>CM057458.1:557195000-567195000 GCA_016271365.2 Neoceratodus forsteri
TATATGTGACTTTAGTTGTCTGAACTAAGCTCTTCAATGGGACTAAAAATACCTACAATAGGTACTGATGTGAAGTGCAGTATTTTTGGCTGATGGCCTTGTATGGGACTAAAACTATGTAGCATACCCTCCCACCTGTTTCTGTGTGTGTGGGTGTTGGGAGGTAGGTAGCACTCATGATGACCAGGAGTGGTCCTTCTAAAAAAGTTAAAGAGCTAGTAGGGAGGACTGAAGGAAGGTGGATGTGATCCCCCTTCTCAAAAGTGGGAGCAAAACAGAGGCAGAAAACTACAGACCTGTCAGTTTGACCTCTGTGGTAGGAAAAGTGATGAAATCACTTCTGAAGGAAAGAATTGTTGAGCACCTAGAGGCCAGTAGGGCACAGGACCCAAGACAGCATGGGTTCACAGTGGGAATGTCATGTCAGATGAATCCAATTGATTTCTTTGATTGAGTGACCAAAGTAGTAGACCAGGGAGGGGCAGTGGACATGGCCTAACTATACTTTAGCAAGACATTTGACACAGTCCCACACAAAACATTAATAAACAAATTAACCAGTCTGGGAGTGTGTCTCAGGATGGTAACCTGGGAAAAACATTGACTGGAAAACAGGACACAAAAGGTAATTGTAAATGGAGTCCACTCTGAAGAAAGGGGGGGTTACTAGTGGGGAACCGCAGGGTTCAGTACTGGGTCCAGTCCTTTTTAATGTCTTTATAAGTGACACTGCTGAGGGACTGGAAGGAAAAGTATGCCTCTTTGCAGATGACACAAAGATCTGCAACAGGGTTTATACACAAGAAGGCATGGAAAGGATGAGAAGGGACTTGGGAGGGTTGGAAGAATGGTCAGAAGTAAGGCAGCTTGGATTCTGTGCAAAGAAGTACAAAATAATGCACCTGGGAAACAAAAACCCAAGGGAAGATTACACAATTGGGGGACAACAAAAATTGAAAGGGACCTGGTGGTAATCATACCAGATGACCTTAAGGTTGGCAAGCAATGTGAGAAGGCAGTAGGGAGGTCTGGGGGGATACTGGGATGTATAGGGAGAGGCATCATCAGCAGAAAACAGGAAGTTGTTATCCCTCTGTACAAACAGTTGGTGAGACCCCATCTGGAGTACTGCGTCTGGTTCTGGAGACCCCATCTCCACAATGACATAGACAGGATGGAGGCAGTCCAGAGGAGGGCAACTAAAATGGTGCTGAGTCTGCAAGAAAAGCCACACAAGGAGAGACTAAAGGAGCTTAATATGTATACCCTTGAGGAAAGGAGGGAGAGGGGGTACATGATAGAAACCTTTTAGTATCTCAGTGGAATCAACAAAGTCCAAGAGGGTAGCCTCTTTCAGAAAAAGAGATGTGCAAGAACAAGGGGACACAACTTGAAGATAGAGGGGGGAGACGACTCTGGGGCAAAGTGAGGAAGTATTTTTTCCACAGAAAGAGTGGTGGACACATGAAACAGCCTTCCTTAGGGGGTTGTGGGCTCTAAAACTGTGGGAGAATTCCAGAATGCATGGAACAGACTTAAGGTAATTCTTGTGGGGGGTAGGAAGAAATAGGCTGTCGGTTAACTAGGATCTGCAGCTTATCCTGTATGTAGGGAAATGTGCAGACTAGGTGGGCCACGCGGTCCTTACCTGCTGTCAAAATGTATATTTCTGTGGTCAAAAAAGCAGACAGAAAAAGGTTATTCATTTTAAATGTAGTCAGTTGTTACTGTACATTTTATTTCTGCAGTAGTCTTCTGTTTTTTGCTTTTGTTCATTAGAAGGTATTTTACATGTTAGAATTACCAGTCTGTTCAGGTTAGTGGCTCAGTCTCTCTCTATCCAGATTGGTGTCCCACAAGATCCCATTAAGTGAAAGACAGACAGGTATGTTTGGAGATAAAAATGCCTTGGCTTGGCATATATTTATTTTAAAATTTCTATCAAGATAGTTATACAAGTTTGTTTCAATCAGGATGAAACAAGCAAAATATCAGTTACCATGAGACCTTCTTTGTTCAGACAGAAATAAGGCATTGCAATAATGGTAGAAGGACTTCCTTGGACATCTATAGTTGCCCCTCTCTAGGCATATTGGAGATAAACAGATGCAGGTCTCAAGGCTGCTTCTAACTTCTCTCTGGAGTTATGTCCTTCTCTCATTCAGGTCCAGTACAACTGAAACACAGCATTCTAACACAGGGAAACAACACTTCTTAAATACCCTTCCCTAGGGTCACCTGACACCCTAGTCTCATGCTTCAAACATTATAGCAGTATAATTAGCTCATTTCTTTATCAGCTTAGTATTCTTCACAATATACAGGTCATCTTTTTCATACATTTGAAACATTCGTGAAATCGTGTCAGACAAACCTGGTGGAGTTCTATGACTGGGTGACGAGTGCCTTGGACCTTGATAGACCAGTGGACGTCCTCTTTCTAGACTTCAGCAAGGCATTTGACTCTGTTCCTCACATGGACCTGTTGGATAAGCTGGGAGAAATGGGGGTGGGGAACCAGATGATCAGATGGATAGGCAATTGGCTCCAGGACCGGACCCAGAGGGTCGTAGTTGGTGGGATAGTCTCATTCCCAAAGAGGGTCATTAGTGGGGTCCCACAGGGATCAGTCCTTGGGCCCCTCCTGTTCAACGCCTACATCTCTGACATAAGGACAGGAATCAGGAGTGAGATGAGTCTCTTTATGGATGACTCAAAACTGGGGCAGTGGTGGATGGGGAGGAGGGAGAGTGGCCCTACAGGGGGACCTGGAGGCTCTGGAAAGATGGTCTATAAAGTGGAAGCTGAGGTTCAATGCAGGGAAATGCAAGGTACTCCACCTGAGGGCCATAAATCCTGGCCAAGTGTACACCCGGGGGGGGGGGAATGCTACAAGTCTCGATGGCTGAGAGGGACCTGGGGGTGGTGGTGGATGTCAAAATGAACAACTCGGAGACTTGTAGGAGGGCAGCAGCCAAGGCCAACAGGATGCTGGGATGCATCGCTAGGGGGATCACCTCCAGAAGGAGGGAAGTGATGCTCCCTCTGTATAACTGCTTGGTGAGGCCACACCTTGAGTACTGCGTGCAGTTTTGGAGGCCACACCTAAAGAGGGACATTAAACTCCTGGAGAGGGTCCAGAGGAGGGCAACCAAAATGATTTGGGGCTTGGGGGACAGGACCTATGAGGAGAGGCTCGAAGAGCTAAATATGTACACATTAGAAGAGAGAAGGGACCAGGGGGACATGATAGAGGTCTTCAAGTACATGAAGAGGGTAAATAGGGGAGGAACAGTCAGGTGCTTCAAGGAAGGGGGGCACTAGAGGGCATGGGTGGAAGCTGGAGGGGGAAGATTCAGGGAGAAAGGAGGAGGTGCTACTCACTGAGAGGGTGGTGGAGCCATGGAATGCACTGCCTAGGGGCTGGTGGAGGCAGAGACGTGGAGGGGTTCAAGAGGGCTGGGACAGGTTCAGGGGAAGAGTTCTGGAAGCAAAATCCAATGCAGCAAGAATATCCGGAACTGGGAAGGGAGAAGCCAGAGAAGGCGAGTGGGGCAGCAAGGTCAGCACCCAGGGTGGGGGCTGACCAATTGAGCAGACTCGAAAGACCGTTAGGCCTATTCTGCTGGCATTTTAGTATGTTAAATACATTTAATATGAACATAAATTTCCTTGAAGAAATGGACAATTAAACATAATATTTGAGATCTTCCCTAAAGGCTTATCCAATTGATCCCCCTACTCCACTCCTTCACTTCCATTTTTGGCTAAAAAGCCACAGGTGATATCAGCTGACCTCTTAGACACACCTTTGCTTAACAGGTAAGAATCCTTTTGTGTTTGCTTTTCACCACTCTATCAGGTGTCACAGTTAAACTTATAAAACAGTGTCTATGGCTGGTTAATGTTACTGTCTTTGCATTTGTGCACTTTTAAGCACATAAATTAAGGCCCTGTCCACACTATGCCTCTGTAACATTACAGAGTGCCAAACCATTACTGTAACGGTTTGCATTTATACCTGTAACGTTACCGAGGGTGTTTTCGTAACCATTGTGGAAACCACATATGAGGTGGTTTCAACAACAGTTATGAAACCGATTCTGCCCCAGTAACATTACCGAGTGTAGTGTGAATGGGTGAGCTTGTTGCCCCAGCTGTCCCCCAGAGCAGACTGCACTGCATTGTGGGATAGGGTGCCATCCATAATGGTCCCACGGCACCCACAATGTGGACGGGCTGTCACGGTTCCACACCGTTAACGAGACAGTTCCCTGGCAATGTGGACACACTGTACCAGTTACTGTCTGTAACAGTGTGGAACCGTGACAGCATTGAAGCGACGTAGTGTGGACAGGGCCTAATATAGTGTACCTTTGCAGCTGCCAGCAGCCCCAAACCAGTGTCTGTAAGGCAGAACCTCAGAGCACAATGCTCTGTGCTTTCACTCTCTCTGGCTACCTGCAGTACAACTCATGGAAGGGCAAGGGGGTGACCAGTGGGGTACAACAGGGATCAGTATTAGGACCAGTCTTACTCAGTGTCCTCATTAGTGACATTGCAGAAGGGCTGGAAGGAAAGGTTTGCCTGTTTGCAGATGGCACCAGGATCTCCAACAGGGTGGATACTCCAGAAGGGGTGAAGAAAATGAAGAAGGACCTGGAGAAGCTTGAAAGATGGTCAGAGATGTGGCAACTGAGGTTCAATTCAAAGAAGTGCAAAATAATGCACCTGGGTAGAGGGAACCCAGGGGAGAGCTACAGGTTGGTGAAGAGGGGAGCTGACTGTCACCATAGAAGAAAGAGACTTAGGGGTTATCATCTCTGATGACCTTAAGGTATCAAAGCAGTGCACAAAGGTGGCAGGGAGGGCCTGTGGCATGCTGGGGTGCATAGGCAGGGGGTTCACTAGCAGGAGGTGGGAAGTGGTGATGCCATTGTATAAAACATTGGTAACGCCTCACCTGGAGTACTGGGTGCAGTTCTGGGGGCCACACCTGTGCAAGGACATAGATAAGGTGGAGACTATCCAGAGAAGGGCAACAAAGATTGTGCAGGGCTTGCACCACAAAACATATGAGGAGAGACTAAGGGACCTCAATATGTACTCACTGGAGGAAAAGAGAAAGTAAAGGCACATGAGTGAAACTTTCAAGTACCTCGAGGGCATAAACAAGGTGCAGGTGGGGGACATTTTCCAATGTAGAAAAAGTACTAGAATAAGGGGGCACTAAATTAAATTTGAAGGGATAGGTTAAAAGGTAATGTGAGGACATTTTTCTACACAGAAAGGGTAGTCGAAGCTTGGCATAGTCTGTGTCGTTGAGGCACAGGTCAGGAATAGTGATGTGCGAAGTGGCCCCAATTCGCTCCGCGGAGTGATTTGCGGAGTGAAGGCGAATTCACGGAGTGCTCCACAACACGAAGCGGAGTACTTCGCATTATTAATTGTAATGCGAAGTCCATTGAAAACACTGACTTCGCGTTACTCCACCTTCCCAAACCACTACTCCACCAGTTCTTAAGCCGAAGTACATTGAAAACAATGTACTTTGCCTCACTTCACCTTGTTTTTAAGCACCAGAGGCGAATTTTGCAGTGATTCATGGGATTTCAGGTCACATGGGCTCTAGATTGTTCTGCACAGCCTCAGTCTGGAGTAGTGTGTGTAGGAAGCTGTAGGAGGCAATCTGCTCTGAGAGCTCTTTGCGATTCAAACCTTCAAAAAGCTGTTAAAAAAGCTTTTTTGAGTCATTTTTTGTGCTGAAACTTTAGTTCATCAATTATAGGAAACCCTCCTGTGCTCATATCATCGAGTGTTTATTGTTTGTGTATGGATTTTGAATGTTAATGTACAACATTCAGTCTGTGTACTGAGAGACAGTGGAAGTGTGCTTTGGGGAAGGGGAGTATCTGTGGTGTAGGTAGATTAATTTGGAGAAAAAGACGGTGCTTTCTGTTTTGGTGATATTTTTCTTGTATAACTGTGTTAATGTATACACAGTAATATTTTCAATATTTCTTGCCATTTTTTTGCTGATTGTTGTGCAGCAGTGCATAATTTTAGTTTGTTTAAAATATGTGGTTATATTACTGAAGTTTTAAATTTGCTATGCATTACTTAGTGTGTGTGTGAGTATGTGTATGACGCATGTCATCAAATCAGACACCTTTTATTGTGCCACATAATAATTTTAGCAATGTGAAGCTGCTATCCACTGCAGCTATGTGATTTTTGTATGTCTTTGTGGTATCTTTACTGGTGCTAGTACTAGTGACTGTTACTGCCGCAGTGCAGTACACTGCCCCCTCCCCCCACGGCCCGCCCCAGCCGGCAAAGGTATTCTTTTCCAGATTTGAATTTCTGATGGTGAGCACTGGTTAGGTGTTGTGTCTTTGTGTCTGCATCTCTTCAGCGCACAGTGCAATCTTAATCTGTCTGTGCATTTGCATCTCTTTAGGGCCCAATCTCCATCTGTAACTTAAGTCACAGTTGTTTCTTTGGCTTCCCTTCAGAGTACTGGACAGGTGTGGTGCTTAATTCTGCATGAACATTGTACTCAGTAATATGAATTTTTAAGTCAGGACCATCATTACGAGTCACTCGTGATACAAATCACATTCATCATCACGGTCACAAATGCAGTCACAAATCACAATCATTCACGTTACGAATCACAGCATTCATTTTTTTCCTAGTTACTTGGATGTATTGTAAGCCTATTTTGTAGTATCTCACCAGGCTTCACCACCCCACCATTGTACTCATTGATACGTCTTTTTAAGTCTGGGAGTTTTAAGCTACAGCTCATCGGGGAAGTACAGCCTTAGGCGGTAGGCATTCACGTTTCTTCATCATCACGGTCACAAATGCAGTCACAAATCACAATTCATGATCACGTCATGAATCACAACATTAATTTTTTTTAATAATTATACTTGGATGTATTGTAAGCCTGTTTTGTAGTATCTCTCCATGCTTCACCACGTCACCATTGTACTCATTAATGTTTGTTTTAAGTCAGGGAGTTGGACAGTGTCTATAGTACATACACAGACTGGAAAGAAGACTGACTGCACACATGCAGTTTAGTACAGTATACTTGCACTGCTCAGAATACAAAGTGTCACGCATATGGAAGACAACAAAAAAAGGGCATAATTACATACAGGGGTCAGGGATGGTGGAGGGATACATTTTATAACACAGCAAGGAAGGTGTGGAAGGGGCACATGGTGCGAGGAAAAAAAAAAAAATAATGTGGGATCCCATGGTGATCCAGCAGCAGTTCCAGCATGGACATAATTTACAACTAATGTCCCTCTATGTGATCCAGCCACTGCTCCACAGCACTCACCCTCTCGTTGTTATCCTTGACAGCACTCTAGAGAACTGCCAAGTCAGGCTGTGTTACATGCAGTTCTCTGGGGTCCACACGTTCTACAGGCTGACCTGCTGGTGGTGATGGTGGTGGGGGTGCTGGTGGAGCAGCAGGTGCTGCTGTGGCCCTCCTCTTCTTAGGGATGCCGCAATGCACAGCTGCACTCTCTGCCACAGAATGGCCAGCAGGTGCAGGCATGGTCCATTCTGTGGCAGCCTGCCACCCAACTGCTGGTGATTGAGCATGCATGGTGTTGGCCCCTGTCCCCAGGTGAGTCCCCTGGGGGCCACGGCGCACCTCCACCTCACATAGGCGGCACTTGACCACACTGCTGCCCCCCCTGACACTGTCAAAAAATGCCAAACAATGGAGGTGCAGGGAGGACCAGGCACAGGCAGGGGATGGCCAGATGAACTGGCAGCCGGCTGGCCACGGTGCTGAACAGGGATGGGATCCACACCTGGGCCCAGGAGAGCAGGCACATCCTGCTCCAGAGGACCTGGTGCTGGACTTGGTGGTGGTTCTGCTGCCTCAGAGCCAGGACAGGAGGCGGTGCTGGTCCTGCTTCTGGGGGGGACACTCACAAGTTTTGAGAGGTCCAACAGGAATGGGCGCCCATGCCCTCCACACATGTGCACGGTACGATGCTTATCACTACCACGCTCTCCCAGAGCTGCTCCTGCCCCAGACATTCAATCACCCTGGTCCATCTCTCCTACTGAGCTCTCTCAGTCTGAGCAATCACTGCTCACACTGTCACATAACACACACACACACAGTCACACAGACACAAACAGCTAACTACTTAAAAAGGTAAGAAAAATAAAATTTACAGAAATAGCAAATTAAGTAAAAAAAAACAGTACAGAAAAGACAAAAAAATGTAGCTTTTAAAAAAAGCTGTTGGGTCTAAATCAAAGTTTAAATCTCCTCTTAGCTCTGATCTCAAAGTATCAGCAGTCACAAAACACACTACTCTCTCTCCGTCTGCACAGGAGAAAATAAAAGTGTCTGCTTGTATGACTCACTTTCTTCCTGCCTAGCTAAATTGCATGTGACTTACAGTACTGTAAGCCATTTGATGTGTTTGGGGGGGGCTGCCAAATCTGAAACACCAAGTGGGTCACTTAGAATCATAATGAGGAAAGCGAAGTTCATTAAAAACAATGACTTCGCCTTGCTTCACATTGTCATTCCACCTTAACATGGAGTGGTAATGACAAGGCAGAGTGAGCACTTTGCATTGCCCATTCCGCAACGCGAAGTGCCCACTTTGCGTTCACTTCACCAGTGGAATTTAAATTCGCTGCATCTCTAGTCAGGAAGCATAGAAAAAAACAGGAGCAGTTGTAGAATTCACCAAAAACATTTATTTACAGTAGCAGTAACATAAAAAAATAAACTTGTTCAGAATAACTATATACAGAGGAGAAATAAAATAAAATCTTCCTTCAGTCTCTGTGTCCCTTTTTCTTGTAATCTATCTTGCTGTAGCAGCTTAGCTCTTTTATAAGCCTTTTCAACCCTCATCCTTAGCAAACATCCTGTCCTTGTATAGTTCAGGTAGGTGCAAGGCAAGAACACATTGTGCTTGCTGAGGACCCCCTCCCCCCCCCCAGCTTTTGCAAAAGGATCAACATTTGAACTGAAGTAACCTCTAGAGTTTATGCTGTCATCTCAAAATATAAATATATACAGTACATTTCAGCAGTAACACTATATATTTTCTAAACAATAGGGATCCCAATATCAGTTACATTTTCATACAGTGATTTGCACATATTTTTATATTAGCAGATCTAGATATGCAAGGGAGAAAAACAGACAGCAAGAGAAAACTGAGAGACAGAGAGATACAAAGGATTGCAAGACTGTTCGGATTGATCAAGTCCGAGGTCTCACAGGAAACTTTGGCTGCGCAACCAGATAGAGAAGAGACAGAAAAGGACAGATCCTTGCATGTAAACAGATTTTCCATAACAAATGGGACAGGGTCATGTTCCACCCTGTCACAGTCTGCCACAGGAGGAAGTGGGGGCAAGCAGTGGAGGAGTTTAAGCATGCCTGGGACAGGCACAAGGGAAGCTTGAGAGGGGAAGAGAGTGATGAAAAGCCGTTGATCACATATGGTTATTGGCCACATACAATGTATAGGGCCTATGGGCAGACTGGATGGGCCTAGCAATCCTTATCTGCTGACAATTTCTGTGTTTCTTTTTAATTTTTGAATGGCTCCAATTCTTTAAAGCAATCCAAATGTTTAAGCTCCATGCAGCAAAACTTGTGAGCATTTAAAAGTTTCCTGACTATTACAAGTCAGCTTTCAGGCTGACTTTTCCTTTCAAAAGCCTCTCAGGGTTGACAGAGCCCCCCAAAAAAACCTTATGACATCAGTGTTTATCTGTCCTGGGCTGAGGGTGCTTGCCTCAACCTGTCTGACAGCCTTTACAGCATTTCAGGGCTCAGACTGCTGCTGGCCTGAAAAGGATAGCTGCAGTAGGTGAACACACCTTTAGACCTACATAGCTCTATTTTTATTTCTATTTCCCTTATATTTGTTTGTATGTACCCCTGTTACCTTTTTTTTTTTTATGACTCTATTTATGCATCTCAGCGATGGCTAGGGGATATATCCCACTTCTGTCTGCTGGGTCCTGAAGGATCCTGGACTCTCGCTGCTCTTGTCCGAATGCTTTTTTTTTTTTCTCTTTTTTTGTGTGGTTTCCCCTATGGCCTTCTGTGGGCTGAGATGCTCCAGTATGGAGACCTCCCCTGTCAGGGGTGTGCTGTGGCATTAGAACTATCCCTCAGGATGGCCTCACCATGGAGGGGCAAATCCACTGGGTTGATGTTCCCTGATTGATGAAAAAATAAAAAAAAGGATCTTGCCGTTAAGCTGCAGATGCAGTGACACCTAGTGGGCATAGTTTGAATTTCTTTCAAAATTCTATACACACACTCTGGGGCACTTCAGCCTGCCAGGCTGAAATGCATATGTGACATATAATGAGGGATCCCCTGGAAGAAACAACATTTCTGTGGTAATTTTTTCTTCCTTTGCCATGGTCATTGGACGAATTTCAGTATAGTTCTTATCTGGAGCAAAAATGGAAACTCTCAATCTTTTGTAAGGCCTCAAGAGTCTCATCCCATTTCTACTTCGTCTGCTTCTGCTTTCTGCCATTGGCTTTCACAGCTTTTCCTCATGAGCTTCTGATGTCTGCTAAGAAGCCACTTAGCTCTGTCAAAGACTCTGTAATTGCTACATGACAGAAATTTCCACATATTCATTGTGCCTCTGCATTAGGCCTCCAACATGCATACCAACACTTGCCATCTTGACAGCTTTGCTATCTTTTCTTGGCAGTTTCTGTAACCTGCAGCATTTCGCAGCCTTCTGCTGTCCTTCACTGTTACCAGTTCCATACTTCTGAGTCACTCTTGCTGGGTCAGAACTTGCCAAGGCTGTCCCACTTCCAACATCATATGTAGCAGGTGCCATTAAGTGAAAGACAGACAGGTATATTTGCAGGTAAAAATGCCTTGGCTGCGCATTTATTTATTTTAAAATAAAAAGACACATCCAGGATGGTTATAAGTTTGTTTCAATCAGGATGAAACAAGCAAAATAAGGGAGGCAGTATAGCGCAGTGGTTTAAGGCTCTGAGCTGCAAATCTGGAGACCTGGGTTTGAATCCCACAGCCTCCACTTGCATACTGTGTGACCCTGAGCAAGTCACTTAACTTCCCTGTCCTCCCAGATTGCACCTGTAAACAAGCTTTCAGCTTAGTGTGTCTCACCTAGTTAAACAATTGAAAAAAAATATCAATTACCATGAGGCTTTCTTTGTTGAGGCAGAAATAGTGCATTGCAATAACGGTAGAAGGACTTCCTTGGACATCTATAGCTATCCCTCTCTAGGCATATAGGAGGGAAACAGATGCAGGACTCAAGGCTGCTTCTAACATCTCTCAGGAGTTAGATCCTTCTCTCACTCAGGTCAGGTACAAATGAAACACAGCCTCCTAACACAGGGAAATTACTCCCTTCCCTAGAGACACCTGACAACCAAGGCTTATGTTCCTGACATCATACCAGTATAATTAGTTTTTATTTCTTTATAAAAATTATTATTCTTTACAATATATTGGTAATCTTTTTCATACATTTTATGCATTCAAATAAATCTAATATAAACATAGATTTCCTTGAAGAAATGGACGATAAATATAATGATTTGAGACCTTCCCTTAAAGGCTCCTCCCATGGATCACATTACTCTGCTCCTCCTCTTCTGTTTCTGGATAAAAAGTCACAGGTGAAGCCAGTTCGCATCTTAGACATACTTTTAACAGGTAAGAACCCTTCTGTGCTTGTCTTTCACCACTCTTTAAGGTATCAGAGTTAAACACACAAAACAGTGTCTATGACTGGTTAGTGTTATTCTCTTCACAGTTATACACTTTTAATCACATTAACTTATATAGTGTAGCTTTGCAGCTGCCCGCAGCCCCAAACAAATGTCTGTAAAGCAGAATTTCAGAGCACAATGCTCTGCGCTTTCACTCTCCCTGGCTACCTGCAGTACAGCTCGTGGGAGGGTAAGGAGATTCCCCTTTTTTATTTTTGAAGGGCTCCAGCTCTTCAAAGAAACCCAAAAGTTTAAGCTCCATGGACCAAAACTTGTGAACATTTAAAGTTTCCTAACTATTACGAGTCAGCTTTCAGGCTGACTTTTCCGTTTTTTAAAAACTCACAGGGTTGACAGAGACACCCCCCTGCCCTCGTGACAGCAGTGCTTATCTGTCCTGGGCCGAGGGTGTTTTCCTCACCCTGACTGAGAGACTTTGCAGCATTTCAGGGCTCAACCTGCTGCTTGCCTGAAAAGGATGGCTGCAGTAGGTGAACACACCTTTAGACCTACATAGCTCTGTTTTATTTCTATTTCACTTACACATTATTTGTTTGTATGTACCCTTTTTACATCATTGCTGGCCACCCAACCAGCATGTTGGCTGTGGTCCAGTCTGGGAAAAAGCTGTGTGGGAGGGGTGGTGACTTTGTTTCCAACACAAAGAATGAACATGCAACAAATAAAGGGAATAGGAGCCCTGATGTGTCATCCACTTCATCATGCTTCTGCTAAAGCAGGAAGAGAGGAGAATCAAACACAGCAAATAGTGATTTAAAACAAACAAAAAAAACATTCCTTCCACAGGCCTTTGTTTTCCCATCCAGGAGAGTCCTATTTGTTTAACAGCATGCCCTCTATGGACCAGTACAGACCCTAGCAGGTCTGGTCATTTTTGGGGTGGGCAAAAACAGCAAAGTAGAAAAGATAGCAGAAGGAAAAAAAAAGCAGAAATATAAGACAAAGAAGGCAGGTTATTGGGGGGGGGGGCTACAGGACAGAGGGTGGCCAATTTTAAGCCTGCAGCTGGCAAAAATAACTTGTATAACAGGACATTGTAGTGGAAGGGATAGGAAAGAGGGGCAGGGACACTGACACTGTCGCATTCCCATTCTTTGCTCCCTCTTTCTGAATGACCGACCTTCTGCCTGTATTCGTTTCAACGTACTCATGTACTGTATGTGGATGACGCAATCCTACATGTTTCTGGTCAGATCACATCAGAACTTTAACCACTGCTTCGACAGGACTTCTTTTTAACATTTTTTTTTATTAAAAGGTTTTGACACATACAACATACCATATACAACTACAAATACATAATGCCAAATGATACTAATATGGCTATAAGGAATTCATCTGAATGTATCAAAATTGAACATTTTACTATACAATCAGACTTTGAAATTGTTATGAATACGGTGCAATTAATCATGAAAATTTACTTTTAGACTCTATCAATCAAAATCTTTATTTATCCAGGCAAACACCGTTGAGCAATGTTCATTTACAAGATGGACCTGGGTGGAACATGGTCAAAACATAATAACACAAAGCAGTACATTTATATACAGTCAAAAAAAAAAGGGAGGATACAATTATTGATTTCAGGGTAACAAGAACTATAACTCTGAAGAGCTTATAGCAGTTCAAAGCATTTATACAAAGTGTAGGCAAACGTATACATACAATATCTGGGAGAAGTAAAAAGATGCATGGTTAAATAATATAGTAGATAGCATAAAATGAAGATGCATACAGAACCGGATACTAGCTAGGACAGCAAGGGAGGTCAGGATAGGAAGAGGGACCAGAGGGACTGGGTGAAGGTGGAGATGGGGCAATGCAGTGGAGGGAGGGATTGTGAAGTGTTCAGGGGTAATAGTAAGGGACCAAATGGGAGACACAGGGAGTGCAGAGAACAATGGGGCAAGGTGGACAGGTCTCAACCAATGGTTACGAGGAACTCCTACCCTAAAAATGGGAGATGGGGAATAAAATATGATTAGACAAGATGAAATAGGGGATAGCATTGAGAGAGGGCAGGTTGGGGATGCAGTAGAAGAATGGACAGGTAATAGGCATAAGTAAGAGGTGGATAGGAATCAAGAGACCTGCGCATTATATATGGAGCCGGGCAGGATAAGGTACCACAGCAGACGCTGATGCTGATAATGGATGGGAGAAGCAGTTGCACAGATCCTTAATGCAGCAGGAATATAGTGTCTTGAAGGCAGTCAGGCTGACAGGGATGCTCAATTTCAGAGTTTTTTGCAGTTTATTCCAAAGAGAGGGCAGCACGTAGCTTATGGCCACTCTACCAAAGCATAATTTAACCTTGGGTACTTTGAGTGAAATAAACGAGTAACTTCTCAATGCATAATTACCTATTACGCTTAGCGGGAGGCAGTTAGAAATATAATGTGAAAGTTTTTTGGAGATAGCTCTGAAGGTCCAGAGTGCATTAGTGCAGCAGGCTCAAATCTACCTGGTCTGTCTATGATCACCTGGAACTAGGAAGCACAGTGAGGGTGACATATACAGAGTGCTCCCAGTGACTTGTGCTCCCAGGTCGCTCCTGTAAAAAAGCTCTCAGCTTAGTGTGCTATACCTGGTTAAACAACTAAATAAAAAAAAAAAAAAGTAGGAGGCCCATAAGTTCTTATACATGTGCAGTTTGTTTAGTGCCTGATAGGTGAATGCTCTAAAGAGGACACTTTACCTCTTTTCTGGAGCCATTTGTTGAAGCAACTCCAACAGGATTTTGATCATGCTCAGCACTGGTTCTTCTCAGGCCAACTTCTACTTAATGCTTAAAAGACAGTTTCCATGTCGTTTGGTACTGGGTAGAAACCAGCTAGGGTTTTCTCTGACACCTCTTTCACTACTCTTGATGGCTCACCCTTGGAGGGATGCCCCCTTCTTTAAGTACCTTGGTGTGTGACTTGATCAGAACACCAATTTCTATATACATATCAGTGCCATTCTTAAGAAATTATGTCCTCAGCCCGGTGACTCTTAGGGTTGAGGCACTGGACACCACAGTGGTGACCCGTGTTCAGGAACAGACACGGGCCACCGGTGATCAGCAGGGGAGGAGAAGGACTGAGCATCCAGAGGACTGCTCTCCTTCTCCTGGGAGGGTAAGGGAACTTGCCTCTGTGTCGCTTGCCCCCTGGCAGAGGCCGGGGAACACAGCACCATGCCAGAATATGGGTGGAGCCAAGTCGGATGCTTGCCTCGGCATTGGCATCATTGCATGCTCCCAGCTCCAAGGGGGACTTCATTGAAAAATTCTGCCAGTCCCCATATATGAGCTGGGGCTTGGTGCCCGACCCGCCAGCCTCCTTCAGTTCCGCTTCAGCAGCCCCACTGGGGGGGCATCCCTGGGTGAGGGTATGGGTCGCCGAGCTTAGGGTGAGCACGTTCACAGGGCTAGGGGTGCTGGCAGGCTAAAGCATAGTATGAAAAAAAAAAGAAATTATGTCCTAGACTTTGAGCTCTTTAGCATAATATGAATCACCTCCCACCTACTATCCAGAGGGAAAATGTTCTAAAAATTAACTTGCCAGTGGTCAACTTTGTGAATATTGTGTATGGGGCTGCTCCCAAAACAAACTTGGCCAGGTTGAATCCTCTGTTCCAGTCTTTCTGCTACCTTTCCTCAAACTCCCTGCTCTCACTCATCACTGTCTCTTCCATCAAATCCTCTCCTTATAATCCTCGGACTCCCGTTGTCTACTTCATTGTGTTTCCTTTCTAAATTCTGGTTTTCCTCCCTACCTTAGCTATCTCTAAATACCTCCTTCCAGCTACTCCCTCAGTTCCTCTGACTCTTGTAGTCGTTCTCTTCCTGCCTGTCAACTTTCTTCTTGACAATCTGCATTCTCATTTCAGCTCCCATCAATCTGTAACAATCTTTGAATTTCCCTCCACCTCCCTCCCTTTTATCTAACTTCTAGATCCTCCCTTCAAAACTTCCCCTCCTGCTATTGCCTGTTACATTAACCTACTCTTTACCAGTCTCTGACTTTCAGCTCTTCTGTACCATTGACATACACAGCTTGGTATCTACTTGGCATTGCATTTTTACCCTTGTTTTTCTTCCTAACCCTATCTCCTATATTAATTCATTTTTGTGTTTGAGCTGTATTGATCTATAACTGTCTTGTATATTATACCAGTGACTGTACTTTATTTAATAATTTTAAGTGATCTTATGTACTGCATTTTTGTATCCTGTTACTTTCATTGTTATTATATGCCCTTTGTCCTCCCCCGGGTCACACCTGGAAATTAACCCTGGCTCAATTTGTCTTTCTCAGATACCAAATTTAAATAAATAAATATATATATATATATATATATATATATATATATATAGTAATGTGAACAGCAGACAGGTACTTTACCAGTAAGCTGACATACCGAGTTTTAGTCATGAACTTTGGTTCTCAGTTGATCAACAGAAAACCTCTGTTGGTAAAGAGTCCCACAAGGAAAAACACTTTAAGGTTTCCTCACCTAGAGTACAGAAGGTGCTGCCTTCAATGCAAGCCAAAGGTTTGCCCTTTCTAGGGGATATTAATCAGTTGTGGCAATTTTTCAGTCAGATGAAAAATCCTACAACATATTCTATCCCCCCGCTTCCCATCAAGATGAATATGATGATGAGTACAAGGAGGATGCAGAATCCATTTCACAGAACTTACAAATGATGATGATATAAGGCCCCTTCCCATCCTATTAGAGGATTTCTCCTCTTATTTGGCTTTTAAGACAAATTGTTTATGTGCTGGACCTAGGTATGTATTATCAAAACAGGTTGATGTAGAAGATGCACAATTTATGAAGATGTTGGATTATATAGACTACACGGGTTCAGTACCAGTACATACAACTTTAACAAAGGGTACAAGTAAAATTTTACAGTAGTCCTTTTCTACTCCTGCCTTGAACAAGAAGGTTGAGAAGAGGTATGTGGTCTAAAGGGAAGGGTTAGGATTTGTCTATGTGCACCCATCCCCTGAAGGTGATAATTAGTTAGTTAGTCCATTAGTTCATTTGTTTAACGTTTCACCAGGCACCTGCCAGTGAAGAAAGAACATAGGGTAAATTTTCAACAGCTCCCACAGAATAAGAATAAAAAGTATTTTCATGAATCACATCTGCCATCCTGAGTGGTGTCTGGAAATTCCTATTTAGTCAGTTTCAAGTGTGCCCATCCAGACCAGTACCTGGCAATTAAATTGTTTACATTTTGTCCTGTGACTGAGGGAGAAAAAAAAATTTGCTGACATTTGTAAAGGCAGCCAGAAAACTAGCAACTATGAAAGTATTATCTAAAGAGGAAAAGGTTTACCACTTGTTGGACAATTATATCACACCTGGTGAAGTGGAAATTGCTCAGATTGTGGAATACTATTGCATTTGAAGCAAGGGAGGTTAAAAACATCTTCTGGCAGCTATTTCAATGAACATATCTTTTATAGCCACTACTTCAGTTGCTTTAAATCCTGTTTTTAGTAGCTTCTTTAAAGGATTGATTCATTTTTGTATCCACCTTTGAAGGAAAGGACCCAGGAGGTGTTTGTGCCGGTGTGGTTTATGGTGCTGCCCCTTCCGCTTCTCTCACCAGGTTGGATCTTGTTTGCAGTTCTTTCTGCCTCTGATGCAGCCTTTCTTACTTACCATCGTTCCTTATATACTAGCCTCTCAATTCCTCCTCTTGACTTCCATGACCTTATTCATAGTGCTTCATTAATTTCTAAATGCTGATTTTCATCTCTCCCTTTATGCTTATCTTCTCACTCACTCCCTCTCCTCTCTCTCTCCCCCAGCTCTACCTCTTCTTATGCACTTTTGATCTAGGGGCTACAACACTTTCTTTATCCCTTTCTCCAAATTTGCTCTGGGGGCAATCTGCATTTGCTTCTCATTGCTCTTTCATTTGGCACTCCCTTTCCCCTACTCGTCACTTAGTTCCATTCTCTCTCTCTCTCTCTCTCTCTCTCTCTCTCTCAAACACCATCTCAACTTTTTTCTCCCACTTTCTTTTGCTCTGGCTTTGGCTAATTTGCCCCCAAGTAACATAATTGTTCTGCTTCCTGTTACTCCTCCTCCTCCTCCCTTTTCTCTGTCCTTGTTAGGGTTTTCCTATAGTATCTCCCCTTCTCTTGACTTTTCCTGTTTTTGTCTCTTCCTATTAATCATTTGTTGTATAACTAGCATTACCCTTATCTCTCTGTATATTTATTATAGCCATTGTTATCTTGCTTAATTATGTAAATTCCTGAGATATAGTCTATTCACTGTTGTTCATTAACACACTGGTAATTGACATATGCCTGTATAGTCCAATTTTTACTACATTTATTGTGTTGGATCTTTTTAATTAACTTTTTCTTTCAAGTACCCTTTCTCCAGGGTCACATCTGGAAATGAGCCTTGGCTTAATGTGCCTTTCCTGGTTACCAATCTAAATAAGTAAATGAATAAATAAATAAGTAGTTCGAAACTTGAATCTAATTCTGTCACAACTGAAGAAACCTCTATTTGAACCTATGGGTTCATCAGTTTTAAAACATTTAACATTGGTGTCATTGTTTTTAGTGACAATCAGTTCTTCAGCGTCTGTGGATGAGTTGCAGGCATTAGGTATTGACCCAAATTTTTAATCCTTCATAAAGACAATATAGTTCTTAGAATAAGTACAGAATTC
Organism: Neoceratodus forsteri; assembly: GCA_016271365.2. Classification (NCBI taxonomy): domain Eukaryota; kingdom Metazoa; phylum Chordata; order Ceratodontiformes; family Ceratodontidae; genus Neoceratodus; species Neoceratodus forsteri. Next base: position 557,213,515 of record CM057458.1, read on the forward strand.
TCATATACTGTTAGCAGGTAAAGTCATTAGGGTGCCGTAATGTGGGCGTGGTAAAGAGGGCATCCACAATGTGGGTGATCAGGAGTTTGGGACATGCAGCACTATCGCAGCCACCTCCCAAAACAGGGCAGGGTGAGGTGAAGCAGGCATTGCCCCCCATAGAAAATCACGCACACACTGTGTGTGGTCTCATGGCAATCGACCAGTTCTTTGATGCTTGCCTGCTGGGCGATCTTTTGCCTGCAACCTGATTGACGACACCAAGTTTCCTTGTGCACTGACATGGGTGAACCCAGAATGCCTGCCAAAAGTTGTTTCAAGCTTTCATGTCAGTCAGACAATAACTTTGCCTAGGTTTTCCCTTGGCTTGGCTATATGCACATGCTAGTGAGGAAAGGCTTCATACATTTGCAGTAAAAAGAGCCTAGCTCTACTGTTAACATAGAACAGATGATGTAAGGGCTAACTTTGCCTAGTTGTTTGTGAGCTATGGGGATGGGAATCAGTGTCATGCAGAAGCAGAGAGATACACATGTTGGTGGATAGTCCCTTGCCTTTTTTTGTGTCATGAGAAAGTGGGTCAAGAGCCACCTCTGGGGATTGGAACTCACTCCACAAGAGGGTCAGTAGCTTCTGTAGCAGGTGACAGAGATGTTCCTTTGTTGGCCTCAGCCTTGACTGCCCTTCTCAAATGCAACACTGCACCCTCTACTGAAAATTCCCCCTTCCCCTCTTGAGACTCAGTGCTCTTCCTACTGTACCTTCTTCAAATTCTGGTTCAGTTCCATTCCCTGCTACTGTACCTTTCCATCTCCTTTCCCTATCTTTGCCCTCCTCTTACTCCAATCTGTTCATTCGATTCCCATTCTATCTCTGGCCCCTGCTGTAAAGGCTCTGCTGGATAGTCTGTTTTTTTTCTCCTATATCCTGTTTCTCTGGAATAACCTCCCTCCTAGTCTACATAGAAAGATGGATTTTTATGTCAAAAGGAGTCTGAGGATTGAGTCTGCCCTTAGTATATTACCTATATAGATACACAGATACATAGAAGGTGATGGCAGATAAGGACCATGTAGCCCACCTAGTCTGCCCCTTTTCCATACCTAATGCATTACCGCAGACCCTAGCTGATCTGTGGCTTACCTGCTCTTCCCTATTGTTAGAGTACTCTTATGTCTATCCCATGTATTCTTGAATTCCCCTACTGTTTTTGCCCCGACCACCTCTGCACGGAGGCTGTTCCAAGCATCCACTACTCTTTCTGTGAAAAAGTTCTTCCTCATGTTGCCCCTGAGCCTAACCCCCCTCTAGCATCATATCATGCCCCCTTGTTCTTGTACACCTTCTTTTCTGAAAGATGCTACCCTCCTGTACCTTGTTTATACCCCTGATGTACTTGAATGTCTCTTTCATATACCCCCTGTCTCTCCTCCAGGGAATACATATTGAAGTCCTCTAGTCTTTCCTTATATGACTTTTGGAGCTGTCTTTGCACCATTTTTGTCACCCTTCTCTTGACTGCCTCTATTTTGTCTATGTCCTTCTAGAGATGCGGCCTCCAGAACCGGACATAGTACTCTAGATGAGGTCTCACTAGTGATCTGTAGAGTGGCATACCCACCTCCTTTTTTTCTCTTGGTGATACCTCTCCCTGTGCACCCTAGCATCCCACTAGCTCTCCCCACAGCCTTTTCACAGTATTTGGTTACCTTTGGGTCATCAGATATGATTACCTTCAGGTCCCTTTCTTGATTGGTGGCCATCAGTACCTTCCCCTGATCTTGTACTCCTCCTCCTCCTCCCTTGGATTTGTGTGCCCCAAGTGCATGATTTTGCACTTCCTTACAATGAAACTTAGCTGCCACACTCTCGACCACTCCTCAAGCATGTTTAGGTCCTTTCTCATTTTTTACACACACACACACACATATCCCGGAGTGTCAACCCTGTTGCAGATCTCAGTGTCATCTGCAAAGAGGCATACCTTCCCCTCCAGCCCCTATACAGTGTCACTTATGCAGACATTAAAGAGGACTGGCCACAGCATAGATCCCTGTGGCACCTCAGTGGTCACCCCCTCTTCTCAGATTGAGTGCCTTTCACCACCATACTCTGTGTCCTATCCCTCAACCAGTTTCTGACCCAGTTTACCTCCTTGGGGCCCACTTCCAGGCTGCACAATTTATTTATCAACTTTCTATGTGAGGCAGTGTCGAAGGTCTTGCTGAAATCTAGGTAGGCCACATCTACTGCTCCTCCCCTATCTACCTCCCTGGTCACCCAGTCAAAGAAATCTTTCAGATTTGTTTGACAAGACCTTCCTGCTGTGAATCCATGCTGCATTGGATCCTGTGCTCTGCTGGATTCAAGAAATATTACAGTCCTTTCTTTTAGCAGTGACTCCATTAATTTCCCCACCATTGAGGTTAGGCTGACTGGCCTGTAGTTGCCAGCCTCCTCCCTGTTTCTGCTTTTGTGGAGAGGGACTACATTCACCCTCCTCCAGTCCCCTTGAACCACCCCTCTGTCTGTCAGTTTGTAGAATAGGGCTGTTAGTGGTGCTGCCAGCACCTCTCTAAGTTCTTTGTTTTTTTTTTATTCAGTAAACTTTATTGACTTGTTTGGAGAGCCAAAACACATGAACATTGAAGGAACAAGGCATTCAGTGTACATAACATTGACCAGAAAAATAGATACTGAGCTAAGTATACATGAAACATAAAACAATTACAAAAGAATAATCCCGAACAAGTAAACCTCCCAGTCAAGCTATAAATATAAGAAGAAAAAACATCCTAACCTCCCTCTGAATAAACTAAGAACCAACTACTCAAATGAATTTTACACAGGGTTTGACCTTAACATTGTTTTACTAGCCCTGAACGTAGTGCAGATTGGCCAGGGCTAGTGCAGCTAACCCTCTACTTGTCCGTCTTAACTAGTGCAGGCTTTTCATGGCTGTTAATGAAGTTGAAAAAGGCCCTGCTTTAGCATACTGTAGTCATCATGCTAATCTTTCTTAGTGTTCCAGGTGGCCTGGTGTGAATAACAGCTCATTAAGAGCTACAATTATCTGGCAGTTCAAGACAGGGATCCAACAAAAGACTTGATGTGAGTCATTATCACTCAATTGTTAGGACATTCAGCTAGTGTGCATGCTGTGATCAAGGGTAGATTGCTTAAGTCACTAGCTTCCAGTTTGCTGAACTTGTCTTTGATTTGTTCCACAATATTAAGACCAATGTGCCTCATTTCCCAACCTTTTAAGTGCCTGTATCCAACACTGCAGTGACAGAATGCTATGATGCATACACTGCCTGTCCACTCTATACTTTCTCTGGACACCACTGCAGACTACGCTCTGAAGTGTCCATCCATAGACCCATAGCTGCCATTACTGACTGGTGTAGGGTTCACAGCTACTCTTAATGGATCACACTAGTCAGTGCCATCAATACAGTACCACCCAGCATGTCATTTCATCCTAAAAACAATGCTTTGGAGCATGTATGGTACAAAGCAAAACCTTAGTAAAATATATAATTTGAAAGGTTAAAACAGGTATTCCTGGTGTGCATAGAGCACCTGTACAGAAAGAGAGGTAGTACAGCATCATGCCTGTATACTGCTCCTCTTTGGCTGGTGAAAGGACACGGTTATGAAAAATCTGTTGTTGTTAGGGCAGAGCATGTTAAAATCAATACTTTTGTGCCTGGTATACATATGTCAAAGTTTCTTACATCCCAAGCCCCCTGTGTTTGTTTAACTCTCTCCAAAGAAATCCTAGAACTTCCCCTGGCTCACTTCGCATTGTAAGAAAACTTCCAGAAGTGCAGTTCCGGTTAATCACAGAGTGGGGGATGAGACTGTCTTTCTTTGCCTGATTCTGTACATTGCCCTGCAGGTCAGGGTGGGATTGTGGCGAGGTGCATGATGATGTTGGCTATTGTGTGTGCAGAGCTAGAGCTGCCTGATTGAACATCTGCTATTATGGTATTCTCTGGTTTGTGGGGAGGGAGTGAAAAAAGAGGAAGCAAGGGGCACATGGTAAAAAAACAGTGGGGGTACACACTGCAAGTGATTGTATTGCAGTCTTTTTTTTTTTTTTGCTGGGGTAGGAAGCATTGTGGGAGCAGGATAAATATGCAATAATCAAGAGCATTTTTTGGCTTGCATTTTTCCTGTATAACCGATCAAAACTGACCATTATTATTTTGAGTTAGTGCAACCATCAGTGGGCTAGTGCAATTTTTAATCAACTTGTCCAACTGGCTAGTGAAAAAAAAAGTTAAGATTGACCCCCGATTTTACATTATTCTTGATGTGCAGTGCAAAGTATGCTATTGTTCTATGGAAGGCCGAAGATTATTTCAGTATTTGGGGGAGCTCAAGATCTTTTCCATGGCTTTAGAAAGGCTCACTATCACAAAGTTTAAGAACTAATGACCTAGTCTGCTGATCTACTTCCACAATCATTCTCCTCCCTTCTTTCTTGCATAGAAACCATTCACTTGGCCATCTGTAGGCTTTAATCATTTAACCAGCAGTTAGCTTCCCACCATGTCATCTAAAATTTAAAGAATTACCTCTGAAGAATCTATAGTACCGTTACCTGCCCACACTGCAACTTTAAATCTAAAATTCCTTTTCTCTGTAATGCTGTTTTTTTCATCTTACCTGTGCCAGTTCTCCCAGCTGTCATGAAAAGTATTTTAAAATGTTCTAAATGTTTTGACAATCTTTCATCCTTGAATAGCCATCACCTGAAGGAGGGTCCTGTGTAGACCAAAGAGATTGTGTTCGGAAATGCACGTGTTAGTTCAGTAAGAGGCATCATACACCCTCTTTGTCAAATTGGCTGACAAGTAGGAAGTAGAGAGTTGTGGTGGATGGTTACCATTCAGAATGAAGGGATGTGCTGAGTCAAGTACCCCAGCGGTTGATGCTAAGTCCACTGCATTTTAATATATCAGTTAATGACATGGATGAGGAGTTCAGCAGCAGGATGCAGATGTTTTCTGATTACACAAAATTGGCAAGAAGAGTGTACATAGAAGGGGATAGTGATGTCCTACGGGGATGGGGCCAGTGTAATCATGGACTGAAAAATGAGGACTTAGATTAGCTGTTTAGAAGTGCAAGTACCTTGCCTGATCCCACCCACCCAGGACCGGGAGAGGCTACTATACCTGTATCACATATATGATCAGTCTTGTGCAGCAGGGGACATCACAGTTGAGGGAAATGACACAGGGGTAACTGTGGATAGTAAGATGAAGTCTGGCAGGCAGCACGCTACTGCAGTAAATAAATGCAATTGTAATCTGGGGATGGATTAGAGGGAGGCAAGGAACAAGTCAAAGTAAGTTGTCCTCCCCCTGTTACAAGGCCTTAGTTGGACTGTATGTGAATAACTGCATCCAGTTCTGATCACTGTTAGGAAAAGAGGACATTTTAGAGATCAACAAGGTCAAATACAGGACCTGCAAGATGATTAGTGGCTTAGAAGACAAGAGCTCTGAGGAGAGACTGGACACATTCATTATTAAGCCTAGAAAAGAGAAGGCTGAGAGGGATCATAATCATGGTGTTCCAAACACTACAGAATGTAGACAGGGTGGTGTATACATCTGCTTGAGTTGGCTGAATACAAGCAAAACTAGAGAACATGCACTCAAATTGGGGGATAGAGGAAGCAGGAAAAGCAGAAATATTACAAAGTGTTACTCTACACAAAAGGTGGTTAATGTGGAACTGCTTATCCAGTGAAGTTGTGAAGCTGGCACTGTTAAGGACTTAAAAGCAAGACGAAAAAGGAATAGCGATGAGGGTTACATGGTATGAGTAGGGATAACATTCCAACTGTTAAGCCTGGCCTTGTGTCCATACTCAGACTGGATATACTGCATTCATCGCAGTGCAGCTGGAGAAAGAGACAGGATCCCTTCTACATTTATTCTGTCATCATAATACTATGTTACGTTGTCTTTCTTAAAGAGCTGCAGACACATTCAGGAGAACTTTAGCAAAACATAATATTTAGGCACTATCTAGCTTGTATTTCCCATAGTTCTGTATTCCTCCTCCCCATTATTTAGTAGTGAGGTCGTTTGCATGAAAACAGGATATTTGGTCCTGAAGAGTTCATCTATTCCTGCTGCTTTCATCCTACCTGAAGTCAATGAGCCCTGCTTGTGACCTCACAGTTTCTCCCATGGCAACAGATTGTGATGTCACAACAGAGGATTATGACTTCAAGTAGGGAGAATGCTATTGAGGCAGATGTACTAAAAATGAACTCTAAGGGACAAAAATCATATATTCATACATATTTCTTTACTAATAAATTATGGGGAGGAGAAATACATCAAATGTAATTTGGAATGCAAGCAGAATTGTACCTAATCATTATGGGTTTTTTTTTTCTTTGAGGAGTCAGTAGCTCTGTAAGCAATGCATTTACAACAATGCCCCACTGTCTTTCCTCAAGTAGGGGTGACTCATGTGCCAAACAGGTGTCCTTTCTTTCTTTAGGGGCCAAATAAGTCATCTCCTTCAAACCTCTTGGTCTCTGGCAACATAAGGAGAAAGTGCTGTGGTCTCGCAAGGGTCTGCATTCCCAGTTGCTGCAACTTTGCCATTGAATTATCCCAGTTTTCTTCTGTACAGTCTTACTTTCCATCTTCAGTTGTTGGGATTTATAAATGCAGACAGCAACAACATATGAACATGTTTCTATATGCATGTCAAGAATATTTAGTCATTCTAAATGCTTGTTGGGGCGAAGGAACCAGATGACATTGATGTGACCTAAATCCTTTTGCTATGTTCCCCCTAGGTAAATTAAGACCTATTTCTATGCCTGTTGAGTACAGTTGGGTTGGTGATTATGAAGATCCCAACAAGCTTAAACGAGATGGTAGAAGAGGTATGTGACCATGATTTTTATTTTGTATTTTAACAATGGATACATATGGTGCTTGTAAAAGTAAACCAATGTATTACCATAGAATATATTGCAGATGAACATAGTCATTAACAGTCTGTATGCTGGCATCTCCAGCAGCCTGCTTAATAGGGACAGCCACAGGCATCAGACTAATGCCCATCTAAGCGTTTTGTATTGTCAAATATTTTCTTTCTGCTTACTGCTTAGTTTTGTAGAAATTATATTTATCAAGTTGATCCTGCTGACCTGCCAGCCCCAGAGATCGAGAATTAGCTTTAGTATTGTAAGAACAAAAATTAACTTTGATTTCATATTCAGAAATTGCTACATTAATATGGCACAAAGAAGGTCCCCATGAATGAATCTGTTGTGCAGGTCATCAGAGGCTTAGCCATGGAGTACTCTGGGTCTTCTGATTAGTGGCAGTGGCAGACAGCAGTCAGCAGGGTCATCCAGATAAAGTAATACAATAAACACCAAAACATCTGTTACTCTCCACCTCCTTCAGAAACAACACTACTACATAAATTAGTTTTAGGTAACTTGTGCAAAGCAAACTTTATTTGTGCCAATTAAATCTCTGGACAGCAGCCTGATGCATTTTGGAAATAATTCCTCTGCATCAGGCTGCTGTCCAGTGGTTTTTATTGGTGTTTGTTAATTACAGCTTATTGTGAGCACCCCATCCTAGTGCACATTCTAGTTGTTTCTAGTTGTTTGACTTAAAAAAATATATATTTCTGTTAAAGAAAGCAATAAAGAAAATTATTTGACATTGCAAACTACTTACTCAGGACCTTCAGGTTCCTGTCTGTTAGTCTGATGACTGTGTCCATTCCGCTTTAAGTCTTCAAATGACACTGTTAAGGCCGAGGTGATAGACTCTCTTGAGGATGGGGTCAAACTGCAGGAGAACAACCTGGGTGATTTGTCGGACTCCTGGAGCCTCTGATTTAGTGTAGCCAAATGCAAGGTACTGTACTGGGGAGGAAAAAACTGAGGTAAGACTTATACACTGTGCAGTGCTCCTCTTACTGTAGTCCAGGAGAAAAAGGGCTTGGGGCTTATAATAGACAAGGGACTGAAGCCTGACAAACAGTGTGTGACCACTGTCAGAGAGTGCCAGTGGAATACTGAGGTACAGCAGACGGGGGCTTCACAGCAGGGCCAGTAATCATAACACTTCACAAGGCACTGGTCAAGACCCACCTGGAGTACACCATGCAGTTTTGGTTACCCAGTACAAAAAGAACATTGAAACATTTTAACGGGTACAACACAGGGCCACCAAAATGATTAGTGGTATTACTCGGTTAAAAAAGATGGAAGAAAACCGAAGCCTATCGAGACCACCTTCCCCGCACCTGCGGGGTGAATGATTATATCCCTTGGTTAAATATGTACTTGTCCAAGTTGTTTTTAAAAGACTCAAAGGAGTCTATATTTACTATGTAGGCATGGAGTGCATTCCATATTTTAATAACTCTAACAGTAAAAAACTTGTCTCTTCTGTGCGTTCTTATCTTTGGAACCTTGAACTGCTTGTTGTGACACCTTAGGTCCCCCAGTTTTCCTACTCACTCAGTGTTACAATCTTTCTGTAGACTGGGGTCCTTCAAAATGTTAAAACACATAAGGATATCACCCCTTATTCTTCGGGAGACAAAAGTTACAACTAAGATGCTGGAGGCCCTGATATGTTCACCATGCAAGGAACAGTGCTGCTTTTCTCCAGCCAGGAAGTGCTGCACACAAAGCAACCTAGAACTTAAGAACAAAGAGGTGGAGTACAAAAGAACTCAGTGCAGCCCGTGATAAATGCTTTAGTGTTTAGTTCATTTATTTTCCAATGGTGCAAAAATTGCTTGCGAGCGAGGAGCAGAGTATCATCCCACACTTCGCCTTTTCAAACATGAGGCTTTGTCAGAGGCTTTTACTGTATGCTGCTCTGAGTTATTTTAAGCAATGCTTCTTTGTCCTTTGGAAAAAAGTAATGTCTGTCATGGGATATGACAGCTCAGTGTTTAGCTTACTCAAGGATATCTGCAAGATTTAAAAGTTGGAGATGTTTGATTGGGTGTCCTGCAGCACGATGAGGGGACATGCTCTCAAGCTAAAGAGTGGTAAATAGGAGGCAGTCATTCTCCCAGAGTAGCAGTGGTAGTTAGTTATTTGTTGAAAGCCCCCTTTCAAAACTTGGAGTAGTTTTACAGATAAGAATACAGTTACACTTTAAAGGAAAACTACACCCAAAACTTGAAAAAATATATGTTGTGCAGAGTGTTTTAATTTGTATGTGAAGTTCTAGTGTTTCCTTCCCTCTGACTGGTATTAGGAGTTTTTCCCAAATTAGCCTGCTAGCTTTATGCTAGTTTTACGACCCCCGGCTATCTTCATACCTGATAGCCTAATTGTATTTCTTGTTCCCATAGTGCATCTTGTCTCATGTGACTGTGATGTAAGAGAGACCCAACATTCAGCACACACATGCCAAACAAACGAAATATCTTGGAAGCTTTAGAAGCCGCACAAAAATTACTAGCAGCAAAGTTTTTCAGGGCAGTAAAACCTTTAGGATGAGGGTGGTCACCAAGCTGAATTCTACAGATTTTAAAATATAGCCATCTCTATTGTTGTGAACTGATTGTAATGCAATGCTTTCTGCTGGGTTGATGGGCTGTGCTACATCACCATCACATGAAACAAGGTGCATTGTAGGACAAAGAAATACAATAAAGCTATTTGATATGGAGATCTCCAGGGGTCATAAAACTACCCTAAAGCTAGCAGGCTAATTTAGGAAAAACTCCTAATACCAGTCAGAGGGAAGGAAACACTAGAGCTCCACATACAAATTAAAACACTCTGCACAACATATATTTTTTCAAGTTTTGGGTGTAGTTTTCCTCTAAGTGTCTGTCTCAATGCAACGAATCATTAATTACATGCAACAGGGGAATTACACTGTAGTTACATAATACTAAACGTATCTCGATAATACAGCACAAGAAACAGATATTGTAAATTAAAAGAATTCTGATATAGAGATTTCTACTAAAATACAGGAACATATGCTCAGAGCATAAGGTTGCTCTTTTGTGCTACTTATTCTCACCTCTGTGGGCCCCTTCAGATACTATAGGTGACCTCCCAGCCCCATCCTTCCCTTTTCTGCTAGTTACCTGCCTCCTCTAACCCCAGAGTTACCCCTCCAGGGTGGGGTCCATGGGCAGCTAGATGCATAGCTCTCCATCAAGCAACACAGTTTGTGGCAGCGGTGGACAGTCAGTTCACGCAGGCCTGAGAATGTGTACTTCCTCCTGTGCACTTTGCAGGATTGTTTCCTTGTTTCTCCCACCGGCAGAGGATGCTGTCTATCAGGGGTCAAGGGTCCATGCAGAAGCATGTGAGTGTACAGTGGAGGCAGTCAGCATTCACCCTCTCATGGTCACCCCAGCTGCACAACCAATTATGGTAACCCAGGGGATGGCAGTGTAGTAGAGACTGCAGCACTCCCCAAAGGATGAGATCAGCTTCCTCCTCTGGCCAGCCTTCTGATATCCCAGTCTTGTTTGTAAACCCCAGTTGCTGGCACTGCAAACAGCAGCTCTACCACTGCACCGGCTTCAGACCACCAGATAAAAAACATAAGGGGATGAATCTATATATGGAACAGCTTATCAGCAGAGACAGTGAACATGAAGATAGTACAGACTTTTAATAAGATAGACCTGGACAAATGTCTGCTTATCAAAAGACTGTCTGGGTATCCTGAGTAGTATAGTGGATAAGGAATCCCTATAAAGTGATAGGTGCTTATACCACATATTTATTTCATCCCTGGTTGCAGAATTGGAGGAGGGGGCATAATGGACCTAGAGTCCCTTCTGAGCTTAAGTTACAGTGTTACTACTGTATGTACTGCCAAATTGCTTTTCACTCAGCAGAAAACCTGAGCAGTTGTGTAATACAATGGTACAGTATATACTGTTTATGATCACAAGCAAAACATGCTCTTCCTGTGAATCATACAAGCCAACGATCTTGTATGTACTGGTCTATAACTTGACCTTACATATAGGTCAGGCCCCCCCTTTTCATTGTCCAGTTTAGCTAAATTGCAGACATGATTCTGCTGCAAAGGAAAAGATGCTTGAGAACAAGTAGATACAATATGAAGGTGGGGGGGGGCCCAGGAAAAACATGAGGAAGTACTTCTTCACGGAGTGTGTGGTGGACACTTGGAGCAGCCTTCCAGAGGAAGTAGAGGGGGCTAAAACAGTCACAGGATTTAAGAATGCATGGAATAAACGCAAGGGAATCATAGAAGCAAGGGGGGGGGGTGTAAGTCAGAGGCCATGTAGGGTCTCCAGTGGCACTATAAGTAGGGAATTTGGGACAGACTGGGTGGGCCAAGTGGTCCTTATCTGCCAACAACTTCCATTTCTTTTTTTAAACTTAGTAAACTTTATTGAGTTTTGGTTTTTAGAAAAAACAAACAGGTAAGTAGGGGAGATGTACACACACACAGGATATCATAAATGCACAAGGTGGGGTGGAAAGGATGAGAAGGGACTTGGCAAGGTTAGAGGAATGGTCAAATGTATGGCAGCTTAGATTCAATGCTAAGAAGTGCAAGGTAATGCACCTTGGAAACAAAAACCCAGGGGACGAGTACACAATGGGGGGTGAGATACAAACAACAACAAAATGGAAAGGGACCTGGGGCTAGTCATATCAGATGACCTAAAGGTGGGCAAGACAATGTGAGAGGGCAGCAAGAAGGGCTGGGGGATACTGGGATGCATAGGGAGAGCATCACCAGTAGAAAACAAGAAGTTATTATCCCTCTGTACAGACAGCTGGTGAGACCCCATCTGGAGTACTGCGAGTTCTGGAGACCCAATCTCTGCAAAGACATAGACAGGTTGGAGGCTGTCCAGGGGAGGGCAACCAGAATGGTGCAGGGTCTGCACTGGAAGACATATGAAGAGGGACTTAAGGAGCTTAATATGTATAGCCTCGAGGAAAGGAGGGAGAGGGGGGACATGATAGAAACTTTCAAGTACCTCAATGGAATCCACAAAGTCCAAGAGGGTAGCATCTTTCAAAAAAAGAGGCGTGCAAGAACAAGGGGACACAATTTGAAGATGGGGGGGTGGCTCAGAGGTAATTTAAGGAAGTATTTTTTCAGAGAGAGGGTTGTGGATGCATGGAACGGCCTTCCGGAGGAGGTTGTGGAGTCAAAAACAGTGGTGGAATTCAAGCATGCATGGAACAGTCATAAGGCAATTCTAGGGGGTGGGGGTAGGAAGAAGTAGGCTGCTGGTTAACTAGGATCTGCAGCTTATCCATTAGGTAGGGAAAAGGGCAGACTGGGTGGGTTAAGCGGCCCTTATCTGCCATCAAATTCTATGTTTCTATGCACAGAGAACAAAACTCGTATCACATGTATACACCACAGGATAGGTGATAAAAAATCCAGCTCCAGAGGTTGCGAGGGCAAACAGGTTGTCCAGCCCTCCCCAGAGCCCCCGAGCCCCTCGGATTGCCAAACAAAAAAATCCAGTTCCAAAGGTTGTGAGGACAAGCAGGTTGCCCAGCCCTCCCCAGAGCCCCTGAGCCCCGCGGATCGCCGAACAAAAAAAATCCAGTTCCAGAGATCGTGAGGTAAAGCAAGTTGTCCAGCCCTCCCCAGAGCCCCCAGGCCCCATGGATCGCAGAACAAAAAAATCTAGGTAGTGATCCCACACCCAAGACAGAGCTCCAGCTGGCTATGTGAGAGGGATTTGAAATTGGCACCTTTTTTGAACAAAGTCGCTTGCTTTTTACAGTCAGCAGAGCACTGTAGATAGCTTTTTCCTGCCTGTTCCACTGCTCCACCTTGCTATATTTGACTCCAGGCAGAAGGGAACTTTAAGGAAACCTACTACTATACACTTTATTCTGTCTGAAGGGGACTTTAAAGGGATCTCTCTGTACAACAACGTAGGCTTTAATACACCGGAGCTAGTTCATTCTGCTATTTCATCTTCTTAAATTTAAGACAAGCAACTAATAGTAAGCCGAATCAGCTGTAATTCTAATATCTTAGACACCTGCATTTAATTTGAATCCTAGGCAACGTATGTCAGGGAACCTCCTACTGCAAGCAATGTCTTTGTACCTGTAATTTCAGCTCCTCCTGCACCTACCTGTTTATTTAAACCCTGTTCTCTTCTGTTCTGTAGCTCCAGAGGTTGTGAGGGCAAGAAGGTTGTCCAGCCCCCCCAAGCCCCGCAGATCGCCAAACAAAAAAATCCAGGTAGTGTTCCCACGCCCAAAACAGAGCTCCAGCTGGCTGTGTGAGAGAGATCCCCGCCGGCGCTCTGCACTGGCTGCCTCACCACCCCCACCCTTGGTGAGCTCCTACCTATATAGGCTGTACCGCGTGACTGTCTGAACCAATCAGCCCTCTTTTTCCTTTGCTCCTTATACCTTCCTAACACTAGTGGCCGCCTTTGAGCAGTGGTCCAAACTCACATTAAAATGTTACCTCTCTCCTTGGCTATGGTTGCTCTACTCATAACCATATCATCCCTCCCACCCTCTTCCTACCCTAATCAACAATTCCCTCTGCCTCTCATCACTGAGATTGTGAAGCAACCTCCCCACTCTTCTTCTACCCTAGTGCACCACCCTCTGTACTGCTGGCAAAACTGGGTACTGGGAGCTACCATCCTCCCTCCCTCCTTTCATGCTGGGTTGTCTGCATTAAATGTCTCCTACACTTTCGACCCTATGACTACCTTGTGTACACCGCACCACCTCCCTATCCACTGCAAGTCACAAAGAGACATGCGCCTATTAAAAAAACTCCTGCCACTCCTGTTCCTTATAGCCGGTGATGTAGAATGAAACCCTGGTTCTACCTCCCCAAAAAACGGATGCTTCTCCACCCCGGCAAATCACCTTCTCAGAGGTTTCAAAATAGTACATCTAAATATATGCAGCATTCTGAACAAAATAACGGCCCTACAAACAAGTGACCTATCACTGTGCCCTGATATCTTAATCATTACAGAATCCTGGCTGAAGCCCCACAACCTCGATGTCGAGTTCTCAATATCTGGCTACTCCCTCATTTGGCAGGACCATCAGGGTAAAAAGAAGGATCGTGGCACTGCCATGTACATCTTCTCCAAATTCCAGTTCACCACAATCTGACCTACCTCACCTATGTTGTCAATTGACTCCCTACTAATCAAAATCCCTCTCCCTCACTCAATCCCTTAATATGTAGCAGGGTCATACTGCTCCCCGGACTCACCGCTGCCTATCATCCTAAACCACCTAGGCACCCTGAGGTCCCTTGTGGCTGGAGGCGAGCTTCATATCCTTGGGGATTTCAACCTGAACTTGCTAGCCAGTACAGGCTCTAAAGCACGATGTCAAGTAAATGCACTAAACCTGTCCCAACAAATAACTGAACCCACTCGCCTAAACCACAAATCCAAGAAGCATACTCTACTGGATTGGGCCCTGCATGTCATTATCCACCTAGGTACTAATGACCTGGCAAATGGAGAGCCAAAGGAAGTTCAGGTAGAGTTTAGGAAATTGGGGAGGGGTCTCAAGCAAGTAGCTACTTCTGTCACTTTCTTGGAGTACACTCAAGAGGCAAGGAGAGTATAGGTGCATGCACCAGGAACTTTAACTCATGGTGGAAGAACTGGTGCTGTGAGGAAGGGTTTGGATTCATTGATGACTGGGACCCACCTGGAGGGATGGAGGTTTGTTCAAGCCTGACGGCCTGCATCCATCCTGGAGGGGAATCCAAGCACTCAATGATAAGTTTAAATGCTACATTGACAAGCATTTAAACTAACAAAGGGGGTGGCAGGCCAGCAAGGAGGGTACCTACTTGCTCACCCCCCACAGCTAGCAGTGGAACCAGTGAACCGGAGGAGTGGCTATCTCTACAAAGCAGTGTGCAAAAGATGGAGATTAGCACCCAAGAGGTGGATAGGCAGAAAAGGGGCAAAATTCAGCAGAAGGGCAGACAGCAAGGAGAACCAGGGATAAAGGACAACCAAGGAAGGGGCTGGAGTAGAACAGCGAAACAGTCTAGGAAGGTCAAATCATGGAAAGCCAGGTGTGCCAATGCCAGGAGCCTTAGCAACAAGATGGAAGATCTGGAGGCTGTCATGGTGCAGTCAGACCTGGACATTGCGACCATCACTGAAACCTGGTGTAATGATAACCATGACTGGGAGATGGCCATACCTGGCTACAACATATTCAGAAGAGACAGGGCAGGTAGGAAGGGAGGAGGAGTGGCACTGTATGTGAAAAATGACATAAGGGGCACAGAGACCCAGGAGGAACAAAATGGGGGAGAGATACTGTGGGTTAAGCTGGAAAGGAAAATGGGACCAGCCATCTGCACAGGCGTGGTCTATAGACCACCAGCCCAGGAGGAAGAAACAGATAGGGAGCTGCCAAAGGATGGCAGACAAGGGTGAAGTAGTACTGGTTGGAGACTTCAATATTCCAGATGTGGACTGGAGCATCCCAGCACAGCATCAACTAGGAGCAGATTTATCCTGGACTCCCTTCAGGGTGTCTTCCTAAAGCAACTGGTCATGGAACCAACTCGGCAGAAGGCAATACTGGACCTTGTGCTCACAAACAGGGACAGTGTGATGGGGGTAACAGTGGGGGAGCACCTGGGGAACAGTGACCACCAGTCATTGTGGTTTTCAAATCACAGAAAGAGCAGAACCAAACCACACAAAACACGATCTTGGATTTTAGGGGCAGACTTTGGGAAAATGGGGAGATACTTGAAAGAGGCATTAGGGAATGGGGCAGGAATCAGGGGTTGAGG
Source organism: Neoceratodus forsteri (assembly GCA_016271365.2). Classification (NCBI taxonomy): domain Eukaryota; kingdom Metazoa; phylum Chordata; order Ceratodontiformes; family Ceratodontidae; genus Neoceratodus; species Neoceratodus forsteri. The sequence continues at coordinate 557,229,333 of CM057458.1, forward strand.
AACAGTAGGGTATTTAAAATGGGGATTACAAGAGCAACAGAATTATGCATTAAGCAGGTTAGCAAGAAGAAAAGGAAGAGGAGACCATTATGGTTTTCCAAAGAGGTAGCAAAGAAAGTGAAAGCCAAAAAGATTGCATTCAGGCAATACAAAAAGACACAGGCAGAAGGGGATAGGGAGAAGTACCAGGAGAAGCAAAGGGAGGCAGGGAGGTCAGTAAAGGAAGCCAAAGCTTGGACAGAAGAACACATTGCAAAATCAGTGGGTTAAGGGGACAAAACCTTTTACAGGTACGTAAGTGAAACAAGAAAAGCAAAGGGAGGGATAGTGAGACTGAAGGGGGAGGATGGGGCCGCGTGGAGGATGAAAACAGTAAAGCTGACATATTGAACAGGTATTTCTGCTCAGTCTTTACTGAGGAAGAGGAGGGTAATGGGTCTGAAGGGAGTACAAGGAGTGAGAATGGTGTAGAAATGGACACAAGTCCCTTTACACGAGAAAGGGTCCTGAAGGAACTGGAAGTAATAAGAGTTGATAAAGCAATGGGGCCAGATGGGGTGCACCGCAGAGTCCTTAAAGAACTAAGAGAGGTGGTGGCTGAACCTCTGGCTATCCTGTTTAGCCGATCACTGGAAACAGGGGAGGTACCCAAAGACTGGAGGACAGCAGATGTAGTCCCCTTATACAAAAGTGGGAACAAAGAGGAAGCAGGGAACTGCAGACCAGTCAGCCTGACCTCAGTAATGGGGAAGATCATGGAAGCACTACTGAAGGAGAGATTGGTGGAACATCTGGTTGTCAGTAGACTACAGGACCCAAGGCAGCATGGTTTCACCAGGGGGAGGTCATGTCAGACCAACCTCATTGAATTTTTTGACTGAGTGACTAGGGAGGTGGATCAGGGGAGGGCAGTGGACATGGCCTATCTGGACTTCAGCAAGGCCTTTGACACTGTGCCACATAGAAGACTATTACACAAACTGAGGAATATGGGTGTGGGCAGGACAGTAGTGTGGTGGGTAGGTAACTGGCTGGGCGGCAGGACACAGAGGGTGGTGGTAAATGGCTGTCACTCCACAGAGGGAAAAGTGACCAGTGGGGTGCCACAGGGATCAGTGCTGGGATCGGTCCTATTCAACATCTTCATCAGTGACATTGCGCAGGACCTAGAAGGCAGAATTTCACTGTTCGCTGATGACACAAAGCTCTGTAACAGAGTAGACACACCAGAGGGTGTAGACAGAATGAGAAGGACCTGCAGAAACTTGAAGAATGGTCAAGGGTTTGGCAGTTGAAATTCAATGCAAAGAAGTGCAAGATAATGCATATGGGCACAAAACCCTGGCACAATATATCAGTTGGGGTGAGGATATAGCATGCATCAAGCAGGAAAGGGATCTTGGGGTTATTATCTCTGATGACCCCAAGGTAGAGAAACAGTGTGACAAGGCTGCAGGTAAAGCAAATAGGATGCTGGGTTGCATAGGCAAGGGCATCACCAGCAGGAAAAGGGAGGTCATAATTCCACTATACAAGACACTAGTGAGGCCCCACCTGGAGTACAGTGTACAGTTCTGGAGACCTTACCTACATAAGGACATAGACAGGGTAGAGAAGGTTCAGAGGAGGGCAACTAAGATGGTACATGGATTGCATCACAAGTCCTATGAGGACAGGTTGAAGGAACTGAATATGTACTTCCTGGAGGAAAGGAGGGAGAGAGAGGATATGATAGAGACATACAAGTATCTTACAGGGAGGAACATGGTGCAGGAATACACTATTTTTAAGCGAAAAAGATGTTCCAGGACTAGAGGGCATGGGATGAAGTTGGAGGGAGGATGATTCAGAGGAAACGTGAGGAAGAATTTCTTCACAGAACGGGTGGTGGACAAGTGGAACACCCTGCCAGAGGAAGTGATGGGGGCTGAAACAATCACAGGATTTAAGAATGCATGGGATAGACATAAAGGAATTCTGGAGGTCAGGGGTAAGGGGCAACAGACTTCTAGGAAAACATAAACTGAACTTACAAGCTCAAATGGGCAGACTGGGTGGGCCATAGGCCCTTATCTGCCGACACAATGGGTGGGGAGGTAGTAACAACAACAAAACAGGAAAGGGACCTGGGGGTAATCATATCAGATGACCTTAAGGTTAGCAAGCAATGTGAGAAGGCAGTAGGGAGGGCCGGGGGTATACTGGGATGTATAGGGAGAGGCATCAGCAGCAGAAAACAGGAAGTTGTTATCCCTCTGTACAGACAGTTGGTGAGACCCCATCTGGAATACTGTGACCAGTTCTGGAGACCCCATCTCCACAAGGACATAGACAGGATGGAGGCAGTCCAGAGGAGGGCAACTAAAATGGTGCATTGTCTGCAAGAGAAGCCATATGAGGAGAGACTAAAGGAGCTTAATATGTATACCCTTGAGGAAAGAAGGGAGAGGGGGACATGATAGAAACTTTCAAGTACCTCAAGGGAATCAACAAAGTCCAAGAGGGTAGCATCTTTCAGAAAAAGAGACTTGCAAGAACAAGGGACACAATTTAAAGATAGAAGGAGGGCGGTTCAGGGGCAATGTGAGGAAGTATTATTTCACAGAGAGGGTAGTGGATGCATGGAACAGCCTTCCTGAGGAAGTTGTGGAGTCTAAAACTGTGGGAGAATTCAAGAATGCATGGGACAGACATAAGGCAATTCTTGTGGGGGGCAGGAAGATATAGGCTGTTGGTTAAATAGGATCTGCGGCCTATCCTGTAGGTAGGGGAAATGGGCAGACTAGATGGGCCTAGCGGTCCTTATCTGCCGTCAAAGTCTATGTTTCTATGTTTCTATGACACTGTCTATGTCTCTATGTATCTAACCACCCACTCCCATCGTATAATTGACACTGGCCTACTACTGGACTCTCTCAGCGATCACCACATGATTTATATGGTGCGGAAAATATTCAGACCTAAGGCCCCTCCACCCCACACATTGTACAATAGATCTTACAAATCCCTGGACCTGACCACGCTCCTCAATGACCTCATCAACATCGATTGGTCCTACATCCCTAGGGCTCCCTTCATGGATGAGGCCCTCGATTTCTTTACAGCCAGATTCCTTGCTATCTGGGACTTTCATGCGCCACTCAGAAGATCCAGAGTAAGGAGAACCCACCTACTCTGGGTAACCACCAACCTCTTGGAGCAACTACTAGTCAGGGGACCGAGCCTGGAAAACCTATAAGGCAACAGGTACTCAAACGGCTCTGCAACACTACAGCTCACTAAAGAATGCCTGCACAAGACTCATCCAGCAGGCCAAATCAAATTATTTCAAGTCTGCTTTCCACACCCAGCACAATTCTGGAAGTCAATTAAATCCCTCCTCGCCCCACTGGCCCAACCCCCTATACCAACCCTCAATTATAGCAGAAAGTACTATCACTGCACCGAGCACTGTAGCCACAGAGCTTAACTCCTATTTCACGAACTGTATGTCCTCTGTACTCTACTCTCACCCCTGGCTCCCTCCCCCTGATCCCCCAGTTTTATCCTCACCTGCCAATGTCTCCTTTCATCTTGTTACACCCACTGAGGTATTAAAAATACTTTGGTCACTAAATCCCTCCAATGGAAAATGCCCCTCGGGCCTTGACTCCAAAATGCTCCATCTTTCTGCCACAGCCATAGCCAGCCCTCTGGCTGCTCTCTATAACCAGTCATTCAGACTTGGTACTATCCCTACAAAATGGAAACATGCCACAGTCATACCCCTCACCAAATGAGGCGACCCTTCCTCTCCGAGCATCTACCGACCTATCTCGCTACTCCCCCATCCTAGCCAAAATCCAGGAGCACCTTGTACTAGCCCAGCTCTCCCACTTCCTCGACTCCATCTCCTTCTTCACTCCTTACCAGGCTGGGTTTAGGAAAAATCACTTGACCATCACCTCTCTCCTCCGTCTCACCGACACCATCCTCACAGGCATGGACAAAGGGAGATAACTACGGCTACCTTCGATATCTTCGGCTAAGGCTTTGACATGGTTTCTAATGCTCTGTTACTGTCCAAACTCACAATGTTGACTGACTGAGCTCAAGCCATCAATTGTTCCAGTCGCATTTGCAGGCAGGTCTCAGTCAGTCCGCATTGGCTCTGCCATCTCCACCTCACACCCTGTTAACACTGGGGTCCCCCAAGGCTCTGTCCTAGGCCCTTTGTTGTTTTCTATCTTCCTCAATGATCTGCCTTCAGCCTGCCCTCATACGTCTATCCACATGTATGCAGACAACCACGGTGCTGTATGCTTCTGGGTCATCCCCCTCCACCGTGGCAGCCTGCCTACAGCAGGATTTTGACACTTTCCAACGCTGGTTCCGTTCAAATCAACCATTTCTAAACCCTAAAAAAACTGTCTCCCTAACATTTGGCACTCGGGCCAAACTTTCCCGTCTCCCCACCTCCCCAACTTTCCACACACTAGATGGCTCCCCTCTGGAGGTTTGCACTTTCTTCGGATACCTCAGGGTCTGGATAGACCAGCATCTTGACTTCACTGCACATATTGATGCTATACATAAGAAGTTACACCCCATGTTAGGTGCTTTATACAGTAATAAAAGTTGCATCCCCCTGCCCACGTGCCTGGCAATCGTTCAAAAGATGATCCTCCCAATAATGGACTACAGGGATGTAGTCTACTGTGTAGCCCCTAAATCCTCCCTGACCAGACTAGACCCTGTCTTCCACTCATTCTGCCATTTCTCCCTGGACTGCCCTCCCAGTACCCATCATTGCAACCTCTACTATTCCTTAGATCTCCCTTCTCTCCACAATCGGAGATTGATACACTGTGCTAGAACCTCTGCAAAATTCTAGTCGCTGTCACTCCCTTCTAGCCTTGCGACTGCCCTTAATGTTCTTCCCCCACCAGCCTTCTCACTCAGGAACATTGATTCTTGGCTACTTCACATCCCCCACATGTCTACCGGGTCTGGACAGGCTGCTTTCAGCTTCCGGATGCCGAAGTTATGGAACTCCTTGTCGGCTGATATTAGACATTCCACCAGCACTTCTCACTGCAATGATCTACTCAAGACACATTTCTCCACAACTTGCTCATGCATTCTGCTACGCTGAAGCCCATGCAGTCTTCATGGCAGCTTTTTATTTTTTTTGCTTATTTTACTCCTGCTGTTGCCTTCCCTGCTTATTGTTATGATGTTGGATGTTGTGTAATTATGTAATTATGTGCGTATAGCTGGACTCGCCTATGCTACCCTGTCTGTGTGTGTATGTATATATATATATATATATATATATATATATATTGCTTTGCCTACTCTGTTATGACTGTATTGAATTGTGTACATTTGAAAATTGTATTTCCACTGTATTTTACCTGTCCCCCAGGACGCATCTGGAATCGGGTGGTACCCTGCTCAGTATGCCTTCCTGGTAAAACTCTTAAATAAATAAATAAAGAGGTCCATCAATATACATAATAGCTGATCTAAACAAAAATTTACGCTACAAGCGAGGTTGAAAAATATAAGTAAAAAACATCTAATAAATAATCAAAACATTATAAAGAAAACAAGAGGTTGAGGCCCACCAGAGGACACCAATAATAATGATGGCCAGCTGTCCAAAAAAAGAATACAAGATTAAGTAAAAAAGGACTCAAGGAGCAGGCTGCAGTAGTTGAACAGAAAAGAAAAAACTGCGGCTAATGTAAGTGAAGCAAAGTGTTCAATTTTTCCCATCCATTTTTATACGCAGTAACATTGTGTCGAAGACTAGCAACAGATTTTTCCATACTAAGTATCCTCAAGATTTTAGCATGCCATTCTTTATACGTTGGGATTGATTGCCCACTCAGTGTCTCAAAATCACCAGTTTAGCAACGGCAGAGGTAAGGGTTAAGTGAAATCTCTGGGGACCTACCAATTGCTCAGTGGCAGCCCCCGTGAGACAAAGATGTGGGGTAAAACTTTCCTGAAAGCCTAGTAAAGGATCTAAATTAGATTTGGTGGAATTCCAGAAACCCTGTATAGGGGGCAGTCCCATAACATATGTCTCAATGTGCCCTCCAACTTCTATGTTTCTGTTGGATGGAAAAATCTGTTCAAGGGGCATGGATATGGTGTTCTATTCACACTTGGACAGTATCCTTTCCCCTTTAAATTCAGCAGGAACATCTTTAAGCTGGCTCCTCCCACCCACCCAGGTGGTAACTCCCTTGGCACTGCCCTGTGACATCAGATCTTGCTTTCCGCTGGAAGAAGATGATTCTATCCTTATTGCTCTGGTGCTTAGAAGGCCCTTTGCTTAAATCTTCAGATTTCTTTAAAACTAACAAATATTTTGTCTTCAGGCTCTTTCTTCATGCCACTGACATGGACAACACAAAGTCTACTCTGAGTTCTGGAAATGTGCCTGCAGGCAAAAGATGTCCTGGATAGATCCGCACACTTTGGGCTTGTATTGCTTGGGCCACGAGCACGATCCCCAGGCCTGCAACATTTGCCGCACTTTTCACCCGTCTGTTTTAGAGGGCCGTCATGCCCACTTACTTCAAGGGTGTCGAGTGATTGGTGCACGCTGGTCAAATCTAAAGATGCCCGTAGGGTGGCATCCACAGCTGCAGGATCCATCTAGCAACTTGCGCCTTTCGAGGAAGCGGCGGTCCAGGCCGCAGCTCAGTCCTCCTTGGCTTCATGCTTTTTTGCTGCTGTCTTTGGGTGCCTCCTTTACAGGGGTATTTAAGAACCTGTGCCAGGCCCTCCCTACTCATGAGCAGGGTCACTCGTCGATGCACAAGTCCAAATCTAAAAAAGAGCCCCAAAAACGGTCTTGCCATTGATCTTGGGATCGGGAATGCTCTCGGGCTCCCAATTCCCATGCTTCTCTGAAGGTTCCGACTTTGGTTGAATCCTTTGCCCAGGCCGCTGGCTCCACAGTATCCCCATAGGGCCAGTTGGCTGAGATGCAAGTTGATTTTCCGGCCAAGATGTTGGCTACTTCACATCCCCCACATGTCTACCGGGTCACCTTAAGAGGCTGATACCTCCTTATCTGGGACTTTGGTCCTAACTCAGATCCAGGGAGGGACAGATCAGTCCACTGACCCACTATCTCTCATTGATAACCAAGAACTGAAGGTTCCCTGGCTCTTGTCAGCCTCCTTTCAGGCTTGCCATTGGTGCCCCTGATGGTGGAGGTCCTGGTCTCATTTCTGTGGGTTGAACGTCCCGTGTCGACATCAGAGCTCCCGTCCTCAGCACTCGGTAAGTGGCACCACCACTATTCTTTGTCCTCCTCCTCCTCCTCAAGTGAGGAAAGGCTTCAGCGCAAGTTGCATTGATGCTATGAAGACTTAATGTGGCAACAGCTGTGTTCACTAGGATAAAGTTCATACCAGCTTCTACCCTAGCCATCTCTTGGCTTTCGCTGCAGAGGCTGATGCCTTCTCTGCCTTCACAGAAGCAAACCCATAAAACAGTCCCAGCTCGGCCCCATCCAGCCTCTCCATCTATTCTGGTGGAGCCATCCCCAAACATCCAATGACCAGCGCTCCAACTAAGGAGGCTCAGTGGCCTTGGGTCTTCCCCATCGTCTGTCGGTCACCATCACCCTGGACCGTCCACAGAGGGTCAGTGGGGATTCGGGCAGTTGACCCCTCTTTGACTCTTTGAAGTTGGAGGGTTCCTCCTTACACTCTCAGCTGGTGGACACAGAGTAAGCGGGTGGTCTCTCAATGGAGGAAGGGCCTACCTCATGTATGGGACTCCTTTGTCTCATCTCGGAGTCTACAGGTCTCCAGATGGAACCTGTTCTGAAGTGGGCTCAGTACCCGCTTACCGAGATTTGGGACTGGAGTGATTCCCTTGGGGAAGCCTTCCCAGTGGCACAGGCCATCTTTGGTCCTGCCTTGGAGCTGTGGCAGCATCCCACCTCATGCCCTGTGCCATTGGCCAGGATGGCCCACAAATATGTGGTGCCCATTGGCTCCCTCTCAGGGTTCAAGAAACATCCCTCAGCTGAGGGCCTGGTGGCTGATTCCATGTTTTAGCGTGCCAGCAATGTGGGAAATGTTGACAAGCTGCCTGATAAGGAGTCTGAGAAATTGGACTATTTGGTCAGAAAGGTCTATGCTGCCTCTTCGCTTGGCCTTTGCCAGCCAAGCTTGGCCCTCCCAATGGTCCACTTTTCCCATACCCTGTTGGGCACTCTCAGTGGGGTTCATCTGCTGAACTCACTGGGCTTCTCACAGGTGATTACCTCTGCAACCCATAGGCACGGTCATTCCTTGGACCTAGTCTTCCTTCCAGGTATGGAGACCTCTGATTTGGTGGTGGAGCCAGTCAGTTGGTCTGACCATCACACCATAAGGTTCAATTTCCAGGCCTCCCATATATAGACCTACCCCTATGGATATAATCTGGTACTGCCCTTTAAGGGGTTTATCCCCTGAGGGCCTACTGGTGGTGCTGGACCTATCGGGGCTGCCGAGGAATAGTGGTGACCTAGATACCTTAGTCCGGGGTTATAATGACGCTGTGACTGGGGCTCTGGATTGTCTCGCTCCTGTCCATGTTCGTCTCCTTACCCTGCACCTTTGGTCCCCTTGGTTTGATGGGACCTAGAGAGAGCTGAGGAAAGTGGGATGAAGGCTGGAGCTTCGCTAGCAAAAATCAGGCCTGGATGCCAACAGACTTAGATTGCTAGCCCATTATAAGGACTATCAGTTGGCTGTCTCCTGTAAGAAGGCAGAGTTCCTGTCCAGGGAGATTGCTGCGGCACAAAATTGACCGGTTCAGCTCTTCCAAATTGTAGACAGACTATGCAATTCAGTCTGTAGTCTCGGAGAGCATTGTCGCAAGGGAAGTGCGACAAATTTGCTCGATGTTTTGCCGATAAGGTTGCCGACATCAGGTCTGAGATTTGCACGAGATGCCCCAATGGGGTGGACGGTGATCAGTGGGAGGTGGCAGCTCCTCAGTCTGCCTGGTCTAACTTCAGCTGGCCAGCAATCAGGGATGTCGTGAAGATTATCCAGTCTTTGCGGCCGACCTGCTGTGGTTTGGACCCTGGCCCAACGCGCCTCCTTGTGGGGTGTGTTGAGACCATCGGCCCAGTCCTTGCTGAAGGAGGTGGTAGCGGTACCCCTTCTTAAGAAACCATTTCTTAACGCAGACTGTCTTGCTAACTACAGACCCATCTCTTACCTTCCTTTCGTGGGTAAGGTTATTGAGAAGGTGGTTGCGCTGCAGCTGGAGGAACATTTAACCATCCACGGCATCTATGATCCTCTCCAGTCGGGTTTCTGGAAACGGCATAGTACCAAGATGGCCCTTGTTTGGGTTCTCAGTGATCTACTAACAGCAAGAGATCGGAGGAGCCATTCCATCTTGGTTCTTCTTAATCTCTCAGTGGTATTTGACACTGTGGACCATGGGGTGTTGGTCAGGCACTTGCGGTCAGTCTGTGGACTGTCTGGTACAGTCCTCAGACGGTTTCATTCTTTTCTCACTAGCCGGTTTCAGAGAGTTGTCTGTGGGGTTTACCCCTCTGACAAGTACTCCCTGCCATGTGGGGTTCCACAGGGGTCTGTACTGTCCCCTATGCTGTTCGCAGTGTATATGCTGCTGTTGGGAGACATTGTAAGGTGGTATGGGCTAAGTTTCCACTGCTATGCAGATGATACTCAGCTCTACCTGTCCTTTGTGCCCGATCAGGGGGGAGCTGTCTCGAGTTTTAATGACTGCCTTTCTGAGACTGAGGATTGGATGAGTGCCAACTGGTTGAATCCGGATAAGACTGAGGTCCTGGTGGTGGACCTGGGCCATCGTGTAGAGGGGCCATTGGAGGGGTGAGCCTCAGGGCTTTGTCTCGGTGGTCGCCAGCTGATAACCTCTGAATGGGTGCAGGATCTGGGCGTGATTCTTGATGATGGATTGAGGCTTAAATATCAGGTGTCATCCATTGTCAAGACTGCCTTTTACTATCTAAGGAATGTAGCCCAGATCAAGCACCTAGTTCTGCCCGATGACTTACCAGCTTTGGCTCACGCCTTTGTAACCTCTTGCCTTGATTACTGAAATACCCTGTACTTAGGGCTGTCAGGGGTTCATACCCACTGCTTGTAGCTGGTGCAGAACGCAGTAGCCGGTTGTTGACTGGGCTACCCTGTAGCTGTCATGTCACACTGGTGCTGTGTAATCTGCACTGGCTGCCCATTCAGTGGCAGATAACCTTTAAGGTTGGTTTACTGACCTATAAGGCCCTACACAGACAGGGGCTGAGTTATCTGCAAGATCCTCTTCAACCCTATTGCCCTTCCTGGCTGCTTCGCTCCACCGATGAGGGATTGCTAGAGATTCCCAGGGTTCATTTAAAGTCATCTGGGGCCCATGCATTTGCATTTGTGGCCCCATCCCTGTGGAATTATCTACCTCATCAGATTCAATAGTGCCTGACTGTGGAGAGCTTTAAATCTGCATTAAAAACTTATTTGTTTACTTTGGCGTTTTACTTGATCTGCTGCAAATGTTTTTATATGTGTAGTTTTCATGTATTTTATGGCTATGTATTAGCTCTATGGTTTTGGAATAGCGCTATTTTATAAATAAATGATGATTGATTGATCTCCCAGTGGACCTTCAGACTATGGCCAAGCAGGTCAGGGACCAGGGCTGGACTGTAGCCAAACAACAGCTCCAGACAGTCATGGACATTGGCGACTACTGTGCTTGGTCCGTGGCTGCCTCAGTGGCCATGCATAGCAGGGCTTGGCTGCAGATCTTGACCTTTATGGCAGATATCCAGCGAAAGCTGGCAGATGTTCCATTCCTGGGCACTGACCTTTTCAAGCCCAGGGTTGAGGGGTACCTCACCCACACTGAGAAGTCCAGTGCCACCTTGGACTCCATAACATCTGCCCAGAAGGACCCCAAGGGATCCAAGCAGCAGAAAAATAAACCCTTTTGGTCCACCTCCACTCCTGTGGCCAAACCAGCCCAGCCTCAAGCTGGGCAGCAGGCTCAGGCCTGGTGACCTCAGTTGAAGTCAGAGGCCACAGTCGTCTGCAAGCCTGGAGGATAAGACTCCAGTGGCTCCTCAGCTGGGCACTCCTCCACCTCCAAGCCTGCCCAGTAACAGGATGAGCTGTGCCTCCCTCATACCCATATCATGCCTCCACTGGGTCCTCCCATGGGGGGCCGGCTCTGCCACTTCTTTTCCACCTGGTCCGCTGTCACCATGGACAGGTGGGTTCTCAAGGTGGTCAGTCAGGGTCTGCCTCTAGAGTTTGAGGTGTACCTGCCTTGTCGAGCCCACAACCCATGGGAGGACATAGTGTCCATCAACATTCTGTCAGCCCCTCTGGATGACATCACTCAGCTCCTCCACAAGGAGGTCGTAACTCCTGTCTCAGACCCTTCTAAACACCCAGGGTTTGTCTCCAGGTACTTCCTGGTGCCAAAATGAATGGGGGGCTGGTGTCCTAGCTTTGATCTGCACAACCTGAACAAGTTCTTCGGGCCATGCACCTTCAGGATGGTCACTCTGTCTTAGATCATACTATCTCTCTAGCAGGGCACCTGGTTCAGCTCCCTGGATCTTCAGGATGCATTCATTCACTTCCCAGTCCATCCATCCATCCCACTGCCGATTCCTCTGGTTCTGGGTGAAGGGGATTCTTTACACGTTCCAGACCATGCCATTCGGCCTGTCCTCAGCCCCCAGGGTCCTCACCAAGTGCATTGCAGTGGTGGCAGCTTACCTGAGGTGCAGAGGGTTCAGAGTTTTCACCTGCCTGTATTACTGGCTAATTGTGGTTCCCTCCAGGCAGGACGTAAAGTGATCCAGGGACCTGGGCTTCCAGACCTGCATCTCACTTGGCCTCCTGGTCAACGAGGCCAAGTTGGAACTTGTGCCCTCACAGGTGATCAACTTGCAGAGCCAGAGCTTGTCTCCCAGTGGACAAGGCGGAGACTCTCTCTTCCTTTACCCGATCATTTTAGGTTGGACAGTTGCGCCCTACCTGGGACTTCCTGTGCTTCCTGAGATACATGGCGGCCTGTACCAGCATAGTCCATTGGCCCCCCTGGAGAATGTGCTCTCTGCAATTGGAGCTGGAATGCCAATGGTTTCATTGCAAGGGCCACTTCGAACAGCCGGTCACTGTGACCCAGCTGATGTGGGACGCCCTCCAGTGGTGGCTAGTCCCAGAACATCTGCAGGAAGGTATCCCATTTGTCCACCCAGAGCCAACGTTCCTCCTGACAACCAGTGCCCCTCTCATGGGCTCGAGTGTCCACTTGGGGAACACAGAGTCCATGGGCTCTGGACCCCCAAGGAGTCCGGTGCCACATCAGCCTGCTGGAGCTCCAAGAAGTTTGGCTGGTGCTAACTGCCTTTGCTCCCCATATTCGCAGTCAGGTTGTTCAGATCCAGATGAACAACACCACGACCATGCACTCCCTCAACAAACCAGGTGGGACGTGCTCTCTTCCTCTGTGCAGGGAAGCTCTCTGTGTGTGGACTTTTGTGCACAGCCTGGCGGCAGATCTCCTGGCATCCATGTGGCCAGTGTTTCCAACCTGCTGGCAGATGCTCTCAGCCATATAGGTGAGGCATCTCATGAGTGGTCTCTGCACCCAGAGGTAGTGCGCGGTCTGCTCTTCCAGTGGGACACCATTCTGGTGGACCTGTTTGCATCAAGGGAGAACGCAAAGCTGAATTTGTATTGTGATCACTCCCTTCACAAAGGAATGAGGCAGAAGGATGTCTTTTTGAGGCCCTGGCCCCTGGGCCTCCTCTTGCCTTCCGTCTGTTTCTCTTGGTCTACAAGGTGTTGCTCAACGTGAGGAGGGACAAGGAATAGGTGATCCTGGTGGCTCCAGACTGGCCACACCAGTTTTGGTACCCCGATCTCCTCAGCCTCAGCAGCAGGCTCCTGAAGTGTCTTCCTCTCCCCCCGGACCTGCTCTCCATTAGTCAGGGGAAGGTACTCCATCAGGACCTTCAATCCCTGCACCTGACAGCCTGATTCCTGAGCATCTAGAGTTCCAGGCTTTGGATCTGTCCGAAGATATCCTCAACATGGTCGAGGCTTCTCAGAAGGAGTTGACCTGGAAACGCTATGCCTTAAAATGGAAGAGGTTCTCCATTTGGTGTCAGGGCAAGGGGCTGGACTCTTTGTCCTGTCCAGTGGCTAGTATCCTTGACTACCTTTGGTCCCTCTCTTAGTCGGGCCTCTGGTCAATGATCCTTAGGGTGCACCTGGCAGCCATCTCTGCTTACTGGGCCTGGGCTGATCAGCCATTAGTGATGCAGGAGAAGGTGGTCTGGTGCTTCTTCAAAGGCCTTGACCACATTTCCCTTCCAGTGTGTGAACCACCACCACCATGGGACTTGTTGCTGGTGCTGGCAAAGCTCATGGGCAAGCCATTCAAACTGATGCACAGGTACAAAATGTCTCACCTGTCATGGAAGTCTGCCTTCCTGGTGGCTATCATGTCAGCCAGAAGGATCAGTGAGGTCCAGGTGCTTTTGGTGGAGTCTCCTTACTTGGTCCTCCATAGGGACAAGGTTGTCCTTTGCCCCAACCTGAAGTTTCTTCTAAAGGTTGTGTCTGATTTTCACCTTAACCAGATGATCAGTCTCCTGGTGTATTTCACCAATCACACTTCGGAGGCCGAGCACAGGCTCCACACTTTTGACCTGCGGCAAGTGCCTGCTTTTTATAAAGATCGCACAGCTGGAGTTCTGAGAGAGGTTCATCAGCTATTTGTCACCTACACTGAAGCCGCATTGGGCAGACAGGCGATGAAGCAAATGATTGGCAGGTGGAGGTGGATAATCTCTCACATTGACCACTGCTATAGGTTGGTGGGTAGGGAGTCTACCGTAGGGCTCATTCCACCCACCATACCGCTGCCTCATGGCTGCTTTCATGGATGTCCCTATCCAGGAAATTTACAGGGCTGCTACCTGGAGGTCAGCACACACCTTTATTTCCCATTACCACATTGATCTTGAGTCACACCTGGATGCTGGTTTCGGGGCCACAGTTCTCCAGTCTCTGTTCCCTAAACAGAAGGTATGCCCATTACCCCCTCTTCCCAGAGAACTGCTAGGAGTCTGCCCAAGTGTGGATAGAACACCATATCCATGCCCCTAGAAAAACTGCTTACTCATCTGTACCAGTAGTTCTAGGAGTGGTATATGGTGTTCATCCACATGAATCCACCCAACCTCCACTGGCAAGTGGCACACTGGTCTCGCTTCCAGTGGGTAAGATCTGACATCACGATGGTGCCGAGGGAGTTACCACCCGGGTGTGTGGGAGGAGCCAGCTTGTAGATGTCCTGGCTGAATTTTAAGGGAAAAGGATGCTGCCTAAGTCTGGATGAACACCATATACCACTCCTAGAACTATGTTACAGGTGAGTAACCTGTTGGTTTTTTTTTTAACCAACATCAGGCACAGAATCAGCCTTGATGGCCAAAACTAGACATAAAATTATTTTACACAATTGCAAAAAAATGGTTTAATTGTAAATCCTGCAGATGGGTCAACTGTGCAGACATGTCACCCCAACCCCCCTTCTTAGTGGCTTTTTTTAGCACCAAAAACTAGACTTATACATGAGTATATCCAGCACTCTGTTTAGACACTGTATTAACAGCTTTTAATAATATACTCAAGATTTACTGCAACCAATTTTAAGAGCATGCACACCATTGCAGTGTTTGTGTGCGTCCTTTCACCTAGCTAAGTAGCCAATCATCTGCCTATCTTCACAATCCCAATCAATTACAATCCCACTTCGTCTCTCAACCCCACTGAAACTGAACTCTTCACCTATGCAGCAGCTGCTTATCCTATGCCAGAAGCAGGTCTCCAAAATTGTAATGAAGACTGATGTAGCTGCACCATCAGGCCCACTCAGAAATATTCACTGTACACTATTAATGTGCTGCCTGCATAAATGCTATTTTAAGATGAATTAAGACTAAGCAGCCATATTACATTAAAAAGATGCTGATTGATTGGAGGAAACCTCAGTGCTTTTATTATATGTGGAGGCAAATGTACACAAATAATTAGCTCTGTTATGACATAGTCCTTTGAAATTAATAATACCTAATGTTTATTGTGCCTTGCTTGTTCTCTGCTATGTGAGCACTAGCATTCTGGTTTGTAGTACAGTATGCTTAATGGGCAGTAGAAGCATAAAGATGAATGCTGAGCCCTGAGTAGCTGGTCCTTGATGGGTTATGTCATTCTGTATCCTCTGGTTTCTCTGTATAGTTAGATATCCCAGCTTCACTATGCTATACCTCTCTCCTCAAGCTTGGATCACTGAACGTTCTATCTTCACACAGTGTAACATATTGATTAAATCGAACAAATGGAAATTGTTTATTATTCTAAATATTGCAGTATGCATATAATAATCAAAAACGGTTGTTTTCAGAGATTTTCTCTTTTGGCATGCTCTCTCCATTATGTCCATATTCTTTTGCTTACTGTGCCCCACCACCACCCCCCACTCTCCTTTACCTAGGATGGCTTCACAGCTGTACTAAACCTTCAGTCAGGAGGGCAGTTGTCATAATTATTGCCAGTACAGCTCCTTGATCAGCCAGTAAGAGGAGATTTCATTCCTGGGGGTTAAAAGCACTATTCTCCCATGTTGCAAAGCAAGGCATTGCTTATATGCTATTTACACAGTTATTTGTTTATTTTTTTCAATAAATAAGATAGAAAATAAATAAAGGCAGTATATTTTTTAATGGTTTTTATTTTAGAATTTTTGGCTATGGAAGGAACGCTGACCCTATGCTTATTTCCAGAAAGCTTCCTGGAACCATAGGGAGTTTATGTGACTTGCTCTCTGTCAAACAGCATGCAAGGGGGTGCTGTGTGATTCAAACCCAGGTCTGTTGTGTCAAGTTCACAGCTCAGTGCTTTAACATCTAGACTATACTGCCTCCTGAACTAATCCTGCTGGCTTGTACTAGAGAAGGTAACATTTCAATACAGACATGAGCATCCCTAAGAAATATTTAGCAGTAATAGTCTTTGAGTGCTAATGTAAGGTGGGAGACCCATCATAAAGGTGGGACTCATCATCTTTGAAAGTGTGGGAGGAACCACTGAGTGACACAGAGAGAGTAGCAAAGACACCAAATAACTACTTGGTCTCAGTATTCACCCTGGAAGTCCAGAAACGTGGCCAGCTAAGGGTGGAATTTGTGGGAGGTTTGCAAGCTGACTTGGAGGCAGTATGAATTATGAAGCAATTATTAGTTAAGCACTGTTTCTAGAAGATATGACTGTTGTTACCAAGGTTCACATGATGTCCACATTCAGGTAATAGTGGAGCTAACAGGCATTCTGACTGAATCCCTTGCTAATATATGTTAGAACTCCTTACTGACAGGGATAGTGCAGAATGACAAGAAAATGACCAGTGTCTTCTTTTCAAGAAGGGAAATGGTTTGATCCAGTTAATACCAGACCTATGAGCCTCACCTCAATGCCTGGCACAGTGTTTGATTTAGACATAAAATATTTAGTGGGTTAGATCATGGAAGATAAGGCAGCACAGCATGGAGTCCAAAGGTGTGCAGGCAGTGGCTAGCCAATTAGCTGACAAGTAGGAAGCAGAGATTGGTGGTGGTTGGTTGCATTCAGAGTGTAGGAATGTGCTGAGTGGAATACCCCAGGGGTTACTGTTGAGTCATTTGTATTCTAACATATTTAATAATGACCTAGAGAAGGGGGTTGACAGCAAGCTGTTGAAATTTGTGGATGCCATTAAATTAGCAAGAAGAGTGGACATGAAATGAAGGATGTACTGCAGGGTAGTCAGGACACATTAGTGGTGTGGGCTGAAAAATAGGAGCTTAGATTTAAAGTGAAAAAAAAACTAGGTACTGCACATAAGGGAGAGGAGTCTGCGTCACACACCCTTTGTGGTGCAACAGTGGACAGCACAACTTAGCAAAGGCATCTGGGGTAGTTGTGGGCATTAAATTAAAGGCAGGCTTTCACAGCAGGGTTAAACAGACTACAGAGGGAGGATTTCATTGAGGGTTACACAGCATGAGCAGGGGTAACTTCTTTCCAGTTGATCAGTCTGGATTTGTCCAGTGTGTCCATAATTAAATTTGATATGTTCACTGCCATGCAGCAGTAGGGGTGGGCAGAATGGACTCTGACTGCCTTCCATCCCCATAGTTCTTTGTTAAGCTAATATGTAGGAGACAAAGCCATGGTTGCAACAAAAATTTAAAATGTTTGATAATCATATGCTTAACTCATGATTTATGAGTAATGCAAGTTTCATGTTTCCTGTGATCTGTACTTGCTATAGGTTTTATATAAGTGACAATAAATGTGACACAAGGAGGCAGTGTGGCCCAGTGTTTAAAGCACTGAACTGCAATGAGGAGATGCTGGTTCAAATTACATCACAGTCACTGACTCACTGTTAGGGTAGCATACATGGGCATTAATCCACCGGCATACTTTTTTATTTTATTTTTATTTAGTTTTTGTTGACCGGGTAAGTGCACTAGACAAATCCTGCCTGTTTTCAGGCACGACCCGAGCGAGGGGGATACAGATGAATGCCAACTGACCTTGAACCAGATTAAGCTGTTGGTGGTATTTTTTGAGTGAATGAGGGAAATTTGGCCAGGACACCGGGGAAATTCCCCTTCTCTTTTCGATAAGTTCCATGGAATCTTTAACATCCACCTGAACTACCACCAATCCAGGCAGATGGGACCTCGGTTTAACGTCTCATCTGAAAGACGGCACCCCAGAAGTGCAGCACCCCTCTCATGCTGCACTACAGTGTCAGTACTGGAATATTAACCCAAGTGCCAGATGTGAGAACTGAACCCACAGCCCTCTGATCTCCTGGCCTCAGAGGTGAGTGTGCTACCTACTGAGCCACTGATAAACTGCCCAGCAGCAGAATTTTCAAAGCAGCAGTAAAACATATTCAAAGGCCAGCAGCAAAGACAAGACAACTGGAGGAGTGCCCACAACTTCACTGTAAAATACAGGGATCTGCTTCAACAAGCTCAAGTTGACCAATATCATATTAATAAGTGGAATATTAGAGTAGAATTCAAGTTCCAAGATGAGAGAATGGCATTGGAAGACCAAGATAGCAGGCTACATATCAGGTGGTTCACAAACTGCATGGAAATAACAGGCAAGGGTGGCTTTGGTGGTATCAATTCAAAAACTGTTTCCTTTTTTTGGCTGGAGGTGAGCTACTCCTGTCAGAAGGCCTGCATGTAGACAGCCACATGATAAAATGAGTTGGGGATCCTGCACTTTGATTGGTAGAATCTGCTTTATTCCAGAACAACAGCATAGGTCAGAAATTCTTAACTTTCAGATCCTCATTCCTTGGTTTGAAAATGAAAAATCACAAGAGCCATTTTATTATCACAAAGATGTGGGTAATTGTGGGAGGGCAGCACTTCTAGGGTGCTATGACACTCTGCTCCACCTTGTACCTTATGTTTTGAGGTGTGTCATTATCCCACTACAAAATGTGTGGAGGGAATTTCCTATACCCTGATTGGTGGAGAAGATTCTGAAGCCATGTATAGTAGTTTAGACAAGAAAACAATGGTTTTGCACTTGTTCTGGCAACCAGGATACAGTGTGCTCAAATATCTATGCCTACCAAAAACAAAATAGTCTTTTCTGGCAGCCATCCCAGTTAGATAAAAACAGAACCCACATCTCAAGTTTCATTAGTTTCAAAAACAACAAATGTTATACTTTGTCAAACCTTCAACCCAACAACCGCCACAACACACAAGTAACTATAAAAAAGAAACCTATAATACAGTAATTCATTTTTTTGATGTTGTTTCCCTTGTTCACATCTGATAAAAAAAGTCCTCTAAGTGCCTCTTGTGTTGATCTCTCTCTCTCCCCCCCATCCCTAATTCCAGACACGAGGCACTGTTACTTTCATATTGTTTCACTGAATACTGCTCCGGGATGCCGCTATACTAATGGTTGTGTTTCTGTCCTCTTCCTCACTCACAAATGACACAAAAAAACATGAATAACAAGTTAGTGGACTGATACTCTGTCTGCAGCTAGCAGTGACCTCTTGATTTCGAATGTGATGTAACTGAAGGAAGTTTGCACTCTCTGATGCTGGCACCCAAACACACCCACACACACACACACACACACAACCACCACTGATACTTAGCAGTCAACTCAGCACATACTGTGAAGTATAGCCCACTGTTGTTTCTCAGTCTTTCACTAAAAGGAAGAAAGGACTGTATTTTGATTTTGTGCTCTTCATGATTTAATCATATTTCTGCTCTGGGATGGCACACAAGCTCAGTGGCCAACTATTCCACATCAAGGGCTGTAAAGAATCAATCTGGCGGAATCACGTGATGTTTTCAGCCTGAGCAGACGTTCTCCGACTTGGCTCTCCCCCTGAACTCTCCAAAAACAATAACATTAGCAAGTTTTTGTTCGAGATTGGTTATTTAAACATCGCTAACACCAGTTTGAAGTGAAGAGAAATTGAGAGAAGTAAAAAGAAGCAGTTTTTATTATCCAAGGGTGTAAAAATGGATACGGAAATGCGGCAGGCTCTCCTGGCCCGGACACCGCCGCAGACGCCAGACAAGTAGGCGAAGAGAACCAAAACACAGACCACAACCCCCAACAAGGCAGCGGCGTCAGCTAGCAAATCTGTTCCCCCTGTCGGAAGACACATTCCTAGCGGAAATGGCTAGCGTTAAAGATTCCTTCAAAGAATTCGCTTTGGACCTGAAGAGCATTCAGGCGGAATTGAGAGAAATGGACAAGAAAATCTCGGATGTTTCTGCCCGTACATCTTCATTAGAAAATTGGCAGATAAGGTTGGAGCCAGAAGTGGTGACATTAAGGCAGAGGCTGAATAAAATAGAGAGTAAACTAGAAGACCTGGAGGGGAGGAACAGGAGGAATAACATTGTTGTTTTTGGGTTGCCTGAAGAAGCTGAAGGATCAGCCATAATTTAGTTCACACAGAAGCTTCTAGCCAAGATAGCAGGTCCTCCACCACAATCTACAGTGTATCAGGTAGAGCGGGCCCACTGCTCGCTGAAACCTCAACCTCTTCCAGGGGCTAAGCCTAGGCCATTCATTATTCGGCTCTTTAGTTATATTGACCAACAGCACATCTTAGGGAGAGTTAAAGAGCTGCAAGAGATTAAATGGGAAGATGCCCAGCTCAGATTTTCTCAAGATCTGCCAGTTAGCGTCAGACAGAAGCAGGCTGCCTATCATAGTTTCATTAAAAAGTTGATAGCGGCTGGTATTCGATTTTGGATGATTTACCCGGCTAAATTGATGGTGCAGCATCAGGGTAATTGGAGAAGCTTCAAAGAGGCAAACCTGGCAGCTGAAGAATTATCCACTATGTACCCTGACTTGTTTAGTCATCGTTGAGTATATGAAGGAGGGCTTACCGGGTCTGGCTACTCTGCATAGTGGTATTTGTTTGATGGGAGAGTTATTGTAATTTGCTCAGATTACGTACACCTCTTCTCCGGACCCCTTATCTATTTATGGACCAACAGCTGAAAGCCCCTTCCCTCCCCCTCCCCCCTTTTTTTTTTTGATTCATTCGGTGTGGATCCATGATGCCTGGAAGTTCATTAACGAGCAATAAAGATTAGCTCAAATTTAGTATTACAGCCTTGCTCCCGGTTAAATTGATACCGGCTTTTCTTTAAGTTGAAGCATTGATGGACATTATGGCCGGTCGCGCCAGTTACCGCAAGGCTCTTTTTTTTCTCAAATCCCGCATGGCGTCTTCTTTTATTTACCTCTCACATCTTGATTGTGGGACAACATCTGGACATTGGGAGAGGGGAAATTTAATAGTTCATTTACTACACAAACGTGGGACTTTATAAAGATCTTCATACCAGATGCCATTATATAAATCAGGGATGCAATGGCCTGGTTATACTTCACTGAGGACACAAAAGACTTTTTACTGGCTGTGTAATTGTCTGGGTTTAATGAGTTCAGGATTAAGCCCTGAATACGATGGGAATAGCTGTTGGAGTTAAGTAAGGGACGGGACTGGGAGGACTGGTGACAAGAAAGAAGTTATTTTGATTATTAAAGCCTCGAAAAGGTGATAAAAAAATAAATATATAGATTGGGGCTTTATTGTGGCAGAGTTGTCACAATCTTGAGTTTATAAGCTAATAGGAATATGGGGTATCACGTAGGTCCATTCATTTGAAAGGTAGAGCAGGGGAAGAAGAACATTCCTCAGTTAAACTGTTTGATGTTTATATTTTTGGGGAGGAGGGGAGGACGAGTCAGGATACGTTAATCTGGGTAGAACATTCGAGGCTTGGCAAAGGGGGATTGGGCTTCCACAATTAATGGGGCATTTTGGGAACAAGATGGCTATTTTACTGGTTTGTTTATGTGAAGCTCAGGAGGGTAAGCTGTGGGTGTATTTTTTCAAGATGGTGGGGGGAGGGGAGAGGGGTTAAAAAAAATATTTTTGGGGAGGGAGGGTATTGCCACACATATTAGAAGTGAAATGGTAACATCACTTTTGCCTCCACAAATATGTAACATAGCATTATTATAGACAGCTAAAAATGTCAGGGTATCATTTTTGTGCATGGAATATTAAAGGGGCACAAACCCCAGTGAAACGAATGCAAATACTGATACATCTCCATAATATACAAACAGACGTGGTTTTCTTGCAGGAAACTCATCTTTTACCCACTCAAATACATTACTTCCGTAGGCTTTGGGTGGGACAAGTTTTTGGATCTGGTTTTAATTCCCGTAAAAGGGGAACTGCAATTTTAATTGCTCATAAAATCCCATTTCGGTTGTTACAAGAGATCTCAGACTTGGAAGGCTGCTATGTGATATTACTGGCTGTATTAGGCCATTCTGAGGTCATTCTTGGCTCTATGTATTGCCCTAATTCTGACGAACCAAAATTTTTCATAGATCTTATGTCTATGTTGGCTCCATGGTCCACGATTCCAATAATTGTGGGAGGGGATTGGAACCAAGTGTTGTCAAATAGTCTGGATAGAATGGGACCCTCTAAAGTATTGCTTTCTCCAGGTCAAAAAGCTCAGATGGAACTAATGCACTCAGTAGGTTTAGCCGACCCCTGTCGAATCACGTACCCAACCAAGAAAGAATATTCATTCCATTCACCTACTCACAATACATTTTCTCATATTGATTATTTTCTGGTCAGTAGTGATTGCCTTCCTGGTATCACATCAGACTCCTCGAAAACTATATCGGATCACCAAATGGTTCAGTTTTTTATAGATTTTGCTCCAAATATTCAGCGAGATAAACTTTGGAGGGTAAATAACCAGATTATAAAATCAGAAGATCAAATACAACATATACAGTCCTTCATTTCTAACTTTATGACCGATAACTCCCCAGCCATGCCCAAAAGGGATATCTTGTGGTGCTCACTAAAATGCGCTCTAAGGGGTGAATTAATACGTTTGGCAGTCAAACGTAAAAAGCAAAGGGATCAGGCTTTTTCTTGCCTAATTGACCAGATCACACTGGCGGAAACAAACCTTTCAGCTTTGTCCCCTGATGTAGATTGGGAAAAAGCTAAATCCCTTCGAGTCCAGTATAATCACTTGCTGGCCGAAAAGGCAGAATTTCTCATGCTTAAATCTAAAATAACATACTTTGATCAGGGGGATAGAGCAGGAAGACTATTAGCACTTAGAATAAGATCCCAGGTCTCCGACAGGATAGTGACCTCCCTCCAATCACCTTCCGGTACAGTTTTGACGTCACCCAAAGATATTTGTGAAAATTTTAAACTTTACTATGAGAGTTTATACACTCCCACTAACTTCTCCTTTTCCCAACATATGTTGGACCTATACATCACTGATGTTAAGTTGCCAACACTTACTGAGGCGCAATCCTCTATACTAAAGAGAAGACTTGGTTTGCTGGCCAAGGCACCTAGCTTCACCTGAGCTCTTTCCTTCTAAGACTGCTTGAAAGGCAGAGTAGAGAAACTTACCAGAGCAAGGGAGAAGGATTAAGACTTAGTTGGCTAAGCAGATTTACTGTGTGGTGGTGTTTTTATTTTTTACTCACAGGGATTGCTACTGTTTGTTGTTAACATTTCATTGCTTTATTTTTTCTCTGATTCAAATTGTTGTTGCTGGTATACCTTCTTCTGCATTATTACAAGGTGTGCCTACAGGTGTGCTAACAGATTACTGCTGTAATCTTCTGATTCAAATTGACTTTGCAAGGTATATCTTCTGTTACTGCTTTTATTTTTCTCTGGAGCAAAGTGTTTCTTACAGGGTATATCCTCTGAAATTATTACAGGTGGTGCTTTACAGGTTTTACAGTTTTATCTAACATTAGGATAAGCTTTCAGGGTTACTGCATTTGTTGTTGACTGATTGTTTCTGCCTTACCTCCTTGTTCTTTCGTCCGTGGTTCTTCTTTTAGGCAGGGAAGGGCCCAGCCACCCACCCCATCCCCAACCACCCCACGCCACACCTTTTATAGGGTACCACAGTTGTGACATTTCCTGTGACAGAGCAGGAAGGGGCGGATCAGTGGCCTCCACAAGGTGATCTCATTTACAGGGCACTAGTAATTTAACTTGTTATAACAAGTTAAACAAAGCACAATTAAACCAT
This sequence comes from Neoceratodus forsteri, assembly GCA_016271365.2. Classification (NCBI taxonomy): domain Eukaryota; kingdom Metazoa; phylum Chordata; order Ceratodontiformes; family Ceratodontidae; genus Neoceratodus; species Neoceratodus forsteri. Next base: position 557,253,088 of record CM057458.1, read on the forward strand.
TACTTGCATTTTTTTCCTTCTAATTACTCTGACTAGGTTACAAACCCAGCAACTTATTTGTAATGGATTTCATTAACTGCAGGTACTGTGGAACAATTTTCAGAAGGACAGTCTTACAGGATTTAGGACACTGTCCTACATGCTGGGCCTTTGAGATCTTAGGTCTCAGCTCCGGGCAGCATGGGCAGAGATTGCACGCCTCAAATTTCATATTGAAGAGGAAATACATTATAAGAACCACCCCCATTTCCCCAGCATCCAACAGAAAACCTCGACCGCAGAGGGTAGTTGGTCCAGGAGGTTGGCAGGTGGTTAGGAGGAGCAAATCAGGTGCCCCATCACTCTCTGCCTCCAAACACATTACCTCCAAAAACCATATAAACACTACAAACAGGTATCTGCCTCTATCTCTGAAATCAAATAAAGAGGCAGAAGACACTGCACAGCAGGACACTGCGTGCACAGGAGCTAGCACAACAATACTCACCCAAATCAGGAACCAAAACTAAACAAGCACAAAGGAAATCCAAAAAACTTCTGATCATAGGAGACTCCATGAGTCGGGAGTTGATACCCATCTCCAGCCAGGGGTGATGGTCAGATGTCTCCCAGGTACATCAGCATGGAGAGACACTGACCGCATTGCTAAAATTGTTCACAAAGCAGGAGAAAACATTGATGTCCTAGTACACATAGGGACTAATGATCTCGCCAGCCGGTCAGTTGTGGAGACCAAGGAACACCTGACTAGGCTGGGTGACAAACTATCATCTATTTGTCCGGCATCTCCTCTCTGAGATCCTGCCAGTCTGGGAGAAGGGAGCAGATGGACGGAAGGTCAGAGAAGGGGAGATAGGGAGCTAAACACGTGGCTCAAGGACTGGTGCCAGAAAAAGGACACAGATTTGTGGGAACTGGCAACAGTTCTGGGAGCGAAAGTTCTTTAAATTTGATGGACTGCATCTGACTAAAGAGGAGTCAGTGCATTGGGGCAGAAGTTTGACGTCTTTGCAGAACACATTTAAACTAGCAATGGGGAGAGGGTGCAGCACCCCATATCGTCGAATGGGAAGAACACCCTCCCCTCAGCTAGTGGTCAAACAGGAATTCAGCGTGTTTGCCGTCTCATTTGCATCACCAGGTAAGAAAAAGGTTTGTCTCCCATACGATGCACAGGGTAATGCCAAACTTCACCCAACAACTAACACACCAAAATCTGGCCAATGGAAAATCATGTACACAATGCTCACAGCCTGGGAAATAAGATCCCAGACCTGCAGGCAATAATGTCAGAGGCTAAACTGGACATAGTAGCAATTAGTGAGACGTGGTTTACCAGTAACCACACTTGGGAGACTTCAGTACCTGGCTATGTATTGTTCAGAAGAGACCGAGGTGCAAAAGGGGGGAGAGTGGCCCTGTATGTTAAATGAAAATATCAAAGCTACAGAAATTCAGAATACACATAAGGAGCCAGAAGAACTGTGGGTCACCCTGGAAACAGGAAATGGGACAGCCATAAGAACTGGGTTGTCTACAGGCCCCAGACCAGAGGAAGGACATAGACACATTACTGTTAGAAGATATACAAAACATGACAGCTAAAGGGAGGTTCTGATAATGGAGACTTCAACATGCCAGATACAGATTGGTCAATACCAGCAGGAACATCGGCCAGAACTAGACACATAGTGGATTCCTGCAGGAGGGCCTCAAACAACTGGTACAGCAACCCACAAGAGACAGGGCTATCCTAGATCTAGTACTGACTAACAAAGAAGGGATCACAGATCTCCAGGTAGAAGGTCACCTGGGGCCAGTGACCATCACATGGTATGGTTCAATTTGGCTACTACATCTAAATCATCCCATTCCAAGGCAAAATATGGGACTTCAGAGGAGCTGACTTTGATAAGATGGCCAACAGAGTTAAGCTAGCCTGGCAAAAAGAAACACAGGTGAGGAGGTACAGGCAAAGTGGGCAAGCATTAAGGATACAATACTTGAAGCAACATCCCATTGTGTTAGACAGAAAAGGAAGTGTAAAGAAGAAGGAAACCACTTTGGTTCTCAAATACAGTAGCAGAAAAGGTCAGAGCCAAAAGGCTGGCCTTCAGAAAATATAAGGAACACAGCGGGATGAAGATAGGAGGCATACCAAACTGCCCTAAGGGAAGCAGGTAAGGCAGTAAGGCAGGCAAAGTCCCAAACTGAGGAAACACTAGCACGAACAGTAAAAGAAGGTGACAAGACTTTCTATAGATACATTAGTGAAAGGAGAAAGTCCAGAGGGGGTATTGCTAAGCTTAATGGAGAAAAGGGAGCATGTGAGGAGGAGGACCCTGTAAAGGCATCTATCCTAAATAGATACTTTTGCTCAGTATTTACTGAAGAGAAGGTAGGGCAAGGCCCACAGCTCAGCATCATGGACACAGGGGGGAGGGAGGTGAGCACTACTCCCTTCACAAAAGAAAGGGTCCTACAAGAGCTTGCTAAGCTCAGGGTGGATAAGGCAATGGGACCTGATGGCATACATCCCAGGGTACTTAAGGAGCTAAAGGAGGAACTAGCAGAGCCATTAGCAGAATTGTTTAGTGAGTCTCTGAGCACAGGAGAGGTCCCAGAAGACTGGAGAAGGGTTTTGTGATCCCACCCCACAAGAGTGGTAGCAGGAGGAGGCGGGAACTACAGACCGGTCAGTCTTACCTCAGTAGTGGCAAGATTATGGAGGCACTCCTAATGAAAGGATAGTGCAACACCTGGAACCATAGGGCACAGGATCCAAGACAGCATGGGTTTACAAAGTAAGGTCCTGTCAAACTAATCTTATAGATTTCTTTGACTGGGTAACCAGAGTGGTGGACCAAGGGGAGCAGTTGATGTGCCTACCTTGACTTCAGCAAAGCTTTTGACACTGTTCCACAAGAAGATTGATAAATAAGCTAGAGTAGGCTGGTGATGGGTCAGAAGTTGGTCAACTGGGTGGCAAACTGGTTGACTGGCAGAAACAGAGAGTGGTGGTAAATGGTATACAGTCAGAAGAGATGCAAGTCACAAGTGGTACCTCAGGGATCAGTCCTGGGGCCAGTCCTATTCAACATCTTCATTAGTGACCTCGAGATGGACTAGAGGGTAAGGCTTGTCTGTTTGCAGATGACACCAAGATCTGCAACAGAGTAGATGATCCAGATGGGGTGGGCAGAATGAGAAGAGATCTGGATAAACTAGCAGAATGGTCAGAAGAGTGGCAACTGGGATTTAATGCAAAGAAGTGCAAAATCATGCACATAGGGAAGAGAAACCTGAAGCCACTTATAGGCTGGGAGGAGTTGCTAGCAGTCACAAAGGAAGAAAGAGACTTGGGCATCATCATCACTGATGACCTAAAATCATCCAAGCAGACCTCTAAAGCAGTAGGTAAGGCTAGGGGGGTGTTAGGGTGTATTAGTAGGGTATCACAAGTCGTAGAGGAGTAATAATCCTCTGTACAAGACATTGGTTAGGCCCCATCTGGAGTACTGCGTGCAGTATTGAGGCCACACCTTCACAAGGACATTAACCAAATTGAGGCAGTCCAGAGAAGGGCAACCAAATGGTGCAGGGCTGCATCAGAAGACATATGAGGACAGATTAACGGAGCTCAATATGTATACCCTTGAGCAAAGGAGGGAGAGAGGTGATATGATCGAGACATTTAAACACCTTAAGGGCATAAACAAGGTGAAAGAGTCTAACATGTTTAAATATAAGAAAATAGCAGGACAAGAGGACACAGCATGAGATTAGAGGGAGGCCGATTAAGGGGAATGTGAGGAAATTCTTTTCACAGAAAGGTGGTAGATGCATGGAATGGCTTACCACAAGAAGTGGTGGCTATGAATACAGTGCAGGGCTTCAAACAGGCATGGGATAGGCATAATGGAGCAATACAAATGACTACGAATAGATAGGTCACTGACAGAGCAAAGGCCGATATCACATTTATAAGGTAGAAAAAGAAATGGGCAGACTGGATGGGCCTTGCGGTCCTTATCTGCCGTCAACTTCTATGTTATGTTTCTATGTTTCTATGTAAAGGCCCCGATTGAAATAAAAGAGATACTAGAAGCTATTGACTCACTTACATTGGACAAATCTCCTGGCCCAGATGGGTTTTCACCTAATTTTTATAAGGCCCTAAAAAATACACTAGCACCTATTCTTTTAAATACCTTTCAATATTTTTGTGAAAATGGTATTTCAGATAAATCCTTAACCCAAGCCACTATTGTAGTAATGCCCAAACCTGGGAAGGACCCCTTAGTTGTACATAATTATAGACCTATTTCACTCATTAATGTGGATCTCAAAATTTGGGCCAAGGTCTTGGTGTTAAGATTGGGCCGGGTCTGGGACTCTCTAATTAGTGCAGAACAAGTAGAATTTGTTAAGGGCCAACTTTCATCCAACCATCTCAGGAAGTTGGCTTATTTATTTTCTTTGTCCAAGGATTCTCTCACTCCGGCTGCTTTAGTTTCCTTGGACACAGAAAAAGCTTTTGATAGGGTATCCTGGGAATACTTATATTCTCTACTTCCCAGATATGGTATTCCACCAGAGTTTCTCACGTGGGTTAAAATATTGTATTTCTCTCCTTCCGCACGAGTCCACTGCAATGGAGTACTTTCCACACCCTTTAATTTGAGACAAGATACTCATCAAGGATGCCCCCTCTTGCCATATTTATTCAATCTATTTCTTGAACCTCTTATCAGGGAACTTAATTCCTTACCCTTAATATCAGGGATTGCAATAGGGAAATCAGAATATAAACTCTCCGTATACGCGGATGATATCTTACTACATATCTCATCCCCTTCGCAATCCCTTCCAGCTGCACTTGCAATAATATCACAGTTTAGTTTGATTTCTAATTACAAATTGAATTTGGATAAAACGGAAGTATTTCCTCTTAATCAGTATTTTCAAATAACAGAGATAATTAAATTGGGCCTACAGTGGAGATCAGATAAACTCAAATATCTGGGTATCTTCCTTCACCCTTCCTCTAAAATAATGAAAAAGCTTAACCTTGATCCACCCTAAATCACATATAGGAGGATATTAAGCGTTGGTCCCTATTACCCTTATCGCTTTGGGGTTGTATGAGTATAATAAAAATGAATGTGTTACCCTGTTTATTATACCCATTAAAATGTACAATTGGGACTTACCCAAATCTTGGTTCACGCAGGTACATAAAACTATTAACTCTTTTTTGTGGGCTGGGAAAAAATCAAGAAGAGGCTATTGTAAGCTTACATGGGCAAGAAATGATGGTGGTCTTCAAGCCCCCAATCTATATTTATATTACCTTGCAATGCAATTAACTAGAATGAGGTACTGGATACTTCCAACAGAACATTCATCTGATTCTATGTACTTCCCTCTCTGGCTTGGAATTGAGAAATCTTTGTGTGCATTACATGATATGGTTCCAGAAGTCCTCCCCTTTCTGAACAAGAAAATTCTTCCAAATAAACTGAGAGGATCCCTGCTTGACACTCTTTTGGCTACACAATACCAACTTAACATCTTACTAAGGACTAATGGGTATAAAGATGTAACACAACCTCTTTTCAATAATCCTAATTTGCTAATCTCTGGTAAACCAATAAAACTTAACACTTTTTGGCCTAATATGGGGATTGGAAGAGTAGAGGAGTTAATTATTAACCAGAAACTGATGTGATTCCAGGAAGCCAATATTCAGCATCATTGGACCACCACTCATGTTTTTAAATATTTGCAGATTAGTCATATGTTAATACAGTATTTTGGTACTTGGAGGTGGACTACCCCCCCCTTCTAATTGTCTTAACCCCATATCTTAAGTCAGTTCCGTCTACTCACTTAATTTCATATACTTACAGACTTATAGTTCCTACAGACCACGATTGCTGGGATAGAAGGACAGAGAACTTACTGATGGGATCAATCTCTTCCAACTTCTGACCCCCCTAGATGTTGGCTAAAAATTTGGAAACACCTATATAGATACATCAAGTGGGATAGGTATAGATACATGCAATTTCAAATTGTACATAACATGTATTATACTCCAGTTAAATTATTTAAGATGGGTTTCTTGCAGTCTAACCTTTGTACCAAGTGTTCTCAAGCCCAAGGAGATTTGCTGCATATGCTATGGTCATGTGATAAAGTCTCCCCATTATGGAATTGTATTAGATCCTGACTGGACCCACTACTAGCTCTCTCAGACAAATTTGCCCCTGAAATTTTTATTTTAGGGGACTACACGACTCTTCAGGGCAAAACCCAAAGAGCATACATGGCACTGATATCTGTTTGTGCAAAAAAAGTATTACTTAGACATTGGGTAGATGGCCTAATACCAACTTATACCGAATGGTATAAAGAAATTATGTTTGCTATACAAGCGGAACGTGTTATCGCAGGATTAACCCAAAGAATGTGAAAATACAAACAACTTTGGGATCCCTTTTACAATTTGTTATTAATCCAGCCCAATACAGTAACGGTTAACACTAATGCCCCTTTATGAGTTAACTTGTACTTTAAATAGGACTTCCTATTGATATGTTTTCACAATTGTCAAAGATAATATTTGTGGCAGTGGGAGATAGGGAGGAAGGGGGGATAAGAGGGGAATGGTAGGTGTGGATGGGGGGGCAAAGGGGGAGCTACAGACACCAAATGTGATAACACAATATTGTATGGGGGGTCAGAAGATCTGTTCAACAAGCATATATACAGTATTGTATGATCTCCTGTATGTAAGATGTCTGTACCTAGGAAAAAACAATAAAGTATATTTAATAGAAAAAAAAGAATCAATCTGGCAAGCAGGGGTGTAGCCAGGAATTTAAAACTTGTACTCAAAACTTAAGCAACTTGCCCCCTCAGCCCAGAGGGTAATTCTTGCCCCCCTCATAGGTGTGCATACAATGAATGAACAAAGAGGGTAAAAAACATATAGAAGCTGGGGGGGGGGTCTGGGGGCATACTCCCCCAGGAAATGTTTTCAATTGTCAATGTAAATGGTGCATTTTCCTGTGTTTTATAGCTAATTAACAGACTCTTACTTATCTTAAAAATAATAGATCATGCCCCATACTTTGTAACATCTATTGTGGATAAGGATAGATTGCCTTGCAGTTGCAGCATGTAGATGGACGGGGAAAATAAAAAAATGAATACTTCAGCAATATACCATGAGAGGGTGTTGGTGATGTCAGGATTTACCCACACCCTGGGGTGTTGTCCAGTTGCCGAGTGACCAGCAACACACCAGAAGTGCGTAAATCCTGGCATCACCAGCACCCTCAAGGGATATATTGTGATTATACAATGGTTCCTCTAGCTAGAAAAAAATAAAATAGAGACTTGTTTGCTGTTTTAATTAATTTTTATTGTTATTTGTTAGTCCACCACAGAAAAAATAGTTCTTGGTTACTAGGGCTGTTGTCATTTTGAGAAGTTGCTATAATGTAGGTTAATCACACTGAATTGGCATGTGACTACATTTTGTCGCCAAAGTACATCTGCCCATGATTGGACCACCCAAGACAGAGCACACTAATTGGCTGACTGAGGTACTGAATCAAAGTTGTGTGTCACTATCTGCTGGGTGGATGGGTAATGGTGGCAAGTAGGTGAGACTAACTGCTTTAGGAGGGATATCCCTTGCCAATTCCAGCCGCATATTCCCTAATTAAAAAAAAAATATATATAAAATTTTGGTCGTGTGACTTTTAACAGGGAGGACCAGGACTAGGGTCACCTCAACCTGCACATGTCTATGCTGCCTCCGTTATGTTAACATTAAACATATGCAGTGCCACACCACACAAATAATTGCTCAAACCACTTCTCAGTTGACTATGCTTTAAGCTATAAATAGTAACAGATTACTAATTTATAGTTACATTTTTATTTTATCATATATCACTCAGAAGTTGGCTGACTTTTAGTTACAATGTTTTGGAAACATTGTGATAAGCCTCTGTACCACATCAAGGTAGCCAGCTTCACAGAGGTCCATTCACACTGGAATTCATGCATGTATAGTGACCGGGTCACTCCAGCCTCAAACATACACACACACACATACACAGACCTCACATCCTCCACCATCACACACACTCATTCCACCTCCATCCCCCCGATGCACACAACCACCAACTGACCATAAACTTATACTCACAAATCCAGGCATCACCCCCATCCTCGTGTGCACGCACAAGCACACACACACACACACACACACACACAAATATAAAGTCGGATAAATTTGTTGGCCAATTGCTACTTGTAAAATTTGGTCAGGTATAAAACTTGGAAAGTTACCAGTCATCTTGCCCTACGACTGGAGTAGTGCTATTTTTTAAGTGTCGCTATGCTCAGATGCTGTAGCATGATTGGAGTATGGGATCAGGAGTAAGAATAATGCTGAGAAACAGGGTGGGGAAAAATTAGGAAGCTGTCTGTAATGACAATCTGTATTTGACATCAAGCTCGAGTGACTAGCACTGTCATTGCAGGGAAACTGCTTTTAATGTTCTTTCTCCCCAGCCCAAAGTCCTACTCCTGGGTCCTACTGCTTACAAAGGAGATAAGAAATGGTTTAAGTACGTTTTAAACAGTTAAATAAATCAGAAATTACCAACAATTGCCTGTGTGTGTGTGTGTCTTTTTTACTGATGGTGTTTACAGTGCATTTTAATGCAATGTCAATATTGTTGAAATCACCCCCAGCTTCACAGTTATTTTTTTCAATATCAGGAGTCAGGGTGTGTCATGGTTTGAAACAGTGACATCACAGACTCCCGATTCAGCCAGCACTGTAGATATAATGTGCACATTGGATTCCTGAAACTGTTGAGACAGTAAACTACTGTAGAGCAATTATGGTGATTTATCTGAACAGCTTTAAAAGACACTTGGAAAAAAAAGTAACATCACTCAGCGACTAGCATCCCCCCCAAGCCTGTCGCCTTACGAATTCATGAAGTCCCTATCACAAATGGTGTTTTTTTTTAATGAAACGTTACTTTTTCCCATGGTGTCCTATCCATCTTCACCTGCCCTATTTAATGTAACTCCACTAGGAGCTTACCATTGGCACCATTCATGTGGTCAGCAGCCAGCGGCACCTTCAGCCTCTGCCAGCACTGTTTCCTTTTTGACTGGCAGTTCCTCTGTTCACTACTCTGGCCTCTTCTGTATTGCATCTGGACCACAGGACAGAAGAAAAATTGGCAGGTGCCTCAGTGCATTCATTCAAGTCCCACACAAAGTGACCATTGGGCCCTGGAAACACAACATCGGCAGCGGTGGCTTTTCTCGGGGTCTGAAAATACAGCACTGTTTCCCACCCATAAAGGTGTTCAAACAGTGGTGTGGGGGAGTACTACATTCATGGGGACCACGGATGGACATGAAGTTGCTCAAGCTTTTTTTGTTCAGTCAGAGGATACCACACAACATGGCAAGGGAGCACGATGAACCGGAAAGGCAAACTTTCATATTGGCCCAACATACTTTTTATATTCTTCAGACCCTGCTCTGGATGACGGGGGGGGGGGGGAGAGTAATATAATGCCACTACAAAAAATAACTAGTTCTGAAGAATTTGTATGGCAGAGCTGGGTAGGGGTCGCCAGTAACCTAATAATGTTTGAAATTAGAAGTCCTTGAGCTGCTTGCACAACACATGTAACCTGATGGGACAAAACAAGAAACAAAAGTAATGTTTCATTAAAAAATACACCGTTTGCGATAGGGACTTCACGAATTTGTTAGGTGACAAGCTTGGGCAGGTGAATGCACTGTAAACACTATTAGTAAGAAAAAGAGACACACGCAGGCCATTGCTGGTAATTTCTGATTTATTTAACAGTATAAAACATCCATAAACCATTTCCTATCTCCTTTAACATAGCACTTTTTAATTGAAATAACTGTGGTTTACAGCTAGGGCTACTGTGGATGTTTGCTTTTGTTGTTAAAAAAATCTTGTTACTGCAAACCCAGTCAGCCGATCGGTGCTGTGAACGTGTTGTGAAGCTTTGAGTTGGGGAAGGGGATTACTCACACTGATTAATTTTTTGATATGGATACTAAGCCGGAGAACTAGGGCTGAGCAGACACAACTGACCTGAGGCACGGAGTATAAGCACTACTAGCATTTGTTTTGTTTTTTTGAATGGGGCAGATAGGTATTGCCTTAGAATTGGGGAAAGGCACTAAGATATAGAGAGAGAGAGAGAGGGGGCACGCGACCGGCAGAATGAGTGTAACTGGTGAGAGAAGTACGTTATTTTCAGAGAACTTCTTTTAAAAATATGACCAGGGTCTGTTACGGTTGCGAGCAGTAGAAGGACAGATATAGTGTGAATAATTGTTTAAGGTGACAGTCTTTCTCACCTTAACCTTAGCCCCCCTCACTTCGACGACTTCATTCTGTTTGCTCTACCATGCCTGTTTTCTTGATCAGACCATGAACACTGCTCCGTTTCTGTTGGCAGTCTCTGCTAGCCAGCCATTCACTCGATGATGATCTACGACGATCTGCCACTGCACCCACTGACTAAGGTACTGTGCCACTTTTGACAAGTTGGACAACCACTTGTCCTTCACGCACTGAATCCCGATCCCGCTACACAAGAAGTAGATGGTGATTAAAAGTCACGCGCTGATCGACTTGCTGAAAATGGAAAATCAGCATTATCGGCATCAGAGGCATAATGACAGAAGACGATCCTGAATTGCTGACTTGTATCCGACTCACAGTTCTGACTGTGCCCCCCCGCCCCCCGGACTGGTCTCAGCCTCTAGCAACTTACAGTAAAAAAAATGTAAAAGAGTCAGATGCAAAGTATTTTAATTGACCACAGCTCTGTTGGATGTCCCCCTTAGTTTTTGCTGTACGCTCGGGCGTACTGAGCGTATGTCTGCTGACGGCCTTGCTGGCAAGGTGCAATGTAAGTTAATAGCAGCTTATACAGTCACTGACCTTCTCTTGATGATTGGTGAAAATGTTTGTCCCACACCTTACTAAGAAAATTAGCATTTTAGTGTCCCAGTTATCAAGTTATGCACTGTGGGTTCTGTACGTACAGTGTTTACTTACAGTTCTTGCTCTGCGTTCATCTGCTGCTTGTATGGGCTGCCCTCTTCAGCACTGTCAAATGTATCGTATGGGCTGCACTGCCAATGCACCATGTACAATACCACATCTCTCTCCCCTTCCCCATTCATTCATTAGACAGCAGATTAAACTCGTAAGTACTCTCCCTCACAGTGCACAATGTACAGTACCACAAGCCTCTCTCTGCATTCATTAGACAGCAGATCAAACTCATAAATGCTCTCCCTCACAGTAAACAGTAAAAATAAATAAGTTGTTGCATTTCTAATAAAAAAAGCATGAAAAAGCAAAGTGTCTTTCTTGTTTTATTCACTTTTCCCAGTAAAATGGACAATTTTACCTTGATTTCCTAAGGTGCTAAATAAATCTGCTATTAATTTCTTCAAGGTAAATTTCTTCTGCAGTCTGTGCCCATTTTATAAGAGTAATAAGACACATTATAGTGTGGGTTTGTTTGCAAACCAAATTTCCAGGTGGTCAGGGACACACAGCACAAACCTCTCATGCTTTGCAACTCACATGGGTACCAATTTATAAAAAGAAACCCACACCCTGTCATGTCCTATTCATATTGCCTACATAACATAAACCCTGTCATGTCCTATGCATATTGCCTATATAACCCACACCCTGTCATGTCCTGTTCATAATGCCTACATAACACACCCTGTCATGCCTTATTGCTTAAATAATGTAGCTAGACTGTTCTGCAAAAAGTATGCAAACACTGTAACATTCAGGTAGTTGCAGGTGTGAACTGGACCCATGAACCTGATTGGATTACAGCAAACAGAGTAATGAAAGCCCAGTACCCAATACAAACTGTAAGTGGATGCCAGAGACACAGGCCTTGTGACCTGTACTTAGTTTCATGTGCACAGTAGGACTGGTGACCAGAAAATTTGAACTTTATAAAGTCTATTGCTTTACTGAAAGTGAATTGAATCCCCTGCACCTGCCGCCCAGTACTGATATCAACTGCCATGGCTTGTGGGAGGCCTCCAGCATAGTAACAGTAATAGTAATAGAAGTTTTTATTTCACTTGGCTTCTTTCCCCAGTGGCTCAGGGCACCAATACAAAACATTACACATAAATGGAAGGTCAGGCATAATATGCAACACGCAAACAAGGAGACCATCATAAAACAGTAACAAATAAATAGATAAAACCAAGAATAGGAGCATAGACTATATAAAATATCTAGTTATATAAAGAAATAGAATAAATAACATAGAAACATAGGCTTTGATGGCAGATAAGAACCTCTTGGCCCACCTAGTCTGCTCATTTCCCTACCTACTGGATAAGCTGCAGATCCTAGTTTACCAACAGCCTATTTCTTCCTCCCCCCCCCCCACAAGAATTGTCTTATGTCTAAATAAATGCAGAATCAGTCAATAAATGCATGCAAAGTCAGTAGACTGGGATGAGAACACTGTTGTAGTGGGGCAAGGAGCTTAAAATGTTAGACTGAAGATAACAGATTCATAGAAACATAGATCATGATGGCAGAAAAAGACAAGAAGTCCATCCAGTCTGCCCATATTCTCTATAATTCCTGAATCTTCCCTGGAACCTGTTGTTCCTCCAGGGTACTAACCCTCCGCATCCTAGCCCCATTCTCTTCCCTGGTCATGTCGCCCCAGACAACCACTACTCCCTTCATTTTATCCCATGCCTTCTTGAATCCCCTTACTGTGTTTGCACCCACCACCTCAGCCAATGGACCAGTTCCAAGGTTCCACCACCCTTTCCATAAAGATGTACTTCCTCACATCCCTCCTGAACCTCCCCATGTTAATTTCCACTCATGACCCCGTGACCTTGAGTTGGTATTCAATGTAAATAATTCCCTACACTTTACCTTGTTAGTTCCTTTAAGGAACTTGAATATCTGTATCATATCTCCCTGCTCTCCCTTCTGGTTTCCAGAGAGTATATATTTAATGCCTTGAGGTGCTTCTCATGGGATCTGCCATACTGACCCTGAACCATTTTTGTTACTCTGCACTGCACTGTTTCCAATCTATCCCTGTTCTTTCTGAGGTGAGGACTCCAGAACTGGACACATTACTCCAGGTGAGACCTTTGGGAAGTATTACCTCTTTTCTTCTGCTATCAGTACCACTACCCATACATCCCAGCATCCTGTTAGCCTGACTATAGGCATTGTTGCACTGTCTCATTTGTTTAAGGGAATTACTGATGATATCTTCTAGATCCCGTTCCTTTTTTGTAGTACTAAGTCTCACCCCACCCATCCAGTACTCCGCTTGTGGTTCCTTTTCCCTAGGTGCATTACCTTGCACTTTTTGCATTGAATTTTAACTGCCAGACCTTTGATCACCCGTCTAAGTTTTGCAGGTCCCTCTGCATATCCCTTATTGCCTCATCACTGTCCACCCTCCCACATAGTTTTGTGTCATCTGCAAAGAGACACAGCCTGCCCTGGAATCCCTCACCAGTGGCACTAATGCACATGTTAAAGAGGACCGGATCCAGGATAGATCCCTAAGGAATCCCACTCATAACCTTCCTTTCCTCTGATTTAACCCCATAGATCACCACACTCTGCTGCCTTCCTTCTAGCCAATTACTGACCCAGTTCACTACAGTTTTAGCCGCACCCAGGTCTTCCATCTTTTTGAGCAACCTTTTGTGAAGTACCAAATCAAAAGCCTTTGCTAACGTTGAAGTACAGCAGATCCACAGCATGGCCCTTGTTTACTTCCTTGGTCACCCAATCAAAGAAAAAAATTCAGGTTAGTCTGACAAGACCTTCCTGCCACGAAACCATGTTGTTTACTATCCTGGAGCCCACTACTCTCCAGGTTGTCCATGAGGTTCTCTTTGTTTTGTGATTCCATCAGTTTCCTCTGAATGGAGGTCAGACTGACAAGCCTGTAGTTCCCTGGTTGCTCCCTATCTCCCCCCCCCCCTTCTTATGAAGTGGTACAGAATCTGCCATTCTCCAATCCCTTGAAACTTTCACGGACCAAAGTGAGCTGTTGAACAGCACAGCCAGTGAATCAGCCAGTTCTGCTAGTTCAGCCAGATGCAGTGTATCTTAATATCTTCACAGCATGAAAGCAATAACATTGGAACAAGCACTTCAAGTGCTTATCAGGGGCAGCCCTTCACAAGGTATTGAGCTTGCCAATGGGGGAGTTTCCTATTAATTCTCTTAATTATAATTATTAATTGTACTCTCTCAGGTCATGCCTGAAAATAGGCAGTTCTATCTAGTGCACTTACCTGGTTACCAAAAGCAAATAAATAAATTAACCCACACCCCCAGATGCATAATGAGACATAAGGAGAACAGAACAGATGAGCTCCATCATGCATGTATTATGAAGTTTGACAGCAATGAGTTTTATGTTTAATATCAACCTTAACCAGTAGTTATAAAAATGTATCAAATAAACTTTATCACCAAAGATATTGTATAAATTCTGCTTTATGAAAGAAATTAAAATATTAAACAATGGATGTAAATATCGAGAAACAAATGCAGCAGTCTGACATTTACCACTAGACCTCCAAGAAATTTTAGTTAAAAAGTGATATAATTTACTCTAAAATATTCAGTTTTCACAAAAGACACATCTAGCCCTTCTAAACTTACTGTCTGCATGATCTGGAGAATTAACAGTTTCAGAATGTCACATTTAACTAGTAAATCAAAGATAATTGGGGGCGCTTTTTCATTAGGTAAACCAGAAAATTTGAAATCATTACAAGTCATCTCAAGGTTCTGTGCAGCTCTGCACAGAACTTGTAGATATTGAAAGTTGGAACCTGGAGATCTGCACGTTGATGTTCTTCTGTTCCAGTCCCAGCTGTGGAGAAACTGACGTTTCCTCAATGTATTTGTACTAAGTGAATATAGAATAGCTATCTGCTAACTGTCATTACCACACTTGAGACATAACAGCTTTAGTGTAATGTTATTAATAGTAACAGCTAAACCTTTTTCTGTTAGTTTCAATTTAATTTTTAATTAAAAAATGCTGAATATTATGGGTACCAGTGACCTAGTTAAGGAGTAGGGTGGGGGTAGTGCAAAGAAGATTCTTGGAAGTGATACCAGTACCAAGGGCTAGTAGAGCCAGGAAGAAAAGGATAGAGGAATTTAATGACTGGCTGAGGAAATGGTGCAGCAAGGAGGGGTCATCTATATTGGGGATTGGGGGGGGGGGATCTGATCAAATAAAACATTCTTTTACCGGACAGGCTGCACCTCAGTAAAGAGGGCTGAAGGGTACTCAAGGACAAACTGCGGGGTACATTGCCAGTACACTTAATTTAAACTACTGAATGGGGCTGGCAAGCCTGCAGACCCAAAGACTGCAGGAGGAGGAAGTCAGCAGACCTCCTCCATACCAGTAGAAGACGTCTGAAGGGTAGAGGGGGAGCGGAAGAGTTAGTAATGGGGTGGAGGATGGGGAGCACATACAGGGGAGAAATGAGAAAGAAAGAAGAGAGGGGAGAGAAGTGAAGGGGCCTCAGATTCTAGGTGGATGGTGGAATCTGTGAATGCACAGAGTCTTGGAAACAAGATGGAGGACAACCTGCAGATGCTATTAGCAGACAGGATGGTGGACATAGCAGCAGTAACTGAGACCTGGACCACACCACACCATGACTAGGACCTCTTGATCACTGGATACAAACTATACAGAAGTGACAGGGTGGTAGAGAAAGGGGGTGGCAGTTTATATCAGGGAGGATATACCATGCATGAGGGAGGAATTGGATGAAGGGAAGGTGCAAGTATTGTGGGTTCCGTTAAGGTCCAACAGAGGGAGAAAGGTGAAGTTGGGGGTGGTTTACATACCACCTAACCAGGTTGAGGAACAAGACAGGGAACTGAGCTCACAAATATTGGCCACTGCGGAGAAAGGAGAGGTGGTAATAGTGGGGGACTTCAGCCTGCCCGTGGCAGAGTGGAGTGTACCAGCCACAACATGTGCTAGGAGTCCAGTGATCCTGGAGGTTTTGCAGAGTGGATTCCTGACTCTGGGCATCACAGAACCCCCCAGGTAAGGGGCAATCCTTGATCTGGTGCCCATGAATGGGGAGCACGTACAGGAAATAATGGTCAAAGAGACCCTGGGTGGAAGTGACCATAACACAATTTTGTTCCAGTTGGATAAGGGCTGGGAAAACATCCCCACTAAGACCAAAATTGTGGATATTAAGAGGGCAGACTTTGAGAAGATGGGCGAGGTGCTAAAGTGGCTCCTGGCAGGCATCTGTATAGATATGGGGGTGGACCAAAAATGGTCCATCATTAAGGAGGGACTGAGGGTCACCACAGAGGAATGCATTATTCTCAGGAGGAAGAACTCAAGGGCCAAAGCACATAGCTGGTTTAGTTCTCAGGTTATTCAGGCTGTAAGAGAAAAGAGGCTAGTATATAGGAAATTCAAAATGACCAAGAGAGAGGTGGCTAGGGAGAATTACCTAAGGCTGATTAGTGAGGCGAGTATGGTAGTAAGAGCTAAGGCACAGAAGGAATTGCAAATAGCTCTGGTAATTAAGAAGAGGGAGAATGCCTTTTTTCACTATGTAAGCGAGAAAATAGACAAGAAGGATAGACTTGGCTTTTTAGGCTTCAGAAAGGGGAAGAGTGGGTGGAGGAAAACTGGGGAAAAGCAGAGGTACTGAATAAATACTTCTGTTTCATCTTTACCAAGGAAAAAGATGGACCAGTGTCTAGAAGTGGGAGCAGAGCAGTAGGGGGGAGGGGAGTACAGATGTAGTGATACACCAGGAGAAAGAGAGGGAGGGGCTGCTAGCACCGAAGGTGGCCAAATCACCAGGCCCTGATGGCGTACACCCAAGGGTTCTGAGGGAGCTGGCAAAGGAGCTTGCAGGGCCATTGGCAGGCCTGTTCAATAGCTCACTGGAGTTGGGTATGGCATCTCAGGACTAGAGAATGGCACATGTGGTTCCCTTTCACAAGAGTGGTCCCAAGCAAAACCAGGGAACTACAGACTGCTGAGTCTGACCTTAATTATGTGCAGGCTCATGGAGACGATACTTAAGGAAAGGTTGGTAGAATATCTAGAAGAATATGGTGTCCAGGATGTGAGGCAGCATGGGTTCATGGGAGGGAGAAGATGTCAAACAAATCTGATCAACTTCTTTGACTGTGTCACTACAGCAGTAGACAGGGGCCAAGCGGTGGACATCCTGTATCTGGACTTAAGCAAAGCCTTTGACTCTGCACCCCACACGAGGTTGATCAGGATGTTGGTGGATCTAGAGGTTGGGGAGCAGATGACCAGATGGGTAGAAAACTGGCTGAGGGACAGGCCCCAGAGGGTGGTGGTGGGGGGAGTTACCAGGCACCAGGGAGGTCACCAGTGGGGTCTCACAGGGATGGCATTATGGGCAAAATGTGCCTCTTCATGGATAACACCAAACTCTGTGGGAGGGTGGGCACAGTCAAAGGGATACAGGACCTACCAGATGATCTAAAAAAGCTTGAGGGTTGGTCCCAGATCTGGCAGCTTGGCTTCAGTGCCAAGAAATGCAAAGTTATGCACGTTGAAGCCAAGAATCCCAGGATAAAGTACTACCTGGCTGGGGTCCAGGTATCTACTACAGAAGAGGAGAAGGATATGGGGGTGATGATCACTAGCAACCTGAAGCACTCCATGCAGCACAAGAAGGCAACAGCAAGGACAAATAAGATGTTGGGATGTATAGCTAGGGAGATCAGCAGTAGGTGAGAGGAAGTTCAACTGCCATTGTACAGGTCACTCATAAGGTTACATCTGGAGTATGGTACTGGCTCCTACACCTCAAGAAGGACATTAGACTGCTGGAGACAGTCCAGAGGAGGCCAGCAAAGATGATTGTGGGTCATCAGGATAAAGCATACAAGTAGAGGTTGAGGGGACTGAACATGTACTCCCTGGAGGAGAGAAGGGAGAAGAGGGAACATGATAGAGACCTTCTGAAAGAGATAAATAGGGTGGATAAGAAGGATCTCTTTCAGCTACATAGCAGCTGTAACATGAGGAGAGACAGTCTTAAGCTGGAGGGGGGAGGTTTAGGAGGGAGATGAGGAGACGCTTCTTCACGGATAGGGTGTTGGTCTATTGAAATGTGCTACCAGAGGAGGTGGTCTCATTGAAGATGGCAAGCAGCTTCAAGAAAGGCTGGGATAGACGTAAGGTGAAGGTAAGGGTCATGGGTGCGTTGGATGGGAGGATGGGGGGCATGGTGAGTTGCTTAAGCTGGGGACCCTACACTAAAAAATGGCCTTATTCTTCTGGCTTCTTTGTATGTCCATATGTAAAAGGCTTTTGTTTTGGAATGTACTGCTGCACCTGGGTTAAGGAGAGAGACAGAATACATATAGAGCAAGGCTAATACAATTTTTTTGGGGGTGGAGACATTGCAGATGCATTTGTGACATATTTGAGATACAAAATACTATTTGTTGTAGTATTTAACATTTAAAACACTTGGATTAGACTTTAAGAGTAAGGTTCAGATCAATTTCAAATCTGAAGAGTAGGTCAATTCAGAAGTACAACATTGGAATCATCATAGCCCCAATGGCTGCCATACAAAAAATTAGATCTCTGAGTTCCTTTGTTTAAATGTTACAAGCTATTTTGGAACCCTGGTTTCAGTAACTGTTCAAAACATTTTCAGTAGAGAGCTACTGATGATGTAAGTTTCAGAATTCACAGTTTGGTCCACCATGCCTGCAACCTTATAGGACTTTTTTCTCCAAATTTTAAGAAACAGTAGTTGTAATAACCATTGAAGAAATAAAACTAACACTGTGTTGCATGAAGTGCTTGCGTTTCCAGAATGTTTAGAAGTATGGTACTACACTTTAGAAGGTGGCAAGGAGATGGTTTTGAAATGCAGTGGTGGATGTGGATTTGGAATGTCAATACTACAGTAATACGATTGCAGCATGTGGAAGAGTGAAAATTCTGCATTGTTACAGGGATTCAGTTTCAGAATGCAATGTGAACATACAGTTTTGGAATGTGTCAGGAACAATTTCAAAATGTAGGAGGACACAATTATGGTACGAGGGATATGAGATCATGGAATGTAGCATACTGTAGATGTACAATCTTAGACTATATCAGGGAAATGTAATCTCAATATTGTGGGAGTATGAAATCACAAAATGGAGAGACAATTTTGGAGTTAAGGATGTACACTCAGAATGTAGTGAGGGATGTGCAACTGCGGAATGTGGCAGGGATGCTTACTTTTGGAATGAGTGACGTAATCTCAAAACGTAGGGGGCTGCACAATCTCAGAATATAGCAAGAATGCACAATCTCAGAATGTATTGGGGATATGAAACCTTGAAATGTGGTGGGCATGTGCAGTCTCAGAATGTGTCTGGGAAATGCAATCTCAGAATGTAGTAGGGACACGAATCATTTTGGAATAAGGGGCATGCAGTCTCAGAATGTAGTCATGATGCACAATTTCAGAATGTGGCGGTGACACAATTTTTAAATAAAGGACATGTAATCTTGAAATGTGGTGGGGATGTGGATTCTCAGACTGGTGGGAACTCACAATGTCAGAATGTGGTGGGGATATTCACCCTCGGTATGTGTCAGGGATATTCAATCTCAAAATGTGGCAGGGAAACAATCTAGAAATTTGGTGGGGATGTAAACTGCCAGAATGTGACAGGTGACACAGGCTTACTCTGAAATTGCTTGTCCCTGCCACATTCCGATATTGTATGCACCCATCACATTTAAAAATGATACATCTCTGCCACATTCTGACATTATGTATGCCCCCAACATTCTGAAATTGCACATCCCCACCACATTCAGAAATTGCATGCCCGTATCAACACACCACATTCCAAAATTGCATATTGATGCTGTATTCTGAAATTGCTACTGCCATATTCCAAAACTGAGCAGCCCCACCACATTCCAAAATTGCACACCCCTGTCAGATTCCATTATTACATGTCCCTGCCACATTGTACATCCCCATCGCATTTTGACTTTGTGTGTCCCCACCTTATCCTGAAATTGTGTGCCCCACCCACATTCCAACATTGTATGTCCCCGTCACAGTCTGTAATTGTGCACCCCACCACATTCTGAAATTGTGTGTCCCTGTCATGTTTCAAAATTGTGTATCTCCACCACATTCCACAATTATGTCACTGCCACATTTCAAAACTGGGCCCCCCTCCACTCACACACATTCTGGAATTGTGTGTCCCAGCCACATTCCAAAACTGTGTCTGAAGGCCACGTTCTGAAATTATGTGTTACAGCCACATTCTTTAATTGCCCATCCCTGTCATATTTAGAAATGCACATCCCTTTCACAGTCCAAAATTGCAAAACCCTACCACTTTGCAAAAATGAGTATCCCTGCCATATTACAGAACTGCATATCCCAACCAAATTCCAAAATTGTGCATTCCTGCCACAGTCTGAAAATTCTGTATTCTGTCACATTCTGAAAATGTTTCCCATCCACTCTCCTAAATTATGCATACAACTACATTTCAAAATATGCAGCCTGCTGCATTTCAAAGTTGCATGTCCCCATTACATTCTGAAACTGCATGTCCCAACCACAGTCTGAAATTCTGTGCACATACCACATTGTGAAATTGCATGTTGCCTCCAAAATTTGAAATTGTGCATCACTACCACATACCAAAATGATGGATCCCTGCCAAATTTATGCCAACATTATGCATCCCTGACACATTAAGAAACTGCATGTTCCTGACACATTTTTGACTATAGAGACATTGTTTAGAGTGTTGCTGCTAAGTCTACTCTAGCCAGACTGGATCCCCTCTTTCACCCCTTCTGCCACTTTGCTCTGGACTGTCCACCTCACACCCACCATTGCTCCCTTTACATCTCCCTTTCCCGCCCTTCCTTGAAGCCAGGTGCCTTGCTCATTGCTCCTCCTTTATTGATAAATACTGGCTAGGCTCTCTCCCCTCTTACCCCCCCCCTCCTCCTCCTACACCCTTCACATCTCTGGCTTCCGCTCCCTAACACTCTCTTCAAGGTCATTCTCGGCTGGCCAGGCTGCATTCTCCTACCACTTCACTAAACTGTGAAACTCTCTCCCCCAATCCATCTGCTCTGCCTCTTCCCTTCGATCGCTCTCCTCTTCTCTCTCCCTCCTGCAATTGCACCTGATCTCCACCTCTGCTCCTTCACTCAGCTACTCTCCCTCCACCATCTTGCCCTTGTCTCCTCTTCCCTCTTTAACCCTGTCCTAGTCCTTCCTGCTTACCCACACTCAGAAATCTACTGCGTAGCTTCCACCACCTCCACATGTATAATTTCATGATGCACTTGAATTGTGTCCTCTAATATATCCAGGCCTACTTTATGTTTGTTTGCATTGCCATTCATTGTTGATTGTTCTCAGTGCAAATGTTGTTCTCTTCCTGCTTTATAGGTATTGTTTTGATTTGTTATGCTTTGCCTCCCTTTACCCCTTGACCATAGGATGTATCTGGAAATGAGCTGATACTCAGCTCAGTATGTCTTTCCTGGTGAAACTTTTCAAAATAAATAAATAAATAATTCTACAGCTATCTCCCACACTCAGAAATCGTGCATCTCTACTGCTTTGTAAAATCAGTGACACCACCACATTCCAAATTTCAGTATTCCTGCCACATTACAAAATGTTTTGTCTCAGCTACATTCTGAAATTGTGTCCTTACTGCACTCCAAAACTGTAAACTAGTGACATTCTGAAATCTCATTCCTGCAGTATTCTAAAATCACACAGAACCTTGGCATTCTCAAGCCATGTTTGCTGCTGCATTCCAAAACAACCTCCCTGCCACATTCTGAAGTACCATTCATCTGCACATCTTGAAAATGTATGCATCATACCCACCTAGTGTCATCTTTCCATTTTCAAATGTTAACATGTTAACTGCAACTGAATTTTATGTAGCTTGGGAGAAATAAGTCATAATACGTTGCAGGCAGGGAGAACTAGTCTGCAAGTTTTGCAGCTGACATCATTAGTAGCTTTTCATTGATTTTTTTTTTTTTGTCTTTGAACAGACTGTAAAATTAGACTTTCAACGGGTTTGTGATATTTCAACAAAGTAACCTAGAGATTACTTTTTTGGCAAGAGGCTTGTTGGAGATATGCTGGTCCTATATTCTGAAATTGTGTCTGCACTTCCTCTTTAAAGGCTAGTCAAGTTCTAAGGTTTCAAACTTGTTTGCCTGTTCTTACTTTTAAGGGATCGTGTGTTACTTAAACAGCTTCTGTTTTATAGCCAATGTATTTTTTTTTTAAGAAATACAAATTGAGGCAAAGCAATTTGAAGATAGAGGGGGAACTGCTCAGGGGCAATGTGAGGAAGTATTTTTTCACAGAGAGGGTGGTGAATGCATGGAACTGCCTCCCTGAGGAGGTCATGGGATCAAAAACAGTGGGGGAATTCAAGAATGCATGGGACAGACATTAGGCAATTATAGTGGTGGGGTAGGAGGAAGTAGGCTGTTGGTTAACTAGGATCTGCAGTTTATTCAATAGGTAGGGAAATGGACAGACTGGGTGGACCAAGAGGTCCTTATCTGCAGTCAAAGTCTATGTTTCTATGGTCCCCATTCCTGAAAACTCTGGGTGCCTAACAATAAAAACAGCACAATTAAAAATATAAAGCATTAACATGGATAAAAGTATATGAAATTCATAGTCACAGCTTATAAGTGTCAATAGTTATTCAGATAGCCGGGCAGGAAGCTTTTATTCTGGGTAGGCCAGACAGAATAGGTGGCTTTTAAGCCTCTGTTTGAACATCTCAATTGAAGGGGCCTCCTGGATTTCAGGTGGTAGTGAGTTCCACTGGGTCAGCCCAGCGACACTAAAGGCGTGATCTCCCGATGTCCTAAGCCGAACCCTGGGAACTTCCAGGAGGCCCCTCAATGAGGAGTAGATAGAGTTTGCAGGTGTCAGGAGCTCCAACAGGCAGCCAAGGTCCAGTCCATATTGGGTCTCTTAAGATTTCATGTGCCTATCCTTCAAATGATGTAGCCATTAAAAATTTATATATTTTTTGGTTTTGTAATGTTTGACTTTCAGAAAATTCCCTGCTTCGGTACATGAGTGATGACAGAATATCTCAAGAAGACTATGTGATGCAGAGGAATTGCAAAAAGGACACAGGAAAAAGATCTAAAAAGAAAGGGGACAAGAGCACTAGCCCCAGTCATTATTCGTTGCTTCCCGGTATACAAATGGAAGTACTACGGCAGGAATCCCTGAGTACACCAGTACCAGATGCTACATCATACCACGTGAGTAAACAGCTCAGGTCCTGCTTATGGTGCCATTAGATGCTTCCAAATGCAAAATGTTTCCTCATAACAATATGAAAATAGTGCACAAAGCACTATTTTAGTAGTCTGTTTTAAACTAAACTGTGAAGAAACTGTGATATAGTCATTATATTAAAAGAGTAAAAACTCATACTGCATGGGTTGCAGGATGAAGTAAAGATGACTTGCTGTAGATATTTGCTCCTGGCAGGGTAACATTGCCCATTCAAGACTGCAATAAATACATAAAATATAGAATAATGTACAGATGTCAGTTTTAGGAGATTTTTTTTTTTATACCCTGAGGTGTGTGATACTGTATAAACCGTGAGAGAGACCTCAAGTGGTTTATGAAAGTCTCTCATACCAAGTGGGTATAACAAAATCAAGAACAACATTGATGTCCATTACATTATTTTTCATAATTACTGGTTTGAGAAAGGAGACATTATGGTATGCATGGGCTTGTAGGGTTGAGCTCCATAATACATGTTTGTGACATTACAAGAATGTATTACAGAGTTTGAAAGCAACTGGTTTTAGGTTGATAGCAACCTTAACCAATAATAACTGTATGATATGGTCACTGGTGATTTTACTGTATGACTGCTGTGGGTTAAAATTTAATAGATAGATGGATAAATAGCTGGTTGGATACATGCACAGACAGATACATAGACACATTGATTAATTGAATACCTTTACCTATAGTACATAGCTCTATTCTGACAGGCACTGATAGCACTGTACAATATTCTGTAGGGGCTAAAAGGCACAGCAATACTGTAAGACATAAATTAAACTAACTTGATACAGTGCATATAAAAGCTTTCAAGAATGAAAATACTTTTTTTATGCAGCATACATTGTTAGCTTTTTGAACAAGATTCTTAGGCCTTTCAAGCTTTCTTGAATTGTTTATTTGTTTCTGTAGACAATCTTCTTTGCATATCTGTCTATCATTAGCACTCTTACATAAATGACACCATCATGACAGATTATTGAATTTCTTACTGAAACAGCATGAATCCATGTAAACAGAGACCTGCTGTGATTTGTTCCCAAAACTTGTGTCTGTCTAGATAAAGCACTCCCTGTCAAAAGAGGAATCCATAAATACTTTTTGAAGCAAACAAGCACCCCCCTTCCTGGTCACCTTTCTTAAACTATGTGCAGTGGTTTGCCATAGAAAATAGTGTTTTACATTATCAGATGTGCAAAGGCCATAATGCTTCTTGTGTCTCTAATAACTATATTGTCCTGACACTAAACCAGAATAAGAAATCCGGTTTAGTATAATGATCCTGTTTAGCATCTGGAAAAAGGAAACTCCTGAGAATAAGGTAGAAAATATATAAATGTTAAACCTTATTTGACTGTAAAAATTGTATTTTGATGATAATGATAACTTGTGTACCAGAACACAAAAAGTCACCAGGACTAATTTATCCTGTATGTATCCAACAGAGCAATTTAAAATAATTATATAGTGTTCTGCTCTCCAATTCATCTACTGTGGATTTATTCCTTTTGACTTTTTTCTGAAGATTACTAAGTGGAGTGTTTCTTCTGCTTGATCTAGCACTTATTTTAAAGGATTATATTACCTGAACCAAGTAACTACATGGTCAAGTTTAGATTTATGTTATTTATATTCACTATGTGTTGTATTATGTTAATAGCCATATTATTAATTTTAGTGACACCATTTATTCTAATCTTCACAAACATTTCCTTTAATTACAGTATATCTTACCTGTAGAGTGCCCCAGCAACACCTTAAAGCCTCACCTCTCCCTTCCTTTTTTTAAATGAATAATATTTTTTCTCCTAAACCTTAAACAATTTTTCTGTAATATTTCTTATTACTCCTGAGTCCCTACTGTTCTGTTCCTCTCTTCTGTTCATCTTTTCATCTATGAAGGTGCCAGTCATCATTGCATTACTTCTCTGGTACAAGGTTTTCAGGTTATGGATATTGGAGTTTCTCATGTGCCTTCACCACATTAATGTAATACCTTTGCACCCTGCACCCCCCCCCAACCAGACATGATATAAGAATCATGAACTATATCATATAAAAATAGTAAATCACCTCTCTAATGTCTGGTAGTAAGTGGCATGAGGTTCAGAGTATCTAGCTTTTGTTCATAAGATAAGGATGTAAGACCAGATATTTATTTAGTAAATTTTCTTTGAACCTTTTTAAGAGACACCCCATCAGATTTTTTTATATGGACACCTTTTCTGGGGGGCATACTCAAGGTGTGGTCTAGCATAAGACCTAAACAGGAGCATAAGCACCTCATGATCTCCGGAATGGATATTTCAAAGAATTGACCAAACCACCTTATTTGATGTACCAATAACGGAATGCAAATGTTTTGAGTATGTAAATCATTTGAAATGGTAATACCTAAATCCTTCTCATCAACTGTTGTACTCAGCAATGAGCCATTTATGTTGTATAAGAAGGAGGGATTATTTAGTCCAAGATGCATTACTTTACATTTTTTGGTGTTTAGTTGCATGCCCCATGTATTAATCCAGGTTGAAATAGTATTGAGATCATGTTGAATAAGAGCAGTCTCTTGTAGATTTGAACATGGACCACCAATTTTTATGTCATCTGCATATCTAGTTGTCATAGAGACACAATGATGAGTGAAATCAGAGATTAAAAACTTGGAACAAACAAGGACCAAGAATGGAACCTTGTGGTGCACCACTCAGGACACTGTCTATATTTGATAGATTACCACTGATTATTACTGTCTGCGTTCGATTATAGAGCCAATTCTCAATCCATGCTATAATATGTAAATGTATGTCTAATCTCCTAAATTTAAGGCTTAAAGCCCAGTGAGGCATAGTATCAAAAGCTTTGCTGAAATCAATAAAAACAACATCACAAGGAATTTTGTTGTCTAAAAATGGACTAAAATGCTCGTAAAAGCAAAGCAAGTTTGTTGTACAACTTCTGCCCCTTTGAAAACCGTGTTGCTCCAAATCAATTGCATTTATGGCAGGTGTAATAATACCTTAAGGAGACTCTCCATAACTTTACAAATGGCGGAGGTAAGACTGATGGGCCTATAATTTTCCCAATAATGTTTAGAGTCCTTTTTATGGATGGGGACAACAGTAGCTTCTTTCTATTCTTCTGGAATCAAGTTGTTTAACAGAAAGAGGTAGAACAAAAGCTTGAGTGAAGATGCAAGAGAGTCAGCCAGTAAGTACAAAAGATGACCAGCAATGTGGTCAGGACCTGGGCAAAATTTTCCTTTTAATGTAATTGATTTGTCAGTAAAAACAATTGGTGGATCTGAAAGATTTGTAATAAGTTTTAAAGGTAAAGAATCAGACATTTTAAATATTTTACAAAATGTTTCATTAAATACATCAGCCATTGTTTTTGAATCATAAATAAGATTGTTGTTATTTGTTATCAGTGGCTCAACTTTACGTGGTGTTTTCCTTAAATAATTTATGTAAGAATAAAATTGTTTGGTGTTGGATTTGTTTGAAAATGCCAGTTTAAGTTCCCAACTGGACTTCGTTTTTTACTGTAAGATTTACATTTCTTGTTTGCTTTTTTGTATAGCTGCCAATTAGAGGCAGTCTTATGTTTAACACAATTTCTGTACTTTTAATTTTTTTATCTAATCAATTTTTTTATGTTATGGTTCATCCGTTTTGGGGTCTGTTTCCCATCTGATTTTTTAATTTTTGGCAGGATGTAATTGTCCCTTAAATTTATAAGTAAGGACTTAAAAATGGACCAACACTGTTCAGGAGATTGATGTAAAAAAGCAGAAGCCCAGTCAAAACCCTCTAAACAATGCTTTAAATCATAAAGATTAGCTTTACCATATAGTTAAATGATAGATGAGTTATGATTGTATGTTAAATAAGTCTGAAAAGTGAAAAAGATGGAATAATGATCACTATTTCCAAGTGGGGCAGATACATTTACATCTTTGATTTCTAAATTTGCACTAGTTAGGACAAGATCCAAGATGTTGTTTCCTCTAGTAACAGATGTTACCGATTGCTTCATATGTAAGTCATGACAGGAATCTGAGAGCATTTTACCCCTAGGAGTAGAGGCAGAGAAAGAGTTCCAGTTTACGTCTGGGATATTAAAATCACTACTGATGATTACATTACCCATTTGATTTGCAACTTCAAATTCAGACAGAATAACATTAAGAATAAGAATAGGTGAATTAGGGGGGAAATAACATGATCCGAGGAGAAAGAAATCATCATCAGAAAGGAACATTTTAAACCAAAGCGTTTCCCTAGGGTGATCCTGTGTTTTAACAGTAGAAGAGATGTTAACAGTATTGATTTTGTTACAAATAAATACAGCAACCCCACCACCATGTCTGTCTTTACGATCTAATGTATGGGAAGCAAAGCCCGGTAGATGGCAGCGCCAGGCTGAGTTGTCATCACCATATGTTTCACAAACAGTAATTATGTCAATTTCATTTTCAAGTGTCCTAATATGGAGTTTGTCAATTTTCTTTGTTAAACTTCTAGTGTATAAAGTAAGGAATTTTAGATGTTGACTAGAAAATTTACCTACATTCAGAGTAGAGGAACAGAACCTCTGCTCCCCCCACGGTCTAGTTTAAATGATTATTGATAAGTACTGTTTGCCCAATAAGGCATTACCCCATCTATTAAGATGTAAGCCATCAGAGCAGAAGAGTTCAGGTGAATCTGAAAACTCCTCCCAATGGGTTATGCATGTAATTTCCTGACGTAGACACCACTGGCGCAGCCAGTTATTGATAGTATGTATTTTTGAATTAAGTAAAGTAGAATATCTGGGAATAGGCAAAACTTCAGAAAAATAAATCACACCCAAGCTCAGTGAGTTTGTTGGTCATAGCCACATAAGCTGATTTGATATGATGGATTGAATCTCTAAGAATGTTATTTGTCCCTACATGAATGATACAAAGTGGATTTGAGTCCTGATAACTAAATATATTTTCGCCCATATGTGTAATATCATAATTTTAGCACCACCAAAACTGGAGCAAGTCCTATTTTGTTTGTCTGGTTCTCAAATAGCCCTGTCTAAATGTTTTACAATAGAATCGCCTACTATGAATATTTGTCTAGGATGTGTGACCTCCACACTAGAAGTAGGAGAGGAAGCCACACATCCAGAAACAATAATATTGGGAGAATTGGTTGCAAAATCAGTAAGAGGGGCCTCAGACAACAAAGTTGAGACAGAAGGCGGGGGGGGGGGGCAAAGTTAGAACCTCCTAAGTTACTAACTGAAGAACAAATATGCATACTTACATTTATTGTATCATCAGTACTGGGTCCCAGTGTATCACAAAGAAGGGGTTGGGGAACAAGGGGTCAAAACTATTCTGAAGTTGAAGATTAAAGTTTTCAGCTTTTCTTCTTTTTTTACTAGATTTGGACCTCTGAACTGTGTACCAATGAGAATCATCAGTACTATTCTCCTGACTAAAATCATTTTTCTAACCTTTTTTTTGTAGATTCTATTAATGGTGTATCAGAAGTAGATAGGAGGATAAGACAAACATTTTCTGTTAGTCAGTAATTCAGAAGCAGTAACTGGAACTGGATTTTGTGAGATTGAGTCACAAAATATGTTGGAGACTTCACTTGTGTCGTGTAACTTTTTACACAGTTCATCTTGACTGGACTCAAGTGCAACTAAACGTTTATAGAACATGTTAATTTCACATTGTAATACCACATTTTCAGTACATTTAGAGCATTGATAGGGAAGATTGTCATTTGGTGTAGCAAAAGACTAAACATATTGCAAGTGGAACATCTATATGCAATTTTGCCTAAAGTCGTGGTAATAGTAATAATATCCTCTAAAGATTTTAAATGGGAAGCCATAATAGCAGAACGCTGTATACTAAGAAATGTAGTAAAGCTAAATCCATGTTGTGGTTAAAACCACTGTCCCACAGAAAGGAAACACTCTGTATTATAAAATTTGCGCTTCAACACACCCAAAAAGATGTCAGGTATAAATAACTATGTTTCGCTGTAGACAATAGCGCACACCCAAATCAAAAGGCTCCACTATGTATACACAGGAGAGATGAAAATTCAATGGGGGTAACCAAAGTAAACTAAGAATAGGTTAAAATTGTTTTTGACAGGTTGTCCCAAATTATCTTGAACTACTAGACATAGGATGAGCTACCTGGAAAGTAGTTGCATATATGCCAGACAGCTAAACCAAGTGGTAATGTGTATAATACACAACCGCAAGGTATGTGAGTGTCCACAAGCACACAAACAACACTGAGGATATGTTAAGCACAATACACATGGCAGCAGCATGAACCTGCCACACTGTAAATATCCTCAGACAACCACACGAGTATTTTTACTTACTGAATGGCCTAGCCTCGGGTCCACTCCCAACGGCCAACATGCGCAATCGTGCGTGTCGTAGCATGCGTCTTCATGTGCGGAGCCATGAATGCCCTGCCCATGCTCACCCTGCTTGCAGCAGGGCTTGTAGAAGTACTGGAGAAGTGTGTTAATCACGGTCACAATACCCCCAAAAATAAACTTACAAACATAGCCCACTTATAAACTGCTAGGTGCGTCGTCCACTCATCTGTGGATAAGGCACACAGCTGTGTTAAAATAGGTAGTTATCAAAGCTTTTAGCAATGCCACACTTGTAGTCTGTAGTCCTGAAATTAACAAGGACAACAAACCACACTCTTCCTGCCCAGATTAAATACAGGTACAGGGTTCCAAGGAAAACAGCACCAATAAGTGCTATGCAAGTGTTTAAAATAGAACAGATTTAAAACGCAGCAAGTGCAAGCAGCAGTGAAACACTGCGTGCTGCTCAGATAGATTCACTCAGTCAAGTGTACCATAACTGCATGAATTCTGTGTTTGTGCATTTGTCTCTCTCTCTCTTTGCTGTCTCTCTCTCTCTCTCTCTCTCTACGTGAGTTGTGCGAGGTGACCAGGTGGCAGCAGTGCTGTTTCTGTCTGTAGCTATCCACCCCCAACCCCCGGCCAGAGAGCGAGCATGGAAAGTCAGGGCAGAGGGAGGCAGAGAGACAGCCATTGTGAGAGAGACAAGAGAGTGGGCACTGTAACTGCATGAATCCTGTGTGTGTGTGTGTGTGTGTGTGTGTTTCTCTCTCTCTCTTTGTCTGCTACCTCGCTCTCCATCTAAGGTGTGAATTTTGTGAGTTAATCATTTACCGAGTTGAGAGAGCAAGATGGAGAGCCTGTTCTCTCCCACACTGTAAGCCACAGGGAACAGTGCATGCTGCTTGTAGCAGTGTGAGTGTAGTTCTGCCCCCCCCTCCACCAAACAGTGTGACTGGTCTGAAACAGAGCCAGTGCCTGCAGCGATGCCTCTGGTGCACAAAAACAAAGCACAGGTTTAGTACAGTGCAGTGCTGCCATTACTCCCCCCCCCATCACTGTCCTGCACTGACTATAGGGAAGGTCCTCCTGCCAAGATGTACAGAGAGGTTTCATTAGGTTGCTCATTAATTCAGCAGTATATTTGTGTGGGGCGGGAGAGAGACAGAGAGGGACACGCCTTGGTGTCAGAGAGAGAGAGAGAGAGACCTGCAATTGTGCACAGCAATTCCTCCTGTGTCAGCTCTGCCTGCTATCATGTCTGTGTGATACTATCAGGTGCTGTAGTGACTTGTCTGCATTCCTCTCCAGTCCTGTTCTCCCCCCCCCCCATGTTCCTCGTGCTGTCACTTGCCGTTGTGCACAGATGTTCTCTCTGTGCCATGAGACTCATTCCCAGTAGCTTCTCGACTGTGTCAGTGTTCCTGAAGTGGGCATGTGTCAGAGCACTGAAGCTGCAGCAGACACACTGTCTCTGATCATTGTCTCTGTGCCATGAGGAGTGACAGCGGGCGCAAGGTTGCAGCACAGTATTCATGGGAGTAGTGCATACTCTCTGCTGGTGCTTGTCATCTGTGTGGTGTGGTTTTCCCCCTCAAAACACAGATGCTGATCAGTGGAAATGAGCCACATAGAAGCTGTTACTTGTCCTTGGCTGGCCTCCACACTCCTCGCCATATGCACAAAGCAGCAGTAGTGCAGAATGCAGGACTTCACCAATGTGACAGTTGTCACTTTAGAGCCTGAAATCATCCATTTGTGCATGTCCTGTTGCTGGCCCCCCATGCTCCAGAGTCACCAAGGTGCATGTGTGGTGTGTCCCCCAGCCCCCCTCCCACACTGGCAAAGCAAGTGCCAAAGAGAGGGAGAGACAGAAACAGAGCAGGACCGTGGAAGAGGTAAGAACATTCTCTTTCCCACAGAGGTATGCAGCACAGCATGCCATGCAGTACCCTGATCTGTGTTATTTCAGGGAGATAGCGAGTTATAAACAGGATTAATTTTGCTGCACAGCACTCTGTTCATGTCCCGCCCCCACAGTGCGATCAGGGTGAGGCGCTAACTACTTCTCTGTGTCTTTGTGTTGGGGCAGTGGTGAGGGGGCGCATATTACATCTCTGCAGAAGTGTGTACAGGGTATGATGCACAAGAAATGTCACAGATCCTGTCAATAGTGTATCGGTGACATTTCTGTGTACATGACAATACTGTAGGATGCATTATTTCCTAGGGACTATTTTCCAGAGTGGCAGGATACAGCACCTTTCTTAGTGTTTAAACAACAAAAAACAGCTTTCTGGATTTTTTTGTTGTGTAAACATTGCCCATGTTATAAGTGCATTAACACACTCCAGGGTGTGCTGATAATGTGGATTAACACACACTCCAGGGGTTGTGAGGGCACTCATCCTGCAGCATCGTGCCTCACAATGCCCCCAAAGTGTGCGTTAATCACATTATGAGCACATCTTGTTGTGCATTAATGCTTTCTTGATTGCACTTTGTTTGTACAGAGTTTCATACTGTGTATGTTTTATTGTGTCTCCTTTTCTCTTCCCCAGGATTACACCTGGAAGTGAGCCTTAGCTCAGTGTGCCTTTCCTGATTACCAACTTTCAAATAAATAAAAATAATTTCACAAAATTTCACTGAAATTCAGTAAACTAAATTTGCTAATTGAACCTAGTTCTATATACAGAGCAATCTTCCTTCAGAGATTAACTCCTCGACCTCTTGTTTTGAACAGGAAATGCAGTTTAACTAGGCTGAGTTACTTTGTAGTACTTGGTATTTAAAGACAAAAGAAGGCAAAGTGCCCATCATCCTGTTTGCCTTCCAGTCCTAGTGGGTGGATTAGTCCCTGTATCTGTTCATTTAAGTTATTTATCCAGTTCTGTTTTAAAACTGGTAAAGGTTTAGGGGTTGACTAGATCCTTTGGTAACTTATTCCAGGCTGAGGCTGCCTTTATAGTAAAAAGGAATATTCCTTTTGTTGGTATTTGCTTTAGGAATTATTAGCTGTTTGTCATGTGATCTAAGAGATAGAATTCTAGTATTATATTCAAATCTGCACAGGGCTGATAACTCAGGATTTTGGAGAATTTTATACAGCTGCAATAAATCCCCCCCTTTTCCGTCTATCCCCTAACCTAACTAGACTGGTTGCAGCCAGTCTATCATTGTATGGCAGTTTTTCAAGTTGAGGTATTAACTTTGATTATTCTGCATTGGGTTTCTCTACCATGTCTATGTCCCTCTTCAGACACGTATTCCAAAAATGGGATGTGTAATCCAAATAAGGACAAAAGTGTGTTCAATATAAAGACAATATGCACTGCTCACTTCATGAAACAAACGCTCGCTGGACACTCGTATTCTACTGGCAGTTTGTGTTATTCTGTTACAGTGGTGGTGAGCAGATAGTCTGTTGTTTACTATAGCACCCAGGTCCCGCTCCTTGTCCACAGTCTGCAGGGGTTTACCATTAAGTGTGTAGGTGTACATTGGATTGTTTCTGATGATGTGCAGAATCATGCATTTATCCTGATTTAGATTCATTTTGTTCCTTTTAACCCATATTGATATGCTTTTTAAGTCCTCCACTATGGAATGGTATTTTGTAAGGGAGTTTACTTCACCACCAAGTTTGGTATCATCCGAAAACTTTGATATTTAGTTGACAAAATTTTTGTTTATGTCGCCTATGAATAGACCAAACAGAACTGGGCCAAGGACTGACCCTTGGGGAACCCCACTGGTGACTCCACACTCATCAGAAAGGTGGCCATTTATTCTTACCTACTGGGATCTGTCACTGAGCCAGCTCTCTATCCACCTAACCAAGCTCAGGTTCAAATATTTATTAGCTTTTGAAGATGTTCATAGTGCAGAACGGTATTGATTATTTTCCTGAAATTTAGTAATATAACATCAACAGGGATGTTCCAATCCATGCTTATGCTAATATTATTGTAGAAAGTTATCAAGTTGGCCATACAAGATCTGCCACATTTGAACCCATGCAGATGAATGTCTATGAGCCCCTTGGATACTGATTCTGATTCGAGTCTACGCTTAATAAGCCACTCTAGGACCTTGCTACAGAGCAATGTCAGGCTTATTGGCATGTAATTGGAAACCTGTCCCCTGTTACCCTTTTTATAAATTGGGACAATTATGGTCCTTCACCAGTCAATCGGCACATCCCCAGTTTCCACTGATTTATTGAACAGGACTGTCAGAGTGACCAACAAAACAGATGCCATCTCCCTTAAAAACCTGGGATGGATATTATTAGGGCCTGCAGTGGTGTTTTCTTTTATTAAGCCTATTGCAGAACAAACCTCCTCTGTAGTGAAGTGGTAGACACTGGTTGCTTGTAATATGTTTACTCCTGGGGAATTCTCCTTGTCACCAAATACTGAACAAAAATAATGATTAAAAATATTACCTGCCATCACAGTTCTTTCTGTTTAAAGGAGAACCTTGGGCTCACCTTAAATAAAATTTAATCAAGAGACCAGGAGGCAGGGACACTGCTGCTGCCATGTGGCAGTTAAAGAATAACCCTACCATTTGTAAAATGGAGCCAGATGGATCTGTTGTCCTTCACAGCAGCAAGGCAGGCATTTCAAGTGCTGCCACTGATTACTACTCCTCCCCCCCCCCGAGATCATGTTCAGTGTGAGCAGTAAACGACAAGACTAAAACAAAATGGTTCTTCTCACTGTACAGCTCCTTATGTACTGCGAATTTCAAGATATTTTATGCCTTCTGCCATATTTTATTTATTTATTTATTGAAATGTTTCACTAGGAGGGCATGCTGAACAACAAGTTGCTCATCTCATGGTGCGACTTGGGGGGAGGGGTTACATAGAGTTGTGAAGGATAATCAGTTACAATAATATGTGGGTAGTACAAACAATAAAACACTGTAAGATTGTGCAACAGTTGGAACACAAGGTATTATACAATAAACAGTAGAGGAACATTGGGTAAATTACAATACATGTCCAGAATCATACAAAAGAACGTATGAACCTACTGTATATTTGCCATGCCTGAACCTAGCATTCACATTTCGAATAGAAATTTACCTAACTTGTTTTTATTTATTGATGTAAAATTTGGTGATCGGGAGAGGCACGCTGAGCTGGAGCTCATTTCCAGGTGTGACTTGGTGGGAAGGATACTGCAGGGAGTGATACAGCAGTAGCAAATAAATTGATAGCAACTGGTGCGTGTACATGCACAATAAAAGCAACTAGTGCAAGCAATAAATTCCAGAAGAAGAGAAACAATGTAAAACGTGCACAAAGTGTGTACATTAGCCAAATCTAGCCTTGGTCTAAACTTGATTTTTATTTTATTGGATAACTGAATAATTAATATTATTTCTGTATTCTTAAACCCCTATTCAGTTTTCCCTAGGAAACACTTAGAAGCAAGTTATTGTCAGCACAGTGAGCCTTCCAGGCCAAATATTTGAAATTAAATAAATAAATAAATTGTTGAGCTTTCATTGATGTCCTATGCCAAGGTGGTTCTCAGGAAGATAAAGCAGAGTTCAGTGATTCAGAGAACAGGTGATGTTCATTATGTTGAAATGGAGCAAAGCTTATCTGGAAAGCCAAATATAGTAACAGTGAAGTAAAAGCAATGCAATACCCCCATCCTGTAGTACTTGCCATTTTAGATACTGATTTAATCTCTTTGTAGCTATGACATAACTGTTAGGTGTATTGGACTTTACAAATGCATCTGATAAATTACCTTTACCTTACCTTACAATTTCAAATACACTGAAAAGTGATTGACTACAACTCATTCTCCTTTTTTGGCATTTACTGCTGCCAACATTTTTTTGTTTGTTTGTTTAACTAAATTGATCCATTATAGATAGATAAATATTTTTATTTATGAAGCACCCAATTCCTGAGACTCTGGGTGTTGTACAATATATACACAATGCAAACATAATTATTTGAAATCAAAAAACACACATAAAATGTGTATGAATACAGATTCCATTCTATCTATCAGCAACCTCACGTTATAACACTATTATGCATTTTCTTGCCAGACAAGTAAGTGTGTGAGTGTGTGTGTGTGTTGGCGGTGGTACAGCTATATTCTGAAAATGAAGAATCAAATTACTGACAGAATGATTTGTGCTTTTTGTCTGTGACACTTCAGACCTAAATTCTGCAGCTAGGTTCCTGAACATCTGTGACACAGTTTAACATTTGTGACACATATTATTCACTTTTATGTCAGAATCCAGTTTGAAGTGGCTAGGTATGGCTGAAAATGGGCCTATATGGTCAGCCGACCTCCTGTTCCAACAATAAATAAATTATCATGTGATGTCATCAGTGACACCAGATGCTGAACATGGATGAGGGGCTTCAGGACAAACAATGAGCAAAATGTATCCAAGTGCTATTTCATGATGGTATGGTCTGTTTCTCATGTGTCAACTTGTCATGTCACCTTACTGGCCAGGATTCCTGTCAGAACCCTATTCAGAACCATTCAGTACATGGTTAGAAACATCGATATGGTGGTACTGCTCTTAATGACATTTTACAAGTAGATATTTATACAAAATGTTTATGAATCACAGTGCACTTATGAGTACAAATACTTTGTACCTTTTAAGGTACTGTGCTAAGCAATTATCAGTGCTATCTAGAACAAAGTTTTGCATCACTGAGGAAAGAACAGTTATGTAAGATTTTACTATAATAGTAGCTTTTCAAGAGAATCTCCTTTGGGCCACACCTTTGGAAACATAAGCCATCAGCACTAGGACTGCAAGGACAT
The DNA here is from genome assembly GCA_016271365.2 of Neoceratodus forsteri. Taxonomy (NCBI): domain Eukaryota; kingdom Metazoa; phylum Chordata; order Ceratodontiformes; family Ceratodontidae; genus Neoceratodus; species Neoceratodus forsteri. Next base: position 557,289,854 of record CM057458.1, read on the forward strand.
TTTTGCTAGCTGGGGCCTGCCCACAAGGATGTGCAGCATCTACGTGTATATAAACATGTGCTGCCCCATCACTCCTCAGTTCCCCACTGCAGATTAGTCCCGGAGGACCTCAAGCTGTGGGGAACCAGGAGATGAAACCAGCACCAGGCATACAAAGAGAGGCATGGGGCTTGGATACAGGATGCATAGAGTAGGTTTTAGGTACAGCATCTGATATAATCCCCACTAAATGCCAAAAAAGGGGACAGAGGGAGAGACAGCATGGCCTAATGGAGGAGATTCTCTTGAAGATCTGCTATTACAGTAAGTTCCTGCAACACTACTCTGTTTTCTTTGAGGAGATCTACACCATTAGGCCATACCTTGGAATGATTCCCAGGCAATGCAGAGTGAACTGGGAGGATGGCACGGTCTGGTATATGACCATGAAAGAAGGCATTGCAATACAACAAGCCCAAAGCCACCACATCTGTGAGAGACAAGGTCAGCCTACAATGTTTGGTAAAATTGTGGACAGTGCTTCATGAAGCTGCAGCACATATGTCAGCAGCAGAGACATTCTTGAAACAGGCAACAATAGTGGACATACCCCTTGTAGCATGACCATGAACAGCACCAGGAAGTTCCTTACTGTACTTTATATAACAGAATGTAATACAATGTGCCAGCCATTTGGATAGGCATTGTTTTGACACTTGAGCACCATCTTTCTCAGGAGGCAATAAAACAAAAAGCTGAGAGAACTTTTTGAGGTCTTTGTAATATAGTATTGCAGAATTTTATTAAAGTATGGAGCAGTGCCTCGCCCTGGCTGACATGCTCAGGATAATATACAGGAATGTGTGTCACTTGACTCCGTGTAAATTCAGATACTACCTTTGGTAGAAACTTAGGATTAGTATGCAAAGAGACTCTGCCTTTGTGAAAAATCATGTTGGGAGGCTCACTCATTAGAGTCTGAAGCTCAGAAATCCTTCAAGCACAAGTCATCACAACTAAAAACAATGTTTTCCATGACAGAAAACGTAAGCCAGATCCTGTGGCTGACTCAAAAGGAGCTAATGTCAATTTCTCAAGCTAAAGGAGTTAAAATGTGAAATAACATATTGGCCTTGCATAAACTGAATATGCCAAGGCCCCGCATTGAAAATATCTAAGATATTTTCTCCTTGTGGAGCTTCACCACTCAAGATGTCATAAGGTCAAGCTGCTCTTAGGAAAAATATCTCTGATATTTTAAATGGGGCCATAGCATATCCCTTATATATACCATACATAATATAATGTGTGTGTGTGTGTGTATATATCATATAAAATCTACATGCAGCTACAGTATATGATATATATATTGTTATGTCCTACATGTGATGACAAAAATGACAAATGTAAGCGACATTTTTGCCACTGTAGGAACCTAGAGTGAGTATATCTGTATTATTCTCACTCTAGCTCCACGTATCCACACACACTACATCCATAGTGGCAATGGAGGTACAGAGTACCATTGATTTTTGTATTGGTGCTCCCCTTAATTCAGTGCTACTGTGCTGAGATGGCATCACTGTTCAAGGAGGCCACTGAACAATCAGGACACAGTGTTTTTTTTTTTTTTTTTTTGCCATTGCATAATAGAAGGCATGGCATAAATCAAATATGCCATGGCCCTAATGAAAATATCACTGATATTTTCCCTTGTGCTTTTGACCTTTTAAAATCACTCATGGCTTTGCCACTTGTGATGACCTAAGGCCAAACTGTACTCAGGAAAAATATTGAAAACTGATTCTCTGTCTCCTAGTTTTGCATAGCAACATGTTATACTACTGTACTCCACAGAATGATGTATTGTAGACGTCTACATCATCTACTGGAACAACCATTTTAACTGGTTCATAAAATGAGGGAGACAAAGTAAATGCACCCTGGGTAATAATTTATATAAATGTTAATAGTTATCTGAAGTTTTTATTATTACAGGTAGCTGGGTACAAATTCAGATTGTGTTTCAATTTCAAAACTTGAATTAGATTTTTCACAGCATCTGATTTTTTTATACAAAACATCTTGAGGAATATAAATTTATGGAATCAGAAACTAACTGACATAGATTATTGCTTCTAGGTGGCTTGTGTCTAATGCTTTCACAACTGTATCTTAACCAAAATCAGTAATCAAATCAATTGAAATTCTGCTTAAGCCTGACTTAAGTGAGGGTAAAAGAAGGATTACATTTTGAAGGATTTGTGCAAAGTTGCTATCAGGGTTTTGCTGTTGTTTTTTCAGCTATGCCTTTATAATCTGCATGTGTACAGTATGCTCAGAAGGTAGCATTTGCACATTTAGCTGGCAGTAGCTGTAAAGTGCTTGATATTTTTGGTCATCTGATGCAAAGCTTGGAGCTAATGCTAGGCTCAAATGGTTCACAGTAAATCATAAGCAAGTGTTCAGAGGAAACTGTTGTAGATTTTAGTGTTACAGCTAAAATCGTCCTGGACCTTTGAGGCTTGACTGATGAGGGAGCATCCATAAAGAAAGTGATTTCAGTGCAATATGCTTGACGTCTGGTCTTTTTTCTTTAAATACAAGTCAGAATAAGGGATTGATTTACAAAAAAAGAAGCAATTTATGAGAATAAGTGTAGGAGTCCTCTCCTTGCCTAAAGAAACATTTTAGACATACTGGGAAAGTGATTCAAAATGATGGGCATTCACATTCCTAACTGCATTTAGAACTGCTGCTGTAGAATTTGACAGTAATGATTGCCCTAGTGCCGGAAGCATGTGGAAATATCTTGGGGGCAAGCAAAATATGAAACTTCTGTGTTTGGATGGTCAGTTAGTGGCATTCCTTACTGCATAACTTAATATGATTCTTTAGGGTATGCATTTTTTTACAGGAAGTGAAAGTTGAAAACAGAGCTTGCCCTCTGTAAAGTTTAGCTGTGCCTGAAGGCTCCCTGAAAGTCCATGAAAGGCCAGGAGGAGACAGGTGGTAGCAAACACTTTTCATGTACTGACTAACTAGGACGTTTTGGCGTGGCTGCATTTAGGTAGTAGTGCAGTGGGTAGTGATGTATTAAACAGCAGCAGTTGGGAATATAAACAAAACAATTTACTAGAGACTTTGCTGCTGGTGCTCTTTCCACAAGATGAACAACCTAAAGTACAGAAATTATTGAATTTCTATTCGGGTCACTGCTGCAAAGAACTGTATCCCCAGAGAGTGTTTAAAAACTTTCTGCAAACACGGTGGAATGGTAGGGCACAGTAAAGGAGATTTATCTGATGGAGATGCTAACACATTGTCAGAGTACAGAAGGATGCTTTTCACAATAACTGTGTAGTACGGCTGATATTTCTTAACTTAAGGGTAATTATTTTGTTTCTAAAAGAAATACCTTGGAATATATTTGAATGTTAAGGAGATATGTAGAGATTGAAAAGATTGGAAAAAAAATTAAATAAGACATAAGGAAGTGGATGGGTGACATGGAATTTCTCATTTTGTGTCTTTTGAAAGGCACATGTAAGAAATCTACATTGGTTAAAAATCAGCGTGCACAAAGGCAGAGTGTTTTTATGTTTACAGTATAGGCGTGGGAACCAGGAGACCCAGATTTAAATCCTGCAACAGTTACTTACTGTGTGACCCTAAACAAGTCACTTATCCTCTCAATGCATCAGTCCTAGCTGTAAACATTTGTAAAAGCAGAACCCTACTGAGAAAGAGACATTGATAATGATGATGTTTTTATTGACAAGGTATTCAACTGGAAAATTTCACTCTGAGCATTAAATAATAGTATAAACAGAGCCAACAGACGGATAATGAAATATCAATTGTAAAATGAGTTGGGACGATCCTGCTTCCTTATTGGTGGAGAAGGTTCCAATTCACTTTGGTTTAGGAACATTAACAACAATGCTAATTGTATCTCAGGTTTTTTTTTCCAGTGGTTCCATTTTATAAACATAGTAAGGCACTTCATGATGTGTGTTAACTAACATTGGACCACACTTCCAGGTGGTTAAAGGCACCTGGTGCAAGCGCCTTGTGCCTCACAACACACCTGAGCATGCAATTCAGGAACAGCAACCCACATCCTGTTGTCTCTTACTGCTTACCTAAACAATAAACAAAGGTGGTACTTAGTGGTGCAGTATTAGCCAAATTCAAGAAATTGGAACACAAATTGTAATGAGAATTAAATAATATAATCTAACTGAGAATTGAATGCAGGCCCTGGTATATTGCCCTGGTGCTTTACTACTGAGCTCACATGATGGCAGCCTCGAGTTTCTTCAGTCACATTTCATTCTCTAATTACACATCCTGTAATTAGAAACAGTTCAGATGGTAGTTGGTGGTTCTGTATAATGCAATTCCAAGACACTTTGCAGCATTCTGATTGGTCAGTGTGCCCTTTGAACAGTCATATTATGTGACAAATACATCACTGTGTGACGTCCAGACACACTCATGATCTCATCACAACTTCTACATGACAAATATCAGTTCACAGTACTGTCACACGCAGCACCCATACATCTCATGTGACGCTTTCCCCACTTTACTGTAACACAATATGACACATTTTAGCCCAACTGTGCACAACACAGACTGCAATTTTTTTGTACAACCCACTGCTGTGTGTGGCTGCACAGTGTCATGCTCTCTCTTCCAGTGGAGTTCTGTAAGCCACGCACTCAGCCACCCATTTTGATGAGAAGCTGCACGTCCACACAGTAGGATAACACATTAGCTAATGTGGTACTGTGTTTGGCTACAGGTCTAGTACAAAAGGATGGATCTTGATTTTCTTGCCAACTGAAGGGGGGCTCTGGGGCAATGGATGCCTGTAGACCCAGAGTGGACTGCATCCATTTCAGGAGGAAGGGGTACTGGCCAAGTGAATGGACAAGACAGTTAGAGGGATTTAATCTAGAGAAGTGTGAATTACACTGGTAAAGGGGATCACCAAGTGCAGGAGGCAGAAGTAGGGAAAGACAGCAGAGCAGGGGAGAACACTTAGAGGGAACCAATATGAAGAGCACGCTAAGCAAAATGGAGGAACTCCAGGACCTGATGCTCTGAGAAGGCCAAGATAGAGAGGCAGTCACAAAGACCTGGTGGGAGGAAGAAAATGATCATAATAATAATAATGCAGATTTCATTCATGCTAAAAGACAGGAATACAATGATAGAGTGATACTAACTATTCTGAAGGGGTACGCCTCACTGGGGTGGGTGGCTTTCATTATAGGGGAGGGAGTCACTGTGTAGTAGGGCAAGAAAGGCATTAGAAGGCACACAATGCCAGTGAGTCTATCTAGATTTACTAGGTTTTTTAAAGAAAAAAGAAGGTCAAGGCCCATCTAGATTTTCCCCCACACAGAGTGGGCAAATCAGAACATAGATTTCTGAGTTAACCAGTTATCAAGACCCTTTAAAAACATCTACACTAGTAGAATTTACCAATTCCTGTGCTAATTTATTCCATAGTCTCAGTGCTCTAACTGAAAAGAAACTTAGCCTCTGATTGTTTTTTGCTTTTGGAACAAAAGTTGTTTGTTATGGCATCTCGGTACAGTTTGCCTCATAGTTAAGCTGAGTCCACACTTATTCATAAGTTCTGAATCTTTCATCAATTTATAGACTAAAAGTAGGTCCTCTCTAGTTCTTCTGTGTTGTAATGAATTTAAACCTGTGATCTGAAGTCTAGCATGATAGGGGCTATACCGTTGCCTTGGGACCATCCTGGTTGCCAGTGTTTGAATCCTCTCAAGCCGATTTATATCTCCCTTTAAATAAGGGCTCCAAAAGGGAGACCCATAGTCTATGAGTGGTCTGATACATGCCCTATAGAGGGGTATTAGACATTGTTCTGTTTTTGTGACAAAAGAGCGTCGAATTTGTCTGAATAACCCAGTTGTAGTATTAGCTATTTTTAGACAGTGGTCTGTAGGTGACAGTCTAGAATTTACCAATATGCCCCAATCCCTTTCTTTATTGGTATATTTAATTAAATTATTTATATAATAATTATTTAGTGGGTTATGTGACCCAAAATGTAAGACAACACATTTATCTGTGTTAAATTCCATTTTGTTTTCTAGTGCCCAATTCTCAATATGTCAAAGATCTAATTTACGTGAATCAGAATCCTGAGTATTATCCACGATACCCCCTAGTTTAGAGTCATCAGCAAATTTGGATAACCAATTTTTGGTGCTTATTTTCATATCACTTATTTAAATGTTGAACAAAATGGGGTCTAGCACCGAGCCCTGTGGAACCCCACTCGTCACTGCACCAAGGTTTGAAATAGTTATTTATGATGACTCTCTGGGTTCTATTTGTCTACCATGCATTTATCCAATTAATTAAACAGTTGGAAAACCCTAAAGTTTCCATTTTTTTGATTAGATTACCATGGGGGACCTTATCAAAAGCTTTATTATAGTCGAGCAGAATGACATCCATCTGCTGTTTATTATCTAGACCCAGACTAATGTTGTTATAAAATGCTAACACGTTAGTAGTACAGGACTGAACAGCTGTAAACCCATGCTGAGTGTTATCATTTATATTTAGTTCCCTCATTTCTTCCATTAGAAATTATTTTATAATGTTTTCCATAATTTTGCAGATGATTGACGTAAGGCTTATGGGACAGTAATTCTGAACACTTGATCTGCTGACTGTAAGGATTTAATAAATACTATTTTTAAAGGGATTGATATTGCTTCAGCAGTTTTTCAGTAAGAAATCTAGCACTGATTTGGTCAGGCCCTGTACTGGTGTTTTTGTTTTTTTGGTTTTTAAGGATTTCAGAAGTGGAATGATGTTATGATTATGACTAGAATCTGGGCATGTCCTAGAATCCATCTTAGGTAAATAAGTTTTTTTTTTTTTTTGAGAACACTGAACAGAAGTAAGTGTTAAAAAGATTGGATATGTCAGTATTGGACTGCACAATATTGCCATTATTAGTTGGTGGTCCTATCTTTCTGGAATTTCCCTTTTTGTTGTTTAAATAGGAAAACAGTGATTTGTAGCCATCTTTAGAATGGGCCAACTTAAATTCTATTTTCATTTTGGCTTTCTTAATTAAGTTTTTAGGATCTTTAAAGTTTTCTTGTATTTACTATAAAGTGTGCTATTTTCAATCGGTTTACTGTTTTTAGGTTTTTTTTAAATCTTTTCCTTTTTTTAATTTGCAATCTAAATTGTTTTGTTTAGCCATATTGGTATCCTACCCTTTTTGTTATATTTATTTTTTATGGGAACATGGTTTTCCTCCAGGTAATTAATTATATTTTTTAGTTTAATCCATGCCTCATTTGATATAAGTCCTTGAAGAGATTTAGTCCACTGAATGTTATTTAATTTATTAATAATACTCTTGAAATTGGCTCCATCATAGTTCCTATACTGTATGTTGATTTCTTTTTTAGACTATGTTGTTCCCCTATTAATTTGAACAAGACTGAATAATGGTCACTATTTCCCAAAGGATCTAATATCTTAATATTAGTAAGTTTGTGGCTCAGATTTGAAATAAGAAAATCAAGGATGTTACTGCCTCTAGTAAGGGAGGAAATTAGTTGTGACAAGCCCTGTTCTGTTAACATAGCCAGGAAATCAAAGTCAAGTTTACTACTACTTGTGTTTGTGGGCCAATCTATGTGGGGCATGTTGAAATCTCCCATAATTATTACATCCTTATGCTCAGAAAAGTGTACAATAGCAGTCGGCCCGGTGGCGCTGAGGGTTGAGGTGCTAGATGCCACACTTTGCTCCACACCAGCGACCCAGGTTCAGGAACGAGTCTGGGACATCGGGGGTCGGCAGGGGAGGACTAGAATCGAGCATCCAATGATAGCTTTCCTAGTCCTGGGGTAAAAGGGTGGGTGCACTCCACTCTCTCTGGCAGTCCCTGGGGACGCCTGGAGGAACTGCAGTGGTGTGGGTGTTCTGTAGGGGAGGAGCATGGCAGACATCTGCACACTAGTGCACGGACATCATTGCATATCTGTGCTCCCATTGGGAGAAAATAGGGAAAAAGCAGCATGGTCCATGGCAGCTTGATGGCCACTCACTTCACCGGCCGACGATGCCTGGAATAGGCGTGTGCCAGTAATGGATCCTCGCCGGGCATGGGGGCTGAAGGGGGAGCCCCTCTCGATGGTCGTAGCTGCATTTGCCAACTGGACACGTCGGCTTCAGGGTCGGAGGTGAAGGTTGGAGCAGTGGCTGGATATATGGCAGGCCTGTGGCTACAGGTGAGAAAAAATCGAGTAGTGATTAAAAAAGGAAAGTGTACAATATCATTTAGCAAAGCATCTCTATTAGTAGAATCAGATGATGGGGGATTATAGCAATTTCCCATTATAATCTGTGAAAGTCCTTTTAATTGGACTGCCAGTCAAATACTTTCAATGTTACTTTTGGACTTTAATTCATAGGAGGGGATATCTTCTCTTACGTAAAGACAGACCCCTCTGCTTTTTTTGTCTATTCTGTTTTTGTGATAGAGTTTATAGTCCAGTATTTGTTGATTCCATAAATTGTTTGAATCCCACCAGGTTTCTGTTATTCCTATGATACCAAGATTTAGTAGTTTGTTTTTTGCTTCTAACTCTATCAGTTTGATGAGATTTAATGATCGTGCATTCAGTGACAAAATAATACATGTTCTTTTTAACTAATTTTTGTGATGTGTAAGAGATGTGGGTGTTTCCCCATTATCCCCCTTCATGTTTAGTTTAAATGATTATTTATGATGTTTAATAAAGATTTCCTCAACATGGTACTGCCTCTTCTACTGAAATGCAGTCTATCCCAACTGTACCCGGGGGGGTTGTTGACAAAGTTCTCCCAATGTGCAACACAGGGAATATTTTGTGTGATGCACCATTTTCACAACCATTCATTTAATTTTTTAATTCTTGAAGTTACAAACTGAGTAGCTTGGGGAACTGGCAACATCTCTGAGAAACATACTGTACACCCTTTTTCTGTAAGCAAGTTGTTAAGTGCAATATAATCATGTTGAGCTAGGGGTAAAGGGAAGGGAGAAATGTCAACCAGGTGGTGTGCTACAGGACCTCAACAGTGCAGTGGTGCATGATACCAAGGTGGTCAGGCAAATTACGAGAGCAGCAAGATCAAATACAGTGGTGATCCTGTGGGACTTCAATCTCATGTACATCAGTTGGCATCTTGAGAAAGCTAATGGTAGGTCTCAAAATTAATTCCTGTCCACCTCTAAGAACTTCTTCCTAGAACCACATGTCTGAAAGAAGTATCGGTTTGCCACCACCCTGAACCTTGTTCTCAGCAATCGGGATTTTTTTTTTTCCTGGGTGACCCTCAGGGAACTGGTGGGAAACATTAACCACAACAGTGTAACCATCTCCCTTATAACCTGGAAGACCATTTGGGCTTCAGCCACCAGGACTTAAAACCTCAGAAAGATAGACTTTGCCAAGATGAAGACAAGGGGGGCTGGAGCAGCTGCATTAGATTGGTAAAGCAGAACATATGTTGAGTTCTTCAAAGAATGTGCTAAAAGTACCAACACAGGTCTGTATTCCTGTAGACAACAAGGAAAAAAAGGGCCAAGAATTGGCTGCCTTGCCACAACAGGGACCTAAGGCAACTGATCCTGTACAAAAAGGTCTATGAACAATGGAAAGAAATGAGCTGGTTCCAGACCATAAAGGAGTAAGGCAGCCCTGAGGTACTGCAAGATGATAGCTAAGAATGTCAAGGAGGGGCTGGAAGCCAGGATAGCAACAGGAGCTGCAGACAACACCAAAGCTGTCTTCCATGACATAAATGGAAGAAGAAATGTAATGAAGGGGGATGGTCCCTTGACAGACAAGAGAAGATGGGGGAGAAACATGTGAGAGAGCCAGGGGTGATAGCCAAGATGTTAAATGGATACTTCATTTCTGTTCACGAGGGGTCCTTTGATGGGGGAAGGGGAGTTCTCCAGGAGGGCCTGTGGTATCAGGGATAGCCATGGTGCAGCTAGAGTACATCACACACATCCTGGTAGCTGACTGCCTAACAAAGATCAAGTCAGGTAAGTCCCAAGGGGTTGACACAATACAACTCAGGATCATTTTGACACTAAAGGATCAATTAATAGGGCCGCTTGCAGTAATCTTTCAGGATTCTGTTCTAATGAAGTGTGGTGCCAGTGCCCAGGAATGTGGAAAATCTGGTCTTCATCTTCAAGAAAGGGCCCAAATTGGTACAGGACAGCTGCAGGTCAATCAGCCTGACATCAGTGCTGGGCAGTGTTCTGAATGCCATTTTTTAAGAATTTAATAACGTAGCACTTGGTTGCAGCAAAAGATCTTACTCCCGCTCAGTGTGGCTTTATGAAGGGTAGGTCATGCAAAACCTACCTGAACACCTTCTTTAAGGGATAACCAGGGTGGTAAGCAGTGCAGGACTATAGGCACTCTATCAGGATTTCAGAAGACTTTGACACTGTGACACATGATTAGCTTCTAAACAAAGTACACCAGTGCAGTATACTGGAGGCATATATTGGATTGCTTACTGACTTTGGGGCAAGAAGTGGAGTATGGTGGAGGACCACGTGACGCTCATGGAGTAAGGCAGCAGCTTGTGGGTCTCCCGCTCCCTGCCACTACAAATCCTATTTCTGCACGGAAAAACAGGGTGAGCAGGCATTGGGACATTGTCTAGAGCCTGTAGGAATGGGTCCCGTAGCATTTGGTGTTATCGCCCGTTTTTGAAAACCAAGCAGCCGAATTTAAAGTCGGAAGTTGTACGCCCGCGATCAGACTGCAGCGTGTGGGTCTCCTGCTCCCTGCCAGCACAAATCCTATTTTCACACAGCAAAACCAAGCGAACAAACTCTGGGACATTGTAAGGAGTCTGCAAGAGTAGGTTTTGGGGCATTTGGTGACAATGCTCGTTTCTGGAAAATATAGGCAGCCAAATCAAGAACCGGAAACTACACGCCCGCGGTAAGGCAGCAGCCTGTGGGCCTTCCTCTCCCTGCCAGCAAGAATTACATCTTTGCACAGCAAAAGAAGCTGAACTGGCACTGGGATACTGTTGGGTGCCTGCAGGTGTGAGTTTTGTGGCAACCAGCGATAACGCCCATTTTGGAATATGCAGACAGCCGATTCAGAATCGGAAGCTAAACGTCCGCGAAGGGGCTCATCACCATCGCTCCAGGAACAAGAGCTAAAACCTGAAAAGATCTACAGTGATCTTTCTACTATAAAGGATGCCTTATTCAAACTCATAGAGGAGGTGTCGGAGATAAAACCAGCCCTGACACAGTTAGCGAGAAGGGTGACCGATGCTGAGGCCAGAATCTCATCCTTGGAGAGAGCTATGGATAAGACAGGCCCTAATATAGTGGAGTGCAAAAGAAATATTGCCAAATTGGAGGATCGTCTAGATGACCTGGAGGGCCTCAACAGACATAATAATCTGGTCCTGCTGGGTCTCCCGAAGGAGAGGAAGGGCGAACACTATCCAGTTTCTACAGAAGCTTATCAAGAAATCGGTGGGCCCCTCACCCAATGGGCGGAATATATTATAGAGTGGGGTCATAGGGCCTTAGGTAAACCTCCACCCTCGGAGCCACGAGGCCAGTTATTTTCAAATTATTGAACTATTTGGACAGGGAGCATATTTTAAATGGAGTGAGGAAGCTGGCAGTTTTCCAATGGCAGGGTAAAAAACTGCGTCTGGTGCCTGACTTAACCTGGAAGATGAGACAAGCTCGAGCTAGCTTCAGGCCGATTACTTGGAAGCTCTGGGCGGCAGGGATCCGGCACCATCTACTTTATCCCGCGAGGCTGGAGGTTACACTCAAGGAAGGCCTGAAGAGGTTCAACTCGGCGGAAGAAGCACTCAAGTCCTTGAGATCTCTGCTACCTGACCTGTTTCCCAAGGGATGAGAGCTAAGTTTCACTATATGGACAGCATATAGGAACTTTCTGATTTTGCCAAGATTGTGACTAAGATTCTTTGTTCTGCTGTTAACAATTATTATCTGGATTTGATTGGGGGGTATTGGAGCAATAAATATTTCTAGTGTGCCCTAAAACTAATGACAAGTTGGGTTAGGTACTATATATGTTGTTGTGTGAGATACTTAACCCCTATAAAGATGGGCAAGGGAGCTTTACCAACCATATAACTGCTATATTTTGGTTAGAAGTATTATAGTACTTTGGATTACAAATAGAGAACGGGAAGGGTTTTATGTTTGTCCTTGCAGTTATAAACTTAAGGTTAATATTCTAATGAGGAGGCAGGCTATAATGTCTGCGTTTATGCCTGTAACAATACTTTTGTTCTTTCTTTCTGTGATGCCTACATGAGTGGTGTTTTAAGAATAATAATAGTTTTCTTAATAGTAAATCATAGATGGGGGATTTAATTAGTTAATAATGTCAAGTTAGGACTGAATAGCCAGGGGTATAATGCAAGACAAGATTTCATGGAAGGCCGGACAGCCTTGCTTTGATTATGCAATAGTTTCTGTTAGGAGTAGTTCGACCAGCCCTCGATTTTGTAGACCTAGATAGAGCCCTTTACAGGGACTTATGCCTGGAGTGCTATGGAATGGCTTATAATTTCATTTGCCAATCTCTGGAAGACTGGAGGTATTTATTGGCCTAATGCATGCTTTATTAGTTCAATGGATGCATTATACCCCTTAACTTCTAACTTTTATTTGATAATTCTTGTTTGTTAGTGTTTTACTATGTGACTTAATTGAAGGTCTAAAGAAGGAAGTAAATTTTCTTTTAGTAGCCTGGCTCATAGATAGGGTCTGATACGACTATATATCCAATCACAAATAATAACTGTGGCAGGGGTGGGTACACCTGTCTCTATGTAGCATCATGTTCCAGAGGACGGGGAGTTGGCTTCGGGCCAGGAGAGAAAGTTATAGGTTATCTATGGGTGTTTAGGGGTTGGAGGGGCAATTCGGGAAGGTAAATTTTTCGTTTTTGAGGGAATTTGTATGGGGGGGGCAGCTATCCCAAGACTTCTACAGTTTGAGCAATAAATGGTGGATAGGTTGAATATAATTTCTTGGAATATCAAAGGAGGAAAGGACAACTGTAAAAAATTTGTCATTTTGAACCACCTTGCCCGCTTGAAACCAGCGATAGTATTTTTACAAGAAACCCATGTTCTTGCTGACCGACTGGCCCATTTCAAGAAGAAGTGGGTGAATCAGGTCTTTGGGGCGGGATTCTCCTCCAATAGTCGGGGAGTTGCCATTTTAATTGCTCGTGGGATTCCATTTACGCATTCTCAAATAATATCCGACCCGCAAGGTCGATTTATATTTGTTTTAGGTAGTATTGGAGGGATTAATTTAGTCCTGGGTTCAGTATATGGGCCTAACCTGGACTCACCAGATTTTTTTACACAGTTAGGATTGACCTTGGCTTCTTTTGGGAACGTCCCAATAATCATAGGTGGGGACTGGAATTTAGTCCAGTCTAACCGACTGGACAGATCGCACTGTAAAGGCTCTTCCCTCTCCCCAGCACAGAAGGCCTTACAGGGCTTATGTATCAATAGGCCTAATAGATCCTGGTACCTGAACCCTAGTCTCCGGGAGTATACATTTTCTTCTGCAGTGCATAAGTCACACTCGAGATTAGATTTTTTTTTGGTCAGCCAGTATAGTTTGTCTTGGGTGGTGGAGGCCGCAACTTTGTCCCGTGTAATCTCTGACCATTCACCTATAAGTATTATATGTTCTCTACCACTTCAACCAAGTAGGTCGTACTCATGGTCATTAAATAACAGTATTTTAAAAGAACCCAAGACATTAACTAGATTTAAATCGTTTCTAGAAAGTTCTATTATCAGTAATTGGGGTTCTATTTACGTCATAGACCAAACTTGGGTGGCTCTTAAGTCTATGTGTCGAGGTGAATTAATACGCTTGGCAACAGTCCATAGCGAAATCAAGGAAACTACTGGATGAATGCTTAAGGAGATTAAGGAATTAGAAAAGTTAAATGACGACCAAAGAACGGAAGAACAAAAAATAAACTAATCTCCTTGAGAAATTGGTATGGGTAAAGAGAGAAAGTTACTAGTTTAGCCTCCAGAGTCAAGGCTTTATACCTGGGACAAGGTAGTAGGGCAGGGAGGCTGTTGGCTTGGCAGTTGAAACAAAATCTTGACAAGGTGGGTGACTGCTCTTAACCACCCAGAATCAGGACAATTGATTACGGATCCGGCTGAAATACTAGGAATTTTAAGTCTTTTCATCAAAAGCTTTACACAAGCCAACAGCCCCCACCCAGGTATCAGATGAGACCCAAGAGTTTTGAAACCATCCCTTTACGAGACTGTCAAATGATGTTGGCCCTCAATTGATAGCCCCCATCTCTCTGTGAAGAAATAGACAATGTTATTGACTCATTTTGCCCGGATAAAGGACCTGGCCCGGATGGATTCACAGCTTTTTTTTTTTCAGCAATTTAAAAATAATCTTGTACCCTTATTGCAGGAGCTATTTTCTTTCTGGTGTGATCAAGGGATCAGGGATCAGACGCCATTCGAGGCCAAGATTATCTTGTTGCCAAAACCAGACAAGCCCATTGATGAAGTGAGTAGCTATAGGCCGATTTCTTTGTTAAATCTGGATGTGAAAATTTTTGCTAAAATACTGGCCAACAGATTAAAACGAGTATGGCGAACTTTATTGAGCCCAGAGCAAGCCGGCTTTGTTGAGGGTTGCTCCTCAGCTGATCATTTTCGTAAATTGTTTTACCTGATTTCTGACTCTGCGGATCCTGCGTTGGAAGTGTCATTAGTTTCATTAGACGCAGAGAAAGCTTTTGACAGGGTGGAATGGACCTTTATGTTCACTACCCTGTCAAAGCTAGGCCTTCCAGATAGATTTATTCACATGGTTCGTATTTTGTATTCTTGCCCTGTAGCCAAAATCCAGTGCAACAACTTAACTTCGGAGGCCTTTCCTCTTTCTAGAGGTACCCGCCAGGGTTGTCCTTTGTCGCCATACCTTTTCAATCTATACATTGAACCGTTAATTAGATCCATAAAGTCCAATAGAGAGGTGAAGGGGCTAAGGATTGGAGACACTGAATTTAAACTATCTGCATTTGCAGATGACCTACTGTTACACATTTCGGACACTACTTCTTCCCTTCCTAAAGCTCTTGATTTAATTGATAAGTTTAGTAGGTTTTCAGGGTATAATCTGAACAAGGCCAAAACGTCAGTCTATTCTTTGACCCCATTTCTTCAGAGAAGTTGGTGCCTTTCCCTGGGACTTCGTTGGCAAACCAAATCACTAACCTATTTGGGGATTCAAATATCTAAGAATTTAGAGAACTTAACTGATTTAAATCTTAAACCGTTAATTAAAACCGTTAAGGAAGATTTGATCAGGTGGTCAAAGCTTCCATTGACTTTTTCGGGAAGAGCCAATACGATAAAAATGGTGGTTATGCCCAAACTTTTTTACACATTATCTAATTTAAATGTTTACTTACCAAAATCTTTTTTCAAGCCACTATTTCAGCAATGTGTGGCTTTTTTGTGGAATGGGAAACCCCCTAGAAGGAGTTACCTCAAACTTACTCGGCAACGACGACTTGGAGGGCTTCAATTACCGGATTTCTATGTCTATTACCTTGCAATCCATTTGGCAAGGTTGGGAGCTTGGGCTTGTGACGAGGGCCTAGCATACCCTGGCCTTCACTTAGATTGATTATTTGTTAAAGGCCTTAAGTTGGATTTAGAATCATTACTTTATGCTCCATGGGCTAAGATTCCCAAGAGGGCGAGGGATACGCCATTAGGATGGGATATTAAAGCTTTGCAACAGTTTTATGCGAAGTTTCAAATTTCGCAACGATATGATTTATCCCAACCTATAGTAGGAAATCCGAATCTGATTATTGGGAAGCAACCAATATCTAGACGGGGAATTGAAGGGGAAACGAAGTTGCGGGTCAAGGATCTCTATCAGAATAATAGGCTATTTTCACTTCAGGCACTGGCGGAGAAATTGAGAGGTAAACCTCAATCCTACCTAAAATTAAGTCAAATACTAAGCTGCGTTAAATCGTATTTTGGTAAAAGGCTGAGGCAAGACATTCTGGGACCTATGCTTGCGGAGTTGAAAGGGTTTGTGCAAGTGGGCAAGGTGATATCAAAAATTTACAAGTATATAATAGTCAAAGGGGAATTTGAAAGTGTCACCAGTCCCGATACATTGGGAATTAAATTTGTCCTTGGGTAAATCAGCAGAAACATGGGAAAAGGCTTGGGTCGATATCTATAAATTTATCAAGCAGGATAGATTGAGAGAAGTTCAATTTAAGTTACTTCATAACCTATATTTTTCACCAGCTAAGCTTTCTAGGATGGGTAGTCGCTTTACAGCGAATTGTACTGAGTGTAACGACTCTCTTGCTACCAGTTACCATAAATTTTGGACCTGCCCCAAGGTGGTGGGATTGTGGCATTTGGTGAAGCAAAAGATTGGTCAATTTTACGATTTGGACAAGTTCTTCACTCCAGAGGCTTGTATATTCGGTGTGTTTGATAAAATACAAGGCAAGTTAACTAAATGTCGATTAGCTATGGTAGCATCAGTAACTAAATTAATAATTTTACGCTACTGGAGAGGTGACTGGACTCCATCGTGCGGGGAGTGGTGGGAGGAGTTTATGAACGCATTGAATGCAGAAAGATCGGTTCTCTCTTTTTATAATGCTTCACCAATATTTCAACAGTGTTGCGGGAAGCTATTCCAATGTTTGAAGGACAGGTACGGGTATTAGAGATAAAGTCCCTTATTCTCGTTTCTAACCATTGGAATGATATCGACCCTGGCTTGGTACGTTAATTTTGTGTATCCTTTCCTCCTTGGTGCCTCCTCTTGTGGACTCAGCTAAACTACATATAGATGGGTTATACTTTGTCTGTTTTTCTGAGGTTACATTATGATTATATATATTAATCATGTGAGTCAGCCACAGGGATAGCTGCCAGGGGTGGACAGGGGGGGTGGGGGTTGGATGGGTACCTTTTTTTCCTTTTTGTTTTTGAGGGGGGTTTTGGGGGTCTTGTTTCTCTTTGTTACTCCTTTTCTATTTATTGTTTTATGATTTCTATGTACTATGCACTTGTTTGGTATATTTTTTATGTTGGATATGATTCAATAAAGCTTGGTTACTTGCAAAAAGAAGTGGAGTATGGTGGTAGACAGATACTGCTTTGAGTGGAAGGGGTACTTTGTGGCATCCCTTGGGAATAGGTGCTGTTCAACATTTTTATTAACAATCTGAAAGCTGGGGTCTCCAGAAGGCTGCTTAAGTTCAATGATGACAGATTCAGAGGAAATATGAGGAAGAATTTCTTCACAGAATGGGTGGTGGACAAGTGGAACACCCTGCCTGAGGAAGTGGTGGGGGCTGAAACAGTCATGGGATTTAAGAATGCATTGGATAGACATAAAGGAATTCTGGAGGTCAGGGGTAAGGGGCAACAGAGTTCTAGGAAAACATAAACTGAAGTTACAAACTCAAATGGGCAGACTAGGTGGGCCATAGGCCCTTATCTGCCGACACTGTCTATGTATGTATCTATGACACTAGGTTAACCAGGATGGTAGACTTCCTTGATGATAGGGACAAACTTCAGGAGGACCTGAACAAGCCATGAGATTGGTCAGGGACCTGGAGCCTCACCTTTAATGTAGTCAAATGCATGGTGCTGCACTTGGGGAGGAAAACATAAGTAGGGCTTCCACACTGTGTGGGGCACCACTTTCTGCAGTGTAGAAGAAAAAGGACCTGGAGGTAATACTAGACATTATGGGCCCAATATTCAGAAAGGCACATAGGGTAGCTCAAATGTCTTTGCTGTGCTTTGCAATTGACCAAGAGTCCCAGGTTGCTTTATTTAGTTGGGCACTACCAGATTGAATATAGGGCAATGGCAATGACAGGGCAGTGCTAAGTCAGTGAGCGCCATCCCGACATGGCTCCTGAAACTGGCCCCAAGAGTTGATAACACCAGAGCGCTACCTGCAGTTTTCAAAGGTACTCATGCAAATGAGCCTGTTGGGCATGTGAGGCACTAAGGGGCTATTTGCATGCCCATTATGGGCCCATTTGCATGGGTATGGAGGCAGGTAGCATGGTGCCACACCCCCCAGGCCAGGATAACTGTAACTATCCTTGGTGCTAGTGCCCCCCTCACCAATCACTAGCCCCAAGTGTATTATTAGAATCCCTGGTGTTTTTGGTCCCTCCCACCCACTGATTGCCAGACCTAACTGTACCATACTATTCCCTGACGCTAGTGGTCCCACCTCTCATTGGCAGACCCAAGTGTATTATTAGAATCCCTGGTTCTAGTGCCCACCCCACCTTCTGATTGCCACGACAAGTGTATTATTAGAATACCTGCTGCTAGTGGTCCCCCCCACCTTCTAATTGCCAGCCCCCAGCTGTACAATAAAAAGAATCCCTGGTGGTAGTGGTCCCCCTCCTCATCACCTGTCCTTCACTGGGAAAAATAATCCCTGGTGCTAGTGGTCCCCCTCCCTCCCAACTGCCAGCCAGGAATGAAAAAACAAACCATCCCTGGTGTCCAGCAGTCCCTCCCTCCTCCCATGGCACTAGGTGCCCCTGCAGGCACAGTATCTGTATGCACAGTGCTGTGGGTGCCTACAGTGACTGGAAGAGCCCACTTTGCACTTCCTCAGCTGGCCACCATATGTACAGGCAAGGAACGTGCCTTGTATTTATAGGACAGGGTATCATGTCTTTCTGTATGAGACCTATTGTATACAGCCTTCAGGGATTTCAGAATCATCTCTGCCTGGTTCTCTGGTAATACAGATGGCCATTGTCAGTATGCATGGCAGTACATGAACAAGGGGGCACTTATTCCTATCCCCTGTACATGGAAGCAATGAGAGGGTGGTATTGGGCTATGTCTCATGACATTCAGCTGTTGGCCGAGTTTCTGCCAGGTTTCCAAAATATCTTGGCAGACAGGCTAAGCAGGTCTCCGTCCTTAGTTCATGAAAGGAATCTATTGACTTCCATGGTAAATGACCTCTTTACAAGATGGGGCGTCCAGAGTTGGACCTTTTTGTGTCCTTACACAACACAAAACTGTCATGATTCTGCGCGCCACTCCAGGGTCCGGAGTTTTTTGGTGAGTGGTGTTGTCTCTCTTTTGGAAAAGGAAATTCCTGTATGCATGTGCCCCCCATTCCTCAAATACAAAGGGTCCTGCTCAAGCTATGAATACTGAGTGCCACAGTCATCCTCACTGCTCCTTGACAGCCTTGCCAAATATGGTTTCCACTGCTGCAACATCTAGCAATAGAAAATCCTGTTCCTCTACCTCTGTGTAGGGGTCTTTTGTCACAAGACTGGAGTATGTAGTTTACCCGAACCTGAAGCCCCTATACCTGCATGCATGGTTCCTGAAAACATAGCCATTGCATGCTTTGAGGTGTCCTCCTAAGGTTGCCGATGTCCTGCTTGTGGCTAGGAAGCCTTGGAATAAGCTCATGTCACTGGGGGTTGACTTGGGAAGGAGAGGATTGAGCATCCGGAGGACAGCTTTCCTCTTGCGGGGGGGGCATGTCAACTCAGCCCTTGGCTGCCCCCAGGTGGAGGCTTGGAGGGAGTGTTGGCAGCTCAAGTGGCAGGAAGGGAGGTGCTGCAGCCATAGCGTGTGTACACCTCCACGTACACACGCCACGCCGCAGCAGGAACAGAGGGAAGAAAACAGGAAAATGGCTGTAGCAGGCTTTATGAAGCCTTGCCTGCCTGCCCTTGCCTC
Organism: Neoceratodus forsteri; assembly: GCA_016271365.2. Taxonomy (NCBI): domain Eukaryota; kingdom Metazoa; phylum Chordata; order Ceratodontiformes; family Ceratodontidae; genus Neoceratodus; species Neoceratodus forsteri. Next base: position 557,309,732 of record CM057458.1, read on the forward strand.
ACACTGCCACTGGTTAACTGACTCATAAATCTGGATGTAGGGTCTCCAGGTGGGGGAAGGATGGCCTTCCCCTTTCTGGCCCTGCCATGGGGGCAATCCATGGGAGATATGAGGCTCAGTGGACAGGGAAGGCAACTGCCAGGCAAGGGAGACAGGGACACAGCTGAGAAGCCACCTATGATGCACCTCAAGGATAAAACCTCTATGGGAAAAAAAAAGAAATTGAAGTATTTCACTTTGTCATCTGTTTTCAGGAATATGGACCTTTTTATGCGTCCTGTGAACTCTTTCTGGAATACTTGCTTTCTTATCTGATTCAGTCTTACTGTACTTCTCTGTTAATGTGCATTTGGCAGCTATATCAGCATTCTGTACCCCTATTAATGACTGTACAGTTGCCCAACTAGATGTGTCCCATACTTTTCTGAGAGGTATCCTGCTTATGACACCTCCTATCCATAATCCAGTACCACCCAAGGACACAAATTTCATACCTGAGAAATTGATATTGGCTCCTTTAGAAGCTGCCACAACTTGTGACTTAATGTTTTCTGTCATGAAAAACATTATTTTAGTTGCCATGACTTCTGCTTGCAGAATTTCTTAGCTTCAGGCTTTAAGGGAAAGTCCCCTCAACCTTTTTTCCTGTTTGCCAGTGTAGTATGTAGGCATGAAGAATAATTCTCTCTCCTGTATCCCACTAATTACATCCTAATTTAAATTTAAATGAAGTTGCTTCACGCTGTTAGGCCGTGGTGTGAAAACCTGTTGGACTCCATTACAAAGGACATGACCCCACTTGTATAAGTAAACATGGGAGATGACAATGTGTATTTGCCATCGAAGGGACTAGGAGTAAGCAAAGAGCTCCTAGCACATAAGAATTAATCAGCTGAATAACAAAACTTCACAAGCACCAGTATCCTTCCAACTAGGGTCAGATTAAGGCAACCTGGGGCCCTAGGCCCAAAAGAAATCTGGGCTCCCCCTCGCCATGACCATACCCCTTCACCACAAAGGGACCCTCAGACTCTAAGGTACTTTGGGAATCCTTTTACATAAAACTGTATCCCAGGTTAGGTTAGAGTTTGTATGCAAACAGCTGCATGGAACAGTATAGAAATATAGAATTTGACAGCAGATAAGGACCGCTTGCCCCAAATTGTCTGTCCATTTTTTCCTACCTACAGTATCACTGCAGGCCCTCATCGATCTTTGGCGCTCCCCCCTTCTTTTCCCCTAAGATACCCTTATGCCTATCCCATGCATTCTTTTTTTTCTTTTTTTTTTTTTTTTTCTTTCCTTCTCGCTGTACTGAATTCCTTTCTTCGGGGATCCCTAGGCTTTGTAATTCCGTAGTCCCACCCCAGGTACATCCTTCTGGGTACCGGTTAGCCTTTCCCCATCCTGCCTCGGTTTACCCCCCGGGCGGGGAGGAGAGGGACCCCCCCCAGTCCCCCTCTCACACCTCAAGTGTGCATCGGAAGGCGTCACCAGCCCCATCTATGGAGCCTGGTAAAGGGTTATCTCGGGACAGCCGGGTCCTGTCTACAGGAGCCCAGCACAGGGGTTTTCCTGGTCCCAGCCCACAGGATGTCTGCACGAAAGGGGGGCCATGGAGTGACACACATCGCGACGTGCTAACGCTCCAGCTCCCAGCAGACGTCCTCCTTCCCCTTATATGCTGTCTCGCTGCACCTCCACCTGTGGTCACCTAGGTGGTGGTATCACAGCAGGGCCCGCATCCCACCCCACCCGGAGGAGGAGAGCAGCCCCTGGGTGCTCAATCCTCCTCTCCCCAGCCGGCCCTCCAGCCACCCGAGTCCGTTCCCGAACCCAGGTCGCTGGTGCCGCAAGCGGTAGCCCTACCGCTGTGCCGGGGGGCCGGCCATCCCATGCATTCTTGAACCCCACTACTATCTTCACCTCCACAACCTCCACTGGAAATCACCACTCTTTCCGTGAAGAAGTACTTCCTCACATCTCTCCTGAATCTGCCACCCTCCAGATTCATAGCATGTCCCCTTATTCTTGAGCTCTTTTTGTTCTGAAAAATATTTCCCTCCTGTACTTTATTTGCCCTTGTGTGGTATTTAAAGGTCTCCATCATATACCCCCCCCCTTCATTCTCTTTTTCACAGTGTACATATTGAGGTCCTTACATCACTCATCATAGTGTTTTTGGTGCAGACCCTGAACCATTTTAGTTGCCCTCCTCTGGACCGCCTCCTTCATTCTGTCTGTGCCCTTCCAGAGATGTGGTCTCCAGAACTGGATACAGCAGTCAAGATGCTGTCATTCCACTGATCCATACTGGGGCAACACCACCTCCCTTTTTCTTCTGGTGATACCCCTCCCTACGCACCCTAGCATCCCGCAAGCCCTTCCAACTGCCTTGTCGTACTGCCAGCCACTTTTAGGTTATCTGATATGATTGCCCCCAGGTCTCATTCCTGCTTGGTGGTCATCAATACCACTCCACCCATTTTGTACTCCACCCTTGGGGATCTGTACTCTAAGTGCATTAAAACCCAGTTTCCATACCCTTGACCATTCCTCAAGTTTTCTGAGGTCACTGCTTATCCTTTACACACACCCCCCCCCCAAGTGTCCACGCTGTTACACATTTTGGTACCATCCGTAAAGAGGCAGACCTTCCCTTCCAGCTCCTCTGAAATGTCACTTATAAACACATTAAAGAGGACCAGTACCAGCACTGATCCCTGAGGCACCACTGTGGTCACCCCATGTGGTTTTGTGGGTGGTGCTAAGGATTGTGCTTAGCCATACAGTTTGCAAACTGCAATATAGTATTATTGAGGGACTTAGAAAATTCAGCCCCTTTTTAAGTTTGCTTGCACGCATGTGCAAGAAACATAGTGCCATCATCTGAATTTTCCAGAGGTGTGTCAGCCTCTTCCAATTCAGTCAGTGTGTTTGCAGGCGCGGTCGCAGTGCGCCACTCAGTGCTCCAGCTGTCTATGACAGCTGAAAATGCAGTGGCATACAGTTGAAAGGGAGAGCTCCGCTTCAGTGAGCAGAGCTCCCCCCTCAACACGCACGCACGCATATTGTGTGCTGACACACTCCCCCCCATGCACATACAGTATAGCCGATAGGTTGCCTAATCCCCATCGGCTCCAGCCCCCAAACATCCTTTCCAGCTGCCACGCTGGGAGCCCACCCAAGCGTGGCAAGCGCCCCACCGTCCTAATAATAATAAAAACCTGTAAATTAAAAAATGGTCCTCGCAGTCTCCCTGTCCCCACCCACGACCAAACCACTGCGCACCTGCCTCCCCACACCCCCCCCCCACACCCCATACTACCTCTGGAGTCTGGCGTGACGATCTTCAGTGGTCTGGGAACACGTCTGCACTCTTCAAAGCCGACCGCGAACTGAGGAAATGCCGGTAAGCTGTATAATGTAATAGGGTTTTTTCAACTTTGCTGCATATCTCAGGCATTTTTTGGAATTTTTGCATCAGATTTTCAACATGGGGTTTTTGGGACCCCTTCTTGTGAATGCTGTCACTGTCATGGCGTTATTTGGGCCCGAAGGGTGTCACTGTGCGAAATCACCTTTCGGGACAGATTAACAAAATGACACTGCCAGTGTTCATAAGAAGGGCTCTCAAGAAGCCTATTTTGAAAATTTGGTGGAAAAATTCCAAAAAAAAATGACTGTTTTACGAGCGTGCGTTGCTCAGTTCCTACGCATGCTCGTAAGTTCGCATATTTTCAATATTTTCACTCCAGATTTTCAACATTGCCATTTTTCCACACCTTCTTATGAGTAGTACAGCTGTCATTTTTCACATCTCACCCAAAACATGTTTTCACCCATGTAGCGCACAATGACGCAGTCGATGTGCGAAATCAATGTACAGGACAAATTAAGAAAATCACAGTGAACCCATTCATGAGCAGAGGTCTTAAAATGGCTATGTTTAAAATTTGGTGAAAAAATTCCTAAAAATGACTGTTTTACGAGCGTGCGTTGCGCAGTTCCTACGTACGCTCATAAGTTCGCGAATTTTCAATATTTTCACTCCAGATTTTCAACACTGCCATTTCATCACACCTTCTTATGAGCAGTACAGCTGTCATTTTTCACATCTCACCCAAAACGTGTTTCCGCCCATGTAGCGCACAATAGCGCAGTCGGTGTGCGAAATTAATGTACGGGACACAGTAAGAAAATCACAGTGACACTGTTTATGAGCAGAGGTCTTAAAATGGCCATGTTGAAAATTTGGTGAAACAATTCCTAAAAATGACTGTTTTACGAGCATGCGTTGCAGAGTTCCTACGCACGCTGGTAAGTTCGCAAATTTTCGATATTTTCACTCCATATTTTCAACATTGCCATTTTATCACACCTCCTTATGAGCAGTACAGCTGTTAATTTTTACATCTCGCTCAACGCTTCACTTCAAGGAAGTGACAATGGCGCAGTCGCTAGCTAAATCAATGTATGGGACACATTAAGAAAATCACAGTGACACTGGTCATGAGCAGAGGTGTTAAAATGGCTATGTTGAAAACTTGCTGAAAAAATTCCCAAAATTACTGTTTTAGGAGCGCACGTTGCGCAGTTCCTACGCACGCTGGCAAGTTTGCAATTTGTAATATTTGCACACCAGATTTTCAACAGTGCTATTTTACCGCACTTCCTTATGAGCAGTACAGCTACCATTTTTCACATCTCGCCCAAAATTTGTTTCCGCACATGTAGCGCACAATGGTACAGTCAGTGTGCGAAAACAATGTTTGGGACAGATTAAGAAAATCACAGTGACACTGGTCATGAGCAGAGGTCTTAAAATGGCTATGTTGAGAATTTGGTGACAAAACTCCATAAAATGACTGTGTTACGAGTCAGCATTACGCAGTTTCCATGCACCCTTGTAAGTTCATGAATTTTTAATATTTTCAGTCCAGATTTTCACCAGTGGCATTTTTCCACACCTCCTTATGAACAGTATGGCTGTCATTTTCCACAACATGGCTGAAATGTGTTTTCACACCTTCAGCGCAGAAATACGTGGTCGCTGTGGGAAATCATTGTTCAGGACAGATAAAGAAAATCACACTGACACTGTTCATGATCGGAGGTCCCAAAATGCCTGTGTTAACAATCTGCTGTAAAAATATCCCCAAACTAGTTACATTACGGGTGTGCATTGCACAGTTTCTATGCACGCTCATGACTTCACCAGTTGTTTTAAGATTTTCACACCAGATTTTCAACATTGCCATTTTTTACACCTCCCCATGAACAGTACCGCTGTCATTTTTCACATCCTGTTTGGAATGTGTTTTTGCACCTGTGGTGCCAAATGCCGTAGTCACTGTGCAAAAGCAGTTCGGTAACAAACTGATATTGCCACTGTTCATGAGGTGGGAGTCACAAAAAAACCATGTTGAAAATTTGGAGTGAAAATACCAACGAATGCCTGAAGCGTTAGGGTTTCCGACCATAACGCCCCACCCTGTAGAGAATGACAGGCATCAGGGGTGTGACTTGGGATTCTTGCCTGTAATGCTCATACCATTCCACCCCCACCCACACCCTGCAGCCAGTGAGCGGCATCAAGGTGTGCCTCGGACTCTTCGGGCCCAAATGTTACCCCATTCTCCTATACTGCACCCATCTCACCGTATTTCCTGATGGAATGGGGTGCGCATAAAGGCCAAAGACCCCAAGGCATACCGTGACACTTGTCAGTGTCTGCAGGGTAGGGGTGGTGAAATGGCGTGGTCGTTATGCCTGACGACCCAAAGGCACACCCCAATGCCTGTCACTCTCTGCAGGGTGGTGGTGGGTTGGCTTCAGTTCAATACTTCACTGCCTTTCCTATTATGCAGCTCTGTAACTTCTACACTACCAATGCCAATGTCAGCAAGCAAACATTCGGCATTGACAAATGCTTGTTATGTTTTATTCTTAACTTTGATGATTATTTTCATGACACTTATCACCTCAACCCAAACTCAACCAGGAACCCCCTATTAATTTTCTCTGAGAGGAGAATTACATTTAACTATGATAATCCACTTATAGTCAAGAAGTAACAACATTAAGCAATATATTAGGCAGTATATCCTACTGGTTAGAGTCCTAGTCTGAGAACTTGGAAACATGTAGGCTCAGAACACTTAGATTTGGGAACCACAGCCTCTACCTGCATGATATGTGGCCCAGGGCCAGGACAAGTCACATAGCATCCTTGTGCTAATGAACGGTACCTGGAACTTGGAAAAAGGCTCTTCAATAAGCAGTCTGTGCTGGCTCTCCAGTGCTTCTAACACAAATGATAGGGGCCCCTCAATTGCAAAAGGCAAGGCAAGTAGTGGACAAACTACTACCTGGGAGGGGCCTTTAAGCGTCATGCCAGTCACTCTCCCTATCTGGAACACCAGTCGGGGGGCAGGGATCTTTCTAGCCACTTCTTCCCCCTTAGGATACCAGGGAGTGGGAGACAAAGCAAAGCAAAGGAAATGGGCCTGGTAACACCTTAAAGGTCAGCCTGGCCAAGGACCCCTGAAGCTATCATCCATACTTAACACCCAATCAGGGAGGTGAGAATCACATCACAGTTCAGCCCCTGCCTTGCTCAGATTACTCAGCAGCTGAGTCCTTTACAAATAACTGCAGCTGCAGCAGGAAGAAAAGGGTACATCTGTATTTTGGAGATTGCTTGGGCCCTCTGGCAGGCAGGCACCCTAGGCACAGGCCTATGCAGCCTTATTCCTTAATCCGGCCCGGCTTCCAACTGCATTTTTCTAAGTCAGGCACACTTTAAACAACAGAAAGATTATGGAACTTACCTTGAAAAGTTTGACGGCCAGCACAAGACAAGAATACAGGGACTTCAGAAGACATACAACAGAACACTTATGCTGACGTGTGCATTTATGCATCATCAGTTCCCATGATGCATTGCATGAGGGTGTCATGACCTTTGCAATGGCATCAGAAAGGTTTTCACACCAGGACAGAACAGAGTGAAGTGACTTCATCTAAATTTAAATTAGGATGAAATTAGGGAGGTGTAAGAGAGGGAATCCTTCTTCATGCCTTTGGACTACAAGGTATACAGAAAAAAGGTTGATGGGACTTTCCCTTTAAAGTATGAGCCTCCTTATTTGATTTTACACAAAGACATAGTCTCTTTCCATATGAATTCCAAGTTCTTACTGAAGGTGGTATCAGAATTTACACTGAATCAAATGATACAGCTTCCTGTTTATTACTCTCATAAATGCCAATAAGGATGAGACACTGCTCCATACTCATGCATAGAACACTGAAATAGGTAGGCCTAAAAAAGGAATAGGAGCACCACCCTATCCAGGATAGAAGTAAAACTGGATTTACACCAGGTACAGGGGAATACAAATAGCAACAAATCCCCAAAAAAGGGAAAGATAGGGACACCGTATCAGGGTAAGGGCATGTAAGTATTTTCAGGTAACATAGGTAGCATAGAAGTTGGGAATGCTGACAGTGATGCAGTGCAGTGACTATGGGGTGGCAGTTTTCAGAGAGACCTCATGGAGACTGTGGTGCTGCCCCATCTGCACGTACTTCTCTGGGTTCATGGAGGAGATCACTTGACTCGAGGCTGATCTGGTTAGGATTCAGGGCACCTAGTCCCCCACCCAGAGGCTACCAAGTCTGACACTGTTATCTCAGAGGATACCAGGGAGGAGGAACAGCTGGACTACAATGGGCTTTGGAAGAGTAGGGTTGGGGATGTCAGAGGCACATTCCTCAGCCTGTACTACTGAGCAATTCCTATGCCACTCTGGCAAGGCAGGACTGCCAGGAGGAGGCAACTGTGCTAGTGGTCAGGGATGATGTGGGAGTCCTCCTGAGCAGAGACCCAAGGAGGGAGGAAGAGAACTCCAGAGGAGGAGGAGGAAGAAGCAACATCTGGTAGGGACTCAATTGTTAGGGGATAGATTTGAGAATAAGAAAGGGTGGAAGAGGGAGGTTATGTACTTACGAGGTGACATGGCCCAGAGGGATGGGAATCGGATCCAGAGGAATGCTATTGCACCAGGACAGGAGGCAGAGCTGGATTGTCAACCTGGGAATCTGGCTTGGGATGGGGCTGGGATACTGCAGGGGAGTTTAAGGAGGTGGGGAGCAGTCCTAGACAGGTAATGCATTCAGTGGCTTTTGCTGAGGTGCTGCCTGTCTATGACAGAGGGGAGGAGAGGGATCTCCGCAACAAGACCTTCAGCTTGTGGTTGATGAAATGGTGTGGTGAAGATGGGTTCAGTTACATTTGGGACTGAGGATCTATTTGAAGGGATAAGGCATTTACAGGGGTGATGATCTGCATCCATCTGGTAGGGGACCTGCAGTCATCAGTGGATGGTTTAGATGTTACTTTGACGAACATTTAAACTAGCTGACCGGATTGTGGAAGAAATCATGGAGGCAGTAATTGCAAACCCCCAGACTAAAGTTGAAAGTGTGGAGAACCCAAGTGGAGTGGAATCCCCCAGAGTGGAAATGAATAAAGGAAGTAGGGTGATAGAAATGAAGGGGGATTCGAAAAGAAGCATTAAAAACAAAGGGAGGAAGAATTGAGAGGAAAAAAATAAAGAAGGGGTTACCAAGCAGAGTGGAAACAAAATTTGGAAGGCCATGTGTGTGAATGCTAAAAATCTAGGAAATAAGGTTCTGGACCTAAAGGCCATCATGACAGAGGTCATCCTGGATATTGTGGCCATTACCGAGTCATGGTGTACTGAAAACCATGACTGGGACATGGCCATACCAAGCTATACTCTGTTCAGGAGGGACAGGTGGGAAGCAAAGGAGGGGGTGCGTGTTGTTCTTTATGAGTGGGAAGGAATAAAAGCAATAGATATAGAGGGAATACGGGGGGGCAGAGGTACTGTGGGTCCCTCTAGTGACTGAGAATGGAGCCTCTATTTGCACTGCTGTGATCTACAGACCTTCAGCACAGGGGGAGGAGTAAGATAAGGTACTACTGGAAGCAATTGGCAAGATGGCAGAAAAGGAGGACGTGCTATTGGTGAGGGACTTCAATTTACTGGATATAGATTGGACACTCCAAGCTGCTGCTTCAGTTAGAAGCAGGAACATCATGGATTCCCTGCAGGAGGCATTCCTCAGGCAACTAGTCAGTGAACTCACTTGTGTTGTGGCAGTACTGGACCTGGTACTCACTAACAGGGAAGGTGTTGCAGATGTCAAGGTGGGAGGCCATCTTGAGAACAGTGGTAATCATACAGTGTGGGTCAAGATAATGATGGCTGCACAATCAAGCCACAAGAGGGTGAGAGTCCTAGACTTCAGGAGGTCAGATTTTAAAAAGATGGATGAATGCCTCAGGGATGACCTACGGGGATGATCTGACTGGGTGGAGGAACAGTGGGCAAAGATAAAAGGGCCATAGGGAAGGTAGAAAACCTCTGTGTCAAGCAAGTGAGCAAAAGGAAAAGGAGATCACTATGGTTCTTGAAAGAGGTGGCAGAAAAGGTAAAGGCTAAAAGGGTAGCTTTCAGAAAGTATCAGTTTCTCAAAAGGGAGGAGGTTAGGGAGGTGTATCAAGGGAAATGGAGGGAAACAGGGAGAACAATAAGAAGTGCAGAGGTGCAAATTGAAGAGAGAATAGCCCAGGTGATGACAAAGGGGCAGAAGACCTTTTTTAGGTATGTAAGCGAGAGAAAGAGGAGCAGGGGTGGGATCATAAGGTTAAAAAGGTAAGCAGGAGGACTGTGGAGGGGGGGGACGGAAAAGACAGACATCTTTAGCAAATACTTGTGTTCATTGTTTAGAAAGGAAGAAGAGGAGGGGTCACAAAAAAGTAACAGGAGCATTGGAGGGAGGGAGGTAGACACTAGTCCATTTTCAGAAAAGAGAGTCCTGAAGGGGCTCACTACTATGAAAATGGTCATAGCAGTGGGGCCAGACAGGGTGCATCCAAGGGATTGACTGAGCTCAGCAAGGTACTGGTTGCACCTCTGACAGTCCTATCTATCAGGTCATTGGCTACAGGAGTGATTCCAGAGGACCAGAGGAGGGCAGATGTCCCACTTCACAAAAGTGATAGTAGGGAAGAGGCTAGCAATTATAGGCCAGTTTGCCTGACCTCTGTGGTGGGAAAGTTAACAGAATCACTGCTAAAAGAAAGGATTGGGGAATATCTTGAATCCAGTGGGTTACAAGACCTGACACAGCATGGATTCATGGGGGGGGGGGTCATGTCAAACAGACTGTGTGACCAAGGAATTGGATCAATCAAGGTGGAGCAGTGGACCTGGGCTACCTAGATGTCAATAAGGCTTTCAGCACCATTCCACATAGCAGGCTAGTAAGTGAGCTAGGTAGCTTAGTAGTGGGTCCAAAGGTGGTAAACTGGGTAAGAAACTGGTTAGGGTATAGGCAGCAAAGGGTGGTAGAACACAGAACGCACTCCAAGGAAGGGAGGGTGACAGTGGGGAGCCTTAGAGATCAGTGCTGGGACTGGTCTCCTTTAATGTCTTTATAAGTGACATTGCAGAGGAGCTGGAAGAGAAGATCTCCATCTTTGCAGATGAAACCAAAATCTGCAGTAGAGTGGAGATTCCGGGGATGAGCAGAGACCTGAGAAAATTCAAGGAGTGGTCAAAAGTGTGGCAGCTGGGTTTCATGAAAAAAAATTGCAATTTGGGGCACAGTACAAAATGGGAGGTGTGATACTGATGACCACCAAGCAGGAAAGAGACTTGGGGATGATCATATCAGATGACCTAAAGGTGGTCAGGCAATGCAACAAGGCAGTTTGAAGGGATAGTGGGATGCTGAGGTGCATAGGGAGCAATATCGCCAGCAGAAAGAGCGAGGTGGTATTGCCTCTGCATGGATCACTGCTAAGACCCCACCTAGAGTACAATGTCCAGTTCTTGAGACCACATCTCTGGAAGGACATAGACAGAGTGGCGGTAGTCCAGAGGAGGGCAACTAAAATGGTGTAGGGTCTGCATCAGAATCCCTATGGGTAGAGACATAAGGACCTAAATATATACAACCTGGAAGAGAGGACGGAGAAGGGATATGACAGAGACCTTTAAATACCTCATTGGGGTAAATAAGGTGCAGGAAGGAAGTGTTTTTTGGAACAAATGGTGCTGATGGACAAGGAACATGTAGCCACCCCCTCCCTGAACATCTAGGAGATGAATGAAATCACTGATGAACTGAAGGAGGGGGCCCACAGCGTAGATACACTACCAAAACTGCACAGCGTGAAAGACAATAAATATAGCTTATTTTACCTCTCAATGGTTTCTTAACTCCTGTAACCACAGGTCTCCTCTCCAAATATTGCAGGAAATATCCCAAGAACCCCACTTCTTTGGAAGCAGGCACTCCACGATGAACTGCAGTCATGGCTCCCCTCGGCCCCGAACCCCCAGGAGGTGTAAGCTTCTGGTACTGGCGGCCTCCTGGAAATGCAAACTCATGGATTGATTAAAAACTGAGGATTTATATTTCATTTACCCGTTGTTCAACACAAAATCACCACTCGCTGTTTCTTTCCCAAATAAGCACTTTATTTACACCTGTGCCCAAATGATCACAGGGCCACAGTGGGCATCTTCTTACATTAAAATTCATCAGTTCCATGGGGCTAGAACACTCTACATATCCTACAGTTGCTGGCAACTCCAAAGAAGGAGAAAGATCTTGTAGACAGTTACTGCAAGACTATATTTTTTTTTCCCTTGGAACTCGGGTGTTTTACCCGAACTGGAACGTCTTCTCTTCAAAGAAGCATAGGCCCCACATCTCTCTGGCACTGGTAAGCCACTCTAACTTTTGCTCTTACTTTTCATTTTCCCTGATCAGGCCATACCTTCAACCCATGCGTAGAAGTGAGCAGCTTCTCCCACCTGGATCCTGGACCCAAACACGGAATCCTTCAAGGTGTTCTGGGAATTTTCTCCTTCTGATCAGTCCTTGATTGACCCTGGGAGCCTTGATTCACCTGTAAACACTTCCCTTTGTGCAGCCCTCCATATCTCTTTCCTACCATGGAATTTCAGCCAATAAGGAGCCTAAAGACCTGTTCATAAATGAAGGCCCCAGGGCCTGCCCCAGACACAGGCATGGCTGACCCACAGCGTACCCAGGCCACAGCCCACTGCCCACTCTGAGCTGCCTTGCCACGTGAAGCATCCCAGGCACTGCCACAACCCAGGCCCTCCAAGCAGCTCAAGTCCTCTACTGGTATCCTTGGCATCCTGTTCCTGGAGTTTACCTCTCAGATGGCAAACTGAATGGTCCCCGAGCTTTAACTGCATCCCACCATCCGACTCCTGAGCTTGATTTAAGCATCCAGCCAGGAGCAACCCTCCAAGGCCTGTCTGAAGACCTGTGGCCTGCCCGACCCTTGATTGATCAGCGCCCCAGGACCTGCCCCTCCTAGCAGGCCTCTTACCAGGTGGAAGCTCTTCTGTGCCCCCTCTACCACCTGGTCTGCCCTGCCACACCGGGTATGGGAGGGGACCACTGGCCCCTCCCCTGTGGGAGCCCTGCTACAACTCCCACAGCCCTGACAGCCCAGGCATCATCTGCAGTGGGAAAACCTGGGCACCTCCTTAAGACCCTACCATCTCCCTTCTACCAGAGCTTACCCCAGGAACCCCAGCTCACAAACAACGCTATCTGGCCACCCTCCCTACAGAGCACCCATTCCCTTGCCAACATCATGTCACTGCACCCACTGACCCTGACTACTCACTTGTTGGGGGTGTCCCCCCCTTAACAGGCCCAAACCTGGACCCTCAAGCTCCTGGTTTGCCTGCCTCTCCTTCCACTCTCCCTGCCAGCCCCCCTTCAGCTTCCTGTTCCTCCATATTTATAACCCTGAAAACCCTGCTCTCTGCTGCCACCTCATGGTGACCAGCAGGAATTATGCCCCCAGAGCACTCAGATCCCTAAGTGCTAAGGGCAATAAAAGGGATGGGGTCCCTAAAAGGAACAGAAGCCTCTCTCAAAGGAGAGGAGGTTTACACCCCTCCCCACCCAGGGAATCATTCCCTCCTGGGAATGATGGCTGAGGGCCCACGATGACCTCCCCGCAACAAACTGGGTATGCACATTTCCCCGGCCTGCAGGGAAGAGAAACATCATATATTTTGGCCCAAATGGGGCACTCTCACTAGCCTTAGTACCCTATCCTATTTAAACCCAATAAATAAAACTTACCTGCGTCAGGAGATTAAACACCTTTTAGAAATTCAGAACTCTCTCTACTAATTTGTAGCAAAACACAACTATTAGTTCCTTATTTAAGAGCAATAATCAACAAAAGTTAAACAGCATTGAGGTAGATTTGAAATTCCAAAAAAACCTTACCCCTTATTATGCCTCCCCTAGAACAATGTACAATAAAACATTTGAGCATTCACCCCCCCCCAGACACTCACTCATACCTCTCAACTGTCCCTGATTTTCGGGGATGTCCCTGATTTCTGCCTTAAAATTTTACTCTGTCCCTCCTAAAAATTGTGTTTCCATGACCAAACAGTGGGGTTTTTTAGCACCAAATAATGTCAAACATTAAAGTTACAGACGTGTTCTTCCTTAGAAAATGCATTTAACATTAAGCCCCTTATTCTACCAGCTTCCTGAGCGGATATCACCAATTTTGAAGATGTGTCCCTGATTTTGGTCCTTTGTCCCTGGATTTTATCAAGTCTTGTCCCTGATTTATGAGGCAGGAGGTTGAGAGGTATGCACTCACTTGCGGAGTCTCTCCTTCCCCCCCCAACAGGCCCAAACCTGGACCGCCAAGCTCCTAGTTTGCCTGCCTCTTCTTCCACTCTCCCTGCCAGCCCCCCTTCAACTTCCGGTTCCTCCCTATTTATAACCCTGGAAACCCTGCTCTGTGCTGCCACCTCATGGTGACCAGCAGGAATTATGCCCCCAGAGCACTCAGATCCCTAAGCTCTCAGGGCAATAAAAGGGAGGGGCTCTCTAAAGGAAGCACAAGCCTCTCTCAAAGGAGAGGAGTCTTCCAAACTTTGCAAGAAGCTGAAGTGGGGTAGTTTCAGAAGAGATGTGAGGAAGTACTTCACAGAAAGATCGGTGGATTCCTGGACCATTCTTCCAGCAGAGGAGGTGAGGTGAAAATAGTGATGGGGTTCAAGAATGCATGGGATAGGCATCAGGGAATCTTGGGGAAAGGGAATGGGGTGTGGAAGAAAGGGCTGGAGATCAAGTAGGATCTGTGGTGATACTAAAGGCAAAGAAAAATGGGCATACTAGGTAGGCCACATGGTCTTTATCTGCTGGCAAATTCTGTGTTTCTGTGTTACTTCCACTATGAGCAACAGGAAGATTTTCCAGTTTTTTGTTTCATTCACCCCGGGAAGGAAGGCGCTCCGGATCAAAACAGTTCCTGTCCAAATGGCTGGCTAATTGTATTCTTTTTTTGTTATAGGAAGTATGGTAAGGAAGTTTCCGTTGCTGTTCATGGTCACTCTACAAGGGGCGTGGCCACTTCTGTTGCTTGTTTCAGAAATGTCCCTGCTGCTAACATTTATGCTGCCGCCACATGAAGCATTGTCCACACATTCACTAAACAGCACAGTCTGGACATTGTCTCTTGTAGACTTGCTGTCTTTGGACTTTTTCACTGCAAGGCATTCTGTCTTGATTATATATCAGACAGTGCCATCCTCCTGGAATGCTTTGTACTGCTTAGGAATCATTCCAAAGGTAAGGCCTAATTGAGGAGATATCCTCAATGAAGATAGAACAATATGTAAGAACTTACTATAACAGTAGATCTTCGAGCGAATCTCCTCCATTAGGCCATGCTGTACCCTCCATCCTTCCCCCTTTCTCTTCTGAAGGTTACATCGGATGCTGTGCCTAAAGCCTTATTCCATGCATACTGTTTTCAGTCCATTGCCTCTCCTTGTCTGCCAGGTACTGGTTCAGCCTCCTTGTTCTTCATGGTAGGAGGCCCTCCGAGGCTTATCTCTGGTAGAGAACTAAAAAGTGTTGTGGCCACCCGCATTATATATGCATTGATGCCACAAGTCATTGTAGGCAGCCCCCAGCTGGCAAAAAGTTTCTGAGTGGTCCTGACACTGATGGCTTATAGTTCCAAAGGTGTGGACAATTGGAGGAGAGTCTCTTGAAGTTGTTATGGTAAGCTCTTATGTAACTGTTCTTTGTACAACTGCCTGCTGTCAAGCCTCTCGAACTTTAGAGAGGATGAGTAGGAGAGATATTGGGTGATAGTACGTGCATCCATGGGGCCACCTTTGTTTATAGGGACTACTAAGGCATGCTTCCAGCTACAGAGGAAGGAGGTGGTGAGGAGGGGCTGATTGAAAGCATGGGCATTAGGAGCGGCTATTGTAGGGTCGCTAATGCTAAGAAATTTGGGAGTGATGCCATCACCACCACAGCTGAGGCAGTGTTTAGTGCTGAGAGCTCTTTGTAGACATCTGCAACTGGGATTGTCTAGAGGTGTAAGTTGCTAGTTGAGGAAGGTGTGGGATGGTGGGTGTTGAGGGAGTGGAGGATCAGTTTCTTGGGACCTTCAGTGAAGTACTGGTTTAGTTCATCAGCAGTCAGAGTGGTACCGGAATTGGGCTTGGACCCTGCTGAAGAGGATGTTGGGTTGAGAAAGCAATGCATAGTTTTCCAGAACTTGGATGGTTGCAGTCCATTGCAAGAGTTTGCTTGGGGTGTGTTTGTCACAGATTGCTGTAAAAGTAAAGGAGAAGTAGGCTGAGGCCTCCTCTGGGTCATGGACTGGTAGTGTGGGGGGGGCCCAGCTGGAATAGAAGAGATGGGGCAAGGATCCAGTTTCTTGCAATTGGCTAGGCATATATCAGGCCCACGCATAGCATCAGGGCCTAAGTCACCTACATGTCATATCGGTGCCCTACTAAATGTCACAGAGGGACCAGGTAGGAGAGGCCTCATTTGAGTGATGGCTCACCATTGGGTCATCATGACCATTCACACTGAAGTACATGCCACCAGCCTTCTCCAAAGCATTCCTTGGGGACTGTGCTCAACTTTTGCAGATCCTACTGGCCCTAGTTCAGGACACAAACAATGGATTTCCCACAGTGAGCAAACACACTCACCACTATGCTACTAAGCAGGCAAGCAGAGGGTTCTGACATGACATTATGTTATGAAGTTACTTGCCAAGGTACAGTCCAGTCAAAGAGATGCAGAATGTGAAGAAGGATCCCTATTAACCCTTGTTCTATCTTAAAACCCCACAAAAAAGGATGAGGCCACCAGTACTGATGCTACTGCAATGGAAAAAAAGGGGAAAAGTTATGAAATTAAAACACACATCCCACCCCCATACACACTTGTACGCTATTCAGACTTAAGTCACAATAACATTTAAATCACATTAAGCTTATCAAATAGCAGATTTTATGATCTGTATCATTTTCTGAGACAGACATTCAGTTCCATGGAGGAGTTTGATTGGCTATATTCACTATTCGGTCTTTACCTGTCTTGGCTCATTCAGTTTGCCCCAGTTTATGTGGCCTCTTGGCCTGGGATCCCCTTGAGAAGATGTTTGTGTCCTGAAGACGGCAGCTAAAGAAGATTTCACTAAGTTTGTTTTTGTCTCCAAAGTGAGTCAGGAACCCTGCTTCAGATCCATGGTAGAGTTCAGAAGATAAGAGGGAATTGCAGCAGCGTTAAGATGATGATGTTTCAGATTTGGGGAATAGCTCAGGAGGTGGATGCGATTTGCTGTAGTGGAAAGTGATAAGTGATGGTGTTGTTTTGGGTCCAGGTAACAGGGTGGGAGGTAGGTAGGACTTACAGTGGCAGAAACAGAAGTAATCAAGTAACAGGAGTCTTGACCAGCCATAAGAACTAATTTTTACTGGAGGAGAGAGGCAGCAAGCAGCTGATGTGCAATCCTAGAGAACCCAGTGAGACCTATAAAATTGCATTCAGCCTGTATTGTAGTTAGCAGTCCACTGACTTTTACTGTACACGTAGTGTGAAGAGTTCATCACACAGCAGATTTTTGGTCTGTATCAGTTTCTCATATTGACATTCACTTCCATGCTTCTCTACTCTTAGGGAGCTTGCAACCCAACTGCTTCAGTGGTAATGGCTGCTCATCCCCCTACTTTTGCCCTATCACCTACTTTGCTTTTGACTCCTTGCTGCTCCCAGAGCTTTGCTGCCCCCACCACATCTATGAGTGCAGCTTGAAACTAATCATGAAACCTGCACTCTCCTCCTCTGGAGGGCAATTTTTCTACCCCATGGCCCCCATGTCACCAGCATCATAGAAACATACAATTTGATGGCAGATAAGGACTGCCAAGCCCATCCAGTCTGCCCTTTTATTCTCCACCTACAAAACAAATACCGCAGATCCTGCTTGATCTCCAGCTTCACTTCTTCTTTTGAACAGTTAGGGTTCTCGTCTCTATCCCATGCACTTTTGAATTCCCCTACCAACTTTGCCCCACCACCTCTGCTTGGAGGCTGTCTCATGTCTCCACTACCCTTTCTGTGAAGAAGTACTTCCTCACATTCCCCCTTAGTCTACCCCCTTCCAGTTTCATGTCATGCCCTCTTGTCCTAGAGTATCTTTTTTTGTGAAAGATGCTGCCCTCCTGTACCTTATGTATTCCCTTTAGGTACTTGAAGGTCTCTATCATGTCACCCTTCTCCCTCCTCTCCTCCAAGGTATACATATTGCATTCCTCCAGTCACTCCACATATGACCTTTGGTGCAATCCCTGCACCATTTTTGTTGCCCTTCTTTGAACTGCCTCAACCTTGTCTCTGTCCTTCTGGAGATGCGGCCTCCAGAACTGGATACAGTACTCTAAATGAGGTCTCACCAGTGATCTGTACAGTGGCATCACCACCTCTTTTCTTCTGCTGGTGATACCTCTCCCAGTGTACTCCAGCATCCCACTGGATCTCCCCACTGCCTTGGCACATTGTTTGGCCACCTATAGGTCATCAGATATGATCACCCTTAGATCTCTTTCCTGTTTTGTGGCCTCTAATAACACTCATCATGTAATCCTCCCCTGGGTTTCTGTACCCCAAGTGCATGATTTTGCACTACTTTTGCATTGAATTTAAGCCGCCACACTCTGGACCATTCCTCCAGTTTAGCTAGGTTGCTTTTCATTTTCTCCATCCCTCCCTCCCGGACTGTTTACCCTATTGCAGATCTTGGTGTCATCTGCAAAGAGGCATACCTTCCCCTCCAGCTCTTCTTCAATGTCACTGATGAAGATATTAAACAGTAGTGGCCCAAAAACTGATCCCTGTGGCACCCCGCTGGTCACCCTCCCTACCTTTGATTTAGCTCCATTTACAACCACTCTCTGTGTTCTATCCCTCAACCAGTTTCTAACCCAGTTCACCACCTTGTGACCCAGCTCCAGGCTACCACACTTGCTCACAAGCCTCCTATCTGGAACAGTGTCGAATGCCTTGCCGAAGTTAAGGTAGGCTACATCCACTGCTCTCCCTTGATTCACCTCCCTGGTCACCCAGTCAAAGAAATCTACCAGATTTGTTTGACATGACTTTCCTGACATGAATCTGTGCTGCCTTGGATCTTGTGCTCTGCTGGATTCGAGGTGCTGTACTGTATGGCCTCCTTTTACCCTCAGATCCATCAAATTCAAGAACAAAAAGTCTGTTTTTGGCATCCCTAAGCAGCCTTAAAAATTAATATCAGGCAGTAAATAAATAGCATTAACGGGACAAAAAAGGATCAAAAAACAGGATTATTTCAAAAATCAACAAACCAAAAAGCATAGTAGGGAGTTTAAGTAGGCTACACAAATGCCCACATTTCCAAAACGGTTGTCCCCTTTAAGTAACAAGATGAATTACTTGTTGGGTGATAAATACCACATATAGAGCTATTACATTTTTCTTTCACTTCAGTAGTGTTTCAGCTTTTCCATATGATACATCTCATTCACCATGACCCACTGTTCCTGGGTGGAGAAAATTTTGGTAAGCACTTTTTAGTGATGTAGAATTTTTGCTGCAATGACTGAAATGAAAAATGGATAGTCCTTTACTTGAAATTGTTTGTCTTAGACATTCAGTACATTCAGAGATAGCATACCGAAAGCATTTTACACAAGAATTTGTATACCTATGATGCCTTACATTGGGGTTGAGGCTTTAGAATATGTGTGTGATTTGGAGAGATGTACAAAAAACAGATATTTTAAAATTGTTCATCTTTGTCAAAAGGCTCTAAAAATGGATTTGGTAAATTGAGTATTTTAATCCAGTCTTCCATTTAAAGGTTTTTAGATAAGTTGTATTTATGATATTTATAACCAGTCTTCCATCTGACTTTGGCTACCTCTTTGTTGCTGCATATTCGACTTTATGTAAGGTATCCTCAGTGGCTTGTCACAGAAAGTTGAGATATACTGTACTGTAAATAAAATGTTTTGACTTAAATAGAACCGTCTAAAGTATGTTTTTTTACAACACCTTTGTTAAAAAGCTATGGAATCCCCCCTTAAATGGTTGTCCCATTCCATGTGCTATGAATTATAAACTTGCTATTATTTGTTTAAAAAGAAAGAGATATTTCTGCAAATTTCCTGGGCTGTTTTCCCTCTGTGCCAGTTGGTAAGTCAGTAATCAGTTCAGAATGTGCATTAACCATGGAGTAGGCCTGCCTCCTAACTGCAGGGAAACAAGCAAAACCCATCCAAAAACACACAGAGACTCTTCTGATGACGTGGCAGGATGCCATGAAGCGCTGAAGCAGCTTGCCAGTTTTATGCCAATAACATTTTTTCTACTTTCGTACATTTTGGTGGCCATGTCCTCCTTAGTGCGGAGTCTCTGTGCACTTTTGGTAAGTCAGTAATCCCTGACTTTGTTTAGCCTTCTTGTATTTCCCAAGTGTTCAGTCTTGGTTATATTGCACAGTATAGTGCTCTGCCTCATCAAAGAGCCATCCACCACTTCCAAGATTCATACTTTTAATGAGTTGGCTGTTGGCAGTTTATTGGTTAATTTTGTTTTCGCCACTCTGGTCCATAGCTCCGAAGCACCATATTTCTCAGTGGTTATTTAAATCATACGCTCCCACCTACTTTGTTGAAACTGAAAAATTGCTAGTGATTGCTGAAATGATTTTAAGCAGCAGTATTTGTTAGTTGGAAGAAATTTTTTTTTGTTAAATCTTTTCATTGAAATGTAAATCAAAAACAGAGCAACCAAAACATACTGATTATCATGCTGCAATTAGAGTGCAGCAGTAAATTAAACCACTAACAATCACTAGACAGCTGTGCACAATACCCCATGTGTAATTACAGCTTAATGCCACATACAGAGCAGTCAGTGGACCAACAAGAAGCTCAAAAGGCTGTATTCCCACAGGGAGAGTGGATCCCCACCAGCAAGGGGGGCAGTGGGTGATGCTAGAGTCCACATATCAGTAGGAAGGAAGAGCAAGGAACAGGCATCAAGGAGGGAAGAGGTCCGCCTCTAGTGCATCTAACAGGGCTCTCCACATGTGTAAAAAAGAGCCATAAGCCCCATTCACCTTGAGCTGTATTTTTTCCAGAACTAAACATTGTTTTAGGTTATTAGCCCATTGCTGAATAGTAGGGGCACTAGGGGACATCCACTATTGGGCAATAGCTTTCCTAGCATTAACCATGGCAAGGGACCAGAGAGGTGCAGTCCCCATTTTGAGAATGGCAGGGATCCTCTCCCAGCAGGAGTTCCAATACGGCTTAGAGGGTCTGTACCTCAACACATTACTTTCATTATATTATGCACCTCATGCCAGAAAGGTGTCACCACAGGGCAAGATGCCGAAAGTCCACACTATCCGCTGAACACTTGGGGCACTGGCTTGATTTTTCTGGGTTCGTAGCATGTAACCTCTTTGGAGTAAAATATGCCCTCTACATAAAATTAAGTTGTACCTGTCTGAGTTTATTACTGCGGGAGCAGGTTGAGGAATACTTGGCAGCAAGTCTCCATGTAGCCGGATCAATTGTGATAGCGAGATCCTGCTCCCATTTAGCCTTGATGTCAAGGGCTGCTGAGTTGTCAGTACCCTGGAGGGTGTGATAAAAGGTCACTAGGGGTTTTCTCCCTGACTGTGGCCTGTAAAGTTCTTCCTCGAAAGGGGAAGGCATGGACCAGCCAGAAGATGAGTCTAGAGTGTCCCCCAATCTCTGCAGTACCAGAAGATATACAAAGAAGTCCCCTGGGTCAATGTACCAAGTCTTTTTCAGCATAGAGAAATTGCACTGTCCTCCATCACTGTACATTTGGGAAGACAAACTGTAGCCCCAGGCGGCACCAACAAAGCAAACGTTGTTGAAGTTGGACCGGACATGAGCCCCTCCACCTCACTGCAGTGATAAGGTCAGTGTGCAGGGAGAGAGAGAGGAGAAACATAGAAACATAGACTTTAATGGCAGATAAGGACTGCCTGGCCCACCTAGTCTGCCCATTTCCCTACCTACCTACCTCAACTCCAGATTCTAATTGATCTGCAGCTTACCTTCTCTGTCCCATCCTTATGGTTACCTTCTGTCTATCCTTCTGGTTGTCTTCTGTCTATAAGTCTGTAAAGGGAGGCATTATAGTGCAGTGGTTTAAGGCTCTGAGCTGCATAATCTGGAGACCTGGGTTTGAATCCCACAGCCCCCACTTGCATACTGTGTGACCCTAAGCAAGTCACTTACCTTCCTTGTGCTCCCAGGTTGTACCTGTAAACAAGCTTTCAGCTTAGTGTGCTACTCCTGATTAAACAATTGGAAAAACAAATCCCATGCTTTCTTGAATTCACCTATTATTTTTGCCCATATGACCTCCACAGGGAGGCTGTTCCATGTATCCACCACTCTTTCTGTGAAAAAGTACTCGCTCACCTTACCCCTGAGTCTCCTTCCCCCCCCCCAGCCTCATATTTTGACCTCTTGTTCTTGCACAACTCTCTTTCTGGATGATGCTGCCCTCTTGAATTTTTTTTATCCCCTTGAGGTACTTGAACATTTCTATCATATCCCCCCTCTCCCTCCTTTCCTGCAGGGTATACATATTGAGGTTTTTCAGTCTTTCCTCATATGAGATATGGTGCATTCCATCTACCATTTTTGTGGCCCTTCTCTGGACCACCTCCATTGTATCTATGTCCTTCTGGAGATGTGGCCTTCAGAACTGAACACGGTATTCTAAGTGTGGGAGATAGTTAATATGTATATGAGATACCAGTCAAGCCTTAAGAGTGGATGCTGTGAAGGGACTGGATAAGAATGGGGGGAGGAAGACCAAAGAGAGGCAGACAGAAGTTGAGTGGAAAGAGCGCCCCTCAATTCCTCCTCTTCAGTCAACAACCAAGATAGTTTGAGTGAAGGCAGTCCCAGTGGGATGAAAGTCAGCTGTGAGGCCCAATAGTAATGTTGAATGTTAGCTAGGCCAGCTTCCCCATAGGAGGCCAGAAGCTGACGTATACCTCATTTCATGTGGACTGATTTTCTCCTCCACATAAACCTGTGTAAAACAAAGTTCAATTGCTTAAAGTGGACTAGTGGGCCGAGATAGATGGACATCAATACAAATAAAGGCATCTTGTTGATATGGTCATCTTAACTGAGTTGATAAGTCCCAGCAAGGAGAGGGGTAGAGGCTGCCATCTCTCACAGTCCTCCCTCATTTTGAGGAGTAGGGGTCTGTAGTTTAGTGTGTAGAGGGTGCTTAGTCTAGACGAAATAATAATTCCGAGATATTTGATCTGGTCTACCAGTAGGAAGCCACCCAAATTAGAAATCAGTTGGGATCTGTCCAGCCTCCCAATGGGGAAAAGCTCAATCTTGGTCCAATTGATTTTGTGGCCGGACAGGGAGCCATACTCCTGGAAAATTGAATGAACCATGGGCAGGTAATGAGCCAGATCCCTTGGTATAATAGCAGGTCATCTGCATACAGAGCAACCTTGTGTTCACTCCCACCACCCAGAAATCCCCGAATACCCACATACCCTCTGATGGCCGCCATCAGGGGCTCCAGAGAGAGGACATAGAGAAGGGGAGACAGTGAGCAGCCCCGTCTGGTACCCCGCCTGAGGAAAAAAGGGGTGTCGGCTCCCCATTGACCATGACCTGGGCTGTAGGGAAGATTACATTGCCAAATCCAGTTTATAAGTAGGGGATCCATTCCCATACGTCTCAGGGTTTCAAACATTTAGCCCCACTCCTTGTGATCAAAGGCCTTCTCAGCGTCAGTAGCAAGGATAGCTGCTCCGTGGCACAAAGGTGCCTTCCCCCAAGAGTGGATAATGTTGAGAGCCCTATGGATGTTGTGCTTCCCCTGGCATCCTGCATGAACCCAGCCTGATCCAGGTGAATGATAGCTGGGAGGATTAACACCATCCATGAGGCTATAACCTTGGCAAGGAATTTATAGTCTGCAGTAAGCAGAGAGATGGGTCTGTAAGACAAGCAGAGAGAGGAGTCCTTGCCTTGTTTTGGGAGTACTTTTCTTTTGGCAGACCACGTGAATGGGGCAGAATACCCCTGTCCAGACCTTCAATTAGCATGTCATATAATGGCTCAAGCAGCGTTGGGGCAAATATTTTAGGGTAGACCATCTAGGCCCAGGGCCTTCCCACTCTTAAGAGCCCTAATAGCATGTTGCAGCTCCCCCTTGGTCAATGGAGTGTCCAATCTGTGGGCCTCAGGGGGTTGCAGAGAGGGAATTGATGCTTTCCCCCAAAAAGTCATCCGTTTGTTGGGCAGTTGGGGAAGCTTCTGAGGTACAGAGGGATTTCTAAAAGACCCTGAACTCTGCTTTTATCTGGGGTGTGGCCAAGGTTAACTGACCTGAAGGGTCCCTTATCCAGTCAGTGGTCCTCTTCCCCCTCCCAGTGGTGCAACTGCCAAACTAAATATTTCCCCACCGTTATCACCATCAAAGTACACTCCTGCTTGTGATAACAATATGGAGCGCTCAATGCAGGAACTGCTCAGGAGATTAAAATGCCACTTCAACTTCTGGACCACCCTGTACAGGGATGGGTTTGTCCTTTGTATATGGACCTCCTCATAGGCAGTTATCTTAGTTCAATGCTGCTCAAATTCTTGCTCCAAAGCTTTTTGGAGTGTGCTGAGTAGGCAATTACCTGACCCCATATATAAGGCTTCAGTGCTTCCCATCTACACCCATGTGAGGTACCTCCCCCCTTGCATTGAAGAGTAAAAACCTTAATTGTCTTGGGCATGAACTCAATGAAGGAGTTGTCCCACAGGAGAAAGAGATCCAGGCGCCATAGGCGACAGACAGGGGGAGACCCCAAGGTCAACACAGCCAGGGTTACCAAAGTGTAGTCTGAAATTAAGATAGGAGAGTACTTAGTAAAATAAATGACTGGGAGGAGGGAGGAGTTGACTAGGACCTGGTCCAGCCTTGCATAGGAATGATGGGCATGGGAGAAGAAACTGTATTCCCGGCTAGTTGGGTGTTGATGGTGCCATATATCTACTAAGTTAAACATGCTCTCTACTTCCCCCAGTGCCTTGGTATTCCTGGAAATGGGGATGGGGCTGGATTGGACTTATCCACGACTGTGTCACAACTACAGCTATAGTCACCCCCTAAGATCCAAGGGCCCGGGAGAGAGGCCATGTCCACAGTCAGCTGCTGGAAAAGCCCTGGATCATCCACATTCAGTGCGTAGACTGACCCTACGGAGAGAGTACCCACCCCAGCAAGGGTCACATTAGGTAATGCATACTTGCCGGATGGATCCAGGATTTTATGATGTGCCTTCACCTGAACCCCGCATATGAACCATACAGCCACCCCCATGTGCCTTGGTGGAAAAGCAGGAAGTAATCCACACTCCACCCATACTACCACTGATCTTGCCCACTTCTACAACAGACATGTGAGTTTCTGCATTAGCAAGACCTGGACTCTGGATCTCTTAATCTCAGCTGAGACCCATTTATGTTTAAGGGCAGACTTCAGTCCATTAGCATTCCACATGGCTACGTTAACAGTATTAGCCATGTATAAAACTGGTATACAGCCAAATAGTTGCTGGAGAAAGACTCCAATTCCATATCAACACATGACTTAGGTGCTTTGGTTTCAGAAACAGAGACAACCAGTATGTAAAAATAACTTTTTCCCTAGAACTAACCCCCCTCCATCCCTCCCCCTGTGTGATAGAACCAATTCATATCCCAGTCTAAACTGCTGGGTGAACACAATTTATGTTACCATAACAGAGTAGACTTCATCCCAAGAACATTCACATCCCACCCCCAAGAAACTGAGCACATAATCGCCCAGTAAGATCCCTTATAAACAAATAGCATTTTTTAGAAAAAGATTTAAAAGAATAATACCACTAAATGAGGGCACATTTAAGGAGAATTTTGCAAATGAAGATGCCTGAATAACAGACCTAAGATGAGCCATGTGGAGTGGGGAATGGGCTACCCCCCTTCCCCGTCCAACCACACAGAACTCATATAATAGATGGATAAGAAAAAGTCAGTAACATGACCTTGGCCCCTGTATTAAAGCATCAAGGTGAAACGTTACAAAGAGAAAGGAAGCTTATCCAAGGGCCTACAATTTCAATTAAACAAAATCAACAACAGCCCTATTAACAAAGCTAATTCACAGCTCTCCCCACAAGGGGGGTTAAGCTGTATCAGGACTCAAAATGGATCCATTACAGAAAAGGAAGCGTTAACTGGTGTGAGGATCCATCTCTTCAAGGACCGTCACCCAGTTGGGTGGCACAGCCCCCCCAATGAGGAGCTTTCATTATTCAGAACACAAAGAGCAGTCTAATGGCTGAGAAAACCTATGGTCTCCACACTCACCAATGGTAGCACTAATTTAATGGTACACTTCGGTATACAGAACCCATCAAAACCCATGTCCCAAGATATGGTTGGGCTACCGACAGGTCTGAGGGCAGTCGGCTGCCATTATCAACTATTATTGGCTGTTGAGGAAGGGGCAATATGATAAAATAGTTAGGTCCCCAGGTTGATCACCCTGCTACACCAGAGTAACCACCCGAAGTGCAGTGTAGCTACGACCCCATATAGAGAGAGATTGGTGCAGACCTGGGCCTCCCAGTTCCCCAAGCCCTGAACATCGGCAGCTCTGTGGCTAAGCTGCACTCATCAAGTCAGTAGATGCATGAAATGAAATGGATCACCATGTGGGTTGACAATACAGGTCGGTGAGAAAGGCAGCCATTCCCCTGTGGGAAAACACTCCCCCCAGCCTCCGATACCCCTGGAACCCAGATAAGTACACAATTGGGTAACTGACAAGTGAAACAAGAGTCCCAGGAGCTGAGATACAACATGGGGAGCCTTCACGCTGCACCATGGGATCAAGGCAAACAGTCAATGAGTAGACACCTAAGATTACTTATCTTTTCAATTCAGTTTTATTTTTTACCAGGAAAAAACACCATTGAGATACTCATTTACGAGGTGGTCCTGGGGGACACACATGAAATACATCACAGTACAAGAAGGTTATACAGAGTAGCATCCTGGAGGGAAACGCATGATGTAAACAACATGATATCATCAACGTACTATAGGCAATAATACAATAAGGTTAATACAGAGTAGTGTTTCTTTATTTAGTTTTTGTTTACCGGGTAAGCACACTAGACAAGAAATGCCTATTTTCAGGAGTGACCCAGGAGAGTGCAAGATAAAACTTACACACAGGATAACAGCATAACAAAGAAGTATAGTACAGGCATTGAACAGTGCAACACTAGACATATACAATAGTGATAAAAATCAGTAAATGGGTATATACATATCATGGAAGGGTACAAGAGCATTAAGGTAACACAATAAACGTTGTGAAATGTGTGCAGGATCAATTTGGGTGGGACATGGTGCATGAGCCTATGCTTAAGGGCAAGTGCTTCGGTGCCAGGGAGAAAAAAAAGGGGGGAAGGGAGATCTTTCATAGGTTAGAGCGTTAGGGATCCGATGGACAGGAAGATGGGTAGAGTACACCAAGGTGGTTAAAGAGATACCAGGGAGTTTAGGGAAAGTTATAGGCAGAGGCGGATTTCAAGTGAGACTACAGGGAGTTCTTAAACATACAATGGGAGGGAGTGCATGTGGTGGATGCGGGAAGGGAATTCCAGAGACAGGGGTTGCAGACAGCGAAGGCGCGATCACCTGGCAAGGTACGAGTTTTGGGGACAAGGAAGGACAGCGTGTCAGTAGACTTGAGCTGGTATGATGGTTGTGCAGGCAGGAGTAGCTGAAACAGGGCAGGAGGGGAGGCATTGCAGACAATTTTGTCTAGTAAGCAACCCAAAACAAACGAACGATAGTTACTTGGGGACAACCGGTGAAGCTTTTCATATAGCTCACAGTGATGGGTGAGTCGAGGGGCAATGAGAGCAAAGCGGCAAATATTGTTATAAGCCACATCTCATTTAGCAAGGCTAGTTTTGGTGGTGAGGGGAAAGTTTGTTAGACCATAGCTAAGTGAGGGGAGAAATATTCCTTTAGCGAGGGCAAGATACACAGTTAATGTGAGGGACCCATGAGCACTATAAGCAAGACCGAGTTTGATGATTGTTGCCTTGCACACATTTTGAATACGGAGGGAGAGGTTTAGTTGAGGGTCAGGGGTGACACCCAGGTATTTGAAGGAGCCTGTTATGCCAACAGGGACCCCTTGAAGACTCGAGACCTTTAACGGGGCAGAACACCACTTAGGTTTCGTTGAGGAGCCAAAGTGCATGAGCTGAGTTTTCTTTATGTTTAGCACAAGCTTATTTGACAGAAGCCAGTGCTGCAGTTCATTGAAGTCATCTTGAAGAAGATGATGATTTATAGAGCTGATAACATTTGAGCTGTACAGGAGGATCATGCCATCAGCATATAGGGTCGTGTTGTTATGGGAGAGTACCGAAGGAAAGTCATTAATGAAGACAGAAAATAGGATAGGGCCTGGGATGGAGCCCTGCGGGACATCTACCATGATGGGAACTGGTTCTGAGAGAGCTTTATTATACTTAGCAAGCTGAAGCCTATCAGAGAGATAGTTTGAGACCCAGCTTAGGGCTGAACCAGACACACTGAGGGAGTGTAGCTTTGCGTGAAGAAGGGTGTGATCAACTAGATCAAAGGCCTTAGAGAGGTCAACAAAGATAGCCCCTGAAAACTTGCCTTGGTCCATGGAGGTTCTGATTTCAGATATCACTTTAGCAAGGGCTGTGCCAGTACTATGACCTTTTCAAAATCCATGCTGCTCCGGGGACAGTAGGGCATACTTTGACAAGTGATCTGACAGCTGTGCCTACACCACTTTATCCAGTAATTTGCTGACAGCAGACAGAATGGCAATAGGGCATTAGTTTTCTGTGCATTTCTGATCTACCCGCTTAAAGACAGGCACCGCCATAGCTACTTTCAAGATGGATGGGACAGCTCCAGTGGTGAAGGATAGATTAAGAATGTGGGAGATGTGTAACATAAGCAAGGGGCCCCAATCTTAACGAGTTTGGGCTCAAGACCATCATGACCAGCACTCATATAAGGAGAAAACCCAGTGAGAAGTTTGTGAGTGTCCCTCACAGTGACTGATTTAAGATAGAATGGGGAGCTGCAGTTGGGAGAAGGTGGCCATATATTGTTGGTGCCAAACATGGAAGTATAAGCTTAGACATCAGCGAATTGTTTGTTAATGGCATTGGCTCGTGTAACCCCCCCTACTAATGGGGTTTCTTAAAAAACTTCCTTGGGTGTGCTTAAATGCCCTCTGCCAGGCTGGTGTCCTGTGTTTTAGCTGTTTAAAAAGAAATTGCATGAGAGTGCCTAATCGCCTCTGCACCTGTCTCTTTAAGAGCTGCCTATTTTGCAGTGTATAATTATTCTGGGTAGCGGCCGAGTGTGTCTAGGCTCGAGTTCCCCCGGGCTTAAGTGTTATCACTCCATTCTGCCATCGCTAATTGCGCAAAGAGAGCTTTATTGTAATCTGTAACTGTTTACTGTTTATCTGCTTTAATGGCAATAGTATTGTAATTTGTTTAACCTGCCTTCTTTGCAGCATGGACTTTATATATTGCACCACCATTTTGGTTTTGGACTGCCAGTCAGCACCAATCAGTATCTTTGGGGACTCTAAAATGGAGCCTGTCCCCAGGGGTCTTGTGGAAGCAAATTTCTGTAGGAATTGTAGTTTTGAGACTTTGGCACCTAAACAGACCTGGAGGGGGAGCCCTTGCTTTGATAGACAGACGGATCAACCAATTCAACCTTTTGGATGAGAGGGAAATTTCCAAGCTGCCTACAGCAGTGGGGCAGAAGTGAGTTGGAACTGGAGGAGTGAGCAGCTCGTGGAGCTTCTGCCCCATAGGGTAGCGTGGGGACTTGGCGAGAAGGCTGAGTCTGGCCTGCCTGCCTTCAGCTCTCCTACATGGAGAGATAAGAGAAACTTTATTTTGGACCACATCTCCGAGTCATTTCATTGTGACCCGATTTATGGGCACAGCAAGCAGAAAGTAAGACTGGAGTTAGAGTTTGAAGAGTGAACAGCGTGAGTGATTCGAGCAGCAGCTCCTGCATAGTTTGTGTTTGAGATTGGTGGAAAGGTTGAGTTTGGCCTGTCTGCCTGCAGTCCCTCGAGAGGGAATCCTTTGAAAGGCTTAGCAATCGGACTATATCCAAATTGGAGTGTGACAAAGCCACTGAAGAGTGACCAGACTTTGAACCTGAAGAAGACCGAAGATTTGCTATACACGATTGGCCTATCAGGACATCCATTTACCACAGAATTCTCGGTTTTGCTCAGAGACACTGATATTGCAGCCGGACTGATTCCGCCTTGTGGTATGGTGATTGATTTACTATAAATGTGCTGTGTGCTGTTAGTGGGTCGTGATTTAGTTCCCCACTATGTAAATATGCCACGCTTGCTGGAAGCTGCATCCAGCACTACCGGACTCAAAATCCGAATGGTTCCACCTGGCCTGGGCCTTGCCATCTGGCCCAGCCAGCTACCTCAGGCACAGAAACCATCATCGATGAGAGACTCACCCGGGGATCAGCTCCCTGCTCAACCATCTTGAACAGGAATGACACCTCAGTGATTCATGTGGGCCCTGCTTCTATTGGCAAACCAGTCATTAACCTGCAGTCTCCATTTCTTCTAGCCTGTGTCTCGTATTGGGTAGTGAGAGTAACAATCAGGGTAGCTCCCTGCAGCAACAGCCAAATCTCAAGTGTTGTCATCTGATTTCATTGTTGTTTTTCCTTTCATGAACTGAGCCTTCAGGCTCTGGATTACAAATTGTGTGTGGTTGTGCATGCCTTTTCTTTTCATCACAGGACCCCAACCAGCTGTGACGCCAGCCTGCCCCGGGCAACGTCCTAGGCTAGCCCACCTTAATTACAATTGGGTACTCAGAGCGGGTGACTGTGTAGGGACTAAAAGTGCATGCATAATTGCCTGGCTAGATCAGTTTTCGAATCAAGCAACCTGATTACACCCCTCCCTTGTTCAATTCCCCTGAATAAACTCGGATCTAACTCTTTTTGCATTTAATCTGACTGTGGTTCCAGTTTGTACCAAAAGTACTGTACTGTTGTTATTTGCTGTGCCTAACCTTGTTTTACAGGGGGTCTCCAGAGTCAAACTGGTGGAACCAGCCCTGCTGGTAAGTGCAAACAGTGTGGGGAATTGTATGCTGAATAGGGCTACTGTGAAGGTGTTTGTTGCATATTGTCTAAGCCACTAGAGGGGAAAGAGGGGAGGTTACAGTGTCTCAGAGGGTTGTACCCAGGTTAGCCTTGTTACTAATAACCATGTCCTTCAGGTGGATGCACCCGTTTCAGTACCCAGGTCCCTTAACCTGCAACTAGCAACACAGGCAGGGGTAGTAGCCCTTTGGATAGCGCCACCTAGGGGTAACACTATGGTAGCAGCATTATTGCAGTTTTGGCCAGCAACAATCATGTCCACAGTGTCACACCTACTGTAGCCACCAACTATGGTTTTGATGGTGCGCCAAAAATTTCGAGGATCACGAGCAGAGGAAAATAGGATGGTCTTGCAGTGCTCGCACTTGGCGAGTCATATAGCTTTTTTGCAGTTGTTACAGAGCTGGCAGTATTCATGAAAATCAGATAAGTTATTTGAGGCTTTAAATTTGTCCAATTGCTTGTCTCTAGCTTTCATGAGAGACAGCAGATCACCATGTAGCCACTTGGTGATGGTACCTCTAACCCTCTTTCTGATGTGAGGGGCATTGTTTATCCTGTAGAGGGGGGAGGATGTTAAGGAGGTTATCAAGAACTACCGAGGCCGCAGTAGCAGAGAACTGGGGACCAATTAGTGAGAGCAAAGTCGTGAAGGAAGAGTCAGGGGTTAAAGCATGAGAAGTTTCTCACTTGTAGGATCCTGGGAGGGACTTTAGGAAAGGAAACTCTGCAAACACAGTAAGTGGGAGAGTGGTCAGATACAGAGTCAGAAAAAAACCCAGACACAGAAATCCTGTCAGGCTGATTAGTCAGAATCCAGTCCAGGAGTGAACTTCTGCCCCCAGGAGAGGAGATGCGCAGAGGGACATTGATTAGTTGAGTAAGGTCATGAGCTGCCAGCAGAGGCTCATATAGTTTGACATTGTCACCGCACCAATTTAGGTTGTGGTCACCACATAGAAGTACCTCATTTATGGAGGTTTTATGGCTAATATTATCAAGCAGGTAGGTGAGCCCATTGATACCCTTCTTGGGGGGGTTGTAAACGCAGTTTTTTGGAATTTCTTAGGAGGAGTAGCCCATAAAGAAACTCACAGGTCATGAATGGAGGAGCAGCATGATATGGTACAAGAGATATGCTGAAGAGACTTTGATAATAGGTACATACATAGGATAATAAATAAACCACTTTACACAGTGCAGGAAAAGGAAAGAAAAAAAAGAGAAGAAAAATGTCTACACACATTTGGTAGGATAACGGTGGGTGGGATGAGGGACTGTGGAATAAGGAAGAGGCTAGCAAGTACAACTTGGTTGTTTGAGAAGGGAGGTAGGGAGGAGGGGAAGGCAAAGGGATGTGGGATATTGACGAGGCTAGGATAGGAGAGTAAGGATGGGAGACAAGGAAAAAAGTGAGTGCTAGGGGAGAAGGGACTGCAAGACAAGATAGGGGACAAACTGAGGTTATAAAGGGTGGAACAGAGGGGCCCGTATGGCAAGTGCTGAGGTATAAGTGCCTTACATGACTCTTAATGGTGGGGGCTAGCAGTAGCACAAATGAGGCTCTTGAATGGGGGGGCTAGCTCTAACACTTGCATTTTTCTGTCAGCAGAGGCTTTAGCAGTGATTTATTTATTTATTTATTTAGTTTTTGTTAACCGGGTAAGTGCACTAGCCAACAGGTGACTATTTTCAGGCACGACCCGGGAGAGTACAATACAGCATAACACATGGAAGCAAACAATACAACTTAGGCATTTGAAAATAGATAAGCTGACGAAGTGATCCAGTTTTAGGCTACCTTGCAGGGAGTTCCACATCGATAAGGTGTATCTAATGGAAGATGTGCCAAAACGAGACCGAACCCTAGGGGTGTCAAGCAATTTGTACATATATTACCTGAGGGAGTACACACGGGGTAAACTGGAAGATGCTGGTGATGTAAGGGGGGAGTTTATTGGTCAGGACTTTGAAAGTCCAGATACAGACATTTCTCCACCTTCTGGTAGCTAAGGAAGACCAGCCTAGTAAATTGTAGAGTGTGCAGTGGTGTGTTTTGAATGAAGAGTTCATGATAAACTTTTGGGCCCTATGGTACAACATGTCCATCTTTGCAAGGATAGTTTTTGGGCAGTGACTATATAGGAGGTCTGCATAATCAATAAGTGGTAGGAACGTTGTTAGGATAAGTCTTATCTCTGCTTCGTAGGTGAGCAACCATTTGATATGAAAGAATAATCCTAACCTTTGTTTTAGCTTTTTAGTGAGCTCTTCAACATCGGTGGCACATGTAAGCCTACAGTCCAGCCAAAACTCTAGGCATTTGAATCTATCTACTTTTTCCAGGGTTTCGTCCAACATGGCAATTATGTGAGATTGGGTGGGTACTGTTCCAGTAGTTGCTGGTCTTATGGAAGGGGAAATAAACTTGGTTTTAGTTATCTTGGCATTGAGTAGTAGTTTCAGTTGTAGCAGATTTTTCTGCAGAATATTGAACTCTTGTTGTAGTTCCTTACATGCGGATTCAGTAGTGGGTCGAGCAATACATAAAGTACCATGTCATCTGCGAACAGATGAACACTAGCAATGTTAATATTGTGGTTGATATCATTGATAAAAACTGTGAATTAAAGGGGGCCCAAGATGGAACCTTGCGGGACTCCTCTAGGGAGTGTTTTGAGAGGTGAAAAGTCACCCTGTGCTTTCACCTGTTGTTGCCTTCCGATGAGTTAACAGGAAAACCATTTTATAGCGCACCATCTAACCCCAGGCTTTCAGTTGGGACAGCAGTAGGTCGTGGTCCACTGTGTCAAATGCTTTGCTTAGGTTGAGGAATAGAGTGGCTACATGATTTGTGGTGTTGAGGGCAGTTTGCCAGTCACTAGTGACTTTGGCAAGTGCTGAGACCGTGCCGTGATTAGGCCTGAATCCAGACTGTAGGGGATTTAAGAGTGCGTGTGTTTCCAGGAAGTCTCTTAATTGGGAATTTACCAATTTTTTGAGTAATTTTGACAAAGTAGGTAGAAGGGAAATTGGTCTGTAGTTATTCAAGTCACTCGGGTCATCAGATTTGAGCAGTGGAACAACTTGAGCTGTTTTCCACATGGGTGGGAGTGCCCCTTCTGATAGGGACATATTAAAGAGGTGAGTAATTTGCAGAGCCAGATGATAATAGCCTAATTTTAGGAAGGAGGGGTCAACATGATCAGCCTTTGCACTTTTTTTACTATCTATTGAATTTAGCAGATCTTCTGCCTGCTTGAGAGTGACTGGCGTAAAGCTAAATTTGGACGAGCAGGAGGAGGCATTACTTGGGTGCCTAGTTGCGTCATTGTTATTTTGCTGGTTTAGCAGCTTGGATACAGGGAAGGAATCAAATGATAGGCCAGCGGTGGTGAAGTGATTATTGAGGGTCTCTAAGATATCGTGCTTGTCTGCACAAATGATATCACCTAATTTGATTTTGTTTGGCAGTGAAGATGCCAATTTATGTCCCTCAGCTTCATTCAGTATCTGCCAGAACTTGGCGGTGTTGTTCTTGGAGGATGCAAGTGCATTTAAGTAATATTTGGCTTTTTCTGATCTGACCTGCTTAGTGCAGTGATTCCGAATCTTTCTAAAGGTGGTCCAATCAGTTTCTGACTTAGTTTTTCTGGCCTTTTTCTAGAGGGCATCTCTGTGCCACAAGGCGGCTTTTAAGGTACTATTAAACCAAGGACAAGATTTTTTCTAAGTCTGGTTTTTGTGACGGGAGCATGGGTGTTGATCAGCTTTAGGACTAGGAACTGGAATAAGGTATACACTTCTAAAAGGTTGGCAGCAAGATAGAATTCCTGCCATCTGATCCTACTGAGGTCAGCTAGGATGGCTGTGGTGTTGAAATGCTGGTAGTTCCTTTTGTAGATATATTCTGATGCGGAGGTAGTTTTTGGTGCATGTCTTGCACAGGCTATTGCCATGTGATCGCTGATGTCATTGTGGAATACTCCTATGTGGGAGATTCTATGTGTTTTGTTGGTGAGGATTACGTTTAGGAGGGTACTGTGGGCAGGGTTTTTGAGATTGGGGTGGGTCACATCGGAAATGAGCTGTTGTAGACCGGTGGTGTTGCACAGGTCTTTTAAGGGTGTGGAGCAGGAAGAGTTCCAGTCTAAGTTGAGGCCACTCATTGTGATGGTTTCTGAGTCAGAGAAGGTTAGTGTTTTGCGGAGGAGATTAAGTATCTCAAGCCCTCCAGATGGGGATCTGTAGCAGCCTAAAACAGTGATCGACGCACCTGATGGCAATGCGATTTTTATGGTGAGACTTTCATATTCCTTGGGGATAGAAGAGGAGTCAATGACTGAGATTGAGAATTTGTCTGATATGTAAACTACAACCACCCCCCGAATGTCTATCTACTCTGAAAATATTGTAAGAGGGGATGTTAATGCTCTGATCTGGGGTGAAGCTCCACAGCCAAGATTCAGATACTACTAATATGTCAGAAGTGTCATGTAGCACCTAGGCCTGTACAAGGTCAAATTTTTTTAATAAGCTGCATGCGTTTATGTGTCAGAAACTGATGCCTTTTAGGAGGGCTAGGTCTGCTGTGGCGGAAATAGATGTAATTGACCCTGGGTTTAATTCTACGATGCCTGAGCAGAACATCAAGAGGAGGAGGAGGAGGAGGAGGAGAAGCTTTATTATTCCATTTATCAAAACTTTTAAGATTGCTTGTTTAGACCGTTCACGCATTGTGGGGTCTAACTGTTTTATCTAGGTGGCAGTGTGGCAGTGGTAGAGGGATAGGGTATACACTGCTATTCGCACAGGTACACTTTGTGATCCAAAGCGATAGTGTTGTGGTCTAAGATTTCTATAGGACTCCACATCCCCCGAGCAGTTTGAACTGGGGTAGAGGTGGTCTAGAGTTGGGATAAGTTCTGAGTGGTGCAATTTCAGCCAATGTGGCATATGGGAGTTGATATTGGGAGTAGTTGGCTTTGGATCTGGGCTGTTTGTGACATGAGAGCTGTATAGGAGGGTTAAAAGCTGTTGGTTAACTAGAATCTGCAGCTTATCCATCAGGTAGGGATATGGGCAGACTAGATGTGCCAAGCGGTCCTCATCTGCCATCAAATTTTATGATTCTGTGTTTCTAAAAAAAGGAAAGGGGTAAGCCAGTAGTCGAGAGGGTTTGGTTTGGCATAGAGGTGTTCCATGACTGAGATGTATGTTGGGTTTTGGGAGAAGGTTGTATGCTAAATACAGCCCAATGCACTGTAATGGTAACAGTAGGTAGTATATGATATTGAAGGACAGGCTAGTCCTTGCTAAGGGCGTATCAGCTGGGGATATAGCTACTTAGATAGGAACTTTTGGCTGGAGCTGTAGAATTAGCCACTGATCACCCCTCCTGTGCTGCCGATTCTTCTGCTACCCATCATTCAGCCTCCAGGTAGTTGATGAAGTATTTGGTAGGCTTTTCCTGGTTATCAGTTCACAATTTGGCTGGATACCTAAAGCGAAATACTAACCCAGTGTGTGCAGCTTGGACTTCACATGGTTAAATTTCTGCCTTCTTGCCTGTAAGTCCCTGCTGTAATCTTGAAATACAGACACCCGGCCCTTGTACGCAGAGATGGGCCCTGAGCTTTGGCAGCCTGCAGCATGCTGTCTTTTCTGCAATATTGAAGGTATTTTAACAAGTAGTGCCGGGGACAATCCCCCAGCTTGGGCGAGGGGGCCACCCGGTGTGCCCTCGCAATTTCACATTGCAGGGCTTCAGGAGGCAATTTCAAGTGTTTAATTAGCCACTGATGCAGCCCCTTTTCTGGATTCTTCCCCTCGACACCTTTGGGGAGTCCCACAATGCACAGGTTAGAGTGCCAGGACCTAAAATATTTTCTTGGATGTTGACCCAATTGTGTAGATCATCTAGGATCTCCTTAAAAATGCCATGGTTGCACGAAACCCAGGTGATGGTATCCTCTAACTTACTCACCCGCTCCTCCAACTCATCAGTGCAGGTAGAATGAGAGGTAGTGGTCTTTGAAAGCCCGGTTACCACAGATTGCAGATGGGTAATTTGAGTTGTTATGTTCATGAATCCTGCCTGCATCTCGGTCTGCATGTTTGCTAATGTGGCAGGGACCCCCGCTGGTGTCTACTCCAACTCTGACATGCTACCCTCCTGCTCTGCGACTGTTTGGGCCTGCAAATGTGTGCGGGCTTCTGGCTCAGTGTGCTGTTCTTTTGAGGGCTCCAACGGGTCCAAGATAAGTTTCAGTTGCTTGCTTTTTTGCTTTTCTGATGCCATTGAGTGATAGGTACCTCAGGTTAGCGAAGTTGCTTCTCCACCTGAAGTAAGATCTGCTCATTCAGCAGTTTTAAAGTTGTGCCCAGAGGAGCTCAACTAGACCATGTCCGCCATGCTGTAGAGCTAGCCATGTCCCCAGCTGGAAGAAATTTTCAGCAAGCTGTACACACCCTACGTTTACTGTAGCTTTTTTACAATAATGCATTTCTAACATCTTTAGACTATTCATAAATGTATTTTTAATTTCCTTCACAATTTTTAAAATCACTTTTATTGCTTGTTTTGTAATTACTGACTCATGTCCATAAATATGGCTCCCAGTTGAAATGTCTAAAAATCTCTCCTTTTTTTGTAATATCTGCTTATATGCCCCCTTACCACCCCAGCTTCCTGCTCCTTTGGGTGGCCAAACCTCATCACACCACTCCTCCGATCACCATCTGCTGCATTCTCAGATGCTGCCCTCTGATCAACCCGACATATTCCTTTAATTGGGGGTGCCCCCCTACTAGTGGCATGGACCGGTAGGGGAGACTGTTGTGTGCTCGTAGGCACACCTTCAATCCTCACCAGGGGCAGTGAGGGTGCAGCTTTGGTTCTCCTGGGCTTCACAGTGATGGAGGGTGGGCTGCCATCTTCTGGCTGCTTCGGTGGCCTTTTTCCTTGTTCTTGGTTTCCCCGCCCCATTGGAGCGTTCGCCATGGCATCCTGGTGTTCGCGCATGCAGCGTGTGGTCACCCACACCACAAAGCATGATGCTGGAACCAGCCACCAGCTGCCACCAAAGGGCAGTGCGTTCTTGGTTCTCCCCTTCCCCAGGAGGAGAGCATCCATAAGACACTCTTGAGCCCTCCCTGGCAGCCTCTGCTCCTGTTGTCCCAGGCTTGGATGCGAACCCGGGTCGCCAGCATGCCAGGTGATCTGCTATTGCCTGACACCACAAGGCTAGCCTCTCAAAATCTGTTTAATTACAAGTACAGTGTAAGTGGTTTACAGTAGCATGCAGCGTGTGTGCCACCTATTAGAGGAGAGGGGTCAACAGGAAAAGTTGGGAGGTTATCCTCCTACTTTACAAATCATTGGGAGACCACATCCAGAGTACTACACAAGGCACTGGAGTCCAAACCTGAGGAAACACTGTGTAAGATGGAATCAGTACAGTGAAGGACAATCTGGATGATCCAGGGACTGAGAAGCATGATCTACGGAGAGACACTGCAGGACTTGGATACTTACACCCTCGAGAAGAGAAGGGAAGGGAAAGAGGTGACATGTTAGAAACTTAAAAGAACCTGCACAGGGTAAACCGGGTAGACTACAAGGAAATTTTTTCATTGAGCCCAAATGCGGGAACAAACAGAAACTCACTGAAACTGACAAGAGGGAGATGTAAGAAAGATGTCCATAAATATTTTTTCAGCATAAGAGTGGTGGACAGTTGGGACAAACTACTGGAAGATGTGGTAAAGGCCTAATCTGTAAGCAGCCTGAAAATAAGGAGAGGCAGGAATATGGCCTTAGTTAGGGGAGAGGGCGGAGGCAAGGGGATGGGATGGAAAGGCCACGAGGGCTGGAACAGAGTAGCTAGGTAGGATGGGCAGACTGGATGGGCTGGTTGACCTTTATCTGCCATAATTTTCTATGTATCTACTGTACATATTTGCTTACTGTCCTGTAGCCATGCCTTTCTGGTGCATTGGAGGGATCTCCTCAGACTATGAAGCCTCGGGCCAGGAACCCCACTTATTTTTCACCTTCCAGAGACCCCAATGTATGTTCATGGTAACTTTCAGACCCTTGGGCTTCTCCAAGACATTTTATTTCCAGTTTTAGATTTCATTTTGCTGAAAAAAGTTGGCGTGAATGCGGACTGTGGAGCGTGGACAGAATACTTGGTGAAAATGTATTCATTCATTACCATGCCACCCCCATAAAAGAAGGTATTGTGTCAAAACCAACATGAACAGAAGCAAATTTGGGGTTTATTAAGGTTTGATACAGAGCTGTGAAAAAAAGCTTTGAAAAGTAGTACTGTTTTCTCTTTACTGTACATCTGCAGCATGAGATTTGCATGTTCTTTGCTGCAAAAATGTGTATATATTCATGTATTTTTTTTCACACATTTCAGCTTTTTCACCAAAAGTGAAGCATATTTTAGCATGACAGATTTTGAGTAGGTGTCCAGGGCTTAACAGCCTGCTGTAACTCTGCTGTCACATACAGTATGTTATTTGGCAGAAGCTGTACGCCTAGCAACTGCATAGCTGGTGACAGTGTAGCACTTAACTCCTTCTCATAATCCAGGGCTATTTTTAGCTCATTTGTGCAATTTACTGGACACATGATGTGTAAAAATACAGCAGTAGATCATAACAGTTGGATACAAGGGCATTCTCCAGTTCTGCACACTATTTGAACTTTGCAGTATTATCACTCTGGCATTTTAAAGTGCTTCAACACTTACTAGAATTCAAAGTTTGAAGTACCATATATAGTTTAAGAAGTATTTCACATTGATTAGAGTTCTTCTGTCGATTCGGTCAAAACTTAAACTCTGTTGTGTGTTGTTTATCAAATTATTTACTGTCGTTCCCTTGTTTATTACAGTAGTTTAAATAATGTGGACTTCTAGATTCTGGATGGACTTCCATTCCGCAAATTGAGGAAATTACTTGTTTTGCAATCAGCCAATCAGTTTATGGCTCTCTGGTGGCACTCCCACCTGGGCAAAAAGCTTATGGTTTCAGGCCCCAAACCTTGGATGTTTGCTCATGCCCAGTGCTGAGTCTGCAGAGCAATATGAAGCAAGTACTGCAATGTTGTTGGTGATGTCCTTCAGTTGACATGTTAAGTACTGTAAACGGAGGTTCCTTTGTCTGTTTGTGGTCAGTGACTTGGTGGAAGTTAAAGAGGTCATGACACTTTTTTAAAAGAGTTGGAGCATTACCTCACATCCTATTGGTTATTATCATATTTAATGCCTATGTTTCTCTGCATTCAGTTACTATAGTACATTAATTGTTCGTAACTCCTTCATAAGTAAAGTGCTTTGAGAATAGGAATGGGTGAGCCTGCTGTGACCTAATTCCTATTCTTTCTGGGCTCTGAAGCCAATCAGGCCCAAATGTTAGATTACAGGGAATCCATCACCTTAGATTCTAGCCATGATCTCCAGAAATTTACAAAACCTGATTATAGGTGGCTTCATATGGTGCTGGAACCCAATGCATTACTGGGCTGGTTATGCTCCAACACACAACATATTCCCAAAAGGGGAGTGCATACCAGTGAGAGCAGGTGGAATGAGGCAGAAGATTGTATGGCTAAGGCACATGACATTTCTTTATTGCATTTAACAATCTGGCACGTCAGCAAAGCCCCATGTAGGGCCCCCTGATGATGCTCCTTTGAATGATGTACCAGGGTGTGCTGGCAGTAGACCATTTGAGAGGTAGACATTTTGTGGGATTTTGTATTGCCCTTATGCAAGTTTAACTTTGTTAGTCCTTATATGGTTTTATTAATAAATTAGTTATTTTCCTAAAGACTAGCATAACTGCTGTTTGTATCTCTGAGAGAAAAGTGGCTGGATAAGGGGTGCATAACAAAAGGTCTCAGAGAGGGTAGAGTGTTTCCTATCCAGAACAGAGACCCTGTTTTCTGGGTAGTGTAAAGGGTAGAAGTGGCAGAACAGGTATCAGAACAACATATTCTGCCCTCTTGCTAAAGAGGTGACCTTGATGGTGGTGATCCAATGCTGGTACACATAGTCTCAGCCATAAAGGCTTAAGACGGAGAGGCCCACTGGGGACTGTGGAGTTCTTCAACCATCACAGAAGACATCCAAGGTATCCTGAGTAGTAAAGTGGGTACGTAAATCGCTATAAACTAAAACATGTTTGCACAATGTGTTTCTACATTCCTGCTTATGATGGGGAGGGGAGCTATAGTCCCTTCTGTCCAGTCACTATGTTACTTGTGGAGGTATATAGGGATAGAGTCACATTAAATTAAGTTAATTAGGCAAGACAGGATTAATAAGTATCAGATTATAAAGAAGTTTTTTTTAGGATTAAAAGGATGGGGTATATTGTATACAAGTACCAATTTTTACAGCATTATTCAGGCAATTGCAAGAAGTTGCTTTCACAAAACATAACTCCAGTTTACACAGTACAGTTGAAACAGTCACTTGTTTCCATTAAACATCAGGTTACAGATCAAAATTTACCTAAAATCATTGCATGGGCCTTTATGTGAGAAGACCTCCAAGTTCAATATCTTGTTAGATGGCACTTGAAGGTAATAGCATTTGCTGGATGCAGCATATAATTTCTGTTGACTTGCACAAAAAAAGCAATTAGATGCCCAGGTGCTTTCACTGAAATGCATTTATAAACCTAAGAATACCAATCATGCTGCCTGTAAACAGACAAAGGCTGTGCAACCTGACATATAACGGACAGTGATGGTTTCTTTGATCTTTATGGAGGAAGATCATTTTATCTTTTAATAACATCCACGTTCTTGTTGCAGTTTGTAGACTGTATCCCAAGAATGATGCATAGACATAATAATTTTTCAGCAACTGTAATCTATGTTTTTGTTGTCAAACATTGTTTAATCTGGTATATGTGGCCTAACATTCTGTGTGCCGATGGTTCCATACCTCTTATAATCTTAAATTGATAAAGTAGGATAAAACATAACCCCAGGTTCTTCTCTGATTTAACCTTTTGCACTTCAATACCATTACTAAATATATAGGGAATACATAATGAATTGCAGTGGAATAGCACATTTATCTCCACTAGTGAGTTGTAAGACCCATAACTCATGCATGGCAAAGCCACACGTTACAGTAGTTATGAAGGTCTTACCACTCGTGTGGAGATAACTGTGTTATTGTACTGCAACCTATTATGTACAGTATTTGATATATATACCACACTATTTCTAATATTTTACTGGTGTTTTACCTTGTTTTAACTTAGAGCTGCCTTTCTTTCCATTGTAAGTTCTCTGTCTGGCCCATTGTTCTTTGTGTTCCATTTCCAGATTCTAAGTGGAAATAACATGTTCCAAGTAAAATAAATGGTGTTCTAAGTGAAAATAAATATTTATCCCCAAATAACATGATTTAATTACCCAATTTATTCACCACTGGTGTGGTATATAGCTATTTATTTTATTTAATTAGTTACTTGAATTTTGATGACTGGGTAAGCCCACTGGGTCAGGACTGTTCTTTTTTTCAGGGGCAACCCACAATTAGTTACATACATTAAGTGAGAAGCAAATACACAACCTTTAGAAAGTAGAAAAATAAATGTAAGAGGAGTCATCATACATACAAGGTACAGCATATTAGTGACAATCAGGTGCATCAAGAAATATACATATGTAAATAGGTCCCAGTATAAAACAGGCAAAATTGGAGATGTCCAGGATCCATCCGAAGGATGGTGAACATCCAGACACAGCCCTAATTCTATTTTTTGTTGTTGTTCCTTTTTTCCCCTGGAGTCCTCTGCTGTCCCTCTGATGTACCTCCCCCATGCAGGCCCCGGGTATTAGACCCCCTCCCCTAAACCCCCACAACTTACCCTTTGTGGCAGGGGTGTGGGGAGACTGCTTGACCCACCAGACCAGATCCAGTATTTGGGGAGGTGCCTTCCTGGGCCATTGTGGTGGGGAACCATCGTCATCCGCAGAGGACTCCATTTTCCAATTTTTCTTGCTTCCCTCAGAGGATACAGCATGCAGTGACACCAGCGGTGGCAGCGCGCACTATCCCATGTGCACTCCTCCAGGCATCTTCAGCAT
Organism: Neoceratodus forsteri; assembly: GCA_016271365.2. Lineage (NCBI taxonomy): Eukaryota > Metazoa > Chordata > Ceratodontiformes > Ceratodontidae > Neoceratodus > Neoceratodus forsteri. Next base: position 557,352,644 of record CM057458.1, read on the forward strand.
TCCCCTACCCACATCTGCCACCTCCCAGCCTCTGCTAGAGGGCATGCAATTGCTAAGTGCTGCCAACTCCTCTACCTGGAGAAGGAGAGCAGTCCATGGGACGCTCGATCCTTCTCCTCCTCTGCTGACCCCTGGTGGCCCATGCTCATTCCCAAACATGGGTTGCCGGCGTGGCGCGAGGTAAGGCGTTCAGCACCTTAGCCCTCAGTGCCACTGGGCCGGCTGCCTAATTCTATTTGTTAAGGGGAAATCAATTTTCCATGAGCTCCAAATGATGTCAAAGCTATTTTGTCCTTTAGCCTTTTGTTCGCTGTAACTAATGTCTGTTGTATGCGGCAGGAAACAGCTGTCTAGCTACCAGAGATACCAGAACAAACTTCATGTAGCTACAAAAGAAGAAAGATAAAACAGCACTGATGTGTGTTAATCAGTTTAAAGAATACCTAAACCATTTAAAATGACAATATGCTATTTATGATTCTGCATCCCAAGATGTGATAAAGAAAGCCCCTTTCAGCAATGCCAGTTATTATTTTATTGGTTTTAGATGTTTATTTTATTGAGTTTTTATTCAATAGCAGACCTACTTTACAGGACAAAGACATTAGTGGCAAAGAGTACGTGTGTCACATTCCTGGCAATCAATTCCATCACATCAAACCCACATTTTTGTACTCTTTTTATTTACTGATATAGCCTTGGCTTGCATCCATTGCATTTAACGTTCAGCTTCATGGAAATGCCTCTTCTCTGTTAATTATGGTAATGCATTATGTTTCTCACCACCACAGCAGCCCCCGTCCCTCTCATCTTCTGTGAGAGTCATCTAACAGTTTGACCTCTGGTGTGATGTGAAAAATTTGGCTAACACTGGAGCCTGCCCAATCCACTTCCACTAGACAGGAGAGGAAAGGCATCCAGCATGTGTTTAAAATATTTTTCTGAAATCTAAGCTTCACTGTGAGTTTCTCCATGTCCAAGATTCTGTGACATTGTTTCTTCCAGTCTTGGGGGGGGACCAGGGCAGTCAGCCATTTACAAGTGATTATTTTTAAGAGTGATGCTGTAAAGATCCTAAATAAGTATTTGCTCCCTGGAGTATATACTCTGGGCAGTGGAAGGCCCAGGTCATATTTCTGGTCCCAAAAGCATCTGGATCTTCAGTATTGTCTGGATTTTCCCACTGTTAACTGCAATGCAATGGTAAACAAGAAGCATGAACAAAAGAAATGTATTTAGATATGAAACTCTCATCCCACCTAGCCTCCAAAAGAGGTCTGTGTTTGCTGGGTTATAGTGTTTTGTAACCATGGATGTTTTGAAGTATTTATTGTGGATCTTCCATTTAAATTCATACTGTGAATTACTAGTGGATGACCTACAGGCTTTGCTCCAGAGCACCTACCATTGGGCAGATAGTAGTGACCTAGTTCCTCCTGCCACTTATCCTGGACATGCTCAGTTTCTGACTGAGGGTCCAGGGCATCTGTGTGTTGCTCCAGGTTGTGTCCTCTCCCACGGGGTGTGCAGCACCTAGTTTCCCCTTACAGATTCCTCCAGAGACCTGTGTATTCTCCCCTACTTTAGGCACCCAGATCCCCTTGCAGGATCCCTAGTCTTTGGTAACGATGGTGACACCTTGCATTTACAAGGTTGGTCTCAGAATTGAACTAACCTCTTACCTTTACACATATAAAATCACTCACAGGCAGCTTTAAAAGCAAAGTGCTTTACTGAATTACTTAAATTATTATACGAAAGATTCAGAAATTTGGTTATAAGATAACAAAACAAAAGCTGGAAAATATACATAAAACAAATACACTGTAAACTTTTAATTGTCTAGCTTTCTACCGGGTTCGTGGATGATCAAAGTCCAGAAAAATAAATGAGTTTGGAAAGACCCAGTTCTCTCTTGCATTCACTGGTCCTTGATCTGTCTTGCTCGGTGTATCAGGAAGAGTGTCCCTTGAAAAAGTATGCAACATGCCCTGATCTGAGGGCTTTAAATACCCTTTGGTCCATGCAGTGTGTAACTCTTTGGTGGCTTTATCTTCCTGGGCAAGCAGGGGTCTGTCTTGCTCTGTCCAATATTTTTGAGTGAACCATATTAAACTGATTAGTTAGATGCTCTTATAGCTCCAATATCCTTTGATCTTCCCTCATCCTTCCTGACTTCTTGTAAATGGTGATGAATTATAACACCTGAAGTGTATTCACACTAGACTTCCAGTGAAGATGTCCCTTTTCTTCCTGCCACCTAATAAAATTAAATTATACCAGGAGAGCTCCTGGATCCCAAAGCACTTTTCCTTTGAAGTGTAAGTTTATGATAGGTGGGAGATGGCTTCTCCATTCCTGTCACGTTATGATACCCCTGCCTTTGAAATGTTATTTTCAGCTTCCTGGCAAATCAGCCATTCTCAGATCACAGAATACCAATTTCCTCTGCATGTAACCCTTTAAAAAAACATTGGCATCTTTTGGCAACCCTTAGTTCTGGCCTGTTTGAAACTTTGAAACATAACCAAGTTCCTTTGCATGTAACCCTTTTAAAGCATAAATAAAAATCACAGAAAAAAAATATTACAAAAATATATCTGCAATGTTACAGTGCAGAGGCCAAATCGCCACATCCATCATCTGGCACTGTCCCGTTGGGGTCCGTTGACATGCAGATGCTGCTTCAGACAATGTCTGAACTCTTTCAAAACCTTCTGCCACCAGCTTTTTCATCAATGCTAAACCCATCACCACTGTTGGGGGGGGGAGGGGGCTCCCTGTGCTGGTCATCATATCTAGCAAAGGGTTTCCTTTGTTGATGCCTAGTCCTTCAAAAGTTTCTCATATTCATCCGCCTCCTGCTCTTGACCCACTTCCCGTTATTGTTGACAAGGCGGGAAAATTGGAATACAACACTGATTTACTTAAGAATGAATATGAAGAAGAGGAAGGAGGTTTGGCTTCCACCTCCCCTGATGTGGTGGGCTCCAGTTCCACTTTATCTCTTGTAGCAAGGACAGTGAGCATTACACTCCATGGTCCTCTCCTGAGGATGCATCCTTCCAGGATTTCCTTCAGCAGGTGCAGTCCAAGCTGGGTTTTACTGCTGAGGAGGAAGATTCCTCTAAGAAGACTCTTTATGAATTCTTTGAGGTGTCTGCTCAACCTTCTGTGATTGTTCTTCTTATCCATTCAGCACTGGAGGATACCACTCTGGCTGCTTGTCACTGACCTGATTTTTCTGCTGTGCCTCTTAAGATGGATAAATAATATTCTGCCCCTTCAGATAAGCCATATTATTCCTCTCAACCTGAGATGGACTTTGTGATTGTCATGGCTGCTCATGACAGAACTAAAGCTCCTAAGCACATGAGCATTCTTCCTTCTGATAAAGACTCAAAGATGCTGGATATCACAGGCAAGAGGATGTGTGCTTCAGTGTCCCTTGGCCTCAGGATTGCCAACTACCAAGCATATATAGGATTAAATGTCAGAACAGCCACTGGAAGTCCGTGGCTGCCATGGCTGACAAGCGACATGATAGTTCAGGTAGAACTGTAGTTTAGGGGACTGTTGCCCAACATCTGGAGTCTACGGTCTGCTTATGATTCCTCTGATGCAGCTGCTCATGTGGCTATTCTGACATTTGCTTGCACTGCCACTACTGGTTGCATGTTGCTGGTTTTGCCACCGATGTCCAACAGTCTGTTCCTAATTTCTCCCTTTAAAGGTAAGCAGCCTTTTGGCTCCAATGTTGAGTCTGCCTTGTGGGACCTGCGTACATCAAAAATGACTCTGAGGTCCCTCAATATGCTTAACCCTAAGCCTCAAGGTAGGGGCATGGATTCCATTTGTGGGCCCTGTGCCCACCCTGATAGAGGCTATTCCTTGGGACCCGGCCATGGATCTCAGTGGCCACAGGTCTTCCTACTGGCCCCTTTACCTCCTGGTGCCTATGCCAGGGCATTGGAGGTGTGGATCTTGGCAGTTCTTCTGCCACCCCCCCCCAACATTGTGACTCTCCTCCACATTCCCTGGCCCCTGCAGATCTGGGCAGTCTTGTGGGGGTCACATCTCCCTCTTCCTTCCACAGTGGAGGGATGTCATGACAGATGCTTGAGTGCTAGAGGTGGTTCAACCAAGACACACCCTAGAACTTCTCTCTGTCCCTCTTGTGCATCCTGCCCTGTCAAACTGTTATCCTGGAAGATGTTCAAACCCTCCTCCACAAACAGGCCATACAGCCCACCCCAGCTGTGGAACTGAATCTGGTTTATCATTCCCAGTACTTACTTGTGTCAAAGTGGACCAGGAATTTATGGCATATCCTAGACCACATCTCAAGCTGTATATCAAATGCAGAATGTTTCAAATGTTCCCTTTGCAGTCCCTGCTATAGCTGCTACTACAAGAGGACTAGATGTGTGCCCTGGATATGAAGGATGCCTACCTCCATATAAAGATCCACAGGTTCTACAGAAAACGTCTGTAGGTTATGCTTAGTTCTGTGTCTTGCTTTTTGGCTCATTGTCTGCACTGTGTGTCTTTACCAAATGATTTTCAGCAGTTGCAGCCTCCCTCAGAAGGGAAGGCCTCTGTGTTTTCCCATACATCAACAACTGGCTTCTGAAAGCCCTGTCTCTGGAGGCTATTGTTTGCACTTTGCTCTGCACCAGATTGCTCTTTGAGCAGTTGGGCATTCTTGTGAATGAGCTGAATTCTGTACTCACTCCATGCCAGGATCTCCAGTACACTGGAGCAGTTCTGGACATGGGGATGGGTTGGGCTTTTCTTCCCTCAGACCATTGATATGGTACTGTTTGTCCAGGCTCAGCTGGTCTCTTCCAGTGATTAAAGCTCAACCATATGGCTCCTACAACTAATATGCTCCATGGTTTCTACTCTTCTGACTGCTGCACTGGGGAGTCTGCATATGAGGATTCCACAGTAGTTCCTTTGTGCCCAGTGGGCTCAACATTCAGACAAGCTAGAGTGTCTCATAGACCCCTCCACTCCACTGCTCCCTGCTCTGGTGGTTGACCCTCTCCAACCTAAAGACAGGATCACCCTGTCTCCCTTTGTTTTCTCTACTAGTGATGCTGTTGGATGCCTCGGGTTCCAGGTGGGATGCCCATCTGGGCCACTTCCAGACTGAGCATCAATGGTACCCCTTTGGCATGGTTCTTCACTGCAACACTCTGGAGATGAGGGCTGTTCTGTTTGGCCTACAGGCTTTTGCTACCCTTCCTCCAGGTCACCAGCTGTTGATCCATACTGACAATATCTCAGTGATGTACTAAATAAACTGCCAAGGTGGTGTCCAGTCATGTCCTCTGCAGAGAGGCAGTAAGAGTCTGGCACTGGGCCATGGAACATGTTCCCAGATATGCTCCTGTTGGCTGCCTTCCTGCCCAGTACCCTCAACACCCTTGCTGATCATCTCAGCTGGTACCAGGTGCTCTGCCACAAATGGGAGCTGTTGGACTCCATTGTGGGTGACCTATTTATAAAGTGGAGTCACCTGGATGTCAACCTCTTTCTGCCTCAGTACAATGCAAAACTGCCACTTTTCTGCTTGCTCACTCCAGGGCCTGGAGTTTTTTGGCAAGACGTGTTGTCCGTCTCTGAAAAAGGTAGGTTCATGTATGCATTTTTCCTATTCCGTCTGATACCGAGGGTTCTGGTCAAGTTGCTGGCTGAGTCTGCCACCCTAATTCTGGTGGCTTAGTACTGGTCCAGACAAATCTGGTTCACTCTGCTTCAGCAATTGGCAGTGGAACCCCCTGTCTCACTCCCTCTATGGACGGGACTCCTGTCACAGGAGGGGGGCTCTCTGGTTCATCTGGATCTTTGATTCTCTGCACCTCTATGCCTGGCTCCTGAGTACATAGAGTTCTCCTGCTTTGGGGTTTTCTCAGTGGTTGCAGCTGTTCTTTTGGAGGCTAGAAAGCTGTCTACTAGATACACCTACTCACAAAAATGGAAACATTTTATAAGTTCATGTACTGCTGTTCAGTTGGACTCCTTTAAGTGTCCTGTCAGTCTAGTGATGGACTACCTCATGTCCCTTATGGGCTCATGCCTCAGGTATTACTTTAAGGTCCATTTCACTGCAGTGTTGGCTTTTCATGCCCTCACTGACAGCAAAACTGTGGCCCAGCTTGAGGTTTCCCGTAGTTTCCTCAGAGGTATTCTGCTTCTTCACTCACTGGTCTGTGATCCATTTCCACTGTGGGACTTTAATTTGGTTCTGGAGACCCTAACTGTACCTCCTTTCAAGTCTGCTACTACTTGTGAACTGTGCTTCCTCTCTTAGAAGACATTGTTCCTCATGGCTATGACATCTGCTAGATGTACAGTATTTCGGAATTGCAAGTTCTAGTTGTGAAGCTGCCTTATCTTGTTTTCCACAAGGATCAGGTTACCTTTGTGCACCAATTCTAATTTTCTGCTGTAGATAATTTCTGAATGAACACTAAATCAGACTATTTACCTTCTGGTTTTCTTTTCGAGTGCCACAGATAGTAGGGAATGTCGTGTGCACACACTTCTTGACTTCCATCAGATATCGCGCTGCTATCTTGATCGCCCTAAAAAATTTAGAAAATCCTTTCAGCTATTTGTGGATTTCACCCCCATGATGGTGGACTCCCCTATTTCTAAGCAGGGCTTTTCCAAGTGGTTGGTCTGCTGTATTAATTTCTGTTACCAGAAGCATGATAAGCACCTTCTTGGTCCTGTCTGTGCTTACTCCACCTAGGGGGTGGCTATTTCCACAGCTTGTTGTTATAGTGTGTTCACTGCTGACATATGTACTGCTGCCTCTTGGAGTACTTTTCATGTATCAACAAAACATTACAGTTTAGACATCATCTGTCATAGACATACTGGATTTGATCATACTGTCCTGCAAGGCCTCCTTAGTCAGTGTATTTAGATCTTTTTCTTCCTCCCTTGGTGCTTTGCTACTCTTTGTGAATCAGTCAGTAAAGGCAGAAACAAAAAAAAAACAAAGGTCTATCCAGTGTGCCCCAGTTCCCTATTTAGTCCTTGGATCTACTGTTTCTCCAGCATTCTAGCACTCCCCTCTCCTCTTCCATTTTTCTCCCCTATTCTGACACCCTGAGCAACCACTATTGCCATCATTCTGTCCCAGCCATGCTTAAAATCTTTAAAGGTTTTTGCACCCACTGCCTCGGCTGGCAGCTTGTTTTCCTCGGCTTCACCATCCTTTTGGAAAAATACTACCTCCTCATTTCCCTCCACAACCTCCTTCCTGTTAGCTTCCACTCATGTCCACTTGACCACGAGCTGGAATGCAAGTTAAATAGTTCCCACAGTTCACCCTGTTAGTTCCCTTTCAGAATTCGAAGGTCTCTATCATATCTCCCCTCTCCCTTCTGGTCTGCAGTAAGTATGTGTTAATACGTCCCCCAGAGCCTCTCATTGCTGTATAAGAGTGGTTTCACACACCTTCAACTTGAGCGAGAACAGCGAAGTGAAGCTGTGCTCTTCTGGCTCAAGCTGAAGGCAAGTGAAACCACTCTTATACAGGAACGAGTGGCGATAGGTGATGTATTGACATATTATTGATCAAGAGCGATCAATAATATATATTTTTTTAAAAACTTCCCAGAACGTGCCTGTTTTCAGGGCATCTGTGCATGAGATACTCTTCACAAAATATGAGTGTCTCATGCACAGTGGAAAGGAGTGCTTCGACTGATCGGGAGCGCTCCCTCGATCTATGATATATTTTCAGTGCCTTGAGGTGCTTCTCACAGGACATGCCTTGCTGGCCCTGAATCATTATTGTTACCCTGCCCTGCACTGTGTTGAGCCTGTCCCTATCCTTCCTGAGGTGAGGACTTAAGAACTGGGCGTAGTACTCTAGGTGTGGCCACACCAAGGATCTATATGAGGGAAGTATTACCTCCCTTTTTCTGTAATCAACACCCCTCCTAGTAAAGTACATATGTAACCCCTAGATGGCGCTATCCCAGGGGCTACTACCCCTGCCTGATTTGCCACTAACAGGTTGAGGGGCCTGGATCCAATGGCGGGTGCCTCCACCCAGAGGTCAGGGTTTGCAATAGTTAAACTTACTTGGTCACAGCCCTCTGGGACACTGCAACCCCTTTCTTCCACTAGTGGCCCACACAATATAGCAGAATTACCTTCACAGTATACACTTACCCCCAAGGCTGGTTCAGGCACGGGACATCCTGTAAAATAAGATACAGTGCAACAATCACAGTACAGTACTTTAACATAGACAAATACCTCAGGCAGTATAACTTTTGAAACAAACAGCTCTGATTTATTTAGGGGATATAACAAGGACAGGGAAATCAGGTTAATTAGCTTATCACTTTACTATCTACCTATGGCTCTGTGCACAGGCCTATCCTACCAGTTACTGTCCCTGGGTACCCAGGCCCTAGTGGCTAGTCCAAACCGTGGCAGCTGGTGAGGGGCCCTTTCACACAGAGAAAGGAAAATTAAACAGTCAGCAGTACAGTAATTCCATTTGGATTTAATGTGGCAATTCAACAGGAGGCGACCCCGAATTAGTACTCCGACCTCCAAAGAAGATATGGTCCTTCAATGTCAGCAGGGCTACTTTTGATCTCAAGAGACTCCTACACATTTATATGGTAAAAAAAAAGCACTATACCAGGCAGGCTGCATCTGTATCCCAATCGCAATTACTGCACAATAACCAGGAGAACACACAGCAGATTCAGTTCCTGACAGACCGAGTGTAATTCAACAATTTCTTCAGTCTTCTACAGGGTGAGCCTGGTTTCTACTCTTCAGAGATCCTTTGATTCTTTTCACAGGACAGGTTCAGTCCTAACAAGCAGTTACACAAGTTGTAGACGGAACTCTGGGCCTTGCACACGTTTTTGACTGAAACTGTGCACTGAAGAACACAGGGTTTCTTTCCTTCACTTTCAGATCTCAAACTGAAACTCCCAACAGACAAAACGGGCACTTCCTTTGAGTTCCTCCCAGTTCTTGACTGGATTGGCTGTCACTCACAATAGACTGCTGCTGTTGGTCCAAAAAGGCACGAAGTCTAAACTACATCTCCCAGAGTCACTGCCCATACAATCCTCTTGTGGCTGGCTCAGATTATGAGTCCCAAGTTCTGATTCGTCAAGGCATCATTTTAGAGCTAGTTTACCCCACACTGATTGGTCCAGTTCAGCAGTTCAAAACCAGAATGGGGAACTAGGCAGACAGTTCTGACTGCAAAGAAAGCAGGTTAGACAAACTGTAATTTTATTATTACTGTAAATGATTTCTGGCAATCAGTTACATCTTTCAGACAGGTTCCCTTTGCACTCCTAGTGACTGCAAAAATGGGGTGAATTGGCAGCAGCTGAGTGGTACTCAATCAAAGAAACACACAGTCCCCATACAAACTAATTATGTCTGCAAGCAGACAGCTCTTAAAGAGACAGTACCAGAGGTTCTAAAAACACTCACTGATAAATGGCTTAAGACGCAAACACCATTCAGGCTTGGAGCATTCAAGCAAGCTCCTGAAGTCTTTTGGGAACCCCCATTTGCAGGGGGTTACACCTTCCTGGCCTGGGAAAAGCTTGCGTCCGCGTCAAGCAAGTACCATAAGTTTCAACTGCAACCATATACATTTGCATTAGGCTCACACATGTAATCATCAGTCAATACATCATTTTACCAAGAACCATTTCTGAAACATTGCAGTACGTCCTCTTTACACAGTATAACACACACATTGTACCATAACTCAAGTTATTACCTCTTGTACATGAAACCTGAAGAGAGGGACCTTCCCTATCAGTTACCTTGGGGCTGGACGGGCAAGGGCACCATACTTAGAGGAGCAACACAAGTAACTTGGGTTAGCACTAACGCTCAGTTTGGGCAATGAGCTCGGGGACACATACACTCCTTTATGGACAACATTGAGAGGCAGGTCCACTGGCCGGCCCAGGGAATCATAACTGAGGTGCACCACAGGCTTTACAGCTCGACCAGTCTTTCTAGGGGAGCTGTTACAGTCTCTGCACTCTGAGCCTCATTTTCAGCATTGTTCTCACTTGTCAGGAGTCTCCATGGGGTAGAGAGGCTAGAACTTGGGGCACTTTCAGCTCCAGGAGTTACAGTTTCTGAGTCCACAACATTTGGCTCGCATGGAGAGCTTTCAGACACTGGCAGTGGACTGTCAGGGCACTCAAAATACTCTTCTTGTTCGGTGTATCACCAGTCTGCCCCAATCTATCATTTTCCTCCCAAAGCTCAAACAGTTCAACCATGCACAATGATTCCATTTCATCTGATCTGATGCTTTGCACTTCACTTTCTGGGAGCATTGGCTCCAGGGATGAAGCTGGGGGCATAGACAGTCCAGAAGGCCAGCTTTGTCTCCAGTATTGACTAAGGGATTGCCCGAAACAATTGACTCAGTTCGTAAGAAGGATAGTATTCAAAGTCACTCTCACTTTCTTCTGATATGGACTGACAGTCATGCTCAACTGGGACTTGTGCAGGGAACACTTTAACTCTGCTTCTGTAGGTGCAGACTTCCTTGATCTTTTCTTAGCAGCAGCTCTAGTCACTGGTCCAGAGGGGCATCTTCTGGGGCTCAGACTCAATCAGGATTTGTCCAATGGGTAGTAAATGATTTCTATGCATTGTTTTACATCTTTGAATTGTTCTCAGGCCTTACTTTGTACACTGGCAGATCATCTAGTTTGCCCACTACAATGTGAGGGAGATGGTGCCATCTGTCAGCAATCTTGTGTTTGCCATGCAGTCCCAGATTTCTTAGCAATACCCGATCTCCTCCTGGAGTTCCTGTGCTTTCACCTTTTATCATACCTTTCTTTGTTGGCCAGATTTCTTTTGGCAGCCATGGTTTGAGCCAGTTGAGTACGCATGAGTTAGCTGGGCCTTTAACTTTTGCACATACTGTAAATAGTTGTCAGCTTGAACCCCATCAGGAGAGACCCCAAAACACACATCTACCGGTAGTCGAGCTTCTCTTCCAAACATCAGGCGGTAGGGGAGAACCCAGTGGCATCACTTTTGGTGCAGTTATAAGCATGTACCAGGGTGCTAATTTGTTGGCTCCATCTAAGCTTGTCCTTTGGGTGCAGGTGCCTAGCATATCTAGCAAAGTCGCGGTTGAAGCGTTCAGGCTGTGGGTCCCCTGGGGGTGGTAAGGAGTGGTTCTGGACTTTCTCACTCCCCACAGAGAAGCATCTCTTTGATCAGGCGACTCTCAAAGTCTCTCCTTGATCAGAATGGATTCTTTGTGGAGCCCATAGTGAACAAAAAGTTTTCTCACAGTACTTTGGCTACAGTGGATGCTTTCTGGTCTTTGGTGGGAAAGCTTGGGCATATCTCGTGAAATGGTCAGTGACCACCAGCACATTACTGATATTTCTTTGATCTGACTCAAACTCAGAAAATCAATACAGACCAGCTCCATGGGTGCACTGGTGGTTATGTTAACAAGGGGCAGCCCTCTGGGGCAAGCTTTCCTCTGTAAGCAGCGACTACAAGTTCGTATGTGTTGCTCCACATCAGCCCCATCTTAGGCCAATAGAATCTGGATCTCACCAAGTCAAGTGTTCTGTCTTACCAAGGTGCCCCATGTGGTTGTGCAAGGACCTCAATACTGAGTCTCGAAGGCAGTGGGCAGCACCAGTTGTTGTTTGTCTACTTGTCCCCTCTGTCTACTGTTTCTCTATATAACAGTTTATTGATCAGTTTCAACTTAGGACCTTCTTTGTATAACAGTGCAGTTCTCAAATCAGTGGGCGTAATTTGGACACATCTTTTCCTGCATAGAGGCTTCTAAAGCTGATTTGATCATAGGATCGCGAGATTGAGCCGCGAATACTGTCATTGTCCAGCTGAGGCAGTGCACCAATGTCTATTGCAGAAAAGTGGCAATAACAGCAGGTATGCAATTCTCAGAGGGTCCCAAGCAATCCACCATGCAGTCCCTGCGTCCGTGGACATTTGTTCCTCCCTGTCAAACTTCGGCAGAGTGCCCGAATGTCAGGTTCTGCCAATCGGACCCAATCATTCTGGGAACAGGCCTCGGAGAGAGCATCAGCATCTATGTGGTTCAGACCTGCCGTTATTCGAGAGCATAGTCATATGTAGATAATGCAGAAAGCCACCTGTGGCGATGGCATCCAACTTAGCTGAGGTCTGCACATAGGTCAAAGGATTATTGCTGCAGTTTTACTAGTATTTTAGCCCATACAAGTACTCATGGAATTGGTCAACAATAGCCCACTTCAAAGCTAGGAACTCTAACTTATGTACAGGATAGTTCTTTCGGATGGGGTCAGGCTTCTACTGGCAAAGGCCACTGGTCTCAGGCCATTCTCGTGCTCTTGGTACAACACAGCCCCCAACCCTTGCAAGCTAGCATCAGTGTGCAGGACGTAAGGTTTTCTTGGATCGGCATAGGCCAGCACTGGAGCATGGGTAAGTTGATATATGATCTCATGAAAAGCAGTCTCACAATCAGGAGTCCAGCGGGCCCCAAATACTTCACTCGGATGAAAATACACTCTTTCAGTCTTGAGGGACGCTGACTTTTGGTATTTTTTGTGGGTTGGGGGATACCCTTGAGTAAGGTTAAGTAAAGGGCGGATCACTCTTGAATAGTCCTTGATGAAACGCCGATAATAACCACAGAATCCCAGGAATCTTTGCAGTTCTTTTAGATTTTTGGGCTGTGGCCAGGTGGTCAAGGCCTCAACTTTACTTGGGTCGGTCTCTATTCCTCGGTGGATACTATGTGTCCCACATACTTTACTGATGTTTGAAAGAATTGACACTTATCAATGGACAGTTTAAGGCCAAAGTCCTCCAGTCGATCCAATACCTTAAATAATCTGCTCTCATGTTCCTCCAGTGAGCTGCCAAACACAATAACATCATCTAGGTATACCAGGCACTCTAGTAAGTTCATGTCCCCACTGCACGCTCCATCAATCGTTGAAAGTGGCTGGGGCACCTGAAATCCCTTGAGGCATCCTCATGAATTCATAAAGCCAAGCCGGACAGATAAAGGCTGTCTTCTCACGGTCCTCTGGGGCCATCGGGATCTGGTAGTACCCACTGCGGAGATCCAGCACAGAGAACCACTTGCTCCCGTTTAGGCAGTCCAAAGCATCCTGAATGCGGGGCATTGTGTACTGATCAGGGATAGTCCGCCGGTTTAAGGTGCGATAATCCACGCACATCCTTACTGTCCCATTCTTTTTCCTCACTACCACAATGGGGGAAGCATAAGGGCTTCTGGATTCTTGTATTACACCAGCCGCTAACATCTCTTGCAGATGCCGTCTCACATCATCTATATCAGCAGGTGCCAGGCGTCGAGACCTCTCACGAAATGGTCTTTCGTCATGCAGCGGATATTGTGCTCAGCTCCTTACACGCATCCTACGTCCCATTCCTTTAAAGAAACACCTGGTCTCTGGGCAAGCTTCTCACTGATCCTCCTTTCCATTCAGCTGGCAGCGGGGTTGCGAAATCAAACAAGTCAGGCGTTACTCTGTCATTCTTCCTTGAACTCTTGCTGCTGGGTAGCACTGCAGTGTCTGCACAATGCACATTAGCCAGGATGCAACCTCTATTTACTCGAATGTCTCTTTCAGACACATTATGAACTTGGACCATTACCCTTCTGGCATAAGCATGGGCTCTAGCGGGCAAAATACTAAGCTTGACAGCAGTCCCTCTGGCAATTTTCCATCGCCTGGTGCATCCAACATTAATATTTTATTCTTAACATCCTTTCTGATACGGACCTCTCCTGTAAGGTACACTGGGCATTTGGTGCCAGGATCAGAGACTCAGGATCCTTCTTCCATACAATTCCAACCGGTTCCTCTGGTTCTATATTTTCAGCATCTCTCTGTGCCTCATAGGCCTTCTTAATTAAAGCCGAACTCTTAAAGCTCTACTAGTCTTTGACCCCTGTTTTTCATAACACAAATGTGCCAGCCTTCTGAACATATGAGCATTTGTTCCAATCAACAAAGGGACACCATCATACAGTCCAGTGGGGGACACACTAAGGCTAGGGTCTCTACTTGTTCGGCCACTCCAGCCACGGAGGTGGGAAAGACAGCCAAATTCGGATATACCCAGAATAGGGGTAGGCCTTCTCACTAACCCCATACATGCAGTCCTTCTAATGGTTGTAAGTCGTCTGACAAATGCTTCTGATACCAATCTTGAAACATAATTGTCACTTGGGAGCCACTGTCTAATACAGCTCTTGTAGACACTCCATTTACCTTTACAGTGGTCTCCATGGAGGGACCCACTATTCTGGACCAGTCTGGAGGCGGTGGTAGGGGCCTGGGCAACTGACCTTGCCACAAAAGGACGTGAATTAGCATTTTTGGTGCCCTCACTGGGATCATTTCGTGCACCTCTTAACCACTGATTTGTTCTCCGAAGCTCTCCTTGTAGCCTATATGCAACTTTGTCAGTGTCTTTTGGGGATTGGCATTCCCTTTTCATGTGCCCATCCTTCCCACAATTATAGCAAAACATACTTTTTGGAGTTTGAGCTGGCCGAGGTGCCACACTGGGAGCCAGGGCGGGGGTATTACTAACTGGAAACCTTGGTGCCATCTCTGTCTCGGCGTGATAAGCATTTGGAGACATCTGTCAGTTTCTCCACTTCCATGGTCAAGGAATCGAGTTCGAGACTGTTATCAGCAGGAGATACATGGGTGGGTATCCCCACCCCATAGCAGATGCAGTCGGATATAGGTCGGGGCCCGTACTTGCAGTGGCCTTCATAAAGGGACTGTTTTTGAATTCCCGGATCTCTCTCAACAGTTCACCCCATTGTGGCATATCTTTTCCTTATCAGAGCACTCATTGACTGCCAACCTCTGCCCTGAACTTCACTTGATGGGCCACCTCAGTCACGGGTCATAGCCACAGCTATTGGTGCAGGTCCCTCCCGAGGTCGCCTTTTCTCAACTCCTCAATTTCTCTCATTAACTCATCATAGGAGGGTGGGATTCCAGTCGATTTGCCAGGCGTAACTGAAGCAACAGCAGTTCTGAGAAGGGGCAGACTTAAGGATTCTGTCCAGTCTGGTTCGGTCCAGTTCAATCGCTGGCAAACTACCCTTTCTGAGGCATTCTTGCAACAATTTTTCCAGCCGAGAGACATACACGAACAACAACTCCCTTGGTACTGTTGTGCATTTCTTACTCTCCACCATAGGTCCTCATCAGAATCTGGGCTCCCTGCACATTCTCAAGGCCTCAAGATAGGCTTGTGCAGTCGCTTCAGGGTTACTGGCCCGTTTAGCCGGATGGTAGCCAGGGCAGGACCTCGAGGCTCTCACTAACCCTCTTCGCTTTTGACTTCCGACATTGCCATTCTAGCACTTGGGGGCAACATAGTCTATCCAGGTCTCCCAGTCATCCTCCCCTTGGGGGTGGGAGGTGCCAGAAGATCCTCAACCTCGGTAAGAGTCGTGACTAATGGCAGGTGCAGAAATAGGAGTCTGCATTGGTTCAGCCACCATTACGGGTACTGGAGCAGGAGAGGGTGTTGGGGGAGGAACACCCCCAGGTGGCAAGAATAGTTTCTTCAAGTCCTCCACAGTTTTCCCTTCTCCCAGCAACCATTTAGCAAATTTCTCCTCAAAAGTTTCAGATAGTGGTGGGGGCTCATTCCCCCCCGGGTCTTTACTGTCCTTAGTTATCACTCTCCAAGCAGTGAGGGCTCCCTCTGGGGTAATGGTCTGTGGTACTTTGGAGCTATCTATGGGATCCTTAAACTCTACTAGGGCCAGGAAAGTGTGGGTGAGCAGATTAGCGTGCCGACCCACCACCACAGGATTTTGTAAACCTTCCACCTTGGAAAGTACTCCCTGCACAGTGTCCGTATTGATACCCAGGGGGATGTCCAGGATAAGCATAGCATTTTGGGGGTCGATCTCCTCCCCAGTACACCACTCCACCAGCCGGTGCACAGCCACTTCTGTCGGGGTACCCATTTATTTATTTATTTATTTATTTTCCCTTAACAGTGGTTTGTAAATATGGCCACTAGAGGACACACAATCCAGCGGTGAGCCTCAAAATGTAACCCTAGATGGCGCTATCCCAGGGGCTACTACCCCTGCCTGATTTGCCACTAACAGGTTGAGGGCCTGGATCCAATGGGGGTGCCTCCACCCAGAGGTCAGGGTTTGCAATAGTTAAACTTACTTGGTCACAGCCCTCTGGGACACTGCAACCCCTTTCTTCCCACTAGTGGCCCACACAATATAGCAGAATTACCTTCACAGTATACACTTACCCCCAAGGCTGGTTCAGGCACGGGACATCCTGTAAAATAAGATACAGTGCAACAATCACAGTACAGTACTTTAACATAGACAAATACCTCAGGCAGTATAACTTTGTTGAAACAAACAGCTCTGATTTATTTAGGGGATATACAAGGACAGGGGAAATCAGGTTAATTAGCTTATCACTTTACTATCTACCTATGGCTCTGTGCAAGGCCTATCCTACCAGTTACTGTCCCTGGGTACCCAGGCCCTAGTGGCTAGTCCAAACCGTGGCAGCTGGTAGGGGCCCTTTCACACAGAGAAAAGGAAAATTAAACAGTCAGCAGTACAGTAATTCCATTTGGATTTAATGTGGCAATTCAACAGGGGCGACCGAATTAGTACTCACGACCTCCAAAGAAGATATGGTCCTTCAATGTCAGCAGGGCTACTTTTGATCTCAAGAGATCCTCACACATTTATATGGTAAAAAAGAAAGCACTATACCAGGCAGGCTGCATCTGTATCCCAATCGTAATTACTGCACAATAACACAGGAGAACACACAGCAGATTCAGTTCCTGACAGACCGAGTGTAATTCAACAATTTCTTCAGTCTTCTACAGGGTGAGCCTGGTTTCTACTCTTCAGAGATCCTTTGATTCTTTTCACAGGACGGATTCAGTCCTAACAACAGTTACCAAGTGTGAGACCGGAACTCTGGGCCTTACACGTTTTTGACTGAAACTGTGCACTGAAGGAACACAGGGTTTCTTTCCCTTCACTTTCAGATCTCAAACTGAAACTCCCAACAGACAAAAACCGGGCACTTCCTTTGAGTTCCTCCCAGTTCTTGACTGGATTGGCTGTCACTCACAATAGACTGCTGCTGTTGGTCCAAAAGGCACGAAGTCTAAACTACATCTCCCAGAGTCACTGCCCATACAATCCTCTTGTGGCTGGCTCAGATTATGAGTCCCAAGTTCTGATTCGTCCAAGGCATCATTTTAGAGCTAGTTTACCCCACACTGATTGGTCCAGTTCAGCAGTTCAAAACCAGAATGGGGAACTAGGCAGACAGTTCTGACTGCAAAGAAAGCAGGTTAGACAAACTGTAATTTTATTATTACTGTAAATGATTTCTGGCAATCAGTTACATCTTTCAGACAGGTTCCCTTTGCACTCTAGTGACTGCAAAATGGGGTGAATTAGCAGCAGCTTGAGTGGTACTCAATCAAAGAAACACACAGTCCCCATACAAACTAATTATGTCTGCAAGCAGACAGCTCTTAAAGAGACAGTACCAGAGGTTCTAAAAACACTCACTGATAAATGGCTTAAACGCCAAACACCATTCAGGCTTGGAGCATTCAAGCAAGCTCCTGGAAGTCTTTTGGGAACCCCCATTTGCAGGGGGGTTACACATACAAGCATGCTATTTGCCTTGCTGTAAGCCTTGTTGCACTGACTTAATTGCTTTAAGGAGTCATTGATGGTAACTCCAAAGTCTCATTCCTCAGTCATGGTTTTTAGTCTCACCCCTCCAATCCAGTACTCTGTCCCAGGGTTCTTGTTTCCTGTGTGCATCACCTTGCACTTTTTAATGTTGAATTTCAACTGCCAAACTCTTGACTACTACTCCTCCTCCAGCTTTTGCAAGCCACTCTGCATTTCCTTTATTCCCTCATCACTATCCATCCACCCACATAGCTTAGTGTCATCTGTGAAGAGACACTGCCTGCCCTGGATCCCTTCACCAATGTCGCTGATGGACATGTTGAAGTGGACCTGACCCAGGACAGATCCCTGTGATACCCCATTCAGGACTACCCTCTCTTCTTATTTAACCCCATTGACCACTATCCTCTACTGCCTCCCCTTTAGCCATTTACTTACCCACTTTACTATAACCTTAACCACACCTGGATCTTCTATCTTTTTCAGCAAGTGCCTGTGGAGTACCAAGTGGAAAGCCTTGCTGAAGTTGAAGTAGTGCAAGTCCACAGCATGGCCTCTATCCAATTCTCTCATCACCCAGTCAGCGAAAATTATTAGGTTAGTCTGACAAGACCTCCCTGCCATAAATCTGTGCTGCTTACTATCCTAGAGACCATTGCTCTCCAAGTAGTCTACAAGATCCTCTTTGACCAGTGACTCCATCAGTTTCCCTATGATAGGGGGTAAGACTGACAGGTCTGTAATTCCCTGCTTGTTCCTTGTCCTCCCCTAATACAGTGAAACCATGTCCACCACCTTCCAAGCCTTCAGAAACACCCATGTCTTTAGAGAGCTGAAGAATAGTCCTACCAGTGGATCAATCAGTTCCACTTCCAATTCCTTGAGTATCCTCAGAAGCAACCAATCTGGTCCTGGGGCCTTAACAATCTTTAGGCTGCCAGCCCTTTCAGGGTATGCCCCAGATACGGTGACATCAACACAGCGACCTACAACCCTGTCGGCAAAATTTACACTTTGCCGACAGGTTGCTGTATTGGTGTGCCCAAGACAAGGGCACATTGTCTCCTAGTCCTGCACCCCCACCCCAAATCAACTCTGACTGGAGTTAATAATCCCATAGATGGGGGGGGCAGGGGCAAAAGCCCCCCTATTAAAAAAAAAAATGGACTGGAAGATGCACAGGAATCATGTAAACCGCAACTTGTGGTCAACATGATTCCTGTCGGCGAGATGCCGATCAACAAAAGGGTTATCGAACCAGCATTGTAGAACCCCTTTCAGGACCCTTTTGCTAGTAAATGCTGTCTGCCTCATCTCCAGGACCCCCCTTAGTTGCTGCTCTGATGGCACTCTTGGCAAGGGCCCATTGTTCTCCCTAGTGAAAATTGAGCAAAAGTTATTATTAAGGACAGCAACCTTTTGCCTGTCCACCTCAGTCACACTATCCCCCTCTGTTAGCCTCACAATTTCCCCTCCTTTCTTCCTTTTTTCACTTTTCAGTTTTCAGTCATTTAATGATGTGACTGAGTGGAAGGAGATATCCTCAAAGAAGATAGAATAGTTACTTACCATAACAGTAAATCTTCAGGAGAATTTCTTCCATTGAGCCACAGCTCTCCCTCCCTCCCTCTCTCCTTTCCCCTTTTTCAGGTAGCAGGTGAGTAACCTACCTGCTCTTGCAAGCTGGTTCTCCTCTTTTGCCTAAATTTGGCATGATTACTCAGGACTCCATATCCTTTCTTGTGTGTTTAATTTAGTCCTGGTTGCTTTGGCCCCTGCCAGTCTGATGATCCTCTGAGCTTGTCTCTGGCAAGGAAGAGAGACATGATAGGGTCGCACATGTTATATAGGTGGGGACAATACATATCGATGTAGGCAGCCCAGCTAGTGAAAGTTTCCATCTGGACTTGATGCCAGTGGCTTACAGTTCCATGATGTGGCTCAATGGAGGAGATTATATTGAAGATCTGCTGTTACAGTAAGTATTATTTTTAATGGTACTAATCTGAGCACCTTCATAAAAATTTCCTGAGGTCATGCAGAAAACCCTGAACGTGAGAAAACTAAAGTCAAATTGGAGTGTGCACAGGATCCAACAGTGCTGAATAAAAGCTGCCAGCTTATATTTAGTGAAATAAACAAAAGAAAATTCAGCACTCATGAAACAGAATTAAATGGCTAAGTGCAAATTTATTTGTGGCAAGGTGCCTATCCAACACCCTACAACCCCAGCATTTCAACCGTTCTGCAGGTCTTCCTCAGGGGGCATGTCTGAGGAGTGAACAAACATGACCAATATTTAAGCAGCTCATTTAAAGTGATTCAAACCCACAAGTGTAACAATTAATAAAAAAACAATTAGCAAAAGCATACAAAACATTTCCTAAATTTACGTACTAGGCAGGTAAAGTTTAAATATCATAAATTATATTACCATATTATTACATAATTTATTTACTTTGATACCTAGAAAAGAAAAAATAGGTATTAGAAGTAAAAGTGCAAGTACTAATGGAAGAAAAATTAGAGGAAAGGCTTGAGGAAAAAGATGGGTAAGAATAGTGGTAGGGGGGAGCATATTAACAAAGCTTGCTTATAAAAGGACTGGTCAAAAGAATGTTATCAAAAGAACTGTATCAATTGACCACAGGCATGGTGGTGTGGGATAGGGATGGGAAAGACAGCAAAATAAACCAATGAGCAGCAAGGAGACTCCTTGCCTCAGAATCTCAAAAAAAATAGTTTAATATTTTAAACGTTTATTCCTTTAATAAAACTGCATTTAATGCAAAGGAATTATGGACATGGGGGTTGGGGGATAGTGGGGAAAAGAGATAAGGGAATGTTCACAGGTAAGTGAAAGAGCCTCTGAGAGTTATATTGGAACCATATATGACTTGGAACATAACTGTAATGTCAATTGTTCATATTCCTAAAGTCAACAGGAATAGTTATTATCTGGATGGGAGTGCAATTAAAATGAGAGAGAAATCCTTTGAGAATTAACCTGCCCCAAGTCCAGTTTGTGTAACGAACTCATCTGTGCTTAGCGGGCATATGCTCAGTGTAGCACACACATTGTAAATTTCAGATAAAGGGGTCCAGGTAGTTCGCCTGTAAAGAGAAAAAAAAGATAAATGGTAATATGAGAATTAATGTTTACAAGTAAGGAGAAAAGTTCATTTCCACATTAAGTCCTAAAGGTACAACTGTGTCTGACATCAGAATCCATTTAGTCATAAAGTTTTCACTCTGTCTCCACCTCTTGGATGTCTATCAGCATGTTCAATTACAGTGAATCTAAAGCAATCCGTTTTTTCATTGTGGATTTGTAGGAAATGTGCCCCTGTTGCATTGTAAATGTTTCCATTTACAGTTGCTCGTACTGTATGTGCTCTTGAATTCTTTGTTTTGCAGGTCTAGTAGTCCTTCTTACATAAAACAGGGACAGGTACACCAACACATACACACCAGAAATGATGTGGTCCATGTGATAAAGTCAGCAATCTCAAATACTTTCCCATCTTTGATAAACGTCTTGCCTGTTTAAGCGTATGTTGCACCTGTCACATTTGTGCAGGCCTTTTGGTCTAGTTTGAAGCCAACCACTTCCAGATTGAATGTTAGTAGAGGAGACAAAGTGACTTTTATGATCCTGTCCCCAATATTTCTCCTTTTAGAGAATGTCACTCTTGGTTTTTCTGAAATGTGATTTTTAAATATTTGGTCAGTTAAGAGCAGTGACCAAAATTTATGTACAAGTCCTCCAATTTTCCCTGCTATTGGGTTAAATTCAATTATGAACGCAACTGTATTTTTGTCATTTGATTTTTGATTAGCTTCAACATTGTAGGCTACCTTTTCTCTTTTAGGGATCAGGAGGTCAGTGGCTCATCAGGTTGCACGCTTGCCTCTGAGGCCAGAAGATCAGAAGGCTGTGGGTTCTATCCCTACACTAGGCACTTGGATTAAATCCAAATACTGACACTGTGGTGCAGCATGAGGGGGGTGCTGCACTCCTGTGGTGCCGTCATTCAGATGAGATGTTAAACCAGGGTCCCATCTGCCTGTTCTGGTGGTAGTTCAGGTGGATGTTAAAGATCCCATTTCACTTCTCAAAAAGAGCAGGGAAATTTCCCTGGTGCCCTGGCCAAATTTCCCCTATTCACTAAAAATGCCACCAACAGCTTAATCTGGTTCAGTGTCAGTTGGCATCCATCTGTATCCCCCTCTTCCGGGATGAGACTGAAAACAAGCAGAATTGTCTAGTCCTCCTTTCCCGGTCCACAAAAACTGAATAAAAAAAGAATAAAAAGGTCACATCTCTTGAGGGTTTGTACTTTTACAAGTGCCTCATCCAAAATTTTGTTAGAATAATGCCTCTGCAATAATCTCTATTTTAGCTTTATAGCTTGCTCTAAAAACACCTCCTCATTTGTGAAATTTTTTTAAGCCTTGTAAGCTCACCATATTGAATGGATGATACCAGTATTTTAGGGTGAGCACATCTAGCATGTAGGATATTGTTTGCTGCTGTTTCTTTTTAATATCCCTTAGCTTTAATAGCTTCTCCAGGTATCCCCATTAGCTCTAGGTCTAAGAATTTTCTACTGTTTTTATTAGCTCATATGTGAATTGCAGGCCCATGTCATTGCTGTTGATATAGGAAGTAAAATCTGGTACAATTTCCACATACCTCTTCCAAATGACAATAATGTTGTTAATGAACCTGTACCAGGCCTCTGTATACCCCAGGAATTTATTATTGACACCACTGAAGATAAACTTTTGTTAGAAATTACCCATGAACAAGTTAGCAGAGGATGGGGCAAAAGCTGCCCCCATCATTGTGCCACATACTTGCAGGAAAAATTCCTTGTTAAAACAGAAATAGTTGTGTGTAAAGGCAAATTCAATTGCCCACCTGAGGAAATGTGCTGAGATTATTTCTTGGTCCTGAAAATAGGAATCCACTGCGTTTATACCTAAATCATGCCTAATAGATGTATATAGGCTATTAACATCACTGGTTATCAAACTAAAATTTACATTCCAGATCTTTCCTTTAAACTTATTCAACAGATCCGTACCATTCCTAAGGTGTGAGTTTAGTAGGGACACTTTGGGCTGCAGAAAGCTGTCAATTAAATTACAGAGTTTATGCAGTTAATGACCCTATCCCTGACGCTATAGGTCTGCTAGGTGGGTCTGTCATATTCGTGTGTATTTTGAGCAGACTGTAGAACGTAGGTACTATAGAGTAGTCAGTTTTAATATAATCTGCCTCATTTTTGGTTAGCCAGCTACATCTCAAGCCCCATTCTATAAATTCACATAGTTCTGCTTGGAACTTAACAGTAGAGTTGCCTTTAAGTTTTTTATAGTTGTCTTGGTTAGTTAACAATTCAACACACTTTCCAATGTCCTTCCTTCCTTGATCAGTTAAACTAGTGGGTGGGGGGGGTGGCACAGGCAACCCTTACACCACAAGGGTCACCTTGTGCACCTCCCCCATCACCAACTAGTGCAGCACGAATATGCTCCTATCAGACACGCAACACGAAACACATACACAGCAGAGCCAGGGTAAGCCTTCAACTAACCAGAATAAACAGTGTTGAAAGGCATGTGCGTCAACAATCATAGCCTGCTGAACAAAATTCTGATCTAATGGCCGTGATGGCAGAAGTGCAGTTAGACTTGGTTGTCATTATGGAAACATGGTTCGCGGGAAACCACACATGGGATGTCACCATCCCGGGGTACACGTTATTCTGGAAGGATTGAGAAGTTAAAAAGGGGGGGTAGCACTATATGTAAAAGAGGACATTAATGCAACAGATATCCAAAGAAAGCAAAGCAAGGCAGAGGCACTTTGGATTACTCTCAGGGCTGGAGAGAAGGCCTCAATCCGGATCGAAGTTATCTGCAGACCCCTACCTAGGAAGCTGAGATAGATAATGACTCATGGAGACCATCTTGATGATGGCAGACAGGGGAGAGTTGCTGCTGGTAGGGGACTACATAGCATTTACTGTTTGCAATGCAAGGAGCAGGTTTACAACAGCTGGTGATTTTCCTCACCAGAGACAAAGCAATACTATACTTGGTGTTCACAAACAGTACAAAAGTCTCAGATGTGCAAGTAGGGGTCAATCTGGGGACCAGTGACCACAGGACAATCCAGCTAACTGTGCACAAGGTAGAAGATACCAGTCACACTAAAACCAAGGTTCTAGATTTCAGGAGCGCTAACTTTCATGAAATGAAATGTATAGTTACATCCATCCTAGATGGCAGAAACTCAGAAGATGTAGAAGACTGTTGGGAGGCCTTAGAAACTGCTTTAAAAACAGCTACAGCTACATGAACTTTTTTTAGCCAGCTTGTCTGCTTTGTGAGGGCACTCGTAGCTCTCTTGTGTCTGTTCTTTTTAAATATTACCACAATAGATTGTAATTCTAACACTGCCTAAAAGTAACTAATTGATTACAGAAAAATTCCTAAAGTGTAAGATTAAACGTATGTTATAATGTGGAGCACTGTCTAGACGTAGCTATCTGAGTGCAGGTCTATGTATGGTAGATATGTGATTTTCTGTACCTGTACCTACTGAAACCCTGCCTCTCCTGTCTGCACTCTAATCTTGTCTTGTTTTTCTCCTGTGGGTAACTCTTGGGACTTTTCTCCCTGGCCCCTCCACTCCCCTACCTCTCCCACAACCTGTTTCTGACTAAGCCCTGCACATTTCATTAACCTATGCTTGCACCTGAACCTGTCCTCAACTCCTGCAGTAACCCTACACCCTATCATCCCCCTGATGTGCTCCATTCTGACCCCACCCTCACCAACACTTCAGCTGTCTGCTTTTGTCTCTTCCTTGATCACCCCAACCCCCTGCTGATAGTCTGTCACCAGCCCCCGCCTCCTTACTGCACTATACTCACTCTTGCCTTCTCTTCCCTCTGCAGATCGAAGCACCCCAAGAGGCGCACAGCAGGGCGCTCCTTACGGCCGTCTCGCTGGCCGCAACCATTCCAGGACCCAGCATCACCTTTTCAGTCGGCCACCTGGTCCAGACTCCTGGAGTACAACCTGCAGGTGCACCGCTGTTTGACTCTGGAGCTGGGCTGCTCCGGCTGCTCCCTCATTGGTCGCTGCGTTACACTGAAACTCCTGATTGGGCCAGCCGCAAGGAGCATCGCTCCCAATTGGTGCACCTTTTCTTAGCCAGCTTGTCTGCTTTGTGAGGGTACTCGTAGCTCTCTTGTGCCTGTTCTTTTTGTCCCATCCCCTTCCCCCTCCCAGGCCACCTTTAAATACTCTTCCTGCCCCTCCCTTCACCATAAAATCACCTCCCTATTGGCTCCTCTATCTTTACTGACACTTCTGGTCCTGAGGCCCCATGAATAGGCAACACATTCACTACTGAACTTCAAAAACTCCCCTAGTCTGCTAGGATCTATCAATTTGATTTCACCCTTCTACGCAAAATTGTAATTATAGCTTCTTCCTTGGCTGTTCCCCCCAAGCCTGTATCACAGAACATAATAATATACAACCTACTCTCTGTGCTCAGCCTGTTTGCCCAGCTTGCCATAATGGGCAGTCTGTATTGGTAAGTCTCCCTTGCTTGGCTCATTGCCTTAAGCTGGTATACAGACTGGGTGATAGCGGGGGCCCTCCAACAAACTGCAGGTGAAAGTTCGCCTCCCCCTCCAGTCCACATTGAACCAGAATCCCTGACAATCCTTCTCTACATCCCCAGCCTGCCTAAACAAGACACTGCTCAGCTAGGGCACTGGCTGCATAAATGACTCCCTGCTCCCAGTGCTGCTCCTACCCTTGGCACCGTCGCTTCTGGCTCCCTGCGCTGGGTAACAATCTCTACTCTCCTCCTATTGCTCCAGGCTGGGGACATCAAAACCAACCCTGGACCTGCCCTTCTCTCTACCCCTACCAAATCTGCAGCATCCTTACCAACTATGAAAGGTCTAAAAATAGTACACCTTAACATCAGCAGCCTACACCCCAAAATGGCTGAATTGGAAGCCTGGACCATACGAATGTCTCCTGACATCCTATGCATATCTGAATCCTGGCCAAAACCTGCTATCAAACAGCATGAGGTGTCCCTTCAAGGCTATGGCTTCTTTAGACATGATAGGATAGGCAAAAGGGGAGGAGGGGTATTGATCTACTATAGGACAGGCCTCAATGTCACTATCCTCCCTGCACCTGTCTCCTCGTCTCCTCTCTCTGAGTCCCTCTACATCACCCTAATGCTTGGAAATGTTTAAAAAAATCATCGTAGGGTTTATCTATCTGCCCCCAACCATGCCACCACGAGCTTGCCCCCTCTTCTTGAATCATTAGGCAGCCTCCCAAAACATGACCTCATCCAATGTGGGGACTTCAGCATTGACTGGCTGCACCCAAATCTTGGTAATGCTCGTGCCTCACTTGCTGATAGCAACCTTACCCATTTAATCCATGACCACACATGAGTCAGTCCAAAATCGGGCAATCACACACTGTTAGACTGGATAGTCACCAGCTGCCCACTCAAAATCAAACCTGCTGGCACACTCTCCAACTGCATAAGTGATCACTCTCCCACCTTCTGTGTGTGGAGAAAAAGCTATGCCAACCCTCCTCCCAAGATTTCCCTGGTCCGGGACATAACCAAGTTTGATGCCAACAAGTTCCTGTCATCCATTAACTCTACAGACTGGGGCCCCATTAATACACTCCCTACATAAACCTGGCCCTAGACTTTCTAATCTCCACTCTCACCAGAATAATTAACCAACACGACCCTCAGAAAAAATGCAGATCCAAGGGTGTTAAAGCCCCATGGCTCTCTGGGGATATTAGATCTCTTGTGGCACTCTGTGACAAAGCATGACAAATGTACAAACAAGGTGGACTCCCCTCAGACTGGCTTATCTACAGACAACTCAGGAATCAGTGTAAAAATGCAGTACAGAAAGCTAAGAGATGCCATCTAAAATCTCTTCAAACAGCATCTAAGTAACCCAAAAGAGTTCTGGAAACAAGTTAATGCCTTAGTAAAAGGAAGGGCTGTCGATAACCCAAGCTCTATTTCTGTCAATGGCACCACACTCGACAACCCACTCTCCATAGCCACTAGTTTCAACAACTTCTTTACTGACTTCCAAAAGTACACTTTGAGCTTCTACAATGCTCCATCCCCTCCCACAACTCTCCTGCCCAACTTAGGGGGTCGTCCTGAATTCCATCTGAAACTAGCCACACTCAAAGAGGTGCAGCAACTTCTATCTAACCTAAAACCAGAGGGCTCTCCCGGAATTGACTTGCTGGAACCTAAATTTCTTAAGCTGGGTGCCTGTGCCTTAGCTAGCCCCATCCACAACTTGTTTAACCGGTCCTTCCTCTCTAACATAGTGCCAGAGAAGTGGAAGGTGGCAGTAGTAGTAGTACCAGTCCACAAAGGAGGACCTAACTCCCTCATAGAAAACTTTCGCCCTATATCTCTACTTTCTCACCTGGCAAAGATCCAAGAGTGCATCGTTTATAATCATCTCCAAGACTACCTTGACTCCAACAAGCTGCTATCACCCTGCCAGCATGGCTTTTGAAAAAACCACAGTACCCTCACTGCACTCATAAAAGTAACATCTGACATCTTCCACGCAATGGATAAGGGCCAGGCCACTGGAGCCATATTCATATATCTCACGAAGGCATTTGACCTTGTGAATCATGGGCTACTGCTTAGACAACTGCATCTACTTGGCCTGGACTACAATGCACTTCATTGGATGAAGAGTTATCTGTCTGATCATTCCCAAAAAGTTAAATGGGATGGCTCCCTGTCTGGACAAAAAACAGTTTCCCATGGAGTCCCTCAAGACTCAATATTGGGCCCCATGTTATTTTCGCTATTTATCGATGACCTTCCCAACTTCTGTGGGGGTGCCACTGTCCACCTATATGCAGATGATGCCATCATCTACCACTCCTCACCAGATATTAACCAAATCAATCGGAACCTTGCCTCAGACTTCGCCTCCCTGGAAGTCTGGTTCTAATGTAATCATCTTGTTCTCAACTCAAAGAAGACAAAATGCATGGTCTTCTCCCATCGGCCTGGAAAAAAGCCTAATCTACCTACCCTTAGTATTTCCACTAACACGAGTGACCCGTTAGAGGTAGTACACGCCTTCAAATACCTGGGTGTGACCTTGGACTCTGCACTATCGTTCAACTCCCATGTCTCTAACACTATCAAAAATCTCAATCAGAAAATTGGACTCCTATATCGTGTGCGTCTCCACCTCACACTTGCCTCTTGCCAAAAAATTGCTACTGTATCCCTCCTTCCCCTACTATCCCATGCTGCACCCCTCCTCCTCTTCATTAATTCCTCCTCCATGTCCATCCTCTCTAAGGCATACCACAGAATTGGTCACTTTGCCGTGGGGGCACCGACTTGTTCTCACCATTGTGATATTCTTGCCTCACTGGGGTGGCCCTCCTATGAGACAAAACTGAGATACTCCACTTTGAGACTCATGTTCAACCTCATCCACAAATACAACCCCCCCGCCTCAAGGAACTTATATACCTCCAACCAGCACCACGCACATTTCACTCTACCTCTCTCCCCCTTCTCATTATCCCCAAAATATGTCTTGCTGTATCTAGACACTCCTTCTCATATGCTGCTGTAGCTGACTGGAACTCCCTCCCTCCATTCTCTCCTGTTCCTCCCTCTCACAATTTCAGTCCCATCTGTCTGCCTTTCTGTCCTCTACTATCTGCTTTTTCTTTGGCTAAAGGGTGCCTACTCTTGCACTTAGCGTGATAAGAAACTAATGCGTGTGGAATTCTCTGGTCCCAGCCACTTCCATGTATATTACTAGTATGTTTACTATGAATGTCTATACTGTAACTGCTCTGTATATAGCCTATAGGGTGCTCAACTTCATGTATAGCTTGTCAAATCTGTTGTCAATTGATTGTGTACTTATAACATTTTTGTTGACATGTACTCTGCCTAAAGACATCCCTGTAACATGAGAACTGTATTCTTATACCTTTGTGGTTGACTCTGAACCCCGGGTCGACCCTGAAGAAGGGACTGTAATTGTCTCAGTGGACTTACCCGGTTACCAAAACTCAAATAAATAAATGAACTAGACAGATCACCAAATCCAAAAGAAAGAAAAATCCACTCTGGTTCACCAAGGAAGTTGCAACCAAAATCAAGGAAAAAAGGAGGGCTTTTGCTAAATATAAACACACTAAATTTGAATTGGATAGAGAAGAATACAAAAACAAGCTGAGTGAAGCAGGAAAGGCAGTTAGGACATCAGATGCGCAGATGGAGGAGAAAATAGCACAGGGGGTCAAGAAGGGAGACAAACATTCTTCAGATGTACAGTATAAGGGACAAAATAAATAGTAAGGGGGGGAGCAACAAAGGAAGGCACTATGGCAGACAGGCAAAGACAAAGCAGAGTTACTAAATGATTTAATTTGCTCTGTCTTCACCATAGAAGACAGCAGGAAGGGTCCTGCACTAAGTAGGTCAGTACACAGCACCACAGGAGCAGACACAAGACCCTTCACAAGGGAAAGGGTCCTAAAAGAGCTGATTAGGCTCAAGTTAAATAAAGCAACGGGGCCAGATGGCATCCACCCTAGGGTACTGAAGGAGCTTCCGGAAAAACTCGACACACCACTGCCTGAGTGGCTGAGCTTTTCAGTAAGTTTCAGGAAAGTGGAATAATACCTCAGGACTGAACAAGGGCAGCAGTAGTACCTTTACACAAGAGCAGAAGCAGGGAGGAGGCATGAAACTACCGTCTGGTCAGTTTGACCTCGGTGGTAGGAAAAATTATGTAGTCGTTGCTAAAGGAGAGGATAGTGAAGTACCCGGAGGATAGCAGAAAGATTGACCCCCAGGCAACATGGCATCACAGCAGGATGCTCTTGTCAAACCAATATGATCGACTTTTTCAACTGGGTCACCAGAGCAGTCGACCATGGAGGAGGAGTAGTGGACATTGTGTACCTGGACTTCAGCAAAGCCTTCGACACTGTCCCCCACAGAAGGCTAGCTAACAAATTAGATCATACAGGAGCCAGTCATAAGATAGTGAACTGGATCACCAACTGGCTACAAAATAGGATGCAAAGCGTGCTTGTCAATGGATCATTATTAAGGAAAGGCAGAGTGAACAGTGGCGTTCCACTGGGGTCCGTGCTAGGACCTATCCTCCTAAACATATTTATCACGGATATTGCAAATGACTTGAAGGGGAAGGTTTACCTGTTTGCAGATGACACAAAACTCTGCAACAGAGTAGACATGCAGGAGGGAGCGAAAGGTATGGAAGCAGACCTGAAAAAACTTGAGGAATGGTCCAGGGATTGGCAGTTGAAGTTTAATGCCAAGAAGTGCGAGGTTATGCACATAGGAAAAAGAAACCCAGGGATAAAATATACACTGAGAGGGCATCAGTTAGAGGAGACAAAGGCAGAAAGAGACCTCAGAGTAGTCATCGTGGATGACTTAAAGGCTGGAAAACAGTGTGAAAAGGCAGCACAGAGGGTGAATGGCATCCTTGGCTGCATTGGTAGGGGAATTGCAAGTAGAAAGAGCAAGGTTATCATTCCTCTCTACAGGTCCTTGGTGAGGCCACATTTAGAGTACTGAGGTCAGTTTTGGAGGCCTTAACTGAAAAAAGACATAGACTGCCTGGAGACAGTACAGAGAAGGGCTACAAAGATGGTGCATGGACTGCATTGTGAGCCATATGAGGCAGGACTCAGGGAACTAAATCTATACACCCTTGAGCAGAGAAGAAACAGAGGGGACATGATTGAAACTTTTAAGTACATTAAGGGAATCAGCACAACACAAGCAGGAAACTTCTTCTTGCAAAACAGGTATGCACGTCCAAGGGGGCACAACTTGCGTCTGATGGGAGGCAGGTTCAGAAGCAACCTCAGGAAGTACTTCTTCCAAAAAGGGTAATTGATCCATGGAACAGCCTGCCTCAGGAGGTGGTAGAATCCAAGACAGTGCGCAAGTTCAAACTCGCATGGGACAGACATTGTGGACACATCAGGGTACAGTCTAAATAGGGAGGTGGGCAGAAACATGGTCAGACTAGATGGATCATGCAGTCCCCATCTGCCGACACGATTCCTATGTTCCTATGTAAAAGTTCTCCTTTAAAAGTACCACATTCCACCCATTGTCAGATTTTTTGTTTCAAGTTTTCTAATTCCTTCAATGCTATGAGTTATTCCTTTTTGAGGTTTCTAACATAGTTTGCTTTTTGGATAGAAAGCAATTTAATAGTTTTATCAAGCAAACATTTTTCAAACACTGCAGTGGTTGAGCTATAAACCTGGGGCAGAAAACAGTCTTAGGTTTAAATTTCTGTTGCTAATATCCAATATCATATATTGTCTCAGTTACACCCAGATCTTCCACTTCTTCAAGTAAAGCAGGGCCATCAATATTGTCAGTAATGTTTATATCCCAGTCCAGTGCTTCCCATACAGTAGCTGTTGTTCATTCTGTGTTGAAAAATTGTCCACGATATCAGCATGGGAAATGTCCTGAACATTTAATCCTTCAACTGATCCTTGATTTTCCTCTATGATACCCATATTGGTGCCATCACTTATACTCTCCTGCTGCTTGCCAAATAATAATTTCAACTTTATTTTTCTTACCAATTTGAAGATGTCCATTCTGAACTTAAACAAGTCAGGGTTTGGTGTTGGCACACACAAAAGTCATTTTTGTAATGCCTGCTTTTGGGTTTCAGTTAATTCCAAATATTTTAGATTTATGATTTAAGTTCCTTGTTCCTGAGTGCTCTCTGAGAGCTGTTTCTATTTCTGTATACATCTTTCCCCTCCACATCTTTTTGATATACAGTAGCTCTTTTGCTTGTTTTTAAC
The DNA here is from genome assembly GCA_016271365.2 of Neoceratodus forsteri. NCBI lineage: Eukaryota > Metazoa > Chordata > Ceratodontiformes > Ceratodontidae > Neoceratodus > Neoceratodus forsteri. Next base: position 557,384,409 of record CM057458.1, read on the forward strand.
CCCTGTGTTTTCCTCTGGTTGTCTATTGTTTTTTCTTAGAGTCAGAAAAAACCTCTGTAGAAGTCGACAGGTTAATGATATTAGAGTCAGGTATTTGCTCAGAAGCGATAATCTCTGGTTGCTCCTCTCTCTTCCCTCCTGGAAGCTTACATTGTTCTATCTTTTTGTTGATTTTTTTTGCCAATCATTTCTTCTCCATGATCTGGAGCATCCTTGCTCACCGAACGCTCCTTTCTCTCGCATACGAACACCTCATTTCTACTATAATCACCTGTGCTCTGTTTAGTTTTGTTCTTTTTCCTCGAAATTAATTCTTTTTCATGTCTCTTCACTTTTTTACAGTATAATTTATTGAGGTTATCAAAATCTTTCTTATCTCTGAAAACTGCCAGTTTTGTTTGAATAAGCTTTATTTCCTGGTTTGTTTTGTCCTGCAGTCTTGCGTCTCTTTTTACCAACACTTGTATTGATTTATTAGTACATGTTGTTGTTGCTGCTTCCTCCAACTCTCTCTTTAGTTCCTTATCACAGAATCCTGAAGTGGGCATTTTGTCAATTCTTAGCCCCCTCGGCGTGATCCCCAGCTCAAGATAGTGTTCATCATGATCTTATTGTAGTAGTGGTTCAGTTCCTTTATGCGGAGTTTTTTCAATTCCAAATTTAAGAATAGATCCTTCAGTGTTGTGTTCTCCTTTTCTCCTTGTCATCCATCATCAAAAATCATATGCTTGTTCCTCTCCCAGCATCTGTTTACATCCTCCAGGTCCTCAAGGCAGTCAAGGCCCTCTTCTTCGCCCGAGCAGTGACCTTGGCTACTCTAAATTGGTAAAATAGGGGTAGCACTTAGATTGCTCATACTTCTTTAAATAATCCCCAAAACATTTTGCAAAGTATTTCAAAAAATGGCTCATGGACAACAGGGGGAAGTATCACTTGCAACTGTAGACTGAAAAATGCAGTTCAAATTCTGTTCCTCCAAAAACACAAGTGGTGTTTTCCGGCAGCACTCAAAAATGGCAGAAATTTCAGAAGTCAAATTGGAGTGCGCACAGGATCCACCAGTGCTGAGTAAAAGCTGCCAGCTTTTACTGTATTTAGTGAAATAAAAGAAAACTAAGCACTCGTGAAACGGAATTAAATGGCTAAGTGCAAATAAATTTGTGACAAGGTGCCTATCCAGCACCCTACAGCTCCAGCTCTTCACCCCTTCTGCAGGTCTTCCTCAGGGGGCAGGTCTGAGGAATTAACAAACATGACCATTGAGAAAAAAAGAATTGAATAACTAAACAAAAAACTGTAAAACAAAAGTATTTCAACAATGTTAAGCCGTGTGTGTGTGTGTGTGTGTGTGTGTGTTGGAGGAGGAGGGTATAACCATGACAGCCAGCTCCAACTCACAGATACAGAGGCTTCAGCAGGACAAAAGTCCCTAGGTCAATAAAAAAAAGGCACAGCATTCTAATGCAGGTGGAGGAATTATTTTATTAAACAAACATGAAACAGCTAAGAGTTCCTAATTTAAACACAAAAAATTTTGTTTTCAGACATATATAATATAGTGGCCCATTATCTAAGCTCAATAATACCATCCAGTTTGGGCAGTATTGGGCAATACAGGACATTCCAGGGGCTGTAAGGCCCTCTGCCTGCAGTGTCGGCCTCATTACGCCCCTGGGTGGTCTGGTATTGCCCAATACCGCCCACACAGTCGAGTATTATTGTTTAGATATTGGTAAGGATATTGAACTCTGTTTGTTAGTACCCAGTACACCCTCACTCATTGTCCCTGAATGAATGTTTCCTGTGAGGAACCCTAGCCCGCCCCTTCCAACAAACAGAAAGACCCTGCATGTTGCTGACGACCATCCGGGGGTGCATGGAGCTTACACAAATGATGCCCAAATAGGGACTTGAGTGAGTGGCTTTGTAGGAGGATTTGGGGCACAGAACTGAGACTGTTGAACTTATTTGAATGACTGTTTACATATCCTGTTGGATGTTATTTTGCTGCATGCCTTCAAATGTTTTTTTACAGGGCTCCTGAAAACAGTACTGGACTCGCATGCTTGCCTGATTCTATCAATGGGACGCACATGATCATTTTGACTCTTTAAGTGACAAAATGTGCATGCTAGTAATTTCCTGTGGACATGCTAGTGCCTCAGGAGGAACTTAAGACAGACCATGCACATGGCCGCTCCACCTGCACAGGAGAATGTTGAGATGAGGCTGCATGAAATGCTGAGGGGATGTCGACTTAACAAAAAAGAAAATGCTTTTATGGCACTAGGGCTAAATCCCCCAAGCATCATGTTCACTTGGTACCTAGCAGACCATTTTGGTGAACTCAGTTATGACACTTCTAAGACATTTACTACCAGCAACATGATTACTGCTCAATTCTCAAAGGGAAAAGATGTGCACTCCAGTGGAGTCAAAGCATGAAAATACTCCTATCACCTACCCATCATCTGTGCTTAATTCTGTGCCCATGATTCAACAGTTTGGAGAAAGGATACAAGCTACAGTGTGGACTTTTCCAATCCTAGTAACTGATGGTCTTTGTCTGCTTGAGAATCTATCATTCCTTAGTGGAGGTGCCTCTGCTCTTTATCTGATGCCCACAAAATCAGCGTCTGTACCTGTGCCTTGTTAGACTCATGCTTGAAGTTTCCAGCCTCCATCGGTTTGTCTATGCCTTGCTGCGATCATGAATAGAAGCACTGCCTATGACCAGAGTGCTGTTTGATAGGGCCATAAGGCAAGTCACCTCCCCGATCATTGTGGATGTGCCATCTGATTTCTTTACACCCAGGTCCTCCATGGATGTGGAAGTAGGCGGCAACAACACCAGGAAGGAACTGAAAGTCCAGAATGGAAGCTTGACCCATCAGCAGCAGTGGTGGGTGGTCATGAAGAGGAACCTGCTATTTTTGAAATGATTATTCCTTTGCCATCTGACTCTGGGTAGGAGAGCTCAGCCAGAGTAAAGCGACAAATACCACAACTGCTGATGTTTACCATGTAGAGATCATTTTGGATTTAATGGGGGGATCCTAGGCTGCATACTGCCCTACTCGCACTAAAGTATAATCTTATCTTGGTCAATGAAGTAACTTCTCTCTGCTGATATCCAAAGTGAACCAGGAAAAACTGATGGCTCCACTTCAAAAATATGTATTTCAATTTTATAAATTTGCAATCTTTCAAAAATGAACCTTCTCCATTGATTCCCAAAAATATGTTAGAGCCAGAAGTGATAGGACCCCACAGGAACCAGAAATTTTCTGGTGGGAGCTGGTGGCGTGAGTAAGCCCTGCACATGTCACTGCATGTGCCCACTTGTATACAGTGGCACCACTGCCCAACTGCCTCAGTTCCTTTTTCTCCACTTCCAAGTGCACAGCAGCATTGCCACTCTCCTCATCGGGGCAAGAACTTCAACATCTATATGGCTATATGGCAACAGTGTTCAGTTCTTCAGTTTTAGTTTAAATTCAGTAGAGTTTATTATTTTTGTGCCTGTGTAGTTTTAAACATACACACACACACACACACACACACACACACACACACACACACACACACACGTTAACAGTTTTCTCTCAGTCCTACCTTGCAGAAATGGTTCGGGAGCCTTAACAGGCATGTTGCCCCAGAAATGGAACAGTGTCCAGCCACTGCTAATCTCTGGGTAGGTGTTCTGGCCATGGGAAGTCTGGAAACCGGGGGGATGGACAGTCCTCCTAGAAAGGCAAACAGAAATGGTCCAGATCCCACACATGCTCATCGTTGGGGTCTTGGTACCATTAGGCCATGAAAAACATAAGAGGAATAAAAGGCATCAATTGAGGTCATTCCCTACTCATTCTGCTGTGAGACATTCGATGCCTGTGGACCTGGGTACCTAATTGTCATCGCCGATAAAACTAGGGTTGCCAGAGTCTATGGGCCCAAGTTCTCCATCCAGGAGCCACTTTCTGCTCTACAGAGGGGTTCTGGTGGGCATCTGTCCAATAGAAGAGCCACTGGTAGACAGTTTGGCCATTGGGCAGCTCCTTTGGAGCAGTGGTTTTAGTGTATAATTCGGTGGCATCTTTGTCAGTGCCGCCTCCTGACCCTTCAGGGTCAGTGGAGTTGACACTACTTTCAGTGCTGTCAGACTTAGGCATGCAACCAACTTTGACAACAGGCTTTGGCTGGCACCATCTCCCCTTACTGTGCTGTCCCTGACCCCTCCATGGATGGGCAGTCAAAAGCCTCTACTGAGTCCTTCTGGACTGATAGGAACCTCAATACCATCAATGGTGTTGTGTCCAGCATTGGGGTCATGCCCTCTGGGGCCTCCCTCTATGCCAATACTGGCATGACTTCTGTGCTTCCTAAGGCACCATTCCCGAGACTCTTTTCTGGGGCCAGGAGTGGTGTTGCCTGTGTTGCCAAGATAGCAGACAGTGCCATAACCCTTTCTGGTCCCCATCTACCCTGTGGGTGAAGGAGAAACTGGTGCCATTGTCATTCTGGCTGAGGATAATAAAGCCATTATGTCCATGGAGGTCACAGCACACCCTAATAACAAGGAGTTGCACTAGGTAGGCACCAAGGGCAAACAGGCCTATGCCTTGGTTATCCTAGACATGAGGATAGTTAGTTACCAGAGCCATTTCTTGAAGTATGATTACTCCCTTTGGTGCAAGCTTAAATCCCTGGCAGAGACCCTGCCAGACAGAGGGGCTAAACAGAAATGCTGCTGGCTATTAAACAGGGGATTGAATCTAAATACCCACCAGCTTAAAGCCTCTATGTATTCTTGTTATTCTGCAGCCTGCTTAGTGGCTACAGGTATCTGCATTTATGGTTTCTGATTGCTTGATTCATCCTGGACGTTCAACAACAGATTATTAATGTGCCCTTCAATGGCACCTATCTCTTTGGCTAGCAAGTGGAGCAGTCTCTTAAGGCATCTAACACAACTAGAACAACTCTGAAAGCTCTCAGACTGGATTCCTACAACTTAATGAGAGGTAGAGGATGTGTTTCTTAATAACATACTAACATAGAAACATAGAAACATAGACTTCGACAGCAGATAAGGACCGCTTGGCCCATCTAGTCTGCCCATTTCCCCACCCACAGGATAGGCTGCAGATCCTAGTCAACCAACAGCCTACTTCTTCCCACCACCCACAAGAATTGCCCCATGTCTGTCCCATGCATTCTTGAATTCACCCACAGTTCTAGACCCCACAACCTCCTCAGGAAGGCTGTTCCATGCATCCACTACCCTCTCTGTGAAACAATACTTCCCCACATTGCCCCGAACCACCCCCCCATCTTTAAACTGTGTCCCCTTTTTCTTGCACGTCCCCCCCCTGAAAGATGCTACCCTCTTGGACTTTGTTGATTCCACTGAGGCACATAAAAGTTTCTATCATGTCCCCATCTTCTTTTCCTCAAGGGTATACATATTAAGCTCCTTTAGTCTCTTCTCATATGGCTTCTTGCAGACCCTGCACCACTTTAGTTGCCCTCCTCTGGACTGCCTCCATCCTGCCCATGTCCTCGCGGAGACGGGGTCTCCAGAACTGGACACAGCACTCCAGATGGGGTCTCACCAACTGTCTGTACAGAGGGACAACAATTTCCTGTTTTCTGCTGCCGATGCCTTTCCCTATGCATCCCAGTATACCCCCAGCCCTCCCCACTGCCTTCTCACATTGCTTGCTAACCTCAAGATCATCTGATATGATTACCCCCAGGTCCCTTTCCCTTTTTGTTGCTGTTACTACTTCCCCCCCATTATGTATTCTTCCCCTGGTTTCTTGTTTCCCAGGTGCATTATTTTGCACTTCTTTGCATTGAATCCTAGCTGCCATACTTCTGACCATTCCTCCAACCTTGCCAAGTCCCTTCTTATCATTTCCATGCCTCCTTGTGTATCAACCCTGTTGCAGATCTTTGTGTCATCTGCAAAGAGGCATACTTTTCCTTCCAGTCCCTCTGCAATGTCACTTATGAAGACATTAAAAGGACTGGACCAATACTGAACCCTGTGGTACCCCACTAATAACCCCTATAGATGCAGAAAAATGTACCTTCACAAATTGCTGCTCTTAGCTAAATTTACTTCTCATATCATTTACATCTCTAACTCCACATCAGCATGAATCACCACTCAAGTGATTTGTTTCATCTTACAAAAAAATGCTTAAGTCTTACTTAGTTTTGAATAACTGATCATTTGCCTGCTAAGCAAATACACATTCAGTACGCCATTGAACTGCAGGTAAATGAGCTGCATTTCCAAGATATTTTTATTTATTTTATTTATTTATTTGGTATTTGGGAAAAAAAAACTTTGAGCCAAGGCTCTTTTACAAAGTTTCCACATCATGTGAACAAAGTATAGACATTCAATCAAGAAGGTTACAGAGTTTTAGGACATTTGAGACACCGAACAGCTCAACAATCAGGAAAAGGTTACAGAGTTTCTTAGTCATTTAACACACTATACAGCATATGGACATCAACTTTAGTTGATTACAAGTGCAGGTAAGGTGCAGAGGCACTAGAGGTTAGGTTAGGTTGTGCAGAAGGCCAGTAAGGGCAGGATTTTGGTAGGGGAGGAGGGGGGCCTCTAGTAAAAGTGCTCAAGGAGGCAGAGCTGAGGCCATGGAGGCATAGACCCATCCTAGCATGGAGACAGGAGTTGGGGGGAGGGGTATACAGGAGCAGCCCCTTAGAGTAATTCAGAGGCATTGTCTTGGAGTGTGTGGGAGGGTGGTTTCTGTCTTGTACTGAGAATAGTTGCTGTTAGCAGAGCCAGGCCTTGTCATCCAGAGTCTATCAGCTGTTGGAGGAGCAGGTGCATACAAAGCTGGAGGTCAGGTAGTGCTTAAGGTCTGATTTGAAGTCGGACATGCTAGTGGAGTTCTGAATGGACTCAGGTACCTCGTTAAACCAGAGAGGGGCTCTGTAAGAGAATGCACACTGTCCTAGAGCTGTGCATTAGAATGGCACCATGAGGGCCCCCTTTGTTCTGTTCCTGGTTATGTATTCTGAGCCTAGGAGGGAGAAGATGCCTGCAACACATGGAGGGGGGCTTGTCCAGTAATGTTTTTTAGCCTAGGAGGCATGTGAGGAATTTAGTCCCGCACCCAAGAGACAGCTGGTGTGTCTGTTCATAAAGGGAACTGGTGTGGGTCATTTGATCACCATTCAGGATGAGCCTGCAGGACTTGTTGAGAGCTACATGCACCCTCTTGAGCACAGAGTCTGATGCTGCACTGTAGACAACCAGGCTGTAGTCAGTGGTGGAGAGGATGGAGCTCGTGACTGATAGGCAGATGACTGCTGTGGTAAGGTGTTTTCTGTGTCTGTAAAGCACACCAAGCTTGGTGCTGACTGTCTTGACCATCTGGTCGATATGTTGAGTGTAGTATAAGGTGTTGTCCAGGGTGACTCCAAGGTATTTGAAGGAGTGTATCTGTTCCAAGGGGGCAAGTACATTGTTGGTGATGTTTACGGTGGGTAACCTTTCTTGCAGACGCCAGCAGAGTAGGCCTGTTGGTCTATCAAGTTTGCTTGTGCTTCAGCACCCTAATTGGGTACCGTAGCCCTCTATCTGTCTCCACTGTTACTCCATCCCCCAGTCCTGCCCCCCCGGGCAAACTAGCCTCTGCTTCACCCCTTGCCTATACCTATCCCACCCTCTCTTGAATCCCTCCACCGTAGCTGCCTGTACCAGCTCCCTGGGCAATGCACTCCATGGTTTCACCACTCTCTCGGTGAAGTACCTCCTCCTCCTTTTCCCCCTAATCCTACCACCCTTAATCTACCAACTGTGTCCTCTGATGATTCCACCCTCCTTCAGTCAAAAGATCCTATCTCGGCTTACTTTATTTCCATTGAAAGCAGTTCTTTCATGGCAGGGGTAGAAGAGGCTCCCAAAACAGATCTCAGCCACCTCAAGCCCAAAGAAAGTGCAGCTGCAGCACAGGCACTGAAAGTGCTCAGTGCCACCATCTGAAACTTTAGCTGCCCAAGGCAGACCCCCCAACCCCCCGGTGCGGGCCTCACCCAGTTTTATGGTCAATCAGAATCCATCTCAGTGGACAAATGGTTTTACAGATCATCCAAGAAGGGTATTCCCTAGAGTTGTTGGCTCCCCACCCCACTGAGCATTCTGTCCAGGAGACAATTCCCCTAGTCAGCTCATATGTCAGAGCTACTGGTATAGGAGATTGTCAGTCCACTGAGAAACAGGGCAGTGGAAATAGTGCCAGAGTCAGCCTGAAACAAAGGGTTCTACTCCAACTACTTCCTATACTTCCTGGTACCCAAGAAATCAGGGGCATATGCCCCATTCTTGGCCTCAGGAAAGTGAATTAAAATTTAAATTGATTAATCAAATTTAAATTTAGGGTTGAAATTTAAATGGATTCAAGAATGCTTGGGATAGACACAAGGGAATCGTGAGGGTAGAATAGAAAGCATAATAACAATAATCATAATAACAATGTTAAATAATAAAAAAACACAATTCAGCAGACTGGGTGGGCCCAGCAGCCCTTATCTGCCATCACTTCATATGTATCTGTGTGTCTAAACTGAATAAGTGCATGGATCGAGAAAAATTACAGATGTTTTCTCTGAGATCCTTGCTACCGTACCCAAAACGACAGGATTGACTAGCATCTCTTACTATTCATGATGCTTACCAGAACATAATGGTTCACCTCCCTCTACTGAGCCACATCATGGAGCTGTAAGCTGTCAGCATCAGGACCACATGGAAGCTTTTGCTAGCTGAGGCTGTCTGCATCAACATGCATCATCTCTGCCTATATAATGTGAGCAGCTCCATGATGCCTCATTTCTCTCTCCCACCATCAACCGTTCATTGGTTCACTATTGCTGAAGAATGCTGTCGAACTTTGCAAGTATTGCTAACTCTTCTACTTTATGCTTTGTTATTTTACTTACAGTACTTAATCATTTATGCCGTTGATGAAAGAATAGTAACTGCTGTTCCATTATTGCCATTGCGGTTAAGTAAAGATATACAAAGCCCGTGACCATTCCATGTATATTCACTGTTTATGCCTTTCTCACAATGTGAAGGCCTATACCATTTGTCAGAGCTTTAACCAGGCCACTCAGAGATGTTGCAAGAAAGCCTTGGAAGTTTATTTAAAACTCAAGACAATGGTGGAAGAAACATGCATTTCACAGGTGGATTCAACATTATCTCCTGTTTCATGCTTCTATGACTCGCTGTTGACCTGCCATTCTCTGTGGTGAATGGCATCAGAAGCTGATTCTATCAAGAAAAAGGACATTCTGCTAAGTCGGCAGATAAGCACTGTCATAGAGAGGAGGACATGTAGAGAAGCAGAGAGAGGGATGCCTCTTCTGAACTGTCCCACTCTCCTCTTAATGGTAGTGCACTCCTGCTCTAAGGTATAAGACATATTTGGGACACCAAAAGTCTATGTAAAGAGCAATTTCTCCAGTCTCAAATGCGTGGTAACAGTAGTGAATTATTGTTGAAAGATAAACCACACTGCCAAAAACAGCACGATCTCGACCATATGTTCTCCCCATAACAGTTTTTACAACTCTAGAAGCCCTCTAGTTGTTCTTTTATTGGCTACCCTGTATTCTGATATGTTTTTGACCTTTTATATTAAATTAATAATCTAATTTTGTTGCCTTTTAAAGGACTCTGAATCCCTGTCTCAGCAGTTGCTGCTGTTCTCATACTGCCTGATCATTCTGTGACATCACAAACACCTTCCCAGGCCATGCAGGTGAACAGCATGGAATGGAAGTTTCTGATGTCATAGAATATATATAGGATAGTGCATGGGGAACGGTTGACAACAGGGCTATTCTTTCACCGAGTTGGCACTATGACAACGGATTACCTCGAGAGCGCAGCTCGAGAGGTAATCCGTTGTCATAGTGCCAACGAGGTGAAAGATGCCCTGTTGTCAACTGTTACCCATGCACTTTTCTTTATAGTGTATGGTGGAACGTTGTTTTGGGGGAAAAAAAAAACAGTTACTAGAAGGAAAAAAGAATTTACATTGTGAACGTTTTCACACTAACCATTAATACTGCCCCGATATTGCTGCTTTTGCCATGTGTCCTGTCTATGGAGTGAGCCCTACCTGTCAAATGCTGCGCAAGGACACAGTGTGATGTTCGCAGTACAGTAGAAAACATCATTCTGTTGTACTGCGAACGTCACTAGTGTGTGACTACAAGGTTTAGAAAACGATCGATTTCGGTGGAGAATGACGTTCCACCATACACTATATTAGAAATATGAAAATCAAGAGCAGTAGCTGGAGAGAAGAGTGGAACTCAGTGTAGATCTGAGGGCACCCCAAAGCTAGATTATTTATTTATCAAAAAATCATCAATGCATATCAGAATACATAACTGGCAAGGAAAGGAAGATGGAAGGACAGTTAACCATTTAAAAATCATTTCCTATATCTTTTAAGAGAGGTAAGTCCTCTGACAAAGTCAGATCTCAGACAAAGGCCTCGAGGTCTACAGCCAACTCCCCAACCCCCGGACCATCTTTCAGACAACAAGGTCAGGGTCTGGTACAGGCTCTAATCCCCCACCAAGAGATTCCCAGCTGATTCCACTGTTGGTTCAGTGACATGCAGATGTTTTATCGGAGTATGTCTGAGCTTTTCAAAATTATGCCATTGATGCCAACCCTGTTGATGCCACCAGGGCTGCCACTTTTGACTTTTCAATGATGCAGGAGTTCCCTATGTTGGTCACTATACAGAGCAAGGACCATCCTCTGTCAGTGCTCAGTCCATCGACAATTCCTCCTTCATGGTCCCCTCTGGCCTTTGACCCCGCTGCCTAAAACCATTGATCATGAAGAAGAGTTGGAATACTGTCCTGAGTATATGAAGGAGGAGCATGAGGAGGTGGAGGAAGGTTTGAACCCCCTTCAATGTGTTCCACGTTATCCTCCAGCAGTGAGAAGAGTATGTAGAACACTCCTCGATCCCCTCTTGTTGGCTTTCCTCAGACAGGTTCTGGGATTTGTGGCTGAGGAGGAGAATTCCTCTAAGAGAAATCTTTACCAGTTTTTGGAGGTGTCAGCCTCCCCTGCTGTGATTTTAATTCCTCTCCATTCGGCTCTGGAGGATGCCACTCAAGCTGTTTGGCACCGGCCTTGTGCTTTTCCAATTGTACCCAGGAAGGCAGATAAACACTATCGTGTGCCTTGTGTAAAGCTCTGTTATTCCTCCCAAACAGAGGCAGATTATGTGGTTATAATGGCTGCTCATGACAGTTCTAAGGCTCCTAAACATGTGAGCTATCTTCCTCCTGATAAGGAATCCAGGAGGCTTGATGTCATGAGTAAATGGACATATGCTTTGGCATCCCTTGGGCTCCAGATTGCCAATTACCAGGCTTATATGATTAAATATTGGTTTTGCCTGTAGTAATCTGTGGCTGCAATATCTGACAAGCTGCAAGATGATCCTGACAAAACAGCGGTCCAGCAGACTGTTGCCAATGAGGCTGGTAAGTAGTTGTTATAGTCTGCCTATGATGCCTTAGATGTGGCTGCTTATGGCATTTGACTGTGCCACCACTCCTTGGTGCATGTTGCTGACTTTGCCTCTGATGTCCGGCAATTGGTCCTTAATGCTCCCTTTAAAGGTAAACAGCTTTTCAGCACTGATGTTGAGTCTGCCCTGAGGGGCCTCCAGATATTGTTAATGACCCTGAGATCACTGCATATTTTGAATCCTAAGCCCAGGGGTAGGGGTGCCCTATAGAGATGCAGCCAGGTTGTACTTTGCGGGTGAATTTCCAGCGAAGTCGCAAAATCCGCCTCCGCAGAACATTTCACAAAGTGTTTTTGTGTGATAGGAAATTCGCCATTTGTGACTTTGCCTTGCTCTGGGTTTCTTTTTAAATGCAAATTGCACTTAAAAAACCCAAAAGTGAGTCAAAGTTACAAAAGCAAATTCTACGATCACCAGCACAATCTAGTATGTTGTTGTTGTCCTCCCCCACCCACCACTCCCATCACCGGCCTGATGTTAAATAAAAATCACCGCCAAAATAAAATAAAGTTATTCCCTGGTGGTTAGTGGTCTCTCCCCATCCAGACCCATGCCCCTAGTGTAGCTGTAAAATATAATCTTCTTTGGGGTTATCTCATTCATCAGGTCACACCATAGGAACTTCACTGTCAGTGAAGCAGGATCCACAGATTTTCAGCAGTATAACTGGGGCTGCCCATGCTGATACCATCTGCACAGTGTCATCAACTCTATAAAGGAGTGTGAGTGGCCCGCCCCTTCCTCAGTTATTTCGCCCGTCGACTTGTTCCACTTGGGTCTCTGCAAACTCGATGCAGTTTCACTGCCATTTTTGCCTTCAGTATTTTCTTACAGTATTTTAGAATCTCTTTTTTCAAAGAAATTCCTTTATTTTGTTTGTCGAGAGTTAATCCTTCAACCTCGCTCTTCATCACTGCCGCTGTGCAAAGAAGATTGCTTCCACAGATGAACACTCTCTCGGTGTCTGCTGTCTTGGGCCTGACCATGAAGTCTCCGACTGTGAGCTCTGCCAGAAGTTCAATCAAACAACCCTCGGGTGATGCAAAAAGACACTTAAAAAACTCCTTTTTAGTTCCAGGCAGAAGTCCTATGGGATCCCTGCTTCCCAGTCGCCAGCAGGGTCATCGAGATCCCAAGCTGCTAAGGCATTAAACAAGTCCTCCGGGAAAAGTCATAAAAAAGGCCAAGATTGGGACCCCTTTCCCCGGTGGCTCGCCCACTCCCCGATGACCTCTTCATCCTTGTCTGGGGGTACTTCATTGGCTGCAGCTGCACCGATTCAGAAAACCACTGTCCAGGTCTCTGTGCCCACCAGACTCTTACAGACAGCACCTCCACCCAATATCCTGGGCAGCCAGTCATTGACCTCCTGGTCATCGGTTCCTTCCCTGTCAATGATGGAATCATCATCGAAGGCACTCCTGTCAAGGCATGATGCTTCCCCAGGCCCTTGGGCTACAGGCTCTTTGGGCTGTCAGGGTCCTTTTGGTGGGTATCGCTCCCTGCGCCATCGCCCCCCCCCCCGCCATCAACACTGTTCTTGACTGTCGTCAACCTCAACAAAATTTTGACTAAATTCACTTCAGTAATAGTCCACAAGGTAGGCGCCAACAGGCCTTCATCACCTGCGCCATTGACGGCACCATCATCATCAACCCCACCACAGCGGTCATGGGCCGTCAGTGCCTCAAACATCAGACCTTGATCTGGAAGTCGTTGATGTCGAGGAGGAGTACCACCCTGACCTTATTCTTCCTGATAAGGAAGAGGAGGAGGAAGAACCCCTCACCTAGGACAGATCCACAGCTTCCTCAGCCAGTGAGGATTCTGTCAAACACACTCCTAGGTCTCCTTCAGAGGACCCTACCTTCTTCAATATCATGAAGCAGTTGTCCTCAGCCATAGGCTTCCATACTGAGGAGGAGGATGCCACCATGAAGGATTTGGTGGATTTCCTGGAGACTCCAGTTTCTCCTCCCAAGATAATTCCTCCTGTTTTGCCTGCTTTGAGGAATGCTACTACTGCAACCTAGCAGAGGCCTGACATGGTGTCAGCTATGCCCTGCAGGGCAGATAAACTTCATCATGCCCCTGAAGGGTTTCCACATTATGCTGCCCAGCCTGAAACTGATTCAGTGGTCATAAAGGCAGCTCATGACAGGTCTAGGGTGCCCGAGCACCTTATCTCCTTCTCCCCAGACAAAGAGTCATGCATAATTGATCTTTGGGGCAAGAGGATTTATGCCTCCTCCACCCTTGGGCTGAGGATTGCCAACTACTTGTCCCATATGGTGAAGTACCAGAATATCAACTGGAAGAAGAGCAAGGCAACTGCCCTGGCCCTTCCAGATGGTACCCAGAAGTAGGAGGTCCTCAAATGCTTGCAGTCTACTGAGGAGGTTAGCAAGCACCCACTGCGGGCCCTCTGTGATATCTTGGACACTACTGAGAGAGCTGCTGCCAGTGGTATCTATCTCCATAAGCACTCCAGGATGAAGGTCTCTGGCTTTGCTGCCGATGTTCAGCAGAAGGTGCTTAATGCCCCCTTCAGTGGCACTAAGCTCTTCCGGGTCAGATGTCCAGGACATCATTAATGACTTGCAGGCATCTGACAGGGCTATTAAATGTGTCCACTTGCTCTATCACACGCAGCCTAAGAGCAGACTACGCTTTCCATTTCGCAAGGCATTCAATAGGCCAGGAACAGCCTCTTGGCCCCAGGGCAACATAGAGCCTCCACCTCCCTACCCGCTCCCTCCACCATGGGAGCAGCAACCAAGCATCCTAGAGGTGACAGACCTGCCCCAGTGGCTGGATTCATCTTTGCTTGACTCCTTGCCAGACCCACTCTTCTGGTTCCCAAACAAGAGGTGGTAATCAGAGGTCTCTTCTCCCTCCATCTCAATCAATGGAGAACCCATCACATCAGATGCCTGGATTCTGCAAATCATAGAAAGGGGTCAAATTCTAGAGCTCACCAAGCCAATCCCAGAGACTCTTCCTCTGCCCTTCAACTAGCCCCTGGCCCACCTGTCTGTTTTCCGTGAGATACAGTCCCATCTGTGCAAACAGGCCATCGAGCCAGTGCCCATGCACCAGAGAAACAAGGGGTTTTATTCCAGGTTCTTTCTGGTACCCAAAAAGACCGGAGAACTGAGGCCCATTTTAGTCCTAAAAGATCTCAGTCTGTATGTCCAGTACAAAAAGTTCTGAATAGTAACTTTGGCAGGTCTAATGCCCCTTCGCAAGAAAGGTGACTGGCTGTGTTCTCTGGACATGTAGGATGCTTACCTGCTTATCTCAGTGTTTCCTCCCCCACAGGATGTTACTTCGGTTTCTTTTCCAGGGTGAGCATTATCTGTTCAAAGTGCTGTCCTTTGCTTGTCCTCTGTGCTATGGGTCTTTACCAAGTGCTTAGCAGCAGTAGCTGTGGCCCTCAGAAGGGAGGGAATGTACATTTTCCCTTATCTGGACAATTGGCTCCTAAAGGCTCCATTCAGAGAACAGCTCCTTCGGACTTTAGAGAGAACTGTTCAGTTATTTCTCTCCCAGGGCATTACGTTAACCTGCCAGAGTTGGTCCTGGTTCCATCCCAAAGGCTGCAATACATATGGGTAGTTCTAGATTCTGCACAGGAAAAGGATTTCCTTCCTCAAAACAGGTTGGAGTGCCTTATTGCCCAGGTTCAGGAGGTGCCCCAGAGCTGTCATATTCCTGCCAGGGTGTACCTGAGGCTGTTGGGGCTGATGGTGGCTGCCATTCCCATTGTTCCACTGGCCAGGCTCCACATGCACATCATCCAGTGGACTCTTTGAGTATAGTGTGACCAGTGAACAGATGAATTAGATCAGTTAGTGCTGGTCTCTTCCCCAGTCCACAGAGTGTTCCAGTGTTGGATGAACCGATAGTACCTGTTGCAAGGAGTCCCATTCCAGAACTCCTCTCCACAGCAAATCCTCACCACAGATGCCTCAGGTTTGGGCTGGGGGGGGGTGGCTCATCTGGGTCCCTTTCAAACTCAGGGATCTTGACCCCTGATCGAAACCTCCCTGCATATCAAAGTCCTGAACATGTGGGTGGTTCTGTATGCCACGTAGGCTTCTCAGAACCATCGTCTTCCAGGCCAGCTGCTGATTCAATCGGACAACCTCAGTGTAGTGTGCTACATCAATAAGCAGGGAGGAACACATTTGTACCCCCTATGCAGGGAGGCCATGAGAGTGTGGCATTGGGCGTTAGCATGCATGAATGGGAACTTCTCTCATCCATCGTAGAAGATCTATTCAGCAGATGGGGTTGTCCAGAGTTGGACCTTTTTGCATCCACATTTAACGTAAAACTGCCAAATTTCTGCTCGCTAGATGCAACACCTGGAATTTTCTGACGAGGCGCGTTGTCCCACTCCTGGAGTGGGAGGTTCCTTTATGCCTTCCCTCCATTTCTGCTGATTCAGAGGAGTCTAATCAAACTGCAGATCAAGGGGTCTAGCATGATCCTGGTAGCTCCTTTCTGGCCTAGCCAGATATGATTTCCATTACTACAGCAGCTGGTGGAGGAAACTCCAGTCCCTCTCCCACCCTGCAGGAACCTGATGACCCAGGCTCATGGGACCCTGGTCCACCCAACCTCAGGTCCCTCTATCTGCATGCTTGGCTCCTGAGGACGTGGCCATCACCAGATTTGGGGTTTCCAGCAGAGTAGCAGATGTTCTGGTGGCCCCTCAGAAGCCTTGCACTCTAGTCACTTATGTCATGACGTGGAAGAGGTTTTGCCATACAGGCTGCAAAGCATAACCTGAACCCTTTCACATGCCCAGTGAGCCAGATCTTGGACTACCTGATCTCTCTGTCTGACTGAGGTTTCCAGTACTCCTCCCTCAAGGTGCATCTTTCAGCTGTCTCCACTATTCACGAGCCAATGGGTGACTGTACCATAACTCAGCTGGATGTCTCCCGTACCTTTTTGAGGGGCATCCTGCATCAGAAACCCCAATCTGTTCTCCTGTCCCAGCTTCAGATTTGAATTTTGTTTTGGAGAAGTTGACCCTGTCTCCTTTTGAGCCAGATGCAACTTGCAAGCTATGCTGTGTTTCCTAGAAAGTGTTATTTTTAGTTGCTATTACTTCTGCTGTAAGAATTTCAGCGCTTCAGGCCCTCTGGTGTGAGGAGCATTATTTTATTTTTTTTACAAAGACAATGTGTCTTTGCACACAAATCCTAAGTTTTTCTCTAAGGTGATAAAAGCTCATTCCACAAGAGGCATGGCTACCTCAGTAGCTTGTTTCCGTGGGATCTTAGCTGTGGACATTTGTGTGGCTGCCACTTGGAGTACCGTCCATACATTCACCAAGCACTACAGTCTGGCCATTGCTTCTAGAGCTCATGCAGGATTTGGCATTGCTGTGCCACAGGGACTTCTGGCTGGCTTTCTCCCAGGCTGTTTGTTTGCACCTGTAACTGACTGGGAATCATTCCTATGGTGTGACCTGATAACTGAGATACACCTGAAGAAGATAGAACAGTTACATAAGAACTTACTGTAACAGTAGATCCTCAAAGGGATCTCAGTCATCAGGTCTGTCTTCCCTCCCACCATCCCCTTTTTTGGGGGGCTCTTTACTTGAACTGGCTATCTGGTGTATCCAGCCTTTCTTATAGGCCTGGAAACTTCTCTCCCTCCTCGGTCCCCCATGGCTAGAGCTATGCTCCCTTTGTCTTCAGGGGAAGCAACTGAGCAGGGAGCAGGGCAGTTCACGCCTTTATAGGGTTGATGACATCAGCAGATGATGTTGACATGGGCGGACCCAGTTTTATTGCTGAAAATCTTTCATGTGGATCTTGCTTCATCGACGGTGTAGTTCCTCTGGTGTGATCTGATGACTGAGATCCCCTCGAAGATCTACTGTTATGATGTCTTACGTAACTGTTCTTTACCCAATGGCTAGTGGTCCTCCCCCCCACCTAAACCCATGCCCCTAGTAGTAAAATATATTCCCTGGTGCCTAGCAGTCTCTCCCCCCACCTCCTCCAGAGCCCATGCCCGATGGGAAATCAGTAATTTCTCTGGTGTTTAGGGGCCCCCCACTCAATAATCGCCAGCCTGATGTAAATCTGAAAATTTCCCTGATGTCTTGTGGTCCCCCCCCACCGCTCAAGTGGCCCAATGTAAAATTAATGTCCCTGGTGTCTAGTGGTCCCCCCTCCGATCGCTGACCTGATGTAAAATTAATAATTTCCTTGGTGTCTTGTGGTCCCCCAATTGCCATTCGCCAGCCCAGTGTAAAATTAGTAATTTCCCTGGTGTCTAGTGGTCCCCACCCCAATCACCAACCTGTTGTAAAATTAATAATTTCCCTGGTGTCTAGCAGTCCCCACTCCCTATCCCCATCTCTAATTGTCAATTTCCTGGTGTCTAGTGGACCCCCCTCCCCCCATCCCAGCAGGTAGTGCCCAGTCACCCCACTCCCCCCCCACACCCCCACCCTAAGCGGGTGACCAGCACAGCCCTCCTGTCACCACTGCTGCCGGACACCCGAATGAGCTGTCAATGAATGAGCATGTACTTGTACAAGCACACGCTCATTCATTGACATGCCAGCTCACGATGTGGAACCCTCCATTCTGTAGGCAGTGCAGACAAGAGTGGAGGGCTTTTCTGGTCGCTGGTGGGGGGGTCAAGATTTACTTAAGTCTTTAGTAACCGGGTAAGTGCACTGATCCAGGGGGCCATTTTCAGGCATGACCCGGGCCACACAGGCAGCAGTTACAGAGGTAGTGACAAGTTATACAATGAGTACAAGCCCTGTGGATATACAGACATCATTGGTGATGACATGGATATACAGACATCATTGATGAACAAAGAAAGTGACATAGGAAAGTAAAATTAATGAGAGACTGAAAAAAACAATCAGTACTTCATGATAAACAACAATTATTATACAATTATTTACTAAGGATAAGTGGCCAGTGCAAAATTAATGCATGATGGAAAACAAACAAACAAAAAAAAACATACAAGACAATAGCCAAGTGGGAGGGCCCAAGAAGCAGGCAGCGAGGAATGTAAGACAGGAGTCCAAAGAAATGAAAGAGGGCAGGGAGGCCAAAGCAGCCCAAGAGGGAAAAGCCAAAAAAAAAGGAAGGGGGAAGGGTTATCCAAGCTAACAACAGCATGTGGCCTCATCAAGCAGCCAGGATTTGAGATGTGTCTTGAAAGTGGCATGGGAGTCCAGTGAGCTGATGTGCATGGGGATTTTGTTTCATAGAGTGGGAGCAGCTACAGATAATGCTCTGCTGCCCATAGCCAAGGAGACTTTTGGGATATTCATGGGGGGACTGAGGATGCATACAGACACCTCGAGGTAGTTCGGGACTTGAGGAGAGACGTATAAGGGGAGGCTTCACCATGCCTGATGGCGCTGTCCAGGTGGGGAGGGGATGGCATTGAGGACCCCCTGGCCATTTCCCCCCCTCCCAACCCCCTGCTGGCTATCGGAACAGCTCTACACTCTTGTCTGTGCCACTGACAGAATGAATAAGGTGAATTGAATGAGCGCGGGCTGGCAATGAATGAGCATGTGCTTATAAAAATTAATTCATTGACAGCTCAGTGGGTGGCTGGCTGCATTGGTGAGAGGAGGCCTGTGCTGGTCATCTGCTTGGGGTCAGGATGGGGGGGTGCAGGGTGATGGCTTGTGGGGCACTACCTGCCGTGGTAGGGGATATTTACTAGACACCTGGGAATGAACCTTTGGTGATGGGAATAGGGAGGAGAGGGATTTCTTTTATTTTATACCAGGCCAGTGATTGGGGAGGGGGGGAATCAGTAGACACTAGGGAAATTACTAATTTTACACCAGGCTGGTGGTTGGCAATCGGGGTGGGGGGGAGAACCACTAGGCAACAGGGAAATTATTCATTTTACATCAGCCGGCAATCAGAGGAGGGACCATTGGACAACAGGGAAATTATTTATTTTACATTGGGCTGGCAATCGGGGAAGGGGGCCACTAGACACCAGGGAACTTAATTTTACATTGGGCCAGCAGTTGGCTTGGGGAGGAAGACTAGACACCAGGGAAATTATTAATTTTACATTGGGCCGGCGATCGGGGGGGCACTAGACACCAGGGAAATTGGTTTTACATTGGGCCAGCGATCGGCAGGGAGGACTACTAGCCACCAGGGAATTTTATTCTACATAGGGCGGTGATGGGTGGGAAGGGAACAATAGACACTAAAAAAAACAAAACAATGCGGAGTTCGCTAACTCCACTGGCGAAGTTGCGACTTCACATCTTGGCAGAATCATTACCTCACTCAGAAATTCCAACTTTGCATCGCGGATTAAACATAGAAACATAGAATTTGATGGCAGATAAGGACTGCTTGGCCCACCTAGTCTGCCCATTTCATGAAATGAGAGGAATTCACAGATTTTTTTTACAAATTAATCTGCGAAGTGAATTTTCCCAATTTCGCACATCTTTAGTGCCCTATCACCGCCCTGATGGGAGTTACTCAAGAAATCCCAGCAGTGTCCCTCAGCAGCTGCAGGTCTCCCCTGAGGTCAGTATGTCTCCCGCTGTCCATGTCATGCTCGCCAAAGGTACAGGTATTGGTGGTGCTCCCACCACCACTGACACTTTCTGACTCCCCTCCAGTCCTCTAGCCCCTGCAGCTCAGGGTGTCCCAGTACTGGCTGTATCTCCCTCTTCCTGCCAAAGTGGAGGGAGAGCACAATGCATGCTTGAGTGCTAGAGGTGATTAAGTGAAGGTACACCCTAGAATGCCACAGTGTTCCTCAGGTGCACAATCCCTTAACAAACCATTACCCTTGGGAACATCTTGCCCTCTTGCTGGAGACGTTTCAAACTCTTCTCAGCAAAAAGGCCTTATAGCCCACTCCAGTCACGAAAATGAACCTGGGCTATTATTGCCAGTACTTCCTGGTATCAAAATGGACCAGAGATTTAAGACCTCTCCTACACTATCAAGGCCTCATCCTCTTTTTTGGATACAAGCAGTTTTGAATGAAGTGTCTGCAGACCCTCCTCATCCTGTTCCTGCAAGAGGAATTGATGGTTGCCCTGGATATGAAAGACACTTACTCCATATCAAATTCACAAGTCCTACAGACAGTACCTGCAGTTTATGCTCCAGTGCTTGCACTATCAGTTTCAAGTCTTGCCCTTTGGTTTATCATCTGTACATTTTTTCTGTAACAAATACATTGCAACAATTGCAGCCACCCTCAAAAGGGAGGGCTTCCAGGTCTGCCATTACATCAATGATTGGCTTTTGATGGCCCTATCAAGGGAGGCTATTGTTTACACACAGTTCTGCACTAGACAACCATTCAAGCAGTATGAAGTTCTGATAAATGAGCTGAAGTCATTTCTCATTACATGCTAACCTCTCCAATACATAGATGTTTTTCAGGATACAGGTTTGGGTCTGGTTTTCCTTCCCCTTGGACCATGCTACATCACAGATTGCCAGACTTGGATGACGATGGATGCCTCAGGTTCAGGATGGGGGTGCCCATCTGGGCTGCTTCTGGACTCAGGGTTGATGGTCCACCTTGGATGCATTCTCCACAGCAAAACTCTGGATATAAGGGTTGCTCTGCTTGGACTACAGGCCTTTGTCACCCTCGTTTCACATCATCAGCTGTTGATCTGTACAGACAACCTCTCAGTGATGTACTATGTAGATTGTCAAGATGGTGTCCACTTGCATCCTCTTTGCAGAGAGGTAAGTAAAGTTTGACACTGGGCCATGGAACACATGTTCCTGTCAGCTGTCTTCTTGCTAGTACTCTCATCTCCCATGCAGATCATCTCAACTGGTCCCTGGCACTCTGCTATGAACTGGCGCTACTGGACTTCATCATGGATGCCTTCCTCCTAAAGAGAGTTTGCCCAGACATCGAGCTTTTTGCATTACCATACAACACAAAACTGCCACATTTCTGCATGCTTCAGGGCCTGGAGTTCTTTGGCGAGATATGTTGTGCGTCTCTTGAAAAGGGAGGTTCACATACACCTTTCCCCCATTCCCTCTCATACAGAGGGTTTTGGTCAAGTTGAGGACTGTGTCAGCCACCCTGATTCAGGTGGCCCCTTAGTGGCCCAGGCACATTTAGTTCCATCTGCTTATACAATTGGCAGTGGAAACCCTGTCTCACTCCCTCTTTGAGTGGGTCTTCTGTTTCAGGAGCAGGGTGCTCTGTTGCATCTGGCACCTGGTCCAGACGAAGTACATCCTAGGGTACTCATGGAGCTGTGAGGGGGTCCTGGTGGGGCCACTGGCAGACTTTTTCATCACTTTTCTGAATACTGGATGCATGCCCATACATTTGAGGATGGCACGTGTGGTGCCAATTCAAAAGAGTGGGCAAGAGATAAATCTAGAAACTACAGACCAGTGAGCCTGACAGCCATTGTGGGAAAGCTAGTGGAGTCTATACTTAAGGAAGGCTGGTGTGTTTCCTGGAGGAGAATGGCTTACAGGACGACAGGCAACATGGGTTTGTGTCTGGCAGATCATGTCAGATCAACCTTATTAACTTTTTTGACTGGATGACAAGGTCACTGGATAAGGGGCAATGTGGTTGATGTCCTATACCTGGACTTCAGTAAGGCGTTTGACTCAGTGCCCACGGAAGGCTGAATAGCAAATTATGTAGCCTGGGAGCAGGGAGGAAGCTGGATGGGTGGATAAAAAAACTGGTTGTAGGGCAGGCAGCAGAGGGTGGTATTTGGGGGGGAGCTCTCAGCACTCAGGGTGGTAACCAGCAGTGTACCACAGGGGTCAGTGCTATTTAACATATTTGTAGCAGACATAGCAAAAGGACTAAGGAACAAGATCAACCTCTTTGCAGAAAACACTAACATTTTTTTATTTTATTTATTTATCTTGTTTACCGGGTAAACATATGAGCCAAGGCTCTTTTTCATATGCAGCCCGGGACTGCAATACAGTCACAAAATGTAAACTGAAAATGACAAGATTGCTGTTACATTCACTAATACAAACTGTACAAATTAGAGACATACAATATGCACATTCAATCTATTATGACAATAATTGTTAAAAAATAGCAGTGACATTGTACACTATTTAAAAGATGCTGCTTTAATTTCATTTTGAAGGAATTATGACTAATCCCAGTTCTAATTTCAGATGGAAGATTATTCCAGCATTTTGGAGCTTGAGTTGAAAAAGCTTGATCACCCATTTTTGTTTTCGTTATCCTCAGGTTTAAATTATGGGTTGTATTTAACCTTAATATCCTAGAAACTTCCCTTAAGGGTAACAGTGAATACAGAGGAGATCTGTATGGAGGTGGATAGTGAGAAAGCGGATAAGGTACTGCAAGAGGATTTGACGACACTTGAGTGCTTGTCAGCCACATGGCAGCTGGGGTTCAATGCTAAAAAATGCACTGTCTTGCACTTGAGGGCTAAAACCCCAACTACAACTACTGGTTGGGGGGAGTACAGTTGGCCACTTCAGATGAGGAGAAGGATCTAGGAATGCTGGTGACAAGGGACATGAAACACTCAACATAGTGCAGGAGAGTAGCTTCAAAGGCAAATAGAATGTTGGGATGCATCACCAAGGGAATCCCTTCTAGGAGGGAGGAAGTCATTTTGCCCCTGTACTGGTCCATGGTGATGCCGCACTTGGAGTACAGTGTAAAGTTTTGGTGCCCATATCTAAAAAGGGACATCAAACTATTGGAGGGGGTCCAGCACAGGGTGACAAAGATGATCCTGGGGATGGGGGACAAAACATATGAGGAAAGATTGAAGGAGCTCAACATGTACACCCTAGAGGATAGAAGGGAGATAGAGGAGATATGATTGAGACATGCAAGTACCTGAAGGGCACAAACAAAGTTAATTCACATGGCTTGTTTAAGTTAAAAGTGGGGAGGGACACCAGGGGGCACAGCCTAAAATTGGAGGGAGGAAAGTTCAAGAGAGAGATGAGGACTATTTCACTGAGAGAGTGGTGGCTGGTTGGAATGCACAGCCAGAGGAAGTAGTGGCACTGCGGTTGGTGGGCAGCTTCAAGTGAGGGTGGGATAGGGCCAAAGGGAGAGTCAAAATTGTGGAGAGAGTGGGAGGAGTGGGATCAGAAGCAGGGGCCACTAAGTTAGAAGGGGGAGTAAGGGAAGGGGGGCAGCTGCACTTTAACAAGACAGCGTGCTGCACACTCAAGCAGACTAGTTAGACTGAATGGCCTGTATCTCCTGGCAAATTTGTATGCTTGTATATTCGTATATTAATCTTCAGTCCCTTCACCTCCAAGCCAGGATCCTGAGGAGGTTTCTCCGGTGATTGCTGCTGTTCTATTCATGGCTCAGAGACCATCTACTCGATACACCTACTCGCAAAAATGGAAATGTTTTATGGTATGGTGTGTTGCCCATCAGTTGGACCACTTTTTATGTCCAGTTAGTGTAGAATGGACTACCTCCTGTCCCTTACAGACTCAGGCCTCTGATATTCCTTCCTGAAGGTCCACTTGGCCATGATGTTGTCTTTTCATGCCCTCACTGATGACAAAACAGCAGCCCAACTTGAGGTTTTTCACAGGATCCTCAGAGGTATTCTACTTCTACACCCTCTGGTCCATGATCTGGTTCTGGTATGGGTTTTTTATTTGGTTCTAGAAACCCTTACTATGCCTCCCTTCAAGCTTGTTGCTACTCATGAGCTGCGCTTATTTTTTTGGAAGACAATGTTCCTCGTGGCTATGACATCTGCTAGACACATTTTTTAATGGCAAGCTCTAGTTGCAGAGTGTCCTTTTCTTATTTTCGACAGGGATCCAGTTACTTTGCATATCAGTCCTGATTTTCTGGTGAAGGTTGTTCTGAGTGAACACTAAATCAGATTATATTGACCTTCTGGTTCATTTCTTGACTCCCATGGATAGTGGAGAACATAGCCTGTATACACTTGACATCCATGAGACATTGCATTGGTACTATGATTGTACTAAGGGTTGTAGGACTACTTGTGGCTTTCACCCCCAGAATTATGGGCTCTTCTACTTCTAAGCAGGGCCTTTCCAAATGGTGGACCTGCTGCATTTTTTTTCATTGAATATACTTTATTAAAATCTTCTAGAATACAAGAAAAACACCATACAAAAATAACATACATACCAGCAAGACAACCATAACAAAAGAAAAAGAAAACTAAATATCCCCCCACCCCCAACCACAGGGTATCACCACCCACAAACCCTCAAATAGACCCCTAGACTATAATTAAACTATCACCAACTATTACTAAACAATTCTTAAAAACATCAAAAGAGGATTGTGCTATCAAAAGGGGCTCTAACCACTTAGACCTCTCTTTAGGCAGACATAGTCCCAGCAGGTGCAAAACTTCTCTCTCGTCTCCTGAGCAGTGGAAATTTGTTTTTCGACCATTAGGGCCTGATGGATTTCTTCATGCCATTCCTTGTAAGTAGGAATGGCATAGTCTAGCCAGTGTTGTAGAACTGTGAGTTTGGCTGTAATGGCTATTAAGGCCATATATGCTTTCCGATGTCCAATAAGATCATCTGGGTAGAGGCCAACTAAATAAATTTCAGGGGTAAAAAATGATTCAAGCCCCAATAAGGGATCCATAGATGGTTTAATGGAATTCCAAAGTGGGGCTGCCTTAATGTAGTCCCAAAGAAGGTGCTTAAGATGACCTTCATCTAGCCCACATCTTGTACAAGTTGGTTAGGGGAGCCGTCCCATTTTATACAAACACAAGGGGGTATAATATAAAATATGCAGCACTTGTAAATTGGGATAACCTATGGTGTATATCTGTTTTGTTTAACCAATTTGAATAAGCGCCACCACATGGTCCACCATAACTAAGGCTCTGTTGGTAAATTTAAAGTTTGCTGCCAATAATAACAAACTCCTTTTTTTTTTGTTTAGCTTTTTGACCCCCTGTTGCCACCTCCCACCTGCTTGGCGATAGGAATACATGGTAGAGCTGGCAGGCAGCTATAGCCCTCCCTTCAGGGGGCTCGGACTTGGACCTCTGCTTCTCCATTCCTGACCCTCCCAGCAGTCCCCCACAGGTTGCCCCCCATGGCACGGCCAAGGATGAAGGGCATTGACTTTCCTTACCCCCTAGAGACTAACAACTATACTCCAGGGTGCCAGTGCAGGTGCTGCAGGGTCATCATGGAGCCTGCCAGCTCCGTTTTACTAGTTTGTGCTCCCCCGCCCCTTGCCACAGTTGCCCGTATGCACATGGAGGCATGCACATGCAACAACATGTGGCACCCTCCCTATGTCTAGTTGCTTCTGACTGCACTACCTCTGGGCCTCCACCTATGGGCAGCCCTGCAGAGGGAGAGGCTGGGTCCCCACCCGGGAGGGGAGAACTGCCTTACGGCTACTTAATCCATTTCCCACCCCCCACTGACCCCCGATGGCCCAGGCTTGTTCCTGAACCTGGATCACTGGTATAGTGCAAGGTGTGGCATCCAGTGCCTCAGCGCTACCGGGCCAGTCTATAACAAGCTCCTATATGACTGGTGGGGTCTTTCGCCTTAAACAACTCATAAAACTTTGACACAGAATGGGGCTGCTCACTTAAAAACATGAGGTGAGGTGAGGAATATCTAAATAATCAGGAGAGGACCAGGGAGTGGGGCCAAAAAAGGAGGTGACTGCTCTTTTTAGTTGCAGGTATTTCAAAGTAAAAGTGTGAAGTAAGCGATAACACTCTCTAAGCACTGAGACAGTGATCTTTACCCTGAAAAACTCCTCCTCCTCCACCTTCCATCTGCCCAATGAGTTTATTTATACCTCACTAGGTGAACCTCTCAAGGTTGTCCCCAAATTCAAATATCTGGGCATTTGACTAGATAATAAATTCACCTTCAACACCCACACTGACTATCTGATTAGTAAGTTGAAGTCTAGAATTGACTTTTTTTTTTTTTTTTAGGAATAGGTCCCTTTTCCCAACTGAGACTAGAATCTGGGTCACCCAGGCTACATTCCTGCCCTTAATTGACTATGGTGACATAACCTATAATTCCTGCCCCACTGTATATTTGAACAAGCTGAATGTCCTCTGTCACCATGCCCTTCGACTTATAACCAATTCTCCCTTTCATACTCATCACTGCAGTCTGTATGCAGCTGTCAGCTGGACCTCGTTCACCACCAGACGTCTGAGCCATTCAGGTACCTGAACACTCAAAATCCTTTTGAACAAACTCCCAGAATATTTGTCCTTCCTTGTTTGCATCTCCCACAGTTTTTATTCCCTTAGGAAGTCTAACCATATCCACTTAGAGGTGCCTAGGACTTGTACCTCTTTTGGTAAACGTGCCATCTCTTGTGCCCTTCCTAGTGCCTGGAATCAGCTTCAGTCTGTGCTCAAATTCTGTGGCCTAATCTCTATCACCTCCTTTAAAACCTTAGCTGCAACCAAATTGAAAGAAACATGTTGCTGCCACTAGTCTTCTTTGACCACTATATCACAGTCAATATCCCCCTTCCCCTCACTTTTCCTCCTGCATACCCAATGTTTCTTTCCCTTGCCTCATCTTTGCCGCATTGGCCCATTCACACCTTGCTATCTGAACACTGTGTTCTCCCTTTTTCTGGACCTCCATCGACTGTCCTTTTCCTCTCTCCTTCTCACACTCTTTTCTCTTTTATCTCATTTCATATGTACTCATTTCCATGTCCTTGAATATTGCTACCCCTTCTTACTACAATGCAGTCAATATGTTCTCTTATCAAGTTGTACATTTACTACATTTTTTGGTTTTTTTATATGTATCTTATACTGTATCCTTGGAATTCAACTGGTTGTATATAATTTGCCTTTTCTGTATATTTAACTGTTACATGTCCTCAGGACCTCCTTGTAAATGAGCTTGCTTAATGGAGTTATTCCTGCAATAAACCTCAACTTCAGATGTCAAGAAACTCCCCCCTTCCAGCAAACCATAAATATGGGCAGCCTGAAGCTGGGGGCAAAAAAAGTACGGTATCGGATGCTGCACAATACAAATATCAGGATTACCCAAGACAGATTGAGAGAGCGCCTTCATCCAATTTGACCTCATATGTAGGCAAAATTGTTGAAGGGCTCTCAGGGACCACATTAATGGTGTGGATTTTAAACATAAAGAAACAGAGGTTGGTTTCAGAAAAAGAAGACTCTTAATCAGTATACCCGCCTGTTGACAGAGGCCATTCTCAATCAAAAGCCATAACGGAATATAGGCATCCCCGTGCGGTGTCAACCACTCCCAGACCCATCTAAGAAACTTACTGCCATGTAAGACACAATAATAAAAGAAAAATTAGAGATGCACAGCTCTCCCTGGTCCTCAGAAATAGTAAGTTTTAAATAAGCTCACCGGATTGCCTTTCCCTTCCATAAAAAATATTTTTTCAGCTGTTGAAGGCGAGAAACCCATACTGTAGGGAGGTAAGGCATATCATGCTCAAGAGATATAAAATATGGGGGAGAATATTCATTTTAACAACACTAACCTGCCCCCAAAGTGAAATGGGTAAAGAAGACCAATGCTGAAGGTCGAGCTTAAGTTGTTGCAATGGGGGGCTGAGGAAACTCTAGTAAGACGAATACCTAGATAAGTCAGCCACTTGGCTTCCCAGGTTAGCTCCATATTCAGGACATCCTGTTTCTGAATGGAAATATTAAGGAGCAGGATCTTAGGTTTATCCAAATTCAGTTTGTATCCAGAGATGACAGAAAAACATTCTACTTCGGCCAGCACGGCCGGGACAGATATGAATGGTTCTTCGACGTGTAACAGGAGGTTGTCTGCATAAGTGAATAATTAAGCAATAAAGCATGACCAGGGGTAAGATTAAGCATGACCGGGGGTAAGATTAACAGTCTGTTAATCACCCCCTAGGGAGGTAATGTGGCACAAGGTGCAGCCGAGTGCCATATTGCCCCAGGGAGTGATTAACTGACTGTTAATCTAACTCCTGGAAGTGCCTTATTGCTATTAAAAAATTGTTCCAAAAGAAGAGGGTTAAAAGAATACCTTTTGAATGTTTTCCTTATTTAGAGAGATATTTTTTATAAAATAGTTCTTACACCAACAGTTTAAGAATGCTGGTTCAAAATCAGAATGCATCATTCCAGTTATTCAGCAGTGCTAGAAGATGGAATGCTGACAGGAAGAATCCATGTGCGATTGTGATCAGGCTGTACATGACAGTATAACATGGATTAATGTAAGGCTGTTGGAATCCTAACAGCCAATCAGATTGCAGCATTTCTGAGAACCTTTTTATAATTTATATTGGTCACCCTCACCTCTATACCCTGTATCACAGGATTATTTTGAATACAACAAATCATGATACGAGGTATAAGTTAAAAAGGAAAGGCGACAAGGGGCATTCCTGCCAGGTGCCTCTCTATAGCACAAATGGAGAGGACAAAACACCACTGGACCAAACCAGGGCTGATGGACTACTATTCAGTACTTTGATTCAGGTGGTAAATTCTGAGGGAAAACTAAATGTCTCAAGTACCACATATAGATGGGGCCAAGAGACATGGTCGAGGCCTTTTCTGCATCCAGGGAGACCAAGACCACAGGGGTCTTGCTCTCTCTGGACACAGACATGAGGTAGTGAAGCTTGCATAAATTGTCGCCAAAGAGCCGGCCACTCATGAAACCCACCTGTGTCAGATGAATTAGTATATCCCGAGCTGATTGGCTAAACTCTGGCTAAAATTTTTAAAATCCGTATTTAGTAAGGAAATTGGCCAGTAGTCCTCAGAGGAGAGTCCAGACTTTCCCATCTTCTTTATTCAAGCCTGGGTTAGTCTGGTATCCGAAATACATGATTCAAATAGATAATTATATAAATGGGTTAGGAAAGGAACTAAATTATCCGCAAAGGCCTTATTGAAATTATTTGTGAATCCATCCTGTCTGGGAGTTTTATTCAATGGAAGCTGCTGGATTGCTTTATGCACCTCAGATTCGGTCACTGGTCTGTTAAGAAACTCCTGTTGTTGTATGGACAGCATTGGACAGCCTGCTTGGCTGACAAACCACCTCTTCTACGATGACACCACACCATACCTAGCAGACCTCCTACCCCCCCTTTCCACTTAATCTGACTAGTGAACTACAAGGCGGAACCCTATCTGACCCTATCCTCTTATACCTGTAGTTGGAAGTATATAATTTCTTGATATTTGAATGCCTGTGAAACTGTTTTCAGTTATCTGTAAACACTGTTATATATATAATGATTGTACCATAACTAGTTGGATGTATATAATCTCTTGATAATTGAATGCCTGTGTAACTGTTTTTGGGTATCTGTAATCACTTTATATTTGTAATGTTTGTACAATAGCAACCTGGAACCTTTGAAAACGAATCCTGGACTCAAAGGTATTAATCCTAAACTGAAATAAATAAATAAATAATTGGGAGTAGCAGTTGTTCCAGATAAGTGCTAATCCATTCTGGGAGCACTTGAGCACTTTGATCGGCCTGGTACAAAGTACTATAAAAGTGTGAAAGACCTCCGTAATAGCCCGAGGGTTTGTTTTAATAATATCCATGGGACCATCCTGTATGCTAAGAATAGCTTTAACTGTATTCAGTTGCGGAAGTTGGAGGGCGAGTAATCTCCTAACTTTCTCACTGGATTCCATGTAACAAATCTTTGTTCACCTTAAAGCTAGATTAGCTTTCTCAGGTAAAATATCTACATACTGTGCGTGGAGAGAATTGAGCCATAGGCAGTCCACGTCGGGCGTACACTGGGATAGGTGATGCTTGAGTCACTGAATATCCTTAAGCAGCTGCTCTATTGCGGCATTACAAGCTTTGTGTTTCTGCGAAGCTAGGTGAATACACTTCCCTCTGACTCGGCATTTGGCCCCCCCCCCCCCCCCCCCAACAGCATATCTAGTGCTGAGACTGATGGGGTGTTGACATAAAAAAAAAAAGACTGAATAAATGCCTTAAGGTGTTGCAACATGTCTGGCTCCCATAAAAACTGGGAATTGAAATGCAACACCTTGTCTCTTTCTATAGGGTCATGAACAGAGTGCAACATGATGACCACCACATGGTATGAGATAACAAGAGGTTCAATATCACAGGAAACCAGATTAACAAATGACTCTTTGTTAATGAGAAAAAAATCTATACGGGAAGAAGTACCATGAGGGTCCGAGTGAAAAGTGTACTGTTTAACCTCAGGATGGAGAACCTGCCAAGGGTCCAACAAATCAAGAGAATCCATCAATTTGTACAAGCTTCTCTGTCCCAGGGTCAAACCCTTACATGGAAAATCTGATTGGTCTAGATTCTTCTGGAACACTATGTTCCAATCTCCTCTGAGGATTTTGGGAATGTTGGTATGTGGATCCAAATGAGCAGCTACGTCTGTGAAAAAAGCGGGGGAGTCTACATTAAGGCCATAGATCAACCCCAATACTGTTTCAGACAAACCTAGTCTCCCATTGACAAATATAAATCACCCATCAGGGTCCCGTCATTCTTTGAGGAGTTGAAACGCTAACTGCCTAGCAATCAATATGGTCACTTCTCCCTTCTTATTGCTGTTCCCCGCTACATAAACCTGACCTACCCATTCTTTCCTATAGAGACTTACGTCAGCATGACACAGGTGGGTTTCCTGCAAAAAAGTGATACTGTTGTGAAACTTAAGTGTTGCAAGACCATGTAGCATTTACATTTTTCTTGAGCACCTTTGATGTTCCATGTCACAAACTTATACGCATTACTCATTCCTGATACCAAGCAATGAAGAGGGGGCACAATATGTACAAGAACTGGATAGAAGAGCCGATAAACACAACATAATATGTAACAGAAGTCTCATTATGGTGATAAGATGCCCTGGGAAAAATAAATAAATATCCCCCTCCCCACAGAAAAATTGGACAGCCCACAAGTAATACCACAAATAAAGACCTGCCCCCAATAACAAATGATAAATGTTTTACAATGCTCAGTAGAAGACCCAAACAACAGCCTCCGCCTATCCACCCCACCCCCCCATGAAGAAAAGTAAACTCCACAGTTCATGCAAAATTCCAAGTCTGGCAGGGTACTGCGTACAAAACTGTTTGCCAGCCACAATAAATTTGGATACAATGGAGTGAAAGGTGGCCCATCTCTGTCGAACAGTGCTGGGGAGATCTTGCACAACCCTGAGGTGAGCTCCCTCCTAGGACACCTTCCAGAGCCCTCTGACCTTATTCAAAAGATGCTACTTATCTAAATAACTTAACAACTTGAAGATAAAGGGTTGCGGTGGCAATCCTTCTGAAGGTATCAGTCTCAATGAATGGTAGGCCCTCTCGATGACATAGGAGGGCTCATTTGGAGATGGCCCAGCCACCTTCTCACACAATTTCTGGGCAAAGACCATGGGATTTGACCCATCAGCTCTGTCTGGAAGACTGAGCACTAAAAGGTTATTGCCCCTACTCTTGTCCTCTAAGTGGGTCTCTAGTCTAGTAGTCTTCCGTCAGAGAGCGATGACTTCAGTATCAATTTTGAACATGCCAAATCTTCAAGTGAACTGGTCCTGGCTTTGTTATCCCCAATACTTCTATCTAATACATCCATTGTCGAACGCATGGCTTGAATTTCACTTATAAGCCCCTACAAAGCATCCTCGAGGGGCGCAAATTCCAGCAGGAATTTCCCTTCAGTGAGAACGGTCGTACCGGGAGCCATATGAGGAGAGGCTGTTGGCTGAGCCTCAGTACATTTTGAGTGCTTGTACGGGGTGGTCAGCAATGTGTGGCAAGGAGGTGCCACTTTAATTCCTGCCTCCATTTTTGGTTTTCAGCCATCAAACACTGAAGCAGGAGGTAAAAGGAGACACTTTTAATAAATTTCCAGCAATGGAAAAAGTAAAAAAATGATTATTTCGAAGGGTGAGGAAGGGAGCGATACTAAAGAGCAGTTATCTAGAGCAGTGCATCATGTGACTCCTCCACCTGCTGCATTTCTTTTTGTTACCTTAAGCACGGTAAGCAGCTTTCTGGCCTGTCCATGCTCACTCTACCCATGGGGTATCTATTTTCATGGCTTGTTTTCAAAGTGTGTCCACTGCTGACATATGTGCTGCTGCTACTCGGAGAACTGATCATACATTTAATAAATATTACTGTTTGGATATTATCTCTTGTAGGCATGCCAGATTTGGCCTTATTGTCTTGTTAGGCCTGCTTCCTCAGGTTGCTTTGAGCCTTCCATCCTCCCTCAGTGTTTTGGTACTGCTTCAGAATTGTTCCATGATGTGGCTCAGTTTAGGGACATGTCCTCAAAGAACATAGAATAGTTACTTACCTTAAAAGTAGATCTTCAAGAGAATCTTTCTGCATGTAGGGGCAACATTACCAGTTGACAGTCCTACCTTATGGGCTTTTCTTAGCACCATGAGTCTTTGTAAAGTACTTTGCAGTACGTGCATCTCACCTCAGAAAGCTGGGACTACAAGACTTCCTGTACTTGGACAACAAGCTTCTAACAAGCCCATCCAGGCAGAAGACAGAGCAGATAGTGGCCACCGTCTCACAAGTTCTGACATCAGTGTGAGTCCTACTGAACCCTTCCAAGTCTCAGTCAGAGTTGTTGCAGGAGCTTCTGCCCATAGAAGCTGTCCTTAACATGACCCATGCTTGGGCCCTTCTTCCCAGATAGCAGAATATGTGCAATCTTGCAGATGATATGCTTCATCATACAGCACAAAACTGTGCAGGCTCACTTTATGCAATGCATGCTGGGACTCATAGCATCCTCAGTGTTCACAGTCCCCCTAGCAATGCTGAACATGAGAACAACTCAGTGGATGCTCAACTCTGGCATCAAGCATCACACTCTTGAAAATATCCATTTCAGGTGACCAAAACCCCTAGTGAGATCTATGTTGTGGTGGTTTGAGGGGAAAAAATCCTCCTTGGCTTCCTATTCTCCCCACCAGAGCCAGAGGTGATGCTCTTTATGGATGCCTCCTTGCTAGGATGGGGAGCCTACTGCCAGGTCCTTCAGACACAAAGGGTCTGGGACTGATCAGAAACACATCTCCACATAAATGTGCTGGAGATGTGTGCATTTCTTCATCGTCTGACAGCCCTAGTGGACTTGGTCAGCCAAAAGACAGTCTTCCTGCAGACAGGCAAGTCTGTCATGTACTATGTCAAGGGAAGAGCACACTCTGACCCTCTGTGCAGGAAGACAGTGAGAGTGTGTGAATGGTGCCTGGAGCAGGGGACCCCCGCTTCAGGCCATCTGTCTGCTAGGGGTCAAGAACACATTGGCAGACAAACTGCTGTAAGTTGAATAATAGCAGATGCTCACTAGTGATCACAAGCTCTGGACATTGTAAGATTGCTGTTCAATGAATGGAGAACACCAGATGTGGACCTTTTTGCATCTCCACTCAATGCAAGTGTGTTGCAAATTTAAAATATTTGCCTGTGAATTGCAATGAATTTGCCCACTATGAGCTATGCATAGCATTTACATACCACACACTATGCAGTTCTCTGCAATTGCTTGAATTGTTACTACATGAATTGACACACACATAGTTAAATTTGCCACCGCTGCATAGTGTGGCAATTCCCATAGTAAAATTTATATAGTTGTGCAAGTTTTACTATGTGAATTGCAGCATTATGCAAATTGTGGAGTTTTTTCACTTTGCATGCAGCCACTCAATGCAAGACTGCCTTGATTCTGCTCCAAAAATCCAGAACCCAGCATTTTCTGTTAGGATGTATTCAGATTGCATTGATATGTTTCTTTATGCATTCCCTTCAATTCCTCTCATTCAGAGAGTACTATTCAAATTGGAGGGCCACAGGAGCAAGATGTTTCCAGCTGCCCCCTACTGGCCTCTGCAGATCTCATTTCCACTGTTGAATCGACTGTCAGTCAGCAAACTGAGGATTCTGCAACTCTGGATGGACTTACTGTCCCAAGCTCAGGGCCAATTAGTCCATCCCACCCAGCTCTCCCTTCACCTCCTGGCCTGGCTCCTGAAGAAATGGAAGTGAACAGGTTCAAAGTATTTCAGTCTCTGAAATACTGTTAGCTGCATGTAAACCTTCCACCTGGAAGACATACACAGCCAAGTGGAAAACGCTTCTCCCTCTGGTGTTCTAAAACCACCATAGATACTTCTAATGTCCACCAGATGGGATCTTGGAATACTTATTGGACCATCCTGATGCAGGAAGCAGTATTACTGTTAAAGTTTACTTCTCAGCAGTATCAGCATCCTTTGAACTTGTCAACACCCTTTCTCAGGTGCAGCTGCCACTGTTCAAAAGGTTTCTTGGGTATTATGCACACAAACCCCCCATTAGGAAGCTGGTGGCTCCCAGGGAACTCAGTCTTGTGCTGGATATACTCACTTGTAAGCCCATCAAGCCTACTGTGACCTGTGACTGGCCAGTCTGAAGATTCCCCCACTCCTGCTATCTCCTTGCCTTCTCTTGCCATCTCTGTCTTTTCTTCCCACCTTACTTCTCTGTGGTTAAAAAGTTTATGCAAATTTTGTGTGAAACTGTTTGTCTGAAACTGAATCCCTTGGTTTACAAATGTATATAGCTATATTGTTGAAATGATTGCAAAATGTTATTTGAAATTCAAGGGGTTAACCTTAAGATGCAGTTTCACCTTCGCAAGCTCATTTGCAGAGTTGTCAACAGAAAATCAGTTATTGGACTTAGTGTTCTGTTGCACCTGCAGGAACGAAACTGACAAAGTTATGATACATTTTTTGAGAAACAGGAGATGCATCTTAACAAGCTCAGGATTCAGAAGTTAATTGCCAGGAAAAGACATTATACTGT
Source organism: Neoceratodus forsteri (assembly GCA_016271365.2). Lineage (NCBI taxonomy): Eukaryota > Metazoa > Chordata > Ceratodontiformes > Ceratodontidae > Neoceratodus > Neoceratodus forsteri. The sequence continues at coordinate 557,419,938 of CM057458.1, forward strand.
ATATAAAAAAATGCACATTTTTGTTTGACAGAGAGAGCTTAAGATTTAGAGATACCCTCAGAGGAAGGACTTTGTTTTGTTTGAACTGCCTGTTTAAGAGCTATCCTGAACAATTTTATTTTTCATTATATTGTTATTGATAATAATAATACACTACTTGTGAATTTTTCAACTTCTGGACTGCCCATGTATCCTGATTTATGCTTCGATGACACAGATGCACTCCAAGTTCCTTCCTAAGAAGGTGTCAGAGTTCCACTTGAATCAGGCACTGATTATACCTACCTACTTTGCCAACTTCTATAATGAAGGAGAGAAGGCCATCCACTCCCTGGATGTAGAACAGGTCCCTAGGTTTTTGCCTGGACAAGACTAAGGACTAGAGACAGACAAAGCAGCTTTTTATCTCTTTTAACCAAAATTGAAAGAGACCACTTGTCACAATCAAGTGAATTTCTACCTGTAATGTGAATTGAATTTGATATTGCTATGCCATGGTAGGGGTAAATCTAAAGGGCAAGGTGCATGCCCACTAAACCAGAGCGGTAGTCACTTCAATGGCAGAAATACTCTTATTGTCAATTGCAGAAATTTGCAGGGCTGCAATCAGGAGAACAGTGCATACTTTTACCAATCACTATGCCATGGATGTCCATGCTAGGCAGCATACCACCTTTGACAGGCCAATTCTGAATGGACTACTGTACTAAATGAACCCTGAGCCCCAGCCTCCCTAATCTGGGGGATTTACTCTGGGCTTGGTACGCTGACCCATTAGCAGGAATCTCTGGAGAAAATTGAATCTTAGAAGATATGAAAATTACATACTTGCCATAACTCCTGATCTTCTCGAATAGCTTCTCCATAGATTACCATGCCTACCTACCATCCATCGGACTCATTCCAGTTCTGTTATGTTATAGACTTTACCTCTTTTCTCTTGGTTTGGGCTGTGAAGACAAGGTGTTACTGGTTTAGTGGCACTTCTTATATGGATCACCAGGGCTGTCTTAAGCCCTTATGTTAAGTTAATAGAGTACTTGTTAGTTTCTTGCTGCTAACCTCCTCGGTAAAAGAGGTACTGAAGTGGTTGGGGGGCTGGTGCCACTATAGACCAGCAGGCGCATGCAGAGCCTAATCATACCATCAGCTCCCACAAGAAAAGTTTGGCTCCTTCTCAAACCCATTAGTTGCATCCTATGGAAAAGATATTCAGGAAGATCAACAGTTATGGTAAGTATGTAACTTTCATTTCCAATAATAGGACACCAACATTTTGTGGCCTTGCCACTTCATTAGGGAGATTGTGGTGCAGATTATCTGTCAAAGATGTACATATACACAAAAAACAATAACAGCCATTAGTTCCCCATAATCTTACATGGCTCTAAATTATAAATACTATTCAAATAATACACGGTAAGATGATTAATTATATATTAACAAACTCTGCTGTTATTGCTAAGTACCCATACAAGATTTGTAACAGGCATCAGAAAAGTATAAAAAAAAATGCTGGGATCATTTTATAATGCAAATTCATTTTCTAAGTGAAAAAGGTACTGAAGAGTCATATGCTGTGAGTCTTCTGGTTGTAACATGATATTATAAAAACAATATGCTTCATAATCTCATTTTGATAATCTTGTCTACTGATGCCATATTAATCTCAAAGATCCAATTTCCATGTAAGCATTAAAAACCTTATGTATTATTGTTATTAAACACATTTTCACATCCAAAGTCAGTATTTATAATTTTAAAGATTGTTTCTTAGTTTAACCATACTTGACCACTCAGGATATATTTCAAATAATTCCTGTGAGTTTCCACTTTAATTTAAGATTGACAAGTAGAGATTAATTAGAAATTATATTTAAAGGCATTACTTCTGTTTTAATCCAGTTTATAAATAATCATGAAATGTTAAAAAAGTTTTCTAGCATTTCAAGTAAGACATGGCTTGTGTTGGATTTTTAAAAGTCAACAACAAATTTTCCGAAAAGGCAGATAGCTTATTAAATTTATTCTTCTGAAAAATACCTTCCAGTTGGTTTGAATTTTTTAAGTTCTACCTGTTATGTTTAAAGCATTAAGAGAAACAAGACAGGAGATCGAGGACATCCCTCTCTTTTTTTTGTCTGGAAAGAGTCAAGGCTCCAGATGTTACTCTGTGTCTAATTATTGCAGAAGAGGATCCTTAGTACAAGAGTGAAAGCCCATCAATAATATCTTTCCCAAAGTCTTCTAAAACTGGGAAAAATTAGTTCCATTCAGTTGAATCAAATGCTTTTCCAGCAGTAAGAGAAAAAAATAGATTTGGCAAATTCATTTTTTTTTTTATCTTCCATACAGTAGTGATCAATCTTCTGATATCAGAACATTGCCTTCCTCATAGAAACTCTGCTTGATCTCCATATATTAAGGTGTTAATCACTCTTTCAAGTTTGCTTGCTAAGATTTTAACTAAAATGTTACAATAAGTGTTAAGTAGGGAAGTTTGTCTATAATTCACACAATCTTGTTTATTTTCCTTTATTTATGGATCATGCTGTTTTAAGGTAGGGGTAATATTTTCTTATAATTAGACTCATTAAACATATTTAGAAAGTGGAGGTGTATTTCTGGTTCCAAATGTTTGTAAAGAGAAATTGCATTTCAATTCAAGCAAGGCGAGATGCCATTTGGAAGGCTTTTAATTGCTATAGTAACTTCTTCCTTAGGAATGGGTATTCCCATATTTCTAATATTTTGGTTTGGATTCACCTATTTTTTTTTCAGACCTTACTCCCTCATGTTCTCTTTAATCACATTTCTGGTAGATGAGCTCTTATTTTGGTAGAGTTTTTTTTTTTTTGTTTTGTAAAATGTAAGAAATAATTTATTTGAGAGGAGGCTGTTTAAATTGTCTCTTTGTTGTCTCTCAAACTTACAATTGAATTAAAATATTCTCTTTCTTGTCTGTCATATTCACAATAGAATTTTGATAATTTTGCTGTGTAATTCTCCCTGCCTTTGTGTTAGATTCCCAATAGCTGTGCTTTAGAGGGAATAAGGCACATTACTCATTTACCCTGGGCCCCATATTTAGAAGGTTTACACATGGTTAAACATGCTGGTGATGCACAAACTAGCTTTTGTTTGGACAGATGGGGCAGGGGGTATATTCAGTGGCCCCCAAGGTGTGGTACTAAACAGACAGCAACTACATGCAAAATATACAGCTGTACCCACGCAAGTGACAGCTCCCTCTTATAAACAAGAGTGCAGTAGTATATGCAGGGGTTTTACAAGCCCTAAACATCCACTGTCACACCACTGTTCATGGATTTCAGAACCCTGCTGTTATCAAAGTACCTGACCCACCATATCCTACCTGTCATAAAACAGAATCTAGCAATTTACAAACATCTGGTGGCCCCACTGAATGTCATACTGATCATGTAGATGCATCAGAATCTCAGTCCCTGGTAATCTACTGGACCCCACATCTCCTGCCTGATTGCTATAACCTCCTCATTCCAACTGATCCACTTAGCATCTACCTCTCCCACCTACCCCCAACAACACCTAACTTACCCCTCTGATCATAGAAGAGTAGTCATATCCAAAAATGACAACTGGCATAATCACTCCACTCACTGCCTTGGCCAGCCACTGTCTGACTGATATGGAGTGAGTGTGCACATACTGTAGAAACTGCTGTTTTTACAGTATGTTCATGCTTGCTCCCTGTCCCTTAGACACTGGACTGCCAAGGTGGTGAGTGGATAGGCTGAGCCAGTTATCTGTGGACATGACTGTAACTTCTCTCTTATGGTAACAGGTAGGTGCTGAATAGGGGGACTGAGAAGGGGGTTTTACAGCAGTGGGAATGAGGTGTCCACTAGATGACGAGGGAAAGAGGAAATAGTTTAACCAGGAGAGGCACACTAAGCCAAAGCTTGTTTCCAGTTGCGACCTGGGAGCACAAGAAAGTTAAGTGACTTGCATAGAGTCACACAGTATGTGAGTGGAGTTTGTAAGAATCAAACTCAGGTCTGGGCTGCTGGATGCACCAAGCTCATTCACACCTCATTCCTCTAACCTCTAGGCTATACTGCCAGCCTTATCATTATTTATTACTGAGGATGTATGCATGACTACATGATCTTTACCCACTACAGTTCACCTGCCTCTATAGTTGACCCCCTACCTTATGTCATAATCCTCTGTTGTGACATCGCAGTCTGTTACCATGGGAGTAACTGTGATGTCACACGTAGTTCATTATAACCTCAGGTAGGGAGGAAGCAACAGGACTAGATGAAATCTTCAGCTACAAAGATCCTGTTTTCATGCAGATGACCTCAGTAATAAATAGCAGGGAGGAGAAATACAGAACTAATGGGATATAACAAGCTGAACTGTCTCTAAATATTATGTTTTGTTAAAGTTCTCCTGAGGGTGTCAGCTGCTCTTTAAATGAAGTTCTGTTTTGTCCTTGACTATTCCTTTTAGAACTTTACCAGTGGAGAAGGTCAAATTCACAGCTGTATAATTTTTATAATTGGTCCTATTTCCTTTTTTATGTTTGCTTGTGCGCATTCGCAAGAAGCATTATGCGGCAGCTTAGTAGAGAAGCAGGTTGTGGAGGTGCGGCAGTGTGGCCGCCAATGCCAGCATTACATTTTTGGGCTTGGCGGTGTACCCCATTGCAGGCCCAGTGTCCTGATGACACTGGTTCTGCAGAAGTGTCACCAGCTTGAAATGATTTGGCCGCTGCAATGAGGGGCTGCCTCGTCATTGCAGCGTCAGCAATTCCGCTGCAATGAGGGAGTGACCCATCATTGCAGGGCGGTACCTTGCCTGGTGTAACATTTCCCTAAACATAGCAGCGGCTTCCTCAGAGCCCCATGAAAGTCGACTGACGGGGGTGCCCAATACCCCTGTCAGCATAACCTTGACCCAATTCATTTGCTGATGGGGGAACCCACTCCCCGTCGGCATAATGTACCCCTTCCCCCATTTGTTGTGTGCCGAGAGGATGCCCAACCCCCTCGGCATCATGACCCCCAAAAAAGTCTTTATGTGCTGATGGGGGGCCCAGTCCCCATCGGTTTAAGTCCCCCTTCCACAAATCACAGGCGGCACACTGGGAGCCCACCCCAGTGTGCACAAATGAAGACTGAAAAAAAAAAAAAACCTTCTTATGACATGCTTTTTATCATTTTTGCCCCTGAAATAAAGAAAATGGTCCCTCGTGGTCTTTTGTGCCCCCTCCAACAACCCGCACCCACCCATCTCCCCACACACCCCTCACCCCGCACTCTACATCTGAGCCCGGCGCAATGATCTTCGATGGACCAGGAACACGCTTGCACTCTTCAAAGCTGCCTGCAAACTGAAGAAATGCCGGTAAGCTGTATAATGGCATAAATAGTGTTTTTTCAACTTATGTGGATATCTCGGTCATTTTCTGGACTTTTGGCACCAAATTTTCAACATGGGGTTACTGGGACCCCTCCTCATGAATACAGTCACTGTCATGGCGTTATTTGTTCCCGAAAGGTGAGTTTGTGGTCACTGTGCGGAATCACCTTTTGGGTCCAATTAATGAAACGACAGTGCCACTGTTCATGAGGTGGGCTCTCAAAAAGCCTATGTTGCAAGCATGGTGGAAAAAATCCCACAAATTACTGTTTTACTAGTGTGCATTGTGCAGTTTCCATGCATGCTCGTAACTTCGTGAATTTGCAATATTTTCACTTCAGAGTTTCAACACTGGCATTTTTTCAGACCTTCTTATGAACAGTACAGCTGTCATGTTACACATCCTTTCTGAAATGTATTTTCACACTTCTGGCACAGAATAGTGCTGTCGCTGTGGGAACTCAGTGTTCAGGACACTTTACAAAAATCACAGTGGCACTGTTCATGAGCAGAGATCCTAAAATGCCTATGTTGAAAATTTGGTGATGAAAGTCCATAAAATGACTGTTACAAGCATGCATTCCGTAGTTTCCACTCACCCTCATAACTTTGCAAACTTATATCCGTTCTGAAATGTGTTTTCCCACTACCGGCGCAGAATAGCGAGGTTGCTGTGGGAAGTCAGTGTTCGGGACAGATTAAGAAAATCACAGTGACACTGTTCAAGAGCAGAGATGCTAAAATACCTATGTTGAAATTTTAGTGACAAAAGTCCATAAAATGACTGTGTTATGAGCGTACATTGTGCAGTTTCCATACACCCTTGTAATTTTGCGCATTTGTAATATTTTCACTCCAAATTTTCAACATTTGCATTTTTTCACACCTCCTTATGAACAGTACAGCTGTCATTTTTCATTTCCTGCCCGAAATATGCATTTACACATCTGGCGCAGAATAAGTGGTCGCTGTGGGAAATTAATGTTCAGGACAGATTAAGAAAATCATAGTAACAGTGTTCATGAGCAGAGATCACAAAATGCCTATGTTGAAAATTTGGTGAAATAATTCCACTAAATGACTGTGTTACGCGCGTGCATTGTGCAGTTTCCATGTACGCTCGTAACTTCACAAATTTGTAATATTTTCATGCCAGATTTTCAACACTGGTATTTTTTCACACCTCCTTGTGAACAGTACTACTGTAATTTTTCACATCCTGGCTGAAATGTGTTTTTGCACTTCTGGTGCAGAATAGCGTTGTCGCTGTGGGAAATCAGTGTTTGAGACAGATTAAGAATGAGCGAGTGAGAGGGAGGACCGAGTGAGCTCAACAGAGGTCTGTCAGGACTGCTGCGGATTTCTTTGTGGGCAGAAAAAGGTGCCAATGCAGGCAGAAGCCCAGTACAAAAGGGCAGCCTGAAGCCCCGGGAGAAACAGAATGAGTGAGTGAGAGGGGGGGAGTGAGCGAGCTCAACTGAGCTCTTTCAGGACTGCTGCGCATTTCTTTGTGGGCAGAAAAAGGCTCCCACAGGCAGGAGTCCAGTACAAAAGGGCAGCCTGCAGTGCTGGGAGAAATGGAATAAGTGAGTGAGAGAGGGGGAGCGACCGAGCTCAAAGGAGCTCTGTCACGACTTTAGAGTTGCCTACCCATCTGCCCAGGGTCCTGTGTGGTCATATATTATAGCAGGGTCTCTGGGGTGGAAACAAAGTAATGATTGGATACTTTTAGGATTGCTGTAATAATACAGATTTAGTTCGGTTTATTTCTCTAACTGAGCTAAGTACTGAGCTATACTGTTAGGATTGCTGTACAGTAATAATACATATTTATTTGTTCTGTTTATTTCTCTAACTGAGCTGAGTAATACTTGGAGTGCAATACAGTTTGTAACTGGGCTAAGTGAAACTATGAGGGCTGAGAACAAAAAGTATGGTAGCTCAGGGGTGAAAACGGACAAGGAGGCTTTAGGATTGCTACAGTAATATAGTATCTAACGGATGAGATTTGAGATTGAATTAACCCGGTCCACAAGGGGGCAGTAGGGGGACTAGTGTGGGGGGGAACAGGAATTTGAGTAAATAGGGTCTAACAGTTGTAGCAGGGTACAGAAACCAGGAGTAAGAGCCTGTAACATAAGATGGGGCCAAAATGGGTCAGGTGTCACATGTCAATAGGGCAGGCATCTTTGGAAGGGTGGTGGGGGTATACAGGGTGTGGGTCCACCATAATCCTGGACTGGGCTTGGAGGGGGGTGTATGGTCTATAGACAACTGGCTAGTTGGAGGGAGGAACTGTGGAGGTTAGGGAGGAGTCTGAGTGGCAGGGCAGATGAGTATGGTAGGCATCCTGGCTGGGGGGGGATATGGGATGGCCAGGGGGATGGGAAGAACAACTAGGAACTGAAACCGACCCCAGTATCAGAGGCACTAGCAGGAAAGAGAGGAGAAGGAGGGGTGTCCGAGGTGGGGGGCCTCTGATAGAGGAGGAAGAGACCACAAGGAGTACCAGAGGAGAGAGCAGATGGCTGCAGGTAGGGAGGGACCAGGGGTGGGACACAGGGGCATGTACGGGAACAAGCAGGAGGGGTAAACTGATAGGGGGAAGAGATTTAGGAGGGGTATCGACTAGAAATAGATTCGAGCCTCTGCTATGGGAGAGAAAGGAAAAGCAGGAATATACTGAAGGGGGGAGGACAAGTGGGGCATGAGAGGGATGGCAACAGGTAGGGGAAGAGATAGCGAGGACAAAAGGGTAGAAGGGGGCTAGTAAGGAAGGAGGGGTGACTGGAGGAGAGAAGGCTCGGGAAGGGGAAGGATTGGAGGGCATCACTGGCCAGAATTGAAGGGAATGGGGGCTCCAAATCGACAACAACGGGAATAGGAGAGGGGTTGGAAATCAGCAGGGGAGGAGGAGGGGAGGTTGACATGGGAAGCCCGGTAGGAAGTAGTCAGGCTGGGAAGAGCATCAAGGGGGATGGGAGGAATAAGGCAGAGAAAGAGGTGAGGCAGAAGTAGGGTGCAGATATAGAAGTCCAGAGGATGCAGCTATGGGGTAGGGGCAGGAAGAACAGAATACTGGGGTGGTGGAAGGGCATTAGAATGGAAGGGGGTAAGGGACGGGTGCTTGTCCTGGAGGATTCTATACTGAAAGGGATGAGATGGGGGGGAAAGGCACAGCCTTATTTCATGGGTTGAAGCTATCCCCGGGTTGACTGCAGGAGGGGCAGGGCAGGCACTGCTCAAATGTGCTGCAAGGGGGAGGAAGAAACCTCATTTAGTGTTGCATGTGAGTACAAACGACTTGGCGGGGGAGACTGTGGAAGTAGTGAGGGGGAGGTTCTAGGAGTTGGACAGGCAGTGTGAGGGGGTGGGGGCATCAGTGGCATTCTTGGAGGTACTCCTGGTACCATGTGCAAGCATGGGGAGGAAGGGTAGGATCCAGGAGTTCAGTGACTGGCTGAGAGATTGGTGCCACACCAAAAATGATGGGTTAGTGACTGACTGAGGTAGGGTTTGGGGCAATAGTGACTTGTATGCAGGGAACAGGCTACACTTGAGCGGGAAGGGGAGAGGAGTATTAATGGTGGGATTAGAGGGGTATAGCTATACTAAGGTGGATTTAAACTTGTTGGGGGGGGTAACCAAAAGACTGAGGTTGGTAGAAAGGTCCAGATGGGGAGCCTAATGAGCTCACCTCCCTAGATGTAGGTAAAGGCAGAGGTGTAGTAACCCTGGAAGGGGTGGGCAAAGTGGTCTGAGTGTAATACAGAAGGCAACACCACCCGGTAAGAATAATGAGGAGAAAGGGTGTGGACTACTGGGAGGAGGGACACAGGCCAAGGAGAAGAGTGAGAAGAAGGAGGGGTAGGGCTGGAAGATGGTCTCTCTCAATACAAGAAGCCTGGGGAACAAAATTGCAGAGCTTTCAGGTGCTCCTTTCAGAGGGAAGGTGGACACTGCTGTAGTGACAGAGACTTGGGCCGTAGAGTACCATGATTGGGACTTGGCAATCGCGGGATACAGGATATAAAGGAGGGACTGGGGGTTGAAAAGTGGGGGGGGTTGCACTCAATGTGAAGGAAGTGATCAAATGCATAAAGGACGAGGGAGGAGTGGACAGAGGCACTTTGGGTGCAGTTCCTAGACTCCAAGGGCAGAAAGCTGAGGCTGGGAGTGGTGTACAGACCACCAGCCCAATCCGGGGAACTGAATGGGGAGTTGGCAGAGCAGATAAGAAGGGTATGTAGAAGGGAAAGTGTGGTGATAGTGGGAGATTTTTACCTACCAGGGGTTGACTAGAGCACCCCGTCCACTAGGAGTACCAGGGATCAGGTGCTCTTTGATGCATTCCAGGATGGCCTTCTGACACAATTGTTAAGTGGGCCTACAAGGCTTGGTAGCACTCTGGACCTAGTACTTGCAAATGAGGAGGTGGTGAGGGAGGTAAGGGTGGAGGACCCACTAGCGGGTTGCAACCACCAAACAGTGTGGCTCGTTCTTGCGCTGGGCAGGGAGACAGGAGGCACAGGCACTAAGGTGGTGGACTTTAGTAGGGTGGACTTTGGGAGGATGGGAGCAATACTGCAAGGGAGACTCCAGGGTATTAGGCCGGGGATGGATGCAGAACAAAAATGGGGAGTCATAAAGACTGAGCTAACAGAGGCCACAGTAGCCTGCACCAGGTCCAGGACTAAGAAGAGCAGAGCCAAGAAACCATGCTGGCTGAACAAGGAAGTGCTGCAAGGTGTGAGGGCAAAGAGGGCTGCATACTGGAAGTACAGGAGAACAGGGAAGGGCGAGGATAAGGAGGCTTACAGGAGTTGGTCAAGGGAGGTGGCCAGGAGGGTGAAAAAATTAAGGTCTCCAGGGTAGTAAGGTTAGCACAGGGCATAAAGGGAGGGGAAAAGGACTTTTTTAGGTATGTCAGGGAAAAGAGGAAGTGCAAGGAACATATTGTGAGCATAAAGCAGGGAACGGATTGGGTAGAAAAGGAGGTGGAGCAAGGGGAAATTCTAAATGAGTACTTCTTCTCCATTTTCACTAAGGAGTGGGATGGTCCACTACCAGCATGGACTGGGGGGGTGGGGAAAGGGGTGAGTAGGTGATGGACAGAGTAATCACAGGGAGTAGGGTGCTAGAGGGGCTGAGGGTACTAAGGGTGGAGAAGGCACCAGGTCCTGATGGCATCCACTCCAGGGTGCTAAGGGAGTTGGCAGAGCTGTTGACTGAGCCACTGGCAGATCTGTTCAACACTTGTCTGGAAATGGGGTGTGTGCCCCAAGACTGAAGGGTAGCCCATGTGGTTCCCATACACAAGAGTGGGCCTAGGGAGCAGCCAGGAAATTATCAGATGGTCAGTTTCATGTCCATAGTGGGTAAGGTTATGGAGGCGATACTGAAGCAGAGGCTGGTGGCATTCCTAGAGAGTAATGGCCTCCAAGATGGCCGGCAACACGGGTTCATCTCAGGGAAGTCTTGTCAAACCAACCTAATAGAATATTATGACTGGGTGACAAGGGAGTCGGACAGGGGCCATGCGGTTCATGTCCTGTACTTGGACTACAGTAAGGCCTTTGCTACAGTGCCTCATGAGAGACTGGGGGGAAGCTGACGGCAGTGGGGTGGGAAAAAAGCTAACTAAATGAATAGAGAACTGGTTACACAGGAGGGTGCAGAGGGTGGTGGTGGTGGTGGGAGTTCTCGGCACCTAGAGCTGTGACAAGTGGGGTGCCACAGGGGTCAGTGCTGGGCCCGGTGCTATTTGGGCTCTTTATCTCTGATATTGCACACAGAGTGGGGAGCAGGGTTAGTCTGTTCGCAGATGATACCAAATTGGTGGCAGCGATGGACAAAGAGGATGAATGGGAAAAACTGCAGGGGACCTAACCAAACCAGAGACATGGTCGGTGGAGTGGCAGCTAGGATTCAACACAAAGAAGTGTAAGGGGATGCACTTCGGGGCTAAGAACCAAAAGAGGGACTACTGGTTGGGAGGGGTGAGGTCAGGGATCACAGAGGAGAAGGACCTAGGGGTGTTGGTAACTGGGAGCATGAACAACTCAGCTCAGTGCAGGAGAGCAGCAGCGAAGGCAAACAGGATGCTATGGTGCATCACAAGGGGGTTCTCATCCAGACACAGGGCTGTGATCCTTTCTGTCTACAGCTCATTGGTCAGACCACACCTGGAGTACTGTGTGCAATACTGGAGGCCATACCTGAAGAGAGATATAAAGTTACTGGACGGGGTGCAAAGGAGGGCAACAAAAATGTTAAAGGTGATGGAAGGAAAGGAATATGAAGTTAGGCTGAAGGAGCTGAACATGTACACATTGGAGAAGAGGAGGGATAGAGGGGATATGATTGAAGCATTTAAATACCTGAGGGGGTAAATAAACCTAACACCGAGGGGGTGTTTAAACTGAGGAGTGGAAGAGAGACGAGGGGGCATGGACTAAGGTTAGAAGGGGGACGTTTCAAGAGGGAAATGAGGAGGCACTACTTCACTGAGAGGGTGGTGTGTAGTTGGAATGTGCTGCCAGAGGGGATGATAATGTAGGATAGTCAATAGCTTTAAGTAGGAGTGGGATAAAGCAAGACAAAGAGTCAAGGGGCAGGGACTGGGATAAGCGGGGGAGGAGGCTGGGGCAGCTGCAGTCTAGGGTGCTAGCTGCACACTCTGGCAGACTTAAATAGACAGATTGGTCTGTTCTGCTATGTTAGCATGTATGTTCATATGTAAAATCACAGTGACTGTTCATGAGCAGAGGTCCCAAAATGCCTGTGTTGAAAATTTGGTGACAAACGTCCATAAAATAAGTGTGTTACAAGCGTGTGCTGCGCAGTTTCCATTCACCATCGTAACTTCGCAAATTTGTAGTACTTTCACTCCAGATTTTCAACATTGCCAGTTTTTCAGACCTCCTTATGAAAAGTACAGCTGTCATTTTTCACATCCTGCCCGATATATGCACTTATACATCTGGCGCAGAACAGCGCGGTTGCTGTGGGAAATCAATGTTCATGACAGATTAAGAAAATCATAGTGACAGTGTTCATGAGCAGAGATCACAAAATGCCTATGTTTAAAATCTGGTAAAATAATTCCACTAAATGACTGTGTTACGCGCATGCGTTGCGCAGTTTCCACCTACGCTTGGACGTTTGAGCATTTTTAATATTTTTACTACAGATTTTCAACATTACCATCTCTTCACACCTCCCTATGAATGGTGAAGCTGTCTTTCTTCACATCCTGCCCAATATGTGTTTTCGTACATCTGGCGCACAATGACACGGTCTCTGTGGGAACTCAAAGTTCGGGACACATTGACAACATCACAGTGCCACTGTTCATGAGAAGAGGTCCCAAATGCTTTAATGAGGTGGGGGTCACAAAAAGGCCATGCTGAAAATTTGTAGTGCAAATACCAACAAACGCCCGGGGCATTAGGCTTTCTAACCATAATGTCCCACCCTGTACAGACTGGCAGGCATCAGGGGGGTGCCTTTGGATTGCCAACTGTAATGCTCATGCCGATCCACCCCCACCCTGCAGCTAGTGACAGGCATCGAGGTGTGCCTTGGACTCTTCAGCTCCAGAGTTCACCTCATTCTCCTATATTGCACTCATTTCAGCTTATGTCTTTATGGAGTGGGGTGATCGTAAAGCCGAACACCCCAGGGCACACCTCAACACTTGTCGGTGTCTGTAGGACAGGATGTGGTGAAATGGCATGAACGTTACTGGCGACGACCCAAACGTGTACCCCAATGCCTGTCTGTCTCTGCAGGTTGGAGGTGGGGTGGCGTGAAGTTCAGTACTTCACTGCCATTCCTACTCTGCATCTGTCTAACTCCTGCATTTCCAATGCTAATACCAACGAGCAAACATTCAGCATTGCTAAATGCTTGTTTAAATTGGGGTAATGTGTGCTACTTCCCAATCTTGAACCATCCTTAACTCCTCTAATGACTTTTGGAAAATTGATCCCAGCGGTTCAGCTGTTACTTCAGCTGTTTCTTTGAGTAGTTTAGGGTGGAAACCATCAGGCCCAGGAGCAATCTGCTCCTTACATTTGAGACAAAAACTTTGATGTTATTTTTCTTGTGAACTCCATTGAATAAATGTATTACCTCCCTATTTTGATATACGCTTTGAAATAAGTTATTAAAAATGTCGACCATTTAGCCAGCCCATCGACGCAGTGGTTGGATTTCTGCTTGCCACGACGGTGACCCAGGTTCAGGAACGTATCCAGGTGGTTGGAGGGCCAGCCAGGGGGAGAAGGATCGAGCATCCCTAGGACAGCTCTTCCTCTCCAAGGGAGAGGGAGAGTATGTGCTCAGTGCAGGAGCAACATCTGGTGGAGGCCAGGTCTGTTGCCCTGCACCGACACAAGTCATAACTCTCTGGGGTGTGACAGAAGCAGGACATCATTGCTCGTTTCCACCCCAGCTTACCGGGGAAAAAACCTCTGCACCTGCTGTCTACATGAAGCCCTGCCCCAGGCTTTGATTAGCCTCCTGGCCAAGCTCTCTCAACCAGTTACCGGTTTCATGGTACTGGTGCCCTCTATGGTGCCGTGACCCCATCAGGGTGATTGGGAGAGCAGGGGCTAATGTAGGAGGTGGAAGTCAAGGGGCACCGTGACCAGGGCAGAGACCTGACAGTAGGGTCAGGTAAAAAGCTAAATAAATATAAAAAAATAAATGTCGACCATTTTAGCACAGTCTGAAATAATTTTATCTACACATATTGGATCAATCTGTTTTTTTGTTTTTTTTTGTCTTTCTATGGCTGTTTACATAATTATTAAATGCTTTTTTATTACCCTTTGTAGTTGCTACAGAATTTACTCTAAAGATGTCTTTGCCACTTAAATTTGTTTTTTCAGTTACTTTATTTTGTTTTTCTAATTAGTCCATAATTCATATGTTCCCTTTATTTTTACCATCTAATAGGCCCTGTTTTTCTTCCCAATAGCTTTTTTAATCTTTCTTATAAACTAAGTAGGAACCCTGCCACAGCTATTATATTTTTTGACAAGTGGAATGAAATCATTAATACAGGTATTCAGTTTGGCCTTGAACATTTTCCGCATACTCTCAACATCTTGTCCAGGAAATTCCTTTTTCCAGTTCCATTTACTCAAATGTTCTATAATAGCCTTGTAATCAGCCCTACCAAAACATCTCACTTTAGTAGTTCTTATTTCTATATTTCTTTTGACATTAATTGTAAATTGCACCATATAGTGGTCACTGTCCCCTAGAGGCTCTCTTACTGTATAATTGTTATATCCTCATTTAAATTGCTTAATACCAAATCCAGTTTCTTTTCTACTCTGGTACTATCCATAACATAATTTTCAAAATTAAGGGCATTTAGGGTTTCTATCAGCTGTGATTCAAATGGTGTTGAGGTTGTTCTACTTATACTGTGTATACCAGGGCGGTTAAAATTACCCATAATTATTAATTTGCTACCCTTGTCTGCTCTTTTATTAGGTTAGGAAATTCCATATTTTGATCTGCTAAATGGCAATGGGATCTGTAACACACCCCTATTATGATTTTGTCATTTGATGATGGTAGTATTTGACCCATATTTGCTCACTTCCTTGAATAGTATTGTATTTCTCTATGGCTGATACTTCTATTCGTCCTTTAATATTAAATTACCACACCTCCCCTTTTTTTGTTCTCTGTCCTTGTTGAATAATTGATATCCAGCTATATGCATTCCCCATTGTTCATTCTTCCACCAAGTTTCTGTAACTGCAGATAGTTATATTTTCACTATAAAGTGCATATTCAAGTTCATCCTTTCTATTTTTCAAGCTCCTTGCATTAACTAACAAATTTTTCTAATTCTCCTGGTCCTTACGGGCACTAATCTTGCTTTCCTTACTTAACGCAGTACTGTGCAACGTCAATTATCCAAACCCCAATTATCCAGATTTCCATATTATCTGAACTCTGACATTGTCCCCCAGCTCTCATTTGCCTAATGTTATGGACCCTCGATTAACCAAACTCTCGATTATCGGAACAAATCTGATGTCTCCCAGAGCATTCGGATAATCAAGGTTTTACTGTATATGTATCTCCATCCTCCTTCCTCTTACTATCTAGTTTAAAAGTGTCTGTATTGTTCAGTTTATTCTTTCAGCCAAAACCCTGGAGCCCTGTGTATTTAGATGCAGTCTGCCAGCAGCGTAATGGTTGTAACCCCTCTCAAAAGTGCACCAATTTCCAGAATAGTAGAAACCTTCCCTTCTATGCCACCTTTTTAATCATCCATTTAACCTTTTGATCTCAATCATTTTGGTTCTTCTAGCTCTTGGTATAGGGAGAATTTTGGAAATTGCTACGTTACAGCTTTTTTGCTGCAGTATTTGTCCCACCTGTTTAAATTGTCTTTGAATATTTGTTAGATTCTTTCTCCTAACATCATTCACACTGATAAAATATGTAGTACTAGTAATGGTGTGCTAATGCCCCTCAAAAGTCCATCAAATTTTTTGTTAATATGAATCCCAGCCCCAGATAGGCTGCATACCATACCAGACTCATTCCTGTTTCTGTAAATATTCTTATCCATATACCTTAGGATAGAATCTCCCGATACCACGATTGTTTTGTGATTATGCCCCCCTGATCATGTAACCTTTTTCTGCTGCTTATCTAATATGGTGTTAATAGATGCCTGGCTCTAAATGATGTTTTCTTTGCTTGAATGCCCTAGCAGAAGATGAATCTCTTTGTTGGTTCCTGTCTCCCCTTGTGTACTTGCAGTGGGCCCTTTTCCAGTAACAGATCATTTTCTGCCCTCTCTGTGTTCGCCAGTAATACAGGTTTCCTTTGCTGCACCATCATCACCATTTTCTTCATCTAAATCTTGGAGTGAGTCAGACTGATCACTCATCCTAATTGAAAAATGTTCCCTTCTCCTTTTTTTAGCCTATGTTGCACCAGGCACCATTCATTACCTTCTAGTGCCTCTTCATTAGGTTCAACATTTTGACCTGCTCTGTAGTTCCTTTTGTCCCTAACTTTGTCTGTCTCCTTGGGCACATTATTCCCTTTACTCTTTTCACTTCCCTTGGCTTGGATCAAAATATTTGTCTTTTGAAGATGTTGTTTAACCTTATTGATTTCTGTTTGCAGTTTCAATCTTTCTTTTAGTATTTTTAGTTCCTGTTCTAATGTTTTTATATAAACACACTAGTTGCAAATAAAATCTGTGCCAGGTTCTCCTTTTTCACTCATATTACATGCACTGCATGTTGTCTATTCACCCGCCTTCAGTTCTACAGTTTCCATATTAATTCAACAAGATTAGTAGTAATTACTAACCTAAAACAAAAAACAACCAAACTTTCCTGGCCCTCTGCTCATCTGCTCCATCTGACACCATCAGACATGCACAGACATGCGCGCTTGCCTCAGCGTGTCACCTCGTTTGCTAGCGGGCAAGCTTTTAAAGGCGGAGACCCAGAAGCTTTGTCAGAAGTGCTCCTAGTGGACCTAAAAGCATGGACAGCCAGTCCTATATGCTGCAAACTGGTGTCCTGTTACCCAACGCCTACTGTGCATTATAAATGCTCCCTTTTGTGCTGTCAGTAGTTCCCAATTGAACTCATGGAACTATGTGTCTCAGCAGCCCATGTTGCCTTAGTAATTCATCTCTCCCTGTGACTCCAAGCCAAGCTGTTTCCCTACAGAATTACACAGTACAAGCACACAATTTATGAATTTTGGGATAAGGGTAGGCAAGCACATACTCTCTCTGCAGCCCATAAGGGTAAAATCAGTAGTTCCCTTCACAAGCTCTGTTTCACTTGTTAGCAGGTGAGCTTTTAAAGACGGAGACCCAGAAGTGTTGTCAGAAGCACCCCCAGTAAAACAAAAGCCCTTAAAAGGACTTAAAATCATGGACAGCCAGTTCCATATTCTGCAAACTGGCACCCTGTCACCCAGCACCTACTGTGCCTTAAAAATGCTCCTTTTGTGCCATCAGTAGTTCCCAGTTGGACTCGTAGAATGTGGAACTGTGTGTCCCAGCAGCCCCTGTTGCCTTAGCAACTCCTCTCTCCCTGTGACTCCCAGCCAAGCTGTTTCCACACAGAATTAAGCAGCAGAAGCGCACAGTTTGGGAAATGTGGGATAAGAGCAGGCAAGTACATAAGGATAAAATCAGTCGTCCTCTTATTTTTTATTTTCTTGAATTTTGTTGACCCAGTAGGCCCACTGAGACTAGAAGTCCCTTTTTCAGGGGTGACCGGGGGTGGATACAGATGGCAACCAATTGAAATTTAACCATATTAAGCTGTTGGTGGTATTTTTACTGAGTGGGGAACTTTGGCCAGGACACCAGGGAAATTCCCTTGCTCTTTTCGAGGAGTGTCATGGGATTTTTAATGTCCACCTGAACAATTACCAGAACAGGCAGACAGGACCTCGGTTTCATGTCTCATCTGAAAGATGGCACTTCAGGAGATCAGCACCCCCTCATGCTGCACTACAGTGTCAGTATTAGGTTTTAACCCAAGTGCTTGACATTGGGAAAGAACCCACAGCCTTCTGATCTTCCGGCCTCAGAGGCATATGTGCAACCTGCTGAGCCACTGACATTGACAGCGAGCCATGGGCACATAAAGACATGCAAATGGGCCATTAACACTTTGCATGCCCTATGAGCTCATTAACATGCTTGCTGCTAAGTGTGGCCCACAAGAACAATGGCACTGTCCCATTTGAGAACTGCTTTCTCCTTTTGCTCCTTTGATTCAGTGCCCTGCACAGTACTGTCAGTTACAGTGCATGGCAATAACATAGCCCCATATTCAGACAGTCAGCACACTCCAGTCTGGGCATGCAGCCTCTCTTAATATGACCCAGGTAGCCCATGCACTATGTCATACAAATAGAATAATAGATATGTTACTGTGCATTACAAGGCAATAATCTCAATGAGAGGTACTCGTGTCCCCAGAACCTTGAGATGGGATTATAGCCTTGTGATGCACAGTAACATACTTATTTTTTAAATATATGGATCCAAGGTGAATTGACTCACGTCTGTTTCACCAGTGATGTCAACAGGTCTGTATACGTGTCAGCAGGGTTCCCCATTGCTGTGCGCATCAGCCGGTGCGGGCTTTGTTTAACCCTGCTTTTTTTTTCCAACTGCTGTCCGTCGGTGGCAGTATCAGTTGGGCAATGGTTGTGACAACAGGAGCAGGGGGAAAGTGAGTTAGATTGCTGATAACATGACACAGCAGGGAGGAAAGAGAAACCGTTGCTGCTACACCTGATGGTTTTTCTCGCTAAGCCGCCTAAGAAAGCAAGCCTCCATTTTTCCAGTGTTGTTCTACCCACCCACAGAGGAAAGCGGCCAATCAGAAGGCATGCTATGGAAGATGTCGGGGGCAGACTTGCACATGCGCTTTTCAGCTTTGGTGATAACACTATCGTTCAGGTCCCAAAAGATAGTATTACTGCACCTGAATGATAGTATTATCAGTCTGGAGCGGTAGTATTATCACTCCTGGAGTGATGGTATTACCCAGATTTATTTGTATGCTTTCTAATAGTATTATTTTATGAATCCATATATTAAATACTGCTAATAACTGTGTGGTGTAAAAGACGGCTATGAGTATGGGGCCTTACATCTCATAACATACAATTAGTCAGCTACTATGTGCAGTAGCAAGTAATGAGGCCCAGAATTATAAATTTTGTGTTGGGATTCTAGTTTTTTAGTCCTTTTTCCTTATATTCTAACATTTTCAGTCTTTTCTTTCTTTTGTAAAGAAATGCCAATAAAACCTTCTTTTGTGAAAGGTGTGTATGCTCCTCAGGGAGTGCCTCTAGATACTTTAAGTGTACAGTTTCTTTCACAAAACAAAATATTTTGGTTTCTTTTAAGACCAACTTTTGAAATTTCTCATCTGTCACCAAGGAAGAATTATAGTAAATCTCCATTTTGGTTTCCCTTTCCCTCCAATACAACTTTATCACTCACAAGCTCCTCCTCAACGCCAAAAAGACTAAAGCAATGATTCTCTCACCAAAGTCTACTCCTGGATGTCCACATATCACATAGATCTGAACACTCTTAGATGAACCCCTTGAAGTAGTTGATACCTTTAAATATCTAGGGTTCTGGCTGCATAACAAGCTCAACTTTCTGTGCCACTTAAATGAAACCTCGAAGAAACTAAGACAGGAATTAGGTTTATTCTATCACACTTACTTACGTTAGAAGCCAGAATGAGACTAGTACAAACTACATTCCTACCTATACTGACTTCCTTTACAGTCATTGCCCATCAACTATGCTAAACAAACTGGACACCCTTTACCACCAGGCTGTAAGATTTATCCTAAATCTACCCCATTGTACACATCACTGTTGTCTATACCAGGTTTCGGGATGGACCTCACTCTCAACTAGGAAAAAAAGGAATGCTCTCCTCTGGTTTTTTAGAGCATTATCTGATAACCTCCCTGCATACATCTCGAACCTCTTCAGATGGGCTAAAGGTTCCTATGGCTTGAAACGCTTCTCCATAATCTGCTTCCAGATTCCTAGAGTGAAAACTACCCTTGGCTCGGCAGCAATCAACTTCTCACTTCCATCACTTTGGAACACTATGCAAGACTCATTAAAATTATCCTCACTTCCAAGCATTCTCACATTCAAAGCTCTATTAATGGATTATCTGAAGGAATCATGCAACTGTTTCAGATGCGTATGACCCCTAAGCCCTGGGTGCCACTCTCAAATCCTACGCCTAAGTATCTCATCCAATTCTACATTCCTAACAACAGAAACTTAGGATCTACAAGCCTAGTTCCCTTTAATCTGAGATGGCCCTGCCTATTCTCTACCTTTTACCTGTTCTGGCCTCCCTCTTGGCTGCCTACTCTTTCACCCCAGTTTCTACCCTATTCCTTAATACCTCCTTATTTTTTATCATTTAGGTATGAGCTCTTACTTAGCGGAGACTATATGGGATTGTTGTCTCTTCTCATTCCAGTAAAGCTTATCATTATGTACCTTTGCATGTTAATTATGTTGACTGGTATCTATAGGCACATATTGACCGGCACCTTCACAATATTTTTTTGTTTGCACCGCTGTCCACCGTAATTGTAATCTTATGAAGTGTACTGTATTGTATTAATGCCCAGGACCATCTTGAAAATGAGCTTGCTCAATGGTGTTTATGCCTGGTTAAATAAAATGATTGATTGATTCTATTACTCTACTGCATATTAGCAGCAATCAGAGTGTGATTTGATATTGAGATGATGCCAATGTCAGCATTTGCTGATCTATTACTTAAATCTCTATTAATGAACATCTAATTTAACCTAACCTACTGTATAGATCACAAGGGGTTGAATAAAAAGTATAGTATCTACTTGCACACATCACTTAAACCTAAATCCAGTGTAAATTAAACTAATCTGTTCCTATTTTTATTTTTATGAGCAGAATATGCCAAACATATTCTGTTCCTATCAAAGTACAGGTCCAGAACCAGGTTCATATTGCTATCCATTTCCATTTCTGAACCTGGGTTAGCAGCCAAGACTACACTAATCTATTCAAAATATTTGGGGTCATCTGTTTTTGGAATGTATGCATTACAAAAAGAAATACTACTGTCACCTAACTGCCCATTTACCATGATCCATCTACCCATCATATCCATATATTGTTTTTATTTCTAAAATTTACCTTCCCTGAATAGTAGTGCTATACCCCGTTTATTAATTGAATAAGAGAAAAAAAAGATTTGATCCACCCAAGACTAAATGTTTCTGATTCTTCTGATGATAAGTTTGTCTCTACTTTAAGAAGTTGAGGTGATTTATAACCTAGTGCCTCTTTATAGGTGATCTAGCCTTTGCAGTTCCAAGTATACCCATCAACTCTCCCTGATTTTGCCCTAAGATTATCTTCTGTCCCTCATAACAATTGTGTATTTGTGACTGATCTATGGGGAATGTCAGCACAAAATAATGTCAGACAGTAAAGTTACAGTTGTGTGCTTCTTCAGAAAATGCATCTTACACTAATCCTTTTATTCTAATTAGCTTTCTGAGTGCATACTGACACTTTTTATGGTGTGTCCCTGATTTTGGATCTTCATCCCTGATTTTTTTAAAGCTTGTCCCTGATTTATTCGGCAAGAGGTTGAGAGTTATGATTCCAAGATATATGTAAATGTTCTATTTGTAAACTGTATGTATCAAATACTTTGCTGAATTATATTTAGATAAGACTTTTCTATACCCAGAGCAATTAGGGAGACACATTACTATTTGTTAGCAGTTCTACATATCCTACAATCAACATACTGTAGAATTTTATAAACATTAACTTTGGAACACATACTGCAAAGGGATTTGAAAACTCATCATGAGTCTATTCTTGCTGCTTCAGTGTCTATACTGGAATTCCCTGAAATGACTTAATAAGGCATTTACAGTCAGTTTCAAAAATAAATTATGTAATTTTGATGACCTTTGGTTGGAGGATAAACCTCAAGGTCAAACTTTGGTATCAGACATGTTTTCAGTGAAAATACAGATCAGGTTTGTGTCTTAGTACCTAAGCATCCAAATGTGAAAGAATAAGACCCATTACCTAAAATTCTCTTGTTAAATTTTAATAAAACATCAAAAAAGGAGGAGTTTTTCACAATGTCTTTATCATTAAAGTGCAAGCCTATAATGAGAATAAGCTATACTTAATGGTAGATCATATACACATAGGTATAACTCTGTCTTGAAATTAAGGATGATGATTAAAGGTAATTAAATCCTACCATATCTGATTTCTGTGTATTGCAAACTTTCCAGTCATATCCTAGTAAGGACATATTATGAAATGCTGAAACTCGGTCACCCGAGTTTCAGCAACCCGACTAAAAAGCCTGAAGCATGGTTGCTCGACAACTAAAAAATTTCCAAAGTGAGTTTATCTAATGTTTAGGGAGGGGCTTTGCCCTCACTTCATTTTATAACAAACTCCAGCACAGATAAATTCGGAGTGCAACCCTGTTTTGGGCTTTTCATGTCAAGTAAATGTGACTCCGGAAACTGAGTTTCGGTGTTTTAAATGGATGCCGCTAATAATGGATAATCTGAGAGAGTTAATTAAATACACAAAGCCATTTAAAGGTGTTTTTGATAAGTAGAGTAGCAGGAAATAAGAGTCATCAGTATGATAATGAAAAACAGGAGTACAGGCAGCATTCACCCCAATCTCAACTCAAAATGATACATTTCAAACAGTGCAAGTGTGTACCCCTTTTAATGATATAAATATTAAATGCAGGATTCGTCTCCATTGGTGTGGTACAAACATCTCCTAACATGCAGATGCCAATAGATAATCTAGCATTTCCCACCTGTAACTGGGTGCTTTATCAGAGGTCAAAGGGTGGAATTCAGAATGTTGTTTAAATACTAATTTGGAAAATTACATGATCTCTTTTTAAAACTTTATTGGTTGATATTGCCCATACCTAATACCCAGAGTGAAAAAGTGTTCAGTGATTCTTAAAAATGTCCTTTTGTGTCAAAGTTTAACAAACAGGTCAGCTATAGATATTGGAGTTCATATAAACAGTTCATAGCTCTTACCCCAATTTCTTCAAGCTGCAGCCTCATACAGTACTTTTTGACCTTGAAAAATGCAATAATAAACATATTCTTTAAAACAGGAATGCCTAGCAGAGTATTAAATCTACCGTAGATACATAATGCTAATATTTAGAGAGCACTGTTTAATTTCAACAGTCCATTTTTTGGGATCCAGATATCATGTAAATGTATCACCTCTTGTAATTCTATGACTCATATTATAGTCATAACAATACTATATCCAGGATGTATACACTATATATTTTTCTATATGCATTATCATTTTTGAAATATGTGGCCAGCTAGGATCTGTTTAATATGGAAATTTCACCATCTGCAGTTGTTGCAATTCTTTGCAATTTTTTCAACACTACTAATTAATACTAAAAAAGGACTTACAGTACCTATGTATTTTACACAGTAAAATTATGTTCTCAAAAGGGTCCTATTGTAATTACTAGTTATTATCACATAATGACCCTTGTAACACCGGATAAAACTATCTCAGTGATTCCTCAAGTATGTCTATGTACGGATGTTGTATTCTGGGTGCCCATCATTTCTTAAGGAGTGCAACTTCAAATTTGACGTTTAATCCTGAGTCCAATGTATCTAATTTGTACTGATGTTGGTATTCCATCAGCATCACTTTGACATAAGCAAGGGCCATATCAACCCTGAATGAAGTACAGTAATTGAGTTATAATAATTAAGATGAGTAGAGTGTCCTGCAAGTGTAACACAACTTCTTGGGCCTTCAGGTTGAGGCACTGTTCTCAAGATGTGATACATTAAATCACATGTCTTTGGGACTTGATTCTTTTGTCGACACCCACCAGGCCTAGAGACAATTCTTTATGAAAGCCTTGAACTGGAACAAGTTTCCCTGTGCCTTCCCACCCTTTTCCTTGCAGCACAAGGTCCTGCTGAAGGTATGCCTCAGGAGAGCTAAGCTGATTCTAATAGTTCTGACATGAACTTGCTAGGCCTATAACAGGACATGCTTCCCCTTACTTGCAAGCATCTGATTAGGCATCCAATCAGGCTGGACCTTCACACTCTGTCCAGTGGAAGGATTCAGCACCTTAGCCTAGTGTACATGCAGTTGACTGCATTGTCCCTAATAGGTTGAAGTTTATGTCCCTCAGCCTCTTGAAGCAGGCTGTCAGACCAGTATTTTAAGAGGAAGAGGTTCTTGTGCTAGAAGCATTGCCACTCACCCAAGGAATACCCGGTCAGAGCCATTCTGGCATTCAGAACCATATGGGCAGGCAAGATGGATCAGGAGGTCCTCATCTGCCATCAATTTCTATGTTTCTATTTTAGACATGTTATAGATAATATAGTTAATGAGACCACATGTGACATCTCTCAAGGTGCACTTACTGCTATCTTAGCCTATAGATCTAAGGCAAAAGAACCCTCCCTTTGCCATGGCTGGCAATTGCTTTTTTTTCCTATTGTATTTTTCTCTCCTTCTTCCATGGTGCTGGCAGTCAGCTCCAGCCTTCCCTTGGAGGGCTCATTCTCTGGCCCGACCTGCCCCAGTCAGCCCCTGGAAGTTCCCCATGGATTGCCCCCGTGGCAAGGCCAGGGTGAGAGCATGACTCCCGGTCACACAAATCCAGAAACCGGGGTGGCTTGTGTGGTGGGCAGCCATCATGGAGCCTGCCAGCTCCAATTTTCAGTTTCTCCTCCCCACTTTCATTGCCAGCTCATGTGGAGCACACGCATGCTGCCACCCACAATGCCCATCCTCGTGTCACTCCCTGTCCTGCACTGCTCCTCAGGCTCTCCATGTAAGGGCAGTCATTTTTAACAAGAGTGGCAACCCCTCACACCCAGTGAGGAGGCAGTCCTCCCGGGTGCTTAATCTCCCACCCTCCCACTGGCTGACCCCCGGCAACTCATGTTCACTGCTGAATATGGGTCACCGGCATGGAGTGAGGTGTGGCATCCAGCACCTCAACCATCAGCATCTACTGGGCTAGCTGGCGATAGCTTTTTTAAGGAATGTGACCATATACTTCCTCTTCTGCGTGTGCCTCCTCTGGTGTGTATCTTGAATCCGTTCCTCACCAAGTTCATTAAGATACCCTTTGAGCATCTGGCAACTTATAACCTCGGCTTCTTATCCTGGAAAAGGAATTCTCTTGTGGCTATTATGGCAGCCAGATCGGTCAGTTAGCTAGTAGCCCTCTTGGTTAACCCAATCTATTTGATTTTCCATAAAGATAAGATTGTACTTTGCACCAACTAGAAATTCTTGCTCAAGGTGGTTTCTGAGGTTCATATAAACCTGACCCTGGAGCTGACAGTATTCTTCCTTAGATCTCATACTGGCTGAGCAAAGGGAATGCTACACAGGTTGAAGTCAGGCATGCTCTCAAGCTCTACTGTCAGAGAATGGAGGAGTTCAGATGGACTACTTTACATTTGTTTGTGACAAACATTGAACTTTACTGAGGCTTTTCCTTCTTCCAAACTGACCATCTCCTAATGGAGTGTGTCATCATACAATGGGATGCCAGATGAGGACCACTTGGCCCACCTAGTCTGCCCATTTTCCCTACCTGTTTCATATACCACAGATCCTAAATGATCTGTGGCTTACCCTCTCTTTGCTATCACTAGACATCCTCTAAGTCCGTCCCATGTGTTTTTAAATTCTCCTACTCTTTTTGCTCCTAAATCCTTTGCCAGGAGGCTGTTCCCTGAATCCACCACCCTTCCTGTGGAAAGATACTTCCTCATGATACCCCTAAGTCTACCCCCTCTATCTTCATATCATGGCTCCATATTCTTGAACATCTTTTTTTGAAAGCTGTCACCCTCTTGTACCTTATTTACACCCTTGAGGTATTTGAAAGTCTCTGTCATATTCCCCTCTCTCTCTTCTCCTCCAGGGAACACTTATTGAGATCCTCCAGCCTTCCCTCATATGACTTTTGGTGCAGCCCCTGCACCATTTTTGTCACCCTTCTCTGAACGCTTCTATTCTATGTACTTCCAGAGATGCAGCCTCCAGAACTGGATACTGTACTCTAGATGAAATCTCACCAATGTTCTAAACAGTGACATCACCACCTCCTTCTTTCTGCTGGCAATATCTCTCCCTATGCACCCCAGCATTCCACTGGCTGTCCTCACAGCCTACTCACATTGTTTGGTAACCTTTACATCATCAGATATGGTTACTCCCAGGTCCTAGGCCTGTTCAGTGTCTGTCAATACCTCTCCACCTATCATGTACTCCTCCCCTACATTTCTGTGCCCCAAGTGCATAATCTTGTACTTATTTGCATTGAATCTTAGCTGCCACACTCTTGACCACTCCTCAAGTTTGCTTAGGTCCCTTCTCATTTTCTCTACCCTTCCTGGAGTGTCAACCCTGTAGCAAATCTTCATGTCATCTGCAAAGAGACACACCTTCCTTTCTAGCCCTTCTGCAATGTTGGTTATGAAGACATTAAAGAGGACTGGTCCAAGCATTGATCCCTGCGGGACCCCACTGGTCATCCCCTCCCTGTTCTTTGGCCTGAACTCTGTTCAATACCACCCTCTGTGTCCTATCATTCAACTAATTTTGTACCCAGTTTACCCCTCTGGGACCCATCCCCAGGCTACCCAGCTTATTTATTAGCCTCCTAACTGGGATGGTGTTGAAGGCCTTGCTGAAATCCAGGTAGAGCACATTCACCACCCCTTCCTGATCCACCTCCCTAGTCACCCAGTCAAAGAAATCTATCAGATTTGTTTGACAAGAGCTTCCTGCTGTGAATCCATCCTTCCTCGGATCCTGTGCTCCACTGGATTTGAGATATATCACAAACCTTTCTTTTAGTAGTGATTCCATTAGTTTCCCCACCACTGAGGTCAGGTTGACTGGCCTGCAATTGCCAGCCTCCTCCCTGCTCTCACTTTTATGGAGAGGGACTACATTCACCCTCCTCCAGTCCTTTGGTACCCCACCTGTCCAGCAAACTGTTGGACAGGGCTGTCAGTGGTGCTGCCTGCACCTCCCTGAGTTCTCTTAATATTCTGGGATGTATCCTGTCTTGCTCCAATGACTTGTCCACTTTCAGATTACTGAGTTCCATTAAGACTCTCTCCTCCATAAATGGACTAGTGTCCACCTCCCTCCCAGTGGTGCTTTTATTGCCTAACTTTGGTCCCTCACCTTCCCCTTGTAACACCCCTATGGGGGGCTTACCTTATTTGTCCTGGTTTGTTCTCCCCCCATGCTGGTCCGCCGACTGGCCCAAGTCCTGTTTGTCCCTTGGGTCTCCCTCTGACCCCTGCATTAGTTTGCAGTTTGAGATGGGTCCAGAGGAGCTAAACCACATAACCACCTGGTTCTTTTTGCACCTCTGTGTAGCAGCGGCACCCACTCATGCACAGTAGCACACTGTTGTTTTTAGACTGCTGCAGTGGTACTTCAGATGCTTCCCTGGTGGTTTCAACACCAAAAATAAATTAAACAGGGGTCATACACCTTGGTGAGGTATGTAAGAAAGGGCAGCAGTCTGTGTTTTAAGAGCACCTATAAGTGCTCAAAAATTGGTGCATCTTATGAATATTAATAAGGACAGCATGAATAATAATGAGCTGCTCAGCTGCCTGGGGGAGCTGAATAGTGGAGCCAGCGACAAGTGAAAAAGGCTAGGAATGTAATGCTGCAGCTGCTTGATAGAAGGCAGAGGCAGCTACAGAATATTTGGGCAAATATGTGAATAAACTGTATATTCTGGCTGCAGAAGCTCTTGAAAGTGAGAACTGCTGATAAACCACATGGAACTGTGTATGGGAGCAGCCATCTTTACCACTTTGACTCCTATGGACAGCTAATCAATAGCTTAGGTGCACAAAAGCTTGTAGAAATGATTTATGGGAGAGGTGTGGACTAAATCAAGGTGCCAAAGACCCATTACTAATCAATAATCAACGAAAGGTTATGTTTATTAATATTTGTGATGGACAGCATGAATTAACCAATCAGGGACTGGGATTTTCTGGTGAAATCTCAGGAACTTTGGGCAATTCAGGCAGTCTGGACTGGGCACTGCTCTAACTAAGAGGGGCTCAGTGCTGTGAGTGGGAAATAGAGGAGGCCTTTTACAGGATTCATTTGGTGAAACGGCAAATTGGTTTAGGAGTGGCATAAAGGATTTTTGCTGACTGAAAGAACTGTGGTGTTACAGCTGAATGTTTAAGATATTTGGGGAAAGCTCCTGGAGTTTTGGAGATCTAGTGTTGCAGTGAGCCTGCATTTGTGTGGAAAAACCCTGAGCTGTGAAAAGGGAAAATTGGAACTGTGAATGCCACAGCTAAAGTGGGCACATCAGCTCAATTCCAAGAACATTGGAAAGAAAAGGTTTGCAGATCTCCAGAGTTGGGGAGTCTGTTGTTTTGCTGGGAAAAATACTTTGCACTGGGGGAGGTTGGATCCAGAGACTGTTAGCCCCTATCCAAAAGCCACTGCAGAGGTGGAAATTGGAGCACTTGTTGTTGCACATTGGAGCTGTTTGTTCCTGCCCAGGAGACATGGGAAACCTGAAAATCTTACAGCTGTAACTCAGAGCCAGGTGGGGAACCTGCAAACCCCTACTGAGAGAGGCAGACTGGGCTGCAGGGGGCCACAGTTGTGCAAGCCTGAGTACCTGGGACACTCTGGACACATTAGGGGAGCCAGACTGTGTGGTCACTCCTGGGTCTGGGTTCCTTGTGGCCTAGTAGTCTTTGCGTGTGTACTCTGTGAACTGGCCCACTGGGTGGGTTGAAGGTGACAAGCTGCAAGAATCGTTCAGCAAGTCAGAAGGTGACAAGCTGCAAGAATCTTCAAGCAAGTCCCAGGTCAACCAGTAGTTAACCATGATTCTGTTGTCCAGACCAGCATCTCATTGCCCAGTTACATGCTGCCTCTTGGCTCAGTTGATTCTGAACTGCCTGAACCTAATGCGAGAATAGTCAACTTCCAATGTGTCAGAACCATGAGTAATCTGAGGCTTGCCCTGGCAAAAGTGGGAGAAACTTTAAAACAGCTACCACTCTAGGAAGGATTACTTTAAGGGCCCCACTGCCGGCCAACCTGTGGCATCTAACAGGGTTGCGTTAAGTCTGGGTACCCAGCTAAGACTGTCAGGACATAGGGAATTGCACTGATGCCAGTGGGCATGGGCATTCTGTATGTTCTGGGCTACGGGCCCTGTTAACACCATTAACTGGTTTCCTTGTCTAACAGCAATCCAGTGTCCCGGTACCCCTTTCCCTAGCCCTTCCCTAAAAATAAAGTTGTGTTTTGTTTGTTGCAATTCCTGCCTTTTTAGCATTACATTAGCATTAGCAGTTAAATATATATGTGTTACAATATTAGTGAACAACGTGGTATCCAGTGTGTGGGGTGACTGGAAGAGGAGGTCGGTAGGTACAGCATCTCAGGAGATTGTACCAATCAGACACCTGGCCCACTGTTGCTTTACTGTGGCTAGAGGCACCGCACTACTTTCTTTCTATTCTGAGATAGAACCCCCAATTACCATCGCAACAGAACCCAGGCCCCTTAACCTGTGTGGTAGTCAACAGGCAGGGGTAGTAGCACACTGACACATGGCACCTGGGCTACATCTTTGGAGTGATGGCTGGGATCTCCTGTTCAGCAGCCATGCCTATCATGAATACCACTGGTGAGAAGGCCTCTATTGTTTCCTCTACCCCCATCCCCAGTTCTAACCCTCCCAAACCCCAAATTATGGTCAAGGAAGCAGATAAATTACATCTGGTTGAGTGCAGTGGTGGTCAGGAAATGGATCCCCCCCCAAATCCCTCCTGCTCCTGGGGGTACCCCCTGAGTTATTATATTATATTAGGGACTATAGAGTGGCATTTGTGTGCCATAAAAGGGTTGGGTCAAGTGGCAGTCTGAGGCTGAATGTTAGACACTGCTACAGGAAATTTGACTGTGTTGGTTGAATGTAAAAATGTAATAGAAGCCTTCTGGGCCCCTGATGATTTAGTTCTGGAGGGGTACACAGAAGTATGGCCCATTTGTAACTATGACCTGTGTTGTCCATCAAGATAGAGGCATGCCTGAGCCCCCAAAGACCCCCTCACCCGGTGAAGGGGCTGGGCTTAGCCATGTGCCCCCATCCTTAGACTCCTATCATAAATTAAGAATGTTTTCTGGAGTCAAGCCCATCCTATCAGGTGAGGATGATTTGGAAGCATGGATGGACTATGCTACCCCTTTAATGCAAGACTGGCAGTGTTCGGAGGCTGAAAAAAATGCATCCGGGAGAAAGCCTCCGTGGGCCTGCTTTAGAGGTTATTTGCTCACTAAGGGCTACTGATCCTGATGCCCCAGCCCAGGTGTACTTGACAACCTTGGAAAGTGTTTTGGGGAGCCCAGAGTCCTATGAGGATCTTATGTAGAAGTTTAAGACTACACGGCAGTGGAAGGGGGAACCCTCATCTGCATTTTTGACTCATGTGGAGAGGTCATCTCAAAAGGTATTCTACAAAGGGGGTGTGGCATCCCAACACTTGAACCATGTGAGACTAGAGCATGTACTCAACGCTGCCTGTCACTCCACCCTGCTAATTCTTAAGCTGCATCTGGCTGAAAGAAAGGATGATCCCCTGTCCATTTGGCCCCAGTGCAAGAAGTTAGGGATGCTGAAGAACAGGGACATTGGGAAACCTATCGCGCTTCTGCAGTTATTACACAAGTTGACAGAGGTATACCAGCAAGTGAGATTCAAGAATTAAAATCCCTGTTAAAAGAGTGTAAAGATGTGGTTAACTCCACCAAAATGGCCTCATGTCATGGTCAGTTTGAATCCCAGAGTCAACCTGTGGCGGTTGCTAACCTAAACTCTACGGTGTTTGGCACCAGGGCACAGACACAGGTGGCCCCTTGAGAATCTGAGCTTAAAGTTAAGATGGACAAATTGCTGAAGAGAGTAACTGAATTGGAAGGGTGTAAAATGCAAGTTGTGGTCAGACAAGAGAAGGAACTCCTGAGTGGAGACCAGTAGTTATCAGCACCCCATTGGAGTTTCAGATGCAAGCCATGTTACGTCCAGTAGTTGACAACCCAGCTGGCCTGGTGGTGCTGAGGGTTGAGGCGCTGGATGCCACACCTCATGCCATGCCGGAGACCCATGTTTGGAAGTGGACTCGTGTCATCAGAGGTCGGCAGGGGAAGGAGAGGATCGAGCATCTGGAGGACTACTCTCCTCTCCTCGGGTGGGATATTGGGGTTTCCTCACCGTGTAATAGCTCCTGGTGGAGACAGGGGGCACTACACCTGGGTGGGGACAAGATAGGGAAGGCAGCAGCAGATGTCTGTGGGAGGGGGTGGGCATGTTCCCCTGTCACTGCACATTTGCTTGTTCAGGGGAAATCATGGTGGAAAACCCCCGGACTCCAGGAGGTAGACAGCAGTTCCCAGGGGACGGCACATGTGTCCCCCGTCTGTCCCTACCTGGTTGACTTGGGTCCTCCCCTCTCTCAGGGCTGGTGAGGAGGACTCTGTCCCCGATTCCCCTCTGGATGGGATTCAGGCAGGGTGGTAGCACCGGCTGTGTGGGACTTGCCTGAAGGAGCACTGAAGTCCTGCGACTGGAGTAAAGAAAGTTAAAGGGAAAAAAAGTAGGTGACAGTACAGAGAGGTTATCTTTTGTTATAACTGTGAAAAGGATGGCCACATGAAGAGGGAATGCAGGTTGCCAGGGGACCACGCCAAAGTATGAGACAGGCTGCTTCCAGCACTACACCAGAAACAGAAACTTCAATGGGGCTCGGTAAGGGAGCATGCTGGGGCCTACGCCAAGCCCAGCTCCACAGCGTACATAAGAAGATCCACTGCAAATAATACAGAACATTTCCTACCAGATATAGATAAGTTAGTGGGACCATCTCCTGAGACTACTATCACCATAAATGGGATGCCCACACGTGTCATCCTAGACAGTGGCTCCCAGCTGACCATCATCTTTAAAACCTGATATGACCAACATGTGTCCCACCTAGAGCTGCAGCCACTAGAAGGTGTGAATGTGTGGGGTCTCAGTGACAAGTCCTATCCCTACCTTGACTATGTTAAAGTACGGTTGGCTTTCCCTTCTAATTTGACAGGGGTGGGAGACACGGTCGAGACTCTGGCTCATAATTTGCCCTGAAGCTGGATTGTATGATGGGGTACATGTGTTGGTGGGTACAAATGCCCATGTTTGGGCAGTTGGCACAGTTTTGCCAGGCCTGGGAGGCTGAGCAGAAGGGGAAGGTCCTGCCCATTCACCCGGTAGTAAGGGAGGCATACAGGAAGCAAGTGCAAATGTTGGTCAAAGAGCAGGACGATCCAGTAGGCATAGTCTGGAGGCAGAATGTGGAGGAAATAGTACTACCTCCTAATGCTGTGTGCAATATTAGCGGCATACTGCGTTTGAAGATGGACGTGAAGAACAAGATCCTATTGTTGAATGCCCCCAAGGAGCACGGATTACCTGCCGATCTGTTTGTAAAGCCCAGTGTACTGCCAGCCAGGGCCCATGCCTATGTTAGAAGGGTCACGGTGCAAGTGAAGAATGTAACAGATCGGGAAGTGGAAATTGGCAGGAAGGGACGCACCTTAGCCCAGGTATATTGTGCAGACATGGCAGTGCAGTCAGCTGTGCCCCATCAATTGAGTGCTACCAGAATAGCACCATACTATACAGCGCTAGTCTGGTAAGCGCTCTCATGGACGGTGACAGGCGCTTTACAGTGCTTACACTAAGCGCTCACCTGGTCTCTCTCCATGGTGCTCAAACACTTCAAGGGCACTGACTTCCAGGAGGCTGGCTGAGCTGCTCCTAGGGTGTGGAGGGCTGGTGCATCGAGCAGCCTGACCAACAATGGTGGAGACCAGGGTTCTAATCCTGGTCTCTGACCGTTTTAGCTCACAGTGGGACTTTTTTTTTACGTGGGGCCATAATGGTCCCAAACATTTCAACTCTCCCAAGATCCGCCTCAGAAGTGAGAATCTAAGTATGGGGTGGAGCAGCCCCACCCTTCAAAAAAAATTAGTACCCATTCTCCCACGTACACCATGCCGACACAATTGTTGTCAGTGCTATTTGGACCCAGTGCCACAGCCAGCTTCCTCTGGAGGAGGCGCCCCACCTGGTATAAATCCTAGTTTGTTTTATCTTAGTAACTCCCCCATCCCAGAGGAGTGGAAAGCTTGAATTCTACAAAAATTGTCTAGAAGGACTAATGTGTTTTCCCTGCATGAGTGGGATGTGGGCTGCATGACAGGAGAGCAGCACCACATACGTCTCACTGACTAGCGCCCATTTAGGGAGAGGTCCTAATGCTTAGTCCAGTGGATATTGATGATGTAAGGTGGCATTTTTTTTTTCTTTTATTTGTTTAACCAGGAGTGGCACACTAAGCTGAAAGCTTTTTAACAGGTGTGACCTGGGAGCACAGGGAAGTTGTGACTTGCCCAGGGTCACACAGTATGCAAGTTGGGGCTGTGGGATTCAAACCCAGGTCTCCAGGTTTGCAGCTCAGAGCCTTAAACCACTGTGCTATACTGCCTCCCAAGACATCTCCAACTGCAGATAAGTGGTGGTGAGAAAGAAAAGTGAGGCTGTTTGGATGAGTGTAGACTGTTTGACACTGAACAAGTGGACCATACCTGACCAGTATATGATGCCTCGGATTCAGGATGCCCTGGATTGCTTGAATGGTAGCAAATGGTTTTCAGTGTTTGACCTGAGGAGTGGGTACTATCAGATCCCCATGACATTGCAAGACTGGGAAAAGACTGCTTTCATATGCCCTCTCTGGTTTTATGAGTTTCTGTGGGTGCCCCAAGGAATTTCTGCATTCCAGTGTCTTATGGAGAGGGCTGTCGGGGATATGAATCTGCAGGAGTGCCTGGTGTATCTAGATGATATAATAATCTTTGGAAAAACCCTGGAAAAACATGAGGCAAGGTTTCTTGAAGGTACTAGGTCATCTGGAAGAGTTTGGTCTCAAGCTTTCTATTGACAAGTGCCATTTTTTTCAAGCCTCTGTCAAGTATGACAGGCACATAGTGTCAGCACAAGGAATCCAAACAGACCCCAGCAAGGTTGAGGTGTTCACCATCCGGCCTAGGCCCCAGAGCCTAAAAGAGTTACAGCGCCTGTTGGGTTTCTAAGGGTAGTACCAGAGATCCATCAAGGATTACACCCGGGTAATTAGACTGCTTTTGAATCTGCTACAAGGTTACCCTCTGATCAACAAAAGTAACAGACTCAAGCATCCCGGGGCTCCTGCTGAGCAGCAGCAGCATTACTTCAAACCATCTAAGCCGTTCAGCCTAAGGTGGACTGAGGACTTTGGGAGCGCTTTTGAAGACATCATTCGTTGTTTAACCCATGCTCCAGTCCTGGCCTATGCAGACCCACAAAAACCTTACACAAATGCCAGTTTCAGTGGCCTGGGAGCTGTCCTGTATCAAAACTACTTGGAGGGCCTGCATCCAGCTGCATTTGCTAGTTGAAGTTTGAACCCGACAGAGAGGAAATGCCCAGTGCACAAACTGGAGTTTATTGTGCTCAAGTGGGCCATTGTTGACCAACTTCACTATTACCTATATGCGGCCAATATTACTGTGAGGACTGATAATGATCCACTGACTTACGTTCAAACAACAGCAAAGCTTGACACAGGTGGTTATAGGTGGCTGTCAGCCTTGTCCATCTATGAGTACTGTGTCATGTACAACCCTGGGTTAAATCATGTAAATGCTGACATTTGTCCTGACACCCCACGGCCCTTTCTGGTGAAAATTCAAGCTGGGTGATAATATTTGAGCAGACCGTAATGGCCCTCTGCAAGAAATTTGATGCTGATGAATTCTCAGCATCATAGACTGTCCCCCCCTCTACTGGACAGCCTGAGAGCCCATGGAGATTGTCTTCCTGTAGCATACTGCCACCTAACTACTTTGGACATGAACTCTTTACCTCAACTAACGAGTCAGGATTTGATGAAAGAGCAAAGGTCCGACACAGCTATTGGTGAAGTACTCCCGGTCCTGTAGCGAGGGTTCAACTCAACGCAAGTGATCATTAGAGGCCCCAATGCCCAGCTGATTTTATGAGAGTGGTCAAAGTTAAAGATAAAGAACAACTTGCTGTATCTAGAAGTGCAGGAGCAGCAGGGGGTGCTTAGAGTAGAATTGGTGCTACCAGAAAGGTTCAGAGACAGTATTGAAAGCTCTCCTCGATGACATGGGCTACCTGGGCAGTGAGCGCATGTTAGGTCTGGCTCACTGCAGGTTCTATTGGCCCAAAATGGGGCAAGATATGGAACAGTATTGTAAGACTTGTCACAGGTGTATTCAGAAGAAAGCCCTCCCATAAAAGGCTGCCCCGCTGGTAAACATCACCATGAGTGCCCCTATGGAGTTGGTTTATATTGACTTTCTCAGCCTGGAACCAGACTCCTGGAACATCTCAAATATTCTGGTGGTCATCAACCATTCCACCCAGTATGCACAGGCACACCCCATGAATGACCAGAAGGCTTCCACAGTGGCAAAGTTACTAGTTGAAAATTTTTTGTCTATCAAGGGGCATCCCAGCAGATCCACTCACACCCGGGTTGTGACTTCAAAAGTAGACTGATAAAAGAAATGCTATCTCTGTGGGTAGTTCAAAAGTCAATAACAACACCTTACCATCCCTAAGGCAATGCCCAACCTGAAAGGTTTAATAGAACCCTGCTGGACATATTGGGAATATTGGAACCCCGAGACAAAAAGCAGATGGAGCCAGCAGATCAGCATGTTGATCCATGCCTACAGCTTCACCCAAAACGATGCAGCCATGTTATCCCCGACAGCCTCATGTTCGGGAGGGAGGCATGGCCCCCAGTTGACCTGTGCTTTGGGGTATTCACTGATGGCACTAAAGAGGGAAGCTACTTGCAGTACATTCAGTAGCTAAAATAATAGTTAAACGATGCTTACCATTTAGTAGCTGAAGGGTCTGGCTGAAAGAATCAAGCCAATAAAGAGAGGTATGCTAAAAAGTCTGGGCTCAATAATTGTTGCCAGTGGACAGAGTGCTGCTGAGGAATTTGGGCATTCCGGGAAAGCACAAGATTGTGAACAGGTGGGGTATTACACCATACGTGGTATTGGAGAAATTGAATGGATTGCCTGTTTACAAGATTCAGCCTGATGGGGACTCCAGTGGACATAAGGTTATCCGTCTCCTGCCTATTGGAGATAAGGTGATCAACCCAGCACAAGACATACCAGATCCTCCCATGCCTCCAGTTACTCACGTTTCTGCCAGCAGTAGACAGAGAAAACAAAACAGTGATCAGTCAGTAGCGGGTCCTATTCGGACCGATGAGGCCACAGAGGGAGCGGACTCGGATAGTGATCAGAGGAAGAGTTCGGCTTCTACCCTACATGCTTCTATCCCATGTCTGAGCTGGCTAGGTTATTCCAGGGGACACCTCAAACATCAGAAACTGTGACTGACACATTCCCTGCCGAGTTACCTGGTCCCAGTCAACCTGCAGATCTACAGATAGACTTTGAGTCAAGGATAGAGACTGCATCTGTGAAGGAGGGGGGCTTACCTTTGGAGAGAATGAGGTTCAAGGTAGTGATGAACCTGCAGGAGTGGACCAGACTGTGCCTGCTAAAGGGAAGCTGTCCTACTTATGCCCCTTGAAAGGACCACCCCAAACTTGAATACTAGTCCAGCCGAGCCTTTTGAGTGGTCCCATCACAGCTCCCCTGAAACAACGCCTGTTGAAAACACCACTTTGAACTTGAATACTATTCAGACTGAGCTTTTTGAGTGACTACAAGATAGTTCCCCTGGCCAAAGTGGAGATAAAGATTTGGTGACTGAGCAGTCTACAGCAGAGGAATCAGGGGCAGACAAGGCACCAGAGGCAACAGACACTGACCAGTCTTATGCACAAGAAAGGGTTAATTCTGACACTAGGGTGGAGGCGACAGCACCCCTAAGACATTATGGGAGAACTGTCGAGGCTTTGCTCAAACTGACATATGACTCTTCTGGTACGCCAACTGATCTGCCCTTATTTGTGGTCCATAAAGGTATCTATGTTAGCCCCAGTTCACTGCCTAAAATCTTTATGTGCCCAGTTAATGCTAAAACCCCGGCCCAGAGTGCAGTCTGTAAGATGCAAAAGGGGAAGTGAAAGATGGTACCTTGGGAAAAGGAGGGCTAATCGAGTGGGTGCTTAACATACAGGTGTCTTTAATCACTAATGGAAGGTAAAATGAAAAAGGGGGTTCATATGGTTATGAGTGCAACACAGCTATTTAAGGTGTAAAAGTATCTAGTAATTGAAATTGTATATAGTTGGGTTTCTATTTCCAAAACTGTTTCACTGCCTGAGTAGATAGGAATCAAGTGTCTAAACAGAACTGTTCCAAATGAGTTAAATATTAAGGTTTAATGTTTTCAGGACCCTGCTAATGGACTTGGTATGGATGCCAAGCTTTTAAGGGGAGATGGAATGTAACACCCCTGTTTGGGGGGGCTTACCATATTTGCCTCAGTTTGTTCTCCCCTCGTGCTGGTCCACTTTCTGGCCTGAGTCCCATTTGTCCCCTGGGTCTTTGTCTGGCCCCTGCATTAGTTTGCAGTTTGAGATGGGGCCGAAGGATCTAAACAGCGGAGCCACCTGGTTCTTTCTGCACTTCTGTGTAGCGGCACCCAAGCATGTACAGTAGCACATCATTGTTTTTAGACCACTGTAGCAGTCCTTCAAATGCCTCCCTGGTGGTTTCAACCCCCAAAATAAGTTAAACAGGTGTCAGACACCTGGAGGAGGCACGTAAGAGGGGGGCTGCAGTCTGTGTTTTAAGAGCACCTATAAGCCCTCAAAAATCGGGGCATCTTATGAATATTAATAAGGGCAGCATGAATAATAAAGAGCTACTCAGCTACCTGAAGGGACTGAATAGTGGTGCCAGTGACGAGAAAGTGAAAAAGATTAGGAATGTAATGCTGCAGACACTTGACAGAGGGCAGAGGCAACTATGGAACATTTGGGCAAATATGTGAATAAACTGTATATTCTGTCTGCAGAAGCTCTTGAAAGTGAGGACTACTGATAAACTGTGTGTGACTGTGTATTGGAGCAGCCATCTTTGCCACTTTGACCCCTATGGACAGTCAATCACTAGCTTAGGTGCCCAAAAATGTGTATAAATGACTTATGGGAGAGGTGTGGACTAAATCTAGGTGCCAAAGACCCATTACTAATCAATAATTAAAGAAGAGTTATGTTTATTAATATTTGTGAAGAACAGCATGAATCAACTAATCGGGCTGGGATTTTCTGGTGAAATCTCATGAACTTTGGGCAATTTGGGCAGTCTAATCAGGGCTCTACTCAAGTCAAGAGTGGCTCAGTGCTGCGAGTTGGAAAGTCAGGAGGCCTTTTATAGGACTCATTTGGTCAAACAGTGAATTGGTTGAGGGATGGCATAAAGGATTTTCACTGATTGAAAGAATTGTGGTGCTGGGTCTGAACGTTCAAGTTATTTGGGGAAAGCTCCTGGTGTTTTGGAGATCCAGTGTTGCAGTGAACCTGCATCAGTGTGGAAAAATCCTGAGCTGTGAAAAGGGAAAATTGGAACTGTGAGTGCCAGAGCTAAAGTGGGCACATCGGCTTGAATCTGAGGACATTGGAAAGAAAAGATTTGTAGGTATCCAGAGTTCGATAGCCTGTTGTTTTGCTGGAAAACCAGCTTTGACTAGGGGGAGGTTGGATCCAGAGACTGTTAGCCACTATCCAAAAGTCACCGCAGAGGTGGAAATTGGAACACTTGTTGTTGCACATCAGAGCTGTTTGTTCCTGTCCAGAAGACAGGAAAACCTGAAAATCTTACAGCTGCAACTCGGAGCCAGGTGGGGAACCTGCAAACCCATACCGAGTGAGGCAGACAGGGCTGCAGAGGGCCACAGCTGTGCACATGAGTGCTGGGGCAGTCTGAACCCATTAGGGGAGTCAGACCATGGGGTCACTCCCGGGTCTGAGTTCCTTGTGGCCTAGTGGGCTTTGCATGTGTGCTTTGTGAACTGGCCCACTGGGTGGGCTGAAGGTGACAAGCTTCAAGAATCTTCAAGCAAGTCAGAAGGTGACAAGCTGCAAATCTTCAAGCAAGTCCCAGGTTGACTAGTTGTTAGCCATCATTCCATTGTCCGGACCAGTATCTCATTGCCCAGTTGGCTGTTACCTCTTGACTCAGTTGATTCTGAACTGCCTGAACCTACTGCGTCAGTACCCAACTTCTAGTGCGTCAGAACCACGAGTAATCTGGGGCTTGCTGTGGCAAAAATGGGAGAAACTTTAAAACAGCTAGCACTCTAGGAAGGATTACTTCGAGGGCCCCAATGCTGGACAACCTGTGGCATCTAGCAGGCCTGCATTAAGTCTTGGTACCCAGGGGAGTCACGTGATGCAGGCAGCCTGAAAGCAGCAATGGTGCTGAGCTCTCTCCTCTCACCTCTTTAATTTGTGTTTTTTCTGGGCAATCAGAGCTAAAATAGCCTCAGTTCTGACTAGATCTGCTGCATTAGTGTCTGCTGTTCCCTCGATTTGAAAATTCTGATCACAATCGGTTGTTTAAAACCACGATGGAGGCAGAAATGCAGCAGGCTCCACTTCGCCACACACCGTCAGCAACGCTTGAAAAAATGCCATAGAAGGCGAAGGCCCAATAAATTATGCCCGGGAAACAAGGCGCATCAGCAAATACCGCAATCCCTCTGATGGAGGATTCTTTTTTGGAGGAGATGCTCCCCTTCAAAGAAACTCTAATCAACATCTCTAAAGAAATCAAGTCAATGAGGGGTGACCTATCTAATTTATCCCGCAGAGTCAGAGACGCGGAGAAACGTACTACATCAATGAAGAGGTGTAAAAAAAGTATGGATCCTGAAGTTACCCAACTTAAACAACAAATACATATAAGCTCCAACTTAAAACAGAGGACCTGGGGGGAAGGAGTCATAGAAATAACATTCTATTAATAGGCCTACCTGATACTGAAGAGGGACCAAACATCCAGGTCTTCCTACAGAAGTTCCTCAACAAAGTTGTGGGTCCATCTCAGAGTGGCATGGCATACCAAGTTGAATGTGCCCACCACTCACTTAGACCTTGTCCCCAACCAGGTACTCTCCTCACCAGGCCGATTATACTGAAGTTCCTGTGCTTCATCGAAGAACAACATGTCTTGTCTAAAGTCCAAGAGCTCCAGTCAATTCGTGGGAAAGAGCCAAAATCCAAATTTCTCAGGACCTGCCCTTTGAAACCAGGCAGAAAAGGGCAGCCTTCCACCTGACCATCAGCAAGCTGATTGCAGCAGGGATCTGCTTCAAAATGAGTTATCCCACCTGACTACACATTTTAATTGCGGGTACCTGGAACTCATATGTAACAGTTACCTGTGCAGTGGAGGACCTGGTGGAAAAAAAACCCAACCTGTTCCAGAATGGATGAATCTACAACAACCCATGGATTTATTTCAGCTGTGTCTAGTTTCATAAAGATGTTTGTTTTGTGAGTTTTACTAACCTGATGCCTCTCATTAGCTCTGGGACTGTGCTCGACTGGATGAGCCAGTGTGTGATCAGCCTCTGGGGTCTTCCACCTCGGAGACAAGTGCAACCTTCAAAGCCTCTCTGCCTGGCTAGGTCTGGTGCCTCTAAGGACAGTATGATCACCCATTGTTCTCATAACAAACCAGATGCTTGAAACCCAGTGGGTGTTTGTGTGGGGAGTGCTTTTCTGTGACACGGTCCTACTGATTGAGACCCCCCAGTGAGCCTGTTCGACAGGCACTTCAGCAGTTGTTATCGTTCATTTAAATGTTTGCCTTACTTGGCACTATATATTAAAGTTATAAATATTGGCATTTTAACATAGGCCACATAAATTAATCATGCCCCCCCCCCTAAACCTGTAAATTGATGTTTAGTTACTGCATTAATGGAGCTTAGACTTCACCGGTAGCTACCAAAGATCAAATTCTGTACAGTACTGGGAGTCTTTACAGGTCCATTGAATGCCTGCATGCTTCTTGCCCTCAGTCTTGGGGCATCAGATACTAACTGATGCAAATTAGCCTTGTGGGTTCAGTGGTATTCTGGGGGGTCTCTAAATATGGGTGGGAGGTACTTCAGCGCCTAACAGCTGAGCGTGAGACCGCACCACGCCCTAATTATTTGGTGGGGGGTTGGTCTCAGTCTGTATATTAAGGGTTTGTCAATTAGTTTAGTAATTTTAGCTATAGGATCAGTCTGTTACAGTTCCAGTATTTTCACTGTCAAGAACCAAAATAATGGGATCACAGGGGGTTGGCTTCTCCCTTACCGATTACAGTTGGGTTTCTTGTTTTTTCAGTCATATAGGGGAACCCATGTACATAGTTATAAGGGTAAGGGATGTCCGGGAGGGTGGGAAGGAATGAGTTGGGTGAGGGGGAAGGGAGGAGCCTCCTACAATTATTTTACATCCTTGAATTTGCTATTGAATTACACACCACGTTCTACTAGCTCAACCTTTAAGTCTAATCCCAAATCAAGGAGGCTTTCATCTAAGGTGAGACATAGTATTTACGGTTTTGAGGGGTGGGGGCAGGGGGGTGGATTTGGGTTCTAGGGAGGATGATTTGGGGCATTATTTCTGGTTTCTACTTTTGTTGGCATAATGGGGAGGGAGATATGGATACATCCATACTACCAGGCCATAGGAAAGTATAACCAAATATTTCACAACTGTTTTAGTATGTTATACTGTGATCCCTTTTCTATGTTAGCAGTGTGGTCGAGAGTTTCTTGTTTTAAAAGGGTAAGAGGGTTGGGGTTGGGAGCGGAGTGCATTTGATGGTCATTAGGAAATGGATCAAAATTCCTTATTATTAGGAGTATGGCTAGTACTGTAACTAAGTTCCTAACATGGAATGTCAGAGGTGCCAGGGAACAATTAAAAAGGTATCAGATATTTAAGCATATTTTCTTAATGCATTCTCACATCTCATTTATACAAGAGACTCATCTTCTTCCTTGAGAGGCACTTAAGTTCCGTAGGCAGGACATTGGTCAGGTCTTTGCTTCTGGTGCCTCTACCTCCAGTAAGGGTGTAGCCATTTTAGTGAACCACTCGGTTCCTTTACAAGTGGAATAAATTATCACAGACCCACAGGGAAGATATATTCTCATACAAGGCCTTCTTAATCATAAAGAGCTGATACTGGGAAGCATCTATGGGCCAGTGGGTGGCAACCCAGAATTCCTCATGGAGTTAACCGAGAAATTAACCCCTTTCCTCTCACTCCCACTGATCCTTGAAGGAGATTGGAACCTTCCACCTACTCAGGATTTGGACCGGTCTAACTGTCCACTTTGGTCTCCCTCAGTGGCACAGAGGGCCTTACAAGAATTTATGGACCTGTTAAGCCTCTGTGACCCCTGGAGAATTCTAAACCCATTGTCTCATACCTTCTCCTTCTACTCCATGGTTCACCATACCTCCTTCAGGTTGGACTACATTCTCATCAGTCATTCCTCTCTTTCTGGTCTTTGTGACTTGGGATTGGAACCTATTGTTCTCTCTGACCATGCTGCAGCATGGTTCCCTCATACTTGATGCCAACCTCCAAAGGGATACAACTTGGAAATTGAATACTCAACTGCTCAGGGATGAGTATGTGATTTCCAGAATCCTCTCCTGTCATCCAATCATTTATCACATCCAATCAGAACACTGTGTCGAGGATAGACCATGAATGGTGTGCCTTAAAATGCTTCCTAAGAGGGAATTCATCCATCTCACTTCTACCAGAAATGCCATCAAGAATTGAAGCTCTATCTTTGCTTGCCCAAAGTCATATGTTAGAACAATCTCCTTCTTCTATTTCCCCTCCCAACTCTTTGCAAACACTACTCTCGGTGAGAGATAAATATGCAGCCATGATTCAGGAGAAGGCTGAATTTGCAATTCTAAAAA
Organism: Neoceratodus forsteri; assembly: GCA_016271365.2. Taxonomy (NCBI): domain Eukaryota; kingdom Metazoa; phylum Chordata; order Ceratodontiformes; family Ceratodontidae; genus Neoceratodus; species Neoceratodus forsteri. The sequence goes on from CM057458.1 coordinate 557,463,072, forward strand.
CTCAGACTAAGTATATAGAGCACAGGGAAAAAGCTGGCCACCTACTTGCACTCCAGCTACAGAAACTGGAAGCCTCAAGACTTGTACCTTCCACTAATGCCCCAAATGGCTCTATTAAAATGCACCCCAGAGACATAGCAGCTGTTTTTGAACAATTCTGCTCCTCCCTATTTAGTCAATGCCCATCTCAACCGGCCAAAGAGGAATTATCCATATACTTAGATTCCTCTACACTACTACACCTCCTAGAACACCATCAGGTTCTCCTCTCTACTCCTATCTCCCTTGAGGAAGTAAAAGTTGCTATAAAAAACCTAGTATTAGATAAAGCTCCAGGTCCTGACAGTTTCCCATCAAATTTCTATAAACTTTTCATTAAGAACCTTGCCCCCACTCTTCTCCTTCTATATCACTTATTGTTCTCCTCAGAAACTATTGATCCCTCGCTGCTGGATGCCACTAATTTCCTCATCCTCAAGCCAGACAAACCACCCACTTACCCAGCCAGTTACTGCCCTGTCTCGCTACTGAATTGCGATATCAAAATTCTTACTAAGATCCTAGCTTCCAGAATAGAGAAAGTCTGGTCTTGTCTTCTTAGTCCTGAGCAGGTCGGTTTTGTCTCTGGGAAGTCCTATATGGATCACCTATGCAAGATATCCCATATTTTTCATGCTGCAAGCTCTCTCCCTCCATTATGGCTCTAATCTCCTTGATGCTGAAAAGGTCTTTAACAGGGTGGACTGGACATTCCTGTGATCAATTCTACAGAAAATCAGCTTCCCATCTTCATTTCTTCAATGGCTATAGGTGATCTATTCACCCCTGACAGTCAAAATATATTGTAACGGCGTATTTTCTTCTCCTTTTTCCTTATACACCAGCACACGTCAAGGGTGTCCATTCTCTCCTTTTCTCTTTAACTTATACCTCGAACCACTCGTTAGGCACTTGAAATCTTCCCCTAGCATCACAGGCATCCCTGTAGGTAACCTAATACCATCACTTTCAGTGTATGCTGACGACATCCTCCTCCACCTCTCAAACCCCACACCTTCTCTCTCTCTGAAGTCCTAAAGATAATAGACAATTTTGGTAGGTACACCAGTTATAAATTAAATCTTAACAGAACAGAGATATACCTCCTTAATCATTTTACACATAAGCAGGCCTTCTCCCAATTTGGTATGAAGTGGTCTCCTTGTTGCATTAAATACCTGGGCATACTTCTAACCTCTGATTCCTCTTTAATACAGAAGCTAAACTTAGATGACCTTTGGCGCACCATTCAACAGGACCTGACTCACTGGAGGAACCTCCCTCTCTCATTGTGGGGCAGGATCAATGTTATTAAAATTAATGTTCTCCCTAGGCTCTTCTATCCTTTAAATATGCTAAACATCTGGCTTCCCATTTCTTTCTTTTAAACGTATCTATGCCAATATCACTTTTTTTTTTATCTGGGTGGATAAAGCACCCAGAAGTTCATGTTTCAAAACGGGCCTACGTAAAGAATCCGGGCGCCTGCGACTACCTGATTTTATGTTCTACTACTGGGCCAGCCATCTTTACAAATGTGGAAAATGACTTTCTGTTTCCCATCTGATATCAGGGACTGAGTATATGCCCATCTGGTTGCAAATTGAATCTAACCTAATTTCTAACCATAATCTGAGCCCCACCACAATTTTATTTTCCCCTTTGAAGGCCCTCCTGAAGGCATTAGGCCTTTCACCAATAGGTATCTGTGTCAGGGTCCTTTCACAGATCTGTGCATACATCAAAATGTCACCCTTTAGGGACTTATCTCAGCCAATTATTTCTAACCAAAAACATTAAGATAGGAGGTTGTCTATTATCTAACACTTGGCCCCCAGTTTCCTCTGAGCTTAAAGTCTCAGATCTATGTTCTCAGACATCTATCCTCATCTCTCTTGAGTTACTAAATTCCAGCTGGCACAACCTTTATATTTAAGATCTACCAATTACGGCACCTTTTAATTAAACAATTTGGAATCTCTCCACAATAATCTCTGTTTGGAGACTTTCTTTAGCAGATCCAAGAACCAGTTTCCAAACCCCATGGTGTCTCCTCTCTATATAGATACCTACCTACTCCTGAACCCACATGGGGTGGCTCAGAAGTTGGTCAACTGGGTGGCAAACTGGTTGACGGGCAGAAAACAGAGAGTGGTGGTAAATGGTATACAGTCAGAAGAGATGTAAGTCACAAGTGGGGTACCTCAGGGAATAGTCCTGGGGCCAGTCCTCTTCAATATCTTCATTAGTGACATTGCAGATGGACTAGAGGGTAAGGTTTGTCTGTTTACAGATGACACCAAGATCTGCAACAGAGTAGATGATCCATGTGGGGTGGGCAGAATGAGAAGAGATCTAGATAAACTAGCAAAATGGTCAGAAGAGTGGCAACTGGGATTTAATGCAAAGAAGTGCAAGATCATGCACATAGGGAAGAGAAACCCAGAAGCCACCTATAGGCTGGGAGAGGGAGTTGCTGGCAGTCACAAGGGAAGAAAGAGACTTGGGCATCATCTTCACCGATGACCTGAAATCATCCAAGCAGACCTCCAAAGCAGTAGGTAAGGCTAGGGGGATGTTAGGGTGTATTAGTAGGGGTATCACAAGTCATAAGAGGGAGGTAATAATCCCTCTTTACAAGACACTGGTTAGGCCCCATCTGGAGTACTGCGTGCAGTACTGGAGGCCACACCTTCACAAGGACATTAACCAAATTGAGGCAGTCCAGAGAAGGGCAACCAAAATGGTGCAAGGACTGCATCAGAAGACATATGAGGACAGATTAACAGAGCTCACAATGTGTACCCTTGAGCAAAGGAGGGAGAGAGGTGATATGATCGAAACATTGAAACACCTTAAGGGCATTAACAAGGTGATAGAGTCTAACATGTTTAAATATAAGAAAAATAGCAGGACAAGAGAACACAGCATGAGTTTAAAGGGAGGCCGATTAAGGGGGAATGTGAGGAAATTCTTTTTCACAGAAAGGGTGGTGGATGCATGGAATGGTCTACCTCAGGAAGTGGTGGCTATGAATACAGTGCAGGGCTTCAAACAGGCATGGGGTAGGCATAAGGGAACAATACAGATGAGTATGAATAGATAGGCCACTGACAGAGCAAAGGCAGATGGCACATTTATAAGGTAGAAAAAGAAATGGGCAGACTGGATGGGCCTTGCAGTCCTAATCTGCCGTCAACTTCTATGTAACCCCCTTCCCCAACTGGTTCTAAGATCTGGGAATCTCTCCTACCAGATCTTAGAATTAACTGGTCACACCTTTGGAAGGATTTATATACTTATTTATCTTAAGACCGGTATACACTTACCCCACAATCACATCCTAAATAGTACGTATTATGAACTGAGGATCGTAAATAGAGGAATCTAATTGGCCGACAGCTCTTTGAAGCCGTGATAATATTGGGCTACATTATCATAGCTTCAAAAAAGCTCCAGGAGCCGGCCCGGTGGCGCTGAGGGTTGAGGCGCTGGACGCCACACCTCGTGCTACACAGGCAACCCAGGTTTGGGAATGGACTCGGGTCAGTGGGAGTAGGTCAGGGGAGGGGGGATGAAGCATCCCAATGGATGCTCTCCCCCCCTCGGGGTGGGATACCAGGGGCACTGTATGGTGCCCGACATCCTGAGAAAGTCGGTGGGTGCACCGGCTTTCGCGAGGCATGGAGCCTTCGCTTACCGGAGCCAGGGAGAGGTGACGCTGTTAGGTGCTTGAGAAAAGTGTGCATCTGCATGTTGATTCTCTGTGCCAGTGTCTCAGGGGATTGGGTAATACAAGGGATTGGAGGAAAAATCCTTCACCTCTCCTAGGTGACGATCTCTCCAGCAGCAAGCGTCCCACCACTGACAACATCAGGGCAGACTCCGTTGTACAAAGCCCTCTCCCTGAGAACACTTGGGGGGGGGGTAAGAGGGAACCTTTTCTCACCCCACCCGGGGGGGGTAATCCAGGCCATCAAGGGCATAGGGGAGTTGAGCTGAGGTACTCTACGGGCAGACCTTAAAGTCGGGTAGGTTGCAACAGTTGGAGCATTGAGTGGAAAGAGCTGAGGGTAGAAAGAGGCGGTGGGATAAAAATAGAATAAAAAAAAAATGCAAGCTCTGGTGCCACCAGCCTCCTTGCTGTCTACTGTCTGAGAACTATTTTTTCAAAATGTACTCCTACATCACCCAAAAACTCATTAGTAAAACATTTCAAAACCTGTTTCTTTTACTTTTTTATTATAAAACTTCAAACTCATTTCATAATAGCAATAAGTCACTCCAGGGTGTGGTATATCATGAGATATTGTCACTTGGGTGGTTTGATGCACTCAGCCTGTGCCCCGTGCCCAATTACCCAAGGCATGACAATATCCTATTATATACCACATCCTGTCATGCCTTATTTCTTAATTATACCACAGTTAAGCTCGCCAAGATGGGTCGTCGCCGCTCCCCTATTTGTTCCAGGTATGGCAAGGAAGAAGGCACCCTGCGCTATGTTTTTTGGAATTGTGAGAAGGTAGTCTCCCTGTGGGTGCAAACTGAAGATTGTTTGCACCACTCTTCTGGGCCTGCAAGGCCTCTTTCCCCTCCCATTTTTATTATTGGTGATTACTCACAGATCCCGGTTAAGGAAAGGAGATATCATATAGTGCTTATTTCCTTAACGGTCAAAAAATTAGTCCTTAGACACTGGCTGGACCAAGCACCTATTACATATAATGAATGGCTGCATGAACTGTCTTTCTCTTTAGGAGTAGAACAAGTAATCGCCAGTGTCTGACATCATAAACCTCTTTTTAATAATAAATGGGGTAAACTATATGCTGTTTACCTAACCTAGTTTTCCCTTTTGTACTTCCCTGGCACCTCACCAAAGTTGGAAGTATATATAATACTCTACCTTATGTAGTGCCTTTTGAATCTCTTGACTTCTAAATAAGTGGTACACTCTGCAGGGTTGGGGGGTGCTAGGGCTTTGGGGGAGGTGGGAGGGGAAGGAAGGGGATTTTTGTTATTTCCTGCCTTCATGTTTCTGACAATTTGTGTATGTTGTGTGTTATTTGTATAAAATCAATAAAGCTTTTTCAATTTAAAAAAAAAAAGGTCTCTGTACCCAGCTAGGACTGTCAGGATATAGGGGTTTTGCACTGGTGCCACTGGGGGTTGGCATTGTGTATGTTCTGGCCTGTGGGCCCTGTTAATTCCGTTAACTGATTTCCTTCTCTAACAGCAATCCTGTGTCGTTTTACACCTTTCCCTAGCCCTTCCCCAAAAATAAAGCTGTGTTTTGTTTGTTGCAATTCCTGCCTTGTGAGCATTACATTAGTAGTAGCTGTTAAATATATATGTTTTACAGTATTGGTGAACAATGTGGTATCCAGTGTGTGGGGTGACTGGAAGGGGAGGTCGGTAGGTACAGCCTCCCAGGGGGTTGTACCAATCAGACACCTGGCCCAATGTTACTTTACTCTGGGTAAAGGCACCGTACTACTTTCTTTCTATTCTGAGATAGAACCCCCAATTACCATCACAACAGAACCCAGGCCCCTCAGCCCGTGTGGTAGTCAAAAGGCTGGGGTAGTAGCCCACTGGCACATGTCGCCTGGGCTACACCCTTCTTTCATGACTACTCAGCAAAATTACTTGTTCAGAGTTTCTGCTCTTTCTTGGTCCACCTCTGCACACTTCCCTCCTTCCCTTTTTTAGTCTAACAGTCCCACTCTTAGTCTGTTTTCTTCCATTAACGTACCTCAAAAAGTTCTTGTCCCCTTTTGTTATTGACTGGGATATTTTTTCTTCTGTCTGCACCTTTGTGCTCTTGACTGCTTTCCCCACCTCCCTCTGCTTTTATAGATACAGTTCCCTGTCTTCTTCCCTCTGTGTTTCCTTGTACCTCCTGAATGGCAGCCCTTTTTGCCCTTACCTCCTCGGCCACTTCCTTTGAGAACCATAGTGTTTTTTTCTTTCTCTGTGTTTTGCTTTGCTTTCTTGCCTAATTCAATGGCCTGTTGCCTCTGCTATGGTTCCCTTAAGATTTGCCCATTGTTCATCCCCCCCCTCCTTTCTCCTTCCTTACTAGTGATTTTCTAAGACATTCCCCCATCTTTACAAAGTTGGTCTGCTTGAAATCCAGGACTCCTGCTTTCATGTGGTTTGTCTCATCTGCTGTTCTCCCATTGAACCAGACCATACTGTGATTATTTGATCCCAGATGGCTCCCCACTTTTACATCTAGAATTCTGTCTCTGTTGGTGAGTACCAGGTCCAAAGTCACTCCCTCTTGGGTGGGCTCCTTCACTAGCTGTCTTTGGCATACCCCCTGCAGGGCTTCCAGGATGTCTTTGTTCCCGGCTGAGGCTGCAGCCAGGTTGCTCCAGACTACAGCCAGCAAATTGAAGTCTCTTACCAGTAGCACTTCCCCTTTAGCTTTTATTTTGTGGATGGCTTCTACAAGTACCATGTCTAGCTCATCCCCTTGTGTGGGAGGTCTGTAGATCACACCAGTGTGAATGGCAGTGCCAATTCCCATTTCCAGGGTGATCCATGGTGCCTCCGCCTCCCCTGCATTCCATGTACCTCAGTTGCCTTAATTCCTTCCTTGACAAAGATAGCCACTCCTTCTTCCTTTTAACCCCCCCCCCGTCCCTCCTGAATAGAGTGTAACCTGGTATTGTCATATTCCAGTCATGGTTACCCATGACCCATGTCTCGGTAACAGCGACAATGTCCAGGTCCACTTCAGCTATCAGGGCCACTAGGTCTGGTATTTTGTTTCACAGACTGCGGGCATTTGTGCTCATGGCTTTTCAGTTTTTACTGCCTGCTCCCCTAATAGTTCCGCTCCTATCCCCATGTCTTTCCTTCATGCCCCCCCCCTTGTCCTTACTCCCATTCTGCATTTTCTCTGCATTTTGACCTATTTTTGATTTTAGTTAATCTTTGGCGATTTCTCAACTTTAGGGTCTTCTCTGCCATCTGTATTATTGTGTGTGTTGGGGGGGGCATTTGTTTCATCCAGCTTATTTCCACCACTACCCCTTGGCTAGTTTAAATGCTTGCTGATAAAACATTTAAATCACTCACTGAGGATCCTGGTTCCGCCTCTGGAAAGATGGGGGTCCTTTGTTGTATGTTGGCCTCCCATATGCTGCCAACGGATGTCAGAGCCCGTATGATCCAATACACAGCCACTTCCACCATTGCTGCCTGGGGCATCACTATAAGTGACATTTATGGGGCTGTCACCTGGGCATCTGCACACGCTTTCATAGCCCATTACAATCTCGACTTGCAAGCTCACAGGGATGCTGCTTTTGGGTCCCATGTCCTGAAATTCCTTTTCAGCTACAAAAGGTAGAGGACTTTGGCCCCTCCAGCCTGGGTACTGCTAGCAGTCTTCACAAGTGACTGTACTGAAGAACTCCAGGTAGTTGTGAGGCAAAGTTTTTCACCTGTAGCTGTTGTTTTACTTTTGGTATTCATTATACACATGCACAACTCAACCAGCCTTCACTGGCTACTCACCCTCAGTTTCAATAACTTGTTGGCAGTCCTCACGTTTCTGGCAATTCATTCATGAAATATCTGAAACATGGAGGGGTGAGGGCACAAGAAGGGGAAGAACTGAAGCTCTCACCAATGGACTTTCAGAGGCCTTTGTGCATGCACTGAAGACTGCACAAGTATGAGTTAATAAACACCAGACGTTAACCAGAAGTCATAAATGATTGTAACATGGCCATTAACATCTTTGAAAATAAAGGATATGCATTGGTTAAATGCCCACATATTATGCATTTTGTGCGGGTATTAATCCCCTAGTAATGCCCGCTAGTTCAGTCCCTCTCATCACCACATGTAACCTCTGATTGCATGCAATAATCACCGCGCTCCTGAAGTACCTCCAAAATCCACACCAATAACACGCTCTCACAGTATAGAATGGTTGCACTGTTGAAATCCACAATGAGATCCGGGGTGCAGAATACCATCAGTAGTGCAGAATCGAGACAATCCACATCAATTTGGTGACAGTAAAGTATATAAACATAGCAATGTTAATTCCCCACTCACCCCAGCAATCTATGACTGTCTCCATGCATTTCTCCACACAAAAAAGCAGTCCCACACAACACCAAAAGAAAGTTTGTACGTAGTGGATGTACAATAGCTTATTCCTGATCAAACAAACCATATCCCCACACAGCAACTGCATGATCCCAGCTCATCAGCAGACCACAAGGGAGAGTGAGTTTTTGAGTCAGTACCTGCAGCAAGCCATTGTGCAAACTTCGTACGTATGGCAAAGTATCTACAGTAGAAGCAGCTAATGAACTGATACTGTCACCCAGAATCCCTTAGCGCCACAAAGCCCTGAATGAAGAAAATGTTGCGAGCATGTTTATTAAGTAACTACTGTTCAGAAATAAAACTGTTTGTCATGTAACTTGTTAGAGCACAGTAAAGTGCAGGAATCATAGTAGTCAATTCTTAGCAGCCATAATATTGAAAGATGTGACACGTTGCACAGCGCATCTTTCAAACTAAAAAGAAGTAACTGTAAGTAGCATTGCCATTTATTTTTTTAAAACTAAAAGCATAACACTTCATTGCTGTTGTACTTGCCATGTTACAAGCACATTAATGTTCTCAGAGTTGGGCTCTACTTGGAATTAATGCCCGGTTGGTGGTTGGAGGCCCCCCCAACCGGGAAGCAGAGCCCTCCTCTGTTGTGCATTAATGCTTACGTAACTGTCATATAGGGGAACCTTGCTACAGCCCAAGATAGGCATTTCTAAGGCTAGCCACTCCACAGGTGTTGCACAGAATCCATTGCTACAGCCATGACAGGTATTTCTAAGGCTAGCGACTCCACAGGTGTTGCACAGAATCCATTACTACAGCCATGACAGATATTTCTAAGGCTAGCGACTCCACAGGTATTGCACAGAATCCAATGCTACAGCCATGACAGGTATTTCTGAGGCTAGCAACTCCACAGGTGTTACACGGAATCCTGAGATATGATATTTTACTCCAGTTGACTGGGTCTCTGTGAAAGATTGCGGTTCTTAAAGAATACTGATGCTTCTTTTTCTGAAATGACTGTTCTTTTGCTGAACATTGAAAACCTCTTCATTACACATCTGTTTGACTGCATAGTTTATGTTTGACTTCTGTATAATTTTGATTTAGTTTATTGTTTGGTGGCTGAATAATAGTGTGTATGGCCTGGGTTAATTGAGTGTCAGTGTATGTTTGATACTGGCACATTTACTGGAGTTTTTTCTGTGTGGCTGTTTGAAGGAGGTGGGATAGGGTTCTCTTATCAGACTTGGCCTTAAGGGAGCTGGGTGGGGGCATCCTTTATCTACCTTTTCTCTTTTGCTGGTGAAAGTTTCTCTGAGTTTAGTTGAATGTGCAGTGATTCTGAGTGTTTGCATGTGCTGAGTGTGGTGTTAAGGTCTAAGTAGTGGTTTTATGCAAAATAAGTGTGAGAATTTTAAACTGTCATCTAGGTAGTACATTTATCAGGTACTCTCCCAGTAGACTTGGGCAACTGTATCCAGTTTGAGATTGGCTGCCAGATCTGCAGGTGGAGGTTTTCAAGCTATGCAAACAGTTGGGTATATTAGAGCGGAGAAAGAGAGGCAGTGGGGGAGGTATCATTTGAATAGGGGTCCTCCCTCCCAACTTGAGATCCCCCCTCCTCCCAATTGTAATCCAACTGTGGGGGGGGGGTTGAGGTGACAAAACCAATTGTTGTGAGGGCGGTGTTGACAAATGCCTGGCCAGTAGTTATTAAAACTATGATTGTACATGATTTGTTTGATTCACAGAAGGCTGACCTGCTTTTTATCATGGAAGTCTGGTTGTATGATAATGCCAGTCCTACTTTATCAGGTCTGGTTCCTCCAGGATATTCCGTGATGCACTGCCCTTATATTGGATGCAGAGTGGGTGTAATGGCTGGCATTTCAAGACCATGCACAAAATGTGTCATGTTCCCCTTGGAGTCGAATGACTCATTTGAAGTAGTGGCTTTCACATGTTTAGGGGTTGTGGACAATAGATTTTTGTTGGTTTACCGTCCACCAGGTTGGATGGTGACTTTCATGGGGACTTTTTTGAGCTGGTGTCATCCCTTATCTTGGAGTCCCCAAGACTTGTTAGCCTGCGGGACATCAGTGCGTGACTGGACTCCTCTTCATTCACATTTGCAGGAGATTTTTTTAGTCTAATGGACTCAATGGACTTCCACCAAAATGTAGGGACCCCCAAAATGTAGCTCACCACACTCTTGAGTTCATTTTTACTGCTGGCATGGGGATATCTAAAATAGCTGCTGAATCAGTTATTTGATCTGACAATTTATTTCTGTGGTTCAAGGTGATGAGCGAGGTAATTAATACACCCTCCTCCCCATTGAAATGGTCCACCATCATAGTTGGAGAAGTATTGAATCTGATATGTTTTGGGCTTGTGTGGACATTTCAGGGATATTGGCCACCTCCACTAGGGAGTGCAGTGCAGCAGTTGAGACTTATAATGTAGCCATCCTTGCTGCAGTTAACTGTCTGCTGCCAGTCTGCCTTATCTACATCATGGATGTTACAGCTCTCCATGATATAATGAAGAATGGAAAGGAACTAAAAAGATGGGGACGGAGACTCAAGAAGCATTGGATGAGATCTGGCCTGCTTTCCAACAAAGTTATCCAAATATTTCATTATCAGAGTTATCAGGAGGCAATGACTGGTGTGTGGAAAAAAATTATTTATCCCTCATTGCAGCTAGGAAAAACAGACCTGCAGCTCTCAATGGACTGGAACTGGTGGATAATATTCTTGATCCAGACTATCTTGGCTCTCAGTTAGAGCTAAGTTCAGTGGAGCATTTCTTTGCAGACAGAGTTAAGGTGAAATAGCTGCTCACACTGGTGTTGGACACCAGGATAGTGCTTGAGGAGCTGAGGTAACTGAATCGTGGGTGCTGTTGATGAACTTTCAACCAGCTGATTATGGTGCTGTTAACAATGCACCATTCCACTTGCATCTTAGACTGTGCCCCCTCCTAATTAGTTAAGTCTGGTTGGCAGAAGCTAGTGTGTGTGTTTGTACAGACCATGAATTCTTCCTAGAGAGAGGGTGTTTTCCCTGACCCATTTAAAGGGGCCATTGTGAAGCCCCTGCTCAAGAAGTCAAAGTTAGATCCAGACAATCTCACAAACTACAGGCCTATCTCTAACCTTTTATAGGGAAGGTTATAGAGAAAGTGGTGCATTTCACCTGATGGAATATCTGTAGAAATTAAAACTCTATAAGCCTCTCCAGTCTCGTTGCCGTTCTTACCACAGCATGGAGACCACCTTAGTCTGGGACATGAACCATCTGCTACTGGCAAAGGATCAAGGAGAGCTATCTGTTCTTGTTCTCATTGACCTGCCATCAGTATTTTAAACTATGGCTCAAGGGGAGTTAGTTGAATGCCTGACATGTTTCTGTGGTTTCGCTGGCACATTGTTACTTTGGTTCAGATCTTTCTTGGAAAATTGCCAGCAGATTGCACTGTTGGGCATCTGTCAACCATCCCATAATTAGTAACATGAGGCATCCCTCAGGACTTTACACTCTTCCTGTTATTCGTGGTATATATGCTTTCATTGGGAGAAGTGATCTGAAGGAATTTATTTGAATTTTGGCTATGCAGATGACACTTGGCTTTACCATTTGTACAGGCATGGTCAGCGAGATCCGATGCATGTTGCTGAAAAGGCCATCACAGAGATCAAGCACTGGATGAGTGTGAACTGGCTGAGACTCAATTCCAGCAAAAACAACTTGCTTCTTGGGGGCTCATATCACTTGGTGTTTGCAGTAAAGGGAGATCTTGTTCTCCTTGCATGTGATGGGGAGATACTGAAGACTATGGAGGAAGTTCACAATCTGAGAGTAATTTTGCAACCCGGGAGTAATTTTTGGCAAGTCAATTGGACGTTACGTCTCTTATTACTACTGTCATTAGCAGTGTGTTTTACCACTTTAACAATGTAATCAGACTGTGTCTTTTCCTTGGCCGTAATGATTTGCTCAAATTATTGCAAGCCTTTGTTGCCTCACAAACTGACTACTGTAATGCACTCTATTGCAGCCTCCCAGCTGCTCAACTTCACACATGTAGTTACTGCAGAGCTTTGCAGCCAGACTGTTAACTGGTATATCCAGATTCAATCACTTTACTCCTGCTTTGCGGGAGTTGCACTGGCTGCTGATCAGATAGTGTTCTGAATTTAAAATTCTTTTGCTGATCTATAAGGCCTTAAATTGACTGGGCCCCATGTACATTTGAGAATTACTGGCAACCCATCAGAAGGATTATTAGGGCACCAGAGTTCTCTTCTTGGATACCCAGGGGCTTTTGTTAGTCCCAGTAGCAACATTAAAATCTACTTGGGATTGAGCATTTTCCATACCTGCATCTCAACTCTGCAACATTGTTCTGAAATCCATTCATTTTGTCCCCTCAGTGGAAAGTTTTACATCACAGTTGAAGACCTGGCTGTTTACACAGGCCTGAATGGGAGACTGAAAGGCTCTGCCAACTTTGTGGAATTATGTATGAACTTAATTTATACTCCTGTATTAGAATTTACTGCATGTTATGCAACACTTGCAATTTGTATTTATTTATGCGCTGTAAAGCACTTTCTGCTCTGAAAAAGCACTGTAAAAATAAAAGTTCCTAGAAGAACATTAAAAACATATAATCTGTTTTCAAAGTTTAGCTTATATTTAATATTTTTCTGTATTCATGTGTATTCTTGTCTCCTTATTGGCAATTATAGAAGTAATTTGCATGAAAATGTGATGTTTCTCCCTTGAAGTGTATCTGCACAAGCTGTGTATTCATCAGCAGAGTTCATACTCCCCTGCTTATATCATCACAGTCATTTCCACAACAGACTAATGCAAGAAATGGAGGTCTCTGTCATCAGCTGAGGGGTGGAGTAGATGAATTCAGTGGGAGAAAGATCATGCTCGTATATAATAGTTCTCTGTGATAAAGGATAAGAAAAAGAGAATTCTAAACAAAATACATGAAATGTATTCTCAGCTATATGTAAATATTATGTTTACTAAAGTTTTTCAAGAGGCTTTTGATGCATCTTTCGGTTTACTCTGGCATGAAAGTCCAAAGAGAACACTCCCCACATGAAACCTCCATCTCCTTCAGCTTCTCACTCATGCTTCCAGCTCCCTCTCTCGCTCTCTTTTCCACACTCCCTCCATTCCCTTCCCTCCTACAGACCAAGAATTGCTGGATAGTTTAATACCTTTTATTGGACCAACATATGTCTTGCACACAGATGATATAGTACACATCTGGTACTCTCAAACGGTGATGGAGAGAGGATCTCAGATTTAGAACTGGGTAGCCAGCTGGGAACAAGCGACCACCAAACAGTGTGGTTCATGATAAACACAGCTGTAGAGTCAAGTCATACAAAAGTGAGGATATTGAACTTTAGGAGGACTGACTTTGGCAAAATGGGACAGTACCTCAGAAAAGCACTAGCAAATGGCAAGATGGAGGGATGGAGGAAAAATCAAACTCCTTTTACTTGTTAGATCCAGGGATGCTTTAAGGTTAAAAGATAATTAATTTTTTGAAACTCAAATTAGCTGAATCAGCTGCTGTTGGATGGTCCTAGGGGGCTAGTGGGGGCTGCTTTGCTGCATATTTGGATTTGCTTGTGTAGCAAGTAGTTTTCAGTCTTGGCTTACTAAAGAAAAGCTTATTCTGTTAAAAATGATGCACTGTGCATAACACTGAAGTCATTTACAGTAGCTTACACACAGCAGAGCACTGACATGTCAAGAATGTTGTTGCCTTGTATTTCTTTGGACATACAAATTCCAGGATTTCTAAGAATACATTTTATGAATTTGTGTTGCTGTGGAGGAAGTCCTGAAATGTCTTTAAACCACTGATAAAGATGTGAAATGTGTTCTTGTGGTAGTAAATAATGAGTTTGATGAAGTGTTTACTGGCACAAGTCAAGAAGCATAGGAAGACCGGGAGCAATTATAAAATTCACAAGTAGCGTTTTATTATTATTAATAACAGTAAAGTAAAGAAAATAAAAATTGTGCAGTGTAACTATTTACAAAGGTAATGCAAACAGAAAAAATAAAGTCCTTCGTCTGAGGGGATCTCTAATTCCAAGTTTCAGTCTTTCCCCAGCAAAGATCGTTGCTCTTTTTATAATATGTCTTTACATGATACTAGTAATTAACTTCCACAATCTCAGCTCGTTAACCAACATCCTGTTTCTCATAACTTTGTCAATTTCCTTGCAGGTGCAACAAAATAGAATATGGTTTCCCAGACCTGACCTCCTGTTGACAGCTCTGCAAATATTTGTGCGGCATGCCAAGGTTAATCCCTTGAGTTCCAAATAGCTTTTTGCAATCATTTCGACAGTATTAACTATATACTGTACAGTTTCAAACAAAGAATTCCCAGTATCACTTACAGTTTCACACAAAGATTCACATATATTTTTATAACTGCAGATACGCAAGGGGGAAGAAAAGACAGAAACAGCAAGTGAAGGCAGAGAGACAGCGAAAGGTAGATAATCACGAGACCATCAGTGTGATCAGTTCCTAGGTCTCATGAGAACATTGGTTGTGCAACCAGACAGGCAAGAGACACAAAGGGAGAGGATAGAACAGATCCTTGCATTTAACTCTTTCTGCATAAAAAATGGGACAGGACCTTATTCAGCCCTGTCACGCTGTAGACTTTAGTAAACTTGAGTATTTGAAGAGTATTTACTGTAGATGCTACATGTCATTTTTCCTTATCTTACAGTAGCTTGCTATTTTCCTTATCACATTATTAGACTGATAAGGCATGCCATTATGTTATTCGTACTATTTAAATAATAATATTCATGAATCAGAGAACTGTGACAAATTAATTGTAATGCATTCTATTGGTGGCTCATGTCTTAAATGTTATTTTTCTTAGCTGCCAGCATGACTATATATTTTTGTCTTAGAAAAACATACTTTTTGAAGTTTTTTTTGTCTTTGCATTTCACTGATGTTGTACATGCTTGAGCAGTTTTGACAGGTCGTCACAGCTGCAGGTGACATACGGATGACTTTGGTTTTGCTATGCAGGCCTGATGTTTAGTAACTTCAAATTCTAGTCTTTCCTTTAGAAACCAACCTATTCTCTAGCAGTTCCTGTTTGATAAAAGGAAAAACAACTGACATACAGTATTTTGGGGTGGATTTCATAAATTTCATCATTTCACTTAAGGCCTATTACATAATGACCTGTGTGTCCCAGTAGATGCTTCCTTGTTCCATAGACTCCTTTTCTTGGGTCAAGGACTGCCTGAATTCAGCACTAATGTTTGCAGTTATTATTGCAGCTATTCCTGGTTGTGTGCTGTAAAGGAGCACAAAGCAGTACATTCTGGAAATGTCATTTTAGTCCTGAAGGGTATGAATTCACTGATGTCTCTGACTCAGGGAAGCAATTAGAATGACACATAGCTGACAGTTACAAAACCACTGGATGTATACTTTTCCCTACTGAAAAATATGCTGTTGTTATTAGATGAGCTTGCTGTCTATATATGTTGTTGCAAGGTTTCTGTAGAGAATGGATTTATTTTCTGTTTTATAGCTTAGCAAGGATAGCACAGCTGAGATCCAGCAACTCATTTTTGCACCCCCCTTTTTTTGTTTTTGCCCCAGTTGTTGTTTGTTGTTCCTCTTTGTATACTTACCCTATATAAGGTGTTGCTTCTGTTCCACATTTTGGTCTACCCTTTATCCTCCACCCATCCTGGCAGCAAATGCAACAACAGGCATGTACAGGTACCTTATCCTAGGCACATGACAGAGCCCCTCCACTTCTTTGCTTGCTCCTGCTGATACCTGCCAATTCCCAAGATGCCAGTCTTCTTCCTGTTCCACTGTTGTGCTGTTCCTCTCATATGGTGGGACATGAACATGTGTGAGAACACTTTAGGAGTAGGACCTCCACCAGGTGGGACTTCCAGCCTAGCTCCTGTTGGTCAGTGCCCACCACATGACTCTCATTTACTGCTCCGACCTCCGATCTAGAGATTGTGATCCAGTAAGAGAACTCACAGTAGAACTCACAGGTTGGTTTACACCAAATTCCTCTTACTTTAGCTCCCCTCCATGCTGAGTTAATCATTTGAATATCCCTCCCATTCTGTACTCAAGCCCTGATATTGTGGTGTCTGTTCTGTAATTTACAAAACTGCAACAAACACTGCCCTTGTAAATTCTGCAACCCCCCTTGCCCTTACACTCCCTCTAAACAGCACAAATGTGCTTGGTTGAAATGTGCTGTTCACATAAACTAATGGTCCATTTTAAATTACCTAACTTGTAGACTCTTGTGCTCAATCAGCCTGATTTAGTCCATTTGGTTTATTGTTTTTTATTCTATTTACCCATCCAGTCTGAGTTTGTGCCATTTCCTTCCCTGTTCGTCAAAAAAAAAAAACCCTTTCTGTCAAAACTTAGTAATATTGCTGGCTGCCCCCTTTCTTTAAATAGCCCCAGCCTGATGGTTACTCTCTGTCTGTTATTCTGGAGCAGTTAGAGTCCCTCCCGATGACTGTTCCTCTTGTGAGCAGCTGAAAGCATAGCAGGACTGTTCTCTGAGGTTTTAAAGTCTTGGCTATTTAAATGTTGAGATTGTGTTCCTGGAACTTCCTGCCCATCCCCTGTTGGTCAATGCCCTTCATGTGACCCTCATTTGTTTCTCTGACACCTGACCTGGAGATTGTGAACCTGTAAGAGAACTCACAGGTTGGCTTACAACAAATTCCTCTTATGTTGGCTCATCTCCCTCCTGTGTTAATCATTTGAGTATCCCTCCCATTCTGTACTCAAGCCCTGATCTATTGGTGTCTGTGACATAATTTTAAAAACCATGCCGACCACTACTGTTTGAAATCCTGGAGCCATCCCTGCCCGTATACTCCCTCTAAACAGATCAGATGTGCTGATATTGATATGAAAAACCAGTTAGCAAGTGCAAACCAGGTTAGTGTCTCGCGAACAGTTATTGGTGCCCCAAACATAGCAAGCCTGCTAAATGTGCCATTTTGGAAGGCACAGTTAGTATGGAACTAGCCTGTTTAGGAGCAGCACTGATACCAATTCACCTGTGCAAAGAAGCTGACTGCACATGCATACAGGCGCACTGGCATATCCAATGGTTTGGTGAGGATTTAAATAGAATCATAGAACTGTGATGGCAGAAAAGAACCCTCTTGGCCCATCAAGTCTGCCCTTAATCCCCTCTCTACTTGCCCCCCTTACCTCAAGATCCCTCTCTCCAGCCCCTGGTCAATACCTTGTGTCTATCCAATGACCTCTTGAATCTCTCCATCATTTTGGCCCCACCGCCTCCTCCAGGAGACTGTTCCAGGGCTCCACCACTCTCTCAGTGAAGCAATGCCCCCTCACATTTCCCCTAAACCTTTGTCACTCCACCCTTTGACCATGACCCCTAGTCCTAGCACCTATCTTTCCTGTGAATTAGCTCCCCCACATGGTATTAATTCCGTCATGTATTTAAACATTTCTGTAATGTGCCCTTTCTCCCTTCTGGTTGCTAGCGGGTACAAATCTAACTCCCTCAACCTCTCTTTGTAGGGCTTCCCATTTAACCTATGCACCATCTTAGTGGCCCTTCTCTGTACCCTTTCAATCCCATCTATGCCTTTGCATAGGTGAGGTCTCCAGAACTGAATCCTGTACTCCAGGTGAAGCCTCACCATGGATTTGTAAAGAGGCATCAGCACCCCCTTTCTACTTATTATACAGTACCTCTCCCTATACAAGCCAGCATTCTATTTGCTTTGCCTACCACCTTGCTACATTGGGTCCCCACCTTAAGGTTGCCTGTAATTAGGATCCCCAGATCCCTCTCCTGCTCAGTTGCCTTCATTGCATCCCCCCAGTGTGTAATTTGCTTGCGGGTTAATCCACCCCATGTGCATTACTGTGCATTTTTTGGCATTGAATTTCAGCTGCCATGCTTCTGACCACCCCTCCAGCAAACTTAGAATCTTCCCTCATAGCCTTCACTCCCTCTGGGGTGTCCACCCTATTGCAAATCTTTGTATTATCTGCAAATAGGCAGACCTTCCCCTGCAGCCCCTCTGCTATGTCGCTGATATAGATGTTAAACAGGATGGCCCCAGCACTGACTCTTGGGGGACCCTGCTCATCACCCCTACCTCCCTGGATTGTACCCCATTTACCACCACCCTCTGGCTTCTACCCATCAGCCAGTTCTCCACCCACCTTGTTATTATCTGTCCCACCCCCAAACTTTCCAGCTTATTTACCAGCTTTCTGTGGGGAGCAGTGTCAAAGGCCTTGTTGAAGTCCAGATAGGCAATGTCCACTGCCCATCCCTGATCAACAACCCATGTCACCCAATGGAAGAACTCAATCAGGTTCATCTGGCATGACCTCCCTTGTGTGAAGCCATGCTGACGGACATCCTGCAGCCTACTTTCCACTGAGTAGCTGACCAGCTTTTCTTTTAATATTGCCTCCATCACCTTACTCACCACCAAAGCGAGGCTGACCAGGCGATAATTGCCCCCCCTCCTCCCTGCTGCCACAATTGTGGAGTGGCACACATCTGCCCTCTTCCAGTCTTTTGACATCAACCCTGTGTCCAGGGACAAGTTAAACAACCTCACTAGGGGTGCCGCCAGCTCCTCCCTTAGTTCCTGGAGTACTCTAGGATGCAGGGCATCCAGACCCCTAGCCTCGACTACACTCAACCTACATAATTCCTCCCTGACCCTGTCCTCACTGATCAGGCTATGAGCCACCCTTATGTCATCCCTTCCTCTTTCCCTAAACAGCAGTCCCCTTCCTTCCTTCCTTCCCCTTCTACCATGAAGACCAAGCAGAAGTACCTACTCAGTACCTCTGCCTTCTTGAAATCCCCTTCTACTTGTACTCCCTCCTCCCCATGCACCATCCCCTGCCTTGCTATCCTCTTCTCGCCTAGATACCGAAAAAAAAGTTTCATCATCCCTTTTTGCCTGCTTAGCAATTCTCTCCTCTGTTTCTGCTTTCATCTTCCTAATCTTCTGCCCCACCACCCACAGCTTCTCCCTGTAAGTTCCCCTGTCTTCATTCCTCTTTGTCCTCTTATATGCTATAAATAGCAATTATAAAATGGGGAGGAAAAAGTCCTCTGTACTAACTGGCCATTAGTCGTACGTTGGAAGTGTTTAATGCACAGCTAAAAATAAGTGATGTCCAGTAGGATGCAGGACTGCAATGAAGTCTATGGGCTAGCTGAATTTCAAGAGACTACAGTCACCATTTTTCCTCTTCACTTGGCCCACATAGCTTGTACAGTGCCCCATTTTAACTAAACATGTAAGACTTATTTGCACACAGTGGAAAAGCGGTAGTATACAGTGCTCCCTCTTTATAAGGAACACCTCTGGATTAGTGGTGGGCAAAGTGGCTCCAATTCACTCTGTGAAGTGATCTGTGAAGTGAAGGTGAATTCCGCAGAGTGCTCGCAACGTGAAGCCGGGTACTTCATGTTATTGATGGGCAACGCCAAGTCCATTGAAACAATGACTCACTCCGCCTCAAAACCACTACCTCCAATTATTAAGGTGAAGCATTGAAAACAATGTACTCCACCTTACTGCATTTTTTTTAAGCTCCAAAGGCAAATTTTGCAGTGATTCATGGGATTTCAGGTCACATGGGCTCTAGATTGTTCTGCAAAGCCTCAGTTTGGGGTAGTGTGTGTATGAAGCTGTAGGAGACAATCTGCTTTAGAGCTCTGTGATTCAAACCTTCTAAAAGCTGTTAAAAAGCCTTTGGGGTCATTTGTTTTGCTGAAACTTTAGTTCATCGATTATAGGAAACCCTCATGTGCTCATATCATCAAGTGTTTATTGTTTGTGTGTGGATTTTGAATGTTAATGTACAATATTCAGTCTGTGTACTGAGAGACAGTGGAAGTGTGCTTTGGGGGAGGAGCGTATCTGTGGTGTAGGTAGATTAACTTGGAGAAAAAGACAGTGCTTTCTGTTTTGGTGATATTTTTCTTGTATAACTGTGTTAATGTACACACAGCAATATTTTCAATAATTCTTGCCATTTTGTTGGTGGTTGTTGTTCATGCAGCAGTGCATATTTTTAGTTTGTTTAAAATATGTGGTTATATTACTGAAGTTTTCAATTTGCTACGCACTACTTAGTGTGTGTGTTTGAGTATGTGTGTGACGTGTATCATCAAATCGGACACCTTTTATTGTGCCACATAATTTCAGCAATGTGAACCTGCTATCCACTGCAGCTGTGTAATTTTTGTACTTCTTTGTGGTATCTTTACTAGCACTAGTGACTGTTACTGCAGCAGTGCAGTACACTGTCGCCCACCACTGCGGCCCACCCCAACCGCAAAGGAATTCTTTCCAGATTTGAATTTCTGATGGTAAGCACTGGTGGTTAGTGTTGTGCCTTTGCATCTGCATCTCTTCAGTGCGAGCGCAATCTTAATCTGTTTGTGCATTTGCATGTTTTAGGGCCCAATCTCCATCTGTAACTTAAGTCACAGTTGTTTCTTTGGCTTCCTTTCAGATACTGGACAGGTGTGGTGCATAATTCTGCATGAACATTGTACTCATTAATATGTGTTTTTAAGTTAGGACCATCATCACAAGTCACTCGTGATACAAATC
Organism: Neoceratodus forsteri; assembly: GCA_016271365.2. Classification (NCBI taxonomy): domain Eukaryota; kingdom Metazoa; phylum Chordata; order Ceratodontiformes; family Ceratodontidae; genus Neoceratodus; species Neoceratodus forsteri. Next base: position 557,483,920 of record CM057458.1, read on the forward strand.
ACAATCTTCATCATCACGGTCACAAATCATGATTTATGATCATGTCACGAATCACTTTAATCTTTTTTAATAGTTACTTAGATGTATTGTAAGCCTGTTTTGTAGTATTTCTCCAGGCTTCACCACCCCACCATTGTACTCATTAATGAGTGTTTTTAAGTTGGGGAGTTTTGTGCCACACCTCATCGGGGCCCCGGCGAAGTACAGCCGTAGGTATTCGTGTCTCTTCATCACCACAGTCACAAATGCAGTCACAAATCACGATTTACGATCATGTCACGAATCACAACATTAATATTTTTTAATAGTTACTTGGATGTATTTTAAGCTTGTTTTGTAGTATCTCTCCATGCTTCACCACCCCACCATTGTACTCATTAATGATTGCTTTTAAGTCGGTGTTTTTTTACACCTCATTGGAACCGGGAAGTACAGCCGTGAGCATTTGCATTTCTTCATCATCACGGTCACAAATCACGATTTACAATTACTTCACGAATCACATTATTAATTTTTTTACTAGTTACTTGGATGTATTGTAAGCCTGTTTTGTAGTATCTCTCAAGGCTTCACTGTCCCACCATTGTACTCATTAAAAAGTGTTTTTAAGTCAGGGACTTGGACAGTGTATGCAGTACATATACAGACTGGAAAGAAGACTGACTGCACACATGCAGTTTAGCACAGTATACTTGCACTGCTCAGAATACAAATTGTCACACATACAGAAGACAACAAAAAAGGACATAATTACATACAAGAGTCGGGGATGGTGGGGGAATACATTTTATAACACAGCAAGGAAGGTGTGGGGGGCACATGGTGTGAAGAAAAAAACCTAATGTGGTATCCCACAGTGATCCAGCAACAGTTCCAGCATTGATATAATTTGCAACTAATGTCCTGTTATGCAATCCTTGTGGCAGCAGGTACTGCTGTGGCCCCTCTTCTTAGGGATGCCACCATGCACAGTTGCACCTCTGTCACAGAATGGCCAGCAGGTGCAGGCATGGTCCATTCTGTGGCAACCTGCCACTCCAACTGGTGGTGATTGAGCATATGGGCATACTGGACCCCAGTCCTCCGGGGCCACGGTGCACCTCCACCTCGCATAGGCAGCACCTGACCACACTGCTGTCCCTCCCAACACAGTCAAAAAACTGCCAAACAACAGAGGTGCGGGGAGAACCAGGCACAGGCAGGGGAGGGCCAGATGAACTGGCAGCCGACTGGTCACAGTGCTGAACAGGAATGGGATCCACACCTGGGCCTGGGGGAACAGGCACATCCTGCTCCAGAGGACCTGGTGCTGGACTTGGTGGTGGTGGTGGTAGAGGTGGTTCAACTACCTCAGAGTCAGGACAGGAGACTGTGCTGGTCCTGCTTCGGGGGGGACAAACAACTAACTACTCATAAAGGTAAGAAAAATAAAATTTACAGAAAGAATAAATTAAGTAAAATAGAGTACAGAAAAGACAAAAAAATGTAGCTTTTAAAAAAGCTGTTGGGTCTAAATCAAAGTTTAAATCTCCTCCTCCTCGCTCTGATCTCAAAGTATCAGCAGTCAAAAAATACACTCCTCTCTCTCCGTCTGCACAAGAGAAAGTAAAAGTGTCTGCTTGTATGACTCACTTCCTTCCTGCCTAGCTAAAGAACATGTGGCTTACAGTACTGTAAACCACATGATGTGTGTGTGTGTGGGGGGGGGGCTGCCAAATCTGAAACACCAAGTGGATCACTTAGAATCATAATGAGGAACGCGAAGTCCATTAAAAACAGTGACTTCTCCTTACTTCATGTTGCCATTCTGCCTTAATGCGAAGTGGTAATGACAAGGTGGAGTGAGCATACCTCTCAACTGTACCACATTATGAGGAAAGTGCCTCATTTTACTTCACAAAAGCTCCCTGTTCCACATTGTGAGGACTTGTTCCACATTCAAAGTCAACATTTTAAAGCAAAAATCCATAGTAAATGATGCAAAAAAATATGTTATTCAGTTAATAACAGACTTTCTGAACATAATTGCAACATTTTAACAGTGTTCTGAGCATCTTAGGTAAAGATTTAATGAAGTGTTCCACATTTTGCCCATTTGTTCCACATTTTGACAGGCAATGTTCCACATTTGGGGGACAAAAGGTTGGGAAGGTATGGAGTGAGCACTTTGCATTGCCCACTCCATGTGGCCGAGTGGCAATGCAGACTGCTACCAGTCTCACTTCTCCGGTGGAATTTAAATTGCTGCATCTCTACTCTGGATCTAGCCAGTTTGTTCACTATAGCTATTCTTCACTATAATAAGGTGTTAATATGGCTACTTAGGTAACAATGGGAGCTGTCACAGATGTTCCCTATAATAGAAATTATTTACAGAGGGGTCACTATAGCGAGGGAGCATTGTACTTATTCTTTGAAGTAAACACATTTTCTGTTACATGATATGTGATCTGCTATTCTATTTGAGCCATGATCATTGTTAGAGCTGTGATACCCATCAGTGACCCCTCTCCCCTCAATTGATATGTCATGGCCAGTCTGACTCTGATATTTAATATAACAAGATGTAAGGTAGCACTCACATTTAAATGGGAGATTAGGAAAGCTGGCAGTGTTCACTTGGCTGTTCCCCTTAGCAAATGTTGCTCAGACCAGAAGCCAGCCCAAGCACTGCTTGTTAGCTCGGGTGCTCATTCCTCATTTTGGTTTCTCTTGCATTTCTGATTGTCATAAAACAAAAAAGGAAACATAAATATGAAGCAGGTGTGTGTGTGTGTGTGTGTGTGTATAAACAGCCCTGACAGCACTCAATCTGTGGCAGCTCCTGCTAGCTTCAGGTAGCTACCTAGTGCCTCGGTGTTTATTTACTTTAGTAATGCTGTTTCTTTCTTGTTGTGTGCTTACTCCTGCTTTTTACTGTGACTCCCACATTGCCACGTTATGTGCCAGGAATTTTTGTCAGTGTAAATACAGGAGAACCTACCGGTGTAGTCATACCCTCTGTATTGAGTTCTGGGACAAAGTGTTAATATAATTATTAATATATTATTTAAATACAGGTAATGGCTACTTTTTGCTGCAACTTGTCTAGTACACACAGCTCTCTAATGTTATATGGGAACAGAACTAACAGTACAGCATTCTAAGAAGAACATACCTATATTCAAACGAAAAAAGCCTCGTGCTCATGCACAAGGAGGAACTATTTTATGTAAAATGTAGGCAAAGTGTTTTTTATTTTATTTTTAGCCTATCTTAATTTTTTATGCATATAAAATATGAAGATTCATTTATAAGTACAATAAGACATTCTGGGGATGTGCATTAGACACTTCTATTGCATAGCCAGTGGCTGAGGCCTCGGCCTGTGGCCTTGTGCCTTACAGGACCCTGTCTGTGCATTAGAAGTTTCTAATGCACACCCCCCTCATGTCTTATTGATTATTTGGTGCCATGCTTTTAATGTCTTCCCAACCTGGTCTAAGGCTCGCTGTGCCTCCCTCAAATTGCCTTCTGTGTGATTAATGTAATTCCCTGGTAATCTCATGACCCCACCCCCCAATCACTTGTCCATATTAGTATATAGATTCCTGGTATTGTAGTGGTCCCCCACCCCACGGTCCTTATTATATAGATTCCTGGTAGACTAGTGGTCCCCACCCCATCGCCTGTTGGTATTATGATATGTACATTCCTGGTAGACCAATGCCCCCCAATCACTGTTTGGTATTATTATATAAATTCCATGGTAGTCTACTGGCACCCACATCCCCCGATCATCTGGTTGATATCACTATTATATAATAACTAGCCTTCATGTTTTTCCGTAGAGAAAGACAGTTATAATTTGCTGTTATAACCAGCTTGTTATAATAGTAGTACAGTAGTAGTAATAGAACAAACTTTATTTTTATACAGGAAGACATGTCATTTAGGTTTTGCAGCCAAGTTTTCGAGACAGCCCTGTTTGCATCTAACTTACCTATTCATATACATATACATATATTAACTGACAGGAGAGCTAATTAACATAATAAGTTCTGACTACCAGCTTCTAAATACAGTACACAATACTAAATACAGAATTACAAAATTACAAAATACAAAGAAATAAACCTAAAATTATCAAATTAGTCCTGAAAAGGACAACATTACTATTAACAATCAAGTATGAATTAAATTGCATTATTCTAGTTACATTGACAATGAAATTGGTTCAAACCATTTATCTCCTGAACAAATTGTTTAAATGATGAAGATATTGGGACAGTGTATGGTAAAACATTTCAATGTGTAGCAGCCTGAAACACAATGTTCTTTCTCCATGCTTGTTTCTAATAACTGGGAGAAATTTTATTTACATGAACTGACCTTTTATTTTCTCCAGCTATCACTTTGTCAATATTGGCAAACACACGCTGGCTTTCTCAAAGGTAAAGCATGAGCCACTGTTACCTTCACACAGCAACCTTCAAGCTTCTCTATGACACTCACCTTTCTGCCTGATGTGGAACCTTTGTAAATGAGCTTGAAGTGCAAAGTTGTAATCCTAGATTTTAATAAATAAACAAATAAAATAAACTCACCCATTCCTGTCAGCTTTCTCTGCTGGCTCTTACTGTGTCGATGTCCGTGGGACACAGAAATGTCTCCTAATATCAGAGCACAAATTCACAACATCAGTCTTTTCATTTTTTATTTTGTGCCTTTTGAAAAGTTTCCTAACTACAACACCCAGTTCAATTCAGTGATGCAAACCCAGTTCAGTAACATAACGTTAGTTTGACTAATGTTAAAAAGTTAAAATTCCTTTTAAAATGCTTGAAAAGTCTTGAATATTACAGCTTCTGTGAAAAAGTTACCCAATGAACTTTCTCCATTTTAATCAAATAAAACGTAAACATTTACTGAAACTATTTGTTCTACTCTGCTCCATTCAGATGCTTGCTACAGTACAGAAACCTTTTAATCCTGCTGGCAAAACAATGAAGTCCAGCAGTGGTATAAAATAAAGGCTGGGTAGTTAGTTAAACTCAAATTTTACACACACCCTTAGTACGGGATGCCTTTATAAACCCCTCAAGCTCTGCTATCAGGGTTTATGTGCTATCCCACACCTCAGGTGTGTGTAAAATTCTTGTTATAACCACCTACCCAGCCATTATTCTATATATAAATTACCTTATAAAATGGGAAGAGACAATCCTGCTTTCTGTTTAGTTATTACCTGTGCATGAAATATGTTCCATGCACAGATAATAACAAGTTCCTTAAAGCAGGACAGCAGTATTAAAAAAAAAAATCAATGCGCCATTAGAACCCACCCAAAACACAAGTTTGATATTCCACCATTTTGTTCCATCCATTAGTGAGTACAGAAACATCTGTGTAAAAAATGTGAACAATAAATACCATTAGTACATGCATAAACAAGCAAGTGAATCCCCACAATTATTTGCCAATGAGGTGCTTTTAAAATATTTATTTAAAAAATCTCTCTTTTGTTTCTGCTGCCGATAATGTTCCTGCTCCCACAGCACCTCTCCTTACTTCATCACCAATACTGATTATGCTCCTGTCTCTGTAGCTGTTTCACCTCTGAATGTGTTTAACAAAAATAAATAAATCATCCAACCTACCATCCACAACCACCGTCTCTGTTAAAAAGTCATGCTCCTCTCCTTATCTGAAAAGAGTAATTGAAACTTTCGTAAATGGCACTGCCTTACATCATGGTTCTGGAGAACAACAACCAGCTTCTCCCTTACTCTGCTGCAGCTTCACTCCCACTGCCATTTATTCATCGCGATCTGTTTAAACAACAGCAGCCTCCAACAGTCTTGTTAAAAATGAAACTCAAAGCACATACCACCTATGTGCCTCTGTCTTTCTTGGTGCTGCATCTCAAAAACATCACTGTCAAACATTAAAACATCACTGCGTTGGGGTGGGCCACAACTATAACTACATTAAACCACAGTAACATACATAATATGCAAATAGATATGCAAACAAGGCCATGAATAGTAAGACATTGAATGGCATTATCTTATGCCTGGTGGAAGGACTATTTTATCAGAAATTCTGATAACAATAGCCTTTTTTTTTTTATCATGTAACATTTTAATTAATTTTTTTCCAAGTACACTCAGCCATCAAAAAACACATCTATGCCCTGATCCAGAAGGGCCATACTACTATAAACTGGCAGTCAAAGCAGTTACTAAAATCTTCCACATCTTACATGGCTCATATACTTACAAAGGATTAATTTATCTAATATACAGTTGGGAAACTTAGGCCTTATGCCAGAAAGCAAATATTCTTGTTATTTGGACCAATCTCTATAAACACCATACCTTTTGGTATTAGTATACTAAGGTGGTATGGCATATTCTATTCCCTAATATATCTACTTGGTTATGGTCTCATAGGTATAACTTTTAAACATCTATTAACTTCAACCCAACAGCTAAATATAATGCTTAGCTTTGTCCAAAAAAGAAATAGGAGAATAAGATGCAGTATCAGATGGTGGTGGGAGCATGCAGACATCCCCCTTTGGTGCTCCAGGGACCATCCCCTATACCAAACTAGAAAGTGGGGGTTTGCGGTGGGGAGAGTGCCACAGAACATATATGGGAGTTTAGATATGCATCCCATTTTCTATAATACTTAGTAAGGCCTCCCTTGGCCACAGCAGTGAGCCTCTCAAAAACAGCTAGCCGAGCCATGGCCATTCGCCAGTGCACTAGCTAGGGGGGTACCGGCTGCCTCCATCTCAGGAGGATGACTCTTTTAGCCTCCATTAGGGCTACCAGAAGCCATGCTCTGGTGGGGGGAGAGAGTGGGTGCAAAGCCGTAGTATCTCCTAGGATGAGAGATAGGTTGTCGAGAGAGATGGATTTGCCTATAAAGCTATAATCCTAGAGCAGTCAGCAAGAACCTGCGTCCAGAAAACTTGCAAGTCCATAATATGTGAAGTAAATGGGCAGGGGAAGTACGACATCTCCAACAACTATCAGAGGGAGTAATATTTAACCTAAAGAGTACTGAAGGGGTTCTGTACCACCTAAGCAAGATTTTCAATTGAATTAATTGACTCCTGGCATCTACATATGCTGTGTGAGCATCCCTAAGGCATACTGACCACAATTGAGGGGATATGGGGTGCTGCAGCTCACGTTCCCAGGTAGCTCTACTCAATAAAGTGGTGTCAGGTTGTGCATCCCTAAGGGTCTTGTAAAATGAACTTACAAGACCTTGGCCTTTCCTACAATAAGGGGGAGTGGGTAAGCCATGCCATGGTGAATGGGCTGCCGGTACCTTTAACAATGGAGTTAAGGCACTCCTAATCTGTAAGAACTTCCAGAAGTCTGTCTGGAGTAGCTGTATTGCTCATGGACCTGCTCAAAGGACAGTAGGGTCCTAGTGCGTGGGAGAAAAAGGTGCTCCACTATATGAATGCCTTTGGCAGCCCATGAAGGCCATTTAAGTACTTTGTGTTCTATTATTATGAGAGGGTTATCCCATAGTGGAGCATATATAATGGGAGGGAGATGGTCTGAACTTGGGGTCCCTGTAAGTGCCATCGCCCTACATGTTTCTGTCATGACCAGTGTAAAATGGTGTTCCCTAGGTTTTCTTTTGGTTAATAATGAGTACAGTGGACTGGCCATAGATAGGGCTGCCTCCAGGCTAACCCGTTGAGGTGGAGGGTAGTCCAGGGAAGGAACCAAGTGACGGCCTGGGCCATTCTAAAGACCAAGTGGTAGCCTGTAAACCAGGGAAGCCCGAGCCCGCCCTTGGACCTATGGGATTGCAGCTTTGTATGTCCCCATCTTGGGGCCTTACTCTCCCACAAAAAGAGGGAGACTAAGTTATCTAGGTCTTTAAGCGGCTGCTTGGTCAGCAGAATGGAGAGGTTATTTAGCAGATAGGAGACTCTGGAAAAACAAACATTCGAATAGCCTCAATCTTACCTTTCAGAGTTAAATTAAGCTTTCTCCATTGCTGAACCTCAGCTGCTGGTGATACCAAGAGAGTAGAGAAATTAGCTGCCTGACTCTATGTCTTTCCAGGACGAGGGAATATGTATTCCTAAATATGGAAATCCCAGGGGGGCTCAGGTAATGTCGGTGCCGGCCAGACAATGCCTGGTGCATGCTCCATTCAGGGGGCACAAGGTCATTTTCTTTTGATTTATTGTTAGACCTGACAAAGAGGCAAACTCCTGCAAGATAGTCAGAATAGTGGGTAGGGAGTTTTGGGGGTTAGAAAGGGTCAGGAGCATATCATCCTCATATGCATTTACCAAGTAGGATGACGTCTTCACAGGGATACCGGTAACATGTGGGGGGGGGTGAATTTCCTAATTAGCGGGTACAAAGCGATTAAGAACAATAGAGGAGAGAGAGGACAACCCTGTCTGGTTCCTCGTTGTAACATAAATGGACGAGAAGTGTCCTTATCGGTGATAATACAAGCTGAGGATGAATGATACAATGTGGAAACCCAAGAGCAAAAGGAGACCCCAAACCCATATAGTTTAAGAACATTATGGAGATACACCCATTCCAGCGAATCAAACGCCTTGGTGAAATCTATGGCAAGGGCAGCTGTTGGGGTTTTGGACTGGAGTGCCAACCATTTAAGATTTAGAACTAGCCAGATGTTGTCTGCGCTGGATTTTCCTTTCTGAAATCCAGTTTGTGAAGGGTGAAGTAGGGAGGGCAGGATCCCCTATAGCCTGTTCGCTAAGACTTTTGCAATTATCTTAGTGTCTATGGATATCAGAGATATGGGTCTGAAATTCACACAAAGTAACACATCTGAAGCTTTTTTTAGAATTAGGGTAATGAGGGCCTTACGCATAGAGGAAGGTAATATACCATCTTTTTGGGCTTCCTGTAGGGCCTCTAACAGTGGAGCAGCGACTTCATCTTTAAGGATTTGGTAGAGTTCCACCGACATCCCATCTGGCCCATGGGCTTTCCCTTTCGCCATCTGGGATATAGCAATAATTAACTCTTCAGTTGTGATCACGGCATCCAAATCCTTGCAATGGTCTGTTGAGAGCTGAGGGAGCGGAGTGGTCTATGAAAGCCCTCCGCTGTGAAAGCACCTCTGCTGACATCATACTCTAAGACTGGTAGATCTCCTGATAGAAGCTGAGCATCTCCTCATTAATGTCCTTGGTGTCACCAGTAGTTTGCCCTGTCTATTCTTAGGGCCAAGATCCTCGAGGATGCCTGTTGCTTCTTAGCCAATAGGCTAGAAGCTTCCCGCCATTTTCCCAATCCTCCCAGACTCTATGTTTAGCTCAAATCAATTGCCACTCTGCTTTTTTATTCAGCAACACATTTAGCTGATATTTCAGGCCTGTGATCTGGGCCAGAAGCAGAGAATTGAGTGGGTTCTTAGGGGAAGCTTTAAACTGATGTTCCAGCCTAGTGAGAGTGTCCTGCAGGTCTTGTATCTTTTTTTTCCGCTCTCTATTTTTAGCTGCAGAGTACAAGATAATTCTTTCCCGAAGAACCGCCTTAAATGCTTCCCAGACAGTGATCGGGCTGGTCTCTCCCGGGGTATTAATAGAGAAATAATATTGTGCCTCTTTCTTAATATAATCTCGAAAGGTCTCATCCTGGAGTAAGGTAGGGTTGCATCTCCATCTTGTGGAGGAGGGGCTTTGTCCTGGCGGGGAGAAGGTGATCGTGACCTGGGCATGATCTGAAACAATTATATTCCCAATGTCTGCACCTCCTATCCCTGACAAAGCTATGTTGTTGGCTAGGCAGAAGTCTAGACGACTATAGGTACCATGGCCAGCAGATTAAAATGTGTAATTTCTCCCTTTTGGGTTGTTCATCCTCCAGGGATGCCCTAGGGCCCATTCTGTAGTAAAGACATTTAGGGCTGCCACTGCTTTGGGATGGGCTTAGGGTGGGGAGGATTTGTCCCGAATATATCTCGAACTAGGTAATGATCCTCCTATGAGAATGGGTATATCCGCCTCACCTTCTGTCAGTTCTGTAAAGGCTTGACCAAGCTCAGCATAGATTTCCCTGTATCAGAGTTGTGCTCGTAAACATTGGCTATTATGGATTTACCACCGGGTAAGAGAGTTTGGCAGTTATTCATCTCCCTGGGAGTCGGTCCGGTGAGTCTCGACTGTCATGGTCCCTTCTTACTCAGTAAAATGGCCCTCCTTTGGTCTTTGTAGTGACACAGCCAGCTAGAACAGTTCCCACCACAGTTTCTTTAACCAGTTTACCGTGCGGCTTGTAGGTGCATCTCCTGGAGCAGGGCTATGTCTGTCCCTAAGGTGCGCATAAATTGCAGAACCTTAGTTCGCTAGCGGTGGTTCAGGCCCTTAACATTCCAGGAGACACACTTTCAGTTTCCCTGCACATTAAGGCAAGCTGCCATCAATGTTCAACACCATCAGAAAGAAGAAAACAAGGGTACTCACTCTACAAGCAGGAATACAGAACAGAATCAACAAAGGAGACAAGAGCTGCCTTACCACCGCTTCAAGTTAGGTCAGACGTATCTGTGCACTTCTGCGAAGAAATATTTAGAGAAGACTGTAAATACAGATAAGGGTAGAAAATATCTTATGAAGATCCTAAATAAGTTAGGTAGGTAAAGAGAAATATATCACTGTTTAAGATAACTTACAATGACAATAGCTAGTTTAAACAAAGAAAAAATAAAGAACAATAACGTCCTCTTTTTTTTTTTTAACACAGAACTGATCAATCAAACAATAGTAAAACTCTTCGGTCTTGGTGTCGGGGTGAATGTGTGAAGAGGGAGAATGGGAGAATGTCCCCCTATAAGCCACACTGCTCCAGTCACCAAATTGAAGGCGCAGGAAGGAGCAGACCAGTCTTGGGTGCTCTGTCCCAGCCCAACTTCAATCGACCAGGTGTCAGGCCAGACCTGAGAAGTTCAGCCATGCCATAAGTATGGTTTCTGCGCCACCCTAGGCAATCCTAGGGCCCTAGACAGAAGCTACCTATGAGGGGAGCGGGGGAGCTAGGAAATGTGTGGGTGGGGGGGGGCCTCTGTCAGCTGCCCATGCCATGCGTCCCATATAACAGAATGATGTATCAGGAGGGGAGGATGAAATAGACAAAAGTACGGCCTAAAACAACTGCCATTCATATATATCAATCGCTAGTCTCTCCAGGCATTTGGAGCTCACTGCTTTATAATTTCTGTAGTACTTGGAGAGTCCAACAGTGAGTTTCCCACAGTGGAATACCAGAAACCTTAACTATGGAGGAATGGGGGGGAAGGGGTATAACTCCCTTCAAAACCAGATTCGGGTGATAGAGGGGAAGTGTATAGAGGGGAAGAGTATACACTAAGGTTATCATATGGGGCGATGGAGCAGCAGTAGCAACATCTGCTGTCAAGCAGATTTACGAACCCCTTCCTAACAATAGTAATGGGTCTGCTAAGCCTAATAAGAATGCAGCATGCAGCAGGGATAAGAAAGCTGGGAGCAGCTACATAGAGTAGCTGAAATGCTTTGTCAAGGCAACTCCCATTCAACAGTTTGCAACAGTTCCATCAGGTGTGGCATGTGAAGCAAAGCGCCTCTACCAAATGCCATGAGTCCAGGCTTCAGCATTCCGTTGTTCGCCACCTCGGGGTCTTTGGTCATTTCCACAGTAGTGGCCAGTCTACAGGAATTGGGTCACTCAGCTTATCAGGGTCTTCTTTGGGTTGAATTATGCTCGTTTCGGTAGCTGCAAGGGTGAATCCATCCTCAGGAGTTTAGCAGGGGAGAGGCACTTGCATTATCCTTTACAGAAGCATGAGGGCTCCTAGATCATTGCGCTGTCTGGCAGGTAGCGGTTGTAGTTCAAGATCCTGATGTTGACTGAAGGGTTTTCTGTGGGCTGTTTAGCTGTTGGGGTGGAACTAAATTAACCTGTTGTCATCTGCTTTCCAAGCTCTGAGTATTTTCTGGCTGATTACAGTGGGAGGATCCTTGGTGTGCGGACCATTCTGTCTGCAATTCAGACTCCTGTGTAGTTGGATCCCTGCCTATTAGGTCCCAGGTCTTTGTGGTTTTGTGACTCCCAGAGGTCTGGGGAGGTAGTTCTCAGCGCCATGCCTGGCCTGTGGTTCTGTATCCAGGCCTCGGCCTCTTTAGGTTACTCCGCTGTAAAGGATTTTCCGTTTTTCAAAATATAAAGAGCAGTCAGGCCTTTAAAACGATACATTACAGAGTTGGCATTCAATATCTTTTCAAGGGATTGTATGTATGGTGCTTGCAACACCTCTTGTATAAAATCTCTGTAAAATGAGATAGTGTTGCCTCTCCAGGTTAACTCCCCAAGGTCTCTTGCAGCTCTTAACAGGTGCTCCTTAACAGAGAATTGCAGTAGATAGGCGATGATTGGATGATTGTCCAAGGCCCTCTGGTGTTGTTTGGAGTGCCAGGAACTCTGTGGGCGTACTTGACCCCCACCGGCTCTTTCCATCAATCCCCCAACAGTTATGGGAGCCACTCATTTAAGAAGCGCTTCATGTTAGGGCCCTCAGCTCACTCAGGCACTCCCAGAATCCTGATATTATTTTGCCTACTGCGACTCTCCTGGTCTTCCACCCGTGTCCACAGTTGCCCCAGTTTAGCCTCGTGGTCTCTCATTTTTTTAGCATATGGAGGTGTTGCTGCTCTAATTCCTCTGTCCGCTGCTCGAGAACATTATGCTGGTCCTCCAGCCGACGGACATCATCCACAGCCCCCGTTAGTGAAGTGCCTATAGTGTCCCTCTAATTAGCAGCACCTCAAGCATTCTAGTTATATTTGCCAGGGCCTCTCCTACCTGGGCTTGATCAGTAGCTACGGTTTAACCTGACTTAGCTCCTTGCCTGCTTTTCAGCTTGGAGATCCATCTCGCAACTGGAAGCCATGTCAGCCGACTGCCCCGCTCCATAGGTATTAAACCAGGATCTCTATTTATAGCGCTCACCGTATGCTCTTCGAGCGCTGCTACTGCTGTGGAATTTACTTGGCTGATCCCTGCTGTTCGAGGGATGGCACGAGCAAGTAGAGGTGGTACCGGGTGACTCTATTAAGAGTGTGAGAGCTCCTCCCGCAGTTCGACAAGGCCTATGCGGCCCAGTGTTGTTTGAGACTTTGACTTCGGTGCAGTACTGGGATGGCAGCAAAAACAGGCTGCCCCTCAAATTAGCTGTGGCATAATATTGACAGAGGTCTTAGGGATTAGCCCATAGGGAGAATCGACTTCTCAATCCAGCATAGCGGCGGATTTCATTCGGTTGTTCGTCAGGCTGGGGCAGAGGGAAGAGATTATGCTGCCATCTTCTCTGGGTCCAAGCCATGCCCTCCACAATAGCCTTTTTTTATATAAATAATAAAAAAAATGTTCTAACTGTAAACACCAAAAAACAAAAGTAGCACATGTTATACGTGCAGTAAGACACTGTGGGGGTGTGCATGGAACAGATTTTACCACACTTCTGGGGCTGAAGACACTCGGCCTGCAGCCTCATGCCTCACTATGCCCCTGGGCATGTGTTAAAATTGTGTTCCATGCACACCCTGTCATGCCTTATTCCTTACTGATAGTCCAATGTCTCTCAACCCCTCCAGTCACCAATATCATTATCTACATGGACAACACATCCACCCCCTCAGTGCCTATCCTTAGCATGTCCCACACCCTCCAGGTAGTCCAGTGAGCCCCATCCCACACCTGACCAGCAGGGTAAACCCTTCCCTCCAGAGGTGGCGACACTCTCTCCACCAGCCACTGTCTACCTTATACAGCCAAAGCAATACTATTTTATTGGCTGTGAGGCAGTTACTGGCTAGTGGTGGTGGTGAAAGAGCTGGCCGCCATTGGAAGGGGCTGCCTCACTGGTTGGAGGTAGGAGAGGGGTTAGATGCATGGTAAGGACTAGTGTTCATAAGCAGGTGTGTTGTCCGATGCATAATGAGATTAGTGATTGGGGTGGGTAGGAGGACCCCTGCACTACTAGTGAATTCATTTAATAATACCAACAGGCACATGGGAGTGAGTGGGGTATCACAGGACTATAAGCACATCTATATCATAATACTCATGGGTGATTTTTTTTTGGGGGGACCACAGGACTACCAGGGAATTTATTTACAAATACCAACATGCAATCATGGATGGAGGGAGTACTAGAATACAATGGAATTGTTACAGTATACTGTAATAATATGGATAATTGATCAGTGGGATAGGGGAGCACAGGACTATCAGGAATGTTAGGCGGAAGCACTAATGACTGGGGGGGCATAATCACCTTTTGTTTTTGACCTATAATACGGTCTAATGATATGCAAATGGCCCGTAGCACCTCATTTGTGCCATAGGGTCATTTGCATGGGAAGTATGCATATGGCGCAGTGCTCCACAGGAGCAATCATTGTTTGGGGGCAATAACTGCATCTTTGTTCCTGTCAGCACCATATTCCCCTATTGGCCACATAAGTCACTTGACCAGTAGGGGGTTGTGGTTCGAGAGTGTAACCAAGATAGTGCCTCTCCCATTTGAATGGTATACTCAGACATGCCATTAAAGTTCAGTATGTGCTTTGGAGTACTCCTACATACCAATGGTTTGCTCTAGGACAGGGTTTCTCAAATGGTGAGGCCAGCCTCCCAGGGGAGGCCCCAACCTGTTCCAGGGAAGGCTCAAGCAAGCCTTAAAATGTACTATATTTAAATTGTAAAAAAACAAAAACACGGCGCTGCGTCAGCATGTGGTCTAAAAGCAAAACAAAATGGTTATATTAAATGCACGCTGAAAATAGAGTTAAAAATCTACGTTTCGACCTTAGGTCTTCTTCAGGAAATATCTAAAGAAAAAAAAAACAAGTTAGTGTAGAGGAGAGGTAAAATGAGAGAGAATATATATGGAGAAAGAAGAAGGGGAGGCTAAGGGAGAAGAAGTGATAAATGGTAAGATTAAGAGAGAATCTGTAGAAACAAAAGGTGATGATGGGAAAGATAAAGCATAATGGGAGAGAAAGAGCTGGGGAAGTTCCCAGGTGGAATTAATTAGATCTCCACCTAATTAGTCTCACCTGGGAACTTCCCAGCTCTTCTCTCTCATTTGCTTCTCCATCATCACCTTTGTTTCACATTCTCTCATCTTACATTTATCACTTCTCCATAGCCTCCTTCTTCTTTCTCCACATATATATCTCTCTCATTTAATCTCTCCTCTACACTAACTTGTTTTTTTTTTTCTCTTTTAGATATTTCCTGAAGAAGACCTAAGGTCGAAATGTAGATTTTTAACTCTATTTTCTATTTTCAGCGTGCATTTAATATAACCATTTTGTTTTGCTATATTTAAATGTCAAGTTTTGGATGCTTCGTGTGAAAGGATGCACAAAGTGAAAGCGAATAATGGCATGCAAATTTATGTACAAAATGGTTAACAGGAAAGACACGCTCAACAAACACTTGTTTCCTGGTATGATACGGGGGAAATACAATTCTTGGAAACTGTGCAAAACAAAATGCAAAATAATACAAATGAACAGGAACAAGATAACAATTAACCCATTATACTGGCTACAGAAAGCACAAATACAAAGTCTAAGCGAGAGATACCAGGAGCAAGAGCAGGAGGGAGCAGAATGGTCCCTGAGAAGTTGTTTAAGAGCATGGTAAAACTAACAAAGAAAGCAATCTGACTCATAAAGGAATTGCAATGAGGGGTAAATAGAGTCCAAAAGTCAGAAGTGTGGAGCGAGTAGGCTGACCTGGGGAGGAGTGTTATACAGAGGGAGAATAATAAATTCAATAAAATAGAGAATAAACTCAACTACTCAAATGCACTTCATTGTATTATTCCTGTAATGTGCAAAGTATGATCGTCGTTCTAACTACAAGGAGGCCCAAAATTATTTCTATATTAGGGGGAGGCTCAAGATCTTTTCCAAGGCTTGGGGGAGGCTCACTATGACAAAGTGTGAGAACTCCTGCTCTAGGAACTAATTTGCTCCTGTACCAAACATTTTTCAAGTGCAAAACAGGATCTTTGAAATCCTGACCTGCATGTTTACACAGCATGCTTATTCATTCCTTCATGTACAGGCACTTTGGTTGGAATTTCCTCCCCAACTTTATATGCCTACTCTATTTTCTTTTACACTGAAGAATAGGCTTTTGGATCAGTTTACTAAACACAGATGTGCTACTAATATTTAATGAGTACATCACTTACTGAGCAGCACAAAATATTGTTGATGTTTGCTGTTCATCTTCTTGATGTCTTGACTGTCATACTGTCTTTCTGTAGTATGCAGGACAACTGTAAATTGTAATCCTGATAAATAAAAAAAACTTAAATAAAATTTAAATATTTATTTATTTGTTTAGCGGATAGATGCACTGATCCAAGGGACCATTTTCAGGCATGACCCGGGCCATAAAAATGGCACATGGGTAATACAGACAATTCAAATTACATTCGTTTAGGATGGTACAGGAATATGTAACAGGGTCAAATACTTTGGGATACATTGACAACATCAGTTGAAAATACAAATAAAGTGGAAGGGTACATTGACAGAAACAATGCATGTAAAGTGCAAGGTCGAGTAACAACCAATTAAAGGTACGCATTCATAAGATTGTTCATTTATACCAGGGACAGATACTGATATAAGGTAAGGAAAAGATGAGAAGACTCACATTCGCGAGTCACCTGGATGGGCACTGACATTTAAATTCTGCCAGGAACCAAGTTTTAAAGTGGTCTTTGAAGGTGATATCGAGTCTAGAGAGTGGAGGGAGGCAGGGAGTTTGTTCCAGAGGATGGGGGCGGCAAAAGACCAGGCATTGCCACCCATGCAGGTGGAAACCCTGGGAACTTCCAGAGGGGGGACTGTGTATTGCCAGAGGTTATGACAGGTACTGTAGTTTTACTCTTGAACATGGAGGAGTAGGGGGACAGATTACCATTTCTATAAGTGTTGTCTACGATGCATCCAAGGGCATAGTTGTACCTATGAAGCAAGGATGCAGAGACATGATGGACCTACAGTGCATTTTATTTATTTATTTAGGTGGTTATTTTAAGTTTGGCAACCAGAAGAGGCACACTGAGCCAAGGCTTGATTCCAGGTGCAACCTGGAGGAAAGGAGGCAAAATCAAAGTTCATAGTGTAAGACAGTTTACAAATCATTCAAGAATACGTAAGAAAATAGTGTTAGGCAGTTTACAAATAATACATAGGCAAAAGGTACATAATTACATAGCAATAACTCGGTTACAATAATTGCCTGGGTAGGAGGCAAGATTCATAGGTACAGAGTGTAAGACAGGTAACAAGGTAGTCTTAGTAAGATCAAATTCAAATACATTGAACAAGGCATGCATACACTGCTGGAAGCATGGGTAGTAATAGGTGTGAAAACATAGGCAAGGCATGGGCAGGATACATCAAAGTAAGGAAGGTACAATCAAGCATAAGGTTTGGAGGGAATAACATTTAACCCTGGTGACAACTTTTTAGCCCATTTTATACCCAAGTATAGAACAGGGCAACTGAAAAACTAATGTTTTGCTCCAGGTTACAATAGTGAATTAATTGATCTGAAGGAATTATGGATCTGTGATGTCCTGGTTCTCATGCCTGTGCTTTTAACCATTGAACTACATTACCTCCATATTGAACCTCAGAACAGATTTACTTGAAAAATAACTTTTTACAAAGAAAACAAAACACTACCACATGCTCAGACAGGCAGCCTAAAGCAAATTTAGAGTCAAAAGAAATGGCTAGCAATATTGCCTAGTGGTAATGTCTCAGAACCCAGAATCAGAGACCCACGTAAATCCCACCTGAGCCACTTACCTCTCTGAGACGTTGAGAAAGCCACTTAATCTCATAGTGCTCCAGTATACCAGCTGTAAAATAGATAGAAGCAGGATCCCACTGAAATACAGATGTTGCATGACTGCTGGACTATCTGGGCTAATATGATGAAAATGAGGTACATGAAGCATTAACTCAGTTCTCTTTCAGCATTTAGATCACCTTAGCATTTGTGGTCTGCTGCAAGTTCATAGTCCTGCTCTGAAAGACCAGTTTATACTTCTATTTCATCATTCAATATTGCCAGAATCGCTGGTTTCTTTTTCTTATTAGTAGCGGAGACAGCATAGCCAAGGGCAGAAAAAAACCCTCAACTGATAATCAAATTTGTAATAACATTAATGAATCATTTTCTTGACTTCTCTTTAGTATTAGTCCATATTCTTTATAAATTCATTTTCATGTTTTAAATATCTCACTTCAGTTTATAAAGACTGTTAATCATACAAAAGTTTGGTTTTCAGAACTTGCACAAAATCCATTTTGCTGTCATAGAATGTAGAATTAAGTAATAAGACAAGACTTTTGTTGAGTTGGTACTCACAATAACCTTGATGTGTGTTCATCTTATACCTTGAACTGCTTGAGAAGTGTCACTATGCCAATTGGCACCCTTGTTGGCAGTCTCACATGAGAGGCCAAGGACTGAATGGGCAGAAAGTCTGAAGTAACCTCTCACCTACATGGTGGTCTCTCCGTGACATGGTTGAGGCACACTGGTGGCAGAATGGGGAGGCTTTTACTGTGATAGCCCATGCTGTATCTATCATGTGGCTAAACAGAAGGCTTCAGTTTCCAGTGTTGTCAATCTGGCACTTTTCACAAGCATGAAATTCACACACAGAACAAAAAATCTTTAAAAAGTAAATAAAAAGAAGTGTTATTATGGTAAAGGAAGGGAAGGGGAGCATAGAGCACAAGTACACTTGGATACCAGTAATCTGGCAAACCAGCTGATTGAGACAGTGAAGTGCAACGTTCAAAGGCAGGCAGGACTCTCAGTAGGATTTTTTGTTTGGGGGTCCTGGACTTTGTGGAAAAAAATGGATGCCCTCATCTAAAATTTTGGAGTCCCTGTGAAACTTTGAAATGAATGGAACAATTCTGGAAAGTACCATTTCCAAATGTATGTTTATTTCACATGTTTTTGCTTTACAGGCAGTTCCTGAGCCAGGAATCCAGCTATGACAATACATTTTCTTTTCATGCAGTTTGTTTTTTGTTGTTAATAAAGACATTCTCAGGAGGATTACATTGTCAAGTGTCATTACTTAAAAGGTGCCATAAGAATGTCAGGGATAAACCATAAAATATCACAGTGCCACCATTTTAAATCTCATCTATGTGTACTTTCTGTAGGTTCACTCAAAGTAAAATTAAAAAAGAAATTGTACTTACAGTTTTGCACTCATTCCTGCCTGTCAAATGTGGTAATTTTGTCTTGCCACCCCTTCAAGCAGACATGTGCCAGCCTGGTACAAAAAAAAAAGTCAAAGCCATTTATTGAAAACCATAATGTTTACTAAAACATTCATATCTGGTACTGTTAAAGCACAGTAAGTGCTGATAATCACCTCTGTCTCTCAGTAACCTCTGCAGCTCGTACTTCTCTTCTGTCCTGTACAAGTCTTCTATAAAGTCATTTTACTGACTAAAACGTAGAAACATAAAAGTTGACAGCAGATAAGGACTGCAGTTAGTTCCTCCACCACCCTCACTCCACATAACTGTCATGGTTAAGACAGTGGCATGGTCTATATGGGATCTCTTGAGTGGACTTGCTCTTCTTGTTCTGTTTTTCATGACAACAAGCAAAGCAGAATTCTGCGCTGCAGTAAAATGAGGTGGGGGGGGGGTGTAGGTCCGGCGTGGATGGCATTAACTCTCATATTTCTGGCAGTTGTGGCATGTTCACTGGATGTTGGAATTTTGTTCTATGTATTCAGCAGCCTTTTTTGGAGTTGTTTTATGTCACTCCACTCATTTTATGCTGCTTTAGAGGGCAGGACTGTCTTTGTTCTTTTTTTCATGGCATGGCACTTCTCCTGACCTGGCACAATTTCCTGTGCCCTCCTGCCCATAAACCTTCCCTTACTTCCTCCTGCCCATAACTCTTCTTACACATCTTTTCTGTCCATTTCTTAACATAAGTTCTGTTTGGTTCTTGATGACAGAAGCCACTGTTGGCAGACTGTAAAAAGAGCAGAATGCGGTAGTTTACTTGTTGGGCATTTCTGCCTTCCTCCTGCCAAGAAACCTATTAAAACATTGGTGTTGACATAAGAGCAGAATGGAGCTGTTATTTGTTATGGCCATCCCCCCACCCCACCCCCCTTAAACTATATAAATGGCAACAATGCTCCTCTTCTCCCCTGTGCCCAACACTTTTAGTCAGTTGCCCATCAGTCATATTTTGTCTTTGGGTCACTAGTCTTGGTCTAAAGATAACAAAAAAAAAAACAACTTAGGACAATTTTAAAATGTCATTTTCTGGGGGCATGGCTAACGCTCGACCAAGATGGCCACTTAGCTCTATACCTCCGATAGCACAAGAGCCTAGAACCCTAAATTGACACTGTTTTGGGTGGTTTTCTAAAGAGGAATGAATCCTAAGTGATCTGAAGATTTACTCTATCAACTGGCCGACTCCAGGACAAAACAGTCCATAATTGAGCTAATTACTTAGCGCTCGAGCTGTAACTCTAGCAACCAAGCAGACAGTATGGCACAGTTACTAAAAGAGAAAGAAGAACCTTCGATCAGGGAGATGTTTGTGACTATTATGGCTAGCATTGATATGCTTACTTTAGCAGCAAGCAATTCTGCTTTTTCCATACAACAGACAAATCTTAGAGTCGACGCAGTAGAACAAAAGACCATGGGGCAAGAGAATGCACTCCAGAATCAGGCTGCAATTATGAGGGAACAAGCAGCCCAAATTCGGTCTCTACAAGAAAAAGTAGACGACTTAGAAAATAGAAGTCGTCGGAACAATTTACGCCTTCTTGGTTTTCCGGAGGACTGTGAGGGTGGTAGAGTGCTTCCCTTTTTACAGCAAGCGCTTCCAGAGATTCTGCAATTACCCCAGGGCACTAAGATCACGATGGAGAGGGCGCATCGTACGCTGCAACACAGACCAGCTCAAGGGGAAAGACCTCACCCAGTCATAGTACGAATTTTGAACTTTGCTGAAAAAGAAGCTATCCAAACAAGGGCTAGGGAGCTAGGCCGACTCCGATGGAAGGAACATAAGATTATGATCTTCCAGGATTACTCAAGAGAGCTAGCAGTCCGATGTAAAGCCTTCTCTGAAGTGCGACGGCAGCTACACGCATTGAATATTCCCTTTACCCTGAGGTATCCAACAAAGTTACAAATCTCTATAAATGGAACGGCCCATCAATTCTTGTCTCCAGAAGCGGCCTTGGCCTTTATTGGTACTATGCGCCCAGACAGCCCAAGCTCTTTGTCTTCTGAGCAGGCAAGAATATCTCTCAACGCACTTGCCACAAGGGATCCTTCTATACCTCCCTCCCCCGCCCAAGCGGACTGGAACCTAGAATTTGAAAGTCAGGAAAAGGCCGCCAACCTCACCACATTCCAAATGGGGCCACCCACGGAAGAGTAACCATGCCCCTCAACACAGGCCCAAACCTTCTCAGCCTCAGCTGAACCCAAATAGAGTATGTCAGCCGTACTTTGCCCATAATCAGTTTCGATTTTGAGTGGTCTTCCTGATGCGGAGGTATGTGCTGAAATGGACACTAAGAATGGAGACCCGGACCGCGATAGCCCTAAGATACACACTGCTTGGGCCCGTAAATGCAGAGTCAAAGTCAGTGTCAACTTCGTCTAATCTTCAAGCCCCAGGCTCTCCTCCAGACCGAATTGCCGATCGAGACCCCGCAGAGCCGAAATCAGTAAACCCTCCATAAACTATGAGACCCCACAATGCATAACTGTTTAATTCTCAGATAAGCATTTGGGGGCTGTTGGCTTAAAGACATTAGAGACCGGAGGTGGGTTGTGCCTTGGGGGGATGGAGGTCTATATGGCTAAATATAGGTCGATCTAGTTAGTTACTGCGGGCTGGCTCTAACATTAGTTAGCATTGTGTATATTATGTTAGCCCTGGTCGAGTGTTTGCTGGGGTCTGTAGTTTTTTTTTTCCTTTTTACAGATCGTAAAGGCTATAGATAAGGCCAAGCCAACCAGTCCACTAAAAGGTGGTCATTCAGGGACTTATCTCGGGGGGATAAAATTGCCAGATAACACCATTTTCCAGTCTGGAACGCAGTGGCACCCCCCACCCCCATTGTGCTTCAAGGTACACCAGTTCCCATCAAGATGACTTGAAGGTTTTCCTTTTGGCCTTTTCCCCATACTGTTCTATGAGCGAGCTTTGTTTAGTATGTCAGTTAGAGGACCACTCAGAGCACAGTTTATCCCCCAGTTGCATACATTTTATGGGTCTCAAGATTGTGCGACTCCCCTCTTTGTCACTTCCTTTTTTTAATTTAATTTGGCATGCAGCTACCCGGAATTTGCACTGGGCAATTTCTTTTGGTGCTTGGGGTGCTTATACTACATAATGTGGCAATAAGGGAGGAGTACTGTATTGGATTACAGGCTTTGAGATGACGCAGACCAAGTATATGTGAAATGGGCAGTATCCAATACTGTGCTCCCATATAGCAAACAGCATTATCGCTCCTTTGTCAACCACTCAAGGTAGTACTAAACCACTTTATATAGCAGATGCTTTTACCTGGTGCCGAATCCTAATGCTATGTAGGGCAGGGTTCGCTTTGAAACTGCCTGCCATATATTTGTAACAAAGCAGCGCTAATCCTGTAGTGGATTGCTGGGTCTTTTCTTCTTTCATTCTCTGACGTTTTTGTTACAGGGTGTGGCGTTTCAGAAAAGACTCAGAGACCAGTTCAGCTGACACCATATGCTAACCTCAGCTTTGGCAGAATGTTGTTACGAGATCAATGACTATTAAGAAGGTTAGGTTTAAGGATATAACTGAGCTTGGGCCATTATTGTGACAAACATATTGTATACCAGGTTAAGAGTTCCTCAAATGTTTGTACCTCCCCACCTGAAGAGTTTGCAGGTATATCCGTATTTGGGTCTTGCAAGAGTTGGATAGCTGCTCTCTCTGAGCTTTAACTTGGTGCCAGATAAGGTGGTACAAGCAACTTAATAACAAGCTGTATTCTTTCATTTTGGGAAGTTTTGTTCCCCACCCCCAAGGGCGTTAGGGCATACCATTGGCTAGGGCTCTAGCCGGTTTAGTCCTTCTGCATCCTTTTTAATATTTTGTAGGATAAGTTAGTTAGTTAAGACTTTTAGACAGTATATAGTCTCTAGACTCCTGTTAGATAAACCCACGGCCACTGCTCAAGTTCCCTTCGTAGGGACAGATTAACGACCCACGAATACTGTATGGATAGAGGTACCCCTACTGTTTTTGTCCGTGGCCTTGTCTCCCCTGTCTCTGTGTCTTTGCTTCTCTGGTATACCCCAGGGGCCCTTAATGAAATGTCTGATATTGTGATACATACTTGGAATGTAAGGGGGCTAAACTCCCCAATAAAACGAAAAAAGGTCCTGGCCCACCTGAAACGTAACCGTTCTCAAGTGTCGTTCCTGCAAGAGACTAAGTTCTCCGGGGAGGATCATACTTGTATGAGGAAAGACTGGGTCGGTCAACAAGTTCACTCCAATGCCCAGACTAGGAAGCACGAGGTTCTCATCCTTGTCCATAAATCTCTAGCCTGGACACTGGAACATTCCTGTTCAGATCAAGACGGCAGATGGGTATTAGTTACTTATAGTACGCCCACAGGCCCACTCACCCTGTGTAATATATATGCCCCCAATGAAGACACCCCTCAGTTTTTTCAGTACCTGGCAGAAATAATTTTGGAATTTACCCCCCCACGATGCCCCCTGTTAATTGGTGGGGACTTCAACCTCACGTTGGTACCTCTCCTGGATAGGAACGATGGTGGGAAGGAAACACACCTTAGAAGTGGGAGGGCTTTCCAGCAAATGATCACTGACCAAGGGCTTACAGACTTGTGGCGGTGATTCCACCCCAGGGTAAGAGACTATACTTTTCATTTGGCAGCAAATACCTCATACAGCTGTCTGGACTTTTGGCTCGGCTCATCCAAATTGACAACTAAAACCCTTGATGTTTCAATTCTTCCCTGCTGCATTTCAGATCATGCCCTAGTCCAGCTTCTTGTACATTGGGATCTGGTGGCCCCCCTGACTAAACAATGGAGATTGGACCCACTTCTAGTGAAAGACCCTGACTTTACTCCTTGGGTTAATAGGGAGGTTTCCCTTTTTCTTGCTGAGAACCCTATAAGTGACACCTCTGCCGGTAATATGTGGGAAGTTCTTAAGGCCATGATACGAGGTAGCATTATGGGGTTCGCTGCAATCAAACGTAGGCAAAGGGAAGCGCAGCTGGTCAATCTTGAACAGAGATTGGCTACAGCTGAGAATATTTTTAAAGCTATGCCCTCTCCATCTACTCAATCATCTATAGGTAAATCCATTTTGAGTATTTGGTTTGAAATTAACCAATTTCTAAATAGAAAAGCCGAAGCAGCTATCCTTTACCTTAAACACACCTTTTGGGAAGGTGGGGACAAAGGGGGTAAAGTACTTGCCTAACAACTTTGTAAACAGCAAGCCAGCAGATATATCTCGGGGTTGAGGAACAAACAAGGGGAGTTGGGTACCTCCTCTAGAGATATTAATGATATTATGTCCTCCTTCTACAAAACCTTTATTCCTCCACACATGACCTGCTAATAAAGACACATAGGGTTTTTGAATACTCTGGGATTGCCTAAATTAAAGAGGAACAAGCACAACTTCTTGATCTCCCTATTTCCAGAGAGAAAGTGCTTTTGATCATTCAAGACCTGAAAAAAGGAAATCTCAGTCAGTGAGCTGCTCACGACTGACTTTTATCAGATTCTGGCCCCCACTATTTCACCCCTACTAATCCAAGTGTTCCAGGAGATGGAATTTAAAGGTACCCTACTGCTCTCTATGCGGGAGGCAATCATAGTGGTCATTCCCAAAAAAGGAAAGGACCCCACTAACCCAGGAAACTATCGCCCGATCTCACTTATAAATCTGGACAGTAAGGCCGGCCCCGTGGCGCTGATGGTTGAGGCGTTGGATGCCACACCTCGTGCTACGCCGGTGACCAGGTTCGATAACGGACCTGGGGAGCCGGGGCTGGCAGAGGGAGAGGGAGGATTGAGCATCCTATGGATGCTCTCCTCCTCAGGGTGGACAATTTGGACGCTGCAGTCTGTCATTCCATAAAGGAATTCGTGGAAGCACCGATTCCTGAAAAGGACAGGTGACTCCTACTTAGGGGTCGGGAGGGACATCTGACGGTGCATGAGAGGTCTGTGCATCAGCATCGCTTACTCTCGGGACGTAGTCCCAAGCCCGGCGCCCCAGGGGATGAGGCCTAAAGTTAAGGGGAAAATCACCCTCGCGGTCCTGGATGACGGCCCCTCCGCTCAGACCACCACACCAGACAAGACCCCACTGTGCAGGAGGAAGGAGAGGAGACACTCTAGGGGCAGATCTAGGGGATGGCAAAAGAGCATTGAGAGGCCCGAAGGAGTAGGACCAAGAAGGTAAGAAATACGAGGAGGGAGAAAAAGAAAGTATATATAAAAAAAAAAATCTGGACAGTAAGCTGTATGCCAAAATCCTAGCCTCCAGACTTAATCCCTTACTGAACCTTCTTGTACACCCATCACAGGTGGGATTTATATCTGGGCGGCATAGTTCAGATCATTTAAGAACTCTGCTGAACTTGATCCCCCTTGCCAAGTCCCTACATACACCTACAGCTGCCGTCATGGTTGACTTTGAAAAGGTATTTGATTCCGTGGAATAGGACTACCTATATATGACTCTGTCCCATTTTGGGTTAGAGGAAACATTTCTTTCTAGGATAAAAGCCATCTATGAAGGCCCACTAGCTAGGGTTAGCACAAATTCAATGCTTTCCGCCCCATTCCCTTTGGGCAGAGGTACGAGGCAAGGATGCCCACTCTCCCCCCTGCTGTTTGTGTTGGCTGTCGAACCCCTGGCTGCAGCTATCAGAAGTCAACTGGAGTTAGTGGGGAACATGCGCTATACAACCTTTATGTATGCTGATGACCTTCTTCTCCTGTTGGAAGATGCTCGTAAGGCTATCCCTCCCCTTCTTACCCTCCTAGGAACCTTCTCATCTTATTCAGGTCTACAAATGAACCAGAGTAAGACAGAAGTACTCCCTCTCAACTCCCGTTGTGTACAGCAAATGATACGTGTAGATACTTTACTCTGGGCACCAGAAGGTATTACATACTTGGGGATTTTCTTGACCTCATCTTTGGAGACAATATGGCAAGCTAACGTACAGCCCTTCCTTACCTCCATTAAGACAAACTTCGATAGGTGGAGATTTCTTAAGCTTACTCTAGCAGGGAAATTTGCAGCGGTAAAAATGATCTCAGCTCCTAAACTTTTTTATTTGCTGATGCATCTGTCTGTTCCCTTACCAAAACAATGGTTTCAGATATTTGATAAATTAACTGGGGATTTTCTATGGGAGGGATCTAAACCCAGATTTAGTCGATCTAAGCTGAGGTCACACTGGAAGAAGGGTGATTGGAATCTTCCCTGGCCGGAGGGCTACCGATGGGCCTTCCTTATGGCTCAAACAGTTAAATGGGAGCACGCTCCTTCACCCCTCTCACCACAATGGATACAACTAGAAACAGACATTATGGGCCTGTCTCATCCCTCTTCCTTTTTTGTACAGAGGAGCAGCCCTAAAAGAGCTGGGGCCAGTAAAATAAGTGTAGACTTTATTTCACCCACGGTAATTGCATCTATAGCCAATTGGTTCAGTTCTCACCGTAAAATGAGGTTAGACCCCCTCCCACTTTCTCACATACCGATTTGGCAAAACCCAGATATCACTATAGGAGGAGCTGAAGTTACATGGAAACATTGGGTGGGACTGGGCATAACTAAAATGAGTGATCTGTTAACCCCTGAACATAAAGCCATGCAGACTTTTCATTCCTTACGACATCTATGGGGTATCCTGCACTCAGACTTCTGGAGATATCTTCAGCTCAGGGACGCCACCCGACATCTCTTATCTTCCAACTTGAGTCATGACAAAGGTTTTCCCCTGGCCAAGTGGCTACTTTGTTCTACGGGCCTTGCAGGTCGTATATATGCCACTCTTAAAGATACTCTTCCATCTCAGTCAGATGAAGCAAGACAGAGATGGGAAAAGATGCTGCAAACCCATATACCACTGGAGGCTTGGGATAAAGTGTGGGTGGATACACATACCTGGTATACAGATGCCAAGTCCAGACTAATCCAAAATAAAATTGCACATTGCTGGTACAGAACTCCAGTCATCCTTCATAAATCTAAAGTACTGGAACAGGATAATTGCTGGAGATGTCAGGAGCCGGGAGGTGATCTAGTGCTCATCCTGTGGTCTTGTCCAAAGCTCCAGCTCCTTTGGCAAGAAATACAAAAAATTGCCTCCAGGGTTTTACAACAATCAATACCCCTTAACCCTCTCTTCTTTCTTTTGGGGATCTGTGTTGATATGCCCAAGCTGCCCCCATTGAGGTACAGATGGTTGGCTTTTTTGGCTTTACAAACAAAAAGAGCTATTCTATGCAATTGGATAACCCCTCTAATTCCCACAATGTCGGAAGTTTTGGGGTCTCTGTCCGCCATGGCCAAGTTAGACAAGATATTTTATCTACAGAAGACTAAACTTTCTTCCTATGAAGCCTGCTGGGAACCCTATCTTAAATATCTGAATGCGGCCCAATCTCCAACAGGGATAGGTTGATTATCATCATGGCCTTATAGTGGTAAAGAAGTAACACTGTAGAAGATCCTCATAAGGGGACCTAAAAACATGAGAGCAATCTACGGTACCTCTCTGCTGGTCTGGAGATTATAGCTATGAGTCTCATCCTATAATTTACACATGGTCGTATATATGAGGTTATAGGGAGTGTTTAACTCACCCAAGTACAGATTTAAGCTTGGGATACATTTTGTTTGTGTTCCAGGGCCAGATTGATCCCTTACAGAACATATGCACACTCTTATCCAACCTACTTTAGAAGTCATGGAAAGAGATGGGTTTGGCCTCAGAGATACAGAATTTTTGTTGAGGTGTCTATGTCCGGTAAGATAAATTTTTGTGATGGCACCTTGTCCCGATGGGTACCCTTATAGGTTACTGACTTGGCTTGGGGGAAGCTAGGGTAGAGTATTTTCTTTGCATCTAACACTTGCCTCTGGGTGTCAGTGTATGGTCAGGGAAGTTCCTTAGTAAGAGGTGAGTTAACCACCCTTTGAGCATCAGAACTCATTGTTACATGTCTTATGTCTACAGTCAAATGTCTGACTAATGTTTTCCACGTTCTTGAAGTAGAGGGATACACTGCTAGGGAATATATTAATGTGGATCTAATCAATAAACTGTCAAACGTATGTACCCCTCATTTTCCCTCGCTTACCCACTAAACCTTTCCTCCCATCTACTGTTTTAGTACTGTGGACTTATGTAAAGATGTAAGGTGGCCGAATGTATCTATGTACAGAAAATGTGACTGTATACGGTATGATGTCTTCCGTCTTGTCTGTTATTTTATTTGAAAACAATAAAATTATCAAAAAATATATATATATAATTTTCTGCAAAATCGAATTACCTTAAATTTCTTAAGTGCTGGAAGGGGGTCATAGTCTTCAGCTTAAGCTCCTTGGGCTATCCATGAGTTTGCTCACAGTGTCAGCTTTTAGAGAACTTCTAGCTTTTGTTTTGCACAGAAAATCCTCTTTCACATGCCACTGATGTAACAGGTGACACAAGTAAAATCTTGACCATTGTGACAAAATCTGGGAATATATTGGAGTAGTTCACAAGTTTTGGTAGACACTGCTGAGCAAAGTCAGTCCTTTTTTTTTTTTTAGATCTGAGAACAAGTTTGAATTGACTGTAATCTTTCTCATCCCTTTCATTGTCAATAAGTGCTGGCACTGTTTCTTTTTGGAAGACTGTGTCTTGAAAATACGTGCAAACATCCTGCAGTTCTTGCAATCCATGGATCATTATCTTGGAGTCATCAGGGAGACATTTAGGATTTAGAAGAACATTTAAGTCATGCAGCAACTCCATTGAAGATGTCTCAAATCTTGTGTTAATGTTTTCGGTGAGCTGTGTCAGATATTCCTGAGATGCTGTCTGGAATTGCAGGTCTGGCATTCACTTTTTGATCCTGCCACATACCAGGACATTGGTCAAGTTCTTAAAAATGTCTTTTGAAGCTCTGCCCCATTCCTGTCTTTGAACTGTTGCAGTCTAGTAACAGTGGCTTCTGTCATGCTGCTGGGTACTGATGATGCCAACATTGTCCCCCTGCATGACTAGAGACAGGTTATTCACTACATCTAAGACATCGATGAAATGAAGTGCATAAGATAAAGCAGACAGATTTTACTTTTGCATGAAGGCCCTTTGCTTCTTGGATACTTTTTGCTGCATCTTGCTCTAAGGCTTGTAACAATTCAGGGTGTGATCTGTAAATTGTTTGAACTGCATTATGCAGTAACAACCAACGGAAACTTGCAGGTTCTTTTAGAGACAGATATCTCACATTGGCAACACTATTACATGGATGAAACACAAGGCATTGTACCATACTACAGAGTTGCTGTAGTACCTGTACACATTTTTAATGGTTATTTGATATTCATTGAAAAGATTGTAGTTCCTCCAATCATGTCCTGCTGCCAGTGCCAGTCTGTGGGCAACACAATGGATCTAAATCAGCCTTGGATTTACTTGTGTCTTAACTTTGCTCCCACCACGTTGTGCATTCTTGTCACAGTGCTTGCACCAATACTTGCTAGTGTAATCATCTTCATAGGGTCAACTGCATTAGCAGAACAAACGTTTAAGATTTTACAGAATCACAGAAATCTGTATTTCCCACCTTCCAATTTGAGGCTATGCCCCCTTGTATTAACTGCCGCCTTCTTTTTGAACAAGCTACCCTACTTCACCTTATTTATCCTCTTCAAATGCTTGAAAGTTTCAATCATGTCCTCCCTCTCCCTTCTAGTCTCTAGTGGGTATAGATTCAGCTCCCTACTCCTCTGCACATATGTTTCCCCCACATCCCATGCACCATCTTTGTTGCTCCTCTTTGAAACCTCTCCATCATCTCAATGTCTCTATGTAGGTGCAGTCTCCAGAACTGTACCCCCTACTCCAGGTGTGGCCTCACCATTATTTTGTGCAGCTACATTAGCACCTCCTTCCTTCTGGTAGTTATGCCCCTTCCGATGCAGGCAAACATACCATTTTCCTTTCCCACCTCCTTACTGCACTGGTTCTCCACCTTAAGATTTCTCAATATAATAATTCCCAGATCCCTCTCCTGCTCCATTTCCTTGATTTCCTCCCCCCAAGGGAATAAGCTGCTTGAACGTTTTTCTGCCCCAGATGCATCACCACACACTTTTTTGCATTGAATTTTAGTTGCCAGGTTTCTGACCACTTCTCCAGCTTCTCCAGGTCTTGCCTCATTGCCTCCACTCCTCTTTGGGTGTCCACCCAATTGCAAACCTTTGTATTGTCCACAAATAGGCACACCCTACCATCTAGTCCTTCCGCTAGCTCACTGATATAGATATTAAAAATTAGGGGTCCCAGTACTGACCCCTGAGGCACCCCACTCATTACCCCCTTTACCCCATTTACCACCACTGTTTGGATCCTTCCTGTCAGTCAGTTTTCCACCCACCTAGTAACTTTCTGGCCTACCCCTAAGCTCTCCAGCTTATTTACTAGCCTTCTGTGTGGTACGGTGTCGAAGGCCTTACTGAAGTCCAGATAGGCCATGTCCACTGCCTGCATCACCCAATCGAAAAATTTTATCAGGTTGGTCTGACATGTCCTCCCACTCGTGAAGCCATGCTGCCTTTCGTACTGCATATCACTGGCCACCAGGTGTTCCACCACCCTTCCCTTTAGTAACATTTCCATTACCTTCCCCACCACCGAGGTGAGACTGACAGGGTGGTAGTTTTCGACTGCCTCCTTGCTTCCCCCCTTATGTAGTGCAACCACCTCTGCCAGTCCCTAGGCACCTGCCCTGTATCCATGGGCAAGTTAAACATTCTTGTCAAAGGTGCTGCCAGCTCCTCCCTCAGCTCCCAGTGTACCCTTGGGTGCAAGCCATCCTGGCCCCATTGCTTTATACACCTTTAACCTGCCCAGTTCTTCCCTTACTCTGTCTATTTTGGACATTGTAGAATCCATTTCCCTGCATTCCTTCCCTTCTGCTCCTGCTCTGGTCCTCTACCCTCGCCTTGTTTCACGAAGATCGAACAGAAGTAGTTTTTTAATTCCTCCGCTTTTCCGAAGTCCCCCTCAAGTATTATTCCTCCCTCCCCCTCAACCTCACTATTCCCTGCCGTGCATTCCTTCTTCTCCCACATACCTAAAAAAGGTTTTATCTCCCCTTTTGGCCAGCTTTGCTATTTTCTCCTCAGTGACCTCTTTAGCCCTCTTTATCTTTTGCCCTGCCTCCCTCCTCTTCTCTCTATATGACTCCCTATCATTGTCCCTTTGTGTTGTCCTATAACTCCTGAATGCCTTTTTCCTCTCCCTGACCACCC
This sequence comes from Neoceratodus forsteri, assembly GCA_016271365.2. Lineage (NCBI taxonomy): Eukaryota > Metazoa > Chordata > Ceratodontiformes > Ceratodontidae > Neoceratodus > Neoceratodus forsteri. The sequence continues at coordinate 557,515,607 of CM057458.1, forward strand.
CCACCACCTCCCTTGTAAACCATAGAGGTCTCCTCCTTCTTCTGTTTTTCCTACCCTTCTTGACGCAGATTTCAGTGGCTTTCAACACTCCTCCCTTAATAGCTGCCCATAATTCCTTCACATCTTTCATATTCCCCATCCTTGACATTTCTTCCCCAATTATCCTCTTCATTCTGTTAAAGTCTGCTTTCATGAAGTCCATTACCCTAGATTTTTCCCTGTTTACTTGCCTCCCCAGTTTTACTTTGAACCTTACAGCCTCATGGTCACTTGTGCCTAATCCTTTCCCCACCTCCACCTCCTCCACACTGTCCCCATTTGTGAGGACTAAGTCCAACTGATTATCACCCCCCTGGTGGGCTCCCTTACCTGTTGTTGCAGGAATACCCCTTGTATACCGGGATTTATACTGAGAAATAGAATGGGAGAAGACATTACTGTCCATTGTACCGTTCCCTGCAAAGCGGGCTCATGGTTGTTAATTTTTCTTCTTGAATAATAATCAGTCTGTTTCTCTTTTGAATGTCTCCAAGTTGCCACTTAAGACAACATACTCTGGAAGGACATTCCATAATCTTGCTGTTCTATGAACGAAGGAGTAGTATCTTACATTGGACTTTACAGTTTGTAACTTGATTTGATATTTATGTGCTCTTAACCCTTCTGGTTTCTGTAATAATTGTATACCCATTTCACTCATTAGTTCTGGATCTTTCATAATTTTAAACAACTGTAAGAGGTCCACTCTCTTTCTTCTATTTCCAGACTTAGCAAATCCAACTTCTCCTGCCTATCTTTGTAATCATGTTGGATGACCTTAAGGTTGGCAAGCAATGTGAGAAGGTGATAGGAAGGGCTGGGGGATGCTGGGATGTATAGGGAGAGGCATCACCAGCAGAAAACAGGAAGTTGTTATCCCCCTGTACAGACAGTTGGTGAGACCCCATCTGGAGTACTGCATCCAGTTCTGGAGACCCCATCTCCGCAAGGACATGGACAGGATGGAGGCAGTTCAGAGGAGGGCAACTAAAATGGTGCAGGGTCTGCAAGAGAGCCATACAAGGAGAGACTAAAGGAGCTTAATATGTATACCCTTGAGGAAAGGAGGGATTGGGGGAGACATGATAGAAACGTTTAAGTACCTCAGTGGAATCAACAAAGTCCAAGAGGGTAGCATCTTTCTGAAAAAGAGATGTGCAAGAACAAGGGGACACAATTTGAAGATGGGGGGGATGGCTCCGGGGCAATGTGAAGAAGTATTTTTTCACAGAGAGGGTGATGGACTCATGGAACAGCCTTCCTGAGGAGGTTGTGGGGTCTAAAACTATGGGAGAATTCAAGAATACATGGGACAGACATAAGGCAATTTTTGTCGGGGGTAGGAAGAAATAGGCTGTTGGTTAAATAGGATCTGCAGCTTATCCTCTAGTAGGGAAATGGGCAGACTAGGTGGGCCAAGCGGTTCTTATCTGCCGTCAAAGTCTATGTTTCTATGTTTCTATAACTATCACTTTTTGTGTGCCATATCATTTTAGTATAAGTTCTTTGCATCTTTTCCATTCTATTTATTTCACCTTTGGAATATAGACTCCACAGTGACAACCCATAATCCATGTATGGTCTAACAAATGTCCTATACAATGGAAGTAAGCAATCTCTTGCTCTATTTGTGACATTTCTCTTTAAATTTCTAATCATATATTTTGTTTTCCTAATTGCTTCTGATCTCTGTGATCTAAAGATCATACCATTGTCTACTATTAACCCACAGTCCCTTTCCTTATCTGCTACTGCTATTTTCTGTCTATTTTAATAAAAACTATGCATGGGATTATTTTTCCCCATATGTAGTATTCTACATTTGTCTATACTAAATGGCATATGATTCTCCATGACCCATATTTCCACTTGTTTTAGGTCTTCTACAAGCTCTTGAATACTCTCCAAAGTATTTACTTTCCCTCCCAATTTTATGTTGTCTGCAAATTTAACCAAATTATTCTTTATATTGCATTGTATATCCCCTAAATATAGTGAGAATATGAAGGGCCCAACACAGACCCCGTGGCACTCCACTTGTCACATCCGTCAAACCTGTAGTGCCTCTAAGATCCCCCTGCTCCTAGCTGATACTGCTGTTGTGATCTCCCAGTTGATGTCAGGGAGGTTTAGGTCCCCCACTAGCAGAATCTCCCCTTTTTGTCACTGATTTTATAAGTTGTTTGTCCCCCTTCCCCCTGTGTAGGAGGTCTGTAAAACACCCCCACCCTCAATGATTTCCCATTTCTTTTGTCTAAAGTGGCCCATGTTATCTCTGTTTCCCCTTCCTCTTCCAGCCCTTCCATGGCCCCAATTTCCTCACTGATGTATAATGCTACTTCTCCTCCCCTCTTCCCTGCCCTGTATTTCCTAAATAGTCGGTATCCAGGTATGACTGTCTCCCAGGCATGATGCTCAGTTCACCAAGTCTCACTCACTGCTGCCATGTTGAGACCCTCTTCCACCATGGTGGCCTCCAATTCCCCTAGTTTATTCCTCAAGCTCCTGGCATTTGCTACCAAACCCCTCCACCATGTAGCCCCCTCTTCCCTGTCCTCCCCTTTCAACCCCTCCATTTTGTCGCATGTTACCTTCTTTTCCTCTTTGTCCTGGGGGAGAGACTGATAGCCTCCCAAATCTTCTACATGTATGAGTGGTCTTTTCGTTAACCCTCCCCCCACGCCAAATTAGTTTAAATGTAATTTCCTTACTATAAATTCCTCCAGTTTGCTCTTTAGTACAGCTGTCCCTTCTAAGCTCAGGTGCAGCCTATCAGGGGCATACAGTTTCTCTTCCTCCCATGTTGAACTCCAGTCACCTATCAGTCCAAACCCCATCTGCCTACACCATCCTTTCAGCCACTGATTGAATTCCACTATATTTTCCTTCCTAGGTGTGCTTGATCTTGGTACAGGCAACACCTCTGAGAAGGAAATGAAAGAGGAAAACCGTGTCACTACAAAACTTAGCAAGCTCCTTGAACCTTGCCTGTACCTCTATCAGACTGTTCCCCTCCAGGTCATTGATGCCAAGTTGAAACACCAAGTGCGTCCTCCCATCTTGATACTTGCCCCAGATGGTACATTGTGCCTCACCTCTAGTGCTGTCATTCCTGGCACACACTGAACCCATACAGCACTGTTTCTTGCTCCCTTTCTCCCTCATCTGATTCCCGTTATAATCGAGTCCCCTATGAGTGCCACATTTGCACTCCCTTTTTCCTGAATGTTCTTTTGGTATTCAAACTTACACCCTAGTTCATGCCTCCCCTTGACCACCCTATTTCAATTTTCTACTTTGTCCTTGCCCTTGTTCAGATTTTTGCTCTCTCCTGTTTTGACTTCCTCTCCTCCTTCTCCCTTGGACTTTCCCCTCAGTCCCTCTTCTCGTATCCACCCTCTTCCCTAGCTCTGCCTCTTCCTTGTGGTCTGTAGGTACACTTCCACTGCTTGCATCTCTTTTGGAGCATGCACTACCCCCTTTCACCTCTATACTGACTCTTTTCTTACTTGCTCCTGATATATTCTCTTTTCTCAATTTCTATGTGCTCTGTGACCCCCTTGAGGGAATTTTCTTCCTCACCACTTGCTCTATTTGGATAATTCCCTCTTTGTTTGCCCCCACAGGCACTCTTCCCATTTCATTCCTTTTCCTTTCTTCATTCCCTATGCACTCCTTTCCATGGATGGCCCCTGAAGGTACTATCTCCAGCTCTTTTGTTTTCTCTGCCTTTGCCTCAACCTTAATTGGCTCCTGGCTGCCTCTTATCCTAAGACCATTCTCCATTAGTGCCTCTCCTTGGTTTGGCCCCAAATGGTCTGTCCCCTTTTCTCCCAATTTCCTTGCTCCCAAATGATCTGTCCCCGTCTCTCCCAATTTCCCTGCCCCTGCTCCCTCCTCTTTTGGCTCTTCATAGCCAGTCTCCTCCATATCATTCTCCACTAGTATATCGAGGGGTGCAAATCTGTTTTCCTGCTCTGCTCCCATTCTTCTCTTTCCTTTGTTGGTTGTGTCCTTAGTTGATTTCCGCCACCAAGTTGCAGGTGTCTGCCTTCTTTTTTCTGAACCTACTACCTTCCACACCTCCTGACCCTTGTTTCCTCTTTACTTCCTGTCTCAGGGTTCCTTATTTCCCCCCTTGTGTTGCTGCTATCTTCTCCCAGCACTCTGATGCATGCACTGGACCTCCTCCCATCCTCATTTCCCTGAACCTATGTGTTGTCAACCCATGTGCCTAATCCCTCCAGTGGACCTCCCTGTTTTCTCCCTCTCCCTCCCCATCTGGTACTGTCTCTATTTCTCCACCCCTCCTCCACATTGTTTCCCCCCTTCTGATTGCCCACCTTAACCACCCCACTTCCTCCCTTAGCTGTGTAAGCTGTCTGTACACCATGCATCCTCCCATCCTCCATTCCCAATTTAAAACCATGGCCGTTCCACACCTACTACATCCTACCACTCTACCAATGAATCCCCCTCTTTGGCTGCCCCTCCAGCTGTGCTGCCTTTCCATTGCTAAAGTCTGCTCTAAAAATAGAACAGAGTTGGCATAATGCAAAATATATTACCTTTACAGTTCAGTAATACAATAGCTGTACATTTCCCCCACAGTATGAAAATTAGTCCCAGTAGATCCCCATCCTTCACCCCCACAGTAGCAACTTTACATGACTTCAGTAATTTCGTCAAGTACTTTTACCCCAAATTTCTGGTGCAGTCGTCGTCTGTCCTCCCATCAGATATTGCAGTACAGTCAATTAAATGTATTTTTGACTGTGCATTAAGTATGCTTTTACATATGTTCAGTATTTTCTGTGAATGGCTACAACAGTGGTTTCATCCACTGTTACCTCAAGAAACTGAGAACCTGCTAAGTGGGCTTTGATTTCTTCCTTTATGACTTTGTTTGGAGTCCTATATGACATATCTTGCATTGTAACATGAGTAGATTATGTCACTGTCTTTCAGTTCTGGACAGCCATTTTGTTTCTCTGAAAGTAAAAGAACATCACTAGATCTGATTCCAACTATAGCCCCCAGTCCCCTCTGAAAAACTGACAGATTCACTTGTAGAGATATCAATGTTTCAGACTGGTTCAGTGATTGCCCTTGTTTGGTAAAGTAATACATTGTCAGTAACTAGGCAACCTTACTGTCATCTTTTGGCTCGGACTCAAATGCCACTGGAAGATACATTTTCTTTGCTGTTCTCCTTCCTGTTTGTACTAGCAAATGTTCTCTGTTTCTTTCATGTCTGTAGCGAGCAGACATTTGCAGGTTGGTTGGCGCCAGTTGTGGCAAATGGATTGCCTTTCACACCTTTTTTACACCAGCTACACTTCCCACCAATGTTTCTCTCTATTTTGTCCTTTACAAGCCATGGAAATATCTTTGTCCAGCTGGCCCTCCAAAATCTTTTCTTATTTTTAGCTGAACCTGCACATGCTGTCCCTTCAGACTAGGGATTGGTGAACTGGCTCTGCTGCACTTCCAAATCTCCATGGACAGGCCGACTCAGCTCTGACTGAGAGAACGGAGTCTTTTGTGGCTCGATCCATGTTGCCGAGCTGGCTCGGTTCAGAAGTGCGGTCTGGTTCAGTCTGACACTTTAGTGCTATTCTGTGCTTCAACTTCATGGCTCAGTTCCCAATTCCAATGAACAATATGTGACCTCAACTCTTGCAATGTCCTGAATATCCAAACCAGATGCTCTGCCAGTTTGTTCGGTCAACAAAAACTTTTGTCTCCACTCCGTGCTTCAACTTCAGGACTTCATGGCTCAGTTGCCTAATCCAATAGGTGTCCAGTGGCCATGTTTTACACAGTGTACTTAGCGTCCATGAACACCATCGAACTGTCAGCAAATAATATAATTTTTACTTATTGAGGGTAAAAACAAGCCATTCTATCCAACAATAGCAGATATTGCTGAAGTCCAGTTAGGTACTGTACATGAACAGGTACAGTACACACCTGATGGGGAACTAAGGGGTGCACCGCCACTCACTGCTTGCAGCTTTCAGTTTAAGCTCTCTCCAAGCTAGGGGCAGATGCTAAAAAAGGTGCTAAAACCAGATTAATTTTACCTGCATTGAATTAGCCATCTTCTTACAAACTAATATCCTAAAAAAAAGAGGGAATTTCATGAACCATAACCCCATGGATTGCAACAGTACCTCTGTGGTCAACTTTTCTCACAGAATTAGGGTACTTAATTTGCATAAGCATCTCTGAACAAAAGACATTAAGATTTCCTCTAATTATTCATTTTAAATAGCCTTTAATTGTCTACACAATTAGCCCCTTCTAAAATGCCTTCCTTCCAACCACAGAATGTTACCAGAGAATATGAATTTTAAACAGTGTTCCTTCCCAGAGTGTTTTCATGAAATTTAGGAGAAAGTTCATAAACATTTGCCACACTCTGGCTCTTGTGAGTTTTTGGAAAGAGTTAAATGTTTTCACTGAAAAATACAATCAGCAGAGTACAGATGTTGCAGCAGAGTACTCTACAGAAATAAAAAAAATTGTTGTTAGAAAGAGAGAGTAGAGAGAGAGAGAGAGAGACCCCAATGAACTCAACAGCAGACAACAGCAGAGTGCAGATATTGCAGACTCCACAGTAAAATCCACGTTTTCCAATAGGTCTACAATTCATCACAGTAAATCAAAACCTTTTGGAAAATAATCAAAGTCAGAATCAGAACTGGGGCACAGCTGGTTCACTCATCTATACTTCAGACTGCTTATCATTATCAGTCTCAGCAGTCACAATGTCATGAGATGTGTTAACTTCATACTCAGAAGATGATGGTGTTTCTATTTGTTTTGCCACTGAATCTCCTCCACCAAAATAATCATTTGTTGTGGCATTTCACCACTGTCTGGTGCTGACTGGCACTGACCATGAGGCAGTTTCGGCCTTCCCTCCATTTCTCTGATGCTCTGCAAATATGCAATGACTAAAGCTGAACCCTATTAAAAAAATTTCACTTTGTAAACTGTCATCCAAAATAGTTGTGCAATGCTCTAACTGCCTAAAATAACTGAATTAATCATTTACCTGTTTACTGTTGCTCTGAGTCTGTTGGTTGCATTTTCAGTGCAGTCTGACCATGTAGTCAATGCTCGGACTCATCCCAGGGACTGCAAGCAATGTAATTTTTTTTTCATTGTTGTTCTAAAAGCAGACATTGTTTGTAGACTTCCAACCCTGCTGTGATCTCCAGCTCCTTTGAAATTGCTGCTCTGTCCCAGACACGGTGTCTCTGCCAGGTCAAACCATTTTTCCTTCCAGGGGATCAATTTTCCTTTCTTTGTGGAGCACTACCCACTGTCCCCTCCTGCCCTCCCCCTCCATTGAGTTATGTGGTCTTCCCTGGTGTGAATGGCATGGAAAACACAACAGGTGACTAACTGTAAAACACACACACGCAAAAAACGTGATTCACACATCCTCAGTATGTTGGCCTGATGCGACTCCCAGGTCTTGTAACACTGAATGTGTTGTGGACTGTCTGGAAAAAAAAAAGCTACTGTCCCAAAACACAAAATGTATGTAAAGGACATGGGCACCCATGTCCCCAAGAACCCTGGCAAGGGGAAAGACTGAAGGCCCCTCACTTTCTCCGAGGTTCTCCCTGTGTAAGAGAAAGTGGAGGAAGCTGGAAGAGTGAGGAAGGAGGATGTTAAGGAGTTTAATGAATGGCTGAAGGGAAGGAATCAAGATAAGAGATACTATTTTGTGGGCAACTGGGGGCTTCTGGAACAGGTGGCACATCAAGGGTGATGGTCTTCACCTGACAAAAGAGGAGCTAGTAAATTGGGGCAGAAGTTTGATGTGTATGTTAGTGGACAATTAAAACTAAATGGGAGGGGGACTGAGGCTGGGGAAACCACAGAGGAAGGCGGTCATACGGGGAACCAAGCTAGGACTCCCCCAGAAATGGGGCTAGAAACAGAAGGGATTTAGACATCTGGACAGGGGTCCATAATATTAATAAAGTAAGAAAAGGAGTCATAGGGTAGGGGCACACAGAACAAGCAAGGGGCAGGAAGTTGAGGGGGTAAGGGGAGGGCAAGGGGAGAAGTATTACCAAGAAGGGGAGCAGTATGGGCACAGTCTGCCTAAATTCCAGTAGTCTGGGAACAAATTTAGTGATCTCCAAGTGATGGTTGTAGATGTGGGATAAGACATCACAGCCATCACAGACACATGGAGAAGAAGAACACTAGGCAGCTCCCACATATCAGGGCTGGTGCCAACAAAAGTCAATAACAGTACTCACAGTATGAAGTCTGCACATAGCAACATCCCAGAAGCTGATCCACAAGCTTGAATTCAAAAGCTCCACACTTCTTGTATGGCAAAATGATTTCTTTAATGAGAGTCATAGTAATCCAAAGAAAAAGTTAAAAACAGGTTGAGCACCAGAGTGTGGCTTGCCCCTCCCTAGTGGAGTCTCACACTGTTAGTCAGTCGAACGTTTTCTTACTGAAGAGCGCTTTCTCAAGAGTCTTGAGAAAGTGCTCTTCAGTGCGAAAACGTTTGACTGACTATTGCATTGTTAGACTCTACTGCGGGAGGGCAAGCCACACTCTGTGGTTCGACTGTTCAACCTCTGTTTGGATTACCATAATCTTATTAAAAGAAATCATTTACTACTCAGTGTGCAGGCACTGAGTCAACAATGAATCGCTCTCAGAGATGCTATTGTGTGCAGACTTCATACTTTGAGTACTATCACAGAAGCATGGGTCACAAAAATAATGACTAGGACTTAGCAATGTGAGGATACACCGTGTATAGATGAGACATGGGTATGGACAAATGGTGTGTTGTAGCCCTTTATGGCAAGGAAGACACAAAGGCAGTTAAGGAGGGGTCCTTATAGGGAGGAAATGGAGGGGACAGAATCACTGTGGCTGAATCCCATAACCACATTGTGTAAGATGCTATGCATGGGGGTGGACTACAGACCACTGGGCAGGGGACGAGGGAGGTGGGGAACTGGGGACAGAGAAGCAGAAAGGGGAGCAAAGGAGGAGGTGGGAGGGGTGGGAATCTCAATCTACCAGATGTTAGATTGGGACATTTCTGCAGATAAGAGCACCCGGAAACAGGTCCTACTAAATATATTGCAAGACTACCTGCTGATGTAATTGGTCAGAGGACCCACAAGGCAAACTGTCATTCTTGATGTGGTGCTCACCACTTCAGAAATTGTAGGTGGGTGAGGACTGGAATGCCTCTGGGGTCCAGTGACCATAACAGTATATGGTTCAAACTGGCCCTGGGTATCAGTATACCCTCTTCAATGGCTGTAGATGTGGATTTCAGAAGAGCAGACTTTTATCAGATGAGGGAACTAGTGAAGGGTAAGCTGAAGGGATTGAATGAAATTGGGGGGTGGAGGAGAGGTGGGGAGTAAAGGGGCCCTTCTGAAGCAGCTACAGTGGAGCAGACCAGGGTGCAATGCAATATTGCAGCATACCACTCTAGAGTTACTGCAGTAAACAAGGCTATTTCAGTAGTAGAAAATCCCTTTGGTCATGTAGTCACTCGAAACATTGTGTTTGTCCAGGCTGGCTCTACTGTAAGTCATGCCTGAGAGTGGTTCCCAAGAGTAACTAGAACAAGAGACAATCTGGTTTTTGAAGAAGGTCAAGGAGGCAGTGAGGGCTAAAAAAATGGCCTTCGTTAGATACAAAGAGAAACATGAAGACAAGAAATGGGTGAATATCAGTTAAGGATAAGGGAGGTCAAGAAGACAGTCAGGGATACAAAAGCAGACCCAGAACTGCATGTTGCTGAGGGGGTCATCAGGGGACAGTTCTTAAGGTGCATCTGGGGGAAAAAAGGAAGATGAGAGGAGGAATTATTAGGCTGATTGGGGGGCTGGATAAGCAGAAAGCTGCCATTGTAAATTACTACTTTTGCTCTATGTTCATAGTACAATAGTGGGCCCTTGCCTGAAAATGGCATAAAGACTGTGGCAAAAGGGATCCAAGAAATGGGGAACATGGTGTTTACTGGGAAAGGGTCAGTAAAGGTGTAGCAGCTCTGAGGATAGACAAGGCTCCAGGGCTGGATGGGCTGCACCCAAGAGTTCACACAAAACTGGCACTGGAAGTGGCTGATCCCCTGGCAGGGCTATTCATTAGCTCCCACAGTCAAGGATGGTTCCAAAAGATTGGAGGGTAGCTGATATAGTCCTGCCCCACAAGGGAGGAGACAAATAAGGAAAATACAGACCCATTAGTCTTCAGTCCATAGGTGGTAAACTAATGGAAATGCTAGCCAAAGAGGACCTATTGGACTGTCTGGAGAGAAATGGACTTCAAATAGGCAGCAGCATGGATCTGAGGCAGGGATGTCTCATCAGACCAATCTGATAGTATTCTTTGGCTGGGTGACTAGCGAAGTAAACAGGAGTCAAGCAGTGGATTTGCTCTACTTCAACGTTATCAAGGCATTCATCTCTGCTGCACAGAAGGTTGCTGAAGAAATGTGAGGATCTGGGAATAGCAGAGGATCTACTTAGATGGGTGAGAAGCTGGCGGGGGGTGGGACAGCAGAGGGTGGTAGTACAGTCAGGGGAGAGGAAGGTCTGTAGAGGGATGACACAGAGTGCAGTCCTGGGAGCCAGTCCTTTTTGATATGTTTATCAGTGACATAGGAGAAAGAATACAAGGCAAGATGGTTCTCTTTGCAGATGACACTAAGCTCTATAGGCACCAACAGTTCGGGTGCTCAGGTGCTCCAGCACCCACAAAGTTAGATTGGGCACCCTCAAAAACCGGTTCCCTATTACCCTAATCAGCAAATCCATACCCTTTTAAAATACATACACTGTGTTTTCACAGGACTTCCATACTTTGTCTACATCTCTCACTGTGGCACTGGCTCCACCCATGACTTGACCCTGAAGCTCCACGGAGCCTGCTCACTACACTCTGCTTTGATTCTTTTGCTGCTAAGTGCAGTCCTCCAGCCTGCTGTCAGCCATCATGCATCCCTCCCTCCCTCTCTGACTCAAACAACTGAAGCAAATGTGTCTACTACTCCCAGACCTACATGATCATCCAGTGTGGGTCATGTGAATCTCACTCAGTGACAGTGGGCATTTGCGCACTTGGCTGGCAGCAGTCAGAGTGAAAGAACTCAGTCCACAGTTTAGACTGGAGGCAGTATAGTGCAGTGGTTTAAGGCTCTAAGCTGCAAATCTGATGGCATCCAGCAGACGAGACATGGGTTTGAATCCCACAGCTTCCACTTGCATACTGTGTGACCCTGAGCAAGTCACTTAACCTTCCTGTGCTCCCAGGTCACTCCTGTAAAAAAGCTTTCAGCTACTCCTAGTTAAACAACTTAAAAAAAAAAAAATATGCATCTTGTCCATTCCAGTTCCAGCAATAAAGTCACAGAAATCAGATATTCGAAGTCTAGATAACTTTTAGATTTAGGGACTAGGGAGGATAATACTTATAAAACAAACTCTGGTCATAGCCGATAGGGCTGCAGTTGAGAAATTTAGGGTATTAATATTGAAAATTATCAAAGTTATGAGCCTGTGTTCACAAAATGTATCCTAGGCTCATACCTTTGTTGTTTTTAATAGTTTTACACTTAATTTTCAACATAGCCTTCTTATGACCCCACCTCATGAACAAGGGCAGAGACATTTTTAAACTCCTGCCCAAAAGGTGATTTCGCAGACAGACTGCAAAATCACCTTTCGGGATATTAAAAACAATTTTTGGCCAGAATTTTAAACTCATAACTTTGTTGTTTGTTAATATTTTTACACCAAATTTTCCACATAGCCTTCTTCTGACCCCACCTCATGAACAAGTCCAGAGAAATGTTTCAGTTCCTGCCTGAAAGGTGATTTCACACAGGAACTGCAAAATCACCTTTCAAGGCAGACTTGCCTAATGTCAGTGCAATTCTTCATGAGGTGGGGTTGTAAAGAAGGCATGTTGAAAGTTTTAGGGCAAAAATGGCCAAGTTATGCCACTAAGTTCAAAACCCCATTGAAATACATTGAACTGCATACCTGTTTCCTCAGTTTGTGATCTGGCTTTGACGAGTGAAGACATGTCTGTGGTCCACAGAAGATTACAGCACTCGGTAAGTAAGGACTGGGGTGAGGTGGGATGGTGGGTGCTGAGTGGGAGCGTTGGTTGGGGGGGCAGTAACGGCCACGATAGACATCAGTGAATGGTATTCTTTTACAGGGTTTATTAAAGAAAAAAAAACTACGAGGGAATGTTTGCAGCATGCTGTCTTTACTTGTTCATTGAACTTTTCAAATGTAATCCTTCAGAAGTCAAGTAAAATGCAAGAACTGTTTTGCTTGTTCCCATGCAAAAACAGAGCTATACTTTCCAATGCATGCGTATGACAACCAGAAACAGCCCATCACAGGACTGGCTTTTCATAAAATCGGAGGAGTGAGACCAAAATCATGAGGTGGCGTCCCCAGTGTCATGTGCTGGTGTACAATTCTTTTGAATCCTTTGAAACTGCCCCCACTCACACCGTTTACAGTTGCCCTGAGTGAACTGGTGTCTCAGCTGAAGGAGCTGCTGCACAGGTGGGGTGATACTGGGCTGATGGTCCCAGAGATGAGACTGAACTTGAAACATCTCCTGCCACTCCTGGACAATGAGAGGCCAATTTGTGACCTGCAGTGGGACCCACTAGACTGGGGGAGTGTTACTGATACACTGTACTTGCCCCATCTGTACCTGATGAACAGCATCACACAGGGTCAGACTGGGTAGCAAAGGGCCCACCTGGAAATTGGGTCATCGAGGCCCTGGTACCAGCAGTGGCATGCCCCAATGCACAAACTGTGGTCTAAACTTTATCAGCAGCAGTATGCCCAGCATACAAACTGTAGACTGAATTTCAACCATAAAATAATAGCATGTACTCCATTTGGAAGACAGCTATTCAGTTACTGTTATTAGTGTTATAATACCTAACAATTTTTGGAGGCTTTAGCCCCCTAGATTAAACATGAACTCTGTTACCCTTCAGAAATGCTGTGAGCCATGAACTCTTAGCTTCCCTCCTCTACAGCGGTGTTGCTGGACTGTGCAGTCCTGACTTGGTTCATACTACTAAGGATCATACTAAGGATTTTTAGGAGCAAGGGGGCTGGTTTAGCCCACCTCTGTGCCTTTTACGCATTATTACATGTTTGAATAATATTGAAGCCTGTTACCAGACAACAGCAGCATATCAAGCCATTTTTTAAATATAGATTTGGTCTCACTGATGACAACATTCAGAGGTAAACTATTCCATGGGCCAATAACCCTGTGTGTGAAAAAGAACTTCCTGTGAATATAATTGAATCTTTTTTTCACAAGTTGTACTGGGTGCCCTCTGATGTTGCATATACTATCTTTAAAGACTAACCCCAGATCAGACATTAGGCATAGGTGCTGTATTATATCATATAAAAATAGAAGATTACCTCTGAGTCTGTGCATTTCTAGTGACATTAAATTTAAACTAGATAGTCTGGTTTCATAGTTGTCATTGCGTAGACCATAGATATGCTTAGTAAAGCTTCTCTGTAGCTTTTCGAGTATGCTACATTCACCCTTTTTAAATGGGCACCATAATTGAGAGGTATATTCTAAATGAGGTCTAACATAAGCTCGGTACAGAGGTACCATGACTTTCGAGTCGCATGATCTAATATTTCTCCTGATGAACCAAATTACCCTATTAGATTTGTTAATCACTGCATTAATACTGTATGCTCTGTGTGAGTAAGATTACTATTGATAAAAATGCCCAAATCTTTTTCCTCATGAGTTTTGTTTAATGGCACTCCAGCTAATGAATATGTAGTAATGGGATTGTTTGCACCTAAGTGCATAATCTTACATTTTTCTTTGTTTACTTTCATACCCTATATTTGACCCATGCTGAAATAAGATTTAGATCTCTTGGTATGATAAAAAGAGTCTTCTCGACTAAGACAGACACCTCTTAATTTGACATCATCTGCATATTTTATACTGAGTGATGTACAATCTGAAGTTAGGTCAGAAATAAATATCTCAAACAAACAGGGGCAGAGAACAGACCCCTGTGGGACACCACTGGTTACTGGTCCCAGGGAAGACACATGACTATTAATTAATACATTTTTGACTATTAATTAATATGTTTTGAGATCTACCTGAAAGCCAATTACAAATCCAGCAAATGATGCACTAATTTATATTTAAGTTGTTAAATTTAACTTACAAAGCCCAATGTGACATAATGTCAGAAGCTTTGCTAAAGTCAATATAAATCACATCGCATGGGATTTTTTTGTCCAAAATTGCACTAATGTGCTCTTAAAAACACATTAGGTTGATTAAGTAACCTCTACCCTTTCTAAAGCCATGTTGTCCAGAATCTTGTGCATTCACAGCTGGAACTATTAAGTCTTTAATTGGGCTTTCCATAATTTTGCTAACAGTCAGACTAATAGGGCGGTAGTTTTCCCATAATGATTTTTGGAACCCTTTTTATGCAAGGTGGTCATGTTTGCTTTTTTCCAGCCAGTTGGCATGAAATTGTGTTTTAAACAACCCTTGAACAGAAGCTTTAAGGGTAAAATCAAGTTATGTGCATATAAATATAATAAGTGGCCTGGGATGTTATCTGGTCCAGGGCTGTTTTTTCCTTTTTGTGTCATTAACTTATCTCTGGTGGTTTCATGTGTAAATGTGATGTGGTCAGAATTGGGTTTTGATGTTGAGTAGGATGTAGTTATGCTACTACAAGGTGCTAAAAAAGTTTCACAAAAATTTTTGTTAAGGTCAGCCATCTCCTGAGGATCATGAATTAAGTCACTGCCTGATATTAACGGACCGACTTTAACTGTTTTTTTTAATTAATATATGAATAGAATTGTTTAGTATTATTCTTAGAGGCAGTTTTAGCTAGTTTTAATTACCAAATTGATTTGGCTTTTTTTTATTTTATTTTTACATTGTTTTTGAAGTTTTTTGTATGTTAACCAGCTATCATTACTTTTTAGTTTCAGATAAGTACTGTATTTTTTATTTTTATAAGATTCTTAATGGATCTATTAGGCCATTTTGATGAGTTACCTTTTCTTTTGTACTTAGGCATTGACGGAACATATTTATTTCTGATGGATATTAAAGTATCCCTCAAGAATTCCCAATAAGATTGAATAGGGAGATTATGAAATCTTGACTCCCGATCAATTTGACAAAGAAAATTTTTTATATGTGACATATTTGCTTTGTTATACAAAAAATATATTGGTACTACCAGTATTATATGAAAAATGCTTTTCTAAGCAGAAAAATGCAGTATTGTGGTCACTGTTTCCAATTGGTGCTTTGATGTTCAATTTATTAATATCAATGTAGTCATTGCACAATACTAGATCAAGTATACTGTTGTTTCTTGTAAGTAGATTGATATTCTGTTTGAGTTGTAACTGAGTACATAAGAATAGTAATTTATTTCCTACAATAGAAGTAGCTATGGTTGCCATTTGGTGGCAAAGCACTGATGGGAGGCTGTGGGCTATGTTTCAGGGGAGAAATACTTTTGGAAATAAAATGTGTGCAACATGGCAGGGCAAATTGGCATTATCATGGTATAGCTAAACAAAGTGTGAACCCTCATCAGCAGATGACCCCCCCCCAAGCAATATAAGGTAAGGGGAGTCTGGGGGGAAAGGAAGGGTGGAGGACAGGCTTTGTTCACAATAGGGCATGTTTAGTCATTTTACCAGGTAGGTGGAGGTCTAAATTCTACTTCGATGTGGACTCAAGAACTCTGATTCTAATGCCTTAATCACCATCTGAATCAGAATGTCGGATAATCGGATGGATGCAGATGGAATAATTTGAAAGAATCCAATCACCCCTTCTGTAAGGTGCTTTCACTCAGTCAATGACTTTTCAGCATTTACAGCATTATAGGTATAAATGAAGTGAATGAGGCACCACCTATTTGGCAATCCCATCAAAGGAGGTTTTTTGTTTAATATTCTTTATTTCAAATTTTGAACAAAACATAAATCCATTTACAAGATGTACTATTTCAGTTACAAAGATGTACTATTTTGGTTATCTTTGTTTTAAGAAATTTAATATGCCACATGTACCAGTCAAATATCATCAACCCCAACATAAAATGATGCACATTACTGATTATTGTCAAAAACTGTTGGGGAACTGCATCATGCACAAAGGAGTCTGTGTGGCAGTTTTCAATAGTTACAAAATATTCATTTTCCAAAAATGTTTAAACATTATCCTTCCTTTAAC
This sequence comes from Neoceratodus forsteri, assembly GCA_016271365.2. Lineage (NCBI taxonomy): Eukaryota > Metazoa > Chordata > Ceratodontiformes > Ceratodontidae > Neoceratodus > Neoceratodus forsteri. Next base: position 557,531,975 of record CM057458.1, read on the forward strand.
TAGGATGCCTTTGTAGTTGTATTGCTACTACAAAGGGGCACTTCAACACAGTTTCCACAAAAACCAAAACCAGAAGCATTCAAAGGAAAAAAAAAAAAAGCAAACAACAAAAAGAGTCCAATAGTGAGATTCAGCAGTTTTGCGTGCACACAATTGCTAGTATCAGCAATACATGTGTTTTTTTACTTTGATATTGGCATGCATTGATATTAATATCAGAAATATTTAAAAGTGAACATCTGCTATATCAGTGTGATTATTTCTCTTTTTTCTATTTGTCCTCTATTTTATTTTTTTCCTCTTGTACCCTTGTTTAATTTTCACTTTTGGCGTACACTAAGGTCAGAGCATGTTGCCCTCACATCATGCTCAGTGTCCTACAAAGATCAGGGCAGGGAAGCCAGGACCAAGACAGTGTCAGCCTTGTTCAGGTAGCACATCTGCCTCTGAGCCAGGAGATTGTGGGTTCTAGTCCCACACCAGGATTAGGCTCATACCATAAATGCTGGTATATGAATGTAGTACTATGAGAAAGCTGTACTGTAGAGGTGTGCAGTCCTTCGATGAAACATGAAACCCAGGACTTGTCTGCCTTTTCTCATAGATGGTAAAGATCACATGGCACTTCGTGAAATAGAGTAGGAGAATTTCCCCTGGGCAGATTTCCTCCTTTAACTAAAATACCACCATCATGTTAATCTATTTCAACTACAGTTGTTTTTCATCTCAACCCCCCCCCCCCGTGAGGCTGGAAATAGGCAGTATAGTCCAGTTTATAATAAATCCAACACTGCATGACAATCAAGATCCTTTCATTACATCTTGGCCTGAATGCGAACATTCTCACCCCAGTAGTGCAATTTGGGGTGCACTACTGGGCATGAATGCTCAAAGCCAGCATTTGGGCCCAGAGGTGATAGAAGGATCAGGATCATCATGCAGCACTGAACCTACTGGTAACTGCCTACTGAGGGTGGATGGACTTAACAGGGGCTTACAGTCCAACCTGGCCGAGTGGGTAGAAAATTTAAGATTGGTGCAGTCAGTGGGTCACCAAAAAACAGATAAGTTTGGGGCCAAAACATAACCACCCCATTTTAGCCCCCAGATCTAGAGCAAGGGCACACCTCCCTCCCAGCAATCACCCCAGGCCACAACAAAAACAAACAGATTCCTGTTGGCATACCCTTATGTTGTTAGAGTTGGACTCACTCCTCACTCTCTCTCTGCTCAAGATCCTGACTCCCTTGTCATGCTGCTCATCTGTCTGACTCTGAGTCCTAAGTTGATGGTCCCAGATCATCACAAGTCAAGAAGTGGTCCAAATAAAATAATTCAACCAACAGAGATCTGCTTTGCAGCCAGTCACTTATACCACCACTACTACATAACAACATCTGTACAGTCTTTCCCTTCATGGACCTAACTCCATACTGGGGAGGAGGCTAGTAGTGACTCCTGTCCTGGGACAGACCACTAGCTCATGGGATCCAATTAGTCCTGCAGTCTGAAGACGATGGCATTACTTAATATTTAAACCATGCAGTTTGCATGCAGGGAGGGAGGTTTTATCAAAATAAACATACCCCTACAGAAGCGCATAACTTCCTTTATAGCAGGGGTTCTGACATCACTTCCTCAAAACTGCTAACAACATAAACCTGTTCATATCCTTAAAGGCACAGCACACTGAATAGGGGGTAGAGACACTCGCAAGCTTGCACACACTAAAACAAGAACAAAAAAAAAAAAGAAAAGCACCTGTAATAGGAAGGGAAACAGACATGTGGGGAGTGGTGCAATGCTCTGGCTGTGGAGCAGCAGTCTTCCAGGAGACATTCTGGAGAGTGCATTGCTGCGCTATTTGCAGGCACTTCTCTGGTCTGAGGGAGGAGGTTGTTCATCTCCATGCTGACCTGGCAAGGATTCAGGAAACCTGCTCCCCCACCCAGGTCACCACCACTACCTCGGAGGTTGCCAAGAAAGAGGAGTGGTTGGACCACAGTGGGCTCAGGGAGGGTTCGGGTGGTGGAACAGAGGCATATACCTCCAGTTGTGCCTCTCCATAATTCATTCGCCACTGTGGTGGAGCATGGTTCCTGTATGGAGGCACCCACAGTGGAGACCAAGGAGGATGCTGGGAACCTCCACAATGGAGACCCATAGGAGGGTGGTACAGGACTCCACAGGGGAAGGAAACAACTCCTGGTGGGGGACTCAATTGTTAGGGGGGTAGAACTGGGGAGGGGAAAGGGAGGTAAGGTGCCTGCCCAGCACCATGGCTTGGAGGGACAGGAAACAAATCCTCAGGATCATGGAAGCAGCTGCAAGGGGGAGTGAGCTGGATGTCATTATCCACCTAGGGACAAATTGACCTGGCTGAGAATGGGATCAGAGCAGTGCAACAAGAGTTTGTGGAGTTGGGGAGGGGCCTTAGACAAGTAGCACACACGGTAACTTTCTTAGAAGTGCCACCTATCTATGGCATGGATGAGACTAGGGTACTCTGCACCATGGGATTCAATGACTGGTTGAAAAACTGTGCAGAGCTCAGGGATTTGTCATCATTGGGGACTGGGGCTCCACCTAGAGGGATGCAGACCTATACAGGTGTGATGGTCTGCATCTGTCCAGGAGGGAAACCAGCATCCAAGGTGATAGGTTTAAATGCTTCATTAGCAATCATTTAAACTAGCCAAGGGGGGAGGCACTGAAAAGGAGAAGGGAAATCCTAACCCACCCAAAACATCAGGGTAGTTAGTGAGGTAAACACCAAGATAGAGCAGTCGATAGGGAGAAGGGTTGGGGTAAATAGAGAAAAAGACAAAGGCAGCAAGGATAGGGATGGGGCAAAAAGAAATAAAGCTATAAAAGAATGGAGGGTAATGAGTACCAATGCCCATAGTCTAGGTAAAAAGCTCCCCAAAATGGTGGCCTTGATGGAAGAGGGATGCCTGGATATCGTGGCAGTCACAGAAACATGGTACACAGAGAACCATGACTGGGAAGTCAACATGCATGGGTACACAATCTACAGGAGGGACAGGGAGGGAAGAAGAGGAGAAGGAGGAGGAGCTCTCTATGTAAGGGAAGGGATCAAAGCAACATAACTCAAGGGTAAACAGGGAGGAGAGGAGGCACTGTGGATCACCCTGGAGACTGGAAATGGCACCACAATCTGCACAGGGATTGTATACAGACCCCCATCTCAGGGGGAGGAAATGGACAAGGAAATGATAGAAGGCATCCTTGGGATGGCAGAGAAAGGGGAGATATTCCTGATGGGGGACCTGAATATGCCAGATTAACTGGAGTACATTTGCTGCAAGTACATCCAAGAGCAGAGCCATTCTCGATACCCTACAGGGGGCATGCCTCAGACAGCTAGTTTTGGAACCCACTCATGAGGGAGCAATCTTAGACCAGGTACTCTCAAATGGGGACGGAGAGAGGATCTCCGATCTTGAAGTGGGTAGCCATCTGGGAACAAGCAACCACCAAACACTATGGTTCACGATAAACTAAGCTGTAGAGTCAAGCCATAAAAAAGTGAAGGTACTGGACTTCAGGAGGGCTGATTTTGTCAAAATGGGAGAGTGCCTCAGAAAAACACTAGCAAACAGGCAAGAAGATGGGGTGGAGCAACAATGGGGAAACATCAAAACCAGCACCACAGAGGCAACAAGCCTTTGTGTGAAGCAAATAAATCAAAATGAAAGAAAAAAACCACTATGGTTCTCAAAAGAAGTAGTGGAGATGGTAAGGGAGAAAAAGATAGCATTCAGGAAGTATAAGGAAACACGGAAGGAGCAGGACAGAGAACTGTACCAGCTAAAGCAGAAGGAAGTGGGGAAGGCAGTCAGAATAGCAAAGGCCCAAACTGAGGAAAAGACAGCCAAATCTGTTAAGAAGGGGGATAAAACCTTTTATATGTACATTAGGGAGCAAAGAAAGACTAAGGCAGGGATACTGAGGCAGAACAAAGAGGAAGGTGGTTGGGCAGAGAGCGACAGTGAAAAAGCTGGGATACTGAATGAATACTTCTGCTCAGCATTCACAATGGAAAAGCAGGGGGAGATACCTAATCCAGTCAATAGAAGCACTCTAGATATGGGGGTTGATATTAGTCCTTTCACAGAAGAAAGGGTTCTGAAAGAACTCTTAAAACTGAAGGTGGATAAAGCAATGGGGCCTGATGGGATTCACCCCAGAATTCTAAAAGAACCAAGGGAAGAACTAGTAACACCACTGACTACCCTTTTTAATAAATCATGGGAGGATGGTGTGGTACCTGAAGACTGGAGGAGTGTGGATGTGATTCCCCTTCACAAAAGTGGGAGCAAGAGAGAGACAGGAAACTACAGACCTGTTAGTTTGACCTCAGTGATAGGGAAAATGATGGAATCACTTCTGAAGGAAAGAATTGTTGAGTACCTAGAGGCCAGTGGGGCACAGGACCAAAGGAAGCATGGATTCACAGCAGGAAGGTTATGTCAGACAAATCTAATTGATTTCTTTGACTGGGTGACCAAAGTAGTAGACCTGGGAGGGGCTATAGGCATGGCCTACCTAGATATTAGCAAGGCATTTGACACAGTCCCGCATAAAAGATTAATAAACAAATTAGCCAGTCTGGGAGTGGGTCCCAGGGTGGTAGCATGGGTAAAACACTGGCTGCACAACAGGAAACAGCGGGTAATAGTAAATGGAGTCCACAGTGAAGAAAGGGGGGTTACTAGTGGGGTACCACAGGGTTTAGTACTGGGACCAGTCCTTTTTAATGTCTTGATAAGTGAAATTGCAGAGGGACTGGAAGGGAAAGTATGTCTCTTTGCAGATGACACAAAGATCTGCAACAGGGTTGATATGCAAGGTGGGGTGGAAAGGATGAAAAGGGACTTGGCAAGGTTGGAGGAATGGTCAAATGTATGGCAGCTTAGATTCAAAGCAAAGAAGTGCAAAGTAATGCACCTGGGAAACAAAAACCAAGGGGAAGAGTACACAATGGGAGGGTGAGATACTGACAACAACAAAAATGGGAAGGGACTAGGGGGTAGTCGTTTCAGATGACCTAAAAGTGGGCCAGCAATGTGAGAAGGTAGTAAGGAGGGCTGGGGAGATACTGGGATGCATAGGGAGAGGCATCACTAGTAGAAAACTGGAAGTTGTTGGCCCTCTGTACAGACAGTTGGTAAGACCACATCTAAAGTACTGTGTACAGTTCTGGAGACCCCATCTCCTCAAAGACATACACAGGGTGGAGGCTGTCTAGAGGAGGGCAACCAAAATGGTGCAGGGTCTGCACCAGAAGACATATGAAGAAAGTCTAATGGATCTTAAGATGTATAGCCTCGAGGAAAGGAGGGAGAGGGGGGAAATGATAGAAACTTTCAAATACCTCAAGGGAATCAACAAAGTCCAAGAGGGTAGCATCTTTCAGAAAAAAAGATGTGCAAGAACAAGGGGGCACAATTTGAAGATAGAGAAGGGACGGCTCAGAGGTAATGTAAGGAAGTATTTCTTCACAGAGAGGGTTGTAAATGCATAGAACAGCTTTCCTGAGGAGGTTGGAGGAGGTTGTAGAGTCAAAAACAGTGGGGGAATTCAAGAATGCATGGGACAGACATAAGGCAATTCTAGTGGGGGGGTAGGAGGAAGTAGGCTGTTGGTTAACTAGTATCTGCAGCTTATCAGTTAGGTAGAGAAATGGGCAGACTAGGTGGGCCAAGAGGTCCTTATCTGCCATCAAATTCTTTGTTTCTATGCTTCTCCGAAGAAAATGCTAAGACTAATGTAGAAAGGACAACCTCGAGTTATTTCTGCCATCTAGTCTGGACAATGCAAGACAGTAGGGCTCATGATACCAGATATCCGACAAAAGTTAATCTCAGAAAAAAATAACTGTAAAGGGTCAACACTTCAGTAGATCATAGAAGATTGGTAAAAAACAAATACTACAAAACAACATACTACATGCTCACTCCATTTTTAGGATGGACAGTCCCAGACACATCAGAGGGAATGGAAGATGGTCAAGAGCTGAGTGGGAAATGACTCATTCCTCCCTTTGTGGCTGGAGAGTGCATTCATCACAGGGCAGGTAGCAGTTGACACTAGGAGGAAGGGACCCGGATGGATTGTCAGGAAGTAAAGGCGGGAAAGCCAGGGAAATTAAACTCTGGGAATAAGTGAGAGTCCAAGGAAACTGCCGGTAAGAAACACTCAGTCAAAAACTTGCAACCCAGTTGCACCACTCCAGCTTGCCATCCCTTCCCCTAATCAAACAGGTGGCTTCCACTACTGATCCATTCCTGGAGGTTAGGTGGCTCTTATCCAAGTTTCTTATCTGGCACTTCGGGTGGCCATAATCAGGACTCAGTAGGTAAGGCTAGGGGGGTGTTAGGGTGTATTAGTAGGGGTATCACAAGTTGTAAGAGGGAGGTAATAATCCCTCTGTACAAGACACTGGTTAGGCCCCATCTGGAGTACTGCGTGCAGTATTGGAGGCCACACCTTCACAAGGACATTAACCAAATTGAGGCAGTCCAGAGAAGGGCAACCAAAATGGTGCAGGGACTGCATCAGAAGACATATGAGGACAGATTAACGAGCTCAATATGTATACCCTTGAGCAAAGGAGGAGAGAGGTGATATGATCGAGGCATTCAAACACCTTAAGGGCATAAACAAGGTGAAAGAGTCTAACATGTTAAATATAAGAAAATAGCAGGACAAGAGGACACAACATGAGATTAGAGGGAGGCCGATTAAGGGGAATGTGGGAAATTCTTTTTACAGAAAAGTGGTGGATGCATGGAATGGCTTACCACAAGAAGTGGTGGCTGTGAATACAGTGCAGGGCTTCAAACAGGCATGGGATATGCATAAGGGAGCAATACAAATGACTATGAATAGATAGGCCACTGACAGAGCAAAGGCCGATAGCACATTTATAAGGTAGAAAAAGAAATGGGCAGACTGGATGGGCCTTGCGGTCCTTATCTGCCATCAACTTCTATGTTTCTATGTTTCATGATCAGGCTCTATTTAGATAAGTTTGACTACATTCCTAAAACTCTAGGGTGAATTCCTTGTAAATGTGTTTTGGCTATAATGCCTAGCCTGCTCAATATATGCTTGTTTTAACAATGCCTGCAACATCGTTACTTGCACCACACAACACACACTACGTACTTGTAACCAGCCTTACCACCTATCCCACAAGGTGAGTACCCTGTCCATAGACCTAAAGACTTTAATGGGTGTTCTAACCATGCCAATACATTCTTTCACTATACATCAACATCCAGGCTTCCCCCAAGACTAACACAGCACTGAACACCCTCCCTGCCTGAAGTACAATCTCTTGCTCACAATCCTCGAACCCCAGCACCTACGAACATTGCATGCCTCCCCCACCAGAAGCAGTTCTTTTGGTAACAGCACCAGAAAACACCAAATGGCGTTCTCCCTTTCTATGAACCTTGGTCTCGCTCACCAACCATTTGGTGCTACCTGTAATTATCACCACCCATTATGCGCGACCTCTCGGGGGCAGGGGGCTGCTGATGAACCTTGTACAAGGAAACAGCAGGGTTAGAGGGAATGAATTGGGCTTACCGGAAGTATCAGGCAGGCAGGCACACACCACACTGTACCAGCAGCTTTATTCAGGCAAAGTCTTGACTCGCTCAATGGCAACCTCAAAGCTGGCTGCTTTTCTGGCTCTGCTCAGTTCAGTCATCATGGGACTCATGCACAGGACAAAATCATTTGTTCAGGGAGTCAGGTTGGGTATCTGTCAGCCACCCTGTACAGCATGCAACAGACAATCTGCAGAGTCAGATAAATAAAGGAAGGATTAAACTCAAGGAACGGAATCAGGCACAGGTAAAACCTGTTTTTTAGAAGAGATCGCTGCCAATGTTTATTACTCCCCCCCAACCACCACTGACCAATTAGCTTAGGGTCAGGAGTTACATAGCAAAGGCATGATGGGGCAGTGTTGGCAGTGTCTGATTTCATTTCTGAACTTAATCATTCTTTTCTTTGTTTTATGATTATTAGGATAGGAGCAGTTGTCTGGTGATACAGAGAACAACAAAGGCAGAGGGGTACAGCAGCATTAACTCACTTGTTGCACTCCACTCCCACTCATCTTACTAGTTTGATGACTGACAGCCTTGGCATATAAGTCCTAACACTGCTGCTGTGAGGTTTGAGCCACTCATTTTGTTGGCCACAAAAAGGTTAAAAAAAAAAAAAACGAGGAGTGCAGCTTGTGACACTGAGGGATTGGGTGCCCCTCCCCCGTGTCACTATGATGTTTCAGGGGGGACACAACACTGGGGGGGTTGGGCACCCCCAGTGTCACTATTATGTTTTGTGAGGGGGGTGGAACAAATTAAAACCAAAAACAACAAAAAATAAATAAATAATCACACATGCACGGTAGTGGGGGGTGGGGTTGGTGGCCAAAGTCGGAGTGTGCCATGTTCCGCCCTGACTGTGAAATAGTGCAGTGCTGCAGTTGGTTGTTGTTCATTTGAAAGGAATGCAGCATCCTTTTTCTCAGTAATCCTAAAATGGCAGCAGGGCTACACCCACTGCAGCCCTAAAAATGTGCATAGTTAGTTGGTAATCTGACTCACTGTCAGTGAAAGACAAGACAGCAGCAGGCATGCAGGGAGTGTGGGCAGTGGTGGAGGGGAAAGGCTGCTGCTGCCTGATCTGTTGTCAGTATGTGACTAAACTGACTTTGTGACACGCTGTTTTGGTGGTTCTCTCAGGACAGATCCTGGTCCTGCTGTCCATGTGTCCTTTAAGTAACAACAAAAAAAAAAAAAATCTTAAGAAACTCAATAGGATTAGGGTAGGTAATTATTAAAAATAATATATTGGAAGACTCCACTCTGTGGCTGTTTATGAAGCGTGGGTGGTCTGAGTGTGGGGAAAGGGTTGCTTGCTGCTTTCAGAAACAGGCTGTGAGGTTTTAACAGGAACCATAGAGCAGCACAGACAGAGCTTGGCTATTGGTACATCCAGCAAACCTACTGTAGGTTTAATTCCCACAACCTCCACTTGCTTGAATATTGTTTTCCCCCAAGGCTGAACAAGTCACTAAACTTCCTGATGAAGACCTGGTTAGGCTGAAGTTGGGTACTGGGGCTAGGTTGGTCCTTCAGCTAATGAGCTGAATGAAGTCAGGACAACATCTGATGCAATTGTTTTTGGAGTGCAGTTTGTGTGACTTCTTCGATATGATGGGCTAGTTGCCCTTATTGGGCACTCTTCAATTGTCCTTGGCACCAGGGGGCATCAAAGTGTCCTCCCGGGCACTCTTACATCTGGTGGGGTGGTGACATTATAACCAAAGATCCCTATTGAGGGCATGCTTATAGCACCTGTTGGCATCAAAGAGCCCCTCAAAGGCACTCTTGCATCCTTTGTAGTGGACTAGAGGTGGTGGTAACATAGTTATTCAAAAAATAAAATGCACCACAAAGCATTAAAAAACCTATAACTTCTGGAGGCCTAGGCAACCCACAGACCACCCGACCTTTCTATAAGTCCCCAGAGCACCCACAACATTTTTTAAAACTTAGCATCCTTGCTAAGCTCTGTGTCAGGGTAGACCATAGGAACGGATTAGTGAGCTGCCGAGAGACCTGCACAGATTAGAGAGGTAGTCCAAAGTATGGCAGCTGAAATTCAGTACCCAAAAGTGCATGGTGATACACATAGGGAACACAGACCCCAGGGAGAAATATTGGATAGGAGTGGTAAAGTTGGACACTACTAATCAGGAAAGGAATCTGAAAATCATTATAAGTAACTCCCTAAAACAATCTAGCCAAATGTAAAAAGGCATTGGAGTTTATTGGATGGGGTTGACAGCAGAAAGGAGGAGTTGATACTGCCTCTCTATAGATCACTGGTGAGGCTGCATCTAGAATACTGTGCTCAGTTCTGGAGCCCCCACCTAAGAAAAGACAAAGACAGACTAGAGACAGGACAGCTTAGGGTAAACCAAGAGATTCCAGGCCAGCAGAGCAGATCCTGTAAGGATCATCTTAAAGTACAGAACATGTACTCACAGGAGCCCAGAAGTGAGAGGGGAGATATAGAGATCTTTACATTCCAGAAAGGAATGAACAAAATAGTTTGCAGGGAAATATTCAGCAGGACTGGCAGAATCTGGATTGGGGGGAGATTCAGCAGGGATGTAAGACACTTTCATTTTACAGAGTCTGGCTTAGCCATTGAACAGCCTACCAGCAGAGGTGGTGGGTACAAGAACCATTAATAGTTTCAGACACGACTGGGACCAAGTTAAAGGCTTAATTGTAAAGGCGTGTATTCAGTTCCTTATCTGCAAATAGGCAGTTCTTCCTGGAGACAGCTGAGTCATAAGAATGTCTATAAGGCTCCGTCCGCACTGCACCACTCAGAGCCCATAATGGATAGAAACTGTTACAACCGGGGAGCGGTGCAGTGTGTCCACATTGCAGAGGTGTCTGTTATGGGACTGGTACTGCCGGTCCACACTAGGGGTGCCGGGTGACCTTTACAGTGGCACCCATTCCCAGGATGCAGCTCACGCTGCGAGCCTTGCAGAGGACTGTTACCACGTGTCCACACTTCGCCCAGTAACGTTACCGAGGCATAACCGGTTTCATAACCGTTGTTGAAACCACCTCATATGTGGTTTCAACAACAGTTACAAAAACGCCTTCTGTAACATTACAGGTGTAAACGCAAACCGTTGTGGTAACGGTTTGGGCACTCTATAATGTTACAGAAGGGTAGTGTGGATAGGGCCTAAGCTAAGCTTCTCCCACCACTTGGGTGGACTGGTGTATCCTCTGGCTCTGTCACATGATGTCAGATTGTTCTTTCCACTGGAAGGGACAGATCTATTCCTTCACAGCTTTGCATGCATTGAAGGACTTGAGTTTACAAACATTTTTTTTTTGGTGAATTTTAGCTTTAACTGTCCATTTTCAATTTTAACGTTGCTCCTGCATGTGTCCACTTTGCTCCACTGGTTATGATTGATATGGAAAAGCAGAAACTGGACTTTAAGTTCTGAGCCATGTGTAGGCAGAAAATGGTGACCGTGGATCTGCATAACATCTGCGTCTACTGTTTAGGCTTTTAGCATGACATCAACAACTGTAATAAATGCTGTGCCATTTTGCCAACGTCCATCAAGGAAAGGAAGTCCAGTTTGACCCTAGGTAGGCCTCAAGACTGCAAACTGGCCACAGCAGCAGTGGGGTTGACTGTTCAGCTTGTGTTAATAGAGATGCAGCAGTGGCTGTGTCTAAGACCTTGTCAATCTTGGTGCCATTTCAGGCTGAGGTCATTGCTGAATGGTCCTTCTTTGATGATTTCAGTGAGATGTGCATGGCCCTCAAGATTTTCATGGAGGTACCATCCTAGTGCAGCAGGAAGCACAAGAAGCATTTCCACTGCAGTTTGTCTGACCAGAAATGATCAAGCTCTTCTCTGTACTTTGACTTCATGACCTTGGTTGAACTTTATCAGGTCAAGGTCCAGGTCAAAGGTGCTGTGGTAACCCTTCTGGACCCATCAACCTTGGCTCCAGTCAACCAAGTGATTGAGAGTTTTTTCAAGTTTAATGAGTAGCTGTCAGAGGAGACTGACAAGGAGTCACTCTCACAGACCCCAGTGCTCCCTGTTCTCACCCCCGGAAGATGAAGACCAGTTAGTACCCCTATTCAAGTTGCCTCAGGAGCTGCCTTCACTGGCAGTGATGCCTCCCAGACCTATTTTAGTCATGCTGCTGAAGTAGGTGGTCTGAACAGACCCTCCAGAGTTGTGGAATCTCCCTCCTTGCTCTTATTTTGCTCCTTCCACCCCCCCCCCAATTCACCCCCTGTACTTCTCTTCTTGTAATCCCTTTCACCCCTCTTCAGACAAAGCCACTGGCTGCACTTGACACAATATTTATCTTTCCATATTGTTCTTTTGTTTATGTAATTACTTTCCTCATGTTGTACTACTTACTTAAACCATTGTAATTTGCTATTCTTGTGACTTGACGTAGAACCTCTGTAAAAGAGCCCTTGGCTCAAAGGTCTTTCCCAATTTGTTAAATAAATAAAATAAATAAATAAACCCATGACAATGGTCTTGGGTGATCCATGGTAAGAAAAGAGGTCGAGGGCCATCTTTGAGGAATTTTCAAACTCATAAGCTGAGTCTTCGATGGCCTAAACAAGGACTCATCAGTTTAACAAAGAATCCTTGTAGAATTGATCTGCAGCTATGGAGCCAACATTCTTTGTGGTATTGCTCCACTTATGACACAGTCCATGAAAGTGCCTTTGGAACCAGTGAAGAAATGGGCTAAATACCCGTTCACTGATATCTTCCCTAGGGACAAGTCCCTGGGGTCACATTGCCTTTGGCAGTGGCCATTTTGGGACAAGCCCTGGACCTATGGCAATGTCCAGCATCCTGCACTGTGCCCCCTACCCAACTGGTCTGCAAGTATGCAGTCCCCATGGATACCCATTTGGGTTTTTACAACTACTCCCCAACTAAGGATTTGGTGTTGGTCTTGACCTACCCCAAGTCAGAGGGCCAGGAGGACAGGACAAATTTCCTGAAAAGGAGTCCAAAAAGATTGGCCATGTGGTCATGAAGGTTTATATGGCTGCCTCCCATGGCCTGTGACAGGTATTCAGTCATGATGGCTAATTTTGTTCATTTAGTTTTGAAGTCATTAGGCTTCTCTTTCCCTGCCCACTGATGATCAACAGCAGGCAGCCCAGATGCCCTGAGGCCAGGGGAAATTGCTGTCCAAACACCAACTGTAGACTACCTTTGACATGGGTAACTCTTGTGCCTGTGCCATGGCTAGAGATGCAGCGAAGTAAAATTCCGCCCATGAAGTGGTCGTGAAGTGGCCACTTCACGTTAGTATTCTGCTGCGCGGAATGCCCATTTTAAACCCTCACTTCACTTTGCATTGCAATTATGACTTCGCTTTGTGTGCTCCACCTTATTCCGCTTTAAGGCGGAGTGAGAATTCACACGCAGCCCACACACATCTCATGGCTTACTCAGTGTACTGTAGGTCACATGTTTCAGGCAGGCAGGAGGTTATGAGCAAAAACACTCTCCAACTTGGGCTGACTTACACATTTTGCACTGGGTGTGACAAATGGCTTGGCTCTGGGAATGGCCGGGGGTGGGGTGTGGACATGGGGTGCACAGGTGACAAGTCCACAAATTAAGTTATGTTCCCCATTTTATGTACAGGGCTTGATGTACCACTTGCTTTAGACATACTGCATTGACCACCACCACCACCACCACCACTGCTACTCTGACCACCACATGACAAGATTTCTAAATCATAATCCACCCCCTCATCATGCCCGTGGTAATCCTTTGGTGTTATTTCATTGCTACTGCAGACATTCCTACTTGGTCTTACACTCATGGAAGGGGATAACATGCTCAGTAAGGTTAATGATGAGGGTGGACGCCCCACTATGGCATTAGCTGCCATCTGGTGCCGGGTCCACAGTGTCATGTGCCTGTTTTTAAGATGTGTATGCTGGCCCCTCGTGCCCAGATGACTCCCCTTTTTACCTCAACTCACACACTCATGGCAAAGCTGGCAGATTGCAACTGACTCATCATTTGCATCTTGGACAAAAAAATCCCAAATGAGGGATTGAGAGCACCTACTTTTAACATGCCCCTGATGCTGCTGGGGGGTGTGCTACATGATTTTTCAGGCTGGACACACTTGGACTCCAACTGACCACCACTACTACCTATGATCACTGCTGGGTCATCATCATTATCATCAACAGGAACCACTAAATCACAACTTTTTTGAGGAGGGGGGATTTAACGCCAACAGACCCAGACACAGCCACCTTGACTTTCTTTTTCTCCGGTTTCCACTAACATCATTATCATATTCATCAACATCATCCGCATCCACATTTTCAGCTTGGATGCTGTCATGTGGAGAACATGTTCTAACCACAGCATCATCATCATCACCCAATATTTTTGCACCACACTTCGACTCATTGGATGGCAAAGGCATCGATAGCAGTGGAAGAAATGTGACATTGTGAGTTAACGTTGCCAGGATCAGAGTCCTGTTCAACTACAATGGGGATGTTAATGGGGAGTATGACATCATCTACATTGTCAGTCACAGCTTTAGACTCAACTATATTTTTTGAAATGGTTAACTGGTCAGAAGTGGAACTTGAGACAGTAATACTCATGCCAGCAGAAACTGCACTAACACCATCATCTGGGATGACATCATCTTCTCCAACTATGAGAGAAGCTACAGATTGCACTGTAAGAAACATTGATAGAGAAATCCCTTTACTGACATCAGCTATGCACTTCTGCATAGTACCACACCCACAGACAATCTTGCCACTGGCAGCAGTGCCATGGCCAGAAACAGCTTTGCTTGCACATCTCTTTGCAGGCATTTTGGAGGATCTCCAAGAAAATTCTAAACAAATTTAGATTTCTGAACTTTCATTCTGGGCCGGAGGATGTGAAACCAAAAAAAAAAAAAACTGTGGCTTGCAGATGGAGTTTCGGCACTAAACAGATGCAAAAGCACAGACAGATTAAGATTGCACTGCACAATCAAGAAGAGATGCAGACACAAAGTCACAACAACACCTTAACCAGTACTCACAAGTCACAATCCAATCTGGAAAAGAATATCTCTTGCCGGTTGGGGAAGGGGTGCAGTGCACTGCAGTAACAGTCCAAAACCAAGATACCACAAAGCAGTACAAAATCATGCAGATGCAGTGGATAGCAGGTTCACACTGCTGCAATTACTCTGTGGCACAATAAAATGTGTGTGATTTGATGGCACGCATCTCACACACACTCACACCCACACACTACAAGTAATGCATAGCAAATTAAACACTTCTGTAATATAACCAAATCTTTTAAACAAACTGAAGTTATGCACTGGTGCATCACAGCAATCAGCAAAAAAAAGTCAAGAATTACTGAAAATATTACTGTGAGTACATTAACACAGTTATATAAGAAAAATCTAACCAAAACAGAAAGACTGCCTTTTTCTCCCAGTTTTAACCTACCTCCACTAAAGATACACCCTTCCCCCAAAGCACACTTCAAGTGTCTGTTAGTACGCAGACTGAATGTTCAAAATTAACATTCAAAATCCACACACAAACAATAAACACTCAATGATATGAGCACAGGAGGGTTTCGTGCAATTGATGTACTAAATTTTGAGAAAACAAATGGCTCAAAAAGGCTTTTTTAACAGCTTTTAGAGGATTTGAATCGCAGAGCTGAGAGGAAACTGTCTCCATCTGCCACTACACACACACTACACAGAACTAACACTGTGCAGAGCAATCTAGAGCCCATGTGACCTGCAATCCCATGAATCACTGCAAAATTCACCTTGGAGCTCAATAACAAGGCAAAGTGATGTGAAGCACATTGAGTTCTATGTACTTCGCATTAAAATTAGTGCAGAAGTGGTTGGGGGAAGGCAGAGTAACGCAACGTCATTGTTATCAATGGACTTTGCATTTCTCATTGTGACGCAAAGTACTCTGCTTCGCATTGCAGATTACTTTGTGTATTCCACATTACTCCACGAATTGCTTCACGGAGCGAATTTTGGCAACTTCGCCCACCTCTAGCCATGGCTATGCTGTCACCATGCATCTCAGGGCCTGGCTGAGACTCTACCTTTAATGTGGACACTCATCATAAGTAGAGATTCAGTGAAGTTTCACTTCAGTTGCAATGTTCTGGTGAAGTCACCAACTTTGACTTCTATAAGCACTTCACAATGTTGACCATTTTATGGCAACTTTGACTTAGAAAAACTTTGCCAGCTCTTTACATGTAACTTCACCTTAGATTTTGCTTCATGGCAAATTCAGCAACGTTTCCTCAAAATGAGGCTGTAGGTCAGATGCAACAGTTTCTGCAGGTCACATGATATAGCTCGATGTATACAGTGTCCCACAGTTTAATGGTAGGATGGTAAAGGTACCACAAGAGTTTTTTGCTTCAGGGTAGGATGGTAAATGTACCAAGAGATTTTCCTGTCAGGAATTAAACTTTCCTGTCAGGACATTGTCCTGCCAGAAAATGAAATTGCCCTGTCAGGAGCAACTACTCCCTAAGATTTCCCTATCAGGAAATGTCCTGTCAGGGTCATGAAATTGACCTGTCAGGAAATGTCATGTGGCATTTTCCCACTCCCACCAGTGCTTACACCGCTATAGCTCAAGAGCTGAACATCATTTCTGTTCCACTTCTGTAGCACACTGGAAAGGTTTACAGCCTTAAATAACAGATTGTGGGATTGAATCCAGACAATATCCACTTACTTTTCCTTTTCTCAGAATTTCACTAGAGACCACTCCATGGTGAGCCAAGGAGGCCTGGAGTTAGAATAGTAAATATCTATCTATCTATCTATCTATCTATCTATCTATCTATCTATCTATCTATCTATCTATCTATCTATCTATCTACAGTATATGTATCCTTAAATGTAAGAAACAGTAAGTGCAATGAGTTCTGTGGCTCAGCTATCGTCACAGGACAGGTTCCTGACAGGAAAATCCCATGGTACCTTAACCATCCTTGCCAGTTTCATTTTGCAGTCTGTGAGAGTGAATGGAAGGGAGCGGATCTGCTGCTTTATGAGCATTGAAAATCAGTTTAAAAATAACCTCACCAAGGCCTTCTGTCTTGTAGATCATGGTCTGCTGCTTTTAGATGTTCATCTTTCTTCAGATGTTCTGATGTTATAACTTGGTTTGCAAGCTATCTATATAATAGGGAACATTGTACAATGATAGGTGGAAGTGTTTCAGAATCCTTTCTAATCGAATGTGGAGTACCACAAGGTTCCATTTTAGGACCTCTCTTGTTTCCTCTATTTATACTGTAAATACTGCCCCAAATTCCTATTTGAAATCCAATATGATTTTATATGCAGACGATGCAGTCATTTTTTAATATAGGGGCTGAACCTGATGATGCATGATGTTAGTTCAGAATGATTTTGACTTCTTTCAAAAATGGTTATTGGCTAGATGTATGGTATTAAAAACAAAAGAAAACAAAAGTTATATTTGTTGCTGGCCCAGGAAAGAAAAGAGAATTTAAAATATCTACTGTTGACCAAAAAAGGAGAAGAAATAGAACTAGTAGATAATTTTAAGTATCTGGGTATAACCTTTGATTCCAGTCTTAATTTTGAACCACATGTCTGTAGTGTCATCAAAACTATTCATAAAAGACTTAGATTATTGTTTAGAGCCAGGGCTTTTCTAATTCCAGAATCTAGGAAACTTCTGGCCCATAGTTTTATTTTCAGTATTCTTGACTATGGATTAATGGTGTACTCTGGTACTTATGAAAAAATACTAGCAAAACTGAAGGTTACCTATAATAGTGCACTTCGTTTTATGAAGACTTTACCAGTTAGAATCCCTAACTGTAATCTCTTAAAAGCTGCAAAGTGTCCTTCTCTTGAAAATAGGATTAATTTTAAAATGGGTACTTTTCTTTTTAAAAGTACTAAAGATCTTTTGCCCCCAAAGGTTCAGGCACTGTTCCCTGCAGTAGATTAATAAATACTCAAGGACTAGGACTCAAAGCAGGTTTCATTTTTTTTTTTTTTTAGAAAATCACTATTTGAAAAGACAATAGGCCAGAAATCAATTTCATATAGGGGTTTCTCCTTCTATAATTCTATTCCGGACGAAATTACTTGTTGCACAATGGTTAATTCCTTCAAAACTAGATTAAAACAGTGGCTTGTATCATCTAATAAATGCACTTGTAATTGATGTTTTACTAGTGTGTTACTGACACCTTTGTTATGTTATATTGTACCTTAACAATTTTGCATGCACTGTGTTTTTATATTTGAATGTTACCAAACTTGTTGCTAGTTAAAACAGGCAATGTTTCTCATCGGCTAACAAGCATGAAAAAAACATTTTTAGCTTTCTTTTTGTATTTTTACTATCTTCTCTTTGCTTAGCAGTTTGTTAGGAAGGTTTGTATGTGCTTTAGGTCTTATTTTCTTGAAATATATTTCTGTACTTTTTTCTACAGCCTTCTGTCTGTATTTTCGTTTTACTTCAGTGTTCAGACACACTGATTCTATGAATTCCTGTGCCTGTCAAATGTACTCGCTCAGCTAAAGCAAACTATTATGTTTCCACCCTCAAACAGGCAAAAGGGAATTCCCATAACATTTGGAGGACACTTGCGTCTATCGAAGGTCAGTCTGCTGCCCCCTCTATTCCATCTAAGATCCTCAGCAGTGGTAGGATTGTGGAGAGTAACTGCAACATCCTTGAAGAAATTAACTCCCATTTTGTTACAGCTGGCCTAGCCTTCAACTCCTCACTATTTGCAGGTCGTGCTAATAACCAAGACAGCAGTAACATCACTCCTCAAACCTCGACTTGCCCCTTCCAGCTGCTCTCTCTCAACTTTAAAGATGTTGAAGATCCGGTCCTTAAATGAGATACAAAGAAACACGCTGGAGATGATGGATTAGAACCATTCTTCCTAAAACTAGGCTACCTCCATCTCACTGCCCCTATTCTTCACATATTCAGTCTCCCTATCTCCACTGCCACAGTTCCCTCTTGTTGGAAATCAGCCCACATCCTTCCCTTATTTAAATCAGGGGACCCATGCAACCTAAATAATTACAGGCCCATCTCAATCTTGCCCATCTTCTCTAAAGTCTTTGAAAAATTGATCTATACTCAGTTAAAGCACCATATTGAAACTTTCTCACTCCTCAAACCAGCATAATTCGGCTTTCGGTGCAATCATAGCACAGTCACTGCATTGGCTAAAGTCACCAATGACTGGGTCTCTGTTGTGGATACTAAGAAAATCACTGGTGCAGTATTCTTAGATCTTAGCAAAGCGTTTGACGTCGTCTACCACAATCTACTAGTTAGTAGCCTTACCAAAATAGGTGCTACCCCACTTACCGCCCAGTGGTTTACCAGCTACCTAACTGGAAGGACCCAGAAAGTCAAAGCTGATGGCCTTTTTTCAGCCTCCCTGCTGATTGCCAGGGGAATTCTGCAAGACTCCATCTTAGGCCCTATCCTCTTTTCCCTATACATCAATAATCTAGATACACATAACTCACTCCACTCTGCATTTCTTTGCAGATGATACAGTACTGTATACATCAGGTTCAACACTTTCCAAAGTGAGGGACGTATTACAAGCTGATTTTGCCCAGCTAGAAATGAATCTTATTAATGCTAAACTCCTCTTCAATGCCAAGAAAACTAAGGCCATGATCCTCACTCTTAATTCCTCTTCCACCGTGCCCCCCCCAAAGACTTTGTTGTCACCTCCTTAGGAGAACCCTTAGAAGTCATCTCTAAATTCAGATATCTTGGTATTTGGTTAGATAACAAGCTCTCCTTTGATGACCATCTTGAGGACCTGTCAAGGAGGCTAAACGCCAGGCTTGGTTTCTTCGTCCGTAACAGGTCTCTTTCTGTTAGATACTAGAATCAGGCTTGTTCAGGCCTCATTCTTCCATCTACTCAACTACGGAGATCTAATTTGTACTTCCTCAGCTGTTACAAGCCTAAGAAAATTGGATGTCCTCTATCATCATGCTCTACGGTTCATTACAAACTTACCCTACCAAACCCACCACTGTGATCTGTATATAGCTGTTGGTTGGACGCTACTTTCGATTAGACGTATGCTTCATACGGGTATCTGGACTCTCAAGTTCATCCTGAATAAGCTCCCAAGCTATCTAACATCCCTCATCTGTATTTCCAACAATACCTACTCTCTTAGGATAACTGACTTCATCCTCCTTGATGTACCGAGGACTTGCACTTCCTTTGGCAAATGTGCCATATCAAGTACCCTTCCAACCTTCTGGAACCAACTCCAATCCACATTGAAACTGTCCAGCATCGTCTCTGTCAGTTTCTTCAAAAGGCTGGCTGCATCCAAAATAAAAGACACTTGTAGCTGTTTCTAAACCTTATCACCGCTATTACTCCTCTCCACACCTCACAACTATCTGGAAATAGTTCCAGCTCAGAAGTATTCTTCTAGCACTTGCCCTTGACCACTAGTCCAAAATGTCCTCCATGGGTATATTAAAAGAAGTCTATAGCCACTCCCTCTACTGTCCATTGCCCTTTAGTCTTCCATTTCCTAGTCCCTCTTACTCCCACCTACCCCCTCCTGCTACCCCTACCGTAACTTTATCCTGTTACCCCATACCCCTAACTCCATTTCTACTTTTCATTTCCCTCCTCAATTATACCCAATTCCCCCTACACCCTCTAGCTCCCGCCTGCTTCTCCATACTTTCATTTTCTTACTTTATGGCTGTTAACTCCTCATACGCATTCCACTCTTCATTCTCATTCCTTTTTTCTTCACTCCAGGCGTATTACCTATCAGGTTATTTCCTAATTAGCCATTATGTACCACATTTCTGAAACTGCACTTAATTACCATGATGTTGTTATTTGAAGTTGTTATTATGCAATGTGCACTCATCTGCTTATATGTCTCAGGACCTCCTTGTGAATGAGCTTATTCAATGGAGTTATTGTCTGCAATACACTTGAACTTGAATGCATGTTTAGCTATTATTTATAATTTTTTACCCATTTTTCTGACCTTTCAAAATTTACTTTCTTTGTGTTATTTTTACTTTTCGTACCTTTTTATTTTAAATTAAAGTGAGTCAGCAGCTTCAGCTTAGGACCCTGCAATACAAGCAGACTAGATGGACCAAATGGCCTTATTCTTTTGGCTTCTTCATATGTTTGTGTGAACGGAGATGGAGAGGAAAGTGGGAGAAGTGGGAGTCAGAGTGGGGAGAGGGAGGAGAGAGGGATGGTCATGCCATCGGCATATGGGACATATCACCCCATCTGTCGAAAGAGAACAATTTTAGGGGCAGCACCACCAGCAGCAGTTGTTCAAAGAAAGGCTAGCAGGAAGCCTGTAGCAGCAACAACTTCTTTGTCAGCAGGAACCCCCACCACCACCCGGACAGGACAGCAGCCAGCAGCTGCAGCAGCAAATATCAGCTGTTCTGCCACAGGAAGAACCTGCAAGTGATAAACCCCCTGTGTCCCCCCTCCCCATGCTACTGCCACCATCACAGGCTGAACCCCATGAGGAGGAGTGCCTGAGACCATCCACCTCTGGCTCCTCCCCTAGACAGCAGCACAAGTACCTAGTTTGGGAACTTTTTAATTTGGACCCCACCAACAACAGTGTTGTGATGTGCAAACTGTTGCAGACAGTTGTGTGGCATGGTAAAGGGGGCAGCCACTTGGGCACTGGTGGGCAGCACACCCATCTTAGAGTAAGACATGACTGTGAGTGGGAGGAATAAAAGAAGGCAGCTGAGAGGAGTGGAGGCAGTGCCACTCTTAGTGGTCATTCAGTGCTGGGGGGGTGCACAGCATGCAACAGCAAGGTGCACAATTGCCAGAGGGGGCACTGATGAGGGAAATGTGACCTGCAGCTGGACTTCAGGCCTGCAGATAGGGGCAGTACGTGAGACCCCAACATGTACAATTTCCAGAGGGGGACATTGATAAGGCAAATGAGACCCCAGCTGCAGCTATTCCTATGTCAAGAGCTTGGTTGAAAGATGAAGTGGCACAACTCCACATCAAGATGGGGACCTCAGATGCAGAGCTGTGTCTATGGAGGCCACACTCCAGATACTGCTGTCAGACAAGCAGATACATGTGCTCGCACATCTGGATTGTCTGACTGTCAGCTAATGGTCAGTGGGGGGGCTGACATGGAATGGAAGTAGCTGGAAAGGTGGCCAAAAAGCATCAAAGTTACCAATTTTTTTAATTGCATGAAAGCTCTCATAGGAATGCCATTTAAAAGTAAACTGAAGCACAAAATACATTGAGTGAAAGTTCAAGTACTACATAAAGGTTTGAATTTTACCAGCAAACAAGCAGTACCTAAGCACAAAGTACTCCTGTTCCCCCTGATCCCCTACTCCCACCCTCTCACAGGAATGCCATATATGAGTAAAGTGCAGTAAACCACATATAAAAGCAAACTAAAGCAAATACTGTCATAAGCACTTAAACAACAGCATCAAGAAAATGTTGGTGTTCGGTACAAAGTAGCATACTAAAGCCTTCCTATGCTGTGCTTCACCACCATACTCCAAAACATCACAACCTTTAACCAAAATGTAGTCGGAACAGCGTCCCTCACTTTAACAAACAATTTGCTGTAACAAATGTTTGATATGGCTCACAAGTCATTCGTATAGCGAAGGGTTACTGTATTTCTTCCCTCTGCCTGGGTTACACCCTCTTTATCTTAGGGAACTCCCTATTAGTTGTCATATGCAAAACAACACCCTACTGGTGCCCTGATTGCTTAACCTAATTCTACTTGATAGTAGATCTAGCAGTGTTGGCAATCAGGGATTTTCTCTGTTATTCCCTGAACAAATTTGGTTATGTCGGGGTATGTTGTACTCTCTACTGGGGGTAAATACCCCTCTGTCATTTTTACAGAAGGAGGCAACTTAAACAGTCCAGTGGACTTGGCACAAAAGGAATACCTGGTAACAGATTATTCAGTGTATATGCTATCACTCAGTTAATAACTTTTTTAGGGCTGCAGTGGGCATAGCCCTGCAGACCTCTTGCTGTGAGAAAAGGACTAGGTGCATTCCTTCTGCCTGAACAACATGTTGGAGTTGCACCACAGTTGTCTCCACATTTGTGAAGCACTTGGCTCATTGTCTCAGTTAAAAGTAGCACTGCAGTATTTTACTGTGTCAGTGGTCACTGCAAAACACTACACTCTGCCGTGTCCAAGATGGCCACCAAACTGTACTGCACATGCACAGTACAGTGTGGCAGCTATCTTGTACATGGCAGAGTGTGTAGTGTTCTGCCATGACTGGTTTTTTTTATTTTTTAAATTAAAGATATCCCTCCACCCGACCCTCCCTCTCAGCACCCCCCCCCAGAAGCATAAGAGTGACACTGGGGGTGCCCAATCCCCCAATGTTACAATCAGAACTCCACAGATTTTTTGTTTTGTTTATAATATCACCCCCCCACCTGACCCTCCCTCTCAGCACTCGCCATCCCATTCTCTGAAACATATCAGTAAAATTGGGGGTGCCCAATCTGCAGGTGTCACCATCACGAATCCTATGTCCTTTTTTTTCCTGCCCCCCCATCTAGTACTGCACATGTGTGGTTATTTCTGTGTTTTTTGTTTTGACTTATATTTTTTCCCCTACCACTCACCTGGCCCTCATTCCCAGCACCCCTCTCCCCCCAAGAAACATTACACTGACATTGGGGAGGTACCCAATCCACCAGTGTCATGATCGGTAATCATCTGTCTGTTTTTTTTTCCTTCTTAAACCTAAAAAAAGAAAACCATCCATTGATGTGTTTTGCATCTGTTAGTGACACCCCACCCAACCCTCCCACTCAGCATCCTTCCTCCCACACTTCCACAAGCCCTTACTTATCCGCCGGGGTCTAATACTGTAATCTTCTATTTTTTCCTTAGGTATTTTTAAGGATTTTTCTGTTTTCTCCCTGATCCCGATCCCTCACATCCCTGGCATAGCATATGCATGTGGAGGCATGCATACGTCACACACTATGGGATGCCCCACCCTACCAGTTGCTCCATTACCACCTGTGCCTGCCACAAGACCTCCATCTGGTGACTGCAGACAGGCAACCCTCCCACCTGGGAGAGGAAAGCCAATGCTCGATCCTGCTCCCACCTTTCCCCCACCACACCAGCACTCCAACAACCTGATGTTGCTCCTGAACCCAGGTCACCGGCATAGCATGAGGTAAGGCATGGATGCCTCGGCCCTCAGTGCCACCAGGCTGACCAGTACCGTAATCTTCTGTGGACCATAGACACATCTTCGATCTTTAAAGCCAGACCATGAACTGAGGAAACCAGTATGCAGTTCAATGTATTTCAATGGGGTTTTAGACTTAGCACCATCATTTGGCCATTTTTGCATATTTGTACCCTAAATATTCAACATGCCTTCTTTGAGATTCCCCCTCATGAACAATTGAACTGTCATCAGGCAGATCTGCTGCAAAAGGTGATTTTGCAGTCCCTGCATGAAATCACCTTCCAGGCAGGAGTTGAAAATTTTCTCTGCCCTTGTTCATAAGGCGGGGTCATAAGAAGGCTATGTTGAACATTTGGTGTAAAAAT
This sequence comes from Neoceratodus forsteri, assembly GCA_016271365.2. Taxonomy (NCBI): domain Eukaryota; kingdom Metazoa; phylum Chordata; order Ceratodontiformes; family Ceratodontidae; genus Neoceratodus; species Neoceratodus forsteri. The sequence continues at coordinate 557,556,302 of CM057458.1, forward strand.
ATTATAAAGCAAAAATGTTATGAGCCTACATTGAATTTTGTGACGCAGGCTCATAACTTTCATAATTTTAAATATTTTCTCCATAATTCACAATATAGTTATATCTTTACAGCACCTCATGATAGTGACAACTATCATGTTTCAAATCCTTGGCAAAATGTTTTTTTTTTTTTTACATCTTGAAAGGTGATTTTGCGGTCCCTATGTGAAATCGCCATTTGGGCAGGATTTGAACATTTTCTCTGCCCTCGTTCATGAGGTAAGGTCATAAGAAGACTATGTTGAAAATCTGATGTAAAAATAATAAAAAAAAAAACAACTAAGTTATGAACCTATGTTGACTTTTGCAAACACAGGCTCATAACTTTGGTAATTTTCAATATTATTCCCCCAAATTCACAGCATAGCCATATCTTTACAGTACCTCATGAATGTGGCTGCTGTCATTTTTCAAATCCTGACCAAAATATTTTTTACATCCCGAAAGGTGATTTCACGGTCCTTGCACTAAATCTCCTTTTGGGCAGGAGTTTCCATTTTCTCTGCCCTTGTTCATAATGTAAGGTCATAAGAAGGTTATGCTGAAAATTTGGTGTAAAAATATTTAAAAACAACCAAGTTATGAGCTCTCCTCTGAGACGTTGGGCTGGTTCACTAGCTACCTGAGCAACCGCTATCAGTAGGTTAGGATCGGGGGATGTTATCTCTGACAGCAGTCCTGTCAGATCTGGTGTACCGCAAGGATCCATAGTAGGACCACCGCTGTTCAGCTTATTCTTAAATAATCTCCCAACCTCTACCTCATGTCAAATGCTCCTTTATGCAGATGATGGGGTTTTATTCACCAGCAGTCAACACCCTGAACATCTGGAGGCAGATCTACAAAGAGGTTTTGCATCCGAGGAGCAGCGGTTTAAGGACCATAGACTGGTCTTGAATTATAAAAAGACCAAGACCATGATGTTCTCCACCCCACAAAGCAAACACAGAGCCTTCCCACTTGCAATTAGGAATGTTGGGGGCACCACTCTCAAACTTGTTCGGTACTTCAAATACCTAGGTATCACTTTCAATTCCACTCTATCATATGCTGAGCCCATTGATATTACTGCAGGAGGCATCAATACCAGAATCGGGATCCTGTATTGGCACAGGCACTGTCTCACACATGAAGCCCTGAGCACTGCCATCAATAGCTCAGTCTTCTCACTCATCAATTATGGGCTGGTGATCTATGGATCTGCAACAGACACAGCCCTCCACCGCACCTCAACTGCAATGAATAAAGCCTGCCATCTCCTCACAGTTGCTGCTAGACTCATGCACACCAGTGATCTCTATACAATGGTTGGCTGGCTATAGCTCAGTGGAAGAATCAGGTACCAAACTTGCCTCCTTGCAAAAAACACCTCCTTAAACCTTCTACCACCAGGAGTACGGAACCTACTGACCCCACCCCAGAGCACAAAGCAAACGAGAAGCGCTGCCTCTCAGGTATTCCATGTGCCAAGGTGCCGCACTGCTTTGGCTCAGTGAGGTTTCTCACACCGGGCCCCCTTCTGGATAAATGCGTTACCTCAGGACATCTGTGATACAGCAACAACTGGCTGTTTTAAACTCAAACTGGGGCCAACACCTTCTCACCACAGGTACCTGTGCCTGCCCCCACTAAATCCCATCTCAAGTCAGTAATCCCATTGCTGTAGTCTGCACTTACCCTCTAGCACTTCTAAACCCTGTCACTGTTCCATTGGATAGTCCCGACCTTGCACTTCACTGACCCACCATCCTCTCTCATGGTGCTGCCATGCCCCCCACCTCTCTTCCCTACCCCAACCCCTCCACTTCCACCTCCTACCCCACCCAACCCTTCCTTTTAACATTACCTCTCCATCTTCTCCCCCTTCTCCTCCCTCTGTCTACTCTACTGATGTTTGTCTCTCCTTGATGTGGGCATACATTGTACAATGCTTTAGTATAGTGTAACCATGAACTTTGTCTATATTGTTGTACCGTAACATGTGTTTGTATATTTGCTACCAAACCACTCTGTATTTGAATGTTTATGTATCACTCTACTTGTTAACTGACGTGGAATCAATCATCGAGCATCTGCTCACTAGTGCTATCCAAGATTTCAAATTAAAATGAAATATTTTGACTTTTGCAAATGCAAGCTTGTAACTTTGGTAAGTTTCAATATTTTTACCCCAAATTTACAACATAGCCATACCTTTACAGCACCTCATGAATGTGTGAGCTGTCATTTTTCAAATCCTGACCAAAATATTTTTTCACATCCTGAAAGGTAATTTTGTGGTCCCTGCATGAAATCACCATTAGGCCAGGTGTTAAATGTTTTCTCTGCCCTTCTTCATGAAGCAGGGTCATAACAAGGCTACAGTATGTTGAAAATTTGGTGTAAAAATATTACAAAACAAATTAATGCACCTACATTACATTTTGCTAATTTAGGCTTATAACTTCGGTATTTTTTAATATTTTTACCCCATATTCCTCGGATGCAGCCCTATTGGCTCTGACCAGATTTGGTTTCTGGATTTTGTTTCTGAAGTTGGAGGTTTTTACACCAGGGAGAGGTGAAGAATGGCTCTGCTTGTTTTACTGTTTGCAGCTCTTCAACCTTCATGGGTGAATGGTTTGTCCAAGTGTTGGGTGCTTGTCTTCTCAAGTGGTCTGTCTGTCTCTTTTTCCTTGTCCTGGTAAGGAAACACATGTTAAAGGAGAACTGCACTGAATGTGTAAGTCCCTTTTCCCAGTAGAAGGTGTATTTTAAGTACTGGTTAGGATTCTGACATTGTTACATCTACATATATATATATATATATATATATATATATATATATATATATACGCCTTTTAGTAACCTCAGTAAGTGGTTTTTATTTACACACCCGCAGTTTTAAGTCCTTCTCAACCAAAGTTCTATAGTAGAACATTGATGCATTGTGACAACAATGGACAAACATACAAAGACATAATCTACTGTACGTCACCATGTTCTAGAAGGGTGCTAACCACCAGTTAGAAAATCAGAAACATCCACTGTGACAACAAAGAAGCATTTATAGGTAGAACAATAATGGAATTTGAACCAACATTAAAAAAAAAACAGCTGTTAATGGGAAAAATGACTTACAGATTCAGTGCATTTCTCCTTTAATGAGTGTCTTCATTCCGTTACATATCCAAAAATGTTTATATTGTTGCTGTTTGAGCGCATTCTCTGTGTGCCACAAAATTCTGGGGCCAGTTACACAGGTTCTAGTTGAATCTGTGTTTTTGTATCTGGCACAGAGCTTAAGCTGGCACCACTCTGGGGGCTGCTGCCCATATTACCCTCCTCTCTCTTGGTTGTCAGCAAGGTTTTCCTTGCTGTGACAGTAATTGAGTGTAACTGAAGCTCTGGTTTAGATTTTATTTTATTAGACAAACACCAAACCCGCCATGGAATGTATTTCCCTCTCTTTCCTGTCCTTCTCTCCCTAGGTTGGTAGTCAGATTATAGATAATTGGTCCTTTTCTCTACATATATCCTTTTCCTGTTCTTTCTATACTATCTGTTTTGCAAGCACTGCTTGTAGCCACATTTTTCTCCCTCTCTTTGCTAACAGAATTGAGGTAGGCTACGGCATCAGGTGGTGTCACACATGTGCTCATGCCAATAGCCTGTGCTAACGCCGTAGCTGAAACAGTTTGTTCCCATGTGGCCCCAGGAACCTCTGGCTGAGACCCAAAAGTGATATTTAATGGAGAAGGTATTGAGGAAGATTGTCAGTTACAGTAAGTACCTTAACCTTTCTTTACCCCATGACCCTCCTGCTCTTTGTTTGAGAAAAAAATAAAAAAAGGCTTCTCATGAACCATATGGGTTTCCTATGCTGTAGTTGATAGGTTTGTTTAATCTGCTCATGACTATAACAAGTGCATTTATACAGAATGAAAAATTCCTTAATTTCTTTCTCATCTATTATGCAAGTGGATTTTTGTGTAGCTTTTTTCCTTTGAGAACAGCAACAGAAAATAAATTATTATTTCATACTCCAAACAGCGGCTCTAGCTTGCAGAACTTGTTACATTCAACCAAAGAAAAATACAAAGGAGGCTTCAGTTTCTTGTTAAAATGCAGTACACAAAAACAGGGCAGAAACAAGTTAAACCTGAACAGTTTGTAAAATGGGGATCTCAGTTGCACAGTACTACATAGTTAATAATGTACCTGAATGGCCATACAGATTTAAAACTATTCAGTTGGTCAACATCACTGCTATACCAATAAGATGGGTCTTCATTGTGCACCAGAGTAAAGGCAGTGTGGTGTAGGGGTAAGAGCACAGACTTGGAAACCAGAGAACCCATGGCTAAATCCCACCAGAGCCACTTACTCTGTATGTCAACCTGAGCAAATCATTTGTTCATACCCTGTTCCCTATACTATATTTACTGCAGTTCATTGCTTTCTTGTATTGTGTGTTTACAGTTTTACACATGACACTTTTACCACTATTTGTCTTCCTTGTTTAATACATACAGTATGGCACATATGTTTATCTTGTGTTGTACTGCACTACATTTCTGGTCTACTCCATTTTTTGTCTTGATGTTTGCACTGTATTGCTAGTACTACTACTGGTCTACATTGTTCAGCACATATTGCTCATGTATATGTTTTATTTTATTATTGTTTTATTTTATATTTCTCTGTATCCATTGATATTGTACATTATTGTGTTGTATTGCTCCCTCACTCTCCTTCTCCCAGGATGCATCTGAAAACTAACTGATATCAGCTTAGTTGTCTATTCCTGATAAAACCATTAACTAACTAAATAAGCACCAGCTGCTTCTAAATAGGTAAATGCAGAAATTAGATGTGGTGTCAAATCTGCGTTGGGCTATCCTGAGTAAATACATTGCAAAATGAAAATAAACATCACTGACTGAAATGATGGAACAGAGTTAACAGGCACAGACCTTAAAAACTGTTAAGTACTGCCTTTGAAACCAGCTTATAGAGTGTTTTGTTTTTGTTTATTTTTTTCTGGAATGCATCTGTGCTGTCAGGCATAGGGAAACACATGAGTCTCTTTCAAGTCTCTCTCTCCTCTGGCATCTGTTTTGCTGCCTCTCATATGGTTCCTGTCTCACCTAGTAATTGATGCCCTTACTGAGACTCTGTTTTTGAGATGGTAGTACTGAACAAATCTGTACATATTATTTTAGGGTCTTGGCCTAAAAGGATTAATTTTTCTGTGTTCCAGTGGAAAAAATGTTATAGCCTGCTACCTGTGTCATTCTACATTGAGATGCACTATATATTTTAATAGTTGTGCAACTGCAATTTAGTTGTGGCTGTTTCCACACAGTGTACTGTGCCTCACTCATTGTACCTCCTTTATTGCTAAACTCTGGCTTGGCGCTCTCTCTCTCACCTTACCTCTCTCCTCTCAGCCCCCCTCCTGCCCACTACACCCTTTGTAACTCTGGCTTCCACTTCTAGCACTCCCTACTAGGTCATCCTCAGCTGGCCAGGCTGCCTTCTCCTACCACTTCCCCAAACTATAGAATTCTCTCACCCTCTCCATCTGCTCTGCCTCTTCCCTATGCCATCTCTCCTCTCTTCTCTTCAAGTCCTCCGCTCACTCATGCAACTGCACATGACTCCTCTCTTCCCTTCCTTCCACTCTGTCTCCACCTCTCCCATGCCTCATCTCCTTCTCCATCTAACTCTAAGCCCTTGTCCTAGCTCCTGCTATTAACTCTCTGCTTCCTGCCTCTTTAGATAGACTCTTCTTGAATATCTACTGGTTAGCTTCACTACCATTGGCCTGCATTATCTGAATTTTGCACTTTAATTTGCTTCCTCTTGTTGTACTCATGATACATCTGCTGTATCCTTGCCAGTGTACAGATTTTGCTTAAAAGCCTTTCAATGTTGCTTGTTATATGATGCTTAATTATGTTATTACTTACTATGTAAAAAATGTTCTAATTGTTATAAATGTTCTAATTGTTATTCAGGACCCTCATCTACCCCTTCCCCCCAGGATGCATCTGGAAACAAGCTGTTACCAACTCAGTATGTCTTCCCTGGTGAAACATTTGAAATAAATAATACTGAAAAAATAAATTCTTAACCAATCACAATGCAGAGTTACTGTCCAGTTATTCTGTGATAACTGGACAGGAGACTGAATAGTGGGATGGTGGTTCTGCATTCTGATTGGCTAAGAACAATAATGGGACAGTGGCTCTGCTTCTGGTTGGCTGCTGCATGTGTACATAGTAAATTGGAGAGCAAGTACAGGTTGTACTCCCACTTCAACCTGTAACAGCCAGCCAGAGATGTCTAGTAAGGCTACAGTGCATCTGTAAGAAACTCGTCCTGCTTTCTCACAGACACACTGTAGTATGACAAACATTTGACAGTTTTGATTTATTTTTTTCAGAGTAATAGTGATAATACCAATAGTGGTCTGGGTTTTTTCAGTAATAACCAGACTGGGGGGGGGGGTTAATAAACACCTCAGCTTTTGGCCTCAGTGCTTATTACCCCCAGTCCAGTTATCACCTCATAAACCCAGACCACTGTATTATGATTGCTATACTATATAATATGTTTATTTGGATTGTGACCCAAGCCCTGATGTTTACTAAGAAAGTTATTTTTCAAAAACAACCAAAGGAGTGTGCATACAACTTAGATTAAATTTCAACTTCAGTTTATTTTATAACCTAGTATGTCATCTGGCAGAAAACAAAACCTACAAAAAATAGGTTTCTGAGTTTGATGTGCTACGAAAAAGAAACTGCTCTATTCCCATTACCTTATCTCTTTTAATTAGTTTTAAGAATACATCTTCCATCTGTGGTTGTCTTAGTTGATAAGATAAACTCAGTTCCATTTCTGTCACTTCTCCCTTTAACTATGTTTTGTAACTGAATAGATTTAAGAAGTGCAGACATAGTGCTAGATCTGTGCTTACTGCTATTTGTGGAAAGTAACTTGATCATTGTTCCTAAATTGGAATGGAATAATGCCCTTATCTACCCTTATCTGTTCCAAGTTATGTGTACAGCCCTGCCCAGCCATTTTGATTAACTGAAATTCTGCTTGAAACAACCAGTAACTACTGTTCTGTGGCACCATTTATTTTGTAAGATTGTTACTGGTGTGTGACCAACACCCAAATCAAACAATTATAGTACCAGTGCACCTCGAGTACTGCTCAAAAGAGCCTATAAATCATTTAAACTCATCCCATTTTCTTACTAACTTTCTGTCTTCATTCCATCATTGGTCTTATCATTTGGCCAAATCATTTGACCAAAGTGGTGAGACCTCAGCTCACACTGAGATGTTAAAATTGAAAGAGTAGGCACATGAACTATGAGTGGGCCATCTTGCTGTCATGGTCAGGTTAATCATGATTAAGCCAAAAAAATCACATCAAGAACCCCCTTTAAAATGCTGGAATGATGACAGAATGTGAGTAAAAAAAAATGGGATAACTATAAGGATTTGCAGGCTCTTTTGAGCAGTATTTGAAGGGAGGGATTAAAGGTACTTCAATTTTGATGTTGGCCACGCACCAGTTGCATTCCTACTGTATATAATTTAAGAAAAAATGTATCAAAAAAGTGATTAAATCTTAGTGAATTAGCCAGGGTTGAGCTTGCTATGCCCTTAATGTTTCAATGAACAAGAGAGCTGTGGTCTCCTCTAATTTCAGAAGCTTCCCACGGGCCACCTGTGAACCTCTTATGGGCTAGCACACAGTATATAAAAATGTAGTTAGAGAGTGGTTTCCTCACAAGACAAGTAGGAAAGTAGTGGGACCTCAGCTCACGTTGCCATGTTAGAACTGAGGGTATAGGTACCTGACTTATGAGGGGGTCATCTTGCTGTCAGTGGTCAGGCTAATCATGATTCAGCCAAATGATAAGACTATGACCCCCCCCCTTTAGAAATGATGGAATAAACACAGAAAGTGAATAAGGAATTGGAATAACTTTAAGCAATTTGCAGACAGACATATCTGACCTACTGTAGATACAGGGAAAGCAGGGTAGGCACTGAAAAACAAAATATCAGAGTTAAGAAATATTGATGTTCAAATGAGGAAAAAATACATTTATATTGGTAAATAAAAACTGATGGCTAACATGGAAAGTTAGGCAACTCATAAGGGCTAAATAGAAGGCTTTAAAAAAGTTAAAATATAGGGTCTACTGAAAACCAAGTAAAATATAAAGATTATCTAAAGAAATGCAAAAACACAATAAAATAAGAATGGAGGAAAATAGAGCACTGGCTGGCCATAAATAGCTGTGAAAAGAAGTTCTATCACAAACTCCAGGAAATGAAGAAGTGGGATTATGATATCTGGTGACCTCAAAGTGGCAGGATAGTGTGACAAACCAGTGGGTAGGGCCAGTAGAATGCTGGGGATGCATGGGGAGAGGTATCTCCAGCAGGAAAAGGCAAGTGGGGTTGCCATTATATCACTCGCTGGTGAGTTCCTACCTGGAGTATTGTGTCCAGTTCTTGAGACTGCACCTCAGACAGGGCATAGATTGGGTGAAGGCAGTCCACAGGAGGGCAACTGAAAGTGCAGGGGTTGTACCAAAAGTCCTACAAGTGGAGACTGATGGATCTTAACATGTACTCCCTGGAAATGAAGACCGCGAGAGAGAGGGGACATACAAGAGACCAACAAGTACCTCAAAGGGGTGAACAGGGTGTAGGAAAGAAGTTTATTTCAAATGAAAAAGATCACTAGGACCAGCTGGCATAGCATGAAGCTGGGGGGGGGGTTAAGAGTGATGCAAAGAAATAATACTTCACTGAAAGAGTGGTAAACACTAGATGGCTTCACGCATGCATGGGATATATGTAGGGTTATATTAGTAGATAGGCAGGGAGGGGGTTCGGGTTGCTGGAGACCAGTAAAGGTCTGCATAGACGGACTAGGCATAGGTCATCTGGACAGACAGAGTGAGCCAAGTGTTCCTTTTCTGCCATGTTTCCATAAGTCCCATTGCACATAATGGTAATAAAATCATATCTGAAATAGTCATAGCTGAGACCTTTAATTATTATGTTTGCTGTGTCTACCAGTTAGAGTATATTTTCTGTATGAGGAACATGGTCCATCATTCCTGGGAGACAGCAAAACTATATCAGAGTTCCAGAAGATTAAGCATGATACTATACCTCAAACCGGTTTAACTAATCCATAAAACAAAATCAGAAGCATAGTTATGAGTAAAGTAAGGGGCTCAGATTACATTTTTCCAGAATTCCTAAAAGTGATGATGCATGAAAGCAATAAGACATGACAGGATGTGGGTTGCTGACTGATAAGAACACGCCCCCAGGTGCGTTGTTAGGCATGAGGTGTTTATGCCGAGTGACTACAGCAGTTGGGTAGTGCTCTTATCAATCAACATCCCACACCATGAAGTGTTTTATCACTCTTATAAAATGGGTAACAACTATTTCTATAACAATTAAACAAAATTTTGGACACATTATTAAAGATTTAATAATAGTATGTTATTTTATTTAAATATGGTGAAAAATAGTCCCCAGACTTGGGTAGAGGAGTGGTAAAATGTATTGAATAGCAACTCACTGTAAAATGTTAAACCAGTGAGCTGGAGGGACAGCAATGTATTATTTGAGCAGTTTGGGTCTGCTTTTACCTATGTAACTGTGTTTTCCCACCTTTTCTCTTTGTTTATAAAGTATTACTGTATTGCCTACTTTCTCCATCCTGTTTTTTTTTCTGTTTTTCCCCTCATTCAAGGCATAGAATGTTTATCATGGAATGATTACCATGGAATACAGGGATTCAAAATTCTGCTCAGTTCTGCTGATAGAATGTTACTCTCCTAACATACTGTACACACAGACAACAAAGGCCTGTTTTAGAGCCAGTGACACAATTATTTCACTGGCAGGGCAAGCAGAAGAGATATCCCTGATGAGCAGATAAAGAAAGAAGGGATATTTTTCACCGTTAGTAAAGAAACAGTTGTAATGAAAACTATAAACAATGCTTCATGTTTCTAATTTGTTTATGTGTGTAAGGAGAGTGTGATGATCAGGGAATCATTTAATTAGTTTTATTTTTTATTTAAGGTAATTTTATTTTTAGGGCCCAGTTGAAGGTTTTTACAGTGTAAAGGTAGTAACCATGTTGGTGATGGAAGGTCAGTTCTGGTTGCAGAGGGACTGATAGAAGATAGTGCTGATTGTAGGTGGACTGATTTGCTCATTGTGTAATGTGGATTAGGACCAGGATGACTGTGTGTATGTAGAGATTTAATGTACAGTCAGCTGATGTCTTTTGGCCAATGAGATTTCTAGATTTTTTCTTGCCATTTTATAAGATATAGCAAACACCTTGCTGTACATGGTGAACAAGTCACTATCTACAGGAGTGGTACCAGCTGACTGAAGAACAACAAATGTAACCCCCATATATAAAAAAAGGGATTAAGAAAGATGTGTCCAACTATAGACATGTTAGCCTTACTAGTGTGGTTAGAAAATTAGTATAATTACTAATACAAAACATACTATTGCCACATCCTCAAAACACAGACTCAAAACTGAGAAACAGCATGGTTTAAAAAGAGGAAAGTCCCATGTAATCAACTTGCTGTACTTTTATGAGTATGCATTGCAGAAAAATTGAGAAAGGCACACCAGAGGAGGTTATCCTACTTGATACAGTATACGTAAGGCACTCAAGATTGTCCCCCATGTGGGAATCCTTAGGAAGTTATCTGAGTTGAATGTCAAATGTCACATTGTAAACTGGATCAGAGCCAGGCTATTGAACAGAACATAGAAAGTAACACTCAATGATTATCCATCATCAGAAGTCAGGGTTACTAGCAGCACTCCCCAAGGTTCGATACTGGGATCTGTTGTCTCCCAAATCTTTATTATGGTCATGTATAGCAGTATCTGCAGCTAGTTGGTTATATACACAGATGATAAAAAATTGGGGAACAGGCAGAAAACATAGCCCTATCATTAATTTAGAAAGACCTCAACAAAGTAATGTTGGCAAAATCATGGAGTATGAGATTTAACTTAAATAAATGCACAGTTTTATAAATTGGGCACAGTAAGTCGGGATCTAAGTATTAGATCATGATGATATACTATTAGAGTTAAAAGACATAGAAAGGGACCTAGGTGTTGTTATAGTTAAAGATTTAAAACTCTCAAACAATGCGAGAGTGTTGTAACAAGCAAGTAAAATTCTGTATAAGATACAGTGTTTAAAAAAGAATTAAACACATTTGGGAGATATGCGCAGTGCTTATGGCCCGCGCCATCTGGACTTCCCCTTTCAGATTTGAACAACCCAATCTGAGTGGAGGTATAGACAAAATTAAGAGAGTCCAGAGAAAATTTACAAAATCAATGTGGGGTATGAATAAGTTGTTGTGACAACATACTCTGTTGCTGTGAAAAAAGCCTCATTTAGCATCAGCTGCTGATGAATGGTACAGCACAGAGTCTCTGTTTTTATGAAAATACCTTTAGTAATGAACGTGAGAATTACACAAAATTCAAATCTGTTGGAAAACAGTGCAATTGAGTTTTAATGATGTGAATAGTGATTTTTTTATGTTGGTGGTCACCCCCCCCCCCATTTCAAATTAAAATGTAGTAGGTTTCTATCCAATAACTTCCTAGTATCACAGAAGTAATGCACTTGATTACATACAGTCAAGGCTGTAGGAGGCTGTGTGTGATAGATAGGCCTTGATACCAAGTAAGCCACTGACAGTGTGGGTTTATTTTCAGTCTTTACAGAAAACAACCAAAAATAAAAGTAAACAAATGAAAACAATTCAAGACATGGAGGCAGCATGTCTTCTGCTTCTCTTCATTAGGTCAGGTCCACTGAGCAGAAAGCCATTTCTCTTCAGGTACATACATACACACATACAGCAGCATGTCCTGGCTCTCTACAGGTGAGTCTCCACACAGACTGACCAATTCAGTCAAGGACATCAGATTATAAAGACAGCATGATGTCACAATTAGTATGACATCACAACCAGCATTGTTACGGACACAGCTGCTGAGCAGCAGCTCTGTCCACATGGTTGCTGGTTGCCTTAAACAGTCAATAAGATATTTTAGCTACTATATAGAGGATAACATATGGTCCTCTATCGTTAACAGGTTTGTTAACCGTCGAGAGGTTGCCAGAGTGACCATGTGAACCTCGAGGAAGAAGCTCGAGGTTTACATCACCATGGCAACCTCGGGAGCAGTGCTCGCCAGGTGCTTGAAGAGGAACCATACATTATATTTATAGTGTATGGTCCCAATTAACTGGCAAAACAAACTAATATGGCTTACTTTTAGCCCCACCATGGACGTTCTGGGTCATTTTATGGCCACTGCACTGGTTTCGGGAATGCCGTCGGTGCGCGAAATCACAGGTACACGCATGCACAGATGGGCTCCATTTGTAATACCATCGCTATGACGTACTCGAGAGAGGTTTATAACCATTTACGTCATAGCGATGGGATTATCAAGACATAATTTTGCCACTTTTTATCAGTAATAAGGGCACACCATACATTATAAACCCTTACCTGTTATAGGTCACCTACTGACTCTATCACATACCCCCTTGCTAAGAGAAAAACCATGAGGGGAGCATTGGTTTTCCTTTCTCTAACCAACTCCTAACCTTAACCTTCTAAACAAGCATTTGGCATCTACTCAGGGTCTCACCTGCACAATCTGTATGTACCTGCAACATGTAGAACATCTAGCAGGGGTGGCTAATTGCCTTCACCATCTCCACCATATATGTTGGTACTAAGTATGGGCCCTTTCCCTTTCCTTAGGTTCCACCCTCTACTTAAACCCACAATATATTTTATTTCCTGAACAGTTTCAGACACCTGAGGGTAAACAGTGGTGTTACCCCAGCACAAGGACTGTTAACATTCCCACCTACTTATTCCTATGTAGGTGTTCCCTTATAAATACGAACAAACACTTAATATATTTTACCTTGGACTCTTTGCTATTTACCATATACCACTTTTATAAACCTTTGCCATTCCATTTTCATTTTAGACTTTCAACCTTAGTTAGTTAAGAAGTATTTTATTTTTATGTATCCCTCTGCCTAGGAGGAAGGATACCCTTCATTTTCCAGGGCCTCCATTCTTTTCCCCAGTTGGCTTTATCCCTTAGGTATACCTCCTCAACACTCTTAGTGAGGGTACGGGCACCTTTTTTTACCCTGGGGCACTTTCTCCAGGACCAACCTGGCAGTCACCAACACGAACTGGCAGCCAGAATAGTCTCTGCAGTAGGCTGCCACCTGTCTGTACACACCTGGCCAGTAGAAATGGGGCATCAAATTAGCCAGTGTCTGTCATCTCCCTAAATGCCTTCCAAGGTACTGGAGTGTCCAGCCTCCATCACCTACTGCTGGTAGGTCTGTGGCACTACTACCATAAGAGGCCCAATCTCTGGGTGCAGAGAGATTGGGCCTCATATGGTAAAAAACACCCCATTTGCACTTCATACCATGAGGACTGTCTCACGCCCACCTCACCATTAACCTGTATACCTTCTTTAACATTTACATATTGCATTAATTTCCCAATAGCAACATCTCCAGCTTGAAGTCTACCCCAGTCAGCACTATTATATGTAACATTACTGTGACTAGATGCAGGTGGCATACAACAAGCAAAAGTCCCTTCTAACTTGATATAGGCCTCTTCTTTCTTTCTTTCTTTCTTTCTTTCTTTATTGGAGTTGTTACCCCAAATATTGTATCCTTAATCACAGTCTCACAAGGGATCTTGCTGACATCCATGCTGTCATCTCTGTCCTCCTGCAGCTAGCAACCTGGGAACTCTAACAATATGGGAAAGTCCTGCTCCACCATGGAGTCCTCCTCTAGCTGTGCCTGGGAACTGTCATCCTCTGATTCTTCCTCCGAGCCTTCCGAGAGGCACAGCTTTGTCAGGTTAATGTCTTTCAAACCTGTGTTTTGCTGATCTGTGGGACCTGTACCAGTTTCTCTACCTATAATAGCTTGCAAGGCAGCCAGCCATAGCTGCCTGTCTTCTTTTATCTGTGACTCTAAATGCTGGAGGTTTTTTCTCTCTGCGTCTTGGTCTCTGTTTGCTGTATCACACACCATTTGAAAAACTCAGATAGACTTTTTGGTTCTGCTGCTGCTTTACATTCTTCTCCCATGTCTTGTGGCTTGGCTGTTATGCTTCTTTGACTGCTGTGCTTCGTTGGTATCAGGTCTAGTACCCATGAACAAACTCTTGGCCTGAGAATATGCACAACTTTAATCCAATTACTTCTGACACCAAATGTGGAGAGACTTCTGGATGTGGGGTAGCTTCTGAGTCAGAATTACACCAGATATAAGTAATCCAGATACCTCTGACACCAAATGTATTGAAAGCTTAGGTTAGGAAACATATGCAGTCCAGGAGAAGTTGTAAAAATCCACCAGTGGTGATTTATTATACTAAATCACAAGACAAGAATAAACAAATTAGAAACATCTCCGTGTCCATTCAGCAAATTATAAGACATTTCAAGACATGAAATCTGCATGTCTTCTGTAGTCTCTTTTCATCGGTCTCTACACCAGGACATAAGGCAGCCTGTCCTGGCTCAGTTCAAATTAATCTCCCCTCTGACTGACTTGTCCTGTCTCTCTACAGGGTAATCTCCACACTGACCGCAGGTGATTCTCCACACAGACTGACCAATTCAGTCAAGGACATCAGATTATAAAGACAGCATGATGTCACAATTAGTATGACATCACAACCAGCATTGTTACAGACACAGCTCCTGAGCAGCAGCTCAAGCCACATGGCTGCTGGTTGCCTTAAGCACCCAATAAGATTTTTTAGCTACTGTAAATCCTTACCAGTGATAGGTCACCTACTGACTCTATCGCAAAGGCCCCTGGAATTCTGCAGACACAGATGTTTCTGCAGAATTTGCATCATGCCACAGAATATATGTAGTGCTGCAGAATTCATTGTTCTTGGTGAATTTTCATTCAAATATGCAGTTTTTCCATAGTGCCCACCTTCCTTCCCCATCTCGTTTATCCTGAGGTCCCTCCTCTGTGCTCAGCATGTGATGTCATCGATGACATCACGTCATATTTTAACCAATGACAGGACTGCATTATGCCACAGAAATGATTAAATCATGCTGCAGAAATCCAAAAATGCTGCCACAAAAATCAAGGAGCTCTGCTGCAGAATTGAGGACAAAGTGCTGCAAACAGTACACCATGATCTGAATATGGTTATCATCATGTTTGCATAAACAGTGTGCCAGGCTGTTACCTATCAGCATGAAATAGTACAAGTGTCTAAATTTTCATTGAAGGTTCCTATTTCAATAAATTTTGCTTGATATTAAAGTCTGATTAGCAGTTTCATGAGGCAGAATGACTAAACACAGACTGCTTCTTTTCATAGATGGTAGGCATGAGAGGTTCTTGTTTGGATTACAGCAAATCATTACAATATCTAATCACTATATGACTACTGAAAACTGAAGAGGACTTTAAAATATCAATTCACTTTGAGAAAAGTGCATCATAAGTTTGAAATGTCAGAATGTGGTGACTGGTTCAGTGACTATCATGAACTGGCAGCTGACTGAGTAAGCTTGTGTTAGATTTGTTAACACAGTAGTGGCAGGTAATCTGAAACTAAAGTCTTGAGGATTGCTTGTTTTATGTGTTTTTTTCTCTGACAACTGAGACCTGCTGTCAGTAGCTGAAGTGTTTAAAAATATGTTGATTTTTCTTTTATTCAGTACGTGATCTGAATTAAAATCAGCTATTGAATGTTTAGATGGAAAAACTGCATGTGCTGAAGTTCGGGTTTATCTAAAAGTACAATATTCAGGATTAGCTGACAGTGTACTCATTTTGTATGGTAAATCTATAGTATATACTGAAGCATATGACATGCAGTGTATGCCACTGAGACGTGACTGCATACAGTGTAAAACAGGGTCCCCCTGCCCCCCCCAAAAAAGAATGCCAAACCAGAATTAAGTCTGTTCCTTGAAATACACAAAAGAAATACTGCATCATGCTTGCCCACAAAAGTAAATTTCAAAGTCAGTTCAGTATTCTTAGGTTTGATCTTTTTTTGAATCTGTGGAACAAAAAACTCCTGAAATAATTTTGAGATTTGCCTGTTAGTTTAGCAACACATTCACTTGAAATAAATTACACTGGCACATACCTCTCAACTGTCCCTGATTTTGACTAAAAATGTTACCCTGTCCCTCTTAAAAATTGTGTTTCCATGACCAAACAGCATGGGTTGTAAGCACAAAATAATGTCGCACATTGATGTTACAGACCTGTTCATTAGAAAAGGCATTTTATACAAAGCCCCTTATTCTACCACCTTCCTGAGTGGATATCATTAACTTTGAAGATGTGTCCCTGATTTTGGTCCTTTGTCCCTGATTTTTTTAAGCATTGTCCCTGATTCATGCAGTAGGAGGTTGAGAGGTATGCACTGGCATTTGTCAAACCATTTACAGAATCTCCCTTTCCATGTCTTATGCCTAAAAATGTGGTACTGCCTAGCTTCGCAGATTTCATGTTGAACTACCTTCTTAATCTAACAGAACATTACTCCAGGAAAACCATACACAGCAAATTACATTGTCTGTCACTCAGAGTGAGTAATGAGAGATCAATTATATTAGAGAGAGCTAAATGAGGTATATTTTGAACTGCTGCATTGCTTAGGCACTTAAACCTGTTGCTAGTAATATGAAGACATTGTTCAGAGGCTTCTCATGTTGCCAGTAGCATATGTCTGCTGGGCAATTAGGCAATTAAAATCTTTTTGAAATGTATAGTTAACAGTGTAGGTTGTAATGCTATGACAAACATGCATGCTGTGTCTTTAGTTTCCTGATAGTTACAGCATTTCACTTTATTCAATGCATACCTAATTATCCTGGTGAAAATAACTCTGATCTTTAACCCCTTCGGGTCATTAGAACCATAAAAGTTCATTAAAATGGACTTGTAGAATGAATTATTAACACCACTTTTGCCTTTTGCCACCTAGGGAATGTGATTAATTTTACGGTTCTCCACTCGCCTTGTTGCTTGATTATGTATTGCTGGTATGGTTTATCCATTTGATAGGTATTTAATAATATTCAATATACCCCTGTCTGTGGTACTGTTGCTTCTGCAGGTAAATGCTAAAGGAAGGGTATTTGTGAGCAACCTCAGAATGTTTGTATAGTTAGTATTAAAGAGGCTTTGACATCTTTGGCAACTCTAAAAATACTAAGATTTATACTGACATAAAAAGGCACAGAAGAAGGTTGAGGTTTATACTGCACAGAAAATCATTTGAGCAAGAACCTATTTTCCAATTATCTAGAGTCATACTTCAACTATGTGTGAATAGACAGAACAAAATTACAAGGGGCACAAAGCAGTTTAAGGGAATACATTATCAGGAGTCAACAGAAGCTATAGGCAGTTACAAGTGTTTGACGCCTTAAGCACATCCAGAAATTGATTATTGAAAGATCAGATAGTCACAGCCCCATAACAAGTCCCTTGAGGCATGCCAGGAAAGGAGAATGTGTTCTGACCTAATGTGCATTTTCTAAGCATTAGTGAAAAAAAAAAAAAAAGAGTTGCATGCCATACCCCTTGTTGAGTAGTTATTGCCAATGAATCTGAATTTGGACTGCAGCCCTGATGTAAATAGTCCAAGTAACACTTTTTTGTTGATAACCATAGTGTGGAATTGTTCCTGTAAGTTAAAACGTAGACATTCCAAAGTACCTTAGAGTACAAGTGTGAGTTTTGAGCCTGTGGTCCAGTACAAAGTAACAGGCCCTATTCAATAGGCTTTTAAACCTGGTCAACACACTATCACTCACTGAACCATAGACCATATTATCAACAATGCTACGGATGAAACACTGAACCAAGAGGGTTTTTTTTTTCTCTTTGAATTTCAGGTAGAAAGTTTCTCCTGTTTTGATAGAGAGAACCAGTTCAAGTATCAATGACCTTAGCCAGGTAGTCTACATGGTTGGCAAATGACAGCGAACTATCAAAGAACATCCAGAGATATTTAAAATTGTTCACCTGTTCCAGGACAGTGCCAGTTAAATGGTAAATATTTAGGGCGGGGAAGACTCCAACTTGCTATAGGTACCAAAAAGCACATTCTTTTTCTTTTTATTCGGAACTGGCAGATTTTGTGAGAACCAGGTCTGAACTAGGCTGAACTCTAGTTGTAGATTCTGTCTCAGATGATTCGGGTTTCTAATGCTTGTGAAGACTACAGCATCATCTGCATATAGAATAATATTTGCTGACTGACAAACTAAGGGCAGTTGGTTCAGGAACAGGCTGAATGACGATGCTACAATGTTTATTTTTATACAGGATACAGTTTGTTAGGGTAGAACCCTATTTTCAACAACTACCTGTACAATAACAAATATATCAATTCATTGACACTTACATATCCACACTTAAGTACACGATAACACATTAAGACAGTAACTTAAGGGTTACTATAGCAATCACATGCACAACTTAAAAATGTTCTGGTATCCTTCCGGAATCTGTGAAATATTTTATAGATTTTACATAATTTGTCAAATCATTCCAAGCCCTTGCAAAGGTTATTTGTAATGCTGCATCCCCCAAACTAGTATGTCCTGCTTTGTGGCAAATTTAAATTATTAACTCTAAAATTGTACCTATTATCTCCCATTATTTCAAATTTTACCAAATGCTTCAAAGGATGAGACTCTTTTGAATTTATAAATTTGACACCATGACAGTCATAAATATAATCTTTTTTCTTCTGGCCTTAGCCAGTTCAAAGCCTGAGAAAAACTTTGCAATGGTGTGTCCCATATATACTCCTGGTTGCAAATCTTGCATATTTATAGTACATTTGATCTATTTTACATAGAACCAATCTCATAATATTCCTATATGTTAAAGCTCCATATTTTAATATTGGGATTAGTAGTTGTTTTAGTATTTTTACCCTTGTTTCGGTTGTACAACAATAACATACTCATCTCAATGCACCCAGTTTCTGATTCAATCTTGTAACTATTTGATTTACATGTTCTTTATAAGTCATTCTCTCATCTGTCAAGACCTCCCAAACATTTGTAATATTTCACATTATGCATTTTGGATCCATTACTAAATCTAATATCCAATTCTCATTTTTCATTTTTTTTTCTTCCAGACAGAAAATGAATGAATTTTTTTTTCTTGTTTATTAGGAGACTTGATTTATTAAACCAGGATTCCATTGAGGTTGCATCCTCCTGTAATTTTTGTTCCAGTAAGGTGTGACTGTCAGCGGACACCACCAAGAAGGTGTTGCCCATGTACAGTTGGACCTCACTGTTGACCATACTTTTGGTCAGATCATTCATATGTACATTGAAGGGCAGAGGGCCTAGAATGGAGCCCTGTGGTACCCCTCTTTTCACTTCTTTCAGTTGCGACACATAAGGTCCATACATCACACATTGCTTTCTCTCTGATAGATGAGATCCAAACCATTGTAGAGGCTCCATATGTACCCCAATCCCATATAATCTATGTAACAATATGTGATGGTCAACTACAGTAGGTCAGAGGCCTTACTGAGGTCCATGAACTAAACAGTGTCCCTGCTGAAATTCAGGGAAGTTGTTACCAGGTTATTAAAGTCAATCAGGGCAGTGTCCCTGCACCTCCTTGCCCGAAAACCATGCTGACCAGCAGACATCAGACCATTTTGTTCCAAGTATTGGCAGAGATGTGAATGTACCAATCTATCCATAACCTTTGACAGAATTGATAGCAGAACAATTGGTCTATAGTTTGTAGGTAAGGTAGATCCCCCCCCCTTTAAGAATAGGGACTATATTCCCCACCTTCCAAACCTCTGAGAAAATTGATCTACACAAAGTCCAATTGAACAAGCATGTTAATGTAATAATAGGGGTCCAAATATGGATCCCTTAGGGACACCATCTAATGCTTTCCTGTCATCCAACATAACTTCAGTCTCAAGATTAGTTTGTCCAAATTAGATTTAAAATGTACCTTATCTCTACCTGCAATAAATGGAATGCTAGTAAAGGACACATGTCTTTTATTTTCTTTTATACATAATTTAAATTTAAGTATCAAACAGAGCATGATAAAAACAACAGAGAGCCAGACTAGTAAGCCACCAGTTTTTATTTGCAACCATGTACTGAATATGAGAAAAAAAAATTTGCAATCCTTGTGTTACTGCTTTAAATCAGGAGGTCAAACACCAAGAAATATCTCCCTGAGCTGAAATACAGAGACAATGAGTAACTTAATTAAACTAATGGGGGGAGAGTCCAGAAAGAAGTCTGATTCGCAGAAAGAGTGGTGGACAAGGGGAAGAAACTGATGGAAGAAGTGATAAAGGCCAAATCAGTAAGCTATTTTAAGAAGGAATGGAACAGGCATATGTACTTTGACAAAAGGAGGCAGAATTTAAGGGTCAGGTGGCCACTAGGGCAAGTGCAGAGTTGTTAGGTAGGATAGGCTGAATGGATGGGCCAGTAGTCCTTTTTCTGCCATCCATGTCTGTCTATGTAAATTCCTTGACCCTTGTTCAGCCCAGTGTCTGATATGGTTCAAGTCATAATATAGCATTTATGCACAATTCCTCTTATATTTCACATATTTTTTTGTATTTATTTCTCCCTCTGTACGTTTTTATTTTCTTTCTATGGCAAGTTCATTAATAAAGAAAATTCATATATACTTATCTGTAGCTTTGGAGATAATCCAAAAACATAAAGAGTGAATCCACAAACAACATGAAGGCTTGCAGTACCACGTCCAAAGGTATGGCTTTGTCATTCATGCCTTCATTATTTAATAGTTTTAATCTGGGACTTCAGCAGTATGTATAAAATTGCAATAAATAATAAATGTTATATTGGGAAGTTTTACAATATAGACAGTGAGAAAAGAAAAAGGAAAGAGGACTTCATCAATATATGTAATATTGCAATAAACAATAGATGTTATATTGGAAAGTTTTACTATATAGATGGCAAAAAAGGAAAAAGTAAAAAACAAAAAAAAAGAACTGTATTCCAAATATTATATGATTTTGGTGTCTAATCATCAGTTTGTCAGGTCTCTATAGACATGTACAGTATAATGTAACATAGCAACATCGATTGGGAACACATAACATGTTTTTTTTTTAAACCATATGTGTAAGAGTAATTTTTTCACTTGTCCCTTCAAAATGGCCTTACAGTGTTTCTGTATTTCAGCAAGATCCTCACTGGAGAGTTTTTCAGGTGTATCTGGTTCTGACATATCAGAGTAAGATGGACTTTTTCCCTCATCTATAGCCTGCTGTTTCAAAAATGACAGTACTTATTACATAGAAATGTAGGAACACAGGAAAGTGACAGCAGAAAGGGACCACCAGGCCCATCTAGTCTGCCAGTTAGTCCCGCAACCTCTAGCTTTGCTGTGGACTCCCATTCCCCACCCCTTAACAACCATCTATGCCTATCCCAAGCTCTCTTGAATCCCCCCACTGTGTTCTCTCCCACCACCTCTCTTGGCAGCCCATTCTAGGCATCCACCACCCTTTCAGTAAAGAAGTATTTCCTGATGTTTCCATTAAACTTCCCACCCTCAAGCTGGAGATCATGGCCCCTCTTCCTGTGGCACCCCTTCAGTTGGAATAGGTTGTCTGTAGGCACAACTCAAAAAAATGTGTGTCAGACTTTTAAAATTTATTTTAACCTGAGTGGGTTCAAGAAGCACCCAGACTGGAGATGTTTCATATGAACAGCATCACTATGCCTGGAGAAAGCAAGACATCAGTCCAGCCAGATGCTAAGGTCAAAGGATGATCATTCTTATACCAGGGAGTCATCCAGAGTCTTGAAATCTTGGGTAGAATGAATCCTGGCCAAAATGTGTCTGCTGCCAAAGGGAACAAAAAACATTTTTAGTGAGATGATTTAATTGCAGCTGGTGTTGTATATGATCAAAGTCTCACTGCTTTCAGCTCAAAGGCCAAGAAACCACTGAAGAACTGAACTGTTTTCTCAATGTATGTATGAATTTTCTGTATTGTATGAAGATATACATGCCTTTGAAAGGTCATTGAAAATAACTGAGAACAAGTTGGTGCCCAGGATGGATCCTGTGGAAATACCTGTGGCCCGATTTTAAATGATCCCTAGAGTTGCATCGTTCTACGGGTTGTGGCAAACTCTGGGTGTGTCAGGGACCCTAGGCCCGATTTTACAAAAAGCAGGGTCCCTGAGCCAAACTCTCCTGGTTTTCCACAAGTGTCAAGCTGCACCCAACAGTTAGCACATCTGCAGACATTGCTGCAGGGATCCAACCTCCCCCCAACCTGTCGCAATACTAGAGGGGACGGAATGGAGGGAGAGAGAAGCAGCATGCCAGAAGGGGAACAGAGGCATAAAGGGCATAGGAGGTGTCAGTAGAGGTGTTGAGGAAACAGTTGTGTGCATAAATGTGTCTGTGGTGCACCCATCATAGTACATTTGCAGCATGGTGTTACAGTAATGCACATACATGATCCCTCATTCATACATTAGGACCACCCAATCCCTGGTGCCCCCATAGAAAACAAAACATCTGTCCCTGTTGGTCTACTGGACTCCCTCACCCCAGTCTCCCCCATTACTTAGCATATACCCATCCTTGGTGACCTAGCGGCCGCCCCATCTGCAATCTCCCCCCTTAGAGAATGAGATAACTGTACCTGGTGATCTAGTGGACACCCACCCCATCAGGTAGTGTCCCACCTCCCTGCTCATCCATCCTGAATTGGAGCTGGCGACCAACACAGCCCTCCTCTCACCACCACAGCTGCCTGATGACTGAGCTCTCAAGGAGTAAGTACTGTATACAGTATGCGTTCATTGAATGACAGCAGCTGTCAAGTATGCACTCCTTGAGAGCTCAGTCAGTGGCTAGCTGTGGTGGTGAGAGGAGGGCTGTGCTGGTCTCCGGCTTTGATTCGGGATGAGGGGAGCGGGGTGGTGGGACACTACCTGATGGGGTAGGGGATGCAGGGGGTCCACTAGATCACCAGGTACACCCATCTCATTTTCTAGGGGGGATATTCTGATAGGGAGGGGGGCCACTAGGCCACCAGGGACAGGTGTTTCATTTTGTAGGGGGGGCATTGGGGATCGAGGGGTCCTAATGTATGTAATGAGGGATCATGTATGTGCATTACTGTAACACTATACTGAAAATGCACCCTGGTGGGTGCACCCACAGATACATTTATGCACACAACAGTCACCCTGGCACCCCCACTGCCACCTCCCATACCCCTAGTGTACCCCTAGTTCCCTTGTCCAACCCCATCCCTGTGACACAAGCCAATTAGACCACCTCCTGGCTGGTCTAAGTGGTGGTCCATGCTGTATCCATGGCAGGTCTTATCAAATCCCAGGCACAAGCCCCTTTTGACATGGTGCACTGGATTGCTTGATGCAACCCTGACACAAGGGAACTTTGGTGCTGCAGTGTCTAGTTCAGATGTAGGCTGCTTTAGAAAATCGCTTTTGGTGCAAGTTGTGTTCCAAGCCACCACTTGTGTCAAACTCTTTTGATGCAAGACCCTTGTGTCATTCTCAGTCATTTGAAAATTGGGCCCATGGCCTGATGGGGGGATAGTGAGTCACCTACAAGGAATTAGTAGCGCTGGTCAGAGAGATAAGTGGAGACCACATGACTGATGGATCAAAGAGATATGCCCTACGTACTTGTCAAGTAAAAAAAGGGTATGTAATGGGAGAAAACATATTTGCAAGGTTGACAAAGATAGTGGAGAGGCTAAAGGCACTGATCTACCCCTTTCAAAACAAAGTTAGAAAACGCTTGATGGAGGAGACAGCTAAGTAGGTTTTCTTGAAATCTCACTGGATGGGGTTGAGAAGAAGTCAAGGAGTTCGGGACACATTATCTTTTCCTGAAATATTACTAAGTGAATGGGTAAAGGAATCAAGAAATATTTTCCAGGTGAGGAAGAATCACCACTTTTGTGCAGTGGTAGAACTCTTGTACAATTCCTGGCAACAGGAATGTTATCACTGAGGACAGAGAAGTTAAGAAGGTCAGAGAAAGTGGCAGCAATGGCAGGTACAGAGGTAGAGGAGTTCAGTGTTGAGACCAGCAGTTCTGTTGCTCTTGGTCAAGTTGAGCGAAAGCACAGCAGATTGTTGTCAAGGAAGGTAAGTAAGAAGAGAGAGGATGGAGGAGTGGTGTGTTTTTGGGTAGGGGAGTAGGATGGTGGGGGATAGAGAGTGGTGAGAGAATGCAAATGGAGGAAAACTTGTTGAGCAAGGACGTAACCAGTA
The DNA here is from genome assembly GCA_016271365.2 of Neoceratodus forsteri. Lineage (NCBI taxonomy): Eukaryota > Metazoa > Chordata > Ceratodontiformes > Ceratodontidae > Neoceratodus > Neoceratodus forsteri. Next base: position 557,580,822 of record CM057458.1, read on the forward strand.
AGTGGTTAAAAATAGTGGGATTGCATAACTTGAGGACTGGAGCGGCTACTCGGATGGGGGGCAGAGTAGGCCATGAATTACCTTCCAGAATTTCAGTAGGAAGTTTAAGTTATAATGCAAGTTGAAAGTAAACTAATCTGTCTTAGGCAGTCTGAAGGTCTTGTGGGATGCATTTCAGTGCTGCTTGTATCTTAACAGGTCCTTCTGAGAGTCTGGCTTTATAAGATGCCAGGCTGTATCACATGCATAGAGGCTAGCAGTTAGCTCAGCTGAGACCTAGGGAAGGTGGTAACCTTTTAAGCTTGTTCTCTGAAGAAGGGATGTTTATCCTAGATGGCAGTGAATTAGGAATAAAAATGGAAATTTCCCTCGCACAGTGCTGAACTGTATTAGCACAACAGTGCAAGAAAGTCTGCATTGCTTTCAGTTGTACCTTACATGGACCACAGATAAAACTGTGGGACATCACTTCACAATTAGAGCATTTCCTCACAAGGAATAAGTAATATGCTAGTACCTTGGTTTTAAAAAAAGTGGTTGGGGTCAAGGCATTTTACTGAAATTATGGATGAGCCATCATGAATTTTTAGCTGGGAAAGTTAACCCTTGCTGTGCCACCGCATGTATACACATCCTAAAAACCTGTATGTTCTAAATCTTCCTGCATCCTAAGGGTTAATTAAATAATTCAGCATACACTGTAGTCTTAACATAAAATAACCTCACCCTGGCTTGAGTTAAAAATTTCAGTTGTTGTACAACTGCATAAACTTTATCACAAACTGAATTTTGAATATTTTTTGTACACAATACTTTTTTTACTTTACCTTTTCATTAGATTTTCACCTTGCTACTTTTCAAAAACAAATGAATTCTCATAAAATGTCAACACTTGCTGAACAAGTAAAAGGAAGGACTGCAATTAAAAAACTAGTAAGAACAAGCATTTGTCAATGCCGAATGTTTGCTTGCTGGCATTGGCATTGGTAGTGTAGGAGTTAGAGAGATGCATAATAGGAATGGCAGTGAAGTATTGAACTGAAGCCAACCCCACCACAACCCTGCAGAGACTGACAGGCACTGGGGTGTGTTGATCATCGGCATAACGCCCACACCATTTCACCACTATTCCCTTGCAGACACCGGTCAGTGTCACAGTGTGCCTTGGGGGTCTTTGGCCTTATGCTCACCCCATTCTATAAGGAAATATGGTGAGATGGGTGCAGTATAGGAGAATGGGGTGAATTTTTGGGCCAAAGAGTCCAAGGCACACCTCGATGCCTGTCACTGGCTGCAGGTTGTGGGTGGGGGTGGAATGGCATGAGCATTACAGCGACAATCCCAAATCATACCCCTGATGCCTGTCAGTCTCCACAGGGTGGGGCATTATGGTTGGAAACCCTAATGCCCCAGATGTTCACTGTTATTTTCACTCTAAATTTTCAGCATGGGATTTCTGTGACCCCCACCTCATGAACAGTGGCAATATCAGTTTGTTAGCCGAAAGCTGATTTTGCACAGCAACTGCACCATTTGGCACCACAGGTGCGAAAACACATTTTGAACAGGATGTGAAAAATGACGGCTGTACTCTTCATGGGGAAGTGTAAAAAAATGGCAATGTTGAAAATCTGGAGAGAAAATATAAAAAAAAAACTGGTGAGGTCACGAGTGTGTGTAGAAACTGCGCAACGCACAACCGTAATGTAATTAGTCTGGGGATTTTTTACAGCAGATTGTCAACACAGGCATTTTGGGACCTCCGCTCATGAACAGTGTCACTGCGATTTTCTTAATCTATCCCGAACACTGATTTCCCACAGCGATCGCGCATTTCTGCGTTGGAAGTGCGAAAACATATTTTGGCCAGGGTGTGAAAAATGACAGCTGTACTATTGTTCATAAGGAGGTGTAGAAAAATGCCAGTGTTGAAAATCTGGACTGAAAATATTACAAATTCGTGGACTTACGAGGGTGCTTGGAAAGTGTGCAATGCATGCTCGTAACGCAGTCATTTTATGGACTTTTGTCACCAAATTTTCAACATAGCCATTTTAAGACCTCTGCTCATGAATAGTGTCACTGTGATTTTCTTAATCTGTCCCAAACATTGATTTCACACACCAACTGCGCCATTGTGTGCCACATGCATGAAAAAACAATTTGGGGCAAAATGTGAAAAATTATAGCTATACTGCTCATAAGGAAGTGTGGTAAAATGGCAATGTTGAAAATCTGGAGTGAAAATAGTAAAAATTCTCAAAGTTACGAGCATGCATAGGAACTGCACAATGCACGCCCGTAAAACAGTCATTTTGTTGTTGTTGAATTTTGTTGACCCAGTAAGCCCACTGGGCCTAGAAGTCCCTTTTCAGGGCAGCTGGGGGTGGAATACAGATGGTAAGCAACTGAAATTGAACCATATTAAGCTGTTGATGGTATTTTTAGTGAATGAGGGAAATTTGGCCAGGACAGTGGGGAAATTCCCCTACTCTTTTCGAAAAGTGCCATGGGTCTTTAACATTCACCTAAACTACCACCAATCCAGGCAGATGGGACCTCGGTTTAACGTCTCATCCGAAAGACGGCACCTCAGAAGTGCTGCACCCCTCATGCTGCACTACAGTGTCAGTACTGGGATATTAACCCAAGTGCCAGATATGGGAACTGAACCACAGCCCTCTGATCTACCGGCGTCAGGCCCGGGTGTGCTTCTACTGAGCCACAACACTGTTATTTTGAAATTTTTCACCAAATTTTCAACATAGGGTTTTGGTGCTACCTCATGAACTGTGACACTGTTGTTTCATTACTCAGTCCCAAAAGGTGGTTCTGTGCAGTAACCGTGAAATCACCTTTTGAGACTGAATAACAAAATGACAGTGGCTGAGTTCATGAGCTGGGGTCCCAAGAACCCCATGTTGAAAATTCGGTGAAAAAATTCCCCAAAGTGGCCGAGATATGTACCAAAGTTGACAAAAAAATCTATTTATGTCATTATACAGCTTACCAGCATTTCTTCAGTTCGTGGTCAGCTTTGAAGAGTACAGAGGTGTTCCCGGTCCACCGAAGATCATCACGCAGGCCTCCGGAGGTAAGTATGGGGTGAGAGGGGTGTGGGGAGGTGGGGTACAAAGAGGGTGGGTGCAGGTTGGGTGTGGGGCAAGAGAGTCAATGAGGGACCATTTTCTTTTGTTCTGGGTGCTTATTTTTTTTTACAGATGACGTGGGACTTTTGCCATGCTGGGGTGGGCTCCCAGCCTGGCACCTGCAAGTTTGTTGGGGGGGGCCAGTGGAGCCAACAGGGGATTGGGCACCCCCGTGTGCTACAGACTTCTGCCACGCTGGGGTAGGCTCTCAGCGTGGCACCAGGAAGTTTGCTTTTGGGGGGGCAGTGAAGCAGACAAGGATTGGACACCCCCGTTGGTCATACAGAGTGCAGAGGTGGAGGGGAGTGCATGAGCAAGCTGGGGTGGGCTCCCAGTATGCTACCTGGGCCACGCTGTGGTGGGCTTCCAGTGTGGCACCAGGAAGTTTGCTTTTGGGGGGCAGTGGAGCCGATGGGGGATTGGGCACCCCGTCGATCCTACAGTATGCAGGGGTGGAGGGGAGCACATGAGCATGCTGGGGTGGGCTCCCAGTGTGCTACCTAGGTGGTGCGTGGGGGGGACAGAAACAAACTGTCTATGAAAGTTCAGATGCAGGGCTGACATAGGCAATTTGCATACTGCCAATGGCAGTATGCAAATAGCCTACATGTTACCACCACTGATTGTAGCATTGGTTTTCTCAGAACTGTATGCCACTGCATCTGATTGGCTGTCATAGACAGCTCGGACATTCATTGGTGTGGTGCTGCCACACCTGGAAAAAAGGAGCAGGGCATTGGAATTGAGAGAGGCACACCTATGAAAACTAGTATGGTGGCACTATGTTTCTTGCACATGAGTGTAAGCAAACATAAAAAGAATAGTATTCTCCTTTTAAGAGGAAGTAAAAAGACTTGCATAAATAAAAACAGCTTGTCAACATCCCACTGTAACTATATAACATCTGATAATTGAAAATGCATGATGTTATTTCAGAGGCTTTTGTCAACGCAAATTGACCTTTTTAATATAATATCAAATTAATTTCAAAGTGGGTTAAATATATTTTGAACAATAACAGGATCATTCTTGTTGAGCAAATGAGCAATCATTAAGGGAAAATAAAAACATCAGAACTTTGTAAGCAGTCTGCTAATGATACATTTATATACTGTAAATACAGTAAGGTAATCCAAGAATGGAAATAAGCTGCACTGCAAATAGTTTGTGTATTTTTCTTCTAAAGTCTCCAATATCATTATATCAATTAAAGTCTCAAAATCTCTTCAGGAGGCATTTGTTGTGTCCCTGGGGGATGCAGGGTTCAGCAATTCTCCAGGAGTTAACGGAGTATAATCGGTTCTGTTGCAATCTAAAGTGTTGTCCCCTTTGCATCAGGTTCAGCACTCAGCTGGGACGTGCCTTGAATAAAATCCTGGACATTATAATCCGCAAGAAAGAAACAACTTTACATACCTTCTTGACCCTCAGCCTCACTGGGAAGAGTAAAGCAATTGGAGTGCTCAAGCAGAGTAGGCTTAAAGTTGATTGATTGGCACAGTCAGCACTGTGTTTTTCCTGGCAAAGCCAGGGAAAATTGGATTCTGTATTCTCCCATTCAGAATTCTCTGCTCCCTGTGCCTTTTTCAATTTATAATTCTCTGATACCGACTCCATAGTAGCAGTTACAGTGGGGCCTGGTTCAAAACAAACCTGGATTCGTGAATGTCTCTGTTCTGCTGCAAACACAACTTGCAGGGGATACAGAAAGCCTTGCTCATAACTACCTTTTGCCTGAAGAGCTCCCTTAATAAGTCCATAAAGGCTGTTACCAATCCCATGGCACCAAAGTTCAGGGGTAGACAAAATACCCTGATATTTTTATTTTCCAAAAGAAGCCCCCTCTTGATTTTTCTGTTTAAAGCTGCAAACTCTCCAATGAGCAATCCTACTTGAGACATTCAAAAAGAAATGCTATTTTTACCTCTCTGATACCCCTTTCCAACAGAGCAACTTGTTTGTTCAGTTAGCTGTTACCATGTCAAACTTCATATAATCTATGGTGGAACCCTGTTATGCATGTGTAACCCCTAGATGGCGCTATCCCAGGGGCTACTACCCCTGCCTGATTTGCCACTAACAGGTTGAGGGGCCTGGATCCAATGGCGGGTGCCTCCACCCAGAGGTCAGGGTTTGCAATAGTTAAACCAACTTGGTCACAGCCCTCTGGGACACTGCAACCCCCCTTTCTTCCCACTAGTGGCCCACACAATATATCAGAATTACCTTCACAGTATACACTTACCCCCAGGTCTGGTTCCGGCACTGGGACCTCCTGTGAAATGAGATACAGTGCAACAATCACAGTACAGTACTTTAACATAGACAAATACCTCAGGCAGTATAACTTTGCTGAAACAAGCAGCTCTGATTTATTTAGGGGGATATAACAAGGACAGGGGGAAATCAGGTTAATTAGCTTATCACTCTAATAATCTACCTATGGCTCTGTGCACAGGCCTATCCCTATCAGTTACTGTCCCTGGGTACCCAAGCCCTAGTGGCTAGTCCAAACCGTGGCAGCTGGTAGGGGCCCTTTCACAGAGAAAAGGAGAATTAAACAGTCAGCAGTACAGTAATTCCATTTGGATTTAATGTGGCAATTCAACAGGGGCGACCCTGAATTAGTACTCACGACCTCCAAATAAGATAGGGTCCTTCAATGTCAGCAGGGCTCACTTGAGGTACACAAACCTCTTCACACATCCATATAAAGAAAGCACTATACCAGGCAGGCTGCATCTGTATCCCGATCGCAATTACTGCACAATACCGGGAGAACACACAGCAGATTCAGTTCCTGACAGACCGAGTGCAATTTTCAGCAATTCCTCCAGTCTTCTACAGGGTGAGCCTGGTTTCTACTCTTCAGAGATCCTTTGATTCTTTTCACAGGACGGATTCAGTCCTAACAAGCTGTTACACAAGCTGCAGACCGGAACTCTGGGCCTTACACCGTTTTTGACTAAACTGCACACTGAAAAAGCACAGGGCTCCTTCCTTCTTCACTGCCAAAGCTCAACTGAAACTCCAACCGACAAAACCGGGCACTTCCTTTGAGTTCCTCCCAGTTCTTGACTGGATTGGCTGTCACTACAATAGACTGCTGCTGTTGGTCCAAAAGGCACTGAAGTCTAAACTACATCTCCCAGAGTCACTGCCCATACAATCCTCTTGTGGCTGGCTCAGATTATGAGTCAAGTTCTGATTCGTCAAGGCACCATTTAGAGCTAGCTTACCCCACACTGATTGGTCCAGTTCAGCAGTTCAAAACTAGAATGGGAACTAGCAGACACAGTTCTGACTGCAAAGAAAGCAGGTTAGACAAACTGTAATTTCATTATTACTCTAAATAATTTCTGGCAAACAGTTACATCTTTCAGATAGGTTCCCTTGCACTCTAGTGACTGCAAAAATGAAGTGAATTGGCAGCTCGAGTGGTACTCAGAGAAGCACACAGTCCCCCCATACAAACTAATTATGTCTGCAAGCAGACAGCTCTTAAAGAAACAGTACCAGAGGCTCTAAAAACACTCACTGATAAATGGCTTAAATGCCAAACACCATTCAGGCTTGGAGCATTCAAGCAAGCTCCTGGAAGTCTTTCGGGAACCCCCATTTTCAGGGGGGTTACACATGGAATTCCATGCATGGAATGCACTTGTTGTGCTGCAATAGTGACATCATTATGTTGTGCTACAGTAGTGATGTCACTGCTGCAACACAACTTAGAATGCTGCCACACAGCTGCCTTCTTCTATCCAGTGGAGCTGGAAACTGTTTTTTATTTGAACTTACAGAAAATGCTGCAGCTTGTGGAATCAGTAATTTGAGCCCCCTACCAACCCTCAAGTAGCACCCCCCCCCCCAGTTCACTGAAAGGAAGCAGAGTCTCAGAAAGTGTCTGAAATTGGCATGGATGCCCATACACTATAACGGATATTGTATGAGTATCCATACACAGACACGCCTGTGACTTCATCTCAGGTTTTCTATGGCAACCAGTGAACCTCTCAAGCTTTGGCCTCAAGTTCCCTGGTTGCCATAGAAACCTCTCAGTGCAAACATATGCTTGTTGTGTACATTGTCCTCTATATTCAGCTCTGCAAAGGAGTTTTCATAGGTCACTTTAGATTCCTAGAGGAGATGTAAAATAGCAGCAGGTGTTTCATCCTTTTCAACTGCAGGAGGATTTGTTTTAAAATACATTTGTATACCACAAGCAGGGATCTCATTTTTTTCAGAGCTAGCATGTGTCCTGGATCCAGAGTGAGCTCCACACCCAGCATACCTTTACTCTTCTTATTTTTTATAACACTTGGCAAGAAAATGCTTGTCTTTAAGCCTTTCAGCCTATTCTTCTTTTTCAGTAATTGCTTTTGGAAGCATTTTAAAGTTTTCTTTTTCTTATTGAAAATGACAAAGCCACACTGATAGCAGCCATTCATGCAGCCACATTGCTCAGTTGGTACCACTCTATTCACCTCAGAAAAAAACGTGTTGAAATCTAAGCTTCTGTTACTGTGGTCTATTTTATTTATTTTTTATGTATTTATTTGTATCTAGGATTACAAAGTACCTTTGAGCCAAGGCTCTTTTACAAAGGTTCCACGTCATGCTGGTTACAGGGTAACAGACACTAAAACATAAAACAGTTACAGGTACATGGTTTTAGACAGTAACTTTGCTTGACAAAATCAGACTGAGTGATGAGTAACTCAAGAAACAATAAGAGGAAGAGGGCAAGAAGCGGAGAGGGCTGAGGGTAGGGGAAGACATAGGTGTAGAGGGTCAGGGTGAGGCAGCCGAGGGGCCTTGTCAGGACAGACACAGGGCAAGTGCATTAGAAGTTGCATTGGACAGGTAAGTGCAAGAAGAGAGGGCATAAACTGACACCTATAAGGTCAGAAGCAGCGTAGGGAATGAAGATGTTATGGGGTGCAAGCACAGGTGGAGGTGCCAGTTATGGAGTGGCGGAGCTTTTTTTTGAACGTTCCAAGCATTGCTGTGGATGAGGTGTCACTAGAGAGCTCATTCAGCCGACTCGGAGCCCTATATGCAAATGACCTTTGGCCTTGGGACGTGCGGCAGCAGGGGATTTGAAGGATTTGGGGCTTAGAGCTCCTGGTGTTGCGGTTGGTGATTTTGGGTTTGAGGAGGGTGCTGACTCCTGGTGGTGTCTTTCCCATCATGATTTTCTTTGCAGTGATGCAGGTTTGGTATTTGATTCAGTTGCAGCCAGTCTGTTTTGGAGTAGAGGTCGTAGGTGTGGGTGAGATGGTGGGAACCAGTAACGAGTTAGCAGACTTGACTGAGGGAAGTCGAAACACGCCTGAGAGATGAGGTTGTGGCAGATCCATAGATAATGAGACCGTAGTCAGTGATGCTGATGATGGAGTTCTGGACAGCTATGGACAGAGCTTCTGGGGGATAGATGTTTCCTATGTCAGAATAGTAGGCCCATCCTTGTGTTGGCTACTTTTGCCACGTTATTGATGTGTGGGACATAGGAGAGATTACATTTGAGGGTGAGGCCGAGGTATTTGAAGGTATGAACTTGTTCGAGGGTGATTCCTTGCTTGGTTTTAATGGAGAGCTGATATTGTTTGTGTTTGTTTTGGGAGCTGCAGAAGATCATGGTCTTTGTTCTTTTCTGGTTAAGTATAAGTCTGTGTTTTGTGAACCAGTTTTCGACTGCAGAGAAGGCCTGTTGGAGGTTACCTTGTAGATGGACTGAATCATGGTGGGATGCCAGGATGACAGCATCATCCACGTAGAGTAGGATCTGTTCAGGGCAGGATTCTGGCAGTGAGTTCAGAAAAAGGCTGAAAAGGAGGGGGCCCAAGATTGAGCCCTGTGGGACACCAGACCGGACTGGTCTTTGGTCTGAGAGTGTGCCAGCAATTCTCACTCTTTGGGAGTGATTGTCTAAGTAGCTTCTGAGCCAGTTCACCGAGTTAGGTGAGAGCCCTGTTAGTCAAAGCTGGGCAAGTAGGAGATTGTGGTTGATGGTATCAAAGGCTTTAGTTAAGTCGATGAAGGTGGACCCAGTAAGATGACTGTTATCGAGTGAGTGATGGATTGCACCAGTGAATTCAAGTAGCACCGTGGAGGTGCTATGACCTTTTCTAAAGCCATGTTGCTCCTTGCACAGGATGTTGTGATTGTCTAGGAAGTCGGTGAGCTGGTCTGACACAATCTGTTCTAGGGCCTTGGAGAGTAGAGGTAGGATGGAAATTGGATGGTAATTCTCAGTAGCTGTTTTGTCACCACTTTTATGAATTAGGGTTACCGTGGCAGATTTCCATAAGTCAGGGAACTGGCTGAGGCTGAGGGAGAGGTTGAAAATCCTGGCCAGTGGTCGGAGTACTTCTTCAAGTGTGAGTGATAGCAGTTTGAGGTCGAGGGAGTCACTGCTGGCTCTGGAGCTGCAAATGGCTTTGGTAATGTAGCTGCAGACTTGATGCATTTTTACTGCTTTAAAGTAGAAGGGAGGGTGGCTGGGGGGACAAGGGGAACCACCTCCTTGAAAAAACCCTGTGGGAGTACAGCACTGAGGTCCATGAAGGTGTCACTGAATGCATCAGCAATGAGTTTCTGGTCAAGTGTAGTTTCACCATTTATGCTGAGTACTGAGGGGGTGATTTAGATTGCTTTCCGGTGATTTCTTTAATGTTATTCCAGAAGTCCCTACCATTGCCCCATGAGTTAGTGAGAGCATTATGTAAATAGGTGGTTTTCATATCCCGGATATATTTGGTGCCGTCATTTCATGCATGTTTATAGTTAGCAATATCAACTTTTCTCTCTGTGTTTCTGGCAATCTCCCAAAGGTGGTCTCGTGCTTTTAGTCATCTAAGTAGGTCTCCAGTGAGCCAGGGGTTACATAGAGCTTTGGCCTTGCGCTTCTTGAAGGGTGCAAATATGTTGCAAGCTTGGTTGAAGATCCTGATGAAGTATTCCAGTGCGGTGTTCACATTGGTTGCAGTGAGAATTGGGGACCAATCCTGTTGATGAAGGAAGGTTTTGAGATGAGGTAGCTTGCTTCTAGGTAGAAACCTGCTAGTAATGATTTTGGGGGAAGGGGGCTTGATGAATTTATTGGACCAGTAGCAGATGACATGGGAGTGGTCACTAAGTTTGTCAGGAAGGACAGTGGTGTTTGTGATCCTGGCGGGATAGCTTGTTATGATCCAATCCGGAAGGGTGCTGGTACCCATTTTATAGCTTTTCCTGGTTGGGGAGCTAACCATCTGAGAAAGGTTTGCTGCCACTATCAAGTCCCTGTATGCCCCTGCCTCTGCAGCAGGCCAGTTAATATTAAAGTCACTGAGGAGGATGGTTTCTGAATCAGGTGAGAGAGATTTGGTAAACTCCAGGACTGCGTTAAGCCCACTACCTTGCTCTCTCTGTGGAATGTAGACTGTGACAATTGTGATGGCTTTATTGTGTGCACCGAGAAGGATCTTGACAGGAAGAATCTGTGCAGTGGTGGTTTGGGGGGTTAAGTTGATGAGGTGCCCCCAGATCATGTCCTTAAGGTACAGAGCGCAGCCACCACCTCTTTTTGATGTTCGATCAAGCCGGTAGACATTATACCCAGGGAGGGTGATAACATGGTTGGGAACCGAAGGTGAGAGCCAGGTTTCTATGACTGCTAGTATGTCTGGGTTATGCTGGCAGGAAAAAGTCTGAAGGGCATCAATTTTGTGAAGAAGACTGCATATGTTAAGTGAGATTATTGAGAGGGATCCTGGTTGATTGGTCTGATTTGTACTTATTTTAGGGGCTGGTCCAGGATTAGGATGAATGTTTCCCCACAAGCAGGAGAAGTAGTATACGTTTTAGAGTACTGGTGTGAGATATCCATGACTGGCACCTATTTATTTGGGCCAGAGAACTCTGAGATTCACCAGGACAAGTAAACGGGTAGAGACATGGGTAAAGCGTGGCAGTAGTTGCGGTGGACAGGGGAAGTACCCAATGGCCATTTGGGGGAGAGGGCCATTTCATAGTGATTGGAGATGCCCAAGGCGGGAACATGAGATCAAGAGGGAGGGTACCATGAAGGGGGTGAGAGAACATGAGTTGGTAGATGTTCAGGACAGTGGGGAAACATGAGTGGGGGGATGTAGGAGTGGGAAGAGAGCAAATAAGATGAGAAGAAAGGGGTACAGAGTACCGGTGTCATACATGATTCAACGTGAATGGGGGGAGAGCAGGCACAGGGTGCTGGGTAGGTGGGAGGCAGCTAGTGAAAGTGGCAGGAGGTAGGCAATGAGGTGGAGGCTCAGGGGGCAGGGGGAACTAGGTAAGCAGGTGGCTGAGGGAGAACGGGCAGAGGGTGGGACAATGAGGAGACAAGGGCCGTAGCAAAAGAGGAGTATGTAGCAGAGCGGTAGTGGGGGGTGGCATTAAAGAGTGTAACAAGACAGGGAGACAGGAGGTAGCAGCTCTAGAATAGAGTTCAGGAGTGAAAGGGTGCATGGGAGCTACGGAATGCCAAAGGTGGGGTTGGCCATTCATAGAGTGACGGAGTGACTGGCACTAGGAGATATAAGGAGGGTGTCAGGCTCAGAAAGGAGGCCAGGGCAGTGAGGGGACTGAGTTGATTAGCAGAGGGGGAGGAGAAGCAGGGAGGAGGGAGGAGGGAGAGTGGGCAGTAAAGAGAGGAGGTACAGGAGAGAGAGTATCCAATAGGAAATGAAAGGGCGGTTCCCTAGACAGGAGTGGGCGGAGCTAAGGCCTATTTAATTAAGGTGGGGTAGGGGAGGTGGGGGGTGGGCGAAAATTTTCTTCTGAAACCCACTGAAGTCTATGGGTGCAGAGCCCAGCAAAACAGTTTGAATCAGTCAAGATTGCAGGGCCAATCAGTGGCCGCTCTGAGCACAACAGTCCAACAGGAGATGGAAAGAACAGGCAGCGGCCAATGGGAACCTTTTAGCACTTCCCAGTTTGGCCTGGGAGCTTACCAGCAAGAGGAGGGTTCCTTGGCGGTGAGTTTGGTGGTGTGGACGGCTGGCCCAGATAGCCCCGGCTGCTCAGATGTTTCCCTGATCAGGGGCTGAGAGATCTGAGGGAAGGAACAGAGCAACAGATTGTGAGTCACAGTAATAACAAAGGGTGACACTGGAGAGTAAATCAAGGGCGTGTGCAGTGGAGAGAGAGAGAGGGGAATTTGGCAGAGGGGTGGGGGGGAGGCTGCCACAGACAAGAGAAGTGACTCAGTAGGTCGTCAGTGTCTGTGGCTCAGTAGGTAGCACACTCGCCTCTGAGGCCGGTAGATCAGAGGGCTGTGGGTTCAGTTCCCACATCTGGCACTTGGGTTAATATCCCAGTACTGACAGTGACACTGTAGTGCAGCATGAGAGGAGTGCTGCACTTCTGAGGTGCCATCTTTCGGATGAGACGTTAAACCGAGGTTCCATCTGCCTGGATTGGTGGTAGTTCAGGTGGATGTTAAAGATCCCATGGCACTTATCGGAAAGAGTAGGGGAAGCTTTTATTCATAACTTAAAGAACATACAAACAAAGCAGAATTACTTCATACTAAATCATAAGAAAGGATAAAACATGAATACAAGAGAGGATTACATCATACAAAACATAAACAAAATTACTGTAAGCATACCCCGGCCCTGTCCCCCTCCTTACTAAAAGAGTAGGGGAATTATTATTAAAAGTTCAAAAACAAAATACATATAGAAAAGTATTACCTCATACAAAATCATAAAGAAAAAAAATCAACGCATTAAAGGTATTACAACATACCTGAACACTAAGCATAATTAATTCACATTTATGCAGAACCCCCTCTCCCTTCCCCTTAGGAGAGTAGGGGAACCCTTTAGTAACACTTGAAGGTAAAACATATACAAAATAGTAGTACTGTACACAAATCATAAGGCAAAACAAATCATAAACATAAAAAAGTATTGCAACATACAGTCAACAAAAAATTCCGTATCAGTAGAGTCTTAAAACAGGGCATGAAATACTGCCCCCCCCCCATTAAAGAAGCAAGGAAATTCTTGGTGAAATTAGAACAAAAAAATATACACAAGGCTGTATTGCATCATACAAAACCGGAAACATAGGGAAAAAAAATAAAAACAAACACTAGTATTACATCATACCAGAATCCTAAACAGAAAGAAAACAGTATATCCAGTCCCCCTCCCCCTCCCTATAAAAAAGTAGGGGATTTGTATAACTAAAAAGCAAACATACAATCAAGCATAAGTACAATATCACTTATAATCTATAATAAAATGAAACAGAAGGAAGCAATCCAGCATACAAAAGGGTTAACAGAGATCATAAAAGAAAAATGAAAAGGGAAGAAGAAACCTCCAGCGCCAGCTCCCCTCATAAAACAAAAAAGCACATCAATAAATGAATCATAAAACAAAGTGATATTGTACTAAAGGAAAAAAACAAAAATCTAATAATTAAGTAATAAACAAAAAGCAAGAAGCAAGTATGTACATTGTATCATCTACAGAAAAGCTCTAAAATCCTAATCGCCAAATAGAACCAGAGAGTACGAAATGCCCCCTCTTAAGGAGAGGAAGCTAGTGAGAATCAAAACTACCATCTATTCAGAAGATAATGATCAGCACCCAAGATTACCCCAAAGGGAAGTCCAATCTTCTCTATAAGGTAAACCTTAGGCCTAAAAGGAGAGCCAGGACCTGTCATAATAAACCTTACCCTGTATCAAGCCAGTTCATTTTCCTCCACCACAGTTTAAATAGTTCAGGATGCACTTTTCTCCTTTTCTTGTCATCTCCAACTAAATATTAAATTCCGAATGGTACAAATAATCTGAGATTCAGAGAGTAGTTTCTGCCTAAGAGTGAGATTGCACCGGGCTTGCCACAACTGAAAGCCGATATGACCTATTAACAGGCGCATTGTGACTGCATCATAAATAATCCATAAGCCTGGCAAGACCCCTCCACCCAAAGCTGTGTGGAAGTACCCTGAAAAGGATTTAAGGGCCATACATCATGAAAGTGAGACCAAAATGAAACAACAAATATAATCTATAAAAAAATGTTCCATCGTTTCAACCACCCCTTTACATGTTTCCTCCCTGGGACAAAACCTCTCTGAGAGTTCTTTATGTTTCATATTGCCTTTTACTCCTAGTCTCTTATGGAGACAAAGCCATAAGAAATTCCACATATGTCTAGGAACCTTCTTACTTACTAACAGTTGTAATTTAGAATGCTGCTCAGAAATAGACATATCATGAAACCAAGGTTCAACAAAAAAAACAATCTTGTAATATAGTATAATAAAATTGTTGCCGTGATTGTAGAATCATAGATTTCTTAACAACATGCCAGGATTTCAATTTTTGAAACATAATGCGGAAATGACTATCTAAGGCACAAAGCCTAACCTGACGAGCCAGAAAGGAATCTTGATCCCAATGCTGTAGAAGAGGATCTATACCGTCAGCCACCCACGGGGACCAGATCTTCACCTCCCCTTTAAGTAATGGAACCAAATTATAAAAAATAAATATGCTATGCAGGAAAACTATTGGATTAATCATACCCAAACCCCCTTCCCCAATAGGTAAATAAGTAATACCCCTCCGTACCGGGTTCAATCTACTACTCCATAGACAAAGAAAAAATACATTATAAAGAGAAGTTTCCAAAGAGAGGGGAGGAGGAAAAACTGCAGCTATAAACAAAAAATATGGCAGCAAAAAAGTTTTAATCAAATAAATACATTTAGCCTTAGACATCCGTCCTTTATTCCAGAGCAACACTCTGTGACGGGCCTCCAATAATTGCTTTTCCCAATTATACCATTGGGCATCCATACCCCCAAAATACACACCAAGAATTTTCCTACACCCAGATTCTATAGGCATGTCCCAAAGTAATGCCACATCATCTGCTGCATACCCCAAGGGCAAGATCCCACTTTTAAGTCTGTTAATAGAGGAATCAGACATGGACGAAAAATTGTGTAATAACAACCTTGCAGCAACAGCAGAATTTCTATCTGATAAAACGAGAACTAAATCATCCGCATATGCTATTGACACTATTTGCGGGTCCATACTACCAACTGAGAGTCCAACGATATCATCTGTACTATATAAGGCATGTAAAAGGGGGTCTAAGGATAGCACCTAAAGCAGTGGACTAAGTGGACACCCCTGCCTAACACCCCTATGCACCTCAATATCCCTTCCTAACCATCCATTCACATTTGGTAACAGAGTAATACCCCCATAACAAGTTTGCAGCCATCCAATGAATTGTAAGAGAAACCCATACCTCCTTAACTTTCCCAAAGGTAATTATATTCCACTTGATCAAAAGCCTTGGACTGGTCAAGGCACACCAGATGTCCAAACATTTCCCCAGATGCTCCTTTAGAAATGATCTCAATTAGTAGGATCAGTGCATCCTGGACCCTCCTATGTGGTATGCCACTAAACTGTGATGGATGCAATAAGGAACCTAAAACACCCCTTAGTCGGAGACATAGAATTTTCATCAAAATCTTGTAATCTGTATTCAAAAGAGACAAAGGCCTCCAATTAACCAAATCCCCCAGATCTCCTTTATTTTTATATAGTAAAAGCAACACCCCCTGCAACATGCTCCGTGGTAAAGCTCCCTTCTGCAACCCAGCATTCAATACCTGACATAAGTCCGTTCCCAGGACTTCCCATATGGGTTTATAAATCTCATGAGATAACCCATCAGAACCTGGAGTAATGCCTGATTTTAATGACCAAATTACAGTCTTTAGTTCTTCAACTGTAATGGGTTGAACCAAAGTAATCTGCTTATCAGGAGACAAAACCGGGACTGGTCTGTTGAGAAACCAATCATATATAGTAACATCAGAGAGTAATCGACTTTGAAAGGAGGTAGAAACATAATCATGTATTATATCTAACATACCAATATTTGTAGTAACCCACCCACCTTCTACAGTATTCAAATACCTCATAACTCGTGAGTGTTGTAGAAACCTCAGGTGTTCAAAAGGTAAAGTGTCCTTCTTTTTACCACAAATCCCATGTTTATGTTTTGTCTCCATCTCCTGTAATATCTGAGACTGTAATCTAGCCACCTCACCTTTTACCTTTTTAATTTGTTCCACACAGTCAGATCCCAAAAGCTGATGAAAAGAGGACAAAAAATGCAATCATTCTCTAAGGGAAAGAAGCCCATCATGCTGTAATCTCCCATTTAAACGACCAATGCGCTTAAAGTAAACTCGGACTTCACTTTTTGTGTCTTCCCACCAAATATTTAGATCTTCATATAGAAAGAGAACAGACTGCCGTGCAAAAGAAGGGCGTAACCCACCAGCCACACAGGGATATCCATTAAGGCAGTGTTTAATTTCAACAGCCCGCCCTCTTGGGCTTCAGGTACATCACATAAAACTAATTTAAGTAGTTTGTGATCTGATGTAGCTACTCCTGCAAAGCTTGTGATTGTACTACAACCCCAGGTGAAAGAAAAAATAGTCTATTCTGGAAGCTCTAGAGCCACAAAATAAGTGTTCCCAAACCCTGTGGTGGAAGGCCCAAAGCATCAACCAAACCAGAGTCTTGAAGTAGTGTAGACAAACTAGCCAATCACAATACACCTTCTTTTGTTCCCAGAAACATCATGGGAAGGTAAGGAACAATTAAAGTCCCCCAAGAATAATAAAAGAAGAGGTGCATAAAAAGGGGTATAATGATTTAAAAAGGGACACCTGATCGAATTTAGATTGAGGTGCATAAATATTTATCAACCTCAAAGGCAAAGAACCCCACCTGATATCCAAAACCAAGGCTCTGTCAGCTATGATCTCTATCTGGTGTATCACTTTAATATAAGAATGAAAAAACAGATCCCAACCCCGCTACACAAATCGCTTCCTAAAGACCAAAAACAATCCCCCCACAAACAGCCAGCAGTGGCAGCTTCTACCTCCTCAGGGGAATGCAAACGAACATCCTGAAGAAAAACACAGTCCAAATTTTCATGTAAAAAATTAGAATAAGTGTTTTTACATTTAGCAGTAGTTTTAATGCTGTTTGCATTTAAAGTTGCCACTCGAAAGGAAAAGGAAACCATGAATAAAGTTAGGGATAAATTCACTTAACTTTGCTAGATGCCCTCGTAATCCTACCACTTTTGCCATCCAGAGGCTTTGGGCCTACCTGTCCTTCAGCAGGTTCCTGTGGCTCAGGCCTAGGTGGAGGTAGAGAAGGCTGAGGCACCTCAGAGATCACCTCCGGCTCCTCCACCAAAACTGCAAAAGAATTAGGATCAGCTATAGAAACAGTTGGAGTAGGTATGGTTGATTTTTATACCGGTCTTTCCTTTTCCTTTGACAAACTTACCCTTCTTCCCACCAACTAGTACAAAACCATCTTTTAAGGGATCCAAACCTTCCGTAGAGAAAACCAGGTTAAGATCCCCCCCCGTTCCTATCTCCGATATCTCTTTAGCCTCAACTACTGGAAGCTGTACGTTATCAGGAATCAGAATAGAGTTTTTAAGCAGGCACGACTCAGTCAAGGGGGGAATAGTCACAAGGGTACTGGGATCCAACCTACTCCCAGCAGGAAGGCCCAGTTGAACCGCCTCCCGAATATAATGATCCAGCACCCCAAAATCAGCCTCAGCTGTGTTTTTAGCAGCCAAGGGGCAAAGTTCAAAGGTATGACCCACCATATCACAAAGATGACATTTAGAGGTTTGGAAACAGTGAGCACTAGGATGACCAGACTCCCCACAATAAGAACATCTAAGAACATCACAGGAGGTGCTTATGTGAGTCCGAGACCCACACTTAAAACAAACCCTAGGCTGACCTGGGTAAAAAAGGAACCATTTATCCAACCCCAAAAAAAAACAATTGGGCAGATGCACTAAATCAGAATCGGTAGAATGAAGTTTAACTCTAAATTTCCAACCTCCATTCCCAAAGCCCTCAGCATCCAGGATAGGAACAGGATTCCCCTGGACATCACATCTCTTAGATAACCAATGTATAATATCTACAATGTTAACTCCTTCATTTCGAAACATAATCGTGATGACCCTAAAGGCCTGTTTAGAAAGAGGCAGAACAATAAAGTCAGTCCATAAAGGATTCGTTTTTAAAGTCAAATATCGGCTCCAGAATAGTTCCAATAGAGCAGGGGTGCGAACTAACATCAAAGGTAAACTCCCCAGGAACATGAATCAAGGCATAGACTTCAGAAGGGGAAAAACCCATACTCTGTTTCAACAATGTCTTCCCAACATAAAACCTGTCAGGGGGGTTATCCCTGGGGCCACCATATCTCAAACGAATAGCATTTCATCTCTTGGCCAGCTCCAGAGGTTGCCTAAAGTGACTGGCATAGGAAGGTATGACCGAGGAAGAAGCCATAGCGTCAGCTACCTCCTCTGATGGATTCCCCGAGGGAATGCTAGATGCAATGGCAGTCTGAGTATGAGGGGAAGCTGAAGATTCAGGACCCAAAACAACAGTAGGGAGATCAGGTATAACCATAGCACTTATCTGGATATCCTCCGAGGGAGCCAAAGAACCTCCATCCGGTTTCCATGCAGTACCCGAAATCAGTATCCAGCCTGCCCCATGCAACGCCCGCTCCGGAGACCACGACTCCTCCATTAGATCTCCCCAATCCTGAGAACCCGAGTTTTTGCTTGAAACAGACCTGTCGGCAACCGTGTGTAGTTTACTAGGCCCCGCAGCTTCTGCAGCACTCAGCGAACCTTCCGATCTCTTCCATTTCCTGTCGTCCTCCGCTGCAAGGTTCCGATGTTCCTGTACCAACAGCTCACTGACCCGAAGTAGCTCCTCTTCTAAGCATTGTTGTTTTTCTGCCAGACTAAGACTCGTTGCTGCAGAAGTATCTAAAGGACCGCTTGAACTGGTGTTGTGCTGGCCACCTCACAGATGCATTCCAGCCGCCACTTCAGCGGATCCAATCTGTGTGGAATCAATAGGAACAACAAGGCTCTGGGCTATCGCAATCCCATTCACAGCTCCTTCCTCCTCCATGGCAGGGAACATAGTGACTGCCTCCCACAGTGACAGGGCCCCCCTACTGGCAAACAGTAGGGGAATTTCTACGGTGTCCTGGCCAAATTTCCTTCGTTTTACTAAAAATACCACCAACAGCTTAATCTGGTTCAAGGTCGGTTGGCATTCATTTGTATCCACCTCCTCCGGGTCGTGCCTGAAAATAGGCAGGATTTGTCTAGTGCACTTACCCGGTCAACAAAAACTAAATAAAAGAAATAAGCTTGAACTGGCATCAAGGGGAGGACAGAGGGGAGATTTAGTAGAATATGAAATTTACAAGGGGAGGAGAAGAGAGATGCAGGGTTTAGCATCGGGGGAGGGTGGAGAGAAAGAGTGAATGCAGAGGGGCAGGAGTTACTTCACAGCTCTAAATTACAGCAGTTTCCAACTGCACTTTACAGTTCAATGCTAAAACATTTAGGCGGGTCTACACAATTAATTTTGACTTTGACAAAAAAAATAGCAAGCAGCCTAATAATTTAGCCTAGATTATCAGCTGAGACCCAGAGTTTTTAGAAGTCGAGTGCTAAGAACATCAAGACTGGTCTACACATTAATTGAGACTTTATCAGAAAAATAAGCAAGCTGTCTAGCAATTTAACAAACATTTTCTTCTGAAACCCACTGAAGTCTACGGGCGCATAGCCCAGCAAAACAGTTTGAATCAGTCAAGAATGCAGGGCCAATCAGTGGCCACGCAGAGCCCAACAGTCCAACAGGAGATGGAAGCAACAGGCAGCAGCCAATGGGAGCCTTTCAGCACTTCCCAGTTCGGCCTGGGAGCTTATCAGCAAGAGGAGGGTTCCTTAGTGGCGAGCAGTGGTGGTGTGGATGGCTGGCCCAGGTAGCCCCAGCCACTCAGATGTTTCCCCAATCAGGGGCTGTGAGATCTGAGGGAAGGAACAGAGCAACATATTGTGAGTCACAGTAATAACAAAGGGTGACACTGGAGAGTAAATCAGGGGCGTGTGCAGTGGAGAGAGAGAGAGAGGAATTTGGCAGAGGGTGGGGGGCTGCCACAGACAAGAGAAATAAGCTTGAACTGGCACCAGGGGGAGACAAAGGGGAGATTTAGTAGAATATGAAATTTACAAGGGAAGGAGAAGAGAGATGCAGGGTTTAGCAGCGGGGGGAGGGTGGAGAGAAAGAGTGAATGCAGAGGGGCAGGAATTACTTCACAGCTCTAAATTACAGCAGTTTCCAACTGCACTTTACAGTTCAGTGCTAAAACATTTAGGCAGGTCTACACAATTAATTTTGACATTGACAAAAAAATTAGCAAACAGCCTAGTAATTTAGCTTAGATTATCGGTTGAGACCCGGAGTTTTTAGAAGTAGAGTGCTAAGAACATCAAGACTGGTCTACACATTAATTGAGACTTTAACAGAAAAATAAGCAAGCTGTCTAGCAATTTAACAAAAATTTTCTTCCAAAACCCACTGAAGTCTATGTGCGCAGAGCTCAGCAAAACAGTTTGAATTAGTCAAGACTGCAAGGCCAATCAGTGGCCACGCAGAGCTCAACAGTCCAACAGGAGATGGAAGCAACAGGCAGCAGCCAGTGGGAGCCTTTCAACACTTCCCAGTTCGGCCTGGGAGCTTACCAGCAAGAGGAGGGCTCCTTGGCGGTGAGCAGTAGTGGTGTGGACGGCTGGCCCAGGTAGCCCTGGCCGCTCAGATGTTTCCCTGATCAGGGGCTGAGAGATCAACAAGAAGAGGGTTCCTTGGCAATGAGCAGTGGTGGTGTGGATGGCTGGCCCAGGTAGCCCTGGCTGCTCAGATGTTTCCCCGATCAGGGGCTGAGAGATAAGCAAGAGGAGGGTTCCTTGGCGGTGAGCAATAGTGGTATGGACGGCTGGCCCAGGTAGCCCCAGCCACTCAGATGTTTCCCCAATCAGGGGCTGAGAGATCTGTGCAACAGCATAGCCATAATGCTCTTAAGGGAAAGGGGCTTCTTTTAAAAATTCCATGCCACTTCAGAACATGTTTCCAGCTTGAACTTTATATTCTTGTTATACTGAATTTGTAAAGGCATAGCTAATACCTGTTGATTTAACTAAAGTAACATGATAAAACATTTGAATGTTTCCTTAAACAACATTGAATAAACATGCCACACTGTTACAGTGTGAATCTCTGCTCACTCCATGAAAGATTGGATGTTCTAAAAATCCAGCACTGATTAACTTCTGAATCACTTGTTTCCTTATCTTGTCTGCAGAAATGTCTTGTAGCAGCAAGAGAGTCAAACAAAACTAATTACATGTTTTCAACAGGCAAATAACATTGTTATGTACAGTAGACTTATTATGGTTGATGACCTAAGATTCATCCCAATATACTGTATGAAGCCTTATTCAGTTTAATTTTATTTGTAGAGTGTTTATAGTGCAGGATATCACACCATTCAACACTTTAAGTTCAGGGCCCGGGTAATATTTACATTTTCCACTGGTAGATGCTAACATAATTGAAACAACAGTAAACAGACATCTACAGAATTAGCATGCTACTTCTGATTATCAAGTCCTACACCATGGTAGAATGCCATAAGGCCTTTTAAAGCAGCAAGGAAATTGAATTTTTTTATCTAAAAAAAGCTAGATTCAGCTATAATTAATAAAACTCCAGCTTACCTGCCAAATTTACTTTTCTGGGTGACTTACATGCTGCACACCATGAGTGCCAGGCCAGCAATGCCATTTATAAGACAAATGTGGTGACCGCCTTTTTTCTTAAAAAAAAAAAAAAAACTGTATTAGAACACTTATATAATACTCACATTTTGGTAGCACTAAAAACTGTCACCCCAAGTAAAACTGTAAGATGCCTGGAATCTCTTATGGTGAACAAAGGTGGGGTCATTTTTTTGGCCCAATTTTATTGTAGTACTGCTTCAAAAAGAACAAAAACATCACTCCATATTTATTTATTTAGTTACTAAAAAATATACCATCATTATAGAAAAATTTAAATAATCATCAATTGTGACTCCTGTTTAAAAAAAAAAATATGGTTGTGCAGAATAGCTTTCCTTAACCCCCTTCCCCCAACCAACACCACCTCTGTGTAACTGTTCATATGGCATCATACAAAATTTGTCTTTAAAAATACTGAGACCACAACAAAGAAGGCCCCTCTTGAGCTGTACAGTGCACCAAGTGAAAATCACTGCCAAAATAGAAAAAAGGACTCAGCACTTCCTCCCATAGAAGAAAGTCCACTCCAGAAGTAGTTACAAACACACAGTCACACTTGATAAAGCACCTTGATGCTCATTGCAGAGGACTCTTTTGCACTTTCAGAGCGTGTAACTGCTTGTATCATCTCTTGGCAGAGTGAATCTCTATCTGTGGGGGAGAGTGCTGAGCCGTTCTTCTATTTTGTCTTTAAAAATACATTATTTTGCCTGGTGCAAAGTTTGCCAATGATTTCTTCACAATTCTTAAACTCAAAGAGGAGACAGTTCAGAATAAACTGGATAACATTTAAAAATGTACTGTTCTGCAGTAATAATATACTATTTCATCATGTCATGCATTAGCTATTGAAGAACCAATCTGCAGGACAGTGCCTGAAGTGAAAAAGTGCAGCTGTTTATTTGTATCTGTCTGTCATTCTTGAGTCATAGTATTCTGAGATCTTCTTCAAGGACATCTTCCTCCATAGAGCCACACCTTTGAAGCTGGAGACCATTGGCATGAGGAACACTAAGAAAATTTTACCTACCTGGGGCCACACACAATGATGAACATTATATATTGATATATACATATATAGATATATACATATATAGAGAGAGAGAGAGAGAATAATGGATAGGTAAGTGTGTGTGATGGATTTATTCACACACCCTTGGTGTGTGCTGACCCATAAACCTTGAGAGCGAAGCTCGAGAGGTTTATGTGGTCATCACACACCCTCGGGTGTGTGAAAAACTCCATAACATCAAACTTGCATATCCTTTATTTTTTATAATTGCTGGTATAGAGGTTTAGATTGTATTTCTAACAGCTTGAAAGAAAAATACATTTTTTTTTTAGCTAGAGTGCAGTTTTATTTTTGAAGAAATTGAAAAGTACATGAATAAAACACAGTTGAAAATACTGCAGTTGAAATTATTTTTGTGAAACAATCGAATGCAACAGTTTCTTTGGGGAATGTCATATCAGCCAGATTTTGAGTTATTATGACGAGTCATATCAACCGGATTTCAGGTTATTGTTGCCTTTGGAGCATAATAACCTGAAATCCGGTTGATATGCATTTTTAAGAAAACAGTAATCCGGTTTATATTTATGGTCACCAGTAATTTTTATAAATATATATATATATATATATATATATATATACATATATTCACACACACACACACACACAGTATATACTGTACACAACAGGGGAGTGGTGGTGAAAATAACAAGATACAGATATCTTAGTTGGTGACATTAGTAACTGCAAGATATCAAAAAACATTGTTACTGTTGTCACAGTAGATGTTTTTTAAGTTACTGTCATCATAGTGGAATACTGAATCAATCAGAGAGCAGCTTATACAATGCTGATGATATCACAATGCCTAGTGCAGCACTGAAGCAAGCAGTTAAAATCAAAGAAAAGCAGCAACATTTTTAAATAAACTGCAGATTTAAAAGCTACAGCTTGTAAACTACTGATGTATGTATCAAAGATACAATAGCCTGACTCAAAAGATGCAATTTATCTTCACTTGTGAGTGGGCAGGACTTTCATAACCAACTCATGAGTAATGGTCCTGCCCCCTCACACTTGAAGGTAAATTGCATATTTTGAGTCCCATAGATATATACTGTATAATTGTGGGTGTTTTTTCTTCCACCATCAGCTGGTTGTCTGATTGTGAAGAGCAATGCCTTTGTCAATTTTGGTTGGCATATTTCTTATTTTGTTAGTGGGTTTAAATCTATAATATAAAATTCACACATACCCTAACAATACAAAGAATCGTGGGATATATGTGCAAATCGCCATGAAATGTTAGACTGGTTCTGCTTTAAGCAGGAGTGCATGGTGCCAAATGGCCCCTCACACAAAGTGCAAAGGCTGAGAACACAATGCAGTCCTGCTTAAAGCAGAACCAGTCTAAATGTTCATGGAGATTTGCATATACATCCCACGATGCTTTGCATTATTGGGGTGTGTTGGAATTTGTATTTCTTTGAAACTTTATTTTTGTTGCCATTGCCCTTTTTGGGTAACCCTTGCCTCAGGGGTTTTGTGCTGGGGTTCTTTGTCTTTTTAGCTTAAATCTATAACTTTGTTGAGTGTTGTCATCGAATCCCGCAAAAAAGACTCAACAGCTTTTTCATTCTTTAAAATCATCAGGGGTTCCAAAGCCTCATTTTAGCAGAACTCTAGGGATAGGAAAGCTCCCCAGTTCCAAAATTGTACATAATATAACCCCAGGGAAACCTAGATTTGGGGGTTTCTAGTAGGGGTGGACGGACTGTTCTGCTGGAGATCTGGACCCCCGGATCAAACCCGCAATCCATGGACCCAGATAAATACGGACTTCACAGTAGAAGTTTGGTTCCAGGACCATGGAGATGCCATTTCCACATTTTTTTTTCTGTTGCCTGGGGAATGTCATTGGGACGTAGGCAGCCAGCGGCATCCGATCAGGCAACAGATGGTCACGTGATGCACTCACCGGTATATAAGGCTGGTGAGTGTACCATGTGGCCCAGAAGGAAGAGGGTTGCAGCAGGAGAGACTGGAGAGAGAGACTAGAAGGTGAAGCGCCAAAATGTAAAAAGCACTAAAATTAGGGGAGATCCCCAATCGTGGAGGATGAGGTGAGTGAAGTCAGTCGGTTGATGACGGAAGGGAGTGTCGGGAGTATGGGGGGGGCATGAATGATTATAGTTACAGAAAATCCCAAATGAAACTTTTTCTCGGCCTCAGACAGTAGTGGCTGTGTGTGTACAAAAAGGGCAGGCTGGCCGTTGGTAAAATCTGACTTGTGCTATTTCAGATCCAGAGAAGAGAGAGTACTGGTGGTGGTGGCCCAGAGATTACAGTTACAGAAAATCCCAAATGAAAGTTTTTTTTCTTGGCCTCAGACAGTGTAGCTATGTTTACAAAAAGAGCAGGCTGGCAAAATCTGACTTGTGCCATTACAAATCCAGAGTACTTTGGGGGGTGGGGGTCTCAGAGATTACAGTTACAGAAAATCCCAAATGACATTTTTTCTTGGCCTCAAACGGTAGTTGTGTGTGCAAAAAGTGCAGACTGGCAAAATCTGACTTGTGCCATTCCAGATCCAGAGGAGAGAGTACTGGTGGCCCAGAGATTACAGTTACAGAAAATCCCAAATGAAAGTTTTTTTTTTCTTGGCAGTAGGGTGGCAAAATAAATATTTGTGATGTAAAGAGGGGAGAGGGAAAAAGACTGTAAGGTGGTCCACAATAAATGTAACATTCCAGAAATCCCAAATCATATTTTTTCCTGGCTTCAGTGCAGCTGTGTATACAGAGCAAGGGCAGTAGGGTGGCAACATAATTTTTTGTGATGTAAAGAGGGGAGAGGGAAAGAGACTGCAGGGTGTCCCACAATAAATGTGACAGTCCCAGAAATCCCAAATATTTTTTTTCCTGGCTTCAGTGTAGCTGTGTGTACAATCCAATCATGAATAATGATCATCATCACCTACGTTGAATCCCGATTTCATGTATTAAAAAAAAAATACTGTTTGAACACCATACAAGTTAATGCACCTGCCCTGTGCTGCTGGCTGTGGGTGGCCCAGGGGATAATCTGACTGTGAGTTGTAGCAGGTTGAGTGTTTACAGTACAACACAAGAAAAGCATAAGCACTAAACACAAGTGTCATCATCATCACTCATTCCCCACTATTCCTTATTATCATTGGTTTCATAATATATTGTACTACAAACTTACATTACATGTAAGTATTAACCAACCCCTAATGTGGGACTGTGCTGAGTGCAGCTAATGCACCAGATGTGTCTGCATCTTCAATATAAATTTTGAGGCACACTTAACAGTTGCTGAATTTGGTCACTTTCACTTAACAGTAAGTATTATAGGAGCCAGTCCAGTAATCTTGGAAGGAAGTGGTGGTGGACTGCTGTGCTGTCGGTGTGCTGTGTACAGTCAAGAGTCACAACAGTAAATTTGTCCTTAGTCTGTGTGGGCAGGAGTCATCAGAAGGACATCACGTTTCACGTTAGAGGGATCTTTTGTTCCAAAATGGATCAAAGTGTTGACGAAGCACTTTCTAGTTCTCAGGTAGACAGTGGTACTGCAAAAGACAGGAATCATCCTGAAAAGGGAAAACAAAATCAAATCCCAAAAAGGGATTTTTTCACATCTAATAAGGTTTCATCTTCCAAGCAAATGCTTGAATCCAAAAAATGTGAATGTCTAGGATCATCATCATCAATCCCAAGTAAACAAAAGAAAGTTATGTAGTTGAAAAAACTAAAGACGTGGTGGGTACCACCTGCAGAGGCACCCAACGGTATGGAACAATTGCATATTATGCTACTGCCAGTCCCTCATCCAATTCTTCTAAGGTTGAACCCGACAAGGGTAATACTGATGATAATAAAGGAGATGAAGAGAATGCTCAGGCAGCAGAAGGTTTACTGGAGGGGATGGAAATCGCAGATGAGGAAGGAACAAGCAGAAATGTTTCAGTTGTGGGGGGGCAGTGGGAATAAACCAGAGCAGGCCCAGGACAGATCCAGGGGTGGGGGGGGGACCCTGAAAAGATGACCAAGGTGTCATGCCTTCCTGGGAAAAAATTAAAATATCATCTTTTGTTTGATCATACTTCTCCATTAGTGCTTCTAATGACTTGATAGCAACATGTGCTATTTGTAAATGGCAATCAGCAGGGGTGAAAAGAAAGGAGCATTGGGAACTTCGGCACTGAAAAGGCACCTAGACAGTTGTCGTAGCATCAGTGAGAAGGTCAGTTGGGAGTCTTGAAGAGAAAGTGATAGTGATAGTTCACTACACTCGGGGGTTACGCCCATAGATGAAAGCAGTGGCAGCCTCCGCAGCACTACACCTCCTCCACCACTTGGTGCCATTCGAAGGACTCCTCCGACTGTTACTGAAAGTGACCATGTGTTCAAAAGCCCTCCTCCTTCAAGGAGACATCTTACCATCTCAGAAACATATGAGCGTAAGATCAAATATGTCTGGACTCACCCTGTTGCTATTACAATAACGCAAAACATTTCTGAAATGATACCTGTTGATTTGCTACCATATAATGTGGTTGAATATATAGGATTAAGGCAGCTGCTTGACTACCTCGAACCTTAATATTGTATACCATCATGGAAATATTTCTTGGCAACAGGGAATCACGATCTTTACGATGTCATATGTAAAAAATTTAAATGCGTCTTGTGCAGTGCTGTTGGGAGGGTGGTGCATCTTACAACAAATATCCGGACAAGTTGTCATCCTGAATTCTTCATGTCTGTCATGGCCCATTGAGCATGTTTTGATAATTCCCGTGGGAGCGGGGACAGTGAAGCATTGCAGTTTGCTGTTCTAAGAATGTTTTATTTTCTGTCTGAACATACCTCATACTACATCAATGAAGAGCTCCAAAAACCAGTACAGCAATGGTTCACTTCACAGGGACTGTCAGTTGGATTTATAGTTGCAGATAATGGGTCCAACATAAGGAAGGCCTTGGAGGAGGGGGGCTTTGTTCACATCCGCTGCTTTGCACATTACTTCAATTTAATAGTTCACAGTTTTCTCAATGACGACAGGGAGAGTAAGGCTATCATTAGCACTGGTAAAAGAATATGCACTCATTTCAGTCACTCAAACAAAGCCCATCACTTGTTTGAAAAAATACAGCAAGAGCACAGTTTACCTTTACATAGACTGATCCAAGACATTTCTATTCAATGGAATTCGACCTTTTATGTGTTCCAAGGGCTGCTGGAACAAAAGAAAGCTGTCAAGCAGTACTCCTTAGGAAATAAAACTGGTGATGCAGACATCTGTATCACTCCACCACAGTGGGCCATGCTGGAGTTTCTCATTGTACTGCTCCAGCCATTTGAAGAAATCACCAGGGAGGTTAGTGCAAACACAGCAACTCTGAGCCAGGTGAAACCCCTAATAATTTTTTTTTTAATTCAGATTGAATCTGATTAGGGAAAAGTTAGAGAAGCAAGAAAGTTCCATAATCACACAGGCTGCCAGTGGCACTGACACATGCAGGTTGCCCTCCAGAATACAAGAAGATCTAACGAGACGCATGATCGAAAAGCTGAATCAGATGACAAACTATGTAAAATGCCTATATTCTGATTACTACATTAAAGCAACAATCTTGGACCCATGCTACAAATCAAAGCAACTATTGAGTGATGATGATGACACTTGTTTCGAAAGAAACAAACAAGAAATAATTGATGAGATGCATGCTGTCATGGAACAGCAGCACCACATTCAGAATCTTTTTCATGACACAGCAGCACAGCATCAAGTGACCCATCCTCTACTGTTGCAGCATTTTCTCCTCCTTCCTCCTCAGCCACTGTAGTCAAATCGTCTTCTTCACCACCAGCCTAGCATGGTAGCACTGTCCCATAGTCACTTGGTTCAGTTTCATGTCTTTGGAGTCACTTAGAAGATGTTATTGTAATATCTTCATCTGCCTCTTGTAACACAGCCTCAGCACAGACCATTGTTGAAATGTACCTGGCAGAGTCCAATATCAGCTGGAATGCTGATCCTTTGAAATACTGGAAATCCAAATAAAATATGTGGCCTGCTTCAGTAAACGTTGCAATGAAGTACATGAATTGCCCTCCAACTAGTATCTGTTCGGAACAATTGTTCAGTTCAGCTGGTAAAATCATTACTGACACACAGTCCAATTTGACACCAGAAAATGCTGAGCGCCTCATGTTTCTCAAAGTCAGCATTCCTCACTTTAATTTCAAATATGATACCTGAATAAAACATACAGTAACTACTCTGAGCAGGCCCTATGCACAAAACACTTTCAAGAATTTGTGCCTGTGGTGAAAATCTTTTGTGAATAGGGTCTACTACATGAGGCTGCAATTAAGTGCAACAAGTCAGGTCAGGACAGGCTAGGCCAGGCCACTATGAGCACATGAGTAGCACCGAATAGAAAAAAAATAATATCAGTGGGTTCAGAGTCCAAATACAGCAAGCAACTGCATTTCATGTCACAAACTTACTTGGTGGTACCAGGTACCACTATCTGATCTGTAAGGTAGGGTGCTGCTGTCTTCTACTACTACTACTACTACCACTTTTTGTCATCACAAGTCATGATTATGAATCAACTACTTGTTACTTTTTGTCCTTACTCTATCCCTCCTTACTACTACTTGTCACTTTTTTTGCCTTCAAAGTGATCCTGACTGTACTGTTTTAATTTCTGTACAGTGCATGCATGGCTTAGCATATGCCTGAAAGTTCAGAAACTGAATACTCTTTGTATATTTCTCATGTCCCTAATAGCTGGCTCTAAATACTTCACAGAAAAAAATTCTACTAAATTGAAAATTCATATAATTTCTTTATTTGTGTGTGTGCATGGTATGCTAGCCTGGTTATATCTCACTTACTATAACTGGGCTAAGATTATTATATTGCTATATTTTTTTTGTGATACTTAAATTACTTGGCAGTGGCTGGTAGCAAGCAGTTCTGGAACTAGGAAGGATATCATTGTGTTGTGTTGTTTGTCATCAGTTCTTCAGGTGGCAGAGGCAACCTTTTTTATGACTGCTCTGCAGTTGACCAATGCGATGCGTGACTGACTGCCTCCCTGTGTGGTGATCACTATGTCTTTCATTTTTCTTCTTTAAGGATTCAGCATCCATTCATCAGCATGTTGATCAGATTCAGTAGAAGTAGTTGTAGTACTAGAAAACATTACCACCTCTTGGACCAGGTAGTGTACCATATACCACAGTATACTGGGCCATGCAAAGCAGTTGCATCATTCACATGGGTAGGGTGAGTGGGCTGCCTTAGTGCTGCTCATTTTATCATTCATATCCATTTCTTTGGCTTATTTGGCTCTGACTGGAACATCCATCAGAATAATACACAAACAGCACCATTAATAAAAAAAAGAAATCTTAACTGCCTGGCAGTGCCTGCAGTGCTTTGTGGTGCTATGACATATACCGTAGGTATTTGCATCTGTCTTTCTGTCTGTCTTTCTCACTCCAACTCTCCCAGCACACTCATGTCACGGGCCCGAGCATGATATGCCACCATTGTAGGTCAGCAATGAAGGGGCCAGTAGTGACAGATTTCTTTTTTATTTAGCAGTTTTACTTCAATTTTTATACAACTAATCCATTAAATTATTTATTTTGGGCCGCTGTGTCAAATGTGAGTGACTTTGGCCACTTTTATGCATTTGTTCACATTTTTTCAAATGTTGGTCAATAAATAAGAACTAATCAGGATAAATCAGGACTTCCACCATGTTCTTATTTAATAAGGATCAGAACTTCACCGAGTTCTCCCATCTCCAGTTCTACAGACAGTGGTGTGTATCATTGGGGTTGCAAAGAAATGTTAAGCACCTCAACTGCAACCAGTGGCAACCACAAAATAATGCCCCCTGCATGCACATGCAACAGGTTGGCAGCCTGCCCTTTAACACAAAGGTGAAAACATTTGAGATGATCTTTACAATCTCATAGTTTGTAACTGACCATCTGATAACATTGCCGATCGAGAGCAGTCAGCCAGTGTCATGGTCAGCATGTACAGTATTTCATTAAACAAACATTTGGGTACAGTGAGGATCCTTTTTCACTGGTATAGCAAGAACAACCTCTGACCTAAGCTCATGCAGCTTGCTTACAAATGGCTATCCAGCCTGCCCACTAGTTTATTCCAAAAGGATTTTTTAGTGCTGCTCGTTCTGTCTGTACAGAACACAGAACTAACTTGACATTACTGAATGTGTAGGTACTCACATTCCTCAAGAATACTGTACCACATTCCAGGTATAAGTTGGATGTACCAGAGGAAGAAAGTCAGACAATATTAGAATTATTCCATAACACTAAATAGCACAACAAATAGTGTTATGCACTAAATCCAGTGCTTTGTCTCCACAAGCAACATAAGGGTTATAATATTTATTTGGGTTGCGGCATTCAGTAGAACATTAGTAGGAAATATCTGTCATGGAATATATGCTGAGTGATTGGTACACCCTACAGTAGAGGTTACATAACACTTGGAACCATGGTAGAAGTGACATTAGGTGGCAAGAAGCCAACACCTAGGAGGCAAAGTTATCTCTTGAGCTATGGTTCCACATCAAAGCTGCAAACCAGTAACCCAAGCCATATAGTAATATCAGGTACACATGTGAGGCTAGGATGACCCTGTGCTATCCACACAGATTTCACAGCACTCTACGCATGAATCTTAAACAATCAAAAGTCCCTACCGGTGTTGCTGCTACTATTGACACACTGCTTTTTCACTACTTATTATCGGTGATGTAGTCTCCTATGATGCCATCTTGATTCTGTGCTGAGGACACTGCTGCTTTTCAGCTACTTCTTGATAATGAAGTCTCCTCTGCTGCCACCTTGGCTTTGGTACTGTCATCTTCTGCAGTAGCTACCCTTTCTGCTACTGTTGCTATGATGGCTGCCAGCTGCTGTTCTCTTACTGCTGCCACCTTACTTTATCTGTCTCCCTCATGTCAGTATCTCTGTGCTAGCTTACTACTGTCAAGAATGTCCACTGCCATCATTAACTGCTGTCACTCTCATAAAGCAAGACTGGGTCAGCAGATGAATATGTTGAAAAACACTGCATATTCTTTAGGGTTGCAGCATTCAGTAGAGCATTACAGGAAAACATGTGCAAGGTGATGCATGCTGCATGTCTGTGGTACACACTGCAGCAGTAGTTATATAAGAGTCCATGTTCCAGGCAACTTTACTGTAATTGGCAGGAAGCAAACACCTAGGAGGCAGAATTACCTATGAGACTACAGATTCACAACCATATTGCAAACTGTTACCCCAGTCTCATAAAATAACATTGTGCATGCAATGAGACGGTGGGATGCCCCTGTGCTTCTCAGTGTCAGTTTAGTATGGCGACTCCAAAGACTGCAGGTGCTATTAAGTCAAACAGCGTACATGAAATCCAGAAATACTGAGCACTCCCTCTCCAGTAAGTTAAAATGACTCACTTTGCTCCATGATCCAGTTCTTTAATCTATAAATAGATATAAAATAACAGTATACAGACTACTCCCCCAATAATGCACTCACCAACAGTTGTACACTAAATGCACTTTATCAAGGCTGGATAAAGCACATATGGCATGAAACTGTTGGCAAATGTGTTATCATGGAAGCGGTCTGTTTACATTTTCATACTGTGTCAGTCTACTGGTTGGTGTAAAAGTTATGCAATTGATAACTTTGAAAACCGTCACATTTTTGCCCATCAGGTGCACTGCAATCAGTAAATAAAATATTAGGATTCTGAGCAGTGATACTAACTCCACCACCTTCACTGGGACCTCTTGGTGCACAACTACAGTCACATGCCACACAACTTGCCATGGGACCACAACATTGTCAGTGACACTGCTTCATGTTTTGTTCTGCATCTAACATCGTATTCCATTTAGAACCTTTTAGAACCCTCTTAAGCTCAATTTCCCACAGAAATGCATTGAATTTTCAGTTTGAAAACAAGAACTTTTTTAGAGCTGTTCATGAAATGTCTGAACTTCTTATTATTGATCTGTAAGAGGTTAGCCCATCCCTTAGAAAAATGTATAACTTAGACTGGTTGCTTACTTTCAGACACGAGTGTTCTGAACTACTTAAGAATATTTAGGTATAAATTAATTGCAACCAGATATTAAATAGGGCCTTAGTCTCAAAACCTTCCTTACCCTTGTTGTGGCAATGAAGGGAGATATTTATCATTTATATAAAAATTGTTGACTGGGATAGGCCTACTGAGCCAAGATTTGTTTCCAGGTGAGAAATGAAGGGGCACAGGACAAAGTGAATACTCAGCAAAAGCTCAAGTTAAACAAAGAATCCAGAAACCATAGATAGTCAGTCCATGGGAAATGCAAAATATAATGAACAAATATGTACAGTATACTGAAATAATAGAAATCATAAATTAAGCATTCACGGGAATGCAAAGTATTAGGATTTGGGAAGCACAAAAAAATGCAAAATAAATACTCTAGAACTATCCAAAGTAAAAAACCAAAAATAGAAAAAAAGGTGCAGGATTGCTTCAATGTCTTGTAGTGGGTGTAAATAAGAAAAGGTGAAAGAGTGCAGAGACCAGAGAAGTTACCGGGAGGGGTGGATAGCAGTAGAAGAAGAAAGAGGCTAACTACTGGAGAGGTTGGAAAGGCTTGAGGGAGTTATTAGAGAAGAACAGATGAATTAGAAGGGGGTAGCTGTTCTAGAGATTAGGGAAGGGGGTCATAGAAAGGAAACTGACATAAAGATTTTGCAGCAAAGGATGATGAAGAAGTGGACACATGGTATACTCTGGTTTTACATTTGGGGGAGGACTTTGAGCAACATTTGGATTCTCAAATGCTACACACAGACCATCACGCTGTCCCAAGATGATTAGTGGGGAACTAGGTATGCAATAAGATATGCCAGGGTGTGTGATTATAGGGGAATAACTGAACAGTTCAAGGGTGCTGTTAGGCATGAGGAGCTTGTGCCGAGTGCTTTTAAACACCCAAGAGCAAAGTGCAATTATACCCCCATAATTACACATCCTTGGAGTGTCTTATCACACTTATAACAGGGTAAGAAAATGTCTTTCTAATTTTTATGCAAAAAATATGCTACACTGTGCTAATGCAATGAGAACTGTAAATGTATTACAAGATTGATAAAGTTCCCTTTCATCAGAAAGGGAATCTCAAAACTGTAAATAGTGACTGGCAGTCTGACTGGTGCTTTAGACAAAGTAGATTACAATGATTTGATGTGGTACACAGGCTCTTTGTCTGAAAGTACTGGAGAATAATTAAGAACTGATAATTGCATTGCTTTACTGGTCTCTAAGCCAGTCAGAATGCTTACATTTTTCTCACCATATTATAATGACAAATGAGACCCAGCATTTTAGTAACCAATGCAACACCATTGTGCACAGTCACCAAAAACCACAGAGAACTTAAGGGCAATATGATTGCTGTGCTTGTTGTGAAACAGGTGTAACTTAATGTGAATGGCTTAATAATTTATTACCATTTTAATTTTTGTCTCTATTGCAGTTAGATACTTTTACAATTTTGCTAAATTATCTTATATATCTTATGTCATCTGAATTTTTGTACTGTACATCACATTCATTACTTTGTTTATAGTATTGTTCCTCAATTGTAACCCCACCCCAGTGTTACTAGGAAACAAACTCTGGCACAATGGGCCTTTCCAATACAACAGATTTTATATAAATAAATCAAACGTCTTGCCTTACCGCAAGATAAACTTATTAAAGCAACATTAGAATAAAGTTTTTAGTTCTCTCTTTTCTTGTTTAATTTGAAAAGTATTTTCTACCCTTGTTTGGGATCTAACAGCAGTTTGCCATTCCTCACAGTCTCTTGTGGCATTATATAAAGAGAGACATTGCATCTGGTAACATCCTGCAAATCTCTTGGAGACTCAGCCAACTGGATTGGCTGCTCCAGCACTGAGAATACTATCTGTGGATTCTGGATGGAACCTTTTGGAAAGTAAAATACAGGTTCACATCAGCAGTGAGAGAAAGCAAATGAGTGGTACAGAATCCATTAGGGAGACCTTTTTGCCTCTCCAGGATTTCCCCCCCGGGACTCTGACCAGGACTTCCTCCCATCCTCCAACGCACTTTCAGCCAACCTAACTTGGACTCTGAGACCCACCAGGGGCACATTGCTGTTCTGCCCTCCTGACTTCCTCCCAGGGCTGGGGTTAGCTGCCAATTCCTTTGGTGGACCTCCTTGTTCTTTATGTGACCACCTGAGATGGAGAAAAAGACCTTGAACATTTCCAGGAGGTGGTGGCAGCTGGGACCATGTCAGGCATGGGGGGGCAGGTGGAGGTTTCGTCCTTCATTGTTAGGTCCCTTTTTCCCCTGCCCACCCCCAGGAGCATGGTAATGTCATTGAGTGTCAGATGTACCTGACGACAACCGTGCTTCAATTCCACATTTTGCACCACTTCCCTGCATCTCCATCTGTGCTCACTAAGGTTGTGGCATAGATATGGGACATAGATTCCACACACAAACCCCAACCCGGAGAAGGAAAGCATCCACTGGGATGCTCGTTCCTCCACCCTTGATCAGTCCTCGTAAGACCCAGGCTTGTTCCTGAACCTGAGTCTTTGGCATTGTGAGTGGTAATGATACCACTGTGCTGGCAGACTGGATTCTGCAGGGTGTTTGTTACAGGAATAGTGTGTCTAACTTACTATATTTGCCACTTTATTAGTAAATCTGTGGGATAGATTTTTTAGGAAGGCAACTGTAGGGTGCACTGTGCTTGTATTTCTCTATTTGACATACCAGGCATTTACCCATTTACACTTTAGGCGAGGCCCTTTTTTGAGAGTACCAGGCCTCTATGGCTCTAGCTTTTTTACACAAAATGTAGCAAGACTCCAAATACAGCAAGCAGGACAATAGCTCAGCTTTAAACTTCTAAAAGTCTGGATGACTAGGTTTGCTGGCAAAGGCACCTAGCTTCACATTGAATGAGCTAATTGCTTTCCTCCTACAGCTCTGTAGTGTGCCTACAAGTTTGTTACTGTTTTGTGCTTACAGATTACTGTTGTAATCATCTCTGATTCAAATTGTTTTTTGCAAGGTATATCTTCTGTTACTGCTTTATGTTTTTCTGTAGCAACGTGTTTTTTGCAGGATATATCTTCTCTGAAATTGTTATTGGTGGTGCTTACATTTCTGTGACTTTTTTTATCCTTCATTAGGCTAAGCAAAATTACTGTTTGCTACTATTTTATTTAATTTTTTGCTAAAAGGTTTTCTGTTTGGTCTCAAAGGTGCTGCCGTTTTGAGGTGGAAGAATAGGTTTGCTGCCAAAGGCACCTAGCTTTACCTGAGCTTTCAAGGGCAGTGTAAGGAACAACATTATCGGAGCAAGGAAAAAGATTAAGGCTTCAGAGAAATTGTTATAGATGGTGTATACAGGTTTTACAGTTTAGCTATCATTAGACTAAGCTTTCAGGGCTACTGCATTTGTTGTTGGTTGATTGTTTCTGCTCTTACCGCTCTGTTTCTTTCATCCTTGGTTCTTCTTTTTTGGCAGGGAAAGGGCTTAGCTATCCACCCCCATCCTCAACCACCCCATGCTACACTACGTTTATAGAGTAGCACAGTCATGACATTTCCTGTAGCAAAGCCAGAAGGGGAGGATCAGAGGGGTATCCACACAGTGACCTCACTTACAGGGGCACAAGTAATTTAACTTGTTATAACAAGTTATACAAAAACAAACAAAACAAAACAAAAAAAATCTAACTTTTGCTTTCATTTTCCTACTTCTAATTACTCGGACCAAGTTATAAACTCAGCAACTCAACTGGAATGGATATTATTAACTGCAGGTACTGCGGGACACTTTTCAAAAGGGCAGTTATACAGGATTTAGGATGCTGTCTTAAATGCTGGACCATTGGATATCTAATGGATCAGCTCCAGGCAGCATGGGCAGAGATTGCATGCCTCAAATCGCATATTCAGGAGGAAATATATTATAAGAAGCACCTGCCACTTCCCCAACATCCAACTGAAGCACCTCGACCGCAGAGGGTAGTTGGTCCAGAAGATTGGCAGGTGGTTAGGAGGGGAAAATCGGGTGCCCCATCACTCAGTGCTCTTCAACGTATCACCTCCACAAACCATATAAAAACTACAAACGGGTATCTGCCTCCATCTCCAAAATCAAACAAAGGGGCAGAGAACACTGTAGAGCAGGACACAGCAACACAGGAGCTAGCACTACAAAACTCACCCAAAACAGGGACCAAAACAAAAAAGAGCAAAAAGGAAATCCAAAACACTTCTGATCATAGGAGACTCTATGATTCGAGGAGTTGACATCTATCTCCAGTCAGGGGTATTGGTTAGATGTCTCCCAGGTATATCAGCATGGGCAGACACTGACTGCAATGCTAAAATCATGCAGGAAGCAGGAGAAAACATTGACGTTCTGGTACACATACTGTAGGGACTAACGATCTCGCCACCTGGTCAATTGTGGAGAACAAGGAACACCTGACCAGGCTGGGAGATAAACTGTCATCCATTTCATCCAGCATCTCCTTCTCTGAGGGGGCAAACAGACAGAAGGTCAGAGAAGGGGAGATAGGGGAGTTAAACATGTGGCTCAAGGGCTGTTGCCAGGGAAAAAGGACACAGATTTGTAGGTAGCTGGCAACAGTTTTGGGAGTGAAAGTTCTTTAAATTCAATGGACTGCATCTGACTAAGGAGGTAGTCAATGCATTGGGGCAGAAGTTTGGCGTCTTTGTAGAATATTTAAATTAGCAAATGGGGAGAGGGGTGCAGCACCCGAAATATCAACTGGGAAGAACACCCATCCCCCTCAGCTACTGACCAAACAGGAGTTCAGCATGTTTGTAGTTAATTTGCATCACCAGGTGAGGAAAAGGTCTGGCTCCCCATATGACGCGCAGAGGAAATGCCGACCTTGCCCAACAACTAACACACCAAAATCTAGCCAATGGAAAATCATGTACACAAATGCCCACAGTCTGGAAAATAAGAACCCAGACCTGCAGGCAACAATGACAGAGGCTAAACTGGACAAAATAACCATTAGTAAGACATGGTTCACCAGTAACCATACTTGGGAGACTTCAGTACCTGGCTATGAACTGTTCGGGAGGGGAGTGGTCCTTTATGTCAATGAAAATATCAAAGCTACAGAAATTCAGAATACACATAAGGAGCCAGAAGAACTGTGGGTCACCCTGGAAACAGGAAATGGGACAGCCATATGAACTGGGGTTGTCTGTAGGCCTCCAGATCGGGGGAGGACATAGACACATTACTGTTAGAAGATATACAAAACATGACAGCTAAAGGGGAAGTTCTGTTAATGGGAGACTTCAACATGCCAGATACAGATTGGTCAATACCAGCAGGAAAATCCACCAGAACTAGACACATAGTGGATTCCCTGCAGGGGGAGGGCCTCAAACAACTGGTACAACAACCCACAAGAGAAAGGGCTATCATGGATTTAGTACTGACTAACTGAGAAAGGATCACAGATCTCCAGGTAGAAGGACCCCATCTGGAGTACTGCATGCATTACTGGAAGCCACACCTGCACAAGGACATTAACAAAATGGAAGCAGTCCA
Organism: Neoceratodus forsteri; assembly: GCA_016271365.2. Classification (NCBI taxonomy): domain Eukaryota; kingdom Metazoa; phylum Chordata; order Ceratodontiformes; family Ceratodontidae; genus Neoceratodus; species Neoceratodus forsteri. Next base: position 557,619,513 of record CM057458.1, read on the forward strand.
GAGAAGGGCAACCAAAATGGTGCAGGGAATGCATCAGAAAACATATGAGGACAGATTAACGGAGTTCAGTATGTATACCCTAGAGCAAAGGAGGGAGAGAGGTGATATGATCGAAACATTCAAACATTTTAAGGGCATTATCAAGGTGAAAGAGTCTAACATGTTTCAATATAAGAAAAATAGAAGGACAAGAGGACACATCATGAGATTAGAGGGAAGCCGGTTAATGGGTAATGTGAGGAAATTCTTTTTCAGAGAAATGGTGGTAGATGCATGGAACGGCCTATCTCAGGAAGTGGTGGATATGAATACAGTTCAGGGCCTCAAACAGGCATGGGATAGGCATAAGGGAGCAATACAGATGAATATGAATAGACAGGCAATTGACAGAGTACAGGCCTATGGCACATTCATAAGGTAAAAAAAATGAGCTGACTGAATGGGCCTTGTGGTCCTTATCTGGTGTCAGCTTCTATGTTTCCATATAATATTAACATAGTAACAGAGACATTTAAGGTCAGAAGGGCCTCTAGGTTCACCATGTCCCCCTCTCCTCCAGCTCATAAGCAGGGATGAATAAGTATGATGTGCAAACAAGTACTACTTAATAGAGAATCTTCCAAGAATAAATCTTCAACATTGATGCCCACTTATGGGTCTGAGCTGGTTGCACTAGGTCCCTGTGGGGGCAAAGCTTTGGCCAGGGGACCAGCATCAGCTGCTGGGCATGGTGCCTGTACACACCCCATTTGGTGATGCATGCTTTACCAACCTCAGTTCTGTCTTCCCACTGTCAAAAGAAAACAGTGGGAGTGCACCTCAGTTCACCTTGTCGCCACCAAAATTTTCTGACTGCATTACTATGTGGATCTGATTTAAAAAAAAAAAAAAAAAAAAAAAAGCTGCATCGAAAAAGAAAGTCTAACTAGTGCCCATCATACGTTGTTGCTGTGTGAGAGACAAATGGCTGTAGTGGACCACCATCATAGCTACATGACCTGACTTGTACCAGAGCACAATATGGATGCCTGCAACACCTGCTTCTCTATGGATCACCGTACTCTAGAGAACATGTGTTACAGTGAGGATGACTGATACCCACTTCTAATGGCAGGCATCGCACATGTACATCCATGGCTAGGTCACTGGGCTTCTTCCCTGGACTTCTGATTCCCTGGATGCTCAGAGTTCTTCTTGGCTTCACTACAATGAGGTGATGGAGACTGTGGTGGATGGGTCTGGTAGACAGTTGACTCCTTCTAGGCAGCCAGCTGAAAACCCTCCACAGACGGCCTTGAGCAGCAGAAGTTCCTGGTGGTGAGGCTGAAGTTATACACTCTTTCTACACCAGTGGACACCTCAACATCATCCTCTGATGACACCCCGCTGCTGCTGTTACTGCTTGTGGTGAAGATGAGACAGGTGACCTTAATGATGATGCTGGGCCTACTCGTGAACTGTTTGCAAAGTCAGGGGATGGTACTGGTATCAAGGCTATAGTCCTTTCTGATAGATGACATAATCACAGATGAGGATCAGAGTAATCCTGTGGGACCTGTACGGCTCTGGACTCCTCTCCTCGGGGGGGGGGTCAGTCCTCAGATGTAGGACTCCCTTTGGGCAAATGTGCTCATCCCTCCCAACAGGTGAGGCCTCCAATGCAGTTCCGCAATCCAGGCTGATGCCCTCAAGACCAGGAGTCTCAACCCTTCCTGGAAGGGCAGTGCCGGTTCGTAGAAAGGATGCCCTCATTAATAGGTCCTGAGGGACCGCTTGTGTAGAAGCAACACCTAATGTTGGTGAGTGCTTTGGATGAGCGGCATAGAGAGTATGATAGGGCCCAGTACAGGCCCTTCTCCCCGGCATCAACCATACCTGAAAATGACACCTCATCACCATCAACATCCTCCTTTGAGGACGACAAATCATCCATCCATCTTGCTTGAGTACTCATTGTAGCAGTGATTCTTGGTGGAAATGGTCCAGATACTTGACTTACAGGCCTTTACAAGCCATGATGTGGTAGACCTGCCACTGGGACACCTCAGGGTTCCCAATATCAACACTGTAATTGTCCCTTCATGGCCTTGAGTTATGGAGAAGGCATCTCAGACAGTGTGAAGATGTTCCCCTTTTCAACCTGATCATCCCCAGGGACATCCTCATATGGTATGGTGTACCCTCATGGTCTGCAGGCAAAGTATTTCACCCCATCTCATGGCTTTAGGTACTGCAGACCCCATTGGGACCACTGTGCCTCACACTTGACTGACCTCCAGATGCAGATTCCGCTCACATGGATGCTCTTGGAAGGAAGGCATTTACCTCAACAAATATGGCAAGCTATAACCATTGCCTACAGTATGGCTGCAGCTGAACACTCTTTTTGCTTCACTGCCACAGAGCAGCACAGTCCGGTAGGCCATTGGCCTTTCCACCCAGAGTCTGCAGGTAGCATGGGACCAGTCAAGGGCATCTTGCGTCACCAATGAGGTGACCTTCATACTAGTGGGAACAGCACTCTCTATCTGATGGATGATGTGGCTTCACCTTTCCAGACTGGCACCTTGGGCTTAAGGTACTTAATTTGCATTTCCAGGGGCTCACTTCTTCCCCAGGGTAGGCAGGAACTGTTTGAGAACCCTCCTGCTCCTGTGCTACAGTCACTGGATCTGTGAGGAGCCCCTGCCCTCAAGTGTGCTCCCCTACACAGAGGGCTGAGGGTACTGTAGCTCTTAACCTAAAGGTGAGTCATCTCCTTCCTCAGGAAAAGGGATGGTTGGAACTTTGACCCGTAAGTGGGAGTCAACGATGAAGACTGATTCTTGGAAGATATGAAAATTACATAGTTACAGTAATTGTTTTTCTCTTAGAATGTCTTAATCATTGATTACTATGACTGCCCACCACCCCTCACTCTAGCAGAGCTAGGGCCTCTGGACAGCTCACCCTGTGATTGCCGACTGGCACTTCTTGTGCTACATGCCTTTCTCCAGGTGCTCCACTCCCTGTAGGGTAGTTTGGTAAAAGTGGTTCAGGCATACAATTGGGTTCCCAGTCCACTGAACAAAAAAAGTGATGAGGGCCCTTTTTAGGTCTTCATGCCTATAATATTTCACTTTAGTTGCTTCTTACTGGATTGCTGGTTTTAAGAATGACTGAACACCATAAGTAACTTCTAACAGCTCTGAGGTTTATTCACCAAACATACATTAGATAGATCAGCAGGCCTCAGCAGAACTACTACTACAATCTGCTCATGCACTTTCTAAAAACCCAGTCTCCACCCAAAACATACCATTAGCCCAAAAATGCACGGGGATGTGGACTAAACCATTCTACACCAGTTCCTAGGGTAAGTTACCATATACTACATCTCCCCTTCTAGTAAAAGAAAGCAATTAACTTGATTTCGGTTTGCATATCAATGACAAATAATTACCAAGCACTATTAACATAATGGTTGAGTCTTTCTTTGTGATGAGTTAGGGTCTAAAGTCACTGGTACTGAGCTTTGTTGAAATAAATCTTTACCACTGACTTAAGTCATAACAAAATCTGTGAACCTCTCAGGAACTTTAAGCAGACGCCCTCTTCTGGTCATTTGAGTAGACTGCACACTGGGTACAGCCTCAGGTCTTTCTGGCAGTGTCATTGAAAACAACAGGTTCCATCTCAGGTTGCTCATACTCTTGACAAGTGTCCTGTTCCTGGCTGTTGTCCCTGGATTCTACTGTTTGTGACAATACGGATTCAGTTGACTCATCTGCCTGTTGCTGTTCAGCCTCCAAAGCAAGCAACTGTTCAGTCTCTCCTCAGGTGACTTCTGTTCCTGCGGTACCGCTGTCCTGCAGGTGTAATCACACTATAGGATCTTGGCTCATCACAGATTCTTTGCACTGTAGCAGGTTGCCACCCACTGGAAGTCTCCATGCATACATTTTCCCCTTCTCTGAATGGAGTAAGTGGAGCTGCATTCCTGTTGTAACACTGTTTCTGTCTTTTCTATAGTCTTTTCAGACGTTTATGTGCATCCTTTGGTACTTCAGGTCGCAGTGCCCTTGCATTTGCAGGTAATGTTGTCCTCAACATTCTACTCATTAACAGTTGAGAAGGTATACAGTTCAGTGCTGTGACTGGTGTATTTCTAAGACTGAGCAATGTGAGATGTGGATCGGTCTAACCTTGCATAGACTTCAGAAATATTTTTTTACTGTCTGGATCATTCTTTCAGTTAAACCGTTAGATTGTGGGTATCCTGGGCTGGAATGAGTTATTCTGAATTCCCACAACTTTGCAAATTGCTTCATTTCATGACTTGCAAATGGTACATGATCAGCTACCAGTTCTTTTGGAATTCCATGTCTTGCAAATACAGCTTTCAATTTTGCAAGAACTGTAGCTGCTGTCTTGTTAGGCATTCTAAGAACCTCAGGGTATTTTGAAAGAGTCCACTACTATTAAGTAGGAGTGTCCCCTAAAGTCAAAAATGTCTGCACCAAGCTGTAACCGTGATGGTTCTTTATGGTTGCTGGGTAAGAGTTCCTGACAAGGTCCACATGCTTCAACCATCATTTCTACTTCTTGATTCGTGCCTGGCCAATACATCACAGCTCTGGCTTGTCTCTTCGACCTTTGTATTCCTTAATGTGCTGCATGAAGTCTTCGTAGCATATCTGTTCTCAGCTCTTTGGGTATGATGATTCTTTTGCCCACTATTATGAGTTCATTTTCTATGTATATATTGTTTCTCATGGGCCAATAGTGCTGAAGTTTGATGCTGACTTGTTTTGTCCTGTTAGGCCATCCTCCGAGGTGCATTTCTTTAAGCAACTGTAAATCACTGTCCCTCTGTGTGGCCTGTTTTAGCCTCTCTAACATGCTGTCAGGTAGTGTTTCTGTTGCTTGGATTGAGTGTATGACCTTTTCACTACTTAGATCAATGTCTCCTTCTGCTGGTTTTCTTTGTACTGCCCTGGACAAAGTGTCTGCAATCAGAACCTGTTTTCCCGCAGTATATATTACCTGTATGTCATATTTCTGTATCTATAACAGCATCTGCTGCAGTCTTGCTGGAGCCTTTCCAATTGGTTTGTTCAGTATGGACTGTAGTGGCTTGTGATCTGATTGTACTTTCACTGACCTTCTGTAAACATACTGATGAAATTTCTGTAGAGCGAACACAATCGCTAGCAACTCTTTTTCTATCTGTGCATAGTTTCTTTCAGCACTGGACAATGACATAGATGCATAAGCTACTGGTCTGTTTCTTTGTAGTAGACAAGCACCTAGTCCATCCTTAGATGCATCTGCTTGGATTTCAATATCCTCTTTTGGATCAAAGAATTGTAATACTGGTGCAGAAGAAATAGTCTCTTTAAGCTTTTGTAAGGCTTCTTCCTGTGCTGGCTGCCACTGCCACATGACATCTTTTTTGAGTAGCTGCCTTAGTGGTGCAGTGAGGCTTGCTTCATTCGGAATGTACTGTGCCAAGTATCGAGACATTCCTAGCAGTCTTGGTAGCGCTTTTTTATCTTCGGGAGGGGGCATCTCGGTTATTGCTTCTACTTTGGCTTCATCAAGCTGTAATCCATTTTTGGTTATGATATGCCCCATGTATTTCACCTCACTCACCAAATACTGTATTTTGTCACTATTGAACTTAACATTAAGTTCCACTGCTCTGTCCATTACTTTTCTCAGGATATTGTCATGCTCTTTCTTGGTAGCTGCGGCTATAAGCATGTCATCAGCTATTACAAAACACCTGGTATGTCCTCAAGTGTTCAGCATTTCTCTGCTGGAATACTTCACTCGCAGACCTATACCAAAAGGAAGTCTGTGAAATTTGTACCTTCCCCATGGACTGTTGAATGTACATAGGTCTGCAGAGTCGTCCTTTAATTTGATCTGCCAGTACCCATCTTTTTCATCCAGAATTGTAAAAACCTTTTTACCTGCAAGTTTACCCTGAATATCCTTCAATATGGGAATGGAGAAGTGATGTCTTCTGATAGCTTTATTTAAGTTTCTAGGGTCCAAACACACCCTGATCTCACCATTTTTCTTTTCGGTAATTACAAGGCTATTTACCCATGTTGTAGGTTTTCTTACCTTGCTAATTACCCCAATTTGCTCCAGCTGTTCCAGTGTCTGTTTTAGTCTGTCCGTGATTGCATATGGGACTTTCCTGCGCCCATGTATCACAGGAGTAACATTTGGGTCAGTATGTATGTGGTAAACTCCTGGGAATTCTCCTAGGCCTTCAAACACTGTTTTATATTGTGCAAGAAGTTCCTCTTTTGTGCTTGGTGGCTTGGTTTTAAGCACCTTTACTTTGCAAATCAGATCCAGGATGACACACGCCTGTTAACCCAGTAGGGAAGCTCCCGATGTGTTAGTGACATAAAACTGCAGATTGGCCTCTCTGTCTTGTGTCTTACACTTTAGCATCACTTCCCCTTCAGGGCTAATTTGTGCTTCTCCATATGCCATTAGGATAGTACTGGTCGGCTTGATTTGTACCTTGCATGGAAACTGCTCAATCACTTCTTTAGTCGGTATATTGGCTTCAGCTCCAGTGTCCAACTTGAACTTAACTGGCTGTCCCATTATCTTCAAGGTGGTGTACCACCCTTCATCTGGTACTTGTGTCTGCACCATTGAGACGTTAAACCGATGTCCCATCTGCCTGGATTGGTGGTAGTTCAGGTGGATGTTAAAGATCCCTTGGCACTTATCGAAAAGAGTAGGGGAATTTCCCCGGTGTCCTGGCCAAATTTCTCTCATTCACTAAAAAAATACCACCAACAGCTTAATCTCGTTCAAGATCAGTTGGCATTCATCTGTATCCCCCATGTTGTGCCTGAAAATAGGCAGGATTTGTCTAGTGCACTTACCCAGTCAACAAAAACTAAATAAATAAATAAAATAGTGCTTCTAACCATTTGGTCATTTTCTCATGAGGTTTGTTGGACTTTTTGGACCTGCACATTTTTGCATAATGGTTGAGGCAACCACATTTACGACATTCTTGTCCATATGCTGGACAAGCCTTTGGTGCCTGTCCCTTGCCACACCTCCCACATGTGTTTGATTTTTGTGCACGTGTCTCACGTGTTGGTAGCTGGCAGTCTGGTTTTCGGTCTGTTTTACCATCCTGCCTCGATTTATGTTCTACAGCATGGATGAACTTCTCAGCAGTCCCTTGTGACATCACTCGTGCCTGTGCCCTTGTTACCTCTTTGGCTCTGCATATGTTCACTGCTTTGGCCATCGTGAGGTCTGGGGATTCCAGTAGCTTTTCACGGAGCCTGTCATCGGTGACACTGAAGACAATTTTATCCCCAATCATTAAGTCCTCACTCTCTTTAAACTCACAATTCCGAGCTTTTTGCCTGAGCTCTGTAACAAACTTGTCTATACCTGAGTGTTCATTGAACGGATGGACCCAAAACTGATGCCTCTCAAACACCAAGTTTTTTCTTGGTTCACAATAATTCTTAAATGCTTCTATAACCTCAGCTGCTTTTTTAGCTTGTGGTTCAGCATATGTTATATTGAGGGTATTGTACACCTCGAGGGCATCATCCCCGATCGTGTGCAGCAGTACTGCAATTTTCATTTCCTCTGACTTATCATCTACCCCCGTGGCTGTGAAGTACAGACTTAATCTCTGTGCCCACCTTCTCCAGTTTTCTGCAAGATTTCTGGTCAACAGTAGTGGTGGAGGTGGCTTAAATTGCTCCATACTGCCAAAAATACTTTGTTATACAGTCTTTTAGTAAGCTTTAGGTACTCACAAATACTGTCTTTTTTGTTTCTTTTCTTGGCAGCATAAACTTTCTTCTTGCTTGCAACTGCAGCACTGCAAGTTCACTTCTGACACTATATAATATTTCACTTTAGTTGCTTCATACCGGATTGCTGGTTTTAGGAATGACTGGACACCATAAGTAACTTCTAACAGCTCTGAGGTTTATTCACCAAACATACATTAGATAGATCAGCAGGCCTCAGCAGAACTACTACTACAATCTGCTTGTGTACTTTCTAAAAACCCAGTCTACACCCAAGACATACCATTAGCCCAAAACTGCAGAGGGATGTGGACTAAACCATTCTACACTGTTACTAGGGTAAGTTACCATATACTACAATGCCAACCTAAAAGAAAACAAAAGAGGTTGCTCTGTCTTTTCTTTATTTCTTCTTTTCCTCCTTCCCTTCCTTCTGTCTGGGGTATATCTCCTTTTTTTCCTTGGGTATATCCCTACTAGGTGCTAAATGCAGCTTGTGCTCACTGGGTACTATCTACTTCTAACTCCACTTGACAGTAGCCTTGTCTGTGGATGTGTGCTGCTACACTAGATTGGATCAAATTGTATTAAACATCACACATCCCTGTTGTTACAAGAGAAGCAGGTTACTTTTTCTCTTGTGTTTTTCTTCTGGCTCTGCCAGGCAATTTTTCATCTCTTGGTTGGTATGGTGTTTCTCCCATACCGTGTTGCTAGTTAGCCCAGCAGACTCAAGGATAGCTGGAGACATGGACACATCTTGACTCATTTGGACTGATCAGCCCTGCAGTCCATGTAACAGATGTTTTTCCTTTCCTCTCCTCCTCCTCCTTCTGGGGCGGGGGGCATATACCTAGCTGTTTAAAGAACAGTGCTCTCCTAGTGTCATGCTGTTTGCTTGTTAGGATTTATTTGTAGCCTTTCTACAGTTGACACAATTGTGCTTTCTCATTTGCAAGGGGGTCCCAAGGTTGTGGTATACCCTTTTCTGACTTACCTTGCCAGAGCCACATGCTTGCAGGGCTGCTGCTCTAATATCACTACCCTGTCCATCTGGCTAGTGGTGATGAAGCTCTGGCTTCACACCTAATGACCCCTCTGTGCCACCTAGTGTCTAGAGGTTGGTTGTTGGTTTTTATTTTGTTGTTGATTTATATATCTTTTTCCCTGTCCCTTTGGGCTGGGAAATCTCTCAAGCCCTCTCTTATTTCCCCCCACTTTTGTTTCTCTCTCCTGGCAAACAGAACTGATGTTGGTGAAGGAGCTGGCAACGGTTATTGGTTAGTGTGTGACATCACATGGAGGGTGATGGCACCATGCCAAGTAGACAGAGAGCTGAACCCCTGACCATAGCTTTGCTCCCATGTGTTCCTAGCACCTCCAGCCAAGACCCATAACTGGCAATCAATGGTGAAGATATTCTGAAAGATGAACAGTTGTGGTTAGTATGTAACTTTCATTTTCCCACACACACTATTACCCAGGGTACCCTGTGATTTACATAGTAAACAAAAATTTGTCCAGGCTTATCTTGAAAGCCTGTACAGTCATTATGTGCACTGTTTCCACTGATAGGCTGTTGCACAGGCTTGCCACCCTCTGGGAGCAAGAGTGCCTCCTAATAATACCATTGAATTTACCTTCTCTGTGCTTCAGGACATGTCCATGCATCCTGCTGCAGGACAACAACTCAAACTGTTTGATTTTCTCATAGTTTTTGTCTGCATTGCTCCTGATCATTTTGGTGGGGCTGTGTTGCACCCTCTTGACTGCCTCAGTGTCCTTTTTGTACTAGTATTAAGCTATCATTTCCACATACATTATTGGGAATTAGTTTGGGTTTGTTTCAGTTCAGAATGCTTACGATTTCTTCTGTCCCATATATACTAATGGTTCATTTAAGTATGACAAGAATAGTGGGGATCCTTGTGGACACATAACTGTAATGTTGGCATATAATGAGTAACAAACCTCACTGGAGAACTGTTGAGTATGGAGGAAGTTGTTGTATGTAGCGTTACAAAGGGTTTTTTGTTGGTTGCCAGAGAAGGAAACTAGTTATAGATGGTTTAAGACTGCCAATTGATAACAGTGACATCAGTTTCTCCAGTACTAACCGCAGAGAAATGTTGGTCCATGTGGTATGCCAAACGCAGACTGCTTCAACAATTAAGCCATTTTATTCTCAATAGTGACATAAGACACTCTACTGAAGAGACATTATTTCATTGTGATCATACATGGAGATATCTTGTTAACTGTATCTCTTAACCAGAATTCAAACTACTTTATGTATGTGTCTATGTATTTACCTACCTTCTGTCTGTCTGCCTCTCTATCTAACTATCTATCTATTTATCTATCTTTGCTATTAGGTAAGATACATTAGGCACTCATATGCCTGTCTTCAGGCACAACCTGAGGGAATTATAGACTTACAGCATTATCAACAGGCAATTACCCACTGCAAAACCAAGCAATAACCCACTACAAAACCAACACTGGGGACCAAAATAAGTAAAAACTAATTCTCTGATATCAGAGTTTTCTTTAAATAAAATGTCTTTATTGAAAATGTTTAATAATAAAATAATACATAATCAATATGAACACATCAACATAAACAATGAATAAGACTATACACTCAGTAGTAAAAAAAAGAGGGGTTAATTAGAGGTCAATCTTTGCTTAATCTCTTATGACATAATACAGTACATTGTAAGAGTTGATCCAGAAGGCTACAATGTGTGGATCTAATTGTAATGCATGGTTAGTACTTTTTCCCATACAAACTCTGCAGTCTTCAAAAGCCATAATACCATGACTCTGACATCAAGCAGTCATAATACCATTGATGCGACATCAGATCAATGGTATTACAACCTAGAATCATTGTTTGTATTGTACTCGTGCTCCAACTCAAAACCACCATTTTCACTGAACAAACAGATGCACTAGGATCTCCCCTTCTGAATAAAAAAAAATGCTTCTGTTAGGCAGTAAGTACAAACCTTCAGTCTTGGTTTGAGGGGGCGGGGGTATGTTTCAGGTAGTTGTGTCGTTTTCACTAAACCAGCAGGTGTGCTCCCCCCATGGCCAACCTAATCTCTTCTGGATTGGAAAAACAGATAGTTTTTTATTTGGTAATAAGTAATAGAAAAGGGGGGGCTGAGGTCAGAGGATGAGTAAGGTAGGAAGTTGATGTGCGAGTTGCATCCTCTGAAAATCTGCAAGCTGCTTGTTCAAGGTAAGGGGAGGTGAAGTTGTAGAGTGAGCGAGGGAGGGACTGTGAGCTGCATCTTCCACATATGTGCGAGCTGTGCTCATTTAAGTTAAGAGTGTGGGTAAAGTTGGAGACCAGCGTGAAATTGTAAAAACAGATAAAGATAAAAAGCCACATATTACAAAAAACAATGGATGGCTCTTTATCTGTTGTGTAGCCACAACTCTATCTCAGGATTCTGATGACTTCATAAACCTCTCCAACTTTGCTTTTGGGGTTTATTATACCAGAATCCTTCAACGGAGTTACAGCTCCTTAACAGTTAAAGAGACATCTGTTATTCCATTTGTAAGCCAATAAAGCATACATATTTAAGAATTTGGGTAGTCCTTCATAAACAAGACATTCAGCAGATTTCCCCATCTTTTGTGAAAAACAGGTATTGTATTTATATATACTAGCAGACACCTTCTCCATTAACAAAGAATGAAACATTTCCATGTGCCACTCTCTATATGTAATTGGAGAAGTATTCCGCCAGTTCCTCAGGACCAATTGTTTGCAGTTGAATCACAAAGTGATGTGTTAAAATGTGTCAGTAACTGAGAATGAGTCTTTAAACAAAACTATATAAAAGAGTTTTTAACATGTAAGGGGTTTTGCTAGCACAGTGCCACCTTACTGCCCCCCCCCCACCGATAGCTGTCTTAGCTCCACTTGTCCCCTATGTGCAGAATTGTCTATGTGTGATGCCTGCAATCAGATATTATTACTTAGTGGGATAGTTGATAGCAGGGCACAAGCATCTGGGAAGCTGCATCTACCCACCTCCCCTTCAGGATAGCCTTCCCCCACACCACACCACAATACCCACAGCCGATCACACATTAAAGATAAACATTTAGGCAGAAACAGCACAAGTTTAGTACAACTTCCCTCCCAGTAAGAAAAGTTGTTAGTCATGCACACTCTTATCTAACCAGCCCCAATTAGGCACTAAGTGTAGGTAGGGCAATTCATTTAGTTTTTATTTCACATAAAACCCTTTAGGCAGAGCCTATTTTCAAAGGGTTTAGTGTCAAGCACAACAAAAACCAGTGTTGCAGAGTTACAGTAGGTACAATGCAGTTTCAATACAATACCATACAATGCAAAACAGTACAATACAATGCAACCATATTGCTTAAATGTGTCATCAGAAACAGTTGCATGTCAATCAGGAAATATTACTGTATAGTCAAATCCCACACATGATAGTGGTAGCTGCCACTGACGAGGCCCAACTAGGTGCAGCTGTGAAACTTTATCACCATTACTGTAACAAGTATCTTCCATAAGCTCCTGTACTGGAGACTGCTACCCGAACTTGCTTGGTACTAGGAAATTGTACAACTGGCTACCTTATAGCAGTCCCTGGGTACCCAGTGTTGTGTCATTGCAGACCCGATTATGTTCATGCAGGTTGGTCAGAATTGGTACACTAATATTTCACAATAACAGTATTTTACTCAAACCCCACAGGTAATGCCATTTTTTGGTAACCAGGTAGGGACCACTAAGCACAATATCTGTTTCAGGTGTGACCCAGGAGCACTGGGGGGGTTAAGTGACTTGCTCAGTGTCAGAGTATGCACGAGGAGGTTGTGTGACTCAAATCAAGGTCTACTGGATGTACCAAGCACATTCACAGCTCATTAGTTTAACCTCTAGGCTATACTACCAGCCACCTGTCCCAGCCCCCTGCCAACTGATATGAAAATCTGTATTCTTCCACTGAGTGGTGTACAGTGATTGTCATCTCTTGTTTCTTACAGGCTGGCATGCATATGCTGCCTAAGCACTGTTCCGTAAGGCACAAGGCCTGGGAATGACACATTTTGGCTGTGGACTTGTACAATGTCTGTTTGCTTCTTGATCCCAAACAGATCTGCCTGTCCCCACACAAACCCATCTTTTGTACAGAACTCCAAGTCTGAGTCTTCTTTGGTCATGTCACTTATTGATCAGCCCCATTTAAACCTGATAGGAGTCCAGTTGGCACCAAACACAACATCATCCATGCTACAGTGTTAGCAACAGTTCTCGAGCCCAGAAGAAGTTGGAGATTGGCCATGCTGAATGTTAAAGGTGACAAACTAGCAGCCCCTCTATCAGTTCTGCTCTGAGAATTGCTCCAGTTTCCAATAAAATGCACACCCTAACCCATTTGATTCAAAACAGGAGTCCTTGGAGGTTACAGTTTGGGAATGTCATGAGAATAAACAATTTGGGGGTTATAAACATACAGTAACCAGTGTATATAATCAACAAATATAAAATATAAGGGGCTTTACAATGCCGAGTTGACAACAAACTCATTGACCAGCATCGCAGCTCCAGGCTCCCTGTCGACTGCGAATTGCAGTCAGCTGGGAGCCGCGCACAGCAGGGTCCAATCTTTTCTTTGGGGAGCTTCATTCCCCCAATCCCTGTGGGGTTTTGTTCTCTGCACTCCCCCTGTCACTATGGATACCAACCTGAGTCGGAGTTGGTTCGGGAGGGGTGCAAGATGGGGAGAGTGTTGCCAGGTCCCGGCTTCATCCTCTACAGCATATGGCGGCTAAGGTCGGCAGCAACGTATGTTGCTGCAGGGATTTCACTGCGGGAACTGTATACCAATATAAGGGAGGCTTCAGGCTTGCTGGATAGGGAGATGTGTGTGTGTGTGTGTGTGTGTGTGTGTGTATCTGGTTCAACAGCAACCAAAAAGCAAATTTCTTTTTCTTTTTAAATGTAAACCCTGCCCCCAAGGATTGGCACAGCCTGGTGGATGTAAAGTTATCACTGGTATCTTTACACTACTGTGGTTGTAGATGGCATCTGGGGTTTTATATCTTCATATCTGAAAAGTGCGGTGCCTCCATCTGATGGAATCTTTTTGACAACAGGGTTCCAGTGTGCAGTCCGCCAGAAAAATAATACTAAAACATCTCCCACCCTAGGCAGATTAACAGTAATTATATGCAGTAACTTTTGAAAAGTATAAAATACTGTAACACATAATACATGAATGAACAATGCAACAGGTTATGCGGTTTATTAGGGGGAAACTGGAATGGATGAACAGGGATCTGAAAAAGGGAAAATGGGTAAGGCAGGAAATCAAATGATATAGAAATAAACAAAGGTTCAGATCGGGTACATGACACTTCACTCCCCGACATTTCACTCCCACGTCAACTCGCGCCTTCCTATTCCACTCCCCTCAATTCACTCCCAGTAATCACTGTCCCTAGCTCACCAGTCTTGATCTCATAGCAGTCACAGCACTAAAGACACACATGAGGATGAGGAAGAACTAGGAAAAAACACAGAAGTCACAGAAAAGTGGTGAAGGGAATGTTCTGAGTGCAGAAAGCAACCCTTCAGAGCCTTCAGAACTGCCCTCCTAACATTCAGATGATGAAAATGAGCAATTGTATGACTCGGTACAGTCCGTTGAGGAAGAAGCACACTCAGGTGTGGAGCTCTCTGTTAAAGACGCAGCTCAGTGTCTCAGTATATTGCCCAAGGACTGTCTGAAATTGAATATAGCCAATATACAAACTCCCATTCCTATTTTCCGATACTGCTGTGTCTGAATTAAATTCAGTCCAAAAAGAAACAGAAGCTAAAACACGGGTTTACATGACAAAGCTAGTCACCCCTCAGGATTCATCTCTGCTCGAAGACATAACAAAATACCAGAAAATGACAAATATAAATGCTCAGGTGAATGGCATTAATGGGAAAGCTAGAGGAGGAGGTTTTCAGATAGTGCAATTTACACTACAAGCAGAGCAAAATACCATGCCCAGTTTAAGTGCTGATGAAGAACTCTTCACTCTCCATGAAACTAATGTGCTATAAAAAAAAAAGTTAGAGAATAAAAATCAGAACAATAGGGTTGCTGGTCTCTTTAGCTCATTCTCCTGTCCATACCTCAGGCAGGAAAATCATGCATCATACAGTATGTCTCTGGACCTACAACACAAGTATTTCCAGCCTCATAAGCACTCGGGTCGAGATTCTCTGAGGTGGAGGATTATATTCCACCAATGGACTCCAAAATACTTGCAGACAATAAAGAGCTCAAGGACCTGAAGGATTGGAAGGCAAGGACGTCCTTAAGTTCGTGGAACTGTTCGGCATTCAGTGACCAATACATGGGAGTGAGTTGTCGGGGGAAAGTGTTATCAAGGAGCGAGTTGACACCGGAATGAAATGTCGGGGAGCGAATTGTCAGGAGCTAATTGTCGTGTTCCCGTTCAGATCCCACCTCCCTTCAAGAAGCAATCCCCAATACAGTCCCAGTGAACTAAATGCCACAGCCCCCTCCACCCCCAGTGTACCAGTATCCCAGTGTCTCTTATGGAAGCTCTCCCAGTTTTTGTATGCCCATTGTGAGTTCACAGGTTGCAGGTCTGGTGGCTGAGAATGGTGTGGTAGCCTTGGAAACCGGGGGACAAGGGTCCCAGATAACAGTTTCAACAGACGTGATTAAGAGTTCAAATAAACAGTCTCTGATGTGTGAAAAGTGCCTGTACCCTGGGCACATCTAGGATTGTGTAGATCTTTCCTAATCTTTCCAAGTTCATAGCTACCTACAGTAGTCGCAGGGCCAAGCCGTGCAGCAGACTGAGCCCACTGGCGCCCCACATTTTGAAGGGGTACCCCTTGGTGCTTTGTCAAGATGCTTCACTGCCCTCTAGTAACCACTTTAAGGGGTATATATTTTAAACAGTTAGCATAAATATCAAAGTGCAACAGTGTATATATTTAAAGTCCTTAAGAAGGTACAATGTAAAACAATGCGTAAAAATACTTTATAAGAAGACAACTGTGCAAATAATATTACAAAACTGTTTGACTCCCTTTTTTATAATGTTATCACTACTTGATGATATGCTATTTAACTGACTAGATCTCCTTGGGAATGATTCACAAAGATGGTCCTTTTTTGCATATCTGTAAGAGGAGAAAAAAAGACATGCATCACAAATAGTTGCACTAGTGGTGCCAGTTATGTCTGGTCATTGAAACCTGGCCAGTTGAGTGCCCTGAGCTGGTAAATTCAGTAGGCTTGCTGTCTGGCTAGTAGTTTCTCCAACTCTCCACCCATGGGACACACCCCTTTGGAAACTGGATTCAAAACAGGCTGGGGGAAGGAAACAGAGGATGATAGTGAACAGGTTTAAATCAGAGGACAGGAAGGTTCCAAGTGGAGTGTCACAGATATTAGTCTTGGTTTTGTCCTGATTTAAAATGTTCATCAGTGACTTTGGGGAGGGTACCCATGGCAAGATAACACAAAAATGTTTGACAGGGTGGACAGTTAGAATGGGGTCAAAGAATTCTAGAGAAACCTCGAGAAATTGGAAAGGTAGTCCAAACTATTGCAGTTAATATTTAATGCCAAAAAGTGCAAAGTGCTGCACATTAGTAAGGTGAACCCATGCACAGAGTACTGAATGGGAGGGGTACAGTTAGCAACAACAGCTAAAGAGATAGTTTTAGGTGTTAACATTAGCAATAGACTCAAAACTTCAGTGTAATGAGGCATACTAAACACATTTTAAGCATCTTTTAAAGAAGTTGTATAGCAAGAATGTTAAATGTTCATGTTTTGCATGATAGAACTTTGTATTCATTTATTACGAACATACAAAATTTGCCAGCAGATAAAGGCCTAGTGGTCTATCAAGTCTGCTCGAATGTGCAGGTAGCACCCCTTATTCTGCAGCTGCCCTCCTCCCACCCTTCCCTTCCTTGACCCTCCTCCTTGCCCTGTCCCAGCCCCCTTTGAAGCAGTCCACTGTTCTACTGGATACCACTTCTGTTGGTAATGCATTCCACCCAGCTACCACCATCTCCGTAAAAAAGTGTCTCCTCATCTTCCTTCTTAACCTTCCTCCCTTCAGTCTCATATCATGGCCCCGAGTGTCCCTCCCTTCCCTTACTACTCATCTCACCAGCTTTGCACCTGCCCCTGTTCCTTCTAACTTACTTCCCAGCCTCCCATGCAGCACTGAGTCGAATGCCTTACTGAAGTCCAGGTACAGGACATCCACTTCATGGCCCCCTTAGTAAATACCAAGCAAAAGTAATCGTTTAGGGCTTCTGCCTTATCGCCCCCTGCTTCCATCCAGCCCCTCTTCTTCCTAATCCTTACTATATGGTTATATAGTTACTTTTCTCCCTGATGCCCTTCTCCCCCTTCTTGATGCCCTTTGCCAGCCTGAACTCCATAGATGCTTTGGCTGCTGTTATTGCCCTTGTCACCTCCTTCAATTCCTTCAGGTACTCCTCCCTGCCCTCTCCCCTCCTTGTTTTTTTGCACCTCCTAAAGGCAGCTCTTTTCCTCCTTACTTTTTCCATGACCTCCTTGCTCACCCAGCTAGGTTTCTTTGCCCTAGCCTTTTTGCTCTGGGCCTTGCTGCAGGGTCTGGTTGTCTCCACTGTCCCCAGCTTTATGAGCTCCCACCTCTGGTTAATGCCCATACTAGGTTGAATTCTGGCCAGGTACCCTTTTACCACTTCCCCCATCCTCCCGAAGTCAGTCCTCCTGATGTCCAGCACCCTTGTGCCAGATTCCACTCCTTTCTTACCCATATCCAATGTGAACCATACTGAGTGGTGGTTCACTCCTTGTCAGTGGTTCTTCCCCCCTGAGTTCTCTCACAGACTCCTCATTTGCCAGCACAAGGTCAAGGGTATTCACCTAACCTGTTTGGTTCACTGACCATTTGCATCAGGAAGTTGTCCTGGAAGGCATCCAGCAGTACCTGCTCCCTTCTATTCCTGGTTGTTGGGGTACTCCAATCCACTCCTGGCATGTTGAAGTCCCCCACAATCACCACACTACCTTCTCACAGGTCCTCCTGATCTGTCCCACTAGTTCCCTGTCTAACTCCTCTGTCTGAGAGGGCGGCCTGTACACCACTCCTATCCTGAGAGTCCTATTCTTGGAATCCTGGATTTGCATCCATAGTGACTCTGTACTACCCTCCTCTCCTTCCTCCCTTACACACTTCAGTCCTTCCCTCACATATAGTGCCATCCCCCTCCTTTCCCAATCACTCTATCCCTACGAAATATCCTGTACCTTGGTATCGGCAGGTCCCAGTCATTGTATTGGGTGGCCCATGTTTCAGTGATGGCTGCAATGTCTGCCTCCCCCTCTGCCATGAGAGTCTGTAGCTCTGCAAGTTTCTTTCCAAGGCTTCTAGCATTCAGGGGTGACCACCTTCCACCCCCTCCCCTCCTGCCCTCCTTTACTAGCATTGTCACTAGTACTTGCCCTTTGTCCTTTGTCACTGTTGTGGGGGGTAAGCTCATATGGCTTCCCAACCTGTGGTCTCTGCATGTCCCTTGCCCACTTGCCACCCCCCACTCCTAGTTTAAATTCGCAACTTCCTCTATGTACTCCTCCATCCTCTGTTTCAACACTTTCTTTCCCCTCCTCGCTCAAGTGTATTACTGTATGTTATTGGTGTTAAGTATTCTGTGTCAGGCGTGACTGAAAAAGGGATGTGCCTGGTTAAAAATTGAAAACAAAATAAATAAATAAAAAATACCAAGGCAACCATAATGTTAGGATGTGTGAGAATGGAATTCGGTAGAAGGAGGAAGAGGAGATACAATCTCTCTAGATCCCTGGTAGGCCCCACCTACAGTACTGTGCGCAGTTCTGGAGCCCACATCTGAGAAAGGACAGGGATAGTCTGGAGACAGTGCAGGAGACAGCCAGCTAAATGATTTAGGGTCAGCAGGGAAAAATATATGAGGAAAAATCTGCAAACCTGAACATGTACTCGCTGGTGAGCAGGAGGAAAAGGGGGATATGACTGAAACTTACAATTTCTTGAGGGGGGGTAGGCAAAGTTGGCAATAATGACCCATTCACTACGAATGGGAATATTATGATGAGAGTGCATGAGTAGAGATTAGCCTGGGTAAATTTAAAAGGGACATTAGGAAATTTTTCTTCACTGAGCGGGTGGTGGAAAAATGGAATAGATTGCTGAAAGAGATGGTGCAAGAGGGGCTGTAAATGGGTTCAAGGCAGGGTGGGACAGGTTCAGAGGCCTTGCGGTGCCAAATGATGGGGAAAGAGGAAGGGATGAAGTTGTTAAAGGGGAGGAGTCAGCCAGTGAAACTGAGGGATAGATTCAAGGGTAAACTATATTTCAACAATGGGAATAGGTAGAAAATCTGGGCAGACTGGATGGACCTTGGGTCTTTTCCCATCTTCATTTTTTGTTTTCTATGTTTCCATGTTTATTATTTCCACCCGGAATTCCTGAATCTTATGTTATAAAGAGGTGCTGTCCTGCCTTGGGCTTTATTTTCTCTTAGTAGACCCACTTCAGATTCAGGTTGTCTGTTAGTACCACGTAGCACCTGACAACAAAAAGATACAGTCCCTATTTCCTTAACTACTTTTGCACTATCTGTGAGGCAGGCAGTAGCTCCCTGGGGCATCCTTGTTCGCACCATGTGCTACAATACACTTGCAAATTTTCAGCTGTTGCATGGCTCCTTTCCTCCCACCTTCTGTCAGTAAGCTAGAATTAGCAATTATATTGGAATCCCTTGTCATGTGCAGAGGCCTCTTCTCAGTGCCTGTATGCACCAGTCAAGTGCTGAAGACAAAAGTGCTCCTGCTGTCCAGCTTCTCCCAGTCCTTAGTGAAGTCCTGGCAGAACCACGGGTGAAAAGCCGCTGCAAATTGTGAAACTTTCTCTTTGGCTGCTGTTGCACAGGTGCTGGGAGCACTAAGTTAAGGTGCCTTGGAGTTGGGGTTTTAATAAATTATTTTAAACCCTTTAAAATTCAACCATCAGATTATCCAAAATCCAGATATTAGCTGCAGAGTACAACTATGACAAAGAAATGTTGGTGAATCCCGGCAATCAAGGGAAACATTATGATAACAAGGAGCAGGCCACAGAATGAAAACAATCTAAGCATTCAGCTTCAAAGTTGAGATGTTTAATGCTAGGCCAGTGCTACTGTACCTGTGATAAAGACTTGTTTGGCACACAGCAAAACCCAGGCAGCATCCAATGCAGCAAATAGGGTGTTGGATACATCGACTAGCTTAATTAAAGAAAATATTATTTAATGCCACCTGTTTGAGAATTTAGAAAATGTTGCAAGAGCATCAAATGTAAAACTCGTCAGGCTGTCAGAGGGACTGGATGGGAAAAACACTCTTAGTCACATGACTCACTGATTGTCTTCAGTTACAGTACCTGGATAAAGCTTTGAAAATGTATCAGATCACTCCTCATCAAGCAAACTCTGCAGGTCCAATGGTCAGCACTCTCCTCTCAGTGCCAGGTAATGCGGGGAGCAAGCAACTAAAAGGTTGGGAGGGCTTAGGAGACTGGATTGGATACTCCTCAACCCAAGTTATACCATCAGACCTAAATGTTAAACATTTGATTCTGTAAGAGGTCTGATCTGAGAACTGAGCATTAACAACTTCTCGATGCTCCCAGCATGCCTTTGTGTCCATTATACAGAATGATCATGCTTGCTTAGAAGCAGTTAAGCTAGCAACAAAAATCTGCAAGAAATTCTATGCAAAATGGGACATGGACCATACATATTCGAAGTAATGGTTGGCAGTGAGTAATTAAACATGTTTATGTTATATATAGCCATTCCACCAGTAGAGGCTACTAAAGCTGCTATTTCTCCCTCTGCCACTACATTGTACAGGCTGAATTACCGGTGCTGGTGCATCTGCATCTCCAAGGGTGTAAAGGGGTATAGGAAGTATTTTAGAGTTAATGGGGAAACAGGAGTGAACTTTAGGACTAGAGGTTACAGTAGCCAAGAATTGTTCAGGTGTGAAGAAGGACCAGCTCATTCACCCCTCAGTAGGTGTCTCCTAGGGATCCTTTCAGGACTTTTTTGCCAGCTTACAGGAAGGGACTCAATCATGATGTGTAGGAAGAAGAATGGATGCATCTTGGTCCTGCTGGGTAAATCCTTGAGCTTGGTTAAAGGAGCATCGGTTTAACAGCACTATTAGGATCCAAGCTTCAGTTAGAATGAATACCTCACACCTTTCAGTGGATGGGGAGTGCATGAGTTGTTCTCAACTGACTACCAGAAAGATCTCTTAGCTTTATATAGTCTAGCCTGCACTCTCCACTCCGCTGAGGCCAATGTGCTTTTCATCCCTAGATCCCATTTGATGCAGTTAGGAAACAGGACCTTTAGTACTGCAGCTCCATCAGTTTGGAATACCTTGGTTATTGGGCTGGGGAGCTCCCTAATGGTGGAGTCATTCAAAAGGGGGCTTATGTCCCATCTTTTTAAATAAGCCTGTAAGACTTTGATGATAGCTAGCCTGGGAGTGTTTTAGGAAGTCAGTTGAACTTTTAGCTTTTCTGTGATATATTATAGGATTTTACCATACCTGCTTTCTTACTGCTGTGCATTAAGTGGCTTAATATCTATGTATGCTTTAATGGGTGTCTGTTTCTTTGGACTGTACAGCTCCCAAACCTTATGGAATGGGCACTATATAAAGAAACTTGTCTATACCTTGCCTAAAGTGGTACAGCCTGGTCCATCTATGTGTTGCCTTGCCTGGCATCCTAGAAGTGCCTATTATAGTACTCTAAAAGTAACAGTAGAACTAGGAACCAGGCACTGACCCCTCCTTCAGTGGTCCTAGTTGGAGCTCATAATTTTGTGCTTGCATTGTTTGGATATGGGTCAGGAAGCCAAATCCCTCTCACTATGAGGTGCCCTGTGGAGAACAGTACAAGGAGAGAGCGCTGCCACTGTGTGTGACATCCCCTTTGGGATCATGCAGTGTTTAAATAAGAAATGTTTATGTGGGGGAGTTCTTACATCTAGATTTCTATTTTCTAGTTGGTGGAACTTCATAAACATAGAATTTGCTGGCAGAATAGGACCACTAGGCCCAACTAGTCTGCCCAAGGGCTCCCTGCCTATTGCTTCTCTGCAGACCCTAACTGGACTCCGGAGACCCTCCATATTTCTGTAATAATATGCCTTATGTCTATCCCATGCATGCTTGAAGCATTCCACCATTCTAGACTCCGCAACTCTTGGTGGCAGCCAGTTCCATGCTTCTACCACCTTTTCAGTGAAGAAATATTTCCTTTCATCCTTCCTGAAATTCTCCCTCCAGTTTCATTGCATGTCTCATAGTCCTTGAGCTTGTCCTGTTATGGAAGAGGCTTCCTGCACTCTGTTCACCGCATGAGGTACTTGGAAGTCTCAATCATGTCACTTCTCACTCTCCTGTCCTCCGAAGTGTACATATTGAGATCCCTCAGTCTCTGCTCATAGGGTTTCTCTTTGCATCTCCTGCACATTCTTGGTAGCCTATTCTGGATTGCCTCCACCCTGTCTACAGTATGACTTTCCTGAGTTTATGAGTTCCAGAAGTGAACACAGTATTCTAGGTAGGGGTATATGAGTG
Source organism: Neoceratodus forsteri (assembly GCA_016271365.2). Classification (NCBI taxonomy): domain Eukaryota; kingdom Metazoa; phylum Chordata; order Ceratodontiformes; family Ceratodontidae; genus Neoceratodus; species Neoceratodus forsteri. Next base: position 557,642,026 of record CM057458.1, read on the forward strand.
AGCAGTACAGTGGCAGTACCATCTCCCTTCTCCTACAGGCGATGCCCCTCCCTATGCACCCCAGCTTCCCACTAGCCCTGCCCATGGCTTTGTCACATTGCGCTGCCACCTTGAGGTTTTCTGAAATAACCCTGAGATCTCTTTCCTGCCTGTTGACTGCCATCCCTTCCCTCTATCCTATACTCAGCATGGGAGTTCCTGTGTCCTAGGTGCATGATTTTGCACTTCTTACCATTGAACCCTAACTGCAATGCCTTTCACTGCTCCTATACATTTCCTAGATCCCTGTGCATTGTCTCCATCCTCTCCTGGGCATTCATCCTATAGTAGTCAATAGAGAAAGATTATAGAGACGCAGGAACTCTCATATAGTTTTTAGAGGTGACAGAACCTAGTTCCTTTGGGCTCCTGCCTAGTTTAACCCCTGGTTCATGTAAGTTAGCATAAAATTGGAAGCTGCCAATATTGGTGTGAATTGAAGATCACGTATGACATCCGAAAGTAATAAGCGTGTTTAACATTGGAGAGGAAAGGGTTGAAAGGTGTCAATGAAGTGTAGAAGTTTAAATCTGCAGAATGATACCAGGAGGCATGCCAGACAAGGGACCTTTGGTGCAAAAGATTAACTGTTTATAACATTCATATTTGTATGGAATAGAATTTAGCAGGAGAGTTATCCGAAAGATCAAAGGTTCAGTACTGTATGTTTGCAATGCAAAGTTCTGGGATGTGTACTATATATGTGCACAAGATATGTTAAGAGGGGAGCATGTGTGTAGCCTCGGAGTTAAGGGCCCCGAGTTCTATGACACTGACTGTTTCTGAGCTGATTAAGTGCAGAAGAAATGTAACTAAACTTGAAGCACTGCTGATGAATGTGATTTCAGTTTGGGCAATATAATCTTTGTCACCAAGTCTGGAGACTTTCTAGACTTGAATCCACCCTCATCCTCTCTTCTGTATACCAGGGTGGCATCCAGAGGAGAGGGCCTCTCAAATAGACCACCAGTGATGTGATACCTAGACTGTTATTTGGAGATACTGTATCTGTCTATATCTTAGATGTTCGTTACTGCTCAAAGTGCTATTTCCCACTTCCCTGTAGAAGCCAGACATGCTTCATGTTTCCAGAACTCCATAGGCACAGTTCTTTCACACCTTGCTGATGTTAATAACATTAAGCAAATATTATTCTGAAATCCACTGAGTGTCTTATTCGGCTCATTGGGCCTATGCTTGGTATGACTCCTTATCAAGGTGTTTCAGGAAGATGTTTAATATTCATAGAATCATAGAATTATAGAAACTATTGGCAGAAAAGGACCCCACGGCCCATCCAGTCTGCCCATAGCCCTCCCCCAGGAAGATCCCCTCCCCCCATTACCGGCCTGTCCCTTGCCCGTTAGGCCCATGTACCTATCCCAGGCTCTTTTGAAGCTGTCCACTGTATCTACTCCCGCCACCCATTCAGGCAGACTTTTCCATGGCCTTACCACCCTCTCAGTAAAGAACCTCCCCCTGATGTCCCCTCTGAATCTTCCCCCCTCCAGTTTGTAGGCATGCCCTCTAGTGGAATTGTTCTTACCCATACTGAAAATGCTGTTGACCCTCACCTTGTTCATGCCTCTCAAATACTTGAATGTCTCCACCATGTCCCTCCTCTCTTCCAGTGTGTACAGGCCCAGGTCTCCCAGCCTCTCCTCGTAAGAGTTTCCCTGCAGCCTCCGTACCATCTTGGTTGCTCTTCTCTGGACCCTCTCCAGCCTATCCTTGTCCCCTTGTAGGTATGGCCTCCAGAACTTTACCCCATATTCCATGTGTGGTCTGACCATGGTTTTGTAATGTGGCAGGATCACCTCCTTCCTCCTGCTTGTGACTCCCCTCCCTATGCATGACAGCATTCTGAGTGCCTTTCCTGCAGCTCTGCCACATTGATTCAGGACTTTCAGGTTGTCTGAAATCGTGATCCCCGGGTCTCTTTCCTGTTCTATTACCTCCAGCTCCTCCACTCCAAGTCGGTACTTAGCCTTTGGGCTATGTCACCCTACATGCATAATTTTGCGCTTTTTGATATTGAACTGTAGCTGCTACTTTTCTGACCACTCCCCTAGCATCACCAAGTCCTCCCTCATATCTTCCACCCCCTCCGCCATATCCACCCTATTGCTACATATCTTCATGTAGTCAGCAACTAGACAGACTTTCCCTGAAGACCCGCCATGATATCCTCAATATAAATGTTGAAAAGTATGGGTCCCAGCACAGATCCCTGGGGAACCCCACTTGTCACGTTCTCTTCCTTAGAGTGCACTCCATTCACCACAACCCTGTAAGTCCTTCTCTGTAGCCAATGTTCTAACCAGCTTGTGAGCTAGCTCTCCGCTCCTAAGCTATCTACTTTCCCTTTCGGCCTCCTGTGGAGGACGGTGTCAAATGCCTTCCTGAAGTCCAGGTAGGCCACATCCACCACCCCGCTTGTATTGTATTGGATCTGTTATTTCTTCCTGTTAAAAATGTTCTTTCATATAATTCTTTCAGATGTAGAAGCAGTTTCTAAAAAGATATGTTTCCTTTCCTGTTTGTGAGAACTTTGTTCATCACACTCACATGCTGTACATCATTCTGAGCAACTGGCATTGTAATTTGGAACTCAAGGCTGACTGCAGATTGTTAGTTATCCTTCTACACATCCAGACTCTGGCTACAGTATGCTCAGCTAATTAATGTTCTTTAAATGAGTGGGAATCTCATTTGGGGATGTTTAGCTAACATACCACAATGTGTTGCTAATTTTGTTGATTTACCCCTCTTCTAGATCTTATGTCATATTGTATTACTTAAAATGTAATAAAGCGCAAGTAAAAAAAAAGAAGTATAGAATATAGCACACCATACTGCTGTGCTGGTGTGCTTCACAATACTGGGGACTTCAAGAATTATAAGCCTTTTGAACAGGTACTGGTACTTGGAAATGCAATGCTTTTTTCTATAGAGCTGCTTTATCTGACTGGGGTGCTGGTTGGCTCTTTAGCCCTAACCTTTGACCAACCACAGTCTCCTTCCCCCCATGTCTTACCAGCATAGTTCCCCAACGGCTTACCCCCGTGGTGGGGCTGGGATGGGATGGGAGGGCCATCCTGCCCTCCCCAAGTCCACATTTGGTTGGCAGGGCCTGGGGCAATGGTATGGGTTGGGGAGGGTGGCAGGGCTTTTAGTGTGCAGACTCCACTTTTGTTGTTTAGTCCCTGTCTCCAAAGCCGGCATGTATGCAATGTCACGGGCATGCAGTGTGCAGATGTTGCATGTACTCGAACACCTGTACCTAGCTGTTGGAGAGGCAGCTGCCTGCTGTGTCACCCAGCCTCTGTTGGGTGGCATTCAAGCAGCGACTTGCACTGTTTCCCCCTCCCAACCCCAGAACAGTAGAGCTGTCTGTCAACAATCAATCCTCCTTCCTATAGCCAACCCCTGAGTGACCCTGGTCCGTTTCCGAACTCAGGTCAACAGTGTGGGTGGAGGTAAGGTGCCAGTGTGTCTGCCCTCCATGGTACCAGGCCAGCCCATGCAGCATATTTTTATTTTTATGAAGACATAAAGGACATATAAAACTACTGCATTTTTATATCTCACAAATGTAGCAGCAGTAGTATTTCATTGTCTTCCAGAAATTATCAGAACTCAAATGGTTAACACTTTCAATATATTTTCCAGTTTAAAAGATAACTAGAAAACACATATTCCCTTTAACAGAACTTGTGGCTGCTTTTTGAAAAGCTCTGTTTTATCTCTTGCAAGCCTTTAGTTTTAAAATGGCCTTTAGAAGTGGTTATATTAAGCCGGCCCGGTGGCGCTGAGGGTTGAGGCACTAGACGCCACACTTCGCGCTACGCCGGCGGCCCGGGTTTGGGAATGGACCCGGGCAGCCGGGGTCGGTGGGGGGAGGGAGGATCAAGCATCCCAACGGATGCTTTCTTCCCTCAGGGGTGGGTGACCAAGAACGCTTTGCGTTCTGCATCCCTTCCATAGCCGGTGGAAGCACCGACAGTAGGACGGGATGGAGGCGGCTTCGCTCGTCGGAGCCGGGAAGGGGGGACGTCGCGGCGCATGAGGGCTGGCGTGCATGCTGGCATGCGTCAGCACGTAGCCACTGGGACATTTCCCAAGCGCCGACGCGCCCTAGGGGGTAATATGGGCGGTGGGAGAAAATTGAAACACCTCCGCTGCCTTAGATGAAGTCCGCCTTAAAGTCTACCGGACCACCTACAGGGACAGACCCCAATGTGCCAGGAGAGGAGGAAGGGCACTATAGGGGGCAGATCCCTAAGGTGGGTGTCGGGGACATGAGCGGATGGAAGGAGGGGGCACCGGGGTAGGGAAGGAGGATAAAGATGAAAATAAAAAAAAAAAAAGAAGTTGTTATATTAATGTGTGTCTCATTGGAATTCATAATGATTTCCGGTATTCCCCTTTTTTCCACATGATCAAGTTAAGTCAAATTGTATGGGAAGAGGGAAATAAAGTCACTTGGTGAATAATGATGCACTGCTGTGATTAGATGATAAAAACAAGAAAAAGTATGTGCCATCATAAGCCCCCAAACAGAAAATTATTGGCAGCAGATCTAATGGTAGTGTTGCTCGGGTGATTGTTTTTGTATGTGAGATTCTGGTGATGTACATGACAGAGAGAGATTTTGTAATAAAGAGTGTTTTTTGCATTCATATGGATAAGTGTCATAATATTGTTTTCATTTTTTGTTGGTGTTGTACAGTAAGTGTTCTGTATTATAAATAAAATATTTACTTCAACAAGAAGCTATTATCAACTATAATGTGTGTTTTGAATAAAATAAAAACCAATACATTGTTAGTGGAGATCTTTGAGGATATTTCTTTCATCAGGCCATACCTATGAAACTATAGTTGACAGCCACTAGGACCACACAGAAACTTTTTACAAGCATTCTGCTAGGGGCCGCCCGCAATGATGTCCTACAATGGCACTTCCCATAGAAACGTGGCAGGCCCCTTCCCTCCTCAGACAGACCCTCCATGGAGATGCCACCACTACAGTTGGCTGTTATTCAGTGTTTTGAGTATTTCTCTCCCTAGTTCACCATCACTTTTTATAATTGATCATCAAAATTGTGTACATCATCTAAAGAATCCGCAAAAGTCTTTAAACACTGCAAATGCAGTGAAAAGATTTACTCTGGTGACTCCCATGACATCTGCATGTGTTGCCTCAGCATGGCCTATGAAGTCCTTTGAGATCTACCTAAAGTTCAACACAGCTACCCAGTGACACCAAAAGAATGCCCTGGAAACCTATCTTCTAAAATAGCAGGTAGCCAGAATGGAGAAAGAGTTCCAGGAAAAGAGCTGCAGTGCATCACCAGCCTGTTCCTTAGGCTCCTATTCTTCTAAGTCCCAGGAAAAATCCTCCAGACAACATAAACATAAACAGTGGGAGAAGGAGAGAAACAAAGAAAAATCCTCCCTGGTACACTCTCATTCGCCCCTTCATACCATGGTGACCAGCTCAGCAACAGTGACTGCCTTGGCAACAACACCACCAGCTCCCAGGACCTCTGATTCTTACCACGTCAGGACAGGCTGTGAGTACCACCAGGCCTGCTAGGGCTGGTGAGGGGTCATCGATGTCAGGGACGGTGCCTCTCCATCGACATCACAGGGTACACCTGCAGTGCAAGCAAGCACAGACGTTCAAGTGGTGCTCTTGTCCTTTGCGGATGTGCTGTCTGCAACGTATACCTCCTCCTCCTCCAGAAGTGGTGTCAATGGGGCACCCCAGACAAGCCCCAGCACTGACACTTACTAGGTTGATGCTCCAGTTACCTTCCAGGGCATCACTGACCTATTCTGTTCCCTCCTTGAGGCTTACAGACACTGTTGATGGGGGATCAAGAATATAACCCTGACCTCATAATGCAAGAGGAGGAGGAGGAGGAATATGTGGAGAACTCCTTTAAGAGGTCTAGCTCCACCATCTCCACAGGGGGTGAGGAATCCATTGTGTACACTCCAAGGTCCCCTCCTGAAGACCCCTCATTCAGCTCCAGGATGCAGCAACTCCAGTGTGCCATGGGACTTGAAGCTGAGGAGCAAGACATCACCAAAAGGACTTTGGTGGAGTTTTTAGAGCTACCTGAGTCCCAACCTATTAGCATTCCTCCCCTATTGCCTGCACTAGAGGATGCCACCCTGGCTGCCTGGCACAGACCAATTTTTTTTTTTTTTATTTTAGTCTTTGGTAACCAGGTAAGACCCACTAGGCACAAGTGCCTGTTTTCAGGGGTGACCTGGGAGCACTGGGCGGTTAAATGACTTGCTCAGAGTTGCACAGTATGCAAGTGGAGGTTGTGGGAATCAAACCCAGGTCTTGTCTGCTGGATGTACCAGGCTTGTTCACAGCTTGTATTCCTGCCATTCCAAGGATGGTAGATAAAATTTTCCAGGCCCCCTCAGGAAAGCCCTTTTTGCAGGCCAACCTGAGGCTGACTCAGTTGTGATAAATGCAGCCCATGACAGGTCTAAAGTTCCTAAACATCTTAGTTCTCTCCCTCCTAACAAGGAGTCCAGAAAAGTAGATGTCCTAGGGAAGAGGACCTTCGCATCTACTACCTTGGACCTAAGAACTGCAAATTATCTGGCCCATATGGAAAAGTACCAGAATGTCCTTTGGATGAAGGCCAAGGCAGTGGCCAAAGCCCTCCCAGAGGGTACCCCTAAGCAGGAGCTACTAAAGGCCATCCAGATAGGGGCAGATATAGGTAAACATATGTTAGTCTACCTATGACATTGCTGATGCTTTGGCTGGAGCAGCAGCTTCTGCTGTCTGCTTGAGAAGGCACTCTTGGTTGAGGGTGGCAGGATTTGCCAGTAAGTCCATCCAGAATGCCCAATTTAGAGGATACAAGCTGTTGGAGCAGACGTTCAAGATATCCTCTCAACCCTACAGGCTTCAGGCAGGACTTTAAAATAAGTATACTCCCTCTACCATACACAACCAAGAAGTAGTCAAAGGGAGCCCTTTTATCCGTCCAGTAACAGACACCATTCAGGAGCCAGACAGCATGGTAAAGTCAGCGGAGGATCAGCTCTGCCTGCCCCAGGACCCACCCCAGGTGCCCACTCAAAAGGCCCTAGAGGTGGAAGTGCAGCTGCAGCCAGAGGAACTGCATCTGCATGACTCATTCCTAGACCCCCACCCACCAATACCTTTGAAGGTGGTAGCAGGTGGTTGCCTTTCCCTCCACCTTGACCAGTGGAGGAAGGTCACATCAGATGCTTGGGTAATGCAGATAACAGAACAGGAACATGCTGTAGAGCTTCTACAGTTGTCTTCAGACCATCCACCAACTCCTTTGGCCTATCCTCCAGAACACATCCCAGTGCTGCTAGAGGAAGTACATACCCCAATGCAGAAAAGGGCCATAGAACCAGTTCATTGGGAATAAAAGAACAGCAGGTTCTATTCTCACTACTTTCTAATCCCCAGATGCACAGGGGACCTGAGACACATTCTGAACTTATGAAATCTGAACCTCTTTATTCAGTACATGAAGTTCAGAATAGTCACTCTACAAGGCCTGTTGCCACTACTGCAAGCAGGGGACTGGATTTGTTCCCTAGACATTCAGGATGCTTACCTGCATATCAAGATCTGTCCTCCTTACAGAAAGTACCTTAGGTTGCTTTTCCCCCGGGGGAACATTTCCAGTTCAGGGCATTGCCCTTTGGTTTATCATCTGTGCCATGGGTCTTTACCAAATTCTTAGCAATAGTAGCAGCAGCAGCTTTCAGGAGAGAGGGACTATATGTATTCCCCTATCTGAACAACCGACTGCTCAAAGCTAATTCCAAAGAGCAGCCTTACCAGACCCTAGCATGCACCAGGCAGTTGTTCGATACCCTAAGGACTATGGTCACTGTGCCAAAATCAGTCCTGACCCCTTTTCAGCACCTGCAATACATAGGGAGCAGTCCTGGACATGGTCGAAAGCTTAGCTATTCTGCCACAGGACAGGGCTGTATGCCTGATTGCACAGGCCCAGATGGTATACAACAGGTATGTCACAGTCAGAACATTCCTGAGGCTTTTTGGCTTGATGGCAGGAGCCATTATTGTGGTACCTCTGGCCAGACTGCATATGAGGATTCCCCAGTGGACATTAAGAGTCCAGTGGGATCAACACACTGACAACCTAGAGCAGAAGGTATTAGTAACCTCTCATGTCCAAAAGGTTCTTCAGTGGTGGAACTCGACCATTTGCTGAAGAGGGTTTCTTTTATGATCCCTTCCCCTCATGAAATCCTTACCACAGATACCTCAGGGGTAGTCTGGGAGGCACATCTGGGGGCCTCATCAGACACAAAGAACACAGACGAAAGTGGAGAGTACCCTCTACATAAACATCCTAGAAATGCGGGCTGTTCTGTATGGCCTACAAGCCTTGCAGACCCATCTGTGTCCGGGACATCTGCTGGTACAAATGGACAACATCAATGTGGTGCACTACATAAACCAGCAAGGGGAACTCACTCCTACCCCCATGCAGGGAAGTGATGAGGGTTTGGTATTGATCTCTAGAACATGGTGTAGAATTGTTAGTAGTTCATGTTCCAGGTGTCCAAAATGTCTTGGCAGACAGACTAATCAGGTTGCAGTCCAGAATGCATGAGTGGGAACTGCTGACCTTGGTATTAGAAGACCTGTTCAACAGGTGGAGTCATCCAGAGTTGGATCTTTTTGCGTCACCACACAACACAAAACAAAAGCTTTTCTGCTCACTTGTTCCAGGGCCTGGAGTTTTCTGGCAAGACTCATTGTCCCTTTTTTTTGAAGTGGAGGTTCCTTTATGTCTTTCTGCCCTTCCCTCTAATCCAGAGGATGTTGATCAAGCTTCAAATGGAGGGAGCAACTGTTAATATTCATTGCTCCCCTATGGCTTCATCAGATCTGGTTCCCCTTACTGCAGTAATTAGCAGTGGAACCACCAATGCCTGTGACCCTGTGCAAGAACTTGCTGTCACAGGAACAGGGAACTCTAATTCATCCAGACCTCAAGTCACTTCATCTCCATGCATGGCTCCTGAAGACATAGCCATTGCTAGATTTGGGGTGTCTCAAAAGGTGACTGATGTTCTGATGGCTGCCAGAAAACCTTCCACCAGAGCCATTTATTCCATGAAGTGGAAGCAGTTTGTATTGTGGGCTGCTTCTCATCAGCTGTATCCTTTCACATGTCCAGTAAATCAGGTGCTAAAGTACTATATTTTCTCTCCTTGTCAGATGCAGGATTGCAATACTCTTCTATGAAAATGCATTTGGCTGCCATAACAGCTTTCCATGTGCCTATTGATGGTTGTATGGTCGTACATCTGGAGATGGCTCATACATTCTTGAGAGGCATTCTGCACTTGAAGCCTCCTATCCTCAATCCACTCCTGGATTGGGACCTGAACTTTGTGTTAGAAAAGCTTACTTTGGCTCCTTTTGAGCTGGTCATGACTTGTGGCCTATGCTTCCTTTCTTGGAAAGCGTTATTTTTAGTTGCTATTACTTCTGCTCAAAGGATTTCAGAGCCTCAGGCTCTAATATGTGATCCTCCTTATTTGATTTCGACAAAGACAGGGTGTCTTTACGTACCAGTCCTACATTTCTTCCTAAGGTGGTGTCTGAGTTTACTTTAAATCAAACTATCCACCTGCAAGTTTACTTTCCAGAGCATGCCAATCCAGGGGAAGCATTGCTCCATACTTTAAATGTACATAGAATACTCGAGTACAATATAGACTACATGAAGGACTGCAGGAAGTCCTCACAGCTTTTTGTTTCCTTTACCCCTGGGAAAGAGAGTGTGCCATTTTCTAAACAGTGTCTGTCCAAATGGTTGACCAACTGTATTACTTTTTGTTAGAGGATGTACAGTAAGGAGCTTCCTGATTTTGTTCGTAGTCATTCTACCAGAGACATGGCTACTTCTGTTGCTTGTTAAGAATGTGCTAGCTGCAGAGATATGTGCTGCTGCAACCCGGAGTACTGTCCACACCCTCACTAGACACTACAGTCTGGACATTGCTTCTTGGAAAAGGGCAGGCTTTGGCCTAGCTGTACTTCAGGACCTCCTTTCATAGGCCCATAGGCTTCAGCCACTCAGACTGTTTTATTGCTAGTACTGCTTAATACTTGTTCCATAGATGTGACCTGATGAAATAAATTTTCTTGAAGATCTACTGTTACAGTAGGTACGTAACTGTTATTTCTTATACACTTAATCTGAAAATGCCATATACCGAATTAGGATAAGATGGAAAACATTATATTGTCATTGCACAGGGAGCAAGTGTGGAGGACAGTATTTTTTTTTCTGAGGACAGTAGAAAATCAAATATTTCTTCAGTAAAGATTAGGTTAATTAAAATCATTCCATCTTAGGAGTGAGCCAGAATGGAAGAGGGACTCTCTGTAAGGAAGGTTCAGTATGTACTGTGTGTGTGTGTGTGTGTGTGTGTGTGTGTGTGTGTGTGTATATATATATATATATATATGTATATGCGTATGTACATATATATAGATATATATATATATATGAATATATAATATGTATGCAACGCCAGTGAAGATACAAATGACAAAATAACATGGGATACCTTTGTAGCTAACTTCAAGATACAATATCTTGTTATTAGTTTTTGCCATAATTATCCTGAAGGCTAGTTTCATCACACTGAAGTAACCAATCAGAAAACAGTTTTCACAATGCTGAGGACATTACATTTGCCAAGTACCACAGTGAAGTCAGCACTTGAAATCAGAGACATAGTTCAAATTCAAACATACAGCACTTATAAAAAATATACCTAGTAAACTGATGTTGTATAAATTGAATATGCAATGGTGTGACTCAAAATATGTAGTTTATCATCACATGGAAGGATGGCAGGGCTTTCATAACTTACTCTGAGCTCTGCCCCTCATGAATAATGCCCTGCCCCCTCATACATGAAGATAAAATGCATATTTTGTAAGGCCATTACATCTCCATTATAGCATACCTGTAAGCAGGCATTCCGTTATCTAGTGTGCCTACTTATTAAACAAAAACTAAATATATAGTACTGTTTGTATCTATTCACTGTACCCCTGTTTTATATATGTATTTGTAAGAGTGTGTGTGTGTGTGTGTGTGTGTGTGTATGTTTTATATGTGTGTGTGTGTGTGTGTGTGTGTGTGTGTGTGTGTGTGTGTGAGATAGATTCTTTGCAAAAAACTGCATTAATGCAACATTTAGGTTTCAAGCTAAAGTGACAAAAGTAGGGAAATGTGGCTTTAGGGTTTCCAACCCTAAATCCCCAACCCAACCCCTAAGCAAATCACAGGTAGACTATTCCTGGAGGTTGTTGGCCATAAAGATCACCCCCCATTCTATGCACTCCAGAAACATACACACCTAATGGGGTGAGCTTGATACCCTGTAGGAAGAGTCAACCTGTGATTTGCTTTAGGGGTGCGGTTGGGGTTTTAGGGTTGGAAACCCTAAAGCCACATTTCTCTACTTTTGTTGCTTTAGCCCAAACCCTAAATGTCACATTAACACAGAGTTTTGCAAATAATGTCATTACTTTTTGAGCTAGTATAATCATATCCTTATTGGAGTGCAGGGCCCAAAGGACCTTGCGCTCAAATGCATGCATGCTTTTTCAGATAGTGTAATCATACCCTTATTTATCTGACAGAGCACAGGACCCTCTGGGCCCTGCTCTCCCATCCCTCCATAAATGGATATACAGCATGTATGTTTATGTGGAAGCGCAGTGACCAGAGGGCCCTGCACAACCATTTGTAGGACAACACCAAACAAATTGTCAACATAGCCTTTTAATTACCCCACCTCATGAATCCAGTACTAAAAATTGTCAAATCCAAGGGGAAATGTCATTCCGTGCCACCGCAGTGTCATTCCACGCCACAGGTGTGAAAAGGCATTTTGGTGAACATTTGAAAAATAACAGGTGTCACATTCAAGAGGTGGTGTAAAGAAATGGCTATGTTGAAAATCTGGGGTGAAAATATTGAAAATTAATAAAGTTATGAGCGAGCATAGTGAAGTGTCAGTGGATACATACAACTTTGCCATTTTTTATTTTATTTATTTTTTTTAGTCTTTGGTAACCGTGTAAGGTCCACTAGGCACAAGTTCCTGTTTTCAGTGGTGACCTGGGAGCACTTTTTTACCCCAAATTTCAATATACCATTCTTATGACCTCACCTCATGAACACATATGGTGAAAATGTTGAAATCTGTCCTGGAAGGTGATTACGCCAACCGATCATAAAATCACATTTCAGTCAGGATTAGCAAAATGCCACCAACATTATTCATGAGGAGGGGTCTCAAAAAGGGTGTCACAGTCTTTAAAAATGACAAAGTTATGCACCAAAGTTGAAAACCCAATTGAAATACATTGAACTACACTTTCCTTATTTCTCATATGACAGTTGCCAGTAGCAAGACATGTCTTCAATCGGTGAGTGGATTTTGACACTGGGACATGTTCAGGTGAGTGAGAGTGTGGGGTAGTGGGTGCTCAGTCGGAGGTCATGGTGGAGGAGCCGCATCCCCGATGGACCTTTTTTTTCATATAGACATTTTTTTATTTGTACAGATTAAAACAGAGACATCATTTTAAATCATTCCTTGACCTCCAGCAACAGTTTTCTATCCCCTCGACACACCACCGGAGATCTCACCAATTATAGCATTTAATATATTCAAATATGGGGGGATCATTTACATTATTATCTTCAAGTTTGTGGGACAAGGTGTTTGGGAGGAGTAATAAGAATTGGAGTACCCTCATACCACTGAAGTTAGGAACCATTTATCGGGTATCACAGGAAGCTACTGCCCCAGACACGATCAAAATACAACAAAGATTGGAGTGAATGCTGGGCAGTTTGCTTAGGGAAGAAGAGTGGAAAACAATTTGGGCTAATGCTTACGGCACATGCATGGATACAGTGGGTTGGCTGATGCAATTAAAAATATTATTGTTATGGTATCAAACTCTGGCCTCTCTGTATCTTATGAGGTTAGTCCAATACCCTAGATGCTGACAGTGTGATAAAGAAAGTGGTACACTACTGCATTTATTATGGGATTGTCCCAAAATAAGGTCATGGTGGGAGGGGGTGAGGTGATTCATAGAATGAATGAGTGTTGGGATTTTGGATCATGAATGTTGCCTCACTTATGGTTTTGGGGAACACTGTCAAACTTCAGCATACTACTTCTTACCAGTGTGCTTGGTTCATGGCAGCCATTACAGAGGCTAAGTATCTTCTACTATGGTGATGTCATTCAAAAAAGATTCCAATGCTGGGGAAATGGATAGACAGTATGCTTAAAGTGGTAGGATTTGAGACATCCTATATTGCCTGCTGGTCAACATGATAAATTTGCTCAAGTCTGGCAACCATTCCTGGATCATGTCGGAATCCCCATAACTAAGGGGCGGTTATTGCTTAATGCCCACACAGCCTTATCCACACTATGTGAGGTCTTAAACAAAGATCCAGATGGTTTTATGGGATACAAGGAGTGGGAGACTCCTCCCCACCACCTTCTCCCTCCTCCCTCTCTTTGGGTCCCCCTTTAAATTACTGTTTATGTGGTAGCTTAACACTTTCCTACCCCTACAGCAGCAGCGACTCCTTCCTTAAAATTTTTGAATATGTCTATTACCCCTTTTGTGGATGGTCATGTGGCTTGTTTCACAGTCACACAGTTGCTAATTGTTTTTTTCTTATTGTTAACTGTTTTTTTGTTGTTGTTGTAGAACTCTTAGACTGTATTTCCAAGGAGTAGATGCCACTCCAACCAGGGACCCTGTGTGGTTATGAATGCTGTACCTTTGTATTTTTGCTCAAAAATGTAATAAACAATTTAAAAAAAAGAGAGACATCGAGGGGCCATTTTCTTTTTTTCAGTGTCCGATGGACATCAGAGGGTATGGGGTGCCACTAGCCACCAGGGCAACTAGAATAATCAAGGGGCACAGCCATCGGAGGGTGGGGAGTGCCATTAGACACCAGGGATAAAGTGGACATTGGGGGGTGCCACTTGGCACAAGGGAGAAATACAAAATATTATAATATGAACATATGAAATTTACCAGGAGATAAAGGCCTAGAGGTCTATCAAGTCTGCTTGAATGTGCAGCTAGCAATCCTTATTCTGCAGCTGCCCTCCCTCCCACCCTTCCTCCATTGACCCTCCCCTGCCCTGTCCAAGCCCAAAAATAAATATGGGGAGGGCAATCTGAGGGTGGTGGGTGCCACTAGACACCAGGGAAATATAATGTTATTATGGGGAGAGCTATTGCATGGTGGGGAGGGGGGTGCCACTAGATACCATGGAAAAGATGCCAGCAAAGGGAAAACAATTTTCTCCTCACAAAAAAGGATCTTTTTTCATGACTTGTGATATGAAAAAATAATATTTTTTTGGTATCATGAATCATAAAAAAGATTCATAGTGTTTAAAAAAAACATTTCCAGGGCATTTATGTAAGAGTTAAGAACAGAATCCGGCTAAGGGATTCCCAATAAGCAAGCTACATGTGTTGATCACTCTCCACGGTGTCATTTTTGTGGTATCCAAATTTGAATTTTTAAGGAGTAAAAAAAGATGGCGAAAAAGGAAAAAAGATTATTGCCCTCACGTAAAGGATTCTCCATTTGAAAACTTCATACAGCTATTTTTTTAGGCTGCTGGAGCATTCACAGAACCTGAAATTTAAAAAAAATGTTGGGAACAAGTTAATATTTTTTTCACCAAGCCAGCAAAAGAAATTCTTCTGAGGCATGCCCTTTCTACCTTGAAAATTTCAGACCAAAATTCCAAACCATCTGGGTGTTACGCAATGGCAAAAAAGACTGAGATTTTTTTTTTTTTTGCATTTTTTCACTATTTGCAGCTCAGAATCCACACTTCTGACCAAAATGAAACTTAGCACATCAAGAGATCTACCCCACAAAACTTTGCTTGCAAAATCTTGTGCAAATAATTGAACGGTTGTGAAGTTATTAATGTGCAAAATTTGTTTTGTTTTTTTGTAATTCAACATATTTTATTGCATTTCCAGTAAACAGGATACAGAACAAGAGTAACATTACAAAGCAAAATTACCAAAAAACAAAATATCAAAGCAAATAAAAATAAAAAAAATTCAATATACCCCATTATCCTTCCCTCACCACCTCGTATCACCCTCCCAATACCAAGTGGTTCTTTTTAAACAAAAAAAGAGGTAAAGAGAAAAGGAGCAGAGAAAATAAGAAGAAGATATTGGAGAAGAGGGGGATCAAACTCTTCGGTCCTTTTGGAAATTGAATAAGAGGAATTTAAGGGGTCCAAGTGGGTAACAAAGCTTCAAGAGGGCTCCATAAATTCAGGTATGATTGAGTCCTGTTCCACATGGAAGCAATATGTCTCTCCAATTGCAAAGCTAACAGGACTGCTCTATACCATTCTAAAATGGGAGGTAAAGTTGCTTCTGTCCAATGTCGCATAATAATGAGTTTGGCAACTGAGGCAACAAGAGCTAAGTGCGCTCTCCAACATTTGGGAGTACCTTGAGGAAATATATTAAGGAGGCAGGCCTCTGGAATAAATAATGAGTCTATCCCAATAAGTGGGTCTAAAGCACTTTTAATGGAACACCAGAAGTTCTGCACTACAGAGCAGGCCCATACCATATGGTACAGGGTAGCTGGAGAATCCCCACACCTGGCACAGCTAGGAGATGTAAGTCTACCAATCTTATGTAGTTTGGACGGGGTGTAGTATAAATTATGTAAGAGGTTAAATTGGACCAGCCGAAGCCTATCCTGTTTAATGAATCTGTAATTATTCAACCTGATTTTCCCCTAAGTTTCTACTCCCTCAGGGACTTCCAGTTCCTGAGTCCAATAATAACAGACACCCGAAGGCAACATAGGGTCCAAAGATTGTAGATATTTGTAAAGGGTTGAGACCGGACGGGGCTGGGCAGCTATCTACAGTGCAATATCTAGTTCTGTACCAGAAGGGGATAATGTAGGTATGATCCTCAGAAAAGCAATAATGGCATCCCTTATCTGTAGAAGCTTAAATTCAAGATATTCTGGAGTCCCATAGTTAATCTGTAATTGTGAAAGAGGAATTAACTTCCTATTATTAAGGAAGTCCCCAAGCTTTCGAGGAGTCATCAGAGTCCAGAAAGAGGAAGGGATGGGCTTGTTATCAATTTTAAAGTTGGGGTTGCCTATTACTGGTTGTTCTAAGGAGTGAGAGCCATTTAAAGAAAAGGATTGTTAAATTTGTTGTAATGCCAAAGGGACCATCTGATCGGTGTCCTCTTTAGTGGTTTAGGTATACATTTAGGGGTAACATAAATAAGGGCTGGCAGTGTACAGGAATATTTAGAGGCCAAACGTGTTTCAAGTTCCCACCAAAGGGGGGCGTATTCAGACTCAGGAGCAGTATTGAGATCTCTGACCCAGTAAGCAATTTTGCTTAAATGATAGGCACAATAACATGTGAACAATGATGGAAGAGCCAGACCACCTCGATTTTTGGGCGCGGTTAATTTGAAGTAGGCTCATCTAACTCCTTTCCCTCTCCAAATAAATGCATTTAGAGTCTTCTGAAAGTTAGTGAACCAAATCTTGGGAAGGAAACAGCCCAACATACCCATGGGATACAGGATTTGAGGCAGTGCATTCATTTTAATTGTGCTGATCCTACCCCAAAGAGAAAACGGTAGGGCTCCCCATCTGTCCATATACATCTTAAGTGTTCTCAAAAGGTCTGTTAGGTTTTCTTTAATCATAGAAGCCAAATTCCTTGAAACTTTAATACCCAAGTAGGTAATAGATTTTATTTCCCATGTGAGACCAGATGTTGACAATACTGCTCTCATGGTTCTGTGGTTTAGGGGAAAAACTTGGGTCTTTGAGCAATTTAGCTTGTAATATGAGACTGCAGAAAAGGCCTCGATTTCCGCTAATATTGCAGGGATAGCATATTGGGGATATTCAACATGTAGAAGTAAATTATCAGCATATGCTGAGAGGGCATATCTAGTGTCACCCAGTTTAATACCTAAAATTCCCTGGCCAGCTTTGAGTTTACGAATCAGAGGTTCAAGATAAAATTAAAATAAAGCAGGGAAAGTGGGCATCCCTGCCTGGTACCATGACCAAGTTCAAAAGGGATAGAAAGCAGACCATTACACCAGACTCTGGCCGATGGAGCAGAGTACAATAAACGTACCCACCTAAGAAAATCACTAGGGAAACCAAAACGAGCCAGAGTGAGGAAGAGAAAATCCCAGGAGACACGGTCAAAAGCCTTTTCAGCGTCCAGGGAGACGAGTGCAGCAGGCACTTCTGAGTCCCTGGACACTGAAATCAAGTGTAGTAATTTCCACATATGGTCTCCTGAAGATCTCCCCTTCATAAAGCCTACTTGCTCGTTACTAATAAGATTGCCCATAATAGGGGAGAGTCGGTTGGCTAATATCTTTGCTAATATTTTAATGTCTGAATTAAGGAGGGATATGGGTCAATAGTTCTCAGGGTACAAGTGGTCTTTCCCTGGTTTGGGAATAAGAGTTATGAGCGTATCCAAAAAGTGAGATTCGGAGAGACCATTCTCATGTCAGAAATTATATGTTTCCTCCAAAAGTGGAATAAGGACAGGACAACATAATTTATGTAGGTTATTAGATAGATCATTGGGACCAGGTGACTTATTCAAGGGCAACAGTTCTATGGCTTGACGGATTTCACTTGTGGTAATAGGTGATCCTAAGAGGGTTGCTTGCCCTGGTAACAACTGAGGAAGCACTAGCGAGTCAAGATATCAAGTCATCTCAACATGTGATGGATACGCTTGAGGGTCAGCAGTGTAGAGATTCTGGTAGAATACTCTAAAGGTCTTGACTATCTCTTTAGGATCTGTGGTTAAGGGAGCATCTCTTGTGGGACAGATACTTGAGATATACCGAGAGGCTTCCACCTGCTTGATTCTAATTGCGAGGAGTCGGCCCACTCTCTCTCCTGATTCTAGATACCTAAGCTTAGTACGGTGAAGGGAGAGCTCAGCTTGTTTTGCCATCATTTCAGCATACTGAGCTTTAAGGTTATATAACCTGGCCCATTCCGATACAATGGAAGATCTAACCAGAGATCTCTCCATATCGCGAATGGAGTTAAGGAGTGACTCTGCATGTGCCCTGTGTTGGCGAACGTTAGTCACCGACAATCGGATACATTCTCCCCTCAAAGAGCATTTTAAAGCAGCCCATACCAAATCAGCTCTAACCTCTGATCCCAAATTGGTCTCTGTGAAACCAGTTATGAATTCAGTGATATGTCTTAATGATGTAGGGTTTTGGAGAAGTTGATTATTTATGTGCCACATGGAGTCTCGCCTGAGGCCTGGCCCCAATAGATATGTAAGACTGATAGGAGAGTGATTGGATATAACTCTGGTGTGAATAACAGAATTAAGTATGCCTGGAAGTGCAAAGGAACTGACCAAAAAGTAATCTATTCTTGAGCATGTTTGGTGCTGGTGGGAAAAAAAGGAATATTGTCGCTCTGCCGGGTTCAATATTCTCCAGACATCCAGAAGGGCTGTACCATCCATGAGCTCCTGCAAAGCCCGTTGTGCTGGGGAAAGGCCACGCCTTCTCCTATCTGACCTATCAAGCTCAATTTGAGGGGTCATATTCCAGTCACCTCCTAAGATTATTAATTTTGATTGCTCAGTAGATATTAGACCCAGCAATTGCATAAAGAATTGAGGAGAATCTGCGTTTGGCCCATAGATCGCACCTAGGAGTACTGGGTGGGACTCCAGTAAGCCATGCAGTAAAATATAATGCCTATTGGGATCCCAGATCTCTTTAATGAGCTTAAAGGGAAAATTTTTTGCAACTAAAATTGCTACACCCCCGGAGCTGGTAGATACCCCAGAACCAAATGCCTGTCCAACCCAGTTTCTTCGTAAAAGCAACTCATCCTCCCTCCTAAGGTGGGTTTCTTGCAGGCAAGCTATCTCTGTCTTAAGGTATAATAGGTGCCACAGGATAATATTCCTCTTACACCTATCATTGGCCCCTTTAATATTCCAGCTGACTAAGTTATATGGACCACCCATAAACGAGTGGGGTAGATAATATGATTACATGACATTTATGCAAATGTATAAGTGGACCCATGTATCCCCCCATATCTGTAGCCAGAACAATAATAAACCACTTGGCATTCTCCCCAACATGACAAAAAAGAACAATCAGGGATCTGGAATCTTCCAGAGAAATTGCAGACGTACATTCTTGTTCCCCAATCCCAAACCCTACTAACATATCCCCTCAACATATTAATCTAACCTAGAAAAACTACCCCCGGTTCTAAACAACTATACTACTACTATAGTATTGTCCAGTGATTTTTAACTACAGCACTAAGAAGGTCAATCAGCATCTTCTCTCCCATCCCTCCCCCCCACAGCAAACATTATTAAATGTAACTCTAAGGTCAAAGAAGAGCACAAATGAACCAAAAATAAGAATAAGCCCCATTTATTTATTTGTAATCTGTCCCAGGAGGCAATTAGTAGAATAGCTGAACAGCAATAGTTTACACATGATTCGAAGTGTCACATTTACTTAAAACTTAACTGGTAACAAACCTTTTGATATTTTGTGCTGAAATGAAGTCCAAATAAAACACTCTGTCAGTTACATGTTTTTGTCCCGATAGGACAAATAGGCATAACCTGACTACCAGTCTAATTATACCTCTCTTATGGGTGAAATTAGGAATACAAACAAAAAAGCAGATGAAAATGGGATAGGGAAATTCTCTCCTGCGAGTATATCAATAAAGCGCTCGGAGGCGCCAGAGGACACTCATGGGAAAAGTCAGGAGCATGAACAGAGTCTTAAACAGGTGTCTTAAACGGCGATCTCCCTAAATGAGAAACGGGTTCCCGATCAAGGTTAGGACCAATACTAGGAGATGCCTCTGAACTCTATCCTCCCCCAGACACCAAAAAACTAACCAGCTTCCTGGATATTATTTAGCTTTGCAGCTTGAAATTTACACATGACTGCAGTGTACCAGTCATTTGAAAAGGTCCGGGAATAAAGACTTTAGCTCCTGATTCGCCAGCTCAAGAGAATCAAATGTTAACCATTTTTTGTCATGTTTCACCTGCAATATCGCAGGGTATTTCACTCGAAAGGATTTTCCAGCAGCAATTAGTTTGGCAACTGTAGGATGCAGTTCCTGTCTCTTAATCCGTACAGACTGTGGGAGGTCCTGGGTTATGCGAACTCTACAACCCTCCCACTGGAAGTCTTGCAATTCCTGGACTTTTGCTAAGATATGCTGCTTATCCAAGAAACTAAGCAGCTTGAAAATGAGGGGTCTAAGCGGGGAACCTGGCGGTGGAGGTGGAGGTGGGCGCAAAGCTAGATGAGCTCTCTCAATAACATAGGTCTCCCCATTAGGTGACGGTCCAGCTATCTTCAGGCAGAATCTTTGCAGGAATGTAATCAGGGAGGCATCTTCCTCCTTTTCTGGTATTCCAATCACTAGAACATTATTGCACCTACTGCGCCCTTCCAGATCCTCTAGTTTGTCCTCCAGTTTTTTGATTCGCCTAGCAGTATTGACGGCATGCAGATCCATTTTTCCTTGTTTGTTTTCAACCGATACCAGTCTGGTTTCAGTGTCACCAACCAGTACTTGCAACGAAGCCACAGATATTTTAATTTGCTGTAGGTTGGTCGACATAGTCATAATCGTGTCTTGCAGGGGCTTCATTAATTCAATGAATTTTTCCTCCAAAAGGGCAGTCAAACCGGCTGGTGCTTTAGGTAAGCCTGAGGCCTGCTGTTTTGCCCGTTTAGCTGATTTGTCCTTATCCAGAGTCAGAGGTGGCGAGTGCCGAGGGGGAGCCTTTTTCATGTAAATTTCCATTTTGAACAAAGTTTCTGCCAAGTCAGAGCCTCTGAAAACTGGTAAGTCCCTCCTGACATGAAAATTGTGATTCAAAAAGGGTTTTAAACAAGTATGTTTGCTGCGTTGGAGCGGAGCAACGGAGTTGCGCTGTCTCTTCCTAGGCTGCCGTCACGTGACCCAAAAATTTGGGGTTTAACAAAGAAAGTTCTCAACTCTAAATATAGTGGTGCTACCACACCACTATAATATATATGTGTGTATATATGCATATATGTGTGTGTGTGTGTGTGTGTGTATATATATATATATATTGTATATAGTATATGTATGGTTCACGCATTAAATCCTTAGATATGCACACTTTGTTACCAACCTAAACTAATCTACCTATCAACAGACTCAATTCAATTTTAATTCATGTTTATTAGGGAATATTACCATGGAGGCGAGCTCAATTGCAATGGTGTCCCTTCAGATGCAGAAGTTACATATAAAAGCTTGTTACAAAATTAGAAGTCCCCTCTCTCTCTCTCTAAATATACATAGTATATCTTTACATTATCACTTGGTAAATACACCTCACATGATGTGATACATTGAGTGCACATACATCAGTAGGTTATAACTTAGTCTCTGTCACATTCTGATCTTTATGTAACCTGTGTAACTCCAGGGCAACTAGTAGAATTTTTTTGAGTCATCTGCTGAAACCATGACTTCAAGGCCATGATAGGGGGACCCTTACACCAAATAACAAGGAACTCTGCTGGCCAGGAGTTCCATAGCTAGAGAATGAAGTAACTGTATGAAAAGGTGGATCTCTGGGTTGTGACTCTCAGAGTCTCCAACTCTAAAAGTACCGAATTCCTCACGGTTGCTTTTTTTGAGGGGTCTGACACTTAAGCATTCTCTTTACTTGTCTGTGGCTAGACCATAGACACGTTCAACAGCAAAGATAGTTTTATGTAGTTTTCTGTGATTTTTGGAGTGACACCCACCACAACATTTTATACAGCTTACCGTGGTGAGTTGTTTTGGGACAATCCAAAATGAACAATGCTAAATGGTTGTATAGTATGCCCAGTCTGTGCAGTCTTTCAAGAGAAAAGTGATTATAGACTTCATCTGCAGTCAGATAGTGGTGTCAGCTATGTTTGTTTGATTTTTTTTGCCTCAGTTCTGTGGATAAACAGTTTTTATATTAATGTAGCAACCCTAATACGGTCCCTATGTTTTTTTAGTCAAACAATTGACATGGGTGTTTCTTGAGCCACCTGGCTTCATCCAGAGACCTGGATATTTATATTTAGTTACCATCTCAAGTAACTGGCCATCTAAAGCATGAATTACAAACTAAGTATTCAGAGCTATAATAAAACCCCTCTCATCTGAACCCTCCTATCCAAAAATTTCAGTTATCCGAATGTCTGCTTTGTCCCCTGCTGCTGTCAACTTTTTCAACAGCTTGTCTTAAGGGTCTCAGATCTCAGCTTGCTAGTGTTGTTTCTTTGTTTCTTTTACAATATTCAAGCTGAAGGTAGTAAAAGGAGTTAGACGCCAGTTAACAAGGTGATTAGCAACAGCATTTGACATGTCTTTACCTTGATTTGCTGTCTTCATATGTAAAAACTGAGGAGTGTTACAGAACTCTGCAAGCTCACTCATCAGTGGCAAATGCAGTGACTGCTAACAAAAGTGGAGTTTGCTTTCATCTACATGCAGAACCTGATGCCAGGGACAGGATTGATTATGCAGTACAGCATTGTCAGATTGCAATGGAGTGACTGCCAGGGTAGAATCTTATGATGGCTTCATTTCATGGCTGGAGAGCCAAGAAGTTTGCAGTAGATATTAAAGAACACTAATTAAAAAAAAAAAAGCTTGCTTTGAAATCTTTAGTAAACCACTTTGCTATAGCACAGTAATTAACATTTTAAAACCCATCTGGGGCTGACTATCTCATAACCCAAATTTCTGGTGCCTCAGATGCTGTTTCTGAATAGCACGTTTAAAGTCTCCTTCTGAAGCCAGCAAAGTTAACGAGCCCCTTACGTCTCCAAGAAAACTGACATCTTTTTTCAGTAAGAAAACAGAAAGCTCAAAAGAGACATAGAAGCGTTGCTTTTAAATGATATGTAATTGCCTAATATAGTTTCTCAGACTTTGCAAACTCACCTGTCTGCTCTCCTGTCTCACTGGCATTGGATTCTGCATGTAGCCAATAGGAAACTTCACTGAGGTCTATTATTATAAGACTCCACTTTTGTTAGCAGAGTTGCCTGCTGCATTTGCCACTGATGAGTGAGCTTGCAGAGCCAATGAAACTTCTTAGTCCCATCATAGCCATCCTGCAGACATCAGGAGCGTCTGTTATATGACTTGTAAATGCTTAATATTGTAGTTTGCTGTAATACAGTACTGTATTGTTAACGTCACATTCATGTGCACTGAAAACACACTGACACCTTTGAAACTAATAGGAATCCAGATTATCCGAACCCCCATTTATCCAAACATGTTTTTTTATGTTCCCCAAGACCTTTGGATAAACAGGGTTTTACTGTACAGCTTAACTTCAGAATTCTCTGGAATCCTCGCAACTTCATTGCTCAAACCACATGACCTGACCATTAATTCCAAGAAAATGCAGGGTTTGTCACCAACCTTACATTCTTTATCTAGCAACTGCATAACTGCACAAAAATAAAACCTTTTTCTTTTAATTTTCTTTTTTTTTTTTTAAGAAGTGCAGCAACCCACTTCAGAACATGAATTTCTTGAGAATTAATGCACTTCCCAAATACTTTGAAAGGCACTTGGCTGTTGACCTAATGCCTTCCAGTTCATCCCTGTCATGGGTTGCTAGTTATAAATATTTAGAAAATGGGCTTGGTAAATAAATCAGTCTCATTGGCTGAAGCGTTTGTTGTCAGATTAATTTATTTTCCGATAGAGCCCGCTTCATAAAAGAGCCTATTCGAGCTGCCCTATTTCTAGGAAGATCCTTGGACACCCTGAACGTTGATGAGACGTGCCCACCATTTCCCCCAACTCGGCAAGTAAGTCCATAAAACAGTTGATAGGCCATCATGTCCACCTGACCCCAATCCTCCAAAAAGAATGTCTTACTTGTGCTGCCACAACATTGTCCACCCACAGCAGCTCAGCGACGTCCAGTTCACAGACATTGAGACCTGTGACAGCAAGTTACCAACTCGACTGCTACCGATCATGATAGCAGCGGTATTTTCTTGATTTCCTATACCGCAGATGGACATCCATCTGCGGTACAGAAATCTGAGAAAATACCGATCCTCTCATGCAACAGTATCGACACCTGTGATAACTCGCTGACAGCATGGCTCAGAGACAGTAAAACAATCAAAAAATTCAACCAGCAGTACAAGGCTTGCCCAGCTTCATAAATGGAAAACAAAAAGATACTCCAGTTGTTGTTTTTGCAGTCGGGAGGAGAGAGACAGTAAATAATTTCTCCCAGCTGCTGTAATTCTTGCTCGCATCACTTCAATACCACGGTCTCGCTCCCCTTCTTCACATGCAAAAAAAAACTGCAAGATTAAACCAGCAGTTCCCCCAGCACAACGCTTGCCCAGCTATCACTATTCCCCTTTTTGGATGCAGTCTTTCCCTGCAAACAAAACGCGCAGCCCCACGCGAAAAATCAGCCCCTGTTCAGTAGCTGCATACTGCAGCAAACCACTCATCGGCAACTTTTTTTTTTAAATAAACTAAGGGAATGGGGAGGGAGGGGAACAAATAATGCAGGGATGGGGATGAGTCATTGAACTGGGGCAACCTTTTTAGTTAAACTAGAGATCAAAGTCCCTATCTCAAAGTAGAAAAAAAAACATCATTCTAAAGCAGGCAGAGGAACTATTTTATTACACAACTTATGTTAAACCAAGTTTTTCAACTTTTTTGTACACTTATTTTAATTTACAAGTGCCTATTTTCTAAGTGCAATAATACCCTCCAGGGTGGGCTTTATTAGAAATACCGGACCTTCCAGGGCTACAAGGCCCTCCGCCTGCGGCATCGGGCCTCATTACGCCCCTGGACGGTCCGGTATTTCCCAATAAAGCCCACCCTGTTGGGTATTATTGCTTACATATTATAGGAGCATGGTCGTGCCCCTATAGTTAGGGTTGAGTAGGCACTTTAATGTTAAACCGTAACTTTTGCACTTTAATAACTTTACAACTGTTCAGCATATTTGCACACAATATCATATGCAGTGTCCTGTGGAGTAGTTCTCTTGATGTACCAAGTTTCGTTTTTATTAGATTGGTGGATTTCCTGCTGTGCATAGTGAAAAATGCTAAAATGTGCCTTTTTATGGCTGTTATTTCCTCATCCCGCTGTGGCCAAACTGTTTGGAATTTTGGTCTGAAATTTTCAGGGTAGAAAGAGCTTATACCAAAGAACAAGACACCATTAATTTGATGAAAAATATGAATCCATTCCAAAGTTTTTTAATTTAGAAATGTTGGGTTGTGAGCATGCTCAGTTCAGTCTTTTGGATAATTGCATGGAACGAAAAAGGATTTTGACACCTCACAAAATTGAATACTTAGTATCCCTTTTCATCAGCAAAAATTCCTTTTTCATTGGCTGCCATTTTTTTAGCCCAAAACAAAATGTCATAACTTTGCCCAGGGATGTCTTCTGGAGACATCCAAGTATGTTTCTTGTTCAGCAGCATGTCCTTTACTGTTAACTGCCTTTACCTCACTTTAATGTTACCTCAGAATGTTTATCTTTATTTAAAAAAAATCTTTTTTCATGACTCACTTCCGTTACTTTTTCAAGATGCAAAAAGGGATTATGATGCCTCATGAAAAAGGAATTCATCTGCTGAAAAATGATTAAGGACTAGTCCAACCAGATGGCCCTGCCAGTATTTCTTTTTCATCAGACAAATTCCTTTTTAATGAGATGTCATAATCCTTTTTCGCATCACAAAACAGCATTATGACATCTCATGAAAAAGGATTACTGGCAGAGCCATCTGATCAGACAAATCCTAATCCTTTTTCGCATGATGAAAAAGGATTATGACACTTCATGAAAAAGGAATCGGCTGGCAAAAAAACATTAGAACACCTCACAAAACAGGATTAAAAAACGTATCCTTTTTCGTGAGATGTCATAATCCTTTTTCGTCAGCCGATTGTTTTTTGTGAGGTGTCATAGTCCTTTTTCATATTGTGAAAGAGGATTAAGGACTCATCTGACCAGATGGCCCTGCTGGTATTCCTTTTTCATCAGAAAAATTCCTTTTTCGTGAGATGTCATAATCCTTTTCTGCAGCACGAGAAGGAATTATGACACCTCATGAAAAAGGATGGCTGGCAGAGCCATCTGGTTGGACAAGTCCTGATCCTTTTTCACATCATGAAAAAGGATTCTGTCATCTCACAACAAAGGAATCGGGTGACAAAAAAGGATTATGACTGGTCACAAAAAAGGAATTGTAAACAGTGCATCTCCTCTTATTTGTCCCCCACTGTGGCATTCTTCCACTTTCTCATTTATCCCTGGTGTCTAGTGGCACCTCCAGCCTCAATTCCCATATTTTTGTTCTGTTTAGCCCTGGTGACTAATAGTACCCCCCCATCCACCCTCAAATTATTATTTTTTTTTACATTGGTGGTGTTAGTGGCATCCCCCCATGGCTTTATTCCACCATCCTCCATTATCTCTGGTGGGTAGTGGTACCCCCCCACCCTCTGAATATTGATTATTTGTTTTTCATTGGTGGTGTAGTGACATCCTTCCCACACTCCCTGCAGTGTCTTGTTGGCTGCAAAGAAGAAAACCATCCCTCATCTTTTTTTTTTTGCACCTGTCAAGAAATAAAAGGTCCATTGCCGATCATACCCGTACCCCTTCCTGACTTCCCACTGCAGACCCTCCTCCCCACACCCCCTTGACATTCCCACCGACCCTCACTCACTTACTTCCATAGGTCCCAAGCTTGAGACCCACTATGCCAATGGAAGTCATGTCTTGCTACTGGAACCAGCGACTGCAATATGAACAAAGGTAAATGCAGTTCTATGTATTTCAATGGGAGAGTTTTAACTTTCGGTCATAACTCAGCCATTTTTTGAGATTTTGGCACCAGATTTTCAACATGGCCTCTTCAGGACCCCACCTCATGAACAATATGACTGTCATTAGGCAACTGTTGCCAGAAAGGTGATTTGATGGTTGTTTGGCAAAATCAGCTTTCTGGTGGGATTTGCGTAATGACTGTCATATTGATCATAAGTTGGGGTCATAAGAAGGCTATTTTGAAAATCTGGGGTCAAACTTTAAAAAAAAAATAGCTGTGTTATGAGCATTCATTGCTATCTCGCTACACACGCTCGTAACTTTACAAATTTTCTATATTTTTACCCATATTTTTAGCATAGCCTTACTATTATCCCACCTCATGTATGTGACAGCTGTCATTTTTTCAAATCCTGCCCAAAATGTGCTTTTGCACTTCTGACACAGAATGGCATTGTGCAGAATTACGCTTTGGCAAGGATTTGAAAATGTTCTGTACTAGGTAAATGCAGTGAGGTCACAGGATGGCAATGGTGAAAATTTAGGGTAAAAATAAGTAAAAATGGCAGAGCTATGACTATTTGTCAATGGAGGGATTCAGACCCCATGCTCCCACCATAACATAAGCATACTGTTATACTGTCTTGATGGAGGGATGTAAGCACAGGGTTCAAAGGACCCCTCGCTTCCACTGTAACATAAGGATACTGTTAGACTACCCCGATAAAGGGATGGGAGCTGCACTTCCACCATAAAATAAGGAAACTGTTAGACTTCAATAAGGATACTCTTACAGTATACTATTTCAAAAAGTAAGGAAATAAATTGCAAAAACACTTCGTTAATGCATCAGTTAGGGTTAAAGTGACAAAAGTAGGGAAATGTGGCATTAGGGTCTCCAACTCTAGCACCCCATTCCCCACACTGCACAGACTGACAGGAGGGGGCTGTCTTGGGCCTTGTGAACCCTAACGCTCGTCCCATTCCATTCTAAAATTAGGCAACATGGCTACAGTATAGGTTAATGTGGTGAGCGTTAGGGTTCGCAAGACTCAAGACAGCCCCTCCCCGCTGTCGGTCTGTTCAGGTGGGGAATGGCCTGCTGGAAACCCTAATGCTATATTTCTCGCTTCTTAACCTAACTGAGGCATTAACAACATTTTTTGTAATATATATATATATACACACACACACACACACACACACACACACACACACACAGGTGATCATGCATAAATATACCATACCGTGCACCGAGTGTCATTGTGCGGTAATGGTATGCATAATATTCAATGGGTTTGTGCATTTACATGTTAGCAATATACTGCGCTACTGGTATACCTTTGCGCGGACACCACTGTGTGTATGTGTGTGCATATGTCTATATATATATATATATATACAGTAATATTCTGTGCAAAAAGCTCCATTAATGCATCAGTTAGGGTTGCTATTAAAGCGACAAAAGTATGGAAATGTGATTAGGGTTTTCAACCCTAGCGCCTCATTTCCCCCCAAGCAGCCAAAGGGGGCAAGCCAACACAAGCAACCACAGACATCCATCATCAGGTAACACAAATGTAGCCCCCCTACAAATGGGGGTCACCGAAAAGCCTTCCTTGGTTGAGCCTAAATACCCTCGGCCAGGCTGGTGTCCTGTGTCTCAGCGGTTTTAAAAAAATAAATTGTATAAGAGTGCCTAAGTGCCTCTGCATCTGTCTCTTTAAGAGCTGCCTGATTGCAGTTATAATTAATCTGAATCGGGGGTCTGTGTATTTCTATACCCGAGTCCCGCCCGGGTGACTGAATAATCGCTCCGTTTCTGCCATCGCTAGTGGTGCAGGGGGAGCACTGTTAAAAGATGTAATTATTTGCTGTACATTTGCTGGAGTGGAAATAATAATGTGGTTGTTCTAACCTGCCTTTCTTTGCAGCAAGGACTGTTTCTGTTTAACTCCACCATATTGGTCCTGAACTGCCGGATTGGACCAATCCGTACTTTAGGACTCTAAAGTGGAGCCTGTTAGAGTGGGACAGTGTGGTGCCAGACTCTGAGAATTGTAGTTTTAGACTGTTGGTGCCTTTTTGCACCGATAGAGGGAGCCTGTTGTGACTGACAAGAGGATCAGCCAACCAAAGCTTTTGGATCAGAAGGAAATTCCCCAGCTGCCTGCTCTGTGGTTCAGAACTGAGATGGAGCTGGAAGAGTGAGCAGCTCGTGGAGCTGCTGCCCCATGGGGCAGCGTGGGGACTTGGCGGGAAGGCCGAGTCTGGCCTTCCTGCATTCAGCTGTCCTGCATGGACAGAAAGGGAGAGAAATGGAGAGTTTTATTTCAGACCATGTCTCTGAACATTTCATTGTGCCCCAAGTTATGGGCATGACGAGCAGAGAAGGACCGAAAGTGAGATCTATGTGGGAAGCTGAGAGAGAAGGAGCTCTGAGTGTTTAAGCGGTAGTGTTACACAGTAGTTCACATGAGAGAATTGTGGAAGGCCTGAATTCTGGCCTACTAACCCAATTTCTGCCCCATGAAGAGAAGAGGACTTTTGTCAGACTAATTCCGAATTCTGTGAAAACAAAGCAAGCTGCTGATTTGGGATCAGGCTTAACCTGTAGAAGACCCAGGATTTTGCTGAATGAGATCAGCCAGTCAGGAATTTCAGTTACTTCTGAGCTCCCAGCGTGTGCAGAGACTTGCGATCGTGACTGGGGAGCATTTGGCCTGGTACAGGTAGAATTCTAGTATATAAATGTACTGTGTACTGAAGGAGAATCGTGATTTAGTTGGCTGTGTGTTGCTGGCTTGTACATATGAATGCACTATGTGCTGGATGGGGATCACAATCTAATTCTCCTCCTTCTGTGAACTGTGTGCTAGTGGCTGGAAGCTGTTTCCCAGCTAAAATCAGACTGAATCCATTGTTGCCTGCTGCAGACAGGCCCTGCCACGAGGGCCTTGTCTCTCTCTACCCTGCTGCAATGAAAAATCCATCGACGAGGAACCAGCCAGGGGATCAGCCCTTGCTCTCTGCCTGAACAAGAACAGCGCCGAAGCAACTCGTGTGGGCTCTGCTTTCTCTGGCAATCCAGAACGTCCATCCATCAGCCCTCCTGTGTTCAGCCTGGGTACCATGAGTAATAATCAGGGTAGCACCCTGCAACATTTCTTAATCAAAAGTGTGTCATCTGATTCCTGTGTTGTTCCCTTTCCACAAACTGAGCCCTCCAGCTCCGGATTACAATTTGTGTATGTGCATGTTCTTTTTCCATCACAGGGCCCCAACCAACTGCGACACCGGCCTACCCCGGGCAACGGTCCTGGCTAGCCTTTTCTCCATCCTGGGTACCCAGAGAGTGTGACTGAATGGGACTCTGATTGCATGCACTGCAGTGTGATTCGTAGTGTGATTAAGCAAATTAACCTGATTATCCCCCGTCCTTGTTATAGTCCCCTGAATAAATCAGATATGTTTTTTTCTGCAATTTACATTGACTGTGGTGTCAGTTTATGTTGAAGGTATTGCATTTTTGCTGTTGTACTGCATCACCTTATTTTACAGGGGGTTCCCAGAGTCAAGCTGAAGGAACCAGTCCTGGGGTAAGTGCCAAATATAAGTGTATGCACAAAGCATATCTGTGGTGTTGGGAAGGTGCATATTGTGTATTGTGTGAGCCACTAATTGGAGAAAGGGAAGTCACAGCAGTGTCCCAGAGGGCTGTGGCCTGTAGCTTGTCAAACCAACCCTGACCTTTGGGTGGAGGCACCCGTTTTAGAACTCAGGCCCCTTAACCTGTTGGTAGCCAAGCAGGCAGGGGTAGTAGCTCTTGGGATAGCACTACTTAGGGGTTACACAAACAACACACAACTCTTTCCACATGATACAAGAGACATCCATCCTCATGGTCCAGCGCTTCTGTGGCCATGGATACATGGCACACTTGCACACCACCTGGGAACTGCAATAAAAAATAACCATAGGCTCACATTCTAAACTGTAAATAAGTAATAACACATGACAGGGTGTGTGGTGATGCTAAATTAATGCATGACCCAGGTGGGTTGTGAAGCATGAGGTGCAGCCAAATGCCTTCAACCATCTGGGAAGTGCTGTATATGATTCCCATAGGATCGCATTGTAAATTGTAAATAAGCAATAACACACAGCGGGGTGTCTGGCAATGCTAAATTGCTGCATGGCCCAGGTGGGTTGTGAGGCACAAGGTGCAGCTGGGTGCTTCAGCCACCTGGGAAGTGTGATATAAAATTCCCATAGGATCACATTATAAATTGTAAGTGAGCAATAACATACTACGGCAGTGTCTGTGGTAATGCTGAGGCACTGCATGCCCCAGGTGGGTTGCGAGGCACGAGGCACAACTGGGTACCTTCAGCCACTTGGCAAGTGTGGCATATAATTTGCATAAGATCACATTATAAAGTGAGCAGTACAACACAGCAGGGTGTGCGGCAATACCAAATTGCTGTATTCTCTAGGTGTGTTGTGAAGTACAAGGTACAGCCAAGTGCCTTCAACCTCCTGAGGAGTGCGATATAAAATTCCCATAAGATCACATTGTAAATTGTAAGTAAGTAGTATCACATGACAAGGTGTGTGGTAATATTAAATTACTGGACACCCCAGGTGGGGTGTGAGGTGGGCTGTGAGGTATGAGGCATAGCCAAGTGCCACCAACCACATGGGAAGTGCGGATGTCTTCACTCAGGTGCTGAAGGCACCTGTGCTGCCACTGAAGCTTCTGTGCCACACAAATGATTACATGCAGGTTTAAGTGCCTTCAACCACCTGTGGCATGTATCCATGGCTACAGAAGTGCTGGACCATGATGATGGATGTCTCTTGTATCATGTGGAAAGAATTGTATCTTGTTCATCTTACCTGATGATAGATATCTGTGGTTGTTTGTGTTGCCTTGCTAATTCTCGGGCTGCTTGGGGGAATGCATCCCATTTCCATACTTTTGTCACTTTAATGGCAACTCTGATGCATTAACTGAGTTTTTTTGCAAATACTATATATATATATATATATATATATATATATATATATATCTATATGTGTGTGTGTGTGTGTGTATATATATATATATATATATAATATATATACACACACACACTATATATATTGTAATGCGCAGTAGCACCACTGTAATTAGGATTGAGTAGGCACTTTAATGTTAAACCTCAAATTTTGCACTTTAATAATCTTGCAACTGTTCAATGGATTTGCACAACATTTGGTGTGCTCTGTCCTGCGGGGTAGATCTCTTGACATACCAAGTTTTGTTTTGATTGGATTTGCGGATTTCGTGCCATGTATTGAGGAAACACTGTAACAGTTGCTTTTTTCACCTTTTTTGGCTCTTTTTTTCCTCATCGCACTGTGGCTACACCATTTGAAAATGTGCTCTAAAACTTTCAGGGTAGAAAGAGTTACCTCCAATGAAAATGTCAGCATCAGCAGTGTCAGTGGCTCAGTAGGTAGCACACTCGCCTCTGAGGCCAGGAGATCAGAGGGCTGTGGGTTCAGTTCCCACATCTGGCACTTGGGTTAATATCCCAGTACTGACACTGTAGTGCAGCATGAGAGGAGTGCTGCACTTCTGAGGTGCCGTCGTTCGGATGAGACATTAAACTGAGGTCCCATCTGCCTGGATTGGTGGTAGTTCAGGTGGATGTTAAAAATCCCATGGCACTTATCAAAAAGAGTAGGGGAATTTCCCCAGTGTCCTGGCGAAATTTCCCTCATTCACTAGAAATACCACCAACAGCTTAACCTGGTTCAATGTCACTTGGCATTCATCTGTATCCCCCTCCCCCGGGTCGTGCCTGAAAATAGGCAGGATTTGTCTAGTGCACTTAACTGGTCAACAAAAACTAAATAAATAATAAATTACTTTGGTGCAAAAATATCAGTCTGTTCCAAAGTTATTCAAGTTTGAATTTTGGATTCTGAACATGATCAGTTCAGTCTTTTGGGTAGCTGCATGGTACAAAAAAGGACTTAGGCCTCATGAAAAAGGATTTTGATACCTCATGAAAAGGGATTTTTAAAGTTTACTGTTTCCTTGCCACTTCACTGCAAAGAAATAGGACTTTCGGGCTGAAATGTTTAGGATACAAAGGGCTTGCCCCAGAGATGTGACTTGCTGGTTTGGTGATAAAATTTACATCACTTCCATACTTATAACATTTCAAAATTTTGAAATTTCCCATAGGGTAACATTGTGGCGGATGCAGTACCTTTTGGCGCCTGTATCTTGAAAATGGTTTGGTATATGGATTTTTTGCTAAATGCAGTACTAAGTAACAATGCAGGTTGCCAGTCCATGATTACAACTGTGGTGGGATTTTTTCAAATGTTCCTATGGTTACTGAGGGCCCTGTGCACCCACATATGGATATCATTATGCAGTAATGTGGGCCCTGCACTTCCACAGGGAGATGGCAGTTCATTACAATGCCTCTACACTTATGGATAGATGGCTCCCAAAAATTGATATCATTATGGACTGATGGGAGTGGGGTAGGACTGCAGGGCATGGAGGGCCCTGCACTCCCACAGGGAGATGAGGGTTAATTGCAATGTCTATACACTTATGGATACATAGGCCAGGCCCTGCACCTTGAGCCCTGTGCAACCACAAAATACTATAGAGTGTCCGGACCCTGTGCTCCCACAAACATATAAGGGTAAGATTACACTTTCTTAAAAAGTAAGACATACAGATTCAGTTTTTGCCATATTGGTCCTTGTAAAAAACAGATCCAGAAGCAAATGGTTTGATACCTTTTATTGGACCAACATAGATGTTACAAAAAGAACAAAGTGATTAAGCTTTTGAACTAATGAAATCCTTCCTCAGAAGCTTATGACAGTTATTCATAAACGTGCATACTATTAACACCCAGATCATACATAAAAAAAACCCAGAAAGAATGCTCATTGGTTTAAAATACTCATTTAAACCATCACTGAAGTTAGAAACAGATAAACAAGATCTCACCAGTTTGCTATTAGCTGAGATGCCTTCAAGGTCAAATGTCATCTCAATAAGATAACAACCTTCCCAGCAGAAAGTTCAACTATCATAAATTCTAGATGTCTCAGTATGTGCAGTGAATACAGTCTTAATGAATTGTTGGATTCAATTCTTACTTAAGTACATGTTAAAATGTGATGATATTGTATGTTAAAAACAAACAAAACTATATAACCAAAACTTTTTATAAATAGTATTAAGAGAGTTTAAAATAAAGTTAACCTAGTGTGAGCAACTGTTACACACCGCTTTAGAGTTAAAAACATATCTGGAGACATTTTTCCAACTATACACTCAACCAGTTACTATATTCCATAAATCTTAAAACCTTCAGTGTTGTAACAGGATTTTATACAAGGCAATATCAATTGTCCGTGTAAGTGCCAAATTGAGGGAAAAAAACTCTCAAGGACTCCCAAGTACTGTAAATGACACCATGCATCATGATTTGTTCAGGGTTCAATAACGAGTCAGTATATAATCAAACTATTATATGGACAGAGACAGTCTAAGGACTCTGAATAAAAAAAACAATGGAATTAAACCCTACCACCCAGTGGGTAGATAACTAGTTAGAAGAAAGTGTATATTCACTATGTACACTGTTCCGTTGGGTAAATATTGTAGTGATTGGTGTAAATGATGATGTGTTAGGACACTTAGCTCACATACATAGTTAATATACACTTTCTTCTAACTAGTTATCTACCCATGGGGGGTAGGGGTGAATTCCGTTGGGTTTTTATTCAAAATCCTTTGACTGTCTCTGTCCATATAGTAGTTTGATTATATACTGACACATTATTGAACTATGAACATATCAGGATGCATGGTCTCATTTAGTTGGGGGTCCTTGACAGTTTTTTATACCCCCCCAATTTACCACTTATGCTGATCATTGATATTACCTTGTATAAAATCATGTTACAATATTGCAGGTTTCAAAATTTATGGAATATAGTCTGTTACATTGACCGCTACCATTGCATAATTTATATGCTGCTGTGGTGCGGTGGAACTGCCAGGAGGAAGCGCCCATGGTAGTGCCCAGGGAGGTTTTGTGGGGCCTTCCATAGTGGAGACCTCAAGAAGGGAGGTCAAGGACCCCAGAGAAAGAGGAAGAAACTTCTGGTGGCGGATTCAATTGTGAGGGGATAGATTTGGGAATAAAAAAGGGGGTGAGAGGAAGATTAGGTGCCTACCCAGTGCCACAGCCCAGAGAGATGGGAAGCAGATCCTGAGGATCACTAGGGCAGCAGGACAGGAGGGAGAGCTGGATATCTGTATCCACCTGGGGACTAATGACTTAGCTAGGGATGGGGCTGAGATAGCACAGGGAGAGTTTAGAGAGCTGGGAGGGGTCTTTGACAGGTAGCTCATTCAGCAGCTTTCGCTGAGGTGCTTCCTGTCTATGACATGGAAAAGGAGATGGATCTCCGCACCAGGAATTTCAACCCTTGGCTGAAGGAATGGTGCAGAGAGAATGGGTTCGGCTACATTGATGACCCACTTCAGAGGATAAAGGTCTATACAGGGGTGATAGCCTGCATCTATCCAAGAGGTGAATCAAAGTCCTCAGTGGATGGTTTAAATGTTACTTTGATCAAGATTTAAACTAGCCCAGGGGTGTGGCTGTTGGAATCGGGGAAGCAGAAACTGCACCCCCCCAGGCTGAAGTAGAGAGTAAGAAGAACCCGAGGGGAGAGGAATCCCCCAGGATGCAAATTAATAAAGGAAGCAGGGTGATGGAGATAAAGAAGGAAGAGAGTGGGAGCATTTAAAAGAGAGGGAAAAGGAGGGAGGGCAAAAAGGAGAAAAGGGGAAGCAACAAGCAGAGTGGAAATAAAATCTGGAACACCATGTGTGTGAATGCTAGAAGCCTAAGAAGTAAGATTCTGGACCTTGAGGCCATCACAGCAGAGGCCAGCCTGGATATTGTGGCCATTACTGAGTCATGGTGCACTGAAAACCATGACTGGGACATGAACATACCGGGCTATACTCTGTTCATGGAGGACCGGGTGGGAAGGAAAGGGGGTGTGATTCTTTATGTGAATGAGAGCATGAAAAGGACAGAGATGCAGGGAATACGGGGGGAGGCAGAGGTACTGGTAGTCACCCTGGAGGTGAGGAATGTAGTCACTGTTCATATGGGAGTGATCTTCAGAGCTCCAGTACAGAGGGAAAAATTAGATGAGGTACTGGTGGAAGCCATTTCCAAGATGGCAAAAAAGGGGGAGGTGCTGCAGGAGGGGGACTTCAATCATCCAGATGTAGACTGGAGCCCCCAGCAATGGCTTCAGCTAGAAGCAGGGACATCCTGGATTCTCTGCAGGGGGCATTCCTCAGGCAACTAGTCAGTGAACCCACTCATAATGGGACAGTATTAGACCTGGTACTCACTAACAGGGACAGTATAGCAGATGTCAAATTAGGAGGCCACCTGCTGATCATTGATCATTTACCATGCAGTGTGGATCAATATAGGGATGGCTGCAGAATCAAACTGCACAAGGGTGAGGGTCCTGGACATCAGGAGGGCAGATTTTATAAAGATGTATGACTGCCTCAGGGATGACCTGGTGGGGGTTGGCATTGGTGGGGTGGAGGAACAGTGGGAGAAGCTAAAAGGGGGCATAGAAAAGGCAACAAACCTCTGTGTCAGACAGGTGAGCAAAAGCAGAGGAAAAGAGACCACTATGCTTCTTAAAAGAGGTGGCAGAAAATGTAAAGGCTAAAAGGGTAGAATTCAGAAGGTATAAGGAGATGCAGAAGGAGGAGGAGGATTGGGAGGTGTATCAGGGAAAACAGAAGGAAGCAGGAAAGCAGTAAGGAGAGCAAAGGTGCAAACTGAAAAGAATAGTCCAGGAGGTAAAGAAAGGGGACAATACATGTTTCAGGTATGTAAGTGAAAAGAGGAAGACCAGGCGCGGGATTGTAAGGTTAAAAAAGGAAGGAGGGGGACTGTACAGATGGAGACCAAGGAAAGGCAGACATCCTGAACAAACATTTTTGTTCAGTGTTCACAGAAGGAGAGGGGGCCACAAAAAATAACAGAAGTTTTTGAGGGAGGGGTGGACATTAATCCTTTTTTAGAGGTGAGAGTCCTGACAGGGGTCACTAACTTGAAGGTGGACAACGTATTGGGGTCAAATAGGGTGCATCTAAGGGTATGAAGGGAACGCTGGGAAATACTGGCTGCACCTCTGACGGTTCTGTTTAATAGCTCACTGGAAACAGGAGTGGTTCTGGTGGACTGGAGGAGGGCAGATACATTCCCACTACACAAAAGTGGTAGCAGGGAAGAGGCTAGCAATTATAGGCCATTCAGTCTGAAATCAGTGGTGGGAAAGTTAATAGAAACACTGTTGAATGAAAACATTGTGGAATATCTTGAATCCAGTGGGTTACAAGACCCAAGGCAGCATGGTTTCATGGGGGAGGTCATTTCAAATGAATCTGATAGATTTCTTTGACTGGGTGACAAGAGATTTAGATCAGGTTGGAGCGGTGGATGTGGCCTACCTATATTTCAATAAGAATGTTGACACCATTCCACATAGCAGACTAGTAAGCATGCTGGGTAGCTTAGGAGTGGGTCCAAAGGTAGTAACCTGGATAAGACATTGGCTAGGGTCTAGGTGACAGATGGTGGTGGTAAAGGGAGTTTACTTCGAGGAAGGGAAGGTGACCAGTGGGGTGCCTCAGGGATCAGTGCTGGGACCAGTCTTCTTTAATGTCTTTATAAGTAACATTGCAGAGGAGCTGGTAGGGAAGGTTTGCCACTTTGCAGATGACACCAACATCTGCAATAGAGTGGACAATCTAGAGGGGGTGGAAAGGATGAACCAGACCACTGAGAAAACTAGAGGAGTGGTCAAGGGTATGGCAGCTGGGTTTCAATGTGAAAAAGTGCAAAATAATGCACTTAGGACACAGAAAACCAGAGGTGGAGTACAAAAAGGGTGGAGTGGCAGGAAAGAGATATCAATAATCATATTGGGTGACCTAAAGATTTCCAGGCAGTGTGACAAGGCAGTTGGGAGAGCTAGTGGGATGCTGGGGTGCATAGGCAATAGTATCACCAGCAGAAAGGGGGAGGTGGTGGTGCCTCTGTAAAGATTCCTGGTAAAAAACCCACTTAGAGTACTGTGACCACATCTCCCAAAGTACACAGAGTGGAGGCAGTCCAGAGGAGGGCAACTAAAATGGTGCAGGGGCTGCATCAAGAGCTCTACGAGGAGAGAGACTAAAGGACTTCAATATGTACATAGTGGAACAGAGCAGGGAGGGGGACTATGATAGAGACCTTTAAATACCTCATAGGCTTAAATAAGGTACAGAAGAGAAGTATTTTTTCAGGAGAAAAGGTGCTCAAGAACAATTGGACAGGCTATGAAGCTGGAGAGGGTAGATTCAGGAGAGATGAGAGGCAGTACTTCACAGAAAGAGAGGTGTACTCCTGGCACAGCCTTCCAGCAGACGTGGTGGGGGTGAAAACAATGGTAGGGTTCAAGAATGCATGGGATAAGCACAAGGGAATTGTAGTGGAAAGGAAGAGGGGAGGAAGAAAGAGCTGTAGGTCCGGTACGGTTTGTG
Organism: Neoceratodus forsteri; assembly: GCA_016271365.2. Lineage (NCBI taxonomy): Eukaryota > Metazoa > Chordata > Ceratodontiformes > Ceratodontidae > Neoceratodus > Neoceratodus forsteri. The sequence goes on from CM057458.1 coordinate 557,680,815, forward strand.
GTAATAGTGTAGGTAGCGACAAATGGGAAGACTGGATTGGCCAAGTGGTCCTCATCTGCCATCAAATTCTTTGTCTCTGTGTTCCATGTTTCTAATCATGGGGTTTGGGACAGACAGACTCACATGCAGACCAGCTTGCATGTAGCCATCTTTATTCTATGAGCAGGGAAACAGACAAAGGGTGCCTACTGGGCATGACAGAAACTACAGAAAGACTACCAATTCTAAGGCTAGGAACTATATCCCTAATGGATTCCTATGTACTTCCTGTAGGTACATACATGTATAAAACAATGATGGGGTTCAAGAATGCATGGGATAAAGCACAAGGGAATCATACTGAAAAGGAAGGGGGCGGAAAAAGAGCTGTAGATCAGGCACGGTCTGCGGTAATATTGTAAGTAGGGAGAAATGGGAAGACTGGACTGGCCAAGCGGTCCTCATCTGCCATAAGATTCTGTTTCTGTGTTTTGTGTTTGTAATCTTGGGGTTTAGAAAAGATGGACTCTGATGCAGAGCAGCTTGCTTTTGGTCATCTTTATTCTGTGAGCAGGAAAACAGACAAGGGGGGCCTAGTGGGCATGACAGAAACTACAGAATGAAAACAAATTCTAAGGCTAGGGATTACAGCCCTAATGGCTTGATGGCTCCAGCTTGAGCAATGCTATGTACTTCCTATAAGTACAAATACGTATACAGTAACCTCTCGCTATAATGAACTACGCTATAGTGAATCCAGTGTATAATGAATGCCTCCTGTGGCTCCCAACTGTAGTCTGACACGCGCTCTCCCCATATCCCCACAAACAATGCAGCAGTATTGCCTGCTGATTGCTGCTGATTGTTGTTGCTGTTTCTGATTCTGTCTGACCCTAAAGCCACAGCTTACCTCAGCATGAACTTCTCTCTCTCTGTCTGTTTCTCTAGCAAGCATTTTTTTAACCACTCACTCTCCTCATTCACCTACTCTTGTTCTCTCCCCTCTCACTGTAGTTCTCTATCTGATCACTCTCCTTTGCCTCACCCTCATAGGTAAAACTAAATAATTTATACGTACTGTATATGTAATAATACTGCTGAGGGTTGAGTCAGTGCAGTTGGGGAAGCAGGATTGCGAGCGTGCGGGTGGGCAATCATCACAAACACTGTTCACAAGGTGCACAAGTCTCAGTCTCAGCTACTTGTTTTCTGCTATGACCTTGTCACTGCTACCACTGACTGAACTGTTGAGTCTATGGCCACCATCACTTCACTTTCCACCATTTGAAGTTCCCCATCCATTGTTTCAAAGTGAGTGTCCAAATATTCCATTTCTTTTGTCCAGCTCAGGTATTGCCTTTAGTAATACTGAGTTGGAAGGCCTGCCATCTCCACTCTCGATGGTTAGCCCGCTTGTCCCTGCCTGCTAGGACAGATTTTGCTGTTTCGCTTTCCTGCTATCTGGATGAGTAGCTGCATGAGGTCTGCCCATCTTTGATTTTTATAAATTTAATAGGTTGTGGTAGTGCTACAGTAAATCCCTCACTATAACAAAAAAGCTGCTATAACGAACATGGACAGTGGCTCCCAAACTGTTTGTTACAGCAAGGGGTCACTGTACTGCACTTCTCCCCCTTAGATAAATATAGTCTAAACTACCCAACATTAACATTGCTTAACTTCCAGGTCTAAGTAGGCTGTTCGGTACCCAGGAACAAGTTTGGGGATTATTCTGCCCTGCTGGTAGAACTTGTTACTAAGTAACGAAATGGGTAACAAGTCCCATTGTACAAAGACACAGGTTCAGTACATGACTTACAGCCAACTGTCTGTGGTGCTGTTTGCTGCTGTGTGGGGTATCTGTGGGCTGGAACAACTGCTACAAATGAAGCATGAGTTCCAATATTACAGTCGGACCTCAATTATCCGGACCACTCAGGGACGATGTTTTTGTCTAGATAATCGATTGTCCAGATAATCAATTTCACGCTAAAAAAATAGGCTGACATGCTGTTGGTGTATAAATGAATAAAGATATAGTATTTATTGAATGCATCTAAGTTAAAATGAGGTACTAATAACATTTTATTAAAAATCCAGTATGGAGGATTCTGTGTATGTGCAGGCATTGCACTGCTCTGTAATGTACTGAAAGTTTTTATTCACTTTTAAAAAAATCTTCAATTGTCTTCTGTTTAGCCCCACTGTATTTTTTTGTCGAAGCCAGAGCAAGCAAGCAGTTGAGTGTGATGAGATGTATGGGATCAGCATTGGGTTGCCGCTCTAGCCAGGAAATGTTCTTTTTAAAGTGTTCCACAGCCTGTATGGTCATGATTATTTCATCCCTGTCTTCATCGGTACCACCATCTTCATCGTCATCGCCCACTGCTCTAGGTTCAGTGACAAGGATTACAGTGTCACCGTTGATGATATCTGATGCCATGAACAGCTCCTTATCCTGTGGATTGAGCCATTTGATCTCATCTTCGAAGGCAGTGTCAGCATCAGCATCTTCTGGTTCCTCTACCATATCAGCGTCTTCTAATCCTGTGTCAGGAGCAGATTCAGGAATGGATTCTGTGGCTCCAATTTTCAAAGTAGAGGAAAAGGATTTGCCGATGCTCTCTGGTGTGGTTTCATCCCATGAGTCGCCAATCATATACGCCACATCTTCCAAAGTTAGCTAAAAGGCTGTCAACAATAGAGACATTGGGATCTGTCTCTGACAAGATACAGCAAAGCAATCTCTTTCTATACCTGTGCTTGAGCCCCTCTAAGATCCCATGGTCAAATGGCTGCAAAAGGAAGGTCATGACAGGTGGCAGAAATTCAACTTTTATTTTACCGTCCCTTGATTTTAGTCCTGCAGGGTGGGCTGAGCAGTTGTCGACCAGAAGCAACAGTTTTGGTTCCAGCTTTTTCTGCTGCATGTGCTTTCTGACATCTGGAAAGAAAAATTTATGGAGCCATTCACAGAATAAGTCACTTGTCATTCAGGCACTTTACTGGTGATCATAGATAATGGGGGGTGCACTCATATTGACATTTTTTAAACATCGTGGGTTGGCAAACTTCCCAGTCATGTAAGGTTTAAGCTTATGCAAACCTGTGGCATTTGAACAACCAAGTAATGTAATCCGGTTCTTAATTTTTTTTATAACCTATGGTGCTCTGCTCCTGTGAAGTGACCAGTGTCTTATCGGGTATCAGCCTCCAATACAGACTAGGTTCATCTGCATTGTAGATCTGGTCATCTGTGTATCCCTTTTCTTGGATAAGGTTGTGTGACTTTTCTCTATAAGGCTACACGTCACTTTCTTCTGCAGACATCCGTTCACCTTGGATTTCAAGTTGGCAAATTGAATGCCTTTTTTTAAATCATTCTAGCCACTCACTTGATGCCTTAAATTCATTTTGGCTGTCATTTGTGCTGCCATTCTCATTATTGATTTCATCATTAAAGTGCAGTGCCTTTTCTTGAAGCATGGGGCCAGACACTGAAGCACCCTTACTGACTGCTGTGCAAACCATAGGTAAGTGACTTTTTCAAGTCTTTCATCAGCAGCTGGTTTCAGTGCCTTTCAGGGCTTTAGCTCCAGTCATCCTCAGCATTAGTGGCATGGGATAGCAATTTGTCTTTCTGTTTTTTTATGTCTGACACTTGTTTGCCAATCCCATATACCACAGCGAGGTTGATTGCCTCCCCCCCCTCCCGCCAAGGCTCTCAACAATGGAAATGTTTTCACTGATGGTAAGGATTTGGCACTTCCTTTTCACTGTGGCACTATTTTATCCATTGATGAACTTGAAAGATACAGAACAACACAGCCGAGCAAAGCAAAGGAGCGGATCAACCTACCACTGCTCGGAACACAACTAAGGATAAAGTGGGCAGCCATGTTCGGGTTAGGTAACCACTATGCATTCATTTAAATTAAGCTATGATTATAGTACATGGGGAAAGATCAGCTCAGTCAGCTCAATCAGTGCAGTGCAGCGCAGACTGCTTTGAGTGTAACGCAGGTAAGTGTTATGTACTTCTAGTGTGACTTCATGTAAAACTTTTTAGTGCAGTTAACTCCTACTGCGATCAATATCACACCTCGTTAGCTTGTTATTCACTGTCTAATTGTTAGGTATAGCTTAGTAACCAATAACCGCTTAAAAGCTTAATGTCCTGAAAAGGGGGCAAAGGTAGCAATGAAAGCATTGTTTCAGTGCTAATGTTGGGACCGTGACGGCAGTCCTCTCGAGCAAGTAGTTTGGATAATCAAGGTCCGACTTTATTCAGCACAGGCCCTGGTGGAATTTCACATGCAGGAGTAAAGTCCTCAACTGTCCTCTTATGGAGTGACGTCTTCTGCTGAGTGAGCTGGAACCCTTGAAGGTAACAGGTGAGCCACATGTACGTGAACAAGGCAATGTCCACATGATCTCTGTAGGTCAGAGGTCCACATTTTTCAATCACAATCCCAGGAATCCAAAGATGCTTGGAATGCCTACAGTCTCAACCATCACCTTCTCCCCGGGATGGAAGATTTGTACTGGTTTGGTTGACTTGACATGACCCTTCTGTTGTTGCAGTGATGTTTTGCAACAGTATTAGACAAATTTGACTTGAGCAATGCTAAATGGGTACATGATTGACATATGAGGAATAGTTCAGCAGCTGTTCACTGTATGATGGTGTGAGGAGTATCTCTGTAAGTGAACAAGAACTGAGCCATCCTTTGGGTTGCAGGTATTGACTGAGAGCCTTGTTTTGTCCAGTCTTTTTTTGAATGTCTGTACAGCTTGTTTGGCTGCACCATTCGATGCTAAATGGTAAGGTGGAAGCAGTATATGGTGTACCCCATTCCACTTTAAAAGCAGTTTAAAATCTTGTGATGAAAACTGTGGACCATGACAGTCCATGTGATTGGCAAAAAGTTGTCTCAGAAGACTTACTATCTTTTCTATAGTTGTCACTTGTATGGGAAACACTTCAATCCATTTGGAGTTGATGCCAATTACCACAAGAAATGTTGTTTGTCCACTTCTGTGTAATCCACATGGATGCATTCCCAAGGTGTGGTAGCTCAGGACCAGGGATGCAGAAGTACAGTTGCAAGTTGGTTATAGACAGAGGCACAAGGTGTACATTGGCTAACAAGATACTGGATATCTTATTTATTTTGTTTTTGATTACCGGGTAAGTGCTCTAGTCAAAGAAATTGCCTATTTTCAGTCATGAATTAGGAGAGTTACAGACATAGGTAAAAGCACATCACATCACGATAGTTACTATTACATAATACAGACATGGGTCAAACGCATTACAGTATAGACAGGCACGGTGATACCTACTGTACAGGAGAAATTAGACATTATGCTAGGCATAGATACAGGGGAATACACAATACAGTTTCAAGGAAATAGATTATGTGGTATAAGTAAATAGTAAATAAAGTCCCAGCCACCAGAGGTATCCCCAGACCAATCCTGTCATCTGAGAGATTCCAGGATGACTCTCATGTAAGTCAGAAAGTAACCTCTTTTGGAACTTTTGAGGTATCACAACTTGAGCACCCCACGGAACACAGCCTTGATTTGTGAACAACTGGTCCTTCTTGTCAAAGGTCAGAAGTTGTGGTCTCTCATGAAGTTGGGCCAACCATTAAGGGTGAAATCTAGGACCTTAGCGAGGACTGGATCCCATCTGGTTTGCTCTGCTACATCCTGTGAAGCAATGGGTAACTCCTCAATATGTGAAAGTTGGAATACTACCCCATCTTCGTCCTTCTCTGTAGCATCTTTGCATGGCAGCCTTGATAGTGTGTCTTCATTTGATCTTGAAAACATCTTGTATTTCATGTCATAGTTGTAGGACAACAGATTCAGGGCACATTGCTGCATCCTCAGTCCTATGAGAGTTGGTATCACTGCCTTTGGCCCCAAAATGGCCAGTGGATGCTTGTGATCTGTTAGCAAAGTGAACTTCAGCCCATACAAGTACTTATGGAACTTCTTGACTCTGAATATTATGCTCAAGACTTCCTTTTCGATCTGAGTATAATTCCTTTTGCTTGGAGATAGTATCGTTGAAGCAAAAGCATTTTGGTGTTCCTCCCCTAAAGGTAACACATGACAGATTTCTGTGACCATCTCATATGGTGATGCTTTGCATGCCAATCTCAGAGGTTTTGCTGGGTTATGGTGCACTAGCCACTTGCTGTTTAGAAGTCATTGCTAGCAAGACTGAAATGCTTTCTCACCTTGTCGTGAACAATTCCATTTAGCTTCTTTGTGTAGCAAGTCATGGTGGTTTTAACATGTGGACAAGTTTGCCAGAAAATGTCCATTATAGTTCAGCAGGTCCAAGAATAATCTTAACTCAGTCACATTTGTTGGTGCCAGTGCATTGACAATTGCATGCACTTTGCTTTCTGTTGGGTGCAGGCCCTGGGCATCAATATAATAGCCCAGGTACTCGACAGAATCTTGTAGAAAACTGACATTTGGCTAGCTTCACACTTTTTTCATACTGCTGCAGTTTGTACATAACTTGGTCCAAGATTGTCAGATGCTTTTCCACTCTGGGTGATATTACCAAGATATCATCCATAAAGCAGACTACATGGTTCAGCCCATGCAGTGTCTGGTCCATTGTGTGCTGGAAAATTGCTGGCGCTGTTGAAACTTCATAGGCCAAGCAATGATATCGGTAAAATCCCTTGTGGGTGTTTACAGTGAGATACGGCTCTGAGTCCAATTCCAACTGCTGGTATGCAAAGGATAAGTACAACTTGCTAAAGAACCTTCCACCTGCTAGTGTGGCAAACAAGTCCTCTGCATTGGCTATTGGGTATGCTTCTGGTTCTGTACAATGATTCACTGTAACCTTGTCATCCCCACACAGCTTCACTGCTTTGTCTCACTTTGGTACCAGAATGATAGTGGCAGCCCAGTTGCTCCTCTCTACTTGTGTCTTGATCCATAGCTTTTTAGATGATCCAGTTCTTCCTCTAGTGCTTCTTTTAAAGCATAGGGTACTGGTCGAGGCTTGTGGAAAATTGGAGTGGCCCCTGTTTGCCTTCAGATCTTTGCTTTGAAATCCTGGATTGTGCCATAGCTGTCCTGGAAAATAAGACCATGTTTGTCAAATACCTTTCTCACTGCATCTTGAGGTGCTATGGTCACAGTTTTTTAAGGTAGATATCTTTTCCCAGTTCAGTTTAATCTTTTTTGAGCCAGTTTCTTCTCAGTAATGCAGGTCTTTCTACTTGCACTACCACTACAGGCAAAGTCCATGCTCCTCCCTCATAGGTGACTAGTACCTGACTCTCACTCAGAACAGGAATTCAGTCTCTGGTATAAGACATGAGCTGAACATGTGCTGGTAGCAACAGCCACTTCTTGACATTCTCCTTGTAGATGTGCTCTGTCAGTTGAGATACTGATGCCCTAATGCCCGTGGTGCATGCTAACTGGTTTGCCAGCCAACTTGATCTGAAGGCAAATTCCTTCCATGTTTCCGTGCATCATGTAGACAGTGAACAGCTTCTACAACTCTTCCAGTTCAGTCTCTGGCATGGTGTTAGTGACATATTGAGCCAGAGCAGTCCGTGATGCACCTTTATACACTTTCTGTAAATGACTCACTTTTCCACAGTTGTGGCATTTTTCTTGTTGAAATTGGCATGTACTTTGCTGGTGGCTAACCCACATCAGTAACAAACTTGTTTTGACTTTGTGGAACTGGCCTGTGAGGTTGGCTTCTGATATGTTTGTGGTTGCTGACGAAATGGTGGTGGACCACTTTGTGGTCTGGAATGTCACTTGGCCCCCTATGTATGGATGATCCTGTATACCCTACTCCTTTGTGGTTCAGAATGTTCCACTAGTTCCCTGGTGTCTTTCTGGGCAACCTCCAAAGCCAGCACAATATCACAGGCTGACTTTTTTTTCTTTTACTTTATTTAAAGATTTTCAGCAGGTCAACATATTTGAACAGATCAGTTATTTTCACATATACATCATGCTACATTTTTTAACTTTCTGGTTCAGCATTGTATACAAGGGCCTCGCCTTTCCCTATGGGATATTTAAAACATCAGATTAATCACCATGTTCAATAACTCATATGCTTTTCCTTCTTCAGATGACTTTAAGCGAGTATTAAATTCAAGGAGCGGAGAGGTTCATACCTACATTTGCATGCTACATGTTTTTCATACTATTAATAAAACATACAATGAAGAACGAAACTCTGTCTGTTAGAGCTCATTTAGGTCTGTATCATTCTAGTCCCTTTTCAATCTTTGTGGATTCAAATTGACTAAAGGAGCTTAATATGTATACCCTTGAGGAAAGAAAGGAGAGAGGGGACATGATAGAAACTTTCAAGTACCTCAAGGGAATCAACAAAGTCCAAGAGGGTAGCATCTTTCAGAAAAAGAGATATACAAGAACAAGGGGGCACAATTTGAAGATAGAGGGGGGACGACTCAGAGGTAATGTGAGGAAGTATTTTTTCACAGAGAGGGTTGTGGATGCATGGAACAGCCTCCCTGAGGAAGTCGTGGAGTCAAGAACAGTGAAGGAATTCAAGAATGCATGGGACAGACATAAGGCAGTCCTAGTGGGGGGGTAGGAGGAAGTAAGCTGTTGGTTAACTAGGATCTGCAGCTTATCTGTTAGGTAGGAAAATGGGCAGACTAGGTGGGCCAAGCGGTCCTTATCTGCCATCAAATTCTATGTTTCTATGTTTCTAAATGAGAAGGAACCAAGGTTTTAATAGAGCTTTTTCAAGGGGGCCCATATTTTTTTAAATACCTCTTCTTTGCCCAGGGTCATATATTGTGTGTGTTCAATTTTCATACAATGTATGAGTCTGGTTGCCCACTCCCTCACTGAGTATGTAGAAACTCCCACCCCCCAGTGGCATGACAAGGTCTGCTTCCCCACCGCCATAGCTAAATGCCATGGAGGGTGGTCAGTTTTTTCACTCTTCCTTACCCGGCCATGCAGGCCTAATATAGATTCACTCAGGCCTATATTCTCCTCTATTCCCAGGGTAGAACACATTATCTCTGTAATGCCCCTCAAACAGGGCAAAACTTTTGGGCAATACCACAGCAAATGAATAAAAGTTCCCAGAGAGCTTCTACACTTAGGGCACTCATCTGATTGGGTTGGATCAATTTTGTGTGCCATCACTATGCAGAATATGAAAATGTATGGCCCTTATACGATTATTAGCCGAGCAGTGCATGCTCTTTTGCAGAATTGCCCTCCAGTCACCCTCTGAGAGTCTCCCCTCCCAAGTCCTCCTCTCATCTGGCCCTGAGTGACTCCAAATTTGACGCCTGTGTCCCCAGCAGGGCCCTGTAACAGCCTGTCATGGGTCTAGTGCCCCCACCCTCAACAAGGACCAAAGTACCTCCTCAAGAGGAGATCTGCGGGAGTTTCAAATATTAACCCAGAGATTCTGGTCACTTGTTAATCTATTTTTTAGTTTTACATAAATGAAAAAGTGGGAAGGACTAAGGTTGAACTTTTTAGAAAGGGACTGAAAGGGAATGAGACCACCCTGGTCCATTAATTGTGCTATGCCCTCCAGTCCTGACTTACTCCATTGTTTTAGGGTTTGTTGCACTCTAGGAGGCTCCCTGAACTCTTCCCATGCCAGATGAAATGTGGCGGTATCAGGTGATATCCTATTCCCTGTAAGGCATGAGCCACTAGCCAGTCCCTCATGGTAGTCCTGGTGAAGGGGTCTCTGAGGCCCTTAAAGTACTTTTTGCTAATTACTAGGGTGAAGAATGGGTATGTTGGTATCCTTCACTGTGGACTTCCAATGCTGTCCATGTTTTCCATTCTTTCCCTCCTGGGAGGAGAGCTACCATATGTGATATCTGGGAAGCCAGATAGTAGAAGAACAGGATGGGCAGACCTAGTCCTCCCTCTTTCACTGGGCGCCAAAGGGTCTATTGTTTAATTTTGGTCCATCCCCCCACCAAAGGAGTGTTAGGACTGATCCCCCTATTGCTCTCAAGCACTTCTTGGGGATCTAAACCGGAAGAGTTTGGAAAAAATGAAGGCACTGTGGGAGAATACACATTTTTACCAAATTTACACGCCTGATCAGGGATAGTGGGAGGTTCTTCCATCTTTTGCAGCAACCCTGTATTTTTTTAATCAGAGGGATGTTGTTGATTTTGTATAGTTGGGAGAGCTTTCTGGGCAGTAGGATTCCCAAATATTTTAGGGAAGTAGTAGGATGGACTTCTGAACCTTGTATCTTGAGAGGAGCAGCCTTACCTAGTAGAAGATACTCACATTTGGACCAGTTAATTTTGTGTCCTGATATAGGACCATAGGTGTTAAATGGTGATGTTATGGCCGGTATGGAGACCTTAGGGTTCCTCAGAAACAACAGAATATCATCCGCAAATAGGGATAGGACCTGATCCCTACCCTCCCTTCGAAACCCTCAATCTGGGAATGGTTCCTAATGGCCATAGCCAACACTTCGATCATTAAGACATAGATCAAGGGGGACAAGGGGCATCCCTGCCTGGTGTCCCTAGTAAGGTTAAAGGGGGATGAAAGGTTATTGTTAGTAAGCACTTGCGCCTTAGGGGAGGCATATAGTATCTAGATCCAGGAACAAAATCCCAGCCCCAGGCCAAATTTGGATAGAGTGCTGAACATTCAACCCTGTTGAATGCCTTTTTGACATCTAATGCTAGTAATCCTTTTTCTCCCTGCACTCCCTTGCCCAGTTATGTATGATATTAAGGGTTCTACGGATGTTGTGTTTGGCATGTCTCACCTTGATGAACCCACACTGATCTTGGTGGATTAAGTCAGGAAACATTCACTCAAATCTAGATGCTAGAACCTTGGCTATTATCTTGCAGTCAGCATTAAGTAAAGAGATTGATCTATAGTAACCACATTTAATGGGGTCTTTATTAGAGTTGGGCAGGACTATAATTATCGATAGTTGTAGAGAGGGAGGGAGGGTGCCCCCATCCAGGGATTCCCTGACAATGAGTAGTAATAGATGTTTAATTTCTTCCCAGAAGGCCTTATAAAATTCTACTGACTGTACATCTGGACCTGGGGATCGCCCTGTGTTGGAGTCCCATATTGCCTGTTTCAGCTCTTCCATAGATATCTGTGCATCTATGTCCCCTCGTCTATCCTGTGACAAGGTGGGAAGTTTTATGGTATTCAAGAAACAATCTGGAGGTACATTACGTGGAGCCTCAGAGGTATAAAGATTTCTATAGAAATCCTTAAAGCTGTTATTGATCTCTATAGGGTATGTAGTAGACTTCCCCTCCCTGTCCTCAATCTTCAGAATAACTTTTTCCACTGCCTTTTGCTTAACTTTCCATGCCAGCCACTTTCCCGCTGTATCCCCCTCAAAATGGTTTAGTGTACCTGTTTTCAAAAGGTCTCTGGCGATTCTTCTGTTGGCCAGACTATTTAACTTCCCTTTCTTGCTATTTAGTTCTGTTCCTTTTGTTTTTATATCTCCCTTGCCCTCCCTGATTAGTGTTTCTAGCTTTTATTTCCTCAAGTTTTTCTTTTCACTTTTGGTGGGGTGCATAGGCAATAATTAGCCCCCTGACATAGGCTTTCAGTGTTTCCCAGATTGTGCTAGCTGAGGTCTCCGTGGCCTTGTTATTGGATAAGAATTCCTGGATGCTCTCAGAGATGTATGCTGTAAATTCTGAATAGGGCAGCAAAGAGGTATCAAGCTTCCATTGTCTAAGAGGCGTTACCCCCCCCAGCCAGGTCCCATCCACATGATCTCAATGCCCCCCCCCGCAGGTCCCCAGGAGCAGAAGATGTCTATGATGTGTTACTTATGTTCATGGCCTCCTTCTCAGCCCCCCGGACATCTGCTCCCAGGATGACATAACTGCCTGCACCATCCGTTTTGGCAAATCAACTCCCTGCTTTCAATGCGCAACTCCCTGCTTTCAATGCGCATCTTAATCTATTTTAACTTGAACTGTAGCATGCGTTTTGTTCTTTTTTTGTTTTAACAACGCTTTTCAGAAAGAAAAACCATTAGACATCAATTAAAGATAAGAAACGATGGACTCATAGTTTGTTTTTTAACATTTGTCCCCAAGGTCCACTTTTTAAATATTTTTCCAGAATGGCCTTAGTAAGAGAACTTGACTCAGTTCCACAACAAGTTGCATAGCAAAAGAATAACAACCAAAGTGTTTGTTCCTTGTGCTATCCCATGTAATTAGCTGCACTTGTGCAGCTCTCTCGGAGAGCGCAGGTCAATTCTTTGCACAAGCCTAGTGGCAGCAATCAATTAGGCCTCGCTCTCTGCTGCCCACGTGGTCGGGGCAAACCATGTCACAAGCCTCTCACACAGCAAACTGGTCAAAATGAGATGGGACTCACAAGGCCCAGCCACTATGGGCTGGTTAGTGAAAACTGTTACGGTCCCATGGATCTGAAGCCCCCCCCCAGCCAACAAGAAAAGATTTTAGTACCTGGTAAGCTGACTCTCATGGGTCATCTTGAGGGCTTGCTCTGCTTCAGTTGTTTTTCCTTCGCAGTTGCTCCACATAATTACTTGCTGCCACCAGATCCGTGAAGGATTTAGGCTCCTGATTTTTAGGGCGGATCACCAGTCGTGCTAGGTAAAACATTGTAAATGGGCATTCCATAGCATGAAGAGATTTTTTAACTCCATTGAACGCCTGCCTCTCTACTTGTAGCTCTCTCGAGAAGTCCGGAAATATGCTGATGCATCTGTCATCTTCCAGAATTGTGCCTTTTCACCTCGCTGCCTCCAGCACCAACTGCCGATCCTGGAATCTCAAAATGTTATGATGAGGTATCTAGGGTATTTGTCAGGTCCTGGTCTGCACCCCGGTGTCCTGTGTGTTCTCTGGATCTCCAGGTTAGTGCTTCTTTTAACGCTGAAGTGTTACCCAACTAGGTAAACTATGCTTCCATCTTCCTTCTTGGCCAAGCCACGCCCCTATCGCAGGCTGACTTGAAAGTTGAGTCTCTTGACAAAAGCCATTCATGATGGGCTTCTCCTCTCAGACTGCAGACAAATCAATCCCACAGGGCATTATCCAGAAACTGGCCAAACTCACAGGTGCTTGCTAGATGCTTCAGTACAATGATGTAGTCAGTGATATATTTCCCCTCCTCTTAGTTCTGACAATGAAAATGAAAGCATTCTGCAATGAGAAGCAGCTTGGGCTTGAAATAATGTGAAAGTGTCTCAGTGAGCTGCTCATACTGCAAGTCCGCCAGCTTGACAGGTGCAGGGAAACTCTTGAAAAGTCCATAGACTGTAGGCCCAAAACTGCCAAGAAGACACAGTCTTTTTTTCATCAGCAATGCTATTTGCCACCAACCAGCATTCAAAAAAATGCTCCAAATAAGAATCAGTTTTCTTTTTTGTTCTCAAATTCTAGCACTCATCCAACTGACACCATGTCGCTAGCAGTTCCTGATGCAGTGTTTAACACGTAGCCCCTGTGGCTTGTGATGTGCTATTTTTAGTGTCACACTAGTGGTCACATTGTTGTGTAGCTCCATTGTCCTGAATTTTTTTTTTTATTCTGTGCTCCCTGCATGTACTTGGCTGCAATCCTTCAGTTCAGCCAGTGGGTGCTGATGCTGTGCCGCTTGTACTGCTGGATACCAACAAGGCAGTCTTCCTGTCTAGAGGGCAATATTGTGGCATGTCCCAGAGCACCATGAAACAGATATCAAATTGGTGTTTATTCAAATACACAAATGGCAGTTTAGCCAGAGAAAAACATCTGAAACTAGCCTGACATAAGACAGTCAGAGAGTCACTAGAAAAGCCTCTCCTCTGAATGACAATAAACAGTCACTCACTGCTGACTACTAACACTGATAACTATCCTAGGATCTGCCGAAAGAAAATCTAGTTGGCAGATGACAGCAGGCATTTCGATTACTACTCTGCTGTGTCTCTGGAAATTCGAGTAAAATGGTAAGGTTCAGTTAGAATCTCAAAAACCTCTGACTTCACTGGAAAATTCTGACTGCGTTTGCTGCCACAGTGAACTCCCATATGACATCTGAGTGATTCTGACAGCTCACCTGGGAGGCTATGACATGTGTGCTGTCTTGCAGCTCAAACGTCAAATGAGGAGCTACTGACCGGATCATCCACAGAAGCAGCGGTTTTCATTTGGGCTCCAATTTGCTAAAAAAGGGAAGAAAAAGGAAGGTTTACCCTGAATGACCACAACACCATGTAAATCAACCACAATCACTAGAACACATTTAAAACAAGAAACTACACAGGCAAGGTTTTACTTTTCACACACATTTTATTACATTTCACCTTGAAGACTCCATAGCAGCAAGACACTGACTGGTTGCTCTGTGGTGTGGAACTTTCCAATAAAATTATGTCCTATTAATGTGAACTAACACTGTATCTTTCAGGATATCCATTCTAGGTACTGTGCTCTGGTCTGTGTGACATAGTGTGCTACTTTGAACACCTTAACCATTTTTTTTTTAGAGTGCGCAGTTTGCTATTCTGTTCCCTATGATTTGTTGCTCAGCTCCACCTCACTATAATTAAAACAAATTTAGTTGTTTAACAGTGAGAAATTTTACAACCAGTCTGTCATGCAACTCCAAATTCAGAGGTCCAACTTCAGGCATTGTCTGACTTTCCACAGAAGTTTCACTAAATCATTTTGGACTGCATTTTGAAAGAGTTCAGTTGAGGCAGATGCAACAGTTTTAGTCACTTTTGTTGCATCCAGATTACTGAAAAGTGACATAAGGACTGCAAATGTGTAGTAGCTGCCCTTGGAGGATTCCTCAGGGGTTGCTGGAAATGCTGTTGCAGAATATAGTGTTGTCTAGTAGTTAGCGTGCAGCACATGTTAATGGGGGGGTACTAGTATTACATCACTTACTAACAGGAAAATATGCTTTAATGATGTGAAGCAGGAAAGGGGCTACAGTGCTATATAAGATTTGTACTGCAGCCCCTTCCCTACTATGCAATATTAAAACATGTTTTTAGTTTTTTTTTTGATCCAGGGTTTTGCAGACACTCTGCATCTCTAGCCATATCAGAACTGCAATTGTTGTCATATTTGGTGGCATGGAGAGCAGAGGCATCCATGCTTCATCTGCCGCCATGACAGCGACCCCGGGTTCTGTGATGGACTTGGTTTGGTTGACAGGGACTGGCCAGGGACAGAAGGATTGAGCATCTGGGGGACAGCTCTCATCCTCTGGGAGGGAGGTTTATGGGTTCCTGGCACTGGCCTAACCTCTAGTGGACGGTTGGGAACACAGGCAGTCAGTGCCACTGCGGGGCTGGAGGGATGGCAGCCATCGATGCCTCATGTCCGGTAATGTGCATGGTGCGTCTTGACAACATTCACATCCATCCTTCTGTACTTGAAACAGGGAAAATTGCTGGGTGCAGCATAGATGACATTGACCCCTAGCAGGCTCCACACTGGTATAGGGCCCCTCTCCCATACCGGATTCATATCAGCAACGGTATGGCGCCTACAGTTGAACCCCATCATGAGGGGTAAGCCATGGCTGAAGCTTTGGGAGAAGGTAAGTCCCTGGGATGCCGGGTGACAGAGGCTGGGAGGGGGGTCGGTGGAGAGCTAGGCTGCACCATGGCAGGGAGCAAAAATAGATAAACCAAAAAAAAAAACCACAACAAAAAGATGTGCAGTTGTTGGTAAGATTTTTTAAATAGCAATCCAGAAAAAAAAGCTAGTACCAGTCCCAGTCCCCAATTTAAAAAAATCTTAATTATTACCTGCTAAATACAGAAACTTGAATAAAGGTACCACCAAAGCATGCAGAAGGTACAGCAACCCGACTGGTTTTACATGTTCGTGCATCTTCAGGGGGAGGAGGAAAGCAGGAGCAGCCAGTGTTAAAAAGATCCTGCTTAAACATTTCAGATATTTCAAATGGTCGTGCTGAGACTATCAAGCAAACAGTGATACTATTTTGTGAGAACCACAGTCTAGACATGAGCAAGTTAGTTGCACTTGGATCAGATGGTGTGGCAGTAATGGTGGGAAAATACAGTGGTGTTGCTGCACTTCTGAAGCAGGAATTTCCAAACCTTAAGAGCAGACACTGTGTTGCACAAAGGCGTGCCCTTGCTGCTACTCAGGCTGCCCCCTCTGTTCCATGCTTGGTAACATTCGAAGAGCTGTTAACTCAACTTTTTAATTTTTATGAAAACTCGGCAGTACAAATTGCTGGCCTAAAAGCAATGCAGGATCTGCTTGAGGAACCAGATTAAAGTTGGCTTAGGCCAAAGATCTCTGTAAAAAGTTTCGAGCACCAGTAAACCTCAAAAAGAGGAATGCTACTAGGATATTATTATCATAGCATATTTATTGTTAAAAGGCACCAGACCTCCCACCTGACGCGTTTCACACAAAATCAGTCTTTCGTCAAAGGCTGGAGATCACGCCAGAGAACTCCTATAAATACCATTTTAAAAAAAGGAGCCAACACCATGTAGTACAATTAAGGTATAACAATCGCCTATTAACATTCTTGTGCTAAAAAACGTGTCCATTACAAATTCAGATATACAAAGTGTATTGCACCTAGTAATCATCATTAATGAAATCATTAACTAAGCCATTAACTATATAAACATCCAAAAGATATATACATGTATATAAAGAAAAATGTAGGGAAAATGGGGGGAATGAAGAGGGAAGGAAAAACAGGAAAAAGACACATAATTTTAAAAGACTAACCATATTAAACTAAATATAAGTATTTGTCCATATAAAATCTTCTTGGTTCTTGTTTTTAAATATAAACAACTCATATTTAACTTCTTCCTTTCTACAATTACATTAAAGGCTCCATCTTTCTTTCCTTACTCCCCACAGTATCTACTAGTAAAACTAGAGACAGAAACATCCATTTTCATTTTTTTGCTTTTAAATGTGGAAGTAAATCAAAACCTGAATTTAGACCTGGTTTTCTGTTGGCTCTCAGAGATATAATCCAAAAATTCTCTCTTAATAACATCGTTTTTGAAATCACCTCCTCTTGGGCTCCTACTCACTTTGTCTATTGCTGAAACTATTAAACCATGTTTTTCTTTATCGATTGCCTGTTCCAGATGCAATGCAGTTGCATATAGTGGGTCACTCATACTGATTGCTCTCATATGCTCTCCCACTCTGATTTTAAAGCATCTTGACATTTTTGCTACATAGAAGGCCCCAGATTTCTAGGTTGCTAAATAAATAACACCCATCGTGGAGCATGTTATAAACTGTCGAATCTGAAAGCTCTTTTGTATATTGCAACTAGAGAAAATTCCAGTCTGCATTACTGTTTTACAGTACATACAGTTGCCACATTTAAAACAGCCCATAGGTTATTGTAGCCAGGTTTGTTGTTGTTTATCTTGGAAGAAGCTATGTACTAATAGATCTTTAAGACAGGAGCCTTCCTATAGCACATTCTTACTGGTCTCGGACAAATCTCTTTCAGGCCAGCCTCTATTGTAAGAATGTGCCAATGTTTTTGGATAAACTCTTCTATTTGTTCGGCCTGTACTGAAAAGCCTGTCATAAAATTGAATCTTACTTCTTGTCCATTTTCCTTGTCTCTAGTTTCCCTATCCTTTAGTAAGTTGACTCTATCTATTGTTTTTATCTCTTCCCAAGTTCTTTGTATCTGACTCCTTTTATAGCCTCTTTTTTCTAACATTTCTGATAACTGTTGGGCTCCTCTATCAAAAGCTTCTTCTGTTGAACAGTTTCTTCTATATCTCAAAAACTGTCCCTTTGGAATGTTGTGGGCAATGTGTGGAGGGTGACAACTATTTGCCATCAGCAGAGTATTTCCCTCTATCTTTTTTTCTATACATCTTACTATCTACTTTATTTTGTTCATTTTTTATAATGCTGATGTCTAAAAAATTAATGTGTTCCTTACTTGCTTGATATGTAAATTTCAAAAAAGAGTTCTAATTATGTAGATACCTTATAAAGTCTTGGAATCTTTCTAAACTTCCTTCCCATACAACTATTATATCATCTATATAACGCTTCCATAACTTTAAGTGAGCCAAAAACTCATTTGCAGTGTTGTCCTAGATCGTCTCATCCTCCCACTTGCCCATATAGAGATTTGCAATAGACAGAGCACAAGTGGTCCCCATCGCTGTGCCTCTTGTCTGTAAGTAAAAATTTCCATTGAAAGAAAATACATTTAATTTCAAAACATATTCCAACATTTTCAGAATAAATGATATCTCTGTATCATCTTGTTGTCTTGTTTGATTCAAAAAGTAAGCTACTGTATCCAGCGCCCCCTCATGGGGGATGCTGGTATACAGTACTTCCACATCTAAAGTAATTAAATATGTATCTTCTCCTAGAGAGACTTGTGATAGTGTATTTAAAACAGCTTTGGTATCCTGTGAGAAAGAAGGAAGAGTCGATACAATGGGTTTCAAAAACATGTCACACTATTGTGAAAAATGTTCCGTTAGAGAGCCTATCCCACTGACGATTGGTCTCCCTGGGGGATTTTTTAAAGTTTTGTGAACCTTTGGAAGAACATAAAATGTGATTCTAACAAGTTCTGATATAATCAGGAAGTCTCTAGTAGCATGGTCAATGTCTTTTCTCAAAAATACTTCATTAATTAGTTGATCAGTTCCTGTGTTGTATTCCCAAGTCGGATCTCATGAAAGTTTGCTATAAAAATCTTCATTATTCAATTGTCTCATAACTTCTTGCATATAGTCTATTTTATTCATCGGGACAACTGCCCTTCCCTTGTCTGCCTGTTTTCATTATTAATTCATTATCATCTTGTAAGCTTCTTACGGCATCCCTTTATTTTCTACTCATATTATTAAATCCTGTAGTCGATAAATTTTGGAACAGATGTTCTAGGTCATTTTCCACTAGATCTTTAAAAGCAGACACTGCTACACATGTGGGGGGGGGGCAGAAAGCCGAGGGATTTTTCAAAGTCGGAATCATGTGGTTTTCAGTATTATTCTCTCTATTCAATTTACCAAAAAATGCCTTTAAATTAAGTTTTCTACATGCTAACTGGACATCAATCAAAGTCTGGGTTGCATCAATATTACATGTCGGTGCAAAATTCAGCCCTTTATTTAATAATGTCTCTTCTTCTAGGCTAAGCACATGTTTAGACAGATTAACAATTTTAGCAACTGTCGTACTCACCTCCTCCTCCCCCGTCCCTGAAATATCCTCCACTGTGAGAATTGTCCTCTGTAGTTGTAAAATGGATGCCGATCTCTGTCTCCATGTACATTTTCTCTAACCCCTTCTCGTTCTCTGTACTGGTCTCGCGTGTATTCTTGTAATCTCAGGCTCCTCCGTGGTTGTAATTGATGCCGAGGTATAGATTGATGGGCACTGTGATGCCCCTTTAGCTGACCTGACCTGTCCATCTGACATGGGGGGTCGGAGGAGTGTGAGTTGTGAAAAAAAGCAGCAACCAGTTTGATCTGTACTAAAATCAAATGACACATTGTAATAGCATTTAAGAACCCCAAAGATGTTAGGTAGTTAAGCCATGACAGAGCAGTAACAGTTCTCAGACAGACACAAATCTGTTTTCGTCAGTCAGGAGTAGGAAGCAGAAGAGAGAAACAATGCATCTGCAAAGGGATTAGTATTGTTCCTGAAGTCTTTTAACTTTGTAAGTTCACTCATGCTGTTTAATGATGTCCTACCAAGAGTCTCTGCACTGTCACAGTCACTTTATTTAACCAGGCATAAACACCATTGAGCAAGCTCATTTTCAAGGTGATCCTGGGCATTAATACAATACAGTACACTTCATAAGATTACAATTACGGTGGACAGTGGTGCAAAACAAAAAAAAAAAACATTGTGAAGGTGCCGGTCAATATGGGCCTGTACATACCGGTCAACATAATTAACATGCAAAGGTACATAATGATAAGCTTTACTGGAATGAGAAGAGACAACAATCCCATTTAGTCTCCACTAAGTAAGAGCTCATAATTAAATGATAAAAAATAAGGAGGTATTAAGGAATAGGGTAGAAATTGGGCTGAAAGAGTAGGCAGCCAAGAGGGAGACCAGAATAGGTAAAAGGTAGAGAATAGGCAGGGCCATCTCGGATTAAGGGAACTAGGCTTGTAGGTCCTAGGTTTCTGTTGTTAGGAATGTGGGGTGGATGAGATACTTAGGCGTAGGATTTGAGAGTGGCACCCGGGGCTTAGGGGTCATCGGCATCTGAAACAGTTACATGATTCCTTCAGATAATCCATTAATAGAGCTTTGAATGTGAAAATGCTTGGAAGTGAGGATAATTTTAATGAGTCTTGCACAAGTGTCTCAATCATCCAAGACTGACATAACCATGATTGATACTAAAGTATCAGCAACATTGTCTGCAATACAAAGGATGAAAGGAGAAAAGGGTGAACATATTTCATTTCATGCATTTCATTTTTATTTGTTAACCGGGTTAGGACTCTGGGCTGAAGCCCTTTTTCAGGACTGACACAGACATAAAACATAACTAACAATACATCAATATACAACATACAAAATTTACAAATTACATAAACAATCAGATTATGCTAACAGATATTGGTTAAACTTTACTTTAAAACATGACTATGGCTTAATTAACCTTAATGAAACTGGTAACCTGTTCCAAAGTGAAGAAGCCTGGTGATCAAATACTTGTAGGCCATAGTTATTATTAACATCTTGTACTATCAACAACAATATGCAGGAATTGGAAAAATATATTACAGACTTGGATATCAATGGACTCGAGTTCAGTGAAGAGAAGCTGAACAGTTCCATCAGCAGCACACATAAGTGGTTCATTGACGCGGTTGTCCACAATTTGGAGGACTGATTCATAGACTCTGGAGGTTTAGAAAACATTTATATTTTTAATCCAGTTACTCTGCAGTTGGATGGTGACATACCTTCATGAGAAACAAATAGAAAGTTTAAAGATACTGAGCAAAGAGTTTGCATTAGACTTCAACTTGCTGAAACGAGAATAGAACTTATTGTGGGAGCACCTGTCAAGTACTATGGCTGACATGTCGTACTTAGAATGGTGTTGTAGCTTTCTTCAAACAGAGCCCTATGGGCCCTGCAGACCCTGTTAGAAGAAAGGAGAGCACATCTGATGTTGTTTGTTCAGGAAATAGGGTGGGCATTAGGGTTGACAACCCCAAGAAAGACACCACAACTGATTTACCAAGACTCCGGAGACCCAAAACCTTAATGTTCTTTCCTTTTGCTGCTTGGGGTGTGGTTGGGGAGTTAAGATTGTAAACCCTAATGCCACATTTCCCTACTTTTGTGGCATCAACTGGATCCCTTACTGATGCATTAACAACGTTTTTTGCAAAGAATTTGCCACACAAAAAAAAGGTAAGTTCTCAAAAACAGCAAGCATCCCCCAAACAGTATCCATGTGCCACCCTTTCTTCACACCTCAGAAATCTGCCATCTTGATTCCTCACTAATGCATGATTTTAGTAAGCAAAACTGGAACCCAGAAACATAAAATAAAAGGGTCACAGTACTTAAAAAGTGTTGCATGTAGTTACAAATTGTGTTGCTGTTACTCCAGAGCTGCTCCCTTCCCCTCTTCAGCTGCTGCTTTACGAATGCTTCACAGTCCCTTTGAAGCCCCAAGCAGAGGGGACTGCCGAGACTTTCATGGAAGTTGCTACTGCAGGTGGAAACTTGCTGTCAGCAAGACCAAGACCAAGACCAAAATCAAAATCGTGGTCTTGCATGCAGCATGACATAATGACTCAGCAGCTGTTTTATGTGCCCCTAGTGATAGCAGCTCATTTAATAGTGTCCCTAGCAACCTAAGGAAAGCAGAGGGACTATTTCACATCAACCCAGATTGTTGTTATTTTATTTATTTATTTTTTTTATATTACAGTTTAACAACATATAGCTATTTTATAAGTCCAGTAACATGCTCTGGGGTGTGGGTTATGCTCTGGTGAATTCACTTCTAGTGGCCCCTAGGTGTGCATTTCTCAGATCATAACCCACACACACCCCATTGTGTGTTATTGCTCATGTATATATGCAGTATGTTTGTGCATATATTTATATACCACACCACCAGAGGTGCATAAATTGGGCAAATCAAATTATTTTTGGATATTTATTTTCACTTAGAACACAATTTATTTAATTTAAAATATGTTTTTCCCCCACTTAGAATCTGGAAATATAACACACTGAGAACAATGAGTCAGGTAAAAAGTTTAGTTTAGCCCCAATTTGGGAGCTTATAATGTGTCTTCCTGGGTTCCAGTAATGCCCACTGCCAGGCTGCCATCCTGCATAGATAGTAAATCCATAGTCATTTGTTTGATTCTGTTGATCTGAGTGAGGGTGCCATAATGTGCCTCGGCACCCGGGGCGGCATTTAAGGGTCCTTAGCTCAAGTGCCTCATGAGAAGGAACAACTGTATTTTTTGTAGTTTTTAGGTTGATGCCGAAACTGAACTGAGCTGGGCATCTAAACTGTGACTGACAGCTACCCCCAGCCAACTAGAATTCAGAAATCCCTGGGAAAGCTCAGAACTGTTAGAGATCAGGGAGACAGTTAGAGTTAGAGCTTGAAGAGTGAGCACCTCAAGCTATCAAGAAGCTGCTCCAGGAGGAAGCCCAGCAGAATCAGTAGGGAAGTGCCTGACTTGCCTCTCTGCTACTGTTTTCCTACTTTGGACTGCCAGTTTGCAAAAATTAGAATACACTGAATTGAAAAATTGGAACTGCAGCAGAGAGCTCCAAGATATTAGAAGGTACAGCCTGAGATTTGGATCAAGAAGAAGCTCCTGTGATGTGATCGGCCCAGAGGTTGTGAGAGACTGATTTAATGATTGAGAGGTTTGCTCAGTGAATCTACTGCAACAGCAACCAGCCTGACTATCAAATTGAGATTTAGAGAAGTTGATGCTGTTCTTGTTAAATGTGTTGAATGTTTATCATGGACTGTGGCCTGTTTTGTCAGTGACTGAACTGTGTTGCCAGCTGGAGGCCTTTACCAGCAAACCAAACTGAACTTTTCCAAAATTGCCTATTCAGCCTTAGGCCTATGCCAGTCTCAGCCCAAGCCATTTATTCCTGTACCAGATACTGTTCTTTGGCTGGAGACTGGCTTTGATGATCCAGGCCCTGCACAGAGATAACTCACAGGTTGCGGCCACCTGGAGGGACAGGCCATGAAGTGGAGGTGTGTCATGTCAGCCCTGCTTCCCCATGCTCATTGGTGAACTCCATGAGGTCTCCATATCACCTGATCCATCACAGCTCACTGGTAGCATGAGTAAATCCAGGGTAGCTCCCTGCAACACATCCTGTGATTATCTGTACTACCATCTGATTGTTACAGTAACTTTCTGGGTTACAAGAGACTGGGCCAACTGGCCTGGATTACAAATAAAGCTCTGTTGTGCACGCTAACTGCCTTTTTCTTTCCATCAAGGGCCCCAACAACAGCTGCAATGCCGGCCACCCCCGGGCAATGCCTCTGGCTAGCCAGTATACCATCCTGGGTACCCAGTGTTGTGGAACTGATCATTTGGGACTAAAAGTGCATGCCAAATAACCTGAATTCAATCAGTATATTAATCATTCAATGAAATTCATATCCCTTCTTGTTTATGACCCCTTAATAAATCTGATTATTGTTTCACATTTGACCTGCCTTATGAGCATATTATTAGTTGGGTTACAGTACTGAAAGTGTGTACTTGCTTTGCTAACCTTGTTTTTACAGTGGGTTCCATGGAAACTGCTGATGGCCAGACCCTGGTGGTAAGCGTAAAGGGTGTGTGAATATTGTTAATGTTACTTGCTGGTTGTGTGTTAACAGTTGTTAAAGGTACAAAGCCACTAGGAGGGTTGGAGGGTGGTTATAGCTTCCCAGAGGGCTATAACAGGTTAGATAGATATCCTCACTATTGTTACTCTGGGTGGAGGCACCTTAATACCGAATCCAGGCCCTTCAACCTGTGGTCAGAAGTACAGGCAGGTGTAGTAACCTTATGGATAGCGCTGCCTAGGGGTTACATTAGTATGGAAAGACAGGCAGCTTTAAGCTAAAACAAGGTAAAACATGAGTAGAAGCATTACATATAGTGATGTCAAATACATAATAGGTTGCAGTAGACTAACACATTAACTTCACATATTCCCTTAAACACTCCATTTCCCTCTGTCTTCTAATGATCAGCTAGTATAGTCACTACTAATGAAACTACACCAGCTTATTATAATGTAATAAACAACTTATTCACAAACTGTTACAAGTACAAAAGTATTGACACAAAATACACATCTTATTACAACACTATTAGCCTGTGTAACAATTACAGTGTGTAATAATTAACACTTTACCTTGCTACAATACAGTTATAACAAAAACTTCTAAGTAATATATGTTTCATCCATCCGTGTGTGATATATAAACCATCTGATGGCAAAGTCCCATACAGTCATGAAATATTACCATCTCAGGCCCTAACAAGCTCATACAGCCCACTCACCTTTTGGGCTCATGGCGTTATTAGCTCATTATGCCCCTTAATGGTACTATTTCCTTATATACTGTATGAAACTTTGCTATCATATATTCTCTATATAGTTATGCAGTGCCTGTAAAAAATAACTTCACTATATTTCCCTGATATTTTTGCTTGTCATGAACCTGCAGTTGCAGCAGTTGACATGGTCTGATATTTCCTGAAAGTTATGTACGATTTTTAGAGAAAATACATGTCTGCCTGCAGTACCACTGTAGGGCCACCAAAATGAATCTCTTTGGAAATATTGTAAAATATCTGGAAATATCTGACCACGTCTATTGCTGCAACTGTACAGTGAGAAATAGAATATCATGATAATAACACTCTAGGAGGATGACAAAGCAAATACAGTAGATCCTTCAGAATAGAAGTCTGACATACAGTAATTTCATTCTGGGACATGGCTTTTCTCATAAAGTTCTGCTTACTTCCATGAGCACATCCAACCATTTTACCACACAAAAATGACATGCCATTTCATAAAATAAATATGGCATGGGCCCAATAAAATACTGTAGTCCTGATATTTTACTTTTGATCTGTGACCCCTGTGACATCACCTCTGGCTTCACCACTCGAGATGTCATTGGTTCACAGATCACTTGTAAAAAACATATAAGGCCTACTTTAGTTAGGCCTATGTCATATCCTAGATAGATATAGATATAGGTACAGCTATAGGTATATATATATATATATATATATATATATATATATATATATATATAGCTCTAGATACAGATATATTTTGAGTGTGATATTGTTATTGTAATAACTGGGGAGCATTTTTCCCCATAATCGGCTGGTTATAATGGCGAACACATGCTGAGTTTCCCTTGCTTCATGTGTGCACCTGCTGTGTTCTTGCCTTCCTTGCACACACAACTTATTGACTCCTTCAACCTACATTGGCTACCAGCACGGAAATCAATGTTTATTTATATAATTGCTGTGGTGAAAAATGCTCCATAGCAATTATGTAAAACAACACTTGGGGTAATGTGTAAAAACTCAAATTTTACACACAAACCCTTGGTGTTGGATGCCTTCATAAACCCCTTTGAGCTTTGCTCTCAGGGTTTGTGTAGCATCCAACACCTCACGTGTGTGTAAAATTCCCATTATACACACTACCCCATATATTATTCTATATTTAACAAGCATTAGTATGTGTGTGAGAGAGAGAGACTGCATGAGAGAGAGAAAAGGGTAGGCATGTGTCACAAACCCACTTAGCAGGTCAAACCCTCTACTCCCAAAGTGCCAACCTCCGAGCGCAGTCTTGTGAACAGTTTAACAGAACAAGGTAACCCTCTTGTCTGTTTTGTGAGTTCAGATCAACCTTTGGTCTCAAGTCTTGGAGGGATTCAAACTGTGAAACTCTTGTTAGCATACCCAATGCACAGGCTCAGATATTTCTGTCTTTGGGGGTCAGATATCTTTGCCTTATGGGCACCTAAGCAGGTATACAGAGATGAACCCTTAAAACTTTAATAAAGACCTCTGATTTAAAATGCTTCTCTTTCCAGTTTGGTACCACCATTCAAGCTTATACTTAGTGTCTGCTATAACCATATATACTTTTCTTACAAATGAAAAAAGTCAAAGACAGATCAAGTATGCTCTAAAAAGAGTTTTACTAAAAATAGATAAAAATATGTAAAACACAACATACAGAACTCTTATATCACAAGACATATAAATCTTTTAAAAGTACAAGGTTTAAACAGTGCAAATTCCTACAACAATATTTAGATTTGTCTAGCTTTCTAAATACTTGTTTTAAAGTGCACACAGATGTGTCCTTGTCAGAGTCTAGGTAAAAGTGTCCAAGTAAAGCAGAATATTCCTTAAACAAACTGTATTTGCCAACCCCTTTTTATGTGAGGTCACTAGCTTCTCCTCTGTCAGAATATATATAAAAAAATATATATCTTATACAAAAACAGGATGTCTTTTCAAAGTATTACATTCTGCAACTTCAGCATAATTCATGTCCTTCAAATGACACTTTGTTGATCTCATAATAAGCTTCCTCCTTCCAGAACATGAAAGCATCTTTATGATTTCGCACTTCTATGTAATAACCTGGGGTTTCCCTCCAACGTCATAAAATGGATATGATTTAGCAACTATGGCTGTAATTAACTCAGACAAACAGGAGATCCTTGATTAAGGCCTTCCATGTGACACCTAGTATCTAAAACTGTGTGTGATCTCACATGCTGTTTTCAGCATTTTCTCATGGCTGTCATCTTTCAGCTGAAACCTGGGGGTGGGGGATGAGTGAGGTCGTTCTGAGAGCACCAGATTTTTCAGCAAAGACAGTCAGTAATACATTGTATCTTAAAAAAATGATACAGCACTCAGAACTGGCTGTCCATGCAACAGCATGTAGTACACCGCACTGTATTAAATATTGTTTTGAAATAACACAAATTCTTCTAAGCCAGTTTTGGTCGAGTCTGATTGACACTGTCTGTGCTTAGGGACAGCTGTGGCTGTTTATGCATTATCTATGCATCTCTTCAGCATACCCTTTATTTTTAATTTTATGAAGTGAAACAACTTCTGCCAAACTTTTTCTTTAACTGAATGCATTTAGTTGCATTGTATTTTGTCAGAATGATCTCAGTAGCTGGTTGGATCTCCTGCCTATTATATATATTATCCCGGTGAGAGTCACGCTTTTCATTTCATTTCTACAATTGAATTTTTACGTTTTCCTTACAATAGCATATACTGCAGTTGGGAGAGATAGAGAAGGAGTTATTTGAGTCTGTAAAAAGACTTCCTGGTTGCTCATTGCAACACCAGAAAGGAATGTATGTGTGATTCACATGGGAAAACTCAGGGGCCTTAATTGACTGAACTCTCTCAGATCAGTTGGTTAAGAGCTGAAGCACGGATTCCTGATACCCGGGTTCGAATCCCAGTGAGAGTCACACTTTTCCTTTCATTTCTACTATTGGATTTTTGCCTATTATATTTAAGCCCTAGATGTACTAATTTCCCTGTAGTTTATTACCCAGAAGATTAACATATAAATGGGATATATACATAAATTAACTCTCATTGTGTTTTCATGTTACTAATTGGTTGTCTGAACTTGTCCCAAATTGAGCACCAAGGGAATTTTGGCACCAGCCAGCATTTTAGCTAGGATTCCAAATACTATAAGCTGAGGAAGCCAGCAAATATGAGCTGGTGAAGTGTCCTTTGTCTGTAGTCAATGTGATTTGCTTGTGCTGTTTCAGCATGTGTAACCCCTAGATGGCTCTATCCAAGGGGCTACTACCCCTGCCTGATTTGCCACTAACAGGTTGAGGGGCCTGGATCCAATGGCGGGTGCCTCCACCCAGAGGTCAGGGTTTGCAATAGTTAAACTAACTTGGTCACAGCCCTCTGGGACACTGCAACCCCCCTTTCTTCCCACTAGTGGCCCACACAATATATCAGAATTACCTTCACAGTATACACTTACCCCCAGGACTGGTTCCGGCACTGGGACCCTCCTGTGAAACGAGATACAGTGCAACAATCACAGTACAGTACTTTAACATAGACAAATACCTCAGGCAGTATAACTTTGCTGAAACAAGCAGCTCTGATTTATTTAGGGGATATAACAAGGACAGGGGAAATCAGGTTAATTAGCTTATCACTCTAATAATCTACCTATGGCTCTGTGCACAGGCCTATCCCTATCAGTTACTGTCCCTGGGTACCCAAGCCTTAGTGGCTAGTCCAAACCGTGGCAGCTGGTAGGGGCCTTTCACACAGAGAAAGGAAAATTAAACAGTCAGCAGTACAGTAATTCCAATTGGATTTAATTGGCAATTCAACAGGGGCGACCCTGAATTAGTACTCCGACCTCCAAATAAGATAGGGTCCTTCAATATCAGCAGGGCTACTGTTAAGCTCCAAGAGACTCTTCACACATTTATATGGTAAAAAAAAAAGAGAGTACTATACCAGGCAGGCTGCTTTATCCCGATCGCAATTACTGCACAATACCCGGGAGAACACACAGCAGATTCAGTTCCTGACAGACCGAGTGCAATTCAATAATTTCTCCAGTCTTCTACAGGGTGAGCCTGGTTTCTACTCTTCAGAGATCCTTTGATTCTTTTCACAGGACGGATTCAGTCCTAACAAGCAGTTACACAAGCTGCAGACCGGAACTCTGGGCCTTACACGTTTTTGACTAAAACTGCACACTGAAAAAGCACAGGGCTCCTTCCTTCTTCACTGCCAAAGCTCAACTGAAACTCCAACTGACAAAACCGGGCACTTCCTTTGAGTTCCTCCCAGTTCTTGACTGGATTGGCTGTCACTCACAATAGACTGCTGCTGTTGGTCCAAAAAGGTGCTGAAGTCTAAACTACATCTCCCAGAGTCACTGCCCATACAATCCTCTTGTGGCTGGCTCAGATTATGAGTCCAAGTTCTGATTCGTCCAAGGCACCATTTTAGAGCTAGCTTACCCCACACTGATTGGTCCAGTTCAGCAGTTCAAAACCAGAATGGGGAACTAGGCAGACACTGTTCTGACTGCAAAAGAAAGCAGGTTAGACAAACTGTAATTTCATTATCACTCTAAATGGTTTCTGGCAAACAGTTACATCTTTCAGATAGGTTCCCTTTGCACTCCTAGTGACTGCAAAAATGGAGTGAATTGGCAGCAGCTTGAGTGGTACTCAATCAAAGAAACACACAGTCCCCCATACAAACTAATTATGTCTGCAAGCAGACAGCTCTTAAAGAGACAGTACCAGAGGTTCTAAAAACACTCACTGATAAATGGCTTAAACGCCAAACACCATTCAGGCTTGGAGCATTCAAGCAAGCTCCTGGAAGTCTTTTGGGAACCCTCATTTGCAGGGGGGTTACACATGTATTCATAGAACGTGGGACTCATGGAGTAAAATGAGATACAAATTCAGTGAATTTGGATTGTGCTGATTCTTCTGTCAACTGGTATTTTTATGGGGGAGTGAGAAAAGGTAATATATGCTAACAATTCATACCTTATTCATTTTTTAAGTACTATAAAATAGAACCTTGTACAAAAAGAAATGCTTCCTGTGTGTTCATTATGAATATAATGTAATAAGTGTCCTGGTATGTCCTGGACTCTGGCTATGATAGTTCCACACTACTAGCGAGTCACAAGGAGGGAAACGCATGATTTTGTTGCTCTTGCTGACAAAGGACTTAGTGTAGAAAACCTGTCTCAGGCAACTTTTCATTCTGCTAAACTCTTGTCAATTCACCCCCAAGAGATTTGCATACTACTGCTTTATGATTCTTTACAGAAGGAGCTTCTTGTACTGAAAACAAATTGCTTCCTTTGTGCTTATGAATAATGTACTTAGTTCTATCATTCACTTGAGATGAACTGGTCTCTGCCTTCCCATGCCTGTTTTGAAAAAGAGCTCTACTATCATCTGATGGTCCTTGACGCTGGTACCTGCTTCTAGCTTCTATGAGTAATATACTGTACCTTTCTTCAAATAACATCACTTGTGCTAGAAAGTGGTTGAAGAATTTGTTTAATTATCTTGATGCACCATATTATTGATAGCATGTTATACTTCAGTTTTTTGTTACAATGTACTGTTTCCTTGACACCTTGATCATGTATTATTGTACTGTAGTACTTCTGCTCACATATTGCACTTTAAGACTATAACAACTCTAATGCCATTATTCTTCAGTGTATTTGTACTCCATTGTGCTTGTAACTGTACTCACTTGTGTCATGAATGAAAATAGGCATAATGTGATCTACTGCACTTACCCGGTAATCAAAAACTACATAAATAAATATTAAATAATGCTATGTCTGCAATTTCAGACTACTTCCAGTGTGCCAGGGCCTTAATCTTTGCTCCTGCTCTAAACCCTTAGCCATACATTCAACTACTTAATCTCCTTCTGCCTTGCTGGCTGTGTGTATGCAGGCATTATCAACAAGCAAAAAAGGTGGC
Organism: Neoceratodus forsteri; assembly: GCA_016271365.2. Taxonomy (NCBI): domain Eukaryota; kingdom Metazoa; phylum Chordata; order Ceratodontiformes; family Ceratodontidae; genus Neoceratodus; species Neoceratodus forsteri. The sequence goes on from CM057458.1 coordinate 557,711,439, forward strand.
AGACTCCTGGAACAGACTACCAGCTGAAGTGGTTAAGGCAAAAACAGTGGGGGATTTCAAGCATGCATGGGATAGACATAGGGCACAATAACAACAACCAAAAAAAAGGCATGATGGGGGGAGTTCTCCGGAGAGCAGTTGATATCTGTGGAGATAGATTAGGCAGGGAAGATTTGGGCTGACTTGTGTGGGCCAAGCAGTCTTTTCTTCTGAGAAATTCTATGTTTCTCTGTTTCTAAGCACTTTTTTTCCGGTTTAAGAAACCCCTTTTGTAAAGCCAGAGGGGGATACAAAAAAAGTCAGCTGTAAAATACCAAAATCAAAGAGGGTGAGACACACGAACCTTTGCTGCATGACAATGCTATGAGAAGTGCAGCAAACTAGATGGAAGAGCTGGAGGGAAAACTACTTTAGGCAAGCTAAAATGTAGTAGGACTCATGGAGAGCTGGTGGAAGGAGGGAATAAGCTTTGATGCAAAGGTCGAATTATTGTTTTTGCAAGAGGAACGAGGAAGGCCAGTGTGGTGGAGGAGTTGGTTTCTGTGTCATGGAAAGGACTGAAGGAAATGAGTAATAAGGTGTGTGGGGGATGTTGCTGCTTAGCATGGACTAAGATGGCCACACAGTGTTTTGCTCTCTGGACTCAGAGAAGGAATCCATTGTAATCCACCAGTATTTTTGCTTTGCATACCCAAGTTTTCAGAAAATTCTGCAGTAGTATGTCCTCTGACACCATTCCAATATGCTTTGGTAAGGGGGAGCAGTTAACCAGAAAGAAAAAAAAATGAACTTGGAGCAGACCCTGCCAGCAGCTGCTGCATGGTTTAAGATGGTACCGACTTCACAGAAATATAGAAACATTAAATGTGTGGCAGTAATAGACTGATAGGCCTATTTAGTCTGCTGTTTTCCTTGCCTAACATTACACCCTGGACACTATTTGATCATACGTGTCCCTCCCTCCTCCCTCATATATATTTATTATACCCATGTGCCTATTCCACACATGTCTGAAGCTCCCTACTGTCTTTGCCCTGCCACCTCTTCTGACAGGCTGTTCTAGGTGTCCGCTACTCTTTCTGTGAAGAAGTATTGTCTCACATCCCTATTACACTCCACCCCTCAAGCTTCATAGCATGCCACCATGTTCAAGTGCTCCTCATGCTGTGAAAGAGACCCCCCCCACTGCACCTTGTTCACCCCTGAGAGGTACTTACAGGTTTCAGTCATGTCACCTCTCACTCACCACTCCTCCAGGGAGTACTTGATGAGCTCCTGTAGCCTCTTGTGTGGTGTCTTTTGCAACCCCCACACCATTTTAGTAGCCCTCTTATGGACCTCTTCCACCTTGTTCATGTTCTTGTGGAGATGCAGCCCCCAGAAATGGATACAGTACCCCAGGTGGGATCTCACAAGTAAGCGATATACTGTAGAGGCAACATCACCTCCCTTCTCCTGCTAGAGATCCTCCTCTGTATGCACCCAAGCATCTAGCTCACCTTGCCTGCTGCCCTGTTGTACTGCCCTGCCACCTTGAGATATGATCACCCCAAGGTTCCTCTCTTGATGGGTAACTGTAAGTATCCCCCAACCTATACACAGCCCCTGGGCTTCCCCACCCTAGGAGCAAGACTTTTCACTTTTGACATTGAAACCCAGCTGCCATTCCCTAGACCACTCCTCTAGTTTCTCCAGATCCCCTTGCATTCTCTCAACCCCCTCCAGGGTGTTCATCCTGTTGCAGATTTTTTTGTTATCTGCAAAGAGACACACCTTCCCCTCCAATTCCTCAAGAGTGTCACTTATGAAGACATTGAAGAGGACAGGACCCAGTACCAATCCCTGTGCTACTCCACTGGTCCACTCTCCCATCCTCCAACTGACTGCCGTTTACCACTACTCTCTGCCTCTTATCCTTCAACCAGTTTGATACCAGCCGAGCTTTGGCAGACCAACTCCCATCTGACAGTGAGGCAATTAAGACATTTATGTTGATGTCTTCCAATATGGATGAAATGAAGGTCTTGATAGCAATGTTTACTCAAACTGTTGACTTTCTGACAGTCAGATAGCCTAAAGGAAGGAGCGTGTTATGACCTTGGAGGAGAAAGCTGACAAGCTTAGAGAGTCCCAAGCTGCTCTTCAGCAAGTGGTTAAGCAGCTAAACCAGAAAGTAGAGCTTCCTAGAAAACATTAGCAGACACAGGCTTACCAGGGGAAATGAAGGTAGCAATATGGTGGACTTTCTTAATACTGTTCTGCTTTCAGCTGCTCGATCACTGCTGCCTATAATTCAAACACACACATTGACAACTCCACCTGATGCCCAAACCTGGGAAGCAATCAAGGGATGTCCTAACTAAATTTTTGAGATTTCTTGTAAAGAATCTTCACTTGAAGAAGGTGTGCTGCGTAGGAAAGCATACTTTAGTGGATAGCCAGTGATGTTGTTTCATGATTACTCCAGATTGTTGAATGGTAGAAAAACTGAGTCTTCTTATTTGAAGAAATTCCTATAGCTCAGAAAATCCCGTAAACTCACAGATTTCCTTCTGTGCTTTAGATTACAATCAATGGAGTGATTTTTGATCTGGACACTGTTACTGAAGCGCATCAATATTTTTAGACAAGTGCGAAGCAACAGAGCAGAGTTTGCAGGACATGAAGAAGGCTTAAAAGAAGCAAACCAAGGCGTCGGAGCTCTGTAATGTTTTGTATTTGGCACTAGTAGTTTCTCTCTTTAGTGACTCTATGAATGTTTTTCTAACTTATTACAATATTACTTACCAGCCAGAAGTCACTTTTCAAATTTTTGTATTCTTCCCTGGCACCAGGGGATGGCGGCCTACCTAATTGCTCATTGGGTATGAATGGTTGCATGCAGGCCCCTTGAGAAGAACTCTGGGCCCTGGGAAAAGTTCAGACTCTGGGGCCTCTAGGTAGCTGTGTACAGTAGCATGAGGGATGGCCTGGGCCTCTCTTTGGTGCCAGGCCCTGGGAATTATCACTGGTTCCACCACCCTCTCAAGAGCTCTGGTTGCATGGAAATGATTCTCATTTGCCCTCCTCCTCTGTGTGTGCCTGTTAGTACCCTGTTGGAGTTTTCAGTTTGGGGGGTGGACACGGCAAGTCCCTACATACCACAGTCTGTGGAGCTTTTTCAGATGCTTCCTCACTTCAGTGTCAGGGCCATAGGAGGGGGGTAATGGGTCATGGGAATGCATCGACCCCTGCACTAGCTGTGTTGTTTGGACATGGACTCTTGTGGGCTGATTGCTTGAAACTGTGGAGTGGTTCCTCAGGCAGAGGTAGCGGTATAGATGTTTCTCAGTTTTACCGTTGTGAGTTTTTGTCCCATTTTGTTTTGTTTTTCTGTTTCTTCTTTTTGTGGTGGCAGTTTAAGCTGTAGTATCTGTGTAGTATGCCACTCGAGCCACGATTAAGTACTGTGGGGCTTGAAGTGTGGTGTGGGAGATGGTAATCTATGACCACTGTGTGCTTAATACATGCAGTGCTTTGTGTTGGAATATGGCTCAAGACTTAGGACTTATGACCGGGAATGTTAAGGGACTCAGCCACCCTATCAAGCAGAAGAAGATTCTTGGGACTAGGCTTGCAAAAGTGGATTTTCTCTTTTACAGAAGATACATGTATCTAGGTCTGAAATGGATAAAGTGAAGTGGGCCTGGGTGGGTCAGAGTTTTGAAAGCACCTATAATATAAAAAGTAGGGGGAGGGTAATTTTTTTACTTCACAAGAAGACACATTGTAAAGTGTTTTCCTATGATAAGGACCCAGCAGGTTAGTATATCCCCCTGGGGAACTGGATGGGAATAGTTTTTTTATAGTCAAATTTTATTGCAATATTTTGGTTCATTCAGGCAAACATACAGAGAACCAGAACAATGACAATGTACAACAGAAAAAAAAGTCACTGCCAGCAATGTGGGATAAATCCTTGTACATCAGGTAAATGAGTGGATGGGACTAGGGTTATCTTGGTAAATGTTTATGGCCCTATTCAGGATCATACTTCCTTTTTCTCACAGTTACCGCAATGAGTTGCAATAACGGCAGCAGTTCTAATTTTATTGTGTGGCGTTATAATGTGGTATGGGAGGATTATTTGGACCACAGTAAGGCACCAGTTGGCCTGTAGAAGCTACCAGCTAAACAACTTATGAATGTTAGTGGAGCCTAGGGGTAGTAGATATATTGTGGTTGGGGTGCCCAAATGGCTGGAACTATGTATTTTACTCAGTTTCACATCACACCTATGCAAGATTAGACATGTGGCTTATTTTGGGCGCTCTGATGCTGAATGTGGTACATGTGGAGACTGGAAATTTGCATGTCTTAAACCATGCTATATGGTTACCTTAGACCTAGCATAGAAACAAGAGGGTGGGGCTACTGTCTTGTTGTTGCATGACCTGAATTTTGTTCACTGGTTCCAAAAAGAAAAGAGTTTTATTTTGATGTTAACAGGAAAGCTGTTCAGAAGGATATGTTGAAAGCAAATATATGTGGCTGTGTGATCAGCTCTGCCTCTGCTAAATGGAGAAAGCAAGGTATGCAGGTGAAAGTGTGAGAGACCCATCTCAAGGCAACATCTAATTGCGCTCCCACACAAATGACTAGATGGAAAACTTCCAACTTAAATATCCACTAAACTAGTTTGCAGAGAAAGAAAAAATATTTCTTAAGATCTGTACTCAGCATGGACTTGGAAATCCCAAGATGTAATCTAGACATTGGTCGAGATTCTGTCTATTATGTAGGTACCTTAGCTTGGAATAGTATCCCACATAATCTAAAGAACAACTACTGGGAGAAACGCTTGGAAGGGGATAAATCTGGCTGGAAAATAAAGCACATAAATCTAGATTGTGCTGTACAATTCAGCATAATAATAGCATGACATTGGAATAAGAATGCTGTTGAATGAAGTATGGTGTAACTTTTGCTTGTTTGTTTGATTATGTCTGTGGTATTTATATAGATGTCTCTATTGTATCAGTCAACATGTTTATAATGTACTTGAAACAATTAATTTGTAACTGTGTTTCTTTTTTCTGTATTATGGACTTCGTCAAGTAAATCCTGATTCATAAGATTTTCTATGAATAAAAAGTTAACAAAGCAAAATGTAAAACTTTGAAGTTGTCAAACCCTGCGTCGGATTTTCGTACAAAAGAGATCCCTGCACCAAAGTCCCCAGATTTGCTGCTGATGGGGTGCTGTGTCAAACAGATGAAGCACCAGAGGGAACTGACAGAGGATACCATCATGCCGCCCCCCTGCCCAGCGCAGAGCCAACACCAGAACAGCAGCACAGTGGATAGAGGGGCACCCTGCAACCAGTTTGGGACACTGACCAGGGACCTGTGGGATTGCCCTAAGGGTGCTGTGAGCATAGATGGCAGTGTCAGCGTGAACGATGGCACTGGGCTGGTGTGCCTGCATCAGGCTCACAGACCCACAGATGGGGTACCGCATTGTTGGGCTATTGTGCATATTATATAGTGTCAACTAAGCAGTACCCCATCTGTAGGTCTGTGAGCATGATGCAGGCACACCCACCCGGTACCACCATTTCCACTGGCACTACTGTCCACACACACAGTGCTCCTTAGGAACTCCCACAGGTCCCTGGTCAGTGGCCCACTCTAGTTGCAGGGTGACCCCACCACATGTCCAACGTTAGCCACAAGGGCTTTTAGATAAGCTTATTATATTATTATTATTAGATAAGATTTTAGATATCAGCAGACTTGATAGACCAAATGGCTTTCTTCAGCTGGCTTCTTCATCTGTTCGTATAAGTACTTGGCTGATCTAACCACAGCCGTGAGTTGTGGCTATGGTGGGGCATTCAAACTCCCAAATTAGAGAATGCTGCATCCCTGCCATGCTACTAGCCCCCTTCCGCCACAGTGCACCAGTGTATCCATCACAAAGATGGCACAAGCCCGGTTGATGCATGCAGCCCTCCAGTGGTTCACGGTCCCTTCCAAAATCAGGACTGGCACAAGGAGCCCTTGATGCCATTTCTCCTTGCCGCAAGCTCCCCTGCACTAGTCCCGACTTTTGAACATCGATCCCAGTGTCTTAAGATAAGTAAATCAGTAACTTAAATAAGGATTAGTATTGAAGAACATGGCCATAATTACGATGTTTGAACAAATGGACCTTTAAAGTACTATTATTCCCTTTTTCTTTGTCAAGGCTTTAGTTAATGGCTTTCAGAAGTAGCTGATGAAAATATTTCTTTTAGTGTGCTTGTTTTGTTGTAGGTTCAGAATATAGTGATGTGACTCCAACAATGATTACAAATATGTCTTAATGGTAGTCTTTCTGATTTTGGTTATGTTCGATAGAAAGAAAAAATTGAAAAGCTTTGATTAAATGACAGTTTCGTAGGAATACAAGGATTGACTGTGGAGTGCAAGGGAAAGGGGACTGAACTGAATTGAAAAAGTAGGTTCTTTTAAAGTGCTGCTCTTTAGATAATGCTTGCCACCTCACTGGCACAGCAATAGTACAGTATCTCTGCTTGTGATGCTGACGCCACAGGTTTGGAAACTGACCTGGAGAGTCGGAGGGATGACTGGGAGGAGGCGGACTGAGCATTTTATGGACTGCTTTCCTCCTCGGGGGGGGGGAGCATCCGGTGCTTGACTGACCTCTGGCAGAGGCCAGGGGGAGCAGCAGTTGGAGCTTGAGTTGCTGAAAGGCATGCCGGACATCGGCATTTGTGCACCATACATCACTGCACACCATGTCTCCCATAAGGAAAAACACAGCATTCAAAAATGCCAGCCAGAAGAGTGAAGCCCCACTTTGTTGTGAGCCCTGCACTACTGACCATGGCACTTGGTTGGGGACTGAGCTTGAACGCTGTTGGAAACTGCCCTGCCCCGCAGCCCTGCCCTTGAGGGCAAGTCAGGGAGGAGCACCAGCAGAGGTATATGCTGGGAACTGGACTTGAATGCTATTGGGTGCGAGCCTACCTGGGGTCCCCCAATAGGGGGCAAGCCAGGGAAAAGCACCATCTAAGGTAAGTCCCAGAGCCGTGAGTGCTGGCCTCAGGGCTGGGGGCTGAACTGTGGACAGGACTGGATCAAAAAAAAACTTCAATATGTTTTCATTTTGTAAAAATCATTCTTTATTTCACAAATGCATTTATTCTTAGATGTTTTAATATAAACAGTTATGCAAGTGTCCTGACAATGTATTGTAATATATTTGAAATTTAGAGATAAAAAAAAAAAAAATAAGGTGAGAAGTGCAAAGTACTGTACACAGTGCATTGCTTATGATAATTTTTTTCTTCATAATTTTCTTGAGTCTGAGATCAACTTCTCACAGGATTGATTTTTCATGCAAGCGGTAAATGTAGTACTCCATTTATTAGGGTTTGACAGCCGACATCATGTGGTGCTTGGCTCGAATTCTGAAATATGTAATACACAGATGGAATTACTTATGGTGTCAACTGAATGAATGCAATATTGCAAAGAGAAAGTGGGTGAATACCTAAGGTTGGGGGGAGGATAGGATCAGAGGGGAAGGGGGTGATGGATGGGAAATCACAAAAGGTAGAGTGCTGGAGGGGTTAAGGGCACTGAGGGTGGACAAGGCACCAGGACCAGATGGCATACACCCCAGGGTCCTAAAGGAGTTGGCAGACCTATTTAATGCCTCTCTGGACTCAGGGTGTGTACCTCAGGATTGGAGGATGGCTCACGTGGTCCCAAAGAAGAACCAGGTAACTATAAACCAGTGAATCTCATGTCCATAGTGGGGAAACTGATGGAAACAATCCTGAAGGAGAGGCTGGTGACCCTGCTGGAGGTCAGTGGGGTGCAGGACAGTCGGCAGCATGGCTTTGTCAGGGCAGATCCTGCCAGACCAACCTAGTGGACTACTATGACTGGGTGACTAGGGAAACGGACAAAGGGCATGCCGTGGATGTCCTGTACCTGGACTTCAGTAAGGCTTTCTACTCAGTGCCACATGGGAGACAAGCATGTAAGCTAAGGGGCACAGGGCCGGGTGCAAAATTGGTGGAATGCGTGGAGAACAGGCTGTAGGGACAGCAGCAGAGTGTGATGGTGGGAGATGAATTATCATCCCCAAGGGCAGTGATGAGCAGGGTCCCACAGGGGTAAGTGCTGGGGCCAGTTTTATCTGGAGTATTTATTGCAGACATCTTGGTAGGTGTAAATAGCAAGATCAGTCTATTTGCGGATGGCACCAAGATGGGAGCCATGGTGGATGACCAAGGGGGTAGCAGGGATTTCAGGAAGATCTATCAAGGCTGGAGATATGGTCTGACACCTGGCAACTTAGTTTCAGTGCCAAAAAATGCAAGGTGCTGCAATTCGGGGCAAAGAATCCAAAGAGAAGCTACCATCTGGGGGGGTGTGTGCAGCTAGCTGTGACTGAGGAGGAGAAAGATCTGTGGGTGCTCATTACGGGAGCAATGAACAACTCAGTGCAGTGTAGGAAAGCAGCAGCAGTGGCCAACAAGATGCAAGGTTGCATTGCAAGGGGTATAACCTCCAGGAGGTGGGAGGTGATTCTGCTGTTATACAGATCGCTGGTCAGACCCCCACTTGGAGTACTGCATTCAGTTTTGGCACCCTTACCTAAAGAGGGACATTAGATTGCTGAAAGGGGTGCAATGCAGAGCAACAAAGATGATCATGGGTCTGGGGGAGTTACCATATGAGGTTAGACGCAGATGCAAAATGGCTTCCAGTTGGGTGGCTGAGTTAAACTGAGCAGAGCAAGCATTACAGTGTGTTAATCCATTTGCAGTTCATTTTAATTTGTTCTAATTTGTTTTATTTTTTGATTTTAGTGAAGTTTATGGTTAGTAAGGTAGGGAAGCAAGTGAGAGAGTAAGGTCACTGAGCATTGTCGGATGCAATGTAATACAACTCGTGTACACAGGGTCTGTAGACTTACCCGGAGAACTTTCAGTTTGTGGGGTACTAGGGGAGCTTGAACACTGCTTCCCTTCAAGAAGGGAGAAGAATTAACATTTAACAGAAGAATTGACTTTTTAATCTGTACAGTACTATTGCACTGGAAATACCTGGTTTACTTGGATTATCCGATCCGTGCTGCGCTGCGCTGTCGGAAAGGGAGCCTGGTTCCATGCGCTTGAAGAAGAAAGAGCCTGGTGCTATCAGACAGCAAGTGTACTGTGGGTTCAGCAGGACTGAGGGTCCGGAACATCTTTTTCTGAGAGTGGTTTCCTGGGATGAGAGCCCAGTTGGACTGCACGCAGGAGATGTTTTGCTGTAATACCGCCAGGAACTATGGAGATACTGCAGCTGCCTTCCGGAAAGAAGGGCTGTGTTTTCATCCTCCTGCTCCTGTAAAGGCAGAGTGAGTTGGCTGTGAGAAGGGCCTTCTGAGGTGTAAGATGAAGAGGGGGTTCCCTGGGCCTGGACTGGGTGGCGTATGCCATGGCTACCAAACAGGGGGGTGGCTTCTGAACACCTTAGGGTAGCTCAGGGGGTTTTCTGAAGGGAGGACCCACCTGTGCTCTGGAAGAGAAGATCCTGGGGTTCCCTTCTGATGAATAAGGAGAAGGCCCTCCAAGAAGAGAAACTGAAGTAGTGGGGGAGTGGAGATGGACTAGAGCGCTATCTAAACCCAAAGTTTGGAGGACATTGCCAAGAGAACAGGGACCTCTCCGATGGTCATGTAAACATCTTTGTTTTAACTTCTGTCACGGACAAATTTAAGCACTTTTGTCTTATATGCTGCTTTGTTCCTGGGGCTGTTTTATGAACCAATTCAACACCAACACCACTGTGGCCTGTGAGAGGGGATTGTAGAGGTGTGGACTCAGGCTTGCTGTGGTGAGAGCACAATAAGCAAGACATTTTGCACTACATCTTCTTGAACATTTTAACAACATTTTCTTTTTGAATATTCAGTCCTTTGTAAAGATGTTAATTTCTCAGCTCTTGAAGTAATTGAATTAAGAAGTTATAAGGGAGATTTGTGATTTGATGGCTTGACTACTCAGTAGGGATGATGGGGATATTTATTAGTGGTTGTAGGATACGGATATAGTTGGAGAGTGAGTAGGTAGATGGTGTGTAAGTGACAGAGTGAAAGGTGAATTGAAAGCATTGAGTTTAGCGGAGAGTTGGGGTATAAAGTAAGTTTTTATTTATAGAGGCGTAAGGGAAATTTTTGTAGATTTGATTAAAGGGGGTTAGTTTGGAGAATATTGATTGGGGAGGGACATATATATAAGTAAGTAGGACAAAATGAGAAGAGTGTTTTATATAATTAAGGAATATATTTGAGTGGGTGGGTGGGTAGGAGTTGAGTGAGTGATTGAAGGGTGAGCTTGGGTTAGTGTTTTGTGTGTGTGTGTATAGGCCTAAGTAATGTGCTACGGAGATAGGAGCATGGTCAGGCAGTACTCCCTCTCGAGACTGAGGGATCTTAGTCCTTTTGACTGCCCCTGCTCCCATCTGAGATGTATGGCAGATGCAGGGCATCTGGCATTTTAAGGAGATGGGGGGTGAAGGATCCTGAAACTCTCGGGGTATGGGAGAGGGGTGGACGGATTGAGACAGTAAGAACCAGGAGGCACCCTGGGGCAAAATGGGCACAGAAGCAAGGTCCTCCTTGCCTTGTGCCCATATCTAAGGGCTCTGACTTAGTCAGGCAGGAATTGGGGCCATCCTCAGATTCTCGTCCCTCTCAAGTGGTGTTATGCAATGCCAGGTCAATTAGGAATAAGACAGCACTGGTTGCGGATCTTATGGCCTCTGTGGACCTGGCTTGCATCACTGAGACCTGGCTGGATAAGAATGCGGATCCCATTTTGGAATCTGGTGTTCCAGTTGGGTTCTCAGTGATACACTGCCCAGGAGAGGACCGTTGGGGTGTGGGGGGTTGTGGTCTGTTTTAGACAGGAACTGGGGATCAGGGAGGTGCCAGTTGGAACTACCAACTCCTTTGAGTGCATAGTGGGTATGGATGCAGGCTGCAGGACCCTTCTCATTTACCTTCCACCAGGTGATGGGAGGGTGTTCCTGAAGGAGGCTGTGGACTTCTTCATTGAGATGGTATTAGAGACCCCCAGATCGTTGATTCTGGGGGACTTCAATGCCTGAGTTGATGATGAACTCTCACCATTTATACAAAACCTCCTCCAATTGATGGAATCATTGGGCCTGACACGGGGTTATTACCGCTGCAACTCACCTGGGGGGCACTCGTTGGACTCAGTGTTCTACCTGGGGATGGAAATCTGTGATATGGAGGTGGATCCTATTGGGTGGTCTGACCATCAAACCCTGAGATTCAGTTTTGCAGCCCCCTGAACTAAGCCTGCCCCAAAGGAGTTGGTACGATATCGTCCTTTGAGGGGCATTACCTCAGAAGCCCTAGTGACAGTACTGGACCTCTTGAGAATTCCAGTGGATAGCACTGACCCAGGGCACCTTGTATTAGCCTATAAAAGGGCTGTTGCTGGGGCCCTGGATGTCATTGCTCCAGTTCATGTTCGCCCTCTTACCCTTCACCCGGGTGCCCCTTGGTTTGATGGGGCACTTTGGGAGCTGAAGAGGTGAGGGTGAAGGTTGGAGAGACACTGCCGGAAAACTCACCTGGAGGAGGACAGACTTAGATTGCTAGATCACTATAAGACCTACCAATGAAGTTAGGGAGGCAGACCAAACTTTCCTAAGGGAAGCAGGGAAGGCAGTAAGGCAGGCAAAGGCCCAAACCAAGGAAACACTAGCACAAACAGTAAAAGAAGGTGACAAGACTTTCTGTAGATACATTAGTGAAAGGAGAAAGTCCAGAGGGGGTATTGCTAAGATCAAAGTGGATAAGGGTGTGTGTGAGGAGGAGGACCATGTAAAAGCATCTGTCCTAAATAGATACTTTTGCTCAGTATTTACTGAAGAGAAAGTAGGGCAGGGCCCACAGCTCAGCACCATCACAACAGGGGGAGGGAGGCATGCACTAGTCCCGTCACAAAAGAAAGGGTCCCACAAGAGCTCGATAAGCTCAGGGTGGCGAGATAATGGGACCTGATGGCATACGTCCCAGGGTACTAAAGGAGCTAAGGGTGGAACTAGCAGAGCCATTTTCAGAACTGTTTGGTGAGTATCTGAGTACAGGAGAGGTCCCAGAAGACTGGAGAAGGGCTCATGTGATCCTGCTCCACAAGAGTGGTAGGAGGGAGGAGGCAGGGAACTACAGACCAGTCAGTCTTACCTCAGTAGTGGGCAAGATTGTGGAGGCACTCCTTAAGGAAAGGATAGTGCAACACCTGGAATCCATAGGAGCACAGGATACAAGACAGCATGGGTTTACAACAGGAAGGTCCTGTCAAACTAATCTCATAAATTTCTCTGACTGGGTAACCAGAGTGGTGGACCAAGGGGAAGCAGTTAATGTTGCCTACCTTGACTTCAGCAAAGCTTTTGATACTGTTTCACATAGAAGATTGATTAATAAGCTGGGTAGGCTCGGGTTGGGTCAGAAGTTGGTCAGTTGGGTGGCAAGCTGGTTGACGGGCAGAAAAAAGAGAGTAGTAGTAAACAGTATACAGTCAGATGAGATGCAAGTCACAAGTGGGGTACCTCAGGGATCAGTCCTGGAGCCAGTCCTCTTCAATATCTTCATCAGTGACATTGCAGATGGACTTGAGGGTAAGGTTTGTCTGCTTGCAGATGACACCAAAATCTGCAACAGAGTAGATGATCCAGATGAGGTGGGCAGAAGGAGAAGAGATCTGGATAAACTGGCAAAAATGGTCAGAAGAGTGGCAACTGGGGTTTAATGCAAAGAAGTGCAAGATCATGCACATAGGGATGAGAAATCCTGAAGCCACCTATAGGCTGGGAGAGGAGTTGCTGGTAGTCATAAGGGAAGAAAGAGACTTGGGCATCATCATAACAGATGACCTGAAATCATCCAAGCAGACCACTAAAGCAGTAGGTAAGGCTAGGGGGATGTTGGGGTGTATTAGTAGGGGTATCACAAGCCGGGAGAGGGAGGTAATAATCTCTCTTTACAAAACACTGGTTAGGCCCCATTTGGACTACTGCGTGCATTACTGGAGGCCACACCTTCATAAGGACATTAACCAAATTAAGGCAGTCCAGAGAAGGGCAACCAAAATGGTGCAGGGACTGCATCAGAAAACATATGAGGACAGATTAACGGGAGCTCAATATGTATACCCTAGAACAAAGGATTGATCAAAACATTCAAACACCTTAAGGGCATTAACAAGGTGAAAGAGTCTAACATGTTTCAATGTAAGAAAAATAGCAAGACAAGAGGACACAGGATGAGATTAGAGGGGGATGATTAAGGGGTAATGTGAGGAAGTTCTTTTTCACAGAAAGGGTGGTGGATGCATGGAATGGCCTACGTCAGGAAGTGGTGGATATGCATACAGTGCAGGGCTTCACACAGGCATGGGATAGGCATAAGGGAGCAATACAGATGAGTATGAATAGATAGGCCATTGACAGAGCAATGACCGATGGGACATTCATAAGGTAGAAAAAGAAATGGGCAGACTGGATTGGCTTTGCTGTCCTTATCTGCCATCAATGTCTATGTTTCTATCAGTAATTTTCCATAAGAAGGCAGAGTTCTTGTCCAGGGAAATTGCTGCAGTGAAAAATAGACCAGCCCAGCTCTTCCGGACCATGGACAGACTGTGCAATCCAGCCTGTCTATGTTCTGGTCGAGCACTGTCACTGGAAAAGTGTGAGGAGTTTGTGCAGTTTTCCGCTGATAAGGTGTCCGCCATCAGGGATGAGAGCAGCCAGTACCTCCCCATTGGACCTTGCAATGATCAGTCAGGTGGTACTAATGCCCAGTTGACCTGGTCCACCATCAGCCAACCGGTAGTCTTGGATATAGTGAGAATCATCCAGGCTCTGCAGCCAACTTGCTATAGTTTGGATCTGGGCCCAGCCCACCCCTTTGTGGGGTGTGTTGAGGTCATTGGCATGGTCCTTGCTGGGATAGTGGGGTTTCATTGGAGAGAGGGATCTTTCTGGATCCCTTAAAGGAGGCGATAGTGTGGCCCCAACTGAAAAAGTCCTCCCTTGACCCTGACTGCCCAGCTAACTACAGACCAGTCTCGAACTTGCCCTTTATAGAGAAAGTTATTGAAAAGGTGAAGAACTCTGGAACTAGAGGATCATTTATCCATCAACAATATCTATGACCCTCTTCAGTCTGGCTTCAGGAAAAGACATTGCATTGAGATCGCCCTGGTATGGGTACTTAATGACCTTCTGATTGCAAGAGATTGGAGAGCCCATTCCATCTTGGTTCTCTTTGATCTCTCAGCAGCATTTGACACTGCTGACCATGGGGTGCTGCTCAAGCACCTGTGGTTTTTCTGTGGACTGAGGGGAGCGGCCCTCAGTTGGTTTCAATACTTCCTCAAGGGCATATCCCAGAGAGTGGTGTCAGGGATTCATTCCTCTGCCCCTTACTGGCTGCCCTGCGGGGTACCACAGGGCAGGGCTTGGTGCTGTCCCCCATGTTGTTTGCAGTGTATATGCTGCCATTAGGGAACATTATAAGACAGTACCGGTTGAGCTTTCACTGCTATGCGGATGACTCTCAACTGTACATGTCTTTTGCGCCTGAACAGGAGTTAGACTACCTTGGTGTTTAACAACTGCCTGTTGGAGATACAGAAATGGATAGGTGCTAGTTGGCTGAGGTTGAACTCAGGTAAAACATAGTTATTGGTGGTGGACCCCAATCGTAGGATGACTTGGGCATGGGTTTACATCTTGGAGGAGTCCCACTGATTGCCTCGGGCCAGGTGCATAATCTGGGCATGATATTTGATGAGGGCCTGACCCTGAGGGTGCAGGTTTTGGATGTGGTCAAATTTTCCTTTTTATCATCTGAGAAACATAGCTAGGTTTAAGCACCTGGTTCTGCCAGAAGATCTTCCTACCTTGGTCCATGCCTTTGTCACCACTTGTTTTGATTACTGCAATGCTCTCTATCTAGGGTTACCTTGGGTGGATATCCACCATTTGCAGCTAGTGCAGAAAGCAATGGCCAGGTTGTTAACTGAAACCCCTAGATCCAGTCACATAATACCTGTGCTGCGTGAATTGTACTGGCTACCGATACAGTGGCGGATCAACTCCAAGGTCACATTGCTGGCCTATTAGGCCTTACATGTCTAGGGACCCCATTACCTGAAAGATCACCTGTCTCCTTACTGCTCCACTCGCTCACTCTGATCCTCTGGTGAGGGATTGCTAGAAATTCCCAGGGTGTCCCTAAAAACATCAGGAGGAAGATCATTTGCCTTTATGTCTCCTGCCCTGTGGAATTCTCTACCATGCCGGATACGAGATAGCCTGACCATGGAAGGATTTAAAAAAAAATCCTTGAAAACATATTTGTTTCATCAGGCATTTGAAGGGACCTAGTGAGTTAGTGCTGAAATATTGTTTGTATATTTATTGTCTTAATGTATAATGAAGACTATTTGTTTTAATGATGATTGTTAAGGTGCCCTAAGTTCTGGAAGAGCACCTGATACAAATAAAGTTTTACTTACTAGACTGAGGGAATTGAACATGTACTCTCTGGAGGTGAGGAGGGACAGGGCAGATATGATTGAGACCTTTAAATACATGAGAGGAATAAACAAGACCGGCATGGAGGGACTGTTCAAAGGGAAGGTGGGGAGAGACACTCGGGGTCATGACATGAGATTGGAGGTTGGAAGGTTTAGGAGGAAGATGATGAGGCATTTCTTTACTGAAATGGTGGTAGCAGAGTGGAACACACTACCAGCAGAGGTGATGGCCTGTAAAACAGTGGGATGCTTCAAGAGGGGCTGGGATATGGCAAAAAGGGAGGGTCATGGGAGGAGGGGTAGGTGGGAGGGTAGCTGCAGTGTAGGGTGCTTACTGCAAAATCAAGCAGACTTGATCAACAAATGGTCTTTTTTCTGCTGGCAGTTTCGTATAGTTCATATGTTTCCTACTTGTTTAAATATGTGTAACCTATTTGGGACTAAGGAATTAGTGCTTTTAACTTGTAGAGTTGGTTGAAAGACACACATTTTAAAGTTCAAATTTTGCATATGTATCACTTTAAGGCATTACTGATGATTCATAAGACTTATTTTGAGATATTTAAGAAAGGCTGAAACTGATGTAACCACCCCCACCCCGATGAAGCTCACAGGGAGCAAATCAAGTGATGGGGTGATTGGCTGGATGTTGGATGTGGTAAGAAGTGCTTGATTTTTTGCATATATTATTGCCAGTTTGATGTGGAAGTTTAGTTGCTGCTATCTGTCTGCACAAGCACCAGCACATTATCTGTAGAAGTGTGGAACTTGTAACTGTTGGGTATGCATTTTTGAAAATAAATATTTACCAGAGAAAGTCAGTCTCATGAACTATCTCTGTTTAGATCAACAACAAAGGTAAGTACCCCAGTCAAGGACTTAAGCTATTAAGCTGATTTTTAGTGCAGCAAGTATTCTTTACATTTTTACACCCTTACCCAGTTGATCACTCTAACCATCTATATGGCTGTGGGGCATGAATGATTTATGACCTTAGCCAGTTCTCAAGCTGAGCACTCCCCCCTGTTTACTAAATTCACTGAGTGCTAAATCTTAATTTGGAAAAAGCGCACTGTACCCAGGGGCAAGGAATCCGGGTCATCCCAGGGGTGCAGCAGTGGACAGCATGCCCAAGGAAAAAGATCTTGGTGTAACTGTTGACAGTAAGTTTAGTCCAAGAAAGCAAACACAGTTCTTGGATGCCATAGGAGGGAGGGAGGTAAGGAATAGGTCAAGGGGGTGATCCTACCCCTCTACAAGGCCTTGATTTGACCACACCTGGAGAAGTGTGTCCTGGTCTGTTCTGCACAGTAAAGAAAGAACATTGATGTGATCAAGAGGCTTCAACACAGGGCCACCAAACCAATTTGTGGTTTAGGATGCTAAAGCTATGAGGATACATTTGGTATACCCAAATTATTTAACCTAGAAAAGGAAATGCCAAGAGACTGCCTAATCACCACTTTCCAAATATTGAAGTGGATACGGTAGACAGGGTGGGGTATACAGAGATGTATAAGTAGGTGAGTGCAGGCAGAACTAGAGGGCACACCCTAAATTGGGGGGAAGAGGGGAGAATAAGTGGAAATAACCATCATATCACTCATGGGGGGGTCAACATATGCTGCCACCTACCTAGTGAGGCTCTTAAAGTTACCATGTTTTAGGCACTTAAACCAGGACGAGACAGATTCCTGAGAATGTCATGGAGGGTTATTTATTTATGTAATTTTTATTGACCGGGGTGAGATTGTGAGACAGTACTGACCATTTTCTGCCGCATCCCGGGAGGGATACAAATGGAAACAAACTGAAACTGAACCAAATTAAGCTGTAAGTAAAACTTTAAAGAGTGGTTGAAATTTGGCCAGGGCACGGGGGAAAATCTCCTACTCTTCAGGAGGGTGGCACTGTGCAGCTGTCCTGCCGGCTGGCAAGATGGCCAACTCTGGTGGTGGAGGAGGTGGAAACTCTGTTGAGGGGAATGTTGTGAATCTGACCTGTGAAACAATTTTTGGCACCTCAATGTTAAATGTTACTGAGGAGAATGATTACCGTACATCTACTGTAGTAGAACCTAATTTGGAACCTGAAGTTTCTGGTGAAGACAAGTCTGGTGAGTTGGAGGAAGAAATAAAAGTTTCCCAAGTGGAGTTCAATCCACAAAAAGCTGATGAGCTAGAAGAACTGTTACTTTAGATGCTGGTTGAAGAAGACTCGGCATTAGCAGCCATTAATGCCTCCTCAGAAGTGGTTTCCCCTTTCCCTGCTACTGCAAATACTGAGTGTGTTGGACCACATCCTGTGTCAGATGCTGATCCAACAGTGTCAGAATGCCAGCAAGATCAAAGCAGGCCATTGTCTGACAAGCCATTTGAATATTGGAAGGGCCAACTGGCCCCAAAGTCACCTCGTAATGTATCTCCTGCTGTGGAATGGACTTTCAGTGCAGCTGGGTGGCTCAAGAGACTTGGACAGTGGCTGCCTGGAGTACCTCCAAAAGCCTATGAGATAATTGCCATGGGGAAACAAGTGAATCTACATACAAAGTCAGTGTATTGGGCTTTGGGTACTTCAGGAGAGGGTGCGGTTGTCAGGTACTAGCTCAAGAGTGCTGCAGCTCATTGTGAGCAGGCGCTAAAGCTGCACTGGGAAATGGCACATGCAGTAAACACTTCTCCTAAGTACATTCCTGTGACTGCACAGTTACCTCAAGAAAAGGTGCTTGATTCTAAACTTTCCCTGGCTCCAAGAAGTGACACCAGTGTTCCAGAGCTTGTTGAGATGATTAAAAAGGACTTGGGTCCAGAAAAAATATCTTCAGCACCTACAGAGCCTGAAGTCCCAATTGTACAGCAGCCTTTTTCTATTCACACAACACCAGGGTCTGGTACTGTGAAATCCCCAGCCCAGAAATCAGACACTGTTATGCTTAAAGACTTGTGTACTGATCCAGTCTGGCCCACACCTTTGCCAGTTTCTGATGGCCTTTCTAACTCCTCTGGGAATGGTGTACATGGAAATACTAAACTGTTTTCCCAAAGTTCTGAGATAGGTTGTTTAAATGACAAAACTGTTTTACCGTCTGGACCAAGGCCTACTTCTTATCCCCCACTGACCCCAAGTAATGTTCAGCCACAGCTTGAAAAACAGAAGCCTTCGGGGGAAGGTCAGAAAAACCCTGAGGGGCTGCTCCTAGATTTTCAGACTTATTTTTATTAAATACTGAACCTGCCCTGAGATGTAATGCAGTTCGTCTATGTTATGTGGGTGGTGGTGAATTTCCTCCTGATCACAACTATGTAATACGGACACTGTTGAAAGAAGCTACAGTATGTCATTCTGTGCATCTCAGCTTTATGCTTGCATACATATTTCACAGGAAGAGATCTATGACATTAGTTTCAAAACTGTAGCTTCCCTTGATAAGTTTTTCGCAAGGTACACTGAGTTAAAAGACACCCCACTGTGGGCAAGTTTTGTGGACATTCCATTAATAAAGCCTGCAGTAAAAGTAATTATGATTTAATCTAGGAATGAGGGTGTCACGGTGTCAGCCATTAGATACTGGCTTAGCCAGAAATGTGATGTGTTAGATGTACCAACCCCAGTCCTTGATGATAAAAAATAGTTTGGACTGATGGCTGGCACTTCTGGATGAAGTTATGATGGAGGCAGACAGGGTTTATCCATCTTCAAGCATTTTTTTTCTGGGGAGGGATAGAGGGATGTGGCTTTACCTGGGACAGCCTTGAGCATGCTTTAAATGTGGTTCCTTATTGCACTTAAGCAATGCATGTTATCACCAAAAATGCAGCTTGTGTCTCACTTGTAACCATTGCAGCTCACAATGTAATTTACGTGAGGAGCAGGGTGATTCCTTTAGAAATTATTCCTTGGCTTTTCACAACAGTGAAGATGGTTATGACCAAGAGTATTTGATCAGTAAAGCTCAACCTCCCCTTGAAGACCAGGAGGGCACCCTTATAGAACCACAGGTCAGCAGGTTCTGACCGCCTCAGTTGAAGGTACCATCATACCTGATTTTCTGGCCCCCCTCAACTGATTCAGAGAACCTGGTGGATAGTCTTTGACCAGATAATGAAATGGTGACCCAACCATCTACTACCAGGAGGTACACAGAAGTGCATTTGACAGAAGGTACTTCTCCCCCAGGTGTTAAAGCTGTAGATCTGATGCCACAGACCAGTGTTAGTCCTGTGAATATTATAGCTCTCAGACCTCCTCGATGACAGAAGGAAACTATGGAAGTCATTGATCAGGAACAAGAGCCACTTACTCCAGCCCCTAGTAAAAAGAGGGGGTCAGAGTCAAAAATCTAGGGCTGGGAAGACTGTTCTTGTTCCTGTTACTAATAGAGTTTATGCTTCGAGGAGAAGGAAATTGTGGGAAGAGAAAGATGATGACTCAGAAATTTCCTCTTTTCCCTCTCAGAAAGACCCTTCATCTGACCCTGATGACTCTCAGACAGAGACCTCCTCAGAATGAAAGAAGCACAACCAGATGAGATCCCAGTTGCTGCATGGGAGGAGTAATTCTTTATGATGACTGTTTTTTCTTTGCTCTTTCTATTTTTTCTGAGTATGTCTGCCCTTAATATTGTTACCCTGAACACCAACAGCATGAAGTCATATAAAAAGTCTCTTACTACACTGGAAATTTTGAAACAACATCCTGAGGATATTTATCTTTTGTAAGATACACACTTAAAATCAAAAGTTGATATTTCCAGGGTACAATCTTTTTGGACTTTGGGCCTTTCTTTTTGCTCTCTGGGTGAGGAGCTGTGTGATGGGGTAGGAATATTATTTAAGGGCTTTAACTGGCATTTGACCATATTGGTGGATATATGTTCAGAGTAGTAGGGTTTTGATGTTGGACATCTAGAAAGGTAGTCATAACTCGAGAATGTTTTTGTGTTTATGCTCTGCAATCCAAGGCCACACAGATAGAACTATTTCAGAAAATCTTCCCTTTTTCTGTCTATATCACATGCAGCAATTCTAGGGGGCAATTTCGACTTCCTTCTGCCCAGGCTACCCCACAGAATATTAATAAAAAAGTATGCTATGATTCTAATGCACTTTTAGACATGGTCACCACAGCAGGGTTGTATGATTTCCTATTGCTGTATACACAAGATGGGTGGTTTTAACTCCTGCAGTAGAAATATCAAAACCAGGATAGACTTTATTTTTGTTTCTATGCAGAACACAGTTACTAAATCAAATATGTGTTCAAGTTTGTTTATTTGTAGGAAGCTCCACTGAGCATGCTCATTTACAAGAAGGTCCTGGTAGGACAATGCAATACATCAACACAGTACAATATACTGAGTAAATACATCACAAGAGATAGGTAATTTCAGTACAATATTTTAACATAGCAATTTCTGTAATGAGAGGACAACAATATCCGGGAACTTTGGGAAAGCAAGGGGTATCTACAGTCAAACAATAGGAGACAGATACATCGGGATACAATGGTGAGACAAGAGGTCGAACCATGCTCTGCTTGGGCAGTACAGAACAGGGGAGACAACAATGACCAGTGAATTCATTATAGGTTAAATCTAAGCAATGGGAAGTCATATGACTGGATGCTGGGGAGGGTTTGGTGAAGTGCTTACTGTTGGCTGAGTCAAGGAGGTGGGACTGTGGGAGAGAATGGAGAGGTGATAAGTGTGGACTATCAGGTCAGTCAGGGTGGGATGACCTACGCACTACGGCAGTAGCAGGTTTCTTTGAAAATCTTGTTGAGCAAGGATTTAAAGGAGTTAACAGTGACTAGTTCTGTGAGCTTGAGAGAGGCTTGTAATTTGTGCTTGTAATGTGTGCTGTGGAAACATTGGACCAGGCATTGCTGTGTAGCACATTAGTAGAAAATAATGCCCTATTTAAGGGGAAGAAAGTGAGTCATGTGAATATGACTATTTTAGCTGAGAAGGAGGTGAGAATTTGGTGGGAAGTCAGTAAAATGTGTGTGCAGCTCCTCCTTTTTTCTAATTATACTTCAGTGAAGGCCTGTAATAAATGTTAAAAAAAATTGAGTTTATTGGACCAGTTATATAGACTAAATGATTTAACATATAGGACTCAGAGTAATTATGCCACGCAAATTAAAAAGATCAAGCAAGCAGTGGTTTCTTATCAATATAATGGAGTGGAATCTTTAAAGCAGGAGCTGCAGTTTGGAACGTGGGATTTTAGGCAATCTTACGCACAATAACACACGGCGAGGTGTGGGTTATCTCCTGATAAGAGTACGCCCAGGTGCATTGTTAGGCACGAGGCGCCTGCGCCGAGTGCCTTATGCACCTGGGCATGCTCTTTTCAGGAGATAACCCATACCTCAGAGTGTGTTATTGCACTTATAAAATGGGTCCCAGCAGTAAATAAAAAAAAAAGAGAGAGACAGAAAAAAAATAATTTTTTTTTAAAAAGGAGCTTTTTAAGAGCAGAAGTTAAAATAGTTCCCTGTACAATTATATGATGGCACTAGAGGGCGCTCTTCCCCCACAACAGTACAGTGAGAGTACCTCATGTCATGCGTCCCTATCGCAGTGTTTTGAACCTGTATCCCCCCCATGTATTTTAAATATACCAGCTGCTTTTAGTGAGAGGAACATAGCTATCGCGGTTTTATTACAGGAGACATTTAAGAGCAAGGAGGTGGTTTGTTGCAAATGATGTGATTTTGTGCAGGAGCGAGTGTGCGCCCCACACACACACACACACACACACACACACACACACACACTCTTAGAATCCCATAGACTAGGTTTACTTTGATATATTTTTTTTTATTTGTCATTTTGTCAGTGTTTACTTGTTATGCGAGGGAGTAAGCAGCGAGACTGAGTGGGGCCGAGTATGTCTGACATCGGCTGCCATATGTAGCGCTTTTCTTTAGTAGCCGAATTGATAGCTGCAGTTTTGAAAAGACAGCAGGTCTTTATTTTTAAATAGGAAAGCTGGCTCTTATTTTATAGCTTCTGTTAATACCGCACAGCTTAGGATTGCTACAGCAGAGGACCTCTGCTCGTGCCCATTTTTAATATGGTTGAAACGTTGCGTTGTGGCAGGACACGAGACACTGACTTGATCAGGGACAGGTCTTTTGAAGAGAAAGAAACAGCCTAACAGGTTATGCTTTATTTTTATTGTTAAATTAAAGTAAATGGGTTGATAATTTCGGGTGGTGTTGTGGACTCTGGACTGTGGCTGCAGTAGCAGATTGTCTCCTAGGGGTGCCAGCTCAGCTTCGGAGATCAAGGAAATTGGGAGGCTGGCAGCGTGATTTTTAGTGTAGTGAGTCCCGAGTGGCTGAAGAAGTACTAGTTGGCAAAATATCGGCTGATAAGGACACGGACAAACATACCTCGCAGCCAATCAGGACCCAGAGAATTCTTGACCCATTTTATAAAGTGTTTTACAGAATGTCAGAATAGGACAGAATGTAGGACTTTTACCTCCCTAGTAGATGATGACAGGGTTAAGAAATCTATTACCTCATATATATATAATATATATATATATATATATCCTCATCCATATCCTCATATAGGAGGCAGTATATGGTAGTGGTTAAGGTCTCTGAGCTGCAAACCTGGAGACCTGGGTTTGAATCCCGTTGGTCCCCACTTGCATACTGTGTGACCATGAGCAAGTCTCTTAACTTCCTTGTGTTCCCAGGTCACACCTGGAAACAAACTCCAGCTTAGTGCCTTTCCTAGTTAAACAATTTCCCCTTTCTACTATATAGGATGGCAACTGTGGAAGATTTTAGTTCCAAATCCTTTTCCCCGGCTTCCACAAGTGCAACCGAGGATTTTCTGTAAACTGGTCAGATTCCAGCATTACAGGAGCTTTATGGGCAGGCCATGGTCTCACCAATTCCCCTGCATTAAGTGAAAAGAACTATAAAGGCTTTGTAGGGTAATAAGTCTCCTGGTTGCAATGGATTGCCCATTGAATTATATATATTTACAGTCATTATTTGTGTCCAGCTTTGACAGAATCATATAGAGAAATTTTAACTACTGTATCCTTACTTGCATCTATGTGTATGGCACTGAAAAAGGGCATAAGTCTCTAATAACAAACTGGAAACCTATTTGTCTTCTGAATAGTGCTCTGAAGCTTTGGTCAAAAATCCTTGCAAACTGTCCTGTGCAAGTAGTGGTGGATCTTATTTTCTCTACCGCAAACTGCACACTGCCATCTAGATCTGCTCATGATAACCCAGTACTGATTCATGAGATCTTTTGAAGAGGGAATTCAGGACAGTTATCAGGCTATGTCCTCTCCTTGGATCAGGAGAGTGCATTTGACAGGGCAGACCATAATTACTTGTTTACCACATTACTGAGATATGGTATTCCAGAGAATTTTGTTAACTGGATAAGGGTGTTGCATAGTCAGGCTTGTGTTATACCACTGCTTTATGGGTGGAAAGGGACAGAATTGGGGATTTTTGTGGCTGTGAGACAGGGATGCCCTTTAAGTCCAATATTATACAGTATGTGTTCAGAAGTGATCACTTGATCCTTAGTATTCAGTTAGATCCTAGCTTCTGTGGTTTACAGCCAGCAGTAGATTTACCCCCTACAAAAATACTGGTGTACACAGATATTAGTATTTGTATTCAAGACTCATTTGCAGATGTTCCTGTAAGTAATGCTCTGGGGGCTTTCTCATTGACCTCTGGTTCAAGAATTAACATCTTAAAAAGTATTGGGATAGGACTAGCTAATAGTAATACCACCATAGTAGATATTGCTGTGAAGGGATCTAATATTAATATGCTAGGACTTCCTTTTGGGACTGGAGATATGGCTCTAAACTGGGAGCCATGTAATAATGGGGCTTTATGTCAGGTAGCTATTTGGAAGTAATGGAATTTGAGAAAACCAAAGAGGGTCTTTTTAATTAAAACCCTATTACTGATATGTTTTTGTGCTCAAGTTATGTTTTTTCCCCTGCTATAACTTTGGAGACAAAACTGTACTCTTTTTTTTTCCCTTTTTCTGGGGCAGTAAAGTGAACCTCATTAAATGTGGTGTGACTCATGTAATGATTGCTAGGAGTGGGGTAGGAATGGTGAACCCCATAGTGTTTTATATTGTATCTTTTTTTCACTAATTGTCAAACATCCTTGTGAATGGGTAATAATCTGTGGGTCCACATGGTTTCTGAAAAACTGGAACTCCTGCTTTTGTATGGAGGGAATCGAGATTTTGTCTTTTGGCAAAAGCAACAAGAAGTAATTACCCACAATTTTTACAGCAGGGTTTGCTAAAGTCAAGCAATGGGGCTTTAGTCCAAATGAAGTGCTTTCACTCACATGGAAGGTTTTATATATCATCATTATATCAAGATACTTTTGTACGGCACCAGACTCCCCTCCTGTACTGTGTCACAGTGTGACAGGGTTGGATAAGACTATGTCCCATTTATTATGCAGAGAAAGTTAAAAGAAAGGAGCTATTTTGTTATCTTATTTTCTGCCACATGTTTGTGTCTGCTGTCTGATTGTGCAATCAAATTTTTCTATGTAACCAGAGGAATTGGCCACTGCTTTCAGACCAGCAATTGCCCCCTTGTATCTCCCAGCTGTTTCTTGCTGTTTCTATCTTTTCTTCCTTCCCCCCTTGCTTGTCAGTGGTGAAAACATACAGTATACATGAATCTTTATGTGAAACTGAGATCCCTTGGTTTGCAAATATATATAGTTATATTGTAGAACTGATTGCAACAAGCTATTTGGAACTCAGGTGGTTAACCTTGAGATGCAGTTTATTTATTTATTTGATATTCTCAAAGACCTTTGAGCCAAGGCTCTTTCACAGAGGTTCAACGTCTTAAAAACAATGACACAAACAGATAAAACAATATTGGTCAAAAGGAGTATACATCTATAAACAGTGCACAATGCTAGATCATTATAATAAACAGTGGACCCAACATTTAACAATGACCCAGTGATTGATAGAGCAGAAAGTAGGTGGCAATGATAAAAGTGAGGTGCAGAGGGGTGTGCAGAGAAGGGAGACACCCAACCCCTATTGATACCTCTTTCCAGAGCAAAGTTAAGAAGTGGGGAAATAGCCCAGGATGGGGATGGGGGGATTGGGGCAGATGAGAAAGTGGAGCACAGCCTTCAAACAGGCTTTGTTGAGTAGTACACGGGGTGCTGGGGAAAAGAGGAGATGGAAAACAGAAGGACCATAGGGAGAGGAGGAAGGGGAGGTGGGGTGGCGGGGGAAGTGGCAAGAGCGAGGGGCCAGACTGTGAGTAGGAAAGGGAGTTAGACCTGAGGAGGGATTCTATGCTATTTTCGAGTGAGGAGCATGCAGAGCCATGCTACAGGTTCCCGGGGGGTGCTAGGTGTCCAGTGAACAGGCACACATGATGCAGGAGGTGAGGTAGTGCTTGAGTTCAGACTTGAAAAGGGAGAGGCCTTTCGAATTGTGAGTGAGCTCATTTAGCCAGAGGGGGGCTCTATAGGATGTGCGGTATGCTGGAAAGGTACCATTAGTGCCCCCTGCTTCATGCCTCTAGTGTCGTAACCTGAATCTGATTTGAAGAAGATGGCAGATACATTTGAGGGTGCCTTGCCCAGTAGAGCTTTCTTTCCAAGAAGGCAAGTTTAACCTCCACAAGCTCATTTGCAGAGTTGGCAACAGGAGATCAGTTCTGGGACACAGTGTTCTATTTTGTTGTACCTGCAAGGAAAAAACTGACAAAGTTCTGATACATTTTGTGAGAAACAGGAGATATATCTTAACTCATTTGCTCCCAGTGGCCATTTTGGGTCGGATCCAGCAATGGATGGTTCCGACGCTATATGGCATCTATGGGAACAAATTTAATGAGCACAGGATGCAGAAGTTAATTGCTAGGAAAAGGCATTATATAAAAAGAGAGTGATCTTTTGTTAGAAAGGAAGAGATTCAGATTTAGAGCTAACCTCAGAGGAAGAACTTTATTTTGTTTGAACTGCCTGTATAAGAGCTATCCTGCACATTTTTCTATATATATATTGCTATTGATACTAATAAAATGCTACTTGCAAATTTTATAACTACTCCTGGTTTGCCTATGCTTCCTGACCTATGCCTCAACAACACACAGGTAGAAGGTATTTTAAAACAATTGATGAATAAAAGGACCCCCCAGATGTGGGACATTTTATGGGTAAGTGTCCATGGGTGTTTGGGGGTGAGGGGCTCCTGGAAGCACAAAAGCCCGGAAGAGAGGATCTGCTGTCAGCCAGGCTGTGCACAAATTATTGAAACTCAGTAGCACCTTTTTCATGATTGTCCATATGTATCAAGTTTGTGGTCTCACTTAGATGGGGTATGGAACTAGAACTTGTTGAATTGTTTATCTTATGAAGGCCTGACACATGGTTTCACCACAAAGCGCTGAGGAAGCCCGCACCCTGATACAGTTTGTGTTGTTTTTATTTTTAAGTTTTACATATGGCAGACTCAATGCACCTTTGCTTTACAACACAAACAGATGTCCTTTAGAGAAGTGCAAGTTTTGACTTAACTAGCTATTGGAAAAGTATATGAAAGAGACTGTTATTTTTTTCATAAATCTCATATAGAAAAATTGTGGAAAAGATTCCATTTACAATTATTTACTTATTGTGCTCATGATTAGTTTTTGAGTCTTTAGCTTTGGTGGTGGCCATGTTTTCATTTAAGATTTTTTTTCTTTGTAAGATGTTTTGTTTGTTTTGCCTTGTCTTTTGACATCAGCAGTACATTTTTGGTTTTTTTTTACCACCCACACAATTTATTATCCTGTTTTGTTACAATAGTGTCCTATTGTTTTTGATTACTGTCTTTGCTTATTGTTTATTGTATTTGTGTTTATGTTTTGTGATAATTTTATTCAATAAAACATTCCCCTACTCTTTGGTAGGGGATGCTGCAGTCTATTTTGGCAGTCTGCCATGATGGCCAACTCAGGAGAAGGAGGTAAGGATGGAGTTGTGGGAGGGGAACTGACCTCAGTCCCAGCCACTGCTGTGAGTGAGGATGATGACCAGATGTTAATGAAAATCCGTGAAGACATAGAAAATTATGATGATGAGGAGCAGCATCTCTGAGGTGGAGATGAAGTCAAAACAGAGCTTCAGTTCTTTGTGCAGGGGAACGCAGGCTGAAGGCTGCAGTGGAAGAACAAATGCAGTGTTTAATGGACATGATGGCTGAGAAGGAAGCCAGGTATCACCATGAGGGAGATTGCCTCCTCAGCCAATAAGATGACAAGAAATATCCATTGATGTGTCAGCTGAGCTGCTTATAGATGTGGCCCTGTCAAGACCAGCTTTGCACACTGACACACCGTTCAGCAGAAAGGAACTGTTCTTAAAACCCCAAAGAAAACAGTGGCAATACCTTCAAAAGCCTTTTGGTCACTATGGAAAGTCTTACAGAATGCTGGCTGGAGGAGGGAGGAGAACAGCATGTGAGTCCTGGTCTCAACTGACCTGGTGTTGCATTACTAGAGGGAGTCTTGTGGAGTTAGTCTGTGCCTGAAATAAGGGATCTACAACATGATACTCAAGGAGTTGAGAGGCACTTACCAGAGGGATCTAAACATGCTACAGAGAAAGTGACTGTATCAGAGCCAGTATCTGGGTGTACTGGGTGTTGGGGGGGGGGGATAATTCTGAACAGCTGCAGGGGGGAAGGGGATGAGGAACAGATAACAGTACTTGCAGTATCACAGAATATAAACAAAGACTCTGAGACAGTAGAAGTAAATACAAAGTCTGCCACTAATCCTAGTGAATTGGAAGAATCTAAGAACTGTACTGTACCTAACTTCACAGATTGCTCAGAGGATACGTCGACCAAGAGACTTTTTTTTTAGTTGTTTAACCAGGAGTAGTACACTAAGCTGAACGCTTTTTTACAGGAGTGACCTGGGAGCACAGGGAAGTTAAGTGACTTGCTCAGGATCACACAGTATGCAAGTGGAAGCTGTGGGATTCAAACCCAGATCTGGTCTGCTCGATGTCACCAGATTTGCAGCTCAGAGCCTTAAACCACTGCACTATAGACATGTAAATATTACAGAGACAGAGGTTCCTGTACTTTCCTCACCTTTCCTTACAGAATCCCCCAGACTTGGGCCTCTAGGGATTCATCACAAAAAAGGGGTCCACGCCCAATAAGAATGGGTCCTGCATTTCCAGATACTCCAGATCATGGAGATGCTACCCAGACAGAACCTCCCTTTGTCTTAACTCTAAAATGCTGGACTTATTTACCAACGGGGGGGAGGGGGTTCCTGCTCCTAGAAAGAATGCTGTCCGAATCCTGTATAAAGGTTAATTGGGCACCTCCCTCGGATAGGGTGTATGTGGCCAGAGTATTGATAAAATCCGTATGAAATGTTTTGCATTGGAAATTTGTTCTAATACTTGCAGGGGATGCTAATTCTGACATACATTTTAAGAGTGTAACAGGTTTAGGTAGATTCTGGGTCCAGTAAAAACCAATTAAAGGACACTCCTTTGTAGACTATATTTGTTGCCATCACCCTCACTAGGCCAACTATTAGAGTGATTACTGTATTGTTTAAGAATGAGTGGGTCAGTTTTTCTGACATCCTTTTTTGGTTGAAACAATGGTGTGAGGTTATGGACAAACCTACACCAGTTATGGTTTTGGAAGAAATTTGGACACAAGTTAAGCTGTATTTGTCAAATGCAGGGGTGATAATATCACAAGTAATTTATTTCTAGGCCAAGACAGAGGCATTGTTTGTTTTGTTTTTTTACCAAGGATAGCCAAAGCTTTGTCGCAAGTGCAGCTCTACAGCTCATTTAAGTAATGCCTGTAACAATACCATATGTAATCAGTACCTAGAATATCATCTTGGGTCACAAGCTTGTACAGATACTTTCTGATGCAACTTGTGTGAAGGAAGACAGCATTCCTATGGGCACTGTCCTTGGACTTCACACAACAGGGATGATGGTCTGCTCCAGAAAAATCTGGTTACCCAAGTAAAGCAACAGGGAGCAGCCCAACATTTGGAAAAACATGGCATCCCAGCAAAATAACCTCTAGCTGGCTGAATCAGAGGCACAGTACTCTGGTAAGGACAATTCATCTGAGGTACCCACCTCAACTTCTACTACCCTAGTCTCTGGAAATAACCCAAGGGAGGAGATTCCATAACAATCCATAGCACATGCTGATCCATGGCCCACTGCTACTACTAAGGTTCCTATGAACGTTACAGAGCCTCCCACTCAATGTGAAGAAACACCCTTGGAGACTCCTGAAATGCCACCTCCTCCCACCAGAGGATGATATGCAAGTAAAAACCAGTAAGTTCCTATGAGGAACAGATATAGTGCTATTACTGTAGGAGATTAGTGGGGGACATTGTAGGGGAGGGCAAAGACTCAGAGGCATCCTCTATCACCTCCTCTCTAAAAGACTTTTGATGAGGAGGATTCTTTATCTGAAACCTCAGCCTCCAAACAGATATGATGGAAAACTAGGTCATAAGACAAATAATTTTACATGCAAATTTTCCTTGGAGCCTATTATTTTTCACACTGTTCTTAACTACTATTTTGTAGTTTATATCAATAAATGTAAATAGTGTAAAAAGCAATAAAAAGAGAGTAACTACCTTTGTTGCTCTACAGTCCTGTAAAAGTCAAATTATAATATTACAGGATACAGAGCTAAAAACATCTTCTGAATTAGCCCAAACATCAAAACAATGACATCAGGGTAAAACTTTCTGGTTTTCAGGCACAAATCAGTGCAGTGGAGTGGCTAGTCTACTGAATGATGCTGCCTTTACAGTACCCAAGTTGGTAGACATCCACCCTAGAGGCAAAACAAAATGGTTATATTAAATGCACGCTGAAAATAGAAAATAGAGTTAAAAATCTACCTTTCGACCTTAGGTCTTCTTCAGGAAATATCTAAAACAGAAAAAAAACAAGTTAGTGTAGAGGAGAGGTAAAATGAGAGAGATATATATGTGGAGAAAGAAGAAGGGGGAGGCAAAGGGAGAAGAAGTGATAAATGGTAAGATTAAGAGAGAATCTGTGAAACAAAAGGTGATGATGGGAAAGATAAAACATAATGGAGAGAAAGAGCTGGGAAGTTTCCAGGTAGAGACTGATTAACAGGGCCTTGTAAGAAGGCTGAAAGGTGACAAATGTGTGAGAAGGAGACAGAAATGGAGACATATGGTGAAAATGAAAAATAAATCAGTACAAAAACAAATTGACTTTAGGGAAAAATAGGGAGGCTGAAAGATGTTAGTGGAAAATAAGTCTATCATTTAAACCAGAGGGCTGCTGGGAGCCAAGGCGGATGATCAGCTTGGCTTCCATGTTTTTTCTATGGTTAGGATCCCGGAAGCCCTGCTGAAGGACACAAACAGAAAGGTCATTGACATTGTGGTCCCTGGAGATAAAGTGGGATACAATGGGTTTAGCAGTTTCACCATTCCTGACCGCTCTGTAATGTTCCCTGAAACGGTCAGCAAGACGCCTACCAGTTTCTCCGATGTAAATAGCTGAACACCTCCTGCAAAGAATACAGTACACTACATTAGTGAAGGTACATGAGAACTCCTTGGTGATGTGAAAACACCTGTAGGCCCCAGATCCAGTTACACTGGAAATAAATTTGCAGGTGTAGTGAGCCCTGTTGCAAGGTTTGGTACCTGGGGGAGGAACTGTTAGGAGTGGGTAGGCTGCTTTTACCAGGAGATTGCACAGGTTAGGTGGCCGCGGTGAGGAGGCAATAGGTGGTTCTGTAAAGGAAGCACCAATGTTAGGGTCAGTTGCAAAATGGGAAAGTTACTAGTGATGATCCTGTGAAGAGAAGATGTGCTCTGATGGAAAGGAAGAACTAGTGGATTCATGATTGTTCTTGTGTGACAGTATCCCTCCTGCGGGGTCAAGGTTACGGGGCATGTTACTGACCCGGGAGAGTGCTCTGTCCACTGTGCTTTTAGGGTATCCCTGTTGATAAAAAACTATGCATTATTTGGGTCTGCTCAGCAAAATCATCCTCTTCACTGCATAACCTCTAAGTCTAAGAAACTGTGAATAAGGCAGGCCATTCTTGACATGTTTAGGATGGAAGGAGCTATGGAGGAGGAAACTGTGAGAGTCAGTGGGTTTGTAATAGACTGATGTCTTCAGACCAGTGTTCTGGACTGAGAGCTGGATATCCAGGAAAGGCAGTGTAGAGGAGGATACTTCAACAGTGTACTGAAGGAAGGATGAGCCGTGGTGAACTTGTCAAGGAAGACTTGGAGGGTCTCCCTGGAGCAGGAGGTGGCCCCCACACAGTCATCAATGTAGCATTTGTAGAGTTCAGGCACAGTCCCTGTGAATGAGAGAAAAAAACATTCCTCCACCCAACCCTTTTTGTTTCACAGATTCTCTCTTAATCTTACCATTTATCACTTCTTCTCCCTTTGCCTCCCCCTTCTTCTTTCTCCACATATATGTCTCTCTCATTTTACCTCTCCTCTACACTAACTTGTTTTTTTACTCTTTTAGATGTTTCCTGAAGAAGACCTAAGGTCAAAACGTAGATTTTTAACTCTATTTTCAGTGTGCATTTAATATAACCATTTTGTTTTGCTTTTAGACCACATGCTGACGCAGCGCCTTGTCTTTGTTTTTTTACAATTTGATCCACCCTAGAGGGCTTTACTATTAGAAGTGTCCTATCTTGACATGCAGCTCATAATTATAAATGCATATTTACCCTAAACAAAAGCCCTCTGTTCGATCCTTTTCCAAAAAGTCCAACCTTTTTTTTTTAACATATGGCTCGGATAGTAATATGAGGAGGGGACTGCAACAATGGCATGGCACATACTGACCAGGGACTGCAGACGGCAAAGATGTTCTGTGACTCTTAATACCCTGAAGCAAGTTGTTCTTATTGAAAACTGCATATAGACATATCATGAAATGGGGGAATACCTACTTTAAAGGTAACCATTCTACAAGGATAGACTATATAGCTCTAAATGTACACGTTCCGCCAAAACTTGGGGAATGGAGTTTTCAGACCATATGGCAGTCCAGTGAACATTCTCCTGGTCTGCCAGTCCCATAAACAAGAAAAATATTTGGCAGTTAAACAGTAACACTTTACAGAATCCCTTAGTACAAAAGAAATGGACTGCTTTATGGCTAGCATGTCGATCAGTGTTATGTTTATATGACTCCATTATTACATGGTGGGAAGACTCAAAACAAGATTTCACACTTTTTTATAGAAATTTGCAGGGAAATTAGCTGTGGTGAAATATCTAAAATAGCTGGGCTTACATTGTGCACAATTGCAAGAATTAATTTCAAAATCTGAACTCAAGCATGCTGATTATAGCTCCCAAATTAGGCTAATTAAGTCAGAGAAGAAAAAGCATCTGTATAACAGAGCTCAAACATTAATACAGGAAATGAGATTTGGCACTCAAAATACAAAACAAACCTTTGATCTGCCAGAAACCTTTGATCCATTTAAAGATTGCCAAAAAAAGGTTCTTTCAGACAATAGAGATCTGTGGAGTGCATAAAGTATACTCACCCCTCTGTCCCCCCACCAAGATGTTACAAGTAGTGTCTACTTTTCTGAAAACGTCTTTTAGAACCCCTGTGGTCATTACTTCAGATCCCTCCTTCTTTTCTAACCTCCAATTACCAGTACTATCAGGTGAAGATAAAAGTGATCTTACAGAGCCAGTCACAAGAGGAGAAATTCAAACAGCTATAAAATCTGTAAAAAAAAAAAAAAAATACTATAATTCCCCAGGCCAAGATGGACTAGGCCCTGATTTTAATAAAGCATTCAGTTCACACCTTGAACTTCTGGTCCAACTCTATAATCATATTATAACAAAACATTTTGCCTGAAACACTGTCAAGTGCTATACTGGTTTTATTACATAACAAAGGACAGAAAACTAGTAACCTGAATAATTGGAGACCAATCAGTTTCCTAAACTTCAGTTTTGAAATCCTTGGTAAGGCTAGCTAGAGTCGCAGAACATTTTATAGGGCCATGAGAGATGCGGCCCATACCAGCCTGAAAACTACAGGATAGTCTACAGATATGAAGGGAAAATTTTGTCAAGGGAAATTCAGGATGTATAAATGGATGCATATTCAGTTTTGATCAGGAAAAGGTGTTTGATGAGTTATTACATGAGTATTTGTTTTCAGCATTACATACGTATGATATACCAGAGCCCTATGTAAAGTGGTTACAAGCTTTTTATGGCACTGCAATAGTGGTCTGTACTATAAATGGATGGGTAGGAACACCAGTACTAATACATAGAGGGATACAGCTGGGCTGCCTCATGAGCCCTTTATTATATATTTTCAATTTAGACCTTTTCTTGAGGCACATAGAAAGAGATATCAGAATTAAAGAAATAATCTTGCATCCTGAATTTCCACAGTCAAAAAGTTTAGCATGTGATGTGGTGATCTGTGGTAAATGACTCATCATCAGATATCAGATAATGCTATTACAGATAACATACCTCGGTCTTCTACAGTATCAGGCTCTAGGATTAATTATCAAAAAAATTTCTGGATGTGTTCTAGGGGAATCTAGACTACCACAGAGGTACGATAGCTAGTATTTTGATTAAAACGGTGGACATAAACATACTAGAAATAAACTTTGGTAGGGGACATTTGGCTCATAAAAGTTGGAAAGAATGTTTAAAAACAGCTACACAAGTAGCTAAATTTGAAAGAATTGTCTTGATAAAAATGTTATAGATTCCATGCTAGCTGTACGCTAGTTACACACCTCCCCCCACCCCCAAACACTGGAAGCTAATCTGTATAGTGTTTTTTTCCAAGCAATATGGGGCAGCTGCCTAAGCCCCATAAGGAGAGAAATTTCAAACAGACCCATGGAACAAGGCTGTACTGGGATAATAAATTTATTTATTTATTTATTTATTGAATTTTGTTGACCCAGTAGGCCCACTGAAACTATAAGTCCCTTTTTCAGGGGCAACTGGGGGAAGGGGGATACAGATGGTAACCAACTGAAATTGAACCAGATTAAGCTGTTGGTGGTATTTTTAGTGAATAAAGTGCTAAATGACTAAAGTGCATTTTAGTGAATAAAACCTCCAGTTTTTTATGATAGTGTATTACAGTGTTTTATATACACTACAACCTGCATAGCTATGAAGCCTGGAAACCAGGTGTGGCTTTCATTAATACAGGAATGGTTAACCCAGAACATTAACATATGGAAAGAAAATAAGCTCTAGGCACCCCCAGGTTCAGCGTTTATACCTAACTATGTTAAGACATCCTTCCAAAAAATAAATGTTTTTTAACTCAGCTGAGACTTCTCTAGTAAAGGTCTTTACAACCATGTTATGGATTCAGCCTTTCAGATAGAACTTACCTATTTGTCCTACAGGGAACACAGATTTAGTGACAGCACAGCTGGTAAACCTGAAAGTCCCATAGTTTACCTGGGACATTTTATGGCTTAGTAGCATTGCCAGGCTAGGTATGAAAAGCACATGTAACATTATCAGTTGAGCAACAGGTTTTGCCCAAGGAAAACGTGCAGCAATATTCTGGAAACCTTAGAACATCTGTGTATTGAATGAACACGTGCAATTCAGTTTTGGACAATGCTTGCTAGACACTGGCAGGAATCGCTATATACTAACCTTTCATAGCAAACATTAGTTCTAGGTATTTTTTCAGGCCACTGGAAGAAGTACAACAAGGACATGTTACAACTGTCTTAAAATATTACCTATGGCAGCAAGCTAGAAGCACCTGGGTTTTTCAGCAAAAGAGACTTTCCTCTCTCTTTCTTTCTTTCTTCTCTCTCTCTCTCTCTCTTTCTTTCTTTCTTTCTTTCTTTCTTTCTTTCTTTCTTTCTTTCTTTCTCTCTCTCTTTCTTTCTTTCTCTCTTTCTCTCTTTCTCTCTTTCTTTCTTTCTCTCCTTCCTTTATTTCTGTCTGTCTGTAAATGTTTGGTAACCAGGAAAGGCACACTGATCTGGGGCTCATTTCTAGGTGTGACCCTGGGGGAGGGGGACAGGGGAGTAGGCAAGCATGCAGTTACAAACATAGGAAGTGCAATAACAGCAGTTACAAGTATGACAACTCAGCTGGTAACAATCTGAGACAGTGACTATGCACAGGTTGTTCACATTATACTTGAGTAGCCAGCACAAGATCTAGTAGCTGAGATTAGGGTGAGTTGAGCCCTCCTGTATGAGAGGACTGAAGGGCAGGAGTATAAGGATGCCAGGAAAATAGGAGTCTCTGCCAAGATGGGAGATTGGAAACATAGGGAGGGAAATGAAACAGAGAAATCCAGAAAGGGGGTGACAGGTACATGGAGGGGGTGGGGTGAGCCTTAGTAGACATTTTAGTGATAGTAAGGAGGGGGCTAGATGGAGTGGAGAGGGGAGCAGGTTCCAAAGGGAGGGGAGCTGGTAGGAGAAAGCAGGTTGACTAGAGCATGAGCAGGGGTGAGGAATAAAGAAAGTGCGGGTGTCCCTTGAGTATAAGAAGTAAGAGGGGAGGGGGGAGAGAAGAAAGGTAGGAGGGAAGGGAGCCAAACCTGTATTTGCCAGTGAAGGCAGAGCAGAGAGACTGCTGATGTAAAGGGGAGAGATGGAAAGAGAGGAATAGAGTGAACAATGGTGGGTGCAGGGGGAAGAGTTGGAGGCAAAGTTACAGAAGGCTTGCAGAGAGGAGGGGCTCAGCTATAGATCACATACCTGTAGTTGAAAATGGGAAGGCTAATTTTGATTAGCAGGTCCCTGTGGACTTCAATGGGGAGGCAGTCCTTGTTGCGATATAAGATGCCGAGCTTGGTTCGAAGTTTGGAGTGTATGGAGTCAATGTGAACTGAGAAATCGAATTTACTATGAAGCCACACATCAAGGTATTTGAATGCAGGGACAACCTCCAATTGGGTGCCATCCAGGGTGGAAAAAAAACCAGGGAAGGTGAAAGCCTTGCTCGTTTTTGGCCGGTGCCAAAGGACATGGACATAATCTTTTAGGTGTTAACTTTGACATGGTTTACACGGAATCAACACAGCACACTGTGTAAGTCACTCTGGAGTAAGGATTCAACCACAGACATAGAGGGACCTGATGAGTAAATGACCGCGTTGTCGGCATACATGTGTATGTGTGAGGAGACCAAGGCAGAGGGGAGATTGTTAAGAAAAATGGAAAACAGTATGGGGCTCAGGATGGAGGCCTGGAGGACACCTGCCAGTGTTTGTATGGGGAGGGTAGTACACCACCCACCTGGAATGACTGTTGACAGTAAGGTACGAACAGAACCACTCTACTGCAGGAGCAGAGAGGCCAGCTGAGGCCAGTTTGTTCAGGAGGAGAGGGTGGGATGCATAGTCAAATTCCTTTGCAAGATCAATAAAAATGGTTGCGGTGATATGTTCCTGATCCATCCCAGCAAGGATGGAGTCAGTTACACACAGTAGGGAAGAGATAGTGGAGTGTTTTTTTCTAAAGTCAGACTGGAAAGAAGAGAGGAAGGAAGAGGAGTCTAGAAAGTGAACAAGCCTGGGGTAACCAGTGGACTCTTGGAGTTTAGCAAGGCAGGGAGGGAAGGAGTGAGATTGGTGTGTAGTTTCCTGGGGAGGATGGATCACTGCCACACCTTCCTTGTAGAGAGGGAGTACTTTGGCAGTTTTCCAGGTATGTGGGATTGCACAGAGTGAGGATAGGTTCAGGAGGTGAGTGAATGGGCGGATGACAGCAGGAGCAGATATATGAAGACGTTTAGGGTCCAGGCCATCAGGGCTCTATTCTGAAGGGTTAAGGGACATGACAGAAAGGAAGACTTTCTGTGGGGAGATAGGAGGGAAGCAAAAGCCTTCGGATGAGATAGAGGAAGCGAGGGAGGGATCATTTGAGGACTGACAGAGTGGGCACAAGTGGTGAAGAAGTTGTTAAAATGAGAAGTGACGGCAAGGTGGTCAGAGACCAGTGAGCAGTCTGTTTGGGGGGAAGGCTGGAAGGCTGGATTGGTGAGTTGAATAAGGAGTGGATCACTTTCCAGAATTTGGAAGGGAATTTAGGTTGGACTTGAAGTAATGAGCCTTGGCTGTCCAAATTGCCTTGGGGCATGAGTTCCTAAGGAGCCTGTAATGATGGTGGTCAGATGCAGAGTGGGAGGTCTAGAAGTGAACCCAAGCAAGGTCCCAAGACTTGCACATCTCAGTAAGGTCAGGTGTGATCCAGGGGTGATGGGAGCATTTCACCCTGGTCCTTCTAAGGGGAGCATGAGTGTTCCAGGTGTTGGTTAGGATGACAGTGAAGAGTGAGAGGGCAGTGTCAGTGTCTTGGGCAGAGTATACAGGGGACCAGTCTGAGGAGGTGAGGTCCTTTAAGAAGGGATTCATGTCAAGCGACCTGAGAGGCCTGTGCCAGATGTATTTGGGGGTGGATTGAGGGGGCTGCAATTTCCTAGCACTGTAGGTTAGGCAGTGATCGCTGAAAGCATTTGAGAGAACGCCTGCAGCTATGATGTGATGGGGTGGGAAGACAGCATCCAGTCCAGGAGGGAGTTGTTGGAGGAGTGAGAGTTAAGTCTGGTGGGTTCGGTGATTGAGTGAGATTCAGAGACTCGATAGTGTGGAAGATAGGCTTAGAGGCAGGGGAGAGCCAGTTGACATTGAAATATCTGAGGAGGATGAGTTCACCAGAGGCAGAAAGGGAGACGAGCGAAGAGAGAGAGTTGAGAGAAGGATAAGAGATCTTAGGGGAGGCATAAAGGACACCAACAAAGATAGGGAAGGTGGAAGGGAGGAAAAGCTTAACCAGCATGAGCTCATGGGAAGTGGGAAGGACCTCTTTGAGAGAGATGGAAGAGGAGAGGGTTTGACGGATGTAAATGGCAACTCCTCCACCATGGTTGCCTCTGTCCTGGAGAAGAAGGTGGAAGTCTGGGAGGGCTACTTTGGTCACTTACCAATAGATTTCTAAAAATGTTACTAGTTCTTTACAGAAGATATGTGAATTAGATACAAAATGCTTACACAGATGAAATCAGGCAGTCCTTGAAAACATTGTTCTTTTTTTGTTTTAAAAAGAAGTACAGAGCATGTCTGTGTACTTTTACTTTTGTTTGGCTTTACACTGCAATATTTACTTAAGAATGTTAATTTCTGCTAATATGTTTAGCTATATAAGCTATAACCCACAACGGAGCATGGGTGTATTGGGCATTGGTGCACACCCCATGTGTGTTGTGAGACATGCGGTTGGAGGCCGAGTGCCCTCCAACCAACCTGGAAGTGCATTAATGCCCAATACACCCATGCCCTGGAGTGGGTTATTGCACTTATAAAATCAGTTATTTTCATTAAAAAAACACATTAGGAGAAATTGTTTAAATTATTTTAAGACTGTAGACATTTTGTGGTATCCTGCCACACTGTAAAGTAGTCCCAAACAATACATGGTCATGTTAGCGGTTTCATTGTACAAAGTAGGTCTTGTTAGGTGTAATTATTCTGGCGATTTTGATATGAGTGACGTCAAGGCTCACTTGAGATTTCAAGAGCAAAACCGGAGACTTTTTTTCCTTTTATGCTGTGTTGTCTGAAACAAACAGGCTATTCTGTCAGCTTTTCATTCTCCCAGTCATCCCCCCCACCCCCAAACTGTTGCTGTGCAAATTACTGAGTGGCTTTCCTCCCCTTGACTTGCAGCTCATGCTACCTGTACAAATTGTTTGCTCTACTTTTCTCTCAGAATGCCGGGTGTGCAACTCATTCGCTCTACCTTTTTCTCTCCCTCTCATATTACCTCAAATGAGAACATCTCCTCCTTCCATACAGATCTCCTATACATCGTATGCCCCTCTCCTCCCAAATTGCCAGCCTATGATCCTTCAATCCTGGCAGAAACTCTGGGTTCCTTGCTATTGGGACAAGAATAGTGTTTTCTCCCTCTGTCCCATGCCTTTGTTTGATTCTCCCCCACGCTTCCATGACCACTTCTACCATCAGATTAGGATTACGCAGTTGTCTATAGGCTGTCAGTCTGCCCGGGGCACCCTTCCTCCTCTAGTTCGATCCAGGTTGCCACCTCGCCCCTATTCACCCAATTATGCAGGTATCTGTATTGGCTTAATAGTAAGTAACCCTTTAAATTGAGGAATGCTAGCCCTCCCTTTTCCTTAGTCGCTTTGAGTTTAGCCAGCCTCATCCTGGACCTCTTACCTTGCCACAAAAAATCCTCAAAGTTTTTTTCTAACTCAACAATCTCTTTTGTAGTGGGGCAAAAGAGCACCATTTGCATCTGATATAATATCCTCGGTAGAATGTTAATTTTGATTAAATTTACCCTCCCCATCCAGGAGATCAGCAGTGCCCTCCACCTGGCAAGGTCAGCCATAACAGTGTCGAACAGGGGGGTGTACCTTAACGCATATATCTGTCTAAGATTGGCCCCCACCTTAATTCCTAGGTATGTAAAATGATGTTCCACACTTTTCAACTTCCATGTGTTTCCCTGGTTGTGTCCCCCTTGGCCATCAAGAAATAGAATCTCAGATTTCTGCACATTTAATTTATATCCTGAAAACTGCACAAATTGCTCCACCACTCTGAGGATGGCAGGAACCAAGATCTCAGGCATCATAGCAAATAACAGTAGATCATCTGCCTATAATGTTATTTTGTGTTGTTTCCCTTCCCTCCCTGGGATTCCCGTGATCTGTTGACCCTCTCGAGTCCAGATAGCCAATGGTTCTGTGGCCAGTGCGAATAGCAGAGGGGGAAGAGGACAGCCCTGCCTTGTCCCTTGATACAACTTAAACTCCTCTGTTGGGGCTCCGTTTACTAATACTCTGCTCTGGGATCCCTATACAACATTTGTACTAACTCAACAAGTCCCTCCCACAACCCAAACCTCCTCAATACCTCAGAGAGGCATTCCCACTTAATTCTGTCAAAAGCTTTCTCGGCATCCATAGAGAGGATGCATGCTTCTCCTGGATGGTTGGTCCCCCACCACGCGACATTCAATAATCTTCTCATGTTATGATACGGCAATCTGCCTTGCATAAAGCCACTCTGGTCCGGATGCACCACCCCTGGTAGGACCCCCTCTAATTTCATAGCCAATACTTTAGCCATTGTTTTACAATCATACTTGAGGAGAGATATAGGCCTATAGGATGCACACTCCAGACCATCGTTTCCTGGCTTTGGAATGACACAACTATTTGCTTTCAAACACGTTCTAGACAACCCCCTCTACCCCCTGGCTTCTTCCATTAGATCCCGCAGTGGCCAAGCCACTATATCTTTCAGTTCTTTATAATATTCTGCTATGAATCTGTCTGGCCCTCCTGCTGTCCCCATTTTTATTCTTGTAATGGCCCTGCTTACCTCTTCCATTAGTATAGGGCCCTCCAGTCCTCCCCTCATATTCTCTGGAATTGCTGGGATTGTGACTCTGTCTAAGAAAACCTTCATGATACCCTCTGTTCCATTGCATTCTGCCTTGTATAAGGTGGCATAAAAGTCTCTGAAGGCCTTGCTAATCTCTCTCTCCGGGTTTGATGTTTTATCCTGGGCAGTACGTATGGCAACTGTTTTACTGGGAACCCTTCCCCCCCTACATAAGTTTTACCAGAAGTGGCCCAGGCCTGTTGCCCCATTCATGCATCCTCTGTTTTGTGAACAGGAGCTTGTGCATAGCTTCTTCATTTAGATACCCATTAAGCACCTCTCTAGCTACCAGTAACTGTTGTCTGTCTTCTTCTGTGCCCCGTGCAATAGTCTGCCACTCAGCCACCTGTACCATCTCTTCCAGATCTCTAATCTTATCCACTCTTGCTCGTTTGAATTTTGCTGTGTACCCTGTGATCATTTCCCTCATGTATGCCTTCCCAGCTTCCCAAAATGTAACCTGTGTATCTGCAGTTCCTGGATTTGTAGCCCCATAAGTTTCCCCCTGCATTCTCAAAAATTTTCTAAAGTCCTCCTTGCACAGCAAATAAGTGGGGAATCATCATTAGCCCCTCTGTCTTGCTCCTTCCCCCAGCCAAACTTCCAATCATACCATGGCATGATCCGATATCATTATGGGGTTGTGTGAAGCAGCTATTATCTGGCTGTATACTATTTTAGGTACAAAAATATAGTCCAGTCAGGACCATGACCCATGTGAACTGGAGTAAAACGTGTATTCTCATGCTCCGAAGTTCGCATTTCTTTAGCTGTCCACCAGATCTAATTCAAGCAGCCCCATGGCCCAGTCTTCCTTGGTCTTATTGGCCCTACAACTTCTGCCAGAATAATCCAGTTTGGGATATATGATACAGTTAAAGTCCCCTCCCAGTATTAAATTTGCAAACTGGGCCAGGTGGATCACTTCCAGGATATGCTGGTAGAAGGCCTGCTCATAGGTAGCCGAAGCATAAATGCTCCCGAATGTCACCATTTGCCCTTGGATCCTGCCCACCACAAAAACATACCTCTCTTCCTTCGGGTTCTTCACCACCCGATGTACCTCCAGTGGGAAATCCTTATGTAGTAACACTGCTGCTCCACTCTTATGCGAGGAGTATGATGTCGCATAGCAGCAACCCACCCATCCTGCCACCAGCTTGGCATGTTCAGCCGCAGTGAGATGGGTCTCCTGTAGCAGAGTTGCATTCGCCCTCCTATGTTTTAATGCCATTAATATCTTAGATCTCTTAATGGGTGATGCAGATCCCTTTACATTCCATGAGATTAGTGTCATTCTGTGACTTAGCCATGTAACATATGTTTCCAGTCTCCCCAGTCATCATACATCTCCTCTTTAAATATGATATCCAGCCCCGGCGACAATTTCAATACTTTGCACCAATAATGGTAAAGTGTGAGTAACAGAATAATAGATAAGAGGTATTAACATTAAAATGAAAACATTCAAACTTTTGTCATTGCCTATAGCTTGTGGAGAACACAAATGTCCAGCTTTTCCCACACACGTATCTAACATCCCCCCTTCCCCCCATGTATCTTCTCCCTCTGGAGATGTGTTGTCTCTTCCAGCTCTCCTCTATGTCATCAGATCTATCCACATTCCCCAACATGTAAAAAAGACTTTTTCTATATGCAATGAATCTCATGTAATTCAAATTGTATCCCCTTGCCCGTTCATCTCCCCCAGCTCCATTTTTCAAGGTGTAGCCATTTCCTGTAAATTCATAATTCCCCTACATTGGTGGTTCTATCTCCTCACATCCTCCCATTTTATACCTTATATCCAGCTACTCCTGATATACTTGACACAGATTTCTCATAGAATAAACCCACCCATCTCCCATTCTGCATTCCCGCCCCCAGTCATGCTCGTGCAGGCCTAATCGACCTCCATTGCATGTCCCAGTGACCAACATTGAGTACCCAACCCCCGAGGCAACCCCCAACACAGATCCCCAGTCTCTCACATCAGCAATTCTATTCAATTTCTTCACTTCTTGGGCACAACGGTCTGCAGCTGCCCTTGCCAGCTTCCATTAAAGGACCCTTCAGCTTCCCCACCCCCAACCTCCCATTAACCACCTCCTTTAACTCTCAGCCTCCTGTTTGCCCCTGTTTTAGAACTCCGTATTAGATGTCCCTTCAGTCTTCCATTAGGGCTGGTGGTCCCTCCATGTACTCCCACCCAACATCTCCTTGTATGCCCCAGAGCCCGAGAGGGGAG
This sequence comes from Neoceratodus forsteri, assembly GCA_016271365.2. NCBI lineage: Eukaryota > Metazoa > Chordata > Ceratodontiformes > Ceratodontidae > Neoceratodus > Neoceratodus forsteri. Next base: position 557,754,863 of record CM057458.1, read on the forward strand.
GCGCCCCATGCCCATCAACATAACATGCTGGGCCCTCCCCAGACTCCACTGACCTTTGGATATATCCATGGTAGGCCACCATTTCTTCGTTAAGGTCCTCCATTATTCTGAAAGTCTCTGGTAATGGCCAGTGCAGTGCTGAATTGGTTGGAGCTCGCAGGTAAGTGCAGTTCATCATAAACCCAAAAAAAAAAAAAGGGTCTTTTAGCTAGCTGTCCACTTAATTGCCCCACACTCCAAGTTCTGTGTCAGGCCGGCATGGCCTCAGTTCGCTAGGCCCCTCAATTCACTGGTCACTCCCAAAGGCAGTCCATGCAGAAAGGAGAAAAAAGAAAGGGAAAATAAAGATGTAGTGGCATTTCCTGGCTGCTCATTTCACTCTGGTGCATTTTTTTATCCCATTCGTTGATGAATTTCTTCAGTTTCTCCGGCTCCCAAAATGAGTAGGTGGCACCTTCTGTTTTTTTACTTTAATAGCTGCAGGGTATGCCAGAATAAATTCAATTCCACGTTCTCTGAGCTCGACCATACTAGTATTGAACTGTTGCCGCTTTCTTTGCACTCTCTGGTACAGATCTTGGTGGATGGTTAATTTTGCCCCTTCAAACAACAGGCCCTTCTTGCCCCTGAATGCTGCCATGACCACTTGCCTGTTGCCAAAATGGTGAAGCCTGAAGATAATTTGCCTTGGCGGTTGATTGCTAGGGTGGCCTCGGGGCTGATGCTCTGTGGGCACATTCAATCTTGAGCTTGTTATTTTTGACTTCCATCTTCAGCAGCTTAAGAAGGGTGACCACACAGAAGTCCACCACACTTCTCTCCTCCTTCCCCTCTAGGAGGCCTCTCAGCCTAAGGTTACTCCTTTGGTTGTAGTTTTCTTGGTAATCTATAGTATCTTTTAGGGCCTCCTACTCCTGCTCCATGAGCATCAGCTTCTCTGGTAAATTTCTAGTAGCATCCTTAACATCAGACACTCCCTGCTCCACCTCTGTCAGCTGTATTGCCTGCTGATCAAGTTCCAATGTCAGTTTTGTGATTTTATTTTCAAATAGGTCCAGTGGAGGACTCAGACCTTTCAGCACTTACTTTATGACTGATTGAGCAGCACTATTTCTGCCATCGAGAGGGAGATAGACCACATACTGGGACTCGGCATGACCTCCTGTAGTGTGCCTTTCTTCATTGATTTTCCTGTTTCCTGGTCGTTTCCCCCACTATCAGGTACTCACCCACGTTCTTGGATGCTTTCCCCACCAATACTTTGTAGAGGTTTAAAGTTTTTGGGGAAGAAAACATACTTTTAAAGCGTTATGGAGCGGAGCTGTGGAGATTCCATTCAGTTAACTGCTCATTAGTGCCCTCCTCCCCCAATGCTCATTATGTATGTTTTTGAATAGGTGTTATTTTACTTTATTTTAAATAAAATACCCCTGCTCTTCAGGTGCAGGCACTGTTGGTCATATTGTTGATTGACAAGATGGTCAACCCTAGAGGTGGTGAAGAAGGAGGAGGCTTTGCTGGATCTGCAAATTCACCTACTATTGCTGCATCAAACTTCACTGAAAGTCAGATAGAACCTGTAGAGGAGGATATGGAAACCTTACTTATCAAAGTACAGGTGGTGTTGACAGAAGCTGGAATGGAGTCTGATATTGGCTTGGAAAGTGGTCCTGCAGCCCAGGGTGCTTTTTTTTTATTGACTATGCTTTTCACATCTGCTGAGACACTGTTTCTTGAAGGAATGACTGCAAATTCCATGCAGAAGAAGAGGAACAAATTGCCAAAATTAAAGTGATTTTGTCAGATTTACTACTGACTTGCCCCATTGGATAGCTAATGCTGGCAGAAGTAATCCAGTCCTGGTTTTAATATTTAATGCAGTGCCTGTATTTCGATATCAGAGATCATATTTTGGCACTGGCAACACTGGCCAGCCAATTCCTTTACTTATCAATTCACGAACATGCCCCTGCGCTATGACATCCAGCAAGGGAAAACGTCGGGGCACGCCCCATTGAAATGAATAGAGCTCAATTTTGTGTCTTATTTAAGACCTTATAATGGGCAACTTGAGATTAATGAAGGATACCGCTAGAGTAACAAGGCCCTTGTTAGTCGAGCAGTGTCCCGTCACCATTCATTCACATGCCCACCCATCATCCCCCCCCTTAGGTAAGCGCCAGGGCCTCTGGGCAGCTCACCCTGTGTTTTTCTTCAGAGCACTTATCTTTTGCCACTCCCTCTCAGGTCCTCCTATGGGAAATAGGGTTCCCACCTTCCTACTTTTCCTGCTTTTTGTTTTAAAAAAGGGGGAAGATACAAGGAATATGGGTCTCTATTCCCACCAACAAAAAACAGAGGACCACTTTGGTTCTCTCTGTTTTTCAGTCCCATTCATTCCTTACCCTCCCTCTGGGAGCTTTGTTGGGTTTCACAGCCAGGTCTGTTATTTTTCCCTTTTCAGCCTTAGTCTGCCAGCTCTGCTAACTAGCAGTGCAACCTCCTATAAGAGTGAAGCCCCTACTTCCCATCCTGGACAGATGGATACCGGGATGGGGGTGTCATCTTTTGTTCATTTTCATTCTCTTGCACCACATCCAATCCTACACATCAGTGCTGAGTCATTCTCCCTATACTCACTCAATTGGAGTGGCAAAAAGGTATCTGTATGCAGAGGATGCTCTACTCTTCTTTTCTAGCCAAATGTTACTTGGCCCTTTTGCTCTTAAGTACAAGGCCCTTCCTATTGGCTCCCCCTTCTTAACCTTCAGGAGATTCCCCCAAGTCTCTCCAGAAACAGCCAGAGCTTCATTGCCAGGGTTGCTGCCTTCTCCACTGCCCTGTCCAAGTGGCTAGTATGCTCTGGCTCTTGCACCCACTACCACTATGCTACCTGGTCCTATTCTTTAGTCTCTTTGAGTTGGTATTTGAGTTTAATTATTTTTATAATGTTATATCCTATATCCTTTTCTTATCCCTTTGGGCTAGAAGTTGATAGTCATGAGCTGATAGTCCTGTCTTTTTCACACTCTTTTTCTCCCCTACTAGTTTCTCTCTTAGCTAACAGAACTTAGGAAGAAAGGGGGCTGGCACTGGTTACTGGCAAACCCACGAGCATGACATCACTATATCTGCCTCATGGGTGGTGCTGGCACCAATGTTGGTCCTCTAGGCTGCAAAAGACTTTGCTCCTGTGGGATCCTAATGCCTCTGGCCCAAAACCCATAAGTGTGAATGAATGATGAAGTTATTCTGGAAGATCAACAATTACAGTGAGTACATAATTTTCATTTCACTGAGTTAACAGGAGCAAAAATAAATTATGAGAACCGTAAGGCAGTATGCATTGGGGGTTGGACAGCAGAGCCCCCTATCGTAACAATAGCTGGGATCAAATTGTAGAATCCATGACTGTAATGGGCATAAAACTTGGCCCTTGTGACATTGCTTTGCTAAATTGGGAAACACTGCTTGCCTTGGCATTTATCCCACTCTAAGAATTTACTTGATTAAACCTCTATTTTCTCCATCAGTTTTGGTACCTCTGCCAGATCCCCACCCCCATCCCACCCCCGATTCTATATGAAACACGGCTAAATAGCCTATATTTTCATTTCAGGCTCTAGAGGGCAGCAGGCTGAACTCTGACAAAAGAGAATTCACCTATAGACCCTTCTCTGAAGGAGTGGTGGGCATGATACACCCAGTTGCCTTTTTCTTTAGTATCTTTATTTCCAGTAATCTTACCCTAGTATTGACATGCTTCTCTAAATATTGATCGGTTCTCATACAGGAATGGTTGAGAAAGAGGTCCACTCAGAATCCCCAGGGTAGGCACAGGACCTCACATCCCAGACTATATACAACCGGTTTTAATTATGGAGCTTGAAACTTTTACTTGGACAAGTAACCTTGCTGTCATGGAAAGTAATACATAAACTTATAGCCAAGATAGATACAGTAGTCTGTTCTGATCAAATTATATATTATGTATGCCTACAGACCTTGTATTCAGATATCTTGCAACTCTTGCAAGACACTAGGTTGCCTCTGAATATGTTGGGCATCACCTGGCTGCGTGGGCATTGATGACTAAGTGTAACGAGTTCTTTCAATCGCAAATGTGTTGAAGAATGGGTATGTCTAAGGCCCACTTGTCTGACAGTCTTAGAAACAGTCACATTTTATTTGATTGCCCCTTTTCTAAGAGGTGACTCCCACCTGGAAGGAACCTCTCCTCCTCTCTTCCATCCAGGAATGTGTAGCTCTAGGCATCTTTCATCACAGAGGGGAGAAATTTCATCCTACTACGTTATAGGTAATCTTTGCCATCTGTAAATATTACCCTTGGCAATCTCACTGTGCCATGTTGCTACAAAAGAAACAGTCCTTCTACACTGAGGTTGTTAACCAAGATTCAGAAACACTGCTGCATCTATGTCAGGCAAATGTCTCACATTTCCTCCCTCAGTAGTTCAGGTAGTACTGGGTTTCTTGCCCCTTGGTTACTGAGGAAAGGCCTACAGTACACCATCATAGGATTTTTGCATGGTTCTCCCACCATCTATCCTAAGGTCTTTCTATATTATTTACTTTTACATTTAATAGTTTTTTGATTTCATTTCGTTTACAGCACTTTCTTCCTTTTTGATGTTCATAGTTCATTGATTTTCCCTTTGAGTAATACTGTTTTCATACTGAGATAATTATGTGCCACTGCTGTATATCCTTTCTTGATTTTGCATAGTCTGTACACCTCATTTCTTCTATCAGTAAAATTCCCCTAATATTTTCAAGAAGTGACAGGGCATCTTTAAAGTCAACCTGAACAACCACCAGAAAAGGCAGACAGGACCTCAATTCAGTGTCTCCTCTGAAGGACGGCACACACCGACAGTATAGCATCCCTTTAGTACTGTATTCTGGCACCAGCATTTATGGTATGAGCCCAATCCCATAAAGTAGGCACCACTTATAGCAGACATGTTTGCCACACCCTTTATTGTCAGTTGTATATGATGTCCATTTTATCGATATGTGGTGCCTTACTGTGATTCAGCATTCTGTATTCAGTACAGTAGTGCAGTGCTACAGTACTGCAGCACTCTGCGGTATGCAGTCTGCACATAGTGGTACCTCTGGCTTTATCAGCTTTTTCAGGTGATGCTGTGTGTGTCTGTGTGTGTGTGTGTGGCTGGCTCACGGGGTGCTTCATGCTTCTGTTCTGTTAAAAAAAAAACTTTATTTCAGTGCTAACTTAAAGTATTATAAAAAGTTATCTGTTGCTTGTTTTATGGGGTGGGATGCTTGTGACTGTATGAGAACAGGGGAATGAATGAATGAACTGGGAGTGCACTGTTAAAAATGTTTCATCTTTAATTTACTTTGTGAAGAAATCTCTTATGTTGGCCTGTGTAACAGTCTTTCTACTATAGTACTCCCACATCTGCTTTTTTCTAAGATTCTCCCAGTTCAGTGTTATTTTCTCGTGCTGCTCCATTGTCATTTTTAATATGAGCAATGCCTGATGGACATATGTAGGGGAGATGGTGGGTGGTGGTTCATCAATTTTGTCTGCATCTTCATCTGTAGCAGTCTCACTAATCTCCTCCTGTCTCCAAACAGCTAGTGCTTCCTAGATATTATCAACCTGTGGTTGCTGCTCATTGTCTCCCATATGGCAGTTCTTCAAATTCTTCAGATGTCAATTCTTCGGGGGTAGAGGCATCACGTGCACTGATTGCTTCTGATTGGTCTGTGGCACCTTCCTCTGCATTACAGAGGATAAAACCTCCTTTCTGAAAGTGGTTTGATATTGTTTCTGCAGAGACATTATCCCAGGCAGTTTTCATGATCTGCACCATGTCCAACAGACTAATCTGTGTCACACAGTCTGCAACTGTTAGCTCTTCTGCATTATCCGGAGCCTGAGTACACACACCCTCATCAAGCATACATATTGTCACTTAAATGTGTAAATTTTGCAGGGTACGGGTTTGTTTTTCCCCATTATAATGGTACTGGGTCTATTACCTACCTTGTATTTAATATCCTGCATGCGAGTGTCTTCTGCATTGTTATTGTTTCTTAAAAATAAACAGAATGTACAAAAAAATGTGTAAATTACCCCCTGGTTCAGGGGTTGCATTACTGAGGTGGTGTTTGGAGGGAGGAAAATAAGCTTGACATTTTGCAAGCCCTGTACATTAGGATGCCCAGTGAAATTGTCAAGCAACAGAGCCACATTCCTTCCTCGCAGTCATCAGTCCCTCCCCTATACCCACTCCATAAAAATGTCCCCTGTCATCCACAGTGTTCTGTTACAGTAGATGACTGAGAGGTTACGGATAACATGGAAACACCTGGGCTGTGCTGATTTACCAACAACCAGTAAGTCTAGTTTTTCTTCTCTGGTCATATTGCAACAGCACATAACGGATATCCTCTGTTTTGCTTTTTTAAGCCCATTGGAGTTTCACTTATAAAGGATAGTGTTCCATACCCCGCACACCATTAAAACAAACTGGTTTCATCCCAGTTAAAAATATCAGCTGGCTCACAGCCCCTTAACAGATCAGGCAGCACTTCAGAGACCCATTGCTGAGCACCAAACATGCCCACATTAAGTTTCTCCTCATGTGCCAGCTTAACTCCAGTATTGTTCCTCCATTTCAAATGCTGCAGCCATCCTTCTGAGGGGCTGAAATCCTGTTTCCTCATGGATGCAGTGAGCTGGCAGGCTTTGTCCATCAACAACAGACAACTCAATATAACCTCCCTCCCCCGAGCATCAATGAACCACCTTAACAGAGCATCCTCCATGTCGATATCCTTATCTTCAGACTTGGATTTGCCTGAAGGGTTATGGTTCAAGTAAGTGCCATTGATCAAGCAGTTTCTCCCTACCCTTGAGCAGGTCACTCATGGTGGACTTGGGCAGGGAGAAATGCACTGCCAGATCACGCACACTCATACAGGGCAGAGAATCAACTGCCATGAGAATGTCAATTTTTGATTCAAAGTTAGAGCTTTTCATTTGCTTGCCATACCAAAGGAGAATTCAGCAAGCTATGACCAGTGGCGAGGTAAGCACAGCAGGAAGTAACCGATCAGGCAGTCAGAGCAGACAGGGGCTTATGTAAGATGTCAGTTACTGCATTGAAACCTGATAATGTAGGATTAGGGGGGTTACTTCCAGAGAGCAAGTTGTGTGGATGTGGGTTGTAGAGCTCTGCTGATTAAACACTATTTTTGGCATTTCACTTCTTTAATGTGGCACAAACTCTGTCAAAGATTGTGAAAGAAACTACTGAAAATAAGCCTGACTCAATCAAAAAGTTTCTGTCTCCAAAGTTTGGGTAAGCAACCCAGACAAGGGGGGGCTGCAGAGCTCCCAATGTAGTCAGGGAATTGGCTTCCCCTGTCCCAGGACGCCCTAACCTGGGCGCCAAGCCAAAGCAAACTACAAACCAATGCTTCAGTCCAGTCAGAATTTTTTAACAGAGTTTCAGGGTGACACGTATGCTTCACTCGATAAAATATGTACATACTTCACTGAACAAGATAGCTTACCTCTGTCAGCAAATTGAAGGGAAAATCTTCTCTATGGAAGAAAGGTTGGGCACCACCGAAAAAGACACCAAGAAGCTTTCAGCCCAAGTCCTGACTGTGGAGAGCGCGGTTAATGTTTCACTTCATGAACAGCTATCTACCATTTCCATACTTGAAAAGATTGAAAATACTCTATTGTTATAAAGAACTTGCAGCTTATTGGACTGACAACTGATATAGACACACCAGATCTTAAAAATTACATTAAAGAATTTTTATTTCAAATCTTTTTTCTCTGGATAATCCTCTGGTCTTGGAATTGGTTTTCAGACCACAGGGGAAAGCAAGCTCCATGAATGTTTATGGGGAGAGACCAGGTATAAAATATGTAATCTGTGCCTTCTGCTTGATTGCTGAAAGAAATAAAATTCTACAAATGGTCAGACAAAAGAAGGCATTCATATATGAAGGAAATAAACTGCATCTCTACCAAGATTTTTGTATGATTAACACTGCGACAGAGAAAATGTTTTCTGGCTTTTAAAAGCGAATTTAACCAAGCCAGAGTACCTGCAGTCCTACAAGCTCCAGCAAAATTAAAAGTAACTTTTCAAGGGAAAGATTACTACTTTGTGGATGTGGATGCAGCTTGAGCTTTCTTTAAAAAAAACAAAAGTTGTGCTTCCCATGACATAGGATCAGAATCAGAGGAAGAAGAAGAAGTGGTAGAAGATGCAGACAATACTCAATACCTGCCAGTGGATGTCTTTTTGAGTTACCTTAGTATATCTTGAGAACCTGTTTTTCTTGACCTATTGAGACTCTAATCAAATGCTTTGGTTGAATTCTTCGATCATTTATTTCCTTAAAAAGGAGGACTATAGCTTGCAGCATACAATAAATAGAATGAATTATAGAAATGCTTTAGATAGATGCTCTTCAATTATGCTTTAAATATTTTAAGCTACTTTTAACCCCCCCAAAAAATTAGGATTTTATGCTTTCAGAATGTTTTTGTTATAATTCATTTTTAGATGAATTGCACTGTTAAAACTTTTGTTTGTGATAAATAATGTCTCTCTGAATAAAAAAATTTGGTATAAAAAACAAAGAAACCTGATAAGTGAGCACATTAACACCTCACTCAGTGTATGAACCATCCAGCAGGCGTCCAATATCCACGGCAGGTAAGGTCCATTCTAAATGCTTGCAATAACATGCACAGCATAGGACTGGGTTTTTAGCAAGGCATTTTAGTCTACACTAATTAGCTGTCCAAAATAAAGGTGTCCACTATTTGTGGTGCCTACTGTACTCAGATTGGGGATAGTCACTGTCACACAGCAGGAGATATGAATATGATAGACCCTAAGTCCCTTCCTTCATCACACTACTATGCTACTGTGTAACTTGATGACCCCTAAGGAGATTGAAACAATTGTCTGTGTTTGTAATGTATAAAGAGGATTAGCCTGAATGGTAGTGTGAGCAGAAGGGGTGCTGATTCTGCTTTAGCATACCAGTGGGGCATTCACTGTAGGTATTGGAAAGTGCTCCATCCACGCTACCAGATGTCTGAAATGGCAGTTGCAGCTGAGGTGACGACCTCCTATCACTAGGTAAAAAGATCTTTATGACTTCACAGTTTGTTGTTCTTAGGTGTGGTGGCTTCTTTCAGGTGACATTTTAGTCTTGCTGAAATTTTGCTAATGTGGCCCCACTGTGCTGCTAACCATGGTGCATTGCATTATGGACTTCTTGTACCCCAAAACTGCTTTGTTCTCATTGTGAAATGCACAAAGTGTCATTATTACTACAAAGAAACTACAAGTGATCTGGTCTTCACGCTTCTTGTTTTTATTATGAAAATGTTCTATGCGGAGGCCTATCAGCTGCACTAAATCACAAGTATTAGCCCCATTACAGAAGCAAGATGCACATAGTGGCACCTCGCTGCACACCGATGCTAATCGCTCCAGTAAAGAAATTCCCCAAGGCAGGTAGGTCAACCCCATACCAGGAGGAAAATTTCACACGGGAGCTCCTGTGAGTTAAAAAGTGCTGCGCAGGGTAAAGTGCCACCTATTGGCAACTGCTACCTAGTTTACGAACCTCACTCCTGATAACATCATACAACTTGGACATGGCATTATTGAAGTTGGAGTGGGCCTTACTAGGGGTTTAATGCCGTGTCCAAGTTATATCATGTGGTCGCTTTGAGCCAATTGGTTTGTTTGTTTTCACAGTGATTCATTTTGCCATGTTACAAGCCACATTAAACTGTTCCTCCAGCTCACTGCTCTAGCATTTTTTTTAGTGGTGACAATGCAGTGGCAACTCTAAATTCTTTAAATTGAAACTCTTTTCCAGCCAAAGTTCACCTCACATGCTTGGCAACAGAGTGCGCACTGGGATAGTGGTGCTATAGGAACCATACAAATACACTAACTATAAAGTTCCTAGCACTTACAAACCTTGTAAAAGGGATGCCACCACACAATATTTCTTCATCAGTTAATTGTATTCTCCAACAGGACTCAAACTACTGCCTGACATGTTTCGGACATGGCTGTCCTTCAAAGGCTAGCTGGTTTACCTAGAAGCAACACATATATAGGTCAAACAGGACCACATGGTGCTGTGACACCCTGTGAAACATTTAATTAAAAATGCGGAAACTTTATTACATTACATTTTGCGATTTAAAAAAATGTATTTTTCCTAAAGTGCCTAAATAACATAAAGTGCTACCACAGAGACTCCTCACCTCACATGCAATGCACTTTCAGCACTTCTCTACCTTTCCTTCATCTCTTTTTCAGTCCTGATGCAATGCAGTGAGATGCTAGTCTCCTCCTATTCATTGCACTGCTCTCCATCAGCACTTTACTGTACAGTATGTTTTCTCTCCTGCAGCTGTGTACTGTATAGCACATCACTATCACTCCTGATGCATACTGTGCATAGTGTTTGTGTTAATATACTGTAGATTTAATTGAACTCTGTAGAGTCAATCCCAATTGAAAAATAATGCTGTAACATGTTACATTTGCTGTTTGAAAATTCCAGCCGTGACTTTGGCATACAGATTAGTGTCAATGTACATGCCTGGAGTCATGGCTTAAATTTTCAAACAGTAAATTAAACATGTTATAGTTATCTTTTTCAACTTGGATTGACTTTGCAGAGTTCATTGAAGTCTATAGTAACTAGAGCAATTATTATTTTTACATTAATCAAACTTGTTCATGAACGAGTTACCTCCGCCGCTACCCCCAAAGACTCTGCCTCCCCACTTGCTGTCAGAGAGGGGTTTTTTTCTGTTTTTTTTTTACCAGCTGTCACCAGTGTGATTTAGAGTTGACAGCATTTTACTGTAGCCCTCACACTTTTTTCTATGTATTTTTTGACATGAAGGCCCTAGGTTTGGGTGCTTGCTCCCCGCTCACTGCCAGTTCAGCTCGGGAGCACTTCACAGAACTCTGCCTCGCCGGTTTCACTCCACCAGTTCACATTGTAGAGGTACATCGAACCTCTATCTCAGGTCAGTATTGTACAGTATACAGTAGTACAACAAAAAGATTGGCACAGAGCATCTGATTTAAAAAAAATCACTTAGCATTTTACTTTAAATACAGAAAATAACACTTGCTTTACAAAAGCTTTTGGGTGAAATCAATCGGGTCACGGTGGCTACTCACACTAGCACTCTCTTTGCTGCAGTACATTATGCACTGCCTTAGAAAAAAAATCATGTTATTTTCTGTATTTAAAATAAAGTGCTAAGTGATTTTTTAAAAACATAAAACAAGTTAGTAATATTATTGCCTTTTCTCTCACAGAGAAGGGGTAGATGTAGCTCTCCTCCCCTCCTCTTCAGTGCAGTACCCTGTTGCAACCACACAAGCTCTAATGAGTTGCACTGCAACCAAAATGAAACTCTTCAGCAGCCAACTGAAAAGAAAGCTGAATATCAGGTACCTAAAAACTATTATGAAACCTTTAAACAACTCACTGGATTGAACACTGCATTCATTAAACAACTCATTGGAAAATGCTAGAGCAATGAGTTGAAGGAACAGTGTAATTTGACTTGTACTGTACAGATAGTCTCTGTGTACTACGGAAGGGTTAATTGCTAAATTGTTTTGCCTTTGGCGTGTTTGTATAGTATTTGAAGACTATTGGTATTTTTACTTTTATGGTAACATTTGTACAAGGCTTGGTGATGTTTTAAATTACAGGTGTTCTATAAATAATAGTAGATTGGTTGCGTGATTGACTAATGGACTGACTGACTAATGCATGGTGTGGTGTGGTCTGCCCTCTTTGACTGAGTGCCAAGTCTTGTGGTCTGTAGGTAATAATGGGGTAGAGACAATGCCTGTTGGTAGTAAAAGGATCAGAGCCAGTGCTGGCGAGTACCAGAGCTCCTACCTGATTTTTCCCTGAGCACTTACCCCATACAGTTATCTCCCTCAAGTGCCATTTTTTTCTTGCAATAAGCCCCATTCACTGTATATTTTTTATTATAGTACAACACCCGGATGGATTACCACTCAAAGAAAATTTGTGCCGAAGCAAAATATTAAGATGTTTAGGGAGTCAGACACTGATCTGGTTCACAGTGCCGTGCCCTAACCATTAGGCCGCAGCAGCTGATGAGCTGCCTTGTTGCTGTAGTAGTCTTCACACAGATGCTTTGCCCCAGGGGCTGCAATGGCTCTGCACTGTCTTGAGGCCAGAGCCCAGGGAAATACTATGTCATGACCAGTTCCAGAATCTGCAGGGCTCCTGTGAAGAAATGCTGCTGTATTTGAGGACAGGCCAGTGCAGCCTATGCAGTAGGTCCCTGGTGTTTTAGTGTTTTACTTCTTTTCTTAGGTCTGCAGTAAATCCTAATGCTTTCAAGTGAAGTGGTAGAGGCCCAAAACAGGAGGCTGGGAGTGGGTCCCAAGATGACAGCCTGGGTAAAGAATTGGCTGGAGAATAGGACACAGAGAGTAATAGTAAATGGAGTCCACGCTGAAGAAAGGGGGGTTACTAGTGGGGTACCGCAAGGTTCAGTATTAGGACCGGTCCTCTTCAATGTCTTTATAAGCGACATTGCAGAGGGACTGGAAGGAAAAGTATGTCTCTCCGCAGATGACACAAAGATCTGCAACAGAGTTTATGCACAAGGTGGGGTGGAAAGGATGAAAAGGGACTTGGCAAGGTTAGAGGAATGGTCAAATGTATGGCAGCTTAGATTCAATGTTAAGAAGTGCAAGGTAATGCACCTGGGAAACACAAACCCAGGGGAAGAGTACACAATGGGGGGTGAGATACTAACAACAACAAAAATGGAAAGGGACCTGGGGTAGTCATATCAGATGACCTAAAGGTGGGCAAGCAATGTGAGAGGGCAGCAAGGAGGGCTGGGGGGATACTGGGATGCATAGGGAGAGGCATCACCAGTAGAAAACAGGAAGTTATTATCCCTCTGTACAGACAGTTGGTGAGACCCCATCTGGAGTACTGCATGCAGTTCTGGAGACCCAATCTCCGCAAAGACATAGACAGGATGGAAGCTGTCCAGAGGAGGGCAACTAAAATGGTGCAGGGTCTGCACCGGAAGACATATGAAGAGAGACTTAAGGAGCTAAATATGTATAGCCTCGAGGAAAGGAGGGAGAGGGGGGACATGATAGAAACTTTCAAGTACCTCAAGGGAATCAACAAAGTCCAAGAGGGTAGCATCTTTCAAAAAAAGAGGTGTGCAAGAACAAGGGGAACAATTTGAAGATAGAAGGGGCAGCTCAGAGGTAATTTAAGGAAGTATTTTTTCACAGAGAGGGTTGTGGATGCATGGAATGGCCTTCCGGAGGAGGTTGTGGAGTCAAAAACAGTGGTGGAATTCAAGCATGCATGGGACAGTCATAAGGCAATTCTAGGGGGTGGGGGTAGGAAGAAGTAGGCTGCTGGTTAACTAGGATCTGCAGCTTATCCATTAGGTAGGGAAATGGGCAGACTGGGTGGGCCAAGCGGTCCTTATCTGCCGTCAAAATCTATGTCTCTATGTTGAGGGCTTAGTTATGAATTCTTCAGAAGAAGAATCCCAGAGTCACAAATGGTAGAAGTCAGCAGGATACATTACATATGAGAGGATCATTGCACAAAGATTACTGGGAAAATATGACAGGGAACATGTGAAAGATTGGAAAGGAACTGGAGAATTAACAAGGTATTAAATAGCTAGTATAGTACTGTATAGCAAAATACTACCCAAGCCAGAGGGTAATGCTAACCATTTTCTGAACTGCATAGCACTACACTGCTAAACATTTTTTATGTGTTTACTCAGGTCTACCAGTCAAACACAATAAAAAATTAAGCATTTTTAATTTTGCTAATCAATTTTTGCCAAGTGCTGTGCATTTTCACAGTTCAGTGGCACTTTCTCATGCAAAATTGCTAATCAATTTTTTCAGCTTGTTTAAAACCCTGATTAATTGTTGAGGACCATCTTCCAGTGTCCTTAAAATATTTAGTAAAATGTAAATGTGCAATAGAGGCACATGCTATTCTAATGCTGATTCAAGAAAGATAGAGGCTGGTTCCCTATGCTGGTAGTTTAGCTGTGTGGAGCTGTAGTCAAGGAGACATCCTCTAATGTCCTAATGTACAAGTATGCTAGTGGAGGTCACACTTGTGTGCCACGATCTACTGATGGAGATTATACTTGTTGTCTAGGGATGTTCAAAAAAGTATGCCTTTCTGAGAACTTGTGAATGAGGGGAGGCCTTTACCCAAACTTCCTTGTTGCATGCTCTCTCTTGTCACTGTATAATGCAGTCCTATTAAGGCACATGCAGTAGTGTCAGAATTATCCAGCTTTCCAATCAGCGTCTTGTCAAAAAGTCTAGCTTCTTTAATGATAGTATACAAGTACTACTGCTATCAACATGGCACGATTACAGGGCTAACATCCCTTACCATATAGTGTTAGCAATGTTTTTTAAAACTTTCTAAGGTTACACAAACATCGATGTAAAAGAAGAAGGGTTAAAATGTAACCAATTTGAACCATGTGCACGTTTCCCTCTAAAAAATGAAGTAAAAGATGTTGAGGTGTATTTCAGGGCATATTACGCATGCACAATACATTACATATGGTTTGATAGAGGAGCCAGGTCAATATTTTTTCTTTTAATGCTTGTATGTGATTATTATCTTTTGATGCTTTTGCAGACATGGTCTGTGAAAGCATAGAAAGATTTTGGGTTACTCAAAAGGGGAGAGAATTTTATGTAACACAATTTAGCTACTGCACTTTAGCAACATGTTTTAAAAACAAACATCACACAAAACCTTTTTTTTTTTGCCTTTATATGAACTAACATCTGAAAAATTTTAAAATGTGTTCAAAATATTATTCAAAATATTTTTTCTGTAAATTCAGATCCTCTATTTTGATATTTATTTTTAGAAATTGGTAACTGAGAAAGGCACACTGAGCTGAGGCTCATTTCCAGGTGAGACCCGAGGAACAGGGAGAACAGTTATAATACAAAGGGAGACAAAAATAATATATAAAGGCATAAGTACAAAAATTATACATAAAGGCATATGTACAAAGATACAATATGTGAGAATATTTACATTTGTAGTTCAAGTAAGCATACAGAAAATTTGGCTCTGTTGATACAGTAGTATCCAGGCTTTCATTTAATAAAAAAATTAATTTCCTAGTCCTAATGGTTTAGAAGATAATACTTTCTAAATATAATGCTGGTCTGTCACCAACCCACTCCCATGGGGTGGGATTTCTCTCTGCATCACAGCAGATCCCTTCGGTGATTGATGCTCGCTGTTTCACAACTGTATGTTCATCAGAGAATCCCAGGACACCCTTTCTTCATGCGAGGGGATACAAATACGGTCTCGAGTTTGTGTTCCTCAGGTAGAACCCTCTCAGCCACTGCACCATGAACCAGAAAGCCACAGGTGTGTATAGGCTATGGGGGACCATATACACCCTATTATGTGTCTTTCCCCAGAAATGCAGAGCTTGGTTCAAACCCCCACAGGCTCCTCCTAAGACCCTTCATATTTCCTTGCCTCCTTTTGTCGCAAAATCCCTAGTGGTACTTCACTTTGGTAGTGTTTGGTCTTAAAACAGTTGCACAGGCATGGTATAGTTTTAACAACTTTTCCCAAGGCAGCCCACACAAAAGACATAGGCAGAATTGTTTTTTACTGGTATTTTCTCCCCCCTGCCCCAGTCTGGGTTGGCCCTTCCTCCTGTCGTCCACCCATCCCCATCTCCCGACCTTCAGGCACCCACCTTGAACTCTCATGGGTTACCCTCCATGGCAGGGTGGTGGGGAGCACCCAACTCAACCCAGCAGGATTAGATCCAGTGTCAGGAGGTGCCTTTTTGGGGGCAGCATCATGCCGCTCAACCCGGACTTCTGTTTTCTGATTTTCTGCAGAGGGTAGCATGCAGGCTGACAGTGGCCAAGCTGCGTACACGTCCACATGCAGCATGCTGATTGGCTGCTCTGCCTCCATGCTCCACTGTACAGGACCTGGTGTGCCAACACCTAGCCTCTACTAGGTGTCAGGTAGGCAGTGGTCTCTGTTCCCCACCCTCCCTGGGAGAGGAGAGCTGTCCTACAGATGCTCGGTCCTGCCCCACCCCGGCTGACCCCTGGCAACCCGCTTGCACCACAAACACAGATTGCCGGCATGGCAGGAGGTAAAGCATCACTGCCTCAGCCCTCCACGCCACTGGGCCAGCAAGGCAGAATTATTTTAAAATAATCCAAAGGCTTTACTAATTAATTTAATAAAAACAGTAAATAACTTAAAGATAAATATTTTTTAGATGTTAGTTACACGATATTGAAAATAAAATGGAAAGTATACAAAAAAAACTACACTTTGAGAATTCTAGTTTTTAAAGTTCTACCTCAGTGTCCTTAGTTGTGGAATTTTGAAGTGTAAAGTGTCCTTTAGAAGTAGCAACTAAAGTCTTTGCTCTTGTCCAGGAGAAATTGTCTCTGGTCTCCAAGCAGTCAGGCAGGGTCCCAAATGCCAAAAAGGCTAAAGGCTAAAAGACCCAGATACCCCTCTGCATTCTTGTTTTAAGGGGTTTCAAAAGGGCAGGTCCACTGGACAGTGGCGTGCCTTTGCGATTGGCTAGCATTCTGTTTCTATGGTTATGCAGTCACAATCAGATTTTAGTATTTTCTTACAAAACACAGCTATGTAATTCTGAATATGAGAGGAAAAAATATTCAGAGGTCAACCAGTTTAAACCAGAATTCTGAGGGAACATCCAGCCTCCCTGGGAGATGGCTGTAGTTAAGCTGCACTCAGCACAGTCATTGACTCATTTAGTTAAATGGTAGTCCATTCATCTGGTAACAAGATTAAGTCAGTGCAGCCTTGCAGAGACAATGGGAGGCCACACATCCAGACTCCTGTGGATGCTGTGGTCCATTCAGACACAAATGGACCTGCCTGCTTGCCAACTCTTCTTAATTATTCTTTTGTCTCCTTTTAAATAATTTAATTAACTCTTGCCCCTGG
Organism: Neoceratodus forsteri; assembly: GCA_016271365.2. Classification (NCBI taxonomy): domain Eukaryota; kingdom Metazoa; phylum Chordata; order Ceratodontiformes; family Ceratodontidae; genus Neoceratodus; species Neoceratodus forsteri. The sequence continues at coordinate 557,771,990 of CM057458.1, forward strand.
CTAGTAGCTGACAGATTTCTGCTCAGTAACAAGAATTACAACATCATTCTACAAGGCCCATGTGCGTGTACCCATGATCCCTTGCATTTACACTGGCCACCATGGGTGTCTCTGATGCATTTTGTACATAAAATTATATAAAACATGACCAAAACAATAAGGTATGGCCTTATCTCGCCACACTCCTTCCTCCTTAACAGAACTAGGTGGAAACACAACCCTTTTTAGTAAGAGTTTCCACCAGTTCTGTCTCTTACTCCAATTGAAGGGATAGGCCATCTGCAATGGCATTAGCATATCCTGTCCTATGTTTAATGCCCATATCATAGGCCTGTAATGCAATGCTCCACTGAAAGAGTCTCCCATTAATTTTTCCCATCTGGTTTAGCCACACCAGAGCACTGTAGTCTGTCTGTACCTCAAAGGGCCTCCCATAAAGGTAGGGCTCTAGCTTCTTAAGCGACCACACCAGGACAAGGCATTCTTTCTCCACAGTGGAGTACACTTGCTCCTGGGGAAGTAGCTTCCAACTTAGGTACACAAGTGGATGATATTTCCCCTGTTGGGATGTCTGGCTGAGGATGGCACCAATCCCCACATCCGAGGCATCCATTGGCACAACAAAGGGTCTAGCATGGTCTGGACTGGCCAGCACAGGGGCACTGCACAGTGCGACTTTTAATTGGGTGAAGGCCCTGTTATATGCTGGGTAATATTTTACTTTCTGGGGTTGCTTTTTCTTTAACAAGATTGACAGGAGAGCTGCTAGGGTGCTGTAATTTGGTACAAATTTTCTGAAGTAGGGAACTATCACCCTGTCTCACTTCTGGCACCTCTTTCCAAGATCAGCAAGAAGGTTGTTCACTCACAACTAACCTCTTTTCTTCAAGAACATAATCTGCTCACTGAAAACAGCGTGGCTTCAGAGCTGGCCACAGCATGGAAATGGCTTTAGTCAGATTCACCAGTGATATTACAAAACCAAGCGACAATGGTCAGTGTTCATGGGCGGTATTCATTGATCTGATCAAAGCTTTTAATTTAGTGGACCATAGCCTCCTCCTAGACTCTCTCTCCTGCCTTCATATATCCCAGGATGTAGTGTGTTGGGTAGACAGCTACCTCTCAACTAGATCTCACAGGACAACCATAGCATGGGTACTCTCAAATGTTTGTCAAATTAATTGTGGCATCCTGTAGGGTTCCATTTTAGGACCCCTGCTTTTCTCTTTCTTCATTAATAATCTCGAAAAATCTGTCAAAACATCAAGATAGTTCTCTCTGCAGATGATGCAGCTCTATACTGCAATGATGAAAAACCCCGACACCATGTTCTCTAACCTGAAAACTGACTTCCTAAGGCTCCACTCTTGGTTCCATCACATAAACCTAGTCTTTAACTCTAAAATAACTAAGTACATGCTCTTTGCAGGCCCCAGAAAAAAATGTAGAATTAAACCTCACCCTCTCAGACCTTCACAGGAACTGTATCGATAAAGTTGAAGATTTTAAATATCAGGGCTTGATTCTTGACCCACACCTCACTTTCCAAGTACACATTACTAATCTTACCAAAAAAATAAACATGAGGTTAGAACTGCTATCCCGGATCATAAAATTCCTTCTTCCAGCATCAAGATCTCACCTTGCCTGCTCTTTCCCCTTCTTGAGTATGGCTCCACAGTCTACCCCCCCCCCATCTGTTCTTTTCTCCAACCTGAGAACCTCTTACAACAATATTGCACATTTCATCACTGGCCTCCCCTGGTCCACCCATCACTGTCCCCTCTACCCTCCTCTCTCGTGGCTACCCGTGGAAGAAAGGTTTCGACTTAAAACACTTCTTTTTCTATACAGGTTAATCTTAACTTATTGCCAGCAAGTGTTTTGGACCTTTTCCCCAAATCTACCCCCAGGCATGGCACCAGAGGGAGAATCAGCCAAATATTTGAGGTTCCTTTCCTTCATACAACATACGCGCAACTCCATCTGCTATCAGGGTCTGAAACTTTACAACAGCCTACCTGCTGGCACCCAGTCCTGTGGCTCCATCCACTTATTTATTGCCTCCACAAAACATTTGCTCCTGGAGAGTTACTCTTGTAAGTGCCCCCTGCGGTAAGTTTCATATAGCATTTGTGAGGTTCCACGCCTCTCCCTTTAGGGCATCCCTTATGTCACCTCCTTTTTCTCCATCCACACCCCCCCCCAGCCTCTCCCACCAAGCTTTATGTTTACTGTCTCATCTTTACCTCCCCCTCCCATAGTCTACCTCCCTCATCCACATCAATATTTATGACTGTCTTAATTTTTATTTAAATTTGTTGTAAATATGGTTATTTCTGCCCTTGTATTTTCTTTTGCTGTATATGTTGTGATACTGTGTACCCTGGATGACTGTGAAAATGGGCATGTCTGCTCACACTCTTTCCAGTGAAAAATAAACTTGATTGATTTATTGATTGGTTTGATTGATTGAAGTACCCTGCAGTCCCCAGGAAGCGTCTGACTTGCTTCTGGGTCTTTGATGTGGGCCATGCCTCAATGGCCTCTATCTTGGCCTGGTTTGGACATAGTTGTCCCCTCCCCACTACATGTCCTAAATATGATACCTTAGCCTTGTCCACCTGGCACTTTTAAGCCTTTACAGTAAATCCTACCTTCTGTATCCTGCTCAACACTTTCTTTAGATGGACTAGGTGTTTCTTCCAGCTGATGCTGAAGATGGCAGTATCATTCAGATAAGCCACTGCATACTCTTCAGTAACCTGTAACACCTGGATGACCAACCTTTGGAATGTGGCAGGGGTGTTCTTTATCCCAAAAGGCATCACCTTAAATTCAAAGAGGCCTATTGGGGTGATGAAGGCTGACCATTCCCTAGCTTCTGGCAGCCAACTCCACCTGTCAGTACCCCTTTGTCAGGTCTATGGTTGTTAGATAGGTCATCCTGCCCAACTTGTCCAAAAACTCATCTGTCTGGGGCATTGAGTGGGTGTTGGACTTCATGACTGCACTGAGGCCATGATAATCCACACAAAAGTGGGTAGACCCATCCGGCTTGGGGACGAGGACTATGGGTGAGGCCCAGGGACTATGACATTTCTGGATTACCCCTAACTCCAGCATTTCTTCCACCTCCTTCCTAATGTCCTTTAGGATGGCCTCAGACATCCAGTAAGCTGCCCTTTGTATGGGCACTCACATCCCTTTGTCCATATTATGGGTCACTAAGGGGGTCTTTCTGGGCTTGGCTATAAATAAAGGGACAAAGTCCTCAAAGATCTCCTTCACTTCCTGGGTCTGTTCGGGGGTCAACTGGACAGACAGCTTGATTGTCTTTCCCGATGACTCCCACTTGCTCTCCTCTAGCAAGTCCAGGAGGGTGTCTTCTTTGTCCATCCCCTCCCCAGGACTACAAACAGCAAACACCATGTTGGCCCTATTTACATATGGCTTCATCATATTGATATGATACATTCGATGGGCATGTCTACTGTCTGGCAATTCCACACTATAGTTCACGTCACTTACCTGTCAGACTACCTTGTATGGTTTGATCCACTCGGCCTGCAGCTTGTCCTTCCGGACTGGAATGAGGACCATTACTTCCTGGCCTATGCTGTATGAGCGAGTTCTGGCTCTGCAGTCATACCAGACTTTTTGCTTCTGCTGGGCAGTTGACAGGTTGCTTTGGGCCACCCACATAAGCTCCTTCAGCTTCTCCCTGAATTTAAGGACATACTCCACTATGGGAGTCCACTGGGTGGTGTGTGTGCCTTCCCAGTCTTCATGGATCAATTCTAGGGGCCCACACATCCAACGTCCATACAAGAGTTCAAAGGGGGAGAACCATTTTGACTCTTAGGGCACGTCCCTGTATGCAAACAACAGGTGGGGAAGGTATGTCTCCCAGTCCCTCCCATGCTGTTCAGCAAACACTTGGAGCATCATTTTTAGGGTACCATTGAATCTTTCCACAAGCCCATTGGCTTGTGGGTGATAAGGTGTTTTGCATCTTTATACCACCCCACACTTCTCCCACAAAGACTTCATCAGGTCTGACATGAAGCTAGCCCCTTGATCAGAGATAACCACCTGTGGAAACCTGACACAGGAGAAAATCCCTAGCAAGGCATCTGCCACTTTGGGTGCCTTAATGGAGGAGAGGGCAACCACCTCTGGGTATCGGGTGGCACAATCGACCACCGTCAGGATAAACCTTTTTCCGGAGGAGCTTGGGGTATTCAAGGGTCCCACAATATCCATTCCTACCCTCTGGTATGGCTCTTCCATAATGGCAAGGGCAGCAGGGCAGTTTTTGTTTTACTACCTGCCTTCCCTATCTGTTGGCACTGGTGACAAGACCTGCAATATTCCTTCACCTGCTGGGTGAAGTTGGGCAAATAGAAATTTTGGGCCAATCACTCTGTGATGCACATGATGCCCAGATGTCCTGACACAGGGATATCATGGGTGGCCTTGATCAAACGCTCACAATATCCCTGGGGAACAACAAGCTGCCTGCCCATCACCCCTCGCTTCATCCTCATGTCCTGTGTATATAACAGTCCATTGTCCCAAAATACCCTGTTTTGTGTCACCTCCCTATGTCCCATCCGATTCTGCACAAGCACACAGTCTCTCCAAACTAGGGTCAGTCCTCTGAGCAGATGCAGAATCTTCACATTTTCCCAAAGCATGGGAAATGTCCCCCACAGTTCCTAAACTGTGGTCCATATCTCTAGCATCAGGATATTCAGAGACACTGCCATTCCTAACGTCCTGACTATTGGTTACCTCTCCCTTCTCAGAGTAACATTCTGTAGCTGTTTGAATGGCTACTTGGGGAAGTCCTACCTCCCTTTCACTTTGCTCCATGTCAGAAGAGACAGGCTGGGAAGCCAGCCTCCTATTTTCTTCCACAGGGGCTTCTATGGGATTCAGGGAATTCCAAGGGGATTTAGCCGTCTGATTGTGGGTAACTGCACACACCGTCCCCGCTTATATTATTCCCTATAATCACATCCAGGGTGAGGTTGTCTGCCACTGCCACTTTTTGTACCCTCTCTCCTGTCTCAACCCAATCCAGGAGAACACTAGCTAGTGGCAGGGATTTCTCCTCCCCTGTGAATCCCCTCATAGTGACAAACTGATTAGATATAAGCTGTTCGGGCTCAACCAATTCCCCTTTTACCAAGGTAAGAGACGCCCCTGTGTTCCTTAACCCATGGGTCTGCAACCCATTTACAGTAACAGGGTGTATGTGCTCCCTCATGTTCACAGGCATACTCTCAGGAATACATAGTGCACCCACCTCCTTATAAGGGACACTTTGCCCACTCGGTGCCTTTATAGGACATTGCCTTGCCAGATGCCCTGGCTGCTTATAAAACCAATAATTCATCATCCCCCCCCCAAGACCTCCCTTCTTGGTAACTTGGGGCTTTCCCCTTTCTGCAGAGACATTCAGGGTTTTAGCTGCCCTGAAGGTGCACTTTTCCCTTTCCCTCCTGCAGCACCTGCTCCACCACTTCCATTCAGAGCAGGCCAGCTCCTGGCATAGCGATCTGAGAGCTCAGCAGCTTGCTCTGCTGTTTTGGGATCCCAGTCCTCCAGCCAGGTTTTTAGTCCTATTGGGCAAGCCCAAAAGAACTGCTATAAAAGTATAACTTCCTCAATTTTCCCCATTGAGTTTGCTTCCACCCCCTCCAACCAATGCTTTAAAAACTACCATTGCTTTGTGGCTAGTTCTTCAAAGCTCACGTCAGGGCTTTTTTGAAATTTACGGAATTTAACCCTGTAGGTCTTAGGAGTCAGTTCCAGACCCATCTATCTTCAGGACCTCTGTTAATACAGATGGACAACATCAGTGTGCTGCATTACATCAACAAGCAAAGTAGAACTCATTCTTACACCCTGTGCAGAGAGGCAATGAGAGTTTGGTATTGGGCTCTAGAACATGGTCTAGAGCTATCAGCAGTACATATTCCAAGGCACCAAAACACCCTGGAAGACAGGCTAAGCAGGTCCCAGTCCATGATGCATGAGAGAGAGCAGTTGACCTCTGTTGCAGAAGAGCTGTTCAACAGGTGGGGTCATCCAGAGTTGGACTTTTTGCATGCCCACACAATGCAAAACTGCCACTTTTCTTGTTGCTAGTTCCAGGGCCTGGAGTTTTCTGGCAAGATGTGTTGTCCCTCTCTTGAAAGGGGAGGTTCCTGCATGCCTTCCCTTCCTTCTTTCTAATTCAGAGTGCTAAGCAAGCTCAAAATGGAGGGTGCAACTCTGATAACCATTGCCCCCCTGTGGCCTTGTCAGACTTGGTTCCCCTCACTGCAGAAATTGGTAGTGGAACCACCAGTACCTCTGCCATTATGCCAGGGCCTACTGTGAATTCTGGTGCATCCAGAATCTCAGGTCACTCCACCTTCATGCACGGTTCCTGAAGACATAGCCATTGCCTGATCTGGAGTGTCACAAAAGGTGGCTGATGTCTTGGTGGCTGCCAGAAAACCTTCCGTCAGGCCCAGTTTATTCCATGAAGTGGAAAGAGTTTGCTTTATGGGCCGCTTCTCAGGAATTCGATCCTTTTACCTGTCTGGTAAACCATGTGCTGGAATATTTGCTGTCCTTGTCAGATGCAGGCCTGCAATACTCTTCTATCAAACTGCACTTGGCTGCCAATTCAGCTTTTCACATGCCTACTGATGGTCATACAGTTGCTCAGCTGGAGGTGGCCCATACATTTTTGAGAGGCATTTCATAGCTGAAGCCTTCTATCTGCAATCCAGTCCTGTCTTGGGATTTGAATTTTGTATGGGAAAAGCTTACTTGGGCTCTTTTTGAGCCAGCCATGACTTGTAGTCAACGCTTCCTTTCTTGGAAAACATTATTTTTAGTTACTGTTACTTCTGCTCAAAGAATTTCAGGGCTTCAGACTCTATTGGGTGAGTCTCCTTATTTGATTTTCCACAAGGACAGGGTGTCTTTGTGTATGAATCTCAAGTGTCTACTAAAGGAGGTGTCTGAGTTTACTTTGAATCAAACTATCCACCTGCCAGTTTATTTTCCTGTGCATGCCAGTCCATGGAAAGCATTGCTTCATACTCTAGATGTACATAGAATACTCAGGTACTATATACACCATACGAAGGACTGCGGAAAGTCCTCATAGCTTTTTATTTCATTCGGTCCTGGGAAAGAGGGTGCTCCTGTTTCTAAACAGTGCCTGTCCAAATGGTTGGCTAACTGTGTTACTTTATGTTACAGGAAGTACAGTAAGAAACATCCTGGGGTTGTTTCTGGTCATTCAGCTAGAGTCATGGTCACATCTGCTGCCTGTTTTCAAAACATAGAAACATAGAATTTGACGGCAGATAAGGACCACTTGGCCCACCCAGTCTGCCCATTTCCCTACCTAATGGATAAGCTGCAGATTCTAGTTAAACAGCAGCCTACTTCATTCTACCCCCACCCCCTAGAATTGCCTTATGACTGTCCCATGCATGCTTGAATTCAACTACTGTTTTTGACTCCACAACCTCCTCCGGAAGGCCGTTCCATGCATCCACAACCCTCTCTGTGGAAAAATGCTTCCTTACATTACCTCTGAGCTGCCCCCCATTTTCAAATTGTGCCCCTTGTTCTTGCACACCTGTTTTTGAAAGATGCTACCCTCTTGGACTTTGTTGATTCCTTGAGGTACTTGAAAGTTTCTATCATGTCCCCCCTCTCCCTCCTTTCCTCGAGGCTATATATATTAAACTCCTTTAGTCTCTCTTCATATGTCTTCCAGTGCAGACCCTGCACCATTTTAGTTGCCCTCCTCTGCACAGCTTCCATCCTGTCTATGTCCTTGCGGAGATTGGGTCTGCAGAACTGCATGCAGTACTCCAGATGGGGTCTCACCAACTGTCTATACAGAGTGATAACAACTTCCTGTTTTCTACTGGTGATGCCTCTACCTTTGCATCCAAGTATTGCCCCAGCCCTCCTTACTGCCCTCTCACATTGCTTGTCCACCTTTAAGTCATCTGATATGACTACCCCCAGGTCCCTTTCCATTTTTGTTGTTGTTAGTATCTCACCCCCCATTGTGTACTCTTCCCCTGGGTTTTTGTTTCCCAGGTGCATTACCTTGTACTTCTTAGCATTGAATCTAAGTTGCCATACATTTGACCATTCCTCTAACCTTGCCAAGTCCCTTTTCATCCTTTCCAACCCACCTTGTGCATCAACTCTGTTGCAGATCTTTGTGTCATCTGCAAAGAGACATACTTTTCCTTCCAGTCCCTCTGCAGTGTCACTTATAAAGACACTGAAGAGGACCGGTCCTAATACTGAACCCTGCAGTACCCCACTAGTAACCCCCCTTTCTTCAGAGTGGACTCCATTTATGTTGGCTACAGAGATCTGTGCAGCTGCTTCCTGGAGTACAGTATACACCTTCACTAGACACTACAGTCTGGACATTACGTCTCAAAAAAGGGAAGATTTTGGCCTAACTGTGCTTCAATGCCTCCTTTCTTAGGTCTGTAGGCTCCAGCCACTCAGAATGTTCACTGTCGGTACTGCTTGTAATCATTCTGTAGATGTGACCGGATGAAAAATATATCCTTGAAGAAAATAGAACAGTTACGTAGTTATCATAACAGTTGATCTTTGAGAGAATCTCTTTCATCAGGCCACCCCATCCTCTCCCCTACCCCCTAAGGATTTAAAGCTCTGTAACTTCTGTCCCTTTCTCCAGGAAGGCTTACCTGCTGCTTCCTGCCTCGGCAAGTTGGCAGAGGCATGGGTTCTTTCCTGGTTCCCCGGGGGGGTCCTCTGAGCATTATCTCCAGGGGGGAGGGAACTGAGGAGGGAAGGGGTCCTTATGTTTAAATGGGAACAGCTGATGTAGGACATCCTCATGGGCAGCCCCTAGTGGACTGCTTTCAAAATGTTTCTGTGAGGTCCTAGTGCCTGCTGTCTATAAGTGCCATAGGTGTGGCCTGATGAAAGAGATTCTCTCAAAGTTGTACTGTTATGGTAAGTATGTATCTGTTCTTTGTATCCATTTTTATGGCTTTTGAATATCCTGCCTGTTATCTTTAAAAAGGCTAACTTTCAAATTTTAAGAACTAGCAACTTAATTTTTTGTTTTGTATGAATCTTGGAGTTTGCTCAGTATAGCTGTACTGTGTTGACACATTTCCACTGCATTGACACACAGAAAATGCATTTCACAATATCAGTATATTAAAAATCTGTGTTCGGAAATTAGCCTGTGTCATCAGGGGGCTGGCCAGGGGAGGAGGATTGAGTGTCCCAGAGAGTGCTCTCCCCCAGGGAGGGTGGGTTGTGGTCTTTACTGCAATACTACCACTGTGGAAACAGAAATTGGCAGTACAGTCTGAGCATTGTAGGTGAGACAGACGCAGGCGAGAGACTGTTGCAGCAGCATGTGCAGCATGCATACATGACTTCGTCTCCCCAGCATGCGTGTGTTAATTTTTTTTCCTTTTTTCATTTTTTTTTCAATTGGTTAACAAGGTGAGACACACTAAGCTGAAATCTTGTTTACAGGTGCAACCTGGGAGCACAGGAAAGTTAAGCGACTTGCTCAGGGTCACACAGTGTACAAGTGGGGGCTGTGAGATTTAAACCCTGGTCTCCAGGTTTGCAGCTCAGAGCCTTAAACCACTGCGCTATACTGCCTCCTCAATATGATTAGGAAAAACATACAGAAAAAGGCTGCCCTGCTGTCTGAGGATGAGGGAACCCTGGTGCACACAGGCTGGACATGTCTCGCGCAGCACGTCTTCTAATGAAGACAGTGCAGTTTGGGAGTATAGCCCCTCGACCCTGTCTCCTCCTGGGGGCAAGCTGTGGCAGCATGGAAAATGGTGGCTGTAGCAGGCTGAGTAGATAAACCGGGGGAGGTGATTGAAAGAATGAGGGAGTATCTAAAGAAGTTAAAAGAATGGTCATGAGTTTAGCAGCTAAGATACAATGCAGAAAAATGCAAAATCATGCAATAACAACACAACAGCCAGGGGCAACATACCACTCAATGGGTAGGAGAGATATTTGCAGCTACAAAACAAGAAAGAGACCTAGGGGTTATCATTTGTGATGACCTGAAGGTAGCTAAATAGTGTGACAAGGCAGTGGGAAAGGCTAGCAGAATGCTTGGATGCATAGGGAGGGGTATCACCAGCAGAAAGAGGGAGGTAATAATCCGCTATGTAGATCACTGGTGAGACCCCATCTCAAGTACTGTATACAGTTCTGGAGGCCCCATCTCTGAAATGACATAGATAGGGTGGAGGTGGTGCAAAGGAGGGTAACCAAAATTATGCAGGGCCTGCATCAGAAGCCCTATGAAGAAAGGCTTAAGGATTATGTACTCCCTACAAGACAAGAGGGAACAGTGGGATATGATAGAGTCATTCAAGCACCTCACAGGAATAAACAAGGTACAGGAAGGGAGCATTTTCCAAAGGAAAAGATGCTGAAGGACAAGGGGTCACAATATGAAGCTGGAGGTGGGGCTCAGAGAAAATGTGAGGAAGTACTTCTTTACAGAGAGGGTGGTGGAGGCTTGGAAATGTCTCCCAGAGGAAGTGGTGAGGGATAGAGTGGGTCACATGATTGAAGAATGCATGGGATGGATGCAAAGGAATCTTAACAGCAAGAAAAGGGTGTAAGCTGGAGTCCAAGTAAGGTCTCTGGTGGCACTATAGGTAGGGAATTTAGGGCAGAGTAGGTGGGCCAAGTGGTCCTTATCTGCTGACAACTTCTATGTTTCTGTGTTTCTATCCAGTAGAGCCAGGCAACTTGGTGTCTCCAGAGGGGTTCAGGCAACAGAGTAACGGGGCATAATCAAAGAATGAAAAAAATTAAATATTAAAAATGAATTTTAATGTTGCAGTGCACATTTCTGTGTTTCAATAGATTGAATGAGTACAAACATTAAAAATTAAGTTTCCTGCAAGAACAGTTAAAACGTTACTCCTTTCTAAATATAATTTCCAAAGACAATCTCTTTCAAAATTGCTAACACTTGAATCTTAAGGACTAGACAGTAATTTAAAAAATGATATAGCCAAATCAATATACAGTACTGCAGTTATATCCTGTTGATAGACTTTCAATGCTTCAAAACAGATGAGCTCAAATGATATAATATTAGCTGTTGCATTCAAATATAGTAGTGGTATTCCACTAAGGAAAATCAGATTCATTTTTCTAGATTTTATTAGGCACTTGATCTGTGGTCCTGATGTTGAATGTCAGCTGGGGTATCCTGGATAAAAATTGTAAATATATATATATATATAGAGAGAGAGAGATTATAGAGAACATGATTACTTCTATGGTCAGGGTTATCAAGGCACTTTAATGTTAAACTTGTAATTTTGCATGTTACTAACTATGGACCTGTTTAATGGATTTGCATGAAATTTGGTCAGTGCGGTGGGGCTTGGTAGGTCTCTTGATCTGCCAAATTGCGTTTTGGTTGGACTTACAGTTTTTGTGCAGTGAATCGCTGAAAAATGCACTTTTCACCAGTTTTGAGGGCAGTTTTTCAGATTTTGTCCATGGTGCTGTGTGGCCACCATGTGGTGTGCTGGTCTGACACTTGACACATAGAAGGAGCTTGGGTCAAGAAATATGCTACTTTTTGTTTGGTGAAAAAATATTAATCCATTCAAAAGTTATTAAATTTTTTAACTCCCATTTTAAGTCTATGGAAACATTTATATGGTTATTTTGCAAAAGAAGAATGGGGTTTTAGCCATCTGGTCACTCCTCACGATCAAAGAATTTGCAGGTTTGCAATCAAAGATTGTTTGATTGCAAGAAATTTATCTATCACGATGGCCACCATCTTGTTTTCAGTTTGGGGTTGGATAAAAATAAACATCTCAGCCCAGGGGTGACTTTTGAAGTAAAACTTAGATGGGTTTTGCTCAGGGGGTTTCCCTCTATTGAGCCATGCCTGTGGTTTAATGTAGTTGTGTCAAAAAATGGAGTTTTAAACTTTTAAATTCTTTGATCATGGCCCGCTGAGCATCTTTGATAGTGAGCCTGCGAATTCTTTGACCGCACTCTTCGTTCGTGAGGGAGGGACGAGATGGCCAGATTTCTGGGTTGGAAAAAAACAAATATCTTAGCCCAGGGGTGACTTGTGAAGTAAACCTAGGATGGGTTTTGCTCAGGGGAATTCCCTCTATCGAGCCATGCCTGTGGTTTAATGTAACTGTGTCAAAAAATGGAGTTTTAATGTTTTTAAATTCTTTGATCGCGAGCCTGCAAATTCTTTGGTCGTGAGATTTCTTTGATCATGAGCTTCAATCATGAGGGCGGGATGAGATGGCTAGATTTTTGCTGGACCAGATGTCTCTGAGAGGGACTAGATATTTCACGACCAGATGTCTCGCAATCAAAGAATTTTTAAAGGTGTAAAAACTTTAAAATTAAATATCTCAGAAATGGTTTGGTCATTTAACTTGAAATTTAAAAGGTGTTGCGGGAATGTCCAGTAGATGTGAACTGTGGTGTTTAGGTGTCAGAAAATTAATTTGCTGCAGAGATAATGTGCGACACAGTTTATGTTTTATGGATAGTGTTCTGCATCGTGGTAGTGGCTTAAAATGTATAGGATAGCTAGCCTTACTACCACAGAGGTCCTTTTCAGTGGTTAGGTATGTAAAATGTAAACAGATGCAGAATTATGCCACTCTGACGAATGAAAATCTAATACTTTAAAATTTAATATTTTGGAAACGGTTTGATCTTTTAACTTGAAATTTGGAGGGTGTTGAGGGGATGTCCTGTAGATGTGAATTATGGTGTTTAGGTGTCAGAAAATGTATTTGCTGTGGAGATATCGCATGATGCAGTTTACATTTTGTGGCTAGCATTGTGCATTGTGGTAGTGGCTTGACATTTATAGGTTAGATAGCCTTACTGCCACTGAGGTAATTTTCAGTGGTTAGATGTGTAAAATGTAAACAAGTGTGGAATTATGCCACTCTGACAAATGAAAATTTGGTTAGTTTCAAGTTGGTGGAAGTGTGGGGCCCAAAGGGCTTCGTGCTCCCACCAATACATATGATATTCAGTACTTGTACTGTTATGTTAGGCAGAAATTTGCAAGTTGGTGGCAGGCCCCGTGCTTCCAACTTGTGCAACATTGTGCTTTACTATGCTTTCTCAAAAAGTAAGGAAATTCTTTGCAAAAAACTGTGTTAATGCAACAGTTAGGGTTTTTTACAGTGACAAAAGTGAGGAAATTCCCCATTAGAGTTACCACTCCTTGCACTCCATGACCACACTGCCCTCACCAACAGGCATCGGAGTGTGCGTTGGGGGCATTGGTCCTAACCTTCACCCCATTCTTCTGTACTGCACCACTTCAGCTTATTTACACATAGAATGGGGTGAGAGTTAGTGCCGACGACCCCAACACACACCTCAATGCCTGTTGGTAAGGACGGGGTGGTCGTGGGGTGCAAGGGATGCTAACCCTAATGGGGAATTTCCTCACTTTTGTCACTGTTAAAAAACCCTAACTGTTGCATTAATGCAGTTTTTTTTCAAAGAATATATATATATATATATATATACACACACACACACACACACACACACAATAGGGGTGAGTAATAAATGAGTGAGATAAAACTGTGTATCATCTACTGCAGTGTGATATTTTTACCCTCTGCTCTACTGTGATAACAGCCATTTACACACACAGGTCACTGATATCATCACTCTAGGCAGCTTTCCCCTTACATATTCCTCTCTCTCTCTCGCTATATATATATATATTTATACAATGGGTGTGGGTCTGGAACAGTGAAGATATCACTGATATCTCAAGTGCCACCAGTGAGATATCAGGATATCTTCATACTCTTATGTCTCAATGGTTCAGAACTCATTTAGAATGCTCAGCTTTAGTAGCAGTACTAATCGTATTCAAATGTAAATAACTTTAAAATGAAAAATGATAGCATGGTACTATGAGCACGAAGCCATTCAGCACAAAACTATCTACAAAATGAGTGGTGTTTCATTTATAGTTACCTTTTTTTTATAATTAGAAAAAAAAAGCAGAAAATTCTATTTTTTTTTCACTTTTTTGACAAATAAATTTGAATAATATTAAAACGAAAAATGATAGCATGGTACTGTGAGCACAAAATTTGTTCAGCACAAAAAGATCTACAAAACATGTGGTGTTTCATTTACAGATGCCTTTTATTTTTTTTATTATTAGCAAAAAACAGAAAATTTATTTTTTTCACTTTTTGCAACAAATAAATACAAATAACTTTGAAACAGAAAAAAGAGAGACCCACCTTTGTTGTACAAATCAAATATGACATGAGTGGGAGTGATGTAGAAGAAATATCTCCACTCGCTGTCTGGAAATTCAGTGTTAGTCTTCCCAACCCTACCACCCTTCCCCTCCCTCCATCCTCCACACACTAACAGGTGTCTTGGTGTGCCTTGGAGTCATCAGTCCAAACTCTTACCCCAGTCCCTGTGTAAGGAAGCTGAGAAGGTGCAGTATAGGAGAATGAGGTGAGAGTTTTATTTATTTATTTATTGAATTTTGTTGACCCAGTTTCAGGGGTGACCAGGGGGAAGGAGGTTCTGAGATATATTTCATATATTTATAAGACTTAGGCCTGATGACCCCAAGGCACACCCTCATGCCTGTTGGTGTGTGGAGGTTGGGGGGTGGGGTGGTAGGGTTGGGAACCCCAACACTGAATTTCTAGACTTTTGTCACTGTAATATCAACCCTAACTGATGCATTAATGGAGTTGTTTTTTTTTGCAATAAATGTCCTTACTTTTTGAGACAGTGTAATCTTACCCTTATTTGGTTGTGGGAGCACAAGGCCCAAAGGGCCCTGCACTCCCATCAGTCCATAATGTGTTATGGCCCTGTGCTACTATGCATGCATATTATAATTGTTTTTGATTTTCATGTAGCCCTGTGCTCCTATGTAACCATAAGTGTTGAGACATTGTAATTAACCCTCATCTCCCTGTGGGAGCACAGAGCTCTCTGGGCCCAGCGCTCCCAGTACTGCATAATGGAGGGCCAGGCACTCCCATTACTGCATAATGGTATCCATATAGAGGGCCCTGCACTACCATCTACCCATAAGTGTAGAGACAGAGCACAGACCTAGAGACATTCCAAGTAACCTTAGTGCTTCAAAAGGCACAATATCACAGTAACCATAGGAACATTAGAAAGAATTTCACTGCAGTTGTAATCATAGCCTGGCAACCTGCATATTTGCTTAGTACACCAAAATGTTTACTAAGCTGCGTTTAGTGAAAAATCTGTATCTCAAAGCGTTTTGAGATATAGCCACCGAAAAGTACCGTGACTGCCACAATGTTATCCTATGGGAAATTTCTAAACTTTGGAATGTAATAACTATGGAACTGATGTAAATTTTATCACCAAACTAGCAAAAGGCACATCTGTGGGGCAAGCCCTTTGTACCCTGCAAATTTCAGCCCAAATGTCCAAACCATTTATTTGCAGTGAAGTGGCAAAGAAACAACATTTTTTTTGTAGGTAGTTTCGCAGTTTTGTGACACTTTTGCAAAATTTGCAAATGTTTTGTGAAAGCTTTCGCAACTTTGCAAAAGTACGTTTGTAACTTTTGCAAATTTGCAAAAGTTTCACAAATGTACTTTTGCAAATTTGTGACACTTCCAATGGCCAAATTGAAAAAACATATTTCCAAGCATTGTTTTTAAAACCTTTGCCAGGATTCTGTTCATTGGGCCATGATTAGGTAAACACAACTACTGGTGTTTAAACAAAGGGCCACTATTTTTTGAGTTACAGCATTTTTCACCCATTATTAACTGAAAACAAGATGGTGGCAGCAGGATACTGCAGAACCCATTTTCGACAGTCAAAAGTGCTTTCATGAAAGCAAAAACTGCTTTCACACCAGACATCTAATTTTTCCCATAGACTATGATGGGAAACTTTAAACTTTAATAACTTTTGAAGGGATTAATATTTTTTCACCAAACCTTCTAAAGGCACATCATTGACCCAGACCCCATATGCCCTAACAATTTCAGGCCAGGCCCCCAAACCATTTTGGATTTACAGATGAGCCAAGTATTTGCACCTAGATAGTAAATTTCACATTTCTTTGCACTCCACAGCTCTGCAACTGCACCACCAACCAGAGCGAAACTTGCCAGATTCAGAGATCTGTGGTACTAGATTGAGCATGAAAACATTTGGGCACATTGGTTGTATGGTTGCAAAGTTATTAAAGTGAAAACATCTGGGTTTAACATAGAAATGGCTGGGCAACCCTAACTATAGCAGCACTACTGTGCCACTATATATATATATATGTACATATGTGTGTATATATATATATATATGTGTATATATGTACACATACATGTATGTCTGTATGTGTATACCGTATACAATATGAATAAGTCCATGTATAGCTCTGTTTTACTGGTAAAAGCTTCCAGTGCAGGTCCCAAGGAATTTTAATGAACAGTAGCATGGACATAATTGCATCACGTACTTGGATCTGTAGATGGGATACTATTTCATTCCCTATTTGAATATGATGTTAATTTTCCCACATTATCAATAAAACATTGTATAACATTTTCTGTAACTGACTGGTTATTCTCATAGTCCTTACCCTCCAGGCAAACACTGCTAATATACAGAAATTACTTCCTGTTGCTTAGAAATCAAATTTGCCCATTCTTTGGCTTCTGATGGAATAGTTGGACGACATATGTTACTATGTAAAGATCCCCTTTGTTTTCTAACAGTGAAATCCTCTGGATTGGTCATGTCATGGAAGATAAATGACTGTCTTGATCACCTAATCCAAGTAGTTGTTAAAGGGACATTGTGAATCCCCTTTGGCCTCAAAGTGTCTCTAGTTTAAAAAACACATTTTATGATTGTTCTCATTTTATAGAGACTGCTGATGTAGCTGGTTGTTTGATTCAGACTCCTTTTTCCATTTAAAAAGTAAAAAAACTGAGTGTCAGCCATACTGGTGTTAAAACACCAAAACACGTTTGTTTACATTTCATAACCAACTACAACTGCATTTTACCTGGACTTAGGAACACCCCCCACACTATCTAGCTACACATTATGCAGTGGGAGTAGATGAGACTATTGTATTACGAGTGGCTGCACTGTTTGAGGGTGTTTCTAATGTTCAGGAAGTATGCAGTAAGCTTAGGTAAACAATTTGGAGCAAAACAAGGCTAAGTACAACTGTATAGTTCTATGCATTTCAGTTCTAATAAGTAAGGAGGCAGATTAAACAACCAAAAACATCAATGAATTTTAGAGAAGGTAAGCAGTTATAAAATGTAGGTTTTTACCTAGAAATAATATGATGCAAAAAAGGTTGACAGTGTCCCTTTAACTGACAGAAAGGTTCTTCTACAATACATTTCTCTTCATTGTTTAAATAATAATTGTTTGTTGAATCTATTTTCTTCAGTATTTGAAATAGATGATAATGTACTAACCAAAGTTAATGCTGAAGACCAGATGCAGTGTACAGTTCCACTATTGTTCCATCACTGCATCTCATTATCCATTCCTTCTCTGAGAGGGGTAATGCATACTTATATACCAGGCTTATTTCACTGATGCTTAAGCCAAGAAGTAAAACTAAATTAAGCATCACCCAGACTCCTGATCTGAAAAAAAGTCCTGCTCAGTAGACCTTCAGGATTAATTGATGTATAGAAAAGGAAAACCCTAATTAACATTCTGTATGCTCATCCCATGCATTGATGTACAACATATTGCAGGACAGAACACATTGGGAACACTATGCTACTTTATTCAAAGGTAATCTTCCTAAAGTGTTAACATTTCCAAGCCTGCCACATCCTGCTCTAGTGTGGGTGTTTTGTCACTGTTTATTTTCGTCATTAGCTGATGATAACCCTTTGTCAGCTTTAATTTTTTTTAAAAAAAAGCAGTGGAGTATGTTGCCATGGTTACTAAGAGCCAGCATCATCCTTTTTTTAGCTACTTGATTGTTTTGCAAAAGGCAGTTTCCTGGTATCTTGCTGTCCTCACTATGGAGATGCATGGATGTGTCACAAAGTGATACCGGATTTAATTAGTTTCAGATTAATGAACAATCTGTAAAATATGCCTATCAAGGTGATTAATCAACAATCTGTAAAATGTGCCTATCAAGGCTCTCAGACTTGCAATATGAAAGACCAGACATTCCTTTCTAAGGCATAATGCTTTTCACAGTGGTAGAATATGTACCCATGCTTAGTTTGGGTAAGAAATAACAACTGTACATAAAATCTCCTCATAGGTTTACCAGAAGATTTTTCCTTTAAAACAGTTACTTCTTTTCCTGCCAGAAACTTGGTTTTATTAATCATAAGTGTTTTCTATGCATAAGGAATTGCCCTTTTTTTAAAATCACTGGAGTTTATATGAGTTATGGTCTAAGAATATTTTAAAAACCAGTCTAGGTAATTTATTTATGCATTGTATTTTCTTTCCAAATATAGACATTTCAACAATCTTCTCTGCAAAAGAAGAATAAAAAGAAGAACAGAGGTATGAAAACATGTATTATCTTCACTGCAGGTGAAAGAGTTTCTAATTTTTCACATGCAGTTTCATTTTTCTATGATGTTGAAACAGTGTTTCATAAGAGACGTAAAGCATAACTATTACAACTAAAATTGGCTGCCCTAGTTATCTGTACTGTACCTCAGTTATGAAGCTCATCAGCTTGCCCTCTAGCACTAGATGTGTACCTCAATAATGGAAACTAGCCCATTTAGTGCCCAGATATAAAGGTGGAGTCGGATCCCAAGGGGGTAACTATACACTATTCTTCTTTCATCCTACCCTGGCAAAAATACAGGAGAGAATGATCCACTCCCAGTCATAAACTTATACAGAACCCCATGGCTTGCTTACAAGTAATCAATATGGCTTCCATAATAACCATGGTACCCTAAGTTCACAAATGATATTTCACTTGATGTGAATAATGATAAAATTACTAGGGCAGTCTCTATGGATTTGATAAAGGTGTTTGATCCAATAAACAATAAATGCTGTTACTTAAGTTTGCCAGGTGGGTTTTGGATAGCTTTTCTTTTAACTAGTTTAAGTCCTACCAGATGATCAAACTTAATGAAGTCTGCTCCGCTTCTAAGGTTTACGGTGGTGTTCCCTGAGGTTCAGTATTGGGCCCCCTACTGTTCACTCTCTTGATGCATTGCCTGAAAACTGTGGGGGGTGCAAAAAAATGCCATACTGTATGTTAATGATGTTGCAGTATACAGGAGTAACACTAATATAAATTGCATAAATAAGCACCTGGGGGAAGCCAATACTGTGTTACAGCACTGGTTCAGCACAAACTGGTTTTAAATTACAAGAAAATGGAAAAACATTTGTACAGGTCTAGGGTGACATATTTGAGGTCCATACTCTACAAGGGACACATATTGATACATTTGACAAATTAAAGTACTTGAGAATAGTCCTCAATCCATGCCTCCCCTATGAGGAACACCTAGACCATATGACAAAGAAATGTAATTAAAAATTTGGTGTTTTATATAGGATCAAGGGCTCCTTGACTGCAAAAGCAAAGAGAACTATTACTTTGCAATCCTTAAGCCCTCAGACTGAATACGATTATGTCATAATGGCAGCCTTATTATGACTGGATGATTGAAAGATTGTGGGTTCCAACCCAACACTAGGCATTTGGGATAATTCCCATAACTGACACAGTAGTGCAGTATAAGGCAATGCTGCACTGTTGAGGTGCTGTTCTTTGAATGAGACGTTAAACCAAAGTTCCCTATCCCACCTCTGGTCACTGTACAAGTGAAAGTGAAAGTTTGCAGGACACTTATTGAGTAAGAGCAGGGGTATTTTTATTGAGAAAATAAAAGGGCATTTGGGATTGGAAAAAAAAAGATCAAATCACAACAAAAGGACAATCATAACATACATAATTTAATTAATCAACATTCTGTGGAAAAGGTTCAAAACAAACAGAGGAAAGAAAACTAAAGAACAGCTGGGAAAAGAAGCAAATGTCAATAAGCTACTTAACTGAAAAAGGATGGAATGAGACTTGGCTGAAAAGATTAATAACTGATCCCCCAAACATCTACATTTTTTCCATAAGCTTCTCAGGCTATTAGCCCACAGAGTTTTAGTTCTTAACATGTGTTGCTGTTTTACAGCATCACTGATTGTAACTTCTAGTTTGGTGTAGGACTGAGTCATTTGCTGTAATGAATATATTTGTCAGTGGCTCAGTAGGTAGCACACTCGCCTCTGAGGCCGGGAGATCAGAGGGCTGTGGGTTCAGTTCCCACATCTGGCACTTGGGTTAATATCCCAGTACTGACACTGTAGTGCAGCATGAGAGGGGTGCTGCACTTCTGAGGTGCCGTCTTTCGGATGAGATGTTAAACCGAGGTCCCATCTGCCTGGATTGGTGGTAGTTCAGGTGGATGTTAAAGATCCCATGGCACTTCTCGAAAAGAGTAGGGGTTATGTTTATTAAAAAACAAAACATATCAAATACGTACAATCAAGAAAAGGAAAACACAATAGATACAGTGAATAAATAATTCCAAAAACAAGAAACTAGGAACTCAGAGTCAGTCTAAATCTGAAAAAGAAAAGGAAAAAAGCACATCAAATGGAAACATCAGAAGGAAGTCCAATATCGTTCCCATATATTTCGTTTGAGGATTTTCCGTTCTCCTTCTTTAAATTGAGTAATATAGGACTGTATCCTCTGGAAGAGATCCTCAGGAGTAAGATGACGCGCTGCTGAAACAGAAACCAACATCGAAACTGCCAAACCCAGTATAATATTACAACCGCTATAATATTCAAAGTGCTGGAATTATAAGTAACCCAAGAATTTGGAAATATACCACAAAATAAAGCTTTATGATCCCATTCACACCAAGTCTTATTCCAAAAATGACGTTTCCATAGAAACCAAAACCGTAGAATAAAAGGACAAGAAAAATATAAATGATTCATTGTTTCAGGAACATCTATACAAGATTCTCGAAAACAATATCTATCTGCTATTTGTTTATGTTTATGGTTATCCCGGAACACCTATTCTACCATGTGCACCCAACCAAGCAATATCCCACATTGTTCTAGGAATTCGAGGATCCATTAAACGTGTTCCAATTTGCGTTTTTTCAGTAGGTGTATATCCTGGAAACATCTCTACTGTAAATTGGGTTTCTATAATTTCATTATATAGTTGTTTCCGGTTAAGCTTTGTAATCATCTCAGTTGAAACATGCCATGTTTTCAACATATCAAAGACCATTCCCCAATCTTTCGGTAAAGTATACCGTCTCTTATTTTTATGAAGAAAAAACACCACTATTCCATTCACGAAGAATTTCTGTAAGAGAGATATGGACTAAGGGAACCCATGGTTGCAAAAGATCCTGAACTACCGGTTTCAAATTGGTGGAGAAAAAAAGTGAATAGAAAAATACTATTGGGTGCACCATAGAGACCCCTTTACGGTATGAGCGTAATAAAACATTCCGACTAATGGGATTCAAACGACTGCCCCAAAAACAGGAGAAAAAAAGATGTAGGAGGGATACAAAAAAGTTTAGGAATCGGGAAAATATGAGCTATGTGTAAGAATAAGGGTAATAAGCATGTTTTGATTAAGAAAATACGCTTCTTCTTACTTAATGACCATTTGTGCCAATTGCTAGCTTTTTCCCTGCCCTTATTTATAACCAATTCCCAATTATATGCCGCTAGATCCGAAACGCCAAAGTAGACACCTAACAATTTATGTGGGGAATCTATCAACTTAATACCCCCTATAGAATCAATAATCTCTAAAGTAGAAGATAAGTTCAGACATATACTTTTTTGTAAATTTAAACGAGATCCAATAATTGATAAAAAAGTTAATATTTTTTACATAACAGACAACCTTCAGTAGTATTTGGTACAAAAACACAAAGGTCATCTGCGTAACAAATAATTTTATGTGAAGTGGAAGTAACATCAAGGACACCAGAAAATCCTGGGGATTTGTATAGGAACCGAATAATAGGGTCTAGAGCAATGACAAATAATAGAGGGCTTAAAGGGCATCCCTGTCGTACACCCCTACGTATAAAACAAGGGTTACCGAGTCTACCATTAATATAAGGTCGAACATAGGCTAGTGAATAACATAGAATAAGCCAATTAATAAAAGGTTGCGGAAACCCATAACTGGTAAGGGTTAACCATATGAATTCTTGGAAAATACTATCAAAGGCTTTGGATAAATCGAAATTAAACAAATAACCGTGTACTAAACCCTGTGAGCCTTGTGAAAACAACTCTCTTAGCAGCAATAAAGCATCTCTAATTGATCTACCGGAGATTGAACAATATTGAAAGGGCGAAAGTATAGATGGTAAATATTTCGCAATTCTATTACCTAATAATTTTGCAAAATTTTATATTCTGTATTCAATAATGTAATTGGCCTCCAATTCCAATTGGGATCTGTCCTTTTTATAAAGAAATATTATAAGCCCTCATACATCTGATTAGTTAAGCGATCCTCTAGCAAAAAGCATCAAATACCTCTAACAATTGATGTGGTATAAATTGCCATAAGAATTTATATACTTCTGCTGAAAGCCCATCGGAACCTGGAGCCACTTTATCTTTAAGGCCTGTAATAACCCTCTGGACTTCTTCTAAAGAAAAAGGTCTTATAAGGTCTTGCATTTGAGAGTTTGATAGTGTGGGCGTATCTATAATTTGTAATAAAAGCGACATATCAGTCGTTTCGCTAGCAGGGGTCTCAAAGGTATTTTTTATAAATTGTGTCACATGATTCATAATCTTTTTCTTGTCCTTTAATGAGTTGACCCTGATCATTTGACAACTGGGATATTTGTTTGCCACAAAATTTCTCCTTAGAAGCGTCAAAGGGGTTAAAGTGATGTTGAGTCCCTGTGATATTATATTTCTGTTCAAAAAGTATTGATTGTTGTCGATCATATTGTACTTTAGCCAAGGCAGTCTTAACTTCTTTTATACGAGCGGTACAATCAGTGCCATACAAATAAGAGTCAGAAAATAATGTCAGTAATTCTTGACGTAAACGGCTAGAGGCATCATTTCTGGCGTCTGCTAACATTCTTGCATAAAACTTAAAATATGATATTATATATGATTTTGTATCGGACCACCAATCTATCATAGAGTCATATAAAACAGTAACAGTAACACGGTCCATAAGTAATTCTTTAAATTTTTGAAGAAATGCAGGGTGTGACAACAGTGATGAATTAACCCTCCAAACCCCTGGACCTTGTGGTAAAATGTCTTCTAGTGCTATATGGATTCCAATGAGATGATGGTCTGAAGTCGCCATCGGTATCGTGAATCCTTTGATTTTCCGACAGTATGTGAGCAAAGCCAGAAATCTATATCGCTTTTTAACTTTCCTTTATGAAAGTCGGTAGTAATGAGTGGGCTAAGACATCCACTAAATTCATGTCTGCTATAAGTGTACATAATGCATTAGTGTCACAATACGTCTTCCTGTTAGAAGGGACTTCTAAACATGTATTAAATTCCCTCCCCATAAAATGGTTCGATTCGTAAGGAGAAAGGGTTTAATAAGATTCAGTATATGAATCCTGGCCGTTTTTTGTTGAGGTGCATAGATGTTTATAAATCTGTAAGGTAACTGATACCAAAGAAGATCTAATATTAAAACTCTACCAGGGACTAATTCTACAGTCTTTTGCAAAGTGAAAGTAGAAGATGTAAAACAGTAACCAACACTGGAACAAAGTTCCTGACCCACGGACCAATAAGAGGGCCCTATACTCCAGTCTCTGGAGGTTAGTGCAATGTCCCCTGTAGTATATAACCTAATGTCCTCCAAAAAATATACATCATATGCCAAACCATGTAGGGCTGAAAAGGTAGCAAGACGCTTATATCTGGACCTTATACTGTTCACATTTAAGCTAGCTAAACGTATTACTGACATAAAAAATTGAAACAAACCAGTGCCAGAAAAACCCCTTCATTTCTTTTTTCTAATTCTTGCAGCTTTTTTCTTAGTAGTAGTACCAACAATATCAGCTGACAGAGGAGTAGCCAAAGGGGAGGGAGGGTCAAGAGGAGTGACCCAACTCCTCATCTTCCTCTTCCATGGTATCTCCCCAACTTGTAACGGCTCATAAGGATTAGATGTTGGAATAAGGAAGAAATAACAGGGTCGACTTGCTTAGTGGAGCTAAGTCTGCGAGCTACTGGAGAAGAGGATTCCAATTTTCTCTGAGTTCGCTATCTGGTCTCCCGTGATGATAGCAAAACTGTATCCGGAACTGTGGCCAACCCGTCAGTCATGGAAGGCTCCGTTGTTTCAGGAATACCAAGTGGTTTAAGGGACTCTGAGGTTTCAGGGGTAGTAAGAGCCAGAAGGGGGGAGAAGTCTCAGAGATATCTAAAACAGATATGGGAGCAGAGTTTTTGGGCAAATCAGGTATAGTAAGACCCTTAGAGAGATGGGACTTAATATGGTTGTGATCAGGCTGTACAGGTTTTTGGGTAAAATGTGTCTTGGTAGAAGAGGACCTAGCTATATAAGTATCATGCTGTACATAATCCGAAGTATTATGGGCTGCCCAAGGGCAATGCACAAAAGCGTGTGAAGTATCACCGCAAAGATTACAGGAAGGGGGTGTAGTACAGGCTAAGGCAGTATGACCTATCATGCCACAAGAAGTACATTTTAATTGAGTACAATCTGAGCTCAAATGTGACAAACCCACATCTGTAGCAAGAACGAGGCTGCCCTGGTAAAACAAAATTCCACGGTCCCTACCTAAATAGAAACAATTAGGCAAGTGCTGGATGCCAGATTCAGTAATTCTAAGCTGAACATTAAATTTCCATCCCCCTGTCCAGAAACCATTGTAATCAATTATTGCATGGGGATGACCCATAACAGAACAACGCTGTTCTAGCCAATACAAGATATCTAGCACATTAACACCTTCATTTCTAAAAAGAACGGTAACAATTTTGGCTGTTGGCTTAGTGATAGGAACTACTATAAAATATTTCCAAACAGAATCAGTCCGGGCAGTGTAATAGGCTGACCAAAATTTATCAAGCAAAGCGGCTGAGCCGAGAAAACATCAAAATTATAGTCCCTGAGGAGTGTATTAAGGCATACACTTCTGAAGGCCTGAGACCTAATGAGTCAATAATGAGTGCTTTTCCTACAAAGTTCCTATCAGGGGGGAGGTCCATACCCCCTCTGTAATGAATTCGGGCCAGAAATCTTTTCCTCATTGGTACCTCTGTTGTTTTAAATAAAGAAGCATAACTAGCAGGTTTAGCTGTAGCAGAGTCAGTATCTGAAGCAGTCAGCGTTTTAGCGATAGAATTAGCAGTCACTTCCCCCTGAGTTGAGTACTGACCTGTGAGAAGTTTTGAATGTCCAGGTGTAGCAGTGTGGTCTGTTAGAGTGGTCGTTTTATCAGCAGGCAAAGGCTCAGAAGGCTCCACAAACTGTTCCATCGGCACTATGTCTTCAGATCCCGAGGGTAATGCGAAGTGATGCAATGTGCTGGTCCGCCTGCGAAAAATGTCCCTCCGATTCTCGCACATTGCACAAATGTTCCGTTTGTATCGTGGAGCCAGGTAAAGGCAAATTCGGTTCCGGGATCCAAGTCGAGTGATTCTTGATCCATCCTGCATGTTCCAAAGCCAGATCTGGAGACCAAGTAGAAAATCTCGCCGAGAAAGGGAAAGAGTCTGCCAGTTGTGAGCTTCCAGGATTATCGTCAGTCGTTTCCATGGGGTCGATTATAGCCTGTGCACTGCTTTTTTTCACTGACACTGAAGGGACTAACTGTCCAGATTCTGGTCGCTGCTTTCTCCTCCTCCGATGAAGAAATTAACTTTGGAATGCTACCGCTGCAACCATCCTCCGCCTCTGACAGTGCTTGACTTACAAAGGAACTATCCCGGTCGACATCTACAGCTTTGCAGACCTCCAAACTTGCATGACTGCAGAAGGAGTAGTATCCATGCTGGTAAGAGAGCCTTCTATGTAGTCCACATGTTCCGGTTGCTGCGCATTGCCTCTGGTGACTGAGGCATACTGGACAGAGTCCAGATGTCTCATGGGAAGGATTCCCACCCTGCAAAGAGTAGGGAATTTCCTGGTGTCCTGGCCAAATTTCCCTCATTCACTAAAAATACCACCAACAGCTTAATCTGGTTCAAGGTCAGTTGGCATTCATCTGTATCCCCTTCCCCCGGGTTGTGCCTGAAAATAGGCAGGATTTGTCTACTGCACTTACCCGGTGAACAAAAGCTAAATAAATAAATATGCACACTATGTCTGCCAAATGTAAAATTTAGAAATTGCTCTTATCATTATGATTTCACTCCTCTGGAATTATCCCCCAAATCAAACACTGGTTAGTTAAGGTGAGGAATGGAGGTTTGCAACAGTTTTGGGCTAAAGAAGTCTGAAACCCCATCACATTTGGACATTCCAAGGAGAGATGGGTCTGTGGCTCCACAACTTGCTGGCAGGAGCACCTGGGACAGGATTTCTCTTTCACTACTGTGTGTGTGTGTGTGTGTGTGTGTGTGTGTGTGTGTGTGTTTTTTAATAAAGGTCTTTATACTCCTTTAGTCTGACTAGCTGACTTGTTTAGCCCTGTCCTGGGTGCCACCAGCCAGCCAGCTGCTTCTTGCTGCCTGGGCTGGTGGCGTTCCCCTGCCGATCCCCCCCCCCCGTGGTCGGCTGGGTGGAAGGCTATCCTGCCCCTGGTGACTCTCATCCAGAATCCCCACTTACCAGTGGAGCATCAGGGCAAGCCATCGCACCTTAAGCAGGGCTTCATGAAGCCCAGCCCCCCCTTCTATTTTTCCTCCTGATTTTCTCCCTGAGGTCCCAGTGCCACAGCACATAAGTGCATGCACATGGAGGCGTGCATGCTGCCTGGAACCACTGCCTCCTTCCACCCACCCAGATGTCTGTCTAGCCCCCTGTAACATCAGCGCTGCCAACAGGCTTTCACCTGGTGGCAGTCAAGATCTGGGAAGGTGCACCTTACCTGTCCAGGAGAGGACAGCTGCCTGTCAGCCACTGACTCAGTCTCCCACCCCCCCCTGCTCCTCTTGCCAGTCCCTGGTGACCTGAGTTCACTCCTGAACTCAGGTCGCCAGCATGGTGTGAGGTGATGCACTACATAGTGCCTCAGCTCTCTACGCCATAGGACCGACTACACTGTTTTATATTTAAGCGAGTCCTTGATGCCTAATCTACTGTGAATACTGAGCCACAGAGTGTCCTGTATGTGTGTCAGAATCCTATCTTTCTTTAGTTGGCACAAGATCTTCTGCTGCTTGCCTTGTGGGCACAATTTAAGAGATACTTCTACCAAGAAAGCTTGGGTCATGATGGTATCATTTAGCAGTTCCCTGAACCATCTGTGTGCCTGGTCCACACAAAACAAAACAGCACAATTTGTAGGTGGTTCAGAACTCACTGGAAATGGAGCCACTAAAAACCTTTTTGTAGAAAAGACAAGAGAAAACAGCTACCGCCTTACTCCATCCGTCGTAGTTCGCTCCCTCCATTCCTCCACCCAGGGCCTCTGGGTGATTCCAAGGACTGGGCTGAAAACCTCAGGTGACCACTCATTTGGAGTGGCTGGCCCAGTCCTCTGGAACTCACTGCTAAAATCCTTGATGGAGGCCCCTATGGTGGAGGCATTTAGGGGGGCCTAAAGACCCATCTGTTTAATTTAGCCTATTCTGCAAACTTTTTTTAGTGTGTGCTATATGTTTTTATAATAATTTTATACTGTTGTTGATTATGTTACTGGAATGTTTAATTACCCTGCTAAATATCTTCTTATTGTACGGCGTCCAGAGTGCCTGGGATTGGAGGCCTAGTTAAATAAAATATTACTTACTTAAATGTTTCAAACACAGAAGATATCTTCCCTGCTAGGAGAAGATAAAATATAACATTTACTGTCCTTGATAAAATCAGTAGCACCCCCCCCACACACACACACACATAGACAATGTTGTCTATGGGGGGTGCTGCTAGTGGTTTTATCAAGGACAATAAATGTTATATTTTATCGTCTCCTAGCATTGCACTTAATGTCTGTGTTTGAAGCATGTAGCCATTTTCTGTTGTCTGTTCTGCCTCGTTCATAGTAACTTTTCCAGGTTTTAATCTTTCTTAAGACAGATCTAATATAGACAGGGTTACAGAATCTCACTATTGAGAGGGCAAATGTAATTTCCCCTGTGCCCATAATTCTAGGAAGGAATGAACCCATTCTAACATAAAGGGAACCCAACAGTGCCTCTATAAACCAAACAAAACTGGTTTAATGTTGCATTTAAAAAAAGTACTATAATAAAAGTTTATGGGTTTTACTATTGCTAAACCATCATCCTGGACCACTTTGTAGGTGACTTCCCTATATATTAGGTATAATCAGTTTCCCCTCAGTGCTTGAAAAAAAAAAAGACTACAAACTTTAGCTTCTGAAGCAAGAGGGTTGGGGGATATAATTTAAATGCAAAAGCTAGGTATGAGGAGGGTTTTTATCAGCATGACTCTCTTATATTTGGCAATATGCCAGCATTTCCAACATGCCAATTACCGATAGGCAGTATCCAAGGTTTCAGTCTAGTTTATAAAGGCTGGGTCTTTCATTCCAAAAGTTATACCTAAAATCTTTAACAATTCATCAATCAACTGAATACTGTACCTGCAATTTCAGTACCAGTGCCCTGCCCCTTTCGGCCCATCACAATCCCTTTCCTTTTTGTGTAATTTATGCTGCACCCTGAGGCAATTGAAAATATTATCAAGAACATGTTTTACTGCAGTTCCAGAATCCATGGAATTAAGCAGCAGACAAAGACTGTCCACGTAAGCCAACACCTTGTAGGACATACCTAATCCTGTCAGGGCAATACCTTTTATGAGGGGTTCAGCCTGCAATTTCTGTAGGACTGTGTCTGAGGAGAGGAAATATAATAAAGGGCTAAGAGGCCATCCCTGGGGCATACCCCCTCCTAATTATTAATTTCCCCTGCCAACATTTTATTGTGTTTTGAACTGTATTTCTCCTATTGTATTATATTCTGTCCTACCCAGGACCTTCTTGAAAATGAGCTTTGCACAATGGAGCTTTTTCCTGGTCAAATAAAATAAATAAATAAAATATCATGGGTATTAAACTAGTATCTTTGTACAACAAGGAAACCCAATATATAAAGGGAGGAGAGGAGGCACTGTGGGACACCCTGGAGACTGGAAATGGCTCCACAATCCACACAGGGGTTATATACAGACCTCCATCTCAGGGGGAGGAAATGGGCAAGGAAATGATAGAAGGCATCCTTGGGATGGCAGAGAAAGGAGAGATATTGCTGATGAGGGACCTGAATATGCCAGATGTTGACTGGAGCACCTTTGCTGCAGCCACATGCAAGAGCAGGGCCATTCTTGATGCCCTACAGGGGGCATGCCTCAGACAGTTAGTTTTGGAACCCACTCGGGAGAGAGCAATCTTAGATCTGGTACTCTCAAATGGGGATGGAGAGAGGATCTCTGATCTTAAAGTGGGTAGCCATCTGGGAACAAGCGACCACCAAACAGTGTGGTTCATGATAAACTTAGCTGTAGAGTCAAGCCACACAAAAGAGAAGGTACTGGACTTCAGGAGGGCTGATTTTGTCAAAATGGGAGAGTGTCTCAGAAAAGCACTAGCAAACAAGCAAGAAGGTGGGGTGGAGCAACAACGGGGAAACATCAAAACTGCCATCACAGAGGCAACAAGTCTTTGTGTGAAGCAAATAAATCAAAATGAAAGAAAAAAACACTATGGTTCTCAAAAGAAGTGGCGGGGAAGGTAAGGGAAAAAAAAGATAGCATTCAGGAAGTATAAGGAAACACAGAAAGAGCAGGACAGAGAACTGTACCAGTTAAAGCAGAAGGAAGCGGGTAAGGCAGTCGGAATAGCAAATGCCCAAACCAAGGAAAAGATAGCCAACTCAGTTAAGAAGGGGGATATAACCTTTTATAAGTACATTAGGGAGCAAAGAAAGACTAAGGCAGGGATACTGAGGATAAACAAAGAGGAAGGTGGTTGGGCAGACAGCTACAGTGAAAAAGCAGGGATACTGAACGAATACTTCTGCTCAGTATTCACAGTGGAAAAGCAGGGGGAAATACCTAATCCGGTCAATAGAAGCACTCTGGATAGGGGGGTTGATATTAGTCCTTTCACAGAAGAAAGGGTTCTGAAAGAACTCTTAAAACTGAAAGTGGATAAAGCAATGGGGCCTGATGGGACTCACCCCAGAATTTTAAAAGAACCAAGGGAAGAACTAGTAACACCACTGACTACCCTTTTTAATAAATCATGGGAGGATGGGGTGGTACCTGAGAACTGGAGGAGGGTGGATGTGATTCCCCTTCACAAAAGTGGGAGCAAGACAGAGGCAGGAAACTATAGACCTGTCAGTTTGACCTCAGTGGTAGGGAAAATGATGGAATCACTTCTGAAGGAAAGAATTGTTGAGTATCTAGAGGCCAGTGGGGCACAGGACCCAAGGCAGCATGGATTCACAGCGGGAAGGTCATGTCAGACAAATCTAACTGATTTCTTTGACTGGGTGACCAAAGCAGTAGACCAGGGAGGGGCTGTGGACATGGCCTACCTAGACTTTAGCAAGGCATTTGACACAGTCCTGCACAAAAGATTAATAAACAAATTAGCCAGCCTGGGAGTGGGTCCTAGGTTGGTAGCCTGGGTAAAACACTGGTTGGACAACAGGACACAGCGGGTAATAGTAAATGGAGTCCACAGTAAAGAAAGGAGGGTTACTAGTGGGTAACTTTAGGGTTCAGTACTGGGGTCGGGTCCTTTAATGTCTTTATAAGTGACATTGCAGAGGGACTGGAAGGAAAGTATGTCTCTTTGCAAATGACACAAAGATCTGCAACAGGGTTGATACACAAGGTGGGGTGGAAAGGATGAAAAGGGACTTGGCAAGGTTGGAGGAATAGTCAAATGTATGGCAGCTTAGATTCAGTGCAAAGAAGTGCCAAGTAATGCACCTGGGAAACAAAAA
Organism: Neoceratodus forsteri; assembly: GCA_016271365.2. Classification (NCBI taxonomy): domain Eukaryota; kingdom Metazoa; phylum Chordata; order Ceratodontiformes; family Ceratodontidae; genus Neoceratodus; species Neoceratodus forsteri. Next base: position 557,803,259 of record CM057458.1, read on the forward strand.
CCCAGGGGAAGAGTACACAATGGGGGGGTGAGATACTGACAACAACAAAAATGGAAAAGGACCTGGGGGTAGTCACATCAGACAACCTAAACTTGGGCCAGCAATGTGGAAAGGCAGTAAGGAGGGCTGGGGGGATACTGGGATGCTTATGGAGAGGCATCACCAGTAGAAAACAGGAAGTTGTTGGCCCTCTGTACAGACAGTTGGTAAGACCACATCTGGAGTACTGTGTATAGTTCTGGAGACCCCATCTCCGTAAAGACATAGACAGGGTGGAGGCTGTCCAGAGGAGAGCAACCAAAATGATGCAGGGTCTGCATCAGAAGACATATGAAGAAAGACTAAAGGAACTAAAGATGTACAGCTTCGAGGAAAGGAGGGAGAGGGGGGACATGATTGAAACTTTCAAAAACCTCAAGGGAATCAATAAAGTCCAAGAGGGTAGCATCTTTCAGAAAAAGAGATGGGCAAAAACAAGGGGTCTACAATTTGAAGATAGAGGGGGGACAGCTCAGAGGTAATGTGAGGAAGTATTTCTTCACAGAGAGGGTTGTGGATACATGGAACAGCCTTCCTGAGGAGGTCGTAGAGTCAAAAAAAGTGGGGGAATTCAAGAATGCATGGGACAGACATAAGGCAATTCTAGTGGGGGGGAGGAGGAAGTAGGCTGTTGGTTAACTAGGATCTGCAGCTTATCCGTTAGGTAGGGAACTGGGCAGACTAGGTGGGCTAAGTGGTCATTATCTGCCATCAAATTCCATGTTTCTATGATTCAGAAATACTATCAGCGTTCAAAACCTGAAATGTGTATTTATGGGACACTTTATCAAAGGGTTTGGCTTAGTCCACTGATAACAAATATCCATTGATTTGATTACTCCAACCTGTCTCAAAAAGCTTGCTTGAGAGTAGAATGTTATCCTGAATCCTTCTATCTGGGACAGCACAAACCTGTTTTTTACTTAGTATTAAAGGGCCACCTCTGCCAATCTCCAACAAAGAACTAATGATAGGATCTTTTTCTTCCATGTTCAAAAAGCTCAATGATCTCCCATTCTTAAGGTCTTGTTTGTCACCCTTTTTAAATAAAAGATGAGAATGGCTTAGCACATTAAACTGGAACCTTACCAGTGGATATACAGGAGTCAAATACATTCACTAGGACTAGACCAATGTGTGCCAAGAAGAGCTTATAAGAAATCAGGCCATCTGACCCCGGGGACTTATTATTCTGTAACTTACATATTGATGCCTGAATTTCTTCCTGTGTGAGGGGGCCACTAAATCATTTATGTCAGATTCCTAAGGGGGGAGCATTTAAGGATTCTAAAAAGGAAACATTTTGGGGTATGTCATACGCTGTATTGAAAGTGTCCAAACATGCTCATCTACACACTGCAAGATTCCTTGTTTATTATATCGAACAGTATCATTCCTTGCTCTAAGGGGTGGGGTAATGACCCTGTGAGTATCTCTGTCCCAGCAGCCCTTAAAATATCAAATTGTTGTTCTGATCCCTGAGTTCCAGCCTGTAGTTCCCTTTTAAGGGACAGGGCTATACTGTACTGAAGGAAAAACATTTCCCTTTTAAGGGCTTTAATCTGTTCAGAAAAATCCATATTGCCTGTTTGTGCAAGGGTAATAACCTTCTGCAGCTGAACTTTCAGTTATATGTACTTTAAGTACTGATTCCTTTTTTCCATGTTGGTGTAACCCCTATGGGGGTGCTATCCCAAGGGCTACTTCCCCTGCCTGTTCAGCTATTAACAGGTTGAGGGGCCTGGATCCATTGGCGGGTGCCTCCACCCAGAGGTCAGGGTTGGAACAGTCAAAGGTGACCTGGTCACTGCCCTCTGGGTCACTGCAACCCCCCTTTCTTCCCACTAGTGGCCCACACACGTTATTAACAGTACCCCTGCAATATACACTTACCCCCAGAATAGGTGTGATCCTCTGAACTCTAGGGAGCCCCTGTGGAATAAGATGCACTAACACGGTTGCCCATCTACAGTATTTTAGCATAAACACACAGTTCAGCCTGTATACATTTGCAAAACAACCAATCTGATTTATTTAGGGGGAAATAACATGGACAAGGGAGAAATCAGGTTAATTAGCTTAATCACACTACTATATCAGAGCTCTGTGCACAGGCTACAGTCCCTAACAGTCACTGTCACTGGGTACCCAGGCAATAAAGGGGCTAGCCAAGTCCGGTGCAGCAGGATGAGGCCCTGAAGAACAAATACTTGTAAATTACACCTGCTGTAGTTAAGAACCAGCAGGCTCAGTTCGTGCAGCCAGCGAGGGGAACAGCCCAACTTGCAATCAATAAATCAAGTCACAGGGAGATACCCTGGTGTTTTACTCATGACTCTGGAGACAGCACAGTTCTCTCTCTCTCTCTCTCTCTCTCTCAGGACACAGCCTGTGGCAACACTTGACACATTTATATGTAGAAACAGAGGGGTGCCATACCAGGCAGCTGCTCCTTGGGCCCGACAGAACTCACAGCTAATCGAGGAGTCACGACGCAGCTTCACTTTTCCTGACAGACCAAGCGTGATTCAGCAGATTCTCCAGTCCTCTACAGGGTGAGCCTGGTAGGTAGCTGCGCTTTTGCACAGCCTCCTCTGACCGCTGCCTAGCGGAATTGGTCCGAACTTGTGGGCGTTCAAGCCGCCTGAATCTAGCCTTCCACACGCGCTTCCCACTCGAAAACTCAATGGTGGAGGAGCCCAGAGCTCCTTTCTCCCTCACTGCCACAACGACTCTGCCCCTTGGCAGTTTGGGCAGGGAATCTTAGTTTGGAGCCACCCGATCCCATTGGTGGGCTGCAGCTGTCAGTCACCTAATTTGACCCTCATTGGTGTGAAAAGGTGCCACAGTCCAGAACTTCATTTCCCAGAATTACTGGCTGTATCCCCTATGGCCAGCCAGCTCCAGAGAGAGTCCTGATTCTGGTTGGCTCAAGTGGTCTCCATTTTAGTGTCCCCCCTTTCCCCATTGGCCCATCTCAAAAGTCCAGGTCCAAAATGGAGGGGTCAAAAGCACAGAGTCCCAGCTGCAATGAAAACCGGTTAAACAAACTGCAATTTCACTAATACTTCAAATGATTACAGTCAAACAGCCAAACCGTTACATCTGTCAGATGGGCTCCCTTTGCGCTTTCAGCGACTACAAAATGGAACAATTACACTGCAGCTCAGGCAGAATTTGAGCAGGGAAAACACCAATTCCCCCTATACAAACCACTGAAGCCTGCGAGCAGGCAGCTCTTAAAGAGACAGTTCTGGAGGCTGTAAAAGCACTCACAACGCCCGCATTTTGGCGGCATTACGCTGAACACCAGTTAGGCAAGGAGCTAGTAGCAGCTCAGGAAGGCTTTTAGGAACCCCCATTTGAAGGGGGGTTACACCCTTCCTGGAAAGAACTTAGCGTCCGCGTCAAGTAGTTACTCTTAAATCACTTTAAGGCAAAGCAGTTTAAACTGACAGCACATCAGACCTTTGGTTACATACATTGGTACTGTAATACACAGTTTAGTTATTGGTTATACAACATTACACATACAGACAACCCCTTTGTTTTCCTTTATAAATCAGGTCATTACTTCCTGCCCATGACACTTGGATGGAGGGAGCCCTTCTCTATCAGCTACAGTATGTGTAGGCTAAATGGGGCAGGGGCACTATATTCAGAGGGCGATACTAACAGTTGAGACCCATTTCCCAGAGTTAGTTTGGGCAAGGAGCTCGGGGACATGTACACCCCTTTATGGACCACATTCAGAGGCAGATCCACAGGCTGGCCCTGGGACTCATAACTCAACCTCACTACAGGTTGTACTTCTCAGCCAGTCCATCTAGGAGTTTCAGATAAAATTTCTGAAGGTCCCGACTCCATTTTAGCCCCACTTGGGTTGGTCGGGGAAACCTCTATAGGAGAAAGGGGCCCAGGGCCCATAGTACCTTCGGGAACAGGGCCCTCTATGTTGGAACCCACACTATTTGGCTTAGCTGGGGACATTTCTGGTACTGCCAGGGAGCTATCAGGGCACTCAAAATATTCTTCTTGTTCTGGCATATCACCAGTTGCCTCCCCCACATCACTTCCTTCATCTGAGAAAATCAGAAGTTCAGCCAGTCCCAATGAACATATCTTCGGATTTATATCAATACTCACTTCTCCTCGAGATCATTGGCTCTAGAGGCGAAGCTGGGGCTCAGACAGTCCAGGAAACCCAACTTCATCCCCAGGGTTGACTGAGGGATTGCCCCTAAACAACAGGCTCAGTTCATAAGAGGGGAATACTCTCAGGATTATTCTCACTGTCCCTAGATGACAGACTGACAATCAATTTTGACAGAGGCGGAGCAGGCCTCTTTAGTTTGATCTCTGAAGAATCAACTTGGTCTCAGTTTTTTCTATGGCGGCTCTAGTCACAGGCCGGGGGCTTTGGGAGGTTGAGCCTCTATCAAAATCTGTCCAATTGGCAGCAGATGATTTCTGTGCATAGTTTTCACATCTTTTGAGTTGTTCTCAGGCCATACCTTATATACAGGTAAATCTTCCAGTTTTATCACAACAATATGAGGGAGGTGATGCCATCTGTCAGCAATCTTATGTTTGCCATGCAGCCCCAGATTCCTCAGTAGCACTCTATCCCCTTCTCTCAGCTCCAGTGCTTTTACTTTCTTATCATATCTTTCCTTATTAGCCAGGTTTCGTTTAGCAGCCATGGTCTGGGCCAGTTGGTAGGCATGGTTTAGTTGGGCCTTCAACTTCTGCACATACTGTAGATGATTTGCCGCTTGAACCCCATCAGGAGAAACCCCAAAACATACATCCACTGGCAGTCTAGCCTCTCTCCCAAACATCAAGCTGTATGGGGAAAATCCAGTGGCATCAGTTATAAACATGTACCAAGGTGCTAATCTGCTGGCTCCATCTAGGCTTATCTTTGGGTTGCAGGGTGCCCAACATATCAAGCAATGTACGGTTAAATCTTTCAGGCTGAGGATCTCCCTAGGGGTGGTATGGGGTGGTTCTGGACTTTCATACACCCCCCATAAGGATAGCATCTCTGTTGATCAGGCAGCTCTCAAATCTCTTCCTGGTTGGAATGAATCTGTTGAGGTGCCACAGTGGACAAAGAAATTTTCAACAGTACTTTAGCCACCGTAGGTATTTCTGATCTTTTAGTAGGAAAAGCCTGTGCGCATCGGGATGAAATGATAGAGTAACTACCAGTATATTGCTGATGTTTTTCAGATTCGGTTCTGAAGCTCAGGAAATCAGTACACACCAGTTCCATAGGGCACCTAATAGTTATATTAACCAGGGGCAGCCCTCTGAGGCAGGGTCTTTCTTTTGTAAACATCGGCTACAAGTCCTAATATTATACTGCTCCATGTCAGCCCCCCATTTTGGCCAGTAAAATCGACCGCACTAAGTCAAGGGTTCGGTCCATACCAAGGTGTCCATGTGATTGTAGAGATCTCAACACCAGTTCTCTAAAGCAGTGGGCAGCACCAGTTGCTATCTGTCTACCCGGACCTCTTTGTCCACAGTCTCTGTATAGTAGTTGGTTAATCAATTTCAACTTGAACCTTCTTGTATAAAAGGGCAGTTCTCAAGTCAGGGGAACGCAGTCTGGACACATCTCTCCCTGCCTGCAGAGCCTCCAAAGCAGTTTTTATCATGGGATCTCAGGATTGAGCCCGTTGGAGGCTATCATTGTTGAATTGGGGCAGTGCACTAGTGTCTAATGCAGAAAAATGACAATAAGCAGCAGGTATGCAGTTCTCAGATGGCCCCAAGCAATCCACCATGCAGTCCACAGCATCAGGAGACACCTGTTCTCCTTGTCAAATTTTTGGCAAAGGGCTCTTATGTCAGGCTCTGACAACCTGACCCAGTTGGTTTGGGGCACAGGCCCGAGAGAGATATATCTGTATCTATATGGTTTAGGCCTGCTCTGTATTCATGCAGGACAGTCATAGGTGGACAGCGCAGAGCCACCTATGGCCAGTGCATCCAACTTAGCTGAGGTCTGCACATATGTCAGAGGATTGTTATCAGTCTTCACCAATATCTTAGCACCATACAAGTAGTCATGAAATTGATCAACAATGGACCACTTCAGGGCCAGGAACTCTAGTTTGTGTACTGGATAGTTCTTTTCTGAAGGAATCAAACTTTGGCTGGCAAAAGCTACAGGTCTTAGACCGTTTGGATGCTCCAGATATAACACAGCCCCCAATTCTTGTAGACTGGCATCAGTATGAAGGACGTACGGCTTGGCAGGGTCAGCATAGGCCAGCACTGGGGCATGGGTAAGTTGATATATAATGTCATGGAAAGCTTCCTCACAATCAGCAGTCCAGCAGTTTCCAAACACATCATTTGGACAGAAATATATTTCTCAGTCTCAGATAGCACAGCTTTCTTATACTTTTTGCGGGTTGGAGGGTACCCCTGAGTAAAGTTAAGGAGAGGGTGGCTTACTCGAGAATAGTCTTTGATAAATCACCTATAGTATCCACAAAACCCCAGAAACCATTGCAGTTCTTTCAAATTCTTTGGTTGAGGCCAAGTAGTCAAAGCTTCCACTTTGCTGGTGTCAGTCTCTATGCCTTCAGTGGACACTATGTGCCCCACATACTTCATGGACATTTGAAAGAATTGGCACTTATCTATAGACAATTTGAGACCGAAATCTTCCAGTCCGTCCAGGACTTTGAACAACCTGTTTTCATGTTCTTCCAAGGAGCTGCCAAACACTATGACATCATCCAGGTAGACTAAACACTTGAGCAGATTCATGTCCCCCACAGCACGATCCATCAACCACTGGAAAGTAGCCAGGGTGCCTGAAATCCCTTGGGGCATCCGCATAAACTCATAGAAGCCTAGTGGGCAAATGAAAACAGTCTTTTCTCGATCCTTCAGAGCCATCGGGATCTGGTAGTACCCACTGCGAAGGTGTAACACTGAGAACCATTTACTACCATTTAGACAGTCCAAGGCATCCTGAATGCGTGGCATGGTATACTGGTCTGGTATGGTTCGCCTGTTTAGAGTACGGTAATCCACACACATCTGAACAGTTCCATTCTTTTTTCTCACTTCCACAATAGGTGAGTCATAGGGGCTTCTGGATTCCTGTATCACCCCAGCTGCGAGCATCTCCTGCAGGTGTCGTCTCACATCATCTATATCAGCAGGGGCCAGCCGTCGAGATCACTCATGGAAAGGTCGCTCATCCTGCAGCCGAATGTGATGCTCAGCTCCTTGCACACACCCTACATCCCATTCTTTTAAAGAAAACATCTGGTCTTTCTGGGCAAGCTTTTCACTGATCCTTTTCTTCCATTAGGCTGGTAGTGGGGAATCACCGAAATCAAACAGATCATGGGTCACTCGGTCACTCCTCCTGGACATCTTTTTGTTAGGCAGAACCGCAGTATCTGCACAGTGAACTGTGGCCAGAGTACAGCCCTGCTTCACTCGAATCTCTCGATCAGATACATTATGCACGTAAACCATTACTCTTCTCGCAAAAGCATGGGCTCAAGCAGGTAAGATACTGGGTTTGACCAGCAACCCCTCTGGCAGCTTTCCCTCGCCGGGGGCATCCAGCATCAATATTTTTTTCTTAACATCTTTTTTAATCCTGACCTTCCCCTGTAGAATACACTGAGCATTGGGTGCTAGCAGCAAAGATTCTGGATCCTTCTTCCAGACAACATCCACCGGGCCTTCGGGTTCTGCCTGACTGGCCTTTCTCTGGGCCTCGTAGGCCTTCTGAATCAACGCGGGTATTCTGAGAGCTCACGCAGTCCTGGATCTCTGTTGTTCAGAGCACAGCTGCGCCAAGCGACCAAACATGGGCATTGGTTCCGATTAACAAGGGCACCCCATCATACAGTCCAGTGGGGGAACACACTAGGGCCAAGGTTTCCACTTGCACAGCCACTCCAGCCACAGAAGTAGGAAAAGACAACCAGATCCGGATATACCCAGAATAAGGGTAAGCCTTGTCGCCCAGTCCCCAAACATGTAGTCCATCCAAAGGTTGCAGAGGCACCTCAGGCAAATGCTTCCGATACCAGTCCTGGAACATAATAGTCACTTGGGAACCACTGTCCAAGACAGCCCAGGTGGGTACTCCATTCACTCTCACGGTGGTCTCCATTGAGGGTCCCACCACATCAGACCATTCAGGAGGCATAGATTTGGAGGTTGCTTGGGCATGGGCCCTGGTCACAAAACTCTTCCGGGGAGGCCCTCCCTGTGGTCTGGTGTAGGCCTTGCGATGCCAGGCGACTAGCCTGTTGTTGACCCTCCTTAAGTTCTCCAGTAACCGGCACTCAGTCTGAAAGTATCCATCCTCTCCACAATGGTAACAGAACTTAATTTCTCGGGGGTCCTTGCTGGGAGGGAGATATCCCGCCTGCCGGGAGGCGTCAGGGGTTCTGGAGGGTTCCCCTGGACTAGGTCATTTATTTCTAGATAACTCAGGTTCCCCAAACTTGGCAGGGTTGGCAGCAGTTTGCTTCAAGTCTCTCACCATTTCCCACAAATCTCTAATCTCAGCCCTTAAATCACTTTCTACCGGAGGATCAGAGGAAACAGCATGCACCCCCACTCCTCCTTGCGCCTCTGTGGGCACAGAAAATGCATCAGGCCCCTTGTTCAATCCTATCAAGGGGTAGGTCTCATCTGGTTCACTAGACTCAGGGGTCTGGCATAGATTCACGACCACTACATAGGGTTCCCACCCCTCTTCATCAGTCTCTACTTCTCGAATCTCCCTCATCAAGTGACAGTATTTGGGAGGGGCATGTAATTTAAGTTTCAACAATATCACATTGGAAAACCTAGCAGATTTCAATATATGATCCAGCTGGACCTGATTCAAGGTGGTGGCCATTACTCCCCCTTTTTGATAAGCTTTTTGCAATGTTCTCTCTACTCTGGTGACAAAGGCTGACAATTTCTCATTCCTCCATTGTTTAGCTGACTTGAACTTCCACAATAAGTCTTCTCCAGTTTCTGTACTCCCAAACCCCCCCTCTAAAGCAGAAAGGTACTCCACAGCAGTGGCTTCGGGGCTAGTAGCCCGCAAAAAATGAATGGCTTCCAAAGCTGGGCTCCTCAGGCTCTCCATCATTCTCTTTTATTTCTCCCCCATAAGAGCACTGCCACTCTTGGACTATAGGGGTAGCATAGTCCATCCAAGTCTCCAAATCATCTTATCCTGAGGGCACAGGCACAGTACCATAACAAAGTTTCAGTCTGCGATAGGAGTCTAGCTGTATGGGAGGAACAACTATAGGAGGTGAAGCCAGAATAGAACTCTTGGGGGACCCAGGAGAGGTACCTGGGGAGGTCCGAGGGGTGGATTCATTAGAAAGGTCTAATACCTGCAGTAACTCCTGAGTAGTCCTCCCTTCTGCAGCCAGCAGCTTAAGCAGTTTATCTTTAAAGCTGTTAGTCTTGGGGAACCCCCCTGGAATGATGGACCCACTCCGGACGTGAATGACCCTCCACCCCTTTTGAGCACCTTCCGGGTAAATCACTGAGGGCACCCTCTCGGGGCCTATAACTATACTGCATAAAAGTAGGACCTGCAAGGTCTGGTCGAGTAGATCAGCCATTCGCCACTTTACCTCTACCCTGCCTAAACAGTTAACACATTCCACTGCAGAAACAAGGTCAGCGTTCTTTATCCCCATGGGTACATCCAGCAGTAACACAATTTTCTGGAAATCCAACTCTTCGGCTTCACCCCACCCCATCAATTTATGCACCATCATCTTAACAGGGTCCAACTTAATCTCAGTCATGATATCCCCCTCCAGTTTTTCCTTTAGCTTGGTCATGTTGGGGTACTTCTTCCACTCGGCCACTGGGGACGATAATCCCAGCAGTGCCTCCAAAATGTAACCCCTAGAGGGCGCTATCCCTAGGGCTACTACCCCTGCCTGTTCAGCTATTAACAGGTTGAGGGGCCTGGATCCATTGGTGGGTGCCTCCACCCAGAGGTCGGGGTTGGAACAATCAAAGGTGACCTGGTCACAGCCCTCTGGGTCACTGCAACCCCCCTTTCTTCCCACTAGTGGCCCACACACATTATTAACAGTACCCCTGCAATATACACTTACCCCCAGAATAGGTGTGATCCTCTGAACTCTAGAGACCCCCTGTGGAATAAGATGCAATAACACGGTTGCCCCTCTACAGTATTTCAGCATAAACGCACAGTTCAGCCTGTATACATTTGCAAAACAACCAATCTGATTTATTTAGGGGGAAATAACATGGACGGGGGGAAATCAGGTTAATTAGCTTAATCACACTACTATATCAGAGCTCTGTGCACAGGCTACAGTCCCTAACAGTCACTGTCACTGGGTACCCAGGCAATAAAGGGGCTAGCCAAGTCCGGTGCAGCTGGATGGGGCCCTGAAGAACAAATACTTGTAAATTACCCCTGCTGTAGTTAGGAACCAGCAGGCTCAGTTCGTGCAGCCAGCGAGGGGAATAGCCCAACTTGCAATCAATAAATCAAGTCACAGGGAGCTACCCTGGTATTTTACTCATGACTCTGGAGACAGAACAGTTCTCTCTCTCTCTCAGGACACAGCCTATGGAAACACTCGACACATTTATATGTAGAAACAGAGGGGTACCATACCAGGCAGCTGCTCCTTGGGCCCGACCGAACTCACAGCTAATCGGGGAGTCACAAGGCAGCTTCACTTTTCCTGACAGACCGAGCGCGATTCAGCAGATTCTCCAGTCCTCTACAGGGTGAGCTTGGTAGGTAGCTACGCTTTTGCACAGCCTCCTCTGACCGCTGCCTAGCAGAATTGGTCCGAACTTGTGGGCGTTAAAGCCGTCTGAATCTGGCCTTCCACACGCACTTCCCGTGTGAAAACTCAATGGTGCAGGAGCCCAGAGCTCCTTTCTCCCTCACTGCCACAACGACTCTGCCCCTTGGCAGTTTGGGCAGGGAATCTTAGTTCGGAGCCACCCGATCCCATTGGTGGGCTGCAGCTGCCAGTCACCTAATTCGGCCCTCATTGGTGTGAAAAGGCGCCACAGTCCAGAACTTCATTTCCCAGAATTACTGGCTGTATCCCCCTATGGCCAGCCGGCTCCAGAGAGAGTCCTAATTCTGGTTGGCTCAAGTGGTCTCCATTTTAGTGTCCCCCCTTTCCCCATTGGCCCATCTCAAAAGTCCAGGTCCAAAATGGAGAGGCCAAATGCACAGAGTCCTAGCTGCAATGAAAACAGGTTAAACAAACTGCAATTTCACTAATACTTTAAATGATTACAGCCAAACCGTTACATCTGTCAGATGGGCTCCCTTTGCACTTTCAGCGACTACAGAATGGAATGACTACACCGCAACTCAGGTGGGATTCAAGCAGCGAAAACACCAATCCCCCTATACAAACCACTGAAGCCTTCGAGCAGGCAGCTCTTAAAGAGACAGTACTGGAGGCTGTAAAAGCACTCTCAACACCCGCATTTTGGCGGCATTGCGTCGAACACCAGTTAGGCAAGGAGCTAGTAAACAGCTCCGGGAAGGCTTTTAGGAACCCTCATTTGTAGGAGGGTTAAACAGGCAAAATATCAGGACGGATTTTTAAACTTTTCTTTAGAGTCCTCCCACCATTGAGCTCAATCCTCTTATAGGCATTGTACAGATAACCTTGCCTCTAGCAACTCACTGCAGCCATTGTATGTGAAACGTACTACCTACTAGACTGTAGAATTTAATTGTTTAATCTCCAAAACCCTTTATGAACTTGGCTCCTTTCTTTAGTAGAGAAAGTACATAGTAGAGAAAGTTGTTCAGATGTCTCTACTGCTAATGTTTGAACATCCCTTGAACCCAAGGAGCCTGACACAAAAATGAAGTATTTCCATGTGGCAAGCATACCTTTATGAAAAGAGATAGAGCAGCAAGGTTCATCACTACAGCCATTAAACTGCTAGTGTACTGCCTAAAAGAAATATTAGTTTTTATAAGCAGTCAACCACTACATTTTATATCTGAGATACTTTTTCTTTTCCCTCTGATTAATTAGAATGCTGTTTACCTGATATTTGTTGGTGTGATGAGTGGAACAGCACTCTGCCTGGCAGCTGACATGTCTAACACCACCCCCCCCATTACATACTGAACATTGTGACCTCACTGACAGTGACAACACTACTGCTTAGCAACAGCCACTCAGTAGCTGCCAGGTCAGTTGCCTGTGATGTCACTGTCAGTGGGATCACAATGCTGCTGATGTAGTGGGGGGGCACGAGACAGATATGTCAGTTGCCAGGCAGAGAGCAGTTCCACACATCCAGCACAATATTATCACATACAGTAGAAAACATTCTGATGAGCAAAAGGAAATAAAAAGTTATAACTGTCCACTTCTTGAAATTTGTATCATTTTCCTATCTTTGTCTGTTTGGGTTCCACCAGCTCTTTAAGGAAAACAGAACAAGCAACAATGTATATGGAGGGATTAACTCACAACAGGGTATGGGTTTACAGAGAATTAATCCATGCCGGGGTTGAGTCACAAGGTGAACCCGAGTGACTTTCAGTCTCCCAGGCGTGGATTAATGGTCAGTAAACCCATACTCTGGAGAGAGTTAATCCTCTTTAACATGGGTAATGTTATATTAAAGTTTTACCTAAAGAAATAGTAAAATGAAGTGATGTGAACATACAACTGTGGGTATATCAGCGATTAATCAATGGCCAGGTGACCTGTTTGAATGAATCAGAAGACGGTATTTTCAGAACCCATGTTATAAAGTCAGTTACCTAGTTTGTGGCCTTGTCCTCCCTTTCTTTTTCTGTGATGCCAGGATCTTAGAGTCCTCTATGTCTGAGGAGAGATCCTGGAGGGAGGAGTCCAGTGACCAGGCTTCTGAGTCCTTCTCCTCCTATCTCCCCACTGTCTTCTCTATCACAGTGCAGCATATTTATTTGTTGAAACTACACTAGGAACCTTAGTTTGCTTTAGCCTCTGATACCAGCCCCTACCCCTTTTTACTTTCTGAGGACAGTCTGCATTTCTGCTGGGGGGGGGCATTTGGGGTTCCAGAATAAACTGTGGTGGAAGGGGTCCATCTCCAAAAGTGGTCTCTGTGCCAAGCAGTCCCTTGCATCATGTTCAGGATCTTTCTCAGTGGTACAGACTGGGTCTGTTCGGCAGGGGAGTGGCATTATCCTTTTAAGGGGAGCTGCCTGTTTCCATACTAGGAGGGTCAGTTACAGTCTTAGGCTGACATGGAGGATGTTCAGACTATTGTGTCTTGGCAGCACTTGGACAGGGGTGCATGTCTTGCTGGTATCTGAATCACATACGCTTGTGTGAGAAGCAAAGCCCTTCTCTGAGCTCTGTTGTTGACCTCTTGCAATTAGGGTTTCTTGATCCTGGCCATCACCATGATTGCAAGAAGAGTGGCCCTGGATCTGGTATGGACCAATGGGAACAGAGTCAAAGAAGTCCAGGTAGAAGGGCAGCTGAGATCCAGTGACCACCACATGGTGTGGTTTGGCATGGAGACAGGGACTCAATTAAGCCACTCAAGGACAAAAGTATTAGATTTCAGGAGGGCAGATTTCAGTGAAATGGATATATGTTTAAGAGCAGCCCTGGAGAAGGGAGAGATAATGGAGGGAGTGGATGAACAGTGAGGGAAACTAAAAGGGGTGATAGTGGAGGTAACTAACCAATGCATTAGGATAGTAGCCAAATGAAAAAAGAAGAAGGAAACCACTATGGTTTTCGAAAGAGGTAGCAGAAAAAGTAAGGGCTAAAAAAGCAAGTTTCAGGAAGTATAAGTGAACCCAAAGGGAGGAGAAGAGGGAGGTGTACATTAAATGTCTAAGGGAAGGCTATTAGGAGAGCCAAGGCACAGACAGAGGAGAGTTTAGCATGGACTGTGAAAAAAGGGGACAAGACATTCTATAGTTACATCAGTGATAGAAGAAAAACCGGTGGGGGGGGATTGTGAGGCTCAGAGAGAGAGGAGGGGAGGGAGAGTGTAAGGAGGGGGATCTAGACAGAGCAGAAATACTGAACAAATACTTTTGTTCAGTATTCACTAAGGAGGGAGAGGGTCAAGGACCACAGTTGGGAAGGGGAGGCAATGGGGGGGGGGAGAAGTGGACACCAGTCCATTCACAGTGGAGGGAGTTCTGGAGGAACTCACAAAGCTGAAGGTGGATAAAAGCCATGGGGCCAAACCACATACACCCGAGGATATTAAGGGACCCAGCAGCACCTCTGGCTGCCCTGTTCACAGAGTCACTCAACACAGTCATAGTTCCAGAGGACTAGAGGAGGGCGCATGTAGTCGCACTGCACAAAAGTGGCGGTAGGAAGGAAGTGGGGAACTACAGGCCAGTCAGCCTCACCTCAGTGGTGTGGAAGATCGTGGAGATACTGCTGAAAGATAGTGTAGCAGCACACCTGGAATCCAATGGTGTCCAGGATCTGAGATAACTCGGATTCACAGCAGGAAGATCTTGTCAAACAAATCTGATAGATTTCTTTGATTGGATGACTAGGGAAGTGAATCAGAGAGGGGCGGTAGACATTGCCTACCTAGAGTTCAGAAAAGCCTTTGATACCATCCCACACAGAAGGCTGGTTAACAAGATGAGTAGTCTGGGCATGGGGCATAAGGTGATACATTTGGTTAGAAACTGGCTGATGGACAGAAAACAGAGGGTAGTGGTAAATGGGATCCAATCTAGGGAGAGAGAGGAGACTAGCAAAGTACCACAGGGATCAGTACTGGGATCAGTCCTGTTCAATGTCGTCATTAGTGACATTGCAGAGGGGATGGAAGAAAAGGTCTACCTATTTGCAGATGGCATCAAGATTTGCAACAGAGTGGATACTCCAGAAGGGATGCAGAAAATGAAGAGGGACCTGGAGAAGCTTGAAAGATGGTCAGAGGTGTCACAACTGAGGTTCAATTCAAAAAAGTGCAAGATAATGCACCTGGGTAGGGAACCCCGGGGAGAGCTACAGAATGGGGGGGGGGAGTGAGGTGCTGACTGTCACTAAAGAGGAATGGGGCCTAGGGGTTATCATATCTGATGATCTTAAGGTACCAAAGCAGTGTGCAAAGGCTTCAGGGAGGGCCAGTGGCATGCTGGGGTGCATAGGCAGAGGCATTACTAGCAAGAGACAGGAGGTGTTGATGCCATTGTATAAAACACTGGTAAGGCCTCACATGGAGTACTGCATGCAGTGCTGGAGACTACACATGTGTAAGGACATAGGCAGGGTGGAGGCTATCCAGAGAAGGGCGACAAAGATGGTGCATGGCTTGCATCACAAAACATGTGAGGAGAGACTAAGAGTCCTCAATATGTACTCACTGGAGGAGAGGAGAGAAAGGGGGGAGATGATAGAAACTTTCAAGTACCTCAAGGGCATAAACAATGTGCAGATGGGTGATCTTTTTCAGTGTGGAAAAGATATCAGAATGAGGGGATACAATATGAAATTGGAGGAGGTAGATTAAGAGGTAACGTGAGGAAGTTTTTCTACACAGAGAGGGTGGTGGACACTTGGAACAGTCTGCCACAAGAGGTGGTGGGGTAAGCACAGTGGAGGGGTTTAAACATGCCTGGAACAGGCACAAGGGGATATTGGGTGGGGAGTGAGTGACGAAAAAGCCATTGATCACTTGGGATCAGTGACTGCATACAAATTTAGGGCTTATGGGCAGAGTAGATGGGCTTAATGGTCCTTATGTGCCTACAGTTTCTATGCATCTATGTATCACTCCTCACAGAGATTTAACCTGAAGGGGTTAGGGCACTGAACACTAGCATGACCATATTCCAGGCAGAGACCACACCCCATTCTATCACAGGCTGAACTCAGTTGTGTCTTAGAACCACATTTGTGACAAGATTGTGGCAGGCCTGGATAAAAACACAGGCCGTGGTCTCTGCCTAGAAAAAAATTCCCAGGGAGGTATACAACTCCAGTATTGGTGAATTTTAATGTCGTCCAAAAATTTCCAGCACCCCCCCCCCCCCATTCATATCTCTTCAAAATCAGTAATGGGGGTGGGCTTGTCAAGGACCCCATACTGCTAACACAATCAGTATAAAATGTCTGAGACATTTACTTCCTCATTATGAAAGAGGATCATTACCATTTTTATTGTGGGCTTGGCCAATGGCATGGCCAAAAAGTGTGACCAAAATGGGATGTCCTTAACTTCAGTATATTTTGCCCAAATCCTAGCAAGTGTTTTAATCTGCTTAAAACTAATGTCATTCACATACTCCCCCGGGGCATGAATTAGGGCATACACTTCTGAGGTATAAAACTTAAGTAAATTTTTCAACAAAGTCCTAGCCATGTAAACTTTGTCTGGTGGTGTCTCCAGGCCTCCATTATACCGGAGGGGAACAGCATTGCACCTTTGTGCAGGTTCAACCCTATCAGCGAATAGGTCAGTGATCCTAACTTGTTGTCCCTGTATTGCTTGTGACTCCCTTCTAGGGCCAGACTCTCTGTTGCTGTCTGAGTGGTCACCTCTGGTATGATTAGGGACCTCAGGGGAGCAGTGTTCAAATTCCCTAGTGATGGTCCGGCATCCTGCCTCCCCTGGTGAACTGACAAAGTCATTCAGTTTGCAACTTGGAAGTATGTAGAAAACTCAAGTTTGATTTCAGCATTGGCCTTCTTCAGTGCAACAGAGCCAGTGTCCCTGTTTACAGGAGTATTCTTGCTCTGTGATTTTGGCAACAGTTTTTTTGCCTCACTATGGACAATATCCCCAATTTCCAGAAAGCCCTACTCCTTTACAGAGACCACTAGGTAGCACCAACAGTCTCTCCTTCTGTTTTAGGCTGCCGTCAAGTTCTTGTTTGTTTAGAAGGCTTAGGTGTACTAGCACGCTCTCGTGATCTTGCCTGCCCAGAACTAGAAGCAAATCCAAAATAGCATGCTCAAACCTTTTAAGTTGCTTCACACACTAGAATTTACATTTCTTCTAAGGGGCGCTGCTGGATAGTGGCAAACAACAAACAATCCAAAAGTACCAGCACACCCCCCCCCTACACACACACACACACACACAAAACATAGCATATTTAAACTTTCCACTGCCAAAACTGGCTATATTTAGTTTTAGCTCCATGTGAGGAGTGGGTCCTCTAGTTACAGACTGGAGATTCCAATGTGAGTAGCTAAATCTTAGCGTCAAGGTGGGACCATGATTTAGTCCCCAACTTTCCAGTGCCTCGGTGACTAATGTATCTAGTTGGCTACTTTTATACACTGTGCTCCCATCAAGGATTTTATATGGGTGTTCAAAGGGAACATGCTAAAAAGGAGCACCACAGACGAACCAATCCAAAATAGCATGCTCAAACCTTTTAAGTTGTTTCATACACTAGAATTTATGTTTCCTCTAAAGGGTGCTGCTGGATAGTGGCAAACAACAAACAATCCAAATGTACCAGCGCACACACCCCTAAAAGTAAATCTAGCCAATTTTGGCAGTGGAAAGTTTAAATATGCTATGTTGTGTGGATGTGTGTGTGTGGACTGGTGCTTTTGGATTGCCTAAACAAGAAACAGCCTGAATCTCTGATGTCATCAGGGCTACACCAGACAGCCACTGCTTTCCATCTTCCAGTCTTTTCCAATGTGCTGCTGAAATTGCTGCCTGCAGAGATCAGGAATGTGTAAACTTTTCTGTGGGAATCAACATGGATCTGCCTTGCATAGCCTAACTTACTCACTTGCAGCTCCCTGCTATGTAAACACCTCATGTTGCTCCTCTTCACAGAGCACTGCTAGTGAGACAGCTGACAGTGTTCCAGCAGCTTGACTGGGGGAAAAGGTGCTTCCTCAGCATGGCCTGTGCCAGTCTCTCATCTTCATCTGCCAGCTGCCTTTGGAGGTGCTTCTTTTGTTCAGGGATACAACAGATTCTTCCAGCTTGACATCTGCATTGCTTTGGTCAACAGTCTCACTCCCTAGACCAGATTCCACCTAGGCAATGGACAAGGCAGAGGAAGATTTCTCAACCAATAAAACTTGCTCCATACTTTCACCAGCACTTGGTTTGCTCAGCATTCTCTGTTCTACAGGACCACATCCCCCTGAGCCGTCCCAACTCATAGGATTAGCAGCATGACCACCGTCACTACCACCACCTGCTGGGTTGATCATCTTGCTGGCTAGCAAGACAACTGGCAGATCCACCGATTGGAAGAGTAAGGGAGTTTTCCCGGTGTCATGGCCACCATTTCCTCTGTCAGTAAAACATATCTATGTATCCCACCCCCAGGATGCACCTGGAAATAAGCTATCATAGCTTAGTGTGCTTTACTGTAAAAAAAATTACAAATTTTATTGTAACAACTGGGGAGCATTTTCGTCCATAGGAAAACCCGGTTATAATTTGCTGTTATAACCTGTGGGTCATAATGTCGAACAGGAGCCAGGTTTCCATTTGAAGAAGCCGCTCACCAGCCTACCACACTGACCACATGCATACAGTGCATCTTACAGACCTGACATCCTCTGGCCATAAATACCAACTTTTAAACAACTTTCTCACCGCAACAGAATATTTTATACTCCGCTTCAGTTGCTCGGGGTACTGCTCTCTGTGTGCCACTTTCTCATCTCCCATTTCACAATCATGTAAAAAAGAAAAGTGAAAGTTGTATGTGGCTTAAACTGCACCTCTGCCCGTTGCTAATACTACTGCTGCCCTGCCCTAACACTTATGCAGCCACATGTACTATAAACATACAAGACAAAAAGTAAAGAAAAAATTATAGAGATAGAAACACTGGGAAAAAATACTCCAGCCCCAATGCTGAACATGTAACAGCAGCACCATGTATTGGTCATACTGTTTTCTATAATTTGTGTGTAGTGTTTTCATGGTGAAAAAATGCTACCCAGCAATTATATGAAACAAAACATGGGGGGAGTGCAAAACTCAGATTTAATGTACATCCTCAAGGTGGAATGCTTCAATAAACCCCTTGAGTTTTATGCAGCATCCCACACCCCAGGTGTGCAATAAATTCTGATTATGCACTTCATCCATGTATTTTTTTTTATTTTAGTTTTTGTTGACCGGATAAATGCACTAGACAAATTCTGCCTATTTTCAGGCACGACCTGGGGAAGGGGATTATTCTATATGTATTGTATTGTATTTGTTTTACAAGGGGGTCCTGGTTAGGACAGGCAGTAGTACAAAAATCAGATACAATGCAGATCGTATGAACAAAGACTGTAAAGTATGCACCACATACAGAGGGCAGTATATAGCATTATAACATGGGGTGTGTAGATGGACACTGTGATTGGCTTCAGAAGAGCAGCTGATCATTCGTTAATATATGTTAACGCACAGTAAATTTGAAAAGTCCTGACTTTACAATCTATCTTGAGAAGCTGAGCTTGTTCTTCCCTGTGCAGACAATCTGAAAGTGTCCAGCAGCCATTACAATCCCTCGCTATCCCCAAGTATACCAGTCACTGTGCAGAACTGTGAATGTGGCATCCCAGTAAGAGTACCCTGATATTGACAGGCACAGTTTTTTCTGATGCCAGACAAGATGGGCATACATATCTGTGTTAAGTTCGACCATGGTAGGGAACAGCATACTCTGTCTCCTCCCATAGCAGCCGGGGCCCCCCCACCCCAGAAGCTGAAACACCATCCTGCTCCTCACCTTTCTGGCTATGGCAGGGTCCCTCATCCTGTATGCCCCATAGTCTTAGCTCTTGTCATACCATTACTTCACCCACCCACCCTGTGGATCTCCACCCTCCTGTGGCTTTTGTCAGTCCTGTCTGTCAGTGGATCACAGTGCTCACAGGACTATCCACCCACCCGCCTCGTGGATCTCTTACCGTTCCTCACACGAGTATCAGTCCTGGTGCTCCCATCCCTTGTCTATCACGTACGCTCAACACTCAGTGGGCACCCACCCACCTGCCACCCCGGATCTCTGTGGCCAAGTTGACGGTGAAGGGAGGAGCTGGCAGTGCTTGTCTCTGGTTCCCTCTTCTGATCCCTCTTGCTGTGTGTGTGTGTGTGTGTGTCTGTGTGTGTGTTTTGCCTGTGTTCTGCCCCAGTCTGACTCACCTCCTATTGCTGCTCACAGTGCCTGCCTGACATGGATCCCTGGTGAGCGAGTAAGCAGGAGGAACAAGTTATTCCACAGCAGGAGACAGTAAGTGAAGCGAGGACAAGAGAGGGAGCCCAGTATGGTTAGTCGAGATGCAGTAAGGAATGGGGGATGCCTGTGTGGGACTGGTGACCACATTGCAGTTGATCATCTGTTTACCTATGCTGTCTGTGAATGGGACCTCCGTGGCAGCGGAGAGACACCAACTAGTTTTCAACCCCCTTTCCTTGCTGTTTCTCCAACTTCCAGGCTGTATTTCTGTGTTTTCAAGCTATATAGTGTGTGACTGGGACCTCTGTGACAGCCGGGTGAGAAAAAGTGTTTGTGCTGCACATGCTGTTGTTGAAGCAGAAGTTGTTTTTATTTTAATAATGTGGATGCAGTGTAGAGAGAGAGACAAGTACAGATACACATGGGGACCTCCACAGGCAATTCAAAGGTGCAGCAGATAACAGTGAGTCGGGAGACAGTGTCGTGTAGCAACACTTTAGTGGAAGAGAGAGACAGACACTGCTTAGTTGAAAATGTGTGCACAGTCCCCTGTGTGTGTGTGTGTCCATTTCTCTCTGTCTCATCCTGTGAGTTGTACATAACTATGTCTGATGGGGTGGGGGAAGAGCAGAGATGGTGGAGGACAGCAGCATGATAGACAGTGACACAGAGCAAGGCAGAAAGATGGGGACACACAGGGCAGAGAGAGGCACAGTGACAGACTGTATAATTGAGAGACATAGACATTGGCAGCGGTGTGTGTGTGTCTCTCTCTGCAGCTCTGAACTGCATGTGTGTGTCTTGGTGGGGAGGGGTGCACACTACAGGCCTTTGTCAGTGTCAGAAAGCATTTTATGCACCACAAATGTTAGAAAACATGTCAGTAGTGTATTTCAGACATTTGTATGTGCATAAACACAGTCAGATATGGAGTTTTTGTTTGAGACTATTTCTCCATGTGGCAGGATACGGTCACTGTTTTGTTATTTAAACAGAGAGAAACCCCCTTTATGGTGTTTTCTCCTTGTTTTGAAGATACCCCATGTTATAAGCACAATAACCCACTCCAGGGTGTGCTGTTATTGGGGATTAATGCACACACGGTTGCTGTGAGGGCACTCGGCCTGCGGCCTCATGCCTCACAACACACCTGGGGGTGGTGTTAATCCCCAATAACAGCACACCCTGTCATGGTTATTGTTTACATAATACATGGCATAGGAGAAGAAAAGTATAGATACATAGCATAACATTATTTTACAAAAAAGCAGGCATGTAATGACAGAGTTAGCTCATAACCATATTGACTCATGAGGCTCAGTCACTATTGACAAGTACATGCATGCAGTGACTTTCTAATAAAGCTTTGAAGAAACTGAAGCTTACCAAGGTATTCCATTTAAGGGAGGTTTGTAATTTATCTCAAAGAGTGGGGGCAAGCCAGCCAAATTATATTTTACCATAGTAGGATAATAAACAATAAATAAAAGTAAAAATTGGAATAAGAATAATGTGCAACAGAACAGGGTGTTTTACACTCAATGTTCCCAGAAGGGTGCACCATTGTTCAGTGTATGCTGGCTTAAAATGGCTTGCAGTCGAGTTCGGACTGGGGTATACTCTGAGCACCTTTATATTCAAAGTACTGAACTCTGGCTCTCCAGCCTGCTTGGGAAACCTGCTAAATTCACAGGCGCAGTATCTCCAGTGGACTTAGTCAGGTGATGGACCATCTAATGACTTCACAAATATGACAGCATTTCTTTTCCTACTGTACTTAGTACAAAAATGATGGCACTATCACAACGCAGTTATGGCTTAGCAACACAAGTGTTGCCTTCCAGAAAAAAAAACTTCATGGAGAACCTATCACAATACAAGAAGTTCATACGAATGTTTTCCTAACTGATGTAATCTCGAGAAATGGACCAGTTGCTCACTGATACTGTATGCATTTAATTGACCATATGTATATGGCAAATATTTTATGAAGCAATATATTTAAATAAATAAATGGAAAAACTGTATACCTATATATAAGCTTGTTATAAATTAGGAATACAATAGGTAATTTCTTACTTGCAAGAAAGTACAGTAGGTTCTCCTGTAAAGGACCTTTTTTAAAACCTGTTAACCCAGCAGAGTGTGAGATTATATGCATTTTGCTGCACATACTGTCTCCAAGGTGTACATTTTCACATTTTGATATACTCAAGCAAACATTTACTCTATAAAACTCCCCCACAAGTCCTTGGTGCCACTTTGCATAGTTTTCTTGTATTGATGTACAAATGATGTTCTTCTAGCAACTTAAGGAATGGTATTGTTGATATACAGTACCTTTGATTACGCTGACTTGGTTTACAGCACAGCTCCTCAGTCAGCTCTCTTCAGATTGGACCCTTTGTTTCATGCCTTCTGCCACTTTGCCACCAGTCTCCCCTACTGCACACACCACTGCCTCCTCTACCAAGCTGCATTTCTCCCCCCACTCACCAACTGACACCTTGCACACTGTGCCTCCCTCATTACCAAATACTGGCACAACACCCTTCCCTCTTACCTCTCCTCTCTAATCTCCCCCGCCCATAATCCAGGTTACTCACTGCTCTCCTGTGATCACCACTGCTTTGCACTACCCCAACCTCACTCACTCTCCGGGAAACTTGCCTTTGCCTATCGACTCCCTGCCCTCTGGAACAGCCTTCCCTTTGCAGTCCGCAGTCTGCCAACTGTTACATCACTAAAGAGGTATTTCAGACTTCTCCCCCTATCCCCTTGCCTCTGCTCACCCTCCCCCTACCCAAACACTACCCAGGCCTCTCGCACAAACACACTCCCCTTATCTTGCATATCACACCTCAGCTTCTACAATATTTATTCCTGAAATGCTGCAGTATCGTCAATGTTGTATTTTCTGTATTGTAATTATATTTATCTGATGTATTAACTCTACTCTTGTAAATTCATTTATATTGTAATTGTGTAAATGCCTGTATATTGTAATTGTATTGTATTCCTGCCCATCTACTATACTTATTCCTTTTCCCTACCCCGGGTCGCACCTGGAAAGGAGCCTTGACTCAGTGTGCCTTTCCCGGTTATCAACTTTAAATAAATAAATAAATCCTGTTTTAATTTATACATATATATGTATGTATGTAAATCTGTGTATATAAATGATTATAAAGTGTGGCATACAAGGAATTAATACCATTGAGGAGGTATAACAAGCCATAAAACTATGAGCCGGAAGGGAGGATGGCCTTTATTTGCTTGTTTGACCCTGGCATGGTATTATTTCTTGAGTATACCATACTTTGCTATCTTTTCTTACTAGTCTAGAGGTTGGAGTAATGAGCTTGGTACATCCAGCAGACCTGGGTTTGATTCCCACAATCTCTACTTGCATACTGTGTGACTCTGAGCAAGTAACTTAACCACCCAGTGCTCCTGGCTCACCCCTGAAAACAGGCATTTGTGCCTAGTGGGCCTTACCTGGTTACCAAAGAATAAAAATATTGATATATATTGGAGAACTGTTTTCCAGGTGTTGTTTTACCTATATATGTACTATTTTTACATAGTGTAGGGATTTTTCTATAGTGTAGTAATATGCCTGGTAGTGTTTCTCCATAGTGTAGTGGCTTTTTTGCTTAGTGCGGTTGCATATGTGGAAC
This sequence comes from Neoceratodus forsteri, assembly GCA_016271365.2. NCBI lineage: Eukaryota > Metazoa > Chordata > Ceratodontiformes > Ceratodontidae > Neoceratodus > Neoceratodus forsteri. The sequence goes on from CM057458.1 coordinate 557,827,160, forward strand.
TGGTATTTTTTTGCCCCCCGTAGTGTTTCCATAGTGCAGGGGCCTACTATAAAAGGAGGTTTGGCTCCAGCAGTCTTCCCTTTAGTATTTTCAAGATGGAGAGTGGTGTGGCATATGGTTGGAAGTGGCATTCAGAGCAGTGCGGCATGTGGTCAAATGATAGTTTGAGGAAGAGTATGTTCAGTAGCACTGTCTGCAGCAGTGGCAGCAGAGACATGCTATTTGTGGTTGGAAGCATCATGGGAATGAAAAGCAGTGTGGAGAGAAGACCAGCAGCAGAATGGAGGGCCTGTGTGTGAGAGAGATGTGCAGTGTTGAAGGACAAGATTGTCTGGTGAGTGGGGCTGGAGGAAGGTGTTTAGTGTGCAGTCAGAGTGCAGGCTAGGGAAGTTTTCTCTAGGTAGATTTCTTTTTGCTGGGGGGTTGTATCTAAGGATATAGTTGTGAGAGGTATCCCCCTCTACAGTGGATTTAGGGTGGCTGTTCTATGTGGTAATAAGGTGACTTCCATTTGTTTGTTATTAAGGTGTTTATATGTGTTATTGTATAAGTAATCGGGAGGTTCATAGTGCGATGGGTATTAATGCATCATTAAGGTGTTAGTGACACATTAATACAGTGGAAGTACTATAGTTAATTGGTTTTTTATCTGCTAATTGGTTACCATCATACATGGGGTAATATACGATGGCTTTTTCTATGACGATGAGAGTCCAAGCATGGATGTATTATCTCTCTGTCTCTCGTTCTATCTCTATCTTTATAGATAGATAAAAAATCCATATTTGGGCCCTCGTCCTCATAAAAAAAAAAAAAATCATATGTTTCTCCATATATGATAGTAGCCAATTAGCAGATGCAAAAACAATTAACTACTTCCACTATACTAATGTGTTATTAACACCTTAATAGCACATTAATACCTAACACACTACAACCCGCTCTATTACATATACAGTAACACACAGAAAAACCCTAATAAAACATATTAAAAAACATTTAATAAACATTGAACAGCAGCCTTATCAACACATGGAACAGCCACCCTTAAACCCCATACCTAAAACAGCTACAGCCTCTAACACAAACACACAGGAAAAAAGTCTGCCTATGGAAAACTGCCCTAGTTTCCACACTAATCTCACACCCAAATCCTCTCTCCAGCCACTCTCACCAAATAGCCATGTGTCTTGACCCTGCAGGTCTCTATCTTACACAGGCATCCCTCCATTCTGCTCCTGAGACCCATAACACTCCTGATCTCAAACTTGCCTCTCTTGCTGCAACTACAGACCATACTACCAACTGCACTCTGCCTCAGACTGCTACTCCTGAAGGCACTGTGAATGCTGCTTCTGACCACACACAACACCACTCTCCATCCTGAACACACTATGAGAAAGACCACCAGAGCCATGCCTTCTTTTATGCCAGTACCCCCCTCAGGAAGATCTCCGGTCAAAGTGCTGGGGTTGTGTGGCCTTGCAGCTGCACGATTCTATCCTTATTTATTGCACTTTGGAATAAACCTACTGAATTTCTACACACTTATATGTTTGACTCATTTGCTATAACAGAACCCAGTTGTCGGTGAGTGCTTTGCTATTGTGGTCAATTTTCTCCTTTTATAAGAGTCTTCTGCACTATGGAAATACTACAGGTGTTTTTGTGTAAAATGGCCATCATGATGGGCTGACTATCTAGCAGCAAAGAGTGAAGTAAGAGTTTTATCTGCAGAATTCTCATCATTCACCTATATAATTCTCTGTTTTAAGTTCCTTGGTAGTAGAAGTAGTAATTTTTTAGTATCGTTAAGGCATTTTTAGGCAGTTAGATATACATGTGGTTCTTTTATTTTAAATTGCCAGTTCCTGTAGCTTAACTCATTATCTCCTGGTTGGCCATTTTGTGTCAGGTAAACAATGGGTAGTTCGGACATCATATGGAGCTATTGGAGGTAATGAGTTTAAAGATTTCGGGAGATCAGCAGCCCTCCAGGATCTGTGCTGCCATACCAGTTTAAGATCTTAATTTGAGGACTTAGCAGATTATTATTAGCATTTCTGATAATTATCACCCCCTTTCTTGTTTGTTAATTATGCCCAGGAACCGCTTGTACTGTAGTTCCTGATCCGCTGCCTGCTTATGTATGAGAGCAGACTGAAACCCAGATTTCTTCCATATGGAGGTCCCGACTATAAGTGAGAGACTGACAGTTTGAATGGGCCCTGGCTGTGGGCAGGATGGACTGTACATTGAATTGAGCGATTTAGCTGGTGTCTGTGACAAGTAGTCAGTGCTGACAGTTGGGAAAATTGCTGGATGAGGAGGTCATCCTAAGAACACCATGGTGGTGGTGAAGGGAGCAGCTGATACAGCTCACTAAGTCAATAAGCTTGGTTGGTGGGGGTGCTGAGGCCTTTTTGTTTAGGTGTGCTGTGAGAGAGCACTAAGCTAGAGACTTGTTGGCATCCTTGGGATAAAACCCAGTGAGTCACCAAAGTGAGAGTGCAGTGATCTTGAAGAATGTCCTCTGGAATCTGGTCATTGGCTTTTCCATTCTTTTTTGAGGTATCTGTTGGGACTTGGTGCAGGCTGTAGAGAGGATTCTTTCTTAGACTATACACTGCTTGGGAGTTATGGCTGTGAATACAGCTTGCTTTCACTGACGGAGCTACTAGACTGCTTCTCTTTTTTGGAGTTCCAATCTGTTTGAGACTGATCTCTGGTTTGGCAAATGAGCACTGTGTCATGAAGGAGTGATTTACTGCTTCTGATTTAGAAGACTGGATTGTAAAGTATACATCTCCCTGGCCTGGTTTTATGAAAATTTGCAGGCACAACGCTTATCTAACTGCAGTGTGAATGTGGAGCGAGCAGTGTGATTTTTGGTGTATGTTTGAGTTGGAATGTGTGTGGAGTGTGACTTGATTTGGTGAGGTAGATTGAGCTGGTGTTAGGTAGATGTAGTTTATATTTTCTAGTATTGTGAAGTGCTAAACTGAGGAAGGTGAAGTGTGGTGAGGGTGGAGGAAGGTTGGCATTTGTTCATGCATGGGTTATGTGTCGTAGTACCAATGAGTCTAGACCTTGATTTTCATACTTCCCTGACCTTTGAACATTTATATGTATATTTTGATACTTGCTAGTCTAGATTTAAAAAACAAAACTTATATTTTTGCTGAGACTTTATTTTTTAGTAGGACTGTATCATAAATACAAATGTTATTGTAGCAGCTTTGACGGGATTTGAAACAGCACTCTATCCAAACCTTCTTTGATTAAAGGTAATTGTTGATGTTACCGGTTTCTTTTTCACAGATTGTAGCTCTTTTTTGTGCTCTATGTTTTCTTCCCTTTTTTTAATCCAAAGAAGAGGATTACAGTAAGGTAGAGGAAGTTGCTTATTAATCAGTCCGTTTAACTTTTATGTCATTTTTAAGTTGTTTTTTCAGAAGCACACATCTAAATGTAAACTGATATAGAGTGTGTGCATTGATACTTTCAGGATACATGTGCTAAATTAATTATAGTGATATATTCCACATTAATAGGTTTATTTTCATTATATATGCAGTACTAGTGATGTCTCCCCTTCCCATCTAAGGACTAAGTCTATATTGCTCAGAATCTGTTTACCTTTTGGTAATGTTTAATATGTAAATCTATCAGTTTCTGTTTTGATTGCTTGTATGCTGCAATATACTCAGAATGTACAGTATGTACCCTCAATATATATGTATTGAAAATTTCAATAAATAAAAAGCAAAAAACAAAATTCTTATCTGATCAGCTGTGATGGCTCTATCCCTTCTGCAAACACACAGTGTGTGCAGTGGTAGTTCATTGCATGGAAATGGGGATTGTGATAGATCAAAGCCAATTTTCTACTATGGGGGGATGGCTGGACCAGGCCAGTGAGATGCTCCAGGTGGAAATGGAACCAGGATAGGGGTCCTCCCTGCCTGTTGTCCGTCCCAGGGGATGCTGAGTTGCCAACAGTAAGGTTGGTCAGTGGGTCCACCTGCACAGCCTCTCCCCTTAGGATAATTTTTTTTATTTCTTTTAATTCTCTATTCCCAAGGAATAAGACCATGGTGGTGGTGGATTTTGTTGCAGATTCTTCAGTGGATTTGGTGTATGTCATGAAATCTTGGTTGGACAATGACTCCGCTCCGATGCTGGAGGCATAGATCCCAGCAGACTATTCTGTGGTGCACAGCCTGAGCTGGGAGTACTGTTTTAGATCTGGTTAGAGGTTTGCAGCATACCCATTAGGAGAAGTCAGGTCATTTTAATGTGTGGCTGTCAAGGTTGACACAGGTATGGGGGGGACAGGATCCTTCTTGTATACTAGTCTCTGAGATGTGTGAATAGTTTCCTGTGGGAATTTGGAGATTCTGGAGCTGACCTGACATTGGACCCAAGGTGACTAGTGTTAGGTGACCTAAATGTCTGGGTTGGCTATGACTCCTCAGTGCCTCATCAGCAATTCCTTCAACAGATAAATCTGTTTCGCCTCACACAGGTTGTTCACTCTGCAGCTCATCAGCATGGCCATGCCTTGGACCTTGTTTTTCCACTGGGTCTTGACGTCTGAGGTAGCAAGCTTGATCCAATTGCTTAGTTGGACCATCATCCTGTTTGCTTTCTTATCAGGCCTCCATAAGAGTATCCCCTCCTGTGAAGTTAGCCCGGTACTGTCTGTAATGTAATCTTGAGCCTATAATGCTCATGATGGTACTGTACTACTGAAGCATGCTGTGGGTGTGTTTGGATAGGAAAGAGAGAGTGGTGGAGGCTTATTATCAAGGTCTTGATTTTTCTGCGATTCTGTGGCTGCGAAGAGTGCCACAGAATGTACTGTAAACCACGGAATAGTTTTCTGTAGTTAACATAAATTGAAATATTATTTTGCAATTTACACAAACTGCAGAATAATTTTTCAAAGTGTACATGAAACTGAGGAAGATTATTTAGCTGTTTACATAATCCGTGGAATAGTTTTGTAGTTAACATAAACTGTGGAATATTATTACACGGTTTAGAAAAAATGCAGAATAGTTGCTTGCACTTTACGTTAATGAGTCAATATAAACTGTAGAAAAACAAATCTTCAGTTTAAATTGACCTTTTAAGGTACACATAGGAAAATTATTTCATGGATCGTATAAACTGTGGAAAACTATTCTATGGTTTACAGTACATTAAATTCCATAAAATGATTCTTGGAATTCGGCAGAATTTAAAAAAAATTCTGAAAAGCATTTTGGAGCAGTCCCTGCCCAATAGCTTGCTGCTAGTGCTTTACCTTAAAAAACAAAATAGGTTAATCCCATGCCCTACCCAGTACGGGCCCACTGCTCTCCCTAACCCTCTCTGAGTGCCTCCCACAGTCACCATAGGTGAGAAGTATTACTATTTTTATTGGATCCCATGCTGTGCTGTAATCCTCATCCTTCTTATTTTACTGCTGGACCAGAATTCCAGTTTCATGTCCCAGGAATGCTTTGTGCACAGCCACACAAGGTTCCACTAGAATAAGAAACTGATATTCTAGCCTGGCAGTGAAACTGGAAGGATGTGGATCACTGTGTAGCACGAGAGTTGATAAAAATACTGCATTACTACTTCAAATATGTTGATAGTAGATGCTTTCAGGGTGAGGTGGGAAGGGTAATGAGGCTGTGATGAATGGGGTGTTTTTCTTTTTTGTTTCCTACTTTCTAGTACTATATGTGTAAGATCTCAAGAGCTAGCTGACAACTTGCTCTGGTTCATGGGTCCTAGTCCCAAATCAAAGTTTATTCCCTACCTTGGTGTGCGGGGGGTGGTCTGTTTGCTGCCAAAGCCCCTAACTGCCACCGCATAAATTTCCACAGAGACAGGAAACTGATGCTGCAGAAGTTCTATCACAACAGAGGGACTTGCCACAGAACTAAGACCCAAATTGCTATAGAGAAATCAGGGCCTTGCATATAATGTGACTGTAACTGCTGCACTTGAATCCCTTGTGCCATTTTGTGCACAGCCAAGTGTTTCCTGCTAGAACTCCCCAGTATAATAAGGAGCTCAGGCAGGTAATGGCCAAAAGGTAGTGGGTGGAGCATTCTTGGAGGAGGTCAGGATCACTGGGGAACAGACTAACCCTGAGGACTCACTATAAAGTATCAGGGGGAAGTTTCCCTCAGAAAGGCAGAGTTCCTGTCATGGGTGATTGCAGCAGGAAGGAACAGACTGGCTCAACTCGTTTGCATTGTGGACAGATTATTATATCTTATCTCTCTATAGGCTGGGTGAGAGGTGTCAACAGGAAAAAGTAAGGAGTTTGGTCAGTTCTTCCTAGATGGGGTATCCTCAAGTTACTCCTGGTTTCCCTGAGTGGGCTGCCATGGTCCAACACTAGCCAGCACTTACTGAATGAGAGCATTCCATTCGTCTGGATTGAATTTCAGTCAGTACTAGATGGAGAGAGTTCAGTTGATCTCTCAGCTGTGTCTCACTTTCTGTATGCTGCACCTGGGACCAAACCAGCTGTTGGTAGACTGCCAAGAGTCCCTGGGTCCAGTTATGGTTGAGATTGTTAGGTGTTCCCAAAATTAGAATGTTTATCCCCTGCACTGCAGAGGGCAGTGATACCGCCTCTTTTAAAAAATGCTATACTTGGACCTTGACATCTTGTCTAGTTACAGGTCTATCTTGAATCTTCCCTTTTTAGGGTAGAATATTGAGAAGGTTGTGGTGGCACAGCTTGACATGCACCTGGAGAAGTTTTCTACCCAGGAATCTATCCAGCTGGTTTCAGGAGGTATGTCAGCATGGTGACAGCACTCATCAGGGTGCAAAATGGTCTTCTTCTAGGGTGAGATAGAGGAGAATGATCAATAACTGTACACCTCAGTCTCATGTCAGTGTTTGACACTGTAGATCATGGAGTTTTAATAACTTGACTTAGGCACTTTGGAGGACTCAAAGGCACTGTGAAGAAGTGGTTTGAGTCCTTCCATTCTGGCAGGGTGAAGCAGGTAGCTCTGGTAAACTTTTCTCATGCCCTTCTCTTCAAGGTCAGGTGCCTCAGGGTTCAATCTTATTACCTATGTTTGTGGTGTATACAGTATATGCTACCATTGAGAGAGATCATTCAAAGATATGCTTGAGTTTTCATTGCTACAGAATGCTGATAATACTCAACTACTGTATTATCTGTCATTTGCCTCTGGAGAGATAAATGCTGTTGATCTGCTGAACAGATGCCTATCTGACATAAATGACTGGATAGCCTCCAGCTGGTTGAGGCTGAATACAGACAAAATGAAAGTGTTGTTGGTAGATATAGGTTCTCAAAGATTGGCAAGTATGGGAGGGGGGAGTTGGCCAGGCTACTTATGTTGCTCCTCTAACAACCATAGATATGTAAAGAATCTTGGTTGTCATCATGGATCACAGACTGACAATAGAACATCAGGTATCAACTGTCATCCATGGTGGCTGTTACTCTTTCAGCCTTAGAAATATGGCCCAGAACAAGCCCTGTCTGGACTCTGACAACCTGAAAACAGTACATGCCTTCTTTATGTTGAGATTTGGCTACTATAGTGCCTTGTCCCTAAGGTTATCTGTAGGGTTGAGGTGTGGTTACATCTGGTGCAGAATTCCACAGCCAGGTTGGTTGTTGGAGTTCCCTGCTTCATGCAGATCTCCCGTGTGCTGCCGACATTGCACTGACTGTCAATGAGTTGGCATGTCACCTATAAAATCATTTTGTTAACATTCAAAGTCCTACATAATATGGGCCCCAGGTACCTGAAAGAGTTCCTCCGTCCATATTCTTCTGTCCACCCTCTGCAATTCTGATGTGGGCCTTTTGTTTTTTCCTAACTCAGCTTTATTCAGTCAGTTATCAACAGTACATCGAGAATAACATTTATCAGCAACTCAGTCTATATGCCATAATAAATTAAGAAGTTTTTTCCATTGTATTTTGACCCAGGTAAACAACCCACTTCCATGCTATTTTATCTGTTACCATTAGTCGTCTTTACCCAAGTCTGATTTTGTGTTAATTGACAATTAAAATTGTTCATCTGATGAACATAAAAAACATACAAAAAAAAGCAAGTGGAAGACCACCTGGTCTATCGTGTCTGCTCAGTAAGCGATACAGCGCCTGGCCTTACAATTTACGTCAATGACCCTGCCCCCCCAAAGTCCTTCCCTCTCTCCCCCCTTCTCCCCTTCTTTGGTCCCTAGGGTTTCCTTTGTGCTTGTCCCATGCTCTCTCGAATGCTCCCACCATCCTTGCTGATACCACCTCCTCTGGCAGCTCATTCTAGGTGGACACCACCCTCTCTGTATAGAAATCATTCCTTACATCCCTTGTGAACTCCCCCCCCCATCAGTTTTAGGCTGCACCCCCTAGTGGTGCTGTTGTCACTCATTGTAAAGAGACCCTCTCTTTTCATTCTATTAATTCCCTTCATGTGCTTGAAGGTCTCTATCATATCATCCCTCTGCCTCCTATCTTCCAGGGAGTACATCCCCAGAGCTCCCCAGCCTCTCCTCATAGGACCTATCCTGTATTCCCTTGATCATCTTGGTTGCTCTCCTCTGGACCCCCTCCAGCATGCTAATGTCCTTCTTAAGGTAAGGATGCCAGTACCTCACCCACTGTTCTAAATGTTGTCTCACCAATGACCTGTACAATGGTAAAATAACCTTGCTCCACCTACTACTGAATTCCCTTGCAATACACCCCAGCATACTGTTAGCCTTCACCACTGCCTTTTTACACTGAGAGGTGTGTTTCAGGTCTCTTGTAATCTCTAATCCTAGATCCTTTTCCTCTTCAGAAGCAATTATCTGAACCCCTCCTTTGTAATACTCTATCCTAGGGTTCTTGACCCATATGTGCATCACTTTGTACTTTTCGGCATTGAAACCAAGTTGCCAAATTCCTGACCATCTCTCTAGTCTGGTGAGGTCCTCCTTCAGGTCCTTTATCCCCTCCTTGGTGTCCACTCTCTCACAGAGTTTGGTGTTGTCCACAAACAGGCATATTTTGCCTTTAATACCTTCCCTGATGTCACTTATGAAGACATTGAACAACAATGGCCCCAGCACCGATCCCTGCGGAACCCCGCTGGTGACCTCCTTGGTGCTGGAGAACTCACTCCTAATCACTACTCTCTGGGTTCTACCACTGAACCAGTTCTCAACCCATCTTAACATATTCTCCCCCACCCCATGATCCCTCAGTTTCAATATCAACCTTTTGTGTGGTACAGAATCGAAGACCTTGCTAAAGTCCAGGTATATGATATGCACCTCCTTGCCTTTGTCCACTACCCTCATGATCCAATGGAAGAACTCAATCAGATTTGTTTGACATGGTCTGCCTGCCACAAACCTGTGCTGTCTTTCATCCTGTAGACCATTCTCCTCTATGTACCTCACCAGCCTTTCCTTTAGTATGGTCTCCATGAGTTTACAAACTATTAAGGTCAGGTTGACTGACCTATAGTTACCAGGGTCATCCTTGGGTCTGCTCTTGTGTAGTGGCATCACATGTGCCATTCTCCACTCTAGCAGCACCACTTTCAACTCCAAAGATCTATTGAAGAGAACATCCAGCTGCCCCGCCAGATCCTCTGCTAACTTTTTCAGCACCCTGGGGTGTATTTTGTCTGGCCCCAGGGATTTGTCCTCACTCAGGGCCATCAGCCCCTCCCTCACTCTTTGAATCCCGATTACCCCGTGACTTCACTCTCTGTTCCATCCCTCCTTCTTCCTGCACATGGCACCAGTCCATCCTTTTCCTTTGTAAAGATGGAGCAGAAGTATTCATTTAAAACCTCTGCTTTGCTCCCGTCTTCGTCAACCCAACTATCCCCATTCCTCAGTCTAACAATACCATCCTTCTTGTCCCTCCTTTTACTTATGTAGCAAATGAAGGACTTTTCCCCATTCTTTATTCCTTTGGCTATTTGGAGCTCTTTCTATGCCTTTGTCTGCACACATCCCTTCTTGCCACTATAGCTAGCCTCTGGTATTCTTCCTCATCCTTTTTCTTTGCTGTTCTTTTGAATTTTCTATAGGCTGCCATCTTTTCCCTAACCTCTCAGGTCACCTCTCCATTAAACCAGCTTGGTGGTCTGGCTTTCAATTTCTTCCCCCTAAATTTGATACAACTGCTTGTGGCCTGCTGAATGGACCCCATAATGATGACCTATAGTCATTTCACCTCCCTGCCCTCCTCCATGCTCTCCAGGTTTTCCCCTAACACTTCTCTCATCTTTTTAAGATTTGCCCTCCTGAAAGCCAGTGTTCTGGTCTTGGTAGGGATGTCATCCTTGCCCACGTCCAAACTGAACCACACTGTATTGTGGTCGCTTCCGCCCAGAGGTTTCCTAATTTCGATCTCCTGTACGCGCTCCCCATTGGTAAGCACTAAGTCTAGGATGGCCCCCACCCTGGTGGCATCGGTCACCCACTGAGTCATGAAGCCATCCTGGATTGCAGTTAGTTTTCCCTGACTTCTGGTGCAGGATGTGGTGGGAGTAGCCCAGTCCACTTTAGGAAGGTTAAAATCCCCCACCACTACCACCTCCCCCTTTCTGGCTGCAATCCACAACTAGGAACACAGCTCTCTGTCCTTGTCCTCACCCTGGTTGAGTGATCTGTATACCACCCCGATCCTGGTCCTCCTTTCTCTGCTAGCCTGCAACTGGAGCCACAATGTTTCTATTTTTCCTTTTCCTCCTTCCTCATGCAAATTATTCCCTCCCTGATGTATGCTGCCACCCCCTCCTTTGCCTATCTCTCTGTCCTTTCTGTATAGCTTGTAACCTCGATTGAGAGATCACAGTCATGTGTGCCATAGCCCAGGTTTCAGTAACTGCTCCTATATTCACCTTACCCTATGCTAAGAGGGCATGCATCTCTACCACCTTGTTCCCGAGACTGCGGGCATTTAGCAACCTCACCCTTTGCTTTGTCCCTATAATACCTTGGCTGTTTTGTTCAATAACTTTGTCCTGGTTTGCCCTCCTTCCCTCCTCTTCTCCCGTACTCCTTAGCTGCCTCCCTTCCCCTTTGTTGTTACCGTATTTGTGGGGGGGAGGTCAACCAACCTCCTCTTTTCAAATTGTGTGGGCCCTCCCCCCTTAGCAGTTTAAACCAAGTTCTGGAGACCCCATCTCCACAAGGAAATAGGATAGAGGCAGTCCAGAGGAGGGCAACTAAAATGGTGCAGGGTCTGCAAGAGAAGCCGTATGAGGAGAGACTAAAGGAGCTTAATATGTATACCCTTGAGGAAAGAAGGGAGAGGGGGGACATGATAGAAACTTTAAAGTACCTCAGTGGAATCAACAAAGTCCAAGAGGGTAGCATCTTTCAGAAAAGGAGACGTGCAAGAACAAAGGGACACAATTTGAATATTAGGAGGCGGTTCAGGGCAATGTGAGAGTATTATTTCACAGATGGGTAGTGGATGCATGGAACAGCCTTCCTGAGGAAGTTGTGGGGTCTAAAACTGTGGGAGAATTCAAGAATGCATGGGACAGACATAAGGCAATTCTTGTGGGGGGTAGGAAGAAATAGGCTGTTGGTTAACTAGGATCTGCAGCCTATCCTGTGGGTAGGGAAATGGGCAGACTAGATGGGCCAAGCGGTCCTTATCTGCCGTCAAAGTCTGTGTTTCTATGTTTCTAAGTTCCTTTCCCATATATTTCCCCAGCCTGTCCTTTAGTATTTTCTTCCCCTCCCAACTAAGGTGCAGTCTGTCTGGGCAATAAAGCCCCTTATTTGACCATATGTCCCCCAACCCCCAATAAGACTGTACCCCTCCTCTTTACACCAAACACCCAGCCACTCATTGAATTCCACTATTCTCCTTTTCCTAGCTGTGCTGGACCTGGGGAATGGGATTACTTCCAAAAAGGCCAGCGAGTTCACAGAATCCCTGGATGATCTTGCTATTTTCTTGAATCTGTTCTATACCACCCCCTCCTCCTCACCTGCTAGATCATTGGTTCCAAGGTGTATAATTAAGTCAGGCTTCCCTCCTGTCTCCCTCACCACCACCTTGATCTTAAGTGTTGCTCTCTCTGCCTCCATTCCCTGCATGCAAGCTAGCAGCGTATTATTCCATGGGTCCCCCTTTCTCCCCCCCTCTGTATACCCTACATTATAGAATCGCCAAACACCACTACCTTTCTGCTGCTTGTGTGTCTGTACCCTGACCCCCTTCATCTCCTCATAAACTATTGTGCCCCCTCCTCAGTCCCTCCTTTTTCTTTGCTGGAGTCATCCCATGTGTACCAGCAACTCCCCCTGTTCTTGCTTCCTTGCTCCCATTTGATCCCCTCTCTTCCTGGTTCCCCATCTTTGTTCCCATTATGTCTTCTCCATTCACTCCTGTAATTCTACCTCCTTCATTTTTTGCCTGTCCCTTGTGGCTCCCCCCCTTTGTCCACTTGAGCTACTCCTCTCCCTCTCCCCTTTGGCTTCCGTTCCTTGTTTGATCTTCTGAGATACTCCCTTCTCAACCCCTCCCCCACTTCCAACCTACTTCCTTGTGGCTTCCTACCCTTTCCCCTCCCATAGTCCCTTGTTTCCCTATATCTATCAGTACTGTATACCTATTAGATGTGGGTATCGCAATGGAAGAAACATAGATACATAGACAGTGTCGGCAGATAAGGGCCTATGGCCCACCCACTCTGCCCATTTGAGCTTGTAAGTTCAGTTTATGTTTTCCTAGAAGTCTGTTGCCCCATACCCCTGACCTCCAGAATTCCTTTATGTCTATCCCATGCATTCTTAAATCCTGTGATTGTTTCAGCCCCACCACTTCCTCTGGCAGGGTGTTCCACTTGTCCACCACCCGTTCTGTGAAGAAATTCTTCCTCATGTTTCCTCTGAATCATCCTCCCTCCAACTTCATCCCATGCCGTCCTAGTCCTGGAACATCTTTTGCTTAAAAACAGTGTATTCCTGCACCCTGTTCCTCCCTGTAAGATACCTGTATGTCTCTATCATATCCCCTCTATCCCTCCTCTCCTCCAGGAGTACATGTTCAGTTCCTTCAACCTGTCCTCATAGGGCTTGTGATGCAATCCATGCACCATCTTTGTTGCCCTCCTCTGAACCTTCTCTACCCTGTCTATGTCCTCACGTAGGTAAGGTCCCAGAACTGTACACTGTACTCCAGGTGGGGCCTCACTAGTGTCTTGTATAGTGGAATTATGACCTCCCTTTTCTGCTGGTGATGCCCATATGCATCCATCATCCTATTTGCTTTACCTGCTGCCTTGTCACACTGTTTTCCTACCTGGGTCAGTCAGAGATGATAACACCAAGATCCCTTTCCTGCTTGGTGCATGCTATATCCTCACCCCCCAACTGATATATTTGTGCCAGGGTTTTGTGCCCCATGCATTATCTTGCACTTCTTTGCATTAATTTCAACTGCCAAACCCCTGACCATTCAAGTTTCTGCAGGTCCCGTCTCATTCTGTCTATACCCTCTGGTGTGTCTACTCTGTTACAGAGCTTTGTGTCATCAGCGAACAGTGAAATTCTGCCTTCTAGGTCCCAAGCAATGTCACTGATGAAGATGTTGAATAGGACCGGTCCCAGCACTGATCCCTGTGGTACCCCACTGGTCACTCTTCCCTCTGTGTAGTGACAGCCATTTACCTCCACCCTCTGTGTCCTGCCACCCTAGCCAGTTACCTACCCACCACACTACTGTCCTGCCCACACCCATATTCCCCAGTTTGTGTGATAGTCTTCTATGTGGCACAGTGTCAAGGCCTTGCTGGAGTCCAGATAGGCCATGTCCACTGCCTCCTGATCCACCTCCCTAGTCACCCAGTCAAAAATTCAACGAGGTTGGTCTGACATGACCTCCCCTGGTGAAACCATGCTGCCTTGGGTCCTGTAGTCCATTGACAACCAGATGTTCCACCAATCTCTCCTTCAGTAGTGCTTCCATGATCTTCTCCACTACGAGGGTGAGGCTGACTGGTCTGTAGTTCCCCGCTTCCTCTTTGTTCCCACTATTGTATAAGGGGACTACATCTGCAGTTTTTGGGTACCTCCCCTGTTTCCAGTGATCGGCTAAACAGGATAGCCAGAGGTTCAGCCACCACCTCTCTTAGTTCTTTAAGGACCCTGGAGTGCACCCCCTCTGGCCCCATTGCTTTATCAACTCTTATTACTTCCAGTTCCTTCAGGACCCTTTCTCGTGTGAAGGGACTTGTGTCCATTTCTGCACCATTCTCTCCCCTTGTACTCCCTTCAGACCCATTACCCTCCTCTTCCTCAGTAAAGATTGAGCAGAAATACCTGTTCAGTATGTCAGCTTTACTGTTGTCATCCTCCACGCTGCCCCCATCCTCCCCCTTCAGTCTCACTATCCCTCCCTTTGCCTTTCTTTTTTCACTTATGTACCTGTAAAAGGTTTTGTCCCCTCTACCCACTGATTTTGCAATGTGTTCTTCTGTCTGAGCTTTGGCTTCCTTACTGACCTCCCTGCCTCCCTTTGCTTCTCCTGGTACTTCTCCCTATCCCCTTCTGCCTATGTCTTTTGTATTGCCTGAATGCAATCTTTTGGCTTTCACTTTCTTTGCTACCTCTTTGGAAAACCATAATGGTCTCCTCTTCCTTTTCCTCTTGCTAACCTGCTTAATGCAATTCTTTTGCTCTTGTAATCCCCATTTTAAATACTGCCCACTGTTCCTCAATCCCTGATTCCTCCCATTCCCTAATGCCTCTTTCAAGTATCTCCCCATTTTCCCAAAGTCTGCCCCCTAAAATCCAGGATACGTGTTTTGTGTGGTTTTGTTCTGCTCTTTCTGTGATTTCAAACCACAATGACTGGTGGTCACTGTTTCCAGGTGCTCCCCACTGTTACCCCATCACACTGTCCCTGTTTGTGAGCACAAGGTCCAGTATGCCTTCTGCGAGTTGGTTCCATGACCAGTTGCTTGAGGAAGGCACGCGGAAGGAGTACAGGATAAATCTGCTCTAATTGATGCTGCTGCTGGGATGCTCCAGTCCACGTCTGGAATATTGAAGTCTCCAACCAGTACTACCTCACCCTTGTCTGCCATCCTTTGGATGGCTAGCATCAGCTCCCTATCCATTTCTTCCTCCTGGGCTGGTGGTCTATAGATCACACCTGTGCAGATGGCTGGCCCCATTTTCCTTTCCAGCTTAACCCACAGTATCTCTCTCCGATTTTGTTCCTCCTGGATCTCTGTGGCCCTTATGTCATTTTTCACATACAGTGCCACTCCTCCTCCCTTCCTGTCTGCCCTGTCTCTTCTGAATATGTTGTAGCCAGGTATGGCCATCTCCCAGTAGTGGTTATGATTACACCAGGTTTCAGTGATGACCACAGTGTCCAGGTCTCACTGCACCATGACAGCCTCCAGATCTTCCATCTTGTTGCTAAGGCTTCTGGCATTTGCACACATGGCTTTCCATGATTTGACCTCCCTAGACTGTTTTGCTGTTCTACTCCAGCCCCTTCCTTGGTTTTCCTTTATCCCTGGTTCTCCTTGCTGTCTGCCCTTCTACTGAATTTTGCCCCTTTTCTGCCTATCCACCTCTTGGGAGCTAATCTCCATCTTTTGCACACTGCTTTGTTGAGATAGCCACTCCTCTGATTTGCTGGTTCCACTGCTAGCTGTGGGGGGGGGGTGAGCAAGTAGGTATCCTCCTTGCTGACCTGCCACCCCCCTTTGCTAGTTTAAATGCTTGTCAATGTAGCATTTAAACTTATCATTGAGTGCTTGGATCCCCCTCCAGGATGGATGCAGGCCGTCAGGCTTGAACAAACCTCTATCCCTCCAGGTGGGTCCCCAGTCACCAATGAATCCAAACCCTTCCTCACAGCACCAGTTCTTCAACCATGAGTTAAAGTTCCTGGTGCATGCACCCCTATGCTGTCCCTTGCCTCTCACAGGTAGTACTTCTGAGAAAGTGACAGAAGTAGCTACTTGCTTGAGTCCCCAATTTCCTAAACTCTTCCTGAACTTCCTTTGGCTCCCATTTGCCAGGTCATTAGTACCTAGGTGGATAATGACATCCAGCTCACCCTCCCGTCTTGCCTTCCCAGTGATCCCCAGGATCTTCCTTCCATCCCTCCATGCCGTGGCACCTGTGAGCACCTCACTCCTGTCCTCTGCCTCCTGTGTTCCTAGCTGGATCCCTCTTATGATGGAGTCCCCCACTAGGATTCGCTTCCTCCTCCTCTGGGGTTCACTGCTTTCCCCGCTGAGGTCACCTCCTTGGCTAACCTCCACATCCTTTCCTTCCACTTCTCTGGGTACCTCTATTTGGTTGTCCCCATCTGCCAGTGTGGCATATGAGTTCTTGAATGGTATAGGATCTGGGATGTGCCTCTGCCTGACCGCTCTAACCCCCCCTGAGCCCACTGTCATCCAAGTGCTCCTCATTCTCAGCATCCTTTGAGGCAGTTGCATTGGACTGGGTGGTCTCTGGATAGGGGTGATGGTACTCCTGACCCAGTTTACTTCCGCTCTGAGTCTGGCTACCTCATCCCGTAGTCCAGAGAGATGCACGCAGGTAGGCATCACCTCAGTGTCCAGAAGGTCTGCCTGAATATGGCTGCCCCAGAGCCACTGCATTGCACTACTCCTCACATTATACTGCAATTATACTGCTATTCCACTACTTGTCTGCTACTGAAGCTCTCCTAGTTCCCTTTTTATTAATTTACTGTCCTTAAAATCCTGCCACTGATCCTTAGATACTTTTCTTTTTAAAAAAAGAAAATAAACCAAGAAATAAATAAATGAGTCAAAACACTTGTCATGCTGAGGGTGGGCTTCTTCACCCTTATGCCCCTCCTACTCCACACCCCTTACTATACCCTGTGTTTAGCTCCTGTCAATCAGATTTAACAGGGCATATAATTAAGAGTTGGGGAAAGGGGAGGGTGAAAATTTGCAGCAATTAAAGACAGCAAAGAAATACACCACCACTATGTTTTAAATTTTCAACAGCCCAAAAACAATTCTAAGTCAAGACAACAAAGAAAGTACAGTGTCACTAAAAGCCCACAATCTAAGTTTAAAAGAAAAATAGCAATTACCAGTTACTGTAAAGCACTGAATTGAATATGTTTCCTTCCCCTTCTGACTTCTTCTGAGAAAATAAAACTCACTTGCTACCTCCACTCTGACTAAGCCCCCCCCTCCGGTTATCACGTAGCTGAGGTCAGAGACCAGACAATTAACACCCCTCACCCAAACTACAGGGAAAGTCAGACAAGCCAAGACTAAATTTGCAGCAATTAAAGACAGCAAAGAAATACACCACCACTACGTTTTAAATTTTCAACAGCCCAAAAACAATTCTAAGTAAAGACAGCAAAGAAAGTACAGTGTCACTAAAAGCCCACAATCTAAGTTTAAAAGAAAAATAGCAATTACCAGTTACTGTAAAGAACTATCCTCTATTCCCATTGTCCTTTTTACAATAGATCTTCTCACCCCCCCTCCCCATTTCTTACCACCCATTATTCCTCCTCCTTGGTTCTGCCAGTTCTGTATGTTCCCTGATGGTGGCATGCTCTCAGCACCTGTGTAACTCCTTTTTATTTTCTGTCCTATGTCTGCTATCACTGTGCCCTGAAGCAGCTACTACCTCCCCATACTAATCCTCTCTGCTTCCCCCCTCCTGCGTTCCAAATCCCAACTAAGCCACTGTACCTCTCTACTTAATTGCTGTAGGCTCCTGCACACCAGGCACCCCCCCTGTTTTCCACAATATCTCAATGAAGACCGTGGCCCCACATGCATTACAGCTTACAATCCTTCCTCTGCTGACCTATTTTGTTTTTCTGCTTTCCTCCACCTCTCCCCTTCCATCTGTTCTGCTGTTTGTAACAATTCCTGGTCCCCCGCATTTCCTGTATGTGGCCTATCCCAACCTAGCTAACATCAACTTGGTGACCTAGGCCCAATCGTTAGTCCATGTCTTAGCATCCCTCGCTCGCTTTCCACCTGCCACCCAATCCCCACACAATTCACAGTCCCCCCAGCATTTCCCAGCAATGTTAATTCAGGTAAAACAACAAATAGATCCATACAGTGGACCCTCAGTCCTCAAATGCACAAAACACCCTCTGATGATTTTTTTAAACAAATTTACCCTCCCACTATGACAACCCCTCCAGTGTAACAGCCCTGAATGCACAACCTAAAAACACCCCACGGTAACACTTCACACTACTGGTTAGACAAATCTTCAGTGCACAAAATTTAAAACACCTTCTGCTGCACTTTTTAAGCAGATAATCTGTCCCATTATGAAAAACCCCCAGTTTAACAATCCTGAATGCACCAACCACAGAAACACCCTTGATACCCAGGCAGAAATACAATCACAAAACCATTTTTAACCTGATAAAGAGAGATACTTAAAGTAACAAGGCACAGGTGTGGGTGCTCACCTCAAAATGGGTGCACGTACCCAGGAGTGTATACACATATGTAGAACACAGGTCCCAGTACAAACCAGGGGAGGTCAGCACACCACTAGAAGGTCATGAGACCTTATGGTTGCAACCAATAGTTGCTTTAATCCCCAAAAAACAGTAGAAAGAACTAATAAAGTAACATAGGCACTCCTTGGGGGTGAATATCCTTATAAATAATGAGTTTATTGTGATACCAAAGAACCTCAAATTGCACTTATCCATCTGCACATAATTAAAGTTAAAAAAACTCTTACTACAGTGTGGTACTGATTCTGACAAGCAATATTGCATAACAAAGCTTTTATATGGCATCCATTTTCAGCATTGCTGTTCAGAGAGGTACTTATCTTATGCACTGCTTCTGGTGCAC
Organism: Neoceratodus forsteri; assembly: GCA_016271365.2. Lineage (NCBI taxonomy): Eukaryota > Metazoa > Chordata > Ceratodontiformes > Ceratodontidae > Neoceratodus > Neoceratodus forsteri. The sequence goes on from CM057458.1 coordinate 557,846,044, forward strand.
TGAGCTCCTCTCCATTCCTCTGACCACTGTCCCTAGAAGTCAACTCTCTACTTAACTGTAGATGAAATTGGCTGTGTTATGTGTTTACTCCTATCCTTTTCCATCCATAAACAAGAAGTTGCAACCAACTCTCTGGTTATGTGCCTATAAAGGTAGATGAGCCTGGGGTGGGAAGGATGAAAGGGGTAGGTGGGATCTTCCAGTATTTGGACAAAAACAATCAGCTAGCTGAAATCTGATGCCTGCTGAAAGGATAGCCCAAGCTGGAAAGTACCAGAAAGCCCTAGAAGGTTAGAAGCACAAAGCAGGCCCCTGTGTAGCCACAGCAAAGGAACTCAGCAAACTAAATTCAAGGTGAACTAGCACAAAGCAATTTAAATTCAGTTACCTGAAATCCAATGCCTGTTAAAGGGACAGCCCATGCCAGAAAGTACCAGAAAGCCCTAGAAGGTTAGGAGCACAAAACAGGCCTCTGTGCTGCCATAGCACAGTAACTCAGCAAAATAAATTCAAGGTGAGCTAACACAAAGAAATTTTAACTTAATTACCTCAAATCCAATGCCTGCTGAAGGGACAGCCCAAGCTAGAAAGTTCCAGAAAGCCCTAGAAGGTTAGGAGCACAAAGCAGGCCTCTGTGCAGCCAGAACAAAGGAACTCAACAAACTAAATTCAAAGTGAGCTAACACAAAGCAATGTAAATGGTATTGTAAAAATGGAAATCAATTCATAGGAGACTGGAAGGACTTCTGGGAATGGGGATTGTTCAAATACGATTGTCTACACTTCACAAAGGAGGAAATCCATGCACTAGGCCAAACGTTTGATGTCTTTCAGGGTCATTTAAACTAGCGGATGGGAAGAGGGCACTAGCATCCTACACAATGCTCTGGACAGCTAACGCCCCTCCCCATCACCAAACAGCACATCTTCATTTCATCCGGCAAGAGTAACAAATGGAACAACAAGTAACAGAGGTTACATAACAAAAACTAAACAAATAAAAACACAACCTAAGCAGGGTGAGACAAGAAGCAAGGCATGGAGGGCAATGTGTGTCAATGCCTGCAGCCTCCTAGCAAACAAGATCCCAGACCTCACCGCCATGATATTAGAAGCTGAATTAGATCGGGTAGCGGTAACACAAACATGGTTCACTGAGAACCACACGTGGAATGTCATAATCCCAGGCTACACTCTTTTCAGGAGGGACAGAAAAGGCAAAAAGGGGGGAGGGTTGTGATGTGTGTCAAAGAGGAAATTAAAGCCTCTGAGATGTGAGGGACTTGCAACACCACAGAAATCCTTTGGGTTACCCTCAATGCTGGGGAAAAAGCCCCAATATGGGTGGGAGTAGTCTACAGGCCCCCATCACAAGACGTGAAAAAGGACAAAGAACTCCTTGAATCCATTCTTATGATGGCAGACAAAGGCGAGCTCCTGCTGGTAGGATATTTCAACCTTCCAGATGTGAACTGGGTCTCCTACACTGCCTCATCAGAAAAAAATAAAGAATTCCTCATAGCTGTCCAGGGGGCAGGTCTTACACAACTTGTTGACTCACCAACAATGGAGGATGCAGTCCTTGATCTTGTTCTTACAAGTAACACAAGGCTATCAGGTGATACCATGGGAATTAACCTAGGGTCCAGCAGACATCGGTCAATCTGGCTTACAGTCAACAGACACGAGGATACCACACACGCTAAGCTAAAAATCTTCAACTTCAGGAATATAGACTTCTGCAAAATGAAACCCTTCTTCAAAAGACTGTATCATTATGAAGCAGACAGAAATGTAGAGAGAAGCTGGAAGCACTAAAGAATATGCTAATCCACGTAACAGATAAATACTCAAGGGTGATCAGTAAATCGAAATGGAGAAAAAATCTGCTATGGATCACAAAGGAAGTGTCATCAATAATCAGTTCAAAAAAGAGAGCTTTCAGAAAGTATAAGAAAACAAAAACAGCATCCAGATAGAGAAGAATACAGGGCCAAGCAAAAGGAGGCCAGAAAGACAATCAGAGCTGCAAAGACACAAGCCAAAGAGAAAATTGCTGAGGACATAAACAAAGGAACTTTTCAGGTACATCCGAGAAAAAAGAAAAACCAAGGGGAGCATTGTCAAACTAAAAACCAACTTGGGTCGACACGTGGAAAGGGACACCGAAAAAGCAGAAGTTTTGAACGCATTCTTCTGCTCTATGTTTACAAATGAAGACAGTGGAAATGGTCCAGCACTTGGTACAAATGCACACCACACTCAGGAGGCAGACAGTAGCCCCATTACAAAAGACAGAGTCCTACAGGAACTAAGCAAATTAAAGACAGACAAAGCCATGGGTCCAGATGGAATTCATCCACGGGTCTTAAAAGAGCTCAGGGAGGAACTTGCTGGTCCATTGGCCGCACTCTTCAACAAATCACTGAAAAGTGGACAGGTACCAGAGGACTGAAAAAACACCACTGTAGTGCCCCTACACAAGAGTGGCAGCAAGGAGGAGGAGGCAGGAAACTACTGACCTGTCAGCCTCACCTCTATCTTGGGGAAAATCATGGAATTTATACTTAAAGAAAAGATAGTAGCACACCTGGAAACAAGCTGGAACCTAAACAGCATTGCTTCTCAACTGGACGATCTTGCCAAACAAACATGGAATTCATTGATTGGGTAACTAGAGTAGTAGACCTTGGAGGGGCCATATATATAGTATATCTAAACTTTAGTAAGGCCTTCAACTCTGTCCCACATAGAAAGCTCAGCAACAAACTGGAGAACACAGGTATAGGAAGTAAAATGGTAAACTGGGTGAGAAACTGGCTACAGGGGAGGACCCAGAACATTCTAGTAAATGGTGCTCTATCATGGGAAGGGAAAGTAACCAATGGGGTCCCACAGGGGTCAGTGCTAGGACCAATACTTTTCAACATATTCATCAGCAACATTGCTGATGAATTGGAGGGAAAGATATGCCTGTTTGCAGATGACACTAAACTCTGCAAGAGGGTAGACACACAGGAAGGAGTCAAAAGGATGGAGTCAGACCTAAAGAAACTGGAGGAATGGTCCAGGATGTGACAGTTGAAGTTCCATGCCAAAAAATGCAAAGTCATGCATCTTGGAAAAAGAAACCCAGGGACAAAATACATATTGGGAGGTGAAACATTAGTCATCACCGACCTTGAACAAGATCTTGGAATCATGGTATCAAATGATCTAAAGGTGGGAAGGCAATGTGAAAAGGCATCACAGAAAGCCAGAAGCATCCTAGGATGCATAGGCAGGGATATTACAAGCAGAAAGCAAGAGGCACTAATCCTATTGTACAGGTCCTTGGTGAGGCCTCACCTGAAGTACTCCATCCAGTTCTGAAGACCGCACATTAAAAAGGACATAAACCGATTAGAGTCTGTGCAAAGAAGAGCTACAAAGATAGTCCCAAGACCTCCACCATGAACACTATGAGACTAGATTTAGGAATTTAAACTTGTACTCATTGGAGCAGAGAAGGGACAGGGGAGATATGATAGAATCCTTTAAATACCTCAAGGAAATCAACTCCGTGCAGCAGCAGAGCCTCTTCAATGAGAATAAAGAAGCATGTATCAGAGGGCACAACAGACATTTGGTTGGGGGTAGATTCCGGAGCAATGCCAGAAAAGTTCTTCTTCACTGAAAGGGTCATGGAGCCATGGAACAGACTACCACAAGAGGTGGTGGAGGCTAAGACAGTTAGGGAATTCAAAATATTGTGGGGTTGGCATTGTGGGATACTGAAACAAAGTAGTATATCCTGTGGGGGATAGACAAACAGGCAGACTAGATGGATCAAGCAATCTCCATGTGCTGTCACAGTCTTATGTTGTTACGTAAATTCAATTACCTGAAATCTGATGCCTGCTGAAGGGACAGCCCATGCCAGAAAGTCCTAGAAGGTTAGGAGCTCAAAGCAGGCCTCTGTGAAGCCAGAGCAAAGGAACTCAGCAAACTAAATTCAAGGTAAGTTAACACAAAGCAATTTAAAATCAATTATCTGAAATCTGATGCCTGCTGAAGGAAAAGCCCAAGCCAAAAAGTACCAGAAAGCCCTAGAAGGTTAGGAACACAAAGCAGGCCTCTGTGCAGCCAGAGCAAAGGAACTCAGCAAACTAAAAAACTCTTATCTTCATCTGATGTTTTTTAATCTCTATCTCCAGAGGTTGCAAGACTTTATTAGCCAACTTTAAACCTCATGGAAGACCCCACCACTGATTTGCCAAGACTCCAGGGATCCAGAACCCTAATGTTTTTTTTTCCCTTTTGCTGCTTGGGGTTGGGGAGTTAGGGTTGGAAACCCTATTACCACATTTCCCTACTTTTGTGGCAATAGGTTAGCCTAACTGGTGCATTAACAAAGTTTTTTGCAAATAATTTCCTTTCTTTTTGAGATAGTAGAATTGTATCCTTATTCAAAAACAGATATAAATGCCCTGTGGCAATGGAATACTCCATCTGCCTACAGATGTACAGCAATGGATGTGAAGAATTCATGGGGCTATCTGATAGGTTGTGGAAGTGCAGGGCCCTGTGATCCCTGTGCTTCCATGTGGCTGCAGATTCAAATACACAGGGCAAAGAGTGCATCTGTCAGCCAACACACAGGGCCCTCTGCCACCCATGGGTGGAAATGTACAGGGCCTCATGCCAAGAGGGTAGTTGTCTCCACTGTATGGTACCCAGGCCCATGCAGACAACCTTGCACCTGTTATTTCCTGGCTGGAGATGTGTCAAAGAACAGCGCCATCCCCCACCCTCACCCCATCCAGCTGGGTCACTGAGCTCACCCCCAAACTCAGCACACTGGCATGGGATCACAAAGTATACCCACTGGGGTCAAGACTATCACTACATACAAAGTTTGTTAACAATCATATATATATATATATATATATATATGTATGTATGTATATATGTGTATTTTTTACCCCAAATATTTGAGATACTCATTTTATGATTTGCTTTAGAAATATGACATCTACCATTTATGGTATATTGGTTGAAATGTCATTTTGCACCAGAAGTGTGATAACACATCCTGTCCAAGATTTAAAATACAAAACCTGTTTCGTATATAAGGTGGTGTAGAAAAATACCTATGTTAAAAGTTTTGAGTAAAAATATTGAAACTTGGCAAAGTTATGAGTGAACGTTCAAATACTGCAATGTTCAGTCATAACCTGGGTATTTTACCATATCTGTACACCACATTTTCAGCTCAGTCTTCTTATTATGCCATCTCCTGAACCCAGTAGGAGAAAATGTTCAAATCCTTGCTGAAATGTCATTGTGTGCCACCAAAACGTCATTCCGTCATTCTGCACCACAGGTGCGAAAACACATTTTGGCCATGATCTGGGGTGAAAAAATGACTACTGTATGTTGAAACTTTTGAGTCATAAATATTTAAAATTACCAAAATTATGAGCGAACGTAGAAACATTTCAATGTATGCTCATAACTTTGTAATTTATACATATTGTGACCCCAAATTTTCAACATAGCCTTGTTATGACCCCACCACATAACAAGGGTGGTGCAAATATTCCAAATCCTGGCCAGCCGGTGGCGCTGAGGTTGAGGCACTGGGCGCCACCTCGCGTCACACCAGCGGCCGGGTTGGGAATGAGCCCGGTGCTGGGGTCGGCGGGAGGGAGTAGGTTTGGCGTCCGTGGGGACAGCTCTCTCTCCCAGGGGGATCAGGGGCATCCCGGAGCAGGAGAGACCCCCGGTGGAGACCGGAGGTACTTCCACTGCTGGGAGCACAAGAACAGCCGGAGGCAGATGCCTGGCCAGAACATGGGCGGACGCGCGCACGCTCATGGCCATTGGCGTCAGTGCATGCCTGCCGGCTCAGGGGTGAAAAGTGGGAAAAAGGAGGGCACTGGTTGCGGCAGCATGATGGCCATCTCTGTGCGCGGACTCTCCCGGCACCTGGGTGTGCGGCATTACTGGATCCGGAATGGGTGGGTTGAGCTCCGGAGGGAGTGCTCCCCACCCCCCCGCCGTGGGGGGCAAGCCGCGGGGCCTAATGAGGCCGCTGGGGCAGTTCAAGGGGACGGTGGCTGGACAGACCTGTGGTGAAGCCAGGACATGGCAGGTAGGCAGATCAGTGGCCCTGGGAGGGATAAAAATAGAAGCAAAAAAAAAAATGTTCAAATCCTACCCAAATTTGGGCCCGCTGTGCATAATTCCACTCAGCCTCAGGCTGAGATAGTGTGTAAAGTGATCCTGAGGGTGAGAGTCTCACCATGGTGCAAATAAATCAAGGAAGTAGGAGGTTAGCAAAGGAGGAGGGGAAGAGGCAGTCAGAAAAGAAGAGGGAGGAGGAGGGAGGTACAAAAGGAAACGGGGAAAGCAACAAGCAGAGAGTTAAAATCTGGAAGGTCATGTGTGCAAATGTGAGAAGTCTGGGAAATAAGATCCCAGATCTAGAGGCCATCATGGTGGAAGCCAACCTGGACATTGTGGTCATTATCGAGTCATGGTGCATGGGCAGCCATGACTGGGAGATGATCATACCAGGCTACATGATGTTCAGTAGGGACAGGGTAGGAAGGAAAAGGAGGGGGTTTGGTGTTTTATATGAAGGAAAGCACAAAAGCAATAGAAATACAGGGAATTTGGGGGGGCAGAGGTGCTGTGGGTCACCCTCAAGTTGGGAAACAGGGACAGTATTCAGACAGGGGTGATTTGCCAGCCTGTCAGTGCAGCAGTTGGATTTCCGCTTGCGACACTGGTGACCTGGGCTCGGGAACAGACCTGGGGCATTGGAGGGCCAGCCAGGGGGTGTTGGATTGAGCATCCCATGAACTGCTCTCCTTCTCTGGGGGGAGGGTGTGGGATGTCGCCGCTGCACGGGGACCCCTGGTGGAGGCCAGGGTCCCACAGCAGATGGTGCCAAAAAGGTGTGCAGGGGGCGGGATGGTTGCTGGCATCATTGCATGTTCCCAACCCCCACAAAAAAAAAGGGAAAAACCCTGCCCACCTGCCACCTCTATGAAGCCCACCCCTGGCTGCACTCGGCTCCCCCAGGCTGACTCCCACCACCCTATCCCATCATTCATGGCACCTTAGGGCTGGGTGCCATGACTCCACCCTGGGGGCAATCCAGAGGGTCCTGGGAGGGCAGCTAATGTGGTGGAGCTGCAGCTGTGAGGGTCTGTGACCTGGTGGTAGGCTGGGCACATAAAAAAAAAAAAGATGGGTGATTTGCAGGCCTATGGCACAGGGAGAGGACTTAGAAAAGAAAATATTAGAAACAATTGGCAGGTTGGCTGAAAAGGGAGCGGTGTTGCTAGTGGGGGACTTCAGTCCACCAGATGTAGATTGGAGCCTCCTTGTGGCCACTTCAGCTAGAAGTATGGACATCCTAGACTCTCTGCAGGGTGCGTTCCTCAGACAACTAGTCAGTGAACTCACTTGTGATGGGGCAATACTGGATCTGGTGCTTACTAACAGGGACAGTATCGCAAACCTCAAGATGGGAAGTCATCTGGGGACCAGTGATCATCGTACAGTGTGGTTAAACAAAAGAACGGCTGAGGAATCCAACTACACAATGGCATGAGTCCTGGACTTCAGAAGGGCTGATTTTACTAAGATGGGTGAATGCCTCAAGAATGACCTGGCAGGTGGAGAGGACCTGTGGGGTGGAAGAAAAGTGGGCAAAACTAAAAAGGAGCATAGTAAAGGCAATGAATTTCTGTGTCAAGCAGGTAAGCAAAAGTTGTAGAAAAAGGAGACTGCTATGGTTCTCAAAAGAGGTAGCAGAAAAGGTAGTCTGAAAAGGTAGCATTCAGAATGTACAAGGAGACCCAGAGAGAGGAGGATAGGGAAGTGTATCTGGGGAAGGGCAGATGTCCCACTTCACAAAAATGGTAGTAAAGAAGAGACGGGCAAATATAGGCATGACAGTTTGACATTGGTGGTGGGTAAGTTAAAGGTGAAACTACTTAAGGAAAGGATAGTGGAATATCTGGAATCCAGTGGATTAAAGGACCCAGGGTGGCATGGATTCACAGGGGGGAGGTCATGCCAACCAAATATGATAGATTTCCTTGACTGGGTGACCAAGGAGCTAGATCAAGGTGGAGGTGTGGACGTAGCCTACCTGGATTCAGCAAGGGTTTTGACACCATTCCACATGGGAGATTGGTAAACAAGCTACATAGCTTGGGGTGGGAAACAAGGTGGTAACCTTGGTATGAAGCTGCTTAGGGGAGAGAAGACAGAGGATGGTGGTAAACAGAGTATGCTCTGAGGAAGGGAGGGTGACCAGCAGGGTCCCTCAGGGTTCTCTTTATTGCCTTTATTAGTGACATATCAGAGGGGCTGGAAGGGAAGATCTGCTCTTTGTGGACGGCACCAAGATCTGGAACAGGGTGGACACTCGGGGGGGGGGAGGATGGGCAGCAATCTGAAAAAAACTGGAGGAGTGGTCAAGGGTATAGCAGCTGGATTTTTATGCAGACAATTGCAAAATAATGTACTTAGGCCATAGAAATCAGGGGGCAGGGTACAGAATGGGTGGCGTGATACTACAACCACCAAGCAGGACAGAGACCTGTGGGTAATTATATTGGATGACCTAAAGATGGCCAGACAATGTGACAAGGCAGTCAGGAGGGCTAGTGGGATGCTGGGGTACATAGGAAGGGATGTCTTCAGCAGAAAAAGGGAGGATGTGTTGCCCCATGTAGATCACTAGTAAGACTTGTGAATACTGTGTCCAGTTCTGGAGATCAGAATGACAGAGAGTGGAGGCAGTCCACAGAAGGGCTACTAAAAATGGTGCAGGGTCTGCATCATAAGTCCTATGAAGAGAGGTTAAAGGAACTCAATATGTACACCCTGGAGAAATGGATGGAGAGAGGGGATATGATAGAGACCTTTTAATACATCACATGGGATACTAAAATACAGGAGGGGGGTATTTTTCAGAAAGAAGATACTGTAGAACAAGAGGACATGCTAAGAAGCTGCATGGGAGAATGTTCAGGAGAGATGTGAGGAAATGCTTCTTCACAGAAAGAGTGGTGGATTTATGGAACGGCCTTCCAGCTGAGGTAGTGGGGGTGAAAACAGTGGTGGGGTTTAAAAACACATGGGATAGGTACAAGAGAATTGTAGATGTAAGTGTGGGGGGAGGGGAACGCACCATAGCTCAAGTGGATCTACAGAAATAAATAATATGGGCAGATTGGGTGGACTAAGCGGCCCTTATCTGCTGTCAGAGTCGTTGTTTCTATAACTAGAGTTGGTTAAACCATGGTACCTGATTAGGAGAGGGAATCATGATATGGGGGCTTAGTGTCCTGCGTGGGGGGGGGGCAGTATTCAAGCATCCCAAACTTTTGTACAGGAACTTGCATTGAGTTACTCATTACAGGCTGCTGATTCTCCAGTGATATGTGAGTTTAATCCCACTGTGTGCCTGAGGACAATAATTAGGACCACCCGTCCCAACAAATCCGTCAATCCTGTGATGCTCCAAAAAAGCCCAGGCTACAAATTTATCATCTAAGACCATTGCCAGCAGTGCTGTTTATGTCAGTAGCCATGGTGGAAGTAGAGTAATCATACCCATTCTGGTGAGTGTGTCCAGTCTGACCTCTTGGGGCATCACAGGGAAGGCAGCCCCAAGCAGACTCTTACCTTTAGCTAACTCAAAGAAAGATTGTTGAAATAAGTGATTTTGCAACCTCCAGTTCCTAGTTTCTGGCCTTCGTAAGCAAATGGGTGGAAGGACATGTGAAATGAGACTCACAGATCACTATTTGCAGTGGTGCTATCCATTGCTCTGTATCCATTATCTTCAGAGCACAGAGCATAAGGTGAGAGGCTGTAGACTGGGAATTTGTAAAATTCAGTCCGAGGTCAGCAGGCTGGGAACTGTACAACCCAGCCCAAGGTGGAGAGAAGCAGAGATGGCAGGCATGTCAACTGCTGTACTCATCTTGGCCCCTTCTGACCTAGGGGGATTGATCAGTTGATCTGGGCAGTCACCATTTTCAGCAGTTCAGTATACTGGGAGTGTGACCTGCTGTAGTTAAGCTGACATGCGAGCTGTGGAATGAACAGCAGAAAGCCATCAAATCCCTGGTGCCAGAGACAACATACACAGTGGGGGTGGTGGAGAGGGTTCTACCATGCTGCAGTGACTGTAAAGTTGCTGACATCCCCCACAGCAATGGAATGCCTCCAACATCCTCAACCGTGCCATGTCCCAACATCAACAGGGAACAGAGCAAGACTGGTTGGGAAGCAATGCAGGGGAGATGTGCCCCCCACACCCCCCTTGTTGGGGGCTCTGCCCCCTGTACCCCCGGACTTCATGATTGTCAACTCCGGTGGGTGTGGATCATGGGGGAGAGCAGCTTACAGCAGTATTGCTGTAAACATCCATTGCTGCAACAACCCATTTGACACTGTGTATGTCGAACAGGTTGTTGTCCCTGTGATGGTGTTGCTGTGGGGTTGGGGGGGTCATTGTACGAATGGCATACCGGTGGAGAGACATTATTACAGCCTCCCCATGTGAGCTGTACAAAGCTAAGGGATAGTATTTATACCAATAATACCTATGTCTAACCTGCAAATCATAGAAGGAGTTAGGGCAGTATGAGTGCCGTTTGAGGAGCAGGTTATAGTTCACTTCATGTTCTTTGGACTTCCCTGGGTGGCATTGTCCATTCTGGTGTCACTGGGAGCCTGTCACCTTCTTCCACTGTATTCTGTTGGCTGGATCCAGTGACCTCTGCCCATGATCTAGAGCCAGACATCTGTCCAATGATGCTTTACAATGTGTGGAGGGGAGTGGATGTACTCAGCTGCAGCAGGATCTGTCCCAAGTCTCTTGGGGTGGGCTCATCTGTGAAATCCAAGCCAGTAGTGGAGCATGCAGATTCTGTACTGCAGTTGTGATACAGCTGCCCATGCTCTATGAAGTCTGTTTGCTGGTTATCCCTATCTCACCTACCAGTTTTCTTTGATTTAGTGGTCTGCTAGTGCATAATATGTGCCTCTGCTTGTGGAGGGTCTGTCATCTGTTGTGGCAGCAAGTCTGTTCCTCTCTGATGAGTCAGCTGTGGCTTTTGTGGTGACCTTGTGCTTTTATTAGGCAGTTTGTTATCCATCCAGTTCCTTTTAATGTGTTGCTGTACCTCCACCAGCATTTCAAATGTGTTTGGAATGCCATTTCTGTTGATACGGAGCTTGGCCAGATGCTGAAATTGATACATGACACCTAGGGCCTGCAACTGCTTTCCTGCATGCTGCCAACTACACAGAATAATCATTAAAAATATAAATTCTGTACCCCTGCCATGAAAGGTGGCTGTGGTCCCTAGTCAGTGCCAGGATACCTCAGGATTTTTTGTGGAAGGAAGCACTGGAATGTGTGAAATTTCAGAATTTGTTGGATTGGGGGCTCTCTGCTATCACAGCAACCACCAGCATGATTTCCAACTGTGGCTGCAGAACTCAGGAAAGTCCTGCTGTTCTCATACAGAAAACGTGGGTCAACAGTGCCTGTTGCTAAGCTGGGCACCCTGGATTTTGGGGTGCCCAGAAAAGATATTTCTGGCAAGTTAAAAAAAAAAACTGTAGTATGTAGCTAAATGGGTCCTGGTTAGTTAGGTTCAGGTGTTAAGTTTTTTTTTTTTGTTTTTTTTTAAGAGAGATCCTTTATGTATTTTCAATGTTTTTGAGTTTAAAAGGAAAAAAATGGCCACCATCTTGATCAGTATTTTTTTCAAACACAATTATTTTTTTCCCCACATGATCTGTATTTCCCCCCATGACAAGAAAATCATGAAAGTAAGCAGTCACAATAGTTTCCCATATGGAAAAGATACAGGTTTAGATATATTTATAAAAGTATATTTCAAATACATGTCTGGTCATATGTCTGAAGTATATACGAAATATCTCAAATTGGCTAATTTTGAAATATCTGATTTATTTGCAGAATATATGTGACAGATATATTTATGATATATCATAAATATATGTCCATGATATATTTATTATAGGTGCATAATATGTATTTTATATATCTGTTTATATGTCTTGAATATTTAAAAGACATACTTTTTTATGTAGTTAACATGTATGTAAAATATTGTTTAAATATATGCATTGTAAAAATATCGTAAAATACCCAGCCAAAAATGTAATAGATTAATCTTGAGTAGCATATAATTAACTGTACATTTGGAATTCCTCTTATTAATAACCATTTTTTTTATTTGTTTAACCAGGAGTGGCACACTAAGCTGAAAGCTTTTTTACAGGTGCTACCTGGGAGCACAGGGAAGTTAAGTGACTTGCTCAGGGTCACACAGTATACAGGTGGGGGCTGTGGGATTCAAACCCAGGTCTCCAGGTTTGTAGCTCAGAGCCTTAAACCACTGCACTATACTGCCTCCCAACCATTTAGATATCTATAGTACAGTTATTTAATGATACACCATTGCTATAGACTTACAGATTATACATTTATACTTGCACACAGGACTTACCTGTTGATATAGCAATTTATAAAGGCTCAGATTGGTATTTATACCCACCCTTGTTTGGTTCCTTTTCTGTCATGGCGAGTTCCTACATGTACTTGTCTTTTACTCTTTACCTTTCCCTCTGGTCTGTAAGATAATGCTGGCAATGCAAAACTATTTTAAAAATAGAAATTACCATGATTTTGATTGATAAACTGTACTTTTAAAATATGCAAATTAGTTCTGCAAATATGTACACAGTACCACAGCAGGCATTAGCAAAAAATATATTTGATATATAAAAATATATATTTTACACATACTGTATCTTGCAAGCAAACAAGATACATATTTTACTCACAGCAGAAGTTAGGCACACGTGCACACTGGACCAGGAGCTCCAGAAGACACTTTTTGGATTTTCCATCACAAAGTTTATTTGTACAGTAAAGAAAAACAATCATAAAATTAAAGCCAAAAGTAACAATAGTAAAAAAACAGGCCTCCCCACAGGACCAACATTTTGCACAGTTCTTGAAAAAGTGCGAGAACAGGCCAAAATGTCAATCCTGTGGGGAGGTCTGTTTTTTTACTATTACTATGTTTGTCTTTGGTTTTACAACATTTTATTTTTTGTACAAATAAACTTGTGGTGGAAAATCTAAGAATTGTCTTCTGGAGTTCCTGATCTGGTGTGTGTGTGCCTACCTTTCACCATGAATGCTGTTTACGTTTATGTTGTGAGCACCACTACATTTTGGAGCTCCCTTCTTTACTTATATACATATTTTACTATAAGAAGATATGTAGAAATAGTGCATTCAATATATATTTACAGAATGTAGTCTATATGTATTATAAAGATAAATGTAATATATATTATGGTCATATTTACAAACTGTAAAACATATTTATTTGCTATGTGAAATAGGATAAATAATACATATATTACAGATACGTTCCAGATGTATATCAGGCCAAACCCATTTTAACATATATGAAATATATCTCAGAAAAGACATCTCTAGTATATTGAAAACATGTTTTCTAATATACACTATTGTGGAAATTACAGAGTAATGTTACACTTGCATAAAACTACAATTAATTTTCATCAGAGTCCAAAAAACATTAAAAATTAAAACAAAATATTTTCTTTGATAGTATAACAAAACATACACAGTGGTTGTTATACAAAAGTTAACAGGTACCCCGGTATGAAGAGGTAGGAGCAGTAGCAGTAGGTCATTAAGGTGGTATGCAGTAGTTGTGATTGAAATTACCTAATTGTCATTTTATGCCCAACTGCTGAAATGCACCAGGTGGCGCTGTTTATGAGTATATTTGCCTGCTAATTTTGGCTTTGACAGCAGGTGTCTCCCTTGTCCATAAAGTAGTCGATTATCCCTCTGTGAATTTTTGTTCATATTTCAGTTTTGTAATGTGTCCCCTTGTAGTCAAAGCACAATCATGTTTTTTTTTGGTATGTATATAGCATCAACTGATCCAGTTTTATTTCAGGAATTATGACGTCATCATCCTGATCAGTAGGGATCTACATTATACTGATTTGTACTGTATTGGGAGTTGTCCTTTGTTTCTCCCCTTTCCTTGGATCCACTTTTACACCAATTCCCTAATTATATTGTCTCCACAACTACATGCTCATGCTAGTCATTACTTTTAGCAAGCATCTGCTCCAACCACAAATTCCATCTGCCCTTCGTGGTCTGCCAATCATGATTTGCTGATGCTGATAGATGAACTCCCTCTTACAGATTGAGCTGTGTGTCTCTCCTCTGAGTTGTTCACATTAGCTGGTTGCACTGTTACAGTCCATCTACTGCAAGTGAACCTTTTGGTCTGTCTTACTTTTTTTTTTTTTCTTTCTTTTTTTTATTTTTGTAATACTGTATAGCCTTGCTGCTTGCTTCTCATAACAGCTTGTTTGAAAAAAAACAATGATGCTACTTACAGTTTGCCACATCCATATAATTTGCAGTTAGCTTCACAGTGTATGTGAGCTGTTTGAATTGCATTCACAGGTTCATTGACTATTGTCTGTCATTGGCATAAAGAAAATTAAAAATTATATGGCCATTATAAGTTCGTAATCAGCAACTTACTATTTGCAGCACTGTCTGTTTACTGCGTGTTATAACAGCAACCTGGCAGCCATGTAAAAAATGTTATTTAGTGCTATAACGGGGAATGCATTTTCAAGATGAAATACAAAACCAGAATTACATTCCCATTAATTATGCTGGCCTGTTTTAACTCAATCAGATTAATGTTCAAGTACATCGCTATTGTGAAACTTTATAATACTTAACTGAGTCTTTGATGAAATGTCAGGTATTGTGTTTGCTTGTATGAAATGTCATCAGTTAATTCATTAGAGTTTTTTTTCTGGTGTTGATCAAAAGTAAAAAAATATATATAATAAAAATCATAAATTTGGACTAGAATAGATCAGTGGGAAATGTTTAGTGGTGCTGCTTTGGTATCATTTTTTTAAATATATATATTCATTCCATATCAGGAGCCCCACTTTCATACAGCAGTACTTCCCTGTGTCTAACGCCAGGAAGATGCTGAATGATGTATCAGCTGAAGAAGCAAACATCCAGTGCCACTTGTTGCATGATGTACTGTATATGGTGGAGGGAAACAGCAGCACATGGTGTCTGGAGATATTTTTTTTTCTTACTGTGTTTTCTGACCTTCATGTGGCGATCCATGTCAAAACCTTCCAGATGCTTCCCAGTTGCAGCAATCCCACATATCTACTGTACCTTGTCTCATGGTCTCAGGAAATGGAAAACTGACATGTTAAACAAATGGTCAGTCATGCTGCCATTAGCAACTTATAAGTGATAGACAATATGGAGAAGGGAGCATAACTTACAAGGGACAGGAATTTATTAATTTACATGGAATGCTGATTGGATGGTGCAATTTGCTTTTGGCAGAGTGAACTAAGAGTACTAAAGAACCCCACCCCACCCCAAAAAAAAACAGTAATCTTCAAACCAGTTCTCCTCAACTGATACACCTGTTTACCCAGTATTTTGGGAATGCACATTCAGCACTGGTGAACTAGAATAGCCCTATTGTCCAGCACCCCTGTGGGTCACAGGGATCCAAACACAAACAGTGATGCTTTCTGAGATGTTACACACTGTAGCTCTCCATGAGAGTAAAACATATTGTACATTCAGTACATACGGCATGCAAGTAAAGTCCTCTATAAACACAGTACGTGACTCAGTGTTTATCACAGTGAGAAAATTGCAGAGCACATACTGTAAGTGTAACAAGACTGTCTGAGCCTTTTTTTTAAGCACCTCATATTTATACAACTGCTAAACAGTCTGTATACAAGGAGATAGTCTGGGAACAATAGCCCAAGAAATACCCTTCAATTCAAACTCTGAGGTCCTCCTCCTCAATCTCACACTTGCACCTTCTGTAAAGCGATACTGAGTCCCTGATTTTGTCACTCTTGCTATCTAATGAGTAGGGGAGGCTGTAAACAGTCATCCAAGATAAGGATGGTATTAATGAAAGGGCAATGTAGTTATAATGATTCAAAAAACAAGAAAAATCGAACCCTCCCTCATTCACTTATGGACGGCACTGGATGCAGGCTTGGTGACATCCCATTATCAGATGTGTTTGATGTTTGTGATCCGAAGGGACACTGCATCAGTGCTCTATGCCAAAAAACAAAGGACATGGGTTATTTGATATGGGTTGCTCAACCAATTATTTTCTAATTACTGGAGAAATATAACCTATATTGTGAAAATGTTCTTTTTGACTTTTATGTATTCCCATTTTTATTGTTCTTTTACCAAGTTCACTGGGTATACAGTATGTACATAGAGATGAATTCCTAAAGGTAACAGCTAGAGGCGCCATGTCTCCAATATTTAACTTATAACTTGAGACTATCTGCAAACCACCATTCATTTCTTGTTTTGCCCCTGATGCCCTGCAATCTGTTACATGTGTCTAGCTCTGACAGAAATATAGCCTAAAAATGAGTCTGTCTGCAGGAATCCATGAAGCCTCCTCCCCTTCCCCACCTGCTACTGGGGCGCTTCTATGTAAAAGTTCCTTAGCCACCAGTATGATTTCCTCAGTGGAAGTCTGCAGGTCTAGGTTCAGCTGCACCTCTTCCAATGGTTTGGTCAGTTCCATTCTGCTTAAAAAGTTGTTAATATCACCTCTGCCCTGCCCCACTAGAACCCCTCTTTATACAGTTTGTGACTGTATTTTGTGAATTCCTCAGCTACAGTATGTCCATAGGGGGTTCTTATCTGCCCTGTTCAAGCTGGCTTACGCTCTGGATTTTAGAGGCATAGCAGGATGCCACTGCTCTATATGTACTGGAAAGGCTAACAGCCTGCCAGCCCTATTCCTATATTCATAAAACAGTTGATTTTTTTTTTTACGAATCAAGAAGCTCTTTAAATTCTTCTGATATTTAATTTAATTTCTTCTTCTAAGGCTGATGCTGTTTTTTGAGCATGCTGCAGCTGGGATAGATGTTGTTCCAGCTGTTTTTCTAATTGTTGTACTGTAGGTCACCCTGGCTGCCGCAACCCCATTCACTTTGAACCTTTTGACAACTGACTGCTAAGTCATTGCCAGGCACACTCTGATCCATCTCACTCTCCATGTGGTCTCTTTTTATATTTGTTCTTATTCCAAGCCTGCATGCTTGGAACCAACCACTATATGTGCACACTGGTATTCCTTATACAGTTTATTTTCTCTGTAGCTTCAAATTCACACAGATTTCACCTATGCCGTGATTATACATTGACTTCAGAAGTATTACTTTGAGGAGATGCCTCTGCAATTCAAAACAATTTAAAAATGTCTAAATAACAAACTGAATTTAAACATGCAAGTTCTGTGTCAATTGTAAACATGGTGTGGGTTTTCTGTTTTTTTTTTTTCACAGATGTTTCTGATGGCAGAACAATAAATGGGATATATTGACTGGAAACACTGCATCTCTTGTTGTGTTTCCTGTTTTCTTTTTCTGAATGTTGACTGTTCTAGCCTCCATAATCTGCACACATTCTGTCAACAGTTGCAAAGAGAATAATGGGGTCATGTATCCAACATGAAGTCTATTGGGGAATTATTTAAAATGCAGACTATATTCCATATTCTTTCTTTGGAATTTGAATTGTTAAATTTATAAAATGATTAACAGTTCTCCGTTGGTGTAGTGTTCCCTCCTCTCTATCCTAAATGTTCATATCAAACAGCAAAAGGCATAGGAAAAAATGCATTACCTCTATCCTCTTTGAGTTTCCCAATTTCTCTGTGGTGTTCCTCATTTGATTGAATTCTCATGTTATTAGTTTTTTTTTTTTTTGCAGTAATGACTTCATAAATATTACCTTTATTATTCACAGTCAAAACATGGTTTTGTTGAAATGCATGACCAAATGCATCAAAATAGATACTGATGGATTATTTTTCAGAGCCGTTAAGAGATCTTCTTAACTTTCAATATGTGTATCCCTTGCATAAGACATAAAACAGCTTAACTGCTTCAGCTACCCCTTATCAAAAAAAATCACAGGCAACCTTCCCCCATCAGTGCCTGTCAGTTATCAGGATTGGGTAGTGGGTGTTGGGAAAAGTGATGGATGCCAAACTGAAAATATGCTGACGTGCTCAGCATTGTGGCTTCTAGTACAATATGTCAATCATTTCCTAGCACCACTCCCATTTAAAGTGAGAAAGGCTCAAGTTGATGCCTAATTAACGCTTCTCCTTAATTGCAGTTGGTTTCAGGTGACATCAGTGGTGGATATAGAGCGGTGTGAGTAGGTGGGGGAGGAGTGTGCAGAATTCATCAGAACTTCTCACATTTTCTGTCAATGGTATTTCTTTCTTCACCCTGTCACCAACACTAATGATGTCTGCAGAGTTCACCACTGAAGCTTGGAACAGAAATGCTGCTGTGATTAATTTCCAACAACCTCAACCACCACCACCGTCTGAAATAAAATTTAACCGCTACAAGACCATACCTGTAATTTAATACCAACAATGAAAAATAAAATAAATGTTACATAGCTAAAGTCATGGCACAAGGAGTTTAATTAATGGTGCCTGTCATCCTGATAACTAAGGGGGTTTACTACAAATTAAACTAACAACAAAGTAGTAGAGAGTTTACAGCATTAGTTTCTTATGGTCTTGCACATTTGTCTGCCTGCAAATGTTTGAACAATTGAATAAATATAGCTGTAATATTAGTATATGAGCCAGAAAAGTGTCTCCAAAAAATAACACCACATGGTTTGCTTTCAACTTCCATGCACCTATTAAAAGATAGTGCATGACATTTAATATAACACTACAAGCTCAAGGAGCAACCATGTACCATTGCCATTACATACACAAAGATGTTTCTGAATCAGTTAACACTGAAAAGGGGACAATATCACAGTATTAGTTACTGTGGGATCACCAAGTGTAATGGTCAGGTTTTACCACAGTACTCTAGAGTATCATCACAACACAGTTGAAGGCATTTTACAGATGTGCTGTGTGTTTTGCAGAGTTAGCAAACAACAGAGTAAGTTAGCCATACAAGTTTGTTTCAGATATGCTATTGTGTTTTGTGGAGGTGTTGCAAGCAACAGATGTTTTTTTCTGTTTAGTGTACTATGAAGCTGGAGCGAGGACTGTCTTAATGGAACAATTCAGTGATGATATTATTTTTTATATTATCGGGATTGAGGCCAGCTTCACCTGAATTTAACTGTTGCTCCTAACAGCTGTATGTCTTCTGAATATGTCTCTCTCACTCTCAAGTATGCAGCAACAGCATACTGCAGGAATTATCTACTGTATTTTTTACTTAATGACAGCATCAAAAATATGCATGTTATAAGTACTTAATCACTATAAGACAATTGTACAAAAAACTATTTATAAAACAGTGATCACTGTTGCTCCCTGAAGCGCACACTGAACTGTAGCAATCTTGTAGTCAGTTCTTGTAGTCAGCTGTTAAAACAGATATGTTTTTCTCCATATAATGAATGAAGTTCTGCGATAAAAAACAATACATTTTACAGGAATAGCCAACTGGTATGTTTGAGCACTGACCATTACTAGCAGGCAAACAACAAAGACTATCCTTGTCAGCTTTTAATATAGGTTGTTCTATTGGTTAAAAGAAAAAGATATTTGTGAGGTTGAAGTTGCAGCTTGGCAGTTTCACAGTAGAAAATCACAAGCTGTGCAAGCTGTGAGAAGTTCTCATAGAGAAGCACTGCCTCTATTCTGTACTACATCAAACAAAATTATCTGAATTCTGTCTCTTTCATTCTCACATGCCTGTCATAAATATTTGATCACCATAAGACAATTGTGCAGAAATCAACTTATAAAAGGGCAGTCACTGTGCACTCTGTTGAACTCACACATAGAACTGCAGCAATCTATTAGTCAGTTATTGGATCAGCTTTAAAAAACAGATTTTTTTCTTGATATAATGAATAAAGTTCTTCATGTATTCCCCCTCCAAAAAAGGAACAGAAACCTGCTCCCGCTCCCTCTCTCTCTCTCTCCTCCCCTTCCTAGCATCCCTCACCCTGAGACTATATTCAGGGGTTTCTTGTGTGGCCCTCATAGAAAAGAAAAGTGATTCCCCAATGGTATGTCCAGGCAAAATATGTCTTAGCCATAAAATCAATTTTAGTTCAAGTGTTAAGTCAAACAGCTAATTATTTTGTTGCTGCTGCTATCTTTTGTAACATCCAAAAGTGGCACTTTTACCAAGAAAAAGATTTCCTACAGTTCTAAGAGTAAACAGTGCCTTTCTCAAGAAGACTGTTTAAGATAATATGGTAAGTGTAAGACTTGTCCAGTAATATGTTTTGAGGTGGAATATCAGGCCATGCGAGGTTTCTACAACTAAAAGCTAGCCAAGGTCCATAAGAAGTCTTCAGAACTCGGCACAAAGCTTTTAGCATTGAACAGTAATAACTGCTAGCCTTTCACTGGATCATTAACCTAATGTAACTTGGCTGAGGATGTGACTTTGTCATGCTAAGTGGATGACATGTTGTTAGGGCTTAAGTAGATGCAAAGAGTTTCTGTAAATCTCCCCATTTATAGTGATGAGGTTGGGGTAAAGCTTGCCTGTAAATTTCCCTTTAGTGTTTGTCAAGGCTATTACAAAAGCAAATGAATTATGAGAGTTCTTGGTTTACACTCATTGGGCATAGCTAAAAAAAAGTTTTACAAAAGACATGTTGCACATACTTCCCAGATCCCATTTCTGTCATTTAGTAAAGTAATGAGGGTAAAAACGACTGGGATGGTGAGACAAACTGGGATCTGAATTGCTTAATTTCTACAGGGTCCCTAAACCTGCATAAGTGATAATGCCCCATGCACAGTGATGCTATATGTGATATTTCATGCTTACAACTTTACCACCCCTGCCAGTTGTTGACACTTTTCTAAGGCTTGAAGCTTCTTTGATAGTACTTTTTAGTAAAAAAAAAAAAAAAAAAGTCCTGATGATTTACAAGTTATAAACATTTACTCCATGTCATATCCACTCTTTGGCTGTACCACGTGTAGTTTGATGTGTTATAGTTTTACTTTGTACTTCCACCAGATGTACTTTTCTCCAAATGTCACAAAATCAGGTCTAACTTTATTACACTGTTGCTAACTTTTTTATGTCATGTATTTGCCAAATTGATTATGGCAAAATCAACTTCAATCTAATCAGGCTAGATTAAATCCAGACATTCATTTTATTATTAATCATGATTAATCATGAGATTTACATTGTATTTTTTAACTCATGATAGTACTGTATATACAGTAGAAATATGCAACTAATATAGATATACTTCAGTAGTATAGCAGACATACAGTAGTTAGTTTTGTGTAAAACTGTACAAAAATTGTGCTGTACTCTTTACAAACACAGTGCAGTATATGGAGTTACAAAGTTAGCCAACTCATTTTAAAAATGATAATTAGTTTATAGGCCCTTTTAATTCTGTTGTGTTTCCTTAATTACTGTTTTTAGCATACTGTATGTACAGGGTGGAGGCCAATATCTGATTTTACCAGATTAACCTGGAGGGATACTTTATACTAGGATAATGGGGATCGGGTGGGGGTACACAGCACACAGAGGGAAGGAGTGGGAAGGATATTTGAAATAGGACCAGTGTGAGGATGGGCATTGGATGGGGGTGGGCAACACACAGTGGGAGGGATATCTTAAATATTGCCAGTACAGGGATGGGAATCGGATCACAGCAGCTCTTACTACATGATTTCTTTTTAATTAATCTTCCAAACCTGTTCTACAATTGTTATTTTTTTTATTATTATTACCTGCTGCCACTGATGTCTTAGTTTTATGTTCAGTTTGCACTGTTCATTTCCTAGTTAGGGTTTTTTATAAAATTCCCCAAAGAAAAACAGTTTGGTATCCAGGCACATTTACATGGGAATGTTGTAAAATGCTTGAATGACATCTTGGTAAGAGTCATGAATGTTTGCAATGCCTGATGGCAGCAGAGAACACTAACATATCAACTGGACATTATTTTATCAAAATGGGCTCCTCAGAAGTTTGAGAAGAATGCCTCCCATGTTCAATGTTTAAATAACTTTGCAATCATTGTCACTTCTGTTCCAAAAGCTTCATAAACATGAGTGAAAAAGCAGAAAATATGGCAGTAGCTGGAAGCTGCAGATACAGCTCTCCAAACTTATTAGGCTACATTCTGATTGTTTCAAACACCAAGACACAATTGGCTAAATTGTGCTCAGATCTAATCATAAAAAATTCAGTGAACAGGTGAAGCACTTAGCCACAGATATTTTTCTGAGTCAATGGCTACCTGCTTCACTTGTTCACCCATTTTCTGAATTTTTATCATTAAATCTGAGGACAATTTAACTGATTGTGTGTTGGCATTTGTGTGATTTACAGTGTTTTCAGCAGTGAATATGTGCTTGCTGTTTTTTTCCTACTTATAGGCTGATGAAATATTCCTTGATTAGTAGGAAAGCAAATATTTGCGGAGCAGTCAGCTACTGTATAATTGTAATTTGCTCTTAAGTCTCCTAAAACATCTTGATGATGCTGAAGTTTTGTAATTTTTGAGTTATCATGAATAAAACAAATATATTTGATGTCTAAAATGTAAATGACTAAAACTTAAGAAAATACATGAAAATAAATATGAGTTTATTTTCAAAATAGCAGTATACAGCACTTGCAGTAAAGGATTAAGAGATTCTGTCCCTTTTTTATTCCTATTTTATAACCTTTTAATTTTATTTGAAATGTTACACAAAAGCACTTTATAAAGCTTCAGTAATCCCCTGCTTGCTTACTCATTGGAACTAGTGTATCGTTCCCTACCATTTCCCAAACTGTTGTGCTCACACAATAAAATACAGTATATGCTACTGAGTAAAGCTTAGAGACACAGAAAAACAAATCTCACACAAGGGCATGGTGTTATTTAACTAATTTTATTCAATGCAAAAACCACACAATATATGCAAACAATGGCATGAAAGGGTATAAGTTAACATACAGTACAATAATCGCAGTTCTCATTTTTATACTTTTTTATGGTTAATGAGATTACATTCCCCACACAGCAGATACAGTATAACCAGTGTAACAACAGAAGGCTATGCATCACAACGGATCTTCTCTGGCATAAGTAATGGTAAAATATTTTTTAGCAAAAGGCAGCAGTGGTGTTTACCACTCAGACATCCCCAATGTAAAAAAAGACCCATTATTTTCTATGGAGTAACCAATATACTTAGCTAAGGTTACAAATGATTTTTTGTGTTAAACCCCTATTTTTGCAGCTTAATAAATTGTCATTGGATGGATGAAGCTGTAATTTGGCACACACATTGTAGCACAGAGGATGTACAGTATGTAGCCTGAAGATTTGCCAATAATTGTTTAAGCAAGACAACAGTTGTATAATGTTAAAATAGTTTAAAAATATGGCAACAAAGATTTTTTTTGCTCATGTACAGTAGCTCAAAATTAACTGAGATGCAACTTTTAAGTCCATTCCATTTTAAACTTAATTCCCTCTCAGTACATTCAAAATTAATATTGCCATTTCCATGCCCTTAGTGATGACATGCTGGGGATAACCTCTAGGTGTGTTAATAATTGCATACAGTAGTAGCACCGAATTTGTCAAGCAATTTTGTGAGATTCCCTATTCATCCTTCACAAAATTTAGGGAAAAAATCCTCTAAAATTCTTTTTGTTATACCTACAGAAAGAGGCCAGTTCCTATTACAGTACTTAAGTGCCATCTGGTAGATTATTATCTACATTATCAGAGGAGACAACCCTCTCTGGGTAGCAGTGAACACACTAACAAACAAAACAAAATCCCTAACTAAAGGTTTCACAATTCTCAATAGGGATTTTTAAAATTCCTTTGACTAATTTGGTGCTACTACTATAGTTTGTGTGGCATCGGGGATAAATGGCTGGCCCTTGTTTCCTATGACGGTGAATTAGCACCAAAGCAGTAGTAAAGCCAGATTAAATTCTACTCATGTTTCTTGTCTGAAAATTATTTGTTTATGTACATTTTTTAATTCAGTCATTTCCTTGTGTTGAAAGTCACAACCCTTTTGTCTGAGATTGTTTTATTTTTTATTTTTCTTCCTCCTACAAAAACATGAAATTCTGAACTGAGGTAGTGTCACAGTCAACGCAAAACTCCTATGGTGGTAGCTAGTGGTCTGACTGACATTTACATTCAGTAAGTGTTACTTGACCCCCAGTTGCTTAGTGTTGGTTGACTCAGATAAGCTGTCAATGTATGCATCTGAGTAAAGTTATTTTTTTTTTCTTTGTAGTATCTCAGCCTGACATTGCTCCCTGGTAGATGCCAGATGTTCCAACTTCAACTTGCATCTGCAGAACCTCTCATTAATTGAAATGAAAAAATTAAATAAATCAAAAATATTTTTAAAAAAGACACTGTAAAGTAGCATGTACAAATCAGTGCATGCTTGTCTATGTTATGTGGTCGTGCAATGTCAATATGGAGTTTTCCGATCGTGTCCACTTTGAAATCTATTCTGACCTCACAATGTCTTCCATGATTCATTTTTTTTTAAATATCCCTCACTGTGTATAACAACTGTATGATGATGTAGTAATCCTTATCTACTGAAGTGTCTTGTTTGCGATATGCATTTCTCATACACTACAGATTATTAGTGGGTCAGATTTATTTAAAATATGTTCTACTACCTGGTCACTGAAATCACCAGCATTTTTGTCCACAAAGATTTGTGTGTCTGTCAGCTCATTGCATTATTGAATACAACTTTATTTACACAAACCTAAGTGTGCTGGGAATAGAATTAATTTACGAGTTTTATGTACAGACATGTTCAGTTCAACATTTCAGTGTATCATTTGAATAATAGAGAACACAATCACAGCTTATGCTGGGCACAAATAATAATAATAGTAATTAATAAATAAGGAAACAGGCTGTATTGCTATTTCAGAATGTACAAAAAATGGACGAAAAAGAGAAAAATACAAGGAATTGTCTGACACGACCTGCCACTTAGTAAACACCTTTCACATAAGGAGCAGGATAATTCTTAATTTGTTCAAAGCAATTACATGTAAAATACTGTATGTCCTAACTACACACTTGACAAACAAAATGATAATATCAGAGACATGTGCCACAAACATTTAGCATACTTAGATATTTAATTGTAAAACAGTAAGAAGACTTTCTTCTCTCTTTTATCCAGCTACAGCTGGCAAAGTCTTGCATTCCCTTGTACTGTCTCTGCCTTGGATTTTGCAGATGCCCAATCAAGATTTTCCCTGTAAGGGAATTTAATGGTAATTTTTTTAGATATCATTACTTGCCTCTAATTAGTAATTCTCCACAAGACTGAAAAAGGAAAAGAACTACAAACTTTAGCAGAACAAAACAGACCAAAATGACTGTTCATGCAGTATGTTGCTGGAGGGATCGAGGATGGGGGACAAGATGGATTTGCAACCTTACAGGCTGCATATTCAGAGTGGATTTATGGCCAAACTTCATCATTACAAAGTCTCTATTTAGTGCCATCTGATGGCAAATGACTCACCAAATTAAAAAACAAACAAACACAGTGGCACTAGAGGAGAATAATCAGAGGAGGAGGACTGTCGATTGCCATCCTGTGGTGACTGAAGGAAGGGCATTTAGGCAGCTAGTGTATCAGGCATTTCACATGCTCTAATATATTACTGCATACCGCTCCATCTCATTTCTACCAATTGGCATACCACACCACTGCATTTCTACTGATTGTCATACCAGAGTACCGTTTACTGTGACAACCACTGTACATTTAGTATATAAATTCCAAGTGTAAGACATATCTTATTGAATTCTGCAAATATCTAACATATAACTGGAAAAATGCATATATATCTGAAATATGTGATATATTTAGGCATATTCAGATATGGTCTGCATATTAACAAAATGCAGTATAGTTTGTTTGTTTGTTTTTTAACCAGGAAAGACACACTAAGCTGAAAGCTTGTTTACAGGTGTGACCTGGGAGCACAAGAAAGTTAAGTAACTTGCTCAGGGTCACACAGTATACAAGTGGGGGCCGTGGGATTCAACCCAGGTCTCCAGGTTTACAGTTCAGAGTTTTAAACCACTGCGCTATACTGCCTCCATTTCTTTTCCATATGGGTATAATTTAAAATTATGTTATGAATATATGTTCATGCTTTTTATATATGTAGCATCTTACCAGGGAAACCAAAAATGAAAAAGTATAAGTAACTCAGAATATGTATGTTGGATAGATTCAAAATATATGTTTGCCTAAAATGCAAAATATGTAGAAACTGCAATAATGTGTATGCACAAAGAAGTACTTTTTATTTTATTGAATGATAAAACATTGAGAGAACAAAAACTTGAATTTTGAAATAATACAGCAAAAATATATTTCAAATGCATATATCAAAGATGTTTCTCAAATATACATCTTGGATCATTCTGTGAATATCTAGAAAATATCTGGAAATATATCTGGAAAGTGTGAATGTATCTGGCATATGTTTGACACGTATTTGGGGATATAAGGATATATTTCAGATATTTAAAAAATATAGATCTTTTCCATATGTTTTTTTTTCTTACCATTTGCATTTTTCTGTTAACTCAAAAATCTTTATAACTGTGAAACTGTATAATATTTGTTTAGTAAACTTTCCAAATGCACACCTTAGCACAGGCCTGTTCAACCCTGAACATATCATGAAAAAATTCCACACCATCTAGACTATAGGTGACAGCAAACCATACATAATGTTAAGTATAGGCTATTTTTTTTCAATTTTTGGCACTCTGTGCCTCAGAAAGTGAACAAGATGCCGTCATTAAACTGTTCATGTCCTGCAACTCTGACAGCCTGACTGCACATACCAAATCTTGGGCTATTTCATCAAATGATGCCAAAGTTATTAAGGTGCAAAAATTGAGGTTTAACATTAAAAAGTCTATTAAACCCCAGCTATATATGTGTGGAACTACATATGGAATATCTGTTAGCAAAGTGCTGTATACAAGGAAATATTAACATTAAGGGACATAATGAGCTCATAAAGCCACACGCCCAAAAGGCAAATTGCCTTTATGAGCTTGTTAGACCCCAGTATGGTAAATTTTTACACATGTATAGGACTTTGCTACCAGACATTGTACATTATTATAATAATACAGTACATAAAGATGGACACAGAATAGATTATTTAGGTATTGTAGTAAGGTGGTTATTAGACATCTTAATAAAGTTTATTACATTGTAATAAACTAGTTAATGTCTGTAGATATATATATTCATTGAAACGACTTCATTAATGCATCAGTTTGGGTTGTTAGTAAAGCGACAAAAGCAGGGAAATGTGGTGTTAGGGTTTGCAACTCTAACACCTAATCCCAACCCCACCATGCAGACACTGACAGATGTTGGGGGTGTGCCTTGGGGTCATTGGCCTTAATGCTCACCAATTCCATAAATAAATAAGCTGAGATGTGTACAGTATAGGAGAATGGGTGAGCATTGGGTCCAACATCCCCAAGGCACACCTCCAATGCCTGTCAGTGTCTGTAGGGAGGTGGTGGGGTGTTAGGGTTGGAAACCCAAACATCATATTCCCCTTCTTTTTTGCTTTACTAACAACCCTAACTGATGAATTAATGAAGTATTTTTACAATGAATTTCCTTACTTTTTCAGATAGTATAATCATATGCTTATTTGTTTGTGGGAATGACTCCCATCCCTCCTTAGATGCACATACGTATTTAGGTGTGGAAGCACAGGGCCCTCCAGGCCCTGCAATTCCATTTATAGGACAACAATGACCAAATTGTCAGCATAGTCATCTTATTACCCCACCTCATGTACCCCACTACAGAAAAATTGTCAAATCCATGCCAAAACATAATTCTGTGAAACTGCAATGCCATTCCATGCCACAGGTGCAAAAATACATTTTGGGCAAGATTTGAAAAATGACAGCTGTGACATACATGAGGTGGGGTAATAATAAGAAGGCTATGTTGAAAAGCTGGTGTAAAAATATTTAACAGTTCTGAAGTTATGAGCCAGCATAGCAAAATTGCACTGAAATGTCATAACTTTGAATTTTTTTCATATTTTGACGCTAAATTTTTAACATAGTCTTATGACCTCACCTCATAAACCCCATAAGTGAACATTTTAAACTCCATGCCAAAATGTCATTTGGAGCCATAGGGGTAAAAACACATTTCGGACAGCATTTGAAAAGTGACTGCTGTACTGTTCATGAGGTGGTGTGAAAACATGGCTATGTTGAAAATTTGGGGTCAAAATATAAATAAATTGCCAAAGTTATGCACATGCGTAGAAACATTTCAATGACCGCTCATGAGTTAGCCATTTTTAGGAATTGTTTCACTAAATTTTCAACATGGGCTTTTTGGGACCCCACCTCATGAACGCTGGCACTGTCATTTTGTTAATTGGTCTCAAAAGATGATTTTGCACAGCAACTGTGAAATCATCTTCCAGGCCTGATTATTGAAATGACAGTCACAGTGTTCATGAGGTGGGGTACCAAAAAGCCCATGTTGAGAATTTGTTGGAAAAATACCTAAAAATGGCAAAGTTATGAACCTAAGTTCAGAACACCATTGAAACACATTATACAGCACTTGATTCCTCAGTTTGTGGTTGGATTTTGAAGAGTGCAGACATGTCCCAGTCCACAGAATATGACAGTGAATGATCTCCAGAGGTAAGTATAGGGTAAGTGGGGTGGTGGGTGATCAGTGGGCTGGTCAGGATAGGGGAGGGGATAGCGGGGTTGATCAGGAACCGTTTCCTTTTTTTCAAGTAAAAAAAATCTTCATGGGACAGTTTTCTTCTTTACAGGAATGGACTGGGGGTGCCACTAGACACCAGAGACTTAAGGCACTAGGGGGACAGCAATCAGAGAATGGGGGAGGGACCACCAGACCACCAATAAAAAAAAAAAAAATAAAACATACATGACCGGGAGGGGGGGTAGTGATCAGAGAATGGGGGAGGGACTACTAGACTACCAGGGACAATGTAAAATACATCAGGGATGGCAATCAGGGAAGGGGGAGGGACCACTGACTACCAGGTAAAGTATAAAAAACAGCTGGAATGGTGAATGGGTGAGGGGGGGCGAGACCACTTGACCAAAAATTAAAAACATTAGTATCTTCCTTCAGTTGGCCCTATAAAACAGCCTTATGTACTGCCTGAAATAGCTTGCCAAGAAAGGTAATGTCAGACAGCCGAAGTTCTGGAGATTCTCAGGCCCTTTCCTACCATCAGCAAACATAGCAGGCTACTGATCATTGCTGGCCATGGGTGTGCTCCCACTTGTGCCTACAGTGTTCTGTATACCGTCACCCCCCCTTTTAGACAGACCACATCCTAGATATGACCCACTGCAAAATTACTTGCCATATCCAATTCAGCTGTGATCCCACAGGTAGTCAGGCAACCTCTGTGAGAACTCTTCTTCTGGTTCCAAATGCCATAAAATGTGTCTTGTCTTGTGGAATAAAGATGTCCTGCACCATTCAGGGTATGTACTTCTGTTACTGCCATGCACTGTGGACAGCGCTTGCATGTCCCTGATTGTGCCTCTAAATTTTACATTGTTCCCTCTAAAATGTTTCTATCAGTGACTAGATAGGGGCTGATGGAGTCACAGAATAATGTCAAACAATGCAGAGGTTTTTTTTTTAATGGAATGCATACCCCTTATTCTACCTATTTCCTTTGCATATATAATTAGCATGTGGTCTGGAACCTGTCTACAGGTTTTGCTCCCATTGTCGTAGGGTGTGGGATTTCACAAGCACATTGCAATGATGTCAGACACAGGCAGGCAATTGGAAAACACTATGGAAACCTCAGACACTTATTACTCAAGTATCACCAAAGGTATTCCCCAGAGGTAAATTCCCTTTTTAACCTCCTGGTCACTTGCATAAAGCATATTCAGCATTCTTCCTTATTTATGGAAACATCAGGCACCCATTACCAGTGTGTCCCTATAGATGCTCCCCTTGAGGTCCCTTCACTCTGTAACCTCCGTATAATCATTTCAGAAAATATAGAAAAGATGAAGAAAACAGATCAGAAGATAATCTGACAAATGGCCAATCCTGTCAGAAGAAAATATAGAAGGAAAATAGACAAGATAGATAGATAAGACTTGTAATTAGGAAAATTATCCCCCTTCCCTCACCCTGGAAGAGGGTGGAGCTATGGCCCACCCTCAACCATCAGCTCCTCCCTAGGATCCTTTAATCAAACACATGTCATTGTCCTTTGTACATTTACCATGTCCCATATAACAAACATCTTTGACAACATCCTGGAGCTTTCACAGTATTATGTCAGTCACATAGTATTCATCTATGCATCTTACAAAACTAGATAATAGACTTTCATCAAAACAGAGGGAGAAAATATGACACCAGTTTTATGTTGTCTGTGCTATCTCTATTACCAGTGTGATCCTTCTTTCTAGATAGGGATCTCCTCCACCTCTTCCTCCAAGGATCCCACCTCCTGTTCTCAGCATTGTGGAATACCTTTCCCCTCAGTATTATCAGTGGTGTCCTTCCCACTGGTCTCTAGGAAAGTGTCTACCTGTTGGTACATACCCACTCAGTAGTAATAGGGGATTAGCCTTGCCAATATCTCCCCATGGCTAGAGGGCCCAGGAGGACCATTTACATACAGCCTCCATAACTTTTTTCTTACAGACCTCGGGCACCACTACCCTGGCATCAACCAATTTTGTTTGGGGGTTAGTCCTCATGTGATACAGCACTCCTTCCCTAAGTTCATACCACCATAACCTTCCAACCCCCTTTTCACCTTCTTCCTGTTTACCTTCCTCTACTCTGATACGGGGTATTACCTTACTAATCACTGCATCTGCCAATGGCAGTTTTCCCCAATTTATAGTAGGATTATAAGGCATCACAGGTGGCTTTACCACATTATTAAAAGTCCCTTCAGCTGTTATTGCCTCTTCTGACTAGAGTCGACTTCTGCCCAGTGGGTACAAAGTCTGCAATAGTTTTACCTTGGGTCTTTTCTTGGGTCACCATTCCTTCATCCATTGTCCAATACAGGCCAGAGAACTCCAGCAAGATAGGTGCTTCCATCATCCCCGGAAACTCCAACAAGGTATGGGTTTCCATCATCCCAGGAAACTCTGGCAAGATATGGGTTTCAAGCATCCCAGAAAACTTCTGCAAGGTAGGTGTTTCCATCATCCCAGAAAACTCTGTTCTAGTTCCTTTGAGCAGCTCCCAACATCTGCATTTAGCCTCCCTCTAGTGATGGTCAGCCTCCAACCATCTGTTGCCCTCTTTGGGTTGGTAGGCCTATATCAGACAACCATCAGATGGTTACCCTCTTAGGTGGGGAGGAATGTGACAGGGTGACCCCTGTCATGGAAGGGTGCCCTGAGGTGCTGCAGACCCCCCAGGATGTGCTAAATTGTTTAAAGAAGCACAGAAACACATACAAAGTAACAGTGCAGGGCAGAAAACAGTAGCCCTCCTTATGTTCTGTTCCCTTCCCCCTGCTGTTTCCTGTCCAGTATTTCAGAGTTTAAAAGGGGAAGAATATTGTGGAGTATGTATTTAGTGGCTCCTGCCACCTTACTGTAGTAAAAATAAAGTATGTCCCTATTATTATGGGTAGAAGTACATGTCGTGCTGCATATGAAAACTCCTGAGCAGGAACATAGAAAGGAAAGCGCAGGTTGCGCTTTTAAATAAAACGTCTGGTGCCCAAATGTTTGGAGAGCTGTCAGAGAGAGAAAATAGTTTTAAAATAGGAGCACGTTCACTCCTCAAACCCCCCCCCCACCAGTATCCTTGAAGCAGCAGTAGCATCCGGAGCAGGCAGCTTTCAGGTTACTTGTCACATTTTTAAGAGGTTTCTGCCACCTGCCTGAGAACATGAAGAAAGGAGTAAGTGGTTCACTGAATAGTTCGCTCGGTTCACATAATAGTGAACTGAGCATTAGGTAGAAAGGCATTGCCTTTCACTCTGATAGAAGTGGCAGGAGAGAAGAGAGAGACTTTTTTAAAATGTAACAAGGAAAGCACATTCACTCCTCACACAATCTCTCTCTGAAAACTGATGGGTTGCAGTTCTAACTGGGGCGGTGATAACTTTTTCATTCAGCTGCCCCACTGGTAATGTGCGCTCTGCACTTGGAGATGAGCGCTGATGTCTCCATTGGATCTTTACTTCTTTGACTTACTTTGTGGCATTAATTAGAAATAGACCCCTTGTGGCCTATTATAAATAAAGGGAGTAAGTTCAGTGTAAGGGAGGAGTAGCAAGGATGTTAACTGGAGAAGCGCATTTGCTCCTCGCTCACTCTCTCTCTCTCTCCCTTCTACCATGAGACAGCTGTGTCACAGTGGCAGATACTGACAGCCATCCCATGTCTAAAACAAACTTGTTTGTGCTTAAATATTATGCTCTCTGAGTGAGCACTGAGCTAGCGTTTTTGAGATTACACACAGCCACTTAAAAGACAAATAAAAAGAAAAACAAGAAGGCTTACCAGAAGCCTGTAAAAGCCCACAGCAGAAGCAGACTACTGTTGCTGTGCTGCACTATTAATATGGTTCACAATAAAAGGGACAGGAAAGTCCCTGTTTGTACACACTACTGTATAAACATGTAAACAGCCTGGTGTTGAAAGTAGAAAACAAAGGACTGCAAAAGCAAAATAGAAGGGCTCAAATGAAATGTTTTACTGAAGACTGTAACGTCAGCCCTAAAGTCAGCCCTCAGAATAAGAAGAGGGACTTGCTGAAGTTAGGCAGGGTCTCACAAGGTATTTAGTACCTGTCTGTGTTTAAAAAGCATGGGGAAGAAGGTTCTTTACCTGTCAAGCTGTACTATAGGGCTGGCAGCCCTCCAACTGCCTATATTTGTGGAACTCCCAGTTAGTGAGGTCACTGCCAAAGAGGTGGAGCTAGGGGTAATTAAACTCTTCATAGCTATAAAACTGTGTACCCATGCAAAATGAATATTATGTTGATGTTGTTAGGACTCCTATTAACCAAGGCTTAGAAATATCCCTTTCATTTTTGTATAGGCTGGGATATGAGCCTCACAGAAATATGTTTTTTAGTTAAATGACCTAATGTGGGATCACCCCAAGGAAATGATGTCACCAGTATGACTGTATAAAAGCCTACCACTTGGGGTAGAATTTAGATAGGGTGTCAGTCTAGAACTGACTAGGAGAGGTATCAAACTTGTGAGGGTGCTCTCAGCATAGCATTAAATGGCTCACACTATGATCCTTTTTGATTTCTGTTTGAATTTATGCTAACAAATAAAATGATAAATGCTTCCTGAGTGTTTTTTTTACACACCTAATTGCCTGCCTGTGTCTGACTGTGCTTGTGAAATACCACACCCTATGACACCCACCACCTCCATTGAGAAGGCTGTTCTAGGCTGCCACAACCATTTCACATTAACACTTGAATCCACCCCATCACCCTCCATCTGCATTGTGTAGTCTTCTGAGTTGCTGAAAGGAGTGGACACGCAGAACACCTTCAATACTACATCTTGGGCAGCAGAGGAAATTGATCAACAGAAAACATGTGCTATGAGCTGTGCTCCAAACATACAAGTATTTGATGGCCAGCTCTGACGTCATGTCCCAATTTGACATCCACAGGTGATAGTAGGTATTATATGGCCTGGTAATCAATCAGTTTGGATGTGAAAAACATGGGTGGCACCAGACACCAAATCGATTACATATGCATACATCGTACTTGCTAGTGATCTGCCATAAAAAGGAAAGAGTTTCTATGAAGTGCTCTAGCATCAGGAAAATGATTTTTCCTTTCTGATTACGTGCATCGTAATACAGTCTCCAGATGAGGAACCGTTCCATAGACCAAAAAAAATTGTTGAATGGAGGCAAATATACAGTCACTGTTTCAGTTCAAGGTTTACTCAGATACATTGCTCGAATCCCTCCAGGGCCATCTTAGCGATCCAAGAGCAAGTACCTGGGACAGCAACATTTAACATTTATAATAAGTGCTTACAGTTTCAATTGTTGCAGTTATGTCAGCACAGGATGTATTTGTGAAATGCACTAGACTACACTTGTATATTTTAGGTAAATCCCAATAATTTATAGTATTTTCCATTGTGACAGATGACTTGGTGCCTACATAATTACTACCGTTCGGATCATAAGAACTGCTTGTAAATTGTTCTCTGTGGTCTCATGGCCACAGAGCATGCCATTATACAGTACATTATTATTATTATTATTATTATACATGAGGCTGGAGCTCTCTGCAGTGGGCATTATTTATTATGATACCCAATGCTGTATATTGCTAATAGCCAAATAAGTTGGTTTCCAGGGATCAAAGTGAAATAAGTTAGTTCTCAGGGATCAAAGAACACTAATCACAGGGCAAGATTGCAATGAAAAGAAAGGCACGTTGCTCCTGCTTTCAGACTCAGGCTACTCAACCTTATCT
This sequence comes from Neoceratodus forsteri, assembly GCA_016271365.2. Classification (NCBI taxonomy): domain Eukaryota; kingdom Metazoa; phylum Chordata; order Ceratodontiformes; family Ceratodontidae; genus Neoceratodus; species Neoceratodus forsteri. The sequence continues at coordinate 557,880,792 of CM057458.1, forward strand.
CACCAAGTTATGAATAGGAATCGCTAGTGCTACACACCAGTGGGGAAGCGCATCCAACAGGAGACTGCAAAATGGATGAAAAATGAGGCAATACAGGTAACACATTAACAAAACTAACACCTACAACTATGTTGATCAATGAAAACTGCTCAAAAAAGTAAAGTACAACAAATCGTGTCACTGGCTTGTTAATGAGTGTGAATGGTTATTTACTATTCGAACAGTACAGTTCAAACAGTAATTAATAAACCTATCGGTATTTACTTAGCGAGGGATGGAGGACATGATTTTCAGGGTTAAAGCAACAAAAGTAGGGAAATATGGTGTTGGGGTTCCCAACCTAACACCAACCCTCTGCAGGTGTGGAGTGCCTTGAGTTCTCAAGCCTAATGCTCACCACCTTCCATCCAGTAAAGTTGAGATGTGTACAGTGTATGAGAATGGGATGAGTGCAGGCTGAGAACCCCAAAGCAACACCACACCCGGTTTGGCTGCCTATAGTATAACTGGGTGTTAGGTTAGGAACCCAAACATATATTTCCCTACTTTTGTCACTTTAAGCCTGATGCATTAACTGAGTTTTTTTGCAAAGAATTTCCTTACTTTTTGAGATAATATAATCGTATCCTCATTTGCCTGTGAGAGTCCTGTGCTGCCATCCCTCCATAGATGCATACGTGTACGCTGCTGTGGAAGCTCTTCAGCCAAAGCAGCAACCAAATTGTCAGCATAGCCTTGTTATTTCCCCACCTCATGAATGCTGTGTTGAAAATTTTCAAATCCCTGCTGAAATGTCATTCTGCGCCACAGGTGAGAAAACACATTTTTGCCCAGCATTTGAAAATAGACAGCTGTTACATTCTTGAGGTGATGTAAAAAACTGGCTATGTTGAATATTTGGTGTGAAAATATTTAAAATTAGCGAAGTTACGAGTGAGCATAGTTAAACTGAAACACATGTGCATAACTTTGCCATTTTGATGTATTTTGACCCCAAATTTTCAACATGGCCTTCTTATGACCCCACCTCATGAACAAAGGCAGGGAAAATTGTGAAATCCCACCCAAAAGGAGATTTCACAATGTGACTATGAAATTGCCTTTCAGGCTGGATTTGCAAACTTCCACTGCCATTGTCCATGAGGTTGGCCCCCCAAAAGGCCATGTTGAAAATTTGGTGTCAAAATATGCAAAAATGGCCAAGTTATGCATCAAAGTTGAAAACCCCATTGAAATACATTGAACGATATGTTCAGCAGCTTGAATGGTACACTGTGACTCTTGAGGAGTCCATATACTCTGGGTCCCAAAACCACAAGGAAGGCATCCACCTTCTTGTGGAAGGTGACTTTGTTTGCTGCCAACCAACATTCAAAGTGTTTCAAGTAAGAATCAAAGTCTTTGTTTGATTAGACAAAGTCTGACACCAGTCCTATTGGTGCCATATTGTCTGAAATTCACAGCTGCTGTGCTTGTCACATAGTTCCTGTAGTTTATGGGAGTGCTGCTGCACTGTGGCTATGCTGTACAGTGTGTGCATCCAGAATTTATTTTCTTCTTCCTGTGCTCACTGCATTTCACTTGGCTGCAGTTCTGTGCACTGACTTCAATAGTACTGCTGTGCTGCTGTATTAACTAGCAGTCCCAGTCCTCCAGCCTTAAGGGTTGATGTGGTTCACAGCCTGTATTATTGCTGTGCAGTGTACAGGAGCTATAGTGCCTTCTTGCTTCCTCCATCTCTCATTGGTATTGTCAAGCAGAGTTCCCTTCCCTTTAGCTGCCTTAAAGATACTTTGTTTATATTTGTAAATCTTTTCCCCCTCTGGTCTGCCTGATATGCCAGCTCTGGTTGGGGAGCGAGGGTCTGGGCCAAAACTAACAGCACAATGTTGGGGAGTGGTGGAGGAGTGCTGGGTGGAGAATCAGGAACAAGGAACTTTCCCTTTTTTTGTCAACCTTTTTAAAGCATACAGTTGCACTATGGAGCAACAGCCACAAAGGGAGTTTTCCTTTCTCAATCAATTTCATCAACACCCTGTCTCTGGCTGAAGACCATAGTTGTTGGTTGGTGGAGAGGGGGGGTGTAGGCAGAAGGGCAGAAAAGTAAGTGGCAGATGTTCGGAAACAGCCATGAGGCAGGTAAGTGAGGTTTGACTACACATGCCATTCTAAACACTACTGGAAGCACAAAACTTTTTTTCTTAATATGGAAGGACTTACCTAACCAGCATTACCTGGCACCCATGGATTCTTTTTATCCTTCTTGCCACTGTTATTTTTCTTAAAGGGACTGATGGACACAGTCACTAGGGGAGGGTTTTGCAGCCATATTTATTCAAAACTGGCACCAGCTGACCAAAAGCCCACTGGGCATGACAGGAATTCAGGCAAGGAGTGCAGATTGCCCAAGAAGGGACAACAAACATGGCATTACCTGTACTTCCTTATTGGTAAGTATGCATATATTACAATGCCCACCCTCATTCCTCCATCACAGCCACACTAGTATTTAAATAGTCCCCATTTCCCCAACCCACACAGCCCCATCACACTGTCCTCCCTCTCACCCAATCACATCACTAGTAAAATAACCTCACTTCCCAAACTTACAGTACATATCATCTCATCCCAGCCTCCTCCCATCCAGCCACACCAGTAAGAAAAACAATATTTAAGGGCACTCCTTTCTCTTACATTCATAGCACAAATCCCACCCTCCTACCCATCCATGACAGTTGTAACATATTCCTCTTCCATGTAACACCCCACTCTCCTACCCCTGCCTGTACACTTGCATATAGTATTAAAAAAACCAGAACTGATAATAAATGAGATGGTGAGAGACTCAAACCCTCCTCACACCACCTCATCCAGCCACCGCCTAACTAACGCGCATTACTATGGTGATATACCACAGGGTATATCAATTTTGTTTTTGCATGCTGTCTCACTGAAATCCGATAAACTGCTACAGTATATCAGTGTACTACTGGTATATGCACGTAGCAGTTTGTGTTACTGTATTTCAGTGAGACATCACCCAATTACTATGTAAGCAATAAGACCCAATATGGTGTGGGGTTTGGGGGATACTCACATGCCCGGCTCATAGTGAGGCCAGATGGTGCAGGCAGAGGACCCTACAACCCCTGGAAGTGAGGGTATTCCCCAGCACCTCACATCCTGTAGTATCTTTCTGTACTCAGAAAATGTGTCTTTGCTGTAATAATTTTTTCCTTAAAGTATTTTAAAAATGTTTAAAGAAAAAAATTTATTTATGAAATAGTCTTTATGCAAGAACAGTGCTGGTTCTTTTGTTTAGAGATCCTTATTGGCTGATACACATATGGCTTTTTAATGTTTTCAGCAATTTAGGTTTCAGGATTTCCATTTTCCCAACTAACATACCTCATGTATATGACTATAGTTATTTGCATTTGTTAGAAGGTGGCCAGTGGTGTGTGAGAAGGATTTGAAATGGTCACCATCTGATTTTTAACAAAAAAACAGAAATATTTCAACATCGGTGGAGAAAGTTGGATGGGGTGCTTTGTGGATCAATGGAGGAAATATCCTCAATGAAGATAGAACAATTACTTGCCTTAACAGCAGATTTTCAAGAGAATCTCCTCCATTGGTCCACAGTGAACACGCCTTCCTTTCTCTTTCCTGATATATAAGCTGACAGATGTGTCCTCTGCCTTTTTTGAATGTGTCCATGAGTGCCTTACTTTTACTATATTTCTAGTCTGAGCCCTCCTTGTGTGCCTGGTACTGGTTTGGTCTCCTGGTTCCTCATGGTAAGAAGCCCCTTCTCTGTCACCAGTGGGGAGCTGAGAAGCAGCAGAGCTGTCCACGTTTAATAGGTGCCAACACTGCACATTATCGGGGGCAGTCCCCAGCTAACAAAATATTTTGAGTTGCCTTGACACCGACAGCTTACAGTTCCAGAGGTGTGACCCAATGAAGGAGATTTTTTACAAAGATCTAGTACTATGGTAAATAACTGTTCTTCATTTTCCTTTTGCAATCAAGGAGAAGTTTTGGTGGGGTGACTATATTTCCTAGTATGCTGCTTGTTTTTAATTTTTAATTTTAATTGTTATCTTTTTTTTTTCAAAACAATATGATATATAGAGTTGATTGGACATTTGTTTACTATTTTAATTTTTATTGAAATATTTTTTAAGAACAATACCCTGTATAGAGCTGATTGGACATTTAGGATATGGACAGTATAAAGAATTACTTACTATAACATCACTACAGAATGGTGTATATTGGAATCACAATGAGTTTTACAATGCTAGGAAGTAGTCTTTAATATTTAAGAGGGCCTGGGCCTGGTCTCAATTGCTCAGCATAAGCCCTTACAGTGTATGAGATTCAGTAGATCCTCTATACTGAAAGTCCATTGAGCTTGTGGGTGTGCAAGTAGTAACAATATGACATGTAATTCATTATTCAGCTGGATCTCCATAACCAATTAGCAAGCACAGCAAAGGTGTACAAGCATTACTTAATGTCATGGGACAAACTGTGATTTTGTAGCCATGTAGTACAATAACCAGGGTTGACATTTCACTTGGAATAGTTGAGCCCTACCTTAAAGAGTATAAGTTAGTTTCTCAAACTTATAAATGGTCATAACAATTTGGTGTCAGCCTGCTATTGTTGGATGGGTCTCTTGTAATCAGAGCCAAGTTACCACTTTTTTGATGGCTAGAAGTAATTTTTATGTTTGCCCTTGCCAAACATATTTTTATGAGAGTGGGTTTGAGAGGTGTGCCACTGCTCATACAATGCAGAGTAGTGTGCAAGGGACTTGTCAGTGTCAAACCAGTCATCAGTCAGGTTGATCATGACACTGTTCTGGTCTTGCTGGGTGGAAACTTTGTGTAGTTCAAAGGAAAGAGGTAGCCTAATCATATGGTGGCTCTTTCCTTTGATCTGCATAATGCCACCGAGCAAGCAGAGCTGATCATGTCATGATCAGCCTGCTGTGGTCTTCCCCCCAACATAAAAACAATCCCTCCCACTCTCTGCAAGTATCCCTCCCACCTCCTATTGCATGCCCCTTCTTAAGTTTCCAACACCGGGATGCCCAATCTCTGGTGCCAGCTAGTACCCCCACCTGGCCTGTTTTCAATGTGCAACACTGGGGAGCCCAGCCCTGATGCTGCCAAATATAATACCGACACTGGGGTGTCCAGTCCCCAGTGTCAGGACAGTACCTGAAATAAAGAAAACCATCACTCGTAGTCTTATTTATTTTTGTATTTTTATAGATCCTGTAAAAAAAAAAAAAAATCCATCGATGTCTGTTGCCGCCACCGCCGTTTCTCTCCCCCATCTGACCCTCCCACTCAGCACCCACCACTGCATACCCCCCACTGCTTTTAATTTTCAGACACTGAGTTGCTCAATCCCAGGCACCGGCTAGTACCCCTGACCCCACCCATTTTCAGTGTCTGACACTGGGGAGCCCACCCCCAGTGCCACCAAGCATAACACCAACACTGGGTGCCCAATCCCCAATGTACCTGAAATAAAGAAAACCATCCCTCATAGGATTTTTTATTTTCTTATATCCTGTAAAAAAGTAAACCATCCATTAATGTCTGTTGCTGCCACTGGCCCACTGTAGCTGCCATTACCTTCCCTCCATCCAACCCTCCCCCTCAGCATCCACCACACCGCACCACACCACACCTACCCCAACCCCTTACTTTACATAGTGGGGATCCAATGCCATAGTCCTCTCTGGTCTGGAGACACATCTTCACTCTTCAATACTGGACTGCGAACTGAGGAAATCAGGTCTGCAATTCAATGTATTTTGATGGCTTTTGAACTTGTCCTAATAACTTGGTCATTTTTTAAGATTTATTTCACCAAATTTTCAACTTGGTCTTTTTGGGACCCCACCTCATGAACAATGGCAATGAAATTATGTGAATCTATCCCAAAAGGTGATTTCATGGTTGCTGTGGAAAATCACCTTTCAGGCTGGATTTGGATATTTTCTCCACCCTTCTTCATGAAGAAGGGTCATTAGAAGGCTATATTGAAAATGTTGGATAAAAACATTAAAGAACAACAAAGTTATGAGCATACATTGAAATTTTTCAATGCACGCTGGTAACGTTGACAATTTTCAGTATTTTGACCCCAAGTTTTTAAAATAGCCATTTTCCACACCACCTCATGAATGTGACAGCTGTCATTTTTAAAATCCTGGCCAAAATATGTTTTCATAATTATGGATTTTATAAACGACACCTGTTGTGTTCAGAAGGAGTGGTCATAAAAAGACTATGTTGAAAATGTGGCATCAAAACATGAAAAAAACAACTCAGTTATGAATAAATGTTGAATTAACTTAATTTTTGCAAATGTTGGCCCCTAATGTTCAACATACCCCTTGTCTTACCCCACCTCCTCAACATGACAGGTGTCATTTTTCTAATCCCTTCCAAAACTTGCTTTCGCAGTCGCACTGTGAAATCACCTTTTGGATGGAATTTAAAAAAAATTCCACTTGTCTTGATCATAACGTCATATCATAAAAAGACTGTTAGAAATTTGGGTTCAGAATGTGAGAGCCCACCAAAAATTAGATATGGCCTCTCAGTTGCCCTATCCTGGGTATCTACATTATAAATTTGTAAAAGCAGGACACCACTGAAAATGAGATACAGTATTGCATTTCATCTGGTCTATCCTGGGTAAATATAGTAAAACTGTGTACAAGCAAGACCCAGTGCAACAGCAGTGAAAGTGGCAAACATTTGGCATTGACAAATGCTTGTTTTTTCATGTTTTTTTTTGTACATAGGTTTTAATATGACCCTCTATTAGTGTGAACTCATTTGATTGTCGTGGCAACTTAATTACCTAAATAACCCATTTCTGTCAATGCTTAAGTGCTGTTTTCCTTCTCAACTCATTGCAGTAAACAGTGCAGCCTTGATTCTCATTCTATTGAAAACTCAAACAGCAATTGGCCTTGCATTATACAAAAACAATAGTCCAGCTGTGCTTTGCTCCCATTGTTTACTTTTTCTTTAGAATCCCTCAATAGAATTCAGGGGCTGAAATTAGTTTTTTTTTAAAGCCACAAATCAAGAACGATAGTTTTTTATTACGTACTGTAAGACCTTATCAAACTTTAAGTCATACCAGTGCTGTTTTTCCAGTGGCTTGCAAAGCTCCCTCCATGCAGTCAAGTGTGTGTGTGTGTGTGGGGGGGGTTCAGCTAAAAGTGCTGCAAGGCTTTACTTTTCCAGCAAATTGTTTGAAAAGTGCCAAATTTTGCATTACGTGGTCACTTCAGCAGCAATTTGCCAAATAAAGGAAGTTTTTAAAAAAAGGATCAGGAGACTTCTAAAGGTACATAAGTTCCCATTCCCTATTCTCTGGTAGCATGCAGTACCACCCTCCTTCCCCCAAACAGCCCCAACCAGTATCTTGATGAATCCCCATCCCCTTCCCCTGTCCACCAGCTTAGTAGAACCCATTTCCCCCTTCCCCCAGCCCCAACAAAAAATTCATTCAAACATCTCCTCCCTCACCCACACAACAACACTAACTCTCACCCTCCTTCCCCCAGTCCCAACAAAATAATCACTAAAACATCCCTTCCCCTCACCCACACAACACAACTAACTCTCACCTTCCTTCCCCCAGTCCCAACAAAACATTCACTAAAACATCTCATCCCTCACCCACACAACACAACTAAGTCTCACTCTACTTCCTCCCAGCCCCAACAAAATAATCACTAAAACATCCCTTCCCTCACCCACACAACACAACTAACTCTCACCCTCCTTCCCCCAGTCCCAACAAAAAATTCACTAAAACATCTCATCCCTCACCCACACAACACAACTAACTCTCACTCTACTTCCTCCCAGTCCCATCCAGAAAAGACAATGGCACCCCCACTCAATAAAAAATCCACCACTTCTCATGATACCCAAGAAAAGGATAAAAGAAAATGTGTCAGTGAGAGGGATGGTACTGTAACTGGCACAGACTCTCCTCTTATCACCTTGACCAGCTACCTAAATGGCATAAAAATACCTCAGAATCATGAAGGCTGGTAGGTAGCACCACATCACATTATGACAAAATAGCATTACACAGAAATTGGCACATGCAGGCTACCACCAAGATACTTCAGATTGTGGAGGAAAGTTGGTGGCCTCTCAATTAATTACTATCAGTATGGTGAGGCTCTCAAAAATTGCAACAGCTTACACTAGAAGTCCATTAGACTTACAAGAAAAAAAAAACACACACACAAAGAGAGAGAGAGAGGTGGGTGGAGATGAAACTGAGGGCAAAAATTACCACTGTAGGTAGAATGACAGAGGACCATGCCTCCACCAATGTCTGCCTGGCACTCAAAAGAGCAGCCCTCTAATTGCTTATAACTCATTACTCCTTTAATCTGCCATGGGGTATACTGAAAAGGGGCAGCTGGAAAAAGATAAGCCAGTGGACAAGGAGTTGAGGTTGAAGGAGGTATCCCAGCAGCTATGAGGAGTCTCAGAATGGGAGTTGGGACATGGCAACTTAAAGAGATAAGCACAAGGGAAACCAACAAAATTAATAAAAACTCTAATGAGCTGTTCTCCAGTCCCAATGTCTTTCCAGGTCTAAGTATTGGTCACACAATCCTGTTCTAAATAATTTCTAGTGTAAGTACCTTCCCAGGTCTAGGAAAAACACTCATTTACTGGGATGGCTGAATTACATAAAATTATTTTGCTATGCACTTACAGTAGTTGACCTCCTGAATATTGGATGGCCGCCTGAGTTGTTTTGGGTTGGGTCACTGGAAAATGGCTAGAAGGTAAAAGTTATATTCCAGAACATTGCTAAAGCACAGCAATCAATGTCAAGAAAGGTGGGTAGAATCTCAAGCTTGTATCCAGTTTATTTTGCCACACAATTAACTGGTTAGCCCTCAGACAAGACAGCGATCCTACTATGAATTTCTAAAGTACATTTTGATAGCCCCTTGGAGACACACGGTCCAAAGTTCAATCAGGTACACAATTGGAACTTGTCATATTAAAGGTAATTTCTTTTAGATGGCACCTTTAACAGTTCCAAGTCAGACTGCACAGCAGTCTTTTATGGTATAGTAGTTTTAGAAAAGAATATATTTAGATGCCACAAGCTTTCAACTCTCAGCTAGATTATTTACTGGTAGCCCTTAAATATTCTATTAATACTTCACATTCCCAAATATATTTCCACATTCAACATTTGCTTGACACAGAAATTTCTACCATTGGGAGGGACCACTGGGGATCTGACCCTCAATTAAGGGGCATGCAGGAGGTTGTTCCCCCAACAGTACCACAAGCTGATATCATGTCCCCAGAGTGGCAGACCTCCCCTGCCTCAGACAGTGCAGCAGGGGCTGTTACTGGTTCCCCCCCAATACACATAAGATATAGGATCTGGCTTTGCAGTTTCTGAAACATATGGAACACCCTCCCCACACAGGTGGAGAGGTCAGAATTTAAACCAATTTAAATATTTCTTTATTTCTCTCTCACAGAAAGTGCTAGCTCTTTTTTGACAGGTCTCAAAAGCCTTACAGAAAATAGTCCATGATGTACTAGCCCAGACTTCCTAACCTACTGGACCTAGCACTACTTCTTTAACCCAGGTTCAAACAGGATGCCAAAGTCTCTTTTTCTCTCGGAGCAGCCCACGGGCTTTTACTCACTGTTAACGCAGGAAAAATATGGCCATTATGGATGTGCTTCTTCTGTGACTGCTGTGTAAATGGCCACCGCTATGCATCTGCTCAAGCTGGGGTCTTCTTCTTACCAGAAAACTGTTGCCAGAGTGTGGTGTATGCTACTGCTGTAAGCCTCTCCCCCTGATAGTGACTCAGACTACCAGCTCTGAGGAGTTATCACTTAGGGGTCTGGAAACCCAGTCTTCATTCAGGAACTCACAGAGAACCTGGGGGGTTACACTGGCATCTAACAGTGCCCCTGTCTTTCTCACTGACCTGTTGTGTTATGACAGATACAGCTCATGCAGCAACAGGCAGATTAAACCAAGAAGGTGGCTACAGTGGGAGTTAGAGACTGAAAAACTGGCCCAAGAGGGGTAATGTGGAATTACCATGTGCAGTGGTGATGGTGCCAGAGAAGCCAGTGAGGTGGAGAAGGGAAAGTAGGTAAATCTGTGTGATTTGGATGGGGGAACATTATAAGATAAAGAGGAGGGACAGGGAGCTGTCAGAAATTGTGGGCAGGGGAGTTGGTACTGGGGAAGTGGCAGGGGATGTGCAAATGGCAAACATTATGGGATATACAAGTGGATACATGGGAGTTCGCAACAGAAGGAGGGGCCAGGGGACTGTATGCGTTTGTATCTATAACTTACAACATTAACAGCCATATTGGCTCTAACTGGAACATGTTTATATAATGCTATACGGTGATTTAGTAATGTTCCTTTATTAACATACTGTATTTAAATGTATCTTTTTTTGTTGGTTATGTATCAGATTATTTCATTAGGGAAATAAACTGTGCTGGGTTTTATGCCTTTTGGAGCATCAGCATACCCATGATGCCTTGCACTGAGAATGAGGCTTTAGAGTATGTGTTTGGTTTGGAGAGATGCACAAAACTAAACAATCTGGGATATTTCTTCTGTCATAGCATCCTTACATGGATCACATATACAGTAATGACTGCCAGAATCAGACACCTGATCCTGCAGAATTCTGAAAGAAACAGTGAAATTCAATAGCAGTTGGTACGCAGGAAACTGTGACAGTTTTATCCTGACAGACACCACTTTACTACTCTTCCTACAAACTGCCTCTCCAGTATACTCACTGAATGTTTTAAACCTGAGTTGCCTTGTACCTTTACTCATGTTGCAAACATTTAACTCTCTTCTACGCAGCCCTTAGCCTTCTTTGCTTCCATGAAAGTGCTGTAGGATGAGCATGGACAAATGGAAATGATTGGATGATAGTTCTTCTGTGGGGTACCACAAGACCTTGTAAACTCTGACATAGTATTTCCTCTCTTGGTAGGTTCTGCTCTTGGAATAAGCAAGAGGCGCATTTCTTGTAAGGACCTTGGTCGTGGGGACTGTGAAGGATGGCTCTGGAAAAAGAAAGATGCCAAGAGTTACTTTTCTCAGAAATGGAAGAAGTACTGGTTTGTTTTAAAGGATACATCCCTCTACTGGTACATCAATGAAGAAGTAAGAATAAACTGCTCCTTCTTTCCCTGAGCAATAACATGCAGGCAGTTTTTATGGCGTAGCCTGTTAACAGCTTTTAGTGAGAGACATCATGGCCTCAACCAGCTTGAACAGGGTTTGGCAAACCAATTTGTCAAAAATCAAAACCCCTCAAAACCAACCCTGTTGAGAAGGATGCACGCTGTTTTTTGTTTGTTTTTTCCTTGGGATTTTTTTGGTTTGTTTTCATTTTGATCCTAGACAAGTCACTTTTGAAACTGTAAAAATGTCTCCGGAATTTGCAACATTACTGTATGTAGTTTTTTCTGTATACATCCCACTCCAAACCCACTGTAATCATAATTATCATGCCTGAGGAAACACAGGGAAAATGTGAAAGGAAGCTATTTTTGTTCATTATTGAAATATGTAATTTTTTCCTGAAAGTTTGGGCACAAAACTTAAATCATCCTTCAAGAATCATGTTCTCACCAGTAGACTGTCCAAAAAAACATAACCCAGAAGGTACTGGCTATCATTACACTTGAAACTACCCCAAAATACAAAATAATAAGCAGCTGCCCACTCACCTTTACTGTGGAGAACTTTACTACTTGAGCCAAGCATCGGCATTTACATCACTGGCTCCCTTTAGCATACCAAACACAAGAAATTTGAGCTTCCCCCCAGGTGAAGTGCTGGAAACAAAGGACTTGCTATATAGAGAACAGGACCACCACCCTGAAGAATGGTGAATAAACTGTGAAATGGGTGGTGTACAGTAGTTGACCAGTGATGTGGATGATACTGTAATGCTTATAACAAGCAATAAAGTTCTGCTTATTAAATTGTAATGATGAAAATGTAGGTACTCATTTGATCAGTTTCAGCACAAATCTAAAATTAGAATTCTGAATTCTTACTGTAGCTCACTTGCTCAAGACCCACTCTTTGTTTCTGATTTAAAATACCTAAAATATTTGAATGTGTTAAATGTTGGTAAATGCACAAATCCACTAGCAGCAGTGTAGACTTTGTTGAGAGTGAGGAGTGTAAGCACCTACTGTAGCTTTACCTTAAAGGCGTATTTCTATTTATTTATATTTCTCTTCATATTGAAAGTAGCAGGGTAAGTGGGGAGAAAAAGAGATTTGCAGGCAGTGTTTGGGGAACTTTGAAACTTGTCTTTAAAATTGTAACAGTTAGTTTGGGGGAAACTAGCTCAAGAGATTAATCTGGGCGCTAAGTAGATTCAGAATGCCCTGTGAATCAGGCGTGTAATTGGGAGGTGGAGCTGACAGAGGCTTAGTGCCGTCTATCAAGTGCACTGCAGAAGGTTACCCTCCTAATGTGTCCAATTCACGTTTGTGTTCAGTGAAGGAGTGGAACAGGTAACTAGCATATTAGGCATCTGCAGAAGGAAGCAGGAAAGCAGGGGACCCTGCGGGTCAACTAAGGTTCACTCCTGTTGTAACACTCACTGCATGGAAGGGTGGAGGGTTAAAGATAGGCCAAAACTGTGACTAGGTACAACATCCTATCTAGGGTAGGAGTATAAAGAGTTTCTAAGGGTCTAGTGAAACATTACTAACAACATATCAAGGGTTAGGTGGAGGTGAGACTGCAGCTGCCTTAGGGAAAAAAGCAAAGAGGTAAGGGGGTAAAGGAAGGAGAAACACTTCATACAAGGAACAATTGAGTGAGGTAGAAGAGAAAACACTGTCTAGAGGAAAGGTACTAAGAAGTAAGCAAGCAGAAAACAAAAGGGGGAGGGAACTAGACACCCTATCAGGGGTAAGGGTACAAAGATATTTCCAGGTGACACAAGGAGAACAGGAAGTTGGAATGCTGGGAGTGGTGCACTGCTGTGGTTGTGGGGTGGTAATTTTCAGGGAGATCTTATGGAAACTGCAATACTGCCCCATCTGCACACACCCCTCTGGGATGAGAAGGGAAGTCACTAGATTCAAGGCCAAGTTGGCTAGGATTTGGAAGACCTCTTCTACCATGCAGGGGCCATCATGTCTGCCACCAGTTCCTCAGTGGATGCCAGGAAGGAGGAATGGATGGACTATGGTGGGCTCTGAAAGGGTGGGGGTTGTGGGTCAGGGGCACATTCCTCAGTCGGTACCACCACATCATTCCTGTGCTGCTCTGGTGGGATGGGACTGCTAGGAGGAGGAGGCACCTGTGATAGTGCCCCGAGAGGATGTGGGGGTCCTCAGCAGTAGAGACCCCAAGGGGGGTGGATGGCAAAGGACCCCAGAGGAAGAGGAAGCAACTTTTGATTGGGGACTCAACGGTGAGGTAGAATGGATTTGCGAATAAGAAGAGGGAAGTAAGATGCCTGTGCGGTGCCATGGCTGGGGGGATAGGAAGCGGATTCTAAGGATCACTAGGGTGGTAGGGAAGGTGGGACAGCTGGATGTTACTGTCTACTGGGGGCAAATGACCCAGCATGGGTCTGGGATACCACAGGGGGGGTGTTTAGGGAGCTGGAGAGGGGTCTTAGGTAGTGCACGCAGTGGCTTTGGCTGAGGTGCTGCCTGTCTGTGACAATGGAGGAGGAAAGGGTTCTCTGCATCATTAGCTTCATCTCATGGTTGAAGGAACGGTGCAGAGTGGAGGGGTTCAGCTACATTGGGGACTGGGGACCTACCTGGAGGAATAAGTGTTTATACAGGGTGATTACCTGCATCCGTCCGGGGGCCAGTGTCCTCAGTGGACAGTTTAAATGTTACTTTGATGAACATTTAAACTAGCTGAAGGAGGTGGCAGAAGGAATCAGGGATCCAAAGACTGCCCCCCCCATACACTGAATTAGAGAGTAGGGAGGGCCTTAGGTGAGACAAATCCCCATGGGTGAGAATTAATAAAAGATGTAGGGTGGTAGAAATGAAGATGGATGTAAGGGAGAACATTAAAAAGAGAAGGAGGGAAGGAGGGAGGGAAAAAGGAAAAAAGGGGTTAGTAAGCAGAGTGGCAACAGAATCTGGAAGGCCACGTGTGAAATGCTAGTACTGTAGTCTAGGAAACAAAATTCTGGACCTAGAGGCCATCATGGCAGAGTTTGACCTTTATACTGTGGCCATTACTGAGTCATGGTGCACTGGAAACCATGAATGGGACATGGCTATACCAAGCTGTACTCAATTCAGGAAGGAGAGGGTGGGAGAAAAGGATGGATGTGGTGCTTTATGTGAGGGAAAGCATAAAAGCATTGGAGATGCAGGGAATCCGGGGTTGGGGAGGGTAAAGGTACTGTGGGTCATCCTGGTGATGGGGAATGGAGCCACTATTTGCACTGGAGTGATATACAGACCTCCAGCACAGAGGCAAGATTTGGATAGGGTATTTGTGGAAGCCATTGGCAAGATGGCAGGAAAGGCAGTGATAGTGCTGGTGGAGGATGTCAGTCTGTTGGATGTAAACTGGAGCTTCCCAGCTGCAGCTTCAAGTAGAAGCAGGGACATCCTAGACTCCTGTAGGGGGCATTCCTCAGGGAATTAGTCAGGGAGCTCACTCATGATGGGGCAGTACTGGACCTGCTACTCCCTAACAGGAACAGTGTTGCAGACATCAGGGTGGGAGGCCAGTAATCACCGTACAGTGTGGTTAACATAAGAATGATTGTGGAATCGAACCACACAAGGGTGAAAGTCCTTGACTTCAGGAGGGTGGATTTTGAAAAGATAGTGAATGCTTTAGGGATGACCTGGTGGGGGGATGAACTGGGTAGGGTGGAAGAACAGTGGGCAAAGCTAAAGGAGGACATAGTGAAGGCAGCAGCAAGAGACACTTTTTTTAAACAAATATTGTCTTGGAGGCAGCACTGCCTTGGAGGCAGACCACTAAATATTCATTTGAGAAAAGTATCTCTTGTAAAGGTAGTAAATCTCAGCACAAGCAAATTAGCAAAAACAAGAGGAGAAAGAGACCACTATGGTTCTCAAAAGAAGTGGTTGAAAAGGTAAAGGCTAAAATAGTAGCATTCAGAAGGTATAAGGATATGCAGAGGGAGGAGGATAGGGAGGTGTATTGGGGGAACAGAGAGAAGCATGGAAAGCAGTAAGGAGTGCAAAGGCACAAATTGAAGAGAGGGTAGCCCAGGCAGTAATGAAAGAGGAAAATACATTTTTCAGGCATGTAAATGAAAATAGGAAGGCGAGTGGAAAGATTGTAAAGTTAAGAAGGAAGCGGGCTGTGCAGAGGAGGATCAGGAAAAGGCAGATATCATTAATAAATACTTTTGTTCAGTGTTCAAAGAGCAAAGAGAAGTGGAGGGGCCACAAAACAGTAACAGGAACTTTGGAGGGAAGGAGGTGAACATTAGTCTTTTCTCAGAGAGGAGAGTCCAGAAGGGACTTGCAAATCTGAAAGTGGACAAAGCAATGAGGCCAGACAGGATGCATCCCAGGATACTGAGAGAGGTCAGGGATATACTGACTGCACCACTGACAGTCCTATTTAACAACTCACTGAAAACAAGAGTGGTTCTAGAGGACTGGAGGAGGGAAGACATAGTCCCACTTCACAAAAGTGGTAGCATGGAAGAGGCTGGCAACTTAGGCCAATCAGTCTGACATTCATGGTGGGAAAGTTAACAAAATCGCTGCTGAAGGAAAGGATTGTGGAATATCTTAAATCCAGTGGGTTACAAGACCCTGGACATCTTGGATTCATGGGAGGGGGTGGTCATATCAAGCGAGTCTAATAGATTTCTTTAACTGGGTGACCAGGGAATTAGATCAGGGTGGGGTGGTACATGTGGCCTGCCTGTGCCAGCCCACCGGTGCAGTGGCAAAGGCATCCACTTGTGACACCGACATCCTGAATTCGGGAATTGAAGGGCCAGCCAGGAGGAGAAGGAATTGAGCATCACAGAGATGGTTCTCCTTCTTCTTGGGAGAGGGAGGTCAAGAGTCCATTGCAATCTGGACCACTGGCAGAGGGCAGGGGATCTGCTGTGACTGCGCATAGATTAGTGGGAGGTGGAACTGATGTTCAGTTTGTCCCACATATGTCACTGCACATCTCGCATCCCCAGGAACACAGCATCGCTCAGCAGGATTATTTAAAAAAAAAAAGCCGGTCCCCCTGGTATGACGCCCGCTCTGCTGCTGTTCCTGCTGCCCTTTCACTTCCACTGGGGGTGTCCCGCTCCCGTGGCCCTACCCTGGGGAATAAGCCAAGGCTTTCCCTTTCTCTTTTATGGGGGGGATAAGCCTGGGCAGGGGGTTCCAGTCCCCCCCCCAAAAAAAAGATGTGACCAACCTAGATTTCAGTGAGGCTTTCAACATCATTTGACACAGGAGACTTATAAGGAAGCTGGCAGTTTAGGTGTGGGTCCTAAGGTGAATAATTGGGTAAGAAATTGGTTAGAGAATATGTGAAAGAGGATGGTGGTAAACAGAGTTCACTCCAGTAAAGGGAGGATGACCAGCGGGGTGCTTCAAGGATCAATACTAAGACCAGTCTTCTTTAATGTCTTTGTAAGTGACATTGCAGAGGAGCTGGAAGGGAAGGTCTGCCTCTTTGCAGAAGACACCAAAATCTGCAATAGAGTGGACACGAAGGGGGGGATGGAAGAATGAGTAGTGACCTTAGAAAACTCGAGGAGTAGTCAAGGGTATGGCAGCTCAGTTTCAATGCAAAAAAGTGCAAAATCATGCACTTAGGCACAGAAACCCAGTGGAGGAATACAAAATGGGTGGAGAGGTAAAGACAAGCACCAAACAGGAAAGAGACCTTGGGTAATCATATCTGATGACCTAAAGGTGGCAAGCCTGTTGGGAGGGCTAGTGGGATACTGGGATGCATAGGAATGAGAAGGTAAAGTCGGTGATTAAGTAAAGTCTGTGGCTTTTGTAAGAGGTAGGGAAAATGAGCAGACTAGATAGGTCTAGCGGTCCTTATCTTCCGTCAATTTCTATGTTTCTATGTTTCAATTTCTATAAGGAGGGGTGTCACCAGCAGAAAGAGGGAGGTTGTGTTGCCTTTGTATATATCCCAGTGAAGACCCCACCTGGAGTACTGTGTCAGGTTATGGAGACCACATCTCAGAAAGGACGTAGACAGAGTGGAGGCTGTCCAGAAGAGGGCAACTAAAATTGTGCAGGATCTGTGTCAGAAGCCCTATGAGGAGAGACTAAAGGACCTCAATATGTACACCCTGGAAGAGAGGGGGAGAGGGGAGATATACATCACAGGAGTAAATAAGGTATGGAGCGGGGTATTTTTCAGAAAAAAAAGTTCAAGAACAAGGAGACATGCAATCAAGTTGGGAGGGATAGATTCAGGAGGAATGTGAGGAAGTACTACTTCACAGAAAGAGTGGTGGATTTCTGGAACAGCCTTCCAGCAGAGGTGTTGGGGGTGAAAACAGTGGTGGGGTTCAAGAGTGCATGGGACAGGAATATGGAAATCTAAGTGGAAAGGAAGAGGAGAAAGAGCAGGAGATCAAGTAGGGTTTGTGGTTACAGTGCAGGTACAGAAAAATGAGCAGACTGGGTGGACCAAGCGGTACTTATCTGCTGTCAAATTCTGTGTTTCTGTGCCTGTTGCTGTAGGTGATTACCTTTTAAATTCAGGTGGGAATTGTCCCAGAATGAAACCAAAAATAATGCTCACCTTTACTGATATCTAATTTCATTTTCCTCAGCTCTTTTCCAATTGTATTACTAGGTTCATCTGCAAAATTGACTTTGCTCTAAAGGTGTCAGTGTGGCTCAGTTGGTAGCACATCTGCCTCTGAGCCAGATAGTTGTGGGTTCTAGTCCCACACTGGGATTGGTCTGATACCTAAATGCTAGCACCCGAGTGCAGTACTGGGGATATGCTGTCCTTTGGATGAGACATTCAATTGAGGTCCCTTCTACCCATCTCTGATGTCCTGGTTGGTGTCCAGGTGGAAGTAAAAGAACCCAAACCATTTTTCACAAGAGCAGTGGAATTTTTAATTGTGAAATGAAAACCAATTGGTGCAAACAAAACAGAAGCATATACAATATTCATCTAAACAGTAAGTACAACAAAAATAAATATTGAGCAGCATAAGAAAGCCTTTAAATCAACAAAGAAAGTAATAAAGAACAGTGCAACAATAATATACAAATAAAGGCCTGCATGATTGGTCTTTCCCGGTGTCCTGGCCAACATTACCCTTCCCATAAAAAATGAGTTCATGCAATTGTTCAAGGTGGTGTGTGGGTGTTGCTGTGTAAAATGGGTACCACCACACATTCAGTCACTTTCCTAGCAGTCTAGCATTGCTTGTAAAGTGCTTTGGGATACAGTGGTCCTCCTCCTCTCTCCCCCTCCCCCGCGGAGTGCATGCCATGCAAATGACAGATGAATGTGCAAGGACAGTGCAGCAATGCAGCTCTGAATATAGCACAGATGATAGCGCTGAACCCAAGAGAACAAGCAGTGGCGTAGCCATGACCAGAGCACTGGGTACAGAGCTGCACACTGGGGCTGACTGTGGGTTGGAGAGGAGGGAACCACTGACACATAATACAGTAGCATATATATCAACATAAAACTTTAATAGAGCAAAATGGCAACAGGCTGTACAAAATCTAAAATAAAACAGCAACAGAACAAAATGGCAACAGGCCATGCAAAACTGAAAATAAAACAGCAATATTATATGAAACAGGGGTTGGGGAAAACAAAACTGGGTCAACCTCCCATAAATGGGGGGGGCGGAACCTATGGGGACACCCATTCCCCCATTGATGCTGGTCCCACAACAGAGGTCCTCAGCTGCTGCTGGTGGTAGTGCTAGTGGCTGCTGCTGGTGCTACATCACTGCAGCGAGGTCCTTTAAGACTGCTGTGGTTTCCTTGACCCACCTCACCAGGAGCCTGAGGAGGCGTCTTTGTCTGCAGAAGAGGTCATCCCTGCCCACCATGCCCAATCTGTGATCTCCTGCATGAGGGGCACCTGTAGAAAACAAGACAAAGAACTCAGCCCGTGCAGCACACAGCAGAAGGGACACAGTATACCACACATAGGTGGAGGGTGTCAGGCAGCAACAGCAGCATGGGCATGGCATGCCAGAGACAGCTTTGTGGACTGCACATACAATGTGTGTGCCATGCTGCTACACAGAGGGACACAACTGTGCAAGACACAAGCAGCACAGGTGGGCTTGCCAGATATGGACCAGCGGTGCAAAGCCAGGGTGCCATAGACTGTGGAATGGCCAGGGATGTGGGGAGCGCCAGCCACACACACACATTGCGCATTGCACACTGGGCATGCTACAGATAGCTCATGAAAGGCATGCGGGACAGCAGACAGCTAGGATCTGCCCTTGTCTGCTGCAGGGTCCAGGCCAGCCATGCACATGTGACACACAGCTCAGCTGTCCATTGTCTGCACAAGGATGCGCACTGTGCGTAGCAGCCAGAGAATCACGAGTTCCATGGTGTTGTACATCGGTGGTGCACTTTACGCACCCCCCCCCTTATTGGCACAGCACTGATAGGGATGCAGACTCACTGGGAGGTGACCTCACCACCCTGACAATGATGTCACCACCCTAGGCATAGGTCTGCCACTCATACAGCACCAGGTGTGGACCATTGGCCTTGCAAAGACCTAGTCGAGTCTGAATGTATGCCCCCCCGACCATGTACAGCACAGCAATCATACCCTAGTCAGCACTGTGTTGTCTAGACACCACCGTGTATACATAACAATGTCAACCACATATAGTACGCTACATGCACCGCCCACCAATGGCCCCACAATCTGCCAACCCCATGCCACATATGACAGGATGCGGTGAGCTACAAAAGGTGTGACACACAGTGCAAATGACACCAGAGTTAGAACCACTGCAGGTGGACTGTCACAGAGGCTGCATGATGCACACAGCAGGACACAATGGTGTTCCAGTACTACAGTGGCCAATGCCAACCACCTGCTGACAGCCACGCATACACAGTTATGAGCATGTGGCAGTACAGACTGGACAGACACTGAAGGGATCACAGCCAGGGCTGTGAGTACTAATGTCAGCCCTCTGTGGCACCTGACTGGTGACATAGGGGTGCCACCACCTTGTGGAGAGCTTGCCATGGCATGATAGACAGACATAGGGTGTGTGCCCAGGGGTGGTGGGGTGTCCTAACTGGTACTGGGTGTGTGTTCATAGGTGTTGGGGTGTGTGCTCACTGGTGCTGGGTTGTGTGCCCCATGGTGACAGGGTTTACACTCACTGATGTAGGGGTCTGGGGTGTGTAGGGACACAGGAGGTATAGGCGGTGCACCGCACACACACACACAGCATGGATGATGTGTCACCATATGCCATGCACAGATGCTACCTCAGTTGGCACACCACTCTGTAAGTTATGGTGCTATGTAACTCCCCTCACCTCCCCCAACAGCACAACACATTGTACTGGACATGACTGAGAATGCCCAAGGACTATCTCACTGGCAACTGCTCCTGATGCCCACCCATTTGCACCAGTCAGTGGACAGCAAAGAGGAGGACATGGAAGAAGAGAATGATGAGACTTACATAGAGAGCTGGGGATAGGAGGGGTCCACCCCAGACCTAGAGGGGGATCACCCCAGCCCTCATCAGTGGGGCCAAAGGATACTTTACTCACGTGGACCAGAGGTCACAATGATACAGCCCCTGGTACAGCCACCATGGGGCCACCTCAGGACCATAACCATGGCATGGACATTGCCATGCTTACCCTGGCTGGTACCGCAGGGCCAGCCACCACTGTGCCTCCCTGTAAGCCATCCCCTGGCATAGCCACAGCCCTGCCGCCTCATGCCCCACCCACTGAGCCAGACACAACCAGCCCGCAACACCCACAACAGACTCCAGAACCAACCATGGTGCAGCCCCAGCCCATACATCAGCTGAGGGCTCACCCTGACCCTGTCCCAGTGGACAATCCCCGGAGACAGCAGGATACAGCTGACAACTGGCAGCTGCTGTGGTCAGCTGTAGAGGAACAGAGTGTTATGCAGAAGGAAGTGACACAGCTCTGTCACATGCTGCATGAGGACATGCAGTGGGTCAAGGAGCAGGTGAAATAACGTCATGCAGAGATCAGGGCATCCCTATGCAACCAATGCCAGGATCTGGCCACTGGCATGGCCACCTGCATAAATTGCCTGTGTGCTAGAGGATGCAGCGATGGTGGCAGGCACTTTGAGGTTGACCATAACCCCTTCCTGTCCAGTGGGAGTAGTGTCACCCCACAATGAAGACCACAGCATGTGCTGACACCACAGAGTGCCATGACAAGAATGCCCAGCACACTTGGGACTCCCAGGTTATCAAGGACATTGCGCACACCTGGTCATGGCCTGCTTCTCCCCCATGCTTTTCGCCCATACTGTGGATGAGGTCCCCCCAACCGTATAGGGTACAGTGCAGACATACTGTTCTTACCCAGGTAGTAGGGGACACAGGTAGGCTGGGCATGGTCACCCCTTGCCAGCATGTCCCCCCTTACTCCCCCACAGTACCCCGTGACACCGCCATCTGACCCTGTGCCCTAGCCAAGGCAGTCTTAGCATGGATGGCCTGTTCTACAGTACCACACTGTCTGACTGGCAGATATCTTTGTGTACAGCCCTTTGGCCCCCCAACATGGCCTGTTTTCATGTGTACCCCGGTATCTTCAGGAAACAGTGCACTCCTGTGGAGCACTTACAAATGTTGCTGTGTACTGAGCCAAAATAGCCAAGAACTGATAAGAAGTCCTCTTCAGATGCCCCTGAGGAAGGGTTTTTGGACCCGAAGTGCTGGGGTGAGTATGGCTAGTAACGCTGCTAGCTAGCTTACATCTGCGTGAATTGACTGTAATAAAAACCTTTTTGCCTATACTGAAGGACTCTGAAAGAACTCTATCAGTGCTTGACTATTTTGGTTCAGTACACAGCAACATTTGTAAGTTCTACACAGGAGTGCACTGTTTCATGAGGATACCCTGTTGCATCACACCCCACCTGGCAATTGATGGAGTGGTACCCTTTCCTATTGAGCTAGGCCTCCAGACCATCAGTGGTGGGTGCCCGGATGGCAACATGAGTGCAGTCAAAGGCACCAAGTGCAGGTGCTAGGTGCACAACCCAGTGAAACTGCTGCATTGTTGCTATTCGCTCAGCTGATGTGCTGGGGAATATGATGAACTCCACAGCATGGACCAGCAGGGCATGTAGGAACTGACCCAACAGGTGCGAGGTAGCTGACTGCGAGATACTGGAATGTTTCGGTGGGCAGAAAACACAGTGCAGCTGTCACTTTGAGCTCTACAGACAATGCTTGACTGTGCTGGGTGTCTGTCTGAAGCTGGTCATACAGCAGCTCACACAGCTGCCTGAGCATAGGCCTCTTGAGCCTGTACTGGCCCATGATCTGGTCATCACTGAGGACACTTTGACTGCAGCTCATGGGCTGTACTGTCTGTGTGCAGCATAGTGCCTCTCTTGCCTACAAGTGGGCCCATGGTGGGCACTGCCACTCCCCTCATCCTGTAGGACATCCTGCATGAGATAGACACTATGTGCTCCCACAAGTACCAGCTTGGAGTGTGGCCTGCAGTGTCCACCTGCTCTGTAGGGTTTATCCCAATTTAAGATGGCCTTTTTAAAGGTGGTAATGGCACAGTGCTAAGTGCACTAACACGTTGCACCGATATGCGTGACCCCACACCCATTTTTGTGCACTGCATACACTATCTCTGTGCTGTGGTACAAATGCTTTTACCACACACAGGGGTACCCTTTGAATATGGGATTTCAGCACAAACCCACGTGCAAAGGAAGCACAGTCGCTTTGTTGTGCCCGGTGCAAAGCTTTGAATATCTGGGCCCTCTCCTATTATCAGGTATGCATTTAAATGGGCTCTACTATATCATCATATGTTGTTTTGGAAACAGATATTATGTCATAAGCAGAGGATTCAGATGTCAGTTTTAGAAAGGCAGACAAAAGAGAAAGCTTTCATGTTGATGCATATATTTAGGGGATGCCAAATATACAAAATATATGGCCTATTAACACAAAATGAGTTTAAAAAATGTTATTTTCTATTGTGTCCTGTGTGATATATGGGGTTCTTTAAGTGATCTGCTCAAGATCACAAACTGAGAAAGTGATTCTGATGGTATTTGAACCTGTGACCACCTGGTCCCCAAGCCTGTGATCTAAACATGACATCAGTCTGCCCCCCAAACATGATCATGTAGGTGGCATATAACTGCCAATCCTTTTGCACCACCCATCCTTCAGGGGAGGGAGGTATTGCTGTTGAGGTGTTACCCCTTTTGTAACTAAACTCCTTACAGTGGCATAGGGCCATCTCATCTGTGCTCTTGTGAATCATAAAGATGAAAGTTCTTAGATGACTCCTGGAAGACAGTTGTTTACATGGAGGCCAAACCTTTAATTTTCAGAAACACACATGTTTGCATTATCTAAGGTCTTGCTTTTTCATCATTACTTGGCAAATTCAGTATATTTAGCACAAATCTTACCATTTTTCCATAGGATGAAAAGGCAGAGGGATTTATTTGTCTTCCAGAATTTAAGATTGACCGGGCCAGTGAATGCCGCAAGAAATAGTAAGTAAAGAAGAAAACAGACATGACTGTGAATGTGGGAATTTGGTTATAATTTGCAATAAAACATAGTTTTATAACTACTCATCACATTTTTTTCTCCAGAATATTTGTTTTAATTTGAGAGTTGCAAGCAAGCTGACATTAAAACTACCTACAGTACCTGATTCCTCCCATGTATCCACACTGATGTAGTCTCTGCTAGGGATGTGCAATGTCCTTGGAAAACAATGGGTTGGAGTCTACCTAGATGCTATCTGGTCCGCTGAAACTCACTCTTTCATGCTCCAGATTTTTTCTTTTCACTGACAGAAGCAGATCCTCAGATAGGAAGCTTTGTGTTTTGTAGATTGTTTTGAGCTGGGAAGGAACAGGATTTTGGATTCATGCAGTACTACTTATGCACACTGTACACCGAAGGAAATTTTAAGCCTTGGAAATTAATAACAGTTTGTAGGGATCCCCTTGTGGCTTATTTCCAAAGTCGTGCATCCGCCTTGCATGGCATGCATTTTCAAAGGTTCTGCACTGGTCCAGTGAGCCCAGTGCAGTTTTTAAATGGTTACTGTAGTGACCGGGGCCAAATCATCATGTCTGTTGGTGAACACAAGGTATCAGGCTCTAGGTCAGCCAGATCATCATTGTAGCTGGTTTATCTAACTTAATCCTTATATGGTGGATGCATCCACAGTTGGTGAATGCTATCATATAATTGCATCAAATTGTCACAAGTGGAAATGGTTTTGAGGATTGCACCTGCTGAGTTCTGACAGGTGCCAGACAGAGAGGATGCTATCAGTTGTATGCACATCTTGGATATGCCCCTGTGTCCAGGCTTTCCCAGATCTGGCCCAAAGAGGTTAGGTGAGATTAAATGGATTAAGAAAAGCTCGGGGATGTTTAGCGCAGAGGACAAGAGATAGAGGAGGGTAAGCACAAGGCAGTTAAATACTTTGTTGAGGATTGCACAATGTGCAAGAAGGTTATCAAAATGTCAGGTTTTGTGTATTACAATATTTGTATAAATGATTACAATAATTGATTATTACCACAGTTTATAGCATTTCTAGAAAAAAAGAGTGAAAGACTTATTAAGTGGAGGGACGAGTAGGAATTTTGGATGTGCCCTAGCAGAGAAACACTGCCAGATCAGTGAAGAGGAAAAATTCAACATGATTTCATTGTATATCATGGTATATCAAGCTGCATAATACTCATAGTATTGTTTTTGTATGGTAATAAATTGTTGTCCATAGGAAAAATCATGCTATATTATGCTGAGTTTTTGTACCATGAGTAAGTGTTGCTGATAGTATTTAAACATAGGCCTCTCTGCTCCACCCTCTAACTATTAGGTTATACAACCAATTTAAAGTTTTTAAGTATGAAAAACCTCCACAAGCCTTTTTTTTTTAGTTTACATCTCAATATTTTGCTAATTGTTTCATAATTCTACTTGAAGGTCCTACTGCTGAGACCTGTGTCCACAACTGACACATAATGTCCACATCCTGTCCTTGGGACACTGTCAGTCCTGGCACTTCTGGGATGCCCAGACACTTCTCCAGTACAGGAATCTCAGCATGTATAATGTTCTGAAACAGGGCCAACTCCTCACTGCTAAATCTGGGCTCTCCCATTGTGGACCACCTCGAATGATCCCTTGAGGTGGAACACTTCCTGTCACCTCATCACTGAATCCAGACCACCTATGGAAGTGCTTGGGGCCATCCCACCAGAGCTCACATTGGACAGGAACGTAGGGGAGGGGCAGTGCTTTATCCTCCCAATAGCCCATTTTCCCTATATTTTATTCTCCTGTGAGAGTGTAATATAATGTTGGTTGGTGTGGGGATCAACCCAGGCATCAACACCTACATGCTTTCCTATCCCAGCAGATGCATGTTCTTTCATCTGCACTACCACCACCTGTGATCACCCGTGTGGCTGTATTGTAGCAGAAAGCACATCAAACTCATGGTAACTTCAGTCAAAGCAGCTGCACTACAGGTACTGTAGCTCCGGAGAGGTGAAGCGGAAAGGCGTGGCTAACCCCACAGCTAGTCAATGCAAACAGGACACAACTTGACTGCACACAAGAGCCAGAAACAGCAAAGTCTGCACACCAAACTTTCCAGTTCAGTTTTTTTTTATTGCCTCAGTTGCACACATCAACATAACTTCAAATGTATGTGGAGGTCGGACTACCCCAGCACTTTGCCACAGAAGGCTTTGTCAGGGGAATGAAGCCCAGTATGGCAAAGTTCTGGGGTAGTCTGACATCCACAGTGTGAGCAGTCATCTGTGCATATTTGGATTTATGTTGGTGTGTGCCGTGGGCAATAAAAAAGATAATCTGCCTTCAAATGTTTGGTGTGTAGACTTCATTGTCTCTGACTCTTGTGTGCAGCCAATTTGTCCGTTTGGCACATGAACCGCTCCTGGCCTACACTCCAGTGGCCCTAGGTTGTCACGAAACCCGGGTCACTGGAAATGTAAGCAGCACTACTGCCTCTGCACTGTGAGCTGACCTAACTTGACTCATTTTGAACATCCAATCAGACTTAGTCCTTAAATTCAGATTTCCCCTTTTAGACTCTACACGGCCAATAAGGATGGAACTGGAGTCTGGTTGCAAGAGGTATGCTGCATGACAGCAAAAGATATTTATTAGCAAAAAGGCATGACAGCTGTCTGTGCTGCCAAGCCACAATTTTAAAAACTGAGACAGATGCCAGGTCATGTGGCCCAAGTATCTCGGTCACCAGTTTGCCCAGTTTTATGGTGGACAGGACTTGCACTACATTATGTCCCATTGAAAGTGTGACTCTTCTTTGATCTCTAGAATTGACCCTGCTCAGGTTTTAGGCTTGAGTGACCCTTATTTTTTTTTTTTCCGGGGGGATGGAGCTGGGGTCAGGTTCTCTGAACAGCTATGTGAGGTGGTTATTGAGTTTAAGGTTCAGTCATATATAGTAGTAAGGGGCCTGAGGATCTGGAACATCAAGGCTTGGGTAAAGCTGCAACAGTAAAAGATCTTTATGATTTATCCACGTTATGGTCATTCCAGAGCTGAGGAGTGGGGGTTAGGAGCCTATTTATACGTGGATAAGTCACTCAGGACAGTCATTCTGCCCCATCCCATTCAAGAGCAAAGCAACCACAAGAAGTGTAGATTTTCTTTGAAGGCATCTGTCCCATAGAGCCAAAATATATTGAACTAGAGCAGGCAGGCACTAGGTCTCAGCTGAGAATTTTTCCATGGCTGGGGCCACCCACCTTATAAAGTGGACCCCTCACTGTAAAAGTGAGCTGGCACCATACTCTACTGTTCTTTTTTCCCCACTATGTAGTATAGATGCTGGATTTCTGTCGGTGTTCCCTCTGACTTTTCAACTGTCTTATTTGTTTGTTTTTTTAGTTGTTGGCAGGACTAGAACTTATTTCTTTTGCAAACATTTTGCTGTTTTAGTAAACATTCTGTGCCTATCTTATGTCCCTTTGCATTCATCTGCTCTGCAGTATGAGGTCTACAGGTGCACTTTTTGTGGTTGTTCTCTGCCCCCAACAGTCACTCCAGTTGGCTGTTATCCAGTGTTTTCCATTGTTGCTGTGCTTGCTTTTTTCTGTTTGAAAGTTGCAGCTTTGCAAGGGTTCCAGACAAGTTTTTTTTTTTTTGGGACTGGGCTCATCTCATTCACTGCAATTTGAAATTGTCATATTTCTCTTGACATGGTGTACCCTGGAATTACAGTACTTGTACAGTATAAAAGTTCCATTGTTAATTAAATTGCGCAGTATCCTATAGTGATTGTACTGGTTCCAGAACGTTTAAAATGGCATTTTGTTGTTAGACTCTAGTGCTTAAGGCTCAATCAAGAAGAAGCATGAAGGAATCTATAAATCAGATTAACTGATATGAACCCTGTGATTATAGCAGCATGAGGAGGGAGCAGGGATAATGATAATGAAAATTAAAGTCTATAATAATGTTCAGGAACTGATAATTTAGCCTAAGGGCCAGATATTCAAACTGCGCTATTTTGTGCCGCAAGCCCTTGCGCTGCACAAAATAGTTGCGTAGGGGTGTGACCGGAGCGATATTCAAAGGGGTTGCGCTATTGAGCAACTCCTTTGAATATCACCCCCCAGCCACAGCCACTGTGCATGGTGCAGTGGAATTTGCGCCACCGCAAGTGGTCAGAGTGGAGCATTCAACTTGCGGTGGTGCAAGTACCATTGTGCCATGCGCAAATTTCCGATATTCAAAAGGTGACATGCAAATGGGGCCATAATTCATGCAAGGTGCGGGGGGGGGCCATTTGCATCTGTTTATGGCCCCATTTGCAAGCCATTAGCATGCAAGTGCACCGATCCCCGAGGACTTGTGCCTGGCGCCCTGCCAGGCAGCAGCCATCAGGGACCGATGCCCCCTGCAGCCCGATCACGGGCAAATGTGTATAAAATCCCCCGACTGGCCCAATCATGGGCAAAAGCATCAAAATCTCCCCTCCCCGACTGGCCCGATTGTAGGCATAAGCTAAATCACCCCCACCAGCCCGATCACGGGCAGCAAAGTGTTCCCCGAACATATCCCTGGTGGTCCAGTGGACTGCTAAGCCCAATCGCGGGCTGAAGAAGTGTACTCAACCCCGAGCACGTATCCCTGGTGGTCCAATGGAAACCCGATCGCTGGCTGAAGAAGTGTAAACCCCGAATGTATCCCTGGTGGTCAGTGGACGGCTAAGCCCGATCGCGGGCTGCATAATGTGGCAACCCCATCCCCAAGACCATACCCCTGGTGATCTGGTGTCCCCACCCACCCACCCACGAAGCCCCACCCGCCCCCGCAGCCAGCGGCGGCAGCATCCCACCCGCCGCCCGTGTTCCTTGACATATCTGGACTGCCTTATGCGGTATGGGCTGCGCGTCCATTGGCTCTTGCTCTGCACCAATGGGCATGTAGCCCTACCGGCAGTCAGTTGGCGGGCGGCAGGGCGGCAGGTGGAGTGGGATGCTGCCGCCCGTCGGCTGCAGGAGGGAGCGTTCATGGTGGGTGGGGTGGGGGACACTAGATCACCAGGGATATGGTCTTGGTGGCGGGGTTGCCTACAAATTTGCAGCACGCGATCGGGCTTAGCGGTCCACTGGACCACCAGGGATACATTCGGGTGGGGAGTTGTTACACTTCTTTAGCCCATGATTGGGCTTCCACTGACCACCAGGGATATGTTCAGGGGGAGGACTTTGCTGCCCGCGATCGGGCTGTGGTGGGGGGTGATTTAAGCTTTATGCCCGATCGGGTCCAGTTTGGGGGTGGGGGATTTTTGCACTTTTGCCCATGATCCGGACTCTTGAGGAGCACAAGGAAGTAAGGTTGAGGGCCAGCCACAGGTGGCAGCTACTGTGTTGCGCCCTGCAATGCAGCAGCTCACCTGTGGGTGGCCCTCGACTTACTCCTTTTTTTTTTGGCTTAAAGTTGTGCAGGCGCAGGTTGGGGGTTGCACCTGCACAACTCTGCACAGCCCGGCTGAATATCAGGCTGTGCAGTTTATGCATGGTTCCTCCCCCTCCAGTTCAGCATGCATACATTTGCATTGCGCTGTTGCTCAGCATGTTTTCAGTGGCGCAACTGCCTCCTGCTGAATATCACAGAATGGTGCAATTTCAGACTTGCGCAGGCGCAACCCTATTGCGCATGGCGCAACCCTTTTGAATATCTGGGCCTATATCTTTTTGTTTTCTCACAATATTTGGATGCCTAACTGCATTTTTATTGCACCCTACAGTATACACATTGTACTTATTATTAAAATGTTGAACATTTACCTTGTCTTTTTGGTTATAGTGCATTCAAGGCCTGCCATCCTAAGATCAAAAGCTTCTACTTTGCAGCTGACAAACTAGATGATATGAACAGGTAATGAGAAGAGTAATACAAGCTTTTTCTTATGCATACTCTGCAGGATGTAGAGATTTCTGTTAACCTCTGTCAATTATGCATGATGTTGAATTTGTCAGGGAGTTTCCTAAGTTTCTTGGGGCACAGTTTATATTCCTACATACTGTCTGCAAGTACAGTACACCTCTTTAAATCTTCATCTCAAATAAACCTATATTTATTACAGTGAATCTAAAAAAAATGAAAACATAAATTTAGTCAGTTAAATCAAATATTATATAATTTAAATTATAATAAATGATGAATACCTTAACTATAAACCTAGGCATTCATAAGAAGATTCCAAAAGGTGAAAATTGCACTGATTGAATTTCTGAATTGGCCTTTTTGACTGCCTATACTGTACATTTCTCTTTATTAGAGCTGCTGCCTTCATTACTAGTTACTCAATGCTTCTTAACCTCTATTTTGTATACAAGTAATTGTATCAGAATTCTAATTTGTAAGTTGCAGTGAAGACTGTATGCACTGTACTTCATTTACAGAGCAGTGGAATAATGATGGCGCGTTGAAATTAGACTCCCCTCACCCACCCAAGGCCAGTTACCCAGCACAGGGAGATGTTCTTCATAAGTTTGATAATTGCATCATGCTGCCCACAATTCATTGTACACCACACATGCTGAGTAACAAGCCAGGGGATAAATCTGTGGGCTAGCATCGTGACTGAACTGTGAATACAATCAACTTTAGGCATGATTGGTTCCTGGAGAAACTAGTATATTGAAACTGTGCTTCTGCAGAGCACAAAGATTTAGTAGCTTATAAATCAAGCATTTGTCAATGCCAAATGCTGAATGCTTGTTAAACAATTTTTTTGGTTTTTAATGTTTCGACCCCAACTTTTGAAGAGACTTGTTTTAGGCTTTGCTTTACAGGCATGACATGTACCATTTATTAAATATTGGTTGAAATGTCATTTCTCACAAGAGGTACAAAAACACACCTCATGCAGGATTTTAAAAATTACACATGTTGTGTTTATGAAGTGATGTGCAAAAATTGCTGTTTTGAAAGTTTGGGATCAAAATATTGAAAATTACCAAAGTTACAAGCCTGCGTTCACAAATTCCAACATAGGCTCATAACTTTATTGTTTTTACCATTTTGGCCCCACATTTTCAACATAGCCTTCTTATGACCTCACCTCATGAACAGTTGCAGAGAAAATCTTCAACTCCTGCCTGAAAGGTGATTTCATGCAGCGACTGTGAAATCACTGTTACAACCCTGCATTCGCAAACTTCAATGTAGGCTTATAACTTTGTTGTTTTTAAATATTTTTTTGCCAGATTTTCAAAATAGCCTTCTTATGATCCCACCTCATGAACAGTAGTGGGGACAAGTTTCAAATTCTGCCTGAAAGGTGATTTCACGCAGTGACTGTGAAATCACCTTCTGGGATGTTAAAACACATTTTGTCCATGATTTGGAAAATGACAGATGTCACATTCATGAGGTGCTGTGAAGAAAAGGCTACATTGAAGGTTTGGGGTCAAAATATTGAAAATGACCAAAGTTACAAACCTGCATTTGTAAATTCCAGCATAGGCTCATAACATTAATTTTTTTTTAACATTTGTGCCCCAAATTTTCAATATAGCCTTCTTATGACCCCCCATCTCATGAACAATAGTGGAGAAAATGTTCAACTCCTACTCAAAAGGTGATTTCACACAGCGACTTCAAAATCATATTTTGGAATGTGAGAACACATTTTGGCCAGGATTTTAAAAATGACAGCTGTCACATTCATGAGGTGCTATGAAGAAATGGCTATTTTCAAAATCTGGGGGCCAAATTTAGAAACTTACCAAAGTTACGAGTCTGCATTAGTAAACTTTAACGTAGGTTCATAACTTTTTTGTTTTTTAATATTTTTATACCAAATTTTCAGCATAGCCTTCTTATGACACCACCTCATGAACAATGGCATAGATATTTTTAAGCTTCTGCCTGAAAGGTGATTTTGCACAGCAACCATGAAATCATGTTTCAGAACAGATTTACCTAACATCACTTGCATTGTTCATGAAGTAGTGTCCCAAAGAAGGTACGTTGAAAATTTGGGTCAAACATATTCACAAATGCCCAAGTTATGCTACTGAGTTCAAAAGCACATTGAAATACATTGAATGGCATACCTGATTTCCTCGGTTTGCTGTCTGGCAATGAAGAGTGAAGACGTGTCTGCAGTCCAGAGAAATTTACAGTGTCAGACCTCCAGTGGGTATGTAAGGATCTGGGAGGGTGTGGGGTGGTGGGTGCTGAGTGGGAGGGTCATGGTGGGTAATAACGGTGCAACAGACATCGATGGATGGTTTTCTTATTTACAGATTAACACAAGAAAAAAATGATGGGGGGTATTTTTTCTATTACAGGTAGCAACACTGTGGGATTCGGCACCCCGCAGTGTCACTGTTATATCTGGCAGCACCAGGGGGTGGGCTCCCTGGTGCTGCATTACTAAAAGGGGCAGGGTGGGGAGCGGCAGCTGGCATGGGGCATTGGGCACCCCTGAGCCCTAATAAAAATGTGGGTTGGGCTCAGGGTGGGGGAGGAGTTACAGCAGAGGCTGCTATAGACATCACTGGATGGTTTTCTTTTATACAGGAGTAGGGATAGACACTGAGAGATTGGGCACTCCCCAGTGTCTTTGTTATATTTGGCAGCACCAGTAGTGGGCTCCTCGATACTGCACAGGTTTGACAAAAACAGCAGAGCTGCCATGGTGGCAGAAACAGGCCGATAAAGAGGAAACTGCATCAAAATTATGGTGGGAGAGGGAAAAACAAGCATGAGCCATGGAGTGGCCATGCAGGAAGAATAATTCACAATAAATACAGCATGGGAGAATGAGAAAGGGGAAAAGGCAGGCAAGAGGAGATCAAGAGAGGCGGTAGAAACAGGTGGGAGAAACAGAGCAAGGAAGAACAGGAAGCCAGCCACAATGCACGTGTCCCTGATGCTGACAGCCAGTCATCTGTTTTCTGAGCCTGTTTCATGCAAATCAAAGGACCAAAGCCCTCTCTAATTGGGGTAGCTTTGGTCCTTTGAAATAACACAAAGTTTCTGACCACCAAGCAGTGACTGATGTCACAACCACACTGCCTGGTCATTGGTCTAGACTGCCAAGCCCATATGCTATTTTCAACTGCAGTGGGCTCGGCAGTGACCCACCCCTGAAATCCCCTTTTGCTGTAGCAAAACATTTGGTGCATACAGGCGCATCAAACATAAAAAGGAAATCAACAATGGACAGAACTGTATTTCATATGGACTGTCAAAATAAATAGCAGAGGATCAACAGTTAGTTAAAATAGTATTTTTTTTGCTTTTTTTTGCACTTTTACTGTGGGTTAGATAGCCTCAGCAGAATGACAACATGGTAACTCAATGATAATTTTAATAAGGATTAGGTTTACAACATTCATGAGTGGAAGAAAGAAATACAGACGCCTTTACACTTTTTATTACTGCCCTCCACTCAGAAAGTACACTATCTTACCAGACCATATTTTGAAACAAACTAGGCCTTCCCTGACACAAATGCAGTCACCCTCACAAACAAACAACCTTTACGCTACCACCCCATCTCTTCTAGGCTGGCCTTAGGGTTGACAGACCCACACACAGAGCCAACCAGTTTTAAAAAACATGGGATTTTTTTAAAAAACATTGGGTTTACTACCTCATGTGCTTGTCTTACCCAACTATCACAATTATAATTATCTAATTTATTTTCAGACATCTGCTACTGTAGAATGTCGGTTTTCAACCCCCCATCTCATTAGGTTGTTTTAGTTTCAATAGGGCAACAATTAGATAATACAGCAGATTTTTCCATCCTTTCACACAAAAAAAGCTTCTTAATATTCTTTAACATTGCTTCTAAACATCAGTGTTATACAAAGAGCTTGCCACAGAACCAGTGCATTCCTTCCTTTAGCAACTGAATATACAAAATTGCCAGCAGATACAGGCCATTTGGTCTATCTAGTCTGCTTGAGTATGCAGAATCCTTTGAAGGAGTCTTGAAAATGGTCCACTGAAGTGAGAGTTGTGTGTTCTGGTTCAAAATGCTTATTCCCAACTGGTAATGCTCATGATATAATGGTATCCCTTTTCTCAAAAATACTGCATTCTTAAGTTTATTAAGTTTTCTGGCTTGTTCATTAATTGATGAAACTATTTATATTTACTGATCAGAAAGATGCATCTTTGTAGCTGGTACTCTAGTATGCTGGAGAAGGACTAAACCCACCAAACCACTGTCACGTGACTTCATATAGTCTTCAATTCAAATCTCTGATGGTTGGTATGTGGCTGGTTGTGAACCAGTATCTTTGAATGGGAAAGTCAGTGTCTTAAGGAGAGAGAGTTTAATCTTCAGTGCCACTCAGTGCCCCATAAAACTGTAGAACATAAATCTCCAGGTCAAGTCTTTCCTTTGTAGAGTAAATACTATACTTGATATAGTTGTAACTTCAGAATGTTGCTGGAGACCTTACCATGCTAGTGTACTGCCTAAAACTATTATTAGTCTTTAAAAGCAGTCAACCATTACCTTTTATGTCTGAGGTAATTTTTCTTTTCCCTTTGGTTAATTAGATTATTTAACTGATAAGTGTGATGTGTGGAATGACAGCTGATATACCTAACTCTGTTCCCCCTACTACATATTCAGCATTGTGATCTCACCGACTGTGACATTTCTGCTGCTAAGAAACAGCTACTCAGTAGCTGCCAGGTCAATTGTCTTTGATGTCGCTAACAGTGAGCTCACAATGCTGATGATGTAGTAGAGAGATTAGAGATATGACAGCTACCAGGCTGAGAGCTGTTCCACACATCCAGCACAATATTGTCATATAGAAAATGTTCTAATGAGGAAAAGGAAAACCAAAAATACTTCAGAAATAAAAAGTTACAACTGGCTACTTCTTAAAATTTGTATCACTTTCCTGTCAGTCTATTTTGGTTTCACTAGCCCTTTAAGTTCCTTTCAGCTTTATTTTTCCCTGACTTGATTAATTAGGTGCCAGTGTGATATATTATATTTATAGTGATTATAAGCTTGCAGATATAGTGCAATACTTACAGTTTTCAATATGCAATGATTAGAATTGCTCCGGATGTGAGCACCTACCAGATTTGGTCTGGCAAAGGATACATTCATAGTGCATGTAGATGAGACCTCCAGCATAAAATGGCCCACCGCCTATCGGAATGCCGTAGGGTTAAAACTTCAGCAGGCATTGAAAACTGCCTTACTAAACAAAATATTTTTCTATTTCTTTTTTTGTAGCAAGAGGAATGATTTAATCTATGGCTATATGACAGTCAGTTGTCTGAATCGGAAGAAACTTGTATGCTTTCTATTCATATGCCTCTTGCAGCAGTTGTACTGCAAAGCTACTTAGTTGGCTGCTGGATTTTCCATGAAATGCCATAATGTTGAATTAATTAAGTTGTCGTGCAATCCCTTATTATATGCATCTTCCAGGAGGCAGGGTTTCCAAGAAGCAGTTGTCACTTTTAATAGTGAGCAGGATGAAAACCCTGAGAGCCTGAGTGTAACGGTGTTATAGTTAGTAGATGGTACGATTAGCAATGGCAGCACCAGCAGGAGAGAGATAGAAAAGAAAAGCACACAGCAGCTCTCACTGTGCATGTTTTGTGTTAAAATTTTTAAATAATAACCTTTCCTTTGGAAAGTCATAGGAATACTTACAATTCTTTTTGTATACAGAGAAGGCAGCTGGATTGGAATCGGAGTAGTTAATGGTGTCTTTTTCTAAAATGTCCATTTCATTTTGCATTCAAGTGACAGTTACAAAAGATATTAGTTAGTAGCCATCTGCTTTACAAAGTCTCCATCATGATGTCCAACAAATTATGAATTCTATGTGTAGCATTGACTGGTGAAATCTATTAACTAATATACTCAAGCTGATTTTTAATGGAAAAGTGGTTCAAAAGCCAGTCCAGTTGTACAGCTGCAGTGTTTTACTCTGTCACCTGGGAGGCTGATGCAAGCCTTGACTCCCATTCTGGGGACTACTAAAGGTCAAGGATGTTGCAGAGAAGAGTTTGTAGCTTCCAGGGAAAAATACCATAGGCTACCTAGTGCTTTCTCACCCTTTGCCACATGGAAAAAAATAGCCGTATTGTAATTTGTGGTAAGGGGAGATGTTTTCAGGCTCTCTAAGCTACAGGAAGGGGGTAGCCATAACAGCCCTCATTGTTGGAGCACAGGATCAAAGTAATGTAAAATGCAAAAATGGGGAAAACACAAATTACGAGTTTTTGTACAGTACATAGTAATGCTAGATTTCTTTTTCTTTGTGTTTATCATATGTAGTAAATTATCTTTTTTTTTTATAAATGGTTAGAAACACCAAATTGCAGAAACTTGTATTGCACATATAAGACAAAAGATACAGTATACTGAAATGTTAACCAAGTCCAGTGTTTTGGAAACCCAGCACAAATCCCAAAACAGTCATTAGATAAAAACGGTAAGGCAATTGGCATAATTGAAAATAGGTACCTGGCCTGCCCGATGCCTCACCCATAAGTGCTTTGCTCTATTACACAGATTATTTGGGTTTGGGAGTGGACTCTGATCACAAGCATCAGATGGCCAGGGTTGGATATATGCTTGCATTGGCAGCATGTGCCAGCCCGGGAAGAAGGTCAGGAATACTTCACTACTGCATAAGCTCTGGTGGGCCATAGAGCCCCCCCCTCACCCACACACTACAGGGAGCCACTGCGCATGTGTGTATAAGTCTGTCAGAGGCTGTGCATGGTACCAGCAGAAAGAGTGAAAGAATGGGATAGGCAAGGGGAAAAAAAGTTTGAAATCATGTAGAAAGTAGATTTATGGCTCTAGCAATCCTGTGTGCCATGCCTCCTACAGCATCAACCAGATCTTAGTCCAGAAGTTGGGCAGATCCATCTTGAAGGCCTAGCCACTGGGGGTAATCCATGGAGGGTGAGCACAGAGAAAATGGCTTTTTTCCAGGACCTGAGAGGTTGCTGGGAAATAGCCTGAATTATGGTGCCTGGTGGCCAGATACACAGCTCTGAGTTTGAGGAGGTTTATGTAACACTTGTACTCCCTGGGAGACCACACCACATTTATGGACTGGCCTGCCAGATGTGCTCTTCAGCCTAGCAGGGAGGTGTCTGTGATGAGCTCTCTTTAGGCTCCTTCTGTTGGAAGGGGATTCTTTCTCTTAGGTTGTGTCTGTCTTTCCACCAGTCCAGGGCTTGTGTAAGAGTCCTTGTGACTGGTACCAGCTTTGATAGGGAGTCCCTTTTTTGAGACCAATGAGCTCTCAAATGGTATTGAATGTCCCTCATATGAAACCTGGAGCTACTGTTGCAGTGGAGGCCATGTGGCTCAGGAGTCTGAGAAAGTTCCTGGCTGGCCTTGGTTGTCCAAGGACAAATGAATTTGCTTGCCTCTGGAGGTTTTCTTCCATTTGCTGGGAGCAGGGCTTTTCCTTTCTGAGTGTCCAGCTCTGCTCCAATGAACTCCAGGAGTTGAACTGTTTCTAGCTGGGACTTTTCTGTGTTGATCAGGAAGCCCAGAGAATCCGGAGTGAGCTGTGTGAGGTGGAGAGAGTCTTCTGTTATGAGCCAGTCATCCAGATGGGGAAAGACAGAGACTTTCTGTTTTCTGAGATGGGCTGTAACTACTGCTAGACACTTTGTGAAAACCCTGGGGGCTGAGGAAAGGCCGAATGGGAATACTGTAAACTGGTAGTGACCAGAGGGCAGTCTGAACCTGAGGTACTTTTTGTGAGAGGGCCTGATGGGAATGTGGAAGTAGGCATCTCTGAGGTCTAGGGAGGCTAGCCAGTCTCCCTGTTGCAAGGAGGGAATCACCATGGACAGGGTGACTATTTTGAATTTGGGATTGGCTAGGGGCTTGTTCAGGTACCTGAGGTCTACAATGGGTTTCCAGTCCCTGTTTTTCTTTTGAGTAAGACTGTATCTTGAGTAGAGGCCCCTTCCCCACTGGAAGGGGGCACCTTTTCTACTGCATTTGCAAAAAGGAGAGATTTGAATTCTGATTCCAACAAAATCTTTTCTGTGGGGGCCACATTCTTGAAACTCCTGTGGCCCTGCTGTGTGGAGAATTTCTTGAACTGAAGGATAAGTCCTTGACCCACTACCTCCAGCATCCACTTGTCTGTGGTGATGTGTTGCCACTGATGGAGGTAGTTGGTCAGCCTTCCCACTACTGGCAGAGAGGAGGTGACCTGGGCATTCCCGTCAGGGGTTTTGCTTGGACTGAGCTTTTGGTGAGGGGGTGAGGTTAGTGTGCTTCTGATTGAGCCCTTCTACCCCTCCCTCTAAAGTATCCTCTCATCTTGGAGTAATCCACAGGCATGGGCACAAGGCAGAAGACCCTAGGATAGTAACCCCTACCTCTGTCCCATCTTCCCTGAGGCTTGTAGGAAGTGGAGAATTTCTTTTTTGCTGCATTACTCTTGTAGGTGGCTTTGTATTCTTCCACCTTTTTCATGTATACCTCTGCCTTGTCCCCAAAAAGAGAATTGTTCTCACAGGGGAAGTCCATAGCTTTTGTCTGGGTCATTGAAAGAGGTTGGTTGTCCTCAACCAGGCAAACCTCCTGAGAGAGATGGCCTGAACTATGGCTCTGGTGGCAGTGTCATTGGCATCTACAGCCATATAAAACTGCTACTTTGTGGCTGCAACAGTAGTTTTGACTGTCCCTGCCAAGTCTTGGGCTATATCATCTGTAGCTTTCTGGCTAATAGACAGAACTGAGTTCCACAGTGCCTTTTGGTACTGTGCAGTGGATGCCATATACAGTAACCCCTCATTATAGCGAACCCCTCTATTGTGAATTATTGGCTATAATGAATGTGTTGCGTGGCTCCCACTGTTAAAGCCATTTTCAGCATTTGCTGTAAAATGTCACTACGCCTTTAACAGTGCTCACAGTGTTCTCTCTTTCATTTTCATCAATTATTGTGTCCCCAATTGCAGTATTAAATAATTATTCCCTAATGAGGTTCATTTTATAAGTGGCTGCTACCTCCCTAAATACTCCCTTACATACAACATGAAGCATTCAGGTTGCTCGGTCTTGACCAAACTGTCAGTGCAGGACTGACTTATAAATGGCGAGAGTCTGGTTAAATTGTCACAAGAAACTGGCTACTCTAAATTGAATATCTGCATTTGGAGGAAGAAGGAGCAGGTGCTCCATGACTTTGCCAGTGGTTGCCATGAGACGGATGGTCTCCAGAGAAAAGAAATGTGGCGGCCAGATGAATATGAGGTGGACAAGGCTACCCAGCTGTGGTTCATACAGCAGAGAATCAATGGGGTGCCCGTCTCGGGTCCAAATGTTCAGCAAAAAGCTGAACATTTTGCAAAGCTATCAAGGGCAATAGCTGGGTTAGAGACAGAACTGCATTGGCTACAGTCGCAAGATGCAGATCCCCTGAAAGTTCTGCAAATACGACATTCCATATCTTACGCCCGGGATCTTGCAATAAGATGCAGCACCACACAATGCAAGAGAACTTCTTTTGTTCAGGCACCCACAGCTGGCGGTGCACTGTGAGTACTGTACTGATTGATAACTGCTAAGTGCAATGATATTTTTTTAATACAGCCAATTAATTATTGAATATTGTTGAATAAAGCTCCTGAGTACTGAGAGCTGCTTGCTAAAGTTGTTGTTTAGTGGTTAGTTTGCATGCTACAACTTAGTGGTGGGTGAGACTTTTTGTGGATGTCCATCAATCACAGTGCTCCTCGCTACAATGAATTGCCTGCTAAAATGAACGCGGTTTATGGCTCCCAAAGCATTTGTTATAATGAGGGGTTACTGTAAATAGAAAGGCAAAGCAACAAAGAAGCTGTAGTGTAAGATTTCTTGCCCATACTGTCCAGTTTTCTACACTCCTTGTCTGGAGGCTGGGAGGATAGAGGCACTTTAGCCTTGTCACAGTCCACAGCTTGTACCACACCCTTGTGGTCAGGATGAGTGTAGAGTTACACAGCATCTGTTTTGTCCAACTGGTACTTTATTTGTTTTTTTTTGTCCATACCTGAAATGGTAGTGAGATTCTGGAGAAGTTTGAAAGTGGCTTTGCGAAGGGACTTGTGTACTGGAAGGGGCAACTTCCTGGGGGAGGGTGAGGTGGGAGACCCATCATATTGAGGAAGTCTGCCTCTTAATTATCCTCAGTAGTCTCTTGAATAGAGAAGTTGAGGGTGTCCACCATCAGCTGGGCAAATGTGTAATGGGAGGAAAATTCCTCCTGATCATGAGAAGGGGAGCCAAATTCCTGATCTAGGGACACATCGGGCTCTATGGGTTCCCACTCCTCCTGCTCATCATCGTCACCTTTTACGTAGAAAAAAAAACCCTGGCCTTTGGTCGGGGTTAGAGGAGATAGGGGAAGGAGGGACAGCTGGGGCCCCAAGAAGGTTGCCCATTGCTTGAAAAGTCTGATACACTTGCCAAGCCATGTCCTCAGGTGAGGGCACTTTTGATTGTAACACTGGTGTCTCCCTTTGCTTTTCAGTGGAAGGGCCAGTGATATGTTTTTCTTTTTGTTTCTTTTTAGCAGGCACTGGATCAGTAACCTGCTCTGTATGTCTTTTTAGCTTGGCATGGTCTGTATTATTTTTGTCAGTAGACTAATTCTCAGGGGGGTCCTTGGAGGACCTATCTTTGTACCTGTGATGGGAGGAGGACTCCTCTTCAGATGGTTTATGAGAGGGGGAGGTAGACTGAGAGGCCATGATTTACATCCTTTTGGCCCCTTTCTTGACTGTTTTAGAGCAAAACTTAGTGCAAAGTTCACAGTTTGCAAAAATGGGACTTGGAATTAGACACTTTAAACACAGATCGTGGCCGTCTGCCTTTGCCTTGCATTCGATCTTAAAACACTTTAAATAATTTTTAAATCCTGTAGGTCCAGTTCTCTCTTTTTTTGTCTATCTGACATGTCAATTTCATCAGAAGACCTAAAATCCGGTTCCCGAAATGGACAAGAATGAAGTTTGCAGTTGGTTCCCAAGCGCGATGGATTCCTGAATAAGAAAAACTAAGAGAAAATCAAGTGCTAAAAATGGTTCCCTGAAAAATAGAGGAACCAATAAATATAAGTAGCTAATATAAGAAAAAACTACCTCAGAAAAGGCTTTTTTTTAGTCAGTGCAGAAAGTGCAGGAACCGCAGAAAACCTCAGTTAGGGAAATTTTCCTCAGTTGCTGGAAACCGATGGAGACTGAGGAAAAAATGCTAAAACACTAAAAAAATACTGAAAAATACTAAATAAATACTTGTTTAGTCAGGCAGAGACATGAATCTAAC
Organism: Neoceratodus forsteri; assembly: GCA_016271365.2. Taxonomy (NCBI): domain Eukaryota; kingdom Metazoa; phylum Chordata; order Ceratodontiformes; family Ceratodontidae; genus Neoceratodus; species Neoceratodus forsteri. Next base: position 557,921,975 of record CM057458.1, read on the forward strand.
AGCAGCTCCTACAGGCAGCAGTTTACAACTACAACCTAACTGGCTAATGCCATTCTGTCATTATCATAAATTCTGTCTCCAGGACAGCTTAACCCAGCTGGCTAACCTGCATAAGTCAAGCATACTGAGAGATTCATAGGGTGAGAAATACCTGTTCTGTTGCAGATAAATGTAGACATTTAATTTCATGGATAATAACTAGAAGGCTGGCCAAAGATCACACTGGTTGATGATGAGCTACTGTGGCAGTTTCCCAGGATGAATTCATCTTGGCCAGCCTGATACCACAGCAACTGGGAAGCCTCTTGCCATGCTGTCAACCTCAGTTATTGCGTTAAGGCTAGGGGCTCATTGGGGGCTGGCAGGGGGAGGATCCAATATTCCAGATTATGCTCCTTTCTTCCAGGGAGAGAGTGCAGAAGCTATTGCTGCTTTATCACTGCATGGGTGACCACAGGTGGTGGTGCAGTCACCTGTGCTTGGGTGGGCAGAACACGCATGCAGTGTGTTGTATGATGCCAGCACTGTTCCCACTAGGATTTGAGAAATGTTAGCAACCATGGCTAAAGTAACCCTAGAAAGCCACAATGAGAAATCATGTGCCACACCATTAGGTTGGAAATGTTATGTCATTTATTTTATTGAGCAAAAACAGCACTACACCATGTATTTTGTTTTACACTTCACGCATAGTCATTTTTGGGCAATGTATACAGTCATTGAGGCAACTTTTAATTTTGGCTTTATTATCTTTTTCCCCCTCAGCCCTCAGGTAGGGGATTGACCTATTTTGCACAGTCAGAGAATAACATGACAGAGAGGATCACTGTGAAAAAATTAGTGCTATGACTACTGGCAGCATTTTACACTGTGACCAGCGCAGCAGTCTCCATATATGACTCTTATAGAGCCGAGAGTCAAGCCCAATAAATGTAGCACTTTATTTTTATGTTTGCATGTGCAAATGTGCAAAGCAATCATATTGGTGTGTGTTGGCTATGTTGAAGCTGAGGAAGTGTGTGTTATACGCAGCCAATGCAGCTGTGCTTGCAGGAGGTGGGTCAGCACCCAGTCCTGAAAAGGCTGCTGTTGACGTTGTTCGGCTGGCTGATGGATAGATCCTTTTCATACAGTATATAAAAAGGATGCAGCCACACCTGTCATGGTACAGCTGCAACCTTTCTTAGTGCTGCCATCAGGCAGTGAGGCAGTGTCCCCTCTCCTGTCTGACCCAGGTTTCTCCAGTGGCAGGTGCTCAACCTCACTGCCCATATCCTCCCCGCCTGACTCAGTTTTGTGGCTATCATCAGTGGCTGGTGCTCAACCTCTCTGCCAGCATCCCTTCTCCACCCAACCCAATTTTCATAACGTGACCAGCAGTGGGTGTTCTTCCCTGCAACTGGTATCTCTCTTCCCTTCCAATCTGGCTTTTTTTTGGGTGCTTAACTCTGCTTCTGGTATCCCTGCTCCCAGTTGACTTAGCTTTCAAACTCCCCCTCCCCCACAAACACACACACACATATATATATAAAATCTGATCCTGCTGTGCACAGTTCCAGTAGTGCTTAACCCCCCCCAAAGGGGTGTCCACCCCCTATGCTGCCAAACAGCACACCGACACTGGGGTGCCCAGTCCCCACTGTCAGTTACTGAAATGAAGTAAACTGTCCCTCATTGTCCTCTTTATTTTAAACCCCAGAAGAAAAAGAAAACAGTCCCTTAACCTGTTCTTCTCCCTCAGACCCTACTACCATCCACCCTGCCCCCCAGCACCCACCAAGCCACACTCCCTGCCCCCCTCATTTACCCATCAGGTCCAGCTCTGCAATCTTCTCTCTACCATAGATCACCCTGCTGCCACTGAGACTGACTGCAAACTGACAGAAACCAAGGTAAATTTGGTTAATGGCATTTAAATGTTTTTTGAATTTTTACTCATAACTTTATCATTTATTACAATTTTTGCCCAAAATTTTCAACAAAGCTTTTGTTTATCCCACCTCATGAATGAGGGGAGTGTAATTTGTTGAGAGGCAGTATAGCGTAGTGGTCTAAGGCTCTGAGCTGCAAATCTGGTGACATCCAGCAGACCAGACCTGGGTTTAAATCCCACAGCTTCCACTTGCATACTGTGTGACCCTGAGCAAGTCACTTAACTTCCTTGTGCTCCCAGGTCGCTCCTGTAAAAAAACTATCAGCTTAGTGTGCTATACCTGGTTAAACATCTAAATAAAAAAAATAAATAAATAAGGCGGGGTCATAAAAGGACTATGTTGAAAATGTAGGGTGAAAATGTCAAACAAAGCAAGGAAGTTATGAAGAAACATTGAATTCTTCCAAAGTTTACTCATAACTTTGTTATTTTTTGCGGCTCTTCCAAGAATCAGTCTTCAACATTGAGTCCCACTTATGGGTCTGGATGGGAGGCACTAGGATCCCATAGAAGAAAGCTTTTGGCAAGGGGGACAGCCACAGCTGCTGGGTATGCTTCCAGCACACCATTTCATGGCATTGAGTGCTAGTCAATAACTGTTACTGGCCCCCTCACCAACCTCAATTCAGTTCTTTCTGCCATTGAGTGCACACCATGAAAGCATAAAACCTCAGTTCACCTCATCGTTGCATATTCTACTGAATCATTGTGATTTTTTTTCTGTTTGTGGTGCCACCTGTGTTCATTATTTTACTGCAGTGCTGAAGTCCAACAAGAAAGGGCCAAGTCTTCAAGAAAAGTCTGATGTACGCTCATTATTTGTCATTGCCCCTGTGAAAACCAATGGCTGCGATGGACTGGATCAGTCCTGTGTGGCCAGTCTTGGGCTGGAGCATGACATGGATGCCCATGATCCTGGCTTCCTATTGGACCACCATAGTTTTGAAAACCATGTGTTGAGGTGGGGTCCCAATCTTCGGAGGCAGGCCTTGCATGCATGCGTCCAAAACTAGGTCTTTAGTCCTTTCCCCTTGGCTTCATCCTGGGTTCCGTGAAAGTGCAGAGTTCTCCTTGACCTCACCACACTGAGGAATTAAAGACTCCAGTGGATGGTTCTGGTGGACAATCGACACCTTCTGGACAGTGAAGTGCAAACCTTCCACAGTCTGTCTGCCTTGTGCAGCAGACATCCCTGGTGCCAAGACTGCAGCTATATGCTAAATCTATACCAGCAGACACCTCAACATCATTGTCTGGCATTGTCCATGCTGTTGTCACTGTTTGCGGTGACAGTGCAGCGGGTGACACCAGAGACAATGCTGGGCCCCCTCCTGACACTGTAAGCGGTGTCAGAAAAGGGACCAGCACTGAAGCTGTTTGTAGTACTTTTGCCAGTTTAAATGTTGTCACTGAGCACAGTGTCAACACCAAGTGAGATGTCTAGAATGGCACTAGCAAAGGCAATGGGGAGAATCCTGTCTCTGAGGTCATCACCAATCCTGAGCCCGGTGCCAGGTGTGATGCCAACTCAGGATTAGATGATGACATTAAGATGGAGTTTTCTTCAAAGTCATTGGATGTCACCATCACCAGTGAGCACTGGGGTCACTTGTGGGACCTGTACGACACTGCTTTCCTCACCTGGGGTTCCCCCCGGGGCATCAACTGGGTTACTTCTTGGATGTAGGAGGACACAGTTTGGGTGACTCTGCTGGACTTTCCCCTCAGGCAAGGTGCCCTATGCAGTTCCAGAGCCCAAGTCAAAGCCCTCAAGATCAGGATTCACAACCATCACTGGATGGTCCTCTCAGCTTGCTAGAGAGGGTGCCCTCATTCATAGGCCTTGAGAGGCTCTTAATGTGGGAGGAACACCAGGCTTTCATTGGTACCTTAGAGAACTGGCAGTGCCCGGTACAGGCTCTTGTCCCTGGTACCAGTGATAGCCCAGAGGTAGTATCTTGTCTCCATCAAAGCCCACCTCAGAGGACAGTGATTCAACTGTCCACATTCCTTCAGCTGCTGAGTATGCCTTGTACCAGTGATTCTTGTTGTAGATGCTCCAGGCTCTCAAGCTGCATGCTTTTACAGTCTGCAATCTGGCAGCCCTAATGTTGGGACTTCTCTGTTAGTTCCCAGTGTCAACACCACTGTCATTTCTTCATGGCCTAGAGTCTTTGAGGAGGCATCCAGGCAGTGTGGAGGCATCCCTTCTCCAATCCAGCCATCCCCATGGACCTCCTTGTACAGCATCCCACACCCCCAGGATCAGCTGGTGATGTACATCACCCCTTCTTGGCGCTTGAGGTACTGCAGACCCTGTCAAGGCCACAGTGCCCCATGCACGACTAACCATTCAACTACAGACCCATCTCCATCCTCCCTCCCCTATCTAAATTACTTGAAAGAATGGTCTCAGAGCAACTTATGGAATACCTAGACAAACAAAATCTACTCTGTGCACAGCAGCATGGCTTCTGAAAAAAGCACTCCACACTCAACTCACTAGTGGACTACTCATCCCACTTATACAATGCATTGGACAATGGGCATGCAGTTGGTTCAGTCTTCATCAACCTTAAGAAGGCCTTTGACTCTGTAAATCACAACCTCCTCCTAAGCTGCTGTCTATTCACAGGTCTAGCCCCCGAGATGGTAAATTGGTTTAGCAGCTACCTCACCAACAGGGCACAATGAGTCAAAATAGGTGATACCCTATCTGCAGCTAATGAGGTGACCATTGGTGTCCCGCAGGGGTCAATCCTTGACCCTCTACTCTTTAACATTTTCATCAACTCCACCCCTACAGCATGCTCAGCAATCACAGTTCTCTATGCTGATGACACAGTAATATCAGTCAGTGGTAAAGACCTCCACTCCATCACAACAGATCTCCAAAGCACCTTCCTTAAACTTGAATCGTGGTTCACAGAAAACAAGCTACTGTTAAACGTCAAAAAAAACTAAGAGTATGTGCTTCACCACCTCCCAAAGCAAAAAGAAATATCTGCCACTGCTGATACATAACCAAAAGGGCGAGTTTCTAGACCATGTCACCAAGTTCAAATATCTCAGCATCACGTTCTATTTATTTTATTTTATTTACGTTTTTGGTAACAAGGTAAGTGCTCTGACCCAGAGGACCATTTTTAGTCACAACCTGGGCCACAAGGTGGCAGCACATAGATACAAGGAGTAGATATAATATACTGTACAATTTGAATATATTGTGCAAGCACCAATAGACAACAAACAGACAAATGCTTACTTATGGTAAACAAACAATGGTAAGTGAAGTACCATAGGGATACCAGCAGCAGTACAAGGGGGAGAATAGTTATGCATATAGCACAGGTTGACAAGGAGCAGTTTAAACGTAACAGACTCATCAGTATCTAGTCTAGGTAACATGCCTGTCCTGAGAAAGAGAGCAGGTCGACCTGAGGAGCTTGTGGTAAAGGTAGGGCATGGCTACCAGACCATGCACTGAGTTTAGGCAGTGAGGGATCGTAGGTTGAGTAAACTGGAGAGCAGGATAGTTAGTGATGTGCCCTACCAGATCCTGGTGCATCCTTGAGCCACGGCCTGGACCAGGTACAGTGATGAGGGAGGAGGTCTCATAGGTAGGTTTGAGAGGCAGTATGAGAGTCAAGCATGTGGGTTTGTGCTCTAGGGACAGTGGGGGGGGGATAAGAGGAAGATGAGCAGAAAGTGCCTGACAGTGGCAGGATTATGGTGGCTTTCGGTCTCCTGCACTGCTCTGTGTGCATTTGCAGATGGAGCCTTTCATTAGCCAGGCCTTTAGGTTAGATTTGAAAGATGCATAGGATGTAGATGTATGAACAGGTGCTGGAAAATGATTCCAGAGGGAGGGGGCAGAGACAGAGAAGGCTTTACTGCCCATCGCTGTAGAGAGACTGGGAACTTCCAGGGATTGGATGGAGGATGCCCTAAGAGGTCTTGTGGATGCTCTGTGTATGAGTAGGGGGGCATATGGGGACAGCTGGTTACTTCTGAGGGCATTGTCGACTAGGCAGCCTGCGGTATAGTCACAGCGTGCCTAGAGAGGGAGCCATCCAAGGGACTGGTAGAGTGTACAGTGATGAGTTAAGGAGGGGACTTTGGGAACAAAGTGACAAATGGCATTGTATGTCATGTTGAGGTGGGAGTGTTGCTTTATGGACACATGGGAATAGATGAGGGAACAGTAGTCAAAGAGTGGGAGGAGGTTTCCCTGCGCAATGGCGAGACGAGCTTCAGATGATAGCAAGTGGCTTGCACGGTACGCCGCTCCTATCTTCTGGTTTATCCTATTTACCAACAGGGTTGTGTGATCATTATAGGTGGGTGATGGGTTGAGAGCAACACAGAGATATTTGAAAGAGTTGACCTGTTCAAGTGGAGGTCCTGTAGGTGTATATACGGTGAAGGAGGAGTTTAACTTGGCTGACTTGTTTAGGAAAGGCTTTGATCTGAACAGCATGACCTTCGTCTTTTTCCCATGTACAAGGAGTTTTCTGTATGTGAACCAGTGAACAGCCACTGCATAGCTGTCAGTGAGAGTAGAGGAGATGGCCTCTGGGGACTTATTGCTGTGGTATAGGACTAGGTCATCCACATAGAGGAGTGTGTTGCAGTTTAGGCTAACTACCGGTAGAGCGTTGATAAACATGGAGAAAAGAAGGGGGCCAAGGATTGATCCCTGAGGAACTCCAGTGCTGGTGGGAAGGAAAGCTGAGGCAACTTTGCCTATAAACACATTTGATGACACCCTCACCTTCTCAAGCTACATAGACTCAGTTATCAAGACCGCAAATGCAAAGCTGGGCGTGATTTACCTTCATAGACACTCAATGACTCCTGATGCTCTCAAACTAGCCACTAGTAGTTCAGTACAGTCTACCATAGACTATGGATTGACTATTTATGGGACGGGCACAAAAACAGCCCTAAACAGGATCAGCACAATCCTCAATAAAGCCTGCCACCTCACTCTGGGGGCTGCCATTGAAACCCATACCTGCATGCTCTACAAAGACACTGGGTGGCTCCCACTCAGCCTTCGAGGGCAATATCAAACCTGCCTGCTTCTAAAAAAGGTGCTGCTGGGTCTGTCATCTTCCACACTGGGAGGCCACTTTAGGCTGGTTGTTCCTACAAAATCGACCCGAAGTACGGCCACTGACAGGATGATGATTCCCTTAAAAAGGACGAAACTTGCCCAAAACTCCATCCTGTATCAGGGACCAAAGTGGTACAGTGAACTGCCCACTGACCTCTCTGAGACACCCAAGATTAGTACTTTCAAAACTGGGCTCAGAACCTTACTTGGCTCAAAAATGACCTGTACCTGCCAGTGCTAATGTGGTAATAACTCAGCCGACAGTCTCCCAGTACTAACCCCTTTCCTCAGTTATCACTCCACTAAATATCACCTTGCCTGGAACCCACCTTACCCTATCCCCTTGTAAATAACAATGTCTCCTCATGGCTGAACACTCCTCCCCCTCCCCCTCCACTGACAATGCCACCTTTTGTCTGACCCCCCCCAGCCCCCCTTCTCTTTCCTTGAATCAAGCTTGTGTAATTAAGTAATAAATTGATGTGTAAAACATCAGACTTGTTCTATTACAGGTTGTGTATATGATTCAATGTTCCTTTTGCTGTTAACTCTGTATTTTATACTGTTATGTCTGTTTTTAACAATTGACGTGGAACCTTTGAAAACGAGTCCTTGACTCAACAGTATTAATCCCCAACTGAAATAAATAAAACCTCCAGAGGCAGAGTCCTTTCAGATGGATGCTCTTGAAAGGAAGGCCTTTTCCTCAGCTTATGCTCTAATATGCATCTCTGCACACCAGGCACATATGGCAACCTGTGACCATCACCTACACTTGCAGCTAAGCACACTCTTAGCTACACTGACACAGAGAGAGAAATTTTCCAACGTTTACTTACAACTTCATTTTTGCAAAATATGGCCCCAAATTTTCAACATAGTCTTTATGTTATACTACCTCATGAACAAGACAGGTGTCATTTTCCAAATCCACTCTGAAACATGTTCTTGCAGTAGCTCCATGAAATCACCTTTCAGATGGGATTAAAAAAATTCCACTGTCTTGATCATAACGTGAGGTCATAAAGACTATGTTAAAAATTTTGGATCAAAATTTCAAAAAACTACGGAGTTATGAAGAAAATGGTGAATGTATAAAGATATTTTTTTTTCTTCTTGCCATTTTTTCAGATCTATACTCCTAGCGTAGTGGAACCCAAAGTCCACTAGACAGGCTACTGTGGAAAGGATGGCCTGCCTGCAGCCTCAGGATATTTTTTGCGTTTTTTGTAACTTGTATCTGCATGCAAACAAACATGTTCAGCACTGATACATGTCTGTTTTAGTTTTGATCCGTGGCGGCTCTACACCAGGGCCCACCAGAGCACATGCCCTGGTAAAAAAAAATGTTGTGCCCCAGTTGGTGCCCCATATGGTGCAGAGCTTCCCCATAGTAACAGTATATCAGTGCCCTGGCTGCCATCTGTTGTGCCCCAGCTGTGCCCTGGTAACCATTTGTGGCTAGAGCCGCTACTGGTTCTGATACTCTGATCTCAGAAAGGGGATTTGTCTGTTGGCAGCATTTTATCACAACCTTCTTAAAGAGGAGCTTCCCCAGTTGTTTTAACATTCATGCATAAAATTCCCCTTCCTGCATTGATTCATGTTTTGTATTTCTGTAATGTTCTCTGTAATTAGTTTTTGCATTCTGAGCTGCTTAAAACTGTGTTGTGCACCAGAGCTTCTACACTAAGCCTGGTGTTGCTGCAGACCCTAGGCTGTGCTGGTGACATCACTGTATGCAAGAACACTGTGTGCAAGAACAGGGAGGCACAATTTGAAGACAGAGGGGGTACAGCTCAGGGGCAATGTGAGGAAGTATTTTTTCATGGAGAGGGTGATGGACACATGGGACTGCCTTCCTGAGGAGGCTGTGGGGTCAAAAACAGTGGGGGGGAATTCAAGAATGCATGGGACAGACATAAGGCAATTCTGGTGGCGGGGTAGGAAAAAGTAGGCTGATGGTTATCTAGGATCTGCAGCTTATCAAATACAGTAGGTAGGGAAATGGGCAGACTGGGTGGGCCAAGCAGTCCTTATCTGCCATCAAAGTTTACGTTTCTATGTATGAAGCAGGAGTGAATCACATTGTGCTGTACAATGAAGATGCTGTGGTTTCACTAGGGAAAACTTCCATAACTTTGTGTACATACTATGTTCAGCATTGTCCCCCCCCCTTCCCCAAGACACCCCATTATCAATGCAATATGTCAACTCCAGTGGTTAATGAATGCCTTGTATCTCATTTTATAAAGTGGATTTATTTTGTGCTTCAGTGAAAAGCACAGTGAATTAGAGAGAGTTGCTGAAAACTGAGACAGCTTGCTGTCAGTTTTTATATTTGCTTGCACACATGTGCAAGAAACATAGTGCCACCATACAAAATTTCATAGGTGTGCCACCTCGCTTCCAATGCCCTGCTCCTTGTCACAGGCACAGCCTGACTGCACCAATAACTGTCCGAACTGTCTGTGATAGCAGTTCAGATGCAGTGGCATACAGTTCCAAGCACAACACCACTACAGTCAACGGTGGTAACTTGTAGGCAATTTGCATACTGCCATCGGCAGTATGCAAAGTGCCTACACATCAACACTGCACTGGAACAGCTGTCATAGACAGCTCCATCCCCTCCCATAACAAACGCCCCAGTGGCATGCTGGGAGCCCACCCCGGCATGCTCATGCTCCCCCCCCCAACACACACTGTATGGCCAATGGGGGTGTCCAATTCCCCATCGGCTCCGCTGCACCCTCCCCAACAGACTTCCAGGTGCCACGCTGGGAGCCCACCCCAGCGTGGCAAATGTCCATAAGGCTGATGGGGGTACCTAATCCTGCTATTCCACTGTCCCCCCAAACAGACTTCCAGGTGCCACACTGGGAGCCCACCCCAGCATGCCAGCAGTCCATATCTCCAACAGGGGTGCCCAATCCCCCGTCGACTCCACTACCCCCCCAAACAACCTTCCAGCTGCTACACTGGGAGCCCACCCCAGCGTGGCAAAAGTCCCATGTCATCTTTCAAAAACATAAAAAGTCACCTGTAAGAAAACTATACCTACCTCCAGAGCACAGCACGACGATCTTCGGTGGACCAGGAGCACGTCTGCACTCTTCAAAGCCAACCGTGAACTGAAGGAATGCCGGTAAGCTAAATAATGGCATAAATAGGGTTTTTTCAACTTTGGTGCATATCTTGGTCATTTTGGGGAATTTTTTCACCAAATTTTCAACATGTGGTTCTTAGGACCCCACCTCATGAACTCACTCACTGTCATTTTGTCCCAAAAGGTGATTTCCTGGTCAATGCACGGAACCACCTTTCAGGACTGATTTACAAAATGACACTGTCACAGTTCATGAGGTAGGCCCCCAAAAACCCTATGTTGAAAAGTTGGTGAAAAAATATCCCAAAATGACTGTTTTACGAGCGTGCATTGCGCAGTTCCTATGCACGCTCATAACTTTGAGAATTTGTAATATTTTCACTCCAGATTTTCAACATTGTCATTTTACCACACCTCCTTATGAACAGTATAGCTGTAATTTTTTCACATCCCACGCAAAATGTGTTTTTGCACATGTAGCGCACACTGGCGTGGTCGGTTTGGGAAATCAATGTTTAAGACACATTAAGAAAATCACAGTGACACTGTTCATGAGCAGAGATGTTAAAATGGCTATGTTGAAAATTTGGTGACAAAAGTCCATAAAATGACTGTGTTACGTGCGTGCATTGCGCAATTTCCACGCACCCTCCTAAGTTCACAAATTTGTAATATTTTCAGTCCAGATTTTCAACATTGTCATTTTTCCTCACCTCTTTATGAACAGTATAGCTGTCATTTTTCACGCCCTGGCTGAAATGTGTTTTCGCTCTTCCAGGGCAGAATAACGCGGTCGCTGTGGGAAATTATTCTTCTGGACAGATTAAGAAAATTACAGTGACACTGTTCATGAGCGAAGGTCCAAAAATGCCTATGTTGAAAATCTGCTTTAAAAAATCCTCAAACTAATTACATTACGGGTGTACATTGAGCAGTTTGTACGCACGCTCGTGACTTCACCAGTTTTTTATATTTCCTCTCCAGATTTTGAACAATGCCATTTTTTTACAACTCCTCATGAACAGTGCACCTGTCATTTTTCACATCTTGTTTGAAATGTGTTTTCAAACCTGTGGCACCAAATGGCGCAGTTGCTGTGTAAAATCACCTTTCGCCTAACAAACTGATAGTGTCCCTGTTTATGCGGTGGAGTCACAAAAAGCCCATGTGGAAAACCTGGAGTAAAAATACCAGGAAATGCCCAGGGTGTTAGGGTTTTCTACCATAACGTCCAACCTTGTAGGGATTGACAGGTGTCAGGGGTGTGACTTGGGATTGTCGACAGTAATGCTCATGCCATTGCATCCCCACCCCCACCCTCCAGCCAGTGACAGGCAACGAGGTGCACCTTGGACCCTTTGCCCCCAGAGTTCACCCCATTCTTCTATACTGTGCAAATTTCAGCATATTTCCTTAAAGCCCAAATACCCCAAGGCACACCTCGACACTTGTCAGTGTCTGAAGGGTACGATGAGGTGAAATGTTGAGGCCGTCATGAGTGACAACCCAAAGGCACACCTCAATGCCTGCCCATCTCTGCAAGGTGAGGGTGGAGTTGGTGTCAGTTCAATGCTTCAATGCCATTCGTATACTGCATCTGTCTAACTCCTACACTTCGACTGCTAATGCCAGCAAGCAAACATTCGGCATTGACAAATGCTTGTTTCATCTGTGTTTAATGCCATTGTAATCTGTGCTAAGTAATGCCTCCCTGTATACCTCATAGCATTTTGTCACTGAAATGTTGGATACAGACACAACATGTAGGGGAATGAGAAGCACTGGTCTTAAAGATCATCTGCAGAGGACGAATTTTAGAAAAGCAAGTGCTGCATAGTAATGACAATGGCTCCCCAAGATAACATTTTCAAGTTTCACGTACTTTGTCACTTGTATTTTGCAGTAATTTGGTATTTTCTGTGTTACAATCTTAGCCCTGAATCGGCACATTCTCACTGTGCCTGCAATGGGGGCGTGGCCAGCAGTGATGTATTCTTGGATCGTGGTGTCTCATCTCTATGCTATCACCACTTATCTCAGAGTTATTCTTTAGTTTGCACGTGAGCTTCTGTTGAAATTAAATCCTGTGATCTCTTTGATGCACACTAGTTTTATTTCCCATGATAAAGCATAGGTGAAGCAGATGACAACCTATGTTGTCCACTGAGGGTCAAATTGAAAGTGGAGTGTTCCCCGTCCGCACCTCACCCCCCGCTTCTGCATCTCGATCACAATGCAGTACTAGTTTTTATTCTGTGCCCCTGAAGAGCCATTTCACAAATGGATCATATGTGCTAACTCCTACCTTTGAACATATAGAAATCCCAGTCATGGAGATCCACACGTCAATGCCCATGTACATCAGATGGCATGCACTGTCCCTGCCACTACTGTCAGCAAATGCATAGCAGTGCATATGTACAGGGTGCAGCCTGAGTTCCACAGTGAGCCTCCAGTTTTATCTCATGCTGGTTTTGCGGTGCATCCCCAGTCCCAAATGTATCTGGTGAGTGTGACCACCAGATATCATTCATCTGATTTGCCAAAAAGTAAAGTTTTAAGGGAGCACTTAAAACATATCTTTTTAAACAAGCATATAATGATTTTTAATGTATTATTAGTGTGGTTAATTTATTGTTTTATTAATATTATCTTATTATGTGATGTACAGGTGCCTTGGTTTTTAGAAAGGCACCTTTTTATAAATAAAGTTTGATTGATTGATTGATTGATCACAACCCAAATAAGGAAGCAGTGCCAATCTATATGAAGCCCTGTTACCCTGTGCCTGACAAGACAGAACACACTGGAACCTGTGGCAGCACCAAATGTATAACAAGCATAGTTGCAGTCCACAAAACCCACATAAAGAGGGATTATTCAGGGGCAATATGCAAAGCTGTTCAAAGTAACCAAGAGGTCACTTCACTTTGAGATGCATCTCACACCACCCACCACAGCAGTGCTGTAGCTTCCAACACCGTTATAATACGGTGTTCAATACGGGTGAGGGTGAAGGCATACCAAGTGACCAAGTGTACATGCACAGCTAATGAAATACTCCTTCATAACTGTGTTTTACTGTTCCCTAACTCCAGCATTCATCTTTTATGTATGAGAACTGTGCATCTTGTAAGTAAATAACTGCATTTTATGCTCATTGCAAATAGTGCCCACCAACGTAAGTCGTTCACCTCAGTGCAGTGTTTCTTTACACTTAGCTGTCTGAAAATAATGACACATTACAAGTCACTAGCATGGTGCCTTCACGATCGGTTTGTTCACTTTTACTAATGCACAGCACTCATAAATGCCTATAGTACCTGTTCAATGGCTACCTTTTCAGTGCACCATCTGCCTCCCCCACCCCACACAAAAAGGATCACACCAAATGTGGTCTGTCATGGCTGCAGCTCGACATAACATGATCCTGATTTCACACTGTGGCAATTGCCATTTGTTCATTGTGCATGGCCCTTGACCAAGTACAACCTTTCTATTTTTGGCATTGCCCTTCCTCAAGTGTTTACCTGCTGTGCCATTGGTACTTGTTTGGACCCTGATATATAGCCGTTTGATGGTTAAAATGTTGTAACAGCTTGGCTGTTGAGGTACACACATTCATTGCAATCTGCATCAAGTACTGTGCTAGTGCATTTCTGGAATAGGCTAGTTGTGGGGCACGCTAGCCTGACAAGTCCGATTATATGGCTTATACAGCTGTGGTCACTGGATTGCATACTGAGTGATGCTTGATTCATGGCTGGACTCAGCTGCTGTGTCTTTGTGTGGTATGTTACTGGTATAGATGCAGTTCAAAACACTGCAATGCAATCACAAAGGATGCCATCTGAGTGGTATGGACTGGCATCACACTGAGGCCACATTCACTGTGTGCTATGAAGCAGCCACGACACCATGTCAGTGGCACCATGGCTGCCTGTTTATTTAGTTCTGTGTGGAGCTTTGCCACTTTTGTCCACTGATAGTTATCGACTGTCAGTGCAGCGGGCAAGGCTTCATGCAGTGACACTTTTTATGGCACCACATGCCTGGCATTCCAAGTAATGTGGAACTAGGTACCACAGCGGTAGGATTTAGGAGGCACCATGTGTTTCTGGGGAATGCTGTCACCATATGAATAATCTTTGTCAATGGCTGACAGCTGCCATAAATTGTGCACTCTGATTGGCTAGTGCCATAGCTGGCACACGCTTTGTGGGCACTATTGCATATTTTGGTTGGAGGGGCGCACACACACGATAAAAAACTTTTCCTGAGTGTCCACTTAATACCACCATTCTAATTACAAGCATCATTAGCTGCGCATTTGCTTGAAGTGTTGTGTACTGGTGGCAATGGTGGACTTGAACATAACAGTGTTCACTGATATTCTTATATCTGCAAACATTTGCAGCTCGGCTATGTGTGCTTGCATTTACATGTCCATCAGATGTGCCCCCAGGATGCAGAAGTAGCACCCTCATGATACAGGCTGAAAAATGAGATGGATGTAAGGACACCGCTGAAGTTAGTCGTATACAGAGCACAGCACTGAATGTGGTGCGGTATAGGGAATGCGTCCCATGCCATGTAAGGGTAGTAAATCTACAAGTTGCAAAACCAATCATGTGTGCTGCATCATGACAAGCATCTCTCAAATGGCACCAACAGCAAAGGATGTCTTCCAGACAGGTAGCACAACGAGTGCTAATATTGCATTTCTATGTCACACTGAGAAGACGCGCATGCTATTGTGGCCACAGCACAGATTGCACATGATGATAATTGAATATAACACAAGGTGGTACAGACAGGCACACCCATGTTAGAGGGATGGCTACGGTGGTGCAGACAGGCACACCCATGTTAGAGGGATGGCTACGGTGGTGCAGACAGGCACACCCATGTTAGAGGGATGGCTATGGTGGTTTTTAGCCCATCAGGGGAGGAGCAGTGTAATCATTTTCCTATGCAGCTATCAGGGATGTGCACCTGTTCACTGAAGAGAGCAGATTGCACTTCACAGGGCACAGCACAGGTGAACAGGTGCACCACAAGCATGGAGAAGGCAGAGCCATCAAGGCCTTTGAAGTATTCATCAATAGATTTGAGGAGGGGGGAATTGAACACGCAGGGCACGGGAAAAACAGAAGGTCAGGCAGACTCAAACAGGCACCAGCAATGTGCTTTAGTTCATAAAGCATCGGACAGTTAGATACAAATACTGCATATGAAGTGAGATCTCAGAAAAGTACCCGACAAGTCAGATAGCAAGCTGGTTATCATCAATGGGATTTATAAGGAAGAAAATTGATGATTACCAGCTTTCAGTCCGACTCATCTGGTACCTTTCCGAGACATGACTTACAGTATCTAGATATCCAATGCTTTTACACATTGCTGGTTCCTGTATAAGTCTGCCTGACTTTGCATTTTGCCTGTGCCCTGCCTGTTTGACACCCCCCCCCAAATCTATTGATGGATTACTTCACTGGCCCTGACAGCTCTGCCTTCCCATTTCTGCCAGTGCACCTGTTCATCTGTGCACCTCTGGGACGCAAAATTTATCCAGACAGTATCGGGCACCAGTACACCAAAATAAAAGCAATGTGTGGTGGCTGCAAATGGGTGATCATAAAATAATTTGAATAGCAGAATTCTTTTTGAAGGGGAGGAGTTGTTTTTGCAGGCTGTGAGAAACGATCCCAATACCCCTGCACTGGCAGATATCACAAGTATGGATTCTGCAAAAACTTACAGGCACCTTGCAAGCAAACAATTATAGGCACCTTCCGAGCCATCGTCCAATATGACCCGGAGCAGGTGGAATGGAAGAAAACTGGCAACCAGACAGCATTGGACATGATTTTGGGGCAACAGGGCAAGACTCAGGAGGTAGTGGGGGTGGGTCTGGGGCTGGCCCGCACAAGGGCTGGACGTTTAGCAGTAATAGGGATTTCAACAAATATGCAGTCCAGCAACTGTGGATTTTGAGAGTATCTGCTGAGGCTGAAATGAATTGGCCACTGCGGCAAATGCGAACAGCTATACGGGAGGTCAGCAAGCTAAAATAAAGATTACTTGACATTTTATAACTGCCTCAAACTGAACATGGCATAGAATAGGATGCTGCAGTTTATGGAGTGAATGGACATCAGAAACAAATGTATTTACCACTCGTCGAGGGCATATTGGTACCGGGATCCTCATCACTAGTCTCTGAATTTTCTCATTCATCATCTTCCATGATGTGTGACTGGTTCACAAGGGGCTCATACAAATATGGCTGAACACCACCAGATGCAGGCATAGATTTAATATCACTGTCATCTTTTGAAGACATCCTCAAGTAGTTTACAATTATGCTGGTAGGATTTCACAGAAATACCTGCTAAATTCCCCACCCCTCCACAATGATGCGATGGCAGTGGGGGATGTACCTGTGCTGCTGTGAAGACTGAGAGTGTTGGGGGTGGGGCATGCAATTAAATAAATGTAAAATATTGAGACTTATTGAAATGCAACATATAATTCTAGTAAAGAAACAAACACAAACACAAGTTTCAACAGAATATGCCTTGGCTTTGTAGATGATCTTTAATAATATGGGACAAATTGTCAGACAGAGACACATTCAGAAAACTGGGAGTTACCCTTGATCACACCCTAAACACTATCTGAATAGCCTAACAATGGAGTGCTAATGATGATTCCCTTTGGTGCTTTTGTTCTTGAATTACCAGATAACTGTAGCTCTTAATGACCTGTCAATCACACCAGGTCATCTAGAATATTGAGAGAGAGTAGCATAAGGACTGGAGACTACTACTACTGGGACATTTTAACTTCATGTTTAGCCAAGGAAAACCTACACTATTCAAGATGGACAAGTTGAGAGTAAGCTGCACTAGCCCTTGTCAATTTGCACTAGATCTTGGACTAGTAAAATAATGTTAAAATCGACCCTTGCCTCTCCTGGTTGCAGTGCACACACCACCAAACAACAATAAAATCCCTACAAAAGTTTTCACAATTCTCAATAGGGGTTTTTAAAAATCCTTAAAAATCCCTTGACTAAATTAGCACTACTACTGTAGTATGTACACCAAGTTATTGCAGTTTTCCATAGTGAAACTGCTGTAACGTCATTATACAGCACAGTGTGATTCACTCCTACTAATACAATGGCATCAGCATGAGTCAGCAGCCCAGCAGCTGAACAGGAAAGGCAAGTGCAGCAAGGCTAAAAAACAATTCAGAATATGGAAAGAAGAGTAAACATTTGACAAAACTAACATATGCACACAGCATTTGAGGTACATTACTACATCAAATAACTGCAAGAATAATTTTTGGACCATCGGAGAAGGTCTTTTTTAGTAGTGAGGAGGCAATTAGTGACTTTGATGATCACACTGAAGAAAAGATTATCTGTGCAGTGAGCAATGGCACCTTTTTATACAGTGATCAGTACAGCAGTATGAGCTCTTATACAGGCTACATGGAGTCTGAAGTCCAAATGTTGCAGGTTATTTTTTAAATGCTTAGCACGCCTAGGCAAAACATCATCTTTTTTTGTTTGTTTTTTTGTATTTTAATTGACAACACAATGATATGGCCACCCATGATTTGCTCTTCACTACCACATGCCTGAGCCAGTGCCTGCTGTCATTATGCTTTTGGTCTCCTCCCATTGGACTGTATGATGCCAGTTTGACAAATTTTTTGTCGACCGACATTACAGAGACAGATTTATGTTGAACACAATTTGCTGCTGCATACAGCAAGAAAAACAGTTGCTGTTCATCGGGGGGCTTTGCCCCCCCTGAACCCTCCATGTGGAGGGCTCTGCCCCCTGCACCCCCAGAACTTAGGGTTTATCAACTCCAAGTTGGAGTTGATTGGCTGTGTGGTGAGTGGCAAGCAATTGGTTAGTCTATACCTGATCTCCTTGTGGACAAGGTTCTGAAGGACTTGTGAAGTTCAAGATAGAGATGACTGTATGGAGTTTAAGCAGAGGGTCACAGGTAGATGACAACCCTATATCCACTGAGCCCATCCGCTCTGCAGGATTATTCTGCTCTCTTCCTAACTCACCATATCCATCTCACACTGCCTCATGGTGAAGGCCAGACCTTGCTATGTTTGCGGGTTGGGGGAAGCAAACCCAGTAAGGCTTAGAGGATGTCATGACAGATGCAGTAGGCGGTAGTGGCTGTGGGTTACCTGGGTGTGAAAAGGGCTAGTGAAGAGGCTGAAGGACATACTGTGCTCTTCTAGAAATACCAGGGAGAGAACTGAACAAATATATTAGTGATAATTAAAATAAAATATCCTGAGTAGAAAAGCTTTTTATAATACTTCTGTGCTTTTTAAGTTCGTTGTTTGTATGAAGTCCTGGCTTTTCCTGGACAGAACGATTCAAGCCTTATACAGTACCTCATAGTGGCAAAACTTCATATACTTCCTCAAAATGTATTTCTAACTTTCCCTTATTGTGTCTTGCAAAAATTATAAGCATACAGGTTGTGGAAAAAAAAGATAATTGATCCATTGTGTTCTGGCCCCACAAACCTCATGGGGAATGCCCCTTATCATTTTTTTTGAGTTTGAAGGTAGAAACAATGTCAGATGACACCCCCTGCTCTGTAGATCTAGTCCAAGTGTCCACCACTCAATCTGTGAAGTTGTTCTTCCTAACATTTCTCTTAAAAGTTTCCCCTTTCAAATATATTATATTATATGCCTCCTTGTCCTTTCATCCTTGTACATCCATGGGAGCTGCATTTTGTTATCCCCCATAGACATTTCATCACTGTAATCCTGTCTTCATCAAGTCCTAATATAACAGTTCTGGTATCTGGTTTTAACAACTCCATGAACACTTGCCAGTTTTTTAATATGTATTTAAAATGTTCCCTCTTGGATAACCCCATGAGATGCAATGTCAGTTTTTGTTTCCCTGGGAGTTAAGTACAGATAAATGACAAAATAGTACTGCACAAACAGCAACCTGTGAAAACAATATCTGTAGACTAATGTGCTGTGTGGGGGGGGGGTGGACAAGTATAACAAGGTATTGTTAGACACCCGGGGTTGGTGATGACCTCAAAAATCACAACAGCAAAACTTAAGTGGTTTGCATAGTCATAATAGTCTGAGGGAGTATAAGAATGAATGGACATTGCCCCATATATTTTATTGCATATACAGCAACTTTTTTTCATTGTCAAATAAAAGCCATAAAGAAGTGTTACAAAATGAGATTTACAGACCACGGTGAACTTGGGATTCACAACTGGATGGGGGACATGGAAGGAGCACATTTGACAAAGTAGAACAGTGAATAAAAATAAATATTAACTTTTAAAAGTAGCAACTGTTTCTTTTTAAACCTGAAGATGTGCTTCTTTACCGTTGTGCTAATTCAAAGATTTTCTACCTGACAGTACAAGGTGGATGTTTGGAACAGAACTCAACTTGAAGGCTGGCCTATCAAACGTCTTTGCAAACCTTGTCAATACTCCAAGGCCCTTTACTCAATTTTCATTTAATTTAATTTAATTTTTATGTTTTATACTTGTTAGCTGATGAGCAAAAATACCCATTTTCACAAGTGACAAGTTCAAAAATTACAAATAATGATAGACAGTGAATAAAATACAGTACAAAAACAGACTTAAAAATATTTCATACACAATTAACATTAGATACAGGTACAACATAATTTAAACATTAAATACAAGTGTATTCATTCTTTAAAATAAACAATTGTTTTAATCTGCATTTAAATGTTTAAATAGTTGTATAGTTGGCAATTTCATTAGGTATGAAATTCTAAAAGTTTGATGCCCTGTATAAGACACATTTTTGTCCAATTGATTTTTTGGATAATGGAATTCTAAAGACATACTTGCACTCTGAGACCTGGTTCCCTGTGCATTTATAGCCCTAGGGACCAGTGACATAGAAACATAGACTATGATGGCAGATAAGGACCACTTAGCCCACCCAGTCTACCCATTTCCCTACCTATTGGATAAGCTGCAGATTCTAGTTAACAAACAGCCTACTTCCTGAAACCCCCACTATAATTGGCTTATGTCTGTCCCATACATGTTTGAATTCCCCACTGTTTTAGACCCCACAACCTCTCCAGGAAGGCGGTTCCATGCATCCATCACTCTCTCCATGAAAAATAATTTCCACATTACCCCTGAGCCATCCCCTCTAACTTTAAATTGTGCCCCTTGTTCTTACACATCTCTTTTCTGAAAGATGCTACCCTCCTGGACTTTGTTGATTCCCTTGAGGTACTTAAAAGTTTCTATCATGTCCCCCCTGTCCCTCCTTTCATCAAGGGTATACATATTAAGCTCTCTCAGTCTCTCTTCATATGGTTTCTGATGTAGACCCTGCACCATTTTAGTTGCCCTCCTCTGGACTGCTTCCATCCTGTCTATGTCCTTGTGTAGATGAGGTCTCCAAAACTGCAAGCAGTACTCCAGATGGGGTCTCACCAACTGTCTGTACAGAGGGATAATCACTTCCCTTTTCCTACTTGTGATGCCCCTCCCTATGCATCCCAGTATCCCCCTGGCTCTCCTTATTGACTTCTCATATTGCTTACCCACCTTTAGGTCATCTGATATGACTACACCCAGATCCCTTTCCATTATTGTTGTCGTTAGTACCTCCCCTGCTATTGTGTACTCTTCTCCTGGATTTTTATTTCCCAGGTGCATTACTTTGCACTTCTTTGCATTGAATCTAAGTTGCCATATGTCTGAATATTCCTCCAACCTTGCCACGTCCCTTCTCATCCTTTCTACCCCCCCTTGTGTATCAACTCTGTTACAGATCTTTGTGTCATCCGCAAAGAGGCATACCTTTCCTTCCAGACCTCCGCAATGTCACCTATAAAGACGTTAAAGAGGACTGGACCCAGTACTGAGCTCTGAGGTACTCCACTAGTAACCTCCTTTCTTCTGTGAATGTGTTCCATCTCACTATTACCTTCTTGTCCTGTTGTGCAGCCAGTTTGCTACCCAGGCTACCACCCTGGGACCCACTCCCAGGCTGGCTAACTTGATTATTAATCTTTTGCTGGGACTGTGTCAAATGCCTTGCTAAAGTCTAGGTAGGCCATATCCATAGCCCCTCCCTGGTCTATTACTTTGGTCACCCAGTCAAAGAAATCAATTAGATTCACCTGACATGACCTTCCTGCTGTGAATCAATGCTGTTTTGGGTCCTATGCCCCGCTGGCCTCTAGGTACTCAACAATTCTTTCTTTCAGAAGTGATTCCATCATTTTGCCCACCACTGAGGTCAAACTAACAGGTCTGTAGTTTCCTGCTTCTGCCTTGCTCCCACTTTTGTGAAGGGGAATCACATCTGCCCTCCTCCAGTCCTCAGGTACCACCCCATCTTCCCATGATTTGTTAAAAAGTGTGGTTAGTCCTCCCTTAGCTCTTTTAGGATTCTAGGGTGAATCCCATCAGGCCCCATTGCTTTGTCCACCTTGAGTTTTAGGAGTTGTTTCAGTACTCTTTCTTCTGTAAATGGACTGGTGTCAACCCCACTATCCAAAGTGCTTCTACTGTTTGGTTTAGGTAACTCCTCCTCTTCTTCTTTTGTGAATACTGAGCAAAAGTATTCATTCAGTATCTCTGCCTTTTCACTGTCTCCCTCTGCCCACCTCCCCTCTCCTTTATTAATCTTCACTATCCCTCCCTTAACCTTTTTATGCTCCCTAATGTACCTATAAAAGGTTTTATCCCCCTTCTTAACTGAGTTGGCTATCTTTTCCTCAGTTTGGGCCTTTGCTTTTCTGACTGCCTTCCCCACTTCTTTCTGCTTTAATTGATACAGTTCCCTGTCGTGCTCCGTCTGTGATTCCTTATACTTTTTGAATGCAGCCTTTTTCTCCTTAACCTTCCCTGACACCTCTTTTGAGAGCCATAGTGGTTTTTTATTCCGCTTTGTTTTCTTTATTTGTTTCACACAAAGGCTTGTTGCCTCCATGATGGCAGTTTTAATTTTCTCCATTGTTCTTCCACCCTCCTTTCTGGCCATTTGCTAATGCATTCCTCAGGTATTCACCATTATGCCAAAGTCAGCCCTTCTAAAGTCCAGTATCCTTGTCTTTGTATGGCTTGTCTCCATGGTTGTGTTTATTGTGAAGCACACTGTGCAGTGGTTGCTTGTTCCCAGATGTCTACTGACTTCTAAGTTTGTGATCCTCTCTCCATTTGAGAGTACCAGGTCTAATATTGCTCCCTCCCGAGTGGGTTCCACCACTAGCTGTCTAAGGCATGCTCCCTGTAGGGCATCGAGAATGACCCTGCTCTTGGATGTGGCTGCAGTCCATGTCGCCCAGTTGACATCTGGCATATTAAGGTCCCCCATCAACAGTATCTCCCCTTTTTCAGCCATTTTGAGAATGCCCTCTATCATTTTCTTGTCCATTTCTTCCCCTTGAGACGGGGGTCTGTATACAACCCCTGTGCGGATTGTGATGCCATTCCCTGTCTCCAAGGTGACCCAGAGTTCCTCTTGTCCTCCCCCTTTACTTTTTAGTTCTGTCGCTTTGATCCCTTCCTCATGTAGAGAGCTACTCCACCTCCTCTTTTACCCTCTCTGTCCCTTCTGTAGATTGTGTGCCCTGGTATGTTCACATCCCAGTCATGGTTCTCCGTGTACCATGTTTCTGTGACTGCCACAATATCCAAGTGTTCCTCTTCCATCAGGGCTACTAGCTCTGGAAGCTTGTTTCCCAGACTATGGGCATTGGTACTCATTGCCCTCCATTTAATGTTGGCTTTATCCTTTTTTACCCCATCCCTGCTCTTATTGCCCTTGTCCATTTTCCATTTGTCCCTGTCCTGCCATCTATCAAGCTCTGTGCCTCAGTGTTTACCCTACTACCTGCCATGTTTTGTGGGGGGAGGCTTGAACTTTCATGTTTCCTATCAGCACCTCCCCCCTTGGCTAGTTTAAAAGCTTGCCAAGAAGCCTTTAAACCTGTCACCTAGGGGCGTGTTTCCCTTCCTGGACAGATGCAGACCATCATGCCAGTATAGACCTTCATTTCTCCAGGTGGACCCCCAGTCCCCAATGAAGCCAAAGCCCTGTGCTCTGCACCAGTTTTGCAACCATTCATTAAACTGCATGGTATGCAGCACCCTAGCCTCACCCCTGCCATAGACTGGCAACACCTCTGAGAAGGATACTGTGCTTGCTACCTGTCTGAGGCCCTTCCCCAACTCCACAAATTCATCCTGCACTGCACTGATCTCATGCCTAGCTAGGTCATTTGTCCTGAGTTGGACAATGATATCTAGTTTCCTCTCCTGTGATGCTGCTTCTGCAATCCTGAGGATTCACTTCCTGTCCCTCCAAGCCATGGCACCAGGCAGGCACCTTACTTCCCTCTCCTCTCCCTTCCCCAGGTCTACACCCCTAACAACTGAGTCCCTTATCAGAAGCTGTTTCTTTCCCCTGTGGTGTCCCTTGCCACTCTTTTGTGGGTCTCCCTTGTGGATGTCCCCAGCATTTTTCTTGGTCTCCAATGAGGGTGTCATCATACAGGAACCTTGATTTGCCAGGCTGACATATGATTTGTGTAGAGGTGCAACTCGGGAGCTACACCTCTGTTCCACCACCCTCACCCTCCCCAAACCTACTGTGGTCCATCTGCTCTTCACACATGGCAACCTCTGAGGCAGTGGTTGTGGAACTGGTGCTCTTTGGCTGGGGGAGGCCTCCTTAGTCCTTGCCAGTTCAGCCTGGAGGTGGGCAAGCTTCTCCCTCAGAGCTGACAGTTGCCTGCAAATAGGGCAGCAGTGCAGGTCCAGAATGTCTCCTGGAAAATTGCTGCCCCAAAGCCAGTGCATTGCACCACTCCCCACATGTCCCTCTTCCTTATAATATACAATGAGTAATATAGAATTTTTTTGTGTGTGTACTTACCCTGTATGCACTGTGCTAGGTAATTAAGAATATGACTGTTCTGCTCCAAGACCTGTTGAGGAAGTGATGTCAGAACCTTGGCTATAAAGGAAATGCCACGCCTGGGGTGGGCGGGGTGAGGGGAAGGGTGGGTAGGCCACAACCACTGGTGACTGTTAGAAACAATCAAATACACCACTGCTCCACCACCCTGGTGAGTACTGCCCTTATAGTAAGTCAACCAACACCACAATGTACTAGACCACTGCTCCTACACAAAACCACTCTACTGAGTCCAGGATAAAACGAACTCACTGTTCAGCTAGCAGGACACTTCTAAAATATTGCACAAATATCTTTCCAAATCCTATGTGTCTAGCACAGAAATCAAGCAACTTCAGTTGTATTTTAACCCCTCTGGTTATAAAATTACTACACTTTAATGGAATCCTGCAATTCTTAATGCCAATAAGAAAATAATGAAACTTTCTGTAGAAAGTGTAGCTTACCTTCCTAGTCCCCTACAATATTATGTTTTACCAAGTTCCCAGTTCCTCAAATGCGTTCTAGTTCATTCTCTGCAACATAGCAAGTTTCTCAGCTTCCAACAGGAGCAGGCAAGTCTTTTCTGACTGGCTTTTCTCTGTGCAGTTTGCTTAAGACAGCAGTGATAAAAGCCCCACCCAGAATCAATTGATTGACTAGTGACACCTGTGATGTAAGCAGGCCTTTCAGTGAAGACAATTTGCTATGTTTGCTTCTAATACACACACAAACCCTTAATCTGAAACCAGGGATAAACTCACTGCTTAGCCAGCAGGACACTTCTAAAATATTGCACAAATATCCTTCCAAATCCTGTGTGTCTAGCACAGAAATCAAGCAACTTCAGTTGTATTTTAACCCCTCTGGTTATAAAATTACTACAGTTTAATGGAATCCTGCAATGCTTAATGCCAATAAGAAAATAATGAAACTTTCTGTAGAAAGTGTAGCTTACCTTCCTAGACCCCTATAATATTATGTTTTACCAAGTTCCCAGTTCCTCAAATGCATTCTAGTTTGTTCTCTGCTGCATAGCAAATTTCTCTGCTTCCAACAGGAGCAGGCAAGTCTTTTCTGACATATTGTAACTGTTTGAGGTAACAAGCCAATAATTCCCTTATGGAGAATAGAGACCATCTTTAAATTGCATCTGTTTTTGAGTGAAAGACAACCTGCTGCTTTTAACAATGTACAGTGATGTGTTCTCCTTGGAAGCTTGGTCATGAATTGAAGAACACTATTATTTGGCACTTTTAGTTTTGCAACAATTCTATCACTAGTTGCTGAGTAAACAATCAACCCTTAATCCAGTACACTAAACAATAGACCATGTGTTAGCAACCTTCATGATTCAGGCACAAGAGAAGTCTGAATTCTAAATAGAAGACCCAGTCCCTGATGGAGCAAATTAACAACATGTTTAACATGGGATTTGAATGAGAGATTACTATCTAGTGTAATCCTTAAGTATTTAAAATGATCAACAGTTTCAGTAGGCTCACCTTTAAGTTCTACAGTAGGGCGGTTAATTTCTCTCTTCTTTTGTGGTCCTGTAAAAATCATGGCCTTTGTTTCTTTTTGTGTTTAAGAGCATGTGTCTAGACAAGAGCCATTCCTGAAATGAATCGAAATCTTTTTGTACAACACTCAAAACATCCTCATACAGAGTACCAGTACTAAAAATAACTGCATCATCTGCGTACAATTTTCTAAGAGCAATATGGCAGGAGGGTAGTGTTGAGCTATACACATCATGCAAGGACCTCTGCCTATGACATCGGGCTTCACTACACCCATATATAGGTAGCTATATCTCAACGCCAATCACCCTGTTGTATCTTATTTCCTACATATTCCCCTTCATACCTCATCAACATTGTGCCCTCACTGACTTTGACATCACAGCAGATTAAGAAGTGCCAGTCATCTGCTGCCAGACTGATTACTAGTAATATCACAATATGTGAGGTTAAAATGCTAATGTTATAAAGGGGACTAGAACTAGATAAGCCAGCCTCCAGCTAAAGTACTGCTCTTCACATCATACCTAATACTGTACTATCAGGTAGAAAACATAATAATAAGTGAAACAAAAAGAACTACAGTACTACTTTAGAAATAAAAAGTAACAACTTGTTACTTAAAAAACAATATTTTCTGTATGCTGTTTCTGGTGCAACTAGTTCATCAATGTTGATTATATGAGGGAAGGGGCAACCATAAAGCGGAGGGAGAAAAAAGAAAATGCCATTTCAAAAATCTCATTATACATGGGTGTGACATCACAGCAGTGTATTGCAGGATTTATGATGTCACATTTATGTGTAACAGCAATCTGCAGCTTCTAAAAACAGGTTAGAAACACATCTACCAGTTATTAAAAGTGGACTGCAAACAAATGTGCTTGCCTTCAGTATCATGTGGGTAAAACCAGATAAACATGGTAAGAAAAATAGTTTCATGAGATAATAACAGATCATCAAGATTGAAGCTGTTTAAACATGTTTTAAATATTTTATTACATTAAAAATGTTCTTGTCTCATGCTACTTTGATCCTGAAATATTTTATTTATATGTGTATGTAACCCCTCACCCCTGCCTTTTTGCCAAAATGACAGGTGGCATGCTGTTGAAGCTGACAGCAGTACCTGGTGGGGACTGGGTTCGGGGAGGATGAGGTTACTCGGCACAGGGGGACCTAGGTTTGGCTACTCTGCACAAGTAAATCTGAACACAGGAAGCAATAACTGTAATGTCCAGAACCAGGAATGGAATTCTTCAGTGTGGCTTTTATTCACATACTAGCTGAACAAACAAAGAATAGACGTACCCCCATGGGGCTACATTTCCTGGCAATGCAGATTAGAGACTACAGAACACTTATTCACTATTTTCAGCCCTCAGGCTCTGGACCAACCAGGCACACAGCCCGGACTTGCACGCAGCTTTGGGTACACAGCCCAACTTGTACACACTTGGGTTTTTCCCCACGGTCCATTGGAAGAATGAACCAATTATCCTGTCGTGGCTCCCCACACCACTTAGAGTCGACGACTCTTAGAGAGAATTTTTTCCTTACTTGTTGTGACTCCCCAACTCCTAGAGAGAATTTTTCCTACTTGTTGTGGCTCCCCACACCACTTAGAGTCTGCGACTCCTAAAGAAATTTTCCCTCTTGCAACCCCACGTCTGGGTACTTCCCCCATCACTGGCCAAGTGCATGAGGCAAAGTAGCAACCACAGCAGAAATCCGTAGAGGTGGACCTGGTCACTAAAGATGGGGGGTTCACCCACCTCCAGCTCTCACAGCCCATACCCAGCCATTTCCCTGGGAAAACTGAACCATTCCTTTGCTGAACTTCTAAATGTAGATTAAAGGGTAGATGATCTGGTGCATCTCCTCTACATATTACTTGAATCACACAACACTCTAGCATTTGACACTACTTTACTTGTTTGGTCCATTTCTCTAGGCTTCCCAAAATGTGGCGCAATCCCTAGATTTTCACACATGTCCCAGGGTGAAGAAAACATTTTGCCCTCTTAGTCAGAGCAGACACTCACCCTTTAGTTGCAGGTGCTCCACAGGTGACTCACGAATCTTCCATCTTTCAAAATAAATGCTGAACTAAACAGGCAGCTTTTCTTCCACTTGGCAGAATTAAGGGGATTGCCCCAGGAATCTGCTAGGGATCTTAACACCCCCCCCCCCGGAGGGAGGGGGCACTGAGACCCAAACAGCGGTCTCCACCACTTGAGCACACCTTCACTTACTGAAAACAAACTGGACACTGACTACTACTCTTTGAAAACTCCCGACGTTCTATCTAACTCCCTCTGCTGCAGGTTCCAATGTGGCTTATGCAGCTGTGAAAGTTCTATTGGTGATGTCATCCCTCAGTCTCAGCTGAGACTGAGAACAGAGTGAGACAGTGTGAAACCCATTTAACTGGAGTTTCACAAGCTGCCTTCCCTGCCTACCACTAGGTCTTACTGGGATTCTAGTAACCCTGGGTAACAAGGGGGTTACATGTAGTAACCACAAATGGAATATTGGATGGGCTCCCATGCATAGACAAGTGTAAGATTCCATCAAGGGCTTTTGATGAAACAGATGACCACTAGAGTGATGCTTGGGTGGTCACAGATTTAATCAAAAGCCCTTGATGGAATCCTACACTTGTTTGTGCATAGGGGAGACCATCTACTATTTTTTATAGTATGTGGGCTGCGTTTGTTCAAATTGCAATTTAAAAGCAAGTTACATAGTTTATTTTTTAATTCACAGGCATTTGGAATACACAGGCATCACAAGTTATTTACATCAGAGCAGTGGTTAATCTTGTGTGGATTTTTCTTTTTTAAGTCCAGTTACTAAAAA
Source organism: Neoceratodus forsteri (assembly GCA_016271365.2). Classification (NCBI taxonomy): domain Eukaryota; kingdom Metazoa; phylum Chordata; order Ceratodontiformes; family Ceratodontidae; genus Neoceratodus; species Neoceratodus forsteri. The sequence continues at coordinate 557,950,519 of CM057458.1, forward strand.
GTGGGCAAAAACTTGATGAAGTAAACAAACTAGTTTACTGTAAGTTGAACAGCTGCAACCAAAAACTAACAGGGAGCAACATGGAAGAAAATTGTTTAGGTTGCTCCACGTGACTGAATCAATGATCACATTTCCACTGCTTGTCAGTTTCACTTGCTGTGACAGAAAACAGTGAACACCCCCCTTTATTTAAATGCAGCAAGCATCTTTGTTGGCAGCTTGTTATTGTACCATTGATCTGACATCAGGTCAGTGGTACAACAGCAATCTGACATCATAATGATGGTACAGTAGCTTTTCAGCTGTCACTGAATTCAATATAGAACAAACATTGCCCATATATCATATAAAGAATACTGGTTGGGCAACCATGTGCAACCAACCTGTGCTGCCACTGAGAGGTTCAGATTACAGCAGACCTCAAGAGTGAAGTAACAAATATATACCAAGTCACCAATTTTTTTATTTGTATGTATTGGGTTTTGTAAGTAACAAGCTTACAGAATACAGCCTATGGGTAGATAGCAGGTGAACATTTAACAAGTAGTACTATATGCTTAAAAAGGACAGAAGCTAGGACACTATCTCTATCGATACTTACAGAGTGTATACAGAGTCAAGTCATATTCAGGTACCACAGGGGTAGCGCAGCCCCATAACAATATGAATAAAGTTGTTTACTACTGTGCAGAATGCCTATGAGGAAGGCCGATCTCAGATGTGGTCAGGATAGGAGTAAACTAACTGGGGCCAGGCCCCCATTAAAGTTAAGGAATAGCTCTAGGGAAACTTGAGCAGGGCAAAGGGGCCTTGTAGTGATTATTTTTTCACATGTCTTCCACTTGTATTTCTTGTTTTCATCTTTGAAGAAAATACACAGCAATCAGAAATTACAACAACAACTAACTCACAAGAGTGTATAGATGAATTGATGGGCGAGTGGATGCATGCATGGACAAATGAAATTGTTCTACCCTGCCATTTTCTGAATGATAGCCACTAAAACTGCACAGAACATCTCCATACAGAGAACATTTTACTCATGTAAAACAGTGTAATAAAAATGTATCTTGATTAATCCTGCAACAGACATGCTGGAAGTACTATAGTGATTTGAATTCTAATGTGATGGTGTGCATTCTGAAGATTCTGTAAACTGCCCTATATAATTCTATGTTTTGGGTTCACCATGACAACCATAATGCTCATTCTTCGATGTTGTCACTCCTTTATTGGGCTGATACGGTGGCTGCGGTATATCATTCTGATCAGTGATAAACAGGACAAAATCTGTGCCTGTTATTTGCTGTTTCACCTTTGCAGATAGTTTGTAAGGCCTATGGTGTACAGTGTGCTTCCCAATGTTTATTCCTTCAAAAGGATTTGCATACACATGTGATGCATTGCACTAAGGGTAAATGTGTCAAGTTCTGCTCCTTGCCCATGTTAATATTTTTTGTTTTTATCTTCAGGTGGCTAAGTAGACTTAATATGGCTGCTGCTGGGTATGCAGAAAGAGAAAGGATAAAGCCTGAACAAGGTATGACATTTTCTAATTTATCTCATCTTCTTTCAAAACCCTAATCCATGTTTGCTTCTTCCTACCTTCACAGCAGTGTGAAACAACTGCTCTCTGTATAGCAGAGCCATGGTATGGACTCTACACTCTACTCAAAAAACAAGTAATAATCAGACCCATCTTCTTTCAGAATCCTAATTCACGCTTGCTTCTTCTTACCTTGTATATTGCCAACCCCCCTTTCATACTACTGTACCTCCCACAGTTCTAGCTCACCCAAATTATAGTGTGTCTATTATGATTCATGACATAATTCTTAGCTATTCAGGATTGCTTTTTTCTAATCTTTCCAGGTGCTCTTTTTTTAACAAGAGGTTGTTTCATGCAAACAGTTCCAAAATTCTACAGCTCTAAGTTTAGTTACCATAGTCCATTTCATCACACAGGGGTTTGTCTTATTTTCTACAAAGTCAAATAATTTTATTTAAAATCCAAGTTGCATTTTTTTAAAAACAGAACAATTCCACATAATGTTTAATATGTTTGTATGTGCAGATCCCGTGTCTTACAGTTGCAAGAATGTCTTTTTAAAGTCCTTTGTGTGTCAGACCTACAGTATTCAACTTTGCTTTACAGTTTTGTCACCCATAAAAACTCAAGAATGCACTCTTATAACCATGAGATACAGTAACTGTATGTATAAACATATGATATAGTAGGCAAGCCAGAACAATTTTAACAAGAGCCAATCCAGTCAAGACTAGGGTGTGACTTGGCTATACAAGCCAAAACTCCAGTCAAGTCAAAGCTTCTGATAACAATATACATACATACCCCTCATGAGTTATAGATTTTTACAGTTGAATTACCTGGGCTCAGACTGAAAACAAACTATATGCTGATTACAGCATCCTTGGCTCTAACTTGACTTTTGATTTCTTAACAATGTAGACCAGCAATAGGCATCTGGCTCTAGAGAATGTATTTATTTATTTGATTTACCAGGAAAGGGGACTGGGTCAAAAATACATTTTCAGCCACTCTTGGAGAAGGGGAAAGACAATAGGAATACAAAGGTTCTTATACATAATTTGATTAAAATATAAAAAACACAATATACAAACAGTCTCAACACTTATGTACAATATTTACAATACAAAATGTGATCTATATATTGATCTATAATGATAGTCTACTATCCTCAAGTAATACCATAACAGCTGCAAACTGGTTGAACCTCCAGATGATTTCTCACTCTGGTTTTAAATATATTTTTATTTGCATCCACCTGTATGCCCATTTTTATCAAGTAATTTAATAATTTAGGACCATAAGCAGTCATTGAACATTCTGCAGTCTGTGTGTTTGCCTTGTTTTCTTGAAAATGTTTTGTTGATGTTGCTTGTAGTAACCTTGTTTTGTTATTTTGTTTAAATTTATCATGCAGTACTACTGGTGTTTCTAATCTCAAACTTTTGTGCATATACATCAGTGTTACATGTAATATTCTCTGACCAGGTGGCATAATCCTAAAATTTTGATATAGTTTACATTGGTGTTCCTGGTTTCCACAGCTTGTTGCATATCTAACAATATTATTAAATGTAACTTTATATCTTTGTAACAGTAATTCTGGTTCATTTAATAATAATGTTGAATTATACTCTAATGCTAGTAATAACACTTGATGTGCTATAATTTTTTTGGCTTGTGCAGATAAACTATTTTTATTTCTATATAAGTAACCCAATTTATAATCTAGTTGCACTCCCAGATAGTTAAAAGTTAATACCCCTTCCAAACTTACATAATGTTTCCCAGCTATCTTTGTTATGTTTCCTTTAGTCTTTGCCTTGTTCAGAAGGCCATTGTCTTGGGCTAACCTTGGCTTCCCTATCTCTTGTGTCAGGTAGAGAGGTTGACACCCCTGAAAAACAACAATCATTAGCAAACAACCTCAAGGTAATAGTAATCTGGGCAAAAGATAATGTCACTTAATCTAAATAAATGTGTTATCCTGCATGTGGGGAATAACAACCCTAATTTTAAATATACCTTAGAAAACCAATCACTAACTGCAGTGAGTAAGGAAAAGGACTTGGGGATTATAATCAGCAATTCCTTCTCTTCTAGTGGTCATTGTAAAAAAATAACAAAAGCATTTAATATGGTTTTAAACTGCATCAAGGGCACCTTTTGTCAACAAAGGTAAACACTGTATCATCCCCTTCTATAGATCATACATCAGGTCCCATCTTGATATATGTTCCCCTTTCTGGAACCCCTGTCTCAAAAAAGACATCAACTTAATTGAACAAGTCCAACACAGAGTTATCAAAATAATCCCCAACCTAAGGCATCTTCCCTATAAAGACAGATTGACCAAAACAGGTTTTGTAACTATAGAAGAAAGAAGGAGAAGGGGTGACCTTTTACAGCTTTTCCGAACACTACAAGACCAAGCTCTTAAATCTCAATGTGGGCTAGAGTTTGCTGTCCGTAGTGCAAACCTGAGAAGCCACAAGCTTCAACTAGTTATCACAAGAGTGAACACCAAAAAAGGGATAATTACTTCTCCATACAAGCAGCTAAGTTATGGAACTCTCTCCCTCAGTATGTAATAGACGCAACTGATGTTAATAACTTTAAAGATAGACTGGAGAAGTACCTCAATTGGGATATGGGACAGTACTAATATACCCACACATGTGTGCAAGGCATCCACGATGGGCCTCACCTTCTCATGTCTTGCCCACCTAGTAACCAAGTAAAGGCTCCTTCTCTCTTTTCTTCCAAATCTGAAAACATACCCATGTCACCCCTGACAGGTCTCCTTCAAAGGCCTTCACTAGTTGCCCATCCACTTTGAAAGCTAATTGAGAATATCCTATCTTGTCTTTGAAATTATGCAAGGATTTGCACATCGCAATCTCTCAGAATTAATCATCTCTTACCCTATGCTCTCTTCAGACTCTAGTGTCTTAATTTTCTTTGTCCATAAACTTATGTTTTCTTATCTTTTCTTGGTGGCAGATTGTTCAGCAAATCTGACCCACTTTCTAGAACAGTCGTCCTGCACCTCTGTCACTGATTATCTTGCCTTTTTAGATTCCATGTGAAAACCTTTCACTTCTGTCTGGTAAGCAGGTCAATACTGCACTATAATAATTATTACAACTGCCTAACTTTTGTCAACTTAATCACACATGTGCAGTCTTCTAAATATTCCCTAGTTTAGCTCCCCTCTTCATCTTGCACCCTCACACCTCCATGTTTCATATTACAGTATATCATTCTGCTGGAAAAGTGTGGTCATATTCATAGTTTTACATTTTTCATGGTGCACAAGATCCTACTAAAGGCACATCTTAAGCATGACTGACTGATGCTAATAGGCCATGGACTGTCTCACCATTCCTGGTAGCAGAAACTACTGTGCCTCAGTCTCAAGCATTTTATCTGGTTCCTGCTTAAGACAAACCTTTTCATGAGGTCCAGGGAGAGGCTTCCACATATGGACCTAGAGTCCCTGCATCTGATGTCTTGGTTCTTGAAGGGATACAGTTTGTATCCTTTAGCCACTCAGATGAGGTTCTTACAGTGTTAGAGGCTTCTTGGAAGACCTCCACTTGACAGACTTAAACTTTTAAGTGTAAGAAGTTCTTGTGCTGGTACCAGGAGTGTGGCTTGTTACCTACTTTATGGGGTGCTCTGTTAGGTTGGGTCTTGACTTTTTATGGTCATTGTCTTTTGTCAGTGGCTCAGCAGGTAGCACACTTCCCTCTGAGGCTGGGAGATCAGAAGGTTGTGGGTTCTATCCCCACACCAAGCACTTGGGTTAATATCCCAATACTGACACTGTAATGCAGCATGAGGGTGGTGCTGCACTCCTGAGGTGCCATCTTTCAGATGAGATGTAAAACTAAGGTCCCATCTGCCTGTTCTGGTGGTTGTTGAGGTGGACGTTAAAGACCCCATGGCACTTCTCGAAAAGTGTAGGGGAATTTCTCTGGTGTCCTGGCCAAATTTCCTCCATTCACTAGAAATACCACCAACAGCTTAATCTGGTTCAGCTTCAGTTGGTTACCATCTGTATCGCCACCCCCGGGTCATCCCTGAAAAAGGGACTTCTAGTTTCAGTGAGCTTACCCGGTCAACAAAATTCAGTTAATAAATAATGGGCTTCTGTACAGCTTCTCTGAAGCTGCATCTGGCTGTCATTTCAGCAAACTGAGCTAAGGCGGGGTTCCCTTCTCTTTCATAGGAGTGGGTGGTCAGTCACTTTCAAGGGTCATGACCATATGTTTCCTCCTCTTTTTGAGCCTTCTCTGGTGTGGGATCTGAACATGGTCCTTGCCATGCTCATGGAGAAAGCCTTCAACTTCTAGTGTTGCGTGATCCTCATTTGTTGTCACGGAAAATGGCTTTCTTTAATTTGGTCACATGTCAGCAAGCTGCAAGCCTTCACAGTCATCCCAGTCTAACTTATCCCTCACAAGGACAAGGCTGTGCTGCACATCAGTAAGACATTTTTGCACAAGCTGGATTCTGAGTTCCATTTAAACTACAGCATGGAGCAGCTTTCATGCCTGCTATGTCATGGAAAACAGTGCAGAACAAGGAAAAGCTGCATAGGCTGGCTGTCAGGCATACTGTCCTGTTATACCATCAGACAAGAAATGAGTTTTGAGGGACCACTTCCCAGCTGTTCATTATCTATGCTGACGCATCCTGAGGCTGTCCTGCTTTCCTTTTGATGGATAGTTTTCTATATTGAGCTACAGTATGATATTCTGTGTGCTTGACCACCTGTGCACTACCTGTGAGCATCTCAGCTCACTTGACCAAGTACATGGCCACCTCTGCCATTGCTGCCTAGGGCATCCCTCTCTGTGAGATTTGCTGGACTGCCACCTGGACTTCCACACTCACTTTCCCAACCCATTATAGTCTTTTCTTTTTATTTAATTTGTATAACTTTTTTTTAGAAAGTACAAGAAGTGAAAAGAGGTTACATACAAGGAGAAAGGAATAAGCAATAGATAAAGTCTGCACATCACATTGCACAGTAATGTATCCCATTACTGACATAATAAACAGATCATGACAAATATCGTTTGTATTGTGTCCATGTCTTTGTCTCTATGGCAGTGTATCTGCAATGTAAGTAACTCTCAGTTCATCTCCAGTAAGGGCAGGTGATGAAATACCTCCAAACATGGGATGCGATCATTGCAAGAGTCATAATCGTCCATCTTGGATCCAAGGATGTACATGTAAGGCATAAATTGATGAGCCACTATTGCATCAAAGATAGGTATTTAGTCAGTAGTGCCAGCTAGTACACCTACAGTGCCTTAGTTATGAAAATGGTTATGATACTAAAAGGGAAGAAAAAAAAGAAAGAAAAGAGTGGGAGAAAATGGGAAGAAGAGGAAAAGAGAGACTGGGGAAAATGGGGGAGGGAGTTGCACCTCCCAGAATGAAGTCTAGATGGTTATCTGGCTGGTATAATACCCATGTCTGCCATCTGGTTTTGAATATTATCAATTTGTTAGTCAGGGTATATTATAGTTCAGTTTTTAAAGGGAGTAGATTTCCAAAAGTATTTTCCACAACCCCTCTGTGGTGGGAGCATGGGTAGTATGCCACAGCTGGGTATTCGCTTTTATAGCTGCCAAAATCATAGTCAGGAGCAGTTTAAGAATTTTACCCCATAGAGAACTCCCACTGAGGGACATGCCATCATGATTAATGATGGGGCCACCTCTCTAGGATAATTGAAGATCTATTCCAGTTTCCAAATTACCCCTTGCCAGAACAACGTAAGCTGTGGGCAGACCAGAAAATATTGGTATGGTTAGCTGAGGCTTGCCCTCATACTCTCCAACAGCAGATCTTAGCTGGCCCAGCATATTTTGCTACTATTTCTGGTAAGTGGTAAAAATGGTATCTACACTTCCACGAAAACTAATGCCAACAAGTGGCTGAGGTCAGTCTGTATGCTACTATTGCAAATGTATGCATGGTTGCCAAGAAGTGGGCCACTGCCAGTTCCTTATTCTGTCTCTGTAGCATCGCATTTGTTTAGTCTGGAGGGTAGCACATGAATACGGTGAGGTCAGAAGGGAGAAGTAATAAGGGTGATGAAATAATGGTGGCATACAACTAACTGCGGCCATGCATTAATGGCGACTCCAGTGGTATGGCAATGTTCGGTGTCAAGGAGCACCTGAGAGTGGTATATTAAGAGATGGGGGGTTGGGAGGCATAGCCCAGTGTGGGGAGCAAAGCCCCCCATGTGAATAAAGGAAGCAAACATGTGCACAAGTGTAGAATAGGAGAAAGATATAGAGATGTATTTTGCACTGGAAATCAATGTCATTTTCACTGTTTCTGATGGTCACTGTAATTTTAGTGCTCTGTTTCTGCATTCACCATTCCGGTTTCGCTATTTTGACATTTGCCTTAATTGATTAGCCATTATCACATGGAGTCATTTGGAGAGAACTCGAGAGGGCCTTATACAGGTACCATATGAGGTGAGTCCAGGTCTCATCTTTCAAATGTGACATGAGTATCTGCGGAAGTAGGATAAGCTTGTCTGATAATGAAATGCCTTCACCTTGTTCGACTAGATAGGACCGTACCTATAGGCACCTAAAATAGTCAGTGGAAGGGATCTGGAAAGTAGATGGTAGAAGGGCAAATGTGAGAGTCTCCTGGGAGTCCAATATTTAGAAAGAAAAATTGAAGACCTAGCCTGCTCCAACCCCTCATCGCTAAATCCAGACTATTAGGAGGGTATGCTGTGTCATAGGAATAGCCCTAAGTCGAAAAAGCTGGAACAGATTCAGTAAGGTTGTCTGAACATGCACCCATTGCTGAAAGGTTTCTGCAGCATATTGTGTAACCTTTGTGAGCGGACGACATCCTAAGGAGTTGCCAAACAGAAAATAGTCTAGGTTGAAGATCTCGTTCAGAGTGAACTTTGTGTGCTTCCAGTATGGTTGATAGACACTGGATAACCATACACATAGTGTCCATAGGTGGGCAACCAGTGCTTACTATCTGAGAGTGGGGAGATTTACCCCCTCCTCAGTAGGTATAGGATGGAGAAGCGAACCCAGGGACCCCCTGACAAATAAATCTACAGATGATCTTATTCCAGGGTTTAAAATAAATTTGATCTGGCATGATTGGAAGAGTTTGCAAAAAATATAAAATCCTTGGAAGAATATTTTGGCATATCACCTCTGTTCTGTTAAAAAAAAAAACTAATTTGCAGTGTCAGTGGCTCAGTAGGTAGCACACTCACCTCTGAGGCTGGGAGATCAGAGGGCTGTGGGTTCAGTTCCCACATCTGACACTTGGGTTAATATCCCAGTACTGACACTGTAGTACAGCATGAGAGGGGTGCTGCACTTCTGAGGTGCCGTCTTTCAGATGAGACGTTACACCGAGGTCCCATGTGCCTGGATTGGTAGTAGTTTAGGAGGATGTTAAGGATCCCATAGTACTCATCGAAAACAGTAGGGGAATTTTTTATTGGACAAAACTGCAAGGCAAAACAGGGAAAATTATACAGGAAAAACAAGCAAGCAAAATACAAAAACAATAATGCAAGAAACTAAAACCATTAGGATAAACAAGAGAAAACATATATGGTACCAAAATTCTGCTTGAAGTAAACAAAAATACAAAAGAACAGAAAGAAGTAATAGCTCAAAATATAGCAGAGCATTACACCAAAAGTAAAACAAAAAATACATAAGGTCCAGAAACAGCCATCTAATCCCATTCCCCCTCCCTATTAAACTAGAAAACGAAGGCCAAAAATAAAGGGGCAAAAGAATTTTCCAGAACAAATAATCAGCTGTTCATAAACAAGAAGACCCCAACCCTTACACCAAGAATGGAAGGAGGAGTCCGAAAGAACAAGTATGTCCTTGTGAAACACTCTGTAAATTTCCTGTTCAAGTTTAAGTTTCATACCCAATAAAGATAGCTGTTTCTATTGTAACACGAACTTACATCTGGTTTGCCAGATAATCCATTTAATAAGAACAAAAATAACCTGAGTTGTCCCCACACGAAAACCACCCCAACATTGCATATCATACTGCCCATAAATCAAAGTATTATAATCCATGTTCTGCAATTGTGGTACGTACCAAGAGGATGCCAACAAGGGCCAGAAACTTACAATATAGGGACAGTGAAAAAATACATGTGCCATCGTTTCCACCTCCAACCCACAACCCTCCCTCAGTCATCCTGTATACATTTATGAATATGGTTTCCACGAATATTTAATCTGGAATGACAACAGAGCCAAACCAAGTCCCATACTTTAGGAGGGATCCTGGGATCTGTCAGCTGATGAAGAACATCAGAAAGGACCACTGTGTCCGGTAAAACAAGACAGGGGTTAGTAAAACAAACAGAATGCAAAAGGGATCGGTATTCTGCCTTCCTAGTTTTGTGCAAAAGATCATGAGAGGTAATACACCAGAGTTTTAATTTCTTACATACCTCCAAAAGATAAGGTGATAAATCAAGTGGAATATTTCGAAACACACCCAATGACTGAGTAACCCATCTGTTCCAAAAATATTGGCATCGGTCCTGGAACAGGGGAACCCAAGGGAGTTGTTTCTGCATTAAAATGGGCACAGAATTGGCATAGAGAAACATGGTAAAAAGAAAAAGCACAGGGTTTACCATATTCAGACCACCCTCACTAATAGGCCGATAAGTACTGTGTCTTTTAATAGGGTTAAGATGGCTCCCCCAGAGTAATTGAAAGGCCTCACTGTACATTTTTACTTCCAACTTTACTGGCAAAGGGTAAATATGGCTCACATTCAAGAATAAAGGCAAAATAAAAGTTTTATACATATAAACTCTTTTCTTTTTTGTCATGGGGTAACCCTTCCATCTATCCACCTTTTCAGCTGCCTGAGATAAGGCAAGGTCCCAATTCAAAAAAGCCACATCAGGGGCACCAAATCAAAACCCCAAAATTTTAATAGGGGGATCAGATATAGGGACACCTCCAATCTCATACAGAACAACACCAGGAACACGAATACCCAAAACTTTACTCTTTTGTCTATTAGTTCTAGAACCAGAGATCACAGAAAAAGAATCCACTACCCTCATAGCATGAACACCTGAGACTGGATCAGCAACTAAAATGGTGGTGTCATCAGCGTATGCAAAGGCAACCGGAAATGAACTACCCCCTATTCCCACCGTAGGCGAAATATCCTGTACAACATTCAACTTCCTCAATAAAGGGTCCAAAGAAAAAACATAGAGAAGCGGACTCAATGGGCACCCTTGACGAACTCCTCTCTGAATCAAAACTGACCTCCCCACTCTACCATTCACCAGGAGAAGAGGCATATTGATAAATAATCCATAACCAATTAACAAAAACAAGAGGGATACCATAATATTCTAGCAACTGGAACTGAAAGATATGAGGCACTTCATCAAAGGCCTTAGCCTGATATAGTGAAATCAGATACCCTGAGGACCCAGGCCCATCAAAAACCTCACGTAGCAGCTTAGCCCCATCTCCCATACCCCTCTGGGGAATAGCACAGGTCTGCCCAGGGGAGATAATATCCTGAGCCACCCAAGATAGACGGTTACACAAAATTTTACACAAAATTTTCCAGTCTACATTCAGAAGACTAATAGGATGCCAGTTTCAAAGGTCAACTTTGTCTCCCTTTTTATACAAAAAAATCAAAAAACGATCAGCAAGTGCTGTAGGAAATGCGACAGTACCAGACAAAACATCATTAAAAATGAGACAGTACCAGATAAAACATCATTAAAAATGAGAACCAAAAATTTACTTATAAGGCCTACCACTTTTTTATAGAATTCTCCAGGTATATCATCAGGACCAGGAAAAGACCCATTATGTAATGTACCAATCACTGCTATAACCTCCTGCTGAGATATAGGTGAAATCAGTTTTTGTTTATCAGCCTCTAATAATTCAGGCAGATCCAATTGACTTCGAAAGTCAGCAATACCAGCCAAAGGGGGAGAATTATCGCTACAGGAAGTTTCCACAAAGTCAGTAACAATGCCTTCAATTCCCTCCCCAGTGTCCACAAGCATATGCCAGAATCAGTTTTTAATGCTCCCATATACTTAGACTCCATCCATCTAGCACAACAATCATAAGGATTCACAGTCTGTGATTTACCTTTGGTACCAAATTTTTGTTCCAAAAAGAGAGAATGAGCCCTATCATATTGAAACTGACACATTTCTGCCTTAACAGCTTGAATGTCCTCAGCAAGGTCTTCCCCAGTTTCAACTGACCAAGATAAAAGCCGATGAAGCTTATCTCGGAAATACAAATAAGTAAGATATCTACTATTTGCGGCTGTTTTGGACAAATAACCGCATAAAGTTTTCAAGTCTCATTTGGTATCCTGCCACCAAAACAGGGAATTATCATATAATTTATATACAGAAAATCTGGCATCCAATTCCTCCTTAACGGTAGCCCAGGCAGCCTCATCTGATAATAAGGTGGAATTCATCCTCCAAACAGAATTAGGGCCAGGTTTATTTATAGGACGTCCCACAACTGTTATAATTAATCTGTGGTCAGAGGTTTCAACCTGAAAAACTGAAAAAGACCATACCAGGACCCAATGAGAGGCAAACCAGAAGTCAATTTGTGTTGACAAATGACCTCTAGAATATGTATGCTCTGGTAACCTGGAAAAACCAGCTGCACAATCTTTAAGCTTAGCTTGAATATACATTTTGTTCAAAAAGTTAGAATCAGAGTATAGCTTTTGCATCCTGCCAGTCTTATCTGAAAAAAAGAAAGGATACAATTAAAGTCTTCCCCCAAAAACACAGATCTGGTGGTATATAAATAAGGCTGTATTTTCTGTAGTAAAGCAATCCTCTGAAACAGTCTGAAAATTATAAACATTAATAAAATGCATATCTTGAGTCCCAAGTCTTGCATCTAAAATACATGCCCTCCCAGGAACCAAATCAATAATGCGAGAAACATGAAAATCAGGATTCAAGATTAGAAATCCCACCCCTGAACATGGATCCTCACCCAAGGACCAAAAAGAAGAACCCCACAACCAATCTTTAGATGCCTGGTAGGTTTCCCGGTTGGTATGCAGGCAAGTATCCTGCACCAGGCAAACATCCAGTCGATGACCTGCAAGGATAGAAAAAGTGGTTCATCTTTTTTTCCGATTTTTAATACTGTTAACTTTCAGGGATCCCACAGATAGGCACCACTCCATGGTCAAATGTCAGAAGCAACTGGGACTTCAGATACCACAACTGTTGTAGTTTTAGCAGTAGAGCGCTTTGACTTTTTCTTCTTCTTAACTCCGCCTTTCTTACAAACCAGGGGAGTATCAGTGTCAGTCACATACTCAGGTTGAGAAGAAATCAAGGAGGAGGAATCTGAATCGGCCTCCTCATCCTCCCATTGTTTTTGCTTAGTGAGAGGGAGAAATCGATTGGACACATTAAAGCCTGTAACACTCCCTGCACAAATACTCTTATTCAGTTTCTGAGAAGTGCTGCATGTCAGACGTTTAGATTTCTGCAGTTCCCATTCATCAGTCAAGAGGGGGGCATCCGAGAAACAGGGAGTGAAGAAGGGCCTGGCAGCACATTAGAGGTACAGGACAATACATCAGATTCAGGAGGAGATGATGCCCCAGGGGTTCCACAGGTGCCTGGATAACTCCATCAGAAAGTCCAACTCCTTTAAAAGGGCAGTCATTAGATACAGAAGAAGGGACCACCGACCCCATAGGGGAAGGTATGGGGGGGAAACCAGGCCAGAAGACAGGGGCGGACATGGGCGAGTAGAAAGGTCAGGACTAGACTGTTCCTCAGGCTGTGGAGGATCAACCTCAACATTATCATCAGAAACCGGTCCTTCCGTATTGTAGAGAGGCAGGGACAATCCTTGAAAGTGTGGGTGAGATCATCACAAGGTTATACACCACGAAGGTCTGACATCACAGCTTCATGACCAATACCTCCACAAAGGAGCACTTCATTTTGTCACAGGCATTGTCTTTTGGAGGTATCGCTACTGCACTCAAAACAGGAACGAGGTTGACCTCACATAAAAAATAAAGCCCCTATCTCAACCAAGATAGAAACAGCTAGGCAGATGCTGGATACTGCCCTGTCTGAGGCAATTTCACTCGAATACGCCATCCCCCAGTCCAAATATCTTCAGAATCCATAATAGGATCAGAGAGACCCAGAACAGAGCATTTCATCTGCAACCAGAACAAAATATCTTAGATAGCCACCCCCTCATTTTTAAATAACACAGTAACAGTTCTGAAAGCTGGTTTAGTCAAAGGAATAACAACAAAAGCCTTCCACTCAGGATTATTACGAACCCCCTGGTAATGCTCCCAAAACAACTCCAGTCCACCAGCAGTCTTAAAACTGGCATCAAAGTTGGGGTCACCGGAGATGTGTATCAAGGCATAAATTTCATGAGCTGAAAAGCCCATACTATCCTTCAAGAGGGTACGACCCACATGACACAGTCAGGATATACATCTAGACCCCTTTATATTTGATGATGACTGCATTTCTACGTTTAGCAGAAACAGGGGATTCATGAAAAAGGCCCGCATAAGATCTATGAGAAGAGCCCCGGCCAGAGTTATCCTGAGGCCCAGGACCCTCTGAGGCAGGACGAGGAGGGGGAGGAGGGGCTAGATGATCAGGAGTAGGCTCAGGAGGAATGTGCACAGAATCTGGTATTGAATGTACAGGGGGGTTATTATGCACAGTAGAAGCTACTGCAGGAAAAACAGGCAAAGACTGTAATTTGGCAGCAGGAAATAAAACTGGGGAATCACAAAAGTCCAAAGATGAAGGGAGTTCCAAAGGGTCAGCTGAAGTAATGCTCGGCCTAGTAGGCGACACCCAAGGGCGACTAGGACCAGGCTTAATCCACCCAGCAGCCTGTAAGGCCTCAGCCACCTTGTGGCCAGTCACTAAAACATTCTGGTCATAATCAGGACCATCCTGAAAAACAGTATCCTCTGTTTCAGTGGGCAATGGTTGAGGAACAGAAACCTCGGGTGAATTCCATGACTCCTGCCCATTAAACTCAAGGTCCTGTTGAACACCCCCCAATTCCACAACAGTGCATGAAGTCACAGTAGGAAAAAATGTTATTGGTACTTTCCTGTGAGCTGGAAGGAGCAGCAGTCTGGTCAGATGAAAGGTAAGCAGCTTGCGCAGGAGGCGCATCCGTATCAGGGCTGCAGCGTACTGCAGGAGATAAACTGGAACATGTTTCAGGAGGAAGAGCCTTCAGAGGTAGTGATCCAGTCTCTAAAGATAAGCCACTCACAGGGCTATGCACTTCAGCTTGGGACTTGTGACTCTCCTCCTCCATCAAATGCGCCCACAGAAAATCGCTCCTTTTTAGAAACGGGGGACCAGACTGCAAGTCCATCGGGTGAACTGAAAGGTTAGGCAACTTAGGAAAAGCACTAGAAACACTAGAAGACAGAGAGTCATGTACCATAAACATGGACAAATCCTTAGAGTTAGGCAGGGTTAAATCCACAGCAGGTATCTTTAAATCTACTTCCATCTTCTCAGAGACAGAAGAAGCCTCATAGAGATTAGGTACAGAGGAAGAGGCAAGCTCCCCTGCACCCACAGCCAGCTCATGACCACCTCCACCACCAAAGTCCATAGGAGCCGCCATCTTGGTCCCACAGGAAAATGGGTCTCCCTTGCTTACAGGAAGCAGGAGTAGGGGAATTCCCTCGGTGTCCTGGCCAAATTTCCCTCATTCACTAAAAATACCACCAACAGCTTAATCTGGTTCAATTTCAGTTGCTTGCCATCTGTATCCCCTTCCCCGGTCGCCCCTGAAATAAGGACTTCTAGGCCCAGTGGGCTTACCAGGTCAACAAAATTCAACAGAACAAAAGTGTCTCCATTTAGAGAGGTCATCTATGATCTGCCTGATCAGTGGTTCAGAACTGAGGAGCTCTAAGTGCTCAAGCTGTTTAACAAGCTTAAGCCCCAGATAGTGAAGTGCTCCTCTATGCCATTATTTATTTATTTATTGAAATGTTTCACCAGGAAGGGTACACTGAGCAACTTAAAGCCCGTCTCACAGTACGTCCTGGAGGAAGGGTAGTGGGAAGTTACAGCATGTTTAAATGATAAAAAAATCAAAGCATAATACAGTACAGAGACAGGAGCATATAATAAATGTCAGTCAATACATACAGGGATACAGTGCAATTGAATGGGGAATGCATGATGATACAATACACAGGGAGGGAATGATGAGTACAAGACACAGTAGTTAAGTGCTAGGTAGTTTAGTGCAAAATTAGGTGGAGAGGGGAAGAGGGGATGGGGTGGGAGGGAGAGTAAGAGAAATACAGGAGGAGGTCAGGAGCAAGAGCAGTTAGGGAACAGATAGTTGAATAGAGCTGTATTGAGGGACAACGGAGATGAGGAGTGGCGGATTTGCGGGGGGAGAGAATTCCACAGTTTTAGAAGACTGTGTGAAAAAGCATTTTGGCCACAGGATGTGGATCTGGTGGGAATAGCAAAGTTATGTAGGTTGTCGGATCTCAGAGAACAGTGGTTGGGGGGGTACTATGTGAGGAGGAGAGGTAGGAGGGGAGAGAACCCAGCCAGTATTTTGAGATAAATTTTGCCCATGAAGCATACGTCAATTTTGAAGCGTGAGGAAATTTAGAGACCGGTAGAGGTCACAGTGGTGGGTGAGGTAGGGGGCTTCAAGGGCAAAGCGGCAGAAGGAGTTATAGAGAGAATCGAGTTTGGCTAAGGAGATTTGTGGGGCAGCACCATAGACTATATCACAGTAGTTGAATATTGGCAAGAGCATCTTCAGTACTAGCACACACCTGGCTGCAAGTGGTATACAGCTGCTATTCCTGTAGAGGGCACCGAGCTTACGCTTAAGTTTTTTCTGGATTGCCTCTATGTGTGTTGAGAAATTCAGGTGTCTATCAAGCCAGACACCAAGATACCTGAATGAGGGTGAGTTCTCCAATACTGTCCCATCCAGAGTATGGAATATAGGTAAGGTGGTTAGCCTGGCAAGTCTCTGCCTAGTTCCAAAAGTCATAGAGACAGTTTTCTTGGCATTTAAAAAGAGTTGATGTGTGTTAAACCAGTGTTGGACTCTCGAGAAGTCAGACTGAAGCCTGGTGGTGACATTTGCGACTGCATTTAAAAGGAACTGCCCTTTTCAAGGCAGGGGTCAGAGTGTGGTGATGTAACAGAGCCTCAGTATTCTAAGTGTTTGGTTTATATCTTGCCAGTGTACCACACGAAGGCAGGACTTTACAGAAAGCTGGACTAGACTCCTCAGGAGATGTCGGAGTGAGCAGGATGTCATCAGCGAACAGTGAATTCCTGAAGTCGCATCTTTCTGTTGGAATTCCCAATATCTGTGGGTTAGTGCTAATCGCTGCTGCCAGTGGTTCCAGATACAAAGCAAAAAGAAGGGGCAACAGAGGGCAGCTCTGCCATGTACCCCATCCAAGTAGGAATGGAGATATCAGGGAAACATTAACTCTTAGGAATGCTTGAGGTGAGGCATATATTCCCTGTAGCATCTGGACAATGTCCTCTGGGATGCCAAAGCTTAACAGGGTAGCCCACAGAAAAGACCTGGCCACCCTATCAAAGGCATGCTCTGCATTTAAACTGAGCGATGCCACTGGGATCTGCTGAGTCGTGGTATAGCCCTGCAGGAGCAGGGTATGGTGAACACAGTCATGTGCCTGTCTGCACCAAACGAACCTGACCTGGTCTTTGTTAATCAAGAACAAAAGAAGATGTTCCAGAGTATTGCTCCAGATGGACATAAGACCTTACAATCATAATTCAGGTTGAATACAGGCATATATCTATATCAGGCTGCGTAGTGAGGGTCTTTGTCCAGTATTGATTTCACCGAGATCGCAATGTACTGCCAAGAAGAGGGTGGGATACCCTCCTCCTGAAGTATCCACAAGGCTGAAAGCACTAGAGGAAGGAGATGGTCTTAGAATCTTTTATAGAACTCGGACTGATAGCCATCTGGGCCTGAGCACTTTGAGTTTTAGAATCAGGCAGAACTGTATGGACCTCCTCAGTTGCTATAGCTGCCAACAGCCTCTGGGCAACATCAGTGTCCAGTCTTGAGAGGGGTAAAGAACGCAAATAAATTTGTATCTGCATCTGTAGGGAATACCCTTTTGTTGCATACAAGGCTTGATAATAACGAGAGCACTTTTCTGATGGCAGTGGGCTGCCGAATGAAAGTGGCAGTATTTGGATCATAAATTTGCAGAATACTGTACATGCCTGTGTTCTATGAGCCCTAAGTCTGCGGGTAAAGTTTTGAGCTCCACATGCCCCACATTCATAATAAGAGGCATCCATTATCTTTTGTAGCCCTTACTTTACCTGGGCAATTTGGGGTGCAATTGAGCTATCACCTTGTTGCAAAAGGGACTACAAGGTGCGTAGGATTTGCTGCAGTTCAAGAAGGTGATCATCCCACTGTCTCTGTATTTTGATGGAATATGCTATGAGTCCACCTCTGAGAACCACCTTGATGGTGTCACAGACAATAGGTGTGGTGGTATCTGGGCCAGTTTTACTGAATTATAAAGGGTTCAGCTCCTCGAGAGAGTGTATGACCTCTGGGTCCCAAAACAATGCCAGTATGTAGTTCATTTAGGTTTACCTAAACAAAAGTTTGAATACACTGGGTCATGGTCCTCTAAAACATTCCATTCCCACTCAGAAATTAAACCACAAAAAGCAGGTGACTTGCTGAGCAGTTTATTTGCCAGCAGGAGACAAGCATAATGACATCAAAAAGACTGCAAGCTCAGTAAGCAGGCAAAGCTTCTAGCACATAATCGAATGATTCAGTCAAATAACAAAATGTCACAAGCACCAGCATCCTTCCAGCTGCTTGTTTTTCCAACTCAGACACACTTTAAATAACAGAAAACAGTGGGGAACTTACCCTGAAAAGTCTGATAGCCAGCACAAGACAAGAGCACGGCTCAGGAGACATACAGTAGAACTGACAGTAGCACTTCTGCTGGCTTGTTCATTTACACATCATCAACGACTACAATGCCTTGCAATAGTTCAGGTCATGACCTTTGCAATGGAGTCAAACAGGTTTTCACTTCAGGGCAGATCAGAGTGAAGCAACATTATTTAAATTTAAATTAGGATGAAACTGGGGAGGGTGTAAGAGAGGGAATCATTGTTCATGCATACAAACTACACGGGTATACAGAAAATAGGTTGAGGGAACTTCCCCTTCAAAATGTATAGATATTATAGCACATACCTGCCATCCATATAGAAGCTTTAGGAACAGGGCCAGATAAGAGATATCAAATTAAACATATAGGGAAAAAGATATGTGCGGTGCATAAGCTATAGACAAAATTGTGCCATCCAGAGTAAGTTAATATCCTTTTCCTAGCATGACAATAGAAAGGCAAATTAGTCAGTATAGATAGATACATAGATACTGACGGCAGATGAGGGCCTTTGGGCCACCTAGTCTGCCCAATTGTTTATGTAATTTTGTCTCTTCATGCTTCTCTTAAACTGGGCCCCCCCCAACTGCTAGGATCCCCCAATGCCTATACCATGCATTCT
This sequence comes from Neoceratodus forsteri, assembly GCA_016271365.2. Lineage (NCBI taxonomy): Eukaryota > Metazoa > Chordata > Ceratodontiformes > Ceratodontidae > Neoceratodus > Neoceratodus forsteri. The sequence goes on from CM057458.1 coordinate 557,969,768, forward strand.
TGAATCCCATAATCGTTTCAGTCCCCACCACCTCCTCTGGCAGGGCATTCCACTTGTTCACCACCCTTTCCATGAAAAAATACTTCCTCATATTACCTCTGAACCTCTCTTCCCTCCAGTTACATCCCAAGACCCCCTAGTCCTGGAACGTCTCCTCTGAAAAAAGTGTTTTCTTGCTCCTTGTTCCTCCCCATGAGGTACTTGTATGTCTCTATCATATCTCCCCCTTTCCTCCAGGGAGTACATATTCAAGTCCTTCAGCCTCTCCTTGTAAGACTTGTGATGCAAATCCTGTACCATCTTGGCTGCCCTCCTCTGAACTGTATCCACCCTGTCTATGTCCTTACTTAGGTAAGGCCTCTGGAACTGGACACTGAACTCCAAATGTGTCCTCACTAATGTCTTGTACAGTGGAATTATGACCTCCCTTTTCCTGCTGATGATGCCCCAGCCTATGTATCCCAGCATCCTATTTGCTTTACCCACGGCCTTGTCACACTGACTCCCAACCTTTTCATCAGAGATGATAACCCCTAGGTTCCTTTCCTGCTTGGAGTATGCTATATCATCCCCCCAGCTGATCTGTTGTTCTAGGGTTTTTGTGCCCCATGTGCATTATTCTGCACTTTTTTTGTGTTAAATCTCAACTGCCACGTCCTTGACCATTTCTTAAGCTTCTGCAGGTCTCTCCTCATTCTGTCCACTCCTTCCGGTGTGTCCACTCTGTTACAGAGTTTTGTGTCAGCAGCAAACCAGAAAATTCTCCCTTCTATGTTATCCGTAATGTCACTGATAAAGATGTTGAAGAGGACTGGACCCAGCACTGATCCCTGTGGCACTCCACTAGTCACCTTTCCCTCTGCGGAGTCACAGCCATTTACCACTAGCCTCTGCATCCTGCCTGATATCCAGCCAGTTCCCCACCCAACGCACTACTGTCCTACCCACAATCATATTTTCCAGCTTCTTTAACAGCTTCCTATGGGGCACAGTGTCAAAGGCCTCACTGAAGTCCAGATAGGCCATGTCCACTGCCCCCCCCCCCCATTCCACCTCCCTTGTCACCCAGATGAAAAATTCAGTGAGTTTATTCTGGCACTACCTCCCCCCAGTAAAGCCGTGCTGCCTTGGGTCCTGTAGACCATTGGCCATAAGGTGTTCCACTAGTCTCTCCTTCAGTAGTGCTTCCATAACCTTCCCCACTACTGAGGTGAGGCTGACAGGTCTGTAGTTTCCCACTTCCTCTCTGTTCCCGCTGTTGTATGAGGGGACTACATCAGCTGTTCTTCAGTCTTTGGGCACCTCACCTGTTTCCAGTGATCAGTTAAACAGGGTCGCCAAAGGTTCAGCAGCCACTTCTCTGAGCTCCTTCAGCACCCTGGGGTGCATCCCATCCGGGCCCATAGTTTTATCAACTCCTATTCCTTCCAGTTCCTTTAGAACCCTTTTCCATGGAAAGGGACATGTATCCATTTCTGTGCCCTTCCCCCTCTTTATACTCCCTTCTGGCCCACTACCACCCCTCTTCTACAATAAAGATTGAGCAGAAATATCTGTTCAGTATGTCTGCTTTACTGTTGTCATCCTTAACTCTCACCCTCGCCCTTTAGCCTCACTATCCCTCCCTTCGCATTCTTTTTTTCACTTACATACCTGTAATAGGTTTTGTCCCCTCTAACCACTGTTTTTGCAATGCACTCCTCTGTCTGAGCTTTGGCTTCCCTTACTGCCCTCCTTGCTTCCCTTTGCTTCTCCTGGTACTTCTCCCTATCCCCTTCTGTCCGTGTCTTTTGTAATGCTTGAATGCAATCCTTTTGGCTTTCACTTTCTCTGCAACCTCCCTGGAATACCTTAATGGTTTCCTCTTCCTTTTCCCCTTGCTAACCTGCTTAAAACATAATTGTGTTGCCCTTCCTATCCCTGTTTTAAATATTGCCCACTGTTCCTCCATCCCTAATTCCTTCCCCATTCCAGTTAGTGCTTCTTCCAAGTATTTCCCCATTCTCCCACAATCTGTCCTACTAAAGTCTAGGATATATGTTTTAGTGTGGCAGGGATCTGCCGATTCAGTTTTTTCAAACCACAGTGTCCGGTGGTCACTGTTCCCCAGGTGCTCCCCCATTGTAACTCCCATCACAGTGTCCCCGTTTGTGAACACTAGATCCAGTATTGCCTCTTGCTGAGTTGGTTCCATGACCAATTGTTTAAGGAAGGCTTCCTGAAGGGAGTCCAAGATAAATCTGCTCCTGGCTGCTGCTGCTGCTGGGAGGCTCTAGTCTACGTATGGCATGTTGAAGTCTCCAACCAGCACCACCACCACCCCATGTCTGCCATTCTTTAGATGGCAAGTATCAATTCCCTATCTGTCTCTTCCACCTTGGTTGGTGGTCTGTGGACTATCACTGTGCAGTTGGCTGCCCCCATTTTTCTTTCAAGTTTAACCCACAATATCTCCCTCCCTCCTTGTTCCCCTTGAATCTGTGTAGCCTTAATGTTATCTTTCACATACAGTGCCACTCCTCCCCTCTTCATGTCCTACTGTCTTTCCTGAATAGGTTACAGCTGGGTATGCCATCTCCCAGTCGTAGTTATCATTATACCAGGTCTCCATGATGGCCACAATGTTCAGGTCTGACTGTGCCATAGCTGCTTCCATGTCCTCCATCTTGTTGCTAAGGCTTCTGGCATTGGCACACATGACTCTCCATGATGTAACTTCCCTCCCCTGTTTTGTTGTCCTACACTCCCCCCCCTTCCCAGGTGATCTTTTTGCCTGGCCCACACAGTCTTCTGCCCTTCTGTTATATTCGGCCCTCTGACTGTCTATCCACTCCTTGGGTACCTGTGTCCCTTCTATTCTTCCCTTCCTCCGTCTTTTGCACTTTGCATTGCTGTGATATCCCAACCCAGTTCCCTGTTCCTTTGCTATCTTCTGGTGGTGGGCAATCAACTTCCCTTCTTGCTGGCCTGCCACCGCCTTGGCTAGTTTAAATGCTTGCCAATGTAGCATTTAAACTTTTCATTGAGGATCTTGGTTCCTCTCCAGGTTGGATGCAGGTAGTAAGGCTTGAATAATCTCCTATCCCTCCAGGTGGGTCCCCAGTCACCAGTGAATCTGAACACTTTCTTGCTGCACCAGTTCTTCAACCATGTGTTAAACTTTCTGGTGCGGGTGCCTCTACGGTCACCCATGCCTCTCACAGATAGTACTTCCGAAAAAGTGACTGAAGTAGATACTTGTTTCAGACCCTTCCCCAGTCTTCTAAACTCCTCCTGAACTGCTTTAGGTTCCCCATTTGCCAGGTCATTAGTTCATAGGTGGATAATGACATCCAGCTCTCCCTCCCATCCTGCCTTCCTGGTGATCCCCAGGCTCACTCCTCCCATCCCTTTGCTCCATGGCACCTGTTAAGCACCTCAGCTCCCTGTCTTCCCCCTCTCCTGTTCCTACCTGGATCCCCTTCACAATAGAGTCCCCTACTGAGATTCACTTCCTCCTCCTCTGGAGTCCACTGCTCTCCCCTCTAAGGTTACCTTCCCGGTTGACCTCCACATCCATCCTTTCCATAACTATGGGTGCCTCAGGCTGACAGTCCCGGTTTGCCACTGCATCATATGAGTATGTAGTGGAATAGGTTTTGGGATGTATTTCTGCCCGATAGTCCGAACCTTCCCAGACACTACTGTCATCCAAGTGCTCCTCGTACCTGGCATCATTTGAGGCAGTGGCTTTGGACTAGGTGGTCTCTAATGGGGTTGAAGGTACATGCGACCCAGTTTACCTCTGCTCTGAGTCTGATAACCTCTTCCCTAAGTCCAGAGAGGTGCCTGCAGATAGGGCAGCACTTCAGCATCCAGAAGGTCTGCTGAATATGGCTGCCCTGCACCCACTGCATTGCATCACTCCCCACACAATACTACACTTAATCTGCTATTTATCTAGCTGTCTGCTTCTCTAGCCCTCCTTGTAGGTCCCTTTTGCTTGTTGACTAGCGGTTTTGTAGCTAGACCCCTTTTCTAAGTTATTTAGTAGTCCCCATTTTAAATGTGTTTGTTGTAACTGTTGTCTGTACTGCTTACCTTGCTCGTTACTGTTATCTGTACTGCTCCCTTGCCCCCCCACCCCACACTGTGGCTTCACCCTTTATGCAGTTATTTAGTTGACACCCGTTAAAATGTTTTCTTTTTTTTTTGTTCCCATTGTGGCTTTACTTTGTGTTACTGGGACACTGCCCCTACCTGGACTAGGCAGGAAGTGTGTGCTGTACTACCTATAAAAGAGATGTTAGATCCACACTCTATATAAGGAGGATGAGCCCTGTGGTGGGTGGGTGGTGGGATTACCCATGGACTGAGAAAAACAGTCCGCAGAGGACCCCTCGCTCTTCCTGAGGCTAGAGTACCTCCCTGGCAAATAAAAGTTTCACCAAGTAAGGAACAACCTCAAAAACAGTGAACCAAACACTTACTTCTACCTACTTCCACAGGCCCCTGAATTATGAACTGAATTCAATGTAGTCAAGTAAATCAACTCCTTGCTTTAAAGCAGTTGGTAGCTGTTATCCCTCTCAGCTCCTACAGTATAAGTGTCCAAACAAAACTGAATGCTGGAGATTGTGAGTTTTAGCAAGGGACCTGTTGGAAATAGTGCAGCAAGTCTTTAACATTTTTGAGTGTTGCGGGAGCTTGTTGTTTTGCTTCATCTGCACCCATCAATCCACTGCTGTCTTGCTGTTTGCCTTCTGGGTCTTGGAGTCTGTGTGTAGTTCCTCGGTTACTTTGTCCTGCAGGCCTGGTCCTTGGGGAGTACAGTACCTTGATGCCACTATGAAGTCAGTCAGTTAGGGCTTCTTTGGTAGCATGGTAAACAATAAGCTTATTGGTGAAATGGACTCAGTCTGGCAGGAAATAGGGTCTGGAACCACAGGATTACCTGACGCAGGACTTTCAGGCAGGGGAAATAAGTTATGCATTGGGTTTGCACAGTGAGAGCACAGTCTGATTGAAGTAGAACCTGTTTTTTACCCAGTAGACTTTTTTTCTGCCAGGCTGCAGCTAATACTTGCTCCTTGACCGTGTAGCTTAAGACCTACATGATTATAGATGTAGGGCACTCCATTGGTCCCTGCTTAGGGTGAAGTGTACAATGGATCCTCTCCAGTTTAAGTGGCTCTGATGCTGGAAAATTCAGCACTTCATGAATCAATTTTTCAGCAAACTGTGTGATTTGAGGACCTTCTTCTCCATCGGGTAGCCCATGCAATTGAAGATTCTTCCTGCAAATCTAACCTTCTTGATCACAGTATTTCTGTTCCAGCTGCATTTCTCTGTGGTTCAGTTGCAAAATAAGCTCACTTATAATGTTCATGCACTCTGTTACTGCTGTTATGGCCACTTGCATGTCTCCCAACTCTTTCATCCGCCCATCTTTGTCTTTGCACAGGGTCTGTAGTGAAATAGCAACTTCGGATCGAAATAGCTTAGGTCGACTAGAATTTGCACATTGGTGATCATCACTGATGTCTGAACTGGAGTGATCAGGAGGTGCATGGGAGGATGCCATGCTGCTGGGAGATAAGGGAGACTTGGAGTTGGCGGCCTGCTGCTCTGAAAGGCGCATAACTTCTGCATCTCATAACTGCTGCTGTTTTTTTTTTTCTTCCCCAAGCCACCCATTACTTGCTACCACCACCACACACACACACACACACACACACACACACACACACACACATGCCCCTGATAGTCTAGCCCCAAAAATGGTAGTATGTGAGGTGTTTTGTCGAGGGTAAAATGGAGCTCAAAAAGTTGACTCCATTCCAACGAGTGGCGTCACCCCAAGGTGATCTCTCAGTTGCCTTTAAACTATAGCATGGAGCTACTTTCATGCTCGTTATGCTGAGGAGAACAGTACAGGACAAGGAAAAGCTAAATAGACTGGCTGTTGGGTATACTGTCCTGTTACACCATCAGAGAATAGATGCATTTTAAGGGACCACTTTACAGTTGTTCATTCCCATGCTGAAATGTCCCAAGGCTGTCCTGCTTTTCTTTTGATGGATTGTTTCCTGTATTGAACTACAGTATGATGTTCTATATGTTGACCGCCTATACTTTACCTGTGAGCATCTCAGCCCACTTGAGCTGGCACATGGCCACCTTTGCCACTGCTTCCGAGGGCATACCTAACTGTGAGATTTCCTGGGGTGCCACTTGGACTTCCACCCACACTTTCCTAACCCATTATAGTCCTGCCTGTCAAGTTTTATGGGATGCTACATTTGGGTCCTAAAATCTCTTTTTAGCTGAACTGAAGGCCTCAGCCTGGGTGCCGGCAGTCATTTGCATACTTTATGTGTGATTAAGAAGAAAACAGGTAGTAGTAGTATGTCAAAGTTACTTGCCTATAGCAGTTGTTTCACTACAGGTATTCTTTCAACAGTCATACAAGCATGCCCAACCTGAAGTGCCTACTAGCCTTTGTGGGTACTATTTTGGGCAGTTTCTCAGATTTCCTGTTATTCAGCAATAAAGATCTGGGAAATGAAAGGGCAAGGGCATGAGATGAAGGGAGGAGCTAAAGCTCTAGCCATTTGGCTTTTGAGGGCATTTTACATACCCAGAAGACTGCATATGTGCTACTGTAGAAAAAATAATAATAGTAGTAGTAGTCTTTATTTATTTCTACAATAAAAGAAGATAAACACTGAGGTGGCCCAGTGGTGCTGAGGGTTGAGGCACTGAACGCCACACCTCACACCATGCCAGTGACCCGGGTTTGGGAGCGAGCCTGGGTCAGCAGAGGAGAGAGAGGACTGAGCATCCATAGACTGCTCTTCTCTCTCTGGGGAAGGATCCAGGGATTGCCTGGTGCAACAGCTGCCCCCGGTGGAAGTCAGAGGGACATGGGCACATCTGGGCACAAAGTAGAGGGGTGGAGTTGTGGCAGATGTCTCAGGATGTCATTGCATGACTGAGCTCTGGGGGCTGGAACGAGGGACAAAACAAGAAAATCCCCTACCTTCGGGGAGGCAATGGAACCACCAGTGGCCTGGGCCCACACGGCCAATGTCAGCCGTAGAAGCCCTACTACCCCTTGGGGATTCTGGGCCTCTCCAGGGAGGAAGGAGAAACTCGAGCAAAACGGTTCTGATGGGCGGTTAGGAGCTACAGCGCCGAGCGTGGATTCCAGAGAGATGCCACATCAGGTAGGAGCATAAACAGAATCTGCTAAAAAAAAAAAAAAACAGTATAAACACAATCGAAGTGACCATACCAACCCCAAATAAATAATAAATAACTACGTTAATCCACCAAAACAGAATAAAACACAATAAAAGCACAATAAAACTTCACAGTGTGCTGTAAAATGCATTACAAGACCTCTCCAAATTTCTGTTGAAAGAAATAAGGTTGAATGCCCTTCTTAATAACCTCAGCTGAGGGGACTTTTCTCAAAGTCACAGGCAAAGAATATCAGAGGGACAGGTCCACCACCTCAAAGGCCCAATCCCCCAAATTCTTCAGCTTAGCCCTAGGGACCACCAGGAGGCTCTCCCCAGCTGATTGGAGTGGGTGAACAGGGGTGTGCGGGTGCAGGAGCTCTGCCAGGTAGACTGGGCCCAGTCCTTGTAGGACTTTATAGGTTAATAGTAGTGAAACAATAGTTACAGGTGAGTAACTTTGTCTTTTTGCACTGACTTTCATATTTCTACAGGATAGCAGTTTTAGAAGTATTTGTAAAAAAGAGGTTATATTTTATACAACTACCAGACTGGAGCCCTTGAGGGGAGACTCTTTAATGCACTGCAGGGTCTGGCTTGGGTTCAGATGTTCAGTACTGCATAAATACTTTAGTGACATGGTGCTTCCGCCTGGGAAAGTTGCTTAACTACATATTAGCAAAGAGAATGTGACCCGTCCCCAAAGAAACAATACATTTACCAGGCCCTCACAGTCCCACCTCACAATGCAGTAAACAGCAAACAATAGTAGTACTCAGAAGAATACAAACAAAGGGTTACATTCATTGGGGAAAGTTAAGGATCTGGGAAAGGAAAAGCTGAGGTTAAAGCAAATCAAAACAATAGAAACAATCTCCTACTATGCCTTGTTGTTCACCATCAGTCCCACAATGTCTACACCATGCTAGTGTACTAGTCTTATTTTCTAAAATGTTTCTTTGGGCAATATACAGGGTACCATTGTATACACAGATGGTGATGGTAGATAAGGACCGTGTGGCCCACCTAGTCATGTTGCCACATTGTAGACCTGACAGTGGAGGTACTGTAGATGAAGTTGTAACCATGCACAATAAGAACATGTAGATTAATGTAATCTTTTTTTTTTTTTTTTACAATGCACAAAGTGGCTGGATGGCCTAACTGAATGTCCTCTTCCTGAGCACTCCCACAGCAGGCTCAGTCCTGCCCGGGAATTGTATTGGCCTTCCCTCGGACCTAATTAATTAACTAAAAAAAAATGTTTTCGGGCCAAGGCCCATATCAGTTACTTGTGGTTCACTGGCCATACTTGGACCACAAAATGTCTTGGATGCTGGATGTTAATCTCTAGTGTGCAGAAACTTAAGTTTGGATGCTGACTCCCTCTAGGGTGTTACAGTAATCATTGCAGCACGAGGAGCATGCAGGAGCAAGTTGTTGTCAAGCGAACACTTTCTTTCCAGTGGCTTTGCCCTGTGTAGGGACTTTTCTCCTTCTCTGTCTATTGTGTAGGGGTTTAATGATGATTTGACTGATAGCAGGATAAGTTACCTCAACACAGTCACTCTCTTCCATCTGTCTTGGTAAGAGCTCTGGTTGAAACAACCTTTCACTAGCCATTAGTCAAGTCAGTCTCTGTGTCTGGATTCATAGATTCATAGATTGATACAAGTTCAGAAGGCACATGCCTATTTATGAACTCGCCACCAGCTAAATTAGCAGTGGAAGGAAAATTTCTTATTACCCATGTATTTGTCAAGGTTTCTCTTAAATTTGTTCTATGTTTTCACTGTTTATAATGTTACTAGGTAATGTATTCCAGATTGGAGGAATTCTCTGAGTAAAAAATCTAGATTGTTTATTAGTTGTACATGAGGATGATTTCAGTTTTGAATTATGGGATCTAGTGTAATTACTTACTGAGAACTTTTCTAATCCTATTGTGTTTAACAAGTAATCATTATTGTATGCCTTATAAGTATAGATTAAGTCGCCTCTTAGTATTCTGTACTTCAAAGAATAAAGTTCTAAAGATTTTAATCTAGAACCATAATCAAGTTCAGACATATTAACAATCCTTTTAGTTATTCTTCATTGAACTCTTTCTGTCCTGTTTAGATAGCCAATAGAAGTTGGGGCACAAAATGAAACACAATAGTCCAAATGTGGACGAACCAGGCTTGAGTATAGGGACAAGATTACAGATGATTCCCTGCTTTTGATGTGTCTCAATATACAACCTATAATCTTGTGACATTTTTTAACAGTTTTATTGGTATGGGTGTTAAATTTTAAGTTATTAGTTATAGTTACACCTAAGTCTCTTTCCTCTGTTGTAATAGCTAACGTCTCATTTTGAATTGAATATGGGTGTTTCTTATTATTGTTCCCCATATGCATTACCTTTCACTTTGCTGGGTTAAATTTCATTTTATTGTTTACTGCCCATGATGTTAATTTATTTCAATTATCTTGGAGGGTGTTTGCAGATGCAGTAGTGTTCACAATGCAGCCTAATTTGCAATCATCTGCATATTTATTTATCCAAACTTCTTTTGTTGTTTGCATACTTGCTATCAGTATATTAAAAAGTAAAGGCCCAAGAACAGATCCCTGCAGTACTCCACTGGTGACAGGGCTCTAGTTGGATTTGTGCCCTTGTACAACCACCCCTTGATGTCTGTTATACAACCATGCTGATATCCACTTAATTAAGTACATGTCTAAATTTATATTATGAAGTTGTTTGATCAAAATTTTATGGGAAACAGTGTCAAATGACTTTTCAAAATCCAAAAAAATGTTGTAGGTGCCATATTGGTCCTTTTAAGAACAAATCCAGAAACAAATGATTTGATACCTTTTATTGGACCAACATGGATGTTACAGAAAAGAACAAAGTGCTCTAGCTTTCGAACCAACCTGGTCCTTCTTCAGAAGCTTTGTTGCAGTTTTTTCAAATATCCCATACTATTAACACCAGATTATATAGAAAAAGCAGAAATAATTCTCATTTATTTAACATATACATTTAAAACATAATAGAAGATTACGTCAGAGAAGCTAATTAACACCAGTATGCCTTTAACTGAGGAGCCTCAGAAGGGCCAAGGTTATCAAGAATTCTCTACAGCCAAAGAGTTCTTGTCACATAAATTTTAAAATGTCTCAGTATGCCAAGAAAGCATTCTAGTGATAAAAAAACCTTGGAGTGGCATTCTCTCTAATACTTGTAAGATGAGCTTACAACTTACATTCCAATTGTCCTGGTATATTAAAGGACAGATAATGAGAGACAAAATCCTGAAATTAGGTATAACTGCAAGTTGAAAACAAGCCTCAAATTAACCTACACATATAAACATGATGCATGAAAGTATCACTTGTAAGTGTAAGTGCCAAATAAAAAATACTTGTCAAGGACCCCCAAGAAAATGAGACCATGAGCCTGATAAGTGCAGGTTACAACACAGAGTCTGTGTATAACAAAAATGCACAGAATCAGTCTAAGCAATCTAAATGAAAACCCGAAGGAATTACAGCTTTTATGAACCCCCAAGTAAATGAGATATGCATCTTAATATGAGCAGTTAAAAATGTGACAGTGTGTAATCCAACCACTGACAACTAATAGAAGGAAATAAATGCACACTATATGTGAAAACTAAGTGTCCTAGCCGCATAACAATTGCCCCATGCCATGCTCCACCCACACATATGTGTGTACATACACCACACCACACACCCCCACACACACACACACATGCACACACCTGCACACCCCACACAACCACAACACACAACAAATATAACGAAACACATTCCACATACACCACACCACACCACACACAACACACAAAACACACACACACACCATACCCACAACACACAAAAACACAACACACACCAAACACACACACATACATACATACATCAGTATACACACACACACACACTCAAACGCACTCACCACAGTGTTAAGGTGAGAAGTCAACAATGTAGATAACCATAAACTTACAAAATCAAAGGCCCGCTGAAGAACTAAAGTGTTTATAGTATATGGTTGCCTCTTATTGTGCACTGAAATCAGAGGCTCTCACAAAGTTGTTGTAGGGCAGTTCAAGGGTCAAAAAAGCTGTTGTACTATCGTTCTGACATCACATCGATAGTACAACAGCTTTTTAGCCTTTACCTGCCACCAGACTGGCTGACACAGTAGGACATCCCAGAAAAGCAACGTAAACATGGCGATAGGATTTAGCGAGAGCCAGCAACGGACCCTCCGGAGCGAGCGAGCAGCAGCGGCACCACTGTTTTTTTTTGGAAGTCGGGATTTGAATAGCCACACACATCTCCGAGTGGCAATTTGTTTTTTCCCCAAAATTAAAAAAAAAATGTTGCGGTCACAGTTGAGGGCAGTTGGAGAGTGAGCGAGCGGCACCACAGAGAGTGGAAGCAGCATGTAATCGAGCTGGAGTGAGAGCAGTATCAAACAGCAAGGTAAAGGATCTCGAAGACATAAAATTACACAAAGAACCATATACTATACAAAACAGTGGATGGGGAGACCATCACAACAAACTGTATTTCCATCTCGGAGTTGATTGACGTAAAGACCTCTCGAGCTTCGCTCTCGAGGTCTCTATGATGTCATCAACTCCTCGATGGAAATACAGCCTTGTTGTGGATGGTCTCCCATCCACTATTCTATATATGTCCATCTTTTAAAGTAAAGGTCTGTGTAAGTTTAAGTGGAATAATGTGTCATGTAACCAACATCAATGTTCAATCCATCCGCCACCATATTGAGAAGTAAAATAAGTCTAATTTCAGAAGCCCGTCTCTGTTGTGTATTGTTGAAATGTCCTTTTAAGACCATCACAGACATATCTGAGATTGAGTGGTCATCCTGGGAGAAGTGCTGGGCTACTGGTTTCTCAATCATCTTGTGATTAATAGAATGTCTGTGTGAATTCATTCTAGTGCGGAGTTGTTGGCTTGTCTCCCCACATAACCTGTGCGAGGACATTTTTGCATTGGATAAATAGACCACATTACTTGATGTACATGTATAATTCCCCTGTATCCTGAATAGTCTGTTTTGTGATGTAACCACAAGTCTGAAGTGGAAATGAGGTCGCATGTCTTACATGTGCGTTGATGACAGGGTCTTGTACCATATGATGTCATGGTATTCTGTTCCGGTTCAAGTTGACTCCTAATAATCAGGCTGGCTAAATTAGGTGGTTGTTTAAAAGATAGTAGTGGTAGTTCTTGAAAAATACAGTTAAGGGTTTCATCCTCACTAATTATTGAATGGAGATCCTTAATAATCTTACGTAGGAGTTCAAGGTCAGGATGGTATGTGATTACTAAGGATATTCTGTTGGTAGTCATCCGTTCCTCATATTGCAGTAGCTGTTCTCTCGGGACCTGTGTTGCACGTTCCACTGCTCTGTCAATTTCTCTGGACGAGTGTCCCTGCTCAATAAAGGTGTTTTTCAACATTGCCAGATGTGTGTCTCTGTCTTCCTCATTTGAACAGAGGCGGTGATACCGAAGTGCTTGACTATATATAATAGATTTCTTTGTGTGGCTCGGGTGATTACTTTTCTTGTGTAAGTATCTCTGTCTGTCTGTTGGTTTCCTGTAAAGACAGGTATGTAGAATTATACATGTACATCAAGTAATGTGGTCTATTTTATCCAATGCAAGAAATGTCCTCGCACAGGTTATGTGGGGGAGACAAGCCAACAACTCCACACTAGAATGAATTCACACAGACATTCTATTAATCACAAGATGATTGAGAAATCAGTAGCCCAGCACTTCTCCCAGGATGACCACTCAACCTCAGATATGTCTGTGATGGTCTTAAAAGGACATTTCAACAATACACAACAGAGACGGGCTTCTGAAATTAGACTTATTTTACTTCTCAATATGGTGGCAGATGGATTGAACATTGATGTTGGTTACATGACACATTATTCCACTTAAACTTACACGGACCTTTACTTTAAAAGATGGACATAAACACTTTAGTTCTTCAGCAGGCCTTTGATTTTGTAAGTTTATGGTTATCTACATTGTTGACTTCTCACCTTAACACTGTGGTGAGTGCATTTGAGTGTGTGTGTGTATACTGATGTATGTATGTATGTGTGTGTTTTGTGTGTGTTTGGTGTGTGTTGTGTTTTTGTGTGTTGTGGGTATGGTGTGTGTGTGTGTTTCATTTGTTGTGTGTGGTGTGGTGTATGTGTAATGTGTTTTGTTATATTTGTTGTGTGTTGTGGTTGTGTGGGGTGTGCAGGTGTGTGCACGTGTGTGTGTGTGGGGGTGTGTGGTGTTGTGTATGTACACACATATGTGTGGGTGGAGCATGGCATGGGGCAATTGTCATGTGGCTAGGACACTTAGTTTTCACATATAGTGTGCATTTATTTCCTTCTATTAGTTGTCAGTGGTTGGATTACACACTCACATTTTTAACTGCTCATATTAAGATGCATATCTCATTTACTTGGGGGTTCATAAAAGGTATAATTCCTTTGGGTTTTCATTTAGATTACTTAGACTGATTCTGTGCATTTTTGTTATACACAGACTCTGTGTTGTAACCTGCACTTATCAGGCTCATGGTCTCATTTTCTTGGGGGTCCTTGACAAGTATCTTTTATTTGGCACTTACACTTACAAGTGATACTTTCATGCATCATGTTTATATGTGTAGGTTAATTTGAGGCTTGTTTTCAACTTGCAGTTATACCTAATTCAGGATTTTGTCTCTCATTATCTGTCCTTTAATATACCAGGACAATTGGAATGTAAGTTGTAAGCTCATCTTACATGTATTAGAGAGAATGCCACTCCAAGGTTTTTTTATCACTAGAATGCTTTCTTGGCATACTGAGACATTTTAAAATTTATGTGACAAGAACTCTCTGGCTGTAGAGAATTCTTGATAACCTTGGCCCTTCTGAGGCTCCTCAGTTAAAGGCATACTGGTGTTAATTAGCTTCTCTGATGTAATCTTCTATTATGTTTTAAATGTATATGTTAAACCAATGAGAATTATTTCCGCTTTTTCTATATAATCTGGTGTTAATAGTGTGGGATATTTGAAAAAACTGCCACAAAGCTTCTGAAGAAGGACCAGGTTGGTTCGAAAGCTAGAGCACTTTGTTCTTTTGTGTAACATCCATGTTGGTCCAATAAAAGGTATCAAATCATTTGTTTCTGGATTTGTTTTCAAAATCCAAGAATATGATGTCCACTGGAAGGCCCTTATCTAGGGCGTCACTGACAGGTTCAAAAAAACTAATAAGGTTTGTTTGACATGACCTACCAATAGTAAAGCCATGCTGAGAAATGTCAGTACAGTTGAAAATTTTAAGGTGACTGGAGATTTTAGCATGTATTAACCATTCAATTTATTTTACTGACAAGTGATGTAAGACTGATAGGCCTATAATTAGATATTAACTGTTTATTACCTCCCTTGTGTATAGGATGACTGTTAAATACCTCTCATGGGGAAATTCTTTTGTCCAAACCTGCCCAGTTCCAATCAGTTTAGACCTTGTCCTCACCAACAACAGAATGGACTGTTTCTTGAATTTGTATGCTTACACACAGGCTGGCCACCACCTTCTTATAGGACACTGGTAGCCCATTGGATTCCTTCATCACAGAGCAGGAACAGTCCATATTCTCCAGCTACCTATCTTCTTACAGTAGCTTGGTGCTGGCTCCTTATTGGCTAAAAACATACAGACAATGAGTCCATGCACAGTGCATTCAGCATACCTGCTCTCTGCAAAAAGCTTCTAAGCTCAGGAGGTACCAGGTCAATACAGCACTGCCAAAACAGCGCAGGAATAAACACACATCTAAAGCGTGGAATATATTGGAGTGACAGGGGTATAATAGTGGAAGGAAAGTATATTGGTTAAGGAGTAAGCTGGGGGAGTTGGGGGGGTGTCCAAGGATAAGGGGTGTGGATATGGGCAGCAGAAGGGTGGGGCTGAGGGAAGGCTGGGGCAACGCTCTGAAGCTACAGGACATTATGTTACAGCAAGCAGGAGGGGGGATATTAGGGACAGAGGACCCTTAGATAGGGATGTTGATGCTAAGGGGAAAGCGTACGGGGTGAACATTCCGAATACAAAGAGAGTGGAGGGAAAAGAGTCAGGAGGGGCTGTTGTGGGGAAGCCTAGTAGAGCAGACATTGAGAAAGGATGGGCTATTGTGGGGAAGCCTAAAACAGCAGACTGTGGGAAGGGAGCTCCTAAGGAGAACAGAGTAAAAGGGGAGGAAGAGGGGCAGATTAGAGGTGCAGTCAGGAGAAACTCGGGTTACTTGATGGAGGCTGTCATAGAGTGTCACAATAAATTTGAGCTACTAAGCAACCTAGAGGGGGAGGAAGGGGTTGGTGGAAATGAGGAAACTGATACAGAGGCTAGGGAGGGAGTCGGATACCCATAGGGCATCACAGACCGCAATGGAAAGGATAGAAATAGTCCCAGAGGAGAAAGGAAACATAAATGTTAAGCAGATGGGGGAGATGCAACATATTGCAGACATGAGGGAGGAGAGCATGACTGGAGAGAAACTGGGAGACAAGGAGGTGGGGGAGGGGCCCCCCTTCAGCAGGGAGGTCTGTACCAAGGATGGGGCCCTAGGTAAAGGGGACCCACAGAGAGCCTCTGGAGGTAGGGGTACTATTACAAGGGGGGAGGATGGCGGTGTGGGGAAAGGGGAAGCCATCAGGTCCAGGATAAATGGTTCGGATAAGAGAGGGTTAAAGGGGACACCTATTCAGAGGGGGTCTGAGTAAGTGGGCAAAATAACGAAGGATGCAGAAAGGGAAGGGTGACAAGGGGGTCTCTGATAAGGCAGGAAGACTCCATGGAATTGAGATCATTAATAAAGGTGGGGATGGGGCTGAGAGTGCATAGTGGAGGTAACCATAAGGATGATGA
Source organism: Neoceratodus forsteri (assembly GCA_016271365.2). NCBI lineage: Eukaryota > Metazoa > Chordata > Ceratodontiformes > Ceratodontidae > Neoceratodus > Neoceratodus forsteri. Next base: position 557,985,978 of record CM057458.1, read on the forward strand.
TGTGTTAAGGTTCTGTTATTGAGACTCGATGATTAGGGTATCCAGTGGAGGACAGGGGATGAATGCTAGTGCCAGGTGAAGGTAGTGAGTATTCTGGGCTGACAGTGCACAGAGCAAAGTTCATGGTATACGAACTGGTTAGGGATTGTGGAGGAAACCGGATTTTTGGCATTTGGAACTAACGATCTAGAGGGAAGAAAGGTTTTGAAATCCAAGCAAGGTTCCAAGAACTGCAAGAGTCTGTCGGGATAATGGATGCAACATTTCTTTTCGGAGATATTGCCAGTACCAAAGGCCTCAGTGGAGAAAAAATGAAGATCACAGAGGTTAATGACTGGCTCAGGAAGTGGGTGAAGAGTAGGGTTGGGGTGTTAGGAACTGGAAAGGAGTTTGGGAGATAAGGACTGTATGTCAAGGACAGGCTTCATCTTGCCCCATTAGGGAAGGAAGTCGATAAACAGGGGATGGCTGATCACATTCAAGAAAGGTGGGGTTTAAACTTGTGAGGGGAGGAATAAGGGAGGGCTGACCAGATGCCCTCTCCTCCAGATGAGGGGAGTAGCCTTCAAACCCAAGGGGAGGGCAGAAACAGACTGGGGTGAGGTTTCAGGAGGAGCAGAGGGAGGATGGAAGCATAGGAACCGTTGGGGTTCGACAAAGGGATCAAGGGATAAGGGGTGGGGTTGGTCATTAGTAAATGCCAGGAGCTTGGGAAACAAGTTGCCAGAGTTCCAGGCCATGCTGTTCGGGAGGGGAGGGATGTGGAGCGGTCACGGAGACGGGCCAACAAAACCATGACTGGGACCTAAACGTGCAGGGGTACACTATGCTTAGGAAGGATAGAAAGGAGGGCAGAGGGGGAGAGGCTATGTTCATTAGAGATGACATAGAAATTGCTAGGGTAGAAGAGGCAGAGGGAAACGGAGGCCTTATGGGTCACCTTACGATCCCAGCAGGAGATAAGGTCAAGCTGGGTGTAGTATATGGCCCCCATGATGGGTGATGTTCTGAGGATGGTTTGTTGACAACATCATTGTCCAGTGTGGACCAAAAGGGTAAGGAGTGGTGTTGATGGGGGACCTTAATATGCCAGGTACAAACTGGGGAACCATGTCCTCTAAGGTGGCCAAGGAGCAGAGGCTGCTGGACGGCTTCCAGGATGTTTTCTTAACACGGCATGTGATGGAGCCCACAAGGGAGGGGCATGTCCTGGCAGATGGGGATCTGGTAAGGGACCTGGCTGTAGAGGATCCCCTGACTGGGAGCAACGTCACAATACTGTCTGGTTTCAAATAAGCATGGGGAGGGGAGATCTAGGACACTGGCAGTGGACTTCAGGGGGGCAGACTTTGTGGGCATGGTAAATATTCTCAAGGATCACTTGAAGGGGATTACATCAGTGACAAATGTGGAAAGGAGATGGGAGGTCATAAAACGGGGACTTTATGAGGCAGTCAGGACCCGCACTAAGGTGAAACATAAGGGAGCAAAGTCACATAAACCATGCTGGTGGTCCAGTGAGGTTCAGGTAGCGGTCAGGAGAAAGAAGGGCCTACAAAAAATATAAAACAACAAGAGGGATAGGGATAAGGAAATGTACCATCTTGCATCTAGAAAAGTCACCCAGATGGTGAGGGGTCAAAGTCCAGTAAAGAGCAACGCTGGCAAGAGGGATACATGGAGGGAAATGGGTTCTTCTGGTACATTGGGAGCAGAGAAAAACTAAGGCCATCTCAGCAGATTGATATCAGAAGGAGGGTGGTGGAAGAGGCGAGGGACCAGGCAGAGGTATTCAACCAGTACTTTGCCTCTGTGTTCACTAGGGAGGGGATGGATATCTACAGAGCAAGGCACAATGGGGATAAGCAGCAGTGAGTGGGATCAGGAGCAACAGAAATGGAGCAAGAGGGGAGGAGGGCATTCCAGGGGTGTCACATCAGGATAAGGATAAAAAGGCCAGTAAGGTGGAGGGGACGGATGATGCTGTCTCCGCCAAAAGGGTGTGGTTAGCCCTCAAGGCCCTAAAGAAAGACAAATCTCCTGGGCCAGATGGCATTCATCTGAGATTACTATGGGAATTGGTGGACATACTGGCTGCACCCCTGGCGGACCTCTTCAACAGGTCACTTGAGACAGAGAGGGTACCTAGGGATTGGCGAGAGGCACATGTGGTGCCAATCCATAAAGGGGGGGGTCGAGGGAAGTACCAGGTAACTATAGACCCATCAGTTTGACCTCGGTGGTGGGAAAATTAATGGAGAGTATACTAAAGGAACGATTGGGGTGTACTTGGAGGAGGTGGAGGTCTGGATAGTCGGCAACATGGGTTTGTGCCAGGTAGATCATGTCAAACCAATCTTGTGGAGTTCTACGAATGGGTAACATCAGAACTGGACAGGGGAAAGCCTGTGGATGTATTATTCTTGGACTTCAGCAAGGCATTTGACTCTGTCCCCCACAATGGTCTGGTGGAGAAACTGATGGGGTTGGGAGTAGGCCCTTTGATAGTCAGTTGGATTGAAAACTGGCTAGCTGGACGCACCCAGAGAGTAGTGGTCAGTGGGGAGCTCTTGAACCCTAGAGAGGTTGGTAGTGGGGTACGGCAGGGCTTGGTCCTGGGTCCGATCCTGTTTAATGCATACATATCGGACATCAGGGAGAGTATAGGGTGTGAAATGAGTCTCTTTGCTGATGACTCCAAGTTGGGAGCCATAGTTGAGGGAGAAGAGGGGAGGTTGGCCCTGCAAGGGGACCTGGACACCCTGGAAAGCTGGGCTCACACATGGAAATTAAATTTCAATATCACCAAGTGCAAGGTGTTGCATCTTGGGCGGGGAAACCCTAAACACAGGTACACCCTGGGAGGAGAGGCGCTGGAGGCCTCAGTAGGGGAAAAGACCTAGGGGTCATGGTGGATGCATGTAGGAATAACTCTGAGCAGTGCAGGAGAGCGGCTAACAAGGCAAACAGGATGTTGGGATGTATCGAAGGGGATCACCTCTAGGAGCAAGGAAGTGATTCTGCCGCTGTACAATGGACTGGTTAGACCACACCTTGAGTACTGTGTACAGTACTGGAGACCACACTTGAAGAGGGACACAGCTCCTGGAGAGGGAGCAGAGGAGGCAACTAAGATGATACGAGGACTAGGGGATTTGACGATGAGGACAGACTTGAGGAGCTCTGTCTGTTTCATTGGAGGAGAGGAGAGACAGGGGACATGATTGAGGTCTTCAAGTACCTCAAGGGAATAAATAGGGTAAACATGGAGGGGATCTTTAGACTAAAGCAGGGAGGTATCACCAGAGGGCATGGTTTGAAGTTGGAAGGTGGAAGGGTGAGGGGGAAAGAGGAGGAGGTTTTTCACTGAGAGGGTGGTGGACCCTTGGAATGCACTGCCTGGCGAGCTGGTTCAGAGATCCACAGTGGAGGCTTCAAGAGAGGGTGGGACAGACACAGAAAGTGGATGTTTCAGATGATGGCCTGTCCCAGGGGGGTGGGGATGGATGATAGGGATTTCTGGAACACAAGGGGGGAGGGCCTCGGCACCCAACTAGGGATCTGAGGTTCGAGCAGACTCGATAGACCGTAAGGCCTAATCTGCTGGCAAATAGTATGTTAGTAAAGTACCGCTACCCCTTTCACTCACTACAACCTGGAGAAAGGGCTGAAGAATCCACAGGTGCTGTGCCTGGTCAAGTCACTCTCATGGTGGAGTGGCTAAGGCACGAGCACCTGGCATAGTGGAGACCTGGGAATTGGGGTTTGGTCTCCCATCTCCTGACATTTTTTTTGGGGGTGTAAAAAACTAAGTTCCCCTCGAGTTTCCCCTTATTCCCTCAGTCCACACCCCCCTCAGAGTTGGTTAATTTAGTTTCAGGGAGTGGGGCGCAATGTCGAGAAGTGCAGGAATGAAGCACCCCAAAAAAAACCCAAAGAAATTGGAATGTTTCCTATTTGTTCATCTGGTCTGCCCTGTAATTGATTTGGTCAGTTTTTTCACAAACCCTATTATTTACATGCACTGTTTTGACAGCAGCATTGTTTTGCTGTGCTGTTTTCACTATGGCATTATGGACCCATGCCAGCTCAAGATAGGCTGGTGATTTTCCCCTTGACTTGAGCTATGTGGAATGTGGAATTCTGCCTGTGGAGTTTGTGCAGGATGGCAATTCTGCTTCCAAAATGTTATTTGGACTTTCTTTTTAAATTCCACATAATTCCATTAAGCATTTTCATTTAAAGTGCAGACTAACTTTCCATGGATTATGTAAACCACCAAATAATTTTCCATGGATTATGGAAAAGGAATATGTGGTTTATGTAAATCACAGGTTACTAATTCACAAAAAAAAAATTCTGCTTTCAGAATTTGGGCATTTTGTTAATGACAGAATTCCATAGAATTATACAGAATTTTCTGAAATTCCACAGATTTCCATTCAGTTGTAATTTGAAAGTTCCATATAGCACTACCCTTCACTGCTGTCCCAATATGGTTTGGGTGGGTCAACGGGTGAACTACATGAGCACTGCCATTTTTTCTTCCTTTTCTTCCTTGCTGTTTCCCTTTTGCTCTGCAGCTTCTGTCTGTAGTTTTTTAAGTTCCTGAGGTACTGTTTATTCTCTGTTGCTGGCCAGGGTTGTAGAGGCAGGTCGCTGGTGTGGGCATGGTATCCTGCCCAATTTTGCTCATCCTTGTGGCAGTAGAGAAGCAATGTCCAGTGTACCCAGTGACAGAAACATCAAAATTGCCACCTGCCAGCAGTGACCACCTCTCAATCTTTACCACTCAGTCCATTGCACAAGTCTTGGGACAAGGTCCAGGAGAAGAGAACAATTGGAAGTTGTGTGCTGGGGCTCCAGGAGCCTCTGAGTTAGCTTCTGTCTGAAGGGATCCAGAACATTGCATTCCATTGTGTTATTATATAACTAGGAGTACCATTAGAGAGCAGGTGATGTTTCAGCTGTGTGACAGCTTGAGTTAGGCTTGGCATTTTGAAAAACACCGATACTTTATTTAGAATGCCCACTTCATTGCACATTTGTAGGCATGAATAAAATACAGTATGATTCATGAACTGACCTAGTAAGAGCCCTGGGTTTAGGAAAGGCTTGAGCTCCCCTGGATTGTAGAAGTTCTGTAATGTACAGTAGCTTGAAGTGATGTTATCAGTGTTTGTGTGGAGAATGTGCTAGCTACACAGTCAACATATTTATTTTGCCGTTGAGTCCGTGCTTTACAACTGACAGTTAAGGCATTTACTTCCTCATCTCCCTGCAACCAGAAGATGAAGGTGCAGATGAGCTGGTGCATTGGTTTCCTGCCACAGTCTTGTAAATTATTAAGACAGAGTTAAAGAGAATATGTCAGTGTGCCTACAGGCCAGTGTTGACCTTTTTAAACGTGTGTGTGTGCATGTGTGTGTTTAAAAAGGGGGAATGATAGTGTCTTAAACACAGAATTTATATTAATTGCAAGATGAGCAGAAGGACTAACTGTAAGAAGTATATGTAATACTGGAAGGAATTGAGGGAAATGCTAAGCATGGTAAATATTAAACAAAACACTGGTGACTGAGGACTGCAGGCAAAATTCTGAAGGAGCTAGCTGAATAACTAGCCATACCATTGGCAGTTTCATTCAATGAGCCAATCCGAACAGCATGCAGTATGTGACAGATGACTGGAAAGTGATCCATATAGCACCAATATTTAAAAAAAGGTTCTAGGGCATAACTTGGGAACTGTAGACTAGTCATCTTGCCATCATTACTGAAACACTGCCCAGAACAATTACTAGAACACTGGTGCAATTGTGATTTTGCAAGGAATGGCAGATGGAAATCCCTGATGCAAGTCTCTTGTGCCAGACGCAGCAAAGTTAAATCAGCTACCCCCAGTCTAACGTTTCGTCATTCGGGTACCCTTTTTACAAGGCTTGCACCAAAGCTTTGGCACTAGCTGCCATAAATTTAGGAAATTGTTGCAACTGAATCAAATGTTAAAACATTGGGTGCAAGTTGCAGCAATGTGTTTGGTGCAGTTGCATCAAACTTCAAGGTTGATGCAGGGTTTAGCGTAAGCCCTTCGTCCACCTTTAAAAATTGGGTCCATAGTATACAGTTAATTCAAGTCATATTCTCCTTTCACATGGTTGTTCTGAGACTTCCATCCTAGACAGCTGCCCCACCTTCTAGTTTTCCTTTCCATGGATGGGTAAGCTTTTCAGGAGTGCTGTGTCCTATTGGAGAGGGGGTTAAACATATATGTAGGCCCCCCACACAGCTCTGTACCCCTCAGCTGTTGTCCAGTACATTTTAGACTTGCACAGTTCATTCTAGACTCATGGAGCTTCCCTGCCCTTTGGGAAACTGGATTTAAACTCAGTCTTGGGTCCCCTCATGAAACATATCCCACTGCCTCTTCGTACCAGCAGGCCTGAGTTCCACAGTTGAGGGGAAAATCCATTCTTAGGTCCCACAAAGGATTATACCCCTTTTTCTTCTTTAGCCCATTCTCTTTAGACTCCCTTTTGTTCTGTACTCTTTCATTTGTACCTGGCTTAAGTTTGTTCTGCTTCCTTTTTCTTTCTCTTTCAACCCATCTCTCTCTCTCACTCTCTTTGTCATGCTACTCCATCAAGGCATTTTTCCTGACTGGAAGTCCTCCACAGCTTCACACGTTGATTCTTGTAGTCCTTCCTTAGAGAACTGGTCTACCCAACAATGAGCTGCTCCTGTCTTTCCCCTGGGGATCCCCCCCCCCACTTCCTCTCTTTCTTTTTCTCTCTCCCTCTGTCTCTAGTGATCTCTAATCTCTGCCCTCCAAACTCTTAACTGTGCAGTGATGCCAGCACATCAGCTCAGTGTTAGGGTTACAGCTCACAATGCCGGTGACCTGGGGTTGGGAATGAGCCAGGGTCATCAGGGTTGGCCAGAGGACTGAGCATCCCAGAGGATGCTCTCCTCTGAGGAGGGAAGCTCGCTGCTTCTACTGCACTATTGCCTCGTGGATGACCACAGGTGATTGTGCAGTTGAGGTACTGTAGTGGTAGGGATGGAACCATCTGGAATCTGCACTGCCACAGTCTACGTATATATGAGTTTGCACTCCCTGTCATGTGGACATGCTCAGGGACTGGGAGGAATGAACACAAGAAAAGATGCCAGCATGGAGAAGGTTGATGTGGTACATTTAGAGATTGGTCTGACCAGCCAGCCACCCTACTCCTGAGATCCTCATAGAAGGGCCAACACCTTGCTTAGTGTCACCAGCCAGACAAGCCTTGCTTTAGAGTGTTAATTTGGGGGTTGAAAGGTGGTATACACTGTAGATGGTCAGGTATGGGGCTTGGTGTTAGCTACTAGAAGAGGTCAGGACCAAAGAGAAAAGAGGCATAAACCAAAAATTAAAAACACTGTTCAGTGACTAACAGGCTCACTCTACCCAACGTCTAACCATGATACCACACCCTAGTAACCCCAGAGCTGAGGGGCTACATACTCCCCCTTAAATCTCCACTGTCCTCAATAAAGGCTTTGAACAAGCAGTGGCTAGCCCTCTCAGTGTCCCCTATGTGGAACGAGCAATTAGGACTATCCACTATCTGTGACCAGCACAAGCAGGAATATGCAGGAAGCATAATGCAATCTGAATAATATTGCTTCCTCTCATGAGGGAAGTGGGACAAAATTATTAGCTATTCTAGGGGCCTAGGTCTGAGCCCTTTGCTCACCTGGGTGGTGGCAGCCAAGCTCGGGAACCCTCTGTCATCCCAAGACATCATCTGCCATGCTTCTAATATTGGGGCTTAATGGGTGCTATGCTTCCCTTCACTCTACAGGTCACACCCCCTCACCCGATAACCTACACTGTTTGTCTGTGAAGCTGGACTGAAAATGCTTATGCATGCATACATTCTTGCAATGTAGCACATTTAAAGGGTGCTATACTGCTGCACTACTGACCAGACTTGATCCGTGGCCTCAGCATCTGAAACAAACAAAAAAAAAATTATACAATTCTAACCTCAGCTTGTGAGTCTTCAGTCTTCTTTTTCTGTACCTTTCTCATTTACCTAACTGTTAAACCCAAGATACACATAAAATAAAAAGTTAGCAAGGCACATACTTACTTGACTCAAAATATTATTTTGCTTTAATATTACAGCTAAGGAAGGGGTCTCTTTAGTCCATATAAAGATTAAGATGCTTCTTCTTCTTTAGCTTGCTCTTCAGTGCTGTGGCACTGTAGTTCCAGGATCAGCAAGGTCTGTTTTCCATACAGATTTTTATGGTATTTTTTGACTTTTTCTCCCCGATCCCAGTCCTCTACCTTGGACGTGTGTGTGCATGTAGAGGTATGCGCACGCTGTGTCTCAAGGTGCCCTCCCTTCATGTCGCCCCCACCACCTATGCTAACCACTGGACCTCCACCAGGTGGCAGTGGGACTATGGGGGGGCGGCAACCTCCCCCAGGAGAGGAGAGCTGCCTTCCAGCTTTCTCAATCCTGCTGCGACCCTCCCCCCCCTTGCTGGCACACCAACAACCCGAGCCCATTCTTGAACCCAGGTCACCGGTGTAGCATGAGGTAAGGCATTCAGCACCTCAGCCCTCAGCGCCACCAGGCCGGCTAACCAGCAAGGTCTTTATGGAAAGGGTAACGACTTGCAAAATCTCTGCAGGCAGTTTCTTTGAAAGTTAGCAGAACAAAGAAATCCACTGCTGCAAGCAGGCAGGGTCACCTCACCATATTCCATGATGTTATCTGGCTTGGATACCCGGACATAAATCTATCACAGAGCTGCCGCATCTCAGGACACCTGGGCAGGACTGATCACCAGGAACTGGATCTCAGGATACAATATGAGGATGATGGCTCAGGAGACTCTTCTCTTACACCAATTGAAATGTCATCTTTCCTTCATTAGGTGCTTGCAGACTTTAAACTGTGAGCTCTAGCAAGGAGCTAGGGAACAATGTTAACTGGCAGTGATGGCTCTGGGATGGCAGTACTGCAGCAGTAGGTGTGCTGGGACCATAGCAAAGTTCTTTGAGTTTCATACTGAATCTGTTTTGGGATTGGAGAACTAAACCCCTTCTGAGGTGAAAACTGTAAAATCAGGGGCCAGGCTTGTCTATAGTTACCCCATTTGGGCAGGTAAAGGGCATGACCATGGCAATCCCATAAGAGTCAGTAAGGATGATGACATGCTTTCTGACACTCTGGCCTTGTTCTCAAGTGGACAGCATATGGTCTACAGCAGTATAAACCTGTGGGTGGAAACAGCATCATCAGTTTGGCCTATCATGTGCTGCTGTAAAAAAGCCATATCCTCTGATCTCACACTGTGAGGCGGCCTTTATTCCACCCAGACAATCACTCGACACAATGCTAATTTGGATGATCAGCAGGGAAACTCCTCCCCCCCCCCATTTAGGACTCCTCACATGTTCATGCCTCAAGCTTCAGCAACATGGTGAACCGAATATGCATTTCTTAACTCAGAACTCCACCTCTTATTTTCAGTTAGCAGTTCCATGCGTTCTTCAGCTGTAAATCCAACATATTTTCAGCATGTTCCTCCTGGTGTTCCATGTCTCCTGAATCTCAGCAGTGTTGCCTCCATTTTGTAATCTTATGACGGCAGCCCTCAGCAGTGTTGATTGAGGGGGGCTGGCCTGGGTCTCTTCCACAAAAAACTGTGCTTGGGGGTGAGCTATACACTGCTGGGGCAAGAGTGGAGAGGGACAGAGAGCTCATGGAATTGCAGGAAAGAGGGATAGCTAAGGGGAAAGTTGTGGTGGTGGTTGATCTGAACCTGCTGGACATCAATTAGGATGTTTTAGTGGCCAGGAACACTAGTAGTCAGGTCTTTCTGGACGCGTTCCAGGACTGTCTGCTGGTTTAGTTAGTTAAGGAGCCCACCAGGCAGACTGCAATTCTCAGTGTGGTGATTACCATCTTGGATGTGGTAGGAACTCTGAGAGTAGGGGAACCATTTGGGAGGCAGTATAGCGCAGTGGTTTAAGGCTCTGAACTGCAAATCTGGAGACCTGGGTTTGAATCCCACAGCCCCCACTTACATACTGTGTGACCCAGAGCAAGTCACTTAACTTCTCTGTGCTCCCAGGTCGCACCTGTAAACAAGCTTTCAGCTTAGTGTGCTACTCCTGGTTAAACAATTGAAAAAAAAATTGTGAATGGTGACCATAACTCCTTTTATTTCGAACTGGCCCTCAGGTCTGGTAAACTGCAATCGAGAGCTGAAGGCTTTAATTTTAGAAGGACAGACTTCAGTAGGCTGAAGGAGCTGGTAAAGGGTAAGTTAGTAGGATTAGACAACATAGATGAGGTGGAAGAGAGATGGGGGGAATTAAGGGAGCCATTCACAGGGCACATGAGAATGGTAACCAAAAAGAACAGGTTCAAGAGACTACTGTGATTCTCAGCAAGGTTCAGGGAAGCAGTGAGAGCCAAGAAAATAGCCTTCTACAAATTTAAATAAAAGCAGGGGGGCAAAGAATGGGAAGAATATTTGTTGAAAAATAGCAAGGTAAGGGAACATTGTTTAACCAGGAGTAGCACACTAAGCCGAAGCTTGTTTCCAGATGCGATCTGGGAGCACAAGGAAGTTAAGTGACTTGCTCAGGATCACACAGTATGTACCTAGGCGGCTGTGAGATTCAAACCCAGGTCTCCAGATCTGCAGCTCAGAGCCTTAACCTACTGTGCTATACTGCCTCCAGAAGGTAAAGAGGGCAGTTAGGGAGGCAAAAGAAGATTAAGAGCTGCATATTATAGAGTGGGTCAAGAGCAGAGAAAAACAGTTCTCTAAGTATATTAGTGAAAAATTGAAGAAATGAGGAACTGTGAGGCTCACAGAGGGAGATCAGGTGATTGAGGTAGACAGGCGAAAAGCTGCCATCCTTAATTATTACTTTTCCACAGGTTTCACTAGGAAGGGCAGTGGGCCCTTACGAACATACGAAATTTGCCAGCAGATAAAGGCCTAGAGGTCCATCAAGTTCGCCGAATGTGCAGCACACCTCATATCTCTGCAGCCCCTCCCTTCCACCCTTCCCCTCATTAACCCTCCTTGTCCTGTCCCATCCTCGCTTAAGCAGTCCACTGTTCTACTGCATACCACTTCAGCAGGTAACCATTCCACCCAGCCACCACCCTCTCTGTAAAAAGTGTCTCCTCATCTCCCTTCTGAACCTTCCTCGCCCAGTCTCATATCATGGCCCCTGGTGGCTCTCCCTCCCTTACTTTGAACAGCCCTCTGTACCCATCTTGTTTATTCTTTTCATGTATTTAAAGGTTTCAATCATGTCACCCCTGTTCTCCTCTCCTCCAGTGAGTACATGTTCAACTCCTCAACCTCCTCTCGTATGATAAGTCCCCAGCCCCTTGATCATCTTTGTCGCTCTGCGCTGCACCCTCCAGTAACTTATAGTTCCTCTTCAGATACAGGCGCCAGTACTGCTGCATGATACTCCAGGTGTGGTCTAATGACAGCCTATACAGAGCAGAATCACCTCCTCCCTCCTCGAGGATATACCCTTGCAATACAACCCAGCATTTTGTTGGCCTTTGCAGCTGCCTTCCTACATTGTGCCGAGTTGTTCATTGACCCTGTAATGAGCACACCCAGATCCTTCTCCTCTGTCTGGGCTAGCTGCACCCCCTAGCTGGTAACTCCTCCTTGGGTTCTTCATCCCAAAATGCAGCACCTTGCACTTTTGGCATTAAAGCTCAGTTGCCAGGTGTCTGACCAGGTTTCAAGCTTTGCCAGATCATCCTGCAACCCCTGCCATCCCCTAGGTCATCCACCACCGCGCCTTACCTTGGTATCATCAGCAAACAGACTGATCTTGCTCTTGATGTCCCATGATATGTCTGCAATGAATATCCCAAACAACACTGGTCCCAACACTGAGCCCTGTGGAACACCGCTCATCACTCCCCTTGGGTTGAGAGCTCCCACCCACCACCACCCTCTGTTGCCTCCCTGCAGCCAGTTTCCTCTACCCATCTCACCAGCTTGCACCCGCCTGTGCCTACTAACTTCCTTCCCAGCCTTCCATGTGGCACTGAGTCGAATGCCTTACTGAAGTCCAGATACAGGACATCCACTGCATGGCCCCTGTCCAGTTGCCTAGTTACCCAGTCATAGAACTCGACCAGGTTGGTTTGGCAGGATCTGCCACGTATGAAGCCATGCTGTCTGCTGTCCTGTAGTCCCTTGGCCTCTAGAAGGGCCACCAGCCTCTCCTTCAGGATAGTCTCCATTAGCTTACCCACGATGGATGTGAGGCTCACTGGTCTGTAGTTTCCCGGTTCATCCTTGGGGCCACTCTTGTGGAGGGGCACCCATGAGCCATCCTCCAGTCCTGAGGTACAACCCCAATGTAGTGAGGCATTAAATAGGTCTGCACAAAGGTCCTGCAAGGACCTCTGCCAGCTTCTTCAGTACCCTGGGTGGATGCCATCTGGGCCTGGCGCCTTGTCCACCCTCAGTGCCTTCAAACCCTCTCGAACTCTGCTCTCCATGATTTCCCATCTGTCACCACTTCCCCCTGCTTCTGCCATTTCTCCCACCTTGGGTGTCACCCCCTCTTCTCTTTAGTAAATACTGAGCAGAAGTACTCATTTCGTGCTTCCGCCTTTCTCGCTTCTTCCACCCAACCCCCTCCTTCCTAATCCTTACTGTGTGGTCCTTACAGCTCTTTTGCTCTCTGATGTACTTAAAGAAGTCCTTCTCCCTTCTTAATGCCTTGTGCCAGCCTGAGTTCTGTAGATGCTTTGGCCCCTTACTGCCCTTGTCACCTCCTTCGGTTCTGTCAAGTACTCCTCCTGTCCTCCCCTCCCTCCCTGTTTTCTTGTACTTCCTAAAGGCAGCTCTTTCCTCCTTACCTTTTCCATGACCTCCTTGCTCAACCAGATCGGTTTCTTAGCCCTAGCCTTCTTGCTCTGGGCTTTGCAGCAGGTTTTGTTGCTCCACTACCCTGAGCTTTATGAGCTCCCACCCCTGGTTAGTGTCCATACTAGATTGAATTTGGGCCAGGTACCCTTTACCACTTCCCCCATCCTCCCAAAGTCGGCCTCCTGAAGTCCAGCACTATTGTGCCAGATTCCACCCTTCCTTGCCCATATCCAATGTGAGCCATACTGAGTGGTGGTCACTCCCTGACAGCAGTTCCTCCGCTGTAAGTTCTCTCACAAAGTCCCCATTTGCCAGCACAAGGTCAAGGGTATTTCTAACCTGGTTGGTTCACTGATCATTTGCAGCAGGAAGCTGTCCTGAAGGCATCCAGCAGTACCTGCTCTCTTCTGTTCCTGGTTGTTGGGTGCTCCAGTCCACTCCTGCATGTTGAAGTCCCCCACAATCACCATACTACCCTTCTCGAGGTCTCCTGATCTGTCCCGCTAGTTCCCTGTATCTAACTCCTCCGCCTGAGATGGTGGCCTGTACACCACCCATTCTAAGAACTTATTCTTGAATCCTGGATTTGCATCCAAAGTGACCTGCCTCTACCCTCCTCCCCTTCCTCCCTACACACTTCAGTCCTTCCTTCACATAGTGCCACCCTCCACCTTTCCCTACGAAATAACTTGTACCTGGTACAGACAGGTCCCAGTCATTGTATTGGGTGGACCATGTTTCGTGATGGCTGCAATGTCCACCCTCCTCTGCCATGAGAACCTGTAACTCTGCAGTTTTCCTCCCAAGGCTCCTAGCATTAGGGTAACCACCTTCCACCCTTCCCCCTCCCATCCTGCCCTCCTTTCCTAGCATCACCAACAGTACTTGCCATATTTGTCCTTTGTCACTGTTATGGGGGGTAAGCTCATATGGTTTCCCAACCTGTGGTCTCTGCATATCTCTTCCCCAACTGCCACCCCCACTCCTGGTTTAAATTCCCAACTTCTTCTATGTACTCCTCCATCCTCTGTTTCAACACTTTCTTTCCCTCCTCACTCAAGTGTAGTCTGTCCTTGGCATAGAGACTACTGTCCTCCCAGGTCCCTCCCCACCCCCAACAGCCCATACCCTTTAGCACAACACCAGGTTCTTAGCCATCCGTTAAATTCCTCTATTCTCAGCTTTCTTGTTGTGCTTGCCTTTGGCATGGGAAGTATCTCTGAAAAATTACTGATCTTTCTGCCCCCTCACATAATTGTGCTAGTTCCTCAAACCTCCTCTGGACTGTATCTACTGTCTTGTCAGCCAGGTCGTTTGTCCCAAGATGTATAATTAAATGAGGCTTGTCCCTACCCCTTCTAGCTTATTTCAGAACAGACTGTCCCACCCTTTCTGCTGTCATTGCTGGCATGGCGCTCACCCAAATGCGACTATGCTCTCCCTCTTCCTACCCCACCTAACTCCTCTTAGTATTGAGTCCCCCAGCACTAAGATTCCACCTCTCACTCCTGCTTGCTTATTCATCTCCTCTCTCATTTCCAGGTCCTCTCTTCCTCCTGACATTATTTCCCTTTTACCCTGTTGCAATTCTCCCAGCAGAACTTCCCCTGCTCCAGTTTGGTCCAGGCATTTATCAATTACTCTCTAATTTCATCATTCCACTCCACCTTCTTCCTCTCTAGCAGTACATAACTATTTTCTGAAGGCCCTTCACAAATGCCTGCTCCCTCTCTCTTCATAATAACCTGTTCTCTCCTTTCCACTCCATGTCTTTTGCCACTTCTTTGCCTCCCCTCACAAGTCCCTGTCTCCTCCTTCCATTTGTCTTTTGTCTCCTGACCTGGTTTCCCCGGCAATTGTTCTTCCTGGCCTGGGCCCCTTTGATTCTGCTTCCCTTCTTCTGCCCTCTCCTCACCACTGTTGGCTTAAATCGCCCTCCCTCATCTCCCCTTCTCCCTCCCTCCAGTATTGGGCTAAACCCACCCCCAATCTGCCTTGCCTGTCTTAGTTCCTCCTGCAGACCCTCAATCTCCTTTCTAAGTTTTTCTATGTGGTTGCACACTAAACATCCTCCCATACTCCAGGCAATTTTAGAAAGATTGGTGCACTGCAGTTGTTGCAGCCTACCACCCTACCCATTGCTGTCGCTGCCCACCAGCGACCCCCCACCCTTCCAGATGCAGGATACCAAACACTCCCCCAAGTCTCCCCTCTCTCTCCTCTATCAGTGCAAAACATTTTCTTTATTTCTCTTGCCTCCTTTGTTGCACACGTTTAGATATATTGAGCAACTGCTTTTTATATTCCTATCCTTCCTATCCATACTCAAAAACAGACTTTAAGTAGCCATTGCACAACCTTCTTCAAACTCCTACCTCCTTTCCCAATGCAATATCAATGCGAAGAAGTAATAATGAAACTCTAGATTTGCATTTACTTCCTTCCACTGAGAGAGTAGTCACCTCTTCACTTGCTGCTGTTCCTTTCTTGGATGTCTGCTTTTGCTATGACAGGTGCATATTCTTTTGCCTGTTTGAGGAAGCGATGTCAGAACCCCTGGTATAAAGGAAATAATGGACCAAGGGTGGGACCAGCCCAAGTCTTCCAGAAACAATCAGGTAGTTGAGGCCTCTTGTCAGACCATTATCATCCTTCCCCCACTCTGCACTCAAACTTTGCAGCTAGTGAAGCCAGCAACAATGAATCACAATTCTACTCAAAGCCCCCAAAATAGGTTTGCTACCCAAAGAAACAGGAATCCAATTCAAACAGCTCCACCAACAACACATCAAAATAGGCTTGGAATTAGAAGATATATGTCTCCAATTCAAAGAAACAGACCCAGTTAAATCACACCAAATTATGTTTTAAAACAGAAGAAATAGGCCTCTACAAATGCAGCCTGCCACACAGTGTATCAAACAAATGAGCCCACTTATAGCTACCAAAACAGGTTTCAAAATTCCAACAGCCCCAAACAATACCCTGCTAGCCCCTTAGTAGTAAGAGAGAAAAGAAATAACCTTCTACCAAGTAGAATCCACAAGAAACAATGTAAAACAACAATAAGCTACTGTACTGTAGATCTGATCCTGTCCCCCTTCTAGTTCCTTCTGAGAAGCCAAAGCACTGAGTTCCAAACTCTGTGATTTCCCTTGTGCTGCTTTCAAAATCAAACAGTTCCAAACTCTGTGATTTCCCTTGTGCTGCTTTCAAAATCAGAATTCCAAACTCTGTGACTTCCCTTGTGCTGCTTTCAGAATCAAACAGTTCCAAACTCTGTGATTTCCCTTGTGCTGCTTGTGCCCTTGCCACAGAGTGCCATTAAGAGGGTCCCGGACATGAGGCAGCCAGCATTTACTGAAAAACGGTCCTGAAAGGGCTGGCAGCCTTAAAGATTCATAAGGCCCCAGGACCAGATGGGTTGCCTCTGAGGATACTCAGGAATTGGCAGTGGAACTGGCTAATCCCCTGGTGGGTCCATTCAACAGCTCTAAGGACAGGGGTGGTTCCGAAGGATTGGAGGATGGCAAATGCAGTTCTGCTCTGTAGGGGGGGGAGGGGGCAAGGAACACACAGGGAACTACAGACCTGTCAGTCTTACCTATGTTGTTAGAAAACTGATGGAGTCACTGATCAGAGAGGATCTCATGGACTACTTGGATAGCAGCAGCTTCCAGGATAGTAAGCAGCACAGATCTGTGGCAGGGAGGTCTTGTCAGACTAGCCTGATAGTTTTCTTTGACTGGGTGATCAGGGAATTGGATAGGGGTCATGCTGTGGATTTGCTGTACTTTGACTTCAGCAAGGCTTTTGACTTGGTACCCCACAGACACTTGCTGAAGAAAATGGAGGATATGGGTGTGGCTAAGATTATAATAAACTGGGTAAGAAACTGGCTAAAGGGCAGGCAGCAGAGGGTAGTGGTCAATGGGGTTAAATCAGAAAGGGATGGTCATTAGTGGGATTCCACAGGGGTCTGTCTTGGATTCAGTCCTCTGCAACATGTTAATCAGTGACATTGGTGAGGGGATTCAGGGCAGGCTGAGTTTCTTCACAGACAATGGTAAACTCTGTGGGAGGGTAGATAGTGACGAGGGAATAAAGGAAATACAAAGAGACTTGCAAAAGCTGGAGGGGTGGTCAAGGGTTTGGCAGTTGAAATTCAACACCAGAAAGTGCAAGGTGATGCACCTAGGGAACAAGAACCCCTGGATGGAGTACTGGATGGGAGGGGTGATGTTCAGTACCACGACTAAGGAATGAGACCTTGGAGTTATCATCAGTGACTCCCTAAAGCAATTGAGTTAGTGCAACAAGACTTATAGCAAGATAAATAGGATGCTTGCATGTACTGGGGAGGGCATTGATAGCAGAAAAAGGGAAGTACTACAATACTTCCCCTCTATAGATCCTCAGTGAGGCCACACCAGGAGTACTATGTCCAGTTCTGGGATGCTCAGCTCAGGAAAGGTAGGGATAGGTTGTGGCACAGGGTAACAGAATTGATTCAGGGCCATCAGGGCATGTACTATGAGGATCATCTAAATGCACTGAAAATGTGCTTGCTGGAGACCAGAAAGGAGAGGGGAGATATGATAGAGACCTTCAAATTTTTAAAAGGAATTAAAAGAGTGAACTGAGGGGAACGGTTTAACTTGAATACTGGTTCACTGTCATGTTGTCATGAGTGGAAGCTAACAGGAAAGAGTTTCAGGAGGGATGTGAGGAAATACTATTTTACAGAAAGGGTGTTGGAACTGTGGAACATGCTGCCAGCCAAGGTCGTGGGTGCAAAAACCATTAGTGATTTTAACCATAGGTGGGACAGAATGAAGGGTATATTGGTTGTTCAGGGCATCAGACTCTGGGAGGAGAATGGAAGGGGGTGGGGAGGGATAGGATCCTGGAGGAACAGTAGGCCCTGGGGCTAAGTAGGGAACTTGGGCAGACTGGATAGACCTTTGGTCTTTTTCTGCCATCATTGTCTAGGTTTTTATGTTTTTAAGTTCAGCAATACATCAGGATACCCAAACTGACAAGTAACCTTGCTCAAATCAGGAATGCACACACAGATAGTTTGAGGCAGTAGTGGTGGGGTTTTTTGTGCCTCCTTTTCTATGGTCTTGTCATACGTCTTATTTTTATGGGGGTGTTAATACTTTATAGTCTACTCAAGTCATATTCCCTTGCACACATTCATTTTGAGTCTGCCATCCCAGGCAGCTCTCACCAATCTCCCATTTCCTTATCCGAAACTGGATAAGCTCGTTAGGAGTCATGTGTCTCAGAGAAGAGGGGGCTAAACCTATTTCCAGGTCCCCACACTGCTCTGTACCACTAGGCTGCTCTCCAGTACATTTCTGATTTACATAGTTCATTCTGGACTCAGGGGGTGTCCGCATAAGACATATCCCACTGACTCTTTGAAATAGGGGCCCTGCACACCACAGATGAGTGGAAAACATATTCATAGGACCCATAAAGGCTTACACCTCTTTATCCCCTTTGGTCCATTCAACTCCTTTCTGTTCCATGTGGTTTCATTTGTACCTGAATTGATATGTTCTAGGGACATGGATATGTTGTTCATCCACACTGTCTGGCAGGTTCCTTGCCGCTTTAAATCTTGCCAGAAGGTCTTCAAGCTGGCTCCTCCCACCCACCCGGGTGGTAAAACTCTCGGCTCTGCCCCATGATGCCAGATCTTCCTTACCGCTTGGAAGCTCAGGTTCCCTCCTTAACGCTCTGCGTATAGACTGGATCCTAATTCTTCGGTTTGCCCAAAAATAGTTTTAAAATTCTCAAGACTTCAGTCAAATTCTTCCCTCGTGGCTGTGATGGACATATCGACTTCCGGTTTTCGGCGGTGCCCATGTGGGCAGAAGATGTCCAGGACAGACCCGCACTCCACGTGCGTCTACTGCCTCGGCCTTGATCACGACCCGCAGGCCTGCGAGTTGTGTAGATCATTCTCAGCCAACGTCCTTGAAGACCGCGCTGCCCGGTTACAACTTGGACGCTCTGAGAAGCGCTACCCGCCGGTGACGTCTAAGGAGGTCCGTTGGGCGGTGTCCATGACGGCTGGCTTGGCTGAGCAACTCAAGCAGATGATTGCCCTCGAGGAGGAGGCGGCCCAGGCCGCATCCTCATCCACCTCGGTCGCGGCATTTATCCCGCTCTCTCTGGGATCCTCCTACACAGCTTCTTTTAAGGAGCTTTGCCAATCCCTTTCCATGAAGGGAGAGGTGCCATCGGGACACTCTTCTCGGTCAAGAAAGAAGGACTTGAAGGGTAAGTCCCACCGTCGACGTTCGTGGGAGAGGTCCCCTTCCCCGGACAGTCGACACTCGACTTCGGTCGAGGTTGCGGCTAAGGCCGCTGGCTTCACGGTGTCCCTGTCAGGTCAGCCGGCCGTGACACCCATCGACGCGGTCGAGATTTTTCTCGACCCGTCGGATGAGCTGTCGACTGGTGAAGCCGACAACCCTTCATCACCGGTTCCCCTGGTGGAAACCGAGGACTAGCCTGCGCCTCCTGTGCTGGTGTCCCCGGTCAAGGTTCCTGAGCCGAGGGAGGAGCGGGTGTCCCCCGCTCCCTCCCAGACCTGCCCTCGGAAACACTGAGGGTCTCAGTCTCGGGCCTCATCCTGGTCCAGCCGATCCCACCGACATCGGCGGTCTCAGTCTCGGCACCGAGGAAAGCGGCATCGCCGCTCGTCCTCGTCTTCCTCCTCGGAAGAGGAGAGGCTTCGACGCAAATTGCGTTGACGCTACGAGGACTTAATGTGGCAGCAGCTCCTTTTGTCCAGGAACAAGCCGATGCCGACGCCGTCGCCTTCCCTGGCCATTAGGTGGCTGTCACCTGAAAGGCCGAAACAACCCCTCGCGGTAGTCGAGGTGCCCAAGCCTGGGCTGGTTGTTCAGCCGAAACCAGCTGCCCCACCTATTGTGGTGGAACCTCCGCCTCCACAACCGAAATCAGGGGCGCCAACCAAGAACTCTCAGTTGGGTCAGGGTCTGCCCCACTGGTTGTTGGTCACCCTCACTCCCGACTGTCCTCGGCAGGTGGAGGGTGGCTCAGGCCCCAGGCAGCTCTTCGCAGACTCCTCGGAGTCTGACGATGACTCCTCCCTGTTTTCCAGGCCCCTTGACCTGGAGTCCTCCGGGGGGCAGTCGATGGACAAGAGCCCATCATCGTTCATGGGTCTGCTTCGGCTCATCTCGGAGTCCACCGGGATGCAGCTCGAGCCCGTATCCAAGCGGGCCAAGTATCCCCTCACGGAGATACTGGACCGAGGGGATTCACCCACAGAGGCCATTCCGGTGGCTGAAGCCATTGTTGGCCCAGCCTTGGAGCTTTGGCAGCAGCCGGCTTCCTGTTCTGCGCCTTCGGCCAGGATGGCCAGGATGTATGTGGTCCCTACCGGCTCTTTGTCCGGTTTTTCGGAACACCCCTCTGCGGAGGGGTTGGTCACCGATGGTGTTTTCTGGCATTCCGATAATGCTAGGGATGTGGATAAGCCCCCTGACAAGGAGTCCAAAAAGCTGGACTATGCCAGGCACAAGGTGTACGCTGCGCCCTCCCTAGGCCTCCGTCAGCCAGCTCAACCATGCTGATGGCACACTTCTCCCGCGCCCTCATGGGCTCCCTGGATGAGGTGATCCCTTATCTCCCGGCTGACCTGCAGACTACGGTCAAGCATGTGCAGGATCAGGGAAGAGCAGTGGCAAAACAGCAGTTCCAAACGGCTCTAGACATTGGAGACTCCTGTGCCCGATCAGTAGCGGCCACAGTGGCCATGCGCTGCAGAGCATGGCTGAGGATATCTACCTTCACGGCAGATACCCAGCACAAATTGGCGGACGTCCCCTTCTTGGGGACTGACCTGTTCAGCCCTGGAGTGGAAGGCCACCTCCAGCAGATCGAAAAGTCCAACACTACCCTGGACTCGGTCACCTCCGTCCAGAAGGACAAGGGCTGCAGTCAGCAACATAAGTCCTTTCGCCCTTCTGCGCCTGCGGCACGTCAGGCCCAGCAACACCAGCATCAGGGCCAGCAGGCTTGCGCTTGGCACTCCAAAGCCAAGCCTGCAGCTTCCTCTAACGGGAAGCAGGTAGGAAAAGGCCCAGGAGGTCCCTTGGCCGGTTCTTCCTCCAAGCCTGCCCAGAGATGGGTTGAGGGGTGTCACCTCCAGCCTCGTCGCTACCCCCGGGTTCCCCCTATGGGGGGATGACTCTGCCACTTCCTTTCCACCTGGTCCACTATCACCATGGACTGCTGGGTGTTGGAGGTGGTAGGAAAGGGTCTGCCTCTGGAGTTCGAGCAGGCCCCGCCCTTCCAAGCTGTCGCTCCGCAGGGGGGGGGCTACAGGGTCCGCAGCCTCCCTGTCGGCTCGTCGAGCTGACATTGCCCTGCTCCTCGAAAAGGAGGTGATCAGGAAAGTGGCGGACCCTCCACCAGACCCAGGGTTTGTGTCCAGGTACTTCCTGGTCCCGAACCGGACAGGGGGCTGGCGCCCCATTCTAGACCTGCATGACCTGAACAGGTTCCTAAGGTCTCGAACCTTCAGGATGGTCACTCTGGCTTAGATCATTCCATCCTTGGAATGAGGCATGTGGTTCTGTTTTCTGGATCTCCAGGATGCATTCTTTCATGTCCCAATCCGTCTGTCCCACCAGAGATTCCTCCGCTTCAGGGCAGAGGGGTCCCTCTACGAGTTCTGGGCAGTGCCCTTCAGCCTTTCTCTAGCTCCCAGGGGCTTCACCAAATGCATGGCAGTGGTGACAGCGTTCCTGTGGCACCAAAGGGTCCGGGTGTACCCCTACCTGGATGACTGGCTGATTGCGGCCTCCTCCAGAATGGAGGTGGAGCGGTCCAGGGATCTGGCCCTCCAGGTTTGCTCTCAAGTTGGCCTCCTTATCAATGAGGCCAAGTTGGAACTCGTGCTAAAAGCAGGTGATACAATTCATTGGGGCAGAGCTCAACTCTCTGAGAGCCAGAGCACGGCTCCTGGTGGACAGGGCCGAGGTTCTTTCCTCCTTTGCCCAATCATTTCAGGTTAGGCAATTGCACCCTGCCCGGGACTTCCTGTACCTCCTGGGCCTCATGGCAGCCTGCACCAGTGTGGTCCATTGGGCCCGTTGGTACATGCATCCCCTGCAATGGGGACTGGCCAGCCAATGGTCACAGCACTCTGATACTTTGGATCAGCTAGTGACAGTGACCCAGGGGATGTGAAATGCTCTCCAGTGGTGGATTGTTCAAGCTCATCTGCAGGAGGGCATCCCATTTGTCTGCCTTGAGCTGACAGTCTCTATATTGACCGATGCCTCTCTGATGAGTTGGGGTGCCCATCTGGGGGAGCACAGAGCGCACGGCCTCTGGTCCCCTCGGGAGTCCCGATGCCACATCAACCTGCTGGAGCTCCAAGCGGTTCATCTAGCCCTCACCGCCTTCGCTCCATTTGTACAGGGTCAAGTGGTCCAGGTCCAGATAGACAATACCACGACCATGTACTACCTAAACCACCAGAATGAGACGCACTCCATGCCTCTGTGCAGGGAATCTCTCTGCATTTGGTCCCTCGTGCACAGCCTGGAGGTGGATCTCCTTGCCATCCATGTGGCAGGAGCCTCCAACATTCTGGCCGATGCCCTAAGCCGGATAGGAGCTGTGTCCCCACCGAGTGGTCTCTCGTGCCGGAGGTAGTACAAGATCTGTTCTCCCACTGGGGCATGCCTCAGGTGGACCTGTTTGCCTCCAGGGAGAATGCGAAGCTGAGACTGTTTCATGCCCACCCCCCTCAGCAGGGCTCGCAGCAGGGGGATGCCTACTCGAGGCCATGGACCCCTGGCCTCTTCTACGCCTTTCCCCCATTTCCCTTGATCCACAAGGTGCTTCTCAAGGCGAGGAGGGACAAGGCGCAGGTGATTCTGGTAGTCCCAGACTGGCCCCGCCAGTTCTGCTATCCAGATCTCCTCAGTCTCAGCTCCAGGCTCCCGAGGCGGCTTCCAGCCTGCCCGGACCTGATCTCAGTCAATCAGGGGGAAGGTATTCCATCCAGACCTTCAATCCCTGCACCTGATGGCCTGGTTCCTGAGCGTCTAGAGTTCCAGGCCTTGGGTCTTTCCGACAAGGTCCTCAACGTTGTTGAGGCGTCCCGTAAGGAGTCGACCAGAAAATGCTACGCCTTTAAATGGAAGAGATTCTCCATTTGGTGTCAGGGCAAGGGCCTGGACCCTTCCTCCTGTTCCTTGGCAAGCATTCTGGACTACCTGTGGTCCCTTTCTCAGCAAGGGCTTCGGTTGACAACCCTCAAGGTGCACCTGGCAGCCATCTCTGCTTACCGGGCGGGGGCCGGGAAGCAGTCGGTGGCGCAGGAGAAGGTGGTCGGGTGCTTTTTCAAAGGCCTTGATCACATATCCCCTCCGATGCGAGAACCTCCACCTCTATGGGATCTACTACTGGTATTGGCTAAGCTCATGGGCAAGCCATTCGACCCAATGCACAGGTGTGACATCTCTCACCTGTCATGGAAGACTGCCTTCTTGGTGGCTATCACGGCAGAAGGATGGAAGTGCTCCAGGTGCTTTCCATCGAGTCTCCTTATCTGGTCTTCCACAGGACAGAAGGTCTCATGCCCCCCCACCCGAAATTCCTCTCAAGGTGGTGTCGGAGTTTCACTCTTAACCAGGTGTCGACTCTGCCGTGTTCTACCCCACTTACACTGGAGGTCAATATAGGCTCCATACTTTGGACCCTAGAAGAGCGCTCGCTTATTACAAGGAGCGGATGGCTGAAGTTCGGGGAGAGGTTCGCCAGCTGTTTGTCACCTACGCTGAAGCCGCACCTGGCAGACCTGCAGCCAAGCGGATGATAGGCAGGTGAGTCACCTCCTGCATAGATCTCTGCTATAGGTTGGTGGGCATGGAGCCTCCCAGAGGGATAAGATCTCATTCTACCTGCCATACCACTGCATCGGTGGCTGCTTCCAGGGACATCCCTATCCAGGAAATCTGCAGGGCTGCTACCTGGAAGTCAGCACACTCCTTCATTACCCACTACCACATCGACCTTGAGTCACGCTGGGATGCTGGTTTTGGGGCCTCGGTTCTCCAGTCTTTATTCCCCAAGCATGGGGTGTGCACCTTGCCTTCCTCCTCCCAGAGAACTGCTAGAGTCTGCCAGACAGTGTGGATGAACAACGATCCATGTCCCTAGAATACAGGTTACTCATCTGTACAGGAGTTCTAGGAATGGTATATGTTGTTCATCCACACGTAACGCACCCGACCTCCCATGCTTCATGCACAACCTGGCTTCCAGCGGGCTAGATCTGACATCAAGGGTCGGAGCCGAGAGTTTTACCACCTGGGTTGGTGGGAGGAGCCAGCTTGAAGCCCTTCCGGCAAGATTTAAAGCGGCAAGGAACCTGCCAGACAGTGTGGATGAACAACATATACCATTCCTAGAACTCCTGTTACAGGTGAGTAACCTGTATATTCTGCTTTCCCTTTCAACCTAGCTTTCCTCTCTGATATGCTACCCCAGCTGGGCATTCTTCCTAGCTTTTAAGGTCTTCACCACTTCACAAATGAATTATTTTAGTCCTCCCTCAGAGAATCAGTCTACCCAGCCATGAGCCGCTTCTCTCTCTCTCTCTCTCTCTCTCCTCTCTCTCCGTCCCTCCCTCCCTGGAGAACTTTTATTTCTTTCCTCCCTACCCACCACTTCACTTCCTCTCTCTTTCTGGCTTTCCCTAAACTCCATCCTTCAAAGTACCATGACAAAGCCCATGGCAAGGTGCACCCAAGCCATACATGTGGCACTACCACCATCTTTGGTTAACTGGTGTAGTCCAGTAAATTGCAGTTCGGGGTGAATGCTGGAGACACTCCCATTGACTGAGCAACAAAAGTTTTGGCTATTGATGGGATCTGTAAGGAAACCACTAATTTCGTTACCACATGGGGAGTCAATAACCAACCCAAATTTAATACAATAGCACAGCTTTGTTAACAACCAACCACCTCACAAAGGATGGTTAGTGCAAATGCCAACTTTAAACACAGCCTTCTTAGGTGCCCTCCTAGGCAGGCCAGATCTACCCCTTCCCACCTGGTACCAGGTTTTGAACAGACTCAAATTGGAGCTCCCTTAATTCAGTCCCTGGGTACTACAGGTGTACACTACAAGCCACATTAAACTGTTCTACCAATGAGTTTGTTTAGCATTATTTTTTAGAGTTGACAGTGCATTGGAAACTCATATTGCATTGTTTTTCATAGCAGAGGAGCTGGAAGGGAACAGTCTGCATCTTTGCAGATGACGCCAAGATTTACAACAGAATGGGCACTCCAGTGGAGGGGTAGAAAGGATGGGCAGAGATCTGAAAAAGCTGAAAGATTAGTTAAGTGTATGGCAGCTGGGTTTTAATGCAAAAAAGTGCAAATGTACTTGGGCCATAGCTACCCAGGGGTGGAGTACAAGATGGGTGTAGTGATACTGATAATGACCAAGCAGGAAATAAATCTGGGGGATAATCATATCAGATGACCTGAAAGTGCCAGGCAGTGTGACAAGGCAGTCAGAAGGGCTAGTGGGATGCTGGGGTGCATAGGAATGGGTATCATCAGCAGAAGGAGGGAGGTGGTGTTGCCCCTATATAGAGAACTGGTAAAATCCCACCTTGAGTGCTGTGTCCAGTTCTGGAGACCAGCCCTATGAGGAGAGTCTAAAGGAGCTCAATATGTACACCTTGAAGGAGAGGAGGGAGGGGGAATATATGGAGTCCTTGAAATACTTCCAGGGGTTACAAAGATACAGGAGGGGCGTATTTTTCAGTAAAAGAAGGTGCTCTAGAACAAGGGGACATGTTATGAAACTGGAGGCGGTAGGTTCTGGAGAGATGTGAGGAAATACTTCTTCACAGAAAGAGTGGTGGATTCCTGAAACAGCCTTCCAGCAGAGGAAGTGGAGAAAAAAACAGTGGTGGGTTAAAAAATGACTGGGATGAGCACAAGGGAATTGTAGAGGTAAGGGGGGGGGGAGACAGCACCATAGTTAAAGGAAGATCTGCAGTAAAAATGATGGTAGAAAAGTAATGGTCTGACTGGGTGGACCAAATGGCACTTATCTGCTGTCAGAGTCTATGTCTCTATGTTAACCAGCTCGAGAGCAATGTTTGTAAAATGTTTTTGCAGCTTAGTTGGAATGTACCTGAAGTCCAATCCCAATGTAATGCAAACTGAGTTTTAACTCTAAAGAAACAGTTTGTGCAGGGCTTTGTACTAGATCAAAAAACACTTCTGCAGCTGTCATAAATGCTAAAGCAACTCATTGACGGAACAGTTTAATTTGAACTGTGCTGTAGAGTCGCTGCAGGTCCATAGATTTTGCTGTGTGTTGGCCAATGCTGGCGCACTTTAAACAGAGCAGTGTGCTCAATTTCCCAAACCTCACAGGCCATGCAATTGCTTAAATGGCAGAAAATCCCACAACATGGGGTATTTGTAATCCATATTGCAGAACACAGTGACTGTTTCATGAAACAATGCTGCACTGTGTCATACTTACAGTTCCTGGACCCAGATGTCTCCTCCTGATGCAGCAGGCCACTAAATCTCTGCTTTCCCATGATGTCTGTGATGCAGGTAGGCTTCCTTCCTCTGTTCCATACTGAGCCGGCTACCTTGGGCACTGGTTGCAGGATCTTCCAACCTGTTTCCACCCATTCCAGACTGCTGAGGCCCCAATCTGACCCTCATACATCCTGGCTTCCAAATCCTAGGTTAAAGGCAGCCTGGCACCATGCTGTAGTGCCTGCTACAAGATCTGGATCAGCAGCTCTTGGTCTTTTTCTCCACACTATATCTTCAGCATCAATCATATGCTGGCTTGCATGCAGTTGCCTCATTCTTCCTCTCTGGAACTCAGCAGCTCTGTTCACAGTTTGCGCTCTGCTTTTGAGGCCTGGGATATAACAGCTTGCACCCACTCTCAGCAATGCAGATCTTTCCACCACAAGATCTCCACCAGATCTTCTCTCCTCCTGCACAGTCCTGCCTTGCCAGGTGCTGTCAGTGATGTGCCATTCCACTGACTTCTTAGACCCAGCACATTCTTACTTGGTTAAGGTGGGATGGCAGATGCTAGCACCTGTGTTTGCAGAGATTGTGAATTCTTCACTGGGTGAGGGAGTTTTCCCTGACACCCTTAAAGAGGCCATTGTGAAGCCCTTCCTCAAGAAGCCAACTTTAGATCTGGATAATCTTACAAACTACAGGCCTATCTCTAATCTTCCTTTTATAGGGAAGATTATTGAGAAAGTGGTGGTAACTTACCTGTCAGAACACATGAAGAAATTGAGCTCTGTGAGATTCTCCAGTCGGGTTTCTGCTCACACCACAGCATGGAAACCATCTTGGTCATGAATGATCTACTCCTGGTGAAGGATTGAGGAGCACTATCTGTTTTACCTCTTCTTGACATGCCATCAGTATTTGACACTGTGGATCATGGAAAGTTAGTGGAGCACCTGAGGTGTTTCTGTGGATTGTCTGGTACAGTGTTACACTGGTTCAACTTTTTTCCTGGAAATTGTCACCATAATGTGGTACTGGGTAACTGTCAGTCTGCTCCTTCGCCAGTCATGTGTGACGTCCTGCAGGGCTATATACTTTACCATTGCTATTCGCAATGTATGTTTCCCCTGGAAGAAGTGATCCAAAGGTATGGCTTGAATTTCCACTGTTATGCAAATGACACTCAGCTTTACCTTTCATTTACAATTTTGGAATTACAAAGTGCCTTTGAGCTATTAGCTCATTTACAAAGGTTCCACTTCGAGGGTTAAGGAGAACATATATTCAAGAAACGGTACAATAAAATACAAGGAACGTACAATAACAAGGATTCTAGTGCCAACATATCATAATAAATCGGTACATGGTGCAGAAATTTGGGTGTTAGCAGATAAATAATATATCACAACAAATTTCAAACTAGCTATAGAGTGTGAGCATTAAACAAGTGGTGCACATCCAGATTAGACAGAGTATGATGCCAGAATAAGTGCTGGAAAGGAAGGCGGCTGGGATAAGGCTTTTTCAATAGTGTGTCTCAAAGAAGAGGGGTGAGGGGGGAGTGAAGCAATAGGGCCTCATCCCTACTGTCTCCAGTTAAACAGAGGAAATAGTGGGTAGTTGTTGTAACAAAGAATCTAAGAGGAGCAGTTGCATTTACATTGTTATGTGAGGTGCTGCCTGAGCCTCTGTTTGAAGAGGCCAAGTTTTGTTTCTGCCAGGAGGTCGCTGCTAAGAGAATCTAGACCTGGTCAGGGGGATTCAATACAAGTGGTTGAGAAGACCATCATGGAGATCAAGTTTAGATGAGTGTGAGCTGGTTGCAACTCAATCCCAGCAAAACTGAGTTGCTTCTGGTTGGGTCAAACAGACTTGTGTCCACAGTAAAGGAAAATCTTGTCCAACCCATTTGTGATGCTGAATTACTGCAGATCGAGGAGAAGGTTCAAAAGCTGGGAGTGATATTTGACAGTTAATTGGATTTGACACCTCATATTACTGCTGTTATTAAAAATGTAACCAGATTGCATCCCTCCTCGACAAAAGCGATCTATGCACAGTAGCTCAGGCTTTAATTACCTAGTGAATCGACTACTTCAATGCACTGTACTATGGCTTCCCAGCTACTCAGACTGTCTACAATTATTGCAAAATTCGGCTGCAAGATTGTTGGCTGATGTATCCAAATTCAGTCATATTACTCCCACTTTGAGAGAGTTGCACTGGCTCCCAATTAGATGGCACTGTGAATTTAAAGTTCTTTTGCTGGTTGTATAAGGCCATAAATGGACTGAGCCTACATTTGTGAATTACTGGCAATTCATCAGGAGAATTATTGGGACACCAGAATTCTCCATTCAAATACCCAAGGGGTTTTGTTAGTCCCAGTATCAAGATTAACATCTGCTGGACTAAGCATTTTCTGTAGCTGCACCAAAACTGTTGTCCTGAAAACCATCCTCTCTGCCCCTCAGTGGAAAGTTTTTGGTTTTTTTTTGTTATTTATATTTTTTGGTGTTTTTGTGCCCCCGGTTTTTGCCTGTTCCCTTACTCAGGCACATACACGTGTGGAGGCATGTGCGTGCCATGGTCAGAGACACCCTCCTGACTTGCTGCCCCCTCCTGCATGTGCGTCCCTGGACCTCCACTCGGCAGCAGTGGAACTATGGGGGGGGGGGCGATGACCTCCCCAGGGGAGGAGAGCTGCCATTAGGCTTCTCAATCCTGCTTCCACCCTCCCCCCCCGTGCCAGCACCCCAACGACCCGAGGTCATTCCAAAACCCGGGTCACCAGCGTAGCACGAGGTATGGCATAACGCCTCAGCCCTCTGCTCCACTGGGCCAGCGTCTCAGTGGAAAGTTTTAAGTCTCAATTAAAGACATGATTATAAGACATGGTTATTTAGAGAGGCCTTCTCAGGAGGTTGATAAGCTTCAGTAATATCATGGAATATATACATGTTTAATATATTATTTGAGATCTATTGCAGCTATGATGTATTATCTGTAATTTAAATTTACTTGTATTGTAAAGAGCTTTGAGCCCTGGAAAAGTGCGATCCTGTCCTGTCCTATCCTATCCTATCCTTTATAGGGTCAGCTCATAGTCTGTTTTGGTTTGTGCCTGGGGCTGTCACTCCAGAAACTTGACAGCCCACAGGACACAGAAAAGGCACCAGAACCTGATGCACCTCCTTTGCTCAGAAGCATCCCTTCTTCTGTGAGGTTTCTGAGCATGATGTTGAACCCACCCAAGTGGGTCCATTACACTAGTGTAGACAGTGACCAACAGGGTCACTGTAACAACATTTTAATCCTCATAAAACACCCTCGTAGCCTCAGGGTCAATGGCCTACTGCACCAAAATAGAAAGGGCAGTTACATTGTAACAGGAGATAAAGACAACGTAGGATATGAAAATGCTCAGGAATTGGGCAGACAAATGACAGAGAAACTTCAAAGTTGAGAAATGTAAGGTGATGCATTTGGGAAAAGAAGAACACAAAGGCAAGATACCTCTTAAACTGTTTAAAACCAAGAAGGAAAAAGACCTTGAAGTATTAATTAGTAGTAACTTTAAAAGGGAAAACAGCAGAGGGCAGCATATTGTAAATTAGCAAAATCATGGCCTGCATCAAAAGAACTTTCATAAGCAGGTTAAGAGACAGTGTAATGCCCTTTTACAGACACTGTACCATGTGGTGGCTCTTTCACTAATGAGTGGTACTCCTCATCTGTCAAATCAAGGAAAAGGGGGTGTTTAAAACTAGCAGCAACATGGGATAAACAGGGAAAAAATAAGGAATAGGGGTACTTATTTTCAAAAAGTGCAGACAAGCATGGGTACCACTTTATATTTTGAGTGCCAGCACTGGCCATTGTACTTGCTCAGGCTCCATTACACAAATCAATGTGCAGTTCTGGCCCTATATCGCAAGAAAGATATTGACATAAATAAGAGCATCCAAGGTGGCTGAAAGCTTGGAAAACATGAGCAATGAGGACTAGCTGACAAAACTGGTGTCATATTCCTTCGAAAAGAAGAAACGTAGAGAACATGATCATGTATTCAAAAATCTCAAAGGGATAACACATTAGACCAAAGGTAGCTCTTCAAGATGCATCAGAATGAAGGAACAAGGGACTCATGATGTCATTTAGAAGAACATTCAAGAGATCCGTCTTGAAGAAAGACTTCAGAGTGTGAGCAGTGGTCACTTAAAATCAGACTTCCAGAGCAAATGGGATTAGCTGACACTTCAATGACCTTTAAGATCAGACTTGACGGGCATCTTATGGAAAAAGGGGTGACAGTATCGAACTAAGTTGATAGGAGATGATAACTTGATGGACAGATGGTCTTCATTCCTCCCTAAAGCTGTACAGTACATATTTATGTATGTATATAATTATGCTAAATGTAATGTTACACATGTTGGTGCTACCTGAAAACAAGATGGCATGTCCACCCTAATTTGGCCTGTCCAGGGAGAAAAACATTTTAAATAAATAAATGGATTGGTGTAAGGCAAACTGGACAGAAATACTGAAGTCTGAAAGTGTTATACTGTACATATACTTAAAAACTCTGCCTGATACACAATGCAGAGCTACTGTGCATTATTTCAAGACAGTAAATTAATGTGTACACCATTGCAGTAAAAGTGAAATCCGGCATTTGGGAGGGGTGAAACACAGTGCAAAATAAAGTTTAAGATCTTGTTACAGGAACATACCATGAAGTGGTAACTGAGCTCTGTAATATTCTATTTCAAGTGTTCACAAGTAGCAAACCCAGTGAATGATGTTGCTTGAATCATAGAAATATTATGCAGAAGTGTGGGAGTTCTGCTGCTGGAAGCATGTGACTCATAGACAGATCTCAAATCTCACGGCAGTGTCCTCTGAGCCCCTGAAGCTTTGCTTCCTGAAACTAAGAGTAAATAGTGAGGAGGAGGATAGTAATTTCCTCATTTTAGGGTTCTTTTTGGTCTATAATGGACTCCTCTGATTTGCAATAAAGGATACACAGTAATTGAAAATATTGTTGATATGAATTATTGGAAGCAAGCCCTGCTTTGTACATATTTTTATATGATTTGAAATGTGGGCATTTGAGAAGTCTGTGTAATACCCACAGTATATTGTTTCATACAGTACTTTTGCTTTAATATGTTCTTTCCATATTTAGCTATCTATGTTAATGCTGCCGTTTTCTACCACCCAGCATTCATTTTAAAGAGACTTATCAGCCTCATCATATGCATCACATGTATTGGTGCCTTACTTCTGTGATGTGCTGTTGCTGTATATGTTATCAAAAATATTCCAGTAGTTTGGATGTAGGTGGGATCGTAAATTTGCCCCCACTGGGTCACTTGCACTTCCAGGTCTATACAGCTGCCCACGATCCTCCCCTGCGCTCAGCCGCATTATGACATGAACCCAAGGAGAGCACAGGGACGCGCTTCATTATAGTCTATAGGGGGCAACTTTCACATCATTTTTATATATAGTAATGGTCATTTGGTGATTAATCATGGGCACTGGTGGACTAACAAGGCCCTTGTTAGTCCACCTGTGCCCTTGACTAATGGTGCTCCATCATCTTCCAGACCACAGTCCGGTCCGAGATCTGGGTCTGGCTGTGGCTAAGCAGCAGCTCCAGACAGTCATGGACTTTGGGGACTCCTGTGTCCATTCTATAGCAGCCACATTGGGCATGCACCATAGGGCTTGACTGCAGATCTTGATCTTCATGGCAGACATGCAGCACAAGCTGGTGGATGTCCCTTTCCTGAGCACCGACCTGTTCGGGCCCAGAGTCAAGGGGCATCGTACCCGTATTGAGTCATCCACTGTCAGCTTGGACTCTATGACATCCACCCTAGAAGACCCCAAGGGCTCCAAGCAGCAGAAGAAGAAGCCCTTTCGGTCCACCTTTACTTCTGCGGCCAAATCCACCCAGCCCCAGGCTGGGCAGCAGGCTCATGCCTGGTGACCTCAGCCCAAGTCAGTGGCCTCACTCATCCACAAGCCTGCAGGGAGAGGCCCCAGTGGTTCCTCAGCTGGGCCCTCCTCCTCCAAGCCTGCCCAGTGACATGAGGGGAACCTCCCTCATGCCCTTCAGGCCACCCCTGGGTCCTCCCTTGGGGGGGCCAGCTCCACCACTTCCTTTCCACCTGGTCCACTGTCACAACATATAGGAGGGTTCTCGAAGTGGTCAGTCAGGGTCTGCCCCTGGAATTTTAGCAGTACCAGCCTTGCCGAGCCAATACCCCATGGGAGAACATGGTACCTGCAGTCATTCTGTCGGCCCTTCAGGATGACATTGCTCAGCTCCTCCACAAGGTGGTAGTGGTTCTTGTTGTGGACCCTCTGGAACACCTAGAATTTGTCTCCATGTGCTTCCTGGTGCCGAAACGGACAGGGGGCTGGTGTCCCATCTTTGATCTGCATGATCTGAACAAGTTTCTCAAGTTGTACACCTTCAGGATGGTCACTCTCTCTTGGAACATACCATCACTACAGCAAAACATGTGGTTCTGCTCCCTTGATCTACAGGATGCATTCTTTCACGTCCCGATCTGTTGGGCTTACAAATGGTTCCTCCGCTTGTGAGGAGAGGGAACCCCCTGTGAGTTCCAGGCCATGCCATTCAGCCTATTTGCGGCCCCCATGGTCCTCACTAAGTGCACTGCAGTGGTGGCAGCTTTCCTGAGGCACTGATGGGTCCAGGATTACCCCTACCTGGACAACTGGCTGATCCCAGGTCCCTCTAGGTAGGAGGTGGAGTGGTCCAGGGACCTGACTCTCCAAACCTGTGTCTGTCTTGGCCTCTTGGTCAATGAGACCAGGTTGGAACTTG
Source organism: Neoceratodus forsteri (assembly GCA_016271365.2). Classification (NCBI taxonomy): domain Eukaryota; kingdom Metazoa; phylum Chordata; order Ceratodontiformes; family Ceratodontidae; genus Neoceratodus; species Neoceratodus forsteri. Next base: position 558,019,364 of record CM057458.1, read on the forward strand.
TGCTCTCACAGGTGATCAGCTTCATCGGGGCAGAGCTCGACTCTTGCAGAGCCCAAGCTCAGCTCCCGACAGACAGAGCGGAGGCTTTCTCCTCCTTTGCCTGATCATTTCAGGTTGGGTAATTGTGCCCTGCCCAGGGCTTCCTGCACCTGCTGGGTTACATGGCAGCCTGCACCAGCATGGTCCATTGGGCCCACTGGACAATGCACTCTCTGCAGTGGGAAATGGCTAGCCAGTGGTCTCAGTGCAAGGGTCATTTCAACCAGCAGGTCACTGTGACCCAGTGGATGTGGTATGGTCTTCAGTGGTGGTTATTAACTTATTTATTTTATTTAAACATTTGATAACCGGGAAAGGCACACCTAGCCAAGGCTCATTTCCAGGTGTGACCCAGGGAAGGGGGAAAGGGATGTAAAGCAGAACATACATAATAGATACATGAGATAAATATACAGTTGCATAAGTTATACAGTGAAGTATTGTACATTCATATGGACTATCTGCAGGAAGGGACCCCATTTTTCCACCCAGAGCCGATGGTCATCCTGACGACTGATACCTCTCTCATGGGCTGAGGTGCCCACCTGGGGGATGAAGCCTGTGAGGACAGTGACTGAGGAAGGGTGAAGTGTTAGAATGGTGATGAAATCACAGTGCTGACAGAGTTGTGCAATCATGCTCCCCCCATCCCTGAGTTGTGCCCCCCCTCAGAGTTCTTATCTAAAATGAGGGGTGTGTGGAGGGTAAAGCCCCCTCACAACAAAATAAATTTCGCAAAGCGGTTGCGTTGTGGGCTCAGTGTCATTCTCACGCATCGCCATTTCTCAGTTGCAATTATGACATGGAACCCCTGGGAGAACATAGAGTCCAGGGGCTCTGGACTCCCGAGGAGTCCTGAAGCCACATCAACCTGCTGCAGCTCTGAGCAGTTCAGTTGGTGCTGACTGCTTTTTGCTCCTCACATTCAGAGTCAGGTGGTCCGGGTTCAGATGGACAACACCATGACCATGTACTACCTCAACAAGCAGGGCGGGATGCACTCCTTGCCTCTGTGCAAGAAAGTTCTCCATGTATGGACCCTTGTGCACAATCTGGAGGTCAATCTCCTGGCCATCCATGTAGCCGGTGTCTCCAACCAACTGGCAGATGCTCTCATCCATGTAGGCAAGGCATCTCATGAGTGGTTTCTCCACCTAGAAGATAGTGCAGTTTGTTCTCCCAGTGTGGCATCCCTCTGATGGACCTGTTTGCCTCCAGGCAGAATGGAAAGCTGAGGCCATTTTTTGCCCCCTCTCTCAGCAAGGAACACTGCAGGGGGATGCCTTCTCGAGGCCCAGGACCTCAGGCCTCTTCTGTGCCTTCCCTCTGCTTCCCTTGATCCACAAAATGCTGCTCAAGGCCAGCAGAGACAAGGCACAGGTTGTCCTTGTGGCTCTGGACTGGCCATGCTGGTTCTGGTACCCCGATCTCCTCAGCCTCAGCAGCAGGCTCCTGAGGCATCTTCCTCTCCACCCAGACCTGCTCTCCATCAATCAGGGGAAGGTACTCCATCTGGACCTTCAATCCCTGCACCTGACAGCCTGGTTCCTGAGTGGCTAGAGCTCCAAGCTCTGGGTCTCTCCGAAGATGTTCTCACCATCACAGAAGGAGATGATCAGGAAATGCTATGCCTTCAAATGGAAGCAGTTCTCCATTTGGTGTCAGGGCAAGGGGTTGGATCCTCTGTCCTGTCCTGTGGCTAGCATCTTTGACTACAGTATCTGTGGTCCCTCTCTCAGTCAGGCCTTCGGTCGATGACCTACAAGGTGCACCTGGCAGCCATCTCTGCTTACCAGGCATGGGCTGGTCAACAGTTGGTGGTGCAGGAGAAGGTGATCTGGTTCTTTTCTAAAGGCCTCAACCACATTTCCCCTTCGGTGTGTGAACCACCACCACCACCACTATGGGACTTGCTGCTGGTGTTGTCAAAGCTTATGGGCAAGCCATTCAAACCAATGCACATGTATGATATGTCTCACCTGTCATGGAAGACCAGCTTTCTGGTGGCTATCACGTCAGCCAGAAGGATTGGTGAGCCCCAGGAACTCTTGATGGAGTCTCCTTACTTGGTTTTCCATGGGGACAAGGTTGTCCTTTGCCCCAACTCGAAGTTTCTTCCGAAGGTTCTGTCAGATTTTCACCTTAACCAGGTGATTAATCTCCCAGTGTACTTCACCAACCATGCCTTGGAGGCTGAGCACAGGCTCCATACTTTGAACCTGTGGCAGGTGCTCACCTGTTGCAAGGAGTGCATGGCTGGAGTTCAGGGAGAGGTTAGCCAGCTTTTGGTCACCTCTGCTGAAGCCGCACCTGGCAGATTGGCAGCTAAGCAGACAATTGGCAGGTGGATTGTTTCCTGCAGTGACCTCTGCTGTAGGTTGGCAGGTAGGGAGCCTCCAGTAGGGCTAAGGGCTCATTCCACCCATCATACTGCTGTATCAGTGGCTGCTTCCAGGGATGTCCCTATCCAGCAAATCTGTCGGGCTAATACCTGGAGGTCAGCACACATCTTCATTTCCCACTACCACATCAACCTTGAGTCACACCAGGATGCTGGTTTTAGGGCCTCAGTTCTCCAATCTCTGTTCCCTAAATAGGGGGTGTGTGCCTTGCCCCCTCCTCCTGGAGAAGTGCTAGGAGCCTGCCAACAAGTGTGGATAGAAGATCATATCCATGTCCCTAGGAAAACAGGTTACTCTCCTGTAACAGTAGTTCTAGGAGTGGTATATGATGTTCATCTTCACGGACCCAGCCGACTTCCCCTGGCTGTGGTGCACCCTTCTGCTTCCAGCTGGCAAGATCTGGCATCATGGGGCAAAGCCAAGGGAGTTACCACCCAGGTGGGTGAGAGTAGCCAGCTTGAACATGTTCCAATGAAATCTTAGAAGGGAAAGGCACTGCAAACAAGTGTGGATGAACATCACATACCACTCCTAGAACTACTGTTACAGGTGAGTAACCTGTTTATCCCTCCTACATTTAAACTACTTGAATATTTTTGATAACATATACAGCAACAGCATTACACAGTGGTAAGGCGCCAATATTCGCAGCTCAAATTTCATTTAATGTAACTTGGTGAATCTCTTTAATGTTTGCTTGCAAACCATGCAGACATATTGGTATCAGTCTAAACTGTGAGGGCCTTTATGAGTGTGCCCCTCCTCAACATATTACAGCTTCAGAATACTGAATTTTCTCCCCAGTTCTGCACACTCTCCACCTTTCTCCTGCTTTTTCCTTTGAAGTCCTTGCCCAATTGCGATGTTATAAGTGAATGTCTTCATTTCCCAATCATTACAGTTTCACTGCTACAACACATGCTCTTAATTTGTGCATTATAACTGCTTTGCTATCTATGCCCAGCTACCACATAGCATATTCAAGCAAGAGAACATTTTGTAATTGGCCAGTACTTCTGTAATGAGTTGAGAGTTTTGGAACCCAAAAGAAGTCAGCTGAGTGGAAGTCTAGATTTAATCTTTCCTTTCAGGACATCTACTCAACTGATGTAACCAGGTTCCGAAACTGATAAGTAATTAAAAAAGAAGCATTTGGTGTGAAAAGGACAGTATTAAGCAGGGACCCTAAATAAGGAAAACATAGGAATATTTCAAAACAAACATGAAACAATAAGTCCACTATGATGTTATCACCCTAATTTTAGTAAAGGCAATCTTGCTTGGCGTTACACGTGTACGTGGCAGTTATTCACTCCATTCATTAAGACTTATTGGTAGGGTTGCCACCTGTCAGGTTTTTTACCTGTTGATCAGATTTTCAGGGTCCTCATCAGGTAATCCGGTTTTGCTGTGTGCTGGTCAGGTTTTTGAGCCATTTTGAGTGCTCACATACTTTTGAAACAGATTTTGTCATATCACTCATTATTTCAGCTACATGTCCAGGTTACAAACAAGTTCTGTTGTCAGTGTAGCCTTTTGTTTGTGAATGCAGTCACCATGGGAGGTGTAAAGTTATGACCATTAACACCATTAGCACTTACTTAAGCTAATCTTTCCACTGCATCTTAAAGTGGCAAAGCAGCAAAGCTACCCCCACCTTTTGTAACAGTAACAGAGCCAGTTGTCCTTCACTTTCATTTGCTGGTAAACATTTTCATTTCTAACAGAATTTAGGCATTTTTAAATGTTTTAAAATATTTTTTCCCACAAGAAAAAAGTATGATCACTTCTTTGGCTTTGAAATAGTACTGTGGACAAGAACAGGAAATGGAAGCAGAAAAAGATATAAAGTATGTATACTGTTGTATGCTATTTACAGTATTTCCCTTACTCCCCCCGATCATATCTGTCAATGAGATTTCTTTTATCTCTGTATGTTTATCTGGTTAACCAATGTCAATCAATCAATAAATAAATAGGAAGAACCTTGGAAAGTAACTTTAACAGGCACAGTACAGTATCTTAACATTTTTATTTCACTGCTGCTTTAAGTGTTGCCTTTTATTGGAGGAACAGTGCATGATGAGCCATGAAAGGGGTGGGGCTAGAGGCGGAGCTTAGGATCCGGTTTTTGCCTCATCCAAAGGTGGCAACCCTACTTATTGGTGTCTGTATGAAATAAGTCAACACATCCAGCAGACAGTGGAGGACTGAGAAGCTGTATACAATTCTTACACCCACTGAAACATTTCTGGAACAAGGTTGAGTTAAACAACAATTAAGTATATTGGTGATGCAGTACTTGTCAGTGTAAAATGCATTCTTTTTATTTCACTTAGTTTGTGGATCCTTAACTTGCCATTTGGTCCCCTACCTCAGTGTCAGCTTATCTGCTTGCCTTTATATCTTAAATTGTTGTCCCACCTGCACCTCTGTTCTGCCTCCAGCACTTGAACTCATGTGTTACATTAGTTAGTCTCTGACCTGCAGAATGTATACCTGGACCATTGTTTGCAAGCTCTCCATTGCCGGCCTCCAAGTCTCTACAAGCTCAAGCTCGAGCTCTTCATGACTCTAGCATTCTGAGTTGGGGGTCATCACACAGCCATCTCTGACCTGCTAGCCTCTTCCATCCCTATGTGACTGTTAACAACTGCCCTGAACCACAAGTTACCTCACTCACTTATTGCATCACCTCACTTATTGCATTTTCTACCTAGCAACAGCTCATTTGTTGTTGTTTTATACTTGTCAGTGCTTTAGTTTCATTTTGTTTGCCATTTTTTGCCAACTCCTTGCAAAATCCTATCAGGATGTATGCCCTTTTGACATTTTATACCTGGCAACTGTTCATTGTTTTAGGTTTTATATTTGTCAGTACTATCTGGAGGTACTCACTTTTTTGCATTTTCAATCTAGTAACTGCTCATTGTCTTAGGTGTTATACTTGTCAGTGTTCTAATTTAAATTGTTGCAAATTTGTTTTCTTGACTCTATCTGGGTGTCCTCACTTTTTTAGCATTTTCTTCCTAGCAACTGCTCATTGTTTCAGATTTTATACACGTCAGTCCTCAGTATATTCCACTAGTGTTTCTCCCAGTTTTCTGCACCTGTTCTGCTTATCAAGTAACCCGTTGTTTACATCAGTGTTGCAGCCCAATTACCTATTGTTATCCCAAATTCTAGTTCTAACTGAAGCCTATTACCAGGTGTGTTTGTTTATATAAAATTGGCAACTGGGATAGGTACACTGAGCCAAGGCTCATTTCTGGGTGTAATCTGGGGAAGGGGAGAAGCACAGTTATAAGCAAAATGCAGCAAATCACATGTTGTGGTTACAATGAGGATGACATAAAGAGCATGAGTTGAGTACAGTACAGACAAAATGGCAAAACATTGCATGCAGAAGACAAATTAACCAGCATATAAATTATCTGTACAGACTGGGCAAACTCAAAATGCATAGCGCCAAAGTGAAGGAAGGCTGAGCTGGTGCTGAAAGTGGGAGTCAAAACAGGTTGATAAACCTGGAGACTGCCATTTTATATTTGACCAAACATTCATTTATATTATTATTTACATTTTTTGTACATCCAACGGCTACTGCATCTCACCTCCTGATCACATTGTATTTTATCCACTGCTACCTTACCCCCTCCCCGCCAGTGCCCCTACCCCCTCTTCCTCAACCTTCCTCCATTTCTTTTCCCCTCCTCCAGCTCTCTGCCCCTTCCACCCATCTATCCCTCCTTCCACTTCTCTACCCTCTACTCCTCCATCCGTCCTGGTTGTCACTCTTCCTGCACCCTTAACCTGAAGTTTCTACACTATGCCATCCCTGCCTCCTCCCCCACTCTAAGGGTGGAAATCCCATTACAACTCCATCCTCTTGCTCCTGTTTCTTCTCTTTCTCCTGTTTGGCAGTATGGAGTGCAACCTTGGACTCTCCCCCTCCTTCCTTCTTCATTTCCCAAACTGCTAAAGGACTGAGCATATTTCACCTCAATGCTCAGAGACTTCTTGTGAAGCTCAACCTTCTGTCAGTCTGGATTTCACATTCATCCAATATCCTCTATAGTTCTGAGCTCTGCCTATCCTCCAGGATCCAAGACTGTAGCTTGTCTCTTCCCGACTATTATCTTTTCAGCCAGGGGAAAAAGTGGGGTGGTGTTGCCGTCTATGCCTGTCCAAAGCCTGTCTTACACCATGTCTTTCACTGAGGTTGCATCTTCCTCCCATGAATTCTTCCTGGTCAGGCTGTCATTCCCCTCCTCTGTGCCCATCATCATTTGGGGTTTTCTGTGCCTCACCTAGAATATCCCCCTGCTCCCTGGTTGATTTACCCCTCTACCATCAGTTCTCAACTCTCTGCTGGTGAGCTCATCATGCTAAGGGACTCCATTGTCAGTGGTCTCTCCCTGGACTCCAGGCTGACCATCCACAATGCTGAGTCATTAAATCTCATGCAGATTATCACTGAACCTGCCCGGCTTAACCCCCACTCTCATAACCACTCCCTCCTGAACTGAGTTCGCTCCTCCCACCCCCTCCTTATTGTAGCAGCAGGAATCCTGCCGCCCGCTTTCAGTGACTTCTGCATGATGTTCTGCATCAGGAAGACACAGCATCTACCCTCCTTCCCTAAATACAACTGGACCAGGTCCCTCCATTCACTCATCACCTCTGCTTCCTTGAGTGACTTTGCTGCTGCAGACTGGACAGCCATAATCTTCACCATGGATGTCATCATGTTCCTCTCCTTGTTTCATACCAAATTCCCTTCCGTATGAGACAAGCACTCCCTGCTCAGAAAATCCAGGGTAAAAAATCACCACCACACCCTCACCTTGGCCAGTCTATATTCCCTCCAGGCTCAGACAAAGCAGTAGTGCAGCACTTCTTCAATACATTGCTTCTGCTGTCGCAGAGACAGCTTATAATGAGAGGTGACCTCAATGTTACATTAAATCCCTCCCTAGATGCACAGGCACTAGGGCCCATCACATGACCCAAGTGCAGAAATACTTGCACCATACCCTACTCCATTTAGGACTGGTTAACCTGTGGAGGCACTTTTTCCCATTTAGGCAGGAGTACACCCATTATGCCCCTAGAATAAAAACCTCAGCCAGACTTGACTATTTGTTCACAACGCCTGGACATTTAGATTCAGCACAAGATAAGTTGCACAGCTTTACTTTGCTCTCAGATCATGCACCAGTGTATGACAAAGTTTCTTTGATATGCCTCAGTGCACTACACAATGGAGGCTTAATCTGGATTTACTGTGTGACTCTGAACTTCTCCACTCCTTAAAAGACTTCTCCAAATCATACAGGAGAAGTCAGATCCTGCCATATCTGCTTCCATTCTCTGGGACACTGTTAAGGTAGTACTCCGTAAAGAGCTCATTGCCTAATTGGCTAAGAAGAAGAAATTGCATGAAACCAAATACATCAAGCTTCAACAGACCCTATCTACATTGCAGACTTTTCCTCCAGTGAGGGAATACTTCTGTAACCCCTCAGATAGCTAAAGTGAAGCAAGAGCTGCAGCTGCAGAAGATGATGGACACCAGGGTGGAGGAAGCGATGTTCTGTCTAAAGCACTCCTACTATAGTGGAGGTACATGGCTTTCAAAACTGTGCCTATAGGCTGCATAATTGCAAGGCTCAGGAATGCATTCTGTTGTACTTTGGTCAGGATATGGGAACTTTTGTCAAAAGGCTAGAGGCAATCATAAAAATACTAATCATCCATTATTGATCCCTATATTCGACAGAAGACTGCCTCTCAGGAACAACTACAAATGCTGTATTTCTACAGATGTTTCCCCTCCTGTCATTAGTTCCCAATGTGGCCCAGACTCTCCTGACTCCTATTTCAGCTGAAGAGGTTTGTGTCATCTCAAGAAACTCTAAAACTCAAAAATGCCCAGGCCCAGATGGATACCAGACCCAGTTCTATAAGAAGTTTCGAGACACTCTGCTTCCTCCAGTGCTTGCTGCCATTTGAGCTCTCCAAGGTAAAAGGCATTTCACCTCCCTTGTGGCAGTACACAGTGATCTCAACAATTCAAAAACCAGATAAGGATCCCAGGTATACAACCACCTATAGGCCAATATCCGTCATAAATTATGACCACCAAAATGTTATGTTAATATGGGCTCACTGTCTGGAAAGGCTTTTACCAGCTCTAAAAGATAAGGATCATTGTGACATTTGTCCCATTTGTTATACAGAAAGAGTTAAATGCAAGGATCTGTTTTAGCCTCTCCTTTTCTGTCTCTTGTCTATCTGGTTGCACAACTGAATGTTCTCATGAGACTTAGGAACTGATCATTCTGACAGTCTTGCATTTCTACGCCTCTTGCTGTCTCTCTGCCCTCACTTGCTGTTTATGTCTTTTCTTCCCCTTTACATATTTGTAGTTATAAAATCTGTGTGGGTCTTTGTATGAAACTGTAGGTAATACTGTGATGTGTTTGTTTGAAATGTATATAATTATAGTGATGAAATGATTGCAAAAAGCTATTTGGAATTTAGGGGGGTTAACGTGAGATGCAGTTTGAGCTCCTGTCAGGATTGTTTACAAACTTTTTTGCAGAGCTGTCAGCAGGGGGCCAGCTTGGGACTTTGTTCTATTTGCAAGCCTGCTCTGAAAAGAAACTAGCAAGAACATTTTATGAGTAACAGGATGTCTCTTAACAAGTTCCCAGTCGAAGACTTATAAAGGGAGCAGCAATACTTTTGCTAGAGCGAGAGGGAGAGACTGAAACTTGGAATTAGAGATATCCTCAGATGAAGGACTTTGGTTTCTCTATTTGTACTGCCTTTGTTAATAGTTATACTGAACACTTTTTATTTTACTGTTATTGATAATAATAAAATGTTACTTGTGAATTTTTACAATAGCTCCTGGCTTTCCTATGCTTCTTGACCTATGCCTCCATCAAGTTGGCTTTACTCGTGATGGCCAGCAGATGGCAGTGTCTGCTGTACCCTTCTGCTTTTGGACTTTGCCAAGACTTGACAAATATCAGTGGCACAACTTAATTTAGATGCAGAGAAGGTGTTTGACAGGGTGGCCTGGACATTTTTGTGGGCCACCATGTTGAATTGTGGTTTCCTGGGGAGGTGTTTCAAATGTGGCAAGGTTTATATGCCTTCCCACAGGCTTCTCTGAGAGGAATAGCTCCCTTAGCCCCCATTCTCTCTCCAAACGGGCACGATTCAAGGTTGTTGATTGCTGCCATTGCTTATTGCCCTGTACTTGGAGCCAGTGGCTGCTGCCATCTGCACCAACACACAGATTTAAGAAATTACCATTGGGGGGAAGATTATAAAGTTTCACGATTTGCAGACAATATTTTACTTACTTTGACTTCCTCCAAGAAGTCCATCCCAGAGGTTTGGAAAACCCTAGCACAGTTTGGAGAACTGGAGGGACACAGATTAAACACTCATAAAACTAAGGTTTATCTCTAAAACTACATCCCTTCCTTTGCATTAAGACAAGCTTTCTCTTTTACATGGTACAATCGAACTCTTTGGTATCCAGGGATAAAACTTACTAAACAGCTAGAACATCTGGAGCTCAGCTGTGAGCCCTTAACCCAGCAGATCACAGAAACATATAATTAGCTGTCAGATAAGGACCGCTTGGCCCTTCTAATCTGCCTATTTGTTCTTACCTACAGTAACACCACAGATCCTACATGGTGTCTGGTCTCTTATCCTTCCCCTTCCTTTCCCCTATGATTCCCTTGTGCTTATCTCATGCATTCTTGAACTCTACCACTGTTTTGGCCCCACCACCTCTGCTGAAAGACTGTTCCAGGCACCCACCACTCTTTTTGTGAAGAAGTACTTCCTCACATCTCTTCTGAATTCACCCCCTCCAGTTTCATAGCATGCTCCCTTGTTCTTGAGCACTTTTTTCCCCTGAAAAATATTTCCTTCCTGTACCTTATTTATCCCCATTAGGTATTTAAAGGTCTCTGTCACATCCCTCTCTCCTTCCTTCCTCTCTTCCAGTATGTACATATTCAGATCCTCTAGTCCATCCTCATATGCCCTCTGGTGCAGACCCTGCACCATTTTAGTTGCCCTCCTCTGGATCACCTCCACTCTGTCTATATTCTTCTGGAGATGTGATCTCCAGAACTGGACTCCATACTCTAGGTGGAGTCTTACCAACGATCTATACACAGGTAACACTACCTCCCATTTTCTGCTGGTGATACCACTTCTTTTGTACTCCAGCATCCCACTAGCCCTCTCAACTGCATTGTCACACTGCCTGGCCACCTGCAGGTCATCTGATATGATTGACCTCCTGTTTATTGATCATCAGTACTACCCCACCCATTTTGTACTCTGCCTTGGGTTTCTGTGCCCCAAGTGCATTATTTTACACTTGTTCACATTGAAACCAAGCTGCCATACCTTTGAGCACTCCTTATGTTTTCTCAGGTCACTGCTTATCCTGTCCACCCCTCTCCTGGAGTGTCCACCCTAGTGCAGATTTTGGTTTCATTGACAAAGAGGTAGACCTTCCCTTTCAGATCCTCTGCAATGTCACTTATAAAGACATTACAGAAGACCAGTCCCAGTACTGATCCCTGATGCACCCTGCTGGTCACTCTCCCTTCCTCAGATTGAACTCCGTTTACCACCACCCTCTGCTGCCTATCCCCCAACTAATTTCTTACTCAGTTAACCACCTTTGGACCCATCCCTAAGCTGCCCAGCTTGTTTACTAGCCTCCTGTGTGGAACAGTGTTGAAAGCCTTACTGAAATCTAGGAAAGCTATGTCCACCACTCCACTGTGACCTAGTTCTTTGTTCACAGAAAGAAATATTTCAGCTTTGTTTGACGTGACATCCACCTGTGAATCCATGCTGCCTCACTCAGGTCCTGTAACCCATTGGATTCTAGATATTCCACAGTTTTTTCTTTCAGCAGTGATTACATTAATTTTCCCACAACTGATATCAGACTGACTGGTATATAATTGCCAGCCTCTTTCCTGCTACCACTTTTGTGCAGTGGGATGACACCCACCCTCCTTCAGTCCTCTGGACTTGTTTCCCATGATATGTTAAGCAGGATTGTTACAGGTGTAGCTAGTACCTCCCTGAGCTCCCTCAACACCCTTGGATGCACCACATATGTCCCCATTGCTTTATCAACTTTTGCCTTCTGCACAGCCCCACCACTTTCTTTTTTAACCTTACAATCCCACTCCTGGTCTTTATCTTTTCAGTTACGCACCTAAAAAATGTCATGTCCCCTTTTGTTACTGCCTGGGCTATTCCCTCTTCCGTTTGCGTCTTTGCATTCCTTGCTGCTCTCCTTGCTTCTTTCTGTTTCCCTTGGCATACTTTCTTATCCTCCTAACTCTGTTTCTCCTTTTACCTTCTGAATGCTACCCTCTTAGCTTTTACCTTTTTTGCCAGCTCTTTTCAGAACCATAGCAGTCTCTTTTTATGGCTGCAGTGGGCAGAGCATGCAGCCATGTTGGGATCAGCTGGAAAAATGACTGATCGGATTCTGACCACAGCACAAATTTAAAGCTGCAGTACAATCTGGTCAGTCAGTAAAAGTGCTCTGCTGATTGCACATGGCCACTGAGCTCACAGTGCAATAGTCTGCCATGGCCAACATGACCAGTGGAGCTCAGTGCACATGCGCAGTTTCCTCCGCACATCACTCATGCGCACACTGAGCTCATGGCGGAACATTCTGTCATGTCCAATATGGCCACCAGAGATCAGTGCACATACAGGAACTCCGGCTGCCATCTTGGGCATGGTGCATTGTTCTGCCATGAGCTTAGTGAGTGCTATAAAAGGACAGCTGCAGCTGTGTCAGCTCTGGCCAGAGTTTGTTCCTCTTGTTTTGACTCATCTGCTTAATGTAGAGGTTTGTTGCTCTCACTATGGCCTTTTTTATTTTTGCACACTGTTCCTCCACCCCACCCAGGTCATCCCTTCATGAGGTAATCTCTGAGGCATTCACCCATTTTTATAAAATCTGCCCTCCTGAAGTCCAGGACCCTTGTCCTTGTGTGGTTTGATTTAGCAACCATCCTTATATTGAACCACACTTTACAGTGATTGCTGGTCCCCAGGGAGCCTCCCACCTTGATGTCTGCAACACTGTCCCTGTTAGTGAGTACTAGATCCAGTATTGCCCCATCACAAGTGGGTTCACTGACTAGTTGCCTGATGAATACCTCCTGCAGAGAGTCCAAGATGTCCCTGCTTCTAGCTGAAGCTGCACCTGGGAGGCTGCAATCTATATCCGGCAGATTGAAGTCCCCCATCAGCAGCACCTCCACCTTTTCTGCTATTTTGCCAGTGGATTCTACCAGTACCTTACCTCTTCCCCTGTGCTTGGAGGTCTGTAGATCACACCAGTGCAAACAGTGACTCCATTCCCTGTCTCCAGGGCATCCCACATTACCTTTGCTCCCCCTGTAGTCCCTATATCTCTGTCACTTTTATGCTTTCCCTCACATAAAGCACCGCCCCCTTTCCTTCCCACCCTGTCTTTCCTGAACAGAGTAAAGCCTGGTATGGCCATGTCCCAATCATTTTTATTTCAGTGCAGCAGGACTCAGTAATGGCCACAGTATCCAGGATGGCCTCTGTCATGATGGCCTCAGGTGCGGAATATTATTACCTAGACTTCTAGCATTTGCACACATGGCCTTCCAGATTTTGTTAGCACTCTGCTTGTTACCCTGCCTTCTTTCCTTTCTGCCCCCCTCCTTCTCCTCTTTCTTTTGAATGCTCATGTGTCCATCCCCCTTTGTCTTTAGCATCTTGTTTCTTTCCTTACTTTGCACCCTCAGGGGTTCCTCTCCCCTCAGGTTCTCCCTACTCCCTACTTCAACCTGTGAGAGGGCATTTCTGCCTCCCTGATTTCTTTTGCCACCCCCCTAGGCTAGTTTAAATGTTCAAAGTAAGATTTAAACTGTCCGTCGAGGGTTGTGGTTCCCCTTCCGGATGGATGAAAGGCCCTTATCCATCCAGGTAGATCACCATTCCCCAATGTAGCTAAATCTCTCTCTCCTTTCTGCACCACTCCTTCAACAATGAGTTAAAGCTCCTGGTTTTGAGATCCCTCTGATCCCCTTGTTCAAGACAGGCAGCACCTCAGAGAAAGGCACAGCACACACTATCTGTCTAACATAACTTCCCAGCTCTCTAGACTCTCCCTGCATTGTCTCAGCTCCATCATTAGCCAGATCATTGCTCCCCAGGTGGACAATGATATCCAGGTCCACCTTCTGTCATGCTGCCCTAGTGATCCCTGGGATCTGTTTCTCATTCCTCTGGGCCATGGCACCATGTATACACCTGATGTCCTTTCTGTCTCCCTTTTGATTCCCAAATCTATCCCCCTGAGAATGAAGTCCCCCACCAAAAGTTGTTTCCTCCTCCTCTGTGGTCCTCTCCCACCCTTCTTGGGGTCTCTGCTATGGAGGATCCCCCCACATCCTCCCTGGCCACTACCTTGTGTGCCTTGTCCTGACAGTCCTGCCCCACCAGAGCAATGTAGGAATTTTGTAGTGGTGCCAGTTGAGGAACATGATTCTGACCCACCATCCCCACCCTTCCAGAGACCGTCACCCCTACCTTTCTAGAGCCCACCATAGTACAGCTGCTTCTCCTCCTCCCCTGGCATGCTCTGAGATAACTGTGGCACTCATAGTGGTCCCTGGGTGGGGAGGAAGGTCCACCGAATTTTAGGCGACTCAGCCTGGAGTCTGGTGACCTACTCACTCTACCCATACAGGTGCACGCAGATGGGGCAGCACTGCAGTCTCTGGAAGGTCTCACTGAAAACTGCCACCCCACTGCAACTGCACTGCACCACTCCCAGCATTCCCAAATCCCTACTCTGCCTGTGTTACTTAGAAATACTTTTGTACCTTTACCCTTAATATGGTATTACAAGTTCCTTCCCTTATGTCGCTTGTTATACCCTTTTATACACCTATCCTAGACAGGGTGTTGCTTCTGTTCCCAGTTTTGTTCCACCCTTTTGCTTTTATCCATACCTTGTGTACTCCTTAGCCCTGCTAGAGTATTATATTTTAACCCCTTTTGTCGTTCCCCTTTGTACACTTACCCTATATAGGGTGTTGCTCCTATTCCTTGTTTTGGTCTGCCGTTTATCTACCACCCATCCTGGCAGTGAATGCAACAACTGGAGTGAACTGGTACCTTACCTTAGTCGATCAGCAGAGTCCCCCGCTTTCTGCTTCCTCCTGCTGATGCCTAAGATGCCAGTCTTACACCTGCTCCACTCCTTTGCTGTTCCAGTCACCTGCTTGGATATGAATGTGTGTGGGACACATTGAGTGCCTACTTTTATACCCCAAGTGACTCTTCCACTAGGCAGGACTTCCTGCCAGGCGCTGATTTGTTCATGTCAGTCACGTGACCCTCCTCAGCTTTCTTAGTTGTCTGAGCTCCAGTCCTGAATCCCTATATCTGCTGGCTCAATTAGGACAACTTCCAAGGGGGGAAAAAGTTAGTTTTATTAAATCTCTAACAGCCTAGTTGTGGCTTTTGACTTTTAAATCAGAGTACCTTGATTTTATTAATGCATGATGTATGCTATGTTAAAAATATGCCAGTAAGGGAAAAAGACATTTGATTTGTACAGCATCTATTAGCTTTATCAACCTCTATAGTTTACTTTTAAATCCAAATCCCCAGCGTTTGTTTATGCACAAATATGCTTATATTTAAAGCATGTCAGTGGCCCTCCTCTTTGTTGCTCAGTCCAGCTATTGGTGTCTGAGTTTCAAAAAAATGGTGCTAACACTTCCCCATCTGATCTACTATACGGCATATTTGATATGCCTGCTCTAAATTTGCTTTTTTTCTGGTGTTGCCATTTCCTCTATTTAAAAACAAGTACCCATATTATCTTTTGCCCAATTTAAGTAAATGACTTTCACACAATTAGTTAGCTCAGTGACCATCCCATTTGGTAGCCAGTTCGGGTGTCCAGGATTTTAAATATAGCACCAGACACTTTCCCACCTAACATCCTTTGCAGCTGCTTGTTCATCAAACAGCAAGAGTAATAAGCAGCAAATATCTTAAGTGCAAAAGACTAATCAGAATGAGAACTTCTGGCTCCTTTGTGGGCTCACAAGCACTTCAAGTCCCTACCCCCTCCTATGGCACGTCACCAATCCTTAACCTTTGTAAAGGTTCTCAGTGCCTTCTCAGCTGCTGCTCATCCTGGCTAAATTTACACAGTGCTTCCAGGACTTGTAAAAGTGCTAAGAAAACTGACATGCCCTTGTCCTGGATTGGAACTCACAATCTTTTGTTTATCAGGCTTTAGACCTTTCCACTACACTGCCAAGCTGGTATGCCAGATCTCTCTAAATTGACTCATTGTTGCCTGTGTTCTTTTTAACTGGCAAAAGGTAATCTGCCAAAACATTTTACCTAGAATTTTATATTTTCTACAAACCCTGCCACTTATGCCAGATCAGTATTTTTTCTAATCCTGGAATAAACTCATATCTAGATTTATATGGCAGGGCGCTCCACCCCAGATCTAATTTTCCATATTAGATCTCCCCAGAAAATGTGGCGGTGTGAATCTTCCTAATCTGAAGTGGTACGCGCAGGTGGTCCAGCTCCGAACCATGTGCCACTGGCTAGTGCATAACTAACAGCTGTACTGGAAATATTTAATTCACTTTGAATGATCTCTTTAGTCTCAGGAATCCCCCAGAGTAGCCGCACATTCACTGTATTTGACCAGTATATGGCAGAGACAATCAGGCAGTGGTTGGTGGCAAGGAAGACTTTCCTGATCTCCACCAAACACTTCCACATACAAGCTAAACAATATGACACCACCTTCCCTCCAAGTAGGCAGGATCTGAGCATAAAGAGGTGGAGTAGGCTGGGTCTCTGATTTTATTTCCAACTGTTGGACTCCCAAGGCATTCTGCCATTTGTATCCTTACATACAACCTTTCAGCTTCCATCTACAGACCATTATAGGTACCTGCAAGTCTGCTCATACCTGCTGGGCCAAGGAGTAACTGTTACTAGTTTACCTGATAAACCCCCTCCCCTTTTGTGGATCCTCACATCTCACTTGAAGGGTGAGGTTTATGCCCATCTTATCAGTCACATATACAGAGCCCTTCAAGACACCTCCACAGATACCACAGATTCTATTTTGCAACTCTTTTACAAGGACCTGGCAGCAACACCCTCCCTAGTGACCTCACACATATTTACCCTTGCTGCTTACTGTCTAACCTCCGTTACCAGCTAGAGAGAGTTCTCATGGAAATGTAGGTGTAATTTCTCTCACTCTTTGGACGTAGTCACAAAATATGCAGGTCCACAAAAGCCCATGCTGGAGTAGATGTGGACAGATTTCAGCCAGCTATACCCACTTCTTCTGTGACTGCCTGTTTCTCTGGCCCTTCTGGCAAGGAGTCATCCAGGAACTAGAAAAAACTTTAGTTGCACAGGAGACATTATACCTTCTTTAATACTGATGGATGTTCCCCCAGAGGGAAAGTCTATTATGGCTGTGACCTTTGAACTACTGTTAATCTTAGTTCTGGGGGTCAAAAGGTAATTACTTGGCAGTGGCATACCATAGCTGCAGAAGACTGGCACAAGATACTGATGGAGAACCTATTCCCTGGAGAGACTGGCCTATACTACCTCCAGTAAAATCATCCTATTTGAAACAAGATGGCTCAGATGGGTGCTGTATCAACTGGACACCTATTCTGACTTTATACCATAAAGGGTGTCCCCCATCCCCTAGTTCCCTGACCACCCATTTCCTACGCTCCCCTGTCCCACCTTTGTTATTTGTCCTCTCCTTTTTCTAGCTCTCTGACCTACTGTTCTTCAAACATGTTTTTTTTTTCTTTCTATATTGTTTTTAGTACATCTATTATATGCTTTTGGGAACCATGGTTGATTAATTTTAATCTCCCATAGGGAAATCATACCTACCCATTTAAAAGCACTAGTCCTATGGCAAACATGAACGTATGATAACCTGAATTCACAGGGGACCTGTGAAATACTATACACCAGTCTGTGGGATGTCTCCCATACTCCAGTAGCTGGGCTCCTAAGCTCATGTACACAACTTGGTCTATATGGTGAAATGATGGACAGCAGACAACATATTTCAACCAATAGCTGTTTATTGATTTGAAAGCCTTTTTCTTCTATTGTATTTAGAGCACATTTGCTAATACTGTGTCAACTCTTTATGATCTCTTTTCTGTACTCTGTTGTATCACTGTATCTTCAAATAAATGTTATAAATATTCACCATCATCCCTGGATTACCCTTGAAATCATTGATCAGTGCAAGTTACGTGATCTCGCTTGGGCACGTTTTAAACTATCTCACTCCCTTTCTGACCTCCTCTTATAAAGGACTATGAGGAACTCCTGTGCTAAGGCTGTCTGGGCTGTAAAATTGCAGTATCTCAAGGCCAGCCTTCAGAACATCCTTAACACCCTCCTGAAGTTCTGGAAAGTAATTCACTCTCTTTTTGACCCTCTACCCAGTCCACCCCTCCTTTGTTGCTGCTCATTTCAGTGAATTCTTTATTACTTGTGCTTTCCCTTCTGTGCACCCTCCAGCCTCCTCTGCTCCTCCTCACATTCCCTCTTCTCTCTCTTCCACTGGTTTCCTCATTCCCCCAGCTACTACCCAGGAAACCCTCACATCTCTCAACATCGCAAATCCATTCCTGATGGACAGGATTCTAAACTACTCCAAATCTCTGCGCCTGCTATAGCACATCCAATGACTCAGCTACTCAACCTTTCCTACTCCCTCAGTGCCATTACTCAGACTTGGAAGATGGCCAGAGTTGTTCTACTCCACAATGGGGGGGGCTTACTCCCCAGGTAACGTTCAGCTAATATCTCTCCTCCTTTCCCTTGCTAAACTACAAGAGAAGCTTGTCTACACCAGACTCTCCAATTTTCTGCCCTCCACCGATTTCCTGTCCCCATTCAAGTCTGACTTCCAGAAGCATCACTCCACCATCTCCTCTCTGCCACTTGTAATCAATTCTGTCTTCTCAAGGCTAGATCAGCGGCATATCACAGATGCAATTTTCATTGATCTGGCCAAGGCTTTGACTCACTGTCCCCGGATAAGCGGAGTTCTGCTGGCCTCTCCAGTTCTTGCAGTAGACTGTTTCCATTCTTACCTCTCAGGCCAGCTGCAGTCAGTACAGGTTGGTAGTGCCCTATCATCTCCACTTCTCTTCCAGGCTGGGGTCCCACAGGGCTCCATCCTGATGCCCATCCTGTTCTCCATCTTTCTTTTTTTTTCTACTAAGATTTTATTAACAATTTTTATACAGAGAATGTATCTTTTAACACACAAAACCTCCATGTGAAATGTACATACCTGCTCAAAAACATATAACATAAGATACATCCTCTGCCCCCTCAAACCACCACCCCCAACACCCCCCCAAAGGCTCTGAGGTGCCTACCCAACCCTGCAAACAGAGAAGAAAAAAGGGAAGAGAAGAAAAAAAACATCTCTATATCGTGTAACAAGTATAGAGGGGACCCCATATTTTATTAAACCTAGGGAGCTTATTCTGAAGAATGGCAATCATTCTCTCAATCCGGAGGTTAGCCAGAAGTTCCTCCAACCATTCCCATAGCTAATAGCACGGAATACTTCCAGTGTCTGAGTACCACTCTCTTGAGGGATGCCGAGATCAACAACATATGAAACCTCCTATTTTTAAAAGGAATAGAAGCTACATCTCCCATCAAACAAACTTGGAGTGAAAGGTCTCCCAACCTAATAACAGGTCTACCCCATTTTGATACATGTCAGAGTGGCACAATCTTTGGACAGTTCCAAAATATGTGCAACAATCTCCACCCCTGCTGACACCTCACACAGGATCGTCCGTAGATATCTTTAAATTCACCAACTTCTGAGGGGTAGTAAATATTATGGAGTATTTTGAACTGAATCAATCTTAGCTGATCTTGGGAGATCAACTTATGACAACTGTGCCACAGTCCTGTCAGTCCATGTCCCTATTGGGAAACACTGAAGCCCAATAGGAAGATGGGAGCTAAATTCTGGGAGTAGGCCCAGTTAAATAACATAGCATAAATATTGGAGACAGCATGTGGTAGACCTGCCAGAGGCCAGCAAAGTCTCGGAAAACTCCAATTTGATTCTGTATTGCCTATTACCAAATTTACTGACAGCGAGATGGCAGAAGCTGATAAACCTGAAAAATCACCGAGGATGGCAACTTAAACTTACTCATAATCTCAGATGCAGGAAGCACATATCCATCCACTGAGATTAAATCCCTTACACAACACTCCTCCTGCAGCCAGGCGGCCTTCATGAGTCTACCTTCAATCACAAAACCTAGGATTTCCCCTTATGGGCTGGGGACGGGTCAGTAACATGAGAATATTTCAGGAAACCACAAAGCTGCGTATGCGCCCTTACAGAGACCTCAATGGAGACTTCCTGAGGCCCCTGGCAAGAGATTGGAATTAACGTACAATGGAGGCTTCAGGAGCAAGACCTGCCCCCTAATAAGAGCCAGTTCAATCGGTAACCATAAAGGGGTATCTAAGTCACCATGTCCTGAACCCACCTCAGATACTTGTTAGCTTGACCCGCCAAAAATAGAGTCCCAGGTGCGGTAGTCTAAGTCCACCCAATAATTTGGGGCAGCCAGCTTGTAATAGGCCATTCTAGCCCTCTTGTACCCCACACAAAGTGGCGATAAGCCCATGAATCTTTTTAAACCATGAGCGGAGGCGAATATTCAAAGCACTAAGGGGTAGGAACAGCCTGGGAACACATTCATTTTGACCAAACTTATCCTCCCCACAACGAGATCGGAAGTTTAGCCACCTTTTTAAACTCTAGGTCAATTGTATGAACAGAGAATCCAGATTTAGCTACCTAATAAGCCCCGCATTTCTAGATAAGGTAAGACCCAGATATCTAATAGCTTCCGAGTTCACGTCCAGGCCAGCTACGCTATCTCCCGCCCTAAATACTCTCCTATTAAGTGGATAAACCACCGCTTTCCCCAAATTTAGTTTATAGTTAGCCAGAGAGCTGTAATCTTGTATCTTTTCAAAAGAGCAGGGATAGAGTCATTCGATCTGAAATATATACCAAAAGATCATCCATAAGCTGTTACCTTTACAGTACTTTCCTGAACCTTAATCCCTTTATTTCATGATTATAAAGTATACTTTTAATCAAGAGTTCAAGGTATAAATTAAAAGAAGAGGGACAGCGGGCATCCTGCGTGTACCCACATATAACCTAAAAGGATCAGATGTCACTCCATTACGAAATCCTTGCTGTGGGATTGAGGTACAGAGATCTAATCCAATGCAAAAATAGCTCCGGGAAACCCAATTTTTTCATTGCCGTTATTAAATACCGCCAGTGTACCCTATCGAACGCCTTCTCCGCGTCCAACGAGACCAGCACCATAGGGTCACTGCCCTCCTCGGACGCGGAGAAGACATACGCCACTGTTCTCAAATGATCATTTATCGACCTCCCCTGCATAAAACCAACCTGCTCCATGCCAATCAAGTCAGGTATAACCTTATTTAAGCGATCTGCTAGCACCTTCGCCAGAATTTTTATATCGTAACTGAGCAGAGAAATAGGCCTATAACTAGCCAGCTGCTTGAGCGGTTTATCAGGTTTCAGGATTAAAACAATAATTGCCTCAAACAGAGATTGATCTAGCACCTGACCACCAAGAACATACTGAAACAAGGACACCAGGAGTAGTGACAGTTGTTTGGAGAATACCTTATAAAAATTGGACGAGAAGCCGTCCGGCCGCGGAGTTTTGTCCAAAGGGAGCCCCTTGATAACCCTTTCCACCTCCTCTTGGGAAATACCAGAAGTAAGAGCCACCCTCTGATGCTCCACTAGAAAGGAAGGTTTAACTCCTCAAAAGAGGCCAGTATTTCCTCCTCAGAGGATTCACCATTAGGCTATAAAGGGATTCAAAATAACCTAAATTCCTCCGCTATCTCCTTGAAATTTTAATCCGACCATCCTTTTCGGACTGAACGCCTGAATTATCAGGGGAGGCCTCTAATTGTTTGACACGTCTTGCCAGAAGTTTCCCGCCTTCTCCCCGATCCACGTAACTAGCTTTAGTTTTGATTAGCGCCAGTTCAGCTTGTTCCCCTAATAATGTGAGATAAAAATCTTTCAATTTAATTAACTCCTGCTTATCTTTCTCTGAAGGATCATGGGACAGGCTGTTCTCCATAATTCATATCCAGGCTAGTACATCCATTATGAGCCTCTCTCTCTCTCTCTCTCTCTTTTCCTTCTAACTGTCTGCCCTATCAGAACCCCTCTGATGAACGCCTTGAACGCCCCCCAAACCATATCAGGACGAGCATCCTCTCTCACATTGTTATGTACAAACTCCTCTATTTGGGAGGAAATATGTTTAACTATATTATGGTTTCTCAGGATTTGGTTATTGAGTTTCCATCTGTTACTACCTTTAGGAAGGAGGCGAAGGTAACCCGATACCGACACTACTGCATGATCGAGGAGGTCCGACTGTATCTGGAACCTAGTACCCGGAGAGGAGAGTGCAGAAACCAATATAGTCGATCACGGGAAGCAGTGCCATGAGGCGGAAGAAATAAAAGAATAATCACGGTCCCGGGGTGAAAAACCCTCCACACATCCGATAAACCAAATTGATCTACCCAATCCCTCATGGCTCTTTGAGCGGGTGAGAGTCTTGAAATTGTGGGGTTGGACCTATCCAGTGTAGAATCCATTACCAAATTAAAATCCCCACCAATAATAATAGGGACATTAACAAAGGGTGCCAAAACTTCCCCTAACTGTACAAAAAAATCCTGAGTATCCGAGTTGGGACCATAAACTGAGCCAATCAAAATCTCTAAAGTCTGCAGTTTCCCAAGAACCAAAATATATCTACCCACTCTATCCTGCAGAACTTGAAGGGGAGTGAAGGGCACAGCCCTGTGAATTAAGACCATGACCCCTTTACTCTGGGAGCTACATTGTGAGGCAAAAACTTGTCCAATCTGGAGACGCCTCATATTGTTACACTCGGCATCCAACAAGTGTGTCTCTTGCAAAAACATTATGTCTGCTCCTAAAGCATTTAAATGCTTCAAAATTTTATATTGTTTGGATTTCTGTCTTGCCCCCTTAACATTCCAACTTAAACACTTAAAAACTTTATGAGATATCATGAATCCAGACATAGAACACGAAATCAACCTTAACATATTCCAAACACTTTCCCTCACCTATTACCTCAGAGCCTTGTGTAAACCGCCCCCTCTGCCCCCCCGCCAACCCCTCCAGACCAAGAAACTAAACCCCCATACCCCCAGAAATTCCCCCCATTAGACCTTCCCACAACAACACTAAACCCCCCAGACCCTAGGGATGCACCCCTAATAAACCCTCCCACAGCATCACGGCCCATGATGACAGCTCGCTCAGCCGCATCATCCACTGCCCAGCCACCCCCCTAGCCCAATATCCATTTAGACCTTGTCGGAACTGCTCACTCCCTCCATAACAAAACCAATACATAAATAAACTATTCCTACTCCTGGACATGATTACCTGACTGTAGGTCATCCCACCGAACCCCTCACCCGAAATGAATCATCCTTCTGTCCAGAAAAAAAAAAAATCCAAAAACCACTATTCTAATATGTCTTAACCCCTCAACGAGAAAGTGTCTGTAACCATTCAACGTAATCGAACTACCCCCCCCCCGAAAACCTCCCCCATCCTCCCGAAATTAATTAGAGCTACTCAGGTGCAGAGAAGAGAGCCAGAGACCCCCCATGCAAAACTTCACCCATATGCACCTGAGCTCCATCGCCCTAGAATGTCTGCAATACAGGAGCACCAAAATAAAACCAAGAGCTTTATTTAGCCCCACTGCCCAGCAAACCCCCATTGCTGTAGCCCGAATAACATATTCCCAGTAGGAGACAGTAAAAGAAAGACCCCATATCACAAGGGCCAAATAATAAGTCCTCTCCAGAAGAGTCCAGCGTCCACCATGAGCCACTCCCATTACTGCCAAGAAATCCCCACCACCCAAAAGGGAGTTGAACCACCCTTCCAGCATCCAAACAGTCCGCTTTCTTCTTCCGGTTTGTCAGGCAGCCAGCAAAACCTTAAGCATAAAAAACTCCCATATCGCTGCGTAAAACAAAATGCAGTGTCAATAAAACGTTTCAGTAATCCCTTCAGAGAAGCGGCACAGAACTGGGCGTGAGAATGT
This sequence comes from Neoceratodus forsteri, assembly GCA_016271365.2. Classification (NCBI taxonomy): domain Eukaryota; kingdom Metazoa; phylum Chordata; order Ceratodontiformes; family Ceratodontidae; genus Neoceratodus; species Neoceratodus forsteri. Next base: position 558,043,188 of record CM057458.1, read on the forward strand.
CTAGCCTACAAGCGACATGCACCACCATACTTTCCCGAATCACATCAGTGAGTCCATCCCTCAATAGGGGCCTATTGACACAAGCTCACTTGAAGCTTAAACAAATTTGGCGGATTTTTCTGCAGCACCTCTCTAGCCAACTCCACTTCCTCGAAACTTGCCAGGTGTCATCCACGAGGATTAGAGCTTTGCAGGGTAAGTCATCCTGTACTTAATGCCAGCCGCAATTAATTTGGACACCACCGGGTGAAAGCGTAGCCCTCGTTGCACCGCACTGACAGCGGCAAATCTTGTTCACTCTGAGGCTCGCTCCCTCCCACTGCAGCGATTTGACCTCTTTGACCTTTTGGAGGAATAGCTGCCTTTCTTGATAATTTAAAATTTGGCCAGGAAAATACGAGGGAGGTGCACCAGGGAGGTGAGTCATGAGAGCCCTATCACGCTCGATGTTATAACAAGGCCCGTAGGGTGAAGGACCGGCAACTTTCTCCACCAACCACTGAAAAAACTTTACTGGATCACCTCCCTCCTCTCTCTCAGGCAGACCGATTAAAACAACATTATTGCGCTGGCTTCTGCCTTCTAGATCTTCTGTCTTCCTGTCCAGCTTGACAATATGCTGATTAATCAAAGTGAGCGCCCCCTCCAGCTTGTCCACTTTGCTCTCCAACGACTTCACCCGGGCTTCACCATCCATAGTTCTTCTGGCCAGGTCGCTTAAGGCACTGGTGATATTCTTAATTTCTAGAGCCAAATCTGCCATTTCCACTTAAAGGGAGGAATTCCTCTAAACGCGACACCGTTAACGCTCTTCCCTCCGTTACCTGGACTACAGGGCTGGGAGGTTTGTGCTGTCAAGGCCATAACTTCTTCGCGGCCTTCTCAGGAGTTGCGGGCGGTGTGCGTTTTGGCAGAGTCTTCGGCATCTCCTCCTCCATTGGCGACACCGACACTTTCCTCCTAATGTCCACAGCCTTAGCGGGTTCGTCTAGGTGTATACTGATACAAAGGTGAGCTAAATACACCCAAATTAGGCAGGAGATTAGCGGAGCTTCCAGCGAGTGCAGCTAGCAAGGAAACAGCATCACGTGACTCCCTGTTCTCCATCTTTCTTAACAACCTCCCCACAGCTTATGACAACTCGCATATCCACACGTATGCAGATGACTCTGTCATTTACACCTCCAGTCTTTCCACTACAGCTATAAAAGGTCTGCTCCAGCAAAACTTCAACAATGTCCTGTACTGGTTTCAGTATAACCAACTCCTGGTGAGCACAAAAAAAAACCTGTCTCTCACACCTTTGACACAAGCTAACAATTGGCTAGACTCCCAGCTCTGTCTGTCTTCTCCACCTTGGATGGCACCCATCTTGAAGTGGTTCATTCATTCAAATACCTTGGTGAAGCTTTGACTTCTCTACCCACATTGATGCCATCCACGCCAAGCTGCATCCTTTGTGCCTTGTAGCACAATAAAGACTGTCTGTCTCTACAAGTATGCCATGAGTTTGTCACAAAAATGGTGCTCTCCCATATTTGACTATAGAAATGTAGCCTATTATACCACTCCCTCCTCCTCCCTGGCTACACTGAACATCCTCTACAACTCCTCCTGTCATCTTGCCACCAGCTGTCCCCATTGTACCTACCGTTGCTCACTTTACTCCTCCTTATATATTTTTCCTCAACCTTCACATTGCCAGAACCACTGCGACTCATTCATATCCAAATACTTGTTTGGATCCCTTTCTTACCTCTCCTCACTCCACTCCTCCATCCCCTCTGCCTCCTGTTCCCTCCTCTCCAAGGATCTTTGCACTTTTGCCATTCATCATCCCTGCTTCTTTGCTGGGCAGTCAGCCTTTTCCTATCATCTTTCTTCATGCTTGAATCTGCTTCCATCCTCTTTTCTTTTCACTACCTCCTCTGTTTCCCTCAGGTACAACTGAAACTTCTTCCCTCCCACCTGCTTCTGGATTCCCCAGTCTGACTGCCTTCCCCTACAATTGCCTCCTACCCTGGTGTAGGTGTGATGGAATGCTTGATTTCTGCTGCGTATGGCACTTACTCCTGTTCTATATCATGTACTCTAAGCACTTTTTCATAACTGTGAATTGTGTCAGTGCTACAGTAATTGCATTAACTGTGTACTGTGTCCATGCTATGTACATACCATCCCTGTTCCCTTCCCCTGGCTCACACATGGAAACAAGCCTTGGCTCAGTGTGCCTTTCCCAGTCACCAGTCTTTAAATAAATAAATACATACATGCTTATATTTATACATACATAAAATAGCTTAACACCTGAGTATGCAGTTAATTTACTCCATCATTGCATTTCTGTCTTATTTTATATCCTCTGCTACTGGTAAGCTGCTTGATGTCCTGACATAGAAGATCTTTTCATTCTGACAATTTTTTTCTCATATTGGACAATTTCTTTCTCATATAGCACCAGTATTCTGGCATGCACTTCCAGTCCCTGCTAAACAGAACATTTCAGTTGCTGCTCAAAATGTTTCTTCTTAACAAGGTCTATGGTAATAACTAGCACTCATAATTCTACAGTGCCTTGGGATGTCTTTAATTTATAGAAGGCGCTTTATCAACTGTGTTGTTTGTTCATGTACTGTCATGAAATAGAGTCCCCAAGTCTGTTGAAAAAATATATAAAAATTTATTAAAAATGCAAAATGCATTACAGTTTGATCTTATAAAAGCTCAGTACAGAATATTCAAATGATAGTGTTTGCGTTCTCTCTCACACACACTTTCACTTACTCAATCACTTTCCCTTCCTCCCTCTTTCTCTCAGTCTCTCTCTCTCTTATCTGGGTTTGGGAACCTGTGGTTCTGCAGAAATGTGTTTGACTCTTCAGTCTCCTAATATCCCACCAATTCTCACTTTAAACATGATGTATTGATTTGCAGTGATGTTAGGAAGGTCTGATGATACTATGGGACAGGGAGTCATCCATAGAAGATTTTACTTCTCTTGACACAGTTTGTCATGCCTCTCCAACACCTTCAAATAATGGTCTGTGTACACAGCATTTTGTGTTATGACATTTATCCTTACCAGAAAACATTCTCTGCTCTAAAACCTGTTCCTAATCCTTGTCACAGGGCTGCTACATATTACTTGGTTCTGCACTGATATATTATTTGACATGTAGTAAATGTTTTATGTAGGGGTTCAATTCATTTAATATTGGTGGACAGCGAGAACTTCCACATGTCCATGTTAGGAAGTCATTCCATTTTTTGGAGGTCTCAGGTGTTAGTGGCTTAGCAGGTTGCAAACTCGCCTCTGAGTCTGGAAGATTGGAAAACTGGGGGTTTAGCCCCACACCAGGAACTTGGGGTAAAATCCCAATATTGACACTGTAGTGCAGCTTGAGGGGGTGCTGCACTCCTGAGAGGACATCTTTTGGATGAGATGTTAAACTGAGGTCCTGTCTACCTGTTCTGGTGGTTGTTCAGGGGGGATGTTAAACATCCCATAGTACTTCTCAAAAAGAGTAGGGGGATTTTTATGTAACCCCCTTGTTACCTGGGGTTACTAGAATCCCAGTAAGACCTAGTGGTAGGCAGGGAAGGCAGCTTGTGAAACTCCAGTTAAATGGATTTCACACTGTCTCACTCTGTTCTCAGTCTCAGCTGAGACTGAGGGATGACATCACCATAGAACTATCGCAGCTGCATGAGCCACAATGGAATCTGCAGAAGGGAGTTAGAGTAGAATGTTGGGAGGTTTGAACAGTCAGTCTGTGGTCAGTTGGAGTTGGAGATTTATTGTGAGAGGAGCACAACAACTCTGTGCTCAGGCTCTTGGAGCCTCATCCCTGAAATAGGGCTACAATTAGGGAAAGGTGTGTGTTTCTACCTAAAGAGAGACACAGTAAGTTTTTTTAAGTGGTGGAGACCGCTGATTCGGGTCTCTGTGCCCCTTCCTTCAGGGGATGGGGCAGGAAGGTTTGCCTGCTATTCCAGGGGCAACCCCCTGGCTACTGCTGGAGAAAGAAGCTGCCTTATTTTTCCCAAGAGTGTGGGGCACAAGAAGATTTCATGATTCGCCTGTGAGGCACCTGCAACCAAAGGGTGAGTTCTGCTCTTTCTAAAGGGCCCATGTTTCATCCTGAACTGTGTTAAAGTGGGGATTTGACTACTGAAGTAGTGGGAGGCCTTGAGTAATAGGCTTAACCAAAAGTAAAAGTATGTTCAAGTCCAGCACATAGGGGAAGTCAAGACATATAGAGGAGATGTGACATATGTCTACCCAGTAATCTACATTGCCAAGCTTTCAAAAGAGTTGTTTAGTTTCCAGAGAAATGGCCAGGTACTAATTGTGGGAGCTGGAGGTGGGAGACCCCCCATCATTAGTAACCAGGTCCACCTCTACGGATTTGCTCTGTGGATTTCTACTTTGCCTCATGCACTTGGCCAGTGATGAGGGAAGTACCCAGACGTGGGATAGAAGGACAATCCCCTCTAGGAGTTGAAGGCTCTAAGGTGGTTTGGGGAGCCACCAAAAGGAAAACTGGTTCATTCCCATATGGACCGCGGATCAAGTGGCCAGTTGGGGGGCCGGGCCAGGGGGGAAAACCCAAGTAGTGTACAAGTCAGGCTGTGTACCCAAAGCTGCGTACAAGTCTGGGCTGTGTGCCTGGTGGGTTCAGAGCCTGAGGGCTGAAATGCGAAGAAGTGTTCTGTATCTCTAATCTGTATTACCAGGAATGTAGCCCCGTGGGGGTCCGTCTATGCTTTATTTGTTCAGTTTGGATATGAATAAAAGCCACACTGTAGAATCCCATTCCTGGTTTTGGACATTACAGGTATTGCTTCCTGTGTTAAGATTTACTTGGGTGCTCCTGTGCAGAGTAGCCAAACCTAGACCCCCTGTGCAGAGTAACCTAGTCCTCCCTGAAACCAGTCCCCACCAGGTACTGCTGTCAGCTTCAACAGCATGCCATCTGTCATTTTGCAAAAAGGCAAGGGTCCAGGGGTTACAAAAATGGCGGCACCACTGGGATTTAATTCTGGGAGGAAAGGTGCTTGGGCAAGGGACTAGCGTTTTGGCTATCTGGCAGTGGGTAGCCCAAAAAGTTGAAGCAAGTTAACTAGTGTGTCGCTGTGTGCTGTGGATCTTATGCTGCTGTTAAAATGCCAACTGTTTACCAAGGAACAGTAAAGCTAAAAGAGTGTGCCCTTGTCCTGCATCAATTGTTTACAGCGTTTTTGCCAACTTGTTAAAGAACTGTGTTGTGATAAAGAAAAGTGTGGAAGACTAGGGGTAGCAACAGGAAAATTGTGCCCTGGACGTTGGAAATGCTTTTTTCACAGAACTGTCTGATTAAGAAATGTGTGGAAGACTAGTGGTAGCAACTGGAAAATTGTGCCCTGGACGTTGGAAATGCTTTTGAGTGAACTGAGAAACTTGCTGTGTAAATGGCCACGCTAAATGGCTGAAATGGGCTCCTGCCGTGGAGTCAGTTGAAGAAAAAAAAAGTGTTTTTTGCAGTTTAAATTTGCCTGCTCGATGATCACCGTGAGGAGAAGAGCACTCGCGAGGAAGAAGAGGCACATTTGCATGGCGTCGTGTGATTGGTGAGGCTGCAATCAGTCCCGCCCCTCAGCCAGCTCTACAGTGACTGCTCAGCATTCGAGAGGGAGTGTGAGTGGAGTGCGTGTATTGGCTAGTGGAGGAGCATCGCGGTGATTAAAAAATGCGGTAAAACTTCTAAAAATAGACTGTTTTGTTTAAAATAGGGCTCAACCCGCATCTCAATTGTCTGAATTACGAGTGTGGTGATCGGGGAGACGATCGGCAGGACTGCCCACCCGTTCTCTTTCTGAGGCCTCCAAGACTGGCTGCAGGCCGTTTTTCCATCGCAGCAAACAGCTACTGATAACAGTGAGTACCAACAATAAAAGTTGCTCAAACAGTGATTTTCTGCCAAAAGCCATCTAAATATGTGTGCAGCAGTGTAGTCGCTTTGCAAATAGACTGTGTCAAGTTCTACCAGCAAGTGCAAGTCTGTTAAGCCATTGACTGTGTGCATAGTAATGGATTCAGCATCAGTTTAAAGTTTTAAAGCCAGAGAGAGACTGCAAGTTGTAGCCAAATGTGCAGCACTAGTTTACAGGCAATCCTGTGCTTAAAATCCTGAGGCTTTAAGGAACTGTGAGTTAAAGAAATGTTTCCAGCAAGTGAAAAGTCAGTGGAAAATCATGTAAATGTGTTAAAAAAAGAACAGTGCAAGTTTGTGCAGTTTGAGCAAATGATATCGGTAGTGTGTGTAAATCGGATGCGCGGTGGCTTCACCCAGTTTCTGAATGTTGATGCACAGGAGTGCTGCCGCCGCCATTACAGGGTGGGGTAGTAAAGTAAACACAGCAGCAGAGGAGTCATTTTAAAAGTAAAGAAGGTGTTCAGTAAAGTGGGACTTTCAGTAACAGTGAGCTTTTGTTTGTTTTCCCTGCAGTTATGGCCTCAGGACCAGCTCACTACCCGGATCATGCCCGGGCTGCAGTAACAGCAGTAGTAAATAGATGAAAGGGAAATTGAAAGGTGTCATTATGGAGGACAACTGCCTCCTCATGTGGCGATTCCTGGATATCCAGTGCACAAGTGTCAAATTTGCTTAAACGCTGGAAGGGAAGTCTTCATGATACCTCACTGTGCTGGATGCCTAGAAAAATATGGCTTGTATAAAGTGCCCCAGATTTGTTTGGCTCCCACGTGGACAAATGTTCAGGAATCTGTAGTTGGCAGCACACAGCACCAGGTGGAGCCTGTTGACGAAGGCCCCTCAGGGGAGTGTGGCACAAAGCTAGAGGGTGCAGATTTAGAGGCAGAACCAGAAGTTGAAGTTTTGGATGCTGGATCTCAGAAGGAAAGTTCAGATAAAGCATCAGTAGACCCCTGGAGGGGGGGCCTAGCCCAAGTCTCATAGGAGAAGATGAGATGCGGGAGGCCTTTGAATGGGAGGTGTCGACCTCCATGCCTAGTGATGAGTGGATAGTCTCAGGAGTGAGAACAACTGCTCACTCCTGGGCTCAGATCCTCAGTGAGGAAGAAGATGAGGGGGAACCTATGTGGCCTTGTGAAAAAGGAACGGGTACACAGCCTCAAGCTCTTGCTTCGGAAGAATGCATGGAAGAGAGTGGTGATGCCACTGCCTTGGCTATGCAAGAAGAAGAAGTCAGGGATCCATTTCTAATCTCTTTGAGGATGCGTAGCTGGCAGAACTAGGACTGGCGGCCCCCAAGCCAGGCCAGCGGTCTCAGGTTGACCAAAGCTAGTAAAGAGGAGAGACTGGTTCGTAGGAAGGTGAATGAGATATATGGGATGACCTTTCCTACCTTTCCTCAGAAAGTCTGGGAGGAGATTGAGAACAGCAGGAAATCCTGGATCTGGGCCGAAGCAATGAAATGTGTGCATCCTGGTGCAAACAAGCACGTCAAAAACAGACAATTTCATGAGAAATATACCCAGTGGAAGAGAGGCAGGACACTGTTTATGGACAGAGTGCAAATAGTGGACGGAGAGGGACGTGAAACCTTCCACTGTGTGAATTACGTGCACCCAGACGGGGTAATAATACAAGCTCCTGACCCTCTGTACTATTGGCCTCAATGCAAGGACCTCCCAGCAAATTTGCCCGTGCCTACTAGATGGAAAGCCGAGCAGTGGTAGTCAATACTGCCACACCAATCTGTGAAGTGCCTTTATTGATTCTCCAGTATGGACATCCAGGACTCAGGTGCCCCACATTCATCAGTTCTACAGTGTACTGGCCTTTCCAGAATCCATCGACTGGCCCACCAGATGACTTCAGGTCCAGAGAGAACACCAGCCCAGCTGTATCCTGCTTCATCGCCTGGTAATCGGATGACATCAGACCAGCTGCTTTCCTTTTTGTTCCTGTTCTAAGGTTCCATCTCCAGAGATGACATCAGGCCAGCAGTTCCCAGATGTGCCCTCCTGTGGTTCCCGGGAGATGTCCGCCCAGCTGTATCAGAGGAAATGCTGCCAGGGAGAGTCTTTGGCTGAGGAGCAGGTCGGTGCAGATTTTTCATTCTACAAGGGGCTGGTAAGTCTGACCTTTTCTATCTTTATGACATTGCAGTACACACCCTACACTAGCAGACTCCAGAATGTGTGAACTGTCCTCAAAGACTCTCCCCTTCGGGACCTTGGCCTGCTAGAACTGTGCTTCACCGGGCTCCGGCACAGGAGAGACTCTTTAATGGACTAGCCTTCAGGCACTGTGGTCAAAAGATGGGACGTTTAGGGCATTCCATTACCCAAATGTGTATTGTAAATAATGGCATTGTTTTTCTACTGTTTTCTAGTGTATATACTGTTTTTCTACCTTTTCTGAAAAAAAAAAAATTATTTTTGGGATTCTTCAGTGTTTTGATGGTAGGGGTTTAGGTAGACTGTGTATGCAGATTAGGAGTATGTGTGTTGTCTTTCTTTTTCTTGCAGGTGTTCCTGAAGAAGACTAGAAGAGGAGGAGGGGCTCATCGGAGATCCTCACTAGTGCTTTAGTGTGTAGTAATTTAAAGTACTGGGGTGTTGTTATTGTTGTTACTGTATTAACCCATTCCTTCCACAGGTGTGGTTGTGGGGGTAGGAAGGCAGTAAAGTGATGTAATGGTATGGTATTAGTTTCTTGGTGTGTGGTTGCAGGTTGCCCAAGGTTGGGGAGGTCCCCGGGTTGTTTTTATTTTGGGGTGTTACGTTAGAGGCAGACAGATTTTCTCTAGAGGGCTGGGGGGGGATAGACAGGCTATGGTCCTGAATGGCCATAGGGACTGCAGTGCTGAGCTATGAGGGCTCTGCTCTGGACAGTTCTACCAGAGCCACTAGGCATCCATAGTAAGTGGGTAGAGTAGAGGCTGATATGTCAGCTAAAGGCCTCTGGGCCCTTAGTGTTGCCTGTCTGTGCTGCACTGATGGTAGGAGGGGCCTGATCACCCCTCCGCGGGTAGCACATAGGGTGGGATGGCCTAAGCTGATCAACAATGACTGGGACAGTCATTTTCCTGGTCAGTGCGAATGTAACCCCTTGTTACCCGGGGTTACTAGAATCCCAGTAAGACCTAGTGGTAGGCAGGGAAGGCAGCTTGTGAAACTCCAGTTAAATGGATGTCACACTGTCTCACTCTTTTCTCAGTCTCAGCTGAGACTGAGTGATGACATCACCATAGAACTATTGCAGCTGCATGAGCCACAATGGAATCTGCAGAAGGGAGTTAGAGTAGAATGTTGGGAGGTTTGAACAGTCAGTCTGTGGTCAGTTGGAGTTGGAGATTGTTGTGAGAGGAGCACAGCAGCTCTGTGCTCAGGCTCTTGGAGCCTCAACCCTGAAATAGGGCTACAGTTAGGGAAAGGTGTGTGTTTCCGCCCTAAAGAGAGACACAGTAAGTTTTTTTAAGTGGTGGAGACCGCTGATTCGGGTCTGTGTGCCCCATCCCTCAGGGGATGGGGCAGGAAGGTTTGCCTGCTATTCCAGGGGCAACCCCCTGGCTACTGCTGGAGAAAGAAGCTGCCTTATTTTTCCCAAGAGTGTGGGGCACAAGAAGATTTCATGATTCGCCTGTGAGGCACCTGCAACCAAAGGGTGAGTTCTGCTCTTTCTAAAGGGCCCATGTTTCATCCTGAACTGTGTTAAAGTGGGGATTTGACTACTGAAGTAGTGGGAGGCCTGAGTAATAGGCTTAGCCAAAAGTAAAAGTATGTTCAAGTCCAGCACATAGGGGAAGTCAAGACATGTAGAGGAGATGTGACATATGTCTACCCAGTAATCTACATTGCCAAGCTTTCAAAAGAGTTGCTTAGTTTCCAGAGAAATGGCCGGGTATGGATTGTGGGAGCTGGAGGTGGGAGACCCCCCATCATTAGTAACCAGGTCCACCTCTACGGATTTGCTCTGTGGATTTCTACTTTGCCTCATGCACTTGGCCAGTGATGAGGGAAGTACCCAGATGTGGGATGGAAGGAAAATTCCCTCTAGGAGTTAAAGGCTCTAAGGTGGTTTGGGGAGCCACCAAAAGGAAAACTGGTTCATTCCCATATGGACCGCGGATCAAGTGGCTGGCGGGGGAGCTGGGCCAGGGGGAAAACCCAAGTAGTGTACAACTCAGGCTGTATACCCAAAGCTGCATGCAAGTCCGGGCTATGTGCCTGGTGGGTTCAAAGCCTGAGGGCTGAAATGTGAAAAAGTGTTCTGTATCTCTAATCTGCATTACCAGGAATGTAGCCCCGTGGGGGTCCGTCTATGCTTTGTTTGTTCAGTTTGGATGTGGATAAAAGCCACACTGTAGAATCCCATTCCTGGTTTTGGACATTACAGTTATTGCTTCCTGTGTTCAGATTTACTTGGTGCCCCTCAGCAGAGTAGCCAAATCAGGCCCCCTGTGCCGAGTATTCCAGTCTCCCCGAACTCCAGTCTCATTTCAGGTACTGCTGTCAGCTTCAACAGCATGCCACCTGTCGTTTTGCAAAAAGGCAGGGGTCCAGGGGGTTACATTTTTGTAGAGAAGAAAAAATAGAAAGTCATGAAAAATGGCAATCAGAGTAAAAGAACATAAAAAAGTATGTCAAAGAGGCACAAAATAAATGCTCTCAAAAATAATTAACAGGCAATAGTATGTTTGTTAAAGAGGGAATCAGAATAATCAAGATCACTGTGAAATGCTGTAGCAAACAACATAGAAAGGAAACAAAAAAACACAAAAGCAGGGGTCTTCTGGGAAAAGAAAGTTATTTCATGGAGGCTTGAAAAACATTTATCAGTAATCTCCATTTCTTAACCAATACAACAGAAGGTATTTTTTTCTGTGCCAAATAAATCAACTGAATTTCTTTCATTATCATGTGAAGCAGTGTACAGGGAGGAATATCATTCTATTGAAATAACAGGGTGCACCTTGACACAGAAATTCTTGTTGCCATATTGGTTCTTGTAACACAAGATCCACACAAATAGATGATTTGATACATTTTATTGGACCAACAGAGTTGTTAAAAAAGAAAATAGATGCTTTTAGCTTTTGGACTACACAGAATCCTTCATCAGAAAACAATGACAGTTCTTCCAAACCAACTGTCATTGTTTTCTGAAGTACCATTATGACTGTCTGCTTATTTGTGCATGTGCACCCGGGTCATGCCTGAAAAAGGCCTCTTTCACCAGTGTAGTCGCCTGGTCATTAAAGTTAAATAAATAAACAATAAATAAGGATTCTGTGTAGTCTGAAAGCTTAAAGTACTTATTTTCTTTTTTAACAACTCTGTTGGTCCAATAAAAGGTTTCAGATCATCTATTTGTGTGGATCAGGGTGCACTTTGAATGCCATAAATAGAACTTAATGGCTGTAAAAAAAAACTACCGAAGAGTAGAGGGGTCATAAGCACTTGTGGAAGGGAGGCGGCCTAAAATAATGTCTGTATAAGACAGGTGTGACCAAGCAACAATGGTCCAGTGAGAGCCAGGGTTTGCCAAAAGGAGTGGTGTGACCTGAAGTAAGGGTACAGGAAGTTGCTTAACAGGGTAAGAGTGGGAGAGATGACTTGGCTAGGTTGGTTGTTCCAGACAGAGTAACAGGGCCCAAGAGTCAGAAAAAAGGAGTGACAAGTGTAACCTGGGGTACCAGGTTAGGGATGGAGAGTAATAAGTTGAATAAAAAGAGAATATACTCAGTCACCTTTATTAGTTTCACTTTATTCCTGGTGTACTGTGCAAAGCAGATTTTTTTTTTTCTGTGGGGAGGCCCAAGATTTTTTTTCCAAATTTAAGGAAGGCTCGAAATCTTTTTCATGGCTTGGGGGAGGCTCACTGTCACAAAGTGTGAGAACTAATGCAATAAAGAAACAGACTAAAGTAGAACACTACAGGGTTCTTTAACCCCCAGTTGCCCATGTCCGATGGGCAAGTACAATACATTGCATCTGATAGAATTCAAGTGGCTCCCCCAGATCATTTGAAAGGTGGCACCCAGTAACATCAGCCCCAGTGATAGTGAGGCGAGGTATGTACAGAGAGGAAGCAAAAAGTAGTGAAATACAGCAACCTTTTTTTTCTTGGATTGGTTCCAATGCTTCCATCTTTGAACTTTTTGAGTGAGAGTTTGTAAGAGTGATTCCCATTTATAAATAGCTGGGGAGTCAGAGCCAAAGGTAATTCCTAAAACTTTAATAGAGTCAGATGTAAGAACTGTATTCCCTAGGAATGGGATCGAAGGGGTGAGGGACCCAAGTTTAAAACCTTTACTTTTAGAGAGGTTTAACATTGCTCCTGAAGTCAGTGCAAAAGTATGGAGTAGGTCAAGTACCAACTGTCCCAAAAGGAGGTCCTTGACCAATAAGACAATGTCATCTACATAAACAATCAGCCGTATTTCAGCAGAAAGTCCAGGGGACGAGATACCACTAATGTGCAGATGAGCCACCAATTTACATTAAATGGGGTCTATACAATAGACTTATAACATGGGTTCATGGAACAGCCTTGCTCTACACCAGAGAGCAGTGGAATACTGTGACTGAGGTGGCCATTAATGTGCAGGAGAATGGAAGCAGCTCTATATAAATTTTAAAGCCAGGAACAGAAAGTAGGGAGAATACCATAATGAGCCAGGGCATCAAACAGGTAGGTATGAGAGATCCTGTCAAAGGCCTTCTCCATATCAAAGGAAAGAGGATAGCCCATGTCCATTTTCTGTTGGCCAAGATCAAAAAGTTTGCATAGGAGAAAAAGGTCATCATGTATGGTTCTACCCAGGATTGAGCATGACTAAAATTCAGTAATGACATGGCCAGAAATGTGAGCTAATCTAGAGGTAAGGATTTTCATCAATATCTTCAGGTCCGAGTTCAACAGACTCAAAGGTCACCAATTAGGAAGGTCTAAGGGGGTCAGCCTTTTTATGTAAAAAGTTAAAAAGGGCTTCACAAAAAGCAGGAAGGGAGTGTTAGCCGTTATCCAGTTGAAGACAGGAACTAGTAAGCTAGAAAAGAGGGCAACATTGGCTTTATAAAATTCAGAAGTTAAGCAGTTAGGACCTGGAGCAGAGGAATTTCATAACTGTATTATGGCAGAGTGAATTTCGTCACATGTAATAGGCTGTGTGAGAGATTGCAAGTCCACCGAAGGAATCAGGGGCACTTATACCGAGGGTAAAAAGGTTTGTGCTGAGAGAGGTGTAGACAGGGAACCAAAAAGGGAAGATAAGTAGTTGTGTATTACCGTGAGGACATCCTCCTTTGTGGACACAATGTGGCCATGTTCTGAGTGTAAAGAAGTAATAGTGTGGCATTGAACTCTGTCATTGTAACTAGTAAAGGCTTTGCTCCACCTACCTCATCCCTGTGTTCCTGAGTGATGTTCCATGTTAAGCAATTTCATACAATCATATTGCATGTTATGCATTTAATCCCTAACCAGGGCAATTTGGGCCTGGCCAGTTGAAAGAGGGGTAGAGGCAGTAAAAAGCAATGTCATAAGCCAGTGATGAAGAGAGCGATAGGTCAGAAAGTCACAACGGTTGCAGAAAACAGTCATGTTGGGGATCAGTCGTTTCACCACTAATTTGGTATCAGTGTACATGCAGGCTATGGTTTGCCTACCCATCAGCAACTCAGACAGTGAATGTTGCAATGATGAATACAAGTGAATAGTATTATTTAATCGCCAGACAGCATTACCAGTCCTAATCACCATATTGCCACCAAAGGACCTCCCCAACAAGAGGTGGCCTAAAGTTTTAATAGGAATGGTACCGATGGATTGCATAACAACATGAGAGGTGGTGAAAAGGAAGTCTGTGCGAGTCGCCAATGCATTGCAATAATAGGTATGTCCTCCTGTAACATGCTGGGACCTGTAGGTATCAGTTAAGTTAGCATCCTTAAGAAGTTGGATCAAAAAGTTTGAGTCACAAAAGAGTTTGGATGTCTTGGCACCTCTGTCCATTGTAGAGAGAACACAATTAAAGACACCGCCAAAGAACAGTTAATGGTTGTGTAGAGGTACGGTTGGATGAGGTGCAACAAATCAATATGCTCTTTCTTTGTCTGAGGTGCACAAAATGTGATAAGGCGATAAAGATTTGATCAGATAGCAATATCCAGAAGGAGGGCTCTACCAGGAGCAATATCAGCCAGCTTTTGCAAGCGATAATATGAGCCTCGAAAAAGAATGCCACACCATCACAAGAGTCAGGGCCCAGGGACCAATAGGAGGGGACCCAAGGCCAGGACCTCTAAGCCTAATAAATATCATTGAATGTATTGAATCTGGTGTCCTGAAGAAAGTAAATATCATACAGCAGCTGCTGGAGGATGGAAAAGAGGAGGTGACGTCTGGTAGAGTTCTTAATATTGTTGATGTTAAGAGTCATAAGGGAAAGAAGAGGGGCCATCAGTAGAGGAAAAAAAGGAAGGGCAAAGAACAATCAGTTTTGCAGGGCCATAGCAACAGATGGGGAAGGAACAGGCTTAGATTTTTTGCGTTGTTGTCGCCTTCATTATTTTGTAAGTGTAGAGTCGCTGGTCAAGTCAGGCGATTGATGAGAAATGGTGGCTTGCAAGCTGGGGGAGTCAGAGTCAAGACTATCCTCTGTATCAGCTTTCTCTGTATCCAAGGTGGCAAACTTGTTTTCAAGTGGAAGAGAAGTCAGGATTAAAGATGGTTGCAAAGACTGCACAGGAGCCTTCAGTTGCTTAAGGGATCATTTTCAAGTCATGACATATATTCAGGGGGAGGCATGGAGGAATCTTCTTGCTCCATGGAATCAAGGGGGAGGTCCAAAAAGTCTTGAACTGAAGAAGGTGCCAAAGATGTAGATAGCTAGGCCACATCAGCAGTGCCAAGAGGGGTAGACTGTGGAACAGGATCAGCCCCTGGCTGGTGGGGGAGGTCTGAAGCAAAATGAAGGGTATCAGAAGCATCATTCATGTGGGCCAAAGTTCAGGTGGCTTCCTTATGAAGTTGCTGCTGAGGTTTTTTGGGGGCATCATCAACCATGGTGTCAGGATTGGGCCTATCTTCCCGGTTGTGGAACACCTACGGGCAGGAGCGATAAGAGTGTCCAGCGGTTTCCACATAGGATGCATCATAAATGATTGGTGTAGTGAACATTAACATGGCCAAAGTCAAGGCAGAGAAAACAACGGAGTTTGTCATAAGCAGTATTAAGATGTTGGCCAGAGCCACATTGGAAGCATGTTTTTGGCTGACCAGAGTAGAAGAAATTATCCCAGTCTTTGCCAAGATAGAAAACACTGGGCATGTGTAGGAGACCTGCAGGCCCATGCTTCAATTGGACCTTAAATCTCCAATTGCTGGTCCAAAATTGTTCAGTATCGATGTTGGGCTCAGAGTCCCCAAGCAGGGTGCAATGCTGAACAAGCCAGTATTTAATGTCATAGACATTGACCCCCTCTCATATTCAAGAGAATTGTGATGGTGTGAAGAGCCAGTTTGGAGAGTGGGATCACCCAGAAAGGCTGCCAAAGAGGAATCCTTTAAAGGGCATTGTAGTGTACCCAATGATGAGTTGCTGACTTAAAACTGATATCAAAGTTGGGGTTGGCAGTAGAGTGTAGCAGGACAAAGATTTCATTTGGTGTGAAAAACTTTAGCAGAACCTTGCCTACATAAGTCCTATCTGAAGGAATGTCCAGGCCCCCTATATAGAGGAGCCAAATGACGTTGCATCACTGAGCAGGAGTTTGAGTAGGAGAGGGGGCTTCAGAGTGGCAAAAAGATTGCCAGAGCTGGTCGCTGAATCACAGGGTTATAGAATTGGGATGTCAGACTGTAGTTCTAAATCCATCCTGTCCATCCAAGAGTCCTTTGAGGTGGAGGTGGGAGCAACAAGTTGCAAGGGATGAAACTCAGTCGCCGAATCAAATTGGTTCTGGGTGGGTAAGTCCAGAATAGGGTCAGACAAACCCAGAGCAGGAGGAATCTCAAAGCCCTGTGAGGATTCGACTGTAGAAACCTGATGCACTATAGTAGGAGAGGGCTATAAGGGCTGCAGCCGAGGTAGTAATGGCAACAGGCACAGGGCCAGAGGAAACATAGAAACATAATGGATAAGCTGCAGATCCTAGTTAACCAGCAGCCTACTTCTTCCTACCCCCACCCCCTAGAATTGCCTTATGACTGTCCCATGCATGCTTGAATTCTACCACTGTTTTTGACTCCACAACCTCCTCCAGAAGGCCGTTCCATGCATCCACAACCCTCTCTGTGAAAAAATACTTCCTTAAGTTATCTCTGAGCCGCCACCCTTCTATCTTCAAATTGTGCCCCCTTGTTCTTGCACACCTCTTTTTTTGAAAGATGCTACCCTCTTGGACTTTGTTGATTCCCTTGAGGTACTTGAAAGTTTCTATCAACTCCCCCCTCTCCATTCTTTCCTCGAGGCTATACATATTCAGCTCCTTAAGTCTCTCTTCATATGTCTTCCGGTGCAGACCCTGCACCATTTTAGTTGCCCTCTTCTGGTCAGCTTCCATCCTGTCTATGTCTTTGCAGAGATTGGGTCTCCAGAACTGCATGCAGTACTCCAGATGGGGTCTCACCAACTGTCTGTACAGAGGGATAATAACTTCCTGTTTTCTACTGGTGATGCCTCTCCCTATGCATCCCAGTATCTCCCCAGCCCTCCTTGCTGCCCTCTCACATTGCTTGCCCACCTTTAGGTCATCTGATATGACTACCCCAGGTCCCTTTCCATTTTGTTAGTATCTCACCCCCCATTGTGTACTCTTCCCCTGAGTTTTTGTTTCCCAGGTGCATTACCTTGCACTTCTTAGTATTGAATCTAAGCTGCCATACATTTGACCATTCCTCTAACCTTGCCAAGTCCCTTCTCATCCTTTCCACCTCACCTTGTGCATCAACTCTGTTGCAGGTCTTTGTGTCATCTGCAAAGAGACATACTTTTCCTTCCAGTCCCTCTGCAGTGTCGCTTATAAAGACATTGAAGAGGACCGGTCCTAATACTGAACCCTGCGGTACCCCACTAGTAACCCCCATTTCTTCAGAGTGGACTCCATTTACTATTACTCTCTGTGTCCTATTCTCCAGCCAATTCTTTACCCAGGCTGTCATCTTGGGACCCACTCCCAGGCTGGCTAACTTGTATATTAATCTTTTGTGTGACTGTGTCAAATGTCGTATAAAGTCTAGGTAGGCCATGTCCACAGCCCCTCCCTGATCTACTACTTTGGTCACCCAGTCAAAGAAATCTATCAGATTTGTCTGGCATGACCTTCCCACTGTGAATCCATGCTGCCTTGGGTCCTGTGCCCTCTGGCCTCTAGATACTCAACAGTTCTTTCCTTCAGAAGTGATTCCATCATCTTTCCCTACCACTGAGGTTAAACTAACAGGTCTGTAGTTTCCTGCTTCTGCCTTGCTCCCACTTTTGTGAAGGGAACCACATCTGCCCTCCTCCAGTCCCTCGGGTACCACCCCATCCTCCCATGATTTGTTAAATAGGGTAGTTAGTGGTGTCACTAGTTCTACCCTTAGTTCTTTTAGAATTCTGGGATGAATCCCATCAGGCCCCATTGCTTTGTCCACCTTCAATTTTAAGAGTTCTTTCAGAACCCTTTCTTCTGTAAATGGGCTGGTATCAACTTCTGTATCCAGAGTGTTTCTGCTGTTTGTTTTACATACCTCCCCTTCTTCCTTTGTAAATACTGAGCAAAAATATTTGTTTAGTATCTCTGCCTTTTCACAGTCACCCTTTGCCCACCCTCCTCCCTTTATTAAGCCTCACTAACCCTCCCTTGGTCTTCCTTTGCTCCCTTATGTACCTATAAAAGGTTTTATCCCCCTTCTTAACTGAGTTGGCTATCTTTTCCTCGGTTTGGGCCTTTGCTGTTCTGACTGCCTTCCCAGCATCCTTTTGCTTTAACTGATACAGTTCTCTGTCCTGCTCCTTCTGTGATTCCTTGTACTTCCTGAATGCTTTCTTTTTCTCCTGAACCTTCACTGTCACTTCCTTTGAGAACCACAGTGGTTTCTTACATCGTTTTGTTTTGTTTATTTGCTTCACACAAAGGCTCGTTACCTCTGTGATGGCAGTTTTATTATTCCCATTGTTCTTCCACCCTCCTTCCTGCCCATTTGCTAGTGCATTCCTTAGGCACTCACCCATTTGGCAAAGTCAGCCCTCCTAAAGTCCAGTACTTTGCCTTTGTATGGCTTGACTCTATTGCTGTGTTTATTGTGAACCATACTGTTCGATGGTTGCTAGTTCCCAGATGGCTACCCACTTCTACATCTGTGATCCTCTCTCCATCTCCATTTGAGAGAACCAGGTCTAAAATTGCTCTCTCTCGAGTGGGCTCCAATACTAGTTGTCTAAGGCATGCCCCCTGTAGGGCATCTAGAATAACCCCACTCTTCAAAGTGGCTGCTGCAACTGCACTCCAGTTAACATCTGGCATATTCAGATCACTCATCAGCAATATCTCCCCTTTTTCTGCCATTCTAAGTATTCTTTCTATCATTTCCTTGTCCATTTCCTCCCACTGAGAAGGAGGTCTGTATACAACCCCTGTGTGGATTGTCATCCCATTGCTGGTCTCCAAATTTACCCACAGAGCTTCTTCTCCTCCCTGTTTTCCATTTTGTTCTGTTGCTTTGATTCCTTCCCTTATGTAAAGAGCTACTCCTCCTCCTCTTTTACCCTCCCTGTCCCTCCTGTAGACAGTGTATCCTGGTATGTTTACGTCCCAGTCATGGTTTTGTGTGTACCATGTTTCTGTGACTGCCACGATATCCAGATGTTCCTCCTCCATCAAGGCCACTAATTCAGGAAGCTTGTTACTCAGACTACGGGCATTGGTACTATTGCTCTCCATTTTTTATGGCTTTACCTTCTTTTGCAGCCTCCCCACTGACCTTTCTACTTGGTCTTTTCTCATTTAGTACCCTGTTTTGTAGGGAGAGGCTGGGATTTTCCTGCTGCTTATCAGTGCCTCCCCCCTTGACTAATTTAAAAGCTTGCCAATGAAGCATTTAAACTGATTGCTCAAAAGACTTGTTCCCTTCCTGGACAGATGCAGACCATCCTGCCAGTATAGGCTGGTGTCCCTCCAGGTGGAACCCCAGTCCCCAATGAAGCCAAATCCCTGTGCTCCACACCATTTTTTCCAACCATTCATTAAACTGCATGGTGCAAAGTACCCTCACCTCACTCATGCCATTGACGGGCAGCACCTCAGAGAAGGATATTGTGTGTGCTACTTGTCGTAGGCCCCTCCCCAATTCCACAAAGTCCTTCTGCACTGCTCTAATCTCATGATGAGTCAAGTCATTTGTCCCTAGGTGGACAATGATGTCCAGCTCAGACTCCCGTGCAGCTGTTCTTGTGATCCCAAGGATGCGCTTCCTGTCTCTCCAAGCCATGGCATCAGGCAGGCACCTTACTTCAGTTTTCCCTGCACCCCCCAGTTCTATCCCCCTAATAATTGAGTCCCCCACCAGGAGCTGCTTCCCTTCCTTGTGGTGTCCTCTGCCTCCTTCCTGTGGGCCTCCCTTGTGACAGTTGTCATCAGCCTCCTTAGTCTCCTCTGCAGTTGCATCCATAGGGGAGCTATGCTCCCCCAGAATGGTGTATGGATTGTGGTGTGGAATAACTGACTGTGTGTGCCTCTGTTCCACCATCCTCACCCTCCCTTAGTCCACTGTGGTCCAACTGCTGTGCTTTCTTCACAACCTCTGAGGTAGTGGTGGTGGCTCTGGTGCTCCCTGGATGGGGAAGGTTCCCTTCCTACTGTCCATTGTGGCCTGGGAGAAGGTTCCCTTACTACTGTCCAGAGTGGCCTGAAGACGGGCAACTTCCTCCCTCAGGGCAGGGAGTTGTCTGCAAATAGGGCAGCATCTCAGCCTCCAGAAAGACTCCTGGAAGACTGATGCCACAGCCATTACATTGCACTACTCCCCACATTTTTTTTTTGTTCTTGTTTTTTTTTTGTGTGTGTGTGTGAGATTGGTTTGTTATATAGAAATATATATATTATGCAATGTGTATGCTTATATTGTCAGTGCAGTGTGCTAGAGAGGATATGACAGTGATATGCACCTTGCATTCTTGAGGAAATGATGTCAGAACCCCAGGTATAAAGGAACTATTTCCAGGGGTGGGTGGGCTGAAGGGTGGGTAGCGGTTGAACCTAAACTGTGCCCTCACAAAACAATCAGCTAAAAGCTCTGACTCACCACTGTGATGAGTGCCTTCCTGTCAGCAAGATGCCCTACCCAACAATTTGACAGAGAAAATATCCTGCTAATCAAACAGAGAAAAATCCACACATCCAAGTCAGGCACAGGTAAACCTCCCCAGCCCCAAAACAGACCTGGTAGTTTGTGCTCTGAAAGCTGTCAGCCCTAAAATAAGTCAGCTGTGCTTTAAACTCTTCCTGCACTTAAAATCTTAAGAATTGTAACAAACAAACGTAAACCTAGATCCACCTCTCTCTGTTGCTTGAAAGACTGTCTTTTCCTGTTTCACAATGCAGGTTTTGCTATGACAACTCCTTAACCACAGTAAATTATTTAAAAATAGTTCAACTATCACAAACTCCTACGCACCAGTAAATTATTTAAAAATAGTTCTGTCCCAAAATCCTAGTAGTCAAGCCAGCTACCCCCAAGGGAAAACCAAAATGCAGCATTCCAACACTTGTGAAGTTACTTCCAAGATAAGCAGAGTTTGCAAGCTCCTTTTTCAACTCCTCAGCCACCTGTAATTTATTTAAAAATAGTTTAATTGTCAGAAAATCCTAGTAGACAATCTAGCTACTCCAAGGATCTACCCAAATGCAGTATTTAAATCCTTCTGAAGTTACTAACAAGATAAACAGAGTTTGCAAGCCCCTTCTTGGTTAAACACTAAATATATATGTGAATAAAAAGCAATTACCAAGGGTAGTTAGTTTCACCTCCCACAGAATTAAGCAAAAGTGCACGTTTGTTGTAGATATCAAGTGCAATATAGAATTTCTCACACAGCTCACAGCTGACTAAAGAAGTAATGTCCTTCCAGGTCAAAGGCAGGAGGTAGTAATCATAGAAGGAACTGAAAATGGAGCATCTTTGATAGGATCATGATTAAGAGACAATGTTGAGGCCTCAGGGAGGGTAGATGGGTCTACAGAGGCTGCAAGTGAGCCCTTAGCAGGGTTTTAAATAATTAATTAGCAGTTTTTTTTCTTGGGACAATGCTGACTGTACAGAAAGTATTTATATAGGTTTTCTAGAAGTGTTATGTTTGTTGAACACAATTATGCACGTGCTATGCATTTTCACACTGTTTTAGCACTTTTATGAGCAAAACGCTAATCAATTTTTGGAGTTAAATAAAACCCTGCTTAGTGGCATCCATTCCAAAAAGAGAAACAGCCTGCAAAATTATGGGGAGGGAGCAATGGAGAACTGGGTCTGGCAGAAACATCACCAAGCAGTGGAGAAGTTGATTGTGTCTGATCAGGTGAAGGACACCACAGATACATGGCAGATTGCCTCCAGCCAGCACCTTGCAATGCAGTATATAGGTTCCAATAAGAAGGGGGTAATTGGTGGTGTATTCGTGGCAAGGGCCATGGCATATGCCTAAGGAGGATTGAGGAGCAGAGAGAGGCAGTCCATCTGCCATGATGAGGCAAAGCAGGCATAGACTGAAACTCGTATCTCACAGTGGCAACAGGTATTCGAGGCGTAGTGCTGAGGGAGAGAGTAGAATCAGTTGGGTGAGTTTTCAATGTAGAGGGAGAAAAAACTGCAGACTGAAATGGCTGGGTGGCAGCAATGGTGTATGGAGGCTGTGCAGTGACAGAATCAACAGCTGGCATTGAGGAAAAATCAGAAGTCCACGGCGGGCCACCCGATCCACGGACAGGTGCACTGTCAGGACAGGAGAATGAAGGCATAGCTAAAGTCATGGCAGAGTTGGTAGCAGCCATAGGACAAGAAATCTGAGCAGTACCTGAATGGAACTTATCACGGGCTGAAGCATACCACCCTTCTCCCCCTTCCAGGAGAGCAAGTAAATTATGTCTCTTTCTGTGCAAAGCAGCTGTTACACGAGACTCAGCCTCCGAAAGTGAGAGGTGGGCTAGGTAGGAAGGGTCTGTTGGTAGGTTAGAAGGGTCCAGTAGCATATAAGATCACTCTGGTCAATTATCAGGAAGCTGTGCAGAATCCAGAATGAGAGACTCAGGCAGGCGTTTATCCAAGGCAGTAACATCCAAATCCAGTAGCAATGAAGATTCCAAGGCAAAAACTGGTGCAGGAGAAGGAGAGGGGAGCAAACTCAGTGTCCCCACAGCAGCAGTAGAACCACAGTTCGTCATGATGGTCAAACGTGCAGAGACTCCCCTCATGCAAAAGTAGGGGTATTGTTTATTAACAAAAAACAAAGACAAATAGTAGAAACCAGAAATACCAAAAACAAATACAGTTACAATGGGAGGAATGGAGAATATCAATAAATGATAAATCAAAAGAAAAAGCAAACCTACCACAGTATGCTACATTTGGAAATAGTATATAGAATTACAGGTAATTAGAAAAAAGTAAAAGGAAACAAAAGTAGTAAAGCGAGTAAATACCAGTCTTACTTGATTATCTTCGTGGTAAAGAAAACTTTGAATAAAAAAAAAAACTTCTCAAAAAAGTGCCCATGGGTAGGTTTCTAGCAGTGGATCCATGCTGCTGGGGAGAGACTGGTTCTTTCCACTGCACACTAATGGCAGAGATCCAATTCCACTATCCTCAATAGTATGGTGTGATCCAACACTTGTTATAACATATATTTACAGTGCACTCTCCATATCATGACCTTAAGACAAGAAAAATTAAAAGCAACACAGAAGGATCATACATTAAGGGTGACTAGTCACGGAGCCATAAATGAGGGTGTCATAACTTTAAGTAAGTGAACACTAAAAGGGGTCAGCCCAAGTAGTTCCTAAAAAAGTTCAAAAGGGCTGAATGTAGGGGCAATCACAAAACAAGTGTGGAATAGGTTCAGTAGTTGTCGGGCAACTGTCACTTGGGCATAATCATTCCGTGACACTTATATGTTTATTATTGCCTTTGACATTCAATCTGCTGTGGCAGCACAGCCATGCAACATCCCAACAATGTGGAGGAAATTGCTTATCATTTGAATAAAATAAGGCACATTGTCTGAGGAAAGGTGTTACCCCTGGCATCACGTCAACATCCACTGAGATTAATGCCTTATAAAAGAGTTTCCTATGTTGGGTGCAAATTAAATCCCATGATAATGTATGGCGTTTAATAAATAACATGAATGGAATCAAAAACCCAGGAAAGAGGTGCACTTGCCAAAAGAAAGATCATGGTATACTCCATTCCTGTATAAGGGGCACCAGCCAGAACGCTGCCCACTCCTTTCTGGGGAAGGGGGGGACCTAACACCCACGGAAGTATATTATAGTGGAAAAAATACTATAGAAAAAGACAACCAGATTCACCATATTAATGCCACCCTCTTTATATGGGAGGTAGAGAATGTTTTGCTTTATTGGATTACGTCTACTTCCCCTGAACCATGGAAAAAAATATGCTGTATAAACGAGTTTATAACCCAACTGGCTGGGGGAAAATGAAACTAACATACAGGAAAATGGGGATAAAAAATGTCTTAATCACACCCACTCTCTTCTTTTTAGACAACTGCCATTCTTTCCAGAGTGCAATCCGGGAAACCCCAGTATCCAACGTAGGAGTCCAGTTTAGGTCTGGTAAATTCATACAACCAAAAAAAATACCCAGAATTTTAATCGGCTCTAGTGTAACAGTAATGTTTCCAATAGTGGAAGGAAGAGCCCCATGCATTCCAATTGGTAACACCCAACATTTAGAAAAATTGATACCAACACTAGTAATCAAAGCAACATGATTAATCAATGATACAGCATTTTCACCTGAGGGTATATCCTTCACAAATAACAGATATTGTTGGCATAAGCAGATAGTTTAATCAAATCAGTGGAAAGGGGCCATGGTATGCCAGAAATTTAGAGATCCACCATAACCGCACATAGTAACGAATCTAGCATCAGGATATAAAGAATGAGACTCAAAGGGCAGCCTTGCCAGACACCCCACTTCAGTGGAATATGTGAGCCCTGCCAACCATTAACAGTAGGTAGGATGGAGGATTGAGAATAAAAAAGATGGATAAAATGAACAAATATGTTTGAGAAGCCATACTTTTGGAGTACAAAAAAAAGATAACCGTGAGAGACCCTGTCAAAAGCCTTAGCCTGATCCAACACAATGAGGAAGTGACCAAACTGTCAGGATTGACAGGATGCTATCAAGTCTCGAATTATCAAAAGATTATCCTGAATCTTTTGACCTGGGATGGAACAGGATTGGAGAGGATGGATAATGTCAGGAAAAATTTGAGCTGATCGTCCGTCAAAAACATGAGTCGACAGCTTAGTGTCACTGTCAAGGAGACAGATCAGTCTCCAGTCTCTAATGCTTCGACAGACCCACAATTTTAATATGAAAATTTGAATGGTTTCTGTAACGGATCCAGTGAAGGACATGTAAGCTAAAATATTATTGAAAACAAAAGTCAAAATATGACTGAACACGGAAGGGCACAACTGATACAACTCGGAAGCAAGTCCATATGGCCCTGGAGAAACTCTCTTATGAAGAGATTGAATCCATGAGAGGACTTCCTCTTCAGTAATCCACTGTGTAAGAAGGGCATTATCCAAAGGTGAGATCTGTGGAAGAGGAAGGGAGTCCAAAAAGAGACTGAGTCCTCTAATGGAAAACTCTTACCGACCATAAACTGAAGGTAGTCTTGGACCACCTGCTGCATCCCAACTCAGGTGGAGTGTTCTATCCCAGTCGGGTTGCAGAAAGATGGCATGTGATGCATCTTCACTCTGCAAAAACTAGAAAAAATGTCACCCGTCAGATGCTTGCTCTGAGTGCCATAAAACTATTCAAATGTCAGGGATTTCACCCTGTCATACTGAAAGGTTCTCATGTGATCCATTATGGATTGGATCTGGGCTGCAAGAGACAACCCCCTTTTGGCCTATAGGGAGAGAAGTTTTAGGAGAGTATAATGCAAGTCCAGGTAAGCCTGGTAGGAGGATCTGCCAACCGTACTAGGACAAGTGCCACCCCAGTTCTCCAATAGAACATTTGCTGAGATCCCACCAGCAAAGCACATCAGGGTAGAGATCCGGGACTGACATGCAAGCCCTCAAAAGGGATCCCACTCTATCAGGAAAGGAAGAGTCCATCAGGATGTTGTTATTCAACCTCCAATAGGGCTTCACCGGTAAAGTGGACAGATTCACAGAAAAGGAGCACAGGAGGAGAAAATGATTAGAAAAACCAACAGGATGAATTGAAGTTAACAATATGGTACACCTACTGGACACAAAAACGTAATCGTACAAGTGGTCAATTGTGCTCTATGATAGGTAAAACTACCCTATGAATGGAGAGTACGAAAAGAATCTACCAGGTGGGACTCTCTACACAGAGCTTGTAGACTTGAGAATCACAATACAACTTGGATGCCTTTGCTTCCCTATCTCAAAGGTGAAGTGAGCAATTGAAGTCCCCCCCCGCCCCAAGAACAATCATCCTGGAGGAGCACAAAAAAGGTTGGAGGGACTTGAATAAGGTCACCCTATTAAGTTTAGACTGAGGATCATACACTACAATCATTTGAAAGGGCATTTTATGGATAAAACAATCGAGCAAGAGTGCTCGACCTGGTAGTACAACTACTCTAGAAGCTGTGGGAGCAAAACAGTTAAACAGTATGGCTATACTCTAACACCTCTCGGTGCCAGTCAAAAAATATGAAACACCAGTTGCCCAAAGTGTCTTGGTGGTGGCAATATTGGCCAAGGAACATAAATGTGTGTACTGCAAGAAAATCAGTTCTGCTCCAGAATCTCTCAGGACCTGCAAAAGTACATTAGTGTGCATGAGATTGTGAATGCTGTTGATGTTCAGTCTTGCAATCCACATACCACAGACGAGGAAAGAAAAATAACCAGCAAGTCAAGAACATCACCTACTATGGTGACTGAGTATTTTTCTTTCTGAATTTTACTTTCAATCCAGCCAGCTTTCCATTTACAAGTTGTCTGCTGCTTGGGGGCATCGTCTTTGGTGTCTGCTGATCCGATCGAAGTCTATCGACATCATGGAAGAGGTGTTTGAGTCAATATCAGCTCCGCTGTCACCCCAAGCTTTGGGTGAGGAAAGTAGATGAAATTTGTTGTGAAGAGTAAGTGACCTGGTAGCTATAGGTTATGTGTTCTTGGGAAGAGATTGATTCTGGTGCAATTGTGTGCATGGTACGTCAGTGAAGAAAGAAGGAGGAGGCATGGACAAAACTTCAGGAGAGTCCTAGAGTATTGATGGTGTCTGGCCTTCA
Organism: Neoceratodus forsteri; assembly: GCA_016271365.2. Lineage (NCBI taxonomy): Eukaryota > Metazoa > Chordata > Ceratodontiformes > Ceratodontidae > Neoceratodus > Neoceratodus forsteri. Next base: position 558,069,687 of record CM057458.1, read on the forward strand.
GAAGTGATGGGTGAGATCAAGGCTTGGACCATCAGAGCAGCAGGAGGAAGCGCTTATGGAAAAGAGGGAGAGTCTGCTCTTGGGACAGTAATTACAGTGTGACCCACAGACACAGCTGAGGAAAGGAAGATCATCACAGGTAGATGTAATGAAAGCCTGGAATTCAGGTCTCCAGTGTGTTGCAAGGTGGTAGTGTGTTGTAATCACAGTGTGACCCAAAGATACAGCTGAGGAAAGGATGGTCATCGCTGGAGGATGTAACAAAAGCCTGAAATTCGGGTCTCCAGCATGTTGCAAGGTAGCAGTGAGTGTATCGTCTAGAGGTACACTTGCTGGTTTATTGTGAGCTGCTGAAGAACAATCACGGAAGGAATGACCCACTCCTTGGCACAAATTGCATTTCATCCTGTTGTTGCATTGAGCTGCAATATGTACATGTTCCAAACACAGGCTGCACAGCTGTTGGTCACAGACATTGCTGAGGTGGTTGAGAGAGCCCCACTTGAAACATGCTTCCGGTTGCCCTGAATAGAAGCAGACTCCATGATCACATTTGAGAAAGAGCTATTGGGAAGATGGGCCAGTCCTGAGTCTGTGGCACAAAGTTGGACTTTATATTTCCATCCCTCAGTCCAAATCCAATATTTATCCAGTATCTTGTCAGAGTAACCGAATACCTCGCACCTTTGCTTGAGCCAGTTAGTAACATTCTGGATGTCAACCCCTTCATTGCGGAACATTATTGTTACCGAATGAGTGGAAGGTCTGGTGAGAAGCATAGCCAGGAAAGGTAGCCACAATTCTGAATACTTTAAGGAATTCCATTAAGGAATTTCATTCAAAAAATGATCTAAAGAGGAGCGTAGTTGGAAGCTCACATCATAGAATACTGAGCTGGATATATAGGTAATGGCAAAAATATCATCTGGAACTAAACCAAGGGAGTTCATCTATAGCTGTTCAGCCAAAAAAGAGTGGTTAGGAGGAAGTTCATCCACTTCAGTGTATTTCAGGTGTACTGCGTTATGCCGAGTTGCTGAAACAGGTTGTGCAATAAAGAGATCCGAAAACTTGAATTGAGTCTCTGGGCGGGGGGGGAGGCGGGGAGATGCAAGGACAGCATCCTGCACAAATGATGGTAGATCTCAGTTGGAACCTGTTCAGCTCAGGCTGCAATATTCTGTGGCAGAGGCTGTGAGGAACCATTCTGTGGTGGTTCACAAGAATCAATGGGATGATCAGGCAAAGGGTCAGAGTCTGGGATCCAGGAATGACCATCCGGTCCCACGATCCAGCCAGCCTTCTGTAGAGCTGTCTCCGGGCTCCAACCGGTGTTGGTGGATGAGAGCTGTGTGGCTGATGGATGAGGAGAAGTTCCCTGGTGGTGGCCATGCTGAAAAAATGGAGGCTCAGTATAAAAATGAGATGGTAAATTTGAGTCTGACAACCCTGAAGTAGGTAAAGTGGGACCCAAATGATTAATAGCAGACCCAGCAGTGCAGACTGAAGGAGTCATCAGAAGAGGAGATTGTTGATTGAGGGAACCCCTGGTATGTCCAGCGTGATTGTGTGCTCTGAAGCAGAGATGGAACCCTGATATGCAATGAGTGGCAGAGATGCTACAGCCTCTGTAATTTAAGCTGAACTGTCTTGGGATGGTCCATGCTGCACTGTGGTAACCATGGTGGAGGGAGTCCTAGCAAGCATTTGGCCCTCAGGGAGGGAGCCTGCACCAACCAAACTCAGACCAGGGATCTGCAATGTACTAATCCCGGGTGGAGTACAGTCACTCAGCAGTAATCCTGGAGACATTTCTGGATTCATAATGGCAAGGGGTAGAACCACATTTTGCAATGGTCCCATTATCCCATTCACAATATCAGTAAGAGAACAAGCAGAAAACAAATCGGCACAGGTGCTTCCCAGAATGTCTAGTATCAGTCCTGCATCCCATTCAGTGATGTCTGTCCCTGAAAAATACAGACGTCCCAGGGTCGGGGGGTCAAATTCATAATCAGCTCCACCAAGGCAGGCAAAGAATCCTTTGGTAGGCACCCAGTGTCCCATTGTTGTGCGTGATCAAGTTGTGTTGCTGGTGACTGCCCATTCATGTCATTACCAAGCCCCATGGTCTCCATAGGTTGTGGCAGTTCAGAATCCTCCATCAATAACATTAACTGGTCTTCCTATGCTGCCAGACCTGAGAGTAGCAGCGATTTATCTGTGTGGGGTCCATTGCAAACAAGGCAGTAGTATTCCAAATGCTGTCTGGAGAAGCTTGCTGGGTGGAAGTCTGGATATGTTAAGCTGTCTGCTGTTCAGTCGGGCAAAAGGGTAAAACTGATGATCCAAGTAAGCCAGTAAGTTGAACTTTAGAAGTATTCCCCAACAAAGGGGCAGACAGCTGCAGCAGTGCAACTTATTCAGTTCTACCAGGTTCGGCCATCTTGGGTGATGGTCGACAGGGCCCCCTACTGGAAGAGTAGGGAAAGTTTTATTGTTAAGGGGGCTACATATCAACATAAGTACAGTAATTAAATGCAAAACATAATGGTACAGTAAGGCTTTTTTTTTTTTTGTAATATAAACTTTATTGAATGAAAAGACAGCCAAAATAACAGCCAAGTATGACATGCAGAAATGTTTATAATACAACAGGCCCCCATACAAATACCACAAAATAAATCCAACACTATACATGAAATACAGAATGAAAGACACCTACCCACTTGCCCCCCCCCCCAAGAGCACCTACAAACCAGGAAGAAAAAAACAGTATATTGAGGTAATGAGCGTCCCTAGCCACGGACATCAAAAAAGAAAAAGAAAAAAGGGGAAAGGAAAGAAGGGGAGGTATCAAAATTAAAGAGGAAAAAATGGGAGCACCCAGCAGACACCTCTAGTGCTCCATCCGTAATAAGGACATAAGGGTCTGAAGGGTAGCCCAACTTTGGAGAAAAAGGTAATCTCTCTGGTGTAATCTAGCAATCTGCTTCTCAACCTTAAGAGCCTGCATGAGCTCACAATACCACTCCTTGTATGAGGGCATGTAATCCTCCCTGCAGTGCTGAAGGATGATCATCTTAGCCACCGCTGAAAGCAAGGCTATATGGGCCCTACGAGACCCAAACAAAGAAGAAGGAAAATCACCTAGCAGGCAAATCTCTGGAATAAAGGCATCCTCTAGACGCAACGAAGGGTCTAGAGAATCCTTAATACTCTTCCAGAAGGGAGCCACCTTAGGACACTCCCATACCATATGACAGAGATGGCCTACATCCTAGCCACAACGAGTACAGTCTGGAGAGTTAGTCCATCCCATCTGGTGGAGTTTAGGGGGCATATAATATATGTTGTGCAAAATGCGGAATTGGGTCCATCTCTTTTAACATATTTATAGCGATTGCACCAAAGAGACTGCCACCGTTTAATATCACTATGCCAGGAAAGGGCCTGCTGCCAATAACAACAGACACCAACCAGAGCAGAAGGATTGGCCAGTTGTTTGCTGGAATACTATGGATAGCTCCACCTTTCCAAATGAAACAGTTTAAAATTTGCTGAAGGAATACAAACCAAGCTTTGGGTAAAAAAAAAAAAAAAAACATCATATCTAGTGGATACAGCAGCCTTGGGAGAATATTCATCTTGATAACATTTATATGGCCCCAAGGGGACAGAGGCAGGGCATTCCATATCAAAAGGTCATTTTTAATACTAAGCAGAAGGGGAATCAGGTTTAGAGACACCAAATGAGAGAGATGCCCAGGTAAGCGAATACCCAAAGCAAGCAATAATACCCGACAGGGTGGGCGGTATTGGGCAATACCAGCCCGCCCAGAGGTGTAATGAGGCCCGACACAGCAGGCAGAGGGCCCTATAGCCCCTGGAAGGTCCGCTATTGCCCATACCACCCACCCTGGAGGGTATTACTGTGCTTAGAAAATGGCCAGCTGTATATGTTTTTAAAAAAAAAAAAAAACGATTCTTTAAATGCTAAAAGTTGTTTATTTAGTAACACAATAGTTCCTACGCCAGTATTAGAATGCTTCTTCTTTTTTTTTTTTTTACTTGGGAGTTCTGAGGACTAGGGAGCTCAATGTCATGGTTACCCCCCCCCATCCCATCCCATCCCATATACAGAGAGATACACACACACACACACACACACACACACACACACACATTGTAACTGGTTACAGTACCTGTAGGAGCAGCAATGCAGCATAAAATTTGCTGGGATTTAGAAACTGCAGTCTCTCATGAAGTGCAGGCTGCACAGTTCTGAGCCCTCATGTCAGAGCGAGAGAGACATCCTGAAGAGAAAAGGCAAGCTCCCCGCCAAAAAACACAGAAGTGAGAGTAGCCATTTACATGTGCACATCTTGTCCCCATCAGGCAGCAGCGTAATGAGACAGGGAACCCTCTCAATTCTTTTTTCCAGGTGTTACAACTGAAAGGCATTGGTAGGTAGACAAAAAAACTGAAGTGACAGGAACCATTTCCTGACCTTGTACACCTCTCTGCTCTTTTAAGTGACTGTTGATGCCATGTGGCTGCTGCCATAACACGGGGGAGAATAAACAAAATGCTTGCAGCATGCTACAGGTTTAACTGCTTCCACAATGCCAATCTGTGTTCAGGGCTCTGAGTCACTACGGACGTGCTGCTGATTTGCTCGCTTTACTACATCTGTCATCTTTTGGGGAAGTGAGGGATGAATCTATCTGCCAGAATGGTTAGGGGACAGCGGGATGAACAGTTTTTCCAAGGGCAGAGATTGACACAGAGTGGGGCCAGGAAAGTGCTTGCTTTTGAAATGGTTGGCTGTGAGGAATGAAGAATCGTCTCTCTTCTCCAGAGTATAAAAATTAATAGTGAACTACGTTCTTTCTTTTTTTATATAAACGCAGCAGGCATCAAACTAGGGAGCTTTGGGGACGGGGGAGGGACAGTATATCTCGCTAAGCGAGGCAAAAAAAATGGCGGCTATTTCAAATTCAAATGAGGGGGTTTTAGCCAATTGGAAATTAGGGTGGGCACTTGGATATTTTAGTGGGTGGAAGGGCACTGGGACTGGTACTTTTTATTTCCTGGGCATCTATTGAAAGTTAATGTACCCCCTTGGCAAGGGTACTAGCCAATCAGATGCCAAGAAATAAAAAGGCCATTTTCTAATAAGTAAGAGCTTTGGGCTCCCAAGATTGGCCAAGGTTCAAAATCTCAGTCTTAGATATTAAAGAATTCAATGGCATGACTCAAGTTTTTTCCAAATTCAACTTGTACCCAGAGAAACTGGCAAAAAGTAGCAATCTCCTGCAATGTAGCCAGGATAGAGGAGATCAGGTCCTCATGGTGCAAGAGCAAATCATTTGCATAAGCGGATAACTAGTACCCGTCACCCCCTACTGTATGCCCTTAACAGCCTGTGAATTCTGTAAATGAAATATAAGGGGTTCCAGGTACAAGTTGAATAAAAGGGGGGAGAGAGGGCAACCCTGCCTCATCCCCCATCCTAGAATAAAGGGACAGGAAGAGAACCAATTGCAGCAGATCTGGGCCGAGGAATTGTACATAATCTGGATCCACTTACAAAAATGATCTGAAATACCAAATTTCCTTAGCATTTGAAACAAGAAAGGCCATGAAATGCGATCTAAAGCTTTTTCTACAGCCAGAGAGACAAAAGTCGCAGGGACCCTGATCTCCCCAGATGCAGAAATCAAATACAAAAGCTTCCGTGTATGGTCACTGGACAAGCAACTGGACATAAATCCCACTTGCATGAGTGAGATCAATCCATCCCATACCGATCTGAGTATATTGGCGAGAACCTTGGCCAAAATTTTGAGATCCGAGTTAAGGAGAGTAATCAGCCTGTAGTTAGCAGGCAGAAGTACAATAAGACTTTCTGATAACATACCTTTACATTCCATAATATAACTCAAAATATGCAATTTATCCAGCTGACATGCTCTACACAAGGTATGCAAAACTTGTTAGGGACCCATTTTTCACAATTTTCCCCTAGACGTTTGACTTTTTCCATCGAAAAACACTTTACATCTTTTTGCATAATGGCTTGTAATGCATTATGTACATTTTTAAGTAATTCCTTGTGTCGCCATTCTCTGCTGTGTGACCCACATACACCTGGCTGTATTGGCCCTTAACAAGCCAGTTTCCCAGTTATTCAAGGCCATGTCACATATACCAAAGTCTATCTCTAGAATGTTGATTGAATCTTGTGCAATTACAAAGCTTGAAAAAAGGTTGTTATCTGACAGGGGGTATTGCCCAAAGTTATACCCTTGCTTTTTTTATAGTTTATTTTAAAACCTGATATTCTGGAAAATGAGCTTAACATAGAAACATAGAAGTTGATGGCAGATGAGGACCGCAAGGCCCATCCAGTCTACCCATTTCTTTTTCTACCTTAGAAATGTGCCATCGGCCTTTGCTCTGTCAGTGGTCTATCTACTCATACTCATCTGTATTGCTCCCTTATGCCTATCCCATGCCTGTTTGAAGCCTTGCACTGTATTCATATCCACCACTTCCTGAGGGAGGCCATTCCATGCATCCACCACCCTTTCTGTGAAAAAGAACTTCTTCACATTACCCCTTAAATGGCTCCCCTCTAATCTCATGCTGTGTCCTCTTGTCCTGCTGTTTTTCTTATATTGAAACATGTTAGACTCTTTCACCTTGTTAATGCCCTTAAGTGGTTTGAATGTTTCGATCATATCACCTCTCTCCCCCTCCTTTGCTCTTGGGTATACATTTTGAGCTCCGTTAATCTGTCCTCATATGTTTTCTGATGCAGTCCCTGCACCATTTTGGTTGCCCTTCTCTGGACTGCCTCGGTCTGCTTGGATGATTTCAGGTCATCGGTGATGATGATGCCCAAGTCTGTTTCTTCCCTTGTGACTGCCAGCAACTCCCCTCCCAGCCTATAGGTGGCTTCAGGGTTTCTCTTCCCTATGTGCATGATCTTGCACTTCTTTGCATTAAACCCCAGTTGCCACTCTTCCAACCATTTTGCTAGTTTATCCAGATCTCTTCTCATTCTGCCCACCCCATCTGGATCATCTACTCTGTTGCAGATCTTGGTGTCTTCTGCAAACAGACAAACCTTACCCTTCAGTCCATTTGTAATGTCACTGATGAAGATATTGAAGAGGACTGGCCCCAGTACTAATCCCTGAGGTACCTCACTTGTGACTTGCATCTCTTCTGACTGTATACCATTTACCACCACTCTCTGTTTTCTGCCCGTCAACCAGTTTGCCACCCAGTTGACCAACTTCTGACCCACCCCAAGCCTACCAAGCTTATTAAACAATCTTCTATGTGGAACAATAGTGAAAGCTTTGCTGAAGTCAAGGTAGGTGACATCAACTGCTTCCCCTTGGTCCACTACTCTGGTTACGTAGTCAAAGAAAACTATGAGATTAGTTTGACAGGACCTTCCTTTTGTAAACCCATGCTGTTTTGGATCCTGTGCTCCTATGGATTCCAGGTGTTGCATTATTCTTTCCTTAAGGAGTGCCTCCATAATCTTGCCTACTACTTAGGTAAGACTGACTGGTCTGTAGTTCCCTGCCTCCTCCCTGCTACCACTCTTGTGGAGCAGGATCACATGAGCCCTTCTCTAGTCTTCTGGGACCTCTCCTGTGCTCAGAGACTCACTAAACAGTTCTGATAATAGCTCTGCTAGTTCCACCCTTAGCTCCTTTACTGTAGTACCCTGGGATGTATGCCATGAGATCCTATTGCCTTGTCCACCCTGAGCTTATCGAGCTCTTGTAGGACCCTTTCTTTTGTTAAGGGACTAGTGCTCACCTCCTTCCCCTCTGTGTCCATGGTGCTGAGCTGTGGGCCCTGCCCTACCTTCTCTTCAGTAAATACTGAGCAGAAGTATCTATTTTGGATAGATGCTTTTACATGGTCCTCCTCCTCACAAGCCCCCTTACCTCCTTTGATCTTAGCAATACCCCCTCTGGAGTTTCTCCTTTCACTAATTTATCTATAGAAAGTCTTGTCACCTTCTTTTACTGTCTGAGCTAGTGTTTCCTCAGTTTGGGCCTTTGCCTGCCTTACTGCCTTCCCTGCTTCCCTTAGGGAAGTTTGGTATGCCTCCCTATCTTCATCCTACTGTGTTCCCTTGTATTTCCTAAAGGTCAGCCTTTTGGCTCAGACCTTTTCTGCTACTGTTTTTGAGAACCAAAGTGGTTTCCTTCTTTTTTTGCACTTCCTTTTCTCTCTAACACAATGGGATATTGCTTCAAGTATTACATCCTTAATGCTTGCCCACTTTGCCTGTACCCCTTCACCTGTATTTCTTTTCGCCAGGGCTAGCTTAACTCTGTTGGCCATCTTATCAAAGTCAGCTCCTCTGAAGTCCCATATTTTTGCCTTGGAATGGGATGATTTAGTTGTAGTGGCTAAACTGAACCATACCATGTGATGGTCACTGGCCCCCAGGTGACCTTCTAGCTGGAGATCTGTGATCCTTTCCCTGTTAGTCAGTACTAGATCTAGGATAGCTCTGTCTCTTGTGGGTTGTTGTACCAGTTGTTTGAGGCATTCCCCCTGCAGGGAATCCACCATGCCTCTAGTTCTGGCAGATGTTCCTGCTGGTATTGACCAATCTGTATCCAGCTTAGTGTCTCTGATAGAGCAGTTTCACAAGTGGCTGGTGCAATAGTTACTATAACATCATCAGCGTACACCAGTATTTTCACTGGCATCAGCCCTAGGGCTGGAGGGAGTCCTTTAAACCTATCATTAAACATAATGGCGCATATCAGACTGTCTACCAAACACATATAGCGAGGGCTGAGCAGGCAGCCTTGTCTAACCCCTCTTTTAACCCTTATTTTCTTAGCACACCAGCCATTAACATTGGGAATGAGTACAGATTTATTGTACATCTGTCTGAGCTAGTCTATAAAAATATGTGGTATACCAAAGGCCTTCAGTACAGCAGATAAAAAACTGTATGCCAGTCTGTTGAAAGCTTTTTCCTGATCAAGCCCTAACACCGTACCTTTGTACTGTATTTCATCTTTTTCACACTTCTGGAATAATTCCCTTAATACAGGAAGACTGTCATGCTGACATCTATTTGAGATGGCATATGTCTGTGAGGGGCTTATCAGTTTGTCCACCAATTCTGAGTCTGGATAAAAGAATTTACTTAATATCTTAAAATCGGTATTTAAGAGGCTCAAGGGTCTCCAGTTGCTTAATTCTTCATGTGCACCTTTTCTGTTCAATAAAATGAGCACTGCTTCATTCATAGAGTCTGCTAACTTAGTAGTCTGCAACATGTGGTTGTATAGTATTACTAATACTTGGGCCAGTTCATTAATAAATATTTTGTATAGGCCCACGCCTATGCCATCTCACCCTGGAGCAGTATCTTTCTTAAGATTTTTACTTGCAAATTGTACTTCTACAAGGGTTATTTCTCTGGATAATTCCTGGGAGCCAGACTCGGAAACTTGAGGGAGGTTTAAATGTTCAAAACTCCTAGGGATCCATGTTGTTTGTGGCATGGTTCCGAAAAGGGACTCCACGTATCGTTCTACTAGTCTCAAGATGCCAGACGGGGTGGAGATCATCTGGTCTGTATCTGTTTTTAACTCAGTTATCACTCTATGACCAACACATGATTTATATTCTTTAAAAGGGTCCAAGGACTCTTTTTTAATATGGGTGCCTAATCTGAGTTATTGATTTAGTGATTTGGCGTGGTCTTACTGTAAATCAAACATCTGTTTCTTTATGATCTTGATTTGAGGGCCATAGTCTCCTTTATTTATTTCTGTCTGTGAAACAAGTTTCTGCAGTTGATCCCTTAGCTGCAGATATTTTAAATAGTCCCTATTTTACCCCTCTCTGGTGGGACATCGAAAGGGCCTTGGCCGCTAGGGCAGGTTGTTCCCTGACTAGCTTGCTTTATTTGCGGTCCTCTCAGCTTCCTCGACCCTTGCACTCTACCCCCACAGAGTAGTCGCTCAAAGCATGGGTTCAGCTCCAAACCTATTTGTCTCTGTCCTGGATTATGGCAACCTCTCAGCCTATGTTTAATAATCCCCATTTTCAAATAGGACACTGTCCTATTCCATCATCCTTTTGTCCCCAATTAAGTGTCTGTACCTTGGCTGACTTGCTCCAGGATGACGGCTTAGTTTCCTTTCCTTCCTTACAAGCCTGTTTCCGTTTGAAGGACCCTGACTTCCTCAAATTCCTCCAACTTAAAGGTGCGTTGTCTACCTTTTTGGGTCCCGAACCTTAGAGCACAACACATTTGAAGGGGGCTGACTCCCTCTTGTCCATAGCGGAGCAACCACATACAGTGTCCATGTTACATACACATTTCCAGTCTTTAAATCCTTTCCCTCCTTCTGGCATCTGTTACTACTGGGTTCAAGCACTTCACTTGCCAGGTGATGGTGACTTCTGGAAGGCCCCATGCCTCAACTTATATAAATATGTCAAACAGGACCAGCTCCATGTTGTGCAGTTTAACATAATGCATGATTTGTATTTTACCCCAGTAAAGCTGCACAAAATGGACAAATTCCCATCCCCATTCTGTCCTAGGTGCCATCAGGCTTCTGGATCCCTCTATCATCTGCTTTGGGAATGTCCTAAGACCCAATTATGTTGGAGTTCCATTCAGTGAGCTTTGGACCTAATGTTGGGCCTAGAGAACCTTTTCACACCTGAGAGCTGTTTACTGGCTGTCTTTCCCCTTGGTACCCCTCGCTTCAGAAAGGTTCACTTGACTTAGATGGCTGCCACTGTGAAATTTGTAATGCTGTGACACTGTAAGGAGGATGCACCCCCAACCTTTTTAGAATGGCACCAAGAAGTTTTACTGGCCCTTCAGTTAGAAAAGCACATTGCAGCTACGTGGAAAAGACCACAGACCTTTTATATTACATGGAAATCACTTTATTCTATATTGTCTCTATGGAGTTCTTAAGCATATCCATCTCTTCTAATCTTTCCAGATTGGGTCGCAAATGGGGGGGGAGTTGGGGTCGGGAAGGGTAGGAGGGTGGGATTTGTTATTATTGTTGTATTTGTTCCATGTTGTTGTTCTGTTTCTTCTTTTGCTTGTATGTGTAAAAATTTAATAAAGCATATTCAGTAAAAACAAATAGTCCCTATTTGCCATGTTTCTGGATTTAGTTTGAAATAGCATTTGCCATGAGTGATTTGTGCCTTCCCACCAGTCTGTTAGTTCCTCATAACATTCAAGAACAGACAGTCTCACTTTCCATTCCCTTTACCATGGTTTTTGCATATTTGGCTCCTCTAATAGGGCCCCATTAAGCCTCCAGCTATTTTTCTTACATCTAGAGGAGTTATCCCAATTTAACTGTACTGTAATGGATTTATGGTCAGAGAGTTCCCATGCTTGTGTGTATAAACTCTGAATTGTAAGTGTGGGGGAAATAAAGATAAAGGCTATACGAGTGGAGAAGGGGCCTCTAAAGTAGGTGTGCCCCCCCAGCTGGAAATTTTATTCTGTATGAATCCACTAACCCTGCTGTGGTGATAATATTCTGTAAAGCTAGGGAGTTACAGAATAATTTATCAGTTTTCAATCCCATCTGACTGCTTCAACCCACAATTAAAATCCCCAGCCCATATGAGTAGATGTGAAGTATATAAATAAGGTTGTATTTCCTTAAAGAGTGTAACTCTTTGTGCTTTGTTTGAGGAACGTAAATGGAAACCAGTCAGAATCTTTCCTGGCAAGCATTAATGCCCTGCCAGGGTGAATATCCACCAGTCTGGATACCTTCAGTTCAGAGTTGGTGAAAAGAATACCAATGCCATCACAGGTGTCCCTGCCTTTAGACCAGAAGGTGGACCCTTGTGTCCATATCTGAGAAGCCTGATGTAATTCAGTATTGATCTTGAGTCTAGTATCCTGCAGGCAACAAATGCTGTTGTTACCCTCTTGTAGTGAGTGAAGTGTTACTATCCTTTTTCTAGCACTTTTGATACTGTTGACATTGAGGGTTGTGACAGTTAGGGAGCGCATGTTAAATCAAGAGTCTTATCTCTGTCCCATCATAACTAAGGGGTTTTGGAGAGCTTTCTGTGTCTGGTGCATTTTGCAATTGAGTTCTCCCCCACCCCTTCTTCAGTGCCTTTGGTAATATCTGTAGTTGTGGATGCTACTAAAGAGGTATCATACTCTTCATCCCCTGATTCACCCCTTGTAGGTTGGCTGATGACAGCATATTTGTTCCCTGTTATCCAGGCAGAGGGAGCTTTACCATTCTCTTTACTTATTTACTTGAAAGATAGTGGCCACTCTGAGTTGCCATCTACTTGGGCTTTGATGCCTGAGTTGCAAAATTGCTTTGAAACGCTTCTTGAAATGCCTTAAGACAGTGTTTTTGTAACGTAGAACTTCAGTTTATCAAGAATAGCTGGTAGGGAGAGTTTTTGCACTTTATTTTATTTAATTTTAGTAAGTACTAGTGTAAGGGCTCTTTAGTGTCAGGCAGGGCATTACAGTGATTTAGCGCAGGAGCATAGGTTTTTGATTTAGTGAGGGTGACTCCAGAGAAACACCGGAGAGTCCATGCTGCAGCTTTCAAAATCCTGGTTTGTGATATCGAGGAACAAGTCAAAAGAATTGGAGGTACTCACCTGAGGGCAGGAGGATGTGGAACAGGTGCTGCTGGAGGTCAGAATCACTGACTGGCTATGATTTAAGTTAAGTTCATTGGCAGGAAGACTCCATTGAGCATGCTCATTTTCAAGGAGTTCCTGTAAGGACAATGTTAAACAGCAGTGTACAATGAAAGTGATGACATAGCATACAGGTACAATAATTGGTAGAAGAAACAAGATTTGCAGGACTGCTGCTTGTAAAAAACTTGGTGTCCATCATTGGAGGCCACCTTGAGGATGCATGATTTAGATGGCGGTTGAGCGGTGGGGGTAGGGTAGCACTGGTGTGGCAGGAGGTGGGAGCTTTGCTGCCCCCAGGAGAACCCGCCTGTCTCCCGTTATCTTAAGTTTGAGCTGTTGGTGGATCCAGGGCCTTAGAGAGGTGGCCTGTGTGTGTTCGTCTGTTGGGGGAGAGGAATGTTTTCCCCTCAAGGACTCCTTCCTGGTTTGGCTGGATTTTCTTGCCACTTCTTCGCGGGTTGCCTGCCCGTGTGGTACTCCTGTTGGAACTGTCAGTACTAGGAGTTGGAGTGTCCAAAATTGGAGGACTTGGTGAAAGCTTGTCTCCAGTTTTTCCCTGAACCTTACAGCCTACAGGGGTGAGTGCCTATATCCCTAAAGACCTTTAGTTGAAGCCGCTCTGGTGAGAGTAGAGCCACCTCTGAATTTGCATTCCTGGATGGGTTCCCTGATGTTTAAAATTTTTCCTTGAATAATTGTGCAGTATTAAAATCTGAGGAACACTGGTGGTGTCAGCACCTATGTCCTTGCTGCACCCTGATACAGTTACTAGTTCAGAAAAGCTTGGATTTTTTTAGGCAGGACAATTAACTTTTATTTACTCTGAACATTCCATTTCTGTCTTTTCTGAATTTGCTGCAGCACATGCTCATTGTTTGTATTCACCCCTGTTGACTCTTTTAACAATTCATTTATTTTTAGGATTGGGTGGGGGGTGGATTACCTTGTTGGCAGTGGGTATATGGGAAGTATGATTGGGGAGTGTGTAAGATTAACCTAGAGTTTGTATAGTGAGTGAGTGTGTGTGTGTGTGTGTGTGTGTGTGTGTGTGTGTGTGTGTGTGTGTGCATTGTGGTTTTTTAGTCTTTTTAGTCTTTTTTAGTCTTAGTGCCTGTGTTTACTTGTTTAAATTTGTTTTGGTAGGGGTTCTCCTGGCTTGGGCTGGTGTGCCAAGCTGTGATGTGTTGGGACCACAGTCAGGCACAAATCTGTTATGCTGCCTCACTGCTTCATGACCTCTGCCCCTTTACTGACCTCCCAGTTTCATCTTCTGCTGCCAGGCGCTGTAGGGAGGTTGGGATTATGAGGAGGTGGGTGGGTCACCAATGGTCGAAGGCAGCTGAGAAGGGGGTGGTGAGTAGCATTGAGGTTGTTAGGTACAGGAGACACCCTGGGTTTAAACAGAGCTGAGGGAGAGGACAAACGTGTTTGGTCTCCATACTCAGGGGTCCCAATGGACTGAGTGGGCAGGTAGCTAGAGGGCCAGCTGCATTCTCTAATCCTTTTCGAGCAGTGCTTTGCAATGCCAGGTCAATAGGGAACAAGATTGCTATTTTTGCAGACTTGATTTCCTCTGTTGACCTGGCTTGCATCATGGAGACCTGGTTGGGTGATGATGTTGGCCCAGTTCTAGAGGCTGCTGTCCCCACTCGGTACTCCATAGTGCACTGCCCAAGGAAGGCGTGGGGGAGTGGCCATCATTTTTAGATCCAGCCTGGGCTTCACGATGCATCTGGTAAGCTGAGGTTAGAAGAAAAAATTACTGACCTGTAGTAATCTTGTTTCTTCCAAAGGGATCCACTAATATTATTACTCCTCGCACCAGTGTGCTCTGAGGTGGAACTGGATATCTCTTATCTGAAATCTGGCACCTATGACTGTGCTTGTTGCTGAAGCCTAGTAGTCACCAAAATTGAATAAATAAATAAATAATACCAGATCCTTTGTGTGTGTCATCGTACAGGATGCATGACAGAACGGCGGCGACACAGACCGTGAAGTTATCCACAGCGACACCCGCAATGCGCAGAGTGCAAGGCTGCAATGACAATGCAGTGTGGACAGAGACAGTGATGGCAAGACCAGCAAACAGCTGGGGGCTGCAGGGCATGGCCGCAAGGGACCACAGTGCACCCGGGCATGCAGCACCCACCCACTCACAGCCTGACAGCCAACACACACACCATAGGGCGGCCGGGTCCAGCAGTCCCACCCCCCCTGCAATGTATGGGGCACACATGACCACAAGGGGCACAGCAGGGAACAGCCCATGGCCCCCCCCAGCATGGCCTCACCAGACACAGACAGGACAGGCCCACACAGGGCATCTGGGTGCCGTGGCAGCCATAGAGGGCAAAGCATGGCACAGGGCAGCACAAATGTCACTGGGACACTGCTGCAGTGGTGCAAGGGCCTGAAGGCAGACCACGGATACCCACCAGACAGGGCACACAACCTGAACCCAACAGATAGGGACAGCACCATGCGTATGGCCCTACAGGCATGGGCGTCCACAGCAGTGCCGGTGGGACACCTTCACCATGGAGCAGCTGCACACTGCACTGACCCCGTGGGTTGCTGTTGCCCGACACAGGACAGTCACTGCCAGGTATGTCAACAAAAGTGTTTATTGCACACACAGAACAAACCCAGTGCCACACACCTGTACCCATGCCCAGAACACACCCCCACACCAGCTGATATCCAGTAGTCCCACAGGGCACAGTCCACAGCTTCACAGGTGCTCAGACCTGGAGACAGACGTTCCGGGCAATGCCCAGGAGGTAGTCCCTCAATGGCCACATCTCGTATTGCTCCACAATGTGCAGTATATGGTCCTTGGCATCCCGGACCCTCCTGCAGCTGCTGGACACCTCATTGCCTCATAGCAGCTGCTGGTGCCACAGCTCTGTCAGGCACTGTTGCCCACAGAGAACCTCAATGAAGCACCAGATAGTGGGATGCGCTATGCCCATCAGTGCGTTGAAGCCCCAGTGCCATCCCTCCAGGGCATTGATGGTCCTGGGCAGTCCCTCGTGGACATAGGTGCACACATTCCAAAACTCCAGTAAATAGGTCACCCAACACCTCACACCACTGTGAACAGAGCGAACCAGCCATATGTCCTTAAAGTAATCGAGGTAGGGGCCCAGGGTGTCCTCAAATGGCTCGAAGAATGGCCAGGTCCATAGCTCCTCGTAGGCGCTGATGATGTCCTCTGGTGGCACAAAGGCAAGCGCTGTCAACATCCAAATGTGCAGGGCGAACTCATCATTGGTGACGTAGAGTTGTGCCAAGTCCTCATGCTGCTGTAGCTTCCTACACAGGCACTGCAAGAAATGGAAAAAGCAGCCCTGGAGACATGCCTGTGGGTGTACTGTGTGCAGTGCCCTGAAGGCGGTAGGCTCAAAGTCAATCATTATTGACATGGGGTTTAGGTCTGGGCACAGCTCCTGCAGCCTATGCAGCATGGCAGTGTAGCAGGCTACTGTTGTGTTCCCCATCATAGCGCACACTGCTGACAACACAGTCTCGGTCTCCACACTGTGCAGGCTGTACATCTGTTAAAACTGCCGTGGGCTGGTCCTGAATGTGCCATTGGCATACCATGCAGCACAACGGGACAGGTACTGGAGATTATGCTGTGTGCTGAATAGCAGGAAACAGCCTATGGTGCCCCCAGAGTCATAGAGTAGGAACTGCTCATCCGCATCAGTCAGCTGGTACTCTGCCAGCATAGTGAGACCCACAAGCATGGCTGGATCCACCAGTGTCCTCTGCACCATCTCCTTGAGGTGTGCGGCTGAGGGTAGTTGCCCACCGACAGAGTCTGGTAACCCATTGCAGCAAGCTATGACTACCTGTTTACTGCTCTCAGTCGACATTACAGCCCACCGCCTCACAGCTGTGTGGACCTGTTGCACTGCCGCCTCTGCGCCGTCTGGCTCATGGTTGTGCCAGGCCATGAACGAAACATCTTCCACCCCGTCTGCGGTTTGGGCTCGACCACCCCACTGGCCCGAGTGGTACTGGATGTACTTCCAGTAGGTCACTGGTCCATGTGTCCTCTCCCTCTGGTAGAGGAACCCACAGAATGTCAGGTGGTTGTTTCCCCAGGCACTCTGTATGCATTCCAGTGGCATGTCTCCTTCCGTCCCCTGTGGACATGTATGTGGAGGCCCCCACAGCGGGGCTATATGATGTGGTGCTGTGTGTGCCCACCCACCTGGACCACCCACCGTTCACTGTGCAATCCCTGTCAGCCTGCCTGTGTGTGTTGTGCTGAGTCTGCGTGATGCCGGGCCACCTGTACACTGTCATTGCCGGCACTGTGTGGTGGTGCAGCCTAGGTGCCTGGGTCTCCCTGCCCGATATCCAGCCCGTCGATGCGTGGAACTGTGCGGCATATGCCTTTCCGGGGATTACCTGGTTGCCCTGTGGCAAGTCTCTCTCAGTGCCCTGTCACTGTTGGTGCCTAGTTGCCATGGCGGGGTTTGCCGTCCTGCTGTCATTGTGTGTGGTTCGCGGTCGGGGTGTCATGGTGGGAGGTGCATACCACCATACATGTAGTTCCAGGTGCAGGTTGCAGGATTCTCCTTGTTTACCACCCTCCAGGGTTGGGAGGAGAATTCCTGCAAGAGGTAGCGGACTTCATTGTCGAGTCATTGACCAGGTGTTGGAGTCCCCAGGTGTTTAATCCTGGGGGACTTCAATGCCTGGGTCAAAGATGAATCCTCATAATTCAGTTATGACCTCTTCTAGTTGATGTCATCACTGGGCTTCTGTGACCCACCAGCACAGCCACACACTCGATCTGGTGTTTCAGCTGGGTCTTGGGTTGATAGCCTCAAGACTGATTGGTCTTTTGGTCAGATCACTGCACCGTGGAGTTCATATTTGGGGCCCCCCTCAAATGTCCTTCCCCATGGAGATGATCAGCTACTGCCCTTTAAGAGGTTTGCACCCAGAAGGACTACTGGCATTAGCCTACCTATCTATAGAAGATGCAGCTTGTACAACTGGCACCAGTGAGGCCGTGGCCACCTATAATAAAATGGTTTCCGAAGCACTGGATGTCATCACTCCAGTTCGTATATGGCCCAGATCCTGTCACTTGAGACACCCCTGTTTTGATGGAGATCTCAAGGCGATGAAGATCAAGGGTCAGAAGTTGGAACATTGCTGGTGGAAGACCCTGTTGGAGGCCGACAAACTGGCCCTGCATGCTCAGTATGGTGAGTACCAGGGGGCAATCTCCTGTAAGAAGGCAGAATTCCTGTCCAGGGAGATTGCAGCAGGAAAGAACAGACCTTCTCAGCTTTTTTGAACTGTGGATTGGCTTCTCCATCATGCCTGTCTACAGCTGAAGAAGACTTTTTCATCCACTTTGTGAAGAGTTCACTCTGTTCTTCTCTGACAGAGTGTCATCTATTCAGTCGGGGATTCCGTCAGGGAGGCAATTCCCTTGCAGTAGCTGGACTGGGAGGAACAGAGGCACTCTGCCTCTCTGGGAGGAGTTCAGGCCAGTGGAGTTGTCTGAAGTGACTGGGGTGATCTTAGAGCTGAAGCTCGCATACTGTGAACCAGCCCCAGCCCCAACATGTTTCTTAATGGGATACGCTAAGGCTGTTTGCATGGTGTTTGCCAGGATTGCCAGGTGTTTGATGGTGAAAGGGGTATTACTAGCAGCTTTGAAAGACGTGCTGGTGAGACCCCTCCTTAAGAAACCTTCCTTCAACCCAGGCGTCCTGGCAAATTACTGTCCAATCTCCAACCTGCAATTTTTGATCAAGGTTGTTGAGCAATTGATGGCACAGCAGCTCGAGGTTTGCCTCGTGTCCTTTGACATCTATGAGCCATTTCAGTCAGGTTTTTGGGCTAAACACAGCACAGAAACAGCTCTATTTAGGGTGCATAATGATCTACTCAGGGCTAGAGACAGAGGAGACAGGTCAGTTCATGTGCTCCTTGATCTCTCATCAGCATTTGATACTGTGGACCACGTCATGCTTCTTGATTGACTCTGTGAGTTTTGTGGACTCACTGGTGTCGTCATCAGATGGTTTGAGTCCTATCTCTCTGATAGGGTGCAGCAGGTAGTGATGGGGAACTTTTCCTCCTCCCCAATGCACCTGTCATGCAGAGTACCACAGGGCTCGATCTTGTCGCCGATGCTGTTCGCAGTGTACATGCTGCCCCTGGGTGAGATCATTTGGCACTACAGCATGGAGTTTCACTGCTATGCAGATGACACCCAGTTGTATCTGTCATTTGAACCCGGAACATCCGGTGCTGTTGAGGTGCTTAACAGCTGTCTGGCTAAAATCAATGACTGGATGGCTTCCAGCTGGCTGAGACTAAACCCAATAAGACAGAGGTGCTAGTGATTGAGCCAGGTCGCTGGTGTGATGGGTTGTTACCTGGAGTGAACACATGTCTTTTCAAGGGGTCTGCTCCATTGGTGGCTTCCCTGAGGGTGCGTAATCTCAGTGTGATCCTGAATTGCAGGCTGATTTTTGAAGATCAGGTATCATCTGTAGTTAAGAGTGGTTTCTACCACTTGCGGAACATCACCAGGATCAAGCCCCTCATTCCACCTGAGGATCTGCCAACCCTGGTACATGCCTTTGTTACCTCTAGGTTTGACTACTGTAACTCTCTATACTTCGGGGTCATGGGAGGGAGCCTCTGTAGACCGCAACTAGTGCAGAACATGGTGCAGAGGTCAATCTTAACATTTTTTTACTAGCCCAAACACTAGTGCAAACTGACCAGGGCTAGTGCAGCTAACTCTCTACTAGCCCGCCTTGACTAGTGCAGATTTTCATGGCTGTTAGTGAAGTTAAAAATGTCTCTACTTTAGCATTCTGTAGTCTTCATGCTAATCTCTCTGTGTTCCAGATGGCCAGGTGTGATTAACAACTCATTAAGAGCTGCAATTTTCTGGCAGTTCAAGAGAGGGATCCCACAAAAGACTCAATGTGAGTCATCACGCCACCGTTAAGACTTTCAGCTAGTGTTCAGGGCGTGATCAAGGGTAGAGTGCTGTTAAGTCACTAGGTTCCAGTTTTCTGAAAGTGTTTATGTCTAACAATTTGTCCAATATTACTAAGACCAATGCCCCTCATTTCTCTACATTTTGAGTGTTTGTATCCAACAATTCAGTGATAAAATGCAAAGAGGTATACAGGATCGGCCCTGCAGGTGGTGGGTTTTATCCAAGCCTCACCATAACTTCCCTCTCCCCTCCAAATCTCTTAACTCTGTTCTTTCCCTAGATACCACTGCAGACCAGACTCTGAAGTGACCATGCATGGCTGCCATTACTGGCAAGTGTAGGGGGTCCATAGCTCTTCTAAATGGACCATGCCAGCCATCACCATCCATACAGTTTCACCCTTATCCCACTCAGCATGTCCTTTCAGCCTAAAAAGAAAGCTTTGGATCATGTATGGTACAAAAATAAATGTAGATAAAATACATAATTTGAAACCTTGAAATAGGCATTCCTGGGGTGCATAGATCATCCTATACAGAAATAAAGTAGTATAGTGTTATGCCTGTGTACTGTTTCCCCTGGGCTGATGAAAGGACAGTGTTTAAGAAAAATCTGTTATTGTTGGGGCAAAGTATATTAAAATCAATGCTTTTACAAATAAAAATCTCATAGTTTTCTATTTCCCAAGCCCCTTAGGTTTGTCTAGCCCCCACCCCAAAAAAATCTTAGATGTGCTCCTGGATCACTTGAGACTGTACAAAAACTTTCAAAAGTGCAGGTCTCCAGCTGACTACAGGGTGGGGACCGAGAGTGTCTTTCTCTGCTGGACTCTGTTTATTGCCCTGTGTGTGGTGGTGACAGTGTGGTGAGGTGCATGATAATGTCAGCTATTGTGTGTGTCCAGAGCTAGACTGCTTGATTGAACATTTGTTGCTGTGATATCTCTCTTCTGTTTGGTGGGGGGCAGAAGAGGAAGAGAGGAGGCTATGGTACAAAACAATGGGGGGGTGGCTCACCGTAATGGCACTGCGGTCTTTTTTTTTCTGCTGGGGAGCTGGAAGCAATGTGGGAGCAGGATAAATGTGCAATAATCAGAGTATTTCTTGGCTTTGCTTGCATTGTTTCCTGCATAAGTGATCACAATTTACCATGATAATTAAGGGCTAGTGCAATCATATAAGGGCTAGTGCAATTTTGAATCAACTTGCCCTGCTGGCTAGTGCAAAAAAAAGTTAAGGTTGACCCCTGACGTGGTGGCCCAATTGCTTACAAGCCTGTCCAGGTCCTGCCATGTGACCCCGGTCCTGCGTGCTCTGCACTGGCTGCCTGTCAGGTGGAGGGTCATTTTCAAGGTGGGCTTGCATACCTATAAGGCACTATATGGACTGGGTCCTGGCTACCTGTTGGAGCTCCTGACACCTGTGACCTCTGCTCGCTCCCTCTGCTCCTCTTCAGTGGGTCTCCTGGACATTCCCAGGATTCTACTCAAGACATCGAGTGATCGAGCTTTTAGTGTCTCTGAGCTAACCCTGTGGAACATACCTCTCAACTGTACCACATAACGAGGAATGTTCCTCATTTTACTTCACAAAAGCTCCCTGTTCCACATTGTGAGGACTTGTTCCACATTCAAAGTCAACATTTTAAAGCAAAAATCTAGAGTAAATGATGCAAAAAATATATTATTCAGTTAATAACAGACTTTCTGAACATAAATGCAACATTTTAACAGTGTTTTGAGCTTCTTAAGTAAATATTTGATTAAGTGTTCCACATTTTGTCCATTTGTTCCACATTTTAACAGACAATGTTCCACATTTGGGGGAAAAAGGTTGAGAGGTATGCTGTGGAACTTACTTCCATCTGCAGTCTTGGAGGCCCCCTCAGTTGGTGTTTTCAAGCTGAGGCTGAAGGCCCACCTCTTTATCCTGGCTTTTATGGAGTGATCTTCCAGCCCAACCAACTGCTCTAGTTAGCAGAAGCTAATCTTAATAGCTGTCATTCTGATTTTTATTTATTCTGATACTTTTATTGTGCTTTTATTCAGACTTTATCTTTGTTATGCTTTGTTATGTGCCCAGAGCCTCAGGGATTGGAAGCCCTCAAAATAAAATTTTGCCTTGCCTTTCTTTTTCCCCCCCTGAAATAGGTGGAGCTAAAGTTTTCCCAAGTCTAGACCTTTTGTTTTTGCCCACTTTCTTAAAGGCAGTGTCCTGACTAGATGGGGGGGGGGCATATTTTTGGCATCTGTCTCCTCGAACACAGAAGTTGATACCTGAGCACAAACTGAAGCCTCATCCACATTATTGACTGTTTCTGGAGTATCAACCACCATCTGTTTGCTGGTGTTGTCTTCAGTTTCTGCTTTCATTGTGGGTCCTGCTGGGACCTGTGCAGAACTGTTTTCAGCTGGCTGTTCTCTAGCTGCACTCAATTCCTGGTCTGCTACTCTCTTTGCCCACATTTGTTGAGCTTTATTTATGAGGCCTTCATGAGAGGGGCAGTCCTCTGTGTTGTGAGAGGCCCAAGGACAGCTGCCGTAAGTATGCCCTGTCTTTTCACATAAATTGCATTGAAATAAATTTAAACAATTGGCTGAGACGTGCCCATATTCAAGACAGTGGCTGAACCTTTTTTTTCCTCCTATCTCTGTCCCCTCTAGATCTTTCATCACTCCAGCACCAAGTTTCCCCACCCCAGCACCAACACACCCCTTTGTCCCTCTGGTCCCTTTCCATTTTAATTGATTTCTGTTGTTTTTGAACTGCTGCATGTGACCATCATATTATACCTGTTTTTGATCTTTGTTGCTTTTGTTTAATTTCTCCTTTATTGTTACAATATTGCCTCCACCTTTTGTTCTACTGTCTTATGATGTACAGAATCAATTGTAGTACATTGTTTGTATTAACTGTAGTACTGGACGCTTGTGAAAATGGGCAGTTTTGCTGACAAATGCCTTTCCAGTATAATAAACTGAAACTGAAAACCTTGACGTCACAGGCTGAACTCAAGTGAGTATGAGCCCTACACTTAAAGCAGGATCTAGGCTGTCCCACATAAAACAATGACCCCCTGTCATTTCCTAAAAAGAAGCTGCTGGGGAGGTGAACTGGGCCATTATTTGCAGAGAATAGCTTAACTCTGATTTTCCACCCCCCCCCATTCCATATCTGTTCACTATCCAATATGGGGAGAGTCTGTCTAAAACTTCACATCTCTGCCTCAACCAGAAGAGCACATCTTCTACATTTACCCCCTAATTTCTGAACATCACTGTGATGTTTTTTTACAGAAGGTTTGGTAAGGGGAACAGCCAAAAACAGGGGTGTTCTTAAGACCATGATCTTGTGACTAAAATCTGTCAAGACCTGATACATTTTTGAAACTAATATCACAGTTAGGATTTCCTATATGTATTAAAGAAAAAATAGCAGAAGAAAAAAATTTCTTCGAGCCTTTCAATAACAGTTTTGCCACATGTAGTCTATCTGGAGAGTTTTCAAGCCCTGCTTTATAAATGAGCCACACTGCATCCTTCCTATGAGCTGGTTTACCTTTGTTCTGAAGCAGGCCAGTGAGCCTGAACATTGGTTCAAGCCAAGCTCTCTGACCAGGGTCTCTCAAAGTTGCTTCTGCAGGATCTAATCTCATGGGGTCACTTTCAGTTTGTACTGAACCGGTCACTCCTTTGAGTTGGTTTGTAGGCACACACACTTCAGTTATTGTTGTACCAGTTATGTCTCTATTTGAAATTTCATCAGTATTAACCATAGTCAGATGTAAATCAGGGTTACCCTGGGGTATATTATTTCTTTTTGTCACTTCACTATCAGTAGATGTGGTGGCCACCATTTTATCTTGGGCTTTATTATTTGTAACTAAATTATACTCTTGTATCTTGCCATCTTTTGGGTCTGAGATCCACTATTCATCAACAGTTTGCGTCCAACCTGCATCCTCCAACACATGAATCAGGGACTAGTTCCCTGAGTCGACTGCTGTATTTCTGGTAGGACAGTTATTTTTGCTGGAGCTAGGGGTGGGTGTAATGTTTGCTGTGGGGCTCCATGCCAGATCATTAAGGGGCTTTTCTTATGTAGAACTTTGCTCCATATGAATGAGTTGCTTGTCCTGCCTCTGCACATTAATAGGAGGCATTTTACTTGAGGCCATTGTTTGTAAAACTTGAACAGTGACAGGGGGCCACTGTAGGCTGATCCTCCAATGGCTGGTTTTTGCCATTCTGAGCTGTGCCCCCTATGGAGTCTCCTGTGGCTCTAGGCACACGACTTCTGGGTCATTTCTCCTACCAGCCACACTCTGCTTCATTACTCAGAAAAACAGTACTTTCTCCAGTTGCAAAAGTGACTGTGGTCAGATCTGCGACTTCCTTTGATGCAGCTGTGTCATCCTGCAGCTGATTCGCACTGACAGACGGAGTGCTGCTGTTGACAGGTAAAGTTCTCTTTTGTAGTTCAGACAATTTAGATTGCAACTGCTGTTTTTCCAGTAAATGTCACTGCTCCTCAGCATTTAACTGGGACAGAAGCAGTTCTTTTTGACTGTCACAACTTTCCAACATGATTTCTTTGGATGTGTTATTCAAAACTGAGTTATCTACCTTTGTTTCTGTTGAAGAAACCTTCACCTCGCTCAACTCTTCTGTGAATACAGTGGCGTGAAAAAGTATTTGCCCCCTTCCTGATTTTCTCTATTATTGCATATTTGTCACACTGGATGTTTTCAGGTCTTTAGAGAAAATGTAATATTAGATAAAGGGAACCTAAGTGAACAAATAACACTTGTTTTTTTTTTTTTAATTTCACTTATTTAATGAAAAAAGTTAACCAACACCAACTGGCAATATGTGAAAAAGTAATTGCCCCCTTACACTAATAACTGGTTATGCCACATTTAGCTGCAATGACTGCAACCAAACACTTCCTATAATTCAATATCAGTCTTTCACATCGCTGTGGAGGAATTTTAACCCACTCTTCCTCGCAGAACTGCTTTAATTCAGTAACATTTGGTAGGTTTTCAGCATGACCTGCTCGCTTTCAGGTCCTGCCACAGCATCTCTATTGGGTTTAAGTCTGGACTTTGACTAGGCCACCCAAAACTTTAATTTTACTTCTTTTTAGCCATTCTGATGTGGACTTGCTTTTGTGTTTTGGATCATTGTCTTGCTGCATGGCCCAACTACGCTTCAGCTTCAGCTGACGGAAGGATGACCGGACATTCTCATAAGAATTTTCTGGTACAGAGCAGAATTCATGGTTCCTTTAATTATGGCAAGTCATCCAGGTCCTTAGGCAGCAAGCATCCCCACACCATCACACTACCACCACCATGTTTGACTGTTGGTATGGTGTTCTTACTGTGGAATGCTGTGTTTGCTTTCGTGGAGACATTATGGGATCCATGTCATCCAAAAGTTCCACTTTGGACTCATCTGTCCATAGAACATTTTCCCAAAAGGCTTGTGGATCATCCAGGTGCTTCTTGCAAATGAGAGACGAGCATTTATGTTCTTCTTGGTTAGCAGTGGTTTCCGCCTTGCTACTTCCTACATGAAGCTCATTTTTGCCCAGTCTCTTTCTGATTGTGGAGTCATGAACACTGACCTTAGCTGAGGCAAGAGAAGCCTGCAGTTCTTTGGATGTTGTTTAGGATCCTTTGAGACTTCCTGAATGATTTTACGCTGCACCCTTGGAGTAATTTTGGCAGGCCGCCCACTCCTGGGAAGATTCACTACTGTTCCAAGTGTTCTCCATTTGAGATTATGGCTCACTGTGGTTCTGAGGGAGTCCCAGAGCCTAGAAATTAGCTTTGTAACCCTTTCCAGACTGATAGAGGGCAACAATTTTTTTTCTGATCTTTTCAGGAACTTCTCTTTGATCATGGCATAATGTGCTTGTTGAATCTTTGTGCTGGCAACGTGACTCTGATGGTAAGGGTCAAAATAAGTGAGATTTATATTGAGCAGGGCTGGCTGTAATCAAGCCTGGCTGTGTTCAATCAGCTGACTCTAATTATCCCTTTAATTGGGTTGATTTAACTAGGGGCACTACTTTTTCACAGTGCCTGTTGGTGTTGGTTAACTTTTTCATTAAATAAATGAAATAAGTAAAAAAAAAAGTGTTATTTGTTCACTCAGGTTCCCTTTATCTAATATTATATTTTGTCTAAAGACCTGAAAACATCCAGTGTGACAAATATGCAATAATAGAGAAAATCAGGAAGGGGGCAAATACTTTTTCACGCCACTGTACAAAACTTTCAAGGCCCATGTCTTCTTCTTGTAATTCAGCCATAATAACAGTGTTTTCTATGGCCTCTTGGGTTGAGAGAATTGGGGGGAGGCTTGCTACCCCTGCCTCTGTAGCATCCATTCTCTCCTCTGCCTCCTCCACAGCGTCCATCTTAGAAAGATGGTCATGGGTTCCCCCTACTGCAGAGTAGGGGAATTTCCTTGGTGTCCTGACTAAATGTCCCCCGTTCACTAAAAAAAAAAAAAAACACCAACAGGTTAGCCTAGTCCAGTTTCAGTTGATTTCCATCTGTATCTCCACCCCCTGTGCTGGGAAGAGGCTAAAAATAGGTAGAGTTACTTTGTCCTCTTTTTCTGGTCAATGAAACAGTAAATAATATATAAATTACTAAGTACTTCTTATGTCTAATATTTGGAAGCAGGATTCTAAAAGAGAACAATTTGTATTACCAAACATATTTGGTAGCTTGTGAAAACAGTATTATTTTTGCTTATCAGTTCACCAGAATTAAAAAAAATATTGAAATTATATTTTAAACATTAGTAAGAAGTATTACTAGAAAATTTCACTTTTTGGTCAAAAATCTACAGTTTTTTTTTCACATCCACGCCATCAAAACTGAACATCACTAAATACTCACATCTGCATTTGTGGATGCCTTCCCTTATTTTTGAAAGTCAAATACTTTCAAAATGGTCTTCGTAGAATCCCTGGTTTTATGGGTATTACAAAGAAATATATGCACCACTTCCATGATTTATTATTTTCTACTCAAGTAGGTGGCCTGCTATTTTTGTGAAAGGTAAGGGACTGATGACACAGGAAGTCCAAGCTCTCTGTATGTGCAGTGCAGGTAGGTATACTGAATAGTGGTCATCCAGCCTTCTTCTGTCATTGTGCCCCATACTGACCAGAAGTTTTCAGCATTACCATTACCACCCCTTCCCCCAACTCCCAGTCCTGTGAGTTTCCCTAACAGTCACTACTAATACAAGCTGCCTGACCATGCCCCCTCGCACCCCACCATTTACTCTAGCATGTCTTCTCTGCGCAGCCTCTCCTCACTTCTCCCTATACATTTTGGCCCCTCTTCCCCCACCATTCACCTCCACCACAGTACCTACCTCTCTCTCATACCTCCTTTCTTCACCCCATGGTCAGCTATCCCCATTCCTCTGAACTACTGACAAGGCACTTTGTGGCTGCTTATTCTCCCCATCCTCATAAAGTGTTTTTCTTGTTATTTTAACTTGTACCTACAGTATGTTTTGAGTTATCCTGTAAGTTCTGAATCCAAGCTGTATCATTCATTTTGATGTACCTTTGCTTTCTCCTGTTGTACTTTGTTTTGTAATCTATGATGTGGAACCTTTGTAAAAAAGCTTGCGTTCAAAGGTCTTTTCTGAATCACTAAATAAATAAATTAATTATTTGGTGGGTTACATTCCATGCTCAGTCAATGTCAAACCTCTGTTCAGAAAAATGTGCTACTACTGTGGCAGCTGCATGTGATGACTGTGGGATAAGAATGACTGCAGATCAGGAACAGAACTATAATATCTTAAAAATTAATACTATTATAAGTGCTCTGGACCAATTAAAACCTTCCATTTGCCAGTGTGAGACATTGTTATTGTGGCAAGAGTGTTTGAAATCAGCCAGATTCCAGCTCTCACCTTATAAGCAATGAGTGAAGCTTACTACAAATAAAGTTTAATAACTAGATTGGACAGGACTCTGGACCTGGTTCTATCAAATGTGGAGGCTGTAAGGGATATGGGGATGGAGGACACTCTGGCTGGGAGTGACTATCACACAGTATGATTCAACCTCAACATGGGCAAGGAAACAAGGGGGTACAGGGACCAGGGTGATTGACTTTAAGGGGGTGGACTTTAAAAGAATGGGGGAAATCTTGGGCAGGCATCTTATGCCAATTCAACCACATGGATGCCAGCCAAAAATGGGAGATTATTAGGGAAGGGCTGGTGGAGGTGACTGGGACATGTGCAAGAACAAGGAGTAAGAAGGGAAGGGCAAAATAACCCAGCCAGCCAACACAGAAAATCAAGGAAGGGGTGAGGGCCAAAAGAAAGGCACTCAAGAAATTGGGCGGGGGGGGGGATAACAGGGAGATGTATGTGAAGAAGTCCAGGGAGGTTACCAGGCTAGTCGAAGTAGTCAAGGATTCCAGAGAACTGAGACTGGCACAGGGCATTAAGAATGGAGAGAAGGACTTCTTCAGATATATTGGCAAAAAATGGAAAAACAACGATCAGATCGTGAGGATTAGGAAGGATGGGGGCTGGGTGGAGAAGGGGGTGGACCAAGTAGAGACACTTAATGATTACTTCTGCTCCATGTTCATGAAAGAGAGAGGGGCGGACACCTCCTGGGAGAGGAGGAGGAGTGGGTGGAGGAAGGGGGTGACTGATATAGTGTTTACAGAGGATAGGGTGCTGAAAGGATTAAGGGCACTGAGGGGTGGGATAAGGCACTGGATCCAGATGGTATTCACCCGAGGGTACTCAAGGAACTAGCAGAGATTCTAGCAGGACCACTGGCTGACCTGTTCAGTACCTCCTGGGACACAGGATGCATACCACAGAACTGGAGGATGGCCCATGTGGTGCCCATACACAAAAGTGGTCCTAAGGATGAACCAGGCAACCACAGACCAGTGAGCCTCACATCAGTTGTGGGAAAACTCATGGAGACGATCTTAAAGGAGAGGCTGGTGACCTTCTTGGAGAATAATGGTCTCCAGGAAAGTCAGCAGCACAGGTTTTGTCTTGGGTAGATCCTGCCAGACAAACCTGATTGAATACTATGACTGGGTGATAAGGGAACTGGACAAAGGCCATGCAGTGGATGTCCTGTATTTGGATTTCAGCAAGGCCTTTGATTCCATGCTGCATGGGAGACTTGGAGGAGGGGAAGCTGGAATATATAGGGGTGGGAACAAAGATGGTTAATTGGATCACCAGTTGTCTGAAGGGAAGGCAGCAAAGGATGGTGGTAGGTAGGGAACTATCATCTCCAAGGGATGTGATGAGTGGGGTGCCACAGGGATCTATATTGGGACCGGTGTTGTTTTGGATATTCATAGCTGATATCTCCTATGTCCAGAGTAAAATCAGTCTCTTCACAAATGAACAAAGATGGGAGCGGTGGTAGATGATATTGAAGGGTGGAGGGGGCTGCAGGAGGATCTGACCTAACTACAGGAGTGGTGAGATGCATGGCAGTTGGGGTTTAAAGCCAAAATGTGCAAGGTACTGCACTTCAGGGCTAATAACCGGGGGAGGAGCTACCAGCAGGGGGGGTTAAAGCTGGAATGCACCGAGGAAGAAAAGGATCTAGGGGGTGCTGATAATGGGGAGTATGAACAACTCAGCACAGTGCAGGAAGGCAGCAGCAAAAGCCAACAGGATACTGGGGTGCATAGTGAAGGGAATCTCCTCCAGCAACAGGGAGGTGATCCTGCCCCAATACAGGTCACTGATCAGGCTGCACCTGGAATACTGTGTGCAATACTGGTGCCCATTCCTAAAGAAGGACGTCAGATTGTTGGAGGGTGTACAGTGAAGGGTGACAAAGATGATCCAGAGATTAGAGGGATATTCCTATGCGGAGAGGCTATGCAAGCTGAACATGTATTCCCTGGAGGAGAAGAGTGATGGGAAGGGACACGATTGAAACCTTTAAATACTTAAAGGGGATTAACAAGACTAGGAGAAAAGGGATTTTCCAGATTAGAAGAGGGAGGGTCATGAAGGGCAGCAGCTGAGAGTGGAGGGGGGAAGATTCAGGAGGGAGGTCAGGAAACATTATTTCACAGAGAGTATGGTGGATAAGTGGAATACTCTGCCTGAGGAGGTAGTAGCCTATAGCACGGTAGACAGTTTTAAGAGGGGATGGGACAGAGTGAGAGGGGGGGTAATTATGAAAAGGACAGGCATGGGTGGGGCAGCTGTAAACTGAGGGGCTAGCTGCACAATCGAGCAGATCTGATAGACCGCCAGGCCTGTTTCTGCTGGCTTTTTCGTATGTTCGTAAAAATAGATTTATTTTTATTTCCTTACAATTATGATTTGTGATATCAATGAGACTTAAAACAGTACTCTTTTGTATATTAGAACAGTTTCAGTTGTTTTCAAAGGTTGTCAGATCTACCCAGCTTTTCTTTAAATTTCTCACATGCCAAGAAATCATATGGAATGAATGTAATAAACAAGCATTTGTCAAAGCCAAATGTTTTCTTGCATGGTGTACTGTGTTAGTAAAAGCTCTCAAAGATATTCGTAATATTGCATACATGCAGACTTGGTTGCCCTTAGCCAACTCTTGTTGATAAGAGTAACATGTTACTTGTATGGTGTATGATGTTAAATAAATCAAATACATAATAACTACAATTTATTTCCATTTGTGAGAGGGTAGGACTTTCATAGCTCGCTCATAACTCAGTCACTAGTGAGTTATGGGCCTGTCCCCTTACTCATATTGATTGCTGCCTCAACAGAAATACTAAGGATTTAATTTTTCTTGTATATAAATTTACCAAAGTCACATTGTGGCTTGAAAATCAGTCAGTTACCTTTAGTGCAATGCTATTAATCCAGCAGCAGGTTCTCCCCATAGGTGTGCTGGATGCTGCTGAAGCAGCTCTTCAGTTCAGGGAAATGCAGGGAAACAGACAGCATAGACCAATCACCAGAAGACCACGTCACCCAGAGCCTCCGTTTGCCCTAATTGTCCATCCCGGCTGCTGCTAAGCAACAGCTACACATTGCCTCCTAAACAGACTGCAGAGAGACGAGGGAGCTGTCTGCATATGGGTATTACACTATTCACCCTGTTTTCCCAAGGTTTAGTGCACATGTAATCAATCAAAGGAAAGAACAGAAAACCCAGGGACTCGGCATAAGAGAATATTCACTGTTATCGCAAGGACGTTGTCTCAACACTTACAGATGCCCATCAGTATAAGTCGCTGTATTATCCCAAATCTTAAAACAGCCTTTAAGCATGAGTTATGTTTATTTATAAAGTTTTAAAATGTATCTTGTGCAACTCCTGTACTGGAGAGTGACTGTCTTGAGTATTTGGTTCAAAGTTTTGTTCGGAATAGTACCTGGTTACCAACTTAAAAGGAATCTAACATATCTCACTGTGTGGTGTTTGAGCTATGTCCCTGTTAGTCAAAATTTTTATTTAGTTTTATGATGCAGAATGAAGAAAGAACAATTTAGTTGCTACAGGAAATTTCTGAACAATGTAATTATTTGGGAAAGAACTGCTGTAGAGCCATCACTTACAAAGAGTAATGTCTTGGGAATTCTGCTGTTCATCACATTTTTTGTCATATCTGAACACATTCAGAATTCATTTCTAAGTCATACTTACTTTCTATGGTTCTCTGAAAAGGAGACCCTTCCACAGAAATAACAACAGGATATCACATGGGGTTGGGGGGGGTTGTCTGGGGAAAAGTGCCAGTAGTGGGGTCTGGGATGCAATAGTGATTTTTCTGGAATGGTTCTATTTAGCTACATGTGCTATATATAGTCTTTGACATCACTGGTGACATTGCAAATTAAACAAGCATTTGTCAATGCCAAACATTTGATTCTTGTTGCAAGACGAGCCTTGGCAGGGGCACGGCAGTCGGATGCAACACAAGCGAGTTTCGGCATGGCAGTCACTTGCATACCTGTCAAGTGACCTGATTTTTTCATGACATCCCATTTTTGGCCTCCCTGTCCTGATGTCCCAATCACCCTGCTGCAGATCCCACATTTCCTGACCTAACTGCCATGCCGAAACTCTCAGAAAGTAATCTGAAAAATTAATATTTTTTTAATGACATCTCTGCCTTTGCATTATCATTTTAGTTTCCATACTTTCTATGGGCTATTCATGCATGAAAATGGTTTAGAAAAAAAAGAAACACATTTAGACTTCTTCAGCAGTCAGAACTCCTTATAATGTATGTGACTGCAGCAAAATATTGTTTTTCACCCTACCTAGACTATTATGAGGTCCTTGCAGGAAATGACTCTGAGCATTGGTTATATTTGCCTGGCAGACAGCATAGAGTCTTAGTCATCACTTCCACTAAGAACGGGTATTGCTCTACACACAGGAAATTTATGGCACTGACTGGTTTAATATTGATTGTTCTGTTTAAGATTTTTTAAGAGATACATAACAGGTGATAGCACTGATAGATGTGTTTGATATGGTTAGTTAATTAAATGACTTATGTCATATGATCACGTGGTCTTTTTAAGATATATAAATAGTAATGTTTTTTTCTGAATCCTTAGCCTTCGATAAAGGACCGGAGTGTCTGAAATGCATCAGGCAGGATGATGATGGATTGTTTTGCCAATAAAAAAAAGTTTTAAACACATCTTTATAGTGGCATCCCATGTCTGAGGTTGTGAGTGCCAAAACCTTTTTGGACTGTAATCTTAGTGTGGTTTCTGAGCACCACTACCCAGTGCACATTCATTATTTGTCACTATACATAGGAAAGTCACACTGAAGGGATCCAGACGTGACATCACAAATGCAGTCATGGTGCTGTTAAAGAGCTAGTGTACTGCTTAGAATTAATAGTAATTTTCAGATGCAGTCAGCTATCACTTCCAGCATCTGAAGTATTTTTTTATTTTCTGTTTGCTAATTAGAAGATTTTCCACCTGGCAGTACTGGGGTGATGTGTGGAGCAGCACTCTGTCTGGAGGGGGAAAAAAGTCAGTTCTGTTCCTCCCACTACATTGTCAGAAATGAGACCAAACACTTTGAGGCACCACAATCCTTGCAGCCTGAGCAGTGGTTTTCACAAGCTACCAATCCAAATGCAGGAAACTGTGACATCACTAGTAACCAAGGAGATTCAGAAAGTGAAACCTGGCAGTGAGAAATGTTTCTCATTGGTTACTTGTGATGTCATAATCTTTGTGGTTTCAGTGTTGATGTAGTGGGAGGAACAGAACTGTTTTTTTTTTCCTCCAGACAGAGTGCTGCTCCACACATCACCCCAGTAACTACCAGGTGGAAAGTCTTCTAATTAGCAAACAGAAAAGAATAAATACTTGAGATATAAGAAGTGATAGCTGACTGCATCTGAAAGTCATAATTAATTGCAGGCAGTTTCCAGGCAGTACACTAGCTCTTTAAGGAAGTGCTAGTCAGACTGTGGATGGACATTCATGTGGCACTGTGGTGCTTTTTAAAATAGAATAAAATTGCTTTTGGACATCGAAGCAAGAAGAAAAATACATCAGAACTGATGCCGAGGGTAGTAGGACATGAATATGAAGATAAGTAGAGGTACAGAAATGATGTCAGCTGCTCTTGAAATTTCCCCCCTCTCCTCGCCAATTAAAGGAGATCTTGCAGTTTAGCTGGACTACTCAGGGAAAATATGTTTGCACATAAAGACTCTTAGCCACTGGTGAAGGATGGGGTCCATCGGCTGCTCAGCTGCTTGCCAGCCAGCTTTATGCAAATGAAAGTACTGAAGCACTTTCTCATTGGAGCACTTCAGTCCTTTTAAGTACACAATGTTTACGCCCATGAAACTGTGACCACGGTCATACTCTGCATTGGGCTAGTCAATGACATACCTCTAAAATGCCGTTCTCTGAAGGAAAGCAAAATGTTTCTTGTGCTTGTGCAAGGAAACATAACAAAAGGGTGCTGTGTTAGGTCCTATAATATAGCAACTCCATGAACTTGATCCATGGTTGAGAACTGGCTGTGCAGAAGTAAAACAGAAAAAGACAACCTGCTGCTTTATCGATATTAAGATTCTTGTCTTGAAATATACATGTTATAATATAGACCCATGTACCTTGCAGCCCATCAAATATATGTTTCTTTCTCATTGTTTTAGAGTACTGGAGTGAAAGTGATCAAGAAGAAGTAGAAACTCCATCAACACCAAAACAAGATAGCCCACCACCCCCTTATGACACATACCCAAGACCTCCTTCTGTAAGTATTTTTTTTAAACTTAACAATAAATAAACGTTTGTTTTTTGTTAATAAATAAAACAAAAAAGTCTAAAAAAGGTGCATTATAAAAGACATTACTTGTGATCCCCACAGTTGCCCTATGTTTCAGTTTTTGGCAGAAGTTATTATCTTCATATTTAATGTAAAAGGAGCCTCTCCTAGCAAGATAATGATGTGGCCTGCTTTATTATGTTGAGCCCATAAGTCACTAAAGAAATGGAGTTAACTTCTTTACTGCTGGTATTTCTGCACAGGGATCACAAATACAAACCACCTTTTCTTGTGACATAACCCTGGGTAAATCTAGATAGATAGATAGATAGATAGATAGATAGATAGATAGATAGATAGATAGATATTAGATAGATTGATTATTAGATTGATTATTAGATAGATAGATATTAGATAGACAGATATTAGATATTAGATAGATTGATATTAGATATTGCATAGATTTTAGATAGATATATAGAGAGATATTAGATAGATGATAGATAGATAGATAGATAGATAGATAGATAGATAGATGGATAGATAGATGGATATTAGATGGATAAATAGATTTTAGGTAGATAGATAGATAGATAGATATTAAATATACTGATTTTAGATTGATAGTTAGATAGATAGCTATTAGATGAATACATATTAGATAACGTCCAGCCCTGCATGCGCATGCTCCCGCACACATCAGGAGGGCATCCACCGAAGCTCCAATCCCCTTCAATCTTGCGGCCAAGTTCTGCAGTGCCCCCAGCCTCTGCCAGGGGTTGCCAGAGTTATAGCTGAGAAAACCCCCCCTCCCCAGGAAGGAGAGCAGCCCTTGGGCACTCAATCCATACCCATCCCCACCGACCCCCGACAACTCATGCCAGCTCCTGAACCTGGGTCACCGGTGTGGCGCAAGGTGTGGTGTCCAGCACCTCAACCCATAGCACCACTGGGCCAGCTCAGGATCATTTGTTAAGTGCCATATGTATTAATTGACCCTGCTCTTTTACCCTGAGATCTTATCTTGCTTCAGGTAAGCATTAGTGAGTGATCATATTCACTTTATCAAGACTGTTGATGGCGAGGGTTTCAAGAGAGAGTGGATGAAGGGGTGAAGGAAGGGGGTGGGGTCCACTGTAATCTCTGAATCAGGAGCTCTGTATTTGAACAGACTAGATGTACAACACAGCCACCTTCTTCTGCTGGCTAAGCTGAATGTTAAAGGATGATGTTAATAGTTAATGTTTTTTGCTGTTTTGTAACTAAAACACAAGATGGTATTCTCCCTTCTAAATTCTATATTTTAACTTTTTAAGTAGGATATTTTCTTTTGTAAATTAATGGTACAGAAACAGAAAACTAGATGATGCCAGAAATTGGGTAACAAAACATGATGGTACATTGATATGTATTTAAATAATAGCTTAACTGGGCATATTGAAGATTGTGATTTCACTAAGTCTCTGTATAATAATTTTTTATCCTTTTCTACTTGTAACCTTGTCTGTTACTGGCAAACGGCTCAGGTTTGCCTTACAAACTGGTGCAGTAAACTCTTAGCCCAGTGAACCTATCCAGTTAACAAATAAAGAAATAAATAAACCCAGCAAAGAAATTATAGATAGATGTTGTAGTACACAAGCTTTGGGGATCACACTAGTTTTTCATAAAATATTTTAACAATCTTAGCAGATGAACCAGGATTTATGTCTAAAGTTGCTCAGTTTTTACACAGGTTTTGTAAGAAATAAGGAATAATGGGAGATATTTAATGTTAAAGGGGAACTCTCAGCTACCCCACAGTAATGTGGCCCAGTCCTGGTACAAATAGTCCGGTGCTCCCTTGATTCAGGTGAGTTTCCAAGCTCCCTGAAGGAGGCGGTGGTGACACCTCTCCTGAAGAACGCTTCTTTGGACCCAGACTCTCTGGCCAACTACAGACCAATCTCAAACCTCCCTTTTAAAGGGAAAGTTATTGAGAAAGTAGTGGTGGCACAGTTGAAGACCCACTTGACCATCCATAACATCTACGGACCTCTCTAATCTGGTTTTTGAAAGAGATGCAGTACTGAGACTGCACCGGTTCGGGTGCTCAATGCTATCCTGATGGCAAGAGATCGGAGAAGCCATTCCATCATGGTGCTCCTTGATTTCTCTTCAGCTTTTGACACTGTGGACCATGGGGGTGCTGCTTTGGTGCCTGAGGTTCATCTGTGGCCTAACTACAGTAGCACAGTCCTCAGGTGGTTTACATCTTTCCTCACTGGCAGAAATCAGAGAGTGGTGTCCAGGATTTATTCTTCTGACCCACGCTGTCTGTTATGTGGAGTCCCTCAGGGCTCAGTGCTGTCCCCCATGTTGTTTGCAGTGTATATGCTGCCCCTTGGACACATTGTAAGATGGTATGGGCTGAGGTTTCACTGCTATGCTGATGACAGCTCTACCTGTCTTTTGCACCTGACCAGGATAGTGCTCTCTCGATATTTAACAACTGCCTTGCTGAAATCCAGGATTGGATGAATTTGAGCTAGGTAAAGTTGAATGTGGGAAAGACCAAGATGATGGTTGTGGATCTGGGTCACTGGATAGAGGGGTTGAGGGCTGGTCAGCCCTCTGGACTTTGTCTGGGGGCTCCCAGATCCTTGCCTCTGAACAGGTGCGAGACCTGGGGGTGGTGCTTGATGATGGGCTGACACTATGATCTCAGGTGTTGGCAGTCATCAAGTCTTCCTTTTACTGTCTCAGGAACATCACCAGGATCAAGCACCTTGTTCCATCTGGTGATCTGTCTACACTGATCCATGCCTTTGTGACCTCGCACCTTGATTATTGCAACTCCCTGTACTTAGGGCTGCCTGGGGTTGATATCTGCTGCCTGCAGCTAGTGCAGAATGCTGAATCTTGGTTGCTGATGGGGACTTCTTGATCTTCTCATATTAACCCTGTGCTGCGCAATCTGCACTGGCTGCCAATTCGGTGGTGGATCACCTTTAAAGTCAGATTACTTACTTACAAAGCCCTGCACGGACTTGGTCCTGACTACTTGAAAGAGCTCCTTGTACCTTACTGCCCCAAGTGACAGCTCTGTTTGGCTGACGAGGGGCTGCTGGAGAGTCCGAGGGTGTCTTTAAAATCTTCTGTGGCCCGTGCATTTATGTACATGGCCCCTACCCTCTATAATTCTCTACCCCGTCAGCTGCAGGAGTGCGCAACTGTGGGGAGGGGGATTTAAACAGGCATTGAAAACTTTTTTATGGCATCAGACCTTTAGTGCAATGGATTGAAGGGACCCCCAACAGATTATTTTATTGTTGTATTGTTAATTTTATTATCATTGTTTTAACCTTACTGTACAGCACCTTGATATTTTGAAAGGCACTTAATTTAAATAAAGATTTATTATTATTATTCTTAATGCTATGGGATGTAGAGGTGCTGATTAAGCAAAACAGACATAAATGAAAAGTTTTTTAACTACTTACTGTTTTATAGATTTAGTTTGCATCTGGTTTATCCTGTACCCCCCACACCTTCCATGTCTTCTGTCAGTGCCCCCCACAGCTAGCCCTCTGACACAGATGATGGGCTAAGCCATGGGGAGTTTCTATGTGCTGCAACACCTGGTCTGAGTCTGAGAATGTAGAACAGCCCATTTTATACATTTCTTCTACCAGTACCAACTGCATCAAGTTCCTGTTTTTAGTATAGAGTTTTTAGACAGTGAAGTGTCATTTAGAACCACCCCCATGGCCATTTGACAGTTCTGAACTTGTGTGTACCTTGGTGAAAAAAGGTCCTTTGATAGCTCTGATCACTGGAGCCCAAAATAGTAGTAATTATCACACTTGTAGTGTACACAAATATGTGGTATTCTTGAACTGACTCTAGAGAAAGTTACCTACAGAGATTCTTCTTTTACAGTTTCCAGGCTAAAATGAAGCTGGCAATCAGTTGATTCACTGCTGTTAAGTGATTTCCATTTTCATTTTGTCCTGGAAACTGTGCAAGGAGGCTTTCTGTGTATAGCTCTCTGTAGAGAGTTCATCACACCAGAAACGGGGGCTGTTATTTAATTCTTGAATACCACAGGTTTTTGTACACTACCAGTGTAATGATTACTGTTATTATGTACTTCAGTGATCTGAGCTATTAAAGGGCTGATATACCTGCAGCCAGAATCACCTCACTTTTTTGAAACTCTGCTCTGAAAATAGGAATTTAACGCCTGTAAACATGCACAAAAACAATTGCTGGTAAACACACAAACACTTTTGTTTATGATGACTTTATATAGTGGAGGCAGGGTCTGAGGCTGATCAGCAGAGATTGAGAAGGAATTGTTTTTACAAAGTAAGCCAATGTGGATGACTGAAAAAAGCCTGTGTCACAAGATGTGCCTAGGTAAGATCAACGTATACCTAATTTAGCCTAATTATCTTGATTACATTCAATTTAGATAGCTGTTTTCATTTCTTATTACATATTTGAAAATTGGTTAGCAGGAAAGGCACACTGAGCTGGGGCTCTTTTCTAGGTGTGACCCGGGGAGGGGAGCAAAGGATAAAAATAGTACATAGATACAGTAGCTTAGATAAATACAATGTTTTACTTATCATACAGTGATGTCTGAACAGCACATACACTGATCCTTCAATAGAAAAATGGCTTCTGTTTGAAATTTCAAATTTCCATTTGTTCAATACATGGCTATTCTTTTGAACACGTAGTGTGAAGAGGCAGTCTTGATCTGTACCCGTAGGTTGTTGCCGGATTTACTCACAGGTACAGACCCTGATTGGCCATTTGAATCACTGGAGGTTTCTTGCCCATTGTGTAATGAAACCCTATCATATCATGGGAGCAGGAGTATGTGCTTGGTTAGTACAGTAACATGTGAGGGGGTCCTGACTATTGAGCAGCCAGAATTGGCCAGACCCAATTTTATAATAAGCATTAATTTAAGAAAAGTGAATTTAGCATTGTGGTGATAATTCTGAAGGTGGATTTTAAAATGAAAGAAGGTTATAAAAAGGATGTGGAATTGGAGTTCATGATGTTGATGTTGAGGTATTAGCCTAGAAAAGGACAGAGGTACTGGGATTCTTATGTCCATACTGATAATGGATAGCTATAGGGGGTTAAGGAAGGGTCAAGGTTAGCAAAAGAGTTCAATAAAGAAAAAAAGTTACAATTTTAAAACCATGAGACAAAAAAAATGTTCCAGGCTTGGAATGAAGAGAGGAAACCAGCAGAGGGAGGGAGGTTTTATTAAAACGAAAGAACCAAACAAAAAAAAATGAATTGGATTGGGGGAGATACAGGGTGCATGTAAGCCTCCATCACTCCTGTGTGAATGCACAGGAAATGCTGTAGCTGTAACACTGCACTCCAAACATAACAGTTGTACCACTGTGAGAACACATCTGTGCTATAAACACAATGATTGGCCCCCAGTACTATGCATCTGCATGCCTTGCTAATGCCTTATCAGCTACCTAGCTGATGAACTCTACTTCAGCATACTTTTTTTTGTTTCAAAAGCCATCTTGCCACTTACCACCTTGCTAGCTCAGAACTTGTGAAATGGCCATACAGCTTTACGTGTAAAAGAAATTTCCTCTGCTCAGACTGCTAAAACACCTGACGAAGGGACTTGTATGGCGCCCCTAAAACATGTGTACTGCAGCATCTATGTGCAATTTCTTTATCTGTCCAATGAAAGGTATTACAATCCTCAACAGCTGTAGTTTTCTTAGGACTAATATGCTTGCAAGCATTCTATCCTCAGGTGATATCTAAACAAAGCATACTTTACAGTATATACTGTTGAATAGGTAATAGGCAACTGTGGTGCACAAGGAAATGTACCATCAAAGTTAGCTCAAGAGGTATATAGCCATGAGTCCAAAGGGCAAGTGGCAATAATTTCCTCATAAACTCCCCTCGATGGTATGTTTCACGAGTATGCTGCAGTTGTCTATTGTTTGTTTTGTATAATACATTTCGATAGTTACTGTTAGTTTTGATCACAATTGTTTATGCAGCAAATGATTTTACAGGGAAATAACTGTTAACCACTTCTAAGGGAAAATGGTCACAGCCTAGTATTATAAAAGGGTTGTTTATTTATCTGGGTTTCTTTGTAAATGCATGTTGTGTCAGACAGTAGCAGAGTACCAAATATTGCCTGCCACGCTTCTTTTGCAGATGAACTGTGCAAGCCCTTATCCCGAGCCCAAACATGGTAGACTCTCCTCAACTGAAACTTCCCAGTCTCACTCTTCACATGAAGAGTTTCGTCAGGAGCAAGCAGGAAGCAACACTGAGTCACCAGTTCGTAAAACTGCAAGTCATCGGCGATCCTGGCAGGAT
The DNA here is from genome assembly GCA_016271365.2 of Neoceratodus forsteri. Taxonomy (NCBI): domain Eukaryota; kingdom Metazoa; phylum Chordata; order Ceratodontiformes; family Ceratodontidae; genus Neoceratodus; species Neoceratodus forsteri. Next base: position 558,110,088 of record CM057458.1, read on the forward strand.
CTAATTGAGACTCCACTAACTAGTTCTGGACTGCATTACCTTCAGACTTTGCCACTTGAAGATTCAGTATTCTGTGACTCTGGAGTAATGTCACCTGAACACAGGAGACAGTCAACTTTGCCAATTCAAAAGTGCCACCTACAGGATCACTATGGGCTATTTTCTTTGGCAGAGGGTGAGAGAGTGCAAGCACTGAATGGAAATGGAGGGAAACCTCGCAGCTTTACACTGCCTCGGGATGGTGGATTCAGTCACTTCAGTCAAAATTCCTCAATCTGTGCCTCAGACCAGACTGAAATGCCTTTAAAAACAGATGAGGAAGCAAATCCAGAGGAGCAAAGTGAGTATGAGCCAGTCCTTATCATACGTTGAAAGGAGGGACCATCTAGAATTTGAGAGCAGTTCAATTAAGTGAATATATTAGTTGAAACATAAGTACTATGACAATGCTTTTAAATGTTTTTTTTTTTTACTTTGAAACACCGCATAGAAATGACAGTTGTTGATTAACAGAGAAAAGTCATCTGTATTTTTTTTATTAGCATGTAGTTTGGAGGCAGAAACAGAGACTGAAATAATGTTAGGCAGAAAAGTCATGTTAGAACTAGGAGTGTGTGCATGTCTTTGCCATTTAATTTAAAAAAGGATTCTGGTCACCAGCAAAATAAATTACTGCCGGTATCTGCAGAAATTAATTATGAAACATTCCAAGCAGTTTGAATTTTAAGTCTTTCTTCCTTTGTAATTGTGGGCATCTATGTGAAAACTGTATGTATGGCCCTTACCATTCAATAACAGCTAAGGTTGAGTCTAGAGCTGAAGTCGTATCTCTTGCCTGTGGCATCAGTTTGTTGCTTTGACTTCAGCCACAGGATAAGTTGCCACTGTAGAAGAACTGTAGGACGGGGGGATTCCTGCCTCCATTTTGAAATTATGACATCGATTTTAGCCAATCAGTAGTATTTCTAAACAGTCCAGACACCCTTATAAACATAATAGATCAAGGGAGTGGTTCTGACCAATGAGAGCACTCCTTTCCCCTGCACACAGGACAACGCCCTTGTTCTGCCAAGGGTATCTCATGCATGAGTGCCCTAGAAACTGACTAATTTGGGAGAGAGTTTTTAAAATGTTGATACAGTATTGCTTGGCCTTGATTAATAATATATTAATACTGCGGTGTACACTACTCTTACACTTGTAAGAGTGGTCTCACTATCTCAGGGTCTCACAACCACTCACCTTTGGTTTCATTCTCATTCCCCTAAAAATACAAGTGAGACCTGTCTTGGAGTCATAAGCATGGTCTCCATGGCAGTATTATTATAAATAAGAGGCTCTGTTATGCAAACAGTTTTAAAATTCTGAAGTTCTGAATTCAGTTGGCATAGTCCATTTCCAGTACAGTTTTCTCCAATGTTTTAAATTCAGTTGGCATAGTCCATTTCCTATGCAGTTTTCTCTAATGTTCTACAAAGTAAAGAATTTTGATTTTCAATTCAAGCTCCATTTTTTAGAAAAATAATTCTTTAACAATATTTATAATATGTTTGTATGTACGGCATCTCTTATGGTTCTCTGAATTTCTTCTCAAGTCCTTTATGTGCCTGAATTACTCAGCTTCACTTTGCATGTCTGTCTCCCAGAGAACTCTAGAAGGCACTCTTATAACCATTATAACTGTACATATAAACATATAATTGATAACATCTGTAATAAAGAATGCATTGGTTTGAAATTTAAGTTTTTTTAGAATGCGACACAACTGAGTTCTGTTGGTTCTAACTGTGATTTGTTTGCTGTTGGTTGGACAACCTGTGTGAAACATTTCTCATAGAAATGAAGCTTCATGTTTCACTGATACAGTGTCATTATACCATGCATTTTCATCTCCAATAGGCATGTTTCATGGTGAGTACTCAGAAAATGTATTATAAGTAACTACATCGCAATCTATCTTTAAAACATTAGTTACATTATTAAATGCTAAGACCAGCCAAATTTATATGCAGCATCTCATTTCTTGGGGGTCCTGCTTCTGCTTAACTACAACATGGTGGGACTGAAGCAAACGGGGTTTCTGAGCAAAAATATTGGTCACACATTGCGCCACTGACTGGTGGGATTTGAATCTGGAAGGGATCTCTTGATTCAGTTATGTGCACTTAACCATAGAAACACATTGAATTCTCATGTTATCTAATGTTATATACAATACAAATAATTATGGATTGTAGAGCCTTCAACATCCCGGGGAAACATTAAAAAATACCATTTTTAATCGTAATTTAGTTTATATTCAATAATTTTCGGTACTGTGCATTCTCGTTTCATTCTGACAAATATGATAACAGGATCACTCTCCATTACACTTAATCTGCTCTGGTTGCTGGCATACATCTGACATCGCAGTCCTCTGCTTGTGATATCTCTATAATTTCCACAGCAGCAGACTGTGATGTCACAAATGGAGGATTGTGATGTCATGTGTCGGTAGAGAAACACACCCAAAAAACAAATGAGCTGCTCACCAATTATAAAACAGAAATAAGGAATTTTTCAGTGTTCATGTGGCCACTAGTATACCAAGAACCCTAACATTTCATGATATTCTATTACCTCTACAGGGGTCTGGTCCAGTGTCTCCAATAATCTGAGTTTGAGAAGACATTCTTCACCTTCTGATGCCAGGTATATTCAGACACTCAAGAAATGTTCTCTAACCAAGTGCACATTCCTTTCTTTTCAAAATGCAGCACTGGTTACAACCAGGTTGTAAACTGCATAAAATATGTGAAAGACAATATGTGCACTCAATTTAAAACCATTTAAAGTACTTGGTCAGCTGAATATATCTGGCACCATAGGGTGGTGCTTCTTATCAAACTAAGAACATTAGAGACATTGGACCACTCCTCAGAAGAAGTCACATTAGAGCACAAAATGTTGGATATCTTCTTCTACTAGTAGCCACAAGAAAACTGAATGATAATGTATTTTTGTTATACAATTTAAGATCAGCTGATTTGTATTTTGGTTGCACTGCTTGGAGCTGGCTCCCTTCTTCCAAGTTATGTTCCTATGTTACATGATTCTGGACTTCCTGGGATTGCTATTTTCTGTTACTGTAGGTATAGGCAAAGCAGCCAGAGCAGATGATGTCCAAGGAAACTTATCCTGTCTTCTAGGGTAATATTCATAGCTATGAAGAAAGGGGGTAAGCTGAATTCAGAAAGTAAAATAAATATTAACTAAAATGTGTCTAAAAATTTTCAGCATTTTTGTAATGTCAGAGGCTCTTTAATTTCTTATAGACATATAATATGATTATTAGAGCAATACGTATGTAATACATAATAGATTGCAATAGAATAACTTTTATCTCCACTATTGATTGGCAGCACTCATAACTCAAGAGTGACAAGGCCAGTAGTTTTTGATTGTCAGCACTCATAACTCATGAGTTGCAAAGCTAGAAATGTTTCTATAGTGCAGGGCCTCCAATAAAAGGGGACATGGCTCTAGTGGTCATTCCTTTAGTGAGTCATAGCAGGGGTGAGCTATGTGATAGTTGGTTGGTCAGGAGCAGCGTGTGGTTGGGAGTGGAGTGCATTCTGCTGGGGAGCAGCATGGTGTGTGGTCTGGAGTGACCTTTTAGTCTAGGGCACATCCTAAGCTGCAGAAGGAGGTTTTGAGCACCGTGGATCCAGGAGGAAATGAATGGCAACAGTACATAGAGAACCATTGTGAGAGACTTGACGATTTGAGGGACAGCATTGCTCGGTCAGTGAGGTGGGAGGGAGGGTGTTTTTTTTTTTCTAGTTTAGGTAGTTTTATGAAGGTAGTCTTTTTGGACTTTTAGGATACCTGTTAAATGTTTTATTTAAGGGCTTGTTACGTCTGCTAATAAAGGTCTTTTTACATGTGTTATTTTGTGTTATTAAGTTGTTAATAACACATTAATATAGGGTAATTAGTTAATCTTTGTTGTAATACACTAAATTGGCTACCATGATATATGGGTGAATATATGATGGCCTTTTCAATGTGGTCAAAACTACACTAAATTATGTATTCCAACAAAAACAACTGATCCCAGTTTCTGGTAATGGAAATGGAATTGTTTATGTCTAAAAAAAATTGCTCCCATCCTTTTTACTAGATGTTAAAGCCAGTTTACTTCAGGAAGACAAAAAAATAAAGACCATAATTTATTTATTTTATTACTTTTGGTAATCAGATAGGTGCACTAGGCATAGCAATGCCTATTTTCAGGCATGATCCGGGAGGATACAAGATGATTACCTAACAGACGGTTTGAAAGCAATACAACAATAGTTGAGGCAAGGGTACAGGTCCAAATACAATTTTATGGTAACAATAAGATCACAGGAGAGACAACATCAAAAGAAAAAATAACGAGTGCAGGTAAACCATGCTCGAGATACAAAAATAGCAACAATAGTGCAGTTAAAATAGGAACCCAAATAGATTGAGTTGATACCAAACCAAAGGGCTAGAGTTCCAAAGAAGTAAAGGAGAGACAGGGAGAATACATTAGTCGAGACCAGGGGTGTGTGTGCACTCCTATTGACCAGTATGGATTAGTAGAGGGGAGAAGTGGGAAACTGAAGAGTGAGGAGGGGCATTGGAGAGGGTGATGCCTAGGAAAAGGGGCAAGACATAAAAGAACGAAGGCAGTAGGTCAGGTTAAGAGGAGAGTTTGGGAGAGAGGGGCAGTAGTGGGTAGAGACGTGACAGCCAAGAGGTAGAGGATGGGGGGGTCTACAGAGGATAAAATGCATGTGTTGTTTATTTATTGAAATCAAAAAGGAAAAAGAATATTCACTGGGACAGATTAGTCAATTCAGTAGGAGAAGCAAAGCACTATTTCCATTGTGCATAGAAATCCTGCTGAAAACAAAAAAAAAAAATAGCCATCATGCAGAACTTGGTCTTCAAAGTCTTTACAAGTAGGGTACAAACATACAGTCACTATCTGACCAGTGGTCAGCAAATAACAGTACTTGAAAATAGCAGCTACTTATTGGTATGGAATACCATCCTTTTTAAATGACATGATCACTGGTACTGCTATGACTCATGGGATGATATTGAAGCAATTTTGAACTAACAACTGTTCATAGATTCTTACTATGGTTCATATTGTGGTAATCAGGAGCTTTGAAGGCAACATCCCCATGAATAGCTCCAATCCTATTGAGAAATAATTTATCTGGTTACCATTCATAATGTAGTCATCTAAATGTTATTTAAATTATTTTATTTTGATTTACTAATTATTATATTTTATGGTAGCATATTCCATATAGTTATTCTTTGTAATAGTGTTTCCAGTTTGTTAGCCAAAGAATATGTTGCTGGTTCCTCTTTTTGTTTTCAATGCAAGATTACAGTCTATTTTTCTCTATGCACCTTTGATGAGTTTTTTAGTTTGTTTGTTTTTTTGCACAATTTTAAATTTATTCCAGTTGTCATTTGTTCTGGTTTGTAAGTAATGTTTGTAAGCTCTATCCTTTATTTTTATCATTCTTTTTATTTTTGGAAACAGCCACTTTAGTCTTAAACCCTTTTTGTTGTATTTATTAACCTTTGGGATATGGCAGTTCACAGTGTCTAGAATTATATGTTTAAAAGTTATCCACATTTCGCTAACTTATTTATTGTTTACGATGGATTCCTAGTCAATGTTTTCTATTTTGTTATCAATACCTTGTGTGTTGGGTCTTAAATGTTGATGTATTTCAGTAATCCCACTTGCAATACTATATTTTGTGTTTATATTGAACATAACTATTTTATTATCGCAGGTACTTAGTTGTGAGCTAGTAGTACAGTTATTTATTGCTGACATGCAAGTTGACAATACGAGATCCAAAAATTCTCTCTCCTCTAGTTGGGGTTTTTACGAACTGCTTTAAACCTAGTTGCATTGTTGTAATACAGAAAAGTTTTCCTTGCCTGACAATTGCCATCATTGTCCAATTTATTTACCCTAAACTGAAGTCCCCTAATACTATATTATGCAATGGCAAGAAAGAATGCTGGCCTGTGATTGGTCAGTCTGGGACTGGACCCGTGATGTTATCCCAGTACAACATCATGGGTCTAGTCCATGACTGACTGCATGTACACTTGAATCACTCCACGGGGCCCTCTTCTATGACCCTGCTCACCACCTGCTACAATTTTATTACCGCTTGTCTTAATGGCAGTCCTCTTTTCTTGCCCCACTAACACCAAAGTTACTGATAAAGGTATTTTTAAATGAAGAGTTAGCAGCACAGAAAAAAAGCCCCAAATTCTTTCGTGGCAGCTTTTTCTCCCGTAAACCAAGCAGTTTCAGTGAACCGAGATGACAATAACTGCTGGTTGTGCGGTGCATGAGGAAAAAGGAGCCAAGAGAATTTGATTTCACTACTGCTTTAGTGGGCCCAATCACAAAGAAACTCCCAGTCTCCCACAATACAAAATTCTGTTGTATCCTTTTTTTCCCCTCTAGCCACAAAACAGAAGCTGTCTGATACAACGCTTGGTTGACAGCATAGTAAACAGCATGTGCTTTTTTTCATATGGCACAAAACACTGTCATGCTGTTGGTGGCCCAGCAGATTCACATTTCAGCTCCTGCACTCTGTGGCTGTTTCAAACAAGATTGTCCACAGTAACATTTTGCTTTTGGGGAGAAAAATCTTTCACAGTTCAGTGCATCTTGTTTTCAAAAATGGAAAACTGCTTTACCGTTCTGGAGATTTTACGATCTGCTGCTACACTCTCCAATATAAACTCTTCAACTTTGCCAGCATACCCTACAGCTGTAGTACCAAAAAAAAAAAGACTGCTCAATGCTGCAGACAGTTCACAGTTCTGATGGGAATCCTGATGGAAAAAAAATAATTTGGGTGGGGGGGGATGACGACTAAGTTACTTGTTCAAAGCAAAAAAAAATCCATCTGAAAACAGACAAATCTCATAGACTACTTTTTGGGTGGAAAGTTACAGGCATTTTCTTGAAATGAAACATAAAAAAAAATTAAACCTGCACCCCTACTTTTGTACACTGGAGACATTGCATAATAGCAATAATGCACTCCAGAGTGTGTGTTGTGCTGGGATAACGTCACGCCTTGCTGTTGGACTCACTCAGCCTTCTGCCTCATGCTCAACCATGCAAGCTGTGACGTTTTCCCAGCACAACACACACCCTGTCGTGCATTATTGCTTAAGTCTCTCCCATTTCATATGTTGTTTCTATTTAATTCAGAAGGTTTTCCATATATTCAAATGATGTGTTTGGTGGTCTGTAACAAGCTCCCATTATTAGGCTTTTAGTATTATTGCTAGTGATTTTTTTGTCCATATAGATTCAGTGTCATTATTTCCCTGTGGTTGTAATTTGTGTGTTATTTCAACAAAGTTAATACTCTCCTTTAAATAAAGTGCTATGCCACCTCCCTCCCTTCCTTCCTTCCTTTTCTGTCATTAAAGTACAGTTTGTGGCCATTTAGCTGTATCCTCCAAGTGCTTTCTGGGGCCCATCATGTTTCTGTTATTTTTAGATTCCTTGTTACGTGCACTTTGTTGACTACATTTCTTGCATTAACAATACAGCACCAAAGAGTGTGCACAAGGAACGTGGTGCTCTAGAAACACACTGATTATTCAATATTTGCAGGTTTCTGGCACACACAAAACCCCTGAGAGGGATGCAGAAAAAAAAACTTCTTTTTAACTTATATTGCAAAAAACATATTTTATTTTGAAACTACCAGTGAAAACAAAAATCAACCTGACATGTTTCAGACCATCCTGGCCCTTTATCAGAGCCTTTGATAAAGGACCAGGACGATCCGAAACATATCAGGTGGATTTTTATTTTCATTGGTAGTCTCAAAATAAAATATGTTTTTTGCAATATAAGTTCAAAAGTAGTTTTTTTCTGCGGCCCTCTCAGGGGTTTTGTGTGTGTGCCAGAAACCTGTAAGTACTGAATTTCTTGCATTAACTAGAGCTCCTTTCCAGTCATTTGTCTGTTTCTGTAATATAGTTTTCACCCCTTTATTTCCCTCACTTTGGTTTACTGGTGATCTAAATGTCACAGGTTCCCCCATGGTGTTTAGTTTAAAGTAAGGACCTGGAGCCATTCTGCAGGCGCAGTGGTTGGCTTTCCACTAATGACACTGATAACCAGAGTTTGGGTGTGAGCTTGGGAGTCAGAGGGCCAGCCAGTGGGGAGGATAATCAAGCATCCGTCTGACTGCTCTCTCCTCTAAGGGGAGGGTGGGTAAGTACTCTGTTCATGACCAACCCCTGGTAGAGCTGTGGCTTAACAGTTCCAGGAGGTTGCCAGATGTAGGCACATGTGCCCTTACATCATTTCACACCACACCTCCCTCCACACAGGGGACAAAAATGGACACTGACACCCATTATCAGCAAGTCCCATGAAGCCTAGCCTGATGACTCACTGCCATCGGACAACACAACATGGCACTGTTCAGAGGGTTACATACTATAGAGGGACTCTCCCTGCAAACCCCATCCTGAGGGGCAATTCAGGGTGAATGCTGGTGGTGGTGGTTGCAGTCTGGGGGGATGTTGGCAAGGTAGGCGACGGAGCTGAGGGGAGTCTCAAAAAAATAAATTAAAACACTCAATGGAGTTTATCCTGTTCCTGTTAATATTGATATGAATATGAATACATTTTTTAATTTTTTTACCAAAATAAAGTAAGGGTCCAGATGGAGTTTTCTAGAATGTCTCCAAGTATTTTTGCTCCCCTACTGTTTATGGGTAGCCCATTCTTTGAAAACAGATGTTTATTACAAAAGATGTACCAAGTATATATAAATGTTATGTTTGCTTTTGAGAATCTGTTTAACAGTCTTAAGTTTATTCTTTGTATTGTTATTTTTTTGTTTGTTTTTCTGTTGAAGCCTTTGGAACTGGTAATATTCTTGAAATTAATTAATTTATTTATTTATTGAAAACTTTGGAGATTACCTTTGAGCACAAATGTTTATTTGCAAAGGTTCTACATCAAATACATAGTCACAAAAAGCATTACAAGTACAATAAGCAGTTCCAGAGGAAGGTGACAAGTGGAGTGCCACAGGGATCTGTTTTGGAACCGGTACTATTTCAAATGTTCATATCCGACTGCACAACAAATCTGAATAGTTGTGTGGTGAAAAACGCCGATGATATGAAGATAGGTGGCCCATCTAAAACTGAAATAGATACAGCACTCATTCAAAATGACTTGGATGAAATAGCCATCTGGACAGATAAATGGGGTACGAAGCAAAATTTGTGTAAATGCAAAGTGATGCACTTAGGGAAAAATTATTTACTAAAAAAATACTACATGCATGGCCTCCCCTTATTAGAATCCAGCTGTGAAAAGGATTTAGGAATCCAAGCAAACATCAGAAGCAATAACAAAAGCAACCAAAATCACCTTGACTAGTAAAAGAAATATAACATCAAGGGACAACGAAATAATGATGCCAATGTTTAGAGCATATACGCGTCCACATCTTGAGTTTGCTTCCTCTTTGTGGAATCCCTTTAAGAAAAAAGAAATAAACAACATAGAAAGAGTCCAGAGAAGATTTACAAAAAGTATAAAGGGACAAACTGGTAGAGGCTGAGGAATGCTTATTATCACTAGACTTGATGTCACCAAAAACAAGGCATATACTGTACATGGGGACATACTATTTATGTATGACATCATGCAGAATCCAGTACTTCTTAGTGAACTGAATATTAAATTAAAAGAGGCGAGGATGGAAGTTAGAGGACACCCATTACAAAGTGGTGGAATAAAATGTAGGTGCAGTGCAAGGAAGGATTTTTATACATCAGGGTGGTGAATGCATGGAATGTCCATCAAACCATGGTGGTGATAAGTAAATCAAAAACAGTGTTTAAAAGGAAATTGGATGACTACGTATTAAATGGAGAAAAGTTGAAGTATTTTGGATAGGTTCTTATATGAGTAAAATTGGGCAGACACCTTCTAGCTCCTGACATTCCATAGTATGATCCATAGTATGAAATGCCCCAGGTGAGACAAGCTCAAAGCTCTTAAGGCAGAACAATTACTTACAGTTTTGAAAATAAATCCATACATATCATTGTATCAAAAGCCACAAATTATGTACAGAGAGAAAGCAAATAAAACTATTTAATGGTTACAATTGCATTGGAACATTGCAAAGGTAACACTACAGGCTTTTGACGATGATGTTCTACCCATGTCAAATATTTTGCAGCAAATATGTTCATGATCTTTTCTATTGTCGTTTTTACCAATGTGTAGTATGACAGATGGAGATACCTCTAGAGTATTTACTATATCATTTACTCTTTTTTCTCTTTTCAGTTAATCTGTTTATGCCTCCCTATCACGGTGCTGGCTTAGCCTTCCTCCTACCCCCCCCAGCCCTGACACCGGGCTTCCCAGGAAATTGCCTCCATCCTGGTGCTTCCCCCATGGCTTGGCACACATGGTGGGGGGTTGGTGGTAAGCACTTACCACCAATAAACAGATCCAGTTCTGGGAGAGGGTCCTGTAGCTGGTGTGGAGCCTGCCAGGGGTTGATGTCATCCCGCACAGCACCCGGCCATTTCCACTTTTCATCCCCTGGAGGAATAGATATGCAATGCTGTCCATACATGCTCATGCATGCTGTCATTCATGAGACGTCAATGTCCACCAGCCAACCATTCTCAGGTTATTGTCCTGAGCTGCCTGCCTCCAAGCCTCAACTAGAGGGCAGACAAGCACCGGATCAGCAGCCCTCCCTCCCCAGAAGGGGAGAGTAGTCTTCTGTACACCCTATCCTTCTCTTCCCGGCTGACCCCCTGCAACCTGAGTCCATTCCTGAACCCGGGTCACTGGCATGGGAAAAGATAAGGCACCCAGTGTACGTCAGCCCTCTTCACCACTAGGCCAGCATTACTCTTGCTTTGATGTCTTTAATTCTGGCTTCAGGAAGACAGGTTACTGTAGGATTAATTTTCTCATTCTTGTTTTATAAGAGAGTTTATAATGTTGATTATTGAGTCTCCTATTACTGGTCTGTTTCCTTTGCCTGTTGATTGATACCACAGGACATCGTTGTCTTTGTGTACTTTTTCTGTGTACTTTCCCCTTGTGTTTCAGTGTACCATTTAGTGGCTTATACATATTTGCTAGTTCTGTCTCTTGGGCTACTGTCGGGAACCTTTACGTTTTACAATGTACTAATCATCTTTGCTCAGTACAGAGCCCTCATGGCCCCTTTTAGGATTTTTCTCTCCTTGATTAGGGCTAAAGCTGTCACTTGCTTCCTCCCCATTTCCTTTTTCTGTTATTCTGTCTTCCAGTTACTAATGGGTTAATAGGTTTTCAGTGCTCATGGTTTCTATGAATTTTTAAATTTTGTTTACCTCTTGAGTGTGTATGGTTTATGCCTCAGTTCCTCAAGTTTACTTGACAGCATTATATTGTTTGTACATTTGATATGTACTGTAGGTAGATAGCATTTGGTTCATTTGAAAGGGCTGAAGAATACATATTATATAGCCGACACTTCCTAATCAGAGTCTTCTTTACAGAGAATTTCTAAAAAGTCACTAGTAGGGTCCATATTTGAGATTTTGAAACATACAAGAGCCTGAGTTTGTTTAGGGTATAGGTTCCTTGCCTCATTGTCCTCAGCACACGCAGGCAAAAGCACTTGCCTCTGCTTGCACATTGCTTCAGCTCTGTGCTTGCAGCCACTCGTGTAGGCTTCTTTTAATACATTGCTTGGCCCGGATGTAGGTGCTGGGCCATTTTCAGTGTTATCATGCACCAAACATATGGTTTAAAAACTTAAATGGCAGCTAGTCTGCTACTGTCTATAACAATGCTACCTTTGGTTTGTAAAACCTGGCACTATGGGTCTTTCCTAGCCTGATTATCAGCCTTTTGTGTGATCACAACTTCCTTGCCCTCCAAGTATCCAGAATTCACCGTGTCCACTGAAGAGAGTAATGACAGAGAGAGGGATGTATGATTTGTAGTTTTGCTTTAGTTTTTTAGTAGTTTACAGAGACATAGAGATCAGACACACAGTTTACACATAACTGAACACTAAGCAAAATTAGGTCAGCAAGGTACTGGGTCCAAAATCACAGACCCTTTCATGCTGTGTGTTGCACTGGCCTATTAATATACTGCTCAGACAGGAAGTGGGTGCTGGACCACTTCTGGTGCAATCATGCACTAGAAATAAAGGCCCAGATATTTAAACTGCACCCAAAAAGTGTGCAATAGCAGGAGCAAGCACAAGTCCATTGCGCCCATGCGCAAGAGGCGCGATATTCAAAAAGTGAGCTGGCCAAACTGCGCCTACAGCCGATGACTAAATATCGCACCACCTGCGCCATAGTGCAACTAGAGAGGGGAAGCTGAGCAGATCAGATGCGCCATAGCGCAAAAGGGATGTGCAGCTAAGCAGTCCAGAGGCACCATAGCGCAACCAGGAATGCCCCCCAGCAGCAGTGCAATGCAACTGCACAACCAGGGAAGTAGGGGCCCACCACCCATGCCACAGATGGGCACAGGAACACACAGCAGAACAGACATCGTCCCCCCATACCCCATGCACTGCTCAACTGGGGAGGGTTGGAATAACCACTGGCCCATGGAGACAAGCAACCAACCCACAGCTGGGCCATAGTGCCCCATCACACCCCCCCGGCAAGCTGTGACTGGCACACAAGGAGGCTGACCACCCCATGCCACACCATCCCCCCAGTGCAGAGCACACCCTGCACCATGATCCCCAGACACCCTGCCCAGGAACAGCGTCCACCACTGCAGGAAACACCATGCATGCCACCACCCCCACTGTGACACTGCAACCCTGTGCACCACAGAACCATGCAAGGCAGCCCCACCACGAGCACCCATCAGCGGATGGCAGCACACAGCGATGCAACAACGGCAGACACAGTGCCACCATGCACAGTCCCCCCGAGGTACTGCTGAGAGACCAACCATGTGTCGGTACATGAGGTACCCCACACAGGACAGGGCTTGCCCCGGACCCCACCTCCAGTGGTACAACACCCTGCACAGTCTCCCAATGATGCACCCGACCCAACACTGGCCACAACAGCCAGCACAGACACCCACAGTGGTGCGTGGAAGCATGCACCACACTGGATGCCACACAGTGCATGGACAGACACCCACCCATACCCAAGGGCACAACAACACAGCGACGCAGTGGCAGGGCAACCAAGCCCCCAGCATGGGCCCATGTAAACTGTGTACACACAACCCGCAGTCCTCCATGGCACTGGAGTGCCAGCCACCCTGCGCTGGCACTGTGGACCTGTACGCCACCAGCATTTTCCCGGAGCACAAGTCACAGACAGTGGTGCACATCCTCTGCAACGCACACAAGCCATAGCATGGAGGTGAGACAACAACTGTAGAGGCCACAGTGTCACCCGAGGCAGACTTGCACCACACCAGTGACAGGAGGCAACCCAGCAGTGTGACGGGTACAGTGGCTGTCTTGCATGGACCACTGACATGCCAGCAGACCGTGCAGGTCACAGACATGCATGGGTGTCAGCTGTACAGGCCATGGATGGGCTGATAGGGGTGCCATGGACACAGAGCATGCACCATGGACCACTGCACACAGTCATCCAGTGCACAGGGCACAACACACACACACCACAGACACTGACTGATAGCTACCTCCACACAGACACACACACATACCCTTGACCGTACCACCCCTGACACCATGCACACAACTGCAGGTGAGCACCTATAGCCCGCTGCAAATCAGAGACCACCATAGTATTCATATCAAAATAACTGTATTAAAACAAGATATAAAAGTTAACTATTTACAACAATATATACAAGGTGGGGGAGGGCACAAACAAGGTGGGGTGGGTAAGGGGAGGGGTGGACAAATGGGACAGGAAAGGAGGGGTGTGAGGGTGGGTCCAGGGGGGTAGGGGATATCAGGGGCAGAGGGACTTCTAATGGGAGCGCCGCTCCTCGCTCTGCTCAGTCGCTGTCCGAGCCTCCTCAGCCCCGTTCTCATCGATCCTGCAAAGGATGTTGAGTGACGCCCTCGCCATCTGCAGGATCTCCTGCAGTGCCTCCCTTATGTCTCAGAGCTGGCGTGTACCTAGGACAAGGGAGCACAGTCAATAGGTGTGAATGCACAGCTCCATACAGCCCACCCACTGTGCATGGTATACGGCCATGGGACATACCTCTGTGATGGTGTGTGAACACCCACAGTGATCACGTCCATATGACCTACCCACCCTGGCGCCTACAGCCATGCGGAATGCTGCACACACCCACCGGCCAAGTCACGCACAGCACCACCGTGGCCGTTTAGTAACATGGGTATGTGGTGCAAAGGCAGTGGCACAGCCATGTACCCGGTGCATGCATGGACCACTATTGACGCACTCCCAGACAAGCATTGTCACTGGACAGTGTTGACTGTAACAAGTTGCGTGCATGGCAGTGGTGTCGATGGATGGTGGCCATGCCACACTGCCCACCCTGTTACACAGCATGCAATAGTAATCATGGAGGTATGGCACTCACCATCATCGGGCGGGTCCATTGGGTGCTGTGGACCCTCACCCTGCCTGGCCACCCTCTCCTCTTCATTGCGCTGCAGCTCACGGGCCAGGCGCCATTCCTCCGGGCTTGTGGTGCAAACATGGAGAGAGGAACATCAGTACAATCCCATAGCAAAGCCCCCCTGCCCCCAGGTGTGTGCCTTCCCACCCATCCAGACCCACCCACCCCACACCCTGATAACACCACCACAGCCAACCCCGGACGGTTCCTCCCCCATGTGCTGGACACATACAACTGTGATACCCATATGCAAGATAAAAGTGTGTTGCCGTAACACCTACCTGGCCATGGCACTGTGCCCCTCCTTGCACGTCCCCGCAGCCGGGCTAGCAGCTCCGGCTCCCTCCGCCGCAGGTCCCCATACCTGTGGTGGCACTGGTCTGCACTTCTCCCTCGTCCAGTGGCCTCCTCGAGTTCAGTGGCTACTTCCTCCCACATCTGGCTCCTGGACCTGTCCAGGGGTGCCTCCCCGAACAGTAACCCATGGTGCGGCTCCACTATGGCTACTAGTTTGGCCAGCTCTACCTGAGTCCACTGAGCAGCCTTCCTGTGCGCCATGCTCTCTGCTCGGTCTGCAAATATGGCGCTCTGCAGTGCGGCTCCCCATGTGCAGATGCTGTGTGGGACAGCACTGCCATTCCCTATCGCGCTGTCACCGAACAGCGCGATAGTGGTGCACCCATGCCTGACTCATTGCGCCTAGGGGGTAAAGGTCGGGCACAGGGTCAAGGGTCTCTGGCGCACGGACACGCACAGCGCCATTGGAACCCAATGCATGTAGTGTGATTGGCTGCCTGTGTGCTACCGCCAGTAGCGGCCTACCGCACTGTTGCCCCAGTGCACCTATGATGGCCCAGTGCCACAGCGCCATGTAGGTGAACATCGCTATAGCGCCACTGGCACAATGGTGGCCGTGCCCTGCATTGCTTCCCACGCACAGCATGTCAGCAGTGTGGCAGATGCCTGCGTCAGCAACCCGGGCATGCGCAGTGAGGTGTGTACTACACATGTCACAGAACTGCGCCATTGGCTCGGCATGTTCAACACAATTGCTCAAAGCGCAAAAGCGCGATATTCAGCTGTCATATGCAAAACAGCTAATCAGCCATGCAATGGCGCAGCACTACAATTTGCATCCACTTAAAGTTGCGCCTCTCCTCATTTGCATGGGTTGCACTATAAAAGTGTGACATTGGGCTTCAGTGGCCATAGTCGGTTACTGCAGTCAGTTGGTGAGTTGCATGCTGTTTGGGAGTGTGGACTGTGGATTTAGGGACATGCATGGGACTGCACAGTCACAGGTAACAACTGCCATTCTTACAGGCTAAATAATGACCAAGCAAGTTGTGGGAGAGGAGGAACACAGTGGTGGGAGGAGGAGGAGGCCTAATTTTACCAAGGCCGAGACCAAAGCCCTGTTTGATGCCTACCTGGATCAGGAGCCACTTCTCAGCGGATGCAAGGGAACACCTCAAGCCCGTGCTGCTGCATGAGAGGAGGTGGCATGGGCTGTGAACCTGCATGGCAGCCACCAGCACTCTGTGCAGGAGTGCAAGAAGATGGGCACAGACAGGAGGAGGATAAAGAAGAAGGTGGCTGCCATCAGGGCAGCACGAGCTGCGACAGGTGGGAGACAGCTGGAGGTGGTACACCTGACCCCACAGGAGGAGAGGATTGCTGGAAGCATGCAGCGTAGCGCCATTGAGGGTGTTCTGGGTAGTGGCTTCCAGAGAGGTGGTGGCCCATCACTGCATGGTAAGTCATGGTCTGTCTATGGGGGGGGCAGAGTAGGTCACATGCAGTAATGTGACTTTGTTTTCCCTTACAGATCCTGAGCGTCTGCATGGGTCGGCGGTGGTGGGCCTGTCCACTGAGGACAGTTAGCTGGAGATGGAGGAGGGCCCAGCCACCTCCACAGGTATACATGGATCAGTGCGACAGTGGGCCCGCCTGGCTGTCCACACTGATGTTGTTGTAACAGGTGTGGAAGAAGCCCTGCCCGTGTCCCAGCATGACAGCATCCATGGATGCCAGCATGCTGTGACACAGGCCGGTGCCGAGTCCATCACCGATGATGATGTCGCCAACGGCATGGGTAGTGACATGTGTGTGCCACAGGATGGCCACACATCAGGTAACATCGCGGCCATGGCTGTGGGTGGTGCTGCCATGGAGGCCTGCATGTCAGCACAGTCCCAGCCTGTGCCTGTCAGCGCCAGTGGGGCAGCACTGGTGTTTGTTCAGGACAGTGGGACTGTTGTGGCCACTGCAGCAGCACCACTGAGCCCTGGGGAGCGGCAGCCAGAGGGGCAGCATCAGCAGTTGGCCAATGGACTTGGGGGTACAGGGTCCAGTGGTGGCATCTGTGCGCCGCCTGTGGACATGCCCAGACCTGGTCCTGGTGAGCAGCGCCCACCATCAAGGAGTGCTGAGCATCAGGGCCGTGCATACCCTGAGGGACAGGATGCCGAGGAGGCAGATGACCTCTTGGACGAGCACACCCGCCTACTGCAAGCATCAGTCCAGCAGCAGATGCAGCTTGCAGCATCAGTGGATGTACCGCGTGCGGCTCTGGAGTGGGCAAAGGAGTGTCGCAGCAGAGACACCGCTCTGATCCTGGCAGGGATGGACCAGTTGTGAGAGGATGTGACCGCTGCCATTGACAGGCATGCACAGGCATTCACTGCTGTCATGGCCACAATGGGCACACAGTCATGTGCCCATGCATCACGGACACCACGCAGTGTGCTGTCCACCCCCCATTCCTGGCATCGTGCGACACCCTCCCTGTCGACACCGTGTTCAGCTGTGTGCATTCCGAGCACACCTGGTGCAGGCATGTTCGGTGTGCTCCAGACCCCTGCATGAGCACGGTCGTGTTCACGCAGTGGAACCCTTGGGGGACCATCGGTGCCACCCCATGAGGCCAGTGGTCAGCCTGTCAATGCTGGTGGGTCTCGGCAGGGCCACCGTGTCGCATGACTGCCTGTCTCCCAACGTGGCTACTGTCAGGTGCTGCCCTGTGTGCATTGTGTCTTTCAGTGGGCAGTGCACGGGTGGGTACCCGGCCCTGCACGTGGACACACGGTCCATCTGCACACCCTCCTGGCTGCTGTCTGCAGTTGCATGTGCATGACGATGCCTGCATTGCACTGTACACCAATGTGCAATGGTGCTCAGCATCTGACACATGCACATGGACAGGCAGTGGGCGTGGTGTTCTGTGGACATGTGTGTGGCTAGGGTGGCGTCCTGGGTTGGTGTGCCTCCGACCCTTTGTGCAGGTTTGGTGCATTGTGTGTGTGTGTGTGTGTGTGTCCATCTGCGTGGCATGTTAGACCTCACCCATCCCTGGTTGTGTGTGTGGTTCCATGCCCGGCCACTTCCTTTGACGGCATGCACCCTTGGTGTGTGTCCATGCATGGTTGTGGGTTGTGTCTTGGCCACTGGTGGTTGCACATGGCCCCATGACTTACCTGGGTTGGCTGAAGTGCTCCTCCATGATGGTGTCCTGGTGCAGCTGTGCCAGCCAGAGCAGTCGGGGGTCCCGTCAGCCAAGGGGGTCTGCCCATCACCATCATCACCGGCGTCCTCATCGTCCCCATCACTGTCCCCCTCTTTGACCTGTATGGCTATCCCACATTCATTGGCCATGTTGTGCAGGATGCAACAGGCCAAAAATAGCCCACAGGCCTTTAAGGTGCTGTACTGTAGGGCACCACCAGAGGCGTCCAGGCAACGGAAATGTGCTTTCAGCATCCCGAACACCCACTCGATGACATTACGTGTGGTGGCGTGTGCCTCATTGTAGCTTTGCTGCGATGGGGTCACAGGCCACTGGTAGGGTGTGAGCAGCCAGGGACAGAGTGGGTATCCACTGTCACCTGTGTGTAGAGGGTGGAGGTTAGTTTGGTGATCAGCGTCGCCCTGCCCTGGGCCATGTAGGCCACTACCCATGTCACCTCTGACCATGCCCCCCCAGGCCCTATGATTGTCCCTGTGGTTTGCATACTCACCTACTAGGTGTCCAGTGGGGATATCCCCAATCTCGAATCTGTGGCACAATGCCAGCTGGTGCCAGATGAAGGCATCGTGTGCTCCCCTAGGGTGCGTGGCACAGACATTGATTATGTGCCCCCTGGCATCTCACACCACCTGGCAGTTGATGCTGGCATAGCCCTTGCGATTGATGTATGTGGCCCCCTCAGGACCAGGTGGTGTGCGGATGGCCACATGGGTGCAGTCTATTGCCCCTAGCATGCCAGGCATACGAGCTACCCTGTGGAACTCCTTTATGTTTGCTGTGCACTCCACCAGTGAGCTGGGGAAATGGATGTACTCCGCAGCATGTGGCAGCAGTGCGCTGAGGAATTGGGTGAGGTGGCATGATGTGGCCAACTGGGTTATGCCTGTGGTGTCCCCTGTTGGTCTCTGGAAGGTACCCATGGTAAGCAAGCACATGCAAGCTGTCACTTTGGTCTCCACTGACAGGGCATTGCTCCGTCGTGTGAGTGCCTGCATCACATCACTGCACAGCTCACAGAGCTACCTCAGAATTGCTCGATTCAGGCGGTACCGGCCCACAATCTCGGTATCACTGTATAGCTTGAAGCTGGTGCGGGCTCCCCCCGCTGTCCTCACTGCTACTTCCCCTGCACAGGGAACACCTGCCTGGGCTTGCCTCACTGCTGTGTGGTGTACCTCCCCCTTGTGCAATTTCTCCCCACACCTTCCCCTTTGGCTATTGCTTCCAGGTGCCCTTTCCTGCCTGGCCCTGTGTGTCTCTGCTGCCCAGTGTGTCTTGCTGTGTGTTGCTCTCATATGTGGCTTCCCTGTAGCGTTCTTGTGCCTCTCCCTTGCTCCCTTTTATTTTGGCTCATTTCCGCTATGGTGCAACTTCCGCTTGCTCCCCTATTGCACATGGCTCAAGTTGTTGAATATCACACCGCGCCATTTATGCATGGTTCCTCCCCCTTCAGTTGTGCATGCCTTCATTATCATTGCGCTGTTGCTCAGTGTGATTTAGGGGGCGCAACTGCTTCCTGCTGAATATCGCAGAATGGCACATTTTCGGACTTTCGCAGGCGCAACCCTATTGCGCATGGCTCAACTCTTTTGAATATCTGGGCCAAAGAGTAAAAGTTTACAAAGCAGCTCGTTTGATGCTGGTTATCAAAAAAATGCTGCCTTTCATTTGTAAAACCTGACAGCCTTTTATGTGATCATATCTTCCTGGCCCTCCAAGTACCCAGAATTCATTCTATCCACCAAAGAGAGTAGTGATAGAGAGAGGGGGAGATATGTCTTGTAGTTTGTTTTTAATTTTTTAGTAGTTTATAGAGCTAGAGAGGTCAGACACACAGTTTACACATAAAGCAAAGCTCTATGCAAAATCGGCACAGCAAAGTAGCTGGGTATAAAAATCACAGCCCCTTTCACCAATTTTTTTTTTTTATAGTTGATAGAAAATGATTCTGAATGCCTTGGAAATACCCTCTTGTTTCTTCTTTCAGTGTTCTCCACGTTTTGGATATGCTATGGTTATTTTCTTTTTTGTTAAAGTAACTTATTTTAGCATACTTGTGTTAGTGAACATACTTAAGAATCTCCCTTTTCAGTATTTACTGCTGATTGTTTCTGTGCTTCTTGGTATAATACAATGTCAATATCAGTTCCACACTAATCTTCATTACTGAGCGTATTCCTAGCTTGCATGTGACATTCTGGAGGTGGGGCCATTGACAACAATCCTATTCTTTTAAAATACAACCAAAATGCACCATAACCATCAGTATGGGTGAGATGTTTTGCATGCAGCAGACCACTGCAAATAAAGATACAGTAGCATAGGGTAGAGGAATATCCGAGTGTCTAGGAAACCTAGAAATGAACAACAGCAAACAGTTCCAAGTTTTATTTCAATTGTGTGTTTTTTTGTACTCAGTTTGAGTGTACAGTACTACAGTAAATGCTCTCAAGATTTATCTATATTTATGACTAAGATTGTCTTGTTTTCAAGAGTTGCAACAGTCTACACACATTCAATTTGAAGAATACAATAATACTCATAGACAATATTTGAAAATGAAGACAAATAACTTACAACTACACCATGTGCATGTGCAAGTGGAACTCGAATGAGAGTAATATCTTTAAACATAGGGCAAAATTTCTAGTTACCATTGAGGACTGGATATAAATATAAGCCCATAAAACAGTAAAGGGGAGAGTACAAAGCTGACTCTGTGGTAGCAATAAAGTAATTAAAATCATTTTATTTGCCAAACAAGACACTAAAAGCATAGCAAAGGGCAAATGCAATATAAAGGAAGAAACAAGAAGGCATTTAGATGCACTCATATTGAAAATTGCTTCCTATCACTTTATGTAGTCACATTTCCACCACATTTGAGGTTTCTTATTTGTATCTATGTCTTATAGGTGAACTGTAGTCAAAACGTACCCAAAAGAATGTGTTGTGCAGAATGTTTTCTATATTGTGTTTGCTGTTAGGATTTTTTTAAGCAAATTTGCATACTTCTGTAATGGCCCCTTGGGATCCCAAAGCCTGTGTCCTTTTATTGCCTTTCCCTGTCCCACAATGCTTCATGTTCCATTTGACAGAAATGTGCTGGAGACCATTAATTTAGTGAGTGCTGGCTTACTGTCCTGTCTGTAGCAGTAGAGTAATTCTCTTAAGTGCCTCTCCTTATCCAGTGATCATGAATTAAGGTTATATTCACAGTTTAACAAACACCCAAGGGATAATTGAGTGGGCTGTTCTTTATGGAAACAGCAAGAATCTTTAATAATTATGTCATTAATGACTTGGGGATGATTTGTGTGCTTTCAGGTGACTGTGTGTGATTTAATGAAAAGCAGCTTTGAAAACAAAATATTCACTCCTGCTGGCTAGACCTAGACAGACACACACACCTAGAAAAAAAAAACAATTGGATTAAAAATAAATATTTATTTGAGGACGGTGTTTTTTATTCCTTGCTGTGCCCAAAACTTTGATACATGTCCTGAATTCCAGTACATTCTAAATTTTCTGGTAGCCTAAGGATTAAACAGTTATGCTTTTAAAAAAATTAAAACTGTATTTTTTTATTTATTGTTGATGTACCACCCCACAGTGCACTGCTGCTATACAATCACTGCTTTGGTGGTTGAAGAATGTAAGTTTGACTTGGTAATTGGTCATTTCCCATGTTAAGGGATCATGTGCTTTTTGTGTTGTTTATTTTGTTTGGAATTTATCCAAGAGAACCCAGCTGAGATGCAACATTTAATAGCTGTGTCTTGCTTCTGCTCAGTCTTTACAGCTGGGGCTGCTGGGCAAGGACGGAAGCATAGAAAGATCAGGTGTCTTGTTCAAGGCCGCACAATGAGCCAGTGACTGTGATGTGATGAAAACATGTAATCTGCTATTTCGCAGTTAAGTGATGTAACTATTAAACCCCATTACCTTCCCCAAATGAGTCTAGCTTAGCTGCCTTGCATGTGATTGTAGACTGGGGAGGGAAAAGTGATGATGATTTTATTTGAACAATATTATAATTTATATTATTATAATACTACCCTTCAAAATAATATTATTCACCTTTCTAAGTTCTGGAAGGTTATCAATCCCCACCCCACTTTCTATTACAGTCTTCAACATTGGGTGATCTTCCAAAAATCAGTCTTCTCCAAAGATTCCCACTAATGGGTCTACACTGTAGGTAGTAGGACCCCATGGGAGCCAAAACTTTTCTGGGGGTGATGGTGGCACAAGTAGGCCCCATAGTGCACATACTGCATGTGCCCACTGGTATACAGTGGCGGCAGCCCCCAACTGCATCAGTTCTTTTTTTCCCACCATTGAGTACACAGAAACAGCATTACTGCTGTCCATATCATGGCCAGATCCTAACCAGCTATACAATGACAGCATTCAGTTCTTAAGTTTTAGTTTAAAATTCACTATAGTTTGTTATATTTGTGTCAGTTTAATTGGTTCAACACACACAAATTTACAGTTCTCTCTCAGCCCTATTATGTGCTAATGGTAGACGACCATGGAAGAAGGTAGGGAGCCTGAAAAGGCAAGTTGATTTGGCAACATGGCTGTGTCTGGCCACCAGCTCACTCTGGGTGGGTACTCTGGCAATGGGCAGTCCAGCCCTGGTGGATGGACAGTCCTCCTGGAGTTGCAAAAGAAATGGTCCAGGCCCACATATGCTCTGTGTCAGAATCTTCACACCATTTAGCCTCAACCTCTTCTCATAAGCACAACAGGAAGAAACTGCACTAGTTAAACTGATCCTCTGGTAATTCTGCTTTGAGACACTTGACTTCTGTGGACTCAGGTTCCCCACTGTAATCACAGATGACACTGGAGATGCCCAGGCCTGTGAGGTCACTATCTCTGTCCCAGAGCCCCTCTCTATCCAATAGAGGGTACTCCAGTGGGCAGTTTGGCCATTGGGCAGGTCTTATAGAGCAGTGGGTATAGTGTATAAGTCTAGCAGCGTAGTTGTGGGTGTCTGCTCCTGACCCCCTGGGATCAGTTGAGCTGGCACCGATTTCTGCATTGCTTGACTTAGACATGGCTGACTCCAACTCCAGCTTCCAGGATGAGGTTGATTTTGACACTGCTGACTCTTGTCCCACCTATGGTGTTGCCCCAATTTCCTCTGAGGATGGAGGCAACCACAGTGTCACCGCTGATTCCTTTGGGACCAACTGAGTCATTGACATTGTTGGTGATGCCATGTCTAGTGCCAGGGTTTGGCTCTTTGGGGCTTATTGTGATGCCAGCGATGGTGTTATATGAGCCTTTGGGGTTGGGATCATTCCCTTCAGA
Source organism: Neoceratodus forsteri (assembly GCA_016271365.2). Classification (NCBI taxonomy): domain Eukaryota; kingdom Metazoa; phylum Chordata; order Ceratodontiformes; family Ceratodontidae; genus Neoceratodus; species Neoceratodus forsteri. The sequence continues at coordinate 558,133,628 of CM057458.1, forward strand.
GACAGCCCCATCCAGGGCTGGGTCCAGTGTCACTGGTGATACCAAGGCTGTGGTCAGCCCTGTTATCCTTCAACCCCCTCCTGTTTACTACTCTCTGAGGGAGGTGGGAGTAGAGGGAGACAAGTCAGATCCTGGCCTCATAAACTTTGAGGTTGAGAAGGATGACTTGTACTGCAGTCCTGTCATCATACCTCAGGAGGATCTCTCCTTCTAGGCAGTTCTCAAAAATATCAAGCCAGTAGCCATAGACCAGGTTAGGTGCCTCTAAACATGCTTAATATCCCAGTCTTTTTAGTTCCTCCCATCCATCCAGTCACTTAGGCAACAGCAAATGTCATAGTTATTCAGGCTGAGAATGACAAAGTCATAGTTCCCAAGGAAGTCACCATGTACCCCACTAACAAGGAGTTGCACAAGCTAGATACCATAGGCAAGCAGGTCTGTGCCTTCACCACCCTTGGCATAAGGAAAGCTAGCTGCTAGAGTCCCTTCTCTAAATATGAGTGTGCCCTCTGGTGCAAGTGTAAGTCTCTGGCAGAGGCCCTGACAGACACAGAGGCAAATCCTCCCAGAAGTCAACTCCTCTTGTCAACTCACATGTCATAGCTTCTGGTACAGGATACTGGAGCCTTCTGAGAAACAGTGCAGTGAAAACAATGACAAAGTCAGAATGGAGCACAGGGTTCTACTCCCACTACTTTCTGGTACCAAAGAAATAAGGGGGCAAGTGCACCATTCTCGACTTCAGAAATCTCAAAATACACATGAATTGAGAAAGTGGTGTAATAGGCTAGGCTTCATTTTTCTGTAAGTTTAATTGATACGGGATCTGGAGAAGTGAGAGTAAAGCTTTCTTTCTCCCTTATTAGGGCAATATATGACACTTCTGGATTTTCCAGCATAACCAGCATATCATCAGTGAAAACATTAAACTTATAGTCTTCTTAATCATTATAAATGCCTGTACCACTCTTCTTTGGTCTAATTTTCTCTAGTAGGGTCTTTAATGATAAAATCAAAAGTAAAAGGGAAAGGGGACACCCTGGCATACACCCATTACCCTTAAGTAAGGGGTCCAACATAAAAATGCTGTTCCAGAAGTAAGCTTTTGGATTGTTGTATAACTAATAATAGACATGGCGAAGTCCCACTTTTACAAATAGAAAAACACTGGGCCACTCCAGCAAGTCAGCAGCCTTAGATGTATCTAATGCCAAAGCTGTGGTTTCTTCTATAGAGTCTTTGTGGATTTTTATAATACAGTGTACCAGAAACAGATTATAATTAAGCAATAAGGCACAATAAGGTGTGTATTATCATGTAATAACGTCACTCCTGGGATGGGTTGAAGCAGGAGGCGAAGCTGAGTGCTTCCAGCACCCCAGGAGTGATGTTATTACACAATAACACACACCTTGGAGTGCCTTATTGCAATTACACAGTGGCTCAATGTTATACAAAATAAAAAAAAAATTACAAAATGTTTTTAGTAGATTTTTTGGGTTTCTGAAGAGACAACAGAGATAGAAAGCTCCAATAAAACAAGACTGTGATGTTATTGTGTAATAACATCACCGTCTCAGGTACCCACTGACCAATCAGAATACAGGACATTTCCTTGCCATTGTATAATAGACTGCATATCCCTTTACAAAACCTTTCTGATTGGGATGTCTGTATTTAGCCACACTTCCCTTGATTTTATAAACAGAAAGTTTACCTATGATTTTACAATCCAGATTTAAAATGACTATTGGACAATAATTTACATTTTTGGATTTAACTTTATTATCCTTTTGTGTAAGTATTACTGTAGCTTCCTGTAATGATGGTGGTAAGTTGACTCTTTTTTTTTTTTGCATTTCTTTTACTAGTAAAGCAAGCTATGGACTTCATGCTCTGCATACACGATAAAGAATTCTGGTGTATAGTCATCACTACTTTGGATCTTCATTTTTACTAAACTTTCAATTTCTAACATAATTTCCTTCTGCTAGAAATCTAAATCTGGGGCGTTAATCTGAGAAAAGACAGCGTCATTCAGAAAGAGTGTTATCTGTGGTTCATTGAATGCCATATTTTTAATGTTTATAATTTATCATCTCATTTATAATCTCACTGTTTTATGTAGTAATATGCAATATAATATTGCTTTTATTTTGTGTTTTTAAATCACCATTATGGTATATATGAATGTGTACATTATTTTTTTTTTTGACTTCTTATGTTATCAATTCTTTCTTTTTAATAATTGTATTATTTCTTTCATTCTCTAGATTCCCTTCCATGCTACTGCATTTGGAGATTTAGGGCCTTAATTTCAGTCTAACCTATCCCAGATCTGACTCTTTTCTCTGTTTTATTTGATCTGATAATATGTTACACTGTAACTTTGCTCAATGAGGCCTTAAAAGCATCCCAAATCTCTACAATATGTTGGCTTCAATTGTAATTTAAATCCCTGAATTTTTGAATAGCCAGTTTAATATTTATCCACCAAATCAGTTTTCTCAAGGAGGGAACTCTCGAATTGGCATATTCTTATTCTTGCCTTTCCATACATGGGATAAAGTCAGTTATTATTAGGTTGTGAATCTGAAATGCTGACAGTATCAGTTTTATCCTTAATAACATCTGAAGCTATAGTTTTGGAAATAAGCAGATAATCCAGTCTGGAAGAAAGATTGAAACTCACCACTTGCATCAAACTCTCTGCCACAAGTCTCTTGCGGCAGACACATGAGGTTTGAAAATTAGGCCCATTGTTTTTCACTTTCCCTAAAACCAGCTTCATAAAGGTACCTCTAGTGGAAGCATTACTGCTTACAGCCAACACTCGTTTTCACCAACAGTTGTGGCAAGTACAGTCCACATCAGTTTCTCAACTGGACTGATCAATTGAAAGGGAAGCGTTACCACTGTTGGCTCTTGCAGTGGCATGAGATTAGATCTTTTGTATGAAAGAAGCAAGTTTAATCTCTCAGGGTCCATCATCTGCACTGTAATCAGTTTTTACTTTTCCTGTGTTGTGCTGGAGGAGTTGTATTTTTTTGTATTTGGGGTCTTCTTTGTATCATGCTGATACAACAGAAAATGATTCTGGCTCAGTCAATTTTGGACACAGTAAGGCATTTCAGATTCTGAGAGAAGCCCTTTTTATTTAGAAGAGACACAAAGACCATGTGTAGTTCATGCTCTGTCCTCAGTGAGCTGTAAATGAAAAAAAAATGAAAAACAGTCTGGACTGGGAAAGTTGAGCCCCCCCCCCCAAAAAAAAAAATATTTGGTCATGCTTCAGCTCAAGCATCTACTTTAAGAGCCTACAGTCCATGCTAAAGACTTCAATGAAAAAATATAAATTTCTACATTTTTAAGAATCCTATAAAAGGGGTTTTATGTGGAGTGAGACAGCAATCAATGTTACCTCCTCCTCACTCCTGGAGCCATCGTGACTCCCTAATTCCTCCCAAGTTCCTGTCTGTCTGCTCCTGCTGTGGCATTCCCCACCTCTGACCTCCTAAACCTCTCTTCCATCTTTGGAGCTGTTCACTACAAATGGAAGTGGGATACTATTATCCCCCTCCATAAAGGGGGGGGGTAACCTCTTGTTTCCAGGAAACTACCATCCTATCTCACTGCTCCTGCCCTGGGCAAACTTTAATAACACCTGGTTCTCTAAAAAATGGTCACAGTTCTGTACTCCTCATTATTTTTCCTTTATTGCCAGAATTTAGGACCTCCCATTTCACAGTTGCCTCACTCCTCAGGCTCACTGTCTCCTTCATGAAGTGAATGGATCAGGGCCTGATCTCCTTTGTCATTTTTGTTGACCAGGCCATAGCCTTCAATATCATCATCCACCCCATTCTCCTAGACAAAACTCATGAATATTGGACTACCTGACCTCTCATTGAAATGGCTGAGCACCTACTTAGAAGGTAGGTCCTAATCGATGCTTATAGGAGAATTCCTTTTGCCCAAGTCCTATCAGTTTAGGAGTTCCCCAAGGATCTGTCTTTGGCACCATTCTATTCTCAGCTATCCTCAATGACCTCCCCAAAGTGTGTTTCTGCAAGTGTACACATGTACAGGGATGACACTGCACTCTTTGACTGTGTCCCTTCTGCCTAGATCTGACTGCTGAGGTTCAACAGGAAATTTCCAGTGTCCCTTCTGCCTAGATCTGATTTGATTTGTTTATTTATACTGGTTAGGCCATGGGCCAGATGACCCATTTACATGGTTGACCAGTGTATAAAACACAAATAACTTCACAATATTTGAAATACAATTTATACAAATATATAAAATGGCAATAGCACAGTACACATATAAATAATGTCACTGGGGCTTAACAAAAACATGAAATAGTGTTGAGTAATCTACCTAAAGCAATCGCATACTTCATTCATATTCAACAATTTCCTCAAACTATTTTTAAACCCTAGGATAGACATTCACAGGCAGTCAAGTTGGCTCATAATGGAATTAAAACATTTTGGTAACTGATAAAGTAAGGACCTCTGCTCTAAAGCAGCTTTCATCTTTGGTATATGAAAGTATGTGATACCAGACTTTCTGGTGTCAAAAGGATTAACACATTTTTGAAAGATTTGGTGAAATTATCCAGGTACTTTCCTCATAACAATTTTTTTTTTTTTTTTTTTGCTAATATACAAACAATGTATTTGCATCTCTGTTTAAGGGTTTGATCTGACTGCTGAGGTTCAATAGGAAATTACCAGTGTCCCTTCTGGCTAGATCTGACTGCTGAGGTTGAACAGGAAATTACCAGTGTCCCTTCTGCCAATTTAGGTTTTGGTTGCACCAGCTTATACTAGATGCAAAAGAAAAAGACCTTTGGCAACAGGCAGTGGCTGGCCAAAGGCAGCTCCCTTCTGGTCTTCACAACCCTGGAAAATGCCCCTCTGAAGGAGTTAACCTCCTTCAGATACTTTGGAATCTGGCTGGGTTGGCTCCTCAATTTCTCCTCAAATGTAGACTCCATCCACAAGAAACTCATCCTAAACTTGGTTCACTACACTGGAAGAAAACCTGAAATGGAAGGTGCCTCAGTCTGTTTACCAGTGTAGTTTGTAGAAATGAACAAGGGTTGCTTGTTCTGCACCCTCCTAATTTTATCAGGATTTAAAAGTAAATGAAGGTACTTAAATATGGTATGAAAATAGCTTGATTCCATTGCAAAAGACATAACCAAACTCATGTAAGGCATCCTAGAATTTTCTGTTTTAGTGCTAAAGCGTGCAGTAGTTATTCTGTGTTCATCAGTGCTGCCACTGTCCTCTGCAGTCCCTATGTTCTTGTCTTATGCTGGCCTTGAAACTTTTCAAGGCATAGTAAGTGCCTTGCTGTTTTCTGTAGTTTAAAGTGTATCTGAGTTATAAAAAAATACTTTTAGAGCATATAGGGACCTCACAAGACATGTAACAGAACTGAATGAGAGTATAACTTCTGATGGCTTGTGCGTGTACACATCATCAGCTCCCATGATGCCTTCCATAAGTGGAGTCGTCATGACCTTTGCAATGGGAACAAACAGGTTTTCGCACCAGGAAAAACCAAAGTGAAGCAATCTCATTTATATTTAAATTAGTATGAAAATTACTGGGAATGCAAGAGGAGGGAATCATTGTTAATGCCTACAAACTACACATATATATAGAACATAGATTGAGGGGACTTTCCCTTGAAGATGATCATCCCAACTTTTAATTATGGGTATGTCTTACATGCAGTAGTGCTGTCCTAAACTCCACCTTTGTAAGACTGGATACCTTTTGCCTTAGCACCATTGACAATCAACCCCCGCCAACACACACACACTCACTAATTCTCTCAATATACCTCACTGTCTCTCTCTCTCTCTCTCTTCCTTTGCTTGATGCCAGATGTCTCACCCACTGTGCTTGGCTCACTCACCACCTGTCTCATTTCCCTACTCCAAAGTCCCCCTACCTTCTCCTACTCCCTCTGGCACATTGAGTCTCACTCTGTCTCCCCCATGCAAAATCATATGTCAGACAGACAGCTTTTGACATTGGGTTCTCCCACATCTGGTCCAGCCTTCCACTTCTTTTAGGCTCTGCTCCATCCCACTCCATCATGAAACACCTCCACCATGACATTTCCACATTTGTTTGCATCTGTACCTAACCACTTTTAATCTCAAATATGTTCTCATACAGGCTTCAAATCTATTTTATTTTGCAGTCTTCACCTGTATTTTTTCCTCCAGTAGTGCACAAGCTGCTATTTACCTCTGCATAGTTCATTTTTGCCAGTGTGTATTATATTCTGTGTTTTGCTCTGTTTTGCAAAAATAATCTTTGGTTTACTTCTTTGCCATCATTATTAATATTCTGTCTCTTGTAACCTTGACACTTTAGATATTGTACTGTACTGTTGCTGTATTGCTCTGAATTTAATTGAGCTGTACTGTATTATAATGATCCCTTCCTTTACTTTTTAAAATAACTATTTTAAATAAATAAATAAAAACATCTCTGGCTTCTTTTCTGCACCTGACATCGTAATCTTCTATTTGTGACATCAGAATGTTTTCCACAGCAGCGGTCTGCAATGCCACATACAGGTTGTTTTGATTTCAGGTTTAGACAAGCAGTCCAGAGCAAATGTGTACAGGGGGTGTGACTCTGTTCTGTTTTTATGGAGGTGGTACATGCTATCTGAATCTGAAAGTTGCTGTAACATTAAGTCACCCCCTTTAGTTGGCCACACCAGGTGCTCAGGGAACCCAGTTGGCTCCCCCATACACCTTTCCTCCAGAACTCAGAGTTGTCATAGTTATAAAGAAAAGGGTGAACCCAGTTGCCCCCCACACACACACCCCTTTACCCCAGACCTCAGAGTTGTCATAATTATAAAGAAAATGGGGAACTAATTACAGAAAATACAACAAAGATATAGATGTAGATATATATAAAATAAGTTATAGACAACAGCGAGTTACAAAGCAGTATAGCCAAGAAGTTAGAGCACCAAGCTGTGAACTTGAAGTTCCACCAGATATGGGTTTGAATACCTCAGCCACCAGTTGCATATTGTGTGACCCTAAGCATGTCACTTAAGTTCCCTGTGCTCCATGTATGCATCCAGAAATGGGCCTCATCTCAGTGTGCCTTTCCCAGCCAAAATATTTAATAATCCAATTTAGGGGGCTTATGGAAGATTATTAACCATGAATCTCATGTGGTTTATCATGTTCCAGAAACCCAGAGACTTAATTTTCACCTTGTAGCTAACAGTTCTGCTTTCTTGAACAATCCAAATAAATTGCAGTAAATATTGAAGAGTGGTGTGATACCTACTGTTCTGAATATTAGTAAATTGGCACTTGCTTGCTTGAGGTAGCTAGCAAGTTTGAAGTTGCAGAAAAATCCAGATTAATAGTATGGTGGTGAAGTGAAGCAATTTTCTTTTTTTTTGGGGGGGGGGTTGAATTGTAGGGGCATGTTTTGGAGCTTGTAGTTTGCTTGAATGAGAATCTTTAGTTTACCTTTCACTACCCTCGGGGTATATTGTAGGGTCCTGCTTTGGAGCTGTAGTTTCCTTGAATAAGGCTCTCCATTTTGCCTTTTGTTGCCCTCTGGGTGTTTTGTATGGTCTTGTTTTGGAGCTGTAGTTTCCTTGAATGAGGCTCTCCAGTTCACCTTTTGCTGCCCTTGGGGTGTATTGTATGGTCCTGTTTTGGAGCTGTAGTTTCCTTGAATGCATCTCTTCAGTTCACTTTTCACTGCCATCAGGGTGTATTGTAGGGGGAGAGCATGTCAATTCGCTCCTGAAAATTCATCCCGGACATCCTGCTCCCAACAATTCACTCCAGATTCTACTCGTTCCTGCCATATTCATCTCCATGTCAACTCGCTCCCTCAGTAAAATTAACTTGCAACTTGCATTGCCTCGCAACATATTTTATTATTTGTGCTTGTCTCCCGTGGCAACAGCACTGATTATAATCAGCTCCAGCTCTCTGCTTAATCATCCCCATGTCAATCAACAGATGCAACCAGCACCAGTTCTTAATTACAGTAATTTCAGTAAGCAGATAAATAAATCTACATCATGACATGACCTGCTTGTCAGCTTATCTGAAAATCCAAAATGGCTCACTTTATTCTGTCAGAGAGACAGAAAAAGAAACTTTTCAACTATGACAGTTTCATATACACACACCACAAGAAGGGTTTCAGGGTTTTAAATAATTGATTAGCAGTTTTTTTCCTGGGACAATACTAACTGCACAGAAAGTATTTATATAGGTTTTCTAGAAGTGTTATGTTTGTTAAATACAATGAGGCAAGTGCTATGCATTTTTACAATGTTTTAGCACTTTTATGAGCAAAACGCTAATCAATTTTTACAGTTAAATAAAACCCTGGGTTTGCATGGAAAATCTAGCTGTTAAGAAGGACAAGTGGTGTAATGTGCGGGTATACACCACAGCGTATGATGATCCAAGCATCATTTACTGATTTAGTAGCCACACTCATGCTCCCGACCCAGCTGCTGTGGAACGTGCAGAGGCTATCAACCAAGCTAAAGAGAGGGCTGCAAGCTCACAAGATAGCACTGCACAGGTCATCCTACATTGTAAACAAACTCTGTCCATGGCAGCACAAGATACTTTGGTGGACTGCAATATTAAATGGACTATCTAGAGTCCATGCAAATGGTGCCTCTCCCAACTCCAGAGATCTCCACAATCTAATCATTCCCGAGCACTACAGAACTTGCACACCTAGCTTGGGTGGAGACAAAGTAAATTTTTTTCAGTATGATAGTGGGGCGGGTGATGACTGCATACTGGTGTTTGGAACAGAATCCAGTCTTGCCTTCCTTGAGCATTCCAACAGTGGTATGCTGACAGACCATTCAGTGTTGCCCCTCCCCCAAAACTAATCCATCAAATGTATGTGGTGCTTGGTAAGCGCTTGGGCATCTTACAACCCACAATATATGCCCTGCTGCCTGGGAAGTGCAGGGTCACCTATGAACGTCTTTTGCAGGCATTGAAGGAAATTGACTCTTGACTGGATCCTGCTATGGTTATTATGACAAACTTCAAAAAGGCAAAAGTACAAGCTTTTAAGTCTGTATTTCCTACTGCACGGCAAGTTGGCTTTTTTTTCATTTCAGGCAGTGCATATACAGGAAAATTCAATCAGAGGAACTTGGTGGCAGATATGCACAGGACACTGACTTCAGCTTAAAATGCTGGTACCTCCCGGCCTTGGTGTTCTACTCTACTGATCAAGTGGTATCCAAGTTTGAGGAAATAACAGATGAAAGCCACAATGTGTTTCCTCAATAACTGGACCCAGTTATCGATTGTTTAGAGGATACCTGGGTCGGGATGAGGAACAGAAGGAGCACTTACAGAAGAACACCGCAATTCTCAATAAGCTTGTGGAATCACTGGGACATAGTATTGGAATCAGGCCAAAACAAACAACGCAGTAGAGGCATTCCATAGGGGAATGCAAACAATCCTATCCATGGCACACCCCACTTTATGGCACTTTGTGGATGGTATTCAGGGAATCCAACAAAAAAGAGATGCTGAAATTGAGCAGCTAATTGCTGGATATGTGCCAAACGTTTCAAGGAGGGTCTACAGAGATACTGCCATCTGCTTACAGTGCATTGTTGCCAAGTATGAGGAGAAATCCACAGAGGAATTTTTGAGAGGAGTGCCATACACTTTCCAATACTGAGGAGAACTGTGGAGCTTGTTGATTTTAATTTTCAGTTCTAACTTTTATTAAATAAAGATATTTATATGGGTTTTAAATTTGGCTTTTGCCTGACAGATAGGATAACAAATGACCCTGGGAGCATGTCACTTTGCTTTGAAGAGTGAAATGCAACTTGTGCCAGGTAAAAAAAAATATTATTTCAGCTCAGTTCATGACCCGTGCCAATTGATGTTATGATGTTATGTGCCAGAATGTTGTACATGGTATGGAACTATTTCAGCTCTGTTTTAATTTAGATGCCAGGAGTGAGTCAGCGGGGAATTGTGAAGGAGCTAATTTGGTAGGGGACAAATTGTCAGGAGCAAATTGTTGTGGTATGAATTAGCTGGAGCAAGTTGTCATGTATCCATTGTAGGGTCCTGTTTTGGACCTGTAGTTTCCTTGAATAAGGCTCTCCATTTTGCCTTTTGCTGCCCTCAGAGTGTATTGTAGGGTCCTGTTTTGGAGCTGTGGTTTCCTTGAATGAGGTTCTCCAGTGCACCTTTCACTGCCCGCAGGGTGTATTGTAGGATCCTGTTTTGGAGCTGTAGGTTTCTTCAATGAGGCTGTCCAGTTCACCTTTCACTGCCCTCAGGGTGTATTGTTATGGTCCTGTTTTGGAGCTGTAGTTTTCTTGAATATGGCTCTCCAGTTTGCCTTTCACTGCCCTCAAGTTTAGGGTCAGATGGGAAAAGAATATGTACCGAGTGACGCTAGTAGCTTCCAGTGCCTCGCAGTCACTCTCCGCCCACAAGTTTAGGGTCAGATGGGAGTGGGGTTGGTGGTGCATGGCCCTAGAAATCATGGCAGGAGACAACTGAACATTCTTGGATGGGATCGCAGACCACGTAAAGGTTTGACAACCTCTCAGATTGCGGTTTGTTCCCAGAAGGTAGTTTGGGGTTGGCCTCCTGATCTGGAGTTCAGTCAAGTCATGGGGAACCCAGTTTCATGTGTATTAGCTTATACAGCTCCAATTTGTGTGGGAAACCCTGATCACTTGATTAACAGTGTCTTTCATCACTGTTTGGTACTGTGAAGCATGACACCATTCTGGTAGGAGAAAATGAACTGAAAAACAATTACAGGCACTAGACTGACTGAACTGCTTCAGTTTAAAAGTATATATTTTTAATCAATGTATTTGATTGACAGGTACATCTCATAATTGACAGCAGGTCATGAATTATGACAACTACTGTGAGTTATGAAGTTTAGAAACTGTTGCTTGAATGTAAATTATCAGCCTTATCCATACCATTTAAACTAAAATGTTTCTAACATATAAACTTCTAGTTATAATATAGGTCATATTCTAGGAAATCATACCTAACCACTATTTGTTAAAAAGTTTATCCTCAGTACATAGCACACATAACTAGGGTCCCCGTCAACAAAAACAAAGTAGCCATCTGCATATACAAAGGGCCTTCATCAGCAAGGAGTACCCCATCTGCACATATGGGGCACTCTGTTGCACCTAAAAGGGGGTGCATAGCCCCTCTGCATCTGATCCCATGTAGGTGCCTATTCCATGTAGGAAGCTGGGTTGGGTGGGCCTGGGGCAAAAATGCTTTTCTGTAGGATCCATAAAGGAACTTCCATACAGTAGATTGCCAGAGGAGGGGTCATATTCTACCAAGACTGAAACACACTGTAATGCTTAAGCGCCCTCTATAATCAGCTGCCCAGAGTGCTCAGGGGACTCGGCTGACTTCCCCCACACATCTTTTCCCCCAGCCCTCTGAACTGGCATGGAGAGCTGGAAGACTTAACTTTATTTCTTTTGTTTGTTTGTTTGTTTTTTTGTTGCAAAAAAACTGTGTTCAATTCAGGGATTCAGCAGTCCTTGGGGGATTGCCATATCTGCAAGTCCCCTACTCTGCATGGAGCAGGAAATCCACTCTTGAGCCAATGTGGCTTTGGAATGATTGTCCAGCAATTGACACAGCTCTGACCTTCAAAATGACCCCTGCTCCCTAACGATCTCCACACTAGTGGACAGAGGTGGGCAGTAGCTCTAGATGCAGTCTAATGTGGACTGGCATTGGGGTGATGGACTCTTCAGACTGGATATGTGCAAATTGTGCATATCCAGCTTTTTTTGTGGATCAGGCCCAAACAAATTTGTTCATTTATTTGAGCAGAATAAAATTAGTTTTAGTCTTGTGTTGAACAACTGAGGATGACACACTAAGTCAGTGGTGCTGCTGAGACTTGGACCAGTATCTCCAGGTTCACAGATCCAAACTCTAACCACTGTAGCATAGTAGTGTACCTTTGGTGCTTTTCCATTAGGAACACCATGTTCTACAAGTTTGTATGCACAACTGTCTGCTGGTGTTTGCATGAAATAAATCCCTTTGCTGGATCTACAATAAATTTAACAGTGGCTATGCCCACACATGCCGAGATCTACAGTAGGTTCTGGATCCACTTTACTATACTGCATTGCTACCAATTGTAAAGATCCACTACACTGTAAACATAGTTAAGTAACATGTTTTTGCTTTTTGTAAACCCTCATATTTTTGTTTTTATTGTGTGTCCTTTTCACATGCCTGGGTCTTCTATGAGGGGCATGGAAATGTTGCCTAGTGTTGCACAGTTAATACTGGGGCGGAAATGTTGCTCAGTGTTGCACAGTTAATACTGGGGCAGCTGTTTATTAAAAAAAATGATATGATGCTGACTACTGTCTAAGCAAATCTGCCAATCAGTTTTCAAATTAGCATCAAATGAGTATGTTGCATCGGTCTGGTACTACAGGGACATGTGCTGCTTTTACAGTGTACATTCTGGAGAGGTCTAAATATACCCACATGCTGATTTTAATTTTAAACATCTAATAGGCTGTACTTATAGAGGTCCATTGGGTGCAGAAATTGAACAGTTAAGACACAGCGCAGTCTATTATTATTCAGTTCTCAAATTCTGAACTGCCATACAGTCACAAAAATGGCTTAAATGCGAGAGTCAATAACTCCAGAGTGTGCAGAAATTGCATTAATGGCCATGTGTTCATGTTCTAGGGAAATGAACCAGTGTTGTTTTAGATAATTACTTGTTCAGTAAAGATAATTTTGCTTTTTACCTGCTCTCAAGACTGCAGTTTGGCATAAAAAGGGACTTTAGCATTTTGTATTTATTTTCCGTAGGAAAATCTCATGATGTTCTAACAATGAATCATCCAAAGGCACAAATATTTCAGTATCATTGACTTGAGGAATTGAGACCTGAAACTGTCAATCAGATTCAAACTGCAACCACATAGCTGCCTCTACATCTTCCACACATTCTCCCTGATGGTCAGATTGTTCTCTTTCTACAGAAGAGATTGGTTACATCCAGATCTACTCTGCATATCTTGTTTTTCTAGCTCAGTTTACTGCTCGGTTTTGGTTCCAGTTCAGTTCTGGCACTACCTCCACACTGAATTGAACTATTTACATTATATAGGTATTTACCAATATTTTGTTGTAGTTTTTGTCAAAGTCAGTTCAGAAAGCTCCCTTCAACAGTCATGGCCTCCCCCTTAGGTTTTGGGTTTAAAAAGTGCACTAAGTGGCACAAGTCTATGCCATCTGCTGAGGGTCATTCAGACTGTCCCAACTGCTCCAGGATGTCAAGGAAACCAAAGGAAAATTGGGCCAAGAAGATTAAAGATCTCCTGTATGTAATTCCATTCCTCTCGGTTCCAGTCACAAAACCAAGGAGATCCACGCTGGTTCAGATCTCTCAGCTACTGGACCGCACCCATCCTTAAGGACCAGGTTCCCCTCAGGCTGATTGGGTGGAAAACAGTTGTGAGGACCAGTCCAGCACCAGGACAAATCTGGTTCTTATAACTGAAATCATGCATCATACCAGCACCATTTTCTGTTCTTTACCTATGGTGGATGCCAAGTGGTCATTGGTTAGCAAGTCCAACATTTGATAATGACACTAGGCCCAGTTACTCGATTCCTGGTCCCCAAGAGGGCAAGGTTCTGGTGATGCCTTTTACTCCCCTGGAGCCTCCATGTATGAAAGATTGATTTAGGGCTGCATCCTTTTGGCTGCCTTTAACATGTCCTTTGTCTTCCCTAACCTGGGGAATTTTTGCTGGCTTGGATAAGTTTGAGCGAATAGCTACCACTTCTGGTGCCAGTCGAGGTCTGGCTGCTGGATCAGTTTTATTTCATCATGTTTCATTTATAGTTTATGTTTCCCAAGCCCTCCAGAACCTTCCAAAGTGTTAAACCTAACACTCGTGATGCAGCTGAAAATGGTGGGGGTGGCAGAATCTAGCCCTCATGGCAGCCCTTTTCTCTCTGGGACAGGCTTTACCAATACATTCAGCAGGTGTCTCTCTAGTGCCCTCCCCCCCACTCCCTCCACTTCCTGAGGACCTCCTATTTAGCCATTAGTGGTAGCTTATCGCAGCTTTCAGGTGTACCCTCCTGACTGTGATTCTAGATCTGAGTCCAACTCAACATCTGAACTTGAAATTATCACTGATATATCAAGAACTGGGATTTGGAGTCCATCCCACATTTCACCCCTTAAGACATTTCTTTCATTCAAGCTTTTTGTGGGATGTATGGCAAAGAAATTGGACCAGGATTCTGAGTCACAAGGCGCATTACATTTTTTGGACATCCTGCAAAAAAGCTCCACTGGTCTATCACCCCTGCATTCCAGTCTCTGACAAAGAACATCTGAAAGGAGTCAGTACAGACATCCTTCTTGGACAAGAGGTATGCTGTCCCTAAAGAGGCGTAAGATTTTCTGTAGACACAGCATTCTACTGAAGGACTGGTTCCTGTAGCAGCAGCTGAGAAGTCTGGATTTTTTACTAGTTCTACCATGTCCCCAGACAACAGTAGTCATAGGACTAGTGGCCTTGATAGAAGGCTTTATCCCAATGCTTCCCTGGACTTTAGATAGTCTACATACCTGTGTTGTACAGCAAAGTATCAGCATACTGTTCCCTCTGGTCTACCCTTCTACTCCTAGTGAAAAAGATTCCTGAAGACTTCTGGTAGCAATTTCTGTACATGGTGCAATATATGAATGGATGCATCCAAGCAGATGCCCCAAATAGCAATAAATTTTAACAACCCTGCAACTCAATGGATAGTCACTGGGATAGTAACCTAGAAAAAGAATTGGATGAAGTGCAGTTATATATCCCAGTATTTGCAACAGAGCATCTGTGCTCTCCCATTTGAGGAAAGAACCCTGTTTTGACGAGATCTGGAAACCTTCCTTCAGAAAGCTAAGAAAGCAGTAACCATTAAATCTTTGACAGACTTTAGCAAACTGTCCACCTTCTAGGCTGGGAAACCCAAAGAGAGGGTGTGCACCAAACTGTGCAGGGCCGGTGCACTCACAGGAGCAGGCTACACCCACAAACATAAGCAGTGCTTAGGCAATCTGGTGCATGTGGGTGCACTTGGGTAGAAGGAGTAACAAAGATTTGCACATTAAGGAGTCTGTTTACATAAATATTATTTTCTTAGTTTTTATTACTTTCATGAGTAACATCAGATTGTGTGAGAATGATACAGGCTAGGCACAAAACAACATCACAACAAAGTATAAGTACTGCATATAAGGTGCTGTACAAACATTGAACAATAAATTGCCTCATCCCAGGACAGTTGGAAAAAAAGACTTGTCATGGGATGTGGTCTGTGTGGCATGTTATGCATTTTAAATAGTAGTCAGTGTATCAGCTGACTGTCATGATCTTCCAAGATTAAATCTTGTACATAGAACCCACTAATGGATCTGACCCTGAGGCACTAGGACTGCATGGGAGCTAGAACATTTTTGGAGGGCTGGCGGCTGTAGTAGGACCCAGGTGTATGTCACCACATGTGCCTACTGGTAAACATTGGTACTAACCCCCAACCAGCACAGTTCCTTTTTTTCTCACCTCCAAGTGTGCAGCAGCAGCAGCACCGATACTCTCCATGTTGGTGCCAGAACTTCACTGTCTGTATGACAACAGTGTTCAGTTCTTTGGTTTTAGTTTAAATACACTAGAGTTTATTATTTTTGTGTCAGTTAAGTAAGTTTAACACACAAAACTCTACAGTTTCTTTCTCAGCCCTACCTCAAACTAATAGCCAATGACCCTGGAAAAAGGTAGGGAGTCTGAAAAGTAAAGTTGCCCCTGCAATGGGGCTGTGACTGGACACCACCTCTCTCTGGGAGGGTGCTCTGGTAATGGACAGTCTGGAACCCAGGAGGATGACCAGCCTTCTCAGAGTTGCAAAAAAAAATTGTCCAGATCCCACACACACCCTGTGTTGGGGTCTTTGCACCATTTGGCCTCAACCTTCTCCCACAAAAAGCATAAGGGGCACAAATGGCATCAGTTGAGGTCATCCTCTGGTCATTCTGCTGCAAGACAGACCCAAACACCGAACCATCATCACCAGGGATGCCTGGGCCTTCAAGGTAGAGTTCTTTGTTCTGAAGACCTTTCTGTCCAATAGAGGGGGTTCTAGTGGGCAGTTTGGCCATTGAGCAGCTCTTATGGAACAGTGGGAACAGTGTATAAGTCATGCAGCACTGTTTTTGATACTGGCTCCTGACTTCTTTGTGTTGGTCATGCTGATGCTGTCCTTGGTGCTGCATGACTTACTCTTGTGGCTGACTCCAACTCCAGCCTTCAGGCTGGAGCTACTGTTGGTAGTGCCAACACCTTCGCTGTCATCTCCAACCCCTCTGGGGACAGGGACAGCCATAGGGCCACCGCCAGTTCAATCAGGGCTGGCAGGGTCATTGATATCATTAGAAGTTCCACATCTGGTGCTGGCGTTTCACTCTTTGGAGCCTAATCCAGTGCTAGCACTAATGCTAATGATGGTGCCACACAGGCAGTCAGTGCTGGGATCATTTCCTTCAGGACTGGTCTCAGGGCTGTCCTCCATACCATGACAACACTGTTCCCGAGGCCCTACCTAGGGCTGGTGTCACCCATATTGCCAAAACTACATCCTGTGCTGTCATGATGTCACCCTTTCAACTCCCTCTTCTTTAATAGAGAGAGAGATGAGTCAGATCCTGACCTCATCATCTCTGATGGTGATGACAATGACTAGTGCTGTGGTCCAGAGAACCTGGAACCAGTTTTTGTTATCGTACCTTAGGAGGATCTCTCCTTTCAGGCTCTGCTCATAAACATGTACGCCTCACTGAATTTTGAGCCAGCAACCATAGACCAGATTAGGTGCCTTCAACTAGAGTTTCTAAATGTGCCTAATATTCCAGTCTCTCTAGTTCCTTCCATCCAGCCTGCCCGGGAGTCACTCTCTGAGGTGGCATGGAAGAGACTTGCTTCTGTGGCAGCTCTTCCCAAGCTGGTGGACAAGAAATGCACAATGCCCAAATCTAAGCCCATACATTTCACTTAGCCAGTAGCAGATGCCATTGTTGTTCTGGCTGAGAATGACAAAGCCATAGTGCCCAAGGAGGTCACCACAAACCACACTAACAAGGAGTCCAACAAGGTAGACACCATGGGCAAATGGGTCTATGCCTTGGCTTCCCTTGGTATGAGGACATCTAGATACTAGGATCACTTCTCTAAGTACGAGTATACCCTCTTGTGCAAACTTAATTCTCTGGTAGAGGTCCTGCCAGACACAGAGGCAAAACAGGAAATGCTACAAGCTGTTAAACAGAATATTAAATCTAACCGCTACCAGCTTATATATTTCATTGGTGCTTTGATGCAGCAGCTCAATCCATGGCTGCAGGTATTTGCATCAAACAGCACTGCTGGCAGTGGACCATTAGCTTCATCCTGGATGTCCAGCATCAGAACATGAATGTGTCCTTCAATGGCACTTACTGTATCTGTTTGGACAACAGGTGGAGCAATCTCTTAAAGAGTCTAACAAAACAAGAACAACTCTTAAGACTTCCAGGCCAGCTCCCTATAGCCCAAAATGGGGTAGAGGACATGACTCCTTTCACAGCAAATAGTACTTTAGTGATAGGGGCAGGAGAGCCCCAAACAATAAGCCCTACCCTCCCAGGCCCAGAATACAGTGCAGCCGAAGGCACAGGCACCAGAACAACTCAGTGCCACCATTTGAAACTATAGCCCCAAGTTCTCTTCAGCTGCCCAAAGAAGACCACTCCTCCACAGTAAAGGGATGCCTCACCCAGTTTTGCCATCTGTAGGAGTCCATCTTTATGGGCAAGTTGGTTCTAAGGATTGTCCACAAGGGGTAATCCCTGGAATTGTTGGAACTCCCCCCCCCCCCACCGGGACAATCCTCCCAGTAGGCAGCACCCCTTGTCAGCTCACATGCAGAGCTTCTAGCACAGGAGACTGTGGGCCTTCTGAGAAACAAGACATTAGAAACAGAGTTAGAGTAACAATGGAACACAGTGCTCTACTCCCACTACTTTCTGGCACCAAAGTAATCAGGGGGTATGTGCCCTGTTCTGAACCTCAGAAAATGAAACAAATACATGGATTGAGAAAAATTCAAGATGCTGTCTTGGGGATCTTTCCAACCTTACTTGTAGCAGGATTGGCTAGCACCACTGGATATGCAGGATACATACCAGCACATCCTGGTGCTCCCCAATCATTAGTACCGTTGATTCTGGGTGGAAGGCAATACTACCCGTTCAGAATCCTTCCCTTTGGGCTTTCCTCAGCACCTTAAATCTTTACAAAGTGCTTTGCAGTATTTGCAGTGCACCTCAGAAAGCTAGGACTCCAAGTCATGTCATATCTGTATGACTTGTTAATTCCAAGCTCATCCAGACTGGAGATAGAGCAGGCAGTGGTCACTGTCTCTCAGTTCCTAGCAGCCATGGGAGTCCTGCTGAACCCCAAAAAGTCTCAGTTGGAGCCCTCCCAGGAACTGCTGTTCATAGGACCTGTTCTGGATATGACCCCAGCTCAGGCCTTCCATCCAGGCAGTAGACTATGGGCAATACTGCAGATGGCATGTCAAATCATGGAATGCAAGATTTGTGCCAGTCCACTCCATGCAGTGCATGCTGGGCCTTATAAATTCATCAGTGTTCACAGTGCCTCTGGCAAGGCTGCAAATGAGGACAACAGACTGGATGCTCAGTACCCAGTGGTCACAACTATCACACCTTGCAACTACCCCATTCAGATGACCAAACCTCTGATGAGGTCCCTGATATGGTGGTGGTTCAGTGGAGGAAAACCTCCACAGCTTCCCCTTTGCCTTGCCGGAGGGGACACTCACCATGGATGCTTCCCTGCTGGGGTTGGGAACCCACTGCCAGCGTCTCCAGATACAGGGTGTCTGGGACTCATCAGAAACACATCTCCACAGAAATGTATTTGAGAGGCATACAGTTCTGTATGGTATGAAAGCCCTAGTAAAATTGGTGAGCCAAAAGACAGTTCTCCTCCAGATTGACAAGTCTGTCATGTACTATAGCAACAAACAAGGAGGAGCACACTCTTACCCTCTGTGCAGTGAGTCAATGAGAGTTTGGGAATGGTGTCTGGAGCAGGAGAAAAGTGTTTGGAGCAGACGAGTCTTGTCAAAGAGAGGCAGATCCTCATGAATGGTCACTAGCACCAGGTGTCATGAGATTGCTATTCAGTGAGTGGGGCACCCCAGATGTGGACCTTTTTGCACCCCCCACACAATACCAAACTACCTTGATTATGTTCCAGAAATCCAGGACCTTTTGTTTTCTGTCAGTATGCATTCAGACTACCATGCCAAAATGTGTTTCTGCATGCATTCTCTCCAATCTCTCACATCAATTGAGTGCTGTTCATGTTGGTGGCGTGTGGGGGTAACATGATCACAGTAGCCCTGTGCTGGCCTCAGCAGATATGGTTTTCTCTGTTGAATTGACTCTCAGTCAGCAAACCAAGAATTCTGCCACTCTGGACAGACTTCTTGATCCAGGGTTAGCTAATCCACTGCAGCCTGTGCCCCCTTCATCTTCAGGCCTGGCTCCTGATGAAAGAGTCATGAACAGGTTTAAAGTATCTCAGAGGATCTCTCTCTGAAATACTCTTGACTACTCATAAAGCTTCCACTAGGAAGACATAAACAGCCAAGTCAAAATGATTTTTCATCTGGTGTTCCAGAATCGCCACTTGGCCCCTTTACGTGTCCCCCTGAAAAGGTTTTGAAATATTTCTTGGAATTTTCTGATGCTGATCTGCAGTACTACAGTTAAGGGCCACCTATGTGCTATATCATAATACAACTAACCTATAGGTACCCTCTTTTTGGCACAGCTGTCACTGTTTAAAAGTTTCTTCAGGAGTATTCTGCACACAGGTCTGCCCATCAGAAAGCCGGTAGCTCCCTAGAATCTCAACCTTGTGCTGGATATGCTCACTCACAAGCCTTTCTGGCCTATTGTGACTTGTGACATGATGTTTCCAACTTGCAAGGTAGCATTTCTGGTAGCTGTCACCTCTACATGCACAGTATCTGAAACCCATGCTTTGGTCACATATCTTCCATAAAAATAAGGTAGTTCTGCACACAGAAACCAAGTTTCTACCTAAAGTAGTGCTGGAGTTCCCTCTAAATCAGGCTATAATCCTGCCTACCTACTTTGCCAATTTCCAGAATGATGAAGAAAAGACTTTTCACTCACTGGATGTTAAGAGGGTCCTAAGGTTTGGCGTGGACTGCACTAAGGACTGCAGACAGTCAGAACAGCTATTTGTCTCTTGCCACCCTAATTGAAAAGGACTGCCTGTCACAATCAAGTACACTTCAGCCTGGATTATGATTTGCCTCCACCACTGTTATGACACAACTCAGGTTAAACTGGAGGGCAAGGTTCATGTTCACTCCACTAGAGTGGTTGCTACTTCCCTGACAGAAATACGCTCTATGCCAATTGGAGAAATTTTGAGAGCTGCAACCTGGAGCACAGTACATACTTCTAGCAAACACAATACCCTGGATGTCCATTACAGGCAAAATGCCACCACTGGCAGGACAATTCTGAATGGAGTACTATCCTGAATGATCTCTGAGCTCCTACCTCCCTAGTCCAGAGGATTGTTTCTGAGTTTGGTACATTGATGGAAATCTATGGAGATGATGATTCTTGGAAGATATAAAAGTTACATACTTACTGTAGCTGTTGAGCTTCCTAATTATCTTGGCCATAGATTGCCATGCCTGCCCACCATCTCCTGGACTCATCCTAGTATTGTCGTGTTGATCTTCACCCATGTGTACTTAGGTTTGGGCTGTGAAGACCCTGTATTACTGAGTTTGGTGGCCCTCTCATTTCCTTAGGCTAAGTACATAGGTTACTCATTAGGTTCATGCTGCTCACTTCCTTCGTAAAACAGGTATGGAGGAAGTTTGGGGTAGGCAATGTTGTATACCAGCGAGCATGGGGAGCCTACTCACGCCACTAGCCATCCAGAAAATTTCTGGCTTTCACAAGGTCCTAGAATCTGGTGACTCAGATCCATGGTAATATATAGAGAAGATATTCAGGAAGATTAACAGTTACAGTATGTACATAACCACTGCTGCAACTGCACATAATTCCACACCTGCCCCTTACCTTCACCCCTAGGCTGGGTCTGCCCTGTCTACTTTTGCTGTATATACCTGGGATCTCTCACAACATCTGCTGAGTAATGTAATAAAATATCTCTGGTTGCTACCTGACGTGGTACTCGAGTATTTATATTATGACTACTGTGATCTACCTATTACCAAGCGTGTACCACCAGTGAATGCCTGTAACACTGGTTGCTTTTTTTAATCTAAGCGTTGTGTACTGTACTGTTTGTTTGCTGTGATGTATTGCTCTCTTGATGAGGTGCCTTTGTAAATGAGTCTATGACTCAAAGGTCTGTAAACCGATGATCTAATAAATAAATAAAACAAATAAATAAATAACCTTCATTTTCCTGCTATAGGCAGGGAAACAACTAACACCAGAAGAATCAGGGTATACTCAACAAGCTTTTTACTAGAACAAATTCTGCTCATATCATCACAATTACAACAGACAACTGCCTAATTTCTGAGGTTAACACTGTGTATATATTGCTTACACAGTATACTTAAAGGGGAACAGTAAGCACCAAGGGACCCATACCAAGTGTGGGGTAGGTCCCATTTGGCTTTTTTTGTGCGTGAAAACATATTGGGTCCAATTTTCAAAAGCTCCGAGAATACCGCAAGCACCTGGTGCACTGAACATATGGCACAGGGAGCTTGTATCATTCTCTTAGCGCCGATCGGGATTTTCAGTCCTGTGCGCCAAATGCCGCAAGTTAAACTAGCTCCCCCTGGTCTAACTTGTGCCATTTGGGGACCCTTTTCACGGGGCTTGTGCCAAATATTTGGCACAAGCTGCCAAAAAGTGTGGAAGCTGTCAAAACTGCACCCAGTGTACTAAAATTGGGTGCAGTTGTGTCAAAGGAGTTTGGCGCAGCTGCACCAAACAAGGGCGTTGATGCAGGGCTTGATGTAAGCCCTGTGTCAGCCTTTGAAAATCAGGCTCATTTTTTTACTTACTAGTTATTGTGGTATAGTAGAGTGCATCAGACTCATTTTGTTTACTTTCAGGCTGACATTTTCTGTAACTACAAATCCCAGAGAATTCCCTGCAGCTAACATACTTGTGGGAGATAGTCTGCAGTGCATGTTAGAGCTGTTATAAGCTCTTATCAGATGTTTTCTGGTCCCGCTGTTCTCCTGGAACTATGTATAGTCCTCTGTGACTATACTTCACACTGGAAGGACAATGAGACCAGCAAAAAATAGATCAGAGCATATATAAGCTGTAACATGCACTGCAAGCTATTGAATCTCCCACTCACTGCTGCAGCCCTGCTATGATGTCAGCTGCAGGGGATTCTGGCATTTGTAGCTACAGAAAATGTCAGCCTTGAAGTAAGCAAAATTAGTCTGTCTACTATACTACAGTAAACAGTAAATAAACAAATATTTTTGCACACAAAGTGAAAATTGGGAACAGCCACAAATGTGGGTGTGCAACTCTTAGTGTTGACTGTTCCCTTTTAATTTTACGAGGAACAGCTGAAACCTCACAGCATCACACACACATATACAGTATATGCAATTCACCCCCTCCTTCTGATATACAAAAAGCATTTTTTTAAACATTTACTATCACCCTTACATTAACTTATAAATATCATACTGGTCCATTAATACCCAAGGGTTAGGAAAAAACCTTTAAAGTAATATTTTGCACAAGACTTATTCCCAGTTAGGGGTGTGCAAAATTTAAAAGACTTTGCTTCAACCAAGCTTTGTGAAGTTTGAAAACTTTGCAAAGTTCTTCGAAGTTAAGAAGTCGAACTTCACAGCCAATATGCTCCCATGAGAAGTTGCGAAGTGTGAGACTTCGTGAAGTTTGTGCCTGGCAAAGTTCTCAGATTACATGCAATGTGAGAAGGTCACGTTGTGTCTCTGAGACAGGAAACTGACTGGGAGAGCTGTACTGTGTGCAGTCCTAGCAGTGCATGTAAGGAGACAGGATCTGTCCATGAGTTATCTGAGAGAAACCTTACTTCTTGATGCAAAAGCCTCAAAAACAAAATATTTTTTTTCAAACCTGTGGTCTGGGCATGGGACACAAAGTGGTAAACTGGATTAGAAACGGGTTAACGGCAGGAAGCAGACGGTGGTGGTAAATGGGATCCAATCTTGGGAGGGGGGGTGACCAGTGGGATGCCTCAGGGATCAGTCCTGGGGCCAGTCCTCTTTAATGTCTTTATTAGTGATATAGCAGAAAGGCTGGAGGGAAAGGTCTGCTGTTTGCAGATGACACCAAGATCTACAACTGGGTTGATACTCTAGATGGGGTGGAGAAAATGAGGAGGGACCTCGGGAAGCTTGAAGAGTGGTTTGAGGTGTGGCAGCTGATGTTCAATTCAGAGAAGTGCAAAATAATGCACCTGCGATGAGGGAACACTGGGGAGAGCTACAGGATTGGGGGGGGGAGTTGTTGACAGTCACCGAGGAAGAAAGGGATCTGATGATTATCATTTCAGACAACCTAAAGGTGTCCAAACAGAGTACAAAGGCTGCAGGGAGGACCAGTGGCATGCTGGGGTGCATAGGCAGAGGTATCACATTGTACAAAACACTAGTGAGGCCTCACCTAGAATACTGTGTGCAATTCTGTAGACCACATCTTCATAAGGACATTGACAGGGTAGATGTGGTCCATAGAAGAGTGACAAAAGTGGTACAGGACTTGCACCAGAAAACATATGAGGAGAGATTAAAGGACCTCAATATGTACTCGCTGGAGGTGAGGAGGAAGTGGGGAGACATGATAGAAACCTTCCAAGTACCTCAAAGGCACAAACAAGGTGCAGGGTAGCTGCAGTATAGCACAGTGGGTTAAGACTCTGAGCGGCAGATCTGGAGACCTGGATTTGAATCCCATAGCCACCAAGGTGCATACTGTGTGATTCTGAGCAAGTCACTTAACTTCCTTGTGCTCTCAGGTCACATCTGGAAACAAACTCCAGCTTAGTGTGCTACTCCTGGTTAAACAATGTTCCCTTTCCCTTTATATTCCAATAAAGGAGGAGTACAAGAACAAGGGGTCATGATATGAAATTGGAAGGTGGCAGGATAAGGGGAAATGTGAGGAAGTTTTTCTTCATGGAAAGGGTGGTGGATGCATGGAATAGTCTGCCACAGGAGGTGGTGGGAGTGAGCACAGTATAGGGATTTAAACATGCATGGGAAAGGCATAAGGGAACCCTAGAAGTGGGAAGGAGAGGAGAAAGCCGTTGATCAAGTAGGGTCAGAGGCCACAAACAAGGGTAGGGGCCTATGGGCAGACTGGATGGGCCTAGTGGTCCTTATCTGCTGACATTTTCTTTGTTACTACATATATATAGGTAATCATCAAGCTTAATTTGACAATATGGAGCCCAATATTCAGAAGTTTGCGTGGGCACTAACCGGTGTTTGCCCACTCAAACTGGGCTTTGCACTGGAGCCAGTATTGAAAGCACTCTGTTGTGCCAGCAAACAGGTATAGCACCTACCCAAACCAAAAAGGGAAGGTATGCAAAGGGTGGGGTAGGGACAGGAATATCGGTGCAAGCCGATATTCACTGGAATTGCGTGGCACAAAAGGGTTTTCAGGGTTTTATTTAACTCAAAAAATTGATTAGCGTTTTGCTCATAAAAGTTCTAAAACATTGTGAAAATGCATAGCACTTGCCTCACTGTGTTTAACAAACATAACACTTCTAGAAAACCTATGTAAATGCTTTCTTAACAGTTAGTATTGTTACAAGAAAAAAAGTGCTAATCAGTTATTTAAAACCCTGGTTTTGCATAGTCCTTTTGCACTGCGCAAACACCTCAGGAAAAAAAATCATTTTATTCTGTGCAACCTTAGTGGATGCCAGAGGTGATGCAGCCAACCAACCAGTTGTCCTCTAGGGGAGCATACCCGCCCCTATGGTCCATGCCCCTTCCCCATCACCAGCCCCTACTGTAAAACCAAAAACCCCAGTGCTAGTGTAACCTCCATCCCTCCAATATCCCACCCAGCATGACAGAAAGAGTTCCCTGGTGCTAGTGGTCTCATCCTCCTTCCAGTTGCCTGCCCGGCATTATATTAAGAATTCCCTGGTGCTAGTGGTCCCCCCTTCCCTCGATCACCTGCCCAGCAAGAAATAAAGTACCACCTGGTGCCAGTGATCCGCCACTCCCTCTGATCGCCCACCCAGCATGACATAAAGAATTTCCTGGTGCTCCAACATGGCTCTATATTCAGTCAGATGGCACCTGACTGAATATACTATCCTGGGACCCTTGGGCAATGACGAAGCGCAGTGCAAACATCTGTGCTACACTTTGTGCCTTTCTGAATATCAGCCTCATTGTGGTTTTTTATTTTTTTGTAGTTTTGCATTATTTTTAGTTGATGTTTTAGTATGTACTCTCTCTGTGTTGCTGTGTAGTCTGTTCTCACTCTGTAACACAGAAGCTGCAGCAAGGGAATGGCAATCAACATTCTTTTTCTACCTCCAAATCGTATCTCAATTTTGTGCATTTTAGAATCATCATCAGAAGCAGCAGTAGCAGCAGCTATGTTTGTCATTTTTGTGTGGCTCATATTTATTTATTACTCTTTGGTAACCAGGTAAGGCCAACTAGGCACAGGTGCCTGTTTTCAGGGGTGACCTGGGAGCAGTGGGGTGGTTAAGTGACTTGTTCAGACACACAATGTGCAAGTGGAGGTTGTGGGAATCAAGCCCAGGTCTGCTGGATGTACCAAGCTCATTCACCATATTAGAAAAATGAGCTCATCTTTCTGGAGGCCTGGATCTGGATCCCACAGCCACTGCTATAATACTGCATGAACCTAAGTAAGTCACTTGAATGCCCCTCACTTTCCGTGCACCTTGAAAGGAGCCTTTGCTCAGTGTGCTTTTCCTTACCCCCCAAAAAATAAAATAAAACCAAACTGAGGTTTAATTCTCTCAGAAATAGGCAGGTGTTTAACACTGTGTGAGGCAATATTTCCTTATCACAGCAGTAAAATGTGTGGAACAGGTAAGGGAAATGCTCATGGTGGCAAGGCAGCAGCTGGAAAGCAGCAGGCAGAGGCAGTCCATGGTGGTAAAAAATCAAAGCAGATGATGTGGCCAACATTCTTGTTGATACAGATCTGGGGTGGAGGGCTGGAGATAGACTGAGAACCAAGAAACTGCATTGCACCCAATTTGCCATTTCTTAAGGTATGTGAGAAATCTGAGCCTGAGGATCTAGAAAATATAGCGGATGGGGTTGAACCCTTAGGTGGAGAGGACCTGCAGCCTGAGGAAGTGAAGCCTATGGAAACAAATGCTGAGGAGCAGAAGGAAGACTGGCAAGAGGAGGGGAGTGGCAGAGGTGGAGGATAGTGAAGAGGGGGAGGAGGTGGTTCAAGATGAAGGCAGTGAGGATGACCTGGTAGTTGGCCCTTCCTGGGAGCCAGAAATTAAAAAATTAAAATGGATAATGTTAAAGAAAAAAATAATTGGTGAATACCCCCGGAGACTTTTGTTGGAAAATGTCTGCCTGCTAAACTATATCACTCTCATACCCCTGGCATCACCTGCCACATCATTGCAGTAATCTTTACTTGTGTATTTCTATAAAATATTCCATCCCTCCAAGTCCCTTGTTTGGGACTTTTTTTTATAATTGACCCCTGTGATGAGTCAATTGCAGTTTGCCAGGTATGCCAAGCGAAGTTAAGTTATGGCGAAAAAGGATTCCATTTGGGCACTAGTGAGAAATGCAGCCATTTAAAAATAAAGGGCCTGCATAAGTGACAGCAGCATCAACATCTAGCAGTAGGTGGAGTGGGAGGGTAACATCACAGAACCAACACATGGAAAGGAGGTAGGAAGAAGTTAATTTAGAGGAGGATGTTTTAGCTGAGGAGGATGGTAATTATACCCTACTTGCAGCAATTGATTGACCAGCAGTACTAGCAGCAGCAGCACAGTGTCATCCATACCCTGTCCAGACACCCATTCTCTGTGCCAAAAACCAGCACACCAAAAACCATTGACTTTTTAACCCTTGATGACCAAATGACCCCTGAGCAACACAGTGCCTGTGTGAAACCTTTCCACCAAGTATCTCCAAAAAGGTACAACCCACAGTCACCAGCATCCAGTCCTGGCAATGCAGATTCCCCCCAAATCATGCTGTGGCCAGGGAAATGAATGCAGCAATAGCAAAGATGCTTGCCGTTGATCTGTTGCTATTCTCATTCATTGAAAATGAGAGATTCCACCAGCTTATGGAAAAAACATGTCCAAAATGGCAGGTTCCTTCCAGGACTTATTTTTCTCAGAGGACAGTTGCAGAACTGAGGAGTGTTGTTGAAAATGCAGTAAAACATGCATTGCAACATTCCTCAGGGTGCTGTATCCACATAACTACTGACATGTGGAGTTGTGGTCCAGTAACTGCAAGCTCATGCATGTGTGTAACTGATTCTTGGTGGAACTTCCAGTGGAGAGCCATAGGTTTTGCCAAATGTAACTTAAGAAATTGTATTGGTGGAACTGGTGCCAGATTTAGCCAAAGCAGCAGTCAATCTTCTGTGCTATGTAAACATGCCACACTTGTTATGAAAAGTATGGTTGTGTCACACATTGCAGCCAACATCTTGTCTTCTGTTTAGAGGAAGTGGACACATGGCTACACCCACTTGTGCCAAAGACAATGTTTACTGCAAGCCATGGTGGGTCAAACATTGCTAAAGAGCACCTTTCCTGGTATTCTTGCTTAAAGCCAGGAAG
The DNA here is from genome assembly GCA_016271365.2 of Neoceratodus forsteri. Taxonomy (NCBI): domain Eukaryota; kingdom Metazoa; phylum Chordata; order Ceratodontiformes; family Ceratodontidae; genus Neoceratodus; species Neoceratodus forsteri. The sequence continues at coordinate 558,161,711 of CM057458.1, forward strand.
GACCCTTAACTGCCCAGGAGTTCACAGATATGAAAAAATTTTTTTACATAGCACGGTTTTCGAGAGTGAAGGGATCGTGCTGACTCTCAGGCAAGGCTGCTGATCCCTTCCACTTCCCAGTTTGGAGGTATGCCCACACACTCCCATACTCTGACATCACACCACACTAGTCCAGGGGCGCTCTCCATAGTTAATATGCTGTGATGTCAGAGTAGCAGGAAAATCTGAGAAACATATCTAAACTGGGAAGTGAAGGATAGGTGGTTCAACTCCTCCAGAGCCCAAATATGATTCCTTCACTCCCAAAACTGTGGGCATGTAAAAAAATTTTCATATCGGCAAACTTTTGTGCAGGTAAGGGTCCTTTGTGGCCTTCGGGGAACATTTTTTGACAGAGCATGAAAGGTGTTCTTTAAGGCCAGTAACGATGGGAGTTCATTCAGGGTGCTTTTGGCACATTGTATTTTCCTGGTGGTTACAGAGTTTGTGTCACAGGTGGACATTAAACAACTACTGATTGTATGCAGGTGAATCAGCATATTTTTCAAGGTCTGGAAAGGCCAGGAACCAGCTGCATGCACTGCAAATAGAAAATAATGTGCCTCAACACCGGATGAAGCAAGAGATTGTGACAAGGTGGAACTCAATGTTACATATGCTGGAAAGGATGTATGACCAATATAAGGCCTTGTCCAAGTACATGCTGCTGCATTCAAGCAGGGACCATTCAGGAGATTCCATGTCGATAACCACTGATCAATGGAGGTTTATAAATAACTTAATTGTAATGATGCGCCTGTTCAATCATATGATGCAGGTAGTGAGTGGGGATACTGCCTCCTTAAGCCAGGTCATACCTCTGTTACATGTGCTGAGACAGGCCATTATGAATGTGCGGAGGTAGTTTGAGATGACTGGTGATGCATTCACTTATTCTTTGATTGAGCACTTGCCGGAGGTCCTAGACCACAACAAACAATTGAACAGCATACTAAAATCAATTAAATTCAGCATTGCAATGATGCTGGACCCCCGATACAAATGAGGGTTGTCCTCAAATCATCCATGGGGTCATATCCAGGTCCTATATCTTCAAAAGCTTCTTGTAAAAAATGTACATGGGAGTAAGTATTGAAAAGGCAGCATGAGTAGCTTACTCAGAGGAAGGCAAGAGAAGCATCTGGCTTGGGAAAGGCAGTCAGAATGGAGGGTAAATATTGCAGCAGCACATCTGCAGGTAAAAAAAAGAACATACATCATCCAGTCCATTTTGGCAGTGTAGTTGCAAGTCAGGATTACTGACCATGTGTTACAGAGTGCTGATGACTGGGAAAAGGCAGTGGGGAGAGCAGCTGAGATGGGGTATAAAACTGATCAGGTACATCTAGTTGCTGAAGAGGAGCCACTTCTTTACCGGCAGCATAAGGTGAAAGACTGGCCATTACAGGCAGCAGTAGCCTTAAAATATTTGAGCTCTCCCCCATCTAGTGTGAATGCTGAAAATGTTTTCAGCTCAGCAGGGGCCATTATTATGAACTGACACACTAGCCTTTCCCACACCAATGTCAGTATGTTGACATTTATCAAAATGAATAAGCATTATATTCCCCCAAATGGGACAGCATCAGCTTGGGCAGCACTCTTACATGAAGACATGTAAGGTGAAGACAGAAAGGGGCATCATCCTCAATGCAAAGGCAGGCATGGCAGAAATGGAGAAGGTCTTCCCTGGAGGAGAAAATTCTGACATTGAAGATGTTGAAGATTAATTCCTTGCATCGCAGCTAGAAAGCATTATTGGACATGAGTAAAACAAACTTAGTCGCATGTCATGTGAAAAATGTTATTTTTACATTTGCTTACACATGCACAAGAAATGTTTTGTTACAATAACAGCATTTCAGAGGTGAGTCACTGACAAGCCCATTGCACCTTAAGATGGAAGGGGCTCTGCAGTCCAGACCAATGATTATGCACTGTGGTTGTGACACCAGTCACTACTTGCTGGGCAGGAACTTCATGTAGTTGAAAGGACCAAAGCTGCTCCTTTCAGAGGGGGCTTCGGACCTTTCATTTGCATGAAGCCAGTCAACAAGCAGCTGATCAACTTTCAGCATTAGAAGTCTGAGAGTGAATCTATCTGCCTGTCTGTCTATCTGTTAATCAGACCAGGGTGCCCACCTCCACTACTGCTTCTTTCTTCCCCTCCCTTTCAGGTTGCTCACCTGCCTGCCCTTCACAATCTTTATCAATATTTTTAATATATAAGAGGACCAGGGTGCCCACTTCTGGTACTGCTTCCCTTGACCTCCTCCCCTTCCAGGTCACCCGGTCCCTTTTGCCCCCTGAACATGAGACCAACATTGGGGTGCTCAATCCCCAATGTTGGAATATCCCTGAATTAAAGAAAACCGTTCCTTGACATTTTTTTTAAACCTGTAAAGCAGAAAATGTTCCCTCACCAGTCTGCCCCCAATACACAGACACCCATACCCACCCCACCCTGACCTCCCACTCAGTACCCATACCCCCAACACCCCACACTCACCCTCAGTCACCTGAACATGTCCCAGGGTGGAGATCCACTCTCCAATTGATGAAAAGTCTTACTGCTGCAACCGTCAACTGCAATATGAGAAACTAAAGTAAGTGTGGTTCAATGTATTTCAATGGGGTTTTGAACTTTGATGCATAACAAGGTTATTTATACATATCTTGGCCCCAAATTTTCAACATGGACTTATTGTGACCCCACCTCACAACCAATGGCAGTAGAATTATGCACATCAGTCCCAAAAGGTGATTTTGTATTTACATTGTGAAATCACCTTTCAGGCAGGATTTGAACATTTTCACCACCCTTGTTCATGAGGTGGAGGTCATAAGGTGATGTTGAAAATTCAGGATCAAAATATTTAAAATTGACAAAGTTATGTGCATACATTGACATTTTTCTATGCTCACTCATAATGTTGATAATTTTTAATATTTTGACCCCAAATTTTCAACATAGCCATTTTTCCACACCACTTCACGCACATGACAGCTGTAATTTTTCAAATCCTGGCAAAAATGTGTTTTTGCACCTGTGGTGTGGAATGATATTTCAGTGGCTTGGATATGACAATTTTCACCTACCAGGTTCATGAGGTGGGATAAGAAGGCTGTGATGAAAATGTGGTGTACAAATATGGTAAAATGCCCAGGCTATGACGAATGTTACAATATTTCAATGTTCACTCATAACTTCATAATTTTCAACATTTTGACTCCAAACTTTTAATGCAGCCATTTTTCCACACCACCTCATAAACATGATGTCATTTTTTTAAATCCTGGACGAGAGGAGTTTTCGCACCTCTGGTGCAAAATGTCATTTCGGCCAATATACTGTCAGTGGTACATGTCATGTTTATAAGGTAAATCATAAAACAAGTATCTTGAAATGTTGGGGTCAAAATAAAAAAAAATAAATTTACAGCCTCTCTGCGTAGTGCCAGTCCTGTGGAATTCTCTACCTCGTTGGATGAGAGAATGCCCAACTGTCGATAGATTTAAAATGGAGTTAAAGACATATTTATTTAGTTTAGCTTTCTAGCTACGGATGATTTGTTTTAATGTCTGTTTTAAAATGTAATCTTTATGTATATGTTTTTTATGTACAGCACCTTGGTTTTGAAAGGCGCTATAAAGATGATTTGATTTGATTTGATTCACTCCAGCAGCCACGCTTTGTGATCCAGTACTAGTGAGCCGAGTTTGAGGGTGAGCTCAGTGACCCAGCTGGATGGGGTGAGGGTGGGGGAATAGCACTGTTATGCGATACCTGCCCCAGCCAGGGAATGAAAGGTGCTGGGTTGTCTGCATGGGCCTGAGTGCCATAAGTCAAGACAGCTGTCTTCTTAGCATACAGCCTTGCACCTCTCCACCCTTGGGTGGCAGAGTACCTTGTGCATTGGCTGACAGACACACTCTTTACCCTGTGCATCTGTATCTATGGCCACATGGAAGTGCGGGGACCACAGGGCCCTGCGCTCCCGTAGCCCACTAGACAGTCCCATGAATTCTTCACAGCTGTAGCTGCATGGAAGTGCAGGGCCCTTGGATGGAGTCTTCCTTTGGAGAAGGGCATCTGCATCTGTATGCTATCAGTACCAAACACCTGCAAAGCACATACATGCAAGCAAATGTTTGGCATTTTCACATTTTTGTTTTCTGTGCTGTTCCTATGTGGTGTATGTGGGACACATTTGGAAACCAAATGTTCTAGTTTTTATAACAGTTTCTAATTTGGCCAGCTGCTTTCTAATTCTGTGGCAAACTGCTCCACTGGTACACTTGGGCCTTGCACTTCATTATAAAACTTAGAGCACGCAAACAGTGGATTAGCTTTGGGGTTGACATACTCCTTAAATTGCATATAATATACTTTTAAAGACTTTGTTATCCTCAGATATGCTTGTCCATGTGTTGTGAATATCCCTACCTTTTTCTCCAACCATTCATTCCTGTCCCAGTGAGTGAGTGGAACAGTGAAGGAGTTAAGCAGGTAACTGGCATCTTAAGCATCAGCAGAAGGAAGTGGAGAAGCGGGGAACTTTGCTGATCGATTATGGTAAGGCACCTGTTCACTACTGTGTAACAGTTACTGCTGGGAAGGGCAGAAGGTAAAAGACAGGCCAAAACTAGAAATAGGAGCAACACCCTATCTAGGGTAGGAGTGTGAAGACATTTAAATATGGCATGGGGGAACACAAATAGAAACAAAGTCCGAGCAAAAGGCCACTCAGTAGTGAATGTGAGTCAATCAATCAATCAAATCTTTATTTATCCAGGTAAACATTGTTGAGCAAAGCTCATTTACAAGATGGACCTGGTTAAGGCCTGTCAAAAATAAAGATACAAACAACAGTGACAATAGATAATTAAGGCAACAAGTGGATCCAGTGTCCAAATAATAGTACTTACAAACTTTAGCTGGTCTCAAACACTCAATAAAAAAGCACCCTCATGTTCAAGTCTCACTGGCTTTTTGTCAAGGAGTCCTTGACAAAGAGCCAGTATGGCTTAAAATGTTGGAGCTTTTTGTGGGTGTACATCAGGGGTGCTTTTTACTCTATTCTCCTGATGAATAAAGTTGGATCAATGGAAGAATGTCTGGCTTCTGTTTATTGTATGGAGCTGAGTGTTTGAGACCGGTTAAGCTTGTAAGTACAGATAGAAGCACTGTGCTATGTTCCTGCAGGGAAATCACCAAATCTTTCTCGATTACTTAGTGGAGCTGCCCCTGGGCGGATTCTGGACTGTGGTATCAGTCGGGCCGCTCTGTGCCAATAAGGACACTACACAAGATATTCTTTTGTATTATCCTATTATTCAACTTCAAAACTCCAACATTTCACCTTTAAAGGTATCTTCTGGGGACTGTAAACAAATTGAAAACAGAGTGTAAGCATTTTTTTAGCATTAATTTTACAAAATGTGTGCACAACTGTTGCAGTTTAACCCATTGTAACATATCAGTATTTAATTTCTCACTTTCATGTACTACTTTATGGTCACCTTTGCATTTCTTCTTATAACTTGTAAATTCATTTATTTATTTAGATTTTGATAACCGGGTAAGCTCACTGAGACCATAGGTCCCTTTTTCAGGAGCGACCCGGATTAGTTACAGACAATAATTACATATATTGGTGGGAGTACACAGTAGTACATACATTGGTAGGAGCACACACTAGCTGGAGCATACATTGGATAGGATATAGAGTACATAACAGAGCATGTCAGTTATAAATACATAATAACATGGCAAATAAATCAGACATATGACAGAGCATGCCAGTTACATACACATAATAACATAGCAAATAAATCAGACATATGACATCTTAACCAACAGTGCTTTAGGGGAGAGGTGGTAACAGCAATATGTAGGATATATTGCCAGCTGGTAGGCTGACTGCTGTGGGACAAGCAAGTTTCAGCCACCAAGACTAAGTTCTGGGCTAGCGGTTGCAGCCACAGAGCCTAGGCTCTAGCAGGTATACTTTCAGGCTGGACTTAAAACCCTGAATAGTACAACAATTAGCCAAGTCAACAGGGAGAAGGTTCCATAAATGTGGGGCAGTGTACCTAAAGGAGCGCTTGCCATAGTTAGTTCAGACACAAGGGATGTCTAGGGGACGGCCAGTGGAGGATCTCAGGCCCCAGACCTGGATTTTGGGATTTAGTGGCCCACGTAGGTGAGGAGGAGGGCTAATATAATAACTGAAATCAAGAGACCTATGCCTTGAGTGGCACAGTCTCACATTGGCATAGTATTTAGAATGTAAATGAATCCCTAGAGGATTAAAGTAGCTGTCGAACCTAATAGTGACACAATACTGGTGTCAGTGATGAAAAGCTCACAAAAAATGGGATGGGATCTGCATAAACTGAAGTGTAGATTTCATGTATGTGTTTATAGGAGCCAACATTAAAACAAGGGGGAAATAGCAGAAGAGGCACAACATCAGGAGGAGGTATTAAAGGGACTCTGTCAAACCTTTATTTATGTTTTTAGGCAGTACTCAGAAATGTGCCTCAAATGCCTGCAGTAGTCTGTCTTGTGGCATATTGCAGATAACAGCAATGTAGTCTCCATAAAAATTATGACTTTTTCAAATTTTATTCAAAAATGAAACCCAGGCCGTCCGAACCTACCATCCATGCACCGATCCCAAAGCAATGTCACATTTATAAATTATACGCTCATAGCCAGTATCACATCTCCAGCTTTCAGACCATGATTTAACCAAGTTTTGGAGCTCATTTAAAATAAATAAACCATTTTCTCAAGTTATACTTTCTTTCTACTACTAGAAAGTGTATTTTGCTGAACTCAGGTAAAAATAGTCCGTAAATGAGCCTTCTGGTGCTTCAGTGCCATTCATAAATGTGACCACGCTTTGGTATCAGTGGATGGACAGTAGATTCAGACTGCCTGGGTTTCACTTTTGTGTAAAATTTGAAAAAGTAATAGTTTTTATGGAGACTACATTGTTACTGTCTCTAATATGTCACAAGATGGACTGCCACAGGCAGTCAAGGCACGGTTCTGAGTACCACCCAAAAACAAAAGTAATGCACAGATAGTGTCACTTTAAAGACACAATTAAAAGTAGGAGAGTTTAATATATGGCTAGATGATAGAAAGGAAAAATAATGAAGTATAAGAATTCCATAAGACAAGCAAAAATTAAGAAATGTCGGTGGGATACTGTAGATTTATTTATTTACTTAGTTTTTGATAACTGGGTAAGTACATTAGACAGCAGTGTGCCTATTTTCAGGTACGACCCAGGAGGTTACATTTCACAAGCACAATAACAAAGTGTCATTGAGGCACAAGTCAAGAAGCATAGGAAAAACCAGGAGCAGTTGTAAAATTTGCAAAAAAATATTTATTTACGCTAGCAGTAACATAAAAAAATAAACATGTTCAGAATAACTATTTACAAAGGAAGAATAAACAGCAGATTCATCAGAGTTTTTCTTCAATCTCTATGCGTCCTTCTTGCAAGCAATTGCAGCTCTGTTTTAAAAGTTCTTCCAACCCCCTCTTAACAAACATCTTCCAAAGTGTTCTTGTACATTTCAGGCAGGTGCTGGCAGGAATACAGTGTGCCTGAGTTGAGACCCCTTTTCCACAGCTCTTCTGCAAAAGGCTTAAAAATTGTATTAAGGTAACCTCTTGATTTTCCAATAACGTTTTACAATCATCTCAAACTATAATTACTGTATATACATTTCAAAAAGTAACACTACATAATTTCTAAACAAAGGGATCCCAATATCAGTTACATTTCCACATAGTGATTTGCATATATTTTTATATCAGCAGATATGCAAGGGAAAACTGAAAGACAGTGATGCAAATAATTGTGACTGTCGGGGTGATCAAATCCTAGGTCCCACAGGAAAAGTTGGTTGCAACAACTAGACAGAGAAGAGACAGAAAAGGAGAGACTAGAACAGATCCCTGCATTCAAACTCTTTCCATAACAATTGGGACAGGGCCCTATTCCACCCTGTCACGCAAAGTAACCACTACATAAACATAGATTACCATGACAATAAGATTTATACATAAAAGAGATGTATTAGAAAGAACACATATCAAGACTCTGGTTCAGACAGCTCTGGCAACAACATGAGATGCTCATATGGAGAACATAGCGCGTGCCATGTTTGTTTAGACAAACAAGAAGCACACATTGAAATAATGGAACAGGAAGACAGGACACTGGGCTTCATACAGAGGACATCAGGAAGGTACAACTTTCACAACAGGACATGCCAATGAGGAGAAATAGAAGGAGTAATGGAGGAGGCAGTGGCAGAGGACAGAGGCAACAAGCGAAGCCGAACAGGGGAAGGTAGTAAAATTAGGTTTAACCTAAGTGGTAGGTCACTCTTCAGACACAGAATTACAGTTTTTTTCCTTAGGTCTGTCATTTTCATGCTATAAGCCCATGGATACATTTCAAATTGAAATAGATTTACAGAGTTTTTTTTAGAAACCTCAGATTAAAGGCACAATTTGCAGGAGAACAAGATCAAGATGAATGTAAAAAATAGCTAAAATTTTCTTTGATCTATAGGTCATCCAATGCAATAGAATCATATATACAGATAGTTCAGGAGGAGGTTAAAGAGATTTTGAAAGAACCTCAACATTTATATAATCATACTACAAACCAGCAGGGAGCCTTACAACAGTTACCAGAGGATACATCAATAATCATAAAGCTGGTTGACAAGGGTGGGGCCATAATAATCCAGAGCAAAGAACAATGTGGGAAGATGTGACTAGACTTACTGTAAGTGCAGCAACATTATGTGGTATTAGACGGAAATCCATTACCAAATGTCAAAGAGAAAAATTATTGAATTCATGCAAGAAATGACAGCTATTGGTTGTCTTAAGGAATGGCAAAGTAAACTATTAATGAAGGAATATATATGCATGGCACAATTCTCTTGAGTTCCTAAAATTCATAAAAATTAAGATAATCCATCAGAGAGACCAATAGTCTCTGGGATAGATTCAGTTCTTGAACTCCTGTCTTCATTTGTGAACTACACCTGCAGCCTCTTATTGAGAATATTCCCAATTACATTCCTGACACCACACATGTGTTTTACACCTAATTGAAGAACTAAATGAAACAACAGACATGAGTGATATAACTCTGGTAACTATTGATATGAAAGAGCTGTATACATCAGTCCCACATGAGGGAGTACCAGCAGTAGGAAAAGTCCTAGATACCAGGCCTGAAAACGCAAGACCAAATATCAGATTATTGCAAGAAATGGCTGCCATGGTGCTCCACAACAACTATTTTACATTTGTAGAACAATGTTATGGGCAAACGAAAGGTACAGCTGTGGGGAGCACCTTAGCACTAGGCTACACAAATGCATATATGTACCAGTTTGAGCTGCAGTTCATTTTAAATAATGAAGACTCTAGGGTAAATGTAAGGAAGCTATACACTTTTGGAGACACTTTATAGTTATCGTTTTACCATGGCAAGGAAGTGAGGCACTCAAAAAAGAGTTCCTAAAAGGGATTAATATGAAAGGTCCCAGTTTACAAGTTTGTATCTCATGTCAGCAAAGAGAAAGTATATTTTCTGAATGTAAGCATTAAAAAACATGGTGTAAAGTTGGAAACCACTTTTTTTCAGAAAATCAATGGACAGAAACACCAAGCTCCATGCTAGGAGTTTTCACCCCCAGAAGTTGGTAGAGAGTATCCCCTATCCCCAGCCGCTGTGGGCCAAAGGAACTGCAGTCAGGACACAGAGTTCCAAAAAGAAAAAAACACTGCAACAAAATTATTGAAGCTAGGGGGTTATCAGAGGTCTATTCTAGTATGGGCACAGAAGAGGGTGGACAACATTCAAGAGAACAGGCATTATGGGTTAGAACCAAAGAAAAACAGCAGGGTCCCATACCGGTATTCTCAATCATGCATTGTTCTCAGATGCCCAGGCTCAGAAGAGTGATAACAAGATAATTGGCATATGTTACAAACTGACCCTAGCACATCGGGTATATTTACCAGTACACCATTTGTCACTTCAAAAAAGGCACCAAACATACATGATAAATTAGTGCACATAGTGTTATGGTACATGGAGCCCAAAGAATGACAGTTACTCTTAGGACCCTCGAAGTAGAGTATGTATCCCTGTGGGCACTGATCAGTCTGTGGGTACACATTACATGAAGAGGTTTTCAGGCACCTATATACAAGCAAAGGAAAAAAGATTAAAGCACATATTACATGAAATACTGTAGGAGTCATTTATGGAATCCAGTGTCCATGTGACCACTTATATATGGGAAAAACTCTCAGAGAGCTCAGGAAGAGAATAACAGAGCACACAAGTATCATAAGGAAGCAGGATGAAGGCTCTAGTATTGCAAGGTACTATAAGGAAAGGGGACATACTGTGGTACAATTAAGACTTGGGGAACTAGAAAAGGTTGAGCCACCATCAAGGGGAAGAAATTATAATAAAATGGTTGGGAAAAAAAGAGATATGGATTTTCAAATTATGGACACTGTGTGAATCATGGGGTCTCAACAAAGAGGCTACCTGGGTGGTTTTCTGGTAGCCAAAAGTATTGCAGGATATGACAGCTAGGTGTAATTTTGCACTTTATGTTTGTGGTAATGTCAAATGTTGTTACTTGGAGTTAAACTGCCTTACATAAAGCAGGTCAGTTTTCAGCTGCACTGCAAATGGATGTAGCATATCAAGATGTAGCTGTCTGGGTCTGCAGGGTAGAAGTATAATTAAAATTACACAATGGGCATGCTAAATTCATTATGACCAAGAGCCCATTGTGCTGTATATGTTTGTATAGCTTTTCTTAAACTGAACTAGACATGATAGGATGAGAATCCTATCTAAAGCATATCCTCAAGAATATGGCATCAGACAAAGAAAACCTTGCAGTTTCATTTGAGGTTAAGTTTGCACTATCAACAGTTATCAAAGTGGTAAGGTCTCTACTGAGACCAGCCACAGTGAATCACAAAAACAAAATGGATGTACTGTGAAAGTTATTTATCTGGGTGTAACACAGGGGATTTTGCAAATTAAGTAGAAATTTAATCTCCATAATATTAGAAATGCAAAAGGTGTCAGGTTAACGTTTAAAGTGCTCAGATAGGATACTAAACAGCATCCTCTACAGTTTCCTCTAAAGATGCTTGCACCAGCAGTATACCCACAGGACAGTCGCAGTTGCTAGGCAACAGCATCAACACTGATGCCAGCTGACATTCTCCAGGTCAGCATACGGAAACCTGCAGGTATAAGAGGACAGATCATTCTGAGCCTCTTGCTGCCAGTATGGACACAAGAAGGAAGTACAGTAGGTAAGAAATGACTCACTCAGAAGAGCAGAAGGCTAGCTTTATACTTCTAGAATACTAAGAAAATTGGTGTTAGGGTAACAAGATAGTACCTTTAAAACATACAGTGGTACATGAGGCCTTACAATAAAGTTTACACCAACACATGCAAAAGTTTTTATAAACAGCATAAAAATTAAATGAATGGGCTTGTAAGCCTATGTTGAATCTTTCCGCCTGATAAATTGGATGCCATTTTTTACAAGCTAAGTAATCAGAACCCGCTTTTAAGTAAATGCTTAAAAAGGGAGTAATAGACAAAACAATCAGAGATAAGAGTAATTTTGAAACAGTAATTAATAATAATGTAAGCAGAAAGCAGGGTAGACATAAATGAAGATTTCATAGGTGAAAGTGATTAAGTGAGGCACAAGAGTAAAATGGTAAAATGCTATTGAATTATCATACTACATAGTTATGTATGGTTTTTTGAACAGAATTTATTATTTCTTTCCCAGTATATAAACAGACTTCAGCAAACACACAGGTACTAAGGTGATATGCATGAAATGTAAAGTGACCTAAAGTTGTACTAAGTATTGTAAATTTCTGAAAACTTATGGCACAACATAAAAGTTTAAAACAAAGAAATGACTTGTAGAGGCATAAAAAAGTAATTAAGAATACTAGTGGAAGCATTGGCAGCCATATGAACAGTAAGGGAGTGGTGAGGTTGTTAAATGTGTGGCAGCCATACTTAAGGGCACCTGGAACATAGTATGCAGGTGTGGTGAAGAGTGTTTTAGTAATTAATAAATGTAATAAATTTTTATAAATGAACTTGCACGTCATAAGAAGAACAAATGTAAACGTAACTTTAAAGTAGCACATGAAAGTGAGAAATTAAATACTGGTGTGTTACTATGGGTTAAATTGCAACAGTTTGCACAGATTTTGTAAAATTAATTTAAAATAAAAAAAAGCTAAAGTCTGTTATTAATTTGTGTACAGTCCCCCAAAAGAAGTGATTCAAGGCAAAATGTCAGGGTTGTGAAGTTGAATAAGGAATAATACATAAGAGTACTTTGTATAATGTCCCTATTGGCACATAACAGCCCAACCAATACCACAGAAAACTAGAAACACCCTGGTACAAATGTATTTCTGGGTAACACAGGAAGAATAGAAGTTGAAAATGCTGAGAGTAACGCAGTGCAGAGGCTGTTGGGTGGCAGTTTTCAGAGAGACCTTCTGGAGACTGTGCTGCTGCCCCATCTGCACACACTACTCTGGATTGAGGAAGCAGGTTGCTGGACTCTGGGCTGAGTTGACTTAGATTTGAGGGACCTCTTCCTCCATCCAGGGGCCTCCAAGTCTGCCACCATTACATCAGAGGATGCCAGAAAAAAATGAATAGCTGCACTATGTTGGCCTGTGGAAGGGTGGGGGTGGTCAGATAGAGGCACATTTCTCAACCAGTATCACTACTTAATTCCTATGCCATTCTGGCTGGGTGGGACTGATGGGAGAAGGCACCCACAGTATTGACCTGGAAGCATGTGGGACCTTCATAGTGGAGACCCCAAAGAGGAGTAGTAGTATATTTTTATAGCACCCAATCCCAGACGCTCTGAGCATTGTACATCGTAAGATAAAACACATAAATAAAAGAACAACATAGCAGATAATAAAATGCAAACAACTTAAAATGTGCAGTTTTGGTAGTATAAATAACTTAAAATGGCACCTGTGGGACTAAATCAGATCACAAGCTTGGCTAAACAGGAAGTTCTTTAGGAAAGGCCTCTATGAAGGGAGCCTCCCTCAGAGACCTACGAAGTTAGTTCATTCCACAGGGTTGGACCAGCCACCTCAAAAGTGCGGTCCCCTGATTTCTTGACCCTGGCCCTGGGAGCTGCTAGGAGGCACACCTCGGAGGAGTGCGGAGGGTGGTCTTAGCAGTAAGGGGACAGGAGCTCACTCAGATAACCTGGGTCTAGTACATATAGGGCTTTGTAGGTCAGCAAACTGACCCTGAAGGAGAGCCACACTTCAGTGGCACCTAGTGCAAGTCAAGTAGGATGGGGGTCACATGACATGTCCTTGGGAGGCCCATCAGTAACTTGGACGCTGCATTCTGCACTAGCTGCAGGTGTCATAGGACCCCTCCAATAACCCCAAGATATAGAACATTACAGTAGTCAAGTCTGGAAGTCACAAATGCATCTACTAGTGAGGGCAGGTCTTCCGGTGGGATCAAGGCTTTAATCTGGAAGATGTATCAGAAATAGTAAAATCCATTCTAAACTACAGATGACACATGATCCTCAAATGTCAGTCTTCATCCGGAATGATGCCCAAATTCTTCACCTTAGTAGAGGCCACCAGACTAGAAGAACCAAGCACCAAACCAGACCTCTTCACTCTGACCCCCACACCCTGCCACTGACGAGCCTTAATCACCAATATCTTCATCTTCTCCGGGCTGAGTCACAGCCAGTTAGAAGACATCCAGTCCTGGATTTTGGCCAGGCATAAATTCAGTACATCAGCTGTGCCAGGTGTCCTGGGTGCAAATGACAGATACAGTACATCTAAGTGTCATCTGCATAGCAGTGAAAACCCAACACATGCCATCTGATGATACTACCCAGGGGTAGCATGTACACTGTGATAAACATAGGTTAGAGGATCAAACTGATCAGTACACCACAGAGAAGGGACTTCAGTAGGGTGGTAGAGGACCCCAGAGGAGAAGGAAGCAACTTTTAGTGGAGAATTTGACTTTGAGAGGGCTAGATATGGGAATAGGAAAGATGGGAAGGGAAGAGTCAGGTTAGGTGCCTATGTGGCCCAGAGAGGTGGGAAGTAGATCCAAGGGTCGCTAGGGCAGCAAGATGGGAGGGAGAGCCAGATATCATTGTCCACCTGGGGACTAATAACCTGGCTAGGGAAGAGGCTGGGATAGTACAGGGGGAGTTTAGGAAGTCAGGGTAAGGTCCTAGGCAGGTAGCATGTTCAGTGGCTTTCACTAAGGTATTACCTGTCTACAACAGGGAAGAGGGAAGGGATCTCTGCACCAGGAGCTTCAACTTATGGCTGAAGGAATGGTGCAGAAAGGAGGGGTTCAGCTACATTGAGGACTGGGGACCCACCAGGGAGTATAAGGGCCTTATACAGGGGTAATGGCCTGCATCCATCCAGGAGGGAACTGTGGTCCTTAGTGGATGGTTTAAATGTTACTGCAATGAACATTTAAATTAGTCGAAGGGGGTGGTAGAAGCAATTGGGAAGGCAGAAACTGTGCCATTTTTTTGGTATGTAAGTGAAAACAGGAAGACCAGGGATGGGATTGTAAGGTTAAAAAGGAAAGGGGGAACTGCACAGAGAGGGACTAGGAAAAGACAGTAATCTTGAACAAATACTTTTGTTCAGTGTTCGTAGAAGAAGGAGAAGGGGAGGGGCCACAAAAAAGTAACAGAAGCTTTGGAGGGAGGGATGTAGACACTAGTACTTTTTCAGAAGAGAGAGTCCTGAATGGACTTGCTAATCAGAAGGTGGATAAAGCAGTGGAACCAGATGGGGTGCATCCAAGGGTATTGAAGGGTATTAGGCCCTGGCCAAATTTCCCCCGATTAACTAAAAGTACCACCAACAGCTTAATCTCATTCAAGGTCAGTTGGCATTCATCTGTATCCCCCTCCTCCGGGTCGTGCCTGAAAATAGGCAGAATTTGTCTAGTGCACTTACCTGGTCAACAAAAACTAAATAAATAAATTGAGGGAGCTCAGGGAGGTACTGTCTACACTGACTGACAGCCCTATTTAACAGCTCATTGGAAACAGGAGTGATTCCAGAGGATTGAAGTAGTGCAAATGTAGTCCTACTCCACAAACGCAATAGCAGTGAGGAGGCTGACAATTATAGGCCAGTCAGCCTGACTTCGGTGCTGGGAAAGTTAAAGGAATCACTGTTGAAGTAAAGGATTATGGAATATCTTGAATCCAGTAGATTACAAGACCTAAGGTGGCATGGGTTAAAAGGGGAGGCCATGTCAAATTAATCTGATAGATTTCTTTGACTGGGTTACAGAGGAATTAGATTGGAGTGAAGCGGTGGAAGTAGTCTACCTAGATTTCAGTAAGGCTTTCGACATTGTTCCACAAGAGACTAGTAAGCAAGCTGGGTAGATAGAAATGGGTCCAAAGGTGTTAAACTGGATAAGAAATTGGTTAGGGGATAGGTGTCAGGGTGGTGTTTAATGACATTCACTCTGAAGAAGGGAGGGTGACCAGTGGGGTACCTCAGGGGTCAATGCTAGGATTGGTCCTTGTAAATGTATTTATAAGGGACATTGCAGAGGAGATGGAAGAGAAGGTCTGCTCCTCTGCAGATAACACCAACATCTGCAGAGAAATGAGAAAACTAGAGGAGTGGTCAGGGGTGTGGCAGCTGGGTTTCAATGTTAAAAATTGCAAAATACAACACTCAGGGCACAGAAACCCAGGGATGAGGTACAAAATGGATGGAGTGGTACTGATGACTACCAAGCAGGAAAGGGACCTGGGGGTAATCATACCTGATGACCTGAAAGTGGTCATGCAGTGTGACAAGGCAGTCAGGAGGGTTAGTGGGATGCCGGGGTGCATGGGAGGGGGTCACCAGCAGAAAGAGGGAAGTGATGTTTTATTTTTTATTTTATTAGAATCTTGGAATTACAAACCTTTGAGTCAGGGACTCATTTACAAAGGCTCCATGTCAAAAAATTCACAGTAAAAAAGCAAGATAGCAAGACAATGCAAATATTATAGGTGTACAAAAGGGAGGCAGAAAACACAACAATGTTGCTTTTGTAAAGACTGCTGGTAAGACCCCATCTAGAGTATTGTGTTCAGTTCTGGAGGCCACATCTCTGGAAGGACATAGAGTAGAGGTGATCCAGATGAGGGCATCTCAAATAGTACAGAATTTACATCAAAATCCCTGTGAGGAGATACTAAAGGGCCTTGATATGTACACCCTGGAAGAAAGGAGGAAGCAGGGATATGATAGGGACTTTTAAATACCTAACAAGAGTAAACAATAGGAGATAAGTATTTTTCAGAAAAAAGGTGCTCAAAAACAAGGGGCCATTCTATGAAGCTGGAGGGGGTAGAGTCAGGAGAGATGTGAGTAAGTAGTTCTTTACAGAAAGAGAGGTGGATTCCTGGAACTGCTTTCCAGCAGAGATAGTGGGGGGTGAAAACTGTGGTGGGGTTCTAGAATGCATTGGATATATGCAAGGGAGTCATAGTGCAAAGGAAGTGGGGAAAGAGAAAGTGCTGTAGATCATATAGGGTCTGCAGTGATAATACAGGTAGGAAAACATGGACAGACTGGCTGGGCCAAGTGGTCCTTATCTGCCGAAAAATTTGATGTTTCATTATCAGTAGATAGCGCACTTTTTATCTATCTCTTGGGACTTGAGAGGGCCCCTTAAAATTAGCTAGCCATGCTGTTTAAACTTCTTCCACTCCTCAGTAAGACTGATGCTGTTCCAGTTCACCCAGGGTAGATGGGCCCTGGCAGATTCCATGCTCTTGTCTGTTCAGCAGGATAGGAGCCAAACTGACAGGGAATTCTAACACCAGGCTGTAGGTATAGAAATAACTGAGACCAGAAGAATCAGAGTGTTCTCACAAACTCTACTCATATAGAAACATAGACTTTGATGGCAGATAAGGACCACTTGGCCCACCCAGTCTGCCCAGTTCCCTACCTATTGGATAAGCTGCAGATTCTAGTTAACCAGCAGCCTACTTCCTGCAACCCCCCACTATAATTGCCTTATGTCTGTCCCATGCATGTTTGAATTCCCCCACTGTTTTAGACCCCACAACCTCTCCAGGAAGGCGGTTCCATGTGTCCACCACTCTATCCATGAAAAAGAATTTACTCACATTACCCCTGAGCTGTCCCCCCTCTAACTTTAAATTGTGCCCCCTATCACAGCAAATACAACAGCCAAGTTTCTGATGCTGACACTATACTGTTGCTTACACAGTATATGTTATTTGATAAGGAACAAAGCCATCTGGTGGAACCTCATAGCATCTCACATAAACATGTAACAATTAGGGATGGGCAAAGGTGGGGTGGATTGGGTTTTGGATTTGCCAGATCTAGAACAAGTTTGGATATGGTTTTGCAAAAGCCTTGGA
This sequence comes from Neoceratodus forsteri, assembly GCA_016271365.2. Lineage (NCBI taxonomy): Eukaryota > Metazoa > Chordata > Ceratodontiformes > Ceratodontidae > Neoceratodus > Neoceratodus forsteri. The sequence continues at coordinate 558,179,330 of CM057458.1, forward strand.
TTTGCTTGGCCCAGGCCTATTGATAGTAGATACTGTACCTCCCCTCCCACACTAATACCAGTGACACTATGGCTGGCAGTACTGTCTCTCCACATGTCTACACACCAACATATTGCCTCCCCTTCCTCAGCACTGACTAATCTAATACCATTGGCGTTGTCTTGCCTCCACTCATGTTCTGGAACCCCTATACTATGGCCCTCAGTGACAGACTATAATCTTTACATAGAATATTTTGTTGAAGATGTCCATCAAAGCATTTTACAATGATAAACCTGTAAACGAAATCAGCAGTGTCATCTTTTTTCATCTGAAAACAAAAATATAAAAAAAAATCTTATTTTCTCTGTTCCCCCTTAAAGTCCCCCCCCCCCAGAAACAGAATAAATTATAACACACAACAGTAATGTTGGCTGACAAGTTAACACCACCAGAGAATCTTTTACTTCAGACTCAGATTTTATCCTGAAGTGGTACACAGAAGGACACTGCACGTCAGCTGAAAAGAAAGTCACCAGATGGCCAGGTTTTTACAAAGGTAATTGATTTAATTGTAGGTAAAAATGAAAGCATACAGCAACAAACATGCACTTATGTGCTTCGAGTCTGAATGGCTCTTCATGAGCAGCCCCCAGACAGACAGTCATTAGGATCTCGACTAGATGCGCTAGGGTTGGGGATTACCATTTGTTGCTGTATGCCTTCAGTTTCTCCTGCAATTAAACCAGGTACATTTGCAATAACCTGACCATCTGGTCACGCAAACTGTTCTTTTTGCTGCCCCCTCCCCCGCCATTTGCTGTCTTCAGAGTTTTCATGTGCCCCATCTTCTCCGCTGCAACAACAGGATCATGCATAACATTTTGGGGTGGGAACAGCTGTGTGTGTCCCCAGCCTCCAACTCCTCAGCTTAGTGTTTAGCAGTTAAAGTGGAGGGGGACATTATAGGATCATATTCCCTTTTTTCAGGCTCCCTCCAGTAAAAAAACATAAATAGTCAGGTCTCTGAGGTGCACTGCTATGCCTGCCACCAGCCTCCAACTGCTGTGTGGCTGTATGGTGGGAGAGCAGGTTGATGCGGAACATGTATTGCCCTTCAGAGCTTGGCTCCCCTTGTTTAAGGGCTCTCAAAAATAAGCTCAGTGATAAGCTCTTTGCTAGTCTGAATGCCCTGGAAGCATGGTTTACTGACAAACCTTTAGTGCTTAATGAAAGGAAAACTAAAGCTGTCCTATTCAGACCAAAGCACCTTAGTACATCCCAGCAACACCTTCTTACCCCCGAGCACCTCCTCTGATTCCCCCCTGGACGTCATTGACAAGATAAAGTATCTGGGTATTCACTTCAACCAGGATCTCAGATTTAAACAACATGTGGACCATGTAGTGAAAACTGTACGCTGGAAACTTAGCCTTCTTTACTGACTGGGTGACTCACTGATCCCAGAAACCAGGATAACTGTTGCTAATGAGACTCCTCGCCCTAGTTTATGGTGCTCCTATACTCCAGTCTCTTAGAAACATGGAAATGAAAAAACTGGGTATTCTGTACTACAAGATTATCTGCTTTGCTTTGGAATCCCTCCCCACCACCACGTAGTCATCACTGTGAGGTCCTCTCTTCATTGAAGTGGCCCACGCTTACCAATAGAATGTCCTACTCTGCCTTACCTACAAATTCACCAGAGTGTACACTCCATCAAGTCTCACTGGACTGATTGTCCAGAAACCCCCTGAGGTGATCCCTGCATTCCCCAGAATGCAACAGCCTTGACATCCCCAGAGTCAGAATCAATTTGGCTAAAAGGTTGTTTGCCTACTCTGTTTCCCATTACTGGAACACCCTACCTGCCTCCACTTCCCTTAGTGGCTTTAAGAAAGGCCTAAAAAACTATTTGTTAGAGTGGGGGTCGATGCACTTGCTACCACTGTACCTTTCATGCCCCTTGTCCAGTGCCTTTCTACTGCTGTTCATGGCCTGTATCTTAATGAAACTTTTTTACCTTAAATGCACTTCTCACATTGGCAACTGTAACTAAAAATGTACAGAGTGATCCTGCTGTATGTAACTAATTTCTTCCCCTGTGTTGTTACCCTACTTTGTTCATTATACAATGTTGTCATATATTCTCTGTTAAATCCTTGTGATTTCTTTTGCTGTAAAATGCCTGTGATGTATCTTGCCATCACTGTACAATGTTAATTTTTGCCTGTAACTAATTCCAGGTTGCCTCTGAAAAAGGGACCTTTGGTCTCAGTGGACCTACCCGGTTACTAAAATTCAATAAATAAATGCATTTTTGTGTCCCACTGCCAGCACAGCTGTGTGCCCCATCATCCTCTGAACCTTTCCAACCCTTCTAAGTCCTCAAGCCCCACCTATGCCGCATTATGTTATGAAGCAAAGGAAAAGGGCCACAATGATGGCTTGGTGCAAAACCACAGATGAGCATGCAGTATGACAGTGGAGGCCATGCTGCTGTGCAGGAGAGGTGTTTGTGTAAGAACATCATTTGTAGTTAGATGCTTTTGCAGAAACTCTGCCCCTAAGGCATCATCACTTACTCTAGACACTCACCCATGCCTTCTTGTGCCTCTCTGCTCCCAGATTGCTCTTCTCCACATAACAGGGCATCGGTGGAGCCCTAAAAAGAAAAACAAGCACACAAAAAAGAGCAGAACCTAGGCTGTTTGGCTCTGGCTTGCTTAAATATGAGCCAACCAAGACTGGGTTGGCTTGGTTTCCGTGGTGAGGCTTTGTCCTATCCCTAGTAATAATATCACAATGTTATTCTTGTGTATGGGGCCAGAAACATTTTTCTCAATAACTGCATATTGTTATAATAGCTACAGCATATAGAATAATGGAAGTGTGCACAACACGGCTATGTTTCCATCGAGAGGGGGTGATGTCATCATAGACCTCAAGAGTGCAGCTCTACAGGTCCCTATGATGTCATCAACCCCTCCGGGATAGAAACACAGACTTGTCTGTGTGCATTTACCTATCGTTTATTTTTTATAGTACTTTTTTCTAAAATATCTGACTTTTTTTTTTTAAATACCTGAACTGCGGCAGTGAGAAGATTGGGCTGCGGTAATGAGAAGTTTGGGAAATTTGAGCTATGGGTGAGTCAATAATGGTGGAGCAACAGCGAGTCCAAGAAATAAACTGGTAGAAAGATTCCAGGAGAAACACCAGATTGAGTCAGTAATGGTGACCCAGACACAGCAGTGAGTCAGTAGCAGTGATTTCTAGAGAGCCACATTAGTGAAAGTGTCATGTGACAAAACACAGGCAGGATGCAGAAAGTTGTAGTGGTATAGTAGTGATGTAACTACTATACTACAACTTTTTTGACCTTTGAACTGTCCTACAGCAACTTGCTGGACCCCAATCAAAATCCATCTACAATGAAGCCAGATCATGTACTTTATTAAATTAACACATACTGGCCCTAATATTCATTTTGAATTTATTTATTAAAGTCTTTGTTTACCAGGTAAGTGCGCTGATCCAAGGACCGTTTTCAGGCATGACCCGGGCCACAAACCATGGCACAGAATCAAACAGTTTAAATAATTTACAATCCAATAACAGTAGCAAATTACAAGCTGCACAGACACAAGTGCAAGTAGGGTTTGAATCTAGTACAGTATGTGCATACAGTGCATAAGAACCAACAAAAGCAATCGCAAATATAAGCCGTAGTGACTAGCAAGCACATTCTTTGTAGTACCTCAGTACTCAGCTAAGCTGATCCATTAAGATAGGAATTATAAATTGAAGCAGCCATTACTCGGCAAGAAAATATGGCATTAAACAGTCCATCCCAACTGTGTTTAACCAACCTCTGAGTTTATTCATGGCAGTTTTGCTCGCTTGCATTGCAGCTGTGGTTTGCTTCATCAGCAGGACTTTCACATAAGATCCACGCCAGTGCTTCTTGTGTTTCATCGGCCATACTCAGCACAATTTATCTGACTAGACATAACATACTGTATTTAAATAGCAAATGAAAAGACTAAAGAAAAAAGGATAATCATAAGTGTGTGAAAAGCAAGGAAACAAATCTTTAAGCATTAGTTACTTCATCAAATTCAATGCATTAAAAGGGTTTTGCATGGGCTTGTAGAGATTCTAACAGGTGGTTAAGTAATTTAAACTAGAATAACAGTCACTACCTAATATACAGTGTACTGATTATGATCCCATTACCATGATAGCCACCTCATTAGTTTTCAATATTAATAGCTGTAAATAGTCAAAGGGTAACATTATTGATATAGTGTATGGTGGAACCCTGTTATGCATGGAGTTCCATGCCTGGAATATGCTTGCTGTGCTGCTGTAGTAACATCATTATGTTATTGTTCTGCAGTAGTGATGTCACTACTGCAGCACAACAACATGAATGCCACCACACAGCTGCTTTCCTTTATCCATTTAAACTGGAAGCTGTATTTTTTTTAAACTTGAAGTTACAGAAAAAGATGCAGCATATTGAATTAGTAATCTGAGCCTGCCACCAACATTGAGCGCCTATCCTCCCAGCTCCAAGTTCACTGAAAGGAAGCAGAGTGTCTGAAATGGACATGGATGGCTGGCACTGTAAAAAAATAATGTATGGCCATCCATACACAGACAGCCCATGTCTTCATCTTGAGTTTTCTATGGCAACCAGTGAACCTCTTGAGCTTTACTCTCAACATTCCTGGTTGCCATAGAAAAATTTCAGTGCAGACACAGGCTTGTGTGTGGCTGCCCATGCATTATCCTCTATAGAGTGCACTTTAATTCCATTTACAGAAATAGCATAATATCAAGCCAGTTCAATCTCTGTGGTTTTAGACTCCACAATCTGCAAATCCATGCTGTTTCTTCTAGGCTAGGACAGACCATGAGTCCTTGTTCCCTGCCCCCAGGCTCCAGTCAACATCAGTCATGAATGCTCCTTGGTAACCTTGTTAATCTTACTTCTACTACATCTGGTAAACCTTGTGGAAAGCAGAATTTACTGCTTGCTCTCCACCCCCTAGCTCCCCTCAAACATTCCTGAGGGTGGTAGAATGTACCAGTTCAAGTCAAACTGGCCATCAGTCACCATAGGCAAGTGGGTGCTGGAGATTTCGGAGTGTGATCTGACTCTAGAAATTATATAGCCTTCTCTTCATAGCTGTTCCTAAAGTATAGTGTGTTTTCTGTCCTATAGCAGCAATGTTTAGTGACGAGAAAACAGAGCCTTCTGTTTGCAAATGGGATAAAAAAGGTTCCAGAGGCAAAGAGAGACAATGATTTGTGGTCCATCTCAGATGCCTGAACAAATTTCTTAAATACACAAAGCTCATGATGGTATCTTTGAGGGAACTATTACTATCTTTCCAAGAATTTGATTGGTTCAGCTCCTTGGATATTAAGGGTGCAAATTTTCACATCATTGTCAGATCACTAGAAACTCCTTAGTTTCAGTCTGGGAAGCAGAGTATACAAAGTCAGATTCTTGCCATTTGATTCTCTCTTACCCCCAGGAATTTCACCAAATGCCAGTTGGTGGTTGCAATCTATCTCCTCAGGCAAGGAGTTGCAGTGAATCTGTATCTGGATGACTGACTGAATAAGGCAAGAATGTCAGAAGCAGCAGTGAGAGCTCAAAATCTCACAGTGATACCTTTTAGAAACTAGGATTCCTGCTGAATCTAGAAATGTCCGTACTGAGCCCAACTCTGAACATCACATTTATTGGGGTAAAACTAGATGTTACCCTATCCAAGACACTGCTGCCACAATATCAAGCCTTGGGCCTGATGTTCTTTGCAAGGTCCTTTTAGGTGAGTCTGTAGCCCATAGCCAGGGAGCTCTCTCAACTCCTAGCTCTTACTGGTTTGGCCACCTTCCTAGCCTGTGGACTCACTTCATTTGACAACAGTTTGGTGGTGTCTCCAGGGATGGTGGTCTCAGAGAAGGGATAAAATAGATTAAAAGGCACAGATGACCCCAGAGCTGGTGGATTCCCTACCTTGTTAGGAGAACAGAACCATAGAGCATGCATCCCCTTTTCAGCCCCTTCATTCTACTATCCTCCTGACAACAGATGCCTCACTGTTGTGTCGGACAGCCCACCTTGGTCAGGAAGTGATGCTCAGGACTTGGTCCAAAAATAAATCCTCCCTGCATTTAAATGTCATGGAGCTATGGACAATTCATCTGGCTCTTCAGACATTCAGTCCACTGGTAGTGGTGGTTCATACAGTTCAGATGAGCACAAACAGCACTATTGCATAGTCTTATATAAACATGGAAGAGTGTGCCACGCCATTCATACTACAGTATGTCAGAAAGCTGTACATCTGGTCAAACTAGCCCTCTACACTGCCACTCAGCTTTTTACAACTCATCTAGCAGATAAGATGGACTATCTGAAAAATTGCTGTAGCTGTATAGAGAAAATCACTCACAAGTGGTCACTGAATGAAAAGATCCTGGACAGCATCTTTGAGGAGTGTTAAATTCCCAAGATCAATCTGTTCCTCCCTTTGGAAAACAGAAAGATTCCCCTGTTGTATGCAAGGCTGCCAGAAAGAAGTACCATATTGGCAGAAGTTCTTGCCCTCAAGTGGGATGAAAAACTACCATATACCTTCCCTCCTAATCCTGTTATTCAAACAGTCATCCTCGAGGTTTGTCAAGAATGGCCCCAGAGGATTCTGATAGCGCCAGACTGATCTAGTGCTTAGACGTTCACCTGAGTTCCATAAGACTGTCTTCTTCCCATCAGGCAGTACCTTCTCACTATATTCAAGGGAAGAACAGCCAATCCATTCATTGTTGCTGCACCAGTCATTTGCCTTGTTATCAGGGTACTGGACTGTCTGCAAAAACTGATGTCATGAAAACTAAAAACAGATTCCGTGATGGTAAATCATTTAGCCATTTCAGCGTACTGGTCCAGAGAAGGGTCTGAATTTGCTTTTGAATGACTTAGTTCTTACAATTTGAGGTTTGTGTCTTGGAAAACCCTTTGCCAGGAGAGTAAGTGAATTTCAAGCTCTCTGCATTGACATTGACTATTTGTTTTTTCATATGGATATGGTAGTCCCTAGAGTGCACCCAAGATTCATCCCAAAGTTGTCACAGAATTCCATGCTAATCACTCCCATGTTTTTTCCTAGGCCACATACCAATAGAAGTGAGATGACCATGCGCCATCTGGATATTAAAGGGGCATAAGCTTCGATCCATCAAGGTTTCTTTCAAACAGCTATTTGTCACAAACGGTTGTGCCGCTCCTGGTCTCAAAACAATTTAAAATATCCTGTCTTGCTGGATAGTCTTCTAAATTACTTATTGCCTCATTCTTGCCTTACTGCTTGCCCCAGAGGGACTGTGTGCCCATTATATCAGGTGTGTATCCACGTCAATGTCAGCCTCTAGGTCTGTTCTCTTTGCTGAAATCTGCACAGCAGCTACCTGCGCATCCACCCACACTTGCACTTTCTGCTACAGTGTGGATCTCCAGTGCTGTAAAGATGCGGACTTTGGTTCTACTGTACTTGAAGTGCTTATTTTTCAAATAGCTCTGGTACTTCTTCCAACCCAGTGGTACTTATGTGTCAGTACAATGTGTGAGTAACTATGGGTGAATCCTCATTGTTAGAATAAAGTGTTACTTACCTGTAGTTGAATTTTCTCTGGAGGTATTTATCCATAGCCACACTGTTACCACCCATCCTCCCCTCTCTGGGCTATCTGAGTTTGGTGTACAGTTAGTGAACTAATGTTATCTACTTGCAGGTCTTCTCCTTTCTGTGGAAAAAAAATCTGACTCTTAAAGAAAACCTTGTGTGAGAAATTGTGGTGGTCATCAAGGTTGAAGTTTGAATCAGACTGACCAGTGTTGTGTCCTAGTTCCTTGAGTCAGTAGTAATGCAGGATGTGGGGCTATGGATAAATGTCTCTAGAGAAACACAGTCACAGGTGATTAACCCTTTCTTCCTGGGAATGGCAGCTCATACAGTTACACAGTTACAATGATCATTCATCAGGACAGAAATAATTACCAACCATTAAGCATTTTAAATACAAATTAAACACTCTTAGGAAAAAAAAATAAAAGAAATCAAAACACTTGGAAATAAATTCAGGGTTCTTTCAGGTGATATAGCAGTTATATAGCTGGCAGATGACACCAGGAGAAAGGACTGCTGTGTGACTGGACTTCTCTGTTGGGACTAAAGAAGAAGAACTTTTGTACTTGGACCTTTAATTTAGGGTAAAAAAAACTAAAACAAAACAAAAACAAAAGTGTGTGTTTGAGTTAACTGAAATGAATGGTTATCTGAACAGTTATCTAGGTGTAAATCTCAGGTGATTTAAAGGACTTAATAGCTGTGAGGTTTAAATTACTTGTAGAAAGATCTAGTAAGTAGGGGGAGTGGCTTAGCTAGAAGGAAGCTACATTTAAAGACTGCCTTAGAAAGATTCTGCTAATAGCTTGGCAGAAGACACTAGGAGAAAGGACTGCTGTGTGACTGGACTTCTCTGCTGGGACTATATTGCCCTCCTTCCCTCCACCCCCCCACCCAAAGCTAGTTCTATTTTTATAGGCACAGGATTTGACTGACAACAGGAATTTCCTGTTTGGGAGCAGGAAGTGAGTGATCACAGAACCACCAAAGACCCACCATCCTAGAAGGGCAAAAGTAGCTCTCCGGCCCCCTCTAGCTGCTGGAGGTCTGCCTCTGAGCAAGCAAGGGGTCTACTGAGAAATATAGGATATTCTTGTCTCGGAACAGGACAATCAGGAGCTTAAAGGGCACACAGGCAGAAAGTAAGGAGAGAGAGAAAAAAAACAGAGGAAAGAGTAAGGATTGCAAACAGTTAAGGGGCCAGAAATAAGACATGATTGGAGTGGTGCAGTGCTGTGGAGCAGCAGTCTTCCGGGAGACGTTCTGGAGGATGCGGTGTTGTCCAATTTGCAGGCACCTCTCTGGGCTGAGGGAGGAGGTTGCTCATCTCCAGGCTGAGTTTGCCAGGATTTGTGGGACCTCCTCTCCACAATTCCTATGCCATTCTGGCAAAGTGTGGTTCCTCTATGGAGGCACCCGCAGTGGAGACCAAGGAGGATGCTGGGAACCTCCACAAAGGAGACCCACAGGAGGGTGGCAGGGGACCCTGCAGGGGAAGGAAACAACTCCTGGTGGGGGACTCCATTGTTAGGAAGGTAGAACTGGGGGAGGAAGGGGAGATGGAGGTAAGGTGCCTGCCTGGCGCCATGGCTTGGAGGGACAGGGAGCGAATCCTCAGGATTGCCGGAGCAGCTGCACAGGGGAGGGAGCTGGATGTCATTGTCCACCTAGGGACAAATGACCTGGCTAAGAAAGGGATTAGAGAAGTGCAGGAAGAGTTTGTGGAATTGGGAAGGGGACTTAGTCAAGTAGCAGGCATGGTAACCTTCTCGGAGGTGCTGCCCATCTATGGCATAGGAGAGGCTAGGGTGTTCCGCACCATGGGATTCAATCAGTGGTTGAAAAACTGGTGTGGAGCTCAGGGATTTGGCTTCATTGGGGACTGGGGGTCCACCTGGAGTGATGCAAGCCTATACTGGCATGATGGGCTGCATCTGTCCGGGAGGGGAACCAGGATCCTAGGTGATAGGTTTAAATGCTTCATTGGCAAGCATTTAAACTAGCCAAGGGGGGAGGCACTGGAAAGGAGCAGGGAAATCCTAGCCCCCCCCCAAAAAATCACGGTAGTAAGAGTGGCAAACACCAACATAGAGGTGTCGATGGGGAGAAGGACAGGGGTAAATAGAGAAAGTGACAAAGGCAAGAAGGACAGGGATGGGGAAAAAGGGAGTAAGGCCATCAGGAAATGGAGGGTAATGAGCACCAATGCCTGTAGTCTGGGCAACAAGCTCCCTGAGCTGGTGGTCTTGATGAAAGAGGGATGCCTGGATATCGTAGCAGTCTCAGAAACATGGAACACAGAGAACCATGACTGGGATGTTAACATACCAGGGTACATAACCTACAGGAGAGACAGGCAGGGGAGAAGAGGGGGAGGAGTAGCTCTCTATGTAAAGGAAGGGATAAAAGCAACTGAACAAAAGAGTAAACAGAGAGGAGAGGAGGCACTGTGAGTCACCTTGGAGACTAGAAAGGCACCACAATCCGCACAGGGGTTATATACAGACCCCCATGTCAGGGAGAGGGAATGGACAAGGAGATGATAGAAGGCATTCTTAGAATGACAGAGAAAGGGGAGATACTGTTGATGGGAGACCTGAATATGCCAGATGTTAACTGGAGCACATTTGCTGCAGCCACATCCAAGAGCTGGGCCATTCTTGATACCCTACAGGTGGCAGGCCTCAGACAGCTAGTTTCGGAACCCACTCATGAGGGAGCAGTCTTAGACCTCCTACTCTCAAACGGGGGCAGTGAGAGGATCTCAGATCTAGAAGTGGGTTGCCATCCGGGGACAAGTGACCATCAAACAGTATGGTTCACGTTAAACTCAGCTACAGAGTCAAGCCATACAGAAGTGAGGGTACTGGACTTTAGGAGGGCTGACTTTGGCAAGATGAGAGTGCCTCAGAAAAGCACTAGCAAACAGGCTAGAAGGAGGTGTGGAGCAACAGTGGGGAATCATCAAAACTGCCATCACAGAGGCAACAAGTCTTTGTGTGAAGCAAATAAATCAAAACGAAAAAAAAGCCACTATGGTTCTCAAAGAGTCGGCCAGAAAGTCAGGAAGAAAAAGATAGCATTCCGGAAGTGTAAGGAAACACAGAAGGAGCAGGACAGAGAGCTGTACCAGTTAAGGCAGAAGGAAGCAGGGAGGGAAGTCAGAATAGCAAAGGCCCAAACTGAGGAAAAGATAGCCAACTCAGTTAAGAAGGGAGATAAAACCTTTTATAGGTACATCAGCGAGTGTAGAAAAACAAAGGGAGGGATAGTGAGGCTGAATAGAATGAACGGTGGGTAGACAGAGGGGAAAAGTAACAAAGCAGGGATACTGAATGAATATTTCTGCTCAGTATTCACAAAAGAGGAGGGGGAAGTGCCTAATCCAATTAACAGAAGACTCTTGATAGGGGGGTCGATCCCAGTCCTTTCACAGAAGAAAGGGTTCTGCAAGAACTCCTAAAACTGAAGGTGGACAGAGCAATGGGTCCTGATGGAATTCACCCCAGAATTCTAAAAGAATTAAGGGAGGAACTAGTGAAACCACTGGCTACTCTTTTTAATAAATCATGGAAGGATGGTGTGGTACCCGAGGACTGGAGGAAGGCGGATGTGATTCCCCTTCACAAAAGTGGGACCAAGACAGAGGCAGGAAACTACAGACCTGTCAGTCTGACCTCTGTGGTAGGGAAAGTGATGGAGTCACTTCTGAAGGAAAGAATAGTTGAGTACCTAGAGGCCAGTGGGGCACAGGACCAAGGCAGCATGGGTTCACAGCGAGAAGGTTATGTCAGACGAATCTAATAGATTTCTTTGACTGGGTGACCAAAGTAGTAGACCAGGGAGGGGCTGTGGACATGGCCTACCTAGACTTTAGCAAGGCATTTGACACAGTCCCACACAAAAGATTAATAGTCAAATTAACCAGCCTGGGAGTGGGTCCCAGGGTGGTAGCCTGGGTAAAACATTGGCTGCAAAACAGGACACAGAAGGTAATTGTAAATGGAGTCCACTCTGAAGAAAGACGGGTTACTAGTGGGGTACTGCAGGGTTCAGTATTGGGTCCAGTCCTTTTTAATGTCTTCATCAGTGACATTGCAGACAGACTGGAAGGAAAAGTATGCCTTTTTGCAGATGACACAAAGATCTGCAACAGGGTTGATACACAAGGAGGCGTGGAAAGGATGAAAAGGGACTTGGCAAGGTTGGAGGAATGGCAGCTAGGATTCATTGCAAAGAAGTGCAAAATAACGCACCTGGGACACAAGAACCATGGGGAAGAATACACAATGGGTGGGGAGGTAGTAACAACAACAAAAAAGGAAAGGGACCTGGGGGTAATCATATCAGATGGCCTTAAGGTTAGCAAGCAATGTGAGAAGGCAGTAGCGAGGGCTGGGGGTATACTGGGATGTATAGGAAGAGGCATCAGCAGCTGAAAACAGGAAGTTGTTATCCCTCTGTACAGACAGTTGGTGAGACCCCATCTGGAGTACTGCGTCCAGTTCTGGAGACCCCATCTCTGCAAGGACATAGACAGGATACAGGCAGTCCAGAGGAGGGCAACTAAAATGGTGCAGGGTCTGCAAGAGAAGCCATATGAGGAGAGACTAAAGGAGCTTAATATGTATACCCTTGAGTAAAGAAGGGGAGGGACATGATAGAAACTTTTAAGTACCTCAGTGGAATCAACAAAGTCCAAGAGGGTAGCATCTTTCAGAAAAAGAGATGTGCAAGAACAAGGGGACACAATTTAAAGATAGAAGGGGGGGTTCAGGGGCAATGTGAGGAAGTATTATTTCACAGAGAGGGTAGTGGATGCATGGAACAGCCTTCCTGAGGAGGTTGTGGGGTCTAAAACTGTGGGAGAATTCAAGAATGCATGGGACAGACATAAGGCAATTCTTGTGGGGGAGGGGTAGGAAGAAATAGGCTGTTGGTTAACTAGGATCTGTGGCCTATCCTGTAGGTAGGGAAATGGGCAGACTAGATGGGCCAAGCGGTCCTTATCTGCCGTCAAAGTCTATGTTTCTATGTACGTTTCTATGTTATGTTTTGAAGATATACATACTGTAGTATGAGCTTGTTTCAGGTGTCTGGCAACTTGTTCCAGCCATTAAACACTGGAAAAGTGAAGGGCATGATTGCCATAGTTTTTCTTCACTCTTGATATTTTAAAGTATAGAATCACAGTTGCACATTGGGCATAACTATGCTCAGTACTTGTAAAGATGGAACTGAGTTACTCAGTTTGGGAGAAATTAACATATTTGAACAGAATAGTGTACCAGTCATGTTGTCTGTGCATTCACTTCCAATACAAACACCAGTTACATGTAAGCATTAACCCACGAGAGAGCATGTGTCTACTCAAAAATTAATCCATGCCTGCGGGGTGGGGGCATGAGGCTGCAGGCTGAGTACTTCCAGCCACCTAGGCATGGATGAATTCTCAAGTAGATCAATGCTCTCGAGTAGGTTAATGCACTTGTACCACGGCTGAACACTGATATCGTTAACATGCTGGCCAAGTTACAAGTAGCACAAAATGAATAGCAGCACAGCACCGGTAACCTGCAAGTGGCAGCCCTGAAACCACAAGGGGAAGCTGTGACACATTTTGCAGTGACTTTGTCACCTGCAGGCAGGAGCCATGAAACAACAAGACCACCACTTGACATTGCATGGAGGTGGCTCCCATTCTGGATGATAGAATGCTGAGAACTTGTCTCAGTAAACTGACTGGGGGAATGCATGCCGACTGCCTCTTGCATGTCTTTCACTCACACTCTCTCTCCTGCCATGCTGTACCAACTTTCATGTCTCTTGTTCACTCTCTCTCTTGCTGAGCAGAGAGAGAGAGACACACATACACACACAGTAGCACCCTCAATAGCCCCACACCCCCAGGTTTGCTCCCAAAACACAGCACAAACACCCCTCCATTCCCCCGGGTCTCCTATGGCTTTCTGCCATGGTGTGCCATTCTTGCTCATGCCACACACATGCTCTCCAGATAGCCCTATCCCTGGGACCCTTCCACTCCCCTGAGTCTCTTATGGTGCTACATGTTACAAGTAATTTTAAGCTCTGAACGGGTCTTATTCCATTCTAGTGAAACAGTCACCTTTCATTTTCAACATAGTAAACAGTATCATCATCAACCACCACTCCAAGCATCTGGAAAATATACAAGACATGAAACTGTTGTGCAGCAAAGTCCAACTGCAGCATTGAGCTTCACAAGGTAAGAAAATTATGAGACACCACATCCAAAACACAGCAACATATATAGCAGACACTGTTGAGCACACTCCTGATAGCCGACTGCTATGCTCACTCTGGAGGACAACCATGGATTAACTGAGAATGAATCCATGATCACCTGACCTCTGTTGCCCGATAAGAAGAAGATCTGCTGCATAGCCATGTTACAATTGTCTTTGTACTGGACAAAATGTGTTCATTTATACTGGGCCCTCACTATGAATCTTCATCTGAAATAGTGCTACAGTACTGTACCTTAGATTTCAGTTGCATGGAAGTCTAGTTATAATTACCTCCGTTATAGCAACAAAATACTTGGCACCATGAAAAATCTATAAGACAGATACTAGTGTGTCTGGATAGCACAGTATATATAGAATTATACACAGGTGCCTGTCAAAACCAGGGTGGGAATTTCATCAAGTAAAGCTGTGAACAGAATCGGCCTTGTGGCTCCTGCTGACCCTCCTCTTCATCAGATGAAACTTCCATTGAGTTCTTCACAGGCATCTGTGTTTAACTTGTTATAACACATGGTTACAAGGAAATATGTTTAGAATACTGACTGCTGGAGAAGAGTTTTTGCTTGATGTTAACAAAATTCAGTTCAGGTTTTACCTGGAATATTAGACTGATACCATCATTTGACTGATAGCTCATTTTCAGGTTTTCTCTGTGCTGTGTTAGTAGCTCTTGTTCAGGATTCCTCTCTGTTTTATGTTTTGAGATGTTATTTGCATTGCAGTAGTGGTTCCAACTACTGTATAAATAAACGTTCATTTATTTGCTGCTAGCAGAGAACAATTTAAAATGTAAACATACCCTCTATTATATGCTGCCAGAAGTGAATAATGGCATTTCTGATCCAATGACAATTTGAGGGTAATAGGGATCAACCACATAATATATAAGGAATAATGTATGGGAGATCATACACAAAGAGCCTGTATTTTCATCAAGGGGGTTGCGGTAACAGCATATGGACCTCAAGAGTGACCTCAACATATCTACGTCCAATCTGCACTTTTTTGCAGATGATACTGTGTTGTATACTTCTGGCTCATCGTTATCTGAAGTCAAGGGAGTGCTTCAAGCGGACTTCACACAACTTGAGCATAATCTAATAAAGGCAAAGCTTTTGCTCAATGCTAAGAAGACCAAAGCGATGATATTCTCCCGCAGTGCTGTCTCAGGCCCCCCCAATACTCTTGCCCAAGACTTCATTGTCACCACGCTAAACGAGCCTCTGGAAGTTGTAACCAAATTTAAATATCTAGGTATCTGGATCGACAACAAATTATCTTTCAGTGACCACATCAAGATGTCTCTAGAAGGTTAAAAGCAAGGTTAGGTTTCTTCTACAGAAATAGGCCCTTTTCCCCTTGAAACTCGAAACAAGCTTGTACAGGCCACTTTTCTCCCCTACTCGACTATGGCGATGTAGTTTATTCCTCCACCACTCTTGCAAATCTAAGTAAACTGACATCCTTATCACTGCATTACGTTCATTACCAACTCCTCACTGCTCGCACCACTGTGACTTATATGCAGCTGTTGGTTGGACATCCTTACTACTAGACGCCTGCTCCATGCTGGGCTGTGGACTCTTAAACTGCTCCTGCAGAAATTGCCAAGCTATCTCTCTTCCCTTATTAGTATCTCACATACTGCATACTGCTAAGAAAATCTGACTTTATTATGCTTGACATACCAAGGACGGACTTCCTTTGGTAAACGTATTGCATATGCCCTTCCTCCATTTGGAACCAATTACAAACCGTATTGAAACTAACTAGCACAGTTTCAATAAACTTCTACAAATCGCTAAGTTCAGCTAAAATAAAGACACCTGTAACTGTCATTAAGTCTCTTCCTTCCCCATGTGTGCCATATTTATCCACTGGTAAGGTATAATTGATTTGTCATATTAACTGCTTTCCCTTCCCCTTCTCCTTCTACTCCTGGCTTTATCTTTGCTTACGTTCCACTGCTACTCTATCAAATCTCTCCTCCCCCCCATATCAGTTGTAGACTGTTGTTTGTTCTAGCTGCCAAAATACGGTATATGTATTGCACACACCAGTCATCATGTTTCATTTATCAGTAGGCGACCTGTAAGTCGCTTCCCTGTCTCATATCAATGTTTACCACCTGCGGTCACCCTATGTGGTACCCTTGTATGTATTTCCAGCCTGTATCATGTAACGTGTATTTCATGTATATACTGTTATTACCTATCTGTGTTTGTACTTTAAGTGTTTATGTCACAGGACCTCCTTGTGAATGAGCTTGCTCAATGGAGTTTTCCTGCAATAAACTTGAACTTGAACTCGAAGAGTGAAGCTCAAGAGGTCCATGCTGTTCTCTCATCCAAGATGGAAATACAGGACGAGTTTTGTATGAGCACTCATATTTTATTTGTTATAGTATATGGTTTCAGGCATCTTTTTGTTTATTACCTTTGTGTAATTTTAGCCAAGCACTGCTCTGAAAGTGAAAGTTGAGGCTGTGGAAGTGTGCAAGAAGGGGGACAATGTTGTGTGACTGAGTGAAGAAACTGAAAGTGGTGGGAGAGAGAGACAAGGAGGAACACAGCTGACTTTGTGATGAAATGTGAACAACATCCTTAGAATGTGCACAACTTTTAGACCGTGCACAAGGTTTTTAAATTGGCTGAATTCTGTACACAGTAATGTCAAACCATATACTATAAATTACTGTAGTTGGGGTTAGTGAAAGTGTTTAATGTTAAATGCCAATTTTTGCAGATTAATAACTTTGGAATGGTATAACAGATTTGCATAACATTTGGCATGCACCATTCTTAGGGGTAGGTCTTTTGATGTAGCAAAGTTGGTTTGAATCCCTTGTGTGGTTTCTGAGATACAGCTTGTTGCAAAAACAGAGGTTTTTGTGTTTTTTTTTTTTTGTTCATTTGTATCTCAGAAATGGCTTTAGCTTCTGGGCTGAAATTTTCAAGGTAGAAAGCACTGGCATCACATATGTGCCTTTTGAAGGTTTGGTGAAAAAAATATTAATCTTTTCCAAAGTTATTAAATGTTGAATTTCCCATAATTTTCTATGGGGAAAAAAATAGATGACCAGAGCGACATGGGATTTTTACATCGGTGCAGAATCTTAGTCCACGACTATGTGTCATAGAGGTTTGTGGGTCCACTATTTTGTTTCTCCGGTGTCAGATGCCTCCCCAACCCCCGTTTCAACTGTTGTCCTTGCCAACATCGGGGTGCCCAATCCCCATGTCAGCATTATAATGCGCCCCCGTCAAGCTGTGTGAGACACTGGAGAGCCCACTCCCAGTGTCCTGAAGTAAACATTTTCACCTGAAAAAAAAAGAAAACTGTCCACCAACGTCTTTTTCTAATCCTGTTAAAATGAAAACTGCCCCTCATTGTCTCCCTGTCCCCTCCCCCATCCTAACCTTCCCACTGAGCACCCACCTCCCCATACCCCCTTCACCCTCTACTTACCTCCAAAGGTCAGTGGCTGTTATGTTCTGAGGACTGGGACACATCTATACTCTTCAAAGCCAAACCATGAACTGAGGAATCAAGGTAAGTGCTGTACAATGGCAGTCAGTGGTGTTTTGAACTTATGTTGACATCTCACCCATTTTTAGGTATTTTTGCACCAGATATTCAACATGGACTTTTTGGGACCCCACATCATGAACATTGGCACTCTCATTTTGTTTCTCGATCCTGAAAGCGGATTTTGCAGTCACTGCATGCAGGGCTGGCCTTAATCATTCTGTGCCCCTGTGCAGCCCCATGCCGGGCCCCATCACTCCATTCCCTGAACCCCCCCACACACACACACACATATCCAACATTTACACCTAACTAACCCTCCTGCCCTGTATTAATAAAGCAGTAGCAGGTCTACTAGTTTAACCAGCATCTTTTAATTAGTGCCATTGACTGCACTGAATTATTTGACTTCACCATTGGAAATGAATCTGACTGAGCCTGGAGCAAGAACTTAAGTAAGTATGGTACTGCTGCCATATTCATTTCTGGAAGGACATGGACATCATCACTAGACATTCACACCTCAGATACTCTGATTTGCAAACAAGTTAAACAACTTAACGTTTCTGGAGGTGTGAGAGAGAATAGAGAGGATTATCGTAGGAGGCAGTATAGTGCAGTGGTGTAAGGCTCTGCGCTACAAACCTAGAGACCTGGGTTTGAATGCCACAGCCCCAGATATGAAGGTGAACAGGAATGCTCAGGAACTCCATTCCTGTACCTTTTGTTGTAGCAGGAACAGAGTTCCTGTACTGCTTCCCACTGACACTGGAATTTAAATTCTTAAACCAGCAATTTAATGACAGTTTCTGGGCCTTTGACTTGAAATCAGGGTTTCCATAACAACATTTGACTTGTACAACAGTGCTATTTTCCTAGAAATACTTCAGTATCTCTAACTGAATCCAGTAGTGTTGAAACATATATATGTGTCTTGACACAGCCATCCTTCAGATTGAGGATCTTCATTCTGCATTTCATAATTGCCAGTGCCTGAGTTCTTGTACTTACTACTTGCATCACTGCACAGCCCCCACTTGCATACTGTGTAATCCTGAGCAAGTCACTTAATTTCCTTGTGCTCCCAGGTAGCACCTGTGAACAAGCTTTCAGCTCTGTGTGCCACTCCTGGTAAAACAAATAAAATCACGGGACAACTGTAAGGTTGCCACCTGTCAGGTTTTTTCCTGGTGATCAGGTTTTCAGGGGAGTGTAGCCCACTTTAGTGCTTCACATTGTAGCACTGGATAATACAGCTTCGTCAGTTCAGTGGTACCTGATTAAGCGCTGTGTTACTACAGCGCCGTCTGATCTCAGCGCCCACAGCTTAGCTCTTCGTACTGAAATTAATTGAACTGCAGAAGAAGAAGACTCAGCTATGAGACATTCTGTGCCTATTGCAAATGCTGAATTGTTTTGTACAGATCAGGTTAGTACTGCAAACATTGCCACCAGTGAGAAATAACAAGAAATTTAATAGACCCATGTATATACAACCTCATCATTTCAGGATCTTATTTATTTATTTATTTGCTTTTGTTGACCAGGTGGGTACACTAGACATAGAAATGCCTATTTTCAGGTACGACCCGGGAGGATACAAATGACATACAAAACATCAGTGTGATGCAGCACACATAAACCATACAGTAAATAGTTAGCCAGAAGAGTACAAAGCATCTCAAACATTAATAAGACTATGAAAATACATGAGCAAGCAAAGTAGGTAAATTTCTCTCCTGCAATATCTTGAAGCGATATTGCAGGGTGCCAGAATTAATAAAGGTCTAGTCTATCAAGATATGAGAATATCAGCATACCCAGATTTATCCGTTGCAACTATACAACAGCGTAGATCCTTTAATCAAATTAAAGAACAGCTACGGTAGAAGGGAATGAAACATTTATCTTGCTCAATTATGGATTTTTTTTTATCATAGCAAGCCCTCTACTTTTTCTGACCCAAAGGGGGCAGCAGCCTTTCTGCATTCAATTTCTCATAAAGAAGCTGCTAGAAATATTATATAAAAACATAGAGCTGCTGAATACTGCTGATATAAGGGAACTAAACTACCCCTTTGCTAGGTTATATTAATGTGACTTGTTATCAGTAACTAATCATAAGCAGAGCTTGTCTTGCACAACCCGGTATGGTAATGTATGAATAGAAAGCGCTGAAATAAGCAGCGCCAAACTGAAGCACCTGTCAATTGTTGCAGCGCTAGAATTAATGGCGATGTAATGAAAAGTGCTGAACATGATGGCGCTCAAATGCAATGCGCTTAACTGAGTCGCACCCTTTCAGGGTCCCTATCAGGAAATCTGATTTTGCTCTGTGCTGGTCAGGTTTTTGAGCCATTGTGAGCAGGGGTCAACCTTAAACATTTTTTGCACTAGCCAGCAGGGCAAGTTGATTCAAAATTGCACTAGCCCACAGATGGTTGAGCTTGCCCTCAATTATAATGGTACATTTGGATCACTTACACAAGAAACAATGCAAGCCAAGAAATACTCTGATTGCACATTTATCCTGCTCCCACATTGCTTCCAGCTTCCTAGCAGAAAAAAAAGACTGCAATGCCATCACACACAGTGAGCCCCCCCCCCAATTGCTTTGTACCATGGCCTCCTGTCTTCCTCTTCTCTTTCTGCACACACACACACACACACACACACACCAAACCAGTGGATATCACAACAACAAATGTGCAATCAAACAGTCCTAGCTCTGCACACACACACACACACACACACACACACACACACACACACACACACAATAACTGACATCATCATCATACCTCTCAAACTTTTGTCCCCCAAATGTGGAACACTGCCTGTCAAAATGTGGAACAAATGGGCAAAATGTGGAACACTTAATCAAATCTTTACCTAAGAAGCTCAAAACACTGTTAAAATGTTGCATTTATGTTCAGAAAGTCTGTTGCTAATTGAATAATATATATTTTGCATCATTTACTATGGATTTTGTGCTTTAAAATGTTGACTTTGAATGTGGAACAAGTCCTCACAATGTGGAACATGGAGCTTTTGTGAGGTAAAATGAGGAACTTTCCTCGTAATGTGGTACAGTTGAGAGGTATGATCATCATGCACCTCACCACACTGTAACTACCACCCATGGGGCAGTGAACAGAGTCAGGCAGAGAAAGACACTCTCAGCCACACCCTATAGTCAACTGGAGACCTGCACTTCTGGAAGTTTTTGCACTGTCTCAAGTGAGTCAGAAGCA
Source organism: Neoceratodus forsteri (assembly GCA_016271365.2). Lineage (NCBI taxonomy): Eukaryota > Metazoa > Chordata > Ceratodontiformes > Ceratodontidae > Neoceratodus > Neoceratodus forsteri. Next base: position 558,200,087 of record CM057458.1, read on the forward strand.
CATCTGAGATGTATTTGGGGGGGTTAGACCTCTAAAGCAGTAGGTAAGGCTAGGGGGGTGTTAGGGTGTATTAGTAGGGGTATCACAAGTCGTAAGAGGGAGGTAGTAATCCCTCTGTACAAGACATTGGTTAGGCCCCATCTGGAGTACTGCGTGCAGTATTGGAGGCCACACCTTCACAAGGACATTAACCAAATTGAGGCAGTCCAGAGAAGGGCAACCAAAATGGTGCAGGGACTGCATCAGAAGACATATGAGGACAGATTAACGGAGCTCAATATGTATACCCTTGAGCAAAGGAGGGAGAGAGGATATGATCGAGACATTTAAACACCTTAAGGGCATAAACAAGGTGAAAGAGTCTAACATGTTTAAATATAAGAAAAATAGCAGGACAAGAGGACACAGCATGAGATTAGAGGAGGCCGATTAAGGGGGAATGTGAGGAATTCTTTCACAGAAAGGGTGGTAGATGCATGGAATGGCTTACCACAAGAAGTGGTGGCTATGAATACAGTGTAGGGCTTCAAACAGGCATGGATAGGCATAAGGGAGCAATACAAATGACTATGAATAGATAGGTCACTGACAGAGCAAAGGCCGATGGCACATTTATAAGGTAGAAAAGAAATGGCAGACTGGATGGGCCTTGCGGTCCTTATCTGCCGTCAACTTCTATGTTTCTATGTTTCTATGGGGGCTACACAAATCTAAGGGGCCTCCGAAATAGAAAACTATAACATTTTTATTTTTAAAAGCATTGATTTTAACATGCTCGGCACCAACAATAACATATTTTTCTTTAACATTGTCCTTTTATCAGCCCAGAGGAAACAGTACACAGGCATAATACTATACTATCTCTATTTCTACATAGGATGATCTGTGTACCCAAGGAATGGCTATTTTAAACGTTCAAGTTATGTATTTTATTACAGTTTATTTTTGTACCATACTTGATCCAAAGTTTTGTTTTTAAGATGAAAGCACATGCTGGGTGAGACAAGGGTGGGATTGTATGGATAGTGATGACTGGCATGGTCCATTTAGAAGTGCTGAGGACCCCTTACACTTGCCAGTAATGGCAGCCATGGATCTGTGGATGATCATTTCAGAGTCTGGTCTGCAGTGGTATCCAGGGAAAGAACAGAGTTAAGAGGTTTGGAAAGGAGAGAGAAGTTAGGTGAGGCTGGGATAAAACCCACGACCTGCAGGGCCAACCCTGTATACCTCCTTACATTTTGTCACAGAAATATTGGATATAGACACTCAAAATGTAGGGAAATGAGGGGCACTGGTCTTAACAATATGGGACAAATTTTTGGACAGAGCAGAGACACATTCAGAAAACTGGAAGCTAGTGACTTAATAGCGCTCTTCCATTGATCACACCCTGGACACTTGCTGAAAGTCCTAACAGTGGAATGATAATGACTCACATTGAGTCTTTTGTGTGATCCCTCTCTTGAACTGCCAGATAATTGTAGCTCTTAATGAGCTGTTAACCATACCAGGCCATCTGGAACATTGAGAGAGATTAGCATGAGGACTAGAGCCTGTTAAAGTAGAGACTTTTTTAACTTCATTAACAGCCATGAAAACCTGCACTAGTCATGACAGACAAGTAGATAGCTGCATTAACCTTGGACAATTTGGACTAGTGTTTGGACTAGTAAAACAATGTTAAGATCAACCCCTGATTTTGAGTACTCACATACTTTTGAAACAGATTTTGTTTCAGCTACATGTCCAGGTTGCAGATAAGTTCTCTTGTCAGTATAGCCCTTTGTTTGTGAAAGCAGTCAGCCTGGGAGGTGTAAAGTATGACCATTAACACCAATGGTACTTAACCCAATCTTTTCCACTGCAGTAAAGCTGCCCCCACCAGTAGCAGAGCCAGTTATCTTCCACTTTGATTTCCTGGTAAACATTTTCATCTATAACAAAATGTCGGCATTTGTAATTGTTTTCAATTATTTTTGCTTCCTCAAGAAAAAAGTATGGGCCTCAAGGTGCAGGGGCACAGTTTGCACCAAGCTAAGGCCGGCTCTGACTGCATGGAATCACTTTTTGGGACTCGGTAATGAAAAGACAGTGCCACTGTTCATGAGGTGGGGTCCTAAAAAGTCCATGTTGAAAATTTGGTGCAAAAATACCAAAAAAAAACAACTGAGTTATCCATGGTCATTGAAATTTTCCAATGCACCAATGTAAATTTGCCAGTTTGTAATACTTTCAACAGAGACATTTTTTCATACCACCTCATGAACAATATAGCAGTCATTTCTCTCATCCTGCCCAAAATGTGTTTTCACACTTGTAGCGTGGAATGGCACAGTTGTTCTGTGAAATCACCATTCGAGATTGAGTAACAAACTGCCAGTGCCACTGTTCATAAGGTAGGATCCCAAAAAGCCCATGTTGAACATCTGATGTAAAAATATCAAAAAACGCACTGAGTGATGCGTAGTCATTGAAATTTTCCTACGCACATGCACAATTTTGCCACTTTATTATATTTTCACTCCAAATTTTCAACATAGCCATTTTTTCACACCACCTCATCAGCAATACAGCTGTCATTTCACAGATCCTGCCCAAGATGTATTTCCAGAGCCCATGTTCATAAGGTGGGGTCTGAAAAAGCCTTTGTTAAACATTTGGAGCAAAAATACCAAAAACGCCCACAAAACTGGGATACTATTATGCTATCTCAAAAAGTAAGGAAATTCATTGCAAAAAACTTTGTTAAAGCATCAGTTAGGGTTAAAGCAACAAACATAGGAAAATGAGGCATTAGGGTACCAACCCTAACACCCCCCACCCAACCCTACCACTCAACCCCCACAGACCAACAAGTGTTGGGGTGTGCCTTGAGGTCATCAACCCTAATGTTCACCCCATTCTCTTATGCTGTACCATGCCAGCCTCCTTACACATGGAATGGGGTAAGCATTAGAGTTGACAACCTCAGGCACCCCAACGCCTGTTGGTCTGTGAAGGGTGGGGTGGGGTGTGGTAGTAGGGTTGGTTGGGGGGTGTAAGGGTTGGAAAACCTAATGTCTAATTTCCCTGCTTTTGTTGCTTTAACCCTAACTGATGCTTTAACAAAGTTTTTTGCAATAAACATAATATTGTATAAGTAACCATGTACATCAAGGCTGAGTTTCCATCGAGTGGTTCTGATGATACCATATGTATCTGATGTCATTGGAAACTAGAAATAGAAAAATATCCTTGTCTTTACATGGTTACAGATATATAATTTTTTTTATAGTACAATATACTGTACACCTACCCAGCTGCTTAGTAATCCACATGCTGCCTTGAGTATGCCTCATAAAGGGTTGCTGAATGCTGACTCCTCCACCCCTCCCCTGTGCAACAAGAAAAAATTCTTCCCCATGCTCATCTGCTCAATGTCCCACACCTCAGTGGCCATAAATCAGAACAGTGATACTTTAAAAATATTTGTACTACTCTTGAGTTACGTGTACAGTGCTCAACAATGTGCAGTGCCTCCTTGCTTTAGACAATTTTTCACCAGACTGAGCACCAATGCCTTTTAGAATATGAACATAGAAACATAGAAACATAGACTTTGACAGCAGATAAGGATCGCTAGCCGCTAGGCCCGTCTAGTCTGCCCATTTCTCTACCTACAGGATAGGCCGCAGATCCTAGTTAACCAACAGCCTATATCTTCCTGCCCCCCACAAGAATTGCCTTTATGTCTGTCCCATGCATTTTTGAATTCTCCCACAGTTTTAGACCCCACAACTTCCTCAGGAAGGCTGTTCCATGCATCCACCACCTCTCTGTGAAATAATACTTCCTCACATTGCCCCTGAACCGCCTCCTTCTATCTTTTAAATCGTGTCCCTTGTTCTTAAGTCTCTTTTTGAAAGATGCTACCCTCTTGGACTTTGTTGATTCCCTTGAGGTACTTGAAAGTTTCTATCATGTCCCCCCTCTCCCTTCTTTCCTCAAGGGTATACATATTAAGCTCCTTTAGTCTCTCCTCATACGGCTTCTCTTGCAGCCCCTGCACCATTTTAGTTGCCCTCCTCTGGACTGCCTCTATCCTGTCTATGTCCTTGCGGAGATGGGGTCTCCAGAACTGGACACAGTATTCCAGATGGGGTCTCACCAACTGTCTGTACAGAGGGATAACAACTTCCTGTTTTCTGCTGCTGATGCCTCCCTATACATCCCAGTATACCCCCGGCCCTCCCTACTGCCTTCTCACATTGCTTGCTAACCTTAAGGTCATCTGATATGATTACCCCAGGTCTCTTTCCTGTTTTGTTGTTGTTACTACCTCCCCACCCATTGTGTATTCTTCCCTGGGTTCTTGTTTCCCAGGTGCATTATTTGCACTTTTTGCATTGAATCCTAGCTGCCATACTGCCTGACCATTCCTCCAACCTAGCAAGTCCTTTTCATCCTTCCACGCTCCTGTGTGTATCAACCCTGTTGCAGATCTTTGTGTCATCTGCAAAAGGCATACTTTTCCTTCCAGTCCCTCTGCAATGTCACTTATGAAGACATTAAAAAGGACTGGACCCAATACTGAACCCTCGGTACCCTCTGGTAACTGCCCTTTCTTCAGAGTGGACTCCATTTACAATTACCTTCTGTGTCCTTGTTGTCCAGCCAATGTTTTTACCTAGGCTACCACCCTGGGACCCACTCCCAGGCTGGTTAATTTGACTAATAATCTTTTGTGTGGGACTGTGTCAAATGCCTTGCTAAAGTCTAGGTAGGCCATGTCCACAGCCCCTCCCTGGTCTACTGCTTTGGTCACCCAGTCAAAAAAAATCTATTAGATTCATCTGACATGACCTTCCCGCTGTGAACCCATGCTGCCTTGGATCCTGTGCTCCACTGACCTCTAGGTACTCAATTATTCTTTCCTTCAGAAGTGACTCCATCACTTTTCCTACCACAGAGGTCAGACTGACAGATCTGTAGTTTCCTGCCTCTGTCTTGGTCCCACTTTTGTGAAGGGGAATCACATCCGCCTTCCTCCAGTCCTCGGGTACCACATCAAATCCCATGATTTATTAAAAAGAGTAGCCAGTGGTTTCACTAGTTCCTTCCTTAATTCTTTTAGAATTCTGGGGTGAATTCCATCAGGACCCATTGCTTTGTCCACCTTCAGTTTTAGGAGTTCTTGCAGAACCCTTTCTTCTGTGAAAGGACTGGGATCGACCCCCTATCAAGAGTGCTTCTGTTAATTGGATTAGGCACTCCTCCTCCTTTTGTGAATACTGAGCAGAAATATTCGTTCAGTATTCCTGCTTTTTCATTGTCCCCTCTGCCCACCCACCGCTCATTCTATTCAGCCTCACTATCCCTCCTTTGTCTTTCTACGTCATTGATGTACCTATAAAGGTTTTATCCCCTTCTTAACTGAGTTGGCTATCTTTTCCTCAGTTTGGGCCTTGCTATTCTGACTTCCCTCCCTGCTTCTTTCTGCCTTAACTGGTACAGCTCTCTGTCCTGCTCCTTCTGGGTTTCTATACTCCGAATGCTATCTTTTCTTCCTGACTTTCATAGCCACCTCTCTCTAAGAACCATAATGGCTTTTTCTTTCATTTTGATTTGTTTATTTGCTTCACACACAAGGCTTGTTGCCTCTGTGATGGCAGTTTTGATAATTCCCCATTGTTGCTCCACACCTCCTTCTAGCCTGTTTGCTAGTGCTTTTCTGAGGCACTCTCCATCTTGCCAAAGTCAGCCCTCCTAAAGTCCAGTACCCTCACTTTTGTATGGCTTGACTCTGTAGCTGAGTTTAACGTGAACCACACTGTTTGATGGTCACTTGTCCCCAGATGGCAACCCACTTCTAGATCTGAGATCCTCTCACTGCCCCCGCTTGAGAGTACGTAGTCTAAGATTGCTCCCTCACGAGTGGGTTCTGAACCATTGCTGTTCAATGCCTGCCACCTGTAGGGCATCAAGAATGGCCCTGCTCTTAGATGTGCCTGCAGCAAATGTGCTCCAGTTAACATCTGGCATATTCAGGTCTCCCATCAACAGTAACTCTCTTTCTCTGCCATTCTAAGAATGCCTTCCATCATATCCTTGTCCATTCCTTCCCCTGACATGGGGTCTGCACAACCCCTGTGCGGATTGTGGTGCTGTTCCAGTCTCCAAGGTGACCCACAGTGCCTCCTCTCCTCCTCGTTTACTCTTTGTTCAGTTGCTTTTTATCCCTTCCTTTACATAGAGAGCCACTCCCCTCTTCTCCCCTGCCTGTCTCTCCTGTAAGTTATGTACCCTGGTATGTTAACATCCCAGTCATGGTTCTCTGTGTCCCATGTTTCTGTTGACTGCTACAATATCCAGGCATCCTCTTTCCATTAAGGCCACCAGCTCAGAGCTTGTTGCCCAGACTATGGGCATTGGTACTCATTACCTCCATTTCTTGATGGCCTTACCCCCTTTGCCCCATCCCTGTCCTTCTTGCCTTTGTCACTTTCTCCATTTACCCCTGCCCTTCTCCCTATCGACACCTCCATGTTGTGTTTGCCACACTTACTACCGTGATTGTTTGGGGGCTAGGATTTTCCTGCTCCTTTCCAGTGCCTCCCCCCTTGGCTAGTTTAAAAGCTTTCCAATGAAGCATTTAAACCTATCACCTGGGATCCTGGTTCCCCTCCTGGACAGATGCAGCCCATCATGCCAGTATAGGCTTGCATCACTCCAGGTGGACCCCCAGTCCCCAATGAAGCCAAATCCCTGAGCTCCACACCAGTTTTTCAACCACTGATTGAATCCCATGATACAGAACACCTAGCCTCCTCCTATGCTATAGATGGGTAGCACCTCCAAAAGGTTTGCAAGTGCATCTTGACTAAGGCCCTCCCCATCCACAAACTCTTCCTGCACTTCTCTAATCCCTTCTTAGCCAGGTCATTTGTCCCTAGGTGGACAATGACATCCAGCTCCCTCCCCTGTGCAGCTGCTCGCAATCCTGAGGATTCGCTCCCTGTCCCTCCAAGCCATGGCACCAGGCAGGCACCTTACCTCCCTCTCCCCTTCCTTGCCCAGTTCTACCTTCCTAACAATGGAGTCCCCCACCAGGAGTTGTTTCCTTCCCCTGCAGGGTGCCCTGCCACCCTCCTGTGGGTCTCCTTTGTGGAGGTTCCCAGCATCCTCCTTGGTCTCCACTGTAGGTGCCTACAGAGGAATCCACACTTTGCCAGAATGGCATAGGAATTGTGGAGAGGTACAACTGAGGGATGTGCCTGTTCCCACCACCTCACCCTCCCTGAGCCCACTGTGGTCCAACCGCCTCTCTTCTGGCACCTCTGAGGCAACGGCAGTGGCACTGGTGGTCCCTTGGATGGAAGAGGAGGTCCCACAAATCCTGGCAAACTCAGCCTGAGATGAGCAACCTCCTCCCTCAGCCCAGAGAGGTGCCTGCAGATGGGACAACACCGCATCCTCCAGAACATCTCCCGAAGACTGCTGCTCCACAGCCACTGCACTGCACCACTCCAATCATGTCTTATTTCTGGCCCTTAACTGTTTGCAATCTTTACTCTTTCCTCTGTTTTTTTTTTCTCTCCTTACTTTCTGCTGTGTGTGCCCTTAAGCTCCTGATTGTCCTGTTCTGAGACAAGAATATCCTATATTTCTCAGTAGACCACTTACTTGTTCAGAGGCACACCTCCAGCAGCTAGAGGGAGAATGAGCTACTCTTGCCCTTCTAGGATGGTGGGTCCTTGGTGGTTCTGTGCTCACTCACTTCCTGCCCCTAAACAGGAAGTTCCTGTTGTCAGTCAAATCCTGTGCCTATAAAAATAGAACTAGCTTTGGGTGGGAGGGAGGGAAGGAGGGCAATATAGTCCCAGTAGAGAAGTCCAGTCACACAGCAATCCTTTTCCTGGTGTCTTCTGCCAAGCTATTAGCAGAATCTTTCTAGGCAGTCTTTAAATGTAGCCTTTCTAGCTAAGCCACCCCCTACTTACCAGATCTTTCTACAAGTAATTTAAACCTCACAGCAGTTAAGTCCTTTCAGTCACCTGAGATTTACACCTAGATGACTTTTCAGTTACCCATTCAGTTCAGTTAACCCAAACACACACTTTTTTTTTTGTTTTTGTATGTTAGTTTTTTTACCCTAAATTAAAGGTCCAAATACAAAAGTTCTTCTACTTTAGTCCCAGTAGAGAAGTTCAGTCACACAGCAGTCCTTTCTCCTGGTGTCTTCTGCCAAAATTGGCATTTAAGTTCCTTCATGGATGCTGGATTGTATAGTGAGCGACATCTCCTCCAGAAGCAGGGATGTCATTCTGCCACTCTACACGTCACTAGTCAGACCACACCTGGAATACTGTGTGCAATTCTGGCACCCTTATCTGAAGAGAGATGTTAGATTGTTGGAAGGGATACAATGAAGGGTGATAAAGTTGCTTCAGGGATTACAGGATATGCCCTATGAGGAGAGATTAAGGGACTTGAGCATGTATTCCCTGGAGGTGAGAAGGGATTAGGGGGATATGATTGAGACCTTTAAGTGCTTAAAGGGAATAAATACGTCTGGTACTGAAGAGATATTTAAGCTGTGGAAGGGAAGGGACACGAGAGGGCATAGACTTTGATTAGAATGAAATAGGTACAAGAGGGAAATGAGGAGGCATCTTTTCACAGAGAGAGTAGTGGCAGTTTGCAACACTTTGCCAGAGGAGGTGGTATCCTGTAGGACAGTGTGTAGTTTCAAGAAGTGTTGGGATATGGGGGGGGGTATTTGGGAAGGCGGAGGAGGGGGGAGGGGCAGCTGCAAAGTAGGGATTAGCTGCACACTCAAGCAGACTAGATGGACCTGTCCTAGAGGCATAATTTCTGCTGGCAATTTTTGTATGTTCATATGGTGAAGGGAAGTGGGAGTCAGTGCCTAGCAGGTGTTTATAAGACATACTCACAATAGCAGGAGAGTGGCTTATTGAGCAACTGGGGCCTAATTTCTGGGTGGTGTTATACTATCAACATGATGCCGGAATGATGGTGCAGCAGCATTCGGAAGTAGCAAGAATGGTACAACAACATCTGGGAAGTACTGAATTGTATACAGAACCACGTTAACCATATACTTTAAGAAAAAGACAATTAAAATGTAGACAGAGGTCACAAACACCCAGATTGATGCAATTTTAATGACTCAGACTTGGGAAAAGTGCACTGTAATTAACAGGCATCCTTAAAAATTGTTCACAGTATACAACATGGTAGAGAATCAGTGTTCAGCTGAGCTGTTAAATAGGGTTTCTTGAAACTCAATATCCACAGCTGTAAAAGATTCAGTATTTTTAAATAACATCACAGTTAAAAGCTGCACTAGATGAAAGTGAGCTGAAATATAATTTCATTTATTCTGCGAACCGTGGCTGGTGTTTTTTAACAAATTGTCTGTAACTGAGTTGACTCTATAGGAGTTAAATCACCACCAGCAGATCCTTGAACATTTATTGTTTTTTGTTTATTGTTTATTGAATATAATCGGAATTACAAACCTTTGAGTCACAGACTCTTTTGCAAAGGCTCCACGTCGGTTACAGGGGGTGGAGGAGGACATATACAGATTAAGATAAACAAAACAGTACAGGTTTGCTCTTATTAAAACAGAGGGACAGATTAATCAACATTCTAGATATCTAATGTCAGAAACTAGTAGGGTGCAGGTACTTGGGGCCAAGAGAGGCCCTGTGTCAGAAGATGTGGGGTGCAAAATTAGCCACAGGTGCACTTAGCACTTTCAAGTATTAGAGCTTTGAGACCCGCTTTGAAAAGAGATGCTGTGGGTCTGTGGAGAGAGGGGTGGTGAATGATTGAGCCAGAGAGGGGCACGGTGACGGAATGATCTCTGCCCTAGGGAGGTTCAGGCAAAGGGGGACTCACAAGAAGGGATAGTTGTGAGTCTTGTGGTGCGCCTTGGGGTGCAGCACTGATAATGGGGAGTAGGCCTTGGGGGCTATCTGGAGTTGTATTTTTTTTGCTAGGATGAATGTGTGGTACCTAGTCTTTGCTGGAAGTTTAGCCAACCAGTCAAAGAATAAAGATCAGAGGTGTGGGTAAGTCGTCGCTGCCTGTTACTAGCCAGCATGCTTGTTCAAGGCCACGTTGGTACTGCTTAGCATGGTGGGTTCAGCGAGCTGTATATAATAACCTGTAGTCAACGAGGAAAGGATGGAGGAGTTGACTACAAGAAGCATTAGCCCAAGGGCGTGGTAGGCAGTGCTTGAGACGGTAGAGTATGCCCACTCTAGAGATGACAGCGGAGGAGAGGAGTTGGGTGTGACTATGGTAGGAGAGTGAGGTGTCTAATGTGATGCCCAGGTATTTGAAGCTTGATACATGTTCCAGCGGGTCGCCTAGTGAGTTCTTAATAAGTAGTGCCATCTGACTATGTGGGCTTTGATGATGAGCAAAGATCATGGATTTCGTTATTGCACTATTCCTGCTACATATAGTAACTGTTATGTAACAAAATGCATGCAATCAATCTTGCCAGAAAACAATAAAAATAATTCCCACCCAGCAGTATTAAAGTCGGCAATTCCATTAAGGGACTCTGATATGATAATTTTTAATAAAGGGTTTTTTTATCTATTAAATTTCTTTAATGAGTAAATCATTTATGGTACGAAAGCATATTGGTCAAACAAGTGTCCTAGGGGAAACCATAACTGGAGTAACAGTTAACAGATTTGCAGTCCACCTTCTTGGACAGCACATAGAACAATGCATAAGGGACATCAGCTGGCCTGAATCAGAATAATCAATGCATCTTCAAGAGTGAGAAGGCAGGACCATAACTCACAAATGATGTAGCTACAAGTGAGTTATGAAGGTACAAAGGCGTATGTGTGTAACCCACAAAGGGATGTGAATAAACGTTTTTGATGGTGGGAGTTGAAAAGTTGTGGTGTCCAGCTATATTGATTGGTGAGTGCCTGGTTTCTACAGTTTGAATGTTTGCAGTTCACCGAGAGCACCACCACACCAGTGTGCACATCTTTGTGTGGTGAGTTAGGAAGGTCCTGTTCCCTCACAAATCACAATAAACTGCATATTGTGAGTCAGGCCATTGCATGGCTGGTATTTACCACACATCTTCAAATATCAGCATTTCAAATCAGCTTTCTTTAGATCTGCATTGGAACTGTTTATAGCACAAAATACTTTATTGATTTTGCTTAAATAACACAATTACATTTAAACAGATATGGGTTTTTATTATAAATAACAAATATATACTTCAAATAGTTTTCAAATATTTATAAAAGGTAAATGGGTTTAAAAGCCTGTTATTATAGCTTATAGGTTAGAGCAACGAGCTGTGAATGAGCTTGGTACATCAAGCAGACCCTGGGTTTGATTCCCACATCCTCCACTTGCATACTGTAGGACGCAAAGCAATCATTTAACCTTCCCAGTGCTCCTGGATCACCCCTGTAAACAGTGGGCCTTAACCAGTTACTAAAGAATAAAAAAAAATACAGAAACATATGAAATGTATGTCTGATCATTGGTTGATCTATCTATGCAGTCTATATATTAGCTTGACTCTACTACTATTCCTTTCACTTAGAATATCACTTCATTATTTTCTCCAGGATCTATAGCATTTTCTCAGTCTTTCTTAAATGCAGCTGCTATTAATAATACTGTGTACAATTTAGTCTAAATGTAAAGTTTATTATATTCCTGCATTCCATGTATTAAATGTTTATAGTCTGATTATCCAACCAGTATGTTAGAATCAACGTTTTTGGCAATCATAAATATGAAAATATGATGTTTTTTATCCCTATAAATATTTTATTTATTTTTTATTTAGTTTTTGTTGACCGGGTAAGTGCACCAGACAAATCCTGCCTATTTTCAGGCACGACCCGGGGGAGGGGGATACAGATGAATGCCAACTGACCTTTAACCAGATTAAGCTGTTGGTGTTATTTTTAGTGAATGAGGAAAATTTGGCCAGGACACCAGGGAAATTCTCCTACTCTGCTGCTGCATTGCTGCCAGCAGGGGGACCCTTGGCCACTAGCGTTGCTGTGGTCAGTCTGCTTAGGATGCTGGAGGAGATGGATGCATCTAGTACAGGGGAGCTGGCCTCCTCTCCTGTACTGTCTGATCCAGAGGCTGTTGTTGCTGCTTATGATGTAGCTGAGGTTGTCGACCTCAGTATTCTTACCTCTGATGATGCTTTGGCTATGGCTTGTTCTGCTGGTATCGTGCCTCCTTTGCCTACAGATAAATCGGGACTGATCGCTGCACGTTCTCAGTTGCTGCGGCAAATGGCCTTACTTGACCGTAAACTTGCTGGTCTTTCAGATGTCGACCGATCCTCTACATTGGTGTCTGCTGTTTCTAGTCGGACGACTTTGGCTGACGGACCGGAGGAAAGGTGTGTTTCACAGAATTCGGTCATTCCTGCACTTCCTACAGACTGTTTCCTTGATTCTTGGGCTGGCAGTTCAACGGATTCTGTAGCCGTGTGCCTAAAGCCCCTGCTGACTGTCTCTTCGAACCTATTGCTGGTGCCATGTCTCTTCTTTACAGACTTCAGAGGTGTCTTTGCTGGACAGACGTTTTCTTTTCCTTCCTGAGACCAGAGACCTGGATGGAGTAAACTGCCTGGAGTTCCTTCTGCTTCTGGAGCTGAAGGGTTGAGCACTTCAAAACCGTGATTTTACCTGTGGAAGCTTCTTGGTCTCCTTATCGGCATTACGGGAGGCTGGCTGGGAACAATCAGGTGGTGGGTCTTGGTCTCCAGACTGCAAGATCCTTCCATATTCGGATGCTGAAAACGCTGGTACTTTGGTGAATGCTGTGTCTTCTGTCCCTCTGAGCTCCAACTTGCCCAGCGGTAATTTATCTGCTTCTTGTACTATGGACTCTGTGTATGTTGATAAAACTGTTGGGGGGGATTCTGCAGTGTTGGGGGATATTGTGGTTACTGAGGCTCTTGTTTCTGGTGTTGGGGTGCATGCCTCTGCTTCTAGGTGTCCCTCCTCGAGCTTGGTTTCTCCAGCTTCCGAGGAACCGAGTGGCTCGACCCCTGCTACACCAGGCTGTTTAGGTCAGGTCCCTGAGGCTGGTCAGGGAGGGGTTCCCAAACCTAGTGTCTCAGTGGGTTTTAAGCTAACTGATTTGTTCCAATCCCATAAAGGTGAGCCTGCTCCTAGACGCAATGCAGTCAGGTTTTTATATAAGGGAGGGTTGGATACTCCCTCTGACAGGCTGTATGTTGCTAAAAATTTGCTTAAAGGGTCAATGCATTTCTTTTCATCTGAAATTTTTGCCCTGATTAGTTTAGGGAATTCTAATTTTGACGTAAGTTTTAAACATGTTTCTCATTTGGACCGTTTTTGGGTCCAATATGCTAAATTTAAAGCTTTCCCCCTTTGGGCCCCCTTTCATGATGTCCCTTTAACGAAACCTACTGTTAAGACTGTTACTATTATGTTTAAAAATGAAGGTGTCAATGTGGAGGACATTTTATTTTGGCTCCGACAGAGATGTGAGGTTTTGAATAAACCCACTCCAACTTTAGATAGCTAACAGATTTAGGATGGGGTTGGAAAGTTCGTTGTTGTTTTCCAGACTCTGGTCCAGCTCACTTGCCTAATTTCTTTTCCTTGAAAAGATAAAGGGTTGATTTTTATGCAGGGCAGCCTAGGTCTTGTTTTAAATGTGACCTCGGGCCTATTTTAGCTCTGCTTGTGATACTCTTAAATGCAGCCATTGTTTGGAATTTGGCCATTCCTCCAGTGCTTGTTTGAACCTTTTTAAATGTAACCTCTGTGAAAACACTGGTCATGCTTATGGTCGTTGTCCTTGGGCCTCACATAACCGGGATGATTGTCCCTCCCATGTGGGCCTCATTAACTTTGCTCAACAACAGCTGGCACAAAAGTCTGCTGAGAGTCATTCTTGTTCTGGTTCTGTGGCTCTCCCCCTTCCCTCTTTGGCCACGGCTGATCCTGTTATAGAGCCTGCAGTTGGGAAGGCTCCTGCTTCGGCCCCTCAGGATGACTCTATGTTAACTGAGCCTGCTTCTCTGGTGGCCCCGGAGGGCCTTCCTTTGGTTTCCCCTGACACTGCTTCTCCTCTGGTTATGCCCCCGGTGGCTTTGGCTCGTCCCGGAACAGGACTCTTTACTGTTCCAAAAAAAGGACCAGGAAGGGACTGACTGTTTCTGGTAAGGGTAAGGCCCCTGGGTTCCGTCCTGGGCTTATGGTAAAAATTTGTGATTCTAGCTCCTGATATTACTGATAGGGATTCTGGGGATGATGAATCAGACACCTCCTCCCTTGTGTCTAATACTGACATGGACGGAGGTGGAGAAGTCGATCCCATTGCTAAACGGATGAGACAGAGTCGACGTGGTAAATCTCCCTAATCTTTGATATGGATTCTTTGTCCATTCTCTCCTTTAATGTTAACAGCATTAAGGGAAAAAACAAACTTGGTGGTGTTCTGCTCTCTGTACAAGAGATGCATTGTGACATCACTTGTTTAGTGGATACCCATTTAAAAACTAATACTGACCTTCAGCAAGCTTCTCGTACTTGGTCTCAGGGGCCTTCTTTTTGGTCCTCTGGGGTTGATAACTGTGATGGCATTGGTATTTTGTTTTCTAATTCTGCCCTTCGGGTATCTTGATTGGTGGATATTTTTCCAGGTCGTGCACTGCTGCTTGACCCCTCCTTTCACACTGAACGATTTCGGTTAATTGTGGTATATGCCTCTCAGACTAAAGCCTTGCGGTCTGCTCTTTTTCGATCTATTCAACCATTTTTACATACTTCTAAACTGATCATTTGGGCTGGGGATTTTAATTGTGGTCTCCATCAGTCTGATAGGGGACTTCAGACGACCAAATTGTTTAGTGATTCTATGACTTTGAAGAATGTTTTGTTGACAGCTAATCTCCAGGATGCCTATAGGACTTGTCACCCCAGAGGTGGATTTACTTATTTTTGTGGTTCTTGTCGAACTAGGATTGATTTTGTCTTTCTTTCTCATATGCTTACTGTTCGAGATTGTCGGACTTTGGTTAGTGAATTCTCGGACCATGTAGCCTTAAAGGTTGTATTGTCTTGGTCTGATGTTCCTCGGTGCAAAAAGAACAAGTGGAGACTTAATGACTCCATTCTGGATGATCCCAAAATTCAAAACTTGTGGAAGCGTGACTGGGCAGCACGATTGTCTGTTGCTGACATTTATGAGGATATTTTAGAATGGTGGGAGGACACTAAGGCTGGTTGGAAGAAGGTTTTCCAACAGAAAGCAGCTGAGGCTCACACCTGTCAATATAAGAAGTACCTGGCCTTATGGCAACAATTACAGAATTTGATTTCTCTATCTGAGGAAAATCATTATGATTATAGTTCACAGATTTCTGTTTTGCATGATCAGATGAAGGCATTACAGTATGATAGAGCTAAATCCTTGGGATACGAAGCCCGCTTTGGGATTAAACTCACTAAAGGGGGCTTCGACCCTTTTAAAGAATGTCAGAATAGGGTGGACTCTCAGGTTATTTATAACCTGGTATCCCCCTCGGGAGATCTAGTTAGTTCCCTCGAGGCCCTTCTCCAGGTTGTTGAACATTTTGTTTCGGCATGTTTGGGACTGAATCTCCGTCACTGCTGATGAGTTTTTCTTGACTCATTATCTTTGCCCTCCCTATTCCAGCAGAATGAGATGCTCCGCCTATTGCTGAGGGGAAGTATTACAGGCTATCGTTGGTTTAAAACGAGATTCTGCTCCTGGTTCTGATGGCCTCACGGCAGGATTCTATTCTACATTTCGCACTGATTTGGTTCCTGCTTTAACTCTTTTGTTTAATGAAATGTTGTCTAAAGCCTCCTTTTCGAAGTCCATGAAAGAGACAATCTTGGTCCTCATTCATAAGAAGGGGGAGGCTTCGGATATTAATAATTGTAGACTGTTGAGTTTACTTAATGTGGCTAGCAAACTTGTGGCAAAAATTTTGCTCGCTAGACTTGTTAAGGTAGCTCGGCTACTTAGTCCTGTTCAGACGTGTGGCATCCCTGGTAGGTGCCAATCTGATAATTTGATTTTATTACGTGAACTATTTGCCCTTGGGGACCTGAATCGTGTTCAGGGTTGGGTGTTGGCTATTGACCAGGAGAAAGTCTTTGATAGAGTTTCCCATACATATTTGTTTTTGGTTTTAGCTGCATTTGGATTTCCCACCAAATTTATTGATTGGATTCGTGGTCTTAATTTTCAGGCTGTGATCCTCCCTAATGTTAATGGCTGGTTGGGACACCCTGTCTTGGTAAAAAGGGGAGTGCATCGGGGTGTTCTTTGAGTCCCCTCTTATATGCCTTTGGTATTGATATTTGATAAGGGCGATCCTTCATTGCCCTGGGATCCTTGGGTTACAAGGGCCTTCTGGCCTCCCTCCCATCAAAATACTGGCCTACACTGATGATTTGGTTCTGACCATGGCATCTCATTCAGATGAGCAGGTGGTACTTGATGTGTTCCATCGGTATTCCTTACTGGCAGGATCCCGGATTAATTTTTTAAAGAGTGTTGGACTCCCGTTGGGTTCCCCTACTTTTCCTGAGTCTGGCACCTTTGCTGGTGTCCGGCTCTCTTCTGAGCCCATTCGGATTCTCGGTCTCTGGTTTGGGTCTGGAGATTTACCACTGTTGAACTGGTCTGGGGCATTAGCGAGGGCTGATAGGCTTCTGGCTGGGTGGTGGCAGCAGCTGATTGGGAGAAAAAAAGAGTTTATTTACTGAAAACCTTGATGGTCCCCATTTTCTTGTACCTGTGTTATGTTCCCCCCCCCATGTCTTTATTTACCAGATTATATAGTGTTTTCTTTCAGGGTCTTTGGGGTTCTAGGTTGAATCCCATCAAGCGAGGTTTCACTTATTGGCCTCCTAGTGAGGGTGGGATTGGGATGGTACACCCGGTAGCTTTTTTTTATAATATTTTTTTTAGTTATAATTTGGGTTGTGCCTTAAAACCAGGTAATACGGGTTGGAAACCCTTTCTTTGCTCCAGGCTTCTGCCTTGTCTCTCTCTCTCCCTGGGAACAAGGCAAAAGGAGATTTGTGGCTAAACTTTCAGGCCTTCCAACTTTTGGTGCGGAGGTCGTGAAACTTGCCATGGTCTGGGGGTTAAAGCCTGATGATTTTTGTACACTAACTAGGAAGGCTATATATGCCCACATTTGGAGACGAGAGGCTTTGGATCTTGTTGACTTTCCATCCTGTCCGCCTGCTTGTCAGTCTTGGATCCTGAAGCAACTTTTGAATCCTAGACTCCCTCCTTATGTGTGGGATATGGTCTGGCTCGGTAATTACGGTAGACTTAGTGTTAAGGGGAATCACAAACATAAAATGCTGTGTGATAGACACTGTCCTAGGGATTCCTGTCTTTCAATTATAGAATCTCAGGCTCATTTATTTCATGATTGCGCATTTGCTTCTGATTTTTGGTCAACTATTGCTGTTCTCTGGAAAGAGCCTCTTTTTACTGAGCTGTCTTATGCTGATATTATGTTTGGGACTCATTCAGTTTTACGTACTAAATATCACTCTGAAACTATATATATTGTATTATGTTTTATGCGTTATTTTTTATGGCAAGCTAGATGTTTGCTAGTTTTGCACCAAAAATGGATCCCTATTTTGGAAATTGTAATGAATGTTAGAAATGCTGTAATTACTTTGAAAAAGTTTGATTTTTCTAGATGTTCTAGACTGCAGTTTCTTCATTTATGGATTAACTGTGATTCTTGGAATTTGACTTGATTTTCTGTATCCTTCCTTTTCTTTTTTTGTTTACTGTTTCTCTTTGTCATTTTGTGAATGTTTTTGTAATGAAGCCCACCTTTTCTCAATAAAATTCCCCTACTCTTTTCGATAAGTGCCATGGGATCTTTAACATCCACCTGAACTACCACCATTCCAGGCAGATGGGACCTCGGTTTAACATCTCATCCAAAAGATGGCACCTCGGAAGTGCAGCAGCCCTCTCATGCTGCACTACAGTGTCAGTACTGGGATATTAACCCAAGTGCCAGATGTGGGAACTGAACCCACATCCCTCTGATCTCCCGGCCTCAGAGGCAAGTGTGCTACCTGCTGAGCCACTGACACTGTCAGTGTCAGACAAATACTGTATCAGGTGGAATAAGACCCAAAATGCACATTTCGGGGTAAAAGCAGTGCTCTCTTCACTGTTATGGCTAGAATGCTGCATAGCTCCACTATGATGTCATCAAGCCTTGTTTCAGTTGTTCTCCCATTGGTTAAGTACAACACTATGACATATCTAACCTGTACTATTTTGTCCTTTGACAAAACATTTTTATCTTGATGATGGATATGTCATCAACAAGCTTACTCCATGTATGTGGAAGCATTCACTCTCACTGGTGTAGTATAAACTATGTTACAACTCTTGTAGTTAGTTTGTCTGTTTGTTTAAAGCTTTTACCAGGAAATACATACTAAACTGATAATGGGTTGTTTCCAGATGTATCCTGGGAGAAGGGGAAGTGGAATGCAATACAACTTGCTAAGAAAATGCAATAAAACATATGAAAAATAGAGAGCAACTTATAGTTCTTGAGCAAGGAGACAAAAATATAAATAAAGAGTAATCATACAGTAGTTATGGCCATGAACAATTGCAAAGAATAACAGATCCAGAACTAAACCATGTGTGAAAACCCAAGTTTAAACAGTGGATTGAGGAGGTTGATTGTTGAAGTGACTGGCAACAGGCCATAATGCTGTCAAGGGAATTAAAGAAGTGAGTAAAAAATTCACAAAGGATGGATTTTTATTCTCTAATGAGTGTCTCAAATGCAGATACCCTAGTAATGGGCACACGCTAGGGAGGATTTTTAAAATTTGTAATATATCATTGCATAACATCAATGAATAACATATCAGTATGCCAGTCAGGTAGCTCAGTGGCCAAGGCTTCTGCTTGCTGCTGCAGTGTCCTGGGCTTGGGTTGCAGGTGGGGGGTGGCCAGGGGAAAGAGCCATGATTATCCCACTGGGCAGTTGTCCTCCTTCAGGAGAGGGATTCTGTCCTCTATAACTTGACTGCTGCCCAGTGAAGACTAGGTGGCAGCACGCACAGGGGCTGCCTCAGGTGTTGGGGACTGCTGTGGCTGCTGATGTGTGCTGCACATAACTGCGCATGCTCACACCGTGTCACTGCATGCTGACAGTCCCATGTGAGGAAAATTTGGTGGTATACCACCACAGCAGCGGAATAACAGCTGGCCCTTCATGTACCCCACACCACTGACTAGGCTCCCACCTCTAGAATAGATCCTGCCCCCCCCCAAGAAAGCGTGCTGCCACTGTGGGGGGCATGCCAAGGGGGAACTTGAAGGTTGAGGTAAGTACTTGGGATTTGCAGGTGATAGGGCTGGGAAGCTGGCCAACTGTGGGCATCCTGGTAGCATGGAAAGTAAATTATAGATTGAAAAAAAACATGATTTTAATAGGTCTGTGGGGGGGCACACTTACATGTGAAAGAGTGTCTCACTTACAATCTTATGGTACCAGAACTGCTCCCCTGTGGTTTTCAGTTCTCGTAGCCACAGAACGTGAACAAGGCCACCATTACAACTGTAAGAGTGGTCTCTGTGGTTGTATTAACATGCATTTAGTTCTCTGACATTGTCTTCTCATTTAACACTCTGACATTGTCAAATTCTAGTATAAAAGACAAGCATTTGTCAATGCTGAACATTGGTTTCTTGTTTAAATTGAACCTAGGTGCATTCCTGATTTCCTCATTTCACGGTAAGCCTTTAAAGAGCAAACACATGTTTGCATGGTCCAGAGAAGATTACAGCATTGGAACACCATTGGGTAAGTAAGGGCTTGGCAGGAGGGCAGGCAGGGGGCAGGGTAATGGTGCAATAGACAACACTGGACGTTTTTCTGTTTTACAGGTTAAAAAAGGGTAACAAAAAATGAATGATGAGTGATGTTATTTATTTTTCAGGGGATGACTCTAGGGTATTGGGCACCCCAGTGTCACTGTGACATTCATTGGGGGGCGGTGTTGAGAGGGAGAGTCAGTGGGATGGAAAAACACTTACGGCCTAAGGCTCCTGTAACTGACATTGAGGGACGTTTTTCTTTGTTACAAGAATAAAAATAAAAAAAACTATGAGGAAGGACACTGGGAGATTGGGCACAACCAGTGTCAGTGTTATGTTTGGGTGGGGTTATGTGGGGACACCAGAGGACTGGGCACCCCCAGTGTCAGTGTTGTATTGGGGGTCAATTATCAGAGGGGCAGCAACAGACAGCGATGGACTGTTTTTTTTTTTTTTTACAGACATGCTGGTGAAGTTGGAAGTCACTCAGCTGTTTTCTGACCAGTTTCATGCAAATGAAAGGATGAAGCCCTCTCTGACTGGAGTAGCTTCAGTTCTTTGAAGTAAATGACCATTCAGCCCACCCAGCAGTGAGTTGTGTCAGGACCACACAGACTGATCATTGGTGTACAGTGCCGAGCCCCTGGTTTTGTGAACTGCTATGGACTCAGCAGTGCCACACCCCCAAAATCTGGTACTACCACAAAACGTTGACTTTGCACTAGTGCAGCCAACGTAACAAGAGTCCAATGTGGATTATGGAGCTGCACTGCAGTAAGGAAGGCATACGCGGAAATCCAGGTAACTTCAGGCTGGTTAGTCTGACCTCTAGGGCCAATGATTTTCCATTATCAATGGAAAACACCAGTAAAATGGAATTTGTCACTTTTAAACCAGCACTTCGGAGTTAATTTTTCATTCAGTAACAACAACAAAACAGGAAAGGGACCTGGGGGTAATCATATCAGATGACCTTAAGGTTAGCAAGCAATGTGAGAAGGCAGTAGGGAGGGCCGGGGGTATACTGGGATGTATAGGGAGAGGCATCAGCAGCAGAAAACAGGAAGTTGTTATCCCTCTGTACAGAGAGTTGGTGAGACCCCATCTGGAATACTGTGTCCAGTTCTGAGACCCCATCTCCGCAAGGACATAGACAGGATAGAGGCAGTCCAGAGGAGGGCAACAAATGGTGCAGGGTCTGCAAGAGAAGCCGTATGAGGAAAGACTAAAGGAGCTTAATATGTATACCCTGAGGAAAAAAGGAGACGGGGACATGATAGAAACTTTCAAGTACCTCAAGGAATCAACAAGTCCAAGAGGGTAGCATCTTTCAGAAAAGAGACTTGCAAGAACAAGGGGACACAATTTAAAGATAGAAGGAGGCGGTCTAGGGCAATGTGAGGAAGTATTATTTCACAGAGAGGGTAGTGGATGGATGGAACAGCCTTCCTGAGGAAGTTGTGGGGTCTAAAACTGTGGGAGAATTGAAGAATGCATGGGACAGGCATAAGGCAATTCTTGTGGGGGGCAGGAAGATAAAAGCTGTTGGTTAACTAGGATCTGTGGCCTATCCTGTAGGTAGGGAAATGGGCAGACTAGATGGGCCTAGCGGTCCTTATCTGCTGTCAAAGTCTATGTTTCTATGTTTCTATTAAAAACCCTACTTTGCATCACCTTTTTGGGCAAACCCCTTGATTGTAAGCCACTTTTGTGCAGAAAATTTGCTGACTTGCTCTCAATTTGGGGACAAAGTTGAAAAAAAAAATATTTTAAGATTTTGTCAAGTGGAAGTGGCAATTTTTGAAAACAGAGAATTACTGGCTGTAGAACTTATATAGCATGGAAACTGCTTGAGTCAATCATTAATGAGTGTATGGTGAAATTCCTCGAGAGTAAGGGACTACAGGATGGGTGGTAGCATGGCTTTGTATGGGGCAGGTCATGTCAAACCAACCTCAATGACTCTTCATTACAATGATACAGGCAGTGTGTAAGGGTCAGGCCATGGATTTCCTTTACTTGGACTGCAGCAAGGGCTTTTTTCAACTCTGTGCCACACAGCAGGCTGGTGCACATGCTAAAAAGCCTAAGAGTAGGGGATAGCCTGGCCTAGTGGTTTGGAAACTGGCTTGGTGATAGAAAGTTCTGGTTAATGTGAGTCACTTAGGGGTTAGAAAAGTGACTAGTGGGGGTGCCTCAGGGGTTGATCCTCGTACCAGTACTTTTCAACGTATTCATCTGTGACATAGGAGTGGCAATTTACGGCAAGATTAGTATATTCCCAGATGATACGCAACTATGCAGTAGGTTAGACACAGAGGAGGGAACAAGGGAATTGAAGAGTGATCTACTGAAATGAGAGAAATGATCCAGAATCTGTCAACTCAAATTCAATGTGAATAAATGTGAAAATCATGCATATTGGGAATATGAACCTCAAAACAGAGTATTGGATAGGGGGTATCTGTGTAAGCCAAACTATGAAGGAAAGGGACCTATGGATCATTATCAGTGACAGCCTCAAGTCATCAGCCCAGTGTTGCATGGAATAGAGGAAGACAAACCAGATACTATACTCTATTGGTAAAGACATCACCAGCAGAAGGTATTCTTGCTCCAGTAGAAGTCCCGGGTGAAGGAATGGAATACCTGGAATACTGTGCACAGTTTTGGAGCCCCCACCTTAAAACAAGGCTGTGACTACTCAGAAACAGTGTAGGGAAGGGCAACTTAAATGGTCTATGACATGCAGGGAAAGTTGTATTGAGTGGCTAGGCAGCTTAAACATGTCCTTGTTTGAGGCAAGATGGGGGGGAGAGAGATATGATATAAGCCTACAAATATCTCCATGGTGTTGGAGAGGACTGGTCGGTGCTGTTCATGTGAAGTGAAGGGTCACGCGGCAGGGGCCATGAGTGCAAATTGGTAAGGGGTAAATTTAGGAGGGGCATAAAGTACTTTTTTAACTTTATTTTGAAATGATCTCTTACAGCATACACCATAGTACATACAAAGAAAGTGGAATGCAATATGCAATATTTTATGTAAAGAAAAAGCACTAAACACCTTCAATACAGTCAAATAACAGCCATGCTAATACCAGAAAAAGCTTATCTTAGGTGGAACAGAAGTAAAGTCCATCCCAGTAACACCGTAGGGGAGAGAGAGCTCTCACCTACCAGTAGGCAATACAGGAGGGACGCCAGTATTCCAGGCCCCTCATATGAGATAAAGGTTGGTAGGAGGCTGTGCTCCAAGGTGGGATGGAGTCATGTTTGAAAATGTGTCAGGCTCAATTAATCTGAAGTACAGCCCTAGGCACTTGTGTAGACTTACAATACCATCACCTGCCCAGGGATACAATGCATAGAAAAAAAGTATCTCACTGTTAGTTCACAAACTGAGCGGTGTGAAAGCTACACTCCTTAAAATAGATAAAAAAATCTCTCTCTGCACTGGTCCAGAACAAATGGTTAGATACCTTTTACTGGACCAACAAGGATGTTACAAAAAGAGCACAGAGCTTTAGCTTCAGACCAACAAGTCCTTCTTCAGAAGCCTAATGAGAGTTATTTATAAAATCCCATATTATTAATGCTTAGAACATGCAGGAAAAAAAAACAGAAATCATTTTCATTGGTTTAGAACAGGCCTTCAGAAATAATTAAAGTGACGTTGGAGAGCTTGAATATCTAAAGAGTGATTTCAGCTGCACCAAACTTAAAGGTCAAAGGTTGTTTAAAGATAACAGCAGGCACCAGGAAAGTAAGGACATAAACAGTAGTGGTACAGAAAAACAGTTCAACATGGCAGCATTAAAACAGATCCACAAGAAAAGGAAAGTCCTAGCCCATTTCAGAATCCCAAAAAGGAATCAAGTCAAGAGCAGTACAATAACAGACACATTAATATATACACTGGTAAATGAAGATAGTTTATGTTTAAGTTGGTCAGACTGTCAGACCACATAATCTATATTGATGGCTATGTATCTGGCACAATAAGAACAGAGTCAACAAAAGTCAGAAGAGAATAACAAGTCACCCTTCGCCATTGACAGCTTCAGGCACTGCAGTAATACCAGTGAGCAGCTTATCAGCAAAAGCAAAAGCCGCAGTATGATCTGTAAAAATACAGGTTTTACTCGTATGTTTGACTTGCAGTCTGGCTGGAAATAATAGCTGAGCATGGACTCCATGCTCCAAAAGGAATTTCTTTCCTAGTTGCAGTTCTTTTTTGCGGATCTGTATCTGTGCTGGAAGATCAGGAAAAAGGTCAGTCTGTGGTTCTCCCAAGCAATGTCTCCATGGCTCTGCACATTTTGCAGGAGTTGGATAGAAGCCTCCAGAAGCAATAATGTGACAGTAACAGTCAAAGGATGAGGAGTATCTGGTGTCCTCAACTAAGATCGCAGAGGGATGGTGAATGCCTGAGTGGTACGAACTACCAAGCTGTGAGGCAACAATTGCAGATAGGTGTAATTAGTTTGTGCAAAGTCGGTAGCAGGTCTGTAGTATTGGTTAAACTCAAGAGGAAACAAACAACACGAACATTGGCTTGCCATTGGGAATTTTCCAGACCCTCCACTCCTACTCCTGGTTAAAACAACTAAAAAAAAAATGTGTAGGAATTGCAAGTCATGCACAAAAGAGGCATTTCACTCTGTTTGCCCAGCAAATTCTTCTGTTAGCCCTCATATAGCCATAGTGTTATCCTTTAGTTTGGTTTCAGACTCCAATAACATTGTGTTTGTTGGTCTCCTCACTTGTAGCTAGAATTTTTTGCAGCAGTGATAGCATTTGGGCCAAAGGCAGCTCAAACCCCGAGGTACAGCCCTGTTGTGTAGATCCTGATCCTCACATGTTGGCTGCTGGAGCAACAAAGGCATCCAGGCCATGGGCAGTTTGTCATTCTTTTTTAGGACCCATCTTGAAGCAGAACCGTAATCACCAGCTCTAAAGCCATAAAAGAAGATAATCTAAGATCTAGAAATAGCAGAATAGCATGTTGGATGCTCACTAGCGCCTCCCAAGAAAGGGATCTTCACGGAGACTATAGTGGACAGCTGCATCCACAACAGACTCAAAACATCTGGCCAGTTCAACAAAATGTATAGCAAGGCAACCAGCGTGCTGGAATGTATAGTAGTAGGAAGAGAGAGGTAATATTACCCCTGAACATGTCGCTGATAAGGCCTCACCTGGAATTCTGTGTTCATTTCTAAAGCCTGCATTGGAGGAAGGACAGGGACACACCAGAGACAGTACAGTGCTGCATCACCAAAATGATCCAGGGTCAGCAGGCAGATCATACAAGGAATGACTGGCAGACCTGAACATGTACAGTTAACCCTCGAGATCAGGAGACAGAGATGAGATATTGTCGAGACCTACAAGTTCCCAAGGGAATAAACAAAATTGACAGTGTGGACCTGTCTGCCAAGAAGAGACAGACAGTGATGAGAGGGCAAGGGTGGGGACTAGTCAGGGGAAGATTTAAGAGACACATTGGGAAGTTTTTCTTCACTAAAAGGGTGGTGGAACAATGGAATAGATTGCCAAAGGAGGTAGTGGAGCCAGGGTCTATAAATGGGTTCAAAATTGGGTGCGACAAACACAGGGCTTGTAAGTACTGAACAACCTAATGACTAAGGGAGTACAAAGAGGTGAGGAGTCAGCCATGAGAACTGACAGTCAGATCTCAGGGTAATAACCTTATTCCACAGTAGGTCAGTGGGGGAAATAGATAGGAAAAGTTGGAACACTGGATAGATATTTTCTCTTTTTCTGTTGCCATTTTCTCTGTTTCTCTGTTTAACTGTAACAGACTACCAAGTGAATTGTAATGATCAGAGACTGTCCTTGGGTTTATAGTGGGATGGGACAGATATAAGGGGCTTGTGGCTGTGGGACTGGGAGGGGAGGACAATACTCTACATACAGAGCACATATCAAGGGGCTCAGTCTATGTTACACAACAAACAGGCTGAACTGGGTCTAGGTAGAACATGTAGAATACTGGATGAGCAACTATGCACAACCAGTGTGTTCTGCCACAGAGGCGTTCTGATTTCCTCTGACCTCGAGAGCAAAGCTCGAGATGTCCATGGGAATCAAAACCCGGAGGTGGCAAAACACATTGGTTGTGCTTAGACTTGCTCATTCTGTATTTTTTATAGTGTATAGTACTGTGTGAAATATGTGTTTGTGAGTTCTTTTGCTTTCAAAATGAAACTGACTCAGGCAGTCTATAGAGGTTCTAGAATGCTGTTATACCACAGTAGAGCAGAATCACATTCCAAGACCTTTGAACTGTGGTACAACAGCATTTTGAAAGGAACGGAATTCTATACAGAACAACAATCCACTGTACACTATAATGCAGATTCTGTGGACGCACATGCTTTTTCTGCCTGCAAAATGTTTCTATTTCTATGAACAAATGGTTTGATACCTTTGATTGGACCAATAAGGATGTTACAAAAAGGACAAATAGCTTTAGCTTTCTGGACCAACAAGTAGAGATGCAGTGAATTTAAAATCCGCCAGCAAAGTGAACTCGAAGTGCCCACTTTGGTTTGGCACTTTGCTACGCAGAGTGCCCCATAGGAAAGATTCACTTCGCCTTGTTATTATTACTTTGCATTGTCATTCCACCTTAAATATGAAGTAAGGCGGAGTGACAACAATACTGGCAGTATCCCACGCACACAGTCATCAAAATGATTGTTCATCCCCAAAGTGCTACTGTGTTGTGTCCAGAAAACTCCCCAGTGCTGATGAAGTGAAATGAGAGTGTAACAAGAAATGCAGTCTCCCAGAATTAATGGTGCCATGCAAATACACAGACAGATTAAGATTGCGCTGCACACTCAATGGATGCATATGAAAAGGCACAACACCACCTATCCAGTGCTCACAAATCACAAATCCAAATCTGGAAAGGAATACATTTTGCCAGTTGGGGGATTAGTGCATGGCAGTAATAATCCACTACCAGTAAAGATACCACAAAGCAATATAAAAAATTCATGCAGTTGCAGTGGATAGCAGGTTCACACTGCTGCAATTACTCTGTAACACAAAAAAAGTGTCTGATATAATGGCATGCATAGCACACACACACACTCACACGCACACTCAAGTAATGCGTAGCAAATTGAAAACATTTAGTAATATAACCAAATGTTTTAAACAGACCAATTGTACACTGCTGCACCACAACAATCAGCAAAAAAATGTCAAGAATTACTGAAAATATTACTGTGTGTTCATTTACACAGTTATACAAGAAAAATATAACCAAAACAGAAAGACTGCCTTTTTCTCCCAGTTAATCTACCTACATCACAAATATGGCCCCCCAAAGCACACTTCACAGTACACAGACTGACTGTTCTAAATTAACATTCGGAATCCACACACAATAAACACTCGATGATATGAGCACAGAAGGGTATCTAAAATCAATGTACTAAATTTTGAGCAAAAAATATTACTCAAAAAGGCATTTTAAACAGCTTTTAGATATTTTGAATCACAAAGCTCTGAGAGTAAACTGTTTCCAGCTACCACTGCACACACACTACCCAGGCGAGAACTGAGGCTGTGCCGAACAATCTAGAGCCCATGTGATCTGCAATCCCATGAATAACTGCAGAATTCCATTTGGAGCTCAATTACAGGGCAAAGTGAGGCAAATTACATTGATTTCAATGTACTTTGCCTTAAAATTGGTGGAGAAGTGGTTTGGGGATGGCGGAATAATGCAAAGTCATTGGTATCAATGGACTTTGCGTTCCTCATTATGAAGCGGAGTACTCCACGTCACATTGTGGAGTTCTCTGCAGATTCCACGTTACTCAGTGAATCTTCACGGAGCAAATTGGGGCCACTTCACCCACCGCTACTTACAGTACTATACAGTAACTCACATGCTGTATGGGAAGGAATGTGAATACCTATGGCTGTACTTCCCTGATGGGCTGTAGCACAAAACTCCCAGACTTAAAAATGCTCATTAATGAGTACAATGGTGAAGTGGTGAAGCCTGGAGAGATACTGCAAAGCATGCTTACAATACATCCAAGTAACTAGTAAAAAAATGAATGTTGTGATTTGTGACATGATCGTGAATCATGATTTGTGACTGCATTTGTGACCGTGATGATAAAGAACGTGATTTGGCATGTTGATGGTGTGAGATAGCCAATATGAAACTGTATTGGGAACATGAATGCCTATGGCTGTACTTTCCCGATGAGCTGTAGACCAAACTCCCCAACTTAAAAACGCTCATTAATGAGTACAATGGTGGGGTGGTGAAGCCTGCAGAGATACTACAGAATATGCTTACAATACATCCAAGTAACTAGTCAAAAAATTAGTGTTGTGATTCGTGGCATGATCGTGAATCGTGATTTGTGACTGCATTTGTGACCGTGATGATGAAGAACGTGATTCGGTGTCGACGGTGTGAGATAAACAATATGGAACTGTATTGGGAATGCAAATGCCTATGGCTATACTTCCTTGATGAGCTATAGCACAAATTCCCCGACTTAAAAATGTTCATTAATGAGTACAATGGCAGGGTGGTGAAGTCTGGAGAGATAATACAAAACAGACTTACAATACATCCAAGTAACTAGTAAAAAAATTAATGTTGTGATTTGTGACGTGATCGTGAATAGTGATTTGTGACTGCATTTGTGACCGTGATGATGAAGAACGCGATTTGTATTACAAGTGACTCGTGATGATGGTCCTGACTTAAAAACGCATATTAATGAGTACAATGTTCATGCAGAATTATACACCACACCTGTCCAGTACTCTTAAGGGAAGCCAAAGAAACAGCTGTGACTTAAGTTACAGATGGAGATTGGGCCCTAAAAACATGCAAATGCACAGACAGATTAAGATTGTGCTGCACACTGAAGAGATGAAGATGCAAAGGCACAACACCTAACCAGTGCTCACCATCAGAAATTCAAATCTGGAAAGAATACCCTTCTGGTTGGGGCGGCTACTGGGGGCAGTGTACTGCACTGTTGCAGTAACAGTCACTAGCACTAGCACTAGTACCAGTAAAGATACCACAAAGAAGTACAAAAATCACACAGCTACAGTGGATAGCAGTTTCACATTGCTAAAATTAGTATGTGGCACAATAAAAGGTGTCTGATTTGATGACACGTGTCACACACACTAAGTGATGCGTAACAAATTGAAAACTTCAGTAATATTCCACATATTTTAATCAAACTAAAATTATGCACTGCTGCACCACAACAATCAGCAAAAAAAGGCAAGAATTATTAAAAATATTACTGTGTGTACATTAACACAAGAAAAATATCATCAAAACAGAAAGCACTGTCTTTTTCTCCAAGTTAGAATAGAATTTGACGGCAGATAAGGACTGCTTGGCCCACCCAGTCTGCCCATTCCCCTACCTAATGGATAAGCTGCAGATCCTAGTTAACCAGCAGCCTACTTCTTCCTACCCCAACCCCCTAGAATTGCCTTATGACTGTCCCATGCATGCTTGAATTCCACCACTGTTTTTGACTCCACAACCTCCTCCGGAAGGCCGTTCCATGCATCCACAACCCTCTCTGTGAAAAAATACTTCCTTAAATTACCTCTGAGCCACCCCCCCATCTTCAAATTGTGCCCCCTTGTTCTTGCACACCTGTTATTTTGAAAGATGCTACCCTCTTGGACTTTGTTGATTCCCTTGAGGTACTTAAAAGTTTCTATCATATCCCCCTCTCCCTCCTTTCCTCGAGGCTATACATGTTAAGCTCCTTAAGTATCTCTTCATATGTCTTCCAGTGCAGACCCTGCACCATTTTAGTTGCCCTCCTCTGGACAGCTTCCATCCTGTCTATGTCTTTGCGGAGATTGGGTCTCCAGAACTGCACGCAGTACTCCAGATGGGGTCTCACCAGCTGTCTGTACAGAGGGATAATAACTTCCTGTTTTCTACTGGTGATGCCTCTCCCTATGCATCCCAGTATCCCCCCAGCCCTCCTTGCTGCCCTCTCACATTGCTTAATCTACCTACACCACAGATACGCCCCTCCCCCAAAGCACACTTCCACTGTCTCTCAGTATACAGACTGAATGTTGTACATTAACATTCAAAATCCTCACACAAACAATAAATGCTCGATGATATGAGCACAGGAAGGTTTCCTATACTTGATGAACTAAAGTTTCTGCAAAAAAAATGACTCAAAAAGGCTATTTTAACAGCTTTTAGAAGGTCTGAATCACAGAGAGCTCTCACAGCAGATTGTCTCCTACAGCTTCCTACACACACTACCCCAAACTGAGGCAGTGCAGAACAATCTAGAGCCCATGTGACCTGAAATCCCATGAATCACTGCAAAATTCTCCTTTGGAGCTTAAAAACAAGGTGAAGTGAGGAGAAGTACATTGTTTTCAATGCACTTAGCCTTAAGAATTGGTGGAGTAGTGGTTTGGGAAGGCGGAGTAACGTGAAGTCATTGTTTTCAATGGACTTCGCGTTATCCATTATAACGTGAAGTCTCCGCTACGTGTTGTGGAACACTCCACAAATTCACCTTCACTCCGTAAATCACTCCACAGAGCAAATGGGGGCCACTTCGCCCAGCTCTACCAACAAGTCCTTCTTTGGAAGCTTAATGACAGTTATTTAGAAAATACCAAATTATTAACACTTCAAACATGCAGAAAAAAACAGAAATAATTCTCATTGGTTTAAAACAGACATTCAAAACATAATTAAAATGATGTCAGAGAACTTGAATATCTTAAGTGTGCTTTCAGCTGAACCAAACTTAAAGGTCAAAGGTTGTCCAGTGATAACAGCAGGCAGAGAGTTCAACCCACATATATTATACCATGAATCAGTCTAATGAATAACAAAACACTAGGATTTTCCTAGTCACCAAATGATATGTCAAGTGAAAAAACTCCCAAAGACACATGCTTCAAGAGTGAGGTAAGAGCACACCAGCTAATCCAGCTTCAGCTCTTCTCGGAACTCTGTTAGTTTGAGAATACGGCCAATGACAATTCAGTGACCCTGGATAAAACAATTATGTGCCAAATTGTAACATATTAGCAAGTAAAAAATAAAACTCAAAAATTACAACAGAAATTATCTTTTCATGGCATATAGTAGGATTAAAGTGATGTTTCCCCAAAGTGAGTAAGTGTATTACTCTGATGAATGTACAACTAGCTGGAGATATATTCCCAACATACTCTCAACCAGCTACTAGGTTCCAGAAACCCTAAGGCCTTCAGTGTTGTAACAATATTTTATACATGATAATATCAATTGTCAGTGTAAGTGCCAGATACAAAGAAGTACTAGTCAAGGACCCCCAAGAATTGAGACTATGTGGTGTAATATGTGCAGATTTCAATAAATTGTCAGTGTATAATAGAAATAATACATTTACAGAAACAGTCTAAGGAATCTAAACAAAAATTCCTGGGAATTAACCCCCGGAAAGTAACTACTTAAAAGGAGATATATGTACATGAATCTTAATACACCATCAGTTGCAACAATCACCACAGTAGTTACCCAAAAATGAATTTTACCTGTCATGAACCCCCAAGTAAATGAGACAATGCTTCCTAATAAGTATATAATGTAAAAACATAACAGTATATACTCAAACTACAGAACTAGCAGAAGGAAGTAAATATCCACTATAATATGAGCCCAGAGTCCAAGCCACTATTATACCATAATGTCAAGTACCTGAACATAAGTTTACCTCAATATCCCCACAATATTCGCATCCGCTATACCCACATAACCACCCACCTCAAATACCCATAATAAAAATTCAATGTGCCACACTTCTCCCCTCGCAACACACACACACATACACAGCCACGCACACATTCACACAATACTAATGTGAGAAGCCAACCTGTAGATAACCAGTTAAGAGGGACTGTATAAGTATAAGAGTCAAAGTCCAAGGCTCGCTGAAAACCTAAAATATTTATGTCCATGCTTTGAAGTAAAGGTCAATGTAAGTTTACATTTAATGTGTCATATATCCAGCATCAGTGTTCAAGCCATCTTCCACCGTATTAAGAAGTAACATAAGTCTGATCTCACAAGCTCGTCTCTGTTGTGTACTGTTGAAATGTCATTTCAAGACATCACAGACATTTTTGGAGGTTTATTTTTTGCTTGCTAATATGTTACATTTTGGCATGCAATTGTTTTATCCAGGGTCATTTTCTTGTCATTGACTGTATTCTCAAACTAACAGAGTTCTGAGAAGAGTTGAAGCTGGCTTCCACTGGTGTGCTCTTACCTCACTCTTGAAGCATGTGTCTTTGGGAGTTTTTTTCACTTGAAGTATAATTTAGTGAGTAGAGAATCCTAGTGTTTTGTTATTCACTAGACCGATACATGGTATAATACATGTGGGTTGAACTCTCTGCCTGGTGTTATCTCTGGACAAACTTTGACCTTTAAGTTTGGTTCAGCTGAAAGCACACTTAAGATATTCAAGCTCTCTGACATCACTTTAATTATGTTTTGAATGCCTGTTTTAAACCAGTGAGAATTATTTCTGTTTTTTCTGCATGTTCTAAGTGTTAATAATATGGCATTTTTTAAATAACTGTCATTAAGCTTCCGAAGAAGGGCTTGTTGGACCAAAAGCTATTTGTTCTTTTTGTAATATCCTTCTTGGTCCAATAAAAGGTATCAAACCATTTTTTCTGGATTTGTTCTTACTAGGACCAATATGGCATTAAACAGTTTATATTTGTGTGAAACACTCTGGCTGATACACTTGGACATGTATCCATTCTCACATTAGGTGCAGTAACTGCCACGCATCATTAGGGTCAGACAAAGGGACCCCAAGACCACTCCATCATTACTATTCTCAGTTTCTATGTAACTAGCTCAGTTTTATTTGCGAATAAACATCATATTAAAGTCTCTTTAAAGGTCATTTTGGTGTAAACTTCACTGAATCTTAGTTGAACTGTTAATTTATTTATTTATTTATTTCAGTGTAGGATTAATACCTTTGAGTCAAGGACTCATTTTCAAAGGTTCCAAGTCAGTTAAACAAACAGATGCAGACAACATAACACATCGCACAGCAGTGGATTACAGAATAAGGTTACAGAGGGTTGCACATACTTTTAAGTTTAACTAATACATAGGAGTCTAGGTTTCACTAGTACATAGGCGTCAAACATTATAAGTTTCACTAGTACATAGGAGTCTAACATTGTAAGTAACAGCACTTAGTGCGGGCAGAATAGTGTTAGAAACAGGAAAGAGGGAGAGAGGCCAGGGATTGAGTCTCTGCAGGGTAGTACAGGGGCAAGTGGGGGTGGGGCATAGATGGTTGCCAGAGTGGTAGGCTGAGCTCACGAGTGGTAGCAAGGGGTGAGAATGGGATGTGGTGGAGAGTGTACAGGGTCAAAATGTCGCATGCATAATAGCGTATGACATTATGGCAAGCCCGGACCTGTGCACTCTCCGAGTTGGACCCCCCCCGGAGTTGAGAATCTTTAGTGGGGGGAGTCCGGAGGGCACAGCCTCCCGTAACGGGGGGTGTGGGGGTGGAGACCCCCACAGAACAAAAACTGCCAGAAATTGCGCAATGTGATTGTGCCGCATAGCATTCTGCCATGTGACATAATGACCTCATGCTGGTGGGAAGCAGCCCAAGGCAGGCATTGACAGATGTTTACATATGTAGTTGATGGAGTGGGCAATCTGGAGGGGAGGTTGACAGTTTATTGTAGTGTAGACTATGCAAGGTAGGTATTTTGTGGGTAGGTGGATTTGTTGAAGAGAGCGGGTGGGGGGGAGTGCAGGGGGCAGTGGTTGGGTGATTAGAGCCAAGGAGTGGGTGGGTTAATTTTGGACAACTAACTAAAGTTTTCTCAAAAAAGAGTCCCTAAAATCTTGATCATATTCCTCTAATGAAATCTCTATTGCATTTCTATTTTTACCTTTCTTATCATTATAAATGTGTTACAGTTCTTTGTATGTTGGCCTAATTGCAGAGAGCTGATGGATGACTGTGCCTTGATGACTACATTGCACTTTATTAATAAGGCTACCGAAAAAGCACTTTGACTGGTACATGATGTTCCAAAATATCTTGTTAATAAAAGAAGCTGCCTGAAGAATGAGGTTTGTTTTAGTCTGCTCTACTCTCTGTCTTTCACTTCTAGTTCACAGGAGAGACAGCACAGCAGTATCAGTGGTGCATAAGTGCAATTATTCCACGAAGTGAGCAAGACTCAGCAGTGTAGCTATTATTGAGTAACCTTGTGCATGATCCTCCACTGTGCAAAAATGTTTAGGAGTTTCCAGACTGGGATAAATTTGACCCATGGTCCAGAACATTTTATGTTTTATTTATTTTGTTTACTGGGCGAGCTCACTGGAAAATTGTCCCTTTGACAATAGTGACCTGGGCATAGACAGAACAAACATTAGAAGAACATGGGCAAAGTCTGCTGAGGTATACAGATTATCAGGAACATTAAGTACATTAGTTCAGCTTTTTCATGTTCATGGAAGCAAAGAAATATGGATGATGATGGCAGAAAAAAAAACAGTGGTCCATCCAGGATGCCCAAGTTCTCTATCTAATCATGTGGCCTACTTCCATCCAGGGTCCTAGCCTTCCACTAGAACAGGGAATGCCCAGAGACTTCATAAAAGCAGATCCGTGTTCTTATGAGAGGGGACTTTGCCATTTTCATTGTCTGAGTAGTGAATTCTACAGGTGTATAATGATGACCAAGTAGTTTGATTTGTCAGTAATAATTCATAAGAGAAGTATGTTCTGTAGAATAGACTGCATATAAGGAATAAAGTTATTTATTTTCACTGGCAGGGAAATAATCTAGTTTCTGATGAACACGGTACAGTAATTGTTAGAGAACATTGAGACAGTTGGTAACTGCAAGACCTTTTTTACTGAACCTGTTTTGCATCACTGCACTGGACATAGCTGACATTTTTCAAGCAGATTAATGCTGGTTTCAAATTGTGTGCTGTGGATTTTTGGTGTTGAGTGGACTGCTATCCACAAGGAATTTTGCCTAAATCATAAAAATCTAATGCAACCTGTACTGACTGTGCATGGGGTCCTTGTTAGTTTCGATCAATTTCTTGTAATTACTATTTAGAAAAACTATTTTTATCTCCCCAAAAAGGAAACATTTTTATTTTTGTATATTCCAAGTTTTGTTTTGCATTAACTGTTGCTTTTTTAACTTAGTGCATACATACCAAAAATTGTTCCACACCATTCCATCTTTAGTGAATAACTGCCACTTAGTTGTTACTGTATGCCCTATTACTTAACATTACCTAACTCCTATCTTGCCCACATCCCAGCGTTTTCTATTGCCAAGACCATATGCCCCCAGTACTGCATAATTGTAAATGTAAGAGGTAACTGCAAGTGTAAAAGTATGTTCCAGTATATCGACCAAAGAAGCCAGGCACTGACCATTCCCTCTTTGCAAACCATAACCGTTATGTGGCCAAAAGAAGTTACCTGTATAGAGATGGCAAAAGCAAATGGGCTTTGAGCTTTTGCAAATAGAGATTGCTTCTGTGAAACAGCTGGCCCCATGACACAAGCAAGGTACTATGGGGTCATTTGCGTCCCATTATATCCTCTTTACAGGCAATGAGCAAACATTTGCTGCAGAGATTGCACCAGCCTTCCCCCCTACTGATTGCTATACCAGTGCTGATACATTACTTTCCTGGCAGTCTAGTGCCCTCCCCATCACCATTCCAATCTGTCATAAACAGTTCCCTGGTAGTCTAGTGGCCCTCCAACCCTTGATCACAATTCTGATATTAAACAATCCTTTCCCTAGTAGTCTAGTGATCCTCCCCACTACCAGTCAGCCATTTCAATCAATAACTATAATGTCCTCACTCTCTTTCTGGTAGTTCAGTGGTCCACCACCCCCGATCATCATTCTGACATATTTTTTTTTCCAACTTTTGTTCCCTCCCATCACCTCTCACAGGAGCCTCATCAGTTACCCCACCTTATCCTGCCTGGCTGTAATTCCCTCTATAGGAGATCCTGTTCCTCCAACCCACCTGTGGCACCCCTACTTGGCGTCCCTCAGTCTATCCTCCCAACAGTGGGGTCGCCGTTCTGTACTGCAATGATCTTCCAGTCATTCAGACTAGTTCCAAGGTGGGTAGAGGTGAAGGAGGGAGGTGGTCAGGTCCCGGAGAGGAGGATCCAGCATGGACGTGGTGGCAGGAGTGATGTCTTCCTCCCAGCAAAAGGGATGTTTCCTTTTTACATGATTCCCCCCACTCCCCTAGGCATGGACATGCAGTGACATCCAACGCAGGTACAAGCATGCTCCTACACTCCTCCCATGGACATCCGCTGTCGCCTCCCCCAATACCTAATGTGGCTGGGACTGTTGCACGGCACCCGTCCATATGGTGTTACTGCTGCCAGGGATCCACAATCCACCCCTCCCCAGAAAAGCAAAGCTGTCTCTAAGACATTCAATCCTCTCTCCCCCCCTGAAAACCCCTGGCAACCCAAGCTCTCTCCTGACCCTGGGTCGCCAGCATGGTAAGAGGTAAGGCAGATGTTGGTAGCCCTCATTAGCATAACCTTCATGGCGGAAGTCACTCGCAGTGCATGAGATGTCTACCCAGGGCTTTGTTGCCATTATGGACCGAGAGGATCCTTTTAATTAAAATTCCGGGGCACCAAGTAATGAAAACATTTACTTTCATGTTAAAAGACCTAATTGGGCATTTCTGCAGCCACTGCTGCACTTAGAGACTCAGTAGGAGTTTCCCTTTAAACAGCCAGCCTGTGGCAAGATAGATTAGCCCTGACACTTTGACCATGAAGGTCTTTGTCAGGAGATGTGACTGCTAGGGATAGATCCAGAAGCAAATGGTTTGATACCTTTTATTGGACCAACATAGATGTTACAAAAAGAAAACAATGTCTAAGCTTACAGACCTACCAAGTCCTAACTAGAGCTAGAGACATTCTTAAATGGAGTGCATTTAAAGGATTATATCACAAATAAAAACTGTTTTACATTCAAAATAAACTGCTCCACATATATTGCATGCATAAACACCACACATAAATAATAAAACACTACACAGAGACTCAGCAAAAAGCTTAGTTCTGAGCAGTAAGGCATATCATCAGAGTCCTGTTTTTACATTAATATTTACGCAGTAGAACAATATGATGATCAGATAAACACATGATTTAGTCCACCAATGATAGGCAGTTCAGTATAGTTGTTAGTGTGTACCACAGAGCTGCGATGAATTACACAACTGCCACTAATTCACTATTTGACCCTCAGCAACTCCCTTAAGCCCTCTGTACTCAACATATAGTATCTCGCTTTCTGGTTCTCTTTCTGTGTACTGTTTCAATCTTCCTGTTTGCTTAAAACAACAGCAGCAACATTCTTCCCCCTTCCCTCTATCCGTTTGCAAAGTGCTTTGAGAGTACTTTCTGTGAAATGCACTATATAAACACAAATTTATTTTCTTCCTTTCCTATGCACTTAATGAAGAGGGAATGGGGTCAAAAGGTTAGAGCACAGGCCCGGAAATAAGATGACCCACAGCAAGTTAAAGCAGCAATGCATGATAATGGCGACAATTTTGATCTATACTTTTTTATTCTGTTTTAGATTGTGGCTTATTTCCTGACTTGTTTGTTGCCCTTCTTAACCCATTTTGAGTCTGCATTATCACTTTATGTACAGCTGAAATAATAAAAGGAGTGCTTCTTTCAATATGGCGTTAGACCCGGTTTTCGTCTTTTAACACCCATTGTTTAATATCACTTTTCTCGTGCCTATAATGACTTAGCATCCCCCCGTGAGACTTGTGAGTACACTTGATGACTGCTTAACCTGCTGCCCTACCTTAGTGCCATAGTGCAGTTGTATCCACTGTCTGAATTACATTCTGTAATGTATGTGTGACCCACCTGTCTCTCTCTGCCTTACTTGAAAACAAAATGTAAACTGTAGTTGGTGGGGGCGCCGCTGCTATGGGGGGGGGGACTGCTGCAGTGCTGCTGTACGTGATAACTACTGCTTGAATATGTCATGTTATTGAAAAATTTCATCTGTTCATAAAAACTAGTTCTTGTGTATTCCTGTTGCACAGTGTCACCTAGTTTCAGTGTGTCTCTGGAATCTTTCCCTTCACCCATTTTGGGTGGACCCAAGTCAGTGGTTACTGATTTAGAACTTTTCTGCTGGTAGTAGTGGCCCAAAGGATGAACCGGGAAACTACAGACCAGTGAGCCTCACATCCATCGTGGGTAAGCTAATGGAGACTATCCTGAAGGAGAGGCTGGTGGCCCTCGTAGAGGCCAAAGTACTACAGGACAGCAGACAGCATGGCATCATACGGGGCAGATCCTGCCAAACTAACCTGGTGGAGTTCAATGACTGGGTAACTAGACAACTGGACAGGGGCCATGCAGTGGATGTCCTGTATCTGGACTTCAGTAAGGCATTCGACTCGGTGCCACATGGAAGACTGGGAAGTAAGTTAGTAGGCACAGGGGCAGGTGCAAAGCTGGTGAGATGGGTAGGGAACTGGCTTCAGGGAAGGCAACAGAGGGTGGTGGTGGGTGGGGAGCTCTCACATCCAAGGGTAGTGACGAGCGGTGTTCCACAGGGCTCGGTTTTGGGACCAGTGTTGTTTGGGATATTCATTGCAAACATATCATTGGACATCAAGGGCAAGATCAGTCTGTTTGCTGATGATACCAAGGTAGGAGCAGTGGTGGATGACCTTGGGGGATGGCAGGGGTTGCAGGACGATCTGGCAAAGCTTGAAACCTGGCCAGACACCTGGCAACTGGGGTTTAATGCCAAAAAGTGCAAGGTGCTGCATTTTGGGATGAAGAACCCAAGGAGGAGTTACCAACTGGGGGGAGTGCAGCTAGCCCAGACAGAGGAGGAGAAGGATTTGGAGGTGCTCATTACAGGGTCAATGAACAACTCTGCACAATGTAGGAAGTCAGCTGCAAAGGCCAACAAAATGCTGGGTTGTATTGCAAGGGGTATATCCTTGAGGAGGGAGGAGGTGATTCTGCCACTGTATAGGTCATTAGTTAGACCGCACCTGGAGTACTGCTTGCCCGTATCTGAAGAGGGACATTAAGTTACTGGAGGAGGTGCAGCACAGGGTGATAAAGATGATCAAGGGGCTGGGGGACTTATCATATGAGAGGAGACTGAGGGAGTTGAACATGTACTCACTGGAGGAGGGACAGGGGGGACATGATTGAAACCTTTAAGTACATGAAAGGAATAAACAAGACAGGTACAGAGGGGCTGTTCAAAGTAAGGGAAGGGAGGGACACTAGGGGCCATGATATGAGACTGGTAGGGAGGAAGGTTCAGGAAGGAGATGAGACACATTTTTACAGAGAGGGTGGTGGCTGGGTGGAATGCGTTACCTGCAGAAGTGGTATCCAGTAGAACAGTGGACTGTATCAAAAGGGGATGGGACAGGACAAGGGGGAGGATCAATGAAGGGGAAGGGTGGAAGGAAGGGGCAGCTGCAGAATAAGGGGTGCTAGCTGCACATCCAAGCAGACTTGATAGACCTCTAGGCCTTTATCTGCTGGCAAATTTCGTATGTTTGTATGTTCGTAGTAGCTCACATCATCTGGTATTTCTGACATATACCCTATCTGGCTGGATCAATCTGTACTGATTTTGTAACCAGAATCTACTGCTGCTAGTGCATTGCTTTCCCCGGAAGTTGTCCCCTCCCAGATCTTATCTGGGAGGACCTAATATGCTGGAAACTGGTCTGTTATTTAATGCTGTGTCTTGCACCCAAATTACTGTTGTCATTACTGTGGGGCCCTATGCCTAATCTGTTGTTGTGTGTTTTCTGTGTGCCTGGTCATTCCCACTCTTACCTGAGGAACCTGGCCACTGTGCAATTTCAGGTACACCCCTAGTATTATCCCACCTGGGTGAACCCCGCAAAGGGACACTAGTGTATGATCATTAATTTCTGCCCTATCTAATCCTGGGTGCTTATCTCAGCCTGACATCATTTATTAGTTTTGGCTACCTTTACCATATCTAGAAACACTGTGAATATGTTGCTTACACTGTTCATCCTTCTGACTCATTTACATACTTAGCAGCACTGGGGGACTGTTAAGCCATCAGAGGATGGGGTTACTTTATCCCTTGAGAAGTGATTGGATACACAGTTATGTGGAGTACAAGTACACCCCATTAATATCTCTAACTCTTAGACTACCCTCCCTTGTAATCAGTTTACAGCTATAGTAACACTAAGGGAATGCTAAAGTGTTGCGCATCGTCTCTGGTTCACCAAGGTAGTCCTCAAGCATAAACCTCCCAAGAAAAACTTGGGGTCTGTGAGATTGTCTAAGGACCACTAGAAGGTTCACACTCTTACTACTGCTACTATCTAGCAGTATCCACCTAAACCCTGGCCCCGTACCCAGTTCTGGCACAGGTCCCAGCTACTAAGGGAAACCTGCCATTGTCTCTTTAAATATTGGTAGTCTTCTTGCCAAATTCACTCAGTTTGAAGCCTGGGTAGGATCAGTGCAACCTGATATTATATATTTCACTGAAACATGGCTTACATCTAAAATATCTGATGCTGCAGTCTCCCTGCTAGGATTTAACCCCTTTAGAGAGGGTCACCTGGGCAAGTGGGGGGTGGGGCTGCCTAGTTTACTTTACAGTGTGCCATAATCAGACCACTCCACATATCCAGCCCCAGAAACGACATCTCCAACGTTAGACCCATCTCCCTTCTGGCTCCCCTCTCCAAAATACTGGAGAAAATCGTTCACAAGCAAACCACTGATTATCTCAAACTTTATAACTTACAGACCAAAGTACAACATGGGTTTAGATCCAGACACAACACCGAGACTGCCCTTATCAAATTCTCCAACTTTATAAATAGAACAGTCGATGAAGGACTCCTTACTGGATCAGTTTTTTCAAATTGGTCTTTTGTTGACCTTACAAAAGCTTTCGACCTGGTGCACCATGACATCCTAGTATCCACCCTTTCCGACCTTCATTTTTCATCAGATGTCACAAAATGTTTCCAAAACTACTTCAGCCACAGGTCACATCAAACCATCATAAACAATGTCCTTTCTAACTCCTGCCCCACAAAGTTTGGAGTACCCCAAGGGTCCATTCTTGGTTCCCTCCTTTTCTCCCTGCTAGTAAATTCTCTCCCTGATATCTGCACCCAGCTCATCTTATATGCCAATGATGATGCCCTGTTCTGCAAAGACAAAGACCCTACCACGCTTCTTCAAAAGCTACAAGGTGACTTTAGTAGGCTTCACTCTTGGTTCCTGTCTAAGGGTCTGGTGCTAAATGCTAAGAAAACAAACTCCATGATATTCTCTAACTCACGGAAAACAATCCCTACTGAGTTAACGCTACTTGACAACAAGGGCAACGCAATCAAAAGAGTCAACAAATTCAGATACCTTGGCCTGATCATTGACAGACACCTCAATTTTAATTCACACATAAATCAGCTGATAAAGAAAACCCACCAATGGCTGGAGCTACTTTATAGAGTGAGACCATTCTTGACCAATGAATCTAAGACCCTGCTCTCCACCAGTTTCCTCATCCTGCTCCTCAACTACAGTGTCCTAGTCTTCGTTCCACCCCTCACCCAAAGCAACCTCATAAAACTCAGTTCCACCTACCACAACATATTTCAGTTTGTCACTGTAGCGTTGTGAAAAAAATTACAGTTAGTAAACTATTAATTACAGATACTTAGAAAGGAGATGAACGGAGACGAGACTGAAAGCAGAAGAATTTAATGATTATAACAATAATCACAGCGAGAGATTACAAGAAGTGGTACATTCTTCAAAATAACAGTGTGTGCTGGCTTGCTTATATAGTGGAAGACAGTATCATCATTTCCTATGGTTTTCTATGATTGGTCCAAAACAAGCACAAACATCAACTTACAAGGCAATACTCCTTTGGTATATGTATGAGCTCATCCTTGGTCAGCACAAGTATAGATAGTGTACATTCTATTATTATATATGGCTAGTAACAGTTGTCACTACCAGTTGCCAAGGTCTAGGAGGAAGAAATAGGTTTGGACTTAGGAATGTGCATACAAGCATTTTGGCCTGTCCTAATAAGAATAAACACTAGAGATAATCAGAAGGGTAATTTGGACTCTATCCTGTGTTTCTGTCTTGCAGACACGTAAGACAACTGTTTGCTATTAACTGCATGGTCAGCACAAATGTCAAAAGGCACTTTAATATTGCAACTTGTGGCTTAGTTTGTCTTGTGGCTTTACAAGTTTTATATGATCCAATTATATAGGTCAACATTTGTTACACAAACACATTATGTTTTAGACCAAAATGAGGTTTAGACTGAAATATAGGGACACATTTCTTTATCCCTTGTTACAGTCACCAGGGTCCCCAGACTGACCCACCACTTCGACCTCTATAGAATCTCCACCTGGACCTCCCTTGATGACAGACAACAGCAAAATACTTATTTTTTTCCACAAACTTTCTCTGGGCCTCCTCCTGGAGAGCATTATGTCACTTTTCCCTAAGTCCATCCATCCTTGTACCACCAGAATGTCCTCCTCCCTCTCCTTCTCAATCCCTTTCCACAGGACCACACATGGCCAAAACACCCTCTTCTACAAGGGCGCCAAACTGTTCAACAGTCCCCCCCCCGCCATCACTGAAAGCCCCACCACAGCCTCCTTTAAGCATAACCTAAAATCTCACCTTTCCCAGGATGCCATCTGCAGGTGTTTCTCCACATGATACTCCAACTTGGTGCACCTTCCCTCCACTCCCCCACTGCCTCCACTGGAACCCTGCCCTCACATAACGGAGTCTGGATCCCTTGGTCTTACAATGCCATGCACTTTCCAACCAAAGCTAATTTTAAAGTTCATATTATATTGTGTATCTCTTGTTTAACCTAGTTATCTGTAGTCTAATTGAGCACCAGTACTATCAATGCACTTGTAAATGTTTTCTCCCACTGTTCAATACCTTGTCATTGCACCAGTGTACTCTACCTCATCTCTGTATTTCCTGACTGTGACTCTATTAGTGTACTGCCTTTTGTGTTATCCCTTATTGTATTTGTCCAAACTAGACGCTTGTGAAAATGGACAATTTATGCTCACACGTCTTTCCAGTATAATCAGTAAACTGAAACTGAAACTAAAGGTCTGATCTAAAAGGTTCCAAAGTAGAATTTAATGGTCTGGATAAAAGCTGCGAATGCCTG
Organism: Neoceratodus forsteri; assembly: GCA_016271365.2. Lineage (NCBI taxonomy): Eukaryota > Metazoa > Chordata > Ceratodontiformes > Ceratodontidae > Neoceratodus > Neoceratodus forsteri. The sequence goes on from CM057458.1 coordinate 558,243,397, forward strand.
CCTGTTAAACTTTTTCTGGAAAGAGTTTGTAAATCACTTGTTCTCCTGACAACTTATTTCCCTCCAGGTAAGCAACAAAAGGGCCTAGAGTCTTTTTCCTGCTGCTACAAAGAAGTATACAAGAACTAGGAAACCACTGTCACTGATGATGTCAACATTAACATGTACGGGTCACAAAGAGACAATTGCTAGCCCACTCCTTTCCAAAATCATCTCTGAAAGTACAAGAAACAATTATAATAAAGGCTCCTTGACTCTAACGGATTGCATATTGCCTAGCCATCCAGACAGAGTCAAAGATTTCGAGATTCTTCCAGACACCGTACGTGGTCACTCACCAGTGCAGTGATCGTGGGCAGTTAAACAGTCAAAACCCTTCCAATGTTACCATTAATTGAGTCCTTAACAAAGCTAAGAAGTCTGCCTTTAAATCACATGTGGCTCTAATTGACTGGAGCCAGAGGTGGTGTTAGGCACAAGCAAACCAAGCAGCTGCTTGCATGCCAGCACAGAAGGGTGCACTAAATTAAAAGATGCAAGCAGAGACCATCTTGAAATGCAAGAGGTGTTAATATAAAAACCAAAATTGTTGTTGCCACCTTTGTATTCATAGCATATTTATCACTTTTTGGATGTGGGGTGGGGCAAAGGGATGGATGCACTGAATTTGGTTGGAGGACAAGAAACGTATGTACTGAGGTGTCACAATAAACAACTGAAAACATCATTATTTAAAACCAACACACAGAAATATTTTTTCACACAAAAGGTGGTAAACCTATATAATAACTTATCATACAACTTGGTAAACCATGAAAATTTCAATATTTTTAAAAGGGGTATTGACAACTGGCTACAAAAGGGAAAACACAAAGCATTTGTAATGTGAATTAAGAGAGGGCCAATATGGACAAGATTATCGAATCCCATTTCTAAAACCACAGTACAAAAAACAAATGCAATGCAGCTGTTATTACTGCATTGTATTGCAGTATGATACAAAAGTTATTTATCAGACTGGTAAAGTCTGCTATATATATCACATTCTGAATAAAAAAATGATAAAAATGTCTTGAGAAGTACAATAGCACTGACAATATATAACGCCTTCATAAGCAAGAAAACCAGAAAATAATTCCTTGTAGAGGACCCAGAGTGTAGAGAGAAAGTGAGTGCTACCCTTTTGACAGTATGCCAGGCTTTTATTCCTCTTCCAACACTGCAATTGTTTCTTTTAATGAATTGCAACATAACAGGAGAGATTTTTAAAAAAAAAAAAAAACTATATTACTTATATACCTCTGCTTGTTACATCACAGTTTGGGCTGTGGAAGTTATTATTTCATAAATGGAGGATTATAAATTTCAAATGTACAGAAGTAACCAGAACAGATCTGAGAGGGATTTTACTGTTGCGTAAATGCATCCCTTCATGATGCACAGGGATGATGGAACAAGGGGCACACAATGACATTGAAAGGAGGACGATTCAAGGAAATGTCAGGAAGAACAACTTCACAGAATGAGTGGTGGCTACATGGAATAGACATTTGTGGCAGGTGGTATTAGCTGATACTATAACAAACTTCAGAGATACATAGATGTTGCCAGCAAAAAAATACATTGTTTCCCATAACATCTGTCCAGCCCTACCTACTGTATCTTTTGCTGATTGTGAGAGCTCTACTGGCCTTTCACTCCTCCTTTTCCCCTTTTCTTTTGTTAATGTTCTTACCAGTTCCATATATCTGCCCCACCCACGTTTGACACCTCCACCACACACTGATTTGACACAGACTACATGTCTTGGTCGCCTGTACCACCATTTCACCACCCTCTATATAGAAAAATGCTTTCTGATCTCTCTCTTAAATTTCCTGCCCACCAGCTTCATTGTGCTTGATGCTATCAAGCATGACAGGTACTCTAAAGAGAAAGGGGTGTCAGGGTACTCCCACTGTCATTGGGAGGGTGGTAGGAACATGATGGACCAATTGTATTCTTTCCTTCATACAGATGTGTATAAATATAGTTATGTACAGCAAGTATAAACAATATGTATGTACCTTATGCATATACAGAACAGCTGGATGTACAGTATGTATGTACGGAATGTATATGGTGTACTGTATGTGTAACTTTAAAACACATCACTACATGTATTTCAAATACGCTATTGTTTTCTTCCTTTTTTTTATAATATTTATCCTCATTAAAGAGACACCGCAACCTTTTTTTGCATTGTATTATTTCTAGTTCAAAGCCCACATTTTATTATTGCTTACTTTCTTTAAAATTCATTGATGTTAGCCAGCCTAGTGGTGTGGAGGACTGAGGCGCTTGGTGCCTTAGCCTTACCTCCTGCCACATCAGCGACCTGCGGTTGGAATCAGACTCGAGTTGCTTGAGGCTGGCGGGAGAGGAAGGATCATGTATCCCAGGACAGCTCTCCTTCCTCGAGAGTAGGTGTGCTGCTTGCCTGCCACCGTGCAGGCTGGCTGGCAGCACATGCACATCACAGTGTAGGAAGGGAACCCATGTTCAGGATGGCTAGGCTGTCTCCTCAGAAGCAGAGCTCAGGCATTGTGCCCATTACAGACCCATGGGCCCAAGGAGAAAACCAGGAGGAAAACCACCCTAGGCATCAGGATGAATGACTGACCCTCCGCAGGCCCCGCACCTGTGGCTGGGCACAACCATAAGTCCTGTGGCTGAGGACAATGGTGAAGATAAGTCCCAGAGGAACTGGATGATGGAGCTGGGGAGGGATCGATCAGCAGGAAGCCACCAGGGAGAACCAGGAGATAAATAGAAGGAAAAAAATACATTGATGCTGTTGGTTGTTTTAACTGCCTCTTTTCTTAGTAGAACTGAAATGCAGGCTAATGGCGTGATGACACCCAACCTAGTTTTGATTCAAATCCTTGATCTACCATTATTGCATACTTCCTGAAAATTAGGATCACCCTCAAACAGTGCAGTGGTCATGATGCAGTTGTATCCTGTCCTCCCACTGCTTAATGAGTGGCTAGACAGTGTTGGAGTGTTCCTAAGTCCAGGAAAGATGTAGTGGGAGATGGTCAAGGAATGTAAGCAAACATGTTTTTGTGTGGTAACCCCAGTATGGTGAGCAGTCTGTTCTTCACTTTTTAAAAGAGAAAAGAAATCAGAATCAAACTACCAGCTACATCAGCAATATCTACAGAGTGTGAGCAATCATAATATGTTTTTTTTTATTTATTTACTTTTAAACTAGGCACAGTTTGAGTCTCAAGAGGGTTGACTGTTCCCCTTTTTGTGTTGGCTTGCACGCATGCGCAAACAACATATTGGGATAGTAGCACTTTCAGAGGTGTGTCAGTGTTGTGGTGAATGCAGGGCATGCTTTAGTAGGTGCTTCCCTCATTCCCAGTTAGCTAGCATTTTTTAATTTTTTTTAATTTATTAAACTCTAGGATTACGAATACCTGTAAGCAAGAACTACTCATTTACAAAGGTTCCATGTCAAAAGATGGAGGGTAAACATACATACAAAGGTCAACAGAATTACACAGACTTGATAAATGGCGAAGGCTAGGCTAATAATACAGTCATTCGGGGGAGAGAGAGAGACAACATCAGCTAGCTTAATGCAGGTTTTCAGGTGAAGATAACACATAAAGAAAAGAGTTAGTGAAGGTAGGGTATATGGGGTCAGGAAAAGAGTAGGCAGGCTGAAGGGCCATTGTCTAAGGGGTGGGGAGGGTAGCGAAAGAGCGTGGTTGATAGTACTAGGAGGGACCAACATCCATGAAGTGCCTAAAAGATGAGGGGTTGGGGGAGGGAAACAAAGTGAGAAGCAGGATCCATAGAGTTGCACTCACATGGGAGGTTGCTGGCCAGTGAGAGAGGAGAGGTGCCCCTTTAGGTGAAGCAATCGCACTGACTGGTTGAAGTAAGGTGTTGTTGGAGTTATCTCTTAAAGGTGCCAAGTGTAGTAGGGTTAAGTGTTTCTTTGTTGAGCAAATTGTACCACAGAGGAGCCCTGTAGGCGAACGACCTCTGATCCATAGTGGTCCGGCATCTGGGGACCTGGTAGATTTGGTGTTGCGCATTCCTGGTATGCTGAGTGCTGCAATATACAGTAAGGAGCTTTTCAACACCTGGCGGCATGAGCCCGAGGAGAACCTTATTGGTTACCAGGTAGGTCTGGTATTGGATCCTGCTGAGGAGTGGAAGCCACCTGGCCTGGACGTACAGATCACAGGTGTGTGTTAGACGGGCAGCACACGTTAGGATTCGGCAAGATATGTTAAGTGCCACTGATATCCTGTGGAGGGGAGTAGGGGAAGCTGAGCCATAGATGGCTAGGTCGTAGTCAATAGCAGAGGTGACAGAGCTGTTAACAGCCAGTCTAAGGGCATCAACTGTCATGCAGCATTTGTGCCTGTGGAGAAGGCCTAACCGAATATTAATGGCCTTCACAATATTGTTCATGTGCCAAGCATAGGAGAGGGAACTGTCCACTGTGATGCCAAGGTATTTAAACTCTGGAACATGTTCAAGTATAGTCCCCGAGCGGTTCTTGATGGTGAGGGGTCGAGATTTATGCTTGCTTCGAGCATTGCAGAATGACATAACTTTTGTTTTGTTATAGTTCAGGACCAGTTTGTATGAGCTGAACCAGTCCTCAACACGCATGAAGTCACGCTGCTGCTGACCCTCTAGGAGCTTAGTGTCATGGTGATTTGCGAATACGACAGTGTCATCCACGTAGAGCAGAAAGTTCTGGTGGCAGACAATAGGAAGGCTGTTCAGGAAGAGACTAAAGAGTACTGGTCCCAGAATGGACCCCTGAGGAACTCCTGAGAGGACTGTATTTTCCTTTGAGGTGACACAGGCAATCCTAACATGCTGGACCCTTCCCCCTAGGGCTAACACTGACACAAGTATTATGTAGAGTGCCACCAACTTGAGAGAAATGTGCCACTGCAATCAGAGAGAAGCTTGTCATGCAGTGGCACAGATGACACGCCTTGCGTACGTGCCTTTTCTGGTGAAACATTTCAATAAACATGGCAGTGGAGCCATCGCCACACAATCATAAAAGATGGCCAACATTGGGGTGCAATCCCAGTGTTAGCATGTCTGCCACCCCCCCATATTGTGTGGTACACTGGGAGCCCACCCCAATGTGCTGCCGCTCAGAGAAAGCCGACCACGTTGGCATGTTCATGCCCTCGTCCCACCATTGTGTGGCCATCACCCCAGAAAGTCATGGGACACACTGGGAGCCCATACCAGTGAGCCTAACATTTGTTTTATTTCACCTGTAAAGAAAGAAACCATCCCGTGGTGCAGTGTTAATATGTTTTTTTTTTGTACCTGAAAAGAAATAGTCCGTTGTCATGGCGCACCCCTCCACCAACCTGCACCACACCTCTCGTGCACCCCACCTCCCACACCCCCCCACCCCATACTTACATCCAGAGGTCCGGTGCTGCAATCTTCGGTGGAGCAGTAATACGTCTACAGTCTTCAAAGCTGAACTGCAAAATGAAGAAATGCCAGTAAGCTGTATAATGGCATAAATGGGAGGGTTTCAACGCAAGTGGATAACTCAGCCATTTTTTTGAATTTGGGCTTCAAATTTTCAACGTGGGGTTCTTGGGACCCCACCTCATGAACACATGCATTGTCATCTCGTTATTCTGTCCTGAAGGGTCATTTCACAGTCACTGCATGGAATCACCTTTCAGGACTGATTAACAAAATGACAGTGCCACTGTTCATGAGGTGGGGTCCCAAAAAGCTTTTGCAGCAAATTTGGTGAAAAAATTCCAAAAAATGACTGTGTTACAAGCGTGCATTGTGCAGTTTCCACGCACGCTCGTAACTTTGACAATTTTTAATATTTTCACTCCAGATTTTCAACATTGCCATTTCTTCACACCACCTCATGAGCAGTACAGCTGTCATTTTTTACATCCTGCCCGAAATGTGTTTTTGCACATGTGGTGCACAGTTGCGTGGTCGCTGTGGGAAATCAATGTTTGGGACAAATTAACACAATCACAGTGACACTGTTCATGAGCGAGGTCCCAAAATGCCTATGTTGAAAATCTGGTTTAAAAAATTCCCAAAATAATTGCGTTACGGGCATGCATTGCCCAGTTTCTATGCATGCTCGAAACTTTCCCAATTTTTCATAGTTTCACTCCATATTTTCAACATTCCCATTTTTTTACACCTCCTCATGAACAGTACAGCTGTCATATTTCACATCCTGCCCGAAATGTGTTTTCACACCTGTGGTGCCGAATGGCGCATTCGCTATGCAAAATCACCATTTGGCTAATGAACTGATAGTGCCACTGTTCATGAGGTGGAGTCACAAAAAGCCCATGTTGAAAATTTGGAGTGAAAATACCAACAAACGCCCAGGGCATTAGGGTTTCCAACCATAACGCCCAACCCTGTAGAGACTGACAGGTGTCAGGGGTGTGACTTGGGATTGTCAGCCTTATGCTCACGCCATTCCATCTCCATGCCCACCACCACCCTGCAGCCAGTGACAGGCATCGAGGTGTGCCATGACTCTTCAGCCCCAATGTTCACCCCATTCTCCTATACTGCACCAATCTCAGCATATTTCCTTATGGAATGGGGTGAGCATAAGGCCTGAAGACCCCAAGGCACAACGCGTCAGTTGACAGTGTCTGCAGAGTAGGATGAGGTGAAATGGTGTAAGCGTTATGGCCGATGACCCAAAGACACATCCCAATCCCTGTCAGTCGCTGCAGGGTGGGGGTGGGGTTGCTGTCAGTTCAATACATCACTGCCATTCCTATTATGCATCTCTCTAACTCCTGCACTACCAATGCCAATGCTAGCAAGACAACATTCGGCATTGACAAATACTTGTTTTTATTGCTATTGTGTTTATCCCCTCCTCTGGTCAGTTCCCATCTACTGGGCACTCCAGTCCTGTTACCCCAGCTTCCACCAAGATTTACTGCCAGCCTTTCTCCCTCAGGACTTACAATGTGCATTGATGTTTGCCTTCCCCCCACCCCTGCTCAGGCCCAGGCCACCTTTCCAACCGCTTCCAGTAGGGGCAAGGCAAGCGCCAGTCTCTACCAACCCTCCCCCCCCCCGGAGGAGGAGAGAAGTCCTTTGGACACCCAGTCTTCCTCCCCCACCTGCTGGCCCTCCAATGCCCTGAGTTTGCTTCTGAATTCTGGTCATTGGCAGCGCAAGTAGCAGGGCTTCTGCTAGTACTGCTACATTGGCAGGCTGACCTGACAGTGCCCCTTAACAGGAAAATCAGATCACTCACTATCTCTTGGACTTTTATTTGGTCTGGTTGCTTGTCTGCACCCGATATCACAAACCTCTGCCTGTGACATCATAATCGATTGCTCAGGATAATGATGTTGATTTATAAAATGAGTCTAGAGTTTTCTGTGTCATGATTGGCTGAGAGGTACCTGTGGCCATTCCTTATCAGGGCATACTGTGCCAACTGACACCTCTTCAGCCAGTCAGGACTCACCACAAGACAGCGATCACTGTGCCAACATCAGGGAACTGCGTGGCTGAGCTGCCCCCCCAGCAACACAATGTCCGTTACTGAAGCCAGGGTTTATACTGCACAGTATTGCAATATCAGGATCATAGACAAAAACATTTTTATGCCTTGTCTTAAAATATAAAAGTATTACCTCTTCTGCTCCAGTTCATAAAGCCAGCCCCGATCCAGTAAGCCGATAAATGCGTGCCGCCAACACGCAGCTTTTATACCATAGCCGCAACCCGCTCCTCTGTCAGCTGTTTTAAATGAAAGAAAGTTAAAAACTATTCTGCTTCTCCACGTGCTCTTTCAGATGAGGCTTTTTTTTAAAACAAAAAGGTTACAGGTTCCAATATTTACGCAAGAGCGAGGAGCAGGCAGCCAAAAATGTGATCAAGGAAGCCCAAGTCAGGCGCGCGCTCGCTCACCCGCCCATTTGCCAACCCACCCATGACATTTCCTGGCAACAACAGCAATGAGAAGCCATTAAATCTCCTGGCAACACAAATTTATTTGAACTGTCAACAGCCAATGAAAGTGAAACAGTTGTTTCTTTCAAGAAAAAGGAAAATACGAGCCATCACTACAGCAGCTCCTGAGGGACATACTCACTCCCGAAAAAGTTGGTGGCACCCAGAGAATGACATAAGACACTCTCAGCCTTTTATGCACTGCAAAATACAACATTAATTTAAAAAAAAATAAGTAAATTAAATAGACTGTCTCTGTGTTGGTGGTCATGAAAGGGGTGGGGGGGGCTTCAGTATCATCACAAAAAAGTCTCACTCCCAGTCAATGTGGCCACTTTGTTGCTCCCTGGAAAAGACACCCTTAAGAAAGCTACGCAGAAGTAAATAACTAAAAGTGTGTGTCACAGGTGGGAAGTGTGTGTGTGTGTGTGTGTGTGTGTGTGTAGCAGTGACAGGAAGCTCTCTACTGATGGAACAGTTATGAAAGTACTTTAATAGAGGGACTATTTTTTACTATATCAGTTATCTAAACCTTTTTTGTAATATTTTTGAATTTTTGTTTTAATTACTTGGGGGGGCATTTTATAAGTGGAATAAGACACTCCGAGGTATGGTTTTTGGGCTATGAGCACTTCCCAGGTGCTAAACATAGAAACATAGACTTTGACGGCAGATAAGGACCGCTAGGCCCATCTAGTCTGCCCATTTCCCTACCTACAGGATAGGCCGCAGATCCTAGTTAACCAACAGCCTATTTCTTCCTACCCACCACAAGAATTGCCTTATGTCTGTACCATGCATTCTTGAATTCTCCCACAGTTTTAGACCCCACAACCTCCTCAGGAAGGCTGTTCCATGCATCCACTACCCTCTCTGTGAAATAATACTTCCTCACAGTGCCCTGAACCGCCTCTCCTTCTATCTTTAAATTGTGTCCCCTTGTTCTTGCAAGTCTTTTTCTGAAAAATGCTACCCTCTTGGACTTTGTTGATTCCACTGAGGTACTTAAAAGTTTCTATCATGTCCCTCTCTCCTTCTTTCCTCAAAGGTATACATATTAAGCTCCTTTTGTCTCTCCTCATACTGGCTTCTCTTGCAGACCCTGCACCATTTTAGTTGCCCTCCTCTGGACTGCCTCTATCCTGTCTATGTCCTTCTTGAGATGGGGTCTCCAGAACTGGTCACAGTACTCAGATGGGGTCTCACCAACTGTCTGTACAGAGGGATAACAACTTCCTGTTTTCTGCTGCTGATGCCTCTCCCTATACATCCCAGTATACCCCCGGCCCTCCCTACTGCCTTCTCACATTGCTTGCTAACCTTAAGGTCATCTGATATGATTACCCCCAGGTCCCTTTCCTTTTTTGTTGTTGTTGTTACTACCTTCCCACCCATTGTGTATTCTTCCCCTGGGTTCTTGTTTCCCAGGTGCACTCAGCACAAGCACCTCATGCCTCATTACACACCTGGGGCATGCCCTTATCAGCCCATAACCACACCTTGTTGTGTCTTATTCCTTATGTAAACAGAAGATTATAAGGTCTTGTATACACAAGAAACTAGAGCAGAAAAGTCCTGGGGACAGTGGCCAGGCTTTTGTGTTAGTGGTCGTACTGTAGTCATAAAGAATTAAGGGAAACTAAATGAAAAAAATTGAAATATAAATTAAAAAGTGTCTTTTTTTTAGTTTTCCCTTTGTCATCAGGGGCTTTAGAAGATGGATCGTATTCCATTCAACATTAATATGCATTGCAAACATCAAGGGAGAAAGTATGGTACAGTGTTCAAGGAGTGCTGTTTACACAGTTAGTCCACTCTGGAGCCATTACTGCACCTTAATGAATGGTACATAGCTTTACTTTTGAGGGCATAGAAACAGACAGTAAGTAATGGCAGAAAAAGACAAATGGTCCATTCATTCTGCCTGAAGTCCTTATTTAGCCCTGGGACTTGCTGTCCCTCCAGGGTCCTAGCCCTCCCCAGCCTTCCTTCTATTCTCCTCCCAGTTTTTACCACTTCGAGCCCCTGCTGTACTCTTCATTCTGTCCCAGCTGTGCTTGAAACTACCATCAATGATTTTAGCACCCACCACTTCAGCTGCAAGACTGTTCAATGACTTCACCACCCTTTCTGTAAAATGTTACTTCCTCATGTCCCTTCTGAACCTCCCTCCTGTCATTTTCCACTCATGTCAATGTGACAGCGAATTCAGGACAGATCCATGTAGTACCCCACTCATCACCTCTTTCTCTTCTGATTTGACCCTGTTGACCGCAGTCCTCTGCTGCTTGCCCTTTAGCCAGTTAGCTTCCCCGTTTACAATGACCTTTGCTGCACTCAGATCCTCCATCTTCTTCAGTAAGCGTATGTGAGGCACTGAGTCAAAAGCCTTGCTGAAGTCAAAGTAGAGCAGATCAACAGTGTGACCCCTATGCAATTCCCTCATCACCTAGTCAAAGAAAACTGTCAGGTTAGTCTGACTGTATCTCACTGCCATAAATCCATGCAGTTTACTATCCTGGAGACTGTTGCTGTCCAAGTAGTCCACAAGGTCCTGTTTGACCAGTGACTCCATCAGTTTCCTTATAAAAGAAGTTGAGTGACAGGTCTGTAGTTCTCCACTTGTTCCTTGTCTCCCCATCCCCCAATGGAGTGCAATTATGTCTGCCATCCTGTAGTTCTTCTGAAGTAACCCCGTCCTTCGTGAGCTTTTGAATATACTTATCAGGGATACAGCCAGTACCACTGTTCACTCCCTGAGTAACCGCAGGTGCAACCATCTGGTCCCAGGGCCTTACTTATCTTTAGAGCTGCCAGTCCTTTCTGGACGCTTTTGCTTGTAAATGTTGTCTGCCTTATCTCTGGGACCCACTTAATGGCTGCTTTGATGCAACTCCGGCAAGGGCCCGCCATCCTCCCTAGTGGAAACTGAGCAAAAGTAATCATTAAGAATGGTGACCTGTTGCCTGTTCTCCTCCTGTCACCCTATCCCGCTCAGCTAGCCTTACAGTCCTCCCTGCTTTTTCCATAATGAATCATAATTGTTTTTCTCCATTCTTGACCCCCTTCCAAAATATGCAGCTGTGTGTCTACTTCTGCCTCCATAATTATCCTCTGTCTCCTTGTTTTTCAGAATGTATTCTCCCCATTCTTTCTCCCCCTGGTTTTCTTTATACTTGTAGAAGGCATTTTTCTTTGCCTTTATCACTTCCATGACTCTTGTTGAGAACAATAATGGTCACTTAAACCTTTTCTTTTTGGTTGCCATTTTCACACACAACTTAGATGCTTCGAATATGACTACACTAATTGCCCCCCACCTCTCCTCCAGCCCCCAAAGTTGTCCATCCCAACTAATTTTTCCCTGACCAGCTCCCTCAGCCTGTTGAAGTCTACCATTCTAAAATCAAGGACTTCAGCTCCCAATTTGAGTTTTCCAAACCCAAAGGCCAGTTTGAACCAAATGGAATTAGTGTTGCTGTTCTCCAGCGGCTCCCCTATTCTCACAGCTCCTAACATCTCTGAGCTGGTGAGCACCATGTGGAGGATTGCAGACTGCCTGGTGGGAGTTGTTTCAGTAGACAGTCCTGGAAGGTGGCCAGCAAGGCCTGACATTTGGCGCTCCTAGCCACTGGAACATCCCAATCAGTGTGTCACCACCACAGCTACTTCCCCTTTGACACTCCTCTTTCAAGTTCTTCCCTGAGCTCTCTGTCCCTCTCTTCTCCTTGCACCGTCAGTCTATAGATCACCCCAAGCACAGTTTCTTGCCTGAGGCTGTCATGAGTTGCACTCACAGTGGCTCTGACTCTCCATTACTGTGTCTGATGCACCCATCTTTCACCACCTCAGTGTCATCCTCGACAAAAAAGGCTACTCCTCCCCTCCACCTGTTCCTCTATGCCTCCAGAACATTCAGTACCCAGGGACCATCAAGTCCTAGTCATTATTTTCTGAATCCTACATTTTTATGATAGCCACAAGATTCACCACAGTGTCTGTATCAATGCCTGGAGCTTACTGATTTTGTTACTCAGGCTCCTGGCATTCAGGGATACCCCTTTCCCATCTCACCCTGATCCTATTTTGCTGCAACCCTTGTGCTTTCCTTGTCCTTCATCCTCTTGTTTTTCATAGTGTTTGGACACTTTGCATTCTCCCCTCTAATGTCCCCTCAGCTGATCTAGTTCAGTTCACAACTCTGTTTATACCCTCTGTACTGTTATAAGCCACCAAAGATGGGGGCGTACTAGCTAGGATCCCCCTCCTCTCACTTGCCCCTGAGGCCCAGTCTCCAATACAATCAGTTTAAATGTCTGGTATAGATGTCAAACCTCTGCCTCAGCATGTAGGCTCCCTCTCTTGTCAGGTGAACTCCATCACCCTTGGAGAGCCCCCTGTCTAAGACATCCCCCAATTCCCCGACAAAGTGAAACCCCTTCTCCTGACACCATCCCATAAGCCAAGCATTAACCTCCTATATTATATCACTGCTATCCTAACCTGCTTCCCAAAACAGGGAGGACTTCAAAAGAGGCCAGGGAGGCTGAATGTGCCACCAATCTGTCCCCAGTCTACGGAAGTTCCACTTCCCCATCTTTACTGACTGGTTCAGCAGATCGTAGGCACTTGGGTGTGCCAACACCCCTAGCTTCCCCATCTCCCTCTCCGCCATCCTTCCTATCCTGTCTAAATCCCGAATGGCCAATGCACCAGACCACCCCCCTCCCATCCACCACCCTCTCTACCCCTCTAATCATTGAGTCCCTGACCACTGAGACTCTCTAGGTAGACTTTCTTCCCTTGGGTTCCCATGTTGTCCTGCCCTTTCCAAATCACTGACTCAGAGTCCCTCCCCACACCCGCAGAGTCAGCTGCATTTTTTTTAACCAACTTTACTTAAAAAATATAATTTACTACAAGCAAAGAATAACTAATGACTTAATGAGTGCATCTAATGCCACTCCTCCTTTTTGTTCTTTTTTTCCCCCTGCCTGTGAGTAGCATATTTATGGACGATGTATTAAAATCATTGTCAGGCAGGTACTGAGGTGTTGATAAACAAGTGAATACAGCACGTAGCTTTTTAAACAGTGTGATTTTTAAATTGTAACCCAGTAGAACTGATTTCTGTCTTTGGGCTTATTAATAGTCTAAGTAAACAATAGCACACAAATGGGTGTATGTTGTGTTCTAGTATATGGGTACATGGGAATCATGAGTTGCAGCTGAATTGGTTTCTTTTGCCCGTGAGTGGGTTTTTTAGTGTACAATCTACAAATCCTCAAGTGTGTAGTTGTAGTTATGAATGAACTATATTTAGACTTGTTTTTCTTACTGTTTTAAATAATGAAAAGGTTAAATGTCCTGAGCTCTGTGATCTCTGTAATAGACTATGGTCTCATCATTTATGGCTCGGCCACAACCACAACCCTTAGACGCCTCTCAACTGCCTTAAATAAGGCATGTCGGCTCATCACTGGTGCTCACTGTCTCACCCACACATGTGACCTGTACACCCAGACCAGCTGGCTCCAACTATCAGACCGCATAAAGTTTCTCACCTGCTCCATGGCAAAAAAAATCTACCTTGGTCTTGCACCTTCTGGGGTCTCAACTCTGTTACAACATCGAACCAACAAACAGTGCCTTTGGAGATCCACGCTACAGCTACTGAAAGTCTGCCACTGTCACACTTCACAGGAACAACGCTCTTTTGCATATCAAGTGCCACTCTGGTTCAGTGGCCTCAGCCCCACCATCTCCTCTGCCCTGTCAATTGGTATGTTTAAAACTAGGCTCTGGGACTATCTCACTACCAAAAACTCCTGTGACTGCCCAGCTTAACCTTGTTTCTCCACTTCCCTGCCTGCTCTAGTGGTCCCCCCACTGGATTCTACCCTCACATCTTGGTGTATCCAATGCTGCACTTTTCAACCTCTCCCCACCCTACCTACCTACATTCCTTCTCTCCCCCAATGACTCTGGCACTTCTTACCTCTTGTCTGTTTTCTCTGACAAATGCCACTGGCTGCCTTGCTTACAATGTTACCCTTGAATTGTATTAATCTGTAATCTATTTGCAATGTCCACATATTTGTAATGTCTGTCTTTATGTTCCCCATAATTTGTATGTCTCTGATGTGGAACCTTTGTAAAAAAGCATTGGCTCAAAGGTATTTGTAATCCTAGACTTGATAAATAAATAAATAAAAATAAAAGAAAAAAAAAGTTTCTCGGGTGTTATAAAATTCCCTAACTGTAGGTTGTGCTCACTTAATTTCACTGCATGAGTATTGACCAGTCAGAGTATTTTTGGAACCCATTTTATGTGTATCAGCAGCACTGAACTAATGAGATTAGCATTTGTTACAGGGCAAGACCATTCACTTAACTCCATATAGTGTATGGTTTAGCCTTATTATGTATAAAAAAAAAAACAGTAGGTGCTGAAAACTTGTTCTGCACTTTCTAAACTGGCTTCAACTCCAGGCTCACATTGAATGTCAAGCCTGCCTTCTGGCTAAGAAGGCAGCTCTTGGTCTCCTACCACCAGGTTCTCTTCAGCTTTTCAGTCCCTTCCAGTGCATTCGTAACACACAAAGTTCTGTGAGCCAAACTTTTACTGTCCCTCGCTGTCGAACCTCGCTCCAACAGCCATCCATTGCAGTTAGAGCAGCTAATTTACTTAATTCCCATCCTCCTGAGATTGCAACAATTGCAACCTTGGGGCCATTTAAGCAGAACCTGCATCAATTCCTAGTTTCCAGAGCATCTTGTGACTGCTATACCAAATCTTTGCTGGCAGCTAAATGCACTGGGACCTCCCTCTTTTACCATTCACCCCTGTGTAGCCCTACCCTGTTGCTGCACTATTCCACATACAGCACTTCCTTCCTTCATACCTTTCCTGCCCCATCCCTACCCTCTTTTCATCCTACCTCATCCCCCTTCCTCTACTCCTACTCCCCCTTCCCTCCCCTCTGTTTCCCCACCTTGTTCTCTCCCTCTACAGCCCCAACCAGTGGGTCTTTTCCTGCATAAACTACATTGTGGCAGCTCCTCCTTGCTCTTATTTGCTCCTTCCACCCCCAATTCACCCCTATCCTTCTCTCCTTGTAACTCTTTCCACCCCTCTTCAGGCAAGGCCACTGGCTGCACTTGACACAATATTTGTCTTACCATATTATTTTGTTTATGTAATTACTTTCCTCATGTTGTACTACTTATAGAAACCATTGTAATTTGCTATTCTTGTGACTTGATGTGGAACCTCTGTAAAAGAGCCCTTGACTCAAAGGTCCTTCCAATTTGTTAAATAAATATGTAACCCCCAGGTGGCGCTATCCCAAGGGCTGCTACCCCATTTTAAAACAACTACTAAATACATTCACATTACTAACTGTTAGATTTGCATTCTTTAAATCACAATCATATGTACTTATTCTGTATTTCACAGCTTATTACATGTTACCATATTGTATACACAACAACATTTCAGCATCAGGTCATCCTTCCTGCACATGAAACTAGAAAAGAGTGGGCCCTTCCCTGTCACCTACCTTGGGGCTGGACGGGGCAGGGGCACCATACTCGGAAGGCAAGACAAGTAATCTGGAATTATTTCCCAGGTTTAGTTTGGGCAACGAGCTTGGGGTCACATACACTCCCTTATGGGCCACATTAAAGGGCAGGTCCACAGGTCTACCAAGGGACTCATAGCTTAAACGTACCACTTGTATACAGGCGGATCATCTAGTTTGCCTACCACTATGTGGGGGAGATGGTGCCACCTATCAGCAATCTTATGTTTTCCATGCAGTCCCAGATTTCGTAGTAACACATGATTCCCCCTCCTGGAGCTCAAAGGGCTTTCACTTTTTTGTTGTACCTTTCCTTGTTAGCCAGATTTCTTTTGGCAGCCATGGTTTGAGCCAATTGATATGCATGATTTAATTGGGCCTTTAACTTTTGCACATACTGTAAATGATTAGCTGCTTGAACCCCATCGGGGAAACTCCAAAACATATATCTACCAGCAGTCGGGCTTCTTTTCCAAACATCAGGTGGTAGGGGGAGAACCCAGTGACATCACTTTTAGTGCAGTTGCAGGCATGTACCAGTGTGCTGATTTGTTGGCACCATCTAGGCTTGTCTTTAGGGTGAAGGGTGCCCAGCATATCTAGCAGGGTGCAATTGAAAAGTTCAGGCTGTGGATCCCATTGGGGGTGATAAGGGGTGGTTCTGGACTTTCACACTCCCCACAGAGAAAGCATCTCTTTGATCAGATGACTCTCAAAATCCCTTCCTTGATCAGAATGGATTCTTTGTGGTGCCCCACAGTGAACAAAAAAGTTTTCTATAAGCACTTTGGCTGCAGTTGAGGCCTTCTGGTCCCTGGTGAGAAAAGCTTGGGCATATCAGGTGAAATTGTCAGTGACCACCAGCACATTACTAATGTTTCTTTGATCTGGCTCCAAACTCAGAAAGTCAATACAGACCAGTTCCATGGGAGCACCGGTGGTGATGTTAACAAGAGAGGCAGCCCTTTGTGGCAAAGCTTTTCTCTGTAAGCAGTGACTACAAGTTCTAATGTGTTGTTCGACATCAGCCCCCATTTTAGGCCAATAAAATCTGGATCTCACCAAGTCAAGTGTCCTGTCTATACCAAGGTGTCCCATGTGATTATGTAGTAATCTCAGCACCAAGTCTCAGAAGGCAGTGGGCAAAACTAACTGTTGCTTGTCTATTTGTCCCCCTCTGTCTACCGTTCCTCTACATAACAGTCTATTGATCAGTTTCAACTTAGGACCTTCTTTGTATAACAATGCAGTTCTCAAATCAGTGGAACCTAACTTTGACAAATGTTTCCCTGCTTGGAGGGCTTCTAGAGCTGATCTCGGGATTGAGCCCGCTGAATACCCTCATTATTGAATTGAGGCAAAGCACCAGTGTCCAAGGCAGAGAAGTGGCAATAAGCAGCAGGAATGCAATTCTCAGAGGGCCCGAAGCAATCTACGATACAGTCCACTGCGTCCATGGACATTTGTTCCTCCCTGTCAAACTTCGGGCAGAGTGCTCGAATATCAGGTTCTGACAGTCTGACCCAGTCATTCTGGGGAACAGGCCTCCGTGAGACAGCATCAGCATCTATGTGGTTCAGGCCTGCTCTATTCAACAGCATAGTCGTACGTAGATAATGCAGAAAGTCACCTATTGCCAGTGGCGTCCAGTTTAGCTGAAGTCTGGACATAAGTCAAGGGATCGATGTCAGTTTTTACCAGTATCTTAGCCCCATACAAGTATTTGTGGAATTGGTCCACAATGGCCCACTTCAGAGCTAGGAATTCTAACTTGTGTACCGGATAGTTCTTTTCGGAAGGGGTCAGGCTCCTGTATCAGTTAACGCAAAAGGAAGCTGGGAAAGCAGTCAGAACAGCAAAGGCCCAAACCGAGGAAAAGATAGCCAACTCTGGTAAGAAGGGGGATAAAACCTTCTATAGGTACATCAGGGAGCGAAGGAAGACCAAGGGAGGGCTAGTGAGGCTTAATAAAGAGGAGGAGGGTGGGCAGAGGGTAACTGTGAAAAGGCAGAGATACTAAACAAATATTTTTGCTCAGTATTTACAAAGGAAGTGGGAGGTACCTAAAACAAACAATAGAAACACTCTGGATACAGAAGTTGATACAGCCCATTTACAGAAGAAAGGGTTCTGAAAGAACTCTTACAACTGAAGGTGGACAAAGCAATGGGGCCTGATGGGATTCATCCCAGAATTCTAAAAGAACTAAGGGTAGAACTAGTGACACCACTGACTACCCTGTTTAACAAACATGGGAGGATGGGGTGGTGCCCCAGGACTGGAGAAGGGCAGATGTGATTCCCCTTCACAAAAGTGGGAGCAAGGCAGAAGCAGAAAACTACAGACCTGTTAGTTTAATCTCAGTGGCAGGGAAAATGATGGAATCACTTCTGAAGGAAAGAATTGTTGAGTATCTAGGGGCCAGAGGGGCTCAAGACCCAAGGCAGCATGGATTCACAGTGGGAAGGTCATGCCAGACAAACCTGATAGATTTCTTTGACTGGGTGACCAAAGTAGTAGATCAGGAAGGGGCTGTGGACATGGCCTACCTAGACTTTAGCAAGGCATTTGACACAGTCCCACACAAGATTAATATACAAGTTAGCCAGCCTGGGAGTGGGTCCCAAAATGATAGCCTGGGTAAAGAATTGGCTGGAGAATAGGACACAGAAGTAATAGTAAATGGAGTCCACTCTGAAGAAAGGGGGTTACTAGTGGGGTACCGTAGGGTTCAGTATAGGACGGTCCCTTCAATGTCTTTATAAAGCGATATTGCAGAGGGACTGAAGGAAAAGTATGTCTCTTTGCAGATGGCACAAAGATCTGCAACAGAGTTGATGCACTAGGTGGGGTGGAAAGGATGAGAAGGGACTTGGCAAGGTTAGAGGAATGGTCAAATGTATGGCAGCTTAGATTCAATGCTAAGAAGTGCAAGGTAATGCACCTGGGAAACAAAAACCCAGGAGAAGAGTACACAATGGCGGGTGAGATACTAACAACAACAAAAATGGAAAGGGACCTGGGGGTAGTCATATCAGATGACCTAAAGGTGGGCAAGCAATGTGAGAGGGCAGCAAGGAGGGCTGGGGGGATACTGGGATGCATAGGGAGAGGCATCACAGCAGAAAACAGGAAGTTATTATCCCTCTGTACTGACAGTTCGTGAGACCCCATTTGGAGTACTGCGTGCAGTTCTGGAGACCCAATCTCCGCGTGACATAGACAGGATGGAGGCTGTCCAGAGGAGGGCAACTAAAATGGTGCAGGGTCTGCACCGGAAGACATATGACGAGAGACTCAAGGAGCTGAATATGTATAGCCTCGAGGAAAGGAGAGAGAGGGGGACATGATAGAAACTTTCAAGTATCTCAAGGGAATCAACAAAGTCCAAGAGGGTAGCATCTTTCAAAAAAAGAGGTGTGCAAGAACAAGGGGCACAATTTGAAGATAGAAGGAGGCGCTCAGAGGTAATTTAAGGAAGTATTTTTTCACAGAGAGGGTTGTGGATGCATGAAATGGCCTTCCGGAGGAGGTTGTGGAGTCAAAAACAGTGGTGGAATTCAAGCATGCATGGGACAGTCATAAGGCAATTCTAGGGAGTGGGGGTAGGAAGAAGTAGGCTGCTGGTTAACTAGGATCTGCAACTTATCCAACAGGTAGGGAAATGGGCAGACTGAGTGGGCCAAGTGGTCCTTATCTGCCATCAAAATCTATGTTTCTATGCTGGCAAAAGCCACAGGTCTTAAACCATTCTCATGTTCCTGGTACAACACAGCCCCCAACCCTTGCAAGCTAGCATCAGTGTGCAGAACTTAAGGTTTTGTTGGATCTGCACAGGCCAATACTGGAGCATGGATAGGTTGATATATGATCTCATGAAAAACAGTCTCACAATCAGGAGTCCAGCAGGCCCTAAATACTTCATTTGGACAAAAATACACTCTCTCAGTCTCAAGGGATGCTGATTTTTTTTGTATCTTTTGTGGGTTGGAGGGTACCTTTGTGTAAGGTTAAGTAAAGGGTGGATCACTCTTGAATGGTGCTTGATGAAACGCCGATAATAACCACAGAAACTCAGGAATCATTGCAGTTCTTTTAGATTGTGGGGCTGTGGCCAGGTGGTCAGGGCCTCCACTTTATTCGGGTCTGTCTGTATCCCTTTGGTGGAAACTATGTGCCCCACATACTTTACAGATGTTTGAAAGAATTGACACTTATCAATGGACAGAATAATAGAATGAACGGTGGGTGGGCAGAGGGGGACAGTGAAAAAGCAGGAATACTGAACGAATATTTCTGCTCAGTATTCACAAAAGAGGAGGGGGAAGTGCCTAATCCAATTAACAGAAGTACTCTTGATAGGGGGGTCGATCCCAGTCCTTTCACAGAAGAAAGGGTTCTGCAAGAACTATTAAAACTGAAGGTGGACAAAGCAATGGGTCCTGATGGAATTCACCCCAGAATTCTAAAAGAATTAAGGAAGAAACTAGTGAAACCACAGGCTACTCTTTTTAATAAATCATGGGAGGATGGTGTGGTACCCGAGGACTGGAGGAAGCGGATGTGATTCCCTTCACAAAAGTGGGACCAAGACAGAGGCAAGAAACTACAGACCTGTCAGTCTGACCTCTGTGGTAGGAAAAGTGATGGAGTCACTTCTGAAGGAAAGAATAGTTGAGTACCTAGAGGTCAGTGGAGCACAGGATCCAAGGCAGCATGGGTTCACAGCGGGAAGGTCGTGTCAGGCAGATCTAATAGATTTCTTTGACTGGGTGACCAAAGTAGTAGACCAGGGAGGGCTGTGGACATGGCCTACCTAGACTTTAGCAAGGCATTTGACACAGTCCCACACAAGATTATTAGTCAAATTAACCAGCCTGAGAGTGGGTCCCAGGGTGGTAGCCTGGGTAAAACATTGGCTGGACAACAGGACACAGAAGGTAATTGTAAATGGAGTCCACTCTGAAGAAAGAGGCGGTTACTAGTGGGGTACAGGAGTTCAGTATTGGGTCCAGTCCTTTTAATGTCTTCATCAGTGACATTGCAGAGGGACTGGAAGGAAAAGTATGCCTTTTTGCAGATGACACAAAGATCTGCAACAGGGTTGATACACAAGGAGGCGTGGAAAGGATGAAAAGGGACTTGGCAAGGTTGGAGGAATGGTCAGACGTATGGCAGCTAGGATTCAATGCAAAAAAGTGCAAAATAATGCACCTGGGAAACAAGAACCCAGGGGAAGAATACACAATGGGTGGGGAGGTAGTAACAACAACAAAACAGGAAAGGGACCTGGGGGTAATCATATCAGATGACCTTAAGGCTAGCAAGCAATGTGAGAAGGCAGTAGGGAGGGCCAGGGGTATACTGGGATGTATAGGGAGAGGCATCAGCAGCAGAAAACAGGAAGTTGTTATCCCTCTGTACAGACAGTTGGTGAGACCCCATCTGGAATACTGTGTCCAGTTCTGGAGACCCCATCTCTGCAAGGACATAGACAGGATAGAGGCAGTCCAGAGGAGGGCAACTAAAATGGTGCAGGGTCTGCAAGAGAAGCCGTATGAGGAGAGACTAAAGGAGCTTAATATGTATACCCTTGAGGAAAGAAGGAGAGGGGACATGATAGAAACTTTCAAGTACCTCAAGGAATCAACAAAGTCCAAGAGGGTAGCATCTTTCAGAAAAAGAGACTTGCAAGAACAAGGGGACACAATTTAAAGATAGAAGGAGGGCGGTTCAGGGGCAATTTGAGGAAGTATTATTTCACAGAGAGGGTAGTGGATGCATGGAACAGCCTTCCTGAGGAAGTTGTGGGGTCTAAAACTGTGGGAGAATTCAAGAATGCATGGGACAGACATAAGGCAATTCTTGTGGGGGGCAGGAAGATATAGGCTGTTGGTTAACTAGGATCTGCGGCCTATCCTGTAGGTAGGGAAATGGGCAGACTAGATGGGCCTAGCGGTCCTTATCTGCCGTCAAAGTCTATGTTTCTATGGACAACTTCAGGCCAAAGTCTTCTAGTCGGTCCAACACCTTGAACAATCTGCCCTCATGTTCCTCCAGTGAGCTGCCAAACACAATAACATCATCCAAATACACCAGACACTCCAATAAATTCATGTCCCCCACTGCATGCTCCATCAGTCGTTGAATAGTGGCTGGGGCAACGGAAATCCCTTGAGGCATCCTCATGAATTCATAGAAACCCAGCAGGCAGATAAAGGCCATCTTCTCACGGTCTTCTGGGACCATCGGGATCTGGTAGTACCCGTTGCGAAGATCCAGCACACTTGCTACCGTTCAGGTAGTCCGAAGCATCTTGAATGCATGGCATTGTATACTGATCAGGGATAGTCCGCCGGTTTAAGGTGTGATAATCTACACGCATTCTCACGGTCCCATTCTTTTTCCTCACTACCACAATGGGAGAAGCATATGGGCTTCTGGATTCTTGTATTACACCAGCAGCTAGCATCTCTTGCAGATGTCTCCTCACATCGTCTATGTCAGCAGGTGTCAGGCGTCGAGACCTCTCACAAAATGGCCTATTATCATGCAGCCGGATATGGTGCTCAGCCCCCTGAATGTAGCCTATGTCCCACTCCTTTAAAGAGAACACCTGGTCCCTTTGTGCAAGCTTCTTACTGATCCTCACTTTCCATTCAGCTGGCAACAGGGAGTCACTGAAATCAAACAAGTCAGGCGTTACTCTATCACTTTTTCTATCACTGTTGGATGGTTTGGACTTACCTGCCCCTTTGTCAGCCACAATAGGTCGAATGCTGGATCATTCTACAGGAGTATGCCCTGTGGGAGTGGTAAAGGGTTAGGTTACAGGGTGGAAAATGGAGGGTGAAGCTAGGAGAAAGAAATTTCCCACATCTTACACTGCCCATCTGGGTTGCCTGGCCTGTCTGCTCCTTACTGGCTCCTCCCTGTGGTCTGTCATCCACCCATTCAGAAGCTAGAATGTATGTAGGGGGGGTTAAGCTATATGTTACTGGTCTGTAGACCAGAGTTCAGAGTGAGCAAATACATGAAAGGAGTGTTGGGCATCAGGGGTTGCAAGGGTGGGAAAAGGATATGGAAGGAGGAGGAAGGAAGTTCTCATGTCAGGCCCAGGGATGCGCTAGAAAAAGATTGTAAACAAAGAAAATAAAAAGTTTCTTATTTTGAGTTGCAAACTACATTTTTAGTTGGGATTTAGTTGTTTATTTTGACCAGAAAATTCCAGTTGTGTCAAGGCTCATTTACAAGGAAGTCCTGGAGGTAGCAGTACAGTGATATAATCAGTTCAGAAAGTTCAAGTTCAAGTTCAAGTTTATTGCAGGAAAACTTCATTGAGCAAGCTCATTCACAAGGAGGTCCTGTAACATAAACACTTAAAGTACAAACACAGATAGGTAATAACAGTATATACATGAAATGCACATTACATGATACAGGTTGGATATACATACAAGGGTACCAAATAGGGTGACCGCAGGTGGTAAACATTGATATGAGACAGGGAAGCGACTTACAGGTTGCATACTGATAAATGAAACATGATGACTGGTGTGTGCAATACATATACAGTATTTTGGCAGCTAGAACAAACAACAGTCTACAACTGATATGGTCGGGAGGAGTGATTTGATAGAGTAGCAGTGGAGCGTAAGCAAAGATAAAGCCAGGAGTAGAAGGGGAAGGGAAAGCAGTTAATATGACAAATCAATTATACCTTACCAGTGGATAAATATGGCACACATGGGGAAGGAAGAGACTTAATGACAGTTACAGGTGTCTTTTATTTTGGCTGAACTTAGCGATTTGTAGAAGTTTATTGAAACTGTGCTAGCTAGTTTCAGAAAACCTATTAAACATGCACACAATACTATACATAATGTATTAAAGCATATGTTATAGGCAGAGGAAATCAGTTGCACAATGTCAAACAGTTTTGATAACCTAAGCTCAATTACATATATGTGTGAAATGTATAGTCACAATATCTAAAGCTCGGTTATATATATGTGTGACATATGTAGTCAAAATATTTCTAGAATTAGTATAAGAAATTAATTAATTGAAGTGTAAGGAACATAAAAATGCTCCACGACCTGTGGCTATGACACCTAAAAGAAAATCTACTATAGTGTGTACTAAATTTTTGAACATATAGTGTCAACCAACATGTACTTCTAAGGGCATAAACAGAAGGTGACAGTTTAAACATTTGCATAATTTAATCTGGATTTGTTGGGTTTATGCTTTACAAATCTAGAAATGCATATGCTGCGCCATTCTAGTGGTCAGAGAAAGCCAATATAATGCAAAGTACAAGTTATAAAGCTGCACTGTATGATTTGTGCTTATAATGAACCAAATCATGTGACATAACACATTGCGCTTTATTAAATATGCTGACACTGCATTAACATAAATTATGTCACAATAGTTCAAACAAGGAAGAAAGCTGCATCATACTAGGTGTTTTTGCAAATACCTAGAGACACAGCTCTTACTGAAGTAGAAAAACGTATTGGCTTCATCGCTAACTCGCATTGCTCTCAGACTTAGTTGCTCTGCTATACTTCTTTTCCAGTGTATGGACAATAGTTCTAGCACTCTAGGCATCAAACCTCCAACACTTCCAACCCAGATCCTGTTTTCTAGCAGTCTCTTTACTCTGTTGTTCTATATGAGGCCCTCACTTTCTCAGACTTGCTTCTTCCAACTTTCTGGAGCATGAACTTAACAGGTGACCTGTGCCTCAACCCCAGCCTAGAGCTCTGCCACCACTCCAGGCAATGCAGTTCCACTCCAGCTGGTAAATTAAAATTCTGAGACCTGGTCCCAGCCAGAAGGATAGGACATCTGTACTAAGCTGCACTCCCATTTCTACATGCCTTCAACTCAGACTAAACTAGAACTCCCCTAGTCTCTCCCTGTTATAAAACTGACTCCTCCCCATTTCCTGTAGCTGAGCCCTCCCAGCTCCTATTATAGGGCAGCACCTCTAACAGCTACGACTCTGACCACTTATGTGCAATCATCTTTTTAGTTTCCCCACTTTGGCACTGATGTTAAATAAAATGAACTGATGTGACATGAGGGCAGAAACTTGGGCGATGGTGCTCGTCAGGTGGGCCAAGAAAATGTTAGGTTCCATTAACAATGTGTTAATGCCACCAGGGGATGTGATAATGCCACTAAACATGGTACTACTTAGTCCCCACGTGCGATATTGCAGGCAATCCTTGGCACCTATTACAAAAAGGTCATAACAGAACTGGGAAAAGTACAACAGAGAGCGGCAAAGAGGATTATGAGGCTAGAGAACATGCCATGTAGGTTGAGGCTGGGGCATCTGGGTTTCTTCAACCTGGTAAAGAAAACATTACTCCATGCCAGTGATGTTTGATTTCATGTTTTTATTACACAAATTTTGTGTGAGTAAGGGCATGGAGCAGACGGATAAAATAGGGGGCTGAATGGTCTTTAATACTGTGGTAGCATCTGTACTGGAAGGCCCAATTGTTCATTTAGTTAGTCCAGCTTTTGTGGGGGGGGGGGAGAATCACAGGATCACTATGAGGCATGGTTCCTATACAAATGCCCCACTCTACCTGGGGGGTGGGTTGGATCACCTCCAAGTGTGACTCCCCTAAGGATGACCCACTTTCCCAAGGTGGGCAGACTGAATTGCTGACAAGCATGGCTCCAATAGCTGCTCCTGTGGGGGGATGGAGATGGTCAACTTTGGTTGCATGCAGCTGGTTGTGTCCCTGCTTCTCCTGTGATGGCTGCCTCAGTGATGGTCAGCTAATTGTGTCCCTACTGGTCTCGTAGGTGTCTGGCATTGCTGGCCTCAGAGACCTGTAGTTGGTTGGGCACTAACACCCACCTCTGTCTCTTGTTGCGGCTGCTCTGTCCCTGGATGCCAACTCTTCAATGCACTCTTCCTCTGACTGCCAACCATTTAATGCCACCAGTGGTGGCTCCTTGGTTTCCCACTGAGCGGGGTGAGTATAATGCCACTAGCTGTGACTTCTTCATTGCCAACTGAGTGGGTTGATTGTAATTCCACCAGCTGCAGCTCCTTCATTGCCCACTGAGTGGGCTGAGTGTAATTCCACCAGCTGCAGCTCATTGATTGCTTGCCAAGTGGGCTGATTGTAATTCCACCAGCTGCAGCTCCTTGACTGCCCACTGAGTGGGCTGAGTGTAATTCCACCAGCTGCAGCTCCTTGATTGCTTGTTAAGTGGGCTGAGTGTAATTCCATCAGCTGCAGCTCCTTGATTGCCCACTGAGTGGGCTGAGTGTAATTCCACCAGCTGCAGCTCCTTGATTGCTTGCCGAGTGGGCTGAATGCACTGCCACCCTCCACCTCCCTCTAAGAACCTTGCCACCCTCCTCCCCCATGATCTGTGTAACCCACCACCACACATAGATTTACTGGCAGCTGGTGCACAATGCCACTGTAGGTATCCCCCACCCCCAAACTGTTTAAAAATAACCCCCACCCTATGACACCCTCTCTGAACCCTACCACCCACCTACCCACCCACCTATGTCCCTCATTGAGGCTCCTCCTGCCCCTCAGTGCTGACTCCAAAAGGTCCATCAATATGTTACTTGCTTCCCCAATCACTGACCACATTGAAATGAGTAGGGCCCATTCATTTCACTGGCCTATTTACATCAATTTTTTTTTTAATTCATAACATTTTTGTAATGCTTATGGCTGTGCAAGGAGAACAAAAACATATGGGAAAAGAGTTGGTGTGGTGAGGGGGAAGAGAGTCGTAGTTTGTTAGTTTAGTTTATTGTTGATCGGTTTGTGTAAATCATAACAAAACAAACACTAAAAATCTATAAATGCCATACATTGAATCATACAATTATTGATTGTTTAAACCATAACAACATTGGAACATTAAAATCCATAAATGCATCAGTCCAGATGTTAGGTCATACTATCATCCATTAGCAGTATATATTAAACATTATGACATCATTCCACGTGCCTAAATTCAACTTTAATGGGGCAGTTACTTAAAATAAGCTATTGATCACACTTTCTATATGTTATAATTTATAAAAAAAACCTCTCTAAACCTTCTTTCTCTCAATTTACTTCTATTGTTTAATTCAGTCATAAACCCAATGTGATCAACTGTAGCATTTTGTAGGAGACAGACTTCCCAAGTTTCCCCTGAGAATTACCTACCACTTACAGTTGTGTCTTCCTCATTTGGTGAACTCTCACAGTGCCATGCAGTAGAAAAATTCATGTCCTACCTACTTAGCCTTGCTCTAAAATCTATCTGTCAGCATTAGGAACTGTTTTAAATCATGTATGAATTACTGGGTCACTGTCCCAGGACCTGGTTAGCTCCCACCGGTACTGCTAGCATGGTCCCAACCCTAGGTCCCAATGGGCATACCCGGCCGTGCATGCTGCCCCATATGCCTCTTAAATGGTTCTCAGATTCTGCACCTTTTGCCTGACTGTACTATGTGCTACAATTACCAGATCAAGGATCTAGACCCACAGTTACATACTGAATTATTTCGTTACCCATGCTGCAACAGAGTTCCAAGGTCGGCCCTAGTAGCATAACTTGAGTATCATCTCCCTGCAGAATGGCTCATAATGGCCACTTACTATAGGAATTTTCAACCTTGGCTTGACAGGCTACCTCGGATAGCTGGGTGACCTTTCCAAATTTGCCACATGTGGACCATTGTGGGTACTAAAATACTTGACAGCACTGTTACAAATCTTTCTATGAAATACCTACTCATATTGTGCTATAAAATATTCCTTTAAAGACTATATATTCATCAACCCTTATTATGATTCTAGTATGTTTATAGCTAGCAATGCCAGATAGACTTTTCTAGTAAAATTACCAGACTGCACCATATTTTATATACTTCTAGATTGCACTCTACATGAAATCTAAAATCAACTTCTAAAGCCTTCCTAAAGTCTGTGGCTACATCTAAATAGATAACATTTTGCTAGCATTAAATTCTTTAGGCTCTACACATATAATGAGCAAACAAAAAAATACAACAAATTAAAATTGCAGATGAAGCATATCAATTTTCATATACTAATTGCCAAACGGGATCAACATCCAGCATCCAGTTCATATATTGCCATAATGAACTGCAATTGTATCAAAAAATTGTACAGAATGAAACAGTTTCTGAGTTACCTCATCCTTTCAGCTTTTAGTCCACAAATTTAATCTCTTCTCAAGCAGATGGTTAAGAATACATTCTTGATATAAAGAGTCTCCTTGGCCATCCCTGAAAGCTGGTATTGTTTGTTGGCCTCTCATTGTACTTTGCCCTTAGTGGCTGATTTGCTTCTTCAAAAAAAGGGGGTGTGCCAGTATTTCCAGGAGGCTAATCCAGTCTCTCTACTCTGGAGTCCTTCCGACATTACATTGGGCCTCTTCTTGGTTCGGGGACTCGTCCTACAGACCCCCCTCTTGTTTTCTCTAACTCCGGTGATATATGCTCCCTGTTAAGTCAAAGCAAAAAAAGTGCTCCACTAAGCACAGTAAGTCAGGGTTATCGGGTGACAAAATAACAACCCCAGACCACCGAGGCAACAATGGCATACCTTTTAAAAGGCCAAACAATCCTATCAGCACAATCTGTGCTATTGTACTATCAGGCATTCTCCTCCTGTCTGCAGATGCTCTGAATATGGCTCTGCTGGTATCTTTCCCTCCAGTCTGGCACAAGAACCGGTATGCCCAGAAAGCAGGAACCAAGCGACACCATCATTCAAAAGTAAAAACAGCTTTTTAGCTTCTGGTGTCAAAGCACAGACCAGAATAGTAGAAGTTTAATTTACCAGCAATCACTCGAGTGGGTCATGGTCAAACAAACAAACAAAAAGATTTCTATGACATGAACGCTTGAGAAGCTGGCCGGCAGCATACTTACAGCTGATAAATCCGAGAACACAGAAGCGTTTTAGCTTTAATATGTTAAGCCAAATACAAATTAAACATAAGTTTCATGCTTCATTTTCGGATAAAACAAAAGTACTGCAAGTTTTTAAAAAGTTACAAGCACGGATCTAATGCGGAATTGCTGCGAGGAGTGGAGCAGCGTTACGGTCATCTTGCAGATCCACAGGGAAGCGAGTCACAGCATCATCAAAATAGCAAAAACCCAGCACACTGGTAGGAGTGGGGAACTCCTTATTCCTGTATCATTGGGCAGACCGACCACTATTGACTGCAGTCTGGTTTCCAGCTGCCTGATTGGTTCACAGCATGACACAACTTCAGAAACTGGATTTCTCCACTAAAGCTATACCTATATGATTGATTTGCATTATGCAAACTTACGCAGTTTTTATTTACTGGGTAAGTGCACTAAACAAAGGAATTGCCTATTTTTTGACATGACATGGGAGCTTACTATGAGGTACAAACACGAGCAATTTTACAGTGCAAAGCAATACAATTATTTTAGTGCAGATCATCTGATATGAGCAATTCAGAGCAAATCAACAGATACATGTTCCAAGAAATCAGAGTACAAGTCAAATCATAACATAATTTTAAGAGCACAAATAACAGAATTTTAGGAATGTACATAATATTTCAGACTATACATTAATGCAGAAAGAGTGAGACTGTGCATCAACTAGTTAGTGGAGATGACTAGATAAATTAGCCTGATGTCCCTCCTTACAACATAATACAACATGCATTAGATACACTCACAATTAGTCTTAATGAAGAGATACTTTCAGAGGCCAATTCTAAACTGTTTAT
Source organism: Neoceratodus forsteri (assembly GCA_016271365.2). NCBI lineage: Eukaryota > Metazoa > Chordata > Ceratodontiformes > Ceratodontidae > Neoceratodus > Neoceratodus forsteri. Next base: position 558,272,796 of record CM057458.1, read on the forward strand.
ATAAGGGACTACTACAAATGGCTGGAGTAAAGGTGTTCCAAAGCACTGCGGCAAAACAAGAAAAAGAAGATAACCCTGTGCAGTGTAACATTCAGGCATAAACAGTTGCACACATAACTTGTGACCTTAACGTAGTTACAAGAGGATGTAGTCCGGAAGAAAGATTAGTGTTAAAGGAGTTTGACTACACAATGTCTGATTACTTAGGCAATCCATGTTAATATCCAGTAGTAATATAGCAGAGAGCTACCCTAACTTCACATAGACTGTACAGTGGTGAGTTTCTCAAGTGGTAGCCAGCACAAGGTGACTAATATTATTTTATGTAACATCCCATCTTCTCAGACTAAGTTTAGATATGTTACAGCATATTAAAGCACTAAACATCGGTTAGAGCTATGAGATGCCTTGGGCAAGAGACCATCCAGCACTGGATGTTAAATTATTTCTAATTCTGTAGGAGAGCTCCAGTCTAGTGTTCACAGATCTACAGACCTCCAAAATACAGTGGGTGAATTTAAATGAAGTGTCACATGTGACACCCACGTGCCTAAAATAAAGCATATGGGATGCCACCTACATAAGAAATAGGTAGAAGTAACAAGTGCAATTATGAAGTTTAGGTGAAGATCCAAAAAGCCTAGTCTGAGTTTTAGAAACATTTATGACATGTTTGTTTTGATACAATCAATACTGAATAAAGTAAAAGTTAGAAGCAAGTTGTGAGCTAAAGTCCTGTATACCTATGGAGCTTTATAACAAAATCAGGTAATCCTTGTACAGTAGGGCTGAGCTAAAAGATAGAGAGGGGGACTGTTAAATATAGAGAAAATAATCATTGGCCTAGAGGTGGATCCTGAGGGACTCAATTAAAGTGGAGGAACTTTCAGAATAAGACATGTGTTTTCTGTCTACAAGATACTTAATTAACCATGGCAGAGCAGAGGAAGATACTCCCAGATGTTTCAATTTAGGAAAAGGAGGTAATGTTCCACAAAATACAAAGCTTTCATTTCATCAGTAGACAGCTCTGGATAGTTTGCCATCATCCATGGCCAATGCAATATCATTCCTGAGATTTCACAGCATTGTTGAGAGAAGATTTTTGGTAATTAGATAATCCATTAATCTGGATATAGAGAACAATGAATGGTTCCATGTGTATTACCGGTCAGTAATACCATCGAGAGGTTCTGGACATATAGGAACCATGACAGCGAAGCTCAAGAGGTTCCTACATGTCCAGAACCGCGAGATGGTATTGCTGACCGGTAATACACACGGAGCCATACTTTATTTTTTTTAATATATGGATCTGAGTGTGTTTTGGGGTCTTTTCAGACAGGCGGTTTGCCAGTTCAGTTAAGGAGTGTGGGTCATGACGAACCGCCGCACTGTCTCGCACTGTGTCTTCAGCTGTCTGCTCGCTCCTGACGGTTGCCGGCACCTGCCTCTTTTTTCCAAAAAAATGAGATCATACCTGCTCTTCACCACTGGAATGACAGGATCAACCAGATATTTTAATTTGCTGATCGGGGAAAAGAAAATAAAACCTGAGAACTGAGTTCACCCTCGCTAAGCGACAGAACGGCCGTGTTTTTTCAGCTGTTCTGCCCGCCCACACAAGAAAACCGGCAAATGGGGAGGCACGCTTACGACGTGGGGGCAGGAGGTATCAGCACAAAACAATAGTATTACCAGTGATTGACAATATTATTACCAGTGATTGACAATAGTATTATCATTGAACCTTTGAGGCTATTACCGGAATTTTTTTGTATGCTTTACAGATGTATTAAATTCAACAGTCATATATTAAAGTCCATTAATTGGATAGAAGCTGGATGGGGGGTCCTGAATGCCCAGAACCCCCCCCCCTCCAGTCTTGCTTCCATTATATTTTCTTAAAAAGTGTTTGCACACAGGGGCTAAAAAATTGAATTTCTTTGGTGGAAGCCTTGCATTCTAAAATTATCACTACACCCCTGACAAAGGAAGTATAACAATCTGTCTGTAGTTTCCAATGTTCTTAGGTTGCCTTTTTTTTACAGTCCAGTATAAGTCAATTTCCAGTCATCTAGTACTATGGCTGTGGTTATGGGTACACTAACTACCATAGCTTAGCAGTGCCATTTGATAGCCGAAGTGCAGCAATATGTAAGAGCTTAGGCTCTAAGCCTTCTGAATATGCAGATTTGTTTAGAGATATGCAGTATAGTACATTTCAACAATTTAAAAACTTCAACAGGCTCAACTACTACAAGACAAAACGGAGAGTAAGATGAGATAATATGGCAAACAAAGTGGCAGAGTCATTGGTCATGGTGGACTGAGTGGAAAAAAGTATAGGAGTCAGTATAAGCAGATATATCCAAAAATGATTATTAAATGAGTTAACAAAAGTGGAAGGATCATTGCAGTTGGTGAAATTTATAACAATATTGAAGGGAAGAGAGCATATTTACATGGTATTCAAAATCATAAAAGGTTATACTGTACATGAATAGACTCCTTCAGGCTGTTTGGCACAATCCAGTATAACAGAATGAGGAGGCACAAGTGCAAGTTAAGGGAGAGAATCAGAAGGGATTCAAGGAAGCATTTTTTCACCTAGAGATTACTAGACGAAGTTTGAAATGCATGCAGTGTACTGAGTTTCAAGACTACCTGTAGGCTGTATAGATACCTGCCTGCAAATGTGGTGGGCCAAAAACCATTTAATTATTTCAAGCACAGGTAGAACAGAATCAAGAGTGTAATAGTTACTCAGGGGTAGTGGTAGGGCAGGGGGTAGGGTGGATGATGGGGCAAAAACCACATCTAGACAACAGGTCTCTGAGGGTAGGATAGGGTAGTTACTCAAGGGGTAGCGATAAAGCAGGGGGCAGGGTGGAATGTTTACAAAAAACCCATCTAGGCAGCAGATCTCTGGGGGTAGGATAGGGTATAACATGGCAGATTGAATGGACCAAAATGGCCTTTTTCTGCTGACATTGTCTATGTTTCTATGTTCATTACTGTTAGGAAAACAGGGTGGTGAACTTGATGTGCCATATTGTCTTGTTTTATCTCAGCACTTACAGTACATGGTTAGCCTTTGTTCTACATAAAAATTAGCCTGCTCAAAATCCTTGTACACATTCTAAACTGTTGTGCACATTCCAAAGTGTGTGCGCATTCTGAGCAGTTGTTCAGCACAGTTCAAAGGTCCTAAAATGTTGAATTCCTCGTTCACCCAACAGCTAGTTGATTACTAACCACCCAGTGCCCAAATGTGTACCTTTTAACTTGTAAAAGTCAGTACATTTAATTTAGAATATAGAACAAAACAATGAAATGGCAACTTTTTTTTGTTTTCTTTAGTTTTTACATGGGGGGGGAACACTTCTGTGACTCCTGTGTATAAAACCATATACTATATAAAATAAAATATGGGCAACCACACGCAACTCGACATGTGTTTCTATCTTGAGATTGAGATGACAGTATGGACCTCTCGAGCTTTGCTCTTGAGGTCCATACTGTCATCTCAACCCCTCGATGGAAACACAGTCTTGTTGTGTGTGGTTGCCCATACATTATTGTCTATATAGTATACACATACAGTCTTAACCTCAAATTGTTCATCACTTATCATTCAGATTACAGGATCAGTAGGCTGTCTTGCATGAAAAAGACTGATGCATTAGATGCTAGGAACTTTCACAAACTACCTTATTATCTGCATTGCTCTTTTTAACAGGATAATGCTGCATTTTGCCAGTTTGTTTTTATTTATTTTACCAGTTGTTAACTGCAATTATGTTCTTAGTGTGCTTTGTCATAACAAAATCCTCTCTTTCTGTGCTCTTCAAAGTAAATTATAAGAAATATCTGATTCTGCAAAAACAGCCCTCTGTATGTTTTGTGTGACTTTATGTATGCAACATTAATTGATCATATGCTTGTTACATACTTTATGTTCCTCTAGATGATTAGATGTGTATATCACTACTTGATCATGTGCCTGTTGTTCATCTGCATTTAGTTGGTTATTAGTTATTAATGCAGTATAAGCCCCTGCTATCCACTATAAACAAAAAACATAATTAGAAATAAATAATGTAACCTAATTGAGAATTGAACCAGTCCCCCAGAATAATATCCAAAGCAATCAGGCTCACACAACAGCATAAGGTTCCTATAGTTAGTTTCTTTCTCTGGTTGCATATCAAGCAACTAGGAGCAATTAAGATGGTAATTAATTGTTGGTGCAGTATTCACCACTACTTAGCTGTTGAAACACAAATTAATAATGCGACCAAACTGGAAACTGAACTCAGACCCCCTGAAATACCATGCTAGTTCTCCATCACAGAACTATCAGGCCCACAGGGCAGCCATTAGTTATCACTCATTGCAGTTTGTTTCTCAGTTACATAGCAGTGGCTAATACTGCACCAATAACTAATAACCATCTCAGTTGTTCCTAGTTGCAGGATAAGCAATAAAAGCAAGAATGTGACAGTATAAATTTTAGACTGCTATGTGACCATTACAGCTCAGTGGTAAAGCACTGGGATGGTATTGTGAGGGCCTGGGTTGAGTTCCCAATTAAAGTCACATTATTTCTTTCTAATTACAATTTGTATCTATATTTAGCATACAGTAGTAGCAAAGACTTGGTCAGATATTTCCTGAGATATCTCTAGAGAAAATCCTAGCCTGGCTGCAGTACTGCTAAATTGCCATCAGAGAGAATCTCTTTCAAAATATCTGTAAATTGCTGCCCATGCCAGTTGCTGCAGCTGTAATTGTTATCATCTGTCTCTGGGTTGTCCCTATAAAAGGACTTGCTTCCCAAAGTATTCACCAGTTACCAAAAACAAATAACTAAATAAATAATGACAGTAGAGACAGTATCTCATATCAAAGCTCCTTTGAAAGAATATTGTTTAACTTCTATATTTTTTTTTAAATGTTGGCTCTCCGGGTTTGCCTTAAGAGATACATAGATACATAGACAGTGTCGGCAGATAAGGGCCTATGGCCCACCCAGTCTGCCCATTTGAGCTTGTAAGTTCAGTTTGTTTTCCTAGAAGTCTGTTTCCTCTTACCCCTGACCTCTAGAATTCCTTTATGTCTATCCCATGCATTCTTAAATCTACGTGATTGTTTCAGCCCCCACCACTTCCTCTGGCAGGGTGTTCCACTTGTCCACCACGTTCTGTGAAGAAATTCTTTCTCATGTTTCCTCTGAATCGTCTTCCCTCAACTTCATCCCATGCCCTCTAGTCCTGGAACATCTTTTACGCTTAAAATAGTGTTTTCCTGCACCCTGTTCCTCCCTGTAAGATACTTGTATGTCTCTATCATATCCCCTCTCCCTCCTCTCCTCCAGGAGTACATGTTCAGTTCCTTCAACCTGTCTTCATAGGACTTGTGATGCAATCCATGCACCATCTTTGTTGCCCTCCTCTGAACCTTCTCTACCCTGTCTATGTCCTTACGTGGTATAGTCTCCAGAACTTTACACTGTACTCCAGGTGGGGCCTCACTAGTGTCTTGTATAAGCGAATTATGACCTCCCTTTTCTGCTGGTGATGCCCTGCCTATACATCCCAGCATCCTATTTGCTTTACCTGCTGCCTGTCACACTGTTTCCTACCTTGAGGTCATCAGAATGACAACCCCAAGATCCCTTTCCTGCTTGGTGCATGCTATATCCTCACCCCCAACTGATATATTGTGCTTGGGGTTTTTGTCCATATGCATTATCTTGTACTTCTTTGCATTGAATTTCAACTGCCAAACCCTGACCATTCTTCAAGTTTCTGCAGGTCGCTTCTCATTCTGTCTACACCTTCTGGTGTGTCTACTCTGTTACAAGTTTTGTGTCATCAGCGAACAGTGAAATTCTGCCTTCTAGATCCTGCGCAATGTCACTGATGAAGATGTTGAATAGGACTGGTCCCAGCACTGATCCTGTGGTACCCACTGGTCACTCTTCCCTCTGTGGAGTGACAGCCATTTACCACCACCCTCTGTGTCCTGCCACCCAGCCAGTTACCTACCACCACACTACTGTCCTGCCACACCCATATTCCCCAGTTTGTGTAATAGTCTTCTATGTGGCACAGTGTCAAAGGACTTGCTGAAGTCCAGATAGGCCATGTTCACTGCCCTCCCTGATCCACCTCCTAGTCACCCAGTCAAAAATTCAACGAGGTTGGTTTGACATGACCTTCCCTGGTAAAACCATGCTGCCTTGGGTCCTGTAGTCCATTGACAGCCAGATGTTCCACCAATCTCTCCTTCAGTAGTGCTTCCATGATCTTCCCCACTACCGGTGAGGCTGACTGGTCTGTAGTTCCCTGCTTCCTCTTTGTTCCCACTTTTGTATAAGGGACTACATCTGCTGTCCTCCAGTCTTTGGGTACCTCCCTGTTTCCAGTGATTGGCTAAACAGGATAGCCAGAGTTCAGCCACCACCTCTCTTAGTTCTTTAAGGACCCTGGGGTGCACCCCATCTGGCTCCATTGCTTTATCAACTCTTATTACTTCCAGTTCCTTCAGGACCCTTCGTGTACAGGGACTTGTGTCCATTTCTGCACCATTCTCACCCTTGTGCTCCTTCAGACCCATTACCCCCTCTTCCTCAGTAAAGACTGAGAAGAAATACCTGTTCAATATGTCAGCTTTACTGTTGTCATCCTCCATGCGGCTCCCATCCTCCCCTTCAGTCTCACTATCCCTCCCTTTGTCTTTCTTTTTCACTTATGTACCTGTAAAGGTTTGTCCCTTTACCCACTGATTTTGCAATGTGTTCTTCTGTCTGAGCTTTGGCTTCCCTTACTGACCTCCCTGCCTCCCTTTGCTTCTCCTGGTACTTCTCCCTATCCCCTTCTGCCTGTGTCTTTTTGTATTGCCTGAATACAATCTTTTTGGCTTTCACTTTCTTTGCTACCTCTTTGGAAAACTATAATGGTCTCCTCTTCCTTTTCCTCTTGCTAACCTGCTTAATGCATAATTCTGTTGTTCTTGTAATCCCCATTTTAAATACTGCCCACTGTTCCTCAACCCCTGATTCCTGTCCCATTCCCCTTAATGCCTCTTTCAAGTATCTCCCCATTTTCCCAAAGTCTGCCCCCCTAAAATCCAGGATACGTGTTTTTGTGTGGTTTAGCTCTGCTCTTTCTGTGATTTCAAACCACAATGACTGTTGGTCACTGTTACCCAGGTGCTCTCCCACTGTTACCCCCATCACACTGTCCCTGTTTGTGAGCACAAGGTCCAGTATTGCCTTCTGCCGAGTTGGTTCCATGACCAGTTGCTTGATGAAGGCACCCTGAAGGGAGTCCAGGATAAATCTGCTCCTAGTTGATGCTGCTGCTGGGATGCTCCAGTCCACGTCTGGAATGTTGAAGTCTCCAACCAGTACTACCTCACCCTTCTCTGCCATCCTTTGGATGGCTAGCATCAGCTCCCCCTATCTGTTTCTTCCTCATGGGCTGGTGGTCTATAGACCTAGTTCTATAGATAAGAACATTTTATTTTCCAAAGGGTCCCAGGGCAACAGAAACGTATATACTGCTAGTTGTATTGCTACATGGCACACGCCATATTTAATTTATTTAAAGGGGCACTATCAACCTTTTGTGCATCTTATTATTTCTATTTTAAAACCCAAATTTTACAAGTGCTTACTTTCTCTAACATTCATTGATGCTGCTGTTGTTTTATTTAAACTGCCTCCTTGCTTTGTAGAACTGAAATGTATGCTGATGTATAATTGTAACTAACCTTGTTTTGTTTCAAATCCTGGATCTATTCTTATTAAATACTTCCTGGACATTAGAAACACTCTCAGACAGTGCAGCAACTGATGATGCAATAGTCTCCTCAACTCTCACTGCATGATTAGTGGCTAAAATGTGTTGGGAGTGTTCCGAAGTCCAGGAAAGATGCAGTGGAAATGATCAAGTAGTGTAAACATTAATGTTTTTGTGTGGTAACACCAGTATGATGGATAGTCTCTTTTTAAAACAACAGCAACAAAAAAAGGCAGAATCAAGTAACCAGCTACATCAGCAGTTGTTACAGAATGTGAACAATCATAATATGTGTTTTGTTTTTAAACTAGGGACACTTTGAGGCCTAAGGGGGTTGACAATGTCCCTTTAAGTTTTTGCTGACTGGGTAGGTACAATAGACAATAAATTCATATTTTCGGGAAGAATCTGGATATATACCTGTACATCAGATGAATATGACATTAGTGACACAACATGAGCCTTTATGCATTGGGGGTCAGAGCAGCTGCCCACCTTATCACAATGGGTGCAGTCTTTGCTACATTGTATGAAGCTAGAACACCTCCAGTACAATGCTAACAACAAATAAGAGAAATACAAACGTATGTGGGGATGTCTGGAACTAGCTTTGACATTCCCTTGGTTTCTAACCTTTTAATGAGCCAAGGAGAGGGGGAATGTATGCTGTACAAAACTATCTGAATGTTAAGGCACATTTGATTTGGGACTGTTGGCATCATACAAAGCAGACTCCTCAATGTAGATTTCTTTCACTGTGCTAGTGTAGTCTTTTTCAGATAGCTGGGGCACTGATCAAGATGTATTACTAAGCAGCCTAAATGGAGATTCATAGACTCAATTATTTTAAAGAAGGCTCAGATAGTAGACTCAAATATGTGACATACTCAGTTGGATGGTTTATGAAGGCAGCATACCTGAGAAGATATGCTTAGACTTTAATACACTATAGCACAGTTTGACCATCTGCCTACTATGAAAGGTGAATTAGTAAATATTGTGATGAAATTGTACCCACTCTCACTAAATGATGTTCATGTTAATGGTTTGTATATGGATTCAGTATGTAACACTGGAAAGAGAAAAACTTTGATTAAGTAAAGTTTACAAAAAATTAAAAAATAGCACATGTGACAGTGTGTCAAGATGGTCTGATGTCCAAATCTCAAGCATTTGTGGTCCAAGGCATTTTTTATGTTATTGGATGATGCGTTTCTGGCATTAGTTGTTGATAAATAATGCTGGAACCAGCTACAGATATTATGGGACAAGCCAAACTTAAACAATCTCGTAACAGGCATTTTGTGATTAAATTAAATGTTGTTGATAGATTTATATAGGCCACCCCAACCATGTCACTGTTGTCCAAGGCACTATTCAAAAAAATCAGTATATTCATAGAAACATAGAATCTGTTAGCAGATAAGGACCATATAGCCCACCTAGTCTGACCATTTTCCTACTCACTGCTGCAGGACCAGATAGTATTTGATCTGAGGCTCTCCTGCTCTGCACATCTCCAGGGTACCCTTATGTCTATCCCATATACTCATGAATCCTTGTATTATTTTTGTACCCACTACTTTTGCTGAGAGACTTTTCCTTGACTCCATCACCATCTCTGTGAAAAAGTTCTTCCTAACATTACCCCCCAAGCCTTCAGCCTTATATCATACCCCCTTGTTCTTGTGCAGATTTTTCTCAGAAATATGCTTTCCACCTGTACCCTGTTTATTCCCCTAAGGTACTTGAAAGTCTCTATCATATTTCCCTTCTCCCTCCTTTCCTCCAGTGAATAGATGTTAAGGTTCTTAAGTCTTTCCTCGTAGGGCTTCTGATGCAGTCCATGTGCCATCTTTGTTGCCCTTCTCTGGACTGCCTCTGTTTTGTAAAATGCCCTTCTGAAGATGTGGTCTCCAGTATTGGACACAGTACTCCAGCTGAGGGCTCACCAATGATCTGTACAGTGGCATCACCACCTCTTTTCTCCTGCTTGTTATGCCCCTCCCTATGCACCCTGACATTCTGTTTGCTCTCCCTACCTCTTTTTCACACTGTGTGGTCACCTTCAGGTCATCAGATATGATAACCCCCAGGTCTCTCTCCTGACTTCCCCACCCATCCTGTACTCTGTCAGGAGGTCTAAACCTCACTTTCACGTTCTTGGTAATATTGGAAATGCAAGTAATCACAGACATGTTGCATAAGAGTAATAAACTTGTTTATTACTACCAAAAAGGATAAAATCACAGTTGCCCTAAGCAGTTCTTAGCAATATGATCCGGGAGCCAGTTCTAAGCGTTCCCCTTACCTCAAGGTTTCTTTGTGTCTCTTCGGATCTCCGAGGCACAAGACTGGTGTATCCCATTATATACCTATGATAATTACTATGGTTACTGTAAGATAGAAACATTTCTAGTTACAGAGATGAGCTCTATTGGCTAAATTAGAGGAGGCTCCATGGTCCAAGGTAACATTATACAATTTTGTAGTAGTCATCAGTTTGTGAAGCAAAACAGTTTATATACAGAGTCTTACATAATTCAGTGTAGTAGTACAAATCACCAAAAGGCGGCAATGCCGACTTACATATCATGATTATTCCAAGGACACAGGTGCCTTGGCATCTTACAAGTAAGAAATACACAGAAAATACGTAGGAGAGTATATGTATTAGCAAGCAAAGTGTATTACAACAATATGCGTACATATCCTGACATCTACTCTTGTACAGTAGATGACCGTAGCCCTATATGTTAGTATAACATATACTTAAGCACTAGCTGTCAGTGGTGTACCTCTGAGGGTACCAGTTAGAGTGCAGGGACCTCATGTAACATTTCCCCCCTTGTTGCCTCCAAGGGCAACACAGACAAATCTAGGGAAAGGACAGAGAGCAGTGGTCGTTTACAAACCCGATGCACGAGCTTTGTAAAGGAACTCGAGCTGCTCACAGTGTTGGCGCAGCATGCGCCGTAGGCAGCAGAGCGTAATAATAAAGATTAAAAATACTTGCATAATAACAAAACCTTTAAAAGTAATTTCCAACCAGGTGTTAATCAATGCATCATTCATGTCACCATCATTAATCAATGAGAGGATCGCTTCATTGGCCTTGTCATATTATTGCTGGTGTGGATGAGGTGTGTGTCTTACCTGTCTAAAAGTGATTTTAATGTAAGTGTGAGTGGGTTTATGTGTACATTAAAATATTGTGAGTATTCAGACAGCTTGAGCAGATAATTGGGGTTACCATCAATAATGTCTGCATCGATGAGGGGGACGGGGGTTATGACGGTATGTCCAATCACAGTCTTTTGGTGGGGGACAAAATGAAAATTGGGGTTATCAATAACACGTCGCAGATCCATAAGTATAGCTTTTAAAGTTAGTTACCACACAATACTCCCCACCAGAATTATACTGAGAGCGAACAGTAAGGAGTCTCCACTTTTGCAACTGGACAGGGCAGGTGTAGGCCGTCTTTGAAATGCATGTTGACAGGCGATGAACCTCCTCACGATATGATTGGTAGAGCTTATCCAGAGCCAAAGTTGAATCTAAGGAATCTGTGCCATTCTTGGTGATGTCATCATCCATGGTGAAAGTCCAGTCAATGCTATCTGGAGAATAACCAAACAGGTTGAATAACATCAAATACATCACATCGGCACAAGTAAATGTATTGCTTCTTCACACAGCAGTCTGTGTGCGGAGCCACCAAGGCATCCAGGAAAGGATGGAAAACCAATAGAGGCAGTAGATCCAGGCGTTCTCTGTAGATGTCTTTGTCCAAATGCCCAATGGAGTGTACCAGTGCAAGCTTGTTGAACAAAGCTGTAGTGGGATCAAAACATGGTAAAGAAACAGTAAAAGAAACAAACATGGTATCTGTTATGGAACATTTCTTAGCAGTGAAACAAGGACTAGTGTTAGGGTGTCTGGTCACAAACCCCAAGTTCCTAGCTGTGGAGAGAGGAATGGTTAAAGTTTGTTGCATATACATAGCAATACAACCAGGGGTTTTACATCGTGGACAATACCATTTGGAGATGCATCTGTCATGTATGATATCAGGGATCCTTCCAGATTCTAGATCATGGAAGACATTGTTGATGGTAGTGATGATGTATGAGCCATACGTAGAGCAAAGGATTTCTCTAGCAATGTATTGTTTATCTGCTTCTTTGTTGTATGAGTGCGTTAATCTTATCTTTCGAATCAGTGAATGCCTTAGCAATGTGCATGTTGTATACAGTTTATCTTTCGTCTTGACTAAGGCCATCCACACCATGCAATAATGAGGGTAGTATATTGTTAACCAGGCCAGTGGAAAACTTGGCAGAATGAGATTTGATAGCAGCAATGTCTGCTTTATTCCAAATAGACATAGCCGTACCAAAAAGGCCTGTGACAGTACCTGTTGCACCTGTGACATCAGAACTGTCAACTTCACATGTCTTACGTTTATGAGTTTGATCATCAGGAGTGGGTGTTCTCCAGAAGTTGCCTCTATGTTCAGTAGAATGGACCCTGGCAATAGGGTCTTGAGTGCGAATCTGAAATACAGCTAAACTATTAAGCAATAATGAACTATAAAATGCAGATGTATTAATATTGTGACACATACTAAATTATTTCATATTCCAGTAAGTAAGATTAAACAAAACAGGTATATGCATAAATTGTAAGTTATTAATCAGTGAACTTGGGAGGGCAGTGGCTGTTAGACCACTACGGGGACTAGGGGTGTGCTTTGGGCATTCCAAAAGCTGTTTATCAGTGGGTGGTAATACAGAGAGATACATGGCTGCAGAAGCCATATGGTGTACAGCACAAAATTTTCGAGCAGAATCCTTAGACAAAGAATTACAGTACAAAGGATCAATTAAGATAGTAATGTTGTACAAATCAGAATGTCTTAATGCAGTTTGTAACAAGGACAGAGAACCATTTGGGGATAATTTAGCATTGGGCCAACCCTGGATAGTTCCTTTGGAGAGTTTGGCCACAGGGAGAATTTGTCCTTGTGAAGTGGTTTGCTACTCAATTTGTAGGGTAGATTTATTAGGAGCAACAACCAAGGTTAACAAGGTAAGCATCGGAACCTTCCTGGACAGTAATCAGACTGTCGAGTACATTGATGGATATTTCCTCTGAAGGAGATGCTGGATGATCAAGGTATGGTAGGAGGTTCAGTACCATGCCTTGGATGCAGGGGATGACTCCTGAGATGAGGAGATAATGAAACAAGATAGCCATCTTGTTAGTGTATCTGAAAAGCAAAATCAAACATTAGTAAGTTAGTAGTAATCCGCCCAATGGGGTGAGGAAAAGTAATTACGCTCCTTTATACAGTTTCAGTTGGTTTGCATGTAACCGTTTGTCAGTCAGCTTATTGTTATGCAGGAGTCTAACCTGATAGACTGCCAGACTGAGCTTGTTGACAATAGGGTATGGGTCTTCCCACTTATTGGAGAAGGAATGGGTGGAATGTGCAGATCGGAGTACCATTACCTGATCTCCAACCTGCCAATCCACTTCCTGTGCGTGTTTGTCAAACTGTATTTTGGATTGTTGCTGGGCCTTGCCCATGCAGTTGGCAGCATACAAGTGTGTGTGTATAAGGTCTTTTCTGAGTTTTTCCACATATTCGTCTACCGACACACGGTCTGCAGTGGGGGTGTGTAGGTCAAACAACAGGTGTTCAGGTAATCTCATCTGTCTTCCAGTCATCACCTCAAAGGGTGTGAGCTGGGTAGTGGCTGAGGGTGTACCCCTAATTGCCATAAGGAGTAATGGCAGTAGGGAATCCCAGGTTTTGGGATTGTCCTCAATGAATTTGGAAAGCATTTGCTTAATCCGTCTGTTGGCTCTTTCTACTTACCTGAGGATTGTGGGTGGTAAGGTATATGGAACTTCTGTTGAACTCCAAGGAGTTCGAAGGATTCTTTCATCAACTCACCTGTAAAACAGGTTCCTTTGTCAGAGTCTACCTTTAGAGGTAGGCCTTACCTGGAGAAAATCTGTTCCACCAGGATTTTGGCAGTGGTTTTAGCAGTGCATGTCTTAATGGGGAAAGCTTCAACCCACTTAGAGAAGAAATCAGTTACCACAAGAGCATACTTGTTATTTCTGCTGGTGTTGGGCAGGGAGCCAATAAAATCAATCTGTATGGCATGCCAAGGGCAAGAGTGTCATTGTGGTAAGAGTTTGGCATTTCACTTGGTAGGGATGGGGTTGTTTTGTGCACAAACGAGACAATTGTCTATGTACTGTTTAACATCTTTGGTGACACCAGGCCACCAGGCAGTGGTCTTAAGCCTTTGGAAGGTGTTTTCAACTCCCTGGTGTCCACCAGTGGGTGTGCCATGCACTTGGTGCAAGAATTCAGAACTGAGGTGTCTGGGGACCACCCACAACTTGGTGGTGGAATCATCTGGTTGGTACCAGATGAGCTTGTCATCTAATGACAAGTGTAACTTTTACCTTCATGCCTCCGATAGGGGTTGTGTGTGGGAAGTTTCTCTTCGGTACTTTTGTCAAGGAATCTGAACACTTCTTTGAGTTCAGTATCAACATGTTGGGCTGGTGAGAGATCCTGGGGAAAAGGGTTCAGGTTTCTTCCTGAGTCCTGCAATTTGTATGGCTGCATTGGCCTCTGGATGGTCCATAATCCAGGTGTCCCCCCCCCAGGCCCCTTCCTTGGCAAGGGTGTCTGCTGTGTCATTGAAGGCATGATAGGGGTCATGCGGAGAATGAGCTTTGACTTTATGTACATAGAGTTTGTGTGCAAATTTTTTGTGCCAGTGAATGTATGTATATTACCAATTCCTTGTACTTCACTGGGCTGCCATCAGAGGAGAGGAAGGAGTTCTTCTGCCAGAAAGGAAGATATTCTGTAAGAGAACAACAAACCCAGTTAGAGTCTGTAAAAATGATAGTATCCTCGGTCCCATGCTGGATGAACTCGAGGGCACAGGCCATCGCTGCCATCTCTGCATACTGTGATGATGTTACACTGCAGTGTTTAGATATTTTAACAGTATTCCTATAAGGGTAAATCACTAGAATGCCCATCCCTGTGATTTGTTCTCCCTGATAGTAGGATGCTGAACCATCAGTAAAGACGTGACACAAAGAGGTGTTGTCGAGTATTTGTGACGTGGCAGGGAGGAATGGACTTGGATCTGGAAGATCAGGTGACTGCAGTGTACAGTCATGGGTTTCTCTTTGGAAAAGGAGTCCATGAGCCAGCATAGATGGAATTTTTGTTGGGTGTACCTGTATGTCTCTATCCTGGAGAAGAAGTGACCAGTGTGTCAGTCCGGTGTTGGAGACTGACCCATCCTTCACTCCATCTGAGAGCAGAAAGGTAGTTGGGGTATGATTGGTATTGATGATCAGTGGAGAGTACCCAATGATATACAGGAAGTGCTTGATGGCCCAGTAGGTGGCCTGAAGGTTCCTTTCACAAAGGCTGTACTTCTGTTCCACTGGGATCAAGAGCTGTGATGCATATGCAATGGGTCTCAGGGTGCCATGAACCTTCTGGGCCAACACTGCTGACATGGCGATGTCAGAGGTGGCACATTCCAGATGAAATGGTAGTGCTGGATTGGGGTTGACCAGAGCTGGGGCAGAGGCCAGGGCCTGCTTCAGTGACGTCACAGCCTGGGTGTTTATAGGGACCCAAGTCCATGGGATGTCCTTTTTGAGTAGCTCATACAGAGGAGCAGCTTTCTGAGCAAAATCACAAATAAAATCTCTCGAATAATTCACCATACCTAGAAACCTTTGATGAGTTGCCATGCTAGTAGGCAATGGCAAGTCTTGCAATCCCTGTATCTTCTTCCAGGTAGGGCTTCGACCTTGGTCAGTTATTTTCAGACCCAGAAAGAGTACTTCTTTCTGACATAGTTGTGCTTTTGCGGGATTGCATTTCAGGCCTGCTCTCTGGATAAGAGTCAGTAGTTCATCCAAGAGATCCAGATGTTGTTCCTGTGTGGCTGTTGCCAGCAACGGGTCATCCACATATTGCAAGAGACATTGGGGAGTAGAGAAACTCTCGAGGGCATCCATCATGTGCAGATGGAACAGGGACGGGCTACTATGGAATCCTTGCGGCAAGCAAGTCCACGTGTACTGTCTTCCTTCAAAGGTGAAGGCAAACTTATATTGACTCTTAAGGGCCAATGGTAATGACCAAAAACCATTGGAAATATCCAGGGCACAGAACCATTTCAGGTCAGGGGTCAAGAGTCGTAGCACATCGGGTGCTGATGCCACAGTTGATGAACAACTGGGGGGTGACCTGATTCAGTTTCCTGTAGTCAATAGTAAGCCTCCAGGCACCTGTGGGTTTTTTCACGGGCCACACTGGGGAGTTAGCAGTAGAAATGCAAGTTCTGATTACTCCTTGCTTGAGGAGTGACTTGATTGTTTCTCTAAGAGAAGGCAAGGCCTCAGTTGGAAAAGGGTACTGCCTTTGCCTCTCATGTGCTGGGCCTGGCACTTCGATGACAGTGTGCATTCTGCCACAGTCATGTTTATTAATTGCAAACACCTCCAGACATTGTTGCAAAATGGGGAAAAGCTTTGGAAAAAGATCATGACCTTTGAACAAATGTATGACGTCATACTCCTTGTCATTGGCAGAGATTGTTGCCACAACGTGTGAATCAGGGATCAAAATGGTATGGCATTGACCCTGAATCTGTATCAGTAGCATGTTGGCTAAATCCACCACACAGCCATGCGGTGCAAGGAAGTCAATTCCTACGATACTATGATGATCATGCAATACCATTAGTTGGAAAGTGTGTGAGGCCTTTAGATGGCCTAGCTCTACCGGTAGGGGTAGAGAACGGTATGCAGGTAGCCTAGTACCATCAACTCCTGACATGTTGGTCCTCCATCTGGTGGACCAAGGGGATGTGTCTGGATGTTCATCATGTAATACAGATACAGCTGTACCTGTATCTAGCAAGACTACTAGTAGGCGGCCCCCGACCTCGGCCTCGGTGCAGGGACTTCCATTTGTATCCAAGACTAGCTTGTTTACAATCAGGACTGGGGCCTGTAATTTTCGATCTGTACTGCTGGGAGCATGGAGAGGTTGGGCCTGACTCCTGTGAATCACTTCACCATGCTGCACTGATGCTATATAGGGAGGAGCTTCTGGGTTCAGGCCTGTATCGGCCTGAAGGCCTGCACTTCCAGTATCCCCATGACCGGTTGGGGTCTGGGTCGCCGGTTGTACCACTACAAGGGCCTGTGTGGGAATAGCGTCTGCTACAGAGTGCACTTGTCCTAGTAGCTCTCAGAATTTCCGATTCTCTTTGGCTGTCTCCCTATATGAAGGGCCTGTTCTTTGTTGTTGTGATTTACCTTTACCCTTATGCTTTTTATTCTTATGCCAATTCCGGTTCCCACCCCACTGTTGTTTCTGTTGTGGTTGTTGTTGGTTTTGGGTCTGTTTGGGTGTTGGTTATCAGCTGGAGGGGCCTGCTGATGTTAGGTCTGTTGGTGTTAGGCCTGCCCTTCCACAGTGTAGTGCGTCATGGCCTCTGAAGCAGTCTCCCGGGCGGCTACATTCTTGGAACCGGAGCCCAGATCACGGATATAGAGTTGGTAAACTCTCTCGGTTTTCTGAAGGATGTCGGCAAACCTATCCATATTGGGGTAGGTGGTTGGCTCTACCTTTTCTCGTACTGCAGGAATCATGTTCCTAAGGAACAGGGTCTTATACTCAATAAGATCTACATCCGCAGCTTCTTGTGCCAGTTGCTTCCCTGCTCGGTAGGCCATCCAAAGTCTCTGGTGGTAAATCGCTGGACTTTCCTTTGCATTCTGTTTTACAGGGTAAGCAAGCATCACTCCTACTACACCTGGGCTGTGAGCAGAAATGAGCTCAGCTGCAACCTCATCAAAGGTGGCGTTCCCATCCTGGCAGATGGCATCAGGAAGTTTGGCCCACAAACTAGGATCGATGGTCTGGCGTAGTATTTGGACCTGGTATTCTGCAATGAAGCTTAGCATCTCACATTTAGAAAGCACCTTTTCTAAGTGACAGCTGAGGTTGTTGGATGGGTTCATCCGACCGATACTGTCAGCTATTTGCTGAACAGAGTAGGCCATTTGTAGGGGATTACTGGGTCGATCAGGGAGAGGTAAATTGTCCCGGCGCCATCTAGTGCAGCCCGAGCTGCAGCCTTGGCCGCAGTACGAACAATACCATCTTGCATGCCAGCCTCCTGTAGAAGCTGCCTAATCTGGGTTTTAATAGCCCATTTACTTCTCTCAGGAAGAGGTACATTGTCTATTGCAGTTTCAATCATTGTTTCTATCTCTTGCCTATCTTCCACATTAATAATGGCTATCGGTGGTGCCGTCGGGACCAGGTCTGGGCCTGCTCCCCCCCATCATGGGGGCTGCCCTGTTGGTGTCTCCCATGATGAGCATCATGACATCGATGACATATGACATGGTGAGGGTGGAGTGGGGACCTGCCATGTTGTGGATGGCTGGGTGGGGTTTCTGGGCCATAGTAGGGGTGTGACTGGGCATTGTACTGAGAGATGTCGTCATCTGATACCTCCCCTTCAGATGACTAGTGTAAGGCAGGGGCTATGCTTCCCATCGCCTTAACATTTCCAGCCAGAACCTCCCGCTGATGGAGCAGTTTCGCCATCTTGGTTTTACATTCAGCATGACTCACAGTTGCAACATCCATATCATCCTCAATCTTGCATTTGCTTCTGCAACACTCTATACGTGGCGCTCAGTTCGCGATTGTCCCTAGTAGCCACTTCTAAGTCATTACATACCTGGTTCATCTCGTCCTGTAGCTCTCCCATCTCCTCACTCAACTGAGCATTTGCAGCACTTGGCAAATCATTCATATGCAATGCCTGTCCCTTATCCCGTCTCAAACTTTCACACTCCTGCTTCAACATACAAAGTTCCTGTTCTCCAGCTTGAGCTGAATGATGTAAAAGTGAATCCTTTTCATTCCTCAGAGTTTGGAGTTCAGACTCCAAGTTCTGCTGTAGTGTAACACATTCCATTTCCTGCAAACCCATCTGTTACTTAAGAGATGAAATTTGCAGATCAAGGGTTCGAAACCTCACTTCAGAGGCTTCCAGAGCAGCATAGAGAGCCACAACCATCAACCCTTTAGCCTGACGCTTATTGGTTGATTGTCTTATCTCCGTGTACTGGGTTGAAATCCCCAGTATAGGGTTTTCAGATTGACTTGCGTCCCGCGCGAAGTCAGCCCATCCTCCATGGGAGGTAAGGAAGTTCGAGACATCGAGTCTCAGTTCTGCGCAGATATTTGATACAGTGGCCATTGTGTGGGAGGGAACAAAAAAATCAAACTGTGAAAAAGGCGCCGTGCTGTGTATCAATCCACAGCAGGAGCACTTCATACACAGCCAGGCTACTGCATAAGTTGTAGGCTTACAATTAAAAGCTGTAATGGAGTGAGTCAAGTCGGCATCGACCACACCCAAAAGGATGACAGCCAGACTTTGTAAGTGACTACAAACTGGTTTTAAAACAGGAGAGGTGATACGGGAATGTACACTTACTGTCCCCGTGGGAAAGGGAAAAGTTATAGCAACACGTGAAAACTTACAAACACCAAATATCACCTGCACACGGTCGCCAATTGTCAGGAGGTCTAAACCTCACTTTCAGGTTCTTGGCAATATTGGGAATGCAAATAATCACAGACACATTGCATAAGAGTAATAAACTTGTTTATTACAACCAAAAAGGATAAAATCACAGTTGCCCTAAGCAGTTCTTACCAATACAAACCGGGAGCCAGTGCTAAGCGTTCCCTATACCTCAAGGTTTCTTTGTGTCTCTTGGGATCTCCGAGGTACAAGACTAGTGTATCACATCATATACCTATAACCCCCCCCCCCGTTACCCGGGGTTACTAGAATCCTAGTAAGACCTAGTGGCAGGCAGGGAAGGCAGCTTGTGAAACTCCAGTTAAATGGATGTCACACTGTCTCACTCTGTTCTCAGTCTCAGCTGAGACTGAGGGATGACATCACCATAGAACTCTCGCAGCTACATGAGCAACACTGGAATGCTGCATTTGGAAGTTAGGATAGAATGTTGGGGATTTTGAATAGAGTCTGTGTGCAGTCTTTGTGAGAACAGTAGTACAGCAGTCTGCAGCTGCATGAGCACTAAGCTCTGTTTTAGAGCTACTGTTAAGTAGGTGTGTGTTCCACCGTAAGAGGGACACAGAAACTGATTGTTGAAGTGGTGGAGACCACTGTCACTGGTCCAAGTGCCCCTCCTGAGGGATGGGGGAAGGTTTGCCCTGTCTTCCAGGGGCAACCCTCCTGGTTCGCTAAGGAAGAGCTGCCTATTTCAAGTTGTGCTGTGGCACCAGAGCTCTGAGAGACAATTCTGTGGAGAATACACAGAGGGCACCTGCAACCAGAGGGTGCATTGGCTTCTGACAGAGGGCCAATGTTTTCTACCTAAACTTGGAATGTGGGATTGGACTACTTAATCTGTAGGAGGTCTAGTGTAATAGACATTGCTGGTTAACTCAAGTAGGTTCAAGTCCAGCACAAAGAGTGAAGTAAAGTTGGGATTGGACTGCTTAATCAGTGGGGGGCCTAGAGCAATGGGCTATGCCAAGTAAAAGTATGTTCAAGTCCAGCACAAAGGGAAAGCAAGACAAGTAGAGGAAATGTGATATACATTTAGCCTTAATCTACAGTGCCAAACTTTACAGTATGAAGTGTTTATTGTCCAGACAAATGGCCGGGTATGAATTGTGGGAGCGAGAGGTGGGAGACCCCCCATCAGTAGTAACCAAATTCTCCTCTATGGGTTTGCTCTGTGGCAACTTTACTTTCTCTCAGGTACTTGGCCAGTGCCTGAGGAAAGTACCCAGATGTGGGATTAAAAGGAAGTTTCCCTGATAGAGCTGAGGTGCTCTTAGGTGGTTTAGGGAGCCACCAGAAAATGTTTCCATGACATATGGAAGGTGTCTGAGTGGCCGGCAAGGGAGTCAAGCCAGGGAAAACCCAGAACAGTGTGCAAGTTCGGGCTGTGTACCCAAAGCAGCGTGCAAGTCCTGGCTGTGTGCCTGGTGGGTTCAGAGCCTGAGGGCTGAAAGTGTTGAGGAAGTGTTCTTGATTCTCTTAATCTGCATTACCAGGAGTATAGCCCCGTGGGGGTCCGATCTATGCTTTGTTGTTCTGCTTGGATGTGAATAAAGCCACACTTTAGAATCCCATTCCTGGTATTGGACATTATAGTTATTGCTTCCTATGTTCGGAGTTACTTGGGTGCCCCTGTGCCGAGTAACCTATTCCTCCCCGAAACCAGTCCCCACCTGGTACTGCTGTCAGATTTAAACAGCGTACCACCTGTTGTTTGCAAAATGATGGGGGTGGGGATCTTACATACATATGATAATCACTATGGTTTCTGTAAGATAGAAACATTTCTAATTACAGAGATGAGCTCTATTGGCTAAATTAGAGGAGGCTCCATGGTCCAAGATAACATTATACGATTTTGTAGTAGTCATCAGTTTGTGAAACAAAAGAGTTCTTATACAGTCTCTTACATAACTCAGTGTAGTAGTACAAATCACCAAAAGGTGGCAATGCTGACTTACATATCATAATTATTCCAAGGACACAGGTGCCTTGGCATATTACAAGTAAGAAATACACAGAAAATACATAGGAGAGTATGTATTAGCAAGCAAAGTGTATTACAACATATCCTGACATCTACTCTTGTACAGTAGATGCCCTTAGCCCTATATGTTAGTACATACTGTACTTAAGCACTAGCTGTCTATGGTGTACCTCTGAGGGTACCAGTTAGGGTGCAGGGACCTCATGTAACAACTCCATCCTCCCCTTGGATTCCTGTGACCCAGGTGCTTGAATCTACACCACTGTTTTTCCATATCTCCCCCTGTACCTTCTGCTGCTAGTGCTCTTTCGAGATTTCTACCCATCTCCTTAAAGTTAGCCTTCCTAAAATCTAGGACCTTTATCCTTGTATGGCTTGACTCCTCCACTATGGTTACCTTAAACCACACTGTCCTGTGGTTGCTGGTACCAAGGGGACTGCCCACCTCCACATCTGTGATCCTGTCCCCATTGGTCAGGACCAAATCCAGCACAGCCTCCTCGTGGGTTGATTCTGCTACAAGCTGTCTTAAGTTTGTCCCATTCAGGGCAGTCATGAATTCCTGCACAGCTGTACTCATACTATGTTTCTTCGGAAAATCATGCTGGATTTCTGTTGCAGCATTTCTAGCCTTCACATAAGTCATTAGTTGGTCATAAATAATTCTCTCCAGTACCTTGGACAGCACAGACAAGACTGAAATCAGTTTATTATTACTTGTGCTTACAGCATCTCCCCTTTATACACAGGGAATACCATGGCTTGTTGCCGCAGTTCAGGGACTTCTTGTTTGCAAAAAACACATAGCCTGTGGATCACAGAAGAGGGGTCTCACCCCACTATTTGTGCACAATGCCTTAGAGTGTGAAACCAATTTGAAAGACACAACCATAAAGCAGGAAAACCTGCCAGGGTGAAGAGGTCAGCACCAAGTTCTAATTGGTAAAAATTGGGATGCTCAGCCACTAAATAAATTTACCATGAACTTTATTAAACAAAAACACATACGGAACATACTAGCAAATAAAACCAGGTAAAAACAAAACACCTCGCATCCACATTCATCCATACTGGTGTAGGTTAGGCATCCGTGTGAAACTGGCCACATCCAAGGTAGTTATTCCTGTAAAATCCTTGTTTTAACTCTTCTTTGTTTGGGGTCTGTTGCTGGAACCAGGAGACCAACTTCAACTGAGGTCATAGGTGTATAGCGAGTTTACAGTAAGTATACAGTAAGTATATGACCAACTTCCAACTTCTATTGAAGTAACTAAGCTCCAAATCCAGCAAAAATAACAAACTGGTGGCCCAAGTCACCCATCCAGCATGCTGTGAAACTAATAAGCATGCAGAGAGTTACGTGCTTACTTACTGACTCACACTGCCATCATCAGAGTGAGTAACTCAGTACAGGCTACGTGGTTTAAAGGAGAAGACTCCTGTTTATTTATGAACTGGATATTTCTAATATATTTTTCATATATTACATCAGTTACTTCAAGTATATCAGTAAGAGATCAGTCATGTTTTCTGTTGTAACACGTATCAAGATTCTGAGACATGGACACAAGCTTGTGAAGCTTCAATCCAATCCCCATGTATATGCAAATGAGGTACTTGTAATACAACCCCTCCCATTCTTTGATGTCACTGCAGCAACAGCTCAGAATAAAGCACAAGGTTTTCAGTGCTTTCTAACCTTATTTTATTTTAAGTTTGCAGTGGCTTAATACAGTCTTGTCACACCACACCACTCACACAGTGTGTAGTACTAGTAGCCTTTATTTATGCATAGCAAATACTACATATAAAAGTATTTCATTCACAAGCAAAAAAAAATCTATTTCTTTTTGCTGCTTATATCTCACTGTTAGACAGTTGTAACCTAACGGGAGGAGTAGACTGAATGCTTCTATTGCCCAGATGACACACATCTTCCTTTCAGTAGCTTGAGAAATGGACAGCTAGATCACTTAGTTTAAAAAATTATTTTTTACATTTCAAATGGAATAAGGAACTTGCGGATATCCTGGCGAAACCCCTGGTGGAGCTTTTCACCATATCTCTGAGGACAGGGTGGGTGCCCCAAGACTGGAAGGTGGCACATATAGTACCTGTCCACAAGGGGGGATCAAGGGAGGTGGCAGGGAACTACAGACCTGTCAGCCTGACATCGGTGGTGGGCAAGGTGATGGAGGGCATTGTCAAGGTGAGGCTGGGGGGGACCTGGATAAGTCAGGGTGCCTGGACGATAGACAGCATGGATTCATCCCGGAAATCGTGTCAGACAAACCTGGTGGAGTTCTATGACTGGGTGACAAGTGCCTTGGACCTGGGTAGACCAGTGGGCGTCCTCTTTTCTAGACTTCAGCAAGGCATTTGACTCTGTTCCTCATGCGGGCCTGTTGGATAAGCTGGGAGAAATGGGGTGGGGAACCAGATGATCAGATGGATAGGCAATTGGCTCAGGACCGGACCCAGAGGGTTGTAGTTGGCGGATAGTCTCATCCCCAAGGAGGGTCATTAGTGGGGTCCCACAGGGATCAGTCCTTGGGCCCCTTCTGTTCAACGCCTACGTCTCTGACATAAGGACAGGAATCAGGAGTGAGATGAGTCTCTTTGCGGATGACTCGAAACTGGGGGCGGTGGTGGATGGGGAGGAGGGGAGGGTGGCCCTACAGGGGGACCTGAAGGCTCTGGAAAGATGGTCTAGAAAGTGGAAGCTGAGGTTCAATGCAGGGAAATGCAAGGTACTCCACCTGGGGGCCAGAAACCCAGGCCAAGTGTACACCCTGGGGGAAGTGCTAAGTCTCGATGGCTGAAAGGGACCTGGGGTGGTAGTGGATGTCAAGATGAACAATTCTGAGACTTGTGGGAGGCAGCAGCCAAGGCCAACAGGATGCTGGGATGCATCGCTAGGATCACCTCCAGAAGGAGGAAGTGATACTCCCTCTGTATAACTTCTTGGTGAGGCCGCACCTTGAGTACTGTGTGCAGTTTTGGAGCCACACTTAAAGAGGACATTAACCTCCTGGAGAGGGTCCAGAGGAGGCAACCAAAATGATTTGGGGCTTGGGGACAGGATCTAAGAGGAGGCTCGAAGAGCTAAATATGTACACATTGGAGAGAGAAGGGACCGGGGGACATGATAGAGGTCTTCAGGTACATGAAGAGGGTAAATAGGGAGGAACAGTCAGGGTGCTTTGAAGGAAGGAGGAGGGGCCACTAGAGGGCATGGGTGGAAGCTGGAGGAAGATTCAGGGAGAAAGGAGGGGTGCTACTTCACTAAGAGGGTGGTGGAGCCATGGAATGCACTGCCTAGGGGGCTGGTGGAGGCAGAGACAGTGGAGGGTTCAAGAGGGGGTGGGACAGGTACAGGGGAAGGGTTCTGGAAGCAAAATCCAATGCAGCAAGAATATCCGGAACTGAGAAGGGAGAAGCCAGAGAAGGCAAGGGGGACAGCAAGGTCAGCACCCAGGGTGGGGGCTGACCAAACGAGCAGACACGAAATACCGTTAGGCCTATTCTGCTGGCATTTTAGTATGTTAGTAAATGCTCCTTAAACCACAATTACTGACTGGAAATACCCAAAGAGGTAATGAATATAACATGGGAGAGCTAAAGTAAGCAAATACACAGCACTGCATACTTGAGGCTTCTTCTTTAAAAAGACCTGCTCTAAAAGGACTCATGCTAACACCCAAGTGAACATGTAAAAATATGATTATTTAGCCTCGGCTGTGATGGCTGTTGCCTGGGTTTCACATGCTCCTACATGAGTATGGAAGTCCATAATTTGTTGATCCAGGGTGGCTACATGAATCTCTAAAGATTTCGTGGCTTTTAGTACATCATATACTGTTGGTTTGATGCAGGCATCTGCAGCTAGTCTGTAGTCCGCAAGACACTCTGCAGGGGGACATCTGGCTAAGGCATTCCTTCTGATCAGATATCCAATCTGGCAAGGGTAAATCCACTGAACATTCATTTATCACAACTACTCCTGTATGTCAAATGCATACATAGCCAGAGTTGTGAAGAGGGTAACATTCATTCATACCTGGTCAAGATTGCTAATTAGGTATAACTATGTCAAATATGCTTGTACTGTAACATAGCCTCACCGTATCAGGGTGACCTTTATATACTTAACTTGTGTTGTTATGTATTTTTGATGGGTTTGCTTGTGTTGTACTGTATCGTCACCCTCTCTAGATGTCCCCTCTGTAGCTAGCCTGTGTTTATGTTGTACCATAACCTGGCCATATTTAGGTAGCCCATATTAAGTTAACCTGTTCTGTTTAGTAAGTGTGTCAAGTGTACTAGTAACAGTTGCTTCTCTAGCTGAGTGACCATACTCAGGGTAGGACAGTCTGGTTCTAGCATAAGGGTACTAGAGAAGTAGAGCAAAACTGGTTAGTATGAGAAATCTAAGGCTTATCATAAGAGTAATTACTTGGATAAGGCTCAACAGGGAGCAAGTCATTTGCAGGAACTGCAGGACACTCTTCTCCAGGGTAATGCTCTGCAGGATGCATCACTGCCCCTTTTGCAAGACCTTTGCAGAACTCCATATCCAGCAGGTAGCAGTGAGGTAAGAGATATCTGTCTTGTGGCACTGGCTCAGCTGAAGCCCACACCCTACATGCTGACTCCCCCAGAGGCCCACTGGTCATGGTGGAAGGGGAATGGTGACAGGGACAGCCACATAGAGGTCCATCCTGCCTCACACCATCCTGATTGCAGATCGATTTACAGCCCTGCAGGAGACTCATAAATCTGACTCCACAGAGGGCAAGGACTGTGGGAGAAATAAGAGTGATGACCTAGTGGTACCCAGATGGGTAGGATAGAAAGAAGGCAGATGTGAGAGTCTCATTGGTCAGGGATTCTTTGATCATAGGAGTAGGGAAGAAGTTGGAGGGGGTTAGAAGGGGGTAGGGGTGGTCAGGTGGCCTCCTGAGGCATCAGCCATCCAGGGCATATATAGAATAGGAAGTATAGTGGAGAGGGAACTCGGGGTATTGGTACACTTGAGTACCAATGATCTAATGAACAGGCCTGTGGAGCAAGTGAAGTGGAACTTTTGGAGGCTGGAAAAAAGATTGCAGGCACACTTGGCCTCCCTGGCCTTTTTGAAGTCGTGTGTGGAGTAGGTTGGAGGGAAAGATAGAGTAAAGAGGGAAGAAGTCAAGGAGTTAGATGGGAGGATAAAAGGATGGTATCTGGAGAAATGGTACCACTGTGTGGGGGACTTCAGGGACAGGAGGTTCTCCAAAGGTGATGGCCTTTACCTGACAAGAGAAGGGACCAATGCGCAGGGGAACTAGTTTGAGGTCTACATTGGAGAGGTAACCATAGCAGTAATCCCCGCTCCAATCTACTAAGAATGTGCTCAGCACACAATATAAATAGATGAAAAATCAAATGCTGGCACCTTTTGATTTAAGTGCATAAATGGCTTTATTGTCATCAAAACACTAACAAAAACCTTGACCGGTTTTGCTGCTGTCACAGGATCACTTCCTCCTGATGACACTGTGAGTTGCTGTAGGTTCACTTCATGGTGCCGTCAGGCAAGAAAATATGGGTGGGAGTGATCCATAGGCCACCAGCACAAGGGGAAGAGAGAGAGAGAGCTAGGGAACTCAGGGAAGATCTGGCAAGGGGAGTGAAGAAGGAGAAGGGGTGATGGTGGGTGATCATAACCTGACAAATACTGACTGTGAGATTGCTGCAGCCTGGTGCACCATAAGTCAAGTCCTGTTGGATAAATTTCAGGACTGCCTGCTGGTACAGATGGTTAAGGAACCCACTAGACAGGCGGTGATTCTCAATTTGGTGCTTACCAACTCAGATATGGTGGATGGAATAAGAGTACAGGAGCCAGTGGGGTCCAGCAACCAGAACTTTGTTTTGTAGATGCTGGCCCTCAGGATCAGAATGCCCCTATCAGACACTGAAGTCCTAGATTTCAGCAAAGCAGACTTCAGTTGGATGAGAGAGCTGGAGTGGGACAACTTGACTAGGCTATACAGCATTGGAAGTGTAGAGGAAAGATGGGGGGCGATCAAGGGGAAGATCCTCAGGGCAACACAGTTGTGAGCAAGAATTGTTACAAAACAGAACAGCTACTAGAGACCAATATGGCCCTCAGTAAAGGTCAGGGAAGCAGACAGGGCCAAGAAAAAAAGGTTTTCACCAGGTACAAGGAAAAGCATTGGGAGAAGGAATAGCAGAGTACCAAATGAAAACTAGGGATGCTACGACTACAGTTAGGGAGGCAAAGGCAGACATGAAGCTTCATATTGTGCAGGGGGTTAGTGGTGGGAAAAACAGTTCTTCAGATGTATTAAGGAAAAAAGGAAGTGGGGAGAGGGTATTATTAGGCTATAGGAAGGGGGAGGCATAGAGGTAGATGAACACAAAGCAGTCATCTTTAATGATTACTACTGCATTGTCTTCACAAGGAAAGACAGCAGACACATGTCTGGAAGTGATATCAAGGTGATTGTCAAGGGATATTCTTGAAATGAGGCTGCCAGATTTTACCAGAGAAAGGGTCAAGAAGGGGCTACAAGCACTAAAGGTAGATAAGGTCCCAGGGCTGGATGGAATGTACCCAAGGGTGTTCAATGAATTGGCTGAGGAACTGGATAACCCCCTAGCAGGGCTATTCAGAAGCTTTATTCAGATAGGGTTAGTTTCAAAGGACTGCAGGGTAATGGAGATAGTCCTGCTACACAGCAGTGGAGGGGGACCAAGGAGCAACTGAGGATTTACAGATCTGTTAACCTTACCTCTGTATTGGGTGAACTGATGGAGTTACTGGTCAAAGAGGTCCTTGTGGACTACCTAGAAACCAACAGTCTACAAGATAGTAAACAGCATGGGTGTGTGGCAGGGAGGCCTTGTCAGACCAACCTGATAGTTTTCTTTGACTGGGTAACAAAAGTAGAAGATGAGAGCAATGCTGTGGATTTACTATACTTTAATGTCAGCAAGGCTTTCATCTCAGTGCCACACAGAAGATTGGTGTGGAAACTGGAGGGCCTGGATGTGGTAAGAAATATGGTTAGATGGGTGGGGAACTGGTTAAAGGAGAGGCATCAGAAGGTGGGGGGAAGTGGGCTCAAATCATAAGATGGAGTCTTGCATGGGGTGCTGCAGGTGTCTGTCCTGGGTCTTGTACTTTTTAATATGTTCATTGATTACAGTAGAGAGGGCACTGGGGCAAGTTATGTCTCTTTGCAGATGCCTCAAAGCTCTGTGGTAGGGTAGATGGCAAAGAAGGAATCAGGGAGATGCAGAGTGATCTACAAGGCTAGAGAAGTGGTCTAAAGTTTAGCAGTTGAAAGTCAGTGCCAAAAAGTGCAAGGATAAGCACCTAGGGAACAAAATGCCCAGGGCAGAGTACTGGATGGGAAGGGTAAAACAGAGAACTATAGCAGAAGAAAGGCCCCTGGGAGTCATCATTAGTGATTTCCTCAAACAATCAAACCAGTGTAACAAGGCTTAAAGTAATGCTAATAGGATGCTGTGGACTAGTAAGGGGTATTGACAGCAAGAAAAAGGAGGTATTACTACCTCAATATAGGTGACTAATGAGGCCACATCTGCAATGCTGTGCTCTGTTCTGGTGTTCTCACCTAAGGAAGGATAGGGACAGGCTGAGGACCATGCAACGCATGGGAACCAAGATGATTCATGACCAACAAGGCAGTTCCTAGGAGGATCATCTCAAGGCACTGAACATATACTCACTGGAGATGAGGAGAGGTTGGATATGACAGAGATACTGTATTCAAGTTCTGGAAGTGAATACACAAGGTGAACTAGGGGGGAACTATTTAGCAGGAGTAAAGATTCAAGAACCTGAGATCATAATTGGAAACTAGTGGGGGAAGGTTTAGGAGGGGTGTGAGGAAGTTCTGTTTTATGGAAAAGTAGAGCCATGAAAAAGTCTGCCAGCAGAGGTGATGGGTGCTAAGACTGTAAATGGTTTCAAGTATGGCTGGGACAGAGTGAAGGGTTTGGTGGTAGCTTAGGTTGGTAACAGTAGGAAGGGAGAGCAATGGGTGAACCGGGAGGGATAAAACCCATTATGGACAGTAGGGCCTAGGGCAGATGGGGAACTCCAGGCTGACTTGATGGACCTTTGGTCTTTTTCTACCATCATTGACTATGTTTCGAAGTTCCTAGACAGCATAATAAAGGAAAGGTTGTTGCATTTCCTGGAAGTATATGGACTTCAGAACAACAGACATCATGAGTTCACAGGAGGGAGGTTGAGACAGATTAAACATATTGACTTTTTTGATTGATGAAGGTGGTAACAAGGGTCAATTGGTGGGTGTGCTGTGTCTTGACCACATGAACAACTGATTAAGAAGATGAGCAGCCTGGGGGTTGGGGCTAGGATTACATAATGGGTAAGGAATTGAAAGACTCCCTAGAGTTTTCCTTAATGGGTAGTATCAGAAGACACAGAGGTCACCAATTAGGGCCACAGATATCAGTCTTGGGACCTGTCCTTTTTAATATCATCAGGCCCATGATAAGTAGCTTGGTTTCAACCTTATACTCAAGCACCTCCACCTCGGTCATCACAAATGACCTTCCCTCTCCCTCCTTTCCCTTGGCCCAAGGGACAAAACAAGGATGCTCCCTTTCACTGATCCTCTTCATTCTGGCCCTGGAACCCCCTGTAGGCCATTCACCAGCATCCCCAAATTAAAGTGGTTCAACTAGGGAAGGAGAAAGAAGTCTTAGCCTTTATGGATGACATTATGTTAACCCTGACCACAATATACTAATCCATTCCCAAACAATGTGCCTGATAAAGGAGTATGGCATCCTATTAGGATATTAAATACATGTTGGAAAATACGGTCTGCTTCCATCACACAAGTCCATAACTCAGTTGCCAGCCTACCCATGGAATCTGGCTGAGGCCCAAGACCAAATCAAATAGCCGGGAATAAACTTCTCATTGAACCTGTCCAGCACGGATAAAATTAATCTAAACCCACTATGAGAGGCTCTAGTAAAAGACCTGGCTAGATGAAAACTACTTTGGCCTCATGTAGACCACATTATGTGCTTGATAGCATCCCCATGCTGACTGACTCCAAGCTGATGTATAATCACCGTAAAGATAAACTAAACTTTTTCTGGTGAATTTGGCACAGACACCTAAGCCCCAAATTGCTTGCCCAAGAATGTACTTACCAGACCATAATCTGAAGAGAACAGCCCCAGCCATACATCAGATAACTTCAGGGTGTAGCAGAGAGCAAATGCGAACCTTCTGGCTGGGTGCAATGTGAGGAAGCCATCCTGAAAAGGCCCCTGACTCAAGCCATCTGCTTAAAAAGTATTACCAAGGAACATAATTGTACACCTAGAATGGCACCGAGCAATAAAACTAAAAGGCTGGACACCTGGAAAATCTATTCTGCTTCTTCTTTGGGAGAGTAGTAGGGTGCATTTTGGTGGGAAACCTATCCACTGGAAAGTCTGGAAGGAAAAAAGGATGACCTCTCTGCAGCAACTAATAGACACATCCAGCAGAGTTCAGAAGTCCTTCCAGCAGCTGCAGGATCAATTTGGCTCACTCCAACATCGCCACTGGAGATACCTGCAGCTTAGACATGCCCTGAGTCCCATCTTAGGCCCCATGTATGAAGCCCAGACATCTGCACTTTTTGACATAGTCATTCTCGGGCCAGTGACTTCACAGAGGAAGATGGCCCAAATCGGTAAAAGCCTTCTTAAACTGGGTCCTGGCCCATTTTTAAAAGTTCAAAAGCAGTTGTCACAAGGGCTTGGTTATAGGATCTCAATTCAGGACTGTGACTGCTGCTGGAGGACATTAGCCACAGGAGTAAAAGATATAAAGAACCAGTTCACACAGCAAAAATTACTGCAGAGGTGATACAGGACCTAGAGCAACTGCACAAATCGGGTCAGTTCAGTTAAATGCTGTAGGTGCGGAGACAGTTCAGGGAGTCTCGTGCACATCATCATGGCCTGCCTTATACTCAATTCATACTGGGATTCCATCCAAACAATATGTGGGGAGATCACATCTGCAGCACTCGCTCTGTCACCCACACTACAAGTAAAAGAGGGGATGATTGGCAGGGGCTTTCTTCATGGCAAAAAGGATCATTCTCAGGCACTGGAGAGAGCACAACCTTCCCATTAACAAGGGAATGATTAATAGAACTAAGAAGTCAGTTAACTATAAAAGGGTCCTATGCATGTCCAGAGGTAAGAGTGAGGTCTTCACACAGACATATGGGGAGTACCTAACATCAAGGCATTGCAAAATTCCAGAAGGGTATTATCTCCCGAAGTAGCTCAAACCCCATGGAGAAGTTTTAGGACCACAAAGGGACAACAGCACTGGAACATATTATATCCAATATGTAATAGGTACAACTCCATCCCCCATCTACCCCCCCCCCGATAGGAAAACAATCCTGTGGGGAGAAAGTGACCAATGATTACCTGCAAATCAGCATCAAGGTAATAGGTGTTTAGATAGCAGAAACTTGGTAGTGCGATAACTGGAATTGTTAGTAAATAAAATCCATACGTATACTATCTGTATTCTTCTTATTGTTCTGTTACATTGTACATCCAAGGGAAATACCCAAGCCAGGATTATGAGCACTTAGTTGCATATTATGTAACCTCTCCAACTGGAAATGCTTTAAAGTACCTTCACTAATGTAAATTTTAAGTGTGAAGACTTCAATAAAACTTTGATTATGAAAAACAAGGAAGGATGATGGAGCTGTGAAACAGTCTGCCAATGAAGGTGGTGGACACCAAGACCATAAATGGTTTTAAGGATGAAGAGTGAAGAATTTGGTGATTACTCAGGTCAGTAATTGTAGAGAGTGGAGCAAGGGGTGGGGTGGACAGGAAGAGATAGAACCCCATATGGACAGTAGGTCCCAAGGCAGATAGGAAACTATGGGCAGACTTGGTGGGCCCTTGGTCTTTTTCCTGCCATCACTGTTTACAGTATGTTTCTGTGTTTCTACTGCATAGACTCTATGGACTGTTTACCAGTAGGTGGCTACCTTTAACAGCACACCATAGTCTGCCAGCTATGCATGCCACTGGAGTGCATTGTTTTCACCAGAGCCATGTTGACTGTCACTACTGATTGGGTTGAGCTGGAGAGTCAGTGTTTCCATACGTGCACATAACATGACTGCATCCTGCATAGTACATTGGACCATGTCATCCTTGCCACCTTAAATGGGTTATGTTCCTCTATCCCTACTTCATCTTATGTTGCCTACAAACAGAATTTCTTAGTGTGTTCAAAGCATGTGCTATGTCTGCTGTAGTGTTGCACTATATATCAGAGCATTACAGGTTACTACTACTGGAGGAATATTTTGTCTGCTTAGACGCTGCTGTGGGTGCTGGGGATATAAAATGACCCCCTTCATGTGCCATCTTTGGCAAAGTGGTATCATCATAGACAGCAGTGCTGTAGAGTGGTGGATGCATCTGTCAGTCACTAATGGTAGTGGCACTGTACCTGATGGGATGCCAAGGGGCATGCATGCAGTGTACTATATGTGGGCAGGGCTTTCATGCATATACAGATGTGCAATATTTGCTGTCTGATAAGTTGTGCCATTGTCATTGGTTGTATGAGTGTTGTAGCCAACAGTGTATGGTATCATGTGCTTTGGGGTTTGTATCTGACAGCATGCACTGTTGTTCTGTCTGCCCCATGCTTCAGCAATGTGGCAGATTGTGCAGCAACCTGTTGCATCACTTATATTATTTCCAGAAATAACTGTATTGCAGTATTGTATTGCAGTGTCTAATTCTGCACTGACTGCTGTTCAGTTCCTATTTGTAATGACCATGTTGTGTCCAGATGGTGAGTTCTGCTTCCTTGCATGGTAGGGTAAAGGGGTAATTAATGAGCATGTCCAGTGATTTATGAATATAGCTTCTTAACACTCTATATAGCCCTATGCATAGCTTGATCCATCCCACCACCACTGTAAATCTTTTGACGTGCGCAGTTAATCTGTAGCATTTAGCTCTACGCACCTGTTCTGTGTTTTTTTGCATATCTAACACACCTTTGTGGATCAGGCCCTTAAATATTTATTCAAGCATTAAAAGATAGAATTGATTACATATTATATGTGCAGTTAGAATGGTATGTAGTGTAGTAGCTTGGCAGAAGACACCAGGAGAAAGGGCTGCTGTGTGACTGGACTTCTCTACTGGGACTATATTGCCCTCCTTCCCTCCCCCTCCACACTCCCACCCAAAGCTAGTTCTACTTTTATAGGCACAGAATTTGACTGACAACAGGAACTTCCTGTTTGGGAGCAGGAAGTGAGTGATCACAGAGCCACCAAAGACCCACCATCCTAGAAGGGCAAGAGTAGCTCTCCAGCCCGCTCTAGCTGCTGGAGGTCTGCCTCTCAGCAAGTAAGGGGTCTACTGAGAAATATAGGATATTCTT
Source organism: Neoceratodus forsteri (assembly GCA_016271365.2). Classification (NCBI taxonomy): domain Eukaryota; kingdom Metazoa; phylum Chordata; order Ceratodontiformes; family Ceratodontidae; genus Neoceratodus; species Neoceratodus forsteri. Next base: position 558,306,813 of record CM057458.1, read on the forward strand.
GTCTCAGGACAGGACAATAAGGAGCTTAAAGGGCACACAGGCAGAAAGTAAGGAGAGAGAGAAAAAAACAGAGGAAAGAGTAATAAGAAGAAGAAGAAGAAGAAGAATCAGCATTTATATAGCATTTTTTTCATACATCCAAAGTGCTTTACAAGCAATGCTAGACTGGTAGTGAAGTGACTAAATGTGTGGTGGTGGCCATATCGCACATCATCACCCACACACAGCCTGGATAATTGCATGAACCAGTTTATGGGAAGGGGAATGTTGGCCAGGACACCGGGAATGTTCCCTACTCTTTGTGAAGAGTGCTCTGGGTTCTTTTACTTCCACCTGGACACCCACCAGGACAACACCAGGATGGGCAGAAGGGACCTCGGTTTAACCTCTCATCCGAAGGACGGCACATCCCAGCAGGACAGCTCCCCCCAATACTGCACTCGGATGCCAGCGATTTTTTTTGGTGCAAGTCCAATCCCAGTGTGGGATGAGAACCCATGACCTTCTGGTCCAGAGGCAGATGTGCTACCAACTGAGCCACGCTGGCACCTAAGGATTGCAAACAGTTAAGGGGCCAGAAATAAGACATGATGGGAGTGGTGTAGTGCAGTAGCTGTGGAGCAGCAGTCTTCCAGGAGACATTCTGGAGGATGCGGTGTTGTCCCATCTGCAAGCACCTCTCTGGGATGAGGGAGGAGGCTGCCCATCTCCAGGCTGAGTTGGCCAGGATTTGTGGGACCTCCTCTTCCATCCAGGGACCACCAGTGCCACTGCCGTTGCCTCAGAGGTTGCCAAGAAAGAGGAGCGGTTGGACCACAGTGGGCTCAGGGAGGGTGAGAGTGGTGGAACAGGCGCATCCCTCCAGTTGTACCTCTCCACAATTACTATGCCATTCTGGCAAAGTGTGGTTCCTCTATGAGGCGCCCACAGTGGAGACCAAGGAAGATGCTGGGAACCTCCACAAGGAGACCCACAGGAGGTGGCAAGGGACCCCACAGGGAAGGAAACAACTCCTGGTGGGGACTCCATTGTTAGGAAGGTAGAACTGGGGAGGAAGGGAGGGAGGTAAGGTGCCTGCCTGGCGCCATGGCTTGGAGGGACAGGAGGCGAATCCTCAGGATTGCCAGAGCAGCTGCACAGGGAGGAGCTGAATGTCATTGTCCACCTAGGGACAAATGACCTGGCTAAGAAAGGGATTAGAGAAGTGCAGGAAGAGTTTGTGGAATTGGGAAGGGGCCTTAGACAAGTAGCACGCATGGTAACCTTCTTGGAGGTGCTGCCCATCTATGGTGTAGGAGAGGCTAGGGTGTGGTTGAAAAACTGGTGTGGAGCTCAGGTATTTGGCTTCATTGGAGACGGGGGGTCCACCTGGAGTGATGCAAGCCTATACTGGCATGATGGGCTGCATCTGTCCAGGAGGGGAACCAGGATCCTAGGTGATAGGTTTAAATGCTTCATTGGCAAGCATTTAAACCAGCCAAGGGGGGAGGTACTGGAAAGCAGCAGGGAAATCCTAGCCCCCCCAAAAAAATCATGGTAGTAAGTGCGGTAAACACCAACATAGAGGTGTCAATAGGGAGAAGGGCAGGGGTAAATGGAGAAAGTGACAAAGGCAAGAAGGACAGGGATGGGGCAAAAAGGAGTAAGGCCATCAGGAAATGGAAAGTAATGAGTACCAATGCCCGTTGTCTGGGCAACAAGCTCCCTGATCTGGTGGCCTTGATAGAAGAGGGATGCCTGTATATCATAGCAGTCACAGAAACATGGTACACAGAGAACCATGACTAGGATGTTAACATACCAGGGTACATAACCTACAGGAGAGACAGGTAGGGGAGAAGAGGGGGAGGGGTAGCTCTCTGTAAAGGAAGGGATAAAAGCAACTGAACAAAAGAGTAAACAGGAGGAGAGGAGGCACTGTGGGTCACCTTGGAGACTGGAAAGGGCACCACAATCCATACAGGGGTTGTGTACAGACCCCCATGTCAGGGGGAGGGAATGGACAAGAATATGATAGAAGGCATTCTTAGAATGGCAGAGAAAGGGGAGATACTGTTGATGGGAGACCTGAACATGCCAGATGTTAACTGGAGCACATTTGCTGCAGCCACATCCAAGAGCAGGGCCATTCTTGATGCCCTACAGTTGGCAGGCCTCAGACAGTTAGTTTCGGAACCCACTCATGAAGGAGTAATCTTAGACCACCTCCTACTCTCAAACGGGGGCAGTGAGAGGATCTCAGATCTAGAAGTGGGTTGCCATCTGGGAACAAGTGACCATCAAACAGTGTGGTTCACGTTAAACTCAGCTACAGAGTCAAGCCATACAAAAGAGAGGGTACTGGACTTCGGGAGGGCTGACTTTGGCAAGATGGGAGAGTGCCTCAGAAAAGCACTAGCAAACAGGCTAGAAGCAGGGTTGGAGCAACAATGGGGAATCATCAAAACTGCCATCACAGAGGCAACAAACCTTTGTGTGAAGCAAATAAACAAATCAAAATGAAAGAAAAAGCCACTATGGTTCTCAAAAGAGGTGGCTGTGAAAGTCAGGAAGGAAAAGGTAGCATTCCGGAAGTATAAGGAAGCACAGAAGGAGCAGGACAGAGAGCTGTACCAGTTAAGGCAGAAGGAAGCAGGAAGGGAAGTCAGAAAGGCTCAAATTGAGGAAAAGATAGCCAACTCGGTTAAGAAGGGGGATAAAACCTTTTATAGGTACATCAGCGAGCGTAGAAAAACAAAGGGAGGGATAATAAGGCTGAATAGAATGAACGGTGGGTGGGCAGAGGGGGACCGTGAAAAAGCAGGGATACTGAACAAATATTTCTGCTCAGTATTCACAAAAGAGGAAGGGAAGTGCCTAATCCAATTAACAGAAGCACTCTTGATAGGGGGTCGATCCTAGTCCTTTCACAGAAGAAAGGGTTCTGCAAGAACTCCTAAAACTGAAGGTGGACAAAGCAATGGGTCCTGATGGAATTCACCCCAGAATTCTAAAAAATTAAAGGGGGAACTAGTGAAACCACTGGCTACTCTTTTAATAAATCATGGGAGGATGGTGTGGTACCCGAGGACCGGAGGAAAGTGAATGTGATTCCCCTTCACAAAAGTGGGACCAAGACAGAGGCAGGAAACTACAGACCTGTCAGTCTGACCTCTGTGGTAGGGAAAGTGATGGAGTCACTTCTGAAGGAAAGAATAGTTGAGCACCTAGAGGCCAGTGGGGCACAGGACCCAAGGCAGCATGGGGTCTGGCCAGGAAGGTCATGTCAGGCAGAATCTAATAGATTTCTTTGACTGGGTGACCAAAGTAGTAGACCAGGGAGGGGCTGTGGACATGGTCTACCTAGACTTTAGCAAGGCATTTGACACAGTCCCACACAAAGATTAATAGTCAGATTAACCAGCCTGGGAGTGTGTCCCAGGGTGGTAGCCTGGGTAAAACATTGGCTGGACAACAGGACACAGAAGGTAATTGTAAATGGAGTTCACTCTGAAGAAAGAGGGGTTACTAGTGGGGTACCACAGGGTTCAGTATGGGGTCCAGTCCTTTTTAATGTCTTCATAAGTGACATTGCAGAGGGACTAGAAGGAAAAGTATGCCTCTTTGCAGATGACACAAAGATCTGCAACAGGGCTGATACACAAGGAGGCGTGGAAAGGATGAGAAGGAACTTGGCAGGATTGGAGAAATGGTCAGAAGTATGGCAGCTAGGATTCAATGCAAAGAAGTGGAAAATAATGCACCTGGGAAACAAGAACCCAGGGGAAGAATACACAATGGGGGGGGAGGTAGTAATAACAACAACAAAAAAGGAAAGGGACCTGGGGGTAATCATATCAGATGACCTTAAGGTTAGCAAGCAATGTGAGAAGGCAGTAGGGAGGGCTGGGGTACACTGGGATGCATAGGGAGAGGCATCAGCAGCAGAAAACAGGAAGTTGTTATCCCTCTGTACAGACAGTTGGTGAGACCCCATCTGGAGTACTGTGTCCAGTTCTGGAGAACCCATCTCTGCAAGGACATAGACAGGATAGAGGCAGTCCAGAGGAGGGCAACTAAAATGGTGCAGGGTCTGCAAGAGAAGCCATATGAGGAGAGACTAAAGGAGCTTAATATGTATACCCTTGAGGAAAGAAGGGAGAGGGGGGACATGATAGAAACTTTTAAGTACCTCAGTGGAATCAACAAAGTCCAGAGGTAGCATCTTTCAGAAAAGAGGCGTGCAAGAACAAGGGACCCAATTTAAAGATAGAGAGCGGTTTAGGGGCAATGTGAGGAAGTATTATTTCACAGAGAGGGTAGTGGATGCATGGAACAGCCTTCCTGAGGAGGTTGTGGGGTCTAAAACTGTGGGAGAATTCAAGAATGCATGGGACGGACATACAGCAATTCTTGTGGGGGGGGTAGGAAGAAATAGGCTGTTGGTTAACTAGGATCTTCGGCCTATCCTGTAGGTAGGGAAATGGGTAGACTAGATGGGCCAAGTGGTCCTTATCTACCGTCAAAGTCTATGTTTCAATGTAATTTGTCAGAAACATTTGTGGGGAAAAGGCGGCTACCTGAATACAAACTGGAGCCATGACATATGAAAAGACAAAAGTGTAAGCAGCAGAAGTCAGGTTTCCCGGTATCTGATCTCACAGAGGACCCCAAATGCTTGATCCAGTTAAAAATACATTTTATTAAATAAAGGTCAGATAACAGGAAGCCTGACTTTGTCTGCTTACAATTATGTAGTTTGTCAAAAGACTTTTTCCCTTTGGGGGGAGGGGGCTCATAAGTGGCAAAAGTTGAATTCCTTGATCTATCCTTTGAATAATAGTGAATAGTTATTAGAACGGCAGTATTAACAAAAACATACATTAAAGTTGGCATAATAATGATCATTGTAGCTAGTAGATACTGCACAACAGGTTGTTGTGCATGCATGGTCCAGATGATGACTTTACAATTTTTTATAGACAGGTGATGACTGTAATAGTTCTCAGAGATACAGCTATCTGCACATACACACTCAACTGCTTTCAGCCCACAGTCCACAGATTACTTAGCATGACCAGTCTCTAACTCACTTGGCAACGATAATTTGCCAATTAGGCTGCAGACTTTTAAGAGATATTTGTTTGACAAAGGTTGCTGTCACTTAGGAAACCATTTATTTACCTGGTGTGCATTGACTTCTAGGGCATCTTCAGGCAAGGTGCAGTACACTTAGTTCAAGTGATATGGATCTATAGGTAGGTTATTATAGGATATGATGGTTGTTTTTCAGTTGGTGGCTGGTAAGTGTTACCCTGTGCTTATGTCTCTTGTCTCGCTTCTGAGGGTATGGTAGGATTTTAGAAACTTGCTTCATGTTTCATTCTGCAGTTAGCCCATAGCTTGGGCGTAATGGTAATGGCTTCGTTATACCAATTTGTTTGTTCAGCAATTCCATGCTCCCCCAAGCAGTGGCTGCTCTTCTATACAGTTCAGATGGTAATGTTAACTAATGGTCTCTTTGAAAACAGACTGACAAAAGTCAGTTGTGCAGAAAATAACTTATCAGTACATACCAACTGATCTGAATGTACAGCATTTGCTAAGGAGACAGTATGTCCCACTTTAGCAAAAGAACTTCCAGTACTGAATTCAACTAGACAGTATTACTTCATATATAGTAGGTTTGTTACACCATTGTCAGGGCTCTCCAGGTTTCACAAGTGTTACCGTACATTGTTGTAACCTTAAACAGACATTTCTTAAGATGGCAGGATGAATAAATCGCACATAGTGGAAACATTGTATCTTTTGCAGCATCACTTTCTAAATGTGTACAAAACATTTCAGAAAAATAATGCTAGATGACTCATGTAATAACAGAATTTCATCCATTTAAAGATCACAGTGATTTTATAGACTGAACCCACTTATCGTCTTTCATTCCAAAAATATGTAACAGAGGTCACAGATGCATAACAGTATTGTTAGAAATACATAAATACAATAGTAAGAGATATCAGAAGATTACACAGAAACAGTGTAACAGGTAATAAAAAGAAAAATGGACTTCAGGTTTGCATTAGGAGAATCAGGCCGCAAGTCTGAAAGTTACCCCATGGGTCCCATACAACACAGTGCAGTTCACCAGAATCAAGCACTCGGTGTGACATTTCAGTTTGCTCTGTGACAGACTGGAGTAATTACCATGGGATCACACTGTGTTCCTGCAGTATCCTTTAAGGCAATAGTTCTTAGACTTTGTCACAGTGAGCCTCCCCAAATCCATGGAAAAGATTTGGAGCCTCCCCAAAAATTGAAATAATCTTGGGTCTCCCCAAAGAAAAATAACGTACTGTACTTTGCGCAGTACACCATGAATAAATTGAAACCCCTTTGAGTACTTGGATCACATTCAGTTCTTTGTCTTATACTAACGTGGAACCTTTGAAAAAGAGCTCCTACGCTCAAAGGTGTAATCTGAATAACAAATAAATAAAATAAACAAATATTATTATTCAGTTTATTGTAACCCCCTCCCCCCCACAGGTGAGCCTACTTGCTCCACTATTTCCATTAAGTAAACCATTGTTAACTCTTGTTACAGTACCTTCATGGGTCAGACTACTTTCTCTGTTTCCTCTCTATATGAAATAACCTTCCTATATGCTTTGCCTTTCCACCTCCTTCCCTGCTCCTAAGCAACTTCTCTGGGATTACTTTGCTCCTTCCTGCTATTGTTCTTAGCACTTTTATGCTCAACCTTGTATTTGCACTGTTCTACCATCAGTCTACAAATTGATCAATTACCACCATTCATTGTTAGTTTATTGTTCATATTTGTTTACACTATTGTTCACTATGTATTTCTTAATTGTTTTGCAGTTATCTTTTGAAATGTATTCACTGCCTACCCTTCCCTGGGTACACCTGAAATGAGCCTTGCCTCATTCACCTTCCCTTGTCACCTAATAGTAAATAAATACATAACATTCACCTACTGTTATCCTCTTTCAGTTTGCTTCATCTCTTCACACAAAATATATAAAACTCAACATTTAAATACAGTACTTTTCAGACTTGCTTGAGCCTCCCCTGGAACTGGTTGGGGCCTCCCCAGGGAGGCTGGCCTCACCATTTGAGAACCCCTGCTTTAAGGTATTCCACCTAGATGTGTGATACTCTTCTAGATCCTGGTAGATGGCACTATAACTCTGATGTCTTTACAACAGCACATGAACTTGACTTTTTAATGTGCCATGACTTGGAGTGCATGAATCTGCATGAGTTGCAATCTAGATCTCAATACTTTATTGTTGTTAGGAAATACATGGGGGGATGTCTGCAGTGGGTAGGCTGAGGGAGGCAGTTAAGCAAGACCAACCAGTGCCACTAGGGAGCTCAGTGTGCCATGAGGCTGAAGCCCTCCAATAGGGAGGCTGTAGTCTTTATGCTTAACGGCCTGACTTTTGCAGTCCATCCTTCTCCCACCAGCAGAGAACATCACCGAGCATCAGAGGGCAGAGAGTCGTAGGATTCTGAGCTAAGTGAGGGGAAACATACCTTTTGATGTGGTTTTTGAAGTTTTCATGTGTTTTTGTTGACTGTAGGGATCATGGGGGGATGGGAGGAAGAAGTATGTCTGCAGTGGGAGGGCTAAGGGAGGGAGTTCAGCCAGACCAGATGGCATACCTCTCAACATTAAAAAATTATTGCACTGGCTTTCAGGATTCATAGTAAATGGCCAGAATGTGTAGTGCTTTCTTATTTTAAAGAATGATCTATCTTCAAACAGTGGGATCCATATATTTAATGTTAAGGAATTTTTCTATCAAGTTAGTTCAATGATTTAATAGTTTTTCTGTCTTGAAATAGCTCTGATATTATTAAGAACATCAGTAAACTGTTGCAGAACAAGGGCAATGTAAGTGTAAAAATCATAGTACTTTGTGAAATTCATAGCAGCTGAGAGGTATGCCAGATGGGGCCATTGGGGAGCTAAGTGGGCCATGTGGATGCAGCCATCCAACAGAGGGAATAAGGAGGCTGTAGTCCCCAAATAATACCTACAAGGCCAAGGAATCAAAAAGAGTGTGTGCCATGAACCAGGAGTGTAACATCCACAGCTAGAACCTCAGGCCGCAGACCATGCTGATTGATGGAGGGTAGGTAACAGTAAAGAGAGGGCAGGTGATAACTGTAGGGGATTGCACCTGATCCCTATCTAGGGTCTGCTTGTAAATATATAGCAAATTAGGGTAGTCTTACAGAGGGCAGTCAGTTAGTATGTGGGACTAGCCTACAAGGGTATCACAGGCAAAGGAGTGCGGCTGGTCCATATATAGGGTCACCTAACGTTTGTCCTGAGGATCAAATAAGAGGTGGGGGTAGGAGAACCAAGGAGTTTTGGGGGCTGTCAAGGGCTTTCTATTTTGAGAAACGAGTTGGAGGGTGGGAGAGGGAAGGGATTTTGGGTCCTAATTAGGTGAGGGCCTGCCACGGGAAAAGGGTTTACTATTCTTACCTCATCTACTTCGGACTGGTTGTTTCCTATTACAATAATTAATAAGTACTTCCGCTCTCTGACTCACCATGGCTGGGTTTAAATGTTGTTCTTGGAATATTGAGGGGGCTCAGACCCCTGCCAAGTAAACCAAGGTGCTACTTCATCTCTGCAACCCACAAACAGACGTAGCCTTCCTGCAAGAGACACATCTCTTACCCAGTCAGGTTCACTATTTACGTAGAAATTGAGTGGGTCAAGTCTTTGGTTCAGGTTTCGACTACTCTAAAAGGAGTATCGCCATTATTATTGCCTGCAGAATACCATTTTGTCTTATTCAAGAAATCTCTGATCCCGGGGGTCGTTATGTTATTCTGATGGCCCTCTTAGGTCACATTGAAGTTATTCTAGGATCCATTTATGGGCCTAATATTGATGATCCGGTATTTTTCACCACTCTCATGACTATATTAACTACCTGGACAACACTTCCAATAATCTTGGAAGGGGACTAGAACCAGGTATTATCCAATCACTTAGATAGATCGGGTCATGTCAGGCAAATTCTATTGCCAGGACAAAAAGCTATACACAAAGTAATGCATTCCCACAGTCTCACTGACCCCTGGAGACTTTTGTATCCAGATGTAAGGAATATTCATTTCACTCCCTCCCCCATCACTCCTGTTCTTGTATAGATTATTTCCTTATCAGCGTGGATCATCTCTCAGGGGTCATGTTTCCCTTTTACTCACCTAAAGTCATTTCAGATTAACATATTGTCCATCTGCACTTGGATCTTTTGCCCAACGTTCACAAAGACAAAATATGGAAACTTAACAACCAACTTCTGAAATCTGAAGCTCATCTGCAACACCTCCAGACATTCATTAGCAAATTTATGGAGTATAACGCACTATCCATGCATAAAAAAGACATTATGGGGCTCATTGAAATGTGTATTACGAGGCAAATTAATTTGCCTTTCTACCAAATGTACAAAGCAAAGAACTGCTGTTCTTTCCTCCATCTTTGATCAAATTACAGAAGCTGAAACCCGTGTCTCCTCTTTCTCCCCCACAGAGGAATGGGAAGAGATTCAATCTCTCAGTGCCCAGTGCAATCAATTACTAGCTGAGAAAGCTGAGTTTCTCATGCTTCACTCCAAAGTGTCTTATTTTGATCAGGGCGAAAGAGTTGTGAAGCTCCTGGCTCTCCGCTTATGCTCTCAGATAACTGATAGAATTGTTACATCCATCTACTCGACCTCCTCACTCCCTCCCCCCGGAGATTTGCGAGGCTTTCCAAGAATTCTATAGTCAATTGTATACACCCTCTGCATCAGCACTCTCACCTCAGCAGTTAGATTCCTTTATTCAAGATATTAGCCTACCAGTGTTATCTGATATCCAAACTGCCAGTTTAAAAGCCCCTATTGTCCTGTCAGAGGTGCTTGATGCTATCGATTTACTCCCTTCTGACAAATCACCTGGCACAGATGGCTTTTCCATCAACTTTTATAAAACTTTCAAAGATTCAGTTGCCCCTGTTCTCTTAGATACTTTTCATTACATCTTTCAAGACTGTATATCAGACATCTCATTAACCACAGCCAACATAGTTGTTCTTCATTAACCCGGCAAGGACCCTATGTTTATCCCTAACTATAGACCCATCTCCCTAATCAATGTAGACCTTAAAATCTTAGCCAAAATCTTGGCCTCTAGATTATGCTGAATCTGGGACTGTCTGATTAGTGAGGAACAAGTATGTTTCATCAAAGGCAGGCTCTCGTCTGAATCTGATCACCTTAGGAAACTTGCATACCTTTTCTCATTATCTAGGGACTCCTCTACACTAGCTGCACTGGTTTCCCTAGATGCAGAAAAGGCATTCGACAGGGTGTTCTGGGAATATCTTTTCTTCCTCCTTCCTAAATACCATATTCCACATGAATTTGTACAATGGGTCAAAATTCTTTATTCTTCTCCCTCTGCACAGGTCCAATGTAACAGTATACTTTATACACCATTCACTTTACATCAAAGTACCCGACAGGGATGCTCCCTAGCTCCCTATCTTTTCAATCTATTCTTAGAACCTCTTATTAGAATGCTTAAAAACTCTCCGCTTATAAGAGGAATATCAGTAGGTGGATCAGAGTATAACATTTCTGCTTACGTGGATGATATACTCCTACATATCTCTTCCCCAGCCCAATCTCTCACTGCAGCTTTTCAAATAATTTCTCAGTTCGGGTCCATCTCGAACTACAAGTTAAATCTAGACAAAACTGAATTCTTTCCCCTTAACAAATATGCCTTGAGAGCTGATGTCAAACATTTGGATTTGCAGTGGCTTACTGATAAACTAAAGTATGTAGGGACCAATCTCAACCCCTCTCCCCATATCATCAGAAAGCCTAATCTCAATACCATTCTAATTACACTAAAAGAAGATTTTAGGCATTGGTCCTGCCTACCCTTACCTCTTTGGGAATGAATGAGTATTATAAAGATGAATGTGCTACCTCTTATCTTGTATCCTCTACAAATGTTTAATTGGGCTCTTCCACTATCATGGTTCTCACAATTATATAGAATCATTAGCTCTTTTTTATGGCGTGGGAAAAAAGTCAGAAGAAATTACATTAAGCTTATACGTCAAAAATAGATGGCGTCCTTCAAGCCCCCAACTTTTACCTACTGTATATTACCTAGCCATACATTTAACCAGATTTAGTTACTGGTTGCATCCCACAGCTATTACTTCTACTTCCCCTTACCACCCCCTTTGGGTGAAAATTGAACAAACGTTGTACTTTGCACATGACATCAATCCTAAAGCTCTCCCCTTTATAATTAAAAAGAACCTTCCCAAATCCCTGAAAGATTCACCTCTAGGTTCTGTGCTCCAAATACAGCATCAACTAAATACCTTTCTCAAAACAGATGTACATAGAGATATAGCTCAGCCTCTATTTCATAACCCTAACTTCTTAATCTCGAATAAGGTAATCAAGCCTAACCTCTTCTGGCCTCATATGGGAGTAAAACATGTGGAATACCTAGTTAATAATCACAGTTTGCTCCCTTTTCAAGTGGTCCCCTATTCATGTCTTTAAATATCTACAGATTTCTCACATGTTGTTACAATATTTTGACTCTGGTTTATGGTCTTGCTCTTTCACATCTACTCTCTCCCTTTATGCCCGTTCTGCCCCAACCACTCACTTGATATCCTACACATACATATTTTTACTAACCACAATATCTGCACTAGAGGGTCAGAGATTCTACTGGTGGGATCATGCTCTACCATCTGCCACCCCCTCCAGGCAATGGCCAAAACTTTGGAAACACCTGTATAGGTACATTAAATGGGACAGATACAGATATATGCAATTTCAAGTTAACCATAACCTCTGCTATACCCCGGTCAAACTTCACCAAATGGGTTTTTTGTCATCTAGTCTATGTCCCAAGTGTCAAAAGGCACCTGGGGATCTGCTCCATATGTTATGGTCCTAGGAGAAAATCACTCCTTTTTGGCAGCTTATCCAGAGTCGTCTTGACCCATTACTAGCCTTGTCTGACAAACTCACACTCGAGATATGTATTCTGGGTGATTATGCAGATATGATGAGGAGCAATCAAAGGGCACACATGGCCTTGATTTCATCCTGTGCTAAGAAAGTATTATTAAGGCACTGGCTGGACTTGATTACCCCCAATCATGTGGAATGGCATAAGGAGATCATGTTTGCCCTCTAAGCTGAGCGTATCATTGCAGAACTCACTAACAGGATGGGTAAATATAAACGGGTCTGGGACCCACTATTTACTCTTGCATTGATCTACTAGGGTTCCACCAATAATTCAAGAACCCTCTAAAATCAGTCTCACTTTATCATAGTCACCATTCATGACACTCACTTACTCTAAATATCACAACTGTCCTTGTTTATTATTCCTGTGGCAGAGTGGGAGGGATTGGGTGAGGGTGGGGGGTGATTGGTTGGTTACAGGCAACTGTAAGTATTTTTTTTTATAAATGTCTTTGCTTTTCTCTTACCACAAATGCTGTATCCTCACTTACTTAGATTGTACTGGCTACATACTGCCTCAGCATCATCATGTTGTCTGTAAATTGTGTTTTTTCTCTCTCAAAATAAAATATATTTAATTAAAAAAGAAAAAAAAAGATTTGGGGGCTGCTGATGACATCCTCAACTGGATTACATATGTAGGTGTCTATCTGGAGGGTAAGTGGGCCAAGGGTCAGGAGGATGTTGGGTAATAGGAGCATGTAGAGGCATCAAGATAGTGGGAGAAGGGTGATGTGCTGTAATGGTTGTGGGGTGGCAGTATTCCTGGAGACGATGAGGGTAACGGGGCTGTCCAGTGTGCAGGAGTCTGGAACATCTAAGGGCAGAAGTAAGGCATCTCAGATGGGAGCCGGAGAGGATGGAGTGGAGGGTAAGAGGAGCAGGGCAGGGGTGAGATAGATAGATGAGGGATGCCCAGGGGAGCTGGATCAGTATGCAGAGGAAGGGGTAGAGTGGATCATCCAAGCTCCAGGGGTACCCCTACCTTGGAGCGTGAGGGAGCCCAGAGTGGGGGAATGGCAAATGGTAGGGGGAAGGAGTGGGACCACGAGAGATGCAACAGGTGTGGAAACATTCAAAGGGGTGCCTTTTAGGAATAAATTTCACCCACTGTCTGGAAGGGAGGAAGAGGAAACAGGAGGTGGGGGAGTGGTGAGGAGAGAGGTTGGGTTAAGACAACTGAATCAGGGAGAGTAGTACAGGAGATGGGGGTAAGACCATACAAAGTAGTCAAGTTGGGCAGGGAATAGAGAACATGGAGACTGGAGTACGGGATGGGCAAGGCAAATTTTGTTTAAATGACACCCATCCTAGAGGTTCTGGGTGCCGAGCAAGTTAAAATCACATACAATTAACAGCAACAATATAATTATATATACAAAATAACGCCTACAATATAGTAAACCTGATAATAAATATACTACCCTGTAACTCATCATTATAAAATTTATAAGTAATTTAATCAGAAATAAATGCCAAAACTAAATATATAACCAGGGACAGAAATTAAGGCACGGAAGTCAGGCATCAGATAAAATTATGAATCAAAGTCCTTGAAGGCCTGATTGTACAGGAAGGCACTGAGGCGGACTTTGAAAACCTCAGTTGAAGGGGCCTCTCTTACAGCTGGAGGTAACGAATTCCACAGAATGGGGCTGGTAACACTAAACGCTCTCTCACCGGCTGTTTTTAACCTTGTCTTGGGAATCGTAAGGAGGCCCCTAGAGGAGGAGCGGAGGCAGCAGACTGAGATGACAGGTGTAAGGAGGTCCTTCAGGTAACCAGGGACCAGGCCATGTAGGGCCTTAAAGGTGAGCAAGCCCACCTTAAAGAGGCCCCTTCACCTGACCAGCAGCCAGTGCAGTTCACACAGCACTGGGATGATGTGGCAATACTTGGACTGCCCTGTCAGCAATCTGACAGCTGCATTCTGCACCAGCTGCAGCTAGTGGAGGATACCTCTGGAGACCCAGAGATAGAGTGCATGCATAACAGTAGTCAAGCCTAGACATCACAAATGTGTGAACCAAGGTGTGGAGGTCCAGAGTGGAACTAGGGGCTTTATCCTGGTGATATTCCTCAGATGATAGAAACTGGTAGGAACAACTGACGACACCTGAAACTCAAGCATCAGTCTGCTGTCAAGAATAACGCCCATATCACATATCCTAGAGGAGGCCTTCAATGGTACAGACCCAAAAAAAAACCTCATTTCTGCACCAGAGGCCATCCTATCACACCCTGTCTTCTGACTTCATCACCAGTACCTCCATCTTATCAGGGTTCAGTCACGACCAGCTGGAGGCCATCCAGTCATTGATCTAGACAAGGCAGGTGTTTAGCAAATCTACTGTGTTGGATGTCCCAGGGGCAATGGAAAGATACAGCTGGATGTCGTCAGCATAGCAATGAAAACTCAAGCTGTACTTCCTAGTGAGCTGTCTTAGGGCAGCATGTACACAGCAAACAACGCCGTGACCAGACCAGAAGGCTGGGGGTGGGAGGGGGAGGGTGAAAGGGGAGGGTGAAGGAGGAGGAGGTGAAGGAGACAGTATGTGTGGGTGGCCAGAAGGAGAGAGACACAGAGGGGGATGGGAAAACAGAATGGGGGAAAGCAGAGCCTGTGGAGGTGTCAGACAAGCAGGGTTTGGGGAAACCAAGGGTGGGGTGGAAACCTGGATGGAGAGGAGCAGTTATGTGGTGGAGAAGCTAGTACAGCAGTCAGAAAAGGTAAGGATGGTGGGGGCAGAAGGGTGGTAATCCTAGGGGACTCCATAATTAAGGATATTCACTGAGGAAAGAAGGGGGGGCCAAATTCAGGTAGGAAAATGGTTTGCATGCCAGGGTTGACGGCAGAGAAAATGTGCCCAAAAACTGGGAAGTTGGGGGTTGGGAACCAATCACAGTTATATACCTAGGTACCACGACCTAGCCAGGGTGGAGGTGGGGGTAATACAGGAAGGATTCAGGGTGATAGGAGGAACTGAAAGGAGGTAGCCAGATCACTGGCATTCTCTGAGATGTTGCCAATATGAAGAGCCAGTATAGTCAAGAAGAAAAGGACAGAGGACTTTAATGACTGGCTGAGGGAATGGTGCAAGGAGGAGGAGTACAACTGTATCAAGGGCTTGGGGGAGAACTGGACAAATAAAACATTTTTCACACCAGACAGACTGCATCTCAGTAGCAGGGGATCAAGGGTCCTCAGAGACAAGCTGGGGAGTTACATAAACCATAAACTTAATTTAAACTACTGAGGGAGGGGCAAGTCAGCCAGCAGGAAGAGGTCAGTAGGCTTACCCCCCTACCAGTAGGGGGAGACTAGAGGGTATAGGAGGAGCGAAGGGGTTAGCAGTGGTGGGAAGGGTGCACAAACAATGAGGGGAAATGAGAAAGGCATGTGGGAGGGAAGGGAAGGTGGCTTAGACTCTAGGTGGAAGGGTGGTGTATTTGGATGCATGAAGTCTTAGAAACTAGATGGGTGACCAGCAGGCATTGTTGGCAGAGAGTGGAGAAGACATCACGGTGGTCACAGAGACATGGGCCACACCTAACCATGACTGAGACCTCTCTATCCCTGGGTATAAATTATACAGGAGGGACAAGAAGGTACTGTAGGAAAAGGGGGCATGGTGGCCGTTTACAGTAGGGAGGGTATAATGTGTACGAGGGAGGAGTGAGAAGAATGTAGGGCGAAAGCAGTGTGGAGTTAGTTGTGGAGGCTGAGGGGGAAAGATGGCCAATAGGCTGGGCTGCTGTCTGTCTGAGCTCTTTGTTCTAGCTCACTACTGAGTGTGTATACCCCTGGGGCTGTTAAATTTGCTGTGACTTCATTTTAGTACTTATTTTAATTTTTTAGTTACTCTATAACTAGCAAGTAGCATCTGCTAGTCAAAGGCTGACTGGTGCTGAATCTGTTAGCTAGAACTTAGATTTAGTGTCCGAGTGTAGCTAGGGCAGTGGCAGTGAGTCAGAATCAAGAGTCAAATGTTTTATTTTTAGTTGCAAGCCATTTCTGTGCCATCATTGGGGGTTTAATTATTATTCAGTAGCCAGTAACTCACAGCCACAGTTAAGAGTTGTACTGTTTGTATATCATGGAGAGCCTCGGTTGAGCTGAGAAGGGATCCTGTTTGTGTTAGAGCAGCGTTCTGTGATCAGTCTGGGAGCCAAATAACAGAGCTGACTGCTAACAGCCATGGAACTGTTTGTGCCATTACAGTTGAAGCCTGCAGGGGAAATAGGATAATAGCAGCTCCAGTGGACGGACATTCAGTGGGTGTCAGATGTTGGGTGAATCCCACGGGATGAAGCCCACAGGCATCTGAGGTCCTGTTAGTTGCAGGACATCAGTTAGCTGACAACTCCAAGAGGGAGTGAAGATTGGCACTGTACCTACTGCTTTGCTTTCCTGTGGACCAAGTAGAAAACTTGGACTGAACTTTGCTCCCAGTTATTGCTGCGAAACAATAGGCGAGAGCATTTGTTTCCCTCACAAAGACCATTTTTGTTTTTCGACTGACCATCCTCTTGGCAGCGGTGAGAGAGTTGTTGAGGGGGGAACACTGTTAATCTTCCTTACTGGCCTGCTGTTTCAGTTGTTGCTGCTTAAAAATATCCTGGACTGAGACTGTACTGCATCTGGGAGTATAATGTTCCCCCAGTGTGGCACATCGTGGCAGACTTTAATTTTAATTATATGTGATAGAGGTTTATTTAATTTTGTGTTTTATTCTGGGCAGAGAAGTAGGTGAGTGGCTGAATGGTTTTATTAAAGATTACTGAGTGGTGTGTGTGTTTAGCCATTTTAGTAATATTTTATAAGGAGCAAGTAGTTGTCAGCTTTAGAAATGTGCTTAGACTTCAGGCCTCGGCATCGCAGCAGTTGGAACACTGCCCCTTCAATAACCCCCCTGCCCCCATTGTTATCAACAGCACTTAGGCAGTGTAGGGAGGAGGTGGGATAGTAGATAGTGAGGTGCTAGGGTGGCAGATGAGGAGAGCCATATTGGAGTGGTGAGGAAAAGGAGGTGCCGTTAGGTGAAATGGGGCCTAAGGAGAGGCCGGATGTGTTTCATCTCCATACCCAGAGTTCCCACTGAACTGAGTGGGCAGGTAGCTGATGGACCAACAACCTCTGCCAGTCCCCTTTGAAAAGTGCTGTGCAATACGAGATTAATTAAGAACAAGGCCACAGTTATAGTGGACTTGATTTCCTCTGTCAATCTCACTTGCATTATGGAGACCTGTCTGCTAATGGTGCTGGCCCAGTTTTGGATGCATCTATCCCGGCTGGATTCTCTGCAGTGCATTGCCTGTGGAGGGAAGGCAGGGGTGGAGTGTGACCACCTGCTTTAGATCTGACTTGAACTTCTGTGTGCAGCCAGTGCATTGTACTTCATCGTTTGAAGGTGTGGCCATTCGAGGGGTTCTGGGTGTAGGTTGCAGAATCCTTCTGGTGTACCGGCCTCCAGGACACGAGAGGGAATTTCTGTAGGAGGTCATGGACTTCATTGCGGAGAGGCTGTTGGAGTCTTCCAGGTAGTTGATCCTGGGTGACTTCAGTGCCCGAATCGATGATGCACTATCGCAGTTTGGGCAAGACTTCCTCCAGATGATGAATTCACTGGGCCTCGCACAAGCAGTTGCTGCTGTGACCCACAGTTATGGGCAAGCCTTGGACTTAGTATTCTCACTGAGGCTGAAATAACTAACCTCAAGATTGATCCAGTCATCGGTTCAGATCATTGCATGTTGGAGTTCTCATTCAGGGCCCCTCTTGGTAGTCTTTCCCCTGTGGAGTTGGTTCATTGTCACCCTTTAAAGGGGGCATTCCCCAGAGGGACTGTTGGTGATAATGAACCTCTCTCATGTGAGTGTTGCCTATGGGGCAGGTACAAATGAGGCAGTGGCAGCCTATATAATAAGGTTGTTTACCTTGGCACTCGACTTCATCACATCAGTCTGTATATGACACAGGTCTTCTTGCTTGAGACCACCATGGTTTGACATGAAGCTCAAGGAAATGAAGACCAGGGTGAGAGGTTATAGAGTGTTGTTGGTGGATATCTGGGTCTGATGAGGACAGACTGGCTTTTAGGACTCACTACAGTGAGTATCAAAGAGCAATCTCTCATAAGAAGGCAGCTTTTCTGTCAAAGGAGATTGCTTAAGGGAGGAACAGACCGGCTCAGCTCGTTCAGACTGTAGACAGATTGCTTCGCCCCACCTTTCTGCAACTGAAAGGAGCCGTTTCAGCCACCAGGTGCAATGTGTTTGCTCTGTTCTTCTCTTACAAGGTATCCTCTATCAGATTCTCAGTCTCTCCAGCAGGGCAGTCATAGTCCTACAGTAGTCAGATGATCATCTCCAGAAGCACTTCACTTGCCAAGAACATGTTTAGGCTAATGTGGGTGGAATAGGTATGTGCGGTAATCTCAAAGATGCTGCCCACATTTTGTGACCTGGTCTTGGGCCTAACACATACACTAGTGAGATATGTTCACCGAGATTGTCTGGTATTCTCTTTAGGAGGGGTTCTTCCCGAGTGCTTTGAAAAAGGCAGTGGTGAAGCCCTTCCTGAAGAAACCATCTCTCAACCCGACATCTTGGCGAATTATAGGTGTATCTTTAACCTTTCCTTTTTGGGTAAAGTTATTGAGAAAATTGGCACTCCACAGCTCGAAGCACACATCACTGCCTTTGACATCTACAAGCCTCTCCAGTCTGGATTTAGGTCTACACACAGTACTGAAATGGGTATGGTCAGAGTGCACAGTGATCTCAATGCTAGAGATAGAGAGGAGCAGTCAGTTCCCATTCTCCTCAGCCATTGACACTGTGGACCATGGTGTAATGTTGGATCACCTTAGGGAGCAGTGTGGACTCACTGGCTCTGTCATTAGCTGGTTTGAGTCCTTTCTCACAGGCAGGACGCAAAGGGTGGTGATGGGAGTTTCTCCTTCCATCCAATGTCCTTGCCGTGTAGAGTTTCTCAGGGCTCAATCCTTTCACCCATGCTGTTCACAGTGTATATGCTGCCCTGGGAGAGATCATTAGACATTGCAGTGTGGGGTTGCACTGCTATGCAGATGACACCCAGCTGAATATGTAGTTTGCACCCAGGACACAGAACACAGTGGAGGTACTGAATGTGTACCTGGCTGTTATCCAGGAATGGATGTCCTCTAAGTGGCTGAAGCTTAGCCTGAATAAGATGGAGGTGCTAGTGACTGAGCCTCATTATTGGCATGGTGCAGAGGCACCTCTGGTGGGAACTGGCTTGATGCTGGGCTTCATCTCATTGGTGGCCTCTGCCAAGATGAAAAATCTGGACGTCATTCTGGACAACAGATTCACATTTGAGGCCCAGGTGTTGTTTGCTGTCCAGAGTGCTTTTTACCACCTAAGGAATATTGCCTGACTTGAAGCCTTAATCACCTCTAGATGATCTTCCCTCGCTGGTGCACACTTTTGTGATATCCAGACTTGACTATCGTAATGCTTTCTACCGCAGGGTCAGTGAAAGTATCCTGCATCACCTGCAGCTAGTGCAGAACGTAGTGGCCAGGTTACTGACTGGCCTTCTGAGGTCCTGTCATGTGACCTCAGTTCTGTGTGGTCTGTATTGATTGCCGGTGAGTTAGAGAATTATGTTAATGCTGGGTCTTCTCGCCTACAAAGCCCTGTATGGACCAGGCCTGGGCTACCTTAATAACCTTCTGACTCCTCGTCACTCTCAGCGCCCTCTCCACTCCTCTAAGGAGGACCTCCAAGCAGTCCCCAGGGCTTAGCTGAAAACATCAGGAGACCATTCATTTGGGGTGGCAGGACCGGACCGGTGGAACTCACTTCCAAAGTCTTTGAGGAAGGCCTCCTGGTTGGAGGCCTTTAAGCAGGTGCTCGAAGGCACATCTTTTTACACATCTTTTTAAAGGGGCCTTTGGGATCCAATAGTTTGTCCAGGAATATTTACCCTAGCTGCTTTTTTTTTATTGTTTATGTTGTTTTATCTTGTTTATCTATGTGATTTAGTTTGTTATGGTTTGTTTATACTGTCACTGTTTATATTTGCGCAGTGCCCTGAACTCCAGCAATAGGGTGCTTCATAAATAAATTCTTACTTACTTACTAATTACTGTCTAATAGAAGGAAGAAGTTGAGGTTGGGTGGTTTTACAGACCACCCAACCAGGAGGAGGAAAGAGACAGGGAACTGAACTTGCAAATATTAACTGCTGCAATGAAGGGAAAGGTGGTAATAGTGCAAGACTTCAACCTGCCCAGTCTGGACTGGAGTGTACCAGCCACAACCGGTGCCAGGAATCCGGTGATCCTATATGCATTGCAAAATTGGTTCCTGACTCAGTGCATCACAGAACCCATCAGGGAGGGGGCAATCCTTGATCTGTTGTTAATGAATGAGGACCACGTCCAGGATATAAAGGTCAAGAAGCCCCTGGGTGGGAGTGACCATCACACAGCATGGTTCCAATTGGACATGTGCAAGGAATAGTCCCCCACTATGACTAAAATTCCAGGTTTTAGAAAGACGGATTTCAGAAAGATGGGCGAGTTACTAAGAAGTCACCTGGACATGGAGATAGGCCAAATATGCTCCATCATCAAGGAGAGAATAAAAGTTTCCATAGGGCAATGCATTAGACTCAAAGGGAAGGACTCAAAGGCCAAAGCACCTTGTTAGTTTAGTGCAGTGGTCACACAGGCAGTAAGGAATAAGAGGTCAGCCTACAGGAAATTCAGGAGGACCAAGAGGGAGGAAGACAGGGAGGATTACCCGAAGATGGCTAGTGCAGCAGGCATGGTAGTCTGGGGTGGGGGCTAAAGCTCAGAAGGAACTGCAGCTGGCTGAAGGAATTAAGAAGGGGAAAGGGACTTTTTTTTTTTGGCTGTGTTAGCCAAAAAAAAAAGGACAAGAAAGATGGGATTGTTAGGCTTGGGAAAGGGTACAGGGGGTGGAGGAGAATGGGACAAGGCAGAGGTACTAAACAAGTGGTTCTGTTCTGGCTTCACCAGGGAGAGAGACAGACCAATGCCACTGGGAGAAGGAGAGGAGTAGGGGGAGGGGGGAGCACAGATGTACTGATAGAGATGTATAGGGTGAGAACAGGCTGCTATCATTGAGAACAGACAAATCCCTTGGCCCTAACAGCATACACCCAATGGTGGTGAGGGAACTGGCGGTGGAGCTTGTAGATTGCTTGGCTGACCTGTTCAGTAGTTTACTGGAATCAGGTGTGTTACTGATACTGGAGGATGGCACATGTAGTGTGCCTCTGTAAGAGTAGCCCCAAGGATGACTGAGGGAATTGCTGACCTCAATCATGTGCAAGCTCATGGAGACCACACTTAAGGAAAGGTTGATAGAGTATCTGAAAGAACAGAGTCTCCAGGATGAGAGGCAACATGGATATATGGGAGGGAGGTCATGCCAAACAAATCTGATTGACTTCTTTGATTTGGTCACTAAAACAGTGGACAGGGGCCAAGCGGTGGATATCCTTTACCTGGACTTCAGCAAGGCCTTTGACTCTGTACCCCACAAGAGGTTGATCATGAAGTTGGCGGCTCTCAGGCTGGAAAGGAGTTAACCAGATAGGTGAAAAACTGGCTGAGGGGCAGGACCTAGCGCATGGTGGGAGGGCGAGCTTTCTAGCATTGGGGAGGTAGGGCTCGGTGCTTGGACCAGTGCTGTTCATTTTCTTCATCAATGAAATTGGGGATGTCATTAGGGGCAAAATGTGACTGTTCGGAGACAACACCAAGATCTGTGGGAGGGTGGACACAGCAGAAGGGATGCAAGATCTAAAATGAGGATATGGAAAAATTAAAGAGGTGGTCTAGGATTTGTCAGTTTGGCTTCAGTGCAAAGAAATGCAAAGTTATGCACATTGTAGCCAGAAATCCAAGAACTGAGTACAGCCTGGGAGGAGTCTTGGGTTTCTGCATCAGAGAAGGGGAAGGATCTGGGAGTGATGACCACTAGTGACTTGAAGTACTCCATGCAATGTGGAGTTCCCTGATGAAGCCTCTGGAAGGAGACACATTTAGGGGTCTTTGGCATCCTGATGAATTTTTGTAATAAAGTAGTGGCTGGCTACTATATCATAGATAGTGTGTGCACCATTTTTTTTTTGCAAGTTTTTGGGCTGTGGCTGCAGAGAACTGAACTTTTAGCTGTAGTGGTGTGCCTGTTTTTTTGTTTTTTCTGAAGGAGGGGAAGGGCAGATTGGGAGGTGCAGTAGCTTATGCTGAGGACCCTGCACTATGAACAGAATAGACAGACCTAAGGGCCTTACTCTGCTTGCTTCATTGTATGTTCATAATACCTGAGCAGCAAGATTCCCTGCCCGGTTTGACTGCATGCAAAGCAATTACAATAGGAACATACATAGTACATAATACAGAACAAAGTAAACATCAGTTATCTACAGTTACAAGTTTATTTCAAAGCAGTGCATGTAATGAACTTTTAAATTGGTTCAGGTTAGACACAGTAAGAAGCATTTCAGATGGATCTTAAAGCCATTGGCTGCCCCTACAGAAAAGGAGTGCTAGCACCAACTTGTAGCTATGGGGATTTGATACGGTACAGTATTTAGTATATGTTGTCTTCAGTGTGCTATGACATGAGCAAACAGCTATTTATTTCATACTGTAGATTTCATATCAATGAGGTTAATGTTTTATTGTGCAATATTTGATACTTTCAGTTTCACAACATTTAACTTGAATTCCGAGCAATGAAGCTGCGTATACATTTTCAGACTCCCATGAAAGTTGAGCACTGATCATAATACCAGTTGTGCTGTATTAGGAAAGCATTCTTACCATTTATGTTGTGGTGTTGAATTAATATATTAAAGCAGCAGTGGAATGGAAAATGATTTTCCAAAAAGCTAGTTTCAGCTACAGTTAATAAAAATATCGGCATACCTGTCAAATCTACTTTTCTAGCTACAGTACTTCTTATGCTGTGCACTGAGTGATTTTATTATTATTACTATTATTATTGCTACTACTACTATTATTATCTTGAGCCTGGCACTTGCCAGGTCTACAGTTCTATTTCTAAGCCAGATGTGCTGGCCATTTTTATTCTTGAGAAAAATATAAATTAAAACAATTATGAATTACTCAAACTGTGGTGGAACTATAACATTTTACCACCAAATAAAACTGGCAGATGCCTGGAATCTTTTACAGTGAAAAGGTAGGGCCAAATCTTTGCTCAGTTTTATTGCACTGCTGCTTTAAGCCATTTAAAAATATAATATTATTCATTCAGCAGAACAAAGCAGAGTATATAGAGTACTAATACCAGAATCTTAACTCCTGATTACCGAGATTCCTTACATTTGTGGTTTTAAGGACTACATGTATTTTACAGGGCATCGTTGCCTAGGAAACCAAAGACTATGTGCTTCACAAAAGCTTGGCTGTGGAATCTGGTGCATACAAAACAGTCAGTAGCCTTTGTATTGGCCAGTATTTGGAGTAAACAATAAAGAAAAATTCATACAGATATGAGATGCTGACAGAAACGTTTCACTCGCAGCTTTTTTTCACCTTCAAAAAATAATCAAGTAGCATAATGATTCGAAGGGGAAAATGAACTTCAGTATATTAGAGTGCACCTTGTGTTCAGTGCATATGGCATTCTATGTTTACACATCCAACACTTCATTTGAAAATGTCTTTCATAAGACATTTTTGTTTTACAGAATGCATCCAAGTTCCCATGGAAGAAGCACAAATCAGCATTATGACTCAAGCATGGCATGTAATACATGAGATAAAGAAAACAGGACTCATTTATCCATCTAGAAACCACTAGCAAGAGTCTCATGCTAGCACAGAGCTACAAGTCATATTTTTAAGTTTCTTTTACTTTGTATCACTGTGAAAATGGCATACTTTCCATTAGAAAAATCATATCCAGTAGCACGCTACCATGTATCACTGTGAAACTGGTGCAATGCACTTGCCATTTGAACATCATATACAATAGCTCACTCCCATGTAGCAGTGTAGCATCAGAGGGTTTTCTACTATATCTACTGCAGTAAAACACTGGAATCTATCATTTAAAAAGCATTACCAATACTACTGTGCTACAAAACAAATTTCCAAATAGAAAATGTTGACATGTTAGTTGATGCTGTAAAGTGATGGCCCTCTACCTATTCTTTGCCCCAACTCTGTTCTTGTGTTCACATGTTCCATTTTTTGCAGCTTCTAGTGACAGAATCATTTTTACCCCACACATCTGGTGTTACTCAGTGGGACAGCGCTCTTCCCAAGCTACTGTGCTTTCTAACAGTTCAACCCAAATAGCAGGACTCTTCACTCAAAGGTAAAAAAAAAATGAAGGAGCTGTGCCAACTTAATAAAATTGTATAATGAGTTTCTTCTGGGTGAAGGCACCATATCCATTATGTGCTATAAACAGTGAGCTCCCTTGAGAGCCACCATAGCTTGGTAGATGATTTTCTCCATTTTGCCAATTGTTCTTATAGTTTACTGAAAGTATTTTCCCTAACAGGTTTGGGGAATAACTGTCAGACAAAGCAAGCTGTTAAAAATGATATCCATTAAAGGCTGTGATAATGGACTTAGTTTTGTTAAAGTGTTTTAGGGTGCAGTTTCTAAGCTGAAAGATCAGCTCTGCACTTCAGTTTCCTTTCATAACATAATCTTACCACTATCATAGTGTACTATGGGATACATTTTTCAATTGTTGGTTTTCCTTTCCAGGGTTTATAACATATCTTGTTAGCCTATCCAGAAAATCTGTATAAAACTTATTTGACTCTCTCCAGCTGACCTGACAGTGTATTTGTTTCTGATGCTGTAGAAGACATAGAAACATAGACTTTGTCGGCAGATAAGGACCGCTTGGCCCACCTAGTCTACCCATTTCCCTACCTACTGGATAAGCTGCAGATCCTAGTTAACCAATAGCCTACTTCCTCCTACCCCCCACTAGAATTGCTTTATATCTGTCCCATGCATTCTTGAATTCCCCCACTGTTTCTGACCCCACAACCTCCTCTGGAAGGCTGTTCCATGCATCCACCACCCTCTCCATGAAAATATACTTCCTCACATTGCCCCTGAGCCATATCCCCTCTATCTTCAGATTGTGCCCCCTTGTTATTCCACATCTCTTTTTCTGAAAGATGCTACCCTCTTGGACTTTGTTGATTCCCTTGAGGTACTTGAAAGTTTCTATCATGTTCCCCCTCTCCCTCCTTTCCTTGAAGGTATACGTATTAAGCTCCTTTAGTTTTTCTTCATATGGCTTCTGGTGCAGACTCTGCACCATTCTAGTTGCCATCCTCTGGACTGCCTCCATCCTATCTATGTGCTTGTGGAGATGGGGGCTACTGAACTGCATACAGTACTCCAGATGGGGTCTCATCAACTGTCTGTACAGAGGGATAACAACTTATTGTTTTCTACTGGTGATGCCTCTCCCTATGCATCCCAGTATCCCCCTACCAGCCCTCCTTACTGCCTTCTCACATTGCTTGCCTACCTTTAGGTTGTCTGATATGACTACCCTCAGGTCCCTTTCCATTTTTGTTGTTAGTACCCCCCCCCAATGGTATGCTCTTTCCCTGAGTTTTTGTTTCCCAGGTGTATTACTTTGCACTTCTTTGCATTGAATTTAAGTTGCCATACTTTTGACTATTCCTCCACCCTTCTCATCCTTTCCACCCCTTGCATATCAACCTTGTTGCAGATCTTTGTGTCATCTGCAAAGAGGCATACTTTTCCTTCTGGTCCCTCTGCAGTGTCACCTATAACAACATTAAAGAGGACTGGTCCCAGTACTGGACCCTGTGGTACCCCACTAGTAACCTCACATTTCTTTGGAGTGGACTCTGTATACTGTTATATAGATACATAGATACATAGACACTGTTGGCAGAGAAGGGCCTATGGCCCACCCAGTCTGCCCATTTAAGCTTGTAAGTTCACTTTATATTTTTCTAGAAGTCTGTTACCCCTTACCTCCAGAATTCCCTTATGTCTATCCCATGCATTCTTAAATCCTGTGATTGTTACCCTCTGTGTCCTGTTGTCCAGCCAATTCTTTACCCAGGCAACCACCCTGGGACCCACTCCCAGGCTGGCTAACTTGATTATTAATCTTTTTTGTGAGACTGTGTTAGATGCCTTGCTAAGGTCTAGGAAGACCATGTCCACAGCCCCTCCCTGGTTTACTGCTTTGGTCACCCAGTCAAAAAAGTCTATTAGATTCATATGATATGACCTTCCCACTGTGAATCCATGCTGCCTTGGGTACTGTGCCCTGCTGGCCTCTAGGTACTCAGCAATTCTTTCTTTCAGAAATGATTCCATCATTTTCCCTACTGCTGAGGTCAAACTAACAGGTCTGTAGTTTCCTTCCTCTGCCTTTCTTCCACTTTTGTGAAGGGGAATCACATCCACCCTCCTCCAGTCCTCAGGTACCACACCATCCTCCCATGATTTGTTAAAAAGGGTAGTCAATGGTGTCACTAGTTCTCCCCTTACTTCTTTTAGAATTCTGTTGGTGAATCACTTCAGGCCCCATTGCTTTGTCCACCTTCAGTTTTAGGAGTTCTTTCAGGATCCCTTCTTCTGTGAATGGACTGATATTGACCCCCTTATCCAGAGTGCTTCTATTGTTTGGTTTAGGTACCTCCACCTCCTCTTCTTTTGTGAATGCTGAGCAGAAGTATTCGTTCAATATGCCTGCTTTTTCACTGTCACCCTCTGCCTACCCACCCCTTCCCCTTTATTAAGCCTCACTATCCCTCCCTTGGTCTTTCTTCGCTCCCTAATGTACCTATAAAAGGTTTTATCCCCTTTCTTAACTGAGCTGGCTATCCATTCTTCAGTTTGGGCCTTTACTATTCTGACTGCCTTCACCACTTCCTTCTGCTTTAATTGGTACAGTTCTCTGTCCTGCTCCTTCTGTGTTTCCTTGTACTCCCTGAATGCTATCTTTTCTCCTTAACCTTTCCTTCCACCTCTTTTGAGAACCATAGTGTTTTTTTCCTTCATTTTGTTTTGTTTATTTACTTAACACAAAAGCTTGTTGCCTCGGTGATGGCAGTTTTGATTTTTTCCCCAGTGTTTCGCCCCTCCTCCTTGCTTGTTTGCTAGTGCTTTTCTGAGGCAGTCTCCCATTTTGCCAAAGTGAGCCCTCCTAAAGTCCAACACCCTCGCTTCTGTATAGCTTGACTCTATGTCTGTGTTTATCGTAAACCACACTGTCTGGTGGTCATTTGTTCACAGGTGGATACCCACTTCTAAATCTGAGATCCTCTCTCCATCCCTGTTTGAGTGTGTCAGGTCTAAGATTGCTCCCTCCTGAGGGGTTCCAACACCAGCTGTCTGAGGCATGCCCTCTGTAGGGCACAGAGAATGACCTTGCTCTTGTATATGGCTGCAGCAAAGGTGCTCCAGTTAACATCTGGCATATTCAAGTCCCCCATCAACAATATCTCCCCTTCTTCTGCCATTTTAAGCATACCTTCTATCATTTCCTTGTCCATTGCCTCCCCCTGAGACGGGGGGTGTATACATCCCCGTGCGGATTGTGGTGCCATTGCCTCTCTACAGGGTGACCCACAGTGCCTCCTCTCCTCCCTGTTTACCCTTTAGTTCTATTGCTTTGATTCCTTCCCTTATGTAGAAAGCTACTCCTCCTCCTCTTTTACCCTCTCTGTCCCTCCTATAGATTGTGTACCCTGGTATGTTGACATCCCAGTCATGGTTCCCTGTGTACCATGTTTCTGTGACTGGCACAATATCCAAGCATCCCTCTTCCATCAAGACCACTAGTTCAGGAAGCTGTTGCCTAGACTACGGGCATTAGTGCTCATCGCCCTCCTTTTTTTTATGGCCTTACACCTTTTAACCGCATCCCTGTCCTTACTGCCTTTTTTTCCATTTACCCCAGTCCTGCTCCCTATCGACTTCTCTGCCTTAGTGTTTACCTCACTAATTACCCTTTTTTGTGTGGGGGGCTTGGGATTTCCTTGCTCCTTTTCAGTGCCTCCCCCCTTTGGCTAGTTTAAATGCTTGCCAATGAAGCAGTCAAACCTATCACCTAGGATCCTGGTTTCCCTCCCGAACAGATGCAGATCATTGTGCCAATATAGATCTGTATCCCTCCAGGTGGACCCCCTAGTCCCCAGTGAAGCTAAAACTGAGCTCTGCACCAGTTTTTCAGCCATTCATTGAATTCCATGGTGTGGAGTACCCTAGCCCCACCCATGCCATAGACAGGTAGCACCTCCGAGAAGGTTACCATGCATGCTACTTGTCTAAGATCCCTCCCCAACTCCACAAACTCCTCCTGCACTGCTGTGATCCTGTTCCCAGTCAGGTCAGTTGTCCCTAGGTGGACAATGATGTCCAGCTCCCTCTTCTGTGCAGCTGCTCTCACAATCCTGAGGATTCGCTTCCTGTCCCTTCAAGCCATGGTGCTGGGCAGACACCTTACCTCCCTCTCCCCTCACTCCCCCAGTTCTACTCCACTAATAATTGAGTCCCTTACCAGGAGTTGTTTCCTTCCCCTGTGGGGTTCCATGCCACCCTCCTGTGGGTCTCCTTTCTGGAGGTTCTCAGCATCCTCCTTGGTGTCTATTGTGGGTGCCTCCATAGAGGAACCACGCTCTGCCAGAACAGCGTATAAATTGTAGAGAGGCACAAATGGAGGAATGCACCTCTGTGTCACCACCTTCCCCTTCCCTGAGCCCACTGTGGTCCAGCCACTCCTGTTTCTTGGCAACCTCTGAGGCAGCGGCAGTGGCCCTGGTGGTTCCTGGGTGGGGGAGGAGGTTTCCTGAATCCTCACCAGGTTAGTCTGGGGACGTGCAACCTCCTCCCTCAGAGCAGAGAGGTGCCTGCAAATAGGGCAGCATCACAGCCTCCATAATGTCTCCCGGAAGACTGCCGCCCCGCAGCCAGTGCATTGCACCACTCCCCACATGTCTCTCTCCCTTCCTGTTTAATTTTTTTTTGTTAGTGTGTGCTAGCATACTTACCATGACAACAAGTGGTGATGTCACAAGTATCTTTGGCAGGATAGCAAACTAACCTTTAACATACATGTTGAGTTGATAATCTTTGTAAGAAGCTATCCCTGAGACTAAGCTACTGTTTTAGGAATAAATTCTATCTTAATGCAGAGGTATGAAAAATGACAGAAGTGCTTCTTACACAACTGGCCAAATTAGATGTGCTTAATCATAGATCACGCCACTTTACTACTGGGCCGCCTGCTAGAACACATCATTTTTCCCCCTACACAACAATTGACTGGCCTTCTCTCACTACCAAAAGGCTAACAAAGTTATATACATATGTTCCTATAAGGCCTTTTGGAATTTGTTGCTACCATGGTCCCACTTCCTTTGCCCACTGTCGCTCCATCATGTATGCTGATGACCTGGTGCTCTATGCAGCCTCTCATTCTGTCACTGACCTTAATGCTCACCTGTCATCTGCATTACAATAAATTCAATCCTGGCATTCCTCTAACTCCCTAATCCTCAATCTACCAAAGACTCAGGCTATGCTCTTTGGGCCCTCTAGAAAAGTCCATGCCAAGTTCCCTAAGCTTCATATGCTTTGCTGTGATGGGTCTGCAGTCATGTCCACTGACTCCTTCAAATACCTCGGAGTGATGCTGGATCCCGCACTTTATTTCTCCTCTCACATAAACGAGGTATGCAGATCCATTAACATTAAGACTGGTGTCGCCTACCGCGTGCGCAACTCCCTAACCCTTGCTGCCAGGATCTCTGTGGCTAGAGGTGTCTTGATCCCTAGGCTACAGTATGTCTCCCCTGTCTTTTCCCACACTAACGCTGGTATTCTTCTTAAATGGGACACCACTTACTACAGCATCTGTAGATTTGCCCTATTGGCCCCTCGCCTTACTCAGCACTTCCTCCTGTACTCCACCCGACACTGGCTGTCCCCCAAATCACTGCACTACTACTCTCTGGGCTGCTGCATCGACTCCATGACAAGAAACCCCAGCCCTGACTGTCTTGGGGCTGTGTTCACCCCTGTGTTTCACTCCCTCCCACTGAGGTCTTCTAACTCTCCACTGCCCACAGTCCCGCACTGCTCAAAAAAAACTGGAGGAGCAAGCATTCTCTCATTTCACCCCCAAATTCTGGAACTCCCTGCCTCCCAGTTTTAAGTGCTCCTTATCTCACTCCTCCTTCAAGACTGCACTTTTCTCCTACCTTTACACACTTGATTCTTGTGACTGTACCTAACCTCCCTTGGCCCTCTGTTATAGCTTCTTGCTGCCTAGTATTACTTGGCTTTCCAAAATTTGAGTGTATTACCTGGTTCTAGGGACATGGATATGTTGTTCATCCACACTGTCTGGCAGGTTCCTTGCCACTTTAAATCTTGCCGGAAGGTCTTCAAGCTGGCTCCTCCTACCCACCCGGGTAGTAAAACTCTCGGCTCTGCCCCATGACACCAGATCTTCCTTACCGCTTGGAAGCTCTGGTTCCCTCCTTAATGCTCTGCATATAGACTGGATCCTAATTCTTCGGTTCGCCTGAAACTCATTCTAAAATTTTCAAGACTTCAGTCAAATTACTGTCTCGCAGCTGCGATGGACAGATCGACTCCCGGTTTTCAGTGGTGCCCATGTGGGCAGAAAATGTCCAGGACAGATCCGCACTCCATGTGCGTCTACTGCCTTGGCCTAGACCATGACCCGCAGGCCTGCGAGTTATGGCATTTGTTTTCAGCCAACGTCCTGGAAGATCACGCTGCCCGGTTACAGCTCGGGCACCTCGAGAAGCGCTACCCACCGGTGAAGTCAAAGGAGGCCCATTGGGCGGTGTCCGTGGCGGTTGGCTCAGCTGAGCAACTCGAGCAGATGATCGCCCTCAAGGAGGAGGCAGCACAGGCCGCATCATCCTCTTCCTCGGTCGCGGCATTTATCCCGCTCTCTTTGGGATCCTCCTACACAACTTCTTTTAAGGAGCTTTGCCAATCCCTTTCCATGAAGGGAGAGGGGCCATTGGGACATTCTTCTCGGTCCAAAAAGAAGGACTCGAAAGGTAAGTCCCACCGTCGGTGTTCGTGGGAGCGAGAGAGGTCCCCTTCCCTGGACAGTCAACACTCGACTTCGGTCGAGGTTGCGGCTTAGGCCGCTGGCTTCACGGTGTCCCCAACAGGTCAGTCGGCTGAGACACCCGTCGACGCGGTCAAGATTTTTCTTGACCATAGGATGGGCTGTTGACTGGTGAAGCTGACAACCCTTCTTCACCGGTTCCCCCGGTGGAGACCGAGGACTTGCCTGTGCCTCCTGTGCTGGAGTCCCCGGTCAAGGCTTCCAAGCCGAGGGAAGAGCGGGTGTCCCCTGCCCCTTCCCAGACCCGTCCTCAGAAACACCGAGGATCTCGGTTTCGGTCTCGGACATCATCTAGGTCCAGCCGATCCCACTGACATCGGCGGTCTCGGTCTTTGCACCGAAGTAAGAGGTGCCGCCACTTGTCCTCATCTTCCTCCTTGGAAGAGGAGAGGCTTTGGTGCAAATTGAGATGACGCTACGAGGACCTGATGTGGTAGCAGTTACTTCTGTCCGGGAACAAGCCGACGTCATCGTCTTCCCCAGCCATCAAGTGGCTGTCACCCGAACGGCTGAAATAACCCCTCGCTGTAGTCGAGGTGCCCAAGCCTGGGCCAGTTGTTCAGCCAAAACCAGCTGCCCCACCGATTGTGGTGGAACCTCCACCTCCACAACCGAAATCGGGGCGCTGACCAAGGACTCTCAGTCGGGTCAGGGTCTGCCCAACAGGTTGTCGGTCACCCTCACTCCTGACTGTCCTCAGCAGGTGGAGGGTGGCTCAGGCCCCAGACAGCTCTTTGCGGACTCCTCGGAGTCCGACAACAACTCCTCCCTGTTCTCCAGGCCCATTGACCTGGAGTCCTCCGGGGGCCAGTCGATGGACGAAAGCCCATCGTCCTTTACGGGTGTGCTTTGGCTCATCTCGGAGTCCGCCGGAATGCAGCTCGAGCCCGTATCCAAATGGGCCAAGTATCCCCTAATGGAGATACTGGACCGAGGAGATTTGCCCACAGAGGCCTTTCTGGTGGCTGAAGGTATTGTTGGCCCAGTCTTGGAGCTTTGGCAGCAGCCGGCTTCCTGTTCTGCGCCTTCAGCCAGGATGGCCAGGAAGTATGCGGTCCCTACCGGCTCTTTGTCTGGTTTTTCGGAACTCCCTTCTGCCGAGGGGTTGGTCACTGATAGTGTTTTCCAGTGTTCCGGGAAAGCTAGGGATGTGGATAAGCCCCCCGACAAGGAGTCCAAAAAGCTGGACTATGCTGGGCACAAGGTGTACGTTATGTCCTCCCTTGGCCTCTGCCAGCTCAGCTCGGCCGTGCTGGTGGCACACTTCTCCCACGCCCTCATGGGCTCCCTGGATGAGGTGATCCCTCATCTCCTGGCCGACCTGCAGACCACGGTCAAGCAGGTATGGGACCAGGGAAGGGCGTGGCAAAACAGCAGCTCCAAACGGCTCTGGACATTGGAGACTCCTGTGCCTGATCAGTTGCGGCCGCAGTGGCCATGCGCTGCAGAGCATGGCTGAGGATATCCACCTTCACGGCGGATACCCAGCATAAACTGGTGGATGTCCCCTTCCTGGGGACTGACCTCTTCGGCCCTGGAGTGGAAGGTCAGCTCCAGTGGATCGAAAAGTCCAATGCCACTCTGGACTCAGTCACCTCCGCCCAGAAGGACAAGGGCCATCGACAACAACATAAGTCCTTTCGCCCTTCTGCACCTGCGGCACGTCCGGCCGAAACAGCACCGGCATCAGGGCCAGCAGGCTCACGCTTGGCACCCCAAAGTCAAGCCTACAGCTTCCTCTAATAGGAAGCAGGGAGGAAAAGGCCCAGGAGGTCCCTCGGCTGGTCTCTCCTCCAAGCCTGCCCAGTGATGGGTTGAGGGGTGTTGCCTCCATCCTCATCACTCCCCCCGGGTTCCCCCCATGGGGGGACGGCCCCGCCACTTCCTTTCTGCCTGATCCACTATCATCACAGACCGCTGGGTGTTGGAGGTGGTAGGAAAGGGCCTGCCCCTGGAGTTCGAGCAGGCCCCGCCTTTCCGAACCATCGCCCCTTGGGGGGGCTACGGGGTCCGCAGCCTCTCTGTTGGCTCACTGAGCCGATATCACCCTACTCCTCGAAAAAGAGGTGATCAGAAAGGTGGCAGATCCTCCTCCAGACCCAGGATTTGTGTCCAGGTACTTCCTGGTCCCAAAACGGGCAGGGAGCTGGTGCCCCATTCTCGACCTGCACGACATAAACAGGTTCCTAAGGTCTCGGACCTTCAGGATGGTCACTCTGGCTCAGATAATCCCATCCTTGAAATGAGGCATGTGGTTCTGTTCTCTGGACCTCCAGGATGCGTTCTTTCACATCCCAATCCATCCGTCCCTCCCACCAGAGATTCCTCCACTTCAGGGCAGAGGGATCCCTCTTTGAGTTCCAGGCCATGCCCTTCAGCCTTTCCCTAGCTCCCAGGGTCTTCACCAAATGCATGGCAGTGGTGACAGCATTCCTGCGGCACCAAAGGGTCTGGGTGTACCCCTACCTGGATGACTGGCTGATTGCAGCCCCCTCCAGAACGGAGGTGGAGCGGTCCAGAGATCTGGCCCTCCAGGTTTGCTCTCAGGTTGGCCTCCTCATCAACGAGACCAGGTCGGAACTCATGCCAAAGCAGGTGATACAGTTCATCGGGGCAGAGCTCGACTCTCTACGAGCCAGAGCATGGCTCCCGGCAGACAGGGCTGAGGTTCTTTCCTCCTTTGCCCAATCATTTCAGGTTGGGCAATTGCGCCCTGCCCAGGACTTCCTGTGCCTCCTGGGCCTCATGGTGGCCTGCACCAGCGTGGTCCATTGGGCCCGTTGGTACATGCATCCCCTTCAATGGGGGCTGGCCAGCCAATGGTCACAGCACTTTGATCCTCTGGATCAGCTAGTGACAGTGACCCAGGGGATGTGGAACGCTCTCCAATAGTGGACCATTCCAGCACATCTGCAGGAGGGCATCCTGTTCGTCTGCCCTGAGCCAACGATCTCTCTATCGCCCGATGCCTCTCTGATGGGTTGGGGTGCCCATCTGGGGGAGCATAGAGCGCATGGCCTCTGGTCCCCTCGGGAGTCCCGATGCCACATCAACCTGCTGGAGCATTGAGCAATTCATCTAGCCCTCACCGCCTTCACTCCATTTCTATGGGGTCAAGTGGTTCAGGTCCAGACAGACAATACCACATCCATGTACTACCTAAACTGCCAGGGCGGGACTTGCTCCATGCCTCTGTGCAGGGAAGCTCTCTGCATTTGGTCACGCATGCGCACCCTGGAGGCAGATCTCCTTACCATCCATGTGGCAGGAGCCTCCAACACTCTGGCCGATGCCCTAAGTAGTACAAGATCTGTTCTCGCACTGGGGCATGCATCAGGTGGACCTGTTTGCCCACACGGAGAATGCAAAGCTGAGACTGTTTCATGCCCGCCCCCCTCAGCAGGGCTCGCTGCAGGGGGATGCCTTCCCGAGGTCGTGGACCCCGGGCCTCTTTACGCCTTTCCCCCTTTTCCCTTGATCCACAAGGTGCTTCTCAAGGCAAGGAGGGACAAGGCGCAGGTGATTCTGGTAGCCCCAGACTGGCCCCGCCAGTTCTGGTATCCAGATCTCCTCAGTCTCAGCTCCAGGCTCCCAAGGCGGCTTCCAGCCCGCCCGGACCTGATCTCAGTCAATCAGGGGAAGGTATTCCATCCGGACCTTCAATCCCTGCACCTGACGGCCTGGTTTCTGAGTGGCTGGAGTTCCAGGCCTTGGGTCTTTCCGACAAGGTCCTCAATGTTGTTGAGGCGTCCCGTAAGGAGTCGACCAGAAAATGCTATGCCTTCAGAAGGAAGAGATTCTCCATTTGGTGTCAGGGCAAGGGCCTGGACCCTTCCTCCTGTTCCTTGGCAAGCATTCTGGACTACCTGTGGTCCCTTTCTCAGCAAGGGCTTCAGTCGACAACCCTTAAGGTGCACCTGGCAGCCATCTCTGCTTACCGGGCGCAGGCCGGGAAGCAGTCGGTGGTGCAGGAGAAGGTGGTCGGGCGCTTTTTCAAAGGCCTTGATCATATATCCCCTCCGGTGCAAGAACCTCCACCTCCATGGGATCTACTGCTGGTATTGCCTTAGCTCATGGGCAAGCCAATTGAACCGATGCACAGGTGTGACATCTCTCACCTGTCATGGAAGACCGCCTTCTTGGTGGCTATCACGTCAGCCAGAAGGATGGGAGAGCTCCAGGCACTTTCCATCGAGTCTCCTTATCTGATCTTCCACAGGGACAAGGTTGTCCTGCACCCCACCCGAAATTCCTTCCGAAGGTGGTGTCGGAGTTTCACCTTAACCAGGTGTTGACTCTGCCAGTGTTCTACCCCAGTCACACCTCGGAGGCCGAATATAGGCTCCATACTTTGGACCCTAGAAGAGCGCTCGCTTACTATAAGGAGCGGACAGCTGAAGTTTGGGGAGAGGTTCACCAGCTGTTTGTCACCTACGCTGAAGCCGCACCTGGCAGACCTGCAGCCAAGTGGACGATAGGCAGGTGGGTCACCTCCTGCATAAATCTCTACTATAGGTTGGTGGGCATGGAGCCTTCCAGAGGGATAAGAGCTCATTCTACCCGCCATACCACTGCATCGGTGGTTGCTTCCAGGGATGTTCCTATCAAGGAAATCTGCAGGGCTTCCACCTGGAAGTCAGCACACACCTTCATCACCCACTACCACATCAACCTTGAGTCACACTGGGATGCTGGTTTTGGGGCCTCGGTTCTCCAGTCTTTATTTCCTAAGTAGGGGGTGTGCGCCTTGCCTCCCTCCTCCTGGAGAACTGCTAGGAGTCTGCCAGACAGTGTGGATGAACAACATATCCAAGTCCCTAGAAATACAGGTTACTCACCTGTAACAGGAGTTCTAGGAATGGTATATGTTGTTCATCCAAATGACCCACCCAGCCTCCCCGGCTTCGACGCACAACCTGACTTCCAGCGGGCTAGATCTGGCATCATGGGGCAGAGCCAAGAGTTTTACCACCCGGGTGGGTGGGAGGAGCCAGCTTGAAGACCTTCCGGCAAGATTTAAAGCAACAAGGAACCTGCCAGACTGTGTGGATGAACAACATATACCATTCCTAGAACTCCTGTTACAGGTGAGTAACCTGTATTTTGTGACCTGTCCTTTTCATCCCTGTGAGGATGGCTACTACTTGTATGTTCAATTCCCTGACAATCCCTGCAAGGATATCTGTTGTAAGCATTCAAAAACTGTTTGTATTCTACTGGTGTTTGTTTGCTCGACTGTATCTTGTACTCTCCCAGGTCATGTTTGAAAATAGGCAGGATTATTATCTAATGCACATACTCTGTCAACAAAAGCTAATAAATAAATATATTACAGCCATCGTTACAATGTCTACAGGGCTATATAACCTTAGGAAACAACATTATTCTTCCTAATGTCCAATGGCATTTTACTTATTTTGGAAAAATGGCTTTTAGTTGGCTTGACCCTGCTTTTGGAATAAGTTGCAAGTTTCGCTTACAGTGAGTTCACTAATCATCATCAATTCATTCAGCCTCTCTTTGATCACTACTGGGTAGACATATATACAGACATACAAAGATGCCAGCAAATAAAGGCCTTATAGTCTATCTTGTCTGCTCGATTGTGCAGGTCCCCCCTTATTTACAGTGGGATTGGCTCCTTCCCCAAATCTCCTCTGTCCACCCTCATTTTCCCTTCCCCCCCTTCACTCCCCCATCAACTTTCCCCTTCATTATGTCCCATCCTGTCTTGAAACTATCCACCATTGTCAGGGAGATCACCTTCTCTAGAAACTTGTTCTACTT
Source organism: Neoceratodus forsteri (assembly GCA_016271365.2). Classification (NCBI taxonomy): domain Eukaryota; kingdom Metazoa; phylum Chordata; order Ceratodontiformes; family Ceratodontidae; genus Neoceratodus; species Neoceratodus forsteri. Next base: position 558,343,880 of record CM057458.1, read on the forward strand.
GGCTCTCACTCTCTCAGTGAAAAAATACCTCCTCATCTCCCTCCTGAATCTTCCCCAACTAGCTATAGGCTTTGCCCCCAGTGGACTTGCTCCCATTAATACTGAATAGACCCTCCTTATTCACCTTATTAATACCTTTAAGGTATAAGAAGGTCTTGATCATACCCCCCCCTCCTTCCGCCCTCAAGGGGTACATATTGAGACCCTTGAGCCTTTCCTCATAGGTGTTGCCCTGCTTGCCCAGGGTCATCTTGGTTGTCCTTCTCTGGACTGTCTCCAGCAAGTTGACATCCTTCTTAAGATAAGGATACCAATACTGCACACTGTACTCCAGGTACAGTCTTACCAGTGACCTGCACAGTGGTAGTATGACCTCTGCCTTCATGGTGGTAATCCCCCTAGCTTCGCAGACAAAATTGAATGTCCATAATTAGTTCTGTAATATTCTAAACTGCTCTAAAATTGCACTTGTTATGGCTTTCTGTGCACACTCATCCACTTTTCATCACTGTATAATTTTCTTCTAGAACTAGATCCATCATATTAGCATGTTTTCAATTTGCTATAGCTGTTGCTATTGATTACTGTACTGTGTTGCTTTTAACCCTTTGTATTGTTACCTCTCTAACCAGGATCACCTTGTAAAGAGCGTTGCTCAACTAAGCTTCCCTTCCCCCCCGCGTAAATCAAATAAATACAAATACAAACAGAGCAATAGTAAGGTCAGTTGGACACAAAGTCATGTGCTTTAATAAGACATAGTGAATCATTTACTTTTCCCTATAATCACATGATGTCATCCCTACTGTAACTGTTATACCTGTCCAGAGCATGCATGAAAATAGGCTGTGTCAGTCTTGTGTACTAAGGGCCAGATATTCAAAACTTTGCCCAGGGGCAAAATTAGCACTGCCCAGCGGGCAAACTGAGCCCGGAGCACAAAGCAAGCCATATTCAAACGGAATAGCCCAGGGCAAACAGCTTCTGAATATAGCATGGTAATGAGGCCATGCAAACTGGTTGGGAGTGAGGGCAAACATTGCCCTGGAATAAGACAGCACTGAATAAAACAACCAGGAAGTGCAACCCACAACAACAACACAGTACACAGCAACATGAGGGCAGGTACAGACGAACTACGTGGCCAATGTTGTGCCAGCAAATGCATGGACTCAGTACAGTTGCAGGAAGCAGCAGATGAGAAAGAACAGTGATCAAAACTTTACAATATTCCCCGTACCATTAGCGCCGTGCTAACACATTAGCGCGGAGCTAAGCAGTTAGCCTGGAGCAAACACGCTTGCCCGGAGCTAAAATGTGCCATATTCAAAAGTGCCATGCAAATGAGCCTACTTAGGTAGTCTCTGGGCAAACAACCGGATTAGCATCTCATTATACCCTGATTTGCACACAGTTTGCCTAGCGTTACTGCAGGGTCCCATAGAGCCACCTGTAGGTCAGTCTGGAAGTACAGGGCAGACAAGGTCCAACCGCAGCTCCATCTGTAGGTCAGTCTGGCAGTGCACGATGATAGCTACAGGCTACAGGTAAACAGTACAGCATAGCATAGCATAGCATATTGTACCCCAGGGGACAGGACAGCATAGGCACAGGTGGTGGTAGTGCTGCATGCAACTGTCACACTGTAGGGCATGCTACAGGCACAGCAGACACTACAGTAGCAAGGGAGACAGGTGAGGGACGTAGCACTGCCTATGGTGTGTAGGGCAAGTGATGCTGATTGCACTGTACACAGTGACAGGCCCAACCTGCAGGTGTTTACTGACAGTCGACATTACTGTTACACTGTTGTGTGACCCACAGATGCTGTACCTGTGGCATGTGATGCTCACAGTGACATGTACATATCTGGCTTTGTGTGTTGTGGCAGTTGTACAGCTGTGTGGTATGTGGCTGGGGGGGGGCATATAGTATCCGAAAGGCACACTAGTGTTGGGGGTATTCCTAATACTGGCCCATGTGCACTGCATGCTGAGTCCCAGCCTTGTGGCCACACCCTGGTCTGTGGCACAGCCTGGCCACCCATACACACTCCCTCAACATCCTCCATGCCCACAGTGCTGCATGTGTGCTGGCATCTGTTTTTGTCCACAGATATGTGTGGTCAGCAGGTGTGCTGTATGGCCACACTGCCATGCTGTCCACTGGCGGCAGGGTCACCACTTACTGCCTGGCATGGCTGGGACTGGTGGCAGATGATGGCATCATTGTGATGCCATTGGTTAGCAGCAAGCTTCCACTATGTTTGGCTTTATCTATGTGTTATTTATGTATTAGGGTCGCCAAGAAGACCCGCTAAACCCCAGCAAACTCACAAGACAGCCATTTATGTTGCACAAAGCTGATTGCCCAGGATTAAGACCAGCTTTTTCTAGCGGTATCTACACTGCTGCTTAACTGTCGCGCCAGGTCGTGACTAACCACTTTAACGCGCTTAGCCACTGAATATAGCATTGCGCTTGTATTCATGCTGCTTGCCCTTGCATACATTATACTTTTGCCTGGCGCTAATGCAGTTTGCCCGCTCTATTTGGCCTTTTGAATATGGCAGACCCGCGGTAATCCCGCGCTACACCTGCACAAATGATTTTTGCCCAGCGCAATGTTTTGAATATCTGGCCCTAAGTTTGTTAACATAAAGTTAAATACTATAAATACAATGAAATAAGTACTGCATTATCCAAAACATTTAGTAAACCAATTACTGGGGAAAGGAAGAAAACTAGAAAACATTAATATTAAACAACATAAAAAGTAAGGAACGTTTTTACTCTTTTTATTGATTGATAAAAAATAGTGTTTGAATCTAAATTCATGTAGTAAAAATAAAATATATTCTGGTTCTGGATGTCTCTAATAGGTGTAAACCTCTGTAGGTTTTTTTGATCGTAGATGGGATAACTAGGATTACTGCATTCTAACATGAGTGACTGAGCAGGGGGTAGCGTATTTAAATGAGTGACATGTGCACCCTCAGTAAGGAGTATCAGATAGCATCAAGAAGATAAGGCCTGGGAGTTAAGCAACTGGGGGGAGTTGGATAACAAGAGATAGGAAGGCTACTACATCAAAAAAAATGAAACAGGATCAAAAGAGGGTAGGAGATGTACTAGCAAATGCAGAGATCAATTTTGTTAAGAAAAAGTATAATTTAGTTTCCGGTTCCAGAGAGCTATTTCTTACATTTGGCATGTGAAGTAAAATTGCAAATCTTCCAAGAATCACCACTGATTCACCCTTATTGGTCTGGGCCGAAATCGCTAGGATCCCGCAGGAGCAAATCATTTGCATGCCTACTGGGCATAGTGACTCAGCATCCCCAATGTGGTGCTGTGTGCTAGTCAATAACCACTGCTAACTCACTCACTAATCCCAGTTCTGTTCTTCCTGCCGTTGAGTGCACAACATGGGCATGCAGTGCTTCAGTTTACCTTGTCTCTGCTTATCCTGTCTGTGTCACCATGATTTTGTCTGTATTTGTAGTGCCACCAGTGTTTTTTATTTTACTGTGATGCAGAAGTCCTATAAATAGAGGCCAAGTTGTCAAAAAAAGTCTGACAGCCACCCATTATGCACCATTGCTCCGGTGGGAAATCACTGGCTGTTCCTGCTCCAGCATCAGACCTGTGCAGCCTGTCTTGGACCAGAGCATGACTTGGATGCATGCCATGCCTGCATCTCCATGGACCGCCATATCCTTTAGGACTGCAAGTTGAGGTGGGGTTGCCCAGTCCTCACCTTCAGAGGCAGGCCTCACGAGTGCATCCAAGAACAGGATGTTAGACCTTTCCCCTGGGTCTCTTCTGGGACCTCTGGTTCCATGGAAGTACAGTGTTCTCCTTGACCTCACTGTGATGAGGTATCAGAGACTCTGGTGAATGGTTTGGGAGACATTTGACTCCTCCTTGGTGGTCAACTGCAAACCCTCTACAATCTGCCTGCCCTGAGCAGCAGATGTTACCACTGGCAAGGCTGCAGCTACATGCTCAGCCTACACCAGTGGACACCTTGACATTGTTTTCTGCCATTGCCTGTGCTGTTGCCAGCATTTCTGGTGATGACATGGCTCAGGATGATGCCAGGCCCCTTCCTGACACTGTTCATGGTGTCAAGAGAGGGACCAGCACTTAGGCTGTTGTACACACTGTTGTCAGTTCAGATGTTGTCTCCTTTCATGATGTCACTAAAGACACCAATGAGGGTGATGACTCTGGACAAGGTGGTTGAGGTGACGACGGCCATGGTGCCAGTCTTGGGTCCTGTACTAGATGAGGTGCTGCTGCTGCTGCTGATGTCATCCTGGAGGTCTTCCCTGATTCTGGTGTCATCTGCCACACCGATGAGGGTGATGGCTCTGGGCATGATGTCAAAGTTGGCACCGAGCATAGTGTCGAGTGTGGTGCCAGCCATGGTGATGGGGATAACCCTGTTTCCGAGGCTGTCATTGATCCAGAGCCCTGTGCTGTAGGCAACATCAGCTCGGAGTTGGATGGTGGCCTGGAGATGGATTTAGTTTTGGAGCTGTTGAAGCTGTTGTCACCATGTGCTTCTGGCTGCTTCAGCCAGAAGCATAGCCATCCTAGAATCCCTGTAGGAGTTTGGACTCTAGCAGCTGGAGGCATAAGCCAAGCAAGGACAAGTCAATTCTGGACCTGATATGGACCAGTGGGAACAGAGTCAAAGACATACAGGCGGAAGGGCAGCTGTGGTCCAGTGACCACCACATGGTGTGGTTCAGCATGGAGACATGGACTCAATTAAGCCACACAAGGGCAAGAGTATTAGATTTCAGTAGGGCAGATTTCACTGAAATGGGTAGATGTATACAAGCAGTCCTGGGGATGGCAGGGGTAATAGAGGGTGTGGACGAACAATGGGAGAAACTGAAAGGAGTCATAATGGAGACAACAAATCAATGCATTAGGATAGTGGCTAAAGAGAAAAGAAGAAGAAAACCAGTATGGTTCTCCAAAGAGGTGGGGGACAAAGTCAGGACTAAAAGGCTGAGTTTCAGGAAATATAAGGGGAGCCAGAGGGAGAAGGAGGACAGGGAGGTGTACCTTGAATGTCTAAGAGAAGCAGGGAAGGCTGTTAGGAGGGCAAAGGCACAGACAGAAGAGGGTTTAGCACAGTCTGTAAATGAAGGGGATAAAACATTTTATAGGTACATCAGTAAAAGAAGAAAAACTGGGGTGGGGGGACTGTGAGGCTCAAAGGGGAGAAGAGAGAGTGTAAGGAGGGGAATCTGGACAAAGAAGAACTACTGAACAAATACTTCTGCTCAGTATTCACTAAGGAGGGAGAGGGTCAAGGACCACAGTTGGGATGCAGAGGCAATGGGGGGGGGAGAAGTGGACACTGGTCCATTCACAGTGGAGAGAATTCTGGAAGAACTCACAAAGCTGAAGGTGGATAAGGCCATGGGGCCAGACGGCATCCACCTGAGGATATTAAAGGAGCGGTAAAGGGAACTCGCAGAGCCTCTGGCGGCCCTGTTCACAGTGTCACTCACCATGGGTGTCATTCCAGAGGACTGAAGGAGGGTACATGTAGTCCCATTGCACAAAAGAGGCAGTAGGGAGGAAGCAGAGAACTACAGGTCAGTCAGCCTCACCTCAGTGGTGGGAAAGATCATGGAGACACTGCTGAAAGAAAGGATAGTGGCACATATGGAATCCAGAGGTGCTCATGATCTGAGGCAACACAGATTCACAGCAGGATGGTCATGTCAAATGAATTTAATAGATTTTTTTGATTGGGTGACTAGGGAAATAAATCAGGGAGGGGCAGTAGATGTTGCCTACCTAGATTTCAGCAAAGCCTTCAACACCATCCCACATAGAAGGCTGATTAACAAGATGGGTAGTCTGGGAATGGGAGACAAGGTGGTGAACTGGGTTAGGAACTGGTTAACAGACAGGAGACAGAGGGTGGTGGTAAATGGGGTACAATTTGGGGAGAGGGGGTGACCATTGGGGTACCACAAGGATCAGTACTAGGGCCAGTCTTGTTCAATGTCTTCATTAGTGACATTACATAGGGGCTGGGACAAAAAGTCTGCCTGTTTGCAGATGATACCAAGATCTGAAACAGGGTGGATACTCCAGAAGGGATGCAGAAAATGAAGAGGGACCTAAAGGAGCTTGAAAGCTGGTCGGAAATGTGGCAACTGAGGTTCAATGCAATGAAGTGCAAAATAATGCACCTAGGCAGAGAGGACCCTGGGGAGAGCTACAGGATGGGGGGGGGAGCTAACTGTCATCAAAGAGGAAAGGGACCTAGGGGCTATCATCTCTGATGACCTTAAGGTATCAAAGCAGTGCACAAAGGCAGCAGGGAGGGCCAGAGGTATGTTGGGATGCATAGGCAGGGGTATCACTAGCAGGAGGTGGGAGGTGGTGATGCCATTGTATAAAACATTGGTAAGGCCTCACCTTGAGTACTGCATGCAGTTCTGGAGGCCACACCTGTGCAAGGACATAGATAAGGTGAAGACTATCCAGAAGAGGGCAACAAAGATGGTGCAGGGCTTGCACCACAAAACATATGAGGAGAGACTAAGGGACCTCAATATGTACTTACTGGAGGAGAGGAGTCAGCGGTGGGACATGATTAAAACTTTCAAGTACCTCAACGGCATAAACAAAGTGCAGGTGGGGGACCTTTTCCAATGTAGAAAAAGTACTAGAACAAGGGGACACAATATGAAATTGGAAACGGCAGTTTAAGAGGTAATGTGAGGACGTTTTTCTACACAGAAAGTGTAATCGAAGCTTGGAATAGTCTGCCGCAGGAGGTAGTGGGGGCAAGCACAGTGGAAGAATTTAAGCATGCCTGGGACAGGCACAAGGGAAGATTGAGAGGGGAGGGAATGATGAAAAGCCATTGATCACATAGGGTCAGTGGCCACAAACAATGTATAGGGCCTACGGGCAGACTGGATGGGCCTAGTGGTCCTTATCTGCTGATAATTTCTGTTTCTGTGTTTCTATGTATCACCTCTGAGGAGTGGGGCCCATACAACTTCACTTTCCTTACCTGGGAGTCCCCTCAATGGGCACTGATTGGGTCACTCCTTGGAGGTAGGAGGACACCCTTTGGGTCACTCTGCTAGGCCCTCTATTCGGGCAAGGCCTCCTATGCAGTTCTTCAGCCCATGACAAGGCCCTAGAGACCTGGAGTCTCATCCTCTTCTAGATAGGTGTCATTGATTCCTGGAAAGGATGTCCTCACTGATAGGCCCTAAGCTGTCCCTAACATGGGAACAGCACCAGATATTGGTTGGTGCCTTAGACGATTGGTATTGGGAGTCGGACAGGGTCCATTGCAAGCACTTCTGACCAGTACTGACCCTGTCCAGAGGCCATGCCTCATCTCCATCGATGTCCTCCAGTGAGGACAATGAATCATCTGTCCAACTCTCTTCTGCTAAGTACTCCCTGTACCAGTGATTCCTGGTGGAGATGACACAGACCCAGGACCTTGAAGACCATACAAGCTGCAATCTGGTAGCCCTGCCATTGGGTCTTTTTGGAATTCCCGACATTGACACTGTAGTCATTCCTCCTTGTTCTAAGGCCATGCAGGAGGCATCTAGGGCAGTGTGGATGCATCCCCTCTCCAGTCTGGTGATTCCCAGAGACCTCCTTATGTGGTATTGCACACCCACAGGGTCCACAGGTGAGGTACCTCACTCCACTTTGAGACTTCAGGTATTGCATACCTTATCAGGGCCACAGAGCCTCATGCATGACTGACTCCCAAAGGCAGATATCTGCTCATACAGATTCTCTTGGAAGGAAGGCTTTCACCTCGGTACTAGCCCTCAAGGCCCATCCAGTCTGCCCATTTCTTTTTCTACCTTATGAATGTGCCATCAGCCTTTGCTCTGTCAATGGGCTATCTATGCAAACTCATCTGTATTGCTTCCTTATGCCTATCCCTTGCCTGTTTGAAGCCCTGCACTATATTCATATCCACCACTTCCTGAGGTTGGCCGTTCCATGCATCCACCACCCTTTCTGTGAAAAATAACTTCCTCACATTACCTCTTAATCAGCCTCCCTCTAATCTCATGCTGCATCCTCTTGTCCTGCTATTTTTCTTATATTGAAACATATTAAACTCTTGCACCTTGTGACTGTCCCTAGGGTGTTTGAATGTTTCAATCATATTACCTCTCTCCCTTCTTTGCTCTAGGGTATACATATTGAGCTCTGTTAATCTGCCCTCATATGTTTTCTGATGCAGTCCCTGCACCATTTTGGTTGCACTTCTCTGGACTGCCTCAATTTGGTTAATGTCCTTGTGAAGGTGTGGCCTCCAGTACTGCACGCAGTACTCCAGATGGGGCCTAACCAGTGTCTTGTAAAGAGGGATTATTACCTCCCTCTTCCGACTTGTGATACCCTTACTAATACAGCCCAACAGCCCCCTATCCTTACCCACTGCTTTAGTGGTCTGCTTGGATGATTTCAGGTCATCGGTGATGATGATGTCCAAGTCTCTTTCTTCTCCTTGTGACTGCCAGCAACTCCCCTCCCAGCCTATAGGTGGCTTCAGGGTTTCTCTTCCCTATGTGCATGATCTTGCACTTCTTTGCATTAAACCCCAGTTGCCACTCTTCCAACCATTTTGCTAGTTTATCCAGATCTCTTCTCATTCTGCCCACCCCATCTGGATCATCTACTCTGTTGCAGATCTTGGTATCATCTGCAAACAGACAAACCTTACCCTCCAGTCCATCTGCAATGTCACTGAGGAAGACATTGAAGAAGACTGGCCCCAGGACTGATCCCTGAGGTACCCCACTTGTGTCTTTCATCTCTTCTGACTGTATACCGTTTACCACCACTCTGTTTTCTGCCCATCAACCAGTTTACCACCCAGTTGACCAACTTCTGACCCACCCTGAGCCTAGCTTATTAATCAATCTTCTATGTGGAACTGTATTGAAAGCTTTTCTGAAGTCAAGGTAGGCACATCATCTGCTCCCCCTTGGTCCACCACTCTGATTACATATGGTGATCTATAACCATTGCCTTTGATTGCAGCTACACAGCCTGATAGCTACACTGCCACCAAGCAAGATAGTCAGGCAGGCCATTTACCTATCTACCCAGGGACTGGAAGTAGCACAGTACCAGTCAAGAGCATCTTACAGTGCCACTGAGGTGACCTCCAGCTAGGTAGGAACCACAGTCTACATTAGGCAGATGGCATGTCTTCACCTTTCCCAAATTTGCACCATTTACCAATAGAATGGTTAAAGGCAATCTTGTGCCCTGGATCTCTGATCGACTCTTAGTCTTGTTGCGGGCAAGAAATTCTTTGTGGCAATGCTCCATCGACTCTGGCCTCCCGCTTGACAGACTTAAGTATAGAGAGACTCGGAACAAGTGCACTTGGGTTGTTCGCAAAGCCAAAACAGAATATTACAAATCCTCTCTAATTTCTTTTTGGGGATCTGGATGCAAGTTCTGGAACAACATTAAAGAAATCTGTGGTAAGGACCCCAACCCGATTCTGACACAGGTCATGGTTGCCGGCTCATTGACCACCAACCCATCCCGTATCACTGCAGCCTTCAACAATGCTTTCACTAACCTTAGTAGTGTGCGCCTCCCTAGTTTCTTTGATCCTCTGACAGCTAATACCCCTACCTCCCCTCCTGTAGCTGCCCCCTTTTACCTGCACTGTATCACTACTCGGACTGTGGAGCCATATCTTAAAGCAGCCTTTAGTCACTCCTCGCACAGCTCCGACTCTCTGGACTCGAAGATCCTTCATCTCACCCTTAATGAGGTTCTCTGCCCCCTGACTCACATCTTAAACTGCTCCCTTTGCCTGGGCAAATTCCCCTCCAAGTGGAAATCTGCCTCCATCACACTAATATTTAAAGGCGGGGATCATTCCAATACAAATAACTACCACCCTATCTCCATACACCCTCCCCTCTCCAAGGCATTGGAGCAGATTATATCTGATCAGCTCATGGAGCACATTAACAAATACAACATTCTCTGCAAGCAGCAACATGGTTTCCGCAAAGGGCACAGCACCACTACTGACCTTCTCGAATTTACCACACACATACAATCTGCACTGGATAAGGGACACATAACTGGTGCTGTCTTCATTGATCTCACTAAGCCGTTCGACACCATCAATCACTCCCTTCTTCTAACCACTTTGGCCAACCTGAGTCTATCTCAGAAAGCTGCGGGGTGGTTTGCTGACTATCTCTTGAACTGATTTCAACAGGTCAAAATTGAAAGCAAAGTTTCTAACAGACTACCTGTCCTCTCTGGTGTCCCGCAGGGGTCCATTCTGGGGTCTCTACTTTTTAGCCTTTTCCTCAATGCCCTCCCTGAGTCCTTCCCCGGCAATCTATTACTATATGCGGACGATGCAGTCATTTTCTCCTCCAGCCCTGACCCAAAGCATCTTCACAGCTCCCTCCAGTCCTCTTTCAGCCATGCTGAAAGCTGGTTCTCAGCTCATCGCCTTATTCTTAACTATAAAAAAAACAAAGTTATGATATTCTCATACCCTCAGAACACCAGAAAGGTGCTCTGCCCTCAAGTTCTAACTTCAAATCTGACCCCTTTGGAGCAGATGGACTCCTTTAAATACCTGGGCATCACCTTGGACTTGGGTCTTAACTTCCATGAGCACATCCACCACCTGTCAAAGACCATAAACCTCAGGCTGGGGCTTCTGCACTGCTTCAAGCACTGCTTTACCCCTGATGCCCTCACGCCTGCTATCTCCTCCTCGGTCCTCTCGCTGCTTGACTATGGCCTATTGATATACGGGACAGCATGCATCTCTTCCCTTGACAGACTCTGTATCTCTCTAAACAAAGGCTGTCACCTCGTATTAGGTTGTGACCGTCTTACACATATCTGCTCACTTTATAGTGCTACCAACTAGTTTAATCTCGACAACATGATTAAGTTCCATACCTGCCTGCTGGCTAAAAAAAAAATCACCTTAGGCCTCTGCCCCTCTGGACTCACCCCTCTAATCCATCCTATCACAAAGGTCAAGTTTACCCATAGCTCAGCTCACCATTTCTTCCCGATTCCCTCTAGCTGTACCTCACAATTCCAAAGGTCTTTCAACTATAGGGCCCCTTGTGGATGAACAACCTTCCCTCCACCCTGTCAAATGAGCATAGAATTGTACATTTTTAAAACCTTCCTTAGGGCCTACCTCCTGTCTTCACATCAGTGTGACTGCAACTGAACCCTAGCCCTCTTCCTCCTCCCTGTTCTATGACAGTGGCCCTGGCCTGCCTCTTCTTCATAGTGTCCTACCTGAGTCGCTCATACGTTATAATGTGTACTGTGTAAATTACCCCATTAAGTAACCCTAGTATTTTGAATGTTAGACTAGCTGATTCCCTGTAAACAAGCTGTATCTTTCCCTGTGATCTATCACTGTAATCACTGTAATGTTTGTCTGTTTATAACCTATGTGATGTGGAACCTTTGTAAATGAGTCTGTGACTCAAAGGTACTTTCCAATTCTATAATAAATAAATAAAATAAATAAATGGCACCTTTGGCTTGGCATAAGGTGTTTAACTTGCACTTCCTTGGGGCTCACTCTTCTCCCCTAAAGTCAGGTGGAAACTGTCAGGGAATCCTTCTGCTCCTGTGCCACCGGAACCCAACCCTCACCTGGCCCTGACCACTCTCGGGTCTTGCCAGACCTGTAAGCAGCCCCTGCCCTCAGGTGTTCTCCCCCACGCAGAGGGATGAGGGTATTTGTTACCCTCAAGGTGAGCCAGCTGCTCCCTCAGATAAGAGGGGAAACTTGGTGCTTGGACCAAGCACCAAGCTTGCCTTCTTATCTGAGGGAGGCTTGGTGCTTGGACCCATAAGTGGAGATCAACGGTGAAGATTGTTCTTGGAAGATATGAAAGTTATGTATGTACCATAACTGTTGCTCTTCCAGAATATCCTCACCATTGATTACCACACCTACCTACCTACCTTCCTCTCCTGCTGTAGCAGAGCCAGGGCCTCTGGGCAGCTCACCCTGATAGTGTTGGCATCTAGTGCTGTGACATGTGCCCAGTTGTTCTCCATATGGAGTAGTTTCTTGTTTGTTTTTTTTTAAGCGGGACTGGGACCCATTTCCCCATTTCTTGGTTCCCACTCCCATAAAAAAAAACCTAAAAACTGGGATGAGGCTTCCTTTTACAGCCTTCACACTAACCACACAAAAAAAGTGAGAAAACAGTTCCTTTCCTTCTTATTTTTCCTGTCCTCCTTCTCCCTGTCCAGGGTATATCCCTGTTAGTTGCTAAATTCACTCTGTGCCTATGGCCACTATCCAGTCTAACACCACTTGCCAGTTGCACTGTCTGTGTAGGAGTGCTGTGCACAGGACTAGATCAAATACACTAGCTCTAACATGGGATGCATCCCTGTTATTTTGGGAGAAGCAGGTTGTATTCTCTGATTTTGTTTTTCTTCTGTCTATGACAGACTATTCCTTTTGGTTGTTATTCCCCATTTTCCTCTCATATGCCACCTGGGCTGATAGTCCACTACCCTTAGGGTGCCAAGGAAGATGAATACATCTTGACTCCTTTGGGCTGTTCAGGCCTGCAGTTCCACATGCACCTCAGATCCCCTTTTTCCTTTTCCCTGATGGGAAGAAGGGGCATATTTTAACTGACTATTCAGTCAGTCCTCTATCTGGTAGCATGGTGTTTGTTTTTTCCAGGAGTCTGTGTGATGTGTTCCTATTTGGCAAGGTGTGCCTGCCATCTCAGTAACAAAGGGGTCCTAATTCTAGGCATTCCCCCTCTTACCTGTTCTGCCAGAGTCACATGCTTCAGGGATGCTGCTTTTAAGATCGCTATCCATCTCCTATCTGGCTAGTGCTGTGAGACTGTGGTTCCCTACCCAGCTACCACTTTAGGCTACCTGGTATGCCCCATATTCCTTTATACAGAGGTTAGTAGTTAGGTTTTATTTTTGTGTTTATTTATATTTTCTATATCCTTTCCCTATCCCATTAGACTCATAAAATTCTTAGCCCTCTCTTATTATTTCCCCATTTTGTTTCTTTTCTATAGAATAAAATTGAGTTTAGTGAGGGAGCCGATAATATTTACTGTCTGGCATGAGGCACCATGTGGGGGGTGCACAGGCTTCATGCCTAGTAGCTGTGGCTGGCCCCTGGCAAATGTATTGCTCTCACAGGGTCCTAGAACCTCCAGCTCAGCCCCCATAAGTGGTAATCAATGGTGAAGATATTCTGGAACAGCAACAGTTACTGTAAATACATATCTTTCACTTTTAAAGGGAACTAATAAGCAGATAATATGTACAAGGATGGAAAATCTTTAGGGTGTTGCAGGAGCTGCAAAATGTTTGCTTTCCTGGCCCATGGCCAGAAGTATTTTAATCTTTGATAACTACATGTTTGTTGCCACACATGGGGCCAAAATGTTGGACCTTAAGGGGCAGTTAGTCATGTTCAGAGGTATTAGGGTGGAAAAAGCTTTACTGACACTATGCTGTAATGAACTATGCAGGTTGAAAATAGGATATGGAGTAGAGTGGAAGCAACAGGATAGGAAGACTCATTTTCTAGCACTAAGGAATGAGTAAATCTCTGATAAAGCTGAAAGTCACGGTTGGTTAGAGGGGCAGGAGGAGCCATACCTAGTCTTCCAAACAGATACTTTCCACTTGATAGTGATGTTTTGGAGGTACACCGAGTTGTTGGGGCAGGTCATGCACTGGTAGGGAGGCAAAAAGTGAGCATTGAAGGTAAGGGACTCTAATGTTAGAGCCACAGACAGGGTTCTATCCATGAAAACCAAATGGTCTGTTTCCTTAGGCATACACTTGGGATAGCTGCAGCGGTTATAGAGGCCCTGACTCACATTTGGCTCAATGTTTAATGAAAAAATTAGAATGGAGGAAAGAGTTATTGAAAGGAGTAGAAACATTAATTAATAAGAGAGGGAAGGGGAAGGAAGGAGAAGAAAAAGGCAGAATGGGAAGATATAAGAAGATATAAAAGGGACAGAAAGAAAGGAAGGAGGAAATGGAGGACGAAAGAAGAAGGAAAAGAGGGGAATGAGAAAAGGAAAACATGAAAAGGATAATGGAGTGGCAAGGAAGTGGAGGAAAATTGGAATAATTAAGGAAAAGAGGAAAGTGAACAAATGACATAAGAAAAGAAGGGAAAGGAAAACAAAAGCAGGAGGTGTTGAGTGATGAGAAGAGGATGAGAATGAAGGGTTGGGGGCAGGTGAAAGGAGTGGAAATCAGTCTGTTCTTTTTTTCTCTTCCCTACTCTCTGTCCCCTCCACTGTATAATTCCACCGGCACTTGATGTATCACACTAGTGGAGGAGGGGTGCATGCCCTCAACAGCGAAATCTCCTCTGAATGTTTTTTTTTTCCCTGGGTAATGTGGGCTTATGTAGGTCTTTCTGTTCTTAGACAGTATGATATTTTTAATAATCATATTCCACATCATCCACATGGGTGTGTTAGTTTTAGTGGGGGTGAAGTCAATAGGGTTGGTGGCTGTACTGATAATTTGGGGTTAGTTCTCCATTATCAGGTTCATTGTCAATTATTATTATGCACTTACGTTTTTGTTTGTTATAATAAGATTATATGAAATAAATAAGCAAGTTCAGACATAAATAAACATCATGGCCTGGATATTCAAAAGGGTTGCGCCATGCGCAACAGGGTTGCGCATGCGCAAGTCCAAAATGCGCCATTCTGCGATATTCAGCAGGAGGCAGTTACGCCACTGGCATCAGGTTTCGCAAGAGAGCAATGCAAATGAATGCATGCTCAACAGGAGGGGGAGGATCCATGCATAACCCGCGCAACCCGATATTCAGTCGGGTTGTGCAGAGTTGTGCATGCGCAACCCCAACCCGCGCCTGCACAACCTTGAGCCCAAAAAAGGCTTTGAGAGCCACCACAGGTGAGCTGCTGCATTGCAGGGCGCAACACAGCAGCTGCCACCCCGCTAATTACTCTGCGGCGGTGATTTAGAAGTGAAGTGAATTCTGCAGAGTGCTTCGCAACGTGAAGCGGGTACTTCATGTTGTTGATAAGCAACGCTGTCCATTGAAACAATGACTCAAGCATTCGCCTAAAACCACTACCTCCACTATTAAGGTGAAGCATTGAAAACAATGTACTCCACCTTACTGCCTTTTGTTTTAAGCTCCAAAGGCAAATTTTGCAGTGATTCATGGGATTTCAGGTCACATGGGCTCTAGATTGTTCTGCAAAGCCTCAGTTTGGGGTAGTGTGTGTATGAAGCTGTAGGAGACAATCTGCTTTGAGAGCTCTGTGATTCAAACCTTCTAAAAGCTGTTAAAAAAGCCTTTGGGGTCATTTGTTTTGCTGAAACTTTAGTTCATCGATTATAGGAAACCCTCATGTGCTCATATCATCGAGTGTTTATTGTTTGTGTGTGGATTTTGAATGTTAATGTACAATATTCAGTCTGTGTACTGAGAGACAGTGGAAGTGTGCTTTGGGGGAGGAGCGTATCTGTGGTGTAGGTAGATTAACTTGGAGAAAAAGACAGTGCTTTCTGTTTTGGTGATATTTTTCTTGTATAACTGTGTTAATGTACACACAGCAATATTTTCAATAATTCTTGCCATTTTGTTGGTGGTTGTTGTTCATGCAGCAGTGCATATTTTTAGTTTGTTTAAAATATGTGGTTATATTACTGAAGTTTTCAATTTGCTACGCACTACTTAGTGTGTGTGTTTGAGTATGTGTGTGACGTGTATCATCAAATCGGACACCTTTTATTGTGCCACATAATTTCAGCAATGTGAACCTGCTATCCACTGCAGCTGTGTAATTTTTGTACTTCTTTGTGGTATCTTTACTAGCACTAGTGACTGTTACTGCAGCAGTGCAGTACACTGTCGCCCCACCACTGCGGCCCACCCCAACCGGCAAAGGAATTCTTTTCCAGATTTGAATTTCTGATGGTAAGCACTGGTGGTTAGGTGTTGTGCCTTTGCATCTGCATCTCTTCAGTGCGAAGCGCAATCTTAATCTGTTTGTGCATTTGCATGTTTTTAGGGCCCAATCTCCATCTGTAACTTAAGTCACAGTTGTTTCTTTGGCTTCCTTTCAGAGTACTGGACAGGTGTGGTGCATAATTCTGCATGAACATTGTACTCATTAATATGTGTTTTTAAGTTAGGACCATCATCACAAGTCACTCGTGATACAAATCACAATCTTCATCATCACGGTCACAAATCATGATTTATGATCATGTCACGAATCACTTTAATCTTTTTTAATAGTTACTTAGATGTATTGTAAGCCTGTTTTGTAGTATTTCTCCAGGCTTCACCACCCCACCATTGTACTCATTAATGAGTGTTTTTAAGTTGAGGAGTTTTGTGCCACACCTCATCGGGGCCCGGCGAAGTACAGCCGTAGGTATTCGTGTCTCTTCATCACCACAGTCACAAATGCAGTCACAAATCACGATTTACGATCATGTCACGAATCACAACATTAATATTTTTTAATAGTTACTTGGATGTATTTTAAGCTTGTTTTGTAGTATCTCTCCATGCTTCACCACCCCACCATTGTACTCATTAATGATTGCTTTTAAGTCGGGGTGTTTTGTGCCACACCTCATTGGAACCCGGGGAAGTACAGCCGTAGGCATTTGCATTTCTTCATCATCACGGTCACAAATCACGATTTACAATTACTTCACGAATCACATTATTAATTTTTTTACTAGTTACTTGGATGTATTGTAAGCCTGTTTTGTAGTATCTCTCAAGGCTTCACTGTCCCACCATTGTACTCATTAAAAAGTGTTTTTAAGTCAGGGACTTGGACAGTGTATGCAGTACATATACAGACTGGAAAGAAGACTGACTGCACACATGCAGTTTAGCACAGTATACTTGCACTGCTCAGAATACAAATTGTCACACATACAGAAGACAACAAAAAAGGACATAATTACATACAAGAGTCGGGGATGGTGGGGGAATACATTTTATAACACAGCAAGGAAGGTGTGGGGGGCACATGGTGTGAAGAAAAAAAAACCTAATGTGGTATCCCACAGTGATCCAGCAGCAGTTCCAGCATTGATATAATTTGCAACTAATGTCCTGTTATGCAATCCTTGTGGCACAGCAGGTACTGCTGTGGCCCCCCTCTTCTTAGGGATGCCACCATGCACAGCTGCACCCTCTGTCACAGAATGGCCAGCAGGTGCAGGCATGGTCCATTCTGTGGCAACCTGCCACTCCAACTGGTGGTGATTGAGCATATGGGCATACTGGACCCCAGTCCTCCGGGGGCCACGGTGCACCTCCACCTCGCATAGGCAGCACCTGACCACACTGCTGTCCCTCCCAACACAGTCAAAAAACTGCCAAACAACAGAGGTGCGGGGAGAACCAGGCACAGGCAGGGGAGGGCCAGATGAACTGGCAGCCGACTGGTCACAGTGCTGAACAGGAATGGGATCCACACCTGGGCCTGGGGGAACAGGCACATCCTGCTCCAGAGGACCTGGTGCTGGACTTGGTGGTGGTGGTGGTAGAGGTGGTTCAACTACCTCAGAGTCAGGACAGGAGACTGTGCTGGTCCTGCTTCCGGGGACAAACAACTAACTACTCATAAAGGTAAGAAAATAAAATTACAGAAAGAATAAATTAAGTAAAATAGAGTACAGAAAAGACAAAAAATGTAGCTTTTAAAAAGCTGTTGGGTCTAAATCAAAGTTTAAATCTCCTCCTCCTCGCTCTGATCTCAAAGTATCAGCAGTCAAAAATACACTCCTCTCTCCGTCTGCACAAGAGAAAGTAAAAGTGTCTGCTTGTATGACTCACTTCCTTCCTGCCTAGCTAGAAGAACATGTGGCTTACAGTACTGTAAACCACATGATGTGTGTGTGTGTGGGGGGGGGGCTGCCAAATCTGAAACACCAAGTGGATCACTTAGAATCAT
Source organism: Neoceratodus forsteri (assembly GCA_016271365.2). Classification (NCBI taxonomy): domain Eukaryota; kingdom Metazoa; phylum Chordata; order Ceratodontiformes; family Ceratodontidae; genus Neoceratodus; species Neoceratodus forsteri. The sequence goes on from CM057458.1 coordinate 558,361,917, forward strand.
AATGAGGAACGCGAAGTCCATTAAAAACAGTGACTTCTCCTTACTTCATGTTGCCATTCTGCCTTAATGCGAAGTGGTAATGACAAGGTGGAGTGAGCATACCTCTCAACTGTACCACATTATGAGGAAAGTGCCTCATTTTACTTCACAAAAGCTCCCTGTTCCACATTGTGAGGACTTGTTCCACATTCAAAGTCAACATTTTAAAGCAAAAATCCATAGTAAATGATGCAAAAAAATATGTTATTCAGTTAATAACAGACTTTCTGAACATAATTGCAACATTTTAACAGTGTTCTGAGCATCTTAGGTAAAGATTTAATGAAGTGTTCCACATTTTGCCCATTTGTTCCACATTTTGACAGGCAATGTTCCACATTTGGGGGACAAAAGGTTGAGAGGTATGGGAGTGAGCACTTTGCATTGCCCACTCCGCGTAAGGGAGTGGCAATGCGAACTGCCCACTTCGCGTTCACTTCTCCGGTGGAATTTAAATTCGCTGCATCTCTACTCTGGATCTAGCCAGTTTGTTCACTATAGCTATTCTTCACTATAATAAGGTGTTAATATGGCTACTTAGGTAACAATGGGAGCTGTCACAGATGTTCCCTATAATAGAAATTATTTACAGAGGGGGTCACTATAGCGAGGGAGCATTGTACTTATTCTTTGAAGTAAACACATTTTCTGTTACATGATATGTGATCTGCTATTCTATTTGAGCCATGATCATTGTTAGAGCTGTGATACCCATCAGTGACCCCTCTCCCCTCAATTGATATGTCATGGCCAGTCTGACTCTGATATTTAATATAACAAGATGTAAGGTAGCACTCACATTTAAATGGGAGATTAGGAAAGCTGGCAGTGTTCACTTGGCTGTTCCCCTTAGCAAATGTTGCTCAGACCAGAAGCCAGCCCAAGCACTGCTTGTTAGCTCGGGTGCTCATTCCTCATTTTGGTTTCTCTTGCATTTCTGATTGTCATAAAACAAAAAAGGAAACATAAATATGAAGCAGGTGTGTGTGTGTGTGTGTGTGTGTGTATAAACAGCCCTGACAGCACTCAATCTGTGGCAGCTCCTGCTAGCTTCAGGTAGCTACCTAGTGCCTCGGTGTTTATTTACTTTAGTAATGCTGTTTCTTTCTTGTTGTGTGCTTACTCCTGCTTTTTACTGTGACTCCCACATTGCCACGTTATGTGCCAGGAATTTTGTCAGTGTAATACAGGAGAACCTACCGTGTAGTCATACCTCTGTATTGAGTTCTGGGACAAAGTGTTAATATAATTATTAATATATTATTTAAATACAGGTAATGGCTACTTTTTGCTGCAACTTGTCTAGTACACACAGCTCTCTAATGTTATATGGAACAGAACTAACAGTACAGCATTCTAAGAAGAACATACCTATATTCAAACGAAAAAAGCCTCGTGCTCATGCACAAGGAGGAACTATTTTATGTAAAATGTAGGCAAAGTGTTTTTTTAATTTTATTTTTAGCCTATCTTAATTTTTTTATGCATATAAAATATGAAGATTCATTTTATAAGTACAATAAGACATTCTGGGGATGTGCATTAGACACTTCTATTGCATAGCCAGTGGCTGAAGGCACTCGGCCTGTGGCCTTGTGCCTTACAGGACCCTGTCTGTGCATTAGAAGTTTCTAATGCACACCCCCCTCATGTCTTATTGATTATTTGGTGCCATGCTTTTTAATGTCTTCCCAAACCTGGTCTAAGGCTCGCTGTGCCTCCCCTCAAATTGCCTTCTGTGTGATTAATGTAATTCCCTGGTAATCTCATGACCCCACCCCCCCAATCACTTGTCCATATTAGTATATAGATTCCCTGGTATTGTAGTGGTCCCCCCACCCCACCGGTCCTTATTATATAGATTCCCTGGTAGACTAGTGGTCCCCACCCCATCGCCTGTTGGTATTATGATATGTACATTCCCTGGTAGACCAATGCCCCCCCCCAATCACTGTTTGGTATTATTATATAAATTCCATGGTAGTCTACTGGCACCCACATCCCCCGATCATCTGGTTGATATCACTATTATATAATAACTAGCCTTCATGTTTTTCCGTAGAGAAAGACAGTTATAATTTGCTGTTATAACCAGCTTGTTATAATAGTAGTACAGTAGTAGTAATAGAACAAACTTTATTTTATACAGGAAGACATGTCATTTAGGTTTTGCAGCCAAGTTTTCAGACAGCCCTGTTTGCATCTAACTTACCTATTCATATATACATATACATATATTAACTGACAGGAGAGCTAATTAACATAATAAGTTCTGACTACCAGCTTCTAAATACAGTACACAATACTAAATACAGAATTACAAAATTACAAAATACAAAGAAATAAACCTAAAATTATCAAATTAGTCCTGAAAAGGACAACATTACTATTAACAATCAAGTATGAATTAAATTGCATTATTCTAGTTACATTGACAATGAAATTGGTTCAAACCATTTATCTCCTGAACAAATTGTTTAAATGATGAAGATATTGGGACAGTGTATGGTAAAACATTTCAATGTGTAGCAGCCTGGAAACACAATGTTCTTTCTCCATGCTTGTTTCTAATAACTGGGAGAGAAATTTTATTTACATGAACTGACCTTTTATTTTCTCCAGCTATCACTTTGTCAATATTGGCAAACACACGCTGGCTTTCTCAAAGGTAAAGCATGAGCCACTGTTACCTTGCACACAGCAACCTTCAAGCTTCTCTATGACACTCACCTTTCTGCCTGATGTGGAACCTTTGTAAATGAGCTTGAAGTGCAAAGGTTGTAATCCTAGATTTTAATAAATAAACAAATAAAATAAACTCACCCATTCCTGTCAGCTTTCTCTGCTGGCTCTTACTGTGTCGATGTCCGTGGGACACAGAAATGTCTCCTAATATCAGAGCACAAATTCACAACATCAGTCTTTTCATTTTTTTTATTTTGTGCCTTTTGAAAAGTTTTCCTAACTACAACACCCAGTTCAATTCAGTGATGCAAACCCAGTTCAGTAACATAACGTTAGTTTGACTAATGTTAAAAAAAGTTAAAAATCCTTTTAAAATGCTTGAAAAGTCTTGAATATTACAGCTTCTGTGAAAAAGTTACCCAATGAACTTTCTCCATTTTAATCAAATAAAACGTAAACATTTACTGAAACTATTTGTTCTACTCTGCTCCATTCAGATGCTTGCTACAGTACAGAAACCTTTTAATCCTGCTGGCAAAACAATGAAGTCCAGCAGTGGTATAAATAAAAGGCTGGGTAGTTAGTTAAACTCAAATTTTACACACCCTTAGTACGGGATGCCTTTATAAACCCTCAAGCTCTGCTATCAGGGTTTATGTGCTATCCCACACCTCAGGTGTGTGTAAAATTTTGTTATAACCACCTACCCAGCCATTATTCTATATATAAATTACCTTATAAAATGGGAAGAGACAATCCTGCTTTCTGTTTAGTTATTACCTGTGCATGAAATATGTTCCATGCACAGATAATAACAAGTTCCTTAAAGCAGGACAGCAGTATTAAAAAAAAAAAAATCAATGCTACCATTAGAACACACAAGTTTGATATTCCACCATTTTGTTCCATCCATTAGTGAGTACAGAAACATCTGTGTAAAAATGAACAATAAATACCATTAGTACATGCATAAACAAGCAAGTGAATCCCCACAATTATTTGCCAATGAGGTGCTTTTAAAATATTTATTTAAAAAATCTCTCTTTTGTTTCTGCTGCCGATAATGTTCCTGCTCCCACAGCACCTCTCCTTACTTCATCACCAATACTGATTATGCTCCTGTCTCTGTAGCTGTTTCACCTCTGAATGTGTTTAACAAAAATAAATAAATCATCCAACCTACCATCCACAACCACCGTCTCTGTTAAAAAGTCATGCTCCTCTCCTTATCTGAAAAGAGTAATTGAAACTTTCGTAAATGGCACTGCCTTACATCATGGTTCTGGAGAACAACAACCAGCTTCTCCCTTACTCTGCTGCAGCTTCACTCCCACTGCCATTTATTCATACGCGATCTGTTTAAACAACAGCAGCCTCCAACAGTCTTGTTAAAAATGAAACTCAAAGCACATACCACCTATGTGCCTCTGTCTTTCTTGGTGCTGCATCTCAAAAACATCACTGTCAAACATTAAAACATCACTTCGTTGGGGTGGGCCACAACTATAACTACATTAAACCACAGTAACATACATAATATGCAAATAGATATGCAAACAAGGCCATGAATAGTAAGACATTGAATGGCATTATCTTATGCCTGGTGGAAGGACTATTTTATCAGAAATTCTGATAACAATAGCCTTTTTTTTTTTATCATGTAACATTTTAATTAATTTTTTTCCAAGTACACTCAGCCATCAAAAAACACATCTATGCCCTGATCCAGAAGGGCCATACTACTATAAACTGGCAGTCAAAGCAGTTACTAAAATCTTCCACATCTTACATGGCTCATATACTTACAAAGGATTAATTTATCTAATATACAGTTGGGAACTTAGGCCTTATGCCAGAAAGCAAATATTCTTGTTATTTGGACCAATCTCTATAAACACCATACCTTTTGGTATTAGTATACTAAGGTGGTATGGCATATTCTATTCCCTAATATATCTACTTGGTTATGGTCTCATAGGTATAACTTTTAAACATCTATTAACTTCAACCCAACAGCTAAATATAATGCTTAGCTTTGTCCAAAAAAAATAGGAGAATAAGATGCAGTATCAGATGGTGGTGGAGCATGCAGACATCCCCCTTTGGTGCTCCAGGGACCATCCCCTATACCAAACTAGAAAGTGGGGGGGGGGGTTTGCGGTGGGGAGAGTGCCACAGAACATATATGGGAGTTTAGATATGCATCCCATTTTCTATAATACTTAGTAAGGCCTCCCTTGGCCACAGCAGTGAGCCTCTCAAAAACAGCTAGCCGAGCCATGGCCATTCGCCAGTGCACTAGCTAGGGGGTACCGCTCCTCCATCTCAGGAGGATGACTCTTTTAGCCTCCATTAGGGCTACCAGAAGCCATGCTCTGGTGGGGGAGAGAGTAGGTGCAAAGTCGTAGTATCTCCTAGGATGAGAGATAGGTTGTCGAGAGAGATGGATTTGCCTATAAAGCTATAATCCTAGAGCAGTCAGCAAGAACCTCGTCCAGAAAACTTGCAAGTCCATAATATGTGAAGTAAATGGGCAGGGAAGTACTGACATCTCCAACAACTATCAGAGGGTATAATATTTAACCTAAAGAGTACTGAAGGGGTTCTGTACCACCTAAGCAAGATTTTCAATTGAATTAATTGACTCCTGGCATCTACATATGCTGTGTAGCATCCCTAGGCATACTCACCACAATTGAGGGGATATGGGTGCTGCAGCTCACGTTCCCAGGTAGCTCTACTCAATAAAGTGGTGTCAGGTTGTGCATCCTCTAAGGGTCTTGTAAAATGAACTTACAAGACCTTGGCCTTTCCTACAATAAGGGGAGGGTAGCCATGCCATGGTGAATGGGCTGCCGGTACCTTTAACAATGGAGTTAAGGCACTCCTAATCTGTAAGAACTTCCAGAAGTCTGTCTGGAGTAGCTGTATTGCTCATGGACCTGCTCAAGGACAGTAGGGTCCTAGTGTGGGAGAAAAGGTGCTCCACTATATGAATGCCTTTGGCAGCCCATGAAGGCCATTTAAGTACTTTGTGTTCTATTATTATGAGAGGGTTATCCCATAGTGGAGCATATATAATGGGAGGAGATAGTCTGAACTTGGGGTCCTGTAAGTGCATCGCCTACATGTTTCTGTCTGACCAGTGTAAAATGGTGTTCCCTAGGTTTTCTTTGGTTAATAATGAGTACAGTGGACTGGCCATAGATAGGGCTGCCTCCCAGGCTAACCGTTGAGGTGGAGGGTAGTCCAGGAAGGAACCAAGTGACGGCCTGGGCCATTCTAAAGACCAAGTGGTAGCCTGTAAACCAGGGAAGCCCGAGCCCGCCCTTGGACCTATGGGATTGCAGCTTTGTATGTCCCCATCTTGGGGCCTTACTCTCCCACAAAAAGAGGGAGACTAAGTTATCTAGGTCTTTAAACGGCTTTGAGGTCAGCAGAATGGAGAGGTTATTTAGCAGATAGGAGACTCTGGAAAAAACAAACATTCGAATAGCCTCAATCTTACCTTTCAGAGTTAAATTAAGCTTTCTCCATTGCTGAACCTCAGCTGCTGGTGATACCAAGAGAGTAGAGAAATTAGCTGCCTGACTCTATGTCTTTCCAGGACGAGGGAATATGTATTCCTAAATATGGAAATCCCAGGGGGCTCAGGTAATGTCGGTGCCGGCCAGACAATGCCTGGTGCATGCTCCATTCAGGGGCACAAGGTCATTTTTTTGATTTATTGTTAGACCTGACAAAGAGGCAAACTCCTGCAAGATAGTCAGAATAGTGGGTAGGGAGTTTTGGGGGTTAGAAAGGGTCAGGAGCATATCATCCTCATATGCATTTACCAAGTAGGATGCGTCTTCACAGGGATACGGTAACATGGGGGGTGAATTTCCTAATTAAGCGGTACAAAGCGATTAAGAACAATAGAGGAGAGAGAGGACAACCCTGTCTGGTTCCTCGTTGTAACATAAATGGTAGAGAAGTGTCCTTATCGGTGATAATACAAGCTGAGGATGAATGATACAATGTGAAACCCAAGAGCAAAAGGAGACCCCAAACCCATATAGTTTAAGAACATTATGGAGATACACCCATTCCAGCGAATCAAACGCCTTGGTGAAATCTATGGAGGGCAGCTGTTGGGGTTTTGGACTGGAGTGCCAACCATTTAAGATTTAGAACTAGCCAGATGTTGTCTGCGCTGGATTTTCCTTTCTGAAATCCAGTTTGTGAAGGGTTAGTAGGGAGGCAGGATCCCTATAGCCTGTTCGCTAAGACTTTTGCAATTATCTTAGTGTCTATGGATATCAGAGATATGGGTCTGAAATTCACAAAGTAACCACATCTGAAGCTTTTTTAGAATTAGGGTAATGAGGGCTTAGCATAGAGGAAGGTAATATACCATCTTTTGGGCTTCCTGTAGGGCCTCTAACAGTGGAGCAGCGACTTCATCTTTAAGGATTTGGTAGAGTTCCACCGACATCCCATCTGGCCCATGGGCTTTCCCTTTCGCCATCTGGGATATAGCAATAATTAACTCTTCAGTTGTGATCACGGCATCCAAATCCTTGCAATGGTCTGTTGAGAGCTGAGGGAGCGGAGTGGTCTATGAAAAGGCCCTCAGCCGCTGTGAAAGCACCTCTGCTGACATCATACTCTAAGACTGGTAGATCTCCTGATAGAAGCTGAGCATCTCCTCATTAATGTCCTTTGGTGTCACCAGTAGTTTGCCCTGTCTATTCTTAAGGGCCAAGATCCTCGAGGATGCCTGTTGCTTCCTTAGCCAATAGGCTAGAAGCTTCCCGCCATTTTCCCAATCCTCCCAGACTCTATGTTTAGCTCAAATCAATTGCCACTCTGCTTTTTTATTCAGCAACACATTTAGCTGATATTTCAGGCCTGTGATCTGGGCCAGAAGCAGAGAATTGAGTGGGTTCTTAGGGGAAGCTTTAAACTGATGTTCCAGCCTAGTGAGAGTGTCCTGCAGGTCTTGTATCTTTTTTTTCCGCTCTCTATTTTTAGCTGCAGAGTACAAGATAATTCTTTCCCGAAGAACCGCCTTAAATGCTTCCCAGACAGTGATCGGGCTGGTCTCTCCCGGGGTATTAATAGAGAAATAATATTGTGCCTCTTTCTTAATATAATCTCGAAAGGTCTCATCCTGGAGTAAGGTAGGTGCATCTCCATCTTGTGGAGGAGGGCTTTGTCCTGGCGGGGAGAAGGTGATCGTGACCTGGGCATGATCTGAAACAATTATATTCCCAATGTCTGCACCTCCTATCCCTGACAAAGCTATGTTGTTGGCTAGGCAGAAGTCTAGACGACTATAGGTACCATGGCCAGCAGATTAAAATGTGTAATTTCTCCCTTTTGGGTTGTTCATCCTCCAGGGATGCCCTAGGGCCCATTCTGTAGTAAAGACATTTAGGGCTGCCACTGCTTTGGGATGGGCTTGCGGGGTGGGGAGGGATTTGTCCCGGAATATATCTCGAACTAGGTAATGATCCCCTCCTATGAGAATGGGTATATCCGCCTCACCTTCTGTCAGTTCTGTAAAGGCTTGACCAAGCTCAGCATAGATTTCCCCTGTATCAGAGTTGTGCTCGTAAACATTGGCTATTATGGATTTACCACCCGGGTAAGAGAGTTTGGCAGTTATTCATCTCCCCTGGGAGTCGGTCCGGTGAGTCTCGACTGTCCATGGTCCCTTCTTACTCAGTAAAATGGCCACTCCTTTGGTCTTTGTAGTGACACAGCCAGCTAGAACGGTTCCCACCCACAGTTTCTTTAACCAGTTTACCGTGCGGCTTGTGAGGTGCATCTCCTGGAGCAGGGCTATGTCTGTCCCTAAGGTGCGCATAAATTGCAGAACCTTAGTTCGCTTGGCCGGGTGGTTCAGGCCCTTAACATTCCAGGAGACACACTTTCAGTTTCCCTGCACATTAAGGCAAGCTGCCATCAATGTTCAACACCATCAGAAAGAAGAAAACAAGGGTACTCACTCTACAAGCAGGAATACAGAACAGAATCAACAAAGGAGACAAGAGCTGCCTTACCACCGCTTCAAGTTAGGTCAGACGTATCTGTGCACTTCTGCGAAGAAATATTTAGAGAAGACTGTAAATACAGATAAGGGTAGAAAATATCTTATGAAGATCCTAAATAAGTTAGGTAGGTAAAGAGAAATATATCACTGTTTAAGATAACTTACAATGACAATAGCTAGTTTAAACAAAGAAAAAATAAAGAACAATAACGTCCTCTTTTTTTTTTTTAACACAGAACTGATCAATCAAACAATAGTAAAACTCTTCGGTCTTGGTGTCGGGGTGAATGTGTGAAGAGGGAGAATGGGAGAATGTCCCCCTATAAGCCACACTGCTCCAGTCACCAAATTGAAGGCGCAGGAAGGAGCAGACCAGTCTTGGGTGCTCTGTCCCAGCCCAACTTCAATCGACCAGGTGTCAGGCCAGACCTGAGAAGTTCAGCCATGCCATAAGTATGGTTTCTCGCCACCCTAGGCAATCCTAGGGCCCTAGACAGAAGCTACCTATGAGGGGAGCGGGGGAGCTAGGAAATGTGTGGGTGGGGGGGGGCCTCTGTCAGCTGCCCATGCCATGCGTCCCATATAACAGAATGATGTATCAGGAGGGGAGGATGAAATAGACAAAAGTACGGCCTAAAACAACTGCCATTCATATATATCAATCGCTAGTCTCTCCAGGCATTTGGAGCTCACTGCTTTATAATTTCTGTAGTACTTAGGAGAGTCCAACAGTGAGTTTCCCCACAGTGGAATACCAGAAACCTTAACTATGGAGGAATGGGGGGGAAGGGGTATAACTCCCTTCAAAACCAGATTCGGGTGATAGAGGGGAAGTGTATAGAGGGGAAGAGTATACACTAAGGTTATCATATGGGGCGATGGAGCAGCAGCGAGTAGCAACATCTGCTGTCAAGCAGATTTACGAACCCCCCCTTCCTAACAATAGTAATGGGTCTGCTAAGCCTAATAAGAATGCAGCATGCAGCAGGGATGTAAGAAAGCTCGGGAGCAGCTACATAGGTAGCTGAAATGCTTTGTCAAGGCAACTCCCATTCAACAGTTTGCAACAGTTCCATCAGGTGTGGCATGTGAAGCAAGCGCCTCTGCAAATGCCATGAGTCCAGGCTTCAGCATTCCGTTGTTCGCCACCTCGAGGTCTTTGGTCATTTCCACAGTAGTCGGCCAGTCTACAGGAATTGGGTCACTCAGCTTATCAGGGTCTTCTTTGGGTTGAATTATGCTCGTTTCGGTAGCTGCAAGGAGTGAATCCATCCTCAGGAGTTTAGCAGGGGGAGAGGCACTTGCATTATCCTTTACAGAAGCATGAGGGCTCCTAGATCATTGCCGCTGTCTGGCAGGTAGCGGTTGTAGTTCAAGATCCTGATGTTGACTGAAGGGGTTTTCTGTGGGCTGTTTAGCTGTTGGGGGTGGAACTAAATTAACCTGTTGTCATCTGCTTTCCAAGCTCTGAGTATTTTCTGGCTGATTACGAGTGGGAGGATCCTTAGTGTGCGGACCATTCTGTCTGCAATTCAGACTCCCTGTGTAGTTGGATCCCTGCCTATTAGGTCCCAGGTCTTTGTGGTTTTGTGACTCCCAGAGGCGTCTGGGGGAGGTAGTTCTCAGCGCCATGCCTGGCCTGTGGTTCTGTATCCAGGCCTCGGCCTCTTTAGGTTACTCCGCTGTAAAGGATTTTCCGTTTTTCAAAATATAAAGAGCAGTCAGGCCTTTAAAACGATACATTACAGAGTTGGCATTCAATATCTTTTTCAAGGGATTGTATGTATGGTGCTTGGCCGACACCTCTTGTATAAAATCTCTGTAAAATGAGATAGTGTTGCCTCTCCAGGTTAACTCCCCAAGGTCTCTTGCAGCTCTTAACAGGTGCTCCTTAACAGAGAATTGCAGTAGATAGGCGATGATTGGATGATTGTCCAAGGCCCTCTGGTGTTGTTTGGAGTGCCAGGAACTCTGTGGGCGTACTTGACCCCCACCGGCTCTTTCATCAATCCCCAACAGTTATAGAACCCACTCATTTAAGAGCGCTTCATGTTAGGGCCCTCAGCTCACTCAGGCACCCCAGAATCCTGATATTATTTTGCCTACTGTACCTCCTGGTTTCCCACCCGCGTGTCCACAGTTGCCCCAGTTTAGCCTCGTGGTCTCTCATTTTTTTAGCATATGGAGGTGTTGCTGCTCTAATTCCTCTGTCCGCTGCTCGAGAACATTATGCTGGTCCTCCAGCCGACGGACATCATCCACAGCCCCCGTTAGTGAAGTGCCTATAGTGTCCACTCTAATTAGCAGCACCTCAAGCATTCTAGTTATATTTGCCAGGGCCTCTCCTACCTGGGCTTGATCAGTAGCTACCGGTTTAACCTGACTTAGCTCCCTTGCCTGCGCACTCGCTTGGAGATCCATCTCGCAACTGGAAGCCATGTCAGCCGACTGCCCCGCTCCATAGGTATTAAACCAGGATCTCTATTTATAGCGCTCACCGTGAGTGCTCTTCGAGCGCTACTGTGGAATTTACTTGGCTGATCCCTGCTGTTCGAGGATGGCACGAGCAAGTAGAGGTGGTACCGGTGACTCTATTAAAGAGTGTGAGAGCCCTCCCGAAAGTTCGACAAGGCCTATGCGGCCCAGTGTTGTTTGAGACTTTGACTTCGGTAGTACTGGATGGCAGCAAAACAGGCTGCCCTCAAATTAGCTGTGGCATAATATTGACAGAGGTCTTAGGGATTAGCCCATAGGGAGAATCGACTTCTCAATCCAACATATGGCCAGTTTCTATTGGGTTCGTCCAGGCTGGGGCAGAGGAAGAGATTATGCTGCCATCTTCTGGGTCCAAGCCATGCCCTCCACAATAGCCTTTTTTATATAAATAATAAAAAATGTTCTAACTGTAAACACCAAAACAAAAGTAGCACATGTTGTCGTGCAGTAAGACACTGTGGGGGTGTGCATGGAACAGATTTTACCACACTTCTGGGGCTGAAGACACTCGGCCTGCAGCCTCATGCCTCTACTATGCCCCTGGGCATGTGTTAAAATGTGTTCCATGCACACCCTGTCATGCCTTATTCCTTACTGATAGTCCAATGTCTCTCAACCCCTCCAGTCACCAATATCATTATCTACATGGACAACACATCCACCCCCTCAGTGCCTATCCTTAGCATGTCCCACACCCTCCAGGTAGTCCAGTGAGCCCCATCCCACACCTGACCAGCAGGGTAAACCCTTCCCTCCAGAGGTGGCCGACACTCTCTCTCCACCAGCCACTGTCTACCTTATACAACCAAAGCAATACTATTTATTGGCTGTGTGAGGCAGTTACTGGCTAGTGGTGGTGGTGAAAGAGCTGGCCGCCATTGGAAGGGGGCTGCCTCACTGGTTGGAGGGTAGGGAGAGGGTTAGATGCATGGTAAGGACTAGTGTTCATAAGCAGGTGTGTTGTCCGATGCATAATGAGATTAGTGATTGGGGTGGGGTAGGAGGACCCCTGCACTACTAGTGAATTCATTTAATAATACCAACAGGCACATGGGAGTGAGTGGGGTATCACAGGACTATAAGCACATCTATATCATAATACTCATGGGTGATTTTTTTTTGGGGGGACCACAGGACTACCAGGGAATTTATTTACAAATACCAACATGCAATCATGGATGGAGGGAGTACTAGAATACAATGGAATTGTTACAGTATACTGTAATAATATGGATAATTGATCAGTGGGATAGGGGAGCACAGGACTATCAGGGAATGTTAGGCGGAAGCACTAATGACTGGGGGGGCATAATCACCTTTTGTTTTTGACCTATAATACGGTCTAATGATATGCAAATGGCCCGTAGCACCTCATTTTGTGCCATAGGGTTCTTGCATGGGAAGTATGCATATGGCGCAGGCTCCACAGGAGCAATCATTGTTTGGGGCAATAACTGCATCTTTGTCTCCTGTCAGCACCATATTCCCTATTGGCCACATAAGTCACTTGACCAGTGAGGGGTTGTGGTTCGAGTGTAACCAAGATAGTGCCTCTCCCATTTGAATGGTATACTCAGACATGCCATTAAAGTTCAGTATGTGCTTTGGAGTACTCCTACATACCAATGGTTTGCTCTAGGACAGGGTTTCTCAAATGGTGAGGCCAGCCTCCCAGGGGAGGCCCCAACCTGTTCCAGGGAAGGCTCAAGCAAGCCTTAAAATGTACTATATTTAAATTGTAAAAAAACAAAAACACGGAGCTGCGTCAGCATGTGGTCTAAAAGCAAAACAAAATGGTTATATTAATGCACGCTGAAATAGAGTTATACTATGTTGACCTTGGAGTTTTTCAGAAATATCTAAAGAGAAAACAAGTTATGTGAGAGAGAGTAATGAGAGATATGTTAGGAGGCTAAGGAGAAGAAGGAATGGTAAGATTAAGAGAATTCAGAAATGTGCAGATGATGGAAGAGAGAAAGATGGGAAATTCTAGGTGTGAGACAATTAGATCTCCACCTAATTAGTCTCCACCTGGGAACTTCCCAGCTCTTTCTCTCCCATTATGCTTTTATCTTCCATCATCACCTTTTGTTTACAGATTCTCTCTTAATCTTACCATTTATCACTTCTCCCTTAGCCTCCCCCTTCTTCTTTCTCCACATATATATCTCTCTCATTTTATCTCTCCTCTACACTAACTTGTTTTTTTTTTTCTCTTTTAGATATTTCCTGAAGAAGACCTAAGGTCGAAATGTAGATTTTTAACTCTATTTTCTATTTTCAGCGTGCATTTAATATAACCATTTTGTTTTGCTATATTTAAATGTCAAGTTTTGGATGCTTCGTGTGAAAGGATGCACAAAGTGAAAGCGAATAATGGCATGCAAATTTATGTACAAAATGGTTAACAGGAAAGACACGCTCAACAAACACTTGTTTCCTGGTATGATACGGGGGAAATACAATTCTTGGAAACTGTGCAAAACAAAATGCAAAATAATACAAATGAACAGGAACAAGATAACAATTAACCCATTATACTGGCTACAGAAAAGCACAAATACAAAGTCTAAGCAGAGAGATACCAGGAGCAAGAGCAGGAGGGAGCAGAATGGTCCCTGAGAAGTTGTTTAAGAGCATGGTAAAACTAACAAAGAAAGCAATCTGACTCATAAAGGAATTGCAATGAGGGGTAAATAGAGTCCAAAAGTCAGAAGTGTGGGAGCTAGTAGGCTGACCTGGGGAGGAGTGTTATACAGAGGGAGAATAATAAATTCAATAAAATAGAGAATAAACTCAACTACTCAAATGCACTTCATTGTATTATTCTGTAATGTGCAAAGTATGATCATCGCTCTAACTACAAGGAGGCCCAAAATTATTTCTATATTAGGGGAGGCTCAAGATCTTTTCCAAGGCTTGGGGAGGCTCACTATGACAAAGTGTGAGAACTCTGCTCTAGGAACTAATTTGCTCCTGTACCAAACATTTTTCAAGTGCAAAACAGGATCTTTGAAATCCTGACCTGCATGTTTACACAGCATGTTATTCATTCCTTCATGTACAGGCACTTTGGTTGGAATTTCTCCCCAACTTTATATGCCTACTCTATTTTCTTTTACACTGAAGAATAGGCTTTTGATCAGTTTACTAAACACAGATGTGCTACTAATATTTAATGAGTACATCACTTACTGAGCAGCACAAAATATTGTTGATGTTTGCTGTTCATCTTCTTGATGTCTTGACTGTCATACTGTCTTTCTGTAGTATGCAGGACAACTGTAAATTGTAATCCTGATAAATAAAAAAAACTTAAATAAAATTTAAATATTTATTTATTTGTTTAGCGGATAGATGCACTGATCCAAGGGACCATTTTCAGGCATGACCGGGCCATAAAAATGGCACATGGGTAATACAGACAATTCAAATTACATTCGTTTAGGATGGTACAGGAATATGTAACAGGGTCAAATACTTTGGGATACATTGACAACATCAGTTGAAAATACAAATAAAGTGGAAGGGTACATTGACAGAAACAATGCATGTAAAGTGCAAGGTCGAGTAACAACCAATTAAAGGTACGCATTCATAAGATTGTTCATTTATACCAGGGACAGATACTGATATAAGGTAAGGAAAAGATGAGAAGACTCACATTCGCAGAGTCACCTGGATGGGCACTGACATTTAAATTCTGCCAGGAACCAAGTTTTAAAGTGGTCTTTGAAGGTGATATGCGAGTCTAGAGAGTGGAGGGAGGCAGGGAGTTTGTTCCAGAGGATGGGGGCGGCAAAAGACCAGGCATTGCCACCCATGCAGGTGGAAACCCTGGGAACTTCCAGAGGGGGGACTGTGTATTGCCAGAGGTTATGACAGGTACTGTAGTTTTACTCTTGAACATGGAGGAGTAGGGGACAGATTACCATTTCTATAAGTGTTGTCTCACGATGCATCCAAGGGCATAGTTGTACCTATGAAGCAAGGATGCAGAGACATGATGGACCTACAGTGCATTTTATTTATTTATTTAGGTGGTTATTTTAAGTTTGGCAACCAGAAGAGGCACACTGAGCCAGGCTTGATTCCAGGTGCAACCTGGAGGAAAGGAGGCAAAATCAAAGTTCATAGTGTAAGACAGTTTACAAATCATTCAAGAATACGAAGAAAATAGTGTTAGGCAGTTTACAAATAATACATAGGCAAAAGGTACATAATTACATAGCAATAACTCGGTTACAATAATTGCCTGGGTAGGAGGCAAGATTCATAGGTACAGAGTGTAAGACAGGTAACAAGGTAGTCTTAGTAAGATCAAATTCAAATACATTGAACAAGGCATGCATACACTGCTGGAAGCATGGGTAGTAATAGGTGTGAAAACATAGGCAAGGCATGGGCAGGATACATCAAAGTAAGGAAGGTACAATCAAGCATAAGGTTTGGAGGGGGAATAACATTTAACCCTGGTGACAACTTTTTTAGCCCAGTTTTATACCCAAGTATAGAACAGGGCAACTTGAAGAAAACTAATGTTTTGCTCCAGGTTACAATAGTGAATTAATTGATCTGAAGGAATTATGGATCTGTGATGTCCTGGTTCTCATGCCTGTGCTTTTAACCATTGAACTACATTACCTCCATATTGAACCTCAGAACAGATTTACTTGAAAAATAACTTTTTTACAAAGAAAACAAAACACTACCACATGCTCAGACAGGCAGCCTAAAGCAAATTTAGAGTCAAAAAGAAATGGGCTAGCAATATTGCCTAGTGGTAATGTCTCAGAACCGAGAATCAGGAGACCCACTTTCAAATCCCACCTGAGCCACTTACCCTCTCTGAGACGTTGAGAAAGCCACTTAATCTCATAGTGCTCCAGTATACCAGCTGTAAAATAGATAGAAGCAGGATCCCACTGAAATACAGATGTTGCATGACTGCTGGACTATCTGGGCTAATATGATGAAAATGAGGTACATGAAGCATTAACTCAGTTCTCTTTCAGCATTTAGATCACCTTAGCATTTGTGGTCTGCTGCAGAAGTTCATAGTCCTGCTCTGAAAGACCAGTTTTATACTTCTATTTCATCATTCAATATTGCCAGAATCGCTGGTTTCTTTTTCTTATTAGTAGCGGAGACAGCATAGCCAAGGGCAGAAAAAAAAAACCCTCAACTGATAATCAAATTTGTAATAACATTAATGAATCATTTTTCTTGACTTCTCTTTAGTATTAGTCCATATTCTTTATAAATTCATTTTCATGTTTTAAATATCTCACTTCAGTTTATAAAGACTGTTAATCATACAAAAGTTTGGTTTTCAGAACTTGCACAAAATCCATTTTGCTGTCATAGAATGTAGAATTAAGTAATAAGACAAGACTTTTGTTGAGTTGGTACTCACAATAACCTTGATGTGTGTTCATCTTATACCTTGAACTGCTTGAGAAGTGTCACTATGCCAATTGGCACCCTTGTTGGCAGTCTCACATGAGAGGCCAAGGACTGAATGGGCAGAAAGTCTGAAGTAACCTCTCACCTACATGGTGGTCTCTCCGTGACATGGTTGAGGCACACTGGTGGCAGAATGGGGAGGCTTTTACTGTGATAGCCCATGCTGTATCTATCATGTGGCTAAACAGAAGGCTTCAGTTTCCAGTGTTGTCAATCTGGCACTTTTCACAAGCATGAAATTCACACACAGAACAAAAAATCTTTAAAAAGTAAATAAAAAGAAGTGTTATTATGGTAAAGGAAGGGGAGGGGAGCATAGAGCACAAGTACACTTGGATACCAGTAATCTGGCAAACCAGCTGATTGAGACAGTGAAGTGCAACGTTCAAGCAGGCAGGACTCTCAGTAGGATTTTTTGTTTGGGGTCCTGGACTTTGTGGAAAAAATGGATGCCCTCATCTAAAATTTTGGAGTCCCTGTGAAACTTTGAAATGAATGGAACAATTCTGGAAAGTACCATTTCCAAATGTATGTTTATTTCACATGTTTTTGCTTTACAGGCAGTTCCTGAGCCAGGAATCCAGCTATGACAATACATTTTCTTTTCATGCAGTTTGTTTTTTGTTGTTAATAAAGACATTCTCAGGAGGATTACATTGTCAAGTGTCATTACTTAAAAGGTGCCATAAGAATGTCAGGGATAAACCATAAAATATCACAGTGCCACCATTTTAAATCTCATCTATGTGTACTTTCTGTAGGTTCACTCAAAGTAAAATTAAAAAAAGAAATTGTACTTACAGTTTTGCACTCATTCCTGCCTGTCAAATGTGGTAATTTTGTCTTGCCACCCCGCTTCAAGCAGACATGTGCCAGCCTGGTACAAAAAAAAAAGTCAAGGCCATTTATTGAAAACCATAATGTTTACTAAAACATTCATATCTGGTACTGTTAAAGCACAGTAAGTGCTGATAATCACCTCTGTCTCTCAGTAACCTCTGCAGCTCGTACTTCTCTTCTGTCCTGTACAAGTCTTCTATAAAGTCATTTTACTGACTAAAACGTAGAAACATAAAAGTTGACAGCAGATAAGGACTGCAGTTAAGTTCCTCGCACCCACCCACTCACTCCCACATAACTGTCATGGTTAAGACAGTGGCATGGTCTACATGGGATCTCTTGAGTGGACTTGCTTTTCTTTGTTCTGTTTTTCATGACAACAAGCAAAGCAGAATTCTGCGCTGCAGTAAAATGAGGTGGGGGGGGGGTGTTGGACCGGGGTGGATGGCATTAACTCTCATATTTCTGGCAGTTGTGGCATGTTCACTGGATGTTGGAATTTTGTTCTATGTATTCAGCAGCCTTTTTTGGAGTTGTTTTATGTCACTCCACTCATTTTATGCTGCTTTAGAGGGCAGGACTGTCTTTGTTCTTTTTTTCATGGCATGGCACTTCTCCTGACCTGGCACAATTTCCTGTGCCCTCCTGCCCATAAACCTTCCCTTACTTCCTCCTGCCCATAACTCTTCTTACACATCTTTTCTGTCCATTTCTTAACATAAGTTCTGTTTGGTTCTTGATGACAGAAGCCACTGTTGGCAGACTGTAAAAGAGCAGAATGCGGTAGTTTACTTGTTGGGCATTTCTGCCTTCCTCCTGCCAAGAAACCTATTAAAACATTGGTGTTGACATAAGAGCAGAATGGAGCTGTTATTTGTTATGGCCATCCCCCACCCCACCCCCTTAAACTATATAAATGGCAACAATGCTCCTCTTCTCCCCTGTGCCCAACACTTTTAGTCAGTTGCCCATCAGTCATATTTTGTCTTTGGGTCACTAGTCTTGGTCTAAAGATAACAAAAAAAAAACAACTTAGGACAATTTTAAAATGTCATTTTCTGGGGGCATGGCTAACGCTCGACCAAGATGGCCACTTAGCTCTATACCTCCGATAGCACAAGAGCCTAGAACCCTAAATTGACACTGTTTTGGGTGGTTTTCTAAAGAGGGAAATGAATCCTAAGTGATCTGAAGATTTACTCTATCAACTGGCCGACTCCAGGACAAAACAGTCCATAATTGAGCTAATTACGAGCGTTCGGAGCTGTAACTCTAGCAACCAAGCAGACAGTATGGCACAGTTACTAAAAGAGAAAGAAGAACCTTCGATCAGGGAGATGTTTGTGACTATTATGGCTAGCATTGATATGCTTACTTTAGCAGCAAGCAATTCTGCTTTTTCCATACAACAGACAAATCTTAGAGTCGACGCAGTAGAACAAAAGACCATGGGGCAAGAGAATGCACTCCAGAATCAGGCTGCAATTATGAGGGAACAAGCAGCCCAAATTCGGTCTCTACAAGAAAAAGTGAGCGACTTAGAAAATAGAAGTCGTCGGAACAATTCACCTTTCTTGGTTTTCGGAGGACTGTGAGGGTGGTAGAGTGCTTCCCTTTTACAGCAAGCGCTTCCAGAGATTCTGCAATTACCCCAGGGCACTAAGATCACGATGGAGAGGGCGATCGTGACGCTGCAACACAGACCAGCTCAAGGGAAAGACCTCACCCAGTCATAGTACTAATTTTGAACTTTGCTGAAAAAGAAGCTATCCAAACAAGGGCTAGGGAGCTAGGCCGACTCCGATGGAAGGAACATAAGATTATGATCTTCAGGATTACTCAGAGAGCTAGCAGTCCGTTAGAAGCCTTCTCTGGTCTGCGGCAGCTACTGCGCATTGAATATTCCCTTTACCCTGAGGTATCCAACAACGTTACAAATCTCTATAAATGGAACGCTCCATCAATTTGTTCTAGAAGCGGCCTTGGCCTTTTATTGGTACTATGCGCCCAGACAGCCCAAGCCTCTTGTCTTCTGAGCAGGCCGAGAATATCTCTCAACGGCACTTGCCACAAGGGATCCTTCTATTACCTCCCTCCCCGCTCCCCGGGCGGGACTGGAACCTAGAATTTGAAAGTCAGGAAAAGGCCGCCAACCTCACCACATTCCAAATGGGGCCACCCACGGAAGAGTAACCATGCCCCTCCAACACAGGCCCAAACCTTCTCAGCCTCAGCTGAACCCAAAATAGAGTATGTCAGCCCGTACTTTGCCCATAATCAGTTTTCGATTTTGAGTGGTCTTCCTGATGCGGAGGTATGTGCTGAAATGGACACTAAGAATGGAGACCCGGACCGCGATAGCCCCGAAGATACACACGCCGTTTGGGCCCGTAATGCAGAGTCAAAGTCAGTGTCAACTTCGTCTAATCTTCAAGCCCCAGGCTCTCCTCCAGACCGAATTGCCGATCGAGACCCCGCAGAGCCGAAATCAGTAAACCCTCCATAAACTATGAGACCCCACAATGCATAACTGTTTAATTCTCAGATAAGCATTTGGGGGCTGTTGGCTTAAAGACATTAGAGACCGGAGGTGGGTTGTGCCTTGGGGATGGAGGTCTATATGGCTAAATATAGGTCGATCTAGTTAGTTACTGCTGGCTTCAACATTAGTTAGCATTGTGTATATTATGTTAGGCCTGGTCGAGTGTTTGCTGGGGTCTGTAGTTTTTTTTCCTTTTACAGATCGTAAGGGCTATAGATAAGGCAAGCCAACCAGTCCACTAAAAGGTGGTCATTCAGGGACTTATCTCGGGGATAAAATTGCCAGATAACACCATTTTCCAGTCTGGAACGCAGTGGCATTTAACCCCAGGACTCAAGGCTAGCAGGTGATTTGGACCGAAAACAGATAGGAGGATTACCCTGTTTGTCTTTTGTTCACATATTGCACTTCAAGGTTTGGCACTGTGGGAGTGGAGGGTCTGACTTGTGGGGTGTGTTTGTGACACACCACAGAAAGTTTACAAAGGCTTTTTTTGTCAGCAATCAACAGGATGCACTAGAATAAATGTGCTGCAGTTCTTAGCCTCATTGACCTTATCCTGTCCTTGCCAGTCTCTACAGCAGAATGTAAACTGGGCTTCAACATTATGAAATAAATAAAAAATGAATGGCTATCAAAATTGAGATGTGACACCTTTATTGACCTGATGAATGTCCATCTGGTTTTGCCAAACATTAAACAGCTTGATCTCAACCCTGTGGCTGAACTTTGGCATGCTAGTGATATCACATAACAATTGTTAAAAAATTAAAGACAGAGGGTGACATTATTCTGTCTGGGGTTTTCCCATTACTGGGAATCAGTCATTTAAAACTATCAGGCCCAAGAACTAAATTATTGGCTTAGACAATTTTGCCTATCTGAAAACATCGGCTACATGGACAATTCCCATACATTTAAAAACTCAGTTTGTTATAAAAGGGATGGTTTGCACCTTAACTATCTTGGTATTAGGATGATGGGTAAAAAAAAATTAACAAAGTTATTACATTTCATTTAAACTGGATTCAGGGGGGGAGGGGCACTACTCCACTACCAATGTAAACACTATTAACAACTACCCTCCCAAAACTAAAAATTATGGATGGAATGGGGGTACTAATCAATGTCAGAAGCTTAACAAACAAATTTGATGAATTGAAATTACTTCTCAGCACCAACAATATACACATTGCCCTTGTCACAGAGACTTGGTGGGATGCAAAAGATTCCTGGGATGCAAACATTCAGGGTTATAATGTTTATTTCAAAAATAGGGACCATAGAAAAGGTGGTGGTGTGGCTATTTATATCCATGAAACAATTGTGAAGGAAGAACTTTTAGTTAACACCAATTAAGAAACCCATTGGGTTAAATTAACCCCTTATATGGGTTCCTCATTTACCCTAGGTTTGGTATATCGACCCCCTTCTATGACCCCTGATAATAATGATGAATTGTTACAACATACTGGGAATCTTGATCCATCAAATAATATCCTGATTATGGGTGACTTCAATCTATCTGGTATAAATTGGGCTTTGGCATCTGCAACTACTAAAACTGATTGTCATTACTTGGATTTATTCAATGAAATGGGGTTCGAGCAAATAGTCCAACGAACTACGAGGAGCAAGAATATATTAGATCTCATATTAACTAATTCTGCCCACTGCTTATCTAACAATAATATAAAGGCACCACTGGGAAACAGTGATAATGATACTGTTCATTTTTTGATCTCTGATGGTAAATCCCAAGCCGCCGCCGCTACTGATGTTACCAAAGTTTTGGATTCCTATAAAGTCAATATTAACAATATGAAAAGCAGTCTAGGTTGTTGGGATTGGCCTGAACTATTTACTATCCTTTCTGTAGAATCCAAATGGAGTCTCTTTGTTAACAAAGGTAAAAATTTAATTAAAGATAATATCCCAACAAAAAATAAATAAGGTACCAAATATAATACAACTCCTGGTTGGACAAACCATAAAATAAAGGCCTTAATCAATAAGAAAATAGACTATTTAAACAAATAAAAAGGGGTTCTCCCATCTTAACATCAAATACAGAGAGTTATTAAAAATATTAAAAATATGATCAGAAAAGCAAAATCTCAATTTGAATTGCATTTGGCATCAAGGGTTAAAGACAACAAGACAAGCTTTTTTCTCATATTAACAAAGTCAAGGGGGAATCAAACACTATAGGACCATTTATCACAAATTCAGGTATCACAGCTAATAATCATGAGGCAGCAGACATACAGAACCAATTCTTCTCTTCAGTGTTTACTGCAAATGTACAAACCAAAAAAAGTACACTTGACACCTCTGTACCTGGACGAATTAATATTCAACTAAAAGATGTATTGGATAAATTAAAGCAAGTCAATATCAACAAATCCTCCAGCCCAGATGAAATCCATCCAAGGGTATTAAAATAACTTGCCAAGTAAATTTATTTGCCCTAACTAACATTTTTCAACATTCATTAGATTCTGGGGAAGTTCCATATGACTAGAAGTGGCATCTGTTGTTCCTATTCATAAAAAAAGAATCAAAAAATAAACCTGAAAACTACAGGCCTATTAGCCTTACTTCACTCATTGGGAAAATCTCAGAAAATTTCATTAAAGACTTCATTTTGGAACATATATGTCGTAGTGAGCAAATTGACAATCTTCAACATGGTTTCACAAAGTCTCGATCTTGCCTAACTAATCTTCTAACTTTTTATAATAAAGTCACTTGTGCAATTGAGGGTAATTCAGTGGATTTGGCATTTTTGGATTTTGCCAAGGCCTTTGATAAGTTACCACATTATAAGCTTCTTGACACATTAAGAGCATCAAACTTAACAATAATATTATAAACTAGATTAGTAACTGGTTGAAGGTAGGAAACAGAGAGTCACTATTAATGGAGAATTTTCAAATTGGGATCCAGTCTCTAGTGGTATTCCCCAAGGATCTGTGTTGGGTCCTTGTCTATTCAATGTATATGTCTCCACCCTAAAAACTGAAAATGATAATATCTGGTTGCTGAAATTTGCCAACTATTGTCGTATAGGCACCATAGTTAATAACATCAATGCAAGATCTGCTCTCCAGGATTTTTGATCAGATCTTAAGCTGGTCTTGTGCTACTACGTTTGCCTTGAATAACGATAAATGTAAAGGCATCCATAATCAACATTTTCAATATAAATTGGGGTTTGAAATATCACACGAAACTACCCAAGAGAAAGAGCTAGGAATACTGCTTACTCCTGATTTAAAATTTAGAACTCATTGTACCACCCAAGTAAACAGGGCAAACCAGAACCTAAATTGTATTTTTAGACATGCAGCCAGTCGTTCGAGGGATGTACTATTGCCACTGTATACTGCCTTGGTTAGACCTCACATTGAATACTGAATTCAAGTGTGGTCCCTTACATAAAATAGGACATCTTGAAAATTGAGAGGGTCCAGCGAGAGTCACCGAGCTATTACGGGCATGGAGGAAAGACTTGAGAAGAAAGTGAAACTTTGAAGTATAGGGAGATTGAGGGGAGACTTGTGTTTTATATATAGTTCACTAAGGGATTCTGCTTTTGCAACAGGACTAGGGCTAATTAAATCAGAACAAAGAGTCAGTAACCAGAAACATAAGCAGCTGTTGATGAGTAAGTGGCATACCCTATGAAGGAAAAACTGGTTCAGTTTAAGATCCATTCCAATTTGGAATAGCCTTCAAGCTTTAGTGGTGAATAGTCCAAGTATGGACTACTTTAAACAAAACTTGGATTCAGAGATGACAGATTCTACCAAATTCTGCCTAAATTTTTAATTAACCTAAATGGCAAGCATTATGGACTCTGTTTTCTAGCTCATAATAGCAATACAACAATGATATCTGGGAAATGATAATTTCTTCGTGAATTAATATTTGCAGCTCCGAAAGGATGCTCAATGAATTTCTGTACAAGAAGATAATCCGGAGTCTTGTGTTATGCTTAAAAGATCTTTCTTTATTCTACAGCATCACCCCTATGTTTCGCTTCTTTAAGCTTGATCACGGGGCTCTTTTTTTATGTATATCTGTTTCAAAACGATATAACAATATGTTTTAAACCATAGTTGCTCTATACTTCAAAAATAAATTTGTCAGTAGATTTAATGAGGCAAATATCTACCTTACTCGAACGTATCTCTAAACTCCACAAAACTTAATAATCTTGATAAAACTATTTCTTCCTCCTAGACAAACAAATATTTATAGTTTTATTTATGGTAAAATTACCATATTTAATCAATGTTATATTTCTTTTCGTTTTTTAATAATACTGATAAACACCAGACCACATTATATGTGAACATTTTTGTAATGCCTTGTGTATAGATTTGTCTATATTAAATAATTTTTAAAACATCTCAAGGCTTCATTCACTTAATCTAACATTGAAAAAAATAACCAAGCCAAAAAATGTAACCACAGTGAATACACTTGAAAAAAACCCTGTGACTAGCATACCTTGGAAAGTCTCTTAAACTGCTTGGTCTTTCAATTTTTTGTATTGCTCTGAGTTTAAGACCATTCTGTGAAAAAACATAGCATTCAGTGCCTTCGGCTTACTTTTTTAGTGTCCTTTTATTAAATTTTCATTTTAACGTACTAATTTATTTAAAAATTCAGTCACTCAAATCTTTGCTGTATTCCATTCACGTTCGTCCATAACAATTACTGAGGCCAAATAAATCCTTTTACTGGCTTAGTAACGCAAATTAGTTTCTAGCCGTAATGGCGTGCGAACGCCAACTTACTTTGTGTTGTGTAAGGCTTTCCAAGGATGCTGTTCCTCTTGAACAGCTTGAGTTTCCCGTGGGAGTGACGTAGGCACTACCCGGGACTCTCACTAATCGCGAGAGCGTTGCTAAGCAACTGTACACACATCCCTCACAGAATGGGCATGTGTGCGGTTCGCTCAAGCTGCTATTAAGTTGGACTGGTTATTTACATCGTTTTAAAAACCAATTCATCATATATTAACCAATTCATTTTGATGAAGGATTACAGTGTACAAATGTGAACTCTTTATGTACTTATATAACTTTGCCATACAGTTCCTTAGAACCCCAAACAAATGATAAAAAACCTTAAACTTTTTCATTTTCTAACTTTAAATGCAACTTTATGAATTTACTTATCCTATGACACCTCTGTATATCAAAATGAATACATTACATCTCTTTTACTATGTTTATATACTCTGAAATTTCTTAACGTTAGACAATTCTAACATACTAACATACTAACATACTATTTGCCAGCAGATTAGGCCTTATGGTCTATCAAGTCTGCTCGAACCTAGATCCTTAGTTGGGTGCAGAGAATTCTATGTAACAAACATTTTCCATTCATTTTGGAACACACCAAAGTTGTGCACATTAAACATTAAAACAATTCGGTACTCAACTAATTTCTATTGATACAGTTAACAAATTTAATGTGCTACAGCTAGACCCTTCCCAACCCTTCTATCCAATTAATTTTAATATAATTTTTATATATAAGCCTATTGTTTTCTCTTAGATGCAGGCTTGCCAATTCTGCTCTATATTCATCCCTATTACTGGATCCAATGTTTTTAAACTGAAAATCCATTTCATTTCAATTTTATCTAATAATTTTTATAATTTCCACCCTTAATGGTTGTTTTACTATCTCTAATCCCATAACCTAAGGAAGCTCCTGTATGTCCTGCCTCACTAAAATGTATTGCTACTGGTGATTTTTCATTTTATTCCTAATATCACTTTTGTGTTCCCTATCCTAACTTTTAACGCCCTTTTGGTTTGTCCCATATAATTTATCACAGGGACATTGTAATACATAAATGACTCCTTCTGTGTTACAGTCAATGTATTCTTTAATGTGAAATTCTTCATTAAAGTGTGGATGTTTAAAATGGATTTTTACTAGTGTTATTACACACTGCACTTACCACATCTATTCATCCCTGGTTTGTAGTGGGTCTAATAGAATTGTGCTTTATTTGTATTGTCCCGTTTGAATTGTGAGTGTACTAATTTATCTTTTAAATTTTTTACTTTTTTTGGCTACTATAATAGGTTTTAATTGTAATGATCTTATATTTGGATTATCCATTGCTACTAAATACCAGTGTTTATTGACAATTCGCCTGATTTGTGTCATTTTGTGATTGTACTTTGTGGCAAATACTAGTCTATCTTTTTTTATTGTCTTTTGTTGTTTAGTCAAAAGTTGTTCACATGTGATTTGTTCGATTCTGTTGTCTGCTTGTAATAAAATTTTGTTAGGGTAACCCCTTTCTTTGAATCTTTCTAACATTTCTTGTTTCTGTTCTTTATATTCTTTAAGTTCCTTACAATTGCGTTTTACTCTCACTAGCTGTGAGAATGGAATACTGTTTTTTAATTTCATTTCATGAAAGCTTGCATTATGCAATAATGTATTTCTATCTGTGCTTTTTCTATAAAGTGTTGTTTTAAACGTATTTTTAGATAATTGGATTTCAAGGTCTAGGAATGGTATTGCTGTTGCACTGTAATTCATGGTAAACTGTAAGTTAGTGTCAAAGTTATTTAATAACTCATCAAAGGACTTTAAATCTTTTTCAGTTCCAATCCAGATGCAAAATATGTCATCAATAAATCTTTTCCAAAATCTTATATATTTTCTAAACATATTTTTTTCATTAAAGACATTTTCTTCTTCGAAAATGATCATGTATGCATTTGCATAACTGGGGGCCATTGTGCTCCCCATAGCTGTTCCTTTTTCTTGCTGATAAAATTTCCCTTCAAATTCAAAGTAATTATTTTGTAAAATAAATGTAGCTAATTCCTGTAACATAGTTGTCCTAGGAAGTTTCCTTCCTTCTCTATTTTGCAAAATGTTTCCCATATTTATGACTCCTTCTTTATGTGGAATGGAAGTATATAAGTCCTTCACATCCCAAGTAACTAAAAATAAATCTTCAACATTTGTTTCTTTAAACACTGTTTCTAATTTTTTAATTAAATCTGTTGAATCTTGTATATAAGAATGACTTTGTTCAATTATGGGTTGCAAATAATAATTGACATATTTCGATACCGGATCCAAAACTGAATCTATACCTGAAACAATCGGTCTCCCTGGAGGGTCTAACATATTTTATGAATTTTAGGTATTGCATAAAATGTGGGTATTCTTGGAATTCTATCAACAAATTCTCATTTCCCATTCTTGTAGCCAATTTAGGTCAACAAATTCTGCAAGTAATTCCCTCAGTTTATTTTGAATGGGTACTGTTGATCTTCCTTTAATTCTGAATAATTGATTTCATTGTTTAATAATTTAAGGCACATGGCTCTGTATTGTTCTCTATCCTGAATTACGATGTCACCCCTTTATCTGCTTGTTTAATAATAATTTCGTGTCTCTACTTAAATGATCTAACGCTTTCCTTTGTTGTTTAGACAAATTTTGATAGGGAGGCCACAATGAGCTTTTATCTTTAAATAATCCTAAAATTTCCTTTTCAACTATTGTGCAAAAGCATTCTATACCATGATTCTTATCTAATGGTGGGCTGAACTTTGATTTAATATTTAAGGCTTGTTTTAACTTTTGTTGTTCACTTGCTATTACATTTTCTTCTCCAAATAAATTTTTTAATCTTAAATTTCTGAAAAATCCTTGTAAGTCAGCCATTAAATCAAATAAATTTACAGGTTGTGTAGGTGCAAAACTTAGTCCTAGTCATAATATGTTTACTTCATCTTCACTCAATTGTCTTTTGCTTAGATTGAAAACTGGAATTATTTCTGAATTTCTTTGACAAATCTCCTGTCTAGATTGGTTGTGCTTACTGTTTGCCCACCTCTGCCTCCTCCTCTTCCCCTTCCCCTTCTGCCCATATGAAACCCCCCTTGTGATTTTGAATATTGCTGATTAATATTGGTGGTTCTAAGATCATATCTATGTGTTGTACTTTCTTCTGACACCACACTGGACGGAACACCCTCTCCTAATCTGGTTTGTTCTTCTCCTGATCTTATAGATGACTCTATTGTGTAACTGTTGTCACTATCTGTACCGCTTTCCACAGTGTAGCCAATTCTTTGTTTTCTAAATTGTTTGTATGTATAAACCTTATTATCCTTGTAATCATTAGTATCCCTAATAAATTTCCTGATTTTTTGCTGTTTTAATTTGTTCTCATACTCATTTAGTTTATTTTTTAATTCTTCTAAAGTGGTTGTATATTCTTCTAATATCAATTGATGTTTTAGTAAATCCTGATTTTTCTGTACCTCAACTGCTATATTGTTCCTTTCTTCTATTATAGCTTCTATCAGCGCATACATAAAGTCACAGCTTGCTCTATTTCTGATCCCGTCCCACTTAGTTTGTAATTTTACTGTGTTAATTCCTATGTTCGGTTCTACCGATACCCTCAAACCCCTTGGAATTCTGTTGTGTTCTAAATATTGTGTTAAAGTAAGTCCATGCCATTCTAGACGGGTATCTCTAAATTTTAAATTCTCTTTTTGTAATATGTTGCGTGGTGATTCCCCCATTTGTACATTTAAATCTCTACCCCCTCTCATAGCATCAAAAAGTGTCTTTCTTTCATCTTCCATGAATGTGGTAAAATGTAAAGTATTATGTATACTACTACCAATATCTCTTAATACTGCTAATCCTTCTTCCATTTTGCCGAATAAATCAAATAGATACTGCCAACTTAATGAGACCAGAAAAAACTGTCTTCAGATACTATCTAGTTTTTATATACAATATCAACATCCAGATATGTGAAACCCACCCCCCAGGTTTACACCATGAAACAAAAGCAATACAACAATGATATCTGGGAAATGATAATTTCTTCGTGAATGAATATTTGCAGCTCCGAAAGGGTTCTCAATGAATTTCTGTACAAGAAGATAATCCGGAGTCTTGTGTTATGCTTAAAAGATCTTTCTTTATTCTACAGCATCACCCCTACGTTTCGCTGTAGAATAAAGAAAGATCTTTTAAGCATAACACGTAGAAATTATCATATTAGAAGAATATACAACCACTTTAGAAGAATTAAAAAATAAACTAAATGAGTATGAGACCAAATTAAAACAGCAAAAAATCAGGAAATTTATTAGGGATACTAATGATTACAAGGATAATAAGGTTTATACATGCAAACAATTTAGAAAACAAAGAATTGTCTACACTGTGGAAAGCGGTACAGATAGTGACAACAGTTACACAATAGAGTCATCTATAAGATCAGGAGAAGAACAAACCAGATTAGGAGAGGGTGTTCCGTTCAATGTGGTGTCAGAAGAAAGTACAACACATAGATATGATCTTAGAACCACCAATATTAATCAGCAATATTCAAAATCACAAGGGGGGTTTCGTATGGGCAGAAGGGGAGGGGGAAGAGGAGGAGGCAGAGGTGGGCAAACAATAAGCACAACCAATCTAGACAGGAGATTACAAAGAAATTCAGAAATAATTCCAGTTTTCAATCTAAGCAAAAGACAATTGAGTGATGAAGTAAACATATTACGACTAGGACTAAGTTTTGCACCTACACAACCTGTAAATTTATTTGATTTAATGGCTGACTTACAAGGATTTTTCAGAAATTTAGGATTAAAAAATTTATTTGGAGAAGAAAATGTAATAGCAAGTGAACAACAAAAGTTAAAACAAGCCTTAAATATTAAATCAAAGTTCAGCCCACCATTAGATAAGAATCATGGTATAGAATGCTTTTGCACAATAGTTGAAAAGGAAATTTTAGGATTATTTAAAGATAAAGCTCATTGTGGCTTCCTATCAAAATTGTCTAAACAACAAAGGAAAGCGTTAGATCATTTAAGTAGAGACACCGAAATTATTATTAAACAAGCAGATAAAGGGGGTGGCATCGTAATTCAGGATAGAGAACAATACAGAGCCATGTGCCTTAAATTATTAAACAATGAAATCAATTATTCAGAATTAAAAGAAGATCCAACAGTACCCATTCAAAATAAACTGAGGGAATTACTTGCAGAATTTGTTGACCTAAATTGGCTACAAGAATGGGAAATGAGAATTTTGTTGATAGAATTCCCAAGAATACCCACATTTTATGCAATACCTAAAATTCATAAAAATATGTTAGACCCTCCAGGGAGACCGATTGTTTCAGGTATAGATTCAGTTTTGGATCCGGTATCGAAATATGTCAATTATTATTTGCAACCCATAATTGAACAAAGTCATTCTTATATACAAGATTCAACAGATTTAATTAAAAAATTAGAAACAGTGTTTAAAGAAACAAATGTTGAAGATTTATTTTTAGTTACTTGGGACGTGAAGGACTTATATACTTCCATTCCACATAAAGAAGGAGTCATAAATATGGGAAAAATTTTGCAAAAAAGAGAAGGAAGGAAACTTCCTAGGACAACTATGTTACAGGAATTAGCTACATTTATTTTACAAAATAATTACTTTGAATTTGAAGGAAATTTTATCAGCAAGAAAAGGAACAGCTATGGGAGCACAATGGCTCCAGTTATGCAAATGCATACATGATCATTTTCAAGAAGAAAATGTCTTTAATGAAAAAATATGTTTAGAAAATATATAAGATTTTGGAAAAGATTTATTGATGACATATTTGCATCTGGATTGGAACTGAAAAGATTTAAAGTCCTTTGATGAGTTATTAAATAACTTTGACACTAACTTACAGTTTACCATGAATTACAGTGCAACAGCAATACCATTCCTAGACCTTGAAATCCAATTATCTAAAAATACGTTTAAAACAACACTTTATAGAAAAGCACAGATAGAAATACATTATTGCATAATGCAAGCTTTCATGAAACGAAATTAAAAAACAGTATTCCATTCTCACAGCTAGTGAGAGTAAAACGCAATTGTAAGGAACTTAAAGAATATAAAGAACAAAAACAAGAAATGTTAGAAAGATTCAAAGAAAGGGGTTACCCTAACAAAATTTTATTACAAGCAGACAACAGAATTGAACAAATCACAAGTGAACAACTTTTGACTAAACAACAAAAGACAATAAAAAAAGATAGACTAGTATTTGCCACAAAATACAATCACAAAATGACACAAATCAGGCGAATTGTCAATAAACATTGGTATTTAGTAGCAATGGATAATCCAAATATAAGATCATTACAATTAAAACCTATTATAGTAGCCAAAAAAAGTAAAAAATTTAAAAGATAAATTAGTACACTCACAATTCAAATGGGACAATACAAATAAAGCACAATTCCTATTAGGCCCACTACAACCAGGGATGAATAGATGTGGCAAGTGTGCAGTGTGTAATAACACTAGTAAAAAATCCATTTTTAAACATCCACACTTTAATGAAGAATTTCACATTAAAGAATACATTGACTGTAACACAGAAGGAGTAATTTATGTATTACAATGTCCCTGCGATAAATTATATGTGGGACAAACCAAAAGGGCGTTAAAAGTTAGGATAGGGGAACACAAAAGTGATATTAGGAATAAAAATGAAAAATCACCAGTAGCAATACATTTTAGTGAGGCAGGACATACAGGAGCTTCCCTTAGGTTTTGGGGATTAGAGATAGTAAAACAACCATTAAGGGGTGGAAATTATAAAAAATTATTAGATAAAATTGAAATGAAATGGATTTTCAGTTTAAAAACATTGGATCCAGTAATAGGGATGAATATAGAGCAGAATTGGCAAGCCTGCATCTAAGAGAAAACAATAGGTTTATATATAAAAAATTATATTAAAATTAATTGGATAGAAAGGTTGGGGAAGGGTCTAGCTGTAGCACATTAAATTTGTTCACTGTATCAATAGAAATTAGTTGAGTACCGAATTGTTTTAATGTTTAATGTGCACAACTTTGGTGTGTTCCAAAATGAATGGAAAATGTTTGTTACATAGAATTGTCTAACGTTAAGAAATTTCAGAGTATATAAACATAGTAAAAGAGATGTAATGTATTCATTTTGATATACAGAGGTGTCATAGGATAAGTAAATTCATAAAGTTGCATTTAAAGTTAGAAAATGAAAAAGTTTAAGGTTTTTTATCATTTGTTTGGGGTTCTAAGGAACTGTATGGCAAAGTTATATAAGTACATAAAGAGTTCACATTTGTACACTGTAATCCTTCATCAAAATGAATTGGTTAATATATGATGAATTGGTTTTTAAAACGATGTAAATAACCAGTCCAACTTAAGAGCAGCTTAAGCGAACTGCACACATGCCCATTCTGTGAGGGATGTGTGTACAGTTGCTTAGCAACACTCTCGCGATTAGCAAGAGTCCCGGGTAGTGCCTACGCCACTCCCACTGGAAACTCAAGCTGTTCAAGAGGAACAGCGTCCTTGGAAAGCCTTACACAACACAAAGTAAGTTGGCGTTCGCATGCCATTACGGCTAGAAACTAATTTGCGTTACTAAGCCAGTAAAAGGATTTATTTGGCCTCAGTAATTGTTATGGACGAACGCGAATGGAATACAGCAAAGATTTGAATGACTGAATTTTTAAATAAATTAGTACGTTAAAATGAAAATTTAATAAAAGGACACTAAAAAGTAAGTCGAAGGCACTAAATGCTATGTTTTTCACAGAATGGTTTTAAACTCAGAGCAATACAAAAATTGAAAGACCGAGCAGTTTAAGAGACTTTCCAAAATGCGCTAGTCACAGGGGGTTTTCAAGTGTATTCACTGTGGTTACATTTTTGGCTTGTTATTTTTTCAATGTTAGATTAAGTGAATGAAGCCTTGAGATGTTTTAAAATTGTTTAATATAGACAAATCTATACACAAGGCATTACAAAATGTTCACATATAATGTGGTCTGGTGTTTATCAGTATTATTAAAAACGAAAAGAAATATAACATTGATTAAATATGGTAATTTTACCATAAATAAAACTATAAATATTTGTTTGTCTATGAGGAAGAAATAGTTTTATCAAGATTATTAAGGTTTGTGGAGTTTAGAGATACATCGAATAAGGTAGATATTTGCGTCATTAAATCTACTGACAAATTTATTTTTGAAGTATAGAGCAACTATGGTTTAAAACATATTGTTATATCGTTTTGAAACAGATATACATAAAAAAGAGCCCCGTGATCAAGCTTAAAGAAGCGAAACATAGGGGTGATGCTGTAGAATAAAGAAAGATCTTTTAAGCATAACACAAGACTCCGGATTATCTTCTTGTACAGAATTTCTAGCTCATAATAACCTATGAAACAAAGAAGAGACCTGATTTCATGGACGTGACCAGTGTCACTCAAGATGAGGGATGCCATCATCTGGAGTCTGCAACCACTATCACGAAACTGAGTACATGGATGAAGATATTTTCATCTGCCTTAGTGACAAAGCCAAGGAGGATCTGAACTAAACTTTCAGGGGTCACTCTGGGACTAGTAACTCATTCGAAAATGTTACTGTTTTTTTTTTTATGATTGTGTTTTTGGAGTTGTTTGTCCCCCTATAAAAGTTAACTTTTTCATGTTTCTTCAGGAAAGTCCCTTGCCAGTAAAAAAAGACAATACAACATTTCCTTTACATCAAAAGAGTAATAATAATATTGTTGGTAACTGCAATAAAACTTGTTTTTTTTTTATGGGGGATGGCTGAATTTCTCCTCACTTTTGTGCTGGGCTAGTGAAAATCTTGTCAGGCCAGTGGATTTTGTGAGTGATCAGCCCTGCCAACTAGCAGCTGAAAAAGTTAGTTTCAACTACTGGGCACACATTTTTAAATGTAATCAAAGTACCAATGATACTAAAGACACCAATGATGGTCTGTGGGAAATAATTATGTAACCAGAAAGAAGGCCGACAAGCTTTCCCTGGCAATGAAAAGAAAGCAGCTTGGGGATTGGGGCCTGAGACACTGCATCTATCAACTGTAGTGAGAAAGAAACAAAAATGAACAGTTTGGGGATCGAACCCAGGCCCTCTACCCTCTGCTGCATGGTAGAATGTAGCCCTGCTACTTTACTTAGCTTCCTAGACATGAGGTGTATACTGTAGCAAAAACATCTATCAGTGAGTGCAGGCCTCTTTACATGTATATACACACACACACCTGCACTCAATGTTCATAATTAATAGCCTGTCTATCTAAAGTAATGTTTCCCAAGTTGCATTTAAACCTCAAAGTCTGAACTGGAAATTTTTTCCAAGTTACTGGCAGTACAGAACTTCAAATCTTGCTGAAAATCTATCATTAACATTAGCAACAGCATTTTACAATTTCTCTCATACGCCATAAAACACAGTGAGAAAAAAAAAAATGTTTCGTGCAGAGGATGAAACCCAGGCCCCTACCATCTACTGCTGGGTAGACTGTAGCTCTACCACTTGACTACGCTTTCTATACAGGAGATGCATGATGTGGCAAAGGACATCCAGCAGTGAGTGCAGCCCCCCCACACACACACAAACACACATACATATACACAGAGCTTGAGTGGATGTTCCTAATAGTTTGTCTAGTTGAAGCAGTGTTTCCTAAGTTGCACTTAAACCTCATAATCTGAGCTGGAACTTTTCAAGTTATCAGCAATATAGAACTTTAACCCTTGGTAAACGTTTATCACAAAAAAAGATAGGGGGTCTCACATTAACAAATCTGCAGCAATACTATTGGGCCACACAGGTTCTACTTTTTAGACACCTGAGCTCCACCCAGAACACCTGGCTAGAGCTGAAGGGAAGAATACTTGCTAATGCAGGTTTTATCAAGTTTATGTATCGCTCCACCCCATGGGGACTACAGAGGCCTGACAACCCATGCCTCAGCTACCAAACCAAGATCTGGACATCTATCAGGAAGAATCTTGATTTGACACCCTTCTTGGCCTGGCTCTGTCCCATTTCTTCTTGAAACTTTTGCACCTGCCCTGCAGGATCTGGGCTACCATATTTGGGAAAGATATTCCCTACAGTATATCACCCAGCTCTTCTCCAGTACTACACTTCTCTCTTTCACATAGGTGTAAGCTCATTTTGGCCTCAGGCAGTGTGACTTTTATTGCTATCTTCATCTTTTCATCACTACATTCCATCACTCTCATTGCCAGACAGAACTCCAATATTTCAGCTGGCACTAATGCAATATTTCTCATCTCCTCTCAAAACAGATGTGCTTCCAGACAGGATTTACCAGATATATACATCTAAGCAAGATTCCACTGAAGACTACTCACTGGAGTTAGCCAGAAAGTGGGAGGAAGAGACTGGACAGAATATCACAGCAGAGGTCTGGCAGAAAGCCTGCCTAGCCTGATCCTCAGATAGCAGTTTGTATCAGTGGAGGGAAAATGACTGTAAGCAGCTAATCTGGTTCTCCCATGGTCCAGTGATAACTGCTAATTTTCACCCCTCCCACACTGCTTCCTGCTGGCACCAGTGTGGTGAACAAAAGGCCACCCACACACACGTAATGTGGTCATGCCTGAAGCTACAACCATTCCTCAGTGCACTGGTGGATGAGCTAATACAACTGTGCAGTATACCAATTCAGACAATAGTAGAGCTTTTCCTCCTCCTACAACTTCTGGTGGGCCTCAGAGACCAGAACTCGAGATATCTTATGGGAATCCTCATCACAGCAGCTAAGAAGGTGATAACTAGGCTCTGGTTATCCTCTCAATTTCCAGACATCCCCATGTGGTGACAGATAATCAGTCAAATATATCTGCTGGAGAAGATCACCTTCTCCCTGAATGGACATCATTCATTCAAGATGGAATGGCTGGCTACTGTATGCCATTGATGGAAGCCCTTCCCTATTCCAGCAGAACTCAAAAAGTGCACACAGAGACAGTGGTGCTGTCAATACTAATGTGTAACAGTGGTAAACAAAAAACTGGGCGCTCACCCCCTCCAGGACTTCAAAGAATGACACCACCACGTCAGCTTCACTCATATTCCAAAGTGCTTCATTTTTTTTAATAAAGTGCAGGATAAAAAGGCCAGAAGACATGAGAAAGCTGCCCAACAAATTTTGGATCTATACCGAGATACTTTGTCAACCTTATAAGTGAAACTGGAGTAGTGGTATCATTTTTTGAAGTGCTGGAGGTGGTGACCGCCCATTTGTATAGCTTACCACCCCTTTCCTAGTCCCTTAAGAGCAATATAATGGATCAAAAGCCTTGCTTGTGACCTCCCTCACTAAGGATTTGACACAAATCATACAAATCCCTAAATGTACAAGTATTCCCCAGTACACCTCTACATTAACCTCTTGCAGGAAATAGAACCCCTGAAGAACCCTAGGGAGTACCATAACTGTTATCCACAAAACGTGTGCCAGGACCGATGCCCAGAGTGGGTACCCTTGCCATCCCCTACAACCCATACTTGCATAGTAGGCCACCATACGAGTAACCCAGTATGCATTCTGTATCTGTTCATCTACTGCTTATACACCAGCCACCCCTTTCGAACTGTAAATATTTACCTTAGAATTTACCTCTGTTCAACTTAATCTGTTCCTATTGTCATTTAGATTTGTTTTTGTGGTGGCTCCTTTCTGTGTAACCTGAACTGTTTGATGTGTCTGCCTTGTAACAGCTGCAAACCATTGAAAAGTTTAATAAAAACTATATTTACAAAAAGAAAGAGTTGCTAAATGTCTATCATTAACATCAGCAATGACATGTAACAATTTCTCTCATACTGAAAAAAATTGTAGTAAGAAAGAAAAAAATGTTCCAACTAGGGATCGAACCCAGCCCCCCTACCCTCTAACTGCTTGGCTGCCTGTAGCTCTATCACTGTAATAAGCTTCCTATACAGGAGATGCATGTTGTGGCAAAGAACATCCAGCAGTGAGTGTAGATCCCCCTTCCCTGCACACACCCACATAACTGCACTGGATGCTCAGAATTAACAGTTTGTCTACCTGAAGCCGTGTTTCCCAAGTTGCATGTAAAGCTCAAAGTCTGAGCTGGAACTTTTTGAGTTATTAACAATACAGAGCTTCAAACCTTGGTGAAGGTACATCACTGTAATCCGCAATGACATCTAAATATGATTCTCATACTGCATAAATTGCAGTAAAAAAGAAAAGAAAAATTCACTCTGAGGATTCAACCCAGGCCCCTGTCCCTCTACTACTTGGTACCTTGTAGATCTACTGCTCTAATAAGCTCCTATACAGGAGATGCATGCAGTGCTAAATGATATCCAGCAGTGAGTGCAGGCCACCCTCCACAGCTGCAGTGGATGTTTGTAATTAACAGTCTGTCTCTATTTGAAGTAGTGTTTCCTAAGTTGCATTCAAACCTCAAAGTCTCAGATGGAACTTTTCAAGTTATCAGCACTATAGCACTTTAAACTTTGCTGAAACTCTACCACTATCATCAGCAGGGGCAACTAATAATTTCTCTAATACTACATAAATTGTAGTGAGAAACAAAAAAATGTTCCACATTGGTGATCAAACTGAGGCTTGTGTAGATCTGAAACCTTACTCCAGGACATAAAAACCCTATCACTGACATCATTGACATAATGCAACCACATCAATCACACTGAATGCATCTTTGCAATTGACTAAATGCAAAAAAGGGTATGCATGACCATAATAGATGCTTACAGCTGTGCTGTTGGTGCTTAAAAACTATAAAGACAAAAAAGTGTACTGGACACAAAATGAAGTACAGTGTATGGTGACAGTTAATATAGACACCATATAACCTTTTGAGGAAAAGTGACAGTTACATTGTTCTTATAAAATGGGCCCAGATTTTCCTCCACTCTGATTGGCTGATAGCCTCGTTCAGTCATGTCTTTATCAGGACAGAATTTTATAACCACCACTACTTGTGCCAACCAAAACACACCACATGGTGAAATCAATGTGTAGCACTGCTCTCCTGCTGCAGCTCCTCAGCAAGCATCTGAGAGAACCACAACAGCTGTACCAGCAGAGCAGTGGCACCATCAGAGAAACAAAACAAAAAAAAACACTAAGTGTATCCAACATCCCCCTTCCTGCACAAGCCCCAAACTTTAATATTGTGAATATTTTATTTTGTTTTACTCACTCCCTGTTTGTTTGTCACAGGTCCAGCTCTCGCTCCTGCTGCTCAACACTCTGCCCAGTACACACTGACTGTTTCTGCTTCTGCCATCTCGGACTCCACCCCACACACACACACACTTTGTCCTGTCCTTTAAATAGGAACCACATAAAGCCAGAAGTTCCTATTTGGTTCTGTACCTCAGTGATGGTTACAGTTTGATGGGCAGTGTGATAACCGCAAAGCAGAAAACCACTGTCTATGGTGGCCACTTAGAGACACGCTCGCTCCAAGTCAAGCCAGCTGTTTAATATAAATGAAACCAGTAAAGTGAATGAAAGAGCCAACATGGGATACGCTCGATCCTGCTCACTGTAATTGAAACTGGGTGGACAAACTAAGAAATATTAACAACAAAAAAAACGTTTTTGAATGTTTCTGTGCGTCAGTGGGTGAGTGGGGAGTGGAGACACAGACAGACACCAATGCCCTCTAGTGACTTTTAATTAGAGCTACATTCCAAGACAATGATAAGGAAGAATATTTTTTTCTACTGATGTCAGAGTGTTTTACTCTTTTTATGTGCATTTTTTTCAATTAACTTCTTTACTGGGAGAGCATTTTATAAGTAGAATAAGACATTCTGAGGTGTGGGTTATGGCCTGATAAGCACACTTTCCAGGTGCTAAAGACTCTAAGCACAAGCCCATTGTCCTCATTACGCACCTGGGGCATGCTCTAAAATGCCAAAACACACCTCAATGCTGTCTTGTTTTACTAAACAAATCTGGCACTGCCTCTAAGATTTTTTAACTTCACCTACTTGGTTATTTGCTACCTGGCAGAAACATCATCAATTTAAAATGATACCATTTGAATCTTTCTTGCCCTAAATGCTGCTCAGTAGGGAATTTGTAAAATGTAATCTTTTTCAAACAGTAAAAAACCTGATATTGTGTTTATCAGACTGAAACAAATAACCTGTAATACAGCTGGAAAGAACATATCCTTCTTATTTGCAACATGCTTCTTGCTACACTGTACTGTAGGTTACGGTTCTCACATGTGTTGGCAGTAACTTTAGTTATGTCCCCTGGGCATATGCCACTGTTCTCTCTCCCTCTCAGAATATAGTTAATGAAATGTCAAAGGGGGGGGCACCCTTTGACATTTCATTAACTATATTCTGAGATTTCTTCAAAGAATACTGTATTACATTTGACCAGGTCAGTTGTTTTGCTTCTGGGAGCATTTATATTTACAGGACGGACCAAGGAACTTTATGCATCTTAGAGAGCCCTTAGCTGATGCACTCTAACAAGCATTTAGGTTCATGGCCTGCATGACTCATATAGTTGCTAAATAAATACCTTTTGTGTCAAACCACTATGGACAAAATGTATTTAAATATGGCTCATTTAATGTAACTGAATGCATCTGGCTCATAAAGTTACTATTTCTGTTAGTGGGTTTCCTCTCACCAATGTCCTTTTGCTTTCTAGAATGGACTGGCTACCTTTAGACAATATTTTATGGGATAAAGCTATCACTTGGGACTCCCCTTGTTGAAACTGCTTAATGACATGCTTGACTTAGTTTGCTTATTGACCATCTTTGTTGACATAGAAACAGACAATGTCGCAGAAAAGACTGTTGGCCTATCCAGTCTGCCTTTAGTTCCCTACTTTGCATGTTTAGCACAGTATTGTTAGAAGTGTATCTTTACTTGCATTTACTCATCTGATTTGCCTACAAATGCTTTACATTTTCAATCCCTGCCTTGTATGGACATCTTGATTTTGAAACCCAAATTGTCTCTGCACCTACTGTCCTTGTTGTTCAGGAAGCATTTGAAAGTCTTAAATGATCTCAGACAAATACCATTTTCTATTAAAATCATTTATACAGGATAGGAACACTTACCACTGACTTGAAATATCTCTTTTACAAGGGTGTCCTCCTGTGTTGATAGCAGAATTTAGTCGGTATTGCCACAAAGTGCTTTCGTTTCTATTAAAACTATTTGAAAGGGCCAGCCCAGTGGCGTAGAGGCTGAGGCATCATGCCTTACCTCCTGCCATGCCGGTGACCTTGTGTTCATGGGAAGGAAGATCAAGCATCCAGGGGACAGCTCTTCTCTCCCGCTGAGGGTGGGGAACATGGACCAGCATTTGCCTGACACCCAGCAGAGGCTAGGTGTTGACATGCCAAGTCCCAATGCTTGAGCATGGACTGAGAGCAGCCAACTGAGAGCAGCATGTGGATGCGCACACTGCATGCCACTATCAGCACTGCATATCCCCTCCATAAGAAAAGTGGAAAAAGGCCCAGCTGAGTGGCATGAACACCATCCCCCACAGGCGTTGCCCCTGAGACGACACCTCCCCTGTGCTAGATCCATTCCTGGTGGATTGAGTCACTCACCACCACCTTGCCATAAAGGGTAAGTTTTGGGGGCATGGAAGGGAGGGGTCTGATCCTTGGGGGATGGTGTTGGGGGGGCTAAAGAAGGAAAGAGCTGACAGGGACCACGGGGGAGAAATATCTTGGAAAAAAAACAATTTGAAATGTTTTGTGATCTCTGCTAGTTCTTTTTAAATTAGTGCTCCTGGTTTTAGCCAACTACCTTAAGTTTTTTATGTTGGCCCTTACAGGATTTCCATTAGACAGTTTGTACTTTGCTATACCTTGTGAAGTGCACATTCACAGTATGAGGACAACTTCACAAAGCTGTCAATTGGAAAC
Organism: Neoceratodus forsteri; assembly: GCA_016271365.2. Taxonomy (NCBI): domain Eukaryota; kingdom Metazoa; phylum Chordata; order Ceratodontiformes; family Ceratodontidae; genus Neoceratodus; species Neoceratodus forsteri. The sequence goes on from CM057458.1 coordinate 558,402,889, forward strand.
TGTGGTGGAGTGGACCCCCAGGAGAAGTTTGCACTGTACCATGGAACTGAAGATCATGATACTGAAATTAATTGTTCTGTGAGCCCTGTTAACTGTTTTAATTTAGAGCTGCCTGAAGATACCCTATATTCCATGCCATTGCTTCTCCTATGGCTTGTGCAGACTTGAGATATTAACAAGAACTTTCCCAATCTGAATCAGCTGTGTGAGGGCCGATCAGTGAGCGGCAGATGCTAGAGGAGGAGGAGGGGCAGGACAGTGTATAATGGACTCGTGTTTCTACTGCGCGAGTGCCACTCAGAAGAGAAACTGAAAAACTTGGACATTAGATGATTACGTTATCTTTAATAGTTCTTAAATTGCAAGTATAAATTAATCTTGTTTATTAGATCAGTATTTAAAGATACTCTGTCCTGAGTGACCCTCAGTTTGAAATACACTCTTTCTCTGTTTCCTGCTGGTGGCAGAAGCCGGTTATCAGAGTTAAGTGGTAACAGAAATAGTTTGGGTGGGTAATTTTGAATAGAGTTACTCTGGTTTAGGCTTATTAGGATAGTTAGGTGGGTGTTTAAAATGATGGGTTCATTTTGAAATTTGTTAATTTAGCAGTATTGTTTTATATTTTTTATAATGGATGATGTGAAAACATCTTATTTCAAATGATTTGATATTAAGGAGAACATTTTGTTCTTACAAAGTAATCAGTCAAAGGGTTTCTGTACTTCTTTGTATTTAGACAACTTAGGTTGGCAGGATTGTAGGTATGACAGTACTGATCAAGAAATTTATTTTATTTCAGGGAAAATTATCTCATTACTGCTTTGTTTGCATTGTAATTATGAGTTTATTTCATCTGTACATCCAATTAATGTGGTTAATAGGCCAAAATTGTGTAGTACGAAGGGTTTAATGTTAACTAACAGAATTAGGAAACTAATTCTGTTATTACTGTTGCTTTCAGGTACAGTACATCCTAACCCTGGCCCTAGGGCTGGGGTTTCAATTGAAACAAAGGGACCTTTAAAATATTCCCTTCATGTGGCTCACTTGAATGTAGCTAGTTTAATGGCAAAGAAAACAATTCTGGAATGCTGGGTTTTGAATAATAAATTTGATGTCGTTGCTTTGACTGAAACTTGGTTGACCGATAGTATAGCTAATTCTGAAATTCTGTTATCACGATATTCTATTTTTAAGAAGGATAGGGTAGGCAGAAAGGGAGGGGGGGCTTGTTTTATGTAGCTGATTATTTGTTAGCACAAGAACTTACTATTATTCCTGATAGTAAATTGTTTGAATCAATTGCAATTTCCATTACTTTTGGTGACAAAAAGGTTTTGACCATTATTAATGTATATGTTCATCAAGAAAGATCTAAGGAAGTGGTTCCTGCTTTTTTTGATTGTTTCCAAAAATTACAAATAATTAGGGAAACTATTTTGGTAGGTGATTTGAATCGAAATTGGTTGGCCCCAGCTGAGCATGAGATTAGAACAACTGTTATGGATCTTGGGTTTCAACAGTTGATCACTGGCCCCACCAGGGTGAATTATAAAACAGGGTACTCTTCAACCCTTGATTGGGTAATTACCAATAGGCCATCACGTATTATTAAATGCGGAATTCTTTCTGATGGGATTAGTGATCACAGTCCTGTGTTTTTTGATTGGTCGATTAAACCCTATAAAAAAGAAGCAAGGTTTATGAAATATAGAAGGCTCAGAGAGTTGGATGAGGGAAGGTTTTATGAGGAGTCACAGCTACTCGATTGGTCATTTTTGGATAACATAATTGATATTGATGAAGCATATCAGAAATGTTATTATTTCATTTCCATCTATGATAAAATAATACCCACTAGAACTTTAAGGGTTAGGGGGGCTAATAGTATTTGGTTTACCCCTAACCTACTGAAATTGATAAGGAAAAGAAACCGAGCCTAGAAAGTATATAGAAGGACTAAACAATTGGATCATCAAATACTTTATAAAGAGCTTAGGAACAAATGTCAATTAGCTATTCGAGCAGCAAAAAAGGATTTTTTTAAGCAAAAATTCTCAGAGGTCAAGGGGAATTCAAATGTAACATGGAATACAATTAATTTGTTGATGGGTAAATTGAAAGGGAGTGAAAGCTGTGTATTAGAAAAGGATAGTAGTATTATTACGGAACCTAAAACTGTGGCAGAAGCCTTTAACTTGCACTTTACCAATTTGGGGAAGTATAGTTCTACTGTGCGTAACATAGAAGGTTCTTGGAGCCATTTGGATGCACTTTTGCAACCAAGTGGTGATGGAATTGACTGTGGTGATACTATTCCTAAATTTTACTTCTGTTTTTTACATACTAAGGATGTGTTTGAGTTGGTGTCTAAAATGGACCCAAGACCCTATACAGGAGCAGATGGTGTTGATTATAGGATTCTGAAAAGGGTTATCAATGGTGTGGCTGGACCGTTGACAAAATTGTTTAATTATTCTCTTTGTCATGGGACTTTCCCAAATGTTTGGAAAAGTGCAGTGGTAAAGCTTATTTTTAAGTCAGGGTCAAGACTTAATCCAAATAACCATCGACCAGTTTCTATGTTGGCTTCCTTTTCTAAGATTCTAGAAAAAACTGTTTTAGTTCACTTAATAGAACACTTAATAAAATATAACCTTTGGTCAGATTCACAATATGGCTTTAGGCCCTGCCATAATACTGAGACAGCCTTGGTGAGGTTCACCAGTCATGTTACCAAAGCAATATATGTTGGGGATTTTGCCATGGCAGCTTTTGTGGACCTCACCAAGGCTTTCGATTTAGTGAATCATGATGTACTTTTGAAGCAGTTATCTTCTGTACAGTTATCAGATAGGGTTATTTCCTGGTTCGGTGATTACTTAGCTCATAGGAATCAGAAGACAGTAATCAATGGAACATTATCTGAGCCTGCAATGTTGAAATGTGAAGTTCCACAGGGCTCCATACTAGGTCCTTTGCTTTTTTTATTATTTATAAACTCTTTAGCTGTTAATTTAAAAAATACTGAGTTACTGTTATACGCAGATGATGCTGTGTTGTTTTGTTCTGGTTCTAATTTTTCGACTTTACAAAACACTTTACAACAGGATTTTAGTTTGCTTCATTATTGGTTTGATAAACATAAATTAGTGTTAAATTCTGAAAAAAACAAGTCATTGGTGTTTTTCCATTCTAGGAGAGTGCAAACTCAGAAGTTAAAAATTATTGATCATTTTGGCAATGTTATTGAACAGGTAAGGGAGTTTAAATATTTGGGAATATTAATTGTCATTTAGCATTCGATTCTCATGTTACGGAGTTAATTAGTAGGGTACATAAAAGGTTGGGGTTTCTTTATCGAATTAGGGACAATCTTACGGTTGATGTTAGGTTATTACTTACACATAGTCTATTGTTATCAATTACAGATTATGGGTCTATAGTATACTCTTATACATCTGATAGAGTCTTTACAAGATCCAAGCTACATACCATTCTGTTTTACGTTTTGCTACTGGTCAATCGAGGTTAACTCACCATTGTTCTCTTTACAAACATTTTGGTTGTTTGTCATTAGAGGGGCGATTTAATCTTAGTTCTTTCTTATTTTTACATAAGGTTCATTTAGTTATTATGCCACAAAGTATTCTTAGTTTGTTTCCCTTGAATACAAAATCTGGTTGTACAAGATTACAGAGTAGGGAGGGCTTTCTGGTCCCTTTCTTTCATACATCATTTGGCCAAAACTCCTTGGCCCAGATATTCAAAAGGGTTGCACCATGTGCAACCATTAATCTTAGCAGCGCTATTCAAAAGGGAAAAGTGCAGCGGCACAAATCCCGGTGCGCGGAGTGCATCAGTTGTATGGCACAGGCATGTGGTGGGGGTGCCCATGCATAACCTGCACAGCCCAGGATGTGCAGAGCCATGCATGCGCAACCCCTACCTGCGCCAGCACAAAGTTAAGCCAAAAAAAAAAGAACTGATGGCCACCCACAGGTGAGCTGCCACACTGCAGGGTGCAACACAGCAGTTGCCACCTGTGGGTGGCCACCCGAGTTCTGGCTGCACCTGGTGGCGCCCCCCTATGCCAAATCATGGGCATATGTTTAAAAATAAATTCCCCGTCCTATATCCCTGGTGGTCCAGTGGACTGCAATCTGCCCGATCACAGGCATCTGTCAAAATATACATCCTCATCCAATATCCCTGGAGGTCCAGTGGACCACTATTTATGTCGTGGGCATGTGTAAAAAGAAAACCTCCAATATCCCTGATGGTCTAGTTGTACCCCCACACCCACCCACTGGGCCCCCGCCTGCTCCCGGTCAGCCCGGCGGGCTGCACCCCACCCGCCTGCCGCCCGCTGTCCGCTGACTGACACTCAGTAGGCTGCACATCCATTGGTTCACAGCATAAGCCAATGGGCATGCAGCCATTGTCTGATACATTCCAGATATGTGAATGAATCATTCACATATCTGAATGGTGTAGGTAGCTGCACGCCCATTGGCTCATGCTGTGGAACCAATGGGCATGCAGCTCTCTACTGAGGTGTCAGTGCGGGCGGGCGGGGCGGCAGGTGGGGGGTGCTGCCCCGCCGCTGACCAGGGAGTGGCGGTGGGGGCTCAGTGGGTGGGGGGGTACAACCAGACCACCAGGATATTGGAGGTTTTTTTTACATGCCTGCGATCAGGCACATAGCGGTCCACTGGACCACCAGGGATATTGGAAGAGGACGTATATTTTGACAGATGCCTGCGATCGGGCAGATTGCGGTCCACTGGACCACCAGTGGTATTGGACGAGGACGTATATTTTAAACATATGCCCGCGATCGGGCAGAGAGCGGTCCACTGGACCACCAGGGATATAGGATGGGGAATTTATTTTTAAACATATGCCCACGATCAGGCTGCAGGGGGTGTCGGTCCCCGACAGCTGCTGCCTGGCAGGGCGCCAGATGCAAGTCGTCGGGGATCAGTGCACCTGCGTGCAAATGGGATGCAAATGGGGCCATAATGACATGCAAATGGCCCCATGTGTGCCTTGCATAAATTATGGCCCCATTTGCATGTCACCTTTTGAATATCACAGGTACTGTGAATGGCACAATGGCACTTGCGCTAGTGCATCTCCATGCTCCACTCTGGCCACTTGTGCAGGCGCGGTGCCACTGCACCATGCACACACTGGGGTGGCCAAGTGCGATATTCAAAGCTGCTAAGCCATGGTGCAGCTCCTTTGAATATCGCCCAGAGGCCACCCTCTTGCCAGCTGTTGAGCTGCGCCATGCTTGCGCCTACAGCCTGGTGGCAGTTTGAATATCCGGCCTTGAATTTTACCACGTTATGATATATTATCAGCTCCTTGCAGTGTTATAAACCAAAAGCAGTTATCTATTTTTAAGACAGAACTTAAAAAATATTTGTTGGAGAAGTCAATTTGTAAATGTTTTACTTATTGTATATTTAAACTTTGTAAATTTGTAAACTGTTTTAAAGTTTGTGTATGTTTGTTGTATAAACTCGTCGTTTGTGAAAATGGGCTTGTCCCACAGACTTACCAGTATAAAAATGAAAAAAAAAATAAAATAAAATTGTTTACCATGAGGAGGCTGTGTTCACTGCAGCCTGATGAAGAGAGAGTAGGATAAATGCCAGTCCCTGTGCGTGTCCTAGAGGAAAAATAAATTATACTTTTTTTAATCCAAATTACTCAAAAAGTATGCTAGTGTGTCCGGTGCTGCTAGATTTGTGTTTTTTGTTTCTATTTTTGAAGATTATTTGATTTTGAGTAGTAGTGTTTGTTTTGTCTATAGAGAACCGCTGCTCTAAGGGACAGGAGGTGTAGGCAGACAGCAAGGTAGCCCTGACATGTCTAGACAGTTTTTGACTGATCAGATTTGGTTTTTTTTTTCTCAGTCATTCTTGTTCTTCACTTTTTATCTGTAGTCTATAACATCTCAGTTTATTTCTGCAGTTCAGTTTAGTGTGTCTTTCTTTTTATCTTATTTCTATTTTTGCTCCTCCTGCAGCCTCACTCTGCGTACATCCAGCCACTGCCTCTCCTTCCGAGTGGCCCACAGGCACACCCACACACCGGCTGGCATATGCTGCTGTACCATTAAAAGGGGACCCTCTTAATCCCCCGCGACAGGCCGTGAATCAATACCTGCATGAGGCTTCACACAGGAGGCCCCACTGGGTGAGGAAATTGCAGCCATCAAGCTGCTTGGGTAGGGCTGATTATTCTCATCCTATTAGATCTCTGTGAGGCACGGATGTGCAATGACTTCTAAGGCACAACATGCCAATGTTTGCTGTGCCTCGCCCCCACTAAGTGTATCTCTGTGACAAAGCCCCTGATCTCTATCAGGGGTCACTGCAGAGCAATGATAGCCCACATCCCACCCCAAGGGAAGAAGAGCAGTCCACTGTACGCTAGATCCGTTCCCTCCCCAGCATTCCTGAACCCAGGTCGCCAGTGTAGTGTGAGGTGTGGTGTCCAGCGCCTCAACCCTCAGTGCCACTGGGCCAGCCCCAGCTTAGTGTATTTAAATGAAGTATTTTGTCAGTCTCTTTTTATATTAGATTTAATTATTTATTTCTTAAAGTGTCAGTGCTCTATCACATGACTGTACTTTGTCAGTAGTTACCCCCTGTTGTTTTAACTCTTGTCATGTTAAAAAAAATATGTATATACATTGTTGGGCTGGGTTACTAGCTACTAGTTTAGGTAAACTCATTTTCATTCCTTGTTTTTTCAGATAGCTGCTAATCTCTTCGGGAGGTGTTGTCTACTGCTGCTGCTTAATTGTACTACAGGTTTTCTTTAATTTTGTCATCAGTTCCATAATATCATCAAAACATTACTAACATAAAAAAATAACAGGAAAGTGACACTGTGATAAAGGAAGAGGTGCCAGAAAGGCAACAAAGATGTCTGGAAGTTCTGTGGGGCAAAAGTGTGCTGCTGCTAAAAAAATGCATGTCTGCTGCAGTCTTTTCTGTGGCCTTGGGTAGTAGCCAAGGAGAAGTTGGCTGCAGTGCATGCATTTTGTGCAGCCCAAATTTTTGTCTGCCTGATCTGTGACACCATGCTGGTTGGAGCTGGTGGAGGCAGCGTCAAGAAGAACAGTAAAACAAGAGGTGGCAAAACCTCGGACTCAGGTACAGTTGTTGAGGAGGGGGTTGTTGTCGGGTTCCTATGACTGCAAGTGGTGCTGGTGCTGAGCCTGATCTTGATGAGAGGTCCCTAATGAAATCTTGGAACTGGAGCATGAGTCAAATGATGGGGATCTTGTGAAGTACTTTGCCCACTATTTGTACAGCCAATTACTAATCCTCCAGTCCTATACCTTTTTTGGTCTTAGTGATGAGCCCATTATACTCGGTGGAACAAAAGTTCGTGATGAAGTTTACAGAGTCACAAAAAACACCAGCTACTCTAACAACCATTTTGCCCCCTTCCCTTCCCTATCCCACTCCAACCATGTCAAATCAAAGGGCACCAAATCCCTAGTTTGGGATTTCTATGTACTTGACTCTGCTGATGAAACCATCACTATATGTCAGCTACATCAAGCTCAAGTTAGCAGGGAGAAAGGGGCAGCCACCTAGGCACTGTGGGCAAAACACACACATGCACACTTGAAGTCCCAGCATCTATTAAACTAGACTCAACACTGGAAGGAAGCAGGTTCAATGGGTCCATTATCATCATTAGCCAAGGCAGTCAGAATAGTCTGTGGAAATGCCTAATCTAATAACGGCACAGCAGCAGTGTTGGGCTGAGTAGTAGTACCAACCCCAGGCACTGAACAAAAACAAAACACTACTTTCATTAGATCAGCAAATGTGAATCCTCAGGAGTCAGATACTAACCCACCAACAAGGCTGCCATGACGAGTCCAGTTGTATGGTAGGCCAGCACCAAGAAAGGTCAAGCCTCCACTGAAAAGCGTGATTGAGTGTCATTCAAAATACCCACCAAATCATGTGTCTACATGAGAACTAAATGCAGCAACAGCTGATATGCTGGCCATTGATCTCTTACCATTCTTTTTTTGTGGAGAAAGTTGGTTTTTGAAGGTTGTTGGCCTGTGCCTGCCCCAAGTTGTATATTCCTTCCACAACTTATTTCTCAGTGCGTGTCATTCCAGAACTGTATGGGACCATGTCGTGCATGGTAATCCATGGTCTGTAGAATTCGGCATCACCATAAATATGAATATATGGCACCAGTAGCCAAACAGCTGGTAGCTCTTATCAGTGTATTGCAACACACTGGGCACCAGTACCTGAGGTAGTATTTGACTTGGTTGAGCAGAAATTACAGTAAGCCCAACTGCAGTGGTAACGAGACTCCAGGTATTTGACAATATGCTATGCTGGCAATGAAGAGTGCAGTGAATCACACACAGCTCACAAAATGTTATCATTACTCTTGACTCAGACTCATGACTGGCTTAACCTCATTCACTGAAGGCAGGTTTCAGTGTGAAGGATACTGGCTCCAATAGGTAGTCAAATGTGTAAGTGATGGAGTGTTTATAAGGGTGCCATGTCTGGTACACTGTCTTAACCTTGCCCTTCAAGAGTTTCCAAACTATCCTGATATGAAATCAATGTTGGTGGTGGCCTGTTACATCTGTGCTTACTTTGCCTATTCCAGAAATGCAAGTGACTAGCTGCAGCACCTGCAGATACAGAACAAACTACCTCAGCACTGTATGAAGCTGGAAGAAATCATAACATGGAACTTGACACTAGATAACAGAGCCCTTACTTGAAAGTATAAAGCTATTTCAGAGCATCTGTTGCTACATACAAGCTGTGACACTGCCAGAGTAGCTGTGCCTCTGGCAACAGACCACTGGTGACTAATAAATGGCCTCATCATGATTCTCAGGCCATTCGAGCATGCAACACAGGCAGTGAGCTGGGACGCTGTCTGTATCAGTCAGGCCATATCACTTCTAAGCGTGCTGAGGCATAGAAATAAAGAATTTGTTGGCAGAAAAGGATTGCTTTGACCACCAAGTCTGTCTAGACTTACCCTGTCTAATCTGCCTCCACAGATCCTGTATGGTCTCAGACAACCCTCCTGCTTCCCTGCCTCCTTTCTAACATACACATATGACTATCCCATGCATGCTTGAAGCACCCCACCATTTTAGCCTCCATCACTTTCCCTGAAGGTCGATTCTAGGCATTTATCACCCTTTCAGTGAAGAAACATTTCCTCACATCTCTCATGAACACCGCCCCGCTTCATCACGTGTTCCTGGTGCTCTTTCTCATTTGAAAGAAACCTTCTACTGCACCCAGTTCACCCCTGTGATGTACTTGTAGGTCTCTATCATGTCACCCTTCTCCATCTCCTCTCTTTCAGGGTGTGCATGTTGAGATCCCAGTCTCTACTCCTAGGGCTTCTTCTGTAAACCCTGCACCATTTAAAATGCCCTTCTCTGAACTGCTTACACTCTATGTCCTTTCTTAGGTGAGGTCTCCAGAACTGGACACGGTTCTCCAGGTGGGTTTCACCAGTCAGCAATACCATGGAAACACCACATCCCTTGTCCTGCTGCAGATACTCCTCCCTATGCACCCTAGAATCCCACTAGCCCCATCCACTGCTCTGTCACACTGCCTTGCCAACTTAAGGTCCTCAGATAAGCTCCCAAGGTCCCTCTCCTGTGTAGTGACTGTCAGACCCCCACCCATACTCAGCACCTGGGTTCCTATGCCCTAGGTGCATGATTTTGCACTTTTTGGCACTAAACCCCAACTGCCATGATTTTGACCACCTGAGTTTCCTAAGATACTAGCTCATTCTTTACAAGCCCTTCTCTGAGTGCACATCCTATTGCAGAATTTGACATCATCTGCAAAGGCATACTTTCCTTTCCAGTTCTTCTGCAATGTATTGCATAAAGGCACTGAAGAGGACAGGTCCTAGCATTGAGCCCTGTGGTATCTCTGGTCACTCTCCCATCCTTAGAGTGAGTGCTGTTAACCACCACCCTCTGTCTCCTATCCATTAACCAGTTTCAAACTCATCTCACCACTTTAGATACCATGTCTAGGCTACTCAATTTCTTTAACAGCCTTCTGTGTAGTACAGTATCAAAGGCCTTGAAACCCTCCCTGATATATTTCCTGGTCACCAATTCAAAAGAACTCTATCAGATTTGTTTGGCATGACCTTCCTCCTGTGAATCCATGCTGCCTGTGGTCTTTCAGCCCACTGGATTCAGATACTCTACCAGTCTTTCCTTCATTAGGATTTCCATTAATTTCCTTACCAGTGAAGTAAGACTAACCGGCCTAGAGTTGCTAGCCTCCTCCCTGCTGTCACTTTTATGTAGAGGGACCATATCAACCCTTCTCCATTCCTCTGGAACCATACCTGTTTCCAATATACTGTTGAACAGGGTTGCCAGGGAGCATATACCACCTCCCTAAGTTCTTTTAGTACCCTTGGGTGTATCCTGTCTGGTCCCATAACTGCCTTGAAAACCGAAAGTCCCTTGTGGACTCTTTTCTCTGAAAATGGAATTGTGTCCACCTCCTCCCATTTCAGCGGCTCCCTGGTGATCTGTCCCATTTCCTCCCACCACTGGGAAGACAGAGCAGAAGCAAGCCAAGACAAGGCAATTTTATTTATATGGTGCACAATCCCACTGCTCTGGGTGCCTCACAATAAACACAGCAATTTAGTTTAAATGCAATTAAAATGAAATAAATGCAAAATAATAGAAAATACATTAAAAAAAGGAGAAATTACATAGCAGCACCAGGCCTGAAACACAATGTAAACAGGTGAATTTTCAAATGAGATTTAAACATTGCTAGAGAAGGAGCACCTCTCACTTCAGGAGGAAGGGCATTCCAGTGATTCAGGACAGCCATTCCACACGCCCTATCTCCCCAGAAATTTAAGAAAGATCTTTGCTATAGACAATAGTCTGCCTCCCTCGACCGGGGGGGGGGGGACAGGAGTGTATAGGGTCAGGAGGTCCTTCAGATAGCCCAGATGCAGATCGTGCAGGGCCCTATATGTTAACAAGCACACCATGTGCCACTGCAATGGCAACTGTACAGAGTTAGAGAATCAGTGTGATGCACTTGAACCGAGAGGTACTACCAACCAGCCAGGCTGCCACATTCTGGACTAACTGCAAGCAATGCAACAACTTTGTGGATAACACAAGATACAGAGCATTACTCTGATCCAAACTTGGTGTGACTAAGGTGTGCACCAGTGTTGCTAGATCAGTCAGCTGAAGAAAGGACGTGATCTGGAAGATATTTCAGAGATTGTAAAAGCCAACAGCTGACAGCTGATATTCTAATGTCAGCCTGAAGTATATAATAACCCCAGATTCCTCATCCTATCTGTAGCTCCGCGTGTCATGCCATCCAAAAGGGTGCTACTACTCATCTGTGCTGACCGAATCCACCAGGCTCCACCAGTAGCACCACTGTCTCCAGTGGTTAATCTAAGCCACCTGGTCCAAATCCAGTCCTGAATTTCCATAAGGCACTTGTCCAATTCTGAGACAACAGCACAATCATCAGTGGCACAAGACACATGCAATTGGGTATCATGGGCATAGCAAAGAAAACCAAGCCAAAGCATCTAATGGTCTCCCCCAAGAGCAACACATACAGTACATGGCAAACAAGGCAGCTAAAATCAAATCCTGAGGCACACTACAGCAGAGCGCAGCACTGCTCAAGATGAAAGAGCCAAGTGCCACCTGCTGCACCCTGCTGGACAAGTAGGTGGACAAGTAGGACTCAAACCACCACTACACTGTACCTGTGAGTTTTGCATAATACCACAGATGAGCCAAAACCACTGCATAGTCCACAGTGTCAAAGACAAAAGAAAGGTCAAGAAGGACAAGGATGGAACGATGCCTGCTATCTCTTAGTAGAAGGAGATAATGGTGAAGCCTGATTAGAGCCATCTCCATACTATGGTGAGACTGGAAACCTGACTAGAAAGGATGATAGGTATCATATTTTTTCAGATATTGTTCCAACTGTACCACCACCACCTTCTCAATCAACTTCCTCAAAAAGGGAAGGTTCGAGACAGGCCTGCAATTTGAGAGAAGATCAGGGGCCAGAGATCATTTTTGAAGAAGGAGCCTCACCACAACCCTTTTCAGGGTGGAGGGAAAAATCCACTCCCTAAGAGAACACCCAATGATCTCCATAAAGATCAGACAAGTGATCCCCAGCACTCTAAAAGAAGTCAGGTCATCCCAGGGTCAATAGTACAGCCTACATAGTACAATGTAAGTACCTGCTTAGAATGTCTACATTTTCTTGGTCCTCCTCGGTAGAATCTCCCTTTCTGCCTTCTAATTCTCACAGTCTCTCCCTTTGCCTTCCTCTTCTCAGTTATGTATCTGAAGAAAGTCTTATCTTCTTTAGTGACTTCTTTGGCAATTCTTTTCTGTGGTCTGTGCCTTTGCTGCCTTCTCCACCTTGCCTGCTTCCTTCTGCTTTACCTGGTATACGTTCCTGTCCTCCTCCTCTGTACTTCCTTATACCTCCTGAATGACTCTGTTAAATGTACTGCAGGTTCTGAAGGCAAGTAATGATTCTGGAGGATGCGCTTGATATAACACATGCTTCATGTCTTGGACTCAATATCCATATTTCTGGTATTCAGCAATCTGCAGATTTTGGGATTGCTACCATGCTGGAACAATATAGCAAATGTGGTCTTGCATCAATATCTGAAGGTGCAAAATCTGACAGATCTTTTAATAAAATTGGTACATGGGGCATGGATGCTAAAATCTCAGTTATTGAAGGCAGAAGCTGAACCTCACTGGAGACTGCACTGGGTGTTGCTGCTACCACCTCGCATGGGAAACTGGCTGACAAAACATGCAAGGGTAAAGCGAAAATCTCAACAAATCCACTACGGGATGTGTTGTACCATGTTGGACTGGAAGACATGGTGGAAAAGGAGGAGTCAGTGGCAGATGAGGTAGCAGGATTTTGGGCAACACAATGCATGGTGGATGCATATTTGGTGGACATTAGGTGCCTTACAATCACTGATAAGCCCTTGGGTACTAGTGTAGCAAGTTCATTGATTTAGCATTGACCTCAGTAGCCAAAAAATACCTCTGCTGTCCAGCCTCAAGTATCAGTGTTGAGTGCATCTTCAGTTCAGCAGGGGCCAGCATGAGGGACAGGCCCACAAATCTGTTACCTAAAAATGGTGGCATGCTAACATTTATTAAATAGAATGCAGGCAGATTCCATGCCACACAATCATCTTGGTTTTCTAACCACATAAAGGTGGAGGTGGTGGGGAAGATGAACCTGATGACCAAGATGTTGGAGGCACTGGAAAACTGACATCTACTGAGGTGATGAAACACTGATGGATAAAGAATTCTCATGCGATTCCCATGCGAGGACAACTCCAATATGGAAGCCTGTGTGGTTGTTTCTCAGTGAGGAAGCCTAAAGCTTTGTATACAGTCCAGACTGACTCAGTTGAAATATTTATAATTCAAATATAATTTGTTTCGGTCTCATTTAATTTGTTCTCAAGTTCTGCTGCTGTTCTATGAGTGTAGACTACTATTTACCAGCACTCTGATTCTTTCTTTTTCATTTGCAATGTCTCAATACTACATATTTATTCAGAGCACTTCATCAAACCCAGTCATGATTTCCTGTCTCCATGTGATGGTTAGAGACAAACCCAGACTATTTACTGCAGAATTAAATGCAAGCTACAACATGGGTAACCACCTCCATTTGATGCCTCCACAACCCGGACTCTTAATCCATTATTAATTCCAGACACAGTTCATGTGAACCTGCTGCCTTGCCTGCTCCATACTGCATCCTCTCCTCCTGTGGACTATTTCAGTCAACATCTACAAACAACATCATGGACTATCGCCTCCATTTGATGCCCCCAAATTTACTGTTGCACGAACCTGCTACTCTGCCTGCCTCCACTAATAAGATGCAGCATCCTCTCTCTGGCCACTGCATCCATGTGATACCTGCACAAACCTAGACTATTAATCCAGCATAAATGTCACACGAACCTGCTGCCTTGCTTGTCCCATGCTAGACCCTCTTCTCTCTGGCCTGACTGTGTCCACATCTGCAAACAACAACATTGGCCACCACCTCCACTGCATGCATCCAAACAAAGCTGGACTCTTAACACAGGGTGAATGCCAGGCAGATCGTGCCTCCTCCTCCAGCAAGTGAGACATCACTGCCTCCTCCTCCACCTCTGGTGCACTGTTATGCCAGTACACAGCATGGACAACGGTAATGTGATGTTAAGTTATCATATTACAGTTTTGTTTTCTTTTTTTATGAATTCCTTTCACAAGTACAAATGGCAAGGAGGTACTGGCTAGAGTCTAAATAATGTCAATCTTATGTTCACTAGGGCTGTACATGTTCGGAATATTATTTCCCGAATACCACGAATAATGCACTATTAGTTATTCCAATCCCAAATAACAAACAGTGCACTATTTGTCCAATAACATAGAAGTTGTCATCAGAAAAGGATTGCCAGGCCCATCCAGTCTGTCCATTTTCCCTACCTGTAATGCGACAGTACCAATAGTTGGTCACCAGCTTCAGCTATTCTTCTCATCTCCATGGCCTCTCATTCCTATCCCATGCATTTTGAAACCTGCCACAGTACTTGCTCCCACCACCCCAGCAGTGGCAGGCCATTCCATGCATCCACCACCCTTTCAGTTGTAACCCAGGCGCCATGTCCCAAATGGGCTACTACTCTGCCTTGCTGGCCAGACCAGGTTGAGGGCCTGGGATCTTATTTTGATCTAAAACTGGTTCTTTCCAAAATAACATTGTTGCACAGGGCCTCCACCCAGAGTACACTTTAAGTGGGTCTGATATAACCTGGCACAACCCCCTGGGATGCTGTACCCACCCACATTACCACAGTGTCACCCCACACATGGATAAACAGTTCTCAAAACCCCAAACACATATTTCTGAATTAAATGCTCACTCTAATAATATGCTCCTGACACCAGATTTATAAAAAAAAGTTGAACAACAATTTATTTACAAGGGGAGGAGGATTAGGAAAAAAGGGTAACTGTAAGAAGACGGTAAACAGAATTTTTTTTTTCCAGTTATTTAACCAGGTAAGACACACTAAGCTGAAAGCTTATTTACAGGTGCAACCTGGGAGCCCAATGAAGTTAAGTGACTTGCTCAAGGTCACACAGTATGCAAGTGGGGGGTGTGGGATTCAAACCCAGGTCTCCCAGATTTGCAGGTCAAAGCCTTAAACCACTGCACCATACTGCCATTTCAAATTGGCATTCTTGGCATTGCATCAAACAATTCAAATTGTTTTATAAATTCAGACATTTATTATTTCTAGTCACCCACCAACCTTCTGATGGATTCAGTATATTCTTCCTAACTGTCTAGCTGCTTTTAGATCTTAAACATCACATTACCCCAACTGGTACCAGTCCCCAGTCTATAACAGAACCCTGCAATTCATCCTTAAACCTGGGTACCCAGTGCTAATCATTAGTTGCAGACCTGATATGTTGCAGCTGGTTGGCCTGCATTGGGGCCCTTAAAGAAAACCACATTGGCCTTTATTTATTCCTTGGATGCATTTTTAAACCTTAATTCTGTAGATAAACAAGCATTTCCTACTCTTTAGTAGCTTGGGCTTTAGGTACTGAACTTGGCAAACACAACTTTAGCTATTTACAGTTCCCTCCAGATTTGCAGAGCTGAGTCTGCATACTCACAGTTCTGTAGTCAGGCATTTATAGGTGCAAAAAGATTCTTCCAGGTAGATATGCGGTAGACATAATTCTTGGGACCCGAATCTAGCTGAGGTGCAGGCAAGAGCTTACACTGACTCCTCTTTCTAAAACAGGCTCTTGCAGCTTGCAGGCTGGAACTTTCTCAGCTTTCTTGCAGATAGAAACATAGACTTTGACGGCAGATAAGGACCGCTTGGCTCACCTAGTCTGCCCATTTCCCAACTACAGCATAGGCCTAGATCCTACTTAACCAAACAGCCTATTTCTTCCTACCCCTACAAGAATTTATGCCTGTCCCGTGCATTCTTGAATTCTCCCACAGTTTTAGACCCACAACCTCCCTCAGGAAGGTTGTTCCATGCATCCACTACCTCTCTGTGAAAAATACTTCCTCACATTGCCCCGGAACCGCTTCATCTTTAAATTGTGTCCTTTGTTCTTGCACGTCTCTTTTCTGAAAGAAGCTACCCTCTTGGACTTTGTTGATTCCACTGAGGTACTTAAAGTTTCTATCATGTCCCCTCTCCTTCTTTCCTCAAGGGTACATATTAAGCTCATGTAGTCTCTCCTCGTATGGCTTCTCTTGCAGACCCTGCACCATTTTAGTTGCCCTCCTCTGGACTGCCTCTATCCTGTCTATGTCCTTGCAGAAATGGGGTCTCCAGAACTGGACGCAGTACTCCAGATGGGGTCTCACCAACTGTCTGTACAGAGAGATAACAACTTCCTGTTTTCTGCTGGTAATGCCTCTCCCTCTACATCCCAGTATCCTCCCAGCCCTCCCTACCACCTTCTCACATTGCTTGCCAACTTTAAGGTCATCTGATATGATTACCCCCAGGTCCTTTTCCATTTTTGTTGTAGTTACTATCTTCCCCCCATTGTGTAATCTTCCCCTGGGTTTTTGTTTCCCAGGTGCATTATTCTGCACTTCTTTACATTGAATCCAAGCTGCCATACTTCTGAACATTCCTCCAACCTTGCCAAGTCCCTTCTAATCCTTTCCACACCTCCTTGTGCATCAACCCGGTTGCAGATCTTTGTGCCATCTGCAAAGAGGCATACTTTTTCTTCCAGTCCCTCTGCAATGTCACTTATAAAGACATTAAAAAGGACTGGACCCAGTACTGAACCCTGCGGTTCCCCACTAGTAACCCCTCTTTCTTTAGAGTGGACTTCATTTACAATTACCTTCTGTGTCCTGTTGTCCAGCCAATGTTTTACCCAGGCTACCACCCTGGGACCCACTCCCAGGCTGGTTAATTTGACTATTAGTCTTTTGTGTGGGACTGTGTCAAATGCCTTGCTAAAGTCTAGGTAGGCCATGTCCACAGCCCCTCCCTGGTCTACTACTTTGGTCACTCAGTCAAAGAAATCAATTAGATTCATCTGACATGACCTTCTTGCTGTGAACCCATGCTGCCTTGGGTCCTGTGCCCTACTGGCCTCTAGGTACTCAACAATTCTTTCCTTCAGAAGTGATTCCATCAATTTCCCTACCACAGAGGTCAAACTGACGGGTCTGTAGTTTCCTGCCTCTGTCTTGGTCCCACATTTGTGAAGGAGAATCACATCTGCCTTCCTCCAGTCCTCAGGTACCACATCATCCTCCAATGATTTGTTAAAAAGGGTAGTCAGTGGTTTCACTTGTTCTCTGCTTAATTATTTTAGAATTCTGGGGTGAATTCCATCTGGCCCCATTGCTTTGTCCGCCTTCAGTTTTAGGAGTTCTTTCAGAACCCTTTTCTTCTGTGAAAGGACTGGGATCGACCCCCCCCCTCTCCGGAGTGCTTCTTTTAATTGGATTAGGCACCTCCCCCACCTCCTCTTTTCTGAATACTGAACAGAAGTATTCATTCAGTATCCCTGCTTTTTCACTGTCCCTCTCTGTCCACCAATTGTCCATTCTATTCAGCCTCACTATCCCTCCCTTTGTCTTTCTATGCTCCCTGATATACCTGCAAAAATGTTTTATCCCACTTCTTAATCGAGTTGGTTATCTTTTCTTCAGTTTGGATCTTTGCTATTCTGACTACCCTCCCTGCTTCCTTCTGCCTTAACTGGTACAGTTCTCTGTCCTGCTCCTTCTGTGTTTCCTTATACTTCCTAAATGCTATCTTTTTCTCCCTAACCTTCACCACCACCTCTTTTGAGAACCATAGTGGCTTTTTCTTTTGTTTTGATTTGTTTATTTGCTTCACACAAAGGCTTGTTGCCTCTGTGATGGCAGTTTTATATTTCCTCATTGTTGCTCCATTCCTCCTTCTAGCCTGTTTGCTAGTGCTTTTCTAAGGAACTCTCCCATCTTGCCAAAGTCAGCCCTCCTGAAGTCCAGAACCTTCACTTTTGTGTAGGCTTGACTCTGTAGCTGAGTTTATTGTGAACCACACTGTTTGGTGGTCACTTGTTCCCAAATGGCTACCCACTTCTAGATCTGAGATCCTCTCACTGTTCCCATTTGAGAGTACGAGGTCTAAGATTGCTCCCTCATGAGTAGGTTCTAAAACTAGCTGTCTGAGGCATGCCACCTGAAGGGCATTGAGAATGTCCCTGCTTTTGGATGTGGCTGCAGCAAAGGTGCTCCAGTTAACATCTAGCATATTATGGTCCCCCCATCAACAGTATCTCCCCTTTCTCTGCCATCCTAAGTATGCCTTCTATCATATCCTTGTCCATTCCCTCCCCCTGACATAGGGGTCTGTATACAACCCCTGTGTGGATTGCAGTGCCATTTTCAGTCTCTAAGGTGACCCACAGTGTCTCCTCTCCTCCCTGTTTACTTTTTTGTTCACTTGCTGTTATCCCTTCCCCTTCCATTACATAGAGAGCTACTCCGCCCCCTCTTCTCCCTTCTCTGTCTCTCCTGTAGGTTGTGTACCCTGGTATGTTAACATCCCAGTAATGGTTCTCTATGTACCATGTTTCTGTGACTGCTACGATATCCAGGCATCCCTCTTCCATCATGGTCACCAGTTCAGGGAGCTTGTTGCCTATACTACAGGCATTGATACTCATTACCCTCCATTTCTTGATAGCCTTACCCCTTTTTGCCCCAACCCTGTCCTTATTGCATTTGTCATTTTCTTCATTTACTCCTTCGCCTCTCCCTATTGACATCTCTATGTTGGTGTCTACCTCACTTAGTACCCTGATTTTTTGGGGCGGGCTAGGATTTCCCTGCTCTTCTCCAGTGCCTCCCCCCCTTGGCTAGTTTAAATGCTTGCCAATGAAGCATTTAAGCCTATCACCTAGGATCCTGGTTCGCCTCCTGGACAGATGCAGACCATCCCACCAGTATAGGCCTGCATCCCTCCAAGTGGACCCCCAGTCCCCAATGAAGCCAAATACCTGAGCTCTGCACCAGTTTTTCAACTACTGATTGAATCCCATGGTGTGGAGCACCCTAGCCTCACCCGTGCCATAAACAGGCAGCATCTCCGAGAAGGTTACTGTGCGTGCTAATTGTCTAAGGCCCCTCCCCATTTCCACAAATGCTTCTTGCACTGCTCTGATTCCTTTCTTAGCCAGGTCATTTGTCCCTAGGTGGACAATGACATCCAGCTCCCTCCCTCCCCTGTGCAACTGCTCCTGTGATCCTGAGGATTCGCTCCCTGTCCTTCCAAGCCATGGCGACAGGCAGACACCTTACCTCCCTCTACCCTTCCTCCCCCAGTTCTACCTTTCTGACAATGGTGTCCCCCACCAGGAGTTGTTTCCTTCCCCTGTGAAGTCCCATGCCACCCTCCTGTGGGTCTCCTTTGTGGAGGTTCCCAGCATCCTCCTTGGTCTCCACTGTAGGTGCCTCCATAGAGGAACCACACTTTTCCAGAACGGCATAGAAATTGTGGAGAGGTACAACTGGAGGGATGCGCCTCTGTTCCACCACTTTCACCCTCCCTGAGCCCACTGTGGTCCAACCGCTCCTCTTTCTTGGCAACCTCTGGGGCAATGGCAGTGATCCTGGTGGTCCCTGGGTGGGAGAGGAGGTCTCACAAATCCTGGCTTACTCAGCCTGGAGATGAGCAACCTCTTTCTCAGCCCAGAGAGGTGCTGGCAGATGGGACAACACCACATCCTACAGAATGTCTCCAGGAAGACTTCTGCTCCACAGCCACTACACTGCACCACTCCCATCATGTCTTACTTGGCCTCCTAACTGTTGTTTGGAATACTTACTCTTTCCTCTGTTTATTTCTCTTTATTTTCCTCTCCCTACTTACTTACTGCCTCTGTGCCCTTTTAGATCCTGATCTTCCTGTTCTGAGACAAGAAGTTCCTATATTCTCAGTAGTCTCCTTACTTGCTCAGAGTCAGACCTCCAGCAGCTGGGGACGGAGAGCTACTCTTGCCCTTCTAGGATGGTGTGTCTTTGGTGGCTCTGTGATCACTCACTTCCTGCTCCCAAACAGGAAGTTCCTGTTCATCAGTCAAATCCTGTACCTATAAAAACAGAACTGGTTTAGGTGGGGGGTGGAGGGAGGAAGAAGGACAATATAGTCCCTGTAGAGAAGTTTAGTTATACCAGCAGCTCCTTCCTTCTGGTGCTCTGCCTTTACTAATTAATTACTAAATACAGTAAATAAAGACAGAAAATTGTAGACGCTGGTTACAGGATATGGAAAAGAAAATGGAAGTATACAAAAAAAAAAAACTAAACTATGAAATTCTGGTTTGAATGTTCTACCACTAGTCCTTGGTTGCTGAATTTGAAGTGCAAAGTGTCCTTAGAAAAGTAGTTCTATCTTGGCTCTTGTAGTCTAGGAGAAATTCTTGAAAAGTCTCTGCTCCCTCAGCAGGACAGGGTCCCAAGTGCAGTTTCTTTCACATGTGGCTTGAAACTGGTAAAAAGGCAGTTCTTTCACAAAAGGCTCTCCAGGTGTTTTTATAGGGTTTGAAGGCAGTATACAGGTAGGATTTCGGGATTCTCCCCTGCAATTGGCTAGCATCTGTTGCAGGGCTGTCATGGCCAATCAGGTTTTAATATTTATTTTTAAATTCCAACTGGCCAACTCTGGGATAGAATAGTGTCTCTTTCTTCTGCCAGAGACAAAACCAGATTAAACAGCCTTTGGCGGCGCATTAGCCTTCCCTGCCTCCTTTAATGACTAATTAGCTGAACTCAGTACAGCATTTTACTTAAATGCCACTCCATTTGCTGTAACAAGATTAACTCGGAGGAGACCTTCATGACAGAAGATCTTCAGACATCTTGGCTCATCTTGAGGCCTGGGCCTTTCACAAGCAAATTGATGTGCATGGCCTTCCATCTATGCTTAATTAGCCTTTTCAGGGTTTTAAATAATTGATTAGCAGTTTTTTTCTTGGGACTATACTAACTGTACAGAAAGTATTTATATGGATTTTCTAGAAGTGCTCTGTTTGTTAAACACAGTGAGGAAAGAGCTATGCATTTTCACAAAGATTTAGCACTTTTATGAACAAAACGCTAATCAATTTTTAGAGTTAAATAAATCCCTGCTTTTGTTAACTTAACTGTTTTATTTAAACCCAGTCCCTGACTATAGCAGCTACAGTTTTCTGCCCAGCCTGAGGTACATCATTCCAGGGCCCATGTTTTCTTTACCCATAATTCCTTGCAATTTAGACTGGGTCATCATGGCATCCTTGATGTATTACACACATAAAATAAGATGAAATATGATTAGAACAATAAGGTGCAGCTCTATTCCACCACAGGCACCTCTAAGAACTCATATAGGGTCTTCTTAGAGTAATACTCCTCTTCAGCATCAAATCTAAATTCGACCTGAACCATCTTAAGGAATGTCTGAAATGAGGCATTCTCAGGAGACGACCTGGAAGTGTTTTCACAATTTCTTGCAACAAGAGGACAGAGTGGAGTTGGAACCCACCACATCCAGAACATCAAACTCTTCCTCCATACCATCTTCCTACCTTTCCATGTATTCTGAGTTATATTCCAGATCATCATTCATATATAGATATTTTTATTGGTAGAAGGTCAATTGGATGAGGAGACCATAGCCAGAGGAACCATCAGTGGGGGCACCATCGATGGAGGACATTCCAGGCCCAGCATGACAGTAGGTACAGGGAACTCCTGTGTCATCGATGAAGTCAATGGCATCATCTCCAAAGGCATCAATGGTGACAGCATCTATGACAGAGGCAATACCATCAGTTATTGAAACAGCTCCAACATAGTTTGGTATAGGAGCTACAAAACAAAAGCAAGCTCCAA
This sequence comes from Neoceratodus forsteri, assembly GCA_016271365.2. Taxonomy (NCBI): domain Eukaryota; kingdom Metazoa; phylum Chordata; order Ceratodontiformes; family Ceratodontidae; genus Neoceratodus; species Neoceratodus forsteri. The sequence goes on from CM057458.1 coordinate 558,424,953, forward strand.
GGGAGCTGATGACAGTGCAGCTATTGATGGAACAGTGCCTCGTGGTGATACTGGCTATGACTCCTCTTTTGGGACAGTTGAGCCAATGCCATATCCTGACCTTGGTGACAGTAAGATGGTTGAGGGAGGGGCAACATCACTAGGGCCCTGGGCATGGGAACTGTCCTTATTTTTGTTTAACTTATCTCTTTCATATGAGATTATGATGGTCTGGAGAAGCAGTCTTTTCTATGATGCTTCTCCTTTTCAAAGTGGTGGTGTTTTTTCAAAAACTTCGTGGACTTATCCTTATTTTGGGGGGTAATCAGCAATAGACTCCATCAACTGCTGTGAATGGGTGGTCAACAGGGATCTGAGAAGAGAGGGAGTGGTTGACAGCAGTGAAGCCATCTTTAATGCTTCTTGTCTTTTTTCCATTGTTTTAATTTTTAAGTGTAGCTCCAATGCTTCTTGTGCTGATTACTGGTGGCCTGGTTAAAGCCCCCAGCAGATAATGTAGGCATTAACTTCATGAGCAAAGCCTAAAAATGAATGCACAAGGAGTGTGGTTGTCATCTTCGAGATCTTCACGTCACCAAAACAACAGTATCAGAACAATGGTTTCTTATCTTTGGTAGTGGCATACAATAAACTTCAAGAAGTAGCAGTGTATGAATACTTTTCAGAGTTCAATTTCATTCTTCAACAGCAGAGAACCAACAGTAGTTGACGGTTGGAGAAAGAACTGAGGCAGTATGTCTCTTTGCAGATGACACAAAGATCTGCAACAGAGTTGATGCACAGGGTGGGTGGAAAGGATGAGAAGGACTTGGCAAGGTTAGAGGAATGGTCAAATGTATGGCAGCTTAGATTCAATGCTAAGAAGTGCAAGGTAATGCACCTGGGAAACAAAACCCTGGGGAAGAGTACACAATGGGGTGAGATACTAACAACAACAAAAATGGAAAGGGACCTGGGGGTAGCTCATATCAGATGACCCATAGGTGGGCAAGCAATGGAGAGGGCAGCAAGGAGGGCTGGGGATACTGGGATGCATAGGGAGAGGCATCACCAGTAGAAAACAGGAAGTTATTATCCCTCTGTACAAACAGCTAGTGAGACCCCATCTGGAGTACTGTGTGTAGTTCTGGAGACCCAATCTCCGCAAAGACATAGACAGGATGGAAGCTGTCCAGAGGAGGGCAACTAAAATGGTGCAGGGTCTGCACCGGAAGACATATGAAGAGAGACTTAAGGAGCTTAATATGTAAAGCCTCGAGGAAAGGAGGGACATGATAGAAACGTTCAAGTACCTCAAGGGAATCAACAAAGTCCAAGAGGGTAGCATCTTTCAAAAAAGGGTGTGCTAGAACAAGGCACTATTTGAAGATAGAAGGGGGCGGCTCAGAGGTAGTTTAAGGAGTATTTTTCACAGAGAGGGTGGTGGATGTATGGAACGGCTTCCAGAGGAGGTTGTGGAGTCACAAACAGTGGTGGAATTCAAGCATGCATGGGACAGTCATAAGGCAATTCTAGGGGTGGGGTAGGAAGAAGTAGGCTGCTGGTTAACTAGGATCTGCAGCTTATCCATCAGTAGGAAATGGGCAGACTGGGTGCCAAGCGGTCCTTATCTGCCGTCAAATTCTATGTTTCTATGCTGGGAATGCCCATGTTATATAGGTGGCAATGTGGCACATGGACATGGGTGGCCCTAGCCAGCAAAAAAATTGGGGTGGTCCTAATGCCAATGCCTTATAATTCCATGATGTGGTTCAATGGAGGAAGATGTCCTTGAAGAGAATTGACCAATCCTGCTGTCAATTGATGCTGTGCAGCATGCAACATCTTAAAAGTAAATGTACTTATGCCACACACAGCACCACACTGCTAAAATTGACAAAAGTAAAAAAAAAAAAAAAAAAAAAACTGTAAAAATGGACAATATTACTTAACTGTGCCACAGACAATTTTAAAATTCAAAGAGTTGACTTCATCTGTTGCCGTTGACAACATATACTAGACTACACAAACATAAAGGAGTTAAGAAGTGTGTGATTGATATAAAAAGCATAATAAACAGTTTATAACACCACAGCAAGAACAGTGTCTTTAATGAACTGCACAAAAGAGAACCATAAAGATACCTTGTAGTGCCAAAGGTTTATTTCTGCATGTGCAAAATGAGTTTCAGGTTCAAGCTGTGGATGGGACAGGCTTGATCCTGTTCAAAGAAGTTATGCGGTGACCTCAGACAATCAGTTTCAGTCAACTTAATATGTGGTATTAACAACATTTGATTGTTCATAAAACAAAAGTGTTAAATTAAATGCACACTGAAAATAGAGACTACTGTAACCCCCCTACACATTTGGGGTTTATCTTATTGTCTTCCTGGGCTCCTCAATGCCCACTGCCAGGCTGGTGTCCTGTCTTGGTGTAGTTTTTGTAGTTTTTAGGTTGGTGCCAAAACTAACCTGGAGAGGGAGCCCAACTGTGACTGACAGCTTCCCTAGCCAACCTGAATCCTGGATTACAAGGAAAATCCCCAGTGCTACATGATAAGAGGATCAGTTAGAGTTGGAGTTTGGAGCGTAAACAGCTTGAGCTTTGAGCAGCTGCTCAAAACAAACGCCATGGGGAATCGGTGGGAAGAGGCCAACTTGCCTCTCTGCCATGTTTCGCTGCCCGGACTGCCTGATAGCAGAAGTCAGACTTTTTCTGATTTAAGTCTGGAACTGCAGCAGAAAGAAGAAAGACGTTTATCAGTACCACTTGGGTTTTGGACAGAAGATTTGCTCCTGTGAAGTGACCGGCCCAGCTAGTGTGAGAGACGAATTCTGGATTGAGAGGTTTGCTCAGTGAATCTAGTGTATTGCAACTGCACTGCATCCGAACTGTACAAAGTTCCTACCGCTTTATTTGAATGTTTCTCATGGGTTGAGACCTGCTTGCCTAAGACCCAACCTGTTATGCCAGCTGGAGGCTTCACCAGCAAGAAACAAACAAACTTTGCCAATTTGCTCATCCTGCCAAGGCCTTTGCCAATCTGGCCCAGTCTGACTGCCATGCACCAGAAACTGTTTCAGTGAGAGACCAGCTTTGGGGATCCAGACCCTGTGCAACAACTCCTCACAGGTTGTGGCCAACTGGAGGGAAAGGCCATGAAGAGGAGATGAGACATGTCAGTCCTGCCTCCTTGCTCACTGGTGAGCACAAGGTCTCCATATCACCTGTCAGCCTGCAGAAATCTGGTAGCGTGAGTACACTCAGGGTAGCTCCCTGCAATGGGTATTTTAATCATTTGTGGTACCATCTGATTTCATTTACTTTCTGGGTTTTCAAGAGACTGAGCCAACAGGCTCAGATTACAAATAATCATCCTGCTGTTTTACATGTTAACTGCTTTTCTTCCATCAAGGGCCCCAACATCAGCTGCAACACTGGCCACCCTCGGGCAATGCCTCTGGCTAGCCAGCTTTCCATCCTGGGTACCCAGTGTTGTTGAACTTTATATTTGGTACTTAAAGTGCCTGCCAGAAAAACCTGATTTAAATCAGAATACAAATCATTTGACTAAATTCACGCCCCTTCCTTGTTCACAACCCCTAAATAAACTTGATAATCTTTTTTCACGTTTAACCTGGCTGGTGTGCATATTATTAGTTGGGTTACAGCATTGAAAGTGTGTAGTTGTACTGTTCACCCTATTTTACAGGAGGTCTCCATGGAAGTTGCTGAAGGTCCATCCTTGGTGGTAAGTGTTAAAGGTGTGTGTATATCATTACTGCGATATATTGACTCTGTGTTAACTGCTGTTATAGGTACAGAACCACTAGGAGGTTGGTGGGTGGTTACAGCTTCCCAGATGGCTATAGCAAGATAGGTAGACACCCCTAATACCATTACTCTGGATGGACGCACCTTAATACTGAATCCAGGTCCCTCAACCTGTGCTCAGACATATAGGCAGGGGTAGTAACCTACAGAATAGTGCCACCCAGGGGTTACACTATGATTACAATTGACATTTAACCAAAGTATCAGCAATACTGAGAGGTCCTAAGAAATCTTTCTCACCTTTCATATTTTCTTCACTCTCCTTAGCTCTTTCTTGAACTGGCATTAAATCAAAGTATCAATGGTACTGAGAGTTGCCAAGCAATCTTTTTCACTTCACCTTCATATTTCTTCCACCCAAGCCTGCCTGCCTTCCTTCCTAGCTCATCTCCTGACTTGTAGGACAGTAGTGAGTGACAACATGTTTGATCAGCAACAAAAACAAAAAAAAAGCTTGCACACAGAAGAGGTAGTCTCAATAATAGCTTAAGACTACAACAACTTAATGTCATGCATTCACCACTCTGATGATAGACAATGCTACTCCGAAATGTTGTCTTGTACAAAAAGGTGCTCTTTTATTAAAGGGCTAAAAGGACAAATTTCAAAGTGTTCCCTGATGTGTTTTGGATCTACAACTCTGATAAAGGAAAACTGTATGTCAGAAATACAACAGGGGGTGCTTTGGAGTCTGTCCTTTTGGGACTTTAATAAAAGAGCAGCTTTTTGCACAAGGCAATATTATGGAGTGGCGTCGTGTTATCGGAGTGGTGAGTGCCCAATTTTAAGTTGTTGTTTGATCAGCAACAACCCAACAGAGGACCTCAGTAAGAAATCCAGTTTTGTAATCATTGCCAGCCCCACAGAGGACCATGACAGTGCAGCATTATGTAATCACTCCATTACTAAGGTAGCTAGTCCACTACACATGACTGCATCAGGCAGTCATTACAGGATGTAGCATACCATAGAAGCTGCTTAAAAGAGAGACAAGATGTATCTGATTCCCTTAAATAAAAAATTTGGATGAAGTGTAGTATGTAGGATGCATAAGCATTAGATGAAGACATATATAATAGTTTCCAGTTTGTTTGGTTCCTGTAAACCTTGTGTATTCACACACATGCATTCTAAAGCCTAAAACTCAGTGCAAAACGTCATGGATATGCAAACCACTAGGGGTCATTTGTGTAGAAAATGTTTCACCTGGTACTACATTCTGCACACCGTGTCACTATGTAGATTTCACCACAGCCAAGACACACACAAATCTAGACAATCTGCACATAACAGTAAGCATTACAGCAATATATGATGAAGCTACTGCATGCCACTTAAAAAGTAAACAGAATATCACTGTGTATTTAGCCAGCGGTGAATTCACTAGCTATTCTTACTTTTTACTTTTGATATAATTCCAAATACCTATGGTCAAAATGTCAGTTCTGCATTGAAGGAAACTGTCAACCCCTTACGCCTTAACATTTGTGGTTTAAAAAAAACAGATGTTATGACTGGTCACAGTCTGCAGTGATTGCTGATGTAGCTGGTAGCTTGATTCATTTTTTTCTTTTTAAAAGTGAAAAACTGACTGCCTACCATACTGGTGTTACCGCACAAAAACATGTTTGATTGGAGTCCTTGATCAACTCCTACTGCATCTTTCCTGGACTTGGTAACACCCCAGCATAGTCTAGCAACTCATGATGCAGTGGGTGGAAAAGAGGCTATTTAATCATGAGCTGATGCACAGTTTGGGGGTGTTCCTAATGTTCATGAAATATACAGTGACAGCTGATCAAGGATTTGGAACAAAACAAAGTTGGATATAAGTACCCCATTAGCATGCATGACAGTTCTACTAAGAAGGGATGCTTATAAAGCAATCAGCATTATCAATGAATTTTAGAGAAGGTAAGCGATCATAAAATGTGGTTTTCACTCAGAAATAATATGCTGCAAAACATTTGACAGTGTCCCTTTGACCTTATTGACTATTTTCAGGCTGCATTTAATTTATCTGTTTTATTTGCCACCCACGTGCTGATATAGCTACTGTACATTTTCATGCATATTCCTTACAGTAGTAAGACAAAACCTTTTTCATCTTTCACACTGACTGAACATGGGAAAAAGCACGTACAAATATGTTATTTGACTTGCCAGTCTCAACTATCCTACAGAGTAAAGACATGCTCACCTTATTTCTGTAAAGCAAAGATTAAACAAAACGCATATGAAATATTTATTTAAACAACAGTATTGCTCTAATTCTTCTTTAAACTTCATTCTGCATTGTGTGATATAAACCATGAAATTTCTTTCTATTATTCTCTCAGTGCAATCCACGCTTGCCTGTAGCTGAAACCCTTTATTGCATTACACAGGGAAACAGCACCAGATATATAATAAATGTTTAATAGACTTCAAAGAAAAAGCTTCCACATTATTTTATGCAGATCAAAAGTTACTGTTGGTGAAGAACATACACATTACGTTTAGGTTGACCATGAGACCATAGTTCTGAGATATTCAAAACATGACCAGAGGAATCCATACACCCCCAAACTTGCCCCAGGTTTTTTGATCGGGGGAAATGCTCCGCTCCTGCTACTACAGGTACAAAACATTGCCATCTCTACAAAAATTACTTCCTACAGGCACTATGAGTGTTCTGAAATTGAGTACAATTCCAAGGTTCAAGCATTGCAATCTGACTCCAATTCAGAACACAGCTGGAACCTGGAGAGGTAACATTTTATGTGTGAGCAGCATTTTATATCAGGAGGGACTTGGGAATAACAGAAAAAGTCTGAGCACAGAAAGAAAAAAAATCTCAAAGTAATGACATAATGGAAAACACACAAAAAAAAACAAGATGATGTGAGTATGCAAACACTGACTGGGAAAGAATTAAAACAGCAGAGTGAAACCAGAATCACAGAAACGCTGACAAGAAAGCCTGCACAAAAGAAAGCAATAGTGACTGAACAGACTACAAACAGAAGCAAAACTAGAAAGGGAGCCCAACACCAGAAAAGTATTTTGATGTGGCCCTTCTTGGTAGAGAGATCTCCTTGAATTTGACCACTTGAGAACATTTGGTAAGCACCAGTGTTCTAGAGTTTGTCAAGAATGTACAAGATTGCCTTCGGGAACATTTTGTGACTTAAAAATGTCAGTTTGTTAAATATCTGCCATCAGTAAAAGAATATTTTAAAGGGGACAGGAAAGGTAAAAATCTGATTCCAAAGACAGAAACACAGAATTTGATGGCAGATAATAATATAGACAATCTGCACATAAGAGTAAAGCATTACAGCAATATGTGATGAAGCTACTGTATGCCACTTATAATATAAACTATTACATTCCAGGGTCCAGTGATTTGATCTGTTCGATCATATTTGTATTGAAAAATAGAACATGTCTCTATATCCCTGGTGGTCTAGGGTACCCCTCCCAGCCACCCACTGAGCCCCACCGCCACGCCTCCCGGTCAGCCAGCAGGCAGCAGCACCCCACCCGCCTGACCACCAGGGATATAGGACATATTTCTATTTTTATTACAAATGCCCTCGATCGGCAGATAGTGGTCCACTGGACCACCAGGGATATTAGACGTAGTTCTATTTTAAAAATGCCGTGATCGGCAGTCAACAGTCCACTGGACCACCAGGGATATTGGACATAGGTCTATTTTAACAAATGCCCACGATCGGACAGGCAGCGTCCACTGGACCACCAGGGATATTGACGTAGTTCTGTTTTTAACAAATGCCTGCGATCGGGCAGACAGTGGTCCACTGGACCACCAGGATACTGGACATAGTTCTATGTTTTAAAACAAATGCCCGCGATCAGGCAGACAGCTGTCCACTGGACCACCAGGGATATTGGATGTAGTTCTATTTTTAACAAATGCCTGCGATCGGGCATGAAGCGCCGCCAGGTGCAGCGAGGCTGGTGGCCACCACAGGTGGCAGCTGCCCGTGTTGCGCCCTGCAATGCGGCAGCTCACCTGTGGGTGGCCATCGTTTCCCTTTTTTGGATCAACTTTGTGCTGGCACAGGTAGGGGTTCGCGATGCATGGCTCTGCACATCCGGGCTGAATATCGGGCTGTGCAGGGTATGGCTGGGGCACGCCCACCCGCACCTGCATACGTACTGATGCGCCCGCGCATCGGTTTTTGTGCCGTGCACTTTTCCCTTTTGAATATCGCACCGGGGCACATCAGTGGGTTGCGCATGGCGCAACACTGCTGACCATGTGCAACCCTTTTGAATATCTGGGCCTTTGTCTATATCCTTCTGAAGTTGTGGTTTCCAGAACTGGACACAGTACTCTAAATGGGGTCTTACCAGCTATCTATATAGAGGCAACACCACCTCCCTCTTTCTGATGGTGATACCCCTCCTTATGCACCCCATATCCCAACAGCCCTCCCAAATGCCTTGTTGCACTGCCTGACCACCTTTAGGTCAACAGATATGATTTCCTCCCAGGTCTCTTTCCTGCTTGGTGGTCACCACTATATCTCCACCCATTTTGTACTCTATCCCTGGGCTTCTGTGCCTGAAGGGCATGATTTTGCACTTTTTGGCATTGAAACCCAGCTGCCATACTCTTGACCACTCCTCAAGTTTTCTCAGGTCTCTGCTCATTCTTTCTACTCCCACGGAGTGTTCAGTTTTTTACAGATTTTGGTGTCCTCCGCAAAGAGGCAGACCTTCTCTTTCATCTGCAATGTCACTTTTAAAGACTAGTCCCAGTTCTGATCCCTGAGGCACTCCACTAGTCACCCTCCCTTCACCATAGTAAACTTTATCATCAGCTTCTGTCGCCTATCCCCCAACCAGTTTCTTACCCAGTTTACCACCTCTGGACCCACCCCTAAGCAGCCCAGCTTCCTTATGAGTCTCATAAGTGGAACAGTGTTGAAAGCCTTACCGAACTCTAGATAGACCACATCCACTACTCAATCCTGATCTAATTCCCTGGTCACCCAGTCAAAGAAATCTATCACATTAGTTTGACATGACCCTTCCCTCACCTTCCACAAATCAACATTGCCTCAGGTCTTGTAACATGATAGAGTCAAGATATTCTGCAGTCCTTTCAATCAGCAGTAATTCCATTAACTTTCCCACTGCTGATGTCAGGCTGTCTGGCCTATAGTTGCCAGCTTCATCCCTGCTACCACTTTAGAAATTTTAATCTGCCCTCCTCCAGTCCTCTGGAACCACTCATGTTTCCAGTGAGTTGCTAAACAGAACTGTCAGAAGTAGCCAGTACCTCACTGAGCTCCATCAATACCCTGGGATGCACCTTGTCTGGCCCCATTGCTTTGTCCACCTGTCCACCTGCAGATTTGTGAGTCCCTTCAGGACTCTCTCTGAAAAAAAAGACTACTGTCCACCTCCATCCCTCCAAGATTCCTGTTATTTTTTTGTGGCCACTCCCCTTCTCCTTTCTCTGTGAACACTGATCAAAAGTATTTGCTCAGGATAGCTGCCTTTTCTTGGTCCTCATCTGCATAGTTCACCCCTTCCCTTCTTAAGCTTACAATCCCTACCCTGGCCTTCTTCTTTTCACTTACATAGCTTGTCCCCTTTCATTACTGCCTGGGCTATTTTCTCCTTTGTTTGTGCCTTTGCACTCTTTACTGCTTTCCCTGCTTCTCTCTGTTTCCCTCATACACCTCCCTATCCTCCTTCCTCTGCGTCTCCTTATACCTTCTGAATGCTACCCTTTCAGCCTTTACTTTTTCAGTCTTCTTTTGAAAACCACAGTGGTCTCTTTTTCCTCTTGCTTTTGCTCACTGCTTGATACAGAGGCATGTTGCCTTCACTATGCACTCCTTTAGCTTCATCTACTGTTCTTCCATCCCGCTCATATCATGCACCCTGCCTATATATAATTTCCATTTTTGTGTTATCTTTCGGATTTTGGATGCATTTTTAAACAAGGTATGACCAGGGGTTACATTAACCCTTTGTTAAACACCCCCTTTGGGTATAATGTGGCAAGAGGTGCAGCCGAGTGCTACATAGCCCTGGGGGTGATTAATACATAGTTAATATAACCCCAAGCAGTACCTTATTGCTTTTATCACAGTTTCCAACTGTTTGTATACTTTTGGCAATGCTGTTTTATGTTTTTAGACACAGAACTACCTGAACTATCCTATGAGTAGTCAATCTGTCATCTGATGGGTGTGATGTCTGCAAGAGTGACTTGAAGACAGTGGTTGGCAAACATGTGTGAAAGCCATAAGAGGAAGTACTTCCCTACAGTACCCCGATGAGTTACCATGGTAACCAATTGATCAGTTTTGTAAAACTGCAGGAGACAGGACATTCTTTCGTGGTTTTAATTCATTAGATCACTGTAACTGGCATAAAAGTGAGGCATGCCATGGAAATGTTAATTTTGACAGTTTCTTCAACAATGGTATAGTGCACAATGTCATGGCAGGTACGGACGATGTGTGGTGTAACGGCAGCATCTGTTACCACTATGATAAATGCAGTTTTCTGTGTAGGTCTCTGTGCAAGAAAGAACGTCTGTCATGGCAGCGATTCCCTCAATCTAGAAGTGCAGTTGGGTGTCAGGTGACATGCAGAATACCTCCAGTAACTGACTGATCAAAAATAGTTTAGGAAGCTGAACACACTTGTGCAGTAGCACTGTAACCAGGGGCAGAGGGAGCTGCACTCGTATCAGTGATAGGAGAGGGGGCACTGCCTTTCACTGGTTCAGGGACTCCAACCCTCTCTACTTCACCTGCCTGCCTCTAGTTGTTAGGGACATACAGGGGGCCTGGTATCAGCAGGTACTGCAGGCACATTGTTTACATGGAGGGGTTTATTACTAGGAACTGTATGTTATGAGTGAGACTGTTAGTGTAATCAGATGGATAGCAATCGCAGTGTGCTCAGATGAAGAAAGTAATGGAGGCCAGTTTGCACTGACATGGAATTCTGATGCTCAGCATTCCAGGACGGACTTAGAAACATATAAGTTGATGGCAGATAAGGACTGCAAGGCCCATCCAGTCTGTCCATTTTTCTACCTTATGAATGTGCCATAGGCCTGTACTATGTCGATGGCCTATCTATTCATACTCATCTGCATTGCTACCATACGCCTATCCCATGCCTGTTTGAAGCTCTGCACTATATTCATATCCACCACTTCCTGAGGTAGGCCGTATCCCACCACCCTTTCTGTGAAAAAGAACTTCCTCATATTACCCCTTAATTGGCCTCCCCCAATCTCATGCTGTCCTCTTGTCCTGCTGTTTTGCTTATATTGAAACATGTTAGACTTTTTCACCTTGTTAATGCCCTTAAGATGTTTGAATGTTTCGATCATATCACCTGTCTCCCTCCTTTGCTCTAGGGTATACATATTGAGCTCCGTTAATCTGTCCTCATTTGTTTTCTGATGCAGTCCCTTCACCATTTTGGTTGCCCTTCTCTGGACTGCCTCCATTTTGTTAATGTCCTTGTGCAGGTGTGGCCTCCAGTACTGCGCGCAGTACTCCAGATGGGGCCTAACCAGTGTCTTGTAAAGAAGGATTATTACCTCCCTCTTATGACTTGCGATACCTCTACTAATACACCCCAACCTCCCTCTAGCCTTACCCACTGCTTTAGAGGTCTGCTTGGATGATTTCAAGTCATCTGTGATGATGATGCCCAAGTCTCTTTCTTCCCTTATGATTGCCAGCAACTCCCTTTCCAACCTATAGGTGGCTGGACTGTTTCTCTTCCCTATGTGCATTATCTTGCAGTTCTTTGTGTTAAACCCCAGTTGCCACTCTTCCGACCATTTTGCCAGTTTATCCAGATCTCCTCTCATTCTGACCACCCCATCTGGATCATCTACTCTGTTGCAGAGCTTGGTGTCATCTGCAAACAGACAAACCTTAGCCTCAGTCCATCTGCAATGTCACTGATGAAGATATTGAGAGGACTGGGCCCAAGACAATCCCTGAGGTACCCCACTTGTGACTTGCATCTTTTCTGACTGTATACCATTTACCACCACTCTCTGTTTTCGCCCACCAACCAGTTTGCCACCCAGCTGACCAACCTCCTACCCACCCCGGGCCTACCCAGCTTAATAATCAATCTTCTATGTGGAACAGTATCAAAGCTTTGCTGAAGTCAAGGTAGATGACATCAACTGCACCCCCTTGGTCCACCATTCTGGTTACCCAATCAAAGAAATCTGAGATTAGCTTGACAGGACCTTCCTGTTGTAAACCCATGGTGTCTTGGATCCTGTGCTCCTATAGATTCCAGGTGTTGCACTATCCTTTCCTTAAGATTAAGGAGTACCACCATAATCTTGCCCACTACTGAGGTAAGACTGACTGGTCTGTAGTTCTCCACCTCATCCTTGCTACCACTCTTGTGGAGCGGGATCCCATGAGCCCTTCTTCAGTCTTCTGGGACCTCTCCTATGCTCAGAGACTCACTAAACAGTTCTGATAATGGCTCTGCTAGTTCCACCCATAGCTCCTTTAGTACCTTGGGATGTATGCCATCAGGTCCCATTGCCTTGTCCACCTTGAGCTTAGTGAGGTCTTGTAGGACCCTTTCTTTTGTGAAGGGACTAGTGCACACATCCCTTCTCCCCTGTGCCCATGGTGCTGAGCTGTGGGCCCTGCCCTTCCTTCTTCTCAGTAAATATTGAGCAGAAGTATCTATTTAGGATAGATGTTTTTCATTGGTCCTCCTCCACACACTCCCCCTTATCCCCTTTGATCTTAGCAATACCTCCTCTGGACTTTCTCCTTTCACTAATGTATCTATAGAGAGTCTTGTCCACTTCTTTTATTGTTCGTGCTAGTGTTTCCTTGGTTTGGGCCTTTGCCTGCCTTACTTCCTTTCTTGCTTCCCCTAAGGAAGTTAGGTATGCCTCCCTATCTTCATTCCACTGCATTCCCCTATATCTCCTGAAAGCCAGCCTTTTGACTCTGACCTTTTTTGCTACTGTTTTTGAGAACCAAAGTGGTTTACTCCTTCTTTTGCACTTTCTTTTCTCTCTAACACCATGGGATGTTGCTTCAAATATTGCATCCTTAATGCTTGCCTACTTTGCCTGTACCCCCTCACCTGTATTTCTTCTTGCCAGGGCTAGCTTAACTCTGTTGGCTATCTTATCAAAGTTAGCTCCTCTGAAGTCCTGTATTTTTTTCTTGGAATGGGATGATTTAGTTCTAGTGACCAAACTGAACCATACCATGTGATCGTCACTGGCCCCCAGGTGACCTTCTACCTGGAGATCTGTGATCCTTTTCCCATTAGTCAGTACTAGATCTAAGATAGCCCTGACTCTTGTGGGTTGTTGTACCAATTGTTTGAGGCCCTCCCCCTGCAGGGAATCCACTATGAGTCTAGTTCTGGCAGATGTTCCTGCTGGTATTGACCAATCTGTATCTGGCATGTTGAAGTCTCCCATTATCAGAACCTCTCCTTTAGCTGTCATGTTTTGTATATCTTCTAACAGTAGTATGTTTATGTCCTCCCCCTGATCTGGAGGCCTGTAGACAACCACAGTTCATATGGCTGTCCCATTTCCTGTTTCCAGGTGACCCACAGTTGTTCTGGCTCCTTATGTGTATTTTGAATTTCTATAGCTTTGATATTTTCATTGACATATAGGCCCCACCCCCCTTTTTCCATCTCAGTCTCTTCTGAACAGTACATAGCCAGGTACTGAAGTCTCCCAAGTGTGGTTTCTGGTGAACCATGTCTCACTAATGGCTACTTTGTCCAGTTTAGCCTCTGTCATTGTTGCCAGCAGGACTGGGATCTTGTTTCCCAGACTGCAGGCATTTGTGTACATGATTTTCCATTGGCCAAATTTCGGTGTGATGATTGTTGGGCGAGGTCTGGCATTTCCCCTGCACATCGTATGGGAAGCCAGACCTTTTTCCTTATCTGGTGATGCAAATAAACTACAATGCAAACATGCTGAACTCCTGTGTGATCACTAACTGATGGGGAGGGGTGTTCTCCCCGTTCGATGTATCGGGTGCTGCACCCATCTCCCCATTTGCTAGTTTAAATATTCTGCAAAGATGTCAAACTTCTGCCCCAATGCACTAACTCCCTCCTTAGTCAGATGCAGTCCATTGAATTTAAAGAACTTTTGCTCCCATAACTGTTGCCAGTTACCTACAAATTTGTGTCCTTTTTTCTGGCACCAGCCCTTGAGCCACATGTTTAGCTCCTCTATCTCCCCTTCTCTGACCTTCTGTCTGCTGTCTGTCTGCCCCCCTCTCCCAGACTGGTAGGATCCCAGAGAAGGAAATGCCAGATGAAATGGATGACAGTTGGTCTCTCAGCCTGGTCAGGTGTTCCTTGGTCTCCACAACTGACTGTCTGGTGAGATTGTTGGTCCCTATGTGTACCAGGACATTGATGTTTTCTCCTTAGTTAGCTTTTCTGAATCTTGGGGCAGGTGATGTGGCCCTATATGCCTGTTAATCTGAGATCAATGTATGGATCATAGGCTGTTCATAGCCAATCAAACTGCAGCATTGAAATCTTCGTTGCTATAACAATGGATACAGTTGGGGATCCTGCCTTGGTTATGCTTCTGTTAAAATGAGTAGCTAATTTTAAAGGGCTCATAAACTGTATACACTGGACTTTAGCAAACAATTTTTCTTTGAAGATTATGTATGTGCCTAAGCTGGCATTTTTCCCTTTCATGTTCTTCTTTTTCTTTCTTTGTTTAAGCTGCTTTGGATACATTACTGGAATCAGAAGGTATGTTATCCTTTATTCTTTTCTTTTTCCATAATTTTTGGTAACATAAAGTTCCTTATTCCTTATCTTTGGCTACTTTATCTTGTAGTACTGACTGTTACCCTGTGACATCTCCCACAGGAGGAGGATTTGCATGTTCCATTTGATTACTGTGGTAACAGTACTGCAATAGTTCTGTACAGTTAACACACATTAATATTATCTACAAATTGCAGGCTTTATGTTAAGTTTGTGCACTATATTATCAAGGTCTTATTATTTCCCTGTGTAACTTCTGTACAATGTCACAGTGCTCTCTAACACATAAAATGTAAAAACATAAAAACGGGGAATTGCATCAACAAAGAGTAAGAACTGAAATAATAAGTAAGAATGCACCTTTCCACCATTATATGATGCATTGAAATCATAAAGGTATAAAGTAGGCCAAAACAGGGAATAGAAGTAACACCCTGTCAAGGGTAAGTTTTCAAACTATGCCTACCTATCTAGAGTAGGAGTTCAAGGAGAATTATAAAATCACACATGCCCCCACAATACAAAGCATCATGGGCTACAAATGCAGATCACCACAGAATACTATGCTGGTTCAACTTTAAGCAGAAATACATGGTGCCGAAAGGCCTCTCACACAGTTTGCAAAGGGTACCAACAGAAGACATAGACACGTGTTTCGTCCTATCAGGACTCATCAGTATGTCTTGTCTGTTTGACACCCCAGTGTAATGAACCAGCTACCCTAAGATGGTCTCTCTGGGTTGTATTGTGGTGAACCCAATTAAAACAAAAAACTATTTAGAAGACAAAGAACCTCTGTTCAAGGGGAATTATGCCTACCTATCCAGGGTAGGTGTTCAAGGGGAATAAAAAACAGAAGAGGGAAAAATAGGGTAAAGGTACATAAGGGACAGGTGGAAAGTAAAGGATAGGCCAAAACAAGGAATGACAGCAACACTCTGAGGGTAGCTGTACAAGGAACAAAACAATCATCAAAGGGGAAAAACTAGTCAGATTATATCAGAGGTAGGGGTAATAAGAACTTCCAAAGATCACAGAAAAGTGTAGCAAATAAGAATTTGGGAGTGGTGGTGGGGCAGTGGCTCTGGGGCAGCAGTTTTCAGACAGCCCTTGGAGACTGTGGTACTGCCCCATTTGCACGCACCTCTGCGGATTGAGGGAGAAGGTTTCCAGACTCCAGACTGAGTTGGCTAGGATGCAGACAACCTCTTATCCCACCCAGGGTCCACCAAGTCTGACACTGTTACCTCAGAAAGTGCCTAAACTATGGTGGGCTCTAGAAGGGTGGTGGTGGTGAGTCAGAGGCACATTTCTCAACCAGTATCACTACGTAATTCCTACACTGCTCTAGCAGGGTGGGACTGCAAGGAGCAGGAACCTGTGGTAGGGACAGAGGTGGATATGGGGTCCTCCACAGCGGAGACCACCAGTAGGGTGACAGATGAGGAGGAAGCAACCTCTAGTGAGTGACTTGATTGTGAGGGAGCTAGATTTTGGAATAGAAAACCGGGGGGTTATGTGCCTACATGGTGTCATGGTCCAGACAGATGGGTAGTGGATCCTGAAGACTGCTAGGACAGCAGGAAGAGAAGCAGAACTGGCTGTCATTGTCCAACTAGGACTAATAACCTGGCTAGAGATAGGGCTGGGATAGCGCAGGGGATTTTCCTGGAGCTGTGGAGGAGTCTCAAGCAGGTGGCATGTTCAGTGGCTTTCACAGAGGTGCTGCCTTTCTACAACTGGGGAGAGAAGAGGGATCTCTGCACCAGGAGCTTCATGTCATGGTTGAAGGAATGGTGCAGAGAGGAGGTGTTTGGCTACATTGGGGACTGGGGACCAAGCTGGAGGGATAAGGGCCTTTACAGGAGTGATGGCCTAAATTCATCCAGGAGGGGAACCGCAGTCTTCAGTGGACAGAATAAACGTTACTTTTAAAAACATTTAAACTAGCCAAGAGGGGTGCTGGAAGAAATCAGAAAGGCAGTAGGTAACCCCCGCCCCAGGCTAAAGTAGAAAATAGGGATAACCAGAGGGGGAAGAAGTACCTTAGGGTGCAAATTTAATACAGGAATCAGAGTGGTAGAAATGAAGGGGAATAGAAATGGGAGCAGTAATAACAGAGGGGGGAAGGAGGGAGGGAGGGCAAAATAGAAAAATGAGGGATAATAATAATCAGAGTGGTAACAAAATCTGGAAGGCCATGTGTGCAAATACTGGAAATATAGGAAATAAGATTCCAGGCCTAGCGGCCATCATGGCAGAGGCCGACCTAGATATTGTGACCATTACAGAGTCATGGTACACTGGAAACAATGACTGGGACATGGCCAACCAGGCTATAGTTTGTTCAGGACAGACAGTGTGGGAAGAAAAGGAGAGGATGTGGTGCTTTATGTGAAGGGTTGCATAAAAGTGACAGACTCGGGGCAAACCGGGAGAAGAGGTACAATAGGTCACCCTGGAAAAGGGAAACAGAGTCACTATTCTTGCTGATGTTATCTACAGACCTTCAGCACAGGGGAAGGAGTTAGATAAGGTACTGGTGGAAGTCACTGGCAAGATGGCAGAAAAAGGGAAGTGCTATTAATGGGGGGACTTCAATCTGCCACATGTTGATTGAAGTCTCCCAGCCTGTGGCATCAACTAGAAGCAGGGACATCCTGGGCTCCCTGCAGGGGCCATGTCTCAGGCAACCAGTCTTCAAACCCACTCATGATGGGGCAGTACTGGACCTGGCACTCATTAACAGGGATAGTGTTCCAGATGTCAAGGTGGAAGGCCACCTGGGGACCAGCGATCACTGTACAGTGTGGTTCAGTATAAGGACAGCTGCAGAATCAAACCACTCAAGGGCGAAGGTCCTGGGCTTCAGAAGGGCAGATTTTTGAAGATGGCTGAATGCCTCATGGATGTCATGGCAGGAGTGGATAACCTGGGTGGGGTGGAGGAACAGTGGGCAAAGCTAAAAGGGGGCATAGTGAAAACAACAAACCTTTATGTTGAAGAAGTGAATAAAAGAGAGAGGACAATGAGACCACCATAGTTCACAAAAGAGATGTCTGAAAAGGTAAAAGCTAAAAGGGTGGCATTCAGAATATACAATACAAGGAATCGCCAAGGGAGAAGGCTGGGAGGTGTATCAGGAGAAACTGAGAAAAGCAGGAAAGCAATAAGGAGTACGAAGGCACATACTGAGAGAGAATAGCCAAGCAGTAACAAAAGGGACAAGACATTTTTTAGGTTACGTAAGTGAAAAAAGAAGTCCAGGAAGGATTGTAAGGTTAAAAGGGATAGGTGAGCCAGGGGAGCAGTGCAGAGGGTAACCAGAAAGAAAAACATCCTGAGCAAATACATTTGTTCTGTGCTCCAGAGAAAGGAGAAGGAAGGGGCCACAAAAAGTAACAGGAGCTCTGAAGGGAGGGAGATGGATACTAGTCCTTTTTCAGAGAGAGTCCTAAACAGGCTCGCTAATCTGAAAGTGGACAAAGTAATGGGACCAAATGGGGTACATCCTAGAGTATTGAGGGAGCTCAGGGAGGTGCTGGCTACACCTCTGACAGTCCTATTTAAGAGCTCACTCAAAACAAGAGTGGTTCCAGACGACTGGAGGAGGGCAGCTGTAGTCCCACTTTGCAAAGAGGTAACAGGGAGCAGGCTGGCAATTATAGACCAGTCAGCTTGACATCGGTGGTGGGAAAGTTAATGGAATCACTGCTGAAGGAGATGATAGTGGAACATCTTGAATCTAATGGGTTTCAAGACCTGAGAAACCATGGATTCGCGGGTAGGTCATGTAAAACAAATCTCATAGATATCTTTGGTGGGTGACCAAGAAATTAGATCAGGGTGGAACAATGGATGTAGCCTACCTGGACTTCAGTAAGGCATTCAACAATGTTACACGCATGAGACTATTAAACGAGCTGGGTAACTTAGGAGTGGGTCAAAAGGTTGTAACGAGGGTCAGAAATTGGTAGGAGATAGGCAACAAAGGGTGGTGGTAAACAGTTCAATCAGAGGAAGAGAGGGAGGGAGGTTGACCACTGGGGTCCCTCATGGATCAGTGCTGAAACCAGTACTTTTCAATATTTTATAAAACAGGCAAAAATTTTCCTAAATGCTGACTGGCTGAAAGCCTTTTTCAGCCATGTCCTTAACAGTACATAACCCTTCAGCTGGCACTACCTATGCCGGACAATGCCCCATAACCACAGATATCAGTGTACCACTGTATGCCACCACCCACTACACTACAAACACTTAATTTGATCTGCAAAGCCATAATGGAATTGCTGTCTGATGTAACTCACCCACTCTCCCCACCCACCAACCCACAGGCAAAGTGTCTTTTCTGTAATCTTCTGAATCAACTTCTCTTTTAAACTGAAGTCTGACCTGTGCTGTCCGCTATGTTTAAAGCTGACCACAAACAAGTTTGTGAAGTCGAGCAGGGGCCTTCAAATCCTAGTTAAGAACCACTACCTGTGACCGATATAGCGAGCCTGGCAGCTAATTTTGAAAGAAAAGAAAAAAAAAAAGACCCGCTCATCCAGCGCTACTTTTATCCAGAGTTTATCAAATTAAAAAAAAATCAATACAGCACAGAGCAGATATTACGGATTGTAAAACGCTGAAGCAGAAACACTTTACATAGCGGCCGCTAAGGACACGCCTAGTAACAGTCAAAGGCTGCAAGGAAAACAAAGCTTAATAAAAGGCAAATCAAACAAACAAAAATAAAGTGCTTGTGTGTTGGGGAGAAATAGAGTTGGGAGGGGGAGAGAGAGAGAGAGAGACACACACACACACACACATACACACACACATATCAGCAGTGCCCTCTAGTGACTGGATGTTATATATGGTCTGCAAGTTGCAGTACAGATGGACTGTTTTTCTATGTTTTGTATTTGCATCTTTAACACTTTCTTACAATTCTTTTTCAAATATTTTTTTACTAGGGTGGATTATGAGGGAGGGGCCCATTTTATAAGCTCAATAAGACACTCCAAGGTGTGGGTTATGGCCTGATAAGAGCACTTCCCAGGTGCTAAAGGCACTTGGCGCAAGCATCTCATGTCTCATAACACATCTAGGGCGTGCTCTTATCAGACCATAACCCACATCTCGTCATGTCTTATTGCTTGCTTATAAGTGACATTGCAGAGGAGCTGGAGGGGAAGGTGTGCTTTTTAGCGGATGACAACAAAATCTGCAATAGGGTGGTTATTCCGGGGGGATGGAAAAGATGAGTGAGCAGACAGCTGAGAAAACTCTAGGTGTAGTCAAGGGGATGGTAGGTGGATTTCAATGCAAAAAAAGTGCAAAACAATGCATTTGGGGCACAGAAACCCAGGGGCAGAGTACAAAATGGGAGAAGTGTTACTGATGGCCCCCAAGCAGGAGAGAGATCTAGGGGTAATAATCTCTGATGACTTACAGGTGGTCAGGCAGAGCGACAAGGCAGTTGGGAGGGCTAGTAGGATGCTGGGCAAAGGGAGAGGTATCACCAGCAAAAAGGAGGTGGTGCTTCCTCTGTGTAGATCACTGGTAAGCCCTCACTTAGAATACTGTGTACAGTTCTGGAGACAACATTTCTGGAAAGAAGTAGACAGAGTGGAGGCAGTCCAGAGGAGGGCAAATCAAATGGTGCGGGGTCTGCATCAACAGCCCTGGGAGGAGAGACTAAAAGAACTCAATATGTACACCCTGGAAGAGAGGAAGATACGACAGAGACCTATAAATACTTCATGGGGGTAACTAAGGCTCAGGAGGAAAGTATTTTTCAGAAAAAAGGTGCACAAGAACAAGGGAACATGAAGTTGGAGGGGGGTAGATTCAGGGGAGATGTGAGTAAGTACTTCAAATAAATAGTGGTGGATTCCAGGAACAGCCTATCAGTCAAGGTGGTGGTGGTGAAAACAATGACAGGGTTCAAGAATACACAGGATAGGCATAAGGGAATATTAGTGGAAAGGAATGGGGTGAGGTAGAAAGACCAGGAGATCAAGTAGGGTCTAAGGAAATACTGTAGGTAGGGAAAAATGGGCAGACTGGATGGGCCAAGTGGTCCTTATCTGCTGACAAATTCTATGTTTCTATGTTTTCTTCAGGAATTTTATTTTGTTTTTCTTGACTGGGAAAGGAGGACTAGGAAAACAGGAAATACTTCTTGTTTTTATAATTGTCCCAGGGAGAGGAATAAATATGCAAACTGATACCAAATGTATTTATTTATGTATTTGTTTATTTATTGAAATTGTTTCACCAGGATGGCACACTGAGCCAAAAAAGATGCTTCGTCTCGGTGGAGCCTGGGGGTAGAGGCACAGTGGGAGATAACTCGCAGGTTATCAACGTTACGATAATGAGGAAAACAGTAGAACATAGTTGAACACAATTACAGCAATACAGTAGACTGAGATTCTGTTGAACAGTTTACACAGAATGAGTTTCAGCTATACAGTTGCAGGATGCAGAGGAAGGGTTATAGTTATACAATTGTGTGATGGAATAGGGACAAGACATCAATACAGTAAAACAACAACACTTGGAAGGCATAGAGTATAGTACAGACATAACCAGCGAAATGTGCTGGATAAATTATAACTCGTGGGATAGAACTGGATAGCTGAGGTGTGACACTGGCAGTGGAGAACATGTGGTGATCGGGTAGTATCAAGTAGGATTTAGGACAGGGCAAGACCATGTGCCAAGAAGTGCTGAAGGTATAGATAAGCCAGCTTCCATAGCGTAAGCTAGGTGCCACTGGTCAGGTAGTCAGGAGGGGGTGAGGTATACGGGGACACCTTTGAGGCTTAGGTGCAGGAGCAATTTACCGAGAGGTAGTCTGCTAGTGCTGAAGACAGGGAGTGCATAGAGGAGGATTGGCGAATTTGGGGAGGGAGTTCATTCCAGAATTTGGGGAAGTGGTAGGAGAAGGCAGATTGCCCAATAGTGGTTTTCCACCTAGGGATTTGTAGCTTCCGGTTGTCGAGTGATCTGAGGGCATGAGAAGGGGAAGGAGCTGGGGTAAGTAAGGTAGAGAGGTATGAGGGCAGGGCGTCATGCCAGAATTTGGCTACAAATTTAGCGCAGTGCTGTAGGCGACAGTTTTCGAGGGAAGAGAATGCGGTGGCATGGTAGAGGTGGTGATGTGGGTGCGGGGTGGCATCGGATGGCGGCTTAGAAGGCATGGAAAGTGTGTCCAGTCTGGATAAAGTAGATTTGGGAGTGGCACTGAATACTATGTCGCAGTAGTCAAATGAAGGGAGGATCATCTTATGCACTAGCTCACACTTGGCCATGAGACGGAGGCAGTTGCGGTTCCTGTAAAGGGCTCCAAGCTTGGGGCACAGTTTTTTTATGATGGCATCAATGTGTTTGGAGAAGGACAGGTGATGGTCAAGCCAAACCCCGAGGTAGTGGAAGGAAGTAACGTCCTCTAGTACCGTCCCATCAAGGGTGTGGAAGGTAGGGAGGGAAGGGAGAATGGTTAGACGTTGCCGAGTGCCGAAGGTCATTGTGGTAGTTTTTTTTTTTTTATGTTGAGAGAGAGCTGGTGAGAGCTAAACCATAACCGTACCTTGTTGAAGTCAGCCTGGAGGTTGGCTGTTACCTCTTCTGGGGAGGAGCCAGAGGCAAAAAGGACAGTATCATCTGCGTACATTTGAATAGAAGTGGAGACATACTAGAGGGAGATTATTGAGAAAGATGGAGAACAGGATAGGCCAAGTACTGACCCCTGGGGAACTCTGGTGGCTATAGGGAGGTGAGGAGGTGACATCGGAGATTCTAACTGATTGAGTTCTGTCAGGAGAGGTAGGCCCTGAACCAATTGGCAGGTGAGCTAGCTAGGCTGCTTACTGAGAGACAATGAAGTAGCAGGGGTGGGAGACTATCAAAAACTTTGGCAAGGTCTATAAAATGGCTGAGGTGATTAACCTTTGTCCATACCTGAGAGGATGGAGTCCATGAACCCTAACCAGGGAGGAGGCTGTGGAATGGCCCTTCCTGAAACAGAACTGGAATGGGCGAAGAAGTTGGTGTCAGAGAGGAAGGAGGTGAGTTGATTGAGCACTAGGTGTTCTTGCAGTTTGTGAGAGCAGAGAGGAAGGAGGCAGGGTGATAATTGGAGGGGGGAGGCAGTGACACCCCCTTTAGGAAGGGGGATGATGATGGCCTGCTTCCAGACCTGGGGACAGCAGCAGAGGAAAAGGAGAGCTTTAAGCGGGTGGCGAGGGGGGTTGCTATGGCTGGGGCAGAGAGGTGGAGTAGGTTGCAGTCGGTGCCATCGGGGATTTACTTTTAGTTGTGTTGAGGGCTGAAGGGCTTGAGGACATCAACTGGCAAGATTTCTTTGAAGGTGAAGGTGGGGGGCCCACTGGAATTAGAACATATGGGGAGAGGACAGAGTGGCACCGAGGTGGGCAGGGAAGAGAGGAGGGCCAAGGCACAGGAAGTGAAATATGTGTTGAATTCAGCAGCAACATGCTGTGGATTAGAGAGGACTGAGTTGTTCACGAGAAGGAGAGGGGGAGGGTGGGCAGTTGGAGGGGAGAAGATGGAGTGAATAACCAAAAAAGGTTCAAGAGAAAAAGAAAGCATTCAGGAAGCACAAGGAATCACAGAAGGAGCAGGACAGACAATTGTATCAGTTAAAGCAAAAGGAAGCTGGGAAGGTAGTCAGAACAGCAAAGACCCGAACTGAGGAAAAGATAGCCAACTCAGTTAAGGTGGGGATAAAATCTTTTGGATACATCAGGAGCGAAGGAAGACCAACGGAGGGATAGTGAGGCTTAATAAAGGGGAGGGGTGGGTGGGCAGAGGGTGACTGTGAAAAGGCAGATACTAAGCAAATACTGAGCAAAAATATTTACAAATGAAGAGGGAAGGTACCTAAAACAAACAATAGAAACACTCTGGATACAGATGTTGATACTGAGCCCGTTACAGAAGAAAGGGTTCTGAAAGAACTCTAAACTGAAGGTGGATAAAGCAATGGGGCCTGATGGGATTCATCCCAGAATTCTAAAAGAACTAAGGGTAGAACTAGTGACACCACTGACTACCCTCTTTAACAAATCATGGAGGATGGGTGGTACCCGAGGACTGGAGGAGGACAGATGTGATTCCCTCTCATGAAAGTGGGAGCAGGGCAGAAGCAGGAAACTACAGACCTGTTAGTTTAACCTCAGAGATAGGGAAAATGATGGAATCACTTCTGAAGGAAAGAATTGTCAAGTACCTAGAGGCCAGAGGGGCACAGGACCCAAGGCAGCATGGATTCACAGTGGGAAGGTCATGCCAGACGAATCTAATAGATTTCTTTGACTGGGTGACCAAAGCAGTAGATCAGGGAGGGGCTGTGGACATGGCCTACCTAGACTTTAGCAAGGCATATGACACAGTCCCACACAAACGATAATATACAAGTTAGCCAGCCTGGGAGTGGGTCCCAAGATGATAGTCTGGCAAGAATGGCTGGAGAATAGGACACAGAGGGTAATAGAAATGGAGTCCACTCTGAAGAAAGGGGTTACTAGTGGGGTACCGCAGGGTTCAGTATAGGACCAGTCCTCTTCAATGTCTTTATAGCGACATTGCAGAGGGACTAGAAGAAAAGTATGTCTCTTTGCAGATGACACAAGATCTGCAGCAGAGTTGATGCACAAGGTGGGGTGAAAAGGATAAGAAGGGACTTGGCAAGGTTAGAGGAATGGTCAAATGTATGGCAGCTTAGATTCAATGTTAAGAAGTGCAAGGTAATGCACCTGGGAAACAAAAACCCAGGGGAAGAGTACGCAATGGGGGGGGGTGAGATACTAACAACAAAAATGGAATGGGTCCTGGGGGTAGTCATATCAGATGACTTAAAGGTGGGCAAGCAATGTAAGAAGGCAGTAAGGAGGGCTGGGGGATACTGGGATGCATAGGGAGAGGCATCACCAGTAGAAAACAGGAAGTTGTTATCCCTCTGTACAGACAGCAGGTGAGACCCCATCTGGAATACTGTGTGCAGTTCTGGAAACCCAATTTCTGAAGGACATAGACAGGATGGAAGCTGTCCAGAGGAGGGCGACTAAAATGGTGCAGGGTCTGCACTGGAAGACATATGAAGAGAGACTAAAGCAGCTTAATATGAATAGCCTTGAGGAAAGGAGGGAGAGGGGGGACATGATAGACACTTTCAAGTACCTCAAGGGAATCAACAAAGTCCAAGAGGGTAGCATCTTTCAAAAAAAGAGGTGTGCAAGAACAAGGGGGCACAATTTGAAGATGGGGGTGGCTCAGAGTAATGTAAGGAAGTATTTTTTCACAGAGAGGGTTGTGGATGCATGGAATGGCCTTCTGGAGGAGGTTGTGGAGTCAAAAACAGTGGTTGAATTCAAGCATGCATGGGACAGTCATAAGGTAATTCTAGGGGTGGGGTAGAAAGAAGTAGGCTGCTTGTTAACTAGGATCTGCAGCTTATCCATTAGGTAGGAAATGGGCAAACTGGATGGGCCAAACAGTCCTTATCTGCCATCAGATTCTATGTTTCTATGTTTCTATCTGAGATACAGCATAACATTCTGTGGTGATTTGCATATGTAGCCCATGATGCTTTGCATTGTGGGAGCATGTATGATTTGTATAATCCAGAAATGTTAGGCCAGCGATTGCATGCAGAATTATTAAGGTTTATTAGGGTTCTTGTGATCAGTCTCTTTTAAATTATGGCCCATTTAAGTTATGGGCTAACAGATTATAATTACACGGTGGGTGATCTTGCGAACTGTGATCAAATTCAGACCCAGTGGGTTCGTCAGTAAAGTTACAGCTGCCTGGTGGTGGTGTTGAGTTACTTACAGCTACTGTAGTAAGTAGCTCAGGACAGGGAGCGAAACAGGCACAACTCGGTCTCGGACCATTGGAGAGGAGGCCGTGGATTTGTTGGGGTGAGGGGTCGTTACTAAAAAAGGAACCAGGAGTCAGAATAGGACCAGTCATCAGGGCAGGGTGGTGAGGTGTCTTGTCATCATAGCCAGCAGATTTGTGGAGTGGGAGGACAACCTGAAGCAGCCAGGTCACGGAGCGAGTTTGGAGTGGCTGCTTGGGTGGGAGTGGACACTGCACAGGATTCACCAGCAGTCTGAATCGGAACTTTGGAAAGTATTTAGTTATTTAAAACTTAATGGTGCTGATATGATTGAGTTACAATGACATTATGTGATTATGTTTTGATTAATGGAGATTGGGCAGCCACAGTAGCCTGGGAGGGTGTCAGGATAATTGACAAGAGCTGCCTGAGCTGAGTGTGGTGGGAAGAAGGCCAGCAACATTGAGCCTGAGGACAGCAAGGTTGATGTGGTAGGCAGGTGTGGATGGTAAGCAGCTTCCTGAAGTCCCTATACAGTCTCAGCTGCTTATAAATGGATTGCTCTGGATAAGGCACTTTTGTCCATTATAAGCGGCTGTTCAACCTAAGCAAAATTAATTACAGTGCTATCTATACTGTATTTCATTTTCAGCCTTGCAGTCTGCCTGCAGTAAATAGTTTAATAAGTAAATTCTTCTTTAAATACAGAGTCTTGTTCCCTGTACCGCCATTTGTAGCAGAGGCTGTTTAACTGCTCCACACCACAGAGACATGCAAACCACAAGTGGGAAATCCAATTCCGATTCCTCCTTGTGCGAATCATAGAAACACAGAAACATAGAATTTGACAACAGATAAGGACTGCTTGGCCCACCCAGTCTGCCCATTTCCCTACCCTAATGGGTAAGCTGTAGATCCTAGTTAACCAACAGTCTACTTCTTTCTACCCCACCCCTAGAAGTGCTTTTATGACTGTCCATGCATGCTTGAGATTCAACCACTGTTTTTGACTCCATAACCTCCTCTGGAAGGCCGTTCCATGCATCCACAGCCTTCTCTGTGAAAGATACTTCCCACATTACTTCTGAGCCCCTCTATATCTTCAATTGTGCCCCTTGTTCTTGCACACACTTTTTTGAAAGATGCACCCTCTTGGACTTTGCTGATTCCCTTTAGGTACTTGAAAGTTTCTATCATGGCCCCCTCTCCTCCTTTCCTCAAGGCTATACATATTAAGCTCCTTTAGTCTCTCTTCACATGTCTTCCAGTGCAGACCCTGCACCATTTAGTTGCCCTCCTCTGGACAGTTTCCATTCTGTCTATGTCTTTCGGAGACTGGGTCTCAGAACTGCACACAGTACTCCAGGCAGAGTCTCACCAGCTGTCTGCACAGAAATAACAACTTCCTGTTTTCTACTGGTGTTGCCTCTCCTATGCATCGTCAGTATCCCCCAGCCTCTTAACTAACCCTCTCATTGCCCCACCTTTAAGTCATCTGATATGACTACAGGTCCCTTTCCATTTTGTTGTTAGTATCTCACCCCACATTATGTACTCTTCCCTGGGTTTTGTTTCCCAGGTGCATTACTGCTGCACTTCTTAGCATTGAATCTAAGCTGCCATACATTTGACCATTCCTCTAAACTTACCAAGTCCCTCTCATCGCTTTCCACCCACCTTGTGCATCTACTCTGTTGCAGATCTTTGTGTCATCTGCAAAGACATACTTTCCTTCAGAGTCCTCTGCAATGTTGCTAAAGACATTGAAGAGGACCACAGTCCTAATACAGAACCCACAGTACCCCACTAGTAACTTGCTGAGTGGACTCCATTACTATTACCCTCTGTGTCCTATTCTCCAGCCAATTCTTTACCCAGGCTATCATCTTGGGACCCATTCCCAGGCTGTCTAACTTGTATAGTAAATCTTTTGTGTGGGACTGTGTCAAATGCCTTGCTAAAGTCTAGGTAGGCCATGTCCACAGCCCCTCCCAGATCTACTACTTTGGTCACCCAGTTAAAGAAATCTATTAGATTCATCTGGCATGACCTTACCGCTGTAAATCCATGCTGCCTTGGGTCCTGTGCCCCTCTGACCTCTAGGTACTCGACAATTCTTTCCTTCAGAAGTGATTCCATCATTTTCCCTATCACTGAGGTTAAACTAACAGGTCTGTAGTTTCCTGTTTCTGCCCTGCTCCCACTTTTGTGAAGGGAATCACATCTGCCCTCCTCCAGTCCTCAGGTACCACCCCATCCTCCCATGATTTGTTAAAGAGGGTAGTCAGTGGTGTCACTAGTTCTACCCTTAGTTCTTTAGAATTCTGGATAAATCCCATCAGGCCCCATTGCTTTGTCCACCTTCAGTTTTAAGAGTTCTTTCAGAACTCTTTCTTCTGTAAATGAGCTGGTATCACTTCTGTATCCAGAGTGTTTCTATTGTTTGTTTAGTACCTCCCCTCTTCATTTGTAAATACTGAGCAAAAATATTTGTTTAGTATCTCTGCCTTTTCAGTCGCCCTCTGCCCACCCCTCTCTTTATTAAGCCTCACTATCCCTCCGTCTTCCTTGCTCTCTGATGTAGCTAAAAGGTTTTATCCCCTTC
The DNA here is from genome assembly GCA_016271365.2 of Neoceratodus forsteri. Lineage (NCBI taxonomy): Eukaryota > Metazoa > Chordata > Ceratodontiformes > Ceratodontidae > Neoceratodus > Neoceratodus forsteri. The sequence continues at coordinate 558,453,044 of CM057458.1, forward strand.
TTAACTGAGTTGGCTATCTTTTTCCTCGGTTAGGCCTTTGCTGTTCTGACTACCTTCCCAGCTTCTTTTGCTTTAACTGATACAATTCTTGTCCTGCTCTTCTGATTCCTTGTACTTCCTGAATGCTTTCTTTCTCTTGAACCTTCACTGCCACCAGATGAAGGTGATATACTCAAAACATGAACAAAAGACAGTAATGCTAAGATTAAAGAGCAGGTGAGGTAAGTCTAAGTCAACAGTAGTCAGTTTATTATATTTATTCAGCTATAGGCTTCCTTACAAATCTCACTGACATGATGAGAATAAGTAGTGCAGTTCTTGTAATCCAACCCCAAAAGTATGAAACAGGAGACCTTTTCAATGGGGCAGTTATTAATGAAAAGCCCCAAATAAGGGAGTTGATTAGTTCTGTTAGGAATTACTATATAGTCATACCTCTTAACTGTCCCACATTTTGAGGGATGTCCCTCAGACACCCATAAAATTGCTCTGTCCCACATTTGTCCCACAGAGAAGGTGCTGTCTACACAAAGTGCTGTAAACTCAGATTTCAAAACAGACAATCATAATATTTTAAGTTGCTAAATCAAAATTAAGCATAAAAAAGATAAAGACAATGGTAATCAGAGTCCAGAGACTGTATCTCCATGTTTGGTGATGGGTCTCACATTTTTCAGTGTGGCTCAGTTCGTAGCCTGTCCACCTCTGGGCCAGAAGGTCATGGGTTGTAGTCCTACACCAGGATTCGGCTCATACCATAACGGGTGGCACCCAAGTGCAGTACTAAGGGGATGCTGCACTGTCAGAGTGTGCCTTCCCGAATTTCCTTGGGATGTTAAACTGTGTTCCTGTCTGTCTTTTCTGTTGGTTGTGGTGGTTGATCAGGTGGATGTTAAAGATCCCATGGCATCTGACCTGAAAGGAGTAGAGGAATTTCCAGAGTAACCTGGCCAAATTTCCATCACTCAGGTTCTATTTCATTTGGTTTGCTACCCAAGCCCCGCCACCCTCCCAAGTGAATCTGAAAATGGGCAGTATTAGCTGTTATTTCCCAGTCAACAGAAACTAAATAAATAAATGAGGGCCAGTGTCGCCCATTTAGACTGTTAGCACTCTTCATTTCAGTGACAGAACGTTCTGAGGTATGATGTTGATTTTCATCTCATGTCCCACCATGGATATGAGATTGTGCACCTATTCCATTTCCCCCACTGTGCAGCAATCATAGTACACAGTAGTTTGTATCATGTTGATTGGATTCAGCACCTACCTACACTGGAGCCTAACAGGATGCAATGCCGTCCATTGCACAGCTCACAGAAGCCAGCTGAAACTGTACTGATGACCCATTGGGGCTGAGTTTGAGCGCAGTTCACAACTTCACATGGACCGTCGCACAAAGCCACCACCACTGCATGGCTTACCCCCACCCCCAGCTCACAGAAGCAGCTGACTCATGACACAAAGAGATGACCAGTGTTAGTGAAACTGCCAAAAGTGCTGCTTCCTGCTTCCAGGTCATACTGTGCATGCACACTTTCTTGAATGTATGTAAGGCAGGCCGAGAGGCAACAGGGAAGCCAGGAAGGCATGGGGGTGGGGGGAGTGACAGCAAGAGGGAAGGAACTGCTGTTAGAATTTTACTACTCTACTGGACTAAAGAACTAGAACTCTACTACTGGGAACTTCAATTTAGGGTAAACAAAAAATGTGCATTTGTCTGAGTTGGGTGAAGGAATTGTTATCTGTAAAGTTAGCTAGTTGAAAAAGAAACTGTTAATTAGGGGGAGTGGCTTAGAGAGAAGGAAGCCAGGTGTTTACATTTAAAAACTGACCTACATAGCTTGTGGCAGAGAACAGCAAGAGGAAGGAGCTGCTGTTAGACCTTTACTGGGACTATATTGCCCTCCACCCCTCAGACGGTTCTAATTTTATAGGCAAATGATTTGACTGACAACAGGAACTTCCTGTTTGGGAACAGGAAGGGTGATCACAGAAGCACAAAAGACTCACCATCCTAGAAGGAAAAGAGTAGCTCTCCATCCCCCCAGCTGCTGGAGGTCTGACTCTGAGCAAGTAAAAGGAGACTACTGAGGAATATAGGAACTTACTGTCCCAGAACAGGAAGATCAGGAGCTTTAAGGGCACGGAGGCAGTGGGAAAGTGGGGAGAAAAAAAATTATATAAAAAACATAAATAAAATAAAGAGACAAAGGAAAGAGCAAGTATACAAAACAGTTAAGGGGCCACGAATAAGACATGATGGGAGTGGTGCAGTGCAGTGACTGTGGAGCAGCAGTCTTCCGGGAGATGTTCTGAAGGATGCAGTGTTGTCCTGTCTGCAGACACCTCTCTGGGCTGAGGGAAGAGGTTGCTCGTCTTCAGGCTGAGTTGGTCAGGATTCGGGGGACCTCATTTCCCACCCAGTGACCACCAGGGCCACCGCCGCTGCCTCAGAGGTTGCCAAGAAAGAGGAGCGGTTGGACCACAGTGGGCTCAGGGAGGGTGAGTGGTGGAACAGGGTGCATCCTCAGCTGCACCTCTCCACAATATATGCTGTTCTGGCAGAGGTGGGTTCTCGATGGAGCACCCGCGAGTGGAGACCAGGGAGGATGCTGGGAACCTCCACAAAGGAAACCCACAGGAGGGTGGCATGGGACCCCACAGGGGAAGGAAACAACTCCTGGTGGGGGACTCCATTGTTAGGAAGGTAGAACTGGGTGAGGGATGGGAAAGTGAAGTAAGGTGCCTGCCTGGTGCTATGGCTTGGAGGGACAGGGAACGAATCCTCAGAATCGTGGGAGCAATTGCACAGAGCAGGGAGCTGAATGTCATTGTCCACCTAGGGACAAATGATCTGGCTAGGAGAGGGATCAGAGTGGTGCAGAAGGACTTTGTGGAGTTGGGGAAGGGCCTTAGACAAGTAGCACGCACGGTAACCTTCTCAGAGGTGCTGCCTGTCTATGGTATGGGTGAGGCTAGGGTGCTCTGCACCATGGAATTCAATCAGTGGTTGAAAAACTGGTGCAGAGCTCAGGGTTTTGGTTTCTTTGGGGACTGGGGGTCCACCTGGAGGGATGCAGGCCAATACTGGCACAATGGTCTGCATCTGTCCAGGAGGGGAACCAAGATCCCAGGTGATATGTTTAAATGCTTCATTGGCAAGCATTTAAACTAGTCAAGGGTGGAGGCACTGAAAAGAAGAGAAATCCTAGCCCCCCCCCAAAAAAAAAACCTCAGGGTAGTTAGTGAGGTAAACACCAAGACAGAGAAGTCGATAGGGAGAAGGGCAGGGGTAAAAGGAAAAAAAGACAAAGGCAGTAGGGACAGGGATGGGGCAAAAAGGGGTAAGGCCATCAAAAAATGGAGGGTAATGAGTACCAATGCCAGTAATCTGGGTAAAAAGCTCTCTGATCTGGTGGCCTTGATGGAAGAGGGATGCCTTGATATCGTGGCAGTCACAGAAACATGGTACACAGAGAACCATGACTGGGATGTCAACATACCAGGGTACACAATCTACAGGAGGGACAGGGAGGGTAGAAGAGGAGGAGGAGGAGTAGCTCTTTATGTAATGGAAGGGATCAAAACAACAGAACTAAAGGATAGACAGGGATGAGAGGAGGCACTGTGGGTCACCCTGGAGACTGGAAATGGCACCACAATCCGCACAGGGGTTGTATACAGACCCCCGTCTCAGGGGGAGGAAACGGACAAGGAAATGATAGAAGGCATCCTTAAGATGGCAGAGAAAGGGGAGATATTGCTGATGGGGGACCTGAATATGCCAGATGTTAACTGGAGCACCTTTGCTGCAGCCACATCCAAGAGCAGGGCCATTCTCAATGCCCTACATGGTGCATGCCTCAGACAGCAAGTGTTGGTACCCACTTGGGAGGGAGCAATCTTAAACCTGGTACTCTCAAAGGGGGACAAAGAGAGGATCTCAGATCTAGAAGTGGGTAGCCTTCTGGGAACAAGTAACCACCAAACAGTGTGGTTCACGATAAACTCAGCTTTAGAGTCAAGCCATTCAAAAGTGAAGGTCCTGAACTTCAGGAGGGCTGATTTTGTCAAAATGGGAGAGTGCCTCAGAAAAGTACTAGCAAACAGGCAAGAAGGAGTGGTGGAGCAACAATGGTAAAACATGAAAACTGCCATCACAGAGGCAACAAGCCTTTGTGTGAAGCAAATAAATCAAAATGAAAGAAAAAAAACATTATGGTTCTCAAAAGAGGTGGCGGGGAAGGTTAGGGAGAAAAAGATAGCATTAAGGAAGTATAAGGAAACACAGGAGGAGCAGGACAGAGAACTGTACCAGTTAAAGCAGAAGGAAGCAGGTAAGGCAGTCAGAATAGCAAAGGCCCTCACTGAGAAAAAGATAGCCAACTCAGTTAAGAAGGGGATAAGACCTTTTATAGGTACATTAGGGAGCCAAGGAAGACAAAAGGAGGGATACTGAGGCTGAATAAAGAGAAGGGTGGGTGGGTGGGTGGGTGGGCAGAGAGACAGTGAAAAGCAGGGATACTGAATGAATACTTCTGCTCAGTATTTACAAAGGAAGAGGAGGGAGGTACCTAATCCAGTCAATAGAAGCTCTCTGGATAGGGGGGTCAATATCAGTCCTTTCACAGAAGAAAGAGATCTAAAAGAACTCCTAAAACTGAAGGTGGACAAAGCAATGGGGCCTGATGGGAGTCACCCCAGGATTCTAAAGGAACTAAGGAGAGAACTAGTAACACTATTGACTACGCTTTTTAACAAATCATGGGAGGATGGTGTGGTACCTGAGGACTAGAGGAGGGCGGATGTGATTCCCATTCACAAAAGTGGGAGCAAGACAGTGGCAGGAAACTACAGACCTGTCAGTTTGACCTCAGTGGAAGGGAAAATGATGGAATCACTTCTGAAGGAAAGAATTGTTGAGTACCTAGAGGCCAGTGGGGCACAGAACCCAAGGCAACATGAATTCACAGTGGGAAGGTCATGTCAGACAAATCTAATCGATTTCTTTGACTGGGTGACCAAAGTAGTAGACCAGGTAGGGGCTGTGGACATGGTCTACCTAGACTTTAGCAAGGCATTTAGCACAGTCCTGCACAAAAGATTAATAAACAAATTAGCCAGCCTGGGAGTGGGTCCCAGGGTAGTAACCTGGGTAAAACATTGGCTGGACAATAGGACGCAGAAGATAATAGTAAACAGAGTCCACAGTGAAGAAAGGGGGATTACTAGTGAGGTACCGTAGGGTTCTGTGCTTGGTCTGATCCTTTTTAATGTCTTTATAAGTGACATTGCAGAGGAACTGGAAGGAAAAGTATGTCTCTTTGCAGGTGACACAAAGATCTGCAACAGGGTTGATACACAAGGTGGGGTGGAAAGGCTGAGAAGGAATTTGGCAAGGTTGGAGGAATGATCAAATGTATGGCAGCTTAGATTCAATGCAAAGAAGTGCAAAGTAATGCACCTGGGAAACAAAAACCCAGGGGAAGAGTACACAATGGGGGGTGAGATACTAACAACAAAAATGGAATGGGACCTGGGGGTAGTTATATCAGATGACCTAAAGGTGGGCAAGCAATGTGAGAAGGCAGTAAGGAGAGCTGGGGGATACTGGGATGCACAGGGAGCAGCATCACCAGTAGAAAATAAGAAGTTGTTGTCCCTCTGTACAGACAGTTGGTGAGACACCATCTGGAGTACTGTGTGCAGTTCTAGAGACCCCATCTCCGCAAAGACATAGACAGGGTGGAGACTGTCCAGAGGACGGCAATCAAAATGGTGCAGGGTCCTCACCAGAAGACATACAAAGAGAGACTAAATGAGCTTAATATGTATACCCTCGAGGAAAGGAGGTGGGTGGGGGTCATGATAGAAACTTTCAAGTACCTCAAGGGAATCAACAAAGTCCGAGAGGGTAGCATCTTTCAGAAAAAGAGATGTGCAAGAACAAGGGGGCACAATTTGAAGATGTGGGGGGTGGCTCAGAGGTAATGTGAGGAAGTATTTGTTCATGGAGAGGGTTGTGGATGCATGGAACAGCCTTCCTGAGGAGGTTGTAGAGTCAAAACAGTGGGGGAATTCAAGAATGCATGGGACAGATATAAGGCAATTCTAGTGGGGGGGGTAGGAGGAAGTAGTCCGTTGGCTAACTAGGATCTGCAGCTTATCCATTCGGTAGGGGGAAATGGGCAGACTAGGTGGTCCAAGCGGTCCTTATCTGCCATCAAATTCAATGTTTCTGTGTTTTTATGTGGCAGGCAGTGCACAGCTGTGAGCTGCGCTGACTGGAGAAATCTAAATGAATTTTGGGTATGGGCAGTTCATGGTGGTGTAGAATTAGAATGATGGGTGTGGGCAGTGCATGGTGGTGTACAGCCAGACCAACACCCCCATCGAGCATCCCCTTGATCTGGCTGGCTCCGAATCTAGCGAAAAAAAACAAAACATGCATTTCATGCACTCGCAGATTCTAAACTAGGTTAGCTGGGCCCCCCGGAACTCAGAGCCCTCCCTACACGTGTCCTTTGCGTAATGGCAAATACAGCCCTGCACCTCGGGTCCCATTGCCTTGTCTACTTTTAACTGTGCCAGTTCCTTGAGCAGTCTTCCCTCTGTAAAAGGACTAGTGTCCACCTCCCTTCTGGTAATGTCCTTGTCCCTTATCTTTGGCCCGTCACCTACCTCTTCATCCATAAATACTGAACAAAAGTATATATGTGTTGAAGCGAGCAGTGCGGCACCACACTTTTACTCTAAATGGAACCGCTTTAGCGTCTGCCATATTCCCAGTTCGGACATTACAATATTAAAATAAGTAACCTGCAACTGGTAAAACAAAGGCTTTTCCATGTAAAAGCTTAATCGGAGGAGTAAGCCTTTGAGGGGTGGGGGAGTTGAATATTTAGACAGCTTTCCTTTAAAACACTCTGCACAACATATGTTTTTGCAAATTCTGACTGTACTACTCCTTTAAAAATGGACAACTGATCTGACTGGAGCAGCTGGACTGTACAAGTTGCTCCCAGTCTGGAGACCCAATTCTCAAAGCTCCTGGCAGGATGCAAGAGGACTGCGCCACAAAGAATGGCGCAAAGTACCCCTTGCACCAAATGATGCGCTGGGATCGAGTCTCAAAGTCAGCCTGCATCAACCACTAGCTGCCTGCCCCAAACCAGGCTTATGCCGCCCGTGCTCCACAAAAATGGCTGCGGTGTGGCGCAAGGGGGCATGTGGCAGACACAAGCTGCCATATCCCTTAAAACAGGATTCCGGACAAACACCCAGAAGAAAAATTTCTAAGTACCCTTAGACCAGCCAGTGCTAGTCTAAAGGTACTCAGAAATTTTCCTCAATCTTTGATCATGTACACTTTACAGTATATGCTCGGTGATGTGACCATTCAGTCAGGGCTGGCTGCAGAAGTGTGTGGAAGGCTGTGCTGGTCCCAGCTCTCTTTTGGGATGGGGTGGAGGAGCTGGGTGGTGGGCACTACCTGCTGACATGGGGGCCATTAGACCACCAGAGAAGTGGGGTACTTTTATGTACATCCATTCTGGGTGCATCGGGGAATGGGGGGCACTAGACTACCAGGGAATGGCGGTATGTTCATTTATATCAATACTGGGCACGTCGGGAAAGGGGGACGCTTGACTATTAGGGTCTGGGGGTAAGTTAATTTATATCTATACCTGGCGCATCAGGGAATGGGTGGGCACTATGCCACCAATGCCAGGAGCCTAAGGACATGTTAATGATTGTAGTGCCAACATCAGGGGCTGGATTTTCAAAGTCCTATGTCTGACACAAAGTGCCTGCAGCAAACAGTTGTGCCATGACTGGCACCTTGCTTTGAAAGATGCGGCTGGGAGCTATTCAGAAAAGAAGCCTATGGTGAATGCAGGCTGCTTGCAGCAAAGAGGGTTTGTGCCAGCCTTGCACCACAAAAAGGGCATGGCACAAGGGGGCTTGCAGCAGATGCAGGCTGCCACATCCCCTTAATCCATATTCAGAGAAACCTCCTAGAGGACAATGGTCTAAGTACCGTTAGACCAGCAAAAAAGCAGGTGTAACGGTACTTAGACACCTTCTGGGAGGGTTGGCAACTGTGCGCTCTGTGTGCCCACCCCCCTCCCAGTGTACTGTGTACCTCATAAACAGCCCTGGTAATCCAGTGGTCCCCCCTCCTCACCCCTATCCCCAAAGGGTAATGAAATATGTCAGCTCCCCCATCCCCAATAGTGTTGTTAAAGATTCCCTCATGGGCAACCTGCCCCCCCATCCCGATCCCTGACATATTGTCATGCCAGTTATTAAATCAAAATTAACATGTCTTATGCAGTGTTGCCCTGGTGGTCTAGTGGCCCCCCTTACTCGGCAGTGCCAGACCACCCCACTCCCCCTCGACCCATACCCAGCTGGCGACTGGCACAGCCCACCTCACCACCACAGCCAGCCGCTGACTAAGCTCTGCATGAACGCACCCCCTGAAATTATCCTCCCCCCACAGCCTGTCTCTTTCCTACCAGTCCTGCGCCTAGCATCCCCTCTCCCTGCCTCAGCAACAGCTACTGCAGTCTTCAACTTAATCTCATGACAAAAGCCCTGTACTCTCATGTGCCTTCTTTCTCATCTTAAAATTACTACCTTTTATGCGCTCGACATGTGTTTCCGTTCTTGCTCAGCCTTTGCATAACTGACCTACAACTGAACTTAATAATGTTATTTGTTATGCTTGTTTTTAGTCTGCATTTTGTACTTTTGTAACCATTTGTGTGTGCGTTACCCTGTCCCCAGGTTACACCTGGAAGCAGAGCCTCGGCTCTGTGTGCTTTCAGTCACCAAATTTTAAATAATACATAAATAGTACACGCTCAGTGAATGCCATTTACTGGGTGTGTACTATTTACAATAATACACTCACAGCGATTGCTCAGTCGGCGACTGGCCACATTAGTAAGAGGTGGGTGTGATAGTCACTGGCTGGGTATGGGTTGGGGTGGAACGGGGCAGTTTGGCACTGCTGGGTGGGGGGAGTGGGGGGGCACTAGACTACCAGGGCAACACTGCATAGGGCATGTTCGTTTTTTTTTTTATATATATGTACTTTATTGTCATAGTACAGTTTACATGTATTTCAACTTTGTTTTAGTAGTTTCTTTTTTTGTTTGTTTCATTGTGCTAAGTTAGCTAAACATTCTTGACTTAATTCCATTTAACTGTTTACAGCAAAATGAATTTATGAATAAACAAAAGAAGGAAAATAAAAATGTTTGTAACATTACAGAGGTGAATCTAGGTTAATATATTACTCAGATGTTTCCTTAATCCAGTTTTCCTAAAAAATCCACTTAATTTATTTCTACCTTATAATGGATTCATTATTTCATAATATAATTTGCATTGAAGGTGCACTTTCAAGATCTATGGAGTTGCTAAAGATTATGTCCACCAATCTTCCTCCCTCTCCACTCAGATATTAAAATAATAGCTTAATGGATTCTAGTTATGTTGCTTGCACGCATGTACAAGAAACATAGTGCCATCATCGGAGATTTGGGTGTCACCTCCTCCTCCAATTCAGTCAGTGTGCTGGAGCGCGGCCCTGTAAGCCAATGCATTTTGGAGCTGTCTATGACACGCTCAAAATGCAGTAACCCATCTGATTGAAAGGGGAGCTACGCTTCAGTGAGCACGACAAGATATCGGCTGCTCACGCGCAGCCTCCCACAGACACAGCAGGCGTCGTGCCACTGCACGCGCCTTATAGCCGACGGGTGCCCAACTCCCGTTGGCTGAGTTGCGCCCCTCAGTCGGGTGCCACGCTGGGAGCCCACTCCCAGCGTGGCAAGCAGTCCTTGCCGACGGGGTGCCCAATCCTCCGTCACGTCTGCCTCTAACGTCCTTGTGCCACGCTGGGAGCCCACCCCAGCATGGCAAACATCCTAGCGTCTTTTTTTTTAAACCTGTAAAACAAAAAGCGGTCCCGTGCGGCGTCCCAACCCCCTCCACAACCCGCACCCACCCACTGCGCACCCAGCCTCCCCACCCCTCACCCCATACTTACCTCCGGACTCCGCGCGATGATCTTCGGTGGACCGGGAACATGTCTGCACTCTTCAAAGCCGACCACGAACTGAGGAAATGCCGGTAAGCTGTATAAAGGGCTAGATAGGGGGGTTTCAACTTTGTTGCATATCTCAGGCATTTTGAGGAATTTTTGCACCAAATTTTCAGCATGGGGTTTTTGGGACCTCTTCTCATGAATGATGTCACTGCCATGGCGTTATTCAGGCCCAAAGGGTGATTTCGCGCAGTGACTGCGCAGTGACTGCGAAATCACCCTCCGGGCGAATACCACCATGACAGTGACATCATTCATGAGAAGAGTCCCAAAACCCCATGTTGAAAATTTGGTGCCAAAATTCCAAAAATGACTGTTTTATTTAGCTTACCGCGCAGTTCCTACGCAGGCTCGAAGTTTGCGTAAATTCAATATTTTCACTCCAGATTTTCAACATTGCCATTTTACCACACTTCTTATTAGTAGTACAGCTGTCATTTTTCATCTCACCCAAAATGTGTTTCCGCCTATATGGCGCACAATGGCGCGAGTTGGTCGTAGAAATCAATGTACGGGACAAATTAGGAAAATCACAGTGACACTGTTCATGAGCAGAGGTCTTAAAATGGCTATGTTGAAAATTTGGTGAAAAATTCCTAAGAATGACTGTTTTACGGGCGTGTGTTGCGCAGTTCCTACGCACGCTTGTAAGGTCGCGAATTTTCAATATTTTCACTCCAGATTTCCAACATTGCCATTTTATCACACCTTCTTATGAGTAGTACAGCTGCCATTTTCACATCTCACCCAAAGCGTGTTTCTGCCCATATAGCACACACTGGCGCAGTCGATTGTCTGAGATCAATATCAGGACAAATTAAGAAAATCACAGTGACACTGTTCATGAGCTCAGGTGTTAAAATGGCTATGTTGAAAATTTGGTGAAAAATTTCCAAAAATGACTGTTTCTGACGTCGTTGTACAGTTCCTATGCGCTCGTAAGTTTGCGAATTTTCAATATTTTCTCCAGATTTCCAACATTGCCATTTGCCACACCTTCTTATAAATAGTACAGCTGTCATTTTCACATCTCACCCAAAAGCGATGTTTCCGCCATGTAGCGCTATTAGCACAGTAGGTGTGTCTGAAATCAATGTCGCAGGATAATAAAGAAAATCACAGTGACAGTGTTCATGAGCAAAGGTCTTAAATGACTATGTTGAAATTTGGTGAAAAATTCCAAAAATGACTGTTTCTGACGTGCGTTGTACAGTTCCTCATACGCTCATAAGTTTGTGAATTTCAATATTTTCATCCAGATTTTCAACATTACCATTTTACTACACCTTCTTATGAGTAGTACAGCTGTCATTTTCACATCTCACCCAAAACGTGTTTCCGCCCATGTAGCGCACAATGGCGCAGTCACTTCAAATACCTAAACAGCACATACAAGCAAGCAACATTCGGCATTGACAAATGCTTGTTTTTAGTCTGTTCTTCTTCCTTAAACAGTGAATCCATTCAGTTCAAAAGAGCCCATCTAGACCATCTTTTTCGGCCTTTTGTTGTGGTATCTCTTAACTGGTAGGTCAGTTCCTCTATATGTCATGTATCATTTATAATTTGGGTCCACTCCTCGACAGCTGGTGGGATGGATTGTAACCAGTGTCTTGTTATGGCTTTGTTATATGCTAGCACACATATGTACCAGAAATACAAGGTGTCTGCTCCCTTCACTCCTTCAGGAGGTAGACCCAATATTAGATTTTGTAATGCTAGTGGGGTATGTATCTGAAATAATCTAATAATCTTATCCCCTATATCTTTTCTAAATTGGTCTATTCTGGAGCATAAATAAAAAATATGTGAGGGGGTTGCTTTTTGCTCACCACAGTGTCGCCAGCAACAGGCTGAACCTGAGGATGAATATTTAGAGACTTTGTCTGGTGTTAGAAAGAAACGTACTCTAACTTTCCATAGATGTTCCTGCCAGAGAGATGACATGGTGGCTTTCGAAGAGGAGGCCCAAATTCTAGCCCATAAGGGGGCGGGGAGAGAAAAACTAGCCTCTCTTTCCCATTTAGCCTGTAAAAGCTGGGACCCTCCTTCCTCACGTGAATTCAAATACTTACTGTATTTATCTTGGTAATAGCATGTTTAGCACTGCCTAGTGAAAAGAGGTCACTTAAAGTTATTTCAAAACTCTCTATTGTGAAATCCTCCTGTTGAGTAGTTTTATGTTGTATATAGTGTACATCTGCAAGTAATATATTTCTTCCACACACAAGAAACTCCAGCACCACTCACTGCAGGAATGAATAAATGCTACCCAAACAATCAAATCAACAAGCAAATTGCAGGTAGAAAAATACTTAATTTAATATAGTACTTCCATACATGAAAAACAATCAAAAACACCATATACCTTTTAAACAGGGACTCAGGTGGGAGCCACAAGCCTCCTATCGGTTTTGCTTCAGAGCATCGTCACTCCCTGATGATGCTTGTTGATTTGATTGTTTGGGTAGCATTTATTCATTTCTGCAGTGAGTGGTGCTGGAGTTTCTTGTGTGTGGCTAGCTTTTACTATTACTAGCACACCTCAGCTTCTTGAGGCAGCTTTTTCTTTCTTTTTGACAAATATATTTTTTCCCCTGGCGTCCATCCCCAATTTTGAGCACACTCTGCGAAGGAAAGTATGACATCTCCCCTCAGCATTTGCGTGGGTGCATAAAGCCCCTTATTTAAGCAATAAGGCACAACAGGGTGTGGGTTGTTGGGGATTTACCATGCCTTGTGTGGTGTGTCACGAGGCGCGGCAGTAGACTTAACCAACAAGTGAGTAAATCACTAATAACTTACACCCTGGAGTGACTTGCATTATACAATGGACCCATGTGTAAAATAAATTTAAAATATGTTTAATTATGTTTTTTATAAATGCCATTCCTCAGCTGTGGGTTATGCAGGATTTACCAACAGTCATGTGACATGTTTTGACCAATGAGGTTACAGGATTTTCACACACCATTGTGGGGTGTGGGGTCTGGGGAGAGGGGGAGGCATCACTGGCAGGTGGGGGGAGGGCTAAGCAGGGAGAAGCGGTACCAGAGTGGAAATCACAGCAGAGAGAGAGTGAGAAGCCCTCAGCTCCCTTAAGACGGAGAAAGCACCGGGGCGGATAAATTACATCCTAGAGTGCTGAAGGAACTTGCAGATGTCCTGGCAAAACCCCTGCAGAGCTTTTCACCATCTCTCTGAGGACAGGAGGGTGCCCCAAGACTGGAAGGTGGCGCATGTAGTGCCTATCACAAGGGGATCAAGGGAGGTGGCAGGGAACTACAGGCCTGTCAGCCTGACATCGGTGGTGGGCAAGGTGATGGAGGGCATTGTCAAGAGAGGCTGGGGGGACCTGGATAAGTCAGGGTGCCTGGACGATAGACAGCATGGATTCATCCCGGGAAATCATGTCAGACAAACCTGGTGGAGTTCTATGACTGGGTGACAAGTGCCTTGGACCTGGGTAGACCAGTGGATGTCCTCTTTCTAGACTTCAGCAAGGCATTTGACTCTGTTCCTCACGTGGGCCTGTTGGATAAGCTAGGAGAAATGGGGGTGGGAAGCCAGATGATCAGATGGATAGGCAATTGGCTCCAGGACCGGATCCAGAGGGTCGTAGTTGGTGGGATAGTCTCATCCCCAAGGAGGGTCATTAGTGGGGTCCCACAGGGATCAGTCCTTGGGCCCCTTCTGTTCAACGCCTACCTATCTGACATAAGGACAGGAATCAGGAGTGAGATGAGTCTCTTTGCAGATGACTCGAAACTGGGGGCGGTGGTGGATGGGGAGGAGGGGAGGGTGGCCCTGCAGAGGGACCTGGAGGCTCTGGAAAGATGGTCTAGAAAGTGGAAGCTGAGGTTCAATGCAGGGAAATGCAAGGTACTCCACCTGGGGACCAGAAACCCAGGCCAAGTCTACACCCTGGGGGGGGAATACTACAAGTCTCAATGACTGAGAGGGACCTGGGGGTGGTGGTGGATGTCAAGATAAACAACTCTGAGACTTGTAGGAGGGCAGCAGCCAAGGCCAACAGGATGCTGGGATGCATCGCTAGGGGATCACCTCCAGAAGGAGGAAGTGATACCCCTCTGTATAACTGCTTGGTGAGGCCGCACCTGGAGTACTGCATGCAGTTTGGAGCCACACTTAAGAGGGACATTAACCTCCTGGAAAGGATCCAGAGGAGGGCAACCAAAATGATTTGGGGCTAGGGGACAGGACCTATGAGGAGGCTCGAAGAGCTAAATATGTACACATTGGAAGAGAGAGGGACCGGGGACATGATAGGGTCTTCAGGTACATGAAGAGGGTAAATGGGGAGGAACAGTCAGGGTGCTTCGAAGGAAGGAGGAAGGGGCCACTAGAGGGCATGGGTGGAAGCTGGAGGGGAAGATTCAGGGGAGAAAGGAGGAGGTGCTACTTCACTGAGAGGGTGGTGGAGCCATGGAATGCACTACCTAGGGGCTGGTGGAGGCAGAGACAGTGGAGGGGTTCAAGAGGGGGTGGGACAGGTACAGGGGAAGGGTTCTGGAAGCAAAATCCAATGCAGCAAGAATATCCAGAACTGGGAAGGGAGAAGCCAGAGAAGGCGAGGGGGACAGCAAGGTCAGCACCCAGGGTGGGGGCTGACCAAACGAGCAGACACGAAAGACCGTTAGGCCTATTCTGCTGGCATTTTAGTATGTTAGTATGTATTGTATAATTGCCTGTTTCTTATACCAAGTCTCTCTCTGACCTGGAATAAAATGTATGTCTGACCTAAAGCACCTCACCCTCCACATTTCTCTCTTTGGGCCTGAATATGCTTGGAATAAATCCCATGCCTCCAGGGTCACGCGAACACAGGTATTTTCTTTTAGGTATTGTGCCTAACAGGTGTAAATAGGCTGGTCTGTATATGAAAATCAAGGCTCCGGGCCTCCTCTGTCTCCTGCCAGTGTGCTTTCGAAGGGGTCTGGTTCCAAAAAGTGCCCACTTTATTTGTGCTGCTATCCAGTATTCTCTAAGATTGGGAACTGCTTGTCCCCCTTCAGTTTATTGGACATTAATGATCTGCAGACTCTAGGTCTCACGGTTATTCCAGATAAAGTTAAAGACCCTAGCTTGTTGGTCCTGAAACCACTTTTGAGAAGGAGTAACCAGTATGCATTGAAATATGTATAGTAGTCGTGGAAGTTAATTAATTTTCACAGCTTGGATTCTAGCATACATGGGTAGTGGAAGCAATGACCACCTTCCAACATCTATCTGTAACTGCTGTTCTATGGGCTTGGAGTTATCCCCAAATAAGTGGACATTTATTACCCTCAAAGTCACCCCTAAGTATTTTAGTGTTGTAAGGTCCCATTTCATCTTGTATCTTGTCTTCGGGTATTAAGGGGGTTATAATTACATGTAAGTACTTCAGTTTTTGTAGTGTTTAATTTATAACTTGATAATTCCGAAAATGTTTTCATTTTTGTCATGACTTGTTATTGAGGCTTCTGGATCGGTCAAATATAGCAGCACATCATCGGCGTATAGTGCCACCTTGTGCGTATTGGGTCATATCATAATTCCTTTTATCTCCGGATCATTGCAGATCCACTGAGCCAAAGTCTCAATATATAGGGAGAACAAAAGGGGGGAGAGGGACATCCGTGTCGGGTTCCTCTATTGAGGTTAATTCTTTGTGAAATCATACCATTATCCGGATGTAAGCTTGTGGTTCTGTATATAAAGTTTTATTAAATTTATAAATTTGTCTGGAAAAACAAACCAGCAAGTACCCCATATAGAAAGGTCCAATTTACTCGGTAAAAGCTTTTCCGCATCAAGACTCATTAAGAAGCTGGTGTTTTGTTGGTTAAGGTGATCAATAATGTGATAGTGCATGCTTGACACTGTCAGCTTGCCTGTCTGTCTGTAACAAATCCTGTTTGGTCTTTATTTACTAAGGTTGGGATTAGATATTGTAATCTTTTGCTATGATAGAAGTTAGTATTTTATAGTCCACATTTAGGATCGAGATGAGCCTATATCATGCACAAAGGGTGGGGTCCTTGCCGGGTTTGGGGAGGATCGAAATAATATGGCCTGTCTCCAGGAAGGGGGTGTTGAGTCTTCAGCATTATTCCCTGATAAATGGTTTTTAAAACTGGGGACAGCGTGGTTCGAAATTTTTTATAAAATTCCATGGGAAGTCCAACATTCCCTGGTGCCTTCCTTGTCTTCCCATCCCGTATTAATACATTTATTTCAGCTTCTAAAATAGGGCATAGGAGTTGATCTTTCCAACTGTCTTTGGACCTGGGGAAGATTCATACTAACATACTATTTGCCAGCATATTAGGCCTTACGGTCTATCGAGTCTGCTCGAACCTCAGATCCCTAGTTGGGTGCCGAGGCCCTCCCCTCCCTTGTGTTCCAGAAACCCTTATCATCCATCCCACCCCTGGGACAGGCCATCATCTGATACATCCACTTTCTGTGTCTGTTCCACCCTCTCTGAAGCCCTCCACTGTGGATCTCTGAACCAGCTCGCCAGGGCAGTGCATTCCAAGGGTCCACCACCCTCTCAGTGAAAAACCTCCTCCTCTTCCCCCCTCACTCCTCCCACCTTCCAACTTCAAACCATGCCTTCTGGTGATATCTCCTGCTTTAGTCTAGAGTCCCTCCATGTTTACCTATTTATTCCCTTGAGAGGCCTGAAGACCTCAATCATGTCCCCTCTGTCTCTCCTCTCCTCTCCTCCAATAAAACAAGCAGAGCTCCTCAAGTCTGTCCTCATCGTCAAATCCCTAGCCCCTCGTGTCATCTTAGTTGCCCTCCTCTGTACCCTCTCCAGGAGCTGTATGTCCCTCTTCAAGTGTGGTCTCCAGTACTGTACACAGTACTCAGGTGTGGTCTAACCAGTCCATTGTACAACGGCAGAATCCACTTCCTTGCTCCTAGAGGTGATCCCCTTCTGATGCATCCAGCATCCTGTTGCCTTGCTAGCTGCTCTCCTGCACTGCTCAGAGCTATTCATACATGCATCCACCATGACCCCTAGGTCTTTTCCCCTATTGAGGCCTCAGTGCCTCCCCTCCCAGGGTAGTACCTGTGTTTAGGTTTCCCATGAATACAACACTTTGCACTTGGTGATATTGAAATTTAATTTCCATGTGTGAGCCCAGCTTTCCAGGGTGTCAGGTCTCCTTGCAGGGCCAACCTCCCTCTTCTCCCTCAACTACTGTTCCCATCTTGAAGTCATCAGCGAGAGACTCATTTCACACCCTATACCCTCCCTGATGTCCGATATGTATGCATTAAACAGGATCGGACCCAGGACCGACCCTCACGGTACCCACTACCAACCTCTCTAGGGTTCGAGGCTCCCCACAGACCTACTCTCTGGGTGCATCCAGCTAGCCAGTTTTCAATCCATCCTGACCATCAAAGGGCCTACTCCTAACCCCATCAGTTTCTCCACCAGACCATTATGGGGACAGAGTCAAATGCCTTGCTGAAGTCCAAGAATAATACATCCACAGGCTTTCCCCTGTCCAGTTCTGATGTTACCCATTACGTAGAACTCCACAAGATTGGTTTGACATGGTCTACCTGCACAAACCCATGTTGCCGACTATCCAGACCTCCCACCTCCTCCAAGTACACCCCCAATCGTTCCTTTAGTATCCTCTCCATTAATTTTCCCACCACCGAGGTCAAACTGATGGGTCTATAGTTACCTGGTACTTCCCTTGACCCCCCTTGATGGATTGGCACCACATGTGCCTCTCGCCAATCCCTAGGTACCCTCCCTGTCTCAAGTGACCTGTTGAAGAGCTCCACCAGGGATGCAGCCAGTATGTCTGCCAATTCCCATAGTACTCTCGGATGAATGCCATCCGGCCCAGGAGATTTGTCTTTCTTTAGGGCCTTGAGGGCTAACCACCCTTTGGCGGAGATAGCATCATCCAGTCCCCTCCACATACTGGCCTTTTATCCTTATCAGATGTGACACCCTGGAATCCTCTCCCTCCCTCTTGCTCCATTTCTGTTGCTTCCCTAGTCCTCTCTCTAGCTTCTATCCCCATCGTGCCTTGCGTTGTAGATATCATCCCCCCTCCCTAGTGAACACAGAGGCCAAAGTACTCATTAAATACCTCTGCCTGGTCCTCGCCTCTTCACCCACCCTCCTTCTGATCTCAAACTGCTGAGATGGCCCTTAGTTTTCTCCGCTCCCCAATGTACCGGAAGAACCCCTTTTCCCCTCCATGTATCCCCTGTGCCAGCGCTGCTCTTTTTACTGGACTTTGCTCCCCTCACCATCCGGGTGACTTTTCTAGATACAGATGGTACATTTCCTTATCCCTATCCTCTTGCTGTTTTATATTTTTGTAGGCCACCTTTTTCTCTGACACTACCTGTACCTCACTGGACCACCAGCATGGTTTATGTGACCTTGCTCCCTACGTTTCAACTTAGCGCAGATCCTGACTGCCTCATGAAGTCCCGTTTATGACCTCCATCTCTTTTCCACACTTGTCATTGATGTAATCCCCTTCAAGTGATCCTTGAGAATATTCCCATGCCCAAAGTCTGCCCCCTGAAGTCCACTGCCAGTGTCCTAGATCTCACCCCCTTCCCCCATGCTTATTTGAAACCAAACAGTATTGTGGTCGCTCCCAGTCAGGGGTCCTCTACAACCAGGTCCCTTACCAGATCCCCATCTGCCAGAATCACGTCCAGGACATGCCCCTCCCTTGTGGGCTCCATCACATGCTGTGTTAAGAACACATCCTGGAAGCCGTCCAGCAGCCTCTGCTCCTTGGCCTCTGAGAGGACATGGTTCCCCAGTTTATTACCTGGCATATTAAGGTCCCCATCAACACCCTCCTTCCACTTTTGGTCACACTGGGCAATGATGTTGTCCAGCAAACCATCCTCTAGAACATCACTCATCCTGGGGGGCCTATATACTACACCCAGCTTGACCTTATCTCCTGCTAGGGATCGTAAGGTGACCCATAAGGCCTCCACGTTTCCTCTGCCTCTTCTACCCTAGAATTTCTATGTCATCTCTAATGACATAGCCACTCCACCCCTCTGCCCTCCTTTCTATCCTTCCTAAGCATAGTGTACATCCACACATTTAGGGTCCCAGTCGTGGTTTTGTTGGCCACGTCTCCATGACCGCCTATACATCCACCCCTCCCGAACAACATGGCCTGGAACTCTGGCAACTTATTTCCCAAGCTCCTGGCATTACTAACACCAACCACCACCCCTTATCCCTGATCCCCTTGTCAACCCCACAGGTTCCTTATACTTCCATCCTCCCTCTGCTCCTCCTGAAACCTCCACCCCAGTCTGTTTCCCCTCCCCTTGGATTTGAAGCTCTCCCTCATCTGGAGGAGGGCTTCTGGTCAGCCCCTCACTATCCTTCCCCCCTCACAAGTTTTAAACCCCACCTTTCTTGAATGTAGTTAGCCATCCCTGTTTAGGACTTCCTTCTCTAATGGTGCAAGATGAAGCCTGTCCTTGGCATACAGTCCCTTATCCTCCCAAACTCCTTTCCAGTTCCTAACACCCCAACCCTCTCTTCACCCCACTTCTGAGCCAGTCATTAACCTCTGTGATCTTCATTTTTTCTCCACTGAGGCCTTTGGTACTGGCAATATCTCCCGAAAAGGAAATGTTGCATCCATTAATCGACAGACTCTGGCAAGTTCTTGGAACCTTGCTTGGATTTCAAAGCGCTATTTCCCTCTAGATCGTTAGTTCCCAAATGCCAGGAAATCCAGTTCCCTCCACAATCCCTAACCAGTTCATACACCATGAACTTTACTCTGTACTGTCAGCCCAGAGATACTCACTACCTTCACCTGGCTATGGCATCCACCCCTATCCCTCCCACTGGATACCCCTAATCATCAAGTCTCCACAGAACCTTAACACCGCCATCATCCTTATGGTTGGCCTCCGCTTATGCCCTCTCAGCCCCCCATCCCCCTTATTCATGATCTCAATTCCATGGGAGTCTTCCTGCCTTATTAGAGACCCCCTTGTCACCCTCCCCTTTCTGCCTCCCTCGTTATTTTGCCCACTTAACTCAGACCCCCTCTGAATAGGTGTCCCCTTTAACCATCTCTTATCCAAACCATTTATCCTGGCCCTGATGGTTTCCCCTTTCCCCACACTGCCATCCTCCCCCCTTGTAATAGTACCCCTGCCTCCAGAGGCTCTCTGTGGGTCCCCTTTAGCTAGGGCCCCATCCTTGGTACTGACCCCCCTGCTGAAGGGGGGCTCCTCTCCCACCTCCTTGTCTCCCAGTTTCTCTCCAGTCATGCTCTCCTCCCTCATGTCTGCAATATGTTGCATCTCCCCCATCTGCTTAACATTTATGTTTCCACTTCTCCCTCTGGGACTATTTCTATCCTTTCCATTGCCGGTCTGTGATGCCCTATGGGTATCCGACTCCCTCTCCCCGGCCTCTGTATCAGTTTCCTCATTTCCACCAACCCCTTCCTCCCCCTCTAGGTTGCTTAGTAGCTCAAATTTATTGTGACACTCTATGTCAGCCTCCATCAAGTAACCCGAGTTCCCCGACTGCACTCAAACTTCCCTCTTCTTCCCTTTTTGCTCTGTTCTCCTTAGGAGCTCTCTTCCCTGATCTGCTGTTTTGGGCTTCCCCACAACAAGCGCCTCCTTCTCAATGTCTGCTCTACTAGGCTTCCCCACAACAGTCCTCCTGACTCTTCCCCTCCACTCTCTTTGTATTCAGAATGTATTCACCCGTCGCTTTCCCTTAGCATCAACATCCCTATCTAAGGGTCCTCTGTCCCTAATATCCCCCTCCTGCTTGCTGTAACATAACATCCCATAATTTTAGTGCCCCAAGCCTCCTCAGCCCCACCCTTCCCTTGTCCATATCCAATCCCCTTATCCTTGGACAGCCCCCCAGCTCCCCAGCTTACTCCTTAACCAATATACCTCACTCTGATACAAGACAGCTGTCTACAGAGTGGGCAGCCTCCCTCTCCAGGCCCAATTGAGAATTATTGCCATCCCACAGCCTGTTGCAGCCTACAACCTTTGAAGATGCCTGCCATGGTGGAATATAGCCACCCTGTTTGTCCCCTCTGTTTATAATGGCACACCCTTTTCTCAGTCCCTTCCCCCTGGAATACAGTTTCTCTCTATACTGACTGCAGTTATTTACAAACCCAATTTCAACCCCACCAATAAAGTTCCCAAATCTCACAAACACATACAGTCCAGTGTGTGTACAGTCCCACTAACAGTGTGTGTATGCAGACATCAGGTACCATATGATGTCACAGGCCCACCAGTTCCTGTTTCTTCGAATTTCAGTCCCAAACAGAAATACACAGCCCTTCAATCCCAACCCCCAGTGGCTTTTCAGTATTTAAGAAAGCCTACAAAACTCTTACCAACACCAGGCAAACATCACATTTAAATTTCACTCTAATTATCACTGCCAAACAAGTGTTCCCAAGCCTCAAAAGTTACAATATCACAGCCCAAGTAACAGTTCTAACTCTAAGTAGTAATTTTCAACACATAGAACTAATTTCACGTCTCCTAAAAAATTCTGTCTCTTGTAGTGGGGGATCCCCTGGTTGGGAATATAGATGTTGATAATACGACTGGAATGCTTCCATTATATGTTTTAATTTTGGGCTTTTTACCCCAGTCAATGGGTGTTTAATGTTCACTATATGTGTCCTTACCCTCTTAGCCCTTAATCAGATGGCTAGGCGTCTGATGGCTCTTGGGCCGCCTTCATAATAGCTTTGTCTTAGATATTGTAGGTTATATTCTACTTTAGCATCTAAAATGTTGTTTAATTCTCTTTTGTATTTTATTAGCTCTTTTTCTCTTTGGGCCAAAAAGTACTCCTGCTGTTGTGTTTCAAGATTCTTTATCTGGCTTTCCAATATTTGTTGTTTTTTTTATTCTGCTTTTTTTCTGGCCGAAGCTATAGCTATCAGTTTCCCCTGAATGACAGCCTTAAGCATATCCAAAGCATTCCTTTACTAGTCTCTCCAGTATCATTGTCTTGTATAGTTTGTGTAATTAACTGAGGTAACAGGTCCTGGACCTCTCTATCTCTAAGTAAGGAAAGATTAAGTCTCCAAAAAGTATTGAGAGGGGGGAGGACTAGGTCTAGTTATATTATCAGCGGGGCATTGTCCGACAGACTAAAGGATCCTATTTCACACTTTCGTAATTTTGCCATCGCATCTTGATTTAAGTAGAAATAATCTAACCAAGAATATACATGGTACATTGCTGAATAATGTGTGTAACCTTTCGCTGGGCCTTCCACAAAGGTCCAAGCATCTTGAAGGCCTAGTTTCTGTAGTAGGGCCTTTATTTGTTTTTGTAATTTAGTTACCTTCCTGGGGGTTTTTGAGGTAGTATCTGTTCTCCGGTCCAGAAGCATGTTCCAGTTCCCCTCCCCCCCCATTAGTAATGCCCCCTCTGCTTTTTATGCTATAAAGGTTAAAATCTGCCTGTAACTTTCATATACAGAGCCTGGAGGGATACATATCGATGCCACTGTCAGTCTGTTTCCATTTAAGTTCCCTTAAACTAAGGCAAATCTACCCTCTTTGTAGGTTACCTGTTCTAGCACTTCAAACGGAGTACTGTGTGGGATTAATACAGCTACACCTCTATGTATACCCCCCTGATATGATGAAAAACATATCTGTGAAAATCCAAAACCTTTTAATTTCAAGTGTTCCTCATCCGAAAAATGAGTTGCTTGCATTAGGACAAGATCTGCCTTGTGCTTCTTAATCTGCCCAATAATTTTTCCTCCGGATTGGATTAGTTAACCCATTTACATTGAATGAGAGGACTTTAACCCCCATTACTCCAAAAATTAAGATCTGACAGTGGATCAAATTGCCTCTCCTTTCTCCCCTGTCTCTCCAGCACACCTTCCTCTGGATTATTTGTATTTTTATACCTAGGTTCCTTAAACAATTAAGTATGACAAACTGAAAAAAATGGCGAACTTGTCATACGTGGCCATAACCATCGCCAACTAGAACTATATACAATCCTTCCAAAATAGGGGAACATTTTAGTTCCCCAACTCTTCAAGTTAGTATCCAGCAGAGATGTAGTGTTAGGTATTATCCCCCAATGGGGGTCCACTACTGGGGTAGTAGCTAGTAAACCTAGGTCCTAACTATAAGTCTGTCCCTTTATTATATGATAACGCCACTAATGTCCAGTCTTATTAATAAACCAAAGCTCTCTCTTCTCCCCCCCCCCACCCGAGAGACTCATACCATGTGGTTATAATTTCAGCAAGGGCTATTAGTCTTGACTTTTCTTATTGCCGAGTGTCAGGCTCCCCCTCTGTATTTCTATATTTCCCCTTCTTTCAATGTAGCCCCTGGTATTTAATAAACAATGCTTAAAGTCTCTTACAGAAAGTTAGTATAGGTAAAATTAGGCAGTTTCCAAAACGAATAACCAAAAGCAGTAATACGGGACCTGCTTAAACAGTTTGTTAATCTGGCCCTCCCCCACTAGTCCCTTTATCTCAGCTTATTTGCACATTTATATGTACAGTTCATTTTACAGCTTTCTCTCCTTTTTCCATTAGGAATGGGCTTACCGACCACGTCGATCATCAAATCAGGGAGGCTGTATGGACTGGGGTGTAAATAAGAGCCGTAGCCTCCGGTTCATAAATTAGAAATCCCTCAGGTATTCATTCCCTGCTGCTCATTCGATTGTGGCTGTGCTCGGGCCTGTTACAGATATGAGTGAGGGACCTCTGTGTAGAGAGTGTGTCCGCCTGCTTATCTGTTCCACCCTGAAGATGTTCTCCCAAAATGCCTGAGGTTCCTATCTTCAGCCTTTATGATGGTTCATTGGACCTCCTCCACAATCCCCCCTGTGTTCAAGCTCCTTCGAAACGTCTTCAGGTGAGGAATATAATCTGGTCCCCTCTTCCCAAAACACTTTCATTTTTGCTGGGTAGGGTGTTTGGAGCCTGATCTTTTTGGAACGGAGTGCTTTCATCATTGGTCGGTACTGAAGTCTCATTTTCTGGATCTCCGGTGGAAAATCCTGATCTATATAAAGCCTGATGCCATTATATTTAATCTCTCCCATCTGCCAGGCCCGACATAGTACTTCCTCTTTTACTGCATAGCTCAAAAATTTCATGAGAACCTGGCATGGTCTGGCTGCAGGATCTGTGGGTTTCGGTCTGAGTGTTCTATGGGACCACTCGATATTTATCTACAAACTGGGTGGCATGGCCAATATATCTTGTAGGAGATCCTGGAGAAAATGTGCTATGTTTCCTTCCTCTGAGCCCTCCGCTAACCCCGATGACCGTAAGTTATCTCTACGGGACCTTGTCCTCTAGGTCCACACATTTTGCCTATAATTGGTCAACATAGTCCAAAACAGTGATCAGGGCTTCCATATGTAGTGATGAGCCATTTTCCAACCGGATACCCTGGAGTCTACTTCTTTAATTGCCATGTCCATATCTATCAGCTTCCGGTGTAATTTTTGAAATTCCGTTTTTGTTTCTTTTCTCATTTCCAATATTTCTGCCAGTGTTGTGTCTGAGCTTTCTCTCTTGTTTCAGCTTTGGTGATTTGAGTTGTGGCCTGTAGCATCTGGCCTGTCGGCAAGGAGCCCGCGTCCTGTTCGTCTTGCAGTATGTAATATCAGGAGCCATCTAGTGTAGTTTTCCCTCACTCGGGGGAGATTTTTAGTTTGCCGTGAGTCCCCCTTCCCTTTTGGAGGCATTTTGATTTAAATGGGTTAGTTTGCAGTGGAGTAAACTGAGCTTTTTATGTCTCTTGAGGAGGGAGCCACGGTTCTAGGTCTGCTAAGGAGCCGTGGCGGAACTGGAAGTCGACATGTTCATTTTGATTTAATAACTGGCATGACAATATGTCGGGGACTGGGGATCAGGACGGGGGGGCAGGTTGCCCACCAGGGCATCTTTAATAACACTGTCGGGGATCGGGGCTTATGGGGGGCGATAGCCCACATGGGCTTAATTATTAATACTCTGGGGGATCAGGGCTTGAGGAGGACCAATAGCCCACAGAGGCTTAATTATTAATATGCTGGGGAATCAGAGTGGGCACAACCCACTGCTGTGCTCCCTTCCTAGGGTGCATCTGCCGCCTGCCTGTCCCGCTGCTTGTGGCATTCTTGGTGATTGCACCCTTTGTTAGACTGATGCCACAAGCCACAGGCCATAGGACCCTGTCGGATACTGAATGGGCACAGGGTCCCTGATACAGGGGCTGTCAGCATAAGCTGCCATTGTTGCAGCTTGCATCTGACCTTTGAAAATCCAGCCCCAGAGATCAGGGACCACTTGCCCTTGTCGCAAGAGGCTTGTGGCAAACCCTCCCATATGCCATGTGTTTCCCGCATGGGTGAGGTTTCTGCAAGTGTGGGGACTAAGCTGCCAGGACCCCTCAAGTAATAGAATCTGGTGCAGGGTCCCTGGCACACCGGGCTTCGGCGCAAGCTGCTGTTTGCCGCAACTTGTACCGATCCAAGCCCAGTTTGAGAATCGGGCCCTGGATTTTTACCATTGTGTTCCAGTCCGGATTTTGCCAAATCCTGACTGGACTGCCACTTAATGTCACAACACTGAGATACAAGCTCAAAATAGTGTGAAAACTAAGCCTTTTATAATTATCAAGCAAACAAAATGCTGCTCAAGAGACTTAGTGGTCATACAGTATATAAACATTGGGCCCGGTTTTCAAAGAAGGATGGAAGGCTTACATCAAGCCTTGCATCAGCTGCAAAGTATGATGCAACTGAGCCAAAGAGTTCACTGCAACTTGCACCTAATTTTATAATGCTTGGCACAGTTGTAACAATTTCCATGATTTAGGGCAGCTTGTGCCAAAGCTTTGGCTTCTGGCATGCATAAAAGACCCCAAAATGGCACAAAGTGAGATTAGGCGGGAGGCCTGAGATCTAACTTGCTGTTTTCTGACGCAAGGGGCTTGTGTCAGGATTTGCAGCCACCTTCCTTGCAGAATTGCATTGTGCCAATGTTTGATGCAAGCCAGCACTTGCAGCAAACTCCCTGATGCAAGTCCACTGCGTCGATCTAACCCCCTTTGAAAATTGGGCCCCATCAAATCCAATAATAGATGCACACACTAAAATGCACTGCATCCACCAATCAAAAGGAGAATATCCAGACTTTTGATACAATACAAATGAGCAATTAAAACAAACTAAAAAAAACTTGAAAAAGCTCATGGGGTGAATCGTTCCGGTGTAGTATCAAATTGTGCAACTCATCAGAATTTGCTGCCCTCGTCAACTACACATGTGTATGATCGTTACGCATGCGTACTGCAACAATCTGAGGGTAGCAAATTCTGACGGTGAAGTCGAGGGAGAGGAAAATTCTGGCAGGCGGTCTGTAGAAACTCTAGGAAATCGGGGAAACTCTGCAAGTGAAGCATATCTTTTTAAGCAAAACCTGTGAGGCACAAGTTTTTAAACAAAACCTGTATATTGCTCCTTCTATCTATTGAATGCTCATTTGGCATGGTTGATGAGCACTTTACTCATTTTTGGTCTGCTTATGTTTGATAAAAATGAAAGGGAATTGTACAATATACTGTAATCAAAAGCACATTTAATCCTTATAGCACACAATATATTGTAATAGTGATTTGATTTTTGAATACTAACTCATTTTGGTTACTAAATTTAGTTTCTAATATACTTAAGATTACTGTTTTATGTTCTGAGTATCACTTTTCTGAGGTCACAGTTAAACATTTTATTTTTGACTATAAGAAGGTACATACATTTAGATATAGCCTTTGAATGATGAAATTGCCATACAGTTTACCAAGTATGGAGTAAACAGTGAGAACAACATATCACATATTATCACGTCCTAAAAGTTGGATGGAGGCAGCCAGCATGCTGTTTTGTTAATTACTTAAATTTTTATTTCATCAGACAGTGTTATTCTTAGTATTGTACATGACAAATGACATATGACAGCTTGCCTTAATGTTTGTATGGCGTATTATGTACTATGACTTAAAACCATTGATTCTTCTTTGTGTAACTATGTGTGTGTGCTAGTCTTGTTGTAGTGTTACTCATTAAAACAATAAAGGATATCCCGACACCTCACCCTGTGTCCTAATTAATGCTTAAAGGGGACAGGAAATATGTGCTAATTGGCAACAGTTAGCAATATTCCTAGTAATGGAAATGATAAACTTGCCTCCAAATGAACCATGTTTAACTGTACCTGAATAAACATTGATGTAAAAACTGTTTTCAATTGTTTTCTTTTTATGAACAACATTCTGAACAGTTCTTTTCCTGGAACCAGTAATTTGGAGTGTTTACTATGTCATGGTTTGAGTACAGAATGTTAAACATGAGCTACTGTCATATCAGAACCATGCATAGAGTTCTTTCCTCAAACTGTGACACAGTTAAAACTCCAGCCCACTGGTTCCGTGAACAGAACTGCAACAGGATGCTGCCCATAAAAACAAAGCAATGCAAAATATAGTTTCTCATATCACTTTTTATTCAGGTGCAGTTACATATGGATCATTTAGGCTTATGGATATCGTTTCTATAAACCATAACATTATAAACAGCTACCGATTAGAAATCATTTCCTGTCCTCTTTAAAACGCTTCCTTTAAAGATTAAGGTATTAAGTGTTCTCTTATTCCTTTGTGAGTAGGGTAAGGATACTGTACATATTGCATACCGTATATTATTTTACCCTGTATTTACTGTAAGTGAACTTGTGTGGCATGCACTTTATGTCTTATAGGTGGTCATAATATCTTCTGTAAGTAGTTACTGTCAAACGTCAGAACTACTACATATTAATCTGGGAAGCAGTATAAACTATATACAGTGGATGCAAGTGGTTATTTGAGAAGCTAAGCGCCTTGTTTGGAGACTATTATAATCTCTGTTATGAAGCCTATTGAGGTATTGTGCTACGGTTGTGGTATATGGAGTGGGTGCCTATGGGGTACTCCTTACCCTATACTCTGTACTCTGCAGGTGACAAACTGTATCATTAGCTTTTTATGTTCAGCTTATGCCTGTTCTTGGGTTAGTGGCTATTGAATCCTCTGTGGTCTTAAGTTAAAAAAAATAACTTACTATCTGTTGTGTTTTTGTTCTTCATTCGCATGCCTTCCCGATTGAGAATTGTGTCCCGTTTTTGAGCTTTTTACTCCTTTTATGGTACTGCACTTCAGGGGCTGCATAGTTTCCTAATGTTTACATGCTACAGGTGCTGGGCTGACATCTGTATATGGAGCAGCTCCATGGCTTCCCCACTCGTTTCACTGATGAGGGGTGTCTTTCTTAAATACTGCACTGTGTCATTTTAGATTAAAATACTTTTATTGTGCCTTGTGAATACAGTGTCTTAACCCTATACTGACTGCATTGTGTTTTTAGTTGGAAATGTTTTAATTTTTACTGCAGATGGGCTGAAGGAACCTTCCCCCACCTCAACAGCATTCCCAGTTGTACTGTATGTGGATACTATATGCAGCAGCTCCACGGCATCCCCACTTGTTTCACTGAAACAAGGTCTTTTGTTAGTGGTGTTCATAACAGTTTGTGAATTAAATCTTTTCAGTGAAGTGTGTGAATAAAGTGGTTTGACCTGTACTACTGCATTGTGCTTTATTTCTGAAATCTGGACTTCGGCAGCTGATGGGCTGAAGGAACCCCCCCCCCCCAATCCGCTTCTGAGTCGTATGAGGGTCAGGGAGATTATATTTTGTACTGTCAGTAGTTCATGTCCTTGAACTGCAGCTATCTACAGACAGTGTAAATGATAAGGAGTTGCACATTAATATTACAGCTTTGTGTTTTACACTGTTCTGCAAGCTGCATGTGTCCTATGCAATATACAGAGCGGTATGTGATTAGTGTTGTTACCCCTACCCTTCAACGGTTCCATGTCACAAGAGTGAATCTTTTTCAGCGACTCGCACAAGAGCAAGTACATCCTGGCAAACACAAATACAGCACACAACCATGTACGCCAAACACTAAATTGGTGCACAAGGCATACTTTAGTGTCAGACAGATGATCAGTGGCCTTTGCTAATCAAAATGAAAAATAATTTTCAATCAGCCAGGTTTATAAAACGGGTATTTTTACTTTAAACCATAAAATTATTACTTATTATTGTATATATTGTTCTGAAACTGAATTTACCATTTTGACCAAACTGTCTGCATAGCCTTTCTTATTACCCCACCTCAAGTACCTGGTGCAGAAAGTTTTCCAGTCCCCACCAAATCTTAATTCTGCACAACTGCAATGGCAGTCTGTGCCACAGGTGCGAAAACACATTTTGGCCAGGATTTGAAGACTGACAGCTGTGACATACATGAGGTGGGGTAATAAGAAGGCTATGTTGAAAATATGGGGTCCAAATAGTTAAAAATTCCAAAGTTACAAGGGTGCATAGCTAAATTGCAACAAATGGTCATAACTTTGCCAAAAATAAAATGGCATACCTGTCTGAAGTCCCGAGCCTGTTACCACCACCACTGCAGCCAGTAGCCCTACCAGCTATGCTACATGACTAGCTCAGTGGCATCATGCTCCACATCCTTAGTTAGCTCATCACTCTTCCGTCCCATCACTATTCCCTTCCCTCACCGTTTTTTCCAATTCTCCCTCACTATTCTGTCCCTTTGCTTTCCCTCCATAGTAGACAAACCTGAAAGCGACCAAAATGATGCACTCATTTATGAGTCACTCATTTTGGTTTGCTCTTTTGACGTGATACCCCTTCCAACAAAGTTTGATTGTACTGCATTTACATGTCAATGCAGGCATTATGGATATATGTGATAACGGAGATCATCGATCACCGTTAGGGCAATGGCACATCACCGAAAATTAATTTTGGTGATTTCGCCCCAGCGCACAGCAACATGGTGCTAGGGACTTTGGTTTTCATGCCGCACCCCACTACTAAAGGATTCTCAACTCCCGGGAGGTGCATGTCATGGGGGTGCAAAACCGATAAAAAAAAATGTTGGTGCCAGGTGAAGAAAAGGTACCTGTTGCCGGACCCAAACCCAGCACCATTCACGCCCAGCCCTGAACCCACCCACCATGCCACGGGAGCAGCTCAGCAGCTTGCTGCAGCACCACCCTCCCAATCCCTCCATCCCCTCCACCCCACGTCAGCGAAGCCGCTTCCCCACCACCATGCCATAGAGATGTAGCGACATGATGTTGCTATTTTTGTTAAACCCCCCATCCGGTTTCCCACCTTCCCTGGTCACACTGATGACAGGCACTGAGACTGAGTCACCATTTTTGTAGGCGCCCAATTGCGGTCGCCGAAGTCATGGGATACCAGGCATTATTACCTCAGTAGTTATGTGTGCTTCCATTGGCCTACCAGGAATGCTGTCACCCGCAAGCCAAGCATGATACAGTGGACCCACAATGTGCACAATTTTACATAGAATGGTGTCCTAGAATCAGAGAAATTGACTGGAGATGAGGACCAATGGTGTTATACAGTGTGTCCATTCTCTCTACCTACTGTAAAAGCTGCATACCATACTTGACATCCGGCTTTATCTTCTCTTTCCTGTCGCTACTGTTCCCCTTTGCCAGTCCAGTGCTATTTTGAATTCTTCCACTGTGTTGTTCCCCACTTCCTCAGGTCAGAGGTAGTTCATTCTAGGCATCCGCCACCCTTTCCATCAAGAAATACTTCCTGACATTATCCCTTAGTCTACCCCTTCCAAACTCATGTCATGCCCCCCCCGAAAGTTCATGAACATGTACCTTATGAAGATGTTACCCTCCAGTACACTATTTATGACCTTTAGATATTGGCAGGTTTCTATTATGTCTCCCCTCCTCAGGGTATACACAGGGAAGTTTCATCGGTCTCTTCTCACATTAATTCTGTTTTAATCCCTGCACCATCCTTGTTGGCCCTGTTGGAACTGCTTCCACCCTGACTAACTCCTTACAGAGATGCAGCCTCCAGAACTGGACTCAGTAGGAAATACTGCCTCCAGATCTAGACATAGTACTCCAAATGAGGCATCACTAATGATCTGTACAGTGGCGTCACCACCTCTTCCCTTTTGCTGGTGATACTGGTCCCCATGCGCTCCATTAATCATCACAC
This sequence comes from Neoceratodus forsteri, assembly GCA_016271365.2. NCBI lineage: Eukaryota > Metazoa > Chordata > Ceratodontiformes > Ceratodontidae > Neoceratodus > Neoceratodus forsteri. The sequence goes on from CM057458.1 coordinate 558,484,370, forward strand.
TGGCTTTCCCCACTGACCAGGCATATGGTTTGGTTGCTGTTAGGTCATCAGGTGTGTTTACTCTCAAACCCCTTTCCTGTTTGGTGACCATCAGTATCACCCCCCATCATGTACTCCTCCTCTGTCTTCTTACACCCCAATTGCATGATATAGCACTTTTTCGCATGGAATCTCAGATGCAGCACTGTACACCATCACTCTAGTTTACCTAGATCCCTCCTTATTTTTCACCCTTCATGTAGTGTGGACCTGTTGCAGATATTAGTGCCATCTTCAAAAAGGCACACCTTTCCTTCCAGCCCCCTCCCCAAACTGTCACTTAGGAAGCCATGAAATAGAACTGGACCCAGAAGAGACCATTGTGGCACCCCACTGCTCAGCCCTGCTTTCCTCAGATTGACCTCCATTTACCACCTTCCTCTGTCATCTATCACGCAACCAGTTCTTAACCCAATTTACCACCTTATGACCCACTTCCTGGCTGCCCAGCTTGTTCAGTACTCTTCTATGTGCAGTGGCATTGAAGGCCTTACTGAAATCAAGGTAGGTGCCATCCACCACTTTCCCCCTCCCCCCTTCACTTCCCTTTCATCTAGTCAAACAATCAATTATATTTGTCTGACATGTCCTTCCTGCTGTGAAGCCTTGCTGATTCAGGTCTGGCGCTCCGCTGGATTCAAGGTGTTGAACAATCCTTTCCTTAAGTAGTAAATCCCTAACTATTCACACTACTGAGTTTCTGCTGACTGGTTTCCACTTTCAAGCCTCCTTACTACTCCCACTGTTGTGAAGAGGGACTACATCTTCTCTCCTGCAGTCCTCTGTACACAGTCCCACATCGACTCATTCATTCAAGATCCATTGGTTGTGCTGGTCACTTGCAAGCCATGCAATTGCATGTGGGCAGCGAGGGCCATCTGCTGTCATGAGTGTGACTCACTACAGAGCATTGTGTGTTGGAATTAATCAACAGGCTGGCATGAAATTACAATTAATGCACCTATGGCTATGATGATAGGCCAAGCGGATTTTGACTCGCATTTTCTCCTGCCTCGGTTTCACAAAACTCTCCCTAGAATGACATAATAGAATGCCTGTCATCCCACTTTACCTGTGTCATCAACCTGTCCACCCGCATTCCCTCCTCATCCTTGTAGAAGACGTCTGGATTGTAGTTGCTGTTCAACCCACTGAAGTGCTATGATGTACATCTGAACTTGCCCTCAGACCTGCCACTGCACGCAGAAGTGTTGTTGGTCATGTTGGTGATGAATAGCTTGCACGTGACTGGTGGTAGCTTGCGGAAGGGGCAGTGGCTTTGGCCATGTCCTCTGTCTGGCCCCCAGCCACAGATGACAGGTGATAGGAGAAGCAGCAGGGCACAGCCGTTGAGCAGCTGCAGGAGCCAGGCAAGTTTCATGGGCGCAATCAGGTCAAGTGGGGTAGATACTTGGGGGCAGCATAGCTCCCGGGAGTGGGAGAGGCTGTAACCTCTGGAGAGCGATAGGGTGAGCACCTCTTACAGACACCCAAATTAGGATATTTAATAACATTTTGTCCAGCAAAATTTGTAATTGCTCCCCCTCTAGTAGATGCCTCTCTCTTAAGGCAGTGAACACCAACTCCTTAATGTCATATTTTTAAAACATGTTTCAATAATTCACTTACTTAACCATCTTGTTATTTAAGTTATCCTCCTTTTAATGAAAATTAACTTTTATTTTGCCTGTGATCTGAACAGCTTCCATTTCCTGTGTGAGTGTGTGTGTAAGTGAGTGATAGGGCACAGTATTCCATCCTAGGTTAGATCAGCACTGGCTGCAAAAAGGCATACACAGATGGCACTGAACTCCAGCTCAACTGACGTGCAGCAAAAATCTCCACCCACCCTCCCACTAGCCATACACCCCCAACCAGAACTAGTGGCTGCAGGTGGTCATATCTGGGGACGTACATTCTGTGTACAGCTCAATCTCTATCTGGGGAAACCAGCTGAAGGTCTTTTATAACATGGCCAGTGAAGATCAGAGAAAAAAGCATTGCTCCCATCTCTCAGGAGGCGCCATGTGACTGTGGATTAATTCTCAATTAATCCACTGTTACATTGTTGTCTGGTGGCATTTAGGGTTGAGGTGCTGGATGCCACGCCTCATGCCACGCTGGCGACCCGGGTTCAGGAGCGAGCTCGGGTCATCAGGGGATGGCAGGGTCAGGAAAGCATTGAGCATCCAGAGGACTGCGCTGCTTTCCTGGGGGAGGGTTGGGTCATCTGCCACAGTTTGAGTGGCTCCTGGCAGTGGCTGAGAGTTGCCGAAACATGTGGAACACAATCAGGGGATAGCAGCAGAAGCCTTACACACACGTGTGTGGGAACGTGCCCATCATGTGCAGGGCATTATTGCATATCCATGCTCTGGGGAGTGCTGGAACAAGGAAGATGTCCCGGAGTCTTAGTAGGTGAAGGTGGGTCAAGGGACAGACCACGACGCCCAGCACTGAATCCTCCAAAACTGCCTCCGGATGCTCTCCTTGCAGAATCCTGGCCACCCACTAGGTGTTCAGAAAGGTCGTCGGTAGGGTTTTGCGGTCCCATCCTGGGGGGCTTAGATCCGGGGGGGGGGTCGGTGGTTCGGGATCAGTGAGGGGAGCTGACTGCCATCTGGTAGGTAGGCTGGGGATTTCAGGTGGGCGGAACAGGTCTTTCGAGTGTCTCACTGTAGACAGTCTGGGTTCCAGTGAGTGTTGAGTAAAAGAGTCTATAAGCAAAAAAATCCACGGCCTCAGGTAATCAACAGTTGCTGTCATAGTACCATGAGCAGCCACAGCTCAGTAGTGGAGTCCTTGAAACTGTGTGTGATTCTGTGTGTTTCTGGATTGTATTCCCTCCCCACCAACCCGCCCCGTGGATCTCTGGGCACCAAGCCCACACTTGACAAACCAATATCTGTAGCTCCTTTGTCTGCATGTTACCAGTATGATCGCCGCCACTTGAACTACTCATTAACCCCGCATCTCTCCTTGGTAACTCCTGCCTTGTCCCTTGCAGATCAACCAATGCTGCTGTGTTTCCCTTGCAGCTCGGTGATCACCACCACTCTAGAGAGGCATTAACCCCTGTTTTGTGCCTGTTTCTGGTGCATGTTAGCGCTGTGAGTCATCAGGGTGTATGTTACTCAGTTATTCTATTCTCTTGAGCTGTTCACATGTTCTGTGACCACCCAATAACTGTAACTCTTTCCTCTGCATCTCTCCAGTGTCAGACATCAGCAGCTGTTTAGCATAGTATTTCTTTTCTTGCAGATATCGTTGTCCTGATTTGTAAGCTTAGTGCTTTGTCAGACAGTTCATGAGAGACGACATGGGAGCGCTGGCACCAAGGACATAGACAGGATATAGACAATCCAGAAGAAGGCAACTAAAATGATGCAGGGTCTACAACAGAAGCCACATGAGGAGAGAATAAAGGAACTTCATATGTATACCCTTGAGGAAAGGAGGGAGAGGGAGAGGAGGGACATGATAGAAACTTTTAAGTACCTCAAGGGAATCAACAAAGTCCAGGAGGGTAGCATCTTTCAGAAAAACAGATGTGCAAGAACAAGAGGACACAATTTGAAGATAGAGGGGGGATGGCTCAGGGGTAATGTGAGGAAGTATTTTTTTCACCTGAGGGTGGTGGACAAGTGGAACGGCCTTCCGGAGGAGGCTGTGGGGTCAAAAACAGTGGGGGAATTCAAGAATGCATGGGACAGACAGAAGGCAATTCTTGTGGGGGGTAGGAAGAAATAGGCTGTTGGTTAACTAGGATCTGCAGCTTATCCAGTAGATAGGGAAATGGGCAGACTAGGTGGGCCAAGCTGTCCTTATCTGCCACCAAAGTCTATGTTTCTATGCATTGTTTTCTTCTAAATTCAGCAAAGTAGTACCCATTGTCAGTTTTTTTTTTTTAATTAAATGTAAGTGTTGCACAATCCATGGAGCCTTGTCTGTGTCTGTTGTGCGTGCTGGCCATTTTAGAAGTGGCTTAACCTACAAGGGAACCCTAGGTTGCCAGGGCGTTCAACTCGGCCTGCGGCTTCGTGCAACAACCCCCCATCCGTGGATTAATTCCCCAATAACCCAAGACTCCCTCGTTGGTTAATCCTTACTTGAAAGCCTCAGTGCCTGTTGGACCTAGGATGATGCAATGAAGGAGCTTCAATTTGACAGCTTAGTCGGTGGGCCGGCCATGGAGGAGAGAGGAGGGCTGCGCCGGTTTGCCGGCGCCACTGCTAAGTTTAAGATGGGGGTGGGACTGTGGTGGTGACATCTGGCTGCTGGGGGGCACTGGATCACTAGGGATTGGGAATCGGTTATGGGAACTGGGGAGGGATCAGATTTGGGAGGGGTTACAATTTACAAAAAACACTAGACCACAGAGTTTTTTTTTTTAACAGGATAATATTAAACTAAAGGAGGAGAAAAGGAGGAATGCGGGGGGGTTACTGACTGTACATTTCTGCAGCGGGGTGGATTATTACCGGGTGGAGGGGAGGGACCACTAGCCACCATGGATAATTTAATTATTTATAATTAATTACATGTGGGACAGGTGGGGGGAGGAACCACTAGCCACCAGAGATCTACTAATTTTAACTTTTATACCAGTGCTAAGGTGAAATTTCACCTGTGGACGGAGGCAAAATGTCACCACAGAAGGTGAAATTATGTCACGGAAGGTGAAATTTCGCTGCGGAAGGCAACATTTTGCCGTTCCGCCAGATGAAATTTCACATTCCACTACAGGAAATGGGCGGAATATTGCGGATTTCTCCACGAAGCGAACTCCGCCCACCACTAGGTATGGGTTAGTGGGGAACTGGGGAACAACATGGAAGGACGAAAGCCTATATGAACATGATCATCAGTACTAACAAGATGGCCGCCAGGCTGGGCGTGCTGTAATCTGCTCCTGCATTTCGCTCCTGCATTTTGTTGTTTTTATTTTGTTCTAAGTAGTTTTAATTTTCATTTGTTTTATTTTGTTTATTTGTTAGTATCTCGCATTGTGCATGGTCCGAAGTGAACAATCCTGCTATCGCTCATAGAACTCATAGAACTTCCTCGCTTAAATCATGATTTTGGGCTGGAGAGGAGTCGTAGGGAGCAAGGAGTTGAGAGGAACTTTGAGGGACATGAGGAGCTGAGGAGAGGAAGCAGGATTGTTTTAAGGATAGCATGGGTGGAAAGTGGAACGTGGAAAGCTGAATTATTGTTGGATAACACTCGGGGTTCTGGATGCGATCTGATTTGTGCGCTAAGGTTGGAGCTGAGTATTGGGCCTGGGACTGAGTGTGTGTGGTCCTGAAGTCTCAGCTTAGTGCGACTAGCGGTTAGCGACAGGAGTAGGCCCGACTACATTGGGTGATCGCCGGCTGGATTTGCTGCTTCACAGGGGGTCAGGGTATTTATCTAGCCAGGGAGCTGACTGATATACCATGGTTCCCTAGATTGGCGGGATTGGCTGCAGTGTGGCCATTGCCCGGGTGTCATGGTGGGGCTGCAATTATTTCTAGCTGTGCTTTTACATGGAGTTGGAGGGGCCCTGGTCTGTTGCTGGCTGCTGATCTGAATTTTCAGCTGGCTTTGATTGGCTTGGACTTTTCTGTGGTCTTTCTACTCTATGGTTGAGTAACACCCTGGATTATCCCCTATTTTGGATTTTTTCTGTGGCTCCTACACTTTATGTATGACTGACGCCTTGGATTATCTTCATTTTGCTCGGGACCTAAGGCTTATACTTTTCTGTGTGGTCTCCCTGGTGGTGAGAGGACCTGGGTGTCCACATATTTTGATTGTATTTATTTTATTCTTTAATGAATGTTTTGTGGTTTTATTTTACTGTGGACATCATCTGAGTAAACTGTGACTTCCTATTTGGGCAGTGAGAGTGCCTGGACTTCTCTGCTTCCCCGGCCATGAGGGCTTTTTTTGGGGGGGTAAATTCAAAATTTTGTGCTCTGCATGGCCTGTGAGAGGGGACTGCAGTAGTTCCTGAGCTAAGCGTGGAAGCGATTTATCCAATTAATGTGGGATAGGGTGGTGTTTTAGTTGTGTTTTATTAAGTGTTAGGGTGGGTTAGTTGAGTAATTTTGGGGTTTGTTTTAGTTCTATTTTATTTTATTTATTAATTTTGTTTGCTTGGTTTGTTATTTTGATTTTATAGTTTAGGTTTTTTATTTTTAGGATAATATTGCTTTGGTTGGGTTTGGAGGGTATTTATTTGGTTTAAGTAAGACTTTATTTATTGAGTCGTGTGGAATGTGTTGGATGCCTGCCCCCGCAGTTGTGCGCTATTCACCCTCTGCTCTCCGTGCCCTCTGCCCTTTCTTCACTCCTCCCCTTCAGTTTACAACACCAGCTGTAGGCGCTGGGTAGTGGAGATGGAGGGGTCGGGGCCAATGAACAGTGGAGGGAATGAGGGGGATCATCGTATCAGGGTGGTAAGATCCAGGAGATGCCCTGGGGCAAAATGGAACCCAGAATGTGGCTCTCCATGTCTGGTTTCCATACCCAAGGGCACTACCGATTTGTGGTGGGCAGGTGGTTTGGGCAGCCCGGGAGGTTCGTCCAACTCAGGCGGTGTTCTGCAATGCCAGATCCATCAAGAATAAGACTGCAATTATTGCAGATCTTGTTGAAATGGTGGACCTGGCATGCATCACCTAGACCTGGCTGAATGAGAACTCTGGCCCCATTTTGGAGGCTTTAACTCCAGCTGGGTACTCTGTGATACACCGCCCGAGACTGGACCACAGGGGTTGGGGTGTTGCGGTCTGTTTCAAGACCGAACTTAACCTCACGAGTGTACTAGTTGAGGAGGCTGAGTCATTAGAGTGTGCCATAGTAGCAGGTGTAGGTTATTGGATCACCCTCATTTATCGTCCACCCGGTGATGAGAAGCGATTCCTTCAGGAAGTGGTGGACTTCGTCAACACTGCGTTTGAGTCGCCAAGACTGATGGTTCTGGGTGACTTCAATGCCTGGGTCAACGATGAAGTCTCACAATTTGGTCAGCACTTACTCCAGTTCATGACACCTCTGGGTCTTACACAGGTGGTTACCACTGCTACTCATAAACAGACACTCCCTTGACTTAGTCTTCCTCCTAGGGATCGAAACATCTGACTTGGGGGTGGAATCAGTTAGTTGTTCAGATCATTACACCGTGGGGTTTAGTTTTAGCACTCCCCCTTTGTAGGCCTACCCCTGTGGAGATGGTTAGGTACCGTTCCTTACAAGATATAAATTCTCATAGCCTAGCGGCGGTGCTTGACCTCTCGTCCCTCTCGTCGGCAAACAGTGAACCAAAGACCCTTGTGACGGCCTATAATTTGGCCGTCTTGGTGGCTCTGGATTCCATTGCTCCAGTCCGTGTTTGTCCTCTCTCCCTTCATCCTCGATCCCCTTGGTTTGATGGGACTTGGAGGGAGATGTGGAGACTAGGACGAAGGTTAGAGCATTGCTGGCGGAAGTCCGCCCTTGATACCAACCACTTTAGACTGATGGACCATTATCAAGCCTATCAATCTGCAATCACCCATAAGAAGGCAGAATTCCTGTCCAGGGAGATTGTGGCTGCTCAGAATCGACCAGCTCAACTTTTCCAAACTGTGGACAGACTGTGCAACCCAGCTTGTCTACACATTTAGAAAGTCTTTTCGCAATTAGAGTGCAATGAACTTGCTTGATTCTTTGCCAATAAGGTGGCTGATATCAGGGCAGTACTCCAACCAGCACACTCTGTGGGCATTGCTTTTGATCAGCACAAGGTCACTGCACCTCGGCCTTCTTAGAGTACCTTCAGCCAACTGGAGTTCATGGACGTCATACGGATCATCCAGGGTGTGCGCCCCACGTGCTGTAGTTTGGACTCTGGACCAACTTCCCTAATTCTGGGTTGTATTGATGTCATCGGTCCAGTCCTTGCATGGATAGTCTGGTGCTCCTTGGAATCTGGAGAGTTTCCTAGCTCCCTGAAAGAGGTGGTGGTGACACCACTCTTGAAGAAAGCTACCTTGGACCCAGACTGCCATGCAAACTATAGACCTATCTCTAACCTCCCCTTCTTAGGGAAGGTGATTGAGAAAGTACTGGCAGCATAACTGGAGGACCATTTGACCATCCATGACATCTATGAACCACTGCAGTCCGGTTTTCAAAAGAGACATAGTACTGAGACAGCACTGGTTCGGGTGCTCAAATATCTCCTGATGGCTAGAGATCGGGAAGAGCTGTTCCATCTTGGTTCTTCTGGATCTCTCATCAGCATTTGACACCATGGACTACAGGGTGTTGCTTGGTCACCTGAGGCACATCTGTGGACTGTCAGGAACAGTCCTGAGGTGGTTTACATCGTTTCTCACAGGTAGAACAAAGAGTGGTGTTTGGGGTCTTTCCCTCAGGCTCTATTTCTCTGTCGTGTGAGGTTCTTCAGGGTTCAGTGCTGTCACCCATGTTGTTCGCGGTGTACATGCTACCCCTCAGAGACACTGTAAGAATGTATGGGCTGAGGTTTCACTGCTATGCTGAGGATACCCAGCTCTACCTTTCTTTTTGCACCTGACCAGGATGGAGCTCTCTCGGTCTTTAATGACTGTCTGAAAGAAATCCAGGAGTGGATGGATTCCAGCTGGCTGAAGTTGAACTCAGAAAAAACTGAGCTGCTGGTTATGGACCCAGATCGCCAGATAGTGGGGTTGGGGGTTGGTTTGCCCTCGGGACCATTTCTCGGTGGTGTTTCACTCCCGACATCTGAACAGGTGCATAATCTGGGGGTAATTTTTGATGAAGGGCTGACCCTGCATTTGCAGGTGTCGGCTGCCATCAAATCTTCCTTTTGTCATCTCAGGAATATCGCCAGGATTAAGCATCTGGTTCCATCTGGTGACCTTCCTACTTTGGTCCATGCTTTTGTGTCCTCGCACTTAGATTATTGCAACTCCCTCTACCTAGGGCTTCCTGGGGTGGAAATCCGCCGCCTGCAGCTGGTGCAGAATGCGGCAGCCCAGCTTTTGACGGGATCTTCTCGGTCCTCTGTCATATTTCATGATGCTACAAACTGCACTGGCTGCCAGTACAGTGACGGATCACCTTCAAAGTTGGTTCGCTGACTTTTAAAGCCCTACATGGACTGGGCCCGGATTACCTGAAAGAGCTCCTGGTTCCTTACTGCCCTGGACAATCACTCCGCTCGGCCGATGAGGGGTTGCTAGAGGTTCCAAGGGTGTGCTTGAAATCATCTGGGGCAAGAGCATTTATGTATGCAGCCCCTACCCTTTGGAATTCTCTACTCCATCAGTTACAGGAGTGCACAACTGTGGAGGAATTCAAGCAAGGTTTAAAAACTTTTGTGTGGCACCAGGCATTCAGTGATTGATCTTCCTTTTTGATGAATGGTATACTGTTATTTTAATGTTAATTGTTGATCTATTTTTAAAATTGTTAGGTGCCGTGGTTATGGATAAGGCACCTTATAAATAAAATTTATTATTGTTATTATTATTATTATATACCCTGGACAGATTGCACCTAAATGGGGAGGGAAAAGCAGTACTAAAAATCAAATTGAAGGAATTCATAGAGCAAACATATGATTTCAATGAAATTGGTTGGGGGGGTATGGAAAATGACACACCAAAGGACATGCCAAAAGACAGGAGTGGCATTCAGCTCCCCCCAGGAAAGTGAAGAAATGTTAAGCGAAAAGATGCCTAAGGATGGGGGGAGGTGGGGGACAGGGAGAATTTGTGGAAGGGACTTTCCACAAATGCCAGAAGCCTGGAGAATAGTATGGTAGATTAAGAAGCATTAATGGAGGGGGAGTGATTTGATATTGTGGCCAAAATGGAAACCTGGTGGTTCAAGCCCCATGACTGGGAAGGGGATGTCCCGGGGTACATGTTATTTAGTAGGGATAGGATCAGTAGAAATGGTGGAGGAGTAGCACTATACAGCAGGGAGGGAATCAAGGTCACAGAAGGGATAGAAGAGCTGGGAGAAGTGGAAAGCATATGGGTCACACTGGAGATGAAGGCTGGGACAGCATTAAGAATAGGGGTAGTATACAGACCCCCATGCAATGAGGAAATGGACATACAGATGCTGCGTAAGGTTGAAAAAATGGCTTTGAAGGGGTAGATTCTGCTGGTGGGAGACCTAAATCTCCAGATGTAGACTGGGTTATCCCATCGGCAAGGTTGGCTAGGAGTGGGGAGATCCTAGGGACACTCCAGGGTGCCTTCCTGCAGCTGCTGGTCAGGGAGTCCACAAGGGAAGGAAACATACTTGACGTGATCCTAACCAATGGAGATAGAGTGGGGGGGGCAGCCTGAGAGATAGCGACTACAGCACGGGGCTTCAAGGTTGAAGCAGGATATGAGGCTAGTCAAACCACCACGAAGCTCATAGACTTCAGGCATGCAGATTTTTCTGGTATGAGGTAGATACTGTGGGAGGAAGTGAGGGGGTGGGAGGGGATGGAGGGGGGTTCCTTAAAGTGACAGAGGGATGTGTAAGAAGGGTAAGGAAGAACAAAAGAAGGAGAAGGCTGCTTTGGTTCAATAGGGACATGAGGGGGCACTAGGAGAGAAAAAAGGGCATTCAGGGAATATGAGGATGAGTTGAAGGAGGATAGGGACACTTACAAAGAGAAGCTGAGGGTGGCAGGGCACAGGATTAGGAAAGCTAAAGCAGAAACACAGGAGAGAATTGATAGGCAGGCCAGATTGGGGGGACATGACGTTCTTTTGTTACATAGGGTAATAGAGGAATGTAGGGTAGGGGATCGTGAGGATCAAGGGGGAGAGGGGATCACAGGTGGAAGGGGATTTTGAGAAAGCTGAAGCACTGAACAGATACTTCAGCTCGGTTTTCACGACAGAGGGGGAAGGAATGGGACCAGCACTAAGTGAGAAGGGAAAGGGGGGGTCGGATTCTAACACAGTGTGGAAGAGGTAAGGGAGGAATTGGGTAAATTGAGGTTGGACAAGGCAATGGGCCCAGATGGCCTACACCCTAGGATACTCATGGAATTAAGGGAGGTACTGACAGATCCACTAATGGGATTATTTTATTTGTCCCTGGATACGAGGTGGGTACCAGAGGACTGAAGAAAGGCAGATGTGGTGCCACTTCATAAAACTGGCAGCAGAGAGGAGACGGTCAGTTATTGCCCGGTCAGTTTCACATCAGTGGTGGTTAAAGTAATGGAGGCAATATTGAAACAAAGGGTGGTCAGCTATTTGGAGGAGGGGACTGAAAGACATTCAGCAGCATGGCTTCACTCTGGGATAGTCATGTCAGATGAACGTGACTAACTTCGGTGAGGTGACGAGGGTGGTTGATCGGGGTTGGGCAATGGATGTGACCTACGTGGACTTTGGGAAGACCTTTGACATGGTGCACCACAGAAGACTAGTTAATAAGTTTCGTAGTCTAGGGGTGGGACAGAAAATAAGATGGGTGGAGAGCTGGCTAATGAGTAGAAGTCAAAGAAAGGTGATAAATGAGAAGCACCCTGTGGAGATGGAGGTGACAAGTGGGGTCCCCCAGGGGTCAGTGCTGGGGCCCATTCTGTTTAACATTTATGCTGGCGATATAGCAGAGGGACTTTAGGGGAAGGTCTGCCTTTTAGCAGATGATGCAAAACTCAGCAACAGGGTGGACACCCGGGGGGGGGTGGAGGCAATGAAGAATGGTCTAAGGTTACTGGAAGAGTGCTCAGAAACATGGCAGCTGAAATTTAATGCCAGGAAATGCACAGTGATGCACTTGGGGAGGAGGAATACAAATACCACACACACTGGTGTGAGTAATAGTTGCAACCAGGCAGGAGAAGGATCCAGGAGTCATAATCACTGGTGACCTTTGGGTGGGGACCCAGTGCAGCAAGGCAGTGGGCAAAGCTAACAGGAGGCTGGCATGCATAGGGAGAGGGATAACCAGCAGAAGGAGGGAGATGCTGATGCCACTGTACAGTTCCATGGTGAGGCCACACCTGGACTATGGGGTGCAGTTCTGGAGGACCCATCTACAAAAAGACATGGATGGCATGGAAAGGGTGCAGAGAAGGGCCACTAAAATGGTAAATGAGCTAAAGCAGGAAGACATATGAGGAGAGGTTCAAGGAGCTGGAATTGTTTCCTCTTGAGACAAGAAGGCAGAGAAGGGACACGATTGAAACATTCAAGTATCTGAAGGGGATCAAGAGAGCTTATTTTCAGGGAAGGTAGCTATAAGAACTAGGGGCCAAAGACTGAAAGTGGAAGGGGGGAGATTTAAGGGAGGCATTTGGAAGTATTACTTCACGAAGAGAGTGGTTGAGCCCTGGAATGGACTGCCAGAGGAGGTGGTGAGGGTCACTACAGTGGAGGGTTTCAAGAAGGCCTGTGAAAACCATAAGGGTCTGTCAAGGGGAGAATCTTGGAAGGGGAGACTAGCAGTGGGGGGAATGGGCAGACTAAATGCGCCAGGAAGGTCCTTTTCTGCCATCACATGTCTATGAATCTATATATGTGCCTGTAGTATTCCACCACCTTGTGACATCCAGACAGAGGTGTGCATTGCATCATTTGAAGCAATTTTCCCTGTCAGCATATATCACTACATTGTGCACAACTCCATGCTACATTGCTACAGAACATTACTGTTTATTGATGATGTTGACTATCACATCAGCCACGCATGCATACAAGGAAGTGTGTGGCAAGTGGCACCACAGACACACTCCTGCACCTGGACCATGCAGTCAACAATATTGTGTAGCAATCAATTTCTGGTGGTGACCATATGTTGCTGATGTAGACAGGGAGCAGTGGTCTAACATCGGCAAAAGAACCAAGTAAGGTACAGTGGCTATGGTAGTTCTGTGTCATGGAGGACTTTTGAATCATGCCTTGCCTCCTATCATGCATCTGACCCATGTTTGGTGACCGAGCATGCTGTCGGTTGTTGGTCGTGAAAATATTGTATTGAGTGTGAAGAGAACAGCTAAACTATACTTGTGAGGTATTATCGCCACATACCTGAACCCAGGTGGAGGTCTAAGGGGAGGATGGGACAGGGACAACAGTAAAAGAAGGCTGCAGAGGGACTTTTCAGCATACTCATTACTCCATGAATGTGCAATTACTTCATGAGGCCAAGCTAAGGGTAGGAACCACGAGAAAGAAAACAAGAAAGGCTCCCTAAGCAGCAGGGTGAATAGCCCCCAAACACCCTTGGTAGTGGACACTCATGGTCCTGTGACAAGTAACCTAGTGAAAGTTTTCTCCCAGGATAGCCAGGTGAGGTTGGAGGAGTGTGTGGTGCAACATTAAAGGCCAGTACTCCATGTACCTGCCACCCCCCTCTGTCCACTGTCCCTCCCTTACCAGTGACCCACTCTTCTGCCACTGACTGTTCACCAACACCCATACTGGTTGCAGGATTAATAGGATTGTCCTTCACACACCCTCACACATAAACACGACTGGCGGTGTACAACTAGCTTTTGGTGACCCAGTGGCGGAAATCTGAGAAGGGATGCCGTCAGGGACACACAAAGGCTGCTCTCACCATTGCTTTCATATTGTATCCCTCCCTTTCCACGGCATATAAGTGTGGGTGTGCTGATGCAGCTGCTTAGTGCTTGTGCACAATTCCTGCTTCCACAGCTGTGAATCTGCCAGCCAGCATGCGCAATGTGGCAGCAAAATAGCGGGACAACAGTCGCAGCATCACAACACAGACAGGATATTATTGCATTGTACATTCTATCTCTAACGGGCATTGCTGACTGCCCTCAGACAAACCTTGCTCCATAGTTAGGGTCAGTGTTGTGCAGTGTGTGGTGTGTACTCCACCTCAACCCTATGTGCCACCACTGCAGCAAACAGCATGCCATAAGTGTGAAATGCTTTGCTGAAGCAGTAAACAAAGGATCAAACAAGTGTTTGTACAGTCAATACACTGAAATGGCACCTTTTGTGGTGTGATTGCTCACAGCCACGAATGAGCCGTCCTGGGCTCAGAGTCCGGTGCTATTAAAAAAGCATTCTTATCTGCTGGCATGTACATGAGGGAGGGATGTTATTTGGGGCCCAAGGAGGATCGACAATGATCAGTTCCAGTTCCTGGTTTACAGACATTCCTCCCACACTGTTCCATACTGCGGATGATGCTACAAGCTCTGTTAAAAGGTAGGCACAATGGTGGGAAGACCAGATCTAAGGGACGATTTGGCTATACTGAAGAAATGGCCAGAGATCTGGAAGTTGGGTTTCAAGGATAAGAAATGCCAAGTCAAGTTCCTGAGTGCCACGAATCCAGGGATCAGTTACTAAATGGGGGTGTAGAGGTGACAGTCTTGTAGGAGGAAAAGGACCTTGAAGTGATTGTCATGGGTGATTTGTAGCACTCGTCACAGTGCTGTAAGGCAGTAGCAAAAGCAAATACAGCAGCTGAGCTGCATTGCCAGGGGAATCACCCATAGGAGAGAGTTAGTCATTCTGCCACTGCACAGGTTGCTGGTGATGCCACTCCTGAAATACAGTGTACAGTTCTGGTGCCTGTGTCTGAAAAAGGATATCAAACTACTGGAGGGGTCTAGCAGAGGGCAACCAAAATGATGCAGGGCACAGGGATAGAACATATGAGGAGAGGCTGAGGGAGCTCACAATGTGCTCCCTGGATGATGCAAAGGAGAGGGGGGCACATGATACAGACCTTTATTTTATTTATATATTTAAATTTTGGTTAACTGGGTAGGCCCGAAGAGACCATGATAGTCCCTTTTTCAGTACCTCAAGGGCAAGCCAGCCCAGTGTCACTGGTCGCCTTACTTCTCACTGTGCTGGCGACCTGGGTTCAGGAATGACCTCAGGTCATCAAGGTGCCGGCATGGGGAGGGGGCAGGAGTAGCAGGATAGAGCAAGCCGCCAGGCTGCTCTGCTTTCCTGGGGGTGGTGGTGGTGGTGGGTTGTTGCCCCTTTAGTAGTCCCATCCCCACCTGGTGGAGGTCTGGTGGGGTAGCGTGGGTGGGTGGGCGGCAGTATGGGTGGGAGGAAGGGCTGAGCTGGCTACTCGTGTGAGTGTGCGCCTCCACGTGCATGTACTGTCATGTGCTGGAGCCCTGGGGGGGGGGGTATGGGGGTATTGAAGAAAACCCAGAAAAAAATGACAAAAAAATCTATAAAAGAAAAAGGACCCCTAGGGCATACACAGTGTTGGATTGGAGGGTATCTTTAGTTAAGAAAGGAGGATACAACAAGGGCGCTTACCATGAAGCATGTGGGGGGGTACATTTAAGAAGGAAATGAGATGCACTTTTTGACTTAAAGGGTCATATCGTGCTGGAATGAGTTGCTAGAGGAGATGTTGTGGCAAATCTGTTGGCTATTTTCAATGAAGGGTAGGATATGGTGAAGAAGAAAATTAGGACGAGAGTACTCAGTGTTGTGAAGTGGAAGGGGGTATGTACTTGGGGGTGTGGTTGACTACAAGAGGAGTGGGTGAGACAGCACCAATGAACTAAACTGAGCTGCGCACGTGAGCAGACTTGATACACCATGATGGGCTTGTACCTGCTGGCAGTTTTGTATGTTACTGTGAAATAAGAAAGCAATTGCACCCTAGTTCCCAGTGAATGTCAACATCCCCCTTCTTAGGTTATGAACGTACAAAATTTGCCAGCAGATAAAGGCCTAGAGGTCTATCAAGTCTGCTCGAATGTGCAGCTAGCACCTATTCTCTGGCTGCCCCTCCCTTCCACCCTTCCCCTCCATTGACCCCCCCCATCCTGTCCCATCCCCTTTTGAAGCAGTCTACTGTTCTACTGGATACCACTTCTGCAGTAACGCATTCCACCCAGCTACCACCCTCTCTGTAAAAAAGTGTCTCCTCATCTCCCTCATGAACCTTCCTCCCTCCCTCCCTCCAGTCTCATATCATGGTCTCTGGTGTCCTTCCCCTCCCTTACTTTGAACAGCCCCTCTGTACCTGTCTTGTTTATTCCTTTCATGTACTTAAAGTTGTTTCAATCATGTCCCCCCGTTCCGCCTCTCCTCCACCGAGTACATGTTCAACTCCGTCCGCCTCCTCTCGTATAAGTCCCCCAGCCCCTTGATCATCTTTGTCACCCTGCGCTGCACCCCCTCCAGTAACTTAACGTCCCTCTTCAGATACGGGTGCCAGTACTCCAGGTGCAGTCTAACTAATGACCTATACAGTGGCAGAATCGCCTCCTCCCTCCTCGATGATATACCCCTTGCAATGCAACCCAGCATTTTGTTGGCCTTTGCAGCTCCCTTCCTACATTGTGCCGAGTTGTTCATTGACCCTGTAATAAGTACCCCCAGATCCTTCTCCTCCTCTATCTGGGCTAGCTGCACTCCCCCCAGCTGGTAACTTGTCCTTGGATTCTTCACCCCAAAATGCAGCACCTTGCACTTTTTGGCATTAAACACCAGTAGCCAGGTGTCTGACCAGGTTTCAGTCTTTACCAGATCATCCTGCAATGTCTGCCATCCTCCTAGGTCATCCACCACCGCTCCCATCTTGGTACCATCAGCAAACAGACTGACCTTGCTCTTGATGTCCAATGATATGTCTGCAATGAATATCCCAAACAACACTGGTCCCAACACCAAGCCCTGTGGAACACCGCTTGTCACTACCCTTGGATGTGAGAGCTCCCCACCCACTACCACCCTCTGTTGCCTTCCCTGAAGCCAGTTCCCTACCCATTTCATCAGCTTTGCACCCACCCCTGTGCCTTCTAATTTACTTCCCAGCCTCCCATGTGGCACCGAGTCGAATGCCTTACTGAAATCCAGATACAGGACATCCACTGCATGGCCCCTCATCCAGTTGCCTAGTTACCCAGCCATATGTAACCCCTAGATGGCGCTATCCCAGGGGCTACTACCCCTGCCTGATTTGCCACTAACAGGTTGAGGGGCCTGGATCCAATGGCTGGTGCCTCCACCCAGAGGTCAGGGTTTGCAATAGTTAAACTAACTTGGTCACAGCCCTCTGGGACACTGAAACCCCCCTTTCTTCCCACTAGTGGCCCACACAATATATCAGAATTACCTTCACAGTATACACTTACCCCCAGGTCTGGTTCCGGCACTGGGACCTCCTGTGAAATGAGATACAGTGCAACAATCACAGTACAGTACTTTAACATAGGCAAATACCTCAGGCAGTATAACTTTGCTGAAACAAGCAGCTCTGATTTATTTAGGGGGATATAACAAGGACAGGGGGAAATCAGGTTAATTAGCTTATCACTCTAATAATCTACCTATGGCTCTGTGCACAGGCCTATCCCCTATCAGTTACTGTCCTGGGTACCCAAGCCCTAGTGGCTAGTCCAAACCGTGGCAGCTGGTAGGGGCCCTTTCATACAGAGAAAAGAGAGAATTAAACAGTCAGCAGTACAGTAATTCCATTTGGATTTAATGTGGCAATTCAACAGGAGCGACCCTGAATTAGTACTCACGACCTCAAATAAGATAGGGTCCTTCAATGTCAGCAGGGCTCACTTGAGGTACACAAACCTCTTCACACATCCATATAAAAGAAGCACTATACCAGGCAGGCTGCATCTGTATCCCGATGAATTACTGCACAATACCGGGAGAACACACAGCAGATTCAGTTCCTGACAGACCGAGTGCAATTTTCAGCAATTCCTCCAGTCTTCTACAGGGTGAGCCTGGTTTCTACTCTTCAGAGATCCTTTGATTCTCTTCACAGGACGGATTCAGTCCTAACAAGCTGTTACACAAGCTGCAGACCGGAACTCTGGGCCTTGCACACGTTTTTTGATTAAAACTGCACACTGAAAAAGCACAGGGCTCCTTCCTTCTTCACTGCCAAAGCTCAACTGAAACTCCAACCGACAAACCGGCACTTCCTTTGAGTTCCTCCCAGTTCTTGACTGGATTGGCTGTCACTCACAATAGACTGCTGCTGTTGGTCCAAAAGGCACTGAAGTCTAAACTACATCTCCCAGAGTCACTGCCCATACAATCCTCTTGTGGCTGGCTCAGATTATGAGTCCAAGTTCTGATTCGTCAAGGCACCATTTTAAGCTAGCTTACCCCACACTGATTGGTCCAGTTCAGCAGTTCAAAACCAGAATGGGGAACTAGGCAGACACTGTTCTGACTGCAAAAGAAAGCAGGTTAGACAAACTGTAATTTCATTATCACTCTAAATGGTTTCTGGCAAACAGTTACATCTTTCAGATAGGTTCCTTTGCACTCCTAGTGACTGCAAAAATGGAGTGAATTAGCAGCAGCAGTGGTACTCAAACAGAGAAACACACAGTCCCCATATAAACTAATTATGTCTGCAAGCAGACAGCTCTTAAGAGACAGTACCAGAGGTTCTAAAACACTCACTGATAAATAAGCTAGCATGAAACACCATTCAGGCTTGGAGCATTCAAGCAAGCTCCTGGAAGTCTTTGGGAACCCCCATTTGCAGGGGGGTTACACATAGAACTCCACCAGGTTGGTTTGGCAGGATCTGCCATGTATGAAGCCATGCTGTCTGCTGTCCTGTAGTCCTTTGGCCTCTAGGAGGGCCACCAGCCTCTCCTTCAGGATAGTCTCCATCAGTTTACCCATGATGGATGTGAGGCTCACTGTTCTATAGTTCCCCGGTTCATCCTTGGGGCCACTCTTGTGGAGGGGCACCACGTGAGCCATCCTCCAGTCCTGAGGTACATACCCTGAGTGTAGTGAGGCATTAAATAGGTCTGGCAAAGGTCCTGCAAGGACCTCTGCCAGCTCCTTCAGTACCCTGGGGTGGATGCCATCTGGGCCTGGTGCCTTGTCCACCCTTAGTGCCTTCAAACCCTCCCGAACTCTGCACTCCATGATTTCCCCATCTGTCACCCCCTCCCCCCCATTTCCATCATTCCTCCCCCTTGGGTATCACCCCCCTCTTCTCCTTAGTAAATACTGAGCAGAAGTAATCATTTAGCGCTTCTGCCTTATCGCACCCTGCTTCCACCCAACCCCCCTCCTTCCTAATCCTTATTATGTGGTCCTTACAGCTTCTTTTATCCCAGATGTACCTAAAGAAGTCCTTCTCCCCCTTTGTAATGCCTTGTGCCAGTCTGAGCTCCCTAGTTGCCTTGGCTCCCCTTACTGCCCGTGTCAGCTCCTTCGATTCCATCGGGTACTCCTCCCTGTCCTCCCCCTTCCTGTTTCCTTGTACCTCCTAAAAGCAGCTCTTTTCCTCCTTACCTTTTCCATGACCTCCTTGTTCAAACAGCTTGGTTTCTTAGCCCTAGCCTTCTTGCTCTGGGCCTTGCAGCAAGTTTTGGTTGCCTCTACTATCCCCAGCTTTATGAGCTCCCACCTTTGGTTAGTGTCCATACTAGGTTGAATTCTGGCCAGGTACCCTTTTATCACTTCCCCCATCCTTCCAAAGTCGGCCCTCCTGAAGTCCAGCACTCTTGTGCCAGATTCCACTCCTTCCTTGCCCATAGCCAATGTGAACCATACTGAGTGGTGGTCACTCCCTGACAGTGGTTCTTCCACTGTAAGTTCTCTCACAAAGTCCCCATTTGCCAGCACAAGGTCAAGGGTATTCCCTAACCTAGTTGGTTCACTGACCATTTGCAGCAGGAAGTTATCCTGGAAGGCATCCAGCAGTACCTGCTCCCTTCTGTTCCTGGTTGTTGGGGTACTCCAGTCCACTCCTAGCATGTTGAAGTCCCCCATGATCACCACACTACCTTTCTTACAGGTCCTCCTGATCTGTCCTGCTAGTTCCCTGTCTAACTCCTCCATCTGAGATGGCGGCCTGTACACCACTCCCATTCTAAGAATCCTATTCTTGGAATCCTGGATTTGCATCCAAAGTGACTCCATACTACCCTCCTCCCCTTCCTCCCTTACACACTTCAGTCCTTCCTTCACATATAGTGCCACCCCCTCCTTTTCCCTGTCACCCTGTCCCTATGAAATAACCAGTACCCTGGTGCAGACAGGTCCCAGTCATTGTATTGGGTGGCCCATGTTTCTGTGATGGCTGCAATGTCCACCTCTCCCTATGCCATGAGCACCTGTAACTCTGCAGTTTTCTTCCCAAGGCTCCTAGCATTAAGGGTAACCACCTTCCGATCTTTCCCTCTCCTCCCTCCCATCCTGCCCTCCTTTACTAGCATCACCAATAGCACTTGCCATTTGTTCTTTGTCACTGTTATTGGGGGGTAAGCTCATATGGTTTCCCACCCTGTGGTCTCTGCTTGTCTCTTGCCCACTTGCCACCCCCTGCTCCTAGTTTAAATTCCCAACTTCCTCTATGTATTCCTCCATCCTCTGTTTCAACACTTTCTTTCCCTCTTCACTCAAGTGTAGTCTGTCCTTGGCATAGAGACTACTGTCCTCCAAGGTCCCTCCCCACACCCCCAACAGCCCATATCCTTTAGAATAACATCAGGTTCTTAGCCATCCGTTAAATTCCTCTATTCTTGGCTTTCTTGTTGTGCTTGCCTTGGGCATTGGAAGTACCTCTGAAAAAGTTACTGATCTTCCTGCCCCCTCACATAATTGTCCTAGTTCCTCAAACCTCCTCTGGACTACATCTACTGTCTTGTCAGCCAGGTCATTCGTCCCAAGATGTAAAATTAAATGAGGCTTGTCCTACCCCTTCTAGCATATTTCAGAACAGATTGTCCCACCCTTTCCGCTATCATTCCTGGCATGGCCTCCACCCAAATGTGACTATGCCTCTCCCCCTTGCTACCTCACCCGACTCCTCTTAATATTGAGTCCCCCAGCACTAAGATTCCACTCATTTTACTCCCTGCTTGCTTCCATTCATCTCCAGCTCTCATTCCTGGCTCCTCTTCTTCCTCCTGCACATTATTTCCCCCTTTTGCCCCTGTTTCAATTCTCCCAGCAGAACTCTCCCACTCCAGTTTGGTCCAGGCATTTATCAATTACTCCTCCAACTATATTACCTCCCTCCTCCTTCTTCCCCTCTAGCAGTGTAAAACTATTTTCTGAAGACCCTTCACAAATGCCCGCTCCCTCTCTCTTCATAGTAACCTGTTCCCTCCTTTCCACTCCATGACTGTTGCCACTTCTTCTCCTCCCCTCACAAGTCCCTGTCTTCTCCTTCCATTTGTCTTTTGCCTCCTGACCTGGTTTCCCTAGCAATCGTTCTTCCTGGCCTGGGTCCCTTTGTCTCTGCTTCCCTTCTTCTGACCCCCTCCTCACCACTGTTAGCTCAAATTGCCCTTCCTCATCTCCCCTCCTCCCTTCCACCAGTATTGGGCTAAACCCGCCTCCAGTCTGCTTTGCCTGTCTTAGTTCCTCCTGCAGACCCTTGATCTCCTTTCTAAGTTTCTCTTTGTGGCTGCACACTAAACATCCCCCCACCCTCTAGGCAATTTTGAGAAAGATTGGTGCACCGCAGCTGTTGCAGCCTACCACCCTACCCATTGCTGTCACTGCCCACCAGCGACCCCCCACCCTTCCAGATGCAGGATACCAAACACTCCCCCAAGTCTCCCCTCTCTCCCTCTATCAGTGCAAAACATTCTTCTTTTCTTAATTTCACTTACCCTCTTTGTTGTACACATTTACATAGATTGAGCAACTGCTTTTTACATTCCTATTCTTCCTGTCCACACCCAAAAAGAGACTTTAAGTAACTATTGCACAACCTTCTTCAAACTTCTACTCTTCCTTTCCACAAAGCAAATAGCAATACAAAGAAGTAACAATGAAAGCTCTTTGATCTGCAGCTACTTCCCTTCCACTGAGATAGCAGTCACCTTTTCACTCACTGCTGTTCCTCTCCTGGATGTCTACTTCTGCTATGACAGGTGCATGTCCTTTGCTTGTTTGAGGAAGTGATGTCAGAACCCCTGATATAAAGGAAATCACAGACCTGGGGTGGGGTGAGGGATGGGAGGTGGGGCCAGCACGCCTTCCAGAAACAATCAGGTAGCTGAGGCCCCTGGTCAGACCATTGCATCCTTCCCCCACTATGCACTAAACTTTGCAGCTAGTGAAGCCAGCAAAAAGGAATCACAATTCCACTCAAAGCCCCAAAAATAGGTTTGCTACCAAAAGAAACAGGTCTCCAATTCAAACAGCCTCACTGACAACACATCAAAATAGGCTTGAAATTAGAAGATATAGGTCTCCAATTCAAAGTAACAGTCCCAATTAAATCACACCAAATAGGTTTTAAATCAGAAGAAATACGCCTCCACAAATGTAGCCTGCTACACAGTGAAACATCAAACAAATGAGCCCATTTATAACCACCAAAACAGGTTTCAAAATTCCAAGAGCCCCAAAACAATACCCTGCTAGCCCCTTAGAAGTAGTAAGAAAGAAAATAAATAACCTTCTACCAAGTAAAATCCACAAGAAACAATGTAAAAACAGCAAGAAGAAGCTACTGTACTGGAACTGATCTGATCCCTTCACCTTCTGGTTACTTCTTGTAGGTTACTTCTGGTACTGTAGGTTGCAACATCTTTTTGCTCTGCACTAATATCAAGGTCCCCTCGATAACGTGCACAACATTTTCATTTTCATCAAGTTGCTTTTCTCTCCATCTTGGCTTGATCGCATGGCCAGTTCCTTAGGTGGTATTTATAGTTTTCAAGATGGTCTCATACTACATGCTAGTCTAATGCTTGTTTTCTGTAATTCATAACTAAATCAATAAATACATCAGCCTATTAGAGGTCTACCCTATGTATCTGGCAGGAAATCAGAAGGTGTAATGGTCATGGTTGAAACATGGGAAGCTTCAGACATAGTAGCGTGTTCAAAGTTATCTCCACACCTCGCAGCAAGGAACTCCCCCTCTTCCCTCATGAAGCTACAATGGGTATAGGTGGAATTAGTTAATGGAGTTTCATTACAATGTTCTTATTTTGTTGTACAATGTTTTTATGTACTAATACTGACTTTTTCCATTATGCATATTAGGAAGTTAATGGAATATTATACATTTTTTAATTTCTTTTTAGTCTCCAAAATGCACACATTTTGTGACATAATTTTTTAGACATCTGCACGCTTCCATTTCTGTATGTGTGCCACAGTATTCATGTTTGCCAAAGAATGCTGACTTTTTGGGACAAGGTTTAGTATATTCTTTTTTAACTGTTTTAATTTATAGTAATCTGAAAAATAATGGATTGTCATTGATTGAATATGTACTCCCTAGAGGAGAGGAGGGATGGAGGGAGAGAGGGGATATGATAGAGATATACAAGTACCTTACAGGAAGGAACAGGGTGCAGGAATACACTATTTTACCCTGAAAAATATGTTTCAGAACTAGAGGGCATGGGAGGAAGTTGGAGAGAAGGCAATTCAGAAGAAACGTAAGGAAGAATTTCTTCCTAGAAAGGGTGGTGGACAAGTAGAACACCCTGTCAGAGGAAGTGGGGGGGGGCTGAAACAATCACAGGATTTAAGAATGCATGGGATAGACATAAGGGAATTGTGGGGACAAATGACCTGGCAGGGGAGACTGTGGAAGTAGTGAAGGAAAGGTTAGTAGATTTTGGAAAACTGTGCAAAATGGTGTGGGAGACAGTTGCCTTCTCTGAGGTGCTCCCAGTATCCTGTGTGGGCACAATGATGAAGGTGAGTATTCAGGAATTCAACATTTGGCAGGAGGATTGGTGTAAATCAAAAGGGTACGGGTGGAGAAAGACCCGGGACAATAATGTGCTATATGCAGAGGATATGCTGCACCTAAGTGGGGAGGAAAAAGGTGTATTAAAGCAGAAGCTGCAGGGGTATATAGCTACCAAAGTGGATTTAAACTAGCTGGGGGGTTGAGTCAGATGGCAGACAAGGTACCAAGGAACCGAGAGGGTCTACACCCCAAGCTAGTAGGAAACATGTAGGGGAATTAGTAAAGAAGGGCCAAGGTGGGGAAGGGTAACTGGAAAAAGAGGGGAGGGGGATGGGGTGGAGGGTGGTCTCTGTGAATGCGAGAAGCCAGGGCAGCAAGATAGCAGACCTATCAGTGCTCTTAGATGTTCGGAAGGTGGACATCATGGCCATCACAGAAACGTGAGCCACAGAGTACTAGGACTGGTATCTGACAATCCCAGGGTACAGACTGTACAGGAAGGACCTTGGGGGGGGCTGTCTATGTGAGGAAAGGGATCAAATGTACAAGGGGGGATCAGATGTACAAGGGACGAAGGGGAGGAGCGGGGAACGGAGGCAGTTTGGTTACAGCTCCTGGACTCCAGGGGTAGGAAGTTGAGGTTTGGGGTGGTGCACAGTCTGCCATACCAGACAGTAGAAATGGACAAGAAACTGACATACCAAATAGGGAGAGTATGTAGGAGGGGGAACGTGATCATAGTGGGGGATTTCAACCTGCTGGGGGTGGACTGGACCGTGCCGGTCACCTCCAGCACTGGGGAGAAGATCCTCCTGGATGCATTCTGGGGGGGGGGGGCTGACACAGCTGGCTGCTGAACCCAGTAGTCTAGGGAACATGCTAGACCTAGTACTACCTGTGAGGCAGTGAGGGACATAAGGATAGAGGACCCGTTAGCTGGCAGCGACCACCAAACAGTGTGGTTCAACATCACAGTGAGCAGGGAACCAGAGGGATCAGTAACAAAGGTGGTGGATTTCAGGAGGGCAGACTTCAGGAGGATGAGGGAGATGCTGAAAGGGAGACTCGAGGGCATAAAGCAGAGGATGGAGACAGCACAAAAATGGGACCTAATAGAGCAAGGGATCATAGAAGCTATGGAAACATGTACCAGGCTACAGAGTAAGAAGAGTAGAGTAAAGAGACCATGCTGGCTGAACAGGGAAGTGGTAGAAGGGGTGAGGGCAAAAAGAGCAGCATACCTGAAGTTTAGAAGGACGAGGAAGGAGGTAGACAGGGAAGAGTACACCAAATGGTCTAAGGTGGTGACCAAGAGGGTAAGGAGAGCGAAGGCCACAAGGGAACTCAGATTAGCTCAGGGAATAAAGCGGGGGAGAATGATTTTTTTAGATACATCAGGGAGAAAAGAAGTGCAGGGACAGTATAGTGAGGATAAACCAGGGGAAGAGTGGGTGGAAAAGAGGAAGGAACAGGCAGAAGCACCGAATGAATACTTCTGCTCAGTGTTCATAAACAAGAAGTGGGGACAAGTATCACTGCGACCTGGGAGGAGAGGGACTGGGGAACTGGGGTAACGGATGTCAGTATAGATGGTAGTAGAGTTTAGGAGGGACTGAGGGTGCTGAAGGTGAGTGAAGCACCGGGGCTGTATGCTATCCACCTCAGACCTAAACACGTGGCTCAAGGGCTGGTGCCAGGAGAAAGGACACAGATTTGTAGGGAACTGGCAACAGTTCTGGGAGTGAAAGTTCTTTAAATTTGATGGACTGCATCCGACTAAGGAGGGAGTCAGTGCATTGCGGCAGAAGTTTGACGTCTTTGCAGAATATTTAAACTAGCAAATGGGGAGAGGGGTGCAGCACCCCATACATCGAATGGGAAGAACACCCTCCCCTCAGCTAATGGTCAAACAGGGATTCAACATGTTTGCAGTTCATTTGCATCACCAGAGTAAGAAAAAGGTTTGTCTCCTCGGCCTTTGGGGTAATGCCAAACCTCACTCAACAACAACTACACACACCGAAATCTGGCCAATGGAAAATCATGTACACAAATGCTCACAGCCTGGGAAATAAGATCCCAGACCTGCAGGCAATAATGTCAGAGGCTAAACTGGACATAGTAGCAATTAGTGAGATGTGGTTTACCAGTAACCACATTTGGGAGACTTCAGTACCTGGCTATGTATTGTTCAGAAGAGATCGAGGTGCAAAAAGGGAGGGAGGAGTGTCCCTGTATGTCAATGAAAATATCAAAGCTACAGAAATTCAGAATACACATAAGGAGCCAGAAGAACTGTGGGTCACCCTGGATACAGGAAATGGGACAGCCATAAGAACCGGGGGTTGTCTACAGGCCCCCAGACCAGGGGGAGGACATAGACACATTACTGTTAGAAGATATACAAAACATGACAGCTAAAGGGGAGGTTCTGATAATGGGAGACTGCAACATGCCGGATACAGATTGGTCAATACCAGCAGGAACATCTGCCAGAACTAGACACATAGTGGATTCCCTGCAGGGGGAGGGCCTCAAACAACTGGTACAACAACCCACAAGAGACAGGGCTATCCTAGATCTAGTACTGACTAACAGGGAAGGGATCACAGATCTCCAGGTAGAAGGTCACCTGGGGGCCAGTGACCATCACATGGTATGGTTCAATTTGGTTACTACATCTAAATCATCCCATTCCAAGGCAAAAATATGGGACTTCAGAGGAGCTGACTTTGATAAGATGGCCAACAGAGTTATAGTATATGGTTAACCTTGATTCTACATGGATTTCAGCAACTGCTGAAAACTTGTTGTAGTACAGTTCAAAGGTCAAATATGATGTTGTACTATCGATGTGACATCACATCGATGGTACAACAACTTTCTAACGACCTACACTGATTAGCTCAGCCAGTGATGACGATGTAAAATTAAAACAAACTGGTGGCGCAATTTAGCGAGAGCGGGGCAGTGGAGCCACTGATTTTTAATTTAAAATCGAGACACAGAGAGCCATACGTGGATCCCTTCGGAAAAATCTATTTTTTTAACTTGTAAAACTAAGTGGTGTGTAAAAGTGAAAGCGGCAGGGATAGATTGAGCGGAAGTGCCAGCAGTGGAACGGGAGGAGCAGGAGCACCAGTACAAACGAGCAGCACCCACAGCAAGTAACTTCAGAAATAAAATAATAAAAACCAAATCGAAAGTAGTCATATACTATACAAAACAGTGGATGGCTGAACATCACAACTAAAATGCGTTCCTTCTTGGGCAGTTGATGACATCAAGGAGACCTCTCGAGCTTCGCTCTCGAGGTCTCTATGATGTCATCAACTCCCTCGAAGGAAACACAGCCTTGTTGTGGATGTTCATCCATCCACTATTCTATATAAGCTAGCCCTGGCATAAAGAAACACAGGTGAGGGGGTACAGGCAAAGTGGGCAAGCATTAAGGATGCAATACTTGAAGCAACATCCCATTGTGTTAGACAGAAAAGGAAGTGCAAAAGAAGAAGGAAACAACTTTGGTTCTCAAATACAGTAGCAGAAAAGGTCAGCGCCAAAAGGCTGGCCTTCAGGAAATATAAGGGAACACAGTGGGATGAAGATAGGGAGGCATGCCAAACTGCCCTAAGGGAAGCAGGGAAGGCAGTAAGGCAGGCAAAGTCCCAAACTGAGGAAACACTAGCACGAACAGTAAAGAAGGTGACAAGACTTTCTATAGATACATTAGTGAAAGGAGAAAGTCCAGAGGGGTATTGCTAAGCTTAATGGAGAAAGGGAGCATGTGAGGAGGAGGACCCTGTAAAGCATCCATCCTAAATAGATACTTTTGCTCAGTGATTTACTGAAGAGAAGGTAGAGCAGGACCCACAGCTCAGCACCATGGACACAGGGGAGGGAGGTGAGCACTACTCCCTTCACAAAAGAAAGGGTCCTACAAGAGCTTGCTAAGCTCAGGGTGGATAAGGCAATGGGACCTGATGGCATACATCCCAGGGTACCTAAGGAGCTAAGGGTGGAACTAGCAGAGCCATTAGCAGAACTGTTTAGTGAGTCTCTGAGCACAGGAGAGGTCCCAGAAGACTGGAGAAGGGCTCATGTGATCCCGCTCCACAACAGTGGTAGCAGGGAGGAGGCAGGGAACTACAGACTAGTCAGTCTTACCTCAGTAGTGGGCAAGATTATGGAGGCACTCCTTAAGGAAAGGATAGTGCAACACCTGGAATCCATAGGGGCACAGGATCCAAGACAGCATGGGTTTACAAAAGGAAGGTCCTGTCAAACTAATCTCATAGATTTCTTTGACTGGGTAACCAGAGCGGTGGACCAAGGAGACAGTTGATGTCAGCCTACCTTGACTTCAGCAAAGCTTTTGACACTGTTCCACATAGAAGATTGATAACTAAGCTGGGTAGGCTCGGGTGGGTCAGAAGTTGGTCAACTGGGTGGCAAACTGGTTGATGGGCAGAAAACAGAGAGTGGTGGTAAATGGTATACAGTCAGAAGAGATGCAAGTCACAAGTGGGGTACCCCAGGGATCAGTCCTGGGGCCAGTCCTCTTCAATATCTTCATTAGTGACATTGCAGATGGACTGGAGGGTAAGGTTTGTCTGTTTGCAGATGACACCAAGATCTGCAACAGAGTAGATGATCCAGATTGGATGGGCAGAATGAGAAGAGATCTGGATAAACTAGCAAAATGGTCAGAAGAGTGGCAACTGGGATTTAATGCAAAGAAGTGCAAGATCATGCATAGGGAGAAAGCCCTGAAGCCACCTATAGGCTGGGAGGAGTTGCTAGCAGTCACAAGGAAGAAAGAGACTTGGGCATCATCATCACTGATGACCTGAAATCATCCAAGCAGACCTCTAAAGCAGTAGGTAGGCTGGGGATGTTAGGGTGTATTAGTAGGGGTATCACAAGTCATAAGATGGAGGTAATAATCCCTCTTTACAAGACACTGGTTAGGCCCCGTCTGGAGTACTGTGTGCAGTATTGGCGGCCACACCTTCACAAGGACATTAACCAAATTGAGGCAGTCCACAGAAGGGCAACCAAAATGGTGCAGGGACTGCATCAGAAGACATATGAAGACAGATTAACAGAGCTCAATATGTATACCCTTGAGCAAAGGAGGGAGAGAGGTGATATGATCGAGGCATTCAAACACCTTAAGGGCATTAACAAGGTGAAAGAGTCTAACATGTTTAAATATAAGAAAAATAGGCAGGACAAGAGGACACAGCATGAGATTGGGGCCGATTAAGGGAATGTGGAAATTCTTTTCACAGAAAGGGTGGTGGATGCATGGAATGGCTACCTCAAGAAGTGGTGGCTATGAATACAGTGCAGGGCTTCAAACAGGCATGGGATAGGCATAACGGAGCAATACAAATGAGTATGAATAGATAGGCCACTGGCAGAGCAAAGGCCGATGGCACATTTATAAGGTAGAAAAAGAAATGGGCAGACTGGATGGGCCTTTGCGGTCCTTATCTGTCTTCTACTTCTATGTTTCTATGTTTCAGAGTGCTGCAGGAGATGGCAGAGGGTCTAGCGGAATCACTGGCTGACCTATTCACCACCTCCCTGGAAATGGGAGAGGTGTTTCAGGACTGGAGGATGGCCCATGCAGTACCATTACATAAAAGTGGTCAAAGAGATGAGCCAGGGAACTATAGACCAGTCAGTCTGATGTCCATAGTGGGAAAGCTCATGGAGATGATAGTAAAAGAAAGGCTTGTGGCTTTTCTGGAAAGCAATGACCTTCAGGATGGGAGGCAGCATGGGTTCATTTCAGGGTGATCCTGCCAAGCCAATCTTATACAGTACTATGACTGTGTGACGAGGGAGTTGGATGGTGGTCATGCTGTGGATGTGCTGTACTTGGACTTCAGCAAGGGCTTAGATTCAGTGCCCCATGGGTGACTAGTGGTGAAATTGTCTGGGGTGGGAGTAGGGACAAAGATGGCATGCTGGATCTCAAGCTGGCTATGGGGTAGTCTACAGTGGGTGATGGTGGGGGGTCTCGGAGCCTAGAATTGTGACGAGCAGGGTGCCGCAGGGTTCGGTGCTGGGTCCAATGCTCTTTGGACTATTCATCTCGGACATTGCACAGGGGGTGGTGAGCAGGATTAGCCTGTTTGCTGATGACACCAAAATGGTTGCAGTAGTGGACAATGAAGAGGAATGGATACAACTACAGAGGGATCTAACCAGGCTGGAGTGGTCAGAGAAGTGGCAGCTGGGGTTCGATGCAAAGAAATGCTAGGTGTTGCATTTCAGGGCCAGGAACCCAAGGAGAGAATACTGGCTTGGGGGATCAAGTTGGGGATCACTGAGGAGGAAAATGACCTGGGGGTATTGGTAACAGGGAGCATGAACAATACTGCCCAATGCAGGAGAGCATGACAAATGCAGACAGGATGCTGGGGTGGATAGCATGGGGATTCACATCCATCCAGGTGCAGGGAAGTGATCTTGCCCCTCTACGGGTCACTGGTCAGGCCGCACTTGGAGTGCTGTGTGCAGTTCTGGAGGTCATACCTGAGACGGGATGACAATCCATTGGAGGTAGTGCAGTAGAGGGTGACTAGGATGATTCTGGGGATGGAGGGAATGGACTATGAGATGAGGCTAAAGGAACTGAATATGTACGCACTGGAAGAGAGGTGGGATGGGGGGACATGATCGAGACCTTCAAGTACTGAAGGGTATCAACAAGGGGTGGGGGGTGTTTAATCTGAGGAATGGAAGGGAAAACAGGGGGCACGGGCTAAGAATAGAAGGAGGGAGATTCAGGAGGGAGATAAGAAGGCATTACTTTACAGAGAGAGTGGTGGAGAGGTGGAACACACTATCAGAAGTGATAATATCATGCAGAAATGTGGTTGGCATTAAGAAAGCTTGGGACAGAGTACAGGGGTGTGTGAGGGTGGACGAGGAGGACAACAAAGGGTGGTCGAGAGGGATGAGGGAGGGGCAGCTGCATGCTAGTGGGCTAGCTGCACAATTGAGCAGACTTTGAAAGACCTGTAGTTCTGTTCTGCTGACACATTTATATGTTCATAGGTCAGTGGTAAAGGGCAACAGACTTTTATAAAAACATAAAGGGAACTTACAAGCTCAAATGTGCAGACTGTGTTGGCCATGGAACCTTATCTGCTGACAGTATCTATGTATCTATGTACAGTTGCTTGAGGAGAGTGCTACAAATGGTTTATTTCTATATCAGCCATATGTGGCACATTTTCATTTAAACTCTGGTAATTGAAAATAATGTGTTGCATATTTCACATTTTTGCAAT
Organism: Neoceratodus forsteri; assembly: GCA_016271365.2. NCBI lineage: Eukaryota > Metazoa > Chordata > Ceratodontiformes > Ceratodontidae > Neoceratodus > Neoceratodus forsteri. Next base: position 558,515,341 of record CM057458.1, read on the forward strand.
GACCAACACACTATTATGGAATATAACCATTTTGCTTACTTGTAGTTGGAATAATGAACTATGTTGTTTCTCAGCTACGGTGTGAAATCAGATTGTGTAAAGCACTGGAATGTGATTATGATACATGGATTCTACGCTGAAAATTACCGTCTGCCAGGAATAATACTGCATTGTATTGCTTTAGCTCTAAACTTGTATAGCATCAGCTAAAAGAAGTCATAATCTGCCCTTCATACAGCACATAAAGGGACTATAAACAGGACTTGCAAACTCCGGCAGATAAACACTCAGCACTGTAGGTCATAGGCGTACCTACATAATTATGCACTCCTTTTGCCTTGAAAGCTGCTTTAATCCATCTTTGCTAAGTTTGAAACTATTCAAAGGGATGTAAACACCTTCAGCTTCGTTCTTTACTACACACTCAGTATTTGCCTAAAATGGTCGCTACATGCTTGTGTGATGGCATCAGTTTAGCAAGTGTGCTCCATAGCAATAAGCAATGGACAGTGTGAAAGCTGGACGGAGACAGCGAAACATACCAGTTCTTGTATACTCTGCTGTCCTCACTTTTCAGGGAAAACCCCTTAGTTTCAGACCCCAGAAGAAGCAGACTTTCTTTTTAGAATGTGCTGTGCCCCTCCTGATCTCCTTGCCAGCCTGCTGTGGCACAGCCCTGAGGACTGACCCAATGGGTATATCATCACAAGATGCTGGCACCACAACCCTGCCCTGATTATAAGTACATTTACTGTGGGTAAAGGGATGAAAGAGGAGGGGCAACTGGAGTACCTGTTTCCTCCTTCTGAGCTTACCTTGATAAACTGTCCATTGCAGTCGCTGACAGAATGGCACAAACTGTGATTACCCACGTAAGTCCCAATTTAGACTGTATTTTTGTCATGGAGCCCTCTAGCTAAAATGATGTCATTGTACAAGCACCAAGCAGCCATTTTAGGCAACTACTGAAGTGAGGAGTTTGAGTACAAAGCTGAGGTGTGTTCACATCCCTCAGAAAAGTTTAAACCTTACTGACGATGGATTAAAGCAGCTTTCCAGGTAAACAGAGTACATCAGTATGTGGGTAAGCCTATAACGTACAGTGATATGTGTTTGTTTGTGGGGGGGGGGTGCAAGTCCTGTTTTATATTCACCTTAACATAAAAATAATAAGTGGTGTTGGTTGCAGTCATACCTGGGCATCAAAGACAACAGTTTTGTACTGTTGTTCCCCATAACTAGATGTGTTGTGATTTTTAACCTACTTTAGGTCTTCTTGCATTGAAGCTCATGCCTTAGGCATTGGATCATGTTGTGTCTGTAACAGTTATGTCATATATTCCACTGTAGGGAAAATGGAAGACAGATATGTCCCACTATACAGCTTTGTAAAAAATCATGAGTATCCAGATACTTTCAACAAACCACAGAAACAAAATGTGCGAAGATATGCTAAACATTTCAAAATTCAAGGTAAATGACAATTTTTAACAACTGATGCTCAAACTATTGTTTTTTCCTCCAGACTCACTGATCAAAGTACAATTAACTCCCATGCTTTGCTGTCGTACTGTATAGCCTTAACATTTGTAGTACTGTAGTAACTGGCTGCCATGTTATGGTACAAATGATGGATCAAAGCTGTTAGTGACCATGCATTTCTATATATATTTGCATCCTCGCCAATATGCAACATACGAACCCCACCATCCAAGGCAAACACACAGCATTTGACCCACTGTGGTGCAGCCTTCCAGGGTATTCATTCACACAGAAATTGGATATAATGGTTTGTAATTCTGATATTTTCAATAAATAAATAAAAACAAAAAAAATGCATTTGAACAGTAGCCATCACTCTTCTGTCATTGTAGCTCTTTCCACTTGATTTGTTAACCTCCTCTTATGAGTGTGACTACATCCTGTGAATCTTTCACCAGCTATTACCTGGTGTATCATTTGTGAACTTCATGAAATGTATTTTTACACATTTATTTCAGTACACTTTTTCATACATATGTTTAGGTGATGAGTTATATTACATACCAAAAGAAGAACCAAAGAAGGTTGTGAGAACAAAGGAGCAGGCACTGCAGCTGTTTCATGAATTCCACAGCTCACCTATGGGAGGACATAGTGGAATTTATAAAAAAAGACTTGACATGATGCAGAAGGTTTACTAGTAAGGAATGTCTGTTGATATTGAAAACTGAGTAAGCATTGAATATTTCCAGTTTCACCATTACATGTTTGCAGTTGTGATACAGTTTATAAATATAAGCTAATATATTATTTGAAAACTGCTTTGCAGATGTTAGTTTTATATGGGATCTTTCATACAGTAACTTAAACAAGCATTTGTCAATGCCGAATGTTTGCTTGCTGGCATTGGCATTGGTGGGGTGTGCCTTTGGGTCATCAGCCATAACGGCCATGCCATTTCACCACACCCTACCCTGCAGACACCAACAAGTGTTATGGTGTGCCTTGGGGTCTTTGGCCCTTATGCTCACCCCATTCCATCAGGAAATACGGTGAGATGGGTGCAGTATAGGAGAATGGGGTGAACTTTGGGGCCGAAGAGTCCAAGGCACACCTCGATGCCTCTCACTGGCTGCAGGGTGTGGGTGGGGGTGGAATGGTATGAGCATTACAGGTGACAATTCCAAGTCACACCCATGATGCCTGCCAGTCTCTACAGGGTACAAGTATAATGAAAACCCCACGCCTCAGGCGCTCATTGGTTTTTTCTACTCCAAATTTTCAACATGTTTTTTTTGTGACCCCCACCTTATGAACAGTGGTAATATCAGTTTGTTAGCTGAAAGCTGATTTTGCACAGTGACTACGGCATTTGGCACCACAGTTGCTAAAACACATTTTGAACAGGATGTGAAAAATGACAGCTGTACTGTTCATGGGGAGGTGTAAAAAATGGCAATATTGAAAATCTGCAGTGAAAATAGTAAAAAAACTGGTGAAGTCACGAGCGTGCGTAGAAACTGCGCAATGCACACCCTTAATGTAATTACTTTGGGGATTTTTTTACAGCAGTTTGTCAACACAGGCATTTTGGGACCTCCGCTCATGAACAGTGTCACTGTCATTTTCTTAATCTGTTCCAAACAGTGATTTCCCACAGCGACCACGCATTTATGCGCAGAAAGTGTGAAAACACATTTTGGCCATGTTGTGAAAAATGACAGCTGTACTGTTCATAAGGAAGTGTGGAAAAATGCTAGTGGTGAAAATATGGACTGAAAATATTACAAATTCATGAACTTATGAGGGTGTGTGGAAACAGCGCAATGCTCACTTGTAACACAGTCATTTTATGGACTTTTGTCACCAAATTTTCAACATAGCCATTTTAAGACCTCTGCTCATGCAAAGTGTCACTGTGATTTTCTTAATGTGTCTCAAACATTGATTTCACATACCGACTATGCCATTGTGCGCTACACGCGCGTAAACACATTTTGGGCGAGATGTGAAGAATGACTGCTGTATTGCTCATAAGGAGGTGTGGTAAAATGGCAATGTTAAAATCTGGAGTGTAAATATTAAACATTTGCAAACTTACGAGCATGCATAGGAACTGCACAACACACACTCACAAAACAGTCATTTTTGGGAATTTTTCCTCAAATTTTCAACATAGGGTTTTGGGGGGTCTACCTCATGAACTGTGACACTGTCATTTCATACATCGGTCCTGAAAGGAGGTTTCACACAGTTACTGCAAAATAACCTTTCAGGAATGAATAACAAAATAACAGTGCAAGAATTCATGAGGTGGGGTCCCAAAAACATCATGTTGAAAATTTGGTGAAAAAATTCCCCAAAATGCCTGAGATATGCATCAAAGTTGAAAAAAAACTATTTATTCCATTATATAGCTTATCGGCATTTCTTCAGTTCACAGTCGGCTTTGAAGAGTTCAGACTTGTTCCCGGTCCACCGAAGATCGTTGCGCAGACTCGGAGGTAAGTATGGGGTGAGGAGGGTGTGGGGAGGCAGGTGTGCAGATGGTGGGCGCAGGTGGGGAGGGGTCAAGACAGCCAGCGAGGGACGTTTTTTCTTTCTAGTTTTTTTTTTTCTTTTAGAAAGATGACGCGGGACGTTTGCCACGCTGGGGTGGGCTCCCAGCATGGCAGCTGGAAGTTTTCTTTTGGGGGGGCAGCAGAGTCGATGGGGGATTGGGCACCTCCATTGGCCATAGAGAGGTTTGCCATGCTGGGGTGGGCTCCCAGCGTGGCAGCTGGAAGTGTGTTGAGGGGGGCAGCAGACGGTTGCCTCACTGGGGTGGGCTCCCAGCGTGGCACCTGGAAGGCTGCTTGGGGGGGCAGTGGAGCTGACGGGGAATTGGGTACCCCCGTGGGCCTTACAGATTTTTGCCACGCTGGGGTGGGCTCCCAGCGTGGCACCTAAAACTCTGTTGGCGGGAGCGCAGCGCAGCCGACGGGAGATTGGGCATTATTCACTTATGAAGATTTATAACCCATTTCTCTGATAAATAAATTGATTAAATAGTTTCTGGAAACCAAATAGACATACAGGAAAATTCTACAAATTTTTATAAGGGAAGGGAACATTGTTTAATATTTACACTCCAGATTTTAACATTGCCATTTTACCACACCTCCTTATGAGCAATACAGCAGTCATTCTTCACACCCCCATTGGCCATACTGTGTGTGTGGGGGGGGAGCACGTCAGCATGCTGGGGAGGGCTCTCAGTGTATTACTTGTTTGGGTGGGGGGGAGAGGAGCTGTCTATGACAGCTCTTTCACTGCAGTGCCAATGTGTAGGCACTTTGCATACTGCCAATGCAGTATGCAAATTGCCTACAGGCTGCAGTGCTTTTCCTTCAACTGTATGCCGCTGCATTTGCAAACACTGTCATAGCTCTTACATTCATTGGAGCGGTGGGGCCGCAGCTGCAAAAGACAGCAGGGCATTGGAAGTAGGGAGGCACTCCTACGAATTCTCGTATGGTGGCACTATGTTTCTTGCACATGCATGCAAGCAAACATAAAAATAATTGGCCATTACGCAATACATAGAAATGCATATTCATTTATGAAGATTTATAACCAATTTCTCTGATAAATAAATTGATTAAATCGTTTCTGGAAACCAAATAGACATACAGGAAAATTCTATAAATTTTTATAAGGGAAGGGAACATTGTTTCACTAGGAGTAGCACACTAAGCTGAAGCTTGTTTTCAAATGCAACCTGGCAGCACAAGGAAGTTAAGTGACTTGCTCAGGATCAAACAGTATGCACCTAGGTGGCTGTGGGATTCAAACCCAGGTTTCCAGATCTTCAGCTCAGAGCCTTAACTCACTGCACTATACTGCCTCAATCGTAACTTTTTATTCCTTAAATATATTTATTTTTCCTTTTACTTATTACAAAGGTTTTATGTGATAACATCATGTTGTATTTGTGTAGCAGCTATCATCCTGGCAGCAGACATATCTATCTCTGTTCTCCACAGTACACCATGGGGTTGTGATATTATTAACAGTGGCATCACACAGGAACGGACCTGGGTCACTGGAGAAATGGCTAGGGGAGAAGGATTGAGCGTCCGACTGCTCACCTTCTCAGGGGTTGGGGGGTAGGGTGTGGTGCAGTGTCTGCTGACTCCTGGTGGAAACTAGGGGTATAGCAATGCACCACACGACTGACTAGGGGGGCATGGTGGACACTGGCATCTTCCTAGACGTCATGTCACGCCACACATCCAGGGAGAAAAGAGGGAAAACTCTCAACTGAATGACAGCCATTCGGTCCCTCTGCCACCAAAAATGCCCTGGTCAGGCCCCAGATACCACCTCAGCAGCACCCAAGGGGCCAAGTAGCTAGTTGCGGTGGATGGCTCCCACCAGCGCCTTTCTCTGCGGAAGCAGAGAATCCATCCGTTGAAGGGTTAGTCCAGTAGCAATCCCAGGAGACTTTGGGAATCTATGAAAGAAATCATAGAACAGAGAGACAACTTCAGCACCAGCAAATGTATTACTGTATAAATGGAAATGATGGCACAGACCTGAGACCATCGCCCAGATGTTTAAATCTTTCTTCATGAATGTGGCCAAACACCTGCCCACTGGCACCAGCCTAACTGTTGCAAGGTAGAATTGTGGAAGGCTTCAAGCATGCATGGGATAGACAGAGTCAGATTAGAACTGAGACAGGGAAGGGGAAGTGTCACCACAGAACATGTAGGGTATGCGAAGGGAGAAGAGGCATGCAACACTTGGGCATGAGAGCTTGGCAAAGTGGTGATTTCATGTCATCAAGTTCTATGTTTCTGTTGTGATGATCTTAATATTTGTCATCCTTAACAGGGATATTGTTTTTTATTACAGTTGTTTTAAAAATTAGTAATTATGATTCATGACTATTTAGTTTACATAGGTGTTATTATTACAAAGAATGTATCTTGATAGTGCAGTCCAATTCATGTCCTATGCATACGGTTTTAACATTTTAAATTTTTTGATTGCTATGCAGATTACATAGTATGAAAACTGACAGATTTTCTGATTGCAATGAATGTTTCCACTTTTCCCACAGTTGTTTGAAAAATAATTAGAACTACATCATATTTAACAATTTATTTTCATGTTTTGAAGATTTCAACATGTGAGAAGTGCCAGACGGTTGGAAAGCCCCTGTGTGTCGACCCAGAAATGCAGAGCATCTAGGTAATAAAACTAAAAATATATTTTACTGTTCTGTACCATCTAATAGAATGAAAACTTTAAAATCATTCTGTGGTATTACTGAGTGCTGTATAAGGTCACTGTATTGGAGCATATGTTTACTTCTGCAACCCTAGGCCATGATTTAAAAAACTCAACATTGGAAGATATGCAGGCTCATCACAGCTTATGTTACACTTTCACAGATCAACAAAACCATTGTGATGTAATGTTAAACGCCATTATAATAACTGTGTTAATCGTAAGTTATTCAAATGAACTTCCTCTGAACTATTAATCATGCATGTAAAAGTCACACTTACTTGATTTACCCTGGATTTTGCAAAACACATACTGTATGTCATGCAGAGTGTATTGATTTGTGTGTGTAGTCCTACTGTGCCCTTCCCTTTGTCTGCTACTAGGAGTTTTCCTTGGTTAGCCTGCTGGTCTTCTGGCGAGTTACAACCCCTGGGCATCACCATGTCAGAATGGTGTATTGCTCATCTTGTTCCTACTATGCCTCATATCTCATGTGACAGTGATGTGGTCATGACCATGGCTTCAGCAAGTACTGTTTTAAAGTAAGTTTCAAAAAGCAGAGCTGTGTAACCTTTCTCACCCAGTGAGCGCCAGTTTAAAAAATACTTGAGGGCCAATTGAGTGTGTTATTCTGTAGGAAACCAGCTATGGTCTTATTTAATTAATGCACTGATGATCTATGGTGATTTCTGAGCTTTTATGGCTGTGTGTACTTTGATTAAATTAAATGTTTTAAAAATTAAACATGTATCCCTACTAGCTAGACCTACCATATATATATATATATGAAAGAAAAATAATGAATTACAGTTATTTAATATAGGACAGAGGCTGTTATCTCCAGTACTTGCTAAATCAATGGTTGCCGACACATCATAAGGCATAAAATAAGTGGGTTTGCATTACAATTTGCGAATAAAATACTGGCAATTGTGAATCAATTTCAGTTTTGATTCGTGGTAGGTGCTAATCAAATTTTTTCATAACTGCAGGGCTTGGAATGTGCGAACTGTGCTATCTTTCACTATTTTTAGCCCTCTCCCCACATCTGGACACCCCACTACTAATCAACTTCAACCAGTTGCTAATCATTTTTCATTTTGATTAGCAAAGGCCGCTAATCAAGTCTCCGACACTAATTTATGCCTTGCATCACTGTTACATGGGACAGCATGCATTGTAGGCAAACGAAGAGCTATAAACATTGCTGAGATGGAGATCCCCAGGAGCCATAAAACCACCATATAACTACCAGACTACTTTAGAAAAAAATCTTAATAGCAAAACACAGGGAAGACACACCAGGATTACACATAGACAAGCATAAACACTGCACAACATGTTTTTGCAAATTTTGACTGTACTACTCATTTAGGTGGAAGTTATGTTGAATTCTCATAACATACAGTACATTTCCGTGATGGCTGTTACACATTGCCATCATCCTGTGAGTACTGGTGTACTGATGTACAGCATACTCTACAGATACATGTGATGTAGTGACAAAACGAATGGTCATGTCAAGTGTGTTCATTTCAGTTAATACAATTACAAGAACCACAACGTTAATATGTCTGAGGACTGCTAACTGTGAACGCAGTCTGCTATTTCAGTAATGGTTATATATTTGTCATGTGGCTCAATTCAGATTCATTTTATGGCTCCATTTTTGTATTTTTGATAGAAAGATTGTTCTTTAAATTGATGTTTCTTTAAACCAGTACACGATTAGTTATGCTGAAATTGCATTTTGTGGTTTGATGTTCACAAAGTTTTGCCACACTGATCATACTTAAGAAAACATTACTCACCTTAGTAATGTTGTTTCTTCTAATGGAGTCTTGCTGTATTCTGACATATGCAGTGATGTCCAACCTTTGAACTGCCCCGTAGAGGAAAGAGTTAACTTTCTATGCCAGGCATGGAACGCTGAACTCGAGCTCGGTTGAGACTCTGTCTGTTGCTGTTTGAACTCAAACCGTCAGATCTTCTGAGGCTATACTCACTGGGTGTCCTGTGTGGAAACTGTAAACTTACACTAGCCAACTGGCTACTAAATATAATAAAAAGATTTTTTGTTCCCAAAGCAAAGACTCAAGTCAGGAAACCCAAAAAAATAAAACAAGACACAACACACACACCCAAACTAAGGGGGTGAGAAAAAAGGGGGGCACCTCCCAAGTGCCAACACTGTTGCTGCCCACCCACATCCCAAAAACCCAGGTTCTGAGAGGGGAGGCGGGGGGAGGTCAGAATACAGCAAGACTCCATTAGAAGAAACAACATTACTAAGGTGAGTAATTTTTTCTTCAAACAACATGAAGTCTTGCTGTATTCTGACATATGCAGACTACCAAGCAGTACCTCCATGGAGGAGGGACAGAACCTACTTCGAGACTAGGCTGTGAAGCACTGCTGTGCCAAACCGAGCATCACTCCTCGCCTGGATATCCAGAGAGTAATGCTTGGTAAAAGTATGTACTGTTTTCCAGGTGGCTGCTTGACAAATCTCTAAGATAGGAATATCCCTGGCAGCAGCCAGGGAAGCAGCTGAACCTCTGGTAGAGTGAGCCCTCAGGCCTGAGGGTGGGATCCTACCTAATTTTTCATAACAAAATTGTATGCAAGAGACAATCCACCTGGCAATAGATCTCTTAGTGGCAGGTTTTCCCTTATCAACCTCACCATAAGTGAGGAACAGTTGGGGGGAGTCAAATCTGTGACCCTTGGTGCGCTCTATGTAGTAGCTAAGGGCCCTTTTCACATCCAAGCTGTGCAGCCTCCTCTCCCCAGAGGAGGAATGGTCAGTGAAGAAAACAGGAAGAGACATAGACTGGTTAAGGTGGAAATCTGAAACCACCTTAGGCAAAAACTTCCTATTAGTCCTGAGGACCACCTTATCTCTATGGAAGGAGATAAAATCAGGCTCCACTGACAGGGCCTGTAACTCACTTATGCATCTGGCAGAAGTGATGACCACCAGGAAAACAGTTTTCCAAGTCAAGTACTTAAGCTCTGCTGAGGACAAAGGCTCAAAAGGGGGTTGCATAAGCTGAGCAATGCAAACATTAAGGTCCCAAGCAGGGGCAGGGTCCCTGAAGGGAGGATTGGTATACAGCAATCCCTTGAAAAATTTACAGAATACAGGATAAGCTGAAAGAGAAGAATGCTTGCCTGCTGACAGGAAGGCAGAGACAGCTGCCAGATGCACTCTTAGTGTAGCTGGCCTGAGTCCTAAACTATTGAGATGAACCATATAGTCGAGGACTGTGGGCAGACCAGAAGACTCTGGAGAAATATGCTTCCCAGAGCACCATATAGTAAATCTTTTCCACTTGGAATTGTAAGTGTTTCTGGTGGAAGGCTTTTGAGAAGCCTTTAAAATATCCAGGACACCTTGAGAGAGATGCAAATCAGCAAACTCTAACTCTTCAAGAGCCAGGCCTTGAGATTGAGAGATTTGAGATTCGGATACCAAACCCTTCCCTGAGCAGATGTTAACAGGTTGTAATTCCTGGGAAAAGACAGGGGAAGGTGGACTGCTAAGGACAACAAGAGAGGGTACCAGGGCTGTCTGGCCCAGTCTGGAGCAATCAGAATCACTTTACAGGGTTGAGACCTGATTTTGACTAGCACCTTGAACAGGAGAGGGAAGGGGGGGAAGCATACAGGAACTTCCCTTCCCAATTGAGAACTAGGGCATCCAGGGGGACTGAGCCCAACACTGGGGGCCTGCAGCAAAAGAGAGGAAGTTGGTGATTGTCTGGGGCTGCAAAAAGATCTATCTGTGGGGTGCCCCATCTGGAGAAGATCACCTTCAAAGTCCGGGGATCCAGGGACCATTCATGATGGCCCTGAAATATCCTGATGAGAGCATCTGCCAGGACATTGTCCTTCCCTTGGAGGTGCACTGCTGTAAGAGAGGTGTTCAGAGAATAGGCCAGAGACCACAACTTCATTGCCTCTGTGTACAAGGCCATAGACCGAGTGCCCCCTTGCTTGTTGATGTACCACATTGTGGTGGTATTGTCTGTCCTGATCTGAACTACTTTGTTCTGAACAGACTTGGAAAAAACTTGAAGTGCTAGAAACACTGCTCTGAGTTCTAATAGATTGATGTGAAGCAGAGATTCCTGAGGAGACCACAACCCTTGGGTGGTCAGGTCCCCCAAGTGGGCTCCCCATCCCAAGAGAGAGGTATCTGTAGTAAGGATTAGAGAATGTCCTTTTTCTGAGACCAGAAGGCTCTTAAGTGGAACTGAATGTCCCTCATCTGAAATCTTGCTCCCTGGACCACTGCTGTAGAGGCAGCCATGTGGCCCAGGAGCTGCAGAAAATGCCTTGCTGGTTGAGACACCTGAAGGGTGAATGAAGAGGCCAGTGAGACAAGGGTCCTTGTCCTGTCCAGGGGAAGGAAGGCTCTTGCCTTTAATGTATCCACCTCTGCCCCTATGAAGGTGAGGAGCTGCACAGGCTCTAGAACTGACTTTGAGAGATTCAGAAGGAAACCTAGAGAAGTGAGCAGTTGCTGAGTTATCTGTAGGTGTGACTTGACTTGGTCTGGAGACTGACCTACTATGAGCCAGTCGTCCAGGTATGGAAAGATGGAGATCTTTGTTCTCCTTAGGAAAGCAACCACTACTGCCAAGCATTTTGTGAACACCCTTGGAGCTGAAGTTAGGCCAAAGGGCATTGCTCTGAATTGATAATGGCCTGAGGGCAGCTCGAACCTGAGGTACTTTCGGTGGGAGCTTCTGATGAGAATATGGAAATAGGCATCCTTGAGGTCCAGGGAAACTAACCAGTCCCCTGGCCTTAGAGATGGTAGAATTATTCCCAGAGTCACCATTTTGAACTTTGGCTTTAAAAGGTGCTTGTTTAAATATCTGAGATCCAGGATGGGCCGCCATTCTCCTGTCTTTTTGGGGGTTAGGAAGTACCTGGAGTACAATCCTTTTCCCTGTGTAGGGGTGGAACCCTCTCTATGGCTCTCAGAGCCAAGAGGAAAGAGACCTCTGCCTCTAGGGCAAGTGCCTCTGAAGGATTTGCAGGTGGAAAGATCTGGTTCTCATCTTGGGAAATTTTTTGAAGCTGAGAACCAGTCCCTGGCTTACTACTTCCAGGACCCATTTGTCTGATGTTAAAGATGTCCAGTCCTGGACAAAGTAAGCCAGCCTGCCTCCTACAGGTGGTGAAGAATTGGCCCTGGCAAACCCATCAGGGTGCCTGTTTGGCAGGGGCTTTAGGCTGAGGGGTGGAAGCAGGCCTGCTTGTACCCCGTCTGCCTCTCCCTCTGAAGAACCCCCTATCAGCATAAGCTGAAGAGGAGGCCTGGGCTTGGTAGAAAGGCCTATGAAAAGGCCTGCCCCTGCCCCTGGAATGCTGCCTCTGGGGAGTGGCTTGCCTTTCCTTGGCCTGAGCACTCCTATAGGTGGTCCTGTATTCATCCATTTTCTTCATGTAGTTCTCTGTTTGCTCCCCAAACAGAGAATTACCCAACAGGAAAATCCATGGCCTCAGTCTGGGTATCCTGAGACAGGCTAGTACATCTGAGCCAAGCCATCCTACGAAGGGCCACAGATGTAGCCATGACTCTAGATGAAACATCATTGGAGTCCACTGCAGCATGGAATTGCACCTTGGATGCCTCAATACCATCCACAGCCACCTGCTCCAGCTCCTTGGCAAGCTGGCCAGGGACCTGTTTAGCCAGAGCCATTACAGTGTCCCATCTAGATTTCTGATATCTAGCTGTATAGGCCATATAATTAGCCTGCCTGAGTCCCAAAGATGCTGCCATGTACTGTTTCTTTGCCATGGCATCAGTCCTCCTGGAGTCCTTGTCTGGCGGGTGTGAAGCCAAGGGTATATTTGCCTTATCACAGGCAGCAGCCTGCACTACCCCAACATGGCTGCATTGCTGGGTAAGGAACTCTGTATCTGAGCCTGAGAGAGTATACCTCTTGTCCATTCTCTTGTCCACAGGAGGTATAGAATTAAGAGTCTTTAAAATTGTTATTGTCTGTTTCCCAAAGGACTTATGAAGGGGAATAGACAGCCTCCTGGACTCTGGGATATCCATCATCTCAGCATAGTCAGGCTCCTCCTGATGATCTACAGCTTCTTCCATAGGAAGCTGAAGAGTTTCAGCCACTTTTTTGTAAAACATAAAATGGGAAGGGGACTCAGAAATCCTAGGAGGAGAAACCCCTGAAGGTCTGTCTGGGGAGATGTCCGGGTCAATGGGCACATCCAGACTTTCGTAATCACCATCACTATCCTCATACTCTCCTTCCTCCTCCTCCGATTCATAAAAATCCTCTAAATTATAATCTGGAACCGGGGGAACCGACCAAACCGAGCCCCTAACCGATGGTGCCGGTTCGGACAGAACCGGGGTTAGCGATTGAACAATCCTTATCGCTTTGGCTATTTCATCAGCGGTCGGAGAAAGAACTTGTGGATCCGCACTGGCTGATTTATCCCTTCTTTTTCTTTTACCTGGAACTGACTCCTCAGAGTCGGTTCTCCTTTTGCCCGAAGGAGTTTCACCCTGGTCAGAGGGCACTCCTTCTGGTTTGGTTGGAACCGAACCAGGCTGGCCATCTGGGTCAGCGGACTTTTTGGCCTCCCTTTCCCTGAGCCTACCAACTCTCTTTTCCAAGGTAGCTGCAGGAAAATTCTTGCAAATCTGGCAGTCTGAATCGAGGTGGTCAAACCCCAGACAATAGACACAGGTGGTGTGGGGTCAGCCTTAGCAAAGGCTTCCACACACACACACTACAGTGTTGAAACCCAGTGGGCCCGGTTTTTCTTTTGGGTTTCTCAGACATGGCCAGTCCTAACCAAACTTACCCTTTTTTCGGCAATCTGCCAGGCAAGACACCCTTATCGGTTCCTGACCGTGTTACGGGTCGTGGAAAAAATGTAATGAAATCTGTTTTTTTTAGAACCGATAAGGACCGGTTACCACACTCTAAAAGTAGAACAAACTTTTTTGAACAAACCTGATCGGTTCAAACTGAACCGATCAAATGTTTACAAGTTCCACACAGAAGAAACAAAAATAAACCTATCTAGTACTCATGACACCACAGACAGAGACTGAACCGACAGGTTAAACGGATTAAATTCGGTCGAAAACCCGAGGAAAACGGCACCTAAACCGACTAAATTGAACCGAGCAAAGGAGAAATCTCCGGAGCGACTGTTCAGTGAGGCGGAGTAAAGAATCTGATGGTTTGAGTTCAAACAGCAACAGACAGAGTCTCAACCGAGCTCGAGCTCAGCATTCCATGCCTGGCATGGAAAGTTAACTCTTTCCTCTCCGGGGCAGTTCATAGGTTGGACATCACTGCATATGTCAGAATACAGCAAGACTTCATTGTTTGAAGAATTTATTCTCACATGTTAGATGGCAGTTTTTAACTATGCTACTTGACAGTAGGTTCTGCCACATTTAACATTTTTTTAATTTCTGTCCCTTTAGTAACATTTTTATGATTCTGTATAAAGAAACCACATAACCACCCGTTGTATAATTTTACTTTAGCTATCATCTTCGTTTGAGGTGCCTTGTGTTATCTTATTTGTGGCTACCGCAGTTGTACAATATCATCAGACCATTACCCTCTCATGAACAAAATATGATTAAGTGAGCCCATGTCTTACCCAACGTAAATAATTTGTTTCTCATTTTTCAAACACTTGATTTATTGTGTTTTGTACAGGTGACTGCAACATGGGATCTTGTCGGCATTGATCTTATGGGACCACTACAAAAGGCTGCGGAGGGGTTCCAGTATATCATGGCGGCATCAGATTATGTCTCCAAATGGGTGGAAGCATTCCCAATGAAACGGAAAAGTGCAATTGAAGTCGCCCATAATTTATGTAGTATGATTTATTGACACGGTTGCCCCAAGCGATTTCTTTCTGATCAAGGAAGAGAATTTGTAAATGAAGCATATACTGAAAATTCATCTCTATTTCATCAGTTTGTAAGCCATTACTGTTCAGTATCACACAGCTGTAAAACACATGCAGTTTTTATTTTTACTTCAAAATAAGATACATTGAAAACAGTGTCTGGCCAGAAGCAACATCAGCTACCAAATGAAAACAGTGATACAGTAGCCAACAACAGTATCAGAACATTCATGGATGGAACTCTGGTTAGGCAGTGCAATTACATCAAATAAACTGATTTAATTTTTTTTTACACACCTTGTTGTGTGATACTGTCACAGTCCACTCATGCTTAACACTTATGGTTGTGCTGCACCACTGATCAATAATGTATATCAATGCACAGCATTCCATACATTATTCTGTATTTACTTTGCACCTGTAGTGATAATAAATCGTTTAGTTCTACTGCAGGATCATCATTTAATTTCTGCATTGGGGTGTATACCACGGTTTATCTGTTACCTCATGTTCCAAATAGAGGTGCTATTTCCCATTCATGAATACGTACATTGGTAGCTCATATGTTCTCACCTGGATGTCATCAGCTTCATTAAAGCATCACTGCATGGCGCCACCTGTTTGCCTCCTGATCCCCTGCACAACTAAGCTACCGTGGCATGATTGTGACACAGTAATTGCCACTAGCACGTTTAAAGTGTCGGTGAATGCCTGTGTGTGATCCACATGTGTAGAGGAGGAAACATATATCACAAGTTACCACAGGTCCCTAAGGATCATACCTCAAATTATTTCCTAGACTCTTGGCTATCAGGCATCTGTTTCACATGCTTCCTTCTTACACTTTGTGATAATTCTATGATGAGCATAATCATTTTTTCAAAATAGCAAAATTGTGAAAAATAATTCTGACTCTAAAATGAACCTATGTCACTGTGATCATTTGTTTTTAAGCTTAACCAAAGACTGTGTGAATTACTGGGTATTGAACATAGTGTGACAGCGGTGCACCACCCGCAAACAAATGGTCTGGATGAAAAAACAAATCACAGCATTAAAAGGTACAGCTCATATTTGCGAAATATTTTTAAACTTCATATTTAGGCAATCATACACAATAGGGCATGGCATATCATAGGAAATCACCCCTGGTGTGTGTTGTGACGTAGAAGGCTGCATGCCAAATGCCTCATCCGCCTGAGAATTCATGATATGCCAGGATGTGCCATACCCAGTTGTGCATTACTGATATAATGAAATTAACTTGTATTTTCTTTTGAAACAAAATTTATCCAAAAAAAATTAAATTGCTTTATTAATACTTTTTCAATGTGTAGTGATATATCGAAATAATTGTCATATGTAGTCTTTATGTTTTGCTGTGGACAGCAGATGGCTCTGTTATAACGTGTACTACAGTGCTTAAGTTATAGCAGCCTGTTAGTGGGATTAGGTTCTCAGTGCCAAGAGGAGCTTGAAAAAGAGCATTATTACATGGCAAGAGTATAAAGTGAGGCCCCAGTAGCATAGATTAGGACTAGTTTTTGTGTGAGCGCTTGTCTGAAGGGGCAGACTTTCCCATTCTGGTTGCTCAAATGCATTGTTAGTAAGCTGTCCTGGGGCTTAGAAGGTCTGTTACAACTGATACTCTATCATGCTGGCTTTCTGTTGTGGCATTCATGTATAGCGTGTCTAGTCAGTGGCAGTTCTGGTGGGTGATGGATTAACTTTTTTATTTATATCTCTGTATCATTAACAGAGGACAACAACCATACTGTGGATACTGTGTCGGCATTGTGTGTTGGGGGGAGTGGGTGATGGAGTTTTTTTTTTTTTTTTATTTATGTCTTAGTGACATTCTCTACATTTACTGTGGCCAGCAGCCACACTTAGTGTATCGCCATCATGAGTGTGGGTTTGTGTGTGTGAGGGGTGACAGACGCAGACAGTTTAAAAAAAAACTGGACATCTTACCAGTCAGTATACAGTCTAATAAAATTACTGACCTGCTCTCTGCTTGTGACAACTTGACCCTTCTATGTGGCCAGTGGACTGAGTGAGTTTAGCCCTGATGCCAAAATTTATGGGTGGACAAATCAGGAATACGGTTAAACCTGTTGGGGGCTGATGGTGGTTTTTCTTGAACATGACTACAATGTGTTGTGGGGTTTATTCACAGCTGAGAGGAGCTGACAGCCAATCGGTTAACATGAGTCTTTTTTGTCTAGTTCATAATTACCATTTTGCCACTAGAGTAGGCATAGTAAGTTACTCTTTTTTATAATCTACAATCAGCAGTTAATGCATGCATTTTCCCTTGCATTGCTTTAGATCTAGTGAAGTCACTGTTTTATGGCACTGTCATACTGTGTTTAAAGTTCCTTACTTTGGTCCTGTTAATGCATTACTAAATGTTACAGCATTTAATTCAGGCACAGGTGACAACTGTCTGTGTTTAGTAACTTCTTTTATCCTCCCGTTATCAGCCATAGTATAATTTTATAGTCTTGTTTCAGCCGCTGCTGTAGTACTGTTTCCACATCTGCTAAACACAGTAGAGAACATACTGTATACTGAAGATCTCATGAGGACTCAGCACTGCGTTACCTACATGAAAGTTGAATTAAGATGCAAGGCCCACGAGTAAAGATTGGGCATACATTGTTCATAGTACACTATAAAGGAGAATGCTAGGATTTTCTCTCACTTTTTGAATACTAAGGTAAATAGACATGTTGGCATATATTTATTTTATTTTTTGTTGACCAGGTAAGTGCACTAGACAAATCCTGCCTATTTTCAGGCATGACCCAGGGGAAGGGGATACAAATGAATGCCAACTGACCTTGAACCCGATTAAGTTGTTGGTGGTATTTTTAATGAATGAGGGAAATTTGGCCAGGACACCAGGGAAATTCCCCTACTCTTTCCGGTGGGGGGTTTCCTGCTGCTGTGATGCAGGGCTCAGATGCTGTTCGGCCCTGCTCTGGTGAGGTTCTTACCTCTCCATTGCTGGTACTGCCCGAGATGTTGCCTGCCTGCTCCACTGCCCGTGAGGAATCTTTCGAGGCTCTTGAAGTCCGGATTCTTTCTGCTGCTGAATGCAGTACTGTACGACCTGAAGACGCATTGAACGACTCTTTTTCCAAGACGGATCAAGATATTGCTGTTTCCTGTGATGTTTCACCTTCTGAGTTTCAACCTAATGCCTCGGTGATGTCAGTGCATTCTACGATGATGGAACCTTCTTCTCCGGTGATTGCTGGTGCAACGCTCTATTTTCCCCCTGCGGTTTCCGGCGTTTCTCTCACGAATTCTGGCAAGGATGCAGAGTCACAGTCTCGAGACATGGGCTTAATGGATTTAGTATCCGTTTCTCAGTCACCGACTTCTTCTCTCCCTGTGCCTGCTAAGACGAGTGCTGACTCCGTTTCTACCTCCTCTTTAATTTGTGCACGTTTTGGCATTGAGAATGACCGCATTGTTATAAACCCTGCATGGTCTGTTTCTTCAGCTCTCACACAAGCAGGATGGATGAAAATGGACTCGGATTCTTGGACACCAGACCCAACGTGGGATGCGGATAAGCACAGTGTTCTTTTCTCTCCACACAGGCCTGCACCTTCGACCACGAGCTCCACCGAGGTACCTAGCTCTGCAGCTGCTAATATAACTAACTATATTGTTTCTACCCCTGCTTCATTGTCTAATCCTATTATGCATGGGGCTACATAGGGGGATATGATGGATTCTGCTGATCCATGTACTGTATCTGCTACTGTAATTCATAACCGTGTTTCTACTGTTTATAGTGACATTCCTACTGATAGCCTTAAACTGTTATTGCAGGATAGTGATTCTTCTGGGCCTCATAAGTCTAATGACACCCTTTCTAAGCATTCTGACACTCCCTCCCCTCCTGTTCTTCCTTCCTTTCCATCCCCACCGGGTGCTTTCAATGCTGTGCAACTCTCCAGTGCTGGCCTGCCTCATTCTGACCTAACATGCTCAACGCATTCTATTGCTACTACCTCTGACCCCATTTCATGTCCAGTTCCAACTCCCAGTACATCCCCCCTGTACTAGATACTGTTACACCACTTATTAAGGATCTTGGAGAAGGCCCTTCCACATTAGCAACCCCCCCTTACAACCTGCTGTAGCACCAGAAAAGGGTCCTGTCTTGTCAGATTTATTTAAGAATAAGTTAGAACAAGCCCCCAGACGACATGCAGTACGTCTACGTTACAAAGGAGGTCTCTCTGTATTCTCTGACCGATATTATGTAGCCAGGACCCTTTTAAAAGGTGATATGCATTTTCAGGCATCTGATATTTATGCTTTAATACATATTTCCGGGGAGGAAACTTTTGACATTAGCTTTAAACACGCTAGTGGTTTAGACAAATTTTGGAATAAATATGCCACATTGAAAAATTCTCCTCTTTGGGTCCCTTTTTCAGTCATTCCCCTCACCAAACCAGCAGTTAGGACTGTAACTATCATGTTTCGCAATGAGGGGGTTAGTATCAGTGATATTTATAATTGGCTACAGAATAGATGTACGGTCTTATCCCCTCCTGAAGCTGTTATAGATGAGGAAGGTCTTTGGACAGGTAGCTGGAAATTTCGTGTAAAGCTGTTCCAAGTCAATTCTGAAGTTGTTCACCTTCCTAACAGCTTTTTTTTGGGTAAGGATAGAGGGGTGTGTTTTTATGGAGGCCAACCCAGAGCCTGTTATAAATGTGGCTCCCACATGCATCTCAGTAGCACATGTGACTTACTGAAATGTAGCTTATGTGGGGGTTTTGGACATCCTAGTGTTTCTTGCACGAATGTATTCCAGTGTAACTTATGTGATGAAAAAGGGCATGCGTATCATCAATGCCCTTGGGCTAGTAAGAACAGGCAGGAGGGGTGGGATTCGAATATCCTTGTTCAAAAAGCACAAGATAAAGCTCAAGATCAATCAGCGAATCTGATTTCACTGTCTGAAATACCTGAGGTGCCTGCGCCCCCCCTCCCCAATATGCTGGTTGCATCGGTTGCCACAACACCTGCACAAGACCCTCCTAAAGATGTGGAACTTATTCCCACTACTCAGGAATCGGTTACACATCCTCTACCCCCTTTATCTACTCAGCCCATGATTGCTCCCTTACTAGACCCAGATGGTTTTCAGATTAGCAGAAGGGTCACCAGGGCGGCTTCTCGTAAATCAATGAAGCTGCCTGAAGTTTCACTTTTTAACACCTTTGAATGTCTGAGGGATGGGAGAGAGGACTTGATGGTCAATAGAGGTGATTCTGAGACTTCTGTCTTACCTTCTGACATGGATATTACTATACCTAAGCCTCCTGATGTTTCTCGTAAAAAACTGACTAAAACCAATAAGGGAAGTAAAAGATGTAAGAATATGACTGTCACTGATGGAAGTGGTTGATTGATTATTTTCTACTCTGGTTGTTCTTCGACTGGCTTCCTTCAATGTTTGTAGCCTGAAGAGCTACAAACGGAGGATGTTTTTTTTCCATCTTGCTGTCTCTCTCCCCTTGGATGTTCTTTTTTTACAAGAAACACGTCTCACCTCGCTTGCTAAAGTACAACATCTTAAACGGGGTTGGTATAAAGGTTCCTCATACTGGACTTTCGGGGATGATTTTGCTGATGGGGTAGCTATCTTATTTTTTTCTTCGTCCTTTTCAATTTCCCGTGTTCTGGATATTCATCCTGGTAGAGCTCTGATCCTTGATTGTACTTTTCAGGGACAACCCGTACGCCTTATAAATTTTTATGGTCCCCAATCGAAACACGCTCGTATACAGTTACTAGATCTTGTCACTCCTTTTCTATGTACTAGGAAGCACCTTATTTGGGGCGGTGACTTTAATTGCTCTCTTGATGTTTCTTGTAGGACGGCAGTTGGAAAAAAGGTTTATTGCGACTCCACTGCTCTCTCTAATATAGTAAAACATGCTAGTTTGCTTGATGCTTACCGATACTTAAAAAACGATACTGGCTATACATATCATAGATCTGTATATCACACCCGTATAGATTATTTCTTTTCCTCTAGATATTGTATACTGCAAGCAGTATCCCTTTGCCCAACAGAACTTTCAGATCACTTCTTATTGACCTGTACATTTTCATTAGATGCCGACACCATACCCATTATTTCCCCAACACCTCAGTGGAAATTGAAGAATACTCTATTGACCAAGTCATTGGTTCAGTCACAAGTTAGATCTTTCTTCCGGACTCGAATTACGGTTCTCTGTTGTTATGATTCAGTCTGGGAATGGTGGTCAGATATGAAACACGATCTATGTACTCTTTTTCAAAATATTGGACGTTGTCTTGCCCGTGATTCCTACCTTACATATTTAACTTTTCGGAATCAACTCTATAAATTAATGTCTCTTTCTGTATCTTCCTCGGTGGACTATTCCTCACAAATTAACAAGGTTAAATGACATATGTTTACACATCAATATAAGAGTGCTCGTTCTTTGGATTTTCTTATGAGAGTAGGTACATCGGTGTCTCCTTCGGCAAACTCATTTTCTGCTCATACTACTAGACTTCAAGCTACAGTCATGCATGGTCTTTTTGATGTATCAGGAAGGGTAGTTTCAGATGTTTCTGGTATGCTCTCTATTGTTTGCGATCATTTGCATTCCCAATTCTGTACTGTACCTCCTGACATTCCTGAGTTGTCCACGATTTTTATGGCCCCTGTTCCACAACTTTCTTTATACCATGTTGAAGAACTTATTGCTCCCATTTCTCAGGAAGAAGTTGCTTCTGCTGTTTCTCATCTTAAATTACAGGTGGCACCGGGTCCTGATGGACTTACACATGAATTTTATAGATTATTTCGTGAGGACCTTTTGGAAATGTTGACCCAAGTTTACAACTACATTTTATGGGATTCCTCTCCAGTTACTAATTTTGGTATTTTTTTTCTTAAATTTATACACAAAAAAGGTGATAGACGCTCATTACTGAATTGGAGACCTCTTCACCTTCTGAACACAGATTTTAAAATCTTAACGCGTATACTTAGTACCCGTTTACAACAGGTAGCTCCAGATCTCTTAGATCCTGCTCAGTCTTGTGCTGTTCCAGGGAGATCCATCAACATGAATCTATTTCTTCTGCGTGAAATTTTTGAGGCGAAACAACGTAATCACATTTCGGGATTTGTACTATCCCTGGATCAGGCAAAAGCTTTTGATTCAGTATATCATTCATACCTCTTTCAGGTTTTACACTTATATGGTATTCTGACTACTTTCCTTCAATGGATTACCCGTATTTTTTCCTTTGCTTATTTTTCCCCACTGGTTAATGGATTTATCGGTGAACCTTTACTTCAGAAGGTTGAGGTGCGACAAGGATGCCCGTTTAGTCCACTGTTATATGTTTTTGCCTTGGACCCCATTATATGACAAATTAATTGGGATTCCCAAATTATAGGTTTAGCACCCCATTACTCCCTCCCCAAGGTTAAAATCACTGCCTATGTGGATGATGTTGTTTTATTTATGCAGGATATCTCCTCTGGTAGTAGGGCTATTCAAGTGTTTCAGGCATTTTCCATTCTTTCTGGGGGCAGATTGAACCTTCAGAAAAGTGTCTCAATCCCCTTGGAAACAGAGTCTACTACTGTTTCTACGGTTGGTGGCATCGTTACATCCACCTTCCCTCAGAAAATTTTGGGAATTTGGTTTAATGTTGAAGATGCTGCACTTATAATTGGGAGAAACGTTTACACATAGGTGAAAGTAAAGTGGGTATTTGGAAATCTTGGAAGTTAGGTAAAAGAAAGAGAGTTTTAGTGGTTAAAAAAATTGTCCTCCCTGTCTTTTTGTTTCTCAGTCATGTTTATGCCCCTCCTAAACAATTAGAAACCCACATTTTTAGTGTATGTTTTCAGATGGTTTGGGGTAGCAGACTTAACCCCATTAAACGGGATGTTACATACTTGCCGATTTCTCAGGGTGGACTCGGTATGATTCATCCCATAGCCTTTTTCCTTTCTTTTTTTCTTTTTCACCTTTTTCAAAGCCTTAGATACACATCTACCATTAGTGATGTTTGGATTGACTTTGCTCTACATTCTGTTATGGATAAATGGGAATTGCTCCCACCTATACCATCTCGTCTTGCATGTTACCCCCACATATACTGTAGACAGTTTTCGCAAGATAAGGGTCTGGAAGCTTCATAAATCTTCTATATTATCATTATCTAGAAAACAACTATATGATACCTTTATCAATATTACTAAACCAGTGTTACACTTTCCCTACTGCTCCCCTTCCAGACATGATTGTGCTCTGTCTATCCTTCAAGATAAAAGAGTACCGCTTCATATGTGGGATGTGTCTTGGATGTGTTGTCATGGCAAATTGCAAGTTAAGGGGAATCTTAAACACAAGTCTTCCCAAGAATGATTCTGCCCTAAACCTTCCTGTTTACATATTGTGGAAACTATGTCACATTTCTTTTTTGAATGTCAAGATGCTTTATTATTTTGGAAAACTTTAGCCAATAAATGGAAATGGCCTTTTCTTAGCAGAATAACATATCAGGTCTTGATATTGGGGGAATTTTCAGATGTTTGGAACAGATTTCACCCAAGTACCCTTAGAATAATTTTTACGATGTGCAAATATTATATGTGGCAAGCTCGATGCCAATTTGTGTTACAACAAATTCTGACTGTACCGAATGTTATTATACAGCACATTGAACATGCTCTCTTGGCTATTATGGACTCTGAACGTCAGCGACTTCCATTGCATCGATTTCACACTTTATGGAAGTCTATTACTTTCTTGTTATAGTTTTCTGTTTCTGTTTCATTATATTGTCATTGTCATTGCCTTTGTTTTCTTATTTTTTTCCCTTTTGGACTGTAAGACTATATGTTCTTTATGCATATTTGGATATTGTATGAACTTTGTTACCTTTTTTTATGTTTACCTATGTATGATGTTATGATTTATTTCCTAATAAAATTCCCCTACTCTTATCAATAAGTGCCATGGGATCTTTAACATCAACCTGAACTACCACCAATCCAGGCAGATGAGACATTGGTTTAATGTCTCATCCAAAAGACGGCACCTCAGAAGTGCAGCACCCCTCTCATGCTGCACTGCAGTGTCAGTACTGGGATATTAACCCAAGTGCCAGATGTGGGAACTTAACCCACAGCCCTCTGATCTCCCGGCCTCAGAGGGAAGTGGGCTACCTACTGAGCCACTGATACTGACTACATACACAAGATGTTCCAGCTGGTGAATGAAAGCAAAACTGGACAGCATACCTTACACCTGATATAAGCAGTACAATAAGGCTCTTAAGCTTAAAGCATTTACTTTACTTAAATGGGTTAACATGCTACTTGGCCTATCCAGTAATGTCTTACACACTCGTACCGTTCAGAGTTTAAAAGTGGGACTGCGGTATATTGATTCCAGAAGGAGAGTGGCATTGATAATAACACATGAATTAGTATGGCTCCATCCCATTACTGCTGTTATGTTTGGAGTTCAGTCCATATTGTACTAACATTGTGGCTTAGGCATGAAAGGACCAGATGACATATGCGCTACAGATGTGCAGCACACAGACAATCCCAAAATACAATGCTGTGAACTTTGGGCTCACTAAACCCCTTGTGGCACATGCCCCTTCTGCACATAGTTCCCTGGACAATTGCAAATCTACATGCGTCCAGGGGCATGTCTGGATAATGTTCCATTAACTCCATGTCATTACAAAGGCATGCAGTGCCAGGTAGTGCTAAAGTAGGATACAGCAGCAGGGATCATTCCATAGCTGTTGACCCCCAATCTGCCCCAACAATGACAGTCTGGCTGCAGTGGGGCAGGGAATCCTCCAACTTTGCTTCCCTAGACCACCAGGCTCACGGGGGCTGGAGTCAGCCATTTGCAACTTACCCCTACTTTGACAGAGTCCTACTCCCAAACCTTCTCAAAATCCACTGCTGACGCCAAGTGATGGATTTACTTTGGCACCCAGCATGGCCATCTGATTGAATACTTGCCTTTGTCTTTCAAACTGCCCCCCTTCAAGCACCACTATATAGCGGTTGTAGGGCCATGGACAGTCACCCTTCAGAGGCCCATGGTTGTACTTCCACCACACCCTGTGCCCCTCTGTAGGTGTTTAGCTAAGCAGGCCAGGGACATGCAAATCATGTGATCATTGCCCACAATACTGCATATCCACCATCGTGTTTTGATACAGTTGTGCAGCTGGAGGGGCTAACAAGATGGTTACAATGCCCTTTCATTCATCACAAGCACTGTTATAGAGATGTAACAGAGTTTTATTCTGAGAAAAACCTGTGACAGTCAACATGCTTGTCATATACTGTATGTAACTGTACCTGAATACTGATCTATTACATTAGAGTACTTCAATGTCATTTCACATTATATTTGTTTTTTATAGGGCACTTGAAAAACTTGTGAATGAACATCAGAATAACTGGGATGTATATCTTGATGCAGTTTTATTTTCATTGAGATCAAAGGTCCACATTACCACCAAATTTTCTCCATTTTTCCTGATGTACTTTTGAGAAGCAATATTTCCTGCTCTTGTCCCCGAACATGTTCCTGTAAGAAATTTGTGCTGATATTAATTTTTTTAGCGTCATCTCAAAAACTCACAACGTAGTATTAATTCCTACAGCAATCATAGAAAATGTGTTGTATATATGAGGCAAAAAACTCAGTTTAATGCATTAGTTAGGGTTGTTCCACATCAACAAAAGTAAGGAAATTCGGTGTTAGATTGAAACCCCCCCGGACACCTCCAGCCCACCCCCCCAACCAGTACTGGGATGCGCGTTGGGGTCATTGGACCTTACTGTAACCCCATCACTTATGTAAAGAAGCAGAGGTATAGGAGAATGGGGTGAGAGTTAAGACCGACGACTCCAATGCGCACCTCAATGCCAGTTGGGGGGGTGGGCTGGAGGTGCCTGGGGGGTTTCAACCCTAACAATGAATTTCCTTACTTTTGTCACTGTGGAACAACCCTAACTGATGCATTAAATTGAGTTTTTTGTCTCTAATTTCCCTTCTTTTTGAGAATGATGACGAGAAATATTGAATGTAATGCGGTGGCAGGAGCTTCCTGCCACATGATGTCTTATGAAATAGTAACAGGAACAGCAATGCAAACACAAGGTGGAAATACAAATGGTAACAGTAATGAAAATGCAAGAGCAAATGGCAACGCAACGGGTAACACACACGGTGGTGCACACGGGAACGGTAACACTAACACATACATAAACACAAGAGGAAACAGCAACTGTAACAGTAACAGAAGCGCATACCCTGTTTTTGCTGGACAACTGCATAGAGAAACACATTGTGTACAAAGAATGTACGCATTGTAATGACAATGGAAGTACTTAATTGCAAACTTTTTGTTAACTTTTCCCATTGACTTATAATGGGAACTTGTTTTTTGAATAACTTTTGAACCGTTTATTTTTTCAAGAAATCTTCAAAAGGCACATCGGGCACCCAGGCCGCATGTTCTCTGAAGATTTTGAACCACTGGCACAAAACGTGCGACCTGTTGGCAATGGCAAAGAATTCACCAAATAGCATTAAACGTGCACGCAGATCACACTTAATAACTCCACAGCCGTATACCTGACTGGTATAAAACTTAGCAGATCCCAAGTGTATGGTTCTTGATCATGTATTCCAAATTTCAGGCAAATCCATTAAACGGTGCCAAAGTTATTAAGGTGCAAAGTTTGACCCTTTAACCTTAAAAGGGCTCCTCAACCCTAACTATGGTAGCACATATGTGTGTGTGTGTGTCTGTATATGTATATATATTGGATGCCACCATCTGCTGACTTGTCATCGACTAACTACATTCCCCTGTCTGCCCACACAGGTTGCACTCCATTGAGTAGTGCAGCAGGAACCCAAACTGCAACTTCACAGAATCTTGTTTTGGAGAAGCTGCCAAACATCATGCACCTGCTTCTACCAGCCTATCAAGCTGCTCCTGATTGCACTGCTACCTGTAGTCACCAAGGTGGCAGTCATGCACCATAGCTGTCTTTTCCTCCTCCCTGGAGAAGACAATTCCCTGGGATACTCAGTATTTCTCCCCTGGGCAGCCCTCAGTGAATCAAGCTAAAATTTGAGTGATGACAAGTATTACACCAACATGGCGGTGGAATCACAAGTTTAAACGTGACCATAACAAATGTTACAAATCCCACTGCATCTCTTATTGCTCTGACCACATAACTGTATAAGTCAGTGTAGGTGGGAAACTGATTCCAGTGACTCAGACTCTGGTCCAAGCTGTCCAGTGGTGGCTGGACCAGGACAATCTCAGACAAGGGGTTCCATTTCTCCCTCAAGTCCCATCAATAGTTTTAACTATGGATGCTTCTTTCCTAGGGTGGGGAGCCCACATGGGAGCCCTGACAGCTCAAGGGCTCTGGTCTCCACAGGAATCTCTCCTTCATATCAATCTCCTGGAACTCAGGGCAGTTTTCCTAGCCCTGCAGAGCTTCTCAGATTCAGTCAAGGGCAAGGTGGTCCAAGACAGAACGGACACCACCACCACAATGTAGTACATCAACAAGCAGGGAGGCACTCAATCTTCGGCCTTGTGCACAGAAGCCAAGAAGCTGTGGTCTCTGGCCTGTTCTCTTCAGACTTCTCTGGTAGCAGTTCACCTTCCAGGGAAGGACAACATACTAGCAGATGCTCTGAGCAGAATTTCACAGGGACACCACGAATAGTCCCTGGATCCTCACATACTGAAGGTCATCTTCTCCAGGTGGGGCACTCAGAGATCGATCTCTTTGCAGCATTGGACAATCATCAAGTTCCTCTGTTTTGTTGCAGATCTCCAGTCCTGGGAATGGTTCCCCAGGATGCTCTCTTTTTGGACTGGAAGGGCAGGTTTCTCTATGCCTTCCCTTCCTTCCCTCTGCTGTTCAGAGTTCTGATCAAGATCAGGACTCAACCCTGCACAGTGATATTGGTGGCTGCAGATTGGGCCAGACATCCTTGGTATCCTCTACTGCTGTCCTTGTCAGTGTCACGTCCCCTGTCTCTGCCCAGGACAATCTCCTGTCCTCCTCCCAGGGGTGGATCTGGTACCCCAATCTCCAGTCTCTCCATCTCAAGGCCTGGCTCTTGAAGAGTTGGAATATGCAGCTCTATATCTTTCTCAGGGAGTTCTGGATATTCTGAAGGTCTCTAGGAAACCTTCCACTAGAAAACCTTACAACTCCAAATGGAAAAGGTTCAGTATTTGGTGCTCTCAGAAAGGCATTCTGCCTGATTCTGCAGACATTTCCAGAACCTTAGACTATCTACTGTAGTTCATCTCAATGCTTCAGGCCTTAGGCCTGCCACTCTGAAGGTTCATCTAGCAGCTGTCTCTGCATTTCTCTCAGCAGGGAAGGGCTCTTCCCTGGCATCTCATCCTGTTTTCAGAAAGTTTTCCAAAGGCCTGGTTCACATTAACCCTCCCTTTAGGGAGCCCACTCCACCTTGGGATCTTAATGTCTGCATAGCTCAGCTAACGCAACCACCCTTGGAACCTCTGGCTTCAGCTGAACTGAAGTACTTGACCTGAAAAACTATGTTCCTGGTAGCTATTACTTCTGCCAGGCAGATTAGTGAGTTACAGGCTCTGTCAGTGGAACCTGACTTCATCTCCTTCCATAGGGACAAAGTAGTCCTCAGAACCAATAGGAGGTTCTTACTCAAAGTGGTTTCAGATTTTCATCTGAACCAGTCTATATCTCTCCCTGTGTTTTTTCACTGACCATTCTTCTTCAGTGAAAGAAGGTTACACAGTCTGGATGTTAAGAGGGCCCTTAGCTACTACATTGAGCATACTAAGGCACATAGAAATGACTGTCTTCAATTGTTTCTCACTTATGGTGAAGTGGGAAAGGATAAGCCTGCCACTAAGAGAACTATTGCCAGGTGGATTATTTCTTGTATACAATTTTGTTATGACAAGTTGGATAGGATGCCCCCTTCAGGCCTGAGGGCTCACTCAACCAGGGGTACAGCTGCTTCTCTAGCTGCAGCCAGAGATACACCTTTGTTAGAGATCTGTAAAGCAGCCACCTGGAAAACAGTACATACTTTCACCAAGCATTACTCCCTGGACATCCAGGCTAGGAGTGATGCTAGTTTTGGTGCAACAGTACTGCAGAGCCTCTTCCCAAAGTAGGTTCTGCATTCCCTCCTCCATAGGGAACTGCTTGGTAGTCTGCATTATGTCTGAATACAGCAAGACTTCATGTTGTTTGAAGAAAAAATACTCACCATAGTAATGTTGTTTCTTCTAATGGAGTCTTGCTGTATTCAGACCCCCGCTTCCCCTCTCAGAACCTGGTTTTGGGAAGTGGGCTGGCAGGTACAGTGTTGCACCTCAGGGGTGTACCTTGTACCCTCCCTCTTGGGGTGGGATAGATATTATTTTTTCTGGTGTTTTGCTAAATATTACCACTACCTTTCCTTCTTGTGTTCTCGACTTGAGTCTTTTGGGGCCCAAGAAGATATATTTTGCCCTTTGGCTATATTTGAACAATTTCCATACTTTAGTTACTAGTTAGCTCGTAAGAATCTGACAGTTACACTGGGAAGTACCACAGACAGAGGTTTGAAAACCTAGCTCGAGCTCAACGTTCTATGCTTCTGCATAGAGTTAACTCTTTCCTCTCCGGGGCAGTTCAAGTGCTGGGGCTAACTGCATTATGTCTGAATACAGCAAGACTTCATGTTGTTTGAACCTATGCTCACCCAGGTGGCATCATTGCACTGACAGCTGTAAACCATCCCTCCTCAAGTTGGCCCTCTGAAAACCCTGGCTCTTTCTCAAACCCAGGTCACCAGCATCACGAGCAATAGCATTCTGATGCCCTGGCAGATCTGCCATCGGAGGTTTTTGTTACATATTTAGATATTATAAACACCCGATTTATGTTTAAACTGTACCAAAACATTATTTTTACAATGTGTACCACATATAAACATTGCTTACATTATTTATAACAATATTTTTAATTTTGTCAAAGTGAACATATGGCCATATGAAGAAGCCAGCAGAATAATGCTATTTTTGTCTCTGTGGTCTGCTTACATTGTAGGATCCACAGTTTAAGATACTAATGCTTTCGCCCCTCCCCAGTCCTCGCAACCTCTGTATCAGTCCCTTTCATCAAGATTATGTTTTCCTTCTGTGTATCACTTTCTCTTGAAGCTTCCCACTTTCTTCAAGAAGACCACCTGTTTAGGCAGCATATTACAATGGGTTGCAATCCTCTCAATTAATAACTGTTTTGTGATTTCTCTCCTCACCCCCACCATTTAAGACTGTGACCACCTCCTGTTTCATCTGCCACATATCTTACAGTGACCCTTTTTGTGGCCCTCCTATTTCAGCTGCCACATACCTTAGAGAGAGACACTCTTTATGTACCCGATTGTTCCCTTTCAAAATGTGTCAGATCTTTAACAGATAGCAACCATATTTGCTTTTTTTTGTGCAAGATCATATTTCAACAAAACAGTACTAACTGGTACCCATGTGTATTATAGTGTTGCTTTTAATGTCAGTAGTAAAAGTTCTGCATGTTAGTATTTCAGTTGGACATGCTAAAGATGTCTAGAGAGGGGTCATACAAAGAAGTTGCAGAAAAATCAGTTACATCAGTTGAAAAAAAACAGCAAATAGCACAACAAAAGATACAGAACACTCAAGCAAAACAGAGGCAGGAATATGCCAAGCATGTGTCAAAGAAATATGGACATGTGTCCTACAAGATTGGAGACATCATGCTCCTGTACAATGCAAAGAGGTGTCGCAAAGGTGGAAAATCGGAGACTGATTTTCTTGGTCCTTACACAGTCCACATAATTACTGGTAAATAGGTCACTCTAAAAAATGAAACAGGAAAAGTTCTTCAAACAACATACAGCATTGCTCATTTGAAGCCTTATAAATTGAATATCAGTTACACAGTTACATTGCCTTAAGTTGAGGATGAAAGAGTTGAGCCACCAGTAACTGTCCAGAAAACTGAAATTGAACCCTTAGTACCCATGGAGGACACTGGAGTATCTGAAGAAGAAAAACTTGCTCCCACACCTATACCTGCTGAAACACAGACTAAGCACTCCATTGAACTAATGCCTGCAGTTCACATCTTGAAGCATCCCAGTGTTGAATACTTGACATACATGGAAGACCTTATTGAACCGTCAACATTACAAACTGCTGCAGAGAAAGGTAACGGAATCAATGTCTGTAACTTCTGTTTTGCAGGTTTATCAGTTGTTCTACAGAATTGTCAAATTTTTAACTTGCATGAATGTTTTCCAAGATATGATAATCATGCATCATGTCATTTCATACCTCATGTTTTGGGTGAAAGTAAATATAGAAACACATAAATCTGTCAGCAGAAAAAAAAAACATGGCCCATCCAGTGTGCCTGATCCCCATCTCCCCCCCCCCAGGAAGAACTCAGCCCCCATTGTCTGACTCCCCCCTGTTGGTTAGGCCCATGTATGTATCCCAAGCTCTTTTAAATTTGTCCTCTGAATCAACACCCACCACCCATCCTGGCAGTCTGTTCCATGGCCCCACCACTAGCTCAGTAAAGAATTTCCCCCTAATCCAAAGGATGGCAGACAAGGGTGAGGTAGTACTGGTTGGAGACTTCAATATACCAGACGTGGACTGGAGCATCCCAGCAGCAGCATCAACTAGGAGCAGATTTATCCTGGACTCCCTTCAGGGTGCCTTCCTCAAGCAACTGGTCATGGAACCAACTCGGCAGAAGGCAATACTGGACCTTGTGCTCACAAACAGGGACAGTGTGATGGGGGTAACAGTGGGGAGCACCTGGGTAACAGTGACCACCAGTCATTGTGGTTTGAAATCACAGAAAGAGCAGAACCAAACCACACAAAACACGATCCTGGATTTTAGGGGGCAGACTTTGGGAAAATGGGGAGATGCTTGAAAGAGGCATTAAGGGGAATGGGACAGGAATCAGGGATTGAGGAACAGTGGGCAGTATTTAAAATGGGGATTATAAGAACAACAGAATTATGCATTAAGCAGGTTTGCAAGAGGAAAAGAAAGAGGAGACCATTATGGTTTTCCAAAGAGGTAGCAAAGAAAGTGAAAGCCAAAAAGATTGCATTCAGGCAATACAAAAAGACACAGGCAGAAGGGGATAGGGAGAAGTACCAGGAGAAACAAAGGGAGGCAGGGAAGTCAGTAAGGGAAGCCAAAGCTCAGACAGAAGAACACATTGCAAAATCAGTGGTTAAAGGGACAAAACCTTTTACAGGTACATAAGTGAAAAAGAAGGACAAAGGGAGGATAGTGAGACTGAAGGGGAGGATGGGAGGCATGGAGGATGACAACAGTAAAGCTGACATATTGAACAGGTATTTCTGCTCAGTCTTTACTAAGGAAGAGGGGGTAATGGGTCTGAAGGGAGTACAAGGGTGAGAATGGTGCAGAATGGACACAAGTCCCTTACACAAGAAAGGGTCCTGAAGGAACTGGAAGTAATAAGAGCTGATAAAGCTATGGGGCCAGATGGGGTGCACCCCAGGGTCCTTAAAGAACTAAGAGAGGTGGTGGCTGAACCTCTGGCTATCCTGTTCAGCCAATCACTGGAAACAGGGGAGGTACCCAAAGACTGGAGGACAGCAGATGTAGTCCCCTTATACAAAAGTGGGAACAAAGAGGAAGCAGGGAACTACAGACCAGTCAGCCTCACCTCGGTAGTGGGAAAGATCATGGAAGCACTACTGAAGGAGAGATTGGTGGAACATCTGGTTGTCAATGGACTACAGGACCCAAGGCAGCATGGTTTCACCAGGGGGAGGTCATGTCAGACCAACCTCATTGAATTTTTTGACTGGGTGACTAGGGAGGTGGATCAGGGGAGGGCAGTGGACATGGCCTATCTGGACTTCAGCAAGGCCTTTGACACTGTGCCACATAGAAGACTATTACACAAACTGGGGAATATGGGTGTGGGCAGGACAGTAGTGTGGGGGGTAGGTAACTGGCTGGGTGGCAGGACACAGAGGGTGGTGGTAAATGGCTGTCACTCCACAGAGGGAAGAGTGACCAGTGGGGTACCACAGGGATCAGTGCTGGGACCGGTCCTATTCAACATCTTCATCAGTGACATTGCACAGGATCTAGAAGGCAGAATTTCACTGTTCGCTGATGACACAAAGCTCTGTAACAGAGTAGACACACCAGAGGTGTAGACAGAATGAGAAGGACCTGCAGAAACTTGAAGAATGGTCAAGGGTTTGGCAGTTGAAATTCAATGCAAAGAAGTGCAAGATAATGCATATGGGCACAAAACCCTGGCACAGTATATCAGTTGGGGGTGAGGATATAGCATGCACCAAGCAGGAAAGGGATCTTGGGATTGTCATCTCTGATGACCTCAAGGTAGGGAAACAGTGTGACAAGGCATCAGGTAAAGCAAATAGGATGCTGGGATGTATAGGCAGGGGCATCACCAGCAGGAAAAGGGAGGTCATAATTCCGCTATACAAGACACTAGTGAGGCCCCACCTGGAGTACAGTGTACAGTTCTGGAGACCATACCTACGTAAGGACATAGACAGGGTAGAGAAGGTTCAGAGGAGGCAACAAAGATTGTGCATGGGTTGCATCACAAGTCCTATGAAGACAGGTTGAAGGAACTGAACATGTACTCCCTGGAGGAGAGGAGGAGAGAGGATATGATAGAGACATACAAGTATCTTACAGGGAGGAACAGGGTGCAGGAAACACTATTTTAAGCGAAAAAGATGTTTCAGGACTAGAGGGCATGGGATGAAGTTGGAGGAGGACGATTCAGAGGAAACATGAGAAAGAATTTCTTCACAGCAACGGGTGGTGGACAAGTGGAACACCCTGCCAGAGGAAGTGGTGGGAGCTGAAACAATCACGGGATTTAAGAATGCATGGGATAGACATAAAGGAATTCTAGAGGTCAGGGGTAAGGGGAAATAGACTTCTAGGAAAACAAACTGAACTTACAAGCTCAAATGGGCAGACTGGGTGGGCCATAGGCCCTTATCTGCCGACACTGTCTATGTATCTATGTATCTATGTAATGTCACCTCTAAATCTGCCCCCTCCAGTTTGAATGCATGTCCTCTAGTGGATTTGTTCTCAACTCAGTCTGAAAATGCTGTTGACTTTCACCCTGTTTATGCCTCTCAAGTACTTGAATGCTTCAACCATATCCCCACTCTCCCGCCTTTCCTCCAGTGTGTACAGTCCCAGCTCACCCACTCTTTCCTCATATGACTTCCCTTGCAACCCCTTCACCATTTTTGTTGCCCTTCTCCGGACCCTCTCCAGCCTATCCTTGTCTCCTTGTAGGTATGGCCTCCAGAACTATACCCCAAATCCAAGGTTTGGTCTGACCATAGCTTTGTATAGTGGCATGACCACCTCCCTTCTCCTAATGGTGAAACCCCTTCCTTGCCATGCCAACATTTTGGGTGCTTTCCCCGTGGTCTGTTGCACTGACTCTGAACAGTCAGGCTATCTGAAACAGTGATCTACAGGTCCCTTTCTTGATCCATTACCCACAGTTTTTCAGCCCCCAAGCCAGTATTTTGCCTTTGGGTTTTGACGCCCTACATGCATAATTCTGCATTTCCCTACATTGAATTGTAGCTGCCACATTTCTGACCACTCCTCCAATCTTGCTCGATCCTCTCTGATACTTTCCACCCCCACGTCATATCAACCCTATTACAGATTTTCATGTCATCTGCAAACAGACACACCCGCCCATGTAGACCCTCCGTAATGTCCCCAGTGGAAAGGTTGAAAAGTATAGGTCAGAGCACTGAGCACAGAGGAACCACACATCACCTTTTCTTCTTTGGAGTGCACCCAGTTTACCACAACCCTCTGTTTCCTCCCTGCTAGCCAATGTTTTACCCATTGTGTGAGCTTGGTCCCCACTCCCAAGCTGCCCACTTTACGTAGCAGCCTCCTGTGGGGGGACGGTGTCGAAGGCCTTTCTGAAGTCCAGGTAGGTCAAGTACACTGCGCTGCCTTGGTCCCATATCTCCGTAATCCTGTTGAAGAATTCAGTCATGTTGGTCTGGCAGGACCTACCACCTGAACAGCACTGTTGTCATGTTGTTGATGAGGAATGGTTTTGGAATTAATTTTATGTAACAAGAATTACTGCTTTACATTCATATTTGAATTCATTCGTTGCACACATTTAACACAAAAGTACTACATCATGTTGTCCATAGGGGGAAAAAAATTATATGCTGCTTTACATTCATTAATGAAGCAACAATGCTCCCTTTATGAATGTATTTATTTTAGCAAAAAAGAGAAGTAAGGTAGAACATCTTATTTTGCACTTTAGTCAATTTCTGCATTTCATCACTCAATATGGTACCATACTTCCCCCATTTACTGTCTAGTATCATTTGGTTTGGTCACTAAACTAACATTTTGTCAGTTTATATTTACATTATATGCTGGTTTTTAGTTAGCTTGCATTACTTGTTAGTGTAGTTGAACAATAAAAATGATCTATTTAAAATCAATATTTAATCACTGAACAACAGCTAGATCTCTGAGGTACTGTCATATAATCTAGTTTTAAAACTGTGCTGTAACATTTTAGTAACTGTTACTGACCAAAAATATGATACTTTTTATGTATTGTATTCCTCTGAATACTTCTGAGTTCATTTCTATATTGCATTTGTTAATCTTTCAGTAAAACAACTATGGTCTCAGAGAGTAGTTGAATGTGTGGGGGTTTAGTTACACCACACAAACTGTATGACAACTCGTGTGAAACCCTAAAAGACAATAATTGGTTGACTGATGAAGTATTTGCATAACAATATCCTGCCTGTCTAATCATTTTTATGCATCAGTTTTCCACTACTGCTTCATGTCACCCATTATGACAGTCAGTGTCATAAACTTACCTTTACTCAATGAAAGCAGGAATGACGCTGTGCACAACAGATGTAAGTGCTTATCCTTTGACATGGATTTTTACAATAACGGTGATTTAAAAAAAATATTTATTGAAAATGGCAACTTGAAATTGAACACTGAGCTGAATTTCTTTTCCAGTTTCAACCAGGGGTTAGAATGTGTGATGGCCCCCCATGCCCTTGGATCCTGTTACTTGTGGATCCCCAATGGGGGAGAGAGAATAACGTTGAGGGCCAAAGGTGGTCCAGATTGCAGGCATAGGTGGCCATAGCGAGCTAAACACTATTTAAAAAAAAAAACATCAAGGACATGGCTTACATAATAGGGTTCTTGGACAGCTTACTTCAGAACTAGTCAATGACCATATAATCTGTTGTGATGAGGTCTGTGGACATGGAGGGGTGGTAGACAATATTCTGGAAAATACAGACTGGTCAGTCTTACCTCCAGTGTAAGTAAACTAATGGAGAACCTGGTAAAACATAAGCTTATAATAAGGCAGTGCCACCAGGTAACATCCTAAGAGGAAAAACAGCAAATCCTGCTTTAAGCTTTTGGGTAAAGCAGACCACCACAAGCTCTATTTTAGGTGACTGTGTAGTTCTACAATCAAAAATCTACAGTGGGACACCCATCGGGCTGACGTTATGCAGGTTTGTAGTGGCTCAGTGTTGGCCCTATTAGGATATACTCCATTACTACAGTGCCTTGTTTTATTTTTCTTGAATACCAACCACCTCCTTATACTTTTTCAAAAGCTAGCAATAGCAAAATAGTGTGTATAAATGTTATTTTTAATTTTGACACATGCATTTGGAATTTTATGACTATTTGATCTGTCCTTACAATCCAGGAAATCATTGGTTGTTGGTGGTGAGTATTTAGAAGTTGGACTTGATTATACAGAATTTACACTTTTCCACAATGCAAGCAATTATCATTTATTACTCGGTACACTACCACAAAATAATGTAACACACCAATTAAAGGGACACTGCCAACCCCCTTAGGGTTCAAAGTGTTCCTAGCTTGAAAAACACATTTTATGATTGCAAACATTCTGTAAAGATTGCTAATATAGCTGGTAGTTTGATTCAGATTCTTTTTTCTTTAAAAAGTGAAAAACAGACTGCCCAACATCCTGGTGTTACCACACCAAAACAGGTTTGTTTGCATTCCTTGATCAGCTCCAACTGCATCTTTCCTGGACTTGGGAACACCCACAACACAGTCTAGCTGCTTACGATGCAGTGGGAGTTTAGGAGGTTACTGCCTTATGAATGACAGTACTGCGTGTGGGTGTTTCTAATGCTCAGGAAGTAGGCAGTAAGAACAGATTCAGAATTGTAAACAAAACAAGATTATTTATAACCATACATTACCATGCATTTCAGTTCTACTAAACAAGGAAACAGACAAAACAAACAGCGGCATCAATGAATGGTTTAGAAGGTAAGCAGTCATAAAATGTAGGTTTTTAACTAGAAATAATATGAAAAACAGATTGACAGTGTCCCTTTAAAACATTATACACAGTCACTAAAACCCTATAGTCCCACGCCCATTTTGAGTAATTACAAAATAACTAAATCAGTGACCACAACATGCTTACCTAACCAGTTACATCAAATAACCCAACAGTTACCAAAAATACCTACAAAATTGTCATAAAAGATAAAAAAACATATGTAAAACTACAGCCTAACAGTTCCTAGAAATATCTTCCCCACACACAATGTCCTTTTTGACTCTGGGAATAAAACAATCTGCAGTGCTGCAGCTCTCACCTCATAAGCCAGGATAGGCAGGGAGTGCTTTTCAGATAAACCTGATATTTTTCCTTAACTAGGTGAAAAGGGCATAGGATGGGGACACTAAGTGGATTTGCTCTAGTTCTGCTTCAGCAAGACCTTCAACTTGGTGGCTTATAGATAATTGCTAAAGAATATGAAGGACCCATGTATATCTACAGTCATAGTAACATGGGTAGTAATCTGAGTAAAGGTGAGGCAATAGAGGGTTGTTTCTGGAGAAATTTCAGAAATCGGCGAGGTCACGAATAAGGTGACTCATGGATCTGTTTTGGACCAGGTCCTGTTCATTATGTTCATCAGCGACATATGACAATGAATCAAGGATAGGTTGCATCTCTTCGCAGATTACACTAACCTCTTTGGGAGTGTGAATACCAATGATGGAATTAGAGAAATTAAGACCAACCTGCAAAGATTGGAGAGGTGGTGTAAGGTTTTGCTGTTGAAATTCTAACACCTAAGCTGTGTGGTGATGCACCAATGGAAAAGAAAACTCAAAGAAAGAGCACTCTGTGTGTGTGTGTGATGAGACTTGGCACTACAACTGAGGAATGGGACATAGGAGTTATAATTACTGAGTCCCTCAAACAAAAACAGCAGTGCAACAAGGGCCATAGTACTAATGCAACTCAGATGCTTGGATGTATTGTGTAGAGCACTGATAGCAGAAGAAAAGAGATGATACTATCTCTACAGACATTTGGTGAGGCCACCCATGGATTACCATACCCAGTTGTGGAGCCTTCACCACAGGCGAGATAAGTACAGAATGGAGAAGGTGCAACAATTGGTGACACAGTTGATTGAAGGCCAGCTGGGTAGGTCTTATGAAGATCACCACAGGACACTGAACATGTACAAGCTGGAGACCAGATAGCACAGAAGAGATATGATAGACAGCAAATTAAAAGTATTATTTTACAGAAAGGGTGGTGGAATTTTCCAGCAGTCTACCAGGTGAGGTGGTGGCACCAATACCATTTAATGTTTAAAGCACAGTTTGAGCTAATGGGTATATTGGTTACTCCTGCTGATTGTAACTGGGAGGAGAATAGGGGTGGACAGGGAGGGTTGGAAACGAGTATGGACAATAGGTGCTAGGGTTACATACAGAACCATAGGCAGATTGGATGGACCACTGGTCTATTTCTGCCGTTATTGTGTATGTTTTTCTGACCTGCATTCCTGCATTGCTCACTCCTGCCCTTTTCAAAAATGTTAGCCTCAAACTCCATGCCAATCTAGAATGCATATGATCCAGGTGATGTAAAGGACAGACAAACTTACAGTATATGACATTGTCGGTCACTAAATGAAACACGTAAGTGATCCATATCCTATACCTACACAAAATTGATGTTTAACATAATTGCACATGAACACAGCATGCATCACTCTACTTATTATCTTCCCAGTGCCAAGCCCTGCCTGAGGTGACACTACTGTCTCTATAATTTCTGTTGTACTAAAGAGACACTGTCAGTACTCCTAGAACTCAAAGTGTCTGCAGATTAAAAATACACAATTTATGATTGCTGTAATTGTGTTGTGACATTGGCCAGGATAGGGTGGCTCACATGCTACAGTATGCCACAGTAAGGGAAACTTGATGGTGATCTATGGCACAGTACTGACCACTGAGGCTGGTATAGGGGGCTTGTGCCAGTCTTGTGTACATGCAGTGTTTACACAAAACAACAAGGAAGACTTAGGCAATGTGGGATGGATATAATGGCCAGACAACAACCTGTCCATTGGATATGACAGTCTGTGCCACTGGATTCCTCGTAGTGCTAGTGCCCACCGGCACAGAGATTTGAATATGCTGGACTACTTTTGCTGGGACAGAGCCACCACCATATAAGGGAAGCAGTGCGTTAACAGTTGGATTACTGGGGTCGGAGGAGGCAGGCCTAAACAGGGTATATCCCTGAGGTTGGTGTGTAACCATCAATAAAGAGAACAATCTCCATAAAAACAAAACAACTGATGTTGCGGTTCGATATGTCACCGTTACTGTCCTTTACCCCCAAACCAGTCAAAGAACCACTGTCTTTGTGATGATGCCCTCTTTATGACTTTGTGTGAAGTCACTCTAGCTGTTCAATTCAAAACAATGATATCTTAACACAGTCAGCCGAGTAAGAATTTTATCACTTTTAAATTACTAATCGGATACACAATGCCTGCATTAAAAATATACAATTGTACTTCAATTAGGAGGGGCAAGAACATGCCTTCTTATGTGATGAATTCAAGACAGAGGTGAGGAAGTACTCACTGAGAGAAATAACAGTGGATTCCTGGAATAGCATTCCAGATGGTGAAGGCAAACATGGTGGAGTTAAGGAATGCATGGTATAGGCATGACAATCTTGAGGAAAGGAAAGTTTGGTGGGTGAATGGGCCCTAGATCAGGTAGGATATGCGATGAAGCTGTAGATAGGGAAAAAATAGACAAACTATGCAGGGTAAGCAATACTTACCTGTCTGCATATTTAGAGTTTTCTGTGTCTCTATTTCCTACCCCACTCTCGACTACTTATAAGGTATTGCCACTTCGCACTTTTAGACAAATTGCATACACTGATTTCGTACATTTCCTATTGAGAGTGAGTGTGTGTGTGTTAGCATATGCTAACATTGTCTAATAACACAGCTGAGAGAAAACAACACCGTTAAGAGAAGAAAAATACATGTATTTTGCAGATTGTAAAGATTAAAGAAAAGGTACTTCTTTTGCTTGATCCACTGGGTGATGAGGATCGGTATGCCAGAAAATTGCTGAGGAACTGGAGGTTGGTTATCTTTATAAATGCTATGCCATAATGGTGAGGTGACTATCCTGAGTTATTAATGCTCAATGTCAATACTATACAATATGTGCTGTCTTACCAAAAACACACACACACATGAAAATATATTTTGAGTCAAGTGGATTATCAAGAATTGTATTGTCATCTAGAAAATTTGCTTCAATTTTCAAAACAGTTGCTTTTTATGGTTGTCATCATCATCATGCAATCAAGTGGCATGATTATACTACAGTACTTCATTTCTTTCTAACAGATGGTTTTAGTACAGTACTAGGCATCAGGCTGTTGAGAGCATTGTGAAAACTTCCCTCCAGCTCAGTATTCCACAGTGATGACAGTAATCTTGAGCAGATTTCTAGTAATTTAAAAACGTCCATCAAAACATATTAATAAGCCTACTCTAACTGAAGTGTAATGCAATACAGATTTTAATGTATTGCAGCTAGTATATGTAGGTAGGGAAGGGGTCGAATTTGGGCTCTGTGTAGCTAAGAGCCTGATTCCTTCCACTTCACTAGTCAGAGACACAACCCAGCACTAGCAGTTTATGATGTAAGTACAGGGACAGCTTTGGTGCAGTCTTCATAGAGTACAGTAGGTTTTTTTTGGGTGGAGTGGATATTTACTATACTTAAGAGTGATGAGTATGACAAGGCCACCACACAGCTAACAACGACTTTGTTAGTTGAGCAGTGTTCTTGATTTGCCATAATCAGAACTGTAAAGATAATACAAAAGCACTTAAACACCCCTTGTACTGTATGAGGCTGGCACCATCATTCTCCCTGTGCTCATATCATGCTAGCATTGGGCCATGTCTCTGAATAATATTAGTCGATCAGGCCCTTGGACCCATGTGCAAAAATACGATCCCTTCACTTCATAAATACTTGCAGAACCTAATAAAAAGTCTTAGGCAGCAGACCTGTGGCCGGTTAAGTTTACTTATGTGTTTTAGTGGGGAGTACCAGAAAAGGTGAGTTGAAATGGCATGGTGGACCACATAGTAGCAGTATTTATTTGTTTTTGGTGCCCTTCTACAGAGGCCCCGGGTGACATTAGAAACAGTAAAAAAAACAGAGCATCCCGATAGATAGTGATTAGCTTCAAAATCATACGAATGTACTAAGAAGCCAGCAGAAGAAGGCCATTTGGTCTGTCAAGTCTGCTCATATTTCAGGGTCCATGGCTTGAGCTAATGTCCCTGCCCTCCCTCCCCCCTCCTCCTGATCCTTACCTTCTCCCATGC
This sequence comes from Neoceratodus forsteri, assembly GCA_016271365.2. Lineage (NCBI taxonomy): Eukaryota > Metazoa > Chordata > Ceratodontiformes > Ceratodontidae > Neoceratodus > Neoceratodus forsteri. The sequence continues at coordinate 558,557,007 of CM057458.1, forward strand.
CTGTCCCAGCCTCTCTTAAAGCTGCCCACTTTCATAATATAAGTTAGAATGAAATTAGACTTTATATACTGATATAACAGTGAAATGAATATTAAATACCCACAAGCAATCATTGTGAAAGGCAGCTTAAACAACACATGCCTGAGCAAATAAATAAGCTGTCAGACCAAAAAAGTCTATCAAAAGGGGCCACCATTTGAGCCTTCGATAATTAATTCCACAATATCAGACCTGGCACCTCGCCAGCTTTGTCCACAGACATTTTAAGTCTTGTTCTGTGAACAACTAGGAGGCCATTTCTGGCAGAACATAGGTGACGATTTGGGCGATAAGGATATACAAGTTAACACAGGTAGCCTGGACCAACCCATGCAGGATCTTATATGTTAGCAAAGAAACCTTAGAGGTTATATGCCCCTGAACTGTCACACAGTATAGTTCCAGTACCACTGGGGTGATGTGGATCGTCCGGAGAAGGACAGTCAGCAAACTTGCCGTGGCACTCTGCGCTTGTTTCAGACAATGCAGTGTACCTCCTGTGACCACAAGGTAGAGGGTGTTACAGTAATCAAGGCATGTACTAGAGAGAGAGCAAGTCCTCGGGGAAATAGGTGAAAAAATCTTACTGATATTTGTAATGTGTTAGAAGCCACTGTGGACAGCCAGCCACACCTAAGACTCAAATGTCAGTCCTTCGTCCAGGATGACACCCAGATTCTTCACCTCATGGGTAGCCTCAAGGTACCAAGGCAGAGGCACAACACCTTCTCAGTCACTGCCATCCCCCCCCCCCCCCATTTCCTGGCTCAATCACCAGTACTTCATTTTTGTCCAGGTGGAGCCTTAACCAGCTGAAATACATCCACCACTGGATCTTGGCCAGACACTTGTTCATCACATCATCTGCTCCCCAGTTCTGAGGTTCAAAACACAAATACAGCTTGGTGTTGGCTGCATGGTCATGAACATCTGCACCATACTGCATAATGCTCCTGCCCAAAAGCAGCTTGTATGCTGACAACAGAATGCACAAAAAGGAGCAGCCCTTGGAGAAACTCACAGCACAGGTCATTTGGATGTGATGAGAAATCTAAACAATTACAACATGCTGAGACCTGCACCTGAAGTAAGACTGAGACCAGCAGATGACTTTGCCAGTGAATCCCATATATTCTTTGAGACAGTGCAATAATGGCCCATGGTCAATTGTGCCAAATAATTTAGAGAGATCCAGGATGGCAGAAATTGATTGTGGTCACCAATCCCTCGCTGTGAGTAAATAATTGTGCACCCTGACCAGAGCAGTCTTAGTACTGAACTTTGTCCAAGACACCCGCTAGGGAGGCTAATATATGTTGAAGGTTACCAAGTGAGCCTTAACCTGTAACTCAACAGCCTTCTCGATAACCATGCCTAAAAAGGAAGGTTAGGGACAAGGCCTGTAGCTTGACAGTCCATCTGGGTCTAACAATGTTTTTTTTTCAAGAGAGGCCTCACAAGAACACTTTTTGGTTCTGCAGGGAAGACCTCCATGACAAAGAACACTGCATGGTGCTGTCAAACACAAGATCCAACTGCTTGCCGCAACCCACCAGAAATCATGTTGGCCCAGTGTCCAGTTCACAGTACATTGGTTGCTGCCCAGATATCACATTTACAAACTTCTTCTTTATCACTGGACAAAACTCACCCCATGACCACTTACCACATTTGTAACATCCAGTCCCACACTGCTGGACGATAACAGTCCAGTAGAAGGGATGCATAACCAAATATAGGACACCCTGTCTCAGAAGAACTGAGCAAACTCCTTGCATCTCATAGATGACACTGGTTTTATGTGCTCAAAGTAGGCCACATGTAAAAGTCTGTCCTCTGCATAAAGAAGCTGAGCTGTTCTTCCTGGCCACATTCTCTCTGGACAGGACTTATGCCTTCATACGAGAAATTGCCCTTTCAAGCTCACCATGCAAAGTATTCAAAGTCAGTTTGACCTCGTGGGTACTGGACCTTATCTAACCACATTCTAACTTACACCCAGTATGTTCCAGCTCCCTCAGCTCACCATCAAATCATGTTGAGCAAAGGCGAGAAACCAGAAGCTGATCATGGACTGGTGGGTACCAGGCTGTTGACGACTGCACTGACAGCTCTACTATAGACTGACATGTAACTTCATTCACACACACACAGACACCAACAGGGTGTCTCACTGGGCATATATAGATTATTGCAGGGGTGGTGTGGCAGTTTACAAGTGTAACATGCACCAGCTAAATGATAGTTCACTGGCATGCTCACATCAGGAGCTGTCAAAAGTGCAAACAGACCTCTATGCTGCTTTCAACATCAACATACTGGCCATTCATGTCATTCTATGTGTGAACAATCCACATAACCCTGAAGGAGTACATCAGGGATGATAATCATAGCAAAGTGGGACATGCAAAACGAGATGCTAGTATGGGATCAGTGACAGTCTAGTATTTGGAAACAGCTTGTGTGTATGTGGCTGTGCACATGATACAAATGATACATACTAGTTCTAAAATCAGTGTTTTATTCTGTTTCAGAATATAAATTCAAAGCATGTACAAATAAGTCCATGAAATGAAAGATAGTTGCGTAAGAAGGCTAAAAAAGGTATTACACATATTCTAACAATATAAGGGATAATAATCACTTACTATAACTAATAACATTTTTGGCCATGTTTACTCATGTTTTTGCATTGACATAGGAAAACAGCCTGTTGTGTATCATAACTCATTTAGTTGTGATGCTTTACCTTTTACATTTCATATTCTACTGTCCATACCTTAATAGTAACACCCATTTAATATCTAGGTGAGCAGTAATCCAAATAATTGTTTTGGTAAGCAAACTGTAGAGGTACATGCAATTTCACAAGAAGGCTGGAGAATAGGAAAGGAGAAACATCAACTTCAGGCCGATGGCAGTAGCTATGGTGTAATTATGTTTAAGATAGAATGGCATAATTGTGCAAAGAAGTAAGTGAAATATAATATTTAAGACAGGAAAAAAGGCCATGTGGTGGCACAAAAGAAGTGTTTTGTGTGATCATACCAGCAACTCATTTTCAGGTGCAATCTCTAGTTACTATATTGGGAGGGAGGACAGAGTGCGGTAGCTACCATGCAGCAGTTTGCTTCAGTCATGGCAGTTTTGCAACATCTTGTGTCACAGCAACCCCTACAATTGAGCCAGGGAGCTTGCTTGTGTCACAGATGTGCTGTGTACACCTGCCACGCACAGTGTAATAAACAGCCATAACCCTAAATACAGGGCACTGCATATCCATGTGCAACAGCAGTGAAAGGAAGAAAAATGCAGTGGTCACTCTAGTTGGTCCCACTAACATCTCAGCAGATGTGATCAGCATAATAAACTATCATGGGATTTGTATACATGTATAAATGGCATCTTTTACTCTTATTAGTTTGCAGAGCATTTTCTTGAACATTGATCCATACAGGCTGTCCAAATGACACGAGAAGCAGTGGCAGCTGCCACACTTGAAATTGCATGCCTTCTTATGGAAAATTCAGGTAACAGAAACATAGAAACATAGAAGTTGATGGCAGATGAGGACCGCAAGGCCCATCCAGTCTGCCCATTTCCTTTTCTACCTTATAAATGTGCCATCGGCCTTTGCTCTGTCAGTGGCCTATCTATTCATACTCATTTGTATTGCTCCCTTATGCCTATCCCATGCCTGTTTGAAGCCCTGCACTGTATTCATAGCCACCACTTCTTGAGGTAGGCCATTCCATGCATCCACCACCCTTTCTGTGAAAAAGAATTTCCTCACATTCCCCCTTAATCGGCTCCCTTCTAATCTCATGCTGTGTCCTCTTGTCCTGCTATTTTTCTTATATTTAAACATGTTAGACTCTTTCACCTTGTTAAGAGGATAGATAAATATAAATTTTTACAAGGGTAATGTTGACTTACCTAAAATTCGATGGACTGCTTCAGTCAAATTCTGTTATACTTAAAGGAGATTGTAAATGATTTACAAATGTTTTTTTAATGTTAAATAATTCAGACATTACCAGCAGTTTTGCTTATCACACTGCAATTCAGATTTTTAAAACCATGTCATCCAATTGTGCTTACACACATGTGATCTTACTACTAACACCAAATGCATATATTCCTTTGTCATGGACCTTTTGCACTATGTAACATCTGTGTGATCTGCAGCACCTGCCATTCTTTTTTTTTTTTCTTCAAATTGTTTTCCACAGCAAAACATCATTTCATTGGAGATACTAAAAGTGTAGTGAGATACTGTCCTAGCCAACGTTCTCCAAACCCCATAGAAGCAGCCAGATGTTCTGCAGAAAAGTACCGCTTTGGCCACCCTGTCTTCCCAAGTGTTCCTTGCGAATTGTAACTCTGCTGAAATTTCTGGTCTCTAGTGAGCCTTCCTCTTTTATGTCTCTGTTGTAATATGCCCTGTGTTCATTCCATACATTTTTGATGTCCTGCAACATTACAGCTTCCACCAATTTTGGTGGCAGTTGGTTCCATGTTTCTGCCACTCTTCCATGAAGACATATTCTCTCACATCCCTCCTGAACTCGATCCCCCTTCCAGTTTCATCACATGCTCATTTAGTCCTGAAGCTCATTCTCATTTTGAAAAGGCTCATGTCTTGCGCAGTATTCACACATTTGAGGTACTTGTAGGTGTAAATTATGTCACCTCTCACTCTTCTGTCACACAGGGTGTACATGTCGAGATCCCGCACTCTCTCCTTGTAGTGCTTCTCTTGCATCTCTTGGACAATCTTGGTTGTCCTCCTACAGACATCCTCTAACATATGTAATTTCTGAGGCATGATCTACAAAACTGGTCACATACTCCAGTTGGCGGTGCATTAGACAGCGATACACAGAAACACAGAAATTGTCAGCAGACAAGGAACACCTGGCACACCTAGTCTGCCCGTAATGCAGCAGCAGCAGCACCATCTCCATCCTCCAGCTGGTGATAGCCCCCTCTTTCTACAACACAGCATCCCTTTAGCTATGCCTGTGGCCTTACCACACTGTGGTAACACTAGCACCAAGGACCCTTTCCTGTCTATTGACTGTCAGTACCTCCCACCCTATCTTACACTTAACACTACAGTCGCTCTGCCTCTAGTAAAGATTTTGAACATTTTGTCACTAAACAATGAACACCAACTTCTATGTCTTTAGCCACTTTTCAAGTTTCCCTAAATCTCTGTGCATTTCCTCCAACCCCTTCTTAGTGTCCAAAGTACTGCAGATGTTGGTGTCATCTCAAAAAAGTAATACCTTCACTTATGGTTTCTCTATAATGTCCCCTACGAAGATGTTAAAGTGGACTGGCCCCAGTACCGAACCCTGTGACACACCACCAGTCCATCTCCCATTCTTACAGCATGTGTCATTAACCACCATCCTCTCTCTCCAAACTGTTAACCAGATTAAGGCACTAGTTGCCAGTTTTGACCTCACAGCTAAACTGGTTAACTTGTTAATCAGCATTCAGTGTAGCAAAGTGTCAGAGGCCTCAATGAGGTGAGACAGGCAGTATCGGCAACCAATAACCCTAGTCTACTGTATGTTCATTGTCACCTGCTGAAAGAAATCTGTTTGATTTATTTGCCATGAACTCTATCCCCAAGTGAGTCTATGTTGCCTGTGAGTAAAAGTAATAAAGCCTGTACACATTTAGTAGTGTGGCATGAAATAATTTTACAAAATGATGTAGTGGTCATTTGACTATGTGGGTGCGGTACATAGGGCTGCAAAATAAACTCAGAGTGTCAGATTGGCAACTTATGTAACACTCCTGTGGTTTCATCCTTTACTGCACTTCACACATCCACTATTGCTCTTTAGACACCATTTCTATCCTCTTGGATAAGGGTTATAACCTTTTTCACTGACTCACTTAAAAATACAAAATATAGTTGTCTTTTTTTTTTATATATATACATTTTTTGCGCTTCTAGTTTTACTCCCTACCTCTACCCCGATGGGCCACAGTGTACACATGCATGTACATGCACACACATGCCAGGATCTGGTGGCCCCTTCCTCCCCTTCCCTGACTTGTGTCATCGCTCGTTAACACCTATGCACCCACTGGACCTCCACCCAGTGGGAGTGGGACTATGGACAGGCGGGCATCCACCCCTTTGGAGGTGACAGCCATGGCTCAATCCCGCTCGAACCCCACAAGCTGGCACTGCAGTGACCCGAGGTCATTCCCGAACCCTGGTCGCCAGTGTAGTGCAAGGTAAGGCACCAGCGCCTTGGCCCTCTGCCCTACTGGGCAGGCTACAAAATATAGTTTTCATGTCTGTCTTGCAAATAGTACTCCTTTCTGTTTTTGCCCACCATCATCTTCATGCTTCTGCAGCTTCATCTACTTCTCAAGGCTGCAGACTTCTGCTGAGTAATATGCCTTTACCTACATGCTTTCCTAGGTCTTGTCTACCTTCTGATGGCATTCATTATGCTGACTCCATATCTTCATTGTAAGCACTCCTACAGGCTCATGACTCCCACACATGCAACTTAATGTAATTACTGCCTTCCCCACATTGCATTATAAGGATGTCATGGATTTATGTGATAACAGCAAGCAAACAAAGGCGATTGCTGTTACGGCAAATGTACATTGGCAAAAATAAATTCCACCGATTTACACCCTGGCGCACACGGTAAAAGGGTGCTGGAGACTTGCATTTTCTATGTTTATGTGGGGAACTGTACCCTACACACCCCACTAAAGGATTTTCAACTCCAGGTGGGTGCATGTCGGGGGGGGGGTGTAAATTAAAAAAAATAAATAAATATTCGGGCCAGGCATAACAAAATGTATGCGTGCCCAAACCCAAATCCGGCACCCTTGCATCTGTAGCCTGAGACCCACCCACCACGCCACAGGGCAGCTCGGCAACCCATCGCCACAACACACCACACTAACCCTCCCTCCCCTCCGCCATGCTTGCTCCCCCTGCACAAGTGTATATATAATGACAGAATATTGCTATACCTGCAGTTGCCCCCCCCCATCCAGTAGCCGTCTGATAAGGCGCTGCTACTGAGTCGCCCTTTTTGTGAGCACTCAATAGCGAGCACTCTTATCATGGGATACCGGATTGTACAGTTTAAACCTACTGTATTTACTCAATTTGTGCACTGCTCTTATTTCTTTACTGTTTATTTTTTATGATACTTGTGGTAGTTTCATACTTTTTGTTCATTCTTATTTCATGAAATGAACCAATCTTCACATTTTATTTTATTGTAACCCTTTTCTGTTTACAGTCATGTTGCTAAGTTTTGTATTGGACTGTACCCTTTTTAAATGTAAAATGTAAATGACCGGTAATGTAGTTTAGTACACTTTTTGTGGTAAATTAATTGTATAAATCAGTTTAATGTATGGCTTCTCAAACTAATATGGTAGTAAAATCTACAACAAATTTCTGGTAATAGTAACACTCCTGGAACAATAATACCACTGTTCGCCAGTGACAATAGTATCCCTCATGTGATGTAATAGTATTGTTCAGACCTGAGCGATGGTATTAGCAACATAACTCAAGAGTGCAAGCACAAGTCTGGGCATGATGTCATCCTAAGTGTGCCTTCAGATTGGCTGCTTTTCCTGTGTTGGCAGGTAAAACAATTTTTTAAAACATGGCGGCTCGCTGTCTTGCTTAGCAAGGCCTCAGTACGTGTCCAAGTTTCTTTCCTTTTTCTTTTTTGCTTTTTCTAATTCTTCATAGTAAAAAATAATAAAATGGATGAGCCTCTAGTGCCACAAAAAAGAGAAAAGGTAGGGCTACCTACAATTCTTCTCCTTACGACAGGGGTGAGGGTGGGGGTGAGAGTGAGACTGTATGGGGGTCTGCCAGAATTGAGTCCTTCACTGCAATGACCAACCACCCACAACAAAATTGGATCCATATATTAAAAAAAAATGTATAGGTTCAGGTGCATTACTGGCAAGTGATACCCTCTGGAGGTTCTGGATACAGGAACCTCTCTAGCTTCACTCTTAAGGTTCCTACGTGTCCAGAACCTCTCGATGGTATTACTCACCAGTAATGCACTGGACCCTATACATTATTCTATTTATATGCAGATATAATTATTGAGCAGTTAGTAAAATAATACTTCAAAAGTAGAAGCAAGTTTGCAAATGTATGTATTAAGCTGTGTGTTGGGAACATATTTCAAACTGTTTCATAAAGTCAGCAAGTCAAAGTGTATATTATGATGATGCACAACTATAGCAACCGTGTTACTGTTTACTAAGTAACAGAGAAATGAAACCATGTAAATTATGTCCATAGCTAAATTGTTAGAGTAATTATTTCTCATGAGAATCACATATTTCTGTCATTTCAAGTAAATTGTTATGACAATTATACTGAATAAGTAACAGAATGTAGTGATGAAAATTGTATGATTTGCATTGTTAATTTAAAAGAAACAGTGTGACATAAGCCAACCTAAAACTTATTACACAACTGTTACCTTGTATTGCAAAGTGATATGTTTTGACTCTTGTAGGTGATGTTATGTACTTCCGTGTAGTGAGTAACATGAAAGAACCACCACATGAAGAAATGACTGTGAAAATGGTATGTAAATTAAAATGATTTAAGATTGCATGACAGAAAGTGTTTGGTCTGGACTGACGCACCACACATCTGCATTTTAAAGTTTTACTCAATAGTGCCTCACAGAAATCACATCCTGTTGGTTGCTACTTGGCCAAATGTGATTAGAGTACTACTTTCCCATTATCCTTTCACAGTAAGCAATACAACACTAAAATGTCAAGGGACTCTCTTCTTAAAGTCAGTGCTGTCTCTTGTAATGTACTCTACATAATGCCACAATTTACACCTACTGATCTGAATATAGTGCACTCCACCTATAACAGACACTGTTATAATGGACAGTCGGTTGTAGTGGACAAAAACCGACCTCCCAAACCAAATAAATCAAATCCAATGGATTTTTCTTTGCTCATCATGGGCAGAAACATTGCCTATAATGAACACTATGAAGCTTTTGATGGGAAGTTGTAGTGTGTGTGTGTGTGTGTGTGTGTGTGTGTGTGTGTGTGTGTGTGTGTTGGAAGGTGATGTGTGGAGTGCAGATCTGGGGAAGATAGTTGGCAAATGCAGAATTAAGATGGCTGAGCTACAGAGATGAAAATGTCTTACAAAATAATTCCACACAAGTTTCATAAAATTTTATTAATTACTCTAACAGATAATTATTTTATTTTTCAATAAAACCCTTACAGTATAATTGCCTTTATTCTTAACAGTGCCGGAAACCTGAAATCCACACATTAGAGTTACTACTATCTTCTTCTTACCTTCTACAGTAAAGTTCCTTAAAAAGTCATGTTCACTGATATTTACATAACTTTTAATAAACACACAGAACACAGAAACATACTGCATATGTTTGGCATGTTTCTGATCGATCTATGAAGCTTTATAGTTGGTTCTTATTCGGTCTGAGACCCTGCTTTCACACATAGACATACCTAACACAGGCTCATCTCTCTCTGGATATAGTGGACATTAGATATAATGGTCAAAAGTTGTGTACACAGATGTGTCCATTATAACAGGCTTGCAGTGTAATAAGACTGCGTCTGCCTCTGAAAAGTTAGTACAAATCAGCCCAGCAATTCACCGAACCCACAAATCATACGGTGCAAAAACCTTGCAAAAGACATGCTTTACAGTATCATGATTTCATGCACTTTGCTCTAACCTTGATTAATAGTTGTGTGTTGAAGCTGCTACGGATGTGTATATCAATCAGTACATATTATGCTGTCTTATTTTTTTAATCGCTCCAGATTTAGAACACCAATGTAAACATCCATAGATTGCACAAACAACTACATTTATTTTATTTATTTATTCAATCTAGGATTACAAATGACCTTTTAGCACCAGGCAGCTCATTTACAAAGGTTCCACGTCATCAGGGAGGAGTAACAAGCAGATAAAGGGTAACAGACAAGTTATAAAAAATACTTAAACTACAAATGTTATCATCTTTAAAAAAAAACACCTCGAAACAGCATCATCATTAAAGAAGAGAAGAAATTATGTGAGGAAGGGAGGGAGGGAGTTCATAGTTCATTGAAAGAGAAGGTAGCAGCCAAAGGCTTTATCGAAGTTGCAAATTAGGGTAGGCAAGGGGGAGTTGGTGCTTAACAGGAGGGGTTGTCGGGTTGTCAGGATGCAAGGGAATAGAGCAGGGGAGAAAAGAAACTGGGGGACCTGGAAGTTAAGGGACACAACCACAGGAGTTTTCAATTAAGAGGTGTTGTAAGAGCTAGTGTTTGAACTGGCCGAGTTTAGGTAGGTTAGCCAGTTCACTGTGCAGACCATTGAACCAGAAAGGTGCTCTGAAGAGAATGGAGCATTAGCATTCAGTAGTCCGGCACCTCAGGACAAGGAGGAGTTTGCTAGAAGAGATGCGCGTGTTGGGTCTTGAGAGATTTGTTAAGAGGCATCCCACTCCCGGTGCCATGAGCCCAAGGAGCACCTTTTTTGTAAGAAGTCATGTTTGGTATTTAATTCTTTCACTTAAGTGGAGCCACTCAGCCTGAGAATAGAGCTCACAAGTGTGGGTGAAACGGGAGGCACCTGTTAGAAGTCTACAGACCTTGTTCAGGGCAACAGTGAGCCTTTTGAGTGTGGTAGCAGAAGCTTCTCTGTAGGCTCCGGGACTATCTCACTACCAACAGCTCCTGTGACTGCCCAACTTAACCTTGTTTCTCCACTTCCCTTCCTACTCTAGTGGTTCCCCCCTCCCCTCCTCACTGGATTCTACCCTCATATCTTGGTATACCCAACGCTGCACTTTTCACCCTCTCCCCACCCTTCCTACATTCCTTCTCCCCCCCCCATCTTCCCTCTCCCTATGACTCTGGCACTTCTTATCTGTTGTCTGTTTTCTCTGACAAATGCCGCTGGCTGCCTTGTTACAATACTACCCTTGAATTGTATTAATCTGTACTCTGTTTGCAATGTCCACATTGTTGTAATGTCTGTCTTGATGTTCCCCATAATTTGTATTTCTCTGATGTGGAACCTTTGTAAAAGAGCCAAGACTCAAAGGTATTTGTAATCCTAGACTTGATAAATAAAATAAATAAAAATATGACCAATCCCTAGTCGATGATCAATAGCACTGAACTGTGAATTGCTAGTTTGAGAGCTTCAGGGGTTAGACGACTCCTGTGTCGATAGAGTACGCCAATTCTAGTGTTGATGGCCCTAGCAACATTCTCGATGTGGGGAGCATAGGTAAGGTGACTATCAAGGGTAACCCCAATCATGATGAAAGTCTTTTTGAGAAATGCAGTTTTGGTGTCTATTGACATACTGCTCTGTCACTGAACACCACTGAAGTGGTTATTATAAGAAAAACAGCATTATCATTGGTCACTATCCTGTCCCACAAATATATGTGTAAATTAGCAGTCCCCTCGTAATCCTGTGAAAAATTGTAACTAATATTAAAGTGTTGTTAGATATTCTCATTTTATTTCCAAAATAAAACGTAAGTGAATTTCATCACTTTGCTTAACTGGGTTGTTTAGTGTCATGAACTACATAATTGAATACTATTTTTATTTGTTAAACATTTTTAGGTCTAGTGCGTAAGTTGTAGCAAATGAGTGCACACTGATTGCATGTTACACACCCGTCACCCTGATGACCTTGAAAACCCTGGGGTTTCATTTGTATGCAGCAAATACAAAAAAACATCTGTGCTTTCAGTCCTGCAGTCAGTACCTGAATGCAGTGATTCAAGAAATGCAAAAGACAAGAAGGTCATGGACACAACAGAATTGGCAACAACACTTGTGGACTCTGAAAAAACAAAACTTCATTAACAGAATCCAGAGGTGAACAGATAATGACTGTTACAATTGTCCCATCAACAATGGATTTAAAAAAATTGAAATTGGAAGCAGTGGTTCATTAGAATTTCTACTTTCTGAAAAAGTGGGAAAAACGCATAAAAGTATGCCACGCCTGTAAAGGCAACATTACTGCAGAGAATTCCCAAGGACTAGTTGTGACTGTGTGAGAAAACAGATCATTTTACAATATATCAAGAAAGGAAATGATGGAGCATTCACAGTTCTCACACTTACACCTCACAGCTAACTGTATTTTGAAAAGGGACACTGGAGAGAAATCAGTTGATGTGCAACTTCCCTTAGATGTAAACCTGTCTGAAAAACAGAAACAACAACTCAGAAAAGGAAATGTATTTATTGAGTGAAAATACATGAATACTTTCCATGTTTACAATTATTGCACTGGAGCCATGTTATTGACTGATGGCTCAACTTGACTTTTGGCCATTTCTCTGGAGCCCTGCGAGGTAGTCATCATATTCGACTTGTACTTACATTGTTTAAAGAGATGTTTGTGCTCCTCTTTTTTTTTCTTGTTTAATACCTGTAACTTGTTTGGTACTTATTTGATCACAGTCAGTAAGTTTTAATCCATGGAAATCAGGGGCATAGGGAGCTACTTGTGAAAGAGACTTTCTGCTTGCTTTAAAGAGCATGTTGTTAGTTAAATGAGATGTGTGAAAGTCTGTGTTTTCATCCATTGATAAATAGATATTAGACTGTGCCTTATGTCTGGGAGTGTGCTTTTTATGTGGTGAGGCATACTGGAGAGATGTATTTCAATCACGATTCTTGTATAGGCTATGAATGTAGAACAAAAATGGCAGAGACGCACTTTGAAGCACGATTCTCAGTAATGCTGGTTACAGTACTGTGACACAGACTTCAAAAGCAGGGCAGTGATGCAGCTGCAACTTCTTAGAGATGCCCATGCAGCATGCACATCCTCGTATAGGTGAGTGTATCAGCTTTTCTCCCAGATTGTCAATCTTCAGAAGAAGCCATCACTAAAACAACTGATCACTGACAGACTACTGGGACTTTGTAGAAAGAGAAGTGGACTTCTAAAAAAATCAAACTTTGTGGGCATGGTATTTTTTTGTGAATAATTATTTAGCCATACCATTTCACTCAACACTTCAATCTCCCTTGGCCCGGTGGTGCTAAGGGTTGAGGCACTGGACGCCACACCTTGTGCCATGCTGGCAAACCATGTTTGGGAGTGGGCATGGGTCACTGGGAGTTGGCCTGGAGAAGGAGGACTGAGCATCCCAGGGACAGCAGAGGGTGGGGAGGGCCACTGATGTGCTGGCTCCTGGCAGAGACTGTGGGCTATGCAGCCTTGGAGCCACCAGTGGGGGACGGCGTTGGTGGCATCTGACATGCAATATACATAAGAGTGGGTTGCAGCATCATTGACGCCATTGCACGTCAGCACTGGAAGGGAGGCTACTGATACAAGGAAAAAAAGGAAAACTCCTCAGCATAATGACAGCTGCCCCAATGACATCTCCATGGATGAGCCCAATCTAGCTCCCTCCTGTACCAGCCCTCCAGGTCTCTGCAGTGGTGGGTAAGTATCCACTGTGAAGCGACCTGGGAGGTCTGCATGAGGGAATAAAATGTACAACCCCCAGCTGAGGATAGTTAAAAAAACATTTCAACCTCCAAATCATTTACTCTTCACATGTGTGACAGAAAGGTAATGTGTTAGTCCCTGCAGCATTAGTAGCTCAAGCACAGTTTCTCTCCACACTTTCGGTAAGTAAATGTCAACACCTGCTGTTGCCCAAGTGTGAATTTTCATAAGAATGCAAATTGTCAGTTTGGGGCCAGCATTTTTTTTTTCAAGAGACATGGTATAGAACCTTTGGTACTCCTGAATAAGCAGGGGTTGAAATTAACTTTTTCAGCCACCAGCCTGCAGGGCTAGTGGCTAGAAAAATCCACCGGCCTGGCAGGATTTTCACTAGCCCAGCACAAAAAATTATGAGAAACTAATTTAAAAAAAAAAAAAAAAGTTTTATTGTAGTCAACAATGTTGTTTAAACAATGACAGATGAGATCCACTTGAGAAAATGACAGGGAAAAGAACTGTAGTGATAACAAGGCTATACGGATAGCACTCAAAGAATCATTTAAAGCAGCAAGTGTCCCAGGATAAAAAAACTCACCCATCATGGCCTCTTCATTTTTTCCTCCCGTATTTCAGCAGACTCTGCAGCCACCTTTCATCAAGTACATAACTGGGAAAGAAACATTACACCCGCCACAGCAACAAGCACCCCCCTTCCCGCCAAATTCAGCAGGCATTTGCAAATGGTAAGAGAGACACTAAAAAGCCTAAGGCTGCACTGGGGGCTGTCTGAGGAAGTGGTTTATCCCCACATGTGAAAAAGGAAAACATACCAGACTGACTGTCAGAGACTTAAGGCTCTATCTCCCCCTCAAAGTGCAGTCACATTCTTGCCCAGTTCACTTAGTAAAAGTGCTCCTAGTCATGATACCTCTGCCATCAATGAATCTTGAAAAAACAAAACAATGGTTTGCATCACTGTTACTACATTACTGAAGCAGCACTTGCTTGAATCAGGCTTGGATGTACTAGTTTCCAGACACAATGAATGTTTTTTTCTAACTGCTGCCTCATAGAATATAGGCAATTTTCAGAATGAGTCAACAAACATGTACTAACGCCTGGTAGAAAGTATACTTCGGAAACTCACTGTGACTTGTTCAATTCACCTGACAGAATGCCAGCACTGTGGCCCACAATAAACATTTCGCACATACCTTCACTTGTTGGAAACGCGATGCAGAACTCAGGTGCGGTGGTAAACAAAGTCTGATCCGATGGAATGCAGTGCTGCTTCAGTCAGTCGGAGTTAACTCTCCCGTGACTCCCAGCAGAGTTTCTCCAGAGGCCTAAGGTCAGCGCTGCCCATCTCTGCTAGCTTCAATCAGTTGGCGCTCACTATCTTTTCTCTCCTGTGGCTCCCAGCAGACTCCTGATTCCCAGTAGAGCTTCTCCTGAGGTACTAGTGAAATCTTCTCTCCCAGTTCTTCCACACAGAGTTCTTCCTTAGTTCTTGGCTCCTAGCAACTCTGGCATTCAAGCACACCGCCCTCTAACTAGCCACACCCCATACTTGTTGCAGTAACCAATCAGGAAATGTACCAACCCGCAGATCTAACTGAGCACCCCTTCAGCTAATCTCTTGCTGCAGCACCCCCCACCAAACAAAGGTCAAAGCATGCCAAAACAAGAAAGGAATTAATGAAATTTATGCCGCGGCCACACTGGCAAACATTGTATCTGCATTTTGCTGTGACTGAGAGTTTCCTGGAGCAGGCGTCCAGCGGGTGCTCAGCTAGGGTAGTTTTACCCACCCTGAAATCCACCCGCATTTGGCGGGCAGGCAGGTGGCAGTTTCGACCCCTGGTAAGTATAAGATCTTAGGGGGGTTGGCGATCCTAAGTGGCAAAGGATTAATACCAGTTTGCACCGTGTCTGGGAGAACGTGTGCTTTTAATTGCATTGACTATCTTCCACTTGTATTGGGGGGGGGACTACTGTCCTTTAACTGACAATATGCCTTCTTATGAAAAATCAAAGATAAGCAACAGCTCTGATGACATTTACTCTCCCAAAGACTTGGTTGAGACAGAAAATGTGCCAGAACCACTAACGCTCCAGGGACTTACATGGTATCTTTCTGTGACACATCCAAATAGTGCATGATAATTATGAGTGTTGAAGTGTTGACTGAAAAGGTATGGCTAAATAATTACTATGTCATCTTTGTTTGATTCTCAATGAATCCAGATCACTTTTTACTAAGTGCTGGTAGTCTCTCAGGGATCCGCTGTTCACGTTTTGGCTTTCTATTAATATTGACAATATAAATGGCTTCAGGAGAACAGCTAATTCACTGAGTTACATGGGGAAATGCATGCTTTCAGGAAGTCTCTAAGTAATGGCAGCCACACCA
This sequence comes from Neoceratodus forsteri, assembly GCA_016271365.2. NCBI lineage: Eukaryota > Metazoa > Chordata > Ceratodontiformes > Ceratodontidae > Neoceratodus > Neoceratodus forsteri. Next base: position 558,572,990 of record CM057458.1, read on the forward strand.
GTGTCTATTGTGTGAAGCCTGATTCAGATTACTCTAACAGACGTCACTGAGACTCGAGCTTTAAAGCAGTTGTCATCCATGTTTTCTTCTCCCCTCTATCAGCCTGCACAAGAATGGTGCTTGAAATACATCTCAACAGTATATCACACCATATGAAAACACACACACAGGTCACAAGGCACAGCCTAACATTTTACTGTCCTGGGATTTTCCCCTTGTAATGAAAACTCACACACACTGTCTTGGATGCTGTATTGGCATATTTATTAACATATTTACATTTATACAATTATTTCTTTCTGCATACATCCTTTAATTTCATCCTTTATATCAACACCGCCCTTAACAATAATCCCGTGATAATACTAAAATGTTAACAGTCCTTGTCTTGTGGCTTTCTTCTTGTGCCTGGATGTGTAAACCTGATGCCCATTTCTATTGTCTACCCCTTCTTTTCTTCTTTATGGGCTCTGACGTTGTACCCAAATCACACTTCTGCCCACCCTGGGGTGATGACTCGAAGAGTTGACTTACCCAGCTGGATGTTGACCCAGTCCATGCCCATCACTTTCCTCCTACCCCTTGTGCATGTTCACTCCCCTTCAAGTGTGTCTCCCACCACACCCTGCTTTTATTTCCTTATTTCCATTTCCTTTGTTTTCTTTCTTTCTCTCCAATTCTTCCTGGCATGCCTCTCTCCCTGCCTGCTGTCCATAGATAACCCAATTCTTGACCAACCAAATGCTTCCCTCAGTAGGCAAGTCATTCCTTGCCACAATTTTCCTGTTGCCCTCTTACGGTAACCCATACTGTTTCCTTCCTTCACTTGGGTATCCTCACCCTTCCTGATCCATGAGGGTGGGTGGGGTTCTTCAAAATTTTCAAATTAAGGGGGTGCTCTAGGTTACACTGCTGTGCCCAAAGTAACCCCTTCAGCTCCCATATCCTTCTCCATGGCCAATAAACTGGACCACTGCCCTCAGACTAATCGCTTGTGTCATCTAGCCCCACCCCTCCCCTTCTATCTTCTTTCCCTTATCTCTCACTTTCTCTTATCCCCCTTCAGCCCCTTCTCATTCCATGTCAGAAAACCACTAACAATCATTTTTGCCCTATAAGTTGGCAACCTTTTTTATTAGCAGATGAAACCAGACTTCTACACACCCCATTTCAGTAACAAACTGCTGTTTAAGCAAATGCAAAAAAATCATTTGCACTTTCAGTACTGTAGTCAGTACCTGAAATAAGTGATTGAAGAAGTAATAGAGAGGCAAGAATGTCATGTACACAACAGAAAGGGCAGCAAAGCATGCTGACTCTCAAGTGAGCAAAACTTCATTACTTTTCATGATGAAAAATGTATTGTGTAGACATAACCATATGACCAGCAGTGACCACCAAAGTTATTTAAAGAGCGGGTTTCTAGCTATTAAGGCCACTTCCCCGAACATATATGGCAGCTTACCTTGCCCTTAATTGAATCGTGTATAGTGTGTCATTTTTGTACACCTGTGTTTACATTAAAAAAAGTCGTAAAATTACTCTGCGGGGTGGGCAGTCAAAATGCTCCTAAGCCCTTCCCCATGCTAGCCTGTTTCTTAGGCCCTGTCCACACTACCCCTCTGTAATGTTACAGAGTGCCCAAACCGTTACCGCAATGGTTTGCGTTTACACCTGTAACATTACAGAAGGCGTTTTCGTAACTGTTGTTGAAACCACATATGAGATGGTTTCAACAATGGTTATGAAACCGGTTATGCCTTGGTAACGTTACTGGGCGTAGTGTGGACGTGTGGCACAGGTCCCCTAGTGCAGCGTGAGCTGCATTGTGGGATTGGGTGCCACGGTAATGGTCGCCCGGATCCCGAAGTGTGGACCGGCGGTGCCAGTCCCGTAACGGATACTGCGGCAGTGTGGACACACTGCACCGCTCCCCGGTTGTAACAGTTTCTATCCGTTACGTGGTCTGAGCAGTGCAGTGTGGATGGGGCCTTAATGTCAGTACAAGAACTGCATGATGGTGTGCTACATAGACTATAATGGGTTCATGTTTTACAGAATTTAGTGAGTGCACATCTTGACAAATAAAGGCCACCGCTCAGCTACCAAGGTCCTTGTTGGTTTAGCGATGGCTTTACTGTCTGAAAGTTGGCGCTCAAAAATATAAAAAAAGGATGCCAAAAATTGTACACATTGTAGTCTGTGTAGTTCAACCCCACAATATTCTTTTTCTGACATCACAAAACAGCTAGCATGGGAGTATGTCTCCCTGTATGACATAGGAGCGTTTTGGCTGCCAAACCCAAGGACCAATTTATTGAGCATTTTTTTCTGTAATCACAGCAGTACAAAAATTGCACATTATGCAAGATTCACTTAATCAAATCAAATCATCCTTTATTTCTAAAAAGCGTTTTTCCAGAGCCAAAGTGCCTGTACATAAAAACCATAGATATAAACATAGTAAAACAATCAATTTTCCACAGATAAAATATCCATTATCAGAAAATTAAGATCATGTACCTAGCATAAAATCATGCACTTGAGTCTGGGAACACATGGCTAAATACATATTTTTTTAAAGCTGTTTTAAAGCTTTGGACCATCAGGCACTCTCAAGTCTGATGAGATAGAGAATTCCATAGGGGAGGGGCTGCAAAAGCGAAAGACCAAGCCCCAGATGTCTTTAAAAACACACCATGGGAATCTCCAGCAATCCATTATTGGCAGAGCGGAGGGGACAGTAAGGAGGAAAGAGATCTTGCAACTTAAGGGCAAGATAAACCGCTATATATGTTCAGGGAGTGGCCTTCGTAGCTAGAAACCTGCTCTTTCACAAAGAATAGCCAGTGAAGAGCCCCTTAGAGTTACAACTGTAAACATGGCGTCCCTCTGGTACATTACACAGACTGTACTCAGTGTAATACAACAATTAAGTAGTAAATGAACACGTTATACATGTATTAGGGTAAGCAACATGCATTATTATTTTTTTTTTTATTTTATTTTACTATTTATGCCCCCTTCTCACTGCCTCAGGAACCTCTCTTCAGGGATCCCAAGGTCGTGTACTCCCGTAGTCCCGCCCCGGGTACCTCCATTCCGGGTACCAGCTGCCTGCCCCCATCCTGCCACGGTTTACCCCGCGGGCGGGGAGGAGAGGGTCACCCCCTACCCTCTCTCACACCTCAAATATGCATCGGGAGGTCAGCTGGCCCCATCTCAAGAGCCTGGTTATGGGTTTTTCTCGGGACGACCGGGTCCCATCTACCAGAACCTGGAGCAGGGTATTTTCCGTTTTTCTCCCAGCCCGCAGGACGTCTGCATGCAAGGGGCCAAGAGCGGCGCCGTCAGGATGATACTAGCAGCTCCGGCTCCGGCGGGCATCCCTCCTCCACCCCATGCTGTCTTACGCTGCACCTCACCTGTGGTCCCCAGGTGGCGGTATCGCAGTGGGACCTGCATCCCACCCCACCCGGGGAAGGAGAGCAGCCCATGGGCGCTCAGTCCTTCTCCCCCCAGCCGGCCCTCCAGCTGCCCGAGTCTGTTCCCGAACCCGGGTTGCTGGCGTCGCGAGCGGTAGCCGTACTGCTGCGCCGATGGGCCGGCTAGCAACATGCGTTATTAAGCATAACATTTGTGTTGCAGAATAGAGTGTGCAGTAGTCATTGGAGACATGGTGTGGCAACTTCCAATGTATGTGTGAGAGCCCAGCTGAAGTCCAGAGGAAGGAAGGGAGCAAGGGTGGAATAGTTAGTCAGTAGCCTGAGGGCTTTACTGCATTCAGCATGAAGTGGCCCATTGCTGCTCACTTAGTGATCTTTGCTCTCGGGATTATAGCCACCCAGTGGGATCTAGCATTAACTGGATGCCAGGTAGGTGCCCCGGTGTCAAACATGTGTATTATTTATGAGGAAACACAGTGTGCCGATTCATAACTTGCTGCCTTCACAAACTCCAGAGTCAAACAGTAAACAAGGCTGTTTAACATGCTCCCTCGTAAGTTTTCCCTATTTGAAGTATACATTTCCTTAGTTTGCTGCTAGCATTACACAGTTGATTTATTGATGTTAAGTAGATGGATAATTTATGATGTTAAGTTAAATAGATATCTGTTAGTCATTCACGTTTGTGAACAGATATGTTAATGTATACCACATCTGTACTGGTTTAGATGCACTAAGCCATAACCTTGCAAATATTTTTTCAATATAGTTATTACTAAAAATGTTTATTTCAGTGTCTCGCATCTTCTTTCATGCTCCTGTAGGAATTGTATGCTTATGCCACAAAGGCTTTTACCTTATGTGGAATATTGAATACTTGTTGTTCCACAGCTGGTGAAACATTCTGCCATTGTCTTGGAAGGCCAGGGTAGCCATGGAGTATATATCGGCATGACAAATTATAAAAACTCACACAGTCCTTATTCCTTAGCCAAACATTTATACTGCTATGGTCCAAAAGACTCTTTCTCTGCATTTCCTAATTTTTCAATTTAGTTTAGTAAGCTTTTCATATTTTTTACTGACACAGTGAGGAAGAGGATACCATTGCAGTTAGCACTGTATTCAGCATGATGCTCAACAGAAACGAGTTGCTAATGCAGGCTTGTGGAGAATTAAGTGAACAACCATTACTCAGCTATACAATATGTCAAAAAATTGTTGTTCTAAGGCTCTGTTTGAAATGCATCACGTATGTCCTTTAATATGGCTATATTCCCACGGGTGATTCGGGTCATAATCATGTTCTCATTACTACATGGGGAGATTTTGCGGTAATCCAGTGCATGGTGTTTGATAAAAGACAAAACTAATTAAGAGAAGACTGAAATAAAGTTTGGGCAATGATATAAGGTCTGCGTCTTTGTCATTCTGGCGTCCTGCGTGATACTTTGAGTGAGGGTAGCAAAATGTGACAGAAGCGAATAGCTCTCAGATTTGGTTACCTACGAGTATTTTGTGGGAATGGGGTAACCAATAAACAATAAAACAAAAACTAACTACATAAATAAATTAAATAAAACTGAAAAGTAATTGAAAGAAAGCTGAATTAAAGTTTGGGCAATGATATAAGGACTTCGGCTTTGTCATGCTGTTGTCCAGGGTTTTACATAAACTGAGGGTAGCAAAGTCTGACAGATGTGAAAAGCTATCATATTTTGTTACCTAGGGGTGTTTGGAGAAAACGGGGTGCCCAATATACAGTCAAACTGAAAAGTAATGAAAAGAAAGTTGACAAAAAAGTTTGTACACTGATATAAGGGCTCCTGCTTTGTCATTCTAGTGTCCTGGGTGATACTTTGACTGAGGATAGCAAAATCTAACAGGTGTGAATAGCTGTCAGATTGTTCCACCTGGGGGGTATTTTGAGGGAATGGGGTGCCCAATATACAGTAAAACTGAAAATTAATTAAAAGAAAGTTTAAATAAAGCTTCTGCAGTGATATAATGGCTCCTTCTTTGTCATTCTGCTGTCCTAGGTGATACCTTGACTGAGGGTAGCAAAATCTGATAGTTGCGAATAGCTGTCAGATTTTGCTCTCTGAGGGTATTTGAGGGAGTGGGGTGCCCAGTATAAAGAAAAACTGAAAACTGATTAAAGGAAAGTTGAAATACAACTTGGGCAGTTATATAAGTACTCCTCCTTTGTCATTCTGGTGTCCTGGGTGATACTTTGACTGAGGGTAGCAAAATCTGACAGGTATGAATAGCTGTCAGATTTTGCTGCCTGGGGGTATTTTGAGGGAATGGGGTTGCCAATATACAGTAAAACTGAAAATTAATTAAAGGAAAGTTGAAATACAGCTTGGGCAGTGATATAAGGACTCCTCCTTTGTCATGCAACCTACTTTAATGCTGTTTCAATGATTTGGTTGTACTTGTATTGGATTGTCTTCGCTGTATTTGTTGTAATGTACCCTCCTGGGTCATGCCTGAAAATAGTCATTGCTATGGCTAGTGCACTTACCTGGTAAACAAAAACTAAATAAATAAATTTAGACTGAGGGTAGCAAAATCTAACAGATGCGAATAGCTGTCAGATTTTGCTACCTGGGGGTATTTCGAGGGAATGGGGTTCCCAATATACAGTAAAACTGAAAATTAATTAAAATAAAGTTTAAATAAAGCTTGTGCAGTAATGGCTCCTGCTTTGTCATTCTCATGTCCTGGGTGATACTTTGACTGAGGGTAGCAAAATCTGACAGGCGCGAATAGCTGTCAGATTTTGCTACCTAGGGGTATTTGGAGGGAATGGGGTGCCCAATAAACAGTACCATTGAAAATTAATTAAAAGAAAGTTTAAATAAAGCTTGGGTAGTGATATAAGGTCTCATCCTTTGTCATCCTGGTGTCTTGGATGATACTTTGACAGAAGGTAGCAAAATCTGACAGGTGCGAATAGCTGCCAGATTTTGCTTCCTGGGGGTATTTTGTGGGAATAGGGTGCCCAATAAACAGTAAAACTAAAAATTAATTAATACAAAGAGTTAATATTGATTTTGCTATGATGAAAGGGCAGATTGTTTCTCATGTGGTTGGGTGCTGTTTTGTTGAGGGTCGCACACCCTGATTACAATATACGAAAGCGGTTAGCACAGTGTGATTTATGTGTACCTAATTTTGATATGTCAACTAAATACAATAACTATCCTTCTTAACTAGGTTTAAAAGAAAGTTTTTTATATTATTTGTCATTTGCAGTCCCACTGTGACAGTGTTTTTTCTTTATATGTTGCTCATTTACATATATTTTGCATATTCAAATTTAAATGATGTATTACATTGTTCAGTGTGTGTTATATAGAAAATAATGCATATGTAGGGAGTTGATATGGAGTTTTTTCACACACTCAAGTTGTGTGATAAAATGTAAACCTTGACAGCGAAGCTTGAGAGGTTTTACTATTATCACATGAGGGTGTATAAAAAAAAACTCAATTTCTACCACCTACGTATGTTTATTTTATAATAACTAGTACTAAAAACAATTTTCTAGGAAAATTACCACTCACAGGGAGGCAGCTAGGAAAGCACGCTCGTACTTCCTTATTAGTAGGCACGCCCCGCTATTCAAGGACTGACATCACATAGCGTGCTAGCTATGGGGCGGCCTACTGTAAGGAAGTATGAGAGTCGGTCACGGGTCTCCGTGCTGGTTTTACGAGTGATCCTACAAGAAATATCTGAAAGAAATAAATGCTGCACAAAAAACCGGAGGGTAAGCTACAGAATTGGGGGAGGGGAGGGATGTGTTTTAAGTGAAAACCTGCTCTGTAAGCTTGTGAGTTTCTGTTTACGCTGGATAATGGTCTTGTGCTGCGTCAGACAGTTTATTGGTTGGTGCTTGTGTACGCTTCTCAGCGTGAGGATGTAAAAGTCGTATCAACCCTGCAGGTTGATACGACTTTTCAAAGTTGCTAAAAATGGGTTGATATTGGGCTTCACCAGTTAATATAAGCAGTTTACAGTTCAAAATCCATAACTGCAACAACTGACAGTGTATTTTACATCATTGTACTTATCTATCATCTAGGTAGCAAAATTTTACAGGGAAGCATAATTTGACATCACCCTGCTATCAGATTATGCTATCGGGAAGCAAATTCTGACTGGGAAGCATGATTTGATACTAAACTGGGCGATTACACTGCTGCGGTTTTTCACATCTTTGTATGTTCAATAAATTGCTCATTTGTATTGCAACTAGAAAGACTTCCTTTTGACTGCTGAGTACAGAAACGTAGAAGCTGACGGCAGATAAGGACCACAAGGCCCATCCAGTCTGCCCATTTGTTCTACCTTATGAATATGCCATATGCCTGTACTCTGTCAATGGCCTATTCATACTCATCTTTACTGCTCCCTTATGCCTGTTTGAAGCCCTGCACTGTATTCATATCCACCACTTCCTGAGGTAGACTGTTCCATGCATCTACCCACGTCTGTGAAAAAGAACTTCCTCCCATTCCCCTTTAATCACCCTCCCTCTAATCTCATGCTGTGTCCTCTTGTCCTGCTACTTTTTTATACTGAAACATGTTAGACTCTCACCTTGTTAATGCCCTTAAGATATCTGAATGTTTCGATCATATCACCTCTCTCCCGCCTTTGCTCTAGGGCATACATATTGAGCTCTGTTAATCTGTCCTCATGTTTTCTCATGCAGTCCCTGCGCCATTTTGGTTGCCCTTCTCTGGACTGCCTCCATTTTGTTACTGTCCTTGTGCAGGTGCAGCCTCCAGTACTGCATGCAGTACTCCAGATGGGGCCTAACCAGTGTCTTGTAATGAGGGATTATTACCTCCCTCTTGCAACTTGTGCCACCCCTACTAATACACCCCAACATCCCTTTAACCATACGTACTACTTCAGTGGTCTGCTTGGATGATTTCAGGTCATCTGTGATTATGATGCCTAAGTCTCTTTCTTCCCTTGTGAGTGCTGGCAACTCCCCTCCCAACCTATAGGTGGCTTCAGGGTTTCTCTTTCCTATGTGCATGATCTTGCACTTCTTTGTGTTAAACCCCAGTTGCCACTCTTCTGACCATTTTGCCAGTTTATCCAGATCTCTTCTCATTCTGCCCATCCCATCTGGATCATCTACTCTGTTGTAGATCTTAGTGTCCTCTGCAAACAGACAAACCTTACCCTCCAGTCCATCTGCAATGTCACTGATGAAGATACTGAAGAGGATGGGTCCCAGGACTGATCCCTTAGGTGCCCCACTTATGACTAGCATCTCTTCTGACTGTATGCCATTTACCACCACTCTCTGTTTTCTACCCGCCAACCAGTTTGCCACCCAGTTGACCAACTTCTGACCCAACCTGAGCCTACCCAGCTTATTAATCAATCTTCTATGTGGAACAGTATCGAAATCTTTGCTGAAGTCAAGGTAGGCAACATCAACTGCTCCCCCTTGGTCCACCACTCTGGTTACCCAGTCAAAGAAATCTATGAGATTAGTATGATATAACCTTCCTGTTGTAAACCCATGCTGTATTGGATCCTGTGTTCCTATGGATTCCAGGTGTTGCACTATCCTTCCCTTAAGGAGTGCCTCCACAATCTTGCTCACTACTGAGGTAAGACTGACTGGCCTGTAGTTCCCTGCCTCCTCCCTGCTACCACTCTTGTGGAGCGGGATGAGGGATGACCTGAGCCCTTCTCCAGTCTTCTGGGACCTCTCCTGTGCTCAGACAAACTAAACAGTTCTGATAATGGCTCTGCTAGTTCCATCCATAGTTCTGTTGGCACTCTGGGATGTATGCCATCAGGTCCCATTGCCTTGTCCACCCTTAGCTTTTATGAGTGTTTACATGTACCAGGTTTCATTTAGATTACTAAATTGTTGCTTTAAAAACTCGAAGTTTACAACATCTTCTCTGTTGGCAACACCTCCATGTGGGACAGAGCAATTTATTACAGGGTTAAAATGATATATCACCCTCATATGTAGAAACAGAGTTTGAAGGCAGTTAAGGACCACTTGGCCCACCCAGTCTGCCCATTTCCCTACCTATTGGATAAGCTGCAGATTCTAGTTAACCAACAGCCTACTTCCTGCAACCCTCCACTATAATTGCCTTATGTCTGTCCCATGCATGTTTGAATTCCCCCATTGTTTTAGACCCCACACCCTCTCCAGGAAGGCGGTTCCATCGTCCACCACTCTCCATGAAAAGATTTCCTCCACATTACCCCTGAGCCGTCCCCTCTAACTTTAAATTGTGTCCCTTGTTCTTACATCTCTTTTCTGAAAGATGCTACCCTCCTGGACTTTGTTGATTCACTTGAGGTACTTAAAAGTTACTATCATGCCCCCCGTCCTCCTTTCATCAAGGGTATACATATTAAGCTCTCTCAGTCTCTCTTCATATGGTTTCTGATGTAGACCCTGCACCATTTTAGTTGCCCTCCTCTGGACTGCTTCCATCCTGTCTATGTCCTTGCGTAGATGAGGTCTCCAAAACTGCCGCAGTACTCAGATGGGGTCTCACCAACTGTCTATACAGAGGGATAACCACTTCTCTTTTCTACTTGTGATGCCCTCCCTATGCATCCCAGTATCCCCTGGCTCTCCTTACTGACTTCTCACATTGCTTACCCACCTTTAGGTCATCTGATATGACTACACCCAGATCCCTTTCCATTATTGTTGTCGTTAGTACCTCCCCTGCTATTGTGTACTCTTCTCCTGGATTTTGTTTCCCAGGTGCATTACTTTTCACTTCTTTGCATTGAATCTAGTTGCCATATGGCTGACCATTCCTCCAACCTTGCCAAGTCCCTTCTCATCCTTTCTACCCCCCCTTGTGTATCAACTCTGTTACAGATCTTTGTGTCATCTGCAAAGGGCATACCTTTCCTTCAGACCCTCTGCAATGTCACCTATAAAACGTTAAAGAGGACTGGACCCAGTACTGAGCCCTGAGATACTCCACTAGTAACCCCTTTCTTCAGAATGTGTTCTATTCACTATTACCTTCTGTGTCCTGTTGTGCAGCCATTTTGCTACCAGGCTACCACCCTGGGACCCACTCCCAGGCTGGCTAACTGATTATTAATCTTTTGTGGGGGACTGTGTCAAATGCCTTGCTAAAGTCTAGGTAGGCCATATCCACAGCCCCTTCCTGGTCTATTACTTTGGTCACCCAGTCAAAGAAATCGATTAGATTCGTCTGTCATGACCTTCCTGCTGTGAATCCATGCTGCTTTGGGTCCTGTGCCCTGCTGGCCTCTAGGTACTGAACAATTCTTTCTTTCAGAAGTGATTCCATCATTTTCCCCACCACTGAGGTCAAACTAACAGGTCTGTAGTTTCCTGCTTCTGCCTTGCTCCCACTTTTGTGAAGGGGAATCATATCTGCCCTCCTCCAGCCCTCAGGTACCACCCCATCTTCCCATGATTTGTTAAAAAGTGTGGTTAGTGGTGTCACTAGGTCCTCCCTTAGCTCTTTTAGGATTCTAGGGTGAATCCCGTCAGGCCCCATTGCTTTGTCCACCTTGAATTTTAGGAGTTCTTTCAGGACTCTTTCTTCTGTAAATGGACTGGCATCAACCTCCCTACCCAGAGTGCTTCTACTGTTTGGTTTAGGTAACTCCTCCTCTTCTTCTTTTGTGAATACTGAGCAAAAGTATTCATTCAGTATCTCTGCCTTTTCACTATCTCCCTCTGCCCACCCCCTCTCCTTTATTAATCTTCACTATCCCTTCCTTAACCTTTCTATGCTCCCTAATGTACCTATAAAAGGTTTTATCCCCCTTCTTAACTGAGTTGGCTATCTTTTCCTCGGTTTGGGCCTTTGCTTTTCTGACTGCCTTCCCCACTTCTTTCTGCTTTAATTGATACAGTTCCTTGTGGTGCTCCGTCTGTGATTCCTTATACTCTTTGAATGCAACCTTTGTCTCCCTAACCTTCCCTGACACCTTTTTTGAGAACCATAGTGTTTTTTTATTCCGCTTTGTTTTCTTTGTTTCACACAAAGGCTTGTTGCCTCCATGATGGCAGTTTTGATTTTTCTCCATTGTTCTTCCACCCCTCTTTTCTGGCCATTTGCTAATGCATTCCTCAGGTATTCACCCATTATGCCAAAGTAGGGCAGTTGTACTCATGGAGGTGCTGGGCAGACATAAAATGTGTGTAAAACTGAAGAAGAATGTTATTTATTTGTTCATAAAAAGCTTTGGTTGTAGTATGCTGGTTTTATTACAAAAAGGCATACACCTCTCAACTTTAATTTCAGAAATCATCACAAAGGCTCAGAATGTGTAGCACTTTCTTATTTGAAACAATAATGTCTACAAATAGCGTGCCCCATAGTTAGTGATAAGAAACGTTTCTATCAACTTAGTTCAGACATACCTCTCAATCTTTTGTCCCCCAAATGTGGAACATTGCCTCTCAAAATATGTAATACTTAATCAAATCTTTACCTAGGAAACATAGAACACTGTTAAAATGTTTGCATTTATGTTCAGAAAGTCTGTTATTAATTGAATATATTTTTTTCATCATTTACTATATATTTTTGCTTTAAAATGTTAATACTGAACGTGGGACAAGTCCTCACAATGTGGAACAGAGAGCTTTTGTGAAGTAAAATGAATAAGGTTCCTCTTAATGTGGTACAGTTGAGAGGTATGAGTTCAGATTTAATAGTCTGTGTGTCCAGCAAATAGTTCTAACATTATTAATACCACCAGGAAACCTATGTGGAGCGAGGGTAAATTTGAGTGTAAAAATCGTAGCGCTATGCGAAATCCGTAGCAGTTAAAAGCTATGAAAAGGCATCTTAAACCGTGAAAGACCGATAAACCGCTTCTTGTAAATCTACCAGTTACCCCTGCGGTCTACAGCCCAAAGACGTTTTAACGGGGGTGGTGACGTAATGACGTGCTTACGTGCCGACCCATTGATTGTTCTACATCCAGGAAGTAAACTGGGAAGGAAGCAAGTGTACTCTAGTGTTTTTGTCATGTCCCGGCTTAACTATTGTAGATCAGTTTTCCTCCCACAATGATCCCCATCTCAGGTGTGGTGCTCGTGTTGGGAGGCTGGTGCATAATCTATCTGACCGACACGTTAGTAAAGGTAAGAGATGCCCACAGAAAAACTATTAGACTGCACCAAAGGGGGCGAGGGCTTGAGTCTGTAGACCAAAATGAAATTATTTCAGGCTGCATGTTCATGTCATGTCATAAGAGCACACTTTAGTCTGGCTTCGCAATAGCTAGGTAAATCATTTCATGCTGTAAACATGTTGTTTTCCTAGATTTCAATGAGAAATGTTTTCCCATATTGTATAAAAGAGAATGTATATAGCTTGCTTAAATATGATTTGTCTCCCAAATCCAACGTTGCATTCCCTCGCAACTCTATCATTAATATCCCTTTATTTCCATTTAAATTGTAGTGTTGTCTGTGTCAAGTGCAAGTCTTACTTTTCCTGTTCTAATATTTTTTGTGGAGTGCTCTGTTGTCCTGAAGATTTGGGATCGGATAGTTATGTTTTTCTAAAACATTGGGGATGGCATGCATTAAATGCAGACCTGATTGCCCAGAGCAGCAAAACTAAGTGCTGCTAACCACATTATGACCTGGTACTTATCATACTGTTTCCTGAAGTGAAATAAATCCCCAGGGTTGGTTGGCAGTGCACTACTTTATCACCAAAACTGTGACTTCCAAGCCTCAGTTAAACACTGGCAGTGGTCTGTGCTACAGCTGACAAACAGCTACCATTGCCTTACCTTGTATATTTTTGATACCAATATATATGAACATGACATTGAAACATAGAAGTTGTCAGTGGATAAGGGCCCACCCAATCTGCCTTGCTGATCCTGTCTGTGGCACCTCCTCAGCAACCTTTAAGTCCTCAGAGTCAGCCCGTGTTTGCCTTGGTGCTAGGATTCCCTTATGTCTGTCCCACATGTTCTTGAAGCCTGTGATAGTTTAAGCTTTCATCACGTCCTCCAGAAGTCTGTTCCAAGCTTCCACCACCCTCTCAGTGAAGAAAAACTTCCTGACTTCCCCCTTAGCCGCCCTTCCTCCAGCTTCATTGCATGACCCCTAGTTCGTGCATAACACCTTCTCTGAAAAGTACTCCCTTCCTGCACCTTGTTCGCTCTTGTGCAATATTTATATGTCTTTATCATGTCTCCCCTCTCCCTCCTTTCCACCGGAGAGTACATGTTTAACTCTTGAGTCTGTCTTCGTAGACCTACAGGTGTATGCCCTGCACCATCTTGGATGCCCTCCTTTAAATCCTCTTGACCTTGGCTCTATCCTTCCAAAGGTAGGGCCCCAGCCTCTTGAACTGTACACAGTATTAAAGGTGAGGTCTCACCAATGACCTCTATCAGGGCATTATGACCTCCCTTCTTGTGCTGGTGATCCCTCTACCTATGCACCCCAGCATCCTGCAAGCTTTCCCCACTGCCTTGTCACACTGCCTAGCTATCTTCAGGTCATCAGAAATAATTATCTCCAGGTCTGTTTCCTGTCTTGTGACTATTAGTTCTTCCCCCCAAGATGGTACTTAGCCGTGGGTTTGCTGTGACCAAGGTGCATGATTTTACATTTATTTGAATTAAAGCCCAGTTGCCAGACCCTTGACCACTTCTCCAGCTTGCTAAGGTCCTCCCACATTTGTTCCACCCCCCCCCCCGGAGTGTCCACCGTGTTGCAGATTTTGGTATCGTCCACAAACAGACAAACCTTCCCTACCAGCCCCTCTGTGAGATCGCTGATAAAGCACTGGACCTAGGACTGACACCTGTGGCACCCTGCTGGTTACTTTACCTTCTCCTGAGTGCACACCATTTACCACCACCCTCTGACTTCTGACCTCTAGCCAGTTTTTCACCCATCTAACTACCTTTGGTCCGGTCCCACACCCAGGCCATTTAGCTTATTCACCAGCCTTGTGTGGGATGGTGTTGAAGGCTTTGCTGAAGTTCAGATATTGTTTGTCTATATGGAATTTTGCTTTTTCCAGTAAGTTTTAATTATAGTTATGATTTTTTTTTTTTTGCAGTTAATAGTTTTTATTAAAGTTTGTCATAAGCAGGTATATTCGTACCAGGTTACAAATAAACAGGATGCTCATACAAAAGAAAGAACAATAAAAAGGAGTACTCTAGTGATACATATATTAGGAGTGCAAAAGACAATTGAGGCGGTTTACATGCATTCATATATAGCACAACAAAGCAATACATCTTGATAAGTCAGTCTTATACAGGTACACACTTGTGGTGTGTACTAACACAGGGCAGTAAGAAAAAGCAATGACATGTTGATGCCAAATCTGGGCATGGGATGGTTGCTCCAGTGAAATGTGAGCTGAGGTAGCCATAGGAAATCCCCCAAACCTCTAGGAGCTCACCGAGTTGAGAGACCGACATAAGTTGAGGGTGAGGTGGAGTCTAGCAGAGAGTACTTGGAGGATAGGAAGGGTTCCCACACTTTGTTGTATAACTGGTTACAAGACATAATCCAGAGAGTACGGGTTAATGGAATGCAATCGACAGAAGGCAGGGTGACCAGTGGGGTGCCCCAGGGCTCAGTGCTGAGGCCTCTGCTCATCAATGTTTTTATAGCAGACATCGCTGACAGACTGGAAGGGAAGGTGTGTCTGTTCGCAGACAACACCAAGATATGTAACAGGGTGGGCGCCTCAGAAGGAGTGAGCAAGATGGAAGCTGACCTCAAGAAAGTAGAAGAATGGTCTGGAGTGTGGCAGCTGAGATTTAACACCAAAAAGTGCAAGGTCATGCACATAGGAAAGAAAAATCCAAGAAAGGAGTATTACCTAGGAGGCAAAAGACTGATGGCCTCAAGCCAGGACTGAGATCTGGGAATCATAATCTTAGACGACTTGAAGGTTAGTAAGCAGTGTGAGAAGGCAACATTGAAGACCAACAGAATACTGGGCTGCATTGGGAGGGGAATCACAAGCAGGAGGAGAGAGGTGGTACTACCACTGTATAGATCGCTGGTCAGGCCTCTACCTGGAATATGGAGTCCAATTCTGGAGGCCTCGCCTCAGGAAGGACATTCACCAGGTGGAAACAGTACAGAGAAAGGCGACAAATGATTCGGGGTCTGCAGTACATATCCTACAAGGAAAGACTTAGGGAACTGAATATGTACTCCCTGGAGCAGAGAAGAGAGAAAGGGGACATGATTGAAACATTCAAGTACATAAAAGGCATTAACAAGGTACAGGCACAGGGACATTTTCACTTCAAGAAGCTCCAGGACCAGGGGACATGACCTCAGGCTGCAAGGAGGGAGGTTTCTCTACCAACACCAGGAAGTCTTTTTTTCGCAGAAAGAGTGGTGGATGCCTGGAACAGCCTGCCCCAAGAGGTTGTGGGGGTCAACACTGTGGGGGGATTTAAGAATACATGGGATAGACACAAGGGAACCCTGACTGCAAAGGGCAACTAGAGTGTCAAAATAGATCTAAAACAAATGGGCAGTCTAGATGGACCTAGCTGTCTCCTTTTGCTGTCAACTTCTATGTTTCTATGAAGGAAGATTTTTTCCTAACAAAGTGCGACATCTTATCCAAGGAGGCTAGGGTCCTGACAGCTGACAGCTATTGGGAATGGGAGAGCACTTCCACAGTTCTCCACCACTGCAACAGTAGTCTCTTGGCCACAATTGCTAGCTTTTAGGATCCAATGCAGCTGTTGGAGGGATGGGGGGGTGTAAGGTTCTGGAAGCCCTAGGATGAGTAACTGTGGATCTAGAGGGATAGAGCTTCCCCATACGACGCACAGGGGTAATGCCAAACTTCACCCAACAACTAACACACCAAAATCTGGCCAATGGAAAATCATGTACACAAATGCTCACAGCCTGGGAAATAAGATCCCAGACCTGCAGGCAATAATGTCAGAGGCTAAACTGGACATAGTAGCAATTAGTGAGACATGGTTTAGCAGTAACCACATAGAGACTTCAGTACCTGGCTATGTATTGTTCAGAAGAGACCGAGGTGCAAAAAGGGGAGGAGTGGCCCTGTATGTTAATGAAAATATCAAAGCTACAGAAATTCAGAATACACATAAGGGCCAGAAGAACTGTGGGTCACCCTGGAAACAGGAAATGGGACAGCCATAAGAACTGGGGTTGTCTACAGGCTCCCAGACCAGAGGGAGGACATAGACACATTACTGTTAGAAGATATACAAAACATGACAGCTAAAGGGGAGGTTCTGATAATGGGAGACTTCAACATGCCGGATACAGATTGGTCAATACCAGCAGGAACATCTGCCAGAACTGGACTCATAGTGGATTCCCTGCAGGGGGAGGGCCTCAAACAACTGGTACAACAACCCACAAGAGACAGGGCTGTCCTAGATCTAGTACTGACTAGCAAAGAAGGGATCACAGATCTCCAGGTAGAAGGTCACCTGGGGGCCAGTGACCATCACATGGTATGGTTCAATTTGGCTACTACATCTAAATCATCCCATTCCAAGGCAAAAATATGGGACTTCAGAGGAGCTGACTTTGATAAGATGGCCAACAGAGTTAAGCTAGCCCTGGCAAAAAGAAACACAGGTGAGGGGGTACAGGCAAAGTGGGCAAGCATTAAGGATGCAATACTTGAAGCAACATCCCATTGTGTTAGACAGAAAAGGAAGTGCAAAAGAAGAAGGAAACCACTTTGGTTCTCAAATACAGTAGCAGAAAAGGTCAGAGCCAAAAGGCTGGCCTTCAGGAAATATAAGGGAACACAGCGGATGAAGATAGGAGGCATACCAAACTGCCCTAAGGAAGCAGGTAAGGCAGTAAGGCAGGCAAAGTCCCAAACGGAGGAAACACTAGACACTGAACAGTAAAGAAGGTGACAAGACTTTCTATAGATACATTAGTGAAAGGAGAAAGTCTAGAGGGGTATTGCTAAGCTTAATGGAGAAAAGGAGCATGTGAGGAGGAGGACCCTGTAAAGGCGTCTATCCTAAATAGATACTTTGCTCAGTATTTACTGAAGAAGGATGGCAGGGCCACAGCTCAGCATCATGGACACAGGGGGAGGGAGGTGAGCACTACTCCCTTCACAAAAGAAAGGGTCCTACAAGAGCTTGCTAAGCTCAGGGTGGATAAGGCAATGGGACCTGATGGCATACATCCCAGGGTACTTAAGGAGCTAAAGGAGGAACTAGCAGAGCCATTAGCAGAATTGTTTAGTGAGTCTCTGAGCACATGAGAGGTCCCAGAAGACTGGAGAAGGGCTCATGTGCTCCCGCTCCACAAGAGTGGTAGCAGGGAGGAGGCGGGGAGCTACAGACGGTCAGTCTTACCTCAGTAGTGGGCAAGATTTGGAGGCACTCCCTTAAGGAAAGGATAGTGCAACACCTGGAATCCATAGGGCACAGGATCCAAGACAGCATGGGTTTACAAAGGAAGGTCTTGTCAAACTAATCTCATAGATTTCTTTGACTGGGTAACCAGAGTGGTGGACCAAGGGGGAGCAGTTGATGTCGCCTACCTTGACTTCAGCAAAGCTTTTGACACTGTTCCACATAGAAGATTGATAAATAAGCTGGGTAGGCTCGGGTGGGTCAGAAGTTGGTCAACTGGGTGGCAAACTGGTTGACGGGCAGAAAACAGAGAGTGGTGGTAAATGGTATACAGTCAGAAGAGATGCAAGTCACAAGTGGGGTACCTCAGGGATCAGTCCTGGGGCCAGTCCTCTTCAACATCTTCATTAGTGACCTTGCAGATGGACTAGAGGGTAAGGCTTGTCTGTTTGCAGATGACACCAAGATCTGCAACAGAGTAGATGATCCAGATGGGGTGGGCAGAATGAGAAGAGATCTGGATAAACTAGCAGAATGGTCAGAAGAGTGGCAACTGGGATTTAAATCAAAGATTAGCAAAATCATGCACATAGGGAAGAGAAACCCTGAAGCCACCTGTAGGCTGGGAAGGGAGTTGCTAGCAGTCGCAAAGGAAGAAAGAGACTTGGGCATCATCATCACTGATGACCTAAAATCATCCAAGCAGACCTCTAAAGCAGTAGGTAAGGCTAGGGGGGTGTTAGGGTGTATTAGTAGGGGTATCACAAGTCGTAAGAGGAGTAGTATGATCCTCTGTACAAGACACTGGTTAGGCCCCATCTGGAGTACTGCGTGCAGTATTGGAGGCCACACCTTCTGAGGACATTAACCAAATTGAGGCAGTCCAGAAGGGCAACCAAAATGGTGCAGGGACTGCATCAGAAGACATATGAGGACAGATTACGAGCTCAATATGTATACCCTTGAGCAAAGGAGGGAGAGGTGATATGATTGAGGCATTCAAACACCTTGAGGGCATAAACAAGGTGAAAGAGTCTAACATGTTTAAATATAAGAAAATAGCAGAACAAGAGGACACAGCATGAGATTAGAGGAGGCCGATTAAGGGGGAATGTGAGGAAATTGTTTTCACAGAAAGGTGGTGGATGCATGGAATGGCTTACCACAAGAAGTGGTGGCTATGAATACCGTGCAGGGCTTCAAACAGGCATGGGATAGGCATAAGGGAGCAATACAAATGACTATGAATAGATAGGCCACTGACAGAGCAAAGGCCGATGGCACATTTATAAGGTAGAAAAAGAAATGGGCAGACTGGATGGGCCTTGCGGTCCTTATCTGCCGTCAACTTCTATGTTTCTATGTTTCTAAGATGTTGCTGCAGCATCTGTGAACCTGTGTCTAAAAACGGGGTAGTACTGGGCAGTTCCAGAGAATGTGCAAGAGGTCTCCTCCGGGTGTTTTGCATCTCCAGCAGTGGTTTTAACTCATAAGGCTGAGGGATTTCAATCTGGTGGGAGTGTGATACTAGTGGTGCATAACTTTGTTTTGAATGAGGAGGCTGTTGAAGTTTGGACAGGATTTATGGATTAGCAACTACAGTTAAGACCTGTGGTCCTTGGGGATTTCAATCTGTAGAGATTGGGACCATTTATTCCTGGCCCATCCAAACAGGTCCAGGATGGAATGTAAGATCTGTTTGTAAATTAAACCCGACTTACCTCTGGAAGCCTTGAGCCACAATTACAAAACAGGAGAGGGTTTGTGGGGAGCTTTATCAGGCAGGGTTGTATGGCATTACAGATTTAGAGGTACTTCCACAAATCCACTTTAGGGAGGTTATATCTCCTCATGAGGTTGTCGAATGAATCTTGGTGTGTGGTATTGGGCTGCAATAGGTCAGCCAGGTGGTTAATCCCTTTTGCACTCCATGTCTCCCAGTGCAGCTGATGTTTTCCAACCTTCAGCAGGGGTATCTGAGCTGATAAATATGGTTCTATGCTCTCTTTAATGTTGTATGCCCTTGTTTAACATGTATGTACTCTCCTGACGTGGAACCTTTGTAAAAGAGCCTTGGCGCAAATGTAATTGCAATTCTAAATCTAAACAAACAAACAAAATTCAACCAGAGTGGTAGCAGTGAGTGGGATGCTAATGGCATGTGGAGACAGGTTTCAAGCTTTTTTCCCAGGTCTGAAAGAAGGGCCTAAGGAGATACTTAGGATGTGTAGAACCAGGGTAGGCCGCAGCCCCCTTTTCTCCAGCTCGGTCTGAGTTTGACCATGCCATAGCGGGGGGAGGGGGTTAACTTCCCAAAGAAAATCTCCAGTCATTGAGTCCATCTTAGAGAACCACCACATGGAGATGGTTAACATCCAGATGGACCAGACAGTGTATCAGTTTTGGTGCCATTATAATTTATTTTTTTGTGTGTGGATTCTTTTTCCCTCCAGTCACCAGATCGTAGGACCTCCCTTAGTTGACCTCGCTCAATTGGCTCCTTTACCACCCTGCCTGAGACCCTCCTGACCAGGGAATCGGGTGCTGGGTCCCCTCCCACTCCACAGAGCCCTTCAACTGCCCCCCCGGCTATGGGCCCCCAACATGGGGCCACCTTCTCTTACCTGGTGCCCATTCTAGAATCTAGTTGGTCGGGGCTCGGGAGCGGAGAGAGACCTGGGAGAGCTGGTTGGGCTGGGTCTGGCAGTGGGTGTGTGGGCCAACTCCTTGAAGTGCCATCATCCTCCTATGGTCTGGGGCTTTTCTTTATTCTCCCCCTCCCGCAAGGCACGGACTTGCATTGACATCATCACATGGCAGGCGTCCTCCCTCACCTGCCTGCAGACGTCCACCATCCCCTTTCACCACATATGTCCCTTGCTGGTGTAGTGCCGTCGGTCTCAGCCGAGAGTTGCTATGGAGCAGGGAAATCCCAGACCACCCTCCCAGGAGAGGAGAGGAGAGCAGTCCTCCGGTTGATCCTCTCCTTCCCTTGCCAATCCCCGGAGTCCCGAATCCACTCCCGACCTGGGTTGCCAGCATGGCGCGAGGTAAGGTGGATGTCTCAGCGCCACCAGGCCAGCTGTGCCATTATAATTTTGACTGCAGCAAGTTTCCCTGTGAGGGAGAGATGTAGCAGCTTCCAGCGGTCACTGTCCTCTTTAAGCTTCTTCGGTAGGGGACTTAAGTTGTCTGAAACCACCTTCTGTGTGTCATTGCAAATCCAGATATCTAGGTACTGTACGCCCATAGGGACCACTGAAATTGGCAAGGGGTGATGGGAGTCACAGATCCAGGCTCCGTTCAGAGGGAGAACCTCAGTCTTGCTGAGGTTAGTATTTAAGCCCAAGAAGTCTTGAAAAGCCTCCAGCAGGTTGAGAAGAGAGGGAATACTAGTGGCAGCATTCTGAAGGAGGACCAGACAGTCATCTGCGTGCAGCATAGTGTGAAGGTTCATTTGATTGGTGCGTATGCCTCTCAGCTCAGGGTGTTGTCTGATGGTAGTGGCCAGAGGCTCAATGGCCAGGACAATCAACATTAGTAAGAGGGGACATCCTTGCTAGGTTCCCTGCTGCAGGTGAAATTGGTCAGAGATGACTGTTCGTTAAAACTTGGGCAGCTGCTTGTGTGTGCAGAGCTTGGACCCACTCGCTGAATTGAGAGCTGAAGCCCCTCTAACGCAGAGTGACATGGAGGTACCCCCACTCTGAGTCAAAGGCCTTCTCAAGGTCAGTGGTCACTGCTATGGTGGTGGTGGAGGTGGCAAGGGACATCAGTGAGAAAAGTGCTTTATATTGGTCAAAGCAGAGATGCCCCTTCACAAACTTTACCTGCGATGGGTGGACGAGGTAAGGTAGAATGAGTTCTAATTTTGTGGCTAGTGCCCAATATCTTAGAATCCACATTAATTAGCAAGATGGGCCTACAGCTTCCTGGGAGGGTTGGATCTTTTCATTCCTTGGGAATACAGTAATAATCGCCTCATGCATGGAGGGCAGGAGGAGAGAGCAGCTATGATCCTCCTGAAAGACAGATTGCAGGACTGGGGAAACTATGTCAGGTATGAGCTTGTACACGTTGATAGGGATTCCATTCCCCCCCCCCGGGCTTTATGGGGTGAGAGGGTGGAGATAGCAGACTGGATTTCTGTGACTGATAAGGGGGCTTCCTTATCATTTTCCTGGACATGTATCAGTGTGGGAGTGGGCAAGTGTGCCAGGAAGGCATTTGGCTTTTCTAGTTTGAGAGGGCTCTATGATGTGTAGAGTTTCTCATAGAAGAAGTGCATGATGCAGTTGATCTGTTGAGGTAATACCAGTAGAGAGCCAGTACTGTCCCCGAGGCAGTGAATATACCTGTCTGCCTGCTGTTTGCACAGCTGATAAGCAGCAATTTCCTGGCTTTCTCACATTTATCCCAGTATCGGTGTTTGAGGCGTAAAACTGCCAGCTCTGCTTTCTTGAATGACAGGGTGTTGAGCCATATTCTAAGAGCGCTGATGTCTGTTAACAAGGAGGGGCTCAGTTGTGTGGGTTGGGTATTTTTAAACTCCTGTGCCTCGGTTGTTAGCTCTGTTTGAAACACATTTTGTTCTGCCTCCCTTTCCTGCGATGGACAGCTGCATACCCAATAATGCGGCCCCGTAGATGAGTCTTAAGCGCCTCCCTTAGGGTAGCTTTAGAGGTGTTCTCTGTGTTTGTATTAAAGTATGTGGTGGTCTTCTCTGGAGCCAGACAACAAAATTTGTGTCCTATAGCAGCGAGAGGTCTAGGTGCCACAATGCAGATTTGGGTGGGGTGGGGCCAAGTAATGTTGAGCACTGTAGGCACATAAGATATGTAGAGGGGGAGCTATTTCGGAGGTCAGCACCATTTGAGAAGCAGGAGGTTAGGTTAGCCAGAAATCAGTATGGCTTGAGCTAGAATGAGTGGCCAAGACATATGCATAGTCCCGAGTACCTGGATGTTGGTGCCAAATATCTGTCAAGGAGAGGAGGGAACTCGTGTCTTGAATGGACGCCAGGGTCCTTGTGTGTGGTTCATGCCACCCTGAATTCCTGACTTGGTATTGGTCCAGAGTAAGGCTAAAATTGCCCTAGAGGAATGGTACACTGGGGGACGAGACCCATCAGTTCTTGGCTGAGAGCATTGAATAGAGTGGGGTTCATCCTTATTCGGACCATGAATATTGGCTATAATAAGGGGGCCTTTGGGGATAATGAGTTCGGCTATCACTCATCTACTGGCTGTGTCTGTCTCTTTGGCCTCCACAGTCCACTGATGCAACTTATGGAATAGAATGGAGACCTCTGCTTTGGAAGAGGGAGCACAGCTATGCAGTTCCAAACCTGCCCATTCCCTTTTAAGTTTTTCAGCCTCTTCTGGTCGAAGCTTCATTCCCTGTAGGAGGGCAGATTTGGTTTTTAGGGTTTTGAGCCTGGACAAAACAGGTTTCCATTTAAACAGGGACATTTAACCCACAGACATTCCATGAGACAAAGGCTAGAGGCCTCATTGAGCAGGAGAGGAGGGAAAATCATTATTGCAGTACTGGTTAGCAATGGAATCCTGGGACCTGGGGTCTGGTCTGGGGTTAGTAAAATACCAAGGGGTTGTCCCTTGTAGCCCAGCCGCTTTCTAACCTGATTTCATGTAACAAACACAAGCTAAAGCATAAACCAGTGAACATGAAAAGTAGTCATGAACAACTAGCAGAGGAGTGAAGACATAAATATGCTGGTGCCCAGGTGGGTAAATATCAAGGACTTCCTGGACCTTAAGGGAAGAGGCCATTTATGCCTCAGTGCCCAGGTGCAGAGAGTTGGGGGAGAACATGTGATCCAACAGGTTAAGCAGAAACAGTAACCAGAGCAGTGGAACAA
Source organism: Neoceratodus forsteri (assembly GCA_016271365.2). Lineage (NCBI taxonomy): Eukaryota > Metazoa > Chordata > Ceratodontiformes > Ceratodontidae > Neoceratodus > Neoceratodus forsteri. The sequence continues at coordinate 558,596,705 of CM057458.1, forward strand.
TAACAGCAAACACTTAGCAAAATTGCATTAACAGTTATAACAAGGGTCTAGAGCATGAGGGTATACTGGTAGCATAGTTTTGAATGTGCCAGGGTTGGGGCCAAACTCTTTTGGCATATTGGCCAGGAAGGAATCGAGTGGTGTAAGATAGCTCAGGAGTGTGGGGAAGAAGGATAAGTTGTGTGCGTGTGATGATTGCTCCTAGCGGTGTCAGTCATAGTACATTGGATGCGATATGCTAGTGGCACGCAGTCCAGATTAGGGGGAGTGTCATAAGCAGCGTTGATTGAAAACTGGCATCAGGGGGACAGATGCAGGTCGAAACCTTCTTGGATGTAGTGAACGCTGATGGGGGGCCCTCATACTCCCCTGGCTAGCCCTACATTGGGGCTCCCAGGATGGGAGGGGAGTGCACCCCCATGCTCAAGAGGACCGTGGCTATGACATGCAGAATGTGCTTTCCATAAAACTGTGAGCGCTGGGTAGTGCCATCCCACTTTGTTTGCCAGTCCGACCAACGCTGTTGCAGAGGGGAGAGAGTTTTACACCTGGGGAGCATAACAAACAGTGATGTGCCCCTAATCGCACAGCAAAGCTGGTGCAGACTTACCAGGAGGTAGATCAGACTTTATAGTATTAATAGTAGTGTTCAAGCCAAATCAGGCAATAGCCTATATATAGCCGCTTGCCTTTAACTGAAAGGGGATAGCCAAACACAACGTGTGATGTGCAGTAAGTGTCTAAACTCTTTTTAAAAGTGGTCATTTCTGCACTGCCCACCACCTCCAATGGAAGCCCATTCCAGAAGTCTACCACTCTCTGGATGAACCATGCTGCTCTTTTTCTGGCACAGTTATATAATTCCTCTTTAAACTGAAGCTCATGTGCTCTCATGGTATAGTTGCTGGTCTTAAGTTCTAGTCCTATGCAGTCCCATAAATTGTTATTCGTGGATGCCCTGAAGACCAGACACATGTCCCCTCTCAGACAGCCATACTCAAATGAGTATAACCCTAGAGCATCCAGTCTGTCTCTGTAATTCATACAGTATGTCCAACTGACTTAAACATCCGAGTGGCTCGTCTCTGTACTCCCTCCAGCAGTGAAATGTCTGCTTTGACCCGAGGGGATGTGAATTGTGCACAGTACTTCAGGTGAGGCTGCACCAAGGAGGCATACAGTGGCATCAGAACCCTCTTGTCTCTACTTGCAGTGTTCCTCGATATACATCCAAGTACACCTCTAAGTCTTTTTGCCCCAGCCTGACAATTACTATTTAGCTTAGGGTCCCTGGTTATTACCACTCCCAAGTCTGTTTCCTCAAACATTACTCTCAATATATGAGAGTATAGAGCATGGATATACTCCTAGGAGTCCCTCAAGGATCAATTCTAGGGCCCCTGCTTTTCAGCCTCTTTGTAAATGACCTACCCACAGCCTGTGACACCAAACTTATTCTGTATGCGGACAATGCCGTGCTGCTGAGCAGAGACACCTCTCAGGTTGCACTACAAACAGAACTACAGAACTCTTTCAATAAACTTGGGGACTGGTTCAGTAGGCAAAACCTGCTACTAAATTACAAGAAAACCAAGGCCATGCTACAATCCAGCCCCTTCAACAAACACAAGCATGCTCCTCTCGTAATCACCAACAAGGCTGGTGAGCAGATTGAGCAGGTGCACTTGTTCAAGTACCTTGGAGTCACCATTGGTGACTCTGTCACTTACACGCACAACGTAGACTCCCTTGTTAAAGTGGTAAACACAAAGATCGGGGTCCTCTATAGGCATAAGAAATCCCTCACCCGGAAGCACTCCGAATCTCAGTCTCCAGCTCCATACTCTCCACGATAGACTATTGGCTGGTGGTCTATGGAGCTGCTACTGATACAGTGCTCAAAAGGGTCCAAATTGCACTCAGTAAGGCATGCCACCTCACCCTGTGTGCAGATCACTACACTCATACTTGCACCCTGTATGAGCGTACAAACTGGCTTAACCTAAAAGACAGGATCAAATACCAAACTTGCCTCCTGGGAAAGAAGGCACTCCTCGGAAAAAAAACACCCTGTATAAGAAACCTGCTGGAGGCTTCTCTCTCAACACACATCACCAGACGGAGGAAGAATGGAGCACTGTCCTTACCATTCCGTCAAACCTCACTAGGGCAGCGTGCTTTCGTGTGCTTTCTGCTATCGGGCCCCCCCTCTGGATAAATGAACTCCCGATGAAATTGCAAACAAACAGCCTGTCTCAATTCAAAGTAGGCCTCAAACAGCACCTAATGTCTAACTCAAAATGCACCTGCTTCTCAGGCCCCACTTGATAGACAGGTCTACCCCCAAGGTAACACCCAGCAGGGTTACCTAGAACCTACCTCCATTCCAGCCTAGCCAAGGGCTTAAGTAAGCTATCAGTCCTCTTTAAGCACTTGGTACTGCCCCTCCCCAACCTTCCCACACACACCATACTGACAAAGCCCTCTGGAGCTCCTCCCCCATCACAGCCCCCGTTTCACTATCCCCCACCTCTCGCTCTATGTGGTTGGTTTCAAACCCAGTCCCCCTTGTTTCACTGTCATCCAGTCTCTCGCCATCTGGGTTAGCGTTAAACCCCATGCAGTTACTCTGCCATAGTCTATGAACGGATTTGGAGGTTTTCAGGGGTGTGCTACCTAGGGCAACCGATTAGAAATATCTTAGTATTCAGTTACAACTGCTCAGTTTTTTTTTCTCCTATTTGTCATGTGATCACTCTTTAATGCCTAATGATCAGGCCTCTGTAACCACTGAATATGTGTCTTGTCTTATTGTTCAGCCTGATGTGGAACCTTTGTAAAAGACCTCACGCCCAAAGGTCTTTCCGAAACACTAATTAAACAACTAAGCAATATATGATCTCTGATAGAATAGTGTGCCAGTGTATTTGAGCTTCCCAATTGGATAACTGCACATTTGTCCAAGTTAAACTCTTTTATGTTTCGTTGCACATTGCTCAAGTCTAGTCAGTTCTGACTGCAGATTACCAATATCACTGATGTTTTTAACCACTGCCTCCAATTTGGTGTCCTCGGCAAATTTCGACAACCAGACTCCTTCCCCACTCCTCATAGGTGTTATGTATATATTGAAGAGGCAGTGTCCCAACACTGAACCCTGTGGCACACCACTCGTCACATCTGCCCAGCCTGGCCTGCTACCACTCAAGCTGACTTGCTGTTTCCTGCACATGAGCCAAGAGTTTACCCACCTCACAGTAGTACTGTGTAATCCTAGCTCTTGCAAGGTCTCAACAAGTTCTTTGTGTTGCACCTTGTCAAATGCCTTTGCTAAAGTCCAAAAAGACCACATCAGCAGGCAAACCCTCGTTCAATGCTCTACTTTCCCCTTCATAGAACTGAAGTAGGTTTGTCTGACAAGACCTGCCAGAGGTAAACCTGTGCTGTAACTTATCACATGTCACCATGTTCCTAATATGTTCCTCAATCTCTTTCTTAAGTGGCCATTAAGCAAGGGGAGGGCAGCAGAGGATGCTGAGGAAAACAAACTGGGCAGTACTGTGCAGCGTCCCTTGGTGTGAGACAAGTGGGTCTTCTAACTTGCTCTTTGCACATGGATACAGGTGGGGCAGCTGGAGCGGGTTGTAAGAAATGGTAGGATATGAAAGGAGTCCCACCCTAAAATAGTGCAGATACAATAGGGGCCACCTAAAGGGTGTACTTCAACAGCTGTAATTAACCTATGTGCAATGTGTCACAACCCCACTCAGCAGGTCAGGCCCTCTGCTCCCACAGTGCCAACCTCAGAGTGCAGTATTGTGAACAGGAACAGAAACAGGATAATCCTCCTGTCTGTTTTGTGGGTTTGAATCAACCTTTGGTCTCAAGTTATGGAGGGATTCAAACTGTAAACCTCTTGCTAGTGTATCCAAGTGTATAGGCTGAGATAATTCTGCTCTTCAGGGAAATGCCAGATATCTTTTGCCTATGGGCACCTAACCAGGTGTACAAAATGAACCCTTAAAAACTCGGGGTTTACTTTAAAATAGATAAAAAATATGTAAAATATAAATACAGAACAATATGTCACAATCGCATGTAGTCACTTAAAAGAACAAGGTTTAAAAGTGCAAATTCCTACCAACCATACACTTAGACTGGTCTGTCTAAAGTATTCTTCTTACAGTGCTGATAGGTGTTGTAGCTTCAGAGCCCAAACATAAATGTCACTCTAAAGGGCAGTCACAGCATAATTAAAACAACTGTCTTGTACCTGCCTTCTCCTTGATGTCACCCAGCTCCTTCTCTGTTTATTAAAAATCATACAACCAGGATGTCTATCATTCAGAAGGTAAATTAATTAAGGTGACATCAGCAAAAACTCGTTTCCCCATAACCCTTTTGATCTAGTGTGTCTTCCTGCCTTTCACAGACATTTAAAGAGCATTTATGACTTAGCACCTAAGTGACATAACATGTATTCTTCCTCTAAACGGCATAAACGTTTATGATTTCCATCCTAGCAGCTGGCAGCTACAATTAAGCCAGATAAACAGGGGATCCTTAATGTGTGTCTCTTCTAGCCTGTAATTATCTTCTGGCTTTTAGGTTAACAGCTTATAGTTGAAACCTGGGGTGGGGGGTCATCCCAGGAACACAGCATGTCTCGAGAGACATTCAATAACACATTTTTATATTACAAAAAGCATAGATTAATCAGAACCAGCTGTCCAAGTGTCACAATCCTCCCCACCTAGACTGAATTTGGGGTCTCTATCCCCTGCATGGGATGAGCTTTCCAAATCATTTCACTCCTCATAGACACGAGACAACCCATCTGAGTTCTGATTTTTTGCTCCAGCCCTATGCAGGATTGTCATTTCATATCCTTGCAAAGCAAGACTCCGTCTTAGCAATCTACCATTGTTTTTTCCCATTTGCGTCAGCCAAACCAGGGGGTTGTGGTCAGTCTATACCACAAAATGCTGCCCACATAAGTATGGATCTAACTTCTTTAGGGCCCACAGTATGGCAAGACGCTCCTTTTCCACAGTGGAGTATGCCTGCTCCCTAGGAAGTAACTTTTTACTCGGATACGCTACCGGGTGATCTTTCCCTTGGCTGGATGTCTGACTCAGTACTGCTCTAATACTCACGTCTGAGGCATCAGTCTGAACTAGAAAGGGTTTGCTATAGTCAGGACTTGTCAAAACTGGAGCACTACACAGTGCCTCCTTCAGTCTGGTAAAGGCTTTCTCACAGGCTGGGTCCCAGGTAATTTTCTTTGGCATCCTTTTCTTTATCAGGTCAGATAGGGGAGCAGCTAGGGCACTGTAATTGGGTACAAATTTCCTATAGTACCCTGCTGTCCCTAGAAAACTCCTGATCTGCTTCTGCATTTCTGGTCTGGGCCTTGCCTAGATTACCTCTATTTTTATTTGGTTAGGAAGGAGCTGTACCCGGCCTACCACATGCCTGAGGTATGCCACTTCTCCCATGGCCACCTGGCACTTCTCGGCTTTGACAGTGAGCCCGGCCCTCTGTATCCTGCCCAGCACTTCCCTAAGGTGGAACAGGTGTTCCTCCCAGCTGGCACTAAAGATGGCAGTGTCATCCAGGTACACCACAGCGTACTCCTCAGCACCATGTAACACCTGGTTCACCAACCTTTGGAAGGTGGCCAGGGGCGTTCATCATTCCGAAAGGCATTACTTTAAATTCAGATAAGCCTATCAGAGTGATGAAGGCTGACCTCTCCCTAGCTCTGTCTGTTAACTCTACCTGACAATACTCCTTGGTCAGGTCAGAGGTCGTAAGGTAGGTCGCCGCTCCCAACTGGTCCAGGAAGTTCGTCCGTCCGAGGCATCGGGTGGGCGTCTGACTTTGTGACTGCATTCACTCCAAGATAGTCCACACAGAAATGAGTAGAGCCATCTGGCTTGGGCACAAGGACTACGGGTGAGGCACAGAGTCTGTGGGATCTCTGGATTACCCCTAAATCCAGCATCTACTCCACTTCCCTCCTAATGCCCTTTTGGGCAGCCTCTGACACCTGATATGCTGTCCGCCATATGGGTGTCTGTGTCCCTGTCTCCACATTGTGCATCGCTAAGGGGGTTAGTCCAGGCTTGGTGCTAAACAATGGGGCAAAATCTGGTAAAGCCTCCCTTACTTCCTGGATCTGGTCCAGGGCCAGCTGGGCAGACAATTTTACAGCCTCCACAGAGGACTCCCTATTGCTTTCTTCCAGCAAGTCCAGAAGGGTGTCTCTTTCATCCGTCCCCTCCCCAGGACTACACACTGCAAACACCGTGTCAGCCCTATTAGCATATGGCTTCATCATGTTGACATGGTACATCCTTTCTGTCTGTCTTCTGTCAGGTAACTCTGTAATATAGTTCACGTCATTTACCTTCCTAACCACTTTGTATGGTCCTGCTCACTCAGCCTGCAGCTTGTCTTTCTGGACCGGAATAAGGACCATGACTTCCTGACCCACCGTGTACGAGCAAGCTCTGGCTCTGCGGTCATATCACACTTTTTGTTTCTGTTGGGCAGCTGCGAGGTTGCTCTGGGCTGTCCCCATAAGCTCCTTCAGCCTTTCCCTAAACCTAAGGACATAATCCACTGTGGGAGTTCCCTGGGTGGTGTGCTTGCCTTCCCAGTCCTCCCGGATCAAGTATAGGGGCCCATATAGCCGGGATCCATATAAGAGTTCGAAGGGAGAAAATCCTGTCGACTCTTGGGGCACCTCCCTGTATACAAACAACAGGTGGAGAAGATATTTCTCCCAGTCATTCCCATGCTGTTCAGTAAATGCCTGGAGCATAGACTTCAGGGTACCATTAAATCTTTCCACAAGCCCATTGGCTTGTGGGTGATACGATGTTGTGCATCTCTGCACCACCCCACACTTCTCCCATAAACATTTCATCAGGTCCGACATGAAAGAGCCCCCTTGATCAGTGATTACCTCCTGTGGCAACCCAACACGGGAGAAAATCCCAAGTAAGGCATCTGCCATTTTATCTGTCCTCAGTGAGGATAGGGCGACTGCCTCTGGGTACCGGGTGGCATAATCCACCACAGTCAGGATGAATCTCTTCCCTGAGGAGCTAGGGGTATTTAAAGCCCCACAATATCCATTCCCACCCTCTGGAATAGTTCCTCCACTGTGGGCAATGGAATCAGGGTGGCTTGGGTTTTCTTGCCCGTATTCCCTATTTCTTGGCACCGGTGACAAGACCTGCAATACTCCTTCACCTGCTAGGTGAAGTTAGGCCAATAGAAATTCTGGACCAACCGCTGTGTAGTGTGCATGATTCCCAGATGACCAGACAAGGGAATATCATGTGCAGTCTTGAGCAACTGCTCACGATACCCCTGGGGAAAGACAAGCTGCCTGCCTATCACCCCTCCCTCTGTCTGCACAGCCCGAGTATACATCAGTCCATTTTCCCAATAAACCTTATGTCTGCTGTCATCTCCCTGTGCCCCGTCAGAGTCTGCTCAAGCCCTCAGCTTCTCTAGACTAAGGTCACTTCTCTGAGCAGCTGCAAACTCCTCACACATTCCCAAGGCATGGGACAGGTCCCCTTCAGTCGCTAAACTAGGGTCCCTATCACTAGCATCACTAGCATCAGGGCACTCAGGATCACTGTCAATCCCAACTCTCTGACAATGGGTCACCCCTCCCTCTTTCGAGTAATCCTCTGTGGCTGTGTGGTTAACTGCTACTGGGTAAATTTGTACCCCTTTTTTATTACTCTCCATATCAGGAGACACAGGCTGGGGAATCAGCCTCCCAGTGGTTTCCACAATGGCTTCTGTGGGGTCCAGGGAACCACCATTTTCCCTGCCCACTTGGCTACGGGTAATTGCACACACCATCCCCTGTTTGAGATTGTTGCCAAGGATGACGTGCACTGCTAATGTTTTGGCTACAGCCACCTGTTGCACAGTTCCCCCTGTTTCACCCCAGTCTAGGAGAACACTAGTGAGGGGCAATGTCTTCTCCTCATCAGTAAAGTCCTGTACAGTGACGTATTTATTGGGTATAAGCTGACTAGGCTCTACTAGATCCCCTTTTACCAATGTCAGGGATGCCCCTGTGTCCCTTAACCCTTGCATCTGTACTCCATTAATCATGACTGGGTGCATGTGTTACCTCATCTTCACAGTCATGCTTCCAGGGACACACAAACAACCCACTTCCTTCCTAGCACCACCTTGCATACGGCTTGTCCATTTGGGACACTGTCTGGCAATATGCCCAGTTTCTTTATGCAACCAACATTCATTTCTTTTCTGAGAGAAATCTTTTCTCTGAAACCTGGGGCTAACTGGTTTCGGTGGAGGCAGTGAAGGTTTTAGCTACCCTGAAAGCGCACTTCTCCCTTTCTGCGCTGCCACACCCACCCCATTCGCTCTCGGAGCAGGTCTGCTCTTGGCATAGCAGTCCAAGAGTTCAGCAGCCTCTTGCACTGTTTTGGGATCTCGGTCCTCCTGCCAGGTTTTCAGCTCTGCTGAGCATGCCAAGAAAAACAGTTCTAACAAAATCACATTTTCAATTTTATCAACAGAGTTTGCTTCAATTCCTTCCCACCAGTGTTTTAAAAACTGACGTTTCTTGGCTAGCTCCTCGTAGCTCATATCTGGGCTTCTCCTGAGCTTACGGAATTTAGCTCTGTATGATTCAGCAGTTAATTCAAAATGTTTTAACAGTGTAGCTTTAAGTTTGCTGTAATAATTACTGTCCTCATTGTCCATTTGACCCAGTGTATACCAAACTTTCCCGGTAAGTAGCGGGGAAAGCTGGAAGCTGCAGGACTCCCTAAGAATTTTAGCCTGAATATAAACTTTTTAAAAGGAATTTAAAAAGGCATCCATATTCTCCCCCTCTTTAAATTCGGCTATCAATTTGGAATTCGGTTTGTAACCCAGTCCTGCAGTCCCAGTTAAACCTAAGCCAATTACCTGCTCTGGTGCAGGTAGTTGGAGTCGTAGCTTCTCCAGTTCATGTTGCCTATGGCGCTCATGGTCTGCCTCCCGCTGTTCACGGTTTGCCTCGGCATTCTCGCTGTGCCTCTCAGCGGTCATCCTCAGCCTTCTCTTCTGCAGCTCACTGTTCTTGCTTCTCTTCTCTCTGGAACTCCAGCTCCATTCGGCGCAGCTCAATCTGTAGCCTCAGTACTTCTGGATCCAGAATGCTGGTGACCTTCCTCTGCTGCTGTGGCCCTTCGCTGGCACTGGCCTTGCTGCCCTCATCGGATCTGGACACTGCACTGGCCACTGGCCCTTCCACATTCAGGGTTCGGCCCTTTACATTCACTGTCTGTGACTTGATGCTCTGGGTGTATGCTACCATCGGGGCATCCACGAGGTTCTGCTTGGTGGCTTTCACCTCGTACTGGACTCTTTTGTCCCTGCACAACTGCTTTAAGTAGTCTACAGTGTGTCTGCTGTAGTTGGAAGCCATCTTCTTCCCTAACTATGGCTACTCTGACTTGCACTTTAGAAAAAGAAAAATAAAACAGGTAGGAACTTGACTGTAAGCTAAATGATATAGTTCTGTTTCTTTTTAAAAAATAAATCACTGCCTTTTTCTTTTTTTGCAAGTGAGTTAACAGTATCAAGCCAACACACTGAACAATAAAGCTTGTAATACCAAACTTATGCACACTGCTGCCAAGCAATCCGTCACAACCCCACTCAGCAGGTCAGGCCCTCTGCTTCCACAGTGCCAACCTTCGAGCGCAGTATTGTGAACAGGAACAGAAATGGGGTAACCCTCCTGTCTGTTTTGTGGGTTCGAATCAACCTTTGGTCTCAAGTTCTGGAGGGATTCAAACTGTGAACTTCTTGCTAGTGTGCCCAAGTGTACAGGCACAGATAATTCTGCTCTTCAGGGAAATGCAAGATATCTTTCGCCTACGGGCACCTATCCAGGTGTACAAAATGAACCCTTAAAAACTCTATTAAAGACCTCAGATAAACTCTTACCTTTTCCCAGTTTGGTAAACCAGTAAGCTATGCAGAGTGTCAACTTTAACCGTATATGCTTAACTTGTCAAATAAAGAATTCTGAAGGCACACCAAGTAGTCTCTTAAAATAGAGGTTTACTTTCAAATGGATAAAAAATATGTAAAATGTAAATACAGAACAATATACAGTGGCGTGAAAAAGTATTTGCCCCCTTCCTGATTTTCTCTATTATTGTATATTTGTAACACTGGATGTTTTCAGGTCTTTAGACAAAATATAATATTAGATAAAGGGAACCTGAGTGGACAAATAACACTTTTTTTTTACTTATTTCATTTATTTAATGAAAAAGTTAACCAACACCAACTGGCACTGTGTGAAAAGTAATTGCCCCTAGTTAAATCAACCCAATTAAAGGGATAATTAGAGTCAGCTGATTGAACACAGCCAGGCTTGATTACAGCCAGCCCTGCTCAATATAAACCTCACTTATTTTGGCCCTTACCATCAGGTCACATTGCCAGCTCAAGATTCAACAAAGCATTATGCCTTGATCAAGGAAGTTCCTGAAAGATCAGAAAAAACATTTTGTTGCCCTCTATCAGTCTGGAAAGGTTACAAAGCTATTTCTAAGGCTCTGGGACTCCATCGAGACACAGTGAGCCATAATCTCAAATGGAGAACACTTGGAACAGTAGTGACCCTTCCCAGGAGTGGGCGGCCTGCCAAAATTACTCCAAGAGCAGTGTAAAATCATCCAAGAAGTCTCAAAGGATCCTAAAAACAACATCCAAAGAACTGCAGGCTTCCTGCTCTCAGCTACGGTCAGTGTTCATGACTCCACAATCAGAAAGAGACTGGGCAAAATGGGCTCATGTGAGGTAGCAAAGGCGGAAACCACTGCTAACCAAGAAGAACATAAATGCTCATCTCATTTTAAGAAGCACCTGGATGATCTACAAGCCTTTTGGGAAAATGTTCTATGGACATATGAGTCAAAAGTGGAACCTTTTGGACAACATGGATCCCTATGATGTCTCGCGTAAAGCAAACACAGCATTCCACAGTAAGAACACCATACCAACAGTCAAACATGGTGGTGGTAGTGTGATGGTGTGGGATACTTTCTGCCTAAGGACCTGGATGACTTGCCATAATTAAAGACCATGAATTCTGCTCTGTACAGAAAATTCTTAGGAGAATATCCAGTCATCCTTCCGTCAGCTGAAGCTGAAGCGTAGTTAGGTCATGCAGCAAGACAATGATCCAAAACACAAAAGCAAGTCCACATCAGAATGGCTAAAAAGTAAAATTAATGTTTTAGAGTGGCCTAGTCAAAGTCAGACTTAAACCCAATAGAGATGCTGTGGCAGGACCTGAAACGAGCGAGTTCATGCTTCGAAAGCCTACCAAATGTTACTGAATTAAAGCAGTTCTCGAGGAAGAGTGGGTTAAAATTCCTCCAGCGATGTGAAAGACTGATATTGAATTATAGGAAGTGTTTGGTTGCAGTCATTGCAGCTAAATGTTGAGCGTAACCAGTTATTAAGTGTAAGGGGCAATTACTTTTCACACAGTGCCAATTGGTGTTGGTTAACTTTTTCATTAAATAAGTAAAAAAAAAAAAACAAGTAGTTTGTTGTTCACTCAGGTTCCCTTATCTAATATTACATTTGTCTAAAGACCTGAAAACATCAGTGTAACAAATATGCAATAATAGAGAAAATCAGGAAGGGGGCAAATACTTTTTCACGCCACTGTATCACAATTGCATACAATCATTTAAAAGAACAAGGTTTAAAAGTGAAAATTCCTACCAACCATACACTTAGACTGGTCTATCCAAAGTACATAGATACATAAATGCATAGACAGTGTCGGCAGATAAGGGCCTACAGCCCACACAGTCTGCCCATTTGAGCTTGTAAGTTTACTTTATGTTTTGCTAGAAGTCTGTTGCCCCTTAACCCTGACCTCCAGAACTCCTTTATGACTATCACATGCATTCTTAAATCCCGTGATTGTTTCAGCCCCCACCACTTCCTCTGGCAGGGTGTTCCACTTGTCCACCACCCATTCTGTGAAGAAATTCTTCCTCATGTTTCCTCTGAATTGTCCTCCCTCCAACTTCATCCATGCCCTCTGGTCCTGGAACATCTTTTTCGCTTAAAAATAGTGTATTCCTGCACCCTGTTCCTCCCTGTAAGATACTTGTATGTCTCTATCATATCCCTTCTCTCCATCCTCTCCTCCAGGAAGTACATATTCAATTCCTTCAACCTGTCCTCATAGGACTTGTGATGCAATCCATGTACCATCTTTGTTGCCCTCATCTGAGCCTTCTCTACCCTATCTATGTCCTTACTTAAGTAAGGTCTCCAGAACTGTACACTGTACTCCAGGTGGGGTATCACTAGTGTCTTGTATAGTGGAATTATGACCTCCCTTTTTCTGCTGGTGATGCCCCTGCCTATGTATCCCAGCATCCTATTTGCTTTACCTGCTGCCTTGTCACACTGTTTCCCTACCTTGAGGTCATCAGAGATAACCCCAAGATCCCGTTCCTGCTTGGTGCATGCTGTATCCTCCCCCCCCCAACTGATCTATTGTGCCAGGGTTTTTGTGTCCCATATGCATTACCTTGCACTTCTTTGCATTGAATTTCAACTGCCAAACCCCTGACCATTCTTTAAGTTTCTGCAGGTCCCTTCTCATTCTGTCTATACCCTCTGGTGTGTCTACTCTGTTACAGAGCTTTGTGTCATCAGCAAACAGGGAAATTCTGCCTTCTAGGTCCTGCACAATGTCACTGATGAAGATGTTGAACAGGACCGGTCCCAGCACTGATCCCTGTGGTACCCCACTGGTCACTCTTCCCTCTGTGGAGTGACAGCCATTTACCACCACCCCCCTCTGTGTCCTGCCGCCCAGCCAATTACCTACCCACTGCACTACTGTCCTGCCCACACCCATATTCCCCAGTTTGTGTCTTCTGTGTGGCACAGTGTCAAAGGCCTTGCTGAAGTCCAGATAGGCCATGTCCACTGCCCTCCCCGATCCACCTCCCTAGTCACCCAGTCAAAAAATCCAACGAGGTTAGTCTGACATGACCTGTCCCTGGTGAAACCATGCTGCCTTGGGTCCTGTAGTCCACTGACAACCAGATGTTCCACCAATCTCTCCTTCAGTAGTGCTTCCATGATCTTCCCCACTACCGAGGTGAGGCTGACTGGTCTGTAGTTCCCCACTTCCTCTTTCTTCCCACTTTTGTATAAGGGGACCACATCTGCTATCCTCCAGTCTTTGGGTACATCCCCTGTTTCCAGTGATTGGCTAAACAGGATTGCCAGAGGCTCAGCCACCACCTCTCTTAGTTCTTTAAGGACCCTGGGGTGCACCTCATCTGGTCCCATTGCTTTATTAACTCTTATTACTTCCAGTTCCTTCAGGACCCTTTCTCGTGTAAAGGGACTTTTGTCCATTTCTGCATCATTCCCACCCCTTGTACTCCCTTCAGACCCATTATCCTCCTCTTCCTCAGTAAAGACTGAGCAGAAATACCTGTTCAATATGTCAGCTTTACTCTTTACTGTTGTCATGCTCCACGCGGCCCCCATCCTCCCCCTTCAATCTCACTATCCCTCCCTCCCTTTGCCTTTCTTTTTTCCCTTATGTACCTGTAAAAGGTTTTGTCCCCTCTACCCACTGATTTTGCAATGTGCTCTTCTGTCTGAGCTTTAGCTTTCCTTACTGACCTCCCTGCATCCCTTTGCTTCTCCTGGTACTTCTTGTATTGCCTGAATGCAGTCTTTTTGGCTTTCACTTTCTCTGCTACCTCCTTGGAAAACCATAATGGCCTCCTCTTCCTTTTCCCCTTGCTAACCTGCTTAATGCATAATTCTGTTGTTCTTGCAATCCCCATTTTAAATACTGCCCACTGTTCCTGAACCCTGATTGCTGCCCCATTCCCCTTAATGCCTCTTTCAAGCATCTCCCCATTTTCTCAAAGTCTGTCTCCCTAAAATCCAGGATACGTGTTTTTGTGTGGCGTGGTTCTGCTCCTTCTGTGATTTCAAACCACAATGACTGGTGGTCACTGCTCCCCAGGTGCTCCCCCACTGTTACCCCGATCACACTGTCCCTGTTTGTGAGCACAAGGTCCAGTATTGCCTTCTGCCGAGTTGGTTCCATGACCAGTTGCTTGAGGAAGGCACCCTGAAGGGAGTCCAGGATAAATCTGCTCCTAGTTGATGCTGCTGCTGGGATGCTGCAGTCCACATATGGAATATTGTGGTCTCCAACCAGCACTACCTCACCCTTGTCTACCATCCTTTGGATGGCTAGCATCAGCACTGTAAGTATTCTTCTTACAGTGCTGATAGGTGTTGTAGCTTCAGAGTCCAAACATGAATGTCACTCTAAAGGTCAGTTACAGCATAATTAAAACAACTGTCTTGAACCTGCTTTCTCCATGATGTCACCTAGCTCCTCCTCTGTTTATTAAAAATCATACAACCAGGAGTTCTATCATTCAGAAGGTAAATTAATTAAGGTGACATCAGCAAAAACTTGTTTCTCCATAACCCTTTTGATCTAGTGTGTCTTCCTGCCCTTCACAGACATCAAAAGAGCATTTATGACTTGGCACCTGACATAACCTGTATTCTTTCTCTAAATGTCATAAAAGTTTATGATTTTCATCCTAGCAGCTGGCAGCTACAATTAAACTAGATAAACAGGAGATCCTTAATTTGTGTCTCTTCTAGCCTGTAATCATCTCCTGGCATTTAGGTTAACAGCTTATAGTTGAAACCTGGGGGGGGGGTGTCATCCCAGGAACACAGCATGTCTCAAGAGAGACATTCAGTAACACATTTTTATATTACAAAAAGCATAGATTAATCAGAACCAGCTGTCCAAGTGTCACACAATGCACATAACTGCTGCCTGTGGAGGGGTTGTGGGATAACAGATGGACCAGATACCAAACGTTAAGTTCAACGCACAATCTCTGTGTGATGTTTATTCAAAATGCAAACGATAACCTTCAATAATGATATATCACTTTTTAGTACATCAGTTTGTAGCAACAGACAATGCAAGTATTTCCTCTACACTTAGCCAGCACCTACTAACTCACTGATCTCTGATCTAACTTAGGTGTCGAGATTTAGCCTCCCCTATGCGGGCCTTGTTTGCTTGGGTGGTGAAGGCTCAGATTAAAAAAAAAAAAGCTAAAGACAAAGAACCTCAGTGCAGAAGCCCTGAAACAATGGTTACCCCAAAGGGCATTGACAATAAGCCAAGTTTCAAAGAAACCCAACATCCCACATACTCGCATAACTCAAAGCATCATGGGATATATGCAAATCATCAAGAAATTTTAGACGTGTTCAGTTTACAGCAATTTACATGTATTTTAAATAGCACAGCTAACTTAATTTTTATCATACAGTCCCCTAGTAACTTTTTACCTTTATCAAAAACACCTAGTGTCATAGTATTTTCAACATTTTCAGGTTTTGTACACATAAGGTATATGCATTAAAGTATTCTGTGACATAGTGCCATTGCATACTAATTCCAACAATGAGGAACATAGTATGTTGTTTTATATCAGCTCAGAGCGCTCAGCAGTAACCTTCCTGTATGAGGACCAGAGAGGGAAAATGAAAATTAAGGAGGACCCTATAGTATAGTCAAGAAAGGGAAGAGGGTGCCCATAGGTGGCCAACATTAGGGGTCATGCTTAACTTTTTTTTTGCACTGGTCCACCCGGACAAGTGATACCCCATCTGCACTGGCCCCCCAAAGATTGCACTAGCCCCAACATAATATTCAGAATTTTGTGAAAAGGACACAGTGACAAAGTTTAGATGTTTTAACAGTATTCTTTTACTGTTAGATGTATTTCTGAATTTTGTGTTTGCATCAGTACAAGTTCAGTACGAGAGCATCATGCCCAGTCACCTGAGTTTATGCACCAACAGACCAGAAAATCCCCAGCGTCACCCAGCTTAAAAGACCATGATTAGATCAGATGCACATGTATTGCCAGCTTGTAATGGTAGTCTGAGGGCAACGCAAGGTGGAGGCTGCAAAGCTTGAAGGCAAGCCACAAAAAATTGCAATCCTGGATCTCCATACAAAACACACTAGGCCAAACACTACCAACCAGAACATCAGTTAGCCTGGTCATCATGATATGCAACCTGAAAGTGAGCTGGAAAGGTTTAGTGGCTTGCAATGACTTGGGCTCCACAGTGATTTTTGCTGGCTTCGTGCTATCCACAAAGAACTCATCCTCAATGTCAGCAAGCTATGAGTGCTGGGGGGGGGGGTGGCACTAGCAGTGACCGGCTTCTGCCTGCTCATATCACCACCCCTATACTTTTAAGTGAACAGCTCCTGCACCATCACCCAGACACCTTCCTGCACCAGCAGGCCACAAAAAACCCAGCATCACTCAGCAGAGCAAACTGCAGCACCATCACCAAATTCACCTACAGCAGCATGGTAGCTAGCTAGCTAGCATAAACATGACTGCACCCAGTGATTCCACAACTCTTGTGTGCCCCATACACTTAAAGTGGACTTCTCAGCTCATTCTCTAATCTCCTCCCTTATGCACTGAACTGAAACTATTTGAAGTAGGCAGCATTTATGTGGGGGCTTGCAGTTCAGCGACTCCCTCCCACGGTGCACCCTCCCACCTCCCGATATCTCCAGTGTGCCCCTGCCAGCACCCAGCAGCACAGAATGCTGTTTGATGACCCCTGCCTACATAATACACCTTGTGCGGCACACAAAACAAGCTTAAGCCCTGAATGTAAAATTACCTGGCTAAGTTATCCACTGCTTAGGCTACCTCCCCAAACACTAGGCCTAATTTCTTGAAGAATGAGTCTTGGCTTCCAGTGGGGGCGCTTAGCCATCGTGGTCCTGACAGAATGTGCTTTCCTAATTAACTGGTATTTGGCATCACAATGAATTCCCGAACTGTTCAGTCAGAAGTAAGTAGTGAATACCCCCTCTGTCTTTGACTGTAACTCGTTGCATATTACATGCCTCAAGTCAGTCAAAGACAATGGGAATTCACTTCTGACAAGAACGCCAGTTTTACACTAAGAGAGCAGCACTTGTCAGAACCACGTCAGGTCATGGCAACAGCCCCCGAATCAAGTAAAAATTTGTAAGGGCTCAAACTCTATGACTCACTGCCCCACACAAAACCCCAGGTGACTTGTAGCCTGAACATCGCACCCTCCCTGCCCTTCTTTCAGTTTTAACTCTGCAGCAGCTAGTAGCCCACTAACTTCATTCTGTAATCGGATGTGGCTGCTTACCCAATGATGTTTTGGGGCAGCTGGGCAGCACAATTCTCTTCTCAGTCCTAGCAGTTCTTTAAAGCAATCACTCTGTCTTGCCTGCACGGCCGTACTTGCACTTCCACGCAGTCTGCAGGTTAAAAGGCACATGTGGAGATGATCGATGGGGATGGGCTGGAGACAGGCAGCAAACATTCACCAACCGGAAGATTTCAACTGGCAGTTACTACGCTGCAAAGTGCATTCGCGGGGAAAAAAACGGACCGCATTGTTTTCTTTTGCGGGCATCAGACAGGCTACAAACCTTTCCCAAATCAGAGGGCTTTCCATGGCAGTTGCTATGCTACAGTTTCAGTAAAAAAAAAAGTCTGCATTTTTTCCTTCTGGCGGCATAATTTTCTTAAAGGGCCAAGTTACAAAAATGGGCTAGATTGCACTAGCCAAGTTGGGAAAGTCAGGGGGGACACTGCACTGGCCTGATTCCATTTGCACTATGCCTTGGGCCAGTAATATAATGTAAAGATCGACCCCTGCAACATTATGGACCAGAAATTGTAAAGAATAGATTAGGCTAAGAAATAGAAGAACTGTTGCAACAGATTTAAGAAAAGGTTGGTCCTTGGGTATAGCAGGTGCTCCCTGTCACATATCCCCCACCTTAAGAGGGAAGCAGTTATTGCAGACTGCTTACTTCCTTTCTGCCCCAGGAAGGGATGGAGCTTCCACCCATCTATCTTCAAAAGCTCTGTCTCATGGTCCTTATTAACGATAAACATTCTATCATAAACATAGTGGATATCATCATTCTTTACCCTGAGGCATTAACACATTTCTCAACAGAGACTAACGGAACCTTCCCATCTCTTTTTAGGGAAGGTCTGTCATATTTTATTGACCAAAAATCTGCATGACTGTAATGTCCAGTACCATAGAAACAATTTCTCTGGGGTGAGTAATTACCTGCTCCAGCCCCACTAGACATGTCGGTTTTAAGCAGGGGCCCAGTCCTATGTTCAACCCCTCTACATAAACCCACTATGTCTCTTGATTCATTTATTTCACTTGCTACTGATACAGACACCTGAGGGTAGACACTCTAAGTGTTACCCCCGACACAGGTTCCAATCCTTTTTAAATATTTGTGCTTACTTCAGCTGTTACCATCTAGTACCTTGTGACTTGTGTGGGAGTTTTCCCTTTTTCCAAGGCTACCATTTTTTTTCTGTAATGACCTCTACCCTTTGGGACACTCGTTCCACACCCTGGGTACTAGTTCCTCTGCTCTCCCCAGCAGGTACCTCTATCTGGTTGCACATAAGACAGGTCTTAACATAGGCTGTCACCTGTCTGTACATTTCTGGCCAGTAATAATACAGGGTTAATCGAGCTAATACCCCACCATGGCTCAGATGCCCACAGGGATTAAAGTGAGCAGCCTCCATCACTTGTTGTTTGTAGGCTTCAAGCACCACCACTACCTGGGCATCCACAATTTTTGTACAGGGGTTGGACCTTATGTGGTACAGAACACCCTTCTGTAGTTCGTAACACCATCATTGTTTAGTCTGCACATCACCATTAATCTGCATACCCTCCTTGACCTTAACATCCTGTAACAGTTTGGCAACATTAGCATCTTTAGCCTGCAGTATACCCCAGTCATGACTCTAAATAGATTTAGCTGTATCAATACAAGAAAAAGTCCCTTCAGCCTCATAGGCTTCTTCTTGCTTGCTTGGAGTCTTCAACCCCAGCACAATATCACTAGGCACAGTCTTACCTGGGGTCTCACGTTCAAGTTCCATACTTGCATCTCTGACCTCCAACATGTAACATACTAGGAACACAGGAAACAAAGGATTATCCTGCTCAGTCAGGGAGTCCTCCTCTAGCTGGGCCCATGAAAAATCCTCCTCTGATTCTTTGTCCAAACTCTCCGGCAGGGACCAGAACCTGGCACCGGTGTTCCGCCTCCCTGCGTTGTCGGTCTGCCTCCAACCTATTGCCCACTCATCCAGTGGATCATCCTCATCAGGGTCTCCACCTCCAGTCTGCCTCAACCTGAATCTCTTCATTGTCTTCAGGCTTGGCCTTCCTCCAAGCCCCCACGACCAGTCCAGGCAGCAGCTTCTCTTCGTCTGTCTGCCATAGTTCTGGTCAGAACTCAACGGACTTTCTTCTCCAGGTTTTCCTCTGGCAACTCCTGGTGCTTCGGTACACCTGGGATATCTGGGTGATAGCCACTGGAAAACGTCCCTCTTTGGCCAGTCCATACACTTCCAGCAAGTTATCCCACTTCTAACACCAAGTCTGTGGAGGGGTTGTGGGATAACAGATGGACAAGACACTGAACTTCAAGTTCAACACACAATCTCTGTGTGATGTTTGTTCAGAATGCAGGAGATAGCCTTCAGCAATGGAATATCCCTTCTTCAGTACATCAGTTTGTAGCAACAGACTATGCAAGTCTGTCCTCTACACTTAGCCAGCACCTACTGACTCACTGATCTCTGATCTAACTTAGCTGTTGAGACTTCGCCTCCTCAATGTGGCCTTGATTGCTTGGGTGGTGGGGGCTCAAATAAAAAAAAAAAAAAAAAAAAAAAACAAGGTAAAGACAAAGAACCTCAGTGCAGCAGCACTGAAACAGGGGTTACCCCAAAGGGCATTGACAGTAAGCCAAGATTCAAAGAAACACAACATCACACATACTTCCATAATGAGAAGCATCATGGGATTTATGCAAATCACCATGAAATTTCAGACTTGTTCAGTTTACAGCAGTTTACATGCATTTTAAATAGCTTGACTAACTTAATTTTTATCATACAGTCCTCTAGTAACTTTTTACCTTTATCAAAAACACCTAGTGCCATGGTATTTTCAAGATTTACAGGTTTTATACATATAAGGTATATACATTAAAGTATTTTATGACATAGTGTCATTGCATAGTAAATCCAACAATGAGGAACACAGCCTGTTGTTTTCTATCAGCTCGGAGGTCACAGCAATAACCTCCCTGTACAAGAATCTGAGAGGGAAAAGGAAAATTAAAGAGGGCACTATAGCATAGTCAAGAAAGGTAAAACCCATAGGTGGCCAACCTTATGGACTAGAAATTGTAAAGACTAGATTAGGCTAAGAAATAGAAGAATTGTTGCAACAGAGTTAAGAAAAGGTCGCTCCTCAAGAGTGGCAGAAGCTCCCTGTCACACTGCCCAACTCAAAATTATAAACCTAAGTGCAGTGTAGAAGAGAATTAGTATGACAGTAAGTAACATTTTAAACAGAATGTAGTCCTCCTGTAGTTGGCTTCATCTAGGGGAGGCCATCAGAAAAGGATACTGTAGCTGGGCTGCACTTGGGGAAACAGCAGCATCTGTAGGCAGACAGCATGATTCACCAGAGATGCAACAGGAGGTTCATCAGTACCACCCAGTGAGATCCCAGAATGGAGGAGCAAACAAAAGTAAGTAGTGCCTCAAGGGTTGTATCCGTGGTATAACATGGACAGTTTGAATGGTACAGTCCTAGAGGAGCATTAACAGTTCAGGTGTCTTGCATGCTAGCAGGTCCATCCCACTGCCCCTTACAATCCGATTGACATTACATGCAGTAAGTGGGTGATCGGGCAAAGTGATAGTCACTGAAAAAAGTGAGGTTAATGGCAGCAGTTGGGGTGGGAGCCGATAGAGGTATGAAATCCTTTGATGGAGCTTGGCAGTATGCAAAGCTTTGAGACCGATGGTCCATAGTCTGGCTTAGAAATTGTCCCATACATTGGGGCACCTGATTTCACTTTGTAGGCAGTAGGGTATTTCAAAGTGAGGAGACAGCTGCACACAGCATCTGAGTCCTACAACATGAGACCCTACCGCAGACCATGCCAATCACCTGTTTTCCCCTCCCACTCTCTGTCTAGCCCACCTCCGATCAGCCAGGAAGCCACACAAAGGAGAATGTTCTGGAATGGCTGACAACAATGGCCTACGAGGAGAGCCCAGATCTCATGGTTGGGATACAAGGGGGGGTGTTGTACAGTATTGGGGGGAATAAGAAAATCGATCTGATTAGTACTCACAATCCTTCAAGTTCACTCTGGGAGTTTCTGAGGGGAATGCTGTGATTTTGGAGTCACAGGAGTTGGAGGTGGCAGCATGTATGTTGGGGGGGCCTGTTAGAGGAACGGCAGCTCAGTTAGCCCAAGATCTTGTGTGCAGATCCATCTGAATCATGGATGCTGTCGGTAGTGCTTGGTCCCCTGGAGGTGCAGAAGGGGGTGTCATTCCTGTAGTTGGAGCTACTGTAGGTGGTTGTGGCCAGAGAGGGTCAGACCTGTTAGCTGCAGGGAGCAGTGTTTCTCTGGCAGGGCCACTTGATGAGCCAGAAGAGTGTGACCCCATCTGTTCACTGGTCTAGAGGTGCCTCTTCTGACCTCAGCCTCTTGGCATTTTCTCCCTCCACCCCAGTGTTTCTGTACCCATTGAGAATCATCATCTTGGGCTATGGGGGGGTCGTTGCTGGACCAGCACTCTCGGGGTGGGGGGGCAAAGTATCTATTGCTATAGGTTGGACTTTCTTGGGGGGGGTAGAGTCATAAGGGGAGGCAAGGAACTTATGGACTGGCACAAGCTGGGCAGGTATCGGAAAGTGTTTTGCCTCTCAAGTGGTTTAGTCTCCATTTAACTTAGTTATGAATTGGTTATTTGAAAAAGCAACAAGGAGCACTGGGTTGCTATTAAGAAACACATGCAAACAACCAAAGTTGGGTATGGGCCTAGGACATCTGTAGTCAAGTGTTCGTGGTCAAGGAATGTTCTTGGTAGCAGTGCTTCCCAGACTGGGTGGGGGGAGAGCGGCATTCTGCCACTGCTGAAATGCCTGTGGTTGGCCAAGGAAGTTGGCCTTCTTTACAGGGGAGGATTCTGTTTGCCAGCAAGGTCATCATTTGAATTCATTCATTCTTTATTTATATAAGGCGCCTTTCTAAAACCAAGGCGCCTGTACAGAATACATAAAACAATAAATAATTAAAACAACATTAAAACAATCGTAAGTCATTAAAGGCTTTGCTAAAAAGATGTGTTTTCAAAGCTCCTTTAAAGCTTTGGACAGTCGGGCAGTTTTGCACCTGATCTGCAAGGCACCAGCAGGGAAGTTGGAGGGCAAGGGAGAAAACTTGGCAGTGGGTGGGGCACTCTCAGCCGTGGCCATGTGAATGGTGGCCACTAGTGTTCTCAGGCTCTGTTCTGCACAGTGATGTTGTACCGTGGTGTTTGAGCTGTGGAGCTCATCAGTGAGCCCAAGACAGGTGAAACCTGTGGGATAAAAACTTAAATAAAAAAATTTAAAGGAAGAAATGCCAAAGAAGCTAGATAGTAGTGGTATGTGTAAGTAAGTGTAAGGCTTCGATTCTAGGGGGAGTATTGGAGAGTGACACTACCAGCAATTAGTTGCTTGAACACTGAGTGCGATCACAGCATCCTGCCTTCGCCTGCATAAGCCTGGTGGAGGATGAGGACAGCCCACATTGAGGTTAGTGGGAGAGGCAAGGCAAGGCAAATTTTATTTAAAAAGACTCCCATCCCAGAGGCTCTGGGCGCCGTACAACAATCAAATAAATACAACACAGCACAGTAATAATCAATTAAACACACTGCTCCAAACAAGTTAAAACAAAATTTGATATACAATTTGCTACCCTCAGCTACAGCTACAGCTACACTTAGAATCTTTCAAACTATAGTAAACATCAACAGATATGAACTATAAAACATAGTCTCGGCATGCCTGAATATGCAAGAATGCTTTGAGACGCGCCTTAAATACTTCAACAGATGAGGCCTCCTTAACAACTAAAGGGAACAAATTCTACAGGATGGGGGCAGCGACACTAAATGCTCTGTTGCCAGCAGTTCTTAACCTCGTCCTGGGAATCGAAAGAAGGCCCCTAGAGGAGGAGCGGAGGGAACGGACCGAGACAGCAGGTGTAAGAAGGTCACTCGGGTAACCACTGCTGAAATGCCTGTGGTTGGCCAAGGAAGTTGGCCTCCTTTACAGGGGAGGATTCTGTTTGCCAGCAAGGTCATCATTTGAATCTGCAAGGCACCAGGGAGCCTACAGTATAGGGTAATAAAAGAGGCTAGAGTCATGGTGGGATGACTGCCAGCTCACCATAGAACCATAGAATGTGATGGCAGATAAGGGTGGCTGGGCATATCCAGTCTGCCCATTTTTTTTTACTTTCATTTTTTTGTTGCAGACTCTACTTGATCTGGGTGCAATCTCCCCCGCCCCCACCTCTACAATTCCTTTGTGTCTGTCCCAGGCATTTTGAACTCCACCCTGTTTTGCCCCCACTACCTCCACTGGAAGGCTCTTCCAGGTATCTCCCACTCTTTCTGTGAAGAAGTACCTCCTCATGTCCCTTCTGAATTGACCCCACTCCAGCTTCATAGCATGCCCCCTTGTTCCAGAGTACCTTTTTCCTCTGCAAAATGCCCTCCTGCTGTACCTTATTAACCTGTGTGAGGTATTTAATAGTCTCTGTCATATCCCTTCTCTTTCTCCTATCCTCCGGGATGTACATATTTAGCTCCTTTAGCCTCTCCTCATATGGCTTCTGATGCAAACCCTTCATCATTTTGGTAGCCCTCGTCTAGACGGCCTCCACTTTATGTACTTCCTGAGATGCGGTGTCCAGAACTAGACACAGTACTCAAGGTGGGGCCTTACCAGCGGTCTATATAGGGTCAGCACCACCTCTCTCTTCCTGCTGGCGATACCCCTTCCTATGTACCGCAGCATCCCACTAGCCTTCCTACTGCCTTATCACACTGCCTCGTAACCCTTTAGGTCATCAGATATGATTACTCCAAGGAGTCTTTCCTGCTTGGTCTTTGTCAGTATTACTCCACCCATTTTGTACTCTGCTTCTAGGTTTCTGTGACCTAAGTGCATTATTTTGCAGCCACACCCTTGACCACTCTTCATTTTTTCAGATCCCTGCCCATCATTTCCACCCCCCGCAAGTGTCCACTCTGTTGCAGAGCTTGGTGTTATTTGCAAAGAGGCAGACCTTCCCTTCCAGTTCCTCTGCTATGTCACTTATAAAAACATTGAAGAAGACTGGACCCTGCACTGATCCCTGAAGTACCCCGCTGGTCACCCTCCTGTCCCTCTGTGTCCTGTCTACTAATCAGTTTCTTACCCAGGTTACCACCTTGTTACCCACACCCACGTTACCCAACTTGCTTACCAGTCTCCTGTGTGGAATGGTGCTAAAAGTCTTGCTGAAATCCAGGTAGACCACATCCACTGCTCGTCCCTGATCCAACTCCTTTGTAACCCTGTCAAAGAGGTCTGTCAGATTTGTTTGACATGACCTTCACCCTGAGAAACTGTGCTGCCTTGGGTCCTGTAATCTGTTGGATACAAGATATTCCACAGTACTTTCCTTTAATAGTGTTTCCATTAAATTACCCACCACCGGTGTCAGGCTGACAGGCCTATAATTGACTGTCTCTTCCTCGCTACCACTTTTGTGGACTCCTACTGTATGTGCTCTGCCCTTTTTCTGTCCACCGTGAACTTGTCAGTCTCCAGTGATCTGTTAAATGGGTCTATCAAAGGTGGAGCTAGTATCTGCCTGAGCTTCCTAAGCACCCTTGGGTGTACCCCATTTGACACCATAGCTTTGTCCACCTTCAAGTCAGCAAGTGCTTTCCGGACTCTCTCCACAGAAAACAGACTTGTGTCCATTTCCCTCCCATCAAAGCTCCTTGCACCTTTTCATGGTCCTTCCCTTTCCCCTTCTGCTTTGAACACTGAGCACAAGTATTTGTTCAAGATGTTTGCTTTTTTTTATTGAAGTGTTTCACCAGGAAGGCACTTGTCTCCTGGTGCGACCTGGGGGGAAGGGGTACAATAGGAATGAGACATTAAACATTCAAGTTACAAGATCAACATTAGCATACAGTTGTAGGCAGATGTTACAAACAGTGTTACAGTATTGTTGCGCATAACATGTAGAAAGAGTGGACAATAATAAGTGCTGGGTTAATAAATAAACAAGGGATTACATGAAAGAAAAAGGGGGGGTGAGGTGGGGAGAGGGGGAAGAGTCGTGTCCTTGGAGGCTCCATCAGGATGCGAGGAATCCTGTAAGGGACTGGTGAACCAGAGAGAGAGGATAAGGCAGTGTCCCAGAGAGACCCCTTTTAGGATGGTGGGGAAGGGAGTAGATCAGAGATACAAGCCTTTGGGCGGGGGTGGGTGGGAGAGGGACCCATGGAGAGCATTTAGGTTCCTTTACAGTCTGTGAGAGATTAAGGGAGGTCAGGGGAGCAATTTGGCGGAAGGAGGGCTAGAGATTTGGGGAGTGGGTGTGCACAAGGTAAAATGAAGGTGAGGGTAGAGAGGTAGGGTTTTATCCTCTCCGTACAGTCACCCCCCTCCCTCTTTAACTGTACAGTCCCTCCCTCTGTCTTCCTTTTTTCACTAACATATCTAAAAAATGTCTTGTTCCCTTTTGATACTCCCTGAGCTATTCTTTTTACAGTTTGTGCCTTTGCGCTCTTAACTGCTTTACCTAGCCCTCTGTTTTCTCTGACAAACTTCTCTATCCTCCTCTCTCTGTGTCTCCTTATACCTTCTGGATGCCACTCTTTTAGTTTTTACTTTTTCTGCTACCTCTTTTGAGAACCATAGCGCTCTCCTCTTTCTTTTACGTTTGCATACTCACTTGATAACTATACCGTATTTTAATTTGGCCCACTTTTCCTCTACACCCCCATCATCTCACCCTGCCAGGTCATTCCTGAAGCATTCTCCCATCTTAGTACAATATGTCCTTCTGAAGTCCAGGACCCTCGCCATTGTGTGGCTGGATTCTGCAGCTGTTCTTATGTTGAACAACACTATACGATGATTACTGGTCTCCAGATGGCTTCCCACCTTGATGTCTACAATGCTATCCCTATTAGTGATCAGCAGGTCCAGTATTGCCCTATTACAAGTGGGTTCATTGATTAGTTGCCTGAGGAATGCCCCCTGCAGGGAGTCCAG
This sequence comes from Neoceratodus forsteri, assembly GCA_016271365.2. Lineage (NCBI taxonomy): Eukaryota > Metazoa > Chordata > Ceratodontiformes > Ceratodontidae > Neoceratodus > Neoceratodus forsteri. Next base: position 558,623,087 of record CM057458.1, read on the forward strand.
GGTGTCCCTGCTTATAGCTGAAGCTACTGCACGGAGGTTCCATTCTGCATCTGGCAGATTGAAGTGACCCACCAGCAACATTTCCTCCTTTTCTGCCTTTTTGTCAGTTGCTTCTAACATTTGCTTATCTAAGTCCTCCCCCTGTGCTGGAGGCCCGTAGATCATACCTGTCCAAATAGTGGCTCCGTTTCCCAGCTCGTGAGTGACGCACAGCATCTCTGCCCCTCTGAATTCCCTGTGTTTCCGTTGCTTTTATGCATTCCTTCACATAAATCACCACTCCCCCTCCTTACCTTCCTACCCTGTCCCTTCTGAATATCATGTGGCCTGGTATGGCCATGTCCCAGTCATAGCTGTCAGTGCACCATGACTCTGCAGTGGCTACAGTATCCAGGCCGGCCTCCACCATGATGGCCTCTAGGGCTGGGAGCTTATTTCCCAGACTTTTAGCATTAGCGGCCTTCGAGATTTTATTGACTCTTTGCATCTCACTTCTCTCTTTTTCCTTTTGTTCTCCCTTCCTCCCCCTTCTCTTCTAACTGCTTAATTTCCCCTTTGCTAACTCCTTTCTTCCTTGATTAACCTGCTGTGTGGTGGGACTCTTGCCCTCGGGATTTCCCTGCACTCTGTCTCATCCTGAGGGGTGGGGGCAGTTTCTGTGTACCCTCTTTCTTCCCCCACCACCCTCGGCTAATTTAAACATTCATCTAAGTAGTGTTTAAAGTGTCCACTGAGATCTGTGGTTCCCCTCCCAGATGGATGCAAGCCATCACCTCTGCATAGGCTCTTATCCTCCCATGTGGGCCTCCAGTCCCCAATGTAGTCATACCCCTCCTCCCTGCACCATCCCTTCAACCATAAGTTAAAGACCTCAGTGCAGAGCTCCTTCTCCTAGCTTCCATGCCCACACATCTAATTCTGGTTGGGGTTTATTGTGTTGCAGTATGGATTCATTGTCATCCCACTAACATCTGCTTTGTGCTTGATGACCCAAACTACTATTCAGGGTTTAGCAGGGGTTAAAATAATGTTTACAGTCATTAGACAACAAGGCTAATGACTAGGAAAATCCACTGGCCCCACGGACTTTTCCTCTAGCCCAGCTGGTGTTCTTGTTAAAAAGTTACCTTCTCCAGTACAAGCCAACAGGGTACAAAACCTAACCAGTATTTCACTAGTGGACTAGTGTGAATTTCAACCCTTTCTTTAATCATCAGTGAATGGGATTAATTAGACAAATTATCAGCACATGAAAGATATTTGATGTGTTTTAATTGGTTGAAGCAGAAGACAAAGGCGCTGAGACCCAACTAACCACAAAAATCTGGTGGTGGTTGTGGCGTTATTATAGCAATAATAGTTCAGTGGTGGTGGTCACAAATAGAATAATAGGTAGGAGACTTTGTATTACAAGTCTATAATACTAACATACTAAAATGCCAGCAGAATAGGTGTATTGGTTTTTCGTGTCTGCTCGTTTGGTCAGCCCCCACCCTGGGAGCTGACCTTGCTGCCCCCCTCGCCCTCTCGAGCTTCTCCCTTCCCAGTCCCAGATATTCTTGCTGCACTGGACTTTGCTTCCAGAACCCTTCCCCTGTACCTGTCCCACACCCTCTTGAACCCCTCCACTGTCTCTGCCTTCACCAGCCCCCCCGGGCAGTGCATTCTATGGCTCCACCACCCTCTCAGTGAAGTAGCACCTCCTCCTTTTTCCCCTGAATCTTCCCTCCCCTCCAGCTTCCACCTATGCCCTCTAGTTGCCCCCCCCTTCAGAGCACCCTGACTGCGCCTCCCCTATTTACCCCTTTCATGTACCTGAAAACCTCTATCATGTCCCCCGGTCCCTTCTCTCTTACAGTGTGTGCATATTTAGCTCTTCAAGCTTCTCCCCATAGGTCCTGTCCTCCAAGCCCCAGATCATTTTGGTTGCCCTCCTCTGGACCCTCTCCAGGAGTTAAATGTCCCTCTTTAAGTGTGGCCTCCAAAACTGCACGCAGTACTCGAGGTGCGGCCTCACCAAGCAGTTATACAGAGGGAGTATCACTTCCCTCCTTCTGGAGGTGATCCCCCTAGTGATGCATCCCAGCATCTTGTTGGCCTTGGTCGCTGCCGTCCTACAAGTCTCTGAGTTGTTCATCTTGACATCCACCACCACCCCTCCGGTCCCTCTCAGCCATCGAGACTTGTAGCAATTCCCCCCAGGGTGTACACTGGCTCCCAGGTGCAGTACCTTGCATTTCCCTGCATTGAACCTCAGTTTCCACTTTCTAGACCACCTTTCCAGAGCCTTCAGGTCCCCCTGTAGGTCCACCCTCCCCTCCTCCCCATCCACCACCGCCCCCAGCTTTGAGTCATTCGCAAAGAGACTCATCTCACTCCTGATACCCTTCCTTATGTCAGAGACGTAGGCGTTGAACAGAAGGGGCCCAAGGACCTCTGTTTAACCTCAGTGGTAGGGAAAATGATGGAATCACTTCTGAAGGAAAGAATTGTCGAGTATCTAGAGGCCAGAGGGGCACAGGACCCAAGGCAGCATGGATTCACAGCGGGAAGGTTATGCCAGACAAATCTGATAGATTTCTTTGACTGGGTGACCAAAGTAGTAGATCAGGGAGGGGCTGTGGACATGGCCTACCTAGACTTTAGCAAGGCATTTGACACAGTCCCACACAAAAGATTAATATACAAGTTAGCTAGCCTGGGAGTGGGTCCCAAGATGACAGCCTGGGTAAAAATTGGCTGGAGAATAGGACACAGAGAGTAATAGTAAATGAGTCCACTTGCTGAAGAAAGGGGGTTACTAGCGGGGTACCACAGGGTTCAGTATTAGGACCAGTCCTCTTCAATGTCTTTATAAGTGACATTGCAGAGGACTGGAAGGAAAAGTATGTCTCTTTGCAGATGACACAAAGATCTGCAACAGAGTTGATGCACAAAGTGGGGTGGAAAGGATGAAAAGGGACTTGGCAAAGTTAGAGAATGGTCAAATGTATGGCAGCTTAGATTCAATGCCAAGAAGTGCAAGGTAATGCACCTGGGAAACAAAACCAGGGAAGAGTACACAGTGGGGTGAGATACTAACAACAACAAAATGGAAAGGGACCTGGGGTAGTCATATCAGATGACCTAAAGGTGGGCAAGCAATGTGAGAGGGCAGCAAGGAGGGCTGGGGGATACTGGGATGCATAGGAGAGGCATCACCAGAAAACAGGAAGTTATTATCCCTCTGTACAGACAGCTGGTCAGACCCCATCTGGAGTACTGTGTGCAGTTCTGGAGACCCAGTCTTCGAAAGACATAGACAGGATGGAAGCGGTCCAGAGGAGGGCAATTAAAATGGTGCAGGGTCTGCCCGAAGACATACTGAAGAAAGACTAAAGGAGCTTTATATGTATAGCCTCGAGGAAAGGAGGGAGAGAGGGGACATGATAGAAACTTTCAAGTACCTCAATGGAATCAACAAAGTCCAAGAGGTGGCATCTTTCAGAAAAAGAGATGTGCAAGAACAAGGGGCACAATTTAAAGATGGGGGAACGGCCAGAGCTAATGTGAGGAAGTATTTTTCACAGAGAGGGCTAGGATGCATGGAACGCCTCCTGAGGAGGTCGTGGAGTCAAGAACAGTGGGGGAATTCAAGAATGCATGGGACAGACATAAGGCAGTCCTAGTGGGGGGTAGGAGGAAGTAAGCTGTTGGTTAACTAGGATCTGCAGCTTATCTGTTAGGTAGGAAAATTGGCAGACTAGGTGGGCCAAGCGGTCCTTATCTGCAGTCAAATTCTATGTTTCGATGTTACATGATCTGTATGTTTTTTTTAACAAGGACATATGTACTAGTATGGCCTCTGTAGTTGTAGTCCTGTAGTTCTTCCTTCTTCCACCCCCCCCCCCAAAAAATTGGTGGCTTGAAAAGATGATTTGTTTTAGTTTAGTTCTTTTTTTGTTTGTTTTTTTAAGGTTTCATTTTATCATTTGAGACAGAATGTGACAGCTCTTTTAAAACTAAAGCACGTTGAGTCAGCAAGCGTCATAGTGTCAGATAGGCAGGGCACACAAACACAAAGTTTATCAGCAACAAAGAACATGTAGTGTTCAGGACTGAAGTAGACTAAGACTTGGCATACTATGATGTGATCGAACGGGCCGGTGGTAGGAAAGCCGTTGTCTGGACCAAATGGATCGCGGGCAGGTAGTATGAAAGCCATTGTCTGGACCAGTGGAAACCCATGGAGCTACACTCCAACTGCCAGTTGGTTACTAATGTGCTAGCCACAGGAGTCAGGATCTGGGGACAGCATTAAGCTAAGTAAACTGTTAAACAATGAAAAATCTGTTTAATGAAGCTGCTAGAAATGTTTATTGGACGTGTATAAGATGAGATTTTTTCTCACTAAAGTGGTAAAAAAAATGGCAATGTTTATCAGTGTTCTGATGGCACAATGATGCTTGCTTTGACCCACGATCCTGCCTCTTGGCACTAGTGTTTACCTGTGCATCGAATGGATTTGATGCACAGGTAACAACTAATCAGATTGGAGGATTTTCTCTCCCCATTTCATAAAAAAAATTAAACATCTACCATGTGTGGTGTGGTGCGATGTGGTGCTGTTTACCATTGGAAACATGTATTAGCATCATCATACTACACCCATAGTGTAAATCCAGTATTTATAGTGAAAAGGTATCCTTTAGGGAAGAGATTTTTAAATATTGTGAGTGGTGACCATCTTTAATCACGCAAGCCATTAATTACAAAACTAGTAATAACACTTGTTTTTTAAAATATCTGAGGAAATGAAAAATATACTGATTATGAATCTAAGGATCTCAGGAATACATTTTGGTAAAAAAAAAATTTGTATGATGACAGTACTGCTGCTTTAAATGACCACTAGCAGTAATGGGCAGTCACATACACATAGGCAGGCATCATCACTGATGGGAGGTTGTGTGAAGTGGCAGCAGATAAGGCAAATTGAATGCTAAGCTGTATGAAAAGGGGCATAACGTGCAAGAGACTGGTGTGACGCTGCTCCTGTATAGGGCATTGTTAACGTCGCACTTGATGTACTGGTGCCCTTTTGATTGTCTAGCTGAGGAGGACAACAAACTACTTGCTGAGAGCCATCAACCCAAGTGCCCTACTACGTCCAAGATGGCGACCACGTTGGGTCTTCCGTCATAGTAGCTCACGGATGATTTTTTGTTTGAATCGAATTTTCGATTAAGTATTGTCGATTTTAAATTATTGCTTTTATTGATGTATTTTATGTTTATTTGTTAGTATTTTGAATCAACCATAACGATTACAGTACTTGTTAAGTGTGGCGGTCATTTAATTTCTGTCGACTGTCGTGTTGGACTTTTTTACTTTTGGACTTTCTGCGATAAATTGACTATTTTTCGCAGAGGTCCGTGGTTCATGTGAATTTTGCTTGGACTGGGGAGTTTGAACGACGGAGTGCAGTTTGTTTCCCCTGTGAGTGGGATTGTGATCATATTCAGCTCTTCTTGTGAGAAAATACACTGCAGGGCCATTTCTCTGGAGCCCTTATTGGGCTGAAGAAGGTTGCTTCTAGTTTGCTGGATTACTGTACTTTCAGTGACTGTTATCTTTTCGCAGCGGCTGGTATTAGAGATTTGTGCAATTGGAGTGACAGGATTGTTGCCGGGGGTATCAACTTGCTGGATTTGGCCGACTGCTGTTGGTGAGCTGGATTTTCATCGCAGGAGTCAGGAGTTTGCTTGAAGATCATGCCACAGTTGAGAGCAGTGACTGTAGGCTGGGCTGGCTCGGCTTTGGGGTAGGTGTCCAGCCTGGGGGCTGCCCGTGTGGTAGAGGGCACCGACCTGACGGGGGTGCAAACTCTTTCCCTGTGGCCACTGTGGCTCCCCAGTTTGGTTGGGTAGCACCTGTGGGCTAAGTGGGGAGTTCTTCTGGCTTTGGATGCCTGTTCTGGAGCTGTGCTTGGAACTGGCTGTATTTACATCAATTGCAGCACTCTCGCTGGTGTAATTTAAGAGGACTTCCTGATTGAGAACTCTGAGGGCTAAGTATTTCTGCTTCTCTTTTGTTTGAACTCCGGCAGGTATTGCAGTTTCATTTCTTTGTATTGGGAGGCAGTGAGAGGGCCTCATTTTAAAATCAGTAACTTAAAGTGATGAAGCTGTAAGTGTGACTGTGAGAGGGCCACATTCTGGACTCATTTTAGAAGAGGTGGTATGGTGAGAGCTACGCCTCTTCATTTTAAAACTCTTTAAACGGATTTATAAATTTTATGAACTAACATCTGAAAGAAGACATTCAATGCTCAATGCAATGTACTGGATAATAATTTAAAGACTTACAGCGCTGCTGCCATTTGGTAGATTGTGTTTTTGATTTTCATGTTTTTTTGTTTTTTTTGGGGGGGTAATGTTAGTGTTAATTAGTTGTGATTTGAAGTTTTATTTAAATTGGGGGTTTTAGGGTTGTTGTATTGTAGGTGGTGTGGGTCTAAATTGTTTATATTAATTTAGTTTAAGGGGTTGTTTTTAATTGTTATTTGTGTGAAATGTGTCTGGGACAGGGAGTTGTAAGGCCCAGTTACTTGGGGGGCTACCTCTCTCCCTTTGAGCTCCTGGACTTCCAGCTGTGGCCTACAGGAGGTCTAGAGCCTTGGGAATAGCTTGGAGGAGGGGATCTGGTGGTGGTGGTGGTACCAGAGTGGCTGCCGGGGTGTCTGGGATTTGGGTGCTGGGGCTAAGGAGACACCCTGGGGTGAAATGGGAATTGGAGAGGGGGTTGCCATGTTTAGTTCCCATACCCAAGGGTTCCATGATGGATGGTGGGCAGTTAGTGGGTTCAGCCGCCTCACCTCATCCTCTCGGGTCGTGTTATGCAATGCCAGGTCGATGAGGAATAAGACTGCCACAATGGCAGACTTGATGTCCTCGATTGACCTGGCTTGCATAATGGAGACCTGGTTGGATGAAATTGCCACACCCATTTTGGAGGCTGCAGTTCCAGCTGGGTACTCCGTGATACACAACCTGAGGGAGGATTGCGGGGTAGCCATTTGTTTTAAAACCAGCCTGAACTTCACGGTGCTACCTGTAGGTCATATGCGTTCGTTTGAGTGTGTGGCCACCCGAGGGGGTGTAGAGGCAGGTTTCAGGGTCCTTGTGCTTTATCATCCCCCTGGAGTGCATGGAGATTTTGTCACTGAGATTGAGGAGCTCATTGCTGGTCTGGTATTGGAGTCTCCCAGGTGGTTGATCCTGGGGGACTTCAATGCCTGGGTCAACGGCTTTTGGGTTTTGGAAATGATCTTCTAGGAAACATGGGGCCCTGAGCCTGTCACAAAAAGTAACAACAGCTATGCTTTCTGGTGGTCACACATTGGATTGTTTTTTTTCATTAGGTTTGGATATTAATGATCTCAGTGTTGGTCTTGTATTTTGGTCAGATCATAGCACCATGAGGTTCATGGTTGGTGGCACCTCCCTAAATGGTCCTGCTCCTGTGGAGATGGTCCGGTACTGCCCATTAAGAGGAGTTTCCTCGACAGGACTATCTGCAGTGCTGGACCTATTGAGTGTTGGGACGGCCTGTGCGATTGGAGCGGAGGAAGCAGTGGTAGCCTGTAATGGGGTGGTTGCTGCGGCTTTCGATTCCATCGTACCCATTCATGTCCATTCCTTGTCTACTCGCCAGAGACCTCCATGGTTTGATGGGGATCTCTGGGGTTTAAAGACTAAGGGGCGGAGGTTAGAGAGTTACTGGAGGAGATCTGACCTGTTGGAGGACAGGTTGGCTCTGAGGTTGCATTATACTAAGTATCAGGGGGCAATCTCTCGTAAGAAGGCGGAACATCTGTCTAGAGAGATTGCTGCAGCAAGGAACAGACCAGCTCAGCATTTCCGCACAGTGGATGGGCTGTTACATCCTGCCTGTCTCTGTGTTGGGGGAGCAGATTCAAGCACTAGGTGCAAGGAGCTGTCTGTATTCTTTGCCGTCAAGGTGTCCTCTATCAGGGATGAGGTCTCCTCAAGTATCTTTCCAAGGGTATGCATGGACCGGCCTGGAGCATGGCAGAACGCTCCTCCTGTCTGGGATGAGTTTGAGCTGGTTGGGGTGGAGGAGGTAGTGAAAATGATCTTGAAGCTGTGGCCAACCGAATGTGAACTGGACCCAGGTCTGACCCAACTGTTGGTTGGATGTTTGGACCTGGTTGGTGTGTGATTGCTGGGGTTGTCTGGAGTTCCTTGAGGAGTGGGGTCTTCCCAATGGCCCTGAAAGAGGCCTTGGTTAGACCCCTTTTGGAAAAACCTTCCTTGGACCTGGATTGCCTCAGCAATTACAGGCTGGTTTCAAACCTCCCATTTTTAGGGAAGGTTACTGAAAAAGTGGTGACCATACGGCTTGAGAGACATCTTTCCTCTTCCTCCACCTATGAGCCTTACCAGTCTGGGTTTCCTGTGGGGCACAGTACAGAGACCGCCCTGGTGAGGATGCTTAATGATCTCCTGGTGGTGAGGGACAGGTGAGACTGGACTATCTTGGTCGTCCTGTACCTCTCCGCAGAGTTTGACACCATGGACCATAAGATGCTACTTGACCGCCTCCGGTTCTGGTGTGGCTTGTCTGGTAATGTCATCAACTGGCTCAGGTCATACTTGACAGGCAGAGTGCAGAGGGTGACGATGGGGTTAACCTCATCTAACCCAAAGCCTCTGTACTGTGGGGTACCACAGGGTTCGGTCTCATCGCCCTTGTTGTTCACGGTGTACATGCTGCCACTGGGGGACATTATCAGGGGGTACGGGCTGGGTTTTCAAGGCTGTGCAGATAATACCCAGCTGTATCTGCCCTCTGCACCCAATACCCAGGTGTCGGACTCTGTATTTACCAGCTGTCTTGTTGGGATCTAGGCTTGGATGACTCAAAACTGGCTTAAGCTCAACCCAGACAAGACAGAGGTACTAGTTGTGGATCCAGTTCACTGGGGCGGAGGGCGTTGTGAGGGGTTACCACCTGACCATGCATTGGGGGGTGTTCCCTTTACTCCATCTAGACAGGTGAAGGATTTGGGCGTTGATCCTGGACGATGGTTTGATGCTTGATGCTCAGGTGTCCGCTGTCGTCAAGAGTGGATTTTATCATCTAAGGAACATTGCACGAATCCAAGCCCTGATCACACCGGAGGATCTGACCACAGTTGTACATGCTTTTGTCACTTCCAGGCTGGACTGTTGTAATGCCCTGTACCTAGGGTTATCTGGGTGCAACCTCTGCCGGCTGCAGCTGGTGCAGAATTCGGCAGCAAGATTATTGACTGGAGTGAGACGGAGTGATCATATCACCCCGGTCTTCCGCGGACTGCACTGGCTGCCAGCCAGGTGGAGGATCGCCTTCAAGATGGAGCTCCTGACCTATAAATCCCTACATGAAGGGGGACCTGTCTATCTGCAAGATCTTCTTGCCCCCCTACCATCCACCCCAGGCACTCCTTTCTGCCGGGGGAGGCCTCCTTGGAGTTCCCAGAGTGAGGTTGCGGCATTCTGGGAATAGGGCGTTTTCAGACGCGGCACCCATTCTGTGGAACTCCATTCCTGGTTATTTAAGGTAGGCCACCTCGGTAAAAGCCTTTAGGAAAGCATTAAAAACGAATCTGTTCAAGCAAGCTTTTAATGATTGATTTTGGTTTAATGGGATTAATAGAATTTTAAGTTTGTGCTGAGCTGCTGTTTATATGTATTTTGTTATTGAACTGTTTTGTACAGCGCCCAGAGTCTATGGAAATGTGCACTTTATAAATAAAATATCTATCTATCTATCTATCTATGTACTTCGTGTGCGGTTTGTTCACTGCAGTATGGTAAGGATGTTGCACTAATAGCGAGGATGGTGCCAGGAGCAACAGAAATGGCAAGGTTAGTCTGTTTTATTTATTAAAAAAAAAAAAAAAAAAAAGAACTGCTACAATACCTGGCTACCCAAGGTGTTTGTGACTGTGTGAGCTAACTTCCATCCCTCTCCACTCCCAGCACCTGCTGCCCTCTACACCCCCAGCTCGCCACCTCGACTGCTTTCTCCAGTCCCCCCCCCCCACTACTCCCTCACTGGCTCCCCTTCGCTCCCCTACCTACCTACCTACCCTTCCCCAAATGCATACCCCCTTCCTCTAGACCCCTTCTGACAATCTGCTTCCTTACTATTTCCCCCCTCCTTCCACTCCTCACCCCTTCCTTTCCTTCTCTTAGATACCCAGCTCCTTTTCATCATATTTCACGCCCTCCCCTCCGCCTCTTGACAAATCAGCCCTTATTTCTGCTACTACCTGAGGGTACATCCCCCTCTTCTTCCACTGTGAAGACTGAAAAGTAAGTGAATAAATGATAAAGAGGCAATTTAGGATTTTTCTTCAAAATGAGAGGATTGAGGGGTATAATGAGCAAACAGTAAGATGGCACTGATATTATCAGAATATTATCCAGAATGGGGCAGTCCTAAACATTCTTCTGTTCCAAAGGTTTCTTGTTGTGCCCTGCAGCGGGCATCATTAGATATTACGTACATATGGTATCTGTAGCATATGAAATTGCAGAAAAGTTCGTGATGTCAACTGGTGGTATGGCAAGGCCAGAATTTTTCTACACATAAACTGCTTCTGCTTAGTCATCTGGCAGGTTGAAAACCTCGTACGAAGACTGGCTAACATCACGTGGACTTAGCATCTCTCCCTTTCATATACGATGGCAAACTTCTCTCTTCAACCGCCTGTTCTTCAAGTGGGGACATTGGAAGCCCAGATTTCTTTACATATGGTAAGATGACGAATTCTGATATTCAGACCTGCAATCTTTAAATGCTATCTTTGTACTTATTCTCTACTGGATATTTGACTTTTTTCTTGATCAGGCAGTGCTGGCTTCTATATGTCTGGGGTTTCAGGTCTGTTAAATTCCATACCAGTGCCAGCCCAGTGGCATGGAGGGCTAAGTTTACTGCATGCCACGCTGGTGACCCATGTTCGAGAACTGGCACGGGTTGCCAGGGGTTGGCAGGGCTGGAGAGGATTGAGCATCCCATGGACAGCTTTTCTCTCTCGGGGATGGGATGGCAGCCATATCTGTCCTTTGCTGCCACCGGTCGGTCTGGTGTCAGCGCTGGCAACGAGCGACTCAAAGGGCCGGGTCATGGATCTATGGGATGTGCTCACCTCTACGTGCACATCTCTGATGTGAAGCTGTGGCAGAGGAATGGGAGAAAATGGGAACAAGGGATCCTGAGGCAGGATGAGGATGAAGCCCTGCGCTCCTCCCCGACCCAGCACCACCACCAGGATGCCTGGAGCCAAACCAGACTTGAGTGCTGGGTGGGGAGGATGGTCTTCGGGGGCAAGCCATGGGAGAACAAAGCTCCAAGGTCAATCCAGGGGAGGTGGATGCCAGCCACGAGTAACGGGGCACAGGAGATGAAGAGCACACCGAGGAAGTTAAAGGCTATATGAAAAAAAAAGAAAAACATTCCATACCCATGTTCTGCACGGATTCAGTGTACTTCGATGGTTGATTATATTATGCAGCAGTTGCCTTATTTTAGTTGCTCAGTGTTATAAGAGTGTGTTTTATATTTATGAAAAAGTGACATGCATCTTTTCACTTAATTTGGGAACCAGTGTGACACTTTTTTCTTGTACTATTATGTAAAATTACACATGCTCCCATAGTGCATTATGGGAGTACTTGTAAAATGGAGTACTTGTAATTTTACATTTCTTTGAAACCTGGCTTTATTGCCAATGCCCTTTCTGGGTACCCCTTGCTTCAGTGCTGTTATACAGAGATTCTTTTTTTTCAGATTACTTTTCTACTGTATGTCTATGTAGCTGGATGGCTAGTATTGCACCGGTATAATTAGGGTTTGACGGTAGGTTACTGAATAAGCCATAGAATATTGAAGTACTTAGGAGTAGGGATGTAAAATATTCAGGGTTTGTTCCTCGTAATAATAACTGGCAAGTTTGACAAAAATTGAGTGAGCAGTGTTTGAGAACTGAGGGAGAAAAAGTGTTTTGTTTTTAATTTTTCACAGAAATCAGCTGTCATTTTCTCAAAAACTGCAAGGAGTTAACAATTTGAAACTTGGCACAGCTCATTCTGGTTTTGTCTAACTTGGCTACCTCCGTGTTAATTTTTAGTTAATATAATACAAGCACAGTAACTGTTTTTCCTGTTACCAACACATTGACAGACCTGTAAGTTTGGTTGGATTTCAGCTGCAAATGACTAACAAATACTTGGAGCCGGCTCCTCACATTTAGTGTACTTTGTGAGGAACAACACTGTCTGGTTGAGCCTGCCCTTCCCCTCCTCCAAAAAAAAAAAAAAACCCTCAAGGATTACCCCCAACCCCTATAGCACTCACTACCACCCACTCGGTTATCCCACCCTATAGTATAAACATTATACCTCATTGATCCCATCCCCATCATTGTATTTGGTTTATCTAGTCCCCCAAATTCAAATACAGTAGATGACCACATACCCACCCACACCACTGGATCCCCTCAAACAGTTTATGTTTTAGCTGGTTCATTCTGCCCAACTTCTCAAAAAGCATCCATTTCTTTGACCCTAGAAATCCATCAGTATATATTCACAATGTGCATTCATTCTGCAGGATAGTGATTCCCTGGAGATAGAACTTTTGTTAATTGTGGAACTTCAGAATTAGAATGAAGTTCAAACTTCCCTCCAGTTGTCATGCTCCCGCCAGCATCCTAACATTAGATTTGTTTCTCTGCTGAAGAGAGCTTTTGCCTTGAATTACTGAACCACCTACAGGAGCAGTACCAAGAAGGAAAAGACCTTCACTTCTTAGAGACCTTATGGAGGGGGAGGCAGGGGGAGGGGTTTCTACCCAAGGCCCTATGCTGCTTAGTTGTATTCACCCAAAGAGCTTACTGTAAAGGCAAAGGCAGAAGAGACACTAGGCGTGCAGCTGCAACACCAGCCCCTAAGCCCCAACAGTTGCAAAACCCCTGATAATACAACCCAGGTCACCCATCTGTTGCTAGATGGGGAAGGTTGGCTCACTACTTCTTGGAATGGTGAAAAATCACCCCAGAAAAGTGAGTCCTGGAAGTAGTAAGCCTCCCACTTCACACCCCAACAGGAAAAATCCTTTTGGAGCTGGAGGTAAAGGAACCACTGGAAGCAAGAGCAGTGGAGAAAATTGGCATGGGATCATAAAGTCTCAGTCAAAATTGATCACAAGTATGCCGCACGCAAATGTGCGTGCAACAAAATAACATCGGCACAACATGCTGACTGTAACTAAAATGGCGCACGCTGCAGAATTATTATTGTTTTTTCAGGGGGCTCTGCCTCCCCCTCCGCAACCCCCCGACATGGGGGACTGCGCCACCCCCCCCTTAGAATTATAATAATCAGCTCCAGGGGGTTGTGGACTTAGGGACAAGGTGAAAAGTCAGTGTGGGCAAATTTAAAAAAAAAATAAAATAAAACCGTCACTACAGTGGGACCTGGGGAGAACCAAACCAGGGCCCCAGGTCCCCGTCACCGCCTGAGGCAGGTGCTCTAGCCACTCCACCAAAGGAGCGGCCTGGCCAGACACCACCCCGGAAGCATCCTTTAACTGCCGTATTAGAATGGTACAGCGACAGGTGTAGCATTACTTGCAGTATGCTAAAATAATCCCTGTGGCTATAGAACCATACACGCTTCCTACAGTGCAGTTTTCCATGCACGGTTTTGTACACGATATATTCACCCAGTACTGAGAAAGTCCTTGCTATACACTACGGTAAAGGTCTCTTCTCAAGATATTTCCTAAGATGAGCTGGTCCAGTGGCGTGGAGGGCTGAGATGCTAGTGCCTTGCTTCCTGCCACGCTAGTGACCTGTGTTCAGTGGCAAGCACGGGTTGCTGGGAGTTGGCTGGGGAGGAAAAGGATAGAGCGCCTGATGGCTGCTCTGCTTTCCGGGAGTGGGGACCTGTATGCCCCGCCAAACAGCTGCCACCTAGTGGATGCCAGGTGGTAGTGTGGGTCTAGGAGGGCAGTATTAGGGTGGTCTGTGGGACTCTGGGGCGTGCACATGCCTCCACGCACGTGCCCCGGCGTGAAGAAAGGAAAACTTGAAAGCTCTATGCCCCCCCCACCATTGCCAGGATGGCTCCTTGGGGACTTCCGGGTCCTGCTTCCCCGTGGCTTCCCACTGGCATGACAGTGGGGAGAGTGGTCAATGGGACTGGGGGACCCTCGATACAGGGCCCGAAGACAGGAGCAGGTGGTGGTGGGCTGGCAAAAAACTGTATTAAAAAATATAGATTTCCTGACCCGCAAGAAAAATGGGGAGTGGTGATCATTTTTGACCTGAGATATCTGAACAAATGCATAAAAAAGGAAAGATTCAAAATGGTAACACCCGGCTTAGTGATACCATCTCTGCAATTGGGTGACTGGCTGGGGTCACTGGATCTGAAAGATTCCTACTTCTACATTCCAGTCAGACATATCCAGAGAAAGTACCTCCAGTTCAGGATAGGGAACTGCCAATACCAGTTCACATCCCTTCCCTTCGGCCACACCTCAGCACCAAGGGTTTTCACAAAGTTCCTAACTGTTGTGGCTGCATATCTAAGAAGGCAATGTGTGGTGGTTTTTCCTTACCTGGACGACTTGTTAGTCTCAGGAAAAACAAAGCAGGAGCCAGGGCACTGTATACAGTTAGTACAAACACCCCTGAAAAACTGGGTTTCCTGATAAACGTGCAAAAGTCACAAAAAGAGCCAGCTCAAGTATTGGACTTCATAAGTGGAGCTCAGGATACCCTGTAAGGCAAGACCTTTCTTCCACAAGCAAAGGTTATCAAATCTGATTTGCAATGCAAAAGAGCTGGGCAGCCAAGGCCTACAAGGGCTTTTCTGAAGTTGCTGGAACATGTGGACTCTTCCACTGCATTGGTACCAGTGGCCAGGTTCCAAATGAGGGACATTGAGCACCACTTGTGGGACCACTGGTCCCAAACATGGGATTCTTTGCCCAATCTAGTGCTAGTCATGAAAACACTGGCACTGTGTCGTCAAGGCACAGGTCAGGAAGCGTAGGGAAAACCAGGAGCAGTTGCAGAATTCACCAAAACTATTTATTTACAGTAGCAGTAACATAAAAAAAAAAACTTGTTCAGAATAACTATGTACAGAGAAGAAAAACAATAGTTTTAGTTCAGTCTCTGTGTCCCCTTTTTCTTCTAATCTCCCTTGCAGTTGCAGCTTAGCACTTATAAGTCCTTTCAACCCCCATCCTTAGTAAGCATCCTGTTTTTGTAAATATCAGGCAGGAGCTGCTAGAACACAGTGTGCTTCTTGAGTTGAGGCTCCCTTTTGCACAGCTTTTGCAAAAGGCTTAAAATTGAACTCTGGTAACCTCTAGTTTCCAACAGCTTTTTGCAGTCATCTCAAACTATAATTATGTATATTTCAACACTAATGCTATATATTTTCCAAACACAGGGGATCCCAATATCAGTTACATTTCCATACAGTGATCTGCACATATTTTTTATATCAGCAGATCTAGATATGCAAGGGAGGAAAAGACAGACAGCAAGAGAGGACTGAGAGACAGAGAGAGGCAAAGAATTGCAAGACTGTTTGGGACGATCAAGTCCAAAGTCTCACGGGAAATTTGGTTGCGCAACCAGACAGAGAAGAGACAGAAAAGGAAAGATCCTTGCATTTAAACACTTTCTCCATAACAACTGGGACAGGGTCCTATTCTACCCTGTCACACACTGTAGTGGCGGAAAGAGGACAAACTCCAAAATGGTATTACCTTCCTCCACCAATCCCCTATAAGTATCCTCATAACAGATGCTTCACTTTCACTCCTAGTGTGAGGTGGGGTGCCCACCTAGAGGATCTCACTGTGGAGCACACAGGAGAACCAGGAATGAATCAACCTCCTGGAGCTCAGGGCAGTGTTCCTAATAAAGCCTTTTCCTCCCAGATCCAGGGTCAGTCTGTCCAGATCCGAGCAGACAACACTACAACAATATATTACATAAACTGGCAGGGAGAACAAGATCCTCAAGGTTTTGTACAGAAGCCATGAATATCTGGAATTAGCCTATTCCCTAGGTGTAAAACTATCCCCAGTACACCTGCCAGAGAAAGACAATGTCCTAGCAGACTCTCTGAGCAGAATCAGCCACGGAAACCATTAGTAGACTATGAACCTGCAGATGCTGGCATCAGTGTTTAGACAATGGGGTACACCAGAAATAGATCTATTTGCTTTCTGGGAGAACATCCAGCACCACATTTTTGTTGCAGGCTCTCAGTAATAGAGCCAGTCTCAGAGGATGCCCTGGTTCTGAACTAGACAAGGATATTCCTGTATGCCTTTCCTCCATTTCCACTCCTGCAGAGGGTATTCATAATGCTTAGGATGGAACCAGCAACAGTGATTTTCATCGCACCAGACTTGGCCAGGTAGACCTGGTGCTCCATGCTTCTGGCCCTGCCCAGCCTGTTTCCAATCAGCCTACCACTGACGCACGACTTGCTGACCCTGTCTTACAGCAGGATAACATACCCAGATCTCAGAACCCTACACCTCAGGGCATAGTTCTTGAAGACATAGAGTTCTGTAGTTGTAACTTGTCCGAGGAAGTAATGAGAGTGTTGAAAGTTTTTTAGAAAACAAACAAACAAGTAAAACATATGCTTAAAAATAGAAGAGATTTTCATTCTGGTGTGCTCCCCAAAAGATAATCCCTATGCAGGCAGGTACTGTATGCCTACAATCTTAGATTACCTTTTGCACCTGCAGTCCATGGACCTGAGGCCTTCAACTCTGAAGGAGCATTTGGCAGCAGTTTCAGTTTACACATCACCCGGCAAAGGAAAGTCTCTGGACTCACAATCTATTTTCAAAAGTTTATTTAAAGGATTTGATCATTTGTACCCTTCTGTGAAGGATCCTGTCCCTTCCTGGGACTTGGATGTGTGCATTACCCAGCTGATGAAAGCACCTTTGAGCCTGTGGTTACTGCTACCCTTAATTATGTCACCTGTAAAACAGTATTCCTAGTGACTATGACATCTGCTAAGAGTGTGAGCGAGCTCTGAGCCCTCTGCACAGATTCAAATTACATTTTCTTTCATAGGGATGAGATAGTTCTCAGGACAAACAGGAAATTTCTTCCAAAGGTAGTGTCAGAATTCCACCCGAACCAGTCAGTTGCCATTTGTATGTTTTTTACTGAGTAATCTAGTACAGGAGAACAACAATTCCATTGCCTGGATGTGAAGAGGGCACTAGGTCACTACCTGGACTGCACAAAAGATGTCAGGTTCAGCAGTACTCAGTTTTTCTTTCACCTTTGGTGAAGTGGCGAAAAGCAGACCAGCATCCAGGAGAACCATCTCATGCTGGATAGTCTCCTGCATACAGTTCTGTTATGAGAAGCCTGGCAAGTTGCCCGCAGAGGCCTTAGGGTGCACTCTCCATGGGGCACCTCTGCCTCTGTGGCAGCTGCAAGGGGCATCCCTGCAAAAGTTTTTTAAAGCAACTACCTTGAGCTCAGTACACACCTTCACAAAACATTATCGTCTGGATATTCAGTCCAGGAGAGATGCCAGCTTTGGCACTGGTGTCTTGCAGAACCTTTTTCCTAAATGGATTTTGGACCTGTGCTTCCAAGGTACTGCTATGGAGTTTGCACATTGTGAATATATACTGATGGATTCCTGGGGTTGGAAGAAAAAATTACTCACTGTGGTAATGTTGTTTCTTCTTAAGGGATCCCTCAGTAATATTCAGTCCCTTACCCAGCCTTGCCTTTCAGAACCTGTAAATAGGTTCACACAAGAATCAGTTTCTTCTTCTGTTGGCTTGAGCATTACTTATTACATTGCCTTTACAATTGTTGCAAAGTGGCTAGATGGTAAAGATTTTTCATACATATGTTGTTGTTTTGCCTAAATTTGATTACTGTAAGCCCACTCCCAGTCTAGGGCTTGCTTTACACCTCTTTCAGCACCCATAGGTCCCATTGTTGCCCTCCAGCTCCTAAACGACCTTAGAGATGGGGACTGCCAGGACACAGCATTTGTACATCCAGGAGACCTGATAGGATTCAAACCCATGGCTCCAGATCACAGACATCATAGCGATTTGCCACACATTCCCTCTCTCCTCTGGCCCCTCTGTTGTTCCCTGAGGCCAAGGCAGGGGTGGAAAGGAGGACACCAGCAGCTGAAAGAGTTCCCTGAGCCCAAGAGCTGTAGTAGGCCGGGGAACAAACAAGAGGAGCGTGGTGGCCAATGGCTGTGCTGCTGCGCTTGTGCAGATGCGCAAAATGGAGCTGTGGCTCCAAACATGAAATCAGGCAGTGCGCTCACATCCGGTGACCGCCCTGGCTCCAGAGTTGGCTGTGAACCTGGGATCTAGCTACATTGCGCCATCAGGCTCACCTGAAGGAGTTTGTGGACCCATGGTAGGCAGCTGGGCCAGGAAGCAAAAGAAGACAGTGTGCTAGCCAGGGCTCCAGGTAAGATTTTTTTGGGATGAGTACTTTACTCCTCATTTTAAAAGTGAGGAGAGTAAAACCAAATTCAGATGCGTACAAATGTCTGGACGAAGTGGAATAAGGAATACATTTTTAAAAACTATGTAGTTTTTTTCTAGATAAGAACTAATCAGGCACCAGTAGTACTCCAGCTAATGTTGGCAGGCACAAGTAATTTACTCGCCAGTTTAAAATATAGTGAGTAAAACAAACTTGGGATATGTACAAGTGTTATAAATCTGGAAAAAGTTTTCCTTTTGAATCACCAGTTTTGTAATGAAGCATTATTGTATGGAGTGTGCAACATCTACAGATGTTGGCTGAGTATTGGTACTCATTAAAAACATTTTCTGGAGAGTATTTCCTAAAATGAGGTGAATAAAAGAGGTCGGTGGTCACCTTATCTGGTGCCCTGGTGCTAGCACACCTTACGAGAGAAGTGGTTTGGAATGCTGTCTCCAGTAATCTGAGCCTCAACTTTAAAACCAGACAGGTGTCCTGTAAACAAACAGCAAAACAACCCGTGCTCTGAATAAACAAGAGGGTGCTCCACCTAACTGAGACCTGGTCAGGGCTCTGATAAACATCAAAAAACTTCCTAAATAAAGGTGAGCAATGGGTAAAGGTCTCAATTAAAAGTAAGCACAGATTCCTGAGTATATTCAGGTAACATTTATTGTGCTAGCACAAATCTTTGTCCAGTGCAAGTGCAAAATTCAATATAAAAGTTGATATAAATGGCACATACAGACAACAGGAAAAAAGACCTACCCAAACCTATAGACCTGCCAGCCACAACAAAACCCCAGCGCTTTGGCACTTGACTTCCTCAAGTGTCCAATAAACCAAAGACATTCCTGACTCCCAGACATCAGGGTCAGGACATGCTAAAGGCACTACTCTGGGACTACAGATAAAATGGCAGTGAGCTGTAAAGGTTGGGACCTCATAGTAAACAAAGATGGTGGTCGAAATGAGGGAACAGAATTGCAGAGTACCCTGGGAATGGGGTTATAGGTCAGACCAGCTTTGCTCATGAATATCCATCAGTTGGTAAGCAGCTTGTGCCAGAGAGATTTTGTCTGTGAACAAGCCTGGCCAATCAGGCGTTGAGTTTTAGCGCTGGTAAAAAGGGCTGGTTTTCAGTGTTCATGGCAGTTCCGTCAAACCTCAGAGAGACTGGCTGTGTGTCAAGGTGTGGACCAGTGTGCCACTGTCAGTCCAAGCACTGCTGTCCTGGCAGGCTAAAAGTGTTGGGATTCCAGAGTACAGTGTTTATGAGAAGAAGACGGCAAATAAGGGGCAGGTGTTGCTGGTAAGGGACTTCAGTCTGTCAGATGTAGATTGGAGCATCTCAGCTGTAGCTTTAACTAGGAGCAGGAACATCCTGGACTCCCTGAAGGGGGCTTTCCTCAGGCAACTATTAAGAGAGCCCACTCGTGAGGTGGCCATACTGGACCTTGTTCTCACCAACAGGGACAACATTGCAGAGGTTGCAGTGGGTGGCCACCTGGGGACCAGTGATCACCGTATAGTGTGTTTCAATATAAGCACTGTGACAGAAATTAACCACACAGAGGCGAAAGTCCTGGACTTCAGGAGGGCCAGTTTTAAAAAGATGGCGGAATGCCTCAGGGAAGCCCTTGCCGGGGGGAGGGGGGAGTGGTGGAACAGTTAGCAAAACCAAAAGAGGAGATAGTGAAGGCAGTACACCTCTGCATCAGGAAAGTAAACAAAAGCAAGAGGAAAAAGAGACCACTATGGTTCTCAAAAGAGGTGGCTGGGAAGGTAAGGGCAAAAAATTTAGTATTCAGGAGGTATAAGGAGACTCGGAGGGAGAATAAGTAGGTGTATCAGGAGAGAGGGAGATGGAGAGGGAGGCAGGGAAAGCAATTAGGAGCACAAAGGTGCAATCTTAGGAGAAAACAGTCCAGGCAGTA
Organism: Neoceratodus forsteri; assembly: GCA_016271365.2. NCBI lineage: Eukaryota > Metazoa > Chordata > Ceratodontiformes > Ceratodontidae > Neoceratodus > Neoceratodus forsteri. Next base: position 558,643,610 of record CM057458.1, read on the forward strand.
AAGAAAGGGGACAAGACATTTTTCGGATATATAAGAGAAAAGAGAAAGACCATTGGAAGGATAGTAAGGCTTAGAAGGGAAAGGGGGGAAATGTGTTGAGGGCAACCAGGAAAAAGCAGACATCCTGAACAAATACTTTTTTTCAGTGTACACAGAGAAAGGGGAAGGCGAGGGACCACAGATAAGTGCCAGAAGCATCGAAGGAAGGGTGGGGGACACTAGTCCATTTACAAAGGAGAGAGTCCTGTAGGAAATCGCAAATCTGAAAGTGGCAAGGCTTTGGGCCAGACAGGGTGCATCCAGGGATATTAAGGGAGCTGAAAGAGGTGCTGGCTGCACCTCTGACAGCGCTGTTCATCCACTCACTGCAGACAGAATGTTTCCGGAGGACTGGAGGAGGGCAGATGTAGTCCCACTTCACAGACGTGGTAGCAGGAAGGAGGCTGGCAATTACAGTCCAGTCAACCTGACTTCAGTGGTGGGGAAATTAATGGAATCACTACTGAAGGAAATGATTGTGGAATATCTTGAATCCAGTTACTTACAAGATCCGAGGCAGTATGGATTCACTGTGGGGAGGTGATGTAGAACAAATTTGATAGATTTCTTTGTCTGGGTGACCAGGAAATTAGATTAGGGTGGAGTAGTGGACGTGGCCTACCAAGATTTCAGTAAGGTCTTCAAAACTGTTCCACACAGAAGACTCATAAACAAGCTGGGCAGCCTAGGAGTGGGTCCATAGGTGGCAAACTGGGTATGGAATTGGTTAGGGGACAGGAGACAGAGGGTGGTGGTAAACGGAGTTCACTCGGAGATAGGGAGAGTGACCAGCAGGGTGCCACAGGGATCAGTACTGGGGCCAGTCCTCTTTAATGTCTTTTTTAGTGACATTGCAAGGGGCTAGAAGGGAAGATGTGCCTTTTTGCAGATGACACTAAAATCTTCAATAGGGTAGGCACCCGGGGGGTGTGGGGGGTAGAAAAAATAGAGATCTAAGAAGGCTAGAGGAGTGGTCAAGGGTGTAGCAGCTACATTTCAATGCAAAGAAGTGCAAAATAATTCACTTGGAGCACAGAAACCCAGGGGCGGAGTACAAAATGGGGGAGTGGTATTAACGACCACCAAGCAGGAAAGAGACCTAGGGGTTATCATATTTGATAGCCTGAAGCTGGCCAGGCAGCATGACAAGGCAGTGGGGAGAGCTAGTGGGATGTCAGAGCACATAGGGAGGGGTATCACCAGCAGAAAGAGGTGGTGTTATGGCTGTATAGATTACTGGTGAGACCTCACCTACTGTAGAGTACTGTGTCCAGTTCTGGAGACCACATCTCTGGAAGGACATAGACAGAGCAGAGGCGGTCTAGAAGAGGGCAACTAAAATGGTGCAGAGTCTGCATCAGAAGTCTGATGAGGAGAGACTAAAGGACCTCAATATGTACACCCTGGAGGAAAAGGGAGAGAGAGGAGATATGATAGTGACTTTCAAATACCTCACGGGTATAAATAACGTTAAAGAGAGAAGCATTTTTCAGAAAAAAAGATGCTCAAGAACAAGGGGACATGCTATGAGGCTGGAGGTGGGACTGACTCAGGGGAGATGTGAGGAAGTACTTCTTCACAGAAAGAGTGGTGGATGCCTGGAACAGCCTCCCAGTGGAAGTGGTGGGGGCCAAAACAGTAATGGGATTCAAGAATGCATGGGATAGTCATAAGGGAACTTTAGTGTTAAGGAAAGATGGGGGGTAAAGCTGGAGATCAAGTAGGGTCTGCGGAGTTACAGTAGGTAGGGAAAATGGGCAGACTAGGTGAGCTAAGCAGTCCTTATCTTCTGTCAGATTCTATATTTCTAAGAGAAGTTCTCAGCAAAACTACAGTTTAAAGGGCAAGCTGGAGCTGGCATTTTCCTGACTCACCACAGACTTTTCTTCTCCGGGTTAGCAGCTCCTACAGTGTCTGTAGTCCATAAAGGCACATATCATGTTCCACGTCCTGAGCCTCAGCGAGACAGTCATAGCGAGAAGTGGAGAGAAGCCACCGACAAGCCTCAGGAAGCCAGCATCCTAGCTGGGAATACTGCATTCAGTCTGCTTGTTCCAGCAGCCTGTACCAGAGGTATCCATTGAGGCATCAAAACTATGAGTAAAACCCAGGGTTCGACCCTGCGACTGGGGGAAAAAGGTTGTTATGCTAAGAGTTGAGGGAGAAGTCTGAGACAGGACAGTGGCTTTGTGAGAAGCTCAGGCACAAGATCTGTTGAGGCCTGTGACAGGGTGAGCCCTGTCTGGGGTGGATGCCCATGTGTGGGGTATCCGCCCTCCTATTCCTTTCACCCTTTGTTTCTGTGGGACAGCCACTCATACTGGGAATGAAACTGAAATAAGTTTGCTGTATGCTTGTCTATTTTAGGGTGTCACATTTAACTATTTAATGGAAATAAGAAGAAAAAGATATCGAGTTCCAACGGTTAGCAGAAGAAGGGAGAAGAGGAGTGCACCCTTGTTCTCTGGTTCCCCTTGCAAACCCAGTGGAACCCTCGTGGACTTACTATCTTTTGAGATGAAACAAAATAGTAACATAAATCCCCCTTATCCAAGAAAAGAGGAGTTGAGGCTAGGCTAGAAAAATTAACATGTATGAACATGTACGTCTTTATTATTTGACTGGAAACTCCTCAGAATAGGAGGTTTATACTGGTTTTAGCAAAAAGGGGTGGATCACCTGACAGTGATGTCATCCCTGAAAGGTATAAAAACCCACCACTTGGAGTAACAGAGATAGATAGGGGAATCAGTTGAATGCCAACTACGTAGTGAGGAGGACCTCAGAAGTGCATGCTTGTCTCCACGCTGTTCTGTTTGCAAAGGCTGAAGCTAAGCATCAGGAATTTTCTAAATTAGAAAGTTTGCTGGATACTGGACATTGAATAACCTTTTGCTTTCTGTGTGATTAGTATTTTTATTTTCTGATTTGAATAAAATATCATACGTTTGAGTTTTTAGGTACCTGAATTCTGGTTTGTTGTATCTGTTTTATCCCACACCTTCACAAGACCAGCCGGCCACCAACTCCCATTGAATTACAGATAGGGGCCCCTTTGGAACTTGGTTCAAAAACAGTTTACAGTTTTTATTCAACAGCAGTTTTTAGGTATGTAAGCGAAAGGAGTAAGACCAGGGGTGGGATCGTAAGATTAAAAAGGGAAGGGAGGCTGTGCAGAGGGGGACCAGGAAAAGGCAGACATCCTGAACAAATACTTTTGCTCAGCGTTCACAGAGGAAGGAGAAAGGAAGGGGCCACAAAAATGTAACAGGAGCATGGGAGGGAGGGAATTGGACACTAGTTTTTACAGGAGAGTGTCCTGAAGGGACTCATTTATCTGAAACTGGACAAAGCAATGAAGCCAGATGGGGTGCATCCAAGGGCATTGCTGGTGCTCAGGGAGGTACTAGCTGCACCTCTGACAGTTTTGCTTAACAGCTGATTGCAAACAAGAGTGGTTCTGGAGGAGGGCAGATGTAATCCCACTTCACAAAAGTGGTAGCAGGGAAGAGGTTGACAATTATAGGCCAGTCAACCTGACTTCGGTAGTGGGAAAGTTTAATGGAATCACTGCTAAAGGAAAAGATTGTGGAATATCTTGAATCCAGTGGGTTATAATACCTGAGGCATCCTGGATTCATGGGGGGTCAGTGGGGTGAGGTGGGGAGGTCACATCAAACAAATCTGACAGATTTCTTTGACTGGGTGACCAAGGAATTAGATCAGGGTGTAGCGGTGGACATGGTCTACCTAGATTTCAGTAAGGCTTTCGACACTGTTCCACATAGAAGGCTAGTAAGCAAGCCTGATAGCTTAGGAGTTGGGTCCAAAGGTAGTAAGCTGGGTAAGAAATCGGTTAGGGTATAATTGACAGAGGGTGGTGGTAAATGGAGTGCAGTCAGAGGAAGAGGGTGACCAGCAGGGTGCCTCAGGGTTAAGTGCTGGGACTGGTCCTCTTTAATGTCTTTATAAATGACATTGCAGAGGAGCTGGAAGGAAAGGTCTATCTGTTTGCGGATGACACCAAAATCTGCAATAGGGTTGACACTCTTGGGGGGGGGGGGGTTAGTGGAAAGGATGAGCAGAGACCTGAGAAAACTTGAGGAGTGGTCAAAAGTAAGGCAGCTGGGTTTCAGTGTGAAAAAGTGCAAAGTGATGCACTTTGAGCAAAGAAACCCAACAGCAGAGTACAAAATGGGTGGAGTGGTATTGACAACCACCAAGCAGGAAAGAGACCTCGTGGGGGGAACACATCCGATGACCTAGAAGTGGCCAGGCAGTACAACAAAGTAGTTGGGAGATCTAGTGGGATACTGGGGTGCATAGGGAGGGATATAATCAGCAGAAAAAGGGAGGTGGTACTGCCTCTGTATGGCTTGCTAGTAAGACTCCACCTAGAGTACTGTGTCCAGTTCCCAGGTCCCAGCTTGAGATTCTTGAGAACCAAGTTCACAGTGCTATTGTCCTTATGCTTGTGGTCAATGAAAGGACAGTGGGAGATCACCTGTGATTCATGAAGGACTGGTTCAGTGAGGAGTTATATAAGACTGTGGACATGGCACCAATACCCATGTAGAAGGTGTATCGCATCAGCCCCGGGCAGGCAACCAGATAGACTGTAAGGTACCTAGCACTATATTAATTGTTACCAACAAGGTTGAGACCAGGCACTATCTTCTGTGGTTTGCTTGTTAGGCAAGACTGGTTTCATTGAATGGGAAGCAGATCTCAGTCTTTCTTTACATCAGCTATGCAACAAGGCAGAGGCAGAAGAAGACTGAGGGCAGTGCGCACCACGCTGAAAGAAGCAGAAGTTCAGCACGCAATATTTTCTGCAAAATTCCACGTAGTCTACCCATTTCAGATGCAGGAAAATGGGCTCCGAGGATGAGGGAAGCCAGATGATAAAAGGCAGATGGAGTTATCAAACTCGGAGGGCTAATCGCTGATGGCCTTTTTAATAAGGTCCCCTTGTTGAGAGCACCTATTGAACTGCCTCCCATGCCTGTGGTATAGTATGCACAGTCTTTGAATGGTGGAACGTAATTTTACCTTCTGGTAGGCCATGGGGGGACACAGAGGTTCTCACATTGTTCTTATTGCGAGACTATTTAATTTAAGTGTCTGGGAGAGACCATGAACATTTTATTCCTTTCTGTAGATTTTGACTCCCAGCCCATAAGGTATCAATATAGCAGCACAGTGTCGCTGCTATAAATGTTATGGCTTTTTCAGACAAACCTACGGTAAAAGATTCATTCACTTTCATCAAACTGACTGTTCGAAAATTTCACTGTGTGATAACCAAGTCACAATTTTTAGAAAACGCACACTAAAAAGTAAGAAATGGTGCCCAGTTTTGAAGCAGCTGTGCATGTTTCTTGAACCTTTTCTCTACAATTAGATACATATATATTTATATGTAACAAAACAATCACACACAAAAAATAAAATTAAACCGGATAAACACGAAGGTAGACAGACATGTGGGGAGTAGTGCAATGTAATGGCTGTGGGGCAGCAGTCTTCCGGGAGTCTTTCTGGAGGCTGAGATGCTGCCCTATTTGCATAAAACTCTCTGCCCTGAGGGAGGAGGTTGCCCGTCTTCAGGCCACACTGGACAGTAGTAAGGGAACCTCCCCCCATCCAGGAAGCACCAGAACCACCACCACCACTGCCTCCGAGGTTGTGAAGAAAGCACAGCAGTTGGACAACAGTGGGCTCAAGGAGGGTGAGGGTGGTGGAACAGAGGCACACCCAGTCAGTTGTACCACTCCACAATCCATACACCATTCTGATGAAGCATAGTTCCCCTATGGATGCATCCACAAAGGAGACCAAGGAGGTTGTGGCCAACTGTCACAAGGGAGCCCCACAGGAAGGAGGCAGAGGACACCACAGGGAAAGGAAGCAGCTCCTGGTGGGAGACTCTGTCATTAGTGGGATAGAACTGGGAGGAGCAGGGAAAACTGAACTAAGGTGCCTGCCTGGTGCCATGGCTTGGAAGGACAGGAAACACATCCTCAGGATCACGAGAACAGCTGCACAGGAGACTGTTCTGGACGTCGTCGTCCACCAAGGGATAAATGACTTGACTCAACATGAGATTAGAGCAGTGCAGGAGGAGTTTGTGGAGTTGGGGAGTGGCTAAGGCAAGTATCCTTCTCAGAGGTGCTGCCTGTCTGTGGCAAGGGTGAGGCGAGGGTACTTCGCACCATTCAATTCAATGGATGGTTAAAAAAATGGTGCAGAGCACAGCGGTTTGGCTTTACTGGGGACTGGGGTTCCACCTGGAGGGATACCAGCCTATACTGGCAGGATGGTCTGCATCTGTCCAGGAAGGGAACAAGTCTTCTGGGCAGTCGGTTTAAATGCTTCATTGGCAAGCTTTTAAACTGGTCAAGGGGGGAGGCACTGATAAGCAGCAGGGAATTCCCAGCCTCCCACTACAAAAGAGGGTACTAAATGAGGGAAAGACCAAGGTACAAAGGTCAGCAGGTAGTAGGACAGGGGTCAATGGAGAAAGCAATGTCAATGAGGACAGGGATAGTGCTACAAGAGGTAAAGCCATCAAAAAATGGAGAGAAATGAGTACTAATGCCCAGTCTGGGTAACAAACTTCCTGTATTAGTGGCCTTGTTGGAGGAGGAACATCTGGATATCGTGGCAGTCACAGAAACATGGTACACACATAACCATGACTGGGATGTAAACATACCAGGATACACTATCTACCTGAGGGACAGGGAGGGTAAAAGAGGAGGAGGAATAGCTCTCTACTTAAGGGAAGGAATCAAAGCTACAGAACAGAAGGGTAAACAGGGAGGAGAGGAAGCACTGTGGGTCAATTTGGAGACAGGCAATGGCACCACAATCCGCACAGGGGTTGTATACAGACCCCTATCTCAGGGGGAGGACATGGACAAGGAAATGATAGGAAGTATCCTTAGATTGGCAGAAAAAGGGGAGATATTGCTGATGGGGGATCTAAATATGCCAGATGTTAATTGGAGTACATTTGCAGCAGCCACTTCTAAGAGTGGGGTCATTCTAGATACCCTACAGTGGGCATGCCTTAGACAACTAGTATTGGAACCCACTCGAGAGGGAGCAATCTTAGACCTGGTACTCTCAAATGGAGATGTCGAGGGGAACACAGATTTAGAAGTGGGTAGCCATCTGGGAACTAGTGACCATCGAACAGTATGGTTCACAATAAACACAGCAGTAGAGTCAAGCCATACAAAGGCAAAGGTACTGGACTTCAGAAGGACTGACTTTGCTAAAATGGGTGAGTGCCTAAGGAATGCACTAGCAAATGGGCAGGAAAGAGGGGTGGAAGAACAATGAGAAATAATCAAAACTGCCATCACAGAGGCAGCAAACCTTTGTGTGAAGCAAATAAACAAAACAGAATGATGTAAGAAACCACTATGGTTCTCAAAGGAGGTGGCAGGGAAGGTTAGGGAGAAAATGAAAGCTTTCAGGAAGTACAAGGAATCACAGAAGGAGCAGGACAGAGAATTGTATCAGTAAAAGCAAAAGGGAGCTGGGAAGGCAGTCAGAACAGCAAAGGCCCAAACCGAGGAAAAGGTAGCCAACACAGTTAAGAAGGGGGATAAAACCTTTTATAGGTACATCAGGGAGTGAAGGAAGAACAAGGGAGGGATAGTGAGACTTAATAAGGGGGGGGCAAAGGCTGACTGTGAAAAGGCAGAGATACTAAACAAATATTTTTGCTTACTATTCACAAATGAAGAGGGGGAGGTACCTAAACCAAACAACAGAAACACTCTGGATACAGAAGTTGATACCAACCCATTTACAGAAGAAAGGGTTCTGAAAGAACTCTTAAAACTGAAGGTGGACAAAGCAATGGGGCCTGATGGGATTCGCCCCAGAATTCTAAAAGAACTAAGGGTAGAACTAGTGACACCACTGACTACCCTCTTTAACAAATCATGGGAGGATGGGGTGGCACCTGAGGACTGGAGTAGGGCAGATGTGATTCCACTTCACAAAAGTGGGAGCAGGGCAGAAGCAGGCAACTACACACCTTTTAGTTTAACCTCAGTGATAGGGAAAATGATGGAATCACTTCTGAAGGAAAGAATTGTCGAGTTCCTAGAGGCCAAAGGGGCACAGGACCCAAGGAAGCATGGATTCACAGCGGGAAGGTCATGTCAGATGAATCTAATCGATTTCTTTGACTGGCTGACCAAAGTAGTAGATCAGGGAGGGGCTGTGGACATGGCCTACCTAGACTTTAGCAAGGCATTTGACACAGTCCCACACAAAACATTAATATACAAGTTAGCCAGCCTGGGAGTGGGTCCCAAGATGGTAGCCTGGGTAAAGAATTGGCTGGAGAACAGGACACAGAGGGTAATAGTAAATGGAGTCCACTCTGAAGAAAGGGGTACCGCAGGGTTCAGTACTAGGACCGGTCCTCTTCAATGTCTTTATAAGCGACATTGCAGAGGGACTGGAAGGAAAAGTATATCTCTTTGAAAGACGACACAAAGATCTGCAACAGAGTTGATGCACAAGGTGGGGTGGAAATAATGAGAAGGGACTTGTCAAGTTCGGAGGAATGGTCAAATGTATGGCAGCTTAGATTCAGTGCTAAGAAGTGCAAGGTAATGCACCTGGGAAACAAAAACCCAGGGGAAGAGCACACAGTGGGGGGTGAGGTACTAACAACAACAAAAATGGAAAGGGACCTGGGGGTGGTCATATCAGATGACCTAAAGGTGGGCAAGCAATGTGAAATGGCAGTAAGGAGGGCTGGGGGATACTGGGATGCATAGGGAGAGGCATCACCAGTAGAAAACAGGAAGTTGTCATCCCTCTGTACAGACAGCTGGTGAGACCCCATCTGGAGTACTGTGTGCAGTTCTGGAGACCCAATCTCCGCAAAGACATAAATAGGATGGAGGCAGTCCAGAAGAGGGCAACTAAAATGGTGGAGGGTCTACACCGGAAGACATATAAAGAGAGACTTAAGGAGCTTAATATGTATAGCCTCAAGGAAAGGCAGGAGAGCAGGGACATGATAGAAACTTTCAAGTACCCCAGGGAATCAACAAAGTCCAAGAGGGTAGCATCTTTCAGAAAACGAAGTGTGCAAAAACAAGGGGGTACAATTTGATGATGGGGGGGTGGCTCAGAGGTAATGTAAGGAAGTATTTTTTTCACAGAGAGGGTTGTGGATGCATGGAACGGCCTTCAGAGGAGGTTGTGTGAGTCAAAACCAGTGGTGGAATTCAAGCATGCATGGGACAGTCATAAGGCAATTCTAGGGGGTTGGGGTGGGAAGAAATAGGCTGTTGGTTAACTAGGATCTGCAGCTTATCCAGTAGGTAGGGAAATGGGCAGACTGTGTGGGCCAAGCGGTCCTTATCTGCCGTCAAATTCTATGTATGTTTCTATGTATTCAGACAGTGTTCACAACCAAAAATGGTTTAACCACCCCCACCTGCAATTTGAGTGACACAGCCGGGTATAATTAAGGAGGGACTGAGTCTTTAGGCCTACACGTGGATGGCAGCAGACTGCTAGTGGTATAACATGGATTTGGAGTGGTGCAGGGATCTGGAAGTAAAAAGGGTGAGGCAGGTACTGCACATCGTAACTACAGTTTACTGTGTTTGAGTCCCACCAGCCTCTAAGCACAATAAATACCCACAGTCCCAACTACTCCCTCCTGCTGGTGCATCAGTTACCCCAAATCTTTATAGGAGCCTCCATAACTCACACTACGGAGGTAAAGTTATGGGCATGTAGAGGTGCATACCGATAACTGAAATTACTTGGTGAATGCCAGTCCCAATCCAAATGTAGGTAGTTAAGTAGTTAAAGTAAAAGTCTATTAGGGAGATTAACCTGAAAGTACTCAGCTCTGATATTTAGCTCTGTGCTTGCCCAGTCCTAACTAATTGATTGATTACTAAACTAAACAGGTTCCAGGGCAGGACACTGATGGTTACTCGCAACCTCAGCAGTGCAGCTGAATGGCAATCTGTGAGGTATATTCTCCATACTGATTCAGCAGGTAAGCTTGATTAAAGGTGGTTGCGGGGGGGACCGAACTCACTTCCATGAGCAAAGGGCGCAGGCCGTAATGAATCCTTTCATGACCCTAGTTGGTCCTCTTCACCCCTGGAGGGGACTTCTTTTCACCCACCCAAGAGCATGCAGTCACGCAGCACTGTGTGTGTGTTGGATCCTCAACACAGACAAATTTTATTCATTTACTTATTTGGAAGATGTTTCACCAAGAAAGACAACATGAGTTTTAAACAGCTCGTTTCCAGAAGCATCCTGGGTGGGGATGGGGGTAGAAGAATTGGGAGAACAGGCAAACACATATTTGCATGACACATTTTACAAATTTCAGCAGCAGAAGCAGAGAAAAGCAAGCTGGTTTCTCTCATGGATCAGAGCTATGTAAGGCAACCCCTGCTCCAAAGGCTGAAGTGTTAATGAACACATCAGGCTTCAGATTCTGAAACTGAATGTAGAGTCCCAGATAAGGAACTCTAGTGGCACTCAACCAAAAGACTGAGCAGCAGAAATCATGTCTGTCAGGCTGATCAGAGCTAGTCCTGGCACTTTGCAGCATTCACACTCCCTATCTCCAGTGTTGATTGGCTGAATCTTTGAAAAGTCAGGTTCTCCTGCAACGGAAACTGCTTCCTATAGGCTGTCTGAATTACCTTAGGTCTCTATGTAAGGGAAGGGATAAAAGCAACGGAACAAACGAGTAAACAGGGAGGAGAGGAGGCTCTGTGAGTCACCTTAGAGACTGGAAATGGCACCACAATCCACACAGGGGTTGTGTACAGACCCCCATCTCAGGGAGAGGGAATGGACAAGGATATGATAGAAGGCATCCTTAGGATGGCAGAGAAAGGGAAGTTACTGTTGATGGGGGACCTGAATATGCCAGATGTTAACATGAGCACCTTTACTGCAGCCACATCAAAGAGCAGGGCCATTCTTGATGCCCTACAGGGGCCTGCCTTGGACAGCTAGTGTTGGAACCCACTCGGGAGGGAGCAGTCTTAGACCTTGTACTCTCAAATGGGGACAGTGAGAGGATCTCTGATCTAGAAGTGGGTAGCCGTCTGGGAACGAGTGACCACCAAACAGTGTGGTTCACGATAAACTCAGCTGCAGAGTCAAGCCATACAAAAGTAAGGGTACTGGACTTCAGGAGGGCTGACTTTGGCAAAATGGGAGAGTGCCTTAGAAAAGCACTAGCAAACAGGCAAGAAAGAAAGAGGGGTGGAGCAACAATGGGGAAACATCAGAATTGCTATCACAGAGGCAGCAAGCCTGTTTGTGAAGCAAATAAACAAATCAAAATGAAAAAAGCCACTTTGATTCTCAAAAGAAGTGGCGGGGAAGGTTAGGGAGAAGAAGATAGCATTTAGGAAGTGTTAGGAAACACAGAAGGAGCAGGACAGAGAACTGTACCGGTTAAGGCAAAAGGAAGCAGGAAAGGCAGTCAGAATAGCAAAGGCCCAAGCTGAGGAAAAGATAAACAATTCGGTTAAGAGAAGGGGGATAAAACCTTTTATAGGTACATTAGGGAGCGTAGAAAGACAAAGGGAGGGATAGTGAGGCTGAATAGAATAGATGGTGGGTGACCAGAGAGGGACAGTGAAAAAACAGGGATACTGAATCAGTGTTCCACATTGCGTGAAAATATAGAGTGGTGGTAAGGGGAGGAGCCACGGGGGGGTCACCAGGGGCGGAGCTACCGGTGGGCGGAGTCAGTCGGGATGCAATAAATGCATAAGAAACAAGAAATAAGAGTAATATGATGATCTGGAGGCCTCTGTAGTATGCAGTAGCAAATAAAAGTGTGATAAAACATACTGGAGAACCTCTGCATTCTAGTTGCAGGCCAGGCAACAGTTTGTGAGAGTCTTAACATTTGGTGAGGCCATACTACAACTCTTTACTAGTGCCTGCAAGGCCAAGATCTAATCTTCGGTTTCACAGTCCTGCCCAATGAGCTGCAGCTTCCAAATAAGGAAACTGTCAACATCGGGCCTCAATTGAGATAAGCATAAGTGCATTTAGCACACTGGCACTTAATCTGTTTCGTCTCGCGCTTTTATTCGATTCAGCAGAAAACCCCTCTCACAATCTGAAGTTGACATGGGTATTATCATTGCCAGCTCTACAAAGTAGATATGTTTGGATACAGGTTCACATACTTAGTAGTTAGAGCGCAGCACATCAGAAATAGTCTTAAAGGCCATCTTTTCCGTGAACATGAGACTACGCCGAGAAGCCCATTCCAGTGCAGAAGCATCTACATCCACAACAGTAGCATACTGAACAAGAATAATCTCAAGGCTATCACTACCATACCCTTCCAACTCTTCAGTATCAACTTCCTGTATCATGCTGGGGTCAAAGATACTGAACGCATCCAAAAGTTCTGTGCTTGGAAACCTTTGCTCAATTTGAGCAATTAGGGCCCTAATAAACTTGTCATGCACAGAGGTTGTGAAATGATTCAACTGTGGTTCGCTAAATGGCAAGTTCAGGCCATTATCATTCAGGAGTACTAGTTCAGGCGAAACGGAGGAGAAGTACTGACCAGGTACCAGTAGGTGTGCCCTAAGAATCTCTAAAGTGGAATGTAAATGTCTCTTTATATCAGTAAAATTCAGAGCTGATGTTTGAAAGCATTTAGATAAGATGCTAAGGTGTGAAGTATGTCACACATCATGTATAAAATAGAGAAAACTCCCAGTTTTCCACCATTTTACTAGGCCCACAGCTTGGGGATCATGCCTTTCAGAGGCCTCTCTATGCAAGGACATAACAACGGATGGGAAAATCTTCCTTAGTGTGTCACATGCTGCATCATGAGACTACCACCTAACTGCTTTTGCCTGTTTAGGCTTTAAAACAGGATTTTCCATTGCCTGCTGAATTTCTTTCAGGGCAGCCATGCGAACAGCAGAGTTTTCATAATATCTGTATAAGTGATCTAGTGTTTGATTAAACTTTTAATGGCGTTCACTTCATTTGCTGCTGCCTTTACAGCCAAGGCCTCCGTGAGCCATACAGTGATTTTCAACAAGAATTGGGCTGACTTCTTTCAGCTTTTTAGCCACCCCGTTTTGCCTGCCCAGCATAACGGCTGCTCCATCACTGCCTAACCCTGCAAGGTGATCAACCGAGATTTGATTGTTATCTGAGAACTCCAGCATTTTTTTAACAATTGTGTCTGCCTTTCCATCAATTAGTTCCTCAAGTCCCAGGAAAGAAACTCTGGGTTTCCCTTCTTTGCAGTACATACCATACAAAATGAGCTGCTTCATAACAGCAATATCAGTTGTTTAGTCCACTAAATATGAAAAATTTGGCAGCCTTCAAATCTGCAAGAACTGATCTCCTGACCACCTCACCCAGAGAGAGAACCATTTCCCTGACAGTTCGATCAGAACGATATTTAACAGCATCAGCAATATGTATATTGTCTAGGTATTTGCATCCCAATGATTTGGCGAGATCCAGCAGTGAGCCATATTTCGTTGTGTGAGGCAGCTAATTTTTTATTAGCCAGTACATGCAACGAAGGGATGCCACAAAAGCTTCTTGTTCCAGGGTCAGGGCCTGCTACATTGCCTGCTCTATTCCACCTTTTGTAGCTGAAATTCTGCAGTTAGCTTCCAGTTCAGAAGCAACAACATGAACTGAACTGTTCTGATGCCTTTTATAGCATCTTCTAAATGTCTTACACCCACTGAGTACCCAAACTGTTCCTGATTTGGCATCTGTTTATGTTTTATGCAAAATGCACAAACATGCCATCATTTTCTTTGTACTGTAACCAACAGTATTTGTTAAGCCAGCCAGTATAAAATCCTGCTGCTCTATGCTTAGAGGTGTTTTTTTCTGTATTACAGGAGGAAGTGCAGGGAGTTTTTTGGACAATGACGTCGATATCTACTGGACCAACTGGCATTGTCCCAATCATTGACTCACACTTGTCATCTTGATCAGGATGTTTCCATTTTTGAGTTAATTTGAAACCAAAGTTAGTTAGTTTCTGCATTGTGTACAATAAAGCTATTTTTTTTCCTAAGTGTTGTCGTGTGTTTATTTGTCAATACAGAACGAGAACTTGGTAATGCTGGTTGAGCCCCAAATATTTTTTCTCACACAAATATTTTTTTGCTCCCTGAATCAGGGTTCAGAACAAGTGACCACTGACGAAGCAAGACTGCACAACCTGACTAGTGGTGCAGAACCCCTGGTGGCACAGTTAAGGAGACCAGAATTTTTTTTTCTCACACAAATATTTTTTTATTACCTGAATCAGGGTTCAGAACAAGTGACCACTGATGAATCAAGACTGCACAACCTGACTAGTGGGACAGACCCCCTGGTGGCACAGTTAAGGAGACCAGAAATTTTTTTTCTCACACAAATATTTTTTTATTCCCTGAATCAGGGTTCAGAACAAGTGACCACTGACGAAGCAAGACTGCACAACCTGACTAGTGGTGCAGAACCCCTGATGGCACAGTTAAGGAGACCAGAATTTTTTTTCTCACACAAATATTTTTTTGTTCCCTGAATCAGGGTTCAGAACAAGTGACCACTGACGAAGCAAGACTGCACGACCTGACTAGTGGGACAGACCCCCTGGTGGCACAGTTAAGGAGACCAGAATTTTTTTTTCTCACACAAATATTTTTTTATTCCTTGAATCAAGGTTTGGAAGCAAGTGACCACTGACGAAACAAAGCTGCACAACCGGACTGGTGGGACAGAGACTGTACACCCCCTGGTGGCAATATGTGGACTTCTGCTAGCTTTATTTTTTTTCACTTTTTTGCAGCTAGTAATTCTCTCTTTTTTTATGAAGCAGCACTCAGAAGAGAAAATAATGCAAGAGCCTAGAAGGTCCTTTAAATCTCTCCCACCGCTCTCCCCTCACTCACAACCCCACTCCACTGCAGAAATATAGTATATCAGGCTCAAAATAATAATATGGGCATACAATTTAGGTCTGTGATCAGTCAAGTTATCACACACTCTACTGGCTCTGCTGTGGCACAGTGCAGTCTGTTTTTTTCTTTTTGCAGTAATTTTCTTTTTAAGCAGCACTTAAGGCTTGAAGGGCTGTCCACCACTCCTCCCTTCACTTACAACCCCACACCACACACATGTGTCAAATATCAGGCTCAAAATATTCAAATAAAGTCTCTACTGGCTCTGCAGTGCTACACTTGACTAGTAATCTTCCTTTTTTTTTTTTCTTTTTACAAAATTCTTTTTTTTTTTCAAAGCAGCAAGAAAACCAAACTGAGAAGTGAGCTGCCTAGTACTAGTCTCTGTGAGACCACTCTCTCTCCCTCGCCCCCCTCACTCACGACCCCACTCCACTAATGCTGCTATTATCAAAAATGCAGGCTGAAAAATGTGCTCAAAACTAAGTCTGACAAACTGCTCAGTATTAATGCAACCGATGCTGACACTCTGAACACAAAGTCAGAGATCCACTGTCGATGCAAGACACAAGCCAAATGTAAAGCTCCAAAGTGATACAGTGATGTACCTAACTGGGACTTACCCAAAGTAAACTGCTCTGATAGGGCAAGTCAGCTGTCACTCCCTGGTTTGGCGCCTTTCCTCCCGCACGACCTGGTGACCATCGGAGTAGTCACATGATCTTGGACTGCCAGCACCGAACTACGGTTGTACCATAACCTCCCGTCTTTCGTGCATGACCAACAGAAGCACGGATGAGTTCTCGATGCTCGCGCATGCTCTAAGCGTGAGTACTGAGATTTAAAGTGACAGGCAGCTTTACCTGCAGAGAAACAGTATGGACTTTAAATGAGAGGCGGCCATTTAAGATAGCGCGGCGGCCCGCCTCTCAGTTGTAATGAATGGGGAACACTGCTGAATGAATACTTCTGCTCAGTATTCCCAAAAGAGGAGCAGGGGGAGGTACCTAATCCAATTAACAGAAGCACTCTGGATAGGGTGGTCGATCCCAGTCCTTTCACAGAAGAAAAGGTTCTGCAAGAACTCCTAAAACTGAAGGTGGACAAAGCAGTGGGACCTGATGGGATTCACCCCAGAATTCTAAAAGAATTAAGGGGAGAACTAGTGACATCATGGGAGGATGGTGTGATACCTGAAGACTGGAGGAGGGCGGATGTGATTCCACTTCACAAAAGTGGGAGGAAGACAGAGGCAGGAAACTACAGACCCGTCAGTTTGACCTCTGTGGTACGGAAAATGATGGAATCACTTCTGAAGGAAAGAACTGTTGAGTACATAGAGGCCAGTGGGGCACAGGACCCTAGGCAGCATGGATTCACAACAGGAAGGTCATGTCAGACGAGTCTAATAGATTTCTTTGACTGGGTGACCAAAGTAGTAGACCAGGGAGGGGCTGTGGACATAGCCAACCTAGACTTTAGCAAGGCATTTGACACAGTCCTACACAAAAGATTAATAAACAAATTAGCCAGCCTGGGAAGTGGGTCCCAGGGTGGTAGCCTGGGTAAAACATTGGCTGGACAACAGGACTCAGAAGGTAATAGTAAACGGAGTCCACTCTGAAGAAAGGGGGTTACTCGTGGGGTACTGCAGGGTTCAGTACTGGGTCCAGTCTTTTTTAATGTCTTTATAAGTGGCATTGCAGATTAACTTGAAGGAAAAGTAAGTCTCTTTGCAGATGACACAAAGATCTGCAATAGGGTTGATTAAACAATGGGGGCGTGGAAAGGATGAGAAGGAACTTGGCAAGGTTGGAGGAATGGTCAGAAGTATGGCAGCTTGGATTCAATGCAAAGAAGTGCAAAATAATGCACCTGGGAAACAAAACCCCTTGGGAAGAGTACACAGTGGGGGGGGGTAGTAACAACATCAGAAATGGAAAGGGACATGGGGGTAATCATATCAGATGACCTTAAGATTGGCAAGCAATGTGAGAAGGCAATAGGGAGGGCTGGGGGGCACTGGGATGTATAGGAAGAGGCATAACCAGCAGAAAACAGGAAGTTGTTATCCCCCTGTACAGACAGTTGGTGAGACCCCATCTGGAGTACTGCGTCCAGTTCTGGAGACCCCATCTCCGCAAGGACATAGGATGGAGGCAGTCCAGAGGAGGGCAACTCAAATGGTGCAGGGTCTGCAAGAGAAGCCATATGAGGAGAGACTAAAGAAGCTTAATATGTATACCTTTGAGGAAAGGAGGGAGAGGAGGGACATGATAGAAACTTTTAAGTACCTCAGTGGAATCAACAAAGTCCAAGAGGGTGGCATCTTTCAGAAAGAGATATGCAAGAACAAGGGGACACAATTTGAAGATAGGGTAGGTAGGGAAATGGGCAGACTGGGTGGGCCAAGTGGTCTTTATCTGCCATCAAAGTCTGTGTTTCTAGAGGAATCCAAGATTGTGGTGCCCATGTGTTGGGCATGTTTGTTTATTTAAAATGTCCCTTGTAACTTCGCACCATCTCTGGGAGTCAGTGGACACCAACAATAAAAGTATGGTCAGTGCTTAGTCGTAGTGTTGTTGTAGCAGTAGTTGTAGTAAGAACCCATTCCCGGAGGCTCAGAGACTTGTATATCATTAAAATTCAAACAGCACAGTATAATAATAATAAACCAGAATGCTCAGTCCTGTTTACTGTCTGTCAGGGGTGGGCAAGTGTTTGGCAAAGTCACAAGTGTTCTGTTCTCTTTTCTCTTATTGGCAACTCCCAGGCAGGAATTCAGAAAAATTTGTGTGACTCCTGACCACAAAGAAAAGTGTTGTGGATCCCAGCTCCTTCCACAATCCCTTAAGGTTGGGAGAAATTTTCAAAGGTGGCAGTACCTGGGATGTGGCACTAGGAGCACTGAAGAAAGAATGTGTTGACCTAGTTTTGGGGCACTTTATTTCCCTTTTTAACAAAGCCTGTGACCTTTTTGGCCCCTTCAGAAAGCTAAAACGCAAAGGGGTTAAAATGCCTGGATCACGGCACCCCTCCTTAACCGCATGGCTACTCGTGACCACCTCTGGCATGTGGCGCATGCCAATAATAAGAGTAGTGATGATTCAAGGAGGCTAGGAATGCTTGTACCCATGCAGTTCACTTTGCTAAAACTACCCACTTCCAAGACCTGTTCACTAATTCCTGGGGTAACAGCAAAAAATTCTGGGAGAACATGAAGAACCTCACTGGTAAATCCAACAAATCCCCTTCCTCAATGTTCAGTATAAATGGCACTACCACTCAGGACTTGAAAGAAATGTCAGACATATTTAATACTGTTTTCACTGACCTAAGTGGGGTACTGCCTCCCAACTTCTTTAATGACCCTCCCCACTCAGGACAGTGACCACAACATAAACTCAGCCCCTGAGATCCCCCTGCCCCTTCTATTTCAAGGCAGTAACCACCGCGGCTGCAAAATAAAACCTGCTGCGGGTACTTGGAAAATCTAGATACAGCAGCAACACCCTAGATCTTAAACTACTGTGCCTCACCTTAGATGCAGTCCTGACACCCCTCAGCAAGATCCTCAACCTATCCCTCTGTCTTGGTTAATTCCCCTTGGTCTGGAAAGTGGCAATGGTCACTCCTGTTCACAAGAATGAGGACAGGACTACCCACTCTAACTGCTGTCCAGTCTCCATCTTGCCGCTTCTCTCCAAAGTATTAGAGTATATTGTTGCTGATCAGTTGACAGAGTATCTTGCCTCCTATAACTTACAGTGCACCCAACTGCATGTTTTTTGTTAGGGGGCATAGCACCTCCACGACCCTGCTCGAATTTACTGATTAATATATTCATAAGTCATTGGACCATGAACAGATTGTGGGGCAATCTTTATTGACCTCACAAATGCTTTCGACAATATTAATGATGCCCTTTTCCTTAAGTCCCTACCCACCCTTGGGCTCTCACAGGATGTCACAGTCTGGTTTAAGAGCTACCTTGATGACAGAACCCAAAGAGTAAAAATACACGATACTCTCTCTCTCTACAGGTCATCCTCTGCGCTCTGGAGTTCCTCAAGGATTAATCCTGGGTCATCTCCTGTTTAGCCTCTTTTTTAACGCCCATCCACAAGTCTGTCCCTCCAACCTTCTCCTATATGCTGACGACACTGTGCTTTTCACCAGCCAGACTAGTCCTCCAACCCTCTTCAGCAGCCTGCAACGTAGTTTCACTGGAGTAGAGGCCTGGTTCACCAAACATAAACTAATCATGAACTATAAGAAAACCAAAGTGATGCTCTTTGCCAGTACATACAATAAGTGCAAAAATACCCAGTTACTGATTGCGAACAATCTTAGCTCACCTCTCAAATATTTATTTATTTATTTGAATCTTGGATAACACCTTTGAGCTAAAAGCTTGTTTGCAAAGGTTATACGTCGTAAGGCAATAAGACAAGGTACATAGACATTACAAAACAAATAGGGGTATATACAGCAGGCAAGCACATTATGGTACATACAGATACAGATTCACGCAAGTACAGTTAAAATACATCAGACAGGAGAGGTCAACTTTATTGCAACAGTACTAAGAGCATACCTAAGTTGGGCAAGCAGTTTATAGTGGTAACTGAGCTTTAGAGCATGCAGGTAGAGTTATGGAGGGTCAGAAGTGGTGGTGACCAAAGGAGTGGGAGGACAGAATAGATGAGGCAGGAGAGGTGGGGCAGAGACAAGGGGTGACCGAATAAGGTGGTTGAGTAGTCAGAGGGGTGGGATTGGACTGGAATCTGCAGGGTTCGTAAGTAGGTGATAGGGCAGAGCTGGGTAATGTGGGTGAGGGAGAGGGATAAGGGAAGGGTTTTAAAGTGGGGGTGAGGGAGGGAAAACGGGGTGAATATTGGGGGATTAATATTTGTGAAGAGAGAAAGCAGAAGGCGGGTGATAAAGAGGGGACATGGGGGTAAGTACACAATTTTAAGTATTTAGGCATAACCCTTGACAGTAACCGATCATTTACTGAACATGTAAATATTATATCCAGAGCTGTCAGCACCAGGTTAGGGCTTCTGTACAGACACAGACACAGACACAACAGGTCTCAGGAAGCCCTCTGTCTGACCTTCACTAGTTCTGTACTTTCTATTATTGACTTTGGACTCATAATCTATGGTTCAGCCACCAGCACCACACTCTGAAGGCTGTGTTGCTGTTAACAAAGCCTGCCACCTAGTCACTGGGGCCCACCCATACACACACACTTGCGACCTTTATGCCTCGACAAACTGGTTGAACCTCCATGACAGGATCTCCTATCGAACCTGTCTGTTTGCAAAGAAGATTCATCTTAGACTGGCCCCTCCCTCGCTTCTGCAGCTCCTAAATAGGACGCATAACCACCACTGCACCAGAAGCACAACCAATCCCACCTTCCAGGTCCCTTTCTGCCGCACTATGCAAGCCTAGCGAACTTTTATGTATAGATCATCAGGCTAGCTAAGTAACCTCCCACCTGACCTCCTAGCTTGCACCAAAATCGAACCCTTCAAAACCAAACTTTGAGAACTATAGACCAATCTCTATACTCCCGCCTCTCTCGAAGGCACTTGAACGTAGTGCCGCAGACCAACTCGTCGAATACCTGGATAAACACCAGCTTCTGTGCCCTGAACAGCATGGTTTTTGGTCTGGGCACAGCACCACTACAGCCCTACTTGAATTCATGGGCTTCATCCACAAATCTCTCGATCTTGGACAACTTGCCGGGGCAGTCTTTATCAACTTAAAAAAAGGCCTTCGATACGGTTACTCATTCCCTCCTCCCCAACCAACTAACTGCCACAGGCCTATCCCAAGATGCTGTTGCTTGGTTCCGCAGCTACCTGCACTGCTGCTCCCCGCAAGTTAGGATAGGTAATGTCCTGTCAGACAGCAAACCTGTCTGCTCATGCGTTCCACAAGGGCCAATTCTGGGCCATCTCCTACTCAGTTTGTTCCGTAATAGCCTCCCCTAAGCCAGCCAGTGCCGTATTCTCCTCTATGCTGATGATGCGGTTGTCTTCTCAAATGCCTCTGATCCAGGTGCCCTGGAGCGGAAACTCCAATGTGATTTCTCTGGTGTACAGAAATGGTTCAAAGATTATAAGTTGATAATGAACTACAAGAAAACAAAAAGCATACTTTTCACCAGCCCGCAAAACAAGTACAGAAAATACCCACTATAAATAAGCAATGATAGCTGGTCCTCCCTTGAACTTGTTCAACACTTTAAATACCTTGGTATTACTATCAACAACATGCTGTCCTGTACCCTCCACATTGATAACACGGCCAAAGCTATCAACATGCGCTTAGGATTTCTTTATAGACACAAGCATAACCTGACCCCTGAAACCCTAAGCTTAGCTGTTCGCAGTTCTGTGGGTTCCCTGGTGGACTGTGGTCTACCCATATATGGCCCTGCCACTGACTCTGTGCTCCAGCATATAAAAACTGTGCTCAACAAAGCCTGTCGGCTCATTACAGGTGCGCACAGGTTGACAGATACCTGTAACCGCTATGCCAGGGCACACTGGCTCATGCTCAGTGGACATTTAAAATACCAGATCTGCTTTGGTCTACTTCCGCCTGGGGTTCAACAACTCCTTGTTCCATGCATTAACCCATGGCACACCCATAACTCTGAACACCAGTTCTTCCTAACTCCGAAATGCCAAACATCCGTAGGTCACAGGTCCTTTGCATAGCAAGCCCCTCTACTCTACTCTACAAGATAACATTGCGTGCCTGACCACACTGGGTGCTTTTAAAGTGAACCTCAAGCTGCATATGGTTCGTGAATCCCGCTGTGTCTGCCATCACTAGTCCCACCTGCCTACCCCATTTTTTTCACACCTCCTACCCCCCATTCTGTTACCCTCTGTCACACAAGTTGGCCCTCCCTCAGCCCACATGCTCTGTACTCTCACCCCCTGTTCTCCCCTCGAGATTCTTCACTCTCCGTTGAACTAATTTCTGACTGCTCTCTGTAAGCTTACTGCACTTGGGGCCTAACCTCCCCCTTTCTTAGCACTTGGCAACTTTTTTCTGACAACTAACATTAGCACCGTTGGGCTTGCATCTGTTCTATCTGTTGTAGCTCCATTCTCCTTGTTTGAAACCTGATTGTGTGTGTAACGTACCCTGTTGTACACCTTGTCTTTTCAATCCTTGTATAACTGCATACCTCACTTGTTGTTGTAATATCCTGACGTGGAACCTATGTAAAGAGCTATTTACCTCAAAGGTTTATCCTAGAATTCAAATAAATAAATAAAAATAAACATCTATTGAAACTCAGCAGTTGTGACTGACCCATCTAGCTCTATCCCAGACTTTCTCCCATACACCCCTCAAAACTCATTTTTTTCTCAATATCCCTCCATTCAGCTGTCTACTTAACCTCTTCCTGTCTCCCATTTCTATCCCTACAATCACTACTCTATTTGCTACCGTCTCATCTCCCAATCCCCTGCATGGTTTCCCCTCAAATATACCTCTCATTGCCTACCCCATTCTCCTCTTTCCCCTCCCGAACATTAACCTCACCACCTGCCCCTCTTCCATGCATCTGTGCCCTACTCCCTAATCTCCGCTCCCTATCTCTCCACGTAGGTCCTGGCCCAGGACATTCCTGCACCATCCTCTGTATAATGCCTACTCCTAGCTGTCTGCAACCTTCCACTTCTGGTAGTTCCTCTCTACTCTCTTTCCTCCCTCTCTGAACTCTAAAACTTTATGGTAAAATGACAAGGCCACATATCTGGCTGCTACTACATGATCTGTACAGTACCTGTAACTTTGTAACTCTTGATACTTATGCTGCACTTACTCTGTACGGTTGTGTTTTATGTATTCTGTATACTCTTTCAGCCTTTGTACAATTGTTTGTCATTTTTGTTTGTCCCACTGTTTCTTCCTTTTATGACATGGAGCCTTTGTAAATGAGCCTCTGGCTCGAAGATGTTACAGAAACATAGACTTTGATGGCAGATAAGGACTGCTTGGCCCACCTAGTCTGCCCATTTCCCTACCTGTTGGATAAGCTGCAGATCCTAGTTAACCAGCAGCCTACTTCCTCCTTACTCCCCACTATAATTGCCTTATGTTGGTCCCATGCATTGTTGAATTCCCCCACTGTTTTTGACCCCACGACCTCTTCAGAAAGGCTGTTCCATGCATCTACCATCCTCTCTGTGAAAAAATACTTCCTCATGTTGCCCCTGAGCCGTCCCACCTCTATCTTCAGATTATGCCCCCTTGTTCTTGCACATCTCTTTTTCTGAAATGGACTTTGTTGATTCCCTTGAGGTACTTGAAAGTTTCTATCATGTCTCCTCTCTCCCTCCTTTCCTCAAGGGTATACATATTCTTTTAATCTCTCTTTGTATGGCTTCTGGTTCAGACCCTGCACCTTTTTGGTTGCATCATGATCTTCATCGTGGCACAGAATTGGAGTAGCCAGCCATTGCTCCTCAGTCAGTGTGGAGTTTAAGACAATTATTGGGGCACTTTGGGAGGGTGGGGCTACAGTCAGATGATTTGGATCGGGACTCATCGGGGGGTCGAGACTCAAGTCTGGAGCCTTGGAAATGGGTTCTGGTCTGGATGTTTTCAGCGACCATTGGAGGAGCCAAAGAAGAGATGCCGATCACTGATGCTGCAGGCTGCGCTGACACTGGAGCTGGAGGCGGAACTGACATACACACTGCTGCTGCCTGGTTGGTAATATAATGACAGCTGTCACTAAGTCAGGCAGTTGTCATCACAGAACAGTAAGTGCATTGTGCACACCATGGAATGGTTATGCTGGGGAGAGAGGGGGCTGAATGGCTGAAACAAGTTGGGGTCAGTCAGGGCTCAAACAGGAAAGAAAGGATCGGGATTTGGGCAGGCAGGGGGTTCGAGAGCTGAACAGGACATCGGGAAGGAAATTGAAGGTGCTCATTTAAACTTTGTGGATGCGTAAGTACCCAGGCACCCGAGCTGTTGCTGCCCTTGGCCTGAGTTTACATCATGTTGTTTTTTTTCAGTCTGTCAAATACATAAGCCATATCCTCATTATAAAGAATTTAGTAGAACCTCACAAAACTGGGCTGGCAGTATACCTTAGAGGTTAGTATGATGAGGTGTGAATGAGCTTGGTACATTTAGCAGACCTAGATTTGATTCCCGCAATCTCCACTTGCATACTGTATTTTATTTATTTTATTTTATTTAGCTTTTGTTGACCGGGTAAGTGCACTAGATAAATCCTGCCTATTTTCAGGCACGACCCGGGGGAGGGGGGATACAGATGAATGCCAACTAACCTTGAACCAGATTAAGCTGTTGGTGGTATTTTTAGTGAATGAGGGAAATTTGGCCAGGACACCGGGGAAATTCCCCTACTCTTTTCGGAGTAAGTGCCATGGGATCTTTAACATCCACCTGAACTACCACCAATCCAGGCAGATGGGACCTCGGTTTAACGTCTCATCTGAAAGACGGCACCTCAGAAATGCAGCACCCATCTCATGCTGCATTACAGTGTCAGTACTAGGATATTAACCCAAGTGCCAGATGTGGGAACTGAACCCACAGCCCTCTGATCTCCCGGCCTCAGAGGCGAGTGTGCTACCTACTGAGCCACTGACACTGCTATATGACTCTGAGCAAGTCACTTAACCACCCCAGTGCCCCTGGGGCTCCCCTAAAAACAGGCACTTGTGCCTAGTAAGTAGGGTTACCCTCTTTTAAGAAGTCAGTCCAAAGTGGAACATTTCTTAATGAAACATCATTTTTTGTAGGATAGTATGTAATCTCAACCTGTGCAACAGACATGTTTCTCTGCAGTATATCATCAGAATAAAGACAATGTATAGTAGTTTTTCAGTTGTTTCTACTGTTGTCATTTGAAGGTATTTTAGTTAAGATATTATCGATTTCTGCAACATTTAGAGGACAATTAGAAAATATTTTTTCTACTTTAACTTCAGGACAAGTAGCATTTTTCATGTTTTTTTGCAAGACACAGTTGCCCAAATGAGGACTGTCCTGTAAAAATCAGGACAGGTGGTAACCCTACTAGTAGGCCTTACCCAGCTACCAAAAAAAAATAAACACTGCATACAGAATAATTAACTCCAGGTGTTACGAACAGACTGCTTCTTAACTTGGAGTGGGTGCTGTGACATCATGAGAGCGCAGCTCAAGAGCTCTTGGTGTCACAGAACCCATAAGATGTTCAGATTCCTGTGTTCTTAAAACTGTATGTAAAGAGCCGCTGACAGCATTAGCAAAACTCTGAAAAAGTAAGATTTATATCCAGCTCCATCCCATATTCTTTAGTACTTCATATATTTTTAGTAATTAATTCCGGATCTACGATGCCATGTCGACAACTAACTCGTCGACTGGCATCACAGCACCAGGCTCCCTGTCGAGTGCGATTTGCAGTCGGCAGGGAGCCATTGACAGCAGGGACTGTTTTTTCCCCGAACCCCACACACTGGGGGCTCTGCCCCCCGCTCCCCTGTTACTATAGATGCAAAGTCAGAGTTGGTTCGGGGAGGGTTGTAGGACAGGGCAAAAGTGTTGTCGGCAGTGACGTATGTTGCTGTAGGGGGTTTGCCGCCGGAGGCTATCAACCACTTCTAAGGCACAAAGTGATATCTCTGCTCTAAATGTCTTCCAGCTCATCCAAGAACCTACCCATCTAAATCACAAAACCCAAACCACTCACTGTTAGACTGGGCTCTTGCCTCCCACCCTCACCGAGTCAAGTCCGGTGTCCTCCCAGATGCCCTCAGTGGTCACAACCCTATCTTACTGGTCAGGAAGGTCCACAGACCTAAACCACCACATAAAATCCAGCAACTCCACTCTTTCAGTTCCCTTGACTTAAACCCTCTCCTCAGTGATATATCCAGTTCTAATTGGTCCCCAATTGCATCCGCCACTTCCATCGACCAAGCCCTCACTTACTTCAGAGACAGATTTATAGCTACCTGGGACTCCCATGACTCGTTCAAACACACTAGAGTCTGAGGTATCAGACTCCCCTGGATCACCCTTGAATTAATGACCTGCCTCAGGGAGCACGGTTAAGCATGGACGAACCACAAGGCGCCTCAGCTCCCATCAGCCCTTACTAACTATCGCAGGCTAAGAAACGCTTGCACTAAAGCAATCAGAGTTACCAAGTCTGAATATTTTAAATCCTCTTTCTTCAATAACATAAACTCCCACCCACTCCAAATTTTGGAAAGTAGTCCACTCACATCCCCCGCATCCCCTACTCCTCCCCATGCTTAATGTAAACAACACACTAGAGTCTGAACCTTGCATAGTGGCTCAGGAGTTCAACTCCTACTACGCCTCCTGTGCCTCAGTCCTTCTAAATCCCTCCCTCAAACCTCTCCTCCACTCATTCTCCATCTCCTACCACTCAACCCCTCATACCCCCTTCTCATTCTGTCCTATCTCGCCTGAGGAGACACTAACGGCCCTCCCTCTCTCAGTCCCTCCAAAGGCTCCTCTCTGGATGACCTTGACCTAAACTTCTCTACCTCTTAGCCCCAGCTATTGCCTACCCTCTCTCTCTAATTTCTCTTCTTTACGTCCTCCTCCATCCCTACACCCTGGAAACATGCGGTGGTCCTCCCTTTCCCTAAGGGTGGCGATCTTTCCTCCCCTGCCAACTATCGCCCAGTCTCCCTCCTCCCTTCCGTTGCTAAGCGCCAAGAACACCTGGTTCTCTCCCAGATTACCTCTTTTGTTGCTGACTCCTTCTCCTTCTTCACCCCGTTCCAATCTGTTTTTTGGAAGAACCACTCCACTACCACCTCCCTCCTTAGGCTCTCTGACTCCATCCTTACTGGGATGGACAATGGCCTCATCACCTCTGCCAAATTTGTTGACCTTGCCAAGGCATTCTGGTTTAGAGCTTATCTCACAGGCAGAACACAATCAGCAGGATTCAGAATGCAATCTCTCCACCCCTCCCAGTCTCCACAGGAGTCCCACAGGGCTCTGTGCTTGGCTCCATCCTTTTCTCCATCTTCCTAAATGACCTTCCCTCAGTCTGCTCCTGTTCCTCTTCTATCTATATGTATGCTGATGACACTGTCTTGTTCACATCTGGCAGTACCACCATTGATGTAGCAACCGCTCTACAGCATGACTTCCACTAGGTTCAGCTCTGGTTTGCCTCACATTAACTATTCCTAAATACCAAAAAGACCGTCTCCATGACCTTTGGCACTAGGCAGAGACTCTCTAGGCTCCACCCCTTACCCTCTTTCCACACCCTTGATGGGATCATCCTTGAGGACACCCCCTCTTTCAGATTCCTTGGGGTTTGGCTGGACCAACACCTCAGCTTCTCTGGCCATATTGACGCCATTCTGAAAAAACTGTGCCTCAAGCTCGGAGCCCTTTACAGGAACCGTAGTTGCATCCCTCCTATGGCCTGACGAGAACTTGTCCAGAAGATGATCCTCCCATTTTTTTACTACTGTGATGTGGTCTATGGTGTCGCTCCCATGTCTTCCCTTACCAGATTGGAATCTCTTTTCAACTCCTGTCGATTTTTTTCTTGACACCCCATCTCAAACCCATCATTGTGATCTTTACTGTGCCCTGTCTTTCCCCCTGCTTGCTAACAGATGCCTGGCTCACTGTGCTAAGCTGACTTCCAGACTTTGGCTTGGTGTACTTCTTTCCTACCTCTCATGCTTCCTCCCCCCCCCCCGCCTCCTCCCACCCTCAGATCCTCCGACACTCGCACCATGTTAGTCCTCCATCGTACCACCCTCATCAGCCAATCGGGCTTCTCCCATTGCTTCCTTAAAATCTGGAACTCCCTCCCACTTCAAATACAACACTCCTCCCACTCCCTTGCCTTTGCCTGACATAACTTTCTCTCTGTTAGCTGCTCCTGCTACAATCCTCCTTAACCTATTCCCCTATGAGCCTGATTCAGCTTCACATCCACCTCTTTCCTGCAGAACCATCCCCCTACATCCTCCCCCTAGCACCCCTTCCTTTTCACCTTACTCCCACTCCCCATTCCCTCCTCTGTACACCAGCTTATCCTCACTACCCACTCGCCGATGCTTGGCCCAGGCTCCTGGCAGGGTTCTCTGCATCCTGGAAGGGTCCAGAACCTAGGCAAAGACTTTCCTCACCTCCTGCCCCTACCCCATTCTTTCCTGAAAGGGCTGGGTCTCTGCCCCTCTTCTCTCCCACTTCCCTCTCCGAGTCCTTCTGAAGCCTACTCCCCATTGCTGCCTACTTCCCTCCTGTCGTACTCTACCTCTTCCTTATGAAGGCAGGTTCCACAGCATACTGGAGGGGCCAGGCCCTAGCAGACCCTTCTCTTCCCCCCCTCTTCCTTCCTGATGTACTCTAACTCCCACTGCCTACAACCTGCTTCCCTCCTGTTCATGCTTGACCTCCACCTGGTGCAGGCAGGGTCCCCAGCATTCTGGAGGGGGTCGGGCCCTTGCAGACCATTCTCCGCCACCCCTTGCCTTCCCCTCCTCCAACCCCCCCCTTCCACTCCCCTGCTCTCTGCCTCTATGCCCCCACCCACCTTTCCTCCCGCCCCTACTTCCTAGCCATAGTTTTGGCTAACTCCTAATCTCTAATGCACTTATAGTCAACTTTGCATTTTTGTTGCATCTTGCAAATTTTGATCTAGCTGTGTGTATCCTAGCAATTTTGCCCTAGTTCAACCTCCTTGTATTCTGTCCAGCCAGTTTCTAACTACAAAGCTATGTCCCATCAAGTGTTTGCCAAAGATATTTGTGCTAACGTATCTTTTTTTTTTTTTCCCAACTTTATTTTTGCACTGACCTTGGGGAACTCTCTCGGGCATCCATGCGTCCACGAGCTCTACCTCCTAGTCTGAAGCCTCTGTCCACCCCCGCACCACGCTGACAGATTCCCTGGCTCTGTACCCTCCGAGGTAGGGTCACCTTATCCGCCCAGTGCGTTCTGTCTGTAAATCCAATGTGTCGGTCTGGGTGGGCAGCCATGGTGAGGAGAGAGCCCAGCTGATGGAGTATGGTTCGACGGGGTTTGGTGCCATCGCCTATTCCCAGGGATGGGGATTTTCTTCTTTCTTTCTCCCTCCCACCGGTCTTGGCAGTGCATTGCACTCCAGTGTGGCGCATGTGCACTCCCGTGCACGCCCACAAGAGTGCCACTATGTCCAATCTCCATTGCCAGGATCCCGAGTGCTGCCAAATTCCCGTGTCTCCACTGCGGGTCATGAGATGGCGGGATAGTCACCCCCCCACCCCAGGAAAGGAGAGCAGTCTTCCAGATGCTTGATCCTTTCCTCCCCCGCTGACCCCTGATGGCTCAGATTCATTCCCAAACCCGAGTCTCGACTTGGCGCAAGGTGTGGCTGTTTTAGAGATGGGAAAAAGGGGCTCCAGACGGGGGAATTGAGCCAAACAGGCTCAACCTCAGCCAAAGCAGAATCACTGCCGTGGTTTCCAGGGTTGCCTCCCATCTTCCAGTAGGGGGCAGGCTAGCTCACTATCTTCAAGCTTGGAAAAACATCACCACAGACAAGTGGGTCCTGGAAGTAGTGAGTCAGGGCCTGGCCCTCAGTTTCAAATCCTTCCCAAAGTTAAGGTCAAGGGTTTTCAGGCCAGCTTACATTTCGGAAAGGAAACTTCTGGAGACAGAAGTGGCCAATCTTCTGCAATCAAGAGGAATAGAACCGGTTCCTCTGCTACAAAGGGGGAAAGGGTTCTACTCAAGGTACTTCGTGACCTTAAGGAAAAATGGGGAGTGGTGACCCATTTTAGACCGGAGAGTTCTGAACAAGCACCTGGCAAAGCCAAAGTTCAGGACGGTAACCCTGGCTATGATCCTGCCCATGCTTCAGAAAGGAGACTGGCTGGCTGGCCCGGTGACACTGAGGTGCTGGATGCCTTACCTTGCGCTGCACCGGCGACCCGGGTTTGGGATTGACCTCGGGTCGCCGGGGTGCCGGAATGGGGGGGGGAATGAGAGCAGGATCGAGCGATGGCTGTCCTCTCCTGGGAAGGGGGGTCGCCCGCCCCGTAGTCCTGCTGCCATCGGATGGAGGTCCGGGATAGGTGTAGGCGGCAATGGGTGACTGGTAGGATGGGGGTGTCCTGGCATGTATGGGTGATGTACCTCCACATGCGGTATCACATTGGGAACGTAAGGGATGGGACTTAAAGGGGAAAAAAACGAAAAGTACTTACCGAAGCAAAAAAACATAAAAGGGAAGGAGACTGGCTGGCATCATTAGGCCTAAAAGATGCATATTTCCACATCCCCATAAGGGAGTCTCACAGAAAATACCTAAGGTTCAGACTACCTCTGGGTCATTACCAGTTTTCAGCTCTGCCCTCCGGCCTCATTTCAGCTCCCAGGGCATTCATAAAGTGCTTGGTAGTGGTGGTGGCATACCTAAGAAAGCAGGGCATCACAGTATCCCTCTACCTAGATGACTGGCTAGTGGTGGAAAAATCACCACAGCAGGTAAGGAATGCTCTAAGGTTCACCCAGGATCTTCTGGAATCTCTGTGGTTTCTGATCAGCACCAAAAAGTCAGTCCTGCAGCTGTTTCAGGTGTTGAATTTCATAGGTGTGGAGCTGGACACCCTAAGGGGAAGAGCCTTTCTCCCTCAGGAAAGGGTGGACAGTGTCCTACAGATTGCTGAGACTTTCAGTCTAAATTCACTAAGATCAGTAAGTCACTTCCTACAGCTACTTGGGCATATGGCTTCAGGCACTGTCATAGGCTCCAGATTTCAAATGAGGGACATTCAATTCCACCTCAGGGCACACTGGTGTCAGAGAAGGGACTATCTCTCAAAGCTGATACCAGTAACAAAAACACTACTGCATGCCCTGTAGTGGTGGCAGAATGGGGAAACCTCAGGGGATGGGTCCCATTCCAACAAGAGTCTCCCTCCATAGTCCTTACAACAAATGCTTCCCTACTGGGTTGGTTGCACACCTGGCGGAGCACACAGTGCATGGCACTTGGTTTACCGCAGTCACTCCAGCACATAAACCTGCTGGAGCTCAGGGCAGTGCTTCTAGCTCTGCAAGCTTTTGCATCCTTTGTACAGGGCAAAGTTTTGCAGGTCAGAACAGACATTATTACCCCCACATTGTACTACATCAACAAGCAGGGTGGGACAAGATCTAACCCTCTGTGCATCGAAGCAATGAAGGTGTGGAGTCTGTCCTACTCCCTGCAGGTATCTTTAGTAGCCATTCACTTACCAGGGAAGGACAACACCCTAGCAGATGCATTCAGCACAATCAACCAGAACCGCAATGAATGGTCTCCAAACAGGCAGGTACTAGAGGTGGTATTTAGGAGATGGGACACCCCAGAGATAGATCTCTTTGCCACTCATGACAACCATCAGTTGCCCAGATTCTGCTGCAGGCCTCCAACAAAAAGGAATAGTACCTCTGGATGCCCCAGTGCCGGATTGGTCGGGGAGGAAACTGTATTCATTTTCCCCCTTCCCATTGCTGCTCAGGGTCCTCATCAAGCTCAGGTCCCACCCAGCTTCAATGATCCTGATAGCTCTAGACTGGGCCAGGCAGTCATGGTAATCACTGCTGCTGCTGCTCCTATCAATAGCTCCACCTATACACCTCCCTCGGAGGCACAACCTCCTCACATGGGAGGATTCTGTTCCTGAACCTTAAATCTCTAAGGTGCAAGACCTGTCTCTTGAAGACTTAAAGTATGCTGGTTTACGCCTGTCAGAGAGTGTTCGTAATGTCCTAAGGGGATCCAGGAAGCCCTCAACCAAGAAGGCTTATGCTTCCAAAAGGTAGAGGTATTTTATATGGTGTTCAAATAATGATGTAGTGCCTGCACAGGCAGGGTTGCCAGCCTTGTTGGACTACCTCACCTACCTACATTCTCTGGGCTTACAGCCCACCAGTCTCAGAGTTCTCCTGGCTTCGTTATTGGCTTATATTTCAGCTGGCAAAGGTGTCTCCATGGCAAGAAGTTTTTCAAAGGGTTGGCCCATTTTCACCCCCCTCCTCACAGTGATCCGGTGCTAGCATTGGACCTTAATGTTTGCATTGCCAGGCTTACGGAACCCACATTTGAGCACATGGCTATAGCACATCTGAAATATGTGACCCAGAAAGCTGTCTTCCTGGTAGCTATCACTTCAGCAGGTGGATTAGTGAACTGCAACCCTGTGTACAGAGCTGAACTACATTTCCTTCCATAGAGATAAAATGGTGCTTAGGACTAACAGAAAGTTATTACCAAAAGTAGTTTCTGACATCCATCTAAATCAGTCATTCACTTTGCCAGTCTTTTTCACTGAACACTAGTTCAGGGGAATGCAGGCTTCATAGCCTGGATGTCAAAAAAGCTTTAAGCTACTATATTACTCATACCGAGGCCCATAGGCAGGACAGATAGCAACTGTTCCTCACTTATGGGGATGTGGGAAAAGGAAAGCCAGCATCCAAAAGGACTATCTCTCGCTGAATAGTGCAGTTTATCCAGTTCTGTTACAGTAATGCTGGTAAATAGCCCCCAGTAGGCCTGAGGGCTCATTCCACAAGGGGTACAGCTGCTACAATAGCAGCAGCTAGAGACATTCCCCTGTTGGGAATCTGTAAAGCAGTTACATGGAGAACAGTACATACTTTTACAAAGCACTACTGCTTGGATACCCAATCCAGAAGTGATGCCAAGTTTGGCACAGCAGTGCTGCAGAACCTATTTCCTAAGTAGGTTCTGTACCCTCCTCCAAAGGTACTGCTTAGTAGTCTGCAAGAGTTAAGCATATTGAAAAATACCTTGGAAGAAACAAGATTACTAATGTGAGTTTATTTTTTCTTCTGGGATCTTTCCTGCCTCAATATCTGACCACTCCCCTATTTACCATGTTTGGAGAGTCTCCTTCCCTAAAGTTCCTCGCAAAATCATACAAGTGAAAGATTTTTCTTACCTTAATCTTGAACTCTTTCTTCAGGACCTTGCACTTACAGACTGGTCCTTGGTGCTTATTGCTACTGATCCCACAGCTGCCCTCAGCTACCTCCTCGATATCACCCCCCCACCTGCAAGATAAGCATGCCCCCTGTATCAGAAGGAGAGTTAGAGGGGCTGTTACCAGATGGCTACATGGTGAACACCTATCTCACATGAAGGCCAGGGATAAATGTAGGGATAAGTTTAAGGCCACTAACGAACTACCTGCTTACTATGAATACTGGCATCTCTGTAATGTCTGCAAAAAAGCCACCCATGAGGCAAAGAGTGCATACTGCAAAGCTGCCTTATTGTCCACGGCCAGGGACCCACAACATTTTCAGCTTACCATCAAAAATGTAGTTGGTGGCTCCAGTATGTGCGATGCAGTCAACATGCTTGTTGAAGGAAAAAAATGTAATAATGCAGCTACCATTGCAAACACCTTTAATACCCAGTTCTCTGATCTGTCAGCCTGTACCTCCCTGTTTACCTCCACAAATACCCAGCCTCCTAACCCCCTTGATACCTCCTTGCCGCAGCACCTGACCCGTCCTCCTTTTTATCTTAAAGCAATCTCAGTGAGGGAGACTTATAAGCTTCTGGCTGGCCTCTCTCCTTTCACTAGTGCTGGTCATAACAAACTTGAACCTAAACTCCTAAAACTGGGGGCTCCTTCACTTGCATTAAAAATCTCCCGTATTCCCAACCTATCCCTCACCACCGGTGTGGTTTCCCCTGTGTGGAAAGTGGCTAGAGTAGTTGCCTGTATTCAAGCAAGGGGGGGCGACAGTACACTGAAAACTACCGACCCACAGCTACCCTGTCAGCTGTCAGCAAATTACTTGAGAAGGCAGTAGAAGCTCAGTTGTTGGAGTACATACAAAAAATATCACTTACTGTCCCTGGAGCAACATGGCTTTTGAAAGGGCCACAGTACTGGTACAGCTCTTGTCAAGGTTACGTTCGAAATTAGGACAGCAACGGATCAAGGCAAACTGACTGGAGCAGTCTTTGTTGACCTCTCTAAGGCCTTTGATCTGGTGGATCATAGAAACATAGAAGTTGACAGCAAATAAGGACAGCAAGGCCCATCCAGTCTGCCCATTTCTTTTTCTACCCTTCTGTGTGTTAAACTTCACTCCCTTGGTCTGTCCCGACCTGCCCTTGTGTGGTTCTCTGACCGCCTCGATAGCAGGCAACAGCTTGTTAAATATAACAGAGCTTTCTCGGAACCTACCACTGTTAACTTTGGGGTTCCTCAGGGATCCATCCTAGGCCATGTTTTATTCTATTTGTCAATGACTTCCCGCTTGTTCCCACTCATTGTAGCACTACCCTATATGCTGATGATCTGGTCCTTCTTTCCAGCTCTAATGATACTAATGTCATAAATCACCACCTACAAGCTGACTATTACAAACCTGGCTTCTGGAAAACAAGCTTGTTCTAAACTTAAAGAAAATGTAGATTATGCACTTTGGCTCCTCGGCCAAGGTTAAGCTTTGCCCAGCCCCTCTGAGAGTTATGAGTGTTGGTGGGTCCCTGCAGGGCTCAACATGCTCCTTCAAATATCTGGGTGTTACTCTTGGTCCCCAACTAGACCTCTACCTACATATTTAAAACGTGTGTAAGGCAACTAATATCAAAATGGGCCTAGCCTATTGGGCCCGGGGGGCCGTTACAGTAGCTGCACGTCTTTCCCTGGCAAAAGGTATATTATTTCCTACCCTCAGCTATGGGCTCATAATCTTTCCCCTTGCCACAAAATCCAGCCTATCAAAGTGGGATGTGGCCTGTAACAGTGTTTGCCGCTTTGCCCTCGCTGTCCCTTGGCTCACCCACCATTGTCAGCTTTATGACAAACTTCACTGGCTGTCTCCATGCAACTACCATTCCTTTGTCCTGGGCTATTTTATTTACAAGATAATCCATACCGCCACTCCTCCTGCCCTGTCTAAACTTCTTACAGTTGTCCAACCTTCTTACCAATGAAGGTTTGCTGACCTGCAGTCTCTCCATGTCCCTAAACTTGTACTTTAATAGGTGACAAGGCCTTTGCCGTCTGTGCCCCCAGATTCTGGAACTCCTTTCCAGTGACTACTAGGTGTACCGCCACCCACTGCATCTTTAGGAGAGCTCTATGGATGCATCTACAATTGGCCTTGGCCTGCAATTGCCCCTAATATAACACATACTCTTGCCTTAACTCCTGGCCCCTACCTAAACTAAAGATTATTGCCCAAGTGATTTGCAGTGACTTCAGTATTTAAGCTATTACTGGCCCCTAACTTTAGTGTATCCTGGTATCGTACAAACAATTTTGTATGCCTTTGCCTAGATATGTTTCACTTAAAACTCATTCTACCCATTAGCGCCCCTAGACGTCACTTACTTTTGCAGCCTGTGTTGCCAGTAGCGCCCTGAGACGTCTCCACATTCCATCTGTTCTTTCCGATGGACGTCCTGTGGCGTTGTCATGTTTTAAGTGAAGCTGCAAGCCAGCCAATCGGCAGACACCTATTTGTATGGTGTCTGCCAATAGAGGACCAGCTTACTTACAGTTTAAAAAAAAAAAAAAGATGCATGGTCACAATTGAAGTTTAACCCATTATGAGCCCTGGAAACTTTTTTCTCTTAGCAGAGAACCGTAAGTGCCAGTCTGACTGGCTGAGCTGCACTTTGGAGCCATTTAGTTATAATACTGAACCAAAATTAAAAAATGTAAAGCAGCAGTTTTGTGGAGCATAAAGTTTAAAAGCAAAATAGTGCCCTAAATAGTGCAGTAGCTTTATTTTTAACAAAACGGAGCTTCCATAACATGACGCTGGTCCCCATCAAAAACGTGAGACAGGAAGTGTCCTGTAACCCAAGGAGACTCCCCCTTCTGACTGGATTTATAAAAAAAAAGCTGTATTTTTGGGAAATGTAAGCTGGTAGTTCATTAAAGAACTAAATTATACTGCCAGTTTCTGTGAAGTTTAGAGAAATGAAGCATTCATGAGTGAACCGGAGTCCTTAGACATCCGTGCTGCATGTCTGAAAAACAGAAAAACGGAAGTTACTTGCCGCGATCCCCTCACACCATTCTGAGTGCATATACTGCACATGAGCTGAAATCTGCCTCTTTTTGCTTATTTCTCTAAAAAAATAATGCTGTATCTCAGAAGAAAGCATCAAGGCAATGTGGCATTCAGTGATAAAGTCTTGAAAGTCAATCAGTTTGAAACCGGAGAGTGAGGAAAAGCATCACCAACATCCTAAAGTCAGAATAGAGTAGAATGAGTTAATTGTCATAAGCCTTCCTTATTGTACTATAGCCCCAGTTGTTGTATTATGTCTTCAAATTGCTGCCTTCCTGACTCCACTGTACCTTGTTTTTGTACAATATGCATATGTATGCCTTTACCTTTGTATGACTCGTATATTATTTTGTATAATATGCCTATGTATGCCTTGCCTATGGTTGTTTCATATATTGTTTTTTGTACAATATGCCTATGTATGCCTTTGCGTAAGGATGTTTTCATATATTGTCATAAGCCTTCCTTATTGTACTGTAGCCTTAACCTTGTATTTATGCCTTCTAATGGCTGCCTGCATACCCTTTTTTTCTGTATATTTTCCTTTGTAACCTCCCAGGTCATATCTGAACATAGGCATTATTTGTCTAGAGTGCTTACCTGGTCAACAAAAGCTAAATAAATAAATAAATATATTTAATCTGTTGTTCTGATGCTCTGTATTGTCTGCATTCATTCCACCTTCCCCTGGATCATACATCGAAACCGGGCTCGGCACAGTGTGCTTCTCCTGGTTACCAATTTCCAAATAAATAAATATGTTGGACATCTGTTTTACATGTGGTACAGTTCATGCATCATCGTATCTTCATGGAGTGTATATTGTTATGTAGTTGGTGTTGCTGCCCTTTCCCTCATCTCCAGGATAGTTGGGGCAGTATCTTCATGGAGTGTATATTGTTATGTAGTTAGCGTTGCTGCCCTTTCCCTCATGTCCAGGATAGTTGGGGTAGTTAGTTCATATCTTTATTGACAGCATATGCCATTACTTTGCTTGTATTTTAATACCTAATGCTTTTTGGTTATGATTTTTTTAATCAGTGTATTAGGGTGAGCTTTTGCTGTGATAACCATTACTAGAACTGGATGGGTAACTCCTCCCGTGTACTGCTGGACCGCATGCGGTACTGGTGTGGACTAACCGGTAATGTCATCAACTGGTTTAGGTTCTACCTCACGGGTAGAGGGCAAAGGGTGACAATGGGGTTAGCCTCATCTAACCCGATGCCTCTGCGGTGTGGAGTTCCGCAAGGGTCGGTCCTGTCGCCCTTGTTCATGGTGTACACGCTGCCACTGGGAGACATTATCAAGCAGTATGGGAAAGGTTTTCATTGCTATGCCAGTGATAAAAAGGGGGGATTTTGTGTTTTTTTTTAGGTTCCACAGGAAATGAACAATTCTTGATTGATTCCAAGCTGCCTCTGCCGATGTGATGTTAATGTAGAGGATCTGTGTTCCAGAGTAGAGAGTGGGGGGGGGGGGGTGCTGAATAAATATTACTGCAGACAATCATATCCATTTCCAAGTTTTGTCTTTTTAATTTTTAATATGGCAAACACCTCAACGTTTCACCTACAGTGTAGGCTTTTTCAAGAGATGCCTTTATTATGTTATTCACAAAAATTTTAAACTCCTTTATTCAGTCTCTAAATTCTCTATGTCAGAAATTCTGTATTTCCAGATGTAAAACAGATGTATATTTATTATGTGCCTGATATTCTTTCTCATATTCTTTTACTTCATTTGTTATTACTTGTGTCGTTATTTTAACCCTTCCTTCTGTGAAGAAATCAAGTTGGCTCTTAACGCAGAAGGAGGGGTTGAAATAACAGGCCAGGAACCTGAGGGGACAAGTAACAAAATGAATAACATAATAAAGGCATCTCTTGAAAAAGCATACACTGTAGATGAAACGTTGAGGTGTTGCCATATTTAAAATAAAAAGACAAAACTTGGAAATGGATATGACTGTCTGCAGTAATATTTATTCAGCGTCCCCCACCCCCTGCCCTGGAACAGAGATCCCTCTACATATGCTGATGATGCCCAGCTATACTTGCCCTGTGCAGTTGTGCACCTGGAAACCAGATGGCAGCTTCTGTGTTTAACACCTGCCTGAAGGAGATCCAGAATTGGATGACTTTGCAATTGGTTATGACTCAACCTAGACAAGACAGAGGTACTGGAGGTGGATCCGGGTCATCGAAGGGATGAGGGAGGACTTGGGGATCCCCCTGATTTAAGCTTGGGGGGGTGTTCCCTTGACCACCTCTATTTGGGTTAAGGATCTGGGCGTGATCTTCAGTGACGGTCTGACACTCAGGTGTCAGTCGTTGTCAAAAGTGTTTTTTACCATTTGAGGAACATTGCTGAGATCCAGGCCCTTGTTCCAGCTGAGGACCTGACCACCCTGGTACACACCTTTGTCACGTCCAGACTGGATTACAGCAATGCCCTGTAGCTGGGGCTATCTGGAGGAAATCTTTGCTGCTTGAACCTAGTGCAGAATGCGGCGGCTAGACTGTTGATGGGTGCAGCGAGATCGGAACACATTATGCCTGTCATCTGTGGACTGCACTGGCTGTCAGTTAGGTGGAGGATTGCCTTCAAGCTTGGACTGTTGTCCTATAAAGAGGTGCACAAAGGGGGACCAGCCTACCTGCAAGACCTTCTTGTTCCCCATTGCCCGTGCTGGCCTCTGTTCCTCCGAGGGTTGCCTCCTTGCGGTTCCCAGGGTTAGGTTGAGACATTCTGGCGATCGAGCATTTGATTTTGCTGTACCAGCCCTGTGGAACTCACTACCTAGACATGTAAGAGAGGCACCCTCAGTGGAAACCTTCAAAATAGGATTAAGAACATTCTTATTTCACCAGGCTTTTGATGTTTAAGTGCAGAACTGACTGACTGTTATTTTAGTGTGGATTTTTATTGAAGTATTTTTATATGAATGCTAGATAGAATTTTTCAATGTACTATTGCATGCTTTGTTGTTTGCAGTTAGGCTTGTTGCCTGATACTGTCTATGTATTGTTTTATGATTTTGTCAAGCAGGCCGAGCCTCAGAGAAGGAGCGCTATATGAATAAAGTATCTATTTATTTATTTATCTGTCTATCTGTCTGTCTGTCTGTGTTAGCACTCTGTCTTTGCCTGCTATGGGGGAAGTATTAACTGGAAGGTCTGGATGTATTCCAGAGATGAGCAGAACCTAATTAACAGTAAGGAATAAAATTCCTTTTTTTTTCACTTTGCAGGTTCAGTCTTGGAATGGTGTTTGGAGTAGTTGCCATGTTTGGCTCCATAATACTCCTTGCAAAAACACTGTATCAGACTCTAGCACAGATGATGACAGAGACCCCCTCATCTCAGAGTGATCGCATGCTACAGGTTGTGGTAGGTGGCTTTGTTTGTATTTATGACATCCTTTTATAGCTTATTTACCCACAATAGCCCAGCTGAGATGCAGTATCTATCTTTCAGTCAGGTCCTGCTTTTTACCCATTATTTGCAGCTGGATGGACTAAAGCCATGAGAGACGTCCCAGTGTGCTAGTAGCCTTCCATCCAAGAAGGCTGCTACCAGTGGGGTATTAACTCTCCTATTCTGGGAATGGAGACATACCTCCAGCTGTATGACTGACTGGTCTCTTGCCTCATCCGTGCCTGCTGTTCTTGCCAAAGCAGCATTGTTTTAGTCTCCACAGGGACAGCATACACAATCCTTAGTGGAAGGTGTATCGTGTGTACTTTGACTTATGGTAGAAGCAGAATTTGTCCACAGGGAAGGACAGCATGGCCCACTCAGTCTGCCCATGGTGTGTGTAGGTTTTTGGCAGCATAGTGTAGCTTTGAATTTGAGGTTAGTGCTTAGCTGCAATATAGTTGTAACTTATTTTGAATTTAGTGTGCAATCAGCAGTCTGTCATGGTCTCCCTTGATCCCACTGTGAAGGATTGCTTAAGCCTTCCTCTTGGGCTTTCTAATTGTAACCCCTAGGCTGCGCTATTCCTAAAATTACTACCCCTGCCTGGCCGGCCTGAACAAGGTTGAGGGGCCTGGGTTTCCAAACTGGTTCTTTCCATGATCTTACAATAACATGGTGTTCCCACCCAGAGATTAGCTTTAAGTGGGCTAGCTTTCACCTGGTAGAACCCCTTGGGATGTCATACCGCCCACTATAGCCAGTTGCCACCCCAACACAGTACCCAATATACATTTCCCCACATTTCAATACCTGGTGCATTTATTGACTGGCTCCTAATAATATGCTCACGACGCCATATCTGCAAACAACAATAACAACACATTTATTTACAGGCGGATTAGAACTTAGGAATGGGGAAACAAAAGGAGTAGAAGCCATGCAGTACTACTATTATTATAATTTACAATATTTATGGTCAAATTGTGGTTGGTTGGTGCTGGTTAAGTCCCTCCAGCTGGGTAGGTACATTGTTATTAAATCAGAAAGCAATCAACATTTTATCAATGCTGATGACCAGAGCCCTAGCTATCTAAACTAAGCTGCATGAAATCAGATGGAACACAATATTATTTTACCCACAACTGGTACTGGTTTCCCAAATTTAGTATGAAACCCCGCAATCCCACACATTTAAACCTGGGTACCCAGTACTTTAAAGTTCTTGCATGTTGCAGGCCTGGAAGACGTTGCAGCTGCATGTTGGCTGGCTTCATTAACAAGTAAGAGTAGCAATTAGATTTATAAAATTAGATATTTGAACTATTTACAGTGTCTTTGGGGTATGCAGGGATTGCTCTGCATGTTGCTGTCGATAACACTGGCCAGGTACAACCTGCCAGTTACACAGTTTTGTTCTCATCTGTATTCCTGAATATCCAGCACATTTATATGTTTCAGTACATTTAGCACATTTATATTCTAGACACAGTTGGTACATTTGAAGAAGATAGGGATGCCCGCCCTGGTCAGTTTACTTAGAAAACAGTCATTTCCAGGTAAAGAAGTCAAGTCCGATAGACTTGGGGTCTCAGTCCTTTTTGTGGCACGTGGCTGTATCTTGCAGCTCCACTGGGCGTCTTGACCAGATTAGTTATTGTCGTTGAGGCACAGGTCAGGAAGCATAGGAAAACAAGGAGCAGTTGTAGAATTCACCAAAAATGATTTATTTACACTAGCAGTATCATAAAATAAATTTGTTTAATATAACTATTTACAAAGGCAAAATAAAGTTTTTTTTCAGTCTCTGTGTCCCTTGTTCTCCTAATCTTTCTTGCAGTTGCAGCTTACCTCTTTTATAAGTCTTTTCAACCTCCATCCGTAGCAAGCATCCTGTTTTTGTAAATATCAGGCAGAGCTTCTAGAATACAGTGTGCTTGAGCTGAGAGGCCCCCTTTGCACAGCTTTTGTAAAAGGCTCAAACATTTGCACTCAAGTAACCTCTGGAGTTTACAACAGCTTTCTACAATCATTTCAAAATAGAATTATATATATTTCAACAGTAACACTATATATTTTCTAAACAAAAGTGATCCCCTTATCAGTTACATTTCCATACAATGAGTTGCACATATTTTTAAACTAGCTAATATGCAAGGGAGAAAAAACAGACAGCAATAGAAAACTGAGAGACAGTGAGTGGCAAAGAATTGCGAGATTGTCGGGGTGATCTAATCTGAAGTCTCGCTGGAAAATTGGGTTGCGCAACCAGACAGAGAAGA
This sequence comes from Neoceratodus forsteri, assembly GCA_016271365.2. Classification (NCBI taxonomy): domain Eukaryota; kingdom Metazoa; phylum Chordata; order Ceratodontiformes; family Ceratodontidae; genus Neoceratodus; species Neoceratodus forsteri. The sequence goes on from CM057458.1 coordinate 558,685,454, forward strand.
GACAGAAAAGGACAGATCCTTGCATTTGAACACGTTCTCCAAACAAATGGGACAGGGCTCTATTCTACCCTGTCACATTAACAAATACTGGACCTCCGAGGCAAAGTCAGATTGAGCCCTGGTACTGAGTGCTCCCCTCTCAGTCCTGTAGGCTCCATAGCAGACATGTATTAGCACATTTATACAATTCTGTTGGCTCACTTGGGCCCCCCAGAACAGTCAGGTCCACCTGTGCTGGGCAAGACAGGCTCAGCAGATGGAAGGTGCAGACCAACCGGACAGTCACAAACAACAACATTTCAAAAAGGGTCCACCCATGCTGGGCTATGGTTAGGTGCAGCAGGATGCAGGTTGCAGACCAGAGGAACAATAGAGATCAGACAGTCTCTTGGCATTGGCTGCCCCAATTAAGCAGGTTTCTTTCTTTCTTGCACCGGGGGGTACAAGAGTACTCACTCAGGCTCCTCATGGTAGAATCTACACTATGAAGGCTCCTGATGTCTTCAGTCCTCTCACAACTGAGGTAGAATCAGCTCTCTCACAGCTGGCTTGATGTCGAGTTGCAGGTCCACATCTTTCCCCGACGTGGAAAGGAGGTCTAGCACCTGGAGGACATTTTGACAACCCTCAGGCTAGCAGGTTTTGCATTAACTTAATTACTTTAAACTTTTACTGCTAAGAGGTCACTATCCCCCTCCTAAGTGGAGGGGATCACACTGGATCACCAGGCCCAGTTGCATTGCTGGGGGTTGAGCCCCCACCCCGTGGGGGGGCTTCTGCTCAAATTTGGAAAATTTCTGAAAAAAGTCTTTTATGGGGCTCTCCTGAAGCTCCTGATTGGCTGAAGCTATTGAATGCTTGGCCTTCAATTGACTGGAGGGCCTGTCAATCAAGAACATGAATTCTGCATGAACTTCACTTGATGCACAGTTGGTTTACTGTTTTTGCCCCTGAAATTAGGTCCCTGAACTTGGAAGTTTGCCATGACCTTTGGCTAATGTCCCACAAGTCCTGGCTTTAGAATCCTAGCTTTCCAATTGGCTGTGGTTGTTTGTAATGGCTGCTGAACACACAGTCCCTTAAGCAGAATGAATACAGTCCCAAACAAAGTCCTGGTGCAGTCAGAATAAATGAAACATTTGCCCAAATGCTGCACAGTTCAATAGCCACTGATGTGTCCTTGCTGTCGCTGCCCAGATTTAGTAAGTTTCTCAGTTCGTATACCTGTCACTGTTGCCAATATTTAAGGATGCCTTGCAGCAGGCAGGCTATCTCTCCAAATTCCAACATTAGTATGGTGCAGCCAGGAGTAAGTTATATAATTAGTTAAACATTTGTTTCCCTTATAAATCCTTGCCCCCAAACACAGACAGTAGTTACATTATTTATTTTGCCCATTTCTTTTCCCTGTCGGCAATTGCTGAAACAAAAGCTTCCCCTAGGGCAGAATAGACCCTCGTGAATATTCATGCCAATCGGGGCTCCGGCTCATTGATATTCATTAGCCCCAATCATTACTGCCTCATGGAACTCGCTACACATTTCGAACAACGGGCTCTCACGGCCCTCCTTGTGGTCACTGGGTCCCACTGAGCTGGTGGGGACACCGGGACCACCGAACACTTCTTCTGTTTGACCGCAAATGTGAGTGGTCGAACATCAAAGGTGCCACTTGCGCCTGCACGATCCCCGCTGCACTGGAGAGCATGGATTCAAACGGGGGATCACGGTTTGTACTTTGGAGCCCCACATGGGCTAACTTCTGGGGCACAGGGACACAAACAAGGACTTGGGCCAGAGTGGGGGGGGGGCCCAAAAAAATAGCAGGCAGACAGATAGATAGATAGAGGAGGAGAGCAAACGAGAGCCACAGACGGCAGGTAAGCCCCCCAATTGGTAGGGGGGGTTACATAATGATGTGTAAAAGTCATTTGAGCTCACAGATGTTGAGCCCACTCCAAAAGAAGGGCTCTTTGTAGAAGAATTTTCCTGATTAGCATGATAACATTGAGGAATGAGTCAGTTAGGGTCAAACATCCAGTACCTCTCAGTAAGTGTACACACAGTATGCATTCAGGAACGGCCAGGTGCTGCTGTAAGGACTAGCTGTGGCTGCCAACGACACAAAAGTAGAACGATGATGCACTCAAGTTCAAAATAAGCTTCACTAATTTATGTGTGTATTGAAAGAGTTTCACCAGGATAATGCAGGCTTACTGGTCAGAAACGGCTGCTATAGGAGTAGTAATACAGCGGTTATCATGAATTCCCCAGTACTAGGTAAGTAGTCATTTTTGCATAAACATGTCTCTACAAACTCTTGTGTCAGAGAAAATGGGCACTGAAGGGTCAGTTGTTCCTGAAAACATCAACCAAAATAGTTAAAAGGCCTGAAAATCATGGTATACCATGAACAGTGGTTATCATGGTATTGGAAAGTGGCTATGGCATCAATACTGTGACTTCCAGTACCGTAGTATACTGTGAAACCTTGATGCCATGACCTCCCCCAAGGGCCTGTTACTTACTAATAGGGTCAGTGAATGCCTCACGGATGACCTTGTGGGGGTATGACCTGGGTGGAGCATGGGAACAGTGGCCAAAGCTGAAAGGGGGCATAGTGAAGGCAACAAACCTCTGCATCAAAGTGAGTAAAAGTAAGAGGAAAAAGAGCCCAGTGATTCTCAAAAGAGGTGTCTGAAAAGGTACAGGCTAAAAGGGTGGCATTCAGATGATATAAGGATATGCAAAAAGAGGAGAATAGGGAGGTGTATCAGGAGAAACCGAGGGAAGCAGGAAAGTAGTAAGGAACACAAAGGCACAAACTGAAGAGAGAATAGCTCAAGTGGTAACAAAGGGGACAAGAGATTTTTTAGATATGTAAGTGAAAAGAGACAGACCAGGGAGGGATTGAAAAGTTAAAAAGGGAAGGGAAGAGTTGGCCTGGTGGCACTGAGGGTTGAGGCGCTGGATGCCGCACCTCACGCTATGCCAGCGACCTGGGTTCAGGAATGACCTCTGGTCATCGAGGTGCCAGCATTGGGGGGGGGGCAGAGCAGGATCGGGCATGCTGATTGGCAGCTCTCCTCTCCTGAGGGTGGGTTGGTGCCCCCCCTTCCGTAGTTCGCTCCCACCAGGTGGAGTCCGATGGATAATGTAGGCGGGGGTCAAAAACAGTTACAGGAGGTGGAAGGAGCTGAGCTGGTGCCACGGAGTGTGCAGCGAGCATGCCTCCACTCACTGCACAGCTGTATGCCAGGGCCTTGGGGAGGGGTCAGGAGAAAATGGTAAATACCTATGTGTCACTGTCACCAGTTGGTGGGAGGAGGTGACGGGGACCAAACAGCTCTTTGGAGGAAAAAAAAAAAGGAAGGGAGGGATAGTGCAGAGGGGGATCAGGAAAAGGCAGACATCTAGACAAATACTTTTGTTCAGTGTTCACAGTGGTAGAAGAAGGGGAAGGGGTTACAGAAAAATAACACTCTGAAGGGAAAGAGGTAGACACTAGTCCTTTTTCAGAGGAGAGAGTCCTAAAGGGACTCGCTAATCTGAAAGTGGACAAAGCAATGGGACCAGACGGGTGCATCCTAGGTGTTGAGGGAGCTCAAGGAGGTACTGGCTGAACCTCTGACAGCCCTGTTTAACAGCTGACTGGAAACAGGAGTGGTTCCAGTGGACTAGAGAAGGTGCAGATGTAGTCCCACATCACAGAAGTGGTAGCAGGGAGGAGGCTGGAAGTTATAGACCAGTCAGCCTGACATCGGTGGTTGGAAAGTTAATGGATTCACTGCTGAAGAGGAGGACAGTGGACTGTCTTGAATTTAATGAGTTACAAGACCAGAGACATCATGGTTCAAATAACATGAAGTCTTGCTGTATTCAGACATAATGCAGTTAGCCCCAGCACTTAAACTTCCCCGGAGAGGAAAAAGTTAACTCTATGCAGAAGCATAGAACGTTGAGCTTGAGCTCGGTTTTCAAACCTCTGTCTGTGGTACTTCCCAGTGTAACCATCAGATTCTTTACTGCGCCTAACAGTGAAGTCGCTCCAGAGATTTCCTCTGCTCGGTTTGGTAAAAAGTAAAGTGTTCGGTTTAAACCTTATAATTTTTTGTTATTTTTGGATTTCCAGCCTCTGTCTACGGTACAGGTAGTGTGTAGATAGGTAGTGACTGTGTTTTATTCTGTGAAAAAGTTGGAAATTGTTCTTTTCATCGGTTTCTTTCCAGTCGGTCTGGTTTGGAACCGACCCATTCTGTTTAAATTTATTTCTGGGATTAGAGTGGTGTTCCGGTACCGATCGGTTTCAAAAGAACCAGGCTTTTTTGGCGGTTCTTTAAAAACGCCCGTGACGCAGCAGGAAAATCCCAGCTCCCTACAAAACAGGGTACTAAATGAGAAAAAGACCGAGGTAGAAAGGTCAGTGGGGATGCTGCAACAGAAGGTAAAGCCATCAAAAATGGACAGCGAATGAGTACCAATGCCCGTAGTCTGGGTAACAAGCTTCCTGAATTAGTGGCCTTGATGGAGGAGGAACATCTGGATATCGTGGCAGTCACAGAAACATGGTACACACAAAACCATGACTGGGACGTAAACATACTAGGATACACTATCTACAGGAGGGACAGGGAGGGTAAAAGAGGAGGAGGAGTAGCTCTTTACATAAGGGAAGGAATCAAAGCAACAGAACAAAAGGGTAAACAGGGAGGAGAAGAAGCACTGTGGGTAAATTTGGAGACAGGCAATGGCACCACAATCCGCACAGGGGTTGTATACAGACCCCCTTCTCAGGGGGAGGAAATGGACAAGGAAATGATAGAAAGTATACTTAGAATGGCAGAAAAAGGGGAGATATTGCTGATGGGTGATCTGAATATGCCAGATGTTAACTGGAGTGCAGTTGCAGCAGCCACTTCTAAGAGTGGGGTTATTCTAGATGCCCTACAGGGGCATGCCTTAGACATCTAGTATTGGAGCCCTCTCGAGAGGGAGCAATCTTAGACCTGCTTCTCTCAAATGAGATGGAGAGAGGATCACAGATGTAGAAGTAGGTAGCCATCTGGGAACTAGTGACCATCGAACAGTATGGTTCACAATAAACACAGCAATAGAGTCAAGCCATACAAAGGCAAAAGCACTGGACTTTAGGAGGGCTGACTTTGCTCAAATGGGTGAGTGCCTAAAGAATGCACTAGCAAATGGGCAGGAAGGAGGGGTGGAAGAACAATGGGGAATAATAAAAACTGCCATCACAGAGGTAATGAGCCTTTGTGTGACGCAAATAAACAAAACAAAACGATGTAAGAAACCACTATGGTTTTCAAAGGAAGTGGCAGTGAAGGTTCAAGAGAAAAAGAAAGCATTCAGGAAGTACAAGGAATCACAGAAGGAGCAGGACAGAGAACTGTATCAGTTAAAGCAAAAGGAAGCTGGGAAGGCAGTCAGAACAGCAAAGGCCCAAACCGAGGAAAAGATAGCCAACTCGGTTAAGAAGGGGGATAAAATCTTTTATAGGTACATCAGGGAGCGAAATAAGACCAAGGGAGGGATAGTGAGGCTTAATAAAGGGGAGGTACCTAAAACAAACAGTAGAAACACTCTGGATACAGAAGTTGATACCAGCCCATTTACAGAAGAAAGGGTTCTGAAAGAACTCTTAAAACTGAAGGTGGACAAAGCAATGGGGCCTGATGGGATTCATCCTAGAATTCTAAAAGAACTAAGGGTAGAACTAGTGACACCACTGACTACCCTCTTTAACAAATCATGGGAGGATGGGGTGGTACCCGAGGACTGGAGGAGGGCAGATGTGATTCCCCTTCACAAAAGTGGGAGCAAGGCAGAAGCAGGAAACTACAGACCTGTTAGTTTAACCTCAGTGATAGGGAAAATGATGGAATCACTTCTGAAGGAAAGAATTGTCGAGTGTCTAGAGGCCAGAGGGGCACAAGACCAAAGGCAGCATGGATTCACAGCGGGAAGGTCATGCCAGACGAATCTGATAGATTTCTTTGACTGGGTGACCAAAGTAGTAGATCAGGGAGGGGCTGTGGACATGGCCTACCTAGACTTTAGCAAGGCGTTTGACACAGTCCCACACAAAAGATTAACATACAAGTTAGCCAGCCTGGGAGTGGGTCCCAAGATGACAGCCTGGGTAAAGAGTTGACTGGAGAATAGGACACAGAGAGTAACAGTAAATGGAGTCCACTCTGAAGAAAGGGGGTTTACTAGTGGGGTACCTCAAGGTTCAGTATTAAGACCGGTCCTCTTCAATGTCTTTATAAGTGACATTGCAGAGGGACTGGAAGGAAAAGTATGTCTCTTTGCAGATGACACAAAGATCTGCAACAGAGTTGATGCACAAGGTGGGGTGGAAAGGATGAGAAGGGACTTGGCAAGGTTAGAGGAATGGTCAAATGTATGGCAGCTTAGATTCAATGCTAAGAAGTGCAAGGTAATGCACCTGGGAAACAAAAACCCAGGGGAAGAGTACACAATGGGGGGTGAGATGCTAACAACAAAAATGGAAAGGGACCTGGGGGTAGTCATATCAGATGACCTAAAGGTGGGCAAGCAATGTGAGAGGGCAGCAAGGAGGGCTGGGGATACTGGGATGCATAGGGAGAGGCATCACCAGTAGAAAACAGGAAGTTATTATCCCTCTGTACAGACAGCTGGTCAGACCCCATCTGGAGTACTGTGCAGTTCTGAGACCCAATCTCCAAAGACATAGACAGGATGGAAGCTGTCCAGAGGAGGGCACTAAAATGGTGCAGGGTCTGCACCAGAAGACATATGAAGAGAGACTAAGGAGCTTAATATGTATAGCCTCGAGTAAAGGAGGAGAGGGGGACATGATAGAAACTTTCAAGTACCTCAAGGGAATCAACAAGGTCCAAGACGGTAGCATCTTTCAAAAAAAGAGGTGTGCAAGAACAAGGGGGCACAATTTGAAGATAGAGGAGGGGGCAGCTCAGAGGTAATTTAAGGAAGTATTTTTTCACAGAGAGGGTTGTGGATGCATGGAACGGCCTTCCGGAGGAGGTTGAGTCAAAAACAGTGATGGAATTCAAGCTTGCATGGGATAGTCATAAGGCCATTCTAGAGGGTGGGGTAGGAAGAAGTAGGCTGCTGGTTAACTAGGATCTGCAGCTTATCCAGTAGGTAGGGAAATGGGCAGACTGGGTGGGCCAAGCGGTCCTTATCTGCCGTCAAATTCTATGTTTCTATGTACACGGTTTGTAACAGATCGGTTATTGTATTACCTATATTGTATTACCTGGCTTGAAAACTGCAGTAGGGTAATTTGTTAGGTTGGCCACGTCTGAGAAACCCAAGAAGTAAACCGGTCCCACTGGGTTTCAACACTGTACTGAGTGTGGGGAGGCCTTTGCTAAGGCTGACCCCCACCTCATCTGTGTTTATTGTCAGGTTTTTGACCACCTCAAGTCAGACTGCCAAATCTGTAAAAACTTTCCTAAATCCACTCTAGACAAAAGACTGAGCAGGCTGAAGGAAAGGGAGGCCGAGAAGTCTGTAGATCCGGATGGCCAGCCCGGTTCAGTTCTGACGAACCCGGAGGAGGTGCCTACTGACGTAGGCGATACCTCCTCGAGCAAAAGGAGAGCCGACCCAGAGGGGTCGGTTCCATCAAAAAAGAAGCGTAAGTCTGCCGGTTCGGATCCGGTATCGCACTCTCCAACCGCGGATGAAATAGCCAAAATGATTAGCATTGTTCAGTCGCTTAGACCGGTTCTATCCGAACCGGTACCGCCGGTTAGGCGGCCGGTTCGGTCGGATCCATCTCCTCCAGAGTTCCTTTATAGTCATTGCAGCCATATTGGGGTAGTGCAGGCTGCAGCCTGTGATAGGGCTAACATTTCTTTGGCTTCACACCCCCCGGATAAGGACTCCAGAAAAGTGGATGCCATGGCCAAAAACCAGTATTTGGCATCCTCTTTGGGACTCAGGCAGGCTACTTATATGGCCTACACAGCCAGGTACCAGAAATCCAGATGGGATATGGTTCTGGAACTGGCTAAACAGGCCTCTCCCCAGCTAGCCAAGGAGCTGGAGGAGGTGACTGCTCATGGAATTGAGGCATCCAAAATGCAATTTCATGCTGCTGTGGAGTCCAGTGATGTGGCATCTAGAGTCATGGCTACATCTGTGTCTCTCAGAAGACATGCTTTGCTCAGACGTACTAGCCTTTGACAGGATACCCAGACTAAGGCTACGGATTTTCCTGTAGTAGATAACTCTCTGTTTGGGGAGCAGACTGAGGCTTACATGAAGAAAATAAATGAATACAGGACCACATACAGGAGTGTACATGCCAAGGAAAGGCAAGCCACTCCACACAAGCAGCAGTCTAGGGGCAGGGGCAGGCCCTTTCAAAGGTCTTTTTACCAAGCCCAGGCCTCCTCTCCCTTCCCACAGAGGGGGTTCTTCAGAGGGAGGGGCAGGAGTGGGATAAGCAGATCTGCTCCCTCCTCCTCTCAGTCTAAGGCTCCTGCCAAGCAGACACCCTGATGTGTCAGCCCAGGTTGACTCCCCATTTCCAGTAGGAGGCAGGCTGGCTTACTACTTCGAGGCCTGGAAGTCTCTGATGTCAGACAAGTGGGTCCTGGAAGTAGTAAGCCAGGGACTGGCTCTCGGCTTCCAAAAATTTCCAAATTTCCACCTGCATCACTCTCAGAAACTATTGCCCTAGAGGCAGAGGTTTCCTCTCTTCTAGCTCTCAGAGCTACAGAGAAGGTTCCTACTCAGCACAGGGGAAAAGGATTGTACTCCAGGTACTTTCTTATCCCAAAGAAAACAGGGGAGTGGCGACCCATCCTAGACCTAAGGTATTTGAACAAACACATTTCAGAGCCCAAATTCAAAATGGTAACTCTGAGAATAATCCTTCCCTCTCTAAGGCCAGGGGATTGGCTAGCATCTCTGGACCTCAAGGATGCCTATTTCCATATTCCTATCAGGTGCTCCCACAAAAAATACCTCAGGTTTGAGTTGTCTTCAGGCCATTACCAATTCAGAGCTATGCCATTTGGCCTAACATCAGCTCCAAGGGTGTTCACAAAGTGCCTTGCAGTTGTGGTGGCTTACCTCAGAAGACAGGGTATCACCATCTTCCCGTATCTGGATGACTGGCTCTTAGTGGGTCAGTCACCTTTACAGGTCAGGTCAGCTCTTCAAACTACCCAGGACCTACTCAGCTTCTTGGGGTTTCTTCTCAGTCTTCCAAAGTCTGTCCTCGAACCAGTTCAACTTCTCACCTTTATAGGCATAGAGCTGGACACTGTACAAGCAAAAGCCTTCCTTTCCCTGGCAAGGGTGAAGGCCCTAGTGGATCTCGCTTCCTCCTTTCGACCTCAGGTCTCCCGCCCAGCAAGACAGTTCCTCCAGCTCCTGGGCCACATGGCAGCTTCCACGGCAGTGGTGCAGGGAGCAAGGTTCCAGATGAGGGGCATTACGTTTCATCTAAGGTCTTTTTGGTCTCAAAAGAAGGATTCACTTACCAAACTGATCCCAGTGACTCAGACTCTGGTCCAAGCTCTCCAATGGTGGCTGGACCAGGACAACCTCAGACAAGGGGTTCCATTTCTCCGTCAAGTCCCATCAGTAGTTCTAACTATGGATGCTTCTCTCCTAGGGTGGGGAGCCCACCTGGGAGCCCTGATAGCTCAAGGGGTCTGGTCGCCACAAGAGTCTCTCCTTCATATCAGTCTCCTGGAACTCAGGGCAGTTTTCCTAACCCTGCAGAGCTTCTCGGATTCAGTCAAGGGCAAGGTTTTCCAAATCAGGACAGATAACACTACCACAATGTGGTACATCAACAAACAGGGAGGCACTCGGTCCTCGGCCTTGTGCACAGAGGCCATGAAGCTGTGGTCTCTGGCCTATTCTCTTCAGACTTCTCTGGTAGCAGGTCACCTTCCAGGGAAGGACAACGTACTAGCAGATGCTGTGAGCAGAATTTCACAGGGACATCATGAATGGTCCCTGGATCCTCACATCCTGAAGGTCATCTTCTCCAGATGGGGCACTTAAGAGATAGATCTCTTTGTAGCACCGGACAGTCATCAGCTTCCTCTGTTTTGTTGAAGAGCTCCAGTTCTGGGGACGGTTCCCCAGGATGCTCTCATTTTGGACTGGAAGAGCAGGTTTCTCTATGCCCTCCCTCCCTTCCCTGTGCTGTTCAGAGTTCTGATCAAGATCAGGACTCAACCCTGCACAATGATACTGGTGGCTCCAGATTGGGCCAGACAGCCGTGGTATCCCCTACTGTTGTCCTTGTCAGTGTCACGTCCCCTGTCTCTGCCCAGGACATACAATCCCTATCCTCCTCCCAGGGGTGGATCTGGTACCCCAATCTCCAGTCTCTCAATCTCAAGGCCTGGCTCTTGAAGAGTTAGAATATGCAGCACTACATCTTTCTCAGGGAGTTCTGGATATTCTGAAGGTCTCCAGGAAGCCTTCCACTAGAAAAACTTACAACTCCAAATGGAAAAGGTTCAGTATTTGGTGCTCTCAAAAAGGCATCCTGCCTGATTCTGCAGACATTTCCACAACCTTAGACTATCTAGTTCCTCTGAATGGTCTAGACCTTAGGCCTGCCACTCTGAAGGTTCATCTAGCAGCTGTCTCTGCATTCCTCTCAGCAGGGAAGGGATCTTCCCTGGTATCTCATCCTGTTTTCAGAAAGTTCTTCAAAGGTCTGCTTCACATTAACCCTCCTTTTAGGGAGCCCACTCCACCTTGGGATCTTAATGTCTGCATAGCTCAGCTTATGCAGTCACCCTTTGAACCTCTGGCTTCGGCCGAATTGAAGTACTTGACCTGGAAAACTGTGTTCCTGGTAGCTATTACTTCTGCTAGGCGGATTAGTGAGTTACAGGCTCTGTCAGTGGAACCTGACTTCATCTCCTTCCATAGGGACAAAGTGGTCCTAAGAACCAATAGGAGGTTCTTGCCCAAAGGGGTATCAGATTTTCATGTGAACCAGTCTATATTTCTCCCTTCACTGATCATTCTTTTTCAGGTGAAAGAAGGGTACACAGTCTGGACGTTAAGAGGGCCCTTAGCTACTACATTGAGCATACTAAGGCACATAGAAATGACTGTCTTCAATTGTTTCTCACTTATGGTGAAGTGGGGAAAGGTAAGCCTGCCACTAAAAGAACTCTTGCCAGGTGGATTGTTTCTTGTATACAGTTCTGTTATGACAAGTTGGGTAGTACGCCCCCTTCAGGCCTGAGGGCTCATTCAACTAGGGGTACAGCTGCTTCTCTAGCTGCGGCCAGAGAGATACCTTTGTTAGAGATCTGTAAAGCAGCCACCTGGAAAACAGTACATACTTTTACCAAGCATTACTCCCTGAACATCTAGGCTAGGAGTGGTGCTAGGTTTGGCACAGCAGTACTGCAGAGCCTCTTCCCAAAGTAGGTTCTGCATTCCCTCCTCCATAGGTAACTGCTTGGTAGTCTGCATTATGTCTGAATACAGCAAGACTTCAAGTTGTTTGAAGAAAAAATTACTCACCATAGTAATGTTGTTTCTTCTAATGGAGTCTTCCTGTATTTAGACCTCCCCCCGCCTCCCCTTTCAGAACCTGTTTTTTGGGAAGTGGGCTGGCAGGTACAGTGTTGCACCTCAGGGGTGTACCTTGTACACTCCCTCTTGGGTGGGGTGGATGATGTTGTTGTTATTTTTTCTGGTGTTTTATACTTAAATATTGTGACTACCTTTCCTTCTTGGGTTCTCGACTTGAGTCTTTTGGACCCAAAAATAATTTTTTGCCCTTTGGCTATATGTTGCACAATTTCCATACTATAGTATGTTAGTTAGTGTGCTCATAAGAATCTGACGGTTACACTGGGAAGTACCACAGACAGAGGTTTGAAAACCGAGCTCGAGCTCAAAGTTCTATGCTTCTGCATAGAGTTAACTCTTTCCTCTCCAGGGCAGTTCAAGTGCTGGGGCTAACTGCATTATGTCTGAATACAGCAAGACTCCATTAAAAGAAACAACATTACTATGGTGAGTCATTTTTTCATTCATTGGTGGGAGATCGTGTGAAATGAAGGCAGAAGGCAGAATTTCACTGTTCGTTGATGACACAAAGCTCTGTAACAGACTAGACACACCAGAGGGTGTAGACAGAATTAGAAGGGACCTGCATAAACTTGAAGAATGGTCAGGAGTTTGGTAGTTGAAATTCAATGCAAAGAAGTGCAAGATAATGCATATGGGGCACAAAAACCCTGGCGCAATATATCAGTTGCGGGGTGAGGATATAGCATGCACCAAGTAGGAAAGGGATCTTGGGGTTATCATCTCTGATGACCTCAAGGTAGGGAAGCAGTGTGACAAGGCAGCAGGTAAAGCAAATAGGATGCTGGGATGTATAGGCAGGGGCATCACCAGCAGGAAAGGAGGTCATAATTCTGCTATACAAGACACTAGTTAGGCCCCACCTGGAGTACAGTGTACAGTTCTGCAGACCATACCTACATAAGGACATAGACAGGGTAGAGAAGGTTCAGAGGAGGGCAACAAAGATGGTGCATGGATTGCATCACAAGTCCTATGAAGACAGGTTGAAGGAACTGAACATGTACTCCCTGGAGGAGAGGAGGGAGAGAGGGGATATGATAGAGACATACAAGTATCTTACAGGTAGGAACAGGGTGCAGGAATACACTATTTTTAAGCGAAAAAGATGTTCCAGGACTAGAGGGCATAGGATGAATTTGGAGGGAGGACGATTCAGAGGAAACATGAGGAAGAATTTCTTCACAGAACGGGTGATGGACAAGTGGAACACCCTGCCAGAGGAAGTGGGGGCTGAAACAATCCCGGGATTTAAGAATGCATGGGATAGACATAAAGGAATTCTGGACATCAGGGGTAAGGGGCAACAGACTTCTAGGAAAACATAAACTGAACTTACAAGCTCAAATGGGCAGACTGGGTGGGCCATAGGCCCTTATCTGCCAACACTGTCTATGTATCTATGTATGAATCTGATAGATTTCTTTGATTGGGCAACCAAGGCATTACATCAGGGTGGAGTGGAGTGGAGTGGTAGATGTAGCCTACCTAGATTTCTGTGAGGTTTAACACTGTTCCACATTGAAAACTATTAAGCAAGCTGGGTAGCTTAGGAGTGGATCGGAATGTGATAAACTGGATAAAAAATTTGTTAGGGGATAGGTGACAGAGAGTGGGGGTAAATGGAGTTCATTATAAGGAGTGGAGGGTGACCAGTGGGTTGCCTCAGTGATCAGTGCTGAAACTGGTCCTCTTTAATATCTTTATAGGTGGCATTACAGAGGAACTTTAGGGGAAGGTCTGCCTCTTTGTGACATTAAAATCTTTAGTAGGGCGGATACTCCGGCGGGGGGTTGGGGATGAGGAGAGATGTAAGAAAACTTGAGGAGTGATCAAGGTTATGGCAGCTGGGTTTCATTGTGAAAAAGTGCAAAATAATGCACTTGGGGCATAGAAACCCAGGGACAGAGTACATAATGGGGGAATGTTATTGACAACAACCAAGCAAGAGGGAGTCCTGGGGGTAATAATCTTTGATGACCTAAAGGTGGTCAGACAGTATGACAAGGCAGTTGGGAGGGCTAGTGGGATGTTGGGGTGCATATGGAGAGGTATCACCAGCAGAAGGAGGGAGGTGGTGCTGCCTCTGCAGGGTTTTAAATAATTGATTAGCAGTTTTTTTCTTGGGACTATACTAACTGTACAGAAAGTATTTATATATATTTTCTAGAAGTGCTGTGTTTGTTAAACACAGTGAGGCAAGAGCTATGCATTTTCACAAAGATTTAGCACTTTTATGAGCAAAACGCTAATCAATTTTTAGAGTTAAATAAATCCCTGCTCTGTATAGATTGAGGGTGAGACCTCATTTAGAATACTGTGTACAGTTCTGAAGGCCACATCTTTGGAAGGACGAAGAGTGGAGGCGGTCCAGAGGGGGGAAACTAAAATGGTGCATGGGTCTGCATCAAAAGCCCTTTGAGTAGAGACTAAAGAAACTCAATATGTACACACTGGAAGAGAGAGAATGTGGGTGGGGATATGATAACGACCTTTAAATACCTCACAGTGGTAAATAAGGTACAGGATGAAAGCATTTTTCAGATCAAAAAGTGCACAAGAACAAGGGGGTATGCTATGAAGTTGGAGGGGGATAGATTCAAGAGAGATGTGTGAAAGTACTTCTTCACAGACAGACTGATGGATTCCTGGAGCAGCCTACCAGCCAAGGTGATGGGGGCAAAAACAGTGGTTGGGTTCAAGAATGCATGGGACAGGCACAAAGGAATCTTGATGGAATGAATGGGGGAGGCAGAAAGAGTCAGAGATCAAATAGGGTCTACAGGGTGCTATGTCAAGATCGTGCAGTAAAAAACTGTGCGGTCAATACAAAACCGCACGGTCCAAAACTGTGCTAGATTAGATATACTAATTCTAAAACTGTGCTGCACTGTAATGACTGCACGTTTTTTGACTGTGTGTATTTGTTGTCGCGGTTTTGACCAGACACAGGTCTACGGTGATACTGTAGGTAGGGAGAATGGGCAGACTGGGTGGGCCAAGCAGTCCTTATCTGCCAACTAATTCTGTGTTTGTGTATTTCCTATGTAAGAGCCCACTTGAAGTACACAGGCACTCCATGTATAGAACGCTTTTTCAGGGCAAGGAAACTCTGATACATGCATGATCAAACTTTTTTAAAAAGGTATTTAGAGCATATGATTTCTGTGCAAGTGCGTCTTAACATGTAAATCTCCTTTATAAAGTTCCGCTACTTGATTTTCCTAAATGACCTCCTTATACTTATCCTTATACTTCATCCAGCGTTCAGTTGTATGCTGATGATACTGTCCTTTTTGCCTCCGGACCCTTGGTCTAGAGTTGTCAGCCCAGTTCCAGCTTGACTTCTTAAGAGTTCAGATCTGGTTCCAGGATAACCAGCTTATCCTAAATTCAAAAAAGAACATCTCCTTAACTTTTGGTACCAAGCAGCATCTTGCCACCATTAGCGCCCCCACCCCCGTTTTCCTGATCCATGAAGGTGGCAAAACCAAGACAGTCTCCTCCTTTAAGTACCTAGGAGTTTGGCTTGACAGTCACCTTGATTTCTTAACCCACACTGATGCAATCCACTCCAAGCTCCTTCCCAAGTTGGGAGCCCTCTACTGGAACAAGGCCTGTATACCCCTCCAAGCCAGGCATGAGATAGTTTCCGGTATCAGCTGGTGGCAGCAAGGGTAGAAATATCTCTGCTGTGTCATCAGCTCAGCGGGAGTCAATCCCCCACACCTCCACTCCCTCAGAGACCCAGTGGTCTAGAGGGTGGCAAGTGGTGGGGAAGGGGATGGGAAAGCAGGGTTAGCCACAAGGAGGTTGTCCAGACCCTCTCCATCCAGACAGTGAATAGCTTTATACCCCCAGAGGAGGTTCAGGCACTAGAGTCTGCTGGGGACAGTCAGTGGGAAAGGGCATAGGGCAGTGTGTTGGGGTATCCCATCAAGATCGCGAAGGGATGTACGTACGGTCCAAAACTACATGGTCAAAACTGTGTGCATGGTTTGGAGTTAGTTTATATAATTTTAGTGCGATTTTTGACCTCACACTTTTGGGGTGTCCATGCAGAACCTTTTTTGACTGTGTGGCTTTTGACTGCTCTGCAATATGGGTGAACTGTGTGTTGGCACACAAGGGGAGCAAATCTACTAGGAGAATCTTAGTGATGGGGGACTCTGTGTTTAGAGGGGGTTGAGAGGGTGGTGGGTGGAATTTATAAGAAGGGGATGGTCCAGTGGCTTCCTGGGGCATCTGTTATCCAGGATTTAGACAGAATATGGTGGATGGTGGCGAGGGAGCAGGGGGAGCTGTGCTAGTACACCTGGGTACCAATAATCTGGTGAACCAGTTGCTGGAGATGAAGCAGAACTTCTAGTGTCATGGATATGGTTCACTCATCCACACTCTTGCAGTTCCACTGGAATGCAGTGGCTGGCCGGACGTCTTTAAGCTAAGGTCCTCCAACCGTCTGGGGGGATATGTCCGCCAACTCCACACTCTGATGTCAGATCTTTCTTTCCACTGGAAGAACAGGTCATGTCCCTCTCACTCTGCTGAGACTTTCCTCTGCGCCATAGATGAACCTCTACTTTCAAAGTTTTCAGAGCTAAATTGTTCTTTTTTGTGGTTCTTTCAACTCCATCTCCAGACCAATGATGGATCGCAATCAACTTGGATTCAGATTTTGCATTTGGTGCCACCAGAAGATGTTGGTCACCAATCTGCACAACATGTGCCTGTACTGCCTGGGTGGGTAACATGACATGGCCAAGTGCAGCCCTTGCCATTCTGTGTTCTGAGTCCCTCGAGGATAGGAAGCGCCAGCTCACGCTGGGTTGGCGTTCCTAACAGGACCAAACAGATTGTCCTAAGGTTAGCAAAAAGGCCTTGCCAGCTGCCTGGTCTGTGGCACAGCCTGTGTCCACTGAGGAGAGAGCAGCAGCAGCCATGGCAGGCACCTCCTTGACCTTGGTACTGTTCCCACCTGGGCCAGCTTCAGAGGGACCTTTAAAGGTCAGTTTTGTGATACATGTACGTCCCTCCAGACCATGGGGGAGAGCCCTGTCCATCGTGGCTCTCAGTCCAAAACCAAAACTAAGAAATCTTGTCACCATCATTGCCATTCCTGAGACAGAGGGAGATTGTGGTCCTTCTGGTCCCTTGATGTGCCTGACTGCTCAGTGGCTGTCAAGTGCCCCTCGGCCAAGGGGCAGATCAAAGGCTCTTTGGCCCCACCTTTGAGCCAGTAGACCTCAACTTCAGTCAACCAACTTGTTGAGGTTTTGCTCGACCCGGTCAATCTGTTGTTGGACAAAGCTGAGGAATTGGACTTGCAAATGCTGGTGCTCCTAGTCATCACCCAGGAGCACATGGATCGGTCTGTGACCCTGGTGGACCCTGTTCGGGGCAAGCCTCCAACAGAGATTGGGTTTTCGATACCCTTGCTGAATGTGTACCAGTACATTATTTGTGGCCAACATCCTGAAGACCCCACTTGCCGTGTACTGGGTGATCGACAGTCGAAGTCGCAGTCGGGCTGTTCACTTTCTCAATCCCTCTTGACCGGGATGCATCACCATCAACAATCCTCATCCTCAGGTGATGATAGGCACCAGTGAAAAATGTGTCAGTGTTACGAGGAGTTCCTCTGGTAGCAGTGGGCCATCATGGAGCAGGATAGGACACTACCCCAGTGACCTACTGTTACCTGGCAGCTGCAAGTGATTCCCCGGCTGGTTCAGTTTCCCCAGTCATGGTGGAACTGCCACCCCAACAGCTGCTAGTTAGCGCACCGACTAAGGATGCTGGCCATTTGCCTCCCAGCTAGCCAGGCCGGTTGTTAGTGTGGATTACCCTGGGTGATGAGTCCTGGGAGATAGGTAGTGAAATACAGCCGAGGTCCATCTTTGAGGAGTCATCCGACGACTCAGATCAAGAGAGCATGGCTTTCTATGGGCTCCGCTCTTTCTCTGTGGCTCGTTCAAGGAGTCTTCCACCAGGCATGGGTCAGTCTCCTTCGGTGCACTGCTCTGCCTGATAGTGAAGTCCACATGCATCCAGTTGGAGCCAGTCCAGAAGAGGGCCAAGTATCCTCTTACAGACATTTTGGACCAGGATGAATCTCTGGTGGTTGCCTTCCCAGTGGCTGAGGCCATCTTGGGACTGGCCCTGGAGCTTTGGCAGCATCCAGCATCCTACCCAGCACTCTGGGCCACATGGTCCACAAGTATATAGTCCCTACATGCTCCCTTTTGGGGTTTTTTAACCATCCTTCAGTGGAAGGTCTGGTTTTGGATTTGGTGTTTCATAAGTCAGGACATCAGGGGAATGTGGACAAGCCTCTGGACAAGGAGTCCTGTAAGATTGACCACGTTACAAAAAAGGTATACGCTGTTCCTATCCTGAGTCTCCAGCAGGCTAGCTATGCTGTTATGATGGCAAATTGTGGGCATTCCATGATGGGAATGTTCAATATTGTCCTCCCCCACCTCCACCCAGAGCAGCGGGTGGCAATGAAGCTCATCAGAGACCACAGTCAATTGCTGGCTAAACACAAGCTCCAGACAGCCTTAGACATGGGCGACTCTAGGGCTTGTGCGGTGGCAGCAGCTGTCTCCATGCATCGCAGGGCTAGATTGCACTTGTCCACCTTCACAGTGGACACCCAACAGAGGTTGGCAGGTGTCCCATTTCTGGGCACCAGTCTCTTTGGCCCTGGGATATAAGGGCATCTCACGAGGATCAAGAAGTCCAATGTCACCCTTGATTCTGTGACTTCATCCCAGATGGATCAGAAGAAAAAGCCTAAGAAGTCGGCCTTTCAGTACAGGTCCTTCCAGTCACAACCTCCCTGGCAACAGCCCCAGCAGGGGGAGTTTCAGAGCTGGTGCCCTAAGAAGTCCAGGGGTCAAGGTCAAAAAAAGAGGGAGGCAGTGGTAGTGGTGCCCCCCCCCAAAGCTGCCCAGTGATGGGTTAGGTGGTGTCATTCCTCCCTCTATCCTCTCCCAGATTGCTTCCTCCATCGGAATCTGGCTACATCTTTTCTTGCCATGTTGGTCCACTGTCACAATGGACAAGTGGATGTTGGATGTAGTGGGCAGAGGACTGTCTTTCGTTTTCGAGGATCTCCCACCCTACCATCTCCTTGCACCTCAAGAATCCGGGACGTCTAAAGACACACTGTCTGCCCTCAGGGAGGACATTGCTTAGTTCCTTTGCAAAAAGAACTATAGCCCGTGTCCTGGACACCCTGGCCAGTTAGGATTATGTATCCAGGTAGTTCCTGGTCCTGAAATAGATTGGGGGGGGGGGTCTGGCGCCCCACACTGGATTTTCACAATCTCAACCAGTACATGCAGAACACAAGTTCCAGATGGTCATTCTGAGCCAAGTTATACAATCCCTGGAGCAGAACATGTGGTTTTGCTCCCTGGACCTCCAGGATATGTTCTTCCACATTCCTGTCTGCATTTCCCACCGTTGGTACCTTCAGTTCTGAGTGGAAGGGGTCCTGTACCAGTTCCAGATAATGCCGTTTGGCTTCTCCTCAGGTCCAAGGGTCTTCACCAGGTGCATAGCAGTGGTGGTGGTCAACCTGCAGTGCTTAGTGGTCAGAGTGTACCCCTACCCCGACAGCTGGCTGATAGCTGGTCCATCCAGAGAGACCGTGGTGACATCCACAGACCTGACTTTCCACGAATAACAGAATGCTCTTTAACCTGGCGGCATAGCCTAGAGGTTAGAGTAATGAGCTTGGTACATCCAGCAGAGCTGGGTTTGAATCCCACAGCCTCCATGTGCATATTGTGTGACTCTGAGCAAGTCACTTAACCACCACAGTGCTCCCAGGTCACCCCTGAAAACAGGTACTTGTGCCTAGTGGGCCTTACCTGGTTACCAGAGGGAAAAAAAAAAAAAGAACCAGGAAGTACACAGTTTTTTTTTTTTTTTTGAAAAGGAAAAGCTCTTATTAAAGTGCAAGTGCCATAAAACATGAAACAGGTCATCCTCACTAGACTATCCACCCTGTGCTTCATTCCGTAGAGCTTCCTTAGGGGTTGCACTTGCACTTTAATGAAAAATTTTTATTTTCTAAAAAACTTTAGCAGGGCTGTCTACTTCTGGGTTCAGGAGTGCCCTGTTTTTGGTAGAGTGACTGTTTTGGATCTGGGCAGGATCTGTCAGTAGTGTACTCGCAGTAAAACTCTGCACACTGTATTTTTCTGGACTCTGCTGAGATCTGGGCCTGCTGGTCCACCCAGACAAGTCCAAACTGGTACCAGAGCAGGTGATCAAGTTCATTGGAGCAGAACTAGACTCCCTGTGGGCCAAGGCCCGCATCCTGCCACACCAGGCACATGATCTTACATTCTTTGCTTGATCATTTCAGGTTGGACTCTTGCACCCTGCCCAGGATTTCCTACGGCTGCTGGGGTACATGGCATCCTGCACCCCTCCTGGTTCACTGGGCCCACTGGAAGATGTGCCACCTTCAATGGGAGCTGGGCCATCAGTGGTCTCAGCGACTAGGCCACTTGGACTAGCTGATCATGGTGACCCAGCCGATGTGGGACAGCATCCAGTGGTGGCTGCTCCTGGAACATCTGGAAGAAGGAATCTTATTTGTCCACCCAGAGCTGACCGTCACGCTGATGGACACTTCTCTGGTAGGGTGAGAAGCACATCTGGGGGACCACACAGCCCGCATCTTCTGGTCACCCAGGGAGTCACCTGCTTGAGCTCCATGCAGTGCACTTGGCTCTGAAGTAATTTGCTCCGCTAGGCAGGGGTCAGGTCATTCAAATCTAGACGAACAATACTATGACCGTGTTTTACCTGAACAGCCAGGGCGGCACACGTTCCCTTCCCTTGTGTCAGGAGGCACTCCGCACCTATACCCACGTGTACAGCCTGGGTGTCAGTCTCCTAGTGATTCATGTCGTGGGGGGAATAGTCAGCTGACAGACGTTCTGAGCCGGGTAGGAGACACATCGCACAAGTGGTTTCAGAATCAGGTGGTGAACCACCTGTTCTCCCTGTGGGGCTCACCCGAGGTGGACCTGTTTGCCTCCTGGGAGAATGCCAAATTGAGGCTGTTTCGTGCCTGCCCCCCACAGTCTGGGACACTGATGGGGACTGCCTTCACGAGACCCTGGACCCCAGGTTTTGTGTATTCCTTTTCTCCCTACCCCTTGATCCTTAGGTGACTGACCTAGCAGCAGGTGATTGGAGCTTCCTCAGTATTTGTGATGTTACAGGAAGGTTACAGTGCTGATAAGGTCAAATGTGTGTGTTTATGGGGGGGACAGCTCCTAGGGTTGGTGTTACAAGCGTAAAGTCATCAGTCCTGCAAAGAGCAAAAAAATGCAGCATTCACCACCATGACACAAGCTCGGAGCAGAAAAAAGGATCTCTCGTCCTGTTTTCAGTTGTGATCCAAACATCATCTTTATTTGTGCAATGCAGTGCAAAAGGTAGCAACAGCAACAAAACTTTTTGTCTCTTCCATGGTGGCAAGTGTCGCGTGTTTTGCTGTTTGTAGTACTAATGAGGTACATAATGAAGAGGAGTTGAACTAGATATACAAGCCTCCTGGCAGAGTGCTGTCCCACACAGCACACCTGGTGCGGTTACATAGAAAATCTGGTAGTTAGCAAATAGGAAAGCAACAACTACCTCCGATGTACGAAGCAATAGTTGACTACTTTCACAAGTTAGTATTAATTTCAGGCAGTACGCTGACTCTTAACACTTGCAAGGTATAGATCCCTCTTGCCTTATGTTGAAGCAACGTCCTCATACAGTCATCCTTACTACCTTCGATTCGATTTATGGGTATTGATCATGTGGACCCCCTTATCTTCATCCTTTGTTTATATACCGTAAGAAGTCTTTGTTTTGTCTGTAGCTTCTACTGCTATCCTGTCAGGAACACATGGCCATCTCTGCTTTCCAGACTCAAGACAGAATAGAACCAGGGTCATAAAGTGACTCTGGCCAGAGGATATTCTCTTGGGAGCCCACCCCAGCGTGGCAAACATCCTGCGTCGTCTTTTTTTTTTTTTAAAATACCTGTAAAGAAAAAACGGTCCCACGCAGTCTTCCTGCCCCTCCCCACACCCCGCACTCCACCCACTGCGCCTCCTGCCTCCCACACCCCCTACTCCCATACTTACCTCCGAGCGCTGGCGCGACAACCTTCGTGGACTGGAACACGCTGCACTTTTCAAAGCCGACCGTGAACTGAGGAAATGCTGATAAGCTGTATAATGGGATAGATAGGGTTTTTCAACTTTGTTGCATATCTCAGGCATTTTTGGAATTTTGCACCAAATTTTCAACATAAGTTTTTACCCCTTCTCATGAATGATGTCACTGTCATGGCGTTATTCAGGCCCGCTGGGTGATTTCGCAGTCACTTCGGGCCCGACACGCAAACGACACTGCCAGCGCTCATAAGGTGGCTCTCAAGAAGCCTATTTTGAAAATTTGATGGAAAAATTCAAAAATGTTTTATGAAGCGTACTGGCGCAGTTTCTACGTAGGCTCATAAGTCGGCGAATTTTCAATATTTTCACTCCAGATTTTCAACATTGCCATTTTACCACACCTTCTTATGAGCAGTACAGCTGTCATTTTCATCTCACCCAAAGCGATGTTTCTAGCCATGTAGCGCAAATGGCTGCAGTCGGTGTCGTAAATCAATGTACAGGACAAATTAAGAAAATCACAGTGACACTGTTCATGAGCAGAGGTCTTAAAATGGCTATGTTGAAAATTTGGTGAAAAAATTCCAAAATGACTGTTTTGGCACAAGTGTTGGGCAGTTCTACGTGACGCTTATGTAAGTTCGCGAAGTTTTCATTATTTTCACTCCAGATTTTCAACATTGCCATTTTACCACACCTTCTTATAGTAGTAGCAGCTGTCATTTTTCACATCTCACCCAAAACGTGTTTCCGCCCACATGTAGCCCACAATGGCTAGGCTCTGTGTGCGAATCAATGTACTGGACAAATTAAGAAAATCACAGTGACACTGTTCATGAGCAGAGGTCTTAAAATGGCTATGTTGAAAATTTGGTGAAAAAATTCAAAATGACTGTTTTACGAGTGTGCATTGTACAGTTCCTATGCACGCTCATAAGTTCGCAATTTTAATATTTTCACTCCAGATTTTCAACATTGCCATTTTACCACACCTTCTTATGAGCAGTACAGCTGTCATTTTTCACATCTTGCCCAAAATGTGTTTCCACCCATGTAGCGCACAATGGCACAGTCGATGTGTGAAATCAATGTATGGGACACATTAAGAAAATCACAGTGACACTGTCCATGAGCAGAGGTCTTAAAATGGCTGTGTTGAAAATTTGGTGAAAAAATTCTAAAATGACTGTTTTAATGAGCTGTGCGCTATGCAGTTCCTATGCATGCTCGTAAGTTTGCGAATTTAATATTTTCACTCCAGATTTTCAACATTGCCATTTTATTACACTTCCTTATGAACAGTACAGCTGCCATTTTTCATATGCCGCCCAAAATGTGTTTTCGCACATGTAGCGCACAATGGTGTTGGTGTGTGAAAGCAATGTTTGGGACAGATTAAGAAAATCACAGTTACACTGTTCATGAGCAGAGGTCTTAAAATGGCTATGTTGAAAATTTGGTGACAAAAGTCCACAAAATGACTGTGTTACGAGTGAGCATTGCGCAGTTTCCACGCACCCTCGTAAGTTCATGACTTTGTAATATTTTCAGTCCAGATTTTCACCAGTGGCATTTTTCCACACTTCCTTATGGACAGTACAGCTGTCATTTTTCACAACATGGCTGAAGTGTGTTTTCACACTTTCAGCGCATAGATGCGTAGTCGCTGTGGGAAATCATTGTTCGGGACAGATAAAGAAAATCACAGTGACACTGTTCATGATCGGAGGCACCAAAATGCCTGAGTTGACAATCTGCTGTAAAAAATCCCCAACCTAATTATATTACGGGTGTGCGTTGCACAGTTTCTATGTACGCTCGTGACTTCACCATTTTTTTAATATTTTTACTACAGATTTGCAACATTGCCATTTTTTACACCTCCCCATGAACAGTACAGCTGTCATTTTTTACATCCTGTTCGGAATGTTTTTGCACCTGTGGTGCTAAATGCCGTAGTTGCTGTGCATAAGCAGCTTTCGGCTAACAAACTGGTATTCCTCCTGTTCATGAGGTGGGGTCACAAAAAAAACATGTTGAAAATTTGGAGTGAAAATACCAACAAATGCCTGAGGTATTAGGGTTTCCAACCATAACGCCCAACCCTGTAGAGAATGACAGGCATCAGGGTGTGACTTGGGATTCTGCCTGTAATGCTCATACCATTCCACACCCTGCAGCCAGTGAGAGGCATCGAGGCATGCCTTGACTCTTCTGCCCCAAAGTTCACCCCATTCTCCTATATCGCACCCATCTCACCGATTTCCTAATGGAATGGGTGCGATAAGGGCCAAAGACCCTAAGGAACACCGTGACACTTGTCAGTGTCTGCAGGTGGGTGTGGTGAACATGGCGTGGCCGTTATGCCTGACGACCCAAAGGCACACCCCAATGCCTGTCACTCTCTGCAGGGTGGTGGTGGGGTTGGCTTCAGTTCAATACTTCACTGCCATTCCTATTACGCAGCTCTGTAACTTTTACACTACCACTGTCAATGCCAGCAAGCAAACATTTGGCATTGACAAATGCTTGTTTGGGATGCCCTGGATAATTCCATTAAGGACTTTTTTCTAATTCACATTTTATTTGTTTTCAATTCATGTACGGCACAATTATATCAGTTTGATACAGTTACCTCTACCAGTTCCTGGCTGGAACAACACAGCTTATTTTGCTTCATGTATTACAGGCTAGTTGGAACTGCTTCTCTTCCGGTAGCTAGTGGATCTCTGATAGGCTTTACTGCTAAGTCATGCCTTCCTTGCCCTCAGGGACAACTTTTGTACTTAAGGCATGCACAAATAGATAATTAACTCTCAGCCAGCATCAGTTCATAAGCGACGTTAAAAACAGTGTATGCAGTGTCAAAAACTATACAACATAATCTTACAGCTCTTTAGTGTTATTATTATGTTAAGTTAGTTTTGCACCATGTTGCAAAGTATTCAGATTCTCATTTCATATTGTGGTGAAAGATCGAAGAGAATCTGTAAGGCTTAGTACCATTCTTCTACATTGTAAGGCTTAGGCTCTATATTATGACAAGGACTTCTCCCATAAGTATTGCACACTAGATTGATTGGGTATAAGGGGCTTCCCAGGATTTGTCTCTCGAGGAATGGACTCCATATTTCCTGAAACGTTGAGAATCTTTGCCCTGCCCAGTATATTAGGTGTTCATAAACTGTCAGCCTGAGCATGTAATCTTCCCCTTCCTCCACAGTTGAAAGCTGAGTTGTCCTCCACCGTAGTAGTCTTTTGGCTTCAGTCCTAGCCAACATGAACTACGTTGCTGGGGGAGGGGGCTTCCATGTGCCCAGATTCTTCTCATGTTCCCCAGCACTATCAGGGACTGTACCCCATGATTCTGTAAGTGTAGTTGAGAAGGACGCACTCAACCCTCTTTAAAATTCTTGCTTTTTTTATTGGAATTTATTCTTTGATATGTCATAATGTTCATTTATTTTTACTTCATTCATTTTATGTGCGCCCTTGGAATACACATTTCATGTTGGTTAACATTTCAGTACAAACCTGTCCCTTCATCAGAACTAAATAGGATTGTACAAACAAATAAAAACAGAAAGAAACATTAATCAGTAAATATTATTGGGTGTTGTAGGATCGTGGATTTGTTGTTCATCCACACTTATTGGCAGAGTCCCTTTCCCTTTAAATCAGCCACAAAGTCTTCAAGCTGGCTCCTCCCACCCACCCTGGTGGTATAACCCTCGGCTCTGCCCATGAAGCCAGATCTTTCTGCTGGAAGATTCAGGTTGCCTCCTTCGTACTCTCGTATTTTGTAGGCCCTGGCTTCAGATGCTTCGGTTAGTCCAAAACTTTGCCTTGTTCACGTTAGCGATTGCGATTACTTTTCTTCGATCATGGATGACAAGTCTTCCCCCGGATTTTGCCAGTGTTGGCGCGGCCAGAAGATGTCGCGCACCGACCTGCATGCCGCGTATTTTTATTGTGTGGGTGTCAGCCCTGACACCATGATGTGCAAGTTTTGCCTCGCATTCCAACTCCACGTCCTCAACAACCGTCTCACATGCCTTAAGCTGGGGAGGCCTGAAAAATGGAACCCACCGTTGAAATCCTAGGAGGCCCGGTGGGCAGTTTCCATGGCCATGGGATCCGCCGAGCAATTGCAACGCATGCAAGCCTTCGAGGAGGAAGCGGCTCGTGCCACAGAATCTTCCCCTCGGAGCTTCTTCGTTCTGCTCAACCTGGGCTCCACCTTCTCGAGTTCCTTCTGAGAGCTGTGCCACTCTCTTCCCCGACTAAGGGTGAGAGTCCTGCGGGCATGCACTCCTCTCACTCCTGTAAGCGGGAGAAGGACCCGGGACCTTCTTTGTCTCGATGGAGACGCTCTTGGAATTGGGAGAGACCTCAGTCCCAGGAACCGGCGATTTTGACCCTCGGTCGAAATCGCCTCTTCGGCCGCTGGCTTCTCAGCCTTGCCATCTGGCCATTCGACTGAAATGTCGATCGATGACGTTGAGATAATTCTGGACCCGATCGACCCTTTGTTGCCGACTCCGGTCGACGACTCTTTCTCTCGGACTCTGGTCCTTGCTTTCCCACCGAGGAAGTGGTCCCTGACCCCGGGAAGTCACCGGTCCTGCCAGTGTCTCCCAAGTGATAGAGTTGGCCCATCCAATCTCGATCGAGGTCTCGGACCCCCTCGACCGAAAGGCCGAGGAAGGGCCATAAGCGCTGTAAAAAGAGGTGACACCATCAGTCGTCCTTGTCCTCCTCAGATGAGGAGAGGCTCCGGCAGAAACTCTTGTCAGCGCTACGAGGACCTCATGCGGCAACACTTGATTTTGACTGGGCACAAGCCTTCCCCTGCTCCTACTCCGGCCCTTACTTGGCTTTCGCCTTCCAGGCCAAAGCTGACTGGAGCCGATTAAGTCAGTTCCTCTGCCCGCGGAGCTGGCGAAACCTCCGGTTCAGCCTAAACCGGTCTCTCCACTGATTTTCATGGAACCGCTGCCCAAGCATCCTGTGGGAGTGGCTCCTTCTAAGCAAGCTAGACTGGACACGGGCTTCCCTGGCGTCTCTCGGTCACTGTCACCCCTGACCACCTCCGGCGGGATGAGGGTGATGTGAGTGGTCGACTGCTATATCCTGATTTCTTGGATTTGGATGAAACCAGCCTCCATTCTCATCCAGGGGATGATGAATCAGCTGGTGGGATAGAGATGGAGGAAGGTTCTTCGTCCTTTCAGTACATTCTTCACCTCATCTCTGAGTCTACAAGGATGCCCCTGGAGCCTATCCAGAAAAAAGTGGAGTACCCACTCACTAACATCCTCAAGAGAGGGGATACCCTGATGAAAGCCTTTCCTGTGGCCGGAGCCATTGTTGGTCCGGTCTTAGAACTTTGGCAGCACCCTGCCTCCTGTCCAGGTCCATCTGCCCGTATGGCCCGCAAGTATGCGTTGCCCATGGGGTCCCTTGCGGGGTCCACAGAGCACCCTTCGGCCGAGAGCCTTGTGATCACCTCTGTGTTCAGGCATACTGGTAGTTCTACTGATACCGACAGACCTCCTAAGAAGGAATCCAGATATTTGGATCACTCTGCCCAGAACGTCTGTGCGGCCTCGTCTTTAGGCCCCCATCAGGCAGGCTTGCCCGTCATCATGGCACACTTTTCCCATGCCCTTTTGGGGTCCCTGGATGAAGTCCTCCCACATCTCCCCACAGATGTGCAGACCATGGTCAAGCAGGTCTGGGACCAAGGCTGCACTGTTGCTAAACAGCAGCTCCAGATGGCCCTGGACTTTGGGGACTCATGTGCCCATTTGTTAGCAGCCACAGTTGCCTCTCACTGCAGGGCTTGGCTGAGGTTCTCCTCCTTCCTGGTGGATACTCAGCACAAACTAGCAGATGTGTCTTTCCTGGGCACTGATCTCTTCAGCCCAGGTGTGGCTGGTCACCTTCAGCGCATTGAGCAGTCCAATGCTACCTTGGACGCCACTTCTGCTAAGGGTTCTTCTGGTCCTAAGAAGCAGCAGAAGAAGAAGAAGAAGAAGCCTTTTTGGCACTCTTCCCCTGCGGCCCAGCAGTCCCCTTTTCAAGGGGAGACAGCAGCAGGCTCAAGCTTGGTGCCCCTGGCCCAAGCCCGGAACCTCCCAGGCCCGTAAGGGAGGCCGAGGTTCAGGTCCTGGATCCTCTGCCTCCAAGCCTGCCCAGTGATGGGGTGGGGACTGCCACCCCTGCTCCTGTCATGCCAGCTCTGGGTTCTCCCATGGGGGTCCGACTCCGCCACTTTCTTTCCACCTGGTCCGCTGTTACCATGGACAGGTGGGTCTTGAAGTGGTCAGCCAGGGACTACCTCTGGAATTCGAGCAGTACCCTCCAAGCCGAGCCCATGCCCCACAGGAGGAGAGGGTATCCACCCACACTCAGTCGGCTTTTCGAGACGACATTGTTCAGCTCGTCCTCAAGGAGGCAGTAGCTCAAGTGGCAGATCCTCCACCAGACCCAGGGTTCGTATCCAGGTATTTCCTGGTTCTGAAGCAGATGGGGGCTGGCGGCCCATTCTAGATCTGCACGACCTAAATCAGTATCTCAGGCCATGCACCTTCCAGATGGTAACTTTGTCCCACATCATACCACCCCTGCAGCAAAACATGTGGTTGTCCTCACTGGATCTCCAGGATGCGTTTTTTCACGTCCCAATCCATCCGTACCACCAGTGGTTCCTCCGCTTCAGAGCCGAGGGAACCCTATACGAGTTCTGAGCCATGCCATTCGGCCTGTCATTGGCCCTATGGGTCTTCACCAAATGCATTGCAGTGGTGACAGCCCATGTCGGGCATCAGGGGGTCAGAATTTATCCCTACCTTAACAATTGACTCTTAGCAGGTTCCACCCAACAGGAGGTGGAGAGGTCCAGGGACCTGGCCCTCTAGACCTGCTCCCAACTTGGCCTCCTTATCAATGAGGCCAAGTCGGAGCTCGTGCCTTCTCAGGTGACGTGCTTCATCGGGGCAGAGTGCAACTCTCGTCAAGCCAGAGCTCAGCTCCTGGCGGACAGGGCGGAGGTTCTCTCCTTCTTTGCCCAATCATTTCTGGTTGGGCAGTTGCGCCATGCCCAGGACTTTCTGCACCTTCTGGGTTACTTGGCGGCATGCACCTCCGTGGTCCATTGGGCCCGGTGGCACAAGCGCTCCCTCCATTGGGAGCTAGTCACCCAGTGAACTTAGCGCCATAGTTATTTCAACCAGCTGATCACTGTAACCCAGAAGATGTGGGCACTCTCCAGTGGTGGACCGTCCCAGGCCGGTTGCAGGAAGGGATCCTGTTTGTCCGCCCGAGCCAATGGCTGTCCTTATGACTGTTCTGGACCCCTGAGGAGTCCCATTTTCATATCAACCTGTTGGAGCTCAGAGCAGTTAGACTGGCACTGTCAGCTTTGGCTCTTCAGCTTCAGGATCAAGTGGTTCAAGTACAGATGGACAATACCACAACCATTTACTACCTCAACAAACAGGGCGGCACGCATTCCCATCTTCTATGCAGGGAAGCGCTCCTCATCTGGACACTTGTGAGCCATCTGGAGGCAGATCCCCTAGCCATCCACGTGGCAGGAGCCTCAAACCAGCTGGCGGATGCTCTCAGCCGCATGGGCGAGACATCCCATGAGTGGTCTCTCCATCCAGAGGTAGCATATAGTCTGTTCTCCCACTGGGACAAACCGTTGGTGGACCTGTTTGCCTCCAGGGAAAACACCAAGCTGAGGCTGTTTCATGCCCGCACCCCTCAGCAGGGCTCACTGCAGGGGGATGCCTTTGAGGCCATGGACCCCAGGCCTCTTCTACACCTTCCCTCCATTTTCCTTGATCCACAGGGTGCTCCTCAAGGTGAGGAGGGACAAGGCGCAGGTGATTCTGGTAGCCCCAGACTGGCCACACCAGTTCTGGTACCGAGATCTCTTCAGCCTCAGCAACGGGCCCCGGAGCGGCTTCCAGCACGCCTGGACCTGATCTCAGTCAACCAGGGGAAGGTATTCCATCTGGACCTTCAATCCCTGCACCTCACAGCCTGGTACCTGAGTGGCTAGAGTTCCAGGCTTTGGGTCTTTCCGAGGATGTCCTCACAGTGGTGGAGGCATCCAGAAAGGAATCGACCAGGAAATGTTATGCCTTCAGATGGAAAAGGTTTTCCATTTGGTGTCAGGGCAAGGGCCTGGACCCTCTGTCCTGTCCAGTGGCTATCATTCTCGACTACCTTTGGTCTTTGTCCAAAGGGGGTCTTCAGTCATCGATCCTTAGGATGCACCTGACAGCCATTTCTGCTTACCGGGCACAGGCCAGTCAGCCAACGTTGATGCAGGAGACAGTGATCAGGCAATTTTTCAAAGGCCTGGATCACATATCCCCTACGGTGTGTGAACCTCCTCCTGCTGGTACTGGCAAAGCTCATGGGCAAGCCATTCAAACAGATGCGCAAGTGTGAGCTGTCACACTTTTCATGGAAGATGGCCTTCCTGGTGGCCATCATGTCTGCCAGAAGGACAGGAGAGCTCCAGGCGCTCTCGGTGTACTCCTCTTATCTGGTCTTCCACAGGGACAAGGTTGTCCTGTGCCCCCACTTGAAATTCCTTTGGAAGGTAGTGTCAGAGTTTCACCTTAATCAGGTGTTGACTCTGCCGGTGTACTACCCCAGTTACACCTCGGAGGCCAAGTACAGGCTCCATACTTTGGACCTGAGATGAGCTCTCTCCTATTATAAGGAGATGACGTCGGAGATTCGGGGAGAGGTTCACCAGGTGTTTGTCACCTACGCTGAAGCCGCTTCTGGCAGACCTGCAGCAAAGCAGACGATTGCTCGATGGATAACATCTTGCATTAGTCTGTGCTACGAGTTGGTGGGGAAGGAGCCTCCCAAAGGGATAAGAGCTCATTCTACCCGCCATGCCGCTGCATTGGTGGCTGCTTCCAGGGACATCCCTATCCAGGAAATCTGTCGGGCTGCTACCTGAAAGACAGCAAAAACCTTCATTACCCACTACCACATCGACCTTGAGTCATGCCGGAATGCTGGTTTTGGGGCCTCAGTTCGCCAATCTGTTTCCCAAGTAGGGGGTGTGCGCCTTGCCTCCCTCTTCCCGGAGAACTGCTAGGAGTCTGCCAATAAGTGTGGATGCACAACATATCCACGATCCTAGAAAATCAGGTTACTCACCTGTAACAGTAGTTCTAGGAGTGGTATATGCTGTTCATCCTCACAGACCCACCCGACCTCCCCGGTGCGGATGCACAAACCTGGCTTCCAGCAGGCTAAGATCTGGTGTCATGGGGCAGAGCCAAGGGTTATACCACCTGGGTGGGTGGGAGGAGCCAGCTAGAAGACTTTCTGGCTGATTTAAAGGGAAAGGGACTCTGCCAATAAGTGTGGATGAACAACATATACCACTCCTAGAACTACTGTTACAGGTGAGTAACCTGTTTTTATAGACCGCCAACAGGATGTTTAGGTCTACTACAATATCCAACTACGTTTGCTTCAGCCAATAACAATGAAACCGTTGTACATTGTGATACAAACTATGACTGGTTATCATCAAAGTCAGCTGATTTAAAAAAAATTGTGACAAATTCGAATTCCATCAACTTATAATAATAATAATAATTTTATTTATAAGGCACCTTTCAATTGCCAAGGCGCCATACATAAATAACAGATCAAAACAATAAAAATCATAAAAAAATACAACTGGATCAAAACAGTCATTTCAATCAATGTACTAAAAATGCAGTTTCCCATAAAAAAATCTTCAAACTTCTCTTGAAGCCCTCCACAGAAGTGCACTCCCGCAACTTCTATCAGAACCCACACCCTAACAGGCATCCGTCACACTCCTCTATCCTAGATCTTATCCTCGCTAACAGATCACAGAAAATTACGTACACATTCATTTTCAATGATGTCTTTAGTGATCATTACATCATGGCCTGCACAGAAGAAGCAGGACAGAGAAGGCTATCAGTTAAAGCAGAAGGAAGCGGGGAAGGCAATCAGAATAGCAAATGTCCAAACCGAGGAAAAGAGTGAAGAAAGGCCAAGGGAGTGATACTGAGGCTTACTAAAGGGGAGTGGGGAGGGTAGAGAGTGACAGCAAAAAGGCAGAGATACTGAACAAATATGTTTGTTCAGTATTCACAAAAGAGGAGGAGGGGGATGTACCTAAACCAAACAGTAGAAGCACTCTGGATTGGGGGGGGGGTCGATGCCAGTCCATTCACAGAAGAAAGGATCCCGAAAGAACTCCTAAAACTCAAGGTGGACAAGGCAATGGAGCCTGATGGAATTCACCCCAGAATTCTAATGAACTAAGGGGAGAACTAGTGACACCACCGACTACCCTTTTTAACAAATCATGCGAGGATGGTGTGGTACCTGAGGACTGGAGGAAGGCGGATGTGATACCCCTTCACAAAAGGAGCAAGGCAGAGGCAGGAAACTACAGACCTGTTAGTTTGACCTCAGTGGTAGGGAAAATGAATGAATCACTTCTGAAAGAAAGAATTGTTGAGTATCTAGAGGCCAGTGGGGCACATGACCCAAGGCAGCATGGATTCACAGCGGGAAGGTCATGTCAGATGAATCTAATAGATTTCTTTGACTGGGTGACCAAAGTAGTAGACCAGGGAGGGGCTGTGGACATGGCCTACCTAGACTTTAGCAAGGCATTTGACACAGTCCCACACAAAAGATTAATAAAAGTTAGCCAGCCTGAGTGTGGGTCCAGCGGTGGTAAGCCTGGGTAAAAAAATTGGCTAGACAGCAGGATGCATAGGGTAATAGTAAACAGAGTCCACTCCAAAGAAAGGGAGGTTATTAGCAGGGTACCACAAGATCCAGTACTAGGGTTGGTCCTCTTTAATGTCTTTATAAGTGACATTGCAGAGGGACTGGAAGGAAAAGTATGCCTCTTTGTAGATGACACAAAGATCTGCAACAGGGTTGATACACAAGGGGGGGTGGAAAGGATGAGAAGGGACTTGGCAAGGTTGGAGGACTGGTCAACAGTATGGCAGCTTAGGTTCAGTGTAAAGTAGTGCAAAGTAATGCACTTGGGAAACAAAAACCCAGGGGAAGACTACACAATGGGGGGAGGTACTAACAACAACAAAAATGGAAAGGTACCTGAGGGTAGTTATATCAGATGACCTAAAGGTAGGCAGGCAATGTCAGAAGGCAGTAAGGAGGGCTGGAGGGATACTGGGATTCATAGGGAGAGGCATCACCAGTAGAAAACAGGAAGTTGTCATCCCTCTGTACAGACAATTAGTGAGACCCCATCTGGAGTACTGCGTGCAGTTCTGGAGACCCCATCTCTGCAAGGACATAAGACAGGATGGCGGCAGTACAGAGGAGGGCAGCTAAAATGGTGTAGGGTCTGCACCAGAAACCATATGAAGAGAGTCTAAAGAAGTTTAGTATGTATACCCTCGGGGGGGGGATGATAGAAACTTTCAAGTACCTCAAGGGAATCAACAAAGTCCAAGAAGGTAGCATCTTTCTGAAAAAGAGATGAGCAAGAACAAGGGGGCACAATGTGAAGATAGAGGGGGGACAGCTCGGGTGCAGTGTGAGGAAGTATTTTTTCACAGAGAGGGTGGTGGATGCATAGAACTACCTTCCTGAGGAGATTGTGTGATCAAAAACAGTGGGGGAATTCAAGAATGCATGGGACAGACATAAGGCAATTGTAGTGGGGGGTAGGAGGAAGTAGGCTATTGGTTAACTAGGATCTGCAGCTCATCCAGTAGGTAGGGAAATGGGCAGACTGGGTGGGCCAAGCGGTCCTTATCTGCCATCAAAATCTATGTTTCTATTAGGGGAGTCACTAAATTTAACTAATTCATCTTTTATAACGAAGTACTCATTCTCACAATTCAGCATACACATATACTGTACCTCCAATTTTTAGCTGCCATCAACTAGCCGAAGTTTATCTGTCCCCCTCAATACATGAAGCCTATTGACTATTTCATTCAGGAAGTTACCGGTGTCTTCAATAAATTAGCCCCATATGTAACTCGTAGAATCAAAAAGAAAATTGCCCCTTAGTTTATGAAAGAACTTAGAACAGCCCTGAAAGGTAGGGATCAGCTCTAGGCCAAAGCAAGATCTACCCAATCTGATGAAGACTTGGGTAAACTTTAAGCAAAACAGGAATTGGTGCACAAAACTTATCCCTCACAGCTAAGTCAGCCTGCTACATGTCACATATAAACAATGCCATACATACCCGACTGGCTTTTGGAATTTTGTCAAGAATCTGAAAGGAGGAACATCCCCCCTTCCCTCACTTCACAAGCAAATACAAAAGGGTAATCATTTAATATCAGAGAAGCAGCAGATTCTTAAAGAAGTAAACCTTCATTTCAAGTCCGCCAGCAATGCCTTTGATGCTGCTGCCAAACCCTGCACCCACTGCACTATAACATCCCTCCAAGCACAATGCCTCTTAGCCTTGTTCTGTTCGACTTACAACAGGTAGCCTACAAAGAAGTTGAGCACTTATTTTTAACACTCAGTCTCAAAAAAGGAGCAGGGGTTGATAATATTGAGCCACTCTTTCTAAAACTAGGTGAGCCAGTGTTAACGGCACCTATTATGCATCTATTTAATCTCTCAATCTCTACCTGCCAAATCCCCCAACATTGGAAAACAGCGCATGCCATTCCCCTCTTTAAATCAGGAGACAAAACCCTGGCAAATAATTATCAGCCTATCTCTATATTACCCGTGTTAGCAAAATTATTCGAGAAACTGATCCACAGACAGATGAAGAATCATCTAGAGTCAAATGCTCTTATCAACCCCATGCAATCTGGATTTAGATCTAAACGTAGTACTACTTCAGCATTAGTCAAAGTAACAAATGACTGGCTTACAGCCCTGAATCATACACATACGACTGCAGCAATTTTCTTAAATTTAAGTAAGGCATTCAATATTGTTGATCATAATGTATTATTGAGTAAACTTTCAGGACTAAACTTGAGTCCAAATGCATTACTTTGGTTTAGAAGCTACCTCACAGGTAGATGTCAACAACTGAAGGTGGAAGGCTTATTCTCCATGTGTTCCTATCACCAAAGATGTCCCAGAGGGTTCTATTTTAGGACCACTGTTATTCACAATCTATGTAAACGACCTGGGGCAGAATATTTTGAGTGCCAGTCTTCATTATTACGCTGATGGCACAGTGCTATATACCTCCCATCTGGACCTAGATATCACAATACAGTCCCTACAAAATAATTTTAATATTCTCCAGTTAAACGTACATATGTCTAAATTGCTCCTCAGTACATCTAAAACCAAATACATGGTCTGTAACAACAAAACTAATTATGTCCTCTCTTCAGCAACCATTACTACTTTCTACAGTGTGCCACTTACAGTGAGCCACGTGAACCAATAGACTCATTTAAATACTTAGGAATATGAGTAGACAACAAATTGGTGTTTAACATTCACATAGAATCTCTCTGTAAAAAATTACATCAAAGATTGGGATTCTATTTCCAGAATAAATATTGTCTGAGTCGTGAAGCAAAGAAGATTCTAGTGCATGCCACATTCCTCCTCCTTCTCGATTTTGGCAGTATCCTCTTTGGAAGCACTGCAAGCTCATACCTGAGCTGCTCGGATGTACTGTACCACAGAGCACTTAATTTCAACTGCAAGCTGCCATCTGCTATGCACCACTGTTTACTATACAATGAGTTAGGCTAGCCATCCCTGTACCTCAGGGCACCTTTATTCTTTGGACATTCAAAACCTTGAATAA
Source organism: Neoceratodus forsteri (assembly GCA_016271365.2). Lineage (NCBI taxonomy): Eukaryota > Metazoa > Chordata > Ceratodontiformes > Ceratodontidae > Neoceratodus > Neoceratodus forsteri. The sequence continues at coordinate 558,721,100 of CM057458.1, forward strand.
TTTGCTTCCCCCAGTATATCTCCTCCCATCTGCATAATTCCCAAGGCCATTACTCCCTTAGGATGCTCAGTGTCTTCATGCTAGATGTCCCCAGGCATTTCTCAAAGTTTGGAAAGATGGCCTTCAGCTGGGCTGCCCCAAAGCCTAGAATGCAATGCAGAATCTCTTACCCATTCTGGTTAGTCCCCGGCATTTCCATTATCTTCTTAATAAACATTACACAGAAAAGTGTACTATAACTGCCATTAGAACTGTTGTGGTGTTTTGATGTAATATTTGTATAATATTGGTTTCTGTTATAAGATAGCTCTACTTTCTGCTGTATCTATTAATAAAACCTTCTATTTCTATCATTAAATTACATACCTTATGTTGTATTCTACAGTTCTGTATTAAATCTTATCATATTGTACCTGAACCCATATCGTATATCCCTATAGGGCCCACAGTATTTACTGGGCAATGAAATCATTGTATATGCATGTGTGTTATTTTTCACACTGTCCTCCCCAGGACCTCTTTGCAAGTGAGCATTGCTCGGGAACACGACAATTCGCTTCTGACAATTAGCTCCAGACAGTTCACGTCCTGACATTTCACTCCCGCCTCAACTCGCTTCTACAACAGTACACTCCCCTGCCAATCCGCTTCCATGGATTGGCCACTGAATTGCCAGTCAGATTCCTCCATGGGTCTTCTCAGCCTGTTAGACCATTGCACTCCAAGTTGGACATGCTTTTCCAGAATAGTTACAGGGACCACAGTGCATTGACAACAAGGGATGTTAGGATTACTGTATCCAGTTAGACAGACTGTCTGTACAGGTACACAAGACCTCAGAGGTGAAGATATAGGTGGTGTGGCCGAATTGGCATCCAGCTTATTCTGAATCCTTCCACACTAACTACAACTGGGTCACCAGAGACTATTGGAGAAAAGGGAGCAGTGAGCTGCCAGCTGCTGGTCCAACCTTTCCACAGGTAAGACTCAAATGCCAGAGTTATGGGGGGAGGGAAATTGACATTCTTCAACTGCTGCCTGTATTAACAAAGACCAGAGGTCAGGTCCTTAAGAAGCAGGGGGAGCAAGCTGCCGTCGGGGTGGGATTGGGTGTACAGACTCAGTACATTAAAACTGAACAGTCTTGGGTCCTGTCCACACTACACCAGAAAAAGCCCTCTGTAACGTTACAGAGGGTCCAAACTGTTACCGTAGCGGTTTGCATTTACGCTGGTAATGTCACAGAAAGCGTTTTCAAAACCGTTGTTGAAAACTGATATTTTGGGCCTGTCTGTACTACATGAGTAAAATCCTGTAATGTTATCAGTGGTAGGGTGGATGCACTGTAACCTTTTGGCCCTGTCTACACTGCACTGAAAATCTGTAATGTTTTGAAACTGGTACAGACAGAAAACATTACAGTGCATCCACACTACCACTGAAAATGTTTTGAAAACGTTACAGGATTTTACTTGTGTAGTGTGGACAGGGTTAAACAGAGCTTGGAAACCATTACAGAAACCGTTGTTGAAACCACCTCACAGCAGGTTTCTGTAATGGTTACGAAAACACTTTCTGTAATGTTACCAGTGTAACCGCAAACCGTTATGGTAACTGTTTGGACCCTCTGTAATATTACAGAGGGGATTTCCAAGGGTAGTGTTGACAGGGCCCTTCAGTCTGTAATGGTTTCAAAACATTACAGATTTTCAGTGCAGTGTGGACAGGGCCTAATTCGGTGGTGCTGCAGCATTCAGACCCCTGGACTATGATCAGAATGGAGGTTGGGTCCATTATGTCAGGAGCAGAGAGCTGCTGAGTAGACCTGTTGGGCTTGTGTAGTATTGGAGTTTTGCCATCAGGAGCCACTGCTAAATGGAAGTCAGGATCACAGCTTGGCACTGGTGCTCCTCCAAAAGCTTGCTTCCATGGAAATTGAATAAATAAATATTTACTTGATATAATTAAAGTGGAACAAATTAAAGAAATTACAAACAGTTGTGCAGAGTGTTGTGATTTGTACTGGGAGTGAATTGATGGGAGCGGAATGGGGAGGAATGAGTTGATGTGGGAGTAAAATGTCGGGGAGCGAATTGTCAGGAGTGAATTGTCATGTACCCGCATTGCTCAACGGAGCTTTCCTGGTAAAATAAATAAATAAATAAATAAATAAATAAAAAGAATTTTAAAGAGGGTTGAGTGCATCCTTCTCAAATATACTTCAAGAATACCAGTTCTTTGGAAGCACTCCTTGAAATTATAAAAATAATAATAAAAAAATAGCAAGAGTAAGCTCAAGAAAAAGAAAAGGGAAACCTCGGAGACGGTAATTACTTAAACTATTCTAAAATTCTGTCCCATCACCTTTTCAGCTTGTGACATGACCGTAGCACATGTAGTTGGTCCCCTCTTTCTTGCCTGCATTGCCAGCAGTCTGATGAGCCAAGAGGAGTCATACACTTCAGCAACATAGGTGCCCTATACCATAAATGTAATGTTTTAGTTGCATTAATCTACATGTCGTATCTCTAAATTCCCTATAAATGCTGACCCAACAAGCTTTCCACTCGTCAGTTAGCCCATATCCTAGCATCTTTTCCCATCTGCCCTGTACCATTTCAAGCCCTGGAAAATACCCATTTAGGAGTGGTTTGTAGATGCCACCCCACCCAACAGGCCTTCCACTCTTCAGTTTGCTCATAGTCTAGCATCTTTCCCCATCTGCTCAGTACCATTTCAGGCCCTTCCCTTACATGTGCTGTGCTGCTGCCCCTACCAGGTCCTCCCTGTTGCCCCTTGCCTGGAGTTTAAACTGTTGTCCTAAGTATTCCTGCTGAAGGAGCTGCCTCATTTTGAAATATTTCTGTGCAGGAAAAGTCCAATCCCCTATTTTTTTCCCTTAGGGTCTGCAAGTCTAGTAGACTCCCTCTCTTGTCATCGTAGAAATCACAAACCCATACTAACCCAACTGTGCCTTCCTTCCCCAGGACAGGGCACACACTGTGATTGCACAGGCACACTTAGTACACAGGAGCCATTATGTCACTGCACAAACAATGTTACGTCTCCTGGGCCTCATGGCTGTGACCATAGTGACTGTGGCACTAGCCGGACTTCATAAGAGGATACCACAGTGGACATTCAGGGTCCATTGGGATCAATTGATGGACTAGTTGGAACAAATTGTTCTTGTCATGGCTTTAGTTCACAGAACATTGTAATGGTAGATGGACCATGAGAATTTACAGATTGGCATTCCATTCCTTGTACCAGCTCCTGTGCATATCCTTACCACGGATGCCTCGGGCCCTGGCTGGTGTGCTCATCTCCGCCATTATCAGATACATGGGTTGTGGACCATGGTGGAGGACAAGCTGTACATAAATATCCTGGAAATGCATGCTGTTCTGTACAGCTTCCAGGCTTTTCAGAGTTATCTTTGTCCCGGTCCGCTACTAATCCAGATGGACAGCGTCAGTGTGATGCATTATATCAACAGTCAAGGAGGTACTCACTCCTATCCCCTATGTAGGGAAGCAATGAGAGTATGGTAATGGGACTCTGTGCTATGCCTTCAACTGTCGGTCATGTTTCTGCCAGGTCTCAAAAACGTCTTTGCAGACAAGCAGGTCCCAGTCAATGATTCACAAATGGTAACTGCTGACCTGTGTTGCAGATGACCTCCTCGCAAGATGGGGTCATCCAAAGTTGGACCCTTTTGCTTCCCCACACTATTTGTTTATTTATTTATTGAGTAAATCGGATTTACAACCTTTGAGTCAAAGACTAATTTACAAAGGCTCCTCGTAATAGTACAAAACATCAACATACTACACAACATCAAAGTAGCATGTAGTATACAATAATACAAAGTAGTAAAGGAAACACAGGATATGAACAGTACATATGACAATGTGGTGGGGCCTGTACAATTGGGTAGCTATACAAGTCCATCTAAGGAGCATGTAAGTGGAATGTACAGTTCAGGTAGTATGGAGGTTGCGGCCTGTACATTTAGGAAGCTGTCAGGAAGCCGACTTTGTCATTTGCACAGTCAGTCTTCTGTTGAGAGTTAACAACAGTAGGGTACAAAGCACTTTAGCCCACACCTACTCTTTGAGGTATAGGTGAATACTGATGGTCTATGTGCGCTTGCAGGCACCTGCATCCCAGCTCTAATACTGAGACAGGACCGGGCAGGCCTGGCCAGGTGTTGGTGGTGCTGAGTCACAGCCCATACTGGCCGGTACACTAGCAGCGGCGGGTGGAGAATATGTGATCTTTGAGGGCTATTTTAAATGGGCACAGTCTGGCGGTAGAAGCAACAGCCGTAAGGAGCTCATTGTACCATAACGATGCTCTGTAGTAAAAGGACCTTTGGGCTAGTGAGATCATAACCCGGGGGACAGCCCATATCAGTTTGTTAGCCAAGCGGGTGTTAGCTGTGGCATGAGCAGAACAGAGGGTGGCAGAAACTCCAAGAGGTGTTAGACCTTGCTGAATTTTTTTGGTGAAGAGAATTGTTTGATAATGGGCTCTTTTGTCTAGAGTGAGGATATTTGTTCAAACAACATGAAGTCTTGCTGTATTCTGACTATTGCAGTGATATCCAACCTTTGAACTACCCCGGAGAGGAAAGAGTTAACTTTCCTTGCAGGGCATGGAACGCTGAGCTCGAACTCGGTTGAGACTCTGTCTGTTGTTATTTGAACCCAAACCGCCAGATTCTTTACTCCGCCTCACTGAACAGTTGCTCCGGAGATTTCTCCTTTGCTCGGTTCAGTTTAGTCAGTTAAAGTGTCGTTTTTTTCTCGGTTTCAACCGAACCTATTCCATCTAACCTGTCAGTTCAGTCTCTGTCTGTGGTACCGTGAGTACTAGATAGGTTTATTATTGTTTGCTTCTGTGTGGAACTTGTAAAAGTCGAATCGGTTCGGTTTGAACTGATCAGGTTTGTTAAAAAAGGTTTTTTTTTCCTACATTTAGAGTGTGGTTACTGGTCCTTATCGGTTCTAAAAAAAAAACGGATTTCATTACGGTTTTTTCCACGACCCGTAACACGGTCAGGAACAGATAAGGGTGTCTTGCCTGGCGGATTGACGAAAAAAGGGTAAGTTTAGTTAGGACTGGCCATGTCTGAGAAACCCAAGAAAAAAAACGGGCCCACTGGGTTTCAACACTGTAGTGTGGGGGGGAAGCCTTTGCTAAGGCTGACCCCCACACCACCTGTGTTTATTGTCTGGGGTTTGACCACCTCGATTCAGACTGCCAGATTTGCATAACATTTTCCCTCAGCTACCCTGGAAAAGAGAGTAGGTAGGCTGAGGGAAAGGGAGGCCATAAAGTCCGCTGACCTGGATGGCCAGCCCGGTTCGGTTCCAACCGAACCAGAAGGAGTGCCCTCTGACCAGGGCGAAACTTCTTCAGGCATAAGGAGAACCGACTCTGAGGAGTCGGTTCTGACAAAAAGAAAAAGAAGGGATAAGTCAGCCGGTTCGGATCCACGAGTTCTTTCTCCGACCGCTGATGAAATAGCCAAAGCGATAAGGATTGTTCAATCGCTAACCCCGGTTCCGACTGAACCGGCACCATCGGTCAGGGGCTCGGTTTGGTCAGTTCCCCCAGTTCTGGATTATAATTGAGAGGATTTTTATAAACCGAAGGAGGAGGAAGGAGAGTATGAGGATAGTGATGCTGATTATGAAAGTCTGGATGTGCCCATTGACCTGGTCATCTCCCCAGACAGACCTTCAGAGATTTCTCCTCCTAGGCTTTCTGAGTCCTCTTCCCATTTTTTGTTTTACAGAAAAGTGGCTGAAACTCTTCAGCTTTCTATGGAAGAAGCTATAGAGGATCAGGAGGAGCCTGATTATGTTGAGATGATGGATATCCCGGAGTCCAGGAGGCTGTCTATTCCCCTTCATAAGTCTTTTGGGAAACAGACAACAAAAATTTTAAAGACTCCTAATTCTGTACCTCCTGTGGACAAGAGATATACTCTTTCAGGCTCAGATACGGAGTTCCTTTCCCAGCAATGCAGCCATGTTGGGGTAGTGCAGGCTGCTGCCTGTGATAAGGCAAATATACCCTTGGCTTCACGCCCCCCAGATAAGGACTCCAGGAGGATTGATGCCATGGCAAAGAAACAATACATGGCAGCATCTTTGGGACTCAGGCAGGCTAATTATATGGCCTATACAGCTAGATACCAGAAGTCTAGATGGAACACTGTAATGGCTCTAGCTAAACAGGTCCCTGGCCAGCTTGCCAAGAGCTGGAGCAGGTGGCTGCAGATGGTACTGAGGCATCCAAGGTGCAGTTTCATGCTGCAGTGGACTCCAGTGATGTTTCATCTAGAGTCATGGCTACATCTGTGGCCCTACGCAGGCTGGCTTGGCTTAGATGTACTAGCCTGTCTCAGGATACCCAGACTAAGGCATGGATTTTCCTGTTGGTAATTCTCTGTTTGGGGAGCAAACAGAGAACTACATGAAGAAAATGGATGAATACAGGACCACCTATAGGAGCGCTCAGGCCAAGGAAAGGCAAGCCACTCCCCAGAGGCAGCATTCCAGGGGCAGGGGCAGGCCTTTTCATAGGCCTTTCTACCAAGCCCAGGCCTCCTCTTCCGCCTTTGCCCAGAGGGGGTTCTTCAGAGGGAGAGGCAGACTGGGTACAAGCAGGCCTGCTACCACCCCTCAGCCTAAAGCCCCTGCCAAACAGGCACCCTGATGAGTTTGCCCGGGCCGATTCTCCACCACCAGTAGGGGGCAGGCTGGCTTACTTTGTCCAGGACTGGATGTCTTTAACATCAGACAAATGGGTCCTGGAAGTAGTAAGCCAGGGACTGGTTCTCAGCTTCAAAATATTTCCCAAGATGAGAACCAGATCCTTTCTACTTGCAAATCCTTCAGAAGCCCTTGCCCTAGAGGCAGAGGTCTCCTCCCTCTTGGCTCTGAGAGCCATAGAAAGGGTACCACCCCTACACAAGGGAAAAGGATTGTACTCCAGGTACTTCCTAACTCCCAAAAAGACAGGAGAATGGCGGCCCATCCTGGATCTCAGATATTTAAACAAGCACCTTTTAAAGCCAAAGTTCAAAATGGTGACTCTGGGAATAATTCTACCCTCTCTAAGGCCAGGAGATTGGCTAGTTTCCTGGACCTCAAGGATGCCTATTTTCACATTCTCATCAGAAGCTCCCACAGAAAGTACCTCAGGTCGAGCTGCCCTCAGGCCATTATCAATTCAGAGCAATGCCCTTTGGCCTAACTTCAGCTCCAAGGGTGTTCACAAAATGCCTGGCAGTAGTGGTTGCTTTCCTAAGGAGAAAAAAGATCTCCATCTTCCCATACCTGGACGACTGGCTCATAGTAGGTCAGTCTTCAGACCAAGTCAAGTCACACCTACAGATAACTCAGCAACTGATCATTTCTCTAGGATTCCTTTTGAATCTTTCAAAGTCAGTTTTGCAGCCAGTGCAGCTCCTTACCTTCATAGGGGCAGAGCTGGATACAATAAAGGCAAGAGCCTTCCTTCTCCTGGACAGGGCAAGGACCCTTGTTACACTGGCCTCTTCATTCACCCTCCAGGTGTCTCAACCAGCAAGGCATTTTCTGCAGCTCCTGGGCCACATGGCTGCCTCTACAGCAGTGGTCCAGGGAGCAAGATTTCAGATGAGGGACATTCAGTTCCACTTAAGAGCCTTCTGGTCCCAGAGAAAGGATTCTTTGACCAAGCTAATCCTTATGACTTGAACCCTGATCCAGTTCTTGCAGTGGTGGTAGGATCAGGACAACCTAAGACAAGGAGTTCCCTTCATCATTCAATCTCATTCTTTGATCCTTACCACAGATGCCTCCCTCTTGGGCTGGGGAGCCCACTTGGGGGATCTGACCACCCAAGGGCTGTGGTCACCTCAAGAATCTCTGCTTCACATCAGTCTCTTGGAACTCAAAGCAGTGTTTCTAGCACTTCAAGTTTTTTCCAAGTCTGTTCAGAACAAAGTAGTTCAGATCAGGACAGACAATACCACGACAATGTGGTACATCAACAAGCGGGGGACACTCGGTCTACGGCCTTGTACACAGAGGCAATGAAGTTGTGGTCTCTGGCCTATTCCCTGAATACCTCTCTGATAGCAATACACCTCCCAGGGAAGGACAATGTCCTGGCAGATGCTCTCAGCAGGATTTCCCAGGGCCATCACGAATGGTCCTTAGATCCCCTGATTTTGAAAGTGATCTTCTCTAGATGGGACACCCCACAGATAGATCTTTTTGCAGCCCCAGACAATCACCAACTTCCTCTTTTTTGCTGCAGGCCCCCAGTGTTGGGCTCAGTCCCCCCGGATGCCCTAGTTCTCAATTGGGAAGGGAAGTTCCTGTATGCTTCCCCCCCTTCCCTCTCCTGTTCAAGGTACTAGTCAAAATCAGGTCTCAATCCTGTAAAGTGATTCTGATTGCTCCAGACTGGGCCAGACAGCCCTGGTACCCTCTCTTGTTGTCCTTAGCAGTCCACCTTCCCCTGTCTCTTCCCAGGAATTACAACCTGTTAACATGTTCTCAGGGGAGGGTTTGGTATCCGAATCTCAAATCTCTCAACCTCAAGGCCTGGCTCTTGAAGAGTTAGAGTTTGCTGATTTGCATCTCTCTCAAGGTGTTCTGGACATTTTAAAGGCTTCTCGAAAGCCTTCCACCAGAAAGACCTACAACTCCAAGTGGAAAAGATTTACTATATGGTGCTCTGGGAAGCATATCTCTAGAGTCTGCTGGCTTGCCTACAGTCCTTGACTATATGGTTCATCTCAATAGCTTGGGACTCAGACCAGCTACACTAAGAGTGCATCTGGCAGCTGTCTCTGCCTTCTTGTCAGCAGGCAAGCACTCTTCCCTTTCAGCTCATCCTGTATTCTGTAAATTTTTCAAGGGATTGCTGCATACCAGTCCTCCCTTCAGGGACCCTGCCCCTGCTTGGGCCCTTAATGTTTGCATTGCTCAGCTTATGCAACCCCCTTTTGAGCCTTTGTCCTCAGCAGAGCTTAAGTACTTGACTTGGAAAACTGTGTTCTTGGTAACCATCACTTCTGCCAGACGTATAAGTGAGTTACAGGTCCTGTCAGTGGAGCCTGATTTTCTCTCTTTCCACAGAGATAAGGTGGTCCTCATGACTAATAGAAAGTTTTTGCCTAAGGTGGTTTCAGATTTCCACCTTGACCAGTCTATGTCTCTTCCTGTTTTCTTCACTGACCATTCCTCCTCTGGGGAGAGGAGGTTGCACAGCTTGGATGTGAAAAGGGCCCTTAGTTACTACATAGAGCGCACCAAGGGTCACAGGTTTGACTCCCTCCAACTGTTCCTCACTTATGGTAAGGTTGGTAAGGGAAAACCTGCCACTAAGAGATCTATTGCCAGGTGGATTGTCTCTTGTATACAATTCTGCTATGAAAAATTAGGTAGGATCCCACCCTCAGGCCTGAGGGCTCACTCTACCAGAGGTACAGCTGCTTCCCTGGCTGCTGCCAGGGATATTCCTATCTTGGAGATTTGTCAAGCAGCTACTTGGAAAACAGTACATACTTTCACCAAGCATTACTCTCTGGATATCCAGGCTAGGAGTGATGGTCGGTTCGGCACAGCAGTGCTCCAGAGCCTATTCCCAAAGTAGGTTCTGTCCCTCCTCCATGGAGGTACTGCTTGATAGTCTGCAGTAGTCAAAATACAGCAAGACTTCATGTTTCTTGAAGAAAAAATTACTCACCTTAGTAATATTGTTTCTTCTAATGGAGTCTTGCTGTATTCTGACCTCCCCCCCGCCTCCCCTCTCAGAACCTGGGTTTTGGGATGTGGGTGGGCAGGAATAGTGTTGGCACCCTAGAGGTGCCCCCTTTTTCTCACCCTCTTATTTTTGGGTGTGTGCTGTGTTTTGTTTTTTGGGTTTCCTGACTTGAGTCTTTGCCTTGGAACCAAAAAAACTTTTATTAAATTTACTTGCCAGTTGGCTAGTGTGAGTTTACAGTTTCCACACAGGATGCCCAGTGAGTATAGCTTGTAAAGATCTGGTGGTTTGGGTTCAAACAACAACAGACAGAGTCTCAACCGAGTTCGAGCTCAGCGTTCCATGCCTTGCATGGAAAGTTAACTCTTTCCTCTCCGGGGCAGTTCAAAGATTGGGTATCACTGCAATAGTCAGAATACAGCAAGACTCCATTAGAAGAAACAACATTACTAAGGTGAGTAATTTTTTCTTAGGGCATACATGGTGCAGCTGTGGGTACACCTGTCTACCCCGGTGAGGAGTCTGCATGCTTTGTTGATGGCTAAGTGCATTTTATTTCGAGCCGTGTGTTCACCAGCTGCGTATATGATTACCCCTTTAATCCACTAGAAAGAGAACAGAGGAGGTGACCACAAGGTTGAGGGCCAAGTTGTAGGGAGGACTGAAGGATTGTGGGATCTGGGTGGGCAACAAACAGTACCGCATCATCTGCATAGAGCAGAAATTTACTTGGGCAGGCTTTTGGCAGGGTGTTCAGGAAGATGCTGAATAATAATGGACCGAGGATGGAACCCTTGGGAACCCCAGAGCGGACAGGCAGAGTAGTCGAGAGAGTGTTGTTTATCTTCAAACATTAGGACCTATCTGAGAGGTGACTTGCAAACCATGTGATGGGTCCAGGGGCAGCCCGGTGAGGTGGAGAGTATTTAGGAGCAGGTTGTGTGAGACAGTATCAAACGGTTTTGACAGGTCCATAAATACTTCTCCTGCTAGGTGTTTTTTATCCAGGGCTTTGTGCAGCGAGTTAGAGAACTCTGTGAGGGCAGTTGTTGTGCTATGCCCCGTTCTAAAGCCATGTTATTCTCTACATAGTATGTTGTGCGCAAGCAGATAGTCGGTGAGTTGAGTGGCAGCAATTTTTTTCCTGGGCTTTTGGGAGGGGTGGTAGAATGGAGATGGGCCGGTAATTATTGGGTGAGGTGGGGTCCCCATTCTTCAGAATTGGTGTGATAGTGGCCATCTCCAGTCTGTTGGAAACTGCTGTAGACATGAGGAGAGGTTAAGGGGATCAGTCAGTGGTGAGAGTACAGAGTCTAGCACCAAGTTAAGGATTTTCATATCAAATGAGTCTTTGCAGTAGTTTGAACCCCCGGAGGCATTTGCAAGGTATGGCCTTGCTTCCCTCCTAGTAATAACCCAGAAGTGGAAAGGGGGGTAGGCATTGTTTGTTCAGGGGTTGTGGGGTGGGGTTGAAGAAGTTGTTTGGGAGGATTGCACTCAGATCGGAGAATGCGCTATTTAGGCAGTTGGCGATGGTAAGTGGGTCCAAGGTGTAAACATTGTTGACTGTTAGTTGAGAGGGTTGTGGCGTCCTGGATTTTCCATTCAGTTCTTTAGGGTTGTCTCAGAACAACCTTGCATTCCCCCAGGAGGAGGCGAGGGTTGTTGTATAGTAGTCTGATTTGGTCATCCTTATGGCCCAGGTGCACCTATTGCAGGCCACCTTGTAGCCGAGCCTGTCTGCCGGCACCCCTGAGGCAATTGCTTTGTGCCAGAGACCATCACAGTTCTTTAGTTGCCGAAGTAGGGCTGGGGAGACCCAGGGGGCATTACGTTTTTTGGATTGGACCTTTGTGATTGGGGCAAATCTATCACACACAGTGTTGAGCAATAATCCATGGTTCCATCTGTGGAAGGGGAGTGGCCGATAGGGGACCAATCACATTGGGCTAGGTGTCTCCTTAGTTTAGTGAGACCTCCTGGTTGGAAGTGGCGTTGGGTAAAATTGTTTGGTTGTGGCATTTGCCGCTGACACGACCTGGTAAAGAGGATAGGGGAGTGGTCACTTAATGAATCTGGAAGGACAACCAGGTTAGAAATTTTGTTTGGATGATTGGTGAGTTGTAGATCAATCAGGGTGCTAGATCCAGTTCTGGAATTCACCCTGGTTGGCTGATTGACTAACTGGGCCAGGTCTAGGGCAGAGAGGGTGTCTTTCATAGAGAAGGCCAAGCTCAACAGCCAGTTCACATTAAAATCCCCTAGTATAATGTGTTCAGTTTTGGGGGGGAAGCTGGATATATAGTTGGCCATGGATTGAAAGGCTATGACTTGGTTTCTTGGTGGGATGTGAGCCACGGTAATGGTAAAAGGGGCACTGGAAGGGTCTGGTGTGAGTTTTATTGTCAGGGCTTGTGCCCCCGTGATCTAGGGAGGGAGCCGGTGGGCTATGGCACAACAGGGAGTCACGGATGTAAAATGCACACCCCCCCTTCTTGTTTGCCAATTCTTTTGGCTCTAAAAAGGGTGAAGCCTGGGAGTGTGACAAAGGTGGCAGGAGTCTTCTTTGACAGCCAGGTTTCTGTGAGGGCTAGCACATCTGGTTGATGCTGCAGCATCAAGCACTGTGGAGGCGCCCACTTCTTTGGGCAAGCTGCAGATATTCATAGCAGCCATTCTTAGCCTGTGATGTGAGGTGCTAGAGTTGTGCGAGAAGGGACCCAGGTTGTGGTGTACATTGCCTGAAATCAGGAGCAGTAGAGCAGATATTCTGAGGAGGGCCAGCACTCACCGTTTGCTGGTATTGGCATGATGCTTCTTAACAGATATACAAAGATAGGTGGAGAGGGTTGTGGATGTGTGGAATGGCCTTCCGGAGGAGGTTGTGGAGTCAAAAACAGTGGTGGAATTCAAGCATGCATGGGACAGTCATAAGGCAATTCTAGGGGGTGGGGGTAGGAAGAAGTAGGCTGCTGGTTAACTAGGATCTGCAGCTTATCCATTAGGTAGGGAAATGGGCAGACTGGGTGGGCCAAGCGGTCCTTATCTGCCGTCAAAATCTATGTTTCTATGTAACAGATTTGCTGCCTGAACAAGGAATGGCCAGGGAGGTGAGAGTAGGGAAGGAGAGGAACGTAATTTGACATGGTGGGTGGGTGGTGATGGAAGGTGACTGCTGGGAGATGAGTAGGGGGAGAACAAATGAGCTATAGTGAATGGGAAACTAGGTGGGAGCCGAAGCTGTGTAGGGGTGGCGTCAGCAGGTTGAGCCACAGGCAAAAGACTGGGCAGTCCCTGGTAGAGGAGGATGACTGAGGTGAGGATTAATATGAACATTCTAGAGCAAGAAAATTGTGAGCTGAGGGCAGGGAGAGATGCCAGGGATTCGAGAAGCAGAGGAAGTTGCCTCTGGTGGCACAGTAATAAAGTTGGTAGGGGAGATAAAAGAGAAGAAAGACAGAGAGGTATACAAAGATAGGTGGAGACACTAATTGGAGAAGCAGTATAGTGAACAGGAGGTGTACCAGGATAGGTGGGGACACTAACTGGAGAAGCAGTACAATGCTGAGAAGCAGAGGAAATAGTCGCTGGTGGTACAGTAATAAAGTTGGTAGGAGAGATAAATAAGAAAAAGGAATGCCAAGGATACACACAAATTGGAGAAATAGTACAGTGCTGCCTCAGGTAGCTGTTGGCTATAAGCTGCTAGTGGAGAAGTGGGCTGATTGGTTCAGCTTTCACCCTCAACTCTATATAAGGGAGAGTCGACCAAGAGTGGTGGTGGGGGCAGTGGGGAGCCGACGCATAGCGTTGGCGGGGCTCCTCTACTTTACAGAGAAGCAGCAGGTAGTGCCCAAAGCAGCGTGGCATCCAACCGCTGGAGATCCGTACCTATTGTGCTGTGCTGTGCTGTGCTGGAGGGAGGGCTTCAGCAGTCTGGCCCTCACGACCGTCCACCCGTGGTGGTGGTGGGGCACCTTGATCCGTTCCCTGAAGTAGAAATCTGAGGAGAGACACTTGTTTAAAGCAGGTAAGGGCCTTTTGTTAGCGCTAAGGGGAGGGGGTGTATGGAAAGGGGAGGGTTACAGATCGTTACAGGTTCGTAGCAACAGAGGCTGAAATTAAATTCAAACAATTCTGCCTTAAATTACTTAGAATGCAGGTCAGCAGAAAGATTGCTAATAATCAAGTTAAAACAGTTCTGCTTTTAATTTACTCAGCCAGCAGGTCAGCAAAAAGGTTGCTAATAATTAAGCTTAAACAGTTCTGCTTTTAATTCACTCAGCCTGCAGGTCAGCAGAAAGGTGTATTTTGCCCTAAACGAATTGCTTGTAGGTGTCTCATTTAATCAGCTTCCCTGTCTTTAACCCTCTTAAGACACCCTAGGTTTGAACTGGATTGTAGTAGGGAAAAAATGGCGCCAGTTAACAGCCCATACAATCCTTAGACTTTCAATTAATTAATTAAAGTAAATTTAGGTTGCAGGTAAATTGCCCTCAGATTCACAGGATTGTTGAGTGTGAGAGACTATCTCCACTTCCACACCGACAGAAAATAATGCAGGAGTCCAAGATTGTCTTTACAAAAGAGTGCTGGAGTCCGATTTTCAAATGCAAAAGGGTGCCAAATCTGCTTTACAGAGAAGCAACGGGTAGTGCCCAAAGCAGCGTGGTGTCCAACCGCTGGAGATCTGTACCTATTGTGCTGTGCTGTGCTGTGCTGTGCTGGAGGGAGGGCTTCAGCAGTCTGGCCCTCAAGACCGTCCGCCCGTGGGGGGCACCTTGATCCATTCCCCGAAGTAGAAATCTATTGTGCTGTGCTGGAGGGAGCATCAGTAGTCTGGTACTCGTGACTGTCCACCCGTGGTGGTGGTGGGGGGGGGGCACCTCGATCCGTTCCTCGAAGTAGAAATCTGTTGTGCTGTGCTGGAGGGAAGGCTTCAGCAATGCAAAACTGTTGCATTTCTGCTCGCTTGTTCCAGGGCCTGGAGTTTTTTGGCAAGACGCACTGTCCCTCTCTTGGAAAGGGAAATTCCTATATGCATTCCCCCTTCCTCTAATACGGAGGGTTCTGCTCAAGCTGAGGGGAGTATGCCACTCTAATCCTCATTGTTCCATTCTGGCTTCACCAGATATAGTATCCACTCCGCTATCATCTGGCGGTGGAGCATCTTGTACCTCTGTGTCAGGATCTGTTGTCACAGGGAAGGGGTCCCTGCTCCATTCGGACTTGAAGTCCCAGCACCTGCATGCATGGCTCCTGAAAACATAGCCATTGCATGTTTTGGGGGTATCCGTAAGGCTGCTGATGTCCTGCTTGTTGCTTGGAAGCCTTCTAACAGACATACTTATTCCCTGAAATGTAAGCGCTTCACTCTTTGGTGTACTTCCTGAATATGGACCCTTTTACATGTCCGATGTATTCTGTGCTGGAATACTTGCTTTCCCTATCTGACTCAGACCTGCAGCATTCCCCTGTTAAAGTGCATTTGGCTGCTACATCAGCATTCCATGCAGGGGTTGACAAATCCCATAGCCCGACGTCCCGGGCTACAAGAATTTGTCGTCGGACAAGCATCAATTAAGTAGCTTGTTGTTCCCGGACAAGCAACATTCACGCAAGCCATGTTCAGGCTACCTACAGTTAGCTGACCGACCACTAGGTGCTGCCGCCTGTCATTTATGCAGCCTGTTGTCACATGGTTCACAGAGGATTTAATCAGGTGGGTGGCTGACTGACTAGGTTGGAGCAAGCGTGGTAGCGCGCAGCTACCGGAAGTGTCCCGGACCCTCCCCCTACCTCTCTCCATGTATCAGGGCAGCAGAACGGCACTGCTGGATCCCGGACTCACAGGTTAGTCAGAGAACTGATGTGTGAGAGTGCCTGTCAGTCCTGGGAATTGGCTGCAGGAGTGGTAGGGGCGGAAGGTTTCAGGACAGAAAGCAGGATACTGTTGCCGAAAGTGCCATTTTGTCTGTGAATGAAATGGCAGACGGAGCGCTTTTCAAACTGTGGAGTGCCTCTCATTACTTTTCAGCAGTGCCACTTCCTGTTACAGCACAGAATATCATTTAATATACTTAAAAAATTATAAATATCTAGACAGTATTGAAAATAAATCGTGAGTCCTGGGAGTGGCATTTGTCACATTGAAGTTTGGGGGGGGGGGGCTTCCGACTCTGTCAGCGACCACGACAGTCGGATAACTGAGTGTGAAAACAAGTGTTTGCCTTGCTTGCTGCCACTATCTTCATTGTTGGGAATCACACTGGCGAGTACTGCACTGGGGGTGTAAAAAAAACAAAAAAAAAAAACCAAAAACTTGACTTGAGGGACGGTTTACAACTGAAAGCATTGAATAAGATGGGGTGGGGAGTTCCAAGTCGGCAGTTTACCTGAGGACCACATGGTGTTTGTGACTGTACAGTCAGGTCGGGGGGGGGGGACTGTAATTGGAAAAAAAAAAAGATAAAACAAATTAACTAAACAAAGGAGGTGTGTTTAAAAAAGATAAAAACAAATTAAACAAAGGAGGTGTGTTGTGCTGACCTTGTTCTTTGTATTAGGGGAAAAAAAGAACTGAGGTAGTAAGGCTTGGAGACAGTTAATAAAAAAAAACAAACAAAAAACAAGGGGCCCTGTCTCTGTTCAGGCCAGTTTGTCTTGTTTAAAGGCACTACCTCCTGGCTTCTTTCTGACTCAGTTAGCAATACCAGCTGGCAGTTGCTAGTGTATAAAGTGTACTACTCATTCTCTCTTCCCCTCTCTCTCTTGTGACTGACTACCCTACTTAACTGAACTAGTGAAGGAGGACATGGCTACTTGCTTTTGACAGTGGATGTTGATCAGTGCTTTGCTATTTGAGCTATCACAAACCTAACTTGTCACCTTCAGTGATAAATAAAAAAAGAAAAAGATTGTAAGAAAAATAAGAGGAGCCTAACTGAGTAAGTGTGGGCTAAGCTTTTAGGAAAGAGAGGAGGTTGTGTGGAAAGGAATGAAACTGAACGGGGGTGTTACCCGACCTGCCCCAGAGTGACCATGTCTGTCGCTGGCTGGCTTGTGAAAGACACAAGAAGAAAAAGAAAGCTATTAATTTAAACAAAAAATGATTTTACATAAAATAAGCATATAAATATAACTGTTTATGTGTAACTGTGTGGGCTTTCTCTCTTGGAATACTAAAGAGGTGCCAGTCTCCGCCTAGTGTGGGAAGAGTTGTCCTGAACTGCCCAGTGTCCTGTCTGTGGCCGGCTGGCTTGTGACAGACGCACAAAAAAAAAATCTGAAGGGAAAGCTAAAACAAAAAAAAACTGAAAATAAAATAAGAGGAGCCTAACTGTATGTTTGGGCTCAGGCTTTGTTGAGAGGGAGGTAATTGTGTCGGAAGGAGCAAAGGGGTGACCTGTTCTGTGCCCATGTGGTATACTGTGTCTGGCTGGTTTGTGAAATACAGACACAATCATAAAAAAAAAAATAAGATAGTGAAAAAAAAACGAGAAGACCAACTACGTGTGTGTGTGTGTGTGTGTGTGACTGTGAGAGAGACCTAACCTGCCAGGAGAGAGAGAGTGGGTATAGGAGCTTGGAGAAGTGAACTGCAGACTCTCTCGGAGTACTAGCAGTTGACTCCTGCTCCCTCCTACTCCCACCTACTCTATCCTGCCCAGGTCCTCCTGTAGTGTTGTAAGGCTCAAGGACTAAGCACAGCAGCTTAAGGTAATAAATTACACAACACAAACAAAGATAATATAAAATAAAATTTTATTGAGTACAATATTTCAGTACTTTCACAATTCCATAAAAGTGAAAACAAAATGCAAAGAAATAAGCCAAAGCAAAATATTTTATTTTCCACAATAAATCCATTTGGGTTTTCTGTATTTTTATACTTTCTACTAAAAATATGCCATTTTATACCTGGACTACAAACTCAAGCACCGGGACAACTACTTTTTGACAAACCACTTGTCCGTGGACAAGTACATAATTTTAAAATTTGTCAAGCCCTGATTCCATGCCACTTCTGATGGCCGTATGGTTGCCCATCTGGAGGTAACCTGTACTTTTCTGAGAGGTATCCTTCGTATGAAACCTCCTGTGTGTAATCTAGTCTCGCCTTAGGCCTTGAATTTCTTACCTGATAAATTGATGTTGACTCCTTTTGATCCTGCTGCAAGTTGTGACTTATTTTCCTGTCATGGAAAACATTATTTTTAGTTGCTATAACTTCTACTTGGAGGATTTCCAAACTCCAGGCTGTGATACTGTATGTGAGCCTCCTTATTTGATTATCCTAAGTTTCTGCCGAAGGTGGCATCAGATTTTATGTTTAACTAAATGATACACCTTCCTGTTTATTATCCAGAGCATGCAAACCTGGGTGAGGCACTGCTACACACTTTGAATTTACATAGAACAGTAAAATACTGTATTCATTCTACCAAGGACTGCGGAAAGTCCTCTCAGGTTTTTGTTTTCACTCACCCCAGGGAAGGAGGGCAGTATTGTGTCTAATCAATGCCTGTCCAAATGTATGGCTCCTTGTATGTTCTGTTGCAGGAAGTATGGTAAGGAACTTCCTGGTGCGGTTCGTGGTCACTCCACAAGGAATATGGCCACTTCTGTTACTTGTTTGAAAAATGTCCCTGCTGCTGACATAGGTACTGCAGCCACTTGGAGCACTGTTCACACCTTCACTAAACATTGCAGTCTGGACATCATCTCATATAGATGTGCTGGGTTTGGTCTTGCTGTACTGCAAGGCCTTCTATCCTGATCACATATCCGATTGTGTCATCCTCCCAGGTTACTTTGTATTGCTTGGGAATTGTTCTAAAGGTGTGGCTTAATGGAGGAATGGAGGAGATATCCTTGACAAAGATAGAACAGTTACGGTAAACAATTACCATAACAGTAGGTCTTTGAGAGAAGCTCCTCCATTAGGCCATGCCGTACTCTCCCTCCTTCTCCTCTTTGTTATCCTGAGGGTTATAGCGGATGCTGTGTCTAAAGCCTTACTCCAGGTATCCTGTTTCCAGTCCTTGCCCCTCCTTGTTTGCCTGGCACTGGTCTAATCTCCTGGTTCCTCGTACTTAAAGGCGCTGTGAGGCTAATCTCTGGTGGGGAACTGAAGCGTGTCATTGTGGGCAGCCTCCGGCTAGCAAAACGTTTTCATGTGGTTCTGACACTGACAGCTTCCAGTTCCAAAGGTGTGGCCTAATGGAGGAGATTCCCTCAAATAGCTACTGTTACAGTATGTTCTTATATAACTGTTGTTTACCCGAGTAGGAATGAAGCCCACCCTTCCTAAATACTGTCCTGGTCCTCTACCAGAAAGCTATCAGGCTAGCTAGTTAGCCTGAGCTTAGCCATAGCCACTTCACCCATACAGCAAATCCTGCTGTTAAGAATATGTTAGGTGGAAGAAAGATACCAGATTTCAAGTTTTCATCCCTTTTGACACTGTGATAGTGTCATGCCTTTCTGAAACCCAGTCTGACCCCAGATGTGGGTAAAATAATGGAAACAATAGTTAAGGATGCTTTAATAGACCTCTCCCAACATGATTTTACCCAAAACAGATCCTGTGTAACTAATTTGATATCCTTCTATGAGCCGATTAGTGA
This sequence comes from Neoceratodus forsteri, assembly GCA_016271365.2. Taxonomy (NCBI): domain Eukaryota; kingdom Metazoa; phylum Chordata; order Ceratodontiformes; family Ceratodontidae; genus Neoceratodus; species Neoceratodus forsteri. The sequence goes on from CM057458.1 coordinate 558,740,506, forward strand.
ATTATTGGATTTAAATATACCTAGTAATGTTGTTTTCCTTTATTTCAGCAAGGCATTTGACACAGTATCTTAAAATAAATAACGTGGGCATGAATTCAGGAATCATAAAATGGATACTGGGACAGACAGATACCAGAAGGTTAAAATTGGAGAGGCAGTCTCAAATAGTATTGAAGTCAGCAATGAAGTGCCACAGGGGTCAGTACTGGGCCCAATCTTGTTTACACTTATAAATTAGGAGGGACAGTATTAACTGTTTCTGGTGCTGACAAAATCCAAGGAGACCTGAACAGAATATACAGATGGGTATTTTCATAGGGAATGCTTTTCAGCAAAGGCAAAGGTTTCGTGATGCAGTTGGGTAGTTGTAATTCCAGAAGGCCTTATCCGGGAAACATAAAAAGTGCTACTGAAGAAACAGACCTGGGAGTAATGATACAATCAGACCTGTGTTCCTCCAATATCAATAAAAACACTAGTGCAGAAGCTCAGAAAATTCTTGGCTGTAATAAATGAAACTTTTGTAGTAGACATAGGAACATAATCTCCCCCCTATATAGATCTCTTGCTAGGCCATACATAGATTACTGTTCACAGTTTTGGTCACCAAATCTAGAAAGTGAAATAAACTTCTCAGAAAAAGTTCAAAGGTGATTCACTAAAAGTGTTTGTGGACTTCAGAATCTTGGTTATGAATCACACCTTTTAACATTGGGGCTTCATAGTCTAGAGAGAGAGGCGAGGAAAAGGGGTGACATAATATTATGTAAGATAAACAGTAGCAATTTATGTGCAGAATTGGGACTGGTATTTAAGGAGCATGGTCTCGACGCTAGAGACTATGACAAATGGTTGCAGTGAAGAGAATTCAGGACAAACACAAGAGGTTCATATTATAGCCAGAGGGTGGTGTTACATTGGCATAAACTATCCTAAGCAGTTGTTTATGCTACCAGTGTGAACAGTTACAGTACAGTCAGATTTATGGATAATTCAGAAATAAGACAAACCACTGAGTAGCTGGGGAATAAGCTAGAAGGACCAATACAGGTCTGTTCCTATTCTCAAAAGCAATAGCAATCATAATAAAGGATTATTTCACTGTTTGAATTTTTTTTTTTCATTTACACAAGTTTAATGTAATCTTTGTTGTCACAAATGAAATTAAGAACAGAAGCATTTTATACATAGAAGATACTGGATGTACAACGATGTGTATAAAGCCTGTACATTTTTATTGAGAAGTGCTACCATTTTCAGAAAAGAGAATGTTTGAAGCTATGTTGATTTAGTAACTTCAGTAGAACCTAGAGATGCAAGACTCATTATGGCATTTTTTTATTTAGTTGTTTTTTTAACCAGGTATAGCACGCTAAGCTGAAAGCTGTTTTTACAGGAGCGACCTGGGAGCACAAGGAGGTTAAGTGACTTGCTCAGGGTCACACAGTATGCAAGTGGAAGCTGTGGGATTCAAACCCAGGTCAGGTCTGCTGGATGTCACCAGATTTGCAGCTCAGAGCCTTAGACCACTGCGCTATACTGCCTCATTTTGTGCACAGGAGAGGGAAACATTGAATAATAAAAATCATCCTTTTCTAATATTAGTATTTATGTATTGACAAGCACCCAGTGGAGTGGGGAGTTAAAGTTTTTACAGTCACGTAGGTCAGAATAGATTTCTGCACAGTTAAGTATACGCAGAAGTCTGAGGAGGCAAGGTGAAACACCAGTGGCTCTGGTTCCGAGGGTAGTTGGTGCAGTCCCACAATGGCTCCAGTTATTTTATGTATTTATTTATTTATTGAATGGTAACCGGGTAAGGTGGTCTGAGACCCGAGTCTCTTTTTCAGCCACGGCCCAGGAAAAAGGAAAACACGTTTGAAAACAGCACATTATTTAACATCTACAGCATGACAGTTGAAGGTAGCTAGAGAGAGTAATAATAACACTTCAGTGAGTAAGGAGGGTAGGGGGCGGCGCTGCCTTCGTTGTGCAGAAATAAGCCATATAAACTTAGGTTTGGCTAACTTCACTGAGCTTCCCAGCCGTGTTATTCCTAGAGGCCAAAAGTAAATAAAATTTGATTCATGTTTGATTTGATGTTTAATGGGTTGTCTGTCACTGTTCTTTACTGGTAATCAGTTGCACTACTAACGTTTTTCTTTCCCTTTCTTGCTTTTGTGGGTGTGACTATGCTTGGTTATACCAATGGAGTGTGGCATGCAGAGAATAATTTACAGCTTTCTGTTATGAACAGGGCTGTTCTGCTGCTGAGGGGGCATTGGTGACATCACTCTGCCGTGCTGAGTGTGAAGCGCAAGTGTCTCTGTGATGTTACCATTGGCCTGAGGTAGCAAATTTGACTTGTTCTTAACAGAAAGCTATTTATTTTTTTAACTACAATTTCAGCTCATTTTGTGCCAAGCTAATGACACAATAAGCACACAGCCCAAAAAGGATTAACAACTACATTTTACTCATTAACCAGGTCACAGAAAAAAGGCAGAGTCATCACAGTAAACTTTTTCAAACTGCTGTAAAACCTCAGATCATTTATAACAGTTCACATCCTGACCACAGTAGACGATAATTACTGTTGTCACACATTTGAAAACTAGTTAACATTTTTAAAATTTAGCTGTACTTGTTTGATCACATAACATATATTTTTATGTTACGCACTTTGCTGGTTTTTGGTTCTAACTGTCCCAGTTTTTGAGGAGCATAATCGGCTATGGTGCATAGCACGAGCCTTGGCAGCTGTGAAGGGCTTGTTAGCATGAGCACTTTTTTTTGTCACATTCTCAAAAAACATATTCTTCACAATTCTGTGTGAAGAACACATTTTTGAATTCAGGGGAACTGGATGACTCAGTGGATTGGTAGCGGGTTAAGGAACCTTTCACCTCAAGGTCGCTGGTTCAGATCTAGCAGAAGTCAGTAGTGGCCAAATGTCATTATCACCTGAGGGCTGCTCAGTGGCCGTTGAGAAATTAATTATGGTGGTCTGTATCCACTTGCCATGAGGCAGGTGTCCATATCCCAAAATCACCAACATGGCATTAATTGGCACCCTTGTTGGCAGACTCACATGACAGACCAAGAATTTGAATGGGCATGAAGTCTGAACTACCCTCTCATCCCTCTATAACAGGGTTGAGATACATTGGCAGGGCATTGTCGAAAAGCTTGCACTGTGATCTCTTTTGCTGTACCTGTCATGTGAATAAGCAGAGGACTCAGGTTTCCGTGCTCTCAGTTCAGCACCTTTCACGAGCACTAAATTCACTCACAAAAAAAAAAAATCTTAAAAAAAAAAATTAGAGGCCACAGCCAAAATGAGCTGACTGTATTCAATCAATCAATCAAACATTATTTAACCAGGCATAAACACCATTGAGCAAGCTCATTTTCAAAGTATTGTTATACAGATACTGTATAAATGTTTGATGTTAATCTAATGACTTTGTGCAAAGTTAAAAAAATAAAAACAGGAACCAAGAATCTAACCTTTTGGACAGATGAAACATTTGCTGTAAACAGATCAAGTATTTAATTTTGGTAACTGGGTAGGTCCACTGAGATCAGATGGTCCCTTTTTCAGGGGTGACCCGGGGTTGATTACAGAGAGTCATGAGGCAGTGGCATACACATTATACAATTATGAGCAGTAATTGGTCATACTGTATATTACAAGGAGTACAGCAATATTAGTCAACTTTTCACAGCAGCTCATTAGGCTTGAGGGACAACAGGCTACGAAATAGCAGGCACATAGTATGGCAAGACAACTACAATATGTTAGGTACACAGTGTGGTAAGATAACCCTTAATCAGTTATAGCAGGAGCAGAGGGTTGGTTTCAGCAGATGAGGTTTAAGCTCTTTTTTAAAAAAACCCTTAGGGAGGTGGATGATTGGATGGTACACGGGAGCACATTCCATAGGGAGGGTATGGAGGAGGAGAATGATTGGGCTCCCCAAGATTACGGACTCTAGGTGCCTGGAGTAACTGGAGTTCCGAGGATCTTAAGGTTCTCGTTCACTGCTTAGGTTGTAGCAGATTTTTTAGGTTAGGTGGGGAGTAAAATAAGTAATTATTAGCAGTGCAATAATTATGTACTTGGGACCAGCATTTTTATTGTTGGATAGTTGTGGGCTAAAACTGGATAGTTATGGGCCCAGGAAAAGCCTCATACTTTTTTGATTTCTGTTCCATTATGTTCTAGTTTGGTTATTAGAAACCAGAGGCACCACACAGAAATATCAGCACTGGGGCTGTTAGCAAGCATGTTTTGCAGTTAGAATCCTCTTTCTTAGAAGTGTTTTTACTTGTGATAGCCCAGTTGAGATGCAGCACCTTACTTCCAGTACGCTGTGATTCTATCCAGTTTTACAGCTGTCAGGAATGAAGCATGGGTAGGTCTTTAGGCTTGCACAAGGTCATACGCCGAGCCAGAGATTTTGGTGGAGCTTGAACCTGGGATCTTCTTGTTCACAATTCCATGCATTGGCCAGTAGACTAAACTGCAACATTCTTCAGGTGTCACTACTTCCATTTTTCATCTGTATGAATGAAAGGTGGAAGTTGTTTGGTGTTACTCATATCTGGTATTTTTATTTTTTTTAGTCTTTGGTAACCTGGCAAGGCCCACTAGGCACAAGTGCCTGTTTTCGGGGGCGACCTGGGAGCACTGGGCAGTTAAGTGACTTGCTCAGAGTCGCACAGTATGCGAGTGGAGGTTGAGAGAATCAAACCAAGGTATGGGCTGCTGGATGTACCAAGCTCGTTACTCTAACCTCTAGGCTATACTGTCAGCAGTATCAGATGAGTAGTTTAGTCTTTACCCTTTAGAAGAGATGATGTAGGATTGCTGACACTGTACTAGCTGCGTTGAAATTCTTCTGTGTGTACTACAGCTGAGCTTCGAGGTGCCTACCAACTCTTGATTGTTAATGGCAGGAAAATACCCTCATGACTGATGCAGGATCCTTTTAGGAATATGTGTTGGTTAATTGGCTACTTTATTTAAAACAAAGTTTTTAGAATAAACAGAACATTCATATTTCACAATAACATACTTGGTTACAAAAAAGTTAATAGTCTCTGCTGCTTAATATAGACTCATAGCAACGATGACTGTATGCCAGAACACATGTTGTTGTTGTATCTTCCAGTATTGTAAATGTTTGGTTTTGTTGTCATGCCTACTTGAACAGGTGCCTGGTGTTAATCTTCCTGTCAGTCAGCTGGCCTATTTCTTCATTGCAATTCTCATCAGTGGTGTCATACATGAAATTGGCCATGGGGTTGCAGCCATCAGGTAACGTTAAATATTCCTTTCCTTTACTATTTAGGGAAACCTTATAATCCATTGTGACCAGGTCATCAAAAATCAACAGTACTTATTATTCTTATCAAGAGAGGTATTTTGCTTCTGCCCTCCATCCATAACCTTTATGTAAAACTAACTACCAATAGATAAAACACTTAACAGTATGTCTATGAAAACATTTTCTCCCTGGTTTTTGATCAACTATTCAATAAACTACATGTTTGTAACACTAAATTTTTTTATGTTTAATAAATTCTGGATTTCTTAGATCTTCTTCGGGCCTATCTGTGTCATCAGGTCACACATGTGGAACTTAGCCGCCAGGCATCAGAATCACACAGATGCTTTTTCTGCAGCAGTCTGTTAGGGTGCCGCCCATGGTGACATCAGGCTCCGATGTCACATGCCTTATATAAGTGCGGGCAGCCCCGCTCCCTCCTCAGTTCTTTCCCGCCGATGACCATTCGCGCACAGACTCCATGGAAGCTTCATCACTCAGTTCGACCACCAAAACTACTTACCCTTTTTCTTTGGTACCTGCCTTTGAATTACTTTACTTTAAAGTGATTCCTTTGTCTTTGTATGTCAAGAACTAATCCTTCATCGGCTCTCTTCTGTCGCTGTGGAAAGAAGATTTCTTCAACCGATGACCACGAAGTCTGTGTCTACTGTCTTGGGCCTGACCACAAAGTTTTCACCTGTAAGTTCTGCCTTAAGTCCAACCTCACCACTTGGCAGAGATGCAAGAAAGCCCTGCTGAAGTTCCTCATGGAGCAACATGCAGTCAGTGGAGAGCAGGGGTCTTCTGGGCCCCCCCAAATTGCTGATGTCTTCTTCAGGCTTTTGGGCCACTAAGGCCCAGGACAAGTCCTAAGGGAAACACTCTCATCGGGATAAGGACTGGCCTAAGGACCATTCCCCCTGATGGCAATCCCGGTCCCCATTGGATTCTGCCTCCTCTTCTCCTGGGGTTGCTACATCGAATGCTTCGGCATCAGCGCCTCGCTCTGTGCAGGCTTCTGCTCCTATCAGACCCCCATGGAAGAGAGTTCTCCCAACTTTCACAGGGCTGCAGAGGGGCCGTCTGCCTCTGGGTCGCTGGCCTTAGCCCCGCCATCAAGACCTCTTGAATCTCGAGGTCATTAAGCGCTGGGCCCCACTGCTTCTACTGTTGTTAGCGGCGGTTTGTTAGAGCTGGGCTCTGCTCCCCCTCCTTTGATGTCTGCGTTGACAATGCTTCCTTTTTCCTGTCATTGACCTTAATGCTATTCTTCCCTCCATTACCATGTCTCTCATTCAACAGTTTGTTCCACGGCCTGGGCTGTCATCATCTGTGCCGTTGGGCGCTGCCTCTTCATTGACACCAGTTCGACCCGTCTGCCCTGAGCCTTCTAAACAGTTGTCGGTTCCCTGACCGTTGGTCCCTGCTTCAGAACAGGCCGACGTCGAGGAGGAACGCCATCTGACCTAATCCTCCCTGACGAAGAGGAGGAGAAAGATGTTGAATTAAGCTTCTCTGATAGGTCGACTGTTTCCTCTAGGAGTGAAAACTCAGTCAAACACACACCTATGCCCCCCGCCCGAGGATCCCTCTTTCTTCAACATCATGAAGCAGCTCTCTTCTACTGTGAGGTTCCAGACTGAGGGAGAGGACATCACAAGGAGGAATCTGTTGGATTTCTTGAAGATTCCAGAATCTCCACCCAAGGTTATTCTTTCTCTGCTGCCATCCCTGAATGTTGCTGACACTACTGCCTGGCACAGGTCTAACCTGGTACCAGCCATGCCCAGAAAGGCTGACAGGTTTTACCAGGCACCTCAGGGGCTACCCTTTTATGCAGCCCAGCTGGAAACCGACTGAGTGATCATTAAAACCACTCATTGCAGGATTAAGGCACCAGGCCCCTTAGTTCCCTGCCCCCTGACTGGAAATCTAGGAGGCTAGACCTCTGTGGCAAGAGGACTTTTGCTTCTGTCACTCTGGGCCTTAGACTTGACAGTTACTTTGCTCATCTGACTAAGTACCAGAATACCCTCTGGAGGAGGGGTAAAGCTGCTGCTCAGGCCCTCCCTGAGGGTTCCCAGAAACAAGAGCTTCTCAAAGTTCCCCAGGCCTCAACAGATGTTAGTAAGCATCTATCAGAGCCACCTATAATATTGCTTATACTACTCCCAGTGCGTCTGCCTCTGGCATTTGCCTTAGAAGGCACTCCTGGATTCGAGTCTTAGACTTTGTAGCTGATGTCCATCAAAAGGCATTGAATGCCCCTTTTGTGGGTCACAAACTCTTTGGCCCTGATGTGCAGGATATTATCAATGATCTGCAGGCCTCCGGCAGGGCTGTTTGGTCTGTCCACTCCCTTTATCATAGCCCAGGAGTGGACCGAGACCCTCCTTTCGTAAGGTCTCTCACCAGTCTGGTTCTGGACCGAAACTCCAGGGTAAGTGTAGAGCCAGTGCTGCCTTGCTTGCCCCCTCCTCCACTTCTGGTTCCTCTGCTAAGCAATCCTGAGGAGGAGGTGCAGCCGCCGGTTCAGCCTCAGCCTGACTCCTTGCCGCCCCCCAAGCCAGGAGGTGGTGGTTGGAGGTGGATTCTCCTTCCATCTGTCCCAATGGAGAACCATTACTACAGATGTTTGGATCCTGCAAATAATCAAAAAGGGCCATGCACTAGAAATTCTAGAACAGACCCAAAATGTTCTCCCAGTTCCCACCTTCTATCTTCCAGACCACACAGAGGTGCTCAGGGAGGAGGTGCTCCCCTAGCTGCATAAAAGGGCTATAGAACCAGTGCCCATGTGTCAAAGGAACAAAGGGTTCTATTACATATTTTTCTTGATCCCAAAAGAACAGAGGACTTGAGGCCCATTCTAGACCTCAAGGAGCCGAACCTTTTTTTTTTCAGTACAAAAAGTTCTGGATGGTCACTCTGCACAGCCATTTTCCTCTGTTCAAGCAACTGGCTATGCTCCCTCAATATGCAAGATACCTATCTGCATATCATGGTTTACCCCCCCCCCACCTCACAGGTGACACCTGCGGTCCTGTTCCAGGGGGAGCATTACCAGTTCAGGGTATTACCCTTTGGTTTAATCCTCTATGCTATGGGTATTTACCAAGTGCTTAACAGCTGTAGCAGCAGCTCTCCGGCACAAAGGCCTCTATGTGCTCCTGTACCTGGACGACTGGTTATTGAAAGCCCAGTCCAGGGAGCTCTAGTTGTTAACTCTAGAGCACACCTGCAGTTGTTCCAGTTCTTGGACATCACTGTCAGTCAGACCAAGTCTGTGCTGACCCCATCTCAGCAGTTACAATACATAGGAGCAGTTCTGAACTCTACTCAGGGCAAGGCCTTCCTTCCCCAGGACAGAGAGTACCGCCTCATTGCCCAGGCCCAGGAGGTGGCTCAGAGCCGGTATGTACCAGCCAGGACATTTTTGAGGCTACTAGGCCTAATGGCCACAGCAATTGTTTCAGTCCCTTTGGCCAGGCTGCACATGAGAGTCCCACAGTGGAACCTCAGGGTCAAATAGGATCAATGCTCAGATGACCTAGATCAGCTGGTCCTTGTCTCTTCCTCAGTCCAGAGAGTGCTTCGCTGGTGGATGAACCCTGCCAATCTTTTAAAAGAGGTTCCCCTCCTTATCCTCACTCCTCAACAAATCCTCACCATGGCTGCTTCGGGTCTGGGTTGGGAAGTCTACCTCGATCCTTATCAGACCCAGTGGGAGACTCACCTCCACATAAAGGTCTTAGAAATGAGGGCAGTTATGTATGCCTTACAGCCCGTCCAGAACCTTCTCTCCCTGGGTCCTCTGCTGGTGCAGTTGGACAATCTCAGTGTGGTCTGTTATATCCACAAGCCAGGTTGGACCAAGTCCTACCCGCTGTGCCGGGAAGCGATGAGGGTCTGGTACTAAGCTCTGGATCACAGTCTAGAACTGTTGGACGTCCATGTGCCAGATGCCCAAAATGCCTTGGTGAACAGCCTCAGCAGGACGCAGTCCAGAATACATGAGTGTGAGCTGCTGATCTCAGTCACAGAAGGCCTGTTCGACAGGTGGGATCATCCAGAGATGGACCTTTTTATGTCACCACTCAGTGCAAAACCACCACGTTTCTGCTCACTAGATCCAGGGCTTGGTGTTTTCTGGCAAGATGCATTGTCCCTCTGCTGGAATGAGAGGTTTCTTGACGCCTTCCCTCATTTTCTCCTGATTCAGAGGGTACTCATCAAGCTACGGATGGAGGTTGCCATCCTAATTCTGGTGGCTCCATTTTGGCCTCGTCAGAGATGGTTTCCATTACTGCAACAATTGGCTGTGGAACCCCCATTTCCTCAGCCCCTTTGCCAGAACCAGTTGACACAAGCTCAAGGGAACCTGGTCCATCTAGATCTCAACTCCCTCCATCTGAACTCATAAATCCTGAGGACATAGCCATTGCCTGGTTTGGGGTGTCTTAGAAGGTGGCTGCAAGAAAACCTTCCACCAGGGCCACTTACTCGATGAAGTGCGAGCACTTTGCTATATGGGTTGCTTCCCATTACCTAGACCTTTTTACTTGTCCAGTCAACCAAGTTCTAGAGTACCTCCTGTCCTTATCGGATGCAGGTCTCAAACATTCCTCTATTAAGGAGCACCTGTTGGCTGTTTCAGCTTTTCACATGCCTATTGATGGCTGTGCGGTGTCCCAATTGGATGTGGCCGGTATTTTTCTGAGAGGCATTCTCCACTTGAAGCCTTCTCTCCGAGATGTGCTCCCAGCTTGGGACCTCAATTTCATGCTAGAGAAGCTGACCCTGCCACCTTTTAAGCCGGCCACGTCTTGAGAGCTATGCTTTGTTATGGTAAGTGTTAGTTTTAGTTGCTGCTTGAAGAATTTTAGAGCTACAGGCTCTCGTGTGAGCAGCATTATTTGATTTTCCACAAAGACAGGGTCTCTTTGCATACTAACCCTAAGTTTCTTCCTAAGGTGGTGTCTGAATTTGCCCCAAATCAATCCATCCACCTGCCTTTTTATTTTCTAGAGCTTGCCAGTCCAGGGGAAGCCTTGTTCCATACTTGAGATACGCATAGAATTCTGTTACTATTCACATCATACGAAGGACTACAGGAAGTCCTCTCAGTTGTTTGTTTCTTTCACCCCTGGCAGAGAGGGCACTCCAGTTTTGAAACAGTGCCTGTCCAAATGGTTGGCCAACTGTATTGTTTTTTGTTACAGGAAGTATGGTAAGGAACTTTCTGGGGTTGTTATGGGCCATTCTACTAGGTGTCTGACCACTTCAGTTGCCTGCTTCAGAGGCGTGTCAGCAGCCGAGATTTGCGCTGCTTCCACTTGGAGTACTGTCTACACTTTCACGAAGCACTACAGTCTGGACATTGCCTCCAGAAGAAGGGCAAGCTTTGGCCTAGCTGTGCTTCAGGGCCTTCTTTTTTAGGCCTTTCAGCCTCCTGCCACCCAGACTGTCATTGCTCTCAGCACTGTTTGGGACTCTTCCATAGGTGTAACCTGATGACAGAAATATCCCCAAAGAAGATAGACATAGAAACATAGAAGTTGACGGCAGATAAGGACCGCAAGGCCCATCCAGTCTGCCCATTTCTTTTTCTACCTTATAAATGTGCCATCGGCCTTTGCTCTGTCAGTGACCTATCTATTCATAGTCATTTGTATTGCTCCCTTATGCCTATCCCATGCCTGTTTGAAGCCCTGCACTGTATTCATAGCCACCACTTCTTGTGGTAAGCCATTCCATGCATCTACCACCCTTTCTGTGAAAAGAATTTCCCACATTCCCCTTAATCGGCCTCTCTAAATCTCATGCTGTGTCCTCTTGTCCTGCTATTTTTCTTATATTTAAACATGTTAGACTCTTTCACCTTGTTTATGCCCTTAAGGTGTTTAAATGTCTCGATCATATCACTCTCTCCCTCCTTTGCTCAAGGGTATACATATTGAGCTCTGTTAATCTGTCCTCATATGTCTTCTGATGCAGTCCCTGCACCATTTTGGTTGCCCTTCTCTGGACTGCCTCAATTTGGTTAATGTCCTTGTGAAGGTGTGGCCTCCAATACTGCACGCAGTACTCCAGATGGGGCTTAACCAATGTCTTGTACAGAGGATTATTACCTCCCTCTTACGACTTGTGATACCCTACTAATACACCCTAACACCCCCTAGCCTTACCTACTGCTTTAGAGGTCTGCTTGGATGATTTTAGGTCATCAGTGATGATGATGCCCAAGTCTCTTTCTTCCTTTGTGACTGCTAGCAACTCCCCTCCCAGCCTATAAGTGGCTTCAGGGTTTCTCTTCCCTATGTGCATGATTTTGCACTTCTTTGCATTAAATCCCAGTTGCCACTCTTCTGACCATTCTGCTAGTTAGAACAGTTATGTATGAACTTACCGTAACAGTAGATCTTCAAAAGAATCTCTGTCATCAGGTCATGCCGTCCCTTCCTCCCTCCATCCCCCTTTCTTACTTTCTCTCTCTCTTCCTACAACTCAGCTGGCATGTGCTCCAGCCTTTCTGCTAGCTAGGCACCTTCTGTCTCTCCTCAGTTCCATGGTGGGACTCCTATCTCCCATGGCCTCCAGCAAGGGAAAGAACTGGGGAGAGAGAGGGGCCACCTGTGCTTATATAGGGCATGTGACCTCTGAGCTTGACAGTGTGGGTGACCCTTAATAGACTGCTGTAAAAAAGCTTCCATGTGATCCTGATGCCTGATGACTGTGCTCCATAGGTGTGACCTGATGACAGGGATTCCCTTAAAGATCTACTGTTATAGTAAGTTCTTATGTAACTGTTCTTTTGATTTCTAGGGATACACTTTTTCTTCCCAAACAACAGTTATGTTTTCATTTTTAACTGCAGTTTGTCTCACTGAAACCACCACCAATATTATGTATTCCTTTTTTATTTTATCCTCCCCAAGCCCTCGGTTGGCCACCCCTTCAGGCCGCCAAAGCCCACCACCATCACGTCCCCATCGCCATTCGCTGCCGCATCTGTGCCGTGACCCCGGACAACCCAGGGTAACCCTTTGTCAGGAGGGCCCCTTCCCCATGGGCCTGCAACTGGGAGAGGAGAAACGTCTGCAAGTGTACAGCGTATCCTGGGCACAGCAGGGGCTGGCATGGACATCTCCAGGCTGTCATGGCAACTGGAACCGGCAGCTGTCATCTGATCAGCTGAGGGTGGCTTTCCCACTTTTCTCCCGACCCACCCACACCCTCCCACAAAGGGCCGTCTGAGGCAGTGTCCTGGGGCAGGGGTGTTCGGCATATTAAGGCCACACGCCGCCAAGAACACCAGCTCCTAGCCATCTCCAGGGGCTGACAAACCACGTTCTGAGACCACCCCCAACCCCGGGAGCGAAGCATCCAAAGGACACTCTAATCCCTCTCCCTGCTGGACTCCGCTCCTGACATCCGGGCTCATGGCGCAAACCTGGTATTCCTTTTCTAAGAACCAAATAGATTTTTAGGGGAATATTGTGCTTGAGTAAGGTATTTTTTAATTATGACCATTGATACAATGTAGGTAATTGATATCTATGACGGCACTGCAGTTTTAATGCTTACATGCCATTTAATATGCAGTGTTGTATGTGGCAGTCCATCAGTGAAATATAGGGTACAGCAGAAGTGGGTTTGGTAATAATTTCCAGTAACTGGATTTCAAGGTATACAGTAGTATTTATTTATTTAAAATTGGTGACCGGGAAAGGCACACTGAGTCGAGGCTCGTTTCCAGGTCCGACCCGGGTACAGAGTGTACGCAGAAGTGACAAGAGTTTCACAAAGTGTAATTACAAAAAAGAACAGTATGCACAAACATTGTTCATACAGTACAATATAAATTCTACATACACAGTAAAATAGACAAGTACAAGGTCAAATGTACAGGACTGATGCAAGATAACTATTTGCAGGTATTAGGGCTTAGAGGGGCGTACTGGGACTATTGGGGCAGAGGGGCTAGGGAGGAGCCTGAGGAGTTGTTTAATGGATGAAAGAGAGGAGGCCAGGTGCAGGTTGGAGGGAAGGTTGTTCCAGAGAAGGGGGAAATGATACAAAAAGGCAGATTGGCCGGTAACATTATGAGGGCGTGGGAGGTGAAAAGTGCATGAGTCCCTGTGGCAGAGAGGGTAATCTAGGGAGTTAGCTGGGGTAAGGCGGGAAGTGAGGTGGGGGGGAAGGGAACCAAACCAGTATTTTGCTATGGGGGAGGCACTGTGGATGGTTCTTCTGTGGGAGAGCGGGGCCAGGGAGAGTGGTGTGTAGAGGGTGCAGTTGTGAGTGAGTGAGGGGGAGGCAGTGGCAAAGCGGCAGAAAGAGTTGAGAAGAATATCTGGTTTGGAGAGGAAAGAGGTTGGGGCCATTCCATAGACAATGTCAGCATAGTCCAACACTGGCAAGATTGTTATACATACAGACTCGCACCGGGGTGGGAAGGGGTAGGCTGGCTTTGTGGTGATAGAGGATGGCAAGTTGTGGGCAGAGTTTGGTGCAGATAGCCTCAGTGTGAGTAGAGAAGCTTAGGTGGCTGTCCAATCAGACACCTAGGTACTTGGAAAGCTGGGACCAATTCAAGGGGAGAGCGCTCAGGGTGGTGATCGCTGGGGGGGGAGGAGGGAGGCAAGCTTCTGTCTGATCCAAAAACCATGTTGACAGTTTTATTGGCATTTAGTTTTAGCTGGGTTTCCAGGAACCAGGACTGGGCTTGGTTGAAGTCAATCTGGAGATTGGGAAAGACACTATTATATGAGCGGCCGGAGGCAAAAATGATAGTGTCATCTGCGTAAAGATACACCTTGGAGGAGAGACAGGCAGAGGGAAGGTCATTTATGAAAAGAGAGAAGAGAATGGGGCTGAGGATAGAGCCTTGGAGAGACCCCTGATAAGACAGGGAGAGGAGAGAGAGAGTGTCGCCTATTTGAACTGACTGTTTTCTATTTTGGAGGTATGAGCAGAACCAGTTGACAGCAGGCTAGGTGATGCCAAAGGAACTTAGTTTACGGAGTAGCAATGGGTGGGAGATGGAGTTGAAGGCTTTTACCAAGTCGACAGAGATGGTGACAGTAGTTTGGCTATTATCCATGGCCGAGAGGATGGAGTCAATAACGCGCAGCAGGGTGGTGATGGTGGAGTAGTGTTTTCTGAATCCTGACTGCACAGGTGAGAGGGATCTGTTGGAGGAGAGAAAGTCTGACAGTTTGGACAGAATGAGGGATTCCTGGACCTTGGCAAGAGAGGGGAGGAGCGAGATGGGCCTGTAGTTTCCTGATAAGGAGGGATCGCCACCTTTTTGCAGAGGGAGGATCTTGGCCAGTTTCCAGGCTATTGGAACAGTGGCTGTGGTGAGAGAGAGATTTAGTATGTGTGTCAAGGGGACAACTATGGCGGTGGCAGAGATACGGAGCAGCCTGGAGTGCAAACCATCGGGGCTGGATTTGGACTGGTTTAAGGTGGTGACTGCGTTGTATACTTCCAGTGGTGTGAAGGGAGGGAAGAGGAAACCAGAGGTAGGGAAGATTGGTTCAGTAGAATCGTGGTTGGGGGGGGGGAGTCGGGCGGGGGAGTTGGGCATGGCACAGGAGATGAAGAATTTATTGAAAAGTTCGGCTACAGACTCTGGGTCCGAGACAGATCTGCCATCGATGTTAAGGACAGGACTAGCTTGCTCAGAAGGGGGGTCGAGAAGGGAGTTGATCAACTTCCAGAAAGACGAGGGGGAGTTTTGGTTTTGGGTAAATTGTGCTTTAAAGTATGAAGATTTAGATTGCCGGATGGCCTTGGTTCCACTTTCTAAGATGTCAGTAGGATTGGAGATCACGTGTAGCATGGGAGGTTTTGTACAGCCTCCATGCCTTGTTTCTGGAACAACACGTGGCAATGAGATCGGGTGTGATCCTGGGGTGGTGGTAGCGTTTTGCCCTAAGTTTCCTGAGGGATGCATGGAGGTCCCATGTACGCTGGAGGATGTCGCAGAAATTAATCAAAAAGCCTGTATTTACTAAAATAAGAAAACTTCTAACAATATAGATTCATCCACACCCATACGCTTGCTGAGTCCAAACATGAAATCTAGTACCTAGAGCCATCTAGTTGATTTGAACCACATTACTTGTACTACCCATTCACCTAGTACCCCACTCTTTCTTATCCACAATAGAGACTGGTTGCAGTTAACCCCCCTGCAAATGGGGGTTCCCAAAAGTCTTCTAGGAGCTGGCTAAGTGCTCCCAGCCTGAATGGTGTTCGGCGTTTAAGCCATTTAACTGTGAGTGCTTTTAGAGCCTCTGGTACTGTCTGTTTAAGAGCTGCCTGCTTGCAGGCTAAATTAGTTTGAATGGGTGGGACTGTGTCTTTAATGCTCGAATCCCGCCCGAGCTGCTGTCTGATTGCTCCGTTTCTGCAGTGGCTAAAAGCACAGAGGGAGCCCACCTGAAAGATGTAACTGTTTGCCTGAAATCATTTAGAGCATTAGTAAAATTGAGGTTTGTCTAACCTGCTTTTATTGCAGCTGGGACTGTGTGTGTGTGTGTGTGTGTGTGTGGATCCTCCATTTTGGACCTGAACTGCTAATCCAAGCCATTTGGGTTAGGGGAGCCCTAAAATGGAGAACTTGGACTCTCACCTGGAGCCTGCTTAGAGGGGGAATGTATGGCTAGTGCTTCTGGGAACTGTAGTTTGGACCTTGGAGCCTTTTTGCACCAACAGAGGGAGCCCTGCAGTGATTGACAGCCGAATCCACCAACCGAACTTGTGTGGAACTTAAGGGAAATGCCCTGAACTGTTCCTGGAGGGGCAGAGGTGAGTTGACTATGAAAGGAGAAGGAGCTCTGTTCTGCTGCGGCGTGCAGTTCGTGCGGGAAGCGCTTGTAAGGACCTGAAGTTGGCCTGTAGTCGTTAGCGAGTGTTCATGCGGACTGAATCCGAGTTGTGGAGAAAAAGGAAGAAGTGTGCAGAACCAGGCTTGCCTGTAGAAGACCGAAGATTTGCAGAAGTCTGATTGACCTGTCGGGGACTCTGATGCTGCGTGTGTTCTCGGGTTTTGCAGTGTTTGAGATCGGGGTTGAGAAGCAGCTGCCTGGTATAGTAAATTCCTTTACATATAAATGTGTCTAGTGCTTGTGGGGGAACGCGATTCCTTTTCCCCTGTGTACTGTGAGTTGTGAGCTGAAGCTGGAAGCTGAATTCAAATTAAATCAGACAGAATCCGTCTGTTGTCCAAATTAGTTGGGCCCTGTCATGAGGATCTCATTTCCATGCCCTGCTCGTCCTGGCCATCCAGAGCTACCTCCTCAATTCAGCTCTCGGCTTGGGGTTTGTGAGTACAAATCGGGGTAACTCCTTACGACCATTCATTTAATCAAAGTATGTCATCTAATTATTGTTGTTTCATTTCTTCATGAACTGAGCCTCACGGCTCTGGATTACAATTTGTTTGTGCATATATTTTCTTCCTATAGGGCCCCGTCCAGCTGCACCAGCCGGCCAACCCCGGGCAATGGACCTGGCTAGCTCCCCACCATCCTGGGTACCCAGAGTGTGACTTTTTGGACCCTATGTGGCTGTACAGTACTGTGATTTGAACCTTTCTAAACCAAATCAACCTGATTGCCCCCTCCCGTGTTACTGCCCCCTAAATAAATCAGATTTATTGTTATTGAATTATATACTGTCTGTGGTGTCAGTACATATCGAGCCAGTATTGTATTGTGTGGTGTATGTGATTAACCTTGTTTTACAGGGAGTCCTCTGAGACATGCTGCATAATCAGTCTTGAGGGTAAGTGGTATCTTTATGTGTAAACAGTGTGCATATGTGGGGTATTGGGACAGTAACTCCCGTGTACTCTGTGGGCCACTAGTGGGGACAAAGGGGGTCACAGTGTCCCAGAGGGCTATGCCCATGTTAGTTTAATCACTATCAACCCTGACCTCTGGGTGGAGGCACCCGTCATAGAACCTAGGCCCCTCAACCTGTTAGTAGCCAAGCAGGCAGGGGTAGTAACCCTTGGGATAGCGCCACCTAGGGGTTACATTTGCATTGAATCTCAGCTGCCACACTCTTGACCATTCTTCTAGTTTACCTGGGTTCCTCCTCATTTTTTTCACTCTGTCATGGGGTAAAAATGTTCAGGCAAGACACAGCATATCAGGTACACTACATATAACAAGAGGTGGTTATTTTTATTAAAAATAAAGAAAATAAATAAATAATGCAGGATACAAAATAATGACTGTTTCTGAATACACAACTCAAAAGGAAATAAACAAAGCAAAAACACAGCTCAGGGTCTACAGGTAGCTAGAGCCCTAATAAAGAATGTGTCGGGTCTCCCTTCGGAGAACCCTAAACTGGAGATGTTAGCAGCACCAACTTCAGGCTACATCTGAACTAGAGGTGCTGGATCTTGGGTTTTTAAAGCACCCAGGTTCCTCCCCTAAAGAGCAAGGTCCACCTCTAATTCTTTTATTTCACATATTCCATATAACATTCTACCTAGACATATACTTACTGACTGTCCAGTTTAGTTCTACTGAATAATCAATTCTGGATAACAGCAAACAGCAATAAATTCATTATACTACATACAAATTCTGTTTTTATTCAAAAGAAGGTGTTAATGAGTCTAGACTCCACCCCATTTTTGGGTGACTGACATCCCACATCTCATAAGTAGCACAGAGAGGATGCTGCTGACTCCCTGTAGGAGACTGCACCTTTCTAGAAGGTCTCCTCTGATTAGGAATAGTCTAGCAACCACCTTCACCAGGAAACTACAGGTAACACTACAATTAAGCTTTGATTCTGTACAGTTTTTACACATGTCCTGCAAGACCTAATGTGTTATCTGCTATTTGTTTAAACTGTTAGCTTTTGTCTGATAGCGTTCTAGTTTTCTCCAGAATGCATGCTTGTGTATTTGTTTCAGTAGCTAACCCTTTTTAGGCAAAGAGAGAAAGGGTAAAACACAAAACAGTGTCTAAAAGCAGATGCAGGGAGAGACAACATTTTCTCTCAGCAGAACAGAGCATGGCTACTACTGGCTCTAAAGGCACATTCTATCTTTTTGGGACCCTTTCTGTAGTTTTTCCTATGTTTTGTTTCCTTTTTTACATGTACCATATGTAATATTACCAATACCTGTACACAAAAAATGGGAGACAAACGGCTTTTTACCTGTTAAGTAGGCAGACAAAACAAAGCACTTGTTGCGTAGGGAAAGATTTTTAAACACACCACTGGAATTAATACTCCTACAGAGTTTAAAGAAAGAAACAAAAGCATGGTAATGTGGCAGCAGGTGGCCAATCCACTGCAATACTACCAAAAAGAGAGACAGACAGATAGAAATGCTGTTGCACAACAGCCTGGGGGGTTACAGAAAAGAGAGAGCTGTAGAGATTACTCCAGTGATGATTCAAAAATGTTTTTTTTATCCTTAACTATCACACACACCCCTACTCGAAAACAAACCTATAGGTTTATCTAAGGTTTGAGAACCACATCCCAAAGGGGATGGGAGTAGGAGCTGTCACACTGTGACCTCTGATTCTGTTCCCTGTATAATTTTTGTTGTAAATATAAGAAATTAATGTATGTTGACTGTGGCAGAGGAAAAAGGCTGTCTTACTGGAACTGTCACATCAAGACCCCCAGAGATAGCTCAAAGGACAGGAGGTGGTTTGAGTCTGCAGCTATTTAAAAGGCAATTCCTTTGTTCAATTTTCTTTGAAGGCAGGAACCAAAGTATCCACTTTACAATGCCCTCAGGGAGATCCTTTGACTTGCATAGTTGCCAGGAAGGACTTGTGGGGAGGGGTGTCTGAGAGAGGCCAGAATGGACATTGAAGAGGTTTGATGTCTGAGCCAGGAAGGACCCATATGAATTTGGAAGGTCAAATACACATTCCCAGGAAGCCTTGGGAGGACATCACAGAACCTGTTTATGTGTGTGTGTGTGTGTGGCAGAACAAAACCAGTTCTGACCAGTTACTCTGAGGAGAGGAAATTGAGTATGTCACTTATTTTTTTTAAATCTTGTTGGGACATCCTGTGTGGTAACATATAACTTTTAATACACCAAGGCAGAGTTTAATGGTCTCAGAGAGGAGGCTGGCTCAGAACTCTTCTATCCAACTGAGTAAGCCTTAGAGACACATAAGACAATATTATCTGACTGAGGGAGAATCATCACATCACTGAAAGAGAGTAAGATTAGACCAGTCTGAATGTATGTATTGTTGAAACTTGCACTTTAAACCTGTTTGTTTTAAGGCTGTATGTGTTGGGATATATTTTGTTCTGTAATTATTGTTCTGTTTTGATATTTTTAAAGTAAAGAGATATTTTTACAACGGAACTGTCTGGAGTGCCTTGACATTTCTTTTTATTTAAGTGGAGCTTTTAAAGGTTATAAGTAACACTGTGTATGGGCTTATTGTATACCAAACTGGGAAATGGATAGAGTTCTCTAAAGTCTTGCATAGAGTTCTAAGGGTTCATTTGAAAGACCTGGTTGGGTGCCCGTAGGCAAGGATATCTGGCCCCCGAAGACAGAATTATTTGAGCCTGATAATTGGGTATGCTAACAAGAGGTTATCAGTTTGAATCCCTCCAGAGCTTGAGACTAAGGTGACTTGAACCCACAAAACAGACACGAGGGCTACCTTGTTCTGTTCACTGTACACAAATCATACGCTCAGAGTTTGGTACTTTGGGAGTAGAGGGCTGAGCGAGTTTGTGACAGATTGGTTGGCAGCGGTGGCATAAAAAGTTTGGTGGTATAAGCTTCATTGTTCAGTGTGTTAGCTTGAAACTGTTCAGCTCACTTGGAAAAAAGAAAGGCAGTGTTTTATTTCAAAAAGAAACTGAACTATATCCCTTGACTTACAGTTAAGTTCCCACCTATTTTATTTTTTTTTCTGAAGTGCCAGTCAGTATAGCATTAGTAGTGAGGGAAGAAGGAAATGACTTCTGACTACAGCAAGTACACTGTAGATTTCTTAAAGCAGTTGTGCAGGGACAGGGGAGTCCCGTTTGGGGTGGAAGCCAGTAAGCAGAACCTCATAGAGGCCCTGATGGTAGCAGATACCCAGGGCAGCGAGTCACCAACCGTGACTGAAAGGGACTAGACCTCAAGTGTGGCAGAACTAGTGGCCAGTGAGGGGTCCCATGCCAATGAGGTGGATAGCAGGGCCACTGTCAGTGAAGGGCCACAGCAGCAGGGACAAGTCACCAGTATCCTGAATCCGGAAGTTCCCAGGGTTGCAACTTGAGTTGTGCAGGATGGAGCTGGAGTCCCAGGAGAGGAGAGAAAGGGAACAATGAGAGGCAGATCGTGAGGCAGAGCGACAACGGAGGGAGGCGGACTGTGAGGAACGTGAGCTCCAGCGAGAGGCAGAGGATAAGAGAGAGCGAACGCAGAGAGGCAGAGGAGAGATGAGAGGAGCGCCAGTGGCAACGTGAACTGGAGAAGCTACAACCCCAACCAGCTGCACCAGGGCAGATAAGTGGCTTAGGTTTAACTGGGACTGCAGGACATGGTTACAAATTGAACTCCAAATTAATAACAGAGTTTAAGGACAGGGAGGACATGGACGCCTTTTTAAATTCTTTTGAAAAAGTTTGTATTCAGGCTAAAATTCCTAGAGAGTCCTGGAGCTTCCAGCTATCCCCGCTACTTACCGGAAAAGTTTGGGATGCATTGGGTCAAATGGACAATGAAGATAGCAATGATTACAGCAAGTTAAGAGCTGCACTACTAAAACAGTATGACTTAACTGCTGAATCATACAGAGCTAAATTCCGTAAGCTCAGGAGAAGCCCTGATATGAGCTATGAGGAGCTAGCCACGAAACAACGTCAGTTTTTAAAATGTTGGTGGGAAGGAATTGAGGCAAGCACTGTTGATAAAATTGAAAATGTGATTTTATTAGAACAGTTTTATTGGGCATGCCCAGCAGAGTTAAAAAACCTGGCTAGAGGACCGAGATCCAAAAACAGTACAAGAGGCTGCTGAACTCTCGGACTGCTATGGCAAGAGCAGACCTGCTCTGAGAGTGAATGGGGTGAGTGTGGCAGTGCAGAAAGGGAAAAACGCGCCTTCAGGGCAGCTAAAACCCTCACTGCCTCCACCGAAACCAGTTAGCTCCAGGTTTCAAAGAAAAGATTTCTCTGAAGTAAGAAATGTTTGTTGGTTATGTAAAGAAACTGGGCACATTGCCAGGCAGTGTCCAAGAAGGGCAAGCAATAATACACAAAGTAGTACCAGAAAGGAAGTGGGCTGTTTGTGTGTCCCTGGAAGCATGCCACTGAACATGAGGGAACACATGCACCCAGTCATGGTAAATGGCGTACAGACGCAGGGGTTAAGGACACAGGGGCATCCCTGACATTGGTAAAAGGGGATCTGGTACATCCTGGTCAGCTTATACCCAACAAATACATACCTGTACAAGGGTTTACTGGTGAAGAGAAAACATTGCCATTGGCCAGTGTTCTCCTGTACTGGGGTGAAACAGGGGGAACTGTGCAACAGGTGGCTGTAGCCAACACATTAGCAGTGGATGTGATCCTGGGTAACAATCTCCAGCAGGGGATGGTGTGCAGTTACCCAGTAGTCAAGTGCCAGGGAAAATTGTAGTTCGCTGAGCCCCAGAAGCCATTGGGGAAGATACTGAGAGGCTGGTTCCTCAGCCTATGTCTCCAGAGGGGAGACTGATAAAAGAGGTAGAAATTTCCCAGTAGCAAGCAACCACAGTAGCAGAGGGTTACTCTGAAGAGGAGGGGTGACTTTTGTAAGAGGGTTGGGACTGACAGTGATCCTGAGGGCCTTGACGCTAGTGCTAGGGACCTAGTTTAGCAACTGAAGGGGTCCTGTCCATGCCTTGGGAAAGTGTGAGGGGTCGTGAGCTGCTCAGAGAAGTGACCCTAGTTTAGAAGCTTGAGGGCTTGGGCAGACCTCGGATGGGGTACAGGGAGGTGACGCAGACATAAGGTTTATTGGGAAAATGGACTTATGTATACACAGGCAGTACAGAGGGGGGGGATGCTAGGCAGGCAGTCATGGCTCCCTAGGATATCATAAGCAGTTGCTCAAGGTTGCCGATGATATTCCCTTGTCTGTCATCTGGAATCGCGGGCACAACGTGAAAGTGGTTGGCCCAGAATTTCTATTGCCTAACTTCACCCAACAGGTGAAGGAGTATTGCAGGTCTTGTCACTGGTGCCAAGAAATAGGGAAGGCAGGCAAGAAAACCCAAGCCGCCCTGATCCCCTTGCCCATAGTGGAGGAGCCATTCCAGAGGGTGGCAATGGATATTAAGGGGCCTTTAAATACCCTCAGCTTCTCAGGGAAGAGATTCATCCTGACTGTGGGGGATTATGCTACCTGGTACCCAGAGACAGTCACCCTATCCTCACTGAGGACAAAGTGGCAGATGCCTTGCTTGGGATTTTCTCCCGTGTTGGGTTTCCGCAGGAGGTAATCACTGATCGAGGGGGTTCCTTCATGTTGGACCTAATGAAATGTCTGTGGAAGAAGTGTGGGGTGGTGCAGAGATGCACGATGCTGTATCACCCACAAGTCCTACCCTAAAGTCAATGCTCCGGGCGTTTGCTGTACAGCATGGGAGGGACTGGAAGAAATACTTTCCCCACCTGTTGTTCGCATACAGGGAGGTGCCCCAAGAGTCACAGGATTTTCCCCTTGAACTTCTTGTATGGACGCCTGGTACGTGGGGCCCCTAGACTTGATCCGGAGGACTGGGAAGGCAAGCACACCCCCAGGGAACTCCTGTGGATTACATCCTAAGGTTTAGGAAAGGCTGAAGGAGCTTATGGGGACAGCCCAGAGCAACCTGGCAGCTGCCCAACAGAAACAAAAGATATGGTGCGACCACAGAGCCAGAACTTCGCTTCGTACATGGTGGGTCAGGAAGTCATGGTCCTTATTCTGGTCCGGAAAGACAAGCTGCAGGCTGAGTGGGCAGGACCGTACAAAGTGGTTAGGAAGGTAAATGACGTAAACTACGTTGTGGAGTTACCTGACCGTAGACAGACAGAAAGGATGTACCATGTCAACATGATGAAGCCTTATGCAAATAGGGCTGACATGGTGTTCGCAGTGTGTAGTCATGGGGAAGGGACGGACGAAGGAGACCCCCTTCTGGACTTGCTAGAAGAGAGTAAGTGGGAATCCTCTCTGGAGGCAGTAAAATTGTCTGCCCAGCTGACCCCAGACCAGATCGAGAAAGTGAGGGAGGTTTTAGCAGATTTTGCCCCCTTGTTTAGTGCCAAGCCTGGACTAACCCCCTTAGCAACACACGATGTGGAGACAGGGACACACACGGCCATACGGCGGACAGCATATCAGGCGTCAGAGGCCGTCCAAAAGGGCATAAGGAGGGAAGTGGAGGAGATGCTGGATTTAGGGGTAATCAAGAGATCCCACAGTCCCTGGGCCTCACCCGTAGTCCTTGTAGGCAAGCCAGATGGCTCGACTCGTTTCTGTGTAGACTGTCGTTGACTGAATGCAGTCACAAAGTCAGACGCCCACCCGATGCCCTGGATGGACGAACTCCTGGACAAGTTGGGGGGGTGACCTACCTTACAACCATTGACCTGACAAAGGGGTATTGGCAGGTAGAGTTGACGGACAGAGTTAGGGAGAGGTGGGCCCTCATCACTCCAATAGGCTTATTTGAGTTCAAAGTAATGCCTTTTGGAATGAAGAATGCCCTGGCCACTTTCCAAAAGTTGATGAACGAGGTGTTAGATGGTGCTGAGAAGTACGCCGAGGCGTACCTGGATGACATTGTCATCTTCGGTACCAGCTGGGAAGAACACCTGTCACGCCTCAGGGAAGTGCTGGGCAGAATACAGAGGGCCGGGCTCACTGTCAAAGCCGAGAAGTGCCAGGTGGCCATGGGAGAAGTGGCATACCTCGAGCATGTGGCATTCCTGGGACAGCTCCGTCCTAACCAGATAAAAATAGAGGTAATACAGGCATGACCCAGACCAGAAACTCAGAAGCAGGTCAGGTGCTTTCTTGGGACAGCAGGGTACTGCAGAAAGTTTGTACCTAATTACAGTGCCCTGGCTGCTCCCCTAGCCGACCTGACAAAGAAACGGATCCCCAAGAAAATTACCTGGGGTCCAGCCTGTGAGGATGCCTTTACCAAACTGAAGGAGGCACTGTGCAGTTCTCCTGTTTGACAAGTCCGGACTATAGCAAAACTTTTATAGTTCAGACGGACGCCTCAGACGTGGGTATTGGGGCAGTATTAAGCCAGACATCCAGCGAAGAGAGGGACCACTCCATAGCCTAACTGAGCCGTAAGCTGCTCCCCAGGGAACAAGCATACTTCACGGTGGCAAAGGAGTGTCTTGCCCTGGTGTGGGCCCTAAAGAAATTGGAGCCATACTTGTATGGGCATCCTTTTGTGGTGCAGACTGACCACAACGCCCTGGTTTGGTTGACGCAGATGGGGAAAAACAATGGCAGACTGCTCAGGTGGAGTCTTGCTTTACAAAGGTATGATTTGAAAGTCGTACATAGGGCCGGAGCCAAGAATAAGAACTCAGATGGGTTGTCCCGTGTGTATGAGGGATGAACTGATTTGGGAAGCTCATCCCGTGTAGGGGACAGATCCCCCAAATTCAGTCTAGGTGGGGAGGAATTGTCATACTTGGACCCCTGATTCTGTTCCCTGTATAATTTTTGTTGTAAATAATAATAATAATGGTAATATTTTTATTTATATTGCGCCTTTCAAGTGTCAAGGCACATTCCAATAAAATAAGATAAAATACTGAATACAGAAACAGAGATACAAATGTAATATTATAAAAACACTCAAAACAAATTAATGGACAGTAAAACCATATGCCTTTTCCCACAAAAGGACTTAAGAGCCTGTTTAAAACTCCCACGGTCGTGACACTTAGTCCGACGGGTAGAGAATTTCAGCGGAAGCAACACAAATATAAAGGCCCGGCCCCAGCAGATTTTTAACATCACCTAGGAATTCTAGCAACCTCATCGGCTGAAGTGGAGCGATCTCACAGGGCGGTCAGGAATCAGGAATTCTTTCAGGTAATCAGGACCCAAATCATGCAGTGCTTTAGTCAGTAATCCGACTTTGAAGGTGATCTGCCACTGAACTGCCATCCAGTGCAGTTCCCGCAGCACAGGAGTAATATGGGAAGATCTAGGGGTACCCATCAATACTCAGGCTGCGGAATTCTGCACTAGCTGCAAGCAGCGGATATCAACCCCCAAAAGTCCAAGGTAAAGCGAGTTGCAGTAGTCCAGGCGAGAGGTCACAAAAGCATGGTTCAAAGTTGACAGATCACCGGACAGAACAAGGTGCTTGATTCTGGCGATGTTTCTCAGATGGTAAAAAGATGACTTTACCACCACTGACACCTGAGATCGAAGAGTCAGCCTCACATCTAATATCAACCCCAGATCTCGCACCCATTCAGAGACCCGTAGCTCGACATCCCCATATATAAGAAATTAATGTATGATGACTGTGGCAGAGGAAAAAGGCTTTCTTACTGGAACTGACACATCAAGACCCCCCCAGAGATAGTTCAAAGGACAGGAGGTGGTTTGAGTCTGCAGCTATTTAAAAGACAATTCCTTTGTTCAATTTTCTTTGAAGGCAGGAACCAAAGTATCCACTTTATAATGCCCTCAGGGAGATCCTTTGACTTGCATAGTTGCCAGGAAGGACTTGTGGGGAGGGGTGTCAAAGAGAGGCCAGAATGGACATTGAAGAGGTTCGATGTCTGAGCCAGGGAGGACCCAGACAAATTTGGAAGGTCAAATATACATTCCCAGGAAGCCTTGGGAGGCCATCACAGCACCTGTTTGTGTGTGTGTGTGTGTGTGTGTGGCAGAACAAAAACCAGTTCTGACCAGTTACCCTGAGGAGAGGAAATTGAGTATGTCACTTATCATTTTTTTTTTAAATCTTGTTGGGACATCCTGTGTGGTAACATATAACTTTTAATACACCAAGGCGGAGTTTAATGATCTCAGAGAGGAGGCCGGCTCAGAACTCTTTTATCCGACTGAGCAAGCCTTAGAGACACACAAGACAATATTATCTGACTGAGGGAGAATCATCACTGCACTGAAAGAGAGTAAGATTAGACCAGTCTGGATGTATGTATTGTAGAAACTTGCACTTTAAACCTATTTGTTTTAAGGCTGTATGTGTTGGGATATATTTTGTTCTGTAATTATTGATCTTACTTCGAGAAACAGCTCTTGCAGCAGATTACACCATTAGGACTGAAGCCGGCAGGCACCAGGACCCCATGGAAATTTTCTAGCTAGCAGTATTCAGCGGGGACCACCCCCGACGTCTGTCCCACCCCCGACGTCAGGCATAGTACATAAGGAGGTCGGTCACCCAGAATCCCCAGTTCTTTTCCCTGCCGTCGACTCGCCAGCATCGGCCTCTCGGTCTCTATCTAGTGCACGACGACTAAGAACTTCAAGAGTTTCTCCAAACTGATGTCCTCTCCAACTCCTTCAATCGAGGACACTTTCCAAGTGTGCTCATGAAAACAGATCCTTTTTATGATCCTCATTCCTCCTGTGTGCGGTACTTAGGCCCGGACCACGACACCAAGGCCTGCACTTTCTGCCAAGGGTTCAACAGCCGCACCAGGATCCGCCGTCAGAAGGCACTTCATGCTTACCTACTGGAAGAAAGACTTATTAGGATGGACCAAGAACCTTCCTCCAGGGGCGATTCTTCTTCCAAGGCCCATAAACACTGGGATAAACACTGGGAGAAAGCAAGGTCCAGATCCCCAAACCGGGCCTCAGACTCCCATAGCTCAGACTCCACCAGGTCGGACCGCTCTTCCTCCAGGGCTCGTTCTCAGCCCCCTCTGGTCAAAATCCGAGCCTCAGGTGGCTCTTTGACTCTCCAGTCCATCAAGACTTCTAGGCCCTCGGCTTCCTCTACTCCCTCTCGGGCTTCTTCCAAGTCTTCAGAATGCCACAAGTCTTCCTCATCGACCCGACGTCGGGATCCCGACTCCAGGTCAGTCTCCTAGCCTCCCAGAGGTCTGGATCCACCACCCAGGAAGACTAAAGACCTGATGTCCCTAAAGCGGACGTCGGACCCAATGTCAGCCAAGTACCCGACGGCCAAGCACACGAAGTCGGCCAGGCGTTCGCCGGAGCCACAGACACCAGCCAAGCACCAGACGCCAGCCGGCATCTGACGCAAGACGTCGGCTGCCGAACACGCCGCCTCACATTCACCGGAGCCGAAGATCGCCCAGTCACCGTGGACACCGTCACAGGGACTCAATGGAGGAGGACACGACGCTGCCCAAAGACCAGGCCGGGTGACACTGAGGATGCCGGGCTCCGAGGAACGCTCGCTGCCGGAGACACCCACGGACCTGGCGCCCGACCCCGCGACAGACCACCGGCGCCAGGCCCATCGTCGGGCATGAATCTGCAAGAAGTAAAGGACCTCTTTACTTTCTGGTGAGACACCATCCGAAAGGATGTGGTCCCTGTAAAACCTCCTCCACCTCCTCCTACTCCTTCACTCCTACGCCCCCTCCTCCACCACAGGGGCCAGCAGGATGACCTCCAACCCCTAAGGAGCAGACTCCACCTCCCAGGGGTAGATCCAAGGATCAGAGAAGACCTCCTTCAAGATCTCCATCAGGGTCTCCCGGTCCCAAGCGACCCAGACGTCGGCGGTATACTCCGTCAGGGGAGGACTCCAGATCGGATACCTTGGATTACTCCAGATCTCCTTCTCCACTCAGCATCCCATCACCGGACCCACATGACCTGCCCAGGTCTCCTCTGGATGATCCTTCTTTCTCTGAGATCATGAGGCACATCCAGGACAGTATGGGATGGGATCAGCACCTTGCCCGTTATCTTCGGCAGAAAGACCCAAAGCCTGTGGTAGTGCCACCCTGGGTGGACACCTTCGCGGACGTCACCAAGGCTGCGTGGAAGCATCCACACTCTACTCATGTGGTGCCGAAGAAAGCTGACCGCCTGTACAAGGCCCCGAGAGAGGACCAGTACTTGGCTCAACAACCTCTGGCAGACTCCCTTGTCATTACGGGTTCACATGACCGGTCCCAAAGACCTAAACATGAGTATTATTAGCCATCGGATCAGAATCCAAATAATTGGATGCCTGGGAGACGCATGTATGTGGCTGCTACATGCTCCATCAGGTCCCTGAACTACCTAACCCACATGGTACAGTTTCAGAACGCCCTATGGGAACAGGGCCAGGACCTGGTCAATAAGCTTCCAGATGGCGATCAGAAGGCAGAGCTCCTAAACCTTCTCCGCACAGGGTCTGATGTGGGTACCCAAGTACTACGAGCCACATACGATTCTGCGGACTCGTCCGCCAGAGCTACAGCTTTAGGCGTCTGTCTCCGGTGACACTCTTGGCTCCGTGTCTCCGGCTTCACCCCGGATGTACAGAAGAACATTCTCGACGTCCCCTACAACGGCAAAGTACTCTTTGGTGAACCCTCAGAGAAGGTTATCACCAAACTTCAGGACATTGGGAAGGCAGTCAGGTCTGTACAGGCCATGTACAGATCCAGGCCCGGTTCTTTTCGTAGGAACCAGAGCCGTTTTCGCAGCCGGCAACAAAGGCAGCAGCCACGTTCCGGCCAGCAACAAAGGGGCACCTTTCAGCGGAAAGCCCAGGCTAAGTCGTACCCAGGCAGAGCCCACTACACTAAACTGGCCCAGCCTGCAGGGACCAGTGCTGCCACAGCATGACTCCTTCCCGGCCCCCGCCCCTCCTCTGGATCAACGGGCACAAAAGGTTGGGGGTCGCATCGCTCGCCACTTTTAGGTGGCAGTCGACACACTGACCGTGGTCCTCCAGTTGGTCAAGAAAGGTCACTCTATAGAATTTCTCGACCATCCACCGGCAAGACCTCCCCTGCTTTCCCGTTACTCGGGTCAACATACCTTGCTCATACAGCAGGAAGTGCTTGTGCTCCTGGGAAAGGAAGTGATAGAGCATGTACCACGGAACCAGAGGAGTGCAGGGTTTTATTCTCACTTCTTTCTGGTTCCCAAGAAAACAGGGGACCTCCGTCCGATACTGGACCTCAGCGACCTCAACGAGTCAGTCCTGTACAAACACTTCCGCATGGTGACCCTCACAGGTCTGATTCCCATGCTCAAGCAGGGTGCCTTTCTAGCGTCCTTGGACATGCAGGATGCTTACCTGCATATACCCATCGCTCAAGTGCACAGGAAGTTTCTGTGCTTCGAGTTTCCAGGGCTACCATTATCAGTTCCGAGCCCTTCCCTTCGGACTGTCATCGGCACCTCGGGTATTCACAAAGTGTATGGTGGTCGTAGCGGCTACTCTGAGGAGACAAGGCCACTACATATTCCCCTACCTGGACGACTGGCTTCTCATGGCGCCCTCTCGGGAGGCCTTGATGTCTGCCATCCATTGTACTCGGTCTCTGTTCGAGACGCTGGGCATCATGATCAATCAAGAGAAGTCATGCCTGGTTCTGTCACAGACTCTGCAGTTCATAGGCGCAGTTCTGGACACTGTCCAGGGGAAAGCTTTTCTTCCCCAGGACAAAGTGGAACACATCAGATCCCTCTTCAGGGAAATATCAGCGAAGAAGACCGTTCCTGCCAGATTGGTCCTTTGCCTGCTTGGACACATGGTTGCGGCCATTGCAACAGTTCCACTTGCTCGTCTCCACATGCGGGTCACCCAGTGGATGTTATGGGTCCAGTGGGATCAAAAGCAAGACCATCTGCAGCTTCCAATCCGGATCACGAAGAATGTAATCTGGGATTGGCAATGGTGGCTAGATCTGAAGAATCTATCGGCAGGGATCCCCTGCATGGTGCCGTCTTCGATTGTGACACTCTCCACAGACACCTCAGGGCTCGGATGGGAGCACACCTCGATGGTGTCCGGTCTCAGGGTCTGTGGACAGCCCAAGAGACTCATCTCCACATAAATTTCCTGGAAATGAGAGCAGTTCTTTATGCCCTGCAGGCCTTCCAGTCAGAGATTCCACCGGGTACCCTTCTGTTACAGACAATTCCGCAGTGATGTATTACCTCAACAAACAAGGAGGCACCCATTCCTACCCGCTTTGCAGGGAGGCCATGAGGGTGTGGGATTGGGCTTTGCAACACTGCGCAAACCTCATTGCTGTTCATGTCCCAGGAGTGGACAACATCATTGCAGACGGCCTGAGCCGCTCTCAGGCCAGAGTCCACGAGTGGGAATTACTCCAGGAGGTAGTAGAGGATCTGTTTCACAGATGGGGTACACCAGAGTTAGACCTTTTTGCGTGCCCATCCAACGCAAAACTGCCCAATTTTTGCTCGCTAGATCCAGGGCCTGGTGTTTTCTGGCGAGACGCATTGTCCCTCTTCTGGGCGGGCAGATTCCTCTATGCCTTCCCTTCTTCCCGTTGATCCAGAGGGTTCTTCTGAAACTTCGCAGAGAGCAAGCGACACTGATACTTATCGCGCCATTCTGGCCCAGGCAGATCTGGTTCCCTCTACTACATCAGCTATCCAGGGAACCTCCGGTGCCTCTGCCAATCAGCTGTCACTTGTTTTCTCAGGAGGAGGGCTCCTTGGTCCATCTGGACCTTTGTTCGCTGAGCCTGCACGCTTGGCTCCTAGAGACATAGCCATTTTGCGACATGGGGTCTCGCAAGAGGTAGCCGACGTTCTGGTGGCTGTGAGAACACCAGCCACTCATGCTACTTACACCATGAAATGGCGCCATTTTTGCCTATGGGCTCAAGCGTGGGGGGTTTCGCCTCTAGTCTGTCCAGAAAAGCTGGTCTTGGACTACCTCTTGTCTCTTTTTCAGACAGGCTTGGCCTACTCCTCGATCAAAGTATACCTCTGTGCCATATCAGCCTATCATTATCCTATAGGCCAATGCACCATATCTCAGTTGGACACGGCACAATCCTTCCTGAGAGGTATTCTCCACCTTAGACCTCCGATTAAGGATCCAATTCCGCCATGGAAACTACCCTTTGTCCTGGAGCGGCTTACGCTGCCACCCTTTCAACCAGCCGCAGATTGCGAGCTACGTCTTCTCATTGGAAGACGTTGTTTTTAGTTGCCGTTACCTTGGCCAGAAGAATTTCTGAACTCCATGCACTTGTGCGAAGAGCCTTATTTGGTTTTTCACAAAGACAGGGTATCCCTACGGACTAATCCCAAATTTCTGCCTAAGGTGGTCTCAGCTCTCACCCTTAATCAGGACATTGATCTACCAGTGTACTTTCCCAACTATTCGAATCGAGAAAAGGCCCTGTTGCACACCCTAGATGTGCATAGGTGTCTCCGATACTACCTGACCAGAACCAAACACCACTGAAAATCGGACCAGCTTTTGTCCCTTTGCCCACAGGATGA
This sequence comes from Neoceratodus forsteri, assembly GCA_016271365.2. Classification (NCBI taxonomy): domain Eukaryota; kingdom Metazoa; phylum Chordata; order Ceratodontiformes; family Ceratodontidae; genus Neoceratodus; species Neoceratodus forsteri. Next base: position 558,772,315 of record CM057458.1, read on the forward strand.
TGGGAGCTCCTGTTTCTAAACAGTCACTGTCCAGGTGGCTCATTCAGTGTATCACGTTCTGTTACCAGAAGCGTAACAAACCCTTCCCGGGCGTGGTCAAGGGTCATTCCACAAGGGGGGGTGGCTACCTCCTTTGTGGCCCTTAAGAATGTGTCCACCTCGGCTATCTGTGCTGTAGCTACTTGGAGCTCCATGTACACTTTCATCAGGCATTATAGCCTGGATATCGCATCAAGGCGAAGAGCAGGTTTTGGTCTAGCAGTCCTTCAAGGACTTCTGTCCTAGGCTTAGGTTCCATTAAGGATTTCTACCTTCCCTCCTCCCAATGGTGGGATTTCCATTATTGCTTGGGAATCAATCCTAATGGTGGAACCTGCTGCAAGAGCTGTTTCTCGAAGTAAGATAGTACAGTTACATAAGAACTTACCGTAACAGTAGATCTTCAAGAACAGCTCTTGTAGCAGGTACTTTCCCTCCCACCATCCGCGCTAGAGGTAGATTCTAGTTTCAACATCCTTCTCCCAAGGATCAGGTGTCTCAGCATCTCTCTAAATGCCATTTGATGGCAGATCCTCAGTCTCCTCTTCTGATGTCATCCAGCGGCCGGGAGTCTCCAGCGGGAGAACTGTGGATTCTGGGGGACCGCCCCCTTATGTATTATGCCTGACGTTGGGGGCAGGACTGACATCGGGGGCGGTCCCCACTGAATACCGCTAGCTATAATATATCTAGGTCCTGGCGCCCCGCCGCTCAGTCCTAATGGTGTAACCTGCTGCAAGAGCCGTTCTCGAAGATCTACTGTTATGGTAAGTTCTTGCGTAACTGTACTTTCTGTTTTGATATTTTTGAAGTAAAAATATATTTTTACAACGGAAATGTCTGGAGTGCCTTGATATTTCTTTTTATTTAGGTGGAGCTTTTAAAGGTTATAAGTAACACTGTGTATGGGCTTACTGTATACCAAACTGGGAAATGGATAGAGTTCACTAAAGTCTTGCATAGAGTTCTAAGGGTTCATTTGAAAGACCTGGTTGGGTGCCCATAGGCAAAGATATCTGGCCCCCTGAAGACAGAATTATCTGAGCCTGATAATTGGGTACGCTAACGAGGTTATCAGTTTGACTCCCTCCAGAGCTTGAGACTAAGGTGACTTGAACCCACAAAACAGACAAGAGGGCTACCTTATTCTGTTCACTGTAGACAAATCGTACGCTCAGAGGTTGGCACTTTGGGAGTTGAGGGCTGACCGAGTTTGTGACAGGAGCTTCCACCCACCCTCACAGAAGCTCCACCCCAGGGCACCCTAAAAATAAATAAAAAAAAAAAAACCTGGTAGTATAACAGTACACTACCTCATATTAAACATACAACAGTTTGCCTTGGGGTTTGATATCACAACTACATGAGTTATGATTTAGACATCTGACTAGCACCATAACGCGACAGATAGTCAGCATTTTTGTGTTGGCTTCCAGGTCTGTGTTTTATTTCAAAGTTGTAGGGCTGCAATGCCAGATACCAGCGAAGGACTTGTGCATTTTTATCCTTCATCTGTTGTAACCAACAAAGAGGGTTATGATCTGTGATTAAGATGAAGTGTCTACCCCATAAATAGAATTTAAGGGCTTCAATAGCCCACTTGATAGCCAGACACTCCTTCTCGATAGTTGCGTATTTCATCTCTCTGGGAAACAATTTCCGACTTACATAAACAATAGGATGTTCTTCCCCTTTGATGGTTTGGCTAAGCACAGCTCCCAAACCGGTTTCCAAGGCATCAGTGTGAACCTCAAATGGTTGTGTGAAATCAGGAGATCTCAAACTGGAGAGGCACACAATGCAGCTTTGCTCGTGTGAAATACCTCTTCAGAAGCTGGAGACCAAGGTACTTTGTTGGGGACTTGCTTACGGGTTAAATTGGTCAGAGGGGCAGCTATAGTGGCGAAGTTTGGAATGAAGTGCCTATAATATCCTGCTAGGCCCAGAAAAGAACGAACATGCTTTTTGGTATCTGGCACTGGACATTTGGCAATTGCCTCCACCTTCTCAATTTCAGGTTTAAGCATCCCACGTCCCAGAACAGAACCTAAGTACCAGGTTTCTTGAGCTGCTAAAATACGTTTAGAAGGATTAATAGTTGATCCTGCATTCTGTAGCGTCTTAATGACATTGGCAAGGTGACGTAGATGTGTGGTCCAATCAGGGCTAAATATCACCACATCATCTAAGTAGGCTGAGCAGTATTCCCCATGGGGTAGTAGCAGTCAGTCCATAAACCTTTGGGAGGTTGCAGGTGCACCATGCAACCCAAAAGGCATGTACACAAATTGATACAGACCATATGGTGTACTGAAAGCTGTTTTCTCTCTCGATGCTTTTTCTAGTGGGATCTGCCAGTAGCCTTTAGTTAAATCAAGTGTTGAAATGTACTGAGCCTGCCCAATCTGATCAAGAATGTCATCAATTCTTGGGATGGGATAGCTGTTGAATTGGGACACTTGATTTAACCATCTGAAATCGAGGCATAGGCGTATGCCACCTTGCTTTTTTGGCACCACTACTATAGGTGAAGACCAGGGGCTGATAGAGAGCTCAATTACACCTAGCTGCTTCAACTTTTTGATTTCCAAGTCTACTTCATCCCTCACACGTTCTGGCAATCGATAAGACTTCTGTCGAATGGGAGCCGAATCTGTCTGAATTACATGCTGTGCACCAATAGCTTTTCCTGGTACGCTGGTAAAGGTGGCAGCATAGTGATGTAATAAACTTTGTAATTCTTTTTGCTCTCTTTTGGACAAGTCTGAACTGACCTGTAGGGCACTGATATCTTCTGGTTGTTCTAACCTCTTATAAGCCATCTCCATGTCACAATAAGTAGTTTCTGGAATCACAAATAGACAAGGTTGGTCACTTGATCTATCATGCCATTTCTTTAGTAGGTTGGCATGATAGATTTTTGGACCCGCCTTACTTTCAGGGGCTTCGATCTTATACAGTAGGTAATTGGCCCCATACGTTCTTTGATAATAAAGGGCCCCTGCCACTTCATCCTTAGTTTGTTCTCAGAAGAGGGGAGTAGAAGTAGTGCTTTTTCTCCTGCTAAGAAAGACTTTTCTTGCGTTTTAGCATCATACAGGATCTTCTATTTTTGTTGAGCTGCCACACAGTTATGATGTGCCTGACCTATATAAGACACTAATCTCTTATGCAGTTGTGTCATATATTCCAGTATATTAACATGCTTTACCATGGTGTTCCCTTCCCAGGCTTCCTTTACCACATTCAGAGGGCCACGTGGGTTCCATCCATATAACAAGAAGGGGGAGAACCCAGTTGATACCTGTGGCACCTCGCAATATGCAGAAAGGAAGAGGGGTAAATAATGGTCCCAATCCCTACCCTCATCATCTACAAACTTTCTTATCATACGTTTCAGATTCTGATTAAAACGTTCCACCAACCCATATGTTTGTGGATGGTAGGGGGTGGTACGTAAAGCTGTAATACCTAGGATCTTATATAGTTCTTTCAACAATTCAGCACTGAAATTAGCCCCTCAATCTGTAGGAATCTCCTTGGGAATACCTAAGCGGCTAAAGTAGTCCACTAGCTTTTCTGAAATTTTGGGTGCAGTGGTGGTCCTGAGTGGGAAGGCCTCAGGATATTTGGTGGCGTAGTCGCATATTACCAGGATGAAGCGGTTGCCCTTTTTGCTCTTTTCCAAGGGGCCCACAATATCCATGGCAGTACGCTCAAAAGGTTGGGTGACCAAAGGAAGGGGCATTAGAGGCGCTTTTTCTTTGTTCTTAACCTGTCCTATTTGTTGACATTCAGGACAGGTTTTACAATAGGAAGCTACATCCTCTTGTAATCCAGGCCAGAAAAATTGCTGCAATAAACTTGCAGTGGTCCTGTCCCTGCCTGCATGTCCTGCACTAGGGAGATCATGTCCTAGAAGCAACAAATATTTTCTGTACTTCCCGGGGACTAACAATTGTTCTACCTTTTCATTAGTAACAGGGTTGGTACACACTCTATATAGGATACCATTTTGTTCTTCCACCATAGGGGACCCAGAATCACCTTTCTTCCCAAGCTGAAAAAACTTTTCAAGGTTATATCATCATGCTATTCTTTGACAATATCAGGTAAAGACACAGTAGGCATAGAGTTTTAAATGTCCACATTCAGATGTTTTTTCTTCCAAGCTCTCTGCAGCTTCTTCTTTTCAGCCCGTGTTTTTCTGGGTTTGTTTACAGTCTCAAATATCTCATCTGCAAAAGGAAACAGTTCCATTTCTCCCTTCTGTTGTTTCTGTGCTCTAGTTGTCACTGCTACTAAGGAGGAATCACAGACCAGGACCAAGGAATTAAAGTCAGGGTGGTCTTGGCCTATGATTAGGGGAACAGGCAATGTAGGTACCACTCCCACCCTTAACAGTCTCTGCATACCATTTATTGTGATGTTAAGTTCTGTAGTGGGATATTGGTGTACATCTCCATGTATGCAAATTATCCCAGTAATTAGAGTCTCTTGTGGTACCATCGTTATTAAATCAGTTTATGAGACTTTGACGATTTCCTGAGTCTATTAACCCTCAGTGTCTCTTCCTGCAATTCGAGCTTTAATGATACAGGCACCCAAATTCATTGATGCTAAATATGCAGGGTCTTTTTTCTTGTTTGGACAATATCTAGCTATGTGCCCCAAGCCATGGCAGTAGTGGCATTCTATATTTAAAGCAGGTCTTTTTGCCACATAACTTATATTGTCCCCCCTTGGCTTAACAGTCCCTGTCCCTGTAGATGGAATATAGGGGGTTCTTACCACTGATGTATTGGTCGTGGTGGTAGCTGATGTTGATGAAGAACTGGGGCCTGCACCATCTGTTCTATGGTATCCCTTCCACAGGGGCTGTCTGGCTGACAAGAAATGTTTGGCCAATGTCAAGGTAATTTCAGGGTTTTCTGGATTGTGTTCCCAGATCCATAGTTGTACATCAGGGGGCATGATAGTAATGAATTGCTCCAACACCAACAACTTAATGGTATCTTTAACAGTCTTCTATTCAGGTTGTAATCATTTATTACAAAGGTCATGCAACCTAGTTAATGTTTCTCTTGGGGGTATGTGTGGTAAATGTTTTCAAGTGTCCGAAATCGCTGATGGTATGTCTCTGGATTTATGTCATATCTTTTTAAAATTTCTTTTTTCACAGCTGCATAGTCATTTGAGATTTGGGCAGTCATACTGGTATAGGCTAGCTGTGCATTTCCAGACAAGTAAGGTGCTAGTCGGACTACCCACTGTTGTTGGGGCCACTCACAGGCTTGAGCTACCCTTTCAAAAGTCGTGAGATATGATTCAGTATCATCAGTTGGCAACATTTTAGTCAATTTTATGTCCTTATGACTGACCTTAGCAGCTTCTGCCCCAATAATCTGTAAAACTTTCATGGTATCCGCCCACCTTTGGTCTTGGTGATGTCTCTCCTGATCTCGTTCTTTCCTCTCTTTCTCCATTTCTTGTAGGTCCTCCATCCGTTGTCGTTCCAATTCCAGTTGTCTAATAGCAAGCCATTTTAACAGTTCAGCAATGTCTTCCGGTGGTGTCTCTAGCGAATCCTCTGGTTCCTCATCCTCCTCCTCCTCCAGACTGTTCTCTTCTAGTTTTGCAGCTGCGTTGTCCTCCATAGCTGTACCCAATGGCACAGTCCCTTTTGGAACTTTGGGTCTAGTGACTGGATCCAGACCAGGTAGCAAAGGTTCCCCAGTCCGAAGCACTTGCAATCTGGTGGAGACACCTTGTACTGCTAATATGGTGTCTGCCAACTGGGCCATGTACCACTGTGCCAATGCTGATCAGGATACTAGGTACAGTATCCAATGTGAAGTCTCCCTATATACCACAGACCTTCACAGTACCCCACTTCTGGTACCAGGTGTCACGGGGTAATAATGATCAGGCAAGACACAGCATATCAGGTACACCACATTTAACAAGAGGTGGTTATTTTTATTAAAAATAAAGAAATTAAATAAATAATGCAGGATACAAAATAATGACTGTTTCTGAATACACAACTCAAAAGGAAATAAAGCAAAAACACAGCTTAGGGTCTACAGTATATTTAGCATCAATCAATCTGACCTGGCATGTATCACTGAGACCTGGCTGGATGAGAATGCAGGTCCTATTTTAGACTCTGCTGTTCCGGCTGGGTTCTCGGTGATGCACCGTCCGAGATTGGATCATAGGGGCGGGGGAGTGGCCATCTTTTTTTAGATCAGATCTGAGTCTTGTGGAGGTGCCAGTGGGTAACACCAGATCCTTTGAGTGTATCCTGGCAGCAGGTGCAGAGTTTAGGATTCTCCTCATCTACCGTCCACCCGGCGATGGTGGTGAATTCCTGAAGGAGTTCGCGGACTTCACGTTGACATGGCATTGGAGTCGCCCAGATGGTTAATACTGGGTGACTTCAATGCCTGGGTCGACGATGAATTCTCGCACTTTGGAAAGAACTTCCTCCAACTTATGTCTATGTTGAGCTTGTCACAGGTAGTTACCTCTGCTACCCATATAGGGGACACTCTTTGGACCTGGTGTTCCTACTGGATTTGGATGTTTAGCATCTGGGGTGGAACCAAATGTGTGACAGACCATCACACCATAAGATTCAGTTTGGGGCACCCCTAATAGGCCTGCCCTACGGAGATGGTCCAGTATCGCCTTTAAGGGAGTAAACCCAGAGGGCTTATTAGCGGTACTGGACTCATCGGGTGTTTTGGTGAGAGCATGGGTCCAGGGGACCTTGTTATTGCCTATAATAAGGCAGTGAGTAGGGCCTGGACCAAATTGTTCCTGAACAGAATACTTCAATTACTCAGCACCCAAAGACTCCATGGTTTGATGAGTCTTTGAAGGAACTGAGGAGAGTAGGGAATGCTAGAGAGGGCCTGGTGGAAATCTTGCCTGGATGCTGACAAACTTAGATTGATGGATCATTATGTTATCTATCAATCGGCAATAACCCGTAAGAAGGCAGAATTCCTGTCCAGGGAGATTGTTGCCGCGAAACGACCAGCTCAATCTCTTTTCGGGACTGTTGACAGATTGTGCAATCCACTCTGTCTACAGTCTGGAAGAGATTTTCACAAATAAAGTGCGATGAGCTTGCTCGATTTTTCGCTGATAAGATTGCCAGCATTAGGTCGGATATCGGCCAGGCTCACTCTTCAAGGGTTTGCAGCGATCGGCGGGGGGAAACAAACACCTATGTCACCTGGTTTGACTTTAGTAGGCCGGAATTCATGGACATTGTGAGGATTGTCCAGACTGTACGTCCAACCAGCTGTAGTTTGGATCCGGGCCCTACGCCTCTATTATTGGGTTGCATAGATATTATCTGTCTGACCATTGCTGAAATTGTCTGGAAGTCTCTGGAGCAGGGGATCTTTCCTGAACCCTTAAAGGAGGCGGTCGTTCGACCACTCCTAAAAAAAACCTTAATTGAATCCGGACTGCCCAGCTAATTACAGACTTGTCTCTAACCTGCCCTTTTTGGGCAAGGTTATTGAAAAGGTGGTTGCACTGCAACTGGATGACCACCTTACAAATCACAATGTCTATGATACTCTTCAATCAGGATTTAGGAAAGACATAGTACTGAGACTGCTCTTGTCCGGGTTCTAAATGATCTCCTGATAGCGAGAGATCGAAAGGTTGCATTATTCTAGTCCTTCTTGATCTCGCTGCAGCATTTGACACTGTGGACCATGGTGTGCTTTTTGGAACACCTGCGGTTTTATTGCGGACTGTCTGAGTACGGTTCTGCAATGGTTTCAATCTTTTCTCACGGGGTGGAGACAGAGGGTTATCACTGGAATTTATTCCTCTGACGCTGTCTCTTTGCCCTGTGGGATTCCGCAGGGTTCCATTTTGGCACCCATGTTGTTTGCTGTCTATATGCTGCCATTTGGAGACATTATTAGCAATACAGCTTGGTTTCCACTGCTATGCAGATGATACCCAGCTGTATTTGTCCTTAGTCCGGACAGGAAGGTACAGTCTCTATACTTAACAACTGTCTATCCGAGATCAAGGATTGGATGAGTGCCAGCTGGCTAAGGTTAAACCCGGATAAGACTGAGGTGTTGGTGGTGGACCCAGGTGCATTGAGGCGGGTTGTAGGGCTGGACTTCCTTCGGGCGTATGGATCGATGGTGCCCAGCTCTCAACCTCAGACCGGTCGCGTAACCTGGGCGTTGTGTGTGACAGTTTGACCTGAAATTTCAGGTGTCATCTGCTGTCAAATCTTCCTTTACCATCGTAGGAATATCGCTCGGGTGAAACACCTTGTTCCTCCGGCTGACCTTCCGACATTGGTCCATGCCTTTGTTACTTCTCGCCTTGATTACTGCAATGCCCTGTACCTAGGGCTACCGGGGGTTGATATCCGCCACTTGCAGCTAGTGCAGAACGCAGCAGCCAGGCTTTCGACTGGGACATCTATGAGAAGTCATATCATGCCTGTGCTGTGCGAACTGCACTGGCTGCCGGTTCAGTGGCGGATCACCTTTAAGGTCGGGTTACTGACCTACAAAGCCCTACACGAACAGGGACCGCGGTATCTTCAAGATCTCCTTGTTCCCTACTGTCCCTCTGGCGCAGCTCCGCCGTCGAGGATTGCTAGAGGTTCCCAGGGGTTCGTTTAAACATCTGGAGCACGGGCATTTTCTATGCTGCCCTACTCTGTGGAATTCTCTACCGTCGGATATGAAGCTGCCTGACCATTGAGAGCTTTAAGTTAGAATTAAAAACTTATTTATTTCAAAAGGCATACAGAGAGTGATTTACTGTAATTTTATTGTGATTATATTGTTATTGTTGTTGTTTGTGTTATATGTATGTATTTTAATTGTTTTATTTGTACAGCGCTTTGGTATTGAAAAGCGCTTAAAAAATAAATTTTACTTACTTGCTACTTACTTACAGGTAGCTAGAGCCCTAATAAAGACAGTGTCGGGTCTCCCTTCGGAGAACCCTAAACTGGAGATGTTAGCAGCACCAACTCCAGGCTATATCTGGACTAGAGGTGCTGGATCTTGGGTTTTTAAAGCACCCAGGCTCCTCCCCTAAAGAGCAAGGCCCACCTCTAATTCTTTTATTTCGCATATTCCATATAACATTCTACCTAGACATATACTTACTGACTGTCCAGTTTAGTTCTACTGAATAATCAATTCTGGATAACAGCAAACAACAATAAATTCATTTTACTACATACAAATTCTGTTTTTATTCAAAAGAAGGTGTTAATGAGTCTAGACTCCACCCCATTTTTGGGTGACTGACATCCCACATCTCATAAATAGCACAGAGGATGCTGCTGACTCCCTATAGGAGACTGCACCTTTCTAGAAGGTCTCCTCTGATTAGGAATAGTCTAGCAACCACCTTCACCAGGAAACTACAGGTAACACTACAGTTATGCTTTGATTCTGTACAGTTTTCACACATGTCCTGCAAGACCTAATGTGTTTTCTGCTATTTGTTTAAACTGTTAGCTTTTGTCTGATAGCTTTCTAGTTTTAGCCAGAATCATACCTCTCAACCTCCTGCCTCATAAATCAGGGACAAGGCTTAAAAAAATCAGGGACAAAGGACCAAAATCAGGGACACATCTTTAAAATTGGAGGTATCCACCCAAAAAGCTGGTAGCATATGGGGCTTAGTGCAAAATGCATTTTCTAAAGAACAAGGAGTCTGTAACTTTAATGCTTGACAGTATTTTGTACTTACAATCCCCTCTGTTTAGCCATGGAAACACACATTCTAGGAGGGACAGAGGAAAATTTTCAGGCAAAATCAAGGACTTCCCTGAAAATCAGGGACATCTGAGAGGTATGGCCAGAATGCATGCTTGTGTGTTTGTTTCAGTAGCTAACCCTTTTTAGGCAAAGAGAGAAAGGGTAAATCACAAAACAGCATCTAAAAGCAGACGCAGGGTGAGACAACATTTTCTCTCAGCAGAACAGAGCATGGCTACTACTGGCTCTAAAGGCACACGCTATACTTTTGGGACCCTTTCTGTAGTTTTTCCTGTGTTTTTGTTTCCTTTTTCACATGTACCATATGTAATATTACCAATACCTGTACACAGAAAATGGGAGACAAACGGCTTTTACCCGTTAAGTAGGCAGACAAAACAAAGCACTTGTTGCATAGGGGAAGATTTTTTAAACACACCACTGGAATTAATACTCTTACAGAGTTTAAAGAAACAAACAAAAGCCTGGTAATGTGGCAGCAGGTGGCCAATCCACCGCAATACTACCAGAAAGAGAGATAGATAGAAATGCTGTTGCACAACAGACTGCGAAGTGGGGGGGGTTACAGAAAAGAGAGAGCTGTAGAGATTACTCCAGTGATGGTTCAAAAATGTTTTTTTTATCCTTAACTATCACACACTCCTCCCGGAGTGTCTGCCCTGTTGCAGATCTTAGTGTCATTTGCAGAGGCATACCTTTCCTTCCAGCCCCTCCACAATGTCACTTATGAAGACATTGAATAGGACTGGCCCCAGAACTAATGCCTGTGGCACCCTGCTGGTCACTCTCCTTTCCTCAGATTGAGCTCCATTTACCGGCACCCTCTGTGTTCAATCTTTCAACCAATTTCTAACCCAGTTCATCACCTTGGGACCCGTTCCCAGGTTGCCTAGCTTGTTTACAAGCCACGTATGTGGAACGGTGTTGAAGGTCTTGCTGAAATCCAGGTAGGCCACATCCACTGCTCCTCCCTAATCCACTTCCCTGGTCACCCAGTCAAAGAAATCAATCACATTTGTTTGACATGATCCTCCCATTGTGAATTCATGCTGCCTCGGATCCTGTGCTCCGCTGGATTCAAGATGTTCCACAGTCCTTTCTTTTAGCAGTGATTCCATTAATTTCTCCACCACCGAGGTCAGGCTGATTGATCTATAGTTTCTAGCCTCCTCCCTGCTCCCACTTTTGTGTAGGATGACTACATCTACTCTCCTCCAGTCCTCTGGAACCACTCCTGTTTTCAGCCATTTATTGGACAGGGTTGCCAGTGGTTCTGCCAGCACCTCCTAAGCTCTAATATTCTCGGATGTATCCTGTCTGGTCCCATTGCCTTGTCCAGTTTCAGTTTTCTGAATTCCTTTAGAACTCTCTCCTCCATGAAAGGACTGGTGTCCACCTCCCTGCCCCTTATTGCTCTTGCCACTTAATTGTGATCCCTCACCTTCCCCCTCCTCTGTGACTACTGAATAAAAATATTTGTTCAGGATTGTTCCTTTTTCCCAAGTCCCCTTCTTCCCCCTTAAGCCTTACAATCCCACCCCTTGTCTTTCTCCTTTCACTAACATACATATAAAAAGTCTTATCCCTTTTCTTTGCTGCCTGGGCTATTTTTTTCCTCCGTTTGCACCTTTGCGCTCCTGACTTCCTTCCCTGCCTCCCTCTGCTTATCCAGATATACTACCCTTTCCTCCTCCTTCTGTGTTTCCTTGTACTTCCTGAAAGCCAGCTTTTTCCCTCTTATCTTCCCCACCACTTCCTTTGAGAACCATAGTGGTTTCTTTTTCTCTTGCCTTTGTTTATTTGCCTAACGCAAAGATTTGTTGCCTCCACCATGGCTCCTTTTAGATGGGCCCACTGTTCCTCAACCCCTCCCTCAGGTCTTCCCTCCCTGCTAGGGGTTTCCTAAGACATACCCCCAACTTTGCAAAGTCTTCCCTCCTGAAGTCCAGGACCCTTGCTTTCGTGTGGCTTGACTGTGCCACTGTATTTATATTGAACCACACCGAGTGATGATCACTGGACCACAGGTGCACACCCACCATGACATCTGCAATTCTGTCCCTGGTGCGCGCACCAGTCCAAAATCACACCCGCATGAGTGGGCTTGCAGCACTAGCTGCCTGAGGCATGCCCCTTGTAGGGAGTCCAGTATGTCCCTGCCTCCTAGCTGGGGCTGCAGCTGGGATACTCCAGTCAACATCTACCAGATTAAAGTCACCTTCCAGCAGCTGTTCCCCTTTAGTCACCATCATATGGATGGCTTCCACTAGAACCTTGTCCAACTCTTCCCCTTGTGCTGGAGCCTGTAGATCACACCCGTGTGAATAGCAGCACAATTGTCTGTCTCTAGGGTGACCCACAAGCCCCTCCCACAATCCCTTTACCTCAGTTGCTTTTATACACTACCTGACATAAAGTGTTACCCCTCATCCCTTTTTACCTTCCCTGTCCTTCCTAAATAGAGTATAACCAGGTATAGCTACAGCCCAGTCATGGTTCCCATTATACCTTGTCTCGGTAATAGTGACAGTGCCCAGGTCAGCCTCTGGCATCAAGGCCATCAGGTCCTGGATTTTATTTCCCAGACTGCAAGCATTCAAACACGCGGCCTTCCATATTTTGCTACTTCCCCTCCTGTTGTCCACCCTTTTACCCTCATGCTTTTTGTCATTACCTTCACCCTGCCTTTAATCCCCTTTCCCCTTTTCTCCACCATTCTACCTTTTCCTAGTTTTGTTACCATTGGTGATTTCCCAACTGTGGGGTCCTCCCTGGTGACTATATTAACCTGTGGGGGTACGCACTGCTTGCTTCCACCCCCCCCCCGACTGGTTTAAATGCTTGCCAAGGAAACATTTAAACCACTCACTAAGGACAATGGCCCCTCTCTGGACGGATGCAAGCTGTCGCCCTTGTACAGACCCACATCTTGCCAGATGGGTCCTCAGTCACCAATGAAGCCGAAACCTTTCTCTCTACATCTGTTCCTCAACCATGTGTTGAAGTCCGTGGTGCGGAGATTCCTAGCCCTCCCTTTGCCATGGACAGGCAGCACCTCCGAGAAGGTTACAGAGCTTGCTACCTGCCTAAGGCCTCTCCCCAACTCCCTGAACTCCTACAGCAATCTTCCTATCCCTGCCTCAACCATAGCCAGGTCATTTGTCCACAGGTGGACAATGACATCCCCCCCCGCTGCCGCCCTAGCTGTCCTCTGGATCCGCTCTCCATCCCTCTGAGCTGTGCCTCCCCACAGACACTTAACCTCCCTCTCCACCCTGCTACCTGTCCCCAACTCCACTCCCTGGACTATGGAGTCCCCAACCAGGAGTTGCTTCCTCCTCCTCTGCTACCCACCTTGAGGTCTCCATCCTGGAGGACCTCCACATCTGTCCCAGCCACTACTTCGAGTGCCTCTGTGGGACTGTCTCCTGCCTGCCAGTGTGTCGTTAGAATTCCATAGTGATATGAGATTTGGGATATGCCTATACTCTTACCACCCTAACCCTCCCCGAGCCCACTGTTGTCCATCCGCTCCTCCTTCCTGGCATCTTCTGAGGAAGCGGAGGTGGACTTAGTGGCCCCTGAGTGGGTGAGTTGGTCCTCCTAACCCAAGCTATATCTGCCTTGAGTCTAGCAACCTCCTCCCTCAGCCCAGAGAGGTGCCTGCAGATGGGGCAGCACTGCAGTCTCCAGAAGGTTTCCCTGAAGTCTGCCTCCCCACAGAGACTGAGGGATCTTAATATGAACACGCTGGAGCATAAGAGAGTGAGGGGTTACATGATTGAAACCTTCAAGTACCTCATAGGGGTGAAAAGAGTACAAGGAGGGAGCTCCTGGACTGGGGGCATGAAATGAAATTGGAGGTAAGAAATTTCAGAAGGGATGGGGGAAATACTTCTTCATGGAAAGGGTGGTAGAAGCATGGAACTTACTGCTAGTCAAAGTTGTGGAGGCTAGAATGGCGAATGGCTTCAAGCATGCATGGACAGACATAGGGGCATATTATTACAGAAACCGGGAGGGTCCACAGAGACCAGTTAGGTCTGTGGAGGTACAATAAGCAGGGAACTCTTGTGCAGACTAGGTGGGCTGTAGTAGTACTTTGTATAATGTGCTAGTCCTTTACTAGCTAGTTGTTGACTGGATTAGTTACTGGGCCCATAGAGATGAAGCTGAGGGCGTGTAACATTCGTAGATTATTAATATAGGCGAATGACTAACATAGAGTGCATTAGTACTATTAGAACACAAATGTTAAATAAATGTATAATTTTTTTGTAGGCACAGGTCAAGTGAGACCATGGTGTGGCACGTAGTTTACTGAAGCAGTTTAGCTTGTTGGCATGTCTGTCTAGTATTTTAAAGGCAATACTGTTGTAGTGCATTGAGGATCAGTTAGCCAGTGAGTGTGTACAATTTTCACAGAGAGGCTTGTAACTTAGAGTGTTCAGTGTTCATGAAGGAGGGGGTAGGAAACGGGCCCTTGATAAAAGACAAGGGCATAAAGGGTTGGGGGTTGGCACTAGCCCTTTCACAGTGGAAAGAGTCCTAAGATAGTTGCAACAGTTAGATGTAGACAAGACATTGGGTCCAGATGGGATGCACCCCAGGATATTAAGGGAGCTCAGCAAGGAGCTGGCTGCACCTTTGACAGCCCTGTTCAACCTGTCACTAGAAACAGGGGAGATACCGTGGGACTGGAGGAGGGCAGATGTAGTCCAACCCCACAAAAGTGGAAATTGGGAGGCAGCAGGAAATTGCAGGCCTATCGGTCTGACTTCAGCAGTGGGCAAAGTAATGGAATCATTACTGAAGGAAAGGATTGGAGTATACCTTGTTACCAGCAATCTACAAGATCTGAGGCAACATGGATTCACAAGGGGGAGGTCTGCCAGACAAACCTGGTCGAGTTCTTTGGCTGGGTAACAAAGGAAGTCGATCAGGGAAGGGCGGTTGATGTGGCCTGTCTAGATTTCAACAAGGCCTTCGACACCGTTACACATAGAAGGCTGGTAAACAAACTGAGTAGCACAAGAATGAGTCCTGAAATAGTGAAATGAATGGAGAGTTGGCTTAGTGGTAGGAGTCAAAGAGTAGCGGTAAATGGGGAACATTCTGGGGAGGGCAGGGTGACTAGCGGGGTGCCGCAGGGGTCGGTCCTGGGCCCGGTCCTCTTCAATATCTTTATTAGCGACATTGCAGAAGGACTGGAAGGGAACGTATGCCTGTTCCAGGGATCGACAAATTTCAAAATGGTATGCTAGTCCAGGACAACTGGCCTTGCCAAAAATTGTAGTCCCTGACTTTCGAGTGATAATCCAGTACATTTCAGTGTAAGTTTTAAAAAACGTACGTAGAACCAAAGTACATGGTGTGTACCCAGCAACCACTAGTAAGTCTACGCTGGTTTAGGATAGTTGTGCAGAGTCAAGTGGCAGTGGTAGCTCACTACCCTGGTCTTTAGATTAAAAAAAAAAAAAGCCCAAACAAGTATGGCACGGCAGTGGCACTGGCACTGGTAGTCAACAGTCACCACATCACCTCAGCCTTCTTTCCTCCTTTCAGGTAGTTAGCGGCTCTTAATGGCTCTGTTCACCTCTTTTTAATTATTAAACGTGTGTGTGTGTGTGTGTGTGTGTGTGTGTGTGTGTGTGTGTGTGTGTGTATATATATATATATATATATATATATATATATATATATAGAGCATTACAAAGTCACACATACCCTCCCACGTAACTCATGGTTGCATATGCACAAGAATGTTAGTGTCTGATCTGTCTTTTGCAAAATTGCATGAGTGCTGAAGTTTACATAGTTTGCAAAGGGTGCTTCTCTACACCCTTTTGCAAACTGTGTGAGAGGCCTTTTGCACCATGCAATTTTGCTTAAAGTTGGATCAGCATAACATTCTGTGGTGATTTGCATATGCAGCCCATGATGCTTTGCATTGGGAGGGCATGTGTGACTTTGTATTTTCTTGAAACCTGGCTTCCCAGCCAAATGCCCTTTGGGGTAACCCTTGCCTCAGTGTTTACACACAGAGGTTATTTGTCTTGTATATATATATATGTGTGTATTTTATTTCTTTTTTTGCTTTGCTGCAGAGGAATTAATCAACAGAAGTCACTGGACGCAGCAGCAGCCCCCTTTAGTTAGGCAGGTTTAGTACAGTTGTGTTAGCAGAGTCAAGACAAGTGACTATGGCAGCACACACTCCCTAGGCAAAAAAAAAAGAAAAAAAGAGCCGAACAGGAGTGGTGCAGACCACCTCAGTCCTTTATTCCTTTCTCGTTGGCTTTATTAGTGGCACTGGCAAGACACAACTAGTCTAGCTCAGTGAACTAAAGGCACAACAAAGTTTATAACAGCTCCTCACCCCCAATTGCAGCATCTTTTTTTCTTTTTGTATTTTTTTTCTTCTTCTACAGTACACACCAATTAGTCTGACTCTGGTATGTGTTGTATTTGCAACCCCACAATCTCACCCCTTTCCCCACCAACTTCAGCCCTTTTCCCTTTGTATTGTAAAACTATTTCTTTTTGCTAATTTAAAATGTGTGTTTTTTTTCTTTTTGGTGCTGAATTTGTTCTACACCAACCGGTCCTGGCGTGTACACCCGCCTTTGTTTCCCACAGTCTCACCCTCCTAAACACTGACTTCAGGTTTCTTTCTTTTTAAAATGTTTTTTTTTTTTTTTTCTTCTTTATGTAATTATGAATGCTTTTTTTGGTTTGCTGTGCACTGTTCCCAATCCACGATCTCAGACTCCCCCTGACTTTATTCCTTCCTAGTTGCATTCTTGTTCCCACACTCAATGATGTCTGCCCCTCCTGACTTCAGTCCTTTCCAGTTGTGTTCTTGTTTTCAATCTCTATGACCCCCCGACTTCAGTCCTTTGCTCTCAGGGGAACACTTTACTTCTTTCTGCTTTCTCTTTTGTTTTTTCCCCCCTGATTTAAATGTTTGTTTTTTTCCCTTTGCTGCCACTTTCTTGGCATCTTAACAATACAAGGCCCAAAGATCACTCACCCACAGTGAAAGGAATGACCATCTGCTGCCAAACTGAAGAGCGAATTGGTGCTTCTTCAAGAGTGCCAGCGTCTGTCCTTCTTCCAGCTGTGACCCCTTACCACCACTGCAGCCAATTGCAAAGGACTGACAGGTAGTCTCCTAGTTTCTATTGGCTGACTCACCTGTCAGTCCTGTTGAATATGTTGTGCTAGTGGTACTGCAATGGGTGGGGAGGGTCTTCATTCCATGTGGCTGGCTGCCGCGCTAACTCCAGTGCAGGGTCAAGACATGAACGGCGACTTTCCTTCGGATCCCACATCATGCTGCCTCAATGTGTTCTTACCAGCATGTGACGACCAGCCAGCCCATGATGAAGAACCAGAGCTGATGCCAAGTGCCAGACAATACCTGTTGGTTGGGACAGGACCTAGGCTGCAAGGTAAAAAAAAACCAAAACTCAAAAAACACTACCTTAGCAGCACTGAATTGGTTGTCTATGGGACAACCTGCTGCTGCAAAAATGCTTGTCCGCCCGACAAAACTTGTAGCCCGGGACAACTGGCCCAAACCAAGGAAAAGATAGCCAACTCAGTTAAGAAGGGGGAATAAAACCTTTTGTAGGTACATTAGGGAGCGAAGAAGGACCAAGGGAGGGATAGTGAGACTTAATAAAGGGGTGGGGGGGTGAGCAGAGGGTGACAGTGAAAAAGCAGGGATACTGAATGAATACTTTTACTCAGTACCATATTCACAAAAGGTGAGGAGGGGGAGGTACCTAAACCAAGCAGTAGAAGCACTCTGGATAGGGGGGGTCGATACCAGTCCATTCACAGAAGAAAGGGTCCTGAAAGAACTCCTAAAACTCAAGGTTTACAAAGCAATGGGGCTTGATGGGATTCATCCCAGAATTCTAAAAGAACCAAGGGGAGAACTAGTGACCCCACTGACTACCTTTTTTAACAAATGGGGAGAGGATGTGGTACCTGAGGACTGGATGAGGGCGGATGTGATTCCCCTTCACAGAAGTGTGAGCAAAGCAGAGGCAGGAAACTACAGACCTGTTAGTTTGACCTCAGTGGTATGGAAAATGATGGAATCACTTCTGAAAGAAAGAATTGTTGAGTACCTAGATGCCAGCGGGGCACAGGACCCAAGGCAGCATGGATTCACAGTGAGAAGCTCATGTCAGATGAATCTAAAAGATTTTTTGATTGGGTGACCAAACTAGTAGACCAGGGAGAGGCTGCAGATATGGCCTACCTAGACTTTAGCAAGGCATTTGACACAGTCCCACACAAAAGATTAATAAACAAGTTATCCAGCCTGCGAATGGGTCCCATGGTAGTAGCGTGGGTTAAAAATTGTCTGGACAACAGGACGCAAAGGGTAATGGTAAACGGAGTCCACTCCGAAGAAAGGGGCGGTTATTAGCAGGGTACCTCAGGGTTCAGTACTGGGACTGGTCCTCTTTAATGTCTTTATAGGTGACATTGCAGAGAGGCTAGAAGGAAAAGTATGCCTCTTTGCAGACGACACAAAGATCTGAACAGGGTTGATACCCAAGGGGGGTGGAAAAAATGAGAAGGGACTTGGCAAGGTTGGAGGAATGGTCAAATGTATGGCAGCTTAGATTCAATGCAAAGAAGTACAAAGTAATGCACCTGGGAAACAAAAATCCAGGGAAGAGTACACAGTTTGGGGGACTAACAACAACAAAAATGAAAAGGGACCTGGGGGTAGTCATATCAGATTACCTAAAGGTAGGCAAGCAATGTGAGAAGGCAGTAAGGAGGGCTGTGGGAATACTGGGATGCATAGGAAGAGGCATCACCAGTAGAAAACAGAAAGTTGTCATCCCTCTGTATATATCAAAGAAGAAAGAGCAATCCCACAGGAAATGGATAAAGTTTTTCACATATAAGAGCCGCCTCTCCAGATGTGTAGGTGATGTAGGAATGGTCTCCAATATAGAGCAAAAAAAGAAAACGTGAGGGCGCTTCAAAAGAAAGATATCTGTAGACAGTCATTTTTGCCTTCTCAAATTTTCTCTTTTTTATTGATTTGAAATGTGGCAATCCTCAACGTCTCACCAAGTGTCTTGGCTTTATCAAGAGATGCCCTTGTAAAAAATATATAAATACATAAAATTAAAAGGACTGTCTACACCCACACTAATAGTCTTTCACATATTTAAATGTATTCAAATAAATGTCCACTGATGCCACTTACTTCATAAAATCTTATTCATACAATACCACTTTCTCTCCCATTTGCATGGATTCCTAATCCTATACAAACAAACATATATATATGTGATGTACAAATATTCACTTAGTAAAACATATCTATTATATGCCAGTAATAAAGGATGGAACCCAACACCAAAACACCAAATCGTGATAAACAATATTGTAGCTTTTTCAACAGGTGCTGTTTAATACCTGCACATCTCAAAAGTATTAAAAGATCTAATATGTGCCATTAAAATATGGTCTCATTCAATTTCTAAAGCTTCATCATGTGCCTCTTCACATGTCTTTCCAAGCTAAAATATAAACAAAAAAATACATTTTTCTCAGCTTGATTAAGACACATTTCCTACTTCAGTTATTATCTTGAACCAGTTATTTTTCCAAAATCTCTCAAGCATTTTGTACCAGGAGAGCCTATACCAGTAATATTTCTTTTAACAAAAAACATATCTTCTTAATTCAGACATGTATAAAAAGTATTACAGTACTCACTCCCCCCCAAGTCACACACAAAATCAATCACTTTACCATATGCTTTTTCTACAAACTTCCTAGTTTATTTACACCAATGCATTTATTCACAACAACCAATAATTCACTTTTTATTTCTTGTCCATAGGTTTATTTGCTTCCTAAATCTTAAAGACTTTAAAGGCTATGACTGCAGTATAGTACTAGCATTCACTTCTCTACAAACTTCTGAAAAGCCATCACTAGTAGTGTTGGACTATCAAAGCTCTCAATCGTTGCTTTGTGAAGCCTAAACTAGTGATATTGAGATGTCAAAGCTTCCCATTTATTTCAATTAAGCCTTGTTATTTTCTAGTCCTCTCTGTGACCACAATCCCCATTGTAATTATATGAAGCTTTTCTATAAGTTACAAACGAACGGTTTCTGTAATCATACTAGCGTATTTATCCTCCCCCCGACACCAGGCATTCAATTTAGGTCTTTACCTGCTATTTCTAAGCATCCAGCCTCAGCTTTAGTTCCCCAAAAAAGGTTCTTACTCTTCAATCAACGGACCTCTTTCCTGCGCGTGAACGCTGCATCAATTATCCCTAGAGTTTTAGCCGCCGCTTTAGCGTGGCTTAAAACGCACTCAATGACGCCATGTAATTCTGCCTTAAAGGCAAATTACCATTCAAAGCCTCGTCATACAGATTCTAAGGCCGATAATATCTCAGTCATTAACTTTCTCAATGAATTTTATTCGCTTTATCCTTAATACCAGAGATGCTTCCTTCTAAATTCTAACCATAAAGGTCAGAACAGAAACCCCTATGATTCGTATCTCATTCGCATCAGTGTCCTCTCTGTAACCTAACTCTTATTGCTGTGGCCAAACAAGACTGAATTATTTAGATCTTCATAAATACTGTCATTCCCACCTCTATTTAAATTTCAAAATATCCCTTATTACATTTATCTAAACAAAAGAACGGGGAGGGGAGAAAAAGGGGAGGGAAGTCCCTACATCTTTACCTACACAGCAGTTCCAATTTATATCTTTGTTCAGAGCTATGGGTCCAACATTTTCATATCATAAATCCATTTCATCTCAACCCTCTCGCATCTTATTCACACCGTGTCCTTTCTGTAACTTGACTCTTATCATTATAGCCGAACAAACGAAATTATTTAAATCATCACAAATACTGTCGTTTCCATCTCTATTTAGATTTCAAATATTCCCTTATTACATTTATCTAACCAGATGAAGGGGAGGGAAAGGGGGTCCCTGCATCTTTACCTACGGCAGCAATTCCAATTAATATCTTTGTTCAGACCAATTTTTGGGTCCAACACTTTCATTTCATAAATCCATTTTGTCTCAACCCTCTCTACTATTTTGTTGTAATCACCCCCCCATCTGAGGGTTTAATCTTCTCTAATCCCCAAAATCTTAAGGATGCCCCTGTATGTCCTGCTTCCACAAAATGGTCTACCACTGGAGTAGACTTCTTGTTTCTAATATTCGGTTTATGTTCCTGAATGCGTTGCTTGAGAGGTCTTGTCTGGGATGGTACCCTGTGGTAGGTGCTCAGTCTGTGGACATACTAGTAAGAAACAACGATATAAACACCCATACAACAATAAGGAATATGAGATCAAACAATCAATTACATGTGACTCAGCAGGGGTAGTATATGTGCTACAATGTCCGTGTGATAAGATATATATTGGCAAGACGATAAGACCTCCCCTCATCTGGTTAGATAAATGTAATAAGGGAATATTTGAAATCTAAATAGAGATGGAAACGACAGTATTTGTGATGATTTAAATAATTTCGTTTTGTTCGGCTATAATGATGAGTCAAGTTACAGAAAGGACACCGGTGTGAATAAGATGCGAGAGGGTTGAGATGAAATGGATTTATGAAATGAAAATGTTGGACCCAAAATTGCTCTGAACAAAGATATGAATTGGAACTGCTGTCGTGGTAAAGATGTAGGGACTATTCCCTTTTTCTTCCCTCCCCATTCTTTTGGTTAGATAAATGTAATAAGGGATATTTTGAAATTTAAATAGAGGTGGGAATGACAGTATTTATGAAAATCTAAATAATTCAGTCTTGTTTGGCCACAGCATAAGAGTTAGGTTACAGAGAGGACACTGATGTGAATGAGATGCGAATCATAGGGCTTTCTGTTACTACTTTTATGGTTAGAGATTTAGAAGGAAGCATCTCTGGTATTATGATAAGCTTAATAAAATTCATTGAGAAAGTTAATGACTGAGATATTATCGACGCCGAATGTGTATGAACGAGGCTTTGAATGGTGATTTGCCTTTAAGGCAGAATTACATGACGCTATTGAGGTGCGTTTAAGCCACGCTAAAGCGACGGGCTAAAACTCTAGGGGATAATTGATGCAGCATTCACGCCGCAGGAAAGAGGAGGTCCGTTGATTGAAGAGAGAGTAAGAACCTTTATTTTGGGAACTAAAGCTGAGGCTGGATGCTTAGAAATAGCAGGTAAAGACCTAAATTGAATGCCTGCGTCGGGGAGGATAAATACGCTTAGTATGATTACAGAAACTGCTCTGTTTGTAACTTATAGAAAGGTCATATAATTACAATGGGGATTGCGGTCACAGAGAGGACTAGAAAATAACAAGGTTTAATTGAAATAAATGGAAGCTTTGATATCTCAATATCACTAGTTTAGGCTTCACAAAGCAACTATTGAGAGCTTTGATAGTCCAACACTACTAGTGATGTGGCTTTTCAGAAGCTTGTAGAGAAGTGAATGCTAGTACTATACTGCAGTCATAGCCTTTAAAGTCTTTAAGATTTAGGAAGCAAATAAACCTATGGACAAGAAATAAAAGTGAATTATTGGTTGTTGTGAATAAATGCATTGGTGTAAATAAACTAGGAAGTTTGTAGAAAAGCATATGGTAAATGTGATTGATTTTGTGTGATTGGGGGGTGAGTACTGTAATACTTTTACACATGTCTGAATTAAGAAGATATGTTTTTTGTTAAAAGAAATATTACTGGTATGGGCTCTCCTGGTACAAAACGCTTGAGAGATTTTGGAAAAATAACTGGTTCAAGATAATAACTGAAGTAGGAAATGTGTCTTAATGAAGCTAAGAAAAATGTATTTTTTTGTTTATATTTTAGCTTGGAAAGATATGTGAAGAGGCACATGATGAAGCTTTAGAAATTGAATGAGGCCATATTTTAATGGCACATATTAGATCTTGTAATACTTTTGAGATATGCAGGTATTAAACAGCACCTGTTGAAAAAGCTACAATATTGTTTATCACGATTTGGTGTTTTGGTGTTGGGTTCCATCCTTTATTACTGGCATATAATAGATATGTTTTACTGAGTGAATATTTGTACATCACATATATATATGTTTGTTTGTATAGGATTAGGAATCCATGCAAATGGGAGAGAAAGTGGTATTATATGAATAAGATTTTATGAAGTAAGTGGCATCAGTGGACATTTATTTGAATACATTTAAATATGTTGAAAGACTATTAGTGTGGGTGTAGACAGTCCTTTTAATTTTATGTATTTATATATTTTTTACAAGGGCATCTCTTGATAAAGCCAAGACACTTGGTGAAACGTTGAGGATTGCCACATTTCAAATCAATAAAAAAGAGAAAATTTGAGAAGGCAAAAACGACTGTCTACAGATATCTTTCTTTTGAACCGTCCTCACTTTTTTTTTTTGCTCTATATTGGAGACCATTCCTACATCCCTCTGTATAGACAGTTGGTGAGACTTCATCTGGAGTACTGCGTGCAGTTCAGGAGACCCCACCTCCCCAAGGACATAGACAGGATGGAGGCACTCTAGAGGAGGGCAACTAAAATGGAGCATGGTCTGCACCAGTAGCCATACGAAGAGAGACTAAAGGAGCTTAATATGTATACCCTAGAGGAAAGGAAGGAGAGGGGGGACATGATAGAAACTTTTAAGTAACTCAAGGGAATCAACAAAGTCCAAGAGGGTAGCATCTTTCAGAAAAAGAGGTGTGCAAGAACAAGGGGGCACAATTTGAATGTAGAGGGGGGATGGCTCAGGGGCAATGTGAGGAAGTATTTTTTCACAGAGAGGGTGGTGGACTCATGGAACGGCCTTCCTGAGGAGGTAGTGGGGTCAAAAACAGTGGGGAATTCAAGAATGCATGGGACAGACGTAAGGCAATTCTAGTGGGGGTAGGGGAAGTAGGCTGTTGGTTAACTGGGATCTGTAGCTTATCAGTAGGTAGGAAATGGGCAGACTAGGTGGGCCAAGTGATCCTTATCTGCCATCAAAGTCTGTGTTTCTGTGTAACAGGCTACTGGATTTTTTTCGAACACTGGCCTGTTCACGGATGACACAGAAATCTGCAACAGTGTAGACACATGGGTGGAGGTGGGGTTGAAAGGATGAGGTAGGATCTGAAGAAGTTGGAAGAATGGTCAAGAGTTTGGCAGCTGGGATTCAATGAAAAAAGGCAAAATCATGCACTTAGGGCATAGAAACCCAGGGCAGCTGCATCAACTTGAGGGAAGATTTTATGAGTCACAGTGCAAGAAAGAGACCTGAGGTGATCATTTCCGGCGACCTGAAGGTAGCTAAACAGTGTGACACAGGCAGTGGGATGGCTAGAGGAATGCTAGGATGCATAGGGAGGTGCATCACCAGCAGAGAGAGGGAGGTAATAATACCCTGTATAGATTGCTGGTGAGACCGCACCTTGAGTACTGCATACAGTTCTGGAGACCCCATCTCCAAAAGGACATAAATAGGCTTGAGGCAGTGCAAAGAAGGTCAACCAAAATGGTGCAGGACCTACATCAAAAGAACTACAAAGAAAGGCTAAATGATTTAAATATGTACTCCCTAGAAGACGGGAGGGAATGGGGTGGATATGATAGAGACATTCGGATACCTCACAGGAAAAAACAAAGACAGGAAGGCATCATTTTACAAAGAAAAAGATGCTCAAAGACAAAGAAGCACACCACGGCTGGAGGGGGGGAGGTTTCAGAGTTGAAGGTGAGGAAGTACTTCACGCAGAGGGTGGTGGATCTGAACAGCCTCCCAGCAGAAGTTGTGGGAGTTAAAACGGTCACAGGATGTAAGAATGCATGGATAGGCACAAGGAATCTTAGAAGCAAATGGGGAGGGGGTGTGTCAGAGACCAAGTAGGGTCTGTGGTGGTAATGTAGGTAAGGAAATTAAGCAGACTAGGTGGGCCATGCGTCCTTATTCGCCGTCAACTTCTATGTTTCTGTTTCTATATTAGAGATAAACTGCTAGTGGATGTATGCTTTCTGGGCAAAGAGAAGGCATATACCCACAACCGAACGTTACTGTGGAATGGCAGTAGTACTTCCTGACAAGTATGGAGGTACTGCAGTTAAGAAAACCCCCAAAATATAACCACTAAGTACTTTTAACAAGCATTTGTCAATACCGAATGTTTGCTTGCTTGCATTAGCAGTGGAAGTGCAGGAGTTGGGCAGATGAAGTACAGAAATGGCAGTGATGTATTGAACTGACACCAACTCCACCCCCACCATGCAGAGATGGACAGGCATTGAGGTGTGCCTTTGGGTAGTCACCCATAACGGTCATGGCATTTCACCTCACCCTACCCTGCAGACACTGACAAATGTCGAGGTGTGCCTTTGGGTGTTCGGGCTTTACACTCACCTCATTCCGTAAAGAAATACTCTGAAATGGGTGCAGTATAGGAGAATGGTGTGAACTCTGGGGCCAAAGAGTCCAAGGTGCACCCCGATGCCTGTCACTGGCTGCAAGGTGGGGGTGAAGGTGGGGGTGGAATGGCGTGAGCATCAGTTCTTATGGGGATTTTTTGTACCAGATTTTCAATATAGGCATTTTGGGACCTCTGTTCATGAACAGTGTTACTGTGATTTTCTTAATCTGACCCGAACACGGATTTCCACAGCGAGCACGCTATTCTGCACCGGAAGTGAGAAAACACATTTCTGCCAGGATATGAACAATGACAGCTGTAATGTTCATAAGGTTGTGTGGAAAATGCCAATGTTGAAAATCTGGAGTGAAATATTACAAATTCGTGAAGTTACAGGGTGCGTAGAAACAGCGCAGTACATGCTCGTAATAGTCATTTTGTGGACTTTTGTCACCAGACTTTCAACATAGGCATTTTAGGACCTCTGCTCATGAACAGTGTCACTGTGATTTTCTTAATCTGTCCCAAACACTGATTTCCCACAGTGACCGCGCTATTCTGCGCCGGAAATGCGAAAACACATTTCAGCCAGGATGTGAACAATGACAGCTATAATGTTCATAAGGGTGCGTGGAAAAATGCCAATGTTGAAAATCTGGAGTGAAAATAGTACAAATTTGCGAACTTGTAGTGTGCGTGGAAACTGCGCAACACATGCTTGTAACACAGTCATTTTTGGGAATTTTTTCACCAAATATGCAACATAGGCGTTTTGAGGGCCCACCTCATGAACAATGACACTGTCATTTTGTTAATCTGTCCCAAAAGGTGATTCCACGCAGTGACCGCAAAATCACATTTCGGGACTGAATAACCAAATGTCAGTGACTGAATTCACGAGGTGGGGTCCCAAGAACCCCATGTTGAAAATTTTGTGCAAAAATTCAAAAAGAATATTACTGAGATATGAACTAAAGTTGAAAAAAATCCTGTTTATGCCATTATACAGCTTACCAGCATTTCTTCAGTTCGTGGTCGGCTTTGAAGAGTGGAAACGTGTTCCCGGTCCACAAAGATCGCCGCACCAGGCCCGGAGGCATGGGGTGAGCGGGGAGGTGGGTGCAGAGGGTGAGCTGGTTGGGGAGGGGGCACGAAACAGGGAAGGACTGTTTTCTTTTTTCACAGGGTTATTTTTTAAGAAGATGACGCAGGACTTTTGTCACGCTGGGGTTGGCTCCCAGCGTGGCAGCATGAAGTTTCTACAGAGACTGAGGGATCTTAATATGGACACTCTGGAGCACAGGAGAGTGAGGGGTTACATGATTGAAACCTTCAAGTACCTCATAGGGGTGAAAAGAGTACAAGGAGGGAGCCTTTTCCAAATAAGGATGATCTCCTGGGACTGGGGACATGAAATGAAATTGGAGGTAAGAAATTTCACAAGGGATGGGGGAAATACTTCTTCATGGAAAGGGTGGTAGAAGCATGGAACTTACTGCTAGTCAAAGTTGTGGAGGCTAGAACGGCGAAAGGCTTCAAGCATGTATGGACAGACACAGGGGCATATTATTACAGAAACAGGGAGGGTCCACAGAGACCAGTTAGGTCTGTGGAGGTACAGTAAGCAAGTAACTCTTGTGCAGACTAGGTGGGCTTTAGTAGTACTTTGTATAATGTGCTGGTCCTTCACTAGCTAGTTGTTGACTGGATTAGTTACTGGGCCCATAGAGATGAAGCTGAGGGCATGTAACACTCGTAGATTATTAATATAGGCGAATGACTAACATAGAGTGCATTAGTACTATTAGAACACAAATGTTAAAACAAATGTATAATTTTTTTGTAGGCACAGGTCAGGTGAGACCATGGTGTGGCACATAGTTTACTGAAGCAGTTTAGCTTGTTGGCATGTCTGTCTAGCATTTTAAAGGCAATACTGTTGTAGTGCATTGAGGACCAGTTAGCCAGTGAGAATGTACAATTTTCACAGAGAGGCTTGTAACTTAGAGTGTTCAGTATTCACAAGGAGGGTAGAAACGGCCCTTGATAAAAGACAAGGGCATAAAGGGTTGGGGGTGGGCACTAGCCCTTTCACAGTGGAAAGAGTCCTAAGATAGTTGCAACAGTTAGATGTAGACAAGGCATTGGGTCCAGATGGGATGCACCCCAGGATATTAAGGGAGCTCAGCAAGGAGCTGGCTGCACCTTTGACAGCCCTGTTCAACCTGTCACTGGAAACAGGGGAGATACCGGGGGACTGGAGGAGGGTGGATGTAGTCCCATCCCACAAAAGTGGAAATTGGGAGGCAGCAGGAAATCGCAGGCCTATCGGTCTGACTTCAGTAGCGGGCAAAGTAATGGAATCATTACTGAAGGAAAGGATTGGAGTATACCTTGTTACCAGCAATCTACAAGATCTGAGGCAACATGGATTCACAAGGGGGAGGTCTGCCAGACAAACCTGGTCGAGTTCTTTGGCTGGGCAACAAAGGAAGTCGATCAGGGAGGGTCGGTTGATGTGGCCTGTCTAGATTTCAACAAGGCCTTCGGCACCGTTACACATAGAAGGCTGGTAAACAAACTGAGTAGCATAGGAATGAGTCCTGAAATAGTGAAATGGGTGGAGAGTTGGCTTAGTAGTAGGAATCAAGGAGTACCAGTAAATGGGGAACATTCTGGGGAGGGCTGGGTGACTTGCTGGGTGCCACAGGGGTCAGTGTTGGGCCTGGTCCTCTTCAATATCTTTATTAGCGACATTACAGAAGGACTGGAAGGGAACGTATGCCTGTTCCAGGGATCAACAGATTTCAAAATGGTATGCTAGTCCAGGACAACTGGCCTTGCCAAAAATTGTAGTCCCTGACTTTCGAGTGATAGTCCAGTACATTTCAATGTAAGTTTTAAAAAACGTACGTAGAACCAAAGTACATGGTGTGTGCCCAGCAACCACTAGTAAGGCTATGCTGGTTTAGGATAGTTGTGCAGAGTCAAGTGGCAGTGGTAGCTCACTACCCTGGTCCTTAGATTAAAAAAAAAAAAAGCCCAAACAGGCATGGCACGGCAGTGGCACTGGCACTGGTGGTCAACAGTCACCACATCACCTCAGCCTTCTTTCCTCCTTTCAGGTAGTTAGCTGCTCTTAATGGCTCTTTTCGCCTCTTTTTTTTTTTAATTTTTAAAACTTGTGTATTTTTTTTTTTTGCTTCGCTGCAGAGGAATTAATCAACAGAAGTCACTGGCCGCAGCAGCAGCCCCCTTTAGTTAGGCAGGTTTAGTACAGTTGTGTTAGCAGAGTCAAGACAAGTGACTATGGCAGCACACTCTCCCTAGGCAAAAAAAAAAAAAGAGCCGAACAGGAGTGGTGCAGACCACCTCAGTCCCTCATTCCTTTCTCGTTGGCTTTATTAGTGGCACTGGCAAGACACAACTAGGCTAGCTCAGTGAACTAAAGGCACAACAAAGCTTATAACAGCTCCTCACCCCCAATTGCAGCATCTTTTTTTCCTTTTGTATTTTTTTTTTTCTTCTACAGTACACACCAATTAGTCTGACTCTGGTATGTGTTGTATTTGCAACCCCACAACTCTCCCCCTTCCCCACCAACTTCAGCCCTTTTCCTTTGTATTGTAAAACTATTTCTTTTGCTAATTTAAATGTGTGTTTTTTTTCTTTTGGTACTGAATTTGTTCTACACTAGCCGGTCCTGGCGTGTACACCCGCCTTTGTTTCCCACAGTCTCACCCTCCCAAACACTGACTTCAGGTTTCTTTCTTTTTAAAATGTTTTTTTTTTTTCTTCTTTTTATATAATTATGAATGCTTTTTTTGGTTTGCTGTGCACTGTTCCCAATCCACGATCTCAGACTCCCCCTGACTTTATTCCTTCCTAGTTGCATTCTTGTTCCACACTCAATGATGTCTGCCCTCCTGACTTCAGTCCTTTCCAATTGTGTTCTTGTTTCAATCTTATGACCCCCGACTTCAGTCCTTTGCCTCAGGGGAACACTTTATTTCTTTCTGCTTTCTTTTGTTTTTCCCCCGATTTAAATGTTTGTTTTTTTCCCTTGCTGCCACTTTCTTTGGCATCTTAACAATACGAGGCCCAAAGATCACTCACCCACAGTGAAAGGAATGACCACCTGCTGCCAAACTGAAGAGCGAAATGGTGCTTCTTCAAGAGTGCCAGCGTCTGTCCTTCTTCCAGCTGTGACCCCTTACCACCACTGCAGCTAATTGCAAAGGACTGACAGGTAGTCTCCTAGTTTCTATTGGCTGACTCACCTGTCAGTCCTGTTGAATATGTTGTGCTAGTGGTACTGCAATGGGTGGGGAGGGTCTTCATTCCATGTGGCTGGCTGCCGCGCTAACTCCAGTGCAGGGTCAAGACATGAACGGCGACTTTCCTTCGATCCCACATCATGCTGCCTCAATGTGTTCTCACCAGCATGTGACGACCAGCCAGCCCATGATGAAGAAGCAGAGCTGATGCCACGTGCCAGACAATACCTGTTGGTTGGGACAGGACATAGGCTGCAAGGTAAAAAAAACAAAAACTCAAAAAACACTACCTTAGCGGCACTGAATTGGTTGTCTATGGGACAACCTGCTGCTGCAAAAATGCTTGTCCGCCCGACAAAACTTGTAGCCCGGGACAACTGGCCCAAACCAAGGAAAAGATAGCCAACTCAGTTAAGAAGGGGGAATAAAACCCTTTATAGGTACATTAGGGAGCGAAGATGGACCAAGGGAGGGATAGTGAGACATAATAAAGGGGTGGGGGGGTGAGCAGAGGGTGACAGTGAAAAAGCAGGGATACTGAATGAATACTTTTACTCAGTACCGTATTCACAAAAGGTGAGGGGGGGAGGTACCTAAACCAAGCAGTAGAAGCACTCTGGATAGGGGGGGTCGATACCAGTCCATTCACAGAAGAAAGGGTCCTGAAAGAACTCCTAAAACTCAAGGTGGACAAAGCAATGGGGCTTGATGGGATCACCCCAAAATTCTAAAAGAACCAAGGGGAGAACTAGTGACCCCACTGACTACCTTTTTTAACAAATGGGGAGAGGATGTGGTACCTGAGGACTGGATGAGGGCGGATGTGATTCCCCTTCACAGAAGTGTGAGCAAAGCAGAGGCAGGAAACTACAGACCTGTTAGTTTGACCTCAGTGGTAGGGAAAATGATGGAATCACTTTTGAAAGAAAGAATTGTTGAGTACCTAGATGCCAGCGGAGCACAGGACCCAAGGCAGCATGGATTCACAGTGAGAAGGTCATGTCAGATGAATCTAAAAGATTTTTTGATTGGGTGACCAAAGTAGTAGACCAGGGAGAGGCTGCAGATATGGCCTACCTAGACTTTAGTAAGGCATTTGACACAGTCCCACACAAAAGATTAATAAACAAGTTATCCAGCCTGCGAATGGGTCCCATGGTAGTAGCGTGGGTAAAAAATTGTCTGGACAACAGGACGCAAAGGGTAATGGTAAACGGAGTCCACTCCGAAGAAAGGGGCGGTTACTAGCAGGGTACCTCAGGGTTCAGTACTGGGACTGGTCCTCTTTAATGTCTTTATAGGTGACATTGCAGAGAGGCTAGAAGGAAAAGTATGCCCTTTGCAGAGCGACACAAAGATCTGAACAGGGTTGATACCCAAGGGGTGGAAAAATGAGAAGGACTTGGAGGTTGGAGGAATGGTCAAATGTATGGCAGCTTAGATTCAATGCAAAGAAGTACAAAGTAATGCACCTGGGAAACAAAAACCAGGGAAGAGTCACAGTGGGGGTGGGGGGTGGCGGAACTAACAACAACAAAAATGAAAAGGGACCTGGGGGTAGTCATATCAGATTACCTAAAGGTAGGCAAGCAATGTGAGAAGGCAGTAAGGAGGGCTGTGGGAATACTGGGATGCATAGGGAGAGGCATCACCAGTAGAAAACAGGAAGCTGTCATCCCTCTGTAAACACAGTTGGTGAGACTTCATCTAGAGTACTGCGTGCAGTTCTGGAGACCCCACCTCCACAAGGAGATAGATGGGATGGAGGCACTCTAGAGGAGGGCAACTAAAATGGAGCATGGTCTGCACCAGTAGCCATACAAAGAGAGACTAAAAGAGCTTAATATGTATACCTAGAGGAAAGGAAGGAGAGGGGGGACATGATAGAAACTTTTAAGTAACTCAAGGGAATCAACAAAGTCCAAGAGGGTAGCATCTTTCAGAAAAAGAGGTGTGCAAGAACAAGGTGGCACAATTTGAATGTAGAGGGGGGATGGCTCAGGGGAATGTGAGGAAGTATTTTTTCACAGAGAGGGTGGTGGACTCATGGAATGGCCTTCCTGAGGAGGTAGTGGGGTCAAAAACAGTGGGGAATTCAAGAATGCATGGGACAGACGTAAGGCAATTCTAGTGGGGGGTAGGAGGAAGTAGGCTGTTGGTTAACTGGGATCTGTAGCTTATTCAGTAGGTAGGGAAATGGGCAGACTAGGTGGGCCAAGTGATCCTTATCTGCCATCAAAGTCTGTGTTTCTGTGTAACAGGCTACTGGATTTTTTCGAACACTGGCCTGTTCACGGATGACACAGAAATCTGCAACAGTGTAGACACATGGGGTGGAGGTGGGGGTTGAAAGGATGAGGTAGGATCTGAAGAAGTTGGAAGAATGGTCAAGAGTTTGGCAGCTGGGATTCAATGAAAGAAAGGGCAAAATCATGCACTTAGGGCATAGAAACCCAGGGGCAGCGTACCAACTTGGAGGGAAAATTTTATGAGTCACAGTGCAAGAAAGAGACCTGGAGGTGATCATTTCCGATGACCTGAAGGTAGCTAAACAGTGTGACACAGGCAGTGGGGATGGCTAGAGGAATGCTAGGATGCATAGGGAGGTGCATCACCAGCAGAGAGAGGGAGGTAATAATACCCCTGTATAGATTGCTGGTGAGACCGCACCTTGAGTACTGCATACAGTTCTGGAGACCCCATCTCCAAAAGGACATAAATAGGCTTGAGGCAGTGCAAAGAAGGTCAACCAAAATGGTGCAGGCCTACATCAAAAGAACTACAAAGAAAGGCTAAATGATTTAAATATGTACTCCCTAGAAGACGGGAGGGAATGGGGTGGATATGATAGAGACATTCAGATACCTCACAGGAAAAAAAAAGGTACAGGAAGGCATCATTTTACAAAGAAAAAGATGCTCAAAGACAAAGAAGCACACTACGAAGCTGGAGGGGGAGGCCCAGAGTTAGTGTGAGGAAGTACTTCTTCACGCAGAGGGTGGTGGACGCTTGGAACAGCCTCCCAGCAGAAGTTGTGGGAGTTAAAACGGTCACAGGATGTAAGAATGCATGGGATAGGCACAAGGGAATCTTAGAAGCAAATGGGGAGGGGGTGTAAGCCAGAGACCAAGTAGGGTCTGTGGTGGTAATGTAGGTAAGGAAATTAAGCAGACTAGGTGGGCCATGCGGTCCTTATCTGCCGTCAACTTCTATGTTTCTGTTTCTATATTAGAGATAAACTGCTAGTGGATGTATGCTTTCTGGGCAAAGAGAAGGCATATACCCACAACCGAACGTTACTGTGGAATGGCAGTAGTACTTCCTGACAAGTATGGAGGTACTGCAGTTAAGAAAACCCCCAAAATATAACCACTAAGTACTTTTAACAAGCATTTGTCAATACCGAATGTTTGCTTGCTGGCATTAGCAGTGGAAGTGCAGGAGTTGGGCAGATGAAATACAGAAATGGCAGTGATGTATTGAACTGACACCAACTCCACCCCCACCGTGCAGAGATGGACAGGCATTGAGGTGTGCCTTTGGGTAGTCACCCATAACGGTCACGGCATTTCACCTCACCCTACCCTGCAGACACTGACAAATGTCGAGGTGTGCCTTTGTGTTCGGCTTTACGCTCACCTCATTCCGTAAAGAAATACTCTGAAATGGGTGCAGTATAGGAGAATGGTGTGAACTCTGGGGCCAAAGAGTCCAAGGTGCACCCCGATGCCTGTCACTGGCTGCAGGGTGGGGGTGAAGGTGGGGGTGGAATGGCGTGAGCATCAGTTCTTATGGGGATTTTTTGTACCAGATTTTCAATATAGGCATTTTGGGACCTCCGTTCATGAACAGTGTTACTGTGATTTTCTTAATCTGACCCGAACACGGATTTCCCACAGCGAGCACGCTATTCTGCGCCGGAAGTGAGAAAACACATTTCTGCCAGGATGTGGACAATGACAGCTGTAATGTTCATAAGGTTGTGTGGAAAAATGCCAATGTTGAAAATCTGGAGTGAAAATATTACAAATTCGTGAAGTTACGAGGGTGCGTAGAAACAGCGCAGTACATGCTCGTAATAGTCATTTTGTGGACTTTTGTCACCAGACTTTCAACATAGGCATTTTAGGACCTCTGCTCATGAACAGTGTCACTGTGATTTTCTTAATCTGTCCCAAACACTGATTTCCCACAGTGACCGAGCTATTCTGCGCCGGAAATGCGAAAACACATTTCAGCCAGGATGTGAACAATGACAGCTATAATGTTCATAAGGGTGCGTGGAAAAATGCCAATGTTGAAAATCTGGAGTGAAAATAGTACAAATTGCGAACTCTGAGTGTGCGTGAAACCGCGCACACATGCTTGTAACACAGTTATTTTTGGGAATTTTTCACTAAATATGCAACATAGGTTTTTGAGGGCCCACCATGAACATGACATGTCATTTTGTTAATCTGTCCCAAAAGGTGATTCCACGCAGGACCGCAAAATCACATTTCGGACTGAATAACCAAATGTCAGTGACTGAATCCACGAGGTGGGGTCCCAAGAACCCCATGTTGAAAATTTTGTGCAAAAATTCAAAAAGAATATTACTGAGATATGAACCAAAGTTGAAAAAAATCCTGTTTATGCCATTATACAGCTTACCGGCATTTCTTCAGTTCGTGGTCGGCTTTGAAGAGTGGAAACGTGTTCCCGGTCCACCAAAGATCGTCGCACCAGGCTCCGGAGGTAAGTATGGGGTGAGCGGGGGGGGGGAGGTGGGGTGTGCAGAGGGTGGGCGCGGGTTGGGGAGGGGGCACGAGAAACAGGGAAGGACTGTTTTCTTTTTTCACAGGGTTATTTTTTAAGAAGATGACGCAGGACTTTTGTCACGCTGGGGTTGGCTCCCAGCGTGGCAGCATGAAGTTTCTACAGAGACTGAGGGATCTTAATATGGACACTCTGGAGCACAGGAGAGTGAGGGGTTACATGATTGAAACCTTCAAGTACCTCATAGGGGTGAAAAGAGTATAAGGAGGGAGCCTTTTCCAAATAAGGATGATCTCCTGGACTGGGGCATGAAATGAAATTGGAGGTAAGAAATTTCACAAGGGATGGGGGAAATACTTCTTTATGGAAAGGGTGGTAGAAGCATGGAAATTACTGCTAGTCAAAGTTGTGGAGACTAGAACGGCGAAAGGCTTCAAGCATGTATGGACAGACACAGGGGCATATTATTACAGAAACAGGGAGGGTCCACAGAGACCAGTTAGGTCTGTGGAGGTACAATAAGCAGGGAACTCTTGTGCAGACTAGGTGGGCTTTAGTAGTACTTTGTATAATGTGCTGGTCCTTCACTAGCTAGTTGTTGACTGGATTAGTTACTGGGCCCATAGAGATGAAGCTGAGGGCATGTAACACTCGTAGATTATTAATATAGGCGAATGACTAACATAGAGTGCATTAGTACTATTAGAACACAAATGTTAAAACAAATGTATAATTTTTTTGTAGGCACAGGTCAGGTGAGACCATGGTGTGGCACATAGTTTACTGAAGCAGTTTAGCTTGTTGGCATGTCTGTCTAGCATTTTAAAGGCAATACTGTTGTAGTGCATTGAGGACCAGTTAGCCAGTGAGAATGTACAATTTTCACAGAGAGGCTTGTAACTTAGAGTGTTCAGTATTCACGAAGGAGGGGTAGGAAACGGGCCCTTGATAAAAGACAAGGGCATAAAGGGTTGGGGGTGGGCACTAGCCCTTTCACAGTGGAAAGAGTCCCAAGATAGTTGCAACAGTTAGATGTAGACAAGGCATTGGGTCCAGATGGGATGCACCCCAGGATATTAAGGGAGCTCAGCAAGGAGCTGGCTGCACCTTTGACAGCCCTGTTCAACCTGTCACTGGAAACAGGGGAGATACCGGGGGACTGGAAGAGGGCGGATGTAGTCCCATCCCACAAAAGTGGAAATTGGGAGGCAGCAGGAAATCGCAGGCCTATTGGTCTGACTTCAGTAGCGGGCAAAGTAATGGAATCATTACTGAAGGAAAGGATTGGAGTATACCTTGTTACCAGCAATCTACAAGATCTGAGGCAACATGGATTCACAAGGGGGAGGTCTGCCAGACAAACCTGGTTGAGTTCTTTGGCTGGGTAACAAAGGAAGTTGATCAGGGAGGGTCGGTTGATGTGGCCTGTCTAGATTTCAACAAGGCCTTCGGCACCGTTACACATAGAAGGCTGGTAAATAAACTGAGTAGCATAGGAATGAGTCCTAAACTAGTGAAATGGGTGGAGAGTTGGCTTAGTAGTAGGAATCAAGGAGTACCAGTAAATGGGGAACATTCTGGGGAGGGCTGGGTGACTTGCGGGGTGCCACAGGGGTCAGTGTTGGGCCTGGTCCTCTTCAATATCTTTATTAGCGACATTACAGAAGGACTGGAAGGGAACGTATGCCTGTTCCAGGGATCAACAGATTTCAAAATGGTATGCTAGTCCAGGACAACTGGACTTGCCAAAAATTGTAGTCCCTGACTTTCGAGTGATAGTCCAGTACATTTCAATGTAAGTTTTAAAAAACGTACGTAGAACCAAAGTGCATGGTGTGTGCCCAGCAACCACTAGTAAGGCTATGCTGGTTTAGGATAGTTGTGCAGAGTCAAGTGGCAGTGGTAGCTCACTACCCTGGTCCTTAGATTAAAAAAAAAAAAAAGCCCAAACAGGCATGGCATGGTAGTGGCACTGGCACTGGTGGTCAACAGTCACCACATCACCTCAGCCTTCTTTCCTCCTTTCAGGTAGTTAGCTGCTCTTAATGGCTCTTTTCGCCTCTTTTTTTTTTTAATTTTAAAACTTGTGTATTTTTTTTTTTGCTTTGCTGCAGAGGAATTAATCAACAGAAGTCTCTGGCCGCAGCAGCAGCCCCCTTTAGTTAGGCAGGTTTAGTACAGTTGTGTTAGCAGAGTCAAGACAAGTGACTATGGCAGCACACTCTCCCTAGGCAAAAAAAAAAAAGAGCCGAACAGGAGTGGTGCAGACCACCTCAGTCCCTCATTCCTTTCTCGTTGGCTTATTAGTGGCACTGGCAAGACACAACTAGGCTAGCTCAGTGAACTAAAGGCACAACAAAGTTTATAACAGCTCCTCACCCCCAATTGCAGCATCTTTTTTTCTTTTTGTATTTTTTTTCTTCTTCTACAGTACACACCAATTAGTCTGACTCTGGTATGTGTTGTATTTGCAACCCCACAATCTCACCCCCTTCCCCACCAACTTCAGCCCTTTTCCCTTTGTATTGTAAAACTATTTCTTTTTGCTAATTTAAAATGCATGTTTTTTTTCTTTTTGGTACTGAATTTGTGCTACACTAACCGGTCCTGGCATGTACACCCGCCTTTGTTCCCCACAGTTTCACCCTCCCCACACTGACTTGAGGTTTTATTCTTTTTAAAATGTTTTTTTTTTTCTTCTTTTTATGTAATTCTGAATGCTTTTTTTGGTTTGCTGTGCACTGTTCCCAATCCACGACCTCAGATTCCCCCCTGACTTCATTCCTTCCTAGTTGCATTCTTGTTCCCAATCTCAACGACCTCTGCTCCCTCCTGACTTCAGTCCTTTCCAATTGTGTTCTTGTTTCCAATCTCCATGATCCCACCCCGACTTCAGTCCTTTACTCAGGGAAAACTTTATTTATTTCTGCTTTGTCTTTTGTTTTTTCCCGTGATTTAAATGTTTGTTTTTTCCATTTGCTGCCGCTTTCTTGGCATCTTAACGATACGAGGCCCAAAGATCACTCACCCATAGTGAAAGGAATGACCATCTGCTGCCAAACTGAAGAGCAAAATGGTGCTTCTTCAAGAGTGCCACATCTGGCCTCCTTCCACCTGTGACCCTTACCACCACTGCAGCCAATTGCAAAGGACTGACAGGTAGTCTCCTAGTTCCTATTGGCTGACTCACCTGTCAGTCCTGTTGAGTATGTTGTGCTAGTGGTACTGTGATGGGTGGGGAGGGTCTTCATTCCATGTGGCTGGCTGCCGCGCTAGCTCCAATGCAGGGTCAAGACATGAACGGCGAGTTTCCTTCTGATTCCACATGATGCTACCTCAATGTGTTCTCAGCAGCATGTGACCACCAGCCAGCCCATGATGAAGAAGCAGAGCTGATGCCACATGCCAGGTGGTACCTAGTGGTTGGGACAGGACCTAGGCTGCAAGGTAAAAAAAAAACATTACCATGCAGCACTGAGTTGGTTGTCCGTGGGACAATCTGCTGCTGCAAAAATGCTTGTCCATCTGACAAAACTTGTAGCCCAGGACAGCGGGCCCAAACCAAGGAAAAGATAGCCAACTCAGTTAAGAAGGGGGAACAAAACCCTTTATAGGTACATTAGGGAGTGAAGAAAGACCAAGGGAGGGATAGTGAGGCTTAATAAAGTGGTGGGACGGTGAGCAGAGGGTGACAGTGAAAAGGCAGGGATACTGAGTGAATACTTTTACTCAGTACCATATTCACAAAAGATGAGGAGGGAGAGGTACCTAAACCAAACAGTAGAAGCACTCTGGATAGGGGGGTCAATACCAGTCCATTCACAGAAGAAAGGGTCCTGAAAGAACTCCTAAAACTCAAGGTGGACAAAGCAATGGGGCTTGATGGGATTCACCCCAGAATTCTAAAAGAACTAAGGGGAGAACTAGTGACACCACTGACTACCTTTTTTAACAAATGGGGAGATGATGTGGTACATGAGGACTGGATGAAGGCAGATGTGATTCCCCTTCACAAAAGTGGGAGCAAAGCAGAGGCAGGAAACTACAGACCTGTTAGTTTGACCTCAGTGATAGGGAAAATGATGGAATCACTTCTGAAAGAAAGAATTGTTTAGTACCTAGATGCCAGCTGGGCACAGGACCCAAGGCAGCATGGATTCACAGCGAGAAGGTCATGTCAGATGAATCTAAAAGATTTCCTTGATTGGGTGACCAAAGTAGTAGACCAGGGAGAGGCTGCAGATGTGGCCCACCTAAACTTTAGCAAGGCATTTGACACAGTCCCATGCAAAAGATTAATAAACAAGTTATCCAGCCTGCGAGTGGGTCCCATGGTAGTAGTGTCGGTAAAAAAATTGTCTGGACAACAGGACGCAAAGGGTAATGGTAAATGGAGTCCACTCCGAAGAAAGGGGCGGTTA
Organism: Neoceratodus forsteri; assembly: GCA_016271365.2. Classification (NCBI taxonomy): domain Eukaryota; kingdom Metazoa; phylum Chordata; order Ceratodontiformes; family Ceratodontidae; genus Neoceratodus; species Neoceratodus forsteri. Next base: position 558,811,060 of record CM057458.1, read on the forward strand.
CTAGCGGGGTACCTCAGGGTTTAGTACTGGGACTGGTCCTCTTTAATGTCTTTTTAGGTGACATTGCAGAGAGGCTAGAAGGAAAAATATGCCTCTTTGCAGACGACACAAAGATCTGCAACAGGGTTGATGCACAAGAGGGGTGGAAAGGATGAGAAGGGACTTGGCAAGGTTGGAGGAATGGTCACATGTATGGCAGCTTAGATTCAATGCAAAGTAGTACAAAGTAATGCACCTGGGAAACAAAAACCCAGGGGAAGAGTACACAATTGGGGGAGACTAACAACAACAAAAATGAAAAGGGACCTGGGGGAAGTCATATCAGATGACCTAAAGGTAGGCAAGCAACGTGCGGGCTGTGGGAATACTGGGATGCATAGGGAGAGTCATCACCAGTATAAAACAGGAATCATCCCTCTGTACAGACAGTTGGTGAGACCTCATCTGGAGTAGTGCATGCAGTTCTGGAGACCCCACCTCCACAAGGACATAGACGGGATGGAGGCACTCTAGAGGAGGGCAACTAAAATGGTGCATGGTCTGCACCAGTAGCCATATGAAGAGAGACTAAAGGAGCTTAATATATATACCCTAGAGGAAAGGAAGGAGACGGGGGACATGATAGAAACTTTTAAGTAACTCAAGGGAATCAACAAAGTCCAAGAGGGTAGCATCTTTCAGAAAAAGAGATGTGCAAGAACAAGGGGGCACAATTTGAATATAGAGGGGGATGGCTCAGGGGCAATGTGAGGAAGTATTTTTCACAGAGAGAGTGGTGGACTCATGGAACGGCCTTCCTGAGGAGGTAGTGGGGTCAAAAACAGTGGGGAATTCAAGAATGCATGGGGCAGACATAAGGCAATTCTAGTGGGGGGTAGGAGGAAGTAGGCTGCTGGTTAACTGGGATCTGCAGCTTATCCAGTAGGTAGGGAAATGGGCAGACTGGGTTGGCCAAGTGATCCTTATCTGCCATCAAAGTCTGTGTTTCTGTGTAACAGACTACTGGATTTGTCGAACCCTGGCCTGTTCACGGATGACACAGAAATCTACAACAGTGTAGACACATGGGGTGTAGGTGGGGGCTGAAAGGATGAGGTAGGATCTGAAGAAGTTGGAAGAATGGCCAACAGTTTGGCAGCTGGGATTCAATGAAAAAATGGGCAAAATCATGCACTTAGGGCATAGAAACCCTGGGGCAGCGTACCAACTCGAAGGGAAAATTTTATGAGTCACAGTGCAAGAAAGAGACCTGGAGGTGATCATTTCCGATGACCTGAAGGTAGCTAAATAGTGTGACAAGGCAGTGGGAATGACTAGAGGAATGCTAGGATGCATAGGGAGGTGCATCACCAGCAGAAAAAGGGAGGTAATAATACCCCTGTATTGATTGCTGGTGAGACCCAACCTTAAGTACTGCATACGGTTCTGGAGACCCCATCTCCAAAATGACATAAATAGGCTTGAGGCAGTGCAAAGAAGGTCAACCAAAATGGTGCAGGGCCTACATCAAAAGAACTACAAAGAAAGGCTAAATGATTTAAATATGTACTCCCTAGAAGACGGGAGGGAATGGGGGGGATATGATAGAGACATTCAGATACCTCACAGGAAAAAACAAGGTACAGGAAGGCATCATTTTACAAAGAAAAAGATGCTCAAAGACAAAGAAGCACACTACGAAGCTGGAGGGGGAGGCTCAGAGTGAACGTGAGGAAGTACTTCTTCACGCAGAGGGTGGTGGACGCTTGGAACAGCCTCCCAGTGGAAGTTGTGGGAGTTAAAACGGTCACAGGATGTAAGAATGCATGGGATAGGCACAAGGGAATCTTAGAAGCAAATGGGGAGGGGGTGTAAGCCAGAGACCAAGTAGGGTCTGTGGTGGTAATGTAGGTAGGGAAATTAAGCAGACTAGGTGGGCCATGCGGTCCTTATCTGCCGTCAACTTCTATGTTTGCTGTTTTTGGGGGTGGGCACTGGAGCCGACGGATTGGCAACTCTGTCGGACATACAGTGTGCTTGGAGGGGTGTACTTGTGCCAAGGGGGATTGGGAACCCCCTCAGCACACAACAAGGGGGAGGGGCACATCATACAGGAGATGCAGTCGACTGCTAAGGTGGTGACATGTAGGCAATTTGCATACTGCTGATGGTAGGACAGTATGCAAATTGCCTACATGTTACCAATGCTGATTGTATCGGTCATTTGGTTTCAGCTGTATGCCACTGCATCTAAACTGCTATCATAGACGTCTCAGACAGTCCTTGGTGCAGTGGGGCCGCACCTGCAAAAAGGAGCTGGGCATTGGAAGCAGGGTGCCACAGCTTGCTCTCATTCTGTTAAGCTAAGAGGACTGCAAGATGAACTGGATTCCTGTGAGGTTAAGGGGCATTTGACCAGCAAGTCACTTATTCATGTGTTGCCCAGGTCACTGTTGGCTAAAAGTTATCACCTGCCTGCCGTCTGGTAGCCTACAGTATGCATAATCAGTTGTTGTGGTCTCAGTCCACCACCTGGTGGACGGGTGTTAACATCATAAGTAAACCAACCCAACTGGCACTAATTGACATCCATTTTGACAGTACTAACATGAAATGCCAACGGCTATACAGATATGGCATCTGAAATACCCACTCACCTGTGAGGTGGACCCTCCATAACAGGGTTGAGGTACACTGGCAATGGCAATGTAGAGAAGCTTGCACTATGACAGCCAAGTTGTACTTGTCATGTGAATAAACGGAGGACTTCAGTCTCTAGTGCTATCAGTCCAGCACCTTTCACAAGCACTAAATGCATTCCCAGAATGCAAAAAAAACATATTGGGACTTGTTAGAGTACAGTAGCTTTATTTGTAATGTTTTTTAATTTTTTTGCTTATATATTTTATGCTCCTGCATAGCTGGCCCCTTCCGTCCTCGGCCACCAAGACCTATCACTCACCTTCACAGGAACTTACCTGGAGCTGTCGAATCCCCCATGATTGTCCCCATTGCAGGGCTAGAGAGGGAGGGACGTCCTCCCCCGGAGCCCTATCCAGACATCCAGCCCAGGGCACTGTCTGTGGTGCGTGCCTATGGTGACTGTGGCATCATTCTGCCAGCAGCAAATTTTCCTCTCAGATTTTCATACCATCCTCCTCCCCTGACACCAGAGATCGCCTACTGCAGGTCTTGTCGTTCTGCTGATGTCCCCTGCAGAGGAGCAAGCTCCCCGGCCCCACAGCAGGGGTCGCTAGATTGTCAGAACCTAATTCTGTCCTTCCCCATGCTGGAAATGCCATTACATAGCAGTGCATACCCAGCTCCAGAGTTTGCCTCTGAACCCTGGTCGCCGGCGCAGTACCCGCTGGGTTATCAGGTGGCTCTTTGATGGTTTTTGTTGAAAAAAACTATTTTCTAGCTGCAGTGTGACATGAGATCATTTTGTGAACTTGTTCAATGATTATTTCAGCTCAGTATTCATGTTGGAATAATATTCTTGTTGGAACAAGGGGGCCCTCTCCTGCAGTGTATAATAAAAACAGAGGGAGGAGATTAGGCAGGAGCTGTAAATAGGGCTAATTACAGGGGAGCAGGGTGCTCAAAGGACTGAGGTGGTTGAAGGTACACAAGGCACCAAGGTCTGATGGGCACCATCCCAGGGTACTGAGAGAAGTGTGTATGGGGAGGGTACTGTCGGAGCAATTAACTGATCTGTTAACTGTTCTTAAGTGGCAGATGTGGTTCTAGAAGAATAAGCAGTGACAGATGTAGACCCTTTTCACAAGGGAGGGAACAAGAAGGACCATTAGTTTTTTCTGGCCTGTACCATGAGGAAGTTGTTTGAGTCTGTCATCAAGGGTCAGATAGTGTATTCCATGAAACTAACGACCTATGACTGATGGCAGTATGGCTTTTTAAATGGGAGGTCATGCCAGACAAACCTCATTGACTTCTTTATGTCACAGACAGTGGACAAGGGCCAAACTGTGGACATCCTCTACTTGCGCTTCAGTAAGACTTTCGACCTGGTACCACACAGGAGGTTTGTTAAGAAGATGAGGGACCTGATAATGTGGTAGAGCTTATCCAATTGGATAAGTAACTGGTTGAGGGACAGAACAAAGAAGATGATGCTAAATGGAACTCATTCGGAGGTCAAGATGGTGAGGACTGCTGTGCCACAGGGTTTGGTTTTGTGTACTCTTCAGTATGTTCATTTATGACATGGGAGAAGGGTATACAGCGAAAGATTACTTTTTACAAATGACACACAAATATGTGGCAGTGTGGACATGAATAAGGGGATTACGGCAAAGAAAAGGGACCTACCGAGACCGGAAGAATGATCCAAGGTCTGGCATCTCAAAATCAGTATAAAAAAAAATGCAAGGTTATGCATATTGGCAAAAAGAATCCCATAATAGAGTGTTGTATTGGAGTGTCCAATTGGGCCAGACATTGACGGAAAGGGACCATGGGGTACTCATTAGACAGAACTTTAAAACAATAGTGCATTGGCCGGCCTGGTAGCGCTGAGGGCTGAGGTGCTGAACGCCTTACCTCGTGTCACGCTGGTGACCCAGGTTTGGGAACAAGCCCGGGATTGTCAAAGAACCGGCACGGGGGGAGGAACGGAGCAGGATTGAGTAGCCAAAAGGCAGCTCTCCTCTCCCAGGGTGGCGCATTGTCGTCCACTGTAGTTTCACTGCCCCTGGATGGAGGTCCGAAAGCAGTGCAGGTGTGCAGCAAAAGTAGTTGGAGGGCGGCGTGCGCCTGCCTCCACACGTGCACAGGTGGCTGGGGCAGGGGATGGGGGGAAAAATGAGGTAAAAAAGATAATAGAAAAGAAAAAAAAAAAAAGTCCAGTGCAATAAGACATATGCTAATGCCAACAGGATGTTGGGCTGCATTAGCAGAGTCTTCACCAGTAGGAGGCAGGAGGTGACCCTTCTCCTCTACAGGTTCCTGGGCTGCACCTTGAATACCGTGTGTAGTTTTGGAGCTCTCATATTAAGAAAGACAAGCTGTCCTGTCAGCACAGTAGCAGCAGCTACCACTCACGATGCTGGTGAACCAGGTTTGGAAGCGAGCCAGAGTCATCAGGGGCCGGACAGGAGGAGGAGGAGGATCGAGCTTCCCAGAGGACACTCTCCTCCTCCAGGGAGGAAGGACTGCTTGCTCCACTATGACCACAGGTGGCAGTGCAGCAGAGCCGCGATGGGTGGGCGGATGATTCCAGGCCAGGACGTTTGCACGCTTGCGTGACATCCACTTTGCCGCAGCACATGAAGTGCTCAGTGGAGGGGACATGGGAAGAAAATGCCCCCTTACCTGCAAGCAGTTTGACGTTGCCTCCGCTTCACAGTTCCCACACTGCTCATTGGGCTCCTGACTACAACCCAGCTCTAACACCTCCTGGGCTTGGGGAACTCGGGAGGGTCCACCACTGAGGATGGGCAATCCATGGGGTTCTGAGTGGTCGGAAGGTAAATTGCGGGGACAGTGTATGACAGGGCTGGGAGTAGAGGACGGCTGAAGTCAGCCAGGCAGGGATGGCAGAAAGTGCAATAAAATAAAGAAAAATATTAAAATAGATCCCCTGAAAATAGTACAGAGGAGGGCCACCAGAATGATTCATGGTATGCAGGAATGGCCTTATGAGGAAAGGTTAGGTAGGTCAAACGTGTACTTGCTTGAGGCCAGAAATGAAAGGGGAAATATAATAGAAAACATTTAAGTACCTCAAGATGATCAGAGGGATAGATTTTCAAAATTTGTTCAAATGTACCAAAAAGGGATCTGCTTTAGGCCGCATGAGTACAGGTTGGCTGGGGATAAGATCTGGAGAGCTGTGAGGAAGTACGTGTGGTGGACAAGTAAAATAGCTTGCTAAGAGAAGTAGTCAAAGCAAAGATATTGCAGGGATTCAGGGTGGGGTTGGCAAGATATAAAGGATTGATAGTAGTGGGAGCAGGGGAGGTGCAAGGAGGTAAAGCTATTAACAGACTGAGCTGCTAGTGGGGGAGGGGGGTCAAGCTAAACCCACCCAGTGATAGGCTATGTAGAATTAGGAAGGCAGACAGCGGAGGTCAGAATCCTCCTACCCTGAAAGAAGAGAGCTGTCTAGTATGATGCGCATCATTCCTTTCCCCCAGCCATCCCCCTGCTACTAAAATCTGTTTCTGAACTCAGGCTCCAGAGTAGTAAGCAGACAGTCTGCAGTTGAGCTACCTGGCTGGCTGGGTTCCAGTCCCAGTCTACTATTAGGTGCAAACTTTGTAGTGCTTAAGGACGCATTGCAAGCTAGTGACAGACTGTGGCAGGTTGCAACCCTGGGATCTCCTACAGTAGTTTCTAATTTCTGTGTTTTCACCACTGGCTCATATTGTCTTTCCTGCACTATGATCCAGTGGTACTTTTAACACCAACATTCTGTAACGTTTTATGTGGGTAGATTCAAGAAAGTACTATTTTTGCCTTTTTTTAACTTACCGTTCTTTCTACCTCTGCCTCCTTTTAATTTCCTGGTTCCCTATGCTGTACCAACTCTCACTGCCTCCATAGATTTCTGCCACTGTCCCTGCTAACTGCCAGCCCCTGAAAGGATTTTGGATGCTCTCCTCAAACTACAGTACCAGCAAGGGAGCTGATCCCCCACAGCCCAACTCCACATCCATAGTGGCGCAGCTTAGTGGATCCCTGAAAGCTGAGCTAGAACCGAGCTTGTCTGGACAGTGACGTTCCGGCATGAAGGGATGCATCAAGTGTTATTTACAGAGCAACGCTGCTGCTTGAATTACTGTCCCTCTGGGCTACCAAGGGTAGTTAAGCAATAGTGTCCACAACTCTGCCTCTCCGGAGGATGAGCATATCCTTCAGAGATCATGCAAACCCACCCCTGTTGCCCTATTGGGACCCAGACATGGGAATCAAACCCTATGTCACCCACATGGCAAGTACATGCTCCCACCACTAGACCTGCGAGCAGCTAGGGAAAGTACCCTAAAGGATCAGGTAACAAAAAAAACAAAAACTTTTATTCTCTTTTTTTTTTATTTTATTTTACTTTTTTCTGCCTTAAGTCCCTTTTCTGTCTTTCCCCTCCTCCATTGATTACGGTGTTTACAGCTAAACCATGGGCCAACATTACTCCTTGGTCAGTCTGCAGGTGTTGTGGGATGTCAGATGAACTGTGACCTTCCTCCCCGAGAGCTGATGGCCTCACCTGCGCAATGCTCCTGGCCTTTGGCTGTCCTCAGTGTGGGATTCCGGTGATTTTCTTTGAGGATCTCTTTCATCAGACCACACCTATGGAACTATAGCCACCAGGCACTAGGACTACATGGAAAATTTTTGCAAGCAGTCCGATAGGGGCTGCTCACAACAGCATCCTACGTCAGCACTCACAACAGCAACTATAAATGTGCAGCTCCTTCCCTCCTCAGTTCTTTTCCCACTCTCAACCATACTCGCCTGATCCTACACGGAAACACTGCTGTTATAGTTGACCGCTATGTAGTGTATTTAGTGTTTCTCTCCCTAGTTCACTATCACTTTTAAAAAGTGATACCCGACACTGCGTATGTCATCTAAAGAACCTGCTAAACTCTTCAGATACTGTGAATGCAGTGAAGAGATTTACTTGGGTATGACATCTGCGTGTGCTGCCTCGGCGTGGCCCATAACGTCAAGGCCTGTCAGATCTGCCTTAAATTTAACACCACTACTCGGTGATGCAGAAAGAACACCTTGGAGACTCACCTTTTGAAACAGCAGGTGGCCAGGATGGAGAAAGAGCTCCAGGAAAAGAGTTCTGCCATGTTGCCAGCCTGTTCCTCGGGCTCTCATTCATCAAAGTCCCAGAAGAGATCTTCTGGGCAACATAAGCACCAGGAGAGGGAGAGGAACAAAGAACCCCCCCCCGATACACTTTAGGTGGTCCCTCCATCCCAAAGTGACCATTTCTGAGCCGTCAACCACCTCAGTAGTGAAGCCACCAGCCAGACTGTCGATTCCTGCAGGTCGGGACAGGCTGTGATCACCACCAGACCAAATACGGCTGGTGAGATGCTGTCGACGTTGGGGATGGTGCCACCCCTGTTGACGCCACACAGTGCGCCTGCAGTTAAAGCAGGCGTCGATGTGCAGGCTGTGCTTTTGTCCTTCATGGACATGTTGCAATGCCTGCTACCTCGTCCTCCCGCGACAGCAGGAGCATTGATGGGGCACCTTTGGCAAGCTCCAGCGCCAATGTCTGTCCAGTCAGTGTCCCAGTTACATTCCAGGGCCCGATGACTTCTTGTGTACCTTCATTGAGGCCTACAGAAACCATCAACGAGGATCAGGAATATAACACTGATCTCATTGTGCAAGACAAAGAAGAGTAGGAAGAGCATGTGGAGAGCCCTTTTGAGAGGTCCAGCTCCACCATCTCACAGAGTGAGGACTCCACAGTGTACACTCCTAGGTCCCCTCCTGAAGACCCCTTATTCATCTCCATGATGCAGCAACTCCAGTCTGCCATGGGGTTTGAAGTTGAGGAGCAGGACATCATCAGAAGAAACTTGGCAGAGTTCCTAGAACTATCTGACTCCCAACCAATTATTATTCCTCCACTGCTTCCTGCCCTGGAGAATGCCACCCTGGGTGCCTGGCATAGACCAAATATGATATCTGCTGTACCTAGGAAGGCAGATAAAATGTACCAGGCCCCCTCAGGTAAGCCCTTTTTTGCAGGTCAACCTGAGGCTGATTCAATGGTAATAAATGCTGCCCATAATGGGTCTAAAGTGCCTAAACATCTTAGTTCTCTCCCTCCTGATAAGGAGTCTAGGAGACTAGATGTTCTGGGGAAGAGGACCTTTGCTTCCTGCTACCTTGGGCCTGAGGATTGCAGGCTATCAGGCCCATGTGGTAAAATACCAGAATACCTTCTGATGAAAGGCCAAGGCAGCAGCCCAAACCCTCCTAATGGATACCCCTAAGCAGGAATTGTTAAAGGCCCTTCAGGAAGGGGCAGATGTAGGTAAGCACCTTTTACGCTCTACCTACGACATCTCTGATTCTTCTGCCAGAGCAGCAGCTTCTGCAGTCTGTCTGAGAAGACATTCTTAGTTGAGGGTGGAAGGATTTGTCAATGATGTGCTGCAGTCCATCCTAAATGCACCATTTAGAGGATACAAGCTATTCAGAGCCGACATTCAGGATATCCTTCTCAAACCTACAGGCCTGGGGCAGGACTCTAAAATCAGTACATTTCTTCTACCACACACAACCAAGAAGTAGACAGAGGGTATCTTTTCATCCGGCCAGAAACAGACACCATCCAGGGAGCCAGACAACAAAGTAAAAGCAGAGGAGGATCAGCTTTACCTGCCCCGGGACCAGCCCCAGGAGCCCATTCAAAAGCCCCTAGAGGTGGGAGTGCAGCTGTAGCCACAGAAACTGCATCTGCATGACTCATTCCTAGACCCTCACTCACCGGTACCTTTGGGGGTGGTTGTAGGGGGTCGTCCTTCCTTCCACCTGAACCAGTGGGGGAAGGTTACATCAGATGCTTGGGTCCTGCAGATAACAGAACAGGGCCATGCTCTAGAGCATCTAGGATTACCTCCAGACCATCCATCGGTGCCTTCTTATGATCCAGAACACATGCTAGTGCTGCTAGAGGAAGTCCAGGCCTTGATATTTAGAAAATGGATATAGAACCTGTTCTTTAGGAACAAATGAACATGGGGTTCTATTCTCGCTGCTTCCTGATACCAAAATGCACAAGGAGATCTGAGGTCCATTCTAGACTTCAGAGATCTGAACCTTTTTATCCAATACAAGAAATTCAGAATGGTCACTCTACAAGGCTTGCTCCCACTACTGCAAGTAGAGGACTGGATTTTTTGCATATCAAGATCTGCCCCCCTCCCAGGAAATCCCTCAGGTTCCTTTTCCAGGGGGAACACTATCAGTTCAGGGTATTGCTCTTTGGTGTAGCGTCTGCACCATGGGTCTTTACCAAATGCTTAACAGTAGTAGCAGCAGTCCTCTGGAGAGAAGGATTATGTGTCTTCCCCTACCTGAATGACTGGCTGCTCAAAGCCAACTCCAAGGAGCAGCTTTACCAGACTCTAGCATGCACCAGGCAGCTGTTCAATGCCTTGGGAATCATAGAAACATAGAAGTTGACAGCTGATAAGGACCGCAAAGCCCATCCAGTCTGCCCATTTCTTTTTCTACCTTATGAATGTGCCATCGGCCTTTGCTCTGTCAATGGCCTGTCTATTCATACTCATCTGTATTGCTCCCTTATGCCTATCCCATGCCTGTTTGAAGCCCTGCACTGTATTCATATTCACCACTTCCTGAGGCAGGCCATTCCATGCATCCACCACCCTTTCTGTGAAAAAGAACTTCCTCACATTACCCCTTAATCGGCCTCCCTCTAATCTCATGCTGTGTCCTCTTGTCCTCCTATTTTTCTTATATTGAAACATGTTAGACTCTTTCATCTTGTTAATGCCCTTAAGGTGTTCGAATGTTTTGATCATATCACCTCTCTCCCTCCTTTGCTCTAGGGTATACATATAGAGCTCTGTTAATCTGTCCTCATATGTTTTCTGATGCAGTCCCTGCACCATTTTAGTTGCCCTTCTCTGGACTGCCTCAGTTTGGTTAATGTCCTTGTGAAGGTGTGGCCTCCAGTACTGCATGCAGTACTCCAGATGGGTCCTAAACAGTGTCTTGTAAAGAGGGATTATTCCCTCCCTCTTCCGACTTGTGATACCCCTACTAATACACCCGAACATCCCTCTAGCCTCGCCTACTGCTTTAGTGGTCTGCCTGGATGATTTCATGTCATCAGTGATGATGATGCCCAAGTCTCTTTCTTCCCTTGTGACTGCCAGCAACTCCCCTCCTAGCCTATAGGTGGCTTCAGGGTTTTTCTTCCCTGTGTGCATGATCTTGCACGTCTTTGCGTTAAACCCCAGTTGCCACTCTTCCGACCATTTTGCTAGTTTGTCCAGGTCTCTTCTCATTCTGCCCACCCCATCTGGATCATCTACTCTCTTGCAGATCTTGGTGTCATCTGCAAACAGACAAACCTTACCCTTTAGTCCATCTGCAATGTCACTGATGAAGATATTGAAGAGGACTGATCCCTGAGGTACCCCACTTGTGACTTGCATATCTTCTGACTGTATACCGTTTACCACCACTCTCTGTTTTCTGCCCGTCAACCAGTTTGCCACCCAGTTGACGAACTTCTGACCCACCCCGAGCCTACCCAGCTTATTAATCAATCTTCTATGTGGAACAGTATCAAAAGCTTTGCTGAAGTCATGGTAGGCGATATCAGCTTCTCCCCTTTGGTCCACCACTCTGGTTACCCAGTCAAAGAAATCTATGAGATTAGTTTGACAGGACCTTCCTTTTGTAAACCCATGCTGTCTTGGATCCTGTGCTCCTGTGGATTCCAGGTGTTGAACTATCCTTTCCTTAAGGAGTCCCTCCATAATCTTGCCCACACTGAGGTAAGACTGACTGGTCTGTAGTTCCCTGCCTCCTCCCTGCTACCACTCTTGTGGAGCGGGATCACATGAGCCCTTCTCCAGTCTTCTGGGACCTCTCCTGTGCTCAGAGACTCATTAATGGCTCTGCTAGTTCCACCCTTAGCTCCTTTAGTACCCCGGGATGTATGCCATCAGGTCCCATTGCCTTGTCCACCTTGAGCTTATCGAGCTCTTGTAGGACCCTTTCCTTTGTGACGGGACTAGTGCACACCTCCCTCCCCCCTGTGTCCATGGTGCTGAGCTGTAGGCCCTGCCTTACCTTCTCCTCAGTAAATACTGAGCAGAAGTATCTATTTAGGATAGATGCTTTTACATGGTCATCCTCCTCACATGCCCCCGTATCCCCTTTGATCTTAGCAGTAACCCCTCTGGACTTTCTCCTTTCACTAACGTATCCTTAGAAAGTCTTGTCACCTTCTTTCACTGTTTGTGCTAGTGTTTCCTCGATTTTGGCCTTTGCCTGCCTTACTGCCTTCCCTGCTTCCCTTAGGAAGTTTGGTATGCCTCCCTATCTTCATCCTGCTGCTCCTTATATTTCCTGAAGGCCAGCCTTTGGCTCTGACCTTTCTGCTACTGATTTTGAGAACCAAAGTGGTTTCCTTCTTCTTTGCATTTCCTTTCTCTAACACAATGGGATGTTGCTTCAAGTATTGTATCTTTAATGCTTGCCCACTTTGCCTGTACCTGTCACCTGTATTTCTTTTTGCCAGGGCTAGTTTAACTCTGTTGGCCATCTTATCAAAGTCAGCTCCTCTGAAGTCCCATATTTTTGCCTTGGAATGGGATGATTTAGTTCTAGTGGCCAAATTGAACCATACCATGTGATGGTCACTGGCCCCCAGGTGACCTTACATAGAAACATAGAAGTTGACGGCAGATAAGGACCGCAAGGCCCATCCAGTCTGCCCGTTTCTTTTTCTACCTTATAAATGTGCCATCGGCCTTTGCTCTGTCAGTGACCTATCTATTCATAGTCATTTGTATTGCTCCCTTATGCCTATCCCATGCCTGTTTGAAGCCCTGCACTGTATTCATAGCCACCACTTCTTGTGGTAAGCTATTCCATGCATCTACCACCCTTTCTGTGAAAAAGAATTTCCACATTCCCCTTAATTGGCCTCCCTCATTCTCATTCTGTGTCCTCTTGTCCTGCTATTTTTTTATATTTAAACATGTTAGACTCTTTCACCTTGTTTATGCCCTCAGGTGTTTAAATGTCTCAATCATATCACCTCTCTCCTCCTTTGCTCAAGGGTATACATATTGAGTCTGCTAATCTGTCCTCATATGTCTTCTGATGCAGTCCCTCACCATTTTGGTTGCCTTTCTGACTGCCTCAATTTGGTTAATGTCCTTAGGAAGGTGTGGCTCACGCAGTACTCCAGATGGGGCCTAACCAATGTCTTGTACAGAGGAATTATTACCTCCCTCTTACGACTTGTGATACCCTACTAATACACCCTAACCACCCCTAGCCTTACCTACTGCTTTAGAGGTCTGCTTGGATGATTTTAGGTCATCAGTGATGATGATGCCCAAGTCTCTTTTCTTCCTTTGTGACTCGTAGCAACTCCCTCCCAGCCTATAAGTGGCTTCAGGGTTTATCTTCCCTATGTGCATGATTTTGCACCTCTTGCATTAAATCCCAGTTGCACTCTTTCTGACCATTTTGCTAGTTTATCCAGATCTCTTCTCATTCTGCCCACCCCATCTGGATCATCTACTCTGTTGCAGATCTTGGTGTCATCTGCAAACAGACAAGCCTTACCCTCTAGTCCATCTCGCAGGTCACTAATGAAGATGTTGAATAGGACTGGCCCAGGACTGATCCCTGAGGTACCCCACTTGTGACTTGCATCTCTTCTGACTGTATACCATTTACCACCACTCTCTGTTTTCTGCCAGTCAACCAGTTTGCCACCCAGTTGACCAACTTCTGACCCACCCCGAGCCCACGAGCTTATTTATCAATCTTCTATGTGGAACAGTGTCAAAAGCTTTGCTGAAGTCAAGGTAGGCTACATCAACTGCTCCCCTTGGTCCACCACTCTGGTTACCCAGTCAAAGAAATCTATGAGATTAGTTTGACAGGACCTTCCTTTGTAAACCCATGCTGTCTTGGATCTTGTGCCCCTATGGATTCCAGGTGTTGCACTATCCTTTCTTAAGAAGTGCTCCATAATCTTGCCCACTACTGAGGTAAGACTGACCGGGTCTGTAGTTCCCACCTCTTCCCTGCTACCACCTTGTGGAGTGGGATCACACGAGCCTTCTCCAGTCTTCTGGGACCTCTCATGTGCTCAGAGACTCACTAAACAATTCTGCTAATGGCTCTGCTAATTCCTCCTTTAGCTCCTTAAGTACCCTGGGATGTATGCCATCAGGTCCCATTGCCTTATCCACCCTGGAGCTTAGTAAGCCTTGTAGGACCCTTTCTTTTGTGAAGGGAGTAGTGCTCACCTCCCCTGTGTCCATGATGTTGAGCTGTGGGCCCTGCCTCACTTCTCTTCAGTAAATACTGAGCAAAGTATCTGTTTAGGATAGATGCCTTTACAGGGTCCTCCTCCTCACATGCTCCTTTTCTCCATTGCTTAGCAATACCCTCTGACTTTCTCCTTTCACTAATGTATCTATAGAAAGTCTTGTCACCTTCTTTACTGTTCGTGCTAGTGTTTCCTCAGTTTGGGACTTTGCCTGCCTTTGCCTTACCTGCTTCCCTTAGGGCAGTTTGGTATGCCTCCCTGTCTTCATCCTGCTGTGTTCCCTTATATTTCCTGAAGGCCAGCCTTTTGGCTCTGACCTTTTCTACTGTATTTGAGAACCAAAGTGGTTTTCTTCTTTTGCACTTCCTTTCTGTCTAACACAATGGGATGTTGCTTCAAGTATTGCATCCTTAATGCTTGCCCACTTTGCCTGTACCCCTCACCTGTGTTTCTTTTGCCAGGGCTAGCTTAACTCTGTTGGCCATCTTATCAAAGTCAGCTCTCTGAAGTCCCATATTTTGCCTTGGAATGGGATGATTTAGATGTAGTAGCCAAATTGAACCATACCATGTGATGGTCACTGGCCCCAGGTGACCTTCTACCTGGAGATCTGTGATCCCTTCTTTGTTAGTCAGTACTAGATCTAGGATAGCCCTGTCTCTTGTGGGTTGCTGTACCAGTTGTTTGAGGCCCTCCTGCAGGAATCCACTATGAGTCTAGTTCTGGCAGATGTTCCTGCTGGTATTGACCAATCTGTATCTGGCATGTTGAAGTCTCCCATTATCAGAACCTCCCCTTTAGCTGTCATGTTTTGTATATCTTCTAACAATAATGTGTCTATGTCCTCCCTCTGGTCTGGGGGCCTGTAGACAACCCCAGTTCTTATGGCTGTCCCATTTCCTGTTTCCAGGGTGACCCACAGTTCTTCTGGCTCCTTATGTGTATTCTGAATTTCTGTAGCTTTGATATTTTCATTAACATACAGGGCCACTCCCCCTCCCCTTTTTTGCACCTCGGTCTCTTCTGAACAATACATAGCCAGGTACTTGAAGTCTCCCAAGGTGGTTAGTGGTAAACCACGCTCTCACTAATTGCTACTATGTCCAGTTTAGCCTCTGACATTATTGCCTGCAGGTCTGGGATCTTATTTCCCAGGCTGTGAGCATTTGTGTACATGATTTTCCATTGGCCAGATTTTGGTGTGTTAGTTGTTGGGTGAAGTTTGGCATTACCCTGTGCATCGTATGGGAGACAAACCTTTTTCTTACCTGGTGATGCAAATGAACGGCAAACACGCTGAATTCCTGTTTGACCACTAGCTGAGGGGAGGGTGTTCTTCCATTCGACGTATGGGGTGCTGCACCCTCTCCCATTTGCTAGTTTAAATATTCTGCAAAGACGCCAAACTTCTGCCCCAATGCACTGACTCTCTTTAGTCAGATGCAGTCCATCAAATTTAAAGAACTCGCTCCCAGAACTGTTGCCAGTTCCTACAAATCTGTGTCCTTTTCCTGGCACCAGTCCTTGAGCCACGGTTTAGCTCCCCTATCTCCCTTCTTCTGACCTTCCGTCCATCTGCTCCCTTCTCCCAGACTGGCAGGATCTCAGAGAAGGAGATGCCGGACGAAATAGATGATAGTTTGTCACCCAGCTTAGTCAGGTGTTCCTGGTCTCCACAACTGACTGGCTGGCAGATCATTAGTCCCTATGTGTACTAGGACATCAATGTTTTCTCCTGCTTTGTGAACAATTTTAGCAATGCGGTCAGTGTCTCTCCATGCTGATGTACCTGGAGACATCTGACCATCACCCTGGCTGGAGATGGGTATCAACTCCCGAATCATGGAGTCTCCTATGATCAGAAGTTTTTGATTTCTTTGTGCTTGTTTAGTTTTGGTTCTTGATTTGGGTGAGTATTTATAGTTAGCTCTGTGCCGCAGTGTCCTGCTCTGCAGTGTCTTCTGCCTCTTTATTTGATTTCAGAGATAGAGGCAGATACCTGTTTGTAGTGTTTATATGGTTTTTGGAGGTAATGTGTTGGAGAGCAGAGAGTGATGGGCACCTGATTTGCTCCTCCCAACCACCTGCCAACCTCCTGGACCAACTACCCTCTGCAGGTCGAGGTTTTCTGTTGGATGCTGGGGAAATGGCGGTGGTTCTTATAATGTATTTCTCTTCAATATGAAATTTGAGGTGTGCAATCTCTGCCCATGCTCCCGGAGCTGAGACCTAAGATCTCCAAAGGCCCAGCATGTAGGACAGTGTCCTAAATCCTGTAAGACTGTCCTTCTGAAAATTGTTCCACAGTACCTGCAGTTAATGAAATCCATTCCAAATAAGTTGCTGGGTTTGTAACCTAGTCAGAGTAATTAGAAGGAAAAAAAGGAAAAAATGCAAGTAATGGTTTAATTGTGCTTTGTTTAACTTGTTATAACAAGTTAAATTACTAGTGCCCTGTAAATGAGATCACCTTGTGGAGGCCCCACTGATCCGCCTCTTCCTGCTCTGCCACAGGAAATGTCACAACTGTGGTACCCCATAAAAGGAGTGTATGTAGGTGGTTGGGGATGGGGTGGGTGGCTGGGCCTTTCCCCTGCCTAAAAGAAGAACCACGGACGAAAGAACAAGGAGGTAAGAGCAGAAACAATCAGTCAACAACAAATGCAGTAACCCTGAAAGCTTATCCTAATGTTAGATAAAACTGTAAAACCTCAAAGCACCACCTGTAATAATTTCAGAGAAGATATACCCTGTAAGAAACACTTTGCTCCAGAGAAAAATAAAGCAGTAACAGAAGATATACCTTGCAAAGACAATTTGAATCAGAAGATTACAGCAGTAATCTGTTAGCACACACCTGTAGGCACACCTTGTAATAATGCAGAAGAAGGTATACCAGCAACAATTTGAATCAGAGAAAAATAAAGCAATGAAATGTTAGCAACAAACAGTAGCAATCCCTGTGAGTAAAAATAAAACACCACCACACAGTAAATCTGCTTAGCCAAACTAAGTCTTAACCCTTTTCCCTTGCTCTGGTAAGTTTCTCTACTCTGCCTTCAAGCAGTCTTAGAAGGAAAGAGCTCAGGTGAAGCTAGGTGCCTTGGCCAGCAAACCAAGTCTTCTACCTCCAAGATATCAACTAACCTGACTTTTTAACCCTTCTTTCTGTTGGAAATTACTGACAGTTTGCCAGCTCCACCCCCACATACACACCTAATCCTTTGGAAGAGCTGTGGGAGGAAAAGCAATTAGCTCCTTCAATGTGAGAAGGAGACTGAAACACCTCTGAGACAGCAAACCTTTTCAACAACCTTCTACCTGGAGATCTGTGATCCTTTCCCTGTTAGTCAGTACGAGATCTAGGATAGCCCTGTCTCTTGTGGGTTGTTGTACCAGTTGTTTGAGGCCCTCCCCCTGCAGGGAATCCACCATGTGTCTAGTTCTGGCAGATTTCCTGCTGGTATTGACTAATCTGTATCTGGCATGTTGAAGTATCCCATTATCAGAACCTCACCTTTAGCTTACTGTCAGTGTGCCAAAATCGGTCTTGACACCCTGTCAGCATCTACAATACATCGGGGCAGTCTTGGATGCAGCTCAAGGCTTAGCCATCCTACCACAGGACAGGGCTGAATGTCTGATTGCAAGGCTCAAGTGGTATACAGCAACAGGTATGTTACAGCAAGGACATTCCTGAGTCTGTTAGGCCTGATGGCAGCAGCCAGTGTTACAGTACCACTGGCCAGACTGCATATGAGGATTCTCCAGTGGACCTTAAGGGTTCAATGGGATCAACACACAGATGACTTAGAACAGAAGGGTCTAGTAACCTCTCCTGTCTGGAAGGTACTAATATGGTGGATGGAATCCAGCCATTTGTTGAAAGGGGTTTCATTCCTAATCCCCTTCCCTCTTCAAATGCTCACTACAGATACCTCAGGGATGGGCTGGGGAGCACATTTGGGGCCCCATCAGACACAGGTAACATGGACCAGAGTGGCAAGTACCCTCCACATAACTGTCCAAAAAATGAGGACTGTTCTGTACAGCCTGCAAGCCTTCCAGACCAATCTGTCACCGGTGCCTCTTCTGGTACAAGCAGACAGTACCAGTGTGATGCATTATATCAACAAGCAGGGGGGAACTCATTCCTACCAAATATGCAAGGAAGCGATGAAGATTTAATATTGGGCTCTAGAACATGGTCTAGAACTGTCAGCAGTTTATGTTCCAGGCATCCAAAACATCTTGGCAGACAGGCTAAGCAGCTCAAAGTCCATAATGTACGAGTGGGAGCTGTTGACCTCAATGGCAGAAAAACTGTTTGACAATTAGGGTTGCCCACAGTTGGACCTTTTTGCATCCCCACACAACTCAAAACTGCCACTTTTCTGCTTGCTTGCTCCAGAGTCTGGAGTTTTTGAGCGAGATGTGTGTCCCTCTCTTGGAAGGGGAGGTTCCTTTATGCCTTTCCTCCCTTGCCTCTAATCCAGAGGGTGCTTATCAAGCTCCAAATGGAGGGAGCAATGTTAATACTTATTGCTCCTCTTTGGCCTTGTCATATCTGGTTGTCCTTACTACAGCAGTTGGCAGTGGAACCACCAGTGCCTCTACCCCTGTGCAAAGTCCTGCTGTCCCTGGAACAGAGAACCTTGGTCCATTCAGACCTCAAGTCACTCCATCTCCATGCATAGCTCCTGAAGACATAGCCATTGCTAGATTTGGGATGTCTCAAAAAGTGGCTGATGATCTGGTGGCTGCCAGAAAATCTTCCACCAGGGCCTCTTATTCCATGAAGTGGAAGTAGTTTGCTTTGAGGGCCACTTCCCATTAGCTGGATCCCTTTACCTGTCCTTTAAATCAGGTTCTAGAAAATTTGCTGTCCTTGTCAGATGCAGGTTTGCAATACTGTTCTATCAAAGTGCACTTGGTGGCTATTTCAGCCTTTCATGTGCCTGTTGAGGGTTGTATGGTTGCTCATTTGCAGGTGACCCATACGTTTTTGAGAGGAATACTGCACCTAAAGCCTCCTGTCCTCAATTCAGTCCCAACTTGGGACCTGAATTTTGTGTTAGAAAAGCTTACTTTGGCTTCTTTTGAACCAGCCGTGACTTGGGGCATATGCTTTCTGTCTTGGAAAGTGTTATTTTTACTTTCTATTACTTCTGCTCAAAGGATTTCAGAGCCTCAGGCCATAATGTGCAAGCCTCCTTATTTGACTTTTCACAGACAGGCTGTCTTTATGTAGTAATCCTAAATTTCTTCCTAAGGTGGTGTCTGAATTTATTTTAAACCAAACCATCCACTGCCTGTTTATTTTCCCGAGCATGCCAATCCAGAGGAAGCATTGCTCCATACATTAGATATACATAGAATACTTAGGTACTACATCTACCGCACAAAGGACTACAGGAAGTCCTCACACCTTTTTGTTTCCTTCACCCTTGGGAAAGAGGGCACACTCATTTCTAAACAATGTCTACCCAAATGGTTGGCCAGTTGTATTACTTTTTGTTATAGTAAGTACAGTAAGGAATGTCTGGTGTTGTTCATGGTCATTCCACCAGCGGCGTGGCCACTTCTGTTGCCTGTTTCAAGAAAGTGTCTGCTGCAGAGATCTGTGCAGCTGCCACCTGGAGTACTGTTCATTCCTTCACTAAACATTACAGTCTGGACATTGCCTCTTGAAAAAGGGCAGGTTTTGGCCTAGCAGTGCATCAAGGCCTCCTTTCCTAGGCCTGTAGGCTCCAGTGACCCAGACTGTTTTGTTGTTAGTACTGCCCAGTACTCATTCCGTAGGTGTGGCCTGATGAAAGAGATATCCTTGAAGAAGATAGAACAGTTATGTACTTACTGTGACAGTAGGTCTTCATCGGGGGTATCTCAGTCATCAGGTCAGTACAGATGGAACTTCTCTGTTGGTGAAGCAGGATCCAAACAGAAGATTTTCAGCAGTACAAGTGGGGGATCCCAAGCCGATGTCATTTGCCAATGTCACCAACCCTATAAAGGCATCAGCGGCCCTGTTCCTTCCTCAGTTCTTTTCTGCTGTCGACTCTGTTCGCATGGGTCTCCATGGAATCTCCAACGCAGTTTTGTGCCCTTTTTGCCTACGGCATTTTCACATTTATTTCAGAATCTCTTTTTTTAAAGAAATTCCTTTACCTTGTTTATGTTGAGAGTTAATCCTTTGACTTCTCTCTTCCGTCACTGTCGCTGCAGAAAGAAAATTGCCTCTACAGACGAACACTCACTGTGTGTCTGCTTTCTTGGGCCTGACCATGACGTCTCAGACTGTGAACTCTGCCAGAAATTTAACCAAACCACCCTTAGGCGATGCAAAAAGGCTCTCAAAACAAATTCCTAATTGAGCAACAGGTAGCCAGTTCTGGGCAGGGGTACTCCAGGGCCCATCCTTCCCAGTCACCAGCGGGTTCGTCGAGCTCCCAGACCTCTAAGGCCCGAGACAAATCCTTGGGGAGGGGTCATAAAAAGGACCGAGATCGGGACCACTTCCTCTGGCGGCGTTCCTTCGATGGCTTCCTCTGCTTTGTCCAGGTATACTCCGTCATCTGCACAGACACCTGATGCTGTCCAGGACTCTGTTCCTACCAGACCCCTGCCAACAGCGCCACCGCCCACTGTGCAGGGTGGCCAGTTGTTGACCTCCGTGTCATCGGCACCCACTTTGTCGATGCCTGGCTCATCGTTGACAGTCCTCCCGTCGATGCCTGATGCTTCCCCAGGTCCTTATGCTTTGGGCAACTCGGGCCCTCAGGGCCCATTTGATTGGTCATCGCACCCTGTGCCATTGACCCCCCCATATCGACGCAGCAGTCCACTGTCACCAACCTTAATGATATTTTGACCAAGTTCACTACTGTCATGGTCCATCAGTTGAGTGCTTATAGGTCTGCTTCACCTGTGCCGTCAGTGGCACTGTTGTCGTTGACACCGCTTTGGCCTCCACAGGCTGTTCCCCGTGGGCCATTGTCAGGCCCTCGTTCGTCAGACCTTGAGCTGGAGAAGGTCAACTTCAAGGAGGAGTACCACCCTGACCTCATCTTACCTGAGGAAGAATAGGAAGAGCCGCCTTAATCTGACAGATCCACTGCCTCTTCAGTGAGCGAGGACTCTGTCAAATGTACTCCTAGGTCTCCTCCAGAGGACCCTACCCTTTCCAATGCCATAAAACCATTGTCGTCTGCTCTGGGCTTCCATGCAGAGGAGGAGGATGCCACCAGAAGAGATTTGGTGGACTTCCTGGAAGTTCCAGAGTCTCCTCCCAAGGTCATTCCTCCTATACTTCCAGCCTTAAGGAATGCAACTACTGCCACCTGGCATAGGCCTAACATGGTGCCAGCCTTGCCCTGTAGGGCTGATGAGTTGTATCAAGCCCCTTAGGGTCTATCCTATTATGCTGCCCATCCGGAAACAGATTCTGTAGTCATAAAGGCAGCTCATGATAGGCTGAAGGTGCCTAAGCACCTCAGTTCCCTCCCACCTGACAGGGAAACCCGAAGGATTGACCTCTGAGGTAAGAGGGTATATGGCTCCTCCACTCTTGGGCCGAGGATTGCCAGCTACTTCTCCCACATGATTAAGTACAAGAATACTATTTGGAAGAAGGGCAAGGGCAAGGGCGCAGCGCAGGCCCTTCCTGATTGTTTCCAAAAGCAGGAGGTTCTTAAATGCTTGCAGAATGCTGAGGATATTAGCAAGCACCTCCTGCGGGCCCTCTACAATGTTCGGATACTGGTGCCAGAGCTGCTGCCACTGGTATTTACCTTCATAGGCACTCCTGGCTGAAGGTCTCAGGTTTCCAGCTGATGTTCATCAAAAGGTGCTCAATTCCCCTTTTAATGGCTCCAAGCTGTTTGGGCCAGATGTGCAGGGCATCATAAATGAGCTACAGGAATCTGGCAGGGCTATTTAAGTCTTTCCACTCACCCTACCACACTTCGCCCAAGAGCAGACAGCGCCCTCCTTTTCGCAAGGTGTTCCACAAATCCGGAGCAGCCTCTCGGCCCCAAGGCCTCCACCACCTTGCCCATCCCCTCCTCTTCTGGCACCACTGCAAAGCACCATAGGGGTGACAGATCAGCTCCAGTGGCTGGATCCACCTCCACTTGACTCCTTGCCAGACCCCCTCCTCTGGTCCCTGACCAAGAGGTGGTGGTCAGAGGTGTGTTCTCTCTCCCTCTCTCTCTGTCTCAATCAGTGGAGAACCATCATGTCAGATGTCTGGATTCTTCAGATCATAGACAGGGGTCACACTCTGGAACTCACCGAGATTCTCCCAGAGACTCCTCCACTACCCTCTGCCTACCCTCCGGACCATCTGTCCATTCTCCAGGAGGAGGTACATTCCCTTCTGTGCAAGAAGGCCATTGAGCCAATGCCCAGACACCAAAGAAACAGGGGATTTTATTCCAGGTTCTTCCTGGTCCCCAATGAACCAGAGACCTGAGGCCCATATTAGATCTCAAGGACCTTAACCTCTGCGTCCAGTACAAAAAGTTCAAAATGGTAGCCCTGCCAGGCCTGCTGCCTCTTCTTAAGCAGGGCATGCTCCCTGGACATGCAGGATGCTTACCTGTATAGCTCGGTGTTTCCACCGCACAAGAGGTTTCTCCAATTTCTTTTTCAGGGCGAGCACTGCCAATTCAAAGTGTTGCCCTTTGGCATGTTCTTTGCACCGCGGGTCTTTACCAAGTGCTTAGCAGCAGTAGCTGCAGCTCTCAGAAGGGAGGGACTGTATGTTTTCCCCTGTCTCGACTATTGGCTACTAAAAGCCCTGTCCAGGTAACAGCTTCTCCGGGCTCTGGAGAGAATCCTTCAGCTGTTTCTCTCTGTGGGCATCACTGTCAACTTGCCCAAGTCAGTCCTGACCCCATCGCAAAGACTGCAATAAATAGGGGTGGTTCTGGACTCGGCACAGGAAAAGGCCTTCCTGCCTCCGAACAGAGTGGAGTGCTTTATTACCCAGGCTCAGGAGGTCACCCAGAGCCATTATATTCTGGCAAGGGTGTACTTGAGGCTGTTGGGGTTGATGGCTGCAGCCATCCCGACTATTCAGTTGGCTAGACTGCACATGCACGTCCTCCAGTGGACAATCCAGGTGCAGTGGGACCAGCGCATGGATGAATTAGATCAGTTAGTGCTGGTCTCCTCCCCAGTTCACAAGGTGTTTCAGTGGTAGATGGACCCACTGAACCTATTGCAAAGGTTCCCTTCCAGCTCTCATCCCCCAGCAGATCCTCACCACAGATGCTTCCAGCTCAGCGGGGGGTGCATCTGGGCCCCTTTCAGACGCAAGGGACATGGTCCCACATCAAACAATCACTGCACATCAACGTTCTGGAGATGTGGGCAGTGCTGTATGCCATGCAGGCTTTTCCAGAAACGTCTCCTTCTAAGTCAATTGTTGATCCAGTCCAACAAACTCAGTGTCATATACTAGATCAAGCAAACAGGGGGAGATGCATTTTTATCCCCTGTGCAGAGAGACCATGAGAGTGTGGTACTGGGTGCTAGACTGCAATCTGATTGTTTCAGCAGTACATGTCCCAGGTGTATTAAACACACTAGCGGACAGCTGTCGCAGAAGATCTGTTTGCCAGATGGGGTCATCCAGAGTTGGACCTTTTTGCGTCACCACTCAACGCAAAACTGCCCAGTTTCTACTCATTAGATCCAGGGCCTGGAGTTTTCTGGCAGGATGCGTTGTCCCTCTCCTGGAGCGGGAGGTTCCTTTATGCCTTCCCTCCATTTCCTCCGATTCAGAGGGTGCTAATCAAGCTACAGATGGAGGGGGCCAGCATGATCCTGGCAGCACCATTCCGGCCATGGCAGGTATGGTTTCCGTTGCTGCAACAGTTAGTGGAGGAACCTCCAGTCCCTCTGCCTCTTTGCAGGGATCTGTTGACGCAGGCTCAGGGGACCCTGGTCCATCCCAACCTCAGATCCCTTCAGCTGCATGCCTGGCTCCTGAGGATATAGCCATTGCCCTAGAGAATGGCAGGTGTCCTTGTGGCCACTCAGAAGTCCTCCACTAGAGCCACACGTGCCATGAAGTGGAAGAGGTTTGCCATCTCAGCTTTCATGTGTCTGGTGAGCAAGATCCTGGACTACCTGATATCTCTGTCAGACCAGGTCCCCATTACTCCTCCCTCAAGGTGCACCTTGTGGTTGTCTTGGCCTTTCATGAGCCTGTGAGTATGCAAAAGATGTGGATCGTGTCCCCTCACGACCTCCTTATCTCCAAGGTGAACTTGTTACTAGTCTCCATTCTTTCCTCACTGTTTTTCTCCCCTGTACCACTGATCACTTTCATAGCCCTGTTTTGCTCCTTCTCAGCCACTTCACTGTCCTTTTTGTAATGAGGAAAACAAAACTGCATGCAGTATTGCAGGTGGATCTGACCAAGGCTTGTAAAGTGGAAGTAAACATACAAACTGTCCTTTCAGGCTGATTCATCCTGATTGGCTCTTATGAATTAGGTAGTGTCACTTATCTTTATGACATGGAAGTGCAGAAGCCTGTGTAGAGCATTTTACAAAATAGGTGCCACAGACTACCATAGGGCAGTAAAGCAAGTCTGCAAAATCACAGTTTTACCACATTACAGGTGTGTATTGTTTTGAGAGCAAGGCTTTTAGTTCTTCTGGAAGGAGAAGTTTTAAGTAATGATAGAGAATATGAAAATAGAGAGCTGCACAGAGCAGAAGGAGGCTTCCAGCCTAAAACAGATCCATGCTTTCTCAAGCTAAGCACCTCTGAGTAAGTTGGAATGGGCATTAAGAAAGCGGTGTAGTATAAGTGACTGATTCAGTCGGTGGTAGCACTGCTGTTTCGGAGCCAGCACAGCACGGGCTAAAGTCACACATCAGGTCTTCGAATCCAGTGACGACACTACAGTACTGTAGTAAGGGATGCTTCACTGTGGGACCAGTCATCCTTTAGATAGAAAAGCCAAGGTTCCTTTTATCCATCTATGTCAGTTGTCCTGCTAGAGTTTAAATTCCCATACCAGTATTACAAAAGAGTGGTGGGAGATCCCCGGATTCCTACTCAACATTATGTGAATGCATTATATGAATTGATCTATGGCTATTGGTGGATGCTGTTGAACATTTAATGGTTGCTGCGTTTTTGTTTTTTTTGTATACTGTTCTTGCACTACAGTTGTCTGAATCATTGACTTGTAAAGTACTGAGAAATACTTTGTGTGTGAGGGCTGTATATAACACTTAGAAAACACACAACAGTGGATGTGTGCACAGAGAAGACTGATGCCGCTGCTGAGTGGAGTGAGCAGCACTGGAGAGAACACAGAAGAGCAACGCACATGGGAGTAAAAAATAGCGTGCTGAGAGTTGTTGCAAAATTATTTATGAAATCAAAAATGCTGCTGCATAGCAAAAGAAGGGTGATTATGTTACAGTAGCAACTCAGCATTATGTCACTTTTTCATTTCTGAGTGGGTTGACTTTCTGTGTTCTCACTATATGAAACCGAAATTCTGGTATATTCTCTCCTAAAACAGGGCGTATTGCTGCTCTGCTGATGATTGAAAGGGGCAAAGTCCTTTTTTCTGCACTAGCTATGATTTAAATGGACAAACATCTAATTTCTTTTTCGATGTTTTATTCAGTAAAGCCTCTATTTCCCATAGTCCAAATACTTGTCTCTTGTTGCCATTCATTGTCCATTGTTGATCATAGCCTGTTAGTACTGCACAGTATATCCACTCTGACATGTTGGTTTGCAGATGTCATCACTTTTAATCACATTTTGGTTTTTGTCTTGTTTGTGTTACAGGGAGCAAGTCCGATTTAATGGCTTTGGTATTTTTGTATTTATTGTCTATCCTGGAGCTTTTGTCGATCTATTCACCACCCACTTGCAACTTATATCTCCAATTCAGCAGTTAAGAATATTCTGTGCTGGTAAGAAGATTGTGTTCTCTTAGTTTTAAGCATCAGTGATCACTCTGATTCCGACAACATTTAAAACATTACTGTAGGTTACAGTGAAATTTAAATCTGTGTTTTTTAATTCCATTTTAGATCACCCTTATTCTCCTGTCTTGTAAGATACCCTTTTCAGGAATTATAAATCATTGTTAGCATTTTTGCAGACTTGAAATGATTAAAATGATCACTGTTTTTAGTATGGTTACTCCCATGTCTTCATCAGTGATCTCTTTGTTGTCCTATAAGGTCTGTTGCATGCTAGGTAATCCTACTGACAAGAAAAATTATGGTAATCAGTTGGGGAAGGGATTGCCAAACAGATCCTTCTTAGATCCACCTGCTAGGATTTCTAAAAGTGGACATCTGTCCAAACTGTTACCTTACAGTTCTTTGTGTCTGCCAAATTGTGGGCGAATTTACATAAAAATATGATGCAAGTTGCATTTGTGTCATTTTGTTTTACACAAACTGCCGCAAATCACAGAATTTGTCACAAATGAGCAGATCTTTCGAAATTTGTTTGGAAGTGATCAGGCACACAAGAAGGTGAATCAAACAGCTGTGTCTGCATCTGAGCAGGTTGAAAATTCTCCTCCCCCAGCGTGTCCAAAAACAGCTAAAAATACTGTTTGAAACCTGACGTCCATTTGGAGGACCTTAAGCAAAATATAATGGAGGCGTTAATTAGATGTATCCCATTGTGCAACAAAGTCCAGAGTTTCAACCAAGAATACATTTGATTTGCTTTTTGATATACTTCCCGCCAAAAATCCAGGGTAATCATCTGACTATACCATTTCCAGATTCCTGGAAGAATGATTTAGAAGATTAGCCCTAATGAGCCAGACATACTCAAGGTTGCAAAGTTCAGCAACCTTCAATTGTATATCAAGGACCAAAAGTTCACCTTTCCCACTATACCGAGCCCACAGGAATATGTTCAGGGGGATAAAGCAAAAGTGAGAAAGCCATTATTCAGACAGGTGTTTCTAAGCATACCTGCTTTTGATTTGGGGGGGGAAAACTTTTCTAAAAACCTTTATGGGCAAATCCCAGCCACAGCGCTGAGGTAGACTTTCTAAGGGCTCCACCAGACAGAAGTTCCAGCTATAGGATGACTAGAGTACCGAATATCTCCAAGACTCTATGTAACGGTAAAAATGGGACTAAACCCACATTTTTGGCACCCCTTTAACTGGGTAAGCATTCCTTTTAGGCCAAAACAGCCAACTAGGTGGGTCTATATCAGACCCTGACCACCAGAAAGTTGCAAGGGAGAATTTACATCAGTACTCAACTGTCATCCAAGTGGCAGCAAACATCTGGTCCTACCCTACCATTGCACACTTAACATCATGGGCTTGTCATTTACTCTGATCAGTACAGTAGTATACCAAGTATTCAGTACCCAGAACCCTGCAGGGTAGCCCCAAGACCCCTCCCACTTTAATTGGCTAGCCAGAGAAGCTGTCATCAATTACTAATCCATGTTTACTAATTCAAAACTAGACTAAAACAATGGCTTATCTCAGTGAATGAATGCACCTGTATTTAATTTTTAATGTGTGTGTTATTTTGTATAGATGTTATATTATATTGTAGTTGCTTAAGTTTGTATGTATTGTACTGTATTTATGGTGTATGTGTTTAGAACGTGTCGCTTCTGAAAATGGACAGTTTTGCTCATCAGCTAATAAGTATAAAAATTAAAAAATGAAATGAAAGTCTTTCCTTAGGTCCGGGACCCACAAGTAAATCAAACCCCAATCCTATGACTCTTAAACACACGTTACATATAGACTCTGGCTGATTGGCTTTAGTGGTTCATGAGAGCTCCAGTTTAAAAAGCTATTTCAACCTTGATTTTACCAATAAATATCCAGTTTTAAAATGGTACTGATACTAGGTATGGATATCATAACTCCTTCATAATGTACAACTCCAAGAGGCAAATGTCTTGAGTCCCTGCGGGGTCCTCTTGCTTTTTAGCACATAGAGCTATTCTGCATTTCCTCTTACTCTGTTTAAACAGACTAACATTCTACCTGATAAAAAGTGCCGTACAGATATTATCAACATGTCAAAGATATATACAAAAAAACAAAAATCATACAATAACTATTTATTTATTTAGTTTTTGTTGACTGGGTAAGTGCACTAGACAGACGCTGCCTATTTTCAGGCACAACCCGGGGGAGGAGGATACACATGAATTCCAACTGACCTTGAACCAGATTAAGCTATTGGTGGTATTATTTTGGTGAATGGGGGGAAATTTGGCCAGGACACCGGGGAAATTCCCCGACTCATCCAGTAGGGGGAACCCTTGGTCGTCAGACTCAGGATGGCCAGTATGGAGGAGATTCCAGAGGAGATGGATGCTGAGGGTGCAGGGGAGCAGGCCTCCTTCCCTGGCACTGCAACTCAAGAGGCCGTCGATGCAGCATTAGCGGCTGCTGAATCGAGGACTCTGCTTAGCAAGATGCTACTGAGGATCAGAATGTAAACGGTATGTTGAATACACCTTCTCAGCCTAACCAAGCTGTTTGTCAGGACGCAAGAAAACTGCAGTTGTTGGCAGAAAAAGAAGGTACTGCTAAAGAAAGTTCAAGAGCTTACTGCTGAAATGGATTCCTTAGCGGAGGCCGTGCAACCTGTCAAATCCTCTCAGGATCCTGTCATTCCCCCAGTGAGTCAGCGTTGTGCTGATGTGGACGTCATGGACAAAGACAATGAGCAAGTCCGCAGTAATGATTCAGAAATTCCGGTTGAGAAGTGCAAACTCCCTGACAGGCGGGCTGGCAGTTCTGACGGGGTGTTTCCTGTGTCCAAGAGCCTACGATGTGACAAAGGGAAGGTAAAGGAAAGAAAAGAGTGGGTTCAGGGAGCGGCCCTGGGCCTAAGTTTACGGACACATTGAATCGCTCTATTTGAAGTTTGCAGTGAAATGGGGCCTAAGCCCTCAGAAACTACTCCTCTAGACAGGAAATCTATTTATAAAACCATTTTGGGATCAGAAGTTCAAACACCTGTTAAATTCCCTTTCTGCCGTGACACACAGAAGGAAATTGTATTAAAATAACTCTCGAATCCAAAAATTCCCTGTTATGTGTGGGATAGTCTGTGTCTGGGAAATCATGGGAGGCTAAGTATGAAAGGGAACAACAAACACAAACAGCTATCACAGATATTGCCCCCGAGACTCATGTTCTCAGTTAGTAGAAACTCAGCAGCACCTATTTGTGGATTGTAGTTATGCTAAGACATTTCGGGCACTACTAGCACCAGAATGGAAAGAGACCCTTTTTTCACAACTATCATATGCTGAGATTATTTATGGAACTAACTTGAAATTATTAGGGAACTGTCATGCTGACACTGCATATGTTACATTGTGCATTATTTGGTTTTATATGTGGCAGGCACGATGTTTATGGGTTTTACAGCAAAAATGGATAACATAGATGGAGATAGTAGCAAATATAAAGAAGGCGCTACAGCAATTAATCAGTTTTGACACAAAATATTTATCAATGTCCAAGGTGGCACATTTATAGATTTATTGTGGAACCTGGCATTAATAATGTGTGTAGATCATATGATAGTTTGTGGGCATATGATTTCTTTATAAATATGGTATATTTGTTTGGTATGTTCCTGGATTGTTAATATACAAAGAAATGTATGTAATGAAGTCCAATCTTCTAAATAAAAGATTCCTCTACTCTTTTCGAGAAGTGCCATGGGATCTTTAACATCCACCTGAACGACCACCAGAACAGGCAGATGGGACCTCGGTTTAACGTCTCATCTGAAAGATGGCGCCTCAGGAGTGCAGCACCCCCTCATGCTGCACTACAGTATCAGCACATATATAACATAAGCTCACCGTGAAATAAAAAGTACGCTCTAAATAAATTACAAGAAAAAAGACAAAAAAAAGTTTTCAGCCAAGCTTTTGGTCAGATATCCTAGCAAACAGCATATGACTACAACTTGTCAGACTATATTTTCACAGTAAAACTGTGGCTATGGGCTGTTTTTTATACCAGAGCCATTAGTTCATCATGCTTTATGTAAAATCAAGTCAGTGCAAGCCTAGAGTCATAATTTCTTAATTTCAAAGAAACTACAGTAAGTGAGGGTGTAATGATACACGAAGGCAGGTAATCTTAAGTTTATAAGCTTTACTAGAAGTTGCTAGCAGTAACATACAGTAACAGGTTTAGCATTAATCTGGTGGGTTTTAGCCCGCCAAGCTTTATTTATACATGGATTCAGAAGTTATGATGTCATGCCGAGCGTATGTCATTAATATGCATATACGCATTACTATTCATATCCTCACAGAGGGCAAAGCTCCATGCAGCTGAACATAAACAGGAAGTCTGGTACGTACAAACCTGCAGTCCTTAAAACAGCAGTGTATCTGAGGTTAAGCACTGCAATCCAGGGGTGCTTTTATTTCAACATAAGCTGTCTCCCTACGGAAAGTAATCACAACAATTTATAAGAAACTCTCATATGGTGAATGGTGGAAAGCTGCTGTGTATGAAAATCCATACACCATAAAAAAAAGTCATTCCGCTGTAGTAGTGACATAGCTGCCAATTCATTCTGCGTTAGTAGCTACTTCACAGTGCAAGCATCCCCATCAATGCTATTGATAGGGCTAGTGGTGGTTGAAGGGTTGCACGAGTGAGCTGGCTGGTGGGCAGTTGGCAGTGAAATGCGGGCTGTGGAAAGCAAGAACAGCTTTTGGGAGCACAAAAAGTAAGCAATTTTGGCTGGTTTTCACCATACACTATACCAAAAAGTGTGTTGTAGCCCCGATACACACCTCTTCTTACACCTTGTAGTTACCATGACATCAAAGGGACCTCTTGAGCTTTGCTGTCAAGGTCCTTGATACCGTAGTAACCACTCAGTGTAAAAACAGCATTGTTGTATATGGGCTACCATACACTATCCTATGTTATGCCAAAGTGAAAATAGTACCACTGAGTTAGGAAATACCTCAGACCAGTTTTTCCTTAAGATGCTGAAACTGTGTCCATAGTAGCAGAGAGGAACAATGATAGTTGCAATGAGCTTGGCTCCCTTATCCGAGTCTGGGAGTCCATTAAGTTCCAAGACCATGAACCCAGGCTGCTTTTCCACCTGCAAGTCTTCCAGACTTCTTTCCTTATCTCCCAGGCTCCCAAGTTTGCATTCACTATCATTTATGTCCATTATCATTCCTTCAGGCTGACAATGTGCATATGTATCTAGGGGCTGAAACAGAATAATTGCTCAACTGATCATAACAATGAAATGCTTCTGCTTTCATTTAATGACACTCACAGTCCCCAGGCAAAGGTGGCATACCTTTTAAAAGGTGCAGCAGGCACATCGGCACTTACAGCACAGTTGTATTCTTCTTCTTAGCAGTTTCTTTTAACACTGGAAGCTACATAAAACAGCCACACCAAACAGGCACCATATGACTTACTCAGTTCAAACGGCTACAGCTGCCATAGCTAATGCACTCCTCAGTGCCTTTTTCAATTCTTCTCCATTAACTGCTCTGAACACTCTAATCCTCTGACTCTTCCCATGTCGAATAGTGCATCTACCAACCATGTGGCCCTGAAGTGAACCTTGGTTTCATTACATGCCACAGCAGTCACCTGCCAATAGCCGTAGAAGTCTGACCTCCTCCAGTACTACAGGACTGTGAGAAGCAAAAACAGTAAAAATGCTACTAATTCAGAAAGATTTCATGGTGCAGAGTGGAGCAGCACCGTGACCATCTTGCTGCTCCAGCCCCCTTGTCTTTCCTGAACCAGAGAATGGTGGTGGATGGTCACCATTCAGAGTAGATTCGTTACTGTGTGGTGTACCTCGGAGGTCGGTGCTGGGTCCTTTGCCCTTTAACATATTTGATAATGACTTAAAGGAGGGCTCAGCATAAGTCTGTTGATGAAACTAAATTGGCAAGAAAACTGGACACCACAGAGAGAGAGAGAGAGAGAGAGAGGATGCACCACGGGGGCCTGCACACATTAGGGGTAAAGTCTGAGAAATGCTGGCTTAGATTTAATATGAAGAAGTGTAAGATACTACACCTGGGGTTGGAGAATCTGGGTCACACGTACACCCTGTGTGGTGCATCAGTGGCTGCCACAACCACGGAAAAGGATCTAGAGGTTACTGTGGATTGTAAGCTGAAGCCAGACAGGCAGTGTGCTGCTGCAGTAAAGAAAGCAAATGCAGAGCCACCCAATGGCCCCATGGGTAGTGCTATGCACTCTCATGTCAGTGACCGGGGGTGGGTTGGGGAGGCATTGCCATGTGGCATTATTCCCTGTTGGGAGGAATAGGCATCCAGATTCCACGACACCAGCTACCCCTACATTGAGCCAAGAAGCTTGCTTCTCCATATGGGCATGCTGACTACATGTGAGATCTCTCGGGACAGGGCATAACACTCAGGGCTAAGGGGGATGGAGAGAAAACAGAAAATTGATGTGCACTGGCCGCCATTGATGACTGCATCAGTACCTTCGGACCTTGCCTTATATGGATCCCTGCTGGCCTGTCAGCAGGGAGGGTAGTGGTCAGAGTAGGGGGAGCCAGGTTAATGCCTGAAGTAGGTAAAAGGTGGTGGCCAGGGGCCAGAAGGCTCTGTGGAGAAGGAAACAAAATCAAGTGTAGTGATGGGATGCATTTGGCGGGGATAAGGAATAGGTCAGGGGAGGTGATCTTTCCCCTGTACAGGGCCTTGATTGGACCACACCTGGCGTGCTATATCCAGTTATGGTCATTGCAGAAAGGACATTATTGAGATCAGGAAGGTCCAGCACAGGATCAGCAAGCTGATTAGTGGCCTAGGGGCCAGCAGTTACCAGGTGAGCTTGGACATGGCAGGAAAACCAAAGAAAGCTGCACACAAAAGAGGGCACAGACTCCAATGATTGAAGTGAAAACAGTTATTTTAATCAAGTGTTCAAACAATGATGGTGCAGAAACCCCAGTGCTTTGAACCAGCACTGGTTATTCTTCAGGGATGGGGTAATTTGTATAGGCAGATTAAAGATACATGACCCCTGTGAGTTGCAAAGCACTTATCAGACATACAAACAGGAGCAATTTTAAAACTGATTACAAATTAAATTAAATGAAAATGCCCAGCCAAAATACTAAACATATTTAAAACTTAAAACATCAAAAATTCTGGTACCCAAAATAGTTAATCAGGACACTGTCAAGATCACAGGAGTTATAAGTAAATTAATAAGTAGTGAATACATGAAATGGAGTGACTGCTTCAAAAGTCTTGAGGATTGGTGCCTAAAAAATGGAGACAATACAAAATAAAGAAAATGGGAACCAACGAGCCAGTGATACGAAGAAAAAGCACAATCATCCACTGAGAAGCTAAAAGGGGAAGCTGAGGTATGGCAAGAGGAAGGGAGGGGGACAGTGTGAAGGAGTATAGAGTTAAGGAAGCTGAGGCAAAATAGAAGAATGGGAAGGGTGCAGAAAGAGGGGGTTGGTTGGTGTAAGTGGGTTGGGGTTGTCAGTGAGGGGGTGTGGATAAAGAGGTACAGAGGGTTACAGGAGTGGTAAAAGGCAGGGAAGAATGGGATAGGGAAAGGGAGAGGAAGGGTTGGGATCAGAGGCACATACCATGCAACCAAAGAAAATATCAAGGGGTAAAGAAAGTGGAAAATTAAAAGATGATGACAGCAATTACAATGTAAACAAATTCTGTCCAGAGCCGATAGGGCTGCTGTTGAGGAAGTTGGGGTAAAAATTTTGAAATATGTGTAAACCACATTTTCAACATACCCTTGTTATGACCCTGCCTCATGAAGAAGGGCAGAGAAAATGTTTAACTCCAGTCCTAAGGGTTATTTTGCGCTGGGACTGCGTAATCTACTTTCAGGACGCATAAACACATTTTGGGCAGGAGCTGAAAAATGGCAGCTGTCACATTCATGAGGTGCTATAAAGAAATGGCTGTTTTGAAAATTGGGGGTAAAAATATTGAATATTACCAAAGTTATGAGACTATGTTTGCAAAATTCAGCATAGCCGAGTAACTTTGTTTTTTTTTGTTTTTTTTTTATATTTTTACACCAAATTTAAGACAGCCTTTTTATGACCCATCTCATGAATATGGTCAGAGAAAGTTTTCAACATCTGTCCGAAAGGTGATTTCATGCGGGGACCACAAAATCACCTTTCGGAATGTAAAAAAAACATTTTGGCCAAGATTTGAAAAAAGACAGCTGTCACATTCATGACTGAGGTGCTGTAAAACTATAGCTATGTTGTAAATTTGGGTTAAAAATATTAAAAATTACCAAAGTTAGGAGCCTGTGTTCACAAAATTCAACGTAGGTTCATAACTTTATTGTTTTTTTAATATTTTTACACCAAATCTTCAACATAGCCTTCTTATGACCCCACCTCATGAACAAGGGCAGAGAAAATGTTCAACTCCTGCCCGAAAGGTGATTTTGTGCAGGGAACGCAAAATCACTTTTCGGGATGTAAAAAAAAACCCATTTTGGCCAGCATTTGAAAAATGACAGCTGTCACATTCATGAGGTGCTGTAAAGATATAGCTATGTTGTGAATTTGGGGTAAAAATATTGAAAATTACCAAAGTCACAAACCTGCATTTACAAAATTCAATGTAGGTTCATAACGTTATTATTATTTTATATTTTTACACCAAATTTTCAACCTAGCCTTCTTATGATCCCACCACATGAACAAGGGCAGAGAAAATTTTCAGCTCCTGCCCGAAAGGTGATTTTTTGCAGGGACCATGGAATCACCTTTTGGGACAGATCTACCTAATGACAGTACCATTGTTCATGAGATAGGATCCCAAAGAAGGCATGTTGAAAATTGGGGCCAAAAATGCCCAAGTTATGCCGCTAAGTTCAAAGAGCCCCATTGAAATACGTAGAACTGCATACCTGTTTCTTCAGTTTGTGGAGCGGCTTTGAAGAGTGAAGACATGTCTGCATTCCAGAGAGGATTACAGCATTGGACCCCTGATGGGTAAGTAAGAGCTTGGGGATGTGGTGGGTGCTGAGTGGGAGGGAGGGTGGGGTGGAAGTTATGGCACATAAAGAACATTGATGGACAGTTTTCTTTTGCAGTGTTTAAAAAAAAAAACAAAAAACGCACAGAGGATTCCACATCGGACACTGGGGATTGGGCACCTCCTGTGTGACTCTTATGTTTCTTGGGGTGGGTATTGAGAGGGAGGGTCGAGTGGGGGGGCATCTATATCTATCTATATATATATATATATATATATATATATATATATATATATATATATATATATATATAAAAAGAAAGAAATAACCACACATGTATGGGTAGTGGGGTCACTTTAAACAAAAAAAAAAAAAACATTGGTGGCATCCTGGTAAATGACACTGGGGGATTGGGTACCCCAGTGTCACTCTTAGGTGAGGAGGGTGTGTGGTGAGGTGCTGAGAGGGAGGGTCAGGTGGGGATAACTCTAATTTTAAAGAAAAAAACAAACAGCGGTCATGACAGAACATGGCACATTCCGCTGTGTGCAAGATGGCCGCTGCACTCTATTGCACATGCGCTAGTTGCCATTTGTTTTTTTTTTTCTTTAAAATTAAAGTTATCCCCTCCACACGACCCTCCCACTCAGCACCCACCACCCCATAAACCACCCCAGAAACATAAGAGTGACACTGGGGATGCCCAATCCCCAGTGTTGCAATCAGGGCACCCCCGATGGGTTTTTTTTTGTAAAAAAATAGTGCAGTGCGGGTGGAGTGCTCCACAGACATAGAGGCAACTGTGGTGCAACTCCAACATGTTGTTTAGTTACAAAGAATGCTGAGTCCTTTTTTGAAAGCAAGAGGTCTGTAGGGTGTCGTAGGCAGTGGGAAATGGATGGACACTGACACAGACTTTAGGTGAAGCAAGGCTTACTAATACTGAGTCTTTATTTGCATAAAATTAAATTAACAGTGGGCTTTGTATGGCAAAACAAAAAGAAAATAAAATAAACCACAAAGTAATTATAAAGCATAACATAATACTTTGCTTTTCCAGGAAATAACAGTACAAGACTGCTCTAGAAACAGAGTTGAGACTTGAGAGCTGATTGCCTAGACCAACTATCCCTTTAAGGTCTGAAAGAGCTTCGCAGACCTCTCCAACTTGGATCAGCACCAAGCTGATCCCACAACGGATCTGATTTGGACACCCAGATGAACTCCCTTTATACTTGGGATTCATCAGGTGACCACCTCAGGCTCCTCCCTCAAACATTTTAAAACAAACATACCATCTTCATCTAGCTATTTAATAGCAGCTAATTATAAGACAATCATTTATAAAACCAAAGATGTGCCCTACTGTGTTTTTACATCGTAATAACTCTTTTTGAGAGGAAATTAAACACAATTCAGGTGTTGGCTCCTCCCTTTGAAAAAAAATCCCAGGTAATGGTATTCCACAGGGGAAATGGGGTTAATTCGAAACAAGATGGATTGCAAATTAAAACTTATACTGGGGGTATTTTGCAGCAAGTTGATAAATATAGATATTTGGGTGTTTATTTAGATAAAAAATTTAAATGGGATAGTCATATTGAGAATATATTGACAAAAGTAGGAAAGTGCTTAGGATCCCTGTATAGAATTGGAAACAGCATGTCCCTGGAGGTCAGAAAACTTGTAGTTACTGTGGTGGTATTACCCATATTAGAATACAGGAATATGGTTTATATGGGTGCATCAAAAGAGCAGCTGTATAAGCTGGATGTTATGTATAACAAACTGGCAAGATTTATATTAGGCGTGCCAAAGATGACACGTAGACTAGAAATGTCTAGGGACTTGGACTGGTATACTTTATCTCAAAGGAGAGTCCTAAGTACAATTACATTTATGGTAAAATGTATATCAGGGAAAGTACCAGGGTATGCTGCTGAGAGTATTGAACTAAAGAATCCTATAAGGGGACTGCGTTCTGCAAATAGTTTGGAATGTAAGGTACCAACAAGGAGAACGGTATGGGGAAATAATCACTTTACAAGTATTGGACCCCATTTGTGGAATAATGTACCTGAGAAGTTAAGACCTTGGAACAGAGAATTCCAGTTAAATTCAATAAAGGATTGGCTCATTGAGCATATAAATATTGAAGGGGATTTAGTTTAGAAGAAAGTATGGAAAATGGAATACTGAAAATCTGCACTTTGGATCTGTTTTGTATATATTGATTGTATTGTTTAAGTTTGTGTGAAGATATATGAACCTGTAGTTGTCTATGTTAATGTTATTATGTTTAGTTTTAGTGTGATATGTTGTAGTTAATGTTTTTGATACGATCAATGTATAACTGATATGAAGAGTAACTGGATCTGGCACTTTGGACCTCACTGTAAAAGAGCTCTGGCTCAGTGGAGTTATCCATATTCATTATTTTATGAGTAAAAATTTTACCTACCTACCTACCTTTGCTTGCCCAAAGAATAACTATGGAGAGGAGAGGGCCGGCTGGCTCTTAGGTAAACACGGGAACGCCCAGGAGAAGATCTCAGCAGTGTCTTGAATACTGGATCCTTCCTTCGGTAAGCCTGTACCCATCATCAGCTCTCCATTTAAACAGTATACAAAAAAAATGGTTAGTATTCCATTTCAAACACAGAAAATCTGTACACTTAATTCAAGAATTCCCACTTTATTCATTTCAGCAAACACCGCGCAGTGCAGACAAACCACACGGACATTAACTATAGAAATCATTCTTTTGCAGTTTCCTTTTGTTATGTGGGTGATTTGTCTGGGCTGTTTGGACATTTGGGGAATAAGTGCATATGTGCATTTAAAATAAATATTTGGTTTTGAGAATTTTCTGGGAGTGTTACTGTGCATGCAAAGTCATTTCAGCATGGTAACATAGCTCCCAGGGATTGAGTGACTGGGTAGACTATTGCAAAACCACATTCCCCAGTCTACCACGGTCCCTGCTAAATATAACAGCAGAATGGCATAATTTTCTGGTTTCGCTATGGTCTCCCCAACATCTCGCTAGTGCGAGGAGGACAACCGGGTATAGCACAGCACTTTTCCTGCTCGCAAATGGAGCGAGATGCAGGTTTTTTTTTCTATACGCAACCCGTGAGGTGCCGCCAGGTGTACTCCCACTACAACATGTGTCTACAGGAACACTCGTGGGGCACAATAACAGACAGTACTAACAAATACTGCAGAAACAATGCCAGGTATGATTTTCCTGAGAAATTTAGCATAGGAATTACATAATTCCTAAATGAGCAGCAGTTACCTCTATGGGGCGGACTGAGACTCAACCTGGAAACCTGTAGTAGAAATTAAAGATAGCTAGAGGAACCTTTTTCCAGGTGGCCTGCCTGACAAAAAGGGGGGGGGGGAGTAAAGAATAGTAAAAGGTGCTACTGCAGTAGACTTATAAAAAGGAACTAGGTTCTAGGGACATGGATATGTTGTTCATCCACACTTATTGGCAGGTATCCTTGCCGCTTTAAATCTTGCCGGAAGGTCTTCAAGCTGGCTCCTCCCACCCACCCGGGTGGTAAAACTCTCGGCTCCGCCCCATGGCGCCAGATCTTCCTTACCGCTTGAAGCTCAGCTTCCCTCATAGCAGCTCTCGCATTATAGACTAGTTCCTATTTCTTGGTTTACCGAAATTACCTTAAGGTTTCAAGACTTGGTCACTTATTTCCCTTGCGGCTGCGATGGACAAATCGATTCCCGGTTTCGGAGGTGCCCATGCAGGCAGAAGATGTCTCGGACGGATCCGCACTCCCGCGTCGTCTACTGCTTGGGCCTGGCGCGACCCGCAGGCTTCGCGACCTGTGCTCTTCTTTTTTCGACCTCGTCCTGGAGGCCGTGCTGCCCGTCTACAACTTGGGCCGACCAGCGTTGTTCTCCGGTAAAGTCGAAGGACCGGTTGGTGGTTTCCGCGGACTTGGCCGGGGAACAGCTTGAGCAGATGATCGCCCTCGAGGAGGAGGCGGCGCAGGCCGCATCTTCGTCTTCCTCAGCTGCGGCATGTATCCCGCTCTCCCCTGGGATCCTCCTATTCAGCTTCTTTTAAGGAGCTCTGTCTCTCCCTCTCCACTAAGGGAGAGGGACCAACATCTTCAGGACCTTCCTCTTGGTCCAAGAAGAAGGACCACAAAGGTAAGTCCCTCCGTCGACGCTCTTGGGAGGGGGAGAGGTCCCTCTCTCCGAGTAGTCGACCATCGACTTCGGTCGATCCTTCGGCTTCGGCCACTGGCTTCACGGTGTCCCCATCAGGTCAGTTAACCGAAACTCCTGTCAACGCAGTCGAGATTTTTCTCGACCCGTTGGACGGGTTGTCGACCAGTGAAGCCGAAAACCCTCACTCCCCGGTTCCCCCGGCGGTGGTTGAGGTGTCCGTGGACTTGCCCGTGCCTCCAGTTCCGGAGTCCACGGTTGAGCCCTCCGAGCCGAGGGGAGAGCGGGTTTCCCCCCGCCCTACCTCCGTACCCTCCTCGGAAAAGCCAAGGTTCTCGGTCTCGGACTTCTTCTCGGTCCAGCCGATCCTGCCGCCACAGGTGGTCTCGGTCTCGGCACCGTGGCTAGCGGCACTGCCGCTCGTCCTCGTCCTCCTCCTCGGATGAGGGGAGGCTTCGATGCAAGTTGCGTCGACGATACGAGGACCTCATGTGGCAACAGCTTCTGCTGTCCGGGAGCAAGCCGACATCGTCACCTTCCCTTGCTATCAAGTGGCTGTCACCGGAGTGGCCGAAGCAACCCCTCGCCTTAGCCGAGGTGCCTGCTTCCAGGCCTGTTCCTCGGCCGAAACCAGCTGCCCCAACGATTCCGGTGGAACCTCCGCCTCCACAGCCGTTGTTTGGGGCTCTGACCAAGAATTCTCGGTTGGCCCAAGGTCTGCCCCATAGGCTGTCTGTCACCCTCACTCCCGATCGCCCTCGGCAGGTGGAGGGCGGCTCAGGCCCAAGGCAGCTCTTTGCGGACTCCTCTGAGTCCGACGACGATTCCTCCCTGTTGTCCAGGCGGGTCGACTTGGAGTCCTCAGGAGGTCAGTCACTGGACGATAGTTCTTCGTCCTTCATGGGTTTGCTTAGGCTTATCTCTGATTCCACCGGGATGCAGCTCGAGCCCGTATCCAAGCGGGCCAAGTATCCCCTCACGGAGATATTGGACCAAGGGGATTCTCCTACGGAGGCCTTTCCGGTGGCCGAGGCCATTGTAGGCCCGGCCTTGGAGCTCTGGCAGCGTCCTGCTTCCTGCCCTGCGCCTTCTGCCAGGATGGCAAGGAAGTATGCGGTCCCTACCGGTTCCCTATCCGGTTTCTCGGAACACCCCTCGGCTGAGGGGTTGGTTACCGACAGCGTCTTCCGGCGTGCCGGGAATGCCAGGGACGTAGACAAACCTCCCGACAAGGAGTCCAAGAATTTGGACTTCGCCAGGCGAAAAGTCTACACTGCGTCCTCCCTTGGCCTTCGTCAGGCC
Organism: Neoceratodus forsteri; assembly: GCA_016271365.2. Lineage (NCBI taxonomy): Eukaryota > Metazoa > Chordata > Ceratodontiformes > Ceratodontidae > Neoceratodus > Neoceratodus forsteri. The sequence continues at coordinate 558,851,613 of CM057458.1, forward strand.
AGCTCGGCCGTGCTGATGGCACATTTCTCTCACGCCCTGTTGGGCTCCCTGGACGAGGTAGTCCCTCATCTCCCGGCTGACGTGCAGACCATGGTTAAGCAGGTGTGGGACCAGGGCAGGGCAGTGGCCAAGCAGCAACTTCAGACTGCTTTGGACATCGGTGACTCATGCGCCAGGTCAGTAGCGGCCGCAGTGGCTATGCGCCATCGGACATGGCTGAGGATATCCACCTTCATAGCGGATACCCAGCACAAACTGGCGGATGCCCCCTTCCTGGGGACCGACCTCTTCGGCCGTGGAGTGGAAGGTCACCTCCAGAGGATCGAAAAGTCCAATGCCATTCTAGACTCGGTCTCATCTGCCCAGAGGGACAAGGGCCGCAGACCTCAACCCAAGCCCTTTCATCCGTCTGCGCCCGCGGCACGTCCGGCCCAGCAGCATCAGGGCCAGCAGACTCGCGCTTGGCGTCCCAAACCCAAGCCCATGGCTTCCTCTTCCAGGAAGCAGGGGTAAGCCCAGGAGGTCCCTCAGCCGGTCCCTCCTCCAAGCCTGCCCAGTGACTGGTTGAGGGGTGTCGCCCCCAACCTCATCACCCCACCCCAGGTTCCCCGTGGGGGGACAGCTCCGATACTTCCTTTCCGCCTGGTCTGCTATAGCCACAGACCAGTGGGTGTTGGAAGTGATAGGAAAGGGCCTGCCTCTGGAGTTCGAGCAGGCCCCGCCCTTCCGAGCCGTCGCCCCCAAGGGGGCCTCGGGGTCTGCAGCCTCGCTGTTGGCTGGCCGAGCTGACATCGCTCTGCTCCTCGAGAAAGAGGTGATCAGAGAGGTGGCGGACCCTCCCTCAGACCCGGGGTTTGTGTCCAGGTACTTCCTGGTCCCAAAACGGACGGGGGGCTGGCGCCCCATTCTCAACCTGCATAACCTAAACAAGTTCCTAAGGTCTTGGACCTTCAGGATGGTCACTCTGGCTCAGATAATACCATCCTTGGAACGCGGCGTGTGGTTCTGCTCTCTGGATCTACAGGACGCATTTTTTCCCGTCCCTATCCGTCCGTCTCACCAGAGATTCCTTCGCTTTCGAGCGGAAGGATCCCTTTTCAAGTTCCGAGCCATGCCCTTCGGCCTGTCTCTTGCACCCAGGATCTTCACCAAGTGCATGGCAGTGGTGACAGCATTCCTCGCGGCCTGAGGTCGGGTGTACCCTTACCTGGATGATTGGCTGATAGCAGCCCCCTCCAGACAGGAGGTGGAGCGGTCCAGAGATCTGGCCCTCCAGGTTTGCTCTCAGGTCGGCCTCCTCATCAACGAGGCCAAGTCGGAACTCGAACCGAAGCAGGTGATTCTCTTCATCGGGGCAGAGCTCGACTCTCTTCGAGCCAGAGCATGGCTCCCAGCGGACAGGGCCGAGGTTCTTTCCTCCTTTGCCCGATCATTTCTGGTTGGGCAATCGCACCCTGCCCGGGACTTCCTGCGCCTCCTGGGTCTCATGGCGGCCTGCACCAGCGTGGTCCGTTGGGCCCGCTGGAACATGCGCCCCATTCAGTGGGGGCTGGCCAGCCAGTGGTCTGAACGCTGCGATCCATTGGACCAGCTAGTGATGGTGACCCAGGGGATGTGGAACGCTCTCCAGTGGTGGATCGTTCCAGCTCATCTGCAGGAGGGCATCCCGTTTGTCTGCCCCGAGCCGACGGTCTCTCTATCAACCGACGCCTCTCTGATGGGTTGGGATGCCCATCTGGGGGAGCACAGAGTGCACGGCCTCTGGTCCCCACGGGAGTCCGATGCCATATCCAGCGTGCTGGAGCTCCGGCGGTCCGCCCTAGCTCTCACCGCATGCTCCGTTTCTGCAGGGTCAAGTGGTTCAGGTCCAGATGGACAATACCACGACCATGTACTACCTAAACCGCCAGTGCGGGATGCGCTCCATGCCTCTGTGCAAGGAAGCTCTCCGCATTTGGTCACTCGTGCGCAGCCTGGAGGCGGATCTCCTAGCCATTCATGTAGCAGGAGCCTCCAACACCCTGGCCGATGCCCTAAGCCGGATAGGGGCTGTGTCCCACAAGTGGTCTCTCCTGCCGGAGGTAGTACAAGATCTGTTCTCCCATTGGGAACACCTCAGGTGGATCTGTTTGCCTCCAGGGAGAACGCGAAGCTGAGGCTGTTCCATGCCCGCCCCCCTCAGCAGGGCTCGCTGCAGGGGGATGCCTTCTCGAGGCCATGGACCCCGGGCCTCTTCTACGCCTTTCCTCCATTTCCCTTGATCCACAAGGTGAGGAGGGACAAGGCGCAGGTGATTCTGGTAGCCCCAGACTGGCCCCGCCAATGCTGGTATCCAGATCTCCTCAGCCTCAGCTCCAGGCTCCCGAGGCAGCTTCCAGCTCGCCCGGACCTGCTTTCATTCAATCAGGGGAAGGTGTTCCATCTGAACCTTCAATCCCTGCACCTGACGGCCTGGTTCCTGAGCGGCTAGAGTTCCAGGCCTTGGGTCTTTCTAACGAGGTCCTCAATGTAGTTGAGGCGTCACGTAAGGAGTCGACCAGGAAATGCTGTGCCTTCAAATGGAAAAGGTTTTCCATTTGGTGTCAGGGCAAGGGCCTGGACCCTACCTCCTGTTCCTTGGCAAGCATCTTGGACTATTTATGGTCCCTTTCTCAGCAAGGGCTTAGGTCGACGACCCTAAGGGTGCACCTGGCAGCCATCTCTGCTTACCGGCGGGCCGGGAAGCAGTCGATGGCGCGGGAGAAGGTGGTCTGGTGCTTTTCAAGGCCTTGATCACATTTCCCTCCGGTCGCAGAACCTCCACCTCGATGGGATCTACTGCTGGTACTGGCAAAGCTCATGGGCAAGCCATTCGAACCAATGCACAGGTGTGATCTCTCTCACCTGTCGTGGAAGACCGCCTTCTTGGTGGCTATTCGTCAGCCAGAAGATGGGAGAGCTCCAGGCGCTTTCCATCGAGGTCTCCTACCTGGTCTTCCACAGGGACAAGGTTGTCCTGCGCCCCACCCGAATTCCTTCCGAAGGTGGTGTCGGAGTTTCACCTTAACCAGGTGTTGACTCTGCGGTGTTCTACCCCAGTCACACCTCGGAGGCAGAATATAGGCTCCATGACTCTGGACCCTAGAAGGCGTCGCTTACTATAAGGGCGCCTGGCTGGGAAATTCGAGAGAGGTTCGCCAGCTGTTGTCACCTATGTGGAAGCCACCTGGCAGACCTGCAGCCAAGTGGACGATAAGCCGGTGGGTCGCCTCGCACAGATTCTGCTATAGGTTGGTGGGCATGGAGCTCCCCAGAGGGATAAGAGCTCATTCTACCCGCCATACCGCTGCATTGGTGGCTGCTTCCAGGGATGTCCCTATCCAGGAAATCTGCAGGGCTGCTACCTGGAAGTCAGCACACACCTTCATCACCCACTACCACATCGACCTTGAGTCACGCCGGGATGCTGGTTTTGGGGCCTCGGTTCTCCAGTCTCTTTTCCCTAAGTAGGGGGTGTGCGTCTTGCCTCCCTCCTCCCGGAGAACTGCTAGGAGTCTGCCAATAAGTGTGGATGAACAACATATCCATGTCCCTAGAAATACAGGTTACTCACCTGTAACAGGAGTTCTAGGAATGGTATATGTTGTTCATCCCCTACATTTCAAACTCCCGGCCTCGACGCACAACCTGAGCTTCCAGCGGCCAGATCTGGCATCATGGGGTGGAGCCGAGAGTTTTACCACCCAGATGGGTGGGAGGAGCCAGCTTGAAGACCTTCTGGCAAGATTTAAAGCGGCAAGGATACCCGCCAATAAGTGTGGATGAACAACATATACCATTCCTAGAACTCCTGTTACAGGTGAGTAACCTGTATTTTCGTGAGGGGGTCACCAGTACTCTTCCACAACTCCTCCCCACTTAAAAGGAAATGATAGGGAAACAACATTCCATCATTACATTAGTTTCCTAAAGGACTATCATCCCAATATCATGCACATATGTCAGATCTATCTCTCATAAGGGAGAGAGAGAGAGAGAGAGAGAGAGAGAGAGATGGATCTTCAGCCCATCCACTCCCAAAGCTCCACCTCAGGGTCCCTATTACTATTACATACACATAACAAAGGTTATCTGTAACCTTTCTCAGTACATACATATTACCCCGAGGTCTGACTATGCTTGATCATTTGGATCTGCCTCATAATGGGACATAAAGTCAGCGTTTTTATTTGCAGTACCTGGCCGATGATGTATGGTAAATCTATATGGTTGCAGGGCCAGGTACCAGTGCATTATTCTGGGATTTTTATCTTTCATTACATGCAACCAACAGAGTGGGTTATGGTCAGTGATAACTTCAAATTCTGAGCCCCATAGATAGAATTTGAGGGCTTCAACAGGCCATTTCACCACAAGACACTTTTTTTTTAATGGCAGAGTAACGTGTTTCTCTCATGTAACTTGCGCCTTAGAAATATTATAGGATGTTCTTCCCCATCCATGACTTGTGATAACACCGCCCCAATGTCATTGTCCGAGGCATCCGTCTGTACAAGAAAAGGCATTGCGAAATTAGGACTCCTAAGTATGGGGGATGAACATAAGTGCACTTTTATGGTACAGAAGGCTACCTCACATTCAGGAGTCCACTTTACCTTAGTGGGGTTATTTTTCTTTGTGAGGTTGATAAGGGGTATGACAACTGTAGCAAAATTTGGGACAAATGTACAGTAATAGCCCGCCAGACCCAAAAAAGACCTCACAGGTTTTTTTGTGAGTGGTTGGAGACATTTAGCAACTGCATCTATCTTCCCCAACTCTGGTTTGACTTTTCCATTGCAAATCACAAACCCCTGATATCTTGCTTCCTGCATGCTATAGAACACTTGGTTGGATTTATGGTTAGGCCTGCAGTGGTTATGGCTTCTAGGACTGAGGCTAGATGCGTGACATGTTCCTCCCAAGTGGGACTGAAAATCACCACGTCATCCAGGTATGCAGCGCAATAGGAGGCATGTTGTTTTAATGTCCTATCCATAAAGCACTGGAACATGGCGGGGGCACCATTCAATCCAAAGGGCATGGTTATGAATTGGTACAGTCCAACTAGGGTACTGAGCACTGTCTTCTCTTTTGACGAGTCGTCCAGAGGGCTCTGCCAATAACTCTTTGTGAGATCGAATGTGGTTATGTACTTGGCGTTACCCAACCTATCAATGATGTTGTCTATCCTCGGCATGGGATAGGCATCAGATTTAGAGATAGCGTTAAGATGGCGGAAGTCCAGGCAGAGGCATATGCCACCTTCCTTTTTCCCCACAACTACAATCGGGAATGCCCACTCACTGCTGGACAGCTCTATAACCCCTAGCTTATGCATCCTTTCTACTTCTTTGATGACTTCCCCTCTCACCTTTTCAGGTAGTCATAGGGTTTTTGCCTAATTGGAGTCCCCTGAGTAACTTCTCTATGATGCTGAATACCATCTACTTTGCCAAGGATAGTTGTAAAGGTTTTCTGGTATTCAAGCAGTAAACTATCCAATGTCTGTCTCTGCTGAGGTTCCAGTGAGGGATTAACAGTGAGATCTCGTAATTCTCCTTATTTTTCGAGACATTCACAGGCAGCCTCTAATTCACTGTCACCCTTCTCTGAATACACATAACAGCTGGGGCTAGGCCTGTCTAACCATTTCTTTAGTAGGTTTACGTGATAGACTCCCTTTTTGTGGCATCTATCAGGTAACTCTATTTCATACGTGACAGGGCCATTTTGATGAAGAATAGTATAGGGGCTTGCCATTTCATCAGCAGCTTGTCAGCTGAAGAGAAGAGTAGCAGCAATACCCTGTCACCTGCCTGAAAAGTCTTGGCAGCTACCCCTTAATCATAATACACCTTTTGCGTGATTTGTTTATCCATACTGTATTGGTGGGCTATCCGAGTATATCTCATGAGTCTTTGTCTCAGATCAATTATGTACTCCAAGGTACTGCTGGGATTCTCACCTTTCCCCTCCTCCCACTCTTCCCTGATGACATCTAAAGGCCTCCGAGTGTTCCTTCCATACAACAGTTCCAATGGGGCAAAACCAGTCAAGGCCTGTGGAACCTTCCTGTATGCAAACATCAAAAGGGGGGAGATAGATATCCCACGACCTTCCCTCGTCCTCCACAAATTTTTTAAGCATCCTTTTTAAGGTCTGGTTGAATCGTTCAACCAGACCATCCATTTGTGGAAGATAAGGTGTCGTGTGAATAGCCTCAACCTCCAAAGTGGAATATAATCGTGTCAATAACCTGGAACAGAAATTACTCCCTCGATCTGTGAGTATCTCCTTTGGTATCCCAATCCTGCTGAACAGTTTGACTAGCTCATCTGCTATTTTCTCAGCAGTAATAGTTCTCAATGGGATTGCCTCCAGATACTTAGTACAATAGTCACAGATCACAAGAATAAATCTGTTTCCCTTGGCACTTTTCTGTAATGGCCCAACTATGCCCATAGCAATTCTATTATAGGGGGTAGTAATCGGGGGCAATGGTTGAAGAGGGACCTTATCTTTTTTTAGTTATGGTGGCTGCTTTCTGGCACTCCTGACAACTGCGGCAATAGTCAGCCACCTGCTCATGGATACCTGCCCAGTAAAATCGGAAGAGTAGCCTACGTAATGTATGGCCCCTTCCCAGATGGCCTGCTAGAGGTATGCCATGTGCCAGGTGTATCAGTTGCTCCCTGTATTTGACAGGTACTAATAGCTGGTCAATCTGATCTCCTGTAGTCGGATTAACACATACCCTATATAACAACCCTTCCCTTAGAACACACTGTGGCCCCTTCAGCTCCCCTTGTTCTACCGCCTGAAAGAAAGGTTTGAGGGTTAAATCAGCAGCTTGTTCTGTACCAAAATCACTTTCTTTCACTACCCGTAAAAGATCATCAGGTTTCATTTCAACATTAACATTGTTATTACTGCAATTTTGTTTATTAGTCCATTGTCTTTTTTCTTTCCTTTTCTCTTGTCTGGTCTTCATTGTCTTTCCAGGTGACCCATAAACCTCATCATCAAATGCAAACAATTGGGCCCATTGGTTCTCTTGCTTAGCTTGGGAGTGTGTGGTGACTGCACAAACACTATCATCCTGAGTGACCAAAGACCGTAACTCGGGATGATCATGTCCAATGACCCCTGGAACAGGTAGGTGGGGAACCAGGCCAGCAGTCACACTATGTAACTTCCCTTGTACTTGCAAGTCAATGGTGGTCCGAGTGTATCGATGTATGTCACCATGTATACAAATAACAGTAGTTTCTGCATCTTTGCCCCCCATCATTGTGTACCAGATCTGATCTAACTAGAGTCTGTCTGCTGCCAGATTCAGTCAACCCCGAGACCTCTTGGTTTCCAGTCCTTACTGGTACTATGAAGTGCCCCCAGTTAGCCAAAGCTAATTGAGCTGGTGCTGTCCTTTTCTTGGGGAAAAATCTGGCTATATGCCCTTTACTTTGGCACTCTCTACAGATGATATTAGGATTGTAGGGTTTGCTGGTAGTATATGGCTTAGGACCTTCACTACCCTCTGAAGGTGCAGAAGAAAAGGAAGAAGTAGTAGATGGTCTTACCGTGGGGTAGCACCAGCTCCTAGATGTCCTCATTGATGGTTGGGATGGGCAGCAAGGTAGTCCTCTGCAAGCGCTACAGCTTTTTCTGCTGTGTTCGGCCGGTGCTCCCTCACCCATACTTGAATGTCAGATAATAAAATTCATATGAACTGTTCCATGATTACCATCTCTGGCATCTGCTCAGCGGTCTTTACCCCTGGTTGTAGCCATTTATGGCAGAGATCTTTCAGTCTGGTGAAGGCCTCCCAAGGGGTGTCTGCAGCATGAAATCTGAAAGTCATGAATCTCTGCCTGTAAGTCTCTGGGCTGATATCATAACGCTGTAGAATGGCTTGCTTAACAGCGTCATAGCTCTCTGCTTGATTACTGTCCATGTGACTATATGCGAGCTGCACTTTACCAGACAGATAGGGTACCATACAAAAGACCCACTGAGCTCTGGGCCACCCACATGCCTGAGCTATTTGTTCGAATGTTGTCATGTAGGCCTCTATGTCATCAGACACACCCAACTTCATTAACTTGATTTCCTTAGGTGTGTCTGCTGGGGAGATTTCGAGTTCGTAATGCTTGAATGGCTCTCATGGTGTCGGCCCATCGGGCTTCACTTCTGTTAAGATCAGTCTCCCTTTGTCTGTCCATGGCTAGCTGTTTGACGTATAGCCACCACAATAAACTCTGTTCATCTTCTGGGGGTTCATCTGCCACAGGTTCTTTAGTCGTCTCGTCCTCACTCCCTCCTTCCAGCTCCTCCTCCTTCATTTCTTTGGCTGTTTTCCTCCAGACATCACCCATATCGGTCAATGGGGTTTCGTCGTATTTTCCAGCCATCGTTCGAGTAAGTACACTGCTGGGCTTCATGAGGACCCTGTCAACTTCCTTCGGCTGCATTCGCAGTCCATCTTCTGGAAGATACCAGTGTCACCACCAAATCCCACTTTTAACACCAGTTTTGTAGGCAGTGGGACATGGATGGGCACAGACACAGACTTTAGGTGAAGCAAGGCTTACAAATGCCAAGCCAAGACTTTATTTGCATAAAATTAAATTAACAGCGGACTTTGTACAGCAAAACAAAAAGGAAAAAAAGAAACCACAAAGTAATTATAAAGCATAACATAATACTTTGCTTTTCGAGGAAATAACAGTACAAGACTGCTCTAGTAACAGACTTGAGACTTAATAGCTGATTGCCTAGACCAACTATCCCTTTAAGGTCTGAAAGAGCTTCTCAGACCTCTCCAACTTGGATCAGTACCAAGCTGATCCTACAACGGATCTGATGTGGACACTCAGATGAACTCCTTTATACTTGGGATTCTTCAGGTGACCACCTCAGGCTCCTCCCTCAAACATTTTGAAACAAACAAACCATCTTCATCTAGCTATTTAATAGCAGCTAATTATAAGATAGTCATTTATAAAAACAAAGATGTGCCCTACTGTGTTTTTACATCGTAATAACTCTTTTTGAGAGGAAATCAAACACAATTCAGGTGTTGGCTCCTCCCTTTGCTTGCCTAAAGAATAAATATGGAGAGGAGAGGGACGGCTGGCTTTTAGGTAAACACTGGAACACCCAGGAGAAGATCTCAGCACTGTCTTGAATACTACATCCTTTCTTTGGTAAGCCTGCACCCATTATCAGCTCTCCATTTAAACATTATACAAAAACAAAATGGTAAGTATTCCATTTCAAACACAGTTAGAAAATCTGTACACTTAATTCCAGAATTCCCACTTTATTTGTTTCAGCAAACACCGCGCAGTACAGACAAACCCACACGGTCATTAACTATAGAAATCATTCTGTTGCAGCTTCCTTTTGTTATGTGGGTGATCTGTCTGGGCCGTTTGGACATTTGGGGAATATGTGCATTTAAAATAAATATTTGGTTTTGAGAATTTTCCGGGAGCGTTACCATGCATGCAAAGTCATTTCAGCATGGTAACATAGCTCCCAGGGACTGGATGATTGGGTAGACTATTGCAAAACCACATTCTCCAGTCTACCACGGTCCCTACTAAACATAACAGCAGAATGGCATAATTTTCTGGTTTCGCTAAGGTCTCCCTGACATCTCGCTAGTGCGAGGAGGACAACCGGGCACAGTGCAGCACTTTTCTTGCAAATGGAACGAGATGCGGGTTTTTTGTTTTTTTTTAATACGCAACCCGCGAGGTGCTGCCAGGCATACTCCTGCTACAACATGCGGCTACAGGAACACTCGCAGGGTACAATAGCAGACAGTACTAACAAATACTGCAGAAACAATGCCAGGTAGGATGTTCCTGTGAAATTTAGCATAGGAATTACATAATTCCTAAATGAGCAACAGTTACTTCTATTGGGGGGGGGGAAGTGGACTGAGACTCAACCTGGAAACCTGTAGTAGAAATTAAAGATAGCTAGAGGAACCTTTTTCCAGGTGGCCTGCCTGACAAAAGGGGAGAAAGTGTAAAGGATAGTGAAAGGTGCTACTGCAGTAGACTTATAAAAAAGAACCAGGTTTCCTGAGGGGTCACCAGTACTCTTCCACACAGGGTTCCGCCCACTGCAGCCCTAAAAGTCACAGTGATGTACAGTAAATAACCGTCAAACAAAGAGTGGTTCGTGGAGGTAAAAAACACAAAAGAACCCCAACCCAAAAGCAGAAAACACAATTTACAGACCAAACCCCAGTACTGAACATTTCTGTCATTAATTTGACAAAAGCGCAACTAAATCTCTTTAACCAAAGGTCTGTCATTCGTACTGGAACAAGAAGCAGATGAATTATTCCTTAAAGTTCACCTCGAGAAAATTTACCGTAATATACACCTCAATAAATTCCACCCGAGAAGAATGAACATGGGATTCTTGGAAACACAATCTGGGACCGACCCGACTGACAGCATCATACCTGATGCGACAGTCAGCACTTATGAGTGTTATGACCCATCTTTTGAATTGCCCTCTAGTTGGGGCCCTGAACAGGCCCCAGAGTGGTTCACTCCCGATTTGGGCATTGGTCTCACTGGCCAACATATAGGCCAAACCTTTACTGAAAAATATTGTGGTTTTAAACCAAAATCAATATTCTGTCTTGCAAAAGGACTGTACCAGCCATCGTAACCTTTGAAAGGCTGGTAAATCAAGATCTGGACATAATGTTAAACACTGGTTGGAATTGTACACAACAGAACTAGATTCAAGCAAGAAAAACGAACACTACAGGACTGCTAGAATTCTTTCACCATTACCAAGAAACAGACAAGGGGGGCAAGTAATAATCATGGACACATCTTACTACTTGGAGGAAGCTTTTGGTCGATGGAGTAATACCAACCACTGCAAAAAACGAAATCATGACCCTACACATGTTTTCAGACACAAATTGGATTACTTCCTTGGGAGATCTCTGCAGCATGGACACATCACATTGCAAGAATTTATATTCTTCAAGCAGGATACCCCATACTCTTCCTACTTTCTACACACTACCTAAGGTCCATCAGGACCTCCAGTGCCCTGCTGGTCTCACCATAGTTTCCTTGATAGGCACACTTTGTGACCATCTATCAATTTTTGTGGATACCTTTTTGCAGGACATGGTCACTGCCTTACCATCCTATTTACAGGATACCATGTCGGTGCCTGAGGTCCTTGATGGCTTGGTTTCTTATGCTAGTTTTTCGTGGCTCACAATTGATGTGTGATTACTCTGTACTAGCATCTGACATCATCTGGGACTAAATGCAGTTATTTATTTATTTTTAATGGATAACTCTGGTTCCACTTTGGACACTGAGTTTGTGTTAACAGCACTGCATTATAGCCTGCAAATGAACTACTTTTTGTTTAGCAAACAGTTACAAGTTTGTGGCACAGTGATGGGGTTGTCTATGGCACCCTCCTACGGCAGTCTTATTTTGAGTTGGCGGGAGGAGGTTGCCATTTGCAACCCCATTGCTAACCCCTTTCATAGCAAAATTGTCTACTGGGGGTGGCTTATTGATGCGATCATCTGTATTTGGAATGGTACGAACCAAGAAGCCACTGACTTTAAGTACATTAATTCCAGTGATTGGAGCTTGACCTTCACCCCTACTTGGGATAGTACTACAGTCCACTTTCTGGACCTCACACTAACAGGTATTGGACAAACTATTGTTGGACAAAAAGGTTCATGCCCAATTCGTAAACCTACAGCAGGCAATTCTTTACTCAAAACCACTAGTTCCCAACCCTGATACCTCATCAGAGGTATTCCATGTGAACAGTTTCTTCACATTCATAGAAATTGTTCTGATGGGCTAGTTCTGAAAGGCATGCATTAAATGTAAGACACAGACTCATAGAAAGAGGCTATGGCCGGCCCGCCGGCACAGCGGTTAGTTTCCGCTTTTGGCGCGCCAGCGACCGGTTTGAGACATAGCGGGGAGCTGGAAGGCTGGCGGGAAGAAGGATTGAGCACCCTAGCACTCAATCCTTCTCCGGGGGAGGGGGAAGGGGAGACTGCCTGGTGCATGAGGACTCCTGGCGGAGGCCAGGAGGAATCACAAGCGCCGGCATTGAAAGAATCGCAAGGGGCAGGGCGGATGCAGGATGTCATTGCACGTCCCCGCCCCGGGGCTCAAAGGAAAAAAATTCCTTGCTTGTGGCCGTCATACATGATGCCCGCCCCTGACCCTAATCAGCCTCCAGGCCAGCTCCCGATTCTGGTCCAACGATTGCGGCACTGAGCTCAGGTGCTGCAACCCCACCCTGAGGGGGCAAGCCGGGAGTGTCGGGTGCCACAGCCAATATGGAGGTGAGGGTTCAGGGGTCTGTGACTGGACCAAGGATCCGGTGGCCACGGGCAGCAAAAAAAAAAAAAGAAAGAAAGAGGCTATGATCCAGAGATATTAGACAGTGAACAAAAAAAACTCTTGGTAAAGATCATTCTGAGTTAGAGTTATTTTCCCCTAAAGTAAATGAGGCAGCCATTCCTGATGTAATCACATTTAATGCAGATTGCAAGTCTGTTTCCCCTAGCGTTGCTGGAGTACTTAAAAAACACTGGCATGTCCTCACAGCTGACCCAGATCTAACAGACATTGTTGGATCCTGCCTGAGAGTGGTCTACAAAAAAATGAGTAACAAAAAGGAGACAGTTGTGAGAAGCCACTTTTTGGAGAAAATGGAACCCAAACCACCTCCAGGTTTTCCTCTCTGCCCTGTAGGTTTTTATCATTGCAATATGTGCAACATGTGTACATTGGCATATCGAGGGGGGGGGGGTGAAACATTTACCAACCCCGTCAACCAACATAGGTATGAAGTCAGACATCTCATCACTTACCTCACTGAGTATATTATATATGTTCTTTGGTGTGATTGTCCCACCTTATATGTGAGTCGCACCATTTTCCCCATGGAGGAGAAAATAGAAAAGCACGTTTGCTCCATATTCTGTGGCAAGTGTGAGACAGTAGGGCAAGAAGGGGTTGTGCTCAGAGATGCGGGGCCAGGGTGCTGCTACTGAGGCTTATCATGCCCCACACATAACGAACACCAGAGCCATGCGTAGCAGTGCTCACACAGTGAAAATGCACACAGACCCAGCATAAAAATTCTCCAGTTGAGCAAAGCGCGTGGACATCTGGACTGTCATACCTCACCCTATACACAGTTCCTACCTTTTGTTGTGTAGTTTCACCAGCAATAAACTTGTTTCACACCTGTGAAAATTATGGATTACTTGACCCTGACCCTGTGGAACTCTGCTTCTTCAGATTAGAGAGTGCATGTCCACCAAGACTTTTAAGGCTGCCCTAAAAACATATTTATTTGATTCGGCCTTTTTAGATGCTTTTTAATTGATTGCTGTGAATTTTACTTGTTTACTGCTCTTATTATTGTTTTTAGTTGTTTTATTCTGCTGCATAAGCGCTTTCGATATTCTGAAAAGCACTTTATATAAATAAACATGACTTTGATTCATTGGCTGGTTCTGTGTGCATTTTCCTTATGTGACTGCTGCTACATTTGGCTGCTGTGCAGGTATGAGGGTTTGAGAACCAGTGTCATTTTGAAGTCCCAGCCAGGGTTTTTGCACTGTCATTGTTTGCTGAACACTTGATTAAAACTACTGCTTTCACAGCACTCATTGGAGTCTGTGCCCAATTGCAGGACCTTCCGTGTAAGATTTCTGAAGATATTTTCATTAAAACAAGACCTTTTTCCCCCATGACTTTATCTGTTCCTGCTGCTTTTCCTTCCCTGAAGTCATAATCTGCTTGTGACATCACAACCTTTTGCCACAGGAATGATTCTGATGTCACAGCAGAGAATTATGACTTCAGGGCAGGAAAAGCCATCAGAAAAATATGAAGCTTAAGTGACAGAGACAGTTTTTATGCAAATGTCTTTGGTAATTAAAATCAGTCAAACCGATTTAACCGACGTTAAACCGAGGTCCCATCTGCCTGTTCTGGTGGTAGTTCAGGTGGATGTTAAAGATCCCATGGCACTTCTCGAAAAGAGTAGGGGAATTTATTGAAAAAATAAATCATACAACAAAAATACAATATAAAATATGTCAACAGAAAATTAACAGAAGAAAATCAAATACAATCAAAAACATGCAAAAACAGTTAAAGTTCATGTAACAGGTACATCAGAGTCAGTTATCCATGGCAGATTTCTCCAATGCGCTTCCAATGAAAAAGATGAAAAAATTCCAGATTCTTTGCCATAAATTCGCTTCAGTTCTGCTGTGATATTTAAAATAATGGCATCAATAGGGGTAACCTTTTGTTGTAACATAAAGCCACAATGAGCAGTCCAAATATACCATTTAATAACTAGACAAATAATATTCAAGGTACTAGGATGAAATCTATTCCAAGAATCATTATAAATCCCACACATCAGAACCTCTGACATTGAGGAAAATAATGGGGTGGACCAATGTTTAGCTAAAGATACCCCAAATACCTGAATAAACATACATGAAAAAAATAAATGTTCCACAGTCTCTTCTTGTAACAAACACTGTTGTCTAATACAATATCTTTCTGTTTGTTGTTTATATTTCAAATTCCCCTTCACATTCAATTTACCATGACAGTTCAACCAATGAAAATCCCATAAATGAAAAGAATTCTAGGATCTATTAATAAGGCCAACTGCTCTGCCTGGAGATTCAAAGGTCGATGAGGGAAAGTGATTGTTTCCGTAAAGTAATCAGTAAGAATTTTACTATAAAGTTGTTTTCTGTTAAGACCAATTATTATTTGACTAGTAACTTTCCACATGAGTAATTTCTGAAAAATTTCTCTATAGAAATTTGGAAATGCTAAATTACATTTTAGAACTGTAATCCTAGAAGTCTCCCAATCACGATACCAGGAGACTACTACAGTATACAAATGAGGAACCCAGACTTTATCTTGATTTACCAACAGAGGTCTAAGATTAACATAAAAAAAAAAACAATAAAAAAACACCAAGGGATTAATCATGTTAATGCCTCCTAATTTACGAGGTAAATACAACACATTTCTTTTTATAGGATTAAGTCTGGAACCCCAAACTGCTTTGAAAAATAAACTATACAATAAAGTTTCAAATTGTTTAGGAGGTGGATAAACTTTACTGACATATAAAAATTGAGGTAATAATTGTGTTTTAATCAAAAACACACGCTTCAATTTACCCATTTTCCAACCAGCCCATTTTGATACTAAAGCTTGTCCAAATTCAATTTTCAGCTTCCAGTTTAGGACATCCAAATCTCCCTTTCCCCAAAGTATACCTAATATTTTAATAGGATGAGAAGATATTGGAATACCCAATATCTCAGCCCCACCATACTGTAACCCTCCCAATAAAAGAACACGACTTTTTGTTTTATTTAAGCAAGCTCAAGATATGTCAAAATACAGTATAATAACCTCAAAAGCATTTACCAAAGAAACAGCATCCAGAACCAACAGATAAAGATCATCTGCATAGGCCAAACATTTGTGTGGCCAGTGTAATGTATTAAGTTGTAGAGATCTGATACCTTGATAAGCAGTAAACTTCCTCAACAAAGGATCAATACAGAATACATAAAGAAGTGGGCTAAGGGGGCAACCCTGCCGTACACCTCGTTTCACCAGAATAAGGGGTCCTAAAAAAACAGTAACTATTGGAGTTACTGTGGCATTTCTATACAGTAACTGCACCCATTTAAAAAAAGGACAAAGGTATACCATAATGCCTAAGCCCCTCCCACAAATGATCATGGTTTATGGAATCAAAGGCTTTATGCTGGTCTAAAGAACATAAAAAACCTGGAACTGGAATAGTACAACAAATTTCTCTAAGAAGTAATAAATGATCCAAAATATTTGCATGAGTTACAGAACAAGCCTGAGCTGGACTAATCACCCAAGACACAATATGTAACAGTCTAGCATTCAATATTTTTGCCAAAAGTTTAAAAATCAGTGTTCAATAAACAAATAGGCCTCCAATTTTCCAAAAGAAAACAGTCACCTGATTTAAATATATATACCATAGAGCCTTGTGCCATCTCAAAAGGTAAGGCAGTCTGTAACACATGAGAAAAGACCTGCGCCAATTCAACTGACAATGTTTTAATAAGGAATTTATAAATCTCAGCAGTAAGGCCATCAGGACCAGGGGATTTATTTAGTGATAGGGGACTGTACTGCCTGAATTAATTCCACAGAATCAATATCCAATAATACTTCATTTTGAAGAGACTCAGGATAGGATGAAATTTTCAAATCTTGAAAAAAATCCTGAAAACGATCAGTAGCTATGGGATGTTGTGAAACAAGGAGCTAGCATAATCAGAAACTAATCTAGTAATTTTAGCTGGATCCTGATGTAATTTACCAAGAGGATCCTGCAAGCTAAATATGTGTCGTGACTGAATCCTTGATTTACTGGAATCAAAGGGACAAATGTTGACCATACCACCACGTACCTCAAATTGTTGTTGAAAATTTAGTGCAGCCATTCGTTTTGAATGAAAAGAACATAGGGGTATTTTTTAAACATGTAATTTGCTCCTGATAATTATAAGTTGAGTTATGAGATAAAGAAATCAATAATTGTAATTGTTTCCTAGCATATAAATACTGTAAATATTGTTCATCCCTTTCTCTTTTGCCCAAACTCTTTAAAACCAGTACAAGTTCCCTTTTAACATCCTCCCGCCATTGTATTGGAGAATCATATAAAAAATTGTCTTTTTTGCAGAAAGAAAATATTAAACCTGCATGGAGCAGTGTTCTTTATGCAGTAAAGAAGAGTTACATTTCCATAAATTTCTCCCAATCCTGATTTCAGTCCCAATCTCCAGTAACAGCATAGAATAATCAGAAAATTCCACAGCTATAACCGCTGCATGTACAGTTCGGGAAAGTTTTAATAAAAAAAAGAAATCAATCCTTGTAGATTGTAGGCCCTTGTGAAAAGTAGGTATATTTTTTTGAAAATATGAGAAAAAAAACATCAATAAGGTGTGCTCTATGTAAGATGTTATTCAAACAGTTAGTGTCACAAAATAGTTTAGAAGTTGTAGTATTTCTCCCTTTATCCCTTTTCCCTAAACCACAGTTAAAATCACCTCCCCAGAGCACTGTATGAGCTGTATGTAAAAATGGTTGAATTAGTTGAAAAAGGGTCACTTTTTCAGCTTTAGATTGCATAGCATAAACATTAATTAAGCGAAATAGCTTCCCTTGAAAACAGATATCTAATAATAAGGCCCTACCAGGCATCAGATCCAACAACTTAATACATTTAAAGGAAAGACCAACGAACAAAATAGCAACACCTGAACATTGGTCCGTCCCCATAGACGAATAAGATGGACCTACATACCAAGCAGAGGTGGCAAGTTGAACCTCAGATAAAGTATGGAGTCTAGAGTCTTGCAGAAAATAAACCCCAGGTTGTTGTAAAAGTAATGCTGAATAGACTATACTCCTTTTCCGTGAACTCTTAATGCTATTCACATTAATTGAGTGTACATGGAATGTCGTGACAAGATACTAAAAATTAAAAGATTCATCATAATTTTTTTCCCACACTTCTAGTACCTAATCTTGTTTTGTATTTAACATTCGGCTGTTGTGGGAGACCAGAAGACACAACAGGTTGTTGGACAGAAGAATCTTCCTCAAGGCCTGAAATTGCCTCCCCTACAGAGACCAGAGAGGAAGAATCAGAAGCTGCTTCTGAATCACTCTCTTCTTGAGGAAGAGACTGAAATCTATTCCATAAAGGGACCACCTGGGTTTTAGCTAGTTTTGATGCTGGAATTGCTTTCCCTGACCTCTTCCTTGCCAATATACCTTTCTGGGAGGTCTTTGACAAAGGTGGGGCTATCAGTATTGGATCCACTACTTGTGACACAAGAACAGGTTCCACTTCAGGAACAACAGACTGAGAGGGGTCAGGAGGGTCCTCAGGGAGAGGGTCTACAATAACTGAGAGATCCATCTCAGTTTCAGGAATAGGATCGATAACAAGATCCTGTAAAGGTGCAGTGGGGATGAAATCCTTTAGTTTGCTGTCTCTGAGAAATAGCAATAAGGAGCCTTTGCTCCTCCCCATCGGCTCCAGGGTTGGTATTATGAGCTGCCCAGGAACAACTTTGATAAGAATGTCCTGTTTCCTCACAGAGATTACAAACAAGCCCATTCAAACATTGTGAACGGATGTGTCCTAATTCATTACACAAAGAGCAACAAACTTTATCACAAATGCTACTAATATGACCCTCAGACCCACACTTGTAGCATGCCTTTGGTTGCCCTGCATAAAACAACCCCCCCCCCCATCTCTACCCAGAAAAAAGGAGTTTGGTAAATGTTGAAGGCCATCTCCCATAGATCTCAGCATGACCTTAAATCGCCAGCCACCCATCCAATACTGTTCACTGTCAAAAATTGCAGTAGGTCCCTCAAGAACAGTGCAGCGTTGATTAATCCCGTAAGTCAAATCCTTCACACTCACACCTTCATTCCGAAAAAGCACAGTAATGATCTTACTTCGAGATACAGCTCTTGCAGCAGGTTACACCATTAGGACTGAAGCCGTCAGGCGTCAGGACCCCACGGAAATTTTCTAGCTAGCAGTCTTCAGCGGGGACCGCCCCCGACATCAGGCGTAGTACATAAGGAGGTGGTCCCCCCACAATCCTCAGTTCTTTTCCCGCCGTTGACATCGCAAACATCGGCCTCTCGGTCCCTTTCTAGCATGCAACAAACTTAGAGCTATGACATTCTCGTCTTTCTTCACAGATTTGGATTCATCTGATGTCCTCTCCAAACACTTCTCTGGAAGGTCACCAATCGAAGTGTGCCTGCGGCAAACAGATCCCCTTCAAGGATCCTCACTTGGCCTGCGTGCGCTGCCTAGGCCCGGAACACAACACCAAGGCCTGCTCCTTCTGCCAGGGCTTCAATAGTCACACCAGGATCCACCACCAGAAGTCCCTTCAAGCATTTCTCTTAGAAGAGAAACTGAAGAACATGGATAAAGAACCTCCCTCCGGGGGGAAGTCGTCGGGAAAAACCCACAAACACCGTGAGAAACACCGGGAGAAGGAAAGGACCAGGTCCCCAGCGAGGGTCTCGGACTCCCGAAGCTCCGGCTCACGGTCAGACCGCTCTCCCTCCTGGGCTCAATCACAGCCTCCCCCGGTTCAGGTCACATCCTCCAGCGGCTCCTCCTCTCTGCAGCCCCTCAAGACTTACAGGCCGTTGGCATCATCCACTCCATCTAAGGCCTCGTCTAAGTCTGGGGAGCGCTGCAAATCTTCCTCCCGTCATCGGGACTCCGACACCAGGTCGGTTTCCCAGCCTCCGCGTGGGTCGGACCCAGTTTCTCGTAAGACCAAGGACCTGACGTCCCTCAAATGGATGCCAGACCCGATGTTGGCCAAGCATCACCGGTGCTCCCAGGAGCCAGTGACAGCGAAACACCCGTCGCCAGCCAGGCATTCGCCTCCGAAGGCGTTGGCCAGGGGACCGACATCAGCTACCCCAGAGAGGAGGACCGCACCACCGTCGCCGGCTGATGTCGGTCGGAAGGACTCATCGGAGGAGGATACCACTCAGCCCGAGGACCAGGCGGGTGACACCGGAGACGTTGGACTCCCACGGGAACCTTCCCTGGAGCGGGAGACCCCCGGGGACCCGACGCCCGGCAACAGGCCACCGGCGCCCGACCCGTCATCGGGCTTGAGCTTGGCAGAGGTAAAGGAGCTCTTTACCTTCTGGTGGGACACCATGAGGAAAGATGTGGTCGCCACACACCCTCCTCCTACTCCGGCTCTGCCTCCACCCACTCCTTCACCACCTACGCCCCCTCCTCCACCCAAGGGGCCCGTAGGACGGTCACCAACCCCCAAGGAGGGAACACAACCTCCTAGGGGCAGATCCTCAGACAGGAGAAGACTTCCCTCTAGATCCACTTCAGGGTCACCCAGTCCTAAGAGACCCAGATGACGCCGGTACACCCTGTCTGGGGAGGATTCTAGATCTGACACCTCAGGGTGCTCCAGATCTCCTTCTCCCATCAGCATTCCCTCTCCGGACTCACACGACCTACCTAGGTCTGCTCCGGATGATCCCTCTTTCGCGGAGATCATAAGGCACATCCAGGAGAATATGGGGTGGGATGCTGAAGAGCTCAACCCCGGGAGACAACGCCTTGCCCGCTACCTTCGGCAGAAAGACCCAAAGCCTGTGGTAGCGCCACACTTGGTGGATACTTTTGCTGACGTCACCAAGGCTGCCTGGAAGCGTCCGCATTCTACTCCGGCAGTGCCGAAGAAGGCTGACCGCCTATACAAGGCCCCTAGGGAGGACCAGTATCTGGCGAACCATCCTCTGGCTGACTTCCTGGTCATCACTGCCTCGCATGACCGGTCTCAGAGACCTCAGCATTTGAGCACACAGCCACCGGACCCGGAATCCAAGCAATTGGATTTCCTGGGTAGGCGCATGTACGCGGCTGCGACTTGCGCCATCAGGTCACTGAATTACTTCACCCACATGGTTCAGTTCCAGAACACACTGTGGGAACAGGGACAGGACCTGGTCGAGAAGATGCCCAATGGCGACCAAAAGGAGGAGCTCTTGAACCTCCTCCGAACGGGTTTGGATGTGGGGACCCAGGTGCTCAGAGCCGATATGATTCTGCGGACTCTTCAGCCAGAGCTGCAGCCTCAGGCATGTGTCTCCGGAGACACTCTTGGCTCTGTATCTCCGGTTTCACCCTGGACGTCCAGAAGAACATCTTAGACGTCCCTTACAATGGCGAGGTCCTATTTGGTGAAGCCTCCGAGAAGATGATCACCAAACTTCAGGACGCAGGGAAGGCAGTCAGATCAGTACAGGCCATGTACAGGTCTCGGCCCGGTTCCTTTCATAGGAACCAGAGCCGCTTTCGCTGCCGGATACAAAGACAACAGCCACGTTCCGGCCAACAGCAGAGGGGCACTTTCACCCAAAAAGCCCAGGCCAAGTCATCCCCTGGCAGAGGCCAACGAATTGCAAAGTCGGCCCAGCCTGCTGTATCAAATGCTGCCACAGCATGACTCCTTCCCAGCCCCTCCTCAGGATCAACGGGAAATGAAGGTCGGGGGTCGCATCGTACGCCATCTGCTAGGGTGGCTGTCGATCACCACCGACAGGTGGGTGCTGCAACTGGTCAAAAAAGGCCACTATATAGAATTTGTAGGCAATCCACCTACAAGACCTCCCCTGCTTTCCCGCTACTCGGGTCAGCACGCCCTGCTCATTCAGCAGGAAGTGCTCGCACTTCTGGAGAAAGAAGCCTTAGAGCACGTTCCAGAGAACCAGAGAGGACTAGGGTATTATTCTCACTTCTTCCTGGTTCCAAAGAAAATTGGGGACCTCCGTCCAATATTGGACCTCAGCGACCTCAACCTGTCAGTCACTTACAAACGCTTCCGCATGGTGACCCTTCTGGGCCTAATTTCCATGTTGAAGCAAGACGCCTTTCTGGCGTCTTTGGACATGCAAGACGCCTACCTGCACATTCCAGTTGCTCAAGCGCACCGGAGGTTCCTGCGCTTCGAGTTTCAGAGCTGCCGTTATCAGTTCCGAGCTCTTCCCTTTGGTCTGTCATCAGCACCTCACGTTTTTACGAAGTGCATGGTGGTCATAGCGGCGTCTCTGAGGAGACAAGGCCACTACGTGTTCCCATACCTGGACGACTGGCTTCTCATGGCACCCTCCAGGGAGGCACTGATGACGGCCATTCAGAGCACCCAGTCCCTTTTTCAATCACTGGGTATCCTCATCAACTATGAGAAGTCACTCCTGGTGCCATCCCAGAAACTGCAGTTTATAGGAGCAGTTCTGGACACCGTCAGAGGGAAAGCTTTTCTTCCCTCAGACAGAGTGGAACACATCAGATCTGTCATCAGGGACCTGTCGGTGAAGAAGACTGTCATGGCCAGATTGGTCCTTCGCCTGCCCGGACACATGGCTGCGGCCATTGTAACAGTCCCAATGGCACGGCTCCACATGCGAGTAACCCAGTGGATGCTAAGGGTGCAATGGGACCAAAGGCAAGACCATCTGCAGCAACCAATTCGAATAACGAAGGCCGCGATTCGGGATTGGCAGTGGTGGCTAGATCCGGGGAACCTCTCTGTGGGGGTTGCCTTTGTAGCGCTGTCTCCGACTGTGACTCTCTCCACAGACGCCTCAGGGCTCGGGTGGGGAGCACACCTGGACGGTGTTCGGTCTCAGGGCCTTTGAACAGCTCAGGAATCTCATCTCCACATCAACATTTTGGAAATGAGGGCAGTCCTTTACGCTCTGCAGGCCTTCCAGTCGGAGATTCCACCGGGTACACTCCTGTTGCAAACAGACAATACCCCTCGATGATGTATTACCTCAACAAACAAGAAGGCACTCTCCTACCGCTTTGCAGGAGGCCATGAGAGTGTGGAGTGGGTATTGCAACCTGGCGCAAACCCTAATTGCAGTACACGTCCCGGGAGTGGACAACACCATGAACAGTCTGAGTCACTCTCCAGGCCAGAGTCCACAGTGGGAGCTTCTACAGGAGGTTCGCGGGGATCTATTTCACAGATGGGGCACTTCCAGAGTTAGACCTTTTCCGGCGTCCCCATCCAGCGCAAAACTGCCCAATTTTGCTCGCTTAGATCCAGGGCCTGGTGTTTTCTGGCGGGGAGCAGCATTGTCCCTCTCCTGGGCGGGCAGATTCCTCTATGCCTTCCCTCCTTTCCCGTTGATCCAGAGAGTTCTCTTAAAACTTCGCAGGGAGCAAGCGATGCTCATTTTGATCGCGCCTTTCTGGCCCAGACAAATGTGGTTCCCTCTTCTGCATCAGCTATCCTGGGAACCTCCAGTTCCTTTGCCAATCAGCTCCCATCTGTTGTCTCAGGAGGCGGGTTCATTGGTTCATCCAGACTTACGTTCATTGAACCTGCATGCTTGGCTCCTAGAGACATAGCCATGCATGGGCTTTGCAAACTGTGTGAGAGGGCTTCGCACCATGCAATTCTGCTTAAAGTTGAACCAGCATAACATTCTGTGGTGATTTGTATATGCAGCCCATGATGCTTTGCATTGTGTGGCATGTGATTTTGTATTTTCTGAAACTTGGCTTCCCAGCCAAATGCCCTTTGGGTAACCCTTGCCTCAGCGCTTACACAGAGGTTCTTTTGTCTTTAAATAGTTTTATTTTAATGGGTTCACTACAACATACCCAAGACACACTGTCTTAGGGTAGCTGGTCCATTCCACTGGGGTGTCAAACAGATGAGGCATACTGATGAGTTCTGGTGGATGAAACACGTGGTTCATGTCATCTGTTCGCACTTTGCAAACTGTGTGAGAGGCCTTTCGGCACCATGCAATTCTGCTTAAAGTTGAACCAGCATAACATTCTGTGGTGATCTGCATATGCAGCCCATGATGCTTTGCATTGTGTGGGCATGTATGATTTTGTATTTTCTTGAAACTTGGCTTCCCAGCCAAATTCCCTTTGGGGTAACCCTTGCCTCAGTGTTTGCGCACAGAGGTTCTTTGTCTTACAAACATATAGTCATTGACTTACAGACATGTAATAACCGATACAAAGACTTGAGCTGTGAGCAAGACAAGGAAGGATGAGGGGTGGGGGAGGAGGGTAGGAAATCGGGGGAGGAGGTGCAGGGATAAGGGGGAGCACGGAAGTGGTTGGGGCGGGGCAGGAGGAGATATGGGGGAGGTGTGGAGGGCGGGAGACAGTGCAGCCAGGGGGCCTTGTCAAGGGAATATGACAGGTAAGGTGCTCGGGGTGCAAAGACTGATTGTAAGTGCTGGGTGCTGGGGCATGTGCAGCTTGAACGGTGGAAATGTTAAGATGGGCAATCACAGGATAAAAGCAGTGAGAGGCGCAGCTTGGACTTGAAGAGGCCGAGTGTTGGAGCGGTCGCTATATCGCTGCCAAGAGAGTTGAGCCAGTTGGATGCCCGATAGGTGAAAGATCTTTGTCCTTGGGTCATGTGACATTGTGGGATATGTAGTAGATAGGAATTGGATCTCCTTGTAGTGACGTTCCTATGTCTAGGCTTAAGGAGGGCACAGACACCAGGTGGGGCACGCCTCATTATAATTTTCGTGGCCATGATGCGGGTTTGGTATTTTATGCGTTTGTCCAGTTGAAGCCATCCAAATTGGGAATAAAGGTCACATGTGTGGGTATGGCAATGCGAGCCAGTGATGAGATGACGGGCCTTATTCAGGGAGGTCGCGATACGTTTGAGAGCAGTGGTAGTTGCAGACCCATATATGATAAGACCATAGTCTATGATGCTGACAATGGAGCTTTGGACGGCCACTGACAGTGCTTCTGGGGTTAGATGTTTCCTGTGCCGGAATAATATGCCTAACCTCGCATTGGCAGACTTTGTAACATTGCTGATATGGACAGCGTATGAGGGTGGGGATCAAGGGTGATGCCAAGGTACTTGAACAATTGTGTTTGCTCTAGGATGGCTCCTTGTTTGGTTGCAATGGAGAGGTGGAGTTGTTTGTTTTTGTTGTGGGGGCTGCAGAAGACCATAGACTTGTTTTTTTTTTTCTGATTGAGAAGCAGTTTATGATTTAGCAACCAGGATTCGATGGAGGACAAGGCCCGCTGAAGTTTATTTTGTAATTGGATTGGATCAGGGTCCAAGATGAGGATCACAGCATCATCGGCGTAGAGAATTATTTGTTCTGGGCAGCTGTCCGGTAGGGAGTTTAAGAATAGGCTGAAGAGGAGGGGTCCCAGAATGGAGCCCTAGGGGGCTCCCAAGCGGACCGGTCTAGGGTCCAAGAGTGTATCAGTGATTCTTATTGTTTGAGACCGTTCTTCAAGGTAGCTCTTAAACCAGCCAATGGAGTCTGTTGACAGCCCAGTGTTCTGAAGCTGGGCAAGCAGGAGGTGGTGATTGACAGTGTTGAAGGCTTTAGTTACATCAATGTAGACTGAGCCTAGTAGTTCACCGGAGTCAAGTGCGTTGTGGATTGCGCCGGTGAATTCAAGTAGGGCTGTGGAGGTGCTGTGACCTTTGCAGAACCCGTGTTGTTGCTTGCACAGGATGTTGTACGTATCCAGGTATTCTGTGAGCTGGTCCGAGACAATGCGTTCTAGTGCCTTGGAGAGTGGGGGTAGTAGGGAGATAGGTCTGAAGTTATTGTGAGCAGTTTTATCACCACTTTTATGGATTGGAGTGACAGTGGCAGATTTCCTTCTGTCCGGGAACTGGCTAAGCCTGGAGGAGAGGGTGAAAATTCTGGTCAGAGGACTAAGCACTTCATCAAGTGTGAGAGACAGGATTTTGAGATCGACAGAGTCATTACTGAATCTTGATTTACCAAGGGCTTTGGTAACATATTTGTGTACTTGGTGAGCCTTGACTGATTTAAAGTAGAAGCGGGGGTGAGCTGGTGGGAGTAGTGTTCATTGCGGACAGAGGGGCTTCACCATCTTTGAAGTAGTCCTGGGGTAGGACAGCGCTGAGGTCGGTAAAGGCTTTGTTAAAGGTATCCACAATGGTTTTTGGGTTGAGGGTTGTGGTTCCGTTGATGTTGAGTATTGATGGGGGGGGGGTTTGGGTGGATTCCCGGTGAGTTCCTTTATGTTCTTCCAGAATTCCTGACCATTGCCACAGGAGTTTGTGAGGGCATGCTTATAGTAGGAGGACTTAATTTGCCGGATGTTTTTGGTGCAGTCATTGTGTGCACATTTGTAGTTTTGGATGTCGTTTTGCCTCCCAGAGTTTCTGGCCAACTCCCATAGGTGGTCTCTTTGTTTTTAGCATCCTGAGGAGGTCACCTGTGACCCAAGGGTTACTGAGGGATTTGACTTTGCGTTTCTTTATAGGAGCATACGTGTCACAGGCCACAGTGAAGATGTTTATGAAGTGGTCAAGGGCAGTGTTTACATTGGTTGCATTGAAGATAGGGGACCAGTCTTGATGGAGGAGGTGGGATTTGAGTCGAGGAAGGTGACCACGGGGTAGAACCCTGCTGGTGATAGTTTCTGGTGGTTGTTTGATGAATTTATTTGACCAGGTACAGCTAACAGGGGAGTGGTCGCTGAGAGAGTCAGGGAGGACATTAGTGTTAGATATCCGCGATAGGTGACTGGTAAGGATCCAGTCCAAGGGTGTGCTGGTGCCGGTCCTGTAATTTTTCCTGGTTGGTGAGTCAACCATTTGTGTGAGGTTCACCACAGCAATGGTATCCCTGTGTGCACCAACATCGGCCGCAGGCCAGTTGATGTTGAAGTCGCCTAGGAGGATGGATTTGGTGTCCGGTGGGAGTGACTTTACAAAGTCAAGAACAGCTGTTAGACTAGTTCCCTGTTCTTTGGGAGGAATGTACTGTAGATGGTGGCAACAGTGAGGGTTTTGTTTTGGTCTCTGAGGAGGATTCTCACTGGTAGTATCTGAGCAGTTGTGGGTTGGAGTGAGGTAATGATGTGGTGCCCCTGTATGGAGTCTTTTAGGTAGAGAGCGCAGCCCCTGCTTCTTTTGGAGAGGCGATCCAGCCTAAAGAAATTGTAGCCAGGAAGGCTGATTGCATGGTCCGGTACTGATGGTGTGAGCCAGGTTTCAACAACTGCCAGGATGTCAGGGCAGTGTTGGCTGGTGAAGGCCTGTAGGGCATCCATTTTAGGAAAGAGGCTGCAGATGTTGATTGATATGAATGAGAGGGCACCTGAAGGCTTGCTCAGATTAGTGGCTTTAGAGCAGAATGGGCCAGGGTTTGGGTGCATGTTGCCTGACAGCATTAGGAGGAGGAGGACTAGCCTCAAGGAGCTGCGACGTATTTCTATAAGGGAATGCTTTCGCCTGCTAGCATCTCGGGAAATTGCTGAGCGTCGACGATAGTGGGTGAGGGTAAGCGTAGACGGGGGGACCAGAGTGGAGGGCTAGGACCAGTGTGGGTGTAGGACAGTTTCATGCGGTAGGATGGACCCTGGGCAAGGGGCAGTGACCAGTGTGCAGCATGCCTATGTGGAGGAAGGATGTAGGAATGTGGAAGCTGTGGGGAAAGGAGGGAAAGCAGGCTTTTGGGGCATGCAGTAGGGGAGGAAGACAGGCAAGAAGAAATAGAATAGGGGGTAGAGAACGGTGGAGGCACATGATTAAGGTAGGATTCAGGGTAGGCGGAGGGAGTGGGTTAAGATAGGCTGGCGGGGCTAGGAGAAGGGGGCGGAAGAGCAGTAGCTGGATCAGTGGGAAGTGAGGATACAGCCAGGAAGGCCAGGTAGCCAAGGAGTGGAGGTGGCGACGAAAAAGATGGGGGAGTCCCAAACAGGTACCCAAAGGAGCACGAGTGGGGGGCGGGAGGAAGGTCTATAAAGTTAAGGTCGGGGAGGGGCGGCATCATCCCTCGCCATTTGCCATAGAAATGAATGGCGAGCAGCCCAAGCAAAGCAAGTTTTAGCTGGCTCAAGAGCCAATCCCCGAGCAGGAGGCAAGAAAGCGTCCAATCAGGGTGCGGTACAGATATCGTGGGGCCAATGGCGTGGCTCTCAGCAGTCCTGTGGTTCAGGGAAGTCTTACCCAGTTTGAGAGGATCTCGAGGGCGGAAAGGAAGGTATATAGCAAGTAAAGCAACTGTGTCTTTCAGAGGGTAGACTTTCTTTTTTTTTTTTTTTAATGAAAGAACAAGAATCCCTCTAGTGGCAGGTCTTTAATCTGCTAATGGAAAACTTCTATTAGACACCTGAAATGTGCTTAGTTCTATCTAAAATCTATTTGTAAAAAGCACCAGGTGGCAAAAGCAGGGGAAAAGTTCTGGCCAATCAGAGCGGGTTTGCTGGAAGCGCCTGTGTTCTACTGGTCTGCGCATGCTGTGACATTCCAAGGGAGCAGGTGCGCGCCCTGGTCTCGGTCGGTGGCTGGCTGGGTGCCGGCCAACCGTGGGGGAGCTGAAGCAGCCCCGTTCAAGGGCAGGCAGCTTCCATGGAGCTGCAGGCGGGCATTCTGGTCTCGGTCGGTGGCTGGCTGGGTGCCGGCCAACCGTTGGGGAGCTGAAGCAGTCCCGTTCAAGGGTAGGCAACTTCTAAGGAGCTGCAGGCGGGCGTCCTGGTCTCGGTCGGTGGCTTACTGAGTGCCTGTCGACCATGGGGGAGCTGAAGCAGTCCCGTTCAAGGGCAGGCAGCTTCCAAAGAGCTGCAGGCGGGCGTCCTGGTCTCGTTCGGTGGCTGGCTGGTTGCTGGCCGACCGTGGGGGAGTTGAAGCAGCCCTGTTCAAGAGCAGGCAGCTTGGAAATCATTTCACAGGTATGGCTCACTAGAGGGAGATATCCACAAAGAAGATAGGACAGTTACTTACCAGTAGCAGTAGATCTTCGAAGGAGTCTCCTCCAATGAGTCACTGTGCACCCTCCTGCTTTCCCCCTCGGTTTGGTGGGGTCTAGTGTGGGTTTTGGGTGTCATCATTTTGCCTCATTTACCATGTACTGTTTTTTTTTTGGGGGGGGTCTTTTTTTGCTGGTCAGCATCACTCCCATTTGAAGCTTTGATGTGCTTGGCTTTTTTGTTTGTTGGTCTGGCACAATGTTATTTCTTTGTCTTCAGTGGTCAGGCAAAGGAGGATTGGGGCCACCCATGTTTTAGATGTTCGACATTGTGGGTGGCCCACTAGGAAAAGCTTCCCAATGGGACCAACACTGATGGCATCTGTGTTTCATAGGTGTGGCTAACTGGAGGAGATTCCCTCGAAGATCTACTGACTGTTATTGATAACTGCCCTACATTCTTGCTCCAGTCCCTGTGGCTAGATTTTCTTAGTTTTGACTACTGTTTTATTTTTTAAAGTTTTGAGTTTATGCATTAATTTGCACAAGTATAGCTTAATTTTTTGTATTTTTATCAGTTGATCTTCATCAAGGGTGTCTCTTGCAGGCACTAAGTCCACACAGAAACTTTTCCGCTAGCAATCTAGTAGGGGCCGCTCATGACAACGTCAGCTGATGACATCCTTCCCCTATGTTGTTTCAGTGGTTCCATAGCATTTCTCACCCCAGGAATACTCCAATATTCCTAACTCTTATGCAGTATGCCTTTAAGCCAGATCTGCCCAGAAATGGAACATTATGTTAATGATGGAGTCATTGGCAGGTGTCATTTTTTCAAATGCTGCCACCTGTCAACTGCCTGCATTCTATCCCCAGATCTCTCTCTCCGCCTGTCAAGACTAGACACTCTGAGATCATTCCTCATTATCTCATCATGAAACTTTAAAAAAACACATATAAGTATTATTTTGTTTTCATCAGCTTCCCTTATCTTTTGTTTATAGTAAAACCGTTAGCTCATTTTACTTCAATTACTAATTTTTAGGTCAGCCCGATAGCGCTGAGGGCTGAGGCACTAGATGCCTAACCTCATGCAATGCCAGCTACCCATGTTCAGGAACGAGCACGGGCCACCGGGGATTGGCAGCAGCGGAGAAGGATTGAGCATCCGATGGACTGCTGTCCTTCTCTGGGGAAGGGGGGTTCCCAGTTGATGGTGTCTGTCTGCTCCATAGCAGAGGCTGGAGGATGTGGCTGCTTGCTGTAGACAGGGGAGGAGTCAGGGCAGATGCTTGAAGGGAGCACGTGCAGATGCGTGCACACTCCGCAGGTGTCATTGCACACCTCGACTCCAGGGGAGAAAAACACCAGAAAACCAGCCACAGCAGAATGGTGGAGGGTGCCTCGCGGGCTCCGCTCCCGGCCAGCCACGGCACTGGCCCCTTGAATCCGATCTCTGGTGGGGTTGGGGAACCCGGTGGCCTGCCAGTGATAAGCCTGGGCCGGGTCAGTGCTGGATGGTGGACATCGGATGATAGGGCTGGGGGCTTCCTCCGGAAAGAAGCTGGCACAATAAAAGACAGCTAAAAAAAAAAAGAATACTAATTTTCTCGGTTTCTCACGGTTAGTCATAACCGGTGAGGACTCGAGCGTTTTTTTAGACTTAATGGAGTTTTTTTCCACTTTAAACTCTTTTATTGAGGTAGTTTGTTGTTTAAATTATTTTTTTCGTACCCATTGTTATTGGTTACGGAACCGTTAATCCCGGTTCTTTTTTTCTTTAGTTCACAGTTCTGATCGGTTCCCCAATCGGTTCTGAACTGACCACAACTGATAAAAGTTTAAATTAATTGCGGTTGCAGTTTTTGGTTGGATTATCTGAAAAACCTAAGAAAAAGACCGGTGAACCCGATTTCAGAAATTGTTCAGAGTGTGGAGAAGTGTTTGCCAAGGCAGATAAACGCAGTTCATGTGTTGTTTGCCTTGGTTATGATCATTTAAAGACAGATTGTGAAATCTGTAAGACCTTTCCTGAAAAAACACATGAAAAACGTTTGGAAAGGCTTAAAAAGGAATTGCCACCACCTAAGGGTCCCTCTGGCTCTAACCAGCTGATACCCTCTGTAGCTGTGGGTGAAACCACAGGGGCCACACTTTCTACCCTGATACGGGTACAAAAAGGCTTGCTGAACCGGCTAACTCTCTGGTTCCCAAGAAGAAAACTATGAAAACCAAACACACTAAACCCCCTGCTGGTCAGCCTATGGGGACTTCTGCTGTGTCTGTAACCATGCCTTCTCCTCTGGAAATTGCACAGGCATTTAAAGTTGTGCAAGCCTTGCAGGGTCTGCTGCCTGCTGCACAACAGTCTACAGCCCAGACCCCGGCTGAGTTTACCCAGTCCTATCTGCATGAACGTGATGACTATGGGGAATATGAGGAGGAGGAGGAGGATGAGAGAGAGCCTATGGAGACTGAAGTCTCTCCTGAGTAGGAATTTGGCTGTCCTCCTAAATCATCAGAGGATTACTCATCTCATTTTTCTTTTGTCAGAAAAATGGTGAATCCACTGGTTATCTCTACCACTGAGGTAGTAGAAGATGAGGAAGAGGCAGAGTACTTAGAAATGATGGGGTTAACACCCACAAGAAAGCTATTGTTCCCCATAAATAAGTTTTTCAGAAGAGATGCAATAAAACTCTTCCAAACACCTGGATCAGTCCCACCTTTGGATAAAAGGTTGAACAAAAAGTACCAGTTTGATGGGGATGGGTCTGAATTCTTATTTTCCCACCCTGACCACCAGAGGGTGGTACAAGCTGCAGCCTGTAATAAAGCAAAAGTTCCTCTTGCTTCTCACCCTCCAAAGAAGGGTTCAAGGAAAATAGACAGTATGGCCAAAAAGGGCTATTTATCAGCTTCTTTGGACATGAGACAAGCTAATTTCCAGGCCTATGCAGCCCAGTACCAAAAATTCCTCTGGCAGTCTGTCATGGCTTTGGCAGATAAGGCGCCTTCTAACTTTTCAGCAGACCTTACTGAAACTGCCAGGTTTGACTTAAAGGCTGCCAAATATCAGTTCCAGATGGCAGCAGACAACAATGATACTGCTGCTAGGTGGATGGCAAATACAGTTGCTCAGAGGAGGTTTGCCTGGTCAAGAGCCACAAACATTATTCAAGACACCCAAACCAAGGCTCTGGATTTCCCAGTCGAGGGTAACTCCCTCTTTGGAACTGACACAGAGGCCTATATGAAAAAAGTTGACGAATACAAGGCCACTTATAGAAGTAACTCAGCCAAAGAGAAGACTTCCCCGTCCACAAGACCATTTGGAAGGGGAAACGGGGCAAACAGTTCAGCTCCAAGCCTTTTTATCAGGCCATGGCCATACCCCAAGTACAACAGTACCCTCAGCAAGGGTACTTCAGAGGCAGGGGCAGAAGGGGTTCCAGACATGGCTCCCAGTTTCAGCCCCAGGCAAAGCAGGACCCCTGACTCGTCTTCCAAGGTCGCCTCCCCACTTCCAGTGGGGGGCAGACTGACTCACTATTTCCAGGCTTGTAAACAGATCACCACAGACAAGTGAGTCCTGGAAGTAGTGAGTCAGGGATGGTCCCTAAGCTTCAAATCCCTTCCCTCCCTGAGAACCAGAGTGTTCAAACCACCTTCCATTTCAGAAAGAAAGCTGCTGGAAAAGGAGGTTCAAAACTTACTGTTGACAAAAGCAGTAGAATCTGTGCCTCCACAGCAAAAGGGAAAGGGGTTTTATTCAAGATACTTTCCAACAACAAAGAAAAATGGGGCGTGGCAGCCTATCCTAGACCTAAGGTTGCTAAACAGGCACCTAACGAAGCCAAGGTTCAAAATGGTAACCTTGTCACTGATTCTGACAGCTCTCCAAAAAGGAGATCGGCTAGCATCTCTGGACCTAAAAGATGCTTATTTCCACATCCCTGGAAGGGAGTCTCACAGACAATACCTCAGGTTCAGACTCTGTTCAGGTCATTACCAGTTTTCAACCCTGCCATTCGGTCTCACTTCAGCTCCAAGAGTGTTCACAAAGTGCCTGGCAGTGGTCGTGGTACATCTGCGAAGGCAATGTGTCACAGTGTTCCCCTATCTAGACCACTGGTTGGTGGTGGAAAAATCACAACAGGTAAAGGAACATCTACAGCTCACCCAAGGACTCTGGGTTTTCTGGAAAATCTCAAAAAGTCAGTCCTAATCCCTGCACAAGTCCTGCAGTTTATAGGAGCATAATTAAATACCTAGGAGGGCAGAGCTTACCTACCCCTGGACAGAGTAAAAAGCATCCTGCAATTGGCAGGCTCCTTCAGCCTCAACAGAACAAAAACTGCAAGACAGTTTCTGCAGTTACTGTGCCACATGGCAGCCGCCACTGGCACAGTCCTGGGTTCCAGATGAGAGACATTCAGTTCCACTTAAGAGCTCATTGGTGTCAAAAAAGGGATTCTCTATCAGAGATGGTCCCGGTAACAAAAATGTTACTCCTGACCCTTCAGTGGTGGAAAGAGAAAGCCAACCTCGGGGCCCTTTCCAAAAAAAGACCCTCCATCAGTGATTCTCAGAACAGATGCATCACTTCTAGGGTGGGGTGCTCACTTAGGGGACAAGTGCAGAGTCGCTTCATCACATAAACCTGGTGGAGCTCAGGGCGGTGTTCCTGGCACCTTCACACCACTAATACAGGGAAAGGTGATATAGGTTAGAACAGACAATACCACCACCATATATTACATAAACAAGCAGGGAGGAACAAGGTTGGATCCTCTGTGCACAGAGGCCGTGTGAATGTGGACTCTGGCCTACTCCCTAGGAGTCTCTCTTTAGGCCATTCATCTGCCAGGCAAGGACAGTACCTTAGCAGATGCCTTGAGTCGAATCAACCAGGCCCATCATGAATGGACCTTAACCAGGCAGGTGGTAGAAGAGATTTTCAGATGGTGGGGTACCCCAAAAATAGATCTCTTTGCATCCCACGAAAGTCATCACCTGCCACAGTATTGTTGCAGATCTCGAGCTATGGGAACAGTACCCCTGGATGCTCTGATTCTGGACTGGTCGGGAAGGTACCTGTATGCATTCCCTCCATTCCCTCTAGTGTACAGGGTGCTACTCAAGCTCAGGGCCCAGTCAGCCACTATGATCTTGGTAGTCCCAGACTGGGCCGGGCAGCCATGGTATTCTCTGCTGCTCTCCATGTCTGTGGTCGCACCAATACACCTTCCCTGGAGGCACAACCTGCTAACCTCCAGTCAGGGGAGACTCCTGTACCTGAACCTCAGGTTACTCAGACTCAAAGCATGGCTCTTGAGGACTTAGAGTATGCTAATCTGCATCTCTCGGAAAGTGTCCTGGATATCTTGAGGGGTACAGGAAACCTTCCACCAAGAAAACCTACGCCTATAGATGGAAAAGATTTTCTATCCGGTGCTCCACCAGGAATATAGTACCAGCCCTGGCAGGGGTTTCAGCTGTGCTGGACTACCTTACTTATCTGCATTCATTGGGCCTGCAGCCTTCTACCCTAAAGGTACATTTGGCTTCAGTACCTGCTTACACTTCAGCAGGGAAGAATATCTCTTTGACATCAAATTCTGTCTTCAAAAGGTTCTTTAAAGGTATGGCCCACCTGCATCCCCTATCAGGAAACTGGTGCCAGCCTAAGATCTAAATATCTGTATTGCCAAACTTATGGGCCCCCTTTCTGTGCCTATGTCTTCAGCTTCTTTGGAATATGTCACATGGAAAACAGTTTTCCTAGTGACAGTCACTTCTGCCAGAAGGATCAGTGAGCTCCAGGCTCCAGATTGTGATTCAGTGCCCAATACCACACACTCACGGCATCACTACAAAGGGGGTATGAGTGAGTCCCACCCTGCTTGTTGATATAGTAGACAACACTCAGTTTGTCTGACTGCACCAACAGTTCTTTTATCAGGTCAGTTTTATGGGTTACAATTTCAAGTGTTTCAAAAGTGATAAGATTCAACTGAAATAGGATACCAACCTGTTAGGCGGCAGGTTTTTAGTATCAGAGGTGGAGTGCTGTTTTCTATCCTCAGCGGTGGCATGCACAGAGGCTTAGCTCTAGAAGGTACATCTTTAGGCCTTTTTTAAAACCCCCAAAGGAGCTGCAGTCTTGAAGATTGCTTGGTAGGCCATTCCATAGGGACGGGATGTAATTTTTGAACGACCAAAGACCTTGGCTTGTTTGGACTTTTGGGACATGGAGGAGTCGACGACATGAGGATCTAAGTGTTCTTTTAGGCTGCTTGAGTACTAAGGTACGACTCAGGCTGGGGAGAGCATCCGTTTGTAGAAGCTTGAAAGCCAAGCATAGGGAAGTGTAAGCCAGTTTGCCCTCCAGGGAGGGCCAGTTCAGTGAGTCGAGTATATTACAGTGGTGTTCTAGTGGCTGAGCTCCCAGGGCAAAGCGTCCTATTCTGTGGTATAATTTTCCTAGCATTTGCATCTCGGTGTTTTGCATTGAATGTAGCACTGGGGCACCATAAAATAAGGTGGGCAGGAGCATGCCTGTAGCTACCTTAAGTCTGGATGCCTGAGTGAGAAAAGGGGTTAGACTGCACATGAGCCCAAGCTTTTGATTTAGTGCCTTGGTTACTTCCTCTGTTTTGTTGCAGACCTCCAGTCCTAGGGACTGTTCCTCTGGATGCTCTCATTCTGGATTGGAAGGCAGGTTTCACTATGCCTTCCCTTCCCTCTGTTGTTCAGAGTCCTGATCAAAATCAGATCTCAACCCTGCACAGTGATACAGGTGGCTCCAGATTGGGTCAGACAGCCTTGGTATCCTCTGCTACTGTCTCTACCAGTGTCACATCCCCTGTCTCTTTCCAAGAGGTACAATCTCCTAACCTCCTCCCAGGGGAGGATCTGGTACCCCAATCTCCAGTCTCTCAACCTCAAGGTCTGGCTCTTGAAGAGTTAGAATATGCAGGCCTGCATCTTTCTCAGGGAGTCCTGGAAATTTTG
This sequence comes from Neoceratodus forsteri, assembly GCA_016271365.2. Taxonomy (NCBI): domain Eukaryota; kingdom Metazoa; phylum Chordata; order Ceratodontiformes; family Ceratodontidae; genus Neoceratodus; species Neoceratodus forsteri. The sequence goes on from CM057458.1 coordinate 558,887,069, forward strand.
AAGGTTTCCAGGAAACCTTCCACTAGAAAAACTTATAATTCCAAATGGAAAAGATTCAGTATTTGGTGTTCTCAGAAGAGCATTGTGCCTGATTCTGCAGGCATTGCTACAGCCTTAGATTATATGGTTCATCTTAATGGTCTAGGCCTTAGGCCTGCAACTCTGAAGGTTCACCTAGCAGCTGTCTCTGCATTCCTTTCAGCAGGGAAGGGATCTTCCCTGGCATCTCATCCTGTTTTCAGTAAAATTTTCAAAGGTCTGGTTCATATTAACCATCCCTTTCGAGAGCCTACTCTGGCATGGGATCTCAATGTCTGCATTGCCCAGCTTATGCAGCCACCCTTTGAACCTCTGGCTTAGGCCGAGCTGAAGTACTTGACCTGGAAAACTGTGTTCCTGGTAGCTATTACTTCTGCCAGATGGATTAGTGAATTACAGGAACGTTCAGTCGAACCTGACTTCATCTCCTTCCGTAGGGATAAGGTGGTCCTAAGAACCAGTAGGAGGTTCTTACCCATAGTGGTATCAGATTTTCATCTGAACCAGTCTATGTCTATGTGTTTTTCACTAAACATTCTTCTTCAGGGGAAAGAAGATTACACAATTTGGATGTTAAAAGGGCTCTTAGCTACTACATAGAGCATACTAAGGCACACAGAAATGACTGCCTTCAATTGTTTCTCACTTGTGGCGAAGTGGGGAAAGGTAAGCTTGCTACTAAAAGAACCATTGCCAGGTGGATCATCTCTTACATACAATTCTGCTATGATAAATTGGGCAAAACACCCTCCCAGGCCTGAGGGCTCACTCGACTAGGAGTACAGCTGCTACTCTGACTGCGGCCAGAGACGTACCCTTACTAGAAATCTGTAAAGCAGCCACCTGGAAAACAGTCCATATATTCACCAAGCATTACTCTATGGACATCCAGGCTAGAAGTGATGCTAGGTTTGGTACGGCAGTACTGCAGATCCTGTTCCCAAAGTAGGTTCTGCATTCCCTCCTCCTGGGAGAACTGCTTGATAGTCTGCATATTGTCAGAATACAGCAAGACTTCATGTTGTTTGAAGAAAAAAATTACTCACCGTAGTAATGTTTCTTCTAATGGAGTCTTCCTGTATTCTGACCTCCCTCCCTGCCTGCCCTCTCAGAACTTAGTTTTTGGGAAGTGGGCTGGCAGGTACAGTGTTGCACCTCAGGGGTTTACCTTGTACCCTCCCTTTTAAGGGTGGGGTAGTTTGTTTTATTGTTACCATTGTTATGTTAACATATATATTATATTATCACAACCTTTTTTCTTGGGTTCTTGACTTGAATCTTTTTGGGACACAAATTGTTGCCTTTTGGCCATGCATTAAACAATTTCCATAGTTTACTTCTTAGTTAGTTTGCTCATAAGAATTTGACGGTTACACTGGTAAGTACCAGAGACAGAGGTTTGAAAACCGAGCTCGAGCTCAACGTTCTATGCTTCTGCATAGAGTTAACTCTTTCCTCTCCGGGGCAGTTCAAGTGCTGGGGCTAACTGCATATTGTCAGAATATTGTCAGAATACAGCAAGACTCCATTAGAAGAAACAACATTACTATGGTGAGTAATTTATTCTTATTGTTTAATCTGATACAAGATGGTCGCCCACTGTACATGGAGTTAAGGGGTTTCAGTCTGGTTTGAAAAGTTTGCTGATGATTCTAAACCAGGCTACACTGTAGAGAATTCATCAAATGTTTACACATTCCAAGGTGATCTTGATGGGATTGCCAGGGGGGCAGATAAATGAGGTGGGCAGATAAATGGGGTATGTTGCTAAACACTGACAAATGTAAAGTAATTCCTATGAACTGAAAAAACAAAGGCCACAAATGCTTCATAAAAGGAGCACACATTACAGTGATGTCAGATGAAAGGGACCTGGGTATATCATCTTTGATAACTTCATATCCTCAAAACACTGTGCAGTGATTAATAACAATACCAGGACATTTACAGGATGCATTAGGAGACATTTTGTCTTACGAAACAAAAATGTCATTCTTCCACGTTACAGAAGATTGATGCGACCATATGCAGATTATGCCTCACAGTTTTGGCCACCACGCCATAAAAAGGATATAAAACAAACAGATGGTATACAGAGAAGGGTAACAAATTATTTAAGGTGTGGAGAGCACAGGTTACAATGAAAGACTAGATGGCCTGGGGTTGATGTCATTAGAAGTTCATAGGTCAGAGGGGATCTGCTTCTACTCTATGATATTCACCTGGATAACAACTTTATGACTTCAGTGGGGCTCCATTACAATTGTAGGGAAAGGGAGTCCAAGGGAAATTGTAGGCAACTTGCTCAAGTTACACCAAAGACAGTACATAGATCAAACTTTTACATGTCAAGAGTGGTCAAAATTTGGAATGGTCTTCCTGACTCTATTGTTAACAATCCAAACAAGGATGTTTTAAAAAAAGGGTTAATGTACTACTATTAAATGAGTACTTCTATCAGGTTAACCACAGAGTGGCGGGTTGGCAGCCAAGATGGATCGTATGATCGTCTCCTACCAATTAAACCATAGTAAACCATAGATAGATAGAGCAATCTTCACCTTGGTTGTTTGGGCTCATATCATTGATTTTCAATGGTTTCTGCCCTAAAACAAAAGAAATAAAGACCAGCTAAATGCCATTCTTTGTCTCTACCAGCTTCCACAACACGAGAAAGCTGTCCTGTAAATCTGCCTAGATACAGTAATAGCGAGGAAACTACTACTGAAGGTAGAAAGTATGCTTCGCATGGCTGTTTTTCTCTGCTGCAGTCTCTGTCACCCAGCCAGATTTAAAAAAAGCTGAAAAACACTCCTTTTTTTGAAAAAGCAGCAGTGAAGCAGCTTATGTATAAAAATTTGGAGACAGTATCACTGAAGATAGAAAGTTCACTTCACGTGGCTCTTCTTTTCCACAGCCACCTATAACACCAAAAGAGACTTACAAAGTGTGCAAAACCTCCTTTATATGGGAGTAGTCATCTTTGGAAACCAAGGAAGCAGAAAACACTGTTAAGCCGGTAAAAAGCACAGGACTCCAGCCGGAGACATTCTGATGCCTCTAATGGCAGCCATTTTAAAAGGGGGAAGGGGTTTTCTGAACACCAACTGGCAAAAGGAAACAAAAAGAAAAGCACCTCGATGTTTCCCTGCCTGAAAAGCAAATAGAGGAACCAGTGCAAGAGAAATAGCACGCTTTCCTTGGAGGACATTAAGCAAATGTGATCATTTTTCAAAGAATGCATAGCTTTGAAAAACCTCTCTCCAGTGCCTCTCCTAGTCTCCCTCAGCAGAGGTATTTGAGGAGGAAGAGGAAAAATGGCTGATATTCAGAATCCAGTGTTCACTGTGTCAGAAGTGGACACAGAATAGGCAGAATTCATGAGCATACTGGATCTTACCAGAATACCATTAAAAGATTCTGGCTAGTGTGTCATCCACTGTGGCTGTAGACAAGAAGAGTCAGAAAAGATACGTGGTACACAGGGAGCTCTCTGAATTCATCTGTGCTCACCCTGACCCTCCATAGCTTAACCGGAAGAGAATTGTTTGGCTGTGCTCAATCTCTAAAAGTGAGCAAAAAGGGCTCTGATGATGGGGCAATGGCTCCGAAATGTCAGCACATTTCATCATAGATGGGCCTCCTGTTTTGGATGAGGATGACAGAGAACAATCGAGGAAAGAAGAATCAGCAAGCGGTGATACACCCATGAGCGGGCAATTTGAAACTCAGTTGCTGCGCAAAGAGTAGGGAACGAGTCCCTTGAGCAGCGGTCGGCTGCATTGTTGAGGAATCTCGAGGAGTGACGCGCTCCCAAAAAAGGATTAGGCAATTGAGCCAGGGAGCGAGGAACCGAAAGAAAAGGGTGAAACCAGACCCTGGACAAAAAACAGAAATACTGGTACAGTGACGTTTGTTATATATATGAGAGACTTGGTGAAGCCTATAGTAAAAAAAGAAAGAAAGGGCGCAAAGTACACAGCATAACTAAGTGCACAAAAAAATGTAACGAAACAAAAAGTTTCTATGCACTACAAATGAAAGAGTGTTTGTATTCTTGTAGGCATAAAGAGAGTGCGGTTAAGCTCATTCACTTCTTGAATATTTACTACCTCCATAGGTAAGTCAGACAGTTGCTTGTGAGAAAGTGAACATAATTTGCTTGCCATACCTCCTGATAAAGGTCTAGTGGTTAAAAGGCATACAGTATACTATGTCCACCCTGTTGCAGAGCCTGCATGGGTGTAGACAGGCATACTCACTGTACACATTTGTGTACAGTTTTGTTGAGTGCCTGTCACAAACCATATGCCTTTTTGTTAACATTTTCATTCAAATCTGTAACATTTGGGTTGGTGTAGGTCACTGAGGAGTGTCTCTGTTTAAACTTCTGTTGTTTAGGAGACAGATACATGTATAACTTCTCTTTAGAGATCAGAGAAATTATCTGACAACAATCTGACTGGTTTGGAAAGGGTGCCCTTGGGAAAGGATGTGTACATTTTTAATGAGAGGTGTAACTGTTGGAGATTGTATACAAAACAGAAATTTCTGGCTACACCCCTGTGCGGAGGCAGACAATCTACACAAGTTACTCTGCACATTACCAGCAGGCCATGTGGAATACAGTCCTACCACTATGCAAGAGCGGGCCTTCCCAAGAGAAGCTTTACCTAACACATATCATGAAAGCTAGCTTGGTACCTGCACCAATTTCTAATGCTTGTTATTGGCACTGAATCTAGGGCTCCAGCAAATTCAGTGTCTTTTGGGAGTTTGTATAGCTTAGAACAACTTGGTGGTCATAGGACATGCGAAATGAGGCAGATGGAGCTGATTCCTCATTGAGGTATTTCCTTATTTGGTAACAAAACAGGTATACATAAAAGTTTATGAGCAAAAAACAACTTTTAAAAATGTTACCTAGGGGAAGGTTTTATTACAACAGATCCTGTGTGCACCATGAAGACACAATTCAGTGGGGCACAGTGTGTGTTAGAGGCAGAAAGGGAAACAAGACAGAAATATGCACCAGCTTCACCTTCCCAGCAAAAGTCCAGCCCCTGACAAATTTGTTCATGTCACAATAGACTATTACTGATAGGAGGGCACCTTTCTTATTATCTTGAAGAGTGAGTGTTTTCAGCTTATTCACCAGAGCAAAACTGTCTACTAGCACTAGTGGTAAGATTTTTTTTTCAGGGGGAGAGAGAGTGGTATATTTTGTGGTGTTATAGGAGAGATACTTAATACCGAGACATTTGTTCTACTGTCTCCAGGTGCATCATTATATCACAGAATAACTGCAGATTTGTGTAGATGAAATTCAAGTCTCATTTCTGTGATGTTATTCAGCTGACTTTCTTTCAACCATTACCAGAGCATCTGATTTTACAGTTCTACTTGGCTATATTCCAGACAAAGTTGGTTTCTGTGGCTTCAGTTCATCCAAATGTGAAGAGGAAGCAAATATTGAGCTGTCTGATTCAGACTAGAAAGGGGTGGCCTTTGCTGCTCATGTGGTCGTGGCTTCTCTGATGTGGCGAGAATTTGTATGGAAAACAATAACAAGATTTTCCATAACACAAGTTTAGTAGTACAAATACTTGACAGTGCATGAAGTGTCATGCTGAAGGGACTGTACTGATACCCGGATTATGTGCATCCTCACATATTTTGGGAATGTCCTTATTTAGCACCCTTTTGGGCACATGTAGAAAGAGATCTTTCTTACATACTGGAAACTCCTCTGACCTTCTCCCTAAAGTAAAATATTGACTTGCAGTACCCATTTCCAAAATCATACAAGGCTCTGAAATGCCTCTTTAATAGTCTCATTGCATCTGCAAAGAAGGCTATAATCCAAAACCTGACTTTGTTCCACAGTACGGTCAGTGAGACTGTTGCAAGTAATGTATATTTACAGGATGGAAAATTTGACAGCTAAAATACTACCAAAATTTGAGAACGTATATACATTTGTTACTTCATATAATGACTTGTAGGAATGATTTTGTGCCTTGAATATGGAGAAATTGGAGGACTTCATGACCACTAACCACACCCTACCAGTTCTTTTTTATTTTAGCATTCTTAAGTGAATAACATTTACTGAATATTGACTTGCTGATCGTATAATGCTAGCTAGAACAGCTGGAATTCTCTAGAACTCTGTCACAGTTCATACTATCTCTGTATACTGTTGCTGATTGTAAGCACACCAGGTGTGAACTGTTGTATGGCAGTGTTACACAGGTTGTAACATACTTGTTTCATAAAATCAGTACATTACAAATTAAAAAGGAACTTGGGTAATAAAGTTGCTTGAGTTAAATTCTGTGGAGATTATCAGTTTTCCAGCTGGAAAGAGTTCCTTCTCCTGGTACTTTGTCACTCTAAATAAAAATGGGGAATGGCGATGCGTTCTGAGCCTGAGGCTCCTGAACAGGCACCTGAAAAAGGAGAAGTTCAGAATGGTAGTGGTATTTCCTTTCCTAGGTGACTGGCTAGTGTGTGGCAAAACAAAAGGGGAAGCAGTGTGCTCATATCACACTGAGGAGCCAAGTCAGTGGTGCCCTGGTGGCAGTCCGGTTGTTTGCATCCCACTAATTCAGGAGTTTGAATAGAGCACAGGAGCCAAGGTGACAGTTGTTCTGGAGTGACAATGGCCATTTCGTTGTGGGTGTCAGAGTTTGACACTATGCATGGACAGCTGTTGTTTTGTGCTTTGCGTGGTGCTTGGAAAAATGGAGCAAGCATCTTAACACTGCTGTTGCCAAAGTATGGCACAAGGATCACGCATCAGTATAATTAAAAAAAAAAAAAACCACTTCCAACTCCAGCAGGAAGAAGAGATCTGCATTAACTAGAATACTGCCAAGTATTTTGAGGAATTTAGCCTGGGAAGAGACTAATGTGCGGTTGGGACTGGGAGGCAGTAGCAAGGGGAGATTGCCCTTGATAGCGTGAGCAGGGTTGCCCTTGAAGAAGTGAACTGGAAATCTGAACCACAGCTGAGACTGTACAAAATCTGGGCATATGTTTTAGAAGCTTAAAGCAAAAAAGAAAGATGTATGTTTTTATACAGTACTGTAGGTGTGCTGTGGGAGTGGGGGTGAATGGATGGGAGTTACAAAAATGTTTTGTTTTGTTTTTATGTGATGCCAAGTAAAAGTATGACTGTTTCTTACTTTCTAATGTATCAGCCAGAAAGTTTCTGAGAAACTTCCTGGATAGCATGGATATGTGGTGCTGCATCCTTGTTGCCAGTAGGGTTCCAGGAAAGGTGGTTGTCACCCTGTAAGGAGAGAAACAAAAGTTCCTGTACTCCAAACAAATAACTCCACAAGATGTTTATGCAAAAAACAGACTAGTATATTCCAAGGTCTGGAGGACTACATAGCCCCAGTGCTTCAGCGTGTCCTTAGGTCTTTGTTAGGGGGTGTGTCCTTCCAACATAATTTTCCCCATTTTAAACCGATAGTTTAATAACGACATACTATGGCTTTAGCAGTGCTTACATACAGAATCAGAATATTCCCAAAGATGTAAACCTCCACTAAATACATTTTATATAAATGTTGCCTCTCATATCTAAAGTACATTAAACTAGCAGAGGCATATAATAGACAAATCGAACCCCAAATTTTTTTGGGGGGGTAGTTTGTGAATGGGAGGGGGGTTTTAAGATCACAAACTAGGGCTTTGTGAAGGGTGATGGAAGGGGGACAATTATATTTTTTTTTCCGTAGGTACTTTGCACATTTTTCGATTTTTTTGTTCCTCAACCCCGTTCGTCCTAGCATCGCACACACATGTGGAGGCACATGCATGCCATGCACTATGGGGTGCCCCACCCTACCTGTCGCGCCATTACCGCCTGCGCCTGTCACTGGTGGTCTGGACCTCTATCCGGTGACGGCGGGACTACAGGCAGGTGCCCCCCTCCAGGGAGAGGATAGCCAGTGCTTAATCCTGCCCCACCCTGCCCCCCGTGCCAGCACCCCAACAACCCAAGGTCATTCCCAACCTGGGTCTCTGGCATAGCTGCGAGGTGGGCATGTCCAGCACCTCAGCCCTCAGTGCCACCGGGCTGGCTGGGACAATAATAGTTGGCAAAATGTTTAGACCTCAGCAGAGAAGCACAAAACTAAATTTCAAGTAATGTCAGGAATTACAGTATGCCCTTTTAAGTCTGCAAAATCAGTCAGTTTTCAAAAACGCATTCCAGAATTGTCAGTTTTCTACAATAAAAAAACTATATGTTAAATGCAGTATTTAGACTGGAGATTTCACCAATAAGGGGACCAATTTTTCTGTTCCTCATTAGTGTGGCATCTGTAAGACAAAAGAGACACGACTAACTAGAGAGTACATAAATAGCTAGACACTGGTATTGTCAGAGAATATTAGCCATGAATTTTACAGCACCAAGCAATTGTGGTCAGAAATCACTGTGGCATAAACTGGTGTAATTCAGGACTAAATACCCACAAATGTAAAAAAATAATGGATTAATCAACTTTATGAAATGGAACATAGTCCAGATCCTAGATCCTCATTGAGACCTATGGTCTGTATGGTGTTTACTGATACAATCAAGCGTGTTTCTTTTTGAAGCAGGGTTATGTAACTGTCCAGTTATATTTGTACATAATTATCTGTACTGTTTTCTTATGCTTGGAAAATTTGTTTCCCCTCGGTTCTCCCCTGAAAAAGGGACTTGACTGTCTCTGAGGGTCCACCTGGTCATCAAAATTTAAATAAATAAATAACTGATTCTGTCACCACTTCATCTGCCCTGTGGGATATGCTCAATACTTTGCAATTGCAGACGGTTGGGGTCAGAGTTGTCTACCTCCCTGAAATGTGTTCCTAGGGCAATGCTTTCACTGCCATTTATAACTGTAAAATGTTCCTGCAGCTTGACCTTTAGTGGTCTAATTGTATGACCTACATAATGTTTCTTGCAGGAACACCATGTGGCATAAACAACAAATGGTGCTGAACAAGAAATGAATTGTCTGGTGGTAATATTTCTCTTGTTTGTTGGTAGAAGACAGTGCCTTACCTGGTATATTGACAAAAGCTAATGTGATTACATTTGTAAAAAAAAAAAAAAAATGGTTGGTCTGGGTGGTAGCCAGTTTAAATGGTTTGGTTACCTGGTGGCTACGTAGTGGCTAGCTGTCGAGATGTTCCCCAAGTTCTGAGCTTTCTTGAAGGTGACCCTAGGTTTATCCCAAATTAGATATTTGAGTATGGTATCCCCGTGTAGTACAAGCCAAAATTTATGTAGATTAGATAGTGATAGCAGAAAAAGACAGATGGTCCATCCAGTTCCCTGGTAGCTACATAGTGGCCATCTGTCTAGCAGCAGGTGTCCCGCCAAATTATTTTACTGTATGGAGAAAGTTATAACAGAGTTCTCTTTGTCCTGTTTTGGGAAGTTAGCAATGTGTTCCTGTTGGTTTTTCAAGCTTTTTCCAGAGCTTCAGTCAGGATATTACTGTTGTAGCCTGTCTCACTAAATCTCTCCTGCATGTCTTTTGCCCATGTTTCAGATTTCTCTGAGGCAGAGCAAGTTCTCCTAAGGTAGATAAACTGGCTGTAAGGGACTGAATTAATGAGGTTTTTGGGATGTTAGCGTTGGGCTTGTAGGATGGTATTAGCTGCTATGGATTTTCTGTGATTTGCTGTTTCCACCATCTGTTCTGACGTGGCACTCAGGACTACAGGAAATTGATTTTTCTGTCGCAGTGATGGGTTATGTAAATTTAAGGCTGGAGCTTGTGTTATTGATATAGTCATTGAAAGCATCTATCTCTGCCTTTGTTCCTTGCCCGTCACAGATGACGTCATCGATAAAATTGATAAAGTCCTATGAAATGACATTACTGTGGAAAATGTTTTTAGTGACATCCTAAATGAAACTCTCCTCCCACAGGCCCATGAATACATTGCCAAATGATGAGGCTATTGATGCCCTAATCGCTGTACTACATTTTGTCTGTAGAAATCAACCATTAAATACAAAGTAGTTTCGGTGTAAGACAAAATCTAGGGCCTGTAGGAGGAAATTGACTGGTAACGCTTTGTGCTTAGCATTGCCTCTGATATTCAATCTCCCATACACTGTAAGCCATAAAATTTCCCACATCTGTGGTGGGACTCTTATATTTGTGAGTTGTCTCAAAACTAAAGGGGTAGAGCTAGAAGGACAATTTTTAAAACAAGGCTCAGTAGGTTACGTCCAAGCCAGAACATCTTGATGTAAATGTTTCCGAGTATCCCTGCATGATGGGTAATTTAGTTATAGTCCATTTAAAAAGTTTTTGGGCTGCTGGCTGAAAATAATCAGGTATCTGCAGGTAGGGATGTAATTTGGGAGCCATATTGTGCCATGCAGAAAAAATATCGTCCCAAAGTAAGTTTCACCCAGTAATGAGCAGTAGAGGATATTGAGGCTATACCATATTTAACACTATGAAAAAAGGAACAAAGTATGAAAAACCACTGAAACATAGAAACATAGACTTTGACGGTAGATAAGGACCACTTGGCTCACCTAGTCTGCCCATTTCCCTACCTACAGGATAGGCCCAGATCCTAGTTAACCAACAGCCTATTTCTTCTTACCCCCCACAAGAATTGCCTTATGTCTGTCCCATGCACTCTTGAATTCTCCCACAGTTTTAGACCCCACAACCTCCTCAGGAAGGCTGTTCCATGCATCCACTACCCTCTCTGTGAAAAAATACTTCCTCACATTGCCCCGGAACCACCCCCCCATCTTTAAATTGTGTCCCCTTGTTCTTGCACATCTCTTTTTTCTGAAAGATGCTACCCTCTTGGACTTTGTTGATTCCACTGAGGTACTTAAAAGTTTCTATCATCCCCCCGTCTTTCCTCAAGGGTATAATATTAAGCTCCTTTAGTCTCTCCTCGTACGTGCTTCTCTTGCAGACCCTGCACATTTTAGTTGCCCTCCTCTGGACTGCCTCTATCCTGTCTATGTCCTTGCACAGATGGGGTCTCCAGAACTGGACGCAGTACTCCAGATGGGGTCTCACCAACTGTCTGTACAGAGGGGATAACAACTTCCTGTTTTCTGCTGGTGATGCCTCTCCCTATGCATCCCAGTATACCCCCAGCCCTCCTTACTGCCTTCTCACATTGCTTGCTAACCTTAAGGTCATCTGATATGATTACCCCCAGGTCCCTTTCCTTTTTTGTTGTTGTTACTATCTCCTTTCCACGCCTCCTTGTGTATCAACCCTGTTGCAGATCTTTGTGTCATCTGCAAAGAGGCATACTTTTCCTTCCAGTCCCTCTGCAATGTCACTTATGAAGACATTAAAAAGAACTGGACCCAGTATTGAACCCTGCGGAACCCCACTAGTAACCTCTCTCTTTCTTCAGAGTGGACTCCATTTACAATTACCTTCTGTGTCCTGTTGTCCAGCCAATGTTTTACCCAGGCTACCACCCTGGGACCCACTCCCAGGCTGGTTAATTTGACTATTAATTCTTTTGTGTGGGACTGTGTCAAATGCCTTAAAGTCTAGGTAGGCCATGTCCACAGCCCCTCCCTGGTCTACTACTTTGGTCACCCAGTCAAAGAAATCTATTAGATTCGTCTGACATGACCTTCCCGCTGTGAACCCATGCTGCCTTGGGTTCTGTGCCCCACTGGCCTCTAGGTACTCAACAATTCTATCCTTCAGAAGTGACTCCATCACTTTCCCTACCACAGCGGTCAAACTGACAGGTCTGTAGTTTCCTGCCTCTGTCTTGGTCCCACTTTAGTGAATGGGAATCACATCCGCCTTCCTCCAGTCCTCGGGTACCACACCATCCTCCCATGATTTATTAAAAAGAATAGTCAGTGGTTCCACTAGTTCCTCCCTTAATTCTTTTAGAATTCTGCGGTGAATTCCATCAGGCCCCATTGCTTTGTCCACCTTCAGTTTTAGGAGTTCTTGCAGAACCCTTTCTTCTGTGAAAGGGCTGGGATCGACCCCCCCTATCAAGAGTGCTTCTGTTAATTGGATTAGGCACTTCCCCCTCTTTTGTGAATACTGAGCAGAAATATTCATTCAGTATCCCTGCTTTTTCACTGTCCCCCTCTGCCCACCCACCATTCATTCTATTCAGCCTCACTATCCCTCCCTTTGTCTTTCTACGCTCTTTGATGTACCTCTAAACGGTTTTATCCCCCTTCTTAACCGAGTTGGCTATCTTTTCCTCAGTTTGGGCCTTTGCTATTCTGACTTCCCTCCCTGCTTCCTTCTGCCTTAACTGGTACAGCTGTCTGTCCTGATCCTTCTGTGTTTCCTTATACTTCCTGAATGCTATCTTTTTCTCCCTGACTTTCCCAGCCACCTCTTTTGAGAACCATAGTGGCTTTTTCTTTCGTTTTGATTTGTTTATTTGCTTCACACAAAGGCTTGTTGCCTCTGTGATGGCAGTTTTGATGATTCCCCATTGTTGCTCCACCCCTCCTTCTAGCCTGTTTGCTAGTGCTTTTCTGAGGCACGCTCCCATCTTGCCAAAGTCAGCCCTCCTGAAGTCCAGTACCCTCACTTTTGTATGGCTTGACTCTGTAGCTGAGTTTAACGTGAACCACACTGTTTGATGGTCACTTGTTCCCAGATGGCAACCCACTTCTAGATCTGAGATCCTCTCACTGCCCTCATTTGAGAGTATGAGGTCTAAGATTGCTCCTCACGAGTGGGTTCTGAAACTAGCTGTCTGAGGCCTGCCACCTGTAGGGCACCGAGAATGGCCCTGCTCTTGGATGTGGCTGCAGCAAATGTGCTCCAGTTAACATCTGGCATATTGAGGTCTCCCATCAACAGTATCTCCCCTTTCTCTGCCATCCTAAGAATGCCTTCTATCATATCCTTGTCTATTCCCTCCCACTGACATGGGGGTCTGTACACAACCCCTGTGCGGATTGTGGTGCCCTTTCCAGTCTCCAAGGTGACCCACAGTGCCTCCTCTCCTCCCTGTTTACTCTTTTGTTCAGTTGCTTTTATCCCTTCCTTTACATAGAGAGCTACTTCTCCCCTGCCTGTCTCTCTCCTGTAGGTTATGTACCCTGGTATGTTAACATCCCAGTCATGGTTCTCTGTGTACCATGATTCTGTGACTGCTACGATATCCAGGCATCCGTCTTCCATCAAGGCCACCAGCTCAGGGAGCTTGTTGCCCAGACTACAGGCATTTGTACTCATTACCCTCCATTTCCTGATGGCCTTACTCCTTTTTGCCCCATCCCTGTCTTTCTTGCCTTTGTCACTTTCCCCATTTACCCCTGCCCATCTCCCTATCGCCACCTCTATGATGGTGTTTACCGCACTTACTACCGTGATTTTTCTTTGGGGGGGCGCTAGGATTTCCCTGCTCCTTTCCACTGTAGGCTCTATCATGCCCAACCCACCCTTGTCTTTACTTAAATAGCTGTAACACCGTTTAATGGGATTTAATTTATTGCCCCACAACATCTGAAAAAAAATTACATATATTTTTGTTTACTAATGTATTGGAGGTGGAAGAATATTGGCAACATATTGCAATTGGGGAATGATAAATTGCTTCAAAATCTGTATTCTTTTTAGTTTTGATAAATTTCCAGTGTTTCCACCTCTCTGTCTTACAATCTGCTTTATTCAGGGAATTCTCCCAACTATCCTAAGGGAGATTCTGTGGTACAAAAAGAATACCTAATTTTTTTTTTTTTTTTGCATAAAAGGTTTTTATTGGAGCAATCCATCTTTATGCATATTAAACTACATACCATATTTGCCCCCATCATTTTACATGTAGTTATCCCCTTTCATACAACTACATACATTTAAACAAACAAAAACCCACTAGACATCCCATAATTTGTACGTTTGTACATTTTCAAAACATCACTAATGCCATTTGCTTAGTAACTTACAATACAGTCAGTCGTAAGCCTCTATGGGGCCTAGGTCTTCTTTTTTCTCTGCATCTTTAACACAATTCATCAGAAGTCTCTACAACCCTTCATTAAGAATATGCATCTCTGCCACTGAGAGAGATCCTATAAATGTCTCCCATTCCTGCCAAAATCTATGTTCCTTATTTTTCAATGTGAATGTCAATCTCTCAAGGGCTAAAACCTGGATTACCAGAGTCTTCCATTGCTGCGCACTTAGGGTGGCAGCCAAAACCCAGGTATTTAAGATACATTGTCGGGCTAGGGTCAGCTAAAATTTTAATAGGAGTTGTGGTTAAAGCTATACCCTGTACCTGACAAAAAAGTGTGATTCCCTGTACCCACTAGAAGTCCCTTACATTTTGAGTAATTCAGTTTAGAGTTGAATAGATGAACATACGAATTCAATTCTTGTTAAAAAAAAAAAAAAAAAAGTTAAATGGTTATAATTAGCGAAGAACCCACAAACGTTGTCTGCATATGCTTGAATCAGTAAATGTTGCTGGCTTCCCCGACCCTGCAAACTGATCCATTTGGACCTTTGAATCAAATGTCTTAATAAAGGGTCCAAGGAAAAAATATATAGAAGGGGTCTTAGGGGACACCCCTGTCTAACCCCAGTGAAAATCTGAAACCCCTCTGTTATTTGCCCTTTTATAACAGCCCGTACATAAACCATAGAATAGAACAATTGCATATGGCTAATTACTGCTAATGGCACCCCATACGCCCTAAGAGTTGCAAACAAAAAAAGAGTGTAAAACCTGAGCAAATGCTTTTTCTTGGTCAACCCGAGAGTATACAACCCGCTGCTCCTGAAAGTGTTAAATGTTCAACTATATCTCTAATGATTACAAGTGCATCTTGAATTTTCTTATTTAGGAGTCCTCAGAATTGCTGTGGAGAGATTACCTGATCAGCATAATGTTTTAATCTGTTGTTCATAACATGCGTTAGTATTTTATAGTCTGTATTCAATAAGAGAATAGGTCACCAATTTTGTATTTTAGACTTGTCCCCTGATTTAAATAGGTAAACTAATAAACCTTCTCTGAGGGAAAGAGTAATTTTATTTGAGTTAAAGAAAAATTGATACACTTATTCTAAACAGATAACTAACTCAGATACAAAAGCCTTATAAAACTTGCTTGGGAGACCATCCAAACCAGGCGACGTGTCAGTCTGTAATGATTTTATTGCAACCTCTATTTCAGCAGTTGTGATATTACTTTGTAATTTAAGTGCATCTGCAGGAACTGCAGGGACATGTATTCCCTGTAAATAATCCTGAAAGTTTTGATCAGTATGGGGGATCTGACGGAACCAAGGATTGATAATGCTGCTTTATAATGTCTTCTGTATCACTGACAGCCTCTATTTTCCCCCCATCCAGAGTAGTTAGATACTCTATGGTCATTATATCATGCAGTTTTTGCACGCTTCAAAGGGATCTCCTACTGGTGTTTTCTGAGTTCCTCCATAGAGCATTGCCTGGATTGTTTTTGCTCTGTCATATTGATAAGCTTGCATGTCCTGCTTTAGTTGGGAAATTTGGCTAGTGTAGCCCTGTTTAGAAAAATGAGCTGTTGTGTAAAGTTGCTGCAATTGCCTGCATAAGGACAAATATTTCAAGAACTTATTCCCTGTTTTTACTCCCCATACTTAATAAACCAGGCCTTCAAATCTGTTTTAGTGTCTGACCACCATTCTCCTATATCAGTGTACAAAAACTGAACAGACAATCTGGCTCTTAAAAGGGACAGAATACACATTTTAGCTTGGTGATGTGTCAGCACTGAAGTATTTAACTTCCATCGATTATTAGTTTTATGGCTCCCAGCAATGGCTGTAACTCTCAAGACTAGCATCAAATGATTCGAGAATTCTATAGCAACTATAGTCAAAGACCCTTTAGGCAAATAGGGGAAATGAACATATGGTCTATCGTAGTTTTACACATACTCCGTGTGTTTTGTAAATTTTGGACCTGTATTATATACACTGCAGTCAATTAAGCCTACAGTATCTATAACCCTAGACAACGTATTAGAGTCACAATAGATATTTTTCCTCTTCTCCTGAGGCTTTTGCACCTGTTGACTATCACAGTTAAAATCACCACCAATAAATGTTTGTAGGAAGTAACTAAATATGGCTGAATAGATTGTAATAGAGAAACTCTTTTTAGGCTT
This sequence comes from Neoceratodus forsteri, assembly GCA_016271365.2. Taxonomy (NCBI): domain Eukaryota; kingdom Metazoa; phylum Chordata; order Ceratodontiformes; family Ceratodontidae; genus Neoceratodus; species Neoceratodus forsteri. The sequence goes on from CM057458.1 coordinate 558,903,269, forward strand.
TCTTCTGTGGACAACATGTATTGATAAAGCGGCAATCTGTGGATTTCCAGATGCCATCTATAATGAAAACCCTACCTGGGATGAGATCCACCAGTTTATTCAATGAAAAATCATAAGAACCGAATAATATTCCTACCCATCTGCACAGTCAGGGCCAAAAGACCTATTTGAAGGTCCCCACAGCCATTCTCTCTTGAAAATCATCACCTGTTCCCTAGAGTACATCTAGGTTTCTTGCAGGAGAAACGTCAAATTTGCATTCATGAACATAAGTAAAAACAGCCTGCCGTTTCACACTATTTAACAAACTATAGATATTTAAAGATCCAAAAGACAATGACACCATCGTGAAAAAGGTGATTAATAAACTATACATTTTTCTTTTCTTTTTTTTTTCCTTTATATTCTCCTTGTTCCACACCGCTAGGGGGTTTGTCTGATCCTATTGTTTGAGAATCAGAGTCACCCTGCTCCATCTAAGAATCTCCCTCATTTGTGAACAAAGCTGCATAAGTGTTGTTGGACTCAAAAGATACAGGAGGAGGGAGCGGCTTAGGTTTTAAATCCCTAATGGACCGCCTCCTGGGTAAAGTAGGTAAAGCAGTGGGGCTCGAAGGACCTCCTTCTGTAGTGTGAGGGTCTTTGTAACAAACAGGGGCTAACAGTACTGAATCAACAAATTCACCAGGCACAGGTTCCGTTTTAACGGGAACTTGAGATATTGTAGGTCATCGGGTATAACAGTCATTTCTTTTATTTCTGGGGATGGGGAGTGAAATGGTACTAAAACAGGAGAAGGAGGCTTAGGCCGGGGAAAGGAAGCTCTAGCTGTGTCTTGAGCTTGTTGGATCAAAAGCTCAGGACTGATGCAAGTGGATTTATTTTTTGCCGCCTAGGGGCATTCTCCAAAAACATGGCCATACTCCTCACATAAATTACATTTGGTGTGATTAGCACATTGCATGGTGATATGACCTAACTCTCCACAAATGTCACAATGAGCCTTGTCACAGGTGCTGGATAAGTGGGTCCTAGAGCAGCATTTATAACAGGCTCTAGGTTGCCCTGCGTAAAAGCATACCGCCGGTCCCTTCCAAGCATAAAAGAATTAGGAATATGCTCCATGCCAGTGTCAGCTTGTCGTAGCTTAACTTTGTACTTCCATCCCGCTGTCCAGAACATTTCTGAATCCAGTATGGCTTCTGGTTCACTTAATATGTCACACCTTTGGGACAACCAATATGTGATGTCCTCCACATGGACCCCCTCATTCCGAAACATTACTGTTACGTATTTTATGAGGGGTTTAGTTAAAGGAATTACCAAAAATGGGGTCCATGTGGAGGAAAATTTCACCTGAGAGAAATGCTCCCAAAATAATTCTAAGGCATAAGTGGTTCGAAAACTTACATCATGGTTGTCCTCCCCTGATATATAAATAAAAGCATAGACTTCTCTAAGAGAAAAATGCAAAGAATCTTTTAACAGGTTTTTCCCTACAAACTGCCTGTCAGGTCTATCAGCCAGCCCCCTTTATAATGAATATGGACTGCATTTCGCCTAGGAGCTGCCTCTTTCTTTGTTTTAGTAAATAACTCTGAGAGGAGAGGCTTTTGTGGTGGTGGTAGTTCATCAGGTGAGGCCTCTTTTGGGTCAGATAACAGTTCATTAGCAGCCACAATCTGTACAGGCTGCTGTGGCGTTTTTTCATGCAGCTGTCCTGCTTCTTTTGGGGAAAAAGGCAGTTCTTGTGCAGCTTTATCTACCACCCCCCCAATGATATGATCGATGGCAGGTAGCAAAGGCCCTGATGTTCCTAAGACGCTGCGTTCTGGGAGATGTGGCCTCCACTCAGGGGAAGCCTGCGAAAAATTCAGCGTGGGGTCCCAATCTGAATTGGGTAATCAGTTTCCATTGGGTGTCTGCTTCCAGCCAGCATTTTGTAGTGCTTTCTGTGGGGACCATGTGTCATTGGTTAGGATAGGGAAGGGGTAAGTAACTGCTGCCTATGCTGCCACACCATGTGAATCCCCAACTGTATGATGAACATACCTAATTTCAGTGTCAGACCCAGTGTTCCTATTTGCCAGTGTTATTACAGCACGTTTTTCTTTTAGATCTTCACTTTTCCCCGTTTTTACCGATGTACTTTTAGCAGCAAATGAAAAAGTTGTAACCCCTTCCTGGGAATCCTTTTCAGTTTGATACTGGACTTTCTGTTCATTTGACAAAGTTTTTCCTACCCCCAATAATCCTATGGGCTGTTTAAACACAAAGCCAGTCGCCCTCATCATATGATCCATGTTCTGGACCTCAGACCCACATTGTGTTAATATTACAGACTCCCTACCCCGACTGTAATTCAGCGGGGAGTTCTAACACAGTTTTAGAATTGTCAATTAGTTTAGAAATATTCATGTCCAGAGATTTCCCATGCTTATGGCACACGCCTGTTACAGCGTTTGAACTGCCAGCCTGTGAAGCACTTTCTGTGCTGATAACATCAACAACCGGTACAGTTTCTTTTAAGTTTACAGGCTGTTGGCATGCGCTTTCAGCAGCGCTTAGACTGCTAGCCTGTGAGTCACCACTAGAATCGGCAACAGCGTTATGAGAAACATTCCAAAAGGGTGACTTACCCAGCCCGGACGGGGCCTTTGAAGTGACTACGTCAGCTGAATAGTTGATGGGCGGGCGGTAGCTTTAAGAACAGAAGCAGCCAGATTATGTTTAGCGAGCTGTGCATTCAGCTCACCTTGAGCTTTTAAATGCCATTCTTCCTCTTGCTTTAATTTCAGCATGACCTGATTGACTGCCATTCTGTCCTCTGCTGTAGCAATGAGCTGAGCCTCCGTAGCCAAATCCTCTGTGGATAAAAAAAATATCTCCAATTTCTTCATCAGATTCTTCTTTATCAGGAACATTTGTTAAAGCACTGTCGGTCTCTTTCACACAGAAGGCAGGAGAGGAGACTGGCTCCCCTACTTCCACGACGTCCATTCTCTCTGGAGACTCGCTCCAAGTGGCCATTTCTCCAGCCCACGAGTCCCCCTACAGGAAGAGGGGAATTTCTCCGGTGCGCTGGCCAAATTTCCCCTATTCACCACAAACAGCTTAATCTGGTTCAAGGTCATTTGGCATTCATCTGTATCCCCCTCCCCCGGGTCATGCCTGCAAATAGGCAGAATTTGTCTAGTGCACTTAACCCAGTCAACAAAAACTAAATAAATAAATTCATGGCAGCATGCACCAGTGTGGACCATTGAGCCCAATGGAGAATGCACTCTCTGCAGTGGGAGCTAGTCCATCAATGGCCTCAGCGCAAGGGCTACTTTGACCAGCCGGTCACCGTGAGCCTGTTGATGTGGAATGCCCTCCAGTGGTGGTTAGTCCCAGAACATCTGCAGGAAGGAATCCCATTTCTCCTCCCAAAGCCGACGGTCACTATCACAACCGATGCCTCCCTGATGAGCTTGGGTGCCCACTTGGGTGAGCACAAAGTCCACGGACTCTGGACCCCTGAGGAGTCCCGATGCCATATCAACCTGCTGGAGCTTCTGGCAATTCCGCTGGCACTGACAACCTTCGCTCCACACATTTGGAGTCAGGTCATTCAGGTCCAGACAGACAACACCACAACCATGTACTAATTCAACAAACAGGGTGGGATGCACTTCCTTCCTCTATGCAGGGAAGCTCTACACATCTGGACCTTCATGCTCAGCCTCAACACCAATTTCCTCGCTATCCATGTGGCCAGCATATCCAATCAGCTGGCGGACACCCTCAGCTGGGTAGACATTTTACGAGTGGTCTCTCCATCGGGAGGTAGTGCACAGTCTGTTCTCCCGATGGGGCACACCCTGGTGGATCTGTTTGCCACCAGGGAAAACACAAACTGAGGCTATATTGTGCCCACCCACCTCAGCAGGGAACGGTGCAAGGAGATGCCTTCTCGAGGTCCTCGACCCTGGGCTTCCTTTATGCCTTCCCTCCAATTCTGCTGATCCACAAGGTGCTGATCAAGGCCAGGAGGGACAAGGCATGGATGATCCTGGCGGCTCTGGACTGACCCTGCCAGTTCTGGTACCCTGATCTCCTCAGCCGCAGGCTCCCATGGCATCTTCTTTGCCCAGACCTGCTCTTTTGCAATCAGTGGAAGGTACTCCATCCAGGCCTTCAATCCCTGCATGTACCAGCCTGGTTCCTGAGTGGCTAGAGTTCCAGGCTTTGGGTCTGTTCGAGGTTGTCCTCACCATGCTTGAGGCTTCTTGGGAGGAGTCGACCGGAAAATGCTAAGCCTTCAGATGGAAGAGGTTCTCTATTTGGTGGCAGGGCAAGGGGATGGACCCCTTATCATAGTATCATAGTAAAAGCCAGCAGAATAGACCCCATGGTCTATCGTGTCTGCTCGGAAGCTAGCCCCCTACTGGGAGCTCGCTCCTCCACCAGCCCCAGAGGTGGCCCTCCCTGGTCTCAGCTTCCCCCTGTACCTGTCCCAACCTTTCTTGAATTCTTCCACCAAACTCCTGGGCAGTGCATTCCATGGTTCCACCACCCTCTCTGTGAAGAAGTGTCTCCTGCTCCCCTGTACTCTGCCCCCTTCCAGCTTCCACCATGCCCCTGTAGTTCCCCCTTCTTAGCCTGAACACTTCCCTGGCTCCACGCTTATTTATCCCCATTACATACTTGAAAGTCTCTATCATGTCCCCTCTGTCCCTCCTCTCCTCTAATGCATACAGATTGAGTTCATCCAGTCTATCCTCATAGGTCCTACCCTCCATGCCCTGAATCATCCTGGTCGCCCTCCTCTGGAACCTCTCCAGCAGCGCTATGTCCCTCTTAAGATCTCTTAAGATTCTGGGGTCTCCAGAACTGCACACAGTACTCAAGATGCAGCTTAACCAGAGCATTATACATAGGGAGGATCACCTCCCTCCTTCTGGAGATAATCCCCCTGGTTATGCAGCCCAGCATCCTGTTTGCTTTTGCTGCAGCTCTTTGACAGTTCTCTGTGTTGTTCCTTTTGCTGTCCACCACTATCCCTAAGTCCCTTTCGCCCGATGTGACTTGCAGTGTGTGGTCCCCCCAAGGTGTATGCATGTCCCGGGTTTCTGACCCCCAGATGCAGCACCCTACATTTCCCTGCATTGAACTTCAACCCCCACTTCCTTGCCCACTCCCCCCCCCAGGGTATCCAGATCCCCCTGCAGGGCCTCTCTCCCCTCCTGCCCGTCTGCCAGTGCTCCCAATTTTGAGTCATCTGCAAAGAGACTCAACCTACTCCTAACACTCCACCCTATGTCCAAGACATAGGAATTGAACAGGAGTGGCCCCAGAACTGAACCCTGGGGGACCCCACTAATGACCCACCTGGGGAGGAGACTATCCCTCCAACCACTACTCACTGTATTCGCCCCGTAAGCCAGTTTTCCACCCACTTGAGCAACTGCCTCCCCACCCCCATCCCCCCCAACTTTGTTTGTAGGCCGTTCTGGGGTACCGAATCGAATGCCTTACTGAAATCCAGATAGAGAATGTCCACCGGCCTATGTCTGACCAGGGCACCCGGCACCCAGCCATAAAACTCCACCAGGTTAGTCTGGCACAACCTCCCTGGAACAAAATCATACTGCCTGTCATCCAGGTGCCCCAACCTTTCCAGCTGCCCCCCCAGCCTCTCCTTGATAATGCCCTCCGTAACCTTGCCTATCACAGATGTTAGGCTAACGGGCCTGTAATTCCCCATCTCCTTTCTGGACTCCCCCACCACCACTTGTGGATAGGCACCACATGAGCCACCTTTCAATCTTGAGGCACCCACCCTGTCATCAGGGAGATGTTGAAGAGTGAGGCCAGTGGAGCTGCCAGCACATCTGCCAGTTCCTTCAGCACCCTTGGATGCAGCCCATCTGGCCCGGTGCCTTCTCAGTCTTTAGATACTGGAGGGCCCCTCTCACCCTGTCCACTGTGATTTCACCCTCCCATCCCCCCTCCTCATGCATACTCTCCTCCCCTTCTAGATACAACCCATCCCCTGCCCTAGTCTCATCCAGTCCTTCAGTCTCCAACTGACTTCCTGGTTCAGTGGGCTCCTCTACCCTCCCATCGGGTTGGAAAGATCCCCCACTTCCCCCAGTAAAGACAGAGGCAAAGTTCTCATTAGCACCTCTGCTTGTTCCCCAGCTTCCTTCGCCCATCCTGCCCGGTGGCTAGCATTCTCGACTACCTTTGGTCCATCTGTCAGGCCTTTAGTCAACATCCTCAAGGTACACCTGGTAGCCATCTCTGCATACCGGGCGTGGGCTGGTATGCCATCAGTGGTGCAGGAGAAGGTGGTCTGTTACTTTTTCAAAGGCCATGACCACATTTCCCCTCTGGTGTGTGAACCACCACCACCGTGAGACTTATTGCTGGTGTTGGCAAAGCTCATGGGCAAGCCATTCGAACAGATGCACAGGTGTGAGACGTCTCACCTGTCATGGAAGACCGCCTTCTTGGTGGCTGTCATGTCAGCCAGAAGGATCAATGAGCTCCAGGCACTCTTGGTGGAGTCTCCTTATTTGGCCTTCCACAGGGACAAGGTTGTCCTTCACTCCAACCTGAAGTTCCGCTTGAAGTTTATGTCTGAGTTTCATCTTAACCAGTGATCAGTCTCCCAGTGTATTTCACCAACCACACCTCTGAGGCCGAGGTCAAGCACAAGCTCCATATTCTGGACCTGCGGTGAGCATTTGCCTATTATAAGGAGCACCCAGCTGAAGTATGGGGAGAGGTTTGCCAGCTCTTTGTCACCTACACTGAAAGCTGCGCCTAGCAGATGGGCAGCTAAGTAGACAGTTGGTAGGTGGATTGTATCCTGCATCGACCTCTGCTATAGGTTGATGGGTAGGGAGCCTCCTGTTGGGCTAAGGGCTCATTCCACCCATCACACCGCTGCCTCAGTGGCTGCTTCCAGGGATGTACCCCGTCCAAGAAATCTGCAGGGCTACTACCTGGAAGTAGGCACACCTTCATTTCCCACTACCACATCAACCTTGAGTCATTCCAGCATGCTGGCTTTAGGACCTCAGTTCTCCAGTCTCTCTTCCCTAAGTAGGGGGTGTGCACCTTGCCCCAACCTCCCTAGAGAACTGCTAGGAGTCTGCCAGAAGTGTGGATTGTTCATCATATCCACGTCCCTAGAAAATCAGGTTACTCACCTGTAACTGTAGTTCTAGGAGTGGTGTATGATGTGCATTCACACTGACCCACCCAACCACCCCTGGCAGCAAGTGGCACACCGATTCCCTCTTTCAGCAGGTAAGATCTGATGTTACAGGGTGGTGTCAAGGGAGTTACCTCTTGGGTGGGTGGGAGCAGCCAACTTGAAGATGTTCCATCAGGAATTAAAGGGAAAGGAACACTGCCAGAAGTTTAGTTGTACATCATATACCACTCCTAGAGCTACTGTTACAGGTAAGTAACTGTTTTTCTGTGCTATGCCTGGACCTAAATTCAGAATGGAGAGGCTCAAAGATGTCAGCGGTAGTGAGGTGTGCCTCAAGCTGGAGTGCAACAGCCTTCTCGATAACCTTTCCCAAAAAGGAGAGGTCATATTGTGTCGGGCGTAGGTTGCAAATGTTGGCTGCAGCTCTGAGATCACCTCACAGACCTCTTCCATCGTCACTGGCCAAAACTCCTCCCAAGATCACTGATTGCGTCCCTGTCTCCAAAGCTCTCCTCCACTGGGCTGTCGTATCCAAATTGGAGTTATGCCAGCCCTAATGGAGGACACCCTGTCTGAGAAGAACCAACTGAATTACTCACATTTCGCAGGTAAAACTGCTCTTACAGGCTCCAGACAGGCAGGATGAACAAGTCTCTCTAGAGTCCGAAAGAGCCAAGATGGTCGGTTCTTCCCAGCAGCAATCTCAAGAAATCTTGCCTTTTTCTGAGTGATTGTTTTCTGATATTCCTCATAATGAGACATCAGAACTAGTTTGTCCTCCTGGGCCCTGGACCTCCTCCAACAACACTCCAACCTTTGTCCCCTGGTTTTCCGTGTCCTCAATTCACCATCAAACCATGGCAAGCTGAGGCGCAACAGCAGGAGATGTACACGCACTGGCACTATGAAGTCAAAGGCCTCCATGGCAGCCTTATTGTATGCTGCAACAGCTGCCTCTTAACCCCGAGCATAAGATGCCAGCCTACCCAAGTGTCCAGAACCGCCAGAAGACCTGGTGAAAGCCCTCTCAAAGGGCAGTACTGAACCACCTTCACAGGGGATGGAGTACCAGGGGAGGGAACTGAACCTGATGCCACAGTGATCCGACCAACTGACCGGATCAATCTCGAGATTTTCAACCTCGAGCCTCAGGGAGAATACCAAGTCCAAGGCATGGCCATGTTGATGGGCCATGGAAGTAATAACTTGTGCAAGACCCAGAACTTCTATACTCTGGAATAAATCTTGACCAAACTGCGAATTTTTGTCATCCACCTATGCATTGAAATCACTATCACTAAGGGTAAGTCACGTTGGCAGTTACAACACCTGGTTAGCAATGAAGGTAACCATTTAGCTACTTTAGTGGTCACTGCTGACGCTAGTTTAAGAAATAATCTGCTGGTAAAATTTGAGAGTGAGTGTGACCACACAGCAGAGTTTTGAATTTCATTCTAAGATTCTATAATTAACATAAAATTCTAAGCTCTGGGCCAGCTCATTCCAGGGGAATGATTGCAGTTGTCAAGCATAGTAAAGGATCCCTTTGGAAGAAACAAGATTTAGTTTACTCTTCACAAGTACTGTAGATCTTATTTCGAGGGGGCTCTTGCAGCAGGCAGCACCTGAAGGACTGAAGCTGCCAGGCATCAGGACCACACAGAAAACTTCTAACTAGCAATCTGTCACAGGGGACTGCCCCCGTCAACGTCAGCACGCTGACATCTGCCTATCCTATAAAGGGGCCAGTCCTCCAGCCCTACCTCAGTTCTTTTCGTAGCGTAAACCCTGCACAAGTCGGACCTCCACGTATGCCTGCTTCAGTTGACCGCCATTTTCTTTGCGTTTACCCACGGTTTTTCTTTTTTCTTCTGTACTCTTAACATCGATTTTAAATGTTTTCTCCATCTCATTTCTGTCGTCTGCTCCAGCCCCATCTTCCAACTGGCCTATGAAGTGTGCCTGCGGCAAGCAGATACCCGCCAAAGACCATCACTCTTCCTGCCTGCTCTGCTTAGGCCCTAACCACAATACCGAGGCCTGCAAGCACTACCAGGACTTCAACCAGGGCACACAGAGACGCTGCTTGAAGACCTTCCAGATTCACCTACTTCAGTAGAAACTTGCAGTGATGGAGAAGGAGCTTCAGGCTAATAGCTCTTCCACTTCCCGGTCTCCAGTGCATCTTCTTCTTCTTCTTCCCAGAAGAAGTCCAGTGGGAAGCACGTGAATTGGGACAAGCGCCGTGATGATCCACAGTCAGCCTCCCGCTCACGGTCACCGCATAATATAACTTCCACTTCTGGGTCTTCCTCCTGCGGGTGGTCGGCCCCTCCTTCCTCAGCAGCCCTTACACCCTCTGAGTTGGCGGTGATAAAGCTGCCCGCCCTCATTGCTATCCTGGGCGGTGACTCCTCGGGGCAGTGGACTTCTTCCCCTGCCTCCCAGCCACTGATGCTCATGCCCATTGTTCCCATGGGTCCTCAGCCAGGCAGCTCAACTGGGGTCGGAGCCTTCAGTGGTGGGTCTTCGCCCATGTCTCCCCCCCATCAAGGCATTGCCTTCTCCGGTCCCCAAGTACAGGGCCAGCGCTAGCCATTCCAGGCATCGCCCAGAGCAAGCTCTCGTCTCTTGCTCTACGTAGGTGACGCCTCTGCCCCTGGAGAATTCCCCCCACAGGCACCTGCCTCGCCTCAGGGGCCTGTGTCGGCTGTTTTTCTGGACCGATGCCAGCCTTCATCTACAACACTGGTCCCAGCCGCACCAATGCCTACACTGATGACTCCTCTACCATTGTCGCCTGTGCCCCAACCTGCGCTTCATCCTATGCCAGCTGGCCCTCCCAGGGATCCCCAGCCAGCACCTGTTAGACTGATGCCAGGGTACCCTACGCTGGCTCCTCCACTGACATAGCCATACCCTCCTCCCCAGTACCCTTATCTACCTTACAGTCCATCTCCACCGGTGGATTATAACACCTTATTCACGGCTTGGTGGACCTTTATGAAGGACAAGGATGCACCTAAACGGCCCTCTCCTCCTTCCCAGGACCCTCCTCCCTGAGATCTAGACCGGACAGGACCTAGCAATCCCCACACCACAGGGTATTCTAGGGGTCACAAGGGGACTTCAGACCATTATAGGGATGACCATCACCCTCAGACGCCAATCCCGGACAACGATCAGTCTGGGGACGATTCCTCCTCGGCGTAGTTGGAGGATTCGAGAGGTTCCTTTGGTGGATAGGAGCCTCCCATAGAGACCCCTAAGTCTCCGCCTGATGATGCCTCTTTCCTGGATGTGATGCACCATACGCAATCCCTCATGGGCTGGGAGACCGAGGAGCTCGACCCAGAGCATCGTCGGCGTCTTGCCATTTACCTCTGGAAGAAGGAGACCCTCCCTTTGGTAGTCCCTCATCTTATTGATTCATATGATGATGTTACGAAGGTGGCGTGAAATCATCCCTCGACATCCCCAGCCTTGGCCAAGAAGGCAGATCATCTTTACCGTGTGCCAGTGGGCAAAATCTTCTTTGGCGAACAGCCCATGGTGAGCTCAGTGGTCAAGAACACTGCTCATGACCGCACTAAGAAACCCAAGCACCTCAGCACCCACCCTTCAGACAAGGAATCCCAGCAGCTGGACCAGTTGGGCAAGCGGGTGTCTTTATCTACCACTCTGGACAATATGGTGCAGTATAAGAATGCCATTTGGGACCAGGTGAGGGATCTGGTTCAAGCCCTCACTGAAGATTCCATTAAAACTCAGCCCAACTCTTAAAATCCAGTTCTGATGTGGGAAACCATGTGCGGAGGGTATCATATTACATGGTAGATGCTTCTCGGCATGGGGCGGCAGCAGAGATCTGCATATGCCACCATTCTTGGCTCAGGGTATCTGGGTTTGCACCTTATGTTCAGACCAAAATCATGAATGCCCCCGTATGGGGTTCTGTTTTGTTTTGGGGAAAAGCCCAGGATATCAACTGCCACCTTCAGGAATCTGGCAAGGCCCTGAGGTTGGTACATTCCATGTTCCAGTCCCATCCACAGCCTTCCCAATGTCACGCCTTTCGCTGGCCCTCCCGACGGCCCTTCAAATGCCAGCAGTTGAAAGGCCCTTTTAAGCACAAGGCCCACACCCCAGCAGCTGTTGGATCCACCCTTAGGGCCCACAGAGCACCCTCAGCAGCTGTGTCCACCCTTGGCTCCACTGTCTGATTCCTTGCCCCTCCCCCCCAGCAGAGGCCTTGGGGGAGGTGGTCGTGGGTCGATTCTCCCTATACCTAAATGGGTCGCGCACAGTAATGTCAGACCAGTATACTTCAGATAATCAAAAGGGGTCACAGCCTCGAATTTCTGGAACCTCCTCCAGAAAACCTTCCCTCGCCCTTCCATTATCCTCAGGACCACATGGCCCTCATCTTAGAAGAGTTCCAGGCTGTCCTGTGCAAAAAAGCCAGAATCAAAGAGGGAAAGGGTTCTACTCTCACTTTTTCCTCGTCCCCAAGAAGACAGTGGAACTGAGACCGATGCTGGACTTCAGCCATCTGAACCTCTACATGGAATACAAGAGATTCAGGATGGTGACTCTTCAGCAACTGTTGCCCCTCCTTCATCAGGGGACTGGCTCTATTCCCTGGGTATGCAGGATGCCTTCCCCCATATCCAGGTTTTCCAAGCTCCTCTGCGCTTCCTCCGCTTGTGCTTCCAGGGGGACCATTTTCAGTCCCGGGCTCCCCTTTTGGCCTTTCCTTGGCACCTAGGGTTTTCACCAAGTGCCTAGCAGCGGTAGCTGCAGCTCTGAGGAGGCAAGGCTTTTATGTGTTCCCGTATCTGGATAATTGGCTGCTCACAGCCCCCTCCAGGGGTCTCTTGTTACAGACCCTGGAAGGCACCTTTTGGCTCTTCCAGACCCTAGGGATCACAATCAATCTACCAAAGTCTTGTCTCTCTCTATGTCAATGTCTCCAGTATATAGGAGCGGTTCTGGACTCATCCCAGGGCAGAGCTTTCCTGTGAGAGGACAGAGCAGAACGCCTGAGAGCACAGGCCTGACTGGTATCCTTCAGTCATCAGATACCAGCCAGAGTGTTTCTTCGTCTGCTCGGGCACATGGCACCTATAGCCACAGTTCCCCTGGCCTGCCTCCATATGAGGGTTTCCCAGTGGACTCTATGAACCCAATGGGACCAACGTATTGACGACCTGGATCAGCTGGTGCTTGTTTCTGCTCCAGTGAAGAGGACTTTGGAGTGGTGGCAGAACACTGCCAATCTCCTGAGGGGGGTTCACTTCCGTATTATACCTCCACAGCAGATTCTCACCATGAATGCCTCGGGTCAGGGCTGTGGAGCTCATTTAGCCAACCGTCAGACCCAGGGCACTTGGTCTGAGATGGAGCAGCATCTCCACATCAAAGTGCAGGAGATGCGGGCAGTTCTGTATGCCCTGCAGGCCTTCCAGACCCACATTCTTCCTGGCCCACAACTTGTGCAGATGGACAACATGTCCATAGTTTTCTACATCAACAAACAGGGAGGGCACTCATTCTTATCCCCTTTGTTTTGAGGCCGTAGGGTCTAGTATTGGGCCATCGAGCACGACCTGGAACTTTCAGCCATCCATGTCCCAGGTGTCCAAAATGCCCTGGCCGACAGTCTAAGCCAGTCCAGGTTGAGGATGCATGAGGGGGAACTCCTGTCCTCGGTTGTGGAAGACCTTTTTGACAGGTGGGGACATCCAGAGTTGGACCTTTTTGTGTCCCCACACAATGCAAAACTGCCACTTTTCTGCTCGCTCAAGGCCTGGAGTATTCTGGCACGATGCCTTGTCCCTCCCCTGGAAAGGGAGGTTTCTGTATGCCTTCCCTCACTTCCCGCTTCTGCAGAGGGTTCTCCTCAAGCTTCAGTCAGAGGGAGCAGAGATGATCCTTATAGCTCCCTACTGGCCACGTCAGATTTGATTCCCACTGCTGCAGCAGCCAGAAGTGGAACCTCCAGTTCCCTTGCCCCGGTGCTCTTGCTTGCTGTCCCAGGAGCAGGGCACCCTCGTCCATCCAAACCTCACATCTCTGCATCTCAGTGCATGGTTCCTGCAGACCTAGCTGTTGCCCGCTTTGGAGTTTCTTCCAAGGTTGCTGATGTCTTGCTGGCTGCCATAAAACCTTCTATGAGAGCCACCTATGCCATGAAGTGGAAGCGCTTCTCCATATGGGCCAGGGCTCATCACCTGGATACCTTCATCTGTCCAGTGAATCTGATTCTGGAGTACCTCCTATCCGTCTTGTACTCTGGTCTGGGGTGCTCTTCGCTTAAGGTGCGCCTTTCTGCCATCTCTGTGTACCATGCACCTATTGAAGGCAAGGCTGTTGCCCAGCTGGAGGTATCCTGCACATTTCTGTGGGGTATCCTGCATCTGAAATCTCCCATTCCGGAACCCATCCCTCCATGGGACCTTTTTGTTATACTGGAAAAGCTCACTCTGCCTCCCTTTGAACCGGCTAAGGTGCGAGCTGCACTTTCTGTCAGGGAAAGCGTTATTTTTAGTTGCTGTTACCTCCGCTCAAAGTATTTCCGAGCTTCAGGCTCTGACGTGTAAAGAGCCTTATTTAGCTTTTCACAAAGACAGGGTGTCTTTGTGAACTAACCCTAAGTTTCTGCCTAAGGTAATGTCTGAGTTCACGGGAGGCTTTACTACACACTTTGGATGTTCACTGGGTGCTCTGTTATTATACAACCTGCACCCAGCCGGTTTGAAAACTGATCAGTTTGTTTCATTCGCCCCCAGAAGAGAAGGTGTGCCTGTTTCGAAACAGTGTTTGTCCAGATGGTTGGCAAATTGCACTGTGTACTGCTACTGTAAGTATAACAAGCCCTTGCCTGAGGCAGTCAAGGGTCACTCCACTGGGGGTATGGCCACCTCTACTGCCTTTTTCAGAAATGTGTCTGCCACGAACATCTGTGCAGCTGCCACTTGGAATGTGGTGCACACCTTTGTCTGTCATTACAGGTTGGACATTGCTTCCAGGCGGAGGGCCAACTTCGGACTAGCTGTCCTTCAGGGCCTTCCTTCCTGAGCTGCCTGCTCTTGTTTTCTGCCTCCTCCCATCTGACTCTCGTTCAGTTCTGGCAGTGTTTGGGATTCAGTCCTACTTGTGTTGCCTGCTGCAAAAAAACCCTCGAAGTAAGATGGTACAGTTATGTAAGAACTTACCGCAACAGTAGATCTTCGAGAAGAGCTCGTGCAGCAGGTGCTACTTTCCCTCCCTCCCTCCTTCCCCCTGATAGCTGATTCTCCTTCGTATTTACTATACCTTTCCTCATCTTTGAGGAACTACCTTGGTCCTCCATTTTTCTTTATGCGCAGTGGTCTCCAGTGGGAGAACTGAGGTAGGTCTGGGGGACCACCCCCTTTATAGGATAGGCAGACAGCCTACTGACATCGGCGTGGGCAGTCCCCCATGTTAGACTGCTAGCTGGAAGTTTTCAGTATGGTCCTGGTACCTGACAGCTTCAGTTCTACAGGTATTGCCTGCTGCAAAAGCTCCTTTCAAAGATCTACTGTTACAGTAAGTTCTTACATAACTGTACTTTCCTGAATGGCACATTAATTCAGAATATCTTCTGATAGTTTCAGGACTGTCTTGCTGCCACTGAACTGACTTTATTTTATTTTTCACAAATGTAATTATCAGAGTAGGGTTGGTTGCTTCAATTTGTGTAAGGCCTGTTTACGTAACTGTGAAGGTTTAAATCTTGTATCCTTTCCAGTGTTTGTATTTTAATGGCAGGTCATGGGCTTTATTTCTGCTTAGGGCAGGCAGTTCAGCAAACAAGGGCATTCTGGCCCAGTACAGAAACATAGAATTTGACAGCAGAAAAGGACCACGTGACCCACCACCTAATCTGCCCAGATATTTCCTGTCAATTCTGTCTCTGCAGACCCAATCTGTTCTCTGTCGACCATCCCACCTTCTTGCCTCCTATCTAATATACCTCTTTGTCTGTCCCATGCATACTTAAAGCTCTGCACTGTTTTAGCCTCCACCACTTTTGCTGGTAGTTTATTCCAGTGTCTACCTCCCTTTCAGTAAAGAAACATTTCCTCCGTCCAGCATCATTACCTGCCCCCTGGTCCTGGTCCTTCTTCTCATTTGAAAGAGACTCCTCACCTCTACCCTGTTCGTCCCTTTGAGATACTTGTAGCTTTCTATTATGTCACTTCTCTCTTTCTCCCCTCTCTTCCAGGGTTTGCATGCTGAGATCCCCAAGTCTCTCCTCATATGGCTTTCTAATGCAAACTATGTGCCATTTTAGTTGCTGTCCCCTGGACTGCATCTACTGTGTCTATGTCCTTTCTGAGGTGCAGTCTCCAAAACTGAACACAATACGCCCGGTGTGGCTGCACCAGCGAGGGATATAATGGCAACACCTCCTCCTTCCTTCTGCTGGAGATACATAGATACATAGACACTGTCAGTAGATAAGGGCCTATGGCCCACCCAGTCTGCCGATTTGAGCTTGTAAGTTCCCTTTATGTTTTTCTAGAAGTCTGTTGCCCCTTACCCCGACCTCCAGAATTCCCTTATGTCTATCCCATGCATTCTTAAATCCCGTGATTGTTTCGGCCCCTAGTACTTCCTCTGGTGGAGTGTTCCACTTGTCCACCACCCATTTGTGAAGAAATTCTTCCTCATGTTTCCTCTGAATCGCTCTTCCTCCAACTTCATCCCATGCCCTCTAGTCCTGGATTCACTAGATCCCTATTTCCTTAAGATTACCTATCATATTTTAGCAGTGCCAATCACTCATCTCTTCAAACTGTCACTGTTTCAAGGGATTATTCCCCCGATGTGGAAAACTGCACATGTCATTCCCCTGTTTAAATCAGAGGACCCTTGTGATCTGAACAATTACAGACCAATATCTCTCCTACCTATCTTGTCAAAACTTCTGGAAAAATAGTGAGTTACCAGCTGAGGAACTACATTGAGTCCAAAAATCTATTAAACCCCATGCAATTTGGTTTTAGATCAAGACACAGCACTATTTAGGCCCTTGCCAAAGTAACCAATGACTGGTGCTGTGACCTGGATAGTAAAAATTTTGTCTGCGCTGTATTCTTAGACCTAAGCAAGGCTTTTGATACTGTGGATCACAGCCTGCTTCTATCATCCTTGAAGAATATAGGTCTTGACCCAGTTCCAATGAGTTGGTTTACTGATTATCTCTCAGGATGGCTCCAGCAGATCAAGGCTGAGGGTGAGCTGTTCTCACTCAAACCCCTTCAAAGGGGGGTGCCACAAGGTTCGATACTTGGACCATTGCTGTTTGCTATCTATATTAATAATATTGATGATAGCATAAGTAAGGCCCGTATACATCGGTTTGCGGACGACACTGTTCTTTACCTTAGTCGTCCAACTCCTGAAGCCACCTGTGCAGATCCCCAGGCATAATTTAACCGGCTGCAGAATCAGCTTCTTTCTAAAAAGTTCCTCCTAAATGCAAAAAAAAACTAAAGCAATGCTTTTCTCACCCCACAGTCGTGTGGTGAACCCGGTCACTTCTGGAGCATTACCGCTGATCACCACAATCCTCAGAGAGAACCTGGAGTTTGTTTCAAACTTTAAATACTTGGGAGTGTGGCTGGATCAGAATCTGTCATTCACAGAGCATATTGAGGACTTGCTAAAGAGACTAAGACAAAGGCTGGGCCTTTTCTTTAGGTTTAAAGAGGGCTGACTTTGGCAAGATGAGAGAGTACCTTAGAAAAGCACTAGCAAACAGGCTAGATGGAGGGGTGGAGCAACAATGGGGAAACATCAAAACTGCCAACACAGAGGCAACAAGCCTTTGTGTGAAGCAAATAAACAAATCAAAATGAAAGAAAAAGCCACTATGGTTCTCAAAAGAGGTGGCGGTGAAAGTCAGGGGAGAAAAAGATAGCATTCAGGATGTATAAAGAAACACAGAAGGAGCAGGACAGAGAGCTGTACCAGTTAAGGCAGAAGGAAGCAGGGAAGGAAGTCAGAATAGCAAAGGCCCAAACTGAAGAAAAGATAGCCATCTCGGTTGAGAAGGGGGCTAAAACCTTTTATAGGTACATCAGGGAGCATAGAAAGACAAAGGCAGAGGTAGTGAGGTTGAACAGAATGGATGGTGGGTGGGCAGAGAGGGACAGTGAAAAAGCAGGGATACTGAACAAATATTTCTGCTCAGTATTCACAAAAGAGATGGGGGGGTGCCTAATCCAATTAACAGAAGCACTCTTGATAGGGGGGTTGATCCCAATCCTTTCACAGAAGAAAGGGTTCTGAAAGAACTCCTAAAACTGAAGGTGGACAAAGCAATGGGGCCTGATGGAATTCACCCCAGAATTCTAAAAGAATTAAGGGGAGAACTAGTGAAACCACTGACTACCCTTTTTAACAAATCATGGGAGGATGGGGTGGTACCTGAGGACTGGAGGAAGGCAGATGTGATTCCCCTTCACAAAAGTGGGACCAAGACAGAGGCAGGAAACTACAGACCTGTCAGTTTGACCTCTGTGGTAGGGAAAGCGATGGAATCGCTTCTGAAGGAATGAATTGTTGAGTACCTAGAGGCCAGTGGGGCACAGGATGCAAGGCAGCATGGGTTCACAGCAGGAAGGTCATGTCAGACGAATCTAATTGATTTCTTGACTGGGTGACCAAAGTAGTAGACCAGGGAGGGGCTGTGGACATGGCCTACCTAAACTTTAGAGCATTTGACACAGTCCCACACAAAAGATTAATTGTCAAATTAACCAGCCTGGGAGTGGGTCCCAGGGTGGTAGCCTGGTAAAACATTGGCTGGACAACAGGACACAGAAGGTAATTGTAAATGGAGTCCACTCTGAAGAAAGATGGGTTACTAGTGGGGTACCGCAGGGTTCAATACTGGGTCCAGTATTTTTTAATGTCTTTATAAGTGACATTGCAGAGGGACTGAAAGGAAAAGTATGCCTCTTTGCAGATGACACAAAGATCTGCAACAGGGTTGATACACAAGGAGGCGTGGAAAGGATGGGAAGGGACTTGGCAAGGTTGGAGGAATGGTCAGAAGTATGGCAGCTTGGATTCAATGCAAAGAAGTGCAAAATAATGCACCTGGGGAACAGAAACCCAGGGGTAGTAACAACAACAAAAATGGAAAGGGACCTGGAGATAATCATATCAGATGACCTTAAGGTTAGCAAGCAATGTGAGAAGGCAGTAGGGAGGGCTGGGGGTATACTGGAATATATAGGGAGAGGCATCACCAGCAGAAAACAGGAAGTTGTTATCCCTCTGTACAGACAGTTGGTGAGACCCCATCTGGAGTACTGCATCCAGTTCTGGAGACCCCATCTCCGCAAGGACATAGACAGGATAGAGGCAGTCCAGAGGAGGGCAACTAAAATGGTGCAGGGTCTGCAAGAGAAGCCATACGAGGAGAGACTATTGGAGCTTAATATGTATACCATTGAGGAAAGGAGGGAGAGGGGGGACATGATAGAAACTTTTAAGTACCTCAGTGGAATCAACAAAGTCCAAGAGGGTAGCATCTTTCAGAAAAAGAGACGTGCAAGAACAAGGGGACACAATTTAAAGATGGGGGGGTTCACGGGCAATGTGAGGAGGATTTTTTTCACAGAGAGGGTGGTGGACGCATTGAACAGAGCCTTCCTGAGGAGGTTGTGGGGTCTAAAACTGTGGGAGAATTCAAGAATACATATAACAGACAAAAGGCAATTCTTGTTGGGGGTAAGAAGAAATAGGCTGTTGGTTAACTAGGATCTGCAGCTTATCCTGTAGGCAGGGAAATGGGCAGACTAGGTGGGCCAAGCGACCCTTATCTGCCGTCAATGTCTATGTTTCTATGTAACCAGTTTCTTACTAGTAAAGCTAAGAAGTGCCTGTTCCAAACAACGTTTCTCTCTCTGGCTGATTATGCAGACTTCTTGTATAGTCAGTGCCCTAAAGCCTCTCTCGACAAATTGGACACGCTTTACCACAGAGCTGTTAGGTTTATAACTGGCCTTTCCCTCTCCACCCACCATCGTGCCTTGAATGCAGCTGTAGGATGGACTTCTTTTATATTTAGGCGGAATGGAAACGTGTTGATTTGGACCTTCAGAGTGGTCACAAAAAAGCTTCCTCAATGTATCATTGACTGTCTCCCACTAAGCACACCAGGAACATATGCCTTAAGAAGTGCCTCCCTTATCACATTGTGTATCCTCAAAGTTTCTTCCTGCTTTGGTAGAGCAGCAGTTAGCTTTGTGTTACCATCCCTGTGCAATAAACTGGAAAAATAGTTGAAATTGACCACTTTCATCAGTTTGGAATCCTTCAAGACCCTTTATGCTCGGATGGTGAGGGAACCCTGTAATTGCTTCCCTCGTCACTAACCTACCCTGAATTATAGGCTTTCAGCTCTTTGCAGATTATACTATAGTATAATGCTGGCTTCATGTGCCCCCATTGCTCTGATCTCATCCCAAGACCGTATATCATTAAACTGTGTGGGAATTCTATAATCGCTTCCCCTCTTCCTCAGGCTGCGTCCGCACTCTTTTTCCATGTATACACTTATACTGTTCCTCAGCTTCAGTTTTTCTGGGAACTCTATACATCCCCTCAACCTAGCTGTACATCCCTGGCCAGGACTAGGTATTGTACTTGCTACATTACTCTCCAGTCTGTTCTCTGGCTGAACCATTGTCATTTTTCCCGAAGCCATTTAGGCTTCCCAAATTTCACATACATGCCACAGTTATCCTCTGTGTTGTTGTTTGCCTACCTCTGTATTGTAGCCGTGCTGTATTATGCACCTTCTTTGTATTTGTTTGTTGTTATGATGATGTTATTGTCACTGTGACTGTAAAAAATTCTTTGTAATGTATTTTGACCCGGTAATAACCAGGTCCATCTTGCAAATGAGCTTGCTCAACGATGATTGCCTGGATAAATAAAGATTTGATTGATTAATTTACATCTTTTTCACTGGAAAATAGTGTATTCCTGCACACTGTTCCTCCCTGTAAGGTACTTGCATGTGTCTATAATATCCCCTCTCTCCCTCTTCTCCTCCAGGGAGGACATATTCAAGTCCTTTGGACTGTCCTCTTAGGACTTGTGATGCAATCCCTGAACCATCTTTTTTGCCTTCCTCTGAACTTTCTGTACCCTGTCTATATCCTTATGTAAGTAAGGTCTCCAGAACTGTACACTATACTCCTGGTGGGGCCTCTCTAGTGTCTTGTATAGTGGAATTATGACCTCCCTTTTCCTGCTGGTGATGCCCCCGCCTATGCATCCCAGCATCCTATTTGCTTTACCTGCTGCCTTGTCGCATTGTTTCCCTACCTTGAGGTCATCAGAGATAACCTCAAGGTCCCTTTCCTACTTGGTGCATGCTATATCCTCACGCCCCAACTGGTATGTTGTTCCAGGTTTTTGTGCCCCATATGCATTATCTTGCACTTTTTTGTGTTGAATTTCAACTGCCAAACCCTTGATCATTGTTCAAGCTTCTGAAGGTCCCTCCTCATTCTGTCTACACCCTCTGGTGTGTCCACTGTGTTACAGAGCTTCGTGTTGTCAGCAAACAGGGAAATTCTGCCTTCTATGTCCTGCACAAGAAGGCTAGGGCTAGGAAACCGAGCTGGTTGAGCAAGGAGGTCATGGAAAAAGTAAGGAGGAAAAGAGCTGCCTTTAGGAGGTACAAGAAAACGGGGAGGGGGGAGGACAGGGATGAGTACTTGATGGAACTGAAGGAGGTGACAAGGGCAGTAAGGGGAGCCAAGGCATCTACAGAACTCAGGCTGGCACAAGGCATTAAAAAGGGGGGGAAGGACTTCCTTAGGTACTGTACATCAGGGAGAAAAAGAGCTGTAAAGACCACATAGTAAGGATTAGGAAGCAGGGTGTGATAAGGTAGAAGCACTAAATGATTACTTCTGCTCGGTATTTACTAAGGAGAAGAGGGGGTGACACCCAAGGGGGAAGAATGGCAGAAACAGCAGGGGAAGGGGTGACAGATGTGGAAATCATGGAGGGCAGAGTTCAGAAGGGTTTGAAGGCACTGAGGGTGGACAAGGCACCAGGCCCAGATGGCATCCACACCAGGGTACTGAAGGAGCTGGCAGAGGTCCTTGCTGGTCCTTTGGCAGACCTATGTAATGCCTCACTACATTTGGGGTGTGTACCTCAGGACTGGAGGATGGCTCATGTGGTTCCCCTCCACAAGAGTGGCCCCAAGAAGAACTGGGAAACTACAGACCAGTGAGCCTCACATCCATCGTGGGTAAGCTAATGGAGACTATTCTGAAGGAGAGGCTGGTGGCCCTCCTAGAGGCCAAAGGACTACAGGACAGCAGATAGCATGGCTTCATACATGGCAGATCCTGCCAAACCAACCTGGTGGAGTTCTATGACTGGGTAACTAGGCAACTGGAAAGGGGCCATGCAGTGGATGTCCTGTATCTGGATTTCAGTAAGGCATTCGACTTGGTGCCGCATGGAAGGCTGGGAAGTAAGTTAGAAGGCACAGGGGCGGTGCAAAGCTGGTGAGATGGGTAGGGAACTGTCAGGAAGGCAACAGAGGGTGGTGGTGGTGGTGAGCCCTAACACCCAAGGGTAATGATGAGCGGTGTTCCACAGGGCTCGTGTTGGGACCAGTGTTGTTTGGGATATTCATTGCAGACATATCATTGGACATCAAGAACAAGATCAGTCTGTTTGCTGATGATACCAAGGTAGGAAAGGTGGTGGATGACGTAGGGGGATGGCAGGGGTTGCAGGATGATCTGGCAAAGCTTGAAACCTGGTCAGACACCTGGCAACTGGGGTTTAATGCCAAAAGTGCAAGGTGCTGCATTTTGGGATGAAGAACCCAAGGAGGAGTTACCAGCTAAGGTGCAGCTAGCCCAGACAGAGGAGGAGAAGGATCTGGGGTGCTCATTACAGGGTCAATGAACAACTTGGCACAATGTAGGAAGGCAGCTGCAAAGGCCAACAAAATGCTGGGTTGTATTGCAAGGGGTATATCCTCGAGGAGGGAGGAGGTTATTCTGCCACTGTATAGGTCATTAGTTAGACCGCACCTGGAGTACTGCGTGCCCGTATCTGAAGAGGGACATTAAGTTACTGGAGGGGGTGCAGCACTGGGCGACAAAGATGATCAAGGGGCTGGGGGACTTATCATATGAGAGGAGGCTGAGGGAGTTGAACATGTACTCGCTGGAGGAGAGGAGGGACGGGGGACATGATTGAAAGCTTTAAGTACATGAAAGGAATAAACAAGACAGGTACAGAAGGGCTATTCAAAGTAAGGGAGGGGAGGGACACCAGGGGCCATGATATGAGACTAGAGGGAGGAAGGTTCAGGAGGGAGATGAGGAGACACTTTTTTTACAGAGAGGGTGGTGGCTGGGTGGAATGCGTTACCTGCAGAAGTGGTATCCAATAGAACAGTGGACTGCTTCAAAAGAGGATGGGACAGGACAAGGGGGAGGGTCAATGAAGGGAAGGGTGGAAGGGAGGGGCAGCTGCAGAATAAGGGGTGCTAGCTGCACATTCGAGCAGATTTGATAGACCTCTAGGCCTTTATCTGCCGGCAAATTTCGTATGTTCGTAATGTCACTGATGAAGACGTTGAATAGGACCAGACCAAGCACTGATCCCTGTGGTACCCCACTGGTCACTCTTTCCTCTGTGGAGTGACAGCCATTTACCACCACCATCTGTGTCCTGTCCCCCAGCCAATTACCCACCCACCACACTACTGTCCCACCCACTCCCATGTTCCCCAGTTTGTTTAACAGCCTTCTGTGTGGCACAGTGTCAAAGGCCTTGCTGAAGTCCAGATAGGCCACATCCACTGCCCTCCCCTGATCTACCTCCCTTGTCACCCAGTTGAAAAATTCAACGAGTTTGATCTGTCATGACCTTCCCCCCGGTGAAACCATGCCACCTTGGGTCCTGTAGTTTGTTAGCAAGCAGATGTTCCACCAATCTCTCCTTCAGTAGTGCTTCCATGATCTTCCCCACTACCGAGGTCAGGCTGACTGGTCTGTAGTTCCCCATTTCCTCTTTGTTCCCACTTTTGTATATGGGGACTACATCTGCTATCCTCCATTCTTTGGGTACCTCCCCTGTTTCCAGTGATTGGCTAAACAGGATTGCCAGAGGTTTAGCCACCACCTCTCTTAGTTCCTTTAGGACCCTGGGGTGCACCCCATCTGGCCCCTTTGCTTTATCGACTCATTCCTTCCAGTTCCTTTAGGACCCCTTCCCGTGTAAAGGGACTTGTGTCCATTTCTGTGCCATTCCCACCCATTGTACTCCCTTCAGGCCCACTGCCATCCTCTTCCTCAGTGAAGACTGAGCAGAAATATCTATTCAGTATGTCAGCTTTACTGTTGTCATCCTCCACGCAGCCCCTGTCCTCCCCCTTCAGCCTCACTATCCCTCCCTTTGCTCTTCTTTTTTCACTTATGTACCTGCAAAAGGTTTTGTCCCCTCTACCCACTGATTTTGAGATGCACTCTTCTGTCTGAGCTTTGGCTTCCCTTCAATCAATCAAAATCTTTATGTAACCAGGCGATCACCTTGAGCAATGCTCATTTTCGAGGTGGACCTGGGGTTTCAGTACAACCAAGTGCAGTAACAGAGAAGCTATCTACAATGTTGCTCAATGAGAAACATTAGGACTTTATACAACAGTGGCATATATGCATAGAGTAAGTGATAAGGTATATACAAAAATAAAATATGTAGTCATAGTAGAGGGGTTCAATAGTTGGGTGCGGGCACAATTATTATACAGTAAATATTATACACCAGTGATAAAGGTAGGTACTACAAATCTAGTCTAGGGGAAAAACTAGTGAGAAAGGAAATAAGAGGAGTAGTAATACTGGGTAGACCAGAACAACAATGAAGTCCGAGGAGGGGGAATAATTGATAGGTAAGTGCATATATAGTAATGAATAAGCGGTGTCCCTGATGCTAGGATTATTAGGTTCAGACCAGTGGGATTCTAAGCGTAGGGGCAATTTTAGAGACCTAGGTCAAGGGAAACAGGTACGGGTCTCCCTATTGTGGCGTAGGTGTAGGGATTTAAAGGTGGCAAGGCTGCTTTACTTTGCTTCCCTTACTGACCTCCCGGCCTCCCTTTGCTTTTCCTGGTACTTCTCCCTATCCCCTTCTGCCTGTGTCTTTTTGTATTACCTGAATGCGATCTTTTTGGCTTTCACTTTCTCTGCTACCTCCTTGGAAAACCATAATGGCGTCCTCTTCCTTTTTCCCTTGCTAACCTGCTTAATGCATAATTCTGTTGTTCTTGTAATCCCTGTTTTAAATATTGCCAACTGCCCCCCCCAATTCCCTCCCATTCCCATTAGTGCTTCTTTTAAGCATCTTCCCATTTTCCTAATGTCTGCCCTCTGAGGTGCCCCTCCTTATGCTACCCAGCATCCCACTAGCCCTACCCACTGCCTTGTCACACTGCCCTGCCTCCTTGAGATCCTCAGATATGAGAACCCTGCGGTCCCTTTCCTTTATAGTAACTGTAAGTACCCCCATCTTTTTTTTTTTTTTTTTTTTACACAAATACAGCAGTCTCTCACTATAACAAATGATTGAGCAGCCACAGCTGCCTTTCCTTAAAGCAAGTCATTTGTTAAAGTGAGGGATCCAACTCGGGGGCTTCTAACAGAGTGGGGGTGGATTCAGGAGTGATTTTTAGTGATTGTTGGTGAAGAGTGTCCTTCAGTAAATTTTTTTTTATGCTTGTGAGAGACTTTTGTTTGTTTGGTACACTTTGTTCTCCTGATTTCGTAAGAAAGTTAGGCATCTCCATTTGCTTTTCTTTTTTCTGTGCAGCCTAATCTTTAGCAAAGGATACTAGCTGCCTTAGTTTTTTGATCCATATTGGATCACTTTACCGACTGGACATCCATGCACTGAATGGCAGTGGCATTGTCACATGAACATTGTTCACCAGTGATACAGCCTTGACAAATGCTGTGCTGTCACTGAAAGTACCAGACTCACTGGTTCAGGATTTGAACTTCAGTCCCTCACAATGAATTTCTCTGGCAAACTCTGTGGCTTTTTCCCTCCTAATTGATCCTGAGACTGAGACTCCATTAGCCTGCTGTTGTGTGAGCCACAGCTGTTTGGCTTTCTCCTCTTCATACTTACCAGCACATCTCAGTTTTTTACATATTAGAGCATCTGACCCTGAAGCTTCCTGTATGAAGCTCTAAAGTGCATCCTCCTGCTTCCTCCAGGCACATATTGTGGACTTGCCATACCCTGTCTCTGATGAAATCTTTTCTAGACTCTCCCCTGCCTTGAGCCTATTAAGTACAGGGAGCTTAGTCTCCACTGCACAACTGGTGCACCTCATTTTATTCTGTCTGCGATCAGCTGTCAGCTATCAGTGACAGCTTTTTATAGTGCTCAATCAGATGTTGCTATCATCTGAAAGTCATACAAACTGTTTGCTATAGCAGAGAATTCACTACAGTGAGGTTCATTATAGCTAGGCTTGCCAGAATTCGATGTGTATCGGTAACAGTCGATAAATGTTGCCGTCAGATGAATTCCTAAAACGGACGAACAAAAATTTCCATCGATATTGATCGGCTTTTGTACACTGATCTTCTGACATTTCTACTGGTTCCATTTTATAGTGTAATACATTTTCATCTCTCTCAACCCCACACCCCGGTCACTCTCCAGATCCCTCCACTACAGCTCACACGACTGCTTACTGATTCTCCCTGCAGCTGTTCTAGAGATGCTTCCCAGAGGATACCGTAGCTGCACCATGCCGTGAGGGCAAGGAGGTGAAGCAGTCCTCCTCGATCTGTGTTGCCCAGGTACTGCTCTATTTATGCACTGGTGTTCAAGGTGCCGGTCTTTGGCTCAGTTATTTAAAATACAGACTGACTGTTGCCGTCGCTGCTGTTTCTGCAGTTTAAAAGGTAAAGGCATTCAGTTAGTGTAAAGCATCATAGCCGCTATAGCCGCTTTAGAGAGTTCTGAATGCAGAGGCATTTTAATGCTATACCTTGATTGCATAGCCTTACTACAAGGAGCTAGCACCAGCACCCCTCTCCGCTCCCTGTTCTATGTGATACTTTAATAACAAGCTGTGTATGGACTTTTTTTAGCATCAAAATAAAACGTTAAATTTTACAGAGAAGGTAGAATTTTGCACATTTGTGAGTGTTATTATCAAAATAAATCAGGAGGCAGGCTATAAAATAAATGTCGATTTTAATCAGTCGAAATTTAAAAAAATTAAAATCGAATCCTGGCAAGCTTAGTTATAGTGAGGGAGTACTGTATATTTTTATTGAAGAAGAGTTTTATGCACAGCTACACAAAAGCAGTAAATAGAGGTGTCATAATTACAAATGTTACAGATAGATAACAATTTCTGCCTGTTTGGTAACATGCCCCTCTTCTGGGTCAGCAGTGGGAGTGGAGACACCATTATGAGTAACCAAAAAAATCCTGAATTTGTCAATGTGCCTTAGTAACAAAAAAGAACAGAGGGCAGAGCATGAAGGAAGAACCATGACAAAGGGTGCATTATTTTGCACTTTTTGGTATTGAACCTCAACTACCATGCTTTTGACCATTCTTTGAGTTACCCAAGTTCCCTGCCTATTTTTTCCACCCCTCCTGAGAGACCACACTGTGACGTAGACAGCCAGCTCTGAGTGCTGTATTAATTTTTTTTATTACATATAAGATATGTGATGGGAAGGTCAGTTTGAGGAAACTACAATCTTGCTGAACTGACACATAACCCCCCCCCCCCCCGGGATAAGTTCAAAGGACAGGACATAGCTAAACTGCAGCTATCTGGGGTGCAATTACCTTGTCAGTTTGCTTTCATCTCAGGAAATAAGATTAGCCATTCATAATTCCCTCAGGGAAAATCCTTTGACTTACAATAGTTGTCAGGAAGAACTTGAGAGGTAGTGGTGTCTGAGAGAAGCCAGAATGGACGTTGAAGAGAGGTTGATGTCTGAGCCAGGGAGGACCCAGATGAATTTGGAAGGTCCAATATACTTTCCTGGGGAACCCTTGAATTACATCAGAGAGACCTTTGAGGTGTAGATTCCAAGGTCCAGACGGGATTAAAGAGGCAAATACACTTTTGCTTGAAAACAATGATTTAGATCAAAGAAACTTTTGAGATATATGTGTAGCAGAGCACAAACCGGTTTGGTCTAGTTAACCTGAGGAAGGAAAGGCAGTGAGGTCACCTATCATGTTTTTCAAAATATTTTATTTGGACATCCTGTGAGATAAAATATAGATGTTGTTACACCAAGGCGGAGTTAGTGACTTCATGAGAAGGCCGGCTCAGAACTGTGTTTAATTGCTGAGAGAACCTGGACAGAGACACACAAGACAATATTTCTGACTGAGAGAAGAGAGACCATCAAAGCACCGAAGTGAGTACCTTAGACAAGATTAGTCTGAAGCGATTAATTGTAGGAACTGAACTTTTACCTGTTTGTTTTAAGGCTGTTTGTGTTGGGATATATATTTGTTCTCTATTTATTGTTCTGTTTTGATATTTTAAAATAAAGAGATATTTTTACAACAGAAACTGTCTGGAGTGCCTTGACATTTCTTTTTATTTTAAGTGGAGCTTTTAAAGGTTATCAGTAACACTGTGTATGGGCTTATTGTATACCAAACTGGTAAATGGATAGAGTTCTCTAAAGTTTTGCATAGAGTTCTAAGGGTTCATTTGAAAGACCTGGTTAGGTGCCCGTAGGCAGATATCTGGTCCCCCAAAGACAGAATTATCTGAGCCTGATAATTGGGTACACTAACAAGTGGTTATCAGTTTGAATCCCTCCAGAGCTTGAGACTAAGGTGACCTGAACCCACAAAACCGACAAGAGGGTTACCTTCTTCTGTTCACTGTACACAAATCATACACTCAAAGGTTGGCACTTTGGGAGTAGAGGGCTGACCGGCTGAGCGAGTTTGTGACACACACTATTGCAGAATTTGGTGTAATCTGCGGTAAGACTTACTTTCCCTTTCAGCTCTTCTGTAGTGTCCCCTATGAAGATATTGAAGATGACTGATCTCAGTACCGAACCCTGTGGTGCCCCACTGGTCTTACTCCGTCCTTAAAATGAGTTCCATTCTCCACCACCCTTTGTCTCCTATTCTTTAACCAGTTTCTAACCCATTTTATCACTTTGGATCCTACTTCTAGTTTGGTCAACTCAACCTCCTGTGTGGTACTGTGTCAAAGGCCTTTGCTAAAGTCCAGAAAGGTAGCACTCCTTCCTCCCCTGATTAATTACCGTGGTCACCCAGTCAAAGAAATCTATTAGTTTTGTTTGTTATGCCCCCCCCCCCCCGTGAATCCATGTTGCCTGTGGTCTTGCAGCCCATTGGAGTCAAGAGATTCTACTAGTCTTTCTTTCTGTAGTATCTCTACTAATTTCCACACCAGTAAAGTGAGATTGACTGGCCTATAGTTGCTAGCTTCCTCCTTGCTGCTGCACTTATGTGGAGGAATAACATCAGCCCTTCTCCAGTCCTCCAGAACCTCTCCTGGTTCCCTGCTGCTGCTGTTATATAGAGGGACCATATCGGTCTCCACACCTCCAGAACCACTCCTGGTTCCCTGCTGCTGCTGCTGTTATATAGAGGGACCATATCAGTCTCCACACCTCCAGAACCACTCCTGGTTCCCTGCTGCTGCTGCTGTTATGTAGAAGGACCATATCAGTCTCCACACCTCCAGAACCACTCCTCGTTCCCTGCTGCTGCTGTTACGTAGAGGGACCATATCAGTCTCCACTCATCCAGAACCACTCCTGGTTCCCCAGTGCTGCTGTTGTATGGAGGGATAACATCAGCCCTTCACAAGTCCTCCAGAACCTCAATTGTTTCTGGAGAGTTGTTGAACAAGGCTGTCAGTGGGGAAGCTAGCACCTCACTGGGTTCTTTTTTTTTTTTTTTTAATTACTGTTTATTCCTCCTCCCCAGCCTGCCACCTCCGACACTTCAGGGGGGACAACTGGACATCCCACTGCCCGGAACCCTACCAAGCAGACCTCTAGTCCCCATGGAGCCAGGATTACCCCGGGTGGGCAGACGAGGGGGCTCAGACCCTAACATTTCGTGGTCTGAGGTCTGCTGGCGGGCACAGGCAAATCGTGGGCACAAGCCATGGTCCTCCCATCTTCCCGGCTGAGGTAGGCTTGTTTCCGCGTTTTCTCCTCCCGAGCAGCAGTAACCTCCCCGGCGATGCGCGGCGTGCGGCGCGGCGTCCATGCTGCTCAATGGCGCCCATCCCCAAATGGAGCTTGCAGTTCCTCGAGGCCTCCGCTCGGGGTCAGCCTGAAGTGTCGGGCATCTGCCGAATCCCTCCCGGAGGCGAGCTGTGGTTGGGCGCTCCAACCTATCTCCCCCCGACTGACCCGCCGACGACCTGAGTCCGCTCCCGAACTCGGGTCGCCAGCATGGTGCGAAGTGTGGCATCCAGCGCCTCAACCCTCAGCGCCACCGGGCCGGCTCACTGGGTTCTTTTAATGCCCTGGGATGAATCCTGTCCTGTCCCATAGCTGCAAGTTCTTTCAGGACTCTTTCCTCTGAAAATGGACTTTTGTCCACCTCCCCCCATATATATTTGATGCCCACCCACCCATTACACCAAAAGGCCTCTGATGCTCTGGATCCACCACCCCAGCCACTGTCATGCTTACACATCCTGCGTCAAGATGGCAGCAGGAGATATTGGTGGGGATGTTTTTTTTTTTGGCTGGGAGAGACACACTGAGCCAAAGCTCGGTTTACAGGTGTGTCCATGGAGCACATGTAGCTTAAGTGTCTTGCTGAGGGTCATGCAGTATGTAGGTTGAGGTTGGTGGAATCGCACCCATGTCTGATGGATGTACTGTACCAAGCTATTCCCAGCATGTTGCTCTAACCTCTGGGCCAGTGACCACAGCTCAATGTGATTTCACATAGCCCTGGAGGCCCACCACACCAACTCAAAAATAAAGATCCTAGACATCAGAAAAGAAGGCTTTGAGATGATAGAAGAGTTGTTCCGGGAACAGTTAGTAAAGATGGTGAGGACAGAGGAGGTAATGTCAATTGGGGACTGTTTAAGAGGGGATAACAGTAGTGATCGATACATGTATGAGGAATAGGAAGTGCAAAAAACAAATGTGGTTAAAAAGAAATGTGGTTCTAGAAAGAGGCAGGGGAAGTGGTTACAGCAAACTGAGCAGTATTTCGGAAGTATAAGTGGGAGCAAAATGAGATCAACTGATAAAGTTAAAAGAGGCCAGTGGGGCAGTCAGAACGGCTAAGGTGAATTAGTGATGGATCCAGAGGAGTGGTTTGGGGGGGGGTCAGAAAGCTCCCTATACCCCCATTTCTACAAAATTTAGAGAGGTTGTTTTCTCTCAACCTCACAAAAATTGTGAAGGACCTCCACCCCTTACTGTGATGTCTAGATCTGCCCCTTGGAATACAGAGCCGAGGACTGTCAAATGGGTCAAGGAGGGAAAAAAATCCTTCTTTCATTATATTAAGGAAAAAAGGAAATGAACAAGGGAATAGTCAGTCTGAGAAGTGCGTGGTGGGATGGGTGGAATAGGTCAGCAAAAAAACAGATGTCTAGAATGAATATTTTTGTTCAGTATAGTAAACAAAGGTTTTCTTCTCCCAGAGTATGTGTTCAGGCCCTCGGAGCAAAGGGGCAAAGGCTGGAGATGGGGTTGGTATTTGACGTGAGGGTGGTAAAGGTACCCAAGACCCTGAAAGTGAATAAATCACAGGGCCCAATGGAATACATCCTGTGGTGCTGAGGGAGGTGAGTCAGAATCTGGCGGCACCATTGGCTGATCTTTTTAATTGCTCCCTAGTACCGGGGTGGTGCCAACTGATTGAAGGATGGCTAATGTAGTGCCATTCCATAGAAATGGCGACAGAGATGATTCCGGTAACTATAGACCAGACAGTTTGATGTGGACTTTAGGGAAGCTGCTGGAGACCATCATAAAGAAGCACCTAGTAGAATTGCTGGAGGCAAATGGGCTACGGGACTAGAGGCAGCAGGGATTTGTGACAGGCAGATCATGCCACACTGAAACTTTTTTGATTGGGTTACAAAGGCAGTAGACAGGGGCTAGGCAGTAGATGTGCTGGATGGGCCATTTTCTGCCGTCGCTTTCTACATGGCTAGTATGGAACACTGTTATAGGTATTAGTGCCTTTCCTTGCATTCTTAGGGGGCAGTACTGCGTACCACTGCTCAGTGGTTCTGACAGCTTAAGAATGCAGAGAAGGTGCTCGGAACCATAAGAGTGATCTTCGTTTGCCATATAAACATTCTGTAAATTGTCCAATTTAAAATGTCTTAATAAAATGACTAGTATTGGTATATAGTGTTTTATGTAAGAAAATAAAATGTTTCTCCCATATCTGGAAGTAGAACATTCACTTTTTGAAATCTTGCACAAGAGGCCTTTTTTGGTTATATTTGTAAGAGGGCTTCACTTACAAGGGACTTGTTAACACTGATAGCTGACTCAGTAGGGTAAATAAAGCATGTCACTATAGCGATAATACCATGGTGGTCTTGGTTTAACAGGTAATAACTGAATAGGGGTAATAAACACCAAGGCCGAAGGCCAAGGTGTTTATTACCCCCCTTGTCCGGTTATTACTGAGAAAACCTAGGCCACTATTGGTATGATCGTTATTATACTGAAAAAGTAAAAAAAAATATTTAAACCGCCAATTCTTCACACTACAGTGCATCTGTCAGAAACAAGAAAGCAGGAAGTTTCTCACAGAAGCACTGTAGCATTTCTAGATGTCTCTGACTGGCTGGTGTATGTTGAAATAGGAGGGCAAACTACGCTTCCTCTCTGATTGGCTAAGTACACGTGCAGCAGCCATTCTGAATACAGAGCCACTGTCTCATTTTCGCAGAATAAACGGACAATAACTCTGCATCCTGACTGGTCAAGAGCGATCCTTTCTAGTGTAATTTGGGATACATTTATTTTCTTGTCAAGTAGAATACATTTATTACACTTAGAACATAACGTATTACCCTTAGAACACTTTGTTTCCAGTTAGAATCTAGAAATACAACACAGAGAACAATCAGTTATATAGTTTACAATGGAAAAGAGGCACCATTAAGGTAAAGCAGTAATAAAAATTAACAGTAGTGTTGTATATATCAAATACATAATTGGTTGCAGTGCAATAACACTGTTATATCCACATGAGTGGCAAGACCTTCATAACTAATTTGTGGCTTTGCCACTTGAAAGTTATGGGTCTTGCCACTCACTTCTGGAGTTAAATGTGTTGTTCAACTGCAACTGATTATGTATTCCATTCTTTACCCAGCATTATTTGCAGCATCTCATTTTCAGTGGAGTCCTCCTTCTACCCAGTTTTGCAGCTGGGAAGACTAAAGCAGAGAGAATAAAGGAGACTTGCTCATGGTTACAAATAACTGGTTTTGGTTTGATTTAAATCTGGATCTTCTGGTTCTTAAGACTGTACTTTAACCACTGGACCCAACACTGCTTTCATCTTTAAAGCAATAAATTGAGTTAAATCATTATATAAATCTAATTGAATACAGTACTTTGCTTTTCTTATGTTCTCCCCGGAAGATACTAGCACCCTACCTGGTAAACAAAAAATAAATTAATAAATAAATACTGTACTTGTCTGCTGCATGTGCCATACTAGTAAAAACGTCAGCGGTTGGGTTCAGTAGCCATTTCTATAATAATAAAAGAATAACAGAAACATTATTATAGAAATGTGGTAAGTAGGGTTATTTAGAATATGTGATGGAATTGTGTTTTATTAGCATTTGATTTAACTAGTTAGTCTTATTTTCTAGTTTGCCTGTTTACCAGCAAGGAAGGCTATTGCATCCAGCGAGATTTGCCAAACCAATATGGACTGCCAGAAGGACTTTGTCCCTAGCCTGTGTGTAAAACCCTCTCTGGAAAACCACACCCGTTTGATCAGAGTGCAGCATCCACCAGAGACGGACATGCTGTTTGTAGGATACTTGGCTCACTTAGAGTATGCAGGTGAGTGAGATCTGCACTACATATTCAGAGTGGGTGGAGTTCAGCTGCTGTCTTGACATGGGTTTGGCGGACTATCTGAGTAAAAGGTTGAGTAGAATGTATGTCAGCCACATTCATTCTCCGTATTGACCTACTGCATCTCAAACACTTTTGAATGGTATACAATCAGTTTGTTTTAGTTTTTAATTTTTTAAAACATTTATTTCTCCAGGATTGCTGATCTGAGATGCATTATCCTATTTAAAGGGGACCCTGCTTCTGCCTTTACAGCTGAGACGGACGGAAACACAGGGAGGTCCATAACTGGCTAAAGATTACAGAGTCCTCCAGTGACTATGCTGTGACCTTGTGTTTGACAGTTTAGGCCAGCAATCACTAAACCAATTGTGACACGCACACTCCCCCCCCCGGAGCCAGAAGGTTGTGGATTCCAGTGCAGCACCAGGGCTCAGGCTCATATCCTATGCTGACATTTCAGTGCAGTACTGGTGGTGGCTGTGCTGTTGAAGTTGCTGTCCTTCTGAGGAGACCATGAAGAAAGGTCCCTTTGCCTATTCCTGGTGGAGTTTCAGGTAGTAGAGATCCATTGGTGGTGCTCAAAAAGTGTAAGGGTTATATGGCCTCCTAGTGTTGAGGGCTGTGATCCTTCTCTCATAAAAAAGGTTCTAGTCATTCACAGCCGTGTGTATAGTCCTGGAACACACTGCAGCATTAGCCTGCAGTCACGGCACTACAGGTAGCTAGTTTGTTGCTTTGTAAGCACTTGGTGAAAAATGTGTGTGAAAAACCATTACAACTGTAAAATGGTGCAATAATGGTATAGTTGCATAGTTGCCAGAATAAGCAGGCAGGAGGTGTGCTTTTCTATCCTAATTGTTGCTTGCTCAAGTAGTAAACAATGCAACCATGAGGAGTTCATGGTTATTAATTTGAATGTGAGGACTTTGGGAGGAGATCAGATAGAGCAGGTATATACCTGCTAGTTAATAAAAACAATAAATACCAGAATGGGTTTCTTTTACAGAAACAAGGGTAACTTTATACTTGACACGAGGACATTGGCGGTTAATAGTTCTATAGTGTATGGGGGGCCCTTATTACTAATTGAAATCAAGCAAATTACAACCTTGTTATGCCATCATTATGACATCACTCTGCTGTTAACCCTTCTTGAGTATCTCATATCAGTAGTATAACAAAACGGAATGCTCACAACATTTAATGTTCCACTTTGAGAAAAACATTTGTATTAAATTAATTGATTTGCGCCAGGCTGTACCGATGATTCAAACAACATGAAGTCTTGCTGTATTCTGACTATTGCAGTTAGCCCCAGCCTTTAAACTGCCCCGGAGAACAAAGGGTTAACTTTCTATGCAGAGCACAGAATGCTGAGCTCGAGCTCGGTTGAGGTCTCTGTCTAGAGCCCTTTGAAATCCAACCGTCAGATTCTTTACTCCGCCTTACTGAACAGTCGCTCCGGAGATTTCTCCTTCAGCTCAGTTCGAAAGTCGGTTAAAGTCTCGGTTAAATTGTCTGTTTTAAACCAAATTTATTTCTGCACAGTCGGTTCAGTCTCTGTCTGTGGTACCGTGAGTAATAGATAGGTTTTGTTCTGATTTTCTGTGTGGAAATTGTAAAGTGTTAGATCGGTTCGGCTGAACCGATCACTTGTAGTGAATCCTTGTGTTTTACTTTAGAGCGTGGCTACCGGTCCTTATCAGTTCTAAAAAAAAAAACGTGTTTTGAACATTTTTTTACAATACCCGTGACACGGTTAGGAACCAATAAGGGAGTCTTGCCTGGCGGTTGCCATAAAAAGGGTAAGTTTGGTTAGGTTGGCCATGTCTGAGAAACCCAAGAAAAAACATGGGCCCACTGGGTTTCAACACCGCAGTGAGTGTGGGGAGGTCTTTGCTAAGGCCGATCCCCACACCACCTGTGTTTATTGTCTGGGGTTTAAACACCTCAATACAGACTGCCAAATTTGTAAAAATTTTCCTAAATCTACCCTTGAAAAGAGATTAGGTAGACTGAAGGAAAAGGAGGCTGAGAAGTCCGCTGACACGGATGGCCAGCCCGGTTCGGTTCCGACCGAACCAGAAGGAGTGCCCTCTGACCAGGGCGATACTTCTTCGGGGTCGGTTCCTACAAAAAGGAAACGCAAAAAAAAATCGACTGGTTTAGATCCAGAGGTTCATGTTCCGACCGCCGAGGAGATAGCCAGAGTGATTCGGATTGTGGAATCGCTTCGCCCGGTTCCGACCGATCCGGCACCTTTTGGCAGGGATTTGGTTCGGTCGGTTCCCCGGTTCAAGATTATACCCCTGAAGATTTTTATGAACCGGAGTTTGAGGAGGAGGGGGAGTTTGAAGATGATGGTGATGATGGTGAAAGTCTGGATGTGCCTGTGGAACCGGACATCTCCCCAGACAGACCTTCTG
Source organism: Neoceratodus forsteri (assembly GCA_016271365.2). NCBI lineage: Eukaryota > Metazoa > Chordata > Ceratodontiformes > Ceratodontidae > Neoceratodus > Neoceratodus forsteri. The sequence continues at coordinate 558,939,076 of CM057458.1, forward strand.
GTGTTTCCCCTCCTAGGCTTTCTGAGTCCCCTTCCCATTTTCTGTTTTACAGAAAAGTGGCTGAAACCCTCCAGCTCCCTATGGAGGAGGCAATGGAGGATCAAGAGGAGCCTGATTATGTGGAAATGATGGACATCCCGAGTCCAGGAGACTGTCTATTCCCCTTCACAAATCCTTTGGGAAGCAGGCACAAAAAATCCTGAAGTCTCCCAATTCTGTACATCCTGTTGACAGAAGGATGGACAAGAGGTACATGCTATCAGGCTCAGATACAGAGTTTTTATACCAGCAATGCAGCCATGTTGGGGTAGTGCAGGCTGCTGCCTGTGACAAGGCAAACATTCCCTTGGCTTCACACCCCCCAGACAGAGACTCCAGGAAGATTGATGCCATGGCAAAAAACAGTACATAGCATCTTCCTTGGGACTCAGGCAGGCGAATTATATGGCTTATACAGCCAGGTACCAGAAGTCCAGGTGGGACACTGTACTGGCACTGGCTAAATAGGCCTCCCCCAGCTAGCCAAGGAGCTGGAGGAGGTGGCTGCAGATGGGATCGAAGCATCAAAAGTACAGTTTCATGTTGCTGTAAACTCCAATGATGTGTCATCAAGAGTCATGGCTACATCTGTGGCTCTTCAGAGAATGGCTTGACTCAGATGTACTAGCCTCTCACAGGACACCCAGGCTAAGCCTATGGCTTTCCTGTAGTGGGTAATTCTCTGTTTGGGGAGCAGACAGAGAATTACATGAAGAAAATGGACGAGTACAGGACCACTTATAGAAGTGCTCAGGCCAAGGAGAGGCAGGCAACTCCTCAAAGGCAGCAATCTAGGGGCAGGCCTTTTCATAGGCCTTTTTACCAAGCACAGGCCTCTTCTCCCTTTTCACAGAGTGGGTTCTTCAGAGGGAGAGGCAGAAGGGGGATGAGCAGGGCTGCATCCACTCCTCAGCCTAAGGCCCCTGCCAAGCAGACACCCTGATGGGTCTGCCCGGATTGACTCTCCTATTCCAGTAGGGGGCAGGCTGGCTTACTTTGTCCAGAACTGGATGTCTATTGCCTCAGACAAGTGGGTCCTGGAAGAAGTAAGCCAGGGACTGGTTCTCAGCTTCAAAAAATTTCCGAAGATGAGAGCCAGATCTTTTCCACCTGCAGGTCTCTCAGAAACCCTTGCCCTAGAGGCAGAGGTTTCATCTGTTCTGGCGTTAAGAGCCATAGAGAGAGTTCCTACCCTATACAGGGGAAAAGGTCTGTACTCCAGGTACTTCCTTACCCCAAAAAAGACAGGGGAGTGGCGACCCATCCTAGACCTAAGATACCTGAACAAACATCTTTTAAAACCAAAGTTCAAGATAGTAACTCTAGGAATAATTCTTCCCTCTCTAAGGCCAGGGGACTGGCTAGCCTCCCTGGACCTCAAAGATGCCTATTTTCACATTCCCATCAGGTGCTCCCACAGAAAGTACCTCAGGTTCGAGTTGCCCTCAAGCCACTATCAAGTTCAAAGCAATGCCCTTTGGTCTAACATCAGCCCCAAGGGTTTTCTCAAAGCGCCTGGCAGTAGTCGTTGCCTTTCTAAGAAGGCAAAAGATTTCCATTTTTCCATATCTGGACAACTGGCTCATAGTGGGCCAGTCTCGAGACCAATTCAAGTCAGACCTGCAAGTGACCCAGCAAGTGCTCACTTCTCTAGGATTTCTTCTCAACCTTCCCAAGTCAGTTCTCGAGCCAGTGCAGCTCCTTACATTTATAGGGGCAGAGCTGGATACTATCAAAGCAAGCGCTTTTCTTCACCTGGAAAGGGTGAGAGTTCTTATAGAACTGGCTTCTTCCTTCAGATGTCTCGACCAGCAAGGCATTTCCCCCAGCTCTTGGGCCACATGGCAGCTTCTGCAGCAGTGGTCCAAAGGGCAAGATTCCAGATGAGGGACATTCAGTTCCATCTGAGGGCCTTTTGGTCCCAAAGAAAGGATTCCCTTACCAAACTGATTCCAGTCACTCGGACCCTGATCCATGCCCTTCAGTGGTGGCAGGATCAGGACAATTTAAGGCAAGAGGTCCCATTAGCCACTCAGTCTCATTCAGTGGTCCTTACCACGGATGCTTCCCTTCTGGGCTGGGGAGCCCATCTGGGGGCCCTCACTGCCCAGGGACTGTGGTCCCCTCAGGAATCCCTTCTCCATATCAGTCTCCTAGAACTCAGGGCAGTTTTTCTGGCCCTGCAAGCTTTCCCTCAGTCAGTGCAGAACAAGGTGGGTCAAGTCAGAACAGAGAGCACCACCACCATGTGGTACATCAACATGCAGGGAGGCATTCGGTCTACGGACTTGTACACAGAAGCCATGAAGTTGTGGTCCCTGGCTTATTCCCTGCAGACCTCTCTGATAGTAGTCCACCTTCCAGGGAAGGACAATGTACTAGCAGATGCACTGAGCAGGATCTCACAGGGCCATCACGCATGGTCCCTGGACCCTCTGGTCTTGAAGGTGATTTTTTCAAGGTGGGGCACTCCAGAGATAGATCTCTTTGCAGCCCCAGACAGTCACCAACTTCCTCTCTTTTGTTGCAGACCCCCAGTCTTGGGCTCAGTCCCTCTGGATGCTCTGATTCTAAATTGGGAAGAGAAATTTCTGTATGCCTTCCCTCTCTTTCCTCTATTGTTCAAAGTTTTAGTCAAGATAAGGTCACAGCCTTGCAAAGTGATTCTGATTGCTCCAGACTGGGCCAGACAGCCTTGGTATCCCCTGTTGCTGTCCCTAGCAGTCCATCTTCCCCTGTCTCTTCCCAGGAATTACAACCTGTTAACATCCTCTCAGGGGAGGATTTGGTACCCCAATCTTCAGTCTCTCAATCTCAAGGCATGGCTCCTGAAGAGTTAGAGTATGCAGATTTGCATCTGTCTCAGGGAGTTCTGGATATTCTCAAAGCCTCTCGAAAGCCCGCCACTAGAAAAACCTATAACTCCAAATGGAAGAGATTCAGCATTTGGTGTTCCAAGAAATATGTTTCCCCAGACACTGCTGAATTGCCTACAGTTCTGGATTATATGGTCCATCTGAATGTCTTAGGCCTCAGACCAGCTACTCTCAAGGTGCACTTGTCAGCTGTTTCTGCTTTTCTGTCAGTGGGGAAGTCTTCCTCACTATCATCTCATCCTGTGTTCTGTAATTTTTTTAAAGGATTGCTTCATACCAATCCTCCCTTTAGAGACCCTGCCCCTGCCTGGGATTTAAATGCTTGCATTGCTCAACTTATGCAACCTCCCTTTGAACCTATGTCCTCAGCAGAGCTTAAGTACTTGACTTGGAAAACTGTGTTTTTAGTAGCCATTACCTCTGCCAGACGTATCAGTGAATTGCAAGCCTTGTCAGTGGAATCTGATTTTATCTCCTTTCATAGGGATAAAGTGGTCCTTAGAACCAGTAGAAGGTTCTTGCCCAAAGTGGTTTCAGATTTCCACTTGAATCAGTCTGTCTCTCCCAGTTTTCTTCACTGATCATTCTTCTTCAGGAGAGAGGAGGCTACACAGTTTAAATGTTAAAAGGGCCCTTAGCCACTATATAGAGCGTACCAAGGGTCACAGGTTTGATTCCCTCCAGTTCTTCCTCACTTATGGAGAAGTGGGAAAGGGCAAACCTGCCACCAAGAGAACTATTGCCAGGTGGATTGTGTTTTGTATACAATTCTGCTATGAGAAACTAGGAAAAATTCCACCCTCAGGCCTGAGGGCTCACTCCACCAGAGGTACAGCTGCTTCCCTGGCTGCTGCCAGGGATATTCCTCTCTTAGAAATTTGTCAAGCAGCCACCTGGAAAACAGTCCATACCTTTACCAAGCATTACTCTCTGGCTATCCAGGATAGGAGTGATGTTGGTTTGGCACAGCAGTACTTCAGAGCCCATTCCCAAAGTAGGTTCTGTCCCTCCTCCATGGAGGTACTGCTTGGTAGTCTGCAATAGTCAGAATACAGCAAGACTTCATGTTGTTTGAAGAAAAAATTACTCACCTTAGTAATTATGTTTCTTCTAATGGAGTCTTGCTGTATTCTGACCTCCCTTCCTGCCTCCCCTCTCAGAACCTGTTTTTGGGAAGTGGGTGGGCAGGTGCAGTGTTGCACGTCAGGGGTGCGCCTTTTATACCCTCTTCTTTTTGTTTGGGTGTTTGTTTTATTATTATTATTATTTGGATTGGTTTTTGGTTTGGGGTTTCCTGACTTGAGTCTTCCTTTGGGAATCCAAAACTTTTTGTTGCCAGTTGGCTAGTAAAAATGTTACAATTTCCACATAGGATAGTTAGTGAGTTTTTGCTCGTAAGAATCTGACGGTTGGATTTCAAAGGGTTCCAGACAGAGACCTCAACCGAGCTTGAGCTCAGCATTCTATGCTCTGCATAGAAAGTTAACCCTTTGTTTTACAGGGCAGTTTAAAGGCTGGGGCTAAATGCAATAGTCAGAATACAGCAAGACTCCATTAGAAGAAACATAATTACTAAGGTGAGTAATTTTTTCATAGTGTTACGAAGAACACACAATAAACATTTTATTTTTTATTTATTTTATTTATGGATTATCACATTACAAAATAGCAGCATGTACATATCAGCACAGTACATTTGCATGCATAGGGCAGAAGGCAAAAAGCAGTACCTGTACAGGATGGACAGCAATCATTAACAGTCAGTACCTTACAACCAATAGCATTCAGGTACTGACCCCCAACCCCAGATGAATGGAAGGAGTTGAAGACAAGGAGATTAAACACGTAGGGTTTAGCACTTTCACCACGGGATAGTTAATCACTTCTATATGCCGAGTTTCTCTCCCACTAGCAGAACTAAAAAGAAATGGTGGAGAGTGATCTAGAGTAAATAAGACTTAAGACTTGTAACTAAGATTGCCTGGACTTGGTTAAGTTAATTGTAAACCCTACATATACACAAATCCTCTAAGGGACCATGCAGGGGGAAGGGCAGTCTGATGGATTTAATAACACAGTTCACAAACAGAGCAGTGTGCCTCAGCACACCAGAAACATAGAATCTGAAGGCAGATAAGGACCGCTTGGCCCACATAGTCTGCCCATTTCCCAACCTAATGGATAAGCTGCAGATCCTAGTTAACCAACAGCCCACTTCCTCCTACCCCCCACTAGAATTGCCTTATGTCTGTCCCATGCATTCTTGAATTCCTCCACTGTTTGTGACTCTACAACCTCCTCAGGAAGGCTGTTCCATGCATCTACAACCCTCTCTGTGAAGGAATACTTACTCACATTACCTCTGAGCCGTCCCCCCATTATCTTCAGATTGTGCCCCCTTGTTCTTGCACATCTCTTTTTCTGAAAGACGCTACCCTCTTGGACTTTGTTGATTCCCTTGAGGTATTTGAAAGTTTCTATCATGTCCCCGAGGCTATACATCTTAAGCTCCTTTAGTCTTTCTTCATATGTCTTCTAGTGCAGACCCTGCACCATTTTGGTTGCCCTCCTCTGGACAGCCTCCACCCTGTCTATGTCTTTGTGGAGATGGGGTCTCCAGAACTGTACACAGTACTCCAGATGTGGTCTTACCAACTTTCTGTACAAAGGGACAACAATCTCCTGTTTTCTACTGGTGATGCCTCTCCCTATGCATCCCAGTATCCCCCAGCCCTCCTTACTGCCTTCACACATTGCTGGCCCACCTTTAGGTCATTTGATATGACTACCTCCAGGCCCCTTTCCAATTTTGTTGCTGTCAGCATCTCACCCCCTGTTGTGTACTCTTCCCCTGGGTTTTTATTTCCCAGGTGCATTACTTTGCACTTCTTTGCGTTGAATCTAAGCTGCCATACATTTGACCATTCCTCCAACCTTGCCAAGTCCCTTTTCATCCTTTCCACCCCACCTTGCGTATCAACCCTGTTGCAGATCTTTGTGTCATCTGCAGAGAGACATACATTTGCTTCCAGTCCTTCTGCAATGTCACCTATAAAGACATTAAAAAGAACTGGCCCCACAAGTATAACAGTCCATTTGTGGTTTTGTGTAGAACTTGCAAACACTTCAATACTATAAATGTTGTTTTATTATTATTTTTTTAAAATACAAACTGTACACCAGTCTGCCTGCAACAAACATTCAACTTGGAGCATCCAAATACCAAAGGAGGCTGTAACCCGAGGGGTTAAAGATTTAGCAGAGTCCAGCAGTGCTCACTCTGGTTCTCATCGTCATCTGGGACCTCTGTTTCCATCTGGGCTAATAGCTTCTTCAAGAAGGCAGCAGCTGCTTCAGGGTCAGTAAAGATGTGTGACTTCTTCTGGTGCGTTATTTCTAGATGGGCAGGGAAAAGCAGTTGTGCCCTCACTCCTTTATCCAGTAATGATTTTTTTTATCACCTGCAGCTTCTTTTGACGGTCTTGGGTTTGTGAGGACAAGTCTGGGAAGAACCTCAGCCTTGCTACCTTCCCACACAATCTCTCCCCTGCTTCACGCAGATTGCAGTAAAGGAATTCAAGCCTCCAGTGTGAAAAGCATTGCAATGGCTGTTAAGGTCCACTCTCCAGAGCCTCCTCGGGACTTAGGATGGAGTGGAATTGTGAAGGCTTGAACCACCCAGACCTCTAAGTCCCTCAGCAGCAAATTCAGATCGTCCAAAATGAATCTGTCCAAGGCAGTTAACAGTTCTGAATGGCCAGCAAATCGAATTCGAACATTGCATTGATGGAGGCCATTTTCCAGCCCCTCCACCTTAGCACAGAGGAATCTGACATCATGGATCAGGCCTGTCCTGACCTCCGTTTGACATGCAGAGGTATTAGTAAGATCGGTGATGGACGTTTTGTTTTCCGAAATCTTGCTGTCGAGATATGTACGTTTTTGGTCCATTGTGGCCAGTCTTTTGTTAGTTTCATCTCCCATCGCTTGCAATTTATTGAGGATCGGCATATATTTGGGAGAAATCTGGTGTACCATATGAGGTCAGGCCTGCAGCTTTTGGTGATGCGCTGGTGCCAGGCATATTGAAGTATGATTCAAGCCCCGAGGCCGTAGGTTGATGGTGCTTTTTTGTCCCCATTTGGTTCCACAGACGTTCCTCTTTCCCCTGATGTATATAGGAATTGTCCGGTAGTGGCAATATAGGTATTTAATCCAGTAAAATAGCAAGTACTCCGAGGAGCTTGGGAAACAGACAGCCGCCCTGTTGGATGCTGCACGCGCCCCCCCCCCCCACACACACACAATAAACATTGTTGAGGAATCTTCCTCCATAATTTATGACTGCATAAGATAAGAATTACTCAGAAAAGTAATTCAATCCACGATTACTCAATCTTTGTAGCCCATACACTATAAAATATAATGTATGGTCTTTGGTTAATAACCGCACTGCAAACACTTCTTGAGGTTGCCATGACATCTGAAAACCTCTCAAGCTACGCTCTTGAGGTTTACAATGATGTTGTGGCAACATCTTGAAGTGTTTACAGTGTGGTTATTAACCAAAGACCATACAGTATCCTCTATATGTTATCACTTGAGGATTATGGTCCACATGGCAGTACCCGGGAGTTCTCTCTGGAGGATTAGGCTAACATTAAATGAGGCTTGCAGACTTGCTCTGAATGCTGGTGGCAATGTGCACCACTGCAATCTGTGTAATATGTTGGGTTGTCCTGTCTCTGTATTTGCGTCATATGATTATATAGGGTTAATGAGTAAAAGAATCTTGTTAAATCAAGCTCTGTCAAACACGCTTAGCCTGTTATCCCGCAATGAAAATGATTATAAAACGAGGTCTGTAATGGATTAAGAGTCAAAAATCCTTTTCATGCAAATAGCATCAAAATTATGGAATGGCTTGCCAGTAACATGGACTTGGTGTAAAAGTTTTCCTTTTACAAATCATTGTTGAAGCAACAGTTGACTGGCCTAGCATATTGCAAATGTTAAGTAACTGTGTAATTTCTTTTTCTGTTTTGGGGTTTGCTAGTTATTTTTACTCTTGCTGATAGTTTAAGAATTAACTAATTTAGTGATGTAATTATCTGTAGGTTTTGATCTTATTTGTAAATTATTTAGATACTTTCTTTTTGATTGATATGACAATGTACTTTGTGCTACTGTATGTGTATTGTAAATTGTCTTGATTTAAGTTAAATGCAAAAATGGGCGTTTGCTGCTCGCAGTTTTTCCAATAAAAGAAATGAAGGAGTTTAGCCCAGCAACAGTGTTACAAATGTGACTAGTTGCTGTAACAGGTGCTTGTGGGCCGAACCAGAATAAAAGCCCATCGTTTAACTAACAGTAGCTAGTCACAATACATTAGAGCAGGTGGAAAAGAATAAACCAAGCTGAATGTATCAAAACATGATCACTGTGAGATGTGCAATGGACTAAGTGTATTTTTACTGTATAATAAATGACCATAAATGTTTTCTATGGTGAGGGCTAGTTATTATTTGCTGTAATAACTGGATGGTTATCATGGCAAATATAAACTGAAACCCATCAAGCAGCTGCACTCGAGACCCACTGAGAGTGCACCGTTCTTTCACATGGTGGGCTTTTTTTTCCCTGTCACTTCCAAACCGCTGAGTCAGCAGATCATATTAAATATTTTTAAAACGCTGACTAAATCTGCTCACAAGAATTTTATCCCAGCTATCCAAGAACCCAAAAGCAGTCAGGCAAATGGGATTTCAACCACAAACCGAACACGCTCATGCTGAAATGTTTGTTACTGCGTTAAAAATAGAACAAAAATAGAAAATGATAAAATTGCAGTTTAGTGTGGGGGAGGCTGGCAGTTGTGAAAGATAGGGCTGCAGTCCTCAATAAGGGGAGCTAGGGGTGAACACAGAAGACAAACTCTTACACAGGGTTGAACTCCCACATCTGCCATTAACTGTTGGGGGGGTGGAATTGGTGGCCAGGTATGATAAAAAAATAACCATGGGGTGGCATGCATACTCAGATTTAATACACACCCTCTGTGTGTGATGCTTTGTAAATCCAGTTCTCGTAATGCACACCACCTCATACATTATTCTGTGTATATAGTCTGTATGCTTTTGCGTCCCCCTTCTCTTCACTCCCACTTCCCTTCCTCCCTCTTCCGAGCCCTCTCCCCCACTCCCAACTCTAACCTGCCCTCCTTCATTTACACCTACCCTTGCCTCCCCGTGCCTTTCCACTGCTCCCCATTCCCCATGGCAACCCCATGCCAGGTTCCTTAATGGATTGGGGCTCCACTTGGCTACCATACGAGTTATTACCATGGGCTGCAATTAGATAAGTGACACCACCCCATCCAACAGCTGGTCACTCCCTCAGTTAAAGAACTGGATGGCTATAGTATCTCGTTCACTAATATTACTCCTGCTTCTCACATCTGGCGATTTTGAAGCCAACCCTGGTTCCCCACTTAGCTATACAACTAATTTTCCAAAGGGGTTGAGTTTAGCCCACTTAAATATTAGAAGCCTTCTCCCAAAATTGACCTCCTGCAGCCACTCATTTTACATCTGAAACCCAGTATTCTCATTATCTCTGAGAAGTGGCTCAGCAATAAATTCTAGATACAGACATCTCCATCCCCGGGTACTCTGTCATCCACCAAGACCGTAAGTCCTGGGCTGGGGGTGTCGCTATGTATACCTCCTCCTCCTCTATCAAATATTCTATCTGCCTATCTCCTTCCCCTCAGTCTACAAACTGCTACTGATAAAGTATCCCTTCCCATCTACGTTGGTGGTGTCTACTGCTGTCCCAGCCTCTAATGCCCATCACTACCCACAATCCTCCACCTCCTCATGCTTCACATTTGAATCTGTCCACCCTAATGACACCCTGTGAATATTACTTGCCCTGAATCCTAACAAAGGTAAGAGCTATGATGGCCTTGACCGTAAGCTTCTTCACCTTTCCACCCATGCTATTGCTGTCCCCCTGACATGCTTCCTGAACCTCTCCTTCTCACAAGCAATTGTGCCTTAGATTTGGAAATCTGCTACCATGGTCCCTCTTCCCAAAGGGGGTGACCCCTCCAATCGTAGCAATTTCTGCCTCATATCCCTACTTCCTATCCTGGCTAAGGTCCAAGAGCACCTGGTGCTGGAGCAGCTCTCCAACTTACTTAACTCCTCCTCCTTCTTCATCCCCTTCCAGTCTGGCTTCCTTAAAGACCACTCCACGACCACATCCCTCCTGCAGCTCACTGACTGCATTCATAGTATCATAGTAGACACAAAGCAAAAGATTAGACTTTCATCCTTTAATAGCTTGCTGAGAGGGAAAGCCCATTTTAGTAATCTGTAACCCTAAATTTACTGTAAGTATCCAATCTTTTTTTGAATATTTCCAAAGAGGTACTATTTACTATCACTTGAGGAAGAGAGTTCCAGTGAGGAACCACTCATTTATTAAACTAATACACAGGGATGGATCAGGGATGCATCACCTCTGCCATCTTTGTCGACCTGGCCAAAGCCTTCGATTCTGTTGCCCACTCCCTTCTCCTCTTCAAGATGACAGCGGTCTGTCTCTTGACGCAGCCACCGACTGGTTCCAGTCATACCTCACTGGCTGGTCCCAATCTGTCAAAGTCAGCAATTCAACCCCCACCCCCCACAACGTAAACACAGATGTCTTCCACGGCTCAGTACTCGGTCCTATTCTCTTTTCCATCTTCCTGAATTACCTCCCTGAAGCCTACTCATCTGCTAGCATAAATACGTATGCAAACAACACCATGATATTCTCCTCTGGGAGTTCCCCTGCTGAAGTGACTACCAGTCTTCAGGTGTCCAGCGCTGGTTTAATGCTAACCAACTCTCACTGAATGTCAATCAAATGGTCTCTATGACCTTTGGTACCAGACAAAAGCTGTCCAGACTGGACTCCACCCCCAGCTTTTATACCTTATCTGGGTCCAAACTAGACGACGTCCCCTCTTTTAAGTACCTTGGGCTATGGCTAGACAAAAATCTAGACTTCGGTGTGCACGTTGATGCCATTTACAAAAAGCTGCTCCCCAAGCTCTGTGCACTGTACAGACACCACAGCTGCCTGCCCATGCAAGCCAGGTGTGAAATTGTCCAAAAGATGATTCTCCCATTCTTCGATTTTGGGGACATCGTCTACAATTCTGCCCCTAAGACCACCCTAGCCAGGCTGGACACTCTCTTCAACTCCTTCTGCCGCTTTGTCTTGGCTGCCCCCCTCTCACCCACCACTGAAATCTTTATACCACCCTCTTTTTCCCTTCCCTCACCGCCAGGCTCCTGTCCCACACCACTAAACTAGTAGGTAAATACTGGCTCGGCTCTCTACCTTCTTATCTGTCCTCCCTCTTGTCAATCCTCCCCATCTTCTGCTACTCACTTCGATACTCAACATACAGAATGCTCGCCCTCCCACCGTGGCGTACATCATCTGGTTGCAATGCCTTCTCATACACATTCCCTAGCTCCTGGAACTCCCTCCCCCTCGAAATTCACTCTGCTGAAACTCGCCAATCTCTTGCACACCTTCTTCCGAAACACACAGTTCAATGCTGCAATTGCAACTAATCCCCCACCCTTCCCATTATTATCTATATCTATTTCAGCACCCCTTCAGACACTCTAACTTTACTACATCCCTTCCTCTACTTTGTCTGCTCCACCACGCCTTAGTTCCTCCACCCTTCCCCTGTCCCTCTCCTCTTACTCACCATCTTTATTTTTCCGCAGCCTACTCCCTGTTCCCCTTGCAGGGTTCTCTGCATCCTGAAAGGGTGATGGTCCTGGCTAACCACTTCCCTCTACCTTTCCTCCTCTAAGTCGCCTCCCCTCCATCATTTCTGCCATCTTCTTCTTCTGCCAGCTTCCCACCCCCTTGCAGAGTTCTCAGCATCCTGAAGGGGTAAAGGTTCTGGCTACCCACTTCCCTCTACCTCTCCTCCTACCCTTTCCCCCTCTCTACCACCCCCTCCACCACTTTCTCCTACATCCTCCATCATTCCTTCTCCCCCCCCAATCCCCATCTCTATTTCTGTGCCAGCGCCCAGTCCCTTTGCAGGGTTCTCAACATCCTGAAGAGGAAATGGCCCTGGCTTCCCATCCACCCTTCTCCTCCCCCCCCTACTCCAACCTCAAAATATTCTAAAGTAGGGATCCTCCTTCTCCCACCCTCCCCTTATACTTCAACCTCTAAGTATTCTAAAGTAGGGCCTCCGACTGATGCCTAGAAACCCTCTCCCCCCACATGTACTTACATCCCATGCCTGCCTCAACCCTTTTACTACCAGCACTGTTCTTGATTGCCCCCACCTCTGTTCTCAGCTACCTGTTCACCCCTTATTCTAATAAAAAAATGGGTTAGTCACTATGATTAAATCTAAGATGTGTCCATAAAATTTGCTATCCTGGCATTGTGATTCAGTGATATGCTGTGTTATCAGAATATTTGTATATTGTCCTGCTATTTCTAAATTATGTGCTTATTTTTCACACCTGGATTGTGTGATGCATGTATGTTTCTGTATACTGCTTACTTATCTGTTGGTTTCTCCTTCCCCTGTTGTAACCCCCCCCCCCCAGGACACTTCTGGAAACGAGCTGTTTACAGTTCATGTTGCCTTCCTGGTGAATCTCTTATAAATAAATAAAATAAGTTATGCATGAATTACCTGCTTCCCCTTGAGTCCTCCTGCATATGATGCAATTTCTTCTTTAGTATAAAAAAAGACTGAAAATGGAATGGAGTACTGTGACTGGCTGACAGCATTCTAAAAGTGTTAGGACTTATTTCTTCTACTAGTGCTTTCAGAAGTCCAGACATTCCGTTACTTTACTTTGATATCAAAATGGTCACTTCAGAGAGATTAGCTGGAAGCCCTCATGTACACTAGAATTGAACAATTAGAATGTTAACTTTAAAAACATTCATTTAAAAACATGTAAACATTTTATTCTAATACAGTTGAAGCCAGTTAATCGTGGCATCCACTTTATTGGGATGTCCTGCTGGGAACCGATGAAATGACTGCGTTGTCTTATGAAAACTTAAACTGCTTTAACGGGACATCCCTGCCACATAAATAGGACAGTTGGGTCTGAGCTTGCCCAGACATGTCCCTCTGTAAGTCTGTAAGCAGGTGCTAAGCCTTTCTAACACCTTTAAGCATGTGTGAATTGCAATTTCACAGCTGCTCAAGTGAAAAACTGTTTCTCATCTCTCTTAGGTCCTTTTAAACTACAGTATAAGTTTTCATACCATTTTTTCATATCTGAAACATTTGTTAAACATACTCAAACAGCTCACGTTTCTATTTAGAGGTTGATGAGCACATCAGTGCTGTTCACCACAATCACCAGTTCTCACGCTGTATGTTGTTTGAATGAGAAGGTGAGCTTTTAAAAAAAAAAAAAGGTCAAGTCAGACATCATTGTGCAGTACATTGTGCTGCAAGATCACTGCACTCACCCAAGTCCCTGATCTGTCTCCTGTAGTCAAACTACAGTACTGTAGTGGATGAGAGATGTAGATAGCGAGAGGCAGGAGGCAAGCCATGAGTGCACCTAACTTATAACAACAAACTTAGTTTAACTTTCAAACAACAAGCATGAACCAGTCAAAGCAGCAGGGTGTGTAGATAGTGGCTGGGAGATGTCAGCAGCACAAGTCTGGACAACCATGATCTTCTTCGGTGATATCTCTTTCATCAGGTATCATTGTTAGGACTTTGAGCCGTCAGGCTCAAGGAGCACATGGAAACTTTTTGTAGCAGCTCACCAGAGGCCGCCCACAGCGATATCTGACATCGTTGTCCTTGTATAAGCTTGGGCGGCCCTGTCCCTCTTCAATTCTTTTCCCGCTGTCGCCCAGTGCTCATTGGATCATAGAATCACTGTGGAAGCTTTGATGCAGTCTTTTCATTTATTTTTTTTTTTTTTTCCTCAGCAGTTTTATCTTTTCTTTTTAATTTGTACCACCACCTCAGTCACTTGTCCTGGTGTACCTCCTCATGGGGGCCTTGGTGTTTCTAAACCCTTAGGGCCTATGGCAGCAGCCTGGCAGTTAGTTTTGACAGGCAGTGTTTGGCTCCTCGCCCGGCAGAGAAGAGCCCCTTTTCACCAACCAGATCGCCAGATGAACCTTGAGGGATCCTCAGGAAAGCAGTAGGACTCCCCGCGGCATGTGAGCCCACCAGCCAGGATCAGGGTCTACAGAGTTAGACTACCCACCGCAGGCGGTCGGGATTCCCTGGATAAAGCCTTACCTTGACTCCTTTTGAGCCAGCCACGACTTGTGAGCTACACTTTCTGGCATGGAAAGTGCTGCTTTTAGTTGCTGTTTCTTCTGCTCTAAGGATTTCCAAGCTTCAGGCTCTTGTGGATGAGCCTCATCATTTATTTTTCCACAAAGACGGGTCTTTGCGTACGAACCCTACGTTTCTCTTAAAGGTGGTGTCCAAGTTTACCTTAACTCATCCATCCCCGTTATTTTGTTCCCCATAACCTGCCAATCCAGACGTAGCATTGCTTCATACATTGGCTGTGTATAGAACACTCAGACACTATACACACTGCATATAGGACTCCAGGAAGTCCTCACAATTGTTTGTTTCTTTTTCCTCTGAGGAAGAGGGTGCTCCAGTTTCTACACAATGTTTGTCCAAAGGGTTGGCCCACTATATTGCTTCCTGTTTTGAACAGTACGATAAGAAACTTCCTGGGGTTGCTCATGGCCATTCAGCCGGTGGCAGGGCCACTTCTGTTGCCTGTTTCAGGAATGCTTCAGCTGCAGAAATCTGTACTGCTGCAACTTGGAGTACTGTCCACACTCTCACAAAACATTACAGTCGAGTGTGTTTTCATTACTTTCGGGACATTGCCTCTAGAAAGAGGGCAGGCCTCAGCCTTGCTGTGCTTCAAGGCCTTCTTTCTTGGGCCTCTAGTCTCCAACCACCCAGACTGTCTCACATAGTGGTACTGATTGGGTCTCGTCCTAATGGTGTGACCTGATGAAAGAGATATACCCGAAGAGGACAGAACAGTTACACAAGAGCTTACCGTAACAGTAGCTCTTCGGGGGAATCTTTTTCATCAGGTCATGCTTACCCGCCCTCAATCCTC
This sequence comes from Neoceratodus forsteri, assembly GCA_016271365.2. Lineage (NCBI taxonomy): Eukaryota > Metazoa > Chordata > Ceratodontiformes > Ceratodontidae > Neoceratodus > Neoceratodus forsteri. The sequence continues at coordinate 558,954,176 of CM057458.1, forward strand.
CTTTGGGCTCAGAGCTTCCTAGCTCTTGTCTCCTTCTCCAGGATGGCCTTCCTGCTGTCCCAGCCTCCACTTACGGCTGAGTGTTGCATCTCTTTTTTTTGGTACCCATAGAGGTGGTTTTTGCTTGGCTTTTACTCCTGGAAATGTAGAGCTTTCATCACTGCCAGGGTTTTTCATCTGGCTTCCTTTCCAGGGCAGTCTGTCGGATGTTCCAAGCCACGCCTAGTATTTAACATCTTTTGCTCTCTCCTGGAGTACTAGCCAGAGGTCCTCTATGTCCACTGTCCCTCAGACCTGAGGGCTATACCAGAGATTCCTGTTTGTCCTATGGACTTTCCGATCTTCTTTCCCTTGTCTGATGGATAGAACCATTTTTCTCTCCTGATTGCCTACAGGGAGATCCTCCAAGCATGGTCTCCAGCGGAGAACTGAGAAAGTATGGGGCCGTCAGACGTCACTGTTGGCGGCCCCTGGTGAACTGCTACAAAAAGTTTTCATGTGGTTCTAGAGCCTGACGGCTCAAAGTCCTAATGGTGTGACCTGATGAAAGAGATTCCCTCGAAGATCTACTGTTACAGTAAGTTCTTACGTAACTGTTCTTTCTCTCTAATATTCTTTTAACCAAGTTTTGTCTTTTGCAACATATCTTCTCTGGATAACCGTTAACTTTGCATGTACAGTACTGAATAATGTTACTGGATGGGGGATGCGGACAGCATGAATTGGTAGACAAGCCGTGAGTGCAATTTAACACTAGTTTCTGATATATGGGCCGGCTGCTTAATCGGAATGAAAAGCCCACCACCAGGCTGTTCTAGTTAAGCAGCTTCTACTGTAATAGCATTAACACACTCCAGAGGTTGAGTTACCTTTGTTAACCTAATCCTAGGGTCGTAAGGCACCCGACTGCATCTCATGCCTCTTGACTCCTTAGGTTAACTTCACTGATGGTCATCCAACCCTGGAGTTGTGCCTTAGTGCTTCATTAATTAAGGGACTGATTTGGAGTGTGAATTTTAATGAACAACCATCATCTTTCTGCGAGCTTACTGTGTGTTTTGAGACAAAAGGCTTCTTTATACAGACGCAGTTGCACCACAGCAACCCGACCTCTCAGGTTGGTGGGGTGCAAATGCAGCCATGTGAACACTTATCCAATCATGGTAAGCTGTTTCCTGCTTCTCACTCCAAACCACTGTTGAGTTGGGGGCACATTCCGGTGCAAGCGGTGTTAGTAGCCGTGTAGACAGGATGCACTGCTTGCTCCAGCACAGTCTGTGGTCTCTGCATCCTCCAGCCCGGCTCCTGCACTCACAGCCCCTCTCCAGCACAGCTTGCATCAGTGCTGAGAGGGGCTGTGTAAACTTTATGCAGATCAAGGTTGGAGTTCAGGGCAGCACAGGGGCTGCCAAAAGAACCAGCATAGAGCAGTTATGTAAACATGGTATAAGACAGTCTTTTTGCAGTTTGACTGACTGTGATCTTGCAAGACAGTAACCATTCAGGTGACAGTTCTTCTTTAGTGCAAAAAAAAGGGGATGGGTCTCCACTGGTTTATTGTTCGGAGTGACTTTTCAAATCACAAGCACTGGACTGTGTGCTTCATTATGTCTTTAGTAACATAAATATCTTTTTATGCTTATTTTCCAGTGAGCCTGAGCAGTTTTATTCCACGATACAGCTTTCTGAATTTAGATCTACCTGTAGTATTAGAAACATTTTGCAAGTATCCTTTGAAACGGATGTCAAAGAAAAGAGAAGCTTCTTGCTGATGCAGTGTGGCAATGTAATGATCTTTTAGGTCTGGAAATCTTGGTTGCAGGTAACTTGAACCAGCTTTCAGCAGTGAAGCAGTAGAGAAACTCTGACTCAGACACAAGAGAACAGATACTAGATGTTTTGAAAAGAAAAAAGGAGTCAGTGAGACAGACCCTTGAAGGTTATTTCAAACTATCAGTGCTTATAATGCAGACTGTAACAAGCTCAAACCAGTGCCCTTCAAATATTAGTATAATTTTAGTGTATTTACATTGTTACAAGGATGCTGGCAAAGTAGCTAGTCAGTAAAATCAGAATTCAGCACACATATCAAGTCACTGCTGCCCAAAATAGCCTGCTTTTCACTGAAAGCTTATTTCTGTTTTTTCTTAACCCAATTTAAATGAGATTTTGCTTTCCAGTTTCAGACTGAAATGTGGGCAAGCATGGTTACCAACAACAAGGAACCTTCCAATGAGCCAGATCCGATGCTGCTTTTTATTTTATTCCTCTCTAAATTACTTTAAAAAATTGTCAACATCCAACTTAGAGAACATTTGGATTCACAAAAGTTGCTAAACCCGGCTCAGTCCGGCTTCAGAGCCAAACACAGTACAGTATCGGCTCTTACCAAAGTAATTACAGACTGGCAAATGGCCTTGGACTGTAAGAAGCATGTATTTGCCCTCTTCCTTGATCTAAGTAAGGCCTTTGATACCGTGGATCATACCATCATGCTTACTGCACTGAGTAACACCAGACTTGATAGTTCTGCCATTAAATGGTTCACCAGCTACCGAACCAATAGGTTACAACAAGTCAAAGCCATAGGAGTTCTGTCCCCACAAAAATCCTTGTTACGAGAAGTCCCACAAGGCTCCATCCTGGGCTCTATCCTGTTTGCAATATACATCAATAATCTAGACTCGCAGCTGGGCACAGCCAATGTGCACTTATTCGCAGATGATACTGTACTCTATACCACAAATTCATCCTTGGATTTGGCCCATGAATACTTACAGAAAGACTTTGTCACCCTCCAATACAACCTTCTCACTCATAAGCTCCTCCTCAACGCCAAAAAGACTAAAGCAATGATTCTCTCACCAAAGTCTACTTCCGGATGTCCACATATCACACAGATCCGAACACTCTTAGATGAACCCCTTGAAGTAGTTGATACCTTTAAATACCTAGGGTTCTGGCTGGATAACAAGCTCAACTTTCTGTGCCACTTAAATGAAACCTCGAAGAAACTAAGACAGCGATTAGGTTTATTCTATCACATTAAACACCAACTTACGTTAGAAGCCAGAATGAGACTAGTACAAACTACATTCCCACCTATACTGGACTACGCTGACTTCCTTTACAGTAATTGCCCATCAACGATGCTAAACAAACTGGACATCCTTTACCACCAGGCTTTAAGATTTATCCTAAATCTACCCCGTGGAACACATCACTGTCATCTATACCAGGTTTCAGGATGGACCTCACTCTCAACTAGGAGAAAAAGGAATGCTGTCCTCTGGTTTTTTAGAGCATTATCTGATAACCTCCCTGCATATATCTCGAACCTCTTCAAACGGGCTAAAGGTTCCTATGGCCTGAGACGCTTCTCCATAATCTGCTTCCAGATTCCTAGAGTAAAAACTACCCTTGGCTCAGCAGCAATCAACTTCTCACTTCCATCACTTTGGAACACTAAGCAAGACTCGTTAAAATTATCCTCACTTCCAAGCATTTTCACATTCAAAGCTCTATTAATGGATTATCTGAAGGAATCATGCAACTGTTTCAGACGCCGATGACCCCTAAGCCCCGGGTGCCACTCTCAAATCCTACGCCTAAGTATCTCATCTACCCCACATTCCTAACAACAGAAACCTAGGACCTACAAGCCTAGTTCTCATAATCCGAGATGGCCCTGCCTATTCTCTACCTTTTACCTATTCTGGCCTCCCTCTTGGCTGCCTACTCTTTCACCCCAATTTCTACCCTATTCCTTAATACCTCCTTATTTTTTATCATTTAGGTATGAGCTCTTAACTTAGCCAGGACTATATGGGATTGTTGTCTCTTCTCATTCCAGTAAAGCTTATCATTATGTACCTTTGCATGTTAATTATGTTGACCGGTATGTATAGGCCCATATTGACCGGCACCTTCACAATGTTTTGTTTTTGTTTTGCACTGCTGTCCAATGTAATTGTAATCTTACGAAGTGTACTGTATTATATTAATGCCCAGGACCACCTTGAAAATGAGCTTGCTCAATGGTGTTTATGCCTGGTTAAATAAAGTGATTGATTGATTTTAACCTGCTATAACTATGGAGAGGTGCGGCTGTCTTCACCTAACATGCTCCCTAACTGGCTACCATGGATACCTCATGGGCCGAACCATATGAATTTAAGACTAGTGCAGCTTTGAGAGTTGTCTGTGATTAGAGACACAGAGAGTACAGCCTCACTTTAGGTCATTATAAGCGAAAAGCAGCATAGGGAGTGGCTCTTTTGGAGGTACCTTGTCATTGGTAGCCACACTTGTCCACACTTCAGCCTGACATCTGTAAACCAAAGGCTCCCATTCAGATTGGGGTAAGAACAAACAGAAAAAGTTTAAGTGAAGAGCAAGCCATTTTGGGCAGCAATGATTTCATGAGGGATACTGAACTCTGATTAAACTGTCAGTGCTCTTTGTGGCGCTGAGCAATAGGGCATTTCTCTGGCACCCTGACAACCTGGATCTGTGCCCCATTCCCAAGAAGTCAGAAGCAGAGACTGTCAGGAAGGGATTCAGAACCTCCATTGGATGCTTCCCTCCTACAAGGTGGGTGACTGCGCTGATAGCGGCTCCTGGTGATGGCTTTGTGGAGGCACTCTTGGCAACATGGGTGACCAGATGCTGCCAAGCATCCCTGCCCTCAGGATGCTGCTGCGGTGGTGCACAGCCAGGTCATGGTTGTAGCCCCAAACTCGAAAACAGTTTGAGCTATTCATCCTAGGTGACAGCCCCCTGGCAGCCCCTGTCACGCAACAAGGCCCTCAAAGCAGGCTGGCCCTTACACCTTCACATGTCACAGGCATAACGAAGCACTTCCTTCCTGGTGGCTGCAGTAGGGCCTCCTTACAGACTAAATCAGATCTTCCTGGTGACTGAGGTACCGGCGTCCTGGTAGAAGGATCCAGAAACACAGGGTGTGTCCTGCTGGCAGTAGGGAAGTTGCCTTGTGAAGAGCCTGAAAGAGTGGGTGTCCAGGGCAGGAGTAGCAAAAAAACAAAATGTTGGTGCCCCAATGCTGATTTATACACAAGTAGACTTTACATGGTACTTCTTAGTTAAGAGGTGATTCCCAAAGGAAAATTGCACAACTAGTGAATATTTTTATGTCATCAGTTAGATAAGCTGAAACCATCTTTCACAGCAATAATCAACTAGTCATGCAAACAAACAGTAAAAAAGTAACAGCAATAGAAAAAAATAATAGTGCAGTGACTTATTCCAATTATGGGCTGCTCTCATTCTGAGCCTGTGGAAAATATCTTTTGAAACTAGGAGGAGCCTACTCTATGTGTGGTATACAACCCCGTGAAATACACATGTTGTATGGAATGATTTTACGAATGTCATATTCTTCTAATAGATCCACACAGCAATTACCTTGTGCCCTAATTAAGTGACTTGAGGGGCAGACTCCTTCTTTCAAAGCATGCTGTGAAGGTCCATGTCCTTATATTCTACATAGACCAAAACACAAGTATAGTGAGTTGTAGTGTTCAGTGGATAGCTACTGTTTACGGAGTGAGGACCACAAAAACATAACCGGGCATGTAGGTCATGCAGCAGCGTGGTGCTGTGGTAAAGAGGGGTGAAGACTGACTAATGCTGTATAGTCGTTTCATCCTGTAACACCACTACTTACCCATACATGCTGGAGTTTGTCAGAGACAGATTCTTTATCTTTTCTCTGTACTGTCAAGTGGTGGGAGGGAATGTTTCTGTTGGAAGCTATTTACATGCTGTGGTGTTTATCTACTGCCAAATTCTGTCACATAGTTTAGGTGTGAAAGATTCACTAAGTTAGCAAGGTCATTCCTTCCATGGATCCAGGGTCATAAGCATTTGTGCTGTTGTATTCCTGTCTCACTCTGGAGAGGTTATTGCCGTAACATAATCCTAGCTGGTAGTAATTATTTTTGACTTCAGGCTCATAGTTGCACTTACAAAGCTAGCCAGTCTGCGTGATCTGATGTCTTTTCCATTTGCTTACTTGCTTGTCTGACATATTTGAAATGTGTTGAAGTCTCATGCAATGGCATGATGATCAGGAAAGTATTAGGTATATCAAAATTAGCAGACAAAAAAACAGCAGTTCTGAGTATGGTGAGGCCACAGTAAAAATGTAACAAACACAGAACTGGGCATGGGCATACACCTCAGCGTAGTCACGAGCACAGATATTAGAGTGAAAAAAAATGTTAATGCATAAAAGTATAAAAAAAAAACAATTTCATAAAGGTAAAGTACTCACAAAGTGACAGCAGTGGACACACAGAATGCCAACGTCTCGCACCTAGCATGTGCTTTTTCAAGGCATGGAAGTGACACACGGTGGTAGAGCTTACAGAGTGCAACTAATTAATTACTTTAATGACTTTGGAAAATGTTTTATTTAAAGTGGTAGTGCAGAAAATGCTAACATACAACTACCAGTAACCATATTGAAAAAGAGCTGAAAATAGGCATTATTACTCTCATAACTTTATGTGAAACATTATTTATGGATTGAGTAACTGATTGATTAGTTGGTTGAATGAAAATTGGTAACTGAGAAAGGCACACTAAGCCAAGGCTCGTTTCCAGGTGTGGCCTGGGCCACAACTGCCAAAATATTTCTAAGGACGCTGGTATTTATAGTGTCTCATATGGCAGTTTTGATAAGTGAGGTAAACAGTCCATATTAAAGTCTAAAATTTGTAGGAGCATGAATAAACTTCTTGCAGTCTCTGTAACTCAGATTTATGATTCACATTTACACATAACCATACTAGTGCCATAACGGTGACTTTATCAGAACATGGCAACAAGTATCACAGCCTCAGAAAAAAACAGATACACATAGCATGTCTTCAAGCTTCAGGGCTTTAAGTGTAACATCAAACCTGTATCAAAATTTGCCCTCACTACCACAAACTTCTTTAGACGTCCTAAAATTCAGTATGTTTGAGAATATGGTCTAAGTGCTTAATCTGAGTATATTTGTATCATATGACTAAATATGTAAATTTTTTTATCTTGAAAATTAAAAACTATAGTGATCACATTTAGACTAAATTTAAATCCTGTGAATACAATAGTAGATAGATAGATCGACAGACAGAACCCTTTATTTTTCCACAGGATAAAACTCATAGGACTAAAAGCCCTGTTTTACAGAGTTGTCCTGATTTCAAAATGGTTTCAGAGAATATACTAAATACACACACATATATAGCTCATACAACGTACACAGACAAAGATAATTTCATATCTTATACTAATAAACAGAAAACAGCAAACAAAAATATTTAAACAGCTAAACATTTGTGTCAAAATCACCAGAGTTTTAAACAGTGACATAACATAACTTTATATATAAAGAAACAAAACATGTAAGGTAAGAAAAAATTATTGAAATACCCTCCAACCACTCCTCACCCACACCCTAGAACCAATTAAGGTTTATTTAAAAGCAAACACATATACTCTTTCATTCAGTATCAGTGCCTCTTTTAAAGGAGGACAGATTATTTGCATGCCTAATCCCAGGATCTAATTCATTCCACAGTTTTGGCAGGTAATATTACCTCTGCATTTTGCTCTACAAATTGTGAACAATGGGAACTACTAGACACGTGATTCTAAGGTCTCCTAGGTTATGCTCATAGTTCTTTTTATGTGTATATTTGGATCATGATATATATTATCTCCTCCAAATTCTATATAGACCTTTATTTTTATTTTTTTCGTTTTGTTAACCGGGTAAGCCCACTGGGCCCAAAAGGTCCCTTTTTCAGGGGTGACCCAGAATTCGTTACATAGAATCCTATTGGGTACAGAACGTTTTTGTGAAACATGACAAGTTTTGCGTACATTCATGGTACAGAACATTTTGTTGGTACAAAACAAGTTTAGGGTACAATCACGGTGAATCCACAGATCTAAACACTTGTGACTAAAGGACAGGTTTTGGGTACCATCATGGTGAATCCAAGGGTCTAGACTCTTGTGACTACACTCCTAGACCTTTCAGCACACACTCCTACAGGTAGGAGGAAGCAGCAACAGGGACAGAGTAAGTTAGTACAGGTTATATTTTTAACAGGAAACAGAGGCATCACTGTCCATGTATCACACTGCTTAGTTTGTGTGGTAGTGCTCTTAAAATGCTGGGGCATGTTACCAAACTGAAGGGTAAGGTTACTAGGGGCCTATTTCTGGGAATTTTTCCAAAAGGTATTTATCCTAAGCATGTGCATTGGTTGTTTTCCAGTTTAACCCCAGTTTTCTTTTTTCTCCTGATTAGAGAATCCCAGTTTAATTGCTCAACGTATCGCAGTGATGAGTGTTGCAATGGTATCTCAATACATATTTAGCCATATCTTATCTAATTTGTCCAGAAGTGTCTGGGTAGCATGCTGATATATGGGCCAATAGTTTCTCTACTTCCTACGTTTCATGTAAATAGGTGGCAAACCCAAATCTTAATAACTAACTGGAGAGTGTATTAACTAACTGTCAAGTGGGCCAAAACTAGCTGTAGAAAAAAATGTGAGACACAAACTGACTAGAAAGAAGCTTAACTTCTATAACTGATTGTGCAAGTAGCAAATGTGGTTGCTAAAAAATCTGCAGAAAAACTAACTGGTGTATCAGTAATCTCATTTGTTTTATTTTTACGAATTATTGACCGTGCATATCACCGGTACAGTAGGTAAATCTGTGCTTTGATTGTCCGTGCATGAGACAACTGAGATTTCAAAACTTCTATAGATGTCATGCTCACTCTTAACTTGTTGAATACCCTTGACAGCACTGAACCAGATATGTGGTTTCCCTCTCAGGAGCCCTTGCTGTTATCAATGCTGTCCCCTGTTTTGCTCTGGATGGACAGTGGATGCTGAACTCTTTTCTGGAAGCCACCCTCAGCTGTGTTATAACAGAGAAACAAAACAGAGAGCTGGTTGGCTTTTTGATCTTGCTTGCTGGCAGCAGTCTCTTGGCAGCTAATGTAGTCCTGGGACTTTGGATGATAACAGCTCGATAGTACACAGGGCCTTGATAAATTTACAAGAACATACCTAAACATCAAGGATGCTGGTTATTAAAAAAAGATTATTTTATTGGTTTATTAGGACATAAGTCTTCCTTGTTAAATGAGCTTGGAAATGTGATTGCATATTTTCACATTCACTAAAGAAGGATGGTGTGCCCTAGTCACCCAACCGTTAGAACTGGATTCGTTCATAGGAACTATTGAATTTCTTCTGTTTCATGAACATTGTGATTTTGAACATGTACATGTCAATTGTAGCAACTCAGAAATGGCAAAAGCCTCTGACAATTTGTATGTGAATAAAGGTTTGTAAAAAGTTTTGTTGTATAATGCAAGCTTACATGATTTTCTGTTATAATTAGGGCCCTTTAATAGACTCTGCAGGGCTAAGACAGGAACCAGTAATGCAGCTGGGTAAATCTGAACCTTCTCCTTCCCCTCTCTGTTGGGACTGTATGTTTACTGAATTACCGTTGTTCTTTTCCAGTATTTCAAAACTGATCAACTGCCAATGATTTCTGTTTCTGTTCTGCCAGTTGTAGCCCACCTGGAAGAAGCAGACATTTTATTAAAAAAAAAAAAAAAGACAGATTTTACAGGCATGTTACTGATGTAAAGACTTGAGCATAGGGTTACCTGTCTATGAACAGTACCTGAAAGCTAATTTATTTTCTCACATGCCCGTAGGCAACAGTTTGCATGTCATATAATCTGAGCATTATCAGTTTTTGTGTTCTTAGTTGTTTCTTGAAACTCAGGAATGATTTCATACTTATATTGTTTACATGTACAATTACTGTCTCTCTTGAGGTTAGAAAAGTGCATTCCTGAGTTTTTTCGATGAGAGCACAGCGAAGCGAAGCTGAGCAGTTTTAATCCACAAAGGACTTCAGAAGTAACTCTCATAACTGTAAGACACACAGGAACTGTACCTTTAAACGTATTATGGATCATGTTGGAAATCTCCATTTTTGAAAAATGGAGCCCGACTTTAAAGTCAAAGTATTTTGCTTTGAAGAAAATTGGAGGAACCCCTGTATAAGAAATTTTGTGGGAAATGCACTGTGCAAACTGAACGTAGAACTTCAGAATTTTAGAACTGTAAGCATGAGACACCCTCTCATGGTTGTAAGAGTACTTACAATGTTTAAGCAGTAAGGCATGACAGGGCATGGATTATTGAGGGATTTAGCCATGTCTTGTGTTAATTATTTGAGAAGTGGGACCCCCCCCAACTAGCCACATCCTGTAGTGTTTTGTTGCAATCATACAATCTCTTCTTTACTGCACTCTCCACAACCACTGGGGCATAACTTTAGAGAACCTCCATGGGGTCTGTGTGCATTTTGGTTACTTGGTCTGCCTCTAAAAGGACCCCTTACCTTCTCTGTGGTCTGCCAGACCCTTCGGTTGCTGCTGGTGAGGACCCATCTAGACCGTGAGAATAACTAGATGGACACATAAAATAATAAGGCAGGTTTATTCTGTGCTGCAGATGTTCTTCTCCTGAGGACAAGCCCCAGACTGGCAAATTCTCTGACCGACAGGCATACATGGCACTGCCAGGCAGTGCAACAGTTCGTTACATGCAAGTACTGAGTGCTCTTAAAGGGGCAGCAGCTTAACATTAAGCCCCATGCTTAATGTGTGCTTCACATCACCACTGGAACATTGAATGTGAGCACCACTTGAACAAGCAATAAATCCATGACAGTTTCTAAGTAAGAGATACTTTTAAGTAAGTTTTAAGGCAAAACATTTTTTCATGCATTACAAGGCATTACTGTCACAAACAAAATTCCACTGCGGGGGCGGGGAGGAACCTGGACTACACTGGGGACCAGTCAGTGTAGCACCAGAGAAGGGGGAAAACACAATAGTACTTGAGACTTGGTCATGCCACAAGCGCTAAAGTGTGGGGGAAGGAAAAGGGAAGAGAGGGAAGGGTAGCAGCAAGAGGTTACCCAGAATGCAGACCAAACTTTATTAATAGTTGCAGAAGCAATAACAATAGGGGGACTGTCCATCGGAAGAGACACTCCTAAGGGGAAAAAGTTTTATATGCAGGAATGCAATACCATCAGAACAGTTTCTTAAGAGAGGTACAAGAAGACATTTACTGCTAAACAGTTAAAGACAGAAAAGGAATTAGTCCCAAAACACACTGAGTCCGGTAACAAAAGTTCAAGATCTCTGTCCACTTTTCCGGTCAGTGGGAATGGAGGCATGTGTAGATTGCACTAGTTCCTGCCAGGATAGGGTCAGGTCATTAAAAGCGACACAGGAGTTCTGCCCACTATGAAATCCACACCATTTGACTCTGTAAGTCCAGAATCCATTTGTGAACTTCTTCCTTAAGATCTTCTCAATCTGTTACACTGTGGTGTATAGAAGAGAGTCCTGAGAAGAAGAAGAAGGTTGAGAAGAAGAGGAAGTCCCAGACAAATCATCTGGTGAAACGGAATTCAGCTGGAGCGTGTCAGGAGTGGGAAGATCTCTAGGAACTAGTTGCAAATTGTGTGGAGGGATCTCAGCTTCAGAGAGGATGGCAGGCTCAAGGGCGGCTTCATTTCTGGGAGGACTGGGGTAATCTAGAAGGTTGTTACTCAGGTACCCACGCTTTAATCGGTTTATATGGACTTTGTTGTGTACCAGCTTGCCATCCAACTTGCGTCGCAGACAAACGTGGACCAGAGGAATCTTTTCTACAATGTAGAAGGGACCAGTCCAGGGGCGAAGCAGTTTCTTGGTGGCGCATGGAACAAGAACAGGTCGGTACAAATAAACAATGTCCTCAACAGAGAATGAAGGCTCATGCGCCTTAGCTGCAGACATTTTTTTGCATTGCCGATTTTCTCTGGCCCAAAGTGGAGATTGCAACTCGTCGGGCAAGTTACAGCTGTTCCAGAAGAGGGATAATGAAAGAAGAAGCTGACGTAGGAACCTCTAGCAGCGAGAGATCCCTGTCCAATGGAGTTCTTGGGTGACGTCCATGGACTAAGAAGAAGGGGCTGTATTCTGTGCTATCAACACAAGGGCCGATATTGTATGCAAAGTGCACAAAGGGAACAAAATGGTCCCAGGTGTCATGAGTCTCATCCAGATACTTGGAGAGTGTGCCGAGAATGGTAGACATCTTTCTTTCACTCTGTCCATCGCATTGTGGATGGTAGCTTGTGGTATGTGTCTTTTTTGTGTCGAGAAGTTCGTAAGTTTCTCAGACAATGGTGGACAGGTAGTTAGTGCCTCTGTCTGAATGTAGGTACGATGGGGTACCGTGAAGACAAATGACTATGGTGAGAACGGCACTTGCCACAGTGGCGGCTTTAATGTCTCTTGGGGGATGAGTTCCAAATACTTTGTCAGGTAGTCCACAAAGACAAGTATGTATTTGTTGCCAGAGTCAGAACATGTTGGTGAGGGCCCAAGAATGTCAGTGCTGACTCTTTGGAACGATTCAGTGGCTACAGGCATTGGGATGATGTGTGCCTTTGTCAGTTTGGCAGGAGGCTTTCTTTGAGAGCAGGGCTGGCAGGATTTTATGAACTGGACAATGTCCCCATTCATGTGTGGCCAGAAGAAGTGAAGCCTTGTCTTTTCCAGAGTTCTGTCTATTCCCATATGACCTCCAGAAAGTGGAGAGGCATGTATGGAGAGAAGAACTTGAGGGATTAGAGAGGCTGGCACAACTAGCTGTAAATGAGTTCTATCCATGTGATGACCCTTGCCTTCCTTGGTCCAAATGTGAAAGAGCACACTGTCATTGAGGAAGTACTGCGAAGCAAAGAAAGGTACATCTTGGCGATGTTTCTTTTGTTGCGGTAACGTTCCAGACTCTAAGTAGGTGGTTATGTCTGTAAATTGAGTGTCAGTTCTTTGTTGCGTTTTAACAGTTGCCAGGTACAGATCGGATGTTGAGGAGATGAGACACTCTTCAGCTGCTTGCAGTAACTGAGGATTTGTGTGTCTCTCTGTAGAAGCAGTTGGTAGCAGCAAAGCAACTTAAGGTGCTGTAGGAGTGTCCACAGGAAGCACATCTGTGGCATGGAAGGGAAGAGCATGTGAGCAAGATTCTTCATCTGTTGAGAAGGATGCGGAAGGATATCGTCTCCAGCTTACACCATCAGCATTTGATTAAACTCGACCTGATCTGTATTGAATTTTAAATTTGTAGGATTGCAGCATGGCGATCCATTGGGTGAACTTGCCTACTGGCTCCTTCATTTCAAATAACCATCTGAGGGCCGATTGATCAACGATAGCTGTAAAGGAGGAGTAGCGAAGGTAGCAGTCAAATTTCTTTATGGCAAATACCAAGGCTAGACATTCTTTTTCTGTGATGCCCTAGTTCTGCTCAGCTGAGGAAAGAGAGCACCCGGCATAGGAGACAACTTGTTCTGTTCCATCTTGAATTTGACAGAGCACAGCACCCACTGCAAAGGAACTAGCATCTGAGTAGAGCTTGAAGGATTGTTCGAACCTTGGGTAGGCCAATACTGGAGAACAGATTAGGTTTTGTTTTAAGGTTTCAATGGCCTCTTTACGTTCAAAAGTCCAAATATAGTCACATCTCTTTTTGGTGAGGGCATACAGTGGAGCTGCAATCTTGGCATAGTTGCAAATGAACTTTTGGTAGTAGCCAAACAAGCCCAGGAAAGCTCGAAGGTCTTTGAGATTGTTAGGCTCTGGATAGTCTTTGACTGCTGAGAGCTTGTCTGGATCTGGAGAGATGCCTTGAGAACTAACCACATGTCCAAGGTAATGAATTTGATGCTGAGCAAAACAACACTTTTCTGGGCAAAGCTTGAGATTGGCTTGTCTGAGACATTTGAACACTTCTTGGAAACGTTGGAGGTGCTCTGGCAAAGTTCTGCTGAAGACAGTCACATCATCCAGGTAGACTAGGCAAGATTTCCAAGACAATCCACATAGTATGTCTTCCATAACACATTGAAATGTGGCTGGACTGTTCCGAAGACCCATAGGCAGATGTTTGAACTGAAAGAGTCCCCAGTAGCAGCGCCATGCCATGTATGAATGAGAAGCTGGATCAATGGAAACTTGATAGAGCCCACTGTGAAGGTCTAGAGTGGTGAAATAAGCAGGACTGGCTGCACCAAGACTCTCTAAAGCATCTTCGGTTGTAGGCAAGGGATGAGCATCCTGCACTGTGTAGGCATTGAGTTTTCTGTAGTCTACCACGAAGCGATACCCTTTGTCCTTTTTTACGACCAGCAAGCAAGGTGCACCCCAAGGGCTTGTAGATTCCTTGACTATGTCTTGGTCAAGCATGTCTTTGATTATGTCCTCGAGGACTCGTTTCTGTTTGTGTCCCACTTTGCAGGCTCGCTGACGGATTGGTTTCTGGTTGGGCTGTACTTCAGTGGTGTGTTGCAGGATATCACAGCATCTGAGCTTGTTATCTGAACCAACAAAGACATCCGGGTAATTCGCCAGGAATTTCAAAAGTTGTTGCATCTAACCCCAGTAATACTCAGGTATTCATAACTGTATGCAGTCTTCCTCCTAAGTAGAACTGCCCAGAGAGAATGTGGAACATATGCAAATGATGGAATCTTTTGCATGAGCCACTTTTCAAATGCTGCCTTATACTAACTGCCTTAGTTCTAGACCCTTCAGATTTCTCTCTCTGCCTGATAAGTCTAGATGCTCAGAGATTCTCTCCTCTTCATCCTCTTGTTCTGGCGTGAGAAACCTTACAGAATATAAGTATTCTTAAGCATTTCTTTTGCTGCCTTTTACTTTTGTAATTTTAAATAAACCTATAGTTTTAGTGTTTAAATTGTATATTTTATTGCTTTTATATTCAAACTGTCTTTTAAAATGAAAAAGAAAACTGGTGATCCCGGTTTCAAACTCTGTATTCTGTATGGTGAAATTCTGTTAAGTTCCCTTTGTCTACCCATCTGGACATGAACATTAAAAGCAGAGTGAAATCTGCATTCCATGTCCTGTAATAACTATTGAAAAATGCCTGGAATATGGCTAACAAACTGTGAAAACTATTGAAAAATGCCTGGAATATGGCTAAAATCAAAAAAGGGAAAACTTTCACCATCTAAAGGGTCCCTACAGCTCTGACCAACTGACACCCTAAATTACTGTGGGTGAAACCACAACTAATGTAAACTGCAACCCCTGAGACTGGTATACAAGCAGTTCTTGAGAGGCTTGATGAACTGGCTGACTATCTGGTTCCCTCTAAGAAATCAAATAAAACTAAGCACACAGAACCCTCTGCTAGACAGTGTATGGGGACTTCTGTGCCTGCTAGGAAGCCTGCCAGTTCCTGCAGATTGTTACCTATGGTGAAGCCCACCAGGATAAGGTACAGTGTCTCAGGCTTACTGTTTCTCCAAAGGGATTAATTCCCACTGAAATGGTATCATTTACTGCAGAATTTTGTAGCACTGTGCTTCATTCTGGTGGTTTTTTAATGTGAATGAAGATGTGAAAATTGTAAACTTTCCTAAAAAAAAAAAAAAAAGCTTGTGTCCTCTAATCAGTCTTCCCATTATCTGGAGGAAGACTGCGATTTCATGGAATGTTTTGGGTTTTTACCGAAACCATAAAGATTATCCCTCACTCTTCACATTTGTGAGAAATGATTGGTTTGACACTCGCTAAAAGCTTCCCCTTCCTGTGAATAAAGTAATTGGGAAAGACACTTTAAAGATTTTACAAACTCTAAGCTGTTTTTCCCCCTCTTGAAAAGGGGATGTATAAGAAACATCAGCTAGACAGGGAGGGAACTCAGTTTATTCCCTCATCCTATACATTAAGGAGTAGTTGAAGTAACAGCCTGTGACAAGGCAACGAGATCTCTGGCATCCTACTCTCCTAACACGGATCGCAGGAAAACTGACATACGTTCAGGTCCATGTTACTCCCCTACCAGATCTAGCTGAAACAACTCAATTTGGTTTGGAAGCAGCCAGATAACATTTTAAAGGGCTGCTGCTAGATGGATAGTAAATACAGTGGTTCAAAGGGGGTTTGCCTGGTTGTGAGTCACCAACCTAACTCAGTATTCCCAAACCAAGGCTATGGATTCCAAGTCGAGGGTAATTCCTCTTTAGAGAAAAGATAAAAGTAAAAAAATGGATGAATACACCACAGTAAGCTACTTTTGTTGTATCAGACTAGGGCTGTTCTTCAGTATCAGCAATGCCTACAGCAGGGGTATTCCATACACCACAGACAAGTGATCATTGATGCAGTAATCAGGGATTGTCTCTGGGTTCAAACCCTCCCCCCCCCAAAAAAAAAATTCAATTCATCTGCAGATGTAGAGAAAGAAAATTTCAAGAAAAAGAGGTTCAAAACCTGTTACTATCAAAGACAGAGGAGTCTGTCTTGATATAGCAAAAAGGTACTATAAAAAGGATGGGGAGTGGTAACCTGTCTTAGAGGGTACTAAGCAGGCATCTGACAAAGCCATAGTTCAGAATGGTGCTTTTCGCACTGATTCTGCCAACATTCCTAAGAAAGGTGGAGGTTTGGTATCAGTGGACTTAAAAGTATTTCCATATCCCCATAAGCACAGAAAGTACCTCAGATTCAGACTCCCATTAGGTCATTCTGTAACAGTGTGCACAGTGGTTGTGGCACCTTCAAAGACAAGGTGTTAGGCGTTCTTCCTATATCTAGAGGATTGGCTGTGGTTGCAAAGTCACCCCAGCAAGTGGATCTGCAAAATACCTAGGAGCTTATGGAGTCTCTAGGTTTTTCTGGTAAATCTAGAGGCAGTTTGTCTCTCAGCCTGCTTGGGCAGTACAGTTCGTAGGAGCAGAGCTTAATACCCTGTGAGACAGGACCTACTTGCCTACAAGCAGGGCAAGAAGTATTCCACTGATTTATTTATTTATTGAAAATGTTTCACCAGGAAAGGTACACTGAGCAAAAAGATGCTCGTCTCACGGTGCGACCTGGGGGTACAGAGGAGGCAAGTATACATACAGTATTTGAACTTACAGTAGCACAATACGGATAATGTACATAGTTGGGAGGGATTACATATGAACTTGTTGCATAGGCAGAGCAGTACAAAACAGCACAGGATCAGCAAGTACAGGTTATACAAATCATGGTTACCCAACAAGGTAAGAACAGTACAGAACATGATCGTAAGGGCATGGAATACAAAACAAGGGTACACATCAAGGCAATACATGAGATACATAAGTGCCAGTTTACAGAACAGGGGTGGGAGTAGCAGAACTTGAGATGCCAGTAACGGAGGTTGAGCTTCAGGGAGATGCATCAAGTAGAAAGGAAGGATTTGGAGAGCAAGGAGGGGGGTAGAGAAGCAGGGTGAAGAAAGCGTAGGTGTATGGGGAAGTTAGTTGAGGAGGGAGGGAAGGGCTGGGGGCTAGGTTGATTTGGAAGGGGAAGGAGAATTTAGAGTGTGAAGAGTAGATAATAGAGGGGTATAAGTCATGAGAGTGAGTATATAAGCCAGACAGTTGGGCGATGGCAAGCTGCTGCTGTAGGCGAAGGGGAGCGGGGAAGAGGAGTGGGGGTGGGGTGGTCAGGTAGCAATTAGTGCAAGGAAGTTAGAGAGGCATAGGAAAGGGACAGTTTGGATGAAGAATGGTGGATCTAGGTGGGCAGGCCGTTCCAGAGTTTAGGGAAGAGGTAAGAGAATGCAGATTGGCCAGTGGTGGTCCCTACGAAGAGGGATGGATAGTAGTCTAGGGTCCAGCGGACCTGAGGCGTGTGAGGGTAGGTGGGGAGGATAAGGCAGATCTTGGGAGGGAGGGAGGGAGCCGAGCCAGTAGTTAGAAGTGAATTTAGTGCTATGAATTAGGCCACGTTGCTCAGAGAAGTTAGGGACAGGGAACGATAAAGCATGCACTGATGTGATCGGGGTGGGGCATCGAGGGCAAAGCGACAGAAAGTATTGAAGAGGGGGTCTAGTCTGGCTAGGGTGGTCTGTGCAGCAGAACTGTAAACCACATCACAGTAATCGAAGGAGGGTAGAATCATTTTCTGGACAATATCACGTCTGACAGGAAGTGGGAGACTAGTGCGGTTTCTATAGAGGGCTCCAAGTTTTGGGCACAGTTTCGAAATGATGGCATCGACGTGAGTGGAAAAGGAGAGGTGGCGGTCAAGCCAAACCCCGAGATACCTGAAGGAGGGTACTTCTTCGAGGATGGTGTTATTTAGGGTGTGGAATCTCAGAGGGGAGGTGAGTTTGGATAGGATCCCAGTGAGGATGTGGTCTGTGAGTCTGAGCAGGGAGGAGGTAGTGGAGTGGTGTTTTCTGAACCCGGACTGGAAAGGGGTGAAGAAGTTATTATCTTACTTCGAGAGGGCTCTTGCAGTAGGTAATTACATATAGGACTGAAGCCGGCCGGCAGCAGGATCCCACGGAAATATTTCTAGCTAGCAGTCCCTGGCGAGGGACCACCCCCACGTCAGGTGACCGGCGTCATGTGACATTGGTATAAAGGGGCGGTCCCAGACGCCTGCCTTCCAGTTCTTTCCCACCGTTAGCTCGTGCAGTGCCTCACAGTAAAGTTCATGCTTAGTCAGCCCTGCTCTTTCGTTGGTTTTACCAAAAATTTATAAGTTTTTCCTCCTATCATCAGGTCATCATCGGTGTATGTCGGCCCCTACACCCTCCGAGCACAAAAACAAGTTCGACTCATACGGCGCCCAACTGCCACACAAGGATGGCCATTCCCTCTGCCTCTTCTGCCTAGGCCCCAACCACCCGGTCGACAAGTGCCCGCATTGCCTTCACTTCAACGCGGCTACCCGCACACGACGCCAAAAGTCCCTGGAAGCCCATCTTCTAAAGAAAAATATGTCTTCGATGGAGAAAGAATTGAAGAAGCTCAGGCAGGCGTCGACTTCTCCGGAAGGACATCATAAAAAACGGGACAAGGAGAGGCACCGGGAGAAGGCCTCCTCACCCGCGACTCCGGCTGGAGTCGCGGCCCAGGTAACATCCTCTCAGGGACCGTCCGATGGCAGCCTCCAAGGCTTTGGAGGAGGCATCAGCCCGCCCGTCTGGCTCGTGCTCGGGCCTTGCAGGCGCCTCCGGGCAAAAGGAAGCCTCCGCCCCCAGTTCAGCCGCAGGCTTGCGGCCTACTGGTGCGGGCGACTCCCATAAGTCGGACATCGGCTCCTCCGACGTCCGCCGGGAGAAGGTCATAAGACACCCGACCCTTCGTAGCGGCGCACGACCTCGTCCCCCTCGGACCTGGCCGCTCCTCCTCCTCGTCCCGCCTCCGATGAGGGACCCCGTAAGACGGACACCGGCTCCTAGCCCCTAAGCCGCACGTCGGCTCCTCCGATGTGTGCCGGGCGACGGAACCCCCAACCCCCATCGTACACGGTTCCCCGCAGCCTTCGCTGCCGTCCGGGGAGCCCGAGTCACCCCAGCTTGACCCCGGGGATTCCCCTCCCCGGGCGATGCGGGGGATGTTCCACCTCCGCCAGACCTCCTCCTAGGGAACCGGATCTGACGCCGGCCCCCCGGATGCTGGGCCCGACGCCGGCCCCACCGACGCCGGCAGGGGATTTTCCCCTTCCATCGGGCCCTGCTCCCCCCGGGCCTCTCAATGTTGACCCGCCTGTGGGGCCACCTTCCGGGCCGTCTGCTCCAGCAGTTCCTCCGGCGCCCAGGTACCCACTGTCTTATCCGATGCCGTCGTACCCGGGACCGCAGTATCCAGTGCCGCAGTACCCAACGCCGGTCCCTCCGCTGCAGTAACTGACGCCTCAATACCCGGCACCGGTTTTCCCGCAGCAGGTTTTGGATACTCGCCTTACGGATACAACCCGTATTCTTTTCCCCCTCCTCCTCCACCTCCACCGCCCCCTCAGCCGTCGGTGGATCTGCAGGAGACTCTGGCTTCCAGGTGGGCTAAGGCCAAGGCTCAGCTCACCAAAGAAGTAGAGAGCTGCCTCACGGCGATGGTGCCGCCTCCGGCCCCCATACGCCTGAGACACGACACACTCCCTCACCGCCTCCGGACTCCAGAGCCCTTCCCTCTGGATCCCAAGAGGGGCAGGACACGCGTCCAGGGATTCCCCCCCCAAGGAACCCGTTCCTCCCCCTAGCTGTGTTCGAGAGTCTTATTCTGCTTCTGATTCTTCTTCTTCCCTCTCGGATTCCTCCGAAGGATGCTCCGAGAGAGACGACGAGCCTCGCCTCCCGTCAAGCCCCGGTCGAGGACCCCTCCGAAGTCCCCTGGAGGACCCTTCCTTCACAGAGTTGCTCAGAAAAATCCAGGAAGTACATCAGTGACGATCCTTGGAACCAGATCCTCAGCGGGTCAAACTCGCCGAACATCTGGACCTGCCCCAGACAGCTCCTACTTTAGTGCCACCCTGGATCGAGCCTCATGCCCACCTTGTTTCCACCATTTGGAAACAACCGTCGGCTTTAGCCCAGCTTCCTAGGAAGTCTAATAGGCTGTACCAGGCTCCTGAGGGTGTAGACTTTTTGGACTCTCACCCTCGTGCAGATTCGGTCGTGATTAGCGCCGCTCATGGCCGGTCAGCGCATCCCAAACATCTAAGCTCGTCTCCTCCAGATAAGGAATCTCGCCTCCTGGACCAGTATGAAAGAAAAATCTACACCTCTTCCACACTGGGAATTCGGACCCTGAATTATGTTGCTCATATGGGGGATTGCCAGAAGGCCATCCTTACCCAGGCAGAATCTAAGATTGACTCCTTACCTGACTCTCAAGTCAAGCAGGAGTTAGCTGATTTAGTCCGTTCTGCTCGTTCGGCCAGTCGTCACATTCTGCGGATGACATACAATGCAGTGGACACTGCCGGGCGGAGCTCCGCTTTCGCCGTAAGTCTTCGGCGTCATGCCTGGCTCCGCGTGTCAGGTTTGGTCCCGGAGGTGCAGTCAGCGATCCAGGAAGCACCTTTCAGGGGTTCGGTACTTTTCGGCGGTGATGTCAAGGACATCATCACCGACTTGCAGGAGAAGAGGACGGCTCTGAAATCCGTGGATTCCATGTACCGTCCCCATCACCCACAGCACCGTCCTTTTCGCAGATGCAGTCGGCCACAAGCAAAACCCCAAGGAAGGCGGGCCACTAAATGTCGGGCCCCCGCAGCTGCCAGGCCCCCCTGCCCAAAAATGCAGTGGGTGCCCCAGCTGCGGCGCTGCCCCACACCACCTGACTCCTCCCCTCTCCCACCGCCTCCGGACACACCGGAGGAACCGGTAGGAGGGAGGTTCTCCCTCCACCTTCCGGGTTGGAAGAGGATAACAACGGATTCATGGGTGCTTCAGATTATAGCGGAAGGGCACTCTATAGAGTTTCTACAGAAACCACCCCGCCACCTCCCTCTGAAGTTGTCCTATGCAAGGGGCCATCTTCCTTTGGTCCGGGAAGAAATCTCTGCCCTCCTCGCGAAGCAGGCCATAGAACCCGTTCCCCCTCACCTTCAAGGGATGGGTTACTATTCTCATTTCTTCCTGGTCCCAAAGAAGACAGGAGATCTCAGACCAATTCTCGATCTCAGCTCTTTGAACCTTTACGTGGAATACAAAAGGTTCAGGATGCTCTCCCTACAGACCCTTCTGCCCCTCCTTCGGCCGGGTCAATGGCTTTGTGCACTGGATATGCAGGATGCATATCTGCACATCCCATTCGCCTTCTCACCATAGTACCTTGGGTTTGCTTTCCAGGGGACCATTACCAGTTCGGGCACTACCGTTTGGTCTTTCCTCGGCACCCCGAGTTTTACCTAATGCCTGGCTGTGGTAGCGGCCCACCTGTGTACGATGGGAGTTCAGGTGTTCCCTTACCTGGACGACTGGCTCTGGCGGCCTCATCCAGGGAGGAGCTCCTGCATTTTCTCTCCCTCACCCAGCAGGTTTTCACTTGCTTGGGTATTACCATCAACCATTCCAAGTCTCACCTGGATCCCTCCCAGAGACTACAGTTTATCGGGGCAATCCTCGATACGACGGTGAGCAAGGCCTTCCTGCCCCCGGACAGGGCGGCCTCTCTTCAGTCACAGATTTCCCTGCTATCAGAACACAGGAAGGTTCTGGCGAGGTCGGTTCTCCGTCTCTTGGGGCTCATGGTGGCCGCCATCCCGACAGTTCCCCGCGTTCGGCTCCACATGAGGATCTCTCAGTGGACTCCGCTCCCAGTGGGATCAACTTGTAGATGACCTAGATCATCTAGTTCTGATCTCCTTGCCGATGGCACGAGACTTGCAATGGTGGATGGTTCGAGAGAACCTGTTTCGGGGGGTCCCCTTCTGTCATCTTCCCCTCTCCCAGACTCTGACCACAGGCCATCAGGTGAAGGTTGGGAGCCCATCTGGGTCCTCACGAACCCAGGATTATGGTCCAGATTGGAACTAGCTCTCCACATCAATGTGTCGAGCTTCAAGCAGTACTATATGCTCTCCAAGCCCTTCACCAATACATTCTTCCCGGCCACCTAGCCGTCCAGATGGACAACATGTGCGTGGTGTGGTACATCAACATGCAAGGAGGGACTCGATCCTACCCTCTATGCAAGGAAGCAATGAGGGTTTGGGACTGGGCAACTCAACACAACCTTCACCTCACAGAGCTTCATGTTCCAGGAGTCGACAGTACCCTGGCAGACAAGCTAAGTCGCTCCTCTGCCCTGCCACGAGTGGGAATTGGACCAAAAGGTGCTAAATCACATCTTCCACCTTTGGGGGACTCCACAGATAGACCTGTTCGCCTCTTCCCAAAATGCAAAACTTCCCAACTTTTGCTCGCTCATTCCAGAGCGAGGCGCTTTCTGGAATGACGCTCTGTCTCTAAGCTGGAAGGGCAGATTCGTCTATGCTTTTCTCCCCAATTCCTCTAGTCCCTCATGTGTTGCAGAAACTATCAACAGAAGGAGCGAGAATGATTCTGATCGCTCCTTTCTGGCCCAGGCAAATATGGTTCTCTCTTCTACAACAATACTCAGAGGTTCCTCCTCTTCCTCTTGCTTTATCTCGAGGTTTGCTGACCCAGGATCAGGGGACCCTGGTCCATCCGGGACTCAAGTCCCTACAACTTCATGCATGGCTCCTGCAGACCTAGCTCACTCCCGCTTTGGTGTCTCTCCAAAGGTGGCGGAGATTCTGGTGGAGGCTAGGAAACCCTCCACTAGGTCCACTTATGCCATGAAATGGAAGAGATTTTCTATTTGGGCCGCCTCTAGGAACATGGAGCCTTTCTCCTGTTCAGTGGCCATTCTGCTGGAATATTTACGTCACCTCTTCGACCTGGGTCTCAGTCATTCCTCCTTGAAAGTGCACATGGCCACTATTTCAGCGTACCATGTTCCTTTTGCAGATAAAGCATTTGCCCAATTAGAGGTCTCTAAGACCTTTCTTAGAGGGGTCCTCCATCTGAGGCCCCCCGTCCAGACCCCTGCTCCCCCTTGGGACTTGAACTTTGTTCTCGAGAAACTTACCCTTCCTCCCTTCGAACCTGTGGCCTCCGCAGATCTGAAGTTTCTTTAGTGGAGGCGCTCTTCTTGTGGCCATACTTCCCTCAGAAAAATTTCCGAGCTCAGGCCCTTAGTGTAAAATCCCATACCTGATTTTCACAAAGAACGAGTGGCTCTTCGCACGAACCCTAAGTTTCTACCCAAAGTGGTAGCAGAGTCTACCTTAAATCAGTCTATAAAGTTACCTGCCTTTTTCACGCAGTACTCCAACCAAGGAGAATATTTACTCCATACCATGGATGTTCACCGGATTCTGAGATACTACACCGACAGGACGAAGGATCTCAGAAAGACTGATCAGTTGTTCGTCTCTTTTGCTCACAAAAGGGAAGGCAATGCTGTTTCCAAGCAATGCCTGTCGAAGTGGTTAGCTCATTGCATCACTTTCTGTTCATGACCAAGTACAACAAGACCTCCCGGGTCAGGTCAGAGCTCCAACGAGGAGTAGCGGCCTCTGCAGCTTGTTTCAAGAATGTGCCCACGGTAGATATATGCGCCACGCTACCTGGACTTCCGCTCCATACCTTACTTAAACACTACAGTTTGGACATTGCTCTCACCATAG
The DNA here is from genome assembly GCA_016271365.2 of Neoceratodus forsteri. NCBI lineage: Eukaryota > Metazoa > Chordata > Ceratodontiformes > Ceratodontidae > Neoceratodus > Neoceratodus forsteri. Next base: position 558,978,312 of record CM057458.1, read on the forward strand.
AGCAGGCTTCGGGCTAGCTGTTTTGCAAGGCCTCCTGTCTTGAGGCCTGCAAGGCTACTACTACTTTCAGGAGTAGTTTCCTCCTCCCGGTGCCTTTTCCTTGTTCCAGACTGCTTGGGAATCAGTCCTATATGTAATTACCTACTGCAAGAGCCCTCTCGAAGTAAGATAGTACAGTTACGTAAGAACTTACCGTAACAGTAGATCTTCGAGAGAGGCTCTTGCAGTAGGTAATACCTTCCCGCCCTCCATCCCCCTAGGCTTTTTCAGCTCTTTTTCCAGGAATGTAAACATCTGCTTCTCTCTTGTCCGGGCCTGGGGCAGGAAAGAACTGGAAGGCGGGCGTCTGGGACCGCCCCTTTTACCAGTCACGTGGCGCAGGTCACCTAGCGTGAGGTGATCCCTCACCAGGGACTGCTAGCTAGAAATTTTTCGTGGGATCCTGCGCCGGCCGGCGTTAGTCCTATATGTAATTACCTACTGCAAGAGCCTCTCTCGAAGATCTACTGTTACGGTAAGTTCTTACGTAACTGTACTTTCTGCGAGGAAGTGGGAGAGTTGGGATAGCACAAGGTGTTCCTGGGTTTTGCGAGGGTGGGCTGGAGGGAGATGGGGCGGTAGTTGGATGCAGAGGTAGTGTCACCACCTTTAGGGAGGGGTAGAACCGTGGCATGCTTCCATTCGGAGGGGAGTGACTCGGTAGTGAAGGAAAGATTTAGTAGGGCTGCGAGGGGGGTAGCAATGGCGGGAGCAGATAAGAAGAGGAGTTTGTTGTCAAGACCATCAGAGTTTGCCTTTGGAGGGTTTAGGGCGAGAAGGGCATCTAAGGTTTCAGTGGGGAAATGTGTCTAAAGGAGAAGGGTTCATGCCGGATAGTTGGGGATAGGAGACTGAGGAGGTGGAGTGTTTCCAGGTGGAAGGGCTTCAGGAGGCCAGGGCACAGGTAGTGAAATAGGAATTAAACTCGGAGGTGACTTCAGGGGATCGGAAAGGAGAGACCCTTGGGCAAGGAGAAGAGGTGGAGGGCTAGCTGTTTGGGGAAATGGAGTTAATGACTTTCCAGAATTTGGAAGGTCTTCCAAGGTTTGCATTAAGTGTGTTATTAAAATATTCAGACTTAGCTAGGCGGATGGCCTTAGTGCACCTATTGCGGAGCATGCGATAGGTATGGTCGCCTGGGAGGAGTGAGGATTTGTAGATCACGGGCTTGTTGACAAGCAGTCAGCTCAGGGGTGATTGTGGTTTCATTCATCCTGGATGAAATGAATAAATACATTTAAAAAAAAAAAAAAACAAAAGTTCCTTCAGCTACTACACATGGCACCTGCCACTGGCGCAATCTTGGAATCCAGGTTACAAATTACTATTCAGTTTCACCTCAAGATTCACTGGTGTCAGAGAAAGGACTCTCTGTCATAACCAATTTTACAGGTCTCCAATGGAGAAAAAAACAAAACCAATCCAATGGAAGGAGTTTATTTTTCAGCAAAAAGCTCCATCAGTTGTCTGATAACAGAGACATCTTGACTTGAGTGTGGCCCCACCTGGGGGTTCACACCTCCCATGGCACATAAACCTGCTGGGGCTAAGAGTAATGTTACTGGCACTAAAGATTTTACATAACTACTACAAGGAGGGGGAACAGGTCCACAGTACCACCACAATGTATTACATAAACATTTCAGGAGGGATAGCGTTAAGCCCTCCCTGCACAGGATTCATGAAAATATGGGATCTGTTATGCCCAATGGGCCTTTTCAGTATATTCTTCTGCCACTGCCAGGTAAGAACAGTACCTTGGCAAATACTTCAACTCAAATCAGCCAGCCCCATCATGAATGGGTCTTAAACAGTCAGGTGGTGCAAGTTATCTTCAGCAGGTGGGCCACCACAGAGGTTGACTTGTTTGCATCCCACCACAACCACCACCTGTCACAGTACTATGACAGACAGCCAGATCTGGGAACAGTTCCCCTGGATGCTCTGGCTTTGAGTTGGCAAAGGAAGCAAGTGCATCTTCCTTCCTTCCTCCCTCCCTCCCTCCCTCCCTTTCTTCCTGTATACAGAGCAATTTTCTCAAGCTCAGGTCCCAGTCAGCATCAATAATTTTGATAGCATTAGAATGGGCCAGACAGACATGTCTCTCTCTCTGCTACCCTCCATGCTGGGGCCCGAACCAATACACCTTCGCTCGGAGGCATAATCTGATGACCTCCTATAAGGAGGCTCCTGTATCCAAACTTCAGATCATTCATGTTCAGGGCATGGCTCTTGAGTACCTTTGGTATAATATGCAGGTTTGCATCTTTCTCAAAGTGTCTTAAGCATGTGATGTGGTTACAGGAAGCTTTCCACTAAGAAAATCTACACTCCAGAATGGGAAAAAGTTTTATGATTGGTGTTCAACCAGGAAATTGGTCACAGAACATGCTGGGTCCCAGCTGTCTGACTATTTTATCTATTTACAGTCACTGGACTGGCTATCGTGTACCTTTAAGGTCCACCTGGTTGAAGCATCTGCTGGCATATTAGTTGGACAAAATGTTTTTATTGCTTCAGGTCCTAGCTACAAAAGGCTCTTTATGGGCCTAACACATGTCAACATAGGCTGGTGTTCCTGTTGTGCTGGTCTATCTTACCTATTTGCTCTTACTGGACTTGCAGTCCAGTACCTTAAATGTCCACCTGGCTACAGCATCTGCTTACACTTTAGTTGGCCAGACTGTGTTTCAAGCCTCGGACCCCATCTTCAAAGGATTCTTTAAAGGCCTGTCCCATTTGCACCTCCTCACAAGGGACTGGCGCCAGCATGTGGCCTAGATGTGTGTATAGTTTGGCTCATGGGTCCCCCTTTTTGACCATATGTCTTCAATTTATTTGAAATATGTCAAAAAAAAAAAAAAAAAAAATTTTTCCTGTGGTAATCACTTCTGACAAAAGAATCAGTGAGCTCAAGTCTCTCTGAATTGAACAACTCTATATTTCATTCGACAGAGACAAAGTTGTCTTGGGAACAAACAGGAAGTTTCCTTTTAACATGACCTCTAATTATCATTTCAATCAAACCATTATCTTACCCATCTTTACACTGAACACTTTAGTCCTGGTGAAAAAAAAAAGTCTTCATAGTCTGGACGTCAAAGGAGTTTAACTACTTTTTGGCAGCCACTAAAGCCCTTAGGCAGGACAGAAAACAGCTGTTCCTAACCTATGGGAATGTGAGAAACGATAACCCAGCATCAAAGAAGGTCCACTTATTACTGGATAATACAGTATAACCAGTTTGGTACTCTAAGGCTGGAAAGGAGAACCTTATGGGTGGAGGGCCATTACTCAAGGGGCACAGCTGCTACCATAGCAGCTGTCAGGGATGTTTCCCCGTGAATCTCTAAAGCAGCTACCTGGAAACCAGTACACACTTTACAAAGCATTACACTCTGGGTAATTTGTCCAGGGGTGATGCCAGATTCGGCACAGCAGTCCTGCAAAGTCGGTTCCTAAGATAGGGTTCTTTGTCCACCTCCAAAGGTACTGCTTGGTAGTCTGCATACAGTTATGAATACCTGAGTATTACTGAGGTTAGAAGAAAAAATTACTTACCTAGTAATCTTGTTTCCTCCAAGTGATACTCTGGTATTCATAACTCTCCCACCCTCCTCCCCTTCTGGAACCTTCAGCCTCTGCACTCCTGAATTCTGTGCTTTCAGGGGCATAAGTACCATTTCTCGCACACATGTCGTGAGTGGGTTCCCTATTGTTGTCCCTCTCCCCTTTTTCGGGTAATTTGGACATTCTAGGGTGTTCTTTCATAGGTTATGCCCTCCAGTTGGAGGACCTTTTTTGGGGGTTAAGGGAGTTCTCTCTAATTATTATTATTGCACTTAGTGTTGAGAGAATACCCTCTGTTATTATTATTAATATTATTGTTATTATTATTATACATAGTCCCTGTGGGTCTGTCTTTTCAGGCATCCAGGAAATCTGAAAGATTTAGAACTAAGGCAGTTAGTATAAGGCAGCATTTGAAAAGTGGCTCATGCAAAAGATTCCATCATTTGCATATGTTCCAAATTCTCTCTGTGCAGTTCTACTTAGGAGGAAGACTGCATACAGTTATGAATACCTGAGTATCACCTGGAGGAAACTAGATTACTAGGTAAGTATTTTTTTCTTTTCCATTGGAGATGCTGGAAGTTTGGAAGAGGAAAGTCACTGACTGAGGGGTAACTCTGTTGAAGTTGGAGTGGTCGTGATAGTACTGACAGGATTAGAGTTGGTGGAACCAGGCTGAGGTTCTTGCATGAGATGGAGCTGGTCCCCTGAAGACAAGCGGACAAGCTTTCCGATGTTGGCACCCTTTGAAATTACCACTGGCTCATCTGTGAAGTTGCAGCATTTTTGGAATACTGCACCATCATGCACCGCCGATAAGGTATTTCCCTGAAGGAGACCTGACAAATGCAGCGTGGGGATCCTGTGACGATGCCAACAACACCTTGTGGAAGTGGTTCGGCTCAAATCTTGGCAATCAAAACCATTTCTGACTGAGGAGGCACAGTGACTGAGTCTATAGCTGCAAGTTGCCTCCGAGGATTTAGTGACAGTTTGTTTGAGGCAAAGTCTAGGATGGCTTTGTGAGCTTTGAGAAAGTGCAGGCCAAAAATTATTGCAAGTTGAAGATCAGGCACTATGTAAAACTTGACAGTAGCTTGTTGTAAGCCAAAGTGGAGCTTGAGGTGGACCATGCCTGTGATAGGTACTGTAGCTGTACTTCCTGTGATAATGTACATTATGTCGGCTGGAGAGACATTAGGTGTGTGACGAATAGCTTGGTTGTTTAAAATACTGCTGTTGATAACTGATATTTCTGTTCCATTGTCAACCAAGGCGGGCGTAGACCAATCTCCAATGGTTACAGGTACATAGTTTGCTAGGAGAGGTGATCGGATGACTGGTACCTTTGCCCCAGAAGTGAGAGTGTGCCAGAGTTTGCAGTTGGAGGAAGCATTTTGTTTGAATTGCAAGAGTCAGAGGGGTGGTCAGTTGCTGTGTTCCCCTGCCCAACAAAAGCCCCTAGTCTGTTGGGCGGCGCTTGTTTCCCTGATCCTGGGAGTAGTTGCGGTTATCATGTGGTGGGCAGCCTTGGTTCTCTTGAGTCCTGTGGTAATACTTAAACTTTCGACAGACAGCAGCAGTGTGTCCCCTGAATCCATACCACTGGCAAGCCACGGACTCTTGGGAAGGCGGAGGTGGATCCAGTCTCTGTCGAGGTGGTTGCATAGCATTAGTATGTGCAAGGCAGTTGAGCTGATGTGTAAGGTATTGACAGTTGAAATAAGCTCGTCAGTCATTGCTTGTTGCTGTTGGACACATGTGGCGAGTGCAGCCAGTTGTGAGGTTTGGGGCACCAGAGCACTGGCAGACTGAAACATTGAGATGGACTCTTGGGCTAGCCGTGCAGCTTGGATGGTGTCTGTCCAGGTGGTTGGCTTTTGCTGTATGACATAGGTACGAAATTGAGGAAGCAGCCCCCGGACAAAGGCTGTTACTTGGTCTTTCTCTATTTCCTGTAGGCGTTTGCATCGAGACTCAGTGTCCACTATGAAGGCTTCAAGAGATTCGGTGGGTTGCATTGTACAATCCCACAGCTGTTGCTCCAATAACCAGGGTGGTGTGCTTGGAGAAAATGGGTTTTGAAGGTTGTGTACAGTGTGGCAGTATCTCTCTTGACTTGGTCTGGAAGTGTGTTGAACCAGGAAATGGCAGTCCCTCTCAGAAGCAGGCGCAAGGCATTGGAAATACGCACAGGATCAGTCCAACCATGTAAAGAAATCCAGGCTTGAAATTGTTCCAGCCAGTCGACAGCATCTCCATGAGGCAAAACTGAGAAGGATACTGGTTGTAGGCTGGTATGGACCATGGACCGTGGTGAAATGGCTTTAATGTAGGCCAGGTCATCTTGAACAGCTTGCATAGCTGGTGCTCCTTGAGCAGAAATAGAAGACTGGATGTCATGGAGGATTGTTACGATTTTGTAGCCCCACACCCTTGAGGTGGGTGATGGTAGGACACTGGATGCTCTGGCACCCATATCTGTGTCATCATCAGACATCATGGTTGGAGATGAGCTTCGTTTCACCGAGCAAAGGTCGTACAGGTGAGTTGCCGTCATGCAGGAGACAGGACGTCGTGTCGTAGATGAAGTGCAAAGCAAAAATTATTTTTGTAGACAAAAGTACAAATTTTGTAAGAGAGTTCATCAATTGACGTCTTAATAAAGAATTCCCACTCAATTCTGTGTTGTTTGTTATTTAAATAAAGGTTTTGGCGGAAAAATCAGCTTTTTGTTGCAGTGTTCATTGATTTCGATGGAGTGAGGTCAGTTTGTGCCCTTCACAAGATGGCCGCAGAACTGTGACATGCAGTTCCTGGCCCAGATATTCAAACTGCGCCAGGCTGTGGTGCACGCTTGAGTGCAGCGCAACTTGGCTGCGCAGGGGTGTGGACTGGACGATATTCAATGGAGCTGCGCCATGGCACAGCATTGTTGAATATCACACCCTGGCCACCCACGGTGTGCATGGCGCAGTGGCACTGTGCCAGCACAAGTGGCCAGAGTGGAGCATGGGGATGTGCTAGCGCAAGTTCCATTGCGCTATGCACAGCAACCGCGATATTCAAAACTTGATATGCAAATGGAGCCATAATGTACGCAAGGCACAAATTGGGTCATTTGCGTAATATATAGCCCCATTTGCATGCAGGTCGCCGATCCCGACGACTTGCGCCTGGCGCCTGCCAAACGGCGGCGATTAAGGGGACCAATACCTCGGGTAATGCTCCACAGCCCGACTGCAGGCTGCAGTACAAAAATGGAAAGCATAAATCCCTGGTGGTCCAGTGGACCACTGTCTGATGTCGCAGGCATTTGTATAAGAATAGATTAATGTCCAATATCCCTGGTGGTCCAGTGGACCACTGTCTGCTGATCGCGGGCATTTGTAATAAAAAATAATACCAATATCCCTGGTGGTCTAACGGTGCCCCACCCCACCCGCCCGCATTTCTACCCGCTCTCCCCGGGTCAGTCAGCGGGCGGGGGCAACAGCAGGCCACTGGACCACCGGGATAATGGACGATAATCTATTTTTATACAAATGCCAGCGATCCAGCTATGAAACACCGCCAGGTACAGCGGAGCTCGAGGGCCATCCACAGGTGGCAGCTGCCGTGTTGCGCCCAGCAATGCAGCAGCTCACCTGTGAGTGGCCATCAGTGTTCCTTTTTTTTGGGATCAACTTTGTGATGGCGCAGGTAGGGGTTGCGCATGCATGGCTCTGCACATCCCGGGTTGAATATCGGGCTGTGCAGGGTATGCATGGGCATGCCCCCCCACCTGCGCCTGCATACATTACTGATGCACTCCAGTGCATCGGGATTTGTGCCGCGCACTTTTCCCTTTTGAATATCGTGCCAGGGCACATCAGTGGGTTGCGCATGGTGCAACCCTTTTGAATATCTGGGCCCCTGTGTGTTTTGACTGCCTGACTGTAGCAGGATGGCCACCAGTGGGGGGGGGTCAAGGTTCACTTCCTGTCTTGTTGTTTTGCTGTTCTCAAGATGGAGGATTTCTTCCACGAGGCTGCCTGGCTGCAGAACAATGGTCAAAATGGCGATTGCCGCCCTGCTGAGCGTCTTCACCATCCCTGACAGGAAAAATGGCGGACTTTTTCTCACTTTTGGGTGAGTGCACAATTGCTGGGGTAATTTCTGTATTTCTTTGCATGCGCTCCATTTGTTTATTTTGCTGTCGCTATATTTTCTGTTGAGTTTCAGGGCTATTGCTCACGTTCATTGTTTCTGCTCCCCAGGTTTGTTTTGTTTTTGCATCCCTGTATTTATTTTATTGTTCCCCTCGTGCTTCTTTTTTTTCTCTATGACTCACAGGGCTGTGCTTCACTTTATACTGCATGTTGTACATTTGTGTATTGAAAGTCGACGGAGATCTTGAACTTTTGTAAACCGGACTCAGTGAAATGTGTTGGGACTAATTCCTTCTGTGTTTAACTGTTTTGCAGTCAATGTCTTCTTGTACCTATCTTATGAAACTGTTCTGATGGTACTGCATTCCTGCATATAACACTTTTTTTCCCCCCTTAGGAATTTCTTTACATTGACAGTCCATCTGTTATTACTGCTATGCAACTGTTAATAAAGTTTGGCCTGCATTCTGGGTATCCTCCTGCTGCTACCCTTCCCTCTCTTCCCTTTTCCTTCCTACACACTCTAGCGCTTGTGGCATGACCAAGTCTCAAGTACTACTGTGCCCCCGGTGCTACTCTGACTGGTCCCCAGAGTAGTACAGGTTCTTTCCTCCCCCCCCCTTCTGTTTTGTACAAGTAATGCCTTATAATGTGTGAAAATGTTTTTTGCCTTTAAAATTTACTTAAAATATTTCTTAGAAACTGTTACACATTTATTGCTTGTTCGAGTGGTGCTCACATTCACTGTTCCGGTGGTGATGTGAAGCACACGTTAAGCATGGGGCTTACTGTTAAGCTGCTGCCCCTTTAAGAGCACTTAGAACCTGCATGTAGCTAATTGTTGCACTGCCTGGCAGTGCCATGTATGTCTGTCAGTCAGAGATATTGTCAGTCTGGGGCTTGTCCTCAGTAGAAAAACATCTGCAGCAGAGAATAAACCTGCATTATTATTATTTTATGTGTCCGTCTAGTTATTTGCACGGTCCAGATGGGGTCCTCACCAGCAGCAACCGAAGGGTCTGGCAGACCACAGAGAAGGTAAGGGGTCCTTTTAGAGACAGACCAAATAACCAAAATGCCACAGTGTCATGGGCCACCTCAGAAATGCACAAATAGTCCTGACACTCTTACGGGTTCAGTTTGCCTTTTAAATCTTTAATTCCATTCAGCTTATCTGGCTACCATGAATCCTCGCACGTTTCACCCCTTAAGGCCTTTTCAAGGAGGGTGGACCTAGTTTAAAAATATGTATACATGATTTGTAACAAATTCTTAGTGTTGCTTGGCTAGACAACAAATGACTTTATTAATCCCTTTTCAGTTACTTTGGACACCCTCTGTGAGGGATTCCGCATTCTCACTTGCAAAATGCCATGTCTGCATCCATGCTGGCTGGTGTTTTCTTCATGTTCTCTCCTTTTGAACTACTTGTCAGGTACGGGCATTAGCACGCTCACATGGCTGCAAGATGGCATCATAACTGACTGCCCCGGCCTCTTCGAGTGCAAATTGCAGGCCTCAGACTAAACAGTATGAGTTGACTCCAGGGAACTTGCAGCATCACTCGATATAAAAAGCACCAGAAAATACATAAATAGAATAATAGATGCATTCTGGTGTATTACAAGGCAGTACTTCATCGAGAGGATCTGGGGGCACAGTAAACCTCGAGAGTGAAGCTCGAGAGGTTTTAAGTGCCCCCAGATCCTCAAGATGAATTACTGCCTTGTTACACCAGAATGCATTTGTTATTTTTTGTAATATATGGAAAATAAAAATAGTAGTTTCTTACCTTTGCAATAGTCAGGAATGGTGGGTCGAGTTGGTGGTGAGGTAATTCACAGCCAATGATTGCGGCAACTTGGATAACTTTTGAACAGTTTAACAAAGAAAAGCAAGCAGTGTTAAAGAAACTGCAAACAAAACAGTAGTAATTTTTCTTTTTTTTTCATTGTGGAATGAGTGACACCTAGTGCAGAGTGCTACTCGGAGTCGGAGTACATCACGTAGCGTCTTTGAAGCAGCCGTAGGTCGAAAGCTGTTTTTTTTGCAGTGTTTGTTTTCTTGCTCTTTTATAAAATTTTTCATTTCTTCTGACAGGTTTTGTTCTTTTGCCACAGGCATTTTTTAGTCAGGCGGCTTACGCGATGTGAATCTGTAGTCAGCTTTTACTGTCGACAGTTACAGTAAAAGCCGGCTCACGGTCAGTAAAAGCTGCTTGAGTTGTCTGGTGGCGCTTGCGCTGTTGTGAGTTTGTAATAATACTATCATTGAGATCTTCAATCGATAGTATTACGAGATCTCAACGATAGTATTATTGAGTTCCATCGATGGTATTACTGCGTTTTGGGCGGTCTATTACGGGGGAATTTTTGTATGTATTTTGGGGGTATTATTTTTATTTCCATATATTACAAAACTGTAATACATCACAGCCAAAGGGTCTCACTCTGCAGATTCTTAGTAACGTGTATGCAGTTTAACAACAGCTGCTAAGTTCACCTTGTGGAGTCGGGTCCAGAAGGAGGTCTGAATGAGCACATTATTAGTCCACAGGCAGCGTTTTTAAACAAAAGGGATGTCTAATAAAATAATAAATTGCCGAATAATAAACAAAATGCAAATTGCATGTAATGTAATACTATAAAGTGATGACTATATATATATATATATATATATATATATAGAATTTCATGCTTATTAGCCTGCTGGGCCACAGACTACAGAATAGGTGCCTAGTCAATGGTTTCAGTTATGCCTGTTGCTGTGATCCAGAAGGCTTTCCTTTCCAGTAGCCTGCAGTCACAGTTTCCTCCTCTTTTAGGAATAAAAACTATTTCCACTCCAAAAAACCTCAGTCATGTCACAGTGTGGGAAATATGGTCAGAATGTTGTGCGACTTTCGATTTGTCAGCTTTTGTTCAGATTGCTGATTTATGTTTCAAAATTCTGTGCTTTAACAGTCTACTGTTTTTTTCCTATCTAGAATTAATCGCTTGGACACTTAATAATGTACAGTATATAACGTGCCGTGGTACAAGTGATCACCTGTCTTATCACTACTTTTTGATCTCTGAATTTATTTGTTACGTGCTTAAGTCTCTAAAATGTTGGACCATTAATCACAGCACCCACAGGGAAAATTCCCACGGGTGCTGCTCTAAAGCTCCCCAGAGTCTCTGTCCTGTTTGATTTTTGATCATCAGTATGCAAGACTGTGTCCTTAACTTGTTTGGTATTTCTTTGCTACAGCCAGTGTGGGTAGCACAAAACTACACTGTGACCCCTGTCTGTCAATTTTAGAACTCTCTAATACATAATATTTTTCACAACTCCAAAAACTGATGAAAAAGGTGTTTAAAATACAATTCTGTCAGTTTTTTTTGTCTCACATTGACATTATGTACTGTTTCTTGTCTATCTCTGGCACTTGCTTCAACTGCTGCCTTTTTAATTGTCTTTTGTGGATACCCCCTGCCCAAAGTCTGTTTTCCATTGTTTGACGTTCTGCCTGAAAGCCCTTATCCTCTGAACAGTTCCTTCTAGCTCTCCGGGGCTGTCCCAGAGGAATGTTCTCTTTCAGTGTTCTTGGGTGGTAGCTAAATGCAGCATTATATTCCTTTCAGTATTTCTCCTAAAAGTCTACTATGCAGCTTCCTATTTTTTTTTTCAAAAATTTCCAAGTCTAAATATGCAATACTACATTGACAGTATTCCAGTGTAATTATACAGTGCAGCCATGGCTAAAATAAATTTAAAATTGTGTTTAATTATGTATTGTTTCGCTTTTTATAAATGCCCTTCCTCAGCCATAGATTATTGCAGGACTGATCTATGGGTAAAGACCTTAGCAGAGTAATCAGGTTACTGGATATATTATTGTCCGTTGTATAACAGAAATAAACAATAGTATAATGTTCACTGTTGTTATGTATGGAAATCCATACAATTTCATATGCTGTTGTACCACAGTAGTGATGTCAGAATGCTGTTGTACCACTGGTGCTATGTCATTACTATGATACCACAGCATAGCACCTTGTGTCTGTTAGGATTCCTCATACTTGTCTACACAGCAGATTCCTCATAGCAAAGATATCAGCAAGACTGAAAACACTGTTAAAACATGAACTGCAGTACTTCAAATGTCAGCTCGTGTAGCTATTATTTAAATCACATTAAAAGTTTTTAATCTTATACTGTTTTTTGCTCACAGTTAGAAGGCAAATTAATTAAACCAAATATTGTACAAAATAATGTAGAGGCTGATAGTACAAAACATGGCTGATGTTTCCAACTTGGGGTGAGATGGCATTATCGTAACCTGACAGGCTTTGCTCTTTGTTTTGTTTTTTCCATATAAGTTTTAAGCCTCCTGTGGCAGAATGAGTGGCTTTCTTCAGCCCTGTCCTCCTCAGTCGCATCCATCTCTAGCCTGTGTCTGCGGTTGGGGACTGTATCTCCCGTGGGTTGCTCCCCCCTCTCCATAGAGGGGCCAGGGAAGGAGGGCCATCCATAGAGGGGCCAGGGAGGGAGGGCCATCCCCCCCCTCCCCGACACACATCCTGACCAACCCAGACCCAGAGTGGCCAGGGGAGCTACAGCATGATGGGCAGGGCTTCATGGAGCCCATCCTCCAGTTTTTCCTCCATTTTCTCCCCTGACTTCCACGGATGTGCAGTGAGCACATTGTGCAAGCTCTGCTTCCACAGAGATGCCCCAGGCACTCTGAACATAGGGTCCACCCACACAGTGCAGCTCACACACCCCGCCACCTGGATTCCTCAAGGTGGCAGTCAAGCGGTGAGCCACAGAATCCCCCCTTCCCAAGCAAGGAGAGCTGTCCTACAGATGCTTAATCCCACTCTCCTGGCCATCCCCCAAGCGACCCCCATCTGTTCCTGAACCCAAGTCACTAGTGTGGCAGGAGTTGAGGTGCTTCAGCATCCCAGCCCTCCACACCACTGGGCCAGCTTCAGGCTTCGCTCTTGAGGTCTATGGTGCCATATCACTGCTCGATTGAAACACAGCCTTGTTGAGTATGGTTGCCCATATATTATTCTGTATATCCTGATCGACTGCAAACGATGTCATGATTTTTCTACCAACTGGGATTCAGTTCACTGTCCACACTTGGGAAGGTCAGCTGGACTCTGCTCAGTCAGTTGGACTGTGCTCAGTCACAGGACATCTTCAAGCTTGTCTCCTCCCACCATCTGCAGTGTTGTCCACTGGCTCCCCCCATCTGATGTCAGATCTTCTTTTCCAGTAGAAGGGACAGGTCTCCTCCTTCGTCGCTTCAGCAGTGTGTGAGGATACTCAGTTTTCAGGCACTAAATTTTGATGGTTTCTCGAAATTTTATTTAAGTCTTCAAATTACTGTATGTGTTGCTTCTCATCTTCCAGTTCTGCTCCTCCAGTGGTTAACAGGATGAACTGCAAAAATCTGTGATTCAAAATGTGTGTTCAGTGTAGGCAGTAACTGTCTGCCATGAATCCTTATGGTACGTGCTTCAACTGCCTGGGGACAAACCATAATGTCAGTGGGTGCCCATGTTACCAGACTATTCAGCCTTCATCATTTAAAAAACAGAAGACACCCTTCCTCCAAGCTAGGCCTCAGGAATGTCAACAGGCTGGCCCTGTGGTGTGGAGGGCTGAGGCAGAATGCCTTACCTCCTGCCACACTGGCGACCCGTGTTCACGTTGCTAGCAGGTTGCCCGGGGTCAGCCGTGGTGAGGGAGGATCGAGCATCCAGAGGACAGCTCTCCTGTCCTGGAGAGGGAAGGTAAATGGAGACTGTCGTATGTCTGACACATAGTGGTGGCTAGGTGTCAGAGCGCCACATCACATATACAGTGAGTCAAGGTAGAGCGGTTGGCCAGCATGTTGTGGGCAGAAGCACGTATAGCTCGGCCATTGCTAACATTGCACGCTTCTCCAGTGGGTGGAAAACCAGAGGAGAAAATGGTCCTGGGCAAGTCAAATGGCTGCCAAACCTGGCAGGCACCACCCCTTCCATCAGTAGGTGCCTCCCCAGACTGGATCAGGTATCAGCAGGTTGAGTGATCCCTGCCACCCTGCCGTGGAGAGTGGGCCAAGGGGAGAGAAGGGAGGCAGCCCTGCATTGTCAAAGGACAGGGCTGGGGGGTCGACATGAACATGGACTGACCAGGATGGGGGATAAACAAAGTACAAAAAAAAAAAAATGTCAACTGGCCTCGGTGACTGCCAGGTTAACAGACAAGCAATTGCAGTAATCGGAGAGGAGGATTTTGTGGTGGGGAGGGCTCCTCGTCATGGTCCTCATGGGGCCGGCCATGAGCACCCAGTTCTAAGAGTGCCTGCAGTTTTGTGATATTTATCTGGCTTTTGAGACCCTCAATAAGAGCCCCCTTGCACATTTTATATAAAATTGCAGTTGTGAGTTTAACTGACTTATCATACCTTGTACCTGTGGAGTTGTCTTGTTTATTGTATTTTGCATTTTTTGTAGGCTTTGTAATGTTGTTTTTCTGTGTCTACTCCATTTCCCCTTCCCCCAAGTCGCACCTGGAAATGAGCCACAACTCAGTGTGCCTTTCCCAGTCACCAACTTTTAGAATAATTTAATTAAATTAAAAACTGTAAAAAAAAAAAAATCATCATCAGTAATTGAAGTGATGTTCCTGCTCTTCACGGTGTCTCGATTACCCTGACCTGCTAACCCGATTGAGCTTCCGTCAGTCATGGGGGCCAGTCAACACTTCCACGAAGCCTCAGTGGAACTCTCAAAGTCAAGTCCAGCTGAGGAGCCAGTTGAGAGTTTCCTCCAATGGGGAGACCAAGAGCCTGAGGTAGACAGGGCTTCATCGGTCTCCAAGACCCAAGTTCTGCCCAGCCCCTCCCCATCTGGGGAGGAGGCTTTGATGGTGACCCTGCTCTAGCCGATTCCAGTGCAGCCTCCATCAGAGGTCTCTCCACAGGTGGCTACTATGAAGCACATGGTAGTGATGCAGCCTGAACTACGTGGCCCCACTGGTGGGCCACCATCAGCCTCATGGAGGTCAAGATCCCATTCGCGGTCATGCTCTTGATCCCACTCTGGTCATCATCAACATCTGTGGAGTTTCTTATCTTCCCTTGAAGATGGTCTTTGGCATCAACGTAGGAGGAAGTGTGAAGACCTCTAATGGCAGCATTGGGCCCTTACTGGCCCAGGATAGGGTTAGGTTGATGCTTCTTGCCCCTTTGCTTCCCTCTTGGATGTCAATGCCTCCTAGGCCTCGACCACAGGTTCTGCCACTTGCAGTTCCTCTTGTTCGATTATAATGGAGCCCCTACCCCTGCAGCCGTGGGAAGGGGCCCCCATGAAGGATTTTCAGTCTTGACCCAGGTTGCTTGGGTGCCTGGCGGTGGTAGTCAGTGTAGACAGAGAGGTGGTCCACATCACTGAGGTGCGGCTTTGGCCCTTGTTTGATGAGTGAAACTCCAACTCAAATGGGAAGTACTATATGATTTCCCCCTACCGAGGAGGACTAGATCACCATTCAGCCAATAATTGATTCTTTATGACTGAATCAACATCATTTGCTGCTGTCCTGCTGCACATGTGCAAGACCCTGAATGTCCCCTTAGAAGAGGTAAACCAGCCCCTTCATAGACATCTTGAAGTGGAACAATTCCCTTGGGATGGCCTTACCAGATGTGTGGCCATTTTAGGCCCAGCCATAAAACTAGTGTTTACTGCCAGGCAGCACAGCATGACATGGGATATTGCCCATGCTGTCAGGCAATGCACCCATTGTCCCTCGATGAGTGCAAGTTGTGTTTCTTCCACAGTGGTTCTCTGAAACAGAAGACCTCTGCAGCTGCAGGCTCAGTGGCACAACTTCAGACCATGGAGGAGCAGGGGAGGGAGCCTGTTCGGCCCTGGCATTAGTTCCAGTGGGACTAGCCATGGAACGAGTCCCTTTTTACAACCACCCAGAGTTCAGGAAGCTTTCTGTTGATGAAGAGTCTTGCCAATAGTTCCACTGTCATCAGAAGCTCAAAAACCGTGGTTATTGTCAGTCATGGGAGGGGAACGTTCCTGGTCTTTATGATCACTGAGTTCCCTGGAGCACTCATCTTGGATCAAGGTGGCTCCAATCAGTGAACAGGGCTACACTTAAATGGTACCCCAAAAGGAGTTGACAACCAGCCAGCACCACATGATGACCTGATTAAAATTATCATTGATCTAGTCAAGCCATTCACAGGGGGACGAGGCTTCATCCTTAATTCAGGCACCAGTGCTTCCAAAGTTCCCTGTATTGAAACTGAGCAAGGCTGAGCCCCCACTTGAGCCTAACCTTGTGCAGGCTTCACCAGTGGTCCTTCCTCTGGTTCAGCAGCTGGTCCAGCCCGTGGTGTTTCAAGTCTGTGGTGTACACTTCTCCACCTCCTTTGGGCATTTGTTGAACTTTGAATCAATGTTCAAGGTCAGGCTTCAGGTCTTGGTGAAGATCTTGACCATCATTTATTTATTTAAATTTTGGTGACCAGGTAGGCCCACTGGGGTGACCCGGGATTAATTACAGGGAGAATTACATAGACATTTTACAGGATACGAGAAAAGGAAAATCGCTCACATAACAGCAAACAATAGGACAATTAATTAATACAATCAAGACAGCTGCGGGTTCTGTCAGTAAGGCACACCATTTCAGTAGACAAATAGATCCAAACACAAAGGGACTTAAGTCTACAATAAATACATAGATCAGGTTTCTGAATTGCAAACCGAGTTATTCATGGCAATGCTCATTGAGGTTGTTCTGTTCTGGTATTCTTAGCTAATGTGTCAGTTATACCAGACAAGGCATGCATTTGTCCTCTCCCGGAGCAGTAGGAGAACTAGTATGGAGAGTTAGTGGTAGCAAATGCAGAGGTTCTGCTCCATCAGGTGGGCCTTGAGTCCTCTCTTAAATCCCCCTGAGTTGCATTCTTAGTAAGCGGTTGCCATCCAGCTTATATTTGGGCCTGTGCTGAGGTCAGTGAATCTTATATGCCACCTCGACTCCTTCTTGGCTTCCGGCACAGCCAAAGGAGGTTCCTCCTGCTAAGGGTTCTAGGCCTGCGTTGGGCCTATCAAAGCTTCTGTCACTGTTGGTCACCCGTTGAAGTGGTTATACCATACTCCCAATCGAAGCTCAGAGCCTCTGTTCCCCAACTCAGATTCAGAGACTTCTTTGATGGTGTCTTCCAGTGCCACATGGATGTTGACTTCTGAGATAGCTATTCTGTCCCTGAGACTACCTCCTTGCAGCACTCCTTCAGTACATATATTGGTCCCTGGCCATTCCCAAGAAGGAGATGCAGAAGTAGGATTCTTACCCCTTGATAGATGTCCTGGAGCAGAATTCCTCACCTGGGCTGGCACTGTCACTCAATTTTTCCTGGGCTCTACGGTCAGGGTTTGGCAGCACCCAGACTTATGCCAGGTGCCTCCCCACCATATGGACCATAGGTTTGCAATCCCTGTGTGTTTGTTGTCCGGCTTTATGAAACATCTCTTCTCAGAGGGACTTGTGGCTGGTACAGTGCTCCACAGTGCTAGGGTGCAGGGAAAGTTGGACAAACCGATAAACAGGGAGTTTAAGAAACAGGACTTCCTTGGCCAAAAAGTGTATGCAGCTTCCTCCCTTGGGGACCAGCAGGCCAACTAAGTGGCTCTGATGGTAGGTTTAGCTATGAACAAACTGACAAGCTCTCAAACACAGTCCTTCTGCTCCCATCAGTTAGCAAGCCTGAGGCATGGCACATCGCATCCTGGGCCTTTTCCTGTCAAAGCACCAGCTGCAGACAGCTTTTGACTCGGTTGATTCTTTGGCTCACACACTGTCAGTGGTGCTTTCTCTTTGCAGGAAGATCTAGCTGTGTGTTTCTGCATTTACTCCAGAGACCCCGCAAAAATAGATGAATTTGCCCTCTTTGGGCACCAGCCTTTTTGGACCAAAGTTGGAGGATCACCTCATCTTGATTGGAAGTCCTACATTACCTTGAACTAGGTAACAACTGCCAAACAGGCTAAGCAACTGTCAAAACCCAAGCAGCAGGGCCCCTTTTGGAGTGCCTTTCATGGGTATTGATACTAGCAGCAACATCCGAGGTGGCAGTTTCAACACTACCATCTGGCTAAGTCCACTAAATCCAGCAGCCAGGGTCAGAAAAGGGGGGAAGTGGTGTTGGTGCTTCCAGGGGCCGGCCCTTTGGAGCTCCCTCCAAGGGAAAGAAGTGATGGGTTGCAGGGAGCAATTCCCATACCCATATGAACCATGCTACAGCTCCCAGTCAGTGGTCGACTGTCCCACTTTCTGCCACAGTGGTCCACCATCATGCTAAACTAAGAGATTATGGAAGTGCTGGGGTCAGGTCTATCTTTGAAGTTTGAGACTCTCCCTCCTTGTCAACTTGGAGTGCCATTGGAGTCCGTGGTATTCATGGACACTAGCTGCACTGTAGAGTGAGGTCACTCAGCTTTTAGAGGGCAGTGCTATCACAGTTGTCTCGGGTGCCCTGGTCTCGCAGGGGTTCATGTCTCCTTACTTCATAGTATCGAAACAGATTGTCTGGCACTCCATTCTAGACCTGTGCATCTTGTACAAGTTTGTGTGCAGGTGGATGTTCTGTATTGTCACTCTCAACCAGATCATAGTGTCTCAAGCCTAGAGCTCTGTTCTGCTCCCTGCACCTCCAGGAAGTGTTTTTTCACATCCTAATTTATCAATCCCATCAGCGGTTCCTTCATTTAAGGGAGGATGACATCTTGTACTAGTTCACCCTTTGACCCATCATTGGCACCCTGGGTGTTCACCAAATGCCCGTTGTTCATGGTGGCCTTTCTGCAGTGCAGGAGCCCCAAGGCTTCTTGTTCCTGGGCAACTGGCTCATCACAATTAGTACTATGGAGGTTGTGGAGCAGTTCAGGAGTCTGGACATCCAGATGTTCCATGATCTTGGCCTGATGGTCAATCTGGACAGTTCAGAACTGTGACCAAAGCAGATGATCCTGTCCATTGGAGCAGAATTTGACTCCCTCCAAGTCAGGGCTAACTTACCCTCAGGCCAAGTGGGGGATTTCTATGCTTGATCATTTTGGGTTGGGCAATTATATCCTTTCTGGGATTTCCTCCAGCTGTTGTGCGACATGACATGTATGACAGTTGTGGTCTGATGGGTCTGCTCTTGCATGTCCTCTGGTGACTGTACCCTGTCAATGGGAGCTGGGGCATCAGTAGCCCCAGTACCATAACCCATTGAACCAGCTGCTTCAGGTGACCCAGCCAGTGCAGGATGCAGTTGAGTGTCACTGTGTCCACAAAACCCATCAGAGGAAATTCCCTTTCTCCAGACAGAGTCATCCTTCATGTTGATGACAGCTTTTTCACTAGTGGGTTGGGCTGCTCATCTGCTAGACTGTAGAGCTCATGGCTTCTGTTGACCATGCAAGGCTTGACAGCACATCAACCTCCTGGAGCTCCTGGCAGTGCATTTGACATTGACAGAGTTTGTTTTACTGATCAGAGGTCAGGTCATGCAGATCAACACTGACAATACAACAACTGTGTTGTCTCTAAACAAGCAAGGAAGGATTTGTGTGAGGAAATGCTCCTCGCCTGGTCACTGGAGCACAACCTGCAGGCAGATCTCCTTATGTTGCATGTCATGGAAGACAACAGCCAGTTAGCAGATGCTCTCAACCAAGTGGTGAGACATTGCATAAGCGATCCCTGCTGCAGGCTGTGGAGATACCGCTGTTTGCCCAGCCCGGCACACCTCTGGTGGCTCTGTTTGCCTTTTCGGAGAACAGAAAACTAAGGTTGTTTTGTGCCAGCCTCACTTAGAGGGAAACGCTGATGAGGGTGCCTTTTTCCAGCCCTGGACTCTGGGTCTTCTACATGCATTCCTCAGATCTTACCTCAGTGGGGCTCTTGCAGCAGGTAACGCCTTTAGGACTGAAGCCTGCAGGTGCCAGGACCCCACGGAAAACTTCTAGCTAGCAGTATCCATCGGGGGAACCACCCCCTTCGTCACATATGGTATTGAAGGGGTAGTCCCCTAGGCCATCCCCAGTTCTTTTCCTGCCATCGACCATGCAAGTTGGACCTCCACGGTCTTCTTCAGCTTGTCGACTGTGATTTTTGTCGAGCTAACCCGCATTTTGTTATTTTACCCAAAACTAGTGATTTCTACAATGATTTCTTGCATGTCCTCTTCCTCCTCTTCAATCAAGAGGCGGCAATCCAAGTGTGCGTGCGGCAAGCAGATTCCCCATAAGGATAGCCATTTGACCGGCCTCTTCTGCCTAGGCCCAGACCACAACATTGAGGCCTGCCAGGATTTCCAAGACTTTAACCAACACACCAGGCTTTGCTGCCAGAAGACCCTCAAAGCCTTCCTGCTTTCTAAGAAGCTATCTGAAATGGAGAAGGAGCTTCACCACAAGAGTTCTTCATCCTTTCTGGCCTCTGGGACCTCCATATCATCTTCTTCTCATAAAGAGAATAAATCAAGCAGCAAACACAAGCACCAGGAAAAATATAAGGAGAGATACCGGGCAGAAAACCACTCATGGTCCCCAGTGAAGTCGGTGACTGCTTCAGGCTTATCCCCCCACGGGTGGTCGACCTCCACCATCGGGAATGCCCTTTCTCCCTCCAGGCTCCCAGTGACTAAACCTCCCTCACTTATCTGTGTAGTGGTAGAAGGTTCTTTGGGGCACGGGAAGTCTTCCCCTGCCCCTCAAGCTTAGGCCCATTGTTCCTGCAAGCTCTAAGCCAAGTGGTTCAGCCGGTGGCTCTTCGGGTGGCAGGCCTCTGCCTGTCGCCCTCTCGGCCAGAGTGCCCAAGTCCACCCCGATGTTGGGCCAATGCTTCCAGGCAACACCTGGGACCGTTGCCCTCCTCCTCCTCCTGGAAACAGGGACATCCGTCCCACTCAGGAGTTAGTTCCCCTATTCAGGCAACTCTGCCAAGGCAACCACCTGATGAGTCTCTGGCCCGGACTCGACCCACGCCAGTCCCCTCAATGCCGGCTTCCCCGATGCCTTCTCGGGTGACCCTGTTACCAGATACTCCAAAGTCGCTGGCAGCGCCTGTCGCCCATCCTCAGTCGACACCCAAGGACCCGACGCTAACGATCAGATGCAAGATAAAGCTCGGCCGACACCAGATGGTACTGTCCCTGTGGGTCCGATGGCAGGTAAACCAGATCAACCGACACCAACGCCCGAGTTACCTCAACCAGATGCTGGGGCCGTCTAAGCCTAACCCCAGACACCAGAAACACCAGCCTTGCCACAGAATCCGCCGCAGGGCCTAAACAAGCTTTTTGTGGCCTGATGGGCCTATTTTAAAGATAAAAAGGCACCCAGGGTACCCCCTCAGCCAACCCTTAGGGGCCGCCTACGGATCCAGTCCACCCACCTACTCCCCCTCCCAAGGAGATTACACCGATGCCAGATGGGGGTGATACCCCCCCTCCTAAAGGTCGGCCGCGTAAGCATCCACGGTCACTCTCCCCTTCTCCAGATTTGGGGGATTTGGATGGGCATTCCTCCTCCTCTTCCAGTCGAGGGGACTCTGACCTGCCATCGGAGCTCGAGGGAGGCAAAGATACCTACCCCATGTTCCCCGCCTCACAACCCAACATTTATGGATGTGATGTGTCACATCCAACAACTGAACGGCTGGGACACAGAAGAGTTGGACCCAGAGAAAAAGCAATTGGCCACCTTTCTTAGGAAACAGGACACCTTGCCTATGGTTGTCCATCCTATGGTTGAGTCCTATAAGGACATTAACAAAATGGCTTGGAAGCGTCCCTTTTCTACACCAGCAGAAGAAATCTGACCGGCTGTATACCATACCCAGAGAAGACCCTTTTATGGGGAACAACCAGAGTTGGACTCATTTGTGATTAATGCTGCCCACAACTGGTCCAGATGACCTTGACATCTCAGTGCACAACCACTAGATAAAAACTCAAAGCAGTTTGACTGTCTGGCCAGGAAGGTGCAGTCACTCATCAGCCACGTGTGCCATATGCTCCCAAAACATCCTTGCCCACATGGTTCAATACCAGAATGCCTTGTAGGACAAGGCAGTGGAGGTTTCCCAAACCATGCTAGATTGCCCAGAGTGGGCAGAGCTGATGGCTATTCTGAAGTCAAACTTGGTCGTCAGTAATCACATCCTCAGGGTGAACTCAGCGGGTAGGGACGCTGCTTCTGCAGTTTGTATCCACCGATATTCCTGGCTGAGAGTATCTGGGTTCGCCCCGCATGTCCAGTCCAAGATTATGGATGCCCCCTTTAGAAGGCCTGTCCTGTTCAATAAGGATTCACATAATATCGTCACCCATATACAGGAATTGGGAAAGCTATTCATTCTGTACATACAATGTACAGATCTCAACCCAAGCAGCATTCCAAACAGTCCTTTTGAAGGAATGCCAGACAACAGCCAAGAGGCCAGCAATAAAGAGCAGGTTTTAAGCAAAGGGCCTCCACTCCTGCCTCTAGAGATTCAGTCCCTCGGACCCCCAGAACCTCCTAGCCTGCACTCCCTCTCCTCAGTCCGACCCCTCTCCCCAGGCAGAGGCCTTAGGGGAGGTGATGGGGAGTCTGTTTTCCTTGCACATAGAAGGGTGGCATCAGATAACCAAAGATCAGTGAGTACTGCAACCTGTCAAGAGAGGGCACATCCTCCAGTTCACCAAGGTTCCTCCGGACAACCTTTCTGATCCAGTCCCATTACTCCCTGGCCCACAGCGCTCTCATTGTAGAGAAAATCCAGACTCTCCTGCACAAAATGGCTATACAGCCTGTTCCCCTGGCATGACAGGGGAAATAATTTTACTCCTATTTCTTCCTAGTGCCAAAGAAAATGGGGGATCTGCGTCTGATCCTAAACCTCAGCCACCTGAATCATTACATCGAATGCAAAAAAATCAGGGTGGTCACCCTGATAGGTCTGCTTCCTCTGCTCCACCAAGAAGATTGGTTATGCCCCCTAGACATGCAGGATGCATACCTCCACATTCTGATTTTCCAACCACACAGGAGGTTCCTTTGCTTCTGCCTCCAAGGATGTCACTTCCAGTTCAGGGCTCTGCCTTTCAGCCTGTCTTCAGCACCCAGAGTGTTCACCAAATGCCTTGCAGTAGTGGCTGCAGCTCTTAGTAGGCAGGGGCATTATGTCTTCCTCTGCCTCGATGACTGGCTCCTAACTGCTCCCACCAGGGACCGGCTACTGGGCACCATGCAGGCCACCTTCTCCCTATTAAATCTCGCCAAGTTCTCCCCTTGGCCAAGTCAGTGGCTACAATACATAGGGGCAATTTTGGACACAGCCCAAGGCAAAGCCTTTCTCCCCCAGGACAGAGAGCTTTCAGTCACATGCTCGACAGCTCTTCTCTGTTCACCAGGTTCTGGCCAGTGCTGTCCTTAGACTCTTGGAACACATGGCAGCTGCCATCACCACGGTCCCTTTGGCCAGGCTGCACATGAGAGTGAGCCAGTGGACCCTAAGAGTTTAATGTGATCAGTGATCAGATGACCTGGACCAGTCGGTCCTGGTGGCCAACACAGTCAAGCAAGCCCTGACATGGTGCTTGAATTCCTCCAACCTTTCCAGCGGAGTTTGTTTCCGGAAGGAACCCCCCCAGACAGATCCTGACCACAGATGCATCAGGCCAAGGCGATCACCAGACTCAAGGATCCTGGAATCAGCAAGAGCTTCATCTCCACATCAACATTTTCAGGCCATTCAAACAGTTCTCCTGTCTGGACCTATGTTAATACAGACCAATGACATGGTGGTATTTTACATCAACAAGCGGGGGGGTGGGGACTCATTCCTATCCCCGCTGCATGGAAGCCATGCAATTGTAGAAACATAGACATTGTCAGCAGATAAGGACCGCTAGGCCCATCTAGTCTGCCCGTAGGCCCTATACATTGTATGTAGCCACTGATCCTATGTGACAAAGCAATGGGGCCTGATGGGATTCACCCCAGAATTCTAAAAGAACTAAGGGTAGAACTAGTGACACCACTCACTACCCTCTTTAACAAATCATGGGAGGATGGGGTGGTACCTGAGGACTGGAGGAGGGTGGATGTCATTCCACTTCACAAAAATGGGAGCAGGGCAGAGGCAGGAAACTACAGACCTGTTAGTTTGACCTCAGTGGTAGGGAAAATGATGCAATCACTGCTGAAGGAATGAATTGTTGAGTACCTAGAAGCTAGTGGGGCACAGGATCCAAGGCAGCATGGATTCACATGTCAGACGAATCTAATAGATTTCTTTGACTGGGTGACCAAAGTAGTAGACCAGGGAGGGGCTATGGATATGGCCTACCTAGACTTTAGCAAGGCATTTGACACAGTCCCACACAAAAAATTAATATACAAGTTAGCCAGCCTTGGACTGGGTCCCAAGATGGGAGTCTGGGTAAAAAATTGGCTGGATAACAGGACGTAAAGGGTAATAGTAAACTGAGTCCACTCTGAAGAAAGTGGGTTATCAGCGGGGTACCGCAGGGTTCAATACTGGGACCAGTCCTTTTTACTGTCTTTATAAGTGACATTGCGGAGGGACTGGAAGGAAAAGTATGTCTCTGCAGATGACACAATGATCTGCAACAGGGTTGATACACAAGGTGGGGTGGAAAGGGTGAGAAGGGACTTGGCAAGGTTGGAGGAATGGTCAAATGCATGGCAGCTTAGATTCAACGCAAAGAAGTGCAAAGTAATGCACCTGGGAAACAAAAATCCAGAGGAAGAAAACACAGTGGGGGGGGGTGAGATACTTGCAGCAACAAAAATGGAAAGAGACCTAGGGGTAGTCATATCAGAATACCTAAAGGTGGGCAAGCAATGTGAGAAGGCGCTAAGGAGGGCTGGTGGGATGCATAGGGAGAGGCATCACCAGTAGCAAACAGGAAGTTGTTACCCCTCTGTACAGACAGTTGGTGAGACCCCATCTGGAGTACTGCATGCAGTTCTGGAGACCCCATCTCCGCAAGGACATAGACAGGATGGAGGCAGTCCAGAGGAGGGCTACTAAAATGGTGCAGGGTCTGCACCAGAAGACATACGAAGAGAAATTAAAGGAGCTTAATATGTATACCCTCGAGAAAAGGAGGGAGAGGAGGGACATGAATGAAACTGTCAAGTACTTCAAGGGAATCAACAAAGTCCAAGAGAGTAGCATTTTTCAGAAAAAGAAATGTGCAAGAACAAGGGGGCACAATTTGAAGCTAGAGGCGGGGGACGGCTCAGCAGTAATGTGAGGATGAATTTTTTTACAGAGAGGGTTGTGGATGCATGGAGCGGCCTTCCTGAGGGTGTCGTGGAGTCTAAAACAGTGAGGGAATTCAAGAATGCATAGGAAAGACATAAGGCAATTCTAGTGGGGTGGGGTAGGAGGAAGTAGGCTGTTGGTTAACTAGGATCTGCAGCTTATCCATTAGGTAGGGAACTGGGCAGACTAAGTGGGCCAAGCGGTCCTTATCTGCTTTCAAATTCTATGTATGTTTCTATGTAGACATGGGCAGTGGACCATCACCTGGACTTATCATCAGTCCATATCCCAGGCATCCAAAACACCCTGGCTAACAGCCTAAGCTGGTCACAGTAAAGGTCCCATGAGTGGGAGCTTCATCCCTCAGTGGTAGAAGATCTTTTTGACAGATGGGGTCATCCAGAACTGGATCTATTTACCTCCCCATCCAACACAAAACTGCCAGTTTTTACTGTCTAGATCCAGGGCCTGGTGTTTTCTGGTGAGACAAGTTGTCTCTCTCCTGGATGAGGAGATTCCTTTACATGTTCCCTCCCTTCCCCCTACTGCAGCTGGCCTTTCTCAATCTGAAATCGGGGGGGGGGTGAAGAGATGATCCTGGTGGCACCTTTCTGGCCACGCCAGATTTGGTTCCCACTGCTTCAGCAACTGGTAGTGGAACCTCTAGTTTTTCTGCCCCTATGATCAGACTTGCACTCACAGGATTAGGGAACCCTGGTCCATCCGGATCTCAGATCCCTGCATCTCCATGCATGGCTCCTGCAGACCTAGCCATCTCCAGATTTGGGGGATTTCACCCAGAGTAGCAGATGTCCTAGTAGCAGCCAGTAAACCCTCCACTGGGCCACTGCTCAGCTTCTGGACCCATTCACCTGCTCAGTGAACTCTGTAATCTTACTTCGAGAGGGTTCCTTCAGTAGATCATTACATATAGGACTGGCGCCACCTGGCGACAGGCCGCACGGCAGACTTTTCTAGCAATCCCTGATGGGGAACAGCCCACCCGACATCATGTGACTGACATCAGCATGACTGTATATAGTGGGTGGTCCCCACGCCCGCCCTCCAGTTCTTTCCCGCCGTCGCCTCGTGTCAGTCACATTGCAGACTACCATATAACGATCATCATGAAAGTGTCTTGGGTCGGATTTTCCTTCACTAAAATTCTCTCTTTTTGTGTAGTTTTCGTTGATGTCTTCACCCAAGAAAAAGTGCTGTTCTTGTGGCATGCAGATTCTGCCCAAGAACGGTCATCCCAAGTGTGTCCTCTGTTTAGGCCCAGACCACCCTGTCTCCTCCTTCTCTCTGGAGTGCCAGACCTTTAACCAGGCCACTAAGAAAAGGAGACAGCAGGCTTTGGAGGCCCATCTCTTGAAAGCCTGCTTGGCTTCTCTAGAGAAGAAAGTGGATCATTTGAGAGAGTCCTCAGCAGATAAATCTTCTCCATTGAAGAAACATAAGGAGAAGTCTCGGGAGCGCTCCACGGATGACACGTGGTCCTCAAGCAAGGCCCAGCCGTCGGCCAGGAAATTGGACGGTAAGTCTGGTAAGGCCGTAGCGGGTCAGTCGATCATCGGCTCCTCCAACGACCACGCCACACCAGCCAATAAGTCGGCCCCTGGCTCCTCCAGGGACTGCGTGGCAGCTGGTAAGCCAGCTCCCCAGCCTGTGGGGACCTGCCCGGCACCCATCGATTAAGTCGGCCAGGGGCTCCTTCCCCACCCGCCCGACGCCACCTACTAAGACATTTGTCCCTGATGGCAACTCAGGTGTGGTTCCCCCATCGGGGCCTAACGGCGCCTCCACCGACATCTGGCAGAACCAGAGGGAGAAGGCCCCTCTCCCTCCTCTTCCTTCGCCCGTACCCTCCCCTTCACCGGCGGGTACCTCTGGCGAAGAAAGCTGAGAACCCCTCGATGTTGTCGACTCTGCAGGGTCTACTCCACACTCTCCCCCTTGGGGTCAAAGGCTGGCCTTACAGTGGAGGCCCCTCCTCCTCCGGGCAGGATCCCTGTAGAGCTGACCTCAGCCAAGATCCCGCCAGTGGACCCGGCGGATGTCCCGACTACTGTTCTTCAACCAGGACTCAGCGATCGGCCTCAGCCATTGACTCCAACGACGTATGTCCCAACAACGGTTCCTCAGCCAGGACCTATCGATCGGCCTCAGCCATTGGCCCCGACATGAGATCCGGTCCTGCCGTCTGGGCCCCTTTATCTGGTTCTGATGCCAGACCCATTTCCGGCACCGGATTGGGTGGTGCCGGTTCCAACGTCAGTTCCCCTGACATGGGCTGTCCCAATGCCAGACCCCCGCCTATATATATATACACAATGGCGGGTCCAACATGGGTACCCCCACCACCAGACCTGACGATGGGGATCTACTCTAGACAGTTCTGCCCTGGGTTCAATCCCTACTCTCATTACCAGGGATTCCAGGGTTATCATTACCCACCCCCACCAGTGATACTGCCTCCTCCACCCCCTCAGCCCCAACCTCCTCCACCACCCCCTCCGGTTACACCGGACTTCAAGACTCTGATTCAGTCTTGGTGGCAGGGGGCTCAGTCGGAGTTGGTGTTGGACCTGGAGACGAGACTCCCTCTCCCATGGCCTCCTCCGTCCCCTTCCCTGAGCAGTTCTTCTGTGGCTACAGTGCACGTCTCGGGGAAGACTCGTCAGGACGTCGCACTTCCAAATATCCATCACCGTCCTGATGAAGGGGCAGACGACGATGATGATGGGTGGGCCGACGATTCTGCGGAGGATGTTGTGGAGGAGCCTGAGGGCTCATCAGGCAAGCTTTCCCTGAAATCCCCACCAGGGGACCCTGCCTTTTTGAACCTTCTGAGGTCTATGAAGGATTTCTTTGACTGGGAGTCAGAGGATCAGGACCCTATGAGACAGTGACTCACAGAGCATCTGGACTTAGAGTCCCTGTCTCCAGTCCCCATTCCTCCATGGATTGGACCTCATCAGGACCACACCACTACCATCTAGCAGATGTCTCGTTCCCTCACGGCTGTCCCCAAGAGGGCAGACAGGCTTTACCAGGCACCAAAGGACGCCCCGTTCCTGAAAACGCATCCTAAGGCTGACTCTATTGTCATTTCTGCTGCTCAAGACTGCTCCACTGCACCTAAGCACATGAGCACCTCTCCTCCGGACAAAGAGTCAAGGCAGATGGACCAGTTTGGGAGAAAGATCTATGCTCCGGCCACATGCACCCTCTGGTCCCTTAATTATGTGGCCCATATGGTGTCTCACCAGAAAGCTACCTTGGCCAAGTTAGAAGCTCGGGTGCAGGCCATGGATTCTTCGTCTTTAAAGGAGGAGCTTGTCAAGGATCTTCGCCTCTCCAAGTTCTCTTGTAGGCATGCTTTGCGAGCCACATAGGACTCGGTTTATTCTGTGGCTCACACCTCAGCAACTACCGTTGCCCTTAGACAGCACTCCTGGCTTCACCTTTCTGGACTTGCTAATGAGGTTCAGTCAGCGATTCAAGATGCCCCTTTTTGGGGCTCAGTACTCTTTGGTGGGGACACCAAGGACATTATCACTGACCTGCAGGACAGAGGTCTTGCCCTCAGGTTGGTGAGGTCCATGTACTGATCGGGCAACCAGCAACAGCAGCCCTTTCAGAAAAGAACCTGGAGGCAGAGAAAGCAGGCCCTGGCACGTTGCCAGGGAAAGCATAAGGCCATGGATATAGCCACCTCTCCTGCCTCCAAGAACCAGAGACGTGCAGTGGGCCCTCCCCTGAACGTCCAGCCACCTCCTGACTTCCCATCCTCACTGCCTCCTCAGCCTCCCGACAGGGAGCAGGTGGGGGGAAGGTTCACCCACCACGTGCAGGAGTGGAGGGCGATAACCTCCGATGAATGGGTCTTGCAGCTAGTGTCCATCAGACATACAATAGAGTTTCTCGACTTTCCTCCAGAAACTCCACCAAAAAGATCCTCCTACTCAAGGGATCAGGCTCTTCTCGTCCAAGAAGAGGTGAACAGTTTCTTGCTCAAGGAAGCAATAGAGCATGTTCCTCTCTGGCAAATGTGAAGGGGGTTTTACTCCCATTTTTTCCTGGTTCCAAAAAAGTCTGGGAATTTCAGACCCATACCAGACTTAAGCAACCTAAACCAGTTTGTTGAGTACGAGAAATTTTGGATGCTGACCCTCCTGAGCCTCCTGCCGCTCCTCCTGGAGAATCATTGTTTGTGCGCTCTGGACATGCAGGATGCTTATCTGCATATAGAAACATAGAACATAGAAGTTGACGGCAGATAAGGACCGCAAGGCCCATCCAGTCTGCCCATTTCTTTTTCTACCTTATAAATGTGCCATCGGCCTTTGCTCTGTCAGTGGCCTATCTATTCATAGTCATTTGTATTGCTCCCTTATGCATATCCCATGCCTGTTTAAAGCCCTGCACTGTATTCATAGCCACCACTTCTTGTGGTAAGCCATTCCATGCATCCACCACCCTTTCTGTGAAAAGAATTTCCTCACATTCCCCTTAATCAGCCTCCCTCTAATCTCATGTTGTGTCCTCTTGTCCTGCTATTTTCTTATATTTAACGTGTTAGACTCTTTCACCTTGTTTATGCCCTTAAGGTGTTTGAATGCCTCGATCATATCACCTCTCTCCCTCCTTTGCTCAAGGGTATACATATTGAGCTCCGTTAATCTGTCCTCATATGTCTTCTGATGCAGTCCCTGCACCATTTGGTTCCCTTCTCTGGACTGCCTCAATTTGGTTAATGTCCTTGTGAAGGTGTGGCCTCCAATACTGCCGCAGTACTCCAGATGGGGCCTAACCAGGTGTCTTGTACAGAGGATTATTACCTCCCTCTTACGACTTGTGATACCCTACTAATACACCCTAACACCCCCCTAGCCTTACCTACTGCTTTAGAGGTCTGCTTGGATGATTTTAGGTCATCAGTGATGATGATGCCCAAGTCTCTTTCTTCCTTTGTGACTGCTAGCAACTCCCCTCCCAGCCTATAGGTGGCTTCAGGGTTTCTCTTCCCTATATGCATGATTTTGCACTTCTTTGCATATCCCCATCTTCCCCAGCCACCGTCAGTTCCTGCAGTTTCAGTTCCAGGGGGAACACTTCCAGTTCCGGGCGCTCCCCTTTGGCCTGTCATCAGCTCCCCAGGTATTCACCAAGTGCCTGGCAGTGGTTGCGGCCTTCTTATGCCACAGGGGCATTGTGGTTTTCCCCTTATGTGGATGACTGGCTGATTTCAGCCCCGTCCAGGGACTCTTTACTAGAGGCTCTTTCCTTCACTTTGGACCTTTTCAACAGACTTGGGATTACTGTCAGTATTCCCAAGTCCTCCATGACCCCAGCCCAGAAACTTCAGTTCATTGGGGCAGTCTTGGATATGGTCCATTGCAGAGCCTTCCTCCCTCCAGACAGGGTGGAGACACTGATCTGTCAGGCTTCCTGAGTGGCTTCGTCCAGGACCATCCCAGCCCAGGAGATCCTTTGCCTTCTCGGCCTGATGGCAGCCTCCATCACCACTGTTCCCCTCGCGAGGCTCCACATGAGAGTAACTCAGTGGTCCTTGAACGTTCATTGGGATCAACTCCTGGATGACCTGGACCATCCTGTCCTGCTCTCCACAGCAGTTCAGAAGGAATTGCTTTGGTGGAGGGATCTCTGCAAGCTTTCTTTGGGTCTTCCCTTCTGGAACCCAGCTCACTTAGCATCCCTAACCACAGATGCCTCAAACATGAGATGGGGAGCACATCTAGGGGAGCACCAAGCCCAAGGACTGTGGTCCAGCTTGGAGACTACGTTACATATCATCATCCTGGAGATGAGGGTTGTCCTGTACGCCTTGCAGGCCTTCCAGACCCTCCTTCCCAAGGGATCTCTGCTGGTTCAAACAGACAACATGTCAGTAGTTTGGTACCTCAACAAGCAAGGAGGAACCCATTCATACCCCTTGTGCAGGGGAGGTGATGCGGGTGTGGAACTGGGCAGTCCAGCACAATCTGGCCCTCATGGCTGTGCATGTACCAGGCATTCTAAATGTCCTGGCGGACAGTCTCAGCAGATCTCAGACCCTAGCTCACGAGTGGGATTTACACCAGGAGGTGGCAGAATCCATCTTCCTACATTGGGGGCATCCGGAAATCGACCTTTTCACCTCCAAATTCAACGCAGAACTTCCCAGTTTTTGCTCGGTTGTTCCAGGGCATGGTGCTTTCTGGCATGACGTGCTGTCTCTCTTGGACAGGGAAATAATTTTTGTATGCCTTCCCTTCATTTCCCATTCTCCAAAGGGTCCTCCTCAAGCTTCAAGCAGAGCAGGCAGAGATGATTCTCATCTCTCCTCTCTGGCAGAGACAGATTTGGTTCCCACTGCTACAACAGCTTTTCTGGGAACCACCGGT
Organism: Neoceratodus forsteri; assembly: GCA_016271365.2. Lineage (NCBI taxonomy): Eukaryota > Metazoa > Chordata > Ceratodontiformes > Ceratodontidae > Neoceratodus > Neoceratodus forsteri. The sequence continues at coordinate 559,009,819 of CM057458.1, forward strand.
TCCACTTCTAGTGGCCCATGACCTCCTGACTCAGGATCAAGGTTGGCTACTCCATCCGGGGCTCAGAACTCTGCACCTTCATGCATGGCGCCTGCAGACATAGTGATTTCTCGCTTTGGGGTCTCCTCCTGGGTCGCTCAAGTCCTCATTGAGACCAGAAAACCCTCTACTCTTTCCACTTATGCCATTAAGTGGAAATGGTTTTCAATCTGGGCGGCCGCGAAGGGTTGGAACCCTTTTTCTTGTTCTGCCCCCCAGGTCATGGAATACCTTCTTCATCTGTTAGACTCTGGTCTTTCATATTCATCGTTGAAGGTCCACCTTTCGGCAACTTCGGCATACCACGAGCTAGTGGATGGTAAACCCGTGGCTCAGTTGGAAGTCTCGAAAACCTTTCTGAAAGGGATTCTCCATCTAACCCCCATCTGCAGCCCAACTCCTCCTTGGGATTTGAACTTCGTTTTGGAAAAGCTCACCCTTCCTCCTTTTGAGCCGGCTATGAGCTGTGACTTGCACTTCCTTTCATGGAAGGCATTGTTCCTGGTTGCCATCACGTCAGCTCAGAGGATTTCGGAGCTTCACGCTCTGGTTTGTAAGGAGACCTATCTGATTTTCCATAGGGATTGGGCGGTCCTCAGAATGAATCTGAAGTTTCTTCCCAAGGTGGTGTCAGAAGCCACGCTGAACCAATAGAGCTTCCTGTGTACTGTCCACCCCCTCTAATAGAGGTGAGACACTCCTCCATACCATGGACGTACATCGGATTCTTCGGTGTTGCATTCACCGGACTAAAGAATTACATAGCTGTGATCAGCTTTTTGTCTCCTTTGCCCCCAGATTGAAGGGCAAACCAGTTTCTAAGCAGGGTCTTTCCAAATGGTTAGGCAACTGCATTAGGTATTGATACCAGAAGTATGAAAAACCTCTGCCAGGTACCGTAAGAGGTCATTCTACTAGGGGCAAGGCTGCTTCTGCTGCCTCTTTGCAAAATGTCTCTTCAGCTGATTATCTGCACCGCAGCCACTTGGAGTTCTGTCCATACCTTTACCAAATGTTACAGTCTGGACATTGCTTCTAGGCGGCGGGCTGGTTTCGGCCTAGCTATGTTACAGGGCCTTCTGTCGTAGGCTGGGTCCATTCTGGATTCTATTTTTTTCTGTTGGATTTATTTCTCCTCCTCCCAAGTTTTTCTCGGTCTCTCTTTGGGGGGACTGCTTGGGACTCTGTCCTATATGTAATGACCTACTGAAGGAACCCTCTCGAAGTAAGATAGTACAGTTGCGTAGGAACTTACCATAACAGTAGATCTTCGAGAGAGGTTCCTTCAGTAGCTCCTCTAGCTTCAGAGCCCCTGATCGGGCAACCTGACTTTCACCCTGCGGCTGCTGCTGGAAGCCAGCTGGCCGCGCGCACCTGCCGCAGAGGAGCCGTCAGCAGCTTCAGAGCCCTTGATCAGGCTACTGACTTTCACCTGCAGCCACGGCTGGAGAAGCCAGCCGGCCGCACGCATCCCACCTGCCCACAGAGGAGCCTTCCAGCTTGGCTCCAGAGCCCCTGATTGGGCTACCGACTTTCACCTGCGGCCGCGGCTGAAGAAGCCAGCCGGCCGCGCACACCCCACCTGCCTGCAGAGGAGCCTTCCAACTTGGCTCCAGAGCCCCTGATCGGGCTACCGACTTTCAACCTGCGGCCGGCAACTGGAGAAGCCAGCCGGCCGTGCACCACCTGCCCGAGGAGCGCTTCCAACTTGGGTAAGCCTGTTTCAAGCTGGGAACACATTTGGGAGCCCTGATTGGACAGCGACTCCATGAGATCGCCAGCGATTGGCTGCTGCCCTCGGCTCTGCCTGCAATTGCTTCACAGACTCTCCCAGCTGGCTTTTCTTTTTATCTCGCTTCCTTGCCCTGGGCACCTCAGCCCGCCACTCGCTCATTCGTGGTGTGAATTTTAAAATGCGTTAAGGGAAACATAATGTTTAACTTCATTTATGAAACTTGCTGATGGGGAAATTTGATGCTTTAGTTCACAATAGAACTGCTAAATATTCTTAGTTACTGTGAAAGCCTTGAATCCGACTTTCTCCATCCTGTACCTTTGTCTAAAAACTTTTATTAGATGATTTTGTTCTCTTCCCTCTCCCGCTCTCTCTCCCTCTCTCTAAAATTCACCACTAGCATAGGCCTGGGCAAAATGGCACCGATCTAAATTAGGTGCCGTCTGCCCCGCCTCCTCTCCCTGGCCTTTGTCTAACTTCTCCTTATGCTATAATCGCATCCCCGCCCCCTGATTTAAGTATTTTTGCTTTGCTTTGACCTCTTTGTCCTGGCTGCCTATATCTAAAGCTTCCTACTCTGTTTTGTTCCTCTAGCTCCAGAGCCCCTGATCAGGCTACTGACTTTTGCCTGCGGCCGCGGCTGGTGAAGCCAGCCAGCTGCGTGCACCCCACCTGCCCGCAGAGGACCCTTCCAACTTAGGTAAGCCTGTTTGCTAAGCTCGGGAACACATTGGGAGCCCTGACTGGACAGCGACTCCACGGGATTGCCAGCGATTGGCTGTTGCCCCTACAGCTCTGCCTGCAATTGGCTTTGCAGACTCTCCGCTTCAGCGGCTTTTCTTTTTATCTCGCTTCCTTGCCCTGGGCACCTCAGCCCGCCACTCGCTCCTTCTTGGTGTGAATTTTCTTCCCACACCACCTACCCTGGCCTCTATTAAATGCTCTTTTCCTAAAGAGCTAGGCCAACCCTTTACCAGCTGGTTGGACGATTTAAGATCAGCCACGCATACCATCCTGTCTACAATCTCTAGACAGATCTGCCCTCTTAAAGAAGAGTTACCAAAGAGGTCTATTAATCCAGTGCACAGTCACTGCATTTGGTGACAGTTCTCTAACAAAAAATGCCACATATAGATACTGTCCAACATAGCTGCCTCATATTTCTAATTTTTGCATCATTCACAATGCCAGTTCCTAAGCTGTACCAAAGCCAAAAAATTGCCTTTGACAAACACCAAGACCTGCCTCTTCCCAATAAACTATGGCAACTCAGAATAGGTACGTCTCCTATATGGTCATGCCCATACTTACACCAGACAGTGTCCAGAGACCTTGTACAAATGCCCCTATCTTCGTCGGCCTTAGCAATTATATATGCGTTATCCTCATCAGACTATGACAATACCCAAACAAAAGCCATTACTAAAATAACCTATACATGATGGAGCAACAAAAGACTACTTAACAGATTAAGACAGTATCTTAAAAAATTACTACTACTTCTCCTACTCTGCTTGGGAAATGTTGAACTAAACCCAGTCCTACCCATTCTTCTGGATACCCCTACGGACCTTCCCCAATATAAAGGTCTTAACTTTCTTCACGTCAATGCTTGCAGTTTGCTGAAAAAGCTGGACCGGATACAGACCTGGGCCCTGCATGCAGCTCCCAATTTCTTCATGACATCTGAATCCTGGCTTATGCCCTCAATACCAGACAAATCCATCAACATTCCGGAATACATCACTTACCACTGTGATAGGCCAACTAGAGGAGGAGGGGGTCATAATTTATGCTAAGAGCAAATTTGCAGTTACAGTCATCGACTGTACCTTGAAACCTAAAGAATTCAAATGCCTGGCTCTAAAATTATCCCTTACCAAGGAGAAGTCACTCCTTATTGCAGCCTGCTACTGACCCCCATCTGGTGGCATGGCTCTCCTACCGCATCTCCAAAACCTAACTGTCTCAGCTAATATGGAGTGCATCCTTTTGGGGGATTTTCAGTTTGAATTGGAATGATGACAGTTCCAAGAAACTGAAGGATCTCTGTGATGCAGTTGGTTTGGTACAAATGACACCTGCAAACACCAGACCAAATAGAAAATTTCCTGAGCGTAGCTCTCTCTTGGACCTCATGCTAGTAAACAAGCCACACAACATTTCTCATGCCGGAGTGTTCTTCAATGATACAAGTGACCATTGTGATACTGCCTGCATTAGACACTCTCTGTAATTAAATCTGGCTGCCAAATTCATATTGAGAAGAAGCATGAAAAAGTTCTCCCAGAACAAATTCCTGAAAGACCTAAGCAACATCAGATGGCAGAATTTCTATCTAGCCCCCTTCCCTAGCGAGGCATTTAATATCTTTCATAGCCTCTTAATGGGACTAATCGACAAACGTGACCTGCTAAGGCTGGTCAGATCTAAAAAAAGTTCCTCTGGTTGGTTCTCTCCCATTTTGGTTCTTCCCCTCATTTTGTGTTTTACAGGGACTCCAGATCCTGTTCGCTCCTGCTGTCAGGCCTCTTCCTGGCTGTGGCGGGAGAACTGGAGACCAGGCATGGGGACCGCCCACTATATACTGATGTCAGTCACGTGACGTCGGGTGGGTGGTCCCCTGTCAGGGAATGCTAGAAAAGTCTGCCTTGCGGCCCGACGCCAGGTGGCACCAGTCCTATATGTAATGACCTACTGAAGGAACCTCTCGAAGATCTACTGTTACGGTAAGTTCCTATGTAACTGTACTTTAGAATACCACCTCTCCTTATCAGATGCAGGACTCAGCTACTCTTCGCTCAAGGTGCACTTGTCTGCCATTTCAGCCTATCGTGCTTATTGAGGGCAAAGCTATTGACCAGCTGTACCTTCCCCAAGCTTTCCTACGGGACATTCTGCACTTGAGGCATCCTATCCCACCATGGGACCTTCTGTTTGTTTTAGAAAAGTTCACATTGCTTCCCTTTGAACCTGCCGCAAGTTGTGAGCTATGCTTTCTGTCTTGGAAAGCGTTATTTTTAGTTGCTGTTACTTCTGCTCAAAAGATTTCAGAGCTTCAGACCCTAATGTGTAAGGAGCCTTATTTAGTTTTTCACAAGGACAGTGTGTCCTTGAGAGCTAATCCTAAGTTTCTTCCGAAGGTGGTGTCAGAGTTTACTTTCAACCAGGACATCCACCTTCTGGTCTATTACCCAGAGTACTTGAACCGTGGGGAGGCATTGCTTCATACTGTTCACAGGGTGCTTCATTATTATTTGGAGCACACCCAATCTATTTGCAAATCCAATCAGTTGTTTGTGTCTATTGCTCCCCAAATAGAAGGGGCTCAGGTGTCTAAACAGTGTTTATCCAGATGGTTGGTTAATTGCATTGTTTTTTGCTACAAGAAGTATGATAGGCCCTTACTGGGCTCGGTTAAGGGTCATTCTACCAGGGGCATGGCTGCTTCTTTTGCCTCATTGATGCACGTGTCTGCTGCTGACAATTGTGCAGCTACCACTTGGAGTTCTGTCCACACCTTTGTGAAGCACTACAGTCTGGACATTGCTTCTCGCTGCTGAGCAGGCTTTGGACTCGCTGACCTTCAGGGCTTCCAGTCTTAATTTCTTTGGGAAACTTCTACCTTCACCCTTCTGACCGGGGTCTCTCCTTTACTGCTTAGGACTCAGTCATAAAGATGTTACCTGCTGCAAGAGCCCCCTCAAAGTAGGATAGTACAGTTATGTAAGAACTTACGGTAACAGTAGATCTTCAAGAGGAGCTCTTGCAGCAGGTACTGTATTCACCCCCCTACACACACCTTTACCCCTGGTAATTGCTTCTCCATCTCAGATACCATAGTTCCTCGGTTCTGCATTTTTTACCTACTTGCTGTGGTCTCCGTCAGGAGAACAGGGGATGGGCTGGGGGACCGCCCCTTTTATACCATACATGATGTCGGGTGCAGGCCATCGTCAGGGGTGGTCCCCCACTGGATACTGCTAGCTAGAAGTTTTCCGTGGGGTCCTGGTGCCTGCAGGCTTCATTCATTAAAGGTGTTACCTGCTGCAAGAGCTCCTCTCGAAGATCTACTGTTACGGTAAGTTCTTGCATAATTGTACTTTTCCTTTGATCCACAAGGGGGTTCTCAAGGCATGCAGGGACAAGATGACCCTGATCCTAATAGCCTCAGATTTGCCAATGCAGTGCCGATATCAGGATCTCCTTTATCTGAGCCTCAGACCCCCATGACAGGTTCCTATATGTCTGGACCTGTTGATGAGGTATGAGGGGAATGATCAGGCATCCAGACCTGCAGTCACCTGCACCTGTCTTCCTGGTTTCTGTGCAGCTAGAGTTTCAGGATTTGGGCCTTTCGGAAGATACCTACATGTTCTGAAGGCATTATACAATGAGTCAGCTCATAAGACTTACTCTTTCAAGTGCAAGAGGTTTCTGCACTGGAGAGCCTGGTTGGAGAACTGGTGCAGAGAGCAAGGTTTTGGCTTCATTGGGGAATGGGGACCCATCTGGGGGGATGCAAAACTGCACAAGGGCAATGGTCTGCATCCTTCCAGAAAGGGGACTGATATCCTTAGTGAATGGTTTAAATGCTTCATTGGCAAGCATTTAACTAACCAAGGGGGGGGTGGAGAAAGGAAGCAGGGTAAATATAATTGCCCACCCCCCACAGGATAAGGTAGCCAGTAAAGAGGACAGAAATGTCACAAAAATGCCAGTAAGCATTGAACAGGGGAGGAGAAGAATAACAGGGGAGGTCAGGAGGAGAGATTGCAGAACATGGAGGGTCATGAGCATGAATGCCTGCAGTCTGGGAAATAAAATATCTGATCTAGCGGCATTGATAGCAGTGGCTAATCTGGATATTGTAGCTATTACAGAGACATGGTACAATGGGAACCATGACTAGGAGGTAGCTATTCCAGGTTATACCTTGTTCACGAGAGACAGAGATGGTAAAAAGGGAGGAGGGGTGGCTCTTTGCATGAAGGCGGTTATAAAGGTGATGGAGACACAAGGAATGTGGGGGGGGCACAGGCACTGTGGGTCACCCTGGAAACAGGTAATAATGACACAGCCTATTGAACATGCATAATCTACAGACCCCCAGCACAAAGTGAGGAAATGGACAGGGATCTACTAGAAGCCATCCAGAAGATGGCAGCTAAAGGGGAGGTGTTGCTGGTAGGCATCTTCACAGCTAAGGGTAGAGACATCCTGGACTCCCTGCAGTGGGCATGCCTCAAGCGGCTAGTGCTTGAGCCAACCCGGGAGGGAACAATTTTGGACATGGTTCTAACCAATGGGGACAGAATTTCAGATGTCAGGGTCGGTGAACACTTGGGGTCCAGCGACCATCACACAGTGTGGTTCAATATGAGTACTGCTACAAAGTCATGTCACACAAAAGTGAGGGTTTTGGACTTCAGGAGGGCAGACTTTATGAGGATTGGGTTGTGCCTCAGGGAAGCCCTAGCACAGGGAGAGAAAGGGGGGGAGTAGAGGAACTATGAACCCATCTAAAAGGAGCCATAGTGGAGGCAGCAAACCTTTGCATTTGGGAAATAGACAATGGCAACAGGAAAAGGAAACCATTATGGTTCTCGCAGGAAGTGGCCAGGAAAGTAAAGGAAAAAAAAATGGCTTTCAGGAAATATACGGAGTCACAGGAGGAGGAGGACAGGGCAGCGTATCTAGAAAGGCAGAGGGAGGCAGGAAGAGTGGTCAGAAGTTCTGAGGCAAAGACAGAGGAGAAAATAGCAAAAGAAGTTAAAAAAAGGGGACAAGACTTTTTATAGATACATTAATGATAGAGGACCGGGGAGGGGGATCATTAGGCTAAAAGTGGAGGAGGGAGTGGGGATGTAAGGAGACCAGAATAAGGCATCAATCCTGAACAAATATTTCTGTTCAGTTTTGGAGGTCTCTCTGTGAATTTGATGGTGTGGCCTTGAGCGACTAGCTGAATTACCCACGTGTCTGTAGTGGTCATCTCCCACCCGATCAGGTGGTTGGTGAATCTGCCCCCTACCGGTTCCTCCGGAGCTGGTGGTGGAGACTGGGGGCCCTGCCACGAGTCAGGCAGAGGGGGTGTAGGGGAGCGTCACCCCGGCAGCCCACTGAGACTTGGCTGGAGGGGTGGCCGCTGCCGAAAGGGCCCAACGTTTGTTCTGACGTCTCGCTGGCTGTTGCCTATTCTGACGTCTTGTGTGGCGATGAAAGGGCTGTTTTGGCTTAGTATTGGAGTGATACATAGACTGGACAGAGCGCAGTGCCTTGCCACTGTCCTGTAGCTCAGTAAAAATGTCTTTGACTTCACCCCTAAAAAGGACAGGTCCTCTAAATGGGCATCCTGGATGCCCATCTGGACATCTTGGGCCAGTCCGGATAACCACAGCCAGGAGTACCTACGCATGCTGACAGCCATGGTGGTACTCCAGGTAGAGGCCTCTACTGCATCGTATGTCACCCTAAGAGAATGGCGGCAGGAGATTTCTACTGTCCTGACCATCTGGACAATCTCAGTTTTAGCCTCTGAAATGGGCAAAGCCTCGAATTATGACATCAGCTGGCCCAGGATAGATTTCTGGTACACAATCATGTGTGCCAGGTAATTCAGTGCTCTAAGGGCCAGTGTAGAAGATGAATAAACTTTGCGCCCCAACTGGCCTATTTGCCTCAACGCCTTATCTGGAGGGGAGGTGCCCATATGTTTAGGCTTATCCATACAGCCATGGGCTGCATTAATGACCACCGAGTTCACTTTGGGATGGGAACTATGGTGGTCTTTTTCCTCAGGGGTTCGAAAATGTCTGTCAGCCTTCTTGGCGACCACAGCCATTGATGAAGGCTGCTGCCAGACTGTGGAGGCCAGGTCCTCATGTGGTCCAATCCATGGAGCAATGAGCAGTGGAGACAGCTCAGGCTTATCTAGGTGTTCTGCCAACCTCTTACGTTGGGGGTCCTGATCCTCTTTACGTAGGATCTCTGTGAAAGATGGGTCCTCCAGAAGGGACTTGGGAGAGCCTTCGGGCTTGGGATCCTCCGGAGGAGGGTCTCAAAGCCCAAAGCAGAGGAGCCAGAGTCCGAGTTTGATGACAGGCTTCTGTCTGGGAACAGAGCTCATGGGAGCAGGATCTCCTCCAGTGAGACCACAAGGCCCTTGGTGAAAGGATCATGGTGTAGGGTCCATGCGGACCAGTGTGGAAGCCGCGGCCGGCTAACACCAGTCCAACTCGGAATCAGCTGTGACTTGGTCTTAGTCAGTGCCGTCCTAAAGTCCAGCTGAGGTTGAGGCAGTGGAGGAGGAGGCGGGGGGACTAATAGACGGGCGGGTAGGCTTGAAAATGATAACCCGGTGTCGTATAGCTCAATGTCGGGTAGTGATAACCTTGCATACCATAGTTTGAATAGCCTGGTGTCAGATACCCAGCGTGGGGTATCTTGTTGTCTGATACCCTGGTGACAGATACCCTGGAGAAGGGTAGTGAAGCGCAGGAAAGCCTGGCATCAGGAGGCGTGGTGACGGCCCTGACGATGGAACTGAAGGTCCTGATGGTGGCTCTGATGGCGGATAACCAGGCATAGGCCCAAAAGTAGGGGCCGTGGGACCTGACGGGGCCCTGATGAATGATGAAAAGAGCCTCTTAGCATCAGGTCTGGCGCTGGACCCACCGGAGGAAGTTCCGGCATTGGCCCCAAAGGGGCAGAGGGTCCTGCCAGCCTCTGGGGTGGGGGAACTAGCCCAGATGGGGGAGCCTGCAGTGCAGGAGATGCAGGTTCTTGAGGCAGGTCCAGCATCAGATGTTCCTGCCATGGCACCAGGGTGGTATCAGGTGGACACTCCTCCAACTCCGGCTCAGAATGGATGGGTGAGCCAGGAGTCTCCACCAGGGAGGTGGGGAAGGAGGATCCCGAGAGGGAGGATCCCCTTGGGAGGTCTGTGGCAGGAGCGGCAGTGTGCGCTGATCTGGAGTATCACATCAGGCCTGTTACCGGGGCCCAACAAAAGCACAGTGGCTGCACGGATGCCTGAGGAGCTGGCATGCGGCTTATCAGCCTAGGCCAGGCAGTCATCAGAGGAGCTGATGATTGACATATCAGCCGTGTCACCAGACTTAGGACCTGGGGATTTGAGGGGCCTAAGAGTGGCAGAGCTCTCCAGAACATCGGAGGCACCTGTCTGAATGGTAACCAGCTCAAGCGAGGGAAACCAAGGGCTGCTCCACGGAAGAGGAAGCAGGCTTGGCCAGAGGAGCGTTACCCGCATCAATGGGAGGCCACTCAGAGCCTGTGGCCCATTAAGGAGGCCGAGGCGGGAAGAAGACCGATTGTGGTCATGGTGCTTATCCTTTTCCTTCTTCTTCATCTTATGGGATTCTGAAGAACCCCTCTCCCCCTGTGGGGGAGGGCGATCCCAGCAGCTTCCATAGCTCCTTCTCCAAGGAAGTCCTCTTCAGTTTGAGAACGTGGGCTTCCAGGGCCTGTTGGCAGCGTTTCCGTGTGGCCTGGGTTAAACTGGGTTGTGCTCCCAGGTCGCTCCTGTAAAAAAGCTTTCAGCTTAGTGTGCTATACCTGGTTAAACAACTAAATAAAAAAAAAAAAAAAACTGTGGCAGGCCTCACAGTCCTTGGTCTTGTGCTCGGGTCCCAGGCAGAAAAGACAGAGGGAATGGCTGTCCTTGTGAGGGAGCTGGGTGCCGCTGGAATTGCACCTGTTCTTATGCGACTCTGAAGGTGTTGGAGAAGACATGCACAAAAAAGGTATTACTTTCTAGATTTTGCAGAAATAGAAAAACAGTTATGAAATACTCAGCCGAAAATGGCGGTCGACTGAAGCAGCGTTCTCCATGAGGTCTGATGTGCGCAGGTCAGTGGCAGTAAAGAACTGGAAGGTGGACGTGGGGACTGCTCACTATATAGTGTCATGCTGACATCGGTCGCGTGACAGGTGGGCGGTCGCCTGCTAGACACTGCTAACTAGTTTTCCGTGTGGTCCTAGTGCCTGGCGGCTCTAGTTCTAATGGTTATTTCCTACTGCAAGAGCCCTCTCAAAGTAAGATCATACAATAAAATAATTTTAAAACACAGAAAAATCGAGGTATTCTATAATTTAACTCTATAAATAATCATAATAAAAAATAATAATAAAATAAGTCAGCAGTAAAATAAAACTATAGCTGAGTTTCAAAAGCTTTTCTGAAGAGATGTGCCTTCAGACCCCACTTGAATACCTCCACCGATGGACACTCCCCTCACTGATCTCAGAAGCGAGATCCAAAGGGCCGGGCTGGATAGGTTTTCAGCCTGGCCCTTGGAAATGCTAGGAAGCCCTCAGTGGGGGAACGAAGTAAGTGTACAGGGCAGACAGGAGGTCACTCAGATAGCCAGGGCCTGACCAGTATATGGCCTTATAGATGAGTAAGCCCACCTTGAAGATAATTCTCCACCTCATTGGCAGCCAGTGCAGATCACACAGCACTGGGGTCACATGACAGGACCTCAGGAGGCCCATCAGTAACCTGGCCGCTGCATTCTGCACCAGTTGTAGGTGGTGAAGAACTCCCCTAGTGACCTTGAAGTATAGCACGTTACAGTAATCAAGCCTTGACAGGACAAAAGTATGTACTAGGCTAGCGAGGGCAGGTCACCAGGCGGGATTAGGCCTTTAATCCAGGTGCCATTCCTTAAGTGGTAAAAACCACTGCGGACAACAGACGACACCTGAGCGTCAAGTGTCAATCCATTGTCAAGGATGAGACACAGGTTTTTCATCCTAGTGGAAGCTGCCAACAGGGTAGAGCCCAGGAAAAGACCTGTTCTCATCCCAGCTCACTACCCAAAAGGCCACATTCCTCTCATAAGGGAGGAAATCCAGGCTCTTCTGACAAAATCAGTCATAGAGCCCGTTCTTCAGACCCAGGAAGGAAAGGGATATTATTCCCACTTCTTCCTGGTCCCCGGAAAGATGGGAGCCCTCCATCCGATTTTGGACCTCAGCACGCTAAATCTGTATGTCAAGTACAAGAAATTTTGCATGCTGACCCTGTTGGGTCTGTTGCCACTGCTTCACCAGGGACATTGGCTTTGTGCACTGGACATGCAAGATGGATACCTGTATAAACCGATGTTTCCCTCCCACCACCACTTCTCCCACTTTACCTTCAAGGGGGAACACTTCACATTCAAAGCACTCCACTTTGGCCTTTCCTCGACACCCAGAGTGTTTACCAAGTGCCTAGCGGTGGTGGCAGTGGCTTTACACGGTCAGGGGATATATGTGTTCCTGTACATCGACGACTGACTCCTGTCAGCACTGTCGAGAGACAGTCTGGTGGCCTCCCTGACTGCTATCATGTCCCTTTTCCAGCAAGTGGGAATTACAGTGAATTATCCCAAATTCCACCTAGTACCATCCCAATGCCTCCAATTTATCGGTGCTGTGCTGGATACTGTTCAGGGTCAAGCTTTACTTCCATTGGACTGGGTGGAAACCTGGCATCAGCAGGCTATCCAAGTGGCAACCAGCCAATGGACCATGCCCATTCCATCTTATGCCTTCTGGGTCTTATGGCAGTGGCTATTCCCACTGTTCCCCTAGCTAGGCTCCATATGTGGATTATGCAGTGGACCGTAATGGTCCAGTGGGTCCAGAAATCAGACAGTCTGGATCACAGGATCCTGATGTCCAGCTCCATGCGTCGGGGCCTCCTTTGGTGGCAAAATCCATCCAATCTCACCAAAGGGGTTCCTTTTCAGGTGCCCCTTCCGGCTCAGACCCTGACAATGGACACTTCCAGTCAAGGCTGAGGCACTCATCTGGGCAACCACAGGACACAGGGATCCTGGTCTCAGCAGGAGCTATCTCTGCACATCAATGTGCAAGAGATGCAGGCTGTACTATACACCCTTCAGGCATTTCAGTTTCTTCTCCTTCCTGGGCCTTTCCTGGTACAGACAGTGTGTGTGGTCTGGTACCTGAACAGACAGGTAGGCACGTGGTCATATCCTCTGTGCTGGGAAGCGATGTGCATGTGGCAATGAGTGGTACAGCACAGACTACAGCTCACAGCTGTGCACATCCCTGGCATTCAAAATGTCCTGGTGGACACTCTCAGCCGCACTCAGACAAGGGCACATGAGTGGGAACTGAGGCAGTCAGTAGTCGAAGACATCTTCAATCGGTGGGTCACCCAGATCTCGATCTGTTCGCCTCCCCATCCAATGCAAAACTACCCAGTTTCTGCTCACTCGTTCCCAGGCATGTTGTTTTCTGGCGAGATGCGCTATCTCTTTGCTAGACAGGGAGGTTCTTGTACACCTTCCTGCTATTGCAGAGTGTGCTTCTGAAACTACAAGAAGGGGCTCACATGATCCTCATAGCCCCTTTTTGGCCTCGCCAAGTGTGGTTCCCTCGGCTTCAGAAGTTGAGGGTGGAGCCTCCGGGTCCTTTTCTCCTCCGCCAGAACCTGCTGACTCAGGACCAGGGCAAGCTGGTCCATCCGGGCCTCAAGTCCCTTCACCTTCATGCATGGCACCTGCTGACATAGCTGTTGCATGCTTTGGAGTCTCTTCCAGAGTGGCACAAGTCCTTGTGGAGGCCCAAAAGCCATCCACAAGAACCACATATGCTATGAAATGGAAGAGGTTCTCCCATTTGGGCATCCACCAAGGGTTGGGACCCTTTCTCTTGCCCTGCCCCACAGGTCATGGAATACCAGCTGCATTTCTGTGATCTTGGCCTTAGTTACTCTTCTCTGAAGGTCCACTTGTCTGCCATTTCTGCCTACCACATTCCGATGGATGGCAAAACCTTGGCCCAGCTAGAGGTTTCCAAAACCTTTCTGAAAGGAATTCTCCATCTGAAAGCCCGGTCAGGAACCCAGTTCCTCCGTGGGATCTGAACTTCATTCTTGAGAAACTCACTTTGCCTCCCTTTGAACTGGCCGCGAGTTGTGACCTGCGTTACCTTTCCTGGAAAGCGATCTTTTTAGTTGCCATTATTTCTGCTCGAAGGATACCCAAGCTTCAGGCCCTGTTGTGTAAAGAGCCTTATTTGTTTTCCCACAGATACCAGGTGGCTCTGTGTACAAATCTAAGTTTCTACCAAAGATGATTTCTGAGTTTACTTTGAATCAGACCATACAATGGCCAGAGTATTATCCTGAGCATTCTAATCAAGGGGAGGCCATTCTGCACACTTTCGATGTGCACAGATCTTTGCATTATTACACAAACCAGACGAAATCGGTCCATAAGATGGATCTGCTTTTCATTTCCTTTACACCCAAAAGAGAGGGCGCTGCAGTTTCTAAACAATGTTTGTCCAAATGGTTAGCAAACTGCGTTTTTTTTTTTATTAGAAGTATAACCATCCCCTTCCAGGGGAAGTCAAGGGGCACTTAACCAGAGGCATGGCTGCATCTACTGCTTGTTTCAGGAATGTTTCTGCTGTGGACATTTGTGCGGCAGCCACTTGGAGCTCTGTCCACACCTTTACCAAACACTACAGTGTGGACATTGCCTCTAGGTGCAAGGCAGGCTTCGGACTAGCAGTCCTTTAGGGCCTCCTGTCAAAATCTGGTACCTACCTCAGACCTTTCCTGCCTCCCATGCTTCAGCCTTTGTCTGAATTATACTGCTTGGAACCTAATCCTAATGGTTATTACCTACTGCAAGAGCCCTCTCGAAGTAAGATAGTACAGTTACGTAAGAACTTACCGTAATAGTAGATCTTCGAGAAAGGCTCTTGCAGTAGGTACCATTTTCCCTCCCACTTTCCCCCTGCTTCTGCAGCTACTTCTTTCTAGCCTTTCTTTTGGCTCCAGGAGCCCACTCCTTTCTCCTGTCGCACTTTCTTAGGTCTCTGGTGGGAGAACTGGAGGGCAGGCCTGGGGACCACCCACTGTATAGTGTCATGCTGACGTCCACATGACATCAGGTTGAGCTGACCCTGCCAGACACTGCTAGCTAAAGTTTTCTGTGTGGTCCTAGTGCCTGGTGGCTCTAGTCCTAATGGTTATTACCTTCTGCAAGAGCCTCTCCCGAAGATCTACTGTTATGGTAAGTTCTTACGTAACTGTTCTTTATTGCACCTTACCTGTGTAAAGCCCCCAGAGCCTCCAGGACTGGGTGCTAAAGAAATAAAATATTACTTGCTTACTTATTAGTTCTGACTCTCTGTCCCTAGTAGGATGACATAATGACCCAACAATTATGAATAACCCAGTGATAATGTTGGAACTAACAGCAAAAAAAAAGGCGCTACATCTGATAGAATTTCTTCTGTCTCACAAGTGTAACCTGCCAGTCAAGGATAGGGGTTACAAGTGACCCTAAATGTTAAAAAAATGTATGCTAAGGTTTTTTTTTTTTCTTTTCCACTTTTTTGATTGATTTTATTTGATTAAAAGTGCACAATTGCAACTGGTCTGCACAATTGCCCTAATATGTTCCTTAGTCACATATCAGGGAGGAGCATCAAACAGTGTTGTACTACGTGGAAAGATGCAATAACCTTGGTCACGTTGCAGTGTACCAGTCAGGTTAGTTCAGAACAAAAAGAGAAAGAACCCACTGTGGTTTTCCAAGGAGGTGGCAACCAAAGTGAAGGAAAAGCATAAAGCCTTCAGAAAATACGAGTCAGGGAAGGCTGCCAACAAAACGGAGTACAAAGAAAAACTAAAAGAGGCAGGGAAAGTAATAAGATGTTAAAAGGCCCAAACAGAGGAAAGGATAGCTCAGGGAGTGAAGAAGGGTGACAAAACCTTCTACAAGTACATGCAGGAAAAAAGCAAGACGGGGAGGAATTGTCAGAATTACAAAAAAGGATGGGCAGCACACGGAGCAAGACAGAGAGAAGGCAGAGTCACTTGAGTACTTTTGCTTAGTCTTCACACACGAAGCATATGGCGATGGACTGATGCTAGGTAAAAAGGATTGTCCAATTGGAGGAATAGACATGAGTCCCTTCACAGAGGAAAGGGTCCTAGAGGAACTCAACAAGTTAAAGGTGGAGAAAGCAATGGGGCCAGATGGGATACACCCAAGAACACTGAAAGAACTTGGGAGGGAACTAGCAGCCCCCCTAGCGATGCTATTCAACAAATCAAGGAGCAGGGAGGTTCATGAGACTGGAAAAGGGTGATGGTGGTGGGGCTCCACAAGGGCGGAAGCAAGGAAGAACCAGGAAACTGCCAACTAGTTAGTCTCACTTCAGTCGTGGGAAAACTGATGGAGTCCCTGCTGAAGGAAAGGATAGCAGCTTTTTTGGAGGAGCGTGATCAGCTCAACACAAAGCAGCATGGTTTCATGGCAGGGAGGTCCTGCCAGACAAACCTGGTAGATTTCTCTGATTGGGTCACCAAAGCAGTAGATCAGGGTGGGGCCGTGGATGTGGTATACCGGGACTTCAGTAAGGCCTTTGAATGTGTTCCACATAGTACATTGGTCAACAAACTGGAGAACATGGGAGTTGGGCATAAAGTAACATGCTGGGTTGGAAACTGGTTGAATGGGAGAACACAGAGGATATTAGTGAATGGCACAATGTCAGAAGAGAATAGGGTAACTAGCAGAGTGCCACAGGGCTCAGTTCTGGGACCAATACTTTTCAACATATTCTGCAGGGACATTGCTGACGGACTGAAAGGAAAAGTGTGCCTGTTTGTGGATGACACCAAAATCGGCAACAGGGTTGACATACCAGAGGGGCATTAAAGCATGGAATCTGATCACCAAAAACTGGAGGAGTGATCAAGGATCTGGTAATTGAGATTCTGTGCATAAAATGCAAAGTCGTGCACCTAGGAAAATATAACCCAGGGAAGGTGTACTTAATGGGAGGGGAGCAGCTGGTGGCTACAAGGCACGGGTGCGACCTGGGGGTGATCATCTGTGATGACCTAAAGGTCAGCAAGCAATGCAAGAAGGCAGCACTAAAGGCTAGTGGCATCCTAGGATACATAGGAAGGGACATCACAAGCAGGAGGCAAGAAGTGATAATGCTTCTGTAGCGGTCCCTGGTGAGGCCCCACCTGGAGTACTGTGTCCAGTTCTGGAGGCCACATCTCAAGAGGGACATAGGTGGAGACAGTACAGAGAAAACCGACAAAAATGGTGCAGGGCTTGCATCAAAAACCATACAAGGCAAGACTGTGTGAACTCAACTTATACTCCGTAGAGCAGCGCAGGAATCTGAGAGATAAGATAGAGACATTTAAATGTCTGAATGGCAACAACAAGGTACAGGTGCAGAACCTCTTTCATGTGAAAGACTGTAACAGGACAAGAGGGCATGACCTTCACCTTAAGGGAGGTAGGTTCAGGAACAATATGAGGAAGTTCTTCACGAAGCACGTGGTTGAACCATGGAATAGCCTGCCAGAGGGAATGGTGGGGGCAAAGACAGTGGGACAATGCAAGTGGGCATGGGACAGACATTGTGGGATACTCAAGTAGGCAGCTAAGTGTGGGGGGGGTAGGAAACCACAGGCAAGCTAGATGGAACATACGGTCCCCATCTGCTGACAACTGTGTTTCTATGGTCACAAACATTAGTTGACATAAATTACAATAACTATTGCTCTACACAAATTACAAAAGCAGAAAGTCATACAAGTTATACAAAAACACTTGTAGAAATATCTAGTTAGTAATATGAACAATGTATTAAAACAGCACTGAATTTCCTATCTAAAAACTCACATGCTAATAGCATACAAAAATAGATTTTTCCTACTTCCTCGTTCTAGCCTTAGGTTTTTCCCCACATTTGTTGGATCCTCAGTCTATACTCTAAACTTCTTTTTGTTTCAACAGATTGTAATCTATGATTTGGTGCATATATTTCGGAAAAAAAAATATTTGACAACTTTTTCCTTCTATGGGCTAGTCCCCCAACCCTACAATGACCCAGTGCATCAGTGAACTTATTTTAGACCCAAAAAGAATCCTCATTGCCCTCCTTTGTAATTTTTTAATGTCATTAGACTCTGTCATGGTTAACCCACCATGCCAAACAACCACACTGTACTCCAAACCAGTCTGATGACAGTGACAAAAATAAAGTAGAGCAAATGTGATTGGCTTAATCCTACTCTTCTGAGGATTACCAAAAAATAGAGATGGGTGTCTACTTTTTTTACAATGTTTTCTACATATTATATTAGGACCATGAGAAAATTTCCCTGAAGATAAAAGCCTAACAGTTTTGTGCTACCATCACCTCTTAGTTACCAGGGATCAAGGCTGGCATAGTCCAATTGGTGCATTTACCAAAACAGAGCTCTGTGGTTTTCGCAGGATTTATATTCATTTAATTTATTTATTCTTTTACCATTCCTCTGTCCTCCAAAGGTCCTCTTTGCAGCGTACCATTCGCATTTCTGTCAAAAACATCAGTGATCATGGTGTCATTGACATACTTCATTCAAAGGCAAACAGAACTTGGATAATTTATCATCAGCAAAAACGGGATCCAGTTTCACTCATTGGAGGACGCACCTTATTAATAGTGTCTATGGTTGATTTTACCCTATTTGCCGGGATTGTTCCTGTGAAAAATCATGGACCCCCTAGTCAAACAGGGAATACTCTATAACCCCATATTCTCTAACAGAATTTCATGACCAGTAAGATCTAAGGCTTTGCAATAGTCCACAAGCATTGCCCTAACATGATTACCCCCTATGCCAAGCTTGTATACAGACCTCCAACAGCTTGGTCACTGCAATGGTAGTAGAACACCCTTCCTGTGACACAAACTGGCTTGGGTCCATTTTGGACTGTGCACAGGCCCATTAGTCGTTTTTAAATAAACCCTTCACATAATTTGGCAATTACGCAAGTTATTGAAATAAGCCTAAAATCTTTCTTTAGCTCTACAGGCAATCCAACCTTAAGAATAGGTGTCTCTTTAGCTTCTTTCAACTGTAGTGAGATCTGGCCATAGATTACAGCCTTGTTAAAAACAGTGCATACCCATGGGGATAATACATCTGCACCCTCCCTCCACACCCAGTGTAGGATTTGATCAGGCCCCATAGCCTTCCCCACCTAGATTTTTTTCTATTCTTTTGAAACACCCTCTATATCAATAAGCAGATTACTGGGTATATCCCAATCCACAGCTTGGGTTCTATTCAAAGGAGTTCATTTCTTCCTAACATTTTAAAAAGCTGCATTCAGGGAGTTCACAAATTCCTCTACTATCCCTTCAGATTTATAGGATTGTTTCCATGTGTTGAGATTTTTAACATTATGCTCTGACTCTATGAACTTTTTAGATTTTGCCACCAATTTCATGATCTGGATCTATGCAAATTTGCAAGCATATTGTGGTATTACTGTCTTCATAATCTTTTGCCCTCCCTGACTACCTTAATTTTTAAATGATTGAATTTTGCCATTTTATTTTCTTTAAGAACATTTTGCCTCTGGTGAATTAACTCTTAGAAGTCATCTGTTATCTACAGCTTGTCCCCCTTCCCAATTACTTTACCAACAGGTGCAGCTATACCCATCACTTCCCTAATTGTTCCTGTTACTTTATCCCATGTCTCATCCGGGTCATTTCCTGAAAACCATTCAGTATTTAACTCTTGAGAAACCCTATCTTTTTTCTCTGTTGTCCATTTTGTATACATTTGGACTTCATTTTCTTCACATTTATTTTGTCCTTATAAAAAAATGGGAATGGCAAGTACTGTTTTGTTATCAGAGAAACTGATCTGTGGTAAGATCTTGGGTGAGGATCAAAGCAATACAACGTCCAAAACACTATTTAGCCTAGTTCCTCCAGTTACAATTTGTATTCAGTTTTTTTCTGGCATCACTTTGCCTAATGGTAGCTTATTTGCATCCCCCGTGATCATTAAACCTCAGAGTGGATGCCTCTGAAACACTACATCGGTGCAGTCATTTAAATAATCAACCATGTACTTTTTTCACTTTGGAGGCGGATGGTAAAAAACACTTAAAATTAAGGGCCTACATCCTTTTGGTAAGTTCTGCATTTTAATTTCAAACTGCATCATTTCATGTTTTGAATTTTCCAATGCAGTAAGACACCTCTACAGTATGGGACACGTTCATGCAAGTAGCATGCACCCCCCTCCCCCCACTTTTTGCTCTCGCCAACTGCATCCAATCTCTTCACATTGAAATTTTCAACATAAATAGCATCAGGGGTTCACCATGTCCCCATGATGCATGCTACCTGCACTTGGGTTTGTTTAAATACAGTGCCTAACTAGTGGTGGGTGAAGTGGCCTCAATTCGCTCCACGAAATGATTCGCAGAGCCAAGGCAAATTCACGGCGTATGCCACAAAGCGAAGCGGACTAATTCATGTTATAATGGGTAGCGCGAAGTCCATTGAAAACAATGACTTCGCATTACTCCACCTTCCCAGACCACTACTCCACCAATTTTAAAGGCAAAGTGCATTGAAAACAATGTACTTCACCTCACTTCACCTTGTTTTTGAGCTCCGAAGGTGAATTTTGCAGTGATTCATGGGATTTCAGGTCACATGGGCTCTATATTGATCTGCACAGCCTCAGTTCGGGGTAGTGTGCATAGGAAGCTGTACGAGACAGTGTGCTCTGAGAGCTGTCCGTGTTTCAAACCTTCTAAAAGCTGTTAAAAAAGCCTTTTTTGCTCAAACTTTAGTTCGATTGTAGGAAACCCTCCTGTGCTCATATCATCGAGTGTTTTTATTTGTGTGTGGATTTTGAAAGTTAATGTACAATATTGAGTCTGTGTAGTAAGAGACAGTGAAAGTGTGCTTTGGGGGAGGGGCATATCTGTGGTGTAGGTAGATTTAAGTTGGAGAAATAGGGAGTTTTTTGGTTGTATTTTTGTTATATAACTGACTGTATTAATGTACACACAGTAATATTGTCAGTAACTGTTGAAATTGTTTTGCTGATTGTGTGTTGTGTGGATCTGGTCCAGCAGTGCATAATTTCGGGTTGTTTACAATACGTGGTATATTACTGAACTTTTCAATTTGCTACGCATTACTTGTAGACAAATTGTGTGTGTGTGTGTGTGTGTGTGTGTGTGTGTGTGTGTGTGTGGTGCATGACATCAAATAATACACCTTTTATTGTGCCACAGTGTAATTACAGGCGTAACAGTGTGAACCTGCTATCCACTGCAGCTGCATGATTTTGTACTGCCATTGTGGCATCTTTTCTTTGTTTTGCTGCTTGCACTGCCATAAAAATCTGCAGTCAGTGTCCCCCCCACCAGCAGAAGGAATTGTTTGTGACTTCAGCACCACTGGTTAGTTAAGGTGTTGTTTTCACTTGTGAATTTGCATCTGTATCTGTTGCTGAAGCCACAGTTGTCTTTTTGGCTTCACATCCAGCATCCCCCCACCCAGAGTGAACGTTCCAAAATCTAAATTTGTTTAGAATATTGTTGTTGATCCCCCAAAATGCCTGCAAAGAGACATACAAGCAAAGCTGGTTCTCGCCATGGCACTGCTGCCAGTGGTAAGATTGTCTGTGGGCGTGGTAGTACGCAGACACAGAAGTGCATTGCTGATGTGAGGAAAAGTATTTCTCCTGCAATGTTTTTTACAGCCCAATCAGTAGCTTCACTCATAGTTGGAGGAGATGATGTTGTCCCAGCCGGTGGTGTTAGTGCAGTTGGTGGTGGTGGTATGAGTATTGTTGCCTCAAGTTCCACTTCTGATCAGTGTACCGTGTCCAAAAATATAGTGCAGTGTGAAGCAGTGCGAGTGAGTAGCAGTGTAGATGATGTCATACTTCCCAGTAACATCACAGTAACTGAACATGAGGATTCTGATAATCATGTCAATGATAGCATACAATGTGACATTTCTTCCACCGCGGTTCAGGTCACGCATTTTCCATGCAATGATTCACAGTGTGGTGAAAAAATATCGGGTGATGGTGGTGTTGATGATGAATCTGAAGATGCTGATGTTGCTGTGGTTGCAACATGCAGTCCACATGCCAGCATCCAAGCAGAAGATGTGGATGTTGATGAATATGATGATGATGTAATTGACCCCAGTTGGGAACTGGAGAAAAAGAAATTCAAGGTGGCTGTGTCTGGGTCTTTGGATTAATCCTCCCCCGTAAAAACTTGTGATTTACCAGTTTCAGATGATGATGATGACCCAGTAATAATGATACGTAGTCGTGGTGGTCAGTTGCAGTCCAAGTGTGTTCTGCCTGAAAAATCATTAGTACCCTCCCCCCAACTTCATGGCTTAAAGAGCGAGTCCTATAAGCAGCATCAGGGACATGTTAAAAGTAGAGCATCACAATCCCTTGTTTGGGATTTTTTTTGTGCAAGATGCAAATGATGAATCAGTTGCAGTCTGCCAGGTTTGATATGTACGTGTGAGTTGAGGTAAAAAGGGGAGCCATCTGGGCACAGGAGGACAGCATACGCATCTTAAGAATAGGCACATGGCACTGTGAACCCAGCACAAGATGGCAGCTAACACCACAGTGGGGCATTCGTCCTCATCATCAACCATAACAGCATGTTATCCCCTTCCATGACTGTTAAATCCAGTAGGAAATTAAATGTGTGCAGTAGTGAGGAAATAAGAGCAGAGGATTACTACAGACATAATGAGGTGGAGGAGCATAATGATTTTGAAATGTTGTCCAGTGCTGGTGAGAACAGCAGTTTTGGTGGTGGTGGTGCTGGTGAATGCAGTATGTCTAGTGCAAGTGGTACATCAACCCCGGTTGGTAAGTGTGGCAAAATAATTGCATTTGTGGGTCTGTCATCATCACCTGTGCAACCGTCTTCATCAAACGTCCACACTCCACCCCCTGCCATTCACAGAGCAGAAACATTTGTCATCACACCCCATGTAAAACGTTTAAGTCAGCCCATGTTACAGAGTGTTTTTGCACATAAGCTGAAGCACCCACCCAATCATACAATGTCACGTGAACTTAATGCTGCTGTACCTGAAATGCTGGCAATTGATCTTTTGCCCTTCTCCTTTGTGGAGAATTCCGGGTTCTGGCGGTTTGCTGCACGTGCCTGTCTAAAATGGAAAGTCCCATCCAGGACATAGTTTTCGACCCGTGATGTCCCCGAGTTGTACCGTACTGTGTCCGACTCAGTAAGACATGCCCTTCAACATTCCTCCTCTCCATTCATCTATTTAAGTATGGATATGTGGACAAGTGGCAAAACAGCGGGTAGTTCATCTTTGTATATAACTGCACACTGGGCGCAGGTGCCAGGGGTTGTTTGTGACGTTGGTAGTGTGAATAATCAGTGCAGTAAGGTGCAGCATCATGGTAGCGATCTTCCAGGAATTCGACAGCATGCGGCGATTGCTGTGCACAATGTGACCTGTTCACACACTGGTGAAAACATGTTGGACGTGGTACTGACTGAAACTGACAAGTGGCTGAACCCTCTGTCCTTGAGAGCTGGGTTCATAGCAAGGGACAATGGGTCAAATGTGGTGAAATGCATCACGAATGGTGGCTTTTTTCATGTTCCATGCATGGCCCATCATTTAAATCTTGTGGTGCAGGAGTTTCTGCAGCACCTTGATGTAAAGGAAATGCTGACAGTTGCATGCCATATCTGTTCTCACTTTTCATGATCTGCAAAGGCGCGTGACCAACTTCGACAGTTGCAGATGCGAAACAGCCTCCCTAGGCACCACTTGAAGCTGAAAGTTGTCACCCGGTGGAACTCCACTTTATGCATGGCAGAGAGGTTGTATGAACAATACAAAGCCATCTCAGAATATCTTGTGGTGTACACTAGCCATGACAGTTCTGGGGCCTCCATGTCTATGACGACTGAACAGTGGTGCCTCATGGACTCTGTAATAACAATTTTGCGGCCTTTTGAACATGCCACACAGGCAGTGAGTGGTGAGTCTGCCTCCATTAGCCAATCAATTCCACTGCTGTGGGTGCTGAGGCAGACAGTGGTGAATGGCCTTGATGTTGCCGGAGACAATGCTAGCAGTATGTTGCTGAAACACGTGCTGACAGTATTCAACCAGAATCGTCACATTTTGAGAAGTCAGCATAGTGACAACTTTGCCATAGCAACAATGCTGGACCCACGATACAAACATGGAATTGCCTCAGTACTGGAGGGAGGGCCTGAACAGGTAAAAAATGTCAGTGGGCTACTGGTGCGTTTGGTACATGGGGCACAGAAGTCATGTGCCAAGGTCAGCAAACCTCAGCAGCATAATCAGGCTAAAGGTGCCCCTGGCAGAGTATCAAGCATATCCTGTAAGGGGACGGGGACTGCCATTCTAGGTAGTCTGTCATCCAAAGCGGTTGGCGTCAACCCGCTTTGGGAGGCTTTGTCCCAAGTGGGTATTTGTGAAATAAATAATTCGGCAGAACAGGATGATGCATCAACAACTGGACTTAGTGCGTCTCAGAGAATAGTTGAGTCATATTTGTCTGAAAACAGGCATCTGACAATAACTGAAGATCCTCTTTTGTACTGGAGCGGAAAGGTCAGTGAATGGCCAGAGCTGACTGCAGTGGCACTGAAGTACTTCACATGCCCACCTTCCAGTGTAAGTGTCAAGAGGGTATTCAGCTCAGCAGGTGCAATAGTTAGGGATCGTAAGACAAACCTCTTTCCTGCAAATGTTAATTTGCTAACATTCATAAAAATGAATTTATTTTTTTTTAAAATTTTATTTCAATTCTAGGATTACAAATACCTTTGAGCCCAGGGCTCTTTTACAAAGGTTCCACGTCAAGACATAGGTATCACATGACAATAGACAAAATTGTTACACAAATAAGGGTAAAGGATATCAAATTAATTTCGAACAGACATAGAGAGGTAAAGTGGAAAGGAAGAGGACAATGGGGGTGGTAGAAAGAAATGGGAGGGCAAGAGGGTAAGAAAAATGAGAAGAGAGGAGAGGTGGGGTAGGTAAGGATAAGGAGGGTGGGGTAGAGCTGCCAGGAAGGTGGCATTGTCAGTGCTGTAGAGCATGTGGGGCAGAGGCCAAACTAGGCAAGTGCGTTATGTAGGAGCTAGATATAGGAAAGAGCAGTAGCAGGCGAGTTGCATAGACATTATCCATGACAGTCGCAGATGCTGGAAGCGACCAGGGTGTTTAGACCTGGATTTGAAGGCCCCTAGCCCAGTGGTATTGATAGTATCATTGGCAAGACCATTAAACCAAGTGGGTGCCTGTTGGGTGAATGAGCGCTGGCCAATGGCTGTCGACAGCGAGGATATGGAAAAGTTGTGGCTTTGATCCCTGGTAATTCTGGAGCTGGTTTTCGTTTGAAGGGTGAACAGACCCGGGAGGGCAGTTCCCAACTGTATTTTCTTAGCAACCACGCAGGTTTGGTACTGAATTCTATTATCAAGTTGAAGCCAGTTAGCTTGTGAGTAGAGGTCACAGGTGTGTGTGAGCCGTTCGGCCCCGTGATGGTCGACAGGCCTTGTTTAGGTGGTAGTAATCCTTCTGAGTGCAGTGGTAGTGGCAGTGCCATAGATGACAAGACCATAGTCAATCTGGGAGATGATGGAGCTTTGAATTGCGGCAAGAGGGCCTCTTTAGTCAGGTGCCGGCCTTGCCGGTGAAGTAAGCCAGTGTAGTATTCACAGTTTTAGCGACATTGGTTATATGGATTCCAAAGGACAGGTGTGGGTCTAGGGTGATTCCTAGGTATCTGAAGGAGTCAATCTGCTCCAGGGAGGTCCCCGAGGCAGGTGTTTAAGGAGAGTTGGTGGTGTTTGTGCTTGTTTTGGTGGCTGGAGAAAATCATGGTCTTCGTTTTTTTCTGGTTAAGGATTAACTTATGTTCTTTGAACCAGCTTTCAACAGAGGTGAAGCTGTGTTGAAGGGTTTGTTGCAGGTGGCTTGGGTCATGATGAGAGGCAAGAATCACTGCATTTTCTGCATAGAGTATGACTTACTGAGAGGTGGAGTCAGGGAGGGAGTTGAGGAACAGGCTGAACAGCAATGGGCCCAGGATGGAGCCTTGGGGGACACCGGAGCGAACCTGTTTAGTGTCTGAGACCACGCCTGATATTTTTACACACTGGGACCTGTTGTCAAGATAGCTATTGAACCATTTCACTGATTCCACAGAGAGGCCAATGTTCAGTTGATGAAGCAGGAGGTGGTGGTGGACAGTGTCAAAAGCCTCTGACAGGTCGATGAATGTAGCTCCGGTTAGGCGACCCTGATCAAGGGAGTTGTGTATGGCTCCCGTAAACTCAAGAAGTGCAGTGGCAGTGCTGTGCCCTTTTCTAAATCTGTGTTGCTGCCGGCAAAGGATGTTGTACTTGTCCAGATGATCAGTGAGCTGGTCTGCTACTATCCATTCCAGGGCCTTAGAGAGGGGTGGCAGGATAGAGATAGGTCGGTAGTTCACATGGGAGGTCCGGTCACCACCTTTATGGATAGGTGTGACAGTCGCTGCCTTCCATTTGTCAGGGAATTGGCTGAGAGAGAGGGAGAGATTAAAGATCCTGGTGAGAGGCTCCAGAACCTCGTCTAGAGTGAGGGACAGAAGTTTGAGGTCCAGTGTGTCAGCACTTGCTCTAGTGTTTTTAATGGTTTTGGAAATGTATTTCCTGATGGTATTATTGCTTACTGCTCTGAAGTAGAAAGGGGGACAATTTTTTGGTGATGACTGATGGGTGGGAAGAGGGGGGTCACTGTCATTGAAAAAGTCAGGAGGGAAGATGCTGCTGAGGTCAGTGAAGGTGTCATTAAAGGTGTTGGCTATGACTTTTAGGTCCAGGATAGTATTCTCGTTTATTGTGATTGCAGTAGGGGGTGATTTGGACTCCTTCCCGGTAACATCTTTAATGTTATTCCAGAATGCTCTTGCATTTCCCCCGGTGTCAGCTAGTGCAGTCTTGTAGTATTCAGATTTCTGTTGGCGTATGGATTTGGTGCAATCATTTCTAGCTCTTTTGAAGTTTTGGATGTCTGCCTGTTTTCCTGTTTCTCTGGCTAGTTCCCAAAGATGGTCCCTGTGTTTCAGCTTCTTTAAGAGGGAACCCGTGAGCCAAGGATTGCAGAGGGGTTTAATTTTTCGCTTTTTTGGTGGGGCAAAGATGTTACAAGCTTCATTGAAAATGCGTATGAATTGATTAAGGGCTGTATTTGCATCGGGCGCCAGGTTGATGGGGGACCAGTCTTGATTTAGTAGGTGTGATTTTAGGTGGGTTAGCTTCCCACGGGTTAGGACTCTGCTCAGGATGACCTTTGGTGTAGAGTTTCCAGATGAGAGGCACATACCAGCACAGACTGCAACCTCGGTATTCATACCCTGGCCTAGTCATGGTAGTTTTGGTGATGTAGAAATGGACCATCCTGGCGGCACTGCCAGTGGCAGCATGAAGCGGCCTACCACTGATGTAGATGATGACACAATGGAGAAAGAATTTCCTACTGGTCAGGCTTCAGACATAGATGACTGTGAGGACAGCTTTCTTTATGAGGATGATGATGAGGTTAATGCTGGCAGGTTTTAACTGAAGTTGTTAAAAGGCAGTGACATTTACTGTATGATACATGTTTTCTTTTTCATGACTTTGTGTGCCCCCCCCGGACCACCACTAGGACCACTGTTAGCCACTACCACCACAGAGAACGACTTTTTGTGCCCCCCGTACCACCACCAGGACCACTGTTAGCCACTGCCATCACAGAGTATGACTTTGTGTGCCCCCCCCAGACCACCACCAGGACTGCTGTTAGCCACTGCCACCACAGAGAATGACTTTGTGTGGCCCCCAGACCACCACCAGGACCACTGTTAGCCACTGCCACCACAGAGATTGACTTTGTGTGCCCCCTTAGACCACCACCACCACCAGAACCACTGTTAGCCACTGCCACCACAGAGAATGACTTTGTGTGCCCCCTGGACCACCACCACCAGGACCAATGTTAGCCACTGCCACCACAGAGAATTACTTAGTGTGCCCCCCCGGACCACCACCACTGCTGTTAGCCACTGCCACCACCACCAGATGCAGGAAGATGTCACAGGGAATGTCATCATGTGCGTAGCTATCACCACCAGCACCCACCACCAGTGTCATTCTGACAATGTTTTCCATTACATTGACCATGCCAAGGCAGAGGGAGTTGAACAGGAGACCACATCCATCAGCCACAGGCACAAGGCTTCTTAATATTAAAACTATAAAGTGAGTATGTGTACTAATGTTTTTTATGCTATTCAACTTCCTTTAGCTGTATGTTTTGTTTTCTGTTGCTTTTCTGAGCTGCAATGGTCAAACACATACTGTAAACTTATTTTGTTTTTTTACAGGTTAACAAAAAATGACTCTCCTTCACTGAAAGTCGGTATAAATGGCACTGCAGCAGTACCGTACACAGGAACCTATAGAATATCCATTTCAAATCCACACTGGTAAGTATATATATTTTATTTCATCTGTCCATTTTTTTTTTAAAAGAGTGCAATAAATCCGACTGAGGAGGATTTATAAACTAGGTGATATGTGTATGTCACAGAAACTATTTCTGCAAGATATCATGCACTGTATCCCGAACTTGCAGCTGTGCAGCCATGACAGTGTTGAAAAAGTTGCACACAGGTTGTGTTATTTGACAAGATGTGGTTTTGAAATGTAACTTGAGTTGAGATTGAGAACCAGGGACACTGGCACAGTGCATTTGTTACACAACCTGGTACTAAATTAAGTTGTGATTAATCTGCTGATTGCAGTGTGACAGCTAACTATCTGTGTTAATAATCCAGATACCAGTGGAGCAGCCACGGCTTAAACATAATGTGTTACTGCTGCAATCAAGTTGCAAGAAGTCCTTCATTTCTTTTTTTAGGAAACTTCCAGATGCTTTATTGTGGCATAGTTGCCTCATCCAAAGAAGTTCTTCAACATCAGGCCCCCCCCCCCCCCGGGCTGGGGCAGACATGCAACACGCAGAAGTCATTTCAGTCAATGACCATGAGCATCATTACCAACCAAACTCGAGAAGGATGCAGATGAAATCTGTGAAGAAGTAACCAAATAATAAACCATTAATGAGACCTACCTGCAAATATGCTCCCCCCCCCAAAAAAAAATACTTACCTTCAATGGCTTGAGAGTTTTCCATTTCCAATTTCAACGCAAACAGTTCTCATCAAGCACTGGAACGTGCACAGCAACAGTATCTGTGACCTGTGATACAAAACAATACAATGAGTACATGCCTATATATGTCAACCCCCCACCTACAAAATACAAAAATATATTTCTCTCTCTCTCTCTCTCTCTCTCTCTATATATATATATATATATATATATAATCAACTCACCAAGGCTACTATTAGTGTACAGACAAAAGTCACCCCTCCATCCAGTTGAGAAGATTGCATCACATTTGCAGGAATCACAGCACACATTGGACCAGCAACAGTTCGCTTACGGTCATCATTTCTGATGGGACTTTGTATGTGGTGTAATGCTTCCATTTCACTTTGTTACTACTTGTCAATTTTCTGGACACAAGACAGATGCATTTTTGGGATGCAGAAAAAATCTGGGGACTCTGTGTGGACACTGCACACATGAGATACTGTGCAATAAATTATGTGGGACTTTGCATGTGGTGCAACACTCCCATTTCACTTCATTACCACTTGTCAATTTTCTGGACACAAGCCAGATGCATTTTGGGGATGCAGAAAAAATCTGGAGACTCTGTGTGGGCACTGTGCATGAGTGACTGCACAATAAATTCTGGGGGATTTTGCATGTTGTGTAATGTTCCCATTTCACTTTGTTGGCACTTGTCAATTTTCTGTGCACAAGACAGATGCATTTTGTGTGTTGTGATTGTGAGCACATAATGTCATACTTAAATTATAAATTAAAGCAGCATTGCAACAATGTGGTGACAATTTTGACCTATACTTTTTTATGCTATTTTACATTGCCAGCCACTAGTTACTTTCTGACTTGTATGATACCCTTCTTTTCACTATTTGCGTCTGCTTTACTACTTTTTCTCATGCCTGAAAAAAAGGAGCATGCCTTTTAATATTGTTCTTACCAGGTTTTTATCACTATTTGCAGCTGTTTTTGAATAAATATTGTTTTGTGAGGTCATAAAACACTGCCTGCTGCATAACTGTTAATTTTACAACATAAGGGATATATAACAACTGATCGAGAAAAGCAGCGGAAAATACTGACAGACCTGGTCCGCACCATATTAAAAGGAGTGCTCCTTTTATTATTTCAGACATGGAAAAAAAGTAGTAAAGCATATTCAAATACTGGAAATAATAGTATCATACAAGTCAGGATGTAAGTAAAGTAGCAACGTAAAATAGCATTAAAAAGTATAGGTCAAAATTGTCAAAAGATTGTTGCACTGCTGCTTTAAAGAGATTCACCAAGTTACATAGTTATTATGGTATTGCACCCAATATATGGGCGCCTTACTTCCAGGGGAATCTTTCTTGCTCCACATGTCCTTAGTGCAATGCTTTTCTGGCAAAAACACCCATAATTTTGTTAAAGCAGGTCACGGAGGACTTCCCGTTCTGAAGAGCCACCCAAGTTCTGCCCCCCACGCTCAGCAGCATTATGACATGATGTCAGGGAGAGCACAGGGGCGTGCTCCATTATTCTGAATGGCCAGCAGCTTTCCAAATGTTTGTTTATTTTATAATGGTCAGTTTGTGGTGAAACATGGGCATGTTTTCCACTAACAAGGCTCTTGTTAGTCGAAACGTGCCACGTTCTCTACAAACTTATCGATATAACTATAAAAGCGTTCGGAAAACTGATCATTCAGTATAATGGAGCATGCCCAGCCTCTCACAGCGTCGCTCGATAACGCTGTGACGTGGACAGAGCGGGCGGCTCTTCAGAAGGGGAAGTCCTCTGTGACTCGCTTTAACAAAATTATGGGTGTTTTTGCTAGAAAAGGATTGCACTATGTAAGGACATGTGGAGCAAGAAAGATTCCCCTGTAAGTGAGGTGCCCATATATCAGGTGCAATGCTGTAACTTGGTGAATCTCTTTAATGTCTATTTCAAAAATAAAATATTTATGGAGCCTCAGTAATGTTTACTTTGTGTTGGGACTCATGATTCCAAGTGTTTCACAAAACGCATGACTGAGCAGTGCAAGTATGTTGTGCTAAACTGCATGTGTGCTGTCAGTGTTCTTTCCTGTGTGTGTATACATTGTCCAGCTTCGTGCAAACATATATATGGTGTGACTTGTTGCAGTATCTCAAGAATAAAGATAAGAAAGAATACATGACGTATATTTTATTTGTACCATCAGCACCAGCGGAGTAAGTTATATGATATTTTTTCACAGGTATCAGGTCACTGTGTACCTCAGTCACTCACAGTGCACACATGACTTAGTGGAGATCATAGCACAAAAAGCACATGCTCTCCTAAAAGTCGTGTGCAGTATGTGACTAAGGTGCACTCTGGCCAGACACCTCTGAAAAAGTATCGTATCACTTAGTCCGCTGGTGATGATGGCGACAATAAAATATACATTATTCTGCTCGCTATTCTTTATACCATAAACACTACAACAAGTCAGCAATATATGTTTGCAAGAAGCTGCACAATGTCTGATGTCACACACACACACACACACACGAAACAACACTGACTGCACACATGCAATTTAGCACATCATACTTGCAATGCTCACACCAGCTTTTCCACAACCACTCCACAACAGAAAGTAAACATTACTGAGGCACTGGATTATAACAGGGCAATAGGAGCATGTATGACTGTCTATTATTAAACATAAAAAAAACATCACAAAACACTACAGCAGTGGGGCGGGGGAGGGGGGTGTCCAGAAAAAATAAGTTAATGGGGGATTCCATGGTGTTGCAGCAGCAGGTGGAGCGCTGACACTATCTGCAGCTGCTGTTGCTGGATCTGCTCCACCTGCTGCTGCACAGCACCCACCCTCTCATTGCTTTCCTCAAGTGCCGCCCACAGCAGTGCAATGTCTGCCTGCGTTGCAGGCATTGTGGCGGGGTCCAATGCAGGGTGAAAGCCAGGTAGTGGTGGTGAGGGTGGTGTTGGTGGCTGTGGTGGTGGTGCTGGTGGAGCAGCTGCTGCTGTTGTCCTCCTCCTGCTGCGGCAGTGAGGCACAACATCCCCAGCACCCTCTGCCACTGCCACAGAAGGGCCAGCAGGTGGAGGCCTGGCTCATTCGGTGGCAGCATGCCACTCCACCTCATGGTGGTTTGTCATATGTGTGCGCTGGCCACCATTCCCCAAATGTGTCCCCCGTGGGACACGGCACACATGCATACCACATAAACAACAAACCACACGGGCCATCCTCCCAACACCATTAAAAACTGCCAAACTGTGGAGCTGCGGGGGGGGGAAGGAACCAGGTACAGGAGGGGCAGATGTACTGCTGGCAGCACCATCACGCACCTGGGGCTCCACCTGCAACTGTGGAGGTGGTGAAGGGGGTGCTGTTGGAGCCCCTTCAGCTGCTACTGGTGGTGGTGGTGGTGGCGGACTTGGTGGATGTGCTGCCACTGGTGGCACTGGTGGTGCTGCTGCTTCCAGAGGGGGAGAGGCAAGACCAAACAGTCATGAGCGGTCCGACACCCAACCACTCCCATGTGTGTGCACTCCCCTCTGCCCATGGGCCACAGACTCTCCTCCTGGGTCCATCGTGCACAACCCACTAATTCCCTCTGGAACCAACGCCTCATGCAAAGAAAGACTGCTTCACACACACTCAGTCTCACACACAAAACAAAACTTATAAAACAAACAAATCAGTAGCAAAAATAACTGAAAAAACACACTACAAAAAAAACTAGTTAGCTTTTAAAAAAGCTGTTTGTTTTTAGGCAATTCTCAAGATAGGAACAAATATACCACTCCAAACTCTCCTCTACACACAAAATGCTTCCTCCTTCTACCACTGCAAAGGAGAAAGTGAAACTAACTGCTTTTATGACTCACTTCCTTCCTGCCTGGCTAAAGCATGTGGCTTATAGTACTGTAAGCCATGTGATGTGTGGGAGGCTGCCTATATTGTTGTCACTTCACTTTACTTCATGTTAAGGCGGAATGGCAACGCAAAGTCATAATGATAAGGTGAAGTGAGCACTTTCCAATGGCCACTTCGCGTAGCATTAGGCTAACGCGAAATGTCCACTTCGATAGCGGATTTCAAATTCGCTGCATCTCTATGCCTAACTCAGCTTTGGGTACAAGTGCTCTCACATTTGTATATAGAAAAGTTGGTGCACATGTTTTCATTATTTTACTGATAACAGGTTTTTAGCATTTGCTTTTCTATCCCTGTACACACTTTTCCTGTCCCTACTAGTACTACAGGGAGAAATGCGTACCTGGATTCGATTCCCTTTTTTGTTAACTTTTTGAGGCAGAACTTTTGGATAACAAAGTACAAATTCTTGCCAATTTGGCAGACTTTGTTTTCTCTATCATTTAGTTGTTCTAATTGAAATGGGGTACTCACCACCACCTTTTTTTTCTATCTTGCTGAGGCATGTGGAGATGTTAACAAGGTCCATAATTATCACAACCCCCCACTGACATGATTATCTTTAAACACAGTTAAATAACAAAACACTGAAGTTCCCTTACTTATATTCAAAATTGGGCATAGATTCCTTCCCTCTGTAGGGTCCTCCGCAGTGGACTTCTGCACTTGACTCCTGCCATTCCTGCGGGAACCACTCCACGGAGTGCTGCTTGCAGCAGTTCTCCTTTTAAAGTTGGAGGCCCCGCCTCCTTTCCTCCAGCACACTGGGAACCAAGACAGCTGCCATCAGTCCAGTTTCCTGATGTTGGACTCATCCAGCCGGCAGATGCTTCAGGTGGGAGGGGGCTGTTAAGAACAAGGCAGGAGGCAGAAATAGTTTCAAGCAGGAAAAGGCAGTCGCTATGTTGTTGCAGTGGATGTCCTTTTAAAGCTGGAGACCCAGCCTCCTTTCCCACTGCCAGATCAGGACCAAGACAGCTGCCACCAGCCCAGTTATCTGCTGCAGGAAGTTTTGGGTGAGGGGAGCTAATAAGCACAAGGCAGGAGATAGTCAAGGAAACAGTTTCAAGCAGGGAAAGGCAGTCACTGTGTGGTTGCAGTGTCCCTCCTTTTAATGCTGGATGCCCCCCCTTTCCACCGGCAGACTGGGAACCAAGGCATCTGCCACCAGTCCAGTAACCTGATGCTGGACTCGTCAAGCCAGTGGAAGCTTCAGGTGTGGGGGGGGAAGGGGTGCTGTTAACCACAAAGCAGGAGGCAGTCCAAGAAACATTATCAAGCAGTGAAAGACAAGTCACTTTGTTGATGCAGCAGCTCTCCTTTTGAAGCTGGAGGCCCCATCCCCTTTCCGCCAGTAGATTTGGAACCAGGGCATATGCCACCAGTCCAGTTACCTGGACTCATCAAGCTGGGGGAAGCTTCGGGTGTAGGGATGCTGTTAAGCACAAGGCAAGAGGCAGTCTGTGAAACTTTCAAGCAGGGAAAGGCAGTGAAAGGATAATGCTAGCCCAGGATTTCAACAATGAGAACAAGGTGTTTCCTGTTCTGTGAGTATTAGGCTTGGAGACAAAGTTGTTCTCCACTGCTTGCACAGAAGGTGCCTATTGGCCTGACAATTTTCCCGGGTGTTATTCCCTCCCACTAAGGGCATATAAAAGGGCCACTGATCACAACAAAAGCAGTTCTTGGTTCAGTGTTAGTCCTGTGTGTACAGTATCCAGACAGAGCTCACTGTGTTCTGAGCACCTCTGGGCGCGCTTCTCCTGCTGCGACTAGTCGGACGGGGCCTGTGGGTTCTGGAATGGTGGCAGGGTCCTGGTTCCAGTTGGCACTGGCTTCCTCTGGAGCAGGTGTTTGGAGACCTGCAAGCCAGTGCCAGCTGGACCCAGGTGCCTGCCACCATTTTCAGACCCACAGGCACCCTCCGTCAGTTAGTGGGCCCCGTCCAACACCCAGGATTGGAGACAGTGAAGGTCTGTTGGCGATCACAATGGCTTGGTACACTCTGGGTCCCCTTTTTCCCCACTTGTGGCTGCGAGGTGACAGTCAGTGGTTTATGATCCCTAAACTGTTTCACCAGTGACAGTGGGCTAATATGTCACTATGTAAATATTCTGTTGAATACTTGATGTTGCTAAGGCTCAAACCCATGACTGGCCAATGTGGAACAGTGTACTTTAACGTTAATCAGTTTTGAATAGTGATGACAGTTTACTGCTGATTAATCACTGGTCCCTAGGCTGGGCATGAGTAAGGGCTCTGATCATGTAATCCCCAATCTTACTCTGAGGGTAGCTGTTGCAGCAGGCCATCACTGATAGGACTTAACCATCAGGTTCCAGGACCACACGGAAACCTTTCTAGCTAGCAGTCTATCAGAGTGGGCTGCCTACCTCCGATGGCAGTGAGTAACATTAACCTATCCTATATAAGGTGGACGGCCCCCATGCCCTCCTCAGTCCTTTTCCACCATGCACCAATGCACATCAGACCATGGACTCTGCCACAGCTACAGTTGATTGACATTTTCCCGTGTTTACCATGCTTTTTTCTCATTAATTTAAACATCGACATTTTTCAGTGTTTGTTCCTCATGTTCATGTCTTCACAACCTTCTATTTCTTTCAACCACCCCACTAAGTGTGCCTGTGGCAAACAGATCCCAGATGAGGATGGCCACTCTGCTTACCTTTTCTGCCTAGGCCCAGACCACAACATTCAGGCCTGCAAGGTCTGCCAGCAGTTTAACTTGGCCACCAGGAGATGCCACCAGAGGACCCTGGAAAGTCATCTCCTCCAGCAGAAGGTTGCCCAGATGGAATGGCAGCTGCAGCCCTGGAGTGCCTCCACATCCTCTGCCCAGTCCTCGGGCTCTTTTTCTTCTAAGTCCAAGGACAAATCCTCGGGGAAGCACAAACACTGGGATAGGGACCGGGACCAACGCAGTCTGCCTTCTGCTTGCGGTCTCTGCACAAGGCTCCTGAAATGACCACGTCAGGGTCTTCCTCCCTCAGGGGGCCTACCTCCTTGGCCCTGCATACCCTTACCTCTTCAGGGCTGCCGGTAGCCTCACTGCCCACCTCAATCTCTGTGACCAGTGGTGGCTTCTCAGGGCAGGGCCTACCATTTTCTGCCCCACAGGCCCTGCTCTTTCAGCCCGTTTTCTGCGGGTTCTTCAGCAGTTGGCTCAGCTGGCACTCCTCCAGCCAGTGTGGGTGCTGCTGGTGCCAGTCCTCTGCCTGCTGCCCTGCCAGCTGTGCCCCCGACACTGGTCTTGAACTCTGGGACCTCTGTTAGTTCTATCCCTCCTGTGCAGGGGCAGATGCTGTTGGGCACCAGTGACTCCCAGAATCTGGTTCCTCCCAGCCTTCGCCACTGGGACCCTCCTCCACAGCACAGACCTCTCTTAATCCGGCACCTGTGGATCCTACTCCCCCCAGCGTCACCCAGACCAATGCCCGCTGGGCTGGCACCTTTTCTCCCGCACGCTGCAGGCCCTTCACTGGTTGTGCCATCAAGGCCAGCAAGGCCTTCGCCAGCCCTCCCTCTGCCGATGCCCAGGGGGCCTGCTCCGGTCCTTCTGCTGCCACTACCAGGGACTGGCACCTGTTCTGCCACCCACCCTGGTGGTACCGCAACCTAGGTATCCAACGATGATGCCAAGGGAGGGAGGGAGTCTGATGCCGTCCTATCCATATCTAATGCGTGAGGGTCCAATGCCAGCTTATTCTTACCATGCGCCTGTAGGAACCCAGCCACTCTACAACTACCCCG
The DNA here is from genome assembly GCA_016271365.2 of Neoceratodus forsteri. Taxonomy (NCBI): domain Eukaryota; kingdom Metazoa; phylum Chordata; order Ceratodontiformes; family Ceratodontidae; genus Neoceratodus; species Neoceratodus forsteri. The sequence goes on from CM057458.1 coordinate 559,046,408, forward strand.
TACATGGGGGTCCAGCGCCAGTGCCTGTTTACTACCATGGCCTGATCTTAATGCTATGGGCCTTCATGGGATCACAGGTCCCTACTCCAGGTGGTCTGCCCCAGGCGCACCTCCACCCAGGGCCTTCTCGTGGCTCCGTTCCTCCCACCTGGGACCAAGTACTCCTCCTACCCTCAGAAGCCCTACCGACATGGGTACCCCTGCTTGCCCAGTCAACCACCAACCTGGCGACAATGAGGATGGTGATTCTATCAGTGATGACAGCACCAGTTCAGAGTCTTTCTCCTTTGAGGGAGTCAAAGTCCAAGAGGGTAGCATCTTTCAGAAAAAGAGATGTGCAAGAACAAGGGGCACAATTTGAAGATAGAAGGAGGATGGCTCAGAGGTAATGTGAGGAAGTATTTCTTCACAGAGAGGGTTGTAGATGCATGGAACAGCCTTTCTGAGGAGGTTGTAGTGTCAAAAACAGTGGGGGAATTCAAGAATGCATGGGACAGACATAAGGCAATTCTAGTGGGGGGTAGGAGAAAGTAGGCTGTTGTTTAACTAGGATCTGCAGCTTATCCACTAGGTAGGGAAATGGGCAGACTAGGTAGGCCAAGCGATCCTTATCTGACATCAGATTCTATGTTTCTATGTCTCTTCGGGAGATGAAGGGGAGCCCAGTAATGTCGCCAAATTGCCTCCAGATGACACCACTGTTATGGATATCATGAGGCATATCCAAGCCACAATGGTGTGGGAGACTGAGGAACAAGTCCTGAAGTGTCACCACCTGGTGGTCTACCTCCTTCAGCGTGATGCTCCTCCTTTTGTAGTCCCCCCATTCATTCAGTCATTTGAAGATGGGACTAAGGCTGCATGGTTCCATCCCCATACTGTTTCAGCAGTCTCTAAGAAGGCTGGCAGGCTCTACCATGCTCCAGCTGGCAAATCCTTTTTTGGTGAGCACCCCAAGGCCAACCCTGTAGTTATTAACGCGGCCTATGACCTCACCAAGAGGCCTTCAAAAACGTGTTGTGGACCAGGCTAGAGAGGCGGTCGTGGCTAAGCCAGACAACCCCTGAAAACAACAAACCCTTCAGGCCCTGAAGAACAGGTCAGATGTCAGCACCCACATCCTCTGGGTGACTTATGATGACGTGGATGCTTCAGGCTGGGTGACTGCTGCGGGCATTAGCATGAGGCACCAGGTCTGGCTTAGAGTCTTGGGCTTTGCCCCAGATGTTCAATCCAGCATTATGGATGCTCCCTTTTGGGGTCCCAAGTGATTGAGGCAATTTTCAAGACATTATTTCTGACCTCCAGGCCTCTGGAAGGGCCTTGAAGTCGGTACACTCCATCTACCACACCCAGCCAAAGTCAGGTCACAGGAACTACTTTTGTTGCTCCTCCTTTAGAAAGGCTTGTCCTCCTGCCAAAGCCCAGGACAAATGCAGAGTAGATGCTGCCCTTCCTGCACCTGCCCCAGCCCCTGCCCAGGCATCCAGAGGCATGTCCGCAGCCCAGCCAAGGGCTTTCCCCACCTCCTGACTGCTTGCCAGACCCCAACCCTCCCAACAGGGCTTCAAGAGGTGGTGGTCAGGAGTTGCTTCTCCCTTCACCTGGACAGGTTGAGGGACATGACTACAAACAACTGGATGTTACAGCTCATCGAGCATGTCCACTCTCTGGAGTGGCCTCCAGAAAACCCACCATGTCCGTCCACATATCCTCCAGGCCACATTCCCCTCATGCAGCAGAAATTCAAGCCCTAATGCAAAAGAAGGCCATAGAGCCCATTCCCCAATCGCAACAGGGATTGGGGTACTATTTCCACTTCTTCCTAGTTCCCAAGAAGACAGGGGATCTCTGACCCATCCTGGACCTGAGCAACCTCAACCTGTACAATAGAGTACAAATGTTTCTGGATGGTAACCCTTCAGGGTTTACTGCCCCTGTTTCATCATGGAGACTGGCTCTGCTCTTTGGATATGAAGGATGCTTACCTGTGCTGTTGCACATCAACGTTTTTGCATCCCACAGGTGCTTCCTTCACTTCCAGTTTATGGGAGAGCACTACCAGTTTCGGGCTCTACAACCCCCCAGGGTTTTTACCAAGTGCATGATGGTGGTAGCTGCAGCTTTGAGGTGACAGGGCTTTTACATTTTTCCCTACCTGGATGACTGGCTATTGGCAGCCCCATCCTAGGACCTTCTGCTACAAACTCTTGCTGAGTATCTGCAGCTTGTTCCAGTCCTTGGGCATTACCATCAATCTGCACAAATCCTTTCTTACCCCCAGCCAGTTCCTCCTTTACATAGGGGCAGTTCTGGACATGGCTCAGAGAAAAGCCTTCTTACCTTCCAACAGAGCGGAGCACCTGATGATTCAGGCCCGCCTTCCCTTCTGTGGCCATATTAGGGTGATGGAGTTCTTAAGGCTTCTGAGCCTCATGGCCACAGCCATTGCGACTTTTCCCTTCACAAGGCTGCACATGAGGATCCCTCAATGGACACTGCAAGTCCAGTGGGACAAATGCATGGACACCTTGGATCAACCAGTGCTGGTGTCAGGTCCAGTCAAGAAGGTGCTGTTGTAGAAGCTGGAACCCAGAAACCTGTTTTGGGGAGTGCTCTTTTTTGTACCGCCCCCTCAGCAGATTCTTACAACGGATGCCTCCAGCCTCAGTTGGAGTGCCCACATGGGGCTCCACCAAACCCAAGGGACCTGATCCGAGATCGAGCAGGATCTCCACATCAGTGTCTTGGAGATGAGGGCAGTATTTTATGCCCTTCAGGCCTTCCAGACTTAGTTCTCCCTGGGTCTGCTGTTTGTTCAGAGGGACAACATGTGTGTGGTTTATTTCATAAACAAGCAGGGGGAGAGACTCATCCCTATCCCCATGCAGGAAGGCAATGAGGGTCTGGTACTGGGCCCTCGAGTATGGTCTGGAACTCTTGGCTGTCCATGTTCCCAATGACCAAAACATCCAGGCAGACAACCTAAATCACGCATGAGTGGGAACTTCTGAGAGGTTTCCGTATGGTACTGGCACCTGACAGCTAAATCCTACTAGTGACCGCCTGTGGCAAGAGATCCTCTTGAAGATCTACTGTTATGGTAAGTTCTTGCATAACTGTACTTTGTTACCAATCTCACAGAAACATAGAAACATAGAAGCTGATGGCAGATAAGGACAGCAAAGTCCATCCAGTCTGCCCATTTATTTTTCTACCTTATGAATGTGCCATAGGCCTTTGCTCTGTCAATGGCCTATCTATTCATACTCATCTGTATTGCTCCCATATGCCTATCCCATGCCTGTTTGAAGCCTTGCACTGTATTCATATCCACCACTTCCTGAGGTAGGCTGTTCCATGCATCCACCCCCCTTTCTGTGAAAAAGAACTTCCTCGCATTACCCCTTAACTGGCCTCCCTCTAATCTCATGCTGTGTCCTCTAGTCCTGCTATTTTTCTTATATTGTAACATGTTAGACTCTTTCATCTTGTTAATGCCCTTAAGGTGTTTGAATGTTTTAATCATATCACCTCTCTCCCTCCTTTGCTCTAGGGTATACATATTGAGTTCAGTTAATCTGTCCTCATGTTTTCTGATGCAGTCCCTGCACCATTTTGGTTGCCCTTCTCTGGACTGCCTCAATTTGGTTAATGTCCTTGTAAAGGTGTGGCCTCCAGTACTGCATACAGTACTTCAGATGGGGCCTAACCAGTGTCTTGTAAAGAGGGATTATTACCTCCCTCTTCTGACTTGTGATACCCCTACTAATACACCTCAACATCCCTCTGGCCTTACCTACTGCTTTAGAGGTCTGCTTGGATGATACTGTATCAGGTCATCAGTGATGATGACGCCCAAGTCTCTTTCTTCCTTTGTGACTGCCAGCAACTCCCCTCCCAGCCTATAGGTGGCTTCAGGGTTTCTCTTCCCTATGTGCATGATCTTGCACTTCTTTGCGTTAAACCCCAGTTGCCACTCTACCGACCATTTTGGTAGTTTATCCAGATCTCTTCTCATTCTGCCCACACCATCTGGATCATCTCAAACAGAAAAACCTTACTCTCCAGTCCATCTGCAGTGTCACTGATGAAGATATTGAAGAGGACTGGCCCCAGGACTGATCCCTGAGCTACCCCACTTGTGACTTGCATCTCTTCTGACTGTGTACCATTTACCACCACTCTCTGTTTTCTGCCTGTCAACTAGTTTGACACCCAGTTGACCAACTTCTGACCCACCCTGAGCCTACCCAGCTTATTAATCAGTCTTCTATGTGGAACAGTATCGAAAGCTTTGCTGAAGTCAAGGTAGGCAACATCAACTGCTCCCCCTTGGTCCACCACTCTGGTTACCCAGTCAAAGAAATCTATGAGATTAGTTTGACAGGACCTTCCTTTTGTAAACCCATGCTTTCTTGGATCCTGTGCTCCTATGGATTCCAGGTGTTGCACTGTCCTTTCCTTAAGGTGTCTCCATAATCTTGCCCACTACTGAGGTAAGACTGACTGGTCTGTAGTTCCCTGCCTCATCCCTGCTACCACTCTTGTGGAGCGGGATCACATGTGCCCTTCTCCAGTCTTCTGGGACCTCTCCTGTGCTCAGAGACTCACTAAACAGTTCTGATAATGGCTCTGCTAGTTCTACCCTTAGCTCCTTTAGTACCCTGGGATGTATGCCATCAGGTCCCATTGCCTTGTCCACCCTGAGCTTATTGAGCTCTTGTAGGACCCTTTCTTTTGTGAAGGGACTAGTGCACACTTCCTTTCCCCCTGTGTCCATGGTGCAGAGCTGTGGGCCCTGCCCTACCTTCTCTTCAGTAAATACTGAGCATCTGGTCCTCCTCCTCACACGCTCCCTTATCCCCTTCAATCTTAGCAATACCCACTCTGGACTTTCTTTCACTAATGTATCTATAGAAAGTCTTGTCACCCTCTTTTACTGTTTGTGCTAGTGTTTCCTCGGTTTGGGCCTTTGCCTGCCTTACTGCCTTCCCTGCTTCCCTTAGGGAAGTTTGGTGTGCCTCCCTATCTTCATCCTGCTGCATTCCCTTATAATTCCTGAAGGCCAGTCTTTTGGCTCTGACCTTTTCTGCTACTGTGTTTGAGAACCAAAGTGGTTTCCTTCTTCTTTTGCACCTCCATTTCTCATTAACACAATGGGATGTTGCTTCAAGTATTGCATCTTTAATGCTTGCCCATTTTGCCTGTACCCTCTCACCCGTATTTCTTTTTGCCAGGGCTAGCTTAACTCTGTTGGCCATTTTATCAAAATCAGCTCCTCTGAAGTCCCATATTTTTGCCTTGGAATGGGATGATTTTGTTCTAGTGGCCAAATTGAACCATGCCATGTGATGGTCACTGGTCCCCAGGTGGCCTTCTACCTGGAGATCTGTGATCCTTTCACCGTTAGTCAGTACTAGATCTAGGATAGCCCTGTCTCTTGTGGATTATTGTACCAGTTGTTTGAGGCCCTTCCCCTGCAGGGGATCCACCATATGTCTAGTTCTGGCAGATGTCCCTGCTGGTATTGACCAATCTGTATCTAGCATGTTGAAGTCGCCCATTATCAGAACTTCCCCTTTAGCTGTCATGTTTTGTATATCTTCTATCAGTAACATGTCTATGTCCTCCCCCTGGTCTGGAGGCCTGTACACAACCCCAGTTCACATGGCTGTCCCATTTCCTGTTTCCAGGGTGACCCACAGTTCTTCTGGCTCCTTATGTGTATTCTGAATTTCTGTAGCTTTGATATTTTCATTGACATAAAGGGTCACTCCACCCCCCACTTTTGCACCTCGGTCTGTTCTGAACAGTACATAGCCAGGTACTGAAGTCTCTCAAGTGTGGTTACTGGTAAACCATGTCTTGCTAATGGCTATTATGTCCAGTTTAGCCTCTGTTATTATTGCCTGCAGGTCTGGGATCTTGTTTCCCAGACTGCGAGCATTTGTGTACATGATTTTCCATTGGTCAGATTTCAGTGTGTTAGTTGTTGGGCGAGATCCGGCATTTCCCCTGTGCATTGTATGGGGAGCCAGATCTTTTTCTTTACCTGTTGATGCAAATGTACTACAAACATGCTGAACTCCTGTTTGACCACTAGCTGAAGGGGGAGGGGTGCTCTTCCCATTCAACGTTTCGGATGCTGCACCCCTCTCCCCATCTGCTAGTTTAAATATTCTGCAAAGACATCAAATTTCTGCCCCAGTGCATTGACTCCCTTCTTAGTCAAATGCAGTCCATCAAATTTAAAGAATTTCGCTCCCAAAACTGTTGCCAGTTCCCTACAAATTTGTGTCCTTTTTCCTAGCACCAGCCCTTGAGCCACATGTTTAGCTCCCCTATCTCCCCTTCTCTGACCTTCCGTCCATCTGTCCCCCCTTCTCCCAGACTGGCAGGATCTCAGAGAAGGAGATGCCAGACAAAATGGATGATAGTTTGTCCCCCAGCCTGGTTAGGTGTTCCTTGGTCTCCACAACTGACCGTCTGGTGAGATCGTTAGTCCCTATGTGTACCAGGACATCAAAGTTTTCTCCTGCTTCCTGAACAATTTTAGCAATGTGGTCAGTGTCTCTCCACGCTGATGTACCTGGGAGACATCTGACCATTATCCCTGTCTAGAGATGCATATCAACTCCCCGAATCATGGAATCTCCTATGATCGGATGTTTTTTGAATTTCCTTTTTGCTTTTTTTGTTTTGGTTCCTGTTTTGGGTGTGTTTTGTTGTGCTACATCCTGTGGTGCAGTGTCCTCTGCCCCTTTGTTTGATTTCAGAGATAGAGGCAGATACCTGTTTTTAGTTTTTATATGGTTTGTGGAGGTGATATGTTGGAGAGCACCAAGTGATGGGGCACCTGATTTGCCCCTTCTAACCACTTGCCAACCTCCCGGATCAACTACCCTCTGCGGTCGAGGTGCTTCTGTTGGATGTTGGGGAAATGGCAGGTGGTTCTTACAATATATTTCCTCTTGAGTATGCAATTTGAGGTGCACAATCTCTGCCCATGCTGCCTGGAGCTGAGCCCTTAGACCTCCAATGGCCCAGCATGTACGACAGTGTCCTAAATCCTGTAAAACTGCCCTTCTGAAAAGTGTTCCACAGTACCTGCAGTTAATGATATCCACTCCAGGTAAGTTGCTGGGTTTATAACCTGGTCAGAGTAATTAGAAGGAAGAAAATGAAAGCAAAAGTTTGATTTTGTGTTTTGTTTGTTTGTTTTTGTATAACTTGTTATAACAAGTTAAATTACTAGTGCCCTTGTAAATGAGGTCACTGTGTGGATACCCCTCTGATCCGCCTCTTCCTCCTTTGCTACAGGAAATGTTACGACTGTGCTACCCAATAAAAGGAGTGCAGTATGGGGTGGCTAGGCCCTTCCCATGCTGAAAAGGAACAACCACGGATGAAAGAAACAAGAAGGTAAGAGCAGAAACAATCAGCCAGCAACAAATGCAGTAGCCCTGAAAGCTTATCGTAATGACAGATAAAACTGTGAAACCTGTAAAGCGCCACCTGTAAAAATTTCACAGATCATATCCCCTGTAAGAAACACTTTGCTACAGAGAAAAATAAAGCAGTAACAGAAGTTATACCTTGCAAAAGACAATTTGAATCAGAAGATTACAGCAGTAATCTGTTTGCACACACCTGTAGGCACACCCTGTAATAATGCAGCAGAATGTTTACCCAGCAACAACAATATGAATCAGAGAAAAATAAAGCAATAAAATGTTAGCAACAAACAGTAACAATCCCTGTGAGTACAAAATAAAAATAACAACGCACAGTAAACCTGCCTAGCCAAAGAAGCCTTAATCCTTATTGTTGCTCTGGTAAGGTTATTTGCTCTGTCCTTTCAAGCAACCAAGAAAAAGAGCTCAGGTGAAGCTAGGTGCCTTGGCTAGCAAACCTAGTCTTCCACCTCCGTCTCCATGTGTGTACACACTATATTAAAAAATGTTTGAATTGTGAAATGCAATGTTAAGCCTGAAGTGTCATGCCCTGTGTCCAGTGTTATTACTGAAGGGGACACAGTTTAACATGCACTTGTAACTGCTAATGCAGCCTAAAATGAAGTTCTGTTGTAAATTTAAATACATTTTAGATATCTCAAGTTGCGTTTCTGGGATACAAAGTATACCATGCGGTGCAACATTGAAGTCTATTTTTTGGACCTACCAAGGTTGGCTGCGTTTGTCCCTGGAGCTAAGGGAGGAAGAACATGATGGAAATCTGATGCAGTGGGTGCAGCACCAGCACACAAAGGCAACTGGTAGAAAGGGATGCATTGTTGGTGTGTTGAAGCAAAAGTAACCCAAAGGTAAGCAGTCTCCCTATAAGGGGTATACGTAGCATGGCCAGAAGAGTTCCACCTGGGTGGCGCAGAGACTTTTATAGATGTGCCTCAGTGGGCCATGCCTTCAGAGTGTGGGGAAAAGCCAAGCCTGGGAACTGTAACATTACAAAGGGGACATACCTCTCAGACTCTTTCCTCATAAATTAGGGACAACGTAAAAAAAAAATCAGGGATAAAGACCCAAAATCAGGGACACATCTTAATAATTGGTACTATTCACTCAGAAATCTGCTTGAATAAGTGAAGTAGTGTAAGATGTATTTTCTGAAGGAGAACAAGTTTGTAACTTTAATGTTTGATATTATTTTGCTTACAATCCCCACTGTTCTGTCATAAAAGCACACATTTTATGAGGCACAGAGGAAAATTTTGAGGCAAAATCAGGGAGAGTTGAGAGATATGACAGTGGGTGATTCCTGGTGAGACAAACCATCATTTTAACCCAAGACACAGGAGTCACCATTGAGGTTATTGTCTGCCCCCCCCCCTTCACTGGCATGCTGGTAGAAATGACACAAAAAAGAAGGTGGTGTTACACAAAGCATGCCAAAGTAGTGTGGTTTAGTAGTTAGAGCACAGCACTGAGCTGTAAAACAGGAGACCAGAGGTTCGGATACCACCATCCCTGTTGCGTTGTCTACTATTTTAAAATAATGAAAGCACACAGTTGACTTGCATTCCCTTTGGGGGAAAAACGAATGTTAAAAGTTGTGCATGTCGACATGGTTTAAAAAATTTTAAAAAAGCTCTGCTTACCTACAACAGACTCTGATTTTTGCACTGGACTTAAACTTTCAGATCTTGTATCTGTGTTGTAGAGGTGATAAACATCTGTCTGTGAAGAAAAAGTTCAGGCCAGTCAATATGCTAGCAAACCCTCTTGGTTGGTGACAGAGCATCACACTGACTGGCTGTTGAGACAGTATCTGTGTTGTGCAAAGGTACACAAGTCTGTCATGAAATCTGGGGACTAAACAGAAATTGTTGCAGATGTACAGTACAGTCTAGAACGGTCAGTAGCTCAACAGGAGGAGGAGGAGGAGGGATATTCATTTTTACGGCAGTATGGGCAGAGCCATGCTTAAGTATTGCCATGATGTAGGAGAGAAAAATTACTGTGGTAGCACATGACAGGAATGTGAGGCAGTTTTCCTCCACTAAGTGTTTCGACTGGTGCTGCGGCACAAATCTCTTCCTCCTGCTTAAAGCAGCAGTACTACATTAATAATAATAGCTTTATTTTTATGCCACCTTTCAAAAGCCAAGGCGCCTAACAAATTTAAAATCACAAATCAAACATCTCAGCAGCATAAGTTATATAAAATCACTAGTATCATTACAGTCATTCGCCAAATGCTTGGTGCCATAAGTGTGTTTTCAAAGCTTGCTTAAATCCCTCCACAGTCGTGCACTTCCATAACTGGCGGGGTAGAGAATTCTACAGGGTTGGGGACGCATGCATAAATGCTCTGGCCCATGAAGATTTCAGACACACCCTAGGAATTTCTAGCAACCCCTCATCAGCTGAGTGGAGCGATCGCCCAGGGCAGTAGGAGACCAGGAGCTCTTTCAGGTAGTCCGGGCCCAGTCCATGTAGGGCTTTAAAAGTCAGAAGACTGACTTTGAAGGTAATCTGCCACTGTACTGGCAGCCAGTGCAGTCTGCACAGCACCGGCAAAAGATGACAGGACCAAGACGATCCCGTCAAAAGCTGGGCCACAGCATTCTGCACTAGCTGCAGGCGACGGATTAAAAACCCATCAGTGCCACATAGATGTCTTCCTTCTGATCTGTTGAGTATGTAGCTGTTTAAAATTCTGTTGTGCGTTGCAGCATTTGGCTAAAAAGAGCCTAGTTTCTTCTTTGTTTTTGTTTACATTTGTATGCCTGCCATGTTGTTCCCCAGACCTGTGCTGCCTACTGCACACACACAAGGATGTTCTTCATTGTTTACAACTGGTTACACTTCCTGTGTGGTGCATGCTCCCTTGTGCTGGAAAGTTTTCTGTCAGTTCCTTCAAGAAAGTATACTAAAATCAGTGGTGAATGGGTTAATTTACAAAGGAATGTGACTAACAGTGGGAGGGTACTGTAACTCAAGACATCTGCTGCTATACAGATGGTGAAAGTGAAACACTAGTTTCATACATGCACTGTGTTAGAATTGAGAGACACAGAGTGAGTGTGCGTGTGTGTGTGTGTGTGTGTGTGTGTGTGTACAGACAACCACAAGAGGACTTACAATTATGCTGAAAGTGGGTGACGATATAAAGTCTATTTTTTTATTGACAGTGTGGTACACTACTTGGACATTTGGTCAGACTTAACCACAGGAGGACTTACAATTATGCTGAAAGTGTGCAACTTTATGGGTGGTGATATAAAGTATTTTTTTTTATTGAAAGTGTAGTCCACTGCTTGGACATTTGGTCAGACTTAGTTTGGGGGGGGGGGGTCTAACAGTATCATACTGCAAGCTATTACGTCCGGAAAAAGGTTTTATATGAAATCACTATGTACGGGAATACCAATTAGATAATGTTGTGAGGTACTGTGTTAGAGCATGTGATAATCTTTGGGATCTAATTGTTCAAAGCCGGGAGTTCCATTCTAGGTTACTGTGCCAAGTGGATGTGACAAAAGTGGCTCATTGTCGGGGACCCTATATTCAAGAGCATTCTTCATCACGTCTGCAATGCTGTGCACCACTGCCTCCCTGCATAATGCTTGCGGCATCAGGTAACAAGTAAGCTAGCACCATTGCAGAGCTGTACCCTCACCATGGGCTCTTTTGTACAAAGGTAGGAGAAGGAAGGAAGGAGGCTGGCAACTACAGGTCCATCAACCTGAATTTGGTGGAGGTGAAAGTAATGGAGACACTGTTGAAGAAAAGGATTGTGGAATATTTTGAACCCTGTGGCTTACAGTATCTGTGGCTGCATGGATTCACATGGGGGAGCTGATGTCAAAGTAATCTATTAGTTTTCTTTGAGGGGGTGATGAGGGGTATTTATCAGGGTGGAGTGGTAGATGTGGCTTACTTGGATTTCAGTAAGGCCCGTGATACTGTTCCACATAGAATAATAAAAAAGCTGCCTCAGAGTCTGTACTAAAATGATAAACTGGTTAGGGAATGTGTTGAGGAGTTGGCATCGGGTGGTTGGAAATGGCATTCACCTGGTGTTGGGGGAGTGACCAGTGGTGCGCCACAGGGATCAGTACTTTGGCCTGTACTCTTTATTGACATCACTGGTGATAATAAAGAGAGGTTAGAAGGTAAGATATACTTTTTTTACGGTTGAGACAAAGATCTACCACAGGGTAGACACTTCCGAGGGGGTAGAAAACTGAATGGAAAAATGAAGACGTAACTACTTAAGCTTGAGGAGTGGTCCAATGTGTGTGTCATTAAATAGAGAATAATGGATGGGCAGCTATGCACAACCAGTGTGTTCTGCCATAGATAGGTTCTGATTCCCTCTAACCTCGAAAGTGAAGCTTAAGATGTCAGTGGGAATCAGAACCCTGAGTTAGCAGAACACACTGGTTGTGAATAAAGTTGCTCATCCTGTGTTTTATTTATTGTATATAGTATTGTGGCAGTTATGTTGCTTTCAGAATGAAACTGAAGTGTGCAGTCTCTAAGATTCAGAATGATGTAACACAAAAGGGTTCAATCTCATTCCATAACCTTTGAACTGTGGTACAACAGCATATTAAAAGGCATGGAATTCTATACAGAACACTCTACTATACACTATATATTCATTGCGAATAAATGAGAAATCAAGTACTTGGTGCATAGAAACCAAGGGGTGGAGTACATGAAGGGGGTACTGCAATGGTGAGCACAAAAAGGAAAAGGGAACTGGGGATTGTCATTTCTGATGACCTAAAAAAAGCCAAGCAGTGTGACAAAGCAGATGAGAGCACCAGTGGGATGTTGCTGTGTATAGGTATCACCAGCAAGAAATATTAGGTGTTTATACCACTGTAAAATTAAGTAATTGATAAATCCTCAACTAGTGTACTGTTTCCAGTTCTGGAGACCACATCTCTGAAAGGACGTACACAGGTTACAGGCAGGAGGGCAACTAAAATGGTGCAGTGGCATGCTGTCATCACTAAACTTGCCCTGCATGAGGGAATGCCTACAGGGCATGCCAGTGGTATGGGCACCCCAAAGTTTTACATACTTGGGGATAAACATCACCACACTATGGAGGAACTTGGTTGAGGTGAACTACACACCCATCACAGCCCACATCAGAGCAGAAACACAGAGATGGACTGAGCTACACCTATCCCTGAAAGGTAGGGTAGATGTGGTATGCATGTTCATGCCGCCTAAGATACCATACCTCATGTGCAACCTACCAATGCCTACTCCACCAAACACACTTCTGAAAATCAACAAGGTGATAGCAGGATTAATCTGGGAAGGCAAAGTCCCAAGATTTGGAAAAACTAGATTACGGGCACACTGGTCTCGGAGGGGAATGGGTCTCCCCTGGCTGCAGGGATACTTACTAGCTTATAGGGCTGCACAAGCAATTAGATGGTTTCTCCCTAAAACCCCCAATACCTCTGTATGGGTGAATCTGGAAATTGACCTATGAGATTCCAAATGGCTGGGGAACCTGCTGAGCAAATGGGGACGCCCAAAGGGCCACCTTCCTCCTGCTATCTGAGAGACAGATGCCTGGCACAGGTGCAAACATCTCACTCAAGGTCCAGCCCCCTTTTGGACACCACCTGCACAGTACAGCCACTTATGGGGCAACCTGGATGTGCTAGTGAGGGGACAAACTGTCAACTGGCACTCTTGGTAGTAGGCGGACATCTGTACGATAGCAGATCTTTACGCATCAGACTCTGAAATCATGATGTCCTTCCTGCAAATGCAAGCATAGTATCTACTACCCAAAACAGACTTCTGGAGATTTCTCCAGATCCGGGATGCAACCAAGACCCTCAGAGTCACAGCACCTATGGGAGATGGGTGGAAATGGCTGACCACCATGCGTAAACAAGGCAAAGTAAAGGGTACTACAGGCGAGATCTATGGTATACTTTGGGACTCCCTACCTGATACCACAGTTAAGTGTAAGGCGCAATGAGAGCAGGTCCTACAAATAAACATAACAGACATCGAAGGGTTGCAATACCTCAAGGATGCCCATCTGGTCTACAGGGACTCTAGGAGCCAAGATATGCACCTTAAGGTACTGCTAAGATGGTACCTTATCCCGGACACACTCCAAAAGATGGGACTCATCCCCTTTTCCACATGCTGAAGGTGCCAGGCCCCACAGGCCAACCTGCTGCACATACTATGACAGTGCCCCGTACTGGCACCCTTCTGGACAGAAGTAATTCAGGACTGCTCCAAGATCTGAAAACATAAGTCCCTGCTACCTCCAACCCTTAGCCTCTCGGGCAGTACCTCGAATGTGTCAAATTGTTCCAACCAATCAAAAAAATGGCTCCTTGTGGTACTACTCGAAGCCATAAGGGCTGTCCTACTGAGGTGGCACCAGAATCTACTTCCCTCTCTTCTTACATGCCATACTGCAGTGGCTGAGTTAGCACTTTTTGAATGATTGACATACACCAAGAAATTGGGACTTTATCTCAGATCAGACCTATGCTCTACCCACACCCCACCACCTGACAACCCACCCTTCTGACCCAGATGACACTGTTACTCCACTTTAAGCTTCCATCCCTGAACTAGTTCACTTTAGTCCTTATAGGCTGAAAGGTCCTAGGAAGGGGCCTCTCTTAATAATACAGGTTCAGCCCCCCCCCCCGGGAAGGGTCAGCAATGGCTGTAATATTTAGGATTTTGTTCAGTTCCCTTCTGTAGAGGTTCAACGAGATGAGCCCACGCCACTTTCAGGCTGACGTATACCTAGGCGGCATACTCCTTTATCGGCTCAGGGCTAGAGGGTATGGTTCACCATGTCATGGTTGATGTTCTTACTTATTATGGTTAATATAGGAAGGGACTAATCATCCCAATGTAAAATTCTAGTTAGTGTTAAATTCCTTCAGTGCACACCTGTATTTGCAAACAGTGTATCCTGTAAGAAAAAGTTAAGTATACAACTGTTATCTACCGCATTTCATGCCAAGTAATCTCTACTTCTTACCCCAGGAATCCACTAATGTTATTACTCTTGCAGTGCTCCCTTAAGCCAGCACTGCCCCAGAGAGAATAGAATGCTATGTTAATCTTGGAATGTTTAGCTCGTGCATCTATTTTCAAACTGCCCAGTGTCAACTGCCTACTATCTACCTCAGATTTCTTCTCTCTGCTGCAAAGTTCAGATGTCCTGGAGATCTCTCTCAATCAAGACAGATTCCTGTAGTGCATAGAGCAAAAAAACTTATGTATATTTGTTTTATTTTTCATTACTGCCTAGTGTCATTGTTCTTTAGTGTTTTATACCTCATTAGTTTTAAATTTAAACTTGTTTATCGGTTCCTCACAGTTCCTGTCAACCGAGGGACAACCAACCTTTTTTTATTTAATCGGAACCTTTTTAGAGGGTTTCGGTTTCTTTAGTCTTTAATTTTATTTAATTTTAACTACTTTTGAACTGAGGTTTATTGGTTTTCCTCAGCAGTTTCTCGGTTCCGGATCCGATTGGAACCGGTAGTTTTTTTACTTTATCAGTTCCTGAACCAACCGTTATTCTATTGAAACTGACCACAAATATTTAAATTTAGTCTATTTTTTGGTCGGTTACTGGTTCCTATTTTCTATAATGTCAGATAAGCCTAAAAAGAAAACAGGACCCCCTGGGTTCAAGAATTGCTTGAAGTGTACAGAGGTGTTTGTCAAGGCAGACAAGCATGATCTTTGCTTGATGTGCCTGGGCAACAGCACTTCAGTGAAGACTGTGAGATTTGTAAGTCTTTCCCTGTTAAGACAGTGAAAAAATGCAGGGAGAGGCTTAAAAGAAAACTAGAAGAGGGGTCCCTGGGCTCTAACCTGACCACCGCTTCTAAGACTGTGGCAGCTCCTTCCAGAGCCTCTAAATCCACCTCTGATACGGGTGAGGGCTCTGGCAAGAGAGGCAATCAACCAGCTGACTCCCTGGTGCCTGCCAAAAAATTAAAGAAAACCAAACACACTGACACCCTGGCTGAAACACCTCAAGGGTTCCTTCAGGTGCTTATTAATGTCTCTCCTGCTGAGTTGACACAGGCTTTCACCTTACTCCAGGTGCTGAAGGGCTTAATACCCCCTCAGCAGTCTGTGATTACTACTGCTGAAAAAGTAACTGTTGTTACCCCTCTTTTGCCTACTGCTACAATGGCATATGAGGAGGATGACCAAGATGAAGAGGGAATTGAACCTGAGGTGTCACCAGAACAGGATTTTGGCTCCCCTCCCAGATCCTCAGAGGATTTCTCTTCCCATTTATCTTTTGTTAAGAAAATGGTAGAGACCCTGGATCTGTAAACAGCTGAAGAGATCCAGGATGAAGAGGAGGCACAATACATGGAGCTTATGGGGCTGACACCCTCCAAAAGACTCCTTCTGCCTATCTACAAATTCTTTAAGAAGGATGTTTTAGAAATCCTAAAGGCTCCCAATGCAGTCACAACCACAGATAAAAAGTGTGACAAGAAGTATGAGTTAAAATGATCTGGTGCTCAGTTTCGTCACCCAGACCACTAGGGTGTTGCACAGCAAGCTGCCTGTGAGAAAGCCAAAACTCCCTTATCCTCTCACCCCCCCGAGAAGAATTCAAGAAAGATGGACAGCATGGCTAAAAAAGGGTTACCTTTCGGCATCCCTGGCAATTCGTCAAGCCAGCTACCAGGCCTATGCAGCCCTTTATCAAAAAGCTCTCTGGCAGTCAGTAGTGAGCAATGCTGAGGCAGCAAAATTGGGCTTTGAGGCTTCCAAATACCAATTTCAGATGGCAGCTGACACCAGTGATACAGCTGGAAGGTGGATGGCTGGTACCATTGCTCTAAGAAGATTTGCCTGACTGAGGGCTACCAACCTCACCCAGGACACCCAAACTAAGGCAATGGACTTTCCGGTCGAAAGCCACTCTCTTTTTGGTGCCCAGACTGAGGCATATATGAAAAAAGTAGATGAATATAAAGCTCCTTTTAGGAGCAACTCAACCAGAGACATGCCCTCTACTTCAGCTTCATCTTATTCTAGGGAAGGCAGGGGCAGGTCTTCTTTTTGAAGGTCTTTCTTTCAGGTACAGGCTGTTTCCCAGCAGCAGTACCAACCACAGCAGACTGGATTTACAGAGCTAGAGGTAGAAGGGGTTCTTGAAAAGGATCCCAATCTGCTCAGCCTCAGCAGCAAGCAAAACAGAACCCCTGACTTTTCTCTTCAGGCTGCCTCTCCACATCCTGTAGGGGGCAGACTCAACCACTATTTCTAGGAATGGTTAAAAATAACCACAGACAACTGGGTCCTGGAAATAGTGAGTCAGGGTCTCTCCCTTTGCTTCAGGTCCCTTCTTCCTCCAAGATTAAAACATTTTGCACCAGCTCCCTTCTCAGAACAAAAACTACTGGAGCAGGAGATACAGGCCCTACTGCTGGCAAAAGCAATGGAGCCTGTCCCCCACAACCAAAGAGGGCAAAGATTCTATTCCAGATATTTCCTAACAACAAAACAGAATGGAGAGTGGCGGCCTATACTAGACCTCAGACTGCTAAACAAGTACCTGGTAAAGCCCAGGTTCAAAATGGTCACAATGGCCATGATTTTGCCAACTCTGCAAAAAGGGGACTGGCTAGCCTTCTTGGATCTAAAGGACACATATTTCCGTATTCCCATAAGAGAGTCACACAGAAAGTATCTCAGGTTCAGACTCCCCTCAGGCCTCTACCAGTTCTCAACACTTCCCTTCTGCCTTCCTCTGCACCAAGGGTCTTTACAAAGTGCATAGCAGTAGTAGTGGCATACCTCAGAAGACTGGGTGTCACAATTTTTCCTTATCTGGACGATTGGCTAATCATAGGAAAATCCCACCAACAGGCGTCAGACCACCTTCAGGTAACCCAGGATATGCTGCTGTCACTGAGATTCCTAAACTAATGATGACTCTCGGTCTAGCAGCTCCTCAGTATGCGGGATAAGGAGACGCCATATTTCTGAAACTTTTTAACCCTCCCAGTAGTAGTGCAACAGCCAATCAGGGAGCAGCTGTTTTCTGAGTGACTCAGCACATGCACGTCGTTATAGCCCATGGGTTATAATAGCAAATTATAACTTGGTCAGCCTATTTAAAAAATTGCTGACCAGTTATTATAATTATGACCAGAGACTAAAGTGTCTCATTATATAAACTCTGGAGGTAACCAGGGATATGATAGGGACCTCCAAATACCTCACAGGTATAAAGAACGTTCAAGAGGGAAGCATACTCAGATGAAAAGGTGTTCAAGAACAAGGGGTCATGATATGAAGCTGGGGAGGGCAGACCTAGGCAAAATGTGTGAAAGTCCTTCTTCTCTAGGGTGGTGAATGCACTGAACATCCTCAAAGCAGAGGTCGTAGGGTCAGAAATGACACCGCTATTCACAAATGCGTAAGATATGCATAATGGAACATTGATGCAGTGCAAGTGGTGATAAAACAGGCAAATAAGTAAGGTCTGCTGCAGTACAGTAGGTAGGGAAAACAGGCTGTCTAGGTGGGGAAAGACATCCTTATCTGCCAAGAACTGATATATAGTGTATGGTGGAACGTTGTTACGGATGGAAATCCATCTGTTCAAAATTGTTGATATGCTGCACTGGCTATGTCAGCTAGTTTGTTATGCTGTACTAGCTATGTAGCTAGTGCAGCATAACAACTTAGAAGGTGAGAGGGCACGCACAGTCTGGTGACCTGTGATCCTTGGGAATGGCGCGGCACTGAACACTGTCCCGAGAAGTGAAAAAGAGCACAAAAACCCTCAAAAAGTAAGGAACCTAATTCTACAAGTGACCATACGCTATAAAAGATTGTGTATGATCGTTCATGCACTCTAAGGATATTTTCTTACTTCCGCAGTTTCTGTGGTAACAGACCTCTCAAGCTGCGCTCTCAACGTCTCCAGTTACCATGGAAACTGCTCGAGTAAAAAAAATCCTTGTGTATGAGCAAGCATACACAATCCTCTATATAGTGTATAGTAGAGCATTGCTCTGCATAGAATTCCATCCCTTTCAAAATGTTGTTGTACCACACTTCAAAGGTCATGGAATGTGAATGTACCTTTCTGTGATACAACAGCATTCTGGAACCTCTAGAGGTTGCACACAACAGTTTCATTCTGAAAGCCAGAGAACTGCTGTGTGTACTCTTCACATAACTGTAACTGTAACATGACCTGTTGTTACTGGACAGTGATGCCTTGCCTGCATTTATGTATTTATTTATCTTGTATAATGCCCACCTTGTTTGTTGTATCTTGCACTGTGTGCTTGTGTTATTATTTGCCCACCTCTGTATGTTGCCTGACTGTACTGGATTCTGTACATGCTTATATATGATTCACTGCTGTTGTTCACTGTATTTTACCATTGATTGTGCCAGTTTCTGAGCCAGGCCATGCCTGAAAAAGGTAATTGGACCAGTGCACCAACCTGGTTAACAAATGAATAAATAAATAATACTATACACTATAAAAATTCAGGATGAACAACTTTATTCACAACCACTGTATTATGCCACCTCATGATTCTGATTGCCATGGATCTCTCGAGTCAGTGTGGATGCGCAAACTCCAGTGGTCATCTTGGACATGGCACACTTTTCTGCCGTGAGCTCCATCTTCATGCAGAACTTCATCACACTAACTGGGTTAGGAACTGGCTGAGGGATAGAAAGCAGAGGGTGGTGGTTAATGATATCCAGTCCGGGGGAAGGGAAGTGACCAAAGGGGTACCTCAGTGATCAGTCCTTGGACCGGTTCCTTTTCAATGTCTTCATTAGTTACACTGCAGAAGGGCTGGTAGGAAAGGTTTGCCTCTTTGCAGATGACATCAAGATCTGCAACAGGGTAGACACACCAGATGGGGTGGAGAAAATGATGAGGTACCTAGAAAAGCTGGAAAAATGGTCCAAAGTGTGGCAACTGAGATCAGTGTGAAGAAGTGCAAGGTTATGCACCTGGGGTCAGAAACCCTGCAGAGAGCTACAGGATGGGTGGGGGATTGCTGGCAGTCACTAGGGAAGAATGAGACGGTGGTATTATCATCTTGGATGACCTAACAGTGGCCAAACAATGTACAAAGGCTATAGGGAGAGTTAGAGGCATGTTGGGGTGCACTGAGGGGTATCATGAGCAGAAGAAGGGAGGTGATGATACCACTGTACAGAATGCTGGTGAGGCCTCATCTGGAATACTCTGTGCAGTTCTGGAGCCTCATCTTCGTAAAGATGTAGACAGGGTGGATGCGGTTCAGAGAAGGGCAACTAAGATGGTACAGGGCGTGCACCACAAGGCATATGAGGAGAGAGATTGAGGGACCTCAATATGTATTCGCTGGAGGAGCGAAGACAAAGTTGAAATATGATAGAGGCCTTCAAGTATCTTAAAGGCATAAATACGGTGCAAGTGGCTGACATCTTTCAGTATCGAATGAGTACAAGAACAAGGGAGCACAATATGAGATTGGAGAGGGGCAAGGTAAGGGGAAACATGAGGAAGTTCTTCTTCACTGAAAGGGTGTTGGATACATGGAATGGCCTGCCCCAAGAGGTGGTGGGAACAAACACATACAGTAGAGGGAGTCAAGCATGCTTGATATGGACATAAAGGAACCCTAGTGGTGGGAAGGAGAGGCTGAGCTGATGCCCAGGTAGGGTCACCAGCCACTGTTACTGGTAAGGAAAAAGGGCAGACTAGATGGGGCTCATGGTCCTTATCTGCCTTCAGTTTTCTATGTTTCTAACTGTCCCCCATGAGCTCCATGCCCTCCATGAGCGGTGTGAATGGCTTTATCCTACCGTGTTGGCTCTGGCCAGAACAGTTTAATTTTACAGTGTCTCCAATGTTCATATTATCATCTGTAAGCTGTTCGTAACCATGAAAGAAATACACTGTAGGTGTTTTTCTTTTTCTGTTTTTAAGGGTCTCTGCTACCATATCACTTTCCTAACTGGCATGAATGGGAGGAAGAAATATTCACAGGCATGGATTAAACATTTTTCTCCAGGAAAAAGACTTGTGTATGCTAAATAAAACTGCTGACTGTACTGTTATCTGTTCTGATTTCGAGTTCACACAATGCAGTTGACTTTGCATTGTAGGAAACAGAAAAACAAATGAACAGGAAAAAATATGTTGCAATCTAGAAAAGCCAGATGGTGCTTTTTATTGGCTGGCATTGTTCAAAGTCTGCTGTAATTCATATAATAAACTCATTCGTCACTGTTCTTGCTTTGGCAGCTGTAATCTTCAGAACAGGCTGGATAGTGCATTTGGTTTACCAGCATGCAACAGGAGGAGAACAGAATCTCTAGTTGAACAAAAGATTGTAAGAGAAGTACAAAACAAGTCTGTTAAAAAATGTGGCATTTTTCATTAGGTCCCCACTGAAAACACAGTTATTTTGAGGACCCCAACTGTATGTAGTTTATAACAAAAACATCTTTTAAGATGGCAAATGACAGGCGACCTGTTCTCAGGTGCAAATGATCATGCTCAGTAGTCAGTGTGAGCCCTTGGAGTCACCAGTGGCTTTGCAACCCTTTTGAGCTATGCTTAGTGGGGGTCACAGTTTTCCCCCAAGTGGCTTCAAATGGGAAACCCAAAGAACACGTGATGCAGCACTTTTGAACATTGCAGACGTGTGACTGCGGCTACATTTACAGTCAAAGTGGCATTAGTATTTATTTCCACAGTAACCCTGTCATAATGGAATCCTTATCCTGTGGGCAAGCACCTTTAGCAATGCTGATGATATCACAAAGGCTCGCAGCTGCAAGAATCATAGGAAGTAAACTCAAACAGAAAGTGTTAAAGCTTTAGACAAATAAATATATGTTTGAAAAGTTATACTTTTAAAATGATGTGTAAATAGCACATACTAAATAAGTAACATTTTATTTTATTCAGGCTAAGATCAATCAGCACATGTCTTGTTTCCAAAGTCTTCCTGTACCATTCATATACTGAAGTTACAAACATCAGACACTTTCAATATACAGACAACGCGGTGACTAATATTAATACATCTACAGATATGTTATAGGCTGCAGTGTGGTAAGGAAGCAGTAGCACATCACAGGGTGGCATCGAGCACCTTTAACCTTAGTTTATTCCATAGCAACCTACAAATCCCGTGTGTTAGTGCACTTATAAAATGGGACTTGAGTATGTTGTAGAAAAAGAGAGAGAAATGCATAAGGCAGTGTTGTTTTTGTTTGCTGCTTCCACTTAGCGGAGGGAAACAGTAGTTCTTTGATATAAATTCAAAATTACCCCTAATGCACCACCCAACTGCTAAATAACCACCAGTTAACGTTATATGAATTTATTTTGTGTAGCCCCCCCACCCCAGTTTTGGGTAGTACTTTATGAGATTTTTTGGACACTCACAGCCAGCCCAATGATCTACAGTATCTTCATGACTTTAGTCCTCCAGTTCTGGACTTAAAGCATTGGGACCAGGAAGCAGCCAACTGAAAGAGCATCAGCCTTTTCAGACCAGTGGACTTTGATTTTTGTAGCGTCATGCTTTGGCGATAATATTGCAGTCACTGGCCCCAGGACTGCTGTCAGAGACTAGCACCAGGAAAGGACAGAGACATTGGGGTCAGTACACTAGTGCTTACCTGCCCCAGAGACTGGCAAGCAGGGCTGGGAGCCGAGGACCAGCACAGAAGCACCACTGAACTGTGCACATGTGGGAGCATGCCTGGGGCATGCACATGGCAGGGGGTGCAGCTCCACTGCCAAGTCTGTTATGGACTCACAACCAGCAGTGTGCCCACTACAATTGGCATAATCCTGACCCCATGGTGGGCAGCAGGGTCAGGAACCAGCAATTATAGGCCCATCTGGGCACAAATAAAAACAACCAAAGCTGCACACAATACTGGGATACGGAGTAAACAAACGTGGCTGCTGCCATGCTGCAAAAAGCTCTCTGACTCCACAGGACTGCTAGAAAGGGGTTAAAGGCACATAGAACTTTTGCTCAGAGACAACACTGACACACCCTGAACTTAGACTTACAGGATGGTGCATGCAAAATCTGGGTCAGATTTTAATTTCAACCAATCAGGATTTAGCTGAGGAAATCTATAAAACAGTCTGGGATTCAGTATTCTGAGGGGTCTTTATGCAATTTCTGTTCAGCCAGAGATTGTGAGCCACTGAAGGAGACTTGGACAGCTAGGTCTTACTGGAGCCTGGTGGGCCTGAAAGTGCACATTTCTATTTACACTGAAAGAAGAGAACATTTCTGCAGAGACACTGAAAGGAAAAAGGCAAAGTTGGTGGGAAACATAGAAACATGGAATTTGATGGCAGATAAGGACCGCTTGGCTCACCTAGTCTGCCTATTTCCCTAACGGATAAACTGCAGATCCTAGTTAACCAACAGCCTACTTCCTCCTACCCCCCCCCCACTAGAATTGCCTTATGTCTGTCCCATGCATTCTTGAATTCCCCCACTGTTTTTGACTCTACGACCTCCTCAGGAAGGCTGTTCCATGCATCTACACCCTCTCTGTGAAGAAATGCTTCCTCCACATTACCTCTGAGCCGTCCCCCCCCCTCTATCTTCAAATTGTGCCCCCTTGTTCTTGCACATCTCTTTTTCTGAAAGATGCTACCCTCTTGGACTTTGTTGATTCCCTTGAGGTATTTGAAAGTTTCTATCATGTCCCCCCTCCTTTCCATGACTGGAATCTGTTCCAACTAGTAGGCCCTAGGCTACAAGGACCCATGTCTATTGACAGTTTAAGCCAGAGCCCAGAAGTAGGCAAAGCAGAAGTAAACAGAGCCTGCACATTTACCTTGTCAGTAGCCACTGCAGTGTGCTGGTATCAGCTAACACTCCAGTTAAGTAGCAGTGTTTGCCACACCAGTGTGGCCTTGCCATGCAGGGGCTTAAAGGCCTGTGTATGATAGCTGCATCCAGTTCAACATCTAGAGCAGAAGTGCCAGATTGACAGGAGACCTTATAGATGAAGCTGAGGAAAGGCCCTAGAGGTGATGGTAGTTAGCAAGCTGAGTGTCAAAAGGTCTGAGAGGTGAAGTTCAACAAAAGGCCTTTTTAGGGGTGAAAGCCCAGCTGAATTCCATCACATCTGAAGTGGTGGAGCCGGTGAACAAAGACTGATCTCAAATGAATGCAGAACCATGAATAACCATCATGGTTTCAGTTCTGTTGCCTTAGATACATAGAAACAGAATTTGTTGGTGGAAAACGACTGCTTGGCCCACCTGTCTGCCTGTTCCATAGAAACACAGTAACATGGAATTTGATGGCAGTTAAGGACCACTTGGCCCTTCAGTCTGCCCATTCCTCCCTACCTACACTATTTCCACAGACCATACCCGATCTATAGCTCCTTCTCCCCTCCTTCCTTTCCACTGTGATTCCTTTGTGCTCATCCCATGCATTCTTTAACCCCACTACTGTTTTTGCCCCCACCACCTCCACTAGAAAGCAGTTCCAGGAATATACCACTCTTTCTGTGAAGAAGTACGTCCTCACCACTCTCTTCAATCTACCCCCTTCAGCTTCATAGCATGTCCCCTTGTTCTTGAGCACCTTTTCTTCCAAAACATATTTCCTACCAGTACCTTATTTACCCCAGTGAGTATTTAAAGGTCTCTATCATATCCTCTCCCCTTCCTTTCTTCTGGTGTGTACATATTAAGCTTCTTTAGTTTCTCCTCATTGGGCTTTTGATACAGACGCTACACCATTTTAGTTGCTCTCCTCTGGGCCACCTCCACTCAGTCTGTGTCTTTCCAGAGATGTGGTCTCCAGAACTGGACACAGTACTGTAGGTCTGGTTTTACCAGTGATCTATAAACAGGCAACACTACCTCCCTCTTCCTGCTGGTGATATCCCTCCCTATGCACCCCAACATCCCACTATCCTCCCAAATGCCTTGTCTCACTGCCTGGCCACCTATGGTTCATCTGATATTATTACCCCCAAATCTCATTCCTGCTTGGTGGTCGTCAATACCACTCCACCCATTTTCTACTCCACCTCTGCATTTCTGTGCCCTAAGTGCATTATTTTGCACTTTTTCGCATTGAAACCTAGCTGCCATACCCTTGACCACTTCTCTAGTTTTCCCACATCACTGCTTTTCCTTTCCACCCCCTACCCTGAGTGTCCACCCTGTTGCAGATGTTGGTGTCCTCACGAAGAGACAGACCTTCCCTTTCAGCTCTACTGCAATTTCACTTGTAAAGACATTAAAGAGGACCCAGCACTAATCCCAGAGGCACCCCACTGGTCATCATTCCTTCCTCAGAGTGAATTCCGTTCACCACCACCCTCTATCGCCTGCCCTTTAACCAATTTCTTATCTGGTTTACCACCTTTGGAGCCACTCCTAAGCCACCCAGCTTGCTTACTAGTCTCCTATGTGGAATGGTGTTGAAAACCATACTGAAACCTAGGTAGGCCACGTCCACTGCTCCATCTGGATCTAAGTCTTGTGTCACTCAATTGAAGAAATCTATCATATTCATTTTACATGACTTCTCCTTTGTGAAGCCATGTTGCCTCGGGTGTTGTAACCCACTAGATTTAAGATATTCCACAATCCTTTCCTTCAGCAGTGATTCCATTAACTTTTTTTACCACCTATGTCAGGCTGACTGGCCAATAATTTCCAGCCTCCTCCTTGCTACCACTTTTGTGTCATGAGACCACATCCTCCCTTCTTCAGGCCTCCAGAACCACTCCTGTTTCCAGTGAACTGTTAAATAGAACTGTCAGAGGTGCAACCAGTATTTCCCTGAACTCCCTCAATGCCCTTGGATGCACCCCATCTGGCCCCTTTGCTTTGTCCGCCTTCAGATTAGCGATACTCTTCAGGACTCTCACCTCGAAAAAAGGACTAGTGTCCACCTCCCTTCAAAGCGTCTGTTACTTTTTTGTGGCCCCTCCCCTTCTCCGTCAGTGAACACTGAACAAAAGGATTTGTTCATGATGTCAGTCTTTTCCTGGTCCCCCTCTGCACAGCCCCCCACTTCCCTTTTTAACCTAACAATCTCACCCTTGATCTTCCTCTTTTCATTTAATGTCTTGTCCCCTTTCATTACATATTGGGCTACTGGGCTATTTGTTCTTCAGTTTGCACCTGTGCGCTCCTTACTGCTTTCCCTGTGTGATAGGGTTGAATAAGGCCCTGTCCCATTTGTTATGCAGAAAGAGTTAAATGCAAGGATCTGTTCTATCCTCTCCTTTCCTGTCTCTTGTCCGTCTGGTTGTACAACCAAATGTTCCCATGAGACCTAGGAAGTAATCACTCTGAAGTTCTCACAGTTCTCTACCCCTCACTATCTCGCTGTTTTCACTTGCTGTTTCAGTCTTTTCTTTCCCCTCGTGTATTTGCAGTTATAAAATATAGGTGAAACTGTAAGTGATACTGGGATCCCTTGGTTTGAAACTGCATATATTTATACCATTGAAATGGTTGCAAAAAGCTATTTGGAATGCAGGGGGTTAAACTGAGATGCAGTTTGAGCTCCTCTCAGGCTGATTTGCAAACTCTTTTGCCGAGCTGTCAGCTGGAGGCCAGCTTGGGGTCCTGTTCTAGTTGCAAGCCTGCTCTACAAAGAAACTGACAAGAACTTTTTCTGAAAAACAACATGTCTCCTTAACAAGTTCTAAGGCAAAAACTTATATAAAAAGGCAGCAATGCTTTTGTGAGAGGGAGAGAGAGAGAGAGAGAGAGAGAGAGAGAGAGAGACTGAAACTTGGAATACCCTCAGACGAAGGACTTTGTTTTCCTTATTTGTACTGCCTTTGTAAATAGCTCTACTGAACATTTTTTTTTATTTTACTGTTACTGATAAGAATAAAAAAAACTACTTGTGAATTTTACAATTGCTCCTCATCTTCCTATGCTTCCTGATCTTCCTATACTTCCTGACCTGTGCCTCAATGACAGATGGTGTCAGACTAAGTGGGATTTACACCGTGCATATTCTAAGCCAGGAGTTTTGTGTGTGGGTACTAGACCTGGTACCAGGAAAGCAAAGAAGAAAGGTATAGATTCTGCAGGAGCAAGTCCATGAGTGATTACCAGAAGAATGGCAGCCAAACTAGCAGAGACAGAAGTCCAAGCTGAGACTGTACAGCCATCACCAGTGATGGAAAAAGAAAAACAAGCAGTCACAGAACCTGAAAGCCAGACTGCCTTTTTCAAATGGTGGGCTATGCAACAAAAAGAGAAGGAGAAACAGAGAAGAGGAGATGCAACAGAGAGAAAAAGAGACTCAACATTTAGAGGCACAGAGAAAAGAAGAAATGCAGCAAATTGAGAAGTAGAGAAAAGAAAAGATGCAGCAACAGGAACAGCAAAGAAAAGAAGAGATGCAGCAACAGGAGAAGCAATGGCTGGATGCCTTGAAAGCTATCAAAGCTGGAGGACCTGGTATAGATCCAGCTGAACAACAAGACAGAAACAACTTGCCCCAGGGAGACTCATAGTGCTGGAGTCTCTCCCAGGGGACCCAGGAGGTGGGGGAATATTTCCACCCCCAAATTGAAAGTCTTTAGGATAATGTACATAGGTTTGGGGGTACCTGGGTCCTTCCTGATACCCTAGAAAGGTGGGGCCCCTTGTTATACTTGGGGGGGGAGTTGGGGGGGGCTGTTTTGGATATTCTGGTTTATATGGTTGTGGAGAGTTTGGGCCTTTTTTCAGGTCAAGTTTTTTTTTAATTTTAGACCAAAAAAAATGAAGCACATAAGCTCAAGACTGGTCACAGATTATTCTTTATTTATGTAGCAAAGGGGAGTTATCCTCTGCTGTCTTGGGTGTGGATCTCGATTCGACATCCTTCTTTTTCCCAGTCTACTGCTCTGGCTCCTTCAGATTGGCTGGGATGGAGCGGATATTGTTCAAGTTCCTTTAGTCAATGCAGTTGAGGTTGGAGTTGCAGCAGGGGGTTCTCTCCATAATGGGGGTGGCACCCTCTCCTTCAGATACCATGATGTCCATACAACCTGTCAAAATATTTTCACAGAATCTTAATGGATTACATAATCCTAGTAAAAGAACACGATTCATGCAATCTCTCAAAAAATATTCTGCCGATCTGTATTTCATCCAGGAGACACACGTGTCAGAGGCAGAGCATCTTAAACTGAGGTGGTGACAAAAATATGGGGTATCTGCATCATTGCATCCTAGTGGCAAAAGGAGAGGAGTAGCCATATTACTACCTTCTTCTGTGCCTTTGGATGTGCAAAACAGTTATGCAAATATGCAAGGGAGATACGTTATCTTGCAGGGCATGCTTTATTCTCAGGAAGTTATATTGGTGAGCATATATTTACTACCACAGACAAACCTCCCTGTGGTCCAATCCTTTTTGCATAAAGTTCTGGATTTACCACAAGGTCATTTGATTACTGGAAGAGGGATTTATTTTTTCTATTTATTTATGCTCCTCGGAGCCTGGCAAGCGGCTATGGCCCTCCCTTGGAGGGACTTATCTTCCGGCCCGAGCATCCCCACTCATGCCAAACCCCATAGTTCCACTGTGGTTTAACCCCTGTGGCAGGGCCAGGGAGGAGAATTCTGCCCCCAGCACAATCCAGAAGCTGGGGGAAACACAGGGATGTGAGGGGCCATCATGGAGCCTGCAAGCTTCCTTTTTATGTTTTCTCCCATCCCCCATCCCCCCAATGTGTGGACCCCAATACGTACCTCCCGACCCATATTGTCCTCCAGCCACCACCAGAGGGCAGTCAGTCAGCAGGACGACAGAGCCCCCCCCCACGAGAGAGGAGAGCAGTCCTTAGGATGCTCAATCCTCTCTCACCCCTGCCAACCCCCAGTGGGCTGGGCTCGTTCCTGAATCCAGGTCGCTGGTGTGGCACGAGGTGTAGCGACTAGTGCCTTAACCTCCAGCGCCACTGGGCCAGCTCCAAAGGGGAGGGGGTTTTAACATGACCCTTTCTCCACATTTAGATTCTTCAAACCCTCAGGCCTAAAGGTCTACTAATGCAGTAAAATGTTTGAAGAGGACCCTCGATCAGCTAGGTATAGTGGACGTTTGGGGAAAGCTGTTCCCATCCTCTAATGGTTACACTTACTATTCAGGGCACCACCACACCTATTCCAGGTTGGATTATTTATTTATTTTTTTTCAATAGTTCAGAATATCACTACAGGCCCTAGACTTCTATCAGTCCCATGTGATGAGGGCAAATTCAGAATTCTGAATGCCCTTATCACAACTCCACATTGCCGAAATTGAATTTTGCCAATGTGGAATCCTGGTGCCAGTTAAAGTGGCACAAAACAAATACTTTTATTGCTTTTATGCACGGGGCTGCCCCCCCCACACATCCCTAAATTAAGATTCTCAACTCCAGGGGGTGCACGTCAGGGGGGTGCATATCACATACAAAACCAAAAAACACTGTCTCAGGCCGGGCGCAACAAAAACTACCAGTGCCCAGTACTGAACCCTGCATCCCCACCACGGCGCCAGCTCACCAGCAACCTGCAGGACCACCTCTCACAAACCCTCCTGACCCACGTTCAGCGGGCTCACTCCACCCATCCCCACATGTATATACGCACAGCATTCTGTCACTTTTTTGCAACCCTCCTCATCCGGCCACCAACCCCCCACTCTCGGCATTGGGGCAGTCTCTGCAAGTGGGTCGCCATTTCAGCAGGATTACAGAAAATAATGGATATGAGAGTTCACCAGGCCTTAACATATCTCAAACAATCCAGTTACGAGGGTGGGACTTGGGGGAACCGCATGTTAGCCCACAGACTTAGGATGCGCAAAAGAGCTTACACTATCTTTTAAAAAATTAAACACACAGGGCTGGAGATTCAAAAGGGTTGCGCCTGCGCAAGTCCGAAATTGCGCCATTCTGCCATATTCAGCAGGAGGCAGTTGCGCCCCCCCAAGTCAAGCTGAGCAACAGCGCAATGCTAATGAAGGCATGCTGAACCGGAGGGGGAAGAACCATGCATAAACTGCACAGCCCGTTATTCAGCGGGCTGTGCAGAGTTGTGCAAGCGCAACCCCAACCTGCGCCTGCACAACTTTGAGCCAAAAAAGAGGAGTAAGTCGGGGCCACCCACACAGGTGAGCTGCCGCCTTGCAGGGGTGCAACACAGCAGCTGCCACCTGTGGGTGACCCTCAACCCTACTCCCTGCGCCCCCCCACACCCAATCATGGGCATATGGTAACCCCCACCCTGACTGGCCCGATCACGGGCATAAGTTCAAACATCCCCACCCCCGACTGGCCCGATCGCGGGCATAAGTTCAAACATCCCCCACCCCCGACTGGCCCGATCGCGGGCATAAGTTCAAAAATCCCCCCACCCCCGACTGGCCGATCGTGGCATAAGTGAAAAAACCCACCCCACTAGCCCGATCGCGGGCAGAAAAGTTCAACCCCGAACATATCCCTGGTGGTCAGTGGACCTCGAAGCCCGATCACGGGCAGAAAGGTTCAACCCCCAGGACCACCTACCCTGGGATCTAGTGGCCCCACCCCACTCCGCGACCCCACCACCCTCCCCGTCAGCCCGGCAGCAGCCACCCGCCTGCCACCCTGCTGCCCGCCGACTGACTGCCCGGTAGGATAATTCATTCACATGTCTGGACTGCCTTATGCGGTATGGGCTGCACGCCCATTGGCTCTTGCTCTGAACCAATAGGCGTGCGAGCCCTACCGGGCAGTCAGTCGGTGGCTGCAGGGCGGGCGGTGGGATGCTGCCGCCCGCCGGCTGACGGGGAGGAGCGGGTGGTGGGGGCTCGTGGCGGGCCAGGGCCACCAGATCACCAGGGTAGGTGGTTCTTGGGGGTTGAACCTTTCTGCCCGCGATCGGGCTTCGGGGGTCCACTGGACCACCAGGGATATGTTCTTGGGGTTTGAACTTTTCTGCCCGCGATCGGGCTTCAAGGTCCACTGGATCACCAGGGATATGTTCTGGGGTTGAACCTTTTCTGCCCGCGACCGGGCTAGTGGGGTGGTTCTTTTCACTTCTGCCCGCGATCAGGCCAGTCGGGGATGGGGGATGTTTGAACTTCTGCCCGCAATCAGGCCAGTCAGGGGTGGGGATGTTTGAACTTATGCCCGCGATTGTGCCAGTCGGGGGGGAGGATGTTTGAACTTATGCCCACGATCGGGTTGCAGGGGCGCCGGCCCTCACGGCTGGGCGTAAGTCCTCAGGGACGCGCGACCTGCATAAGCGATGGCATGCAAATGAGCCATAAATAGATAAAATGCACCCCCGCGCTTTGCATGAATTATGGCCTCCATTTGCATGTCACCTTTGAATATCGGAAATTTAGCATGGGCGCAATGATACTTGCGCCACCGCATCTTGAATGCTCCACTCTGACCACTTGCGGTGGCGCAAGTTCCACTGCACCATGCACAGTGGCTGTGGCCTGGGGGTGATATTCAAAGGAGTTGCTCAATAGCGCAACTCCGTTGAATATCGCCCCTGCCACATCCCCGCGCAACTATTTTGTGCAGCGCAAGGGCTTGCGCCACAGAATAGTGCAGTTTGAATATCCAGCCCACAGTTACTAAACAAATGCTGTATCTGATGGGGCAGATCCGGCCGGCCTTTGCATCTTATTATCAAACCTTATATCGTGCTGGCCCCCATTACAGCTGCAGAGGATAGAAGCCATTTTTTAACTCAGTTACACCTCCTGAAGCTTAAGGATACACAACGTATAGCCTTAGAAGCTCCAGTAAGAGCAGAAGTCTTGAAGCAGATCCAGGCTACTAAAACACAAAAGTGTCCAGGGCCTGATGGCTTTGTAACTGAATGGTATAAGACATTTTCTAAGTTACTTCTTCCAAATATGCTTTCAGCCTGTAGAGCAGTGGCAGAAGATGAATCCCTCCCCCCCTTCTTGGGCCTATGCAGTTCTAGCAGCACTCCCTAAACCAGATAAAGATAGCATGGAAATGGTGTCCTACCACCCAATTTCAATATTTTTTTTTTTATGTATAAATTTTATGACTCCCCAAGCCCAGCAGGTGGCTCTGGTCCCTCCCTTGGAGGGACTCAGTCTCCAGCCACACCATTCCCCAACCAAACACCCTCCTAAAACCCCCATGGATCCCCCCCATGGCAGGGCCTGGGTGAAGGGGCACTGGCTTTACCCCCACCCCCGGAGCAAACTTCAGACATGGGGGGGGCTGGTGCAGCCATCATGGAGCCTGCTGGCTCATTTTTCCTTTTTTCTCCCATCCCCCCTCCCTACCGACATAAGGATGCCAGTGTGTGCCCTCCTGACCCGTATTGCCTTCTGGCCACTGCCAGAGGGCAGTCAGCAAGCGAGCTAACAAGCCTCCCTCCCCTGAGAGAGGAGAGCAGTCCTCCAGATGCTCGATCCTCTCTCACCCCTGCCGACCCCTGGCGGCCCAGGCTCATTCCTGACCCCAGGATGCCAGTGTAGCGTGAGGTGTAGCGACCAGCGCCTTCAACCTCCAGTGCTACTGTACCAGCTTCCAATTTAAATTTTAAATGTCGATTATAAAATTTATGGCAATTTGAGCTGCTGGTATTGAACAGCTTCTGCCCCTACTTATACACCCTGATCAAGCCGGCTTTATAAAAAACAGGAGGTGTTCTTTCCGGTAGGAGTTGCAGGAGTGCCTAGGCGACAGGGTGGAACTCATTGCAGAAATGGTTTTACTGTCGATTTTCCTGGAACACCATCCCTCATGGCATAAAACTCAGCTGCCCCTATATCTTTTGGCTGCTAAGAAAGCTATCATACAAGTGGCCTGGTGGTGCTGAGGGTTGAGGTGCTGGACACCACATCTTGTGCCACGCCAGTGACCTGGGTTCGGGAGCAAGCCCGGGTGCTGGGGATCGGCAGGGGAGGGAGATGGATCGAGCATCTGTAGGACAGCTCTACTTTCCCTTGGGAGGGATCCAGGGTATTCCCAGCACTGTAGAGACCCCCAGTGGAAACTGGAGGTACTACTACCATGGGAACAGAATTGTGGATGAGTGCGGCGGCCGTCTATGGGATAACTGCATGCTGATGCCATTGCATGGCTGCGCTCAGGGGGGCAAACACAAGAAAAAAATCCCTCTGGATCGCGGGTGAGATGACGGTGGCCCCAGTGGAGCACCCACATCCCAATGCCAGCCCAAGCATGCCCAGGTCTCTCCATGGGCCAACCCAATGACAGAAGGTAAGGCACCTCATACTTACGAGTTGACCACCAGGAGAGGGCAGAACCAACCCCAGAGGTGATCTGGGGGTCGGGCCTGCCTAAGTCATTTGGGGGGGAGAGACAGCCTGGGAGCGGGGGTGGGGGTTCAGGCCGGGAGTTAGGTTAGCATCTGTGTGGGCACTCCTGAAGGATGTCTAGGGGATCAGGATGCATAAATAAAGTTCATAAAAAAAAAGAAAGCTATCACATGTAAATGGATGTCCACTGTCATACCCACACTTCTGGATTGGAGGCAGAGTGTTATGGACATATATAGGCTAGAAAATTTGATGGCAGGAATCCATGATAGACTCACCCCTTTAGGGTCAAATGGCAGAAATGAATATGGTACATGGCATAAACAGATGCTGATTTCATACCCTAATCATGAGGGGTGAAGGGGGCTCTTGGGGTGCCTCCTCTGCTGTAGGGGAATTTGTATGAACATAGCTGTATTCTTGTTATTTTACTGTAGCTAATACAAAAAGTCATCTTTTCAATTTTGGATTATTTGTAGTTCTGCGGAAATATTAAAAGAAGTCAGGATTTAACTTCCCATATTTTGGGGACACTGTTAGTCTAAGTTTTACGTATCTGTGGCCTTATAAAAATATGGATGTAATGATCAATATGCTCTATACTACTACTGATGTAATGTCATATTTACTCTGTATTGATCTAATGGCTTTATGTAAGTGAAGCTTCGTCAAATAAAAATGATATAAAAAAAGACAGAAACAACTTAAAAGACATTAAACTTACAGAGTTGTGACCCTCAGATGATATCGAAGCATACCTGACAACTTTTGAAAGGGTTGTTTCAGCCTCCCAATGGCCAAACCAGCAATGGGCCATCAGGCTCGTACCTTACCTGGCAGGTAAAGTCCAACTTGTCTACATCAATATGGACACTGCACAGTCAGAAAACTATGACCTGGTGAAAACAGAAATCCTGAATAGGTATGACATCTCAGGAGAGACCTACAGGCAAAGATTCAGGTCCCTGAAGTACCACTCAGTCGACAATCCTTGAGAAGCCTTTACCTGACTGAGAGAGCTCCTTCAAAAATGTCTCCAACCAGAGGGTAAAACAGTCCCACAGATCATTGACACACTTGGATTGGAGCAGTTCATCTACATCCTGCCTACAGATGTGCAGCTTTGGGTAAAAGAACACCAACCAGAAAGTGGGAAAAGGCTGTTTCTTTGACTGAAGACTACCGGATGGCCAGACAGATGCCACAACACAGTGGTAACAGCCAAGCACTGGTAAGACCCTCTTTTTCCCGATTTAACTCCTTGTTTGACAAGAACTCTGGTGGGGGTAACAAATCTGCACCCAAATACCTTACTTGCTATAACTGTGATAAGCCTGTGGGACTGGCTGTGTGTGTTTGTCTCTGTCAGTAGTTTAGTTTTTGTGGATTTTCATGTGTTCCTGCTTGGAGGAACTGTACCATTCTTGGACATAACATCTATGAACATTTCCTGGACTAAGAAACTGAAAAACATCACCACCAGGTATTGGCATTCTCATCATAAATCAACTTTTTTGGAAGCCATCAAAGCCAAAAGTAAGGTCAGTGAATCTGTTATACAAGCACTGAGTTGTGGAGTGCTGCATTGAATCCACATTTCCGTCTGACTTGTTCTTAAAGGATGTGTACTTGTCTTTGAGGTCTATTAACAGCCATTTTGGAGAACAAAGCTAGATACTAACAAAGGATTTTTACATCCTGCATATGCCCCAGGCCAATATTCATCACCTTCAGGAATTTAACCCCTTCAGGAATTTATCACATTCTGGGTCTTTGAGCTACAATAACAGCTTTCTGGTCCCCGGTAGTTCACCATTTCCTGTGGATTTGATTACTTTTCATCAATCACGTGGCACCTCTGAGAACATGGCTTTATATATTGTGCTCTGCAATATCACGAGGCAAACGCAGACCAGCAAGGCCAAGAGGACTAGATGCCCTACAACAAAACTAGTCTGCAAAATTATTAAAGCATACCTTCTTAGGATACTACTTATGCTACTTCTGATATCTGGAAATGTTCATCTAACCCAGGCTTCCACGCGACAGCACCCCATGCCAAAAAGGTGGGAGGGGTCCCCACATTAGCCTCAATCAGTATCTGCAGCCTTAACAAACTTGGACATCTTGCAAACCTGGGTCCAGCAACATAGCCCTGATGTACTCTCTGTTGTCGAAACATGGCTTAACCCCAAGATACCAGACGCTGCAGTCACCATCCCTGGATACTCTATATTCAGGCAGGACAGGGTTTCCAAATGAGGTGGAGGCTGTGCCATCTACCTGAGGAATTCCTAACTGGGTCAAGTCTTCCCGTTCTCAAACCCTAAACCACCCTCGCAGCTTCTCGCTATTAAAGTTCTACTCGGGGCACACAACAAGGAGCTCACCATTGCCTCTGTGTACCTACCCCCTAAAGATCAGCCCAATGGATTTATGAGCATATTGGAAGGCCTACAAGTTACACCATAACTCTGAACTTCGTGGTACTAAGTGACTTCAACATAAATTGGCTATCGCTGGAGGCCAGAAACTACAAGGATGCTGTCACGTCACAGAACCTCACCCAGCTTGTTACCACCCCCTCCAGATGCAACTATAGGACAGGGTCGCACACACTTCTGGACTGGATCCTTACTAATCACCCTGAATGAATCTCAAAAGTCTCAGTGCTCCCTGATGGGATCAGTGACCACTCACTGGTCACATGTACCTGAACAAACAAATTCATTAAGCCCCCTCCTAAAATAATCCACACCAGAGTGTTAAAGCAGGGTTACCTTGAGCTACTAAAGACACACCTAAGCCATCTGGACTGGACACCAATCAGCTCTGCCATTGATGTAAACCAAGCCTTAGACGTTTTCATCAGCCACTTCACTGCGGCCTGCAATATCTTTGCAGCTCTCAAAAAGCTGAAGGTCAGGGGCAGAGCTAACCCTTGGATAACCCCCGATCTAATCACTTTACTCAAACATAAGGATCATCTCTGGCACTGGGTCCATGCAACATCCAAACCTGGGGATATTCATAAGTATAAAGCTGCCAGAAATAAGTGCACATGGGCAGTTAGGAGCACCAAAAGCAGATACTTCAAGAAAGCTCTCTCCAACTCCTGGGGTGATAGAAAAAAATTTTGGAGTAACTTGAAAGACCTTACAGGCAAGGACCCCAAGTCACCACCCACCATGCTCAACATAAATTGAACACCAACATCTGACCTGTACACAATCACCAACACCTCTAACAATGCGTTCTCCAACTTGGATAGTGTCCTCCCTTCTAATTTCTTTGATGCCCCCTCTGGTAGTAACCCTCCTGCAACTACTCCTCTCCTACACCCTGCCCCACAATTCTACTTCAAAGAGATCCCAGTGCATGAAGCCAGAACCTATATTCAGAAGGCCATTCACAACACAGGCTACAGCGGTGACTCCCTTGATCTGAAGTTGTTAGCACTTGTTCTTAAAGAAGTCCTTGAACCCCTGACAAAGGTCCTCAATCTATCACTAAGGATGTCTCAGTTCCTATCTCTCTGGAAACAGGCGACCATCACACCGGTACATAAAAGTGAAGACAAATCACTGCACTCCAGCTACAGACCTATCTCCATCCTCCCTCCATTGTCTAAGGCCCTGGAGCGCATCGCCTCAGACCAACTAGTCAAGTACCTGGAAAAATTCGACATCCAGTGTCCTGAGCAACATGGTTTCCGAGAAGGGCACAGTACCACCAATGCACTATTAGAATTCATGGGCTTCATCCATACCACATCGATCAAGAAACTGTGTGGGGCAGTATTCATCGACCTTACAGCCTTTGATACTGTGAACCACACTCCTACTCAAGCAATTATCAAACATTGGGCTCCTCAATGAGCGCTGCTCTAGTTTTTCAAGCTACCTTGGGGAGAGGGTCCAGCGGGTTAGGGTTGCCGGTGTCACCTCGGAAGAAAAGCCAGTCCTTTCAGGGGTCCATGCTGGGACCACTACTCTTCAGCCTCTTCCTCAACGACCTTCCCAGTGTCTGCCACCAGAAATTACTGCTCTTATGCTGACGATACAGTCATGTTCACCAACTACCAAAATACAGAGCTCCTTGAGAAACAATTACAGCATGAATTCATGCGCATCGATGAATGGTTCAAATCACACAAACTGGTCATGAACTACAGCAAAACAAAGGTTATGACCTCCTACAATGCCAGAAGCAAGTACAAATCCCGTGACCTCACCATCCTAAACCAAACAGGGACCTTACTTGAACACGTTCCTGATTTTAAATACCTAGGTGTTACATTGGACAGCTCACTCTCCTACCATCAGCACATAGATTCTGTTGCCAAAGCTACCAACATCCATATAGGCCTGCTTTACAGGCACAAACACTGCATGACTCCTGACACTCTCTGGTTGGCTATCTACAGCTCTGTCACTTCCATCATTGATTACGGGCTAGCAATTTATGGCTCTGCCTCTGCCCTCCGAAGAATTACAGTTGCACTCAACAAAGCATGCAGGCTGCTAACTGGGGCTGACCGACTTACACACACACACACTTGTGATCTGTACACTCAGGCAGGATGGCTTCCTCTCATCAGCTGGATACAGTATCAAACCTGCCTCTTAGCCAAAAAAGTCCTCCTCGGGGTCATGCCCCGGGCATTGAAAAGCTCCTCATTGACCCCCACAGCACCCAGCAAACTAGAAGTTCACAACAACTAACCTTCCTTGTCCCCAGATGCCGGACTACCATGGGCCAGAGGGCCTTTGCCCACAGAGCACCACCGTGTTACAATGCTCTCAATAAAGAAACTCTTGCTGCTGCTGCTGTTGTCCCTTTTAAGAGACAACTCCAACTTCATCTCATTTCAACTACTCGTTGTGACTGCCTCACCTAATCAGGGGCCCACCGCTCACTACCCTCCACTTCAGTCTTGACAGCTACCTCCCCGCCTTACCCCTTCTACCCGCCTACCCCATTGCCCCTCTCCCTTCCCCCAGGGCATTTCCTGACTTTATCCTCCCTCCTCCCTTAGAGCTCTTACCCTCACCCTCTACCATACAACAATGGCCTTCCTGCCTGCATACCCCTTCCCTCTCACCTGCAGTGCTTATTTCTAAAATTGCCCTTGGCTGGTATGTCATGCTACCTAACATTTGGCACATTTTGAATTACTGAAATTTCCTAAGCCTCAGTCTCTTACTTCTTTTTATTGTGTAACTATGTATTATTATTATGTTGACCTTTGTATGTATGTATACCCCCATTCCTTTGACATGGAACCTTTGTAAATGAGCAGTTCCTGCTCATAGGTATTTGTAATCCTAGATTTCAATAAAATAAAATAAAAAATAAAAAATCCAGGCCACATTGCAAGAAACTGCAATAATAAGAAGGATAACACTGGAGCAGATTTGTCCTTAGTAAACTGGGTCAAGTACTTAACAGATGTCAAGGTGGGAGATAAGACTGTGAAAGGGCTTATTGAATCAGGAAGCAGACAGACCCTAATGCATGTTGAAGTGCTGGGAAAACACTGTGCAAAAGGAGCGGGTACTGGTGTCATCTGCATTCACAGGGACACTTGATACTATCCCACCATCCAAGTGACTCTGAATGTTAATGGAGTGTCACACCAAAAGAAAGTGGGGGTAATACCTAAGTTACCTGCACCTGAGATTATTGGAAATGACTTTCCAGGATTTACTGAGTTAATCACAGAGGGTGAAAAACCTGCAGTTTCAGCAGCTGTGACAACAAAAGCACAGGCAAAAAAAAATCTTAGATGGTGGGGACTCTTTTCCTTTTGGTGATTTTAATTCAGACTTGTTTGAGCATAGCTCCAAGATCCAGAAGTCCAGGAAAGAAAGAAGACACCTGAAGAAACAGTGCCCAAATACTGTGAAATGGACTTCAGTGTGTAATGAAGCTTTTCAGGCCAGTAAGGCTGCATTATGTTCAGCCATTTTACAAAACCCAGACTTTGAAAAAACATATTTGTTACAGACAGATGCCTAAGAGGTAGGCCTAGGTGCATCCTGAGTCAAAATATAGATGGGAAGGAACATCCCATTTGTCTATCAGAAGGAAACTGCACAACAGTGAGAAAAGGTACTCCACCATTGAAAAGGAATACCTTTCAGCAAAGTGGACAATTGAGTCCCTTCAGTTTTATTCGCTAGGAGCTGACTTTGTTATAACAGATCATATCCTCGTTGTTGGCTTAACCAAATGAATGATAAAAAGCCCAGAGTCACACAGTGGTACCTGGCACTACAGCCATTTAAATTTAAAGTGATGCATAAATCTGGGAAAGAGAATGTCAGTGCTGATTTTCTGTCAAGATATGTATCTGGAATAGAGAATTTTGAAGGCTGAAAAAACAAAATGTGTGAGTTTAAACTTCTCTGTTTGCTATACTGCATATGCACTTAACTGTAAAGAGAATACAATAATGTTAGAAGAGAATTAATAGAACATTTTGGAAACCTGTTTTTAAAAATAAGTTCCTTCGTAATGAGGGGAGTATGTGACAGTGTTGAATAAGGCCATCTTTCGGTCTTTTCTTCCCCCTTGCGTATCTGCAGTTATAAAATATATGTGAAACTGTATGTGATACTTGGATCCCTTGGTTTGAAACTGTATATAGTTACACTGTTGAAGTGATTGCAAAAAGCTATTTGGAATTTAGGGGGTTAACCTGAGAAGCAGTTTGAGCTCCTCAGAATGGTTTGCAAACTCTTTTGCACAGCTGTCAGCAGGCAGCCAGCTTGGGGCCCTGTTCTGTTTGTAAGCCTGCTCTGCAATGAAACTAACAAGAACATGTTCTGGAAAACAGGATTTCTCCTTAACAAGTTCCCAGGCAAAGATATAAATAAGAGCATCAATGCTTTTGCTAGAGAGAGGAAGGGAGAGACAGAGATTGAAACTTGGAATTAGAGATACCCTCAGATGAAGGACTTTGTTTTCCCTGTTTGTACTGCCTTTGTGAAAACTTCTACTGAACAATTTTTATTTTTTTATTTTTGCTGTTATTGCTAAGAATGAAAAACTAATTGCAAATTTTACAACTGCTCCTGGTATGCTTCCTGGCTGTGCCTCAACAACACCCTGCCTCTCTCTGTTTCCCATGGTACACCTCCCTGTCCTCTTCCTTCTGCATCTCCTTATACCTTCTGAATGCTACCCTTTTAGCTTTTACCTGTTCAGCTACTTCTTTTGAGAACCGTAGCAGTTTCTTTTTGCTCTTGCTTTTGCTCACTTGCTTAATGCAGAGGTTTGTTCCCTCTTTTAGCTTCACCCACTGTTCCTCCACCCATCTTTATAAAACTGCTCTCCTGAAGTCCAGGGTACTTGCCCTTGTGTGGTTCAGTTCTGCTGCCATCCTTATATTGAACCACACCATACGGTAATCACTGATCCCCAGGTGGCCTCCTACCTTGATGTCCACAATACTGCCCCTGTTAGTGAGTACCAGATCCAGCACTGCCCTATCATGAGTGGGTTCCTTGACACATTGCCTGAGGAATATCCCCTACAGAGTCTACATCTGGCAGGTTGAAGTTCTCCACCAGCAGCACCTCCCCCTTGTCTGCCATCTTGCCAGTGGCTTCTGCCAGTACCTTATCTAATTCCTCCCCCTGTGCTAGAGGTCTGTAGAACACTCCACTGCTAATAGTGTCTCCATTCCCCATCTCCAGGGTGACCCACAGTACCTCTGCCTCCCTGTTTTCCCTGTATTTCCATCACTTTTATGCTTTCCCTCATATAAAGCACCACATCTTCTCCTTTCCTTCCCACCTTGTTCTTCCTGAACAGAATATAGCCGGGTATGGCAATATCCCAGCCATGGTTTTCAGTGCACCATGACTCAGTATTGGCCACAGTATCTAGGCTGGCTTCTGCCATGATGGCCTCTAGGTCCAGAATTTTATTTCCTAGACTTCTGGGAGTCGCATTTGTGGCCTTCTAGAGCTTATTGCCCCCCTTTTTCCTTACCCTCTTTCTCCCCTCTCTTTTTAATACTCTCATTCCCATCCCCCTTTACCTCTACCACCCTGCTACCTTTATAAATTTGCACCCTGGAGGATCCCTCTCCCCTTGGGTTCTCTTTACTCTCTAATTCAGCCTATGGGGGCAGTTTCTGTCCCCCCGACTGCTTCTGCCACCTGCCTTGGTTGGTTTAAATGTTCATTGAAGTAACATTTAAGCCATTCACTGAGGACTTTGGGTCCCCTGACAGATGGATGCAGGCCATCACCCCTATATAGGCCCTTATCCTCTCTGATGGGTCCCTAGTCTCCAATGTAGCCAGAAGCTTGCTGAGTACCTTTAATGATTTTGGCAGTTCCACTACCTGTTGAGTACTTTCTAGTTCTGCATATATTCAATCCAGGGGATCTGGGATTTGAACTTGCAACCCACTGAATCCAAACCTAGGATTCTACCACCAAGCTAAATGTGCAGATGTCCTACCAATTCCAAAAACTGAGCACTCACATAGTAAAATAACAAACCATACTTTGGTTGCTATAAAAAGACTTGGTTTATTCTGTGAAAAAACATGACAAGCAAATTACTAGGACTTGAATAGGTGCAAAATGTTTGATGGTTTATCCCGGCCAGTGGTGGTCCTAGTATTCCGCATGGCATGTTTTGTTTTTTTTTCACAGAAAAAATCAAGTCTTTTTATAGCAATTAACATATGGTTTGTTATTTTACTCTGTGAGTAAACATTTTTGGAATAGGTATTGTAATAAAATTCTATGAGCACCAATGTTTCAGAGTGGCCTTTTTCTATAAAGAGACCAGATGTTTCCTGCCTAGTCCTTATCTGC
Source organism: Neoceratodus forsteri (assembly GCA_016271365.2). Taxonomy (NCBI): domain Eukaryota; kingdom Metazoa; phylum Chordata; order Ceratodontiformes; family Ceratodontidae; genus Neoceratodus; species Neoceratodus forsteri. The sequence goes on from CM057458.1 coordinate 559,088,066, forward strand.
AGACCCTAACTGCCCCCCCATCTATTTATTACTACTCTCCTGTGTCTGTGTCATGTATACTTGAAGCACACCTCTGGTTTTGGCCCCACCATTTCCACTGGCAGTCTATTCTAAGCATCTACTACCCTTTCAGTGAAGTAGTACTTCCTCACATCCTTCTTTAACTCTCCCCACCCCCACCCTGCCGGCTTTTGTTGCATATCCCTGATTCTGGTGTTCTTTCTTATTTTAAGGAGACTTTCCCTCCTGCACCCTGTTCACACCTGTGAGGTACTTGTGACTCTCTGTTTGTCCCATCTTGCTCTCCTGTCTTTCAGAGTGTACATGTTGAGATCCCTCAGTCTCTCCTCATAGGACCTTTGGTGCAACCCCTGCACCATTTTAGTTGTCCTCCACTGGACTGTCTCTACCCTGTCTATGTCCTCTCTGAGTTTCGACCTCCAGAAGTGGACACCATACTGTATGTGGGATCTCACTAGGGAGCAATTCAGTGACAACACATCTCTCCTCCTGTTAGAGGTACCCCTCCCTATGCACCCCAGCATCCCCCTAGTCCTACCCACTGCTTTGTCACACTGCCCTGCCACTTTAAGGTATTCAGTTATGATGATCCCAAGGTCCCTTTCCTGCTTAGTGACTGTCAGTAACTCCCCAGTCCTATTCTCAGCTCTTGGGTTCCTGTGCCCTTAGTGCATGATTCTGCACTTTTTGGCACTGAACCCCAACTGCCATGATCGTGACCACTCCCCGAGTTTCCCCAAATCCCTGCACATTCTGTCCACTCCCTTCCTGAATGTCTATTATACTGCAGATTTTGGTATCGTCTGCAAAATGGTATGCCTTGCAGCTTGTTAAATAGTTAGCCGAGGAGGGTATCTAAGTTGTGGACAGGACTGTGCCTTGTAAGTGACAGGCCCAGACAGAAGACCTGTTGAGACCTTCTTTTATTGGACCAGGAACAGACACTGCCTTTAGGGGACATGGACCCAGTGGCAGTACTACACCTTGGGCTCTACCATCAAGTTGTAGTGCATCTATCATGGATACTGACTAACTGTCTCTCACAGCTGCTGGTGGAGTGGCTCCCATGGCTGCCAACAGTGTGGCTTCTGTGACTTCTGACTGGGTATCCAAGCTCAGACTTTGTAAAATTGATGCTAGAATGGATTCTTCCATGTAGAAATTGTCTGTCAGCATCTCTGCAGGTAAAATTAAAAGACTGACCTTCATATATAACATATCTTGGCTGGGTTGAAAATCAACACCAGAGCACCAACCTCTAACAAAAGAGATATAAAATTCAGTAATCTGTTGTTTGTGCTCCTGAGTCTCCCATGCAAGATCAGGATAAACAGAAACCCAACACTGGCTTAAATGAATTGCTGTCCTCTCCCTTGCAAATCTTAAAACTGCTTCTTGCTCTTCACTCCCTTGGACATTTTAAAACTGCTTCTTTTTCCATGACTGGCAAAAGTAAAGCAGACAGCTGGGTCAGCCCCATGGGAAGAATCCAGGGATAAAAAAAATAATATGACATAAAAAAAAAGGATAGATAGATTTGAGTACTATATACATTGATTACTTTCCATGACTGTCAAAAGCAGAGCAGACAGCTGGGTCAGCCCCATGGGAAGAATCCAGGGATAAAAAATAATATGACATAAAAAAAAAAAGAAAAAGAAAGATAGATTTCAGTACTGTATACATTGATTACTTTCCATGACTGTCAAAAGTAAAACAGACAGCTGAGTCAGATTCATGGGACGAATCTGGGGATAAAAGATAATATGACACAAAAAACAGAAAGACAGATATGAGTACTACGTACAGTGATTACTTTCTGTGCATTGTCTTTTAGACAAGAAGGGTGTCCACAGGTATAATGAAGCATATTATATTTGTGATTTATCTCGTACTAACATATAAGTGTTTTAACTTACCAAAAATGTATTAATGTCATTATAATGATGTGCAGCATTTAAAGCAAGCTTGTTTTGTTTTTAGATAGAATTTTTGAGTGATATACAGTACATTCATTATGAAATGGATTTAGAAGATATCTCAAGTGAATATTTGAAATATATTACTGTCTATAGCATAGACACTGATTGTAGTTTAGATGAATACAAAGATTCTTTGATATTGCTAAAATATTCTACGTAGATCTATTTTCCCTGATGAAGTCACATGTATGTGAAAAAACATACGTAGGATGGAAAGAAATAGCGCTGAATTCTAGTTTTGTGTTTATTAGTAGTTTGTGTGTCTGGTGTAGTGGTGTTATGAAGTGATACCCTCAGCATTTCTTAATATCAACAGGACTGGACTTCTTTGACTCTACCTTTGAAGAATCTGAAGCCCCCCCCCAACCCCCACTGAATCATATCATACTGACCAAAAAACTGTCCAAGGACTCAGAAGGCTTTCAGCACTTTAACTTGAACCTGCACATATTCCTTAACAAACTGCTAGATAGCTGCAGACAAAGCCATAAATCCTCTGTTCAACCTCTTACCATTTTATTTCTTTTGTGTATGTATAGTGAAAGAATTGCTGTACTGTTGTTTCTTTTTATTTTTTGCTGTAACAGGTGAGATGGGTCACGTTCCTCTTGTTTCACAATGCGGTAACACTTTAAGTATCAGTTAACTACAGTTGCAGTGTAGTTGCATACAACAAACATGTAACTACAGTGTAATTACTCCTGTTGCATGTAATTAATGATCATCTAACCTGCAGTTACATTGAAACTGACTCAAAATAAAGCGTAACCCACAATGCATTAACCATTTTGATAAACTATACTGTACATCTGCAAAAAATAACGTAAAAAGTGCAAAAAAAAAAAAAAAAAAGAAAAGAAAAATCCCTCAGCAAATCCGTCTCTCAGATGCAGTAAGTACAAAATGTTGTACCATAATTAGTTTGCAAACACACTTCTGCAATGTAAAACCTAAAAACAAATCTTAGTTTCTGCAATTCACAAGTTGGAATCCCCTTCCAAAAACATACTTCCCCATCCTTCACCAAATACAATAAAGCATATAGTACTTTTGTATGACTAGTCTGAGATGTATGCATTTTCGAGAACAGTGAGTCACACAGCTTCAAGAAAAATGTCTTCTTATTTTTGTGTTTACGTTGATGATGCAGTGCTAACACACACACACACACACACACACACATACATACAGAGTCTAAGATATAATTTAGGGGATTAGTAAAGAGAGCAAAAACTGATTTGGCTGAATCTGGCTGCAAAGGCCATACATGTCTGGTTGCATATGACTGCAGTTTTTTAAACTATCATCACAATTTGCATTTCAGTTGCTTAGCAGTGGGTAACTAACACTCTTCTCAGATATTCCTAGATTCACGCATAGGCAGTGTGGGATGGGGACTGCCTTAATGCCAGAAACTTGGATAATAAAATCAGTGTGGACTCCAGGCAATGGTAGCAGACACTGAGATGGACTGCATGACCATCACAGAAACTTGGGCCACAGAGAATAATGACTGGGATTTGTCAAACCCAGGCTACACAGCGCTTAGGCGGGACAGAAGAAATGGTAAAGAGGGGGCATAGCCATATATGTCAGAGAGGGCATAAAGGCAGTGGAGGATGAGTACATCAGGGAAGGAAATGGTGGGAGGGGGGAGAATAATTGAGGGTTTAGCTCATAGCTACCTCAGGCAAGTAAATGTGGAAGGGTGATCAGTAGTCCACAAGACATGGGGAGAAAGATAGGGAACTCAGGGTGGAATGAGCAAAGGGAGAGGAGGAGGTGGTGGTGGGTGATCTTAACCTGCCAGATACTGATTGGTACACTCCAGTGGCCAGGAGCACCAGAACTCAGGCACTGCTGGATCCATTATAGGACTGCTTGCTGGTGCAGCTGATTAAGGAACCCATGAGGCAGGCTGACATTCTCAATGTGATGCTTGAACTCAGAGGTGGTAGGAGGAGTACAGGTAGGGGAGCCACTAGAGTCCACTGACCATAACTCTATTAGCTTCTAGCTGGCCTTTGGAACTGGCAGAGCCTCATCAAAGGCTGAAGTCCTAGATTTCAGAAGAATGAACTTTAACCAGATGGGTGAGCTGGTCCAGGACAAGTTATTTAGCATGAACAGCAAAAGAGGTGTGGAGTCAAAGTGGGAGGCAATTAAGAGGACAATTCTTGAGGCAACAAAGTCATACATGAGAATGGTCACTAAAAGGAACAGGTACAGGAAACCAAAATAGTTCTTGGAGAGGGTCAGGAAAACAGTGCCAAGAAGAAGGCCTTCAAGTGGGTGCAAAGAAAAGCAAGGGATAGAAGAATGGGGAGAGTACCAAATAAGAACTAAGTATGCCAAGAAGGCAGTGAGGGAGGCAAAAGCAGGTGCAGAGCTACATATTGCAGAGGGCATTGTGTGGGGAAAACAGTTCTTCAGATACTGTATATTAAACAGAAAATAAAGAATGGAGGGCAAATTATCAGGGTAGCAGAGGGTGGTAGAGTGACAGAGGAGGATGAATAAAAAGCTGCAATCCTTAAAGGATTATTTCTATTCAGTCTGCACAAGGGAATATAGCAGGACCCTGCCAGAGAGCAGCATCAGAGGGCTGTAAGGGAGATCTCAGGGATGAGACAGCAAGCATTTTCAATGTCAGGGTATGGAAAAGGTAGCAGCCCTAAAGATACAGAAGGCCCTGGGGCCAGATGGGATGCATCTGAGAGTGCTCAAGGAATTGGCTGTGGAGTTAGCTGACCCTCTGGTAGGGCTAGTGAATAGCTCAGTTCAAACAGGAGTAGATCCAAAATACTGGAGGGAACCGAACATGGTCCCACTCCATAAAGGGAGGATGAGGAGCAACCGGGGAACTACAGATCATTTAGTCTTACCTCTGTTGTGGGTAAACTGATGGAGACACTGACCAAAGAGAACCTTGTAGACTAACTGGAGAACACCAAACTCCAAAATAATATACAGCATGGGTTTGTGGAAGGCAGATCTTGTTAGACCAACCTAGTAGTTTTCTTTGACTGAGTAAGGAAAATGGTGGTTAAGGGCCATGCCGGCAGATTACTGTACTTTGATTTCAGCTAGACTTTAAGCTCTATGCATCACAGATGACTGATGAAGAAACTGGAAGATCTGGGTGCAGCAAGGGACATAGTCAGATGGGTGGGAAATTGATTGGCAGGGAGACAGCAGGGTGTTGTGGTTAATGTAGTCAAATTGGAAGAGATGGAGATCACCATTGGAGTGCCACAGGGATTGGTCCTGGGCCCTGTCCTCTTCAGTCTGTTTATTATTGAGATTGGAGAAGGAATTCAGGGCAAAATGCATCTCTTCACAGATGAAACTCTGTGATAGGGTGGACAGTGAGGAAGGGTGATGGAGAAGCAGCGAGATCTGTAAAGGCGAGAGAGGTGGTCTAAGGTTTAGCAGTTGAAATTCAATAATAAACAATGCAGGGTCATTCACCTAGAGAAAAATTACCCCAGGACAGAGTAGTGGATGGGTAGAATAAGACTTAGCACTGTGACTTATTTATACTTGCTTTATAAATCATGTTAATCTTTTTGTTCATGTTTTTGTTACTAAAGTATACAACATTCAGTAGGGACACAGGTAATAGGGACAACATGGTTAATCGGGATGTCTCAGCTGGAACCATTAGTTCCTATGTTATCCACAACCTTTTATTTGGGACTAAAGCAGCTGATTTATTAGGACTGTCAGAGTGCATGCTAGCATGTTAGTGGCCTTTAAGAGTCCTCATTTTTACTAATTGTTGCTTATAGTTTTAACAATTAGTACTTTAAGTATGTAGCAAGATTAAAAGTTATAGCATTTACACTTAAGCTTTCTAGAGAGTCAGCAGTTGTTAACATTGCAACACTGTCTAGTACTATACAAGATTTAATAAAGTTGCGTTAAATAAAGTTAAGTTAATACAGCACCTAGTGTTACTAAAAATTACCGCACTCATGAGATGATTGACGCTCATTTTCTGTATCACATAGGTGAATGCCTTTTAAAAGGGACACATGTTTAAATGGGACAATATTGAATTCACCAAGGTTTCCCTATTAAAGAGCTAGTGGAGCCAAAACAGACAGGAACATTATCCAAATTTTAAGATGCAACCAGTTGTAACTTTTAATTTCTGAAGTATTTTTCTGTTCCTTTTGCTCATTAGAAAGTTTTCTAAGTGATAATATTGTGCTGGATGCGTGGAACAGCTCTCAGCCTGGCAGCTGACATATCTGTCTCTGTTCCTCCCACTATATCATCAGCATTGTGATCCCCCTGACAGTGACATCACAGGTGACTGATCTGGCAGCTATTGAGTGGCTGTTACTAAGTAGCAGTGATATCACAGTCATTGAGGTCACAATGCTGATGATTTAGTAGGGGGGGAGACAGCTAGATATGTCAGCTGCCAGGCAGAGTGCTGTTCCACACACCACACCAACTAACATCAGGTAAACAATCTTCTATTTAACCATAAGGAAAAGAAAAAGTACCTCAGATATAAAAGGTAATGATTGACTGCTTTTAAAAATGAATATTATTAATATTACTAATATTAGGTGGTGCTGAGGGTTCAGGCACTGGATGCCACACCTCGTGCCACGCCAGCGACCCGGGTTCGAAAGTGAGCCCAGGCTGCTGGGGATTGTCAGGGGAGGGAAGAGATTGAGCGTCCAGAGGACTGCTCTCTCTTCCCAGGGAGGAATTGGGGAAGTGCTCACTGAGTGACCTCTGGCGGTGGCTGGGGGTTGCCAAATGTAGTGATGCAGTATACGCTTGGGGGTGGAGCCATGGCACCACATTGCCTTGCCCACCAGGTTCCACAGGGGACAGACTAAGCAAAAATACCCTGGCAGACTGAGGAGGTGACCAGGGCCTCAGGGACCTCCCTCACATCCCCAACACTGGACACCCACACCGAGGACCCATGTCCGAGCTCCGGGAGAGTTGGGCCCTCTAATCCTAGAAAGACGCCGCCAAGGTAGAAGTGGCAGGTCCTGCCCCAGTGGGTGATCCAGGGTGCTGGGAAGTCTCTTTCCTGAGGGGGGGAATTGGTGGTGGTGTGTCACGGTGGGGAGTAGAAGGGGTTGAGAGTCATGTGGGCACCTCCGAGAGATGTCTCAGTGGGTCGGTGCCATAAATAAAGTTTGAAAAGAAACAAAACTAATATTAGTTTTAGGCAGTACACTAACTCTTTAAGGGGTGTCTACTGTATTATAATATGGTGTGTTATTTAATAAATGGCATGGTAAACACAAACACGGTGCCCAAACAGATGTCGGTGGTGCACAAAACCCATTACTGCTAGTAAGAGAGAAAAGGTTTGGAGGTGCTAATAGCAGAGAAATACAATGTAGAAAAAGTGTTCCAAAGGGAACAGGTCTATCAGCACACTACAAGGAAAGTAACACACAATTTCTTCATTACTCTAACCTTTTATCAAATATTTAATTTAGGCAGTCTTATACAACCACTTTGTGTGACACAGTACTCTGCACCTGTATTATGTAGTAAACATTCACAGTTAAAAGAAAGTCACTGTACCAGTTGCTGGTTCTCCTGTGGGTTCTCTTATCGTGTTTTTGAGGCTCAATTGCCTAATCCAAAGTTCGGGAAACACCCCCCTCTGAAGGTTTAGACACTTTTCACTGTAGTATCGACCTTCAGTGAACTTGGTCGTATAAATGTTTATTCAGTTAACATTTGCATCTATTGCACTGAGCATGTTGCATTCCTGTATAGGATAGCCAACAGCCCTCTGGCTGACTTGTGCCGTCCCTTGCTGCATAGTAAAATTCAAAGTTCCAGAATGCTGGCCAACGTCCACAAGCATGCTTACGCTTTAGATCTCTTAGGCCCCATCATTAGAGTCAACTAACAACAGGTAAACAATCTTCTATTTAACCAAAGAGAAAAGAATAAGTACCTCAGATATAAAAGGCAATGATTGGCTGCTTTTAAAAACTAATATTAGTTTTAGGCAGTACACTAGCTCATTAAGGGGTGTCTACTGTATTATAATATGGTATGTTATATAATAAACAGCATGGTAAACATGTTCTTATTGTGTGAGTGACCATAGTGGGAGACCTCAGAAGTGGAGAATATGAGATGTCACTCGAAACCTGATGACCCTGAGTCTTTTGAAGCTGACCTCCTACCCACCCATTTAAGGTGTTTCTTAACCTCTACTCCTTTGACACTTGGTGAAAGTTTAGAAATAAGAAATATAAAATGGAGCTTAAACTAACAGGGGACTCTTAGGTTAAGAAAGGTAACTTTACACATACAGTATTCACTACCACACTGCGGGATTATGTGAGATTGTGGCTCATGTTTATTCATGAGCTACCCATTGCTTAGCAGCACTCAGATCAGCCCATAGAACATCCAAAGATGCTGTCATGCACATCAATCAAGTATGTGGTGTCAGTGCATCTTTTTTTTTTTATCATATTATTTGTCCATCGCTGCAGAATTGGCAGGGGCTACGACCCCCCTTCCCCAGAGGGGTACATCCTCCAGCCCATCGGGGTCATCATGGGTCCTGCCGGGTCCTAGTATTTTCCTCCATTTTTCTCCCCTTGCGCCCATGCACCATGCAATGGGCACAGCAGCTGTCTCCACCTCCGCAGAGGCAGCCAAGCACCCTGGGCATGGGCTGAACCCCTCTAGTTGTGCTGACACACAGAGCACAAACCCCCCCACTCTGAGGAAGGAGAGCAGTCCAGATGCTCAATCTTTACCTCCCGCTGACTCCCGAATGGCCCAAATCTGTTCCAGACCCAGGTAGCTGCACAGCACGGTGTGGCGCCCAGCGCCTCAACCTTCAGCAACACCGGGCCAGCTGTATCAGAGCATCTTTAGCAGTGGCAGGTTCAAAAGGCTAGGAAGAGGAAGCAAACAGCCAGATCTGCACTTGGATGGCAGCATCTTCCTTTGCAACACAAAGGCTGTGTGTGCCCTCGGGGCTTTGAAAAGTACAAAGATTTCATGATCTTTTAATCTGGTGAGTGTATACTATTGTAGTTATCTATTGAAAAAGTACTGAACAACAAGCTTAGTGAATTAACTTGCAAAGAAATCTCATATTATGTATTAAGTGCAGCATGATGTCATTGTGCTGAATGTGATAAAAATGTATATATTTCTAGGACCAGCCCCCTTGATAAAGGTCGCAGGAGTGGAGTGAACAGCGAAATGCCAGGGCAAATGAACTTAGTGGCAAAGCAAGAAATATGAAAATAAACTCAAAATAATTTGAATCATGCATTCTGATTTACTGGTTGATTTACTGCCTCATGTTGTTTTGGATTAGCTGCCCATGGAATAAATCCCGGTGAACCTTTTATAGCTTAAAGCTGAGGGCACGACTGCCACAGCATCTCACTTAAAGCTGAGGGCAAGACCACCAGAGGATCTCATTTAAAGCTGAGGGCAAGATCGCCACAGGATTTCACTTAAAGCTGAGGGCAAGACTGCCACAGGATTTCACTTAAAGCTGAGGGCAAGACTGCCACAGGATCTCACAGTTTGAGTTGAAATTCAGTGCCAAAAAGTGCGAGGTAATGCACTTAGAGAAAAAGAAAACCAGTACAGAGTATTGAATGGGAGGGGTAAAGCTGGGCATCATCGTGGAGGAAAGGGCCTAGAAGTCATTACTGGTGACCCCCTAAAACTATCAAGGCAGTGTAACAAGGCTTATAAGAAAGAGGAGGCTGGGGTGTATCAGGAGGGGTACTGGCAGCAGAAGAAAAGCAGTATCACTTCCTCTCTACAGATAATTGATGAGGTCATATCTGGAGTTCTGTGCCCAGTTCAGTGTCAACAAGGCAGATCCTATGAGGATTAGCTTAAGGCTCTTGTAACCCCTAGGTGGCACTATCCCAAGGGATACTGCCCCTGCCTGTGTGACCAGGTGCAGGTTGAGGGGCCTGGGTACTGAAAGCGGGTGCCTCCACCCAGAGGACAGGGTTAGTGGTAGCATAGCTGACCTGGGTACAGCCCTCCGAGACGCTGTTACCCTCCTCTTTTCCCTCTAGTGACCTAACTGGTTCACAAAATACACAACTGCAATTAGCACCTGACAGCAGTTTTAACCCCACACTTGTTGCATTCACCACCAGGGCTGGTTCAGCTGGCTTGGCCCTGGAGACCCCCTGCAAAATAAGATTTGGCAAAACAACCAACAGTATTTCAGTGCTGCTCGTACAGAGGTGCACCACAACCAGTTTCAGTGCAAAAAGATTTAGATCTGATTTTTTTAAGGGGCAGTAACAAGGAATGGGGCAGAATCTAGTGGTTGATTCGAGATCTGAATAATGCAGGCTATAAGGCATGCACTTTAAGGTCCCTGTATCACAGTCACACACACTCTGGGTACCCAGCTGGAACTACGACTAGCCTGAAGCGTTGCCCAGGGTAGGTCAGCATTGCAGCAGGTTGGGACCCTGTGATGGAAAGAAAACATGCATGCACTTTAACCCACAATTTGTAATCCTGAGCCAGATGGCTCAGTCCCAAAATAATTAGCAACAACAATTAAATCAGTTGACACACTTTGATTTGAGCTTTGTTGCAGGGAGCTACCCTGGTGTTTACTCACACCACCCAGTACAGGATGCAGGATGGACGAAATGGAGACCTCAGGATGAAGTGCTAAATTGCCAGGAGAAGCAGGGCCCACACGAAGCACCGTGGTGCCGATCCTGTTCATTGGTGTTGAGCAGGGAGCCGAATCCCCAGGCAGGTCTCTCATCAGTTGATTCTCTGTGGCATGAGCGGCTATCTGGGCCGAGGTGGCATGGCCCAGACCGGGTGAACAGTTTGGATGACAGTCTGGTAAGTGCTGGATGCAGCTTCCAGCAAGCGTGATACATTCAAGCAGTGGGGAACCAAATCATGACCCACTATCAGCATTCAGCACACTTATAGTAAAAGCAAGGTAAATACTACAGTTTGGATGACAGTCCGGTTGCAATTCACGGTGTCTCTGTGCAAACCATACACTCTGTGGCAGTCTCAAGTCCTGATAGGCCGATCGCACAGAGGCAAATCTTCAGTCCACTTCAGGAGCAATTCCTTTGTCACAATTCAGGATTCCGGTCACAATCAAGGCAGTTTTGGAGTAAGTCCGATTACTTGAGGTAGGCTTCTTCACCAAGGAAGATGATGGCAGGCAGACCAAACACAGCCTTCCCACCGATTTTCCCTGCGAACATGCAGGAGCAGCTGCTCAAATCACTCGAGCTGTTCACTCTTCAAATTCTAACTTCAGACTGACTCTTGACTCGCTGTACCCAATATTCAGGGCACAGCAAAATATTCAGAGATGAAGTCTGAATTAAGGTTGCTCAAATCTCTCCATGTGGGAGAGCTGAAGGCAGGCAGGCCAGACTCAGCCTTCCTGCCAAATCCCCCCCACTACGCCATGGGGCAGCAGTTCGACTGACTCGAGCTTCTCACTCTTCCAGCTCCATCTCACTTCTGCCTCACTGCTGCAGGCAGCTCTGAGATTTCCCTCTGATCCAAAAGGTTTGGTTGGTTGATGCATCTGTCTGTCAAAGCAAGAACTCCCCCTCCAAGTCTGTTTTGGTGCCAAAATGTAAAAACTACAATTCCTACAGAAATTCACTCCCACAAGACCCCTGGGGACAGTCTCCATTTTAGGGTCCCCAAAGGCACTGATTGGTCTCATTAGGCAGTCCAGAGCCAAGATGATGGTGAAATGCAGAAAGTCCATACTGCAAAGGAAGGCAGGTTAGACAAACTACAATATTATTATTACTACACCAAATAACCAGCAAACAATTACATTTCCTGATAGAGCTTCCTCTGTGCAAATAGCTGTCTGCATCGGAAGACATATGAAGAGAGATTGAAGGAGCTTAATATGTATAGCCTCGAGGAAAGAAGGGAGGGGGGGACATGATAGAAACTTTCAAGTACCTCAAGGGAATCAACAAAGTCCAAGAGGGTAGCATCTTTCAAAAAAAGAGGTGTGCAAGAACAAGGGGCACAATTTAAAGATAGAGGGGTGGCTCAGAGGTAATTTAAGGAGTATTTTTCATAGAGAGGTTATGGATGCATGGAACGGCCTTCCGGAGGAGGTCGTGGAGTCAAAAACAGTGGTGGAATTCAAGCATGCATGGGACAGTCATAAGGCAATTCTAGGGGGTTGGGGTAGGAAGAAGTAGGCTGCTGGTTAACTAGGATCTGCAGCTTATCCAGTAGGCAGGGAAATGGGCAGACTGGGTGGGCCAAGCGGTCCTTACCTGCCGTCAAATTCTATGTTTCTATGTTTCTTAAGAAAGCAAAAGCACTGCAGCCCAGGCAGGACTCGAGCCCAGAAACACTTGGCCCCTACCCAGATTAATTATACACTACAAAATAATGTCTCTTACAAAGACAGGCATGGAGGCTAACAGAGCACTCGCATACAAACCTCAGAAAAGGATTTAGACACAGGAAACCAGCCTGGCAGAGGGTACTTAGGCACACCCAAGAAAGGTTTTTAGGAACCCCCCATTTGTAGGGGGGTTACACCCTGAACATGTACTCACTTGAGACTGAAAGGGAGAGGAGTGATATGACGAAGGCCTTCAAGTTCCTGAAAGGAATGAACAAGATAAACTGCAAGGAGATATCCAAGAAGAATGATGAATCAAAAACAGGGGAACATGAGTGGAAGCCGGTGGAGGTGGGGGAAGATTCATAAGGGACATGAGAAATTTTTTTTTTTTTTACAGAGTGTAGTTGAGCCATGGAACAGACTGCCAGAGGTGGTGGGTGCAAGAACCATCAATGGTTTCAGACATGTCTAGGACCAAGCAAAAAGCTTAATAGTTACTCAGGGGGATAGCAATAGGGCATTGGGCAAGGGAGAAAGAGTAAGGCAAAGACCCTAACTAGATAATAGGTCTGTGGCTAGGATAGGGTGTAACAGGGCACACTAGATGGACCAATGACATTTTCCTGCTGACATTTTCTGTTTCCACATTAAGGGGGAACTGTCATGTTTGTAGGGGAGGGTCTTCCTGTCTGAAGTTTTATTTTTGTATGTAAGGTACTTCCCATATTTTTTAGAAATGTCTTGGGCCTAGAAATTTGTAAATATTTTCCCAAGATGATGTTTATGGAACAAGTCCAATTTCATCTATGGACAATGTTTTTGTGTACTGTTTGTAAATTTTGGCCTTTGAGAGACAGATCACCTGACTCCTGACTGGCATAAAAAGTACAGTCTTGGCTGCCAGAAGAGAGCTCACCTTCAACTCAGGAGTGAGTAGGAACCTCTGAGGAAAGCGGTGTGGAGCCTGGAAGAAGCCAGTGAAAGGGAAGATGTCCAGCCAGGCTGGGTACAAAGGTTCCTGGGAGGATCTAAGGTGAAGGTAACACCAGTCCTATGGAGAGCACAGATACTGAAACCTGTGAAGTCTGAAAGGAGGGGAAGAACTATGGTGATCCTGAAGTGGGACTGTGACCCCAAAGGTTAGGGCTTGTTTTCTGGGGGATGTTTTCAGTTAGGGCTACTCACAAGAGCTCACCTTTGTGGGGTATCCAGTTAGATGGAAACCATGGGCACTAAGCATGCAGACACTTAGGCAGCAGGGATATCTGAAGGAACCCCAGTGGCAATTATGGAACACAGATGATGGTGGAAGGGGCTGCCCATACTTCTCAACCTCTCAGCATTAAAATGCATAGCACTGGCCTTCAAAATTCAGAGTAAATGGCTAGAATGTGTAGAACTTTCTTACTTTTAAGAATACTATGGGCCAGATATTCAAAACTTTGCACTGGGCAAAAATCATTTGCGCAGGTTTAGCGCGGGATTAGCGCGGGTCTGCCATATTCAAAAGGCCAAATAGAGCGGGCAAACTGCATTAGCGCCAGGCAAAGTATAATGTATACAGGAGCAAACTGACATGAATACAAGCGCAATGCTATATTCAGTGGCTAAGCGCCCAGCAGCTAAGTGGTTCATGCGACCCTAAGGCGACAGTTAGCGGTGTAGATACGCCAGAAAAAGCTGGTCTTAATCCTGGGCAATCAGCTTTGCGCAACATAAAATGGTCAGCGCCGGATGTGCTGGGTTTAGCGGGTCTTGCGCGACCCTAATACATAAATATAACATAGATAAAGCCATACATAGTGGAAGCTTGCTGCTAACCAATGGCATCCACAATGATGCCAACATCTGCCACCAGTCCCAGCCATGCCAGGCAGTGCGTGGTGACCCTGCATAGTGGACAGCATGGCAGTGTAGCCATACAGCACACACCTGCTGACCACACATATCTGTGGACAGAACAGATGCCAGCACACACATGCAGCACTGTGGGCATGGAGGATGTTGAGGGGGTGTGTATGGGTGGCCAGGCTGTGCCACAGACCAGGTGTGGCCACAAGGCTTGGGCTCAGCATGCAGTGCACATGGGCCAGTATGGAATACCCCAACACTGATGTGCCTTTCGGATACTATGCCCCCCAGCCACATACCACACAGCTGTACAACTGCCACAACACACAAAGCCAGATATGTACATGTCACTGTGGGGCAATCACATGCCACAGGTACAGCATCTGTGGGTCACACAACAGTGTAACAGTAATGTCGACTGTCAGTAAACACCTGCAGGTTGGGCCTGTCACTGTGTACAGTGCAATCAGCATCACTTGCCCTACACACCATAGGCAGTGCCACGTCCCTCACACTACTGTCTCCCTTGCTACTGTAGTGTCTGCTGTGCACTGTAGCATGCCCTACAGTGTGACAGTTGCATGCAGCACCACCACCACCTGTGCCTATGCTGTCCTGTCCCCTGGGGTACAATATTATGCTATGCTATGCTGTGCTGTACTGTTTACCTGTAGCCTGTAGCTATCATCGTGGCACTGCCAGACTGACCCACAGATGGAGCTGCGGTTGGACCTTGTCTGCCCTGTACTTCCAGACTGACCTACAGGTGGCTCTATGGGACCCTGCAGTAACGCTAGGCAAACTGTGTGCAAATCAGGGTATAATGAGATGCTAATCCGGTTGTTTGCCCAGAGACTACCTAAGTAGGCTCATTTGCATGGCACTTTTGAATATGGCACATTTTAGCTCCGGGCAAGCGTGTTTGCTCCAGGCTAACTGCTTAGCTCCGCGCTAATGTGTTAGCGTGGCGCTAATGGTACGGGGAATATTGTAAAGTTTTGATCACTGTTCTTTCTCATCTGCTGCTTCCTGCAACTGTACTGAGTCCATGCATTTGCTGGCACACACATTGGCCACGTAGTTCGTCTGTACCTGCCCTCACGTTGCTGTGTACTGTGTTGTTGTTGTGGGTTGCACTTCCTGGTTGTTTTATTCAGTGCTGTCTTATTCCAGGGCAATGTTTGCCCTGCACTCCCAGACCAGTTTGCATGGCCTCATTACCATGCTATATTCAGAAACTGTTTGCCCTGGGCTATTCCGTTTGAATATGGCTTGCTTTGTGCTCCGGGCTCAGTTTGCCCGCTGGGCAGTGCTAATTTTGCCCCTGGGCAAAGTTTTGAATATCTGGCCCTATGTCTGCAAATAGGGGTCCCACATATTTAGTGTTTTTTTTTTTGTTTTTTTTGCAACTCTGTTTCACTCCAGTCACTGGGAACTCCCTTGGATGCAGCTCAGAGGAGTTAGTCGTTTCTCCTGCCCTCCCTCGATCCTTCCACACCAGTCCCTCCTCCCCCAAAGCTCCCCACCACACTGACTTACCAACCCCATGGCTTGCATACCCCCACCCCCTGTGGCAGGGCTGCGCTCCTCTTCAGCACCCTTTCTCCAGAAGCTAGAAGGTGCCAGATGGTGAAGGAGGAATCGGGGGCGGGCCCGAGCAGGCAGGATCCGGCGGTGGGCATGGGGACTAGCTCATAAGCCCATCCACCCAGTGTCCAGAGTTTTTCCTTATTTTCCCCTCCCAGAGGTGTGGACATGCCATAACGTCAGCGTGCAGCGTGCAGTGAGCAGGCTCCCACACCTGCTCACAGACATCCTCCATCGCCTCTCCCTGTACACATCCCCACTGGTGTAGTGCTTTCCAGTCTCCACTGAGAGCTGCTACATAGTGGGGAACCCCAATCCGCCCTCCCAGGAGAGGAGAGGAGAGCAGTCCTCCAGATGCTCAGTCCTTTCTGAACCCTGATGCCCCAGATCCGCTCCCAAACCCGGGTCACCAGCATGGTGCGAGGTAAGACAGATGCCTCAGCCCTCAGCACCATCGGGCTAGCTTCACATATTTAGTGTTAAGGAATGTTTCTGTCATGTTAGTTCAATATTTTAATGGTCTGCATGTCCAGAAACTGGTCCAGCATTATGGAAAACATCAGTAAACCTTCGGGGAGCAAGAGTAAATTTGAGTGTCAAATTCATAGCGCTGTGTGAAATTCATAGCTGTTGAGAGGTATGAGGAGGCCCTCTCTAAACAAAGAGTCAGTTCCTGATCTCCTAGGTTTGTACAGTGCACTGGCTCCAAAGGTCCTACTGCAGTGGTGGGGTGGAGGGTCCTGGAGGATCTCACAAGATCATATCTTTATTATTTTTGTCATTTAAACATCAGCGTGTGTAACTAATGCAGATACTCTGCACCTCTTTGAAATAAAACACACACACACACACAGCCATGACCAGGGGGTGCAAGAGCTGTGGTTGCAGTAGGGCCCACACTGTCAGGGGGCCCACTGCCTCAGAGGTCAGCTTCAAGAAAATCTTTTATCAAAGACAAACTTGCAAGTTTCGCTTTGGAAATTGCTAATCCATTTGAAATTGGGTCTGTCAGGAGTGGCATCAGAAGATTCCAACTCCAGTTTCACATGGTGGTGGTGGGGGGGGGGTACAGAACAAAGAAACAATAGGGCCCATTACTCAAAATATTTAATCTTAGTGATTGTGTCCCCAGGAGGAGGAGGAGGGACAAATTACATTGTTCAGTTCCTTGATCATAGTGCCAGCAAGAGATGGCGGGGGGCATGGATAAACTATGGATGCTTAGCAGGACTGATACAAAAAAAACTTACTCTATAAAAATTGCATATGTGCTATCGGTTATTTTATATGTGTTGGTGTGGAGGTGGGGCCCCACGACGTATTTTGCAGGGGGGGCCTCGCAGTTGTTGGCACAGCCCTGCACACAAAACTGAAACATCTTTATCACAGAGCACTTCATCATGGTGGGTGGCACTAGATATTAATATTTTTATTGAGATTTTGCTCCCCCAGATAAATTCATCTGAGATGCAGCCTCTGATTTACTAGGGCTTTAGCAAATGTAAGTACATTGTGAGACTTGTTCAGATATCAGCAAAATGGAATATAGTATTTGCTGTGAGCAGGTACAGAACTGAAGCATTACAGTGTGTGATAAGTACTAACAGCCATGTTCATCTTAGAGTTGTCATGGAATTATTAAAGAGAATCAGAGATTTGGCAGATTTAGCATCAGGAGGAAGGCTGCAACACAGAACATGGGAACTGATAGGAAAATTCCACGGGGCCATTGTGTTCACCTCCTGCCTTCTAAGCAGCTATAGCTTTAAGTCTATGAGAAAATAGCTGTAGCCATTAGTTAACGGGAAGTGGTACCAGTCAATGTTATGGACTTTATTTATAACTTATTCATGCCAAGGCAGAGAGAGAGAGAGAGAGAGAAAAAAACAACAATCTCTTTTACAGCTTTGACCTGGGGAAGGTATAAATAGAGGACGTTCAATCACTCTGCAACAAAAACAATCAATCCGTGAGGTTTTTTGTGCATCTCTCCAGACCAAATCACACATGCTCTAAAGCCACAATCCGAGTGCAGAGTACCACGAGTATGCAATCTCTTGTGCAATTCATGTTGACAAGGCTTTTCACCAGAAAAGGTATCACCTTTTAAACAGGTTTTTATGGATCCCATGTACTGCACTATATTTCCTCACACAAAGAGTTCTAAATGTCCAAAAACAATCAATAGAGTGATATACAATTTGTTATAGTAATACAATATATCATGTCTCATACTGTCTAAGCTTGCTGGTGCTGGTCTAACTGCCACAGTGATTAGTTGATTTCATTTTTACCTGTGTGGAAGGTCCCAGGCCATCTGTCGGAGGAGTACTGCCCCCTCTACCGCCCCCCCATTGCACATTGAGTCTGGGGTACCTCACTGTTCAGTCCTTGCCGCGTCCTGTTCTTCATCTTCCTTAATGGTCACCCCAAGGTCCGTACCTCCTCATACATTCATCTGTATATTGATGATGCAGTCCTTTTAGCTGTGGCCCTTCTGCCCCTGAGCTGACAGCACGGCTCCAGCTTGACTTCTCAAATGTCCAGTGCATGCTCTGTAACAACCAGCTTGCTCTAAATGCAAAAAAAAGACAGTCTCTGTGACCTGGCACCACCTGGCCCATATTCAGTACCCCACTAACCACTGGTCTTCATGACCTTCATTGGCTACAATTTAGAGGCAGTCCCCTCCTCTAAATAACTAGACGTGTGGCTTGACAGTCACATTGACTTTTCTGTTCACATCGATGCACTACATTCCAAGCTCCTTCCTGAAATGAAGGCAATCTGCAGGAACAAAGCTTGTATCTCTCACCCTGCAAGATGAGAGACTGTCTCAAAAATTATCCTCTCTGCCTTTGATTTTGGAGATGACATATACAACTGTGCCCGTAAATCCACCCTTGCCAGACTGGATCCCCTATTCCACTCCTGTTGCTTTGCACTCGACTGTCCATCCCACACTCATCACTGCTCCCTGTACTCCTCCTTCTCCTTTCTATTTTTCAAACCCCACTGCCTCTCTCACTGCACCGCCCTCATTGCTAACTTCTGGTTTGGCTCACTCCTCTGTTATTTGTCCTCCCTCGTATGGTAATCTCATGCAACTTCCTATTCTCCTTGCTCTGCAGACTCTTGTGCCTTCTTCATACCACAAGTCAAACCTTTGCTAGTTAGTCTGCTTTCGCCCATGGACTCTCCATACTCAGCTTGTGAAAACAAGCATGATTTATTGCTCATCATGCTTACCAGAATAATCAATAAAATGAAATTAATTTATTCTCCCTTCCCCTCCATATCTGCACTTCCTCCTCCCCAGTCACGTTGAAGTCCCTACTCTAGATGGGAGAAAAGATGGCTGCTGACTTTAAACATGCAGGGGGAGCTCTCTGTCCCAAACCTGACTGATACACACTAAACTGCATGAAGAAAACACAAGCTGAAAAAAGAAGGATTCATCTTCTTTAGTAGAAGATTCTACTCCAGTTAGAAAGGGACCATTGGACTGCTTTTCTTTGTTCTAAAGATACTGGCCCAGAGGAAGCCTCCGCAGATCTTTTACTGGAGACTGGAGGGAATGGGTTTCCACCTGTAGCCTCCGGGGGACCCAGTATCTTTGACCTGATGGCTAATATGAACACTATGCAAGCCTCTGATAGAAACATAGAAACATAGACTTTGAAGGCAGATAAGGACCGCTTGGCCCATCCAGTCTGCTCATTTTCTTACCTATTGGATAAGCTGCAGATCCTAGTTAGCTAACAGCCTACTTCCTCCTACCCCCCACTAGAATTGCTTTATGTCTGTCTCATGCATTCTTGAATTGCCCCACTGTTCTTTACCCCACAACCTCCTCAGGAAGGCTACTCCATGCATCTACTACCCTCTCCGTGAAAAACTACTTCCTCACGTTGCCCCTGAGCCACCCCACTATATCTTCAAATAGTGCCCCCTTGTTCTTGCACATCTCTTTTTCTGAAAGATGCTACCCTCTTGGACTTTGCTGATTCCCTTGAGGTACTTAAATGTTTCTATCATGTCCTCCTCTTCTTCCTTTCCTTGAGTGTATACATATTAAGCTCCTTTAGTCTCTCTCTTCGTATGGCTTCTGGTGCAGATCCTGCACCATTTTTAGGTGCCCTCCTCTGGACTGCCTCCATCCTGTCTATGTCCTTGCTGAGATGGGGTCTTCAGAACTGCACGCGGTATTCCAGATGGGGTCTAACTAACTGTCTGTACAGAGGGATAACAACTTCCTGTTTTCTACTGGTGATGCCTCTCACTATGCATCACAGTATCCCCCAGCCCTCCTTTATGCCTTCTCACATTGCTTGCCTTTAGGTCACCTGATATGACTATACCCAGGTCCCTTTCAATTTTTGTTGTTGTTAGTACCTCCCCCCACATTGTGTACTCTTTCGTTTAGTTTATTCGTTCGACACAAAGTCATTACGAAGAATCAACAATACATTTTTACAGTCATCCAACAGATCATAAAATACAATGATATGAGTCTTCATTTAAAAGTTAATAGTATAAGACTGAAACTGTTCGTTTGATCCAGTAATTATTACAGTTAGAAATGAGGTTACATAAAAATTAGCAATTAATAAATCTTTCCCCTAGGCCAAGGCCAATTTAAAATCCAATGACAGGCTTATAATCCGTTCTTTGAGTTTACATCCCATCTCATAGAGCAACAAACAGAGCAGAAAAAACAGCAGAAAATTGCAATGGCCAAATGATACTCCAGTTAAAACATCATTACTGAACAGCCAATAATTTTCTAATTATATTTAGAGGGGCTCCAGACATCCTAACCCATCTGTAGCACCACTCAGGGACTCCATCAATCCAGGCCCTCAGTCTGAAAGGACAGCCAAAAACAACAGAGATATCTCCAATTCCTCACCTGTTAGCACTTTTAGACCTATATATTAGATCCCTTTCTGGAGGGAAAGCCTTTCTTTTAGGCTACAAGGCCAATTGGGTCTCATTATGCCAAGAAAGATGATTGGAGACTAAACTCATTATTGAACTGGCATAACAATACTGATAGTCTCATGATCATGTCCCAGGTCATACTGACGTGAGCTAATTATGCTGACCCACCCAAATTCTATCATACTCATTATTGTTTTACCAGATTCATAGATGTTAGAGCTAGGAACCAATGTTCAACTACCATTAACAAACAGTTCATCGCATTTGTCTATCAATTCTATCAATTTAGGATTTCAGTTAGAGTAGACAGCACCTCCTTTCATACAACAATAGTTCCCAGATAATGTTCCAGTCTCCTATTTGACAATTTTCAAAACTCACTTTGTATAAGTAGCCAGTAAACATACTGTAAAAATAATCTTAAACGCTTAATACTAACATACTAAATTGCCATCAGAATAGGCCTAACAGTCTTTCGTGTCTGCTCGTTTGGTTAGCCCCCACCCTGGAAGCTGACCTTGCTGCCCCCCTCGCACTCTCTGGCTTCTCCCTTCCCAGTCCCGGATATTCTTGCTGCACTGGATTTTGCTTCCAGAATTCTTCCCTTGTACCTGTCCCACCCCCTCTTGAACCCCTCCATCGTCTCTGCCTCCCGCCAGCATCTTGGGCAGTGCATTCCATGGCTCCACTACCCTCTCAGTGAAGTGGCACCTCCTCCTTTCTCCCCTGAATCTTCCCCTTCAGCTTCCACCCATGCCTTCTAGTTGCCCTCCCCTTCCTTCAAAGCACCCTGACTGCTCCTCCCCTATTTACCCTCTTCATGTACCTGAAGACCTTTATCATGTCCCCCCGGTCCCTTCTCTTTTCAAATGTGTACATATTTAGCTCTTCGAGCCTCTCCCCATTGGTCCTGCCCCCCAAGCCCCAAATCATTTTGGTTTCCCTCCTCTGGACCCTCTCCAGGAGTTCAATGTCCCTCTTTAAGTGTGGCCTCCAAAACTGCACGCAGTACTTGAGGTGCAGCCTCACCAAGCAGTTATACAGAGGGAGTATCACTTCCCTTCTTCTGGAGGTGATCCCCCTAGAGATGCATCCCAACATCCTGTTGGCCTTGGCCGCTGCCCTCCTACAAGTCTCTGAGTTGTTCATCTTGACATCCACCACCACCACCAGGTCCCTCTCAGCCATCGAGACTTGTAGCATTCCCCACCCCAGGGTGTACACTTGGCCCGGGTTTCTGGCTCCCAGGTGCAGTACCTTGCATTTCCCTGCATTGAACCTCAGCTTCCACTTTCTAGACCACCTTTCCAAAGCCTCCACTTCCCCCTGTAGGGCCACCCTCCCCTCTCCCCATCCACCACCGCCCCCAGTTTTGAGTCATCTGCAAAGAGACTCATCTCACTCATGATACCAGTCCTTATGTCAGAGACATAGGCATTGAACAGGAGGGGCCCAAGGACCGATACCTGCGGGACCCCACTAATGACCCTCCTTGGGGATGAGACTATCTTGCCAACCATGACCCTCTGGGTCCAGTCTTGGAGCCAATTGCCTATCCGTCTGATCATCTGGTTCCCCACCCCCATTTCTCCCAGCTTATTCAACAGGCCCCCATGAGGAACACAGTCAAACGCCTTGCTGAAGTCAAGAAAGAGGACATCCACTGGTCTACCCAGGTCCAAGGCACTCATCACCCAGTCTTAGAACTCCACAAGGTTTGTCTGACACAATTTCCTGGGGACAAATCCATGCTGTCTATCATCCAGGCACCCCGACTTTTCCAGGTCCCCCCCAGCCTCTCCTTGACAATGCCCTCCATCACCTTGCCCACCACTGATGTCAGGCTGATGGGCCTGTAATTCCCTGCCACCTCCTTTGATCTTCCCTTGTGGATAGGCACTATATGCGCCACCTTCCAGTCCTGGGGCACCCACCCTGTCCTCAGAGAGATGCTGAAAAGCTCCGCCAGGGGTTTTGCCAGGACATCCACCAGTTCCTTCAGCACTCTGGGATGTAATTTATCCTGCCCCAGTGCTTTCTCCATCTTAAGGGACCTGAGGGCTTCCCTCACTCTCTCTGCCGTGATTTCCACCTCCGCTACCTCATCCCCCTGCTTAGCCTTCCCCCCTCCTGCCAGTGATGCCCCCCTCCCCAGTCTCGCCCGATCGGTAGGGTCTCCCCCTCCTCAGTTTCACTGTCTCCTCCCATGTATAATTACACCCCATTTCCTTGGTGAAAACTGAGATGAAGTACTCATTTAGTATCTCAGCCTGCTCCCCGGGTCTTGTGCCCATCCCGCCCCTGTTTTAATCCTGCTAATCTGCCTCTTCACCTTCATTTTCCCCAATGTATCTAAAGAACCCCTTGTTCCCTCTCCTAATTTCCCTGGCCAGGTTCTGCTCCTTCCTTGCCTTAGCCACCCTCACCACCCTAGTGGCCCTTGAGACCATCAGCTCATACTCCCTTGTCCCTTTCACTCCTTGAGCACTTGAATTGCCTATAGGCCACCTTCTTTCCCCTCACCACCTCCTGAACCTCCCTGGTCCATCAGCAGGGTTTTTGGGCCCTACCGCATTTTCATCTTACTCTTGCACAGGTGCTGGCAGCCTCCTGCACCCCCCTCCTGATGATTTCCCACCTACTGTCAGCATCCATGTCTGGCCCAATCCCATCCAAATGCTCTTTAAGGATCCTTCCCATTTCCTTGAAATCCGCCCCCCTGAAGTCAGTTACCTCCGTCTTTGTGCAGCCTTCTACCCCTCCTAGGTCCAAGCAAAACCAGACTGTGGCATGGTCACTCCCCGCCAATGGGTCTCTTACCTTCAGGACCCCAGTCTGGTCACTGTCTGCCAGGGCCACATCCAGTACCCGCGCCTCCCTGGTCAGTTCCCCTACCGGCTGAGTTAGGAACATGTCCTGAAAGACATCCAGCAACCTCTGTTCCCTGGCCATAGAGGATGTCATAGTCTCCCAGTCTGTTCCTGGCATGTTTAAGTCCCCGAACACCATCACCCATCCCTGCCCAATCTGCAGTGTCTCCCAACATCTGCCACCAGACTCTCCTCCAGCTCTTCCACCAGTGCAGGGGGTCTATACACCACTCCTATTTTTACTCTCTTGCCCCCCTTGTTATCAAGGTGACCCAAATTGCCTTCACAGTTCCTCCCCTCCTCCCCTTCCTCCCCGTCCTTCCTGAACATGGTGTAACCCTCCAGGTTCCAGGTCCCAGTTGTTCCCTGCAGTGCTCAGGTCTCAGTGACTGTTGCCCACATCACCTCTCCCTCAATTAGCATCGTCTGGAGCTCAGGCATTTTATTGCCCAAGTTCCTGGCATTTAGCAGGACTACCTTCCACCCTTTCCCTATACTTCCATTTCCCCTGCTCGCATTCCCATGGGGATTCTGTCTTCCCCTGGTCTGCACCTTACCAGTCAGCCTTTTCCTGCATTCCTCCAGCTCCCCAGGGGGGGTGGAGACAGAGACCCTCCTTTATCAGACCCCTCTCGGCAGCCTTTTCTCCCATTGCTCCCCCCTTCACATGTTTAAACCCCACCTTTCACCAATGAACCCCTCAATTTTCAACTTAAGGATTTCCCTCCCCCCAAATTGAGATGGAGCCTATCTCTAGCATACCGCCCCTTATCCTCCCAAGTCTCCCCCCAGTTCCCCATCAACCAATACCCTCTGGCCCCACACCACTCCCTGAGCCACTGGTTTATCTCCCTAATCTTCCTTTTGTGTTCCCCACTAGCCCTTGGCACCGGCAGGATTTCCAAGAAGGAAATCGCACATTCTGTGTCATGACAGATCCTGTAAAGCTCCCTGAACCTTGCCTGTATCTCTAGCTCGCTATTTCCCTCAATGTCATTGGTACCCAGGTGGACCAGTATGTCCGGAGAACCCCCCACAATCCTTTGCCAGCTGATATACCTCATGCTTGGCCCTGTGCACCATTAGTCCAGGGAAGCATTTTGTTCTAACTAGGCAGGCTTCCCCCTTCCTATCCCATTTGATACCCCTGATCATGGAACCCCCAACAGGAGCACTCTGACCACTCCTTTTCCTCCATTTCCCCCCTTCCCTGTCTCTCATCCTTTCTACCGGCCCCTCTCCCCAGCCGTCTCCTTCCTCTATCTGGGTGCCACCTGCCGCCCTCTCCTTATTTATCCTGGCCACCCCCTCCCCTCTGATCCTTTGCCTCTCCTCCTCCTGAGTATCCTTCTGTACCCCGCTACCCCCCGTCACTGCTCGCGACTGGTCCTTCCCCCCATCTGCTAAACTAGCCTGGCTCGTCCTCCCTTCCTTCCCGTCTCTGTTCAGCCCGTCCCTTGCCTGTTGTGCTCCCCTGGCCTAAACCCTCAGCTCCTTTACTGTATCCTCCTTGTACTTCTGGTCCTTCTCCTTGCCCTTTCCTCCCAACTGATCCTTCTCCTTGTGCTTTCCTCCTCTTCATCTCTCCTCCTCCTGCTCTGATCCCCTGCTCCCCGTTTTACGCATTCCAAGTTCCCCTGTTCTTCCTGCTATCTGGCCCTCCTCCTTCCCCACTCCTTTCCATCTCTAACTGTATCTGTCATGGCTACATCACACCCCTCATCCTCAAGCAGAAGAAGAGAACTGAAGCGGTTACTGAGCTTAAGGTCCGATCCACTTCCCCACCTTGCTTCCTTCTGTCCTGCCCCAGCCATCTGCCTGCTTCCCTGAGAATGTCCTCCCTTTGGCCCCCCTCTGTGGGGGTCCCCAGATACCTGCCTACTTCTTTGGTAGTGTCCTCCTTTTGGGACCCCTCTGTCAGGGTCCCTATGTGAACCCAGAGTACTCTCCTGCACTCCTTTGCCAATGTCCCCATCCCTAGTGCTTGTTGCAACCCTGTGGGAGAGCCCCTGCCCTATTCGCTCTCTGAGCATAATGAATAGTATCACATAGATTTCAAGCTTCCGGTCCCCCTAGGCAACACTGGCATACTTGTAATGCTTTAAAAATCAGCTTGTAGCACTCTTAAGTGTAAAAATCCAATATTCAGCTCGCCTCAGCTCTCCTCGGTCTCTTTTAATAATCAACATTAGTAGCATCATTGATAGGAGCTTCTTTGTTTAAAACAACCTTTTCTTGCCAGTCTTTTAGCAACACTAGTCGATAGTATTAATTCTCTCCCACAAACAACATTTAATACAGCCTCCTATCTCTCCACTACCCCATTTGTTTTAGCTTACTTGCAACGTATTGGCGCTGCTCATCCAGACACCAAAAACCAACCGCCATCTGACCGCAAATTTCAGCAATAGTTGGACTACTATTAATCACTGCTAGTGTAGCTATCAGGCTGCAAAATTTACTTAGATTTAGAAACCATTTGGATAAATAATACTGGTTTGATTCATAAATCCGATAGGAAAAAAGTTTCCTATGCAGCATTGGGGGAGCAACGAGCGTGCTGCAAGGAGCGGAGCAGCGCTGCGGTCATCTTGCTGCCCCACCCCCTTCCAACAGTTAGGTAACAGCTTACCCGTCTACTCTTTCCCTGGGTTTTTGTTTCGCAGGTGCATTACTTTGCACTGAATCTAAGCTGCCATACTTTTGACCATTCCTCCAACCTTGCCTGATGTGGGTGGCAGTTCCCCAAATAATGATCCCAATCAGGTTAAACACCAGTCTCCTGCAACCTCAGAAACAGAGCAACTTTTAAAAGGAAATACTGGCATCTTTTCAAAGCTTTCTTTTATTCTTTATAAATGTTCACCAAAAAAGAATGTTATTACTGAATAAACTTCTGCTGCATAAAAATAAATTAAAAATGATGTTGCTGGCTTTCTGGCAGAAATAGAAAGAACTGAAAAAAAGCAGTGGAGAAAGAAGCCCAACTGAATTCCATGGAGAAAAAAAGCACTAACAGCTGTTAATACTGGTCTGACCTTCAGTCAGTGCTGGACAAAACATTTGTTAAATATTGTTCAAAAACCATCTTGATATCAGAAGAAATGCAGATAACAGTTACAGTAGAAGGAGATGACATATAAACAAAATAACTTTTCTCAGTTGTGGCTCTCTCATATACAAGGTAAACTGAACAAATTAAGGTAGAGTTATTTATACTTTTTCCCTATTATTAGAACCCCAAGACTTCAAGCTGGAAAAATAGAGGGATTACAGATCAACATACTCAAAAAGAAATCATCTTAATAAAACAACAAAAGGCTTGCGTAAGAATGACTGAAAACAAAAGGAAAATTTATCTGAATCTTATTTGGAAATATTTACAAACTCTCCTGGAAGGAAAATCCTCACAAGATTATGAACATACAAAATTTGCCAGCAGATTAAGGCCTAGAGGTCTATCAAGTCTGCTTGAATGTGCAGCTAGCACCCCTTATTCTGCAGATGCCCCTCCCTTCCACCCTTCCCCTTCATTGACCCTCCCCCTTGTCCTGTCCCATCCCCTTTTGAAGCAGTCCACTCTTCTACTGGATACCACTTCTGCAGGTAATGCATTCCACCCAGCCACCACCCTCTCTGTAAAAAAGTGTCTCCTCATCTCCCTCCTGAACCTTCCTCCCTCCAGTCTCATATGATGGCCCCTGATATCCCTCCCCTCCCTTACTTTGAACAGCCCCTCTGTACCTGTCTTGTTTATTCCTTTCTTGTACTTAAAGGTTTCAATCATGTCCCACCTTCCCTCCTCTCCTCCAGTGAGTACATGTTCAACTCCCTCAGCCTCCTCTCGTATGATAAGTCCCCCAGCCCCTTGATCATCTTTGTCGGCCTGTGCTGCACCCCCTCCAGTAACTTAATGTCCCTCTTCAGATACGGGCACCAGTACTGCACGCAGTACTCCAGGTGCTGTCTAACTAATGACCTGTACAGTGGCAGAATCACCTCCTCCCTCCTCAAGGATATACCCCTTGCAATACAACCCAACAATTTGTTGGCCTTTGCAGCTGCCTTCCTACATTGTGCTGAGTTGTTCATTGACCCTGTAATGAGCACCCCCAGATCCTTCTCCTCCTCTGTCTGAGCTAGCTGCACTCCCCCCAGCTGGTAACTCCTCCTTGCTTTCTTCATCCCAAAATGCAGCACCTTGCACTCTTTTGCATTAAACCCCAGTTGCCAGGTGTCTGACCAGGTTTCAAGCTTTGCCAGATCATCCTGCAACCCCTGCCATCCCCCTAGGTCATCCACCACCGCTCCTACCTTGGTATCATCAAAAAACAGACTGATCTTGCTCTTGATGTCCAATGATATGTCTACAATGAATATCCCAAACAACACTGGCCCCAACACCGAGCCCTGTGGAACACGCTTGTCACTACCCTTGGGTGTGAGAGCTCCCCACATACCACCACCCTCTGTTGCCTTCCCTGAAGCCAGTTCCCTACCCATCTCACCAGCTTTGCACCTGCCCCTGTGCCTACTAACTTATTTCCCAGCCTTCCATGTGGCACCGAGTCTAATGCCTTACTGAAGTCCAGATATAGGACATCCACTGCATGGCCCCTGTCCAGTTGCCTATTTAGCCAGTCATAGAACTCCACCAGGTTGGTTTGGCAGGATCTGCCCTGTACAATGCCATGCTGTCTGCTGTCCTGTAGTCCTTTGGCCTCTAGGAGGGCCACCAGCCTCTCCTTCAGGATAGTCTCCATTAGCTTACCCACGATGGATGTGAGGCTCACTGGTCTGTAGTTTCCCGGTTCATCCTTGGGGCCACTCTTGTGGAGGGGCACCACATGAGCCATCCTGCAGTCCTGAAGTACACACCCCAAATGTAGTGAGGCATTAAAGAGGTCTGCCAAAGGTCCTGCAAGAACCTCTGCCAGCTCCTTCAGTATCCTGGGGTGGATGCCATCTGGGCCTGGTGCCTTATCCACCCTCAGTGCCTTCAAACCCTCCCGAACTCTGCCCTCCATGATTTCCCCATCTGTCACCCCTCCCCCCCTGTTTCTGCCATTTCTCCCCCGCTTAGGTGTCACCCCCCTCTTCTCTTTAGTAAATACTGAGCAGAAGTACTAATTTAGTGCTTCTGCCTTATCGAGCTCTGCTTCCACCCAACCCCCTCCTTCCTAATCCTTACAATGTGGTCCTTACAGCTCCTTTTCTCCCTGATGTGCCTAAAGAAGTCTTTCTCTCCCTTCTTAATGCCTTGTGCCAGCCTGAGTTCCGTAGATGCCTTGGCTCGCCTTACTGCCCTTGTCACCTCCTTTGATTCCATCAAGTACTCCTCCCTGTCCTCCCTTCTCCCTGTTTTCTTGTACTTCCTAAAGGCAGCTCTTTTCCTCCTTACCTTTTCCATGACCTCCTTGCTCAACCAGCTCAGTTTCTTAGCCCTAGCCTTCTTGCTCTGAGCCTTGCAGCAGGTTTTGGTTGCCTCCAGTATCCCCAGCTTTATGAGCTCCCACCTCTGGTTAGTGTCCATACTAGATTGAATTCTGGCCAGGTACCCTTTTATCACTTCCCCCATCCTCCCAAAGTCAGCCCTCCTGAAGCTCAGCACTCCTGTACCAGATTCCACTCCTTCCTTGCCCATATCCAATGTGAGCCATACTGAGTGGTGGTCACTCCCTGACAGCGGTTCCTCCACTGTAAGTTCTCTCACAAAGTCCTCATTTACCAGCACAAGGTCAAGGGTATTCCCTAACCTGGTTGGTTCACTGACCATTTGCAGCAGGAAGCTGTCCTGGAAGGAATCCAGCAGTACCTGCTCCTTCTGTTCCTGGTTGTTGGGGTGCTCCAGTCCACTCCTGGCATGTTGAAGTCCCCACAATCACCACCTACCCTTCTCACAGGTCTTCCTGATCTGTCCCACTAGTTCCCTGTCTAACTCCTCCGTCTGAGATGTCGGCTTGTACACCACTCCCATTCTAAGAATCCTATTCTTGGAATCCTGGATTTACATCCAAAGTGACTCCATACTACCCTCCTCCCCTTCCTCCCTTACACACTTCAGTCCTTCCTTCACATATAGTGCCACACCTCTTCCTTTCCCAATCACCCTGTCCCTATGAAATAACCTGTACCCTGGTACAGACAGGTTACAGTCACTGTATTGGGTGGCCCCTGTTTCTGTGATGGCTGCAATGTTCACCTCTCCCGCTGCCATGAGCACCTGTAACTTTGCAGTTTTCCTCCCAAGGCTCCTAGCATTAAGGGAAACCACCTTCCACCCTCCCCCTCCCATCCTGCCCTCCTTTACTAGCATCACCAATAGTACTTGCCATTTGTCCTTTGTCACTGTTATGGAGGTAGCTCATATGGTTTCCCAACCTGTGGTCTCTGCATGTCTCTTGCCCAATTGCCATCCCCGTTCCTAGTTTAAATTCCTACTTCCTCTATGCTCCTCCATCCTCTGTTTCAACACTTTCTTTCCTCCTCACTCCAAATGTAGTCTGTCCTTGGCATAGAGACTACTGTCCTCCCAGGTCCCTCCCCACCCCCCAACAGCCCATACCCTTTAGCTAACACAGGTTCTTAGCCATCTGTTAAATTCCTCTATTCTCAGCTTTCTTGTTGTGCTTGCCTTGGGCACTGGAAGTATTCAGATTTAAGTTACTGTATATCACAGTACCTTTTCAAAAAACAGGTATAACAAATTGAATAGCTCTCCATAATACAATGTAGGAATGAATAATAGTAGGAGTGTTGTGCAGTATGAATAATGTGGTGCAGTGGGAATGAATATGATAATGTGCACCATGTACCAGT
Organism: Neoceratodus forsteri; assembly: GCA_016271365.2. Lineage (NCBI taxonomy): Eukaryota > Metazoa > Chordata > Ceratodontiformes > Ceratodontidae > Neoceratodus > Neoceratodus forsteri. Next base: position 559,118,515 of record CM057458.1, read on the forward strand.
AATTAGGATTTGACCTCTCTATGAGAGGAAGGAAAGATCATGGTAGTGATACAGTGCAGTGGTTGTGGGGCTGCAGTCTTTTGGCACACCTTCTGGAGACTACGTCCTGCCCCCTATGTACTCACCTTTTTGGGTTGCAGGCACAGGTTGCTGGACTTTGGGCCGAACTGGCAAGGGTGCAGAGGACCATCTGCCCCACCAAGGAGCCAGCAAGTCTGTTGCTACTTCCCTGGAGGATGTCTAAGCAGATGCAGAGTGGACCCTGGTGGGCTCTAGGAGGGTGAGGGTGGTGGGAAGGGTGTATGCTTCTCCAACTATACCACTCCTTTGCCATACTGCTGGGATGGGACAGCCAACAGGAGGCACCCATCACAGTTCGCAAGGGAGGAGGTGGGGTCCTCAGAAGTGGATTTCCCAAAGAGGGAGGCAGAGGCCCGTAGCTGAAAAGGAAACAGCTGCCAGTGGAGGACTGGGGAGGTGGCATGCTTGAGCAGTGATTTTGCTTGAAGGGATGGAAAGTATATCTAGAGATCACTAGGGCAGCGGGAACTGGGTGGGAGCTGGACATCATTGTCCATCTGTGAACAAATAAGCTATTGAGGGATAAGGAAAGAGTAGACCAAGGTAACTTCAGGGAGATGGGGTGGGACCTCAAGTAGGTTGCACACACAGTGACTTTCTCTGAAGTGTTATTTGTGTGTGGCCGGAGAGAGACAAGAGTAGTTCTGCACCAAAACTTTTAACAACTGGTTGAAGATATGGTGCAAGAAGGTCTTCAACTATTTAGAGACTTGGGGCCAGCCTGAGAGAATACGGGCCTCTGTAAGGGAGATGGCCTGCATCCTTCCAGGAAGGGGACCACAGTCCTCGTTGGGAGGTTTAAATGCTACTTGGATGAGCATTTCATCTAGCCAGGGGGGAGGCAATCAAACCAGGGGAGGCAACAATTGCTCGCCTGGATAATGGAGTATCAGAGAGAGAGAGAGAGAGGGCCCGAGGGGAAAAAAACTCCTCTAAGACAGGGGTGCAGAAAGGAAGGGATGAGTACAAGGTAGTTGAAAAGTGGGTTATGAAACAGGTAAGTGAGAGTAGAGGATTGAAGGTGACAAGGAATGGTGGAGGTAAAAAGAGAAGAAGTGAGTTGGGGGACTTCAGGGAACAATACAGGCAAGAAGAGGGGGAAGCAGGAAAGCAGGCAAGAAGGAAGGAAGTCAGATGTGTAGAGCCATGTGTGCCCAGTCAAGGAGTCTTGGAAACAAAATTTCAGACCTAGAAGCTATCATGGCAGAGGCTAACCTGGATTTAGTGGCAATAATAGAATCATGGTGCACTGAGCACTATGACTAGGATATGGCCATACCAGGCTACTCTTTGTTCAGTAGAGACAGGGCAGGGAGAAGGGGTTGTATTATATGTGGGGGAAGGAATCAAGGTAATGGATGAACAGGGGCATCCATTGGAAAAAGAGGGACTGGAGGTACTATGGGCCATCCTGAAAACAGGCTCTGGAGCCGCTGTCCATACCAGAGTAGTGCACAGGCCTCCAGTACAGGCAGAGGGGTTGGATAAGTTACTTGAGGAAGCCATCATTAAAATGACAAGTAAGGGGCAGGTGATGCTAGTTGGTGACTTCAATCTTCCAAATGTGGAGTGGAGCCTTCAAACTACAGCTTTAGCAAGGAGTAGAGCCATCTTTGACTCCCAACGAGGGGCTTTTCTCAGGCAGCTAGTCAAAGAACCCACTAGGGCCAGGGCAGTGCTAAACCTGGTGCTTACAAACAGGGACAGCATTGCAGACATCACAGTACGCAGTCCCCTTGGTACCATTTATCACCATACAGTGTTAAACATAAAAACAGGAACAGAGGCTAACCACATGAGGAAGAGGGTCCTGGACTTTAGAAGGGTGGATGTTAAAGAAATGGGAGACTGCCTCAGAAACAGCCTCAGAGGGGATTGACAGGGAGAGGTAGAGGCACAGTGTGGAAAAATAAGGGAGGACATAATTAGAGCAACCAACCTATGCATGAAGGGAGTCATTAAAACCAGAAGGAAAACGTGATTGTTATGGTTCTCTAAAGAATTGGCAAAGGTTGTAAAGGAAAAAAAGGGTGGCATTCAGGAGGTGTAAGAAAAAGCAGAGGGAGGAGGACAGGGTGGAATACCAAATAAAGCACAGGTAAGGCAGTGAGGGGGGAGAAAAGGTGCAGACAGAGGGAAGGATCCCAAAAAGGGTTGCCGGAATGAACTGTAGTTAACCTTAACTGCCAGCAGTAATTGTGCTTAAACTAGAGTTTTTATGAATGCTCTTTTGATATATTGCTTAGAGTTTTCTACTCTGATTAATTTTGCCCCCGTCCTTTATCAGCCCCTCTGCTAAACTTCTGTCCTGAATACCTGTTCTGTCTCTCTCCTTCCCGTTTCTTACTTGCTCAAAAACCCGCAACCCCTCCCCTACCATTAAGCCTCCAAGTTCTGCTCTATTTCTGCTAACCCCCTTTTTCTTTTTTCTCCACTTTTAGGGTCTGAGGGCTTTTTTTTACCAGCCCTCCCCAGCCCCTCCGAGAGTTGCCACCGAGAATCTGCTGGGTCTGAAGGCTTGTTTCGTCTGTAGCCCTCCCCAACCGCTGCAAGAGTCACTGCCAAGTTACCCAGGTACTGGACTAGAAGCTGTAGCATGACATGCTCTCCCTAGGGAGCTCAATTTAAACTTGGTGCCTTTTTTGTGGAACAGCTTCCTTAAGCCCTGTTAGATGTGAGCCCTCCTCGAAACTCTGCCAGCGCTCAGTGCTCCCACTGCAGATCTCTCCTTGAATATTTGAATTTCTCCCACCTGCCCTCACCCACCTCCATTGTTTATTAAATACACATTTGCCCCATCCTCTGCTCTCCCTGACTGGTCTCTGACAAATAAGAGGTAAGGCACACTGCCATGAAGCTTGAGCTTACTACTATCAAGTAAGGGTGCTCTGCAGCCTTCTAGCCAGCTATCTCCTCTGTCCCTCCCCTATTCCATTCCATCTCTCAGTTCACCATGCAGCCTTCCCCTTATTTCCTAATCCTCCTGATCCCTGTCTGTTCTGCCATTGCTTTGGACTACATTACCCCTCCCTTCGCTGCTCCCCCTGGCACTGATGCGTACCAGGTGGACTTTACTTTTTTCAACTTTCTACCTCTTCCCCGGTGAACCTCTGGTCCCGTTCAGTACACTAGTCCTAATCTGTATTTCCACCTCTTCAGGAACCTCATCCAATTTAAATGAACCATCCCTGCTAAGTTCACTTTTGCCTTCATTCTAGCTGCAACCTGGATTATGGTCCTCTCAATATCTCCTAGCAGGTGATGTGGAGTCCAGCCCTGACCCCGTGACAGCTGGGCTCCCACCTATCAGGCCGGTCCTTCAGTAGGGTCCCATCTAGAGGCTTAAAGATTGCCCACCTAAACATGAAGCCTCATAGCAAATCATGAGGAGCTGATTGCCTGGTCCTCTGCTCACGAACCTGATCTCCGTGGCATAACCGAATCTTGGCTTAGGCCTTCCCTCCTTGACTCCCTGGTTACAACATGATCCATGTCGACCGGCCCTCTTCCAAAAGGGGTGCTGGCCTTGTACTGTTTTCTAAGTCCCACCTAAAGCTAACCCTGCCCCCCATTTGAGTCCTGTGAGGTGCTTCATGCACTGCTTCTATTGGGTGGCACCAAAAAGCTGCACATTGTATGTATCTACATTCCCTCCTCGCATCCTGCAAACTAGGACTTGAGGAACTCCTAGTATTTCTACCCCAAGCCACCAAAAACAAAGAAGTGCTTTGAATAGGTGATTTCAATCAGGACTGGCTGGGTCCAAACTCTGCTGTTCTGGACTCTAACATCAGCAAAGCCAACCTAACTCAGCTTGTCATTGAAACAACAAGGTATTCCAGCAATGGTACCAGCCACACCTTCCTCGGCTGAATCCTTACCAACAGACCAGACAGAATCTCCTCTGTTATCATGTTGTCCGGCGCTGTTTGTGACTATTCCCCCATAATTTGTGTTTGGGATGCCCGTTCCCCCTCACACCCACCTAGAATTGTCAGCATGACTGACTTCTCCACCTTTGATCCTACAGCTTTTCTAGCTGATCTCCAGCAGGTTGACTGGTCCCTCCTATTCACCACTGACAACATTGATCTAGCCACTGAATATTTGACAAACTCCCTGCTCTCCCTGCAGGTGAAGCACATTCCTTCTATAAGGCACAGGGTTCGGGACATGCCCACTAAGTGGTTAACTAGTCCTCTTCTCCATATGCTTAAATCATGAGACAAGCTTTGGAACAGATGGAAAGCCTCCTCCCTTTATTCCGACTATGTTCCCCAATGCTCCCTAAGGAACTCATGTAAGAAAGTGATTCATGTTGCCAAAGGCAACTATTATAGTGACCTTCTCCATGCCTCTTCTCATGACCCTAAAAGGTATTGAGCACAAATCAACCACATCTTGGGGCGCAATATGACCCAAACCCTCCTAAACATGCTAATTGACAATGTGTCCTGTAATAACCCTAAAATTATTGCTAATGCTTTTAACTCACTCTTTACTGCCCCCCCTTGTTCTGCCTCTGACTTGCCCATCCCTGCTACCACTCCACCCCATCCTCCCCTGGTTCTCGGCCCGGTCACTAGGGCCGACATCCTATGGATCCTCAACACGATGTCCCCTCATGGAAATGCAGGTCCCAATGGACTTGAACCTAGAATTCTCAAGCTAAGCGCCTCCCTTCTAGCTACCCCTGTTATGTGTTTGTTCACTCTTTCCATTAGCTCAGGTACAGTGCCCTCATGTAAAAAAGCTACGGTTATCCCTGTCTTCAGAAAGGGTGACCCAAAATGCCCCATGAACTACCGTCCTATAGCACTCTTGCCTACCCTCAGTAAGCTTCTGGAGAAGCTTGTTCATCACCAGGTATCTGACTTCTTAGTCAGCTATAACCTGTTATCCCCAGCTCAACATGGCTTTAGACCAGGGCACTCAACCACTACAGCCCTAGCGCAATTCTCCAGTGACACCAAAACCAACATGGATAAAGGTCAACTCATGGGTGCCATTTTTATTGACCTATCAAAAGCATTTGACTCAGTCAACCACCTCCTGCTCTTGCACAAGCTAGACTCACTAGGTGCCTCCCAGTGCACCACTGCCTGGTTCTCCAGCTATCTGCACAATCGCTCCCAGTCTGTCTCCTATCATAAAGTCCTCTCCCCTCCCCACTATCCACCAGAGTCCCGCAAGGCCCTATACTTGGGCCCCTGCTCTTTTCAATATTTATAAATAACCTACCTGACATCCCCACCCACTGTCGTGCCTTACTCTACACTGGTGACCTGGTTCTCTACGTCTCCTCCAGCTTTATCGATGAGATTAACTCCCACCTTCTTCTGATCTGCATCGGATCCAAACATGGCTTACTTCCCACCACCTTGTACTAAATGTTGCTAAGGCCCAGGCAATTCTCCTTGAGTCCCACTGGAATCCTGCACCCTGACCCCATCGCTATGGTTTCTTACCTTGATGGCTCCCCTGTACTTGTTACCCACTCTTTCAAATACCTCAGGGTCACCCTGGATCCATCTCTTACTTTCTCTCTTCATGTCAATGCGGCTTGCAAATCAGTCAATGCCACAATCATGCTGGCCTATCGTATACGTCATGTTCTTACCCCTACAGCCAGGATCTCTGTCATCCAAGGACTATACTCCCTGGGCTTTGCTATGTTTTGTTGGTCTTCGCTCAGGTGCAGGCTAATGTCCTACAAACGTGGAATGTCACCTACAATAATGTCTGCAGATTTGCTTTATCTGCCCCTTGTCTTACACACCACTGCACACTCTACTCTGGCCTCTGCTGGTTATCCCCTTCTTCCCGATGCTCATACGCCTTAGGCTGTCTGACAACATAATTAATTCTTCTCTTCCACCCTCCCTAGCAGCCATGCTAACCCCAGCTGACTGCTCCTGTTCCCTCCGGTCCACGACATCAGCTCTGCTCTCTGTCCCCAAATGCTCCACCAAAATGGGCAAACTTGCCTTCTCCTTCTATTCCCCAAATTCTGGAACTCACTTCTGTTTGACCTCAGATGCTCCAAGTCTCACTCTGCCTTCAAGCGAGCCCTCTTTAACTACTTCATCTCCCTCGACACTTGCAATTGTCCTTAGCCTATGGACTGGTGCTGATGTTACCCCTGCCATGCACTTATCCTGCCCTCTCTGTCCCTTTCCTTTTTCTCTCAGCGCTTCCATCATGTACTTAGGTCTCTCTAATTTCTGACTTGCACCTGCATCCTTCCTTGGCTTAGCTTAATGTGCCTTTCATGTTTGCTTCAGTGTATGCCTTAGTGTTCCCGTCTAGGGTTCTATGTCATAACGGTGATCGCAGAATAGTGATCGCCATTACGGTGAGTGTATATCACCGAAAATGAATTTTGGAGATACACTTGTGTCGAGAATGAGGTGCCGAGACCTATGGGTTTTTCTAATGCGGGGGCTGCCCCTGCACCCTCCTCTACTTATGGATTCTCAACTCCGGGGGTGCATGTCGGGGGGTGAAAACTTAAAAACTGAATGCTGCCTGCTGGAAGAAAAAATGCGCTGGACCTGAACACTACATCCTATACCTCCCAACTGACCTCCCTACCTCCCTCCCCACCACGCTAGCAGATCAGCTCGGCAGCTGCCCACCACAACCCCACCCACATACCATCCCTCCTCTGCCTCTCTCCCCTCCCGCGTGTATCTGCACGTACTTCCCTTTGCCATTTGTTGCCCACCCCGGTATCCAGTTGCCCCCACTGCCACGTAGCCCTGAACACAGGCGCCATAATTGAGTCACCATTTTTGTAGATGCCCAGCTGCAGTCATCTTGTTCTTGGGTACCCCCCCCCCCAATATAGCATCATGTCCATTTATCCGTTTGATCATTGTATTCATTTGCTTTGCACATGTCCATGCTTTTGACTTTGTATAATTACTTTATTGCCTGTATCGTGACTGCCCGCAAACTGCAATTCTCCCTATCCCTATGTTGATTGTATTTGACCCCTTCTCACTGTTATCTCTTTCATGTGCTGCATCACATGGTGTGATTATGTATTTCAACTTATATTCTCCCAGTTCTTGCCTGAAAATAGGCATTTCTATGCCTAGTGCACTCACCCGGTTACCAAAAGCAAAAAAATAAATAAATGTGTTGCGTTTACCATCCAGTTATGTGCCATGTAATATTGCTAATCTGTAAAGCTGTTTTTATCTCTTTATGTCCCGTGGTGTAATTGTTATTCCCTGTATTTCCTGACTGTAACTTGTTTTGACTTGTATTCTCCCGGGTCATGCCTGAAAATAGGCACCTTTGTCTAGTGCACTTATCCAGTTACCAAAAGCAAATAAATAAATAAATGGGATAAAACTTTCTTCAGATACATACAGTAAGTGAGAAGAGGAAAGCAAGGGGAGTCATAGTGAGGATTAGAAGGGTTGAAGGGGGAGACTGCACAGAAGAGGTCCATGAAAAAAGCTGACATTCTGAGCAAGTACTTAGAAACACGGAATGTGACGGCAGATAAGGACCACTTGGCCCACCTAGTCTGCCCATTTTCCTACCTAACAGATAAGCTGCAGATCCTAGTTAACCAACAGCTTACTTCCTCCTACCCCCCACTAGGACTGCCTTATGTCTGTCCCATGCATTCTTGAAGTCCCCCACTGTTCTTGACTCCACGACCTCCTCAGGGAGGCTGTTCCATGCATCCACAACCCCTCTGTGAAAAATACTTCCTCACATTACCTCTGAGCCGTCCCCCTCTATTTTCAAATTGTGCCCTCTTGTTTTGCACATCACTTTTCTCAAAGATGCTACCCTCTTGGACTTTGTTGATTCCTTGAGGTACTTGAAAGTTTCTACCATGTCCCTCTCTCCTTCTTTCCTCAAGATTATACATATTAAGCTCCTTTAGTCTTTCTTCATATGTCTTCTGGTGCAGACCCTGCACCATTTTGGTTGCCCTCCTCTGGACAGCCTCCACTCTGTCTATGTCTTTGCGGGAGTGGGGTCTCCAGAACTGCACACAGTACTCCACATGGGGTCTCACCAACTGTCTGTACAGAGGGATAACAACTTCTTGTTTTCTACTATTGATGCCTCTCCCTATGCATCCCAGTATCCCCCCAGCCTTTCTTACTGCCTTCTCACATTGCTTGCCCACCTTTAGGTCATCTGATATAATTATCCCAAGATCCCTTTCCATTTTTACTGTTGTCAGTATCTCACCCCCCATTGTGTACTCTTCCTCTGGGTTTTTGTTTCCCAGTTGCATTACCTTGCACTTATTTGCATTGAATCTGAGCTGCCATACATCTGACCATTCCTCCAACTTTGCCAAGTCCCTTCTCATCCTTTCCACTCCATCTTGTGTATCAACCCTGTTGCTGATCTTTGTGTCGTCTGCAAAGAGACATACTTTTCCTTCAGTTCCTCTGCAATGTCACTTGTAAAGACATTAAAAAAGGACCCGGTCCTAAGTACTGAACCCTCACGGTACCCGCTAGTAACCCTCCTTTTCACTGTGGACTCCATTTACTACTACCCTTTGCGTCCTGTTGTCTAGGCAATTTTTATCCAGGCTACCACCTTGGGACCCACTCCAAGGCTGGCTAACTTGTGTATTAATCTTTTGTGTGGGACTGTATCAAATGCCTTGCTAAAATCTAGGTAGGCCATGTCCACAGCCCCTCCCTGGTCTACTACTTTGGTCACCCAGTCAAAGAAATTTATTAGATTCGTCTGACACGACCTTCCCATCGTGAATCCATGCTGCCTTGGGTCCTGTATCCCACTGGCCTCTAGGTACTCAACAATTCTTTCCTTCAGAAGTGATTCCATCATTTCCCCTACCACTGAGGTCAAACTAACTGGTCTGTAGTTTCCTGCCTCTGTTCTGCTCCCACTTTTGTGAAGAGGAATCACATTCACCCTCCTCCAGTCCTCAGGAACCACCCCATCCTCCCATGATTTGTTAAAGAGAGTAGTCAGCGGTGTCACTAGTTCTACCCTTAGTTCCTTTAGAATTCTTGGGTGAATCCCATCAGGCCCCATTGCTTTGTCCACCTTCAATTTTATTAGTTCTTTCAGAACCCTTTCTTCTGTAAATGGACTGGTATCGACCCCCATCTTCAGAGTGTTTCTCTTGTTTGGTTTAGGTACCTCTCCCCCTCCTCTTCCTTTGTGAATACTGAGCAGAAATATTCGTTCAGTATCCCTACTTTTTCACTGTCACCCTCTACCCACATTCCCTCCCCTTTATTAAGCCTCAGTAGCCCTCCTTTGGTCTTTCTTCACTCTCTAATGTACCCATAAAAGGTGTTATCCCCCTTCTTAACAGAGTTGGCTATCCTTTCCTTGGTTTGGGCCTTTGCTACTCTGACTGCCTTCCCAGCCTCTTTCTGCTTTAACTGATAAAGTTCTCTGTCCTGTGTTTCCTTATATTTCCTGAATGCTATCCTTTTCTCCTTAACCTTCCCTGCCACCTCTTTTGAGAACCATAGCGGTTTTTTCCTTCATTGTGTTTTGCTCATTTGCTTTACACAAAAGGCTTGTTGCCTCTGTGATGGCTGTTTTGATTACTCCCCATTGTTCCTCCATCCCTCTTTCTTGCCTGTTTGCTAGTGCTTTTCTGAGGCACTCTCTCATTTTCCCAAAGTCAGCCCTCCTAAAGTCCAATACTCCTGCTTTTGTACGGCTTGATTGTATGGCTGTTTATCATGAACCACACTGTTTGGTGGTCGCTTGTTCCCAGATGGCTACCCACTTCTAAATCTGAGATTCTTTCTCCATCCCCATTTGAGAGTACCAGGTCTAAGATTGCTCCCTCCCGAGTGGGTTCCAATACTAGCTGTGTGAGGCATGCCCCTTGAAGGGCATCAAGAAGTGGTTCCATGACCATGACCATGTGACCATGCTCTTGGATGTGCCTGCAGCAACGGTGCTTCAGTTAACATCTGGCATATTCAGGTCCCCCATCAACAATAGCTCCCCTTTTTCTGCCATTCTAAGGAAACCTTCTATCATTTTCTTGTCCATTTTCTCCCCCTGAGATGGGGGTCTGTATGCAACCCCCATGCAGATTGTGGTGCCATTTCCTGTCTCCTGGGTGACCCAGAGTGCCTCATCTGCTCCCTGTTTACTCTTTAGCTCTGTTGCTTTGATCCCTTCCTTTACATAGAGAGCTACTCCTCCTCCTCCTCTTTTACCCTCCCTGTCCCTCCTCTAGATTGTGTATCCTGGTATGTTGACATCCCAGTCATGGTTTTCTGTGTACCATGTTTCTGTGACTGCCACAATATCCAGGCAACCTTCTTCCATCAAGGCCACTAGTTCAGGGAACTTGTTACACAGACTACAGGCATTGGTACTCATCACCCTCCACTTTTTGATGGCCTTACCCCTTTTAGCCCCATTCCTGTCCTTACTGCCTTTGCCTTTTTTTACATTTACCTCTGTCCTTCTCCCTAATGACTTCTCTACCTTGGTGTTTACCTCACTAATTACCGTATTTTGTGGGGGGAGGCTGGAATTTCCCTGCTCCTTTTCAGTGCCTCTCACCTAGAATCCTGGTTCCCCCCTGGACAGATGCAGACCATCGCACCAGTATAGGTCTGCATCCCTCCAGGTGCCTCCCCAGTCCCCAATGAAGCCAAAACCCTGAGCTCCACACCAGTTTTTCAACCATTTATTGAATTCCCTGGTGAGGAGTACCCTAGCATCACCCTTGCCAAAGACAGGCAGCACCTCTGAGAAGGTTACCATATGCGCTACTTGTCTAAGACCCTCCCCAACTCTACAAGCTCCTATTGCACTGCTCTGATCCCATTCCTAGCCAGGTCATTTGTCCCTAGGTGGACAATGACATCCAGCTCACTCCCTCATGCAGCTGCTCCCACTATCCTGAGGATTCACTTCCTGTCCCTCCAAGCCGTGGCACCAGGCAGGCACCTTACCTCCATCTCCCCTTCCTCCCCCATTTCTACCCCCCTACTGATTGAGTCCCCCACCAGGAGTTGTTTCCTTCCCCTGTGGGGTCCCATGCCACCCTCCTGTGGGTCTCCTTTGTGAAGGTTCCCAGCATCCTCCTTGGTCTCCACTGCAGGTGCCTCCATAGAGGAACCACTATCCACCAGAAGAGTGAATGAATTGTGGAGAGGTACAGCTGGAGGGATTCAACTCTGTTCCACCACCCTCTCCCCCTGAGCCCACCCTGGTCCAGCCTCTCCTCTTTCTTGGCAACCTCTGAGGTAGTGGCACTGGCCCTGGTGATCCCTGGGTGGGGAAGGAGGTTTCACGAATACTAGCCAGGTCAGCCTGGAGATGGGCAACCTCCTCCCTCAGACCAGAGAGGTGCCTGCAAATAGGGCAGCATCGCAGCCTGCAGAATGTCTCCCGGAACACTGCTGCCCCACAGCCATTGCACTGCACCACTCCTATCATGTCTTATTTTGTGTCCCCTCTCCTGTTTCTCTGTATGCTTACTCTCTCCTCTCCTTACAACTCTCACCCTTCCTGTTCTGGGACAGCAACTTCCTATATTCTTCAGTAGCCTCCTTCTTCCTTGCTCAGTGTCAGACCACCACCAGCTGGGGGGAGAGTGAGCTACTTTTTTCCTTAATGGTTAACAAAACCAGTGTTCCTCTATTATCCTTCCCTTCCTACTGCCAAACAGGAAGTTCCTGTTGACAGTCAAATCCAGTGGCTATAAAAGTAGAACTGGCTTAGGGTGGGATGGAGGGCAATTAGTAAGAAAAAAGGCTAGCAACATGAAGTTGTAATTTGAGTCACCTGCTTTTATAGTGTCTAAGCCACACCCCCAATTAAGCTCTCACTCCTCCTACTGGTTTAGCAAAGTAAGTTGATACAGTACCGTTCACAGCACAGAACACACACTGACTTTCTTTTTCTTTCTTTTTTAACCCTAAATAAGACCCCTTCTACTTCTAATAAAGTATCTGTCTGCTTAATCTCAACAAACACTGACTCCTGCTGAGATATAAGTGTTAAATTATTAAGAAAATGTAGCTTATTTTAGTTAGCTGCTTTCTGCTCTACAAGCAAGGCTGAGCAACTTTTGTTCAGTCTTCACAATGGAGGGAAAAGGAATGGACCACCAGAGAGTAGAACAAACAGGGGGAAGGGAAGTGGACGCAAGTCCATTTTCAGAGGAAAATGTCTAGGAGGGACTTGCAGCTCTGTATGTGGACAAGGCTATGAGACCAGACAAGATACACACAAGGGTACAAAAAGAACTCAGGAAGGTGCTGGCTGCCCTAGTGACAGCCTTGTTCAACAGCTCATTGGAACCAGATGTGGTTCCAGAGGACTGGAAAAGGGCTGATGCTATCCCTCTACCTAAGAGCAGCAGCAGGGAGGGGGCTAGTAACTATAGGACAGTCTTTGTTACTTCAATGGTGGGGAGATTAATGGACACCGTACTGATGGACTATCAGAGTATCTTGAATCCAGTAACTACAGGACCAATGGCAGCATGGATTCATGGGAGGAACATCATTACAAATTAATCTGATAAATTTATTTGACCTGAGTGACCAGGGAAATAGATTAAAACAGAACATCATCAGCCCAGCCACCAAATGTCACGGTGAACCACCCATTGGCTGGATCCCCATTCTAAAATGTTCTCTGCTTTGACTGATTTATGCCACAGTCAGTTACTTCCCTAATGAAAAAGTGATTTAAAGTTTGTGAATGAGCAAAGGTTGAGCTGCTAATTCTGGGTTTGTTTAATGTTTAGGAGATGTATGGCTGCCTCCATGAGCTGGTTCCCCAACAATAACTAGCACATTGGCTAGGTACTGCACCTAAATTAAAGTAAGTTAGTTAGGCAGTGCACCTTATTTAAAAGGAGCCAACTCAAGCAGTACATCTTAAAATGGGGACTAGGCCAATGGGTGGTCCAGTGTGACATTTGGTGACTGGGCTAACGATTCACATTGGAGCTCTGAATTGAACACTAAGAGACCCACACTCCTCTTTGGGATAAAATAAGTTAGTAGCCATTTGAGGCAGAAAGCAAATTATAATTGAATGATTTGTCATTGGTGGGGGACAGGGTGTGCACTGGGTTCTCTTCTTTAACTGATTTGTGCCATAACCAGCTGCACCCCTAATGAGAAAAGTGATTTCAAGTTTGTGAATGAGCAATGGTTGAGCTGCTAATTCTGGGTTTGTTGACCAGGGAAATTGATCAGGGGACAGCAGTGAACATGGCTTATCAGGACTTTAGCAAGCCCTTTGACAATATGCCACACTGCAGGATGACAAATAAACTGAACAGACTAGGGTTGGGATCCAGCATGGTGAATTAGGATAGAAACTGGCTAATAGATAAGGAGACAGATGGTGGTGGTTAATAGCACTCACTCTAATGATGGGAGAGTGACCAGCAAGGTACCGTAGGGCTCAGTACCATGACCAGTTCTCTTAAGTGACTTTATACGGTGTCTTTGAGGCATAGGTCAGGAAGCATATGCAAACCAGGAGAAGTTACAAAATTTGCAAGTGACGTTTTATTATTATCAATAACAATAAAATAAAAAACACAATTGTTCAGGATAGCTCTTGATACAGGTAGTTCAAACAAATCGAAGTCCTTCATCTGATAGTCTCTTTAGCATCTGCAGCTCTCTCTAAACAAAACATTGCTCTCTTTTTATAAGATGTTTCCCCTAGGAATTAAATTCTGCATCCTGTTCTTGTAAATTACACTAAATTGCACTTTTTTTCCTGTGACAAGCCTGAAGAGTATCTTAATCTTCTTAACATGTGCAACAAATTAAGACATCCTGTTTCAGGGCTAAGTTCCTGCTGACAATTCTGTTAAGCTTGTGAAAGGTCAAAAGGTTTCTGAAGATCAACTCCCTCTGTTCCAAACTGCTAACTTCTGTAACACCCAAGTAGTAGCTGTCTGTGTTCATTTCAACAATGTAATTATATACATTTGCTAACTACAGGATCATAGTTTTACATACATATATTTTTCTTAACTACAGAGAAGCAGGGGGAGAATGAATTAATAAAAACAGCACGTGAAGGATGGGAGTTAATGGGGAAATTGTGGGACCATCGGAGTGGCCATTTCCTAGGTACCACAAAGAAAATGTTATTGCACAGACAGGCAAGAGACAGACAAGTGGCAGAACAGAAGAGGAGAAAACTAGATCCTTGCTTTTAAAACTCTCTGCATAACAAATGGGACAGGTATTAACCCAACCCTGTTGCATACGGGACATTGTAGAAGAACTGGATGGGAATGTATGCCTTATTGCAGATGATACCACAATATGCAACAGGGCGGATATTCAGGAGTGGGTTAAGAGAATGTGCAGGGATCTTGGGAAGCTCAAGAAATGGTCAAAAGCATGGCAGATGGGGTTCAATGCTAAAAAGTGCACAATCATGCACCTAGGGCATAAGAACCCAGGAGCTAAGTAAAGGATCGGGGAGGTACTGATTCACTAAAAAGGAAATGGTCTTTGTGAATATCATATCTGAGGACCTCAAAGTGGCAGGGCAGTGAGATAGAGCAGTGGGTAGGGCCAGTGGGAAAGTGGAGTCACTAGAGAGTGGTATCTCCAGCAGAAAGAAGGGAGGTGATGTTGCCATTGCAGTGCTCACTGGTGAAAACCCACCTGGAGTGCTGTGTCCAGTTTTTGAGACTGGACTTCAGAAAGAACATAGACAGGGTGGAGGTAGTCCAGAGGAGGGCAACTAAAATGGTGCAGGATTGCACAAAAAGCCCTACAAGGAGAGACTGAAGGATCTCAACATGTACACTCTGGAAGAAAGGAGAGATGGGGACATGATAGACGCCTACAGGTACCTCATAGTGGTTAACAAGGTGTGGGGGAGTCTCTTTTAAATGAGAAACAGTACCAGGACCAGAGGGCATGTGATGATGCTGGTGAGAGAGTTCAAAAGATTAATAAAATATTTCTTCACTGAAAGGGTAGTAGATGCCTGGAAAAGACTGCCAGCACAAGTGATGGGAGCTAAAATAGTAGGGTGGCTTTAAGCATGCATGGGGTAGACATAGGGTATACTAGAACATAGACGGAAATAGAAGAGTTGCTGGAGACCGGGCAGTGTCTGTGGAGGCAGATTAGGCAGGGAACATCTGGACAGGCTGGGTGGGCCAAGTGGTCCTTTTCTACTGACAAATTCTATGTTTCTGTGTTTCTAAACGAACTTACAATATACATAGGAAAGTTTCTGGCAGTTTTAAAATAATCCAAGGGTAAACTATTAAGGAGACTCTTATGGTCAGAAGATCCTAAGGTCAGGGAGACAAAAACAGACACAGAACTGTACATTGCGAGGTGGGTGAAAAAGGGGAAAAACAGTTTTTTAGATATATTAGCAAAAAAATGCAAAAAGGGGGTATTGCATGACTGGTGGAGGGGGGTAGGGTGATAGAAGAAGATGGGCAGAAGGCCGCCATTCTGAATGACTATTTTTGCTCCATCTTCACCAAGGAAGAAAGTGGGCCCCTGCCTGAGAGTGGCATCGAAGCAGCCACAAAGGGAATCCCAGAAATGAGTCTGCCAGTAATTACTGAGAAAAGAGTTCAGAAGGGGCTGGTAGCACTCAAGACTGATAAGGCCCCAAGTCCAGATGGATTGCACCAAAGGATACTGAATTGGCTGATCCACTGGTTGAGTTGTGCAATAGCGCACTCAGGACTGGGGTAGTCCCAGTGGACTGGAAGTTAGCGGATGTAGTATCGCTACATAAGGGGGGGGAGACAAGGAGCAATCAGGGAATTATAGGCCCGTTAGCCTATGGAGTCACTGATTAAAGAGGACTTTGTAGAGTACCTGGAGAGCAACGGACCCCAGGATGATAAACAGCATGGTTTTGTCACGGGAAAGTCTTTTAGACCAACCTGATAGTCTAATTTGACTGGGTGACAAGGGAGATTGACAAGGGCCATGCGGTAGACTTGTTGTACTTTGACTTTAGTAAGGGCTTTGATTCAGTAGCACACAAGAGGTTGCTTAAGAAAATGGAGGACTGGTGGCAGTTAAAACTCTTGTGACATGGGTGGGAAACTGGCTAACAGGTAAACGACAGAGGGTGGTGGTCAACGGGGTTAAATCAGAAGAGCAAGAGGTAATGAGCGGGGTTCTTCAGGGATCAGTCCTGGGACTGGTCCTCTTCAATATGTGCATTAGTGACACTGGAGAAGGAATCCAGGGCAAGTTGTGTCTATTTGCAGACAACACAAAACTAAGTGGGAGGGTAGACTGTGAGGAAGGAATAAGAATATGCATAAGGACCTGCTAAGATTAGAGGGGTAGTCCAAGGTGTGGCAGTAAAACTTCAACACAAAAAAATGCAAAGTGATGCACCTGGAGACAAAGAATCCCATAACGGAGTACTGGATGGGAGGGGAGAAACTAAGCACTGAAAACAAGGAACAGGATCTAGGAGTTATATCAGTAACTCCCTTAAACAAACTAGTCAGTGCAAAAAGGCCTATAATAAGGCCAACAGGATACTGGGATGCATTGGGAGGGGGATTGACAGTAGGAGAAAAAAGATGATACTACCTCTCTACAGAGCCCTGGTGAGGCCTCACCTGGAGTACTGTGCCCAGTTCTGGAGTCCTTCCCTCAGAAAAGTCAAGGACAGGTTAGAGACAGTATAAAGCAGAGTGACCAAAATGATTCAGGGTCAGCAGGGTAAATCCTATGAGGAGCGGATCAGGGCACTACATTTGTACTCACTGGAAACCAGAAAGACAGAGGGGCGATATGATTGAGACCTTCAGTTTCCTCAAGGGAATTAATAAGGTGAACTGCAGGGAATTATTTAGCCTGAGTAAAAACTCAAAGTCACAGGGTCACGAGTGGAAGTTGGCAGGTGGGAGGTTCAGGAGAGACATGAGGAAGTACTTCTTTACAGAAAGGGTAGTGGAATGCTGGAACAGTCTGCCAGCTGAGCTGATAGGAGCAAGCACAGTAAGGGGGTTCAAATAGGTGTGGTAGAGAATGAAGGGAATAGTGGTTACCAGGGCCAGCACAACCAGGGAAGTTAATTAGAGTAAGGTTCGGGACGGTTTGTACCCTGGGGGAGCATTAGGTTCCAGGAATGACCCCAGGGATTTGGGAAACCTGGGCAGACTGGATGGACTATGATTCTTTTTCTGCCATCATTGTCTCTGTTTCTATGATCTTCCCTTTGCTTAAATTCCTCAAATCAGCAAGATGTTTACTCATAGAACCAGCAAAGGAAAATTAATGGTATCAATCTGTTGGACCATTAACACAGAGGAAAAAAAATTATAGGTAAGTATTGGGACGTGTGAAGGCAACCAGATCAGAATTACCCAGCATAACTATTTCATTCATAGATTAGCTTTGAATTACTGTAGCTACTGTAAGTAACATGGATTGGCACCCCTGAACAAGATATATATGATTTGTTAAATCATATGAGGCGCAGTAACTGCCTGTTTTGATGTGAATATTTCTGTACTATATAACATGTCCTGGAATAATTATTTTTATGTCATATTGTCACCAATTTTAATCTGCCAAAGTCTAAGTGTATATGGAAAGGAGTATCTTCTTTGAGGATATCTCCTTCCATTGAGCCACATCATGGAACTGTAAGCTGTCAGAAGCAGGATCACCCGGAAGTTTTTGCAGGTTGGGGCTGCCCACGTCAAAGTGGTTCTTTAGTGCCTATATAACGTGTGCTTCCCCGGCATGCCTGTTTTTTCTTCCATCAACTACTCATCAGTCTACTGCTGCTGAAGAATGGCGTCAAACTTTTTGCAAATATTTGCTATCACTATTACTTTTATGTTCGATATTTTAATACTTCACTTTTATGCCGCTGTTGAAAGACAAGGGACCACCATTCCGTTATTGCCATTGCAGTGACATAAAGATTTATAAAGATCAAAAACCACTACATTTGTATCCGTTACCTCATTATAACCCACAACATTAAAGTCCACACATTTTGTCAGAGCTTTCACCATGCAACCAGGAAACATCACAAGAAAACTTCAGAAAACTTTCTTTTGATTCAGGAAAAGGAGAAACAGGTACTGTAGCAGCAAAGGCAGCTTCACCACCATCAACAACTTCTGTTCCCAGTTCTCCATCCACATCAATCCCTGCAGTCGATGTCAGCCATCACTGACCCATTAAAGAAGAAGGATAAGTCTTCAAAATCAGCAGAAAAACACTGCCATTCTGAGAAGGATACGTGCAGAAAAGGACACTTCTTTAGACCGTTCCCATTCACCTCTAACACAGGATAAATTTACAGATAAAGACAGGTCCCATACTCTGACTGTGGGGCCTGCCACCCACCTGGCTGTCTCTCATTCATCAAGGCCAGGGTCTGGCATTGGCTTATGTCCCCGTGACCCAGGGACTCACATCCAGTTCTGCCATTGGGCACTGTCCTGTTGCCGGCTCCGCCATCGGCAACCCCTTTAGGTTCCATGAATGCACAGGCATTGTATCAAACAATGTCAGAGCTGTTTCAGTGACTGCTGCCAATGCTGTTATCAACACCTGCATTGCCAGTGCCTCTGACTAACCTGTTGTCGACATAACTGTCGATGTTTCGGTTTTCTGCCCCTGACTCTGTGTTGGGTTCAGACAGGCCACCGTTGACAGGATTGTCATTGTTGGATTCCCTCACTTATCTCCAAGTCTCATCAACTCTCAGCAAATTACAGTCGATGTCAGTGATGAACTGGAGTATAATCTAGAATTCATGGTAGAAGAGGAGGAGGAGGCCATTGATGAAGAGGAAGAGGTCATAGATGTGATTGGCTCAAGCTCCACTCTGTCCTCTTGCTCAGAAGAGAGTGTGAGGCCCTAAAGGTGGCCAGATAGTGCAAAAAGGCATTAGGAAGGGCTAATGGGATACTGGGGGCATACATAGGGGTATCATCAACAGAAAGAAGGAGGTGGTATTGCCTCTGTCTAAGACCGACCTAAAGTACTGTGTCCAATTCTGAAGACTACATCTCTGAAAGGACATGGAGTGGAGGCAGTCCAGAGGAGTGCAACTAAAATGTTGCAAGGTCTGCATCAGAAGCCCTATGAGGAGAGCCCTAAGGACATAAATATGTGCACCCTGGATGGGGGGGATATGATAGGGGGCCTTTAAATACCTCATGGGGATAAACAAGGTACAGGAGGGAAGTGTTTTTCAGAAAAAGGTGCTTAAGAACAACGGGGACAATAAGAAGCTGGAGGGGAGTAGATTCAGGAGAGATGTGAGGAAGTACTTCTTCACAGAAAGAATGGTGAATTCCTGGAACAGTCTTCCAGTGGAGGTGGTCGGACGAAAACAGTGGTGGGGTTCAAGAATGCATGGGATAGGTATAAGGGAGTCTGGGGGGGATGGGTGAATGGGCCAGGTGATACTATAGGCAGGGAAAAATGAGCAGACTAGGTGTGCCAAGTGGTCCTTATCTGCTCGCAAATTCTATGTTTCTATGAAAAACACACGTTGATCTCCATCAGAAGATGCTTCTTTTCAGGCTTTACTCAAACCGGTTCAGGCAAAGCATGGGTTCCAGGCTGAAGAGAAAGATTCTTCCAAGAAATCTCTTTAAGTTCTTGGAGGCTGCAGCCTCTTCAACTGTGATTATACCTCCAGAAACATAGACTTTGTCAGCAGATAAAGACCACTTGGTCCACCTAGTCTGCTTTCCCCACCTATTGGATAAGCTGCAGATCCTAGTTAACCAACAGCCTACTTAGAAACATAGAATTTGATGGCGGATAAGGACCGCTTGGCCCACCTAGTCTGCCCATTTCCCTACCTAACGGATAAGCTGCAGATCCTAGTTAACCAACAGCCTACTTCCTCCTACCCCCCACTAGAATAGTCTTATGTCTTTCCCATGCATTCTTGAATTCCCCCAATGTTTTTGACTCTCTGACCTCCTCAGGAAGGCTGTTCCATGTATCCACAACCCTGTCTGTGAGAAATACTACCTCACATTACCTCTGAGCCATCCCCCTCTATCTTCAAATTGTGCCCCGTTGTTTTTGCACATCTCTTTTTCTGAAAGATGCTACCCTCTTGGACTTTGTTGATTCCCTTGAGGTATTTGAAAGTTTCTATCATGCCCCCCTTTCTTCGAGGCTATACATCTTTAGTTCCTTTAGTCTTTCTTCTTATGTCTTCTGATGCAGACCCTGCATCATTTTGGTTGCCCTCCTCTGGACAGCCTCCACCCTGTCTACGTCTTTGAGGAGAGGGGGGTCTCCAGAACTGTACACAGTACTCCAGATGTGGTCTTACCAGCTGTCTGTACAGAGGGCCAACAACTTCCTGTTTTCTACTGGTGATGCCTCTTCCTATACATCCCAGTATATCCCCAGCCCTCCTTACTGCCTTCTCACATTGCTGGCCCACCTTTAGTTCATCTGCTATGACTACCCCCAGGTCTCTTTCTATTTTTGTTGTTGTCAGTATCCCCCCGCCCCCACTGTGTACTCTTCCCCTGGGTTTTTGTTTCCCAGGTGCATTACTTTGCACTTTTTTGCATTGAATCTAAGCTGCCATTCACTTGACCATTCCTCCAACCTTGCCAAGTCCCTTTTCATCCTTTCCACCCCACCTTGTGTATCAACCCTGTTGCAGGTCCTTGCGTTATCTGCAAAGAGAGATACTTCTCCTTCCAGCCCCTCTGCAATGTCACTTATTAAGACATTAAAAAGGACCGGCCCTAGTACTGAACCCTGCAGTACCCCACTAGTAACCCTCCTTTCTTCACTGTGGACTCCATTTACTATTACCCGCTGTGTCCTGTTGTCCAACCAGTGTTTAACGCAGGCTACCACCCTAGGACTCATTCCCAGGCTGACTAATTTGTTTATTAATCTTTTGTGCGGGACTGTGTCAAATGCCTTGCTAAAGTCTAGGTAGGCCATATCCACAGCCCCTCCCTGGTCTACTGCTTTGGTCACCCAGTCAAAGAAATCAATTAGATTTGTCTGACATGACCTTACCGCTGTGAATCCATGCTGCCTTGGGTCCTGTGCCCCACTGACCTCTAGATACTCGACAATTCTTTCCTTCAGAAGTGATTCCATCGTTTTCCCTACCACTGAGGTCAAACTGACAGGTCTGTAGTTTCCTGCCTCTGTCTTGCTCCCACTTTTGTGAAGGGGAATCACATCTGCCTTCCTCCAGTCCTCAGGTACCACCCCATCCTCCCATGATTTATTAAAAAGGGTAGTCAGTGGTGTTACTAGTTCTTCCCTTAGTTCTTTTAAAATTCTGGGGTGAATCCCATCAGGCCCCATTGCTTTATCCACCTTCAGTTTTAAGAGTTCTTTCAGAACCCTTTCTTCTGTGAAAGGACTAATATCAACCCCCCTATCCAGAGTGCTTCTATTGACCAGATTAGGTATTTCCCCCTGCTTTTCCATTGTGAATACTGAGCAGAAGTATTCATTCAATATCCCTTCTTTTTCACTGTCGCTCTCTGCCCAACCACCTTCCTCTTTGTTCAGCTGCAGTATCCTGTTTGAAATCAAACAAAGAGGCAGAAGACACTGCAGAGCAGGACACTGCGGCACAGGAGCTAGCACAACAAAACTCACCCAAATCAGGAACCAAAACAAAAAAAGCAAAAAGGGAATCCAAAAAACTTCTGATCATAGGAGACTCCATGATTCGGGGAGTTGATACCCATCTCCAGCCAGGGGTAATGGTCAGATGTCTCCCAGGTACATCAGCATGGAGAGACACTGACCGCATTGCTAAATTGTTCACAAAGCAGGAGAAAACATTGATGTCCTAGTACACATAGGGACTAATGATCTCGCCAGCCGGTCAGTTGTGGAGACCAAGGAACACCTGACCAGGCTGGGTGACAAACTATCATCCATTTAAGTCGGCATCTCCTTCTCTGAGATCCTGCCAGTCTGGGAGAGGGGGGCAGATGGACGGAAGGTCAGAGAAGGGGAGATAGGGGAGCTAAACATGTGGCTCAAGGGCTGGTGCCAGGAAAAAGGACACAGATTTGTAGGGAACTGGCAACAGTTCTGGGAGCAAAAGTTCTTTAAATTTGATGGACTGCATCTGACTAAGGAGGGAGTCAGTGCATTGGGGCAGAAGTTTGACGTCTTTGCAGAATATTTAAACTAGCAAATGGGAGAGGGTGCAGCACCCCATCGTCGAATGGGAAGAACACCCCTCCCCCCTCAGCTATTGGTCAAACAGGGATTCAGCATGTTTGCAGTTCATTTGCATCACCAGGTAAGAAAAAAGGTTTGTCTCCCCATACAACGCACAGGGGTAATGCCAAACCTCACCCAACAACTAACACACTGAAATTTAGCCAATGGAAAATCACGTACACAAATGCTCACAGCCTGGGAAATAAGATCCCAGACCTGCAGGCAATAATGTCAGAGACTAAACTGGACATAGTAGCAATTAGTGAGACGTGGTTTACCAGTAACCACACTTGGGAGACTTCAGTACCTGGCTATGTATTGTTCAGAAGAGACCGAGGTGCAAAAGGGGAGGAGTGACCCTGTATGTCAATGAAAATATCAAAGCTACAGAAATTCAGAATACACATAAGGAGCCAGAAGAACTGTGGGTCACCCTGGAAACAGGAAATGGGACAGCCATAAGAACTGGGGTTGTCTACAGGCCCCCAGACCAGGGGGAGGACATAGACACATTACTGTTAGAAGATATACAAAACATGACAGCTAAAGGGGAGGTTCTGATAATGGGAGACTTCAACATGCCGGATACAGATTGGTCAATACCAGCAGGAACATCTGCCAGAACTAGACACATAGTGGATTCCCTGCAGGGGGAGGGCCTCAAACAACTGGTACAACAACCCACAAGAGACAGGGCTATCCTAGATCTAGTACTGACTAACAGGGAAGGGATCACAGATCTCCAGGTAGAAGGTCACCTGGGGGCCAGTGACCATCAAATGGTATGGTTCAATTTGGCTACTACATCTAAATCATCCCATTCCAAGGCAAAAATATGAGACTTCAGAGGAGCTGACTTTGATAAGATAGCCAACAGAGTTAAGCTAGCCCTGGCAAAAAGAAACACAGGTGAGGGGGTACAGGCAAAGTGGGCAAGCATTAAGGATGCAATACTTGAAGCAACATCCCATTGTGTTAGAAAATCAATCAATCAATCAATCAATTCTTTATTTAGCCAGGCGTTCATCTTTGAGCAGAAGCTCATTTGCAAGATGGACCTGGGTGGAGCATGAACAATTGTATATACAGGTCAACACAGGTATTTACAAGGCAATACAGATAATACTCTTTACAGAGAGGAAGAAAAAGAAGTTCATATTTACATAGAATTATACAGATATTGTACAGATTACATGGTATTTTCATACATAGAAGTGTCTTTAGGAAGATAAAGCAGGTTATCTAAGGTTGCAGGAGGAAGTAACGGAAGAAAAAATAAAAATAAAAATATACACCAGGTAAAGGTGAAGGTAGGGGGGAGAGGGAGGGAAGTAGGGGGAGAAAGGCTAGGAGGCACGTGCACAGAAAGGAGTTGGTAAAGCTGGATGTAGAGAAGGTGGATGGAGAAAAGGAGTATGTGTGAGCCCGGATTGAATGCTATAAAGCACGGGCATGGTAGGATGTCACAACCCAGGGTAGTGAGCTCCTATCCGAGGTTGGGAAAGGAATAATAAGGGGATGGATGAGCCTAGTGTTGATAAGACAGGGGGATAAGAGAGAGAACAATTAGGCTGGTGAGGAGCTAGCTGGGGGGGGGGTCAGTACTTAAAATTGGGTCCCACACAAAATATTCATATACAAGTTAGCCAGCCTGGGAGTGGGTCCCAAGATGACAGCCTGGGTAAAGAATTGGCTGGAGAATAGGACACAGAGAGTTATAGTAAATGGAGTCCACTCAGAAGAAAGGAGGGTTACTAGTGGGGTACCGCAGGGTTCAGTATTAGGACCGGTCCTCTTCAATGTCTTTATAAGCGACATTGCAGAAGGACTGGAAGGAAAAGTATGTCTCTTTGCAGATGACAATAAGATCTGCAACAGAGTTGATGCACAGGGTGGAGTGGAAAGGATGAGAAGGGACTTGGCAAGGTTAGAGGAATGGTCAAATGTATGGCAGCTTAGATTCAATGCTAAGAAGTGCAAGGTAATGCACCTGGGAAACAAAAACACAGGGGAAGAGTACACAATGGGGGGTGAGATACTAACAACAACAAAAATGGAAAGGGACCTGGGGGTAGTCATATCAGATGACCTAAAGATGGGCAAGCAATGTGAGAGGGCAGCAAGGAGGGCTGGGGGATACTGGGATGCATAGGGCGAGGCATCACCAGTAGAAAACAGGAAGTTATTATCCCTCTGTACAGACAGCTGGTGAGACCCCATCTGGAGTACTGTGTGCAGTTCTGGAGACCCAATCTCCGCAAAGACATAGACAGGATGGAAGCTGTCCAGAGGAGGGCAACTAAAATGGTGCAGGGTCTGCACCGGAAGTCATATGAAGAGAGACTTAAGGAGCTTAATATGTCTAGCCTCAAGGAAAGGAGGGAGAGGGAGGACATGATAGAAACTTTCAAGTACCTCAAGGGAATCAACAAAGTCCAAGAGGGTAGCATCTTTCAAAAAAAGAGGTGTGCAAGAACAAGAGGGCACAATTTGAAGAAAGAGGGGGGGGGCGGCTCAGAGGTAATTTAAAATATTTTTCACAGAGAGGTTGTGGATGCTTGGAACGGCCTTCCGGAGGAGGTTGTGGAGTCAAAATCAGTGGGGGAATTCAAGCATGCATGGGATAGTCATAAGGCAATTCTGGGGGGTGGGCGTAGGAAGAAGTAGGCTGCTGGTTAACTAGGATCTGCAGCTTATCCAATAGGTAGGGAAATGGGCAGACTGGGTGGGAAAAGGAAGTGCAAAAGAAGAAGGAACCACTTTGGTTCTCAAATACAGTAGCAGAAAAGGTCAGAGCCAAAAGGCTGGCCTTCAGGAAATATAAGGGAACACAGCGGGATGAAGATAGGGAGGCATACCAAACTGCCCTAAGGGAAGCAGGGAAGGCAGTAAGGCAGGCAAAGTCCCAAACTGAGGAAACACTAGCACAAACAGTAAAAGAAGGTGACAAGACTTTCTATAGATACATTAGTAAAAGGAGAAAGTCCAGAGGGGTATTGCTAAGCTTAATGGAGAAAGGGAGCATGTGAGGAGGAGGACTCATGTAAAGCATCTATCCTAAATAGATACTTTTGCTCAGTATTTACTGAAGAGAAGGTAGGCAGGGCCCACAGCTCAGCACCATGGACACAGGGGGGAGGGAGGTGAGCACTACTCCCTTCACAAAAGAAAGGGTCCTACAAGAGCTTGCTAAGCTCAGGGTGGACAAGGCAATGGGACCTGATGGCCTACATCCCAGGGTACTTAAGGAGCTAAAGGTGGAACTAGCAGAGCCATTAGCAGAACTGTTTAGTGACTCTCTGAGCACAGGAGAGGTCCCAGAAGACTGGAGAAGGGTTCATGTGATCCCGCTCCACAAGAGTGGTAGCAGGGAGAAGGTAGGGAACTACAGACCAGTCAGTCTTACCTCAGTAGTGGGCAAGATTATGGAGGCACTCCTTAAGGAAAGGATAGTGCAACACCTGGAAGCCATAGGGGCACAGGATCCAAAACAGCATGGGTTTACAAAAGGAAGGTCCTGTCAAACTAATCTCATAGATTTCTTTGACTGGGTAACCAGAGTGGTGGACCAAGGGGGAGCAGTTGATGTCGCCTACCTTGACTTCAGCAAAGCTTTTGACACTGTTCCACATAGAAGATTGATAAATAAGCTGGGTAGGCTTGGGGTGGGTCAGAAGTTGGTCAACTGGGTGGCAAACTGGTTGACGGGCAGAAAACAGAGAGTGGTGGTAAATGGTATACAGTCAGAAGAGATGCGAGTCACAAGTGGGGTACCTCAGGGATCAGTCCTGGGGCCAGTCCTCTTCAACATCTTCATTAGGGACCTTGCAGATGGACTAGAGGGTAAGGTTTGTCTGTTTGCAGATGACCCAGACGGTGTGGGCAGAATGAGAAGAGATCTGGATAAACTAGCAAAATGGTCAGAAGAGTGGCAACTGGGATTTAATGCAAAGAAGTGCAAGATCATGCACACAGGGAAGAGAAACCCTGAAGCCACCTATAGGCTGGGAGAGGAGTTGCTAGCAGTCACAAAGGAAGAAAGAGACTGGGGCATCATCATCACTGATGACCTGAAATCATCCAAGCAGACCTCTAAAGCAGTAGGTAAGGCTAGGGGGGTGTTAGGGTGTATTAGTAGGGGTATCACAAGTCGTAAGAGGGAGGTAATAATCCCTCTTTACAAGACACTGGTTAGGCCCCATCTGGAGTACTGCGTGCAGTATTGGAGGCCACACCTTCACAAGGCCATTAACCAAATTGAGGCAGTCCAGAGAAGGGCAACCAAAATGGTGCAGGGACTGCATCAGAAGACATATGAGGACAGATTAACAGAGCTCAATATGTATACCCTTGAGCAAAGGAGGAGAGAGGTGATATGATCGAGGCATTCAAACACCTTAAGGGCATTAACAAGGTGAAAGAGTCTAACATGTTTAAATATAAGAAAATAATAGCAGGACAAGAGGACACAGCATGAGATTAGAGGGGGCCGATTAAGGGGAATGTGAGGAAATTCTTTCACAGAAAGGGTGGTGGATGCATGGAATGGCCTACCTCAAGAAGTGGTGGCTATGAATACAGTGCAGGGCTTCAAACAGGCATGGGATAGGCATAAGGGAGCAATACAAATGAGTATGAATAGATAGGCCACTGACAGAGCAAAGGCCAATGGCACATTTATAAGGTAGAAAAAGAAATGGGCAGACTGGATGGGCCTTGCGGTCCTTATCTGCCATCAACTTCTATGTTTCTATGTTTCTATCCCTGCCTTAGTCTTTCTTTGCTCCCTAATGTACCTATAAAAGGTTTTATCCCCCTTCTTAACCGAGTTGGCTATCTTTTCCTCGGTTTGGGCCTTTGCTATTATGATTGCCTTACCCGCTTCCTTCTGCTTTAACTGGTACAGTTCTCTGTCCTGCTCCTTCTGTGCTTCCTTATACTTCCTGAATGCTATCTTTTTTTCCCTTACCTTCCCCGCCACTTCTTTTGAGAACCATAGTGTTTTTTTCTTTTGTTTTGATTTGTTTATTTGCTTCACGCAAAGACATGTTGCCTCTGTGGTGGCGGTCTTTATGTTTCCCCATTGTTGCTCCACCCCACCTTCTTGCCTGTTTGCTAGTATTTTTCTGAGGCAGTCTCCCATTTTGACAAAATCAGCCCTCCTGAAGTCCAGTACCTTCACTTTTGTGTGGCTTGACTCTACAGCTAAGTTTATCGTGAACCACACTGTTTGGTGGTCGCTTGTTCCCAGATGGCTACCCACTTCAAGATCAGAGATCCTCTCTCCATCCCCATTTGAGAGTACCAGGTCTAAGATTGCTCTCTCCTGAGTGGGTTCCCATACTAGCTGTCTGAGTCATGCCCTCTGTAGGGCATCAAGAATGGCCCTGCTCTTAGATGTGGCTGCAGCAAAGGTGCTCCTGTCAACATCTGGCATATTCAGGTCCCCCATCAGCAATATCTCCCCTTTCTCTGCCATCCCAAGGATGCCTTCTATCATTTCCTTGTCCATTTCCTCCCCCTGAAATGGGGGTCTGTATACAACCCCTGTGTGGATTGTGGAGCCATTTCCAGTCTCCACGGTGACCCATAATGCCTCCTCTACTCCCTGTTTACCCTTTAGTTCTGTTGCTTTTATCCCTTCCCTTACATAAAGAGCTACTCCTCCTCCTCCTCTTCTTCTTCCCTCCCTGTCCCTCCTGTAGATTGTGTACCCTGGTATGTTGACATCCCAGTCATGGTTCTCTGTGTACCATGTTTCTGTGACTGCCACAATATCCAGGCATCCCTCTTCCATCAAGGCCACCATTTCAGGGAGCTTTTTACCTAGACTATGGGCATTGGTACTCATTACCCTCCATTTTTATAGCTTTATTTCTTTCTGCCCCATCCCTGTCCCTACTGCCTTTGTCTTTTTCTCAGTTTACTCCTGCCCTTCTCCCTATTGACTGCTCTTCCTCCTACCCCCCCACTATAATTACCTTATGCCTGTCCCATGCATTCTTGAATTCCCCCACTGTTTTTGACCCCACAACCTCCAGCAAAAGCACTCTGCACTTGAGGATGCTACCTGGACAGCCTGGCACAGGGATGTTCAATTATCCACAGTCCCAGGAAGGCAGATGAACAATATCTGGCCCCTTCTGCAAAGCCATATTATTCTTCACAGCCTGACACGGAGTCAGTGATGACTATGGCTGCTTATGACAGATCAAAGACACCCAAAGGCATGAGCTATCTTCCTCCTGACAAGTAGTCGAGGAAGCTGGGTGTGATGGGGAAAAGAATTTTTGCTTCTGCTTCTATGGGACTCAGAACTACTAACAGGCTTATATGATTAAATATCAGACTTGCCTTCACAAGACAATGGCCACCCTGGCTGAAAACCTGCCGGATAGCCTGGACAAGATACTGCCCCAACAAACCATATCTAATGGACAGGATGCTAATAGGTACCTGCTCAGATTGACCTATGATGCCTCTGATACTGCAGCCATGGCTGCCGCATCGGGGATTTGCCTCTATCGCCACTCTTGGCTGAGAGTGGCTAGTTTCTCCTCTGATATGCAGCAACATGTTATGAAAGCCTCTTTCAGGAGTAAATTGTTCAGCAGCAGTGATGTTGGGAATACTTTACGGGATTTGCAGTCTATAAGAATGACTCTTAGATCCCTTAATACTCTGAACCCAAATCCCTGAGGTCAGGGTTGTGGTTCTTTTTGTAGGTTCTATGCCCAACCAGGCTGTAATTATTCAAAGAACAAACCATTACCCTCAGGGACATCTTGTGCTTTTGCTAGAGGAGGTTCAAACCCTCCTCCACAAAGAGCTGTAGAATTGCCCGATATTCAAAATTTTGCACAGGCACAAAGGGGTCTTTGCCCACACAAACAGGGGTTTGCCCCAGATCACCATCTTCAAAAAGGTCCTTAGCATGGGCAAAGAGGGTTAGTGCCCATGCAAAACATAATGTATGTGGGTGGGCAAGGGAAGGGGTGTGGCCATGAATAGCCATGCTACCTCATATTCAGCAGATTTGAGCTGCACAAAAGGGGTTAATGCAGTCCTCCAGCACAGTGCAAATACCACCAAACACAATCCCGACTTACTCCGGGGAACCCTAGTGGCTGCCGGAAGTAATGCCACCATCCAGTCAGTTGTCTGCTGGGGGAGCACACCCACCCCCTGTGGTCTGTAGCACCCCCCCCGACCAATAGCCAACCCGTAATTCACTTAAAACTGCCCTGGTGCCTAGTGGTCCTCCTACCCCCGATCGCCAGCCCAAATAATAAAAATATAATGGCCTTGGTGCCTAGTGGTCTTCCTGCTCTGATTACCAGCCAGTACTAAAATGAAAACTTCCCTGGTGTTAGTGGTCCACCTCCCTCTAGTTGCCAGCATGTAGGAAAACTGACAACCCTCCCTGGCATCTAGCGGCCCCCCCCCAGCTACACCGAGCACCTACTACCCCAGTCACCTTACCAGTATCCTTGGTGCCAGGGGGGCACATATGGTGACTGGTACAGCCCTCGTCACACCTCCTTAGCTGGCTGCTGTATGTCCAGGAAGGGAGCATGCACTTCATTTATAGGACAGGGTGAATCACCCTGTCCTATAAATAAAAGGGCTGTTCCCTGCCTGGACATATGGTTGCTGGTTGAGGAGGTGTGGGGAGGGCTACGCTAGTCACTATATGCACACCCACAGCACCAAGGAT
This sequence comes from Neoceratodus forsteri, assembly GCA_016271365.2. Classification (NCBI taxonomy): domain Eukaryota; kingdom Metazoa; phylum Chordata; order Ceratodontiformes; family Ceratodontidae; genus Neoceratodus; species Neoceratodus forsteri. Next base: position 559,148,503 of record CM057458.1, read on the forward strand.
ACTGGTAAGGTGACTGGGGGGGTTGGTGCCATGGCAGAGGCCAGTAGATGCCAGGGAGAGTTGTCAGTTTTCCTATAGGCTGGCAATCAGAGGGACAGGACCACTAGCATCAGGGATTATTTGATTTTATTATGGGCTGACGATTGGGGGAGGGGCACTAGGCACCAGGGTAGTTTTACTTTTAGTACGGGCTGGTGATTGGAGTGGGGAGACCAGTAGGCACCAGGGTGTTATACTTTTATTACTTGGGCTGGCAATTGGGGGGGACTACTAAGCACCATGGATATCTACATAGGTCTGGGACTGGGCAATTGGGATGCAATGCCACACTAACCTGCCTCACTACTCATGCAAATGAGCCCTTAATGTGCATGCAAATGGACCCTTAGTGCCTTACATATCCAATGAGCTCATTTGCATGGGTCTCTTTGAATATTGCAGGTAGTACTCCAGTGCTGTCCACTCTGGTGTTGCACTTCAAGATCCATGTTGGGTTAGTGTTATTTAATGCTGCACTGACATGGCCCTATATTTAAGTTGAATAGTGCTGGTGCAGCATCCACCACCCTCTGATCACTCGCCGGCACTGCTGTTTAAGTGCCATAACCCTTTAAGTCCCTGACATCTAGTGCCACCCACATCACCCACACCAGGTTGGGTGCACCACCCTACCACCCACCCCCCCATACATAGTCATTGATCAGACTGAGACTACTCAGGTGGGGAGCCTATATGGCAACTGTCATAGCCCTCCTCTCAGCTGGCCACTATATGTAATGATGCCCCCTGTCACCTCTGACAGTGATCAGTGCTGTGGAATTTTTTTCTGCAGTGTAATAGTTCAGTTCAGTTTATTGATCAACAATTTATGTCATTACAATATATTAAAACAGTACCTCTAAAATGTACAAATTAAAAAAAAATACACCATTACACTTCAGTACCATAAACTGTATATAAATACATCAGTTCCTACATTCCCATTCATAATGCAACAATAATATTTACCCTTCACCTACTTGTCATTCAGCAAATGTAGTTTTATTTGTTTAATTATATTGAGGAAGGAGGTGATGGCCTCCAGAACTAATACACTACGATTTAAATAAATATGTGACTTGGTGTCTGGGTTTTAATTCACTGAATATACCACCAACAGCTTAATCTGGTTCAAGGTCAGTTGGCATTCATCTGTATCCCCCTTCCCCGGGTCGTGCCTGAAAATAGGCAGGATTTGTCTAGTGCACATACCCGGTCAACAAAAAAACAAAATAAATAATTCTAATGAAACCAATATTTTTCCCAGGAATTTTTTCCTGTATTAATTATATAGCGGACAGAGTATCACTAAATGGGTTCGCTCATCCGTGCCTAGCTGGCACCTGCACAACTTTGTAGTTATGTTTTTAGTAAGCCAATTCATCAACCTCTGACTTTGAAAATATTCTAATCTGTATTTTGTTATTAATTTCCTTCTTTGTGGTTTTTATGTTTGCTTGCACGCATGTGCAAAAACATAGTGCCATCATCCAAGTTTTCGGAGGTGTGGTAGCCCTCTTCCAATTCAGTGTGTTTGCAGGTGCGGCCGCAGTTCTCCAATGCCTGCTGGAGCCAGGGGCGCCGACAGCGCAGGTGCTCAGGTGCTTGAGCACCTACAAAGTTAAAATGGGCACCCTCAATTTTCAGCCCACCTCTGGTCACCCCAACCAGCCCAGTCCAGAGCCACAATGTCCACTCATTCATGATTATTTTTTCCTTTGGGATGAGTGACAGTGCTGGCCAGACTCCAATCTCCTCCTCCTCCGTTCCATTGTTGGCATTAGCAGCAGCTCCACCCAGCAGCCGACAACGAACAAAACACTCCATGTCTCTCTCACATCCCACATGACGTGTGTACACTCACTCTCTCACTTTGCACAGGCACATGCCTGTGCGCTGTCTTGGAACTCAACTGCATCTGCGACGGCATGTGTGTGTGTGTTGGCGGGCTCAGCTTACTGGCTGGCATCTTCAAGCATCGGGGACAGTCATGGTGCATTAGCGGTCAGGGACAGCATGTGTCCTCCGAGCTCTGACCTCCTCCAATCCTGTGGCATGATCTAGCTGCCAGACTAGTCCTTCCTACGGTTCAGCAGTGAGTGAGTTGAGTTAGTGTGTGGGGTGCAGTCAGACTCAGAGTAAGTAAGAGATGCATGCGGGACACGGTAAATGTTCTTTCCTGTTTAAGTCAGAAAAAAAGTTGTAAAATCACTTAGAAAAAAAAAAAGAATATTGAAGTGGCCTGGGTAATTTTTTTAACAACTGTTCATTAACCCAGTTATTTGACTATGTGTACATGGCAGCTCATAGCCAGTTACCAAAAGCTAGTAAATAAATAAATAGCTAGCTTTTGGGCATGGGCTAGCGGGGGGCGGCGGCGGCGGCTGCTGCGACTCCAATCACGAGTTGTCAACTTGTCAGCATAACCTAAACAAATATAAAAAAAGAAAGGAAAGTTCCGAAGTACAGTATGACTGGGGGGATAAAAACTAAATTTGGCAGCAGACAATGTGTGGTCTCTCTGTGGCTGCCTAAGCCTGAGTGGCCAGGACTGGATTTAATGTTATTCAAATTATGCTTGTGCACAGGGGCAAGGGCCCTTGTTTTCTGAGGGCCCTTTTTGGGTAGCTGTATTGACTTTATGCAAGTTATGCACAGCATTGCTTTACAGTTTTTTCCAGTGTTGCACTTAAGTTGTCTCCAAGGGCAGGAGGACAGAACCGCAGATTGACTGATATAACATTACGCATGCTGATAACCCCCTCCCCACCCACCACCTGCCTCCAATGCCCTTCCCTGGCTCCAGTTGTTTTTGTGCACTGCTGACATTTGTTTTGGTGCTGTGATTTTGTATTGTATGTGTGCATTCCTTCCCCAGATTTTGGTGCCATAATGTCATTGTAGAGAAAGAAGGAAATCAGAACTTAGCCAGGGATGGGGTGGTTGAGGTTGAGTTGATCTGGAGGAGCCCAGTGAGGTGACAGGTCAAAGAAGGATGACCAGATGGAATCAGGTCAGTGCAAGTACAACCCAAACCAAGGCCACAGCCAAAGTTGTTGCCAGTACTGTGTGGAGGGTGGAATTCAGTCAGTGGGTGAGGGCATGAGGTGCAGGCATGGCTGACACTCAGTGAGGCAGCATTATCCTGGGTTAGGGTAGTGTGGGCAGCCAGCCAACCAGTATATGGTGGGTGAGGGTGGCGAGGTTTGCTTATGTCTGTCAGCTACTCAGGACTTGGGATCATTGAGTCGGAGGCCAAGAATGGGTATTTGTGGGTAGTGTGGAGTGCACACAGTTGACCTGGCTGTGAGAGTTATCAGGGTCCCAGGGAGAACTTTGTCTATGTGAAGGAAGCATTAGGCAAGGAAAGCAAAGTATGGACTTATTTGTTAAAAGAAAAGCAGAAGGGAAGGCTTGGAAGGCACAGCAGCTCCCTTATTTCAATATTTAATTGTGGGTTTGGGGCAGGCTAATGTATGATCCTGCAGCAACAGCAAGCATAGCAAGAAAAGTGCCCCATGATGTGCAGAAATTATGACTAGTGCAATAAATAACCTCTCAACCTGTTATTACTGAAATGTGTGGGACATGAACCCTCAAAATGTGGGACAATGTAGACACTAGCCCTCTAATGTGGGGCACTGTAATAAACTAAGGAGATAAAAGCTCAGAACACTATGGAAATGCATGCTTTTATGTGTACAAAGTTTGTTTGTTTCTGTATCTTAGAGTACTATGAATTTTTGCTTTAAAGTCAGAGTCGACAGTACTTCTCTGTCGGGCAGCACATTTTTGTGGGAGACAGGGTGGTGTTGGAGAAGCCCATGATTACTGCTTTGCATAAGGCCCATGATAAGATAAATGTGTCCCTCTGTGTGACCACATGTGTGTGAGGGTCGGGGTGAGATGAGCCTTAACCAAGCCTGTTGGAGAGTCCTCCTGTCCAGAGAAGTTTCCATCTGTCCATATTAAAAGCTACAAAATGAAACACACTCAGATAGTGGATTTAAGAGGGGTCTGTGGCAAAATTAAAGTGAGCAGGATTTGGGGATAAAATAAATATATGGCAGCAGTGGTCTGTCTGTGGCTGCCTGTAACTGTGTGTGTGTGTGTGTGTGTGTGTGTGTGTGTGTGTGTGTGTGTGTGTGTGAGCCAAGCCTTAGCAAAGCACTGTCAGAGTCCTCGCCTGTCCAGAAGTGTCCATCTGTCCAACAAATGACAGAAGAGAAGAAGGCAGGAAAGGAGGAGGGGGTAGAGAAAGGGATAAGAGGTAGGGCACAAGTAGTAAAGTAGGAATTCAAAGACTCGGCAACAGCAGAGGGGTCAGAAATAGGGAGTTAAAGAGACTTGCATCCTCTGTAGTGGAGTAGTTGTGATGGTGGCATATTTATTCTAAGGTGTATCAAAATACCCCCAAAGCATGAAAAATCCTGTAGCTTCCGGGGACCTAGGCGGCCCCAGACCCCTGGCCCCGGCCTTTTATAATTATCCTGAGCACCCACAATTTTTTTCAAAACTTGGCACCCCTGGCTGGAGCTGTCTATGACAGCTCCAAAATGCAGTGGAGTACAGTTGAAAGGGGGAGCTATGTTTCAGTGAGCAGCAATAAGATATCGCCTGCTCATGCACGCTCCCCCTACACACACACACACACACACACACACACACACACACACAGGCGCATACTGTGTGCTCGCCCCCTCTACACACACTGTGTAGCCGACGGGGTGGCTAATCCCCATCGGCGTGCTGCGCCCCAAGCAAAGTTACATATGTCATGCTGGGTGCCCACCCCAGTGTGCCCAAGATTGTATAGCCAACGGGGTGCCCAACTCGCCGGCTCCACTGTTCCCTCCCCCAGTACAGGGTGCCACTCTGGGAGCCCACCCCAGCGTGGGCAACAGATGCTATTGCCACGAGGTGGCCAATCCCCATCAGCTCCATGCCCCCGCCCCCACCAGCCATCCTTGTACTATGCTGGGAGCCCGCCCAGCGTGGCAAACGTCCCAGCGTCATCATGTAAAGAAAAAACCCTGAAACTTAAAAGCGGTCCCTCGCAGTCTCTGCCCCACCCGCACCCACCCACTGTGCACCTGCCTCCCACACAACCCCACCCCATACTTACCTCCGGACTCCGCGTGACGATCTTCGTGGACGGGAACACGTCTGCACTCTTCAAAGCCGACCGCGAACTGAGGAAATGCCGGTAAGCTGTATAATGTAATGAATAGGGTTTTTCAACTTTGCTGCATATCTCAGCCATTTTTGGATTTTTGCACCAAATTTTCAACATGGGGTTTTGGGACCCCTTCTCATGAATGCTCTCACTGTCATGCGTTCCATCGGGCCCAAGGGTGATTTCGAGTCACTGAGCAAAATCACCTTTTGGGACTGAAATAGTAAACGACACTGCCACTGTTCATAAGGTGGGCTCTCAAAAGCCTATGTTGAAAATTCAGTGAAAATCTCGTAATGACTGTTTTGTTAGCATGCGCTATGCAGTTCCTACGCACGTCAGAATTTGGCGAATTTTCAATATTTTCACTCCAGATTTTCAACATTGCCATTTTATCACACCTCCTTATGAGCAGTACAGCTGTCATTTTTCACATCTTGCCCAAAACATGTTTCCACCTATGTACGCATAAATGGCGCAGTCGGTAAGCGAAATCAATGTATGGGACACATTAAGAAAATCACAGTGACACTGTTAATGAGCAGAGGTCTTAAAATGGCTATGTTGAAAATTTGGTGAAAAAATTCCTAAAAATGACTGTTTTATGAGCGCATGTTGCGCAGTTCCTATGCACGCTCGTAGGTTTGCGAATTTTCAATATTTCCACTCCAGATTTTCAACATTGCCATTTTATTACACTTCCTTATGAGCAGTACAGCTGTCATTTTTCACATCTTGCCCAAAACGTGTTTCCGCCCATGTAGCGCACAATGGTGCAGTCGGTGTGCAAAATCAATGTATGGGACACATTAAGAAAATCACAGTGACACTGTTCATGAGCAGAGGTCTTAAAATGGCTATGTTGAAAATTTGGTGAAAAAATTCCTAGAAATTACTGTTTTATGAGCGTGCATTGCGCAGTTCCTACACACGCTCGTAAGTTTGCGAATTTTCTATATTTTCACTCCAGATTTTCCACATTGCCATTTTATTACACTTCCTTATGAACAGTATAGCTGCCATTTTTCACATGTCGCCCCAAATGTGTTTCCGCACATTTAGCGCACAATGGTGCAGTCGGTGTGCGAAAGCAATGTTTAGGACAGATTAAGAAAATCACAGTTACACTGTTCATGAGCAGAGGTCTTAAAATGGCAATGTTGAAAATTTGGTGACAAAAGTCCATAAAATGACTGTGTTACGAGTGAGTATTGTGCAGTTTCCACGCACCCTCGTAAGTTCATGACTTTGTAATATTTTCAGTCCAGATTTTCACCAGTGGCATTTTTCCACACTTCCTTATGAACAGTACAGCTGTCATTTTTCACAACATGGCCGAAATGTGTTTTCACACTTTCAGCACAGAGATCTGTATGCTGTGGGAAATCATTGTTCGGGACAGATAAAGAAAATCACAGTGACACTGTTCATGATCGGAGGTCCCAAAATGCCTGTGTTGACAATCTGCTGTAAAAATCCCCAACCTAATTACATTACGGTGTCGTTGCACAGTTTCTATACTGCCTTCGTGACTTCACCAGTTTTTAATATTTTGACTGCAGATTTGCAACATTGCCATTTTTACACCTCCCCATGAACAGTACAGCTGTCATTTTTCCATCCTGTTCGAATGTGTTTCTGCACCTGTGGTGCTAAATGCCGAATCGCTATGACAAGCAGCTTCGCCAACAAACTGATACTGCCACTGTTCATGAGGTGTGGGGTCACAAAAACCATGTTGAAAATTTGGAGTGAAAATACCAATGAATGCCTGAGGTGTTAGGTTTCCAACCATAACGCACCACCCTGTAGAGAATGACAGGCATCAGGGGTGTGACTTGGGATTCTTACCTGTAATGCTCATACCATTCCACATCCTGCAGCCAGTGAGAGGCATCGAGGTATGACTTGGATTCTTCGGCCCCAAAGTTCACCCCATTCTCCTATACCGCACCCATCTCACCGTATTTCCTGATGGAATGGGGTGCGCATAAGGGCCAAAGACCCCAAGGCACACCGTGACACTTGTCAGTGTCTGCAGGGTAGGGTGTGGTGAAATGGCATGGACGTTATGCTTGATGACCCAAAGGCACACCCCAGTGCCTGCCACTCTCTACAGGGTGGTGGTGGGGTTGGCTTCAGTTCAATACTTCACTGCCATTTCTATTATGCAGCTCTGTAACTTCTACACTACCAATGCCAATGCCAGCAAGCAAACATTCAACATTGACAAATGCTTGCTTAATTAGTTCTAAATACCATTTGAAATCAAAGTTTCTTTTATTACTGGCAAGCCACTTATTATTTCATATTGGGAACATACACCCATCTCTCTCGCTCTCTCTCTCCATATATATATATCTATATATATTCTATGCAAAAAACTTCGTTAATGCATCAGTTAGGGTTCTTCTACAGCAAGAAAAGCAAGGAAATTCGATTTTAGGGTTCCCACCCCTTGCACCCCACCCCAGCCTGCCCCACCAACAGGCACTGGGGTGTGCGTTGGAGGTCCTTGGGCCTAACTCTCACCCCATCCCATGTGTAAACAAGCTGAGGTGGTGCAGTATAGGAGGCTGGGGTGAGAGTTAGCCAAGACCCCAACGCACACCCCGATGCCTGTTGGTGGGGCGGCTGGGGTGGGGTGCAAGGGATGGAACCTAAAATAGAATTTCTCACTTTTTTCACTGTAAAGAACCCTAACTGATGCATTCATGAAGTTTTTGCATAGAATTTCTACTTTTTAAGAAAGAATAGAAAAGTAGAAAGTTCGCAAGTCGGTGGAAGCACAGGGCCCTTAAGTGTCAGGCCACATTACACACCCAATGACTAAAAAGTACATTCACAACAGCAAGGCCAGCCACCAAACAAATGTTAATCTAGTAGAACAATAGAAAACGCTGTCCACAAAACGTAAACTGCTCCACACAATATGTCCGCAAAAAATATATTGTCCAACACGTAAACACCTCTATTAACATCTACAGGACATGCCATCAACACCCTCCAAATTTCAAGTAAAAAGACCAAACCATGTCCAAGATATGACATATCAAAATTTGAAATTTTCATTCGTCAGAGTGGCACAGTTCCGCACCTGTTGACATTTAACACACACAACAACTGAAAACTACATGCATGACACTAAGGCTAAGTATCCTATCAATTTCAAGCCACCACCACAAGCAAAACGCCGTCCGCAGAACATAAACTGCACCACTCCATATCTGCACCCAAAAAATATTTTCCGACATGGAAACACTGTAATTTTCATCCACATGACATGCTGTCAACACCCACCAAATTTCAAGTGAAAAGACCAAACCGTGTCCAAGATATAACATTTTAACGTATGAGATTTTCATTCATCAGACTGGCACAGTTCCGCACCTGTTGACATTTAACACACACAACGACTGAAAAGTACATCCATGACACTAAGGTTAGGTATCCTATCAATTTCAAGCCACCACCACAAGCAAAACACTGTCCGCAACATGTAAAGTGCGTCATGCAATATCTCTGCAAAATAAATTTTCTCTGACACATAAATATGATAATTCGCATCTACAAGACATGCTGTAAACACCCTCCAAATTTCAAGTAAAAACACCAAACCGTTTCCGAGATATTCAATATCAAATATTACTAAAATTTCCCGATCTATTCTATTATAAACAATCTGGCCATCTTGTCCATCCCTCGCGATCAAAGAATCTCACGATCAAAGAATTTGTAGGATCACGATCAAAGAATTTGCAGGCTCACAAACAAAGATTTAAAAACCTTATAAATCAAAAAACGGAAGGAATTGTGGTAAACCACCACCATGGTTCGACAGAACGAAGCCCACTGAGTAAAACCCACCCTCATTTGACTTCCTAGGACACCCCTGGGCTGAGAAAATTGAATTTTAAATTAGGCCATCTCATCCCTCACTCACGATGCACGATCGCGATCAAAGAATCTCACGATCAAAGAATTTTCAGGGTCACGACCAAAGAATTAGAAACTGTGTAATTCACAAATTTCACATAATTGTGGTACACCACCACCATGGTTCGTCAGAACGAAGCTCCCTGAGTAAAACCCACCCTTATTTGTCTTCCTAGGACAACCCTGAGCTGAGAAAATTGATTTTTTTATCTGCCCCATCTTGTCCCTCGCTTGCAATGCATGATCGCGATCAAAGAATCTTGCGATCAAAGAATTTGCAGAGTCATGGTCAAAGAAATTGCTCACTCATGAACGAAGAGCGAGGGACAAGACGGCCAGATTAAAAATTTAACTTTGTAGCCCAGGTGTCCTATAACATTATTAAGGGTGGGTTTTGCTCAGGGGCTAAGCGCTCCCCCATCTCAATACACAAATAGTTATTTTCATCTTCCCTGGTAGTCTAGTGGCCCCCTCCCCATCATGGTAATCTACATAACCATGCTTCTATCCCTGGTAGTCTAGTGCCCCCCCAATGAGTACCTTATGAATATGTTTATTTTCTATCCCTGGTAGTCTAGTGGTCCCCCATGTGTGTTATTTATGTACTTTAAATATCCCTGAAGTCTAGTGGCCCCCTCCCAATCTGTACTTTATTAATGTTATTATTAACATCCTTGGTGACCTAGTGGTCCCCCATCTTAATAAAATAGATTTGGATTTAAATGTCCTGGTAGTCTAGTGCCCCCACCCAGCCATGCCAGCTCACCCAGCACCCCCAACCTTCCCCAGCCGGCGATGGCACAGCCCACCTCTCACCTCCATGGCCAGCCACGGCACTGTGTTGTATGAATGCTAATGGAAAGAGGCACTAGAAATTATTTGAGTGCCTCTTTCCATTAGCACTCAAAAACACAGTTGGTGGCTGGCTGTGGAGGTGTGCTGTGCCAGTTGCCAGCTGGGGAAAGGTGGGGGTGCTGGGTGGGCTGGCACAGCTCGGTGGGGGTTGAGCCACTAGACTACCAGGACATATAAAATCCAAATCTATTTCATTAAGATGGGAGCCGCTAGACTACCAGGGATGTTAATAATAATAACATTAATAAAGTACAGATCGGGAGGGAGGCCACTAGACTACCAGGGATATTTGTAAAATACATAAATAAACACACATGGGGGGACCACTAGACTACCAGAGATAGAAAATAAGCATATTCATAAGGTACTCATTGGGGGGGCCACTAGACTACCAAGGATAGAAGCATGGTTATGTAGATTACCACGATGGGAAGGGGGCCGCTAGACTACCAGGGATTATAAAAATAACTATTTGTGTATTGAAATGGGGGAGAGCTTAGCCCCCTGAGCAAAACCCACCCTTAAATAACGTTATAGGACACCCCTGGACTACAGAAATTCTATTTTAAATCTGGCCATCTCGTCCCTCGCTCGCGATGCACGATCGCGATCAAAGATTCTCGCGATCAAAGAATTTGCAGGCTCACGATCAAAGATCGTTAGCGAGCCAAGAACGAAGATTTAAAAAGCTGGAAACTCTATTTTTAGACTGATTTGGATGGAACCAAAGCCATGCATCCATAAATCGGGGTCCCCTGAGTAAAACCCATCGAAGATTTACTTCAGAAGTGACCCTTGAGCTGAGATATTTGTGTTTGTTCGATCGGAAAACTGAAAACAAGATGGCGGACCTCACAATCAAAGAATTTGAAAAAATCCTCGGGGACAAAGATTCTTGAACTGCGAGGCTGCAAATTCTTTGACTGCCAGGCAAGATGGGATGGCCAGAACCCCATTCTTTGATTGCAAGATATACATATAAATTTTCCCATTGACTTATAATGGGAACTTAAAAGTGCCATAACTTTTGAATGCCTTAATATTTTTTCACCAAATAAAAAGCGGCATGTTTGGCCTCCAAAGCTCTTTCAAACAAGCCATCTCACAGAGTGGCAAGCCACATGACGGCCGTGCAGGACCACATTCAGAATGCCAAAAGGTGCCTACAAAAATGGATAATTTTGCATTTTTCAGTGCTTTTGTACACAAAGACCAGCACTCCGACCGAAACACAATTTGTCAGATCAAGAGATCTACCATCCTCCAATGCACATACCAAATTTCTGGCAAATCCATTGAACCAGTGCAAAGTTATTAATGCCCAAACTTTTGACTTTAGTATGTAACTGACCGCTGACCCCTAACTATAGTAGCGCAACCGCGCCACTTTAATATATATAAGTAAATCTAAACCTAATCTTAAAATAGCTTATGACGTCTTCAAATGGCTTAACAAATATATCTGCCTAACACATTAAAAGTCCATACAGTTTTGCCTGAGTCTGAATAAATGATATACTGGAGAAAAACATTTTGTTGAAGATATATCACTGTTTCTTCTATACATTTTCTGAGCAACCTGTTCTGACTCATACCGCATGCTTTTAACCAGTATATAAAGTACTTTCTAGTACTAGGCATTCTGGTAGTTGACCTAATTCAGCTTGTACCAGTGCTGAGGGTGCTCTGGACGGGAGTCCCAGTAATTTTTTATAATAGGTATTCAGGAGTTTTTCAACATTCGGCCTTGATTGCTGGCACCAAATTTTGGCTCCATATAACAGTTGGCATTTAATTTTTGCATTGATTACCTTTATACAGCCTTTCACTGAGTTACCACCATATCTATAAGAAAAGCCGGACATAGCAGAGAGGAATTGTTTAGTTTTTATCACCAGTTCTTTCATATGTGTATTTCATAATAGGTTATCTGCTATTGTAATTCCCAAATAACAGAAGCTTTTTACCACCTCCAGTCTATGGTTATCTATAACATATTTATGTGTCATGTTATTACCCCCACAGACTATCACCTTAGTTTTGTTATAGTTCATCTTTAAATCTGCTTTAACACATTCCAAATGAAATTTGTGTATCAGCCTTTTGATCCCACTAAAACTTGAAGACAGCAACACTATATCATCTGCATATGCTAAATATGGACATTTATAATCTCCTATTCTAGGTATACGAAATTGTAGATGAACCCTGTCATTGTCAACCGTCTCAGTACTGTTTTTTGAGAGGCAAGCCTCCTGCATTTCTACATCCACTGGCTTATACAGTACACACCTACATAACCCCTATGCTACAGTAACAGTATTTGTGCTTTGCGCATATGCGCAAGCAAACATAAGCTCTGGCAGAGTCACTATGACTGTAAATGCATTAACTCGATGAGGATGTTTCATGGGCTTAAACATAAACATGAATTGCTGCTCCACACACTAACTAAATCAAAGTACAGTACATTGAGAAAGGGCAAATATAAAAATAATGCCACTGTCTGTATAACAGTTGCCTATATGTTTCACATTTTATTCTATGCACTGTTATAGTAATCAACTCAACAGAACCAGGCCATCATATAAATAAAGGTACTGTACCTTAATTGCAAACACTGCTGAGACAACTATATGTTGTGACAAGGTGGAAGATAAACACAATGTTGAGACATGTTCTTTCAGACATTTGATGTGTCTGATTTTTTTTAGAGATTGCTATACAGTTCACACACATAATTAGTATAATATAAAAGTGCATATACCCAAATGTCAATGTAAAGCTTACACATTTCATTACAAGTTGTTCTCTTGAAGGAAGATCTTACTGTACTAGGCCTAAAAATGGGTGTTAGATAAAAGTAAACTGGGGTAGGTGTGTTATTGAGGGTACTGCATAGATTATCTTTTATTGCTGCGCCACCCCTGGCACACACAATATGAAAATGAACAACCCCTTGATATGAAGCAACAGGAATTAGTTAGTAAAAGTACAGAAACAAGTAGGAGACTGAGTAAGTGGGTAGACAAGCATGAGTATGGTAAGTCAAATAACATTTCAAAAAGTCTCACTATTATAATTCATTTTTTACAAATGCATCTGCACAGTTGACAAATTTTGTATAAAAAATAATAACAATGGAACTTATTCCACATATGTCCACAGGTGCCACGCATGCAGGTGCAGGGATTTGAGGCCCAGATGCTCCAGTCTGCCCTGCTCCTGAGTCAGAAGATCATGACGGAGAGGCAGAGAAACTGGGGTTCAATTGATAACTGTTGAAGCAGAGGGAACCAAACCTGATGAGGCCAAAGAGGGGCTATTAGAATCATGTGAGCCCCTTCTGCCTGTAGCTTCAGGAGAACTCTCTGAAGCACTGGGAAGGGAGGAAAGGCATACAAGAACCTCCCTCTTCAACAAAGAGACAGTGTGTCTCACCAGAAAACACCATGCCTGGGAACAGGCGAGTAATAATTGGGTAGTGTTGTGTTAGATGGGGAGACGAAGAGGTCTATCTCTGGCTGACCCCACAGGTCAAATAAGCTTTCAACCACCTCTTGATTTAGCTCCCACTTGTGAGCCCTGACAGTGGTGTGGCCAAGACTGTCTGCCAAGATGTTGTTGATGCCTGGCACATGGACAGCAGTAAGGCAGAGGTCATGCTGGACTGCCCAGTACCACACTCGCATCGCCTCCCGGCATAGAGGGTATGAGTGAGTACCTCCCTGTTTGTTCAGGTACCAGACCACAGACATATTGTCAGTCTGAATCAGGAGTGTCCCTTAGACATAAAAGAGACTGGAAGGCGTGGAGGGCGTACAGTACTGTCCTCATTTCTAACACATTGATGTGTAGAGACACTTCCAAATGAGACCATGTTCCCCAAGTCTGATAGTCTCCTAGGTGGGCTCCCCAGCCTTGACACGAAGCATCCATTGTAAGGGTCATGGTAGGAGCAGGGGGTTGAAAGGGGAACCCCAGTGGAGAGATTGGACAACTCCTGCTACCAAAGAAGATCCTTCTTCATGTACCCGGACACCAGGACCCTGTGGTTCAGGTTGTCCAGCTGCTGATCCCATTGGACATGAAAAGTCCATTGGGTCACCGTCAAATGCAGTCTGGCTAGAGGAACTGTAGGGATCGCAGCTGCCATCAGCCTGAGAAGACAGAGAATTGACCAGGCTGTGGTCCAGCGTGAGTTGGCCACTAGTCTGACCTCTTCCTGCAGGGTCTCCATCCTGTCTGACAGGAGGAAGGCCCTGCCCTGGACTATATCCAGTACCACCCCAAATGAACTGTAGGCACTGGGAGGGGAGAGGTGGGACTTGGGATATTTGACTGTTATTCTAAGCCTGGAAAAGAGGTCCAGAGTGAAGGAGAGTGACTCCCTCTTACTGATGTGTGATGGGGCTGATAGGTGCCAATCATCAAGATACAGGCACAATGTAATCCCTCTGCAGCATAGAGCTGCAGCCACCACTGCTAGACACTTGGTAAAAACCAGAGGTGCTGAAGATAGGCCAAAAGGGAGAGCCTTGAACTGGTAATGTTCCCCCTGGAAGGCAAACTGAAGAAAGTAGCGGTAGGCCTGGAAGACAGGGATGTGCAGGTAAGCATCCTGCATGTCCAGCACACAAAGCCAATGGCTCTTGTGGAGCAGGGGTAGAAATCCCTGGATGGTGAGCATGCAGAACCTCTTGTACTCGATGTACAGGTTGAGCATGCTGAGGTCCAAGATGGGTCTTAGGTCACCCATCTTTTTGGGCACTAGGAAGAAATGAAAGTAGTACCCTCTTCCTATCTGTGCCGGAGCCACGGGCTCCATTGCTGACTTTTGCAGAAGAGCCTGGATCTTGCTCCCTATCAGAGACAGGTGCCTTGGAGATTAATGGGAGAGGCTTGGGGGGTTGTCCAGAGACCTGTCTAGGAACTCTATGGTGTGACCTCTTGCTAGTAACTGAAGGACCCAAGAGTCCGTGGTTATGTCCTGTGACCCCGGAAGGTGGAGGGCAAATCCTCCCCCCAACTGGTTCCTCTAAAGGATCTGTAGGAGGCAGGGGGGGTTCCCCACAAGTCAGGAGGCTGAGGGGAGGGAGTCGGCAGCTCCTCCGGAGGGCTTCTGGGACTTGGCAGGGGGATTAGTGGTTTCTGATGCTGGATACCAGCTTGGCCTGGCATTTGGCAGGGGCCACTTTGGTCTGGCATCTCTGTTGCCGAAGAAAAGGCTGTTTGCCTTTGTATCCCCCTCGGTACATGAAGTGGACGTTGCAGATGGATTTACCTCGCTCCTGCAATTCAGTGATAATATACTTCCCTAGCGTCACCTCTGAATAACACGGATCCCCTGAAAGGGGCATCCAGGATGGAGGTCTGGACATCTTATGTCAGGTCAGAAATCCTGAGCCATGAATGTTGCCTAATGCAGACAGCAGTGGCTGTGGTGCAAGCAACTGAGTCTACTTTGTCATAAGTGGCCTGGAGGACATGACAACAGAAAAATGTAGCCATTCTCACTGTCTTGGCAATCTCGGCATTAAGCGCCTTATCCCGGGTAGCTTCCATCTTTGACTTGAGTGAGGCCAAGGAAGATTTCTGATAGGAAACCATATGAGCTACATAATTAAGGGACCTGAGGGCACAAGTGGAGGAGGAATGGATCTTGTAACTGAAATTGTCTTGCTGTTTAGACTCCTTATCAGAAGGAGACATGTTCAAATGTTAGGTTTAGAGGACCAATCATGGGCAGCCATCATAACAACTGAGTCTGCATTAGGATGGCCAATAAGGTGTGTGACCCCATCTGGTGGGTGGTATACCCTATCTGCCTTTTTTGAAACAGCCAGAATGGAGGAAGGCTATTGCCAGAAAGTGGACGTCATGTCTTCATGGGTCCGGAGGCAGTATGGGCATAGGAGCTGTGTCAGTCATGTCTAGATGCTCTGAAAGCCTTTTCTGCTTTGGATCCTGTTCATGGATAGCCCAGCCACAGGTATTTTGTACAGCTATGAGGAGTTCTGCAAAGGAAGGGTTCTCTAGAGGGGACTTTGGGGACTCAGGCTGAGGATCTATAGGTGTATGCGTACCACAGCTGGAGGACAAATCACAGTCAGAATCCGAAGAGTGCCTGCTGGAGGTCTGAACCCTTTTTAGATGAGTGTCCTGGGTTTTATCCCTGACCCTGAACCTTCTCTGGAAAGGTGGGAATCCACAAGAGAGGTTTATCTAGGGGTTGGAAAGGAGGTGGGAATGGGGCTGCCACTGGTTTCCAATGGTCAAGCTCCGAGGCTAGTTGAGTCCTGTCCTCCTGAATCAGGGTCTGAAACACTGCCTGGATAGCAGCCTGAGGTTGCTGTAGAGGCAGAGGCTGAGGCTGAGGAGGAGGAGGAGGTGGTGAAGGAGGAGGCTGATATAATGGATAGCATAGCATCTGATATTGAGGGTATCCATGAGCCTAATAGGAGTAGGGAAAGCCAGAAGGAGCATACCCTTGATTAGACATAGCCCAGTGTCTGGTACCCTGGTTCATAATGGGGTTGATGACCAGGTGTTGGATACCCTGGTGAAGGGTACATTGGGTCTTGTGGGAGCAGATAGCCTGGAACATTGCCCATAAATCCAGCCAGAGGCAGAGCTGAATGCCCAGCAGGAGGTGGGGCCAAAGACCCAGCAGGAGGTTCAGAAGGACCAGGCATTGGCCCCAGAGGAACATTCAAAGGGGCTGGCACTGGATCAGGCACAGGAATGTTCAGCACTGAAAGATTCTGTGCCTGGGGGCCTGATGGAAGGCCATACAGCATTTGAGGAATGGCCGGAATGGCAGATATACCATGACCTGGTGAAGGGTTACATGGCAAAGGGTTACTAGGTGTCAGGGTGTAAGTAGAACCCGATGGAAGACCCACCACTGTCTGGGGAGCAGGAGTCCAAGATAGTGGGACCTGGTTATCCAAGGGGGCTTGGGTTGAAGAGGTCCCGACGGAAGGTCCCCAGAGGGATTAACAATAGGCTCAGAGGGCAAATCAGGAAGAGACTGACCCGGTGAAAGGAAGGGGAACCTCCAGATTAGTGCCCACCTCTGGCTCTTGATCTTCAGGCAACCCCGGAGGATCTAGTTGTGTCAGTGGGAGCGAGGATCCCTCAAAAGACTGTTGCATGTCCAGCAGCTGGCTCAACTCAACATCGGGGGTATACTGTGACCCCGATGGGAGAGCTCCAGCTGTGCAGTCCCCAGAGGAACTGGGGAGCAACTTATCAGCCACGGCCATGCAGACATCAGAAGAGCTAATGTCCAACGTATCAGCCTGGGCCATGCAGACAACAGCAGAGCTGGAGTCCAGTTTACTGGTTGTGTCCGTGCACTCCTCAATGGGGCTGGGGAGTGACTTATTGACCTGGCTGCTGGCGATAGACCCTAAAGAAGATATGGGCCTAAGGAACACAATAGGGGTTCCACTGTCCAAGAAAAGCCCCGACTACACCATGAGTAAAGCAGGCCGGGAGGCCGTGGTCTGATTCACTGGAGCAGTAGGAGACCTGGCAGTAGGGGTACTCACCGAAATGGTGGCCCCCTCAGTGTCAGTGGTGCCCGATGGTCACTGCCAAGTGGATGGAGACCTATCCTGGTCTTGGTGCCTCTCCTTATCCTTTTTCTTCTTTTTGGGTTCTGGCATTGGAGAAGATGATTTTTCCCGCAGATTGTGCAGCGCCTTTTCCATTAAAGCTAGGCACTTCTCCAGCAAGTGGGCTTCAAGCTCTTTCTGGTGCCTAATCCATGTAGTCTGATTGAAGGATTGGCAAGGCGCTCAGTCCTTGACCCGGTGTTTAGGGGCCATGGCAGATCACGCAGCGGGAATGCTCATCAGCATGCAGGATCTGGGTGCCACAGGATTTGCACTTCTTTTCGACACATCACCCAACTGTTCATGTTTCTGAATTGTACCTCCAACTATATCGTATGCTGTTAAATTTGTCACTGTTATTTATTTGCTTCCCTCAAGATCTCTGTATTAAATCTGTTTATGTTAGACCTGTTTGTACTCTGTTTTACTATGTAATTATTTGACCTGGTGTTCTGTTCTTTTTTTACGCTTAACTGGACGTTTGTGTAAATGGGCATTTTTGCTCACATACCTTTCAGTATAAAATAAAGATTGATTGATTAAAAACTGGACTGACAGATCTGAACCACAGCAGTTCTGTAAAAATCCAAACTGGCCATACTGGGTGCAACTTGCACAAATACTGCTGGTCCAGTCACTCTGGTTGCACCGTTCAGCCTGACTTTTACATATCTGGTCCACTCCTAGAAGTCTGTTTTTCAACCCTTCTTTGACATGATTGAAAATGGAACCATCAGGACCAGACCAGATAGATAAAAGCCAGACCAGATCATCTGGAGTGAGTGAATTAGCAATATTTGCACAAGATGTGCCCAGTCCAGATTTTACAGCTCTGGTCCAGGTCTGGTTATCTGGTTTTTACCCATACCCCACTGCATGCGGCTTAGTGACATACTGTACAGATGGATACAGAGTCTAACCCATTGAAGGTTGAAGTTTCAGAAAACCAAAAAATACCAACACTCACTCCCCCCACCCCCAAGTCACACTTAGTCCTTTACCAAAGTCATGCTTAAATACTGGTGCCTCTACATCCACACCATTAAGCTTTTAATACCATCATGTCTCTTCTGCTGCCAAGAGCTCCCCCATCCATAAAGTCCCATTCTGCTTGTGGCAGCCCCCCGCAACCAGGTAATTTTCCAGGGAGCAGCACTTTACACCACATCAACTAAATTATTGCTAAACTCCTTATTTTTAAACATTTTGTTGAGAAATTTTTATTTTCGTGTATGGTCAGGAAAAACGAATTTATAAAAGAAACCAAAGCTCCCATTTATCAGTTCATTTAATCACAATACAGTATGTTATGAACTGATCAGATTCTACGTGTAACCTAAGTCAAACAAAAATTGGACACACACATGCCTACATATTTGCAAATGAAGCAAATGTGGTTACTATCATTCAGTTGTAAACACCTATAGTCACAAATTGCACGTTAAGAACATTCAGTAGAATATAAACAGTACTATATAGCCCAGAATTGCCTGCCTGAGTAAATGAAGTTGGTGTATTATTTGGAAACAGGCAACACTGGGACTCTTGCTATGGAATGTCCTGCAAAGTAGCAGAATGATTGCTGTTAGGATGATGGTGTCAAATGGCTTAATGAGGTGTTCATAGGGGCTTAGGGGAACAGCAGAGCTTATTTGTTATGCAGAAAGCTCCAGGAAGTGTTTAACCCATTCTACTTCCAATAGCTTTCTATGATGTCTGTACTATCCATCGGTAATCTGACACAAAATGACTGCCAGAAGATAATGAGTTAACTTTCTGTGGGCTCAATTAACTCCTCAAGTCAGGGGAAAAATAGTGCTCTACAGCTCAAATGGCTTAATGAGGTGTATTCATAGGGGCTTCTGGGAACAGCAGAGCTCATTTGTTATGTAGAAAGCTCCAGAAAGTGTTACCCATTCTACTTCCAATAGGTTTCTATGATGTCTGTACTATCCATTGGTAATCTAACACAGAATGACTGCCAGATAATAATGAATTAACTTCCTGTGGGCTCAATTAACTCCTCAAACCAGAGGAAAAATAATGCTCTACAGTTTCCTATACACACACACAGGCAGTGTAGTAATGAGGCTTCAGCGGATGAATCTATTTTTAACACTGTATCGTGTTGTTTGGTAGCAAAAATGACATCAGTCCTTTTCTGAATGCAAAACGCCTGCTGGGTTATGCCCACAGTCATAAAAAGGAGAAGGCACAGACAGCAACTCTGTTTGGCCCCCTTGTTGGTTGCAAATGTCATACTTCTATTTCCCTTTGTATCATATTTTACTTGTGTGGTGTTGTCCTGGTATAGCACCTTTATTAAATTTAAAAATGTTTTATCTATCCCCATTTTCCAGTGCTTTCCAAAGTAATGGCCTGTTGATACAATCAAACGCTGCTTTTAAATCAGGAAATATACACTAAAGTTGTTTTTTTTTTTTTTACTACTTTATACCAGTACATTAAAGGGACACCATCAATTTGTTTTTCATCATATTATTTCTAGCTAAAAAACCTACATTTTATGATTGCTTACCTTCTCTAATATTCATTGATGATGTTGTTTGTTTTGTTTGTCTCCTTGTTTAGTAGAACTGAAATGCATGTTAATTATGTACACATTGGGTGTGTGTGCTGGATAATACAGCCTGGGGTGATTAGGCACGAGGCCGCAGGCCAGTGCCACTAATCACCCAGAAGTGACGTTATCCCAGCACAACACACACCCTATTGTGCATTATTGCTATTATACAAGGGCTCATTTGTCAAATTAAATAAAAAAAAATAGATTTTAAATGTATTTAAAAAATTTTTTAGTAATTTTTTTATTGAGTAGGAATACTTACTGGAAAAATAGTGCTGTTCTATTGTTTGCACAGTAGGTGGTGCTTCATGTCCTGCCCCCCTACACACACACACACCCATGCTAATTTTTTGTGTCAGTTTTTGTTGCCATCAAGTTTAATTGGATTCTGCTGTCCAGTCTTTCTTGTGTCAGCTGAAGATTTTTTTTTTTAAATACCGTCAGTGAAAGTCGCATACGGGAGTCGGGAGCGTGGTAGTGCACATTCGCTTCATGTCTCCCCCACACACACACACACACACACACACACACAGAGCCACGGTAATTTTTTGTGTCAGTTTTTGTTGCCATCAAGTTTGATTGGATTGATTCTGCTGTCCAGTCATTCATGTGTCAGGTGAAATTTTTTTTTTTTTTAAATATCGTCAGTGAAAGTCGCAGGGAGTCAGGAGCTAGGCTTGTAGGTACACTTCTGGTTTTCCGGTTCCATTTTTATGTGTGTCTCAGTTCAAAGAAAGGAGCTGTTAAAAGTGCTGTAAGGTAAACTTGCTTGTTTAGTTCTTTTTGTGCAGTTCTTGTGGGCTAGCGGCTACTATTTTGTTAGGAATTGAGGAACGTCAGAGAGCCGCGTGACTATGAAGTACGTTTGCCTAATAACTGAAGCCGCTCGGTTTTAGGAAGAAATGTGTGTAGGAGTTATATTTTTTGGAACCTTCTGTGATGGGGCACTTATGAGTGATTTGATCGGAGGGAGGTTTGAAGTTTTAACCATGAACATGGAAGACGGCTTCGGAGTGGGAATTACAGAAGCGGGCTAGCTGGCGGGGAACCTGACAAGCGTGCTGTAGTGGAATGATTTAGGTAACCGTTTATGCGGTCTTCTGTGTGCTGGTACTAGAGCTGTGATGTTGTACTCAGATAACATCATGGCTCCAGTGCATGACAGTCCAATCAGAGTACAAGATTCTTTCATGCCATTGTATAATGTATATTTATAAACAACTTTGTTTTGTTTATAATCCTGGATCTTTTCTTATTGCATACACCCTGAGCATTAGAAACCCCCCCAAACAGTGTAGTCACTCATGATTCAATAGACTCCTTTCCTCCTACTACATCACGAGTGGCTAGACTATGTTGTGATTGTTCCCAAGTCCAGAAAAGATGCAGTGGAAGCTGATCAAGGAATTTAAACAAACATGATCTTATCTGTGTCAGTCTTCACCATTCATCACTATTTGGGTATGGCCAGAGTTTAGGACCCCATAGGAGCATTTTTTTTTCTTTAGAGGCAGAGTCGATACAGGGGTGGCACCACCCTCGAGGCCAATGTGTTACGTGGTGCCCATAGGTTGGCTGTTACCTGTCAATGACTCCACTCTAGCTCCAATTCTGCTTCTCCTGCCTTCAAGTGAGGACCTCATGGAAAGCATTCAGTTGGAGACTGCATCACATCTGCGCCTAGTCCATTGGCTCCATTTCTTTGCTAAAGTTCTGCTCGCCTCTGTGCTCGGCGCTGTCTCCCGGTATACTGTTAAGATCTTTCCTTTTGTTTTCTGATGATGCTGAGTACCTTTGTTTAGTTTTTTATGTTCCATCCGGTCATGATTCATTTGAGGGACAAGAAGAAATCTTCAAGGGTGGGTCAGCCTCCAATGCAGCAGTGTCTCTGCGGCTGACCTTCTTCCCTATGAACCAGCATTACCGGTGCTTAACCTGCTCAGGCTGTGACCACGATATGGATCGTTCTGATTCCTGTTTTTCTATGGACCACCAATTGTTGGAAATGTATGCGTTTAAGGTCGGACATGTGTCACCAACTTTTGGAGGACAGGCCTGCATGCGGAAGGCCAAAGTCAGGGTTCTTAACCCTTCCTCTGGGTCCCCTCCCGGTCCTATATGGCCATGGAGAAGGGAGCCTCCACCACTGTTAGCCTTTCCATGGCGGGGGCTCCTTCCACAGTGCAGGAGACCCAGTCTGGCTCCCTCAGGGGCTGGGCAGGAGGCACCGTTTCATCAATCGCTTCTTCGGAAGTGAAGGCTCCCCCAGCATCGTGCTCTGGGACCCAAGGGTCTGGGCTGGTACTGTCCTCGGCACCATCTGTCAGTGCCACCCCTCACTCTGGTGTCATCTTGTGACACTGTGGGTCTGGGCCAGCCTGCAGCACTGTTTCTTACTTTGGCACCATTCGTGGTGCCGGGGATGGGAGTGACAGCATGGAACCTGTCTGAGGTGTCGCTGGCAGCACCGCTTCTGTCTCTGGTGCCATTCATGGCACCAGGGATAGGGGCAGTGCTGCTTCTGTCTCCGGTGCCATTCATGGTGCCGGGGGGGACAGCAGTCCTGCTCATGGTCCTGGGACCGGCAGGGATCGGGGGGGTTGTCTGGGTCCAGACCTCTCTGTCCTCCTCCAAGGAGGATGATATGGAGGGCTGACATGGATTGGCTCCTGGATTCCTCTGATTCCTCAGGGTCTAGTGCTTCAGCCCCCACTCAGGCCCCTATTGGGGAGTGGGCAGATTCCTTTGTTTCTGGGGTCAGTGATACTGACTAGCCACCATCTGTCGGTGCCGCCCCTGACTCTGGTGTCACCTTGCAGCACCATGGGTCCAGGCCTGCCCATGGCACCATTTCTGACTCTGGCACCATTCATGGTGCTGGGGATGGGAGCAGCACCATGGGTGGCATGGGACCCATCTGTAATGCCACTGGCAGTGCCGCTTCTGTCTCTGGTGCCATTCATGGCACTGGGGATGGAGGCAATGCCGCCTCTGTCTCTGATGCTCTTCACGGTGCCGGGGAAAGAGTGTCTCCACTCAAGGTTCTCTGACTGGCAGGGATTGGGAGGTTGTCTGGGTCCAGACCTCTCTGTCCTCCTCCAAGGAGGATACAGAGGCTGACCCAAATTGGCTCCCAGATTCCTCTGATTCCTCAGGATCTAGTGCTGTGGCCCCCACTCAGCCTCCTACTGGGGAGCGGGCAGATTCCTCTAGTTCTGGGGTCGATGGTACTGACCAGCCTTTGGGTGTCCAGGTGGACACCATGGGGCAGCCCAGAGCCAGAGACCTGTCTACTCCACCAGTGGGCATTCCCTATTCTGTGGCTGTCCTGGCTAGCCCAACTTTTGGGCAGGTTGGTGCGTCCAAGGCAGGAGAGGGTGCTTCACCTCCAGCTGCCTCCCAGGAGTCAGCCATGGGGTGTCAGCTGCCTCAGCTAGTGGTGAGGAAGAGGGTTTTTTCAGAGTCTGAAGGGTTGAGTAGCCAGGATTCAGTGCAGCAGCCTCTCTCGGGGACCCAGCCAGGTTCTGGGAGGAGTCATAGCACGGGTCTGCATATCTCCCCTGCTGTTTCTCCGAGTGGTATATCTTCACAGGAGGTCAGGGGTCATCCTTTTGGACTCACACAATCCCAGTCACTTTACAAGGGGATTTCTTCCATCGGGCATAGCTCCGGCCATTCTAGTCCAGTTGAATGACTCTTGTCTGCTGGGACCACCGGGTCTCCCTCTCCTTTGGGTTCATCCGCTTAGTTCTCCTGCCTGGGCGGAGGCCATGCTCCTCTTCGGAGGTGCTTGGCTCCATGTCTCTGCCTCCTCCTCCTCCTCTCCCTGGTCTTTCCGGTCCTACAGAGCCTCTTACCTGGGAGCAGTTCAGGGTCATGGATGCATTTACTCTGCCTATTTTAGAGCCATTTATGAGCAGGTGTTTCACCACTCTCCAGTGTAGCCTGACCCTGAATCTCTGGACTTGTCAGCTTCCTTGTCTTCCTCTTCTGAGGGAGAGGAACCATCCGTCCACCCTTCCCCAGCGGCTGATCTTTCCAGCTATCAGCACTTCCTATCAGGGTTGCTGAATGAGCTCCACATCTCCACCCTTGGAGAACGCAATCTGGACTGGTTGGCATGTGCCTTCCTAGGTGAGTACAGTGCGGTTGACCTCTCGGTCCCCGCCTGGCCTGTTCCCTTTTGGGAGGCATCGCACCAGATCTGGCAACATCCTTTTTCCTCAGTTTCAGGCCCTAGGGACCTTTGCCAGTGGTATTGCGCACCCTTGGGGTCTTCAGGAACTCTGCTTCACCCCTCCCTTCAGGTGTGATGCTCTTGGATACTCCGTCTGGGTGTAGAAGCCCAGGCTGTGACCGACCCCCAGATTCAGACTCTTCTGATTTTGACTTCTGGGGTAGGAGGATGCTCTCCTTGGCACGGATCTTGCTCTGTGTGGCAGCGAATCAGGCCCACCATGCTACCTACAAGAGGTACTTGTGGTCACAGCTAGGACAAATTATAGCCTCTCTGCCTGATTCAGAGGCAACCAGACAAGCCATTGCCCTCTCCATGCAGGGTCTGAAGCTTGCAAGACACCAAGCATGGGCATCATACGATGCCAACGAGGTGGCTTCCAGGCTGGTGGGGACAGCGATCTGCATTAGGCGGTTGGTATAGCTTCATCTGTCCCAGTTGTCACCCTTGGCCCAGTGTAGGGTGATTTCCTCCACTTTCCAGAGAACCCACCTTTCCTCCTTACCGGGTCATAATGTCGTACACTTAATAGCATATGACATTATAGCTAACCTGAAACAGCACTGTCTAGGACAGTGAATGGTGCAATACCGCGTATACTGCTGTACGCAGTGTTGCACCATTCTCACAATCCCAGGCAGAGGATAAGACCTCTTCTGGGAGTGGGTTCAGCTAAGCAGCTGCCGTGGCTCACTGGACTGAGCCACAGCAACAGGAACCCAGGCACTGTGTCTGGGACCGGGTTTGATTCCCGGTCCCAGACATTTAATTTTTTTCGCACATTGTGCACTCCCTGAGGTAACCCCCCCGAGTTGAGAATCCTTAGTGGGGTGTTGGGGGTGCAGCCCCCAATAACAGGGGGTGAGGGGGGCAAAGAACCCCACAGAAAAAAATACTTACGTTGCATGGCAGTAATCACGCTGTATTGGCAGTACGATTTTGCCATGCGGCATAATGTCTTGCAACATTATGACCCTGTGCCCCTTTTCTCCTGTAGGGTGAGGCAGGAGCTTCAGTGGCACCTTCCTTCTCCTGTGAGGAGATCCCCGCCTCACCCAGACCAGTCCCAGGCCTCACCAGGCTTGTAAGGCTTCTCCCCTCTGGTGTCTCCCCCACTAGAGGCTAAGGGACACTGTCCCTTAGGGAGGTGCTGGGCCCCCTTTGGAGGGCTCGGTACTCACCCAAATAGTGATGAGTGGTGAAGACTGAGACACATAAGATATGAAAATTATGTACCTACAATAATTCTTGATCTTTCTGTGTGTCTTCACCATTCTTCACTAAATCCCGCCCTCCTTCCCCCTGGGGCCTCAGTCTCTGGGTGATCCTCCTCCCTGTTTGTCTTCCTTGTTTGGTCTCAGCACCAGCCTTCCTCCCCCTCTCATTCTGGTTCGAGGGTGGAATACTCTGGGTAGGCAGACAAGGAGGATTATGCTTTTGGTGGTTGCAGGGTCTGTCTCTCTCTCTCTCTCCCCCCCTTCCTCTCAGGGTTTGTGTTCTGGCTCCCTCTCTGGGAGAGCCAATAGAGGGGACGGGATCTCTTGGACCCCCTCAGCTGTTTTTCCTAAATATTACTTTACACCCCCCCCCTTTGTATCCCAATACTACTTCTTTCCCTTTTCTCTGAGCTGCTGCCAGGGTTCCTTCAGACCTTCTTTGTTAAGTTGGCAGGAGAGGTAGACATCATTCACTCTGTTAGTTGACCTACCTCGACCTCAAGTGAGGGGTTCCTTAGAGCTGTGTTTGGCTCCTGTGCCTACCATTGCTGCATCGCGGGCATATAATCATGCCCTAAAAATTCTGTGGTTAATCTTCTTGCAACCTAAGGGTTAGGTCTCCTTGTCTCCCTCAAGAGGTTCAAGCCTGTTCTGTTGGGGTGGGTGGTGTCTCCTCCTCCTTCTTTTTCACCTTTTTCCCTTTTCCTCTCTTTCCTGTTCTCTCTGTCATTTATTTCTCCTTTTGGTTTTATATCCTTCCTTTTTTCTATCCCTTGGGCTCCCTTGCCTCACCCCTCCATCCCTTCCTATCTTTCTCACCGGCTTGCAGAACTGAAGCTAGGGCAGAGTCCATGACAGGTAATGGCAAAACCCGCGAGTGCCACGTAACACATCGACCTTGAGGGTGGCGCCACCCCTGCATCAACTGCCTCAAAAAAAAAAAAAATTATACCACGGGGTCCTTACCTCTGGCCAGTACCCAAATAGTGATGAATGGTGAAGACACACCGAAAGATCAAGAATTACGGTAGGTACGTAATTTTCATTTTTTGTGAGGTAACACCAGTATGGTGACAGTGTTTTTAAATTTTTTAAAGAAAAACAAAATCAGAATCAAACTACCAGCTACATCAGCAGTCTTTACAGAATGTTGGGACATTTTGAGACCTAAGGGGGTTGACAGTGTCCCTTTAAATGTACTAAAACAAAACATTGATCAACTGTAGAATGTTGTGCCCGGAAACCTGCTTGTGCTTTATTCAAAATTTCAACCTCTTCTACCCATTTAGTTACCCTATTATTGATAATTTTTGCAAAACTTTTCTGTGTACAGTCAAACTAATAGGGCAATAACTGCTTGGATCCTTTTTATTTCCTTTTTTAAACAAGGGCACTATAATGTTTTCCTTCCAAGAGTTTGCCATCCTACCTGTTTTATTAATGTAGCTAAATAATTTAAACAAAAAGGGTATCCAAATTTATGGGTATCTCCTTATAACGTCTATAGGGACCCCATCTGGTCCTGGTGCTTCATGAGGTGAAAAAGTAAAAACTAACATATAAATTTCTTCCAAGGAAAAGTCTGCCTCTATTGGTATCCAGAGCTTTTGTTTCTGACACATACCTAATACACTAGTATAATTCCCCTCTGAATTAAAAATTAATTCTTGAAAATGTTTAAACCAGGTGTCTGGTTCTATATATACCTCTGGGTCTTCTATGTATCTCCCTGTTCCTTTAGCTACCAGATTCCAAAATGTGTTATATTTTTCCGAAACTGCCTCCTCTAAGCTTTCCAAAGTTGTTGTCTATACCTCTCCCTATTTTTATTAATTGTCATATTACTGTATAAGACATTATTTTCACTGGAATAAAATTTTAGCTATATTCACTATTTTGAAAATACAGTGAAAATTATTTGCCAGTGAAAATACATACTGCAATTGACAAGTTAGCTTGCCCTTGCACTTCAGCTAAATTAAAGTACCATGAAAATGTCAGAGCAGACAAAACAGTGAAATTTAAGGGCAGTGAATTCATTCTCTTATACAGTATATTCTTTCCTTAATTTGTTTTGTGTCTTTTTATTGTAGACATTAGGATTAGATCTTACCATTCTCAAGTGTTTATTCAACTCTATTTTCATCAGCCTACACTCCCTATTAAACTAGACTGCCCCTTTTTGTTTTATAAATGGTTACTTCCTTTATTACAAGATTTGAAATGTGTATATTTATATTTTCAAAAGTGGCTATCCATGTCTCGTCTTCTATTTTCTCACTTGTCAATCTTATTTGATTATGGATACTAAGTTTTCTAGTTAACACAAGCAGGGTACTCTAAATATGGCTACAATCAACATCTGTAGCCTATTGTGTAAAACTGACTCCCTTAAAGCCTGGGTTACACAGCATGACCCAGACATAATCTCTATTGTGGAAACATGGTTGTCCCCCAAAATACCTGACACAGCGGTTGCCCTACCTGGTTATGCCATGTTCAGACTGAATAGGTCTTCCAAGCATGGTGGTGGTGGTTGTGCCATCTATGTAGAAAAACTCATTAAAAGGTCTAGCCTTTCCTGTGGCTGATCTAGGCTGCCCCACCCAGATATTGGGGATTAAAGTGCTGCTAGGGGCCCACCACAAAACACTCACAGTACTATCAGTTTACATACTCCCTAAAGACCCAGCCACAGGTCTCTACAAAGTCCTGGATTATCTCCAAACCCAAAATCACCTCACCAAGGCAATAATTCTAAGTGATTTCAATACAGACTGGCTGTCACCTGCCACTGGTCCTATAAAGGATGCATTATCGGCTCTACACCTTACTCAACTCATCAGCTCCCCTACCAGAATTAACTATAAGACCAGGACTAGCACCACTTTTAACTGGATAATCTCCAATCACCCTGATTGTATCTCTAATGTAACTGTACACCCTGACTCCCTTAGTGACCACTCACTTGTCACCTGCAGTTGGTCCAATACATTTCATACCCCCCACCTCAAACTATTTTTAACCGAGTGCTAAAACGAGACCATCCGGAGCTCCTAAAACAATAACTGCACTGTCAGGACTGGACTCTGCTGGACTCCACAGATGACATTAATGCAGCACTTGAGCATTTCATTAAGGCCTTCAATGCCACCTGTGATATGCATGCCCCTCTTAAGAAGATGAAAATCCGCAGCACAGCACATCCTTGGATCACTCCTGAGCTAATTGATAACATGAAACAACAGGACCATCTCTGGCACTGTGCAAAAGAATTGGGTAAACAACAGGATCTGCAAGCCTATAAAGCTGCAAGAAATGCTTGCACTCAGGCTATTCATCAGGCAAAAAGTAAATATCATAGGGAGCAGATGATCCAACGCATGGGGAGACAGCAGAACATTTTGGTCAAATATCAGAGATATCACAAGTAAAGACCCAAAGATGTCACCTGCTATGCTAAACCTTGATGGTATCTCCATCCTTGACCCACTTAGAATTGCAAATACTTTTAACAATGCTTTCACCAACCTGAGCAGTGTCCTCCCGAAAGATTTCTTTGATGTTACCCCTGAAGAGTCGGCATGTCACCCTGAGAACAAGACCCCTGAGCACCCCCCTTCTATTTTAAGAAGGTCTCTGTGACCCTGGTTAGAAAACTACTGAATAAGGTGGGTAAATCTCAACACAGTGGTGACACTCTAGACCTCAAACTTATTGGGCTTACCATAGAGGAAGTACTCCCACCCATTACTAAGATACCTAACCTTTCTCTTACCCTGTCACAGTTCCTGCAGGTCTGGAAAACAGCCCTTGTGACCCCAGTACATAAATCTGGTGATCGGGCCCTACACAACAGCTACAGGTCTATATCAATCCTCCCTTCCCTTTCCAAAGTGCCGGAACAAATTGTTGCCGACCAACTTGTGGATTACCTTGATAAATACTCCATCCAATGTCTGCAACAGCATGGATTTAGGAAAGGGCAAAGCACCACCACAGCACTACTAGAACTTACGACCTTCATTCAGCAATCATTTGACCAAGACAATCTTGTAGGAGCAGCCTTTATAGATTTAAGGAAGGCTTTTGACACTGTTAATCACACACTTCTCCTCGGACAACTTTCTAAAACTGGTCTCTCCCCTGACACGCTGTACTGGTTTAGTAGCTATCTTGGTGACAGAACTCAGCATGTGAAGATATCTAATGTTGTCTTGGAACAGAGGCCTGTCTGATCTGGAGTACCACAAGGATAAATTCTAGGTCCACTCCTTTTTAACATCTTTCTGAACAACTTGCCATCTGCATGTCACCAATGAACCCTGCTCTATGCGAATGATGTGGTCATCTTTGCAAGCCACTTGAACCCAAACCTGCTCAAAAGCAATCTACAACTTGGATTCATGGAAACTGAGCAATGGTTTAGTAAACAAAAACTGGTACTAAACTACAAGAAGACAAAAGTTCTGTTGTTCTCATCCACCCGAAATAAACACAAGGTGCATGCTCTTACTATAAGGAATAACCAAGGAAACCCCCTTGAATAAATCCAGCACTTTAAGTATCTAGGTGTAACCTTGGATAGTCACCTTACCTATGTGCATCACATCGAGAATGTTGCAAGGGCCATCAACATTAGGATTGGGCTCCTCTATCAACGCAGAAGGAGTCTTGCTCCTGAAGCTCTAAAATTCACAATTCCAAGCTCGGTGCTGTCAGTCATCGATTATGGCCTAGTCATATATGAAGATGCTTCCACTACCGGATTCAAAAGGCTAACTGTTGCTCTGAATAAGGTCTGTAGGCTTATAACAGGTGATGACCATTTCACCCACACTTGTGAGCTCTATGCTCAGTCTGGGTGGCTCCAGCTAAGTGGGAGAATTAAATACCAAACATGCTGGGGCTGGAGGTTGCTCTCCTGGGGTGCCTACTTAACAAGTCACTCAGGACCCAACACACTTGCACCTCAACAATTGAACTCCTTCTTGTCCTGAGGTGCAGGACTACTCAATGCCAATGCTCCTTTCTTTTTAGAGTCCCTTTCTGGTTCAATGGGCTATGCAGTGAATTGGCTAACCTGACTAAACTCGGCCAGTTCAAACATATGCTCCGACATCATCTCTTAACAGAAAGCTCCTGTGATTGCGTCACTTAACTCACAGGTATCCCAATCCTCAATTCCTCCCTCCACTGCTGTATTCCCTCGACTACTGACACCTCCTCTTGCATGCATTAACTAGCCATTCTGCTCCACCCTTTCCCATGCCTTGCTTCCTCTCCCTTTACCTCTTTTTCCTTTTACTCCCTCCCTACCTCAAATGCAACTATGACAATGCTGTTGGCTGCTACTTTTTCTTCCTAGGACCAAACACTTTGCTTCCCTCCCTTCCTTACATTAATCCTAACTAACTCTCTCCTTTAATCTTGATTCTTATTCATGATGTATCTTAATGATGAATATTTTTGTATTTTTGTATATAATGTATCTTGAATATTTTTGTATATGATTGTATTTTAGTAACTCATTCTGTTTAGTTCCTCCTGTGTCTGTAATCCCTTCCCTACTGATGTGGAACCTTTGTAAATGAGCTGCTTTGCACTCAAAGATACTTTGTAATCCTAGAGTGAATAAGTAAAGAAATATATATAGTTTCTCTATAAACTCTTCACTGTATATTTTGTCCCAGCCAATACATTTTTTGTTATTAACTCTAATAGGTGCTATACAGTAACTCTATTGGTTATTTCTTGATTTTGCCATATTGTAAGTGTCAGTTCTATGGGGCAATGAGGACTCTCTGCTTTGTTACCTATAGCCAAGTATAAACATACAGTACAGGAATTCTACTAAAATTTATTCATACCCGATCTCTTATAGAGGAAGCTGTTGGACATATATTAACAAATTCACCCATTTTATCAGATGTAGTTCTGCCATTCACCAAAATGAAATTCTTATTTGTCAATATGTCATACAATTTCTTGCCTTTGTCAATTGATATTCCATCTTTTGAGCTCCTTTTATGAAATAGTCACCTCCATATATCTCTAATAACTCTGATACATCTTTGTCCAAATCTAGTTGCTTCCCTAGTCTCCTGTTGAAGTCACCCATTATAATGACATTAATTAATGAGTTTCTATCCCTAAGGTTTTCTACAGTGGTTTCTGTAAGAGTCCAGAATTTTCTTTCTATTATTTAACATAATTTAGCAGATGATATGTGTTTTATAATAGCCAATTCCTCCTTGTTATTGTAATTTATTAAAACTCCAAGCATGTTATCACTTTTGGTTTCTAATTCCGATGTGTATGTATTTCCCCTAAGTTTCCTCAATGTAAGACTTCCCACATTTCTACCATATTTTTAAAATCTTTTAGCAGGTTTCATAAAGCATTTATAACTATTAATATTAATTTTTTCTTCAGCCATCCAGGTTTCTTGTACACAAACACATTGGAATTCATTAAAATATTCTAAAACATCTGGATCTGCCAGCTTATTTTTTTTTAGATCCGAGACATTCCAAGCTAAAATGTTGATTGACATCTTATTGTTACTCTGTGAAGCGAAAAGGATGAGAAGGGACTTAGCAAGGTTGAAGGAATGGTCAAAAGTATGGCAGCTTAGATTTAATGCAAAGAAGTACAAATTAATGCACCTGGGAAACAAAAACCCAGAGGAAGAGTACACAATGGGAGGGGAGGTATTAACAACATCAAACATGGAAAGGGACTTGGGGTAGTCATATCAGATGACCTAAAGGTAAGCAAGCAATGTGAGAAGGCAGTAAGGAGGGCTGGTGGGATACTGGGATGTATAGGGAGAGGCATCACCAGTAGAAAACAGGAAGTTGTTATCCTTTTGTACAGACAGTTGGTGAGACCCCATCTGGAGTACTGTGTGCAGTTCTGGAGACCCCATCTCCACAAAGACATAGACAGGATGGAGGCAGTCCAGAGGAGGGCAACTAAAATGGTGCAGGGTTTGCAACAGAAGCCATACGAAGAGAGACTAAAGGAGCTTGATATGTATACAGTTGAGGAAAGGAGAGAGAGGAGGGACATAATAGAAACTTTCAAGTACCTCAAGAGAATTAATAAAGTCCAAGACAGTAGTATCTTTCAGAAAAAGAGATATGCAAGAACAAGGGGACATAATTTGAAGATAGAGGAGGACAGTTCAGGGGCAATGTGAGGCGGTATTTTTTCACAGAGAGGTTGGTTGATGCATGGAACGGCCTTCCTGAGGAGGCCATGGGGTCAAAAACAGTGATGGAATTCAAGAATGCATGGGACAGGCATAAGACAGTTCTGGTGGGAGGGTAGGAAGAAGTAGGCTGTTAGTTAACTAGGATCTGCAGCTTATCCAGTAGGTAGGGAAATGGGCTGCAGATTTGGTGGGCCAAGTGGTCCTTATCTGCGGTCCAAGTCCATGATTCTATGTAAGCTGTGTTCAATGGAGGCTATGCCACCCCGGGCACTGGTTAAGCTCCAGTTTCTTGTTCACCAAGTACCTAAACCCTTTTAGAAGTCTTCACCATATATATCCATTTAGGGGACATTAAATTAGCCTCTGAATTACTCTCTGGTGACATTCCATTTTCCTGACTAGATACGTCATATACAAAAATCACCAGTTGATTTAATTCCACCATTTTGGACACCAACATTCTATGTGTTGCAGAATCTTCCAACCATACAGTAATTTGCCCATCTTTTTTGCGTCTGACAACCCTTTTGATGTTATGTTTTGGGAAAGAAGTTTCAAAAGTACCTGTAAAATATCAGACAACTTATTTTGCAGATTTCTGTTGTTTTCATTATACATTTGAGTCCAGCCGAAATGTTTATTGCTGATTGATTTACTACCACCTTTATAAAATTCTAGAAAAGGAGTAGCTAATATAAATTAAATCCTTTTCTTTCCTGTAATTTCCCTCAGGGCATAAAACTGGTTAGATACCAATAACACCAATTCTAAATTTGGAATTGGTTTGATTATACTTGTTTGATCAGTCAAGTTCTTATTACCATTCAAAAGGGTTGTCAACAGGTCTTTCATAACTGTACTCAACATTTCATCATTTTCCTTGCGCAATTGACTGACTTTTGAACGGGGGAGCACACAATCTGAGCCTATAGTTTTTCTTTAAAATTTGTTTACATTTTCAAACTCATTGTTAATAGCTGTTGTATTATGATTTGCTCTGATATTAACCAACCACTAAATATTCTCTAACATCTAGTTTCCATTGTCTTTGGAACTAGGCTTTCCTCTGTCCACCAAATCAATGTCTTCCATTTGCATTTTTATTTATTCTGTGTCGTTAGTAATATAGGCTTTTATACTTTCCTTCTGCTGTAATCTCCCTGTTCCTGTTTTTGGAGTTCTTTTTCACTGTTTTCATTTTCCCTTTTAACTTTTTCCCTTCCTGTTTTTTAACTTGTCCTGTTTTTTTCTTTCCCTTGTTTCTTTTCTTTCTTTCCTTTTTTAGTTTTATAAGCTTGTTTACTTATTATTGAATAATTCATTGATCCACTCCTTTGTACAGTATGTCTAAATCTAAATCATCCTGATTTACATGTATCAGCTTAGTAGATCTAGGATCTTCTTGTTGTATGTCTCCATCATAACTCTTCTTCCCTAAAATCCTTTCTAACTCACTTTCTTGTTCTTCCATTTTTTTCCAAATTGATGTATGGCTTTCCTTCCATTCTAATACTATACTGTTGTTTCTGAATTCTAAGTGTGGAAGCATCACCAGTTCTTGTATCTCTATATCCTCCTCTCCATACCATGAGTCCCCTTTACTTTTTGATGTATTTTGGTCATGATTACCACTAGGTGTTCAATATTTTTCCATTTTAGCTCAGGTAGATAACTGAGTCATATAAGCATCCATTTTTCTCATTTCCTCTAATAATATCCTATTTTCTAAACACGTTATTTTAACAAAAGCAAGTTTAATATGTCAATTGTTCAAAAAGCATAATATTGTCTGATATAGGATGATTTAGAGCTATCACTACATCCTTTGTTATATTTTCTATGTCTAGAATGTATATACTGCACTGCCAGGACTCATTATTTGAGTGCAATCACTTTTATCAAAGGAAGATAGCCTGGATAGTTCAGGGATTCCCCCCCCCCCCTTTAGAGTATAGACCCTTTTTTAATGCATTTATCTCTTTACCTTCTGCCCTTCTGGTTTATCTGATGCCTTGCACCATCCTGTTTAACATCCCCAGATTGTCAAAAACTTCTGTTAAAGTTATGATAGTGTACAAATTACTTCCCTTAAATTCTTTTAATTCTTTTGCACTCTAAAGTTACATTAAAATGGATGTACGCCTTTTCCTACATTTCCCTTGGTGATACCTTTTATCATTTCTAGCCTCTGATTAGGTGTTGAGGTATTCTTAATTTGTATAGTTCCCCTTTTCTGCATTTTCTTCCCTTTTTTCTAAAAGTCTGTGGTGTTTTGGATCTTATTTAAAGTCCTTAGTGCCAATTGTTTTAGTGACTTAGGGTTGTGAACCTTATCCTTAGCCATCCTGTATTGTCTGGGTTTTTCCCTACTACCACAGTTTAGTTACCACTTCTAGTTTTACCAATAAATATCAACACCAATAAACAGTCACCTGAAATGGCTACCATAAACAATACCATAAATAATATAATAATTTAAATTCACCAAAAAATAGGTATAAATATAACACAAACATATGGAATTATATGAACTAGTCTAAGTAATAATAAAAATAAAAATAAAAACATTAATTTGTCACTCTGAGTTATACCAGGGGTATTACCACACATGAAATCCATCCTGGGATATATATTATATAGCACACAATATATGAATGCCTTTAACCAGGTATAAATATTGTAATAGCAGCATAAATTAATCTCCCTAAAAATAAGGAGTAAATACAGCGGTGAATCAAATATATCCTTGCAGATTTTATATATATATATATATATATATATATATAATTATACCATGGGGGTTAGAGCTTTCTCAGTAGGATATACTGTGTTATTTCCACTGGAGTGAGGATATATCCTGATCACATCAGCAGAGTGAGGATATCAACATTTATCCACACTCTGCTTATGTCACCAGAGTGAGAATATCTTCACTGCAGCTTCCATTCTAAATGAAACTGCTTCAGAAAACAGTTTTTCTTTCTCACTGAAGCTGCACCTTACTCAATTAGTTTTGCAAAACACTCTCACCTGTGTCCCATTGTGTTTCTAACACTCCTAGCCCATTACTGTGCTGATCTCAGCTTCAAGACAACCTGAATTCTAAATGAAACTCTTTTACAGAGCAGTTTCTCTTTCTCAGTGAACCTATAACTTACAATTAGCTTTGCAAAACACATTCACCTGTGTTTGACTCCCAGTCCATTCAGAACACACACACATATACACGGCACACAGAATGACCAGGAAACACACAACCTAAAGCTCTCACTCCTGTGGTATAAATCGCACATGATATGCAGATTGGGGGGTATGGAAAGTATTCTCAGTCCTGCAGAGTGAGCTGTACATTCTCATTCAGGCCTCTGCACTTGTGAGAATGCAGAGCTCACTCTGCAGGAGTGAGAATGTTTTCCATATTCCAGTCCTGCCCATCATGTATCCCCTATTTTTACATACATATATATATATATATCATCATAGGTATCATAGGTAATTACAAGCCAGAAGATAGTATACTACCCTATAAGGCTTGCCAAACATAATTAAATTAAGAATTTTCTGTTACCAAAATAACAGTCGATCCCATTCTTAAATTCGGTCATAGTAATACTATCTACTAATTCTATTGGCAAAGCATTCCAAACCCCCACAACTCTACAACTATACCACTGTTTCCGTAAATTATGCTCCCATGCATGTTGATATAGTTGTTTGGCATGTTTCCTAGTACTAGTTCTTCCACTGTTTCTTGTGAGCCCCATTTCTCCCATTAAATCTTCATCATTCATATTTTTATATAAAAAAACACAGATCACCCCTTAATCTACGATAGGATAATGAATAAAGATTTAGACTGAGTAATCTTTCATAATAAGTTTTGTTCTTTATTCCTTTTATATGCCTAGTTAGTTTTCTCTGAACCCCTTCTATTGATGCAATATCTGCCTTATTTTGAGGAGACCAAACCTGAGCACAATATTCAAGGTGAGGTCTCACTAATGCACTGTAAAGTGGGATCAATACCTTCCTATCCCTACTTACAATATGTTTGAGAATGCAATTAAGGTTATGGATTGCCTTCCTAATTTGGTTCCTACAGTGTAATCTAAATTTCATATCATTAGTAACTGTAATACCCAAATCCCTTTCCTCTGTTACTTCCCCCAAGATGTTGTTATCCAGGAGATATAATTCTCTCTTATTATTCTTACCAAAGTGCATTACCTTACATTTGTTTTTGTTTAATTCTAACTTATTTAATTGTATATTAAATCCAAGGCATGCTGCAGGGTAGCTTTTTGTTGAACATCATTAACCACTAAGCCTAATCTACAGTCATCTGCAAATTTATACATCCAAACGTTATTATTACTCATTGCTAACGAAGCAATGTATATAGTAAATAAACAAGGGCCCAAAACAGAGCCCTGGGGGGACCCCACTAGTCACCGGAACCCAATCAGAATATTCTCCGTTAATAACCACTCTCTGCCTTCTTTCCTGAATCCAATTTGAAACCCATTTACAAATATTACTAGGCAAATTAATGGCATCCAAAACTGTCAGTAAATCATTGTGGGGTAATTTGTCAAAAGCCTTGGCCAAATCAAGGAAAACCACATCCACTGAATTTCCCACATCCATTTCTCGGCTCACTTTTTCGTAGAAGGACAATAAATTTGTCTGACATGATCTATTTTTGGTGAATCCATGTTGTTTAAGATCAATTATATCCTGTCTTTCCTGATGTTCTATTATGATTTCCTTGATTAATCCCTCCATTATCTTACCCAATATCGAAGTTAGGCTAATTGGTCTAAAGTTTTCGGGCACAGTTCTAGACCCTTTTTTTAGGATAGGGACAACATTAGCCAGTCTCCAGTCCCTAGGAACCAATCCCATATCCACAGATGCCTGGAAAAGATAAGTTATTTGTTGGGCCAATTCCTCTGCCAGCTCCTTCAAAATCCTTGGGTGCATTCCATCTGGTCCTGGGGATTTGTTGACATCAAGGCTAACCAAATGTTTATATATATTATTGGGGTTAAAAATAATTGAACATGGTACTGGAGATCTAGTAGTTTGATATAAATCTTCATTGGTGGTATTGTATACTGAACAAAAATAATGATTCTGGATGGTAGCCATTTGTTGGTTAGATGAAATAAGTCCTGACTCGGTAGTAAATGGTCCTATATTACTGGGGACCCTCCTCTGTTTATTGATAAATGAAAAAAAGGATTTTTTATTATCCTTTACCCTATCTGCAAGGTTAACCTCACATTGGGCTTTGGCCTTCCTGATGTTTATCTTTATTTTCTTGAGGCAATCTTTATATTCAGCATATATTTTTGGTGATTTAGATAATTTTGTTTTTTTGTATAATCTATTCTTCTTGTTAATTAATTTTTTTATTATAGGTGAAAGCCAAATAGGTTTCAAGGCCCTAATACTATTGTATTTTTTAATGACGGGGATAAACTCGGTAGTTAAGTTATCAATTTTAGTTTTAAGGGATTCCCACATATTATGTATAGATTTATTAGCAAAATCAGTTTCCCAATCCCATCAACTTAATTTTATTTTCATTTTATGAAATTCTGCCTTACCAAAGTTATACATTATGGTTGTACCAGTGGGTTTGGACATTTGAGATTCATTTGAGATTCACTAATATTAAATAAGACCGAACTTCCACATAGAAGATTGATAAATAAGCTAGGTAGGCTCGGGGTGGGTCAGAAGTTGGTCAACTGGGTGGCAAACTGGTTGACTGGCAGAAAACAGAGAGTGGTGGTAAATGGTATACAGTCAGAAGAGATGCAAGTCACAAGTGGGGTACCTCAGGGATCAGTCCTGGGGCCAGTCCTATTCAACATCTTCATTAGTGACCTAGCAGATGGACTAGAGGGTAAGGCTTGTCTGTTTGCAGATGACACCAAGATCTGCAACAGAGTAGATGATCCAGATGGGGTGGGCAGAATGAGAAGAGATCTGGATAAACTAGCAGAATGGTCAGAAGAGTGGCAACTGGGATTTAATGCAAAGAAGTGCAAAATCATGCACATAGGGAAGAGAAACCTGAAGCCACTTATAGGCTGGGAGGAGTTGCTAGCAGTCACAAAGGAAGAAAGAGACTTAGGCATCATCATCACTGATGACCTGAAATCATCCAAGCAGACCCTAAAGCAGTAGGTAAGGCTAGGGGGTGTTAGGGTGTATTAGTAGGGGTATCACAAGTCGTGAAGAGGGAGGTAATAATCCCTCTGTACAAGACATTGGTTAGGCCCCATCTGAGTACTCGTGCAGTATTGGAGGCCACACCTTCACAAGGACATTAACCAAATTGAGGCAGTCCAGAGAGGGCAACCAAAATGGTGCAGGGACTGCATCAGAAGACATATGAGGACAGATTAACGGAGCTCAATATGTATACCCTTGAGCAAAGGAGGAGAGAGTGATATGATCGAGACATTTAAACACCTTAAGGGCATAAACAAGGTGAAAGAGTCTAACATGTTTAAATATAAGAAAAATAGCAGGACAAGAGGACACAGCATGAGATTAGAGGAGGCGATTAAGGGGAATGTGAGGAAATTCTTTTTCACAGAAAGGGTGGTAGATGCATGGAATGGCTTACCACAAGAAGTAGTGGCTATGAATACAGTGCAGGGCTTCAAACAGGCATGGATAGGCATAAGGGAGCAATACAAATGACTATGAATAGATAGGTCACTGACATAGCAAAGGCCGATGGCACATTTATAAGGTAGAAAAAGAAATGGGCAGACTGGATGGGCCTTGCGGTCCTTATCTGCCGTCAACTTCTATGTTTCTATGTTTCTATGTTTCTATGATCACTGTTTCCCAAGGGTACACTTATTTCAACTGAGTTGATTGTCTCACCCATATTAGAAAACAACAAGTCCAAAATATTATTGCCCCTTGTATTATTAAGTACCATCTGTTTAAATCCCCCATGATCCATAACATCAATAAACTGCCTCTCGAAAGGAGATGAGCCTAGCCCTTTACCCCAGTCTATATTGGGTAAGTTAAAGTCCCCAGTGATCAATAACCTGTCGGTAGGATCGAGATTTCCAAAAATATCCAACAAGGCCTTATCATCTTCCTGTGACATGGATGGGGGCCTATATAGAAGTCCCAAAATAATTTTGGGACTATTATTGGGCAATAGTTTGACCCATAGGAGCTCAAGTTTACCTGTTTCCCATTTAATATCTTCCGAAGGTATATCTTCATGAACATAAATTGCCACCCCCTCCCTTTCTATATTTTCTACAATGGGAATACAGCTTATAGCCCTCAATTTCTTTTTCCCAACTATCATTTTCGTTCCACCATGTCTCAGTAATGAGGGCAATATGTATTTTATTTTTATGTAGCAAAAAATTTAACTCATCATATTTGTTCTGCAAACTGCGGGCATTTAGTAAAATTACTTTCCATCCAGGGGTGTTTTGTGGAGCTGATAAGGAACCTATCGAGTTACTCTCAACTGTGTCCCCCGTACCAGTTTAAATGAAACCTCATGACCTCCAAAAATTTTTTACTCATAACCCTTACCCCTGCATAATTTAAGTGAATTCCATCCTTTTTAAATAAGGAAGTTCTACTAAATGTTCGTGCAATTATCCATAAAACCTACCCCTGATTCGACACAAAATTGCCTAATTTTACAATTAATGTCAACAATCTGTCTATTTCTATAATCATTAGGGCCATGCATAGGAAGAATACCAGATATGATAATCTCCCCTCCATGTCTTATAACTGAGTCGATAATAAACTTATAATCCCTCTGCATACAGTGCCAATTTGTTTTCCCTACATCATTAGCCCCCACATGAAGGATGACCAAGGGGGTAATTGTATTTTCATATAGTCCCTCCATCATGCCCACAACATCATGAAGTTTAGCTCCAGACAGTGAACATACTGTAGTATGTTCCTTTCTATTAGAACACACTAAAGTATCGATACCCCTAGTAGTTGAATCCCCGATGAACAAAATATCTCATTCCATGGGATTAGACTCTCTTAGTTCCGTTAATGTGGCTGTACCAATGGTACTGATGGGCTCAATTATGTTTACATTACAAGAGTCCCCTAGTTCTTTATTGGAAGTACTACATTTACTGCTTAATACTTCGTTGGAATCACGTGTTTTAGAAGGGGCATGTGAATGATCCCATTTGCTGAGAGCCTCAGGTGTGTTTAATAATTGGCAAGGATCTACAAGTAATTCACAATTAGGTAATGCCTCCAGAGCATCAGATGGAGTAGTATTAAGACACTCAAATCTATTGTTTAACTCTATAAGAGGTTTGGGCTGCAATCCTTCGTCCTTATCATTAAAGTTTACATCTATGTCTACCTTTGCTCCATTTGTATAATCATTTATATATTCACAATGCTCAACATTATTTGCTACCAGGGATTGTCTATTACTGATGTCACAAACAGCCTCGTTGATATAATCCTCCAGCCTGGAAATAACTTTGTACGTTTGTAACCTCGTTTCCAACTCTTGAACATCCTTAAGTAAAGCAAAGATTTTAATGCACTTATCACATGTAAATTCAGAGTTGGAAACTTCTTCAGTAAACATCAGGCATTCTCGACATGTTTTTCTGCCTTTCATCTTTCTTTGTCTAGTATACGCCATGCTTATGATTAAGTTCCTCCCCAACAGATTTTAAAATGCTACTAAAAAAGATAATTATACTGTTGAGTTATTTACCTTAATAGTTAATCCCCCAATGCTCCCAGTGGACACAGCAGACCTTGTGACCTTGTGAGTCTCTGCAGCGTGTCTCTCTGTCAAACCCAGCGGCTCCCACTTGAGCTCGCTCCGCTCGCCGGTGGAGTGAAATTTATGTGGAATCCACTGGAAGTAGCTCCGTGTCCCTCGAGACGCTTTGCATTTTAAAATTGTCAAAAAATAGCTACCAGTGTTCTAGCAGCTATGTAGATCATTAGAATACCCAGAAAAAGTAAAAATTTTAACAGTATAACTAAAAATAGGGGTAATTTGTAGTTCAAATTAAACTCAATGAACTACAAAGTCTCTTCCTGATCCCAATGTGGTCCCAGGGCTCCAGTATTTAAAGATATATTACAGTGTGAACAAAGGTATACTAAAGTGCAAACAACAGTCCACACAGAGCCTGTAATT
Source organism: Neoceratodus forsteri (assembly GCA_016271365.2). Lineage (NCBI taxonomy): Eukaryota > Metazoa > Chordata > Ceratodontiformes > Ceratodontidae > Neoceratodus > Neoceratodus forsteri. The sequence goes on from CM057458.1 coordinate 559,190,593, forward strand.
CCTATGAATTCAATTCAGATAACATCAATTCGGTATCACAGCATGAATAGTTTATTTTTTTGAGTGCTCCGCTTGCCGGTGGAGTGAAATTTATGTGGAATCCACCGGAAGTAGCTCCGTGTCCCTCGAGACGCTTTGCGTTTTAAAATTGTCAAAAAATAGCTACCAGTGTTCTAGCAGCTATGTAGATCATTAGGATACCCAGAAAAAGTAAAAATTTTAAAAGTATAACTAAAAATAGGGTAATTTGTAGTTCAAATTAAACTCAATGAACTACAAAGTCTCTTCCTGATCCCAATGTAGTCCCAGGGCTCCAGTATTTAAAGATATATTACAGTGTGAACAAAGGTATACTAAAGTGCAAACAACAGTCCACACAGAGCCTGTAATTCCTATGAATTCAATTCAGATAACATCAATTCGGTATCACAGCATGAATATTTATTATATATATATATATATATATATATATATATATATATATATATATATATATATATTAATATTATAGTGGCACAGTAGTGTCACTGTAGTTAGGTTGAGTATCCCATTTAAGGTTAAAGCGTGAAATTTTGCATCTTAAACGGCCAGCAATAGAGCTTTTAGTGTCGCCAGCCCTGTTTTGTGGAATTCACTTCCATCACTGGTGAGGGAGGCCCCATTAGTAGAGGTTTTTAAGGTGCGCCTTAAGTTTTATTTGTTTAGACAAGCCTTCGTAGATTCTGTATGACATCATTGATACCACTGATACTACTGTTATCAGTCCTGTGTAAATTAAAGTGGGGTGTATTTATATATAGTAATTGAGTGTGTTTTTTATATTTGTATTAATAAATTAAATGTTCATGTTTTGTACAGCGCCCAGACCCTCTGGGATTGGGCACCAGAAAAATATAATCTACCTTACCTTGTCTTGCCTCTTGCATTTGCGTTGCTGTTACCATTTATATTTCCACTACTGTTTCTGTTTGCATTTCGTTTTGAGTCACCATGTGCATTACCATTTGCGTTTGCGTACGCGCTTCCGTTTGCGTTTGTCTTTCCTTTGGCATCATCATTGCTGTTACCGTTACCATTTGCATTTCCAATTGCGTTACTGTGACCGTACGCATTACGGTTTGCATTTCCGTACCCACTTGCTTTTGCGTTTCTGTTTCCATCACCATTTGCGCTTGCATTTCTATTATCATTTGCATTATCGTTTATGTTTGCATCACCGTGTGCATTACCATTTGTGTTTGCGTACGCACTTCCGTTTGCATTTCTGTTTGCGTTTGTATTTCCTTTGGCATCATCGTTGGTGTTACCATCAGCGTTTGCATTTCCAATTGCGTTACCACGACCGTGCGTATTACAATTTGCATTTGCGTACGTGCTTGCATTTCTGTTTTCAGTAACGTTTGCACTTGTGTTTCTATTACCGTTTGCATTACCGTTAATGTTTGCGTCACCACGTGCATTACCGTTTGTGCTTGCATTTGCGTTACCGTTACGTCACTATTTATAGTGCACATTCTCAAAAAGAAAGGAAATTCATGGCAAAAAACTCCATTTAATGCATCAGTTAGGGTTGTTCTACAGTGATAAAAGCAAGGAAATTCATTGTTAGGGTTTCCACCCCTTGCACCCCACTCCCACCTCGCTCCCACCAACAGGTATCGGGCTGTGCGTTGGGGTCGTCGGTCCTAACTCTCACCCCATTCTTTTATACTGCACCACCTCTGCTTGTTTATACATGGGATGGAGTGAGAGTTAGGACCGATGACCCTCAACGCACACCCCAATGCCTGTTGGTGGGAGCGGGTGGGGTGCAAGGGTGACACCCTAACATTGAATTTCCTCACTTTTGTCACTGTGGAACAACCCTAACTGATGCATTTATATATATATATATATATATATATATATATATATATATATATATAAAAATACCTGATGGGCAAGAGTGGGATATGGAAAATATTCTCACTCTGCAGAGTAAGCCGTGTATTCTCACAAGTGCTGTAGGCACAAGTGAGAATGCACAGCTCACTCTGCAGGAGTGAGAATATTTTACATAGCCAATGATCTGCACATCATGTGTGCGATTTATACAATGGGGCTAGGAGCTTTAGGACCATTTTTGTTCTGTGTTCTCTTCCTGTTTACACTGTTTTTTTTATTTTAGTATTTGGTAACCAGGTAAGTTTTCAGGAGTGACCTGGGAGCATTGGGCAGTTAAGTGACTTGTTCAGAGTCACACAGTATGCAAGTGAAGGTTGTGAATATCAGACCCTGGTCTGGTGTTCTGGATGTAGTAAGCTTGTTCCCAGCTTGTTACTCTAACCTCTAGGCTATACTGACAAAACTTTGTGTGTGGTCTGAGTGTGTGTAAGTGTTTCTGAATGGGCTGGGAGTGTTAGACACAGTATGGGAAACAGGTGAATGTGTTTTGCAGTGGTAATTGAGTTACCTGCAGCTAGGAGAGAGAAACAGAAACTGTGTGGTGAAGGACTGTCATTTACAATGAAGGCATTTTTGAAGGTGAGAGTAGCATAGTAATGGGTTGGGAGTTTTAGAAATACTATGGGACATAGGTGTCTGTATTTTGCAATGCTAACTGAGTAAGTTGCAGGCTTCAGTGAGACAGAGAAACTGTTGCCGGCAGCACTCAGAAAGAGAAACTGCTTTATGAAGGAGTCTGTTTTGAAGTTTAGAGCAGCACAGTAATGGGCTAGGAGTGTCAGAAAACCTATGGGACACAGGTGATTGTTTTTTGCAATGCTAATTGAGTTAGTTGCAGGATTCAGTGAGAAAGAGAAACTGTGAAGCTGTTAAATGCAGGCTGCAGTAAAGATATTCTCAATCTGGTTACATCACCACTGTGAGAATATCTGCTAGTGATGTAGGCACTATGTGTATATCTGTAAATATTCTCACAGTGGTGAGGTCATCACAGCTGTTATTCCACTGCAGTGAAAATAACACGTTATCTCACTCATTTTATCTCACCCCATTGTATAAATAAATAAATAAAAAATATATATATATATATATATATATATATATAATGTTAAACCTGAATAGGAGAATAAGAATAATAAAATTGTTAAGATTAATCTTAATAAAGAGCAAAATGCACTTTAGTTCTGAATGATGAGGGCCCTGCCCCAAATGTGTCCTTTTCAAAAACAGCCCAATAACTTTTTAGCAGTTCAAGAATAAAGCCATAAATAAGTTATGCAATAAATTATATGCCCATAATTATGTGTATAAATATAGCATCATTATAAATAGCAATCAATTTCCAAGCTTGAAGCTTGGTGCATTTTGTTTCAGCTAATAAATGTTGCCAGCAGAAAGTTCTTTCAAAGTACCAGCTCAAAAACATTGATAGTGCCAATGCATTGCTTCCTATGCAAATATCGCAGCATGTGTTAGTAAAGTGTTGATGTGCTGCGATGTTGCACTGCTAAAGTGCTGATGTACGTAGATAGCATAGACAGCAGCAGAGTAGTAACAACTCTTTAAAGCATCAGTATTTAAAAGTTAACGTGAATGTCTACATAAATACACTCCCAGTCAATACTTCTCAAAATAAGTGCTAAAGTTTATATCTGCAGATGCTGTGTCCTTATATTTATACCTAGCTATCAGTTACATTGTTTTCTTGAACATCTTACAGTGCGTCTTATTTTCTCAGAACCAGCTCAAACGAATATCTTGTCCCAGTGCTGTAATCATCCCAAAAACAATGTTCTGGTTTTCCCGTGCCTTTTACTCTTTAACTTTAAACCAGGTTTGTTTTGGTCCCCTTTCGACAAAATGTCTTCCAGACAGCCATGCCTTATCTTAAATAAACTTACTCCTCTGCCTCCCTGCTTTGTCTATGGCCTTCAACAGTAATTACTTGCCTGCATAACAATGGCCCACGAGGTCTGCTGTGAAATGTTATAAGTTTTTGCATCTCGACAATGGCCTGTCTCTGGCTGGCTTCATAAACCGTGCCTTGCTTGTTATGTATCCTGTGGATTCCCCTATCAATGTACCTTGTTTTCCCCTAATCCAAATGTTTGTTAACCTTTTTTGCTTCATGTAATCCTGATGAGGAGCCTTTGTAAAAGAGTCTGTGACTCAAAGGTATTGTTTCTGATTTTTCAAATAAATAAATAAAAAATAAAGAAATACCTCAGAACACAATGTCATTTCAAGGCCAAACCTGCTTGTAGTATTCATGTTATAAATTTGAGTGTTCCTGAAAAGACATCTTAACAGAAGGTACTAGAAGAGGAAAAATAAATTCTCCCTGTCCTTGTCATTTTTTCCTACTTCTTGTCGCTCCACGCTGGGGTTGAATGGCGACTGTTAAGTGGCTGCTAGGTGTAATGTTTTATTCTGCTAGTCATACATTTATTCAGCCATTCTAAGTCAGAATTTCTAAAAAAGTTGCTAATTTGATTTCCAAACTTTTGCGGAAGCAAAAGTCCAACTTTCGCACAGATTCCGCCGGTGGTAGGTTTATTTTTGCACAGCTCTACTGATGTTCAAACGGCTGTATAATTGTAGTAAAACCTGATTTACAAGTTAGCTGCACCAGCATTTATATAAAACAGCTAATCATATTACAGAACCTCTTCAAGTACAATATCACTTTGAGTGAACTAAGAATAGAAATTGGGGAACTCTTTTAACATTTGTAGCCACTGTAGGAGTATGAATGAGCTGCTCTCATTCAAACAACTCAACTTGAATAAAAATGGATGTATTTGTGCAAATTTGGATTAATAACACACACACGTGTCTAAATGTTACATTTAGATAAGACAGTTTTGTTTCTATTACCACAAGGCTAAGTAGTGTATCTGTGAGGATGGGACAGCTGAAAGAAGCTATTAAAGTTTGCACTGCAGACAGCAGTAGGTGTGGGGCTGTTAACAGGAGTGACATAGATGTCACAAGATTAAGTCTATGTGCATCTTTGTTACTGTCTCTCCCTGTTCACGATGGAGGGTTAGAAACACTGAGGTATTAACACAAAACAGCACCTACCGATTATTCTGTGTTGAAAAATGGAAAAACATCACATACACAGTGTCATACAATGGTCTAGTATACTACATAGAATGTAGTACAAATATGTACAGAACACATATGAATATGCATAGAACATATTCTGTATGTACAGATATTTTCTTTTTGTTAGTTACATTTAGTACTCTGTTTTTAGTTTGTAGCAGCATTAGCAGTGCTAATCACAGCTTAGCGTTCAGCGTTTTGTGAGAGAGGGTGTTTTTAGTGAGTCAGCTATTGCTAGGTGTGTTTCAGGATTTAGGTGACAGAGATAATTCAATCGGGAGCCCCGGAGTCACTATAAGGGTACGATTGTGACTCATGGGAGACGTGGAATATTATCTGTTATTCTGGCCCAAAATGTTGAAGTGGAGTAATTGAGGCCCTTACCTTCCTGGCCTGTTCGAGTGATGTGGCTTTGTTGCTTGGAGGACTGGGGGAGCCGTGCATCCTGATGAGAGACTGAATTCTGCTTCAGAACTGTTGTTTGGGGAGCAGGGTCGGGCATGTGTTCCTGGACTGGGTTTGATGCTGAACCATCTCGCTCGTTGTAGAACTGTCTTAGTGGATTATTTCCAGGCTGATTTCTATTTTGAAAGCTTGGAGAGCTGTGTTGGTCTTTTGGACTGGGGCTTTGTTGCCCTGTTGAATTGCATGGAGCTGCTTGTACCTCTTGGGTTTTGGGGGGCTGCTTGGTGTGTTTAGCCTGTGTTCCACACAGGAGTCGGAAGCAGGGCTTGCTGGAGGGCCGGCCTTTGAAACTGTTACCCCTAGGCTGGCTGGGGATTCAGCTGGTGGGCTGTTTCAAATGGCAGTTGAGGTGTTGGGTCACTGGTAGAGCGGGGGGGGCCATCCCCGGAGTCCTGGGGGGGGGTATTCTGCCATTTATTCCTGTAGTCTGAGCTGGAGATCCAGAAGTCTAAACGTAAAACTTGAACTGGAGAATCTGGACTGGTGCACAGCCTGGTTTGACCCTTTTATTTCCTCAGTTTCATTATATCGGGCTGGATTTATTTGGTTTATGGGCAGTGAGAGAGCCTAATGACTATCTAAACTTTAGAGAGACATCATCTGAAGATTTTTTGACAGTGAGAGTGTCTAACAATTGATTCATTTTCACATTAATTTATTGACTGCTCCCCTGACCTTTGTGAGAGATAGTGTCAGGGGGCAATAATTCAATAATTTTTGTTATCTTTGAAGAGATAGAAGCTCCCCATAGGAAATTAACTATTGAATTGGGACAGTTGTAATATATACTGCTACCTGGAAACCTTTCACACCTTGTTATTTAGCTAATTCTGTATTGTTGTTGGAGTTGGGGATTTTTGGTTGATTGTCTCTTGGGAGTGTGGTTATTGTGTGTGTGGTTGTTGCGTGGGGTGGTGTGGACGTTTGCTAGTTTTTGGAGTTGAGCTGAATGTTATTTGATTGGGTGTTTGCCATTTCTGGTGAAAATGCGTTGGGTAGGTACATTGATGGTCAGGCATTATTCCCACTCCAGGCTGAGGAACCTCTGCCTTTTTTTTGTCTCTCCCTGTCACCGAAGGTATACAGATGATGTAGGGCAGTGGGAATAGTTAGGAGATCAAGAGTGGGGGCTTGGCCTGTTGGGGGAATGGAAAGGAGTGGGCGGACTGGGATTGTGGGGACAAGGAGACACCCTGGGGTGAAATGGGTCCAGGAAAGGGGTCTGCCCTGTCTGGTTCCCATACCAAAGGGCCCTGCTTATGGCAGGCAGAAAACTTGGTCTTCCTTGGCTGCTCATCCGACTTGGGCAGTGTTATGTAATGCCAGGTCTGTTAAAAGCAAGACTGCTATAGTTGTGGATCTTGTTAACTCATCTGACCTGGCTTGCATCATCGACACCTAGCTGGATGAAAATGCTGGTCCCATTTTAGCTGCAGCAATTCCTGCTTGGTACTCGGTGATACACCGCCCAAGAACGGATCGTAGGGGTGATGGTGTGGCCATTTGTTTTAAATCAGAACTGAACCTGATGGACGTACCAGTGGGAGCCACCAATTATTTTGAATGTATCGTGGGTGAGGGTGTGGGGTGCAGGATTCTTCCCGTCTACTGTCCACCAGGAGATAGGAATGTTTTCCTGTGGGAAGTCGCGGACTTCATTGTTGACCTGACATTGGGATCCCACAGATGGCTGATCCTGGGAGATTTCAATGCCTGGATCGATGATGAACTCTCGCAATTTGGAGAGAACTTCCTCCAGTTAATGAGTTCACTGGGTCTCACACAGTTTATTTCCTCCTCGACTCACAGTGGTGGTCATTCATTGGACTTGGTGTTTCTCCTGGGGATGGATATATCCGATTTGGTGGTGGAACCAGTTGGGTGGCCTGACCATCATACCAGTTTTGTGGCCCCCCCAGGAGGCCTGCCCCATGGAGATGGTCCACTACCGCCCTTTGAGGGGTGTATCTCCTGATGGCGGTGTTGGACCTATCGGGTATGCCGAGTGAATGCACGGATCCAGGGGGATCTCATACTGGCCTATAATAAGGCAGTGACAGAGGCCCTGGATTCCATTGCTCCTTTTCGTGTTCGCTCCCTCACTCTTCGCCCCAGGTCTCCTTGGTTTGATGAGACCTAGAGGGTACTGAGGAGAGTAGGACGAAGGTTAGAGAGGCGATGGTGGAGGTCGGGCCTGGTGTGTGACAGGCTTAGTTTGATGGACCACTATTCGGTCTATCAGTCAGCAATTACCCATAAGAAGGCAGTATTCCTGTCCAGGGAAATTGCTGCTGCACAGAATTGACCAGCTCAGCTTTTCCGGACCATAAACAGACTGTGCAATCCACTCTGTCTTCAGCCTGGAAATGTTTTTTCTCAAGAGTGGTGTGAGGAAATTGTTTGATTCTTCACGGATAAGATTGTCACAATCAGATCCGATATCTGCTTGACCCTCTCTCAAGGGAGTAGTGATGGTCAGCAGGAGATGTCAGACACCCAGTTTGTGTGGTGCGACTTTGGCCAGTCCACAGTCAGTGATACTGTGGTGGTTATCCAGTCATTACGTCCGACCATCTGTAGTTTGGACCCGGGCCCCACGCACCTTTTGGTTGATTGTGTGGATATTATCAGCCCGGTCCTTGCCAAGATTGTCTGGTTGTCCTTGGAGGAGGGATCTTTCCAGAACCCCTGAAGGAGGCTGTGGTTCAGCCCCGTAAGAAGTCCTCCTTGGACCCTGACTGTCTAGCAAACTACAGGCCTGTCTCTAACCTACCCTTTGTGGGTAAGGTTATTGAGAAGGTGGTGGCATTACAGCTGGATGACCATTTGACCAGCCACAATATTTATGATTCTTTCCAGTCCAGTTTTAGGAAGAGACATAGTACTGAGACAGCCCTTGTTCAGGTGCTAAATGACCTCCTAATAGCGAGAGATTGAAAGACTCACTCCATCTTGGTCCTTCTCGATCTCTCTGCGGCGTTTGACACCGTGGACCATGGCGTGTTGTTGGATCACCTGCAGTTTGTCTGTGGACTTTCGGGATCGGTCCTAAGATGGTTTCGATCTTTCCTCGTGGGTAGGACTCAGAGGGTGGTGTCTGTTTTTTTTTTCCTCAGCTTCATTCTCCCTATCCTGTGGGGTACCGCAGGGATCCATCTTGGTGCCCAGGTTGTTTGCTGTGAATATGCTGCCATTGGGAGCGATTATTAGGCAGTATGGCTTGAGTTTTCACTGCTATGCAGATGATACTCAGCTGTACATGTCTTTTGTGCCTGATCAGGATGATGCTGTCTCGGGACTTAACAGCTGTCTAGCCAAAATCCAGGACTGGATGAATGTGAGCTGGCTGAAGTTGAATCCCAAAAAAACTGAGGTGTTGGTTGTGGACCTAGGTCATCGTGAGGTGAGTGTTTTGGCAGGTTCTCCTTCAGGTGTATGGCTCGGAGGTGTCCAGCTAACTACCTCAGACCGGGTGCAGAACCTGGGCATTATACTTGATAACCACCTGACCCTAAAATTGCAGCTGTCGGCAGTTGTTAAAACCTCTTTTTACCATTTGAGGAATATCACCCAGGTTAAGCACCTGGTTCCTCCCGATGATTTTCTAACATTGGTTCACGCTTTCATTACCTCCCGCCTTGACTACTGTAATGCCCTTTACCTAGGGCTACCGGGGGTTGATATCTGCCGCTTGCAGCTGGTGCAGAATGCGGCAGCCAGGCTTTTGACTGGTACCTGTGGGACCAGTCATATAACGCCTGTGTTCGCAGGACCGCACTGGCTGCCGATACAGTGGTGGATCACCTTCAGGGTTGCGTTGTAAACCTATAAGGCCCTATACAATCAGGGACCCAGTTACCTGAAAGATCTCCTTTGTCCCTACTATCCCCTCCGCCCTCTCCGATCCACCAATGAGGGATTGATAGATATTCCCAGGGTTAGTTTACAAACATCTGGGGCAAGAGCATTTAGCTTTGTGGTCCCCACCCTGCGGAATTCTCTACCTCATCAGGTATGAGATTGCCTGACCATCCAGAGCTTTAAAGTTGCTTTAAAGACGCATCTGTTTAGCCTGGTATTTTTTAACTACTAAAGCTGCTATTGTATTTATTAGTTTTAATTTTTATTTGGATATTTATAAAAATTGTTTTTTTTTTTGCAGGTGCCTTGGTTCGGAAAGGTGCCTTTTTATAAATAAAGCTGATTTGATTTGATATGTATAGAACATAGAGGAATGGGCAGCCCGGATGGGCCAAGCAGTCCTTATCTGCTGTCAAATTCCATGTTTCTGTTACTGGGTTATATGACTATTGAAAGGCACCTAAAAACTTATTTAATTCACCTTTAAGTAGGAAGGTATACAATGTTGTTATTGCTTTTTAAGTGCATTAAATAGTGTGATACATTATAATGGGATAGAGTGTAATACCTTCTAGAAACAGTTCACCTAAGCTCATTCACCACTATGTTAATGTTAAACCGACCCCCCTTCCATTTTTAGCTCACTCTACAGTGGAATTTTTAGCTAAGTCAATAAAATAATTCTCGTCAGTGAGTATTTATAATATGCAGAATTTAAAATGCACCTCTGTATTATAAAAGCTAAAATGTAAATACATGTATTTCCATCTATACATAATTTTCTTTCCTCTTTTTTCAGAAATTGATTATGGGCAGTTGAAGTGATGTCTGAAATTGAACACCACCAACAGCTACGAGTATACTTAGCCCCTCCTATGGATCCCGGGGAATTTACTGGAAACTAAATGCTCGTAGGGTGAACATGGGGTAGGTTAAAGAAAAGGCCAGTGGTATTCTATATAACTTGTTTAGAATTTTAGTCAATGTCTGACGTATCAATTTAGTTCCTTATAGACATTTTTCAAGGAATTGGAAAACTATAATGTTGTTGTTTACTACAGTTTTGTATTGTGATTTTGTTACGATGCCTTTTTAAAGTGAATTTCCAACATTTTGTTGGGGCTTTTGGACTTTATAGCCCATTACCTTAAGGAAGAGCAAGAGGAAGGAGCTGCTGTTAGAACTTTACTACCCTAATGGACTAAAGAACTAGAACTCTGCTACTGGGAATGTCAATTTAGGGTAAAAACAAACAACAAACAAAGAAAGAGTGTGTTTGTCTTAGTTGGGTGAAAGAATTGTTATCTGTGCAGTTAGCTAGGTGAAAAAGGAACTGTGAATTGGGGGGAGTGGCTTAGAGAGAAGGAAGCCCGGTGTTTGCATTTAAAAACTGACCTAGATAGCTTGAGGCAGAGAACAGCAAGAAGAAGGAGCTGCTGTTAGAACTTTACTGGGACTATAATGCCCTCCACTCTCCCCTTAGGTGGTTTTACTTTTATAGGCACAGGATTTGACTGACAACAGGAACTTCCCATTTGGGAGCAGGAAGGGAGTGATCACAGGGGCACAAAAGACTCGCCATGCTAGAAGGAAAAGAGTAGCTCTCCATCCTCCCTAGCTGCTGGAAGTCTGACTCTGAGCTAGTAAGAAGGAGACTACTAAGGAATATAGGAACTTACTGTCCCAGAACAGGAAGATCAGGAGCTTTAAGGGCATGGAGGCAGTAGGAAAGTAGGGAGAAAAAAATGATATATAAAAAAATAATAATAATAAAGAGAGAGAGGAAAGAGTAAGTATACAAAACAGTTAAGGGGCCACAAAAATAAGACATGATGGGAGCGGTGCAGTGCAGTGGCTGTAGAGCAGCAGTTTTCCTGGAGACATTCTGGAGGATGTGGTGTTGTCCCATCTGCAGGCACCTCTCTGGGCTGAGGGTGGAGGTTGCTCATCTCCAGGCTGAGTTGGCTGGGATTCAGGGGGCCTTCTTTTCCACCCAGGGACCACCAGGGCCACCAGAGCTGCCTCAGAGGTTGACAAGAAAGAGGAGTGGTTGGACCACAGTGGGCTCAGGGAGGGTGAGGGTGGTGGAACAGAGGCACATCCCTCCAGTTGTACCTCTCCACAATCCATATGCCATTCTGGCAGAGTGTGGTTCCTCTATGGAGGCACCCACAGTGAAGACCAAGGAGGATGCTGGGAACCTCCACAAAGAGACCCACAGGAGGGTGGCATGGGACCCCACAAGGGAAGGAAACAACTCCTGGTGGGGGACTCCATTGTTAGGAGGGTAGAACTGGTAGAGGGAGGGGAGAGGGAGGTAAGGTGCCTGCCTGACGCCATGGCTTGGTGGGACAGGGAGCAAATCCTCAGGATCGTGGGAACAGCTGCATGGGGAGGGAGCTGGATGTCATTGTCCACCTAGGGACAAATGACCTGGCTGGGAAAGGGATCAGAGCAGTGCAGGAGGAGTTTGTGGAGTTGAGAAGGGGCCTTAGACAAGTATCACACATGGTAACCTTCTCAGAGGTGCTGCCTGTCTATGGTATGGGTGAGGCTAGGGTGCTCCACACCATGGGATTCAATAAGTGGTTTAAAAACTGGTGCAGAGCTCAGGGTTATAGCTTCATTGGAGAGTGGGGGTCCACCTGGAGGGATGCAGGCCTGTACTGGCGTGATGGTCTGCATCTGTCCAGGAGGGGAACCAGTATCCTAGGTGATAGGCCTGAATGCTTCATTGGCAAGCATTTAAACTAGCTAAGGGGGAGGCACTGAAAAGGAGAAGGGAAATCCTAGCCCCCCCCCAAAAAAAATCAGGATAGTTAGTGAGGTAAACACCAAGGTAGAGCAGTCGATAGGGAGAAGGGTGGGGTAAATGGAGAAAAAGACAAAGGCAGTAATGATGGGGATGGGGCAAAAAGGAGTAAGGCCATCAAAAAATGGAGGGTAATGAGTACCAATGCCGTAGTCTAGGTAACAAGCTCCCTGAACTGGTGGCCTTGATGGAAGAGGGATGCCTGGATATTGTGACAGTCACAGAAACATGGTACACAGAGAACCATGACTGGGATGTCAACATACCAGGATACACAGTCTACAGGAGGGACAGGGAGGGTAGAAGAGGAGGAGGAGTAGCTCTCTAAGTAAGGGAAGGGATCAAAGCAACAGAACTAAAGGGTAAACAGGGAGGAGAGGAGGCACTGTGAGTCACCCTGGAGACTGGAAATGGCACCACAATCCGCACAGGGGTTGTATACAGATCCAATCTCAGGGGGAGGAAATGGACAAGGAAATGACAGAAGTCATCCTTAGGATGGCAGAGAAAGGGGAGCTATTGCTGATGGGGGACCTGAATATGCCAGGTGTTAAATGGAGCACCTTTGCTGCAGCCACATCCAAGAGCAGGGCCATTCTCAATGCCCTACAGGGGACATGCCTCAGACAGCTAGTGTTGGAACCCACTTGGGGAGGGAGTAATCTTAGACCTGGTACTCTCAAATGGGGATGGCAAGAGGACCTCAAATCTAGAATTGGGTAGCCATCTGGGAACAAGTGACCACCAAACAGTGTGGCTCATGATAAACGCAGCTGTAGAGTCAAGCCATACAAAAGTGAAGGTACTGGACTTCAGGAGGGCTGATTTTGTCAAAATGGGAGAGTGCCTCAGAAAAATACTAGAAAACAGGCAAGAAGGAGGGGTGGAGCAACAATGGGGAAATATCAAAACTGCCATCACAGAGGCAACAAGCCTTTGTGTGAAGCAAATAAATCAAAACAAAAGAAAAAACACTATGATTCTCAAAAGAGGTGGCGGGGAAGGTTAGGGAGAAAAAGATAACATTCAGGAAGTATAAGGAAACACAGAAGGAGCAGGACAGAGAACTATACCAGTTAAAGCAGAAGGAAGTGGGGAAGGCAGTCAGAATAGCAAAGGCCCAAACTGAGGAAAAGATAGCCCACTCGGTTAAGAAGGAGGATAAAACCTTTTATAGGTACATTAGGGAGCGAAGAAAGACAAAGGAGGGATACTGAGGCTGAATAAAGAGGAGGGAGGGTGGTGGGCAGAGAGACAGTAAACGGCAGGGATACTGAATGAATACGTCCGCTCAGTATTCACAAAGGAAGAAGAGGGGAGGTACTTAATCCAGTCAATAGAGGCACTCTGGATAGTGGGTCGATATCAGTCCTTTCACAGAAGAAAGGGTTCTGAAAGAACTCCTAAAACTAAAGGTGGACAAAGCAATGGGACCTGATGGGATTCACCCCAGAATTCTAAAAGAACTAAAGGGGAGAACTAGTAACACCATTAACTATCATTTTTAAGAAATAATGGGAAGATGGTGTGGTACCTGAGGACTGGAGAAAGGCAGATGTGATTCCCCTTCACAAAAGAGGGAATAAGACAGAGGCAGGAAACTACAGACCTGTCAGTTTGACCTCAGTGGTAGGGAAAATGATGGAATCACTTCTGAAGGAAATAAGTGCTGCATACCTAAAGGCCAGTGGGGCACAGGACCCAAGGCAGCATGGACTCACAGTGGGAAGGTCATGTCAGATGAATCTAATTGACTTCTTTGACTGGGTGACCAAAGTAATAGACCAGGGAGGGACTGTGGACATGGCCTACCTAGACTTTAGCGAGGCATTTGACACAGCCCTGCACAAAAGATTAATAAACAAATTAGCCAGCCTGGGAGTGGGTCCCAGGGTGGTAGCCTGGGTAAAAAATTGGCTGGACAACAGGACGCAGAGGGTAATAATAAATGGAGGCCACAGTGAAGAAAGGGGGGTTACTAGTGGGGTACCACTGGGTTCAGTACTGGGTCTGGTCCTTTTTAATGTCTTTATAAGTGACATTGCAGGGGGTCTGGAAGGAAAAGTATGTCTCTTTGCAGATGACACAAAGATCTGCAACAGGGTTGATACACAAGGTGGGGTGGAAAGGATGAGAAGGGACTTGGAAAGATTGGAGGAGTAGTCAAATGTATGCAGCTTAGATTCATCGCAAAGAAGTGCAAAGTAATGCACCTGGGAAACAAAAACCCAGGAAAAGAGTACACAATGTTGGGTGAGATACTGACAACAACAAAAATGGAAAGGGACCTGGGGGTAGTTATATCAGATGATGTAAAAGAGGGTAAGCAATGTGAGAAGGCAGTAAGGAGGGCTGGGAGGATACTGGGATGCGTAGGGAGAGGCATCACCAGTAGAAAACAGGAAGTTGTTGGCCCTCTGTACAGACAGTTGGTAAGACCACATCTGGAGTACTGCGTACAGTTCTGGAGACCCCGTCTCCGCAAAGACATAGACAGGGTGGAGGCTGTCCAGAGGAGGGCAACCAAAATGGTGCAGACTCTGCACCTGAAGACATACAAAGAGAGAGACTAAAGGAGCTTAATATGTATACCCTCGAGGAAAGGAGGAAGGGGGGGACATGATAGAAACTTTCAAGTACCTCAAGGGAATCAACAAAGTCCAAGAGGGTAGCATCTTTCAGAAAAAGAGATGTGCAAGAACAAGGGGGCACAATTTGAAGATAGAGGGGGGACGGCTCAGAGGTAATATGAGGAAGTATTTTTTCATGGAGAGGGTTGTGGATGCATGGAACAGCCTTCCTGAGGAAGTCATGGAGTCAAAAACAGTGGGGGAATTCAAGAATGCATGGGAAAGACATAAGGCAATTCTAGTGGTGGGTAGGAGGAAGTAAGCTGTTGGTTAACTAGGATCTGCAGCTTATCCATTAGGCGGGGAAATGGGCAGAATAGGTGGGCCAAGCGGTCCTCATCTACCATCAAATTCTATGTTTCTATGTTTCATAAGTCCTCTGAGGCAGAAGATTAGTTTTTATTAGTCCTGTTAGGGAGGGAAGGGATAGTAAATCAGGCCGTGCCCAATGGCCAGCCGATCCGTTCCACTTCCCAGTCTGCCGGCCATGCCCCTGCACGCAGACATTTTGTGACATCTAACCAGAGAGAGTACAGGGGTGCACCCTTTTGAAGTCTTTAGGACTCAGTTTCAAAACATTTTTTTAAGTAATAAATCAATCTCTAGTACATATGAAAGCCACCACTCAACTAATAGACTCTCTATTAGTTGAGAGGTGGCTTTCATATATACTAGAAATTGCTTCATTACTTAAAAAAGCTTTGAAACTGAGCACCATAGAGTTCAATGGGGTGTGCCCCCATGCTCTCCCCGGTTAGAAGTCAGAAAATATCTGAGCATGGGCGCATGGCCAGCAGACCAGGAAGTGGAAAGAATCGGTTGGCCATCAGGCTCAGCCCAATGTACGACCCCTTCCCTTCCCTTCCTAACAGGACTAGTAGAAACAAATTATTTTCTGTCTGAAAGGACTTATGCTGCGTTAAGGTAATGAATGGGCTATAAAGCCCAGTACCCCAACTTTGAAATTTCCTTTAAGTTTTGTATAATTATATCACAAAATTTATTATCACATTGTGAGCACTATTTGATGATTTCATGGGGCAGGGACTACTTAAGAACTCTCAGTCTGCGTTGTCTCCATCCCGACAAAGCCTGTATAGGAAAAGTGCTGGGGTATAGACTCCTTTGTGAAAGTGGCAGTTTCAGCACTGCAAATCTTATATGCTGCCATTTGTTAATATTCTGCAACTTCATCCTTGCTTGTTGTTTTGCTTAAGTGCAATAAATAATCATTTGGCAGCAAGCTACAATGGTGCTGTTTATTTTGGTCTCCGCTGGAATGCAGCTGGTATCAGAAGACAGTTCCCTGAACACCCTCAGATGCATGCCATCCGGTCCTGGGGTCTTATCTATCTTTATGGCTGCTAGCCCTTTCTGAACCCATTCGCATGTCAGTACTGACTGCTTCATCTCCGGGACCCTCTTTGTGACTGCTTTAATGCCACTCCCTTGCAAGGGCCCAGTGTCTTCCCTTGTGAAGACAGCCTTTTGCATGTCTTCCTCTAACACTCTACTCCATTTAGACAGCCTAACAATTCACCCTCCTTTGTTCTTTTTTCCCTAATATACCACAAGAATTGTTTTTCATTGCTCTTGACCCCCTTCGCTGTATGCATCTCAGTGTCTGCTTTTGCCCCGCTGACCACTTTCTTTGTCTTATTTCTCAATATGTATTCTCCCCATTCTTTCTTCCCCTGCTTTTCTTTGTACATGGTGAAGGCCTTTTTTTGGTCCTCTTTACTTCCTTGACTCCAACCAAGAACTATAACAGTCTTGTACTTGTTACTTAAGCAATAAAGCATGATGGGGGTGGGGTGTTATGATGATATAACAACGTCCCTCAGGTGGGTTGAACCACGATGCGAAGCTGAGTGCTTCCACCACCCGAGAAGTACTGCTAGCCCACCATAACAACCCCTCCCCTGGGAGTGCCTTATTGACTTGTGATTATTTTAGTAAATTGGATATATTTTTTAAACATATCTGTGTTGTGCTACTTTCAGCAGGGCTGTTGTGCTGGGATAGTGGCCCAGCTGAAAGTACCTTTTTAGCAATCAAGAGCCAGCATTCTTTCTACCTATTTCATAATTTTGTTTACCATTCTCATGTATAACTTAGATGCTTCAAGAATGGTTCCCTTTATTTATTTTTTTAATGCCCCCTGTCACTCTGTCCCTGAACTCCTTCAGGTCCTGCAAGGCAAGCCAGCTGTCCCCTTTCCTTGATGATATCAAGGTGCTGTCTCCCATGGAGCCATGGCTTACCCCCAAGGTGGGAATGAGCTGAGGGCCTCTATCCCTCGAGTGCTTCAAGTTTCATTGGGCCGCCACATGGATATCAGGCAGAGAGCTCTGCTGGTGCCAGGAGACCATCATCTTTGGGCACAGGGCCACACACTTCTTCACATTTTCTGCCCCAGCCCTCAGGAGCCATGCATTCTAGGGCTGTAAGTGCATGCACCTGCAAATGCATGACAGCACATGCAGCCAGTGTGGCTCCTCCCACCCATGCTCATGCTGAGCCCTACCATCACCTGCATCCAGGGCACAATGTGGCAGCGGCAGACAGAACCTTCCCACCTTGGGGAAGGACAGTGTCCTCTGGGATGCTCAACCCTTCCCCTCTGGCCAGCCCCCAGTGACTCAGGCATTTGACACAGTCCCGCACAAAAGATTAATAAACAAATTAGCCAGCCTGGGAGTGGGTCCCAGGGTGGTAGCCTAGGTAAAACACTGGCTGGACAACAGGACACAGCCAGTAATAGTAAATGGAGTTCACAATGAAGAAAGGGGGGTTACTAGTGGGGTAGCACAGGGTTCAGTACTGGGGCTGGTCCTTTTTAATGTCTTTATAAGTGACATTGCAGAGGGACTGGAAGGGAAAGTATGTCTCTTTGCAGATGACACAAAGATCTGCAACAGGGTTGATATGCAAGGTGGGGTGGAAAGGATGAAAAGGGACTTGGCAAGGTTGGAGGAATGGTCAAATGTATGGCAGCTTAGATTCAACGCAAAGAAGTGCAAAGTAATGCACCTGGGAAACAAAAACCCAGGGGAAGAGTACACAATGGGGTGAGATACTGACAACAATAAAATGGAAAGGGACCTGTGGTAGTCATATCAGACGACCTAAAGGTGGGCCAGCAATGTGAGAAGCAGTAAGGAGGGGACTGGGGATACTGGGATGCATAGGGAGAGGCATCACCAGTAGAAAACAGGAAGTTGTTGGTCCTCTGTACAGACAGTTGGTAAGACCACATCTGGAGTACTGCGTACAGTTCTGGAAACCCCATCTCTGCAAAGACATAGACAGGGTGGAGGCTGTCCAGAAGAGGGCAACCAAAATGGTGCAGGATCTGCACCAGAAGACATATGAAGAAAGACTAAAGGAGCTTAAGATGTATAACATCAAGGAAAGGAGGGAGAGTGGGGATATAAAAGAAACTTTCAAATACCTTAAGGGAATCAACAAAGTCCAAGAGGGTAGCATCTTTCAGAAAAAGAGATGTGCAAGAACAAGGGGGCACAATTTGAAGATAATGGGGGGGCAGCTCAGAGGTAATGTAAGGAAGTATTTCTTCACAGAGAGGGTTGTAGATGCATGGCACAGCCTTCCTGTAGAGGTCATAGAGTCAAAAACAGTGGGGGAATTCAAGAGTGCATGGGACAGACATAAGGCAATTCTAGTGGGGGGGGGTAGGAGGAAGTAGGCTGTTGGTTAACTAGCATTTGCAGCTTCTCCGTTAGGTAGGGAAATGGGCAGACTAGGTGAGGCAAGCGGTCCTTATCTGCCATCAGATTCTATGTTTCAATGTTTCCTGAACCTAGATCACCAGCATCACAAGTGGTAGTGCTACTGCTGTGTAGACAAGCCAGTGAGAATGGCTTCCTTTATTGAACCCCCTTCCCTAATCTCTTTTCCACACCTCCTATGCTGTCTAGCCTGATTAACTTGCTCAGGACCAACTCCCTCAACTTGTTGAAGTCTGCCCTTCTGAAATCAAAGACCTCAGCTTTCAGCTGGGCTTTTCTGATCTCATGGGTCAGTTTGAACCAAATGGAGTTGTGGACGTTGTTCCCTAGCTGCTCCCCTACTCTCACAGCTGCTCCTACCACCTCTGAGTTGGTGAGCACAACATCAAGAATGGCAGCCTGCGTGGTGGGTTCCTTAACTAGCTGTAGCAGCAGACAGTCCCGGAATATATCCAGCAAGGCTTTACTTCTGGTGCTCCTAGCCACTGGAACATCCCAATCAATATCCAGCAGATTCAGATCACCCATTACCACTATGTCCCCCTTTGCCACTCTCCTTTCTAGTTCTTTCCTGAGCTCCTGTCCCTTCCTTCCCCTTGCACTGGTGCCTATAGAACACCCGTAACTGTAGTTTCTTACCTGAGGCTGCCGTGAGCTGCACCCATAGTGACCCTGTCACCCCATTACTACCCCCAATACACTTATCTTTCACAGCCTCAATGCCATCCCTGACACAGAGGGCTATGCCTTCCCCCTACCTTTTTCTCTGTCTCTCCTAAACATTGTACCCTCTGAGAGTCTCAGGTCCCACTCATTATTTTCTGAAGCCCAAGTTTCTGTGATGGCTCAAAGATCCATCTCAGTGTCTGCCATCATTGCCTGAAGCTGGCTGATTTTTTTTAACCAGGCTCCTGGCATTAAGACAGACCACCTTCCTTCTAACTCCTGAACCCTTTTTTCTATTTACCTGTCTTACCCCCTTATTCTTTCATGGTCTTCTTAGTTTCTTGGGTTTTTTTTGTATGGTGATTGCACACTTTGTGTTCCCCGTTTATTTTCTCTTCCTCTAGCTCAGTTTGGACATTCAGTTCAGTTTTATTGTGAAGGGATAAATTCCATTGAGCATGTTCATTTACAAGGAGGTCCCTCATACAACATAAAAATCATTGCACAACAATACCAGTGAAAAGAAATACAACGATATAAAGAATGTATATAAAAAACAATACAGAGTAAATTGTGGAACAATTTAACAAAAACAAAAATGTAAGATCAATCCTATTTTTATCCGCAGTGCTGCTATAAGCCCCCAGATATACATATACAGGTAGTATAGGGCTGTGGTTTAGGGCACTAAGCTGCAAACCTGGAGATATGGGTTTGAATCCCACAGCCCCCACTTCCATACTGTGTGACCATGAGCAAGTTATTTAACTTCCTTGTGCTCCCAGGTCACAACTGTAAACAAGTGCCAGCTTAGTGTGCCTTTCCTGGTTAAACAAATTCCCCTTTCCCCATACACCCAGGTTCCCCTTCCTCTCTCTTGCCACCATGGTTCCCCGAGTCTCAATCTCCCCTGCAGTCAATTTAAGTGTCCAATACAGACATCAAACTTCTGCCCCAGCACACTGGCCCCTTCTCTTGTCAAGTTGGAGTCCATGACCCTTGAAGACCCTCATATCCCAGAAGTCCCACCAGTCCCACACAAAGTGATACCCCTTCTTCTGACACCATCCCCTAAGCCACCAATTAAACTCCTCTGTCTCATCCATCCTTATCTTGTCCTTCTTCCCCTCCCTGCCACACACATGGAGTAACTCAGAAAAGTCCATGAAGGTGAATGTGCTGCCAGTCTGTCCCCCAGTCTATGAAACTTCCACCTCTCCATCTCCACCACCTGGTTCATCAGATCATTGCTACTCAGGTGCACTAGTACCCCAAGCTCCCCCCTTACTCTCTGCTATCTTCCCTAGCCTGTCCAAATCCCATCTGGCCAATGCCCAAGGAAGGCACCTGGCCACCATCCTCCTGTCCAGCCACCCTCCCACCATCCTCTCAACTCCCCTAATCATTGAGTCCCTGACCACTAAGACTCTCATGGTAGACCTGCTCTTTTGTGTGCCTCTGGGCCCCATCACATTGTCCTGTTCATTTTCTCTGATTGGCTCAGAGTCCCCCCCCCCCAGCAGAGTCAGGTGCCTGAGCCCCTCTAGGGTGGTTCACCTTCTGGATGGTGTTGGGCTGGACAACTTCACTGTGGCTAACCCTGCCTCCCTTCCTCACCACTGTCCACCCCGTAGACTAGAGGGCCTCTGGCAGAGTGGGGGTGTGAGGGGTGGGCTCCAACTGAGTTGGTGACGCATCTGAGCTATTTCTTCTCTTGCTGCCACCTGCTGAGCATGGAGCTCTGCCAAGGTCCTGCAGATGGACAGTGAACTCTCCTCCAGAGCATATCCCCAGAGAAGAGTGCCCTACAGCTACCACAACTGACACTCTCTCCCCTCTGTACCCCATCCATAAACAGAACCCATGAAAAAGGCTATACCTAGCTGATTATGATACTTAATATTACCCTATCATAAGTAGCAACAAACAGACACTGAATCAACCCAGAATAGCTGGTCCCCATCTGGGATATCCTTATTTCTAGAAATAGAAATAAGTGTATTGCAGCACTAGACAGGGTGCAGCTAGGATACCTAATTAGCTCACTAAACAGGCAACTACAATAGGTAAGAGCAGTCTAAGTCACACAGCAGTACAGTAAGACAACAAATCAATGCTATAATTACAAGTGTTGTGCTGAAACTAAAAATAAGGTAGTACCCAGGCAGAGTACAGCTAGGGTACCCAGAATACTGTTTAGTTAGAGGCTAGCTGGCACACCTGCACTTAAAGCAGTCTCATTGTCCCATAAGTAGCTAGCATGGAATCTACTTCTAAGCCTGTTAGCTCTGCACTGTTGTTATCACCCCTGCACCCACCAGCCAATGCTCTGGTGCTAGTATCTCTGGGTTTACCAGCCCTGCTCGGGCATTCTTACCCCTTAGTCTACTAGTTCCGTTCTGGAATTATTACGCCTAAGCCTACCTGCCCTGCTCTAACACTATTACCGGTGAACTTAGCAGCCCTGCTTTGAAATTATTGCCTGTCACCAACGAATCATGCCCTGAAACTACTGCCCCTGAACCTACCAGCTGTGCTCTGACACTATTACCCTATTGCCTATCAGCACTGCTCTGGCACTACTACCCCAACACCTATCAGCTCTGCTCTTGCACTATTACTCTGAGCCCACCAATCCTGCTCTTGTGTTATTACTCATGCACATACCAGTCCTACTCAGGCACTATTACTCCTGAGTTAGCCAGCCCTGCTGTGATACTATTCCCCCTGAGCCTACCAGCCTTGCATTATTGTCATTACTCCTGCACCTAACAGCCAGTGCTCTGGTACAAGTATCTCTGGGTTTACCAGCCCTGCTCTGGTATTCTTATGCCTCCGTCCACCAGCTCTCTTCTGGCATTAATACCCCTAAGCCTACCTGCCCTGCACTGACACTATTGCCCTTGAAAATACCAGCCCTGCTTTGACATTATTCCCCATTGCCAACTAGTCCTGCTATGGCAGTACTATCCCTGACCTTACCAGCCATGCTCTGACACTATCACCTTATCACTTACCAGCACTGCTCTGGCACTAGTACCCCTGAGCCTAGCAGCCCTTCTCTGGTATTATTACTCCTGTGCCCACCAGCCTTTCTCAGGTGCTGTTACTGACCATGGGCAGTTTTTAGTCAGCCTAAATGAACACAAATACAATAAACGTGAAGTTGTACAAAGTACATTGCCATATCAATCACGAAACAAAATATCCAGAATCATAAAAAATGTACAAATAAAATCGGAATCTAAATATAATGAAGTCACTAAAACAATGAATACTTACTATCAGCAAGACTCAAGAATTACTGCCAAAAAAGGAACCATAAATAGCTAACAGCTGCGATATGCCAGGCCATTCAGGTGTTGCTTCAGTAATGATTTGTATGAGAAATCAGTCAATGCTGAAGGTAAACCATTCCATAATTTTTATGCTCTGTGTATGAAAAGGATTTTTGACCCAATAAAGAACATGTTTTAGTAAGAACTGACTTTTGATCCATTACAGACCTTGTTTTATAGCCATTTTCACTGCAGGATAACAGGCCAAGCGTGTTTGACAGAGCTTAATTTAACAAGATTCTTTTACTCATTAACCCTATATAATCATAATGACGCAAATCCAGAGGCAGACAACCCAACATATTATATAGATTGCAGTGGTGCACGTTTCCACCAGCATTCAAGGTAAATCTGCAGGCAGTATTAAACAATAGCCTAATCCTTAACAGTGCACTCTCAGGCAGAGCCATGCACACCACTATCTCATAATCCTCAACTAACAAAATATAACAATTAGCCGCCAATACCCTCACCTCATGCATAAAGTTACCCTTGTTTCTGCGTAACAGAGGCATCCACAGTTATTGTTTTTATGAAGTAATCCTCATGGTCCACATATGAGTGTGCACTGTAGAGGAGGAGGAGGCCCAAGTACTCAAAAGTACATACTGTTCCTGCACTATCATGCCTGCTCCCAATGTCTTTAAATTCAAAGTAGGGATGGGCAAAACCAGCGTGGATTTGGATTTGCCAAATCCAGGACAAGTTTGAACTTTGTTTTGCAAAGGATTTGGATTTGCCTGGTTCTGGCCTATATTGATAAGTGGTGGAAAAAAAATTTTCAGGAGGAAAATATTTTTAAAAATGTAAAGGGATAGTCTACGCGAGACGCATTGCATCCTGCTGTTTAAAAATTCTTTGTTTTTGAGTTGGACCATGACCAACCTACACGGCAAAATGCCAAAAAGTAGACTGTGATATGAAACATGGCTTAAAGGACCCCACACACCTTCCCTGATGTGGTCAGCTAAAAATTAGGGTCAATAGAAAATGTAGCAAAGCAAGCACATGAAGTAATTTCATAAAACCTAGCTGGGGCAAAGCAGTGGGCACTGGACACTTTTCTGCCTTGCTTTTTTGTTATATCAGGCCAGATTTTTAGCTGACATTGCGTTAAATATGGCTCTGGTGTTTCTTTTTGTCAGCACTGGAGTTCCCCATAATGTTTCATTCCACACTCTACATTTCAGCTACAAGCCAACTCCCCCAAAACACAAACATACACACACACAATTGTTTTTTAAACTTTATGTTTATTGTTTTAAACAAAACAAACATACAGTTGAATATTATAAGCAAAGACATCGCATAATAATAGTTATATCCTGTGAGGGTGCCACTCCTCTTAACATGCACAACGGATCCGTCTAATGCTGTTAAATACATCTCTGGGGAGAAATATCAATTCAATAAACAAGAATTTATGTAAACAAACAACTAGGCCGGCCCGGTGGCACTGAGGGTTGAGGCACTGGACGCCACACCTCGCACCACGCCGGTGACCCGGGTTCAGGAGCGAGCCCGGACTGCCGGGGGTCGGCAGGGGGGAGAGAGAGAGAATCGAGCATCTGAGGGACTGCTCTCCTCTCCTCTCTCGGGGAGTGATCCAGGGCAGCCCGGTGTGGCAGTGGCCCCCAGTGGAGACCGTCGGCTCTGCTACGCACAGGGGCTTACAAGCTTGGGGTGGCGTTGAGCTGACTTCAGGGCAGTAGTGGGGCACTCACATCGGGGCTGGGTGGCACTGCACGTCCCATGTCGGGGCGAATAAACATAAATAAATACCCTCTGGCCCAGATATGCAATGGCCCTTCCAGAGCCTTGCCGCCACACGCCAACACTGGAGCCCGCCACCGCCCCTTGATCTCCTTGGGACCCTTCATCTCCCTCGGTGTGCCCGAGGAGAAAGTGACGTCCTTGAGGATGGTAGGGTTCACAGTGGGCGGAAGAGCGGCACCAGCCAGCAAAGAGACCCAAGACAATTCCGGAGTTGGCAGGAGATAAACAAAGTTAACAAAAAAAAAAAAAAAAAAGTAACTGCGAGGTGAATCCAAGAGCAGCATGGTTTAGATCCCACATAGTCATTACTTTATAGTCCAAAGTGTCCATACCCTCAAGGAGGGAGAAGAAAAATACCATGCTTTACCATTTTTATGCATCACGTGTGATGTACAGTAATTAGTTGATAGAAACTCACAGTCAGTATAAACTTATGTAACTAGCCAAACAACTAGACTATCAGTGCTAGA
The DNA here is from genome assembly GCA_016271365.2 of Neoceratodus forsteri. Classification (NCBI taxonomy): domain Eukaryota; kingdom Metazoa; phylum Chordata; order Ceratodontiformes; family Ceratodontidae; genus Neoceratodus; species Neoceratodus forsteri. Next base: position 559,215,418 of record CM057458.1, read on the forward strand.
AAACATCACATTCTTATCTCAGCAGTTCAAAAAGACTGCATTCAGCGATCGTAACAATATGGTTCAAGCTGATAAAACCCATCTGGAACAAACCCAGAGCTTGAATGGATAACTTGAACTTTAAACACTCAAGCAGTGCTGGGTAAGTTACTTTTTGTTTTTTTACATTCTATTTTAGGCTCCCTATCCACTTGGGGGCTCCCCCTCCTTTTTATGTGGAGTCTCATTGCCCACTTGTACCTACCAGCCTCCACCTCGACCCGGTTGAAGCACAGAGGACCGTGGCTTACTCCCCACAGAGAGGCGGGGGGGGGGACAGCAGAAGGACTGCTTCACCCTTGTGTCCCTGACCCTCGAGTCGGGCTATGTGTGGAGGTGCTGAGCAGGGACTCTGTTGGAGGCTTCATATGCGTGGAAGAGGGTTTTTTTCTTTGCATCCCACCCCCTGGCTTGGCCGTGCAGTGCGCACCAGCGTGAGGCATGCGCGCTCCTGTGTACGCTCACAGGAATGCCACCACTGCCAGTCCCCTTTGACAGAGATCCTGATGCCGCTGCTGCCACCCTCAGTCTCCACTGGGTGTCACCAGGTGCTGGGATCATCACCCCCTCCTTCCCAGGAAAGGAGAGCAGTCCTCCAGTCGCTCAATCCTTTCCTCCCCCGCTGACCCCCGATGACCTGAGTCCACGCCTGAATGCGGGTCGCCCGCATGGAACGAGATATGGCGTCCAGCGCCTCAACCCTCAGCTCCACTGTGCCGGCTGGGTAAGTTACTTTTAAAAAGTAATCAGTTACAGTTACTAGTTACTGGACAAGAAATGAAATCAGTTACAGTTACTGATTACTCTGACATCAAAAGTAATCTGTAACTGTAACTATAACGCATATTACTTTTCATATTAGTTTATATTAATTTTGAGAAGTCAAACATTTTTAGTCATTAAACATATTTATGAGCTCAGGAAACTCCAAAAATGAATGAAAAAAGAACTGCAATAGATTCAACCCCTAGGCTGCATGCTTCCCAGTTCAGGAGGTAAAATTTCTATGAGCACACCAGTTGGACTAGTGATAAATTCTGTCGGGCTACTGCATTTTCTTACTTACTAGCTCTGATGGCAGGCTAGGCCACTGGGCCACTTCTGACAAAGCCCATATGCCTGTCTCACTGGGCTACTGGCACTGGCACTGGCTGGGCAACTTAATGTCAACCCCTCAACCCTGTATGATGTCCATGAAGCTTTTGTCTCCATTGAGGGCCCTTAAATGTGAGGTGATCCCAGGGTTCAGTTTAAATACACAGCAATGGGCTAACAATGTGACACTGAGCAAGTCACTTCCCCTTCTGGTGCTTTGGTCCCTGGCTGCCCAAGGGTGGTATTAAGAATGAATAAAAGCTGCACCCAGGCAGGCCACTAATACAAACAAAACACATGCATTACAGCTGATGTAATTAATTCCCATGAATAGACATTTTAAAATTATAACAGCTAAAGTTCTCAGGCCTAGGAACAGTTTTGCATGCAATTATACATTCTTTTGTAGCAGACCAGGAATCCTGGCAGGGCTGCTGGCAGACATGTTCAGTGGACTTGTTTATCACCTCCCTGAGGACTGGATGCATGCCCCAGGACTGGAGGATGGCACACTTGGTGCCCATCCATAAAAGTAGGCCCAAGGATGAGACAGGGAACTACAGGCCAGTCAGCCTTACCTCCATCATGGGGAAGCTCATGGAGTCTATCTTCAAGGAGAGACTGGTAGCCTTTCTGGAGGAGAATGGACTCCAGGACAGCAGGCAGTATGGGTTTGTCTCATGTAGATCCTGCCAGACAAACATGATTGACTTCTATGACTGGGTAACAAGGGTAATCAACAGGGGCCAGGCAGTGGATGTCCTGTACTTGGACTTCAGCAATGCCTTGGATTCAGTGCCACATGGGAAGCTAGTTAGCAAAGTGGGTCATCTGAGGGCAGGGGAGATGATGGTGGAGTGGGTCAGAAATTGGCTAAGGGATAAGCAGTAGAGGGCGGTGGTAAGGGGGGAACTCTCATCTCCAAGGACTGAAACAAGCGGGGTTCCACAAGGGTCAGTGCTGGGTCCAATGTTGTTTGGCATCTTTATTTGCCAACATCGCAGATGGGGTTAGCAATAAGATAAGCCTATTTGCAGATGATAGATCGGTGCAGTGGTGGACAGCACAGAGAGGTCGCTAGGACTGCAGAAGTACCTGGATAAAGTCGAACACTGGTCAGACACATGGCAGCTGTGTTTCAACACAAAGAAGTGCAAGGTTATGTACATGGGAGCAAGAAACCAAACATTTGGCTACAGGCTGGGGGGGTACAGTTATCCACTACGGAAGAGGAGAAAGATCTTGGGGTGATCATCACAGGGCAAATGAAACATTCGGCGCAGTGCAGGAGGGCAGCAGCTAAGGCTAACAAGATGCTGGGGTGTATTGCCAGGGGAATCACCTCACGGAGGAGGGAGGTTATCCTACTGCTGTAAAGGTCACTAGTCAGACCAAACCTGGAGTACTGTGTGCAGTTCTGGTGGTCCTACTTAAAGAAAGATGTCAAGTTGCTGGAGGGGCGTCCAGCGCAGAGCCACCAGGATGATCACAGGAATGGTGGACAGACCCTATGAGGATAGACTAAGGGAGTTCAGCATGTACTCCCTGGAGGATGTGAGCAATGTGAGAGGGCAGTAAGGAGGGCTGGGGGGATACTGGGATGCATAGGGAGAGGCATCACCAGTAGAAAAAAGGAAGTTGTTATCCATCTGTACACAGTTGGTGAGACACCATCTGGAGTACTGCATGCAGTTCTGGAGACCCCATCTCCGCAAGGACATAGACAGGATGGAGGCAGTCAGCGGAGGGCAACTAAGATGGTGCAGGGTCTGCACCAGAAACCATATGAAGAGAGACTAAAAGAGCTTAATATGTGTACTCTCGAGGAAAGGAGGGAGAGGGGTGACATGACAGAAACCTTCAAGTACCTCAAGGGAATCAACAGAGTCCAAGAGGGTAGCATCTTTCAGAAAAACAGATGTGCAAGAACAAGGGGGTATAATTTGAAGATAGAGGGGGGAGATGGCTCAGGGGCAACGTGAGGAAGTAGTGGTGGATGCATGGAACAGCCTTCCTGAGGAGGTCATGGGGTCAAAAGCAGTGGGGGAATTCAAGAATGCATGGGACAGACATAAGGCAATTCTCATGGGGGGTAGGAAGAAGTAGGCTGTTGGTTAACTAGGATCTGCAGCTTATCCAATAGGTAGGGAAATGGGCAAACTGGGTGGGCTAAGTGGTCCTTATCTGACATCAAAGTCTATGTTTCTATGAGGACAGGAGGGACAGAGGGGATATGATCGAAGCCTTCAAGTATATGAGGGGCATAAACAGGGGTAGTGCAGAGGAGATATTTAGATTAAAGGGAGGGAGAAACACTAGGGGGCACAGTCAGAGATTGGAGGGGAGGAGGTTTAAGAGGGAAATGAGAAGACACTACTTCACAGAAAGGGTGGTGGATGGGTGGAATCCACTGCTGGAGGATGTGGCAATGTCAAAGTCGGTGGGCAGTTTTAAGCAGGGGTGGGACAGGGTCAGGGGGAAGGTCACTACCGTACGGGGGGGGAGGAAGAGGGCAGCTGCAGAGTAAAACACTGATAACTGCACACTTGAGCTGACTCAGTAGACCCTAGGGCCTGTATCTGCTGGCATTTTTCGTGTGTTCGTATAGACACTCAAACAGTGTCAGGGACAAACATTAACTGACCCAGAGACACACCACAAGGTTACTAAACATATTACAGCAGGGCAGGGCAGGGTTGAAATTCAATTTTGCAGTGACACTAGTCAGCAGTCCTTCTAGTGACTAGGAAAATCCATTAGCCCCACTGGCCCAGCTTGTACTTAATAAAATGTTACCTCCTCCACTATAAGTCCGTAGGACTTTTTAAAGCAAAACTTTACTAGTCCAACACAAAATCTACCAGCATTTGGCTAGCGGGCTGGTGTTAATTTTAACCCCCTGTACAATAGTTCCCAGTAGACAACAACAGGACATGGATGTCAATGGTGAAATGCCTTAAAGGCTTTGCGGGACCATACACAGGCCTTTAGCCTACATCATTCTTCACATGGTGAGTCACTATCACCCTCACACATGGTAGGGGAGGCAAGACATTATTACACCTTTCACAAGTCAATGACATAAGACAACACACTATAGTGACAGAGAACAGGTGTGCAGACCAGCAACTGTGCAAGCCACACGCAGAGTAATCCCCGACCACCACCTCCAATTTGACTGCCTGGAACACACAAGTGCCTCTTTTCAACTCATTTCTCTAACCTCTACTGGCAGCACCAAATCTCACAGACTATAAAGTAAAAAAATTAAATAACTATTGCTGTCCATTTTTTCGATACCCCCAGCCTGTTTTCAGCCAGCACTGGGGCGGTTAAAGACTTGCTCAGAGTCACACAGTATGCAAGTGTAGGTTATGGGAATCAAACACAGGTCTGCTGGCTATACCAAGTTCATTCACACATCACAACTCATTACTGTACTGCAGCTTGCCAGTGTCGAAAATCTCAAAGACTTGTTGTTGATGCGGTTTGTCCATTGTTTCTGTAAACCCCTCCAACCATGTCTCCTCCCTTTTCTACTCAGCCTGCTGCTACCCCCCACAAGATGAGGATCCCCCCAGCTATACAACAGAGCCCACACCCAGCCAAGGGCCATACTAGTTGGCAAAAACAAAACAATACATTAATTTTAAGCAAATTTGAAAATAGATGGAATGGTGCCTTAAAAGGCATTTACCTAATCACTGTTCTGGCTCTGACATAGAAACATAGACGTTGACGGCAGATAAGGACCGCAAGGCCCATCCAGTCTGCCCATTTCTTTTTCTGCTTTATGAATGTGCCATCAGCCTTTGCGCTGTCAATGGCCTATCTATTCATACTTATCTGTGTCTCTTGCAAGGGGACTGCACTGATGCCACAATGGTATCAGGCATGCCGGGTGGTTAATTAGGCAGTTAGTCAGGGCAAAAAGTTTTAGTGGCACCCTGATGCCTGGCCTAGAGTAGCCTTTTACTTTCAAACACTTGGTCCACCCAGCCCTGAATCACCATCCAAACAACACTAAAAAAATCGATCCAATCGACCTTGACTTGCAGCAGGTGAAGCTGGACAGACTAAACTGCCACTGTGGCCAAAACATTGTACAAAATTGCACATGCTTCAAGTGTCCACTTTGACTTGGCCTCCTTTACTGATTGACAGCTGACTCCTAGCCAATCACAACATCTCAAGCCAACCATTCTGGCCAATGAAACAGCAGCATGCAGCCGACCGATCTGTCCAACCAACCCCCACTGGATTTTGCGCCACCGAGAAATGCTTCTGTTAAAAAAATTAAATAAACAAGCAGATTCACTAAGTCGGCAAAAGTAATATACAGAAGTAATGGTAAAGTAACGCGTTACTTAGCAGAATATGTAATCAGTAACTTACCATAGTTACATTTTCTACTGTGTAATTTGTTACTGATACCCATTACACTCAAGAGTAATCATATTACAGTAATGCATTACTTGTAACGCATTACTACCCAACACTGCACTCAAGGCAAAACAGCCCTAGCGTAGCGTATGCGGCATGAATATAGTAGAAAGCATTTTTAAACCTTTTGCTAGCTTTACTTTAAAACTGCCAGAATTCTAAATGTCTTTACTACCAAAGCCAATCAAATGGTCTGTACCCCTAAAGGTGAAGTCCTGAACAGCTTTCATGAAGAGTAAAATAATGTCCCAGGTGCATTAATGTTGTTTAAATCCCATTGAATTACTCCTTGAAATAGCAGGCATACCTGCGTAAATGAAGATCACCCAGCCTGAGGAAATAAAAAAAAAAATTATATTTAATCTGAAAGTCAGGTTTCCTCTTCATCCAACAATCGCACTTCGGATGCTGCAACTTGAGCCCTGGAAGAAGTGTATTTTTGGCTCCATTTCAGAGCCTCGCTAGGATTGGTGAATAAATAAATCTTCCTCGATGTGCGATTCATAGGCGGGCCGGAAAGATCATACCATGCAGGATTGAGACCTCCCACAGCATGGCCCTTACACAATCAAATCTTTTCCTTTTCTGCCGTGTGGCAAAACTGATATCCAGAAAGAGCTTGATGCACTGACCGTCTTGCAGGAGCATCCCCTTTTGACGTCCAGAACCCAGTAGATAATTTCTAGTACCAGCACCATCCGATACCACCATGATTGTTCGAGGAGCCTCTGGATTATCCAGGCGTCGACACTGGGTTTCCCAATAGGCCTTCTGAAATAGCTAAGCCTTGGATGCAGCTCCCCCCCTCATACACACACAAATTTTATTTATAATTTTGTTTTTTTTTTTTTTTTTACAGACAAGACTAACAATCTCCTTCTTCTTAGTCACCATTTAACAGACAACATGGTTTCGTTTTGAAATTTTCTTGTTAGAATTTGTTGTGTCTTTGTCTCCTCTGGCCTTACATCCCTCAGCAGGATAACCCCTCGCACAGACACAGGTGTTTCTCCTGCTGGCAGTGAGATTTGGGAGGGTTCATTCTCAGCTGGGTTTGAAATTGAAATAGTATCCATAATTTCATCTGATGCTTTTTCAATGATTAGATCTTTATACCTGTTGATGTCTGTGAGGCTAGAGAGGAGAATGGATGCCAGGCTAGCCTTAAATTGAGAGTCTAATTATACCCTTCAATCTGTCCAACAGCATTGATATTCTGGGTTCCACGTCCAGGGATATAGTCGCGTTTCGACAAGAGAAAAAGCACTACCTTCCTCAAAAAATGTTCCCTTCTGCTTTTCAAGTTTTTCCCTAAGAAGGACCATCAGGGATATTAATTGACTCAGACTGCCATTGTTTTCACTCATTTCCCAAGTGGCTTTTTCAAATGGCTAAAGAATGTGGCACAATTGTGCCACTAGGGTCCATTGGCTTGAACTGAGTGACACATCTCTGTTCCCTATTGAGTGATCCATGGTATATTGATGCACTGCTTTATGTTGAAGGTGGAATTCCACCTGATGATCACCTCCTGCTGTAAGTAACTGGTGTTGTGGAAGATTATTGTCCTTTTGTAACTGCCACAATATTTTGCACATTTTAGCAGAATGACTGAAATACCCACATATTTTGCATGCAACACTCAAAGCTTTCTGAACACTTCTGTTACCGTTAAGAAAAGCATGCAGAAACAAACATAGAAACATAGATGATGATGGCAAAAAAAGATCAAAGGTCCACCCTGTCTGTCCGAGTGCCGTATATGTCCCTGTGACCAACTGTTCACTCTCCCAGGTCCTAACTTTTCCCTTCCTCGCCCCTATTTTCCTTCCGATTTGTTGTCCTGAGAGACTATTATACCCTTCAATCTGTCCAAACAGTGCTTAAAACCATCAACTGTTTTAGCACTCACCACTTCAGTTGGTAAACTGTTCCACTGCTCTACCACCCTTTCTGTAAAATTATACTTTCTCATGTCCCTCCTGAACCTCCTTCCTGTCTGTTTCCAGTCATACCCTTGTGATCTTGAACTAGCATTCAAGTTTAAATAATTCCTCGCTGTTCACTTTGTTTATTCCTTTTAGCAACTTGAAGGTCTCTATCATATCTCCCTTTTACCTTCTGGTCTCCAGCGAGTACATGTTCAGTGACATGAGGCTCTCTTTGTAAGACCTGGCCTATTGGCCCTGAATCACTTTTATCACCCTGCACTGCACCAGCTCCAGCCTGTCCCTATTTGTCCTGAGATGAGAGCTCCAGAACTGGGCACAGTACTACAGGTGTGGCCTCACGAAAGGTCTATAAAGGGGTAGTAGTACCTCCTTCCTCCTGTTATCAGTACCACTCCCAATATACCCCAGCATCCTACTTGTGTTAGCTTAGGCTTTGTTCCACTAGCTCAGTTGCTTGAGGGTGTCACTGATGATAACTCCTTGGTCATGTTTCTCAGCAATAGTGCTAAGTGTCACCCCACCCATCCAGTACTCTGTCCTAGGGTTCTTATTGCACTTATTGCCATCAAATTTCAACTGCAAAACCTTAGACCACCCCTTTAGGTTTTAGAAGTCATTCTGCATTTCCCTGATTACCTCATCACTATCCAGCCTCCTACAGAGCTTAGTGTCATCTGTGAAGAGACACAGCCTGCCCTGGATACCATCTCCAATGTCTCTGATGAACATATTGAAAAGGAACAGGTCCAGGACCAGTCCCTGTGGCACCCCACTTGTGACGTTCCTCTCTTCTGATTTGACCTCATTAACCACAGTCCTCTGCTGCCTACTCTTTACCCTGTTTCCTACCCAGTTAACTATGTCCTTAGCTGCACCCAGATGCTCCACTTTCTTCAGCAGGCATCTGTGAGGCACTGAGTTAAAAACCTTGCTGAAATCAAAATAGAGCAAATCTACAGCATGGCCCCTATCCAATTCCCCCATCACCCAATCAAAGAAAAGTAAGAGGTACATCTGACAGGACCTCCCTGCCACAAACCCATGCTGTTTACTGTTCTGTAGACTGTTGCTCTCCAGGAAGTCTACAAGGTCTTTCTTGACCAGTGACTCCATCAGCTTCTCTACAATGGAGGTCAGACTGACAGGTCTGTAATTCCCTACTTGTTCCTTAAGCCCCCACTTTATGGAGCAGAATGATGTCTGCCACCCTCCAGTCTTTTGGAACTGTCCCCTTCCATAGTGAGCTGTTGAATAACCCTACCAGAGGTTCCACCAGTTTGCCCACCAGTTCCCTGAGGGAGCACCCACAGCCAGAGGTCCGACTGCAGGTGCTCCCTCCTCCCGGGTACTTCCATCATAAGGACTTTGTGGTGCAGTCAGCTGTGAAAAAGCTGCTGTCTGCGCTTCTGCCAGCCATCTCTCCAGCAAGCCTGACTGTGGGCACTCCCTCCTCCTGGGAACTTCCACAGTAAGGACTTTGTGGCACGGTCAGCTCTGAAAAGCCACTGCCTGCACTTCTGCGAGCCATCTCTCCAGCAAGAAGTGGAGGCCCGACTGCAGGCACTCCCTCCTCCCGGGGACTTCCACCGTAAGGACTTTGCTGTATGGTCAGCTCTGAAAAAGATGCCGCCCTGTGCTTCTGCCAGCTGTATCTCCAGCAAGAGGTGCAACTGTGGGTGCGAACTCCTCCTGGGGACTTCCGCTGTAAGGGCTTTGCGGTGCAGTCAGCTCTAAAAAAGTTGCCGCCTGTGCTTCTACCAGCCATCTCTCCAGCAAGAAGCGAAGGCCCAACTGCGGGTGCTCCCTCTTCCTGGGGACTTCCTGTGTAAGGACTTTGCGGTGCGGTCGGCTCTGAAAAAGCTGCTGCCTGTGCTTCTGCCAGCTGTCTCTCCAGCAAAAGGCGGAAGCCCAACTGTGGGCTCTCCTTCCCCCTGAGGACTTCCACCATAAGCACTTTGAGGCACGGTTGGCTCTGAAAAAAAATGGTGGCTGCGCTTCTGCCAGCCATTTCTCCAGCAAGAAGCAGAGGCCTGACTGCAGGTGCTCCCTCCTCCCCTGGATTTCCACTGTAAGGACTTTGCAGCATGGTTGGCTCTGAAAAAGCTGCTGCCTGCACTTCTGCCAGCTGTCTCTCCAGCAAGAAGGTATGGTTCTTCACTTGGCCTATCAGTGGCTGGTGCCCTTTCAACACAAGTGCCTGATTGGTCCTTTCCTCTCTGTGCTCCCTCTGACTGGCTAACCCTCACCTCTGAAGACACCGGTGGCTCCTTGTCACATATTTTTAAACTGAATATTTACTGAATTGTATTTCAAAAGTTTATTAGTGTGATACAGCCATTTTATTGAAGTTTTTTAGAGCATAAGTTGTTGTTAAATCTGCCTGCCTTACAAACTACCTCTCTTCTCCAACCCACTTCCCTCCTCACATCTCTTCTCTATTGTTCTACTAATTACCGCCTCCTTACTCCCCACTGACTACCTGTCTCTACGCACTGTCTGCCCCCTGCCCACCGATCAGCTACATACCTTAATCTCTGCTTTTTTTCTTCTTCCCTTAGCAGAGGCCTGACTGCAGGTGCTCCCTCCTACCGGGGACTTCCACTATAAGGACTTTGCAGCACGGTCAGCTCTGAAAAAGCTGATGCCTGTGCTTCTGCCAGCCATCTCTCCAGCAAGAAGGTATGATTCTTTGCTCAGCCTATCAGCAGCTAGCACCCTTTCAGCACAAGCACCTGATTGGCCCTTTCCTCTCTGTGCTCCCTCTGATTGGCTAACCCTTGCCTCTGAAGCCACCAGCGGCTCCTTGTTGCATTTTTTAAACTGAATATTTACTGCATTGTATTTCAAATGTTTCTTAGCATGACATAGCCATTTTATTGAAGTTTTTTAGAACATAAGCTGTTTGTTAAATCTGCCTGCCTTACAAACTACCTCCCTTCTCCAACCAGCTTCCCTCCTCATAACTCTTTTCTATTGTTCTGCTAATTACCTCCTCCCTACCCCAGCTGACAACCTGTCTCTACACACTGTCTGCCCCCCCCCACTCATCGATTAGCTACCTAACTTAATCCCTGCTTTTTTCCTTCTTTTCTTAGCAGTGGCCTGACTGCATGCACTCCCTCCTCCCGGGGACTTCCACTTTTAAGGACTTTGTGGCACGGTCGGCTCTGAAAAAGCCGCCGCCTGCGTGTCTGCAAACAAGGTACAGTTCTTAGTTTGGCCTATCAGCAGCTGGCACCCCTTCAGCACAAGCGCCTGATTGGCCCTTTCCTCTCTGTGCTTCCTCTGACTGGCTAACCCTCGCCTCTGAAGCCACCGGCCGCTCCTTGCTTCTCGTTTTTTAAACAGAATATTTACTGCATTTTATTTTAAAGTTTCCTTAGCATGACGCAGCCATTTTATTGAAGTTTTTTAGAGTATAAGATGTTGTTAAATCTGACTGCCTTACAAACTACCTCTCTTCTTCAACCCGCTTCCCTCCTCACAACTCTTCTCTATTGTTCTGCTAATTACCTCCTCCCTACCCCTCGCTGACTGCCTGTCTCTATGCACTGTCTGCCCCCCACTCACCGATCAGCTACTTGACTTAATCCCTGATTTTTTCCTTCTTCCCTTAGCAGAGGCCCAACTGTGGGTGCTCCTTCCTCCTGGGGACTTCCACCGTAAGGACTTTGCGGTGAGGTCAGCTCTGAAAAAGCTGCCACCTGCACTTCTGCCAGCTGTCTTTCCAGCAAGAAATTGTGCCCTGCCGGCGCTACGTACCCTCTCCCCTTCCACCCTACTTGGATCATTTATTTTATAGTCCTGCAGTAATCACGTGACTGTGCCTCCCTCTAACCTCGCAAATAATTTAAGTGCTGACTTTCCCATCTGCTCGTTATACTCACTATCCACTAGAGGGGTACTAAATCCACAGTACATTCATCCCTATTCCAGCAACCTATCTCCCTGCTTTCTTCCATAAATATGCGTACTACCTTGTGCCTGTGCTTAATACTACTCCCTCTCCTCACCTGAACTCCAACTAGGTTAACCCTCATCCATATGTCTCCTACCCTTTCGGCTCCCCCCCCACCCCCAGCCCTCCTTCACTGATTAACCCCAAGTTTCCTCTGGCGATGATTCCATTCACTGGGTTCACTTTAAACTCAGGCCAACCGCTGGACTCACAATAATGCTGCATTCATTCATCCTTCTACTACAAATAATTACACGGCCACCATCCCCCCTTGCCGCTCTGACTCCCTGCACACCTTGGGCTGTCTCTCCTGGTACAAAAATAGTAAGCTATATTTCACCATAATTGTGCCGCTACTAATGTCTGCTGGAGATTTCAGTCCCAATCCAGGCCTTACCCCTTCTACAGGCCCTGTGCCCATGTCCTTGTGCTCCAACTACACCTCTTCAACTGCATTACACCTCCCTCACAGCCTAAGGATCATTCACCTCAATACACAGAGCCTCCTCCCTAAACCTGACCTGCTCCAGCCACTAGTTTTCTCACTTAACCCAGACATTCTCATCCTATCCGAAACTTGGCTAACCAACAAAACCCCTGACACTTCCCTCTCTATCCCTGGATTTATCCTGTCCCAACAAGACCAAACAACCCACGGTGGTGGCGTGGTAATCTACACCGCCTCCACACTTCAAGTCACCACGGTCTTATCTTCATACGCCCCCTCAACATATGAAGCATTAGTTTTAAGACTTGCCCTACCTTTCTCCATCCCCATTTATGTAGCAGGAATATACTGTCACCCTGGCCACAACTCAACCATTGCCTTCAAACTCATAACCTCCATTAAGTCTCCTGCTACTGTTGGCGAGCTTTACATAATGGGCAACTTCAACCTTAACTGGTTGGCCTCCTCCCTAGGGAAAACACATAACAAACTAATTGCCCTAAACCTCACCCAGTTAATCCATGAACCAACGCACCTCAACCATAAAACACTAAACCACTCATTGATAGACTGGGCTCTGACCTCTTATCCCCACTGAGTCATTCAGTCTGGACTACTCCCAGACACCATAAGCAATCATCATATGCTTTTCCTAATTCTTAAAATTCATAGAACAAAAATTCCACACAAATTACTGATGACACGAGCATATAAAACACTCAACCTTGTCCCTCTTCACCATGACTTGACTCAAACTGATTGGTCTCCAATAAGATCTACTAGTACTATTGATGAAGCTCTTGCCTACTTTAAGGAAAGGTTCATCAACATCTGGAATAAGTATGCCCATCTAAGACACACAAGAGTCTGCAGAAACCACCTCCCATGGGTCACCCTAGAACTCCTGGCCTGTCAACGTGCCCGTGACTGGGCTTGGAAAATGTACAAGATGGCCAAGCTACCCAGGGACCTTGAAATGTATCGGGTCCTCTGCAACTCATGTACAAAAGCCATCGCGTTAGCAAAAGCTGAATACTTCTGCTCCTCCTTTCAAGCCAACATTGCTAACCCTGCCAAGTTCTGGAAGGTCGTTCACTCCCTCTTCTCCCCTCCCACAAAACCACCTATGCTGCTACTAAAGATAAACGACTCCCTCATCTCGGACCACCCCACCATTGCCTCAATATTTAATTCCTACTTTACATCTTGTGCTTCCACCCTCCTCTCATCTCTCCCTTCCCCCGCCTTGCTTTACACCTTGTCCCCCTTCCATTCTACTCTCCCCCCAGCTGGAAAATTCTCCTCCCCCATCTCAATGACTGATGTCCTCAACACTCTGCTGACTCTCAACCCAACCAAAGGTGGGTTCACAGATGGTATCAACCCCAAATTACTGTGTTTCTCTGCCTCTGCCATCTTTTCACTGATATCTGACCTTCTAAACCTCTCCTTCTACCTAGCAGCTGTCCCTTCTGACTGAAAACATGCCACTGTCCTCCCCCTTCCAAAGAGAGGTGACTCTTCCATCCCAAGCAACTACCACCCAGTCTCACTCCTTCTAGGCTTGGCTAAGCTCCAGGAACACCAGATCCTCTCCCAGCTCTCCTCCTATCTCTCAGACTCCTCCTTCTTCTTCTCTCCTTTCTAATCTGGCTTTAGGAAAAATCACTGCACAACAACCTCCCTCATTAAACTCACTGACTCTGTCCTCACAGTGATGGACGGTGGTCAAATTACTTCTGCCATTTTTGTTGACCTTGCCAAGGCTTTCAACACAGTCTCCCACTCTCTCCTCCTAGATACCCTTACCTCAGCTGACCTGCCTGACTCTGCCTCTAGCTGGTTCAGAGCCTATCTGATAGGTAAGACACAATCAATCAGGACAGCTGATGCAATCTCACCCCTCCCAGACTCACACTGGTGTCCCACAGGGCTCAGTGCTTGTCCCACTACTATTCTCCATCTTCTTAAATGACCTCCCCATGGTCTGTTCATCTTCCTCCATACATATGTATGTAGATGACACAGTCCTGTTCACCTCCAGCCACTCCCCTTCCGATGTAGCAACCAGACTCCAACTTGATTTCAGCAAGGTTCAACACTGCCTTCACTCACACCAACTTTTCCTAAATGCCAAGAAGGCAGAGACTCTCTAGACTAAACCCCCTACCCTTCTTCCACACACTAGACGGGACTAACATCGAGGACACCTCATCATTCCGGTATCTTGGGGTACGGCTAGACCAGCACCTCAGTTTCTCTGGGCATGTGGATGTCATCCTGAAAAAACTGCACCCAAAACTCGGCACCATGTACAGGAACCGTAGCAGTCTACCTCTTACGGCATGAACTCATCCAGAAAATGATACTACCTATTTTTGACTACAGTGACGTGGTTTATAGTGCTACTCCGAAGTCCTCCCTAGCCAAACTGGACACTCTTTTCAACTCCTTCGGTCACTTTGGACTCCCCCACCCACCCACCACTGTGACCTCCTCACCTTGCCTTCCACTCATTGGACAACCGGCGACTCTCCCACTGCACTGAACTTATCTCTAAATTCTGGTTTGGCACCTTGCCTTCTTATCTCTCCTCCTCCCTCCTGCCTTCTCCTGCACCTTCGTGCCACTCCTTCAAGTCAACTGATCCTCACACCTTGCCTGTCCCTCGCTGCACAACAACAACAACAACAGGCCAACTTGCAATTTCATACCACTTCTCCAAACTCTGGAACTCGCTGCCTCCACAAATCGGTCACTCCTCATCCCCCTCGTCATTATCCTCAGCCCTCCTCAATTTCTTCTCCCCTAACTACAACTGCTCCTAACACCAACCATATACTATCTTCAGTCAATCCAAAGATTATTTGCCCTCTCCCCAACCTGGGTTGCCCTACCTCTAGCACTTAAATTGCACTTCTAGACAACAGTATCTTGTTCGTCCCCTACACACAATTCCGTTCACCCTCCCCTCTAATACTAATTTTGTATTGTATACATTATGTCTTTAATTGAAACTGCACATTTGTTATATGTACTGTACATGTACTGTATGTTTCTGTCATTATAATTTTAAACTTTACTTGGATGTATGTTTTGTATGAATTTTTGTATTGACATGTACTTACTCTTTCCTTTTGTACCCCCTTCCCCAGGACACACTGAGTGATGAGCAGTCCCGATTGCTCAGTGTGCCTTCCAAATGAAACTTTTTAACAAATAAAATAAATAAATATCCTTATTAATCCATGGTTGCCATCGGGAGCGTGCTCTGCATAACAGACAGTCAGAGCACAGACAGACACGCAGCAGTGTGCCCCCAGAGGTGAAATTGTAACGTGCTATCTGTAGGCATGTTACAAATATCAAGAAATTGCACTTAGATGAGGGGATTGGATTTGTTTATGTTGCCACAGGTGTTGCCTGTGGTAGTACGCACAGTATCATTACAGTTCTGTCCTCAATCTGTTCCTTCCCACCTATCCGCCCAGGGGAACTTGGGGTACCCAGCGTATACAGTAGCCGGCCACAAGAATTACCTTGCATGGTTTCCCATGGCAACAAAGTAGTGTTGTTGGCATTCTGGTCCTCTCTGTAATGGATGCAGCAGTCACTCGCAAGTGCAGATTGTGGTGTCAGTATGCAAGACAGTACCGTGGCAGACAGCAACAGCAGAAAAGCAGACAGACGTACTGCCGTGAGAGAGAGAGACACACACACACACACAGACAGAAGACAATACTGTATTTCTGCAGGAGTCATCTGCACATGTCGATGGCTGTGTGTGTGTCTCTCTCTCTCTCGGTCTGTGCAACTCTGTGTCAGAAATCAAAAAATCTACCGGAACAGTTGTTAATCCTCCAAGAAATTTGTGCAGGAGAAACTGGCCAGCACTATATAGTAGCCATCAGCACTCCATGCAGCCGATAGGAAGAGACAATAATATATGCATCCCAGTTATCCCATAATACATACCGTGGCATGTGTATGTTGAAATCCATAGAGAAACGGAGCAGAACATATTAAATGTAGGTGTAAGGTAGTGGAAAAAAATTAACTGTGAGTAAATGTTAACTAATGAGAAATTAAAGCAGCAGATGAAATATTTTGACACAGATCTCATGATGTTACAGTGGGTCAGGTAAGTGCACTCCCGATGGCAACCTTTGCCAATACACAACCTGAAATGAAACATTTTCCTCTGTGTTTTATTTATAAAGTAATGTATTTGTAAAGCACCATAGCATGTTCTACAAATACATTACACCTTGTAGTGCACTTGCCATGTTGCAAGCACATTAAACCACTCCAGAGCATGGTTCTACTGTGGAATTAATCCATGGTTAGGTGGTTGGAGGCACCCAACCTGCAGCCTCATGCCCCAACCCCCCAACCATGGATTAATTCCACAATAGAACCATGGTCTATCGTGGTTTAATGCTTACTTGGATGAGGCCCATCTCGTCCAGAGAATTTACCAGTCTTTAGAGCTGCCAGCCCTTTCTGGACCCTGTCTCTTGTAAATATTGGCTGCCTCATCTCCGGGACCCCTTTATCAGCCACTTTGATGCTGCTCCCAGGCAAGGGCTTGCCTTCCTTCCTGGTGAAAACTGAGCAAAAATAATCAGTAAGGACAGCAACTTTTTGCTTGTCCTTGTCTATCACTCTACCGTCCTCTGATAGCCTAACAATTCCTCCTCCTTTCTTTTTTTTCTATAATATATCTGAAGAAATGTTTTTCTCTGCCCTTGACCCCTTCTGCAATATGTAGCTTTGTGTCAGCATCTGCCTCCCTAACCAACCTATTTGCCTAATTTCTCAGTAAATGTGCGTCCTATCCTTCCTTTCCTTGTCTTTATTTTTTGTACTTGTAGAAGGCTTTCATCTTAGACCCCACAGCTTCCTTGACTTTAAAAGAGAACCATAATGGTCTCTTGAACTTATTCCTTTTGGTTACCACCAGGGCCACTGTAAAATTGCACCTGCAATTTTTCCGCAGTTTCTGCAATTTTCACCCTGCTTCACACAAAATCCACAATTTCTTGCAACTTCTTCTATTTATTGAAGTTTTGACTAAAGTTGTATAAAAATATTTACATTTTCAAGGAAATCTACTCAGATATGCTAACAATTTAGTAACAGACTTGGATTTGACCAAAATAATACAGTGTGAGATCAGAATGGTCCATTGTGACTCTATTTTCATGTGATTCACTTCCCTGCTTTGGTTTCAAAATCCTCTGGTCATGCACATGTAGACTTGAACACTTAAAATCTGTATGAAAGCAGACTATCAGATAACTTTGTGCTGACACAGAGACTGAAACAATAAATGTGAGAAGAGGTGCAAAGTGCCCCACTTGACTAAATGAAGCATTGACCACAATGCTTACTTTCGAATGGTAGGGTATGTTTTCCTTGTATAAATACTTTCAATCTAGCCGGCCCAGTGGCACTGAAGGTTGAGGCACTGGACACCACATCTTACGCCATGCTGGCGACCTGGGTTTGGACCCAAGCCCAGGGCGCCAGAGGTTGGCACAGGAGGGATGGGATCGAGCGTCCGGAGGACTGTTCTTCCATCCCGCGGAGGGATCCAAGGAGCCACCACTCTGTAGCAGCCCCTGGTGATGACCAGGGGCACTATTAGAGTGGTGTAGCAAGGGGTGGAGTGTGGCAGACGTCAGTGTGCTGTGATGTTGTTGCACACTTGCACTCCAGGGACATCATAAGGAGGAAACGGCAGCACAAGCCCTCAGCAACTTGATAGCCACAGCTTCACCGGCTGGCAAATGCCTGGACAGAGGTGTGTGCTGGTATTGGATCCTGGCTGGGCGTGGGGCATAGGAGGGGGCCCCACTCGATGGCACAGATGCGTATGCCAGCTGGGCGTGCAGAACTCTGGGGTCGGCGGTGAGGAGGAGCAGTGGCTAAGGTAGGCAGGGTTGTTGCTGCAAGGAGGATAAAAATAGCGGAGATAAAAAAACAAATACTTCCAATCTGAAAGGATTTTGATACAAATGTGTGATGAGTTTGGATGGTCCTGCTGATTATACACTTGATTGTGCTTCTGATGGGGTTGGTGACAGTGATTCCTTATATGTCAGCCTGCCGCAACTGCATACTCACATAAAAAGCCTACAGAAAGCAAACCATTTCTGAAAACATGCTGAACAGGTTAAGTATATTTAAACAGCTACCTACAAATAGACAAAATAATTGCAACCCAAGTAAAATCACTGCAAACCGAGTAGAACAAAAGTGCCATGTATTAGAAACATGTGTATGATGTAATGAAAAGGTATTGGCATAATTTAATACTTTTATCATGTGATTTTAAAATGTTCCTACAGTGCTGATTAAGAACAGTAATTATTTTAACAAAATAAACATTGGTTTTACTAGAACTTTATTAGGCACCCTGGTTATCTGTTTGTTTGTTTTTTTGCACCAAAGCAAGTAGTTGCTAAAGAGGCTTCATTATTTAAACATCTAGAAACAGGTAAAATATGTTGTTTCATGATTTATTCAATATGGACTAACTGTAAATTATTGAATAAAATGTAATCAGCACTACATGACTTAGATGTCTTTAGATTTTTAGAAGATGTGCTACATAATGATTAATAATTTGCAGTGCATTTCAAAAACACACCTTTCTTCATATTGAAAGCTTTAGCTCCATCTGTGACATCTATGTCCCGTTCACGAAAAGAAAAATTAGGGGGCAGGCAAATGGCTGGATTGATAGAGAGCTCCTCTCCCACCTGAAAGAAAGGGACATACTCTGGGAGAAGGCCAGAAACACAGGAAGCAAGCATGACTACCAGTGCTATGGAACAGAAAGGAACCGCTGCACCAAGCTAATCTGGTTCACCAAAGCCAGCTATCATAAGGCACAGCTTAGCAATTCTTGGGGTGATGGGAAAAGATTCTGGGATAACATCAAAAGCATTCTTGGAAAGTAGGCCAAGAAGCACCCTCAGCTGCTCAGGATCACTTATACCCCCACTACAGACCCTCTAGCTATTGTGGAGGCCTTCAATAAGGCCTTCGATGATCTTACCCCTGCCTACTTCCAACCTGGTTTGAATCATTCCAACAACATATCTCCCAAGTGTTCTCACTCAACCTTCTACTTTAAAAGGGTAAAGGTGAAGGAGGCCCTAACTATGGTCAAGAAAGTACTAGGTGAGATCAGAATGTTTTTTTTTTTTTTAAACAAAGGTTCTGGCACACACAAACTCAAAAGAGAAGGATGCTTAAGTACAAATATTTATTTTAAACCGTGAGTGAAATCATCAGTAATACTCTTTCAGTTACTTTGGATATTGACTCTTTATATATTAATGCTCCACACGAAGAAGCTTTAAACGCAGCAGCTTTTTTTCTCAATCAGATACATAGTGATATTTCTGCTTTTTTAATTAAGCTATTGGAATGTGTTTTAAAATGCAATTTATTTACTTTTAATCAGGAATTGTTTTTTCAAATCAAAGGAATGGCAATGGGAGCCGCATGTGCACCCTCTGTTGTTATCTTATTTGTCGGTAAATGGGAAGAAGACTGTATTTTTAATTTTGAGAAAAACATTTTTCATAGATATTTATTATGTTGGAAATGTTTTATTGATGATATTTTTGTTTTATGGCAGGGTGATAAAATTAGCCTTGATGCTTTCATTAAATATTTACATGATTCAAATCCCCATCTTAAATTTACAGTCACTAGTTCAAGCACATCGGTGAGTTTTTCAGATTTAGCAATTGAAAAAACAGAATGGCGAACTTTAAAAACTGATCTTTATAGAAAAGAAGTAGATGGCAATACCATTCTCCTTGCCAATAGCTGTCATCCGACACATTTGAAAAATAACATACCCATTGGCCAGTTCCTTAGAACTAAACAAAATTGCACTGAAATGAGTGACTTTGAGAAGGGAGCAGAGATTCTAACTTAGAGATTGACACAGAGAGGCTATGACGAAACAAATATACAAAAAGCCCATATAAAAGCAAGGAATACTGAGAGAAATGTTTTGCTTCAGACTAAACACATGGCAACAGATGCAGAGTATCGTTTTAATTTTGTTACTGAATTCTCAGCACATGCCGGATCTTTTGAAAACATAGTTAGGAAGCATTGGCATGTGCTGGGAGTAGAACCAAGACTTAAAGATATCATACAAGCACCAGGTAGATTTTGTTTTAAAAAAGTACCAACGCTAGGAGACTTATTAACACAAAGTCATTTTAAGAACAAACAATCAGAGACATGGCT
The DNA here is from genome assembly GCA_016271365.2 of Neoceratodus forsteri. NCBI lineage: Eukaryota > Metazoa > Chordata > Ceratodontiformes > Ceratodontidae > Neoceratodus > Neoceratodus forsteri. The sequence goes on from CM057458.1 coordinate 559,235,633, forward strand.
TAATATGCCTAAAGGAAATTTTAAATGCAAGAAATGTATTTATTGTAATTTTATTACTCAGGGAAAAAAAAAATTCTAGCGCTAACAATGGCAAGTGCTTTGAAGTAAGACAGCGCATTACATGTGACACTCAAGGTGTCATACATCTGATGACTTGCTCATGTACAGCCTTTTACATAGGCAAAACTTAAGATAAGGGTAGGGGAACATATTCGAGCCATTCAGAAAAAAGATGTTACATATGCCACAGCAGCACCGTATAGTTACAGTGAATGATCCCAATTTACATTAATTTAAATTCATGGCAATAGACAGAATGTGTCGCACTCCAAGGGGTGGGGACTATGACAACCTTGTCTTATGAAGGGAAAATTTCTGGATCATAACATTAAAGGCAAATCTGAGTCCTGGACTAAATGGTCTTTTAGAATTATACCCATATCTTAAAAAGCATTAAAATGTTTATAATGTTGTAATTTATTTAATGTCCTAGAATGTTTAATACTTTTAGGCGTTTCAGAATTTCATTTCCTTGTCTTAAATATTTTTACATAGAAACATAAACTTTGATGGTAGATAAGGACTGCTTGGCCCACCTAGTCTGCCCATTTCCCTACCTAGAGGATAAGCTGCAGATCCTTTTTAACCAACAGCCTGTTTCTTCCTACCCCCCACAAAAATTGATTTATGTCTGTCCCATGCCTTCTTGAATTCTCCCACAGTTTTAGACCCCACAACCTCCTCAGGAAGGCTGTTCCATGTGTTCACTACCCTCTCTGTGAAAAAATACTTCCTCACATTGCCCTGAGCCGTCCCCCTCTGTCTTCAAATTGTGTCCCCTTGTTCTTGCACATCTCTTTTCTGAAAGATGCTACCCTCTTGGACTTTGTTGATTCCACTGAGGTACTTAAACATTTCTATCATGTCCCCTCTCCTCCTTTCCTCAAGGGTATACATATTAGCTCCTTTAGTCTCTCCTCATATGGCTTCTCTTGCAGACCCTGCACCATTTAGTTGCCCTCTCCTGAACTTCCTCCATCATGTCTATGTCCTTGCGAGATGGGGTCTCCAGAACTGGATGCAGTACTCCAGATGGGGTATCACCAATTGTCTGTACAGGGGGATAACAACTTCCTGCTTTCTGCTGGTAATGCCTCTCCCTATATATCCCAGTATCCCCCCAGCCCTCCCTTCTGCCGTCTCGCATTGCTTGCCAAGCTTAAGGTCATCTGATATGATTACCCCCAGGTCCCTTTCCATTGTTGTTGTTGTTACTACCTCCCCCCAACTGTGTAATCTTCCCCTGTTTTCAATTGTCTTCTCAAACACTATGGTCTGATGTGACAATTAGTTATCACTGTTTTAATCGAAATTTATTAGTTTAGATTAATCATGATTAAATTGATGCATTAGTTTTAAATAATATATGTTACTGATTGCCTCATTTAATTAATTAAATTATTAGTGTCACCTGAGTTTTAGTTCTATATAAATGTAATTCTCATTAGATATCCTTTAGCCTTTGAGAAAGGATTGTTGGTCAGTCTGAAACATGTCAGGCTGATGATTTTACTCATGGTTTAAAATAAATATTTATACTTAAGCATTCTTCTCTTTTGAGTTTGTGTGTGCCAGAACCTTTGTTTTTAAATCTTACTTGGTTGGTTCTTTGTGCACCACATCCCAGTCTGCACTCATTTGGAAAGGGTAAGACCAAAATGGGCAGTGACAGGATAGACATGAAACTGTTATCCCTCACCCTGGGCATTCTTATAGTGCCCAGGCCATTACCATGCTGTTTAACAAGTCCCTAGCACTTGCTTAATTCCCGGCAGTTTGGAAGCAGGCCCTAGTCACGCCAGTGCATAAGGGAGGCGACAAGTCTTTGGTAGTCAACTACAGACCCATCTCTATCCTCTCCCTCCTGTCCAAGGCACTAGAAAAGATTGTGGTGGATCAACTCATTGATTACCTCAATAAGTATAATCTGCTATGCCCCAACCAGCATGGTTTCAGACAAAATCACAGCACCACCACTGCCCTGCTGACTACATGGACTATGCACATAAGGCCCTGGATGAAGGAAAACTGGTGGGATCTGTCTTCATTGACCTCACCAAAGCCTTTGATACAGTCAACCACCCGCTGTTACTGACCCAACTGCTAAACATGGGTGTGGTGCCCAATGCCCTTTGTTGGTTTCAAGACTACCTGACAAGGAGAAATCAATGTGTCAAAATTGGGCAAACAGTATCCAGCGCAAGAGAGGTATCATTAGGGGTACCCCAGGGATCAATACTAGGGCCTCTACTCTTCAGCCTCTTCTTAAATGACCTTCCCACAGCCTGAAACACCAAACTCATATTATATGCAGATGATGCTGTGCTCATGGGCAGCAGCACATCTCTTGCTCCCTTCAATATGAGCTGTAGATCTCCTTCTCCAAACTCAAGGACTGGTTCTGTAGTCATAAGTTGCTACTTAACTACAAGAAAACTAGGATCATGCTTACATCCAGCCACCACAAGAAAAATAAGCACCAACCCCATATCATCTCCAACTCTTGCAGTGAGCCGCTGGAACAAGTCGACTTGTTCAGGTATCTGGGGGTCATAATAGATGATACCCTCATGTTTGCTCACCATATTGACTCTCTGGTCAAGACAGTTAATACCAAGATTGGTGTCCTGTAAAGGCACAGTCAGTCAATACCTCTCTACAGGGGCCCTCCGCCTCACAGTCCACAGCTCCATCTTATCACATATTGACTATGGACTAGTGGTCTACTGGGCGGCAACAGATACATCGCTCAAGAGGGTTCAGACTGCGCTCAACAAAGCCTGCAGATTCGCCCTGGATGCTGAGCGTGGCACGCACACCTGTACTCTGTACGAATGTGCTAATGGGCTATCATTAAGAAACAGGGTCAAACTCTTTTGGGAAAATACCACCTTGTGCAAGCAATCTGATCGAGGTGGCCAACTCATTACAGGTCACCAGGGGAAGGACTAGAGAAGCCATGGCTATTTCCTTCTGTTGCACCTCACTTGGGCAATGTGCATTTGCCTACAGGGCCCCACTGTGGAGGAATGAACTCCTTGGGCACCTCCTTGCCACCAGTTGTCTGGCCCAATTCAAAACTGACCTCAAACAGCACCTAATAATACTCTCTAAGTGCATCTGCCTCTAAGTCCAGCCACATCTGCACTCTCTGCCCCACAGCTAGCACTAGTCAGGCCTCAGGTACCTCATCCCTCTGTCCCCTCTCATGACTAGCCTCAGCAATCGGTTCACATCATGCTTCTTGCGCCCACCCCACCACCCCCCACTGCCAGCTATCCCGTCCCTCTTAACCACTGAGAAGGCTTATTCCCCCCACCCTTATGTAGTGTTTTTTTCTTGTGATATTAACTGTCTACGTTTTTTGAATCACCTATATACCTATGTTTTTGAGTCATTCTGTTAGTTCTGAATCCAAGTTGTATTCTTAGTTCTGAATCCAAGTTGTTTTGTTAATTATGTTGCACCTCTGCTTTCTCCTATTGTACTTAGTTTTGCAATCTATGACGTGGAACCTTTGTAAAAGAGCTTGTACTCAAAAGTATTTTCCAAATCATTAAATAAATAAATAAAATAAAAAATTACAACTGGCAATACATTTATCTAACAATTTATGTGACTAATACATGCTGCAGCAAACAATAAAATATTTACTAGGTAGCAGTGGGGTTGTATAGTGAATCCCCACAATTTTCCCTCAATTTCTGCAAAAAATCTCCGCATTTTGGGGTAAAATTTTCTGCAGTTTTCCAGTGGCCCTGGTTACCACTCTCATGCATAACTTGAATGCCTCGAGAATGGCCCCTTTATTGCTCCCCTTCTCTCTTCCACACCACCTAAAATGTCCACACCGGCTAACTTTCCCTGATCAGTTCCCTCAGCTTGCTGAAATCTGCCCTTCTAAAATCAAGGACTTTAGTTCTTGATTGGGGTTTTGCAGTCCCTAGGACCAGTTCAAAGCAAATGGAGTTGTGGTCATTGACGTGTTCCTTTGTGGCTCCTCTACTCTTACCACTCCTACTACCTCTGACTTGGTAAGCACCACATCAAGGATGCCAGACTGCCTTGCAGGTTTCATAACTAGCTGTACCAGGAGACATTCCTGGAGTGCACCCAGCAAGAAACATAGAAACATAGACTTTGATGGCAGATAAGGACCGCTTGGCCCACCCAGTCTGCCCATTTCCCTACCTGTTTGATAAGCTGCAGATCCTAGTTAACCAACTGCCTACTTCTTCCTACCCCCCACCAAAATTGCCTTATGTCTGTCCCCTGCATTCTTGAATTCCCCCACTGCTTTTGACCCCACGATCTCCTCAGGAAGGCCGTTCCATGTGTCCACCACTCCTCCATGAAAAAATACTACCTCTGATTGACTTCTTGTGCTCCTGGCCACCAGAACATCACAATTGATGTCCAGCAGGTTCTGGTTACCCACTACAACTACATCCACCTTAGCTATCCCCCTTTCAAGTTCTTCTGTGGGCTCTCTGTCCTTCTCTTCCCCTTTCCCTGGAGGTCTACAGACCACCCCTAAGTGTAATTTCTTGCCCAAGACTGCCATGAGTTGCACCCACAGCAACTCTGACTCCCCATTACTACTCCTGTTGCACCCATCCTCTACCGTCTCGATGCCATCCCTGACATAGAGGGCTACTCCTCTCCCTCTACATTTTCCACTATTCCTTCTGAACAGTGAATACCCTGGAACTGTAAGGTCCCAGTCATTATTTTCTGTAGTCCACGTTTCTGTGATGGCCACAAGGTCTGTCTCAGTGTCCACCATCATGTGTGAAGCTCACTCATTTTATTATCCAGGCTCCTGGCATTTAGTCATACCCCCTTCCATCTGATCCCAAAACCCACTTTGCTATTCCCCTACCTATGATCTTTGTGTTTCCCATGTTCTCCTAGCCTTGTTTATCTTGCTGTTTGCACAGTTTGTGCTCCCCCACTCCAGTGTCCCCTCACCTGGACCAGATTGTACCTCATTCCTCTTTATACTCCCTAAGCTGCTACCAGCTCCCAGATGTGGGGGAAAACTAGCTAGGTTGCGGACTTCATTGCCGAAGTGGTATTGGAGTCTCCCAGATGGTTAATTCTGGGTGACTTCAATGCCTGGGTTGACGATGAACTCTCACCATTTGGTCAAAACCTCCTCCAATTGATGGATTCATTGGGCCATCATGGGTTATTACTTCTGCAACCCATGGGGGGGGCACACATTGGACTTGGTGCACCATCTGGGGATGGAGATCTCCGATGTGGAGGTGGAGCCAACTGGTTGGTCTGACCATCATGCCCTGAGGTTCAGATTTACAGTCCCCCAAAATAGACCTGTCCTTAAGGAGTTAGTACAGTTCCATCCTTTAAGAGGTGTTACCTCAGAAGGCCTAATGACGGAACTGGACTTCTCAGGATTTCCAATGGATAGCACTGACCCACGGCCCCTGGTCCTGGCTTATAATAGGGCTGTGGTAGGGGCCCTGGATGTGATTGCTCCAATTCGTGTTTGTCCCCACACTCTTCACCTAGGGGATCCCTGGATTAACGGGGGAGGTCCGTGAGCTGAAGAGGTAGGGACCAAGGGTGGAAAGACGCTGGCAGAAAACTCACCTGGATGTGGATAAGCTTGGATTATTAGAACATTATAAGATCTACCAATCAGCAATTTCCCATAAGAAGGCAGAGTTCCTGTCCAGGGAAATTGCTACAGCGAGGAATAGACCAGCCCTGCTCCTCCGTACTGTGGACAGGCTGTGCAATCCAGCCTGTCTACAGGCCGGTCACGCGTTGCCACAAATACAATGTGAGGAGTTAGTGAAATTCTTCGCTGACAACGTATCCACCATCAGGTATGAGATCTTCCAGAGCCTGTCCACTGAGCCTTGCTTTGATCAGTCAGGTGGCACTAATGCCCATTTGACTTGGTTCACCTTTAGCCAACCCGGCAGTCATGGATATAGTGAGGATCATCCAAACTTTGTAACCTACCTACTGTAAGTTGGAGCCGGGCCCTACTCACCTGTTAGTGGGGTGTGTACATGTCAGCTGCCCGGTCCTGGCTGGGATAGTGGTGGTTTCATTAGAGAGAGGGATCTTTCCTGATCCCTTAAAGGAGGCGGTAGTATGCCCCTTTTAAAAAAAAAAACCCTCTTGATCCCAACTGCCCAGCAAATTATAGACCTCTAACCTACCCTTTATAGGGAAAGTGATTGAGAAGGTGGTCGCTCTGCAGCTGGAAGATCATTTGACCAGCCACAATATCTATGACCCTCTCCAGTCTGGCTTCAGGAAAAGGCATAGCATGGAGATGGCTCTAGTTCGGGTTCTAAATGATCTCCTGATGGCGAGAGATATGCGAGCCCATTCCATCTTCGTTCTCCTGGATCTCTCAGCAGCGTTTGACACCATGGATCATGGGGTGCTGCTTGACTGCCTGTGGTTTTTCTGTGGACTGAGGGGAGCAGTCCACAGTTGGTTTTGATGTTTCCTTGAGGGCAGATCACAGAGAGTGGTGTCAGGGATTTATTCCTCGGACCCTCACTGGCTGCCCTGTGGGGTTCCACAGGGCTCGGTGCTGTCCCCCATGTTATTTGCGGTGTATATGCTTCCATTGGGGGACATTATAAGATGGTATGGGTTAAGTTTCCATTGTTATGCTGATGATTCTCAGCTCTACCTGTCTTTTGCACCTGAACGGGAGTCTGATTTCATCACAGTGTTTAATAACTGCCTACTGGAGATACAGGAGTGGATGAGTACTAGTTGGCTTCAGTTGAATTCAGAAAGAACTGAGGTATTGGTGGTGAACCCTGGAGTGAGGACAACAGGAGTTTGGGCTGGAAAACCCTGAAGTTTATATCTTGGGGGGGGGCCGCTTATGGCCTCTGGCCAGGTTCGTAACCTGGGCGTGGTATTTGATGAGGGCCTGACCCTGAGGGCGCAGGTGTTGGCTGCAGTCAAGTCTGCCTTTCTCCATCTAAGGAACATAGCCTGGGTGAAACACCTGGTTCCATCCAAAGATCTTCCTACCCTGGTCCTCGCCTTTGTCACCAGTCGTTTTGATTACTGCAGTGCTCTCTATCTAGGGATGCCAGGGGTGGATATCCTTCGCTTGCAGCTTGTGCAGAACATGACAGCCAGGTTGTTGATGGGAGTTTCTAGATCTAGCCATATAACACCTGTGCTGCGTTAACTGCACTGGCTGCCTATACAGTGGCGGATCACCTTCAAGGTCGCATTGCTGACCTATAAGGCTCTACACGATTCGGAACCTCACTACCTGAAAGAGCTCCTGGTGTCTTACTGCCCTGCCCGCTCACTCCAATCCTCTGATGAGGGATTGCTAGAGATACCCAGGGTATACTTAAAGACATCTGGAGGGAGATTGTTTGCCTGTATGGCACCTACTCTGTGGAATTCTCTACCTCGTCAGATATGAGATTGCCTGACTGTGGAAAGTTTTAAAAAACAGTTAAAAACATTCCTTTTTAACCAAGCATTCTCTGGAACTTGATAATTAAAGGTTATTTATGTTTATTCATTATATTTACTGTTTTTATATGAATTATATTTAAAGTGTTTGAATTATTGTAAAAGTGCCTTGAGCTTGGGAAGGGCGCTATAAACAAATATATTTTACTTTACTTTACGTCTCACTTGCTGCCACGGTTTACCTAGCTCCAGTCTCCCCCACAGTCAGTTTAAACATGCAGTATAGATGTCAAACTTCTGCCCCAGTACACAGGCCCCATCTCTTGTCAGATGGAGTCCATCACCCTTGAAGAGCCTCTTGTCCCAAACATCCCCCCAGTCCCCTACAAATTGGTGCCACTTTTCCTGACACCATCCCTAAAGCCACCTATTAAACTCCTCTATCTCAACCATCCTAATTATATCCTTCTTGTCCTCCCAGGGAGGTTGAGTGTGCTGCCAGTTTGTCCCCCAGTCTACGAAAGTTCCGCCTCACTGTCTCCACAGACTGGTTAGCCAGATCATTGGTACCCTAGTGTACTAACACTCCCAGGTCCCCCCGCTCTCTCTCTGCCATTCTCCCTTTGCTGTCTAAATCCTGAATGGCTGATGGACCAGTAAAGCTCCTGACCACCCCTCTTCATTCCAGTCCCCTCCCACCACCCTCTCTACACCCCTAATCATACAGTCCCCAACCAACAAAACTCTCCTAGTAGACTTGCTTCTGTAAGTCCCTTGGGTGCCACCATACTGACCTACGCCACACCATCGACTGACACAAGTTCCCCCTCAGCTTAGTTAAGTAACTGAGCCTCCTCTAGGAGGGCAAAAGGATCTGCTGTCTGGATGGTGCTGTGCTGGATGACCTCTTTGTGGCTAACCCTGCCTCCCTTCCCCACCCTCCTCCCCATCACTCTCCACCCCCTAGGTCAGTGGGCCTCTAGGGAAGTGGAGGGGGTGGGGATGGTCTCCAGTTGAGCTGGTAATGCAGCTGAATTATTTCTAACCTTGCTGCCACCAGCTGAGCATAGAGTTCCACCATGGCCATGCATATGGGGCAGTGCCCCCTCCTCCAGAGCATAACCCTAGAAAACAGCACCCCACGGCCTCCACAACTGACTGTCTCCCCTCTGCAACCCATACTTATAAACACTCTCAGTATTGAAACAGACTCCTAAATGAACTTGTAGTGCTCACACAGATAGGATGTAGCAATAAACTGCAGCTTTAGCACAGACTACTAAATTAAACAGAATTATCAGTAGTGGCAGTAAGTGTCTCAACAAAACGGGCTATTCATTTAAAGGAGAAGACTCCTGTATATTTATGATTTGGATATATCTGATGTATTTATTATACATTACATCAAGTACTGTACATATGTCAATAAGACATCAGCCATTTCTTCTGTTGCAACACATATCTAGAGTTTGAGGCTCTGACACAAGGTAGTAAAATGTCAAGCAAGCCTCCATTTACATGCAAATGAGTCACTTGTAATACAGCCCCTCCCATTCCTTGATGTCACTGCAGCAACAGTGCAGAACAAAACATAAGGGTATCAATGCTGTCTATCCTGATTTTAGTTTAAGTTTGCAATAGCTTAAGGCAGTTCTGTCATGCAACTCACACAGGGAGTGGTACTTGTAGCCTTAATACTGCAGGTGTGGAGCAAATAATACATCTAGTAGCATTTCATTGACAGGAAAAAGATGTTTCTTTGTACTGCTCATTTCTCTCTGTGAGACAGTTGTAACATGTTGTGGAAAGCAGTAGACTGAATCAGTCAATCAACCAACCAATCAAATAGTCAATCAGTCACTCTGTATTGAACCAGCTGAACACCCTTGAGAAGATTCGTTACAAGATGAGCCTGGGCAGTTTACCAAAGGATCACACAAGACTGACTTATACACATCCCCTTTCAGCAGCCTGAAAGTGGATAGCTAGATCATTTACTTTATAAAGTTTATTGTTTTACATTTCAACTGCTCCTTAAATCTGAGTTTCTAACTGGAAATACCAAGACACAGAATGCATATGGCATGGGAGGAGTGAGCTAAGCAAATACAGAGCACTACAAACAGATACTGATTAGTTTCTTTACCTACAACAGTTGAGGTGCAGCATCTGATTTGTGAGGGACATCCTACTTCAAATGCTGGCATTACAAAGGGGGGGGGGCTGCCATAGCTTATCTTCAGTACCTTGAAAGTGAAGTGTTGTAGCTATCACATCACTGCTAGTGATTTATAATGGGAATTGAGGCACTTTTAAAGTCATGAACCTTAGGGGCCATCACAGTTTCTAAGGAGGTTAGGTGAACTTCTTAAGGGCTAGAGAGTAAGGAACTCTAGTAGGATTTGAACCAGAGTCCCCCAATACTTGTGCCTGTGCTTTCCTGGTAACCTATTCCTTGTCATAGCTGAATTCTTTATTGCCTTACTGCAGCCATCCAATCACTGACTGCCTAGTTACAAAGGGAAAGGGGCCTATTTGCAAGATTGTTTCTCACTGCTGGTGTCAATCAAAGCGGAGAATGTTAACACACACACACACCATAATACAACAGCTGCATAATACCACTTAAAACTCTTGTTGTACCTAGAGTCATTTATTGGGTAAACTGTTTTTGCTAACAGAAACAGTAACACAACACATACAGGCACTTCCTTATATAAATACTGTATATACCTCAAATCAGTGCTGCATCACACTTACATGGTCCTAGTCCCTATTAGACCTGCACTTCAGGATGTGCACAACACTTAAAGAGTTCCCCCAATACTCAAGTGGGGAACCAAACATTGTGGGTTTGGTCTACTGGTGGAACTGCATTTAGTGCAGCACCATTATCTGTTGCTCTGATGACATCATCCTCCAGCAACATTGATGGTAAAATGGAGGACAAACACATTGATAACTTTTGGGGGCTGTATATTTTTATTTATAATCCAGATCTGGACAGCAGTAGGACTGCTTGCAACTGGAGGAGGCACACAACAGTTACACATAAGGAGTTGGGAAAATATTGGTGTGGAACTATGGGAGACTTCCCCTTTAACTATTAGTGCTCACCCAGCTAGGGCAAAGCCAATATGCATCAACTTTAGTGCAGATGCTTAAATGTAACTGGTAGTATTAGTAGTAGCTATAGTCAGCACTTCAGCACAGCAGGCTGCTAATTTAATTATTAGTGCACACCCAGCTAGGGCAAAGTCATAAAGGATCAATTTTCAAAGGAGTCATGCAAATCATAGGATGGTTAACGTGCAAATTAGACTTACATAGTCTAGTTAATGCCCACCATTTCTCAATGGATATACTGTATCCATAAATTGTGCTTTATTTCAAATTCTTTTTCTCATTGGATATATCCATGAATGTCACTTGATTTCAAATTCTTATTCTCAATGAATATATCTATGAATGTTGCTTGATTTCAAATGTTTATTCTCAATGGATATACTGTATACATGAAAGTCACTTGATTTTAAATGCTAATACCCCCATGCTCTCTCTTCGCTGTACTTATCTTATTCACCCCTAACTTCTTCCCCATTCACTGATCACTACCTTTCTCTCTCTCCCTCTTCCATCCCCCTTCCCATTTCAACTAAATTCCTTGTTGTCTCCCGCCATCCTCGTGCCCACTCTCCAGCCTTACATAGTCAATTTTAACTGCTACAGCACTATGTGTTAAATATGTACTGTCTATTATTATATCACCCTCAAAGTGTTTGCACTAATCTCTGTATTATTGATTGTATTTTACTGTATCTTGTACGTAACATGTACCTGTTTGCAATGCAGAACCTTTGTAAAAGAGCTTCCAGCTCAAAGGTGTTTCTCCAAGACAATCAATCAAACAATAAATACAGTAAATAAGTTGTGCTTTAAAGGTATCCATTGTTTGACATGATATTACATCCTCTGGGTGGGAGTTCCACATGGTGACCACTCTGTGAAAACCAGACTGCTCTTTTAGAAGTGTTGAAGTGGTCTCCCTTTAATTGTTTACCATGTCTTCTACCCTCATACAAGCTATCTGTTGTTTTTAGGCCTAGGCAGTCACATAAATCTTTATTTTGAAAGGCTTTAATGACAAGGCACGTATCTCCCCTAGCCTGCTGAGCTCCAGACTATATATTCATATTCATCTCCCTTAATCACTCCTTATTCAGTAGCTCTTGCCCCTCATACCTCCAGCCATTCTGGTTGCCCTCTTCCGGATACCCTCCACTACTCTTGCATCCCTTTTTGTTTGAAGGGCCCAGAACGGGCTACAGTATTCAATACGAGGTCTCACCAAGGAATTATACAATGTCATTGTCTCCCCGCTATTTCTACTGGGTATGTTCCTGCCTAGGCATCCAAGGATTTTGTACCCCTTCCAAGTTTCTAATATGATTTTCAAACTTGAAATTGCTAGTAACACTAATTCCTAAATCTTTTTCCTCTCTTCTTTACTTGAGCTCCACTCCATATAGTTTATAAGTGTGTGCTTTATTCCTAATGCCCAGATGCATCAGAGTGCATTTTATTAGTGTTTAATACGAGCTTAGACCTATTAACCCATTCTTCAATAATCTGGAGTTTCTTTCTTAGGGTGTTTACTCCATCAGTATCTAACACCATACCAATTTTGGTGAATTTACACATCCATACCTCTGTGGTTGCATAGTGGCTACATATGTATTAAAGAAGATAGGTCCCAACACCGAGCCCTGAGGGACCCCTCTCATCACCGTACCTGCAGTGGAGGAGTAACCCCTCAGCCATACCTTCTGTTCTCTTTGGTTAGCCAATATTAGATCCACCTAGTCAACCTTTTGCTAAAGTTCATTCTACTCAATTCTGGTACAAGTTCCTGATGTGGCACCATATCAGAGGCCTTGCTATAATCTAAAAATATTATATCAATAGGTAGGTCTCTATCCAGTACCTTGTTAAGGGGCTTGAAAATTCTGAGGAGGTATGTTTGGCATGATCTTCCTCCCCAAAACCCATGTTGTGTGTCATCTAATAGTTTGTTGTTGCTTATGTGTTTTTTTAATTTCTCCTTAACAAAAACTTTCAAGATCTTTCCCAGAACTGAGGTGAGGCTAACTGGCCAATAATTATGGTAGACTGCTCTTGATCCCATTCTAAAGATGATGCAAAAGCAAAAAAATACAGCGCATCTCAGAAAACTGAGGTGGTGCAGCTAGGGGCTGCCAGCCTGATTCTCCACAGTTGAAACAGAATAACTGCACTCAGCACACATATAGCACTCTGTGTATTGAATGCAAATAAAAGAAGGGTTTATTGCAGACAAAACATGAGGACAATCCCCAACGCTTTAACCACAAAATTGGTCTTTGTCAGGGGTTGACATCATGCACAAAGCTGGTACATTTTATAACCCAACATTAACATATTTAATTAAGTAATACTTCGTGAAACAACATTCCATTTATGTAAAATGTGCTGGCATAATGAAAGAAGAGTTATCACAACAGGGAAAGAGTCAATACTGACAAACAAGGAGACAGAGAAAACTCAGTGTATCCTTGTTTGTCAGTATGACTCTTTCCCTATTGTGACGAAGACCAATTTGGTGTTTGAAGTGCCGGAGCTTGTCCTCATGATTTATCTGCAATAAACCCTTCTTTTATTTGCATTCAATATGCAGTGTGCTAAATTTGTGCTGAGTGCAGTTTTTGTGTTTCTACTGGAGAATCAGGCTAACCGCCTCTTCACCACCTCAGTTTCTGAACTCTGTCTTTGCTTTTATACTATTTATACTTTAAACAGCTGCTGGCAGAAAATGCTAGCAGGCATTTAAATGAGGACAGCACAGTCATTTATTCAACAAAATAGCGAGCTAAGGGTTGTACAGACTGTTTGCTATCTCACCCTGTTTTACAACAACAATTGAAGCAGATTTTGTAATTTCTAAAAAAAACAAGGGTAACTGCCATTTTCAGCTGACGAGAAGACCTACGAAGCATGTCTCAATTGGAACTAACCAGACATACAGCAGGAGCAAGCACTAACTCAGCAGAGAATACAGGGTTTGAGTGTCTTGAGGATTGTGAATCCACAATAAGAAGAAGGGAGTGATTTGTTGACACCTTGTTCACTGGAGATGATGAAGCAACACCTGCGAGAGAGGATGAGTTAAGAGACTTATTTATTTCACCTGAAAATCTCCATAAAACCATAATATTATACAAAACACCAACTTTGTGCATGATGTCACCCCCTGACAAAGACCAATTTCGTGGTCGAAGCAGTGGGGCTTGTCTTCATGTTTTGTCTGCAATAAACCTTTCTTTTATTTGCATTCAGTACATAGTGTGCTAAATTTGTGCTGAGTACAGTTTTTGTGTTTATACTTTCCAACAATGGACACCACTAAAGTCTGCTTCCTTCCTTTCACCACCTCCCCAGCATTTAAGGATCTTTCAAAAAGACATTTAGTAGGCCCTAACAGCTCCTTACTTAATTCTTTTAAGTCTGGGTGGATATCATCTGGTACCTGGGCTATTTTTTTTGTGTGTGAATTCTGTTTATGCCCTCTTCTTACTGGCCCCATAGGACTCTCTCCAGCTAGGGCACAGAGACTGGCATTTCTTCCCTCTCAGCCTGAGACCCCCGCCACACGAACCTCCATCCTGGGATGCTCCTTGTGCCTCACCTGACTAAGCCAATCCCCTGGCTCTGAGCCCCCTGTGGTGGGGCTGCCAACTCCTCTGGTGCTGTATCTACAATCTAGTGGACCGCAGGAGTGAGGTGAAGAGCCGGAGGTTGGACAAGGTGGATCCGGTGGTCAGTGTGGGGTGCCATCCGCTGGCCCTGCCTTCACCTTCCCAGGTGCCAGGGCCACTTTCCTGGTTTTCCATTGCCCCAGAGGAGGACAAGCACTGAGGCCAGCATGTCAGGTTGCGCACTCCCACATGACCTACGTAGGCCTCCATCTCCTCCGAACCCCATTGAAGTGGTCCAACTGTGAGGGCACCCAGTCACCACTAGGTGCCACTGTAGAACCGGGAACCACCAGAACCCTCCCTGGGAGAGGAGAGCTTACCGATGGCAGCTCAATCCTGTACCCTCCCCTCCGCTGATTCCCGACAGCCCGAGCTTGCTCCCAAACTCGAGTCACCAGCGTAACGTGAGCTGTGGCATCCAGCACTTCAATCCTCAGTTCCACCAGGCTGGTGCTTTTTTTGGTTTTAACCCCATACATAGGCTAAGCATATTTTTTCATCCATGCTTATATTGTCAGCTTCTTGATGAATCTCAGTTACCTCCATATGTTCAATCCCCTTGTGAAACACGGAACAGAAGATATTGTTAAAAATATTGACCATAGCTTCCTCTCTGAATATTTTATTTCTATCCACTGTCAGTGGGCCTACACCCTTATTAGATCCCCTATTACTATTAATATAATTATAAAATATTTTATAATTGTCCTTAGCGGCAACAGCTACTCTAAATTCTAGGACCACCTTGCTCTTTCTAATTTCCTTTTTATAAAGCCCAACACATTTGTTGTAATTAACCCAGTCTGACGGCATGCTGCTAAGTTGTGCCCTACTATATGCAGCCTTTTTTTTCTTTAAGTACTTTTTAATTTTTTAGGCAACTATGGAGGGGATTTCTAGATATTGCTGTATTTAACCCTTACTGGCACATATTTGTTAACTAGTTTATTAATTTTATTTCCAATAACTTCCCATGGTTCTTCTACATCCACCCTCCCCCCAACTTACTCTTCCCATTTCCATCTTTGGAGCTGTTTTCTGATGTCTAGAAAATTAGCTGTAGAGTAACATTTGATTGTTGTCTTTCCTCTCTCAAATGTCTCTTGGTGGCTTATCTAAAATTAAACTGTGTTATAATTTCTCCCCAGTTTCGGTTCCTAAATTCTACATTCTGACACTCCTCATTCCACGTTGCTGAGTACTAGATCCAGTGTTTTTCCTTCCCTTGTGTGGCACTGCACATGCTACTCTAAGTTAAGTTTGTAACATTTATAAATTTCTTCTCTTGGTTAATTGTGCCTGTCATTTTTTCCCAATGTATCCTTGGCAGCTTGAAGTCCCCTACCAAGTATATTCTGTCCTCAGTGTTAAAGAATCTAATGTGGTGTTATACAGCTTTTCAACCATTTCATTTGGTAATGATGGTGGTTTTTAAATTACCTTCAAGTACACTTTTCTGACCTTTTTGGGTGTAATGGCTACCCACAACACTTCCAGTTCGTCCTCAGTATCCATCTTAACTTTAATGGCCTCAATAGAAACATAGAAACATAGAATTTGACGGCAGATAAGGACCGCTTGGCCCACCCAGTCTGCCCATTTCCCTACCTAATGGATAAGCTGCAGATCCTAGTTAACCAGCAGCCTACTTCTCCCTACCCCCAACCCCTAGATTTGCCTTATGACTGTCCCATGCATGCTTGAATTCCACCACTGTTTTTGACTCCACAACCTCCTCTGGATAGCCGTTCCATGCATTCACAACCTCTCTGTGAAAACATACTTCCTTAAATTACCTCTGAGCCACCCCCATCTTCAAATTGTGCCCCTTGTTCTTGCACCCCTTTTTTGAAAGATGCTACCTCTTGGACTTTGTTGATTCCTTGAGGTACTTGGAAAGTTTCTATCATGTCCCCCTCTCCCTCCTTTCCTCGAGGCTATACATATTAAGCTCCTTAAGTCTCTCTTCATATGTCTTCCGGTGCAGACCCTGCACCATTTTAGTTGCCCTCCTCTGGACAGCTTCCATCCTGTCTATGTCTTTGCTGAGATTTGGTCTCCAGAACTGCATGCAGTACTCCATATGGAGTCTCACCAGCTGTCTGTACAGAGGGATAACTTCCTGTTTTCTACTGGTGATGCCTCTCCCTATGCATCCCAGTATCCCCCCAGCCCTCCTTGCTGCCCTCTCACATTGCTTGCCCACCTTTAGGTCATCTGATATGACTACCCCTAGGTCCCTTTCCATTTTTTTTGTTAGTATCTCACACCCCCATTGTGTACTCTTCCCAGGGTTTTTGTTTCCCAGGTGCATTACCTTGCACTTCTTAGCACTGAATCTAAGCTGCCATACATTTGACCATTCCTCTAACCTTGCCAAGTCCCTTCTCATCCTTTCCACCCCACCTTGTGCATCAACTCTGTTGCAGATCTTTGTGTCATCTGCAAAGAGACATCCTTTTCCTTCCAGTCCCTCTGCAATGTCGCTTATAAAGACATTGAAGAGGACCAGTCCTAAGACTGAACTCATGGTACCCCACTAGTAACCCCTTCTTCAGAGTGACCCATTTACTATTACTCTCTGTGTCCTATTCTCCAGCCAATTCTTTACCCAGGCTGTCATCTTGGGACCCACTCCCAGGCTGGCTAACTTGTATATTAATCTTTTGTGGGACTGTGTCAAATGCCTTGCTAAAGTCTAGGTAGGTCATGTCCACAGCCCCTCCCTGATCTACTACTTTGGTCACCCAGTCAAAGAAATCTATCAGATTTGTCTGGCATGACCTTCCGCTGTGAATCCATGCTGCCTTGGGTCCTGTGCCCCTCTGGCCTCTAGATACTAGACATTTCTTTCCTTCAGAAGTGATTCCATCATTTTCCCTACCACTGAGGTTAAACTAACAGGTCTGTAGTTTCCTGCTTCTGCCTTGCTCCCACTTTTGTGAAGGGGAATCACATCTGCCCTCCTCCAGTCCTCGGGTACCAGCCCATCCTCCCATGATTTGTTAAAGAGGGTAGTCAGTGGTGTCACTAGCTCTGCCCTTAGTTCTTTTCAGAATTCTGGGATGAATCCCATCAGGCCCCATTGCTTTGTCCACCTTCAGTTTTAAGAGTTCTTTCAGAACCCTTTCTTCTGTAAATGGGCTGGTATCAACTTCTGTATCCAGAGTGTTTCTACTGTTTGTTTTAGGTACCTCCCCCACTTCCTTTGTAAATACTGAGCAAAAATATTTGTTTAGTATCTCTGCCTTTTCACAGTCACCCTCTGCCCACCCTCCTCCCCCTTTATTAAGCCTCACTAACCCTCCATTGGTCTTCCTTCACTCCCTGATGTACCTATAAAAGGTTTTATCCCTCTTCTTAACTGAGTTGGCTATCTTTTCCTTGGTTGGGGCCTTTGCTGTTCTGACTGCCTTCCCAGCTTCCTTTTGCTTTAACTGATACAGTTCTCTGTCCTGCTCCTTCTGTGATTCCTTGTACTTTCTGAATGCTTTCTTTTTCTCTTGAACCTTCACTGCCACTTCCTTTGAGAACCATAGTGGTTTCTTACATCGTTTCGTTTTGTTTATTTGCTTCACACAAAGGCTTGTTGCCTCTGTGGTGGCAGTTTTTATTATTCCCCATTGTTCTTCCACCCCTCCTTCCTGCCCATTTTCAAGTGCATTCCTTAGGCACTCACCCTATTTGGCAAAGTCAGCCCTTCTAAAGTCCAGTACTTTTGCATTTGTATGGCTTGACTCTATTGCTGTGTTTATTGTGAACCATACTGTTCGATGGTCGCTAGTTCCCAGATGGCTACCCACTTCTACATCTGTGATCCTCTCTTCATCTCCATTTGAGAGAACCAGGTCTAAGATTGCTCCCTCTTGAGTGGACTCCAGTACTAGTTGTCTAAGGCATGCCTGTAGGGCATCTAGAATAACCCCACTCTTGAGTGGCTGCTGCAACTGCACTCCAGTTAACATCTGGCATATTCAGATCACCCATCAGCAATATCTCCCTTTTCTGCCATTCTAAGTATACTTTCTATCATTTCCTTGTCCATTTCCTCCCCCTGAGAAGGGGGTCTGTATACAACCCCTGTGTGGATTGTGGTGCCATTGCCAGTCTCCAAATTTACCCTCAGTGATTCTTCTCCTCCCTGTTTTCCCTTTTGTTCTGTTGCTTTGATTACTTCCCTTATGTAAAGAGCTACTCCTCCTCCTCTTTTACCCTCCCTGTCCCTCCTGTAGATAGTGTATCCTGGTATGTTTACATCCCAGTCATGGTTTTGTGTGTACCATGTTTCTGTGACTGCCACGATATCCAGATGTTCCTCCTCCATCAAGGCCACTAATTCAAGAAGCTTGTTACTCAGACTACGGGCATTGGTACTCATTGCTCTCCATTTTGATGGCTTTATCTTCTGTTGCAGCATCCCCAGTGACCTTTCTACCTCGGTCTTTTTCTCATTTAGTACCCTGTTTTGTAGGGAGAGGCTGGGATTTTCCTGCTGCTTATCAGTGCCTCCCCCTTGACTAGTTTAAAAGCTTGCCAATGAAGCATTTAAACCGATTGCTCAAAAGACTTGTTCCCTTCCTGGACAGATGCAGACTATCCTGCCAGTATAGGCTGGTGTCCCTCCAGGTGAAACCCCAGTCCCCAATGAAGCCAAACCCCTGTGCTCCACACCATTTTTTCAACCATTTATTAAACTGCATGGTGCAAAGTACCCTCGCCTCACTCATGCCATTGACAGGCAGCACCTCTGAGAAGGATACTGTGTGTGCTACTTGTCTTAGGCCCTCTCCAATTCTACAAAGTCCTTCTGCACTGCTCTAATCTCATGTTGAGCCAAGTCATTTGTCCCTAGGTGGACAATGACATCCAGCTCAGACTGCCATGCAGCTGTTCTCGTGATCCTGAGGATGCGCTTCCTGTCCCTCCAAGCCATGGCACCAGGCAGGCACCTTACTTCAGTTTTCCCTGCTCCCCCCAGTTCTATCCCCCTAATAACTGAGTCCCCCACCAGGAGCTGCTTCCTTTCCTTGTGGTGTCCTCTGTCTCTTTCCTGTGGGCCTCCCTTGTGACAGTTGTCCTCAGCCTCCTTAGTCCCCTCTGCAGGTGCATCCATAGGGGAGTCATGCTCCCCCAGAATGGTGTATGGATTGTGGAGTGGAACAACTGACTGGATGTGCCTCTGTTCCACCATCCTCACCCTCCCTGGGCCCACTGTGGTCCAACTGCTGTGCTTTCTTCACAACCTCTGAGGTAGTGGTGGTGGCTCTGGTGCTCCTTGGATGGGGGAGGATCCCTTCCTACCATCCAGTGTGGCCTGGGGAAGGTTCCCTTACTACTGTCCAGTGTGGCCTGAAGACAGGCAACTTCCTCCCTCAGGGCAGAGAGTTGTCTGCAAATAGGGCAGCATCTCAGCCTCCAGAAAGACTCCCGGAAGACTGCTGCCCCACAGCCATTACATTGCACTACTCCCCACATGTTTATCTACTTTTTTTTTTGTGTGAGTTTGTGTGTGTGATTGGTTTGTTATATAGAAATATATATATTATACAATGTGTATGCTTATATTGTCAGTGCAGTGTGCTAGAGAGGATATGACAGTGATATACACCTTGCACTCTTGAGGAAATGATGTCAGAACCCCAGGTATGAAGGAACTATTTCAGGGGTGGGTGGGGTGAGGGTGGGAAGGGTTGGGCCTAAACTGTGCCCTCACAAAACAATCAGCTAAGAGCTCTGACCCACCATTGTGATGAGTGCCTTCCTGTCAGCAAGATGCCCTACACAACAATTTGACAGAGAAAATACCCTGCTAATCAAACAGAGAAAAATCCAGACATTCAAGTCAGACACAGGTAAACCTCCCCAGCCCCAAAACAGCCTGGTGTTTTGTGCTCTGAAAGCATTCAGCCCCAAAATAAGTCAGCTGTGCTTTAAATTCTTCCTGCACTGAAAATCTTAAGAACTGTAACAAACGTAAAGCTAGATCCACCTCCCTCTGTTGCTTGAAAGACTGTCTTTTCCTGATAATTCTAAGTTCCTTATTTCACCTTTCAGCTAGAAGTAGCCTCCACCTGCAGAATATCTTCTACAAACCAAAGACAATTGTAAGGTTCACCTCCCTCTGTTGTGAGCACAACTCGCTTTCTTGAAAATCCTATGTTCAGTATTGCAGCTTCCAGGCAGAGGTAGTTTCAGTTGAAGAATATTAGCTGTTCCTTGTTTTATAAAAACAGCTTCTCCTCCTCCCCTCCTTCCTTTCCTATCCCTTCTAAACAGGTTGTAGCCCTTGAGCCATCCACTATTTTCTACCATGTCTGCAGAGTGATGCACTTGTGGAACAAA
Organism: Neoceratodus forsteri; assembly: GCA_016271365.2. Taxonomy (NCBI): domain Eukaryota; kingdom Metazoa; phylum Chordata; order Ceratodontiformes; family Ceratodontidae; genus Neoceratodus; species Neoceratodus forsteri. Next base: position 559,256,263 of record CM057458.1, read on the forward strand.
AACCCCAGAAAAGAGAGCATTGGATGGAAGGGGTTCAGCTGGACACACCATACACTGAAAGGGACCTAGGAGTCATTATCAGCGACTCCCTTAAACAACTCAACCAGGGTAAAAGGGCCTTTAGCAAGGCTAGCAGGATGCCTGGGCACAGTGGGAAAGTTTTTTTTTTGTCAACTATTATTATCCTCCTAGTGGCAGGTCGACCTTATTGTCTGCCGAGCCTACCAAACTCGGGGTCTTTCGGGGGCTTCTAGCCATGCACGCCCTGGCAGATCCACTGTTTTCTTCCAAGAACTACCCCGGGACACCCAGAAGCAGTGGCACATGTGCGTGAAGGTGCACATGTGCACTGCAACTCCGGATCGGGTCTCCTCAACCCTCCCCATCAACCTATGTCTAAGCTCTCTCATGGCACCATCCCTCCAGCCTCCACCAGTGGGTGGCCAAGCTCGGAGAGAGCTGGATATCTCCTCCCAAGGCAGAGCGCTGCCTGCCAGCAGCTTCTCACATTCTCTCCCTCCCCCCCCGCTGGCCTCCGACAACCCTGGCTTGTTCTCGAACCTAGGTCACTGGCATGGCGCAAGGTGTGGCGTCCATCGCCTCAATCCTCAGCACCACTGGGCTGGCACTGGGAGAGGGTTTGACAGTAGGAAGTAGGAGGTACTGTTACCTCTGTACAGGTCAACAGTAACGCCACACCTGGAGTTCTGTGCCCATTTCATAGGTATGGATTTCAAGTCAATGAGCCATGAGGCCATATTAGACTTGCCACTTGTCAGTGGAAATAGTCCCATCTCTTATCACCCATATGTTCATCTAAGAGATGCTTAAAACTAGAAATACTTCATGCTTCCACAACTGTTGCTGGAAAAATGTTCCATGTACTCACGACTCTCTGACTGAATCATCTACCCCTTTTTGTGGTCTTATATAGTTCCCCTTATATCTGACAAGTGTGGGTTCTAGTCGTCCTACCCAATGTTGACTTTTTTTTTGACCGGTTGAGGCTCATGATAATTAATTACCAAATGCCCTGTATTCAAAACAGAGATCCTCTCTGATTTTTCTGTAGGCCATAGAGTATAAACCCAAGCCCTGCTTCCTATCAGAGTAATTTAATTTTTTTACTGTTCTTACTCTCTTAGTGAACCTTCTTTGCACACTTTCTATCCTTCTATTACTACCAATAGTCTGAGGACTAGAGAACAGGGCTCCGTATTCCAATATAGGCCTAACAAGGGATCTGTACAATGGCACCCTCACATTCTCTTCCCTGCTTTTGATGTTCCACATATAATATTGCCCATTACCGTTTGCCCTTTTAACCATTTCCCTATTATGATGTTTAAAACTTAGTGTATCCATTATCAACACCCCTAGATCTTTCTCAGTAGCAGTACTAGTTATAACCCTATTGTTTAAAGTATATTGTACACATGTATTACCAGACCCCAAGTGCATAACCTTGTACTTACTGTCATTGAATTCCATTTTATGTGCTGTTGCTCAAGCTGCCAGCACATTTAGTTGATTTTCAAAAGTATTTATTATTTTTGGGTTGTTCATAGAAACACATAGAATCTGATGGCAGATAAGGACCTCTTGGCCCACCTACTCTGTCCATTTCCCCACCTAACGGATAAGCTGCAGATCCTAGTTAACCAACAGCCTACTTCCTCCTACCCCCACTAGAATTGCCTTATGTCTGTCCCATGCATTCTTGAATTCCCCCACTATTTCTGACTCTATGACCTCATCAGAAAGGCTGTTCCATGTATCTACAACCCTCTATGTGAAGAAATACTTCCTCACATTACTTCTGAGCCATCCCCCCCATCTTCAAATTATGCCCCCTTGTTCTTCAACATCTCTTTTTCTGAAAGATGCTACCCTCTTTGACTTTGCTGATTCCCTTGTGGTATTTGAAAGTTTCTATCATGTCCCCCCTCTTCCTCCTTTCCTCACAGCTATAAATCTTAAGCTCCTTTAGTCTTTCTTCATATGTCTTCTGGTGCAGACCCTGCACCATTTTGATTGCCCTCCTCTGGACAGCCTCCACCCTGTCTATGTCTTTGTGGAGATGGGGTCTCCAGAACTCTACACAGTACTCCAGACGTGGTCTTGCCAACTGTCTGTACAGAGGGCCAGCAACTTCCTGTTTTCTACTAGTGATGCCTCTCCCTATGCATCCAAGTATCCCCCAGACCTCCTCACTGCCTTCTCACATTGCTGGCCCACCTTTAGGTTGGCTGACATGACTTACCCCCAGGTCCCTTTCTATTTTTGTTGTTGTCAGTATCACCCCCCCATTGTGTACTCTTGCCCTGGGTTTTTGTTTCCCAGGTGCATTACTTTGCACTTCTTTGCATTGAATCTAAGCTGCCATACATTTGACCATTCCTACAACCTTGCCAAGTCCCTTTTCATCCTTTCCACCCCACCTTGTGTATCAACCCTGTTGCTGATCTTTGTGTCATCTGCAAAGAGACATGCTTTTCCTTCCAGTCCCTCTGCAATGTCACTTATAAAGACATTAAAAAGGACCGGCCCCAGTACTGAACCCTGCGGTACCCTACTAGTAACCCCCCCTTTCTTCACTGTGGACTCCATTTACTATTACCCTCTGTGTCCTGTTGTCCAGCCAGTGTTTCCCCAGGCTACCACACTGGGACCCACTCCAAGGCTGGCTAATTTGTTTATTAATCTTTTGTGTGGGACTGTGTCAAATGCGTTGCTAAAGTCTAGGTAGGCCATGTCCACAGCCCCTCCCTGGTCTACTACTTTGGTCACCCAGTTAAAGAAATCAATTAGATTTTTCTGACATGACTTTCCTGCTGTGAATCCATGCTGCCTTGGGTCCTGTGCCCCACTGGCCTCACGATCTTAACCACTTTAGTATCGTAAGCGTATTTTTTTATCCATACCCCCTTGGTCACTTGCACACCGGAAATAAATACATTAAACAACAGGGGGCCCAAAACTGATCCCTATGCCCCCCCCAGTCTGTCAGATTTCCTCTAGTCTGGACCCTCTGCTTTCTGTCATCCAACCATGAAGTTATCCAAGCTGCCATACTGTTATCAACTCCTAGTTCACTAAGTGTCCTCAAAAGGGTTTCATAGGATACCGAATCGAAAGCCATTCAATAATCCAAATAGACCACATCCACGGGCATACCCTGGCCTATGGCCTTACTGACTGGCTCAAGGAAATCCAATAAGTTGGTTACACATGATCTGCCGTGTTCAAATCCATGCTGAGACACATCTGCCAACCCCAGCTGCTTTAAATTTTCTTCCAAGAATTGTTTGACAAAGCTTTCCATTATCTTGCCAATCAATAATCGATGTGATACTGATAGGGCGAAAGTTTTCAACATTAGTTTTATCACCATTCTTGTGTATGGGGATTATGCGAGCAATCTTCCATTCCAATCAGGCTTTTCCTTCTTGCATTGACCTTTGATCTGTTAAAGAGTAATGCAAGTGGCTGTGCTTATTCTTCTGCAAGAGTATTAAGGAAATGGGGGTGGAGTACATCTGGTCCACCAGATTTATATATGTCTAATTTTATGAGTTTCTCATACACCTGTTTTTCAGTAACTTGGGTATTCCAGACTCTCTTTGTGTTAACAGTCTGTCTCACTAGCTCTTGACTTATCTTTGTCCTGAAAAACATTCAAAAAATATAAGTTGAATTTATTAGCAATTGTTAGTTCATTATCAATAATGTTCCCATCATCTATTAGGTTGGTAATTTGTTTTTGTCCATTTTTAAGGCTTCCTACATACCTATAAAATCTCTTGCCATTATCACTGTTAGTACTCACCAGAGTCAATTCTGCTGTGGCCTTAGCTTTTCATATAGATTTTTTACAGTTTCTCTCTAGCTGTTTATATTTTAGCCATTTATCTTCGGTCGGATTTAATTTATATTTTTTGCATGCTCTACCCCTATGTTTAATCATTTTCTGTATATTTTTGTTATACATTTATAGGGCTAGTGGGGGTTGTTTCTTACGAGATAAGAATGTTATCTCGTGCTGGTTTGGGTAAGAGGACCACAAAGTGAAGCTGAGCAGTTCTGTTAGCACAAACCAGTATGAGATAACATTCTTATCTCATAAACAACCCCACTAACCTATAATATATTATATAGCAGTGGAACTGCCTCTACCCCAAAGACTACAATTTTTGGTTTTAATAATGTCAGAAACGGGGCTAATTGGGAGCATCAGTTCTGTGGTGCCAGTGGGGATCTTTGAGGCTAGAGGAAGCTTTTCATTTTCAGCGAGAAGGAAGCGCTGATTACAGGTTTTCATTTTTTTAAAGTTTTGTCCATTTCTGCTTCACTATGTGTATTTTTTCACAGTGAGAGTCTCCTGGTAGCTGATTCCACCATGGCAACTCTGACAGTAACAGTTTGACAAGCAAGAGTCACCACAGCGGAACTCAGTTGTGTGGAGTAGTGCGCGGCAGCAACTGTACACTCAATAAGAGGTACAGTAATGCTGCACTCTGATTGGTGGAGGCAGTTCCACTGCTAAATAATAAACCACTTTGGTATACGTCCTTTACCATTATACTTCACCACAAGAGGGACATATTGGTTTATACAGGTTTGTAATTTATTATTTACTATTATCCACATGTTCTCAAGTGAAAGGTTATCCAGCTCAGCTTTCCAATTCCAGTTTTGTAATATATGTTTAATTTGATTGTAGTCTGCCTTAGCAAAATTTCATATCCTGGTTTTACCCTTTATTTTGGAAACACTATCTACTAGTGAGCATGTGACCATATTGTGGTCACTGGATCCAAGAGGCTCCCTGACCCTAACCTTAACAATTCCTCCCTCTGTGTTACTAAGTATTACAGTATATCCAGAATATTATGTTCCCTTGTACCCTCCGTTACTAACTGTTCAAGACTGTTGTTTAAACATATGTCTATAAATTTTTCCTCTAGGCATCCTCTACCATACATCAAATTTCAGTTAATTCGGAGGAAATTGAAGTCACCCATCAGGATACAGTGGCCATTCGTGTCCATATTCTCAGTGTGGTCCATAAAAAACACATTTTCTTCATCTGTGAGATTTGGAGAATGGTAACATGGGCCAAGAGTGACTGTCCTTAGACTAATGGTTATTTTTACCAATAACTTTTCAATCATAACATTGGTGTTATTTATGTTATTCACTTCATACGTTTTTAAGTGAGAGGCAATGAAGAAACATACTCCGCCACCTTTCCTTACATCTCTTGATTTCTAAAATAAGTCGTATCCTTCTACTTGCTCTAGCCAATCATCAGCTATAAGCCAAGTTTCAGTTACCCCACAAATGTCAATGTCCTCAGTCACTAGTAAGAACTTTGGTTCATCTAATTTGTTTTTAATACTTCTAGCATTTATGAGCATTATTTTTAGTTCCTTTCCATGGTTATTTCCTGTATGTCTACTTTTTGGCTTCTTTTTCTTTATCTCTGATCTCAGGCATAGCTCTAATACCCCTCTCCCCAACACATTCAGTTTAAATTTTTATCTTTGTAGGTCTTGAACATCCCTCCCAGTTCCTTACTCCCCTTTCTGATCAGGTGCAGACCATCTTGGCTATAGAATTTGGAACTGTTTTCAAAAACTTTCCATGATTTTCATACACTGGAAACCGTGCATGAGGCATTCATCTCCTCAGCTAACTGTTCACCCTCATAATTTTTTGTTTTAATACTTTCACTTGCCCTTGGTACAGGCAGAATTTCAGAGAAGATAACTGTGCCAGCGACTGTTTGTATAATCTTTTCTAGTTTCATGTACTTAAGGAAGATTTGATCCTCTCTTGCGTATTTCATGTCGTTAGTTCCAGCATGTATCAGTATTATTGGTTTATCATCCCCTTTTTTAAATATTTTAGGTAGCAACATAGTCACATCCCTCAGTTTGGCCCCTGGTAAAAAACTGCTTGTGATAAGTTCTTTGTCATCTTTTGTTGTGTAAATGTCTGTATATTTAATTATTGAGTCACCTATTATAAATACTCTGTTTTGTCTTCCTTGATCTGTTTCCATATCCGCATCTCCCTGCTCATGTATTTGTTCTACATGTGGTCCTACTTGTACTACATTTCTACCATGTTGCATATCTTTCTCCACAGAATTTGGGGATATGTTAGTAGTAACTTGTGGTACACCTGCAGTAATACTTATTCCCCTTTCTGTTCCTATTTCCTGTTGTTCATCCAATGTATATTGTGTGTCATTTACCACTGATTCTGTGAATCCATACAGAGGAGTATAATGATTGGCTGTTGGGAGGCTAAAATTCATAGCCCTTCTACCCCTCTAATTATTGCTACTGTAGTTCCCCCTTGAAATTACCATTCCTCATCTTTCTCTATAGTGTCTCTATCTCTTTTGTTACGGACTTCCCTGCTTTTATCTGCTCCATTTTCAGTTAAGTCATCTGTAGGCATGACATGTTTACAGCACTTTAATTCCAGTTTAAGACCCAGAATCTTCCCTTTCAGTTCCTTAAGTTCCATGCATTGTTTACTGATAAAGTCTGCCAGTCCTGTACTCTCTTTTTTTTAAAACTTTATTCATTAAAGAGTTGGTAGACAAGAACAGGCAAACATTACAGTATAGTACACACCATATTGTTACATATTCAGGTATAGGCATGGGCTCTGAAACAAATTAATTTATCTAAAGCAGCAAACAGAATTTGAAACTTGTGTCACAGCTCATGGATAATTCTTCAAGAGTAATCTTCTAATATATAATAGCTACCTATAACTACAATGAAGCTTCATTCTTAGAAGAGTGGAAACCATAGTTCACCCAGGGCCCTCTCAAGTGGGGACCATATCTGTTCATATCTGTTTGGACATCCCAAAACCTTATGTTGGATGTGTTCTAGTTTCATATTATTCAATATGTTTTAATCCAGTGGGTGATGTTGGGTGTAGACTGAGTCATCCAATTCTGCACCAGAGTCTGCTTGCCCACCACCAAGGCCAGTCTTCTCAGTGGATGTGAAGCATTTGCGTGGCCCTCCCCACCTCTATATACCCCAGCAGGATATCTACTGGATCCAAAGGGATATCACAGTCCAGAACCTTATTAATATGATAATTTATCTCGTCCCAATATGACATGCCCATACCAGATGAAAAAAAGAGCACCCCTGCGAAAAACATTTAGGACACTGATCAGGAACCTGAGGGTTTATTTTATGAGTCAAAGCAGGAGTGAAATAAGCTCTGTGGATAATATTATAATGAATGTTTCTAAGTCTATTATTTACCAAACTAGACATACTTTCTCCCAAAGCCAAATTCCACTCTCCTCCCAACAAAGTGTCTCCCCCTAAATCCCCTTCCCATCTGTCTCTCAATTTCTGTAACACATCCAGCCGGGCCCCCACCAGGGCACTATATAAGGCACTTGGGGTTTCACATTACTATGTGTTCTACAATGTTGAAGAACCTCTTCCAAAGATGTTCTAGTTAAAGGGGGCTACCCCCCTCTGGCCTATGAGGCCTAGTCAGCCTGGACCATACCTGGAGATATATAAAGTAATGAGATGGTTGAATGTTATAGATTTGTATTAAATCAGAAAATTTTAGAAGGGAAACATTTTGAAATAAATGTGAGAGGAGGAAAAGTTCCTTCTTCTCCCACTCCACCAGATCTCTCTTAACTGGGAAGAGGGCTCCTCCATCTTTCCATAAACTATCCGCCCCTTAGGAAGACCCACTTCAGGGATGAAGTGCAGGGCTTGGTCTGTAAGGCATTCTGCCAACCTATTAAACTATTTCACTGGAAAGTTCAGTACTTTGAGTGCCTGCTTTTTCTCTTTTTCATGTTTTGAGTTGGTAAACTCTGCAAGAGCACCACCAAATCTCCAGAGCACACGGTACCTTTGTTTTTCCTGTTTCCATAAACTATAAAGAATGGATCCCTCTGGTGATAAGCCCCCCCTCCTCCCCCATAATCTGCAAAGCCTGCTTCCAAGACTTGAGAGTAGTTTTAGTGAAAGGGTTCCGAGGCTGCTCCCCCTCCCATTCCCCAGAACTCAGAGGTAGAAGATGCTGAGCAAAAGGAGAGACCCTGGAGGAGTGCGACTCCATAGGTACCCAGGTCCGGGGCTTGTCCAAATCCTCCAGACAATCCAGAACGTGTTAACTGTGCCGCAAGGGCATAAAACTTCAGATTGGGGAGTGCCAAGCCCCCCTCCCCCCGCGAATTGGCAGCCACAACATATCTTTCCTGATTCTGGGTCTACGATTCGCCCATAGGAGGGAAGTTATGGAGCCCTCCAGTGATCTTAGATAACAGGAGGGAACTGCTACAGGCAATGCTTTAAAGAAATAAAGGCAGTGAAGCAATATTTGCATCTTTACCAAATTCACCCTCCCCAGTAGTGTCAGGGGGAGCGATTTCCATCTACCACACTCTTCCTTAATTTTTATTGCCAGGGGGTTATAATTTATTTTATTTTTTTTATTTTAGTTTTTGTTGACCGGGTAAGTGCACTAGACAAATCCTGCCTATTTTCAGGCACGACCCGGGGGAGGGGGATACAGATGAATGCCAACTGACTTTGAACCAGATTAAGCTGTTGGTAGTATTTTTTTTTTTTAGTGAATGAGGGAAATTTGGCCAGGACACCGGGGAAATTCCCCTACTGCTTGGCCAGTAGGGGGACTTGCTGACCATTGTGATGGAACGCTCAGTTGCTGAGCCAACTTTGTTGCAGCAGGACGTGCTGCAGGCCGAGGGGCCAATTGCGACTTCTACAACTGAAACTATAGAATCGGAGATTTTTTTCGAAGCACCGATGGAACCAGTCTTACCTGCTAATCCTGTATTTTTTATTGATGTCTCAACTGCGACAGGACAACAAAAGGTGACTTCACTGTCTACTACTGCATTCTCTGAGAAACTACCTACAGAGTTTACTTTCCAGCTCCGAATCAGCCTTTTCTTTCTACTCGACAGCGGAATGCGGAACCACCACTTGGACATCCTGTGACAGCTGGAACTATGCTGTCTGACAGCGAGGTTGCTACGCAGCAAGTAAACGAAATTGACTTACAGGTTGATGCAGCTCCGGCTGAACCGAAGAACACGCTTCATTCTGGACAAACTGCCACAGGTACTGTCTACGTTACTTCACCTTTGGAACAACAACACGCATCTGTTTTTTCTTTTGATGCCAAACAAAATCTGATCTTCAAACCAGCAGTTAAAAAAGCACCGCCTGACCAACCACGCTCCTGGACAGACCAGGTTGATGATGCCGATGCTTCTTGGTCGGTTTCCAAAGCCCTGACATCTGAGGGCTGGGTGCAGCTCCCTGAGTCAGGCAAATGGATCTCTGGCTTTTCCCCGATTGTCATTCCGGGGGTAAAACTAAAAAGTTCTTGTGTCTCTCCTTTACAACTTCCTGAATCTCCTGATTCTAAGGTTCTTCAACCTGCTACAGCAGAAACCCACTCTGAAGAAGTTCTGGCTTCTCCTTTGGCTCTTCCTCCTGAACTCTCCTTTACCCAGAATCCAGGATTTGGGTTTCTTCCACAAGGAGTTGTACCCTCTCTGATACACTTCCACCCACGGAATTAAACCCTTCAGTAGAGGGATGTTTAGACAACCTAGAGGCTTTACACAGCACAGAGGGCCCTCCACCAGACACTTTGCCTGGCCCAGAACAACCTGCACCACGCTCCTATGCCTCCTTTTTTCGTTCCTCTTCTTACTCAGCTAAAAAACACAATGCTTTTTGGCTCATTTATAAAGGGGGATGGAGTTTTTTCCTGATAGGAAATTTGTGGCAAAATCATTATTAAAAGATAGCCTGCAATTTACTTCTGCTGAAATGTATGCGCTAATACATGTGACTGGTGAAAAAACTTTTGATATTAGTTTTAAGCTCCATAGTGGTTTGGAAAAATTTTGGTCTAGATTTCATACGGTACGACAAACTCCTCTTTGGTCCCCATTTGATGTTTTTCCCCTCACAAAACCGGCACACAAAATAGTTACCTTTCTTTTTAGGAATGAGAGTGTTAGCGTTACGGACCTAGTTTACTGGTTGAAACAGAGGTGTACAGTATTGGGGCACCCAGTGCCGATTTTTGACTCTGAAGATATTTGGACAGGGGGTTGGAGGATCAGGGTAATCTTACGTTCTACTGAAGATGGTTTGCAACATCTCCCAAATTGTATTTTTTGGGGGCAAGACAGGGGAGTTCTGTTTTATGCAGGCCAGCCTAAATCCTGCTACAGATGTGGGAAATCTGGCCACATTAGTAGTGCCTGTGACCGCTTACGATGTAACCTTTGCAATTCCTTGGGTCACGTGAGTGAACATTGTAGGAATATAGCTGTCTGTTCCCTGTGTGCTGCTCACGGGCACACTTATACCACCTGCCCTGTGGCAGCCCACCAGCACTCAGACACTCAGGACTCTGAGGAACAACGTTTGTTAATTGCAATCGCACAACGTTCCAGAACCACCCTTTCTACAACCCGTACTACACCTTTTTCCACTAAGCTGACCTCCTCAGGTGTAACCCCTCCTGCCTCTCATGAATCCCCCACTCCCTGCCCCTTTAGCTCCGGACCCAGATATGCCACTACCTGACCCTCCACCTCAGGTTTCCTTTCCTCTAGATAACCTATCCATGCCCCCACTTCCCCCGGTCGTACCCTTTCATTCTAGAGAAACACGGAGTAAGACCTACCATGCTCAGCCTGCTTCAAAAGTCCCTAAATTGGTGAACACCCCCACTACTAACCGTTTCCATGCCCTTCTCCTTGCACAAGATGTGTCTGATGCTGATTCAGAATCTTCCCAGTCGGGAGTAGACTCCATGGGGAAATCTATGGATGTGGAATCAGAGGGTATTACACTCCTGTCACTCCCTCTGAAAACCAGTGCTGCAGTTCCTAAAAAGGGGAAAAAGAATAAATGTAAGCCACTATGACCTGCTTTAACTATCTAAATGCTTTCCTCCTTAACTTTCTGCTCACTTAATGTGAACAGCATCAAAAATCAGCTCAGACAAGCTACTTTTTTTTCTCTTTTACAAACTTTACACTGTAATATTTTTTTCTTACAGGACACACGTTTACATACTGTAGCTGAACTTACTGGCGCCTCAAAACGATGGCATATGGGGGTTTCATATTGGTCACTGGGTTTTGACAGATGTACAGGGGTTGCAATACTTTTTGCATTAGAGGTGAAGGTTTTGAAATTGATAGATTTGGTTCCTGGAAGGGTATTGATTTTAGATATAGTACACCAAGGGACGTGTTACTGATTAATTAATGTTTATGCACCTCAAACTAAAGCAACCGGGGTGGATTTATTTCACCTTCTACAACCATATTTATACACCTCCTATAATGTTATCTTGGAAGGAGATTTTAATTGCGGCCTATCCAACAAAGATAGGGGTAAAGGGGTAAAAACTACAAAAGTTTTTAGCAACATGTCTTGTTTGGCTGGGGTGGTTTACACTGCAAGTTTGATAGACGCCTATGCTCATCTTCATGTGACTACTGTGCCTACCTTTCACAGAGGTGCACTAGCCACAAGGATAGATTTCTTCTTTATTAATCGGAATTTACCTTTGCAATCTGCATGGGTTACCCCGGTGGAATTCTCTGATCACTGTGCCTTGTGCATAAAGGTTGGGTCCACAGCTGCCTGTTCTTTTGGTAGGGGTCTCTGGAAGCTTAATTCTCAATTGCTCCTATGTCAGGATATTTTGGAACACTTACAATATTTCATGATGGCAAGAAAATCTTTATATGAGATGTATGGTGATCCACTTCTCTGGTGGTTGGATACTAAGTCAGATGTTATTTCTTTGTTGAAATCTTTTGGGAAATCTCAACGTTCAGCTGCTTATTTTTCTTATTTACAACTCCGACGGCAATTGCAGAAATTGATGTCTATGGCCCAGACTACAAAACATGATTTTTCATCCCAAATAAAAATTCTTAAGGATAAAATGGCATCTTTTCATAAACACCAATCTCAAGTTTTAAAATTTAAACAGCAATTTGGTACACAAGGTAGTTTTGCTACTGTTTGCCCTTTCCTGGGTAGCAAAGCAAGGCTTGGGAAAAAGGTTTTCACCAGTTTACTAGGGCATGATGGTCAGGACAAACTTACACAAGCTGACTCAATGTCAGAGGTGACTTCATACACAGCGACACTCTTTACAGAAAGGCCAGTAGATTTGGATTCTTCTCGGGCTTACCTCCACAATGTTGAGGTTCCAAACTGTTCTCAATCTCTATTGACTGGTTTAGTCAATCCTATTACATCACAGGAAGTCCTTACTGTTATTAATACTCTCTCCTACAAAAAAGCACCAGGTCTGGATAGTCTAATTGCTGAATTTTACAAATTGGTGGGAACCTCATTATCTCAGGAACTTGCAGATGTCTATAATGATTTATTGACATATTCTGATTGTCCTTTAGAAATGATGAGGGGCGTTTTGATTTTTTTGCATAAGAAAGGTGACAAAAAACTCCTTTCTAATTGGAGACCGATCAGCTTATTGAATGTTGATTTGAAAATTCTAATGAAACTTTTAAACGCATGGCTTTTAACTGTATCTTCTCATTTAATTTCTCCTGCACAGTCCTGCACGCTTCCTAATAGATCTCTAATTGACCAGTTGCTTTTTTTGCGTGAGATTTTTGACAGATCTAGTACAATTGGATTATCGGGTTTTATTTTATCTTTAGATCAAAAGGGGGCTTTTGATTCAGTGAATCACAATTTCTTATGGCTTACTTTAAAACATTACAGTATTCCATCCACTTTTATTTTTTGGTTATGGAAACTTTATAAATCTGCGACAGTGTCTCCTTTGGTTAATGGGCATCTTGGGCCTATGCTTCCGGTAAGGCAAGGTGTTCGGCAGGGTTGTCCAATTAGTCCATTACTGTATGTATATAGTATAGATCCTTTGTTACGCACTTTGAATAAAATGATACCTTCCATTTCTGTTCCTGGAGTCTCTATCCCCTTTTCGGCCCTTGCTTATGCGGACGACATTTGCATTTGCACCTCCACTGCTTCCTCTGTCCCCCTGGTTGTTGACATGTGTCAATTTTTTGGTTCTCTTTCTGGTATGTCCTTAAATATACCTAAATGCCTTGGATTTGTTTTAAATGGGGATGTTTCTGAACAATCACTTATGTGTGATATACATTTTACGTCATCACCCATACGGATTTTAGGTATTTTTTTCGGTTCACCTACACCAGCTATTTATAACTGGGATATTCAATTACAGAAAGGTAGGATTATGGTACAAAATTGGAATAAATGGCAGTTTTCCAAGCTTAAACGTATTCATTTGATACGTACCTACTTAATACCATTATTTTTATTTTTGAGTAATATTTTCCCCCACCCAAACAAAGGGAAACAACTTTATTTAGTGTCTTTTTTCAAGCTGTCCGGGGTAGCCATCTTAATCCCATTAAACGCAATATTTTATACTTACCTGTGTCCCGAGGCGGCTTAAATATGATTAATCCCCTACTCTTTTTCTATTGTCAATTTCTTTTTTCTAATTTTTTGCCATTGTTAAAACATTTTCTTAAATTATGGACCAGTCTCTCCCTGCAGGCAATAGGGATTTGGTATAATGAGTGGGTATCTGGCAGATTAGGACATCTTAGTAAATCCACTATTGTTCCACCTTATCAATGTGAGATTTTCCTTAAATTACGGCAGTGGAAAATACCTAGTGACTGGATACTTTTCAAACATAAACATTTTTTATACCAATCTGTTCTTGATTCCTGTTTTACAGAACCAATTATATTCCCAAAATGTCCTGATGAGCTGCTTTTGCCACTACAAGGTTTAATAACTCATAACCGAATTCCTCCTAAACTTTGGGATGTAACTTGGTTGTGCGGTCATGGAAAGCTGAATGTAAAGGGAAATCAATTTCATAAACAGCTACAAGATCATAACCGTTCCTGCCCTGGTTGCTTTCAAGTTCTTGAAACGATGCAGCACTTATTTTTTTATGTCCATATATTTCCAACTTTTGGGGCTATGTTGCCATTATTTGGAATGAACCAGTCTTTAAATATGTGAATTACAATGTTTTGATCTATGGTTCTTATACTACTAATTGGAGAAAATGGGATACCGGCACATTACATGTTATTTTTGCTGTCTTTAAATGGTTTATTTGGCAAAACAGGTGTCTTTTTACTTTACAACAGAAAGATTTTTCTTATATGGAACTCTTACAGAAAATACATTCAGAATTGAGGAACATTTATAAAAATGAAGTAGGAAGATATAATTGTGCTCAATTAAGGTTAAATTAGAGGAATTTACCTTGGGTAACGGATAATGATGTTCCCGTCACATAACCTTATTATGTATTATCTAGGTCTGATAGTACTTTTTTTTTTTCTCCTTTCTTTATTGATTTATTTCCTTTCTTTTTTTTTTGGTTACCTTTATTCCTTTTGAGTTTCTCATTTTTCTGTACTATTGTGTATTAACAATGTATTTGATTTTTTTTTTGAAGTTCTGTTAATAAAAAATTTCCCTACTCTTTTTGATAAGTGCCATGGGATCTTTAACATCCACCTGAACTACCACCAATCCAGGCAGATGGGACCTCGGTTTAACGTCTCATCCGGAAGACGGCACCTCAGAAGTGCAGTACCCCTCTCATGCTGCACTACAGTGTCAGTACTGGGATATTAACCCAAGTGTCAGATGTGGGAACTGAATCCACAGCCCTCTGATCTCCCGGCCTCAGAGGCAAGTGTGCTACCTACTGAGCCACTGACACTGCAATTTAGTGCACTGCATTTAGATTGCCCACTTCTGCCAATTTACAGGGAAGTTGTATTCCTAGATATTTTATCACTGTTTTTGGGGTTATATCTACTCCTTCTATATGAATTGACTGGCTAGCATTCCCCAGAGGGAGCCACTCACTTTTACTTCACTTGATCTTGTGACCAGACAGAGGGCCACAACTCTTAAAGAGAGAGGTCAGGACAGGCATAGCTTTCTCTGGGTCAGCCAAAAACAGCAGAACATCGTCGGCCAAAAGTGAAATAACATGTTCCTTCCCTTTGATCATAAAACCCCTGATCTCCTGGTGACATCATATAGCTACCACCAATGCCTCAATAATGAGGACATATATCAGGGGCGAGAGGGGGCAGGCTTGCCAAGTACCCCTAAAGAGCCGAAAAGGGCTCGAGAGAGTATTATTAGTCAGTATTTGAGCCCATGGAGACTGGTACAAGCATGCCACCCACCGACAAAAGACTGGATGAAGGCCAAATGCTTTTAATATGGCAAACATAAAAGGCCATTTGACCCTATCAAAGGCCTTCTCCGCATCAAAGGCGAGGAGACCACCAGAACCATTCCTCCCCCTTAACCCATGCTACATAATATTCAAGACCCGCCTCAGGTTGTGCCTTGCCTGTCTTCCTCTAACAAACCCCCCCTGGTCCGGGTGGACAACCCCAGTCAGAATACCCTCTAGTCTCCTTGCAAGGATCTTTGCTATAATTTTATAGTCTGCATTAAGCAGTGAAATAGGGCAATAGGAGCCACGCTTTTTTGGATCTTTACCTGGTTTAGGGAGAATCGTAATGGTAGCCAACTGTTGAGATGGTGTCAACCCTTCCCCCTCCAGCACCTCCTGGAGCATACCCATGAAAAACAAACTCAGCTCTCCCCAGAACTTTTTATAAAATTCCAGGGGTAGTCCGTCCGGACTTGGGACCCTATCTGATCTTGATGCCCAGATCGCCTCCCTAACCTCCTGTGATGTAAGTTCCTGACCAAGCATCTCATAATCAACTGCAGATGGGGCAGGCAGGGAAACACTGTCCAGAAAGCTCGCCGGATTCCCGTTATGTGGGACCTCAGAGGTATACAGTTTTTCATAAAATGACTGAAATATACTATTTATCTCTCGAGCAGAGGAGGTGCATTCCCCATTTTCATTCTCAATAGCGATGATGGATCTTTCCTCCCTTCATTTCTTAGTTGTCCAAGCCAGTCACCTCACAGATTTATCTCCCTCGAAATACTGCCCTGCCTTAGACACCATAATATCCCTCTCTGTGTATTTGGAATTAATTTGATTGTATTCCCCCATCAGGCTTTTCAGCAATGCCATTTCTTTAAGGGAATGAGATTGCATCACTTGCTTTCCTAGTGTCAGAATACGTGACTCCAGCTCTAGCTCCTTTATCCCCTCCTGTTTCTTTTTAAATGCCGCATAGGAAATAGATTCCCCCCTGACATATGCCTTAAGGGCTTCCCATGCAACTCTAGCTGAAGTATCTTCAACCTTGTTGGCTTCTAAAAACTCCATGAGGTGCCTGGACATTTTTTGAACATATTGAGGGTCATTCAATAGAGTAGGGTCAAGTCTGTACCGCCCTGCCCCCACCTCCTCTATCCCACTTTTCAGTTCTAAGTAAAGGGCGCATGGTCTGAAACAAGAATGGGGCCACATAGGATCTCCTCTATTCGACCCATAAATTCAGGGGAGGCCAGAAAGTAATCTAGCCTGGTATAGACTTTATGGGCGTGGGAATAAAAAGAAAACTCTTCGGTGTCTGGATGTTTAAATCACCACATCTCCTGCAAGGCCTTCTCCCCTGCTAAATTTCATAAGGCTGACACACTTTTGGGGTAGCGCCTGAACCGAGGATTAGAATGATCTAACAAGGGATTCCAATAAGTATTAAAATCACCTCCTATAATTATCTTGTTGGGGAACACTGATAATGTAAGGGCCAGATGCTCAAAAAATTCAGAGCAATCAAAAGCAGGACCATAATGGGACACTAACACTACTAATTCTTCTTCCACATCTCCAGGCTGACCTGGCTAGGATCCGTGAAACCTCCTCCCCCACCCAGAGACCACCAGGGCCAATGCCACTACCTCAGAGGTTGCCAAGAAAGCGGAGAGGCTGGACCAGGGTGGGCTCAGGGAGGGAGAGGGTGGTGGAACAGAGTTGCATCCCTCCAGCTGTACCTCTCCACAATTCATACGCTCTTCTGGTGGATAGTGGTTCCTCTATGGAGGCACCTGCAGTAGAGACCAAGGAGGATGCTGGGAACCTTCACAAAGGAGACCCACAGGAGGGTGGCATGGGACCCACAGGAAGAAAACAACTCCTGGTGGGGACTCAATCATTGGGGGTAGAAATGGGGAGGAAGGGGAGAGGGAGGTAAGGTGCCTGCCTGGCACAATGGCTTGGAGGGACTGGAAGCGTATCCTCAGGATCGTGGGAGCAGTTGCATGAAGGAGGGAGCTGGATGCCATTGTCCACCTAGGGACAACTGACCTGGCTAGGAATGGGATCAGAGCAGTGCAAGAAGAATTTGTAAAGTTGGGGAGGGGCCATAGACAAGTAGCGCATACAGTAACTTTCTCGGAGGTGCTGCCTGTCTATGGCAAGGGCGATGCTAGGGTATTCCTCACCAGGGAATTCAATGAATGGTTGAAAAACCAGTGTGGAGCACAGGGTTTTGGCTTCATTGGGGACTGGAGAGCTACCTGGAGGGATGCAGACCTATACTGGTGCGATGGTCTGCATCTGTCCAGGGGGGGAACCAGGATCCTAGGTGAGAGGTTTAAATACTTCATTGGCAAGAATTTAAACTAGCCAAGGGGGGGAGGCACTGAAAAGGAGCAGGGAAATCCTAGCCTCCCCCCACAAAACACGGTAATTAGTGAGGTAAACACCAAGGTAGAGAAGTCATTAGGGAGCAGGACAGAGGTAAATGTAAAAAACAGCAAAGGCAGTAAGGACAGGAATGGGGCTAAAAGGGGTAAGGCCATCAAAAAGTGGAGGGTGATGAGTACCAATGCCCGTAGTCTGTGTAACAAGCTCCCTGAACTAGAGGCCTTGATGGAAAAGGGTTGCCTGGATATTGTGGCAGTCACAGAAACATGATACACAGAGAACCATGACTGGGATGTCAACATACCAGGATACATAATCTACAGGAGGGACAGGGAGGGTAAAAGAGGAGGAGGAGTAGCTTTCTATGTAAAGGAAGGGACCAAAGAAACAGAGCTAAAGAGTAAACAGGAAGCAGATGAGACACTCTAGGTCAGCCTGGAGACAGGAAATGGCACCACAATCCACATGGGGGTTGTATACAGACCCCCATCTCGGTGGGGGAGGGAATAGACAAGGAAATAATAGAAGGTAGCCTTAGGATGGCAGAAAAAGAGGAGATATTGTTGATGGGGGACCTGAATATGCCAGATTAACTGGAGCACCTTTGCTGCAGGTACATCCAAGAGCAGGGTCATTCTTGATGCCATAGAAGGGGCATGCCTAAGACAGCTAGTATTGGAACCCACTTGGGAGGAAGCAATCATAGACCTGGTACTCTCAAATGGGGATGGAGAAAGAATCTCAGATTTAGAGGTGGGTAGCCATCTGGGAACAAGCGACCACCAAACAGTGTGGTTCACAATAAACACAGCCATACAATCAAGCCATACAAAAGCAAGAGTGTTTGGACTTTAGGAGGGCTGACTTTGGGAAAATGAGAGAGTGCCTCAGAAAAGCACCAGCAAACAGGTAAGAAGGAGGGGTGGAGGAACAATGGGGAATAATCAAAACAGCCATCACAGAGGCAACAAGCCTTTGTGTAAAGCAAATCAACAAAACACAACGAAGGAAAAAAACACTATGGTTCTCAAAAGAGGTGGCAGGGAAGGTTAAGAAGGAAAGGATAGCATTCAGGAAATATAAGGAAACACAGGACAGAGAACTTTATCAGTTAAAGCAGAAAGAGGATGGGAAGTCAGTCAGAATAGCAAAGGCCCAAACCGAAGAAAGGATAGCCAACTCTGTTAAGAAGGGGGATAAGACCTTTTATGGGTACATTAGGGAGCGAAGAAAGACCAAAGGAGGGATACCGAGGCTTAATAAAGGGGAGGGAATGTGGGTAGAGGGTGACAGTGAAAAAGCAGGGATACTGAACGAATATTTCTGCTCAGTATTCACAAAGGAAGAGGAGGGGGAGGTACCAAAACCAAACAAGAGAAACACTCTGAAGACGGGGGTCGATACCAGTCCATTTACAGAAGAAAGGGTTCTAAAAGAACTAATAAAATTAAAGGTGACAAAGGAATGGGGCCTGATGGGATTCACCCAAGAATTCTAAAAGAATTAAGGGTAGAGCTAGTGACATCACTGACTACTCTCTTTAACAAATCATGGGAAGATGGGGTGGTACCTGAGGACTGGAGGAGGGTGGATGTGATTCCTCTTCACAAAAGTGGGAGAAGGACAGAGGCAGGAAACTACAGACCAGCTAGTTTGATCTCAGTGGTAGGGAAAATGATGGAATCACTTCTGAAGGAAAGGATTATTGAATACCTAGAGGCCAGTGGGGCACAGGACCCAGGTCAGCATGGATTCATGATGGGAAGGTCGTGTCAGACAAATCTAATAGATTTCTTTGACTGGGTGACCAAAGTAGTAGACCAGGGAGGGGCTGTGGACATGGCCTACCTAGAGTTTAGCAAGGCACTTGATACAGTCCCACACAAAAGATTAATATACAAGTTAGCCAGTCTTGGAGTGGGTCCCAAGATGGTAGCCTGGATAAAAAATTGGCTAGACAACAGGACGCAAAGGGTAGTAGTAAACGGAGTCCACAGTGAAGAAAGGAGGGTTACTAGTGGGGTACTGCAGGGTTCAGTACTGGGACAGGTCCTCTTTAATGTCTTTATAAGTGACATTGCAGAGGAACTGGAAGGAAAAGTATGTCTCTTTGCAGATGACACAAAGATCTGCAACAGGGTTGATACGCAAGGTGGGGTGGAAAGGATGAAAAGGAACCTGGCAAGGTTGGAGGAATGGTCAAATGTATGGCAGCTTAGAGTCAATGCAAAGAAGTGCAAGGCAATGCACCTGGGAAACAAAAACCCAGGGGAAGAGTACACAATGGGGGGTGAGATACTGACAACAGTAAAAATGGAAAGGGACCTGGGGGTTATTATATCAGATGACCTAAAGGTGGGCAAGCAATGTGAGAAGGCAGTAAGGAAGGCTGGGAGGATACTGGGATGCACAGGGAGAGGCATCAATAGTAGAACACAGGAAGTTGTTAACCCTCTGTACAAACAGTTGGTGAGACCCCACATGGAGTACTGCGTGCAGTTCTGGTGATCCCATCTCCGCAAAGACATAGACAGAGTGGAGGCTGTCCAGAGGCGGGCAACCAAAATGGTGCAGGGTCTGCACCTGAAGACATACAAAGAAAGACTAAAGGAGCTTAATATGTATACCCTTGAGAAAAGAAGGGAGAGAGGGGACATGATAGAAACTTTCAAGTACCTCAAGGGAATCAACAAAGTCCAAGAGGGTAGCATCTTTCAAAAAAAGAGATGTGCAAGAACAAGGGGGCACAATTTGAAGATAGAGGGGTGACAGCTCAGAGGTAATGTGAGGAAGTATTTTTTCACAGAGAGTGTTGTGGATGCATGGAACAGCCTCCCTGAGGAGGTCGTGGAGTCAAGGACAGTGGGGGAATTTAAGAATGCATGGGACAGACAAAAGGCAGTCCTAATGGGGGGTAGGAGGAAGTAAGCTGTTGGTTAACTAGGATCTGCAGCTTATCTGTTAGGTAGGAAAATGGGCAGACCAGGTGGGCCAAGCAGTCCTTATCTGCCGTCAAATTCCATATTTCTATGTTTCATAGTGGCTTGAACTACCACATAGCTCCCCTGCCTATCTACCTGGGAAGAATGAAACTGGGCCCTGAGCCCCGGTCAAAACCAAATATATGTGCCTCTAGCCTCGGATGTAAAGTGCGAAGCTATCAAAGTATTCCCCCCATAGGTCTCCCAGCTTTTTCGTCTCCTCGCGTGTCAGATGTAATTATTGCAGCATAACCACATCTGCTTTCTTCTTTCGAACATAGGACCAAACTCATTTTCGCTTTGCTGCTGTCTTGAGTCCAGTTACATTCCAGGACAGCAGCCTTAAATTAGCCATCCGGGAGTACAGGTTGATAACTATGCTTCGAACCCCTCACCCCACACCCAATAGCACTTGTATATGCCAGTCCTATCACACACGACCCTTGAACATTTTTTTTTTAACCAACTGAATAACAACCCCTCATATCCCTCCCCCATCCCAAAACCCCCAAAGTCTCCATAAACAGAAAACTCGCCCATCTCCCTATGAGGCATTTAGGCCTCAAAACTATGAATTAAGCTCAACAGGTGCTAACATAAACCAAGTAACTTTACCCCTTAAAAGCTGAGTATGGCAACAATGGTTGCTTCCTCACCTCCCTTATCCCTCCCTCCAACTTAGCACCTACTCAGCAAAGACCCCTTTAGCATCGTGCATTAGCCTCCTGGCCACACCATCACTGTCCACATAATAAATCAGAATGCGTACTCTGTGCCCCCAGGGCTCGGTCACTACCAAAATATAAGAAATTATTGTCTTGAATTTAAATAAAACAAATGAAAGTTTGAAATAATTTCCTGCAGGTAGGCACCCCAAGACAGAAACCACACAGAAACCTCAGATTGAGCACCCCAAAGGGCGAAACCTGTCTCTGGCATATAACTTTACAAACAGCCCCATAATTGCTCAGACATCCATTCAGAACCTTGGTCCCCCGCCACTATTACAGAGCAATTCAATTCATATATAAAGATAGATTGAACCCCTGCATGAGTCCGGACCCTACATATGTATAAGTTTTTGTTTCTTGCTTCCCCACCCGGGACCCCCCAACATCTTTAGCATTCGACATAGCTGAACCGAGCAAAGTAAAATATGGAAAACATAAAATTCTTAGTTTTTGTATCAAGTATTGCTTAGTACGTATTATATCAAAACAACTGTAGCTTTGATTTCAACATATTGTGCCCACCAAGATTACAGTCAAAACTGGATCCATTTAGATCTATCCCATACTTAAAGTCACACAGAGCATAAAGTTGAGCAGGTGGGGCCCCGAGAACTAGCCGGGCAAGTGGTAATCGAGGGACGTAAGGGAGGCCGCCAGATCCAGCCATGATAGGCCTCTAATGAGTTATGGATCCAGCCAGGCATAGTCCAACTCCTCCCCAACCCCGATCCACCTCCCGGTGTCCCAGGAGCAAAACTCTGAATCCTCTTGGCAGTACCTGGCAAATTTCTAGCTCTGCTTATAATGAAAATCATCTACTGTAGCAGCGTTGTCTAGTTGGGGAGCCTCCTGTTCAGTATACTGCAATGCCGCATCAGGACTCAGGAACGTCTTCGGGTCTACATCTTTCCTCAGAATAATCAGACGTGCTGGATAAACCAACACAAACGGCCAATCAAGCTGATGTAGTCACCTCTTCACTGGCAAGAAGGCATTTTGTTCCATCTGTAATGTACGGGAGAAGTCTTGAAAAATACTGACGGGCCGCGAATCTACTTGAATGGGACCTGCTTTCCTTGCGGCCTCCAGCACCATCACTCTATTTTGGTAACGTAGAAATTTTAATATGATATGCCGAGGCCTTTCGTTCAAAGCAGGGCGGCGACCGGGAGCGCTGTGTGCCCATTGAATCTCTAATGTACATTCAGGCAGTAAGCTCAGATGGGTTTTCAGCCAGTTTTTACAGAAAGTTGCACAATCGCGGCATTCCGCTCCCTCAGCCAAACCCACTATATGGATATTTGTGCGCCTCTCCCAATTTTCTTGGTCGTCAAGCACTGCCTTCAGTTTCTCTATTTCGGCCAAAGCTGACTGTAACTGGGGGTTCATCTGGGAGTAACAATCTTCTTGAGCACTAACCTGCTCGTCCACCTCTGTCAATCTGGTTGAATGTTGCTCTGCCGTTTCCTCCAGTGGGTTCACTGTTGTTTGGAGGCGCGCCAATTGAGCAGAAACATTTTCGAATCCTGTATTCATTTTACATGTTAAATCATATTTTAGATCATTAAATAGCTTCTCCAAGGCTAGTAGCATCGAGTTCACATTGCTCTCATCCGTGTAAGAGGCTTGCCGTGGTGTGTCCGCATTCGCCATAGTTTCAGCTTGTGGTGGCAAAGCCTCAGAACTCGATGCTTTGGATCCACTACTAGAACTTTTAAAAGTTAAAAGCCCTTGCTTTTTTGACATCTTGGGCGGCATACCAGGTTTTTTGGGGGGGATAATTGTCGGTTCTCGTACCAGAGCGGGTCCCATGGAGTTGGGGATCCAAATTATTTGACGGTTTAGGCACAGAGCTCCAGAACTATGCTGCCATTCTGGATGCCAGCTTGGCCACGCCCCCGGTCCTGTACTGTCTTGAATACTTAACTTAGAGCATTCTTTGCACGTAATCCCCAGCTCCACACTCTTTAATGTACTGTAACTATGTAACTAGCCATAACAATATCTTATACAGTGGTAAGTAGCTATGTGATACCTACTTCTGAGTATTCCTTTCTTCTTACGCAAAACTTAGTCAGGTTCCTCTAGGCCTCTTATTTATTCTTCCTGTTCTCAATTCCCATGTTTCCTATGCTTAATACGCACATTACCCATGCACAGTTCCCACCTAAAACAGGACAGGAACAGGCTAGTGATGGTACAGCACATGGTGACCAAGATGATTCAAGGCCAGGAAGGCATATCCTATGAGGGTAGGCTAAAGGAGCTGAACATGTATTCACTCAAAACTGGAGGAGGGGGTGGGGTTACGATTGAGACCTTCAAGTTCCTGAAAGAAATAAACAAAGTGAACTGTGAAGAGCTATTTACCAGGAACAGAGAAACTGGAACACAGAGTCATGAGTGGAGGTTGATAGGGAGAAGATTTAAAAAAGATGCAAGGAAGTATTATTTTACAGAAAGAGTCATTCAGCCATGGAATAGTCTGCAACCAGAGGTGGTGGGTGCCCGAACCGTAAGTGGCTTCAAACTCAGCTGGGATAGAGCTAAGAGTATACTAGTTACTCAGCAGGATGAGGTAGGTGAAAACACAGAGAATGAAAAGGGAAACAGAGTAAGCATAGACCTCACAGAGACAACATGTCCTGGGGTACAATAGGGGAATATGGGTAGACAAAATGGACCATTGGTCTTTTTCTGCTGTCATAATCTATGTTTCTATGTTTCTAAGACACCTAAAGGTACAGGATCTTGTCTTTCCAGTGCTTTGAGTCCTTTGGTTTTAGTAGGCTGGTACAGGCTTTTTTTGTTGATTGTTCACTGGCAAAAATCTGAGAATTTCACAGAATTTGATATTTTATGCTCCTTGAGGTCCCGAGTCCCATGTTTGGAAGGTGACAGACTAAGAGCTGATTCTGTCTAAGGTTCCTATTCACTACTGCGGCCGGCATATGTGTGTAACTGGTATTTGGTCAGTCTAGTCTGTGGGTGGATTTCATGGACCATAGCCTCTTCCATATATGGTTACCTAGCTCTGCGCTGAGAGAGGGTCAGTGCCAGACACCATTTGGAAGCCTGGTTTGGAAGTGGATCCTCTACTATGGTGTATAGCAGCCCATGGCCAGGAATGCTGTACCCCTATAGGAGGCAGCATGTTTAATTAAAATAACTAAAGTAGACCTAAACCCACACCTATTGTAACTTCTAAATGTTTATTTGTCACCATTCTGTTCCATTTCTGTAACTGTCAAGTGCTTTACAAAGTTTGAGTGGTTTGTTTTCTTTAGGCTTGTTTACATGACCTGATAGGCACTGTCGTGAGTGGTGCAGATGAGTTGCACCAATGCAGATCAGGTCATGTAAACAACTTGAGGTGCATTGTTGGACACTCCCTGTGGCAACTGCAATCCATATTTTGGTGGGTACATGTACCGGTGCAGGCGTTTTTGGCAAGCATGCAAACGTGCTGCATCACCAAGGTTCATCTTGCACTCTACAAATTGGCCTGAAGCTCCCTGCTCTACATCTGCCCTACTGGCCCACCTTCCATGCAGCCCCCTACCCCCCTCACCTACTCCCTGTTAGCCCTTGCCTCCCTATTCCATACCCTCCTTACCCATAAGCCTAACCTACATTCCCCTCCTCTAATTCTTCTTCTGCAACCTATTCCTGATTAGCTCCCACTACCCCGACTGTTTACCATGGCTATGCTTACTCCCCTGGATGTAGCCTAGTAGCCAATTTAGGTATCAGGAATGATGTTCAGCCACATCTCCTGTTCCTCCCTACAAGCTCCTATATAGCTTCATCCTCTGAATTTCTCCAACTTGTACCTCACTTGACTTATGCACTTTATTGTCTGCCCTGCTGTGTGTACTGTATCCCCATGTATCCTGTTCCCACGCTCTGGTTATGTGTTGCTTTTGCCTTTGTTACCTATGTTGTGTTGCTATTACCAATTTTTTTGATTGCTACTGATCACATTATGATGTTTTTGACAATGCCTGTTTAACTGCTATTGACTCCCAAACTCATGTATTTTCCCCTCCCTTTATGACGAGGATCCTTTGTAAATGAGCTTTTAGCGCAAAGGTTGTAATTCCAATTACTCAATAAATAAGTAAAGACACCCGGTGGCAAGCGCATTTTATCAGGAAGGAGCATACACAATTTCAGGTTTTTCCTGCTTGTCAGCCACAGTGGAGTTGACAAAAAATGCTGCATTCAGTTTTCTCTTATTTGTTTACTAATTTTTAATGTTCTAGATTGTAACTAGTTACACTGTTTCTGAATTCAAGGTTTTAAGGGATTTTGGTGCTCAGTGTCTTCTGGCTTTGCTCGTATTTGGGGGGCGGGTGCTTTACTTTTTTAACCCTGTCTTCCCTTTCTTCTCAGTTTTAAAGTTGTCATTTTCCTGCAATATTATCATTAATACCTTCAAAAACACATATGAGATGAAACTGGGAATACAAGTCAAGTTTTAGGAATGTGTAAAGGCAGAAAAGCAAAATGAAAAAAACATGGGTTGTATTGCAAGGGGTATATCCTCAAGGAGGGAGGAGGTGATTCTGCCACTGTATAGGTCATTAGTTAGACCACACCTGGAGTACTGCGTGCAGTTCTGGCGTCCGTATCTGAAAAGGGACATTAAGTTACTGGAGGGAGTGCAGCGCAGGGCGACAAAGATGATCAAGGGTCTGGGGGACTTATCATATGAGAGGAGGTTGAAGAGTTGAACATGTACTCACTGGAGGAGAGGAGAGACAGGGGACATGATTGAAACCTTTAAATACATGAAAGGAATAAACAAGACAGGTACAGAGGGGCTGTTCAAAGTAAGGAGGAGGGCCACCAGGGGCCATGATATGAGACTGGAGCGAGGAAGGTTCAGGAGGAGATGAGGAGACACTTTTACAGAGAGGGTGGTGGCTGGGTGGAATCGTTACCTGCAGAGTGGTATGCAGTAGAACAGTGGACTGCTTCAAACGAGGATGGGACAGGACAAGGGGGAGGGTTAATGAAGGGGAAGGGTGGAAGGGAAGGGCAGCTGCAGAATAAGGGGTGCTAGCTGCACATTCGAGCAGACTTGATAGACCTCTAGGCCTTTATCTGCTGGCAAATTTCGTATGTTTCGTATGTTTCGTATTCACACAATCCTAACCTACGACGGCCAGCAACTCCGAGTGTTTGCAGAACTGGAGTGATGCCACCTAAAAGCAGTGCTACAGGGAAGCAGAATGGCATTGATGGGGCTCCTGCCTTTATTTATTTTATTTTTTTCATTTTTTTTTTTTTATCTTGTGAGTCAGGAAAGAGAGCTCAGTGGGACAGGGACCATCAAGAGAAAGAGATTCCTCCACACTTTTCCTCCTTTTCCCTTCCCCTCCTCCCTCACAAGATCCTCCCTCTCTTCTCCCTTGCCACTCCCCTTTGCACCTATCTTATACTCTTAGGGGTGCCACCTATCCGGTTTTTGACCGGATAATCTGGTTTTTAGTGTCCTTATCCGGCTATCCAGTCTTGATTAAATTCACTCTGGTTTTGGGGCCATTTCGAGTGCTCATATACTCTCAAAACTGATGTATCAAATCATTCACTGTTTTGGCTGCATTGCATGTCCAGATTACAAAGAAGTTCTGATGACACAGTCATTCAGACCTGCCTTTGTCTGTAAAACCAGCCTGTCTGGGAGGTGTAAAGTACAGCCATTAAGATCCTGTGCAGTAAATTAACCTAATCTTTTCCCACTCTGAATTTTACTGCTATGACAGGAAACAGCTTTTACACCTTTATGTACTCCCATGTGTTTCTTTTTGATTGCCCTATATTCTGGTATGTTTTGTTTTAGACCAATTTTTATTAAAGTAATATTCTAGCTTTCATTGCCTTTATCACTACATTTGCTCTCATTTTTTGTATTACCTGAACATTCCATGATATTAGCTACACTTTTACAGGTCATTCAGATAAACAGCATGGAATGATGTGTCTGAAATTGTGGGATGTCTTAGAAATATTAAAAGAAACAGCAGTAGCTGCTGAGGTAAAGGGGAACACAGTGCAATATTAAGGGTACCACAAGCACCAATAATTATGTTGTCAAAAATTGGTAAAAGCATCAGAATACATGACTGACATGGGAAGGAAAATGGGAGTGTGTTTAACAGAGGGCTGAGCAATAAGCTGTGGATGAGCTTGGCACATCCAGCAAACCTGAGTTTGATTCTCACAGCCTCCGCTTACATACTGTATGACCCTGAGCAAGTCACGTAACCTTCCTGTGCTCCTGGGCCATACCTGTAAAATGGGCCATGTGGCCTATGGGAGTTAACCTGGTTGTCAAAGAATAACAATAAATAACTGAATAAATAAATAAAATAAATAGTATAAAAATGACTTCCTATCACTAGTAATGGCTATTTCCAACATTACAAATGGCTTTGGAGAAGGAGCGATATACTCACCAGTCATAAAAAGGGGGAGGAGCCAGAGGCAGAGTTTGGGGTGTGGTTTAGCATCCAGTTTTTACCTCATCCAAAGGTGGTGACCCTATATACTTTCCCTTCATCTTATGCATCCTATTGCTCTTGTGCCAACTATTTTGGCTTTAGTTTCTCTACTTTTAATGATTTCTCCACGTTATGTTTATAAATATTACCTTTTTATTTCTTATTTTGAGCACTATGTACCAAATGTACCATATACTTGTATGTACCAAGATTTTATGTATGTAATTTCCTTTGTCTGTATATGTTCCTGAGGACCTCCTTGTGAATGAGCTTGCTCAATGGAGTTTTCCTGCAATAAACTTGAACTTGAAACTTAAACTTGAAAAAGAGTGATGGTGTGAGAGCACAGTGTAACAGGCAACCTGTAGCTGCCCTGTAGCTCTGGTAAATCAGTATTATACAATGGCAAGAAAGAATCTTGGACTGTGATTGGTCAGTTTGGGGCTGGACCCGTGCCGTTATCCTGGCATAACACTACAGGTCTAGTCTCAGTACTGTGAACTAATTGAGGATTGTATGGATGAAGAGCTTTTGGAGGTCTTTTTTTGCATCTCCTCTTAAGAAACAAAAATATTTTTCCCCACTAATAAAAACATTCTTTAAAATTATGTTTTTATTTTATATATAACAACAAACCATTGTGTAACAGGAATAATGCACTCCAGAGTGTGTGTCGTTTGGGATAACACCACACCTGGGGCATTGGACGCACTCAGCCTGTGGCCTCGTGACCAACCCCTCCAGGCGTGGCATTATCCCAGCACGACACACACCCTGTCATGCATTATTCCTTTAATAGCTCACACAATTCAAAAAGCTATGCAGTGTTGACTGAAGCGGGTATCATAACTGAACTACTATACCATGTAATAACTGCCCTCCCTCCCAGACAAAAAGCTACGCAAAATGCAGGATGTTTAGTCTGACATGCTGACTGACCCTGCGACAGTACACGAGAACTGTTGAGTAAATGGAGTTTGGCAGTGGTGTGGATGGAGCAACAAGCAATTGGCTCAGATGGAGGCGTAACAGCAAGGTACAAGAAAATGCACCTATTGTCAACAATAGACCCCTATAACTATCCTAAGTGGCTCCATTTGCTGATAGGTGAAATCTTTGTTCTTGAGAGCTGCATTAGCATACGAGAAGCTGATGTCACTTTTCCCATTAATTTTTACAGCGTGTCTGCTATTTTAGAATAACAGAGCAGGCAGCAGCAAAGATGTGAAATACCCTAGTTACTTTCAGTTAGCTCCAAGACCTTTCTTGGAACCTTTAGTGGAAGAGCAGGATATTTTCTTATAAATGTTTTCACTGTGTTTTCTCAAGATTGTGACAGCTGTGGCCCCATAGCGAGAAAGACTCAGCAATGCAACAAAGCATAAGAGACAATCCCGCCCTAACTATCAAGAATCAATACAATTTTAGGGATTATCCAAAAATCCACTCTTGCAGGTGCTTCCTTAAACAGAAACTACCTACATTTGTCATAGGAGTGAAATATGGCATTGGGGGGTTTGGAGACAACACAGTTGGTGGTACGTTGTCGTGAAACCTGTCTGAACTGGTGTGTTTATTACAGACTGAAGGGTAAAACTGAGATCAGCCATGGTAGCCCACATTAAAGGGATTTTTCTGAGTTTTCGGTTATTACATACTTTATTAGGTACTTTATACTGGAGATGGTATGTTTCTGCCATTTTCATAACATTTTGCTGCCCCTATATTTAGGTGGAAGGGATTGTAATTTGGCCCCAGCAAAGTGGCCAGTTCACTCCTTCCACTTCCTGATTCTATGGCAAGCCCCCGTGCTCAGTACGTAATGACGTAAAACAAGGGAGAGCACAGGGACGAGCTGCATTGAAGTCAATGGGGGCTGAATTTCATTTCTCTGTAATAAATAATGATGGTCAGTTGGAGATTAAAGAAGGTCACCACTTGATTAACAACGGCCTTGTGACAAGGCAAGGGAAAAAGGTAGGAAAATCTCTTTAAGAGGCCATATTAAAAGAACTAAGTCTTGCCCTGTAGATTGGGGGAAGGGCTTGTTTATAACTGGAAGTGGGACTGAGTCATATTTCTGACTGCAGGTGTTTTTTTCCCAAACGTTTTACCAAGTGAGACACACTAAGCTGAAAGCTTGTTTACAGATGCAACCTTGTTGGTTATGGCTTGCTGGCAGGGCTAACCAGGAAGCTCTTACTCGGGGATAAACTTGAGCACTCTCTCCACGTGTGCCATTACACTTGTGTCCCACCATGCTCCTCAGTGGGACAGAGCAGGAGTGGAACTGCATGCAGTACTCTAGATGGGGTCTCACCAGCTGTCTGTACAGAGGGATAACAACTTTTTGTTTTCTACTGTTAATGCCTCTTCCTGTACATCCCAGTATCCCCCCAGCCCTTCTTACTGCCCTCTCACGTCATGGGAGTGGTGCAGTGTAACAGATGTAGAGCCGGTGTCTTTTTTTTTTTTTAACTTTATGTTTCTTAGTTTTCAACAGACATACAGTTTTATACACTAACATTCAATATAACATTATAGGTTACAACAACCGTGAGAGCATCACTCCTTTTTATATACTCGGTAATCTCTATCGGATGTTATAAGATACAACTTAGAGGGGTTCCAATTCTAGCATACTATAATGCAAATTTATATTATGAACATTGTTACAGGAGACCATGAGCTGCATGGTAACATTAATAAGAAATAAAAAATAACTACGAAAGTCTCCAGTTCCTGACCTTACCAGAGGGTCGGTTTAATATATACCATGCTTTCCTTTAGTGAGTGCACCATCTAACGGTGCAACAAATGCCAAGCTATAAACTTCAAAGAGAGAAAAAGGAAAAAAAACAAATCTCAATTAGACCATTTAAATCTTAAAAAAAAGGCATAATCCTGTTTACATAACTCCTCATTTTGTATCAGATAGTAAGGATTAACTATGTCAGGCGTTGAACCACTGTAATCCCCACTCTCTCCCATGCAAACACGGGAATCCTTCGCAAGTGGGACATCTCATATAACAACATCTGTAGATTCGCCCTCTCTGTCCCTCGACTAACTCACCACTGCCACCTTTATTCCACTTTGCGCTGGCTGTCCTCCCATCTCAGTGCTCCTTTTTGCTGGGTTGCTTTATTGATTCCATGAACCGGACCCCCCGCCCAGGCAGCATAGGTGCCATGCTCACCACTGTGACATACTCCCACACACTAAGGTCATCTAATCAACCTCTGTTCTCCGTCCCTCTCTGCTCGACCAATATGGGGGAGCAAGCCTTCTCCCAATTTGCCCCTAAATTCAGGAACTCCTTACCAGCCTATTTAAAGGGCTTCTTATCTCACTCCACCTTTAAATCAGCACTTTTTTCCCACCTTCATGCACTCAACTTCTGCCACTGTACCTAAGCATTCTTGTACTCCTCCTACTCATCCTTATTTCAGCTCTACCTAGTTGTTATGATACCAAGCTGTACTGAACTGCCTGACTGTTCATTGGTCCTACCCATCCATGCGTGGATGGATATTGCTTGTTGTTATAACCTGATCTTCTCTGTGGAATTCAACCCTGTTATATAATTTGCTACTTGTGCTTGCTTGTTTAATTTATTCAAAATTTTGTCTGTTCCTCTCGGATGCCTGTTACTGGTAATGATCTATACTTGTTTTTGTGTTAATTCTCTGGTTTATGTACTGTACTCTCCCAGGTCGTGCTTGAAAATAGGCAGGTCTCTTGCCTAATGCACTTACCCGGTTACCAAAAGCAAATAAATCAATAAATAAAAACGAAACCAAACATTTGATGAAGCTCAGTTACATCATCTTTATTTTTATTAATTACTTTAACCTCACAGGAATATTTTGGCAAATCCCAGATTACCTTTTAACCAGCTAACGGGGATGTTGGCTGAAAGTCCCAAACAGTTTAGTCCATAAACAGATCCATTAAGACAGCAGCTGAATAAAAATCGAACTCCCTCCATTTTAGCAGAGCCAATCATCCCTTCCTGTCCTCTTAGCCATTAATTATGCCCAAAGTCTCACCAGAGGTTTTCAAATCGGGTCTTCTTCTGAAGATAAATCTTCCTCCTCTCATCAAGCTCCTCGGCAATGTGGAGTATTCTTTTGGCTCCAACGCAGCACAGTTGTAGGGTCAGAAAAGATGTAAATTTTACCCTGATAAATGATTTGTAGGTGCGTCGGGAAGATCAGGCCATGAGATATTCCAGCTTCACAAAGTAAAGCCCTGGCCCTGTCGAACTTTTTCCGTTTCTGCCTGGTGGCATATCCTAAGTCAGGGAACATCCTGATTTGCTGGCTGTCTTGAAACAGGGATTTTCTGTGGTGTACTAGGGCCAACAGCCAATCCCTTGAGCTGATGCCATCAGTGACAACTACCACTATTCTAGGGGCCTCAGAGTTGTTGATACGGCCTCTCGGAGTAATCCAGTAAGCCTTCTGCAAGCATTGCACCATGGATGTCGCCTCCTCCCCCAACATCTGAATAAACCAATCTTGGAGGAACATCAAGAGATGGTCACCCTCACATTCCTCTGCTCATCCAAGGAGACACAAATTGTGTGATCTAGATTGGTTTTCTAAAGTCTCCAATCTAGATTGCAAATGGGCATTTTCTTTAAGCACTGTGACTACCGCTGCTATCGCTGCCTCCCCCATATTTTTTTGCTTCTACTGTTGTGAGGGTCATGGTTTTCAGCTTAGTTTCAGCAGCAGTGACCCTTGTAGATAGATCATCAAACTTATTAGAAAGTCTGGTAACTGATTTAATTAATACATTTAACTTCACACCCAAAGTTTGTAGGGTTTCCAGTTGTGTTCCCTCATAATGATCCACGTCTCGGACCTGTGCTGCCCTTGTGGTCGGTGTTTCCGATAGACTTTTTACTCCAGCTCCATCACCCAATCCTTTCTCCTTCCTGGTGTAAGCCCCCCCCCCGCCACAAATGGGGTTTCCAAAAGTCTTCCTTGGGTGTGCCTAAATGCCCACTGCCAGGCTGGTGTCCTGTGTTTTAACCGTTTAAAAGCTATTGTATGAGAGTGCCTTAATGCCTTTGTGTTCTGACTCTTTCAGAGCTGCCTCTAACATGGTGCTTATTTAATCTGGGAGGGGGCTGAGTGTTTCTATGCTTGAGTCTTGCCCAGGCTGGCAGATACTCGCTCCATTCTGCCATCGCTATTTGAGCAGAGCTAGCTCTGTTAGAAGCTGTACTTATTTGTTGATTATCTATTGTAATAATAATGATATTGTAGTTTGTCTAACCTGCCTTCTTTGCAGCATGGACAGTTCTGTTTATCACCACCATCTTGGTCCTGGACTGCCAGAATGGGCCAATCATACCTTTGGGGACCCTAAAATGGAGTCTGTTCCCAGGAGTCTTATGGGAGTGAATTTCTGTAGGAATTGTAGTTTTGAGGCTTTGGCACCTAAATGCACCTGGAGGGGGAGCCCTTGCTTTTGACAGACAGATGAATCAATGAATAGAACCTTTTGGACCAAAGGGAAATTCCCAAGTTGCCTGCTGCAGTGACTCAGTCTGGAGGTAGAGCTTGGAGAGTGAACAGCTCGAGTGATTCGAGCAGCTGCTTCTGCGTAGTTCGTGCGGGAGATTGGTGGAAAGTCTGAGTTTGGCCTGTCTGCCTGCTGTCCCTCAAGACGGAATTCTTTGAAAGGCTTAGTAATTGGACTGTATCCAAATCGGAGTGTGACAAAGCCACTAAAGAGTGACCAGATTTAAACCTGAAGAAGACCGAAGATTTGCTGTACACGATCGGCCTGTCAGGAGATCCATTCACCATAGAACTCCCGGTTTTGTTCAGAGACACTGGTATTGTGACTGGACTGCTATCCATTTGGTGGTTTGGTGATTGCTTTACTATAAATGTGCTGTAACCTGCTAGTGGGTCGGAATTTGGTTCCCCATTGTTTAACTGTGCCTTGCTTGCTGGAAGCTGCATCCAGCAGGTACCAGACTGAATCCACATTCTTCTCCAATTGGTCTGGGCCTCCACACTGTGGCCCAGCCAGCTACTCATGCAACAGAGAAAGCCATCAACGAGAGACCTGCCTGGGGATCAGCCCCCTGCTCAACATCACGAACAGGAATGACACCATGGTGAATTGTGTGGGCCCTGCTTCTCCTTGCAAACCAGCAAGTCATCCTGCAGTTTCCATTTTGTCCATCCTGTGTCCTGTACTGGGTACCGTGAGTAAACACCAGGGTAGCTCCCTGCAACAACAGCTCAATCAAAGTGTGTCATCTGATTTAATTGTTTTGTCTAATCATCATGAACTGAGCCTCCTGGCTCCGGATTACAAATTATGTGTGGCTGTGCATGGCTTTTCTTTTCATCTCAGGGCCCCAACCAGCTGCGACGCTGGCCTACCCCAGGCAACGCATCAGGCTAGCTTATCTCACCAACTGGGTACCCAGCATGTGTGTGACTGTGTTGAGGGACTAAAAAGTGCATGCATAATTGCCTGACTAGATCAGTTATAGAATCAATCAACCTGATTATGCTTCTCCCTTGTTCAAGTCCCCTGAATAAATCAGATCTACCTCTTCTTGCATCTAATTTGGCTGTGGTTCTAGTTTGTATCAAAAGCACTGTACTGATGTTATTTGCTGTGCCTAACCTTGTTTTACAGGGGGTCTCCAGGGTTGAACTGGTGGAACCAGCCCTGGTAGTAAGTGCAAACAGTGTAGGGATTTGTATGCTGAATAGGGGCTACTGTGAAAGTGTTTGTTGCATATTGTCTAGGCCACTAGCGGGGAAAGAGGGGGGTTAGTGTCCTGGAAGGCTGTACCCAGGTTAGCCTTGCTACTCAACCCTGTCCTCCGGGTGGAGGCACCTGTTTTAGTACCCAGGCCCCTTACCCTGCTACCAGCCAAGCAGGCAGGGGTAGAAGCCCTTGGAATAGCACCACCTAGGGGTTACAATTGGGTTAGGCATCTTACTTGGTAGATGTTCTGATACAAGTTGCAATTATAAATAATCCAAAAATAGAACAGGATTCTGAAGATTTAACTGTTTGGTCAGAGATTTAACAGAGAGCTCTAAAGGTTTGCGGCCATCTTGCTCGGGCTCCACAGCACCCCCCGCCCCATGAGATGGTGTCTTTTGAGACACATTGTACAGACTGAGGTACTGCCACATTTGCACTCACCTCTCTGGATTAAGGGCAGAAGTGGCTGGACTCTGGGCTAAACTGGCAAGGGTGCAGAGAACTTTCTCCCCCACTCAGGGGCCAAGTCTGCTGCCTCTCCCCCAGAAGATGCCTAGGCAGAGGCAGAATGACTGGACTTTGGTGGGCTCGAGGACAGTTTGGGTGGCAGTAGGGTACCAACTCCTCAGCCTGAACCACTGCAAAATTCCATCACTGTACTGGCGGGGCAAGGCAGCCGGGAGGAGGCACCCACAGCGGTGAGAAGGGAGGATGTGGGAGTCCTCAGATGGGGAGGCTACACAAAGGGAGGAAAAGGCCTCCCAGCCAAGGAAGTAGCTGCTGGTGGGGGAAGCTGTCATTAGGGGATAGACTTGGGAGCAGGAGGTGGAAGAGTGAAAGAGGCAAATTGCCTTCATGGTGCTTCAGCTTGGAGGGATGGGGAGCAGATCCAAAGGCTTGCTAGGGTGGCAGGAGATAGGAGGGAGCTAGATATCATTGTCTGCTAAGGGACAACTTACCTGGCAAGGGATGAGGTAGGGGCAGTACAGGGTAATTTAAGGAACTGGGGAGGGGCCTTAAGCAGGTAGCATGTATGGTGGTGTTTGCTGAGGTGTTATCTGTGTATGGTTGGGGACAGAAAAGGGCACTCCACACTAAGGCTTTTAACAACTGGTTAATGGCATGGTGCAAAGAGGAAGGCTTCAGCTATATTGGGGAATGGGGGCCAGCCTGGGAGGATATGGGCCACTCTCAGGAAGATGGCCTGCGTCCTTCCATAAGAGGGACCACAGTCCTTACTGGAGGATTTAGATGTAACCTGGATGAGCATGTAAACCAGCTTGGGTGGTGGGGAGGCTGCAATACCAAAGGAGGCAACAACTGCACCCCTCATGATTAAGCAACAAGGAGAGCCCGAGGGGAGGAAGCTCCCCCATGGAAAGGGTGCAAGAAGAAAGGGGTGCAGACAAGGCAGAGAAGAACGGGGATATAAATCAAGTGTAACCCCCCCCATCCAATTTGGGGTTTACCTAATGTCTTCCTGGGCTCCTTAATGCCCACTGCCAGGCTGGTGTCCTGTCTCAATGTGATTCTGTTTATTTGCGTGAGAGTGCCATGCTGAGCCTCCATGCCTGTCCTTTTCAGAGACTAGCTAACCTGTGTGTAGTGAATGGTCTGAGCTGGGTCAGAGTGATTTAGGGCTTGTGACCGGCCAGCCACAGCTCTGATTTGCTCCATTCTGCAGTCGATATTTGTGCAGAGGGAGTTTGTGTGGAAACTGTGCTTATTTACTGTTTACATGTTGTTATATTTCATATGTATACCCAGACAACAAAAACTAACAAAACATATCTGAAATAGATAAGTTTGTTTAACCTGCTTTCCTTGCAGCTGATGCCTCTTGGAATGGAAGCCACCATGTTAGGTACGGGACTTCCAATAATTGGACCAAGAGGACTCTAGGAGCCTAAAATGGATCCTGGCCCAAGTGTCTCGTGGGAAGGAAAACTAGTTTTTGTAATTTTTAGGTTGCCACCAAAACTAACCTGCAGGGGGAGCCCTAACTGTGACTGACAGCTTCTTCAGCCAACCTGCATCCTGGATTACAAGGGAAATCCCCAATACTGCAAGATACAGTGGATCAGTTAGAGTTGGAGGTTGAAGTGTTTTATTTATTTATGTATTTATTGAAATGTTTCACCAGGAAAGCACACTGAGCAACAGGTTGCTCATCTCCCAGTGTGACCTGGGGAGAAGGGGTACAATAGGGATGAGACATTTTACATTCAAGTTACAAAGATCAACATAGCATGCAATTAATTAAAACAGTTGTTACAAATAGTGTTGCATACATATGTAATTTGTGAGAACAGTTAATAAGTGCAATGGTAATAAGTGAACAAGTGCTATCATGAAATAAGGGGTGAAGGAGAGAGAGGATGAGATGACAGATAGTGCAGAGTCATGTCCCGGAGAGACCCCTTCAGGATGTGGGGAACCCTGCAAGGGGACAGGGGACTGGAGTAGGGATTAGAGAGGGAGAGAGAGGTAAGCGTGATTAACACCTAGGAGGGGAAATAAGGCCTGACCCAAAAAGAGAACTCTTCAGGATGTGATGAACCCTGCAACGGGCAGGGAAGTTCAGGTGATTGTAAACCCTCCTGCAGTTAGGCGTTGTAATTGTAGAGTGATAGTGAGATGGAGGAAATGAGAAATAACACCTGGGAGGAGATGAGGCCTGATCCAAGGAACCCACCAGGCTGCTGGGGACCCTGCAAGGAGACCTGGAAGACCAAGGATAGGTAGATGGGGGAAGAAAAAGTGGCAAGCCTAGGCACTATAGGACCCCTTCAGGATGCTGAGAACCATGCAAGGGGAGTGTGAAGGCTAAGGAAAAAGGGGAAGAGAGTAGGGGAAGAGAGAAAGGTAAGAGAACTAGCACCTAGGAGGGGCTAGGGTCAGTAGAGGCAGTAAAGTCGATAGAGGCATTGGGTAAATTCCGAAGGGGGATGAAATATAAGGAGCAAGACGAAGGAAATTAAGGCAGGTCATAACAGGAGTGGTTAGGTTCAAGATAGTTGGAGAGGGCCGTGTTGATGGAATAGAGGGAGGAGAAGTGTCAGATTTGGGGAGGTAGAGAGTTCCATATTTTAGGGAAACAGTGAGAGTACCCAGACTGGCTGGAGAGGGTGGAGCAGCAGGGGACAGTTAGTGTGCCAGTGTCAGTAGATCTGAGGGAGTGAGAAGGAGAAAGGGGTGTTATAAATGAGGGGGAGAGATAGGAAGGGAGTTCACCCAGCCAGTGTTTTATTTATTTATTTATTTATTTATTTATTTATTTATTTATGTTTTTGATAACTGGCTGAGCAAACTGCTCCAAAGGACCATTTTCAGTTGTGACCCAGGCTGTACACTGGCATCAAGCCAGAGTGGTGAATTTAGCACAGTGTGAGAGGCATCTATTTGTAAGGGAAGGGAAGGAAATGGCTCGATAGAGATCACAGTGGTGGGTGCAAGAGGGAGCATCAAGGGCAAAGTGTCAGAAGGAGTTGAAGAGAGTGTCCAATCTGGTCACGGAGGACCTAGGAGTGGCACCATAGACTACGTTGCAGTAGTCAAAAATTGGGAGGATCATCTTCTGGACAAGCTGACACCTAGCCACAGGAGGGATACAACTGTGGTTCCTGAACAAGGCACTCAGCTTGGGGCACAATGTTTTCTGAATGGCGCCAATGTGTCCAGAGAAGTTGAGGTGCTGGTCTAACCAAACCCCAAGGTATCTGAAGGATGAGGTGTCTTCAAGTAAATCCCATCAAGAGTGTGGAAAGTGGGAAGGGAGGGAAACCTAGAGAGTCTCTGCCTTGTGCCAAAGGTCATGGAGACTGTCTTCTTAGCATTGAGGAATAACTGATGGTTTGCAAACCAGAGCTGGACTTTGCTGAAGTCGTGCTGCAAGCTGAATGTAACCTCAGCTGGGCATGAGCCAGATGCATACAGGACAGTATCATCAGCGAACATATATGTGTATGGTGGAAGAGGGGGAGCAGACAGATGGTGGGTCATTCAGGAAGATGGAGAATAGAAGGGGACCAAGCACAGAGCCCTGAAGGATGCCAGTGCAAATCAGGAGAGGTGGTGAGATGACAACTGCGATCTTTTTTTTTTTTATTCATTACGCTTTTTTTTTTCTGCCAATGGCCGCCCAGTATCTTGGCCCAGTCATGGGCTCTCCGCTTCCACTCCCATATTTGGCCGGGGCTCCTTGATACCCCCTGGCTTACCCCCCAGAGTGGAGTTGCGGCACCGGTTATAGTGCCGCAACCGACAGGATAGTTCAAGGAGCCGGCCTGAGAGCTAATTGAAGCCAAGGGTGGGCTTCATCTAGGGCAGCTGGCAGCATTTTTTCCCCGATGTAGGGGGGCAGAGACGTGGAATGACGACCAGGGTCTGCCCTGCCCCCCTGAACAACTGACGTTGGCATGCTCAGTACACCCAGCCTCCATTAGGTGTCCGTGTTACACCAAACACTCTACCCCCTTCCCTCCCAGAGAAGCAGAGCAGTCGTTGGACACTCGATCCTTCTCCTCTGGCCAGCCTTCTGACGTCCCGGGTCCGTTTCCAAACCCAGGTCACCGGTGTCGCAGGTAGGCAACCTACCTCTGCGCTAACTGGCTGGCGGCAACTGCAGTCTTAACTGATTGGGTTCTATCAGTAAGGTAGGCCTTAAACCAATTAGTGGCAGAAGAAGTTAGACCAGCAGATGGGAGGGAACCAAGCAGAAGGGAGTGGGAAACAATGTCAAAAGCCTTGTCAAGATCGACAAATATGGCTGAGGTGATTTGGCCATTGTCCATCCCGGAGAGGATGGAGTCAGTGAGCCAAAGTAGGGAGGTGGTGGTGGTAGAGTGTTTTTTCCTGAAACCAGATTGGAACAGGGTGAAGAAGGAGGTATCAGATAGAAAGGAGGTGAGTTGAGAAAGGACTAGATGTTCATGTAGTTTGGCTAGGGTAGGAAGTAGCGAGATGGGGCAATAGTTGCCAGGGGATGAGGGGTCTTCACCTTTAGGTAGGGGGAGGACTACTGTATGCTTCCATGTGGAAGGGATATTGGAGGTTGAGAAGTAGAGATTTAAGATTAAGGAGAGGGGGTAGGCAATGGCCGGGGCTGAGAGACAGGGAGAGGAGTTTAGGGTCAAGGCCATCTGGGGAAGATCCTTTTGAGGGGTTGATGGGGAGGACAGCATTTAGAGTATCTGTGGGGAGATAGAAGAGAATGAGAAGGAGGTGTGGGAAATAGGAAGTGGAGCATTTTTGGGGGATGAGGGCAGCCGTGATATTTGAGGGGAGGGTAATTAAGGAGGTACTTCAGCAGTTCGGTTGCACAGGAGGTATAATAGAAGTTAAATTCTGCAGCTACAGCATAGGAATTGCTACAAGATTGCCATTTACCTTTAGCACTCAGGAAGGGGGGGGGACTGAGGGGTAACGAGGGCATGAACTACCTTCCAGAACTTGGAAGGGGAATTTATGTTAGTGAGGAAAGCATTTTTGAAGTAATCAGACTTGGCTAGCCTTG
The DNA here is from genome assembly GCA_016271365.2 of Neoceratodus forsteri. NCBI lineage: Eukaryota > Metazoa > Chordata > Ceratodontiformes > Ceratodontidae > Neoceratodus > Neoceratodus forsteri. Next base: position 559,296,488 of record CM057458.1, read on the forward strand.
TTGCCCTGGTACAGGCATTTCAGAGTTTACGGTAGTCTGTGAGGTCACTAGGAAGCTGGGCGGATTTGTGGTGCTTCCAGGCACAATCTCTGGCCCTAAGACAGGCTAAGAGTTCTGGAGTAATCCATGGTAAGTGGTTACCCCTAGGCCTAGTTTTGTTGTTTGAGAGGGGCAAAGACATCCCAATTTGCAAGGAATATTTCTTTGAAGTAGGCTAGAGCCTTATCAGCTGAGAGAGAGGAGACTAAGGGAGACCAGTCAGGGAGAGATAGGTTGTGCAGGAGAGGTTCAAGGTCTAGGGATTTGAAGGAGTGAAGTTGCAAGGTTTTATGTGGAGATTTTGGTCTGTGGATTTTCCTGACAACGAATATTGGGTTGTGGTCACTGAGAGTGTCTGGGAGGACACCAGAGATAATTACTCTATGGGGGTGGGTGGTAAGAGCCCAGTCAATCAGGGAGTGATTTTGTGTCTTATGGTTAGGGCGGGTCGGTTCCGAGATCAATTGCTCGAGGTTCAGGGCTCCAAGATAATTACATATTTTGGACGTCTTGGGAGACAGCCAGTTTAAGTTAAGGTCACCTAAGATGTTCAGTTCACCAGAGCGAGAAAGGGCTGCGATGGAGGTAATGAGGTCAAGAGCAATAGAGGGCTGGACATCTGGACGACAGTAAATGATGACTTACTATATAGATGGGGAGGGTGAAGGGCAGAGTTAAATGAAAACTGCACCCTCATATCTTCTAAATGTCATTTGCTTCCATGTTGACAGACAACTCTTTTCATGTAGCTGTTAAAGATGTATGCAATTGCTTCTGTTAGTTTTCACACTTCATACTAGGCTCTGTCACTCTCCTGGGAGGGTCCATTTCATGGTTGTTGAAATCTCATTGTCCCTGCGAGCTGCATTAGCATATGAGAATGTGATGCATAATCAACCTTTAAACTCCTCAGTATGCCTGTCTGCTTAAGTAGTTTTAAAAGAACCAAGTTGCAAGAAGCTGTGAAATACCACATTTGCCTTCAGTGAGTTTTACAAGCTATCTGAGTTATAATGCAGTTTTTTTCCCTTTAAAACTCCATTCAGTTTATAAGTTTCCAGAGAGTTTTACAAGGTAGTTGTTATTTTAGCATAGAGATACATGATATAAATGGGTAGGAATGCTGGGGCCACAGTCATAGCAGTGATGCCTGCTCAGGGCAGTCCTGGAAAGACTTTGAGTCAGGCGGGCAGAGATGGTGACTGTGGCCAGCTGGTAGGAATGCTGGGGCCACAGTCGTACCAGTGATGCCTGCTCAGGGTAGTCCTGGAAAGACTTTGAGTCAGGCAGGCAGAGATGGTGACTGTGGCCGGCCAGTAAGAACGCTTGGGCCACAGTCATAACAGTGATGCTCACTCAGGGCAGTCCTGGAAAGACTTCGGGGAAGGCAGGAAGTATGAACAGCTCGAGCTTCCAAGCAGCTGCTCCTTGAATGGAGCATAGGGGAATCAGCGGGAAGATACCTGCCTAGTCTCCTTGCCACATTTCTCCTGCTTCAAACTGCCTATCACAGAAGTCTGAAGTACTCCGATTTAAGTTTGAAACTGCAGCAGAGCGAAGAAGAAGTCTGCCAGTAATACTTGCATTTTGGACCGAAGATTTGCTCCTGTGAAGCAATCGGCCCAGCAGTGTGCAAGATGAATTTTAGATCGAGAGGTTTGCTCAGTGAATCTACTGAATTAACTACCAGACTGTGTCCAAACAGTACAAAGTTAGTGCTGTATTATTTGAATGTGCTGAATGTGTTGAATGTGTTGCAAGGGTCGAGACCTGCTTGCCCGCAACCCAACCCATTATGCCAGCTGGAGGCATCACCAGCAAGAAGACAAACAAACTTTGCCAATTTGCTCATCCTGCCTGGGCCTTTGCCAATCCAGCCCAGACCAATCACCCTGCACCAGAGACTGTTTCGGTGAGAGACCGGCTTTGGGGATCCAGCCCCTGTGCAACAACAGCTCACAGGTTGCGGCCACCTGGAGGAAAGGCATTGAACAGGAGGTGCATTGTGTTGGCCCTGCTTCCCCGTGCTCATTGGTGAACACCACAAGGTCTCCATATCACCTGCCTTTCAGCAGAAATCTAGTAACGTGAGCACAATCAGGGTAGCTCCCTGCAACAAGTGTTTAAATCCTCTGTGGTACCATCTAATTGTTTCAGTTTTCTGGGTTTACAACGGATGGAGCCAACTGGCTCAGTTTACAAATAGCTTGTTATTTTGCATGCTAACTGCTTTTCTTTCCATCAAGGGCCCCAACATCAGCCGCAATGCTGGCTACCCCTAGACAACGCCTCTGGCTAGCTAACTATTTCATCCTGGGTACCCAGTGTTGTGTGACTGTTATTTGGGACTAAAAAAAGTGCATGCCAAACCTGAATCAAATCAGATTACCAATCATTTGTCTAGATTCACGCCCCCTTACTTGTTCACGACCCCTAAATAAACCTGATTGTCTGTTTTCACGTTTAACCTGGCTAGTGTTCAAATTATTAGTTGGGTCACAGTACTGAAAGTGTGCAAGTGCCATGTTAACCTTATTTTGCAGAGGGTCTCAGGGGATATTGCTGAAGGTCCAACCCTGGTGGTAAGTGTGAAGGGAGTGTGTATATTAGTGTTGCTACTGTATATACTGACTGTGAATTTACTGCTGTACCAGGTACTGGGCCACTAGGAGGGTTAGTGGGTGGTTATAGCTTCCCAGAGGTCTATAGCAGGATAGGTAGACACCCCCAATACCATTACGCTGGGTGGAGGCACCTTATTACTGAATCCAGGCCCCTCAACCTGTACTTAGTCATAGAGGCAGGGGTAGTAACCTTAGGAATAGCAGCACCTAGGAATTACATCTTGGAGGTACCACTGGGATTAGCACCCCCTAGTAGCCAAAAGATAAAATTGCAGCCAACTGTAACTTTGGCGGTAAAACCGCCTGCAACATGTTGCCCCCACTCCCAAAGGTCATACTGAGGCTATGGATGGTATGTTCTCTGGATTTTTCCCCATCACTAGTGGGGAAAAGGATTGGAGAAACTTGGAAAACTCATGCTCGCTAGATGGTAAAAAATTAGCCTGGGACAGAGGAGCAAAAGCGGCAGGACATTGTAGTAATCCTTCGGGGCCTGCCCTAACAGTTATTCAGGGGCTCAAATCTACTTGGTCCACTGCATCCACACAGCAATACTTGGACACCCTAATCTCAGTTTTTGATCCCCATGTGGATGTAGATCAGTTAATGTGGGAGTTCAAGGCTATGCGTCAGCGCAAAGGGGAATTGCTGTTGGACTACTTAATGAGATCAGAGCACATTTTGTTAAAAGCATTTGACAGAGGAGGGGTAACGTCACAGGACATAAACCAAGTTTGGATGGATCATGCTCTAACCTCAGTTGAGGATCCTCAGTCTGTAATGTTTCAGTTACAAATGCAGCAGTGCGTAGATGATGCTCCTTCCTTTGTTGCACTAATGCGAGCAGAGATAAGAGTTGAATACCAGTCAGATGAAGACAATCCTGTGGTATCTACTTCAGGACAAACAGCGGTGGCTAAAGACAATGCACAACTTGGGTGTTCTAGTGAAGGTGCCGGGACTGTGACACCCACAGAAGATGACTCATCCCTTTCTTTAGAGATCAAACTAAACAAGTTGGAGGCCAGGTTTGACTGGTTGTATAAATTAGTTATAGAAAAGTGCAAGTGGCAGCAAAGAACTTCTGGTGGCCCTGACAGAAAGAGGCTCATGGACAAGGACGTGGTGTTCTGCTATCGTTGTGGTCAAGATGGACATAAGCAGAATGAGTGTCATTCCCCTGAAAATGTGGACAAGGTAAATGCCCAACTAATAGCTTACAGACAGTCTTGATTGAGCGCTTCACAAAAGAACGCAAAGAACCATGCCAAATCACACGCGCATCAGGGCCAGCATTGAGAGCACAACTGGTGACATACCTGATGATCCTGAAGTGTTTGAAGTTAATGACTCTGATGTTAGGATGAACAATATTGCAAATGAAAACGATGATTCTGACAGTATCGGTAATGTGTTATGTGATTTAAATTCTATGGAATTTCTTCCTGATGACGAACCTGGAATTTCAGAACAAGTCAATGCCAGTGTATCTTCTGAATCAGAACCCACAGAACAAGCAAATGAAAGTATATATTCTCACCCCAGTAATACTAAGGTAGTCATAACTTTATGCAGTCAGTCTTCTAAGTAGAACTGCCCAGAGAGAATTTGGTACACATGCAAATGATGGAATCTTTTGCATGGGCCACTCTTCAAATGCTGCCTTCTACTAACTGCCTTAGTTTTAAACCCCTCAGATTTTTCGCTCTGCCTGTCAAGATTAGATGCTCAGAGATACTCTCCTCATCATCATCTTGTTCTGGCATAAAAAACCTTATAAAATATTATAAGCATGCTTTACATTTCATCTGCTGTCTTTTACTTTTTGTAATTTTAAGTAAACCCGTAGTTTTAGTGTTTAAATTGTAAGCTTGTTTTAAGAACCGCTAATACCGGTTCCTGAACTGATAGCCTCAGTTCATTTTACCTCGGTCCCCGGGTCCCCATCAGTTTTTCAGTGGTTCTGGAACCGACTACAACTGCAAAATAAACTTTAAAATGAAATATTTTTAAGCAGTTGCCACTTTTATTGGTTTTACATTGAAAATGTCCAAAAAACTGAGAAGAAAACTGGTGATCCTGGTTTCAAACCATGTATTCAGCGTGGTGAAATTTTGTTAAGTCAAACATTCTTTTGTTTTACCTATCTGGACATGAACATTTAAAAGCAGAGTGAAATCTGCAATACATGTCCTGAGAAAAATATTGAAAATGCCTGGATAAAGTTAAAAAAAAAAAAAAACTATCACCACCTAAGGGTCCCTCGAGCTCTGACCACTTCACACCCTAACTTACTAAGGGTGAATCCACAACAGTTACTGTAACTGCAACCCCTGAGATGGGCATATAACCAATTCCTAAGAGGCTTGCAGAACCGGCTGACTCCCTGGTTTCCTCAAAGAAATCAAAGAAAACTAAGCACATCTGGGGACTTCTGTGCCTGCTACAAAGCCTGCCAACTACTGCAGAAATTGCACAGGCCTGTTCTGATTGTGGGAAAGTATTTGCCAAAACAGATAAGCACAGTTGTGTGTTGCTTTCCTTGGCTATGATCACCTAAATGAAGATTGTGACATTTGTAAAACGTTCCCATGAAAAAGTGTAGAGAAATGCCTGGAATGGCTAAAGAAAACACTTTCAGGCTTACAAGGGCTGTCTGCCTCTCAGCAGCAGTCCTCTGCAAAGCAGTCTGTCTCCTCTGGTCAGTCTTCCTATTATTTAAGAGGAAGAATATGTGATTTTGATGAAGTGGAGGAAGGGGAACCTATTGAATCTGAGGTTTTCTCTGAACATGAGTTTGGCTCTCCCCAAAGAGCATCTGAGGATTATTCCTCACTCTTCACATTTGTGAGAAATGATTGGGCAGACACCCACTAAAAGCTTCTCCTTCCTGCGAATAAATTCTTCAGGAAAGAAACTTTAAAGATTTTACAAACTCCAAGCTCTGATCCCCTTCTTGATAAAAGGATGTATAAGAAATATCAGTTGGACAGGGAGGAAACTGACATTTCATTCCCCCACCCTGTCCACCAAGGAGTAGTTAAACTGAAAGCCTGTGACAAGGCAAAGATACCCCTGGCATCCTATCCTCCTAAAAAGAATCCCAGGAAAACTGACAACATGGCACAAAAGGGATATTTATCAGCTTCCGTGGCCATCAGGCAGGACACTCTCAAGCCTGTGCTGCTCAATACCAAAGGTCACTATGGCAGTCTGTCCTTGCTATGGCAGTCAAGGCCCAGACTCCCTTGTCAGATGATCTAGCTGAAACTGCTACATTTGGTTTGGAAGCAGCCAAATAACAGTTCAAATGGCTGCTGTCAGATGGATGCCAAATAGAGTGGTTCAGAGGAGGTTTGCCTGGCTGCGAGTCACAAGCCTCACTCAGGATACCCAAACCAAGACTATGGATTTCCTAGTCGAGGGTAATTCCTCTTTGGAGAAAAGATAAAGGCTTAACATGAAAAAGCTGGATGAATACACCACAGCAAGACCTTTTCTATCAGGCTATGGCTGCACCTCAGTATCAGCAGTGCCCACAGCAGGAGTACCTCAAACCACATGAAGTCTTGCTGTATTCTGACTATTGCAGTTAGCCCCAGCACTCAAACTGCCCTGGAGAGAAGAGGGTTAATTTTCTATGCAGAGCATAGAACGTTGAGCTCGAGCTCGGTTCAAACTGCTGTCTGCTGCACTCAGAAGCACAACTGTCAGATTCTTTATTCCGCCTAACTGAACGGTCACTCCGGAGATTTCTCCTTTACTCGCAGTGTGAAAGTCGGTTAAAGTCTTTGGTTTTTACCGATTATTTTTTCGCAAGTTTCAATTCAGATCTCTGTCTGTGGTACAGTAAGTACTGGGTAGTGAACTAGACATAGTAAACTTATGGAAATTGTAAAATTGATTTTCGACCAGTTCGGCTGAACCAGACGTTTTGTGAATTACATACTCTGTCTTTGTTTCTAAACTTAGAGTGTGGTTGCTGGTCCTTATCGTTTTTTAAAAAAACACATTTTCTTGTGTTTTTTTTCCAATACCCGTGCCACGGTTAGAAACCGATAAGGGTGTCTTGCCTGGTTGTTTGCCATAAAAAGGGTAAGTCTGTGGTTAGGATGTCTATGTCTGAGAAACTCAAAAGAAAAACCGGGCCCACTGGGTTTCAACACTGCAGTGCAGTGTGTGTGGGGAGGTATTTGCTAAGGCTAATTCCCACACCACCTGTGTTTATTGTCTGGGGTTTGACCACCTTGATTCAGACTGCCAAATCTATAAAAATGTCACTAAGTCTATCCTGGAAAAAAGATTAGGTAGGCTTAGGGATAAGGAGGCCGTGAAGTCCGCTGACCTGGATGGCCAGCCCGGTTCGGTTCCGACCAAACCTGAGGGAGTGCCCTCTGACCAGGGTGATACTTCTTCGGGCAAGAGGACAGCCGATCCTGAGGGATTGGTTCCTACAAAAAGACAAAGAAAAGAAAAATTGGTCGGTTCGGATCCAGAGACCCATTTTCCAACTGCAGAAGAGATTGCCAAAGTGATAAGGATTGTAGAATTGCTTCGCCTGGTTCTGTCTGATCCGGTGCCTACTGGCAGGCGCTCGGTTCAGTCAGTTCCTCTGGTTCAAGGTTATGCCTCTGAATATTTTTATGAACCGGATTTGGAGGGGGATGAAGATTATGATGATGATGATGACGATGACAGTGATGAGGAAGGTCTGGATGAGCACATTAAACCAGACATCTCCTCAGACAGGCCTTCTGGTGTTTCCCCTCCTAGGCTTTCTGAGTCCCCTTCCCACTACATGTTTTACAGGAAAGTGGCAGAAACCCTCCAGATCCCTGTGGAGGAAGCTGTGGAGGAACAAGAGGAACCTGATTATGTGGAGATGATGGACATCCCAGAGTCCAAGAGACTTTCTATTCCCCTTCATAAGCCTTTTGGGAAATAGACACAAAAGATTTAAAAAACTCCAAATTCTGTACCTCCTGTCGACAGAATGGTGGACAAAAGGTACACCTTATCAGGTTCAGGTACAGAGTACTTGTATTAACAATGCAGTCATGTTGGGGTTGTGCAGGCTGCAGCCTGTGATAAGGCTAATATACCCTTGGCTTCACACCCCCCAGATAAAGACTCTAGGAAGCTGGATGCCATGGCAAAGAAACAGTACATGGCATCCGCCTTGGGACTCAGGCAGGCTAATTATACAGCCTATGCAGCCAGGTACCAGAAGTCCAGGTGGGACACTGTACTGGCACTGGCTAAGCAGGCCTCCCCCCAGCTGGCCTCGGAGCTGGAGGGGGTGACTGCTGATGGGATTGCGGCATCTAAGGTACAGTTCCATGCTGCTGTGGACTCCAATGTGGACATAGTGTCATCTAGAGTCATGGCTACATCTGTGGCTCTTCGGAGAATGGCTTGGCACAGATGTACTTGTCTCTCACAGGACACCCAGGCTAAGGCCATGGATTTCCCTGTGGTGGGTAATTTTTTGGGGAGCAGACAGAGAATTACATGAAAAACATGGATGAGCATAGGACCACCTATAGGAGTGCACAAGCCAAGGAAAGGCATGCAACTCCTGAAAGGCAGCAAGCTAGGAGCAGGGGCAGGCCTTTTCATAGGCCTTTCTACCGAGCACAGGCCTCTTCTCCTTTTCCTCAGAGGGGGTTCTTCAGAGGGAGAGGCAGGAAGGGGATGAGCAGTGCTGCATCCACCCCTCAACCTAGAGCTCCTGCCAAGCAGACACCCTGATGTGTCAGCCCGGGCCGACTCCCCCATTCCTGTAGGAGGCAGGCTGGCTTACTTCGTCCAGGACTGGATGTTTGTTACCTCAGACAAGTGGGTCCTGGAGATGGTAAGCCAGGGGATGGTTCTCAGCTTCAAGAAATTTCCAAAGCTGAGGGCCAGATCTTTTCCATCTGCAAGCATCTCTGAAACCATTGCCTTAGATGCAGAGGTTTCATCTCTACTGGCTCTAAAGGCTGTAAAGAGAGTTCCTACACTGCACAGGGGCAAAGGTCTGTACTCCAGGTACTTCCTTACCCCAAAAAAGACAGGGGAGTGGCGACCCATCCTAGACTTAAAATACCCGAACAAACATCTTTTAAAACCAAAATTCAAAATGGTGATTCTGGGAATAATCCTTCCCTCTCTAAGGCCAGGGGACTGGCTAGCCTCCCTGGACTTAAAAGATGCCTACTTTCACATTCCCATCAGGTGCTCCCACAGAAAGTACCTCAGGTTCGAATTGCCTTCAGGCCATTATCAGTTCAAAGCTATACCCTTCGGCCTGACATTGGCTCCTAGGGTATTCACAAAATGCCTAGCAGTAGTAGTGGCCTTTTTAAGAAGGAAGAATATTTCTATATTACCATACCTGGACGACTAGCTCATTGTGGGTAAGCCCCCAGACCAAGTCAAGTCAGACCTGCTACTGACTCAGCAAGTGCTCACTTCTCTAGGATTCCTTCTCAATCTTCCCAAGTCAGTTCTCAAGCCTTTACAGCCTTAACAGCTCCTCACCTTCATAGGTGCAGAGCTGGATACAGTCAAAGCAAGAGCTTTTCTTCCCCTGGAAAGGGCAAGCGCTATTGTAGAGCTGGCTTCTTCATTCCACCTTCTGGTCTCCTGGCCAGCAAGGCACTTCCTTCAGCTTCTGGGCCACATGGCAGCTTCTGCAGCAGTGTCCAAGGGGCCAGATTTCAGATGAGGAACATTCAGTTTCACCTGAGGGCCTTTTGGTCTCAGAAGAAAGATTCTCTAACCAAACTAGTTCCAGTGACTCAGACTCTGATCCAGGCTCTCCAATGGTGGCAGGATCAGGAAAACCTCAGACAAGGAGTCCCAAGGCACCTAGCTTCACCTGAGCTCTTTCCTTCTAAGATTGCTTGAAAGGACAGAGCAGAGAACCTAACCAGAGCAAGGGAAATGGATTAAGACTTCTTTTGGCTAAGCAGATTTACTGTGTGTTGTTATTTTTATTTTGTACTCACAGGGATTGCCACTGTTTGTTGCTAACATTTCATTGCTTTATTTTTCTCTGATTCAAATTGTTGTTGCTGGTATACCTTCTTCTGCATTATTACAAGGTGTGCCTACAGGTGTGTGCTAACAGATTACTGCTGTAATCTTCTGATTCAAATTGTCTTTTGCAAGGTATAACTTCTGTTACTGCTTTATTTTTCTATGTAGCAAAGTGTTTCTTACAGGGTACAACTTCTCTAAAATAATTACAGGTGGTGCTTACATTTTTGTGACTTTTTATCATTGGGCAAAGCAAAATTACTGTTTGACACTGTTTTATTCTTTTTTTGTTGAAAAGGTTTGTTGTCTCAGAGGTGTTTCAGTCTCCTTTTCACATTGAAGGAGCTAATTGCTTTCCTCCCACAGCTCTTCCAGAGGGTTAGGTGTGTATCTGGGGGGGTGGAGCTGGCAAACTGTCAGTAATTTCCAACAGAAAGAAGGGTTAAAAGGTCAGGTTAGTTAATATCTTGGAGGTAGAAGACTTGGTTTGCTGGCCAAGGCACCTAGCTTCACCTGAGCTCTTTCCTTCTAAGATTGCTTGAAAGGACAGAGCAGAGAACCTTACCAGATCAAGGGAAACAGATTAAGACTTCTTTTGGCTAAGTAGATTTACTGTGTGTTGTTATTTTTATTTTGTACTCACAGGGATTGTTACTGTTTTTTGCTAACATTACATTGCTTTATTTTTCTCTGATTCAAATTGTTGTTGCTGGTATACCTTCTTCTGCATTATTACAAGGTATGCCTACAGGTGTGTGCAAACAGATTACTGCTGTAATCTTCTGATTCAAATTGTCTTTTGCAAGGTATATCTTCTGTTACCTCTTTATTTTTCTCTGTAGCAAAGTGTTTCTTATAGGGTATATCTTCTCTGAAATTATTACAGGTGGTGCTTTACAGGTTTTACAGTTTTATCTAACATTAGGATAAGCTTTCAGGGTTACTGCATTTGTTGTTGACTGATTGTTTCTGCTCTTACCTCCTTGTTCTTTCATCCGTGGTTCTTCTTTTTTGGCAGGGGAAGGGCTCAGCCACCCCCCCATCCCCAACCACCCCACACTACAATCCTTTGATAGGGTACCCCAATTGTGACATTTCCTGTGGCAAAGCAGGAAGGGGCGGATCAGTGGAGCATCCACAAGGTGAGCTCATTTACAGGGGCACTAGTAATTTAACTTGTTATAACAATTTATATGAAAACAAAACACAAAATCAGACCATTACTTGCATTTTCTTCTTCTAATTACTCTGACCAGGTTATAAACCCAGCAAACTTATCTGGAATGGATATCATTAACTGCAGGTACTGCGGAACACTTTTCAGAAGGACAGTCTTACAGGATTTAGGACACTGTCCTACATGCTGGGCCATTGGAGATCTTAGGGCTCAGCTCCCGGCTGTATGGTCAGAGATTGCGTGCCTCAAATTTCATACTCAAGAGGAAATACATTATAAGAACCACCCGCCATTTCCCCAACATCCAACAGAAGAACCTCAACCGCAGAGGGTAGTTGGTCCAGGAGGTTGGCAGGTGGTTAGGAGGGGCAAATTGGGTGCCCCATCACTCTGTGCTCTCCAACATATTACCTCCAAAAAACATATAAACACTACAAACAGGTATCTGCCTCTAGCTCTGAAATCAAACAAAGGGGCAGAGGACACTGCAGAGCAAGACACTACAGCACAGGAGCTAGCACAACCAAACTCGCCCAAATCAGGAACCAAAACAAAAAAAACAAAAAGGAAATCCAAAAAACTTCTGATCATAGGAGACTCCATGATTTGGGGAGTTGATACCAATCTCCAGCGAGGGGTAATGGTCAGATGTCTCCTAGGTACATCAGCGTGGAGATAGACACTGACCGCATTGCTAAAATTGTTTACAAAGCAGGAGAAAACATTGATGTCCTGGTACACATAGGGACTAATGCTCTCGCCAGCCGGTCAGTTATGGAGACCAAGGAACACCTGACCAGGCTGGGTGACAAACTATCATCCATTTCGTCCGACATCTCCTTCTCTGAGGTTCTGCCAGTCTGGGAGAGGAGGGCAGATGGATGGAAGGTCAGAGAAGGGGATATAGGGGAGCTAAACATGTGGCTCAAGGGCTGGTGCCAGGAAAAAGGACACAGATTTGTAGGGAACTGGCAACAGTTCTGGGAGTGAAAGTTCTTTAAATTTGATGGACTGCATCTGACTAAGGAGGGAGTCAGTGCATTGGGGCAGAAGTTTGATGTCTTTGCAGAATATTTAAACTAGCAAATGGGGAGAGGGGTACAGCACCTCATACGTCAAATGGGAAGAACACCCCTCCCCCCTCAGCTAGTGGTCAAACAGGGATTCAGCATGTTTGCAGTTCATTTGCATCACCAGGTAAGAAAAAAGGTCCGTATCCCCATACGATGCACAGGGAAAATGCAAAACCTCACCCAACAACAAACACACCAAAATCTGGCCAATGGAAAATCATGTACACAAATGCTCACAGCCTGGGAATAAGATCCCAGACCTGCAGGCAATAATGTCAGAGGCTAAACTGGACAGAGTAGTAATTAATGAGATGTGGTTTACCAGTAACCACACTTGGGAGACTTCAGTACCTGGCTATGTACTGTTCAGAAGAGACAGAAGTGCAAAAAGGGGGGTAGAGTGGCCCTGTATATCAATGAAAATATCACAGCTACAGAAATTCAGAATACACATAAGGAGCCAGAAGAACTGTGGGTCACCCTGGAAACAGGAAATGGAACAGCCATAAGAACTGGGGTTTTACTACAGGCCCCCAGACCAGGGGGAGGACATAGACACATTACTGTTAGAAGATATACAAAACATGACAGCTAAAGGGGAGGTTCTGATAATGGGAGACTTCAACATGCCAGATACAGATTGGTCAATACCAGCAGGAACATCTGCCAGAACTAGACACGTGGTGGATTCCCTGCAGGGGGAGGGCCTCAAACAACTGGTACAACAACCCACAAGAGACAGGGCTATCCTAGATCTAGTACTGACTAACAGGGAAGGGATCACAGATCTCCAGGTAGAAGGTCACCCTGGGCCAGTGACCATCACATGGTATGGCTCAATTTGGCCACTACATCTAAATCATCCCATTCCAAGGCAAAAATATGGGACTTCAAAAGAGCTGACTTTGATAAGATGTCCAACAGAGTTAAGCTAGTCCTGGCAAAAAGAAACACAGGTGAGGGGGTACAGGCAAAGTGGGCAAGCATTAAGGATGCAATACTTGAAGCAACATCCCATTGTGTTAGACAGAAAAGGAAGTGCAAAAGAAGAAGGAAACCACTTTGGTTCTCAAATACAGTAGCAGAAAAGGTCAGAGCCAAAAGGCTGGCCTTCAGGAAATATAAGGGAACACAGCAGCAGGATGAAGATAGGGAAGCATACAAGGCAGTAAGGCAGACAAAGTCCCAAACTGAGGAAACACTAGCACGAACAGTGAAAGAAGGTGACAAGACTTTCTATAGATACATTAGCGAAAGGAGAAAGTCCAGAGGGGGTATTGCTAAGCTCAAAGGAGAAAAGGGGGCATGTGAGGAGGAGGACCCTGTAAAAGCATCTATCCTAAATAGATACTTTTGCTCGGTATTTACTAAAGAGAATGTAGGGCAGGGCCCACAGCTCAGCACCATGGACACAGGGGGGAGGGAGGTGAGCACTACTCCCTTCACAAAAGAAAGGGTCCTACAAGAGCTCGCTAAGCTCAAGGTGGACAAGGCAATGGGACCTGATGGCATACATCCCAGGGTACTTAAGGAGCTAAGGTGGAACTAGCAGAGCCATTAGCAGAACTGTTTAGTGAGTCTCTGAGCACAGGAGAGGTCCCAGAAGACTGGAGAAGGGCTCATGTGATCCCGCTCCAGAAGAGTGGTAGCAGGGAGGAGGCAGGGAACTACAGACCAGTCAGTCTTACCTCAGTAGTGGGCAAGATTATGGAGGCACTCCTTAAGGAAAGGATAGTGCAACACCAGGAATCCATAGGGGCACAGGATCCAAGACAGCATGGGTTTACAAAAGAAAGATCCTGTCAAACTAATCTCATAGATTTCTTTGACTGGGTAACCAGAGTGATGGACCAAGGGGGAGCAGTTGATGTCGCCTACCTTGACTTCAGCAAAGCTTTCGACATTGTTCCACATAGAAGATTGATAAATAAGCTGGGTTGGCTCTGGGTGGGTCAGAAGTTGGTCAACTGGATGGCAAACTGGTTGACAGGCAGAAAACAGAGAGTGGTGGTAAATGGTATACAGTTAGAAGAGATACAAGTCACAAGTGGGGTACCTCAGGGATCAGTCCTGGGGCTAGTCCTCTTCAATATCTTCATTAGTGACATTGCAGATGGACTAGAGGGTAAGGCTTGTCTGTTTTCAGATAACACCAAGATCTGCAACAGAGTAGATGATCCAGATGGGGTGGGCAGAATGAGAAGAGATCTGGATAAACTAGCAAAATGGTCAGAAGAGTGGCAACTGGGATTTAATGCAAAGAAGTGCAAGATCATGCACATAGGGAAGGGAAACCCTGAAGTCACCTATAGGCTGGGAGGGGAGTTGCTGGGAGTCACAAAGGAAGAAAGAGACTTGGGTATCATCATCGATGACCTGAAATCATCCAAGCAGACCTCTAAAGCAGTAGGTAAGGCTAGGGGGATGTTAGGGTGTATTAGTAGGGGTATCGCAAGTAGTAAGAGGGAGGTAATAATCCCTCTTTTCAAGACACTGGTTAGGCCCCCATCTGGAGTACTGTGTGCAGTACTGGAGGCCACACCTTCACAAGGACATTAACCAAATTAAGGCAGTCCAGAGAAGGGCAACTAAAATGGTGCAGGGACTGCATCAGAAGACATATGAGGACAGATTAATGGAGCTCAATATTATATCCCTTGAGCAAAGGAGGGAGAGAAGTGATATGATCGAAACATTCAAACACCTTAAGGGCATTAACAAGGTGAAAGAGTCTAACATGTTTAAATATGAGAAAAATAGCAGGACAAGAGGACACAGCATGAGATTAGAGGGAGGCCAATTAAGGGGGAATGTGAGGAAATTCTTTTTCACAGAAAGAGTGGTGGACGCATGGAACGGCCTACCTCAGGAAGTGGTGGCTATGAATACAGTGCAGGGCTTCAAACAGGCATGGGATAGGCATAAGGGAGCAATACAGATGAGTATGAATAGATAGGCCACTGACAGAGCAAAGGACGATGGCACATTTATATGGTAGAAAAAGAAATGGGCAGACTGGATGGGCCTTGCAGTCCTTATCTGCCATCAACCTCTATGTTTCTATGTAGTCTTACTCTGTGGTCTTAACCACGGATGTTTCTCTATTGGGGTGGGGAGCCCATCTGGGGGCTCTCACAGCCCAGGGACTGTGGTCCCCTCAGGAATCCCTTCTTCATATCAGCCTCTTGGAAATCAGGGCGGTCTTTCTGGCCTTGCAAGCTTTCTCTCAGTCAGTGCAGAACAAGATGGTTCAGGTCAGGACAGACAACACCACCTCCATGTGGTACATCAACAAGCAGGGAGGCACTAGGTCTATGGCCTTGTGCACAGAAGCCATGAAATTGTGGTCCCTAGCTTATTCTCTGCAGACCTCTCTGATGGTAGTCCACCTTCCAGGGAAGGACAATGTGCTAGCAGATGCATTGAGCAGGATCTCTCAGGGCCAACACGAATGGTCCATGGATCCTCTGGTGTTGAAAGTGATTTTTTTCAAGGTGGGGCACTCTTTGCAGCCCCAGACAATCACCAACTTCCTCTGTTTTGTTGCAGACCCTCAGTCTTGGGCTCAGTCCCTCTGGATGCTCTGATCTTGAACTGGGAGGGGAAATTTCTATATGCCTTCCCTCCTTTTCCTCTACTGTTCAAGGTTCTGGTCAAGATAAGGTCACAGCCCTGCAAAGTGATTCTAATTGCGCCAGACTGGGCCAGGCAGCCTTGGTACCCCTGTTGCTGTCCCTAGCAGTCCATCTTCCCCTGTCTCTTCCCAGGAATTACAACCTGTTAACCTCCTCTCAGGGGAGGATTTGGTACCCCAATCTTCGGTCTCTCAATCTCAAGGCATGACTCTTGGAGAGTTAGAGTATGCAGATTTGCATCTGTCCCAAGGGCTTCTGGATATTCTCAAAGCCTCTCGAAAGCCTGCCATCAGAAAAACTGTAACTCCAAATGGAAAGGATTCAGCATTTGGTGTTCCAAGAAGCATATATCCCCAGACACTGCTGAATTGTCTAAAGTTCTGGATTATATGGTTCATCTTAATGGCCTACGCCTCAGACCAGCTACTCTCAAAGTATATTTGTCAGCTGTTTCTGCTTTCCTGTCAGTGGGAAAGCCTTGCTCACTGTCATCTCACCTTCTATTCTGTAAATTTTTCATGGGATTGCTTCTTACCAATCTCCCCTTTAGGGATCCTATCCCTGCTTGGGATCTTAATGTTTGCATTGCTCAGCTTATGCAACCCCCTTTTGAGCCTTTGTCTTCAGCAGAGCTTAAGTACTTGACTTGGAAAATGGTGTTCCTGGTAGCTATTACCTCTGCCAGGCATATCAATGAATTGCAAACTCTGCCAGTGGAGCCTGATTTTATCTCATTCCATAGAGATAAGGTGGTCCTTAGAACTAACAGGAGGTTTTTACCTAAAGCGGTTTCAGATTTTCATCTGAATCAATCTGTGTCTCTCCCTGTGTTCTTCACTGATCATTCTTCTTCAGGAGAAAGAAGTACAGTTTGATGTTAAAAGAGCCCTTAGTTACTATATTGAGCGTATTTAAGGCTCACAGGTTTGACTCCCTCCAGTTGTTTCTCACTTATGGGAAGTGGGAAGGACAAACCTGCCACTAAGATAACTATTGCCAGGTGGATTGTCTCTTGTATTCAATTAAGCTATGAGAAGCTAGGCAACTACCTCCTCAGGTCTGAGGGCTCATTCAACTAGAGTAGAGCTGTTTCTGGCTGCGCCAGGGATATTCCTTTGCTAGAGATATGTAAAGCAGCCACCTGGAAAACAGTCCATACATTTAACAAACATTACTCCCTGGACATCCAGGCTAGGAGTGATGCTCGGTTTGGTACAGCAGTACTGCAGAGCCTATTCCCAAGGTAGGTTCGATTCCCTCCTCCATGGAGGTACTGCTTGGTAGTCTGCAATAGTCAGAATACAGCAAGACTTCGTGTGGTCTGAATTAAAAATTACTCACCTTAGTAATTATGTTTCTTCTAATGGAGTCTTGCTGTATTCTGACCTCCCTTCCTGCCTCCCCTCTCAGAACCTGTTTTGGGACGGGCTAGCAGGTGCAGTGTTACAAACCAGGGTGCATTTGGGCACCCCTCCTTTAGAGAAGGGAGGGTTATATTATTAATTTAATAGTCTTAAGTTGTTCACTACCTGTTTTTTTGATTTTGGATTTCTTGACTTGAGTCTTTTGAGGATCCAAAATATTTGGTTGCCATTTGGCTAGTAAAAATTTTACAATTTCCACATAGTAGTTAGTTAGTATTAGCTCGTAAGAATCTGACGGTTGTGCTTCTAAGTATAGCAGACAGAGGTTTGAACCAAGCTCGAGCTCAACGTTCTATGCTCTGCATAGAAAATTAACCCTCTTCTCTCCGGAGAAGTTTGAGTGCTGGGGCTAACTGCAATAGTCAGAATACAGCAAGACTCCATTAGAAGAAACATAATTACTAAGGTGAGTAATTTTTTCTACAGGCAGACAGACAAGTGGTCCTGGAGATAGTGAATCAGGGATTGTCTCTGAGTTCAAATTCCTTCCAGCAGTAAAAACAAAAGTTTTCAACCCATCTACAGATTTAAAGAGACAGAAAACTTCTGGAAAAAGAGGTTCAAAACCTGTTACTGTCAAAGACAGTAGAGCCTGTCCTGGTATAGCAAAAAGTACCACAAAGAAAATGGTGAGTGACAGCCTGTCTTAGACTTCATGGTACTAAGCAGGCATCTGACAAAGCCAAAGTTCAAAATGGTGACTTTGGCACTGATTCTGCCAACGCTCCAAAAAAGGGGAAGGGTTGACATCACTGCACTTAAATTATTTCCACATCCCCATAAGGGAGTCTCACAGAAAGTACTTCAGGTTCAGACTCCCATCAGGTCACTCTGTAAGAGTGTACACAGTGGTTGTAGCACCTTCAAAGACAAGGTGTCACAGTTTTTTTCATATCTAGAGGACTGGCTGGTGGTTGTAAAATCACCCCAGCAAGTGGGTCTGCAACTTACCTAGGGGCTCCTGGAGTCTCTAGGATTCCTAGTAAATCTAAAGAAAGCCTGTCCTTCAGCCTGCTCAGGCACTACAGTTCATAGGAACATAGCTTAATACCCTGCAAGACAGGGTCTACCTGCTTCTATGCAGGACAAGAAGTATTCCACTGATATTGGGCTCATTCATACTGAATGAACTGAAAAATAAAAAATAAATAAATAAACCAAAAACTGCAAAACAGTTTTTTCAGCTACTGGCCACATGGCACCTGCCACTGGTGCAGTCTTGGAATCCAGGTTACGGATCAGGGCTATTCAGTTTCACCTCAGGGCTCACTGGTGTCAGAGAAAGGACCCTCTTTCAAAACTAATTCTAGTAACAAAAACATTGTTACCTGCCTCCAATGGTGGAAAGAGGAAACCAACCTAAGGGAAGGGGCTTTTTTTTTTCAGCAAGAGCCTCCATCAGTTGTCTGATAACAGAGGCATCTCTACAAGGGGGACGGGCGCTCATCTGGGGGTTCACATTCCCAAGGCACATGGTCAAGCGCAGAGTTACTCCTGCACATAAACCTGCTGGATCTAAGAGTAGTGTTACTGGCACTAAAGGTTTTCACACAACTACTACAAGGAAGGTGGCACAGGTCAGAACAGACAATACCATCACAATGTACAACATAAACAAGTAGGGAAGGACAAAGTTAAGCCCTCCCTGCACAGGACTCATGAAAATATGGAGTTCAGCATGCTCCATGGGCCCTTTCAGGATATTCATCTGCCAGGTAAAGACAGTACCTGGGCAGATACCTCAACTCAAATCAACCAGTCCCATCAGGAATGGGCATTGAACAGTCAGGTGGCACAAGTTATCTTCAGGAGTTGGGTCACCCCAGAGGTGGACTTGTAGGCATCCAACCACAACCACCACCTGCCACAGTACTATGACAGCCAACCAGATCAGGGAACAATCTCCCTGGATGCTCTGGCTCTGAGTTGGCCAGGGAAGCACCTGTATGCTGTTTCTTACTTCCCTCTGGCATACAGAGCATTTCTCAAGCTCAGGTCCCAGTCAGCATCAATGGCCTTGGTAGCACCAGATTGGGCCAGGCAGACATGGTTCTCTCTGCTACTCTCCATGTCTGGGTCTGAACCAATACACTTTTCTTCAGAGGCAGAATCTGCTAACCTCCAACCAGGAGGCTCCTGTACCCAAACCCCAGGTCACTCAGGCTCAAGGCATGGCTCTTGAGGGCCTACTGTACAATATGTAGGCTTGCATCTTTCTCAAAGTGTCTTAGACATTTTATGTGGTTACAGGAAGCCTTCCACTAAGAAAATCTTCACTTCAGAATGGAAAAAGTTTTAGTATTGGTGTTCAACCAGAAAATTGGTTCCAGTACATGCTGGGTCCCAGCTGTGCTTGACTATCTTACCTATTTACATTCATTGGACTTACAGTCCAGCACCCTCAAGGTCCACCTAGTTGCAGCATCTGCTTGCATATTAGTTGGACAAAATGTTTTAGTGGCTCCAGATCCTAGCTTCAAAAGGCTCTTTGGGGACCTGGTATATATCAGCACAGGTTGGTGTTCCAGCTGTGCTGGACTATTTTACTTATTTGCTTTTAGTGGGCTTGCAGTCCAGTACCTTAAAGGTCCACCTGGCCTCAGCATCTGCTTACACTTCAGTTGGACAGAATGTTTCTCAGGCCTCAGACCCTATCTTCAAAGGGTTCTTTAAAGGCCTGGCCCATTTGCGCCCCCTCACAGGGAACTGGTGCCAGCATGGGGCCTAGATGTGTGTATAGTTAGGCTTATGGGTCCCCCTTCTGAGCCTATGTCTTCAACTTATTTGAAATATGTCAAAAAAAAAATACTGTTTTTCTTGTGGTAATGACTTCTGCCAGAAGAATCAGTGAGCTCAGGTCTCTCTGCACTGAACAGGACTACATTTCATTCCACGGAGACAAAATTGTCCTGGGAACAAACAGGAAGTTTCCCTTTAAAATGACTTCTGATTTCCATTTGAACCAAACTATTACCTTACCTGTCTTTTCAGTGAACACTTTAGTTCTGGTGAAAAGAGTCTTCATAGTCAGGACATCAAAAGAGCTTTTAGCTATTACCTGATAGCCACTAAAGTCCATAGGCAGGACAGAAAACAGCTGTTCCTGACCTATAAGAATGTGGGAAAGGGTAACCCTGCATCAAAAAGGTCCATTTCTTACTGGATAGTACAACATAACCAGTTTTGTAACTCTAAGATTGGAAAGGAGCCTTCAACAGAGTTGAGGGCCCATTCCATAAGGGACACAGCTGGTACCATAGCAGCTGTCGGGGATGTTTCCCTGGTGGACATCTCTAAAGCAGCTACCTGGAAAACAGTACACACCTTTATGAAGCATTACAGTCTGGATATTGTGTCCAGGGGTGATGCCAGGTTCAGCACAGCAGTCCTGCAGAGTCTGTTCCCAAAATAAGATTCTGTACCCACCTCCAAAGGTATTGCTTGGTAGTCTGCATAAAGTTATGAATACCCGAGTATTACTGGGGTGAGAAGAAAACATTACTTACCATGGTAAACTTGTTTCTTCCAAGTGATACTCAGGTATTCATAACTTTCCCATCCTGCCTCCCCTTCTGGAACCTTTAACCTCTGCACACCTGAATACTGTGCTCTCAGGGGTATAAATGCAATTTCTGGCACACATGTTGTGATTGTGTTCACTATTGTTGTCCCCCTTCACTTTTTTCAGGTGATTTGGACATTCAAAGGTATTCTTTCATATGTTATATCCTCCAGCTGGAGGCCCTTTTTTGGGTGTTAAGGGAGTTCTCTCTATTATTATTATTATTATGATTAATATTGTTATTATTATTACACTTAGTCCTCGTGGGCCTGTCTTTCCAGGCTTCCAGGAAATCTAAGGGGCTTAGAACTAAGGCAGTTAGTAGAAGGCAGCATTTGAAAAGTGGATCATGCAAAATATTTCATCATTTGCATATGTTCCAAATTCTCTCTGGGCAGTTCTACTTAGAAGGCTGACTGCATAAAGTTATGAATACCCGAGTATCACTTGGAAGAAACAAGATTACTATGGTAAGTAATTTTTTTCTTTCTGAACTGACAGCCAGTGCAGAGGCACCCCTTTCATCAGAAGCTAACTTACTGATGGACAATGAGCCAGGACTGATCAACCCAAATGTACCTTTGTACCTTCGGCATGCAGGCAAGACTCCACTGCCTGGCCACTCGCCCCACCTTCCATACCTTGGATGGGACCCCCCTGGAGGTTTGCACCTCCTTCAGATACCTAGGGGTCTGGTTAGACCAGCACCTTGATTTCTCCACACACATCAAATCGATTCACAAAAAACTCCACCCTAAACTTGGTGCCCTATATCGTAACAAGGATAGTATCCCCACGCCATCTCGGAAGGAAATAGTTCATAGACACATAGAATTTGATGGCAGATAAAGACCGCTTGGTCCACCTAGTCTGCCCATCTCCCTACGTGATGGATAAGCTGCAGATTCTAGTTAATCAACAGCATACTTCCTCCTACCCCCCACTAGAATTGCCTTATGCCTGTCCCATGCATTCTTGAATTCTCCCACTGTTCCTGACTCCACAACCTCCTCAGGAAGGCTGTTTCATGCATCCACAACCCTCTCTGTGAAAAAATACTTTCTAACATTACCTCTGAGCCGTCCCCCCTCTATCTTCAAATTGTGCCCCCTTGTTCTTGCACATCTCTTCTTCTGAAAGATACTACCCTCTTGTACTTTGTTAATTCCCTTGAGATACTTGAAAGTTTCTATCATGTTCCCCCTCTCCCTCTTTTCCTCAAGGGTATACATATTAAGCTGCTTTAGTCTCTCCTCGTATGTCTTCTGGTGCTGGTCCTGCACCATTTTGGTTGCCCTCCTCTGAACAGCTTCCACTCTGTCTGTATCTTTGCGGAGATGGAGTCTCCAGAATTGCATGCAGTACTCCAGATGGGGTCTCACTAACTGTACAGAGAGATAACAACTTCCTGTTTTCTACTGTTGATGCCTCTCCCTATGCATCCCAGTATCCCCCAGCCCTCCTTACTGCCTTC
Organism: Neoceratodus forsteri; assembly: GCA_016271365.2. NCBI lineage: Eukaryota > Metazoa > Chordata > Ceratodontiformes > Ceratodontidae > Neoceratodus > Neoceratodus forsteri. The sequence goes on from CM057458.1 coordinate 559,318,519, forward strand.
TTACATTGCTTGCCCACCTTTAGGTCATCTGATATAATTACTCCAAGGTCTCTTTCCATTTTTTTGTTGTTATTAACTCACTCCCCCATTGTGTACTCTTCCCATGGGTTTTTGTTTCCCAGGTGCATTACCTTGCACTTCTTTGCATTGATTCTGAGCTGCCACATATTTGACCATTCCTCCAACCTTGCCAAGTCCCTTTTCATTCTTTCCATTCCACCGTGTATCAACCCTGTTGCAGATCTTTGTGTCATCTGTGATGAGACATACCTTTTCTTCCAGGTGCTCTCGAATGTCACTTATAAAGACATTAAAGAGGACCAGTCCCAGTACCGAACCCTGCAGTACCCTGCTAGTTACCTTCCTTTCTTCACTGTGGGCTCCGTTTACTATTACCCTTTGTGTCCTGTTGTCCAGCCAGTTTTTTATCCAGGCTACCACCTTGAGACCCACTCCAAGGCTGGCTAACTTGTATATTAATCTTTTGTGTGAGACTATGTTGAATGCCTTGCTAAAATCTAGGTAGGCCATATCCACAGCCCCTCAAAAGTTCAAAAGATGATTCTCCCTTCACTCGACTATGGTGATGTAATATATGGAGCTGCTCCCCCCGTCCTCTCTACCAAGTCTAGACACACTATTCCACTCCTTCTGTCACTTCTGCCTGGACTGCCCACGAATGACTCATCGCTGCACCCTATATAGCTCCCTAGCCCTGCCCTCACTCCAGGCCCGCAGACAGATTCACTGTGCAAGGACTATAGCCAAATATTGATCACGGTCCCTTCCCCATTACCTCATGTCTCGCCTCTCTACCCAGCCTACCCCTACTTATTCCCTCAGAAGCGCTGACCCACGGCTCCTCCATGTCCCATTCATGTGCTTAACCAAAGGTCAAGCTGCCTTCAAATACCGCATACCCAAAATCTGGAATGCCTTACCAATCGACATCAGGCTTTCAACTAACTCTCAGCAACTAAACCTCCGCCTCAGTGCCCATTACGCTAGCAGCTGTACTTGCGCCTAGATAGATTCTAGTGAGCCAGCTCTGGAGAGTAACAAAGTCAGTCCCTGCCTCGACTGGCCATATCAAATATTCTGCACTCTCTCTACCTTCTCCTCCTGCTTCAATATGCATATAGTCTGTTGTAATTCGAATATTAAGCCTCTAGTACTGTATTTATGCAAGCCTCTCTTTACCCTCTGCATTAGCCTGCCTGTACTAGAATAATAAGCCTCTAGCACTGTATTTTTGCAAACCTCTCTTTACTTTTCCTGTGCTGTCTATATCATTCATGTCCTTGTAACTTGTAATGTACTTGATTGTTGTTTCGTATTTGTACCCTGTCCCCAGGACGCATCTGGAATTCAGCAAGGAACTGCTCAGCATGCTCTCCTGGTTAAACTCATAAATAAATAAATGCAAATGTTGAAAGGACTGAGCTTGTGCCTGCCCCTCCCAGAAAGTCTGGAAGAGCCACAAAGCCTGTAGTGCACCTTAGTTATGATTCCCCAGGAAGGTCTGTAGATCTTCCCATGAATGTAGTTCATGAAGGGGGTTACATTTCTGAAAATTCTCTTACAAAACTAGGTTACTCTGCAACCTCTAAGCTGATAGTAAAGCCCTCCAGTCAGTATACTAATGTCCTTTCCCCATGCAACCCAAGCTTAGCAAATAGGGTCAGGCCCCAAACTATGTGGGTTAGCATGCAGGAGGTAGTACAGACAAGAGTTGTGTAAACAATGTGTTTAACTACTTGAACAGGTTTTCATGAAAAATAACGTGTCCTTACAGTATTCCTTGTGAAATGCAAAAAGTATAGTAATGCTGTTGTTATAGTTAGTCTACTTTTTCTCTGATACATCAGAATTTATTTTGTGGTATACCAATGAAACAATTTATGGTTGCAACCTGTGTCTATCTACATGCATGTATTTTCGTATAATGTTTTCTGTACAAAATTGTGTACTATGTGTAGACTTGACGCGGATGCCAAGTTTTTCCAGGCAGGGAAGAGTGTAATCCCCACCACCACCAATTTGAGGTTTACCTAATGTCTTCCTGGGCTCCTTAATGCCCACTGTCAGGTTGGTGTCCTGCGTCAGTGTGATTCTGTTTATTTGTGTGAGAGTGCCATGCTGACCCTCCGCACCTGTCCCTTTAAGAGACTAGCTAATCTGTGTGTAGTGAATGATCTGAGCTGGGTCAGAGTGATTTAGGGCTTGCAACTGGTCGGCCACCACTCTGATTTGCTCCATTCCACAATCAATATTTGTGCAGAGAGAGCTTGTGTGGAAACTGCTTATTTACTGTTTACAGGTTGTTATATTTGAAATAGCGGAGTTTGTTTAACCTGCTTTCCTTGCAGCTTATGCTTTTAGAATGGAAGCCACCATGTTAGATATGGGACTTCCAGTAATGGGACCAATAGGACTCTGGGAGCCTAAAATGGATCCTGGCCCAAGTGTCTCGTGGGAAGGAAAACTGTAGTTTTTGTAGTTTTTAGGTTGGCATCAAAACTAACCTGGAGGGGGAGCCCTGACTGTGACTGACAGCTTCTCCAGCCAACCTGCATCCTGGATTACAAGGGAAATCACCAGTACTGCAAGAGACAATGGATCAGTTAGAGTTGGAGTTTGAAGTGTGAATAGCTCGAGGTTTTGAACAGCTGCTCCCTGAACAGAGCATAGGGAAATTGGCGGGAAGAGTCCTACCTAGCCTCCCTGCCAAATTTCTCCTGCATCAGACTGCCTATTGCAGAAGTCGGATGTACTCCGATTTAAGTTTGTAACTGCACAAAATGAAGAAGAAGTTTGCCAGTACCACTTGCATTTTGGACCGAAGGTTTGTTCCTGTGAAGCGATCGGCCCAGCAGTGTGCAAGATGAATTTTGGATCGAGAGGTTTGCTCAGTTAATCTACTGAATTAGCAATCAGACTGTATCCAAACTGTATGAAGTTAGTGCTGTTTTATTTGAATGCACTGAATGTGTTTCGAGGTTTGAGACCTGCTTGCTTGCGACCCAACCCATTACACCAGCTGGAGGCATTACCAGCAAGAAGACAAACAAAGTTTGCCAATTTGCTCATCCTGCCTGGGCCTTTGCCAATCCAGCCCAGACCGATCACCCTGCACCAGTAACTGTTTCAGCAAGAGACCAGCTTCTGGGATCCAGCCCCCTGCATAATAACAACAACTCACAGGTTGCAGCCACCTGGAGGAAAAGCCATGAACAGGAGGTGCATCATGTCAGCCCTGCTTCCCCATGCTCATCGGTGAACACCACAAGGTCTCCATATCACCTGCCTTTCAGCAGAAACTTGGTAGCATGAGTACAATCATGATAGCTCCCTGTAACAAGTGTTTAAATCATCTGTGGTACCATCTAATTGCTTCAGTTTTCTGGGTTTACAAGGGACTGAGCCAACTGGCTTGGATTGCAAATAGCTTGTTATTTTGCAAGCTAACTGCTTTTCTTTCCATCAAGGGCCTCAACATTAGCTGCAACGCTAGCCACCCCAGGCAATGCCTCTGGCTAGCCAGCTATTCCATCATGGGTACCTAGTGTTGTGTGACTGTTATTTGGGACTAAAAAAAGTGCATGCCAAACCTGAATCAAATCAGATTACCAATCATTTGCCTAGATTCATGCCCCTTTCCTTGTTTACTACCCCTAAAAAACCTGATTGTCTGTTTTCATGTTTAACCTGGCTAGTGTGCATATTATTAGCTGGGTCACAGTACTGAAAGTGTGCAATTGCCTTGTTAACTTATTTTACAGAAGGTCTCGAGGGGATATTGCTGAAGGTCCAACTCTGGTGGTAAGCGTGAAGGGAGTGTGCATATTATTGTTGCTATATACTGACTGTGAATTTACTGCTGTACCAGGTTGGTGGGTGGCTGCTAGGAGGGTTGGTGGGTGGTTATAGCTTCCCAGAGGGTTATAGCAGATTAGGTAGACACCCCCAATACCATTACTCTGTGTGTAGGCTGAATCAGGGCCCCTCAATCTGTGCTTAGCCATAGAGGCAGGGGCAGTAATGTTAGGTATAGAGCTGTCTAGGGGTTACACAAGTGTAAGGCCTGGGTTACTTTCTTCCGTCTAGGAGTATATGATGGCATCTCATCCAGGAGAGCTCCTGTCTTACTCCATGATGGTGATGGGGATCAGGGCACTATAAAGAGCCATACCCTGGGGAACCATTAACTAAGAGCACACACAAATTAGATTGTCCATACTGGAGCTGGGATCAAGCATAGTGTTATTTTATTTTGCTGCTGCCCAATGTTACACAGCTTTCTTGGCATTCCCCTGGGAATTACTTCGACTCACTGTAACACTTGCACACTCTACCTCACCTTCTTCCCCTGGGCACTGCCATCCCTGTGCTTTGTAATATTACACACTCAGGGGTTCTCCTATCTTTCCTCACCTCCAGTGCACACACTAATATGTCTGCTGCTACCATACGCTATCTGATGTTACACAGCTACTCGTGGTGCCTATTTTCCCACCACTCATCCTTATTTGTTCTAGGTCTACCCCCAGATCTAAAGGGGGCTACAATTACATTTGTAGTCACATACTAGGTCTGTCTCAACCCTCTCATCCCCTAACATTTCTGTCAGAGTCTCTGAAGCCCTGGCACTCCCCAGACCATTCGTGTGATGACACATTCCTCAGGTAGGGCAAGCTTTTCCCAGAGGAGTAAGCTATGCCTTGCACTTGTCTTACGGTGCCCAGTAGGACAATACATACAACAGCTTATCAGCATTATGATAGCACCACTGATTTGCTCGAAGCATGGTTGCACAAACATTAGAACATTCAATACTAAACTTAAACACTGGTTGTTGTTAATGAATGAATGTACATGCACTTAACGTTTGTTATTTGTTTCACTAGTACTGACATCATTTTTATACTTTTTTGGGGGGGTCTGTTCTGTGTTGTATTGTATAGCACTGTATTCATGTTATGTGGCTTTTTTTAAAGGGATACTGTCAACCTGTTTTGCATCATATTATTCATAGTTAAAACGCCACATTTTTTGATTGCTTACCTTCTCCAAAATTCATTAATGCCGCTGTTTTTTTTGTCTGTCTGCTTGTTTAGTAGAACTGAAATGTATGGTAATGTATATTTATAAACAACAATGCTTTGTTTCAAATCCTGTAACTAGAAACAGAGACACAGAAATTGATGGCAGATAAGGACCGCAAGGCCCATCCAGTCCACCCATTTCTTTTTCTACCATATAAATGTGCCATCGGCCTTTGCTCTGTCAGTGGCCTATCTATTCATACTCATCTGTATTGCTCCCTTATGCCTATCCCATGCCTGTTTGAAGCCCTGCACTGTATTCATATCCACCACTTCCTGAGGCAGACCATTCCATACATCCACCACCCTTTCTGTGAAAAAGAACTTCCTCACATTACCCCTTAATCGGCCTCCCTCTAATCTCATGCTGTGTTCTCTTGTCCTGCTATTTTTCTTATATCGAAACATGTTAGACTCTTTCACCTTGTTAATGCCCTTAAGGTGTTTGAATGTATCGATCGTATCACCTCTCTCCCTCTTTTGCTCTAGGGTATACATATTGAGCTCTGTTAATCTGTCCTCATATGTTTTCTGATGCAGTCCCTGCACCATTTTGGTTGCCCTTCTCTGGATCGCCTCAATTTGGTTAATGTCCTTGTGAAGGTGGGGCCTCCAGTACTGCACACAGTACTCCAGATGGGGCCTAACCAGTGTCTTGTAAAGAGGGATTATTACCTCCCTCTTTCGATGATACCCCCCACTAATACACCCCAAAATCCCTCTAGCCTTACCTACTGCTTTAGCGGTCTACTTGGATGATTTTGGGTCATCGGTGATGATAACGCCCAAGTCTCTTTCTTCCCTTGCGACTGCCAGCAACTCCCCTTCCAGCCTATAGGTGGCTTCAGGGTTTCTCTTCCCTATGTTTATGATCTTGCATGTCTTTGCATTAAAATAGAGTTGCCACTCTTCCGACCATTTTACTAGTTTATCCAGATCTCTTCTCATTTTGCCCACCCCATCTGGACCATCTACTCTGTTGCTGATCTTGGCGTCATCTGCAAACAGACAAACCTTACCCTCCAGTCCATCTGCAATGTCACTGATGAAGATATTGAAGAGGACTGGTCCCAGGACTGATCCCTGAGGTACCCCACTTGTGACTTGCATCTTTTCTGACTGTATACCGTTTAGCACCACTCTCTGTTTTCTGCCCATCAACTAATTTGCCACCCAGCTGACCAACTTCTGACCCAGCCCGAGCCTACCCAGCTTATAAATCAATCTTCTATGTGAAACAGTATTGAAAGCTTTGCTGAAGTCAAAGTAGGCAACATAAACTGCTCCCCCTTGGTCCACCACTCTGGTTACCCAGTCAAAGAAATCTATGAGATCAGTTTGACAGGACCTTCCTTTTGTAAACCCATGCTGTCTTGGATCCTGTGCTCCTATGGATTCCTGGTGTTGCACTATCCTTTCCTTAAGGAGTGTCTCCATAATCTTGCCCACTACTGAGGTAAGACTGACTGATCTGTAGTTTTCTACCTCCTCCCTGCTATCACTCTTGTGGAGCGGGATCACATGAGCCCTTCTCCAGTCTTCTGGGACCTCTCCTGTGCTCAGAGACTCACTAAACAGTTCTGATAATGGCTCTGCTAGTTCCACCCTTAGTTCCTTTAGTTCCCTGGGATGTATGCCATCAGGTCCCATTGCCTTGTCCACTCTGAGCTTATCGAGCTCTTGTAGGACACTTTTTTTTATGAAGGGACTAGTGCACACCTCCCTCCCCACTCTGTCCATGGTGCTGAGCTGTTAGCCCTGCCCTACCATCTCTTCAGTAAATACTGAGCAGAAGTATCTATTTAGGATAGATGCTTTTACATGGTCCTCCTCCTCCCATGTCCCCTTATCCCCTATGATCTTAGAAATACCCCCTCTGGGCTTTCTTCTTTCACTAATGTATCTATAGAAAGTCTTGTCACCTTCTTTTACTGTTTGTGCTAGTGTGTCCTCAGTTTGGGCCCTTGCCTGCCTTACTGCCTTCCCTGCTTCCCTTAGGGAAGTTTATTATGCCTCCCTATCTTCATCCTGCTGCGTTCCCTTATATTTCCTGTAGGCCAGCCTTTTGACTCTGACCTTTTCTGCTACTGTTTTTGAGAACCAAAGTGGTTTTCTTCTTCTTTTGCACTTCCTTTTCTGTCTAACACAATGGGATGTTGCTTCAAGTATTGCATCTTTAATGCTTGCCCACTTTGCCTGTACCCCCTCACCTGTATTTCTTTTTGCCAAGGCTGGCTTAACTATTCTTATTGAATACTTCCTGAACATTAGAAACACCACTAAGCAGTGCAGTCACTCATGCTACAGTAGCCTCCTAAACTCCCATTGCATCATAAGTGGCTAGACTATGTTGGGGATGTTCCCAAGTCCAGGAAAGATGCAGCGGGAATGATCAAGGAATGTAAACAAACCTGTAGGCAGTCTGTTTTTCAATTTTTAAAAGAAAAAAGAATCAGAATCAAACTACCAGCTACATCAGCAATCTTTACAGAATGTTGGCAATCATAAAATGTGTTTATTAAACTAGGGACACTATGAGGCCTAAGGTTGACAGTGTCCCTTTAAACTTGTCGCTCGTGAAAATGGGCAAAACTGCTTATCAGCTAACAAGTATAAAAAATAAAAATGAAATGAAATGGTTGGTCTAGTCATCTGTACCTCTCTTTGGTTCAACACTGATAGCCCTAGTGGCCCAACATTATGACCAGCACAGAGGCAAACCACAGAAAGATGAGGGTCCTGGACTTTTAGGAAGGTGGATTTAAAAAAGCAGACTCCCACGTCTGGCCCCATTCTCTGGGACTTATCAACCCCAACCCTCGCTAGGCCCCTTCCTACCTGATGACCTTTCATTCCGCTACCTGCCAGGGTTCAGTTCTACTCCCTAGGATTTCATACACTGAGTAATATATAAGCAAGTTGCTCTGGATAAAGATTTTTTCTATTTTCTTTCTACAGCTGGGCGTGAACCTGCTAGTGTTCCAACAACCTCCCTTGAGGGTGGCCTACCACTCTCCTGTAGTGTCTTTCATGGGGATGCTGTTCTGTGAAGCTCAAGGCAAGTCCTGGGACCTCCAGCTACTTCCAATGGTACCATGCTTTTGAGACCAGGCACAAGGGGACCAATGCCACCTGACCCCATGGTCCGTGCCACTATCCCTGGGGCCACATGCCCCCAAGACCCAGTCACAGTCAGAAACGCTGGACTACTTCTTTCTAGGCTCCAAACCCTGGCTGGTCAGGCAGTGCTCAAGTGCCTTTCTTTTTTATAGATTCTTGGGGGAAGGGCAGAAACATACATATTCATGCCTCAGTTTCTCACTCTTAGGTAAGTCAGGCCACTCAAGCATGAGCATCCAAACATACTGTCTCCAGGTAATTCCCCTCCAGAGGACAGCTGTCAGGGTCAAGCTTAACCCTTCAAGTGATCTCTGTTAACCTGCCTCAAGCTGGCTGAGGAGAGAGGTGGTTACACAAGACTGCAGGAAGAGAGGAGTAAAAGAGACACAGGAAATGTAGAGGAGAACAAGTCGAGAGGAGGGGATCAGAGGGAGCTTCAGGGAGCAGCACAGACAGGAGTGGAGAGAAAGCAGGGAGGCAGGCAGGGTGGGAAGGTATGGAGACTCATGTATGCCAATGCAAGGAATCTGGGAATTAATATTCTGAACCGGACGGCCATCATACAGAAGGCTAGCCTGGATTCTGTGGCCATAAAGGAGTCATGGTACACTGACATTCAGGACTGGGATATGATCATACTAGGTTACTCCCTGTTTGGGAGAGACAGGAAAGGGAAGAGTGGTTGCACTATATGTGAGGGAGGGAATCAAGGCTAAGGAAATACAGAGGCACCCAGAAGAAAAGGAAAGGCTGGAGGTGCTGCTGTGGGTTGTCCAAGAGACAAGAGCAGGGTAGCGATGCATAAAGGGATTGTATACAGATCTCCAGTAGAGTGAGAGGATTTGGATAGTGCACTTGGGGAAGACATCATCAGTATGGCAAATAAAGGGGACACGCTGCTAGTTGGAGACTTCAGTCTACCAGATATGGAATGGAACCTTCCAACTTACCTTTTTAAGAACAAGTATATCTGGCAAGATGGTGGCGGTGCTGTGCCGTGATCTCCGGGCGTAGAAACGCTGCCCCGGGGAAAATCCATTGTAATTCTTTTAGTTTTATTTAGTTTATCAGTTATTTTTCATTTATTTTTGTTATGGGTTTTGTGTTTTACTCAATTTGTTTAGTTGCGGTTTTCCGCCCCCCCCCTTCTCTCCGTCAGTGCAGTTGCGGAAAGCCTTTCAGCATTACCTGTAAGACTGTTCGAGTTCCTGCTTGTGGGACTGAGGGTTCGACTTCTCGGACTGTTGAGGGAAGTGTATGTACTGGTGTCAAGGATTCGGACTAATCCCTCTTGGCGTCTGAGTGGAGGAGATCGCACTGTTTTCATGCCGCTGGAGCTGTGAAAGGGGTCTGTTTTGCTGTTGTGGTGCCGTTTTCTTCCCTGTGCTATCCAGAGGTAAAGGGAGAATCTAGATGGTGAGTCATTGTCCCCTGAGAGGCTCTTTGTCAGATTTGGTGGGCCGCCGTGTCGAATATCCGCCTCGAGAAGGTGGTGGGCTGGATGGTTGCTGCTACTTGGCGGCAGCATTTCTGGCTCTTCTGATCCGCTCCAGTTCGGCTGGAGAGCCGACCTGGGAGCGGTAAGGTCCGTTTTGTGGGTGGTGTTCACATGGTGATTACCTGAATCTGCCTGTGGCTTGTTATCTCCCCTTTCTAGGATACGAATGTTGGAATGCCTTAGACTCATTTCCCGATCCTGAATTTGATCCAGAGGAGGAAGTACTGTGAAGTGTCTCCTACAGCAGGAACAGTTGGATCCGTTATTTCATACGGGTGGTGAGAGCCCATGTGGGACTATGGACTTTACTGCTTGAACTATTCTTTCTGAGATTTGCTGACTTTGTCCTACTCTTGGAATCTTTTCTGCCTGCACTGACCCTTCCAGAGTGGTGAGAGCTCCTTGGAGGGGTTTGAACTGGGAGAGGGTTTTTTCCTTTTGTATTTTGGTTTTATTTTTTGGATGCATGGAGTGAGAGTTCATGCCTCTATATTTGGTTATCCCTACGGTGGATGGTGGGAGCTCCACTGTGTTAAAGACTGATTTTATATATTTAATTGAATTATTATTGTATGCCTTTTGGATAATTTGACTGTTTAATTTATTTAGTTAAGTTATGTGTTTTTAAGTTTACAATTTTATTTTTTAGTGGGATTTCTCGGGAGTAGTGAGATCCCTGGCCCTTGCCCGCTGCTTATGGACGACGATATTTATTTTCGTCGTACCCCCCCCCGTCATGCACTATTCATCCGCTGCTCTTCATGCCCTCCGCCTTTTTGCCCCCTTTGTCCTTCCTGTATACCAACGTTGTAGGGCATTGGGGATTGTGTGGTAGGATTCGGAGGGTGGGGAGATGTGAACAGCAGGGGATGAAGGAGGGAGTTGTGCGTATTTGGCCGGTTAAGTCCAGAAGACGCCCTGGGGCAAAATGGAGTGACGACCGGGGTCCTTCCTGGTTGGTCCCCATACCCAAGGGCACCACCCTTTTTGTTAACGGTGGGCAGATGGTTGGGGTTTCCCAGGAATCCTATCCAACTCGGGTGGTGTTGTGCAATGCCAGGTCCGTTGTGAACAAGACTGCCATAATTGCGGACTTGGTAGGTACAGCGGACCTGACTTGCATTACTGAAACCTAGCTGGATAGTAATGCAGGCCCAGTTTTTGAGGCTGCTATTCCGGCCGGGTATTCGGTGATTCACCACCCGAGATTGGATCGCAGGGGTGGGGGGGTTGCGGTCTGTTTTAAGACTGAATTGGACCTCACAAGTGTTTCAGTGGAGAAGACCAGATCTTTTGAGAGTGTCATGGTGGCAGGTGGAGGTTATAGAATGGTTCTCGTCTATCGTCCACCCGGTGATGAGAAAACTTTCTTAAAGGAAGTGGCGGACTTCATCGTCGACCAGGTATTTGAGTAACCCAGGCTGATGGTGCTGGGTGATTTCAATGCCTGGATCGATGATGAACTCTACGCCGTTTAGTCAACACTCCTCCAATTGATGTGTTCATTGGGCCTCTCACTGGTAGTTACCTCTGCCACTCATAAATACGGCCACTCACTCGATCTGGTCTTCCTGCTGGGATTGGAGGCCTCTGAGGTGGGGGTGGAACCAGTCTGTTGGTCCGACCACTACACAGTGAGATTCAATTTTGGCACCCCCTCGTGTAGACCTACCCCAGTGGAGATGGTCAAGTACCGCCCTTTACGGGATGTTATGCCTACTGGTCTAACTGTGGTTCTCGACCTATCAGAGTTTCCTGGGTTGAGCATGAATCCGGAAGCAATGGTGCAGGCCTATAATAAGGCTGTCACTTCTGCTCTGGATTTAATTGCTCCCACCCGTGTGCGACCTCTCTCCCTTCGCCCTCGATCCCCATGGTTTGACCAGGATCTGAGGGAGTTGCGGAGACTTGGTCGCAGGTTGGAGAGAGGTTGGCGGAAGTCCGGCTCTGATGCCGACCATATTAGACTTGTAGAGCATTATAAACTCTACCAGTCAGCAATTACCCATAAGAAGGCAGTGTTCCTGTCCAGAGAAATTGCTGCCGCTCAGAATCGACCAGCCCAACTCTTCTGAACTGTGGACAGGCTCTGCAACCCAGCCTGTCTGCAGATCCGTCAAGCTTTTTCACAGTTACAGTGTGAGGAGCTTGCTCGATTCTTTGCTGATAAGGTGGCCGACATCAGGGCCGAGATTTGCGCCGCCTCCTCTATGGGAGTTGCAGTGGTCCAGCCTATGGTTGCAAGCACCTTGTCCACCTGGAGTTCCTTCACAAGGCCAGAAATTGGGGATATTATGAGGATTGTAGGCCTGATTGTGGGCTGTAGGGGTGTCATCATCCCGATTCTTACCAGGATAGTCGGGTGTTCCCTGGACACTGGTGAATATCCCCGCTCCTTGAAGGAGGCGGTAGTGACACCAGTGCTGAAAAAGACATCTTTGGACCCCGACTCCCTGGTAAACTACAGACCCATCTCGAACCTCCCCTTTGTTGGGAAGGTTATCGAGAAAGTGGTGGCTGCCCAGTTAGACAACCATCTTACCATCCATAATATCTATGATCCTCTTCAATCAGGTTTTCGTAAGAGACACAGCATGGAGACTGCACTGGTTCGAGTCCTCAATGATCTCTTGATGGTGAGAGACCAGAAAAAATGGTCTATTTTGGTCCTTTTGGACCTGTCAGCAGCTTTTGACATCGTAGACCATGGGGTGTTGCTTGAGTGCCTGAGATACATCTGCAGGCTGTCGGGTTTGGTCCTCAGATGGTTTACTTCCTTCCTCACAGGTAGAACTCAGAGGGTGGTATCAGGGATTTTTTCCTCTGAGCCTACTGCTCTGACCTGTGGGGTGCCTCAGGGCTCTGTGCTTTCTCCCATGTTGTTTGCGGTGTACATGCTTCCCCTCAGAGACATTGTAAGAAGATATGGGCTGGAGTTTCATTGTTATGCCGATGACACCCAGCTCTATCTATCTTTTGTACCTGACCAGAATAGAGCTCTCTCAGTGTTTAACAGCTGTCTCAGGGAGATCCAGGATTGGATGAGGTCCAGCTGGCTGAAGTTGAACTCTGGGAAGACTGAGGTGTTGGTTGTGGATCCCGATCGCCGGATTAAGGGGTAGGGTGGTTGCTTGGCCTCCGGTTTATTCTTGGAAAGTGTGGAGCTCCCGACCTCTGAAAGGGTGCGAGATCTGGGGGTGATTCTGGACGATCAGCTGACTCTGCATGCCCAGGTGTCAGCAGTCATTAAGACATCCTTCTACCATCTTAGGAACATCGCCAGGATCAAGCACCTTATTCCATCCGGCGACCTACCTACGCTGATCCACGCCTTTGTGACCTCTTGTCTGGACTACTGCAATTCCCTTTACTTGGGCTTTCTGGGGTAGATATCCGCCGCCTCCAGCTAGTGCAGAACTTCGGCAGCCGGTTGTTAGCGGGACTTCTCGCTCCTCGCATATCACACGGTGCTTGAGATCTGCACTGGCTGCTGATTCAGTGGTGGATCACCTTTAAAGTAGGTCTTCTGACATACAAAGCCCTTCACAGGTTGAGCCTGACTATCTGAAGAGCTTCTGGTGCCTTACCCGACCGAAACCGCTCCACTCCAGCTCCAATTAACGGGGTTGCTAGAGATCCCGAGGGTTAGTTTAAAATCTTCAGGTGCCCGAGCTTTTATGTTTGCGGAACCCACCCTCTGGAATTCTCTACCACGTTGGATTCAAGAGTGCATGACGGTAGAGGGTTTTAAAAAGGGCTAAAAGTCCTTTCTATGGAATAAAGCATTTTCAGATAAGGCTGATGTATTTTAATTGCCCCGCTGTTAATTTTAGTTATATGAAGTATTGTATAGTTTTAGAATGTTTTTATCTGTAATTTATTGTAATGCGCCTTGGTTATAAGAAAGGCGCAGACAAATAAAGTTTATTATTATTATTAACTGCAACTTTAGCAAGGAGCAGCGCCAGCCTTGACTCCCTACAAGGGGATTTTCTCAGGCAACTAGTCAATGAACCCACTAGGGACAGGGCAGTGCTACACCAGCTGGTTACAAGCAGGGACAGCATTGCAGATGACAGAGTGGTCAGTCCCCTAGGTATCAGTGATCACTGTACAGTGCCATTTAACATTATGACTGGCGCAGAGGCAAACCACAAAAAGATGAGGGTCCTGGCCTTTTAGGAAGGTGGATTTAAAAAACAATGGGAAACTGCCTAGTAAGGGGGGATTGCAGGTAGGGGTAGAGGAACAGTGTAGAAAAACAAGGGAGGGTATAAATAAGGCAACCAGCCTCTGCATAAAGCAAGTGAGTAAAAGCAAAAGGAAAAAGGGGCCATTATGGTACTCTAGAGAAGTGGCCTTGGTGGTGAAGGAAAAAAGGGTGGCATTCAGGAGGTGCTGTATAAGGAAACACAGAGGGAGAAAGACAGAGAGGTGTACCAGGCAAAACAGAGGGAAGCAGGTAACGCAGCGAGGGGTGCAAAGATGCAGAGAGAGGAGATGCCTGCCAGAGGGTGGGGAGCAAATGGGGATAAGATTTTCTTCACTTTGCTTTTCTCTTTTAGATAAGTCCTGAAGAAGAACTATGGTTGAAACATTGACTCTAACTCTATTTTCTGTTTTCAGTGTGCATTTAATATTACCATTTTGTTTTAAGACTTTCTTAGGTATGTAAGTGATAAGAGGAAAGCAGGAGGAGGCATAGTGAGGATAAGGAAGATGCCAGAGGGAGACCGTGCAGAAGAGGATCAAGAAAAGCAGTCATCCTAAACAAGTACTTCTGCTCAGTCTCCTCTGTGGAAGAAGGGGATGGACCAGCAGGGGGCAGCAGAAACAAGAGTGGGTGTCACTGCATGCGGTAATAAACTTCAGACAAGGCAAATTTACAGGTTTAAAACACACCTCGATGTGATATTCATTTTTCAAAAGTTTGAAAAATAATAAATGAAAACAAAAAAATTGCAAAGCAAATCACTGCTTAACATCAGTAGTTTCTCACAAAATACAGTCCTGGATTCAAGAGCTCCTAAGACCCTTCACATCTGCATTCAACAGCTTGTCTACAGTAGCAGTAGAACTTCTCCTCCTCTTTCAGGGATGAGCCCCACTGGGCTGAACTGAAGTAAACTCTGTGCAAAGGTTTTTATATATGTTTGGTAGGGTCACCTGACTGAGCCCTTACATGTCTGTACAAGTTTCAAAACCAAAGGGGAAGGGATTGTGTCAGGGGATTTCCTAGTTCAGTTAAAGGTACAGTGTGTATATCCACAGATATTGACTTTCTATGTCTCTGATCCACAGTGACTAAGCACTTTTATACATAGAACCTTATACAGTAACAGGTTTATAGTGTGAATTTATGAAAATATCTTAAGGATTTCTTATGACTGTACTAATCATGACATTATTATTTTTTTATATGACTTCTGAATCCTTTTTCTTTAAAAAGGCTTTACTAACTGTATTCATTCCTATTTAAAAATAGCCTTCATGCTTTTTGTACACAAAATGCATGTATGCACTTTACACAACACCTCTCCGGGTGTTTGGCATTGTTCCAGGGACTGGATGGATGGAAATGTTATGTTATGTTAAAACTTTATTTCTATACAGGAACAAATGGTTAGCGCCAAAGGCACTGTTTTCAACCACGGTCCTTTGTACAGTAATAGTGTAAGTACATAAATAAAATACAACAGTTAACATACAAACATAAAACTATACAATTAAACATATAATAACAATACAATAGAAAAATAATGAAAAGAGAGAACTAATAGGAAGTTAAGTGGGGATAGTAAAGAGCTACGCTAGCTGGCCAACCTAGAGTAGGGAGAAGAAGAAAAGCAAAGGTAAAAGCGTTAACTGTTGCTAGGAAATAAGGAGATAGAAAAGTGGTCCATCAGTCATAGCCAAGGGTGTAGCCTAACTCTGCCACATACCTCCCTCCTTAAGGAAAAAAAACAGTTCTCAAAACTATACTGTTTTTTCAAGAACCCTCTCTCAGTCATAAATATTTTACCAAAACAGTAGAATGGGGGTTGGTTAAAACTTTCTCTCACCCACTATGAGAGCTTCACCCCAGGGTCCCTTAATTCAGCTATTTTTAGTGTTGTCCACCATACCAAGTTACTGCAATATGACGATACTTTCACAACATTACCCAGGGATTGTCATACAGTTCAGCACATACCCATCTGTGCTCTCAGAGGACTTCAGTCTGTAGTGACTTTCTGTCCCCTATTTCACTCTGGTTAATACAACTCAGACACTTCATATGTAATATCAGGCACCCATCAATAGGCATCATTTCAGCACCCATCACTTAACATCATTTCAGAATCCATCATTTGGCATTGTTTCAGCACCCATCACTTGGCATCATTTCAGCACCCACTATCGTACCTTCATCAGTACATTAAAAAAGAGGAAGTAATACACAGCAGTTTTATGCTGACTTCAAGCTTCCTCCATACCCTAGGTTCCTCATTTTATATCATACAGTATAGACATTTCTTTTATGTTATACATTTCTTGTAATCATTTCATACACCTCATTTATCCATTTCCCTTTCATATATTTTCTGGCAGACAAGGGACCTTCTCATACTGAACATCAACCAGCCAGTCCCTAACTCCAAAACCTTTGGGATCTCCTTTCCACCCTTTTTTGTAATATTCAAGGGGTTTACTTTAACCCTTATTCCGTTCTGGTACCCTCAAGTGACTGTACTCAGCACCAGCCTTAATGCTATATTCATTTTAAACATTACATGTTTCATACATTTCATACCGTATTACGGGGGTTCAAAACATGGGCAAGTCCATTCAATCACCATGGTGTCTTCCCTGTTGCTTGTAGTCTTCACCCCAGTATGCAAATGTCCTGAAAGTCTTACCTGGGACCTTCATCTCATCTTCCTCCAAATAGCAGCAGACCGGAAAATTGAGCAACAATGGGATCTCAAAAGTGGCCGGCAACAAAGGTTCCATCAGGGGGTCCTCCTCCTGTAGAACCCATGGATCCTGCCCCTCTGCTTCAGCCACAAAATCCTCTGTTTGGGAACCCTCCATCAGCACCTGGCAGCGGTGCTATGCCTCTCTCTGGTGCTGGTCTGCCTCTATGTTCCATCGAACTCCAATCCAGTTAGTAATTCCCCATCGGTCCTCCTCAACTGGGCTCTGATATGCACACCGGTAAGCCCCTCCTCCTTCAACAGCTCCTTGGCATCCATGAGATCCTGGAGGTATTCCATCCTGCTCTTTGGCCCCTATGTCTGGATACCAGGGCTGGTATCTGGGTACTGGTCTCCCCTTGTTCCTCTGGACAACCAGTGCTATCCCACTTCTGACACAAAGTTTGTTGCAGTGTGTGGTAATAAACTTCAGATGAGGCAAATTTACAGGTTTAAAACACAACTCGGTGTAATATTTATTTTTAAAAAGTTCGAAAAATAATAAATGAAAACAAAAACATTGCAAAGAAACTCAATACTTAACATCAGTAGTTTCTCACACAATACAGTCCAGGATTCTAGAGCTCATAAGACCCTTCTCATCTGCATTCAACAGTTTGTCTACAGTAACAGTAGAACATCTCCTCTTCTTTCAGGGCTGAGCCCCACTGGGCTGAACTGAAGTAAACTCTGTGCAAAGGTTTTTATATATGTTTGGTAGGGTCACCTGACTGAGCTCTTACATGTCTGGACATGTTTCAAAACCAAGGGGGAGGGAATTGTGTCAGGGGATTTCCTAGTTCAGTTAAAGGTAGTGTGTATATCCACAGATATTGACTTTCTATGTCTCTGATCCACAGTGACTAAGCACTTTTATACATAGAACCTTATACAGTAACAGGTTTTTAGTGTGAATTTATGAAAATATCTTAAGGATTTCTTATAACTGTACTAATCATGACATTATTATTGTTTTATATGACTTCTGAATCCTTTTTCTTTAAAAAGACTTTACTAACTGTATTCATTCCTATTTAAAATAGCCTTCATGCTTTTTGTACACAAAATGCATGTATGCACTTTACACAACACCTCTCCGGGTGTTTGGCATTGTTCCAGGGACTGGATGGATGGAAATGGAAAAAGAATGAAAAGAGAGATCTAGTAGGAAGTTTAGTAGGGATAGTAAAGAGCTACACTAGGTGACTAGGGTGGGGGGGAGAAGAAAAGCAAAGAGAAAAGCGTTAACTGTTGCTAGGAATAAGGAGATAGAAAAGTGGTCCATCAGTCGCAGCCGAGGGTGTAGCCTAAGTCCGCCACAGTGGGGAAGGCAAACTCAAGTTAATTTTCTTTTTTTTATTATTTAAAGTTTATTGATAATTTCAAATAAAACATACAATACATTACATTTATCTTGAAAGCTAGCCACTGAAGTCTATTTTCAGAGGAAAGAGCTCTGAAGCAACGTGCAGCTCTAAAAGTGGACAAGGCTACGGGACCAGACAGGATACATCCAAGGGTACGAAAAGAACTCAGGGAAGTACTGGCTGCCCCACCGATGGCCTTATTCAACAGCTCACTGGAATGTGGCATGGCTCTGGAGGACCTTAGGAGAGCGAACATGGTCCCTCTACAGAAGAGCCGCAGCAGGGAAGAGAACATCCACTATAGGCCAGCAAGCCTCACCTCAGTGGTGGGGAAATTAAAGGAAACACTGTCAAAGGGAAGGTTGATAGAGTATCTTAAATCAGGTGGGCTGCAAGACCAAAGGCAGCATGGATTCATGGGGAAGGAGGCCATGCCAGTCATACTTGATTGATTTCTTTGACTGGGTGACCAGGGAAGTAGATCAGGGGAGGGCAGTGGATGTGACTGATATGGTAGCAAGGCCTTCTTCACTATGCTACATAGGAGACTGATTAAGAAATTGAGCAGCCTAGTGGTAGGATCCAAAGTGGTGAATTGGGTTAGAAATTGGCAAACAGATAAGTGACAGAGGGAAGCAGTTAATGGCACTCACTCTTAGGATGGGAAAGTGACCAACAGGGTGCTGCAGAGCTCAGTACGGGGACCAATCCTCTTCATTATCTTCATAAGTGACACTGCAGATGAACTAAAAGGGAAGGTATGTCTTTTTGCAGACCATACCAAAATCTGTAATAGGTGGACAACCAGGGGAAGAGTGTCTAGGGATCTTGGGAAACTCGAGGAGTGGACAAAAACATGGCAGTTGGGGTTCAATCAATAAAGTGCAAAATTATACACCTAGGGCTTAGGAACCCAGGAACTGAGTATAGGTTGGGGGGGCAGAAAAAGACAGAAGAGCATAGGCTGTCCACCCCCACATGTTAGTAAAATCAGCAGCAAGAATAACAAGGGTGAGAAATCCCAAAAAATCAAAATACAAGGAGTAAATGAGGTAGGAGAGGGAAGAGGAGAAAGGAAAGGTAATAAGGAAAGAGAGGGAAGAGAGGAGAGGAAAGGAAATAAGGGAGGGCAAATGGGCAAAAAGAATGGTGGGAACAGTAAAATCTGGAGAGCCATGTGTGCAAATGCTCGAAGTCTGGCCAACAAAGTTGCAGATTGGCAGCAGCAGACCTGGACATAATTGCAATTACAGAGACCAGGTACAATGATAACCAGGACTGGGATGCAGTCATACCAGGGTATGCTTTATTCAGGAGGGATGGGGGGGAAAGGTAGGGGAGGTGACTTTTTATGTGATAAAGAGCATAGAGGCCACAGAAATACAAAGGGAGCAGGGAGAAGCAGAGGTGCTGTGGATTAACCTAGAGACAGGGGAAAGGGGTGGTTATTCTGACAGGGGTTATCTACAGACCTCCAGCACAGGGAGAAGAAGTGGATAAGGAAATGATGGAGGAAATCCAGAGGATGGCTAAAAAAGGGAGGTATTGCTTGGTAGGAGATTTCAATATGCCAGATGTGGACTGGAGCATCCCAGCTGCAGCATCAGGTAGAAGTAGGGAATTCCTACACTTTATGCAGGAGGCATTCCTCAGGCAACTAGCCAGTGAACCTACACATGGGGAAGCCATACTGGACATGGTACTGTCAAATGGGGACACTGTCACTGACGTCAAAGTGGGGAGCCACCTGGGAACAAATGATCATCACACGGTGCAGTTCGGGGTTAGAATTGGGCCAGTAACAAACCACGCAAAAACAAGGGTCCTGGACTTCAGGAGGGCTGATTTCAAAAAAATGGGTGAGTGCCTCAGGAAAGCGCTATTAGGAATAAGGAAATTAAAGTGGGTAGAGGAGATGTGGGCAGCAATAAGGGAAGCTATCTAGAAGGCAACAAACGTCTGTGTCAGACAGGCAGATTACAAAGAACAGGAGGGGAAAATGAGACCACTATGGTGCTCCAAAGAAGTAGCAGGGAAAGTATAGGCAAAGAGGTTAGCATTCGAAAGGTACAAGGCAACACAGCAGGATGAGGACAGAGAGGGTTATCAGGAGAAATTAAGGGAGGCAGTAAAGGCAGTTAGGAGCGCTAAGGCACAAATGGAGGAGAACATGGCCAAGTCGATAAAAAAGGGGGATGAAGCATTCTTTTAGGTATGTAAGCAAAAGGAGGAGCCAGCCTGCCGGTACTGAGGTGCTGGATGCCTTACCTCGCATCACACCGGCAGCCCAGGTTCGAGCAGGAGCCCGGGTCATCGAAGAGTCGACACGGGTGGAGCCGGATTGATCAGCCAAAAGGCAGCTCTCCTCTCCTGGGGAGGATTCTGTTGCCCACCATAGTTCCATTCCCCCCAGATGGGGGTCCACGGGCAGTGCAGGCGAGCGGGTGGCAAGCAGTGGGAGGGTGTCCTTGTACCGCGGCACGTGCATGCCTCCACACACGCATGTGGCCGGGACAGGGTCGAGAGAAAATGGGGGTAAAATCTGGGGATAAAACAAAAATAAGCAATAGGAGGAAGAATAAAGCTTAGATAGTAAGACTAAAAGGGGAGGAGGACCAAAAGAAGGCAAATATATTGAACAAGTACTTTTGTTCAGTATTTACACTGGAGGGGGTGGGTAACGGGCCATAGATACAGGAAAATGGCATTAATGCAAGGGAGGTAGACACTAGCATGTTTACGGAAGACAAGAGTCCTCAAGGAACTAGACAGCCTAAAGGGGAAAAAGGCAATAGGACCAGATGGGGTGCACCACAGGATACGGAGAGAACTTAGGATGGAGCTCACTGAACCCCTGACTGCCCTGTTCAACTGATCACTGGTTATGGGGCTGGTGCAAGGGGACTGGGGAAGGGCAGATGTGGGTAAACTTATGGAAACACTTGTAAAATAAAGTATGGCAGAATACCTTGCAGCCAGTGGTTTGCAGGATCCAAGGCAGCATGAGTTCATGGGGGGAGGTCTTGCCAGACAAACCCGATTGATTTCTTTGACTAGGTGACCAGGGAAGTGGATCAGGGAGGAGCAGTGGATGTGGCATACATAGATTTCAGTAAGGCCTTCAATACCATTCTTCACAGACTGGTAAACAAACTGAGCAGCCTGGGAGTGGGGCCAAGGGTAGTAAAATGGGTACAAAATTGGCTCAGTAACCGAAGCCAGATGGTGGTGGTAAATGGGGTACGCTTAGAGGAAGGGGAGGTAACCAGCAGGGTACCACAAGGGTCAGTTCTGGAACTACTCTTCTTCAATGTCTTCATTAGTGACATTGCAGAAGGGCTGGAAGGGAAAGTATGCCTGTTTGCAGACGATACAAAAATCTGCAACAAAGTAGGCATACCTGAAGAGGTTGACAGAATGAGAAAGGACCTGATAAAACTGGTATCCCATGTACAAGGCGACAGCGAATGAGCGCTTTCAAAAAAGGTGACTAAATCATGGTGCCTGTGCACAGGGCTACCTAGTGGGGGGGGGCAACGGATGGGGGTAGGCAAATATGGCAATGGGATGTTGCTACAATAGCCTTGCCTTGGCGTGTGAGGGGGACCATGCTGTGTGATAGGCAGAAGGAGGGAGGGTTTGTGGGGTGTAGTGCAGCAGTGGACTGCCGAACTCATCACGTGGCCTGGTGGGTTGGTGGCAGGCTGGGGTTGGGAGTGTGCGGGTTTGGTTGTCGGCATGCTCTTGTTTTTTGCGTTGGGTCAGGGTTTTTTTTTTTAATTTAGTTTTGCACCCCCCTGGAGTTGAGAATCCTTTAGTAGGTGGATGTGGAGGGTGCAGCCCCCTGCATAAAATAGAGAAATCTAAATCTTGGGCACCCTCTTGCTGTTTGCCACGAGTGTACATAGCTGAAATTTATTTTCGGCAATATACACTCGCCCAAATGGCGATCGCTATTCCACAATCGCCGATATCACACCGAACCATAAAACTGGAGGAATGGTCAAGGGTATGGCAGCTAGGCTTCAATGCTAAAAGTGCTAAATTATGCACATAGGACTCAGGAACCCAAGGGCAACATACCAATTGGGGGGGGGTTACCACAACAAAACAGGAAAGGGACCTTGACGTCATCATATCTAATGACCTGAAGGTGTCAAGGCAGTGTGACAAGGCGGAAGGAAAGTCTAGTAGAATGCTGGGGTGTATATGAGGATGGGTATCACAAGCAGAAAGAGGGAGGTGATGTTATTCCTGTATAGATCATTGGTGAGGCTCCACCTGGAGAACTGTGTTCAGTTCTGGAAGCCCATTTCAGGACAGACGTAGATCGTATAGAGGCAGTACAGAGGAGGGCAACCAAAATGGTGCATGGGCTGCAACAGCAGCACTACCAGGAAAGACTCAAGGAATTAAATATGTACTCTCTAAAGAACAGAAGGGAAAGGGGGGACATGACAGAAACATTCAAATACCTACAGGCGGGTGGCATTTTAAATAGAAAGAGATGCTCAAGAACAAGGGGGCATGATATGAAGCTTGAAGGGGAGAGGCTCAGAGGGGATGTGAGGAAGTATTTCTTCATGGAAAGGGTGGTGGATGCCTGGCGCAAACTACCAGCAGAGGTGATGGTGGGTACCAAAATGGTAGCAGGATTCAAGCATGCATGGGATAGACACGGGGACCTTACTAACAGGGTTGGGGGGGGGGATATACTGCAGATCAAGTAGGGTCTGCAGTGACAAAGTAGGTAGGATATTTTTAGGGAAGACTAGATGGGCCAAGGTGTCCTTTTCTGCCAACAACTTCTATGTTTCTACTGTCAGTAAGCAGGAAAGTTACCTTGGGGTTAACATATCTGACGACCTCAAAGTGACAGGGCAGTGTGACAATGCAGTGGGTAGAGACAGTGTAATGTTGGAATGCACTGTGAAACACAGAAACACAGACTTTGCTGGCAGATAAGGAACGCTTGGCCCACCTTGTCAGTCAATCTTTCCCTGCAGCATTACCACACATCCTGCTTGCTCTCCAGTTCATTCAACCCCCTAAGATTTCCTTATGCCTATCTCATGCATTCTTGAACGTCATCACAGTTTTTAACCCCACCACCTCCGCTGGAAGACTGCGCCAGGAATCTGACACTCTTTCTGTGAAGAAGTACTTCCTCACATCTCTCCTGAATCTACTCCCCCCCAGTTTCTTATCATGCCTACTTCTACTTGAGCACATTTCTTTCTGAAAAATACTTCCCTCTTATACTTTGTTTACCCCTTGAGGTATTTAATGGTCTCTATAATATACTCCCTCTCTCCTCTCTTCCAAAGTTCTGTATCGTTCACAATTTTATACATTTGTAGCAGATCTCCCTGCATTCTCCTCTCTTCCAGAGAAAACATCTTGAGTTCATTTAGTCTTTCTTCATATGTTTAACTACTCATCCTTGTGGCCCATCTCTGCACTCTCTCCACTAAATCTATATCCCACCTTTTGTATGGGTTCCATAACTGCGAACCATAGTTGAGATGAAGCCTTATGTATGCTTTATAGACTGAGATTATACACTGTTCACTTTTAGTTACAAATGACCTATTAATGTTTCTCAGTAGCGGTAGTAGTTATTTTATTGCAGTGTTTTGTGAAGTTAAGTTCCTCATCAATTAATATCCACAAGGTCTTTTTCTGCATTAACTCTCTTAATTTCTGCACCTTTCAGAGTGTATTTTTGTTGTGGGGTTGTTTTCCCCATATGAAGCACCACACATGACCATATTAAATTACATCCTATTGTTGTAAGCCCATTTTTTGATTTAAGTGTCCTTACTTGTTTTTAGTCCTACTATCTGAAGTGTCAACCTTTCCCCCAATTTTGGTGTAGACAGCGAACTTTGATGCCCAGCCTTTTACTTTCTCATCAATGTCAGATATAAAAAGAATGAACAGCACCGAATCCTGTGGCACACTGCTGCAGACACTTCCCTCCTTGGACAATCTACCTCTAATTCTTACTTGTTGGACTCTGCTGCCCAGCCACTGTTTCACCCAAGTCGTTATCTTACTCTCAAATTCTTTATTCGTTAATTTATTAAGTAAAATGTTGTGTGGTACAGTGTCAGAAGCCCTCCGAAAATCCAAATAGATCATGTCAGCTAGAACATTGTTATTAACATTATAGTTCACTTCCTGCTGGTGATAGCCCCCCATGCACACCAGCATCCCAACAGCCCTCCCTACTGCTCTGTTGCACTCCCTGGCTACCGTTAGGTCATCTGATATGATTACCCCCAAGTCTCTTTCCTGCTTGGTGGTTGTCAGTACCACTGCCCCATTTTGCACTCTGCCTCTCGGTATCTGTGCCCCAAGTGCATTATTTTGTACCTTTTTGCACTGAAACCCAGCTGCCATACCCTTGACTACTCGAGTTTTCTCAGGTCACTGTTCATCCTTTCTGCCCCCACTGGAATGCACAGCCTACTGCAGAGTTTGGTGTCATCCACAAAAAGGCAGACTTTCCCTTCCAGCTCCTCTGCAATGTCACTTATAAAGACATTAATAAGGAGCGGTCCTAGCACTGATCCCTGAGAGATATCTCCTGCAGAAGGAGGGCGGTGGTGTTGCCACTGCATCACTCACTAGTGAAACCCCACTGGGAGTATTTTATTGTGCCCAATTTTGGAGGCTGCACCTTAGAAAGGACATAGGGTGGAGGCAGTCCAAAGAAGGGCAACTAAAATTGTACAGGGTTTGCACCAAAAGCCCTACAAGCAGAGACTGAGGGATCTCAACATGTACACCCTGGAACAGAGGAGAGCGAGTGGAGCCCTACTAGTACCTCACATGGGTCCACAGGGTGCAGGAGGGGAGTTTCTTTCAAAGGAGGAAGAGCACCAGGGCCAGAGGGCATGTGATGAAGCTGCGGGGAATTAAAAAGGGATGTGAGGAAGTACTACTTCATTGAAAGAGTGGTTGATGCCTGGAACATACTACCTCTGGAAGTGATGGAGTCAAAAACAGTACTGAGCTTCAAGAATGCATGTGCTAGACATAAGGGAATACTGTATTAGTAAACAGGCAGGGAGGAGGAGGGTCACTGGAGAGGAGTTAGAGACTGTGAAGGCAGACTAGGCAGGGACCATCTGGGCAGACTGGGTGGGCCAAGCAGTCCTTTTCTGCCAACAAAGTCTATGTTTCATATAATATTAGTGGGCATATTGGAAATGCACAGAAGTAGGTGAAAATAAGGACAGAGTTTACTAATTAGCTTGTGGTAATGTTACACTGCATGGCTGATTATGCTAGCGCAAGCATATGTCACAGTCTTGTGAGATTTGGTGTATCATGGGCAACATAATCAGAGAGCAGCAGCAGAAACCATGAACAAATGGAGAGTCTCACACTGAAAATGGAGGTAAGCATTCCTTAAAAATGTCAGTAAGCAAAACACTACTACCAGCACAGAGAGCACAGACTGGTGACCAGGAAAGGCACACAGAGCTGAGGATCACTTCCAGGTACGATCTAGGGAAGGGATGGGAAATGGGAGGAATAACAAATCCAAACACAGTGCATTTCAAGATAACAGAAGTAAAGTGCAGGCACAATTCAGTGTATAACACTTCACAGGTACATCTTGAAAGAGATTAAATTGCACATTTACAGACAAGTCTCATGCCAACTTCATGTACAAGATACATCCAAAATTATGCCATGGAGTATGTTCAGCAAACGAGCAACACAGTACACTAGGCACAAGTTTGAACAAGGAGAAACCTAAAACCTTGTGCTTCCAGTGTCAAACAGGGCAGACCTCTTAGGAGAAGCAGGAGCAGGTCAGGGGTTGGAGGAGATTCTGCAGGTGCCGGAAGGTGCAAGAGGTGATGGAGTTGCAGAGGGATGACAGGAGCCGGTTCCAGAGAGTTAGAAGGTGACAGGAGAAGCTGGTTTGCCCAGTAGAGGAACAGGGATGAGGAGCAGAGGAGGTTCATTGATCTCTGGAGCAGAGACAGCATGCAGCAGGGGTAACTGTGGTGGAGTGATGGGAGGTAGGAGGGTAGAGAACCAAACCAGTATTTGGAGATCAAGGAGGAACAGTATGACTGGTAATGTGATGGTAGGTGGATGATGGAAAGGGAGGAGTAGAGGTAGCAATGGTGAGTACAAGGAGGGGAGTTTGTCACAAAGTGACAAAAGGCATTGCAGAGGGTGTCCAGTCTGGCTAGGGAAGTGGAGGGGGCAGTAGCATAGACCAAGTTGACATAGGTGAAAACTGTGAGCACCATTTTGGTGACCAGCTCACAGTGGACCATCAGGAAAAAGAAGTCTTTATTATGGTATATGGCACCCAACTTAGGATGAAGTTTCACATGGATGGCATCAATGTGGGCTGACAAGTCATTTGCTGTCTAGCCACACATCAAGGTACTTGAAGGATTGCACCACTTCAAGAGGGAAGCCATCAAGCACGCAGAAAATCAGAAGTCTTGAGAGCCTGGACAAATTCGGGCTGGTACCAAAGTTCAAGGACACCGTTTTTTTGGTGTTGACTCAAAGTTGGTTGGTATGGAACCAGCACAGGGCAGTGTGAAAATCCTGAAGAAGCAGGTCTTCCACAGAAGCGGTGGAGGGACCAGAGGCAAAGATGACTGTGTCATCTGCATACATGCATATATGCAACACATCAACTTTGCTGACTGAAAGACATATCTCTGAGAACTTTTGACTTTAGAGCTCCTTTAAGTGGTGCTGATTACCAACTCCATACATTCCATCCCAGAGTGGCAAGGAGGAGTGCTGAACACTGGCCAGCTTAAGGAGGTGGGGGCACCTATGACCTCCGAAGACACCCTAACACATTGGTGCCTAGTCAATACAGCAGGGTATCTGTTCCCCCAGTAGCCACACCCATTGTGGCAAAGTAAATGCAGCATATCATAGCCAGTGCCATTCCACACCTCCTTTCCTATGCCCATTCTCCTGTAGGTAGCGTGGGGTCGGGTCATGTTATGTTGGCCGTGTGCATGGGGGGTTTGTGAATGCCACAGGAGCCTTCCTTGTTTGAAAGAAAGCCTATGTTGCTGCAAAAGGGCACTACACAGAGTGTTTAATGTGGAACAAAGCAGCAGTTAAGCACTTCAGCCAGTGTTGGCATTACAGGAGTGGCGCCAAGCCAGGGAGGAGAGTGGAGGGGTAATAGGGAATAGAAGACTAGGCAGGTCCTCTGGGCCCCCCTCCCCCAGGAGAGGAGGCACAGGGAGGGAAGGGGAAGGGATAACAGTAACAGGAAAAGGTAAGGCAAGAAAGGGGAACAGGTCTTGTGGGAGCATCTTCAGGATTGCTAGTGAGGAATAGATTCTTTCCACTGGACCAGAGTGAGGTGGGGGAAAGTGGTGATAAGGAAAGGGGCAGCAAGAAGGGAAGGGTTGGAGGAGGCAGAGGGTATGTCAGGATAAGTAGGGAGAAAGCACGAGAGGTTGTGAGTTCAGAAGAGAGAGGGAGGGAGGGTAGGTGGTGCAGGGAAGGGGTGGTGGGCATGGGAGAACGAGGGGATGGGCAGGAGGAGGAGCAGAAGGTAAGGGTAGGGGGCATGCCATGGGGGAACAGAAAGGAGGGATGGGGTGTGCCAGTAGGGGGGAAGGCAACAGTGAGTGTAGAGGGTCAGGAGGGAGTACAAGAAGGACAGGAGGGGAAAGTAGGAGGCAGGTGGTAATGGGAAGCAGTATGGAAGGAAGAGAGGGGGGCAAGGTAGTGATCTTGGGGGATTCAGTAATGAAAGGAGTGAGATGGGGAGGAAGAACCAAACAGTAAGAGGGTAGAATGCATGCCAAGCATGAAGGCAGCAAAGGTGGGACCTCTAGTAGCACAGTAGGAGGAGGAGTTACCAGCTGGGGGGAGTGCAGCTAGCCCAGACAGAGGAGGAGAAGGATCTGGGTGTGCTCATTACAGGGTCAATGAACAACTCAGCACAATGTAGGAAGGCAGCTGCAAAGGCCAACAAAATGCTGCGTTGTATTGCAAGGGGTATATCCTCGAGGAGGGAGGAGGTGATTCTGCCACTGTATAGGTCATTAGTTAGACCACACCTGGAGTACTGTGTGCAGTACTGGTGCCCGTATCTGAAGAGGGACATTAAGTTACTGGAGGAGGTGCAGCGCAGGGTGACAAAGATGATCAAGGGGCTGGGGGACTTATCATATGAGAGGAGGTTGAAGGAGTTGAACATGTACTCACTGGAGGAGAGGAGGGACAGGGTGACATGATTGAAACCTTTAAATACATGAAAGGAATAAACAAGACGGGTACAGAGGGGCTGTTCAAAGTAAGGGAGGGGAGGGCCACCAGGAGCCATGATATGAGACTGGAGGGAGGAAGGTTCGGGAGGGAGATGAGGAGACACTTTTTTACAGAGAGGGTGGTGGCTGGGTGGAATGCGTTACCTGCAGAAGTGGTATCCAGTAGAACAGTGGACTGCTTCAAAAGGGGATGGGACAGGACAAGGGGGAGGGTTAATGACGGGGAAGGGTAGAAGGGAGGGGCAGCTGTAGAATAAGGGGTGCTAGCTGCACATTCGAGCAGACTTGATAGACCTCTAGGCCTTTATCTGCTGGCAAATTTCATATGTTCGTATGTGGGACAGGCAGGAGGGAAACCTCACATTATAGTGTACCTAGGTATGAATGATCTTGCAGGATGTGAGATGGGGATAGCACAAGATAGGTTCAAGGAGGTAGGGAGAATAATCAAGTTGGAAGGGAAGTTAGTAGCCATCTCTGAGGTGCTTCCAGTCCTGAGGGCTAGTATGTCAAGGAAGGTAAGTGTAAGCCCCCTAATGGGCTTACCTGTTATGGCTGCAGTCCTCTGTACCCTCGCTGGTGTCCTCACAGTGACTCCAAGTGGGATCCAGACCCGGTGGTGCCCCAGTTGTCTTCGCAGCCACGAGACACCAAAATCCATGTCTTGGCCCCCTGTATTGATGGGGTCAAGCTCCAATTGATGTTGTGCACCTCCGGCCCCATGCAGGGAATTCGTTTTGGTCCTGGGGGGCTGCAGAGGGGATTGGGACCACAAATGTAAGTGAAAATGGTGGCCCCGCACTTTAGTGGGCATGCGCAGGCAACCAAGGAGCATATCTTTTTTTTCTATAAGCCATTTTTCCTCCTGCAACCTGGCAGCGTGCTTCCACCCTTCTGCCAGTCACTCTCGGCTGCTATGCCACCCCAGCATCTCGGACCCTGTGATCCCCCATGGATTATCCCCTATGGTGGGGCAAATGGAGGGAGGGAGGGAGGGCCATCCTCCCCCCCTCCCGAGTGATATCTGGAGTGTGCCCGAGAATGCTGTGAAGCTGCGACACTGGAGCACTGTGGGGCTTCATTAAGCTGGCAGTCATTTTTCTATTCTTCTGGTGACCCATACCCTTGCCTCCAAGAACACGCATGTGAGTCCTGATGCCACATTCTTGCATCTCCTGTTGTCCGGCACTGCCCCTATCCTCCACCAGGTGGCAGCCATAGAGCGGGATGACGTACCCACCCACCCCTGACAGAGAAGAGTTGTTGTGGGATGCTCAACTCTCTCTCCCCCGCTGACCCCCGCAGCCCAAGCTCATTCCTGAACCCACTGCACATGAAGATGTGGCATCCAGCGCCTCAACCCTCAGCGCCACTGGGCCAGCACAACCAGGGAGCAAATTTTAAAGCAGCCATGCTCCAATTATGGGTTTGGCCATGTGGCCACTATTAAAATATGTCCCTGGCCCTAGAGAATGCAGGGGAGCTAGGGACCAATTGAAATCAACACTGGAAAGCCTCTGGTTTAGTTTGCAGCCAATCAGTGGAAGGCTGCCAGAAGGTTATAAATAGGACTGGTTTGCTGCCTAGAAGGTGAGTCATCAAGAGAGCTGGAGTGTGTGTGTGTGTGTGTAAGATTGCTATGGGCTCTTGAGCCCAAGTCCTGCACCTGTGCTCTCACTGGTTTTGGCTGTAGATTTCTCCAAGAAACCAGAAGATGTGCTATAGCAGGAATGGAGACTGTGCTGTGCTGCCGAGACATAGTAGTAGTTCTTTATTGTTTGACAAGTTATGCTGTTACAATTTCACATTATACAAAAATGTATTACTGTATAAAAAGACAATTCTACATTTAGCATTAAAATCATTGCACAATCTGAGTTTAAACATGCTTTATGAAACTGTTATTTGGTATTATCACTTTGTGTTGACACTTTATTATGTTCTCCTTTTAATTCCATTTTTTTATATTTCGATTTTTTATCAAGTAAATATGAGAGGAATGCACTACAAATCATATGTTAAAATGATCATACATAGTTTGCACATAATATGGAGGAAATCTATTAAGCATACATTTTAATTATGAACCTTAATGCCTATTCCCTTTGACTCCTGGGCTGCTAGCTATATAAAACCTGAAAGACCAGGGTAAAAGAAAAAGCAAGGATTTTTATACAGATAGGATTACTTTCAGGGTCTTGGTGTGCATATCTTATGTTGATTCAGGTTCAGCTGATGTTTATGATTCCTGTAGCTGAGTCAGCAACTAAGATCCTGTCATCTAGTGCATGGGAATATATGTCCTTTGGTAAATCTGCTAAAGGTTAAGGCCAATTATCTCGGTCTCTGATAAGAAGTTCGGCTCAAACAATAAGCAACAGACAAACATAATAAAGATTTATAAACATCATTAACTAATGCTTAAATGGAAATTGTATCAAAATAAAAACCCAGAATGAATACATATGTAGAGAGAGAGCGAGAGAGGTAATTGTTTCTTATCTATTAAAGTCGAAGAGGCTTAAGACAAAAGAGAGGTCTCAAAGTTAAGGAGGGGATTCAACTGACCCTTTTCCTCCCAGCTGGGATCCTGAAATTCATGTCTGATCTGATCTTTACAGGGCCTCAGCGTCCTCTTCTAAATCAGGGCAGTGGCCCAATTGGTACAGCACCCATCTGCGCTATTTAAGATTGAACGCCTCAACCCAATCTGACAGTCACGTAGATAGCCTCTCCAAGGCATATATTTTTCTGGTCAGGGCACACCATGTCTCTCGAGTTGGCATTGTCCTAATGTGCCATAACTGAGTGATGGCTTCTTTAGCAATAAGAACAAGTAGGGTTACCGATCTATATGTAGCTTTATCTCTCTGACCCCTTCTGGTTTCACAGCAGTCAGAATGTAGGCAGGAATAAAAAACTGTGGACAGTAATAGATGGCAGTCAATTTCTGTATAATGTCCCGTCAATAAGGGGCTAAGGGCTCACAGGACCAGAGTATGTGTGCCTGATCTGCATGTTCACAGCTGCATTCCCTCAAGCATCTCCCAAGGGCCACCTCCATAAACTGAGCTACTATAGCCTGGGTGTGGAAGAATCTAGTTCAGAGCTTCCACACATACTCCTTCCAAAAGGGGAGCTTGCTGCTTTATAAGCTGGAAGTGCTGAGGCATTCCAGCCCTGATAAGGGATCTCCTCATTCTATTCTCTGGCCCATTTAATCCTTAGTGATTCCGTTGAGTCCCTTGGTCGTTCCCATAGTGCCCCATAAATGTGGATTATTAGTTGTTCAGTAGAGGCCCACCTGCAATGTGTTTGAAACAGGGATATCAAGAGCAGTGGCTTCTCTGCTATAGAGGTTAGCGCATCCTCAAAGGTTCCAAGATAATATTTCAACTGTAAATATTTATGAAAGTACGACTGTGGTAGTTGGTAGGTTGACTGTAGTTGAACAAAGGGGAGAATGCTGTTTGAGCCTATCAGTTGGGTAATGTACTTCAAGCCTTGGGATTGCCAGAGAACTGGGGTCCCATCTACTTTATTCAGGGAAAATGAGGCATTGTAAGCAAATGCTCAAATAAAAAGGGCTTCTGGTTGAGTTAAATGTTTGTGCAGCACGTTAAGCCAGTATCTGAAAGGTTCTGCAGTGTACTAAGAGAATTTAGTGAGCCAGATACAGTGTGGGGGGGTATCACTACAATATCCCAAACTCGCTTGCCCAACACCCTGTAGCCCGACTCCAGGAATCCCAAAACACAAAATCCTGATAGTGGGATTTTGCTCCCCCCCTCAGAGTTTTTAATCCTAATTAAGGGGGGTGTGGGAGGTGAAGTCACCTGTATTGGGGGGTTCAGGGGGGGCAAAGCCCCCCCCAAACGGAAAAGAAGCAAAATCCCTCTGTTGGGATTTTGTGTTTCGGGAATCTGGTGTCAGGAGGGAGGGAGCGGCGACAGGGTGACGTGACATGCTGATGAGCCGCTAGGCAGCATGGCACGAGCTGCTCCTCTCCTCGAACTCCCCAGCTAAATGGCAAGGCAACTGGCATTTGAATGTTAATGGAGGCTCTTTACTGTATCCACTTGGATAGAGAGCTTGTCGGCAAAGTGGTGGCATCAGGTCATCTGTGTTACCAAAACTGAGGAAAACAGAGGTCGGTTGACCATACGGTGAACCTGCGGGATGTAAGACAACAAGCCCAGTACCAGAGAATGGGTAAAAGACTACAGCAGATCCAAATTGGGCACTACAGAAAGGAGACTGGGTGGGTTTTGGCATCTGTTCCGGACTTTTCTATTTCTGTCTCAGTCCCAGTGAACGTTAAATTTTGCTTGTGAAACACTCCACGGTATTAAAAAAAAAAGAGCTTTACAACTGCCGACTCAGCTGGAAATGCGTTCGGGCTACTAAGTGGCGGTCCAAGTTGATACTCGGATTTGATCCAATGAACGAGTTATATAGCTTTATTTATATTTCGCCATGGATCTTAGGAGCCTTATTGGAAATAGCGGAAGAACTTCCAGGATGCCAGGCCTGAAACTGACTATTACTCCATGCAACAGATTGCAGTTTCAGCAAACCTAAAGAAGTTTACAAAATTGCCACCCGATTTTCATGTTATAAAGATCCTAAGGACAGAATTAAGCCATCACATTTAGTTAAGCAGAAAATAAATAAAACATACTTGCATAACTGTCCTGAACTGAGAAAAAGAAATACAAATTTAATTGTTCATTATAAAGAGTTGGTCTTGCTAGTGACTGAGGTGAATTGATACAGGTGGCAGAAACTCAAATACAGTTTATCAACCTTATTGAAGATCATTTTGAATTTATTTAAACTTGCACACTGCATATGTGGAATGTCCAAGAACCAGGGTTGAAGGAAAAAAAGACTCTCAAAGCGGTTCCAAAATTCTAATGTGAAAAGTACATCTAAGCCCCTATCTCCTAACTGCTCAGCTGACTCTGAAAAGGTATCTGAATTTAAAAATAACAAGTTTATTCAGGCAAAACTTCCCTTTAAGAATCGCTGTGCAATTGAAGGTTCCAAAAAATCAAAATGCCACCTAAAACAAATCCAGAACCTAAAAGGGATCGAAGGGTAAAAGGGGCAGCTGCAACAGCAGCTCATTTTGAAAATGAAGGACATTCAGGAACAAAGGATGAAAACACAGATCAGGAAACACCAAATGATCTGTGGTCAGGTCCAGAGGAGAAGCAGGTGTTAGGTGAGGGGTCTGACAGTTCTACATCGGGGAACAGCACGGAGTCAGCACCAGATCTGGGCCGAAGTAAGGAAAACCTTAAGGATCCCCCCAAAATGGGCCCAGAAATTGCTGGAGTAGGTGAATCTATTACAGGACATGATGGACAAACTCCACCAGCTTCCAGACTCAATAAAAACCCTCTCTGAAGATATTCAAAAGCTGGATGAAAATTTAAATGTGGGTTTAAATCAAATAACTGAAATGGAAAAAAGACAATCAGAAATAGAAGACAGATTACCTATATTAGTCACTCAGGTCTATAAAACATATATATCGGATTTAAATCTCGACTGACAAAAAACCTGCAAAAAACTTGCAACAAAAGCTCTCAACTTAAAGAATTCTGTGATGATGCCAGCTTCACTCAACTGGTAACTGATATCACTCGAACACTTCATAAATTCTCCCCTAGTGGGTCGTTGATTGATCTAATCCTAACTAACAGACCCCATAAAATCACTCACACTGCTGTTTTTCACAATGACGGTAGCGATCATCACGCTGTGGCCTGTGTTAGAGGACGACCCACACTCAAGTCAGCCAATAGGTTTTCTTGGAGAAGGAGTCTTCACAAGTTCAGTCTCTCTAACTACCTGTCAGACCTCAGGTTCATTAAATGGACTGATTTCTACCTAGCTTCCAACATCAATGATGCGGTTTCATTCTTAAACAACATCCTAACCGTCATCATCGACAGACATGCCCCTATGGTAAAATGCAGAGTACGGAAGTTCTCCTGCCCCTGGTTCACAGCCGAGCTAAGGGCCTTGCTAAATGGAAGGGATTGCCTCTGGGCTACAGCTAGGCAGACCAACCTCCCTTCTGACTGGGCAGCTTTTAGAGCCTGTCGTAACAATTGCTCCAAAAGAATAAGGGACACAAAGGCAAATTTTTACTTGTCAGCCTTTGGTACTGCTAAGGGTAACTCCAGTATGTTCTGGCATATCATTAAGTCTGTTGAAGGCAATAAAAAGTCATCTTATTACCCAGGATAATCTCCTACAAGGACATTACTCTGTCTGATAAATCCAATATTCTACTCTGCTTTAATGAGAACTTCTCTACTGTAGGTCTCGCATTCGACTTCTCCAAAGCTGCCTCCCTTGTCCCCAATGCTCCCACGCATTCCCCAATACCTCCCAGCTCAATCTTCGCCATCTCCCCATTCCAGTACAAAAAGGTGGAAGACCTTCTTCGCCACCTAAAGATTAATAAAGGTGCTGGTTCCGATGATGTAGAACCATATTTTCTCAAACTTGGCTTCCAGTACCTCACGGCCCCCATCTTAAACTTATTTAACCTTTCCTTTAACTCCAGCACTTTCTCTGGGGCTTGGAAAATAGTTCAGGTACTTCCGCTATTTAAGTCAGGTGACCCTACTGACCCAAATAACTACCGACCTAGTTCCATTGTGCCTCTGCTCTCAAAGCTCCTTGAGAAGTTGGTAAATGCACAAATTAGAAACTACCTCGAGAAAGAAAACCTTATAGACCCAGCCCAATCAGGATTTTGTCCTTTCCATAGCACCACTTCAGCTCTAGCCTCAGTTACAGATGACTGACTCCTTGCAATGACAGGAAACAAGTCACGGGGCGGTCTTTCTGGACCTCAGCAGAGCATTCAACACAGTCGATCATGCTCTACTCCTTGATTCATTGAACTGGCATGGAATCTCCAGCACTGCGCTGTCATGGTTCAACAGTTACTTGTCAGCTAGATCTCAACAGATGAAGGCTGATGGCTCCCTATCCCCGCTTCTTTCACTCAGGAGAGGGGTACCCCAAGGTTCGATCCTTGGACCACTTCTATTTATGATATACAGTACATCAATTTCATCGAAAATGGCATCAGCAAAGCAAAACTACACCTTTTTGCGGACGATACAGTGATATACATAACCAGTCCCTCGGTAGACGAAGCCCGCTCAGAATTACAGGCAGAATTCGACCTCCTCCAGCACAATCTCGTACGTTCTAAACTGCTGTTAAACGCTAAAAAGACAAAAGTAATGTTCTTCTATTCCAATCACTAGCCCTCTGTCCCTATCTCGCTTGTTTCCTTGCCCCCATCAAAACTCTCCATGGCGACGATCTTGAGTTAGTCCACAATTTTAAATACCTAGGCTGTGAACTAGATCGACACCTAACTTTTTCATCTCACATCAACTCCCTTGACCCTTGCAAAGAAATTATGTCAAAGAATTGGCTTCTTTTATAGGAATAAATCTCTATTCGATTCTGACTCCAGACTGTGCCTGGTCCAAACAAATTTTCTACCACTTACCGACTATGTCAATATTCTATATGGCAGATGGTCTGATGCCCCGCTATGTCAACTGGACACTCTCTATCACAGAGCAATACACTTCATTTCCAATGCTCACTGTCGGACTCATCGTTGTGACCTGTATGCCTCCCTTGGGTGGACTGCCTTAGCAACCAGGCATCTCTTCTGCTCTGTCACCTGGCTCCACAAAGCCCTGCTGGCAAAATTACCCCCCTGTATTTCCAACCTCTTTCAATAAATTACCTGCCCCTACCCCTTACGCAGTAACTCCTTCATTATGCTAGATGTTCCAACCTCCCGTTCTGGTTTGGAAACATGGCTATAAGCCATGTCCTCCTGGCTGCTTGGAATAAAGCCCAATCCAGGCTCAAACTGCAAAGCCTGATCCCCCTGAATAGCTTCAAAAGACTTGTTTATGACAACCTATGGGACTTCGGTGACTACAGTTAATAAAGTGCCTTCTCCCTGCCTGGTCTATTGCAGTGACTGCTCTATCCTCTTGCCCAACCCTCTCCCTCAACCCTAAGTGACTTCCCATTATACTTCCATTCCCCCTTCCTCCACTCTCCCTTCCTCTCTCCATGTTACACTACCATCACCATATGATCTACCCCAGTCTGTATCCCATACTATCGTCAGTCAACAGTCCCTGCCTTTATCTTTAGCTATCCTTGCTTTACCTTGTATCGCTACCTCCTCTCCCTGCCACCTCCATAGTGCCCTTGCCCCAGCCAACATAGCTACCCTGTTATATTAATTTTTCCCACCCCCTCCACCTTGTCTGCCCCCTCCTACCTACCATCCTCTGTCCCCCCTTTCCTCTGACCTTATCCAACCCTGCCTTATCTTGTTACCCAGAACTAACCATTTATTTAACTTCTAGCTTTAGTGCACCTATGTATAGATGATGTAAATATTATTGTCCTATTTTTTCTCATGTATTATTCATGTGTTTAATGCATATTACTTTGTATGTGCTTGTGTAATGTCCCTGTTGTTAATCAGGACCTCCTTGTAAATGAGCCTGCTCAACTGAGTTTTTTTCCTGCCAATAAACCTGAACTTGAAGGTCAACAATATGGGAAAACAGCAAAAATCACTTAAATGGAAGGTGGATGACCAGGAGAACAGAGATAGAAGGAACAATATTCACATTTTTGGAATTCTTCCAGCATGGGAAACTGAACAGTCTCTGGTGGACATTCTACCTGGTCTTTTCACAGCTATAATGGACTCTGTAGGTTTCTATAGTTGGAGTAGTGTACCTCTGGTGAGAGGTGGTGCATATTGTTTTACTGTTAAATACTGCACCTGATATTATTAACTATTACTGTGTTGGGGTTACTACTACTATGAGATATTCCCTACGTGCATATTACATTCTGTTTGGGATTGTGGAGGCTGTCACAAAAGGTTGCTGACCCCACTTTTCCATCTACACAGTGTGGTTGTGTCAGGGTTAATCTGCACAGAGCAACTTGTACACTATTAAACAGTGTTTTTAAACACTATTTTATTTCTTTAGTTGCACTCGCTGGATTGCATCCCTTACTTCCAGGTTTGAGTGTTTAAAACTCAGCGCTCTAGCAAGCAGGGCGAGCATGCGCAGGGTCACGCATGTCTGCTGTGTCAGCTGTGGGTTCTTGGAGCTTGGGCCCATAAATATAGTTGTCAAGCCGCTGTATCCCAAATTAAAATAGCCACGTTAACACGGACATCCAGGAAGGGTATGTTATTCTTAGTTCAGATGAAATTGCAATGCTCTGTATTGTTTCTAATAAATTCTGTTTGGAAAGCCAGACAGGATTCGAAGGGCTAAAGTGTCCTCAATGTTTAGAAATTGTGGAGCTTAAAGTTAAAATATCAAACCTTGAACATGATATAGTACAACTAAAAAAGTGCGCTATGATTAATGCAGAGAAATCTAAAGATTACACTTATGCAGGGTCATTGTACCTAACAAAGCTCATGAGGATTCTCATAAAGGAAGTCGAGAACTGGCCAGCAGTGAATCCGATGAATGGAGCCCAGTTAGTATTAAAAAGAAGGCCAAAAGGGGTAGACGGTATGAAATTTTCTATCCCTATTAAAAACAGTTTCTCAGCTCCTCAGCAAGATGACTTGATTAATGTTATTGAACAGCATGATGTTAATTTAACCACTACTTATACTGCCAATGACCAAAGTGAATTTATGACATCTCCAACCCTGGAGCTAAGTATTAGGTACAATACAAGTATAGCATCCAATAACACAAATCTTGTTATCTCTGCCTAGGTTCATGCATCACTAAATAATGTATCTTGCCCTAACTTACCTACAAGCCCTCTAATTAAAAATAAAAACATGGCCCCAATAAACTCTACTGTGCTAAATAAAATGACCTTGAGCTCAGAAAATTCCAGATTTAACATCGGTTAGTAATAGTTTTCCAGAAAGTGACCTAGTATCACCATCTGACAAGTGCAATAGACAGATCTATGTTTTAGGCGATTCAATTATCAAATACTCTGACAGATATATCTGCAAAAGCAATAAAACAAACATTACTTTCTCAAGTTCTAGAGGTGCATGTGTTAGGGATATAGATAGAATGCTCCCAAATATTATTATGATAATCCATGGTGGCACCAATTACATAAATAAATTTACATTAGAAAATATTAAAAGATGATTTTATAAAGCTGGCCAAAACACTTAGGGAAGGAGGTTGTGAATTTTATATTTCTGAGGTCCTGCCTGTACCAAAGGTGAATATCATAAAACAAAATAAAATCAAAAAACTAAATGAATGGTTGAGAAAATGGTGTTTGCTTGAAAATATTAAGTGCATCACCCATTGGGAAAAATTTTCTTGCGACTATAGTCTGTTCTGTTGGGATGGGCTACACCTGAACAAAAAAGGTGCAGCTGTTCTAGTTAAGTCTAGTTAAGCTTCCACTTGCATACTGTGTGACCCTGAGCAAGTCACTTAACCTCCTTGTGCTCCCAGGTCACTCCTGTAAAAAAGCTTTATAAACTATAGTCTGTTCTGTTGGGATGGACTACACCTGAACAAAAAAGGTGCAGCTGTTCTAGTTAAGTTCTAGTTAAGCTTCCACTTGCATACTGTGTGACCCTGAGCAAGTCACTTAACCTCCGTGTGCTCCCAGGTCACTCCTGTAAAAAAGCTTTCAGCTTAGTGTGCTACACCTGGTTAAACAACTAAATAAAAAATAAAAAAAAGTCTGTTGCTGGTACAATTGAATCCTATTTAAACTAAATCATACGGGGCAACTAGGGGCGGCTTCTATATCGGTGTTATATTACAGTAATGTTAAGCAAGGCGACTATAAGATCTTGGTAGCTAACACCAGAAGCTTAAACATGATAAAGCTCACAGAATTAACAGAAATTCTCATCAGAAATCAGATAGATATTGCAGCCTTATGCGAGACATGGTGAGATAAAACCTCTAATCTTTATAACTCCATCACTGGTTATTCACTTTACACCAAAAATAGATTGAACAAAAAAGGTAGGGGAGTTTGTTTTTACATCTCTGACAAGATCACGGCCACTGAATACCCTCTTACCAATAAAACTGATATTGAAGGATTATGTATTCTGATTACACAACAAAATGGAAATAAGTTTCTCCTGGTGAATTTTTATAGACCACCATCTTCAGATTTAAACTATGATTTATCGATTCAAACTGAAATTATTCATTTAACCTCGGAATCTGAAGTAATAATAGTTGGAGACTTTAATTATCCAGGGATAAACTGGGACACCTTAACAACCAAAACCTTACCGGAGAGCCATTTTTAGATTGTACAATTACTGCAGGATTAGATCAGTTGGTACATGAACAGACCATAGGAAATAATATCTTAGACCTTGTTATGACTAACTTCCCTATGGACATTATTAATTTAAGTATAAATACTCCAGTTGGAAACAGTGATCATCAAACTATTGTGTTTACAATAAATAGATATAAACTAGGTATAGGTAGGACTCAGTATAAATATAACTATAATAAAGCAAACTATGAAAAAATCAACAAGGCCTTATATGGTTATAGTTGGGATAGTTTATTTGAAAATGTAAATGTTGAACAAAGATGGGAATTATTTAAATCAATTATCAACGAACTTGAGAAATTAAATGTGCCAATTAAAAAAAAACTCAAAATAATAAAGGTAAAATTCCTCCATGGCTAACTAAATCCATTCGTTTACAAATTCATAAAAAAGAAAAGGCTCACAAAATTATGAAAAAACACCCTAGCCAGATTAACATGTTAAACTATAAAAATGACTAAAAACATACCAAACAACTGATAAAAAAGGAAGAGGAAAAAAATTGAATTTAAGCTTGCTGTTGTAAAAAATCCTAAAGCTTTCTACTCTTACATAAATTCTAGTAAACACAAGGTTTTTGGCATTGAGAAATTAAATGTAAATGGAAAAATCATTACAGAACATTCAAGCATAGCGAATCATTTTAATTATTTCTTTGGCTCTGTGTTTAACTCTAAGGAGACTATCACTTTCAGCAAAACTGACATACTAACGCCTTTATTACTAACTGAGACTGAAACATTAGCAGCCATTAAGATGGTTAAACCACATTCAGCCTCAGGCCCCGGTGGTATTAGCCCTGATTTTCTACTAAACACTGCAGACTCACTCTATGCTCCTCTAAAACTTCTGTTTAACTTTTCTTTAAAACACAGTGAGTTACCTACTGAATGGAAACTAGCAGTGGTCTGTCCCATCCATAAAAAAGGTAACAAAACTGTAGCTGAAAACTACAGACCAGTTAGCCTAACATCAGTCATATGTAAAATTATGGAGCGTATTATAAAACATAGACTGGAAAATTAATTAGACATAAAGGGACTTATGGATCCAAAACAGCATGGCTTTGTTAAGCATAGATCGTGCACTACTAATCTTATTGGTTTTTATGAAAAAGTCAGCCATTTGTTAGAACAAAATATCCCAGTCGATGTCTTATTTCTTGACTTTAAAAAAGCTTTTGATAAAGTTTCACATAAGATTCTTATTGATAAAATGATTAACATGGGTCTAGATCATCATATCACACTATGGGTTACAGCATGGTTAAATTCTAGGACTCAAAAGGTTAAAATCCATGATATTTATTAAAAATCAATTCTCGTTACTAGTGGAGTCCCCCAGGGTTCTGTATTGGGGCCCACTTTATTTAATATTTTTACTGTATATCTGATTTACATACTGGCTTAAAGGCCCATATTAGCAAGTATGCTGATGATACAAAGATCGGTAATGAGGTTAAGTCCATTGAGCAAGCCAACTCTTTT
Source organism: Neoceratodus forsteri (assembly GCA_016271365.2). NCBI lineage: Eukaryota > Metazoa > Chordata > Ceratodontiformes > Ceratodontidae > Neoceratodus > Neoceratodus forsteri. Next base: position 559,359,741 of record CM057458.1, read on the forward strand.
CAAAATGATATTAGTATGCTTGGAAAATGGTCATTAAACAATAAAATGTCTTTTAATAATGACAAATGTGTCATTATGCATTTGGGGTTAAAAAATCATTACACTAAATATTACCTAAATGGTTTAGAGATTAGATCAGTAGAGCGATTTAGGCATTCTGATAACTAACAAATTATCATCAGGTGAACATTGCAGACATATTACTTTAAGAGCAAACCAAATTATATCTGCTGTTAAGAAATCATTTTTTGCAAGCAGAAAGCTTGTATAATTCCCATCTACAATCCATTTATTAGGCCACACCTGGATTTTGGCGCCACCTTTTGGGTGCCTTATCTTATAAAGGATAAAATCCTTCTCAAAAGCGTTCAAAGAAAAGTTACTAAACTAATCCCTAAACTACAGAATATCAGTTACAAGGATAGGTGTATTGCACTTAGCCTATACGACTTGGATACACAGAGAAATAGAGGTGATTTATTATTATTATTTAATATCCTAAAAGATAATATTTTGAAAATAGACTATGGGTTTAAGTTTGCCAATAAAACTGGTGTTCTTAGATGTAATAATAGGCAACTATTTGTGCCTATGGCACATAAGGATAAAAGGAAATACTTCTTCACGATTACAGCTGCAAACTTCTGGAATAAGTTACCACAACACATAGTTGATGCTTCTAACATAGAACAGTTTAAGAGTTATTTCGATAAATATGTTTTGTGTAATTAGATGTTCTACTCCAAATGGTGTGGAAAGGTAGTTTCGATAGGTCCTTGGACCTTCTTCTACCTAATTAAACCAAGTAAACCGAGTAAAGTGCCTCTTACTGATAGGGAACACTGGTTAGGGTGCAGAAAACAGGTTGACCAGCAAAAACTATGTCCGATGATTGTTAAAATGTTAACTACAATAGGAAAGGATGCAATAATGAAAGCCTACTATACCAAAGGCAAGGTGACATATAGAGAACAAAATGTGTATTTAAAAAATGATTTTTCCAAAGCCCTCTGGGACCAGAGAAAACAATTTGGAGGGGTGCAGCACAGGCTTTGGAAAGAGGGCATTAAGGCCTATCTAATACTGTATATCCCTCCAAACTTAAAGTGCTGTTAAACAGCAAAGTGTTGTACTGTAGCTCTGTATCGGAAGCAATCACAGATTTAAAAATTAGATTACCTTTTGTCTTTACTAATTATGAGGATGGCTAAGAATTATTAAGGGAGACTGACTAATAAATTGTACATTCCGAATGGAAAAATGATTGTGAAAGGTATAAGTAGGAGGAAGTGGTGACAAAAGGGAAAATAAAATAGGATGGGAGGGGACTAGCAGACTATCAACAAATCACCCAAAATGTTAGGAAAGGTGCTGAACCAGTTCTTGGCACCAGCGGGGAGGATCTGGATATACTTGAAAACATGTGGGCACTCACCAATTAAAAAACTCAGGGCTCCAAAAATTGCAAATATTACACCACATTTATTCCAAATAAATACTGTACAGTTGCACGCTTGATGTGTTTCGGACTATGGTCCTTTATCAAAAGCTAGTACAACTAAAACCAACACAGACTTAAATACTAGAATCAATTATCTCATGACATCATCAAAATAAAACCTCTCTGATTGGTCAAGCAAGATACTTCAGATGATTATCATTAAAACAGACAATTTAAAGCAGATCTATACAGAGCAGAAGGAATTTGAACCAGATATAACGAGTAAAAAAAATACTCTTATAAAGTAGTTAAAAACTAAAATAAAAACAAAATGGAGGGGAAAGAAGGGAGGGGGAAGGGGGAAAGAAAAAGGGGAGAAGGAAGGAAAGGGAAAGAAAGAAGGAAGGGATGGAAGGATGGAAGCAGTCCAGAGGAGGGCAACTAAAATGGTGCAGGGTCTGCAGCAGAAACCATATGAAGAGAGACTGAAAGAGCTTAATATGTATATTAGTGATGAAAGGAGGGACGAGGGGACATGATAGAAACTTTCAAGTGCCTCAAGGGAATCAACAAAGTCCAGGAGGGTAGCATCTTTCAGAAAAAGAGATGTGTAAGAACAAGGGGGCACAATTTAAAGATAGAGTGGGGGACGGCTCAGGGGTAATGTGAGGAAAATTTTTTTCATGGAGAGAGTGGTGGATACATGGAACTGCTTTCCTGAGGTGGTCGTTGGGTCTAAAACAGTGGGGGAATTCAAACGTGTATGGGACAGACACAAGGCAATTATAGTGGGGGGTTGCAGGAAGTAGGCTGTTGGTTAACTAGAATCTGCAACTTATCCAGTAGGTAGGGAAATGGGCAGACTGGGTGGGCCAAGTGGTCCTTATCTGCCATCAAAGTCTATGTTTCTATGTTAAAAGAAAAAGGGGGAGGAAGGGAAGAGGGAACCACCATGCCCAGTGCAGCCATTGTCTTCAAGAAACGGGATCTGGATATGTACATGTAAAAAAAGGGAGTCTGGTTTTAAAAAACATTCAGGAGACAGAAAACTGCAAATAAAAAAACAAAAAAAAAATTATGATTGGCGTTAACGGATGTACATGAAATGTTAATGGGATAAATTCCCCTGTTAAAAGAGCCAGAATTATATCCAGATTAAAAAAATTCAAGTCCAGTGTTTCAATGTTGCAAGAGATTTTTCTAAATGAAACAGAAACAGAGAAATAAAAAAAAAAGAGATGGAAAGGGACTATATATTCCTCTTTAGGAAACTGTAAGAAAAGTGCTGGAGTGGCTATTTTGATCAGGAAGAACTTTGAGGATAAGATACCGGTGTTAGACACAATAAATGACTGCAAAGGAAGAATGATTTTGGTTAACACAGAATTAAATCAATGTAATATTATTTTTGGTTCAGTTTATGTGCCATTTAAGGGATTTGGGAATTTTCTAGCTGAATTAAACAGAATGATGTTAACTTGCGGAGGAGGTTACTATATTTTGGCCGGGGATTTTAATTGCACCCTGGATGATACGCTGGACAAGACTTCTAAGAGCAATAAATGGGATGGGTACAAAGCTAGAGTGCTAAACAATTTTTTGGAAACAAATAATTTAGTAGATTGGTGGAAGATTATGAACGGAGGTTCTAAAGATTATACTTACTTTTCAGCACGATATAATATGCACTCAAGATTGGACTATGTTTTCATTTCAAGATTCTGTTTGGGGTGCAAGGCCACAATAGAAGCCAGGCTGCTGACTGACCAAAGCCTGGTTACTTTTTTAGCTATCTTCCCCTCTAAATCTTCAAGAGGGAAAGGACCATGGAGGTTAAATAATTATTGATTGGAGAGTAAAAATTTCCAGTACAAGATAAAGAAAGCTATATAATATTTTATGTTGGAAAATAAGGTCTCCGAATCCAAAGTGATCGAATGCTGGGACACTTTTAAGGCTACACTGACAGGGGCAATTACATAGAAATTGTTGGCAGACAAGGACTGCTAGGCCCATTCAGTCTGCCCGTAGGCCCTATACATGTATGCATCCACTCACCCTAAGTGGTCAATGGCTTTTCATCACTCCCTTCCTGCCCAAAGTGTCTCTGTGCATGTCCCAGTAATGTTTAAACCCCTCCACTGTGCCTGCCCTTACCACCTCTTGTGGCAGACTATTCCAAGCATTCACCACCCTCTCTGTGTAGAAGAACTTCCTCACATTACCCCTTAATCCCCCAATTTCATACAGTGCCCCCTCATTCTGGTATATTTTCTACATTGGAAAAGATCTCCCACCTGTACCTTGTTTATGCCCTTGAGATACTTAAAAGTTTCTATCATGTCGCTCCTTTCTCTCCTCTCCTCCAGTGCGTACATATTACGGTCTCTTAGCCTCTCCACATATCTTTTGTGATGCAAACCATGCACCATCTTTGTCGCCCTTTTCTGGACAACCTCCACCTTGTTTATGTCCTTACACATGTGTGATCTCCAGTACTGCACACAGTACTCCAGGTGAGGCCTTACCACTGTTTTATACAATGGCATCACCACTTCCTGTCTCCTACTAGTAATACATCTGCCTATGCACCCCAGTATGCCACTGGCCCTCCCTACAGCCTTTGCTCACTACTTTGATACTTTAAGGTCATCAGATATGATAATCCCTAGGTCTCTCTCCTCTTTGGTGATGGTCAGCACCTCCCCACCAATTCTGTAGCGCTTCCCAGGGTTCTCCCTACCCAGGTGCATTATCTTGCACTTTTTCACATTGAACCTCAGTTACATAGAAACATAGAAACACAGACTTTGATGGCAGATAAGGACCACTTGGCCCACCAAGTCTGCCCATTTCCCTACCTACTGGATAAGCTGCAGATTCTAGTTCACCAACAGCCTACTTCCTGCAACCCCCCACTATAATTGCCTTGTGTCTGTCCCATGCATGTTTGAATTCCCCCACTGTTTTAGACCCAATGACCTCCTCAGGAAGGCTGTTCCTTGTATCCACCACTCTCTCTGTGAAAACAAATTTCCTCACATTACCCCTGAGCCGTCCCCCCTCTATCTTTAAATTGTGCCCCCTTGTTCTTACACATCTCTTTTTCTGAAAGATGCTACCCTCCTGGACTTTGTTGATTCCCTTGAGGTACTTGAACATTTCTATCATGTCCCCCTGTCCCTCCTTTCATCAAGAGTATACATATTAAGCTCTCTCAGTCTCTCTTCATATGGTTTCTGCTGCAGACCCTGCACCATTTTAGTTGCCCTCCTCTGGACTGCTTCCATCCTGTCTATGTCCTTGCGTAGATGAGGTCTCCAAAACTGCACACAGTACTCCAGATGGGGTCTCACCAACTGTCTTTATACAGGGATAACCACTTCCCTTTTTCTACTTGTGATGCCCCTTCCTATGCATCCCAGTATCCCCTGGCTCTCCTACTGACTTTTCATTGCTTACCCACCTTTAGGTCATCTGATATGACTACCCCCAGGTCCCTTTCCATTTTGTTGTTGTTAGTACCTCCCTGCTATTGTGTACTCTTCTCCTGGGTTTTGTTTCCCAGGTGCATTACTTGCACTTCTTTGCATTTAATCTAAGTTGCCATATGTCTGACCATTCCTCCAACCTTGCCAAGTCTCTTCTCATCTTTTCTACCCCTCTTGTGTATCAACTCTGTTACAAATCTTTGTGTCATCTGCAAAGGGCATACCTTTCCCTCAGACCCTCTGCAATGTCACCTATAAAAATGTTAAAGAGGACTGGACCCAGTACTGAGCCCTGAGGTACTCACTAGTAACCCCCCTTTCTTCGGAATGTGTTCCACTCACTATTACCTTCTGTGTCCTGTTGTGCAGACAGTTTGCTACCCAGGCTACCACCCTGGGACCCACTCCCAGGCTGGCTAACTTGATTATTAATCTTTTGTGCGGGACTGTGTCAAATGCCTTGCTAAAGTCTAGGTAGGCCATATCCACAGCCCCTCCCTGGTCTATTACTTTGGTCACCCAGTCAAAGAAATCAATTAGATTCATCTGACATGACCTTCCTGCTGTAAATCCATGCTGCTTTGGGTCCTGTGCCCCGCTGGACTCTAGGTACTCAACAATTCTTTCTTTCAGAAGTGATTCCATCATTTTCCCTACCACTGAGGTCAAACTTACAGGTCTGTAGTTTCCTGCTTCTGCCTTGCTCCCACTTTTGTGAAGGGGAATCACATCTGCTGTCCTCCAGTCCTCAGGTACCGCCCCATCCTGCCATGATTTGTTAAAAAGTGTGGTCAGTGGTGTCACTAGGTCCTTCCTTAGTTCTTTTACGATTCTGGGGTGAATCCCGTCAGGCCCCATTGCTTTGTCCACCTTGAGTTTTAGGAGTTCTTTCAGGACTCTTTCTTCTGTGAATGGACTGGTGTCAACCCCCCTACCCAGAGTGCTTCTATTGTCTGGTTTAGGTAACTCCTCCTCCTCATCTTCTTTTGTGAATACTGAGCAAAAGTATTCATTCAGTATCTCTGCCTTTTCACTGTCTCCCTCTGCCCACCTCCCCTCTCCTTTATTAATCTTCACTATCCCTCCCTTAACCTTTCTATGCTCCCTAATGTACCTATAAAAGGTTTTATCCCCCTTCTTAACTGAGTTGGCTATTTTTTCCTCGGTTTGGGCCTTTGCTAGTCTGACTGCCTTCCCCACTTCTTTCTGCTTTAATTGATACAGTTCCCTGTCGTGCTCCTTCTGTGATCCCTTATACTTTTTGAATGCAGCCTTTTTCTCCTTAACCTTTCCTGCCACCTCTTTTGAGAACCATAGTGTTTTTTTACTCCGCTTTGTTTTCTTTATTTGTTTCACACAAAGACTTGTTGCCTCTATGATGGCAGTTTTGATTTTTCTCCATTGTTCTTCCACCCCTCCTTTTTGGTCATTTGCTAGTGCATTTTTCAGGCTTTCACCCATTTTGCCAAAGTCAGCCCTTCTAAAGTCCAGTATACTTGTTTTTGTATGGCTTATCTCCATGGTTGTGCTCACTGTGAAGCACACTGTGCAGTGGTCGCTTGTTCCCAGATAATACAAAATCACACATGCCCCCACAATGCAAAGCACCATGGGCTGCATATGCAAATCACCACAGAATGTTATGCTGATCCAACTTTAAGCAGAATTGCATGGTGCCGAAAGACCTCTCACACATTTTGCAAAGAGTGCTAACAGAAGACATGAACCGTGTTTAGTCCTACCAGGACTCATCAGTATGCCTCGTCTGTTTGACAACCCAGTGGAATGGACCAGCTACCCCTAAGGCAGTGTGCCTGGGATATATTGTGGTGAACCCATTAAAATAAAAAACTATTTAAAAGACAAAGAACCTCTGTGCGTAAACACTGAGGCAAGGGTTACCCCAAAGGGCATTTGGCTGGGAAGCCAAGTTTCAAGAAAATACAAAATCACACATGCCCCCACAATGCAAAGCATCATGGGCTGCATATGCAAATCAGCACAGAATGTTATGCTGGTCCAACTTTAAGCAGAATTGCATGGTGCCGAAAGGCCTCTCACACAGTTTGCAAAGGGTGCTAACAGAAGACATAGACACGTGTTTTGTCCTACCAGGACTCATCAGTATGCCTCGTCTGTTTGACACCCCAGTGGAATGGACCAGCTACCCCTAAGGCAGTGTGCCTGGGATATATTGTGGTGAACCCATTAAAATAAAAACTATTTAAAGACAAAGAACCTCTGTGCATAAACACTGAGGCAAGGGTTACCCAAAGGGCATTTAGCTGGGAAGCCAAGTTTCAAGAAAATACAAAATCACACATCCCCACAATGCAAAGCATCATGGGCTACATATGCAAATCACCACAGAATGTTATGCTGGTCCAACTTTAAGCAGAATTGCATGGTGCGAAGGCCTCTCACACAGTTTGCAAAGGATGCTAACAGAAGACATAGACACGTGTTTTGTCCTACCAGGACTCATCAGTATGCCTCGTCTGTTTGACACCCCAGTGGAATGGACCAGCTACCCCTAAGGCAGTGTGCCTGGGATATATTATGATGAACCCATTAAAATAAAAAAACTACTTAAAAGACAAAGAACCTCTGTGAGTAAACACTGAGGCAAGGGTTACCCCAAAGGGCATTTGGCTGGGAAGCCAAGTTTCAAGAAAATACAAAATCACACATGCCCCCACAATGCAAAGCATCATGGGCTGCATATGCAAATCACCACAGCTTGTTCCCAGATGTCTACTGACTTCTAAATTTGTGATCCTCTCTCCATTTGAGAGTACCAGGTCTAGTATTGCTCCCTCCCGAGTGGGTTCCAACACTAGCTGTCTAAGGCCTGCCCCCTGCAGGGCATCGAGAATGACCCTGCTCTTGGATGTGGCTGCAGTACATGTTATCCAGTTAACATCTGGCATATTCAGGTCCCCCATCAACAGTATCTCCCCTTTTTCAGCCATTTTGAGAATGTCCTCTATCATTTTGCTGTCCATTTCCCCCCCTTGAGGCGGGGTCTGTACACCCTGTGCGATTGTGATGCCATTCCCTATCTCAAGGTGACCCAGGTGCCTCTTGTCCTCCCTTTACTTTTTAGTTCTGTAGCTTTGATCCCTTTCCTTATGTATAGAGCTACTCCACCTCCTCTTTTACCTTCCCTGTCCCTTCTGTAGATTGTGTACCCTGGTATGTTGACATCCCAGTCATGGTTCTTGGTGTACCATGTTTCCGTGACTGCCACAATATCCAATTGCCATGCCTCTGAACATTTTTCAAGCTTCTCCAGGTCCCACTTCATTTTCTGCACACCTCTGGAGTATCCATCCTGTTGCAGATCTTGGTGTCATCTGCAATTAGGTAGACCTTTCCTTCCAGGCCCTCTGCAATGTCACTAATGAAGGCACTGAACAGGACTGATCCCAGTACTGATCCCTTTGGCACTCCGCTGGTCACCCCCCCTTCCCAGTTTGAATCCCATTTACCACCACCCTCTGCCTTCTGTCCATCAGCCAGTTTCTAACCCACTGCATCACCTTATGCCCCATGCCCAGACTACTTATCTTGTTAACCAGCATTCTGTGTGGGACAGTATTGAAGGCTTTGCTGAAATCCGGGTAGGCAATGTCTATGGCACCTCCCTGATTCACTTCCCTAGTCACCCAATCAAAGAACTCTATCAGATTTGTTTGACAAGAGCTTCCTGGTGTGAATCCATGCTGCCTCAGATCCTGGGCACCAATGGATTCCAGGTTTGCCACTATCCTATCTTTCAGCAGTGCCTCCACGATCTTCCCCACCACTGAGGTAAGGCTGACTGGCCTGTAGTTCCCTACTTCCTCCCTACTGCCACTTTTGTGCAGTGGGACTACATGCACCCTTCTCCAGTCCTCTGCAATCATGCCTGTGTTGAGTGACTCTGTGAACAGAGTGGCCAGAGGCACTGCTAGTTCCCTCCGCAGCTCCCTTAATATCCTCAGATGTATGTCATCTGGCCCCATGGCTTTATCCACCTTCAGCTTGTGAGTTCCTCCTGAACTCTCTCCTCTGTGAATGGACTGGTCTCCACTTCTCCCCCAATTGCCTCTGTTCCCCAACCGTGGTCCTTGACCTTCTCCCTCTCAGTGAATACTGAAGTATTTGTTCATTATTTCTGCCTTGTCTAGATCCCCGTCCTTGCACTCTCCCTCCTCCCCTTTGAGCTTCACAATCCCCGCCCAGTTTTGTTTTCTATCACTGATGTACCTATAGAATGTCTTGTCCCCTTATTTCACAGTCCATGCTAATCCCTCCTCTGTCTGTGCCTTGGCTTTCCTAACAGCCTTCCCTGCCTCTCTTAGACATTCAAGGTACACCTCCCTGTCCCTCTCCCTTTGGGTCCCCTTATACTTCCTGAAACTTGTTCTTTTGGCCCTTACTTTGTCTCCCACCTCTTTAGAGAACTATAATGGTTTCTTTCTTCTTTTCCCTTTGACCAGTATCTTAATGCATTGGTTAGTTACCTCCATAATGGCTCCTTTCAGTCTCCCCCACTGTTCCTCCACCCCCTCCATTACCTCTACCTTCTCCAGGGCTGCTCTTAAACATTTACCCGTTTCACTGAAATCTAATACTTTTGCCCTTCTGTGGCTTGAGTCCCTGTCTCCATGTCAAACCACACCATGTGGTGCTTGCTGGATCCCAGCTGCCTTTCCACCTGGATTCTTTCGACTCTGTTCCCACTGGTCCATACTCGGTCTAGAATCAATTTGTCCCTGGTGGGCTCATGCACCAGCTGTCTGAGTTCACCCCCCCCACCACAGGGATTCCAGGATGGCCATGCTTCTGGCTGAAGCAGCTGCCTGGGTGGTCCAATTCACATCTAGCATCCTGAAATCTCCCATTAACAGGATTTCACCTTTAGCTGCCATGTCATGAGCTTCCTCCACTAGTACCATGTCCACTTCCTCCCTCCCTCTGTGCCGGAGGTCTGTAGATCACCCCTCTATGTATTACTGTGCCATTTCCTGGTTCAGGGGTGACCCACATTGCCTCAGCCCCCACCTGCTTTCCCTGTACTTCTGTAGCCTTTATGCTTTCTCTGACATAGAGGTCCACCCCCCTCCCTTTTTACCTTCCCTGTCTCTTCTAAACAACGTATAGCCTGGTACATTGATGTCTCAGCTGTGATTAGCAGAATACCATGTTTCTGTTATTCCTGCAATGTCAAGGTCTGCATCCGTCATCAAGGCTTCCAGGTCTGGAACCTTATTTCCCAGATTGCGGGCATTTGTTTATTGTTTATTTGTTTATTGAGTACAATCGGAATTACAAACCTTTGAGTCACAGACTCTTTTGCAAAGGCTCCATGTCGGATTACAGGGGGTGGAGGGTAAACAAATACAGAACATACACGAAACATGAACAGGCAGTATTTACAGTCACATGTACTAACCAAGCAGTCCAGGCTTAAACTTTAGAAAACAGTGAGGTAGTAAGTAGCATTCTTGTAAACCTTTAGACAGAGACAAGTCGGTGGCAGATTCATGTGAACCTGACCTTCCATGTTTTACTCCCTGCCCTCCCTCTGTTCCTGTTTTCTCTACTTTGCCTCTTCCCCCCATCCCGGCACACCTCTCAACCTTTCTTCACCAAAATGTGTGACACGATGTGTGACAAATGAGCAAAATGTGTGACGTATCGTCTAACATGGCACTGGAAGATCAGAACACTATAGCTATCAGTGCACTAATGTTCATAATGTTTTTGTATAACTGAGCATAATAGATTATTATGAATTTCTGCTTTAAAATCTCAGTGGGGTATGTGGAATATCACCTTCCCCATGATGGACAAAGGGTTTCTGAGAGGTAAAATGAGTGACGTACCTCATAATGTGTGACAGTTGAGAGGTATGCATCCCGGTATTCATGCTCATGTGCTCTTGCCCCCCCTTTATAAACATTTCCCCTGCCTGCCCCTCACTGCTCACTTCAGTTGTTCCTGTTGTCAACTTGTACTTTTGCATGTTCTCGCGGGGGGGGGGTGCACCTAAGCCACCTGTTTCTCCTGGTTCTCCACCCCTCCTTGGTCAGTTAAATGCTCTCTGCTGAAGCATTCCAATTATCCCTGAAGCATCTTAGATGAAAAGGCAAAAAATAAAAATGAAACAAGGAGCAGAAAACAAAATCAGTATATTAGAATTAGCAGTAAAAAGAGATTATTCTTCAAAGAAGCAAGCACTTATAGATCTTTAAAAAATGGTGGAATCGACTGAATACTTTGAAATAAAAAAAGGATGGGCAAAAAAATGCATGAAATTGGAAGATAAATAGTGAAATAGTGGGAACAATTTTTTTGCCAAAAGTCTACAAGATCTAGAAAAGCAAAAAACAGAAATAGCTATAATTCAGAAATCAGATGGGTAGATGTTTACAGATCAGAAACTGATTTTGGCAGAATTTGCTCACTTTGATGCCTCCTTATATGCTTCAGAGTGTTCCCCCTCTCAAGAAGAGCCGGAGTATTATGGCACTTTAGTAACTGAAAAAATATATTTTCCTAAATCACAAAAACTTATTACCCCTATTACACCTCAAGAAATCAGTGATACATTGCATCAAATGGCTAAATCAAAGGCACCTGGCATGGATGGGTTGGCTTTAGAATTTCACATATCTTTTGAAACTGAAATTGTACCATATTTGAATATATTATTTAATCAAATTCTGAATTCTTTAAAAATTCCAGATTCTTTTTCTCAAGCATATATCTCTGTTATTCTAAAACCAGAAAAGGATCATAAAAAAAAAAATAGAAAACTACAGACCAATAGCAATCTTAAACACTATGGCCCAGATATTCAAACTGTACCAGGCTGTGGCGCAAGCCTGGGCTCAGATCAACTTAGCTGCGCAGGGGCGTGGACTGGGCGATATTCAACAGAGCTGCGCCATGGCTCAGCATCATTAAATATAGTACCCTGGCCACCTGCAGTGCGCATGGCGCAGTGGTACTGCGCCAGCGCCAGTGGCCAGAGTGGAGCATGAGGATGCACTAGTGCAAGTTCCATTGCGCTAGGCACAACAACTGCAATATTCAAAAGTTGACATGCAAATGGGGCCATAATGTATGCAAGGTGCAAATGGGGCCATTTGCATGTCAGTATGGCCCCATTTGCATGCAGGTGCGCGATCCTCAGCGACTTGCGCCTGGCGCCTGCCAGGCAGCAGCCGTCGGGGACCGACGCTCCCTGCAGCATGGCAATGTGTCCCACAGTCCGGTCCCGGGCTGCATTAAAAAAAAAGAATAATCCTACATCCCTGGTGGTCCAGTGGACCGCTGTCCCTCCGATCGTGGGCTAAGTAAACAATGGAAGTAATCTATATCCCTGGTGGTCCAGTGGACAGAAGTCTGCCCAATCGCAGGCTTAAGTGTGAAAATATAGCTAACCCCTATATCCCTGGTGGTCCAGTGGACCAAAGTCTGCCCGATCGCGGGCTTAAGTGTGAAAATATAGCTAAACCCTATATCTCTGGTGGTCCAGTGGACCTGTCTGCCCGATCGTGGGCTGAATTAAAAAAATAATAACACTATTATCCCTGGTGGTCCAGTGGACCTCACTCCCCACCCACCTACTGATCCCCACAGCCCCGCTCAGCAGCGGGCGGCAGCACCCCACCCACCTGCCATCCTACCGCTCGCCAACTGACACCGTCAGTAGGGCTGTACGCCCATTGGTCCACAGCGTGAGCCAATGGGCGTGCAGACCATACCGTACTACACATTCCAGATATGTGAATGGATCATATTTAGATGTGTAGTACTGTATGGGCTATGCGTCCATGGCTCACGCTGTGAACAGCGTGCAGCTATCGTGGTGTCGATGGGGTGGCGACGAAGCGGCTGGCGGGTGAGTACTACCCGCCCGCCACTGACGCGGGGGCGGGCAGTGAGGGATCAGTGGGCGGGTGGGGAGGGGTCCACTGGACCACCAGGGATAATAGTGTTATTTGTTTTAATTCAGCCCGTGATCGGGCAGACTTCGGTCCACTGGACCACCAGGGATATAGGAGTTATCTATTATTACACACTTTAGCCTGCGATTGGGTGGACAACAGCCCACTGGACCACCAGGGATATAGGATTAATCTATTTTTTACTGATGCCCGCAATTGGGCATGGGGGGGCGCCACCAAGGAGATGCAGCTGGAGCTCGAGTGGCCACCCACAGGTGGTAGCTGCCGTGTTGTGCCCTGCAATGCGGCAGCTCACCTGGTGGCCATCCGCTGTTCCTTTTTGATCAACCGTGCTGGCACAGGTAGGGGTTGTGCATGCATGGCTCCACATCCTGGGCTGAATATCGGGCTGTGCAGAGTATGCATGGGCGCCCCCACCTGCACCTGCATACACATTACTGATGCGCTCGAGCATCGGGTTAATGCCGCCTTTCCCCTTTAATCAGCATGAGGTGCTTCAGTGGGTTGCGTGGGCAACACTGTTGCACCATGCACAACCCTTTTGAATATCTGGGCCTGATTATAAAATATTTACTAAGATATTAAATAATAGAATACTCCCTACTTAAAAAAAAATAATTCATAGTAAGTAGTCAGGTTTTGTTCCTGGTAGAACAATTCAAATGGGTTTGCTCAAAGTCCAATTTTATGGTGGTACATTTTTAGAAAAAGGAAGAACCTGCAGCCTTGGTGGCATTAGATGCCACCAAGGCATTCGATATGATAGAATGGGGCTACCTCTTTTTTAGTTTGAGATCATATGGCTACCTGCAATAATTTATTCAAGTTCTAAAGATATTATATAACAAACCAACAGCTCAGATCAAGATAAATGCTGAACTTTCAGGGTTGATTGTACTACAGAGAGGCATCCGGTAGGGTTGCTCCCTGTCCCCAAGACTATTCCTATTAGGACTGGAGCCATTGTTAAATGAAATAAGGGGGAATAAAACAATTAAAGGAATAGCAATGGGGGTAGAAGAGGTGAAACTAAATGCATTTGCAGATGACGTCCTTTTAACATTAAATAACCCTGCAGAAAGTATTAGGGCAGTTATGACCATTATAGAACAAAGTTTTCTAAGGTAGCCAGATATAAGATCAATCAAAATAAAACAGATTTAGTACTTTTTAAGCTGCTGAATCACACACAAATTCAGAATATTTTAAATGCAAATGTTAGAAATGAAGGGATAAAATATTTAGGCATTTACATACATAATAAAATAAGTTCCCTTTTTGACTTAAATTTCAAAACCCTATCCGACACACTGCAGGATAGATTACAGCTCTGGATTAAAATTCCTATGTCTTTATGGGGTACATTACAATTAGTAAAAATTATGGTGATCCCCATTCTTTCCTATAGGCTGCAAACGGTAATGGTTCCCATTCCTGATTCTTGGTTCAAACAAATAAACAAACAAATTGGGAAATTTATTTGGAATAACAAGTCCCCAAGAATTGCTTAGTTCAAATTATGTTTACCAAATGACAGTGTGGGGGTGGCTTGTCCTTAACTGGAAAATCATTATTTATCCTATATTATGAAAAAAATGGCAATAAAAGGGGCCCACGAAGAAGAAGAAGAAGCAGAACCAAATATAAAATCACTAAATTTTCTTCTATCTTTGAGCCCAGCTGAAACAGTAGATATGACACAATTATTATTTACAGAAAAAATTTCAAAAAAGCTAAAAGTGAGGTATTAAAAACAATTGCGGTAGGAATTACTAAATATACCAACAGGGTAAAATGGGATACACATTTTCTCCATGAAATAAAGTATGGAACAACCCAAATTTTAAAATAGGAGGTAAAAAATTAAAAAAAAAAAATCTGGGAAGGAAAGGGAGTGATTTAATGGACAGATTTTTTATGAAAATGAGTGTAAAATATGTTGGTCTTCTTTTAAAATAAGATTTTGAATGGAAGAAAATAAATTTTTCTATTTTACTCAACTATCTAGTTTGTTTACTAAAGACTACAATAAGATTTTTGAGCTAGAACTAAAAGCAACTTTTGAAAGTAAATCAAATAAATTATTTTCTTGGCTTTTCTTGGCTAACAAAAAACTTGAACAACACCTTTTTAAAAAGTTATAAAAATACCTTTGATGAATGGGATAAAGAACTACAGCAAAAGACTTCCGAGCAGCAGTGGATGATAGCCGGTAAGGCCATATCCCAGTATGGACTAACAAGAGATAGGGTAATACAATACAAGATTTTGAATAGAGTATACTTCTCCCCATACAGACTGGCTAAAATGTACACAAATGTGAGTAATGCATGCTGGCATTGCCAGTCCGTTGATGCAAATGTGTTACACATGTTCTGGAGCTATAAATTAAGCCAGAATTGGTGGGCCTCAGCTTTTGAAACTATTAGTAAAGTAGTTTTTAACCTTGCACAATGGCTGGATCCAAGGTATGCGGGTTTGGATATGTGCAATCTTATAGGCAGGGGACATAGGGAAAGACTGTTTTTAAAAGCAATTTTTATGTTGGTTAAAAGATTATTATTAAAATACTGGAAATGTGAGTTAGTGAATACCCCTTTTCCTGTAAATGAATGGAAGTATTCTTTTTTTTACTTTACTGTTCAACTATAAATACTTTATATAGCTTGAATCCATATGGAAATTACAGGACAAAGAAGTGGACCAACGGTCAATTAACGATTTTGATAATGAAGGTACTTTCATAATACTATGTAAGTGGGGGCATTCTATTATTGATTGAGGGGAAAGAAGCAATACAATATATTACTATTGATGTAAAATGTATTTATCCCAATATTTATTCTTATATCTGTTTATTGCCATATCTGTCTCTGAATGGAATATCTTCTTTTCTTTGTATGTACACGGTTTTCCAACCTCCCTGATGTAAATTGTCAAATGATTTCTTTGTTAAAAAAAAAATCAATAAAAATGATAATTTCAAGGGAATCTGGTGTCAGGCTACAGGGTGTCGGGCAACCCAGTGTCAGGATATCGTAGTACATCCATGTGGGGGATAACTGAACAGGTAGCTTGTAAGGTCAAGTAGATTACTCAAAGTGAGCTCTACCAGTTTCCAGTGTGCTGCATATTGAGGGTTCATCCAGCACTGGATGGTACGTAAGTGGGCTGCCATCACATAGTATTGCAAATAAAGCAGGTTGACGCCTCCCCTGTCCTGCGGAAGTTGTAGAATAGAGTACCTCACTCAAGGGGGCCTTCCACTCCATATAAATATCAACACAGCTTGTGTGATATCTTGCTGTAGTCCTCCACTCTATGATGTAATATGCAGTACCTGCCTTGTTTTATTTTGTACTATAGTTATGTTATGCTCTAATTGTCTCCCATACATTATACCCCGGACGCTTCTGGAAATCAGATGTTCCTCAGCTCATGTTGTCTTTCCTGGTGAAACATTTTTTAAATAATAATAAAAAATAAAAATAAAATGGGAGATCAGTGTGTCCCATGCTTGGAAATAGGAGTTATTAGGCATCACAGGAAGTGTTTGGAGAAAAAACAAAATGCGAGGAGTATGTTTTGTTGAATGGTCTCCACTCTGCCCAAGAAACTGAGGAGGTGAACTGAGACCATTTAGATAAATCTTCTTTAAGTTGCTGGGTTAAGGGTTCATAACTAAGAAGGTCAACATGTATAAAATCTTTAGTTAACTTGATTTCTAAATAATGCATGTCCAATTTGTGCCATTTAAAAGGGAAGGCAGCTTTCAAGAATATGGGGGGTGGGGCTGTAGTTGTAAAGGAGTACTTCTGTCCTTTGGTCATTTACCTTGTACCTTGCCAAAGAACCAGATTTAATTGGTTCCACATCTCCAGTATAGATCTTTCTGGAGCAGTTCAAGTGAGCAGTATAGCTTCTGCAAATAGAGATATTTTGTGTGAACGACTTCCTATGGGAATGCCCTCTATATCAGGGTGTTGGCGAATAGCCTCAGCTAGAGGTTCCAGGTACAAAGCAGAAAGTAAGGGGGGATAAGGGACAGCCCTGACTCATCCCATGGGACAATGTAAATGGGTCAGAGAGGGAGCAGTTCAGCCTCAAATATGCTTGGGGGGGGGAATGATAAGATATTTTGAAGTTGTACTATAAGTTCCTTTGGGAAGCCAAGGTGTAACATGGTCGCCCATAAAATGGGCCAGGTGACCCTGTCAAAGGCCTTTTCCACATCAAATTCTAAAAAGACCAATGGGATTTTTTGGGTTGTGGCATAGTCTACTAACAAACAGGTTCATCTTACTGTGTCATGGGCCTGTCGGCCCTTAATAAAGCCTGCTTGAGCTTGATTGATAAGGAATGTCATCAGAATTTCCAGTCTGTGATCGAGGGCAGCCATATACAGTGGCGTGAAAAAGTATTTGCCCCCTTCCTGATTTTCTCTATTATTGCATATTTGTCACACTGGATGTTTTCAGGTCTTTAGACAAAATATAATATTAGATAAAGGGAACCTGAGTGGACAAATAACACTTTTTTTTTTTACTTATTTCATTTATTTAATGAAAAAAGTTAACCAACACCAACTGGCACTGTGTGAAAAGTAATTGCCCCCTAGTTAAATCAACCCAATTAAAGGGATAATTAGAGTCAGCTGATTGAACACAGCCAGGCTTGATTACAGCCAGCCCTGCTCAATATAAACCTCACTTATTTTGGCCCTTACCATCAGAGTCACATTGCCAGCACAAAGATTCAACAAGCACATTATGCCATGATCAAAGGAAGTTCCTGAAAAGATCAGAAAAACATTTTGTTGCCCTCTATCAGGCTGGAAAGGGTTACAAAGCTATTTCTAAGGCTCTGGAACTCCATCGAACCACAGTGAGCCATAATCTCAAATGAGAACACTTGGAACAGTAGTGAACCTTCCCAGGAGTGGGTGGCCTGCCAAAATTACTCCAAGGCGAGTGTAAAATCATCCAAGAAGTCTCAAAGGATCCTAAAACAACATCCAAAGAACTGCAGGCTTCTCTTGCCTCAGCTAAGGTCAGAGTTCATGACTCCACAATCAGAAAGAGACTGGGCAAAAATGGGCTTCATGTGAGAGTAGCAAGGCGGAAACCACTGCTAACCAAGAAGAACATAAATGCTCGTATCTCATTTGCCAAGAAGCACCTGGATGATCCACAAGCCTTTTGGGAAAATGTTCTATAGACAGATGAGTCCAAAGTGGAACTTTTTGGACAACATGGATCCCATAATGTCTCGCGTAAAGCAAACACAGCATTCCACAGTAAGAACACCATACCAACAGTCAAACATGGTGGTGGTAGTGTGATGGTGTGGGGATGCTTTGCTGCCTAAGGACCTGGATGACTTGCCATAATTAAAGGAACCATGAATTCTGCTCTGTACCAGAAAATTCTTAAGGAGAATGTCCAGTCATCCTTCCGTCAGCTGAAGCTGAAGCGTAGTTGGGTCATGCAGCAAGACAATGATCCAAAACACAAAAGCAAGTACACATCAGAATGGTGAAAAAGAAGTAAAATTAAAGTTTTGGAGTGGCCTAGTCAAAGTCCAGAGTAAACCCAATAGAGATGCTGTGGCAGGACCTGAAACGAGCAGTTCATGCTCGAAAACCTACCAAATGTTACTGAATTAAAGCAGTTCTGCGAGGAAGAGTGGGTTAAAATTCCTCCACAGCGATGTGAAAGACTGATATTGAATTATAGGAAGTGTTTGGTTGCAGTCATTGCAGCTAAATGTAGCATAACCAGTTATTAAGTGTGAGGGGCAATTCTTTTTCACACAGTGCCAATTGGTGTTGGTTAACTTTTTCATTAAATAAGTGAAATAAAAAAAAACAAGTGTTATTTGTTCACTCAGGTTCCCTTTATCTAATATTACATTTTGTCTAAAGACCTGAAAACATCCAGTGTGACAAATATGCAATAATAGAGAAAATCAGGAAGGGGGCAAATACTTTTTCACACCACTGTATAGTTCATAGTCATAGTTTAACATGGAAATTGGGCGGTATGAAGACGGATATTGTGGGTCTTTCTGAGGTTTGGGAATAGCTGCAATTACAGCGTACCTCCATGTGGGGGGGGGCAGTTGCCTTTCTAAACAACATGATATGCCTCTAATGGGGTGGGGGGGAGAGAAGTAATTCCTTAAATTGTTTATAAAATTCGAAAGTATATTCACCTAGACCTTGGGCTTTTAGGATCTTTGCTGATTTAAATATCCTTTCTATCTCCCCTCTGGATATCGGGGTTAAAAGAGATTTTGCCTGTTCAGATGACAGTTTAGGTAAGGGCAACTTTTGTAAGTAAGCTTCAGTTTAGGCAATAGGGGGAGAGGGATCTGCCATGTTTAAGGTTTGATAATATTTGGTCAAACTATTTTTAATCTCGTGGGATGAGTCAGCAAACTTCCAGTAGCCGGGTCAATCATATTTGTCTTGGAGGCCCTGGCTTTATGCATTCTGAGCTGGTGGGCCAGGTCCCTTGCCTCCTCTTAATTCCTAATATCTTCTGGCTCAGTCAATTCATTTTTTTTGTTTTATTTATTGAAATGTTTCACCAGGAAAGGCACACTGGGCAACAATTTGCACATCTCCCAGTGTGTCCAGGGGGGAGGGGTACTAGGGGAGGGATAAACATTCATCACAGTTCAAATTTCAACACAAAACAATGCAGTTCTGTACAAATTATACATTACAATACAACTATTGTCACACCAAAATTATACACACAGTACAAGTATATGTCAGGATAGAAATCAGTAACATAATGAACAGTATCGTAAATTTCAAGGGTGGTAGAGTAAATTCAACAATTAAACAGTAGGCAGGTAAGAATAGCAGCTAGTGAGTCAGGAGGGGGGACAGTTAACTGAGAATAGGTGGAAAAGAGTAGAGAAAGAAGGAGAAGATGAAGAATAGTTAAATAATAAGGATGAGGGGTCGATAAGTGCTGGTCATAAGGATTAGAGAGATCAGGAAGGAAGAGAATAGAGCAGTGTAGGGGAGGGGATCAGGCATAGATATTGGATGAGGTAAGAGGAGGGGGAAGCTAGAAGGAGGAGCAGTTTGGGGAGAGATAAATTGTGGAGTGATGTAAAGAGGGCATAAGGGATAGATAAGGGTGGAGGTTAGAGGAGAGGGAAGCTAGAAACAGGAGCAGTTCGGGGAGAGGTAACTGTGGAGGGATGTAGAGAGGGAGAACAGAAAGGAAGAATGTCTGATTTGAGGAGAAAGTTGGTTCCATAGTTTGGGGAAATGGTATAAGAAAGCAGACTGGCCTGCTGAGGTAGCATGGCGAGGGACAGCCAACATGCACATTCATGCAAGTATTTAAAATGTGCTCCTTATATCAAAAGTGCAGTTATGGTGCATTTTTTCTACTCTTTGACATATCAGAGATATGATTTAATTGATTCTTAGTAGTTACCATGGTCTCTGGCTTCTAAATGCAATTTCTGAATATCTATGATTTTTAAGAAAGACACAATTTTTTCAAGTATTTTGGAGGGTTTGCAATTTAGAATGTGCTCCGTCATTTTATATGGATCCTGGTTGGGTGGGTTCAATATATCCTTTAAAAGTCTTTCCTGATGCTTATTATATAGCGGGCAACTAGTCAATAGGTGAAAATATCGTCCTCGCCCTTCCTGCAGTGACATCTGCCACTGGAGTTTAGTTCCTTTTTACTGATCAAACGTTTCAACCATTCACTTTTATGGTACTCAGACCTGTACTTGGTATATATTTTCCTACGAGTTGGATGTTCAGTGATCTGTAAATTCCTTTCTAGTTTGCATTCTTGTTGGTTTTTGGCCATCCACTTGCTAACTGCTGCTGAGATGCGAGAGTTTTGCTCCCTGTGTCAGACAAAAGGTTGGGAACTGTATTTTTTTTTTAACTGTGTTTACACCCCCTTCCTGCACCATGTCTGTCCCTTCCATTGGGGTCCCCAATGTGACCACACAGGCTGCGCTGGGAGGACTGAGGATGTTAGCCCACATTGACTGCTCTGCTCCCATGAGTCAAGCATCCTGGATATCCCCCCCCCCCGGGTGGGGCGGGACTCCTCCGTCCCTTCCAAACCCCGAGCGGAGCGAACACTCGGAGCTGCTACCTGGCTTCCCCGTGGTCACTGGCACAGGGGCTCATCTCCTGGCACAGACATGGTTTTTATCCTGGAGTTTCTGGTCCCGCCCCGCTGCAGACGGCAGCACTTGAGAAGGGCCAATGAGACGAAAGCACGCAGAGACGTGCTTTCACTCCAGGCCCTTGGCCAATGTCCGACCCTACCTACGATACTGTGTCCTCTGCTGCTCCTCCACCCGTGGTCACCCAGGTGGTGGTATAGCGGCGAGGACTGCATCCCACCCTCTCTAGAGAAGGAGAGCAGCCCTATGGGCGTGTGATCCTTCTCCCCCTGGCTGGCCCTCCAGCAACCCAGGCTAGCTACTGAACCTGGGTTGCTGGCGTCGCAAGTGGTAGCTCTACTGCTGTGTTGATGGGCCAGCTGGGAGCTCTATTTTGAAACCTAAAAAGACAAGTAACCCCCCAGAACCAGACTGAGCTGCTGTGTTCCCCTTCTGAGGGGTAATTGTTGGTGAATGCAAATTTCGGCAAGGGGAGAGCTTGTAGAGTGCTGCGGCAAACAACTGTGAGAGGGCCCAGCACCACTGTGAAAAAGAGACACCCAAGGGGAGTGTGCTGGGGTTAAGAGACTGTACAAAAGTCAAGCTGTAACCGTGGGACCAGGGTGTGCAACAGAGGGGTCTAGAGAACCATATCTATCAGTTCCCCAGCCCAAAGAAGAGAAAGAAGACCAGTGGAAGAAGACATTGACAGGCCTGCCTGGTGAAAACTGTCTACAAAGACCCCTGGGCAAAGTTGGCAAGGCCAGGCAGGTGAAGACCACTGCTCATTTTCTTCAGTCATCCAGATCTGCAACATTGTGGTGCACCACCATCCAGAATCCTCAATGGTACTGTGCAACTGCCATTTCGACTGCAACTCAGCTATCTGAAAACCCCCTTTGTGAACTTCAAAACTGTAAGTACCTCGAGCTGCGGCTTTGGGAGTCTTTATTAGCTAGCTAGCTAGTTAGGTTACAAGCGGTAAGTTCCGGGCTGGACTGCATCAGTTACCAAGCTGTGCCTAGGCAGAAAGTTCAAAGTTGAAATTGGTTAAAAGTTATCTGGGCACTGATGAAAGACCTCAGGCCTGCATCACCACCCTGGTGAGGTACCCACACATCAAGGGACAATTTTGGGTGCACCCTAAGGTGGGAGGCAGAGTTTACATTGTGGAGTAGCAGTGATTTACAAAAATGTTGTGCTTCTTGATATTCTCCCTTTTTCTCCTCCCTCAATAAATTATGTAATTGTTTGCATGTTAACTATTGTTGCTGTGACTTATTGCAATAAAGTTACTGAGGCTGGGGGATGTTTATTGTGTGGGGAAAGTGTTTGGGGGGATTACATATTTTCCTGGGGGGTGGTAACCTGTTCTTTGTCCACAGGCATCCCCTGCCACTTACCCCGGGTGGAGGCATCAGCTGACCACTGTGGAACCCAGGCTGCCCCCCTCAGAGGTGTGCACAGAGTTGACTCAAGGGCTCCAGAGTAGACTAGGTGAGTCAAAAGGCTGTTACATAAGGATTACTGAATTTAACCCAATGACTTAGAGGGTGGTGTGAGGCGGAAGGGTACGGTTGCGTTAGTGGTTGGTAAGGGACACTGGTAAACAAGGACCTGTATGCACCAGACAAGTTACACCTAAATAGAAAGGGCATAAGTGTCCTGAAAGGAAAGCTGGAGGACTTCATGATTAAAAATCTAAATTTAAACTGCTGGGGGAAGGGCAGCAGCACCCTTAGTCACCTGGTGGAAGAGGCCCATAGATCTGCCCCAAGCAGGACAGCAGAAGGAGGGAAGGGATGGGGGAAGAAGGGAGCGACCAAAGTAAGAGAGGGTGGAAGGGGCAGGTCAGGAGCAAAGGGGGGGGGGTTGGTCCAGAGCTGCAGTGGAGGGTGGTGTTTTGAAATGTCAGAAGTCTGAGAAACAAATGATGGAATTGCAGTCATTGTTGGCTGAGGAATAGGTGCACACAGCAGCCATCACAGAGACCTGGGTCACATAAAACCATGATTGGGACCTAGCAGTTCCTGGGCATAAGATGTACAGAAAGGATAGCGGGATGGGAAGGGGGAAGTGGTACTGAATGTGAAGGAGGGGATAATTTGCATCAGAGAGGAAGATGCAAAGGGCAAGCCTGACGTTTTGTGGGTACAGATCCAATCCACTAAATAAGGAAGATAAGGATGGGAGTTGTCTGCCTTCCCAGGATGAGGAATTGGGAACTGGGCTCCTACATCATAGATATGTCCAGCATGGTGGGGAAGTAGCAATAACAGAGCATTTCAGTCTACCTGGGGAGAACTGGAAAATCCCTGCTACCT
Source organism: Neoceratodus forsteri (assembly GCA_016271365.2). Lineage (NCBI taxonomy): Eukaryota > Metazoa > Chordata > Ceratodontiformes > Ceratodontidae > Neoceratodus > Neoceratodus forsteri. The sequence continues at coordinate 559,383,121 of CM057458.1, forward strand.
CCTGCACTAAGGAACAAGTGCTGTTGGATGCTTTCCTGATTCAAGGTGTCATGGAGCCCACTAGGGAGAGGGCTGTCCTGGATCCGGTCCTGCCCAACTGTGTACACATTCAGAATGGGAAGGTGGACGTGCCACTTGTAGGAAGTGACCACCACACAGTGTGGTTTCACTTGGACAAGGGCAAAGAGATGGCCAAGACCAAAACGAGGCTCTGGCACTTTCAGAAGGCTGACTTTGGTAGAATGGGAGAAGTTCTGAAAGGACACCTTGCTAGGATCAGAGTGGGGATGGATGTGGAACAGAAATTGGCCATAATAAAGAAAGGACTTATGGAGGTGACCAGTGTGTGTGCCAAAATCAAAAGTAACAAAACTAAGGCCAACAAATCCAGCTAATTCAGCAAGGCAAAGGCAGTAGTGGACGAGAGGACAGCCTTTAGAAAGTATAAACATACTCAGAAGGAAGAGGATAGAGTAGATTATGCCACTAAGTCAAGAGGGGCGAGCAGGGCGGTAAGTGGACAAAGGCCATGAGAGAAGTACAGCTAGCCCAGGGGGGTTAAAATGGGTTTGAATGCCTTTTTCAGGTATTTTTCAGCTACAAAAGGGAGGAAGAAGACATAAAGAATGAGACTGTCAAGCTAACAAAGGAGGGTGGATGGGCAAAGGGTAGGGAAGAAAAGGTGGAGGTGTTTAATGGGTACTTCTTTTCAGTCTTTACTTGGAAGACACACAGATCAGTACCACAAGGAAGTAGGGGAGTGGTGAAGTCACAGACAGTGCAATTCAAGCGGACAGAGTACTCAAGGGCCTGAGAACCCTAAAGGTGGACAAATCACCAGGGCCAGATGGCTTGCAGCTGAGGGTCCTTAGAGAACTGGTGGAGGTTCTGGTTGGTCCCCTGGCAGACCTGTTTAACACCTCTCTGGAGTCCAGAAATGTGCCCCAGAACTGAACAAAGGAGCATGTGGTGCTTCTCCACAAAAGTGGATCAAGGACCAAACCAGGGAACTACAGACAAGTCAGCCTCACCTCAACAGCGAGTAAGCTGATGAAGACCATCCTGAAAAAGAGACTGATTAGCTTTCTGGAGGAAAATGGGCTCCAGGACAAGAGGCAGCGTCGGTTTGTGTGGGGAGGTCCTGCCAAACTAGCCGAATTGACTTATTTGACTGGGTCATTAGGACAGTGGACAAGGGCCAGGTGGTTGATGTCCTGTATCTGGACTTCAGCAAGGCCTTCAACTCATGGGAGACTGGTCAGGAAGCTTGAGGACCTGGGGGGGGTGGGTCTAAGGCTGTGAGAGGAATCAGAAGCTGGTTGCAGGATAGAAGCCCAACAGTGATAGTTGGGGGAGAATTCTCAGAAGCAAGGACTGAGACCAGTGGGGTCCCACAGGGTTTGGTGCTCGGTCGGATGTTGTTTAGCATCTTCATAAATGACATGGCAGATGGGATCAATGGTAAAATCTTTTTTTATTAGTCTTTGGTAATCGGGTAAGGCGCAATAGGCACAAGTGCCTGTTTTCAGGGGCGACCTGGGAGCACTAGGGGTTAAGTGACTTGCTCAGAGTCACACAGTATGCAACTGGAGGTTGTGGGAATCAAACCCAGGTCTGCTGGGTGTATCAAGCTCATTAATCTAACCTCTAGGCTATACTGCCTGCTCCAAAATCTGCCTGCTCACAGATGACACCAAGCTTTGTGTGAGAGTGGACAAGCAGGAAGGAAGACAGGAACTCATGGAGGAACTGGCTAGGCTAGAAAAGTGGTCTGGCATTTGGCAGCTGGAGTTCAACATTAAAAAGTGCAAAGTTATACACTTGGGGGTGAAGCATTCGAGGATCAAATACTGTTAGGGAGAGTGCAGGTAACCAGGTCAGAGGAAGAAAAGGACCTGGAAGTAATAATCACAAGTGACCTGAAACACACCACACACTGCAAGAGAGCAGCAGCCAAAGCAAACTGGATGCTGGGCTACGTAGCCATGGGGATTACCACCAGGAACGGGGGGAAAACATTCAGACGCTGTATAGGTCACTGGTAAGCCCACACTTGGAGTACAGTGTGCAGTTCTGGTGCCTCTATCTTAAAGGGTACCTAAACAATCAGTTTTTTAAAACTGCAAACTCCAAAATCTGGCTTCACAACAAGGTAAAGTAGAGGCTGCTGTTTACATTTATGCTAAAACTGCATTTATGTAAATAATATAAATGCAGTTTCATAGCTTTTGAAAAATGTAGACATCAGCCTTTCACTTTCAAAAAACAGCCTTGATTTCTCCCTAAGATGGCTGCCAAGTCTGTTAAGTGATGAGTCATGATGACATCATCTAAGCAAAAGACAGAGACCCACATGTATATCTATAGTGCTTACTAGTTCTTCTTTCCCTCTTTGTTTTGAACTGTTGTACCAGAATGATCAACACCATGTATTACTCGTGGTTTATTTTGATCAGTACACATGTATGTATGCATGCATGTATGATTTTGTTCATTTAATTTACTTTAACTTGTGGAAAATGTTTTGCAATCCAGCTCACTTTTTCCTTGGCAAACTGCATTACAGTACACCACTACAATTACCTGATTATCTAGTGGTTATGTGATGCACTGAATATTTTTTGTTAGCCAGGAGAGACACACTGAGCTGAAAGCTTGTTTACAGGTGTGGCCTGGGAGCACAAGGCAGTGTAATGACTTGCTTAGGGTCACAGAGCACAGTACTGGTCTGGTTCAGTTCCAAAGCCCATGCTGTCTTGTTAATCCTCAAATAAGGCTTTCTTTTTCCATGTGAACCCCCTGCACCTAGCCTGCCTTCTGTTGAACACCCCACCATCCATACCCTGTCATTAGTACTGCCTGGTGCCGCATATGTGCTTACGGTCTCATGAAGAGAATTATCATACCTCAGATTGTAATCTGGTACCTCAGAGAGTTGTGCACACCTAAACCAATATGTATCATCAGCTGGCACTGTGAAAAAATGCCTCCCAAATCACTCTCCAGTCCACATTCTCAGAGTTTGACTTCTGCTCCCACAGTAAACATTGAGTGGATCACCACCCTTCTGCACAGTGACGGTAGTATGTATAGTTCCCCTGTTGTATTTTTTCCCACCTCATTAACCAACAACTAGGTCTTCTTGGAAGGCCAAGCAATAAGCATCATGACCCATCAGAAAAACTGCTGTTTATGCCCTCATAAGGGCTGCACTTAGAATTGGTAACGATATTATTAGCAGGAAAGACTTACTAATATCTTGAGCAAATCCACCCGACTTCCATTGTCAGTCTACTCCTTTACCTGTGATCTGCGAAACCCGCAGGACAGTTCCCAGCAATTCTTCTCCAGTACTTTTCTGTGCTCTACTCCACAATGCGAGTTTTCTGGCTACCACCCTTCCAAATCTTGAACGAGCTATACACAACTCCCTCAATACTGTCTTAACAAATGTCAACACCCTCCCCCCCACCTGAGGGTAATCTCCCTACACTGAATTCAAGTAACAGTTTAGGTGCAGCTCTGCCACTCTAAGTATCTGTCATCACTGGCTACTCTCATCCACAGTCAGGTAGTGATCATGACGTTGGCAGCCCCACATTTCAGATCTCACAGTGATCTGCTCAACATCCCCCTTCATGTCTTCAACTAACCTGAATATAGCTATCCTCTGCTGGAATGGCCTCTTCAGTCCCTCTCCGGCATTCATTCTTCTCACCTGCACCCCACACCAAAAACAGGTGAGTTCACTACCCTTCTGCATCATGAATGTGGTTAGTACAGTCTCCCATGTTATTTTTACATATTAATAATAAACATGATTTTCTGGTAAGCCAGGCTGATAGCTGCATTGCACAAGTGGAAAAATTAGGCTTTCCTACCCATGTAAGAGCTAAGCCACCTATGATTAGGCACTATTAAATGATGTGCATAATAATGTGCACACCCATCATTTAGCAGTGCCTAATCAAAGGTAGCCTAGATCTTTTAAGGATAGGAAAGCCCATCATTCCCCTTGTTCCCTGTTGCTGTCAGCCTGACTTACTGGAAAGATATGTTTATATTTGATATATCAAAATAAAATGGGGACTCTACTACTTGCATTCATGATGCAGAAGGGTGATGAGCTCACCAGTTTTCGGTGTGAGGAGGAATAGTGATGAATGAATACCAGAAGGGGACTGAGAAGGTCACTCTTGCAAGGTACTGCTATAGTCAGGGAAGGGGAAAGACAGACGAGAGAAATATGAGCAGATTACTATGAGAAACAAGATGTGATGCTGCCAGCACCTTGAGCACTACCTGACCCCGTTGTCCAGGCCAACATTCCCCTTCCCACAAAACCAGTTCATGCAATTGTCCAAGGCTGTGTGTGGATATTAATGTATGAAATGGCTGCCACTACATGTTCAGTCACTTCACTACCAGTCTAGTATTGCTTGTATAGCACTTTGGGATACAATGTGTATGAAAACCACTATATAAATGCTAATTCTTATTATTATTTCCCATGGAAAAAGAAGACAAGACAAGCATATATTTGAGTTTCAAGAAAGTATGAACTCTAACATTGGACTGAACAAGAACTTTGCTACACAAAACAGGGGGCATGCCTCAGACTGCTAGTATTGGAACCCACTCGGGAGGGAGCAATCTTAGACCTGGTACTCTCAAATGGGGATGGAGAAAGAATCTCAGATTTAGAAGTGGGTAGCCATCTGGGAACAAGCGACCACCAAACAGTGTGGTTCACGATAAACACAGCCATACAATCAAGCCATACAAAAGCAAGAGTACTGGACTTTAGGAGGGCTGACTTTGGGAAAATGAGAGTGTGCCTCAGAAAAGCACTAGCAAACAGCCAAAAAGAAGGGGTGGAGGAACAATGGGGAGTGATCAAAACAGCCATCACAGAGGCAACAAGCCTTTGTGTAAAGCAAATCAATAAAACACAACGAAGGAAAAAAACGCTATGGTTCTCAAAAGAGGTGGCAGGGAAGGTTAAGGAGAAAAGGACAGCATTCAGGAAATATAAGGAAACACAGAAGGAGCAGGACAGAGAACTTTATCAGTTAAAGCAGAAAGAGGCTGGGAAGGCAGTCAGAATAGCAAAGGCCCAAACCGAGGAAAGGATAGCCAATTCTGTTAAGAAGCGGGATAAGACCTTTTATAGGTACATTAGGGAGCGAAGAAAGACCAAAGGAGGGATACTGAAGCTTAATAAAGGGGAGGGAATGTGGGTAGAGGGTGACAGTGAAAAAGCAGGGATACTGAACGAATATTGGGGAGTTACCTAAACCAAACAAGAGAAACACTCTGAAGACGGGGGGTCGATACCAGTCCATTTACAGAAGAAAGGGTTCTGAAAGAACTAATAAAATTGAAGATGGACAAAGCAATGGGGACTGATGGGATTCACCCAAGAATTCTAAAAGAACTAAGGGTAGAACTAGTGATACCGCTGATTACTGTCTTTAACAAATCATGGGAGGATGGAGTGGTACCTGAGGACTGGAGGAGGGCAGATGTGATTCCTCTTCACAAAAGTGGGAGCAGGACAGAGGCAGGAAACTACAGACCAGTTAGTTTGACCTCAGTGGTAGGGAAAATGATGGAATCACTTCTGAAGGAAAGAATTGTTGACTACCTAGAGGCCAGTGGTGCACAGAACCCAAGGCAGCATGGATTCATGATGGGAAGGTCGTGTCAGACGAATCTAATAGATTTCTTCGACTGGGTGACCAAAGTAGTAGACCAGGGAGGGGCTGTGGACATGGCCTACCTAGATTTTAGCAAGGCATTTGATACAGTCCCACACAAAAGATTAATACACAAGATAGCCAGCCTTGGAGTGGGTCCCAAGGTGGTAGCCTGGATAAAAAATTGGCTAGACAACAGGACGCAAAGGGTAGCAGTAAATGGAGTACACAGTGAAGAAAGAAGGGTTACTAGCGGGGCACCACAGGGTTCAGTACTGGGACCGGTCATTTTTAATGTCTTTATAAGTGACATTGCAGAGGAACTGGAAGGAAAAGTATGTCTCTGCAGATGACACAAAGATCTGCAACAGGGTTGATACACAAGATGGAGTGGAAAGGATGAGAAGGGACTTGGCAAGGTTGGAGGAATGGTCAAATGTATGGCAGCTCAGATTCAATGCAAAGAAGTGCAAGGTAATGCACATGGGAAACAAAAACCCAGGGGAAGTGTACACAATGGGGGTGAGATACTAACAACAGTAAAAATAGAAAGAGACCTGGGGTATTATATCAGATGACCCAAAGGTGGGCAAGCAATGTGAGAAGGCAGTAAGGAAGGCTGGGGATACTGGGATGCACAGGAAGAGGCATCAATAGTAGAAAACAGGAAGTTGTTATCCTCTGTACAGACAGTTGGTGAGACCCCATCTGGAGTACTGTGTGCAGTTCTGGAGACCCCATCTCCACAAAGACATAGACAGAGTGGAGGCTGTCCAGAGGAGGGCAACCAAAATGGTGCAGGGTCTGCACCAGAAGACATATGAAGAAAGACTAAAGGAGCTTAATATGTATACCCTTGAGGAAAGAAGGGAGAGAGGGGGACATGATAGAAACTTTCAAGTACCTCAAGGGAATTAACAAAGTCCAAGAGGATAGCATCTTCCAGAAAAAGAGATGTGCAAGAACAAGGGGGCACAATTTGAAGATAGAGGGGGGACGGCTCAGAGGTAATGTGAGGAAGTATTTTTTCACTGAGAGGGTTGTGGATGCATGGAACAGCCTCCCTGAGGAGGTAGTGGAGTCAAGAACAGTGAGGGACTTCAAGAATGCATGGGACAGGCATAAGGCAGTCCTAGTGGGGGGTAGGAGGAAGTAAGCTGTTGGTTAACTAGGATCTGCAGCTTATCTGTTAGGTAGGTGGGCAGACTAGGTGGGCCAAGTGGTCCTTGTCTGCCGTCAAATTCTATGTTTCTATGTTAAAAGTGGTGGCTCTAGGGGGTGGTGAAGGGGTGGCTGCAGCCCCCGCCCCCCACACACACACAGTAATGTACTTGCATGCTGCTGCTACATTTTACTTTGTTGAAGAAGTATGATTTATTGATTGTACAAATGTTTACATACAAACTATGGATTACATTTGTAGGTTCTGTCAAAAACGTACTAGAAAAGAATAATGGCAAAAAATACAAAGGTTTAATAAAAATTTTAAAAAGTGCGTAATAAGCATACAGACCACCCCAGCACCCCCACTGTAGCATCTTGGATCCACCATAACCACTAGACCACCATGTTATTCAAGATTTGTACTGCACTATGGTTTGCCACAGAGAAAGTCGGTTGGATTAAAACACAATTTCAGCATGTTAAAATAGACAAAATGAACAGAACCATAGCCTAACATGTGTATTATACAAAATAATGTACATGGTTTTGACCTTTTGGGTAAAACAATTCTATACAAAGGGAAAAAATAACTAGTTAGCACTACAGAGAGCCATATATCTTTCTGACTTTGGCTCAAATGATGTCATCACATAACACATTTGGAGGCCATTTTAGGAAGCAGGTAAGACAGTTTTTTTGAAATAAGAAGGCTGATTTTATAATTTTGAAATGCTCTGGAACCACATTTAGGTAAATTATATATATGTAGTTTTAGCCTTAATGAATACAGCAGCCTTTCCTTTAGTCACCTATGGAATCATAGTTTTAAATAGTTTGTTGTCAAAATGTTGTTTAGGTATCCTTTAAGTACATCACCTTGCTGGAGACGGTCCAGAGAAGGGCATCCAAGATGATCCATGGCCAGCAGGGCAGCACCTACGAGAAGAGACTCAGGGAGTTCGGCATGTACTCTTGTGAGAAAAGACAGGAGAGGGAAGACATGAGGATTCAAACCTTCAAGTACCATAAGAGTATTAACAGGGTGAGCTCTGAGGCCCTCTTCAGCAGGATCAAAACCACTAGGGGGGCAAAGCCTAAAGCTGGTGGGGGGAGGTTTAGGAGAGACATAAGGAGGCACTTTTTCACTGAGAGAGAGGGTGGTGGCCAAGTGTAAAGAGCTGCCAAAGGTGAGGGTATCCCTAAAAATCGTAGACAGCTTTAAGAGAGGTTGAGGCAGGGGAAAAATTGCGGGTAGGTGAGGCAAGTGGAGGGGCCGGGGGGATGGTGAGAAGGGAAAATTTAGAAATGTGAAAAGGAAATGGGGAGGGGCAAGCAGTTCCCTTTGTAAATACATAGGGAGCTGCATAAGGCCTCATTATGCTGGCATGTTCGTACATATGTTTGTGCACTTTATAAGTTTTGAGAGTGGAGGTCCATGAGGGTCCTATATTTAAACTGATTCACCTCTCAACCTCTTGCCTCATAAATCAGGAACAGGGCTTAAAATAATCAGGAACAAATGACCAAAATCAGGGACACATCTTCAACATTAGTGGTATCCACTCAGGAAACTGGTAGAATAAGAGACAATGCAAATGGGGCCATAATTTATGCAAGGTGCAGGGGGGGGCCATTTGCATCTATTTATGGCCCCATTTGCAAGCCATTTGCATGTAGGTGCGCCGATCCCCGAGGACTTGCTCCTGGCCACCCTGCCAGGCAGCAGCCGTCGGGGACCGATCAACAATGCAGCCCGATCGCGGGGCATCACAGGTACATGAACCCCCACATATCCTGGCCTCGATCGCGGGCATCACAGGTACATGAAACCCCCCACACATATCCCGGCCCGATCGCTGGCATCACAGTTACATGAAACCCCCACACATATCCCGAAGCCCGATCGCGGGCATCACAGTTACATGAAACCCCCACACATATCCCGAAGCCCGATCGCGGGCAATACAGTTACATGAAACCCCCGCCCGCCACATCTCCCACAGCCGATTGCGGGCAGGCGATATATGAACCCCCGGTGCCCGATCGCGGGCAGAATGTAACCCTCCCCCAACCCGAATATCTCCCTGGTGGTCCAGTGGACCGTAGCCCGATCGCGGGCAGAATGTCACATCACAACCCCCAAACATCTCCCTGGTGTCTAGTGTCCCCCACCCACGAAGCCTCCACCCGCCCCCGCAGCCGGGCGGGCGACAGCATCCCACCTGCCTGCCACACTTTACCGCTGATTGTCCGTAGGGTTGCACGCCTCATTGGCAGAGTTACAGCTAATGGGCATGCAGCCCATACCGCATATGACAGTCCAGATTTGTGGAATGGTGTTCGATATGTGGGGGTTTCATAACTGTGATGCCCGCGACCGGGCTGTGGGAGATGTGTGGGCGGGGGGTTCATGTTACTCTATGCCCGTGATCGGGCTGGTGAGGGCACAGGGACCGGTTGAGGGGCCAGCCAGGGGTGGCAGCTGCTGTGTTGCGCCCTGCAATACAGCAGCTCACTATGGTGGCCCTCAACAGTCCTTTTTTTGGCTAAGGTTGTGCAGGCGCAGGTTGGTTATGATGCATTATCCCCTGCACAACCCGACTGAATATCGGGTTGCGCAGGTTATGCATGGTTCCTCCCCCTCCTGTTGAGCATGCATTCATTTGCATTGCTCTTTTGCGCAACCTGTTGCCAGTGGAGCAACTGCCTCCTGCTGAATATCGCAGAATGGCGCCTGTTGCGCATGGAGCAACCCTTTTGAATATCTGGGCCTTAGTGTAAAATGCATTTTCTACGGAAGAAAAAGTCTGTAACTTTAATGTTTGACATTATTTTCTGCTTACAACTCCCACTTTTTGGCCACGGAAATACACGTTTTAGGAGGGACTGAGTAAAATGTTGAGGCATAATCAGGGACGTCCCTGAAAATCAGGGACAGTTGAGAGGTATGAGTTCCTATTATAAGTTAATGGAAGTGATGCATGAACTACCAGGGCTCATTTCTGAGCTATGGGGCGAACCAGTGCACGCCCCCTCTAATTCCAACACTGTCCGGTTTGCAGCAGCCAGGGTCACCTTTACCTTGGTACAAGTCATTTAGCTGCAATTTTATTCCAAGCATCTGAAATGACAAAGACTGAAGGCTCTATTTATCGAAACATATTTATTTTCGTATAGAGACAAAGACACATAAATAAGAGCAGGTGATCTAGGACGGCAGCTGACCTTGTCCAGGAGTTGTAATCAAGCCCTCCCTCTACACTGCCAGTCCTGCCCCGGACTCCACCCCTCCCCCATGCTGGTTGTTCTGCTGCAAGCTAGCTCGCTTCTGTACCTCTCTCTCTTGCCGTCAGTCTCAGTGCAGCAGCAGCCTCTACCAGGCATGGCTAAGGGCTCAACCTCATCATGGCTGTGCGACATAACATTCTCGACTTCAAACTCACTACAACAGGTAAACCGAGCCCAAAATAAAAAACACAGAGACACTAGAAAAGAGACAGAACGCGACGGGGGCTGGGACCATTGCTGTAATTAGACAGGGTTCGCAGCACGAGCCCGATCCCAGCTGTGTGAGGGTGTTGTGTGCACGAGCGCAGCGCGCGGCGGGGCCTGCTTTTGGGGAGCGCTGCTGCGGCTCCTGCCTCCCGCAGTTTCTGCTGCAGAGCCACTGCCACTCGCGCTACGTGTGTACTGCTCGGTTATCGGGCTGTGTGTGTGTATGAGTGCTCGTTGTGCTGTAGGTCCCGTGCACCGTAGTAGTTTGAATGGCAAAGGTCATGCAGACAGGCGGTCGCTGTTACGTTATGTTGTGTATTTCTCTCCGTTCCTCTGCATGACCTTTTTGGACTAGGTGCGTAACGTTCTGTGGGGTGGGGTTATGCACAGGTTCTACAGTTATTTACGAACTAATACGGAATGTAAAAAAGGTAGCTTGAGTTTAGTAAAGGTTTACCGTTGTGTTGTGTCGCTGTAGCATAGACATGAGATGCAGCACTTTGACATTAATTTTTTATAGTATGCAATTGTAAAGAGCAGATTTGCATGCATTGCACGTATTTTTGGCACACTATAAATACATTTAGAGGCTAGTGTTAAGATTTGAATATCTAGACGGCATGTATTGCATGCAAAGTCTAAGAGCAAACGTATTGTGTGAAACGAAAGGCTCCAACTGATTGTAATAACATTATGCGGCATCTTTCAACCAGAAGAAAAGTAGGTGAATGTTTAATTGCAGGGGTGTTGTAGATGCAGAATGGTACAGTATAATGTTCATTCTCATTTGGAAGCTTTATTCTTATGGCAGTCTAGTTGATAGTATTGCATTCAAAATTATTTCAGCACCGCAATCGTTTCTGCTGTTGATCTGCAGGAAGGTCACCTGTCAGGGAAGAAGATGGTAGTGGTTGCTGAGCAGCACCACTGAGCTGTCCACAAGCTGGAGTAACTGGTAGCAGAACTCTGCAGTAGTGTCACAAGTCCAGTACTAGTTTGAGTGGAAGAGGGCATGTGGTACATGGGTGGCGAGCAGCACGATGGTAAGAGAATGTTATTGAAAGGGGATACCATTGTGTTACAGTTTGTAGAAGAATTATGTTAGTTTGATACAGGGACTTTCGTTCACACAGGGTGCCTAACAACTAGCTGGCAAAGGAATGCTAAATGGGTACCAAACTGCTGACTGTGGTACTAGTTTGAAATAGGAACTTTCTCATTCATGCAGGATGCCAGGAATCTAGCTGGCAAAAGAATGCCAAACTGTTACCACACTGTTGTTAGTGGTACCAGTTCAGCTTTTTTTTTGCTAGTTGGTGGACATGGTCACTCACCCCATGTGCCCTCTCAAATGTGGCCGTTAAAGCTTCTGTAAAGCTAGAATTGTAAGAATGACATATGGGGCGGAGGGGGCTACAGCAGCAGTTCTTTATTTTTGTCACACCACAGGATAAAGCTTGGTTTAGATGGTATACCTAGTTTCTAAGAGATCGGGGGGGGGGGGTGCATTAAAATGACAGGTTCCGCTTGTTAGGTGGGGTGCATTGGAATGACTGGTTCCTCTGGTGAGGTTACATCTTAAGCTTGTATACACCGACAATTACACCTTACAGCTTATCGTCACAAGTGTCCTAATAAAATAAAGCAATATTGACATCACTACGTCAGCCATACATGTGTAGAATTTTAGGAAAGTACAGTGTCTGGGGTGAAATATCAAGAGACATGAGGATACAGGAGAGGGAGGAAGATGTCATTTCGGTCAAAAGCAGGTGCATGGTGTGTAGAGGTGGTTGTAAATGGCCCTTCTAAAGTATATCAGGTTCCTTGTTTCTTTAATATTTTTGAGTGCTTTACTGTATTCCAATTTCAGTTTGTTTTATTTGTTTACCAGGTAAGTACGCTGGACCAGGTGGTCTGTTAAAGCATGGCCCGGATGTTTTTGTAAAAACATAACTGATCAACCATTATGTAGAACAGGATACATTACAATACACATACAGGATCGTAGAGAAGAAGAAAGATCTTTCAAATACAATTGAACATGTGAGCTTGGTAATATTATAACATGAATAGGTGTATTCACCATTCATGTAAATAATTTGGAATACATTACTGTAATTTACAGTCAGTAACCTTTATACTCAGATGTTGGTGACTAGTGAATTACCAGCTTATTCCTAAAAAAAAAAAAAAAAAAAAAAAAATTGTCAAGATGTTGATTGATGAGTCTTTGTTGGAAGCGTGCTTCTTTTGTTGATAACATAATAAGAGAACGATTTTTTGTCCTGTTACTGTTTTGCATGGCCAGGTTATCAGGAGGCAGTATAGCGCAGTGGGTTAAGGCTCTGAGCTGCAGATCTGGAGACCTGGGTTTGAGTACCACAGCCGCCGAGGTGCATACTGTGTGATCCTGAGCAAGTCACTTAACTTCCTTGTGCTCCCAGGTTGCATCTGGAAACAAGCTTCCGCTTGGTCTGCTACTCCTGGTTAAACAATGTTCCCTTTCCCTATCAGCAATGACTGGTTGGCTGATGGTAAGTCCTGGTTTAAATTGTACATTTCTTAATAGGTTAATCAGAGGGTTTCTGTCAGCATTTCAGCTGGTTGAAGCAGCCACTGAGAAAACTGTCTCCTGTTGCGTTGGGTGTCAGGGACTTGGTACAGGTCTTTGAATTGGAATTTTAATTGATATATTGTTATAGTGTACTGGAAAAGCTCCCTCTTAGCCAGTCAGAATGCTGAGTTACTATCCAGTTCTGCAATAACTGGACAGTAGATTGAATAATGAGACAGTGGCTTTGCATTCTGATTGGCTAAATACAATGATGGGACAGTGGCTCTGGATTCTGACTGGCTGCTTCATGTGTAATTGGTCAGAGAGCAAGCCCAGTTTGCCCTCCCACTTCTACACAGCAGTGTCAGAGACCTCTAGTAATGCTGTTGTGTTTCTGTAGGAAACACTTCCTACTTTCTCACAGATGCGGTGTAGCGCAACATATTTTGCAGAAAATTTTTTTTTATTTTTCCAGTAAGACAGTGATAATACCGTAGCTGTCTGGGTTTGAGTTAATAACTGTACTGGCGTAAAAAACGCCCAGACTCCTATGATATTATTGCTATATTGTTCTCCCGGTCAGAAGGTTGCAGAGTTGTGGGGGTATAATACATACTAACATACTATTTGCCAGCAGATTAGGCCTTATGGTCTATCGAGTCTGCTCGAACCTCAGATCCCTAGTTGGGTGCCAAGCCCCCCCCCCCCTTGTGTTCCAGAAACCCCTGTCATCCATTCCCACCCCCCTGGGCCAGGCCATCATCTGATACATCCACTTTCTGTGTCTGTCCCACCCTCTCTTGAAGCCCTCCACTGTGGATCTCTGAACCAGCTCGCCAGGCAGTGCATTCCAAGGGTCCACCACCCTCTCAGTGAAAAACTCCTCCTCTTTTCCCCCCTCACCCTTCCACCTTCCAACTTCAAACCATGCCCTCTGGTGATACCCCTGCTTTAGTCTAAAGATCCCCTACATGTTTACCTTATTTATTCCCTTGAGGTACTTGAAGACCTCAATCATGTCCCCCTGTCTCTCCTCTCCTCCAATGAAAACAGGCAGAGCTCCTCAAGTCTGTCCTCATACGTCAAATCCCCTAGCCCTCGTATCATCTTAGTTGCCCTCCTCTGTACTCTCTCCAGGAGTTGTATGTCCCTCTTCAAGTGTGGTCTCCAGTACTGTACACAGTACTCAAGGTGTGGTCTAACCAGTCCATTGTACAGCGGCAGAATCACTTCCTTGCTCCTAGAGGTGATCCCCCTTACGATGCATCCCAACATCCTGTTTGCCTTGCTAGCTGCTCTCCTGCACTGCTCAGAGTTATTCATACATGCATCCACCATGACCCCTAGGTCTTTTTCCCCTATTGAGGCCTCCAGCGCCTTCCCTCCCAGGGTGTATCTGTGTTTAGGGTTTCCCCGCCCAAGATGCAACACCTTGCACTTGGTGATATTGAAATTTAATTTCCATGTGTGAGCCCAGCTTTCCAGGGTGTCCAGGTCCCCTTGCAGGGCCAACCTCCCCTCTTCTTCCTCAGCTACTGCTCCCATCTTGGAGTCATCAGCGAAGACATTCATTTCACACCCTATACCCTCCCTGATGTCTGATATGTATGCATTAAACAGGATCGGACCCAGGACCGAGCCCTGTGGTACCCCACTACCAACCTCTCTAGGGTTCGAGAGCTCCCCACAGACCACTACTCTCTGGGTGCGTCCAGCTAGCCAGTTTTCAATCCATCTGACCGTCAAAGGGCCTACTCCTAACCCCATCAGTTTCTCCACCAGATCATTGTGGGGGACAGAGTCAAACGCCTTGCTGAAGTCCAAGAATAATACATCCACAGGCTTTCCCCTGTCCAGTTCTGATGTTACCCATTCATAGAACTCCACAAGATTGGTTTGACATGATCTACCTGGCACAAACCCATGTTGCCGACTATCCAGACCTCCTACCTCCTCCAAGTACTACCCCCAATCGTTCCTTTAGTATATCCTCCATTAATTTTCCCACCACTGAGGTCAAACTGATGGGTCTATAGTTACCTGGTACTTCCCTCGACCCCCCTTTATGGTTTGGCACCACATGTGCCTCTCGCCAATCCCTAGGTACCCTCCCGTCTCAAGTGACCTGTTGAAGAGCTCCACCAGGGGTGCAGCCAGTATGTCCGCCAATTCCCATAGTACTCTCGGATGAATGCCATCCGGCCCAGGAGATTTGTCTTTCTTTAGGGCCTTGAGGGCTAACCACACCCTTTTGGCAGAGATAGCATCATCCGTCCCCTCCACCTTACTGGCCTTTTATCCTTATCCAGATGTGACACCCCTGGGGTACCTCTCCCTTCCTCTTGCTCCATTTCTGTTGCTCCCCTGATCCCACTCACTGCCGCTTCTATCCCCATCGTGCCTTGCTTTGTAGATATCCCATCCCTCCCAAGTGAACACAGAGGCAAAGTACTCTAAATACCTCTGCCTGGTCCCTCGCCTCTTCCACCCACCCTCCTTCTGATCTCAATCTGCTGAGATGGCCCTTAGTTTTCTCTGCTCCCCAGTGTACCGGAAGAACCCCTTTTCCCCTCCATGTATCCCCTGTGCCAGTCGTTGCTCTTTACTGGACTTTGCTCCCCTCACCATCCGGGTGACTTTTCTAGATGCAAGATGGTACATTTCCTTATCCCTATCCCTAGCCCCTCTTGTTGTTTTATATTTTTTGTAGGCCGTCTTCTTTTCTCTGACCGCTACCTGTACCTCACTGGACCACCAGCATGGTTTATGTGACCTTGCTCCCTTTCGTTTCAACTTAGCGCAGATCCTGACTGCCTCATGAAGTCCCCGGTTTATGACCTCCCATCTCCTTTCCACACTTGTCATTGATGTAATCCCTTCAAGTGATCCTTGAGAATATTTCCCATGCCCACAAAGTCTGCCCCCTGAAGTCCACTGCCAGTGTCCTAGATCCCCTCCCCCTATGCTTATTTGAAACCAGACAGTATTGTGGTCGCTCCCAGTCAGGGGGTCCTCTACAACCAGGTCCCTTACCAGATCGCCATCTGCCAGAACCATGTCCAGGACATGCCTCTCCCTTGTGGGCTTCATCACATGCTGTGTTAAGGACACATCCTGGAAGCCATCCAGCAGCCTCTGCTCCTTGGCCACCTTAGAGGACATGGTTCCCCAGTTTGTACCTGGCATATTAAGGTCCCCCATCAACACCACTCCTTCCCCCTTTTGGTCCACACTGGGCAATGATGTTGTCCAGTAAACCATCCTCTAGAACACCACTCATCACGGGGGCCTATATACTACACCCAGCTTGACCTTATCTCCTGCTGGGGATCGTAAGGTGGACCCATAAGACCTCCACGTTTCCCTCTGCCTCTTCTACCCTAGCAATTTCTATGTCATCTCTAATGAACATTACCACTCCACCCCCTCTGCCCTCCTTTCTATCCTTCCTAAGCATAGTGTACCCCTGCACGTTTAGGTCCCAGTCATGGTTTTTGTTGGCCCACGTCTCCGTGACCGCCGCCACATCCACCCCCCCCCCCGAACAGCATGGCCTGGAACTCTGGCAACTTGTTTCCCAAGCTCCTGGCATTTACTAACACCAACCCCACCCTTATCCCTGATCCCCTTTGCCGAACTCCACCCAGGTTCCTTATACTTCCATCCTCCCTCTGGTCCTCCTGAAACCTCCACCCCAGTCTGTTTCCCCCCCTCCTCCCATTGGGTTTGAAGGCTACTCCCCTCTTCTGGAGGAGAGGGCTACATGCTAATATTGTTTTCCTGGTGTTTCTTTGAATCTTATTTGCCACGTTTTGGAATGTAGAATCTCTTGTCCGTAACATTTCAGAGCGCGAAGAGCAAGTTTTGATCTGCTGCTAATGACAGCAGTGATAGTGCATTCGGCATTGCATAAGTGTGAGCAGAGCTTTCACAGACTTCTTAAAGCATCATGTGCCGATTCATAATCGGCCATTGTAGCCTGACTCCCTTATTCGTACTGTGTCGGTGGCACAAACCTTGGGGAGTACCTGTGTTTCACAGGTAAGAAGAAATGTTGGAAAACAGGCTTACATTGTATTATAAAAAACTAACCTAACCCCCTTTCATTGAAAACTTGTTGAATCTAACACCTGGTTAGATCACGGACATCAGAAAGGCACTCGAGCTTCGCTCTCATAACACTGATGTCAGTGATCTAAATTGGTGTTAAGAATCAGCTTGCTTTCAGTGAAGGGGGGGGGTAATTCATGGACACTTAGAGTATGAGGTTTGATTTCTGCTCCCATCTTGTATCCGGGGTAGTGTGCCCAGTTACATATATAAATTCAGGATGGTGAGCTAGCCAGTTACGCTCGCAGTGCAAATTTGCACAAATTGTTAAAGATGACAGGGATTTTGTGGTGGAGAGTGTGGTCATCTGTTCCGTACACAGGGGTCACACTTAACATTTTTTTTGCACTGGTCCACCCAGGAAAGTGATGACCCAGCTGCACTGGCCCCCTAGAGATTGTACTAGCCCCAACGTTAACATTAAAAATGTATGAAAAAAAGCACGCCATGCAGTGTCACAGTTAGATGTTTGAAACAGTGGCTTTTAGTGTTTCTGAGTTAGTTCTCTGATGTTTCCATAGCAGAACCAAGTCCATTCAGTAGGCATTTACAATACTGTATTCAAAATGTGATGTTTTAATCTACATTATATTTACACACTGTTTGCCAAGTTCTAAGTTGGAGTCCCAGCTCCCCACTAGCTGACATCAACACTCAGCAGCCAAGACAGGCTGAAATTGTGTATGCTGCAAGCTGTTTGACATGAACTCAGTGCTGCCCACCACAGCTGAGGATTTTGGTTTGTCCACCTGGGGATCTTTATACCTCAAGCTCATATCCCAGCCCCTCCCCCCCAGAAAAAAACACTATGCCAAAGATGTCTAGTTTTGTACATAAAATGGCCCATTACTCTTTCCTCACCCTTGAAGTACCTCCCCCTGTACTGACACCCACAGGCACGTGGCAAGTTCATGTCAGTCTGGCATGTTCTGCCAGCTGCACAACAATTCAGCCAAGGGCCAACAACTCCATTAAGCAGCCCCCGTTAGTGCCTTCCATTTCAGGTCAGCAAAACAAATAACTGATTCCATGAAAGCACAAACTGCTAGCATTGATGACCCTAAAGCCACTAACGTAACAGATCTGGCCTCCAAACAAAACACCCAGTCCGCCCACACCAGCCAGATGCAAACTGAACACAGTCCTGTACAGATGATCACTGTGACTTTTTTTTTTTTTTTTTACCAGGGCCATACTCTGACCTGCCTCAAATTACCCTGCATATACTGCCTCCCATTCATAATCATTGGAAGCAAAAGAGCGGACTGTCGTTTGCTTTTCTCCCTTACCTCCATATTGATGAGCATGACTGTTGTCTACTACTGAAAATTCTGGACCTAACCAGGGCTCCCCTGCTGCAAACCCAGATTCCCTACATGCCAGAAATCAAATCACTGTTCCATTTCTTGCACCAGCAGCCTGACGACCTTGAGTGTTTTTCACAGGCCCAACACATGCTTACCAGCTCTGCTCGGCTAACGGACGTGTCTTAAATGACTGAAAATCCTTCTTGGGAATTCCACAGACTCTGCTGTGCTGCTGTCTGCGGGGACCACTTGGGTCCGGGAATGATGACACAGAGGGAATTTACATGATCTCACTTGTGGCCCTAATGGCTACACACACATACAACATGCAACTCAGGAAACAGTTTAACAAGTACAACAGACCAGTACCTTCTCTGTAAAAAGCCTCGACATTTAACCAAGCCTGAAGAGCGAACTTCAGTAAGCATTGCCATTCGAACCCCACCCCCAGCAACAGCTCTATACTACATAACAATGAGACAGTGAGGGTAGCAATTTTTAAGTACTTACACAAGACTCAGTCCAGTAGTTCAAAATCGTGCTTTTCAGACATAATATGGCCAAATCAATTATGCAGAGTTGTTCTGGCTGCCGTTCTTGACCGACCGCGTCAAAAACCGGAGGGAATAATACAGCGACTCAGACATGGCTGCAGCCAAATGCAGCAAAGAACTACCCGGAATTACAAATTTAGCAATTTAAATTATTTTAATTTTTCAGCAACAAGTCTCTCCCAAGTTCACTGGACAGACCATGTCTCGGCCCCGGTACCTTATCACTCTTAGTAAATACTTTTTGTACTCCACAGTTTCACTTGATATACATTTATTTAGCCAACTGTTGCACTTACCAGGTGGCAATAAACAAACTTTGGGGCACACCGTCGTTCGTCACTGGCTTGCTCCATTCACACAGTCAGCTCTTCACGCTGCATGCATCTGGGGAGTGGGGACTCAAAACAGCAACTCAGAAGTGGGGATGGGCTGCAAGGGGTGCCAAATCTTTCTCTTTTCCAATCAGATGGCTCCATGAGGAACAGGGAGGAGTTGCTAGACTGCAAAACTGAATATTTGGATAGGGGAAAAAAGGAGACCTGCATTTCCCAGACGATGTTTCTTAAGGGACATTCACCAACACAAGGGTTAGATTGCACTAGCCAAGCCGGGAAAGTTGGGGAACCATTGCACTGGCCCAAGGCAATTTGCGCTATGCCCCGGGCCAGTAAAATAATGTTAAGAGCGACCCCTACATACACCTCGTTTGCATATCCAGTGTTTGGTTGCAACTTCGGATTAAAGATTATCTTCTTGGCCTTAAGGTTGAGTCAGACCTTGTCAAGCAGCCCCACGTTTTTGATGAAGGCGTCTGATTGCTTTTGTGATGTGGTGAAAGTTGCAGATTGAGACAGAGTGCAAGTTACTTGAAGAGTTGGGCATTTTCATGAGAGGACCTGTTGAGGGTTGTGATTTGTAGTGGACTGGATGGTGTTTCATATGAAACACTTACGTATTTATGGAATTTTTTTTTAACCAGGTAGACCCATAGAGATTCTTGAGTCCCATTTTCAGAGGCAACCCGGATTTAATTACACAGAAGACAATGCACAAGAATTGGAGTTACATACAAGTCAGTACAACATGCAAAATTACACTTGGGTCTTAGACACAGGTTAGAAAAACATTTCAGAATTTACAGCAGTATTCTCTGCTGGCAGGGAACTGAGACCGGGAGATATCTGCTGCCCTGATCAAGGCTGTTTGCCTGCATGCCCAAATCCCAAACTTCCAGGCATCTGATCTCCCTTCTGCATTAGGCTGTATGATGCCCTCAGTTGCACAGGTAGCATGTCTTGTATAGCAGATAAATGGGCAGCATGCCTCTCAAACTTTTGTCACTGAAGTGAGGGACATGGACACCCAAAATGAGGGCCAATGAGGGACACATACTCAAACATGAAGGTACAAGCCAAGAACACTGTGGGAAACCATTGTGTTTACTTGTACAAAGTTTATTTTTGATTTAGCATGTGAGAATACTATGAATTTCTGCGTTAAAGTCTGCATTTACAGCACACACTCTGTGTGGGCAGCACCTTTTCTATGAAGGGTGAATGAGGGACAAAGCAATTTTGAGGGGTAAAATGAGGGAAGCCCCTCATAATTGGTGGCATTTGAGACGTATGATGGGGAGAAGAAATTGGGCAGGAACGGCAGCAAGAAAAAGTGGGAATTAGGGTGTTCTGAAATGGGTCGTGAAGTATCATCTCACGTGAATACAACTGGAAGTATTTGATTCGCTATTTCTGTACTCCAGTCGTCACAAGCAAATATAATCCCAGACACACGGCAGTGTGATGGAGACATTATGGGGAAGAGAGGGCCATGTATATGCATATAGCGTGGGCCTGCCTGTTCTTTGCTGTGTCGCGCCCCGGCGGATCTAAGGCACATTATGTTGTAATTTTTACAAATGCCCTTGGAATGTACTGTACATGAAATATACTGTACTTGCACGCACACTGTACACATTGCACCTGTGTTGTAAAAATTAATAAACAGATTTGGAAAAAAAAGCACAACAAAGTGAGAACAGGCAAAAATAGTAGGCCAAATCTAGGCAAGGAAAATGGTGATCACCAGTTTAGCGGTACAAGTGATAACTGGTGCATTGGGGGATTTGTTTTGGAGCTGTTGAGATGGAGTCTGCTCGTGATCATCCACCATTGTGTCGTGTCAAAAGCTGTCTTTGAAACTGTCAGTTTTAGCTTTCCTAGTAATTGGTATGATCCGTGTTGAGTTGGCATAGATACTTAGGAGATCAGTCACGAACAAGTTAAATAGCAGCAGGCCCCGTATGGAACCATGTGGCACCACTAGACTGAAGGTGTAAGGCACCAAGCAGTTTAAGGTCAGCAGGGACACAAGGAGGTCAGTTATATCTGCCACCATAGTAACATAGTAGTTGACAGCAGATAAGCACTGCTAGGTCCACCTAGTCTGCCCGTATTCCCTGCCTACATCAGCGGCCACTGACCCTACTTGGTCATTGGCTTTTGCCTCTCTTCCCAACATCTAAGGTTCCCTTCTGTCTATCCCATGCATGTTTGAATCCCCCCACTGTGTTAGCACTCACCACTTCCTGGGGTAGGCTATTCCACCCTCTCTGTGAAGAAAAACTTCCTCACATTTCCCCTTATCCTGCCTCCCTCCAATCTCATATCGTGCCCCCTCATCCTTGTACATCTCTTGTGCTGAAAGATGTCACACCCCTGCACTTTGTTCAAGCCTTTAAGATACTTGAAGATCTCTGTCACACCCCACCCATTTCTCTCCTCTCTTCAAGTGTATACATATTGAGGTCTTTTAATCTGTACTTGTATGTTTTCTGATGCAAGCCCTGCACAATCTTGGTCGCCCTTCTGTGGACTGCCTCCACCCTGTCTGTATTTGCGAAGACATGGCCTCCAGAACGGACCATATTATTCTAGATGAGGCCTCACCAGCGTTTTGTACAGTGGTATCACCACCTCCCTTCTTCTGCTAATGATGCCCCTTCCTGTGCACCCCAACATCCCACTGGTCCTCCCCACAGCCTTATTGCACTGTTTGGCCACCCTTAGGTCATCTGAGATGATTTTCCCTAAATCACTGTCTTCCCTGGTGAATATCAGAACCCCCCAATTCTGTAGCTCTCTGCAGGGTTTCTGTGTACTTTTTTTTGCATTAAATTTGAACTGCCGCACCTTTGACCATTTTTCCACCTTTCCCTGATCCCTCCTCATTCTTTTGCCCCCCCCCGGAGTGTTTACTCAGTTGCAGATCTTGGTATCATTTGTAAATAGGCAAACCTTCCCCTTCAGTCCTTCAGCAATATCACTGATGAAGACATTGAAAAGGACTGAGCCCAGGACCAATCCCTGAGGCACCCAACTGGTCACTCTCTTTTCCTCAGATTTGATCCCATTTACTACCCCCCCTTGCTTCCTGTTCCTTAACCAGTTTCTAACCCAGTTTTCCACTTTGTGGACCACCCCCAGGCTCCCTAGCTTGTTCACCAGTCTTCTGTGGAGTACGGTGTCAGAGATCTTACTGAAATCGAGGTAGGGGATATCCACCGCTCCTCTTTGATCCACCTCCTTCGTCACCCAGCCAAAGTCACTCAAATTTGTTTGACATGGCCTTCCTGCTGTGAAGCCATGCTGCCTTGGATCCTGTGCTCCCATGGTTTCCAAGTGTTCCACAATCCTTTCCTTAAGCAGTGCTTCCATAATCTTACCCACTACTGAGGTGAGGCTGACTGGCCTATAGTTACCTGCCTCCTGCCTGCTACCACTCTTGTGGAGAGGGACTACATTTTCCCCCTTCCAGTCCTCTGGAACCACCCCTGTATTGAGCGACTCACTAAGCAGGGCTGCTAGCACTGTCCGTAATTCTTTTAATATCCTGGGGTGTATATCATCTGGTCCCATCACTTTATCCACCCTCAATTCTATGAGTTCCTCTCTGCTGTAAAAAGACTGGTGTTTACCTCTCTTCCCCATTGTTTCTGCTGCCTAGCTGTGGTCCCTGTCTCTCCCCACGTGAATACCGCATAGAAGTATTCATTCAGTATTGATGCTTTTTCTAGGTCACCCTTTACACACACCCCTTCTTCCACTTTGAGCCTTACAGTCCCTCTCCAGCCTGCCTTCTGTCGCTAATGCATCTATAAAATGTCTTGTCCCCCCTCTTTACTATCTGCTAATCTCTCCTCTGTTTGCTCCTTGGTTGTATAAATAGGAATGAAGAAACATGTTGTGTAAACATGTACTAGTTTATAGGGATTTCCCTGCCCGCTTTGCTACCCAGGGTACCCTGTGGATTCTTTGATAAACTGAAATGTGTCCAGGCAGCCAGCTCATCCGCGCCTCAGTGGAGCTCCTGCTTGTGACACCAGGAACTCTGGTTTTGGGAATTAACCTGGGTCATCAGGGGCCAGCCGAGGGGGGGGGGTGGAGGGAGGATGGAACATCCCGGTGGACACACTGTGATGGAGTTGAGGGTAAGCACATTCCCCAGCTTGCCGCCTGGGTTAAGTAGCTGGGGAAGGTGGGTGATGGGGCTGGGAGCCGACAACCAGATTTCATAAACTGTGTGTGTTGACTTGGAGGCCTTAGCATCACTGTTCTGTAGTTTCACCACGTGCTGGGAGAAGTACCTTCTGACATTACCCCAGAATATTCTGCCTCTGAACTTAAGGGTGTGTCCCGAGGTCCTGCCGAGGGAAAATAACAGCTCAGACATGTCTGTTTAATCTTGTCGATACCCTTGAGTGTGCTGAAGATGTAGATCGTGCTCCCTCTTAGCCTCCCTTTCTCCAGTGTGAACGCAGTTAGGGACACTGACCTCTCCTCATAGCTCGACTGCTAACCATTGTGGAGGCCCTGATGCGCACCCTCTTGAACTCCTTGATGTAATTTTTTTGTACTGAGCCCTGTGCGTCACACAGTGCTCAGTCTCTGTGTCATTAGCCTTGGGTACTTTAGGTCTCCTCCCGGTCCTGCTCTGCTGCTGCTCTTTGGAGGCCTGTTACAGACCTCATGGCTGGCACTCCGACCAGATGTATGATTTAGAAGTCTCACTTGTGGTTTGATTGTTTTGCAGTTTCCCCACCACACGCTAGGAAATCCATGTTCAGTTAATTACTAAAATATTGCAGCTGAGTTTGAAAACAGCTTTTTTTTTTTTTTGCCTGTTTGAAAAGTTTCATATGTAGGAGCTATACAGTCCTCTTGCTGCCTAACTTTGGTTCCACAGGGCTCCCCCTCCCCAAGAAAATGTTTTGAATAAGAGGAATACTACTGCTTAATTATAACTCTGTTCCCCCTTGTCCTGGCTCAACTGTATCACTGCTAACAACATAAAACCTTGGAGCAGGCATAGCTACAGATGCAAAAGAAACATGGTTTAATTTTGGTTATATTGCCCACCTGCTTAGTTGCATAAATTTTAAATTCAAATTTCACCCATTGGTCAAAAATGTATGTACTATCGGCATCTATGTTTTATTGTAGTGATGAAAGGGACTAGGGGTCATCTTGTCCCCATTCAATAGCGAGTATACCCAATTTTAGTATGGAAGCACATCCAAGCTTATTTTAATTTTTTTATTCTTTGTTGACCAGGTAAGGCCCGCTAGGCACAGGTGCCTGTTTTCAGGGAGCGATCCAGGAGCACTGGGAGGTTAAGTGACTTGCTTGCTCAGAGTCGCACAGTATGCAAGTGGAGGTTGTGGGAATCAAACCCACGTCTGGCTGCTGAATGTACCAAGCTTATTGACAGCTCGTTACTCTGACCTCTAGGCTATACTGCAAGCTTATCAACCAGAACAGTACTCCAACTTGCGTGTCGGGCATTCTGGCAATTTCTTCTTTTATGAAATTTCTGCTGTGCATGGACTAATGCCAGTGGACATCTCCTTGCTTTAGTGTTTGGGTGAGGGTAACTTTTAGTGAAGATTTGGGTATCCTGATCCTGCCCTCTGACGTCAGGTTTTATAGTAAAATATTGTGACCTGTTTTGCTGGATAGTACTCCTTTTCCTGCTACTTTGCTCCAGTGGACAGATCATGTTACTTGTTTAACCTCCCTGTGCTTGACCTCTGTAATCTCTCTGAACCGTCTCTGTATTGTTTTTAATATCCTTGCACACTAAAAATGGCAGCAGTATACTTTCTCCCCTTCCTTTCCTGGATTGCAAAGCTCTTTTGGACTCAGTTTTTTGGCAGATTCCTTTCCTTTGCATAGAATCTGAGCCATCTCCCTCCTACAGGCAGGATTTCTTGCCAAGGTTGCCATCTTTCATTATTGCATTGCTGCTACTTTTGCTGTTGCCAATTATATTGGCTTCTTAAAGGGGAACACTCAACACTAAGAGCCCCACATCCAAGCGTGGGGCTGGTCCCAATTTGCAGTTTTTGTGCAAAAACCTTTTTTATCTTACCATTTACTGCAGTGCAGTAGATTGTATCAGACTGACTTTGCAGACTTCCAAGCTGGAATTTTCTGTAACTACAAATCCCAGAATCCCATGTTGCCGACATCAGAGTGGGGCTGCAACTCTGGGAGATTAAACAGCCTGCAGTGCATGTTAGAGTTTTTATAAACACTGAACGTTTTTGTTTTCTGGGCATAGTGTCCTTCATGGGGTACTTACATTCGTAAAGGACTGTAGGTAGCCTGGGGAGAACAGCGGGATCGGCAGCAATCTGATCAGAGTTTATGCTGTAACACACTCTGCAGAGTATTGAAGCTCCCACTGCTGCAGTCCTGATATGATACCAGCTGCAAGGTATTCTGGGATTTTTAGTTGCGGAAGATGTCCGCTTGGAAGTCAGCAGTCAATCTGATGCAATCTACCATACTGAAGTATTAAACAAAAAACATTTTTGCACACAAATTGCAAATTGGGACCAGTCCCACACTTGGGTGTGGGGCTGTTAGTGCTGACTGGTCACCTTTTTAATAGGTCATTTTAGTGTATGTATCTTGCATGCAGCTATTCTTTCCTTCTAGCCTCCTCTGTCCAGGTTGCATCTGAAAATGAGTCTTGGCTCAGTGCACCTCTCCCAGCCACCAGTTTTCAAATAAATAAATGGGCAACTCTTTGGTGTCCTGAACATGCCAGATGAGTTAGGGTTCTGAGAGTACCTAGCTCAACAGAAATGGGTGGTTGATCCTAGCTCTTCCTTGCCTTTCTTATGAAGTCTTACCATTTTTTTTTTTTTTGTCTGGAACCACTGTAGCCTTACTCTGCAACCATTCCTTACGTTTTCATACACAGAATGAAAAAATGTACCGCTTGGCTTGCTTACATACCGATTGTCTGTCTCACCTATTTTAGGACTGTGGTTGCTGCATCTGCTTATTTTGATTGTGTTTATCTCTCTCTATTAAGTTCCGTATTTCACTTAATTTTTTTTAGCCACTTTCTTAGATCTCCTTGGTCACCACCTTTGGCATCTTTAATCTTGCACACTGGGTGGGGGTGGGGCAGCAGTACCTCTTGAAGAGTTGTCACAAGCCCCAAAACACCATTCTTTAATTATTTTTTCAAATCTTATGTATAGAATTTTCAAAAACAAAAAAAACAGGATCAGTAGCACAAACGTTTGGTAATTAAAAAAAAAAAACCAAAAACAGGAAAACCATTTAAGTTGCTGGAGGGGGTGCAGCAGAGGGACAAAAATGATCCAGGGGCTTGGGGGACTTACCATACGAAAGGAGGCTGAGAGAGTTGAAGATGTACTCACTGGAGGAAAGGAGGGACGGGGGATATGATTGAAACTTTCAAGTACATAAAAGGAATAAACAAGACAAGTACGGAGGGGTTGTTCAAAGTAAGAGAGGGAAGGGACATCCGGGGCCATGATATGAGACTGGAGGCAGGAAGGTTCAAGAGGGAGATGAGGAGGCACTTTTTTTATTTTTTTTTTTACAGAGAGGGTTGTTGCTGGGTGGAATGCATTACTGGCAGAAGTATCCAGTAGAAAAGTGGGCTGCTTCAAAAGGGGCTGGGACAGGGCAAGGGGGAGGGTGTGTGTGGAGGGAGGGGCAGCTGCAGAATAAGGGGTGCTAGCTGCACATTTGAGCAGATTTGATAGACCACTAGGTCTTTATCTGCTGGCAAATTTTGTATGCTCGTGTGTTAAAAAGCTGTTGAGCAGGTCCCCTGGTATTTTTTGTAGTAGGACGTGATTGCACTTTGGAGTAAGTAAATTCCCAGCATCAGTGAGGTGAAGAAAAAGTCCATAGTATAAGTAAGCTTTTAGCGCTTCAGAAATGTTATTGCCGTATATTATTGCTGATACACAAAGTGGTAGATGCGAAAACATAGCTGTCTTGAAACATGCAGATTCATCCTAAACATAGACACAGAGAGTGTGGGCAGACTGAACTGCAACCACCACCATCCAGGTGCCCTGGCACTTCGTAGGTGGAGCTCCCCTCACTGACACTGGGTTTTCATTCGATATACTGTAGAGTGCAGTCACTTCCTGTTTGGATCTGATTATATTTAGGGTCGACTTACCCCTGGGGGTTATGATCTCTGATAACCTCAAGGTAGGAAAACAGTGTGACAAGGCAGCAGGTAAAGCAAATAGGATGCTGGGTTGCATAGGCAGGGGCATCACCAGCAGGAAAAGGGAGGTTATAATTCCACTATACAAGACACTAGTGAGGCCCCACCTGGAGTACGGTGTACAATTCTAGAGACCTTACTTACGTAAGGACATAGACAAGGTAGAGAAGGTTCGGAGGAGAGCAACAACGATGGTACATGGATTGCATCACAAGTCCTATGAGGACAGGTTGAAGGAATTGAATTTGTACTCCCTGGAGGAGAGGAGGGAGAGAGGGGAGATATGATGGAGACATACAAGTATCTTACAGGGAGGAACAGGGTGCAGGAATACACTATTTTTAAGCGAAAAAGATGTTCCAGGACTAGAGGGCATGGGATGAAGTTGGAGGGAGGACGATTCAGAGGAAACGTGAGAAGAATTTCTTCACAGAATGGGTGGTGGACAAGTGGAACACCCTGCCAGAGGAAGCGGTGGGGGCTGAAACAATCACGGGATTTAAGAATGCATGGGATAGACATAAAGGAATTCTGGAGGGCAGGGTTAAGGGGCAGCAGACTTCTAGGAAAACATAAAGTAAACTTACAAGCTCAAATGGGCAGACTGGGTTGGCCATAGGCCCTTATCCGCTGACACTGTCTGTGTATCTATGTAAGTCCTTATTTTTTCTTTGGGATCCAAAGCAAAGAGACCGCATCAATATAAATTAAATCAAACATTCCATCATTTCATTTAGTTAGCTGTGTGTGTAAATGCAAGTGTAATGGTGATAAATATTTTCTTTATTGACCAATAATTTTGAGTACTAATTCACCAATCCAATGAAGCAATTATTAGATTGGATCAGGAGAAAATACATACTTAAAGCAGCAGTACTACGAAAAAAAAAATTGCACTTTTTTAACAGTTTATTCCTTGTGCCCTACTAATCATATACCTGGTACTCTTTCTCGCCGGCATTGTACTATCACCGAGTAATTTGCTCAGTTATTCTCTGCTTTTGTTTACATTTCTGCCACTAAGTATGTTGCACTGGAAGCCCCTCTGCTGCCAACTGCACATGTGCATGACTTGCAGGGACATTGGAAATGGTCAGTAGAGGATCCCTCTGCTGTTGTCAAAAGACATGATGTGTGACTTGTAGAAAAAGTGCAGCTGAAAATTGGTTAGCTGCCATATTTTTGTTGTAGTACTACAACAACGCATATAAATTGCAAATATCTTAAAAAAAAAAAAAAAATTATGACTGAAAAACAATATTTACAGGTATGGAAACTGGAACTTTGGCTGCATGCTTACAGCTGAAAAGCAGAAAAGCAGAATTTTGATAGCTCACTTCCTGATTTGGTAGCACTGCTGCTTTCAAGTAAGAAATATGGTTGCGTAATTAAAGCGGGAAGTTTCCTCAAAACTTACTCAGTCTTGCTGTTCTAAAACAGTAAATAGTTTTCACTCCCCCAACCCTGAACTTATATGGTTTTTCTTGGTTAACAATAAGCAGCATTCAAAGTTTGAGTGGCAGCATCTGTATTATCACAGTCTATCATATTTTTTAAATGGAGCAAAGAAAATGCATGTATTTGTTGCAAAGGTTTCTTGGAGAATGAATTGTCAACATAATATAAATACTGGGGGCCAGATTTTCATAGCTGTTTGTACACTGCAAGTTCCAGGTGCATCAAATATATACGATAGAAGGCCATATTTGCATAGCTGTTTGTACGCTGCAGGTTCCAGATGCTTGAGATACATGATGCATGGGACCAGCGGCAAATAATCAGGATTTTTCTGTCCCTGCATTGAAATGCCACCTGTTAAACCACTTTCCTGTAGCCTTCCGCATGTCAGTGTTGGGGCCTCTTGTATCAGCTTACGCCATATCCTTGCTGCAAGGTGGCGAAAAGCACGTTCAGGTGGTGTAAATGCAGGGTCAGTTTTAACATTGTTTGACTTGTCTGAGTCATAGTACAGGTTGCAGGGGACTAGTGCAGCTAAACCACTACCTGTCCATCTTGACTAGTGCAGGATCTCTATGGCTTCTGTTGTGACTCCTCCTTCAGCTGCTCACTTGGAATGGCGCTGTCACTTTCATAAGCACAGATCTTTGGTCCCAGTATAGGGGCTTAGCACGTTATTATATTGCCCAACTGACCATTGCCCTGGGGATGAGGGTGTGAATATGATGATGTGCGTGATGTTGACGGAGCTCCATCAGTTGTGTGTATGGGTCTTGGATTGCATGACTCTGTAGCTGCTGTCATAGGATTATCTGCATTGTTGGAGGGGTGGGCAGTTGCAAAGCCACAGAGGGAGGCTCAGCAGAAGACAATGCAGTCTGTGTGTATTCCTGAATTGCACGTCTTTTATGCTGTTGACGGAGACGAAAGTAAAGTTGGAAAAGGGTAAATATTCAAAAATCACGGATTGTTTCTTGAAATGCATTTTGTTCAATATAAAATTCTTTGTTATAATTGTGGGCTGGTACAGCCACCTGGGGGCTAGTCGACCTGTCCTGCTGGTTAGTGCAACAAAAAGTAAAGGTCAACCACTGTAAATGCACCGGAGCTTGGAAATTGGGTTGTAGTTGGGGCACTTCAGCTTGACGCACTGGCAGAAATAAAATGCTTGGTCACAACAGTGGCCACAGGCACTGCACCTGCCTTGGAAAATCTGACTCGTACTCTCCTTCAGAAACCTGAGTGGTAGATCATAAACGCGGCAGTCAAGGACTCCGGTTCCACGTATAACAATCATTCTCAAAGTTTGTTTTTCAAACTCCTGTGCCATAGCTGCTGCAACCCAGCCTGTTGGGCTAGCAGATATAGTATGTGTTTCCAGGAATCTGCATTTTTTTTTTTTTTTTTTTTAGAATTCTCAATAGAACTCCCATTCGCTGTTCTGTGTTTTATTAAGTCCCAGAGTTGGTATACATTGTAAAATCAAAAAGCTCTTCCCCATAGATAACTGCTGGCACAGGTACTGTAGTTGCATTTTACTACCTACAGTTGAAGCTAGTGGTAAGTATCCCTATATATCTATTTTTTTCACAGAAAACCAACTGAAATGAGTGAGGATTTCTCTGTCATATTTCTCTCTCCTAAAGCTGGTCTCCGGGCTCATCACTTCTGGGAGGTCCTTCCTGGAACCACGTGACAGGCAGGAGGTATACGGACTTCTGCAGGACGGTGGTACCCTCCCACTCATTTCCTCCAGACGTCAGTTTACTTACTGCCTGTCTAGTGGTAGGAGCTCTGCAGGACCTCTGTCACAGGATTGACAGACCTGAAGATCAGTGAGTCTACTACTACTTCTCTTTGTTTTTTCTAACTTTGGACAGCTGATTAGCGCTTCTGAGCGCTAGCGCAGGGACCCCAGTCTCAGCCTTGCAAGCTGTACAGATGGGCTCTCTGCTGTCCCTCACGACGCACAGCCATCTTTCCGCACTTGAGCTCCTCCGGAGCATTGAGGAGGCAGTTATGGCGTGCTTGGGCCGACAGAGCAGATTTAGTCCCCGGCATTGCCTGAAGCAGCAGCCACTGCGTCAACTAGCACAAGAAGGAATCGGCTCGTGACAGGTGCCTGGAGCTTCTCTCCCATTGACGGGTCACAGGACGCTCAGGCTGTCGACGCACCTGCCTGTGGGAGAGCCGCATTATTGCATTAGGCTCTCCAAGGCTGGACAGTTACCGTGGGAACAATAGCGCACCTCAGGCAAGCTGTTTAGAGGGGCAAAGGGAGCAGACCATTCATCTACTCATTGAGCATTGTTTGCTCTGCTCGTCGATGGATCTTGGGGGGGGGGGGTGAACCAAGGACTTAAAGGGGACTGCACCAAGCATAGTTCTTAACAGCAATATCAAACAAAGCCTTAAAAGGACAGGAAAGCACCAAGCTCAGTTTGCAAGGCAATACAAATATTTTATCAAATTCTTTATATGAGAGTATCATGGCCTCAACTAAGAACAGACCCCCCCCCCAGAGGCAGAAAGTGCCACAAGTGCAGAACACCCATGCTGGCCACATTTGCAGGGTCTCTGTGTGTCAAGTGCGACAGTGCAACCTCTCCAGCTCAAGACTAGGCAGACGAGGCATCCGCCTCAGAATCTCAGGATCTACGAGACCAGCTCAGGGGTCAGGGACAGTCCCTCACCTTAGAGGGGTGTCGCCACTCCGGCTAGGGATCTAACCCCAGATCTAACAGAGAAACTGAATAGAGCCTTCGCCATCAACCCCTCATGTTTCAACGTCCTTCAGCAGTCTCTGGAGCCCAGGACCCCCAGGAACGTCATATGCAAGCCACTCCCTTCCCTTCCATGGAGGAGGACACCCCTTGTGCCTCTCGGCATGACAGGAGGAGGAAGAGGCCCAGATCCAGGAGTACATCCAGACCCAGGGGCACAGCCCGTGGGAATCACAGGCGGGTTAGGTCACTATCAAGGTCCTGCTTTACATCCTTAGAAGAGGGGAACTCCCAAACTTGGAATCCGACTCTGACTCTTCACCAGCCAGAAATTTCGATTTGGAAGATCTGGATTTTTTTCATTAAAAATTGTCAGAAGAGATCCACTTGAGCTCACCTCCTCCAGAGCCCAAGCGAGTGAAGCCAGCATTCCGGCTTGTGTCGGCTTCGAAGCTACTGACTGCTTTTCCTCTCCCTCCGGCCATGGAGGACCTCTTAAAAGAGGAATGGCAAGGACCCAAGCATTCTTTCCCAGTCCCTCACCACCTAACCAACCTTCTGAAATTCGACAAGGAGCCTTTGGAGAAATGGCTCGACTGTCTTAGGATAGACCCTCTTATCTCAAACCTCACAAAAAAGACTGTTATCCCAGCAGAAGGTGGAGCCTCCTTGCGGGACCCGGTGGATAGGAAAGTGGACACTTCTCTGAAGAAAGCTTTTCAGTCCACCACAACCTCCCTCAAGGCAGCTACGGCTAACCTCTACTTGGCTAGAGCTGCGCTCTTCTGGGTCACTGATCTGGCATTCTAGCCCGCTGATTAGCCGGAGAAGAACCAATGCATTTTGCAGCATTTACAGCTCATGGGACTAGCATTGGCCTATTTGGCTGATATATTGGAGGAGGCAGTCAAGTGTGCAGCAAGGGCTATGTTTACAGACCTCAGCTCGACGCAACTTATGGCTATGAGCTTGGCAGGCAGATGCCTCCTCAAAGATGCATTTGGTAAATCCCCTTATGAAAGAGGACTTCTCTTTAGCTCAGCTCTAAAGGAGGCAGTCAAGCAATCTGGAGAAACAGCGAAAGTGTGAATGCCGCAAGCCTGGGGAAGGAACAAGCCCTCGGCCTCAGGATCCAGACAGAATTTTCGTGCCCAAAATTATTCCAGGGGTCAGAACAAGTCGGCTCTAGGCAGACGATCCTGGTTTAATTCGTGCAACCAACGCAGCTTCCGAGGTGGTAGAGGAGGTGCCAGAGATACTGAGGGCAACTCCAGAAAATCACAGTGAGGACTCATGGACCCATCCTCGCGACAGGGGGCAGGCTTTCCAGCTTTTTCGAGGAATGGGTCCACACCACTATGGACAAGTGAGTGTTAGAAGTAATTTGAGAGGGTTACTTCGGATTAGACTCCTGGCCCCCCCGCTCCACGTAGTGCCCTCACCAGTCTCGAGCTACCCAGTAAAACGAGCGGCGACCCTACAAGCGATTACAGATCTCATACAGACAGCAGCGATCAAACAAGTCCCCACTCCAGAAAGGAACAGAGGTGTGTACTCCCTATTCTTCATAGTGCCAAAATGCTCAGGGGGCTTCCGGCCAGTGTTAGATCTCAGGTTTCTAAATGGCTTTGTTTTTCACAGAACATTCAAGATAGAGACCCTGTCCTCCATCATCCGAGATATCCATCAGGGGACATTTTGGCCTCAGTAGATTTACAAGATACTTATCTGCACATTCCCATCCAGAAAGCACACGGTCAATTTCTAAGATTCAAAGTGGAAGGTCACCATTTTCAATTCGCGATGCTGCCCTTCGGCCTGTCCACAGCCCCCAGAGTCTTCTCCAAAGTCCTAGTGACTGTGGTCGCTTGCCTCCGAATGCAAGGGATCCAGCTCTTTCCATACCTGGACGACATTCTCATCAAAGCCCCAGGATACGATCAAGCAGTTCAGGCAGTGATGGAGGTCACCCAGTGCCTTTCCTCCCTGGGGTTTGTAATCAATCTGAAGAAGAGCTCTCTGCGACCGTTACAGTCTCTGAGCCATCTGGGGGTGAATATCAACACGATCCAAAACAAAGTTTTCTCCGCAGAGTCAAAATTCAAAGAACTGAGGGCTCTCATCTACAAATTCCATGCAGCTCAGTCTCTAGTCCACATGCGACCTCTCCAGTCAGGTCTCCTCCAGCAGTGGTTCCAATCGAGGGGGAACAATGGACCAGAGGATTCAAGTATCTCGCCAGGTGAAGGACTCCCTGATATGGTGGACTCCCTGATATGGTGGACTCAGCAGAACAACATCATGAGGGGTCTCAGTCTGGGACTCCCTCACCAGATCAGTTGCTACCGATGCCAGTCTCCGGGGCTGGGGGGGCACATTCAGAACAGCTCTCGACACAGGGCAGGTGGTCTTTAGTGGAGTCCCTCTACAGCATCAGTGTACTGGAGATGCGGGCAGTCCGCCTGGCACTGCAGCAGTTCGGCACACAGCTTTTCCACTGGGATGTCCTCATACTCCCAGTCGGACGACAGTGGTATACATCAACCACCAAGGAGGCACAAAGAGCTCTTGGATGCTGCAAGAGGCTCTTCCTCTCTTCCAGTGGGCGGAAGACAACCTGGGAAGTCCTAAGGGCAGCATACATCCCAGGCCAGGAAAATGTCACAGCAGATTGGCTTAGTCGAAAGGACATCCTGCAAGGGGAGTAGGAGCTCAAGAACAGTGCCTTCTAGCTCATAATGGCACGGTGGGGCCACCCGCAGGTAGATCTTTTCACCTGCCAAAAAAATTGTAAAGTTCCAAGGTTCTGCTCTCTCAGCAAGGACGAGAAGGCCACAACACAGGACGCCTTCTCCATCAACTGCGGTCAGTTCGATCTCCTGTATGCTTTTCCTCCAATTCCGATCTTATCAAGGGTACTGCACAAGATTGCCCAAGATCAAGCAGAGGTGATTCTGGTTTGCCCATGCTGGTCCCGCAGACTGTGGTTTCCCTGATTTAGTCCAAATGTCTCTCCAGTCTCCCCTAGCGTTCCAAGTAAGCCCAGACCTACTACATCAGGGACCGGTGCTGCACCCAGGTCCTCACAATCTGTCCCTCTCGGCATGGAGATTGAGCAGGAAACTCTCAGGGAGTTGAGTTTCTCTGCATCTGTCATAGAAATGATGATTCAACCCAGGCGGACCTCCTCCTCCAGCGTTTATTATAGAACCTGGAGAAAATTCCTGTTCTGGTTACAAGACCCCTCTTTACCGGATTACTCTGTGTCCCTACCCACCATTCTTCAGTTCCTTCAGGAGGGTTTCGACAAGGGCCTCCAACTGGATACCTTAAGAGTCCTGGTGTCTGCTTTAGGGGCGCTCCTGTTAGCGGACTCAGGTGAATCTTGAGGAGCTGTTCCTCATGTTCGACAATTTCTGAGAGCAGCAACCTTGAAGCGTCCTCCAATGAAACTTGTGGTACCTCTGTAATGTAAGGTATAATGCAAGGTAATATTGAGTCATTGCTAAGGCCAGTTGGTGCAGGAGATGTTAATACCGTAGAGATTGCAATATGTGCTGAGTGTGGGACAGAAAGCAATGTACTAACTGTCCAGATGGTCTTTTGGAGACTGGCCAGAACAAAGTAGAATGACAACTACACCCAAAAACCTGTTTAAACTGTACCCAAATTCTTGTCATACCACAGGTTATGTGACCAAAGGGTGCAACTTTAAGTCCCTGTATAAAATACTGTCACAGATAAGTGGTTGTTGAATATATTAGAAACATAGAAGTTGACGGCAGATAAGGACCACAAGGCGCATCCAGTCTGCCCATTTCTTTTTCTACCTTATGAATGTGCCATAGGCCTTTGCTCTGTCAATGGCGTATCTATTCATACTCATTTGTATTGCTCCCTTATGCCTATCCCATGCCTGTTTGAAGCCCTGCACTGTATTCATATCCACCACTTACTGAGGTTGGCTGCTACATGCATCACCGCCCCTTCTGTGAAAAATAACTTCCTCACATTACCCCTTAATTGGCCTCCCTCTAATCTCATGCTGTGTCCTCTTGTCCTGCTATTTTTCTTATATTGAAACATGTTAGACACTCTCACCTTGTTAATGCCCTTAAGGTGTTTGAATGTTTGTCATATTACTTCTGTCCCTCCTTTGCTGTAGGGTTTACATATGGAGTTCAGTTAATCTGTTCTCATATGTTTTCTGATGCAGTCCCTACACCATTTTGGTTGCCCTTCTCTGGACTGCCTCAATTTGGTTAATGTCCTTGTGAAGGTGTGGCCTCCAGTACTGCACTCAGTACTCCAGATGGGGCCTAACCAGTGTCTTGTAAAGAGATATTATTACCACCCTCATCCGACTTGTGATACCCCTACTAATACACCCCAGCATCCCTCTAGCCTTACCTAATGCTTTAGAGGTCTACTTGGATGAGTTCAGGTCATCGGTGATGATGACGCCCAAGTCTCTTTCTTCCCTTGTGACTGTCAGCATCTCCCCTCCCAGCCTATAGGTGGCTTCAGGGTTTCTCTTCCCTATGTGCATGATCTTGCACGTCTTTATGTTAAACCCCAGTTGCCACTCTTCTGACCATTTTGCTAGTTTATCCAGATCTCTTCTCATTCTGTCCACACCATCTGGATCATATACTCTGTTGCAGATCTTGGTGTCATCTGCAAACAGAAAACCTTGCTCTCTAGTCCATCTGCAATGTCACTGATGAAGATATTGGAGAGGACTGGCCCCGGGTCTGATCCCTGAAGTACCCCACTTGTGACTTGCATCTCTTCTGACTGTATACCATTTACCACCACTTTGTTTTCTGGCCGTCAACCAGTTTGCCACCCAGATGACCAACTTCTGACCCACCCCGAGCCTACCCAGCTTATCAGTCTTCTGTATGGAACTGTATCGAAAGCTTTGCTGAAGTCAAGGTAGGCAACATCAACTGCTCCCCCTTGGTCCACCACTCTGGTTACCCAGTCAAAGAAATCTATGACATCAGTTTGACAGGACCTTCCTTTAGTAAATCCATGCTGTCTTGGATCCTGTGCTTCTATGGATTCCAGGTGTTGCACTATCCTTTCCTTAAAGAGCATCCCCATAATCTTGCCCACTACTGAGGTAAGGCTGACTGGTCTGTAGTTCCCTGCCTCCTCCCTGCTACCACTCTTGTGGAGTGGGATCACATGAGCCCTTCTCCAGTCTTCTGGGACCTCTCCTATGCTCAGAGACTCACTAAGCAGTTCTGATAATGGCTCTGCTAGTTCCACCCTTAGCTCCTTTAGTACACTGGGATGTATGCCATCAGATCCCATTGCCTTGTCCACCCTGAGCTTATCGAGCTTTTGTAGGACCCTTTCTTTTGTGAATGGACTAGTGCACACCTGTCTCCCCCCGTGTCCATGGTGCAGAGCTGTGGGCCCTGCTCTACCTTCTCTTCAGTAAGTACTGAGCAGAAGTATCTATTTAGGAGAGATGCTTTTACATGGTCCTCCTCCTCACACGCCCCCTTATTCTCTTTGGTCTTAGTAATACCCTCTCTGGACTTTCTCCTTTCACTGATGTATCTATAGAAAGTCTTGTCACCTTCTTTTACTGTTTGTGCTAGTGTTTCCTCTGTTTGGCCTTTGCCTGCCTTACTGCCTTCCCTGCTTCCCTTAGGGAAGTTTGGTATGCCTCCCTGTCTTCATCCTGCTGCGTTCCCTTATATTTCCTGAAGGCCAGCCTTTTGGCTCTTGACCTTTTCTGCTGCTGTGTTTGAGAACCAAAGTGGTTTCCTTCTTCTTTTGCACTTCCTTTTCTCACTAACGTAATGGGATGTTGCTTCAAGTATTGCATCTTTAATGCTTGCCCACTTTGCCTGTACCCCTCACCTGTATTTCTTTTTGCCAGGGCTAGCTTAACTCTGTTGGCCATCTTATCAATGTCAGCTCCTCTGAAGTCATATTTTTGCATTGGAATGGGATGATTTTGTTCTAGTGGCCAAATTGAACCATACCATGTGATGGTCACTGGCCCCCAGGTGACCTTCTACCTGGTGATCTGTGATCCTTTCCCCTGTTAATCAGTGCTAGATCTAGGATAGCCCTGTCTCTTGTGGGTTGTTGTACCAGTTGTTTGAGGCCCTCCCCCTGCAGGGAATCCACCATGTGTCTAGTTCTGGCAGATGTCCCTGCTGGCATATTCCGGGATGCATGCATGTATACACTTGTAACTATACCAATAAAATAAAATCACGTATAAGACATACATGTCAGGTGCCTTATGTTACAGTTTGGTGCCGTAACTCAGATACCGATCGACACATATCCTTGTCGTTGCTGTCATGGTCGAGGTTGATGCGGACGAAAAGTGGTATA
Organism: Neoceratodus forsteri; assembly: GCA_016271365.2. Taxonomy (NCBI): domain Eukaryota; kingdom Metazoa; phylum Chordata; order Ceratodontiformes; family Ceratodontidae; genus Neoceratodus; species Neoceratodus forsteri. Next base: position 559,421,119 of record CM057458.1, read on the forward strand.
GTTAGCTCTGCTATAACTGGACTGATCACCCAGGATAGAAGAGGGCTGTAAAACGGCTCTGTAAATAAATGACTCCAGAGAAATCTGGGAAGGACAAGTTCGCCAGATCAGGAGTAAGTATGGAAACTATACTAAGAAATTTCTTAGAGAAGTGTTTAAAGGAGGGTCCCTTTTGACCCCCCGACAAAGGGGAAATAGTGGGACAGTGTCTAAAGGCACAGTGTGAGGAGAGAAACGAAAAATGTAAGGTATACAAAACTAAACTTGCTATCATTTGTCAGATGTTTTCTGCAATATCAGGTAGAAGTGGAAAAAAGGGTGGAAGTAATGTACCAAATGAATGAGAGGATGGGGAAGAAAAAGCAGCAATTAAAGGAACAGTTGAAAGAGGTCCAGGAAGTACTAAAACAAAAGGAAAGTCAAATTGATAATCTCCAGGGAGAGAAGTGTTTTCTTTTGCAAGAACAGAGTCGTCTTAGTGAATTATCAAAATAAATCTAGTCAACAAACTCAAACTAATTTTAATCAGAAAATCATTTTATTACAAAATAAGGTTGATAAGTTGGTGGAAGAACATGCCCATAATGTCTTGTTAAAAGAAGAAGAAGAAATGGTAAGATTAAGGCCCCATCCACACTGCACCGCTCAGACCCCGTAACGGATAGAAACCGTTACAACCGGGAAGCGGTGCAGTGTGTCCACACTGCTGCGGTGTCCGTTATGGGACCGCACCGCCGGGTCCACACTTCGGAGCCGGGCGACAGCTATCGCGGCACCCTTATCCCACAATGCAGCTCACGCCATGCTTAGGGGACCGGGTGCTACGCATCCACACTACGCCTCGTAACGCTATCGAGGCATAACCGGTTTCATAACTGTTGTTGAAACCACCTCATATGTGGTTTCAACAATCGTTACGAAAATGCCATCTGTAACGTTACAGGTGTAAACGCAAACCGTTGCAATAGCGGTTTGGGCACTCTGTAACATTACAGAGGGGTAGTGTGGACAGGGCCTTCAGGACCATTATGAGGAGAGAATGAATCAACAAAGTCAGGAACATGTGCAAGAGTCAGGATACAAACAGTAAATCATTCATTTGCAGCCTGAGGTACAGTTGTAGACCCATATTTCCTTAGTACTATGACAGCAGTTAAGTGAGGTCAGGGGAGACTGTACGGGAAAAAAAATTAAGAGAAAGTGCAAGGTCGCTGCGGTCAAAGAGCCCACCTCAGAATCCTCCTCGACTTCCATGTCCTCCGAAATGGAGGATGATCCCGCTTCATCTGACGAAGCCGGGCTTCGTAAGTCTAAATATAAGTCAAAAAGGATGACCCCGTACGTCCGAAAGATGGTGAGGACGGGACTGGCAGTTAAACATAAGCCAAAAGTACAGAAATTGTCCTCAAAACTCAGGGAAAAAGTTAGTGGATGAAATAATGGGCATCCTAAAGAAGGTTGACAAGCAACAAACGTGACTAAAACTAAACCCAAAGATGGATAAAGCTAAGGATAAGGAAATTGAAGCCAAGATAGCAGAGATGCAGGATAAAGTTTAAACAGATGCAACAAAAGATAGATGATAGTGATAAGGCCAGAGAAGCAAGCAAGCCCAAGTCAGATAAAGAGCTGGAAGCTGAGGTTAGGCAAAAGGTGTCCCAAAAGGAGCTAACTGTCCAGGAAGCCATGGCTCTAGGGGAAAGGTTAGGTAAATGAGAGCCGGGTCAAAATCCAGCCCCCTTTTTGCAACAAATTGAAAAATCTGGTAAAAAGTTTTAACCTAACAAATCAGGTTGCGTGTAAAATTTTGACTTTGGCATTGCCTTCGGTGCTTTTGGGGAGTTTGCCTGACAAAAGGAGTGAAAAGGATCGAGGGGAGTACGAACTGATGGCTAGAAGGGCCACTAGGATGGTGAGGGCGGCTAAGGCAAGGAAGGAGCAGAACCTGGCCAGGGAAATTAGGAGAGGGAACAAGGGGTTCTTTAGATACATTGGGGGGGAAAATGAAGGGTGAAGGGGCAGATTAGCAGGATTAAATCAGGGGAGAGATGGGCACAAGACCCGGGGGAGCAGGCTGAGGTACTAAATGAGTACTTCACCTCAGTTTTCACCAAGGAAAATGGGGGTGCAGCATCATACATGGGAGGAGACGGTGATACTGAGGAGGGGGGGGACCCTTACTGATCGGCAGGTTTGGGGAGAGGGGAGGCATCACTGGCAGGAGGGGGGATGGCTAAGCAAGGAGAAGAGGCAGCGGAAGTGGAAATCACAGCAGAGAGAGTGAGGGAAGCCCTCAGGTCCCTTAAGACGGAGAAAGCACCGGGGCTGGATAAATTACATCCCAGAGTGCTGAAGGAACTTGTGGATGTCCTTGCGAAACCCCTGGCGGAGTTTTTCACCATCTCTCTGAGGACAGGGTGGGTGCCCCAGGACTGGAAGGTGGTGCATATAGTGCCTATCCACAAGGGGGGATCAAGGGAGGTGGCAGGGAACTACAGGCCAGTCAGCCTGACATCGGTGGTGGGCAAGGTGGTGGAGGGCATTGTCAAGGACAGGCCAGGGGGGACCTGGAAAAGTCAGGGTGCCTGGACAATAGACAGCATAGATTCGTCCCGGGGGAATCATGTCAGACAAACCTTGTGGAGTTCTATGACTGGGTGACGAGTGCCTTGGACCTGGGTAGACCAGTGGACGTCCTCTTTCTAGACTTCAGCAAGGCATTTGACTCTGTTCCTCACGTGGGCCTGTTGGATAAGCTGGGAGAAATGGGGGTTGGGAATCAGATGGATAGGCAATTGGCTCCAGGACCGGACCCAGAGGGTTGTAGTTGGCGGATAGTTTCATCCCCAAGGAGGGTCAGTGGTGGTACCACAGGATCAGTCCTTGGGCCCCTCCTGTTCAATGCCTACGTCTCTGACATAAGGACAGGTATCAGGAGTGAGATGAGTCTCTTTGCAGATGACTCAAAACTGGGGGTGGTGGTGGATGGGGAGGAGGGGAGGGTGGCCCTACAGGGGGACCTGGAGGCTCTGGAAAGATGGTCTAGAAAGTGGAAGCTGAGGTTCAATGCAGGGAAATGCAAGATACTGCACCTGGGGGCCAGAAACCCTGGCCAAGTGTACACCCTGGGGGTGGGGGATCCTACAAGTCTCGATGGCTGAGAGAGACCTGGGGGTGGTGGTGGTGGTGGATGTCAAGATGAACAACTCGGAGACTTGTAGGAGGGCAGCAGCCAAGGCCAACAGGATGCTGGGATGCATCGCTAGGGGGATCACCTCCAGAAGGAGGGAAGTGATACTCCCTCTGTATAACTGCTTGGTGAGGCCGCAGCTCGAGTACTGCGTGCAGTTTTGGAGGCCACACTTAAAGAGGAACATTAAACTGCTGGAGAGGCTCCAGAGGAGGGCAACTGAAATGATTTGGGGCTTGGGGGACAGGACCTTTGAGGAGAGGCTCGAAGAGCTAAATATGTACACATTGGAAGAGAGAAGGGACCGGGGGGACATGCTAGAGGTCTTCAGGTACATGAAGGGGGTAAATAGGGGAGGAACAGTCAGAGTGCTTCGAAGGAAGGAGGAGGGGGCCACTAGAGGGCATGGGTGGAAGCTGGAGGGGAAGATTCAGGGGAGAAAGGAGGAGGTGCTACTTCACTGAGAGGGTGGTGGAGCCAAGGAATACGCTGCCTAGGGGGGTGGTGGTGGTGGCAGAGACGGTGGTGGGGTTCAAGAGGGGGTGGGACAGGTACAGGGGCAGGGTTCTGGAAGCAAAATCCAATGCAGCGAGAATATCCGGAACTGGGAAGGGAGAAGCCAGAGAAGGTGAGGGGGGCAGCAGGATCAGCTCCTAGGGTGGGGGCTGACCAAACGAGCAGACGCAAAAGACCGTTAGGCCTATTCTGCTGGCATTTTAGTATGTTAGTATATTGTGGGCCTGCAAGAAGATGTAGACGATCCCGACAGCTGGGCATCAATCCTAGATATACTCTTCGCTCTGCAGGGCATGTACAGTTACCCAAGCAGACTGGGGAAAGGTGTATGAAGTGCAATGGCAGCCGGGAGAGTCTCCCATAATATTTGTAAACAAATTATATGCTGATTATGCCACTTATGGGGGGATGGCTAGACCGTCCATAGAGGACGCTATCTTCCTGGGATTGATAGACAGGCAAGCCATGCAAATTTCTGCCTCCGTTCGCTTGTTATGCAAGCGAGCAGAGTCATGTGCAGCCAAGAAAGAAATTCTCACCGATTGGTGGAGAATGCAACAAGGTGATGTGGAAGGCAGTGTCCGGGGACAGGGAAAAAAGGGAAAAGGTAGCTGCTGTGGTACACAGTGATGGCAAGGTAAAAGTGACCTGTCATAACTGTAATAAGGAAGGACATTTTAGGAGGGACTGTTGGGCTAAGAGAGGAGGAATGGAAGGCAGGAGAAATAAAGTCTTCCAGTAAAGGAGTGACGGTGGGTCAGGAAACAATACAAATGGTGATCTAACAGCGGTCCTAGAGACCTTGACCCGACTGTTAAAAACCAAAAGCATCTCAGCTGTTTAGTCATCTGCCTCTGAACTGGGCGGGGGCAGTGACTGACGGTCTGAGGCCCCCCAGATGCACAGAGTGGCCCTCCTCGGGGAAGACTGGGAGGGCAGACCGGTGGTATCCGCTTTGGTAGGGGCCGCCAACTTTCTGTGTTAATTGACACCAGAGCCACCGTGAACATTACTGCTCTACTTCTGCCCGTACAGAGGAAAAAGGCTCAAGCCATCACACTACAGGGCTTAACGGGGGGGGGAATATAGCTTGCCTGTCAGAACCCTGTCAGGTAGTTATTGAACAAAGTGTGCTCTTTCTGGACTTGTAATAGCCATGAGGGTACCATTCTGGGCATGGACCTAATGTCTAAGTGGGTTTGTATAGTGGATCTGAGTAATATGAATCTTTGGACTTGTGTTAAAAACCAGTAAAGGGAAGAGTGTCTTGAAACCCACTCGGTGTTTACCATTAAGGCTCTTTCACTCCGAGACCCAGCATATGATCTGAGTACTCTGGTGGAAAATCTCCCGGAGGCGATACAGGCTGTTGTCGCCAATCGATCCGTGGTTTGGGCCACGCACCCTAATGATTGTGGAAGAGTGAGTAATCAAATGATAAAAATTGACGGTCCGGACCCGCCCCTGCAAAGGCAGTATCCCTTTCCTAAGGAGGCGAAGGAGCCCATTAAACAGGTTATTTATCAACTGTTGGCTCAGGGGGTGATCCGCCTCATCTGCTCTACGGTCAATTCACCAATCTGTCCGGTGTTAAAACCCAGTGGGGCATGGCGATTAACTGTAGACTACCAGGTCCTTAATAAAGTTACCCTGTTGATTACACCGGTAGTGGCACGACTACCCGACCTTATCATCAGACTGACCCCATCAACAACATTCTATACAGTTTTGGATGTGTCCAGTGGGTTCTGGTCAGTTCCAGTATATCTGGACTCACAATACAAGTTTGCATCTGCATTCGAGGACAAACAATATACCTTTACGTGCTTGCCTCAGGGTTTCCACTCGTCCCTGACATTGTTCCACCAGTGTCTGGCAGAAATCCTTACCGTTTTTTCAGAGCTGTATCAGATAATCCAGTATGTGGACGACATCCTACTGCAATCAGATACCCTTGCCGAACATGTGCAGTGCTTGGCAGAACTCCTTTCATTGTTGGCCTCGACGGGACTAAAACTTAACCCGAAGAAGGCTCAAATTGCCCAGTCACAGGTGTTTTTCTTGGGCATTCAAATAGATAAGGGAGGGCGTACCGTGGACCCTCACAAAAATAAAGTTATCCAGCAGTTGCCACGTCCTAAGACCAAAACTGCACTCCGGCAGTTTCTGGGCATGCTAGGTTTCTGTAGAGATTTTATAGAAACCTTTTCTGCCAAGGCTAAACCATTGTATGATCTTCTTAAAGGGGACGCCAATGACAGTCTTCCATGGGATGCCTGCCACCAAGTTGCTTTTACAGAATTAAAACAAGCTATGATGGGGGCACCCACCCTTATAAACCCTTGCCCCAACCAGGATTTCATGTTACAGGTTTGCGCCACCCCCGAGGCGCTCAGTGTCATCCTGTTACAGGAACAGCATGGCCAACTGCGACCAGTGGGGTATTTTTTGAGGGTGCTGTCCCCAGTGGAACAGATGTTCGAAAAGTGTGCGTGCCATCTCTGGGGGTATATTGGGTGGTACAAGTTACAGAACATATTGTGGGCTTCTCCCATGTTATCTTACAAACACCCCATTCTACCTTAAAATTTTTCTTGGAAAATGAAGTGAAGGGTGTCTCCTCACAGTGTTTGGTTAAATGGACCTTGGCTCTGCGAGACCATAACCTGACAGTGCACGACACCACTGCTGGTAGATATGTTACAGTGGGAGGGGGAGGATCATGACTGTGGACCCTGCAACCGGTTTTTGCCTGTTCCTCCTCTCCATCAGCGGTCCATCTCTATGTGGACGGAACCTGCTGTTTGGAGGAGGGGCACTTTCACATGGGATATGCCGTGTGGGCTCCTGATACTGAGCACCAGGTCTTAGTAATGTGCCAGTCTTATTTTTTGGCACCCTGTGCCGAGCTCGAAGCCGTTCGGGAAGCAGTTCTAATGTCCGGGCATTGTGCGATTAACATTTTTACTGACTGTGCCTTTGTGGCTAATACCCTGGCAGAGCACCTGCCAGTAGGGCTTGCAGGGGTATGCAAAAGGCATCAGGTGAACCCATGGTGTTCACCCTGGTACTTCAGCACATCTGGCAGTTGGGTCAGGACCAACCCATGCAGATTGCCATTTGTAAAGTTAAAGCCCACCAGCAACACACCACTGATGTTCATCAAATCAACAATAACATTGTTGAGCAATTGGCCAATAAAGTGGCCCGACATGGTAAATGGTGGACGAATCCTCTCCCAGACACTGAGGATACATCTCAATTATGGGAGATCCATGACTTCGATCAGCACCACTAAAGGTGGATTGCCTCTTTGCGAGCTCTTTCCAGTCTGAAAGATATTCAGCAAACAGACCCATTCTTAGTCACCTGTCGTCAGTAGGTGTAACGAGGACGCCAGTTCGAGGGACCTCAAGGTCCAAAATGACACCCTTGTCTGGGAACGACAGGAGGGTTTCCCTAAGTGGGTCCCCCCTATTCAGTTGTGCAGAGATATTATCATAGAGAACCACCATCTCGGTGGTCATTGTGGTCTTCATAAGACCAGCCAGTTGGTGGCCTCCAAATATTGGTGGCCTGCCATGGGCAGGCAAATTAAAATGCAACTGCAGTCTTGTCTCATTTGTACTCAGATGAACCCTCATCCCAAAGGCAAACGCGTCCTTGTTGGGTAGGGTGCTGCTCGTAGATGACCCCTGGGCCAATCCACAAATTGATTTTGTGGGTCCCCTGCCACCAGTAAAGGGAGGGTGTATGTATATGCTGGTCATTCGGGACACATTTTCCAAATGGGTCGAGGCATGCCCTTTCTGCGCTGATACGGCAGCGGTCACAGCCAAGGTCCTATGGGAACAAGTTTTCTCCCATTGGGGCTTTCCTGTTGCACTGGAAAGTGACAGAGGAACACATTTCACCTCTCAAATTATGTCAGCATTGTGTGGCATCTTGGGCATCGAACAACGACTGCATGTCCCCCACCACCCACAATCCTCGGGTATGGTGGAACGCATGAATCGGACCTTCAAAACCACTCTCAAAAAGGCAGTCATGGACACAGGTAAGGACTGGGTCACTAATTTACCCAGAATCCTTATGGGTTTAAGAGGGACCACCAGCCAGAGCACTGGATTTACACCCTATCAGTTAACGACAGGGAGGGACATGCGAATTTACTACCCATCATATCCGTACTTGTCCACCCCGGTAAAAGACCGTATTGGGGCAGATATGTTCTTGCAGCAATTACAGGCACAACTTAACATGTACCTTCCACAGGGTGCACAAACAATGGGTAGAGCACATTGGAAGAACAAACAAAGAGCGAAAAAAGACCCACTCCAAGGATTTATTTAACTCTAAAAATTGATTAGCATTTTGTTCATAAAAGTGCTAAATCTTTGTGAAAATGCCTAGTTCTTGCCTCACTGTGTTTAACAAACACAGCACTTCTAGAAAATCCATATAAATACTTTCTGCACAGTTAGTATAGTCCCAAGAAAAAAACTGCTAATCAATTATTTAAAACCCTGCACTCCCACCAATTGGCTTGGGTGATTAAAGTAATGGTCAAAAACTTTGCCCAAAAAGGGCCATGAAAAGCAAATTGGATGGACCTTTCCAGGTGGTTCAATTATTAGGTCCATGGGTAGTGCAAATTAAAAGGATTAAAGGAAAGACAAAGTAATTACAATGGATGCATGTAGACCATTGTAAGTTGTATCAGCCTTTAATCTAATAATACCTGTTACTGCATTTTTCTGATTCTGTTGTAGATAAATATGTGGGTGCTGTTTGGTCTGTGTCTGCAAATTTTAAGTGTACGATCAACGACATACTCATGGAACCAGACAGCGCTGGTTACTAGCTGAAGTCATATTCATGAGGGACAGTGGGACATGAACTTGTATATCATATGCAGTAATTTTTCTTCGGCGTGTAACAAAAATGCAGTTTGTTACCCGATACTTCACAGAAGCAGGCAGCTATGGATGGCCTGAAAAGGCAATGTGTTTGCAGAACAAAGATGGGACTATTATTAAATATGTTGAAGCTTGGCAAAAACAAAAACGCTTGCTTACAGTGGAGGAGGAGCCCATGTTAAGAAACCGATCCTACTGGTGTAATGCTCCATAAAAAGACTCCAATGCTAGTTATACCATAGGACTTGTACAACTGACATTGTTGTTACTTCATGATGCTACTTTTAATAAGGTTGTTATATCTTTAATGCCGGGACATGTAGACACCAAGTGTGACCCAAAGTGGTTGTTATAATCAGACCCGTACCCTTGCTGTGTTTTATCAAACTAGTGTGCACAAAGGAAAATTTTCTCCTCCTACTGGTGGTTTAATTTTCACCCAAAATATATACCCCATGTATTATCCCTGTTGTTTAGAATATTATAACCTGTTGTTACATGTCCCCTTCCCCAAACTGCCCCCTGTCTGTGACACCGCACAATCCGTGCAGGTGTGGAAAACCTATTACAGTGAGACTTTGAGACACTGCCATGTTCATCATAGTGACTGGCTAGTGTCTGTTGACTCTCTTGCAAAGGAGCCTACCTTGTCACGGAGAAGGCGTGACATTTCCGATGCAGCTGCCTGGGCGGGGGGCCGACATGGGGCTCGCCAACTGTGTTGATGCGGCTGTTCTAAAGGGGCATATCAGGTCCCTGGAGGTCACCCTCAGGAGTCTCATGGCTGGACCCCTGGCTCAAACCGTGCAGTTATCTGGGCAAAATGAATATTTAGATTGGTTGGCATTTGGGGATACTCTTGCAAATTTTAAATTGATTGCTAATATGGTTCATATGCTTAATTTTTCTGTTGTTAAAAATTTTAATGTTACCTTTTTGGAGCTTACATGTGCTCAAATCGCCTCAGAGGCTCACAACAATTTACATGGTGAGCTTAACCGCATTGAAACTAATAGACTGCCAGTAGGAATATCAAAAAGTAATATTTCTACCCTGTTAGGTAGAAAATATGTGGTACTTCCAAATCTAGATTTAATAAAGGCGTGGCCCACGCCTAATGAGTACCATCATGTATTGACACATATTATCCCTATCCTGTTGGTTGTTCCTGTCTGCTTTGAACCACCCACCATCTCCTGCCAAATACACAATCTAGGTGTCTTGATGCAAGACCAGGTTATGCGACTGCAGCCAGTGGGCGACACAGTTTTCGCCAAACAAGGACAGTATTACATCCTCAAACAGGATCTCTGCTTAAAGCAGGATCATTCTCTGGTATGTGATGAGGAAACCCTGGTCTCACCCTGGGTCCTGCACCAATACCCCTTTACCTTGATTAGTGCCAATAGGTACCGTGAGGCAGTGCAGTGGAACCAATCATGGTGTGTTCTGGCCAGACAACCGTGGAAGGTGTAAAAATGCAGTGATGAGACATGGCAGCTGGCTAGTTGGACACTCTTCAAGAGGCCAGCTTACTCAAGGGTAATGTCACTCACTTGGATGATGCTTCCCTTGAAATTACTGGGCTTTTCCAGCTAGTGGTTCCCCCACATATGACTTGGCCTGCTTTCACGCCTTTACAGTTGGCGGCGCTGCAGCATAGACAGCAGACAAGGGACCTGGTCTTGAATCAACAACTCACTAGCCAACAGTTTGCACACAATGCTTAGTATTTGCCAGTTATCTACTGGTGGGATTGGGGCAAGGTTGTTTTAGGAACCAGTCAAACCCTGGTGATGGTACTGGTGTTTGTTGCCCTACAATTGGCACTTTTTGTGTTCTTATGCTGTCTCTGTGCCAAGGTTAAATGACTAATTAGGCAGCTCCAGTATCTGCAGTGGCAGCAGCAACCTATGCTATGAGAACGTAGGTTTCTGTGTTTAATGGTCTCAGAGTGGGGATTGTAATGTAGGGTATAATGCAAGGTAATATTGAGCTGTAATGCAAGGTAATGAGTTATAATGCAAGGTAATATTGAGCCATTGCTAAGGCAAGTTGGTGCAGGGAATGTTAATACCTTAGAGATTGCAGTATATGCTGAGTATGCGCCAGGCAAAAGGTAGTTAGAGTGTGGGACAGAAAGCAGTGTAATAACTGTCCAGATGGTCTTTTGGAGACTGGTCAGAACAAAGTAGAATATCAACTATGCCCAAAAACCTGCTTAAACTGTACCCAAATTCTTGTCATACCACAGGTTATATAACCAAAGGTGCAGCTTTAAGTCCCTGTATAAAAAACTGTCACAGTTAAGTGGTTGTTGATTATATTCCGGGATGCATGCATGTATACACTTGTAACTATACCAATAAACTAAAGTCACGTATAAGACATACGTGTCAGGTGCCTTATGTTACTACCTCCATGGAGTCCCAACCTAGTACTCACCAAGCCACCTTTCGAGCCCTTAAAGGAGGCATCCTTACTTCATCTCACTATGAAGTCCGTCTTTCTCATTGCAATCACCTCAGCCCGACGCATCAGTGAGATAGGAGTCCTGTCATCCAAAGAACCGTACACCATATTTCATCAAGACTCTGTAGTAATGCAGACAGATCTGGCCTTTTTACTTAAGGTGATGTCTCATTTTCACTGTAACCAAGTCTTGCACATCCCCTTATTCTGTCCTCACCCCAAGAATGAGAAGGAGAGATACAAAATTTACATCAAGAAATCTGACTCAGTCCGTAAGACTTCAAGTCTATTCATCCTTACCTCAGGCCCGAACATGGGTAAGAAGGCATCAAAGGACTCTTTTTTTTTTTTTTTTTTTTAAATTCTGCTCTTTATTTCCACGCCCCACGTCTGACCTCAGCTTGGTCACGGAACTCCGGGATCCCCGGCCACCGGACATTGCCGACTCCCCAGTCATCCCTGGCTTACCCCCCAGAGAGTGGGGCCGCGGTTCCGACCCCCGATATCGGACCGCGGAACTAATAACTGGTCGGGGAACGGCTCCTGGTGGCCAATCAGGGCATCCCGGAGTAAAGCGTCATATAGACGCTGGGCGTGGCTTTTTATCCCCATTAGCCCACACCCTGGGGAGGCGGGGGCGTGCAATAGCGCTAAAGCGTCACCCGCTTCGCTCCTCACCCCTGACGTAGAGCGCGGCCGCTGAGTGATCCCTAGCCTCCGCTAGTCCCTCAGCGCCGACTGCCACTCCAGCCCTCCCGGAGAAGGAGAGCGATCCGTGCGGGCCTTCGATCCTTCTCCTGGCCAACCCTCCGACGACCAGTCCGTTTCTGAACCCGAATGCGCCCCGGCGTATAGCGGAAATCCAACCGTTGCGCTCGACGGGCCGGCCATCAAAGGACTCTATTGCTAGGTGGATTTGTTCCACCATTGCCATGGCCTACCAGAAGGTGAGCACACTCAACCCGAGTGATAGCTGCGTCCTTGGCGGACTTCAGAGAGGTTTCCCTGGCAGACTTATGTAGAGTGACCACATGGTCATCCATCCATACTTTCACAAAATTCTACAAGTTGGACGTCGACGCCTCTGCAGAGGCGTCCTTTGACTGCAGTATCCTCCAGGCAGTGGTGGACCCATAAGAGACTATGAACTTTCTTCCCACCCAGGAAGTGAAGGGATGTACTGCTTTACTGTATCCCAGAAATGATGAACCTGGAGATCAGCTTTAGGAGAGAAAAATAAAAATTTAAATACCTGTAAATTTTCTTTCTCTGACTGCTGGTCTCCAGGCTCCGTCCCTCCCAGAATGCTGAAAGTCGGCCTCTGGCTGCAAGTTACACTAACCTTTCTTTTGTTTGTTCCAAGTTATGCGTTTCCTCAGAAGACAAAGGCTGTATACTAACATACTAAAATGGCAGCAGAATAGGCCTAACGGTCTTTCGCGTCTGCTCGTTTGGTCAGCCCCCACCCTGGGAGCTGACCTTGCTGCCCACCTAGCCTTCTATGGCTTCCCCCTTCCCAGTTCCGGATATTCTCGCTGCATTGGATTTTGCTTCCAGAACCCTTCCCCTGTACCTGTCCCACCCCCTCTTGAACCCCTCCACTGTCTCGGCCTCCACCAGCCCCCTAGGCAGCACATTCCATGGCTCCACCACCCTCTCAGTGAAGTAGCATCTCCTCCTTTCTCCCCTGAATCTTCCCCCCTCCAGCTTCCACCCATGCTGTCTAGTGGCCCTCTTCTCCTTCCTTCGAAGCACCCTGACTGTTCCTCCCCTATTTACCCCCTTCATGTACCTGAAGACCTCTATCATGTCCCCCCGGTCCCTTCTCTCTTCCAATGTGTACATATTTAGCTCTTTAAGCCTCTCCTCATAGGTCCTGTCCCCCAAGCCCCAAATCATTTTGGTTGCCCTCCTCTGGACCCTCTCCAGGAGTTTAATGTCCCTCTTTAAGTGTGGCCTCCAAAACTGCACGCAGTACTCAAGGTGCGGCCTCACCAAGCAGTTATACAGAGGGAGTATCACTTCCCTCCTTCTGGAGGTGATCCCCCTAGCGATGCATCCCAGCATCCTGTTGGCCTTGGCTGCTGCCCTCCTACAAGTCTCCGAGTTGTTCATCTTGACATCCACCACCACCCCAGGTCCCTCTCAGCCATCGAGACTTGTAGCATTCCCCCCCCAGGGTGTACACTTGGCCCGGGTTTCTGGCCCCCAGGTGCAGTACCTTGCATTTCCCTGCATTGAACCTCAGCTTCCACTTTCTAGACCATCTTTCCAGAGCCTCCAGGTCCCCCTGTAGGGCCACCCTCCCCTCCTCCCCATCCACCACCCCCCAGTTTTGAGTAATCCAAAAAGAGACTCATCTCACTTCTGATACCTGTCCTTATGTCAGAGATGTAGGCGTTGAACAGGAGGGGCCCAAGGACTGATCCCTGTGGGACCCCACTAATAGCCTTCCTTGGGGATGAGACTATCCCACCAACTACGACCCTCTGGGTCTGGTCCTGGAGCCAATTGCCTATCCATCTGATCATCTGGTTCCCCACCCCCATTTCTCCCAGCTTATCGAACAGGCCCACATGAGGAACAGAGTCAAATGCCTTGCTGAAGTCTAGAAAGAGGACGTCCACTGGTCTACCCAGGTCCAAGGCACTCGTCACCCAGTCATAGAACTCCACAAGGTTTGTCTGACACGATTTCCCTGGGACAAATCCATGCTGTCTATCGTCCAGGCACCCTGACTTTTCCAGATCCCCCCAGCCTCTCCTTGACAATGCCCTCCGTCACCTTGCCCACCACCGATGTCAGGCTGATAGGCCTGTAGTGTCCTGCCACCTCCCTTGATCCCCCCCTTGTGGATATATACTATATGCACCACCTTCCAGTCCTGGGGCACCCACCCTGTCCTCAGAGAGATGGTGAAAAGCTCCGCCAGGGGTTTCTCCAGGACATACGCAAGTTCCTTCAGCACTCTGGGATGTAATTTGTCCGGCCCTGGTGCTTTCTCCGTCTGTATAAGTACTGATGTCTAGAGAAAATGAGTGGGAGGGTACCACTGTCCTACAGAAGTCTGTATACCTCCTGCTGTTACGTGGTTCCAGGAAGGACCTCCCAGAAGTGATGAACCCGGAGACCAGCAGACGGAGAAAGAAAATTTACAGGTATTTAAATTTCTAAATCCCAATGTACCGTTACTTAGCTCAAAAATACTGTATTGTGCCTTGACAGGAAAAAAAAGTAATGCATTCTTTAGAGATGGTGCACACATTGCGATAAATTGATACTTAAAAGCTTTTAAAATCAGTCTCTGATCATCCTCGCTGTTGTATGTTTTGATCATGTTACTCATTTTCTAAAGGGTCTACATGTTCAAGTTCTGTAACCTCTCCTCATATGTCTTGACCCCTAGTCCATGGACCATCTTGACTTCTCTGTGCTGTACTGCTTCCACCTTGTTGCAGTCTCTCTTCCTGTGTGTACTTTAGTACCTTGCACGGTATTTCAAGTGTGGTTGCACCAGGAACCTGTACAGTGGGGGGGGTCACCTTCCACCATCTACTGGTTATTCCCCATCCAGTTCAACCCAGTATTCTGTTTGCCCTGCCCATAGCTCTGTTACAGTGTGCTTCTGTTTTTAAGCTCTCCAGTATCATGACCCCTAGTTCCTTTCCTCAGTGGTGCTTTCCCACACCACTACCCCAAATTTCCTCTTGTACTTTTGGGTTCCTCTTCCCATTGTGCATCACTTCACATTTTTTTGCATTGAAGCCCAGCTGTTAAATCTTTGACCAGTTCTCCAGCCTGCCCATATCCTGAGTTCCTTTATCCCTTCCTCTGTGTCCTTCCTTGCACAGATCTTGCCTTTGATGCCTTTCCCTCTGTTATAGATCAATACATTAACAAGCATTTGTCAATACCAAATGTTGGCTTGCTGGCATTGACATTAGTAGTGCAGGAGTTAGTGATGCATAATAGGAATGGCAGTGAAGTATTGAATTAACGTCGACCCCCACTCGAGACTGAAAGACGTTGGGGGTGTGCTTTTGGGTCATCGGCCATAATGCTTATGCCATTCCACCTCACCCCACCCTGCAGACAGCAACAGGTGTTGTGGTGTGTCTTGGGATCTTTGGCCCTTACGCTCATCCCATTCCATAAGGAAATAAGTGGAGATGGGTGCAGTATAGGAGAATGGGATATATGTTGGGGCTGAAGACCCCAAGGCACACCTCGATGCCTTTCAATGGCCACAGGGTGGGGGTGGAATGCCATGAGCATTATGGCCGACGAGCCCAAGTCACACCCCTGATGCCTGTCAGTCTGTACAGGGTGGGGCGTTACGGTTGGAAACCTCAATGCTCCGGGCGTTTGTTGGTATTTTCACTTCAGATTTTAAACATGTTGTTTTTTTTTTTTGGACCCCACCTCATGAACAGTGGTAGTATAATTTTGTTACTCAATCCTTCAGGTGATTTCACACAGTGACTGCGCCATTCGGTGTCACAGATGTGGAAACACATTTCGGGCAGGATGTGAAAAATGACAACTGTACTGTTCATGAGGAAGTATGAAAAAATGACAGTGTTGAAAATCTGGGGTGAAAATATGAAAAATTGGTGAAGTTAAGAGCATGCATAGAAACTGCGAAATGCACGCCCGTAATGCAATACTTTTTTGGAATTTTTCCACCAGATTTTCAACATGGCCACTTTGGGACCTTCCCTCATAAACAGTGACACTGTGATTTGTGTTAATCTGTCCCAGAAGTTGATTTCCCACAGTGACCGTGCCATTCTGCGCCACAGGTGCAAAAACACATTTTGGGCAGGATGTGAAAAATGACAACTGTACTTTTCATAAGGAGGTGTGTAAAAATGGCAATGTTGAAAATCTGGAGTAAAAATATTAAAAAATGAAGTTACGAGCGTGCATAGAAACTGCGCAACGCACGCTTGCAGTGCAGTCTTTGTTCTGAATTTGTTCAAATTTGCAACATTGGCTTTTGGGGACTTTCTGTCATGAACAGTGGCACTGTTGTTTCGTTAATCGCTCCCAAAAGGTGATTCCGTGCAGTGAGCACGAAATCACCTTTCAGGACCGAGAAACAAAATGACAACATCAGTGTTGACGAGGTGGGGTCCCAAGAACCCCATGTTGAAAATTTGGGGCCAAAATATGGCTGAGATATCAAACTAAGTTGAAACCCCCTATTGAGTCCCATTATACGGCTTACCTTCGATTCTTCATTTTGCTGTTCGGCTTTGCAGAGTGCAGACGTGTCTTGGTCCACAGAAGATGACAAGCCTGACCTCCGGAGGTAAGTATGGGGTGAGGGGGTGTGTGCAGGAGGAGGTGCACAGAGGGAGGTTGGGAGGGGACAATGAGACAACGATGGACCGCTTCATTTTTTACAGGTACAAAAAAAAAAGGAGCAAAGGACGGTTTTCTTCTTTCACAGGGAAAACATTTTTTTTTTTTTTATTAATGTGAGCACACTGGAGTGGGCTCCCATTGTGCAACAATAGTGGGGAGGGGGAGCATGTCGACATGGTGATTGGGCACCCCGATGGCGGCAAATCATTTAGAGGGGTTTGGGGGAGAGGGGGCCCATCTGACATTGGGAGTGGGCATCCTAGTGCCAGAAGAAAATAAAAAGAATTTCGGCACACTGGGGTGGGCTCCCAGTGTGCCACATTAATATTGGGGGGTAGATGCAAGCCGACATGGGGATTGGGCACCCTGATGTTGGCTTTTCGGGAGTGTGTGGTGGGTGGCAGGAGTGGCCACGTTTCGGCACACTGGGGTAGGCTCCCAGTGTGCCACATTTATGCCATTTCATAAGTTGCTCATAACTCCGGCCTTGTGCATTGTAATGCGTGTAGCTGGAGTCTTTTCATCTGCTGCTGCAGTGACGAAACTGCACCTCATTGCAGTGGCAGATTTTCAAGTTTTTGGCTCTCTTTGAAGTCTGCTGTCATCACCAGCATGTTCACTGATTGACGGCTGAGGGACGCACCCAATAAAGCGTCCCCTGAATTGGTCGCAACGCTGACACACCTTTGAAATGTGCTACTATCACAACATGTTACTTGCACGTGTGCGCAAGCCAACATAAAAAGGAACAGATCATTTCCCCCTTCTTAAAGATGGGCACCACCTCAACACATTTCCATTGTTTAGAGAATCTTCCATCCATGAGTTTTCTGTTAAGTAACTTGACAAGTACAGGAGATATTTGGGCTGACATTTTCAAAAATGTTATTTCAGTCTGGTCAACCACAGGTGACCTGTTGGTTCTTAAGTGGTCAAATTCTATCAGGGGCCCTATATTCAAAACTTTGCCTGGGTGCAAATCCGAGGTTGCCCACACAAACTGGGTTTTGTGTAGATGGGCAGTATTGAAAAGCCCAGTTAGCGTGGGCAAACATGGTTTGCGCCTGGGCAGTATTCGGGGTGCAGTGTAAATGAAGGGATGGGGACTTTAGTATTGGTGCAGTTCAATATTCAGAATATTAGTGCCACGCAAGACCATTTTGTGTGGTGCCCTTGCGCTGTTCAGCTACTGCTGTCCGAAACCATGACTTATTCCGCTGCAACCCTAGCAGTTGGCAGAGGAAAGGAGTCACCCCCTCCTGACCCCAACACCGTAGTCCCTGGTCTCCAGTGGTCCCCCTCCCATTTCCCTGGTGTCTGTTGGTCCCCCTCCCTGCTGATCGCTGTCCCGATATACAGAGTATGATTTCCCTGGTGTCTAGTGGTCCCCTTAAGACTGTCAGTGCTGCTTGTCCGAGTCACTTAGTGTGATTAGTGGGGGAGAACGGGGAGAGAGAGAGAAGTAATCGCAGCATGGCAGGTCCAGTCATGGCAGCGGGGCAGGGGGAGGATTCAAAATAAGATTGCCTGCTATCACTCACCTCACACTGCAGGAGAGAGTCAGCGTCCCTGGGTTAACACTGTGACTGGCACTGCTGGGCAATGTGTGCATGAGGAGAGGAAGCCTCTCTAGCAACCAATCATGAGAATACCAAGTCTGTTACTGAAACAAGTAGACCTGCGTGGCTTGTAGTAGGAGATCATGGGATTGCCGAAAAGTCAATCTTGTGTGGCTAATCAGGACAGCAGATTTTTTTTTCTTGCTATGAAGAGCATCTTTCAATAGGTTAACACTATGTGATGGATGCTGTAATCAGAGTTCAGAATTGAAGACGGGATGGAGTCTTGATAAGAGGCGTAAGAGCACAGATCACTATTGCAGTTCTTATACAGCTCTCGTGGAGAATAAAAGTGTGTGAAAGAATATTGGCAACTTGTCTGGCATGGATGTCCTCAATCAGTGTTCTTTGTAGTTAACTAGGTAAAAATCAAGTGTGTGAAGTAGAATACTGCAGTTTTTAGTATTTTTCTGTCTCCTTAGTTTAAATTCATTTTTTCTTTTCAATTATTTTGTTTGTCCAGCACAGGTGACCTGTCCTTGGTGTCACTTTTTGGCCACATACTTTGGTGTGAGTACTTAAAAAAAAGTTGATTACTGCCCCTGTTTTTCCAGCTGTTGCAGTTGATCATGCTAGCTGCTGAACTATACCTGGACTCTGTATGCCGAAGACAAATCAGTCTCTTTTTCACAATGCTGAAATCTCGGACAAAGAGGTTTCCTTTTGTTAATCTTAATATTGTGCTTGTTGCTTCAACTTCTGAGCTTATTTTAACATTAAACATGGTAGCGCCACTATAATAAGGGCTATGTAAGCACTTTAATGTTAAATTGCAATTTTCAACCTCTTCTGTCCTGTGTCCAGATTGATTTCCACAAAACCCTCAAAATTGTGATCTGCAGCCTAGAGTCTCCTGACAAAGTAAGTTTGGAAAATTTTGATTCAGTGGTTTTATGGCTAGAGATGACAAAAATGTGAAAGACAGTTCATACACCAGTGTCTCTGACGTGCAGTACAATAAGAGGTGCATAAATCTGGCTTATGTTTGAAACCTTGAAGCAGACATTAATTATTGGAAAAAAAATAAGCAGTCATGGTGGGCCCAATCCCAGTGCTGCTGGCCAGCCCCCAGTTGCCCCTCTTCTGACACCGGGAGCCCCCACCATCCCCTGATCTGACACCAGGAGTCCAGCCACAGTGCCTTGACCAGCCCCCACCCTTCCCTGTTCTGACACCTGGAGCCCAACCACGGTGCCACTGACCAGCCCCCACCCTTCCTTGCTCTGACACCAGGAGTCCAATCACAGTGCTGCTGACCAGCCCCCACCCTTCCTTGCTTTGACACCAGGAGTCCAACCACAGTGCTGCTGACCAGCCCCCACCCTTCCTTCCTTCCTTCCTTCTGACACCTGGAGCCCAACCATGGTGCCTTGACAAGCCCCCCATACTGACACTGGGAGCCCAACTGTGGTGCTGCTGACCAGCCCCTCCCCTATGCTGACACCAGGAGCCCAACCACAGTGCTGCTGACCAGCCCCCACCCTTCCTTGTTCTGAAAACAGGAGTCCAACCACAGTGCCACTGACCAGCCCTCACCCTTCCTTGTTCTGACACCGGGAGCCCAACCACAGTGCTGCTGACCAGCCCCCACCCTTCCTTGCTCTGACACCAGGAGTCCAACCACAGTGCTGCTGACCAGCCCCCACCTTCCTTGTTCTAACACCAGGAGTCCAATCACAGTGCCACTGACCAGCCCCCACCCTTCCTTGTTCTGACACCAGGAGTCCAACCACAGTGCCGCTGACCAGCCCTCACCCTTCCTTGTTCTGACACCGGGAGCCCAACCACAGTGCTGCTGACCAGCCCCCACCTTCCGTGTTCTAACACCAGGAGTCCAACCACAGTGCTACTGACCAGCCCCCACCCTTCCTTGCTCTAACACCAGGAGTCCAACCACAGTGCTGCTGACCAGCCCCCACCCGTCCTTGCTCTGACACCAGGAGTCCAACCACAGTGCTGCTGACCAGCCCCCACCCTTCCTTGTTCTGACACCAGGAGTCCAACCACAGTGCTGCTGACCAGCTCCCACCCTTCCTTCTTCTGACACCAGGAGTCCAACCACAGTGCTGCTGACCAGCCCCCACCCTTCCTTCCTTCTGACACCTGGAGCCCAACCATGGTGCCTTGACAAGCCCCCCCCACCTGCCCCGTACTGACACTGGGAGCCCAACTGTGGTGCTGCTGACCAGCCCCTCCCCTATGCTGACACCGGGAGCCCAACCACAGTGCCACTGACCAGCCCTCACTCTTCCTTGTTTTGACACCAGGAGTCCAACCACAGTGCCACTGACCAGCCCCCACCCTTCCTTGTTCTGACACCAGGAGTCCAGCCACAGTGCCACTGACCAGGCCCCACCATTCCTTGTTCTGGCACCAAGAGTCCAACCATAGTTCCACTGACCAGCCCCCACCATTCCTTGATCTGACACCAGGAGTACAACCATAGTGCCACTGACCAGCCACCACCTTTCCTTGTTCTGGCACCAGGAGTCCAACCATAGTGCCACTGACCAGTCCCCACCCTCCCCTGTTCTGACACTGGGAGCCCAACCATGGTGCCACTAACCAGTCCCCACCCTCCCTTGTTCTGACACCTACTGTTCAGCTGAATTTAGACTCTGGGTGCCGAATCGTGGCATTAGATAAAAATACTTAAAAACCAAAACAAGCCATTTCCCCTCCCCACACCCACTAGCACCCATACTTCCTCTTTCCCCCTCCCCAACACGGGTCCTATAACCCCTTCCCCAATACCCAATCCAACCTTTCTCACTCATGCCACCAATGATAAAAATGATGATAAAACAGCAACCGGGGCAGCCCTCCTCTCACACTCTTGGCTGACTGCCGTCTGAATGGATGACATTACGATTGAATAGCTGATTGTAGTTTAATTTATTCAGATGGCAGCTGGCTAACGAGGTGAGAGGATGGCTGTGCATTTGCCTTTTTTCTGTGTTTTGTTTTGTTATCTATGGGAGGCATTGGGGTTGAGGGTTGGATTGAGGTGCGAGTGTGTTGGGAGAAGAGGGTTATGTGACTTGGTATTGGAGAGGAAGAGAGAGGTATGGGTGTTAATTGGTGGGGGAAAGGAACTAATTTATTTTAATTACTTAATGTGACATGGGGGTTGGGCACCTAGTGTCAGAATAGGGGGCTTGTTGGGGTATAAATGAATGGCAAGGATACTTGGTCATGGTGCTGGTTGTGGGAGTACCACTGGTCACAGTGATACTTGGACATGGGACAGCTTTGTGTGTATGTGGGGGTGTATCACAGGATGCCAGGGATACTTAGACATGGGGTAGGGTGTTGGAAGGGTGCCACTGGATGCTCGATATACATAGACACGGGGCAGGGTGTGGGGGGTACCAGTTGAGACGAGGGATATTTGGATATAGGGTAGGATGTGGGAGGGGAGCTCACTGGATGGTGGGGATATTTGGACATGGGACAGGGTGTTGGGTTTACCACTGGATGCCAGGGATGCTTTGACATGGGACAGGATGTGGGAGAGCTCCACTGGACACCAGTGGGGAAGGTTGTGGAGGGGGTGCCACCAGATGCCAGGGATACCGAGTCTGAGGCGCAGTGTTTCTTGGGATTTGAACCGTAGTGTGATGTGGCATTGGCATTTTTTAACTTTGGCACCCTCTTGCCAGACATTGGTATGTGAGTATTTTTATGTGCTTGGAAAGGCAGTGCCAAAGTTAGGGCAAGGACCAACATTTTACGTGGTTGTTCAAATCCCAAGAAACAATGCCACAGATTCACAAAGGCACAGGGGAATTTCCTTTACCCAAACACTGCATTTCTTTACTTCTGTAGCCTTGAAGGGTAACCATGACCGATGCCTAAATGTAGTTGTTTTGCAATGTTTATTAACAAGGATAGAAGACCCTTTTTCCAGGAGCTGCCTCACTACACAGCTACACCACAACAGCCATCTTGGATCCTACTTCTTTTTCATTAAGCCCCTGGTTGTCCCTACCAAGGCTGGACCTCTGATCCTAGATTTTAGGGTTCTTGTCCTGGGCTGCCTGGGCATGTCTGCTTCACTGCCGCACACCAGGAGGAGGAGCAGGGTACATTTCAGATATTTCCTTGTGCAGGGAAGTGTTCCACTGGGTATAAAAAGTAGTAATTAAATAAAATAAATAATGGGTCATATTATTCAGGCAAGCCCAGATTCTTGGCAGCAGTGTAAAACTGTTAAAACACTGAACAAAATTGTCTCAGATGAGAAGAAAAGCTGGGTGAAAATTGAAAACTTTGTGGCGTTTGTCACAGTTTCTACTGTGAAATGAACACATGAAGAGCTAGGATCACGGGAACGGAACGTGCAGAATTTGGGTGGCTGATGGGCATGGTAGCACCATATGCTGGGACAGTGCTCCTCATCAGGTTGCATACTGGCTTTTTTCCAAAAGTACTGAATCAGATATGCCAGCTTATCTAGGTGTGTTTAGTAGCAGGACACATCAGCTACTTCAAGCCCAGAATAAACGCAAAACAGTTATCTGTGTTTGAAAGGGCCACGTATACCGCTTCAGTAAGTATTTACGCTTCGAGCCAGAGGTCCATATCATAAAGTACCACCCCTTCCTCACCACCTCCACCACCAGTACCAATTTCTTATTTGGAGCACTGTCCAGAAAAGGCTTTTTTTTTTTCTCCCTGGTCCCTGCCTGAGAGCAAAAATGTGTAAATGAGCTTTGTCATGTTGACACATCATGGGTGTGTCCTCTACACCCATGAGTGCTCCTCGCTTCACTGCCACATGTTATACAGGTGTCAGTCTTAGAGATGGTGACTGTTCCCTCCCTTATGAGAGTAAGAAAGCTTTGGAGCATGGACCTTGGGCCATTAGCATCACAAGTAGCACACCTACTTTTACTGGGACGCAGAATGGATACATTTGCTTTAGCCTAGGCTAATAGAGTTGTAGTTTTGCTTTGCAATTGTGCCAATAGCTATATATGCTCTCATGTGTTAATGGCTTAGTAGGTAGCATGTCTGGGGCCATAAGATTGGAAGGTTGTGGGTACTAGTCCCACACCGTGAACATGGGCTGCTACCCAGTACTGACACTGTAGTGCAGTACGAGGGGGATTTTGCACTGTTGAAGTGTTAAATTGAGGTCCCTTCTGCCTTTTCTCTGGTGGCTGCCCAGATGGAAGTGAATGCCCAGTGAATGTTGTTTGCTCGAACACAGATGAGGAAAAAAGCTCATCCCCTAGTGATCCACAATAGAACAGGTTGGCACCTTTAAATACCTAGGTGTCACTGCCAGCCCGGTGGCGCCGAGGGTTGAGGCACTGGACACCTTACCTCGCGCCACACCGGCAACCCGCTTTCGGGAATGACCTTGGGTCATTGGGGAGCTGGGGGAGGGGAGTGAGTAGGATCGAGCCGCCTAACTGCAGCTCTCCTCTCCTGGGGAGATTGTCGCCACCCTGTAGTTCCGCTGCTGCCGGGTGGAGGTCTGGTGATGGCGTAGGCGGGGCGACATGAATGGAGGGCATCTTGTAGCGCGATGTGCGCGTGCCTGCTGAGATGGGGATGGGTGAAAAATGAGGGTACTAAAACCAGTAAAATACTAATTAAAAACCAAATAAAAAATATATTGGTGTCACAATTGATGATGCCGTTTCATTTGTGCCCCATGTGGACAATCTTGTCAGTGCAGTTAAAAACAAAAAAAAGGGGGCATTATATAGACAAGGGCGCAGTCTCACCCAGGAAGCCAAGTGTATAGCTGTGACCAGTTCTGTCCTTTCCATTATTGACTTTGGACTTGCAGTATATGGTGCGGCCTCAGACACTGTCCTCAACAGGCTCAGACTAGCTCTGAATAAAGCCTGTCAATTCTTTCTTGGTGCTGATAGTCTAACCCACATGTGCTTCCTCTATGCCCAAGCCAAATGGCTCCCCTTGCAGGATAGAATTAAATTCCAAATGTGCCTCCTTGGCAAAAAAAGCACTGCTGGGTCTCGCACTGCCAGGGCTCCAGAACTTCTTTTGTCCAGTCCCAAATCGATATTCCACAAGGAATGTGTCCAGGAATGCGCTTAACGTTCTTTATCGCAGAACAACCCAAGCCTCATGCTCTTTTGCCGTTAGGGCACCGCTGTGGTTGAATGATCTGCCTGAATCCCTATTGGGTATCCCCAAAATTGGACAGTTCAAAAGAGGTTTACAACAGGTACTTACCCCCAGTGCCAACTGCAGCTGCCACTGATGCACTCTCATTTAGCATTTGCCTCCTCCCCTGTACCTGACAGTTCTCTTGGAGCTGCAGTTCCCTTGCTCTTGGCGATCACCCAGTTGCCCATCTTTATCTGGACAATGCCACATTGTGTGCTGCCTTGTAGTAATATCTTGTATGCATCATGGGATTACCAGGGTTCATTTCAGATATTTATCTGTGTGGGACACTGACTCACTGGGTATAAAAAGTAAGGGTCAAATGAAAAAAACTATGGGTCATATTATTCAACAGAGCCTAGATTCATAAAATAGCAATTTAAAACCATTATAACAGTGAGCAGGTTGTCCTGAAGGTACAAGAAAAGGTGGGTCAAAATTAAAAACCTGTATGCCAGTTGTCCCAATTCCCCACCCAAAAATGAACCCCGTAGTACCATGTGAAACTGTAGGTTTGTTGTAATCTAATTCTTAGGGCATGGAACCTTTGTAAACGAGCTACTCTGGCTCAAAGATGTATGTCTGAATTAAACAAATAAAAATTAAATACAAGTTAAAGGTCCTGTAGCAATTTTCGCAGGAGTAGGGGTTTCCCCTGATGGCCAGCAATCCCTCTGACAGTATAACAGGTCCATGACAGCCCCACTCCTCTTAAGGGTGTACTTAGAAATGAGCTGTGACAGCGCAGTGTGCCTCTTCTGGTCTCACGGGCAAGGTGATCAGAACTGGTACCCCATCGGGACTGGCCCAGCTTCTACCACCAGCTGACATTTCTCCTTACTCATTAAGGTCTCAAGTCCAGGGGACGCTCAAAGTTCCTGCCACAAGAACTCTCATGGGAGCTAGGGACTTCCGTGTATGTGCCCCCAAACTCTGGAACTCCCTCCCAGAGTCTGTTTGCTTGGCCCCCTCCCATCAGCGCCCCAGAAAATCCATGTGGGACTTCCTGAAACAAGCCTCAGCATGTGACTGCCCCAGCCTCCCTAGGGATGCACTGTCTCTTACAGGGCTGCCTGGAAACTATAGCTGCCTGCCCCACCCCACTACCATTACCTGACCTGGATCTAACTGTTGGTTTGCAGACCCAGGTCTTAATCTGGAATCCTAATTAATGTTATGGACTTGTCTTACTTGTAACTAAATGACTGTGAGCTGTACCATTGCTTTCTACTCCTCTGTAAAATGTGCCTTCTGTATTCTCTTATCTTGCCTATGTTGTCATTATGCTGTTGTGCCCTCTGTATTTTTCTCATATGTTGCCCATGCTGTCCTGATGTATTGAAATGTGTCTTTGTACCATCATGTTGTATTCTCCCGGGTCGTTCCTGAAAATAGGCATAATACTTGTCTAGTGTACTTACTCGGTAAACAAAAGCTAAATAAATAAATAAAACTGACAGATATGGAAAACAAAATAAAACATATGAAGTTGTAAACGAATAACTGGAGATGGAATGTTCTGCTTTCTTTCTCTCCCCATATGTAACCAAGCTTTAGATTTAGCTTGTTCTCAAATATACTTGTTCTTCTGTTATCAAACTGATGTGTTGGTGGTCTGACCATTATACTAACATTATTGTTAATTTTTCAAAAAAAAGAAGCCAGGCTCTACAAGGTGTATTACATCACTGACATGTATACAGAAAGAAATAACTTTGCTTTTCCGTATGTCATAGTAACAAGGTTAACCTTTGGGAGAACAGCTTGCACATAGGCCTGGTGCTGCTTTCAAAGTTCAGCAACTGAACCCAAACAGAAGCAGTTAGAGATTGTAAAATGACTTAAATACAGTGTTTAAAGCCATGATGTGCTGAGCAACTAAATTGAACGTTAACGTTTTTGTTTAGGTTTTCAGGTTTTTGACTTCATTCCTTTACCGTCATGTGAATACTTCTCATATAAAACATACAAATGAGTATGGTTCAAGAACAGATTACTGTATGTATCATAGACAAGAAGGACTAAGTGTCCTCCTCCTGTGCTAAAAAGACACTGGATTCTATGAAGAACAATGAGTGATCCCTGAATAGGAGGCATCTGTTGTAGGGATGTGTAAGGAGCTACTGAACATAGCCCCGCTTAGAAACAGAGTAAGATAATGCACTGCTACTTGTCTGAGTCAGGTATTCACCCATTTAAAGGAAACTTATTTGTATTTTTAAAGGTGTTTAATACCTTTAACTCTGAGACAGCAGTTTCGTCGCTCCCTTGCCAGTGTCCCCCTGGCTGTTTATACAGGGACCTGCAGCTCTTCTTTGTGCAGCACTGCCCAGAGTAGGGAATAGAGTTAACTGTGCAAGTGGCCCATAGGTCATCCATAAACTGTGGCAATCCCCGCAAGATGTGGTCACATCTTTAGTGATGGCCACTAAATTAGAACTGCTAAAACAGGTGATACTAGTGTATGTCGGAGCCGGTGTGGGATGGAGAGTAGTGAGGGACTGGTGTAGTTGCACCATACACAGGGCTAGGTGGGGCAGTCCTCTAGAGACCAGGATAATAAGTGGGCTGGGGAGGACAGGTCTACTGGATACCAGTGGCAATAAGTGGGCTAAGGAATGTAGCCACTGGACTACCAGAGAAGACCATCCTTCCGTAGTCAACAGCTGTCTCTAACCAGTCTCTTTTCATCAGCAGCTTGGTTGGCACATTGCTCGGGTATTGAACGAATGCCCCCCAAAAGGTGAACACGCCATCTTTGGTGGGACTTCCCCTGTGCCGCAAGGCTGTCGGGCTCCACTTGAAGGGAAGGCCCTCGGGGTCCCCTCACCTCCCGATGTTTCCCTTACATTTTCCTAAGAATTAACAGTGATCTACACTAAATGTCTTCAGACTCCAGAGCCCTGGGATCTCCATTGCTATCATAACCCTCTCTCTGGAGGCTACCAGGTGACTGAGCATTGAGATGAGCTGGTCTCAAAAGCTGATTCCATCAACCGCTGTGCTTTGTGAGGCCATTGCCACTTCAGGCATTCTGGTAGACAGAGACAAGGCACCTTGAAGTCACAACTGGCATCCTTTGCACTTACTAGCATTCAGTGCTCCTTCTACTGGACTCTCTAGTCAGAGGCAGTACTTAATTGGTATGCTCCGGGCCTGGCATTCTAGTAACAAACTCCTGCCCACTACTGGTAGGAGGGGATTGTTACACTCCCCCCTCCCCCCGACAAATAAGAGCTCGATTCACTATTTGAAAATATGGCTAATGTGCATGTCTGTCACTCATTTTCGAGCATGCTCATGCTCGGTAGAACATCTGCACGCTTCTACTTATGCCCTCAAGTCGTTAGGATTACAGTTCTGACTGAAAATTTTAAATAAACAACTTTTCTTTGCAGGCTTTTCCTGCCACTACTGTGCAAGAGATCTTGGCTGTCTCACGGCCACAGGCTGATAAAAGTTTTGCTAAACAACTTAACTGAAAGCCAAAAAGTGTATTCCGCTAGTACCAAACAGCTGATGGTGAATCTTTACAAATTTATTTCATTTTGGGCCAGGAAAGACAGACTAAGCTGAGGCTTGTTTCCAGGTGCATCCTGGGAACACAGGGAAGTTTTGTCTTGCTCTTGGTCGTGTAGTATGCAGGTGGTTGCTGTGGGATTCAAACCCAGCTCTTCAAGTTTTTACAGCTCAGTATTCTTAACCACTATGCTATACTTCCTCTCCAGAATACCACACTCACTGCAACATCCAAGTAATAACATGTGACCAGCATGTCCTGCAGGATGAGCCCTCAAGCATTCAAACCCCTCTTGACTTTTAACCCACTCAGCTGCAGTTATACTAGCCCTCAGCTGTAGATGTGACACCATATGATAACCCTCTCTTGGGGTTATCTGGGGCCAAACATTCTAGTAACCAACCCCCTCTGCCATCTACTGGAAGGATGGAGTTGCTATAATATTATTATTTAGTATGTATTTTATTGTCCCATCTTCCTCTCCCTGGGGATGTGGCTGGAAACAAGCTGTTATCAGCTCAGTATGTATTTCCTGGTAACGTTTTTAAATAAATAAAATCAGTCAATGACTGCACTAGTTCAGCTGTCCAAGTCTTAGCTTTGTCCAGGCATCCTGACGTAGTCGAGATCTTGTAGTGTAATTCTGATTTAGATGTAGATGTTATGTGGTCTGCAGAAGCTACATTTTTAAGTTTTATTTTAACAGGTGTTAGCATGGAGAATGGTAATTTTTCTTCAAGTGCCTTTTATATTCTTAACATCAAATTTAGTCTTAAATACGCTATGATCACTAATGAGCATTTTTAATGCTGGGTTAACTGGTTTATAAAACTGCATTGTGAACCCCCCAGCTGTAATTGTGTAGTGCAGCCGGGCAGATATAGTATCTCCCTGTCAGTCAAGCTTGCCCTGTGAGCAGCACGAGCACTAGTCACACAATTGCCACAGTAATTACAGTATAATTATAAAAAACAAGACATGGGTGTGTGTGAACTAGAATTCTGCACACATCCTTGGTGTGGGTACGTAAGAAAACCCTGGTGCTTTGCTGTCCAATTTTACGTTGCATCCCACACCACGGGTACATGTCAAATTCTGGCTACACAGAGCCACCCGTGTATTATTCTCTATATTATAGGGGTTGGGCTACAATGTGGCTTTATATATCACCTAACATAAAACTGTATCCCAAAATAATTTTACTGTCCTGGATAGGGAGGGTTAACCATTAGGCTGCCAGAAGATTTAGAACGTATAAGTTTTTAGGATGTGTATACATGCCGGCGGCATAGCAAGGGTTAAGAATGTTGCCAGTGTTTAGGCCGGTGGTGGGGGTTACCTTACATTCTGACTGCATCCCTAATTGTTTTGCTATCTAGGATAGGCTGCATTATGACTGTTTCTCTTGGTAGCATGCAGGTGGGGAGTGGAAATAGGTTTCAAATCATAACTGTATTTACACTGGGGAGAGGGCTGTAAAAATGTAAGATTCGGATACTTTGCAGGCCACTGTACACGTGTGGGGGTAGTATTACCTTTACAGTACACAACATTCAAACACGTACAGGGGCCTGCAGTCTTACATTTATACAGCCACCATCCCCATTTGCTCTGAATCTGTTGAGCATACTGTGAGAGAGTGGGAGAATCGGCAGCAGTCACAGAGAGAAGTGACTGCAGTTGATGGAGCTGAGATTTATAGCTGTAGGTTGAGTATTTCTGGTTTTAAGCCGCTGCCCTGCATCCCAGCCATCAGCACTGCTTGTGTTGTCTTTCTTGGCTTGTCAGTCAGATATCGGCCTAAATGTTTATGCAACCCCCCAGTCAGAAAGACAGACACCCACAGTTTGATTTTTATTTATATTTTCTAATTGAGTGACAGCCATTGGCTCTGCGTTTGCTTCAGTTACTACTGCCTAGTTCTGTAGACGTAAACAGCTTCTTGTATATATGTCTTGGGAGTCTTAAAGGCACTGGGAGGGATGTGAGGAGAATGGCACCTTCTCCATGGGTTTTGCCATTCCATTACTTTAGGAAAGGGTGAGAATACCCAAAACTCCATAGGTCTCAAGATGGGGCTGGAGGATTTTAATTTAACAGATTTAAATAAGGTGTTTACTGTTGACAGAGTGAAGAAAGGGTAGCTCTTACCTGTCCAGCGTGTTTTAAACTGTATGTGTTTGTGTCTGACTGGATTACTGTGTGCCCACTCCCAGCCTACCTGATTCTGTCTGATGCCGCCATTTTGGGTCAGGTTAAACAATGGATGGTTCTGACGCCATATGGCGCTATTAAGTATAACGGGCTACTGTAGACATGGCTACAAATCATGTAAGTGGGTAAACAGCATAGGAAATCAATGAGCACTCCCAATTTTTAGTACAAATAGTATATATTTTTAGTTCAACTAAAATCTTTTCAGAGTGCCCCTAACACCACCAACCTTTTGCAGGGAGAACCCATTCCTCAGGGTTGAAACGAGTTACCTTAAATAAGATTATTTAATATCTTTACCCCCGATTTCTCAAAATAATATACAGCTGCTGCCAATACTCTTCATGTAATAAAAATATAATAATAGGTGGGTTCCAGTGAATTACAAGGCTGTAATTCCATCGAGAGGTTCTGGGGACATGGCTAACCTCGAGGCGAAGCTGAAGGTTCCACGTCCCAGAACCTGAGATGGAATTCATCAGTGATTCACTGGAACCTAATTGTTATTTTGTGTAGTACTGTATATGGATGCGAGATGCTGACGAGGTCTTACCTCTGGATTAGTTGTGGGACGGTCCCGTGCTCCTCGTTATGCACTCCTCACTGTACACTCACTGTGTGGCCCTCGCACTCCACTCCCGCTTCTTTCTCTCAGGAAGGAAAAAAAAATGCTTCAGACATTAGCCGCGGCGGTGAGGTCCGAACGATACTATTACGAGGACTGGAAATATAGTATTATTGGGCCCAAACGATAGCATTATGAGGACCAGAAGTATAGTATTACCGGACTGACTGACTTTTTATGGGATTTTTTTTACATGCTTTTCGGGGGTGTTATTTTTAAAATCCATATATTACAAACATTTTTACCTACCCTGTCACTGTGGTCTTACTCTTATGTGCAGTTTCTAGCTTGCTAAATGTTGCAATGCTAGAGTTAAAAACAAAAAATATTAAAACGCTATAGCCTCAGAGCACATCCTGCATAGTTCCAAATTACAGTGTGCTTGCAGCTAGCGTTATTTATGCTCAGTAAATTTGCCCAGTATTCACTTTTTAAACAAAACACTTGTTTTTAGCATTTCTGATGTATTTTCATTGTCCTGTTACTTACTCAGTCTTAGAGGTAGAAATGAGAAACTGAGGAAAATAAAATGATAAAATATATTATTTACATTTTGTTTGTTGCTTCTAGCCGGAAGGCACAGAAAAAATGCATTAAAAGGCTGGCGTAAGTAACAGGACAATGAAAATACATTAAGCAAGCTAGAAGCTACACATAGAAACATAGAATTTGATGGCAGATAAGGACTGCTTGGCCCACCTAGTCTGCCCATTTCCCTATCTCATAGATAAGCTGCAGATCCTAGTTAACCAACGGCCTACTTCCTCCTACCCCGCACTAAAATTACCTTATGTCTGTCCCATGCATTTTTGAATTCCCCCACTGTTTTTGACTCCACGACCTCCTCAGGAAGGCTGTTCCATGCATTTACAACCCTCTCCATGAAAAAATACTTCCTCACATTACCTCTGAGCCGTTCCCCCTCTGAAATTGAGCCCCTTTGTTCTTGCACATCTCTTTTTCTGAAAGATGCTACCCTCTTGGACTTTGTTGACTCCCTTGAGGTACTTGAAGGTTTCTATCATGTCCCCCCTCTCCCTCCTTTCCTCGAGGCTATACATATTAAGCTCCTATTAGTCAATCGATCGCTTTGGTTTAATAAAGTCCCAACTGTAAAGGGTATAAAAATAGGTGGAACTATCCGCCCCATAGAGTCAATGGGGCGCTGGCGCAACCTTGGCAAAAACAGGGCTGCGTGGGTTGATGAGGGGCATGTGATTAGGACCGGAAGTTGGTGCTTTTTTTTTTTTTTTTGCTGGCATGCCAACAGGAATTTACCAGTGAAATAACTTTTAATCAACAATGGAGTTTTATGTCAAACTTCCTGAGATGACTATTGAACAGGTCAGTCATCAACCAGGCTGGGGAGAGCAGCAACACAGATAGTAGGAAGCTGCTCTTTAAAGCATTTTCTGAACTTTGAGCTGATTTTCGAGGTGACAGGTCTACCACTGATCCTAATGTATGTACTGAAATGTCTTGTCATTAAATACACACAAGGGCATTATAAGGAACTCTTTGCCGCTTCCATTGACCTATTAGGCACGTTTAACATCATGGACTGGAATCTGTTATACGAACATACAAAATTGCTGCCAGAAAAAGGCCTACAAGTCTATCAAGTCTGCCCGATTGTGCAACTTTTAGTTTCATATCACTACAGCTGCATTCCCCACCCCACCCCTCCTTCCTCCTCTTTCCTGGTCCTCTTCCCCCCTTTTATGTTCTTGTCTTTACTAACCTTGCCCTTGACTCGATCCCAACCCCACTTAAAGCTATCTACTGTCCTTGGGGCCATTCACTCCTCTGGCAGTGCATTCCTACCCACCACCACTCTCTCTGTGAAGTAGTGCCTCCTCATCACCCTCCTAAACCTTCCCCCTTCCAACTTAAGACCGTGCTCCCTAGTGACCCTTCCCCCTTTAAGCGGAACACTCCTTCCTCCCTGACTTTGTTTATGCCTTTCAAATACTTAAAGGTCTCTATCACGTCCCTTCTGTCTTCCAGCGAGTACATGTTGAGCTCCTTCCACCTTTCCTCGTATGGCAACTCCCCTAGTCCCATGATCATTTTTGTAGCCCTACGCTGCATCCCCTTCAGTAATCTCCCATCCTTTTTGAGGTAGGGGCACCAGTACTGTACACAGTACTACAAGTGTGGCCTCACCAGTGATCTATACAGTGGCAGTATGACTTTCCCCTTTCTGGAGGTGATCCCTCTGGCAATGCACCCCAGCATCCTATTTACCCTTGCTGCCACCCTCCTAAACTGTGCAGACACCTTCATGTCCCCTGTAACTATTACCCTCGGGTCCCTTTCCTCCTCTGAAGCTGTTACCTGCCTTCCACTCAGCCAGTAGCTGTTCCTGGGATTTCTGGCTCTCAGGTGCATGACCTTACACTTCTTAGCATTAAACCCCAACTGCCACTCCCTAGACCAGTGTTTGAGTTTAGCTAGATCCTCTCTGAGTGCCTGCCTCCCTTCCTTATTGTCCACTTTTGCACAAATCTTAGTGTCGTCCACGAACAGGCTGATCTTACTCTTGACTCCCTCTGCAATGTCTCCAGTTAAGACATTGAACAAAACAGGGCTCAGCACTGAACCCTGTGGTACTGCACTCATTACTGGCCTTGTCTTGGATGTCTCTCCAATGACAACTACCCTGTTTGCCCTGTAGCCAGCTCTTCACCCACCCCGCCAGTTTTTCCCCGCCCCATGTCTCTCAGCTTGCTCATTAACCTCCTGTGTGGCACCGAGTTGAAAGCCTTGCTGAAGTCCAGATACAGGACATCCACAGCATGGCCTTCGTCAACTGCTCTAGTGACTCAGTTGAAGAAGTCGATCAGGTTAGTTTGGCAAGATCTTCCCGTGACAAACCCATGCTGTGTCTCGTCCTGCAGACCATTGCTATTGAGAAAGGTTATCGGTTTCTCCTTCAGAATGGTCTTCATCAACTTCCCCACTATGGAAGTCAAGCTCAACAGTAAGTAGTTGCCCGGTTGGTCCTTGGATCCACTCTTGTGAAGGGGCACCACGTGAGCCATCCTCCAGTCCCTGGGTACATTCCCCGTCTCCAATTAGGTGTTGAACAGGTCCGTCAGAGGGCCTGCCAGCACCTTTGCCAGTTCCTTCAGGACCCTTGGGTGCTCACCGTCCGGTCCTGGTGCCTTGTCCACCCGCAAGGCTTTAAGACCCTTCAGAATTCTATCCTCTTGGATGATACCATCTGTAATCTCTGCCCCCACCCTTGCTCCCTTTTCCCTTCTGTATTGGGCCATCCCTTTCTTTCATGAACACTGAGCAGAAATACTCATCAAAGACCTCTGCCTGATCTTCCCCTTGTTCTGCCCATCCCCCTGTCTTGATTCTAGCAATGTCATCCCTACAACTCCTCTTCTCCCATATGTATTTAAAGAACCCCTTTTCCCCCCTCCCTGATCCCCTGAGCCAGCTTCAGCTCCTTTGCTGCCTTGGCTGCCCTGACTGACCTGGTCAGCTCCCTAGATTCCTTTGTGAACACCTCTCTATCCTCCTCACATCCCATTTTTTTTTTTTTTTTAACTTAATGAAGGCCAATCTTTTTTCCTTTGCCTTCCCCTCCACTTTCTTGCTGATCCAGCTGTTTTTTTTTTTTTTTTACCTGGACTGCTTATTCTGAGATTTGGTACACATGTTCATGGTCTCATTCATCCCCTTCCTAATGATTGCCCACTTCTGTTCAGCATCCATTCCTGGGTTAATTTTAGCTAAATATCCCTCTAGGATGCTGCCCATTCTGGCAAAATCTGCCTTCCTAAAGTCCCAACACTCTTGTCCTGGTCTTAGCCGACTCCTTCCCTGTGTTGAGGAGGAAACACACTGAGCAGTGGTCGCTTTCCGCCAGAGAGTCCTGTACAACCACATCCTGGACTTGATCCCCATTTGTTAGCACCAAGTCCAGTATGTTCCCCTTCCTAGTAGTATCCATCACCCCTTGCACTAGGTAGCTGTCTTGGATAGCCCCAGTGCCTGTTCCCTGGCGTGTGCTGTAGTTACTGTCTGCCAGTCAACCCCTGATAGGTTGAAGTCTCCCACTATAACTGTATTCCCTTTGCTACTGACCCTCCTGATTTGCTCCCCCAGCTCCCTGTCCATCTCCTCATTCTGTGAGGGTGGCCTGTACACCACCCCCATCCTGAACTTCTTACCTTTAGGACTTTGGAGCAGTACCCATATGGCTTCTGGCCTCCCCTTGTCCCCCTCCTCCCTGGTACACAGTATCCCCTCTCTGACATAAATAGCCACCCCTTTCTCCCCCCCCATCCCGGTCCCTGCGGAACACCTTGTATCCCGGGATCGTGAGATCCCAGTTATGGTATTGGGTGGCCCAGGTCTCTGAGATGGCGGCAATATCCACCTCTCCCTCTGCCATCATTGTCTGGTACTCTGCAACCTTGTTTGATAAGCTCCTTGCATTCAAGGATACTATCGTCCTTGTGTCCTGTCTCTCCTCTTCCCATCTTTCCCCCTTCACTTTTGTCTTGGTAACTTCCCCTCATTCTCCTCCTCCCTCTCTGGGGGGCGAGACCTTCCGGTCTCCCCTGGAAGGTGCCTCCTCCCTGCTATCTGACTCTGCCTTCCCAATTCCTCACTTTAAATCCATGTTGTTTTTAATGTACTTCTCTAGCCCCTGTCCCAATGCCTTTGTACCCTTGCTGTTGAGATGCAGCCTATCCTTGGTATAAAGCCCCTTATTGTTCCATGTCTCACCCCACTCCCCTACTACCCTGTACCCCATTTCTGCACACCACCCCTTCAGCCACACATTAAACTCCTGTATTCTTAGGTTCCTCGCCTTGCTTGCCTTAGGTACCGGTAGTATCTTAAAGAATTTCACTGCGGTTCCCACCCGATTGCAGATAACCCCCACTTCCCTGCACCTCTCCTGCACTTCTTCCACTGTACTTCCCTTTAGATCGTTTGTTCCTAGGTGTACAATGATAAGAGGCTTCCCTCCCCCCTTCTCCACACATTTCTGAATGCACTGCCCTGCTCTCCTCACTGTCATACCTAGCATACACTCCACCCAGGTTTGGCTCGTCCTTGCTCCTTTACCTCTCCATCTCACCCCCCTGAGCATAGAATCCCCTAATACAAGTACTCTTTCCCCATCCCTTACACTTCCCCTATGGTTTGCCCTCCTGCGAGCCCCTTTTCCTCAGTGTCCTCTCCTTTCATACCCAGCCCTTTCCCCCCTCCCTGCTCCTTCAGTTGCACCTCCATCTGCTCTCCTCCTCCTCCTTTCTGTGCTCGCTGCCTTCCACAACCACTCCCCCTCCACTACGTTTAAGTCCTCCCACTGCCTGCTGCATTGTGCCTTCTCCCCCCAACATATGTTGTCTTTCCTCTCCATTTGTTTAGTATGTTTGTGCCAACTTGACCTACTTCCCACTTTAACCCCCCAGTCTTCCCTCTTTCCTTGTACCATGTATTTCCTCCCTCCATCCTGGTCCCCTGACTCTTGTTCTGTGGTGCCTTCCCCAACCTCCTGCTCTGTTTTATCAACCAGTACTGTGTACCTGTTTGTTGTCTCCAACCTCCTGCCCTCCCCTGAAATCCCTTCCTGCCTCTACTTACCCTGAATCTCTTTTCTACTTCCTCTTTGTCTACCCGTCTTCCCTACCACCTGCCAACGCGTGCTTTTGACGCTCCCAGGACCCTGTGGACTTGTTCCCCCTGGCCGAGTGCCCCATTCCGGCCCATGGCAGCCTGGTCTATCCTGCGATGGAGCCCTCCCTGCCCCTCTGCCCCATCTCCTCCTCACCCCCTCATACCTGTCCCCTCCCGGTAGTTCCCATCTCAAACTCTCTGTCTCCAGCGTAAGCTGTCTGAACATCCTGCACACTGGACCCCCCCACCTTCCACCAGGTTCCCTGAAACAGTGCTGCCCCACACCCACTGCAGTTCACAACCCTTCCGGCCTCCCTATGCCCCTAATCCTAGTCATCCCTACCTCTCCACTGTCCCCCCCCAAATACATGTACTTGCCCCCTTGCCCTGGCCTCTACATCCCCATCTGTCTTAGTCTCTAAATATTCCACAGCTCTTTACAATTGCATCCATATTTCTATAAGAACTGTACTCGTCTAGTAGTGCTGCAAAGCTCTTACTCTTTCCTTTCTGTAGAGACTTGCCGCTTTTCTCTCCTCCTCCTCCTTCTCTTGTATGTGCCCTTTGGATCTAGTTGCTAGCTATACACTTTGTAATTTTGCATATATATCAGCTAGTCTGTTGCTTGTGCTGTGCTGCCTAACTGTTTCTGCCACTTTAAGTAGGTGTTGCTTGGCCTTCCACTATAAAGGCAGAGCACCTGGGGTGGGTGGGAATGGGGTGAGGAGGAGCTGCTCCTTTGATACTCTGTGTATACAAAAACAATTAGGTCAAAAGGCAGTCTTCTGTAAACTACAAGGCAACATCTCATAAACCTACCAGCAAACAGATTCTCCTAGTTCTGCTCACACAGGGATGTTATGAATGCAAACCTGTTGGATAAAAGACTAATTGCACTTGCTAAAGTAATACATAGTAACACCAAAGCTAGGGTCAGAGCTGGAAGAGATGGTAGACCATCGAGAGTTTCTATTTACAGCTAGAGAGGTTAAACAAGGGCGCATATTAGCCCCTTTTCATCTGCATGTCAACTCTCTAACAGACTTTCACGTTTATATAAATGCTGTGTCCCCTTACTATTCAGAATGCCTTGAATGGAGTGACAGGAAAATTTAGCTACTTAAGTTTATCCATAAATATTGGTAAAACAAAGATGATGATTTTTGAGTAGTGTCTTGGTGGTTTACGTAAATGATTTTTAAAAAGAGATACAGTTGATACTGTCAAAAGCTGTAAATACTTGGGTGTTGAGTATATGGAACACTCATTTGGAGATTTGTAAAGAGGCTCAAGTAGGAACTTGAATGGCACGATACGTTTTTATTGTAATCATGCTGAACACCCATTAAATTCACTCATTAAGGTCGGTGAAGCCAAAGCAAGGTCTAACATACTTTACAGTGTGGAAACATTGGGGGTTGATCCAGGTAGAACAGTTCTGGAACTGATGCAGAATAATTTTTGGGAGCCGGCTCGTCAGCGGTTGGATTTCTACTGCGATGCTGGCAACCAGGGTTTGGGAACGGACTCTGGTCACTGGAGAGCCGGCCGGGAGGAGAAGGCTCGAGCGTCTTGTGACTGCTTGCCTTCTCTGGGGGGAGGGAGGGGACGTGGCTCGCTGTCTGCTGCCTCCTGGCAGAGGCCGGGAGTGCGACCGTTCAGTAAGCCCCACTGTACACAGGGGCGTAGTGGACATCGACATCTGCCTTGATGTCCGTGGCACACCACGCCCCTGGGGAGAAAAACAGAAACTCAGCTCCTTGGGTGGCCAGATGGTGGCTGCCAGCTCCTGCCAACTCGAGTGCCCTGACACCCCAGAAACCACCTCAGCAGCTCCCGGGGACTGATTGCCTAGCATGCTGGATTTTGGATTGGGAACAATTAGTCATTTAGGCCCTGTTCACACCGTTGAATCATTTTATGTATTTATTAAATTTTTTGCTATTATGCTGTATGTGCCGTTCCTCCCAAGCCTCGGCTCCTGCCACCTTGAGCCCTGACCATTCCGAACTTACCTGTGCGACTGTCCGATCCAAGGCTTGCCCCCTCCGGGTGATGTCGTCGGTTGGCCGTGGGGCCCACGGATGTAAAGTCAGGACTCCAGTAGAATCCCCACGGAGAACCCCTGGTTTGCCCCAGGGTGGGAGCCTGGGACCAGGGCATGCCAGCGGACACTCGTCGATCTTTGAGCCGGCAGGGTCGGGAATGGGTGGGGTGGAGTGCAAGCCTCATAGAGGGAGGCAGCAGTATTTTGAAATTATAGATCCCTGGGGGTGGGGATGTGCAGTGATGTCTTGCACCTGCCCCACCCCCCTCGGATGACTGCAATGGCATGATGGTACCCCTAGCCTCCGCCAGAGGTCCATGGTGTGCCAGACAGTCTACTCCCTTCCTCTGGAGAAGGAGAGCAGTCCCTAGGATGCTCAATCCTTCTTCCCCGGCCAGCCCTCCAGCATCCTGAGTCCGTTCACGAATCCGGGTCATCGGCATCGCAGATGGGCACCCTGCCTCTGCGCTGGTGGGCCAGCCTGTTGAATCATTTTAAAAAATATTAAAAACGTATTCAAGGTCACTGTGGAAGCCTGTCAACACTGTCATGTACCGTGTTTAAGCATGTTAAAGGTCTGTCCACGCTAGAGGCTATAATGTTTTCAAACACAGCACTGTTCTGCAAAGAATGCTGGGTAGAGGGAGGACTACTAAGACAGTGCAAAGGAGAAACAGGC
Organism: Neoceratodus forsteri; assembly: GCA_016271365.2. Classification (NCBI taxonomy): domain Eukaryota; kingdom Metazoa; phylum Chordata; order Ceratodontiformes; family Ceratodontidae; genus Neoceratodus; species Neoceratodus forsteri. The sequence continues at coordinate 559,460,086 of CM057458.1, forward strand.
ATTGCTCTCTTGTTCACACCACCAGGTAAACAGTGTTTCGTTTGAAACCGTGCTTAAAACCGGTTTCAAGACTAGGTAGTTTGCAGGGTTCAAAGATGGTTTTTAAACACGGTTTCAGACTGTGCTCAGTGTGAATGCAAACCGCGTTTGGGCTTGTTAAAAAGTTTTAGGAGCTTTAAAACATTTTAACAAGCCCAGTATGAACAGGTGCTTAGTTGCAGTTACCAGTTTGTATTATGAAAAAGGGTAGAGTAGTAAGCTGAATACAAGACACTGAGCACCAACAAGCGAAGTCTAGGATAAATTAGTCCAGTTTACTTGTAGAATATGTTTTTAAAAGAGAATGGGGAATGTAGAAATATCTTAATTTTTATACAAAATTGGAACATACAGTTGCTCTCATAAGACTCCCAATTTATGTTCACTCCAGAAACGTATGCACGTCTCAGTAATTTGTCAAACTGAAAATGTTCAGTGGTTCTGTCACTTACACTACTCATGGCCATTTTATTTTTGTGAGTTTAAAACGCGTGATGCATCTAGACCATGGATCCAGTCACTTGTAGACTACAATCATGGATCCAGTCATAGAGTACAATAACAGCTTTGTTTGTTGGCTAACAATGATTGCCTTTTGTGCCTCTAAAAAGTACTTTTGGACAAGGGGAAACAAGCTTTAGGGAATTAGTGCAATGCTATTTTTTTTTTTTTTTTTTGGTATCTGCTGTTTTTATTCCATTGTTTTAATCTTATGTAATGTGATTTTAAACTTGGCAAATGTATACGGCAGTGTGCTAATAAAATGAACTGAACTGACACTGAACCCTCAGTGATTGGGTCTACATGACAGTTCTCGTGGGTGGGAGCTAGATCAAATGTGTGACTGCTGCAGTTCAGGGGACCATAGCCCAGGTTGTGTATCAGGCTCAGACAAGAAGAGCAGCAGGGTATTTCTTTGAAGCCTGTCATCAGTAGGTGTATTGGTGTGGAGAACTCCCTGACCCAGTCAGTCCAGTAGCAGGCACCAAGCCACTAGGTCTTGAAGTAAATGTGTCCATCCTCAGACTCATCCCTTCAACTTCCTGAAAGCAGCCTCCTCTGATGCTCCATCTAGGCCTTCTACCCAACCTGCAGACAGAGGAGGAGGGGGCATCATATGTACATTTCATGAGGCGGGAAGATAAACTCCCATTCCTCTCTGGATACTGATCTCTGGTACGATATGAGGACTGGGACTCCGCATACACTTCAGAGGCAAATTAAGTAGAATGCTTGGAATCTGATCCTTATGAGGACAAGGATGACTCCGGAGGTGCCCACCTGGATGTCTACCTCAAGGACAGATATACCTCACTCTGGATCTTGAAGAGACACAGCAGTAAGGCAAATCTGGATCCATCCTTTTGTTGGGCAAAGCTGATGGAAATTTATTGATCTGTGACTCTGTTCAGAATCTCAGCAAATGTAAGTGGGAGGCTGTAGAAGATCATGCATACAGCCATGCCAGGTGAACTGGAAACTGGCCAGGCACTGGGACTGTTGCCACGAGGTGGATGGGCCTGTCAAGGTGGTGTCAAAGAAGATCAGTACTTCTGCCAGGGGTTGGGGGAGTACTAAATGATTGTTTGCTCGCAAGCTAGAAGCCATACTTAAGAAGGCCTTTGAAGCGGCAGGAATATCTATGAAGGCAGTCATATCTGTGGACTACATCTCCAGAAACCATTATATGATGGCTGCACAAGGTGGAGTTCAACATTCTATAGAGTGGGGCAGCCAAGGTAATGTCCTTGCTAGGACTATGGTATTACATAGAAACATAGAAGTTGATGGCAGAAAAGGAATGCAAGGCCCATCCAGTCTGCCTATTTCTTTTTCTACCTTATAAATGTGCCATCGGCTTTTGCTCTCAGTGGCTGCTCTATTCATACTCATCTGTATTGCTCCCTTATGCCTATCCCATGCCTGTCTGAAGCCCTGCACTGTATTTATAGTCACCACTTCCTGAGGTAGGCTGTTCCATGCTTCCACCACCCTTTCTGTGAAAAAGAATTTCCTCACATTTCCCCTTTATCAGCCTTCCTCTAATCTCATGCTGTGTCCTCTTATCCTGCTATTTTTCTTATATTGAAACATGTTAGACTCTTTCACCTTGTTAATGCCCTTAAGGTGTTTGAATGTCTTGATCATATCACCTCTCTCCCTCCTTTGCTCAAGGGTATACATATTGAGCTCTGTTAATCTGTCCTGATATGTCTTCTGATGCAGTCCCTGCACCATTTTGGTTGCCCTTCTCTGGACTGTCTCAGTTTGGTTAATGTCCTTGTGAAGGTGTGGCCTCCAGTACTGCACGCAGTACTCCAGATGGGCCTAACCAGTGTCTTGTAAAGAGGATTATTACCTCCCTCTTACGACTTGTGATACCCTACTAATGCACCCTAACATCCCTAGCCTTACCTACTGCTTTAGAGGTCTGCTTGGATGATTTCAGGTCATCGGTGATGATGATGCCCAGTCTCTTTCTTCCTTTGTGACTGCCAGCAACTCCTCTCCAGCCTATAGGTGGCTTCAGGGTTTCTGTTCCCTATGTGCATGATCTTGCACTTCTTTGCATTAAATCCAGTTGCTACTCTTCTGACCATTTTGCTAGTTTATCCAGATCTCTTCTCATTCTGCCCACCCCATCTGGATCATCTACTGTGTTGCAGATCTTGGTGTCATCTGCAAACAGACAAGCTACCCTGTAGTCCATCTGCAATGTCACTAATGAAGATATTGAAGAGGACTGGCCCCAGAGACTGATCCCTGAGGTACCCACTTGTGACTTGCATCTCTTCTGACTGTATACTGTTTACCACCACTCTCTGTTTTCTGCCGTCAACCAGTTTGCCACCCAGTTGACCAACTGCTGACCCACCCTGAGCCTACCCAGCTTATTTATCAATCTTCTATGTGGAACAGTGTCAAAAGCTTTGCTGAAGTCAAGGTAGGCGACATCAACTGCTCCCCCTTGGTCCACCACTCTGGTTACTCAGTCAAAGAAATCTATGAGATTAATTTGACAAGATCTTCCTTTTGTAAACCCATGCTTTCTTGGATCCTGTGCCCCTATGGATTCCAGGTGTTGCACTATCCTTTCCTTAAGGAGTGCCTCCATAATCTTGCCCCACTGAGGTAAGACTGACTGGTCTGTAGTTCCCTGCCTCCTCCCTGCTACCACTCTTGTAGAGTGGGAGCACATGAGCCCTCCTCCAGTCTTCTGGGACCTCTCCTGTGCTCAGAGACTCACTAAACAGTTCTGCTAGTTCCACCCTTAGTTCCTTAAGTACCCTGGGATGTATGCCATCAGGTCCCATTGTCTTGACCACCCCGAGCTTAGCGAGCTCTTGTAGGACCCTTTCTTTTGTGAAGGGAGTAGTGCTCACCTCCCTCCCCCCTGTGTCCATGGTGCTGAGCTGTGGGCCCTGCCCTACCTTCTCTTCAGTAAATACTGAGCAAAAGTATCTATTTAGGATAGATGCTTTTACAGGGTCTTCCTCCTCACGTGCCCCCTTTTCTCCTTTGAGCTTAGCAATACTCCCTCTGGACTTTCTCCTTTCACTAATGTATCTTACATAGATACATAGATACATAGACAGTGTCGGCAGATAAGGGCCTATGGCCCACCCAGTCTGCCCATTTAAGTTTGTAAGTTCAGTTTATGTTTTCCAGGAAGTCTGTTGCCCCTTACCCCTGACCTCCAGAATTCCTTTATGTCTATCCCATGCATTCTTAAATCCGTGATTGTTTCCAGCCCCCACCACTTCCTCTGGCAGGGTGTTCCACTTGTCCACCACCCGTTCTGTGAAGAAATTCTTCCTCACGTTTCCTCTGAATCGTCGTCCCTCCAACTTCATCCCATGCCTCTAGTCCTGGAACATCTTTTCGGCTTAAAAATAGTGCATTCCTGCACCTGTTCCTCCCTGTAAGATACTTGTATGTCTCTATCTATCCTCGCTCCTCCTCTCCTCCAGGAGTACATGTTCAGTGCCTTCAACCTGTCCTCATAGGACTTGTGATGCAATCCATGCACCATCTTTGTTGCCCTCCTCTGAACCTTCTCTACCCTATGTCCTTACGTGGTAAGGTCTCCAGAACTGCACAGTGTACTCAGGTGCGGCCTCACTAGTGTCTTGTATAGTGGAATTATGACCTCCCTTTTCCTGCTGGTGATGCCTGCCTATGCATCCCATCATCCTATTTGCTTTACCTGCTGCCTTGTCACACTGTTTCCCTGCCTTGAGGTCATCAGAGATGATAACTCCAAGATCCCTTCTGCTTGGTGATGCTATATCCTCACCCCCAACTGATATATTGTGCCAGGGTTTTGTGCCCCATATGCATTATCTTGCACTCCTTACATTGAATTTCAACTGCCAAACCCTGACCAGTCTTCAAGTTTCTGCAGGTCCTTCTCATTCTGTCTACACCCTCTGGTGTGTCTACTCTGTTACAGGCTTTGTGTCATCAGCGAACAGTGAAATTCTGCCTTCTGGGTCCTGTGCAATGTCACTGATGAAGATATTGAATAGTGCGGTCCCAGCACTGATCCTGTGGTACCCCCTGGTCACTCTTCCCTCTGTGTGGACAGCCATTTACCACCACCCTCTGTGTCCTGCTGCCCAGCCAGTTACCTACCCACCGCACTACTGTCCTGCCACCCATATTCCCCAGTTTGTGCAATAGTCTTCTATGTGGCACAGTGTCAAGGCCTTGCAGAGTCCAGATAGGCCATGTCCACTGCCCTCCCTGATCCACCTCCCTAGTCACCCAGTCAAAAATTCAATGAGGTTGGTCTGACATGACCTTCCCTGGTGAAACCATGCTGCCTTGGGTCCTGTAGTCCATTGACAACCAGATGTTCCACCAATCTCTCCTTCAGTAGTGCTTCCATGATCTTCCCACTACCCGAGGTGAGGCTGACTGGTCTGTAGTTCCCTTCCTCTTTGTTCCCACTTTTGTATAAGGGGACTACATCTGCTATCCTCCAGTCTTTGGGTACCTCCTGTTTCTAGTGATCGGCTAAACAGGATAGCAGAGGTTCAGCCACCACCTCTCTTAGTTCTTTAAGGACCCTGGGGTGCACCCCATCTGGCCCCATTGCTTTATCAACTCTTATTACTTCCAGTTCCTTCGGGACAAATTTCTCATGTAAAGGGACTTGTGTCCATTTCTGCAACATTCTCACCCCTTGTACTCCATTCAGACCCATTACCCTCCTCTTCCTCAGTAAAGACTGAGCAGAAATACCTGTTCAATGTGTCAGCTTTACTGTTGTCATCCTCCACACTTGTCACCTTCTTTTACTGTTCGTGCTAGTGTTTCCTCAGTTTGGGACTTTGCCTGCCTTACTGCCTTCCCTGCTTTCCTTAGGGCAGTTTGGTATGCCTCCCTATCTTCATCCCGCTGTGTTCCCTTATATTTCCTGAAGGCCAGCCTTTTGGCTCTGACCTTTTCTGCTACTGTATTTGAGAATCAAAGTGGTTTCCTTCTTCTTTTGCACTTCCTTTTCTGTCTAACACAATGGGATGTTGCTTCAAGTATTGCATCATAATGCTTGCCCACTTTGCCTGTACCCCTCACCTGTGTTTCTTTTGCCAGGGCTAGCTTAATTCTGTTGGCCATCTTATCAAAGTCAGCTCCTCTGAAGTCCCATATTTTGCCTTGGGAATGGGATGATTTAGATGTAGTTGCCAAATTGAACCATACCATGTGATGGTCACTGACCCCAGGTGACCTTCTACCTGGAGATCTGTGATCCTTCCTGTTAGTCGGTACTAGATCTAGGATAGCCCTGTTTCTTGTGGGTTGTTGTACCAGTTGTTTGAGGCCCTCCCCCTGCAGGGAATCCACCATGTGTCTAGTTCTGGCAGATGTTCCTGCTGGTATTGACCAATCTGTATCCGGCATGTTGAAGTCTCCCATTATCAGAATCTCCCCTTTAGCTGTCATGTTTTGTATATCTTCTAACATTAATGTGTCTGTGTCCTCCCCCTGGTCTAGGGTCCTGTAGACAACCCCAGTTCTTATGGCTGTCCCATTTCCTGTTTCCAGGGTGACCCACAGTTCTTCTGGCTCCTTAAGTGTATTCTGAATTTCTGTAGCTTTGATATTTTCATTGACATACAGGGCCGCTCCACCCCCCTTTTGCACCTCTGTCTCTTCTGAACAGTTCATAGCCAGGTACTGAAGTCTCCCAAGTGTGGTTACTAGTAAACCATGTCTCACTAATTGCTACTATGTCCAGTTTAGCCTCTGACATTATTGCCTGCAGGTCTGGGATCTTATTTTCCAGGCTGTGAGCATTTGTGTACATGATTTTCCATTAGCCAGATTTTGGTGTGTTAGTTGTTTGGTGAGGTTTGGCATTTCCCCTGTGCGTCGTATGGGGAGATGGACCTTTTTTCTTACCTGGTGATGCAAATGAACTACAAACATACTGAATCCCTGTTTGACCACTAGCTGAGGGGGAAGTGGTGTTCTTCCCATTCGACGTATGAGGTGCTGCACCCCTCTCCCCATTTGCTAGTTTAAATATTCTACAAAGACGTCAAACTTCTGCCCCAATGCACTGACTCCTTCCTTAGTCAGATGCAGTCCATCAAATTTAAAGAACTTTCGCTCCCAGAACTGTTGCCAGTTCCCTACAAATCTGTGTCCTTTTTCCTGGCACCAGCCCTTGAGCCACATGTTTAGCTCCCCTATCTCCCCTTCTCTGACCTTCCGTCCATCTGCCCCGCTCTCCCAGACTGGCAGGATCTCAGAGAAGGAGATGCCGGACGAAATGGATGATAGTTTGTCACCCAGCCTGGTTAGGTGTTCCTTGGTCTCCACAGCTGACAGGCTGGCGAGATCATTAGTCCCAATGTGTACCAGGATGTCAATGTTTTCTCCTGCTTTGTGAACAATTTTAGCAATGCGGTCAGTGTCTCTCCACGCTGATGTACCTGGGAGACATCTGACCATTACCCGTAGCTGGAGATGGGTATCAACTCCCCGAATCATGGAGTCTTCTATGATCAGAAGTTTTTTTGGATTTCCTTTTTGCTTTTTTTGTTTTGGTTCCTGATTTGGGTGAGTTTTGTTGTGCTAGCTCCTGTGCTGCAGTGTCCTCTGCCCCTTTGTTTGATTTCAGAGATGGAAGCAGATACCTGTTTGTAGTGTTTATATGGTTGGTGGAGGTAATATATTGGAGAGCACAGAGTGATGGGGCACCCGATTTGCCCCTCCTAACCACCTGCCAACCTCCTGGACCAACTACCCTCTGCGGTCGAGGTTCTTCTGTTGGATGTTGGGGAAATGGCGGGTGGTTCTTATAATGTATTTCCTCTTGAATATGAAATTTGAGGCACACAATCTCTGCCCATGCTGCCCGGAACTGAGCCCTAAGATCTCCAATGGCCCAGCATGTAGGACAGTGTCCAAAATCCTGTAAGACTGTCCTTCTGAAAAGTGTTCCACAGTACTTGCAGTTAATGATATCCATTCCAGATAAGTTGCTGGGTTTATAACCTGGTCAGAGTAATTAGAAGGAAAAAATGCAAGTAATGGTTTGATTCAGTGTTTTATTTTTGCATAACTTGTTATAACAAGTTAAATTACAAGTGCCCCTGTAAATGAGCTCACCTTGTGGATGCCCCACTGATCCGCCCCTTCCTGCTGTGCCACAGGAAATGTCACAGCTGTGGTACCCTATAAAAGGAGTGTAGTGTGGGGTGGTTGGGGATGGGGGTGGGTGGCTGGGCCCTTCCCCTGCCAAAAAAGAAGAACCACGGATGAAAGAACAAAGAGGTAAGAGCAGAAACAGTCAGTCAACAACAAATGCAGTAACCCTGAAAGCTTATCCTAATGTTAGATAAAACTGTATAACTTGTAAAGCACCACCTGTAATAATTTCAGAGAAGATATACCCTGTAAGGAACACTTTGCTACAGAGGAAAATAAAGCAGCAACAGAAGATATACCTTGCAAAAGACAATTTGAATCAGAAGATTACAGCAGTAATCTGTTAGCACACACACCTGTAGGCACACCTTGTAATAATGCAGAAGAAGGTATACCAGCAACAGCAATTTGAATCAGAGAAAAATAAAGCAATGAAATGTTAGTAACAAACAGTAGCAATCCCTGTGAGTACAAAATAAAAACAACACACAGTAAATCTGCCTAGCCAAAAGAAGTCTTAATCCTTTTCCCTTGCTCTGGTAAGGTTCTCTGCTGTGTCCTTTCAAGCATTCTTAGAAGGAAAGAGTTCAGGTGAAGCTAGGTGCCTTGGCCAGCAAACCAAGTCTTCAGGGGTAACTCCACATAGAACAAGTTTATGACTGTCCTCTGTATCATTGCTGTGCTCAGTAATGGTTCTCAAGGTGATTTGGATGCGTCCCTAGTCAGTGGACCTGATCTCAAAAACCAGCCTCCTGAACATGCCATTCCAAGGGTATCTGCTGTTTGTGGATGAATTGGAATAGGTCTTTAAACAGTTAACAGTCATCAGGCTGGCAGTTCTGTAGGATAAGCCACAGAAAATCAGGGCAGCAGACAGTTCTTCAGATGAGTGAGTAAGTACAGACCAGGGAAAGGTACAACTTTAGTAAAACTAAGTTTTCCCAACTTCTTACAACAGACTTCCATATGGTTCTTTCAAGGTGGCAGAATCTATAACCGAGGAAATGGAGACCAGTACAGAAACTCCCACTCTGACTGAGAAGAGGCCTGCTTGCATCACTCTACGCTCACTAGACACTTGTTTGCTACATATTGCAGACAAGTGGGCAGTAACTACCTCCAGCTGCTGGGCCACAGACATTGTACACCTTGGATACACCAGAGAGGTCCTTCATGGCCGACCCAGGGACATATTCCTTCTGTCCCTTCTATCCAGAAGTATCTAGAAAGCAAAGTGCAGTGTGGGAGGCCATCTGGTTGCGGAAACGCACTTGGACTTTTGACAATTTTCATTATAGTTCTAAACAAATACTGGATGATTTTAGGGGATCCACGTCCTGAAGAGACTGTCTTCGAGTGCACACAGCACATTTCAGGATGAAAATTCTGTGTTCTGCAAAGGCATAGATCAGAATGGTGATTTACATAGCCTCGGATGTACTATGCTATCCCTAAACTTGGTGTGCCGACACTCAGCATAACGAGTTAATCTGTCTGAAATCCACAGCCCCGAATGGATCGTATGCCCGACGGTAATATTTTGGGCATTACAACCAAAACTAAGTTTAAAATGCGGGGGGCTTTGTCCCCCACACCCCCCGTAACTAAAATAACCAACTCCGAGGGGGAGCGGACCCTGGAGTAAAATAGTAGGTGTTGCGGGGGAGGGGGTTCCTAAAAGGATGTGACCTGGACCAGAACCCGGGTCTTAGGGAGCGTGCTGGCAGTGTTGCTGGTGGTTTAGCTCTGTACACCATAGGAGCAGCTCGGCCAACTTCCAGAAACAACTGTCCCTTAATGTGCACCAGCAGGGGTAGGGTAGTAACCCGTCACATCTGCTACCTTAACCCTGTCAGAATCCGTCGCATATTTTATCGACTGGATGCTCACTGTTGGGACACTACACCTATCTGGCAGATGTGTGTCGGGATAGTGAGCCATGGGAATACATAAGGGTACCATATCCTCCATCAGCCTGAATGATTGACTGAAATTTTGTTGACCGGGTAGGCCCACTGAGACTAGAAGTCCCTTTTTCGGGGGGGGCGGGGGTTACAGATGGTAAACAACTGAAACTGAGCTAGATCAAGCTGTTGATGGTATTTTAGTTGATGCCTTCTTGCTAATCCCAGTCTTGTTGGAGCACCAGCTGTACCTGAGATTTTGCATGAACAACACAACTGTTTTTACCAGAACAGGGAACTGCTTTTTGGCCTGGCACAGCACCAAGTATGTTCACTAAATTCATGGCATTCCTAGCTGCAGACAATGAAAAGAAAGTGTTGGGCTCTCCTCACCCAAAGGTGACCAGTCTTGTGCTTGCAGCCATAATATATTACCGAGACACTAAGTGGGAGACCAGAGTAACCCAGCAAAGTGCTATAGCACAAATCATGAGCTAAAAAGCTTATAACAACAACAAGGAATGCTTACCTTGATTCTTTTATTAGTGCTCAAAGTGCTCTTGTACAGTAGCTAAAAAGTGCTTGTGCAAATCAATAGATGGTGACAGTACATCACGAAAATAAATTTACGTATTTATGGGTGGGAGGCATTACATCCAGCTCTGTATAAGATACAGAATCATAACATCACAACACACAGCGCACAAAATAAAATAAATAGCAGCTGATTGCTATGAGTACCTGGTTCTCCAGGAGGCACGTTTGCTCTGTTTGAATTGCTGGAAGAGTACTGCTGCAACGGATGCACTGATTAAGTGCTGGCGTGTTGCTTGTTTCTGTATTTTCTTTGTACCTGTCCGTGTCCGGCCCTTGTCTACTTGTCAGAGACCCCCCAGGTTTGATGGGGAGCACCAGGAGTTAAAGATACAGGGCAGGAGGTTGGAATGACGCTGGAGGAGATCGGGACTGATGGAGGACAAATTGGCTCTGAAGGGACATTATGGTGTCTATCAGAGGGCAGTCTCCCAGAAGAAGGCAAGATTTCTGTCAAGGAGAGACCCACTAAGCTGAAAACTTGTTTACAGGTGCGACCTGGGAGCACAAGAAAGTTAAGTGACTTGCTCAGGGTCACACAGTATGAAAGTGGGGGCTGTGGGATTCAAACCCAGGTCTCCAGGTTTGCAGCTCAGAGCCTTAAACTACTATGCTGTACTGCCTCCAAGCCGAGATCCAGAGCTGGATGCACTGCAACTGGCTCCGTCTTAATCCAGACAAGACGGAGGTACTGTTGGTGGATCCTGGTCATCGTTGGGATGGAGGAGGGTTGGGGAAAGATCCTGGTGTAGTGCTGCCGGGAGTCCCTTTGACTCCATCTGTTCGGGTTAGGGATCTGGGCATGGTCCTTGATGACGGCTTGATTCGCAGGTGTCGGCCGTCATCCAGAATAGTTTTTACCATCTGAGGAACATTGTCCAAATGTCTGAGGACCCAGTTACCCTAGTGCATGCCTTTGTTACATCTAGACTGGACTACTGCAATGTTCTCTACCTAGGGCTATCAGGAGGCTACCTCTGCCATCTGCAGCTAGTGCAGAATGCGGCAGGCAGGCTGCTAACTGGTGCCAGCAGGTCTGGACATATTACGCCTGTCCTACATGGACTGCATTGGTTGCTGATTAGGTGGAGAGTTGTCCTCAAGGTCGGATTACTGACCTACAAAGCCCTACACGGCCAGGGACCAGAGTACCTGAAAGACTTCCTGGTTCCCCACTGCCCAACTCGCTCTCTCCGTTCCTCCGTCGGATGTCTCCTTGTGGTTCCCAGGGCTAGGTTGCGGCAGTCAGGAGACATGGCCTTTTCTGTGGCTGCGCCAGCCCTGTGGAATTGGCTACCTAGTTATCTTAGGGATGTGCCCTTGGTGGAAGCCTTCAAAAGGGTTCGGAAGACTTGTTTGTTTAGTAAGGCCTTTGAGCTTTAGTTATCCGAAGTATTTTATATGTTATGAAATCTGAACGGATTAATAGGTATGTTTTATGAATTGTTCTATTTTTTGAAATGTTTATAACTGCTATCTGTATTGTGACTGCTGCTGTGTGTGTTTTTATATTTTATTGTATTGTTGTTCAGTGCCCTGAGCCCCTGGGAAAGGGCACTATATAAATAAAAATCTATTTATTTATCTATCATGCCAGAAAATGGAAAACACTCCGGCTATTAAACAGCGTGCCAGTTCACATTGTGAATACTGCCATAGTTTGAGAAGTTGCCATCAGTATTGCAGCAGTTGTGCATTGTCCATTGCCTTACTGGTGGGAAACATCTGCAGGAGGAAGAAGCTAGCTGAATGGGAATCGGCCATGTGCAGCCACCATCTTGAAACATCCAGTACTTTAAATATTTTTTTGGACGTTCTTATTATAAAAGTAAACTGGAACAGTAGCTAAGTAAGCACAGTTTTAAACTAAATTTTCCATAGCCCCAACTTCAATGTAAAAGTTGTAGAGCCGTACCCCTACTCTTGCTTGATGCAGAAATAACATAGATGACTTGGCTGTCATCGGAGTTGGCTTCGTGATCAATCACACAAGCTGCAAATTTAGCTCTGTGTTTAGTAATTAGTTTGCAGCTGCTTGAGAGTCTGTGTGTATACAAGTCTTTCCCCCGGAGATTATCTTGAGCCGGGTTGGCAGGACATCTTGTATCTCAGATGTTCTTAGTTGGTCACAACCCCAGTCAAATGATTTGCACCGGAGCCTGGTTGAATAACTAAGGTCTGGGAGCAGTCTTACTTGGTGCCCGTGGTGTGGTACAGTGTGTTGGCTCTCCATCAGCATACAGCAGCTCATCTTGTTCCCAAGTGTCTGTGAAGATCACCATGATGGTGAATTGGGGGTCTTCACCAATGAGGCGACAGGCATTTTCTTTCACCACTCCCATTACTACTGTGAAAGCCTTTGTGGCTGTAAGTGAGGCTTCTTTTGCTTCTGTTGACTCTAGAAACTTTAGTGTCCAGTGCAGTAACCTTTATTACCAGTGTCTCCAGCTTGAAGTCCATAGACCCGATGTCTTCAGGAATGCCATGTTGGATGGCTGTACGGCCTCGGCTATCGTGGAGGAGGAGGTCGCCCCATCTCCACTACCTGCTTGCTGCATGTTTTTTGGGCGAGTTCCTTCCTGCACTCATCCTGTGGTATTTCTCCCCATTTTCTGGTCACAGTTGGTATCAGTCTGCTCAGCACTTTGTTGTCTGCACAACGGTGTCACTTTTGGTACCAGATTTTTCAATTTTTTTGCAATTACAGTAGATAAACTTGTTCACATTTCAGAGAGCGAAAACAAACATCTTGTCTGTTTGGCAGTTGGCTCCGCTGCCTGATAGCATCATCTTTAATTTATTCTTTTTTCTTCGACAAGTGCAGAATTTATGGACCAGTCATACGTTATTCCAGTCAATAAAGCGGGTTCCTTATCTGATTTTTGTAATTATCTTCCTATGTCTATTTTTCAGCCATCCAAGAAAAAATAGTTTTCAGTTACATGAATATATTACAGATTTTGATTTGATTTCTAAAACCCAGCATGGGTTCCGGAAGGGCATTGTACAGAGACCGCTTTGGTTAGGTTCAGGAGGGGCATTGTACAGAGACTGCCTTGGTTAGGTTCGTGGAAGCAGTGGACAGAACGACTGAAGCTGGATGTCTTCCTGGTACTGTGTTTGTGGACCTGACCAGGGCATTCAGCCTAGTTGACCACCCACATTTAATCAATCATTTCAAGCTTATGGGTGTTGGTAAACCAGCATTGGTATGGTTTTGGGATTATTTACATGATAGTGATCAGAGTATTAGATATGGAGGTTCCATATCATCTTATAGGCTGGTTCAGTATTAGGTCCCCCAAGGCTCCATACTGGGCCCATTACCATTTTCCTTGCTTATAGATCCCACGGCAAGTGTCATCTGTGGCTCTGAGCTACTTCTTTATGTGGTTAATGCTGTGCTATATTTCTGTGGTCCTTCTGTGGGTGAGATCAATTCAGCTCTTACGCACGAATTTGTTATAGTACAAAAGTGGCTGAGTCAAAACAGCTTGGTTTTAAATCGATCTAAAACGAAGGCTGTGCTGTTTGAAACTGCTCTGAAAGTCAAAATAAATGCAGGTAATTTTTAAAAATACTTGCTCTGGAAGGTACCCCTCTTGATTGTGTGGATACTTAGAAGTGTTTCAGGGTTATTTTAGATCCTGTTCTGCATTTTGGCCTGTATTTGGACAGTCATCTCAAACACTGATTTCAAAATTGGTACTTGTTAGAAAATACAAAATTTCGTAAGTAAAGAAACTTGTTTGGATATAGCATTCGGGTATTGATTTGTGCTTCAGTTGTGACTGACTCAGCACCTCGTAGCACTTTAGCTCGGAAATAAATGTTGCTTCAAAACATTGGCAAACCTACTGTGTTGGTTTGAAACCTATCATTGTGATGTTTTTAAGCAGTCTGTGCTGGTTATCTGTACAGTCCAACTTTAAACTCGTTATATCTCATTTTGTTTATAAAGCCAGAAAATCAGGTGTCCATAGCTGTTTAAGTGATCAGCTTGTCAATTATAGTAAACATTTTGAATGAATGCTTCTTCTGTTAGGAGGCAGTATAATGAAGTGGGTTAAGGCTCTGAGCTGCAGATCTGGAGACCTGGGTTTGAATCCCACAGCCTCCTAGGTGCATACTGTGTGATCCTGAGCAAGTCACTTAACTTCTTGTGCTCCCAGGTCGCATCCGGAAATGAGCTTCGGCTTAGTGTACTACTCCTGGTTAAACAATATTCCCTTTCTCTGGCCTCTTGTTATCTGTAGCATTTGCTTGTCCTTTTGCTGGACAACATGCTTTTGCTTTTGTGCTGCATCAGTTTAGAGTACCTTACCCATATATATACAAAATGCTTGCCTTCCTAAAAATTTTTTCTTTTGCTGTGTCCCAATATTTTAGAAATGTTGATATCTGTACTTGTTTTGGACGTTCTGGAGACCTAGGTCTGGATAACTGATGGGGAGATGTTCCCTGTCACACCATCGCAGTGATTGCTGCACTTGGGCAGTTAGAGGGTCCTTGCATCACATAACCAGGCGGGAGAACCCAGTCCAGAAGACTGTGGTAGAGATGCCAGTCCTCTGGTTCTGCTAGCAGACTGCTCCACTTCAGGGTCTACAGCATTAAAAATTGGTACAGAGAGCACCAAATTTTTCATGAGGGACCAAAAAAAAAAAAAAAATCTTATGAAATCTCTCCAGATCAGGATGCTGCCAGTATGGGTTTCTGCATCAGAAGACTTCCAAGTCCAGTCCCAATCCAGTATACAGACCAGTGTTGTAGTCTCTCCCGTGGGAAGAGAATATCAGGTTTTTCCAGAAGGTAATTCCTTCAGGCCTTATTGGAGTGATAGTGACCAGTCGATCGGGCTTGGGGCACATCTAGTCCAGATTCAGGCTAAGGAAGTAGAGTGCTCTCCAGATTTTAAGTCAGTGTTTTTGAGTATGTGGGCAGTGCATCTAGCCTTGGCACTCATGTAAGGACTGAGTTCGGACTCAGACAGTGCAGGTGAGGTCACCAGTCCAGGAGGCCATATACATGCTCACAGAAGCGATCAGGTCCTTCAGTGGGTGGAGAGCAAGCAGTTGTCCCTAATGATGGATCTTACTTTGAGAGGGTTCTTGCAGTACTAACATACTAACGTACTAAAATGCCAGCAGAATAGGCCTAACGGTCTTTCGTGTCTGCTCGTTTGGTCAGCCCCCACCCTGGGAGCTGACGTTGCTGTAGGTAATAACCGTTTGGACTGAGCCGCCAGGCGCTAGGACCACATGGAAAACTTTAGCTAGCAGTATATAGTGGGGGACCGCCCCCAATGTCACGGCCCCATGCTTGCCCTCCAGTTCTTTCCCGCAGTCGACCTGCTCACGTAGGACCTTGCGGAATGCTACTAAAGTTAGGCTGCTATCTTCGATAAGCATAACTTTTGAATTTCTTTGTTTTTTTTCCTCTCAAAATAGTAGAATTTTGTTGGATTGCATGTCTTCTCCAACTCTTCCTGAATTGCATCACAATGAGTGCGCCTGTGGCAAGCAGCTCCTGGAGAAGGACCACCCACACTTCGTGCCTCTTGTGCTTGGGACCCAACTATGACACCAAGGTCTGTGTGACCTGCCAGAAATTTAACTAGGCCACATAGAAACGCAGGCAGCAGGCCCTTGAAGCCAGCCTTTTGAAAACAAAACTCGCTTCCATGGAAAAAGAGCTGCAACAGATGTGAAGTGCTTCTGCATCTCCGGGAGGTTCTTCTGCCTCCCACAAGTAGAAGACGAAGAAAGACAGGGAGAGACACCGGGACCGGTCTCTTTCAAGGCCGCGGCTCCCTCCGGGGATCACGACCGACGAGAGTCCTTCCTCCAGCAAGGGAAGTGCCCCTCTGTCTAAGTCCTTTCCTGCTGCAGAGCAGACTGAGACACCCCGCCCTGGGCTGGTTACGGTTCAGGCGGGCACCTCCGGGGATTCGGAGGCTCCTTCCACCCTCAGGCCCCTCAAAACTCCCGGCCTAAGTCTAGTGGTTCAGCTGGTAAGTTGGGCATCGGGTCTTCCAATGAAGGTACAGCCTCGGCTGATAAGTTGGGTGTAGGTCCTTCAAACGAACGCCCAGTTACGGCGTGCCCATCTGACGCTGGTCTTCCAGACAAGTGCACACTGCTGCTTACGCCGCAGCCTCCTTGGGAGGAATCCCTCTTCCAGGACTGTCCTATGTCACCTCCAGTGGTACCTCCGGACTCCCCCATCTCTTCGACGCTGGAGGAAGAGGCGTGGCCACCTGCTGGTCCCTCTAACATACCAGTGCCGGACTGCCTGTCACCAGACCTCTCTTCAGGGACTCCAGTGCCTACGCCTGTGGACCCTTCAGCTGGGCCTTCTGCTTCCTCCCCCCCAGACTCTGGTGGGTCCCTCCAACCCTTAGGGACCGACGCCAGGACTACCTCCAGCAGGCCCACAACCTGACCGGATCCTATGGGGGCCCTCCAATAGTCGTTCTGGGCCACCTTCAGGTCCTTCAGCACTGCCTTTAGGACCTACTCCGTGCTACCCGATAGCGGGTTATCTGGCACCACAATACCCTAGCTCAGGGTATCCGACGCCGCACTACCCGACGCTGGGGTACCCTACGCCAGGGTACCCAATACCCAGCTACCCGGGGCTGGGCTGTATGCCGCTGTACCAGCCCAGCTGCCTCCATCTCCTCCACAGCCTCAGTTGAATTTTGAGGCCTTTTTTTACTCTTGATGGGCTAAAACCAAGTCTTAGCTGGTAACTGAGCTGGACCAACATCAGACAGTGGCAGCCTCCACGCTGGTCCACCTGACTCACACCACAGTCTCTGTTGCTGGTGGAGAGGTGCACCCCACATTGGGTCGCATGTTGGGTGCCTCCTCGGTGGAGGGCTGTGGCAGTGGGTTATGTAACTGGGTAATAAAATGACCTTTCTCAGGTTCTTGCTGGAACTGCACAAAAGGAAGAGACGACAAACGCGTAGTTTCCAGATAAATATAATTTATTACTGGTAAATAATAATGGTACAGGCTTACAACCAACAGTATAATGACTGGGAGAGTATCCAACTTCCTTACCTACCTAGTCGCAGTCTCTAGTCTCAGTAAAGCTATGTGCTGCAAGGGGTTTTGTACCCCGATAATCATTATGGTTACAATAAAAAAAGAGGCATAAAAAGTAAGCAATTGGCTAAAAACAGATGGTGTCAGTAGCCATCCTAACTAACATAAGAAGTTGCTTAGCTTGCAGAAGGTAAGTGAACAATAAGGTCTGTGATACTTCCAGGGTCACTTGTAGTTACGGTTGTGCACAAGCACTAAAGATGGCACTGTTGCCTAACTTATGATTATACAATAAAAATATAATGGATAACATCACCCAGTAGCAGAATACATTGTGAGAATATAGTGAAGCATGATATGCATGAGAAAAGTACAGTAGAACTCAGATCCTGACACTTACACTTATACAGTAAGTGCCTGTGCCCTAAAATTAGTACAGATACCTACATATGTGTTGCTACCTGCAAGGTGGGGGTACAATCAGTGGTGCTGGTCCATGGATAACAGTTGGCTGAACCTTGCAAGGAAGGTCCCCTTCCCAGGGCTTTGTCCCCAGATAGGAGTCCTTTGTTGGACTCAAAGTCTGATTCTTCCTCTGCCTCAGAGTACGAGACTCCTCTGGAGGATCACAAGCCTAAGGAGACTCCCATGTCTTCCCCCAGAGGACCCTTCCTTTACAGACATCCTCAAGAAGATCCAGGAGGCTAATGGATGGAAGACTGAGGACCAGGATCCTCAGTATAAGAGATAGGCAGAGCACTTCAACCTCCCTTAGCTGTCTCCCTTTCTCATTCCTCCAAGGATTGGGCCTCACAAAGACTTGGCCACCACTGTTTGGCAGCAGCCAAGTCCCAGACAGTTTCTGGGTTGGCAGATCCCAGCTCTCCCACTGCCTCCTGACTTGCAGCTCCCCCAGTCCTTCACTAGGTCCAGAGGAGCTGGTAGGGGGCAGGTTTGCCAGCCACCTGGTGGGGTGGGATGTGATCAGGGCAGACTAGAGGGTCCTTCAGCTCATAGCTCAAGGTCGCACACTGGAATTTCTAGAGACTTCCAGAAAGTCTTCCAGGTCACTCTCATTACTAGAAAGGTCACATTCCAAGAAGAAATTGAGGCTCTGCTAAGAAAATCCACCATAGAGCCCTTTCCTCAGGGCCAGATCGGAAGGGGATGTTACTCCCACTTCTCCCTGGTCCCCAAAAAGATGGGAAACCTTCGGCCAACATTGGACCTCAGCACACTCAGTCTGAACATAGAGTACGAGAGATTTCACATGTTGACTCTCCCAGGTCTGTTGCCACTGCTTCACCAGGGACAGTGGCTCTGCATGCTGGACATGCAGGATGCCTGCCTGCATATTCCAGTCTTCCCTGTCCACCACCGCTTCCTCAGGTGTGCCTTCCAGGGGGAGCACTTGCAGTTCAGAGCTATCCCCTTTGGCCTGTCCTTGGCACCCATGGTTTTTACCAAGTGCCTAGCAGTAGTGGCAGCTGCTTTGCATTGTCGGGGCCATTATGTGTTGCCGTACCTAGACTACCAGCTTCTGTCAGCCCTGTCGAGGGACAACATGGTAGCCTCTCTGTCTGCTACCCTGGACCTGTTCCGTCAGTTGGGTATTACGGTAAACTACCCCAAGTGTCACCTTATCCCTTCTCAGCGCCTCCAGTTTATTGGGGTGGTGCTGGATACATCCCAGGGTCAGGCTTTCCTCCGGGTGGAAACACTGCAGCAATGGGGCATGCATATGGCCTCCAGCCGCTGGGTAATGGCCAGAGCCATTTTACATCTCCTGGGCCTTATGGCAGTGGCCATCATCCCCACTGTTCTGTTAGCCACACGCAGTGGACCCTCCCTGTTCAGTAGGCTCAGAAATCAGATGACCTGGACAGCAAGGTTCTGGTGTCCAGTCCCATGTGGCAGGATCGCCTCTGGTTGCAGGACCCGAACAACCTCTGCTGAGGTGTTCTACTCCAGACCCTAACCGTGGATGCCTCAGGTCAGGGCTGGGGAGCCCATCTGGGAGACTGCAGGACTCTGGCATCTTGGTCTCAGAGGGAGCTCTCTCTACACGTCAGCATGCTAGAGATGAGAGCAGTGTTGTATGCCCTTCAGGCATTCCAGTCCCTTCTCCTCCCAGGCACGCTACTTTTCCAGTTGGACAACATGTGCGTGGTATGGTACCTCAACAAACAAGGAGGCACGTCTTTGTATCCCCTGTGCAGGGAAGCGATGCGTGTGTGAAACTGGACAGTCCAGCACCGCCTCCAGCTCACGGCAGTGCATGTCCCGTGCGTTCAAAACGTTCTAGCGGACAATCTCTGCTGCACCCAAGCAAGGGCCCACGAGTGGGAACTGAGTAAGGCGGTGGCCAAAGAAATCTTTGACCTCTGGGGTTGCCCAGATCTTGATCTGTTCACTTCCCCATACAATGCAAAACTACCCTGTTTCTGCTTGCTCGTTCCCGGGCCTGGTGCATTCTGGCAAGACGTACTGTCTCTTTGCTGGACAGGGAGTTTCTTGTATGCCTTCCCTCCTGCTCCTGTAGAGGGTACTCCTGAAGTTACGGACAGAAGAGGCTCAAATGATTCTGATTGCCCCTTATTGGCCTCGCCAAATTTGGTTCCCTCTGCTCCAGCAGTTAGCGGTGGAGCTGCTGGTTCCTGTACCCCTCTGCCAAGACCTTCTGACCCAGGAGCAGGGCAGGCTGGTTCATCCAGGACTCAAGTCCCTTCACCTTCACGCGTGGCACCTTCTGACATAGCTGCCTCGTGCTTTGGAGTCTCTTCCAGAGTTGCTTAAGTCCTTGTGGAGGCCAGAAAGCCATCCACAAGAGCTACTTCAACAATGAAATGGAACTGGTTTTCCATTTGGGCAACCTCTAAGGGTTGGGATCCGTTCTCCTGTCCCGCACGTCATGGAGTACCTGTTGCACGTTTTGTACCTCGGGCTCAGCTATTCTTCGCTGAAGGTCTACTTGTGTGCCATTTCTGCCTACCACACCCTGGTGGACGGCAAAACATTGGCTCAGTTGGAAGTCTCCTGCACTTTTCTAAAGGGGATACTCCATTTGAAACCTCCGGTGCGGAACCCTGTTCCCCTCTGGGATCTGAACTTTGTTCTTGAGAAACTCACTCTGCCTCCCTTTGAACTGGCCATGAGTTGCAACCTGCGCTTATCTGTCTTGGAAAGCACTCTTTTTAGTGCCATTACTTCTGTTCGAAGTATTTCCGAGCTTCAGACTCTTATGTGTAAGGAGCCCTGTTTGATTTTTCGCAGAGACCGGGTGGCTCTGCGTACCTATCCTAGGTTTCTATCGAAGGTAGTTTCTGAGTTTACTTTAAGTCAGACTGTACACTTGCCAGTGTATTACCCTGAACATATTCCAATCAAGGGGAGGCAATTCTGCACACTTTGGATGTGCACAGAATTTTGCATTACTATATGAATCTGACAAAATCAGTTGGTAAGACAGATACGCTTTTCGTTTCCTTTGCGCCAAAGAGGGGATGTGGTAGTTTCCAAACAGTGTTTATCTAAATGGTTGGCAAACTGCATTTTGTTTTATCAGAAGTCTAACAAGCCACTTCCAGGGGAAGTTGAAGGGCACTCAACCAGAGGCATGGCTGCATCTACTGCTTGTTTCAGAAATGTTTCTGCCACAGACATTTGTATGGCAGCCACTTGGACCTCTGTCCGCACCTTCACTAAACATTACAGTCTGGACATTGCCTCTAGGCGCAGGGCAGGCTTTGGACTAGCCGTCCTTCAGGGCCTCCTGTCTTAATTTTGCACCTACTGCAGACCTTTCCTGCGTTCCGTGGTCCGCCTGTGTCTGATTTTCACTGCTTGGGACTCCGTCCGAACGGTTATTACCTACAACAAAAGCCTTCTTGAAGTAAGATAGTACTGTTATGTAAGAACTAACCGTAATGATAGATCTTTGAGAGAGGCTTTTGCAGTAGGTAGGCTTTTCCTTCCTTCCCACGGCTGCTGTTCTTTTTCAGCCTCTCTCTTGGCTTCAGGAGTCCACTCCTTTCTCCTGTCACACCTTTTCCAAGTCTCCTGCAGGAGAACTGGAGGGCGGGCATGGGGACCGCCTCTTATATGGCATCTGGCTGACGCCAGTCATGTGACATCGGGGCGGTCCTCTGCTACATACGGCTAGCTAAAGTTTTCTGTATGGTCCTAGTGCCCGGTGGCTCAGTCCAAACAGTTATTACCTACTGCAAAAGCCTCCCTAGAAGATCTGCTGTTACTGTAAGTTCTTGCATAACTGCTTTTCCCTGACAGGGTAACGGGGGTGTTTCCTGGTCTTAGAGATTTTCATCCTGCTGTACAAAAGGTCCAGCAGCCCTCAGCTGGCTTTCAGCATAAAATGAGGATTCTCTGGTGGTGAGGATTTTCAGTCAGTTTTTGGTGCTTGTGAGCAGAAGTCTTACTTGATTGATTGCAGACGTGGGCCATTTAGGTTAACCATGTGTATCTGTTTTTCATATGCTTCCACAGTTACACTGGGGCTCCAAGGGTTTCAGCAACCAGGAGGAGGTTTCTTATCATAGCCTCAGAGTGGGCAAGAAGAATGTGATTTTTCAGATTGGCAAATCCTGGCACTGCAAGCATTGTTTTTCCTTTTGGCTCCTATTCCATGGAGACTTGCTCAGTTGGGGACAGTTTCTACATCCAGTCTAGAGGTGACATGGTTGGCAACCTGGCTTCTCTGTGGCTGAGTCCCCTGAAATGGAGATTGCTTACAAAGCCATTGTCATCTTGATGGCCTCTAGGAAGGTATCCACGTGCTAACTCTTGGTAGTGTATGGTTCATCTTCTTGACTGGGCCTAGAGCCCAGGATAATAGGCCCACTGGGGCCATGGTCTGCAGTTTTTGATCATTACAAGTGAGAATGGACGGGATGAAGTATTGAACACCATAACGGAGCTGGAGGCAGGTGTCTACACTCTGGTGTTAGAACCAACCTTGGGAACATCCTTGAGTTTCACCAACAGAACAACAGGCTAGAATATCATTTGTTCATGATGGGCACTTGGTCAAGTCTCAAGCCTACCTCATAAACCATATAAAACAATGTAGGATTGGCTGATGTCTTACTTCACCACCTATTGCGCAAAAGATTGATAATTATAATGAACTTGCATGAGGCAACATATGTATATTAGGGTTGAGTAAGCACTACTATGTTAAATTCAAATTTTTGCACCTTAACTTTGCCCCCATTCAACCAGTTTACATGAAATTTGGAAAGCACAGCCTCTCTGCCAGGATCTCTTGATCCTGTAAATTTCATGTAGATTGGTTCAGGGGAAGAGAAGTTACAGAGGTGCAAAAAAAACCTCAAAAGTATCCTTTATTGAAATTTTTAAGACTCTTTTTGCCACCCGGTAACTAAAAACAATATAAGGTTTTGAAACCTGAAACTTTCAGGTTTGATAGAGGATGGTCCAAGGTGTGTGCTTTTGTGGTTTTTAGGTCCCACTGTTAAGTAGTTTTTAAGTTATTTAACAAAAATGTTCAGTTTCTGAGCATGCGCAATTCAAAAAATCAACATTCTATTCATAACTGACTTTTTGCGAAAGCAGCAGTTTACACTATACCGCACAGCTGTCTTTAATAAATGACAGCTGTGTCATATAGTGCAACCCCTTCTGCTGCCACCACTCGGAGGTCAGGGACGGGGTTACTGTCATTGTAGCCCCGCTATTCTGACTGTGCTGTACCTTCAACTATCTGTACACCGGGTGCTCCAGTCCCCAGTTGCAGTGTATTAATTCATTTATTTGTACAGTCCGACACCAGGATGCCCACCACCGGTGTCGGATGTCTATTGCCCCTGCAGCCTGTTGTTGTCACAACTCCCCCCCAAGCAGAATGGGACACTGGGGAGCCCACCCCCAGTGTCCCGAAATAGATTAATTTTATAGCTATACCTGCAAAAAAAAAAAAAAATCCCCAGTGTCCTTTCTTTTTTTGTGTGTGTGTATTTAGACCTGAAATAAAGAAAACGGTCCCTCGTGGTTGCTGCTCTTACCCTCCCCCCATCCCAACTCTCCCACTGAGCGCCCCCCCCACCCTGTACTTACCTGCCAGGTCGTATGCTGTCATCTTTTGTGGACTGGGACACATCTGCCCTGTTCAAAGCGAAACCGAGAACTGAGGAATAGAGCCTAGTGCCGTATAATGTATTTGCCAGTTAGGACCTGGTTGCACTATACGACACAGCTGTCATTTACTAAAGGACAGCTGTGTCGTATAGATTGCACTATATAACACAGATGTCCTTTACTAAACCACAGCTATGTTGTATAATGTAACTGGCTGTTGTCACTCGCCCTGCCATCCTGATGTGCTGTGCCATCTGCACACCAGGGGCCTGATCCCCAGTGACAGTCTCTTTAGTTAATTTATTTCACTGTGTAATCCAACACCAGGATGCCCACCCCCGGTGCTGGCACCCCCAGCCAGTTATTTAATAAATTGTTGCCGACATCAGGGGCCCCAGTCCTTGTGTCGGCATTTATTAAATCTTACCCCCTAGCACTGTGGGACATGGCGCCCCAACTCCAGTGTCCCGAAATAGTTTATAAAAATTGGCATACAATCTGACACGGGATGCCCACCCGTGTTGTCGGACCCCTCACCACCCCGCCCCTTGTTTAATAACATTACCCGACATCGGGGGGGCCCCAATCCCTGTGTCAGATGTAAGTATATATATCCCCCCAGCAGTATGGGACACTGGGGAGCCCACCCCCAGTAGTCCCAGTATAGATGTTTAATTTGTGTCCCTGTTTTAAAAAAAAAAAGGCCCTTGACTGTTTTTTGTTTTAACTTTAGAAAAAGAAAACTGCCCCTCGTCGTCCCCTTCCCCATCCCGACCCTCCCATTGAGCACCCACCACCCCACACCCATTCTTACCTATACTTACCTGCTGGGGTGATGCTGTCATCTTCTGTGGAATGGGACACGTCTGCACTCTTCAAAGCCGAACCGCAAACTGAGGATTCAAGGTAAGTGCTGTATAATGTATTTCACTAGTGTCTTCAACTTATGTTGATATCGTTGCCGTTTTTAGGTATTTTTTCACAAAATTTTCAACATGTGCATTTTGGGACCCCACCTCATTAACACTGTCGCTGTCGTTTCATTACTTGGACATGGAAGGTGAGTTCATGGTTGCTGTGCAAAATCACCTTTCAGGATCAATTAATGAAATGACAGTACAATGTTGAGGTGGGGGTCCAAAAACATGTTGAAAGTGTGAGAAAATTCCTAAAAAAATGGCCGAGTTACAAGCGTGTGTTGAGCAGTTTCTACACAGGCGCATAACATTGGTAATTTACAATAGTTTGACTCCAGATTTTCAACATACCCATTTTATTTTTCCCACCACCTCATGAACAGTACAGCTGTCATTTTTCACATCCTGTCCAAAACATGTTTTCGCACCTGTGGTACGGAATAGCGTTTCAGCATGGATTTGAACATTTACACCTATGGGGTATATGAGGTGGGCTCATAAGAAGAATATGTTTAAAGTTTGGGGTCAAAATATTAAAAAAATAATTTATTAAGTAACATTGATTTGCAGGGATGTCCGTTGCACCTCTGGGGAACACGCTGCCTTACCGTGCCAGTAAGCTAAGTTTAGGTGTGAATTTGGCGAGCTGGTTTACTGGGACAAGGCTGATGGGGAAGGTGCTGCAACATGCAGTCCCAGTCATAGCCTGGGTAGGGACGGAGCAGTGTTTTGGCGCAGACGCCACACCCTGTGGTGGGACAGGGAACCTCGCCCACAAGGTATCGAAATGTGTGCCGGGGTCTGATGGGCCCATGCACTGCATCATGACTGTCTCCAGTATTGTATTTAACTCATTTTGCACAGGTCCCAGAGGGACTTGCGCAAATGAGGATACACTTCCAGCACTGTCTCCAATATTGTATTTATCTCTTTCAGGACCTGCACAAATGAGGATACAGTTCAACTATCACAAAAAGAAGGGAAATTCTTTGCAAACAGTTACGTTAATGCAGTCATTAGGGTTGTAAAAATGCAAAGTGTACAAAGACAGGAAATTAAAAAACATTAGGGATTTGGGTCTCTGGAGTATTGTCGAATCCGTGGTCGGGTCTGTCTTGGGGTTGTCAACTCTAATGCCCACCCCTGCCCTGGATCAGATGAGGTCAAATGTGATGTCTTCAGGGCCCTGCGTGAAGAAAGCTTTGACAGATTATGTTGGCCATACTGTGTCACTTTGAGGCACTAGGCTGGAGCAGTATCTTGTGCTTTGGACAAGAGGCTATTGGCTGGGGGGGGTGGGCATTAGATTTGACAACCCGAAGTAAGACCCCACCACTGATTTGCCAATACTCTGGAGACCCAAATCCCTAATGTTTTTCATTTCCTGTCTTTGTACGCTTTGTGTTTTTACAACCCTAATGTCTGCATTAACGTAGATTTTTGCAATGGAAAAAAAAAAGGAAAAAAAAAAAAATATAGATATATATACACACACACCAGGGTTTGAAATTGCTGGTATCGCATCGCGCAAACCGGCTGATCACGCTAGTCGAAACAAAGAATGGATCGCAAAACAATGCGATCCATGTTTCTGTGTAATTTATTTTATTATGTCAACATGCGGTCCTGCAAACTACATTCAGCCCCAAGATATACATCCAAAAAGGGCATTTACGAGCCCATTCAGTTTAATCTGCGTACTAAGTACACAATAAGTGGCAGGACTTGAGTGTGCAACAATGATTTTGTTCCCCCCAGGGATTATGTTTAGCAAGAAGTTCCTCTTAAATTTTTTTTTGGTTTTTTTCTTGGGTAAAGACTGCTCCCCGTAAGTGCACGTCCTTTCTTTTGATTGGAGATCCTGGCTCAGTAAATCTGCTGCACATCAGTCCTGCTTTTCCCGCGCTTGTTCTGTCCCCCACATCCTGCATGCAACTTGCGTGGAGAGTACCGATCAGTGGTTAGGTGGTCGGCGCTTTGAGTTATAGACAGCGCGGGAATGGCGTGCGCATTGTGGTAGGCAGAATGTGAACAAGCATGTAGCTGGCAGCAGGAGATTGTGGTCTCGGACAGTGGCGGCAGCACAAAACAAAGAACGTAGGATTATTTCAGATTAGTGCCAGTGGCAAAGCAAAGTGATCGGTTGCCAGCCTGGTCATCTCTATTTCTTAATGGAACTCTTCTGTGCTCTGTAGTAGTCTCTGTCAGTGTTTGCATACCACGTTAAAATGCAGACAGATCCAACCTCTGGAATCGGCTTTTATTCAAATTGTCAAATTTTCGACTTAAAAAACTTGAAGGTATTTAATACTGCAGTGCTGATTCATTACCGCAAGAGATCAGTTGTGCTTACATTGGGGGGCTTCACATACCTTATGTTTACCTAAAGTGGATCGTTTCTGTCATGGTTAACAATTGCCAGCAAAAAAAGTGCCTTGCAAGTTACCTGTTGTTGTCTGTGCACATAAACCCGTAAATCATACTGCTGAGTGAGTATGGACTGGTGCGACCTGATGCATCATGGATATGATTGGTGAACTCATTTTGAATAGTTCAGTGCTGCTTAGATTTTGTATGGGCAATGAAGGAAGTCTGTTTACCGCAGTTGAGTTAGAAAAAAATTATAGTTTTCTGTTTTGAGCTGAGAGAGCAGAGGTTGTGCAGACTAACTAGGCTACCGTTTTACAAATAAGACTCGTCTGGTGGTAGGGGGGAGCTGTGGGCTGGATGTGGTCATACTGCCAGAGTGGGGGGGGGGGGGTGTGTGTGCTCCATTTTGTTGTCTGCTGCTATCTAAATTCCCCACTGTACCCAGTCCAGCAGCTTGTTTGTAGCCATGCAACATATGACAACTTTTTGTTTTTGCTAGTCAGTGCGATCCCTTTGCTGCACATTATCTACATTGAGTAGCACTTTTCCGCACAAAAGTGCTAATCAATAAAAATCCTCTTTTAAAACCCTGATACACACGTACATATACTGTATATTATTTTTGTACAGGATCACTAATAACTGTTGCATAAATATCAGGTTTTGTAAACATAAAAAAAGGCAAAATAACAAAGTAATAACTTGCAAAGCAAGAAACCAAAATAAAAGTAATCAGACACGATATGCAGTCTTACTAAAGTTTTATAAATAGTTTTTTTTTTTTTGCTCATGCATAGATTTAATAGTTTCTGTATATAGTTTTTTTTTTTTTTTTTATTTACTGTGCTTTTTTTCCACCCCCAACGTCGGGACTTTCTGCCCCAGTCACAGTCCCCGCCGCCATCCACTCCCATATGGCCGAGACTCCCTGGTTGCCCCCTTGACTTACCCCCCCAGGGCGGGGCACTGGCCAAGGCGCCGTGGACATATGTCAGGTCTGGGGAGCTGGCTGGGAACTGATGATGGCACGGTGAGGTGGGCGTCATGGAGACGCTGTTTTTCCCACCCTGTAAGCTTGGGGGCGAGGACGTGCAATGACTACCTGCATCCGCCCTGCCCCCCTGACGTCCAGATGCTGGCTGCTTGAGGTGCGCCGGGGGTCCCTCATGCACCAGACATTCTCCCTGCTCTCCCCCCAGAGAAGGAGAGCAGTCCATGGGACGCTCCATCCTTCTCCCCGCCAGTCTGCCCAACCCACCCGGTCCATTCCCTCGAACTCCGGTCGCCGGCATCGCAAGCAGAAATCCAACCGCTTCGCTGACGGGCAGGCTGTATATAGGTATTTTAAAGAATTTCTCTTTATAGATAGTAAAGAATTTCTTTGTACACCTATATTTTAATATGTTAAGATTATTGTCCTCATGCAACCATGCCTGGGCTAACTTATACTAAAATTATAAATATATATAAAAAATATATAACATTTAAATAATATTAAAGCAATACTCAGATATTTGGTTTGTTGCAAAATGTGGGTTTTCTTCATAATTCAAAATTACAGGTGAGAGTTATTCTTTTTGCTGTTTAAATGTCCTTTTAGTCCTTCTGGCTTTTATTCCACTCTTGCAGAGGAGACCCATTCTGGCACGGATGCATGAAGACAGGGAAGTCTCTTATGATGCAAACACAAAGAGAAAGGTTTTGCTTCTTCTGGCCCACACAGAAAGGCAGCCCTTGCATTTGGCGGGAAACTTTTTCAGCCATAAAATAGTCTTGACCGACAGGTCCTAGCAGCATCGAAGTTAGAAGAGAACTGGGTGTCTTATCAAGGAGCTGGAATTCTTACAGTCGAGTAGTCCAACTCATTGTGCATATATTCAAATCCACCAGTTCTGGTTGGCTGGATGAGGGGGGTGGTCAATTCCCTCTTCTTACGACCCCTCCTCTTTGCAGTCTCCTGACTTACTAAAAAAGGTTTAGCACCAAATTTTCTTTTCCTCCATGCATTTAAATGCAACCAGATATGATTTTAATATACAGATATTTAAGTCAAGCACATTGTTTACATTTTAGTGTGTTACAAGTTTATAATGTCTGTAGTTCAGAAGGTAATGATTGTTACAAACATTGTTTCCAAGCAGATTTCTTTAAGAGAAATTAATTGGCTTAGTTCTCATGTCCTGTGCTCCAAGATGATGTATTTTTCATTCAGTTCCACCTTCAGGAAGTCTATTAGAAGCACAAAATCTCCTTTGAGTGAGTCTTCTCTTTTTGTCTGACTCTCCTGGGCTGCAGGCTCGTAAATCTCCAGGTGACGGGCTGTTTTTCCCAAAACAGTGTGAAGAACTTTCAAATGATATAACTCGATATTGCAGTAATTTGTATGAATAAAAGTTATAGTTTTGGATGTCTCATGAGTTGAGTGTCTAGAAAAATGCAAACAAGAGCAAGTTATCTCCAAAACTCTTAGCACAGGACATATTTGTAAATAACTTGTTTTTCCCACAGGCTGCATCCATGAATTTCACTTCTTTAGTAGGTAAAAACACAAGCTTTCAAATGATGTGGTTTGTATGCTGGCAGCATCTTGGATTTCTTGCAGTAAACAAGTTTCTGTTCAATATTAAAATGTATTGCCTTTTACTTCCTACTCTTGAAATATCAAGGAGCCTCATTGCTTATCATATTTATAAGGATTGGTATGTGGTTGTCATTGAAACCTGTCTGGTCCCGGTGTTAATGTCCACATCCCCAGACCTTGAAGTCGGCCTGCTGGAACCTCAATGGGGCCCACTTCTCTTACTGAAGGAAATGTGCTTTTTAAAATGCAAGTCTGTTTTTTTTTTTTTTTTCTTGACTTCAAGTGTCCATTCAGGTAAACAGAACCACTTAGAGCTTTTGAACCAATTGTCTCAGTATTACGTCACTTCCCAAATAACCATATATTATAACTACATGTAACTAGATATTATTACTAAATATGATATTAAATATTTTTGTAATTTATAATTTGTTCCTACAGACGTGTCCTACATTCCCAGAGCAGTTAGAAGGCGCTCTGCTTCTGTTGGTTTCCAGTTTCTTCTTGTGGTTTACACACCCATCCCTGGCTTTCTTTGAGTTCTTACTTCGAGAGGGCTTTTGCAGTAGGTATTCACAAAGAGGACTAGGCCGCCAGGCGTCTGGACCCCATGGAAAAATTTCTAGCTAGCAGTCTCTGGCGGGGGACCCCCCCCACGTCAGCTGACCGACATCAGCTTACGTCAGTATAAAGGGTCAGTCCCCCACGCCTGCCTTCCAGTTTTTCCCCCCGTCGGCTTGTGAAAGTACCTCGTGGAAGAACAGCGCTACTTCTGCCGCCATTTTGGATGAGTATTTTCTCATTTTCTGTATAAAAATGTAAAGTTTTTTTCTCTGAATTGTTCCTTGTATCCAGCTGTGTATGTCACCCCCAATGCCCTTGAATCGCATAAAAACAAGTGTGAGTTGTGTGGCTCCCAACTCCCTCACAAGGATGGCCACTCCTTCTGTCTCTTCTGCCTAGGCCCGGACCACCATATGGAGGAGTGCAACCACTGCCACAAATTCAATTTGGTCACCTGCAAGAGGCAACAGCAGTCCCTGGAAGCCCACATTTTAAAGAAAAAGATGGCCTCCTTGAAAAAAGAATTGAAAAAACTCCAGCAGACGTCGACTTCTGCCGGAGGCCACCATAAGAAGAAACGGGACAAGGAAGGACACATAAATATGAAGGGTCAAATAAAATCTTGCCACAATGCATGACACCACTTGTGCGAAAATCCATAAAAAAGAAAAATAAAGCATTTATAAAGGCTAAGAAAAGTGGCAGCAGTAAATGCTGGGACATATATAAAAAGCTTCTTAAACAATCAAAAAAAAAAAAAACATACAAAATGCTAAACAGAAATGGGAGCTCATGCCTGCACGTAAGTTTCAGGATAACTATAAATCATTTTATACTTATGTTAATAATAGGAGGGGTGAAAGCAAATCCATAGGACCCCTCAAAGGTTCTGATGGTAATATGGTGACAGAGTATTCTGCAATGGCTGAACAATATAATAGTTTTTTTGCATCTGTCTTCAACAAGACCACCTATTCTAGAAAATACCATCTCGACCAGACACCGAACACAGGCCTTAGCAGAAATAGAGAGAATATTCTTAAAAGACTTCAAAAGCTAGATCAGAATAAATCACAGGGATCAGATGGGTTGCATCCCAGAGTTAAGGAGTTGGCAGAGTTTTTGGTTGGTCCAGTTACAGCTATCAAAAATCACTGGAGGAAGGGCTAGTTCTGGAGGCTTGGAGACAGGCAGTTGTAGTACCCATTGATAAAAAAGGCACCAAGCACGAGGTGGAAAATTATAGGCCCATTAGTTTGACGGCAGTCCTAGGCAAGATCCTGGAAGGTATTATTAAGGATCATATGATCAATTATCTTGCCTCAACAAATAACATAGATTGTACCCAGCATGGATTTACTCAGGGCAGGTCTTGCCAGACCAACCCACTTGAAATTTATGGTAAGGTCAGTAAAGCCTTGGCTGGCAGGCATTCGGTTGATGTCATGTTTTTTGACTTCTCGAAGGCATTCGTCAAAGTCCCACATGGTGAGCTTATCGATGCCTTAGTTGAGCTTGGTATTGAGGGTAAAATATCCAGATGGATAGAAGCCTGGCGCTCTGATAGGAAACGGAGAGTTAGCTTAAAAGGGTCATGCTCGGGTTGGGCAAATGTAACCAGTGGGGTGCCGCAGGGTTCCGTGCTGAGTCCCTGTCTATTTAATATCTACATTTCTTCAGTGAACACCGCCACAGGAGTATGGGTATCCAAATTTGCTGATGATACTAGAATTGGTCACATAGTAGACAGCCAAGAGGAAGCTGGTAACCTCCAAACAGCCTTAGGTGACCTGGAAAACTGGGCATGTGATTAAAAAAATTTAACTTCAAAATACTGATAAATGCAGTGTCATGCATTTTGGGCAGAATAACAGACAGATGAACTACTCACTAGGTGGGCGGATACTCAATAAGGTGGAGGATGAAAGAGACCTGGGTATCCGGATAAGTAAAGACCTTAGTTTCAAGTCACAGTGTAATCAAGCTATAAAAAAAATCTAGTAGCATTTTACACTGTGTAAATAAACATATTAAGTGCAAAAATAAGGATGTATTGTTGCCCCTCTATACATCCCTGGTGCGACCACAGATGGAGTACTGTGCCCAGTTCTGGTCCCCAGGTGGCAAAAGAAAAATAAAGGCCATTGGGCGAGTTCAGAGAAGGGCAACTCGCATGATCAAAGAGGTAAAGGGGCTAGATTACCAAACAAGACTTAACACCCTGGGCCTGTATTCCTTGGAATACAGACGATTGAGGGGCGACGTGTCTAATTTACAGAGCCATTACAGATGCACAGTTGTGGGAGCTTTTGGGTCTGGAGTATAGAAATCTTCACTATAGTACTAGATCACACCCTCTGCAACTTGAAGGAAAAAGATTTAAATCCACCAAAAGGAAAAATTGGTTCATGGTTAGAGTAACCAAAATTTGGAATGAACTCCCTCTGGAGGTAGTGGCCAGTGGTAGTACTACCCGGTCATCAAAATTCAGTAAATAAATAAATAATGTTCAGTTTCAAGTCAAAATTGAATGTACGCTGTAGTACAAATAACATATTGGGATACTGCTGACTTTTGCAAGCTGTAAGGGACTTCGGTCTAAATAAAGCTCTGCATCACCTATGAAACCTAAGGAAAAACCACAGGGACAGTCATCTACAGCCCCCGCGACTGCGGCTGGAGTTGCGGTCTTACAGGTATCTTCCCCTCTGGGGGATCGCTCTCCGACAACTGCCTTGGTGGTTACCAAGCGTGTGTTGGCCCCCCCCGTCGGGAGCCTCCGGAGCAAAGGAGGCCTCCACTCCCATTACAGCCATCTCTAGGTTTGGGCCTAAAGGTGCGAGTGGGTCCAATAAGTCTGGTACTGGCTCTGCCGTCGCCTGCCCGGCAAGGCTGCTAAGCCGGTCGTCAGCTCTTCCAATCACAAAACCCGCAACCCCGCGTCAGGCACTGACGCCACGCCTGACGCCTGGGAGTTGCTGCAACAGAAGTCTGTTCTGTTGCCATCCAAACTCCTATGTTCCTGCAGACTCCCCGTGGACTCTTTCCTGGCGGGGTCGAAGATACTGGGATGCTGTTGTTGAGGTGCCTTAGCCAGAAACCTCCGGCCGCTGGACTTGATGTCAATAAACTCACTGTCACCCCCTGGCATACCAGTGCCTGATGACTGAACTGCTCCGGCGTCAGAGCCTGCAGGGCCCATTTCTCCAGACCTTCCCATGGGACCTCTCACTCCGGCCCCAGCGCCCTCCGGACCGCCGCCAGACCCGGCTGGTCCTCCGACTGGGCTGACACAAGGTCCTTCAGCTCCTTCGGAGCCCCTGGTGCCAGGATACCTGACACCGCAATATCCAACACCACAGTACCCGGCACCGCACTACCCGGTGCTGCAGTACCCGACGCTGGGCCTCCTGCCGTCAGGTTATGGGTACCCCTTTTACGGGTTTCCCAGTTACCCATATCCAAGTCCCCCCCCCAGCCTCAAGTGGACCTTAAGGATGTTTTAGCTTCCTGGTGGGCTGAGGCCAAGTCCCAGCTCACTAAAGAGGCACAAAATCGTCTGCCGATGCCGGTCCCCATGCCAGATTCCGCTTGTTGGAGACAAGCGACTCCTCCTCTACCAGACGCCAGAGCAGAACCTTCTAGCTCTTATCCTAGGGAGGACACGCACCCTCGGGGTAACCCCAGAATGGTCGACCCCCCCCCCACCTATTCAGGAGGACTCTTCTTCTTCCTCCTCTTTGGAGCCTTTAGACACTGGTTCAGACCCTGAACCCTCTGACCCAGGAGACAAACCCCACACCCCAGAGACCCCTAAGCTGAAGGATTCTCACAAGTCTCCTCTGGAGGATCCTTCATTTCTGGAATTGCAGAAACGAATCCAGGCTGCTTGTGAATGGCAATCAGTGGAGCCAGATCCTCAGCGGAAGAAACTGGCTGTTCACCTGGATCTTCCTGAAACCTCTCCTACACTGATTCCTCCCTGGATTGAGCCTCATGATGATCTTGTTTCCCTGATTTGGAAGCAACCTGCCTCATTAGCCCCTCTTCCTTGCAAGGCAGATAGGCTTTATCAGGCTCCTGAGGGCAAAGACTTTATTAGGCTTCACCCTAAGGCAGATTCGGTTGTCATTAGTGCCGCCCATGACAGAACTGCCAACCCTAAGCACCTTAGCTCCTCTCCCCCAACAAAGAATCCAGACTTTTGGACCAATATGGCAAGAAAATGTATGCATCTTCTACCCTGGGTTTAAGAGCCCTTAACTATGTGGGACATATGGGGGACTACCAGAAGTCTATTCTGAGTCAGGTGGAATCAAAACTGGACTCTCTCTCAGGTTTCCAGATGAAACAGGAACTGGGAGATCTGGTCCATTCCACTCATTCGGCCTGTAGGCACATGCTTTGTGCTATTTACGATGCGGTGGACACTGCAGGCAGGAGCTCGGCTTTTGCCGTAAGTTTACATTGTCATGCCTGGCTCCGTGTGTCAGGCTTGGCCCCTGAAGTACAGACAGCCATTCATGATGCCCCTTTTAGGGGATCAGTTTTGTTTGGAGGTGAGGTCAAGGACATCCTCATCAAGTTGCAAGAGAAAAATTTAGCATTGAAGTCAGTCCAGACCATGTATAAATCCTCTTGGGGGTCAGAAGCGTACTTTTAGGTGCCAAAACTGCCAAAGACAGAAACAGACGCAGGCTAAACATCCCAGTAAACGCCGAGCTGTGTCAGCGGTCAAAGTTCCCCCAAGTAAGTCTCGCAAGACTCCTGGAGCCCCAGCCACCGCTCTGCCTCTGGCCGGTAGGGGGAAGATTTTCCGCTCACCTGCCGGGTTGGGAGAGAATAACTACCGATGCATGGGTTCTTCAGTTAGTTTCAGTGGGACACTTAGTAGAGTTCCTTGAGAATCCACTTCACAGATTACCCCTCCCCCCACCCGTCGTCGTACTTCCCTCTTCACATACCTTTGGTACTCGAAGAGATCAACTCCTTTCTTCAAAAGGCAGCAATAGAACCCGTCCCCTCCCCCTTTCAGGGAACGGGCTCCTATTCTGATTTCTTCCTAGTACCAAAGAAAACAGGAGACCTGAGACCCATTCTGGATCTCAGCTCTCTAAACCATTATGTGGAGTACAAAAAAATTCAGAATGCCCTCACTGCAGAGTCTTCTTCCCCTGCTTCAGTCGGGACTGTCTATGCACCCTGGATATGCAGGCTGCTTACCTACATATCTCCATACGCCCTTCCCACTGCAAGTACCTCTGTTTTTGTTTCAGGGGCACACTACCAGTTCAGGGCCCTCCCATTTGGCCTTTCTTTGACCCCCCCAAGTGTTCACCAAATACCTGGCAGTAGTGGCAGCCTTCCTGCATACCCAGGGAGTACAAGTCATTACTTACCTGGACGACTGGCTCTTGGCAGCACCATCCATGGGGGGTCTTCAGTACTCCCCTTCCCTGGAGGGTTTTTTCAGCCTGGGTATCATGGTCAACCTAGCTAAGTCCCACTTGGTCCCTTGCCAAACGGCTGCAGTTCATTGGGGGCAGTGCTGGACACGACCCTAGGCAGGGCTTTTCTGCCCTGGACAGAATCGAGGCACTCCAAAACCAAGCTCACATTCTGTCCTGCCTCAGATAGGTCGGAGCTCAGAATGCCTTCGACTTCTCGGGCTCATGGCGGCAGCCATCCCTACTGTCCCTCTGGTGTGGCTGCATATGAGAGTCTCCCAGTGCATCCTCTGGTCTCAGTGGGACCAATCCCAGGATGACTTGGATCATGAGATCTTAGTGTCGGACCCAGTGATTCGGGACTTACAGTGGTGGAAGGTTCAGGAGAACCTCAGTCAGGGGGTTCCCTTCTGCACTGATCATCCCACCCAGGCTCTGACCACGGATGTGTCTGGTGCAGGCTGGGGTGCCCAACCAGGGTCTCACAAGACCCAGGGCAACTGGTCTCACTTCGAGAAGAGACTACACATCAACATTCTCGAACGGAGAGCGGTTCTGTATGCCCTTCAGGCTCTCCTTCCTTTCATTCTTCTTGGTCACCTCCTAATCCAATCAGAAAACATGTGAGTTGTCTGCTACTTCAACAAACTGGGAGGAACTCTTTCCTATCCCCTATGCCAGGAAGCAGTGAGTCTGGTATTGGGCGTCTCAGCACAACCTGCATCTGACAGCAGTTCACGTACCAGGAGTGGGAAACACCCTGGCAAACACCCTCAGTCACTTGTCACTCAAGCCTCACGAGTGTGAACTCAAACAAGAAGTGGTAAACGACATCTTCGAGCAGTGGGGGACTCCTCAGGTGGACCTGTTCACTTCCCCCGACAATGCCACTTCCCCCGACAATGCCAAGCTTCCCGCCTTCTGCTCACTCGCTCCAGGTGCGAGACTGCCTGACTGTCCAAAGTTTTAAAGGAACTTTAAAAACCTATCTCTTTAGCAAAGCTTATAATGATTTTTGAATATTGTTGTTTAGTTTAATTTTAATATTGTTTTAACTATTTATTGTTTTATCTTGTATTGTATAGACGCCTTGGTTTCAGAAAGGTGCCTTATATAAATAAAGATTGAATTGAATTGAATTTTTTGGAGGGACATGCTGTCTCTGTGCTGGAAGGACAGATTTGTCTATGTCTTCCCCCCCATTCCTTTGATTCCGATGGTACTGAACAAACTTTGGGCAGAGTGGGTGCGCATGATACTCATCGCTCCCTTCTGTCCAAGGCAAATTTGGTAATCTCTTCTGCAACACAACAGTTTTCAGAGGAACCTCTGCTTCCTCTACCTCTGTCGCAAGAATTGCTGACGCAAGATCAGGGGACCCTGGTCTATCCAGGACTCAAATCACTTCACCTTCATGCTTGGCTCCTACAGATGTAGCCACTGCTCGTTTTGGTGTTTCACCTGTAGTGGCTGACATTTTGTTGGAGGCCAGAAAGCCTTCCACCCAGTCTACCTACGCAGTGAAGTAGAAGCGATTTTCCATTTGGGCCAGCTCCAAGGATCTGGAACCCTTTTCTTGCCCTGCAACTAAAGTCCTGGATTACCTGAGGCACCTATTTGATCTGGGCCTTAGTTACTCCTCTTTGAAGGTACGTATGGCAGCCATTTCGGCCTACCACATTCCCTTTGGGGACAGGACGGTTGCTCAATTGGAAGTCTCCAAGACTTTTTCCTAAAAGGGGTTTTTCACTTAAGACCCCCAATCCACAACCCTACCCCTCCATGGGATCTGAATTTTATTTTAGAGAAGTTCACACTGCCTCCCTTTGAACCAATGTCGAGAGGCGGACCTAAAATTCCTCTCCTGGAAGACACTTTTTCTTGTGGCCATCACCTCCGCTCGGAGGATTTCCGAGCTTCAAGCCCTGATGTGTAAGATACCTTACTTGACTTTCCACAGGGAAAGGGTGGCCATGCCTACCAACCCCTAAGTTTCTTCCAAAAGTGATTGCTGAATCCACACTGAATCAATCCATTGAGCTTCCGGTCTTTTTCTCAGAAAACTCAAGTTTCGGAGAATATCTTCTGCATACGCTGGATGTACATAGAATTCTGAGATACTGTACTAACAGAACAAAGGATATCAGAAAAACGGATCAACTTTTCGTCTCCTTTGCTCACAAAAGAGAAGGCAATGCTATTTCCAAGCAGTGCCTCTCCAGGTGTTTTTTTTT
The DNA here is from genome assembly GCA_016271365.2 of Neoceratodus forsteri. Lineage (NCBI taxonomy): Eukaryota > Metazoa > Chordata > Ceratodontiformes > Ceratodontidae > Neoceratodus > Neoceratodus forsteri. The sequence goes on from CM057458.1 coordinate 559,497,567, forward strand.
ATTTTAGTCTTTGGTAACTGGGTAAGGCCCACTAGGCACAAGTGCCTGTTTTCAGGAGTGACCTGGGAGCACTGAGTGGTTAAGTGACTTGCTCAGAGTCACACAGTATGCACGTGGAGGTTGTGAGAATCAAACTCTGGTCTGGTCTGCTGGATGTATCAAGCTCGTTCACACCACGTTCCTCTAACCTCTAGGCTATACAGGTTAGCCAATTGCATCACTTTCTGTTATGACAAGTACAAGACGACTCTTCCGGGTCAAGCCCGCGATCACCTCACAAGAGGGGTTGCTGCCTCTGCTGCTTGTTTCAGGAATGTGTCAGTGGCTGAAATCTGTGCAGCCGCTACTTGGACTTCCGTCTATACCTTAATGAAACACTACAGTTTGGATGTTGCCTCTCGCCGAAGAGCAGGCTTCAGACTGGCTGTCTTGCAGGGGCTTCTGTCATGAATCCTTATTCAGCCATTTCAGACATACTGTGGGTGATGACTCCTGCTCCGTTTTCTACATTGCTCCAGACTGCTTGGGACTCGGTTCTAGTTGTGAATACCTACTGCAAGAGCCCTCTTGAAGTAAGATAGAACAGTTACGTGAGAACTTACCGTAACAGTAGATCTTCGAGAGAGGCTCCTGCAGTAGGTATTGCCTTCCCTTCCGCCGTCCCCCCGAGTTTTCTCTTTTCTTATACTGGGGGCATTTCCTCTTCTCTCTTGTCATGACTTTTTGGCCTCTGGCGGGAAAGAACTGGAAGGCGGGCATGGGGGACCGTCCCTTTATACTGACCTAAGTTGACACCAGTCAGCTGAAGGGGGGCAGTCCCCCGCCAGAGACTGCTAGCTAGAAATCTTTCCGTGGGGTCCTGATGCCTGGTGGCTTAGTCCTATTTGTGAATACCTACTGCAAGAGCCTCCCTTGAAGATCTACTGTTATGGCAAGTTCTTACGTAACTGTTTTTTCTTTGTATTGATTTTATTGGACATTTGGTTTCATGGATTTATTTCCAGTTCAAAGTTGTCAGCCAGGAAGATTGGTGACCTCCAGATTTTTGTTCACGGGGAGGCCATACCTTATAATGCATTGGGTCTAGTACTGCTGAGGGCTGTTGCCACCCTTTACTCCCAAGGTTTCCATAGTTCCCCATGCAGACCGGGAAGTCTGGGATTGGTCAGCTTGGCTGGAGCCAGTGATTCCAAATGAGAGAGACTCATGATCTGGGATTGTGCAGGGCAATCTGAAATGCACTTTTACTTTGATCAGAGCACGGTTCCCAGGGCAGCCCCCCATGTCATGGTCAGTCCAATGTTAGAACTTGGCAGACGGCAATGTTTTCTTCCATTTGTACATGCACAGAGTACTTCAGGCTGGATGTCCAGGACTGCGCCCATGAAGTCTCCAAGCGCAGTGTGTGCCAGGAGGTGGTGAAAGGATGAATCCCTATAGTTACCTTTACGGGTCATATATAGAACAGTATTTTCCCCCCTCCATGTTGATGATGGGTACTGGTTTTTAGAACCCATATGTAATTTTTTTCCATTGACAACGTGGAGCGATACAGAAAAGACAAATTCTGTCGTACTTGCCGTAATTTCCTTTTCTGTTGGCTCCGACATTGTCTGAGGTGCCTCTCCCTGGAGCACATGGCATATTTTGGAGAATATTGTCCAGTATATTTAGGATATATGTTTTTGCTTCACAGTCAGGGTGGTTAAATAGCAGAGCAGGCACTGGGATTTGTCAGTTACCCATGGACATCAAAGTATAAAAGCCATTATTTGGTGTGTTGGGCCAGTAAGTTTACTGGTTGCGGTGTCTTTTATTGTGAGATTGGGAATCCTCTACAGGTTAGTATCCACTCGTATTGAAGTCAAGTCTTGAGGACAGTTTCTGGCAATAAAATGTTTATGCATTACAGTGATGGTAGAGGTCTTTCCATGAGCCAGCTGCAGTCCTGGGAAGTCACAGAGTTCTTCCAATGGCCACTGTGAGTAGGATGAGAAGGGCAATCAGCTTGGTTACCAAAGATGTATATCGACCAGGACGAGGTAGACCAATGACAGGGGTCACGCTTAACTTTTTTTTGCACTGGTCCACCCGGGAAAGTGATGACCCAGCTGCACTGGCCCCCCCCAGAGATTGCACTAGCCCCAACGTTAACATTAAAAATGTATGAAAAGAAGCACGCCACGCAGTGACAAAGTTAGATGTTTGAAACAGTGGCTTTTACTGTTTCTGAGTTAGTTCTCTGATGTTTCCATAGCATAACCAAGTCCGTTCAGTAGGCATGTACAATACTGTATTCAGAATGTGATGTTTTAATCTACATTATATTTACACACAGTTTGCCAAGTTCTAAGTTGGAGTCCCAGCTCCCCACCAGCTGACATCAATATGCAGCAGCCAAGATAGGCTGAAATTGTGTATGCTGCAAGCTGTTTGACATGAACTCAGTGCTGCCCACCACAGCTGAGAGGATTTTGGTTTGTCCACCTGGGGATCTTTCTACCTCAAGCTCATACCCCAGCCCCCAAAAAAAAACCACTATGCCAAAGATGTCTGGTTTGTGCATAAAATGGCCCATGACTCTTTCCTCACCCTTGAAGTCCCTCCCCCTTGACTGGCACCCACAGGCATGTAGCAAGTTCATGTCATTCTGGCATCTCTGGCATGTTCTGCTAGCTGCACAACAATTCAGCCAAGGGCCAACAACTCCATTAAGCAGCCCCAGTTAGTGCCTTCCATTTCAGGTCAGCAAAACAAATAACTGATTCCATGAAAGCACAAACTGCTAGCATTGATGACCCTAAAGCCACTATTGTAACAGATCTGGCCTCCAAATAAAACACCCAGTCCGCCCACACCAGCCGGATGCAAACTGAACATAGTCCTGTACAGATGATCACTGTGACTTTTTTTTTTTTTTAACCAGGGCCATACTCTGACCTGCCTCAAATTACCCTGCATATACTGCCTCCCATTCATAATCATTGGAAGCGGACTGTCGTTTGCTTTTCTCCCTTACCTCCATATTGACGAGCAGGACTGTTGTCCACTACTGAAAATTCTGGACCTAACCAGGGCTCCCCTGCTGCAAACCCAAATTCCCTACGTGCCAGAAATCAAATCACTGTTCCATTTCTTGCACCAGCAGCCTGACGACCTTGCGTGTTTTTCACAGGCCCAACACATTCTTAGACTGCATACCAGCTCTGCTCGGCTAACTGACGTGTCTTAAATGACTGAAAATCCTGCTTGGGAATTCCACAGACTCTGCTGTGCTGCCGTCTACGGGGACCACTTGGGTCCGGGAGTGATGACACAGCAGGACTTTACATGATCTCACCTGTGGCCCTAATGGCTACACACATACAACATGCAACTCAGGAAACTGTTTAACAAGTACAACAGACCAGTACCTTCTCTGCAAAAAGCCTCGACATTTAACCAAGCCTGAAGAGCAAACTTCAGTAAGCATTGCCATTCGAACCCCACCCCCAGCAACAGCTCTATACTGCATAACAATGAGGGAAGCAATTTTTAAGTACTTACACAAGTCTCAGTCCAGTAGTTCAAAATCGTGCTTTTCAGACATAATATGGCCAAATCAATTATGCAGAGTTGTTCTGGCTGCCGTTCTTGACCGACTGCGTCAAAAACTGGAGGGGAATGATACAGCAAATCAGACATGGCTGCAGCCAAATGCAGCTAAGAACTACTCCCGCAGTTACAAATTTGGCAATTTAAATTATTTTAATTTTTCAGCAGCAAGTCTCTGCCAAGTTCACTGGACAGACCATGTCTCTGCCCCGGTACCTTATCACTCTTAGTAAATACTTTTTGTACTCCACAGTTTCACTTGAAATACATTTATTTAGCCAACTGTTGCACTTAACCAGGTGGCAATAAACAAACTTTGGGGCACACCATCGTTCGTCACTGGCTTGCTCCATTCACACAGTCAGCTCTTCACGCTGCATGCATCTGGGGAGTGGGGACTCAAAACAGCAACTCAGAAGTGGGGATGGGCTGCAAGGGGTGCCAAATCTTTCTCTTTTCCAATCGGATGGCTCCACGAGGACCAAGGAGGAGTTGCTAGGCTGCAAAACTGAATATTCAGATGGGGGGGAAAAAGGAGACCTGCGTTTCCTGGACGATGGTTCTTAAAGGAACATTCACCAACATAAGGGCTAGATTGCACTAGCCAAGCCAGGAAAGTTGGGGGACCATTGCACTGGCCCAAGGCAATCTGCACTATGCCCCGGGCGAGTAAAATAATGTTAAGATCGACCCTTGCTATGAACCCTTTTCATTTCTGAGTCAAGTTTGGATAAGGTGAAGTTATTTTTGTTATATAGGGTATGACATTAATGTTTAAGAGGCTCACCTGGAGACGTGGAGGTGTATATGTTATATGGTGTTTGATTGTACTTAGTGGACAAAGGTGTAAACTAGGTGGCTGATTCAACCAAAATCCTCATGTTCTCAGGGTTCTGTGTTGACGTCACAGCTTTGAGCTGTACCACTACCCTGTTGGGGGAGTACATTATCCATAATGTAATTATTCTCTGATGACAATGTTGGAGCTAACGGAAAAGGAAGTTATGGTAAAACGGCATTTCTTCTTTAATACTACCTCAGAGAAAGTGGTCTGAGGCAGCATGAGATGAGTGAGTATTTTTGGAAGCCTTGTGTATTTTTAGTGTCTGGCTCATCTTTGGATCATCAGTGGTAATACTGTGGGTTTAACTTGTGCAACTAGTTGCCGTTTCCCATTTTCGGCGTGTGTGTGTGTCTAGTTTTCTTGGTTTTTAGCTTGTGGTCATTAGTCATAGCTAGCATCATAGCTTGGCAAGCTTCAGAGACCCTGTTTGTGTTTATGGTACTATAAACCATAATCATAGTCTGTAGGGCATGAATTAGTTTCATAAAAATGACTTGCACAATCGCTAATCAGATAAAATTAGCCGTCACTTTTGAGGAGGAATTTTAAAAAGTGGCTACTTAAAACTGCAGCATATCAAAACTGGTTAGGCAGCGTTTTGAGTCATTTTTCTGTTTTATTTTCTACTCAAGACAGCTCAGGTAAATTGCAAGCAGGCAGACCGTCTGCAAATTGCACACATTTTGTGGCCAGGCTGTTACTGATAGCATAGCCAGGTGCTGAAGTTTTGGATTTATTTATTTTTGCAGAGGTGTGGCTTCAAGGTAGAGTCATCCTGGAATCACTGTGTTATAGTCTGATCCTTCCCACCCCGTAAAAAAATAATACCCTTGCAAATTTTATCAGGGGCAGCATTTATTTTTCAACTTTTCTCTGCATATAATTGCAGGGCACTTCACTTTTGCAGTTCTGCCCCCCCTCCCCACCCCAATTAAATGAAGTAGCACAAAGACTTTAAAGTCAGCATTCTTTTTCACCCTCAGTAAGGTTATACCACACTACAGGCTAGACAGTGGACAATGTCTTGCAAGGCTCTTTACCTTGGTTTGGTTTCAGTCCAGTTTCGTAAATGAAATTTTCTGTGCAGCCCACACTTTCAGTATTGGCCCCAGCCCCTTTGTCTCTCTCTCTCTCTTTTTCTTTTACCTTTTCTTCCAGTTCAATGTTTAATGCCCCAAGATTCAGCCTTTTCCACATATTTAGGCCACACCCTAATGATAAAGATTAAAAAAAGGTTCATGTGCTATCCTGAACTGTTGCTGTCAGTGGCTCAGTAGGTAGCACACTCGCCTCTGAGGCCAGGAGATCAGAGGGCTGTGGGTTCAGTTCCCACATCTGGCACTTGGGTTAATATTCCAGTACTGACACTGTAGTGCATCATGAGAGGGGTGCTGCACTTCTGAAGTGCCGTCTTTCGGATGAGGCGTTAAACCGAGGTCCCATCTGCCTGGATTGGTGGTAGTTCAGGTGGATATTAAAGATCCCATGGCACTTATCGAAAAGAGTAGGGGAATTTCCCTGGTGTCCTGGCCAAATGTCCCTCATTCACTAAAAATACCACCAACAGCTTAATCTGGTTCAAGGTCAGTTGGCATTCATCTGTATCCCCCTTCCCCAGGTCGTGCCTGAAAATAGGCAGGATTTGTCTAGTGCACTTACCCGGTCAACAAAAACGAAATAAATAAAACTCTTCTCCTCAGTGATCTGTGCAGCTGTGGAGAACAGACAATGCAGATCTTAGCAGAAACATTTGACAGCAGCCTGATGTCCTCGCTCTTGCTTCCACCTAGCCTAAACTCACATTAAACAGACATTGGCTCACTGCCTACCCTCAAGTCACATCACCCTGGAAGAGCGACTCCCTCGCTGCATGATGCTGTATGATTTAAAACCTTTCCTGGTCAATGCAGTAGATAGAAGTACCCATGACAGAGACAGCAGTTTACCTCTGCAGCTCAATAGGCCTCAGAGATTTCTGACTGTGGCTTGGGACAGCAGCTAAGTGCTGTCAAGCTAGATCACAAAGCTTCTCCAGCAGCCACAGTGTGAATGAGACAAAAAGATCTCTCTCTCACCTGGACTGCTCATTTTTGGCTTTTCGAATTGATCATAGAAACACAGAATTTGACCACAGATGAGGACCGCTTGGCCCATCCAGTCTGCCCAGTACTCCCTACCTACTCTATTAACGCAGACTATATCTGATCTATTGCTCTTTCTCCCTCCCCCTTTTTACTATGATTCCCTTGTTACCCCATGCATTCTTGAACCCCACGACTGTTCGCCCCCTCCACCCAAACACCTATGTTGGAAGGCTGTTCCAGGAGTCTTCCACTCTTTCTGTGAAGAAATACTTACATCTCTCCTTTTGATGCAGACCCTGCACCATTTTAGTTGCCCTCCTCTGGACCACCCCCACTCTGTCTTTATGGAGATGTGGTCTCCAGAACTGGACACGGTACTTTAGGTGGGGTCTTACCAGCAATCAATACAGAGGCAGCACCACCTCCCTCTTTCTGCTGGTGATACCCCTCCCTAGGCACCCCTATATCCCACTAGCCCTCCCTACTGCCTTGTTGCACTGTCTGGCCAGCTTTAGGTCATCTGATATGATTACCTCGGGTCTCTTTCCTGCTTGGTGGTCGTCAGTACCACTCCACCCATGTTGTACTCCCCCCATGTAATTCTGTGCCCCAAGTGCATTATTTTGCATTTCTTCGCATTGAAACCCAGCTGCCATACCCTTGACTACTCCTTTAGTTTTCCCAGGTCTCTGCTCTGCTCATCTTTTCCACCTCCCACCCCAGAGTGTCCACCCTGTTGCAGATTTTGGTGCCATTCGCAAAGAGGCAGACCTTCCCTTCTTGCTTTTTCTGCAGTGTCACTTATAAAGAGATAGGACCTGTTTCAGCACTGATCCCTGTGGCAGCCCACTGGTCACACTCCCTTCCTTGGAGTGAACGTTTACCATGACCCTCTGTCGCTTATCCCCCAACCAGTTCCGTATCCAGTGTACCACCTTTGGACCATTTCCTAAGCTACCCAGCTTTTTTACTAGTCTCCTGTGTGGAATGTGTCCAAAAGCCTTACTGCAGTCTAGATAGGCCATATCCACCGCTGCACCCTGCTCTGAATATCTGTCACCCAGCCAAAGAAATCTTATCAGACTTGTTTGACATGACCTCCCACTTGTGAACCCATGCCGCTTTGGGTATTGTAACCCACTGGATTCAAGATATTCCACAGTCCTTTCTATCAATAGTGATTCCATTAACTTTCCCATCCCTAGTGTCCGGCTGACTGGCCTGTAATTGCCAGCCTCCTCCCTGGTACCACATTTATGTAGTGGGACTACATCCACCTTCTTCCAGTCCTCTAGAACCACTCTTGTTTCCAGTGAGCTGTTAAACAGAACTGTCAGAGGTGCAGTCATTAATTTCCCTGAGCTCCCTCAGCACCCATGGATGCACTCCATATGTTCCCAGTGCTTTGTCCACCTTCAGATTGGCAAGTCTCTTAGGACTCTCTCCTCCAAAATAAGGCCTAGTATCCACCTCCCTCCCTCCAGAGTTTTTTTTTTTTTTTTACTTTTTTGTCGCCCTTCCCTTTCTCCTTCCTCTGTGAACACTGAATGAAAGTATTTGTTCAGGATGTGTGTCTTTTTCTGGTCTCCATCTTGGCTAATATTGCACCAAAAACATCTAATTGTCATTTTGATTATTTCTAGTTGCAGGATGTGCAATACCAGAGAACGGAAGAGTGTCTGGGAACCCCAGATCCAACCGTGCGAGCCTGTAGCTCAGTGGTTAGAGCAGCAGGACTGTATTCTGTGGGCCTGGGCTCAGTTCTCAGCAGGTCGCATCATGTCTTTCTCACTACAGTTTGCTGTCTGGGCTATGTTATTCCAGTTGTACATTGATTTTAATATTAAATAAATCTGTGCTTGCAGGGCAACTTCTATGTGTAGAAGTCTTGCATGCGTTGTAGTGTGGCTTTAAAGGGAAACTATCAACCCCCGGTATACCTGGTATTGTCCATAGTTTAAAAACACATTTCATAATTGCTCACATTCTGTAGAATTTGTTGATATAGCTGGTAGTTAATGATTCATTTATTTTTTTTCTTTTTAAAAGTGAAAAACAGACTACCATCCATACTAGTGTTACCACACAAAGATGTGTTTACATTCCTTGGTTAGCTTCCACAGCATCTTTTCTGGACTTTGGAACACCCCACACATTCTAGCCAGTCATGATGCAGTGGGAGGAAAGGAGACTATTTCATCATGAGTGGCTACAGTGTTTGGGGGGGCACGTCAAGATATCGACAACAATGCTATTGACATCCCTGAAAGCGACTGTAACAATGCCGACAGCCGGCATTGTTTCCATTGAGACAGTGTTTTTTTGCGGGAGACTTCGCTCCCTTTACCGCCACCAAATCTCTAAATAACCAACTCTGAGTCGGCATTGGTTCAGGGTGGGGGTGAAACACCAGGAATCGCAGCAACGCTGTACAGCGGACCACCACAGCGACCTGCCGAGATTTTGTTGCTGTGGTGATGTTCGCTGTAAAAATGTCATCGTGATGGTGTACTACTTTTAGGGGGTGTTATTCAGGAAGTATGAAATAAGAGTAGATCAAGGATTTGAAAGAAAACAAGGTAGGGTAGAATTATTGCCATGCATTTCAGTTCTACTAAGAAAGGAAGAAGGTAAAACTACTAGCAACATTTATTTTATTTTTTATTTTTATTTATTTGAGATAATCAGAAAGACCTTTGAGTCAAAGACTCATTTACAAAGGTTCCCCGTAATACATAAAGAACAGGGAAACAATACAGGTTTTACACGATGTTAGTACCTAACAAGGATCATACACAGTAATGGAAAACAATTTTTCCTTATCAACACGTGGTGGTACATTTGTTTCAGTGGGTGAGCTACCCTTCTAGGGTAGGGTTGTTTTAGCATCAGAGTTGCACATCCACTAGGGGGTTTCCTTGGTGGCTGCTTGTCAAAGTAGTTTTTGGGCGGTTTGGGCCATTATGCTACCGGGGGTCAGCGGAATTGGGGGGGTGAGGGTCAGTTGCAGTCACATGGGTTTGAGGCTTGTAGGTGATTCCTTAGTCCGGTTTTGAAGGGGCCGAGCCTGGTTTCTGCCGCGACTGGGCTGGGGAGGGCATTCGGCCAGGTTGGGGCTTTGTAGCAGAAAGTTCGCTGGAATTGGGCAGTACGGCCACGTGGTACCCATAGCAGCGGTTTGTTCGAGCTGTGGGTTGTTCTGCCTGGTGGTGATGTGAGGATAAATTGGCTTTGGGGGGGGGGGGGAGGCCAAGGACAATTTTTTTTTTGTCATTAGGCAGGTGTGATACCTAATTCTGTTGTCAAGGTTTAGCCAGTTTGCTGTGCTATAGAGGGAGCATGTGTGTGTGAGGCGGTCACATCCTAAGAGGAGCCGGCAGGCTTGTTAGCACCAGCCAGAGATGATTTAGGGCTGTAGAAGCTGCCGCACTGTAGACGAGGATGCCGTAGTCCAGCAGGGAGAGGATAGAGGAGTTTATGGTGAGTTGTAGTGCTTCAGTGGTGAGGCAGTGTTTGTACTGGTAGAGAACTCCTAGTCTGGAGCTAAGGGCATTAGATAGGTGTTGGATATGGAGGTTAAAGTTGAGGGCAGGGTCTAGTGTGATCCCTAGGTATTTAAAGTTGGTTACTTGTTCTAGAGGTGTCAGTTTAGGGGTGAGAAATTTGGGGCAGAGGTTTTTGAGGGGGTTCTGAGGATGAGAGAAAATCATGACTTTTGTTTTATTGTAATTTATAGTAAGGCGTTGGGTGGTCAGCCATTGTTCGATTTCTTGGAACGAATGTTGGAGAGTTTCGTGGAGTTTGGAGGGTGCCGGATCCGAGACGTACAGGACGGCATCATCCGCGTACAGTAGCAGGTTGCCGGTGCAGGCAGATGGGAAGGAGTTAAGGTATAGACTGAAAAGCAAGGGGCCCGGCATGGAGCCTTGCGGGACATCGGAGCGGATTGGGAGGCAAGGGAATAGGACAGTGCCAACCTTGACCATCTGCGTTCTATCCGAGAGGTAGCTGGTAAACCAGCTCATGGCGTCCTTGGAGAAGCCTGTGTAGGCCAGTGTGTTTAGTAAGAGGGCGTGGTTGACGGTGTCGAATGCCTTTGATAGATCAACGAAGATGGTCCCAGAGAGGTGGCCACGGTCCAAGGCAGAGTGTACATGGGTGGTAAACTCAAGTAGGGCGGTGGTGATACTATGACCCTTACGGAAGCCCTGTTGTTGGGTGATTAGCAGGTGATATTTATTAAGGTGATCAGTAAGTTGGTCAGCAACTATACGTTCTAGCGCTTTAGATAGCGGGGTAGGATGGAGATGGGGTGATAGTTGTCAGTGGATGTGCGGTCCCCTTTTTTGTGTATGGGCGTGATGTAGACCGATTTCCAGGGGGTGGGGAATTTCCCTTGATAGAGGGAGCAGTTAAGAATGTGGGTGAGGGGTGCTAGGACTTCTGGTAGGGTGAGGCGGAGAAGTCTCAGATCCAGGGAGTCATGGCTAAAGTGATGGCGGCTAATGGCCTTGGTTAGGTAGGGTTTTGCTGTCACAGGGGTGAGGCTTCGGATAGAAAGGTGGAGCAGGGGGATTGGGGTGGTTTATGGACGGGGGTCAAAGAAATTTGGGGGAGTACATGGGAGAGATCAGTGAAGGCCGAGTTAAGGGCAGAGGCGATACTACGGGGGTCAGTAGAGAGGCTACCATCAATTTGTATTTGGTCAGGTGGCAGATTAGTGGATTTGCCACAGAGCTCCTTAATGTTTTCCGAGAATTTACACGCCGTGCCCCAGGTGGAGGTTAAAGTAGCTTTGTAGTAGTCCACTTTGGCAGAGCGTATGGCCCAGGTGCATTTATTTCGGGCCTCCCTATACCATTGCCTGTCACAAGGTCGCTGGGACTTGTTTGCTAAGTGCCATAGGTTGTCACACTGCGCAGGAGGCCTAGGAGGTGGTCCGAGAACCAGGGGGCATGGTTTCCCTTGGACATAGTTTTGGTGGGGGGATGAACTTGTCACAGACCGTATTGAAAGTGGTTGTGAATAGGTCGAGGGCTCGGTCTGGGTCGAGGGTGTTGGCTAGGGGAGACCAGTCCCAGCCTCTGAGGTGGGCCTTGAGTTGAGCTAGTTTGCCTGGTCTAAGTTTGCGCTTGGCGATAATTTTTGGAGGGGCTTTGCAGGTGGTTCCAGACCAGCTGCAGATGACTGGAGAGTGGTCACTTAGGGTGTCAGGGAGGACCTGGGTGCCGGTAATTTTGTGTGGGCGGTTTGTAAACACTAGGTCAAGTAGGGAGTCTGTCCCCGTGCGGTTGTTTGCATGGGTAGGGGTTTTGATGACTTGAGAGAGATCGAGGGCCGCCACCTCATTTATGAACGAGGCGGTTGTCTTGGCCAGCTAGTTTATGTTGAAATCTCCCAGGAGAATTTTTTCATGCTTGTGGGGTAGGGTAGCGAGATAGGACATGATGGCTTGGAAGGCTGGTTTACGGTCTTGGGGCGGGACGTAGGCTGCGGTGAGGAGGAGGGGGGGGCGGCAGACTTTCCTAATGTTAATTTTATGGTGAGGGCCTGCACCTTGGAAGTTAGTTGGGGCAGAGGAAGTGGATGTCATGTGAGGGAGTTCTCAAGGTAGAGAGCACAGCCACCCCCTCTCTTTCCCACTCGAACAGAAGAGGAGGTAACCAGGGAGGTGTACTGCGGAGTCGGGGACCGTGGGGGCGAGCCAGGTTTCACTTACTGCAGTGACATCAGGTTGGTGCTGTTGTACCCACCCCTGGAAAAAATCCCATTTTTTTTTTTGCAGGCTACAGATGTTTAGTGAGGCAATGCTTAGTCCATTTCCTGGGGCTGGGTGGGTTGGTGTGGGATTCTGTGGTCCGGGGTTGGGGTGGACATTTCCCGACAGTAGCAGAAGTAGTATGAGTGATCTAAGGCGATATCTTGTTGCTCGAGTAGTTAGCCTTTGGTAGTGGGGCTGTGGGGGTCCCATGGAAGGTATTGGCAGTTTCAGGGTGAGGGGGGCTGCTAGAAGGAGTAGGTGAGGTTGGTGGGAGGAGAGGAGTGGAGTGGCAGCAGTGGGAGGTTGGCAGGAGAAGGGGGAGTAGCAGAGAGTTACCCACCGCGGGGGGGGGGTAGGGTGGAGCGACGGGAAGTTTAAGTGCCTGTTTGTGTGTGAGGTGTAGTAAGGGTGGTGTGCTGCTTCCTGGTTATCAGCCCTGGCTTGTGGAGGTTGGTAGTTCATATGTGGATAAGGGGGGTGGTGGTGTTGTGAGTGACTGGTTGCATGTGGATAGGGTGGGGCAGATTTGGTGCCCTTTACTACGTTAGAGGGGGGGTGTGGTGTTAGAGGAAGCAACACAAGGAGAGTGATGATGGGAGGTGGGAACATGGTGGGCTCTAGGGCTAGCAGGAGAAGTCAGGTCAGTGAGAGGAACAACAAGAGGGAGGCCCACTAGTGGTGGTAGAGTATAAGCTGCAAATGGGAAAGCTGGCTGATAGGTTATTTTGTGATCATGTGATCACAAATATACCTATTTAACTAGATGCCGACCAAGGGTGGTGGTGGGGGCGGCCGGGTAAAGACTAATTCTAGGGACATGGATATGTTGTTCATCCACACTTATTGGCAGGTCCCTTGCCGCTTTAAATCTTGCCGGAAGGTCTTCAAGCTGGCTCCTCCCACCCACCCGGGTGATAAAACTCTTGGCTCCGCCCCATGATGCCAGATCTTCCTTACCGCTTGGAAGCGCAGGTTCCCTCCTTAGTGCTCTGCGTTTTTGACTGGTTCCTGAAAAGTTCGGTCTTCAAATTTATTGAAGTATCCTTGAATCTTCGATCTTTTCTTCTTTGCTGCGGCGATGGCTTTTTCCGGCCACAAGAGACGTACGGTTAGTTCCTCCAGGAGGGACTCGCACTCCACGTGCTCTTTTTGCCTGGACTTGGATCACGATCCTCGGGCTTGCAACTTTTGTTCTGCCCTTTCGGTCAGCTCTCCGGAGGACCGAGCGGCCCATTCGGGGCTCGGACATCCGGTAGTTTGTTCCGCTCCGGAGATTCCATCGGACCGGCAGGTGCCCGCTTTGACTGTTTCTCTGCAGTCTGATCCTGCCGGGGAAGGGACGGGGGTTCCCCTTCCCTCTCGCCGGGTTGAGACTTATCCCCTCTCTTAGTTCCTTTCATTCAGCTTCATTCAGGAGCTTCGTCATTCCCTCTCCTCAAGGGAGAGGAACCTGAAACCCTGTCTCTCGGCCCTATGGCTAAGGGCTGTGGCGGGGTCTCTTCGCCGGGCCGGAATTTTCCCTCCCTCATCGTCGGCAGCTCGACTTGGTTGAAGATTTGGCTTGACCTCTGGCCTCCGGTATCCCTGTCAGGTCAGCGGTCAAATTCCCCATCGGCGTTGTCGAGTCTCTCGACCCGTCTTTAGGAGTCTGCTGAGCCGTCTTCCCGCCGCCTTGATAATCGGCTCTGTCCTCCACTTGAGTTCGACAGCCTCGGTCCGTTCTTCGAGCCGAGGAGAGCGGGTGCTCCCTGTTTCTTCCCAGGCCCGCCCTCGGTTACCCGGTTGGGTCTTGGTCTACCTCTCGGTCTGGCAGCTCAGCTGATCTCGGTGTTCGGTGGGGCACCGGGTTAAGATAGCAGCCGTTCTTCTCGTCCCCCTCCCGGATGAGGAGCGGTTTCGATGACGTTGGCTTCAGTGTTATGAGGAACTTATGTGGCGACAGCAGTTGTCTGGGTTTCAATCGACCCCGATTCATTCTCCGGATAGCAAGCAGCCGGCGCTTGGTCGGCAGCCGTTCTAATCGGTCAAGGAGCCTTCTCCAGGACCGGTTGCTTGTTCGACCCTCGCTGCCCCTTCGCCTTCGGCGGAGTCCAGGCCGGACCGTGGCCTGTCCTTCAGGTCACTCGGTCCCCTCAATCCTGCCCCGGTGGAGCGAAGAGTGCCTGGGCCTGTGGCAGCTTTTGCAGACCCTCCGGAGCCTGGAGCAGGCTCTGCCATGTTTCCTGACAGGGAGGACCCCGGGTCTTCCCAGGAACATCCAATAGACGACAGCCCATCATCTTCTAAGGGTCTACTTCAGCTCATTTCAGAGTTTACTGGAATGCAGCTTAAGCCCGTCTCCGATCGGGCTCCTTACCCCCTTCTGGAGATTCTGGATCGAAGGGGTTCTTCCATGGAGGCCTTCCCAGTGGCTGAGGCTATCGTGGGCCCAGCCTTGGAGCTATGGCGGCGGCCTACTTCTTGCCCTGCGCCTTCGGCCAGGGTAGCTCGGAGGTATCCTATCCTGGTCGGTTCTCTGCCTGGTTTCTCGGAGCACCCCTCGGCTGAAGGAGTAATTACCGACCACGTTTTCCAATGTCTTGGAAACGCTTGGGATGTGGACAGACCCCCCGACAAGGAGTCCAGAAAGATGGACTATGTCGGGCGTAAGGTTTACGCTGCATCCTCCCTAGGCCTCCATCAGGCCAGCTCGGTTGCACTGATGGCACATTTCTCCCACACCCTTTTGGGCTCCCTGGACGAGGTTCTCCCTCTTCTCCCAGGTGACCTGTGGACCACGGTTCGACAGGTGCGGGACCAGGGTAGGCGGTGTAAGCAGCACCTCAGGCGGCTCTGGATCTAGGTGACTCCTGTGCCAGATCGGTGGCGGCGCGGTGGCCATCGCCCTGAGGCGTGGCTGAGGTTAACATCCTTCTCCTTGGAAACCCAGCACTAGTTGGCGGACATCCCCTTCTTGGGGACTGACCTTTGGCCCTGGGTGGAGGATACATCCATGGGCCGAGAAGTCGATGCCACTCCAGACTCGGTCACTCTCGCCCACGGGGTCAAGGGCAGCCGTCAGCCTTTGCGTAAGCCCCTTTGCCCCCTGAGCCCTGGGGCCCCGGCCCAGCATGAGGGCCAGCAGGCATGCGCTGGGCGGCCTGTTGCCAAACCAGCGTCTTCCTCCAAAAAAGGCGGAGGCAGGAAACTGAGGAGCCTCAGTCCTTCCCCCTCTAAGCTGGCTCAGTGACGGGCCAAGGGGCATTGCTCCGGCTCTGTCGTCCCAGCCGGGTTTTCCGTGGGGGCGGCTCCGTGTTAAGGTGGATCCTGTCCATGAAGTTGCGGCGGATCACTTTGAGCCGTTGCCCGGGGATTTTGAGTTCACTGCCCCTGTGTCGGTCGATCGACATGCCAGCTCTCTAGTTAGAGATGATCAGGAAGGCCGTGGACCCCCCCACCATTCAACCCTGGGTTTGCGTCCAGGTATTCCTGGTCTCTTACGGACGGGGGCTTGCGCCCATCCTCCCGCACGCCTGGATGGTCTCTCTTCTGCAGACATTCCATCCTCAGAACGTGGCGTGTAGCTGTTTCCTGGTCTCCAGGATGTACCTACTCCTCATTCCGTCCGTTTTTGGGGGAGGCTCCACCCCTTCTTGCGGGGGAGCTGCTACGAGTTCCTAACACTTCCTTGCTTGCAGTCTCTGCGGCATGGAAGGTCGGATGTCACCCACCGGAAGGCAGACTGGTCTCCTGTTTTCGGGAGCCAAGTGAGAACTCGTATCTTAGCGGTGAAGCTTCTTCGGGACTAAGCTCGACTTTGAGTCCGAGCTCAGCTCCGGGTGAACAGGGCAAGGTTCTTCCTCCTTTGCCGGTCGGGTTGGCCGGGAAATTACGTCCTGCCAGGACCTCCTGCACCTCCTGGGCCTCAGGCGGCCTTCCCTTAGTAGGAGGGGCCAGCCAGAGTCCTAGCGCTGTGTCCGTGGACCAGTTCGTGACTTACAGCCCAGGAGTTGGGAGGCGCTCCCTTGGACCGTTCTAACCGGCAGGGGAGACTATCCTGCTTGTTAGCCCTGAGTTGCGGTCTTCTCCGACCAATACTTCTCGGATGGGTTGGGTGCCCATCTTGGGGAATACAGAGTGCGTCGCCTCTGGTCCTCTTGCGAGTCCTGATGTCCTTCCTGCTCGCTGGAGACAGGCCGGTCGATTAGCTGGCACCGCTCGCTCTGCTTGTACGGGGTCTAGTGGTCTAAGTCCAAGTTGGACTATTCCAAGACCATGTGCTACCTACTCCATGCAGTTGGTCTATCCCTTGTCTCGGTGCAAGGAGGTTCTCCGCATTGGGCGGTTGCGCAGTTGAGGCTTCCTAGCCATTTCATGGCAGGAGCCCAATTCCCTGGCTGCGGCCCTGAGCCGGGCATAGGCTGCGCCTCATGAGTGTCTCCCCTGCCGGGGGTAGCACAGGATCTTCTCCCTTTTCCCTCCGGGGAGAATACTAGGCCGAGACTGTTTTTTTGGCCGCCCCTCAGCAAGGCTTGCTGTAGGGGATGCCATCGAGGCCACGGACCCCGGGCCCCTCCGTGCCTCTCCCCCATTTCCCTTGACCTACGGGCAAGGCGAGGAGGGATTTGGCGCAGGTGATGCTGGTAGCCCCAGACTGGTTTGCCAGTGCTGGTATCCAGCTCTCCTCAGTCTCAGCCCCGTTGAGACAGGCTCCCGAGACGGTCTCTAGTCCACCGGTCCTGTCTTTCCTTTTCAGGGGAAGGTTATCCATCTGCACCTTCAATCTCTGCACCTGTTAGCCGTCCCCTGTGCGGCTAGGGGCCAGGCCTAGGGTCTTTTGGCAAGGTCCTCGACCTTCGAGGCGTCCTGCTAAGAAGTCGGCCAAGATGCTTGTCCTTTGGGAGAAGTTTTTCCTTCTTCTGATGATGGGATAGGGCGGTGCCCTTCCCCGTCCCTGGGCATAGCATTCCGGACCATTTGCGGTCCATCCTTAGACCAGGGCTTCGGTCGACGACCCTCTGGGTGCTTCTGCGGTCACCACTGTCTTCTGGGCGCGGGCCGGAGGGTAGCTGGTGGTACGGAGAAGGTGGTCTGGCACTTCTAGGCCTCGATCACGCCTCCCTTTGGGAGAGTATCCCCGTTTCTGCGGGATCCTTGCTGGTATGGGCTTAGCTCATGAGCAAGCCATCCGAACCTTTGCACAGGTGCGTTTTCCCCCACCTGTTGTGGAAGAACACCTTCTTGGGGCCACTCCGCCATCCAGAAGGCTGGGAGAGTTCCAGGCGCTCCTTTAACCTCCCTATCCGGTCTTCCACAGGGACTAGGTTGTCCTGCGCCCCAACCGAAGTTCCTCCGGGGGCGGTGGCGGAGTCTTCCCTTCGGGGGTATTGCCTCTGCCAGGGTTTATCCCCATTCACACCTCTGAGGCCGTATTCAGGTTCCGTGGGAACCGTTTTAACGCTCAACTCGTGAGAGCGTAGAGCTAAAGTTCGGGAGAGGTTCGCCAGCTGTTCATCACCTTCGCTGAAGCCGCATCTGGCAGATTGCAGCCCAGTGGAAGACGGGTGGGCGGGTCAAACCCTGCAAGGTCTCCACTTTAGGCGGGTGGGCATGGAGCATCCCTGAAGGATAAGCGCTCTTTTTAACCCGTCCTTCCGCTGCATCGGTGGCTGCTTCCAAGGACACTCCGGTCCAGGATATCCGCAGGGCTTCTGCCCGGAAGCATGCTTTACTGTTCCCCTTCCACATCGACCTTGGGTCGCGCCTGGGTGCTGGTCAGGGGCCTCGGTTCTCCAGTCTTCTACCTAATAGGGTGTGCGCCTTGCCTCCCTCCTCCCGGAGAACTGCTAGGAGTCTGCCAATAAGTGTGGATGAACAACATATCCATGTCCCTAGAAATACAGGTTACTCACCTGTAACAGGAGTTCTAGGAATGTATATGTATTGTTCATCCTACAGCTCTCCAACCTCCGGCTTGACGCACAACCTGGCTTCCAGCGGGCTAGATCTGGCGTCATGGGGCGGAGCCGAGAGTTTTACCACCTGGGTGGGTGGGAGGAGCCAGCTTGAAGACCTTCCGGCAAGATTTAAAGCGGCAAGGGACCTGCCAATAAGTGTGGATGAACAACATATACCATTCCTAGAACTCCTGTTACAGGTGAGTAACCTGTATTTAAGAAGCAAAGCAAAAAAGGGGCCAAGAGCAGAGATTCAAAAGGTCTCTGCTGTACTGAGAATGTGCAATCACGATCAGACGAGCTGCTGCAGGTCAGGTCCTTCTAAAATACCTTGTATGCTGTTTGAAATGTGCAGCTGGGCTGGGGGGAGAGCTGTTGGTGGGCTGAGGGAGAGCCGATTTCTGCCCTCGCGACCTCCATGTTAACAGCTGTGGAAGAGAGAGAGAGAGAGAGGGGTTTATAAAGGCAGGAGAGGGGGGGCTACAGACACGGGGGGCTGGTAATCGGGATACAGGAGCACAAAAAGCTGTAAGGTACTTTATATCTTGTGGTAACTTTAAGAACAGTTAAGGCTACTTTAAGAGCAATTAAGGCAACTTCTGTATATTATAGTCTATGCAGTAACGGTAGCAAAAGTTTGTAAGGTAAAATTCTATCTCCACTGTTGGGCCGAGACTAATTCAGAAGCAAAGCAAAAAAGGCGCCAAGAGCAGAGATTCAAAAGGTCTCTGCTGTACTGGGAATGCGCGGTCACGATCAGGCGAGCTGCTGCAGGTCAGGTCCTTCTAAAATACCTTGTATGCTGTTTGAAATGTGCCGTTGGTGGGCTGGGGGAGAGCTGATTTCTGCCCTCGCGACCTCCGTGTTAACAGCTTGTGTGCTGTTTGAAATGTGCTGCTGGGCTGGGGGGAGAGCCATTGGTGGGCTGGAGGAGAGTCAATTTTTGCCCTCGCGACCTCCGTGTTAACATGAATGCATTAAGGGAAGGTAAGCAATCCTAAAATATTTTTTGTTTTAAACTAGAAATAATGATGCAAAAAGGGGTGATAGTGTCCCTTTAAGAACCAGAGGTGGGTTGTTTATTTTGGAAGTGATGGTTCCTTTTTTCATCAGTTTTCAGCCACGATGAAACAGCCAGCATTTCCTGTGAGTCTGTCTTACTGTTTTAAAGCCTTAATTTATGTGCTTTCTGATTCTTTGCAAACCTTTCTGTGCATGTTCCCGGGTCGTGCCTGAAAATAGGCAAACGTTTGCCTAGCGAACCTTACCTGGTAAACAAAAATTAAATAAATAAAATAAAATGTTTGGTGGTCTGTTTGGTCAGGAGCTGTGTAAGAGAAAGTGGTGAAGTAGTAAGAAGTCACGTGAATGCAGTTTTAGAGCTTGTTTGCTTAGTGTTCATTGATGTGAGCCATTTATGTTGTCTGTTTTATATTTTATGTATTTTTATTTATTTAGTTTTTGTTGACCGGGAAAGTGCACTAGACAAATCCTGCCTATTTTCAGGCATGACCCGGGGGAAGGGGATACAGATGAATGCCAACTGACCTTGAACCAGGTTAAGCTGTTGGTGGTATTTTTAGTGAATGAGGGAAATTTGGCCAGGACACTGGGGAAATTCCCTACTCTTTTCGAGAAGTGCCAAGGGGTCTTTAACATCCACCTGAACTACCAGCAATCCAGGCAGATGGGACCTCGGTTTAACGTCTCATCCGAAAGACGGATTGCTACTGCACTTTATGTAAGGCATCCCAGGCCTCTAGGGAGGACTGGAAAATGCAAATAAAATTGCAACTGCTACTAATTGTAAGCTTTGTCTAACTGTCCTTTAGTTTTCCATTGTTTGCAATATCTTCTGTGGCTTTTTTATGGATAATTTAGATATCTGTAACTCTGGATTGCTGACAGTAGTAGGTAAGCTCATTACTTCATTTGAAATATATTGTCATGGACTTTCAGCATTTGCAGGACCCAGCACACTTACCTTCCCTGTAAAAAGCTGCCATCTATTTGGAAAATATTTGGGGGAAAAGAGTTGGTCTTTGCCCTCACAAAATGGTATCAAATCCCATGATATTGAAACTACTGTATATCTACTAATATTGTATATTCAGTGTAAACATTATCTACATTTATATGCAATTTACATTTTCTGTTTTTGGTATAATTGTGTTCCCTGTGTTTTCACTATAAAGCATTTTGACATACACTCTGCTGGAAATGTGGGCCAGTCTTTGCAGCATGCAAGACTGAGACTAGAACCAAACAGAAAAGAGCTTTTGTAATGCTGCTCTTGTCCAGTGTTGAGGATATCCAAAGAGAAAAATAACAAGCATTTGTCAATGCCGAATGTTTGCTTGCTGGCATTAGCAGTGGATGTGCAGGAGTTAGACAGATGCAGTACAGAAATGGCAGTGATGTATTGAGCTGACGCCAATTCCACCCCCACCGTGCAGAGATGGACAGGCATTGGGGTGTGCCTTTGAGTCATCGCCCATAAGGGTCACGACATTTCACCTCACCCTACCCTGCAGACACTGACAAGTGTCGAGGTGTGCCTTAGGGTGTTTGGGCTTTATGCTCACTTAATTCCATAAGGAAATACACTGAAATGGGTGCAGTATAGGAGAATGATGTGAACTCGGGGGCCAAAGAGTCCAAGGGGCACCTTGATGCCTATCACTGGCTGTGGGGTGGAGGTGGAATGGCGTGAGCATCAATTCTTGTGGGGATTTTTTTGTACCAGATTTTCAATATAGGCATTTTTGGACCTCTGCTCATGAACTGTGATTTTCTTAATCTGTCCCGAACCCTGATTTCCCACAGCGACCACGCTATTCTGCGCCAGAAGTACGAAAACACATTTCAGCCAGGATGTGAAAAATGACAGCTGTACTGTTCGTAAAGAGCTGTGAAAAAAATGTCAGTGTTGAAAATCTGGAGTGAAAATATTACAAATTTGCAAACTTGTGAGTGTCGTGGAAGCAGGCATAGCGCATGCTTATAACAATGATTTTTAATGTTTCACCAAATTTGCAACATTGGCGTTTTGAGAGCCCACCTCATGAACAGTGGCACTGTCATTTCGTTAATTGGTCCCGAAAGGTGATTCCGCGCAGTGACCACGAAATCACTTTTCAGGACCGAATAACCAGATGACAGTGACTGAATTCATGAGATGGGGTCCCAAGAACCCCATATTGAAAAGTTGGTGCAAAAATGCAAAAAAATTACCGCGATATGAACCAAAGTTGAAAAAACCCTATTTATGCCATTATACAGCTTACTGGAATTTCTTCAGTTCGTGGTCTGCTTTGAAGAGTGCAGATATGTTCCCAGTCCACTGAAGATCGTCGTGTTGGACTCTGGAGGTAAGTATAGGGGTGAGGGGTGTGGGGAGGTGGGGTGCGCAGAGGGTGGGCACGGGTTGGGGGGGGGGGCACGAGAAACAGCTAGGGACTGTTTTCTTTTCTCACAGGTTTATTTTTTAAAAAGATGACACTGGACTTTTGCCATGCTAGGATGGGCTCCCAGCATGGCACCTGGAAGTTTGGGGGGGCAGTGGAGCCAACGAGGATTGAGCTCTGTTGGCTGCCCACAGCGTCTTGAGAACACATGATGTGGCAGGACTTTTGCCTGCGCTGGGGTGGGCTCTAGGTGGCAGCATGAAGTTTGTTTTTTTGGGGGTACTGGAGCAAACAGTGTGCTTGGGGTTTGGGCACTCCCTCAGCACACAGCAAATGGGGGGGCGCATCACACAGATGCAGTGGCGTACAGTTTGACTGCTAAGGTGGTGACGTGTAGGCAATTTGCATACTGCTGACGGCAGGGCAGTATGCAAATTGCCTACATGTTACCACCTCTGATTGTAGCATTCGTTTGCTTTCAGCTGTATGCCACTGCATCTGAACTGCTGTCATAGACAGCTCAGACAGGCATTGGTGTGGTGGGGCTGCGCCTGCAAAACCGAGCAGGACATTGGAAGTGGGGTGCCACACCTACGAAAACTCGTATGGTGGCACTGTGTATGTTGCACATGCTTGCAAGCAAACAGAAAAATGAGACTTACAGTCTGATGTCTTCAGCCCCGCCATGAAGTGACAGCTCTGCTACACAGTGCCTGCCTTTTGGAAGGCAGGAAGTAAACCGGCGTACACAGGTAATGGAGGGGAGGCTATCCAGGCTGCAGAGTTTTGGTTCCTGCCTGCATGATAGCATCAGGAGGTACAACCCATCAGTACGGAAGAACGGAGACGACCTTAGGAGAGAGAAAGGTTGCTAAATAAAATGTAGTGTTCTATTTTCTCACTTCAGCACTGCACGAGTGCTAGTGCTGAGAATCTGAAGGCTGCCCCACCACCCGAAATTGACATCCATTGTACTGTAACTGACGAAAAACATAGTTGAAAATATGATTTTCTTGACATAAAGAGGCTGCTCAGTTGGTGGCTCTGCAAAAACACTTCCTCATTTGACAAGGAACAGTCATAATTAGATGTCAAAAAAATGCAACATGGCTTCTTGGTGTGTGGAGGACAGTTTTGATCACCTGCTTAGGTTTGAGTAGTAGACATAATGTAAACACATAACACAGAGACTGTTGTGGCAATAAATAGCAGACAATTTCAAACTTGCCACGGCTTTCCTCTGACGTTCTAATGTGTTTTTCAGTACATATATTTCATGTTGTAGTTGCCTCAGGATTAATTGCATAAAGCGGTGAAGCAGAGAATATTTTGTCATAATATTTCAAAAGCAGGTGGATTGATTGAGTAAAACAGAATGCTGACATAATACGTGTCCTTCAACAAAGAGCATAACCTTGGCAATAAAACATACAGTGTTAATGTTGCTGTTTAGAGCAGCAGCTTGTGGTTTTTTTTTGGGTGGCTGGAGTTGGCAGAAAGTGAAAGCCAATCTGTCAAGTAAGCAAAGGAAGAGGTCCAAACCTAAGGAGGTATGCGCCCAAAAAGTGTTTGTTGGAAAACTTGGTATCTGCAGTGTGTGATGAAAGCGTAAACAGTGTGTGTTTGTATTTTTAGTTCATGGCCATTAAATGTTATCCTGTTTTGTGATGTTCAACACCCAGCTGTCAATTACTACCTTGTTATGCTATCTTTTCTACATGCCTTACTGTTAAGTCATGTTGTGTCTATTTACCCTTCTCTGTAAAGCTGTAATACCTGCTGTTGTCTGTATCTTGTAATCTCCCGGGTCGCACCTGACAGTAGGCATATGACTCCTGTTTAGAGTGCTTACCCGGTTAACAAAAGCTAAATAAATAGTAGTAGAAAGTAGAACAAAATTGGAGGAATATCCAAATGGTGTCAGTGGAGAAAGGCAGGTCTTTTATATAAAACTAGTTTGGATTTGTAAGGCTAATCCTTTGGAACCAGTAAAATGAGGCCAAGGACACACAAGTGGCCACAAAGAATAACTAGAACCACTGTGCTAGCCGACTCTATCAGTGACCACTTGCCAGTCTTATGCTCCTGGACAAACAAGACCCTGAACCCCCCCCCTCAAAAAAAACAATAACCTCCACAGCTATAAAAGCTGGACATCTTGCCTCACTAAAATCCTACCTCCGCCAGCTAGACTGGGAGGGGGTCTACGCTGCTGCCAACGTGAATGCTGCTCTTGAGTGCTTTATCGACAAGTATAACTCAGTCTGCAACATCTTTGCCCCTCTAAAAATGAGGAAAATCAAAGGAACCAGCAAATCTTGGATCACACCACAGCTCCTTGAGCTCATAGGGGTCAGGGATAACCCTATGGCATGAGACTAGAACACTGGGTCCCCTCTGACATCTAGAAATACTAAGCAGTACCTAATAAAGTGCACTCAAGCCATCCGCCTTGCCAAAAGATCTCACTTTAAAAGTGAACTGGACAACTCTTGGTACGACAGCCGAGATTAGGGGACAATATAAACCACTTACAGACAGAGCAGAGTAAATCACCACCATAGCAAATAAACTTTGCGGGTGCGATTATCTAGGATCCCAAAACTATCACAGATGGCCAGCAAGGCCTTCACAGACCTTAGTAGGGTCCTTCCTCAGACTATCTCGACCTGTGCCTAGCTCTGCCATTAGTTGTGCCGACATCCTCCAACACACAGCACCTCCCTTCTACTAAAGGTAATCTCTACAACTGAGGCAAAAAATACTTGGAAAAGTGTTTGGGAACACTAGATCCAGTGGGGACTCGCTTGACCCAAAGATTGTGGCTCTCACCTGGATGTGTTCCTCTCCCTTAACCTGGATCCTAAATCTCTCACTAACCACTGGCATTTTCCTTCAGTGCTGGAAAGCTACGGTGGTCACCCGGTCTTTAAAGTGGGGACAAAACCTGCCTGGCCAACTACAGGTAATCTCAATTCTGCCCCCAAGGCACTAGAGAGGATAGTATAGGATCAGTTGGCTACGTACTTTGATAAGTACAACCTTCAGTGCCAGGAACAGCATGGCTTTCGGAAGGCACATAGTACTTCAACGGCATTGGTTGAGTTTACCAGTCATATCCTTGAAGCACTTGACCGAGGGCTCTTCATGGGGGCCACTTTCATTGACCTCACCAAGGCCTTTGACACGGGCAACCACGACTTGCTTTTAACACAACTCTCTAACATTGGTATATCCTCTGTCTCTCTAGGATGGTTCCTGAGTTACCTCTCCAACAGGACCCAGCAGGTCAGTGATTCTTGGTATTCTGTCCGACCATTGGCATGTCTACACGGGTGCCCCAAGGTTCCATTTTGGGCCCCTTGCTGTTCAGCCTGTTTCTAAATGAACTCCCCAAAGTCTGCCAGAATAAGATCCTTCTATATGCAGATGATGCTGTTCTCTACACGTCACTCTACTCTGGAAGAGCTGGAAAAAAGCATTCAAGACAACTTTACTGCTGTGGAAAAATGGTTCCTTCAGTGTAAGCTCTTGCTCAACTACACTAAGACTAAAACAATGTTGTTTGCCTCCCATCAAAACTGTCATAAGTCCCATCACCTCAATATCTACAATAACAAGTTTGATACACTTGAAATGGTCACCACCTTTAAGTATCTTGGTGTCTACCTTGACAGCTCTCTTTCTCCTATAGCCAGCACATAGACCATGTTGCCAAGGCAGCTAGTGCCAGACTAGGTCAACTCTGCTGGCATAGGCAGTGCCTCACCAAAAGTGCCAAGTTTGCAGTTAACAGCTCCGTGCTCTCTATCATAGATTATGGACTGGTAGTCTACGGAGCTGGTACTGATACCGATACAGCACTTAGGTGAATCAAGATTGTCTTAAACAAAGCCTGCAGACTAGTCCTGGGTGTGGACCGTTTAACTCACACTTGTGAACTACAGTCAAGCACTGGTTGCTTAAACTTGAATAGCAGAATTCAGTACCAAGTCTGTCTGTTAGTGAAAAAATGCACCCTAGGTCTTGCTCCTCCTGGAGTGAGGCAACTGCTAAGAAACTCCACTTCCTCCCGACTAACTAGAGGGTCAAATAAAGCTGCCTTCATTATTCCATTCCGCTAAACCTCACTAGGGCAACCGAATACAGGGCCCCCTGCTGGCTAAATTCCCTTAACTCTGAGCTGATTGAGGAAACAAAACTACGCCCATTTAAAGCCAAGCTGCTGCAGTACCTGGCCACTCTTAGTAACTGCGACTGCGTCACCTGTGCATGATCCTACTGTTATTGATAGCTTATCTGTCCTGCATAGCACCTATCCCCCCCACTTCCTCCCCTGCCTGGTGTGACCCCACTGGGCACTTACCCCCATGTCCCCTCTTTTTCCCCCACACCTTCCTGCTTTCTCTTCACAAATATTAATCCCCTCCCTATTTTCACCCCGGTTTCCCATTCACTTCACCCCCCCACTTTAAAACCCTTTCCTTATCCCTCTCTTCCCCCATCCTTCGATCCCTGCCATATAACCTACTTACGTAACCCTGGGTAGATTCTCACCAATCCCACCCTCTGCCTACTCAACCCCTTATTCTGTCACCCCTTTGTCTCTCTGCCCCCACCCTCCCCTACTCTCATCTATTCTGTCCCCCTCCTTTGGTCACCACCACTTCTGACCCTCCATAACTCTACCTGCACGCTCTAAAGCTCAACTACCACTATAAATTGCTTGTCCACCTTAAATGCTCTTAGTACTGTTGCAGTAAAGTTGACCTCTCCTGTCTGGTGTATGTTAACTGTACTTGCTTGAATCTGTATCTGTATGTACCATAATGTACTTGCCTGCTATATATACCCCTATCTGTTTTGTAATGTCTGCGTACCTTGTCTATTGCCTTACGACGTGGAACCTTTGTAAATAAGCTTTTAGCTCAAAGGTGTTATCCGAGATTCTAATAAATAAATAAAGGACAATTTGTTTTAAATTGTAGTCATGGGGACCAGCACAATTCTGATGACACTTTTTGGTGGTAATGTAAACTTTTCATAAGCATGCGTTTTTAACCCTACTCTGCATCTATTCTCATGATGCGAGAGATGGGAATGGTAGGCCTGTTTTTGAGAGATGATACACCAGTACATAGGGTTACGAACAGTTCTGTGCTGAGATGGTATTTAATCGGAAACACTGATAAGAGTATACATTCCATCTATTTGGAACAAGTCACCTCTTGTCAGTACAAACGCAAACAACTTGTCCCCGGATATTTTGCCCTATGTCATTTTTTGACATACATAGTCGTCTCTTTTTTTACCCATTTTAATTGCCCCTGTCATAATGTACTGGAAAGTAGATGTGAATAATTTCCTTTCAGAGTTGGGTTCCAGTTATGTGCATACAGGGCTAGAAATAATGGACTCAGCAGTACATTTCCTCTAGAAATGTGGGTGGTGCACCATATATTCCCAGGACCAATGTTACATTTCTACATAGAAATTAAAAACGAAAAACAAAAAAACCCTATAAATGGAATATTAGATCATGTTTAAGAATAAAGATATACTGACCAAATTTAATATTTTCTATTTTTTCTCTGGAAATGTTATATACTGATTGTCTAGTTCTAGTCAAATTGTTGTTTTTATACAAATGTAAAATATTTCATTTATGATCCTTCTACCTTTACTCATAAGGGCAAACTGACCAATAAAAGAGAACACAGGAAATATTGCGAGCAGATCTGATTGTTCAGCCATGCAAGAGCAGTCTATATGCACAGCACTATACTTGCAGGATGCACAGTAGAAATGACATGTGCATGGAGCAGGAACTAGATTTGATTAAGTCACTGAGGGATCTTCTGCCTCCGAGAACTGCAGTTGGAGCATGACTGTCCCAGAGGAGGAGGACTTACCAGTGGGTTGGGGGGGGGCAACTTTGATTGATAGGTGCCTCACTTTAAGAGCTGGACCTTTGTGTAGTGCCTCAGTGCTCAGTAACTAAACTTGCCAGCCTAGGGCCCACCCTTCAGCATCACTGCTTGTCCCCATCCCTTGGTGGGCTCTGCCTTTTTCTCTCCATTTTTGGCTATACATAATCCTTCCCCTCCGCATTCCCAGGAGAGGGAGAGGCCTGCCTTCCTGTAGTTCTGCAGTGCATGGATGGAATCCATTATTTATTTATTTATTTTTTATGTTCAGGATGGCTTGAACGCACAGCACACTTGTTAGGTGCTGAATGCTTAGAGTGCCTATCCTGAGTTGCAGTAGTTAAGGTAGACTGTTCGATAGGATGGGGACAGAGGAGCAGTATCTGTTGTGGGGGTTAAAAAAAAAAAAAAGACTCACTTGTAGTTTGGGTCCTCAGTGCAACTCTTCTCCTTGGTGGTGCTCTGTCAGTATTCCCTTGCTGGCAGCATTGCCCAGCTGTTGTAGTGAGTTTAAAATGACAGTACCGAAGCTGGCCCAGTGGCATGGAGGACTGAGGTACTGACTGCCTTATCTCCTACCATGCCAACGACCCAGGTCCAGGAAAGAGCCTGGGGCGCCAGCCAACAATTAAGAACTTACTAACATACTAAAATGCCAGCAGAATAGGCCTAATGGTCTTTCGTGTCTGCTCGTTTGGTCAGCCCCCACCCTGGGTGCTGACCTTGCTGTCCCCCTCGCCTTCTCTGGCTTCTCCCTTCCCCGTTCCAGATATTCTTGCTGCATTGGATTTTGCTTCCTGAACCCTTCCCCTGTACCTGTCCCACCCCTCTTGAACCCCTCCACTGTCTCTGCCTCCACCAGCCCCTAGGTGGTGCATTCCATGGCTCTACACCCTCTCAGTGAAGTGCACTCCTTCTTTCTCCCTGAATCTTCCCCCTCCAGCTTCCACCATGCCCTCTAGTGGCCCCTCCTCCTTCCTTCGAAGCACCCTCACTGTTCCTCCCCTATTTACCCTCTTCATGTACCTGAAGACCTCTATCATGTCCCCCTGGTCCCTTCTCTCCTCCAAAGTGTACATATTTAGCTCTTCGAGCCTCTCCTCATAGGTCCTGTCCCCCAAGCCCCAAATCATTTTGGTTGCCCTCCTCTGGACCCTCTCCAGTAGGTTAATGTCCCTCTTTAAGTGCGGCCTTCAAAACTGCAGTGCAGTACCAGGTGCGGCCTCACCAAGCAGTTCTACAGAGGGAGCATCACTTCCCTCCTTCTGGAGGTGATCCCCTAGCGATGCATCCCAGCATCCTGTTGGCCTTGGCTGCTGCCCTCCTACAAGTCTCAGAGTTGTTCATCTTGACATCCACCACCACCCCCAGGTCCCTCTCAGCCATTGAGACTTGTAGTATTCCCCCAGGGTGTACACTTGGCCTGGGTTTCTGGCCCCCAGGTGGAGTACCTTGCATTTCCCTGCATTAAACCTCAGCTTCCACTTTCTAGACCATCTTTCCAGAGCCTCCAGGTCCCCCTGCAGGGCCACCCTCCCCATCTCCCCATCCACCACCGCCCCCAGTTTCGAGTCATCTGCAAAGAGACTCATCTCACTCCTGATTCCTGTCCTTATGTCAGATACGTAGGCGTTGAACAGAAGGGGCCCAAGGACTGATCCCTGTGGGACCCCACTAATGACCCTCCTTGGGGAAGAGACTATCCCACCAACTACAACCCTCTGGGTCCGGTCCTGGAGCCAGTTGCCTATCCATCGGATCATCTGGTTTCCCACCCCCATTTCTCCTAGTTTATCCAACAGGCCCACGTGAGGAACAGAGTCAAATGCCTTGCTGAAGTCTAGAAAGAGGACATCCACTGGTCTACCCAGGTCCAAGGCACTTGTCACCCAGTCATAGAACTCCACCAGGTTTGTCTGACACGATTTCCCCGGGATGAATCCATGCTGTCTATCGTCCAGGCACCCTGACTTATCCAGGTCCCCCCCTAGCCTCTCCTTGACAATGCCCTCCATCACCTTGCCCACACTTGGGTGTTTTAAAATGGCAGTGGATATTGTATCATTTTGTAGTGTATGTAGGCACGTGTTTCACTTGGAAGGGTTTATTATAGAAGGCCACATTGCCCCTTTTAAAAGGTGGGTCACTTGCTGCATGCCACAGGGGGTTAAATTATAATACAAACAGGACGGTTGGAGGGAGGTTTGATCATGGAGAGGTATCTGGATTGGGGCTCATGTCTGTGACCTGGAGGTAAGGGCTCCTTTCTTATCTCTGGGGACATAAAGGGTTTTCTTTTCGGGGGGACATCCGGTATTAACCCGTTGACTGTGTGCTGGATGCCATACTTAAACCCATAAGGTTTAATGCAGAAAGCTTCATTTTCACTGTCAAAGGGCAGATTACGACATACATGTGGCATGCATATTAGTTACAGTCTGAACTTATGGGTTTGGAAGAAGGCCCAATCTTGGCAGGGTCTCACCTTTTTCTTTTGTTCTTTTGGACCAGAGGTCAGAGCTCCTCGCAGCTAATGATGGTATAAAAAGGGACATGGGGGGGCCACTTCCTATTGATATGACCGATTCCCGGTTGCTTGGGTGATCATCCACCATCCCACTCCCATGATGCCACATGCATCTGCTGATGCCATGCTGGGACTTGAGGCTATTTTCTGAATGTCCGCTTGCCTTCCATTTTACTGTAATGCTCCCAATATGGTACATGGTGCGCATTTTCACATGACCTGCCATGTCCTGTCGCCACTCCTAGTATTAGGGACTGAGGGCTTACAGGGTCCACAGGACCCCCAACTGCACTGTTCATCCTCTGAGTGGAGCAATACCATCTAAGGGACAACTTGGGTGCACTCAGCTAACGGTAGAGTTCTTCACCAAAATGGACTCCACTTTCCAGTGTCCACCCTATGGGATATTGTCTCTCCCTTCTATAAAACGTATGGACCGGGCACCCCTCCCCACAGAAAACGACCCTAACTCCTATAGATGCAGACAAAAAGGGCAAGAAACACACATGACTTCTTTTCACCTGATGGCTTGGTAGGCGGGGTGGGGGGAGGGTGAGGAGCTGGATTGAGTAGTCTCAAGGCAGCTGTCCTCTTCCAGGGAAGGATGTGGGTTTCCCTGCTCTTGGCTGCCACCTGGTGGCGGCTAAGTGGCAGCGCCAAGCCATAAGGAGCCAGGCATTACGCTGGGTGGGAGGAAAGGGCCATCACTAGAGTCACGGAGCGCATGTTCTGGGGTCTTGGGATAATGGGGGAGAAGACTGGGAAAACTGGGCACCACGGGAGGCTAAATGAAACCTTGCATGCAGGGCGGATTGAGATCCTCTGAGGGAGGACCACAGCTTGCCTGCTGCCAGAGCCTTGAGAGAGAAAAAGCTATATGGAAAAAAAAAAAAAAAAAAAAGGGACAGCAACAGATATCGGTGCTGACAGCCCAGTGTCTCTATTCTGCGCCACATGGTATGCTAAGAGGCAGTTCAGACTGCACAGCTTGTGGGCCATGGGGCAATGAGGACATTCCACCTAGTTGGGGCCGAGCAAGTTGGAGCCATCTCCAGTTGGGAGCAGGCCCTTACGGCACTGTTTGCTTCCACTGACCACTGCACCCCGCTCCCAGCCAAGACAGCTGGCTTACTCTTTGCTGCCCCTGTGTCTGAAAAGCATAGCTTTTTGAGATGGAAATGCAGCAAGTCAAAGTGCATTTCCAGCAGCCATTCTGCAATTCCACAGAAATGTAGAAATGCTATATTTTGAGCCCTGGCATATGTATAGCAGTAGTTTTCTATTGCAGAGATGTACCAGTGAAAGCTTGGAATGTGACTTAGGTGTAAACATTAAAGGGAATGTCCCTTCAACCTTTGACCCCATCTCCGCAAGGACCTAGACAGGATGGAAGAAGTCCAGAGGAGGGCAACTAAAATGGTGCTGGGTCTGCAAGAAAAGCCATATGAGGAGAGGCTAAAGGAGCTTAATATGTATACCCGTGAGGAAAGGGGGGACACGATAGAAACTTTTAAGTACCTCAGAGGAATCAGCAGAGTCCAAGAGGGTAGCATCTTTAAGAAAAAGAGATGTTCAAGAACAAGGGGACACAATTTGAGGATAGAGGCGGGACGGCTGAAGGGCAGTGTGAGGAAGTATTTTTTCACAGAGAGGGTGATGGACGCATGGAACCGTCTTCCTGAGGAGGTTGTGGGTTCTAAAACTGTGGGAGAATTCAAGAATGCATGGGACAGACATAAGGCAATTCTTGTGGGGGTGTAGGAAGAAATAGGCTGTTGGTTAACTTTGTTCTGCAGCTTATCCAGTAGGTAGGGAAATGGGCAGACTAGGTGGGCCAAGCGGTCCTTATCTGCCGTCAAAGTCTATGTTTCTATGTAAGTGACTTGCTCTGGGTCACACAGTATGCAAGTGGGGGCTGTGAGATTCAAACCCAGGTCTTCAGGTTTGCAGTTCACAGCCTTAAACCACTGCACTGTACTGCCTCCAGTATACCTGTGTAGTTTGTAGGCATGAACAATGATTACCTCTCTTGCCTCCCCCCTGATTTCGTCCCAGTTTAAATATAAATGAGGTTCCTTCACTCTGTTTTGCCCTGGGATAAGAACCTGTTTGTCTCCATTCCAAAGAACATGACCTCAGTCATGCAACGCATTATGGAAGTTACACAAGCCAGCAGAAGTTATACTCTCATTCAGTTCTGTTGCGTGTCTTGAGAAGTCCCTGCATTCTATAAAAGCATTTTTTTTTTTTCAGATACACATTAAACTACAGAAAACAGCAGGGCACTTACTGTGCCTTAAAACGTTTCATGACCAGCATAAGACAAGAACATAGGGACTGCAGATGACAGCAACAATACTGACTAATAAAGTATAACTACTGCAGGCTTTAGCACCAAAACATCATAAAATTCCAGGATTCCTTACAAGACTCAGGTCATGACCTTTGCAGTGGAGTCAGGCAGGTTTTCACACCAGACTTCGGTACCTTCATTTACATCTAAATCCTGATGAAATTAGGAGGGTGCAATAGAGGCACATTGTGCATGTCTACAGACTACACAGGGAAACCGAATAAAAGGCTGAGGGGACTTTCCCTTTAATGTTGGCTCCCATGGTAATAACTTTTTAAACCAGTTACAGCAACTCCTGCCTCTTCGTGGTGGGGGGGGGGCACAGTGGGAGGAAGTATGAGATGGGCATGGGCTTATGTAGTGTGTCACATAAGTAACTACAGAAACAGTCATAACTGTTGACTGAGGTGTTCTTTGATTTATTTATTTTCAGGTGAAACCCAGTGGCATGAATGTCCATTTTCATGGGTAACTAACTTAATACATAAAATTATTAGCAACAAATATTAATGATTAATGTCTAGAATAGGGGCCGGCCCAGTGGCGTGGAGGGCTAAGGTGTTGAACGCTGTATGTCCTGCCGTACCAGGGACCCGCATTCAGGAACGAACACAGGTTGCTGGAGGTCAGCGGGGTGGGAGAGGATAGAGTGTCCCAGGACAGTTCTCCTCTCTCTGGAAGTGTGGCCAAGCCGTCTCGGCCCTTGGCTGCCACTGATGGAAATCCGGAGGTAGTGCAGTTGTGAGTGACCCAAAGGGAGGGGAGCAGTGGTGATGCAGGACTGGTGTGCCTTCAAGCACACATACTGGTGCCGCAGCACGAAGGCGGGACAAGAAAAAGGAAAAAATTGGGGCCTGGGCTTTGTGAAGCCCTCTGCGTATTAAGGTGGTTTACCCTGTCGGTCTGGCCCGGGAGTGAGGAACTGGATACGTGTGCTGGGGGTGGGTGAGGATGGCCCTACCCTCCCATCCCACCAGGGGTGAATCTGTGGGGGGGGGGGTACATGCTTCAAGACTAGGAGGAGGTAAGGAATGACCGCTGGAGAGAGGGATGGGGCTGATAACTGCCTGCCTCTGCCACAGAGATAAAAACCTTTGTGGAAAAAAAAGTATCTAGCATAGGAAGGGCCCAGTCTGGTGGCATGGATGAACAGAAGGAAGTAGCACTGATTCAGTTGGAAAAACTCACGAGGGCGTTGCAGCCAGAAGGATAGAGTCCAGGGATTGGTTTATAATGTAATGTGCTAGTTGAACGACACTGCCTGTGTTAATCTGCAATATCTTTTAATGCTAGTGTAACTTTCAATCAAGTTTTATATCGGTTCAGATTTAAGTACTTACAGTAGCTGTTTACATCCTTTATTATCAAGTTTTATCCTGATTGCATTGTTTAACCTTGTTTGGCTACATCGTATCTTGTAAATAAACTATTTTTTAAGCTGTTAGTGACTGGTCGTGCATGGTCGGGGAAATTTGTGGTTCTCTGGGGCATGTATTATACCAAAAGAGATGCTATCTAAACTAATCTCATTGATCCTTCCTGATAGTTGGAAGCTAAGGGGCAGAGTGCACCGAGTAAAATCAAACTGCACTCCACTTAACGTTCAGACTGTTGACCTTGGCCTGATTAGGAGGGACTGGTGACTGTATGTTCAGGTCTAGGTACCTAGACCATGCCAGCCAAACACAGGGTAGGGTGAGTGTGGTTACAGGACACAAAACCTATGAGTAGGGCTGAGGTCTGTAAACCAGTAATGGAGGTACACTGGTGCTATTACAAATTTACTGTGTGTGATGTAAGCATTAAGCCACGATGAAGGTGGCATCTAATGGGGAATAATGCATGATTGGAAGGGTTGTGGCACAAGGCCGAGTGCCTACAACAGCCCAACCATGCATTAATTCCCTATTGTAACATGGCAAAGACCAGTGCGAGTAAATAAAGAGAAGTAA
This sequence comes from Neoceratodus forsteri, assembly GCA_016271365.2. NCBI lineage: Eukaryota > Metazoa > Chordata > Ceratodontiformes > Ceratodontidae > Neoceratodus > Neoceratodus forsteri. The sequence continues at coordinate 559,531,952 of CM057458.1, forward strand.
TTGGAGAAAAAGCATCACATGGTATAATTTGGAGATGGCATTAATTTAGCAATAATGCCGTCCTCAAACTGAAGTACCATAGTAATCCACATGGGGCAAAAAGCAGTGCAGGTGAAACCAATGTTAGCAGCAGGAGTCAGTGAGACCGGGGAGGAATGCAGAGGGTGAACCAGGAGTGACGCGCAGGAGCACAGTGGTGGAGCGGTGAAGCAGGTCCGGAGGGAAATGCAGCTGAACACGGACAGCAAGATGACATGTGTTCTGCTGTAAATTTTCAGTTCCTCACGGGAGATAGCACGGCGAATGTCAAGTATAATAATCACCTAATACTTTTTACCATTATCAAAAACACTTAGTGCCATGGTATTTTCAACATTTACAGGTTTCATAAACATAAGGTATATTATGACATAGTGTTATTACATACTAAATCCAACAACGATAAACACATGTTTTACGTACACTTGGAAGTCACAACAATAACCTCCCTGTACGAGGACCTGAGAGGGAAAAGGAAAATTAGAGAGGACACTGTAGCATAGTCAAGAAGGGGGAGGGGGGTGCCTATAGGTGGCCAACCTTATGGACTAGAAATTGTAAAGGATAGAATAGACTAAGAAATAGAAGAACTGTTGCAACAGATATAAGAAAAGGTCGGTCCTCAAGAGTGGCAGGAGCTCCCTGTCACACCGAGGAGCTGCTGGGTCCCTTCCCTCCGGGCTTATGGATCACCAAGGCCACTGACTTGGATGTGGGTCACCAGGACTGAGCCTGCTGGCCCGGCTGATGCTGGGCTGGTTTGGCCGCAGGAGTGGAGGACCGAAAGAGCGTTCGCTTTTGCTGCTTGGTGCCCTTGGGATCTTTCTGCACAAATGTTATGGAGTCCAAGGAGGAACTGGACTTCTCTATACTCTGCAGGTGACCCTCCACCCTGGGTCCAAACAGGTCGGTGCCCAGGAATGGAACATCCACCAGCTTGTGCTGAGTGTCTGCCATAAAGGTCAAGATGGCCACAGCTCAACCCTGATCTCAGAGCTGCTTGATTGTGGTCTGGAGGTCTGCAGGTAGGGTAGGTTAGGAATCATCTAAAGAGCCCAAGAGGGCATGGGTGAAGTGTGCCATCAAGATGGCTGAGCTCACCTGACCAAGACCGAGCGAGGAGGCAGCGTTGACTTTTTTTATCTGAATGGTCCAATTTCTTGGATTCCTTATCAGGCGGCTTGTCGATGTCCTCAATATTGCTTGAGTGCCGAAACATGGAGTTGACCTCCAGCCCCTCAGGTGAGGGGTGCTCTATGAAACCTGAGAGGGTACTGATGGGCACCGCATACTTGCCAGACATCTGGGCAAGACATAGGGGTTCTGCCAAAGCTCCAGGGCTGGACCAACAGTGGCCTCGGCCATGGGAAAAGCCTCAGTCATCAAGTCCTCTTTGTCCAGAATCTCTGTAAGGGGATAGTGAGCCCGTTTCTGAATGGCTCTGTCTTCATCCCCGTGGACTCGTAGATGAGGCGAGGATGTCCAGAAAGGAAGTGGACCCCTCCTCCGTCGAGAGATCCCCCTCAGACTCCTCCTCAACCGGACGGGAGTGCAGTGAGGAATCCATGGACTCTTGAGTCCGCATAAATCATCTGACCGCCGAATCATCTTCAATCCTCCGTGGCTGGTCAGTTGTGAGGGGGACCGACAGCCGATGGGGAAGCCCCTTGGCCGTCCAAGACTCCTTAGTTGGAGCGCTGGTCGGCGGCTACTTGGGCGGCGGCGGCTGCACCACGATCAGTGGAGAGACTGACTTCGGCCGAACCAAGATGGTCTTCACTGGCTCTGCTGGGGGAGGGTCGGTCTCGACCAACCCCACAGGGGAAGTCGGTGTCAGCCTCTCAGTTGACAGCCAAGTGATGGCCGGTGTGGGAGCTGGGGTTCACTTTGGACTGACCAGCACCAACGTTTGCCATATCAGGTCTTCGTAGCGTTGACGCAACTTGCACCAAAGCCTCTCCTTACCTGAGGAGGATGAAGATGAGGAATAGCAGCGGTGCTGCTTCCTGTGGTGCTGAGAGCTGGAGCGCCGATGATTGGGGGGGGGGGGAGCTGCTTGACTCACTGGAGGAAGACCTCAACCTCAGCCGACGGGGAATCTCGGAGAGAGCCAGGGAGTGCTGTGGCTGCTTCTGGTCTGGTAAAAGTGGAGCCCAGTTGGAGCAGAACAAAGGCAGAAGCCAAGGAGGACTGCGCAGTGGCCCGAGCCGCCTCCTCCTTGAAGGCCGTAAGCTGTTCCAGCTGCTCAGTGGACCCTGCAGCCGTGGAGACCACCCAACGGACATCTTTAGATTTGACCAGCGGATGTCTTCTTTCTGGGTGGCCCAATTTAGGGAGGGCGAAGCGGTCCTCGAGGACCGTCGCGAGAAAACGACCGACAAATGTCGCAGGGCTGGGTATTGTGTTCATGGCCCAGGCAGTAGATGCACATGGCATGGGGGTCAGTAGGCGACATCTTCTGCCTGCATGGGCACTGGTGAAATCTGGGTGCGGACTTATCATCCATCACGTTTGGGAGCTTGAAGACGATTACTGAAATGGTGACAACGTTTTAGAAGCAATCTAAATGGATTTAATAGCGCTAGGGCCTACAACGTGGCAGCACAAAATAGGGAACCTGCTTCTTCCAGCGGAAAAGAAGAACTGGCGTTATGGGGCGGAGCTGAGGGATAGGCCACCCATGTGTGTGGGAGGAGCCATCTTGAAGACTTTCCGGCACATCTTAAAGGGAAAGGACATTGCCAGATAGTGTGGATAGAAGAACATATCCATGTCCCTAGAACCTAAATTGCCCTTTTTGTGATCATAAAATTGTTTCCTCATTTGTACAGGTTCCTTTTGAAATGGAATAATCAGGATAGTGGAGATATTTGAAGACTCATTTTTCATGCCAAACCACTTCTCCAGACACACTGTGTTGCCCCATCGGGCTACGACACGCACGTGAAGCCCTTATGAGGGAAGGCTCCCCGGGCCATCAGAGGGTGTTACCCGTGTGACAGAACACTGCGCCATACTTCCCATGCTCAGAGCGGTGGTGTGTGACAGCACTGTCTGCCCCCATCCTCGTGCTGCCCAGCCAGCTGTCTGAGCTCGTCCCAAAACTTGAGTCACCAGCATGGGAATACAACATGCTACCTGCTGGCCCAGTGGCTGGCCCTGCACACGTTTCTTCATAACATTTAGGTAATTCTGTCAACTCATAATAACATGTAATCAGTAATTCTGGCAAAAATGTGTACAGCACAATTATTCATTTAAGAAGTCTGTTCATTCAGCAGGTCTACACATCATTATATTCCACCTTTCTGTTCATAATTCATTTATTTATTTTTTTACAGACAGGTTCATTCATCAGTCAGTTGTTCATTTCTGAGGGCTTCCTTATACCTTAATGGTACAAATAAATATGTTTAAAGTAAGGTGTTCAGCTAACTGGTTTATTCTATTGTCAAGTATTTGTTTAAAGTTGGCCCTGGTGTAATAGCTTAAGACTGAACATGTTATTAGGCTGTAGTACAGGTTGAGCAAATAAGTACCTGATCTGCTGTGCCACTTCCTCAGGGAGTGGGAACAGTGATCGATAAATGAACTATTCATTTTTGTGGCAGAGTGCAGTCCTGTCATTACTAGCTAATGTATGATGTGGTGTCATAACATCACATGCCGAGCATAGAGGGCTTTTGGATATATTTATTTATTTATTTAGTTGTTTAACCAGGTATAGCACACTAAGCTGAATGCTTTTTTACAGGAGCGACCTGGGAGCACAAGGAGGTTAAGTGACTTGCTCAGGGTCACACAGTATGCAAGTGGAAGCTGTGGGATTCAAACCCAGGTCTGGTCTTCTGGATGTCACCAGATTTGCGGCTCAGAACCTTAGACCACTGCGCTATACTGCTATATATATATATATATATATATATGAGATATAAAAGGAGGGGATGGGAACCAGGTGATATGGAAAAACTGTAGATATTTATAAAGAATCACCAAGAATAGTGAATTCTTCGGCAGTGCAGATATTCTGTGGTAGACTGCAGATTCTGCACAAAATTATGTGGCCGCAGAATTCTAGGGGCCTTGCTTATTTTCATAGCCTTTAGGGATGGCTGTTTTTGCCTTCTCTGTGTCTTCCTTCATCCCCTTCAGCTAGTTTAAATGTTCATTTATGTAACATTTAAATGTTTCCCTGAGGACTGCAGTCCCCCTCCTGGATGAAAGTAAGTCATCACTCTTGAACAGATCTTTATCCTTTCAGGTAGTACCCCAGTCTCCAGTGTAGCTGAAACCTTCTTCTCTACACCATGAGATGGAACAGTTATTGTTTATAAGTGTCTGAAATGGTAAATTGGAATGAGAATGGGGCCGGCTCACGGTCCAAATCGAATTCTGAAATGTTTCCTTACTTCAGAGCATGAGACGATCTAGATCCATTTGATCGGAGCTTCAAAAAATATTTGCAACATCCAAATTGGACAAGGGAACATGAGCCCTCAGTCTCACCTTTTATTGTCTGGAAAGCTCTTTATGCCTTCTCTATAATGAATGAACAGGACCATTGGAACTTTGAGCTGGTTATAGATGTGTCGATAAGCATTATGAACTTACAGCTGAAGCATCCAATTTGAAGTTCCGTACATTTAATCAAGGCCACGAAGAGAGTTTCATGGAAATGTGAGTACAGCCAGGCAATTTACAGTAATTATGAGGTGGTTATGGGGCACAGACATCCTCTGCAGAGCAAATTACAGAGGTTGTGCTTCCGGAAGAGTTCCTCAGATGCCATCCAGAGGATTTAAAAATTGTGATTGGCAGGCCAAGCCCTGAGTTTGTGCTAGAATGGCTAATAGCCAGTATACAGCCAACAGGTATTTTGCAATTGAAAGTGTGTGTGTGTGTGTGTGTGTGTGTGTGTGTGTGTGTGTGTGTGTGTTTTGATAGCTAGATTTAAGGGGACAAGTCAGACAGCTGCTGTAGAGAACCTTAAAGGTGACTGGCAATGATATGCACTAGAGTGTTTTCCCTCTACCAGCACTTACCTTGCTAGTTGAGGTCTTCATTCAACTATAAAGCATAATTTTCTGTTTAGTACTCATTATGTAAATATTTTTTTTCCATGTAGCTTTTTGCTCCCCTGTTACCCTGTCGCCTTGCTTGGCAATGGGGGAAAACATGTATTTTTTTGTGGTTTTCTCCCCTTCACCCTGGGACCTCAGATCATGGTCGCGCATGCGCTCAGTGGCTCTTGTGATGGCCCCTTCCGCCTACCCGGCATAATGCCAGGTTTTCCTTGGGGCTTGGCACTGCCGCTTGGCCTCCGCCAGGTGGCAGCCAAGAGCTGGTGAAACCCCATGTCCCTCCCCGGAGAGCTGCCTTGTGGCCGCTTGATCCAGCTTCCCCCCTGGCTGACCTCTGGCGGCCTGTGCTCGCTCGCGAACTCAGGTTGTCGGCGTGGTGCAAGGTGTGGCATTCAGTGCCTTGACCCTTAGCACCACTGGGCTGGGCCTTATTATGTAATTTAACTTTGCAGAGTGGAGGCGGCTCCCTGAGGAGCCCAAGCGAGCACCACCTAAGTCTTATGAGAAAAATTCTAAGTTTAGTGATGTAAACATAGAATTTGACGGCAGATAAGGACCGCTTGGCCCACCCAGTTTGCCCATTTCCCTACCTGATGGATAAGCTGCAGATCCTAGTTAACCAGCAGCCTACTTCTTCCTACCCCCAACCCCTAGAATTGCCTTATGACTGTCCCATGCATGCTTGAATTCCACCACTGTTTTTGACTCCACAACCTCCTCTGGAAGGCTGTTCCGGCATCCACAACCCTCTCTGTGAAAAATACTTCCTTAAATTACCTCTGAGCCGCCCCTTCTATCTTCAAATTGTGCCCCTTATTCTTGCACACCCTTTTTTGAAAGATGCTACCCTCTTGGACTTTGTTGATTCCCTTGAGGTACTTGAAAGTTTCTATCATGTCCCCCCTCTCCCTCCTTTCCTCGAGGCTATACATATTAAGCTCCTTAAGTCTCACTTCATATGTCTTCCAGTGCAGACCCTGCACCATTTTAGTTGCCCTCCTCTGGACAGCTTCCATCCTGTCTATGTCTTTGCGGAGATTGGGTCTCCAGAACTGCACGGAGTACTCCAGATGTGGTCTCACCAGCTGTCTGTACAGGGGGATAATAACTTCTTGTTTTCTGCTGGTGATGCCTCTCCCTATGCATCCCAGTATCCCCCCAACCCTCCTTGCTGCCCTCTCACATTGCTTGCCCACCTTTAGGTCATCTGATATGACTACCCCCAGGTCCCTTTCCAGATCCCTCTATTTCTGTATTGAACACAACAGGGAGAGGGTATGTATTTATTTATTTATGCAGAAGTACACCTTTGAGCACAAGTGCTCTTTTACAAAGTTTCTGCATCATTTCGTAGTTGGAGATTTCTACATTACAGGAGAATGCAGATCAATCAGGACATTGTCAGAAGCGGTTCACATGGGAGCCATACATGCAGAATAAGTGAGATTCAAGTAGTTACAATACAAATGAAGATAGGCAAGAACAGTTCCAAATGAACATCGTCAAGTGCATAGAAACATAGACTTTGATGGCAGATAAGGACCACTTGACCCACCCAGTCTGCCCATTTCCCTACCTACTGAACAAGCTGCAGATTGTAGTTAACCAACAGCCTACTTCCTGCAACCCCCCACTATAATTGCCTTGTGTCTGTCCCATGCATGTTTGAATTCCCCCACTGTTTTAGACCCAGCGACCTCCTCAGGAAGGCTGTTCCATGTATCCACCACTCTCTCCGTGAAAATAAATGTCCTCACATTACCCTGAGCCGTCCCCTCTATCTTTAAATTGTACCCCTTGTTCTTACACATCTCTTTTTCTGAAAGATGCTACCCTCCTGGACTTTGTTGATTCCCTTGAGGTACTTGAAAGTTTCTATTATGTCCCCCCTGTCCCTCCTTTCATCAAGAGTATATATATTAAGCTCTCTCAGTCTTTCTTCATATGGTTTCTGCTGCAGACCCTGCACCATTTTAGTTGCCCTCCTCTGGACTGCTTCCATCCTGTCTATGTCCTTGCGTAGATGAGGTCTCCAAAACTGCACACAGTACTCCAGATGGGGTCTCACCAACTGTCTGTATACAGGGATAACCACTTCCCTTTTTCTGCTTGTGATGCCCCTTCCCATGCATCCCAGTATCGCCCTGGCTCTCCTTACCAAATTTTCACATTGCTTACCCACTTTTAGGTCATCTGATATGACTACTCCCAGGTCCCTTTCCATTTTTGTTGTTGTTAGTACCTCCCCTGCTATTGTGTGCTCTTCTCCTGGGTTTTTGTTTCCCAGGTGCATTACTTTGCACTTCTTTGCATTGAATCTAAGTTGCCATATGTCTGACCATTTCTCCAACCTTGCCAAGTCCCTTCTCATCTTTTCTACCCCTCTTGTGTATCAACTCTGTTACAGATCTTTGTGTCATCTGCAAGAGGCATACCTTTCCCTCAGACCCTCTGCAATGTCACCTATAAAGATGTTAAGAGGACTGGACCCAGTACTGAGCCCTGAGGTACTCCACTAGTAACCCCGCTTTCTTCAGAATGTGTTCCATTCACTATTACCTTCTGTGTCCTGTTGTGCAGCCAGTTTTCTACCCAGGCTACCACCCTGGGACCCACTCCCAGGCTGGCTAACATGATTATTCATCTTTTGTGCGGGACTGTGTCAAATGCCTTGCTAAAGTTTAGGTAGGCCATATCCACAGCCCCTCCCTGGTCTATTATTTTGGTCACTCAGTCAAAGAAATCAATTAGATTCGTCTGACATGACCTTCCTACTGTAACTCCATGCTGCTTTTGGTCCCGTGCCCCGCTGGCCTCTAGGTACTCAACAGTTCTTTCTTTCAGAAGTGATTCCATCATTTTCCCTACCACTGAGGTCAAACTTACAGGTCTGTAGTTTCCTGCTTCTGCCTTGCTCCCACTTTTGTGAAGGGGAATCACATCTGCCCTCCTCCAGTCTTCAGTTACCGCCCCATCCTGCCATGATTTGTTAAAAAGCGTGGTCAGTGGTGTCACTAGGTCCTCCCTTAGTTCTTTTAGGATTCTGGGGTGATTCCCGTCAGGCCCCATTGCTTTGTCCACCTTGAGTTTTAGGAGTTCTTTCAGGACTCTTTCTTCTGTGAATGGACTGGTGTCAACCCCCCTACCCAGAGTGCTTCTATTGTCTGGTTTAGGTAACTCCTCCTCCTCATCTTCTTTTGTGAATACTGAGCAAAAGTATTCATTCAGTATCTCTGCCTTTTCACTGTCTCCCTCTGCCCACCTCCCCTCTCCTTTATTAATCTTCACTATCCCTCCCTTAATCTTTCTATGCTCCCTAATGTACATATACAATGTTTTATCCCCCTTCTTGACTGAGTTGGCTATTTTTTCCTCAGTTTGGGCCTTTGCTATTCTGACTGCCTTCCCCACTTCTTTCTGCTTTAATTGATACAGTTCCCTGTCGTGCTCCTTCTGTGATTCCTTATACTTTTTGAATGCAGCCTTTTTCTCCTTAACCTTCCCTGCCACCTCTTTTGAGAACCATAGTGGTTTTTTACTCTGCTTTGTTTTCTTTATTTGTTTCACACAAAGGCTTGTTGCTTCTATGATGACAGTTTTGATTTTTCTCCATTGTTCTTCCACCCCTCCTTTTTGGTCATTTGCTAGTGCATTTTTCAGGTATTCACCCATTTTGCCAAAGTCAGCCCTTCTAAAGTCCAGTATCCTTGTTTTTGTATGGCTTATCTCCATGATTGTGCTCATTGTGAAGCACACTGTGCAGTGGTCGCTTGTTCCCAGATGTCTACTGACTTCTAAATGTGTGATTTTCTCTCCATTTGAGAGTACCAGGTCTAGTATTGCTCCCTCCCGAGTGGGTTCCAGCACTAGCTGTCTAAGGTCTGCCTCCTGCAGGGCATCGAGAATGACCCTGCTCTTGGATGTGGCTGCAGTACATGTTATCCAGTTAACATCTGGCATATTCAGGTCCTCCATCAACAGTATCTCCCCTTTTCAGCCATTTTGAGAATGTCCTCTATCATTTTGTTGTCCATTTCCTCCCCTTGAGGCGGGGGTCTGTATACAACCCCTGTGCGGATTGTGATGTCATTCCCTGTCTCCAAGGTGACCCAGAGTGCCTCTTGTCCTCCCCCTTTACTTTTTAGTTCTGTAGCTTTGATCCCTTCCCTTATGTATAGAGCTACTCCACCTCCTCTTTTACCTTCCCTGTCCCTTTTGTAGAGTGTGTACCCTGGTATGTTGACATCCCAGTCATGGTTTTCGGTGTACCATGTTTCCATGACTGCCACAATATCCAGTTGTTCATCTTCCATCAGGGCTACTAGCTCAGGAAGCTTGTTTCCCAGACTACGGGCATTGGTACTCATTGCCCTCCATTTAGTGTTGGCTTTATCCTTTTTCCCCCATCCCTGCTCTTATTGTCCTTGTCTATTTTTCCATTTACCCCTGTCCTGTGTTTAGCTCTGTACCTCAGTGTTTACCTTACTACCTGCCATGTTTTGTGGGGGGATGCTTGAAATTTCCTGCCTTTTATCAGCGCCTCCCCCCTTGGCTAGTTTAAAAGCTTGCCAAGGAAGCATTTAAACCTATCACCTAGGAGCTTGGTTCCCTTCGTGGACAGATGCAGACCATCATACCAGTATAGACATTTATCTCTCCAGGTGGCCCCCCAGTCTCCAATGAAGCCAAAGCCCTGTGCTCTGCACCAGTTTTGCAACCATTCATTAAACTGCATGATGTGCAGTACCCTAGCCTCACTCTTGCCATGGACTGGTAGCACCTCTGAGAAGGTTACCATGCTTGCTACCCGGCTGAGGCACCTCCCCAACTCCACAAATTCATTCTGCACTGCACTGATCCCATGCCTAGCTAGGTCATTTGTCCCAAGGTGGACTATGATATCTAGTTCCCTCTCCTGTGATGCTGCTTCTGCAGTCCTGAGGATTCTCTTCCTGTCCCTCCAAGCCATGGCACCACAGGCACCTTACTTCTTTCTCCTCTCCCTTTCCCAGTTTTACCCCCTAACAATTGAGTTCCCTATCAGAACTTGTTTCCTTCCCCTGTGGTGTCCCTTGCCACCCTTTTGTGGGTCTCCCTTGTGGATGTCCTCAGCATTCTTCTGGGTCTCCACTGATGGTGCCATCATAGAGGAACCTTGCTCTGCCAGAATGGCATATGATTTGTGTAGAGGTACAACTAGGGGGCTTTCGCCTCTGGTCCACCACCGGCAGCCTCCCAGAACCCACTGTGGTCCAACTGCTCTTCATACTTGGCAACCTCTGAGGCAGTGGTTGTGGCAGTGGTGTTCTTTGGAAGGGGGAGGCCTCCTTATTCCTTGCTAGTACAGAGCAAGAAGAAAAGTGTACTGTTATATCGTAAGGTGACAATTTGTCAAAGAGATGAGTTGTATTCATTTTAAGTTTTTATAGTGTTGGCCAAGAAGGTTACTGTTTTAAAGTTTACGCCACAGATTTTGAGACCTAAACTAATAGTACACTTTTAAACAGTAACCCTCTTTCTGTATCACTCCATGTTGTCAATGGGAAATTAATACATATGGGTGATGACTCTGAGCTGCCCCACTGGGGTAGTGGTACAGCTCAAAGCGGTCAGTCAGCATAGAACACTGGGCACACGAGGATTCTGAGGACAGCAACAGCTTAGTCTTGCTGTACTACTGTAAGGGGTAGGAGCAGAGCTAGAACTCTATGAAATATTTCAAAATTCTACTTCTGTTTTATTTTTCTCCTGATATTGTGTTATTCTGAGGCAAGTTGGGGTAGTCTTTTGACAGATGGCACCCTAACATTTAGAAATCTGTTCCTGTTTAAACCATAGAAGCTTTCAAATTGGCTAATGTGCTTAGCTATAAGTCCCATCAGTGCCTATAGTTCCTGCTGGAGCCACTAGTGTTTAGTAGGATGATGTTGTGTGGTCTGATACTTTTTGTTGTGGGTCTGTTCCAAATGCGTTTCTAACCTGGTGTTTCAGGAAAGGGTTCATCCATATTGGTATGACAGTCATTTTGTTGACGCCGACTAGGGCGCAGGCAGTACACTGCCAGGCATTGCACCTCCCAGGTGTTAGAGCACCAAAATGCCATCCCAGGAAATAGTCAGGTTTTGCAGGGAAGTGTTTTGACCCCTGCACTCCCCAATGCATGGGGCTTCATGCGCGCCCCCCCCACATCCCCCAAAACTAAAGATAGCCTCCTCTGGGGCGGCATACCCTAAGGGGGACAGAAATTGCGTTAGCACTGAAGACGGTGGGAGTATGGGGCGATCTAAAATCAAGATCGCTACTGTTACCCTTGTTGCAGTGCCCTAATTGTAGCACCGTAATGAAGTCGCCCCGCTAATGGTGTACCTCAGGAAAGTGCAGGAGGATTTTTCTCCCATTGTGTGGGGGCTTAGTCAGCTAGTCAGGTGGGGGAAGTGAGTGTGTCTAGTGTTTTTTTTTTTCCCCATTGCCTTTCTTTTGCCCTTCCTCCCCACAGCACTGTCTACTGTAGTCCCACCCCCCTTTTTTCTTTTCTATGTAGAAATCTGATGTTCTAGGGACATGGATATGTTGTTCATCCACACTGTCTGGCAGGTTCCTTGCCGCTTTAAATCTTGCCGGAAGGTCTTCAAGCTGGCTCCTCCCACCCACCCGGGTGGTAAAACTCTCGGCTCCGCCCCATGACATCAGATCTTCCTTACCGCTTGGAAGCTCAGGTTCCCTCCTTAACGCTCTGCGTATAAGACTGGTTCCTAATTCTTCGAATTTTCGAAATTAAATTTTTGCTAAAAAGACTTCGGTCTTCTCTCCCTCGCGGCTGCGATGGACAAATCGACTCACGGTTTCCGGAGATGCCCTTGCGGGCAGAAGATGTCTCGGACGGATCCGCACTCCACGTGCGTCTACTGCTTGGGCCTTGAGCACGACCCACAGGCCTGCGACCTGTGCTCTTCCTTTTCGGCCTACGTCCTCGAAGACCGTGCTGCCTGTTTACAACTGGGGCGTCCCGAGAAGCGATTTCGTCCGGTAAAGTCAAAAGAGGCCCGGTTGGCGGTGTCCGTGGTGGCGGGCTCGGCGGATCGGCTCGAGCAGATGATCGCCCTCGAAGAGGAGGCGGCACGGGCCGCTTCTACCTCGGCTGTGGCATTTGTCCCGCTCTCTCTCGGTGCCTCTTATTCAGCTTCTTTTAAGGAGCTTTGTCTGACCCTCTCTACTAAAGGTGAGGGACCAACTTCTTCTGGACCGTTTTCTCGGTCCAAAAAGAGAGACAAGGGTAAGTCTCACCGTCGACGCTCTTGGGAGCGGGAAAGATCCCTCTCCCCGAGTTGTCGGCCGTCGACTTGATCGACTTCTCGGCTCCGACCACTGGTCTCACGGTGTCCCGTCAGGCCAGGTTGACTGAGACTCCGTCGGCGGTCGAGAATTTTCTCGACCTGTTGGACGAGGTTGTCGGCTGGAGAAGCCGAGATCCCTCTCCCAGTTCCCCGGTGGGAGTTGAGGACCCGCTCGGCTCGTCTGTGCCTCCGGTTCCGGAGCCTTCGGTTGAATCTTCCGAACCGAGGGGAGTGCCGGTTCCCTGCAACACCTCCGCGCACCGTCCTCGGCAAAGCCGAGGTTCTCGGTCTCGGACTTCTTCGCAGTCCAGCCTATCCTGCCGTCATAGGCGGTCTCGGCACCGCGGCAAGCAGCACCGCCGCTCGTCCTCTTCCTCCTCCTTGGATGAGGGGAGGCTTCGGCGCAAGTTGCGTCGAAGATATGAGGAACTCATGTGGCAACAGCTCCTTCTGACCGGGAATAAGCCGACCCCGTCGTCTTCCCCGGCCATTAAGTTGGCTGTCACCGGGCGGCGAAATAACCCTCATTTTATCCGAGGCCTGTTCCCAGGCGGTTGTTGACAAACCAGCTGCCCACCGATTCGGTGGAACCTCGCCTCCATAGCCGTTAGTTGGGGCTCCGACCAAGAATTCTTGGTGGCTCCGGGACTGCCCCATAGGCTGTCTGTCACCCTCACTCCCGATCGACCTCTGCAGGTGGAGGGTGGCTCAGGCCCGAGGCAGCTCTTTGAGGACTCTTCCGAGTCCGAGGCGATTCCTCCCTTTTCTCCAAGTGAATGGACTTGGAGTCCTCAGGAGGACAGTCGGTAGACGATAGCCCTTCGTCCTTTCTGGGATTGCTTCGGCTCATCTCAGAGTCCACCGGGATGAAGCACGAACCCGTTTCTAAGCGGGCCAGGTATCCCCTCACGGAGATTCTGGACCGAGGGGATTCCCCTACGGAGGCCTTTCCGGTGGCCGAGGCCATAGTGGGCCCGGCCTTGGAGCTCTGGCGGCTGCTTCCCTGCCCTGCGCCCGGCCAGGATGGCCAGGAAGTATCACGGTCCTACAGGTTCCTGTCCGGTTTTCTGAACACCCCTCGGCGAGGGTTAGTTACCGACAGCGTTTTCGGCGTGCGGGAATACTGGGATGGACAAACCTCCCGACAAGGAGTCCAAGAAATTGGACTATGCCGGGCGAAAAGTCTACGCTGCGTCCTCCCTCGGCCTTCGCCAGGCCAGTTCGACCGTCCTCATGGCACATTTCTCCCATGCCCTGTTGGGCTCCCTGGATGAGGTCATCCCTCATCTTCCCGCGGATCTGCAGACCACGGTCAGGCAGGTGCGGGACCAGGGCAGGGCAGTGGCCAAACAGCAGCTCCAGACTGCTTAGACATTGGGGACTCTTGTGCCAGGTCTGTGGCGGCCGCAGTGGCCATGTGTCGTCGGGCTTGGCTGAGGATATCCACCTTTACTCGGATACCCAGCACAAGTTGGCGGATGTTTCCTTTTGGGAACCCGACCTCTTCGACCCTGGGTGGAAGGTCACCTGCAGAGGATCGAAAAGTCCAATGCTACTTGGACTCGGTCTCTTCCGCTCAGAAGGACAAAGACGCAAACCACAGCCTAAGCCCTTCGTCCTTCTCGCCTGCGTGCGTCCGCCCAGCAACGTCGGGGCCAGCAGGCTCGGGCTTGGCATCCCAAACCCAAGCCCGGGCTTCCTCCAACAGGAAGCAGGGAGGTAAGGCCCAGGAGGTCCCTCGGCCAGTCCCTCCTCCAAGCCTGCCCAGTGACGGGCTGAGGGGTGTCGCCCCCAACCCCGTCACCTCACCCCAGGTTCCCCCCGTGGGGGGACGGCTCCGGCACTTCCTTTCCGCCTGGTCCGTTATTACCACGGACAGGTGGGTGCTGGAGGTGGTGGAAAAAGGCCTGCCTCTAGAATTCGAGCAGGCCCCGCCCTTCAGAGCCATCGCACCTCGGGGGGCCTCGGGGTCTGCAGCCTCACTGTCGGCTCGTTGGGCCGACATCGCTCTCCTCCTCCAAAAGGAGGTGATCAGGGAGGTGGCGGACCCTCCCTCAGACCCGGGGTTTGTGTCCAGGTACTTCCTGGTTCCAAAACGGATGGGGGCTGGCGCCCCATTCTAGACCTACACGACCTGAACAAGTTCCTAAGGTCTCGAACCTTCAGGATGGTCACTCTGGCTCAGATAATACCATCCCTGGAACATGGCGTGTGGTTCTGCTCTCTGGACCTGCAGGATGCATTCTTTCACGTCCCTATCTGTCCGTCACGCCGGAGATTCGCCCGCTTTGGTGGAGGGATCCCTTTTCGAGTTCGAGCCATGCCCTTCGGCCTGTCTCCAGCTCCCAGGGTCTTCACCAAATGCATAGCAGTGGTGACAGCTTTCCTTCGGCGCCGAGGGGTCCGGGTGTACCCTTACCTGGACGATTGGCTGATAGCAGCCCCCTCCAGACAGGAGGTGGAGTGGTCCAGAGATCTGGCCCTCCAGGTTTGCTCTCAAATCGGCCTTTTCATCAACGAGGCCAAGTCGGAACTCGAGCCGAAGCAGGTGATTCTGTTTATCGGGGCAGAGCTCGACTCTCTTCGAGCCAGAGCACGGCTCCCGGCGGACAGGGCCGAGGTTCTTACCTCCTTTGCCCAGTCATTTCTGGTTGGGCAATCGCGCCCTGCCCGGGACTTCCTGCGACTCCTGGGTCTCATGGCGGCCTGTACCAGCGTGGTCCGTTGGGCACGCCGGCACATGCGCCCCCTTCAGTGGGGACTGGCCAGCCAGTGGTCACAACGCTGCGATCCATTGGACCAGCTAGTGACGGTGACCCAGGAGATGTGGAACGCTCTCCGGTGGTGGACCGTTCCATCTCATCTGCAGGAGGGCATCCCGTTTGTCCGCCCTGAGCCGACGGTCTCTCTTTCGACCGATGCCTCTCTGATGGGTTGGGGTGCCCATCTGGGGGAACACCGGCGCACGGCCTCTGGTCCCCACAGGAGTCCTGATGCCACATCAACCTGCTGGAGCTCCGGCAGTCCCTAGCTCTCACCGCCTTTGCTCCGTTTCTCCGGGGTCAAGTGGTCCGAGTCAGGCGGACAATACCACGATATGTACTACCCTATAAACCCGCCAGAAGGGGGCGCGTTCCATGCTTCTATGCGGAAGCTCTCCGCATCTGGTCACCGTCGCGCAGCTTGAGGCGGATCTCCTAGCCATTCATGTGGCAGGAGCCTCAACACCTGGCCGATGCCCTGGCCGGAAGGGCTGCATCTCACGAGTGGTCTCTCCTGCCGGAGGTAGTACAAGATCTGTTCTCCCATTGGGGCACACCTCAGGTGGACCTGTTTGCCTCCAGGGAGAGCAGCGAGAGCTGAGGCTGTTCCATGCCCCCCCCTCAGCAGGGCTCGCTGCAGGGGGATGCCTTCTCGAGGCCGTGGACCCCGGGCCTCTTCTACGCCTTCCCCCCATTTCCCTTGATTCACAAGGTGCTTCTCAAAGCAAGGAGGGACAAGGCGTAGGTGATTCTGATAGCCCCAGACTGGCCCCGCCAGTTCTGGTACCCAGATCTCCTCAGCCTCAGCTCCAGGCTCCCGAGGCAGCTTCCAGCTCGCCCGGACCTGCTCTGTCAATCAGGGGAAGGTGTTCCATCCGGACCGTCAATCCCTGCACCTGACGGCCTGGTTCCTGAGCGGCTAGAGTTCCAGGCCTTGGGTCTTTCCAACGAGGTCCTCAATGTTGTTGAGGCGTCCCGTAAGGAGTCGACCAGGAAATGCTATGCCTTCAGATGGAAGAGATTTTCCATTTGGTGTCAGGGCAAGGGCTTGGACCCTTCCTCCTGTCCTTTGGCAAGCATCTTGGACTATTTATGGTCCCTTTCTCGTCAAGGGCTTAGGTCGACGACCCTAAAGGTGCACCTGGCAGCCATCTCTGCTTACCGGGCGCGGGCCGGGGAGCAGTCGGTGGCGCAGGAGAAGGTGGTCTGGTGCTTTTTCAAAGGCCTTGATCACATTTCCCCTCCGGTGCGAGAACCTCCACCTCCGTGGGATTTACTGCTGGTACTGGCAAAGCTCATGGGCAAGCCATTCGAACCAATGCACAGGTGTGAACTCTCTCACCTGTCGTGGAAGACCGCCTTCTTGGTGGCTATCACGTCAGCCAGAAGGTTGGGAGAACTCCAGGCACTCTGCATCGAGTCTCCTTACCTGGTCTTCCACAGGGACACGGTTGTCCTGTGCCCCCACCCAAAATTCCTTCCGAAGGTGGTGTCGGAGTTTCACCTTAACCAGGTGTTGACTCTGCCGGTGTTCTACCCCAATCACACCTCGGAGGCCGAATACAGGCTCCATACTTTGGACCCTAGAAGGGCGCTCGCTTATTATAAGGTGCAGGCTGAAATCGGGAGAGGTTTGCTAGCTGTTTGTCACCTACGCTGAAGCCGCATCTGGCAGACCTGCAGCCAAGCGGACGATAAGCAGGTGGGTCACCTCCTGCATAGATCTCTGCTACAAGTTGGCGGGCATGGAGCCTCCCAGAGGGATAAGAGCTCATTCTACCCGCCATACTGCTGCATCGGTGGCTGCTTCCAGGGACGTCCCTATCCAGGAAATCTGCAGGGCTGCTACCTGGAAGTCAGCACACACCTTCATTACCCATTACCACATCGACCTTGAGTCATGCCGGGATGCTGGTTTTGGGGCCTCGGTTCTCCAGTCTTTATTCCCTAAGTAGGGGGTGTGCGCCTTGCCTCCCTCCTCCCGGAGAACTGCTAGGAGTCTGCCAGACAGTGTGGATGAACAACATATCCATGTCCCTAGAAATACAGGTTACTCACCTGTAACAGGAGTTCTAGGAATGGTATATGTTGTTCATCCACGACCACCTGAACCTCCCCAGCTTCGATGCACAACCTGAGCTTCCAGCGAGCCAGATCTGACGTCATGGGGCGGAGCCGAGAGTTTTACCACCCGGGTGGGTGGGAGGAGCCAGCTTGAAGACCTTCCGGCAAGATTTAAAGCGGCAAGGAACCTACCAGACAGTGTGGATGAATAACATATACCATTCCTAGAACTCCTGTTACAGGTGAGTAACCTCTATTTTTCTGCACTGTGGGAGCTGTGTATCAGAGGACTGTTAGGGGTCCTGCTATGTAGAGCGAGACCAGCATCGGCGTGGTTTTCAGGACTTGGTGTTTGCATTTTTTTTCCTGTCATTGTGTAGTTTTTTTCTGGATCCCTTTTTTTCTTTTTCGGCAGCAGCTGTGAGCGAGACCTGGCAACCACATTTTGTCCTCCATCTCAGGCCCATTTGTGTGGTGGGGACCCTCCAGTGTGGTTCCCACAGTGTTTTGAGTCATTCCACTGTTTACTGCATGGTAGGTTATCATCGGGACAGCGGGGTCCATTGCCTGCTGTAGGGTCTTTTGTGCCCATTTTCTCTCTTCCCTGGATGTGCAAGTTAGCTTCCTTCCAGCTACTTTATTCATGGGCATCTGTTTTTAGTCACTGCCCCTTTAAGAGTAAGGGGCAGATGCTCTGCTTCCGTTGACCTCTGGGCATGCAGTCTAGGCAGGGGCAGTGCAGTCTTGGTTTTTCCAAGAGTCTCCCTAAGACTTGTATTATCACAGGAATGGTCAGCGATTAGCTGCTCCCTGGGAGCGTGAGCGGCACAAACTGTCAGCACTGAGTCCCCCAGGGCACACTCATTGCATGGTTTGGCCTGCTGTGTGTTTTCAGATACCCATTGCCTCCCTCTGGACGATACAGAAGCTCTTGGTGTTGCAGTTTGAGATTGCCTCCACATACTGCTACTTTTCCTTGATGCAGAAATTACCATTGTTTTGTGGTGCAGTTCATTACACATGGCCTAGAAAACAGTTCACTTGGGGATATTCTTCCAGGCTGCGGTTGTCTACAGTCCTCCAATAATAGAGGAAGCCAGGTAGAGTTGTTCTTGTTGCTTGTTCTGTGGACCAGGGAACTAGCATGTGCTTAGTTAGTTTTTGATCCTGTCACCTACTTAATCCCCATGGGGAGTAACAGGTAGGGGGAACTCTTCCCGTGTGAGTACATTTTTTTTCTCCCTGGTACCGCGACGTGCATCTGCCATTTCTGGCACCGCGGCTCATCATACACCACAGTGTAATTTAATTTATTTCTGGTGTCATAACGTGTATATGATGTTTTCTGGTGGACCAGTGTGTAAGTCCAGTCTTTCCCAGCCAAATCCTTGGTGTGGGGGGGGGAACTATAATACCTGCTGGAGTACTGAGACCTTACCTAGGGGTCTTGCTATTCAGAATGTAAGTAAGTAAGCAAGTTTGGTCCCCAGCCAAATCCCTGGTCTGGGGGGGTGGTGCACCTTTGGTACCGTCTGGCAGTAGTAAAGCTGAGTCACACAACTTCATTTTTCTTCTAGATGAGAAGGTATAGTAGTAATCTGCAGGTCTTGCCCGCGAAGACACCTGAACCCCATGCGAGCCCCTTAGGTCAGGGAGGGACTCATACAGGCACATCCAGATGCATTAGAGCAGAGTTTACCTGTTCACCCGAGATCGCAGGCGAACCCCTGACATTGGCAGCATGCCGGTCAGATGGAGTCTTTGGGGGTTATGGGGAAAATCCTGATCCGAAGGTGAAAGGAGGAATTATGTCTCTTCAAGGAGGGGATGAAAGAGCAGAGTCAAGCCTTATAGTTTCAGTTCCTCCTTCTGAATGATTGCTTATCGATGTTGTATTGTATTGATGAAGCTTTATAACTGGCTGTAAGATGGCAATAAAAGAGGCTCAGAATGTAAAGAATCAAAACGTTAACCTCGTATAGTATCCATATCTGCCTCAGAATGAAGCATGTGCTGTCATTGTGCTCAGATTGTATAAGGGCAGACAAACGTGGACAAGCAAAAACATCAATCAGTCTGCCACCCAGGGACATGGTGAGGTCCCTTTGGGTTAGTTGAGGTTTGCATAAGGAAGAAATTTATTTGGGAAGTGTTTAATTATATTAGTCCCAGACAAGGCTGTAAGCAGTCTCATCAGTTTGTCACCATGAGTAGTTCCTTTAGTTTCCAGTGCCACAGATCAAGTGCTGAGACACGAGGTGAGCCAGGCTTGGTCTCCTGAGGCATTTGCCCTAGTCCCCCAAAACAGGCAGGGGACAAATGGGCAGGGCCTGGTTCTGCTCATTAGTTTTGTTGTCGCCAAACAGTCGAGGGATTTTGGTCCATCCTGGTTCTAAAACTTTGAATAAGTTTGTCCAGCACACCATATCCAAGGTAGCGACCTATGGTGCATTCAGGTGGTCCAGCCATGGGCCTTCCTGGCAGCCATGGATCTGAAGGATTCCTGTCCTGTTATAATGAGTGTAATACAAGAGATGTGAGTCATGTATGTGGTTGAAAGTAATATACTTCAACTGTTTTACTATGTGTATTTGTATTATAAATATTTGTGACACAGACATTTGATTGCATATGGTACTCTATTGTAAATAAGCCTTGTTGCTCAATTGGGATGTGACCATGTTCATGTTTTCTTGCATTGGTTAACATGAATAAAAATGTTACTGCTGGCCCAGTGGCGCAGAGGGCTGAGGCCGTGGCGCCTTACCTCGTGCTACGCTGGCGACCCGGGTTCAGGAATGACCTCGGGTTGCCGGGGAGCCGGCTGGGGGGTGGGCTGCAGTGGGATTGAGCTTGCTCTCCCCTCCAAGGGGTGGCTGCCTGCTAGTCCATAGTCCCGCTCCCACTGGGTGGAGGTCCGGTGGGCGCGTAGATGGTACGGAGCGGTGATTCAAGTCAGGGGAGTGGCAGAAGGGGCCACTGGATCCTGGCATGTGTGCACTCTCCATCACGCACACACATGTGTACGCCGTGGCCTGGGGGGAAGTAAAAAAGTAATAAAAGTGTAAATGGAAAAACATTTTTTTGTACTGCTACTACTATCCTAACATTCCTATTAGGTAGTCGCATCAGAAATATCTGAGGTGGTCGTTCAGAATATGGGTCCAGTACTGGGTTTTTCTTTTCTTCTTTTTTTTATTGCATCCTTACTTAGTGCCCTTGCTGCGGTGCCTACAGGCAGGGGCACGCAGCCTCCAGCACTGCCTGCGGGGAGGCAGCAGGCTCACTCGCACATGGTGGGGGGTCCGGCACGGCCATGGCCAACTGAGAGGGCACCTCCGTCCCTCACCAGCCGAACCGGCGCCACACCCCCCAGAGCGATTCCACGACAGTCCTTCCCGCACTGCAGGGCACGGCCATCCAGCTGCTCGGTCACGCCCAGACCCTTTTCCTCTTTTTCTCCCCAATGGGAGCACGGATGTACAGTGACGTCCACGCACCACCGTGCAGACATCCGCTGGGCTCTCCCCTTAGACACGCAAGTGTCTGAAGTGCCGTCGTCCGTCCCCAGGGACAGGTAGAGTGCAACGTGAATCCCACCCTATTCCCCAGGACTAGGAGAGCTGTTGTCGGATGCTCAATCCTAGTTCTCCACTGCCGAGCCCCGATGACCTGGGCTCATTCCTGAACCCGGGTCGCCGGCGTGCAGCGAGGGGTGGCATCCGGCGCCTCAACCCTCAGCGCCACGGTGCTGGGCACTGGGTTCTTCTTTGATTTGGTCTGGCATCAACACTCAGGGTAACAGTGCTCAGTGTGTGATTTGAAGATTCTAACTACCTTGTGGTTGCAGTTGAGCCAGGAGGGGCATTACGTATACCCCCCCCCCGCAGGATTGCTCTTTATAACTGTATCTGTTCAGATAATGGAGGTGGCCATTAGCAGGGGGTCCTAGAAGCACAGGGCACACCATGAATCAACGCCAAGCTCCTTCTGGCTGTCTGGGAGGCCGACACCCAGGGGCAATGTGCCATTTGGATGAAAGGAGGGTGCTTTCCCTCTGTATATCCAAGCAGGAAGCTTTGTGTCAAGAGGTGACAGGATTGAAATCCCAGCCAGCAATGTCTGTTTTCAGGTTAGACCAGTCATTAAGCTTGGTGACGACAGTGATAAAACCAATAACGTGGGCTCAGCCTCACATATAGACTCTGTGGAACAGTAATTTAGTAGTTTTGTTTCCTGCTTCAGAAGGAGTACCAGGCTCAGATTACACTGCCTCAGTGGGTGTTGCAGTTCTTTGCATGTAGGATAATCCAGGAATTCTTGGCATGGGTAGTACTCTGGAAGCTCCAAGAGATTTGAGTCTGATGACAGATGCCAGCCTGTTTGGCTGGGGTATTGTTTGGGCCAGTCTCCACTTCAGGGGGTCTGGTGTTGCCAGGAGCAGGACCTTTGGATAGTGTGCTAGAAAAGAGAGTGGTAGATATTACATGGCTCTGTTTTCTCCCCAGGACAGTCTGGGGCAACCATAGTGACGTTGGGCAATGCCATCACCATGGCATAAACTGTCAGGGGAGGCATAGAAAGTGGAAGCATGTTAGCAGAAGCACCCAGGGTATTTCGAAGGACAGGGCCCACCCTACTGTCACCCCCTGCAGTTCTCCTGGTAGGGTAACTGAATGTGCTAGTCAACTGGTTTGGTCAGGAAGGAGTTCATACAGGTAGGGTTCCTGGACCTGGAGGTGTTTGATCTCCAAGGCAGAAGTTTTCAGCAGAAGTAGAACACTCAGTTCCTGAAGATATACAGTCCTTATCCGGAGGCGTTGGATGCCTTGTACCAGCAAAGGGATCACCGCAGAGCTTGATTGTTTCTTACAGAGTGGTTGGGAAAACCATGGTTTGTACCTTGGCTTCTAGTGTCCAAACTTACAGCAGAATATCAGGAGCCAAGATAAAGTTTTCTCTTTGGTTTTCCTAGAGTAGCTAGGAAGACCATTTCTACTACTTCTGCTAGTATCCAAGTTGCTGGAGAAGATCAGGGAGCCAAGGGGAAGTTTCTTTGGATAGTTGTAGAGACCCAAGAAGGCCGTGAATATCTAACTTCATGAATCTAACATAACAGTCTCTGTTGTCAGATCCAGCTTTGCTGGAATCTACTTGGATGGAGTTTACATCCTGCATTGAGTCCTGCGGCCATGCAGTTGACATGATTCCTGAGAGTCTACAGATATAATGCAGGGTGTTTGCAAAAAGGTGGTAGCCACACTCAGCAGTCTGTACTTGAGTCTACAGTTACTCTTCATTTGAGCCTGACCTACAGATATTAGACCATTCAAGACTACAGTCTCACTGATGTTGGATTTTTTGCAGACAGGAGTGGACAAAGGTCTGACATTGAGTGTTCGGCAGCTGCAGGTGCCCACATTCAGGGCTGTATTAGCTCCCATGGGGTCATCCTGGGAGCTGCCTTGGATGTTGTATGTTTTCCCTCAAGGTGGTTCGCATGAGTCGACCAGTTTTTCCTTCACCTGTTCTGCTGTGGACTTTGGACTTGATACTCTGCACACTGTGCAGGGTGTCTATAGAATCATGTTCGTCTGTGCCATTAGACCTTCTGGCTTACAGAGTGTTCTTTGACTGCCATCTGCTCAGCTATAAAGGTTGGCAAGCTTCTGGATTTACATCTGATAGACTCATACATGACACATAAGGCTCAGGGAAGCTCCATCCTTTTTCCTAAGGTCCTCTTAACCTTCCAGGTGAACCATATAGATTAGATTTCTGTCATTTTCTTCGAACCAGAAAACTCTGAAAGTTATTGGGTTACGTAAGGTAGTTTTGTGCAGGGCACTTCACATTTACCTGAGAAGGACAGCAGAGTAGTGAAAGTCTGAGGGTTTGTTCATCCTCACTGGACTGTTGAGGAAAGCTCATAAGGTTTTTCCTTGGTCAGGTGGGTGAGAGCTTGCATCGTACAAGCATAAGTGACTGAGCAAAAGGATACCTCCATTCTGATCAGGCCCACTCTACCAACACTCTCGCTACACCCTGGATGCAGAGATGAGAGACCTCTGTGTTGGAGGCAAAGTGTTCACATTCTCTAAGCAATACAGATTGGATGTTCAGAATTCTGCTGATACAACTTCTGGTCACAGAGGTCACAGGTGGTGGTTAGCAGATGAGTCTAAATCCATTTGGGTAATATGGGACAGTGTTCACCACCAGATTTGGAATAGGTACTGCGTTTTTAGAACCCATATGTATTAATTTCCACTTGTAACATGGCTATGCAGCAGGTCCCATTGTTATTGGACAAAACAGATCATCTGACCATGGATTAATTCTCAATCCACAGTTGTCCTCTAGAGTGAGTGCACAAGAGTGCGATATAGGGAGCATGCTCACGAGTATCTTATTGTCACTGTGGTTCTCGCTGGTTGCCATTCCTGTGTCACAGAAGCCATAAGGAAGCCGGGGAGTATTAGTGCTTTGTCCCAGGGCAGGGCTGTCAGCAGAAAACCCATAAGAGGGCCTGGGGAGCCGGAGGAGTCTTAGGAGCAAACCCATAAGAGACCAGTGGAGCATAGGAGTGTTAGTGCTGTGTCCCGGGGACAGGGCTACCAATAACAAACTCATAAGAGAGCTGGGGCAGTGGAGGTGTGTTAGCGCTGTGTCCCGGAGGCAGGGCTACAAGGAACAAAACCACATGAGAGCACCAGGGGAGTGGAGGAGTGTTACCGCTGTGTCCTGGGGACAGGGCTATGGGCAGTGCGAGCTGTGCCTCTTCTGTGTGTGTTTCTCTGTCTCGGTCGGTCGCTGCTCTCCCCCACTGCTGAGCATTCCCCCAGTCAGCAAGAGAGTGAGAGAGAGCAACAGACATATGGAGCTAGTAATCCCCCACTCAGGTCAGGGAGAGAAAGAGAGACCATGAGAGTGACACATGGAGCAGCACAGCCCTCACAGTTTCCGCAAGAATTCCCCAGGCCAGGTAACCAATAGTCTGTTGCAGCTCGCCGCAGAAGTTGATCTTTCATGGCTCACGCTTGCCATGTTACAAGCGCATTAACCCACTCGACAGCATGGGTCTACTGGAGCATTAATCCAGGCCTGGGTGGTTGGAGACTCATGCCCCAACCGCCCCCCAGGTGTGGATTAATTCTTCAGTAGACCCATGCTGACGAGTGGGTTAATGCTTACTTGACAATGTGGCGTGATACTTACTGTAATTTCCTTTTCTGTTAGCCCCAACATCATCAATGGGGCCTCTTTCAAGAACCTGTGGCTTCTATTGGAGAATATTGGCCTATGTGTGTGTGTATGTATATGTGTATATATATATATATATATATATATATATATATATATGAAATATGGATTTCAGCAAAGATAAATTATTGTAAATACAGTTGCGTATCAGGAATAGCTGAGGACATAATTATATTGTTTTAGAGAATTTATGCCCTCATATGTGGGAACAAAACTTTAGTTATAAAAAGTATTTTACTATTTTATTTTACATCATTTTATAATTACGATGTTATATTCTTTATAAATGCTTGCTTATTAATTAAGGCAATTGGGATGTAATACTGGGACAACTGGTTTAAATTCCTGTCTACATAAGTTCTCTAGCAAGAAGGAAAACTGTCTGTAAAAGAAAAGGAAAAACCTCTCCCATAGGATTCATCCTGCTAAGTGAGGTAGGGGACATGGCACCTGTGACTCTCCATGTAACATGAACTATCCCTTAAACTGGACCTCTTTAAGGGATAATATTAAAAGACTGCTTCAATCTTTGCCTACGTGAGGAAGAAACCAGTGACGCTAAGCTAAGAGATAAGGTAGCCTAGCAACTGACATCTCAGTGATATATACTCTGGTGCTTCCAGACACACCAAATACCTTGAAGGAAGAGGGGGGCAAAAAGGAATCTAGAGACTATTTGAATTTTCATAGGCTTCAATGGGAGTAAGGAACTTTTGTTTCTTGAAAGGCTATTTTGAATGTTGTCAGCATGAAACTTACACAGTTGATAAAATATATTGCAGCCTGTTGACTAGCCGAATTTGAGACATGTAATTTGTGGAAAATGTGTTATTTGATAATCTATTTTGTATCAAAAGCCTAAACGATGAAATACCTAAGTTTGATCTTAAATGAAAAATGGTATCATGATAAGTGCAAAGATATAATTTTTGTGTGTGCAGCGTGTTGCTGGGCAGAAATAAACTGTCTTAAAGTTGAGCTAACCACTTTGAAAGCATGGTTGCATGGTCCAGTGGTCACGAACAAAGAGACAGCTCTTTGCAAAGGAATTGGATACTTTTAAGGACTTTCTTAACCTTGGATGTGAGAGAGACCTGCTTAATTTTGTAGCCTAGAACCTGAACTGTAAGCTCATTAAACCCTTTTGAAAGATTTTGCAGAGAACTAAAGTTATAATCATTAACTTATCTCAGGATGTATTTGTCTCACAGACATGAGGGGCATCTCAAAAGACTGCGTTTAATGAGCTGAATTCAGAAATGTTTGCATGGAGACTGTATCCTGTTGCATTCAAAAGTAAGAAGAAAAATTTAAAACTGGACTCTTGCAAAGGGGATTGTACTAAGAGAGAGTGAGGAACTACCCCTTTCATCATTTGCATGATTCCAATTAAAGTTGGTAACATTTACATAAAATTATGTTAGGATGATGCTCTAACCAGGGGTGCTAGCTGCACAGTCGAGCAGATTTGATGGACCTCAAGGCCTTTATCTGCTGGCAAATTTCGTATGTTCGTAACCAGAGGTAATAAAAGCCAAGCACTGAAATAAACACCCAGGTCTTGCCTGTACTGCATGCCAAGAGGACCTGCTGTGGTGCTGTGGACATTTCTATTATAAGCACTGTTGAAGTTCCCGTTGAGACGCTTGGCCAGCTGGTTATGCTTGTTGGATGATTCAAAATTGGGAGCACTGGTGGATAGTGAGGAAGCGAGGGAGACAATCCAGGGAGCTCTGGATACCCTGGAGGGGTGGTCAAGGAGGTGGGGACTGACATTTATTGCCGGGAAATGTAAGGTTCTTTTGGGGGTCAAAAACCTGGGCCATGTATATACCCCGGGGGGGGGGGGTCACATTGCATGCCATATTGGGAGAAAGGGATTTAGGGGTGGTGGTAGATGTCAAAATGAATAACTCTGAAAATTGCAGAAGAATTACAGCCAAGGCAAACAGGATATTGGGTTGCATAGCGAGGGGAATTACATCCAGAAGCAGGGAGGTGATCCTCCCTCTATATAATGCCTTGATCAGGCCGCAGCTGGAGTACTGTGTGCAGTTCTGGAGACCTCATCAGAAGAAGGACACATTTATTGAGTCACAATCACATGACCACATCACTTGACCTCCCTTGTGCAACTTTATAAAGTGTCTCCCATTTGCAGGTTTTTACTCTCTGACCAGAAAGGGTTAGTCACTAGACGCTGTTTCCTCTGGTGGTTCCTTAATCCCTCCAGACACATTTCTTTAACCTTCTTCCACCCCATGTCTGTTTTCTCCTCTGCCTCCCTTTTTCCCCCTTCCTGCTCCGGGTATTGAACCTTGGACCTTCCGCACTAAAGGCAGCTACCCTACCACTGCACTATTTGTCTTTCTCTATACTTCTACTGATTACCTACTCTGCCTCCTATAATAACGCTCACTGGCAGCCCCCCCATACTGCAACTGTGGTGCTACCACTCAGGCTTATATGCCCCTTTTTATCTTTTTTGATACTAGCCTCCCCCCACAGCCCCCCTCCAACTTGCCCATCTCCAAGTACCCCTCAGCTTAGCAATAACACCCATGTGTGGCTAGCTGGCACCATTAGTTACTTAACTTTCCATACCACTCATCTTCTGGGCATAATACCCTGCTCTCCTATTCATCCAAACAAACCGTCCTTACTCCTTCTGCCCCATGTCCTCTTCCTCCCAATTCCCTGCGTTGGTGCCAAGCCCCCTTCTCGTAAACTGTTAGTCAAGCCTAAACTGCTGAAATGCATCTTCTGTAGGCTTGCCGTACTACTTCTGCAACTCTCCGGCAATGTGCACCCTAATCCTGGTCCTCTTTTTCTGCCCATTCCTTCTAGTCGTCGTGCCGATGCCCTCTTACTAGCCTCAGGAAACATGTGCAGCCTGCTGCAGAAACTTGACATTCTCCAAGGCTGGATTACGTAGCATAAACCTGACATCTTGGCTGTGGTTGAAACATGACCGTCTCCCAAAATACCTGACTCAGACGTCACCCTGATTGGCTATCTGCTCTTCAGGGAAGATGGGCTGGGTAAAAGGGATGGAGGATGTGTCCTCTGCCTCCGAGATTCCCTCCAAGGGCATGTACTCCAGACCAGCTTCCCTGCTAATGGTGCTCAGGCCCTGACTATCAAAACAGAAATTGGTAACATGGGTAAGTCATAGTTATGTCCATCTACATTCCACCCCTGAAACTCAAAACTTGGCTTCAGCTGAATACTCGAATGTGTTGCCCAGTTGTTCAATAAGGCTGAGGTAATTGTTCTAGGTGATTTTAATATTAACTGGTCCGCCCCCTCAGCTGTGCCCCACAGGGATGTTGGTGCTGCCACCATCAACCTTACTCAGGTTGTACCATCACCCACAAGGATCAACCATAGGACAGGTACTGGTACCCTGATTGATCTTGTCCTTACCAATCAGCCAGAGAGACTTCATGATGTCATGGTCTTACCTGACACACTAAGTGACCACTTCCCTGGTCAAACCACTCCCCAAAACCACCTCCAAAGGTTTCTCATCAGCGCTCCCTCAAAAAAGGGTCTGTTATGCAATTCAAGGCTCACCTCCTTAACTGTGACTGGTCCCCTTTAGACACTGCCTCAAATGTCACTAGTGTCCTAGCTTTTTTCTTTTCCACTTTTAACTCAGCCAGTGACATTTTTGGCCCGTACTCCAAGCGTATTATGAAAGGCCCTGAAAAGCCATGGATCACTTGAGCACTCCTTGATCCTTTTTTTTTTAGTTTAACAATTTTTATTATTTCATTATTTGATAGACACACACACAACTCAGGATGATAATCAGAGTCCGGCTAGGCCCCATCCATTGAAGGGAGCAGGAACCAGCACTCCTTGATCTTATTGCATACTTGTGACAATCTCTGGCAGAAAGCCCTGGTGACTGGTCTCCTTGTGGATAGGCAACGCTATAGGGCTGCCAGAAATGCCAGCACTCGGGGAAATTCACCGTGCAAAGGCTGCCCACTTCCAAGCTAGCGTCTCGTTTGCTTGGGGCCAGGGAGGGTTCTAGGATAGCATAAATGACCTGACTGGTAAACCTAACTCTTCTCCCCCCCCACCTTGCTAAATAGCAACTGTGTCACTACCCAGGATCCGCAGCTTATTGCAAATACCTTCAATACAGCATTCTCTGACTTTAGTGGGGTTCTCCCCCCAAATTTCTTCAGTAACACTTCCAGCTCCCCCCTTCCCCGTATCCTTCCTTTCCGCTTCAAGACGATCTCCTCTCGGGAAGCTAAATCTTACCTTACCAAGGCCCTGGTAAAATCTAGATTTAAGGGTGACTCACTGGATTTGAAGCTCCTGCTACTGGCCCTTGACATTGCCTTATCCCCCCTTACCAAACTTCTTAATCTCTCCCTCCGTCTAGGCCAATTCCCCTCTCAATGGAAGTCGGCTGTAGTTACTCCAGTACTCGAGTGTGGTGATAGAACCTCCCATGACTATCGCCCAAACTCTGTACTCCCTTCCCAAATCTCCAAAGCCCTTAGGAGGCTAGTATCCGATCAGCTGCCTGACTACCTCTCAAAATACAACCTCCTGTGTCGTCAGCAACACAGGTTCAGGCAGGGCCACAGTACTACCACTGCCCTCCTGAAATACTCTGATTTCATATATAAAGCCCTTGACCATGGCCAGTTAGTTGGGTCTGTGTGCATAGACCTACAAAAGGCCTTTGACACGATCAGTCACGCACTTCTAATTGAATCCCTTCCATCTCTGGGCTTCTCACAAGATGCCACCTCCTAGTTCGCTAACTATCTTAGTGGGTGATCTTGGCAGGTGAACATCAATGATGCTCTCTGCTTCACTCTTCGGTTCTTTCAGGGGTTCCCCAAGGCTCAATTCTCGACCCGCTCTTGTTCAGTCTTTTCCTCAACACCCTCCCCCTTACCTGCTCCGGGCAGATGTTACTGTACGTGGATGATGCCATAATCTTTTGTATCCACCCTGATCCCACCCCTCCCCCCTGCAAAATGATTTTCTAAGGTTCTTTTTGGAATCCAAATCTTGGTTTTCCCATCACAAAATCATTCTAAATTACAAAAAAACTAAAGTGATGATGTTTGCCAACCCACAAAACAAAAACAAAGGCTCTCCTCTAACCATTCTCAACTGTCAGCACAAACCCTGTGGAGCAAGTACATAACTTCAAATATCTCGGCATCACCCTCTCTTTCCACAAGCACATAAACCTGTTCTGTAAAGCGGTTAACACCAGGACCGGTCTTCTCTACAGACATAGGTCCTGCATGCCAGTTGATGCCCTTTGCCTGGCCGTAACCAGTTTGGTCCTGTCAATAGTCGACTATGGCATTGTTATTTATGGATAGGCGGCAGACACTGCATTAAGCAGAATTAAGGTCTCCTTGAACAAAGCTTTGTCGGCTTGTGGTTGGTTGTGATCAGTACACACACACACTTGCGACCTGTACCAACAAGCTAATTGGTTAAACTTCGATAGTAGGCTTTATCATATCAGCATATTAGCCAAAAAGAGGGCCACTGGTCTCTCTCCTCCTGCTGCGCAACATCTCCTAATTCCTGCACCAACTACTCGGGCAACCAGAAGCTCCTCCAAAGCCACCTTTCTTGTCCCATTTTGTAGGAATTCCTTAGGGCAGAGGGCTTTCATGTACAGAGCTCCTCACTATCTGAGTGGTCTGCCCCCTGAGGTTTCTTTTGTAAATAAAATAGGCCCTTTCAAACTTAAACTCCGGCAGCATCTCCTTGCCTCAAGTTGCTATGACTGTTACTAGCCTGCCCTGTTATTACCTCTCCCCTAATTTGCCCCCTCCACCCCTTAGCCACATCTTTTGTGACAATGTCATTATTGACTGCATCAAGTACTATTTCTCCTTCCCCCATCATTCCTATTCTTTGTCCCCTTCTGTCCCCTATCCTCTCTCCTTGTCTTCTGCCCTTGCCTCCCCTGCTCATTGCTATCCTGAACCTTTGCCCATATGGATTCTTACTCCTGATTATTGTCACGTATTCACTCAGCAGGTCAGGCCCTCTACTCCCAAAGTGCCAACCTCTGAGCGCAGTCTTGTGAACAGTGTAACAGACAAGGTAACCCTCTTGTCTGTTTTTGTGAGTTCGTATCAACCTTTGGTCTCAGTTCTGGAGGGATTCAAAGTGTAACCTCTTGCTAGCATACCCAGTGCACAGGCTCAGATATATCTGTCTTCAGGGGGCCAGATATCTTTGCCTATGGGCACCTAACCAGGTATTCAGAGATGAATCCTTAGAACTTAATAAAGGCCTCAGATTTAAAATGCTTCTGTTTCCAGTTTGGTACCACCATACAAGCTTATGTCTGCTGAACCATAAATATTTCTTGGCAAAAGAAAGCAATTCAAAGACAGACCAAGTTTGCTCTAAAATTAGAGTTTTTTCTAAAATATATAATATGTCAAACATACAATACAGAACTCTTATAACACAAGACATGCATATCTTTAAACAAAACAAGGTTTAAAACAGCGCAATTCCTACAACTATATTTGGATTTTGTCTAGCTTTCTAAATACCCATTTTCAGTGCTCAGATGTTTCCTTAGTCAGTGTCAGATACAAAAGTAACTCTACAGTGAAAGAGAATATTCTTTTCAAGCAGTATTGGCCAACCCCTTTTGGATGAAGTCATCCAGCCCCTCCTCTGGTCAAATATCTTAACAAAAATATATTTTTTATACAACCACAGGATGCAATTTTATTAATCTATACTATACAGCTATACAGGATGTATTAATTCTGCAACCTTAGCATAACTCAAGTTTCAATGACGCCTCTTTTGATCTCATGATGCATCTTCTTCACACAGGCTTCATAGGGTCATTTACAACCTTACACCTCTATGTAACATCCTAGCTTCCCTTATTTATTTTTTTTTAAACTTTATTTATTTATAAATTTCTTAATCAGAATACATTCAAAATAGATTCAATCTTCTGATATAATGGTTACAAAGGCAATTTCATAGACAGATTCATACAGTTCTTCATCTACACAAGGGTGTCACTAGATGTGGTGGATATCTGATCAGTTATCTGACTATTTACTTGATGAGGATCATTCAATCTGTATATAACTTCTAATAGCTATTTTTTTATTCCTAAGGTCAAGAGACCCAAAAAGAACTAGAGTCTCCATTCCCCACTCCCTTCAGGAAATCAATGCAGGCAACAGGTATTCAATAACAGAGACGACCCTCTAATTAAAAAAAAAAAAAAAAGGGGGGGGGAGAATTCATTTACTATGGAACAAAATCAGGTCTATCCCCTGCCATGTACAAGACCCAACGTCTCCATAGTATTTCGAATTGAGGCAATCTTTTATTCAAAGAAGCCCTCAATGCCTCCATTCTATATATGTTTATCATGATTTCCTGCCATTTGTCTATGGTGACAGGGAGGTGAGACTTCCAGTTCTTGATTATAGCCTTCTGGGCGGCTAAGAATGCTATTTTTCAGAAACCTGGCTGTGAGCGGATCCCAAACCCCTTCGGGACTTCTAAGAACAAGAAACAAGTGGGTGATATTGTTATATCTGGTGCAATTATTATTCTCAGGGCTTGTTGCAAATCCAGAAGAAAAGTGGACAGTACTGGGCAGCTCCACAGCATATGGAAATATGTTGCCTGCGTCTGTCCACACCTCCTCCAACAATCTGCCTTATTGTCAGCTAAAGGCTGCCCTAAAATCTTTGGCGAGCGAAAATACCTGGAGAAAATTTTCCAGGAAAAATCCTGCCAGCTGACAGCTGAAAGACCCCAGTGTATTGTAGAGTGGGCCCTAGTCCAAACTTTCTCCGGGATTTGACTCCCCAGGTCCCTTTCCCAGGCTCTCTTTATGGAGTCTGTAGTGTCCCCCTTCCAGGCTAATAGATCCCTATATAGACTGGAAATAATGTGGGTCCTGATAGGTGCTCTCTCTATCACTTTTTTAAGAGTGAGGGCAATCTGGGGGGGAGATATCGACCCCCAGCTAAACTCCGACATAAGCTTCTTTGCTAGGTTCCTAACTTGAAAGTATCTGAATCTGTCTTGCCAGGGGATGTCATATCTGTGTACTAGAACCTCAAAGGGGACAATCCCTCCCCCTTCTATAAAATGCCAGATTAAGTGCAGGCCTCTTGCCTCCCATCTCTTGAACCCATTATCCCAAGTCCCTGGGGAAAAAGAGTCCAGATATGGAACAGATAAAAGAAGGAATTTCCAATTCTTAGCCCTTTTGTCATTTAAGATGTTATGCCACATCTCAAGTGTAAATGCTGTAAAGGGATTTTCCTGTTGGCCCAGGTGAGGTTTTTTCCCTCGTCTGAGCAGTAAGTTATTTAGGCTGGAAAGAGTTCCTTCCATATGTTCCACATTTTTCCATTTAGAGATGTACAGATTGTCCATCCAATACAAAGCCGTTCTCAGTTGTGATGCATGATAGTAAAGCTTAAAGTTAGGTAATGAGAGACCTCCAGCTTTTTTCAGGATTTGGAGAACTGAGAGCCGGATCCTGGGCTTGTGTGGACCCCAAAGAAACCGAGAGACCACCCTGTTTAATAGGTTAAAATATGAATCTGGAACCTTGACTGGGATTGTTTGTACCAGATACAAGAGTTTGGGGAGAATTATCATTTTTATGGCCTCCACTCTCTGGGTCAAGGGAATGGGGATAGATAACCAGTGTTCCAATTCTGTCCGGATATTTACTAAAATTGGAGAGAAGTTGAGCGAAAATAAATTGTCGAACTGAAATCCCAGCCGTACTCCCAGATATTTAAAATTGGTCAGGTTCCATTTAAAGGGAAACCTCTGTTTAATTCGATCAGATGGCTCATAGTGCCCTTTTAAAACCTCTGTCTTAGATAAATTTAACTTGTATCTGGCCAAGAGGCTGAATTCTGATAAGGCGTCCCACAGCTTTTCTAGGGATTGCTTCGGATCCCTGAGATAAATCAAGAGATCGTCCGCATACAGGGCTAGTTTAGGCGTCTCCCCTTCTAACTCCCATCCCCGGATCCCCTCTTCCTGCCTCAACGCTTGAGCTAACTGTTCAAGATACAGAGCAAAAGAAGAGGGGAGAGGGGGCAACCCTGCCTGGTGCCTCGCTGTAAAGGTATTGGGTGGGAGACATTGCCATTTATTTTTATGTATGCCCTTGGTTTAGTGTAGATCTTGGATATGATCTCTACAAAGGCTTCTGAGAACCCAAATCTGCTCAGGGCCAACTTCAAAAAATTCCATGCCACCCGGTCGAAGGCCTTCTCCACATCCAAACTCAAAATCATGCAGGAGGCCTCCGACCGAGCGGCATGGTGCATCACATATAGAGTTCTTTTAATATTGTCTTGTGTTTGCCTGCCTGGGATAAACCCTGTCTGGTCATAGTTAATTAATTTGGGTAGGATCTCCTCTAATTGCTTTGCAAAACTGAAGCATAGAGTTTATAATCAATATTTAATACTGATATAGGGTGATAGGACCCACAATGAGTTGTGTCTCTCCCAGGCTTGGGGATACTCGAGATGACTGCGTAATTCCAAGTGTCTGGCAGGTCTCCCCCCCATTTGTGCCAATCTGCAGGCCCTCATTAGTGGGTTACTTATTTATTTATTTTCTAAAGAATTTAAAGAATTCAGGGGTGTATCCGTCTGGGCCAGGTGAGTTCTTTGTTTTTAATCTCTTAATTGCGGCCTCTAGTTCTGTTGGAGATATGGGGGAGTCCAGAGAATCTCTGTGTTCCTGGGTCAATTCTGGGAGCCTTAGTTTCTTTAGGTAGTCTTTGATTGGTTCACTTCCTTGGGAATGATCTGAGCTGTATAGATTTATATAAAAAAATCTCTGAAGCCTGAGAGAATTTTCTCCGAGGACTTCACGAGATTTCCCGATTTGGGGTCCCTAATTTGCATAATTGTGTTTTCCACAGTCTGTCGTCTGATTCTGTGAGTCAGAAGACGGGACGCCCTAGGGCCCGATTCGTAATATCTTTGTCTTAGACGTTGTAATGCCTGCTCTGTTCTAATGTCAATAATCCCCTGTATCTGTTGTCTAATCTTCAGTATTTCTGGTTGTACCGAGGCCGTTCCCGCTGCCGCCTGATCTAACAGGTTGTGAAGCTGCCCCTGAAGTTGTTCCATTTTTTTATTTTGTTGTCTTTTAAAGTATGTGGCATATTTAATACAGTCCCCCCACTGAACACCGTCTTGATAGTGTCCCACAGTACAGTGTCTGAGATTTCCGTAGACTCATTGTCCTTCAGGATTTGTGATATTCTGCTCTTGGCCATATCCGTAAAATCTTTTAGATTCAGAAGATAGTTATTGAATTTCCAAAGGGACTGTCCTCTTTTAACTTCCCATTTCAGGACCATAGTCACCTGGGCATGGTCCGATAGGACTGATGAGATGTGCTTGCACTCCAGGATCTGGTCCTGGTGCTCGCCTGAGACTAATATGTAATCGATCCTAGCATAAGAACCATGTGGGTAAGAATAGTGGGTGTATTCCCTTTTATTTACATTCTGGTGTCTCCAAGTGTCTAACCAAAATGTACCCCTCAAGTGCCTCCTGATTAACTTGCCCACCGGAGTCTGCCTAAAGGCCTGCTTTCTAGAAGTGTCTCTTGGGTCCCAAATCTGATTCAAGTCCCCACCCACCACCAGTGCTCCTACATGATATTCAGAAATTTTACACAGTAGGGGACTAATAATCTCCTTTGTGGAGCCTGGTGGAGCATATAGAGAAGCTAGTGTGATAGGTGTGCCATCCAAATTGCCCACTAGGATAGCCAATCGGCCTTCTGGGTCTGAGTAACTATTAGTTTTCTGGAATGGTGTCCCCCTTACGACCAACACCGCGCCGTCCCCCTTCTCTTCTCCTTTCTAAAGGAAGCTGCAACAATCGTATCGTAGCCAAATTTTGCCAGTTTTAGATATTCAGATCTGCTAAGATGCGTTTCTTGCAATAAAATAAAGGTGGGGCTTTCCCTCTTCAAAGTCGTCATAACTTTGTGTTGCTTTACTGGATTATTTAGCCCATTGACGTCATGTGAAGTAATTTTAATCTTTTTGCTATCCCCCATTTATATGTGTAGATATACTACCCTTCGAATATGAGGGGAACAAACCTCTCAATTCCACCATTTCCTTTATCCTCCTCTGTACTATTCCACTCCCTCTCACCTCTAACACATCTCTCAAACACATTGTTAGATATAACAAGCCCTGGAACTCTGCT
The DNA here is from genome assembly GCA_016271365.2 of Neoceratodus forsteri. Taxonomy (NCBI): domain Eukaryota; kingdom Metazoa; phylum Chordata; order Ceratodontiformes; family Ceratodontidae; genus Neoceratodus; species Neoceratodus forsteri. The sequence goes on from CM057458.1 coordinate 559,567,759, forward strand.
TGATGAGTATGAACAATTTGCCAATGTAACTGTCCGTATTGTACTAAGACATATAACCTAACTTTCACAAAGACATAACACATAAACACACACAGTAACCTAGGAGGTACCCTTAACTGAGCAACTTGTACCTCCTGAAAAACTCTATTTACAATATGACTCCCAAGGTAGGGGAGCAGAGTATTCTGTTCCCTAGGGTATCGAGTAAAACCTACTCGATTGGGAGGGGAAGGAGCCTTAAGTGCGGCCCGTTCCTCCTGGACTCCAAAATAATTGAGTCCTTGCCAGTTGTTACGGCGCATCGTCATCAGCAACAATTCTATTAAGAAATATAGTGTGGGTAGTTTTGCCCTGCCATACCATCTTTGCTTAGCGTTGGGCTTACCCATCTGTCCTTCTGCTTCCCACCCTTCAATCCAGAATCCCTCAAAACTAGTTTGGAATGGAGATCCCCGTTATCTGGAGGTTTTGTTAGCTTAGTTGTGTGGCTCGGGGTCCCCAGTCTGTCCCCCTAGGGTATCACCCAAAACCTTCTATGGGGCACTGGGAGGCATCTTATGTGTCCCTGGGCATGTGGGCAGTCCTGTTGGCTTGGTTGACTCCAGTAATGGGGTTTTAAAACCATGTCTCCCCCCACCCCCCCGTTGGAGGGAGGGGAAAAAAATGAGGGCGGAGGAGGGAAGGGCAAACAGCCGCACTCCCCCAGAGATCTCTAATCCATTCCTTTCATGATCCTCTCATTAAGCTGAGGGTATTAGGTCGGGGAGAATCTCCTCCATTCCCCAACTCGTGGATTGTAATCTGTGAGTTGATATCTCACTTCCATCTGCTATGATGACATCCTATCAGCAGGGCCACAGAATAATCTCTCACTTCAATAAATATATGCCAGCCTAGTCGCAGTGGGAGTTCGGAGAAGAGTGCATCTCCCCTCTCTGTTCACTTACAGGATGTTGACCTCATGATTTAAGCTACTGACCCCTTTCCAACTGTGCAGAACTCTCTGTGTAACATGAATACAGCAAATGGAATCCCCCCAGTCCCCCCTCCTCTCCAAAACTGTTCCTTCCGTTATCTTGTTCTGATTCCCTATGTCCCTTGAGGTAGATGCCAATCCATTCCCCCCTCCATCATATATACGCTATGCTTCGAGCCTCGATGTAGTGGTTCGCCGCCTCCGGGGGCTCTCACCCACGTGTCTGTGAGTGCACGCCCTAGACGGAGGACGCGTGTCCAGGATTATCCTTCATAATTCCTGCTCAGGCGGAATCACTCATAAGTTAGTGTTTTCTCGATTTGGATTCACGTACTCCCTCTGCCCTCTACTGGTTAGCCTCCCCCCCATATCAACCAGGTCCTTGGGCTTCTAGCACGATCTATCCTGTCAGTTTACGTTTAATGTATTACTTCCCTTTTCATTCAAAAAAATCCAAATCCCTTACTCACTCACTCTACTAATCACCTCGCTCCCACAATTCTGACATCATAGGTCACCACGCGTAGGACTGCTACATACCCAGAGCCTCTATTTTCAGTTACCCCCCCTTTTAATTTCTCCCCTGGAGTATTAAACGCCCAATCGTGCCCTCATCCTTCAGCTTTCCCTCTCTCTGTGGGAGGCTCACCAAGGATCCCCCTTCCGCCCCCGCCCCCCTGAGACAACTCCATGCCCGTAGTTTCTCTGGTTCAGATGACATTTAGCTTCGTAATATTGTCCAAAGTAATAATAATAGAAAAAGTCAGTAAATCAGGCAGATGTTAGTCCAGCATGGCGTCTCTACGGGAGGGGGGTGAGAAAGATCGAGAGGGAGGCCCATGAAGTAAAATAAGAAAGACCTCACCGAGAAGATTGCTTCTTTCACGTATTTGAGTCAGTATTGTGTTGAGAGTCCTCAGGGCCTCGAGCTTGCGTTAGGTGGGACAATATTCTTTTAATGTCCATGAGGGTTTTGTCTGCTGCCCTCCTTCCTTCGCGGTTGCCATTGCGGGAGTTGCTCACACGCCAAGGATTCTGTAGCACCTGAGGCGGATCCTTACATCTGGTGGTCAGGACGATTTCATGGCCACGATCCTTGAAGGCCTGTAGTGCTTCTTCTGCTGAGTGGTAAACTTCAGTCCCTGATTTCCAACATACTCGGAGTCTGGAGGGGTAAGGTGTCTGGAACTTCACTTTGATTTCTTTCAATTTCCTTAGTAGCGGAGCATATTCCTGCCGTTGTTGCTGAATTAACTGGGGATAGTCCTGGTCGAATAAAAGTCTGGCTCCGTTATACTCCACTCGGCCCTGCTTCCATGCTGTTCTTAAGATTTTTTCTTTATCCCGGTAACTCGAAAATTTCACAATTACTGAGCGAGGCCTAGCTGTAGGTGAGGTTGGTTTTGGGACTAGGGCTCGGCGGACTCGCTCGGTCTTGAAATTAAATGGTTGTGGCAAGTCCAAAACATGACGTAGCAAGTCCTCAACAAATTCACTCATTTCCCCGACTTCAGCTGACTCTGGGAGGCCGTGGATCCTGATATTTTCTCTCCGAGAGCATGCTTCTAGATCAAGGCATTTGGCTGAGATATTTTCATTTTGTTGCGTTAGATACTCAGTTGCCTTGGAGATCTGCCATAGATCGTCCTCAGCTGTCGATACCCTTTTTTCTGCTCCAGTAACTCTAGTTTCCAGTTTGTTCAGGTCCGAATGTAATTTGCTAAACTCAAGTTTCGTTTCCGATCTGAATTGCTTTATCTCGGATGAAAGTGTTTCAAACCTCGATCTGGATAAGTTATCCATTTCAGTTGCGGTATTGGCTCGCGCCATACTCGGGGGAAGACTCTCTCCCACTCGCAGCCGAGCTTGTAGGACTCAATCCTGGGCGATCCTGCTTCTCCTTTGCATTTTTAGAACGGGATCTCCTCCTGGGTGTATTTCCACGACTCGATTTGTGCATATTTGTCGTTATTGATTTAATTTCAATTGTGTGGAAATAGATTTCTGGATCCCTGGCTAGGGAGCTCCCTGTTTAGGCTGCCATGTCACCGATGACGTCACCGGAAGTCCGTCCTAGCTTCCCTTATTTTAACGTCATAAACCTAGTTTATGATTTCTCTCTTAACAAAATTAACTTAAAAACTCTGTAATTAGCTCAGAGAAACAGGATCCTTAAGTCTTCCTGTAGCACATTGTCTCTAAAAAGACTGAGTGTGTGATACAATGCTGTCAGCAGTTCTCTTGGCCTGCATCTGTCAGCTAAAATCTTGGGGGGGAGGGGTGAGAGAGGTCATTCTTAGAGCGTTTGAATTTTTAGCAGAGACATTAATACATTTTATATTAAAAAATTATAATACAGCACTCAGACCTGGCTGTCTACGTCACAATTATAACTTGCACTGTATGGCAGGTAACCACATTGCTTCCTTGTGTAGTGTATGTTATCTGTTACTGCATCTTTTATTCTGTTATTGTACCTTTGTATTTCGTTGTTGACTATTTGATGTGAAGCCTTTGTAAAGGAGTCTCTAACTCAAAGGTTTGTAATTCCGAGACTTTAATAAAATAAAATAATTTTTGTCATTCAGGAGAAGAACTCACCCCAGTTTTGAAGTTAAAAGAAAGAAAATCCAGGCCTCCACAGATAACCAGATGACTGAGTATTATTTTGATTAATTTTTATAATATTCTAATTTGGCTTAGCTGGGGAAGCGTCATGGTAAAATAAAGTTCTTAAATACAGAAGCTTGGGTATATGGTAAAGCCTATGCTCATTCTAAAAGATATGAGCATTTTGCATACTGTAAGGTATTTAAAGTAGTTCTATACAGAAAAATAGTCCAAGACACTAATCCAAAGAGTCTGCAAGTTCTCATGCAGAAAAGTAATGCTATATACAAAAGCATGATGAAGGCATAGTATACAGCTGATGTTATTCATTGCTTTTGAATTTTGCTTGTTTTTTTTGTTTATTTTCTGAAACCTTTGTTTTTCATGTTCCCTCTTCCCCTGTCATGTGGGGTCTCGCAGGGTTCAGTCTTATCCCCCATGTTGTTTGCAGTGTACATGCTACCATTGGGGGACCTTATTAGGCAGTATGGGCTGAACTTTCACTGCTACGCAGATGATACTCAGCTCTACGTGTCCTTTGTGCCCGAGCAAGGTGGAGCGATCTTGGTCATTAACAACTGCCTCGCTGAGATCTAAGGATGGATGAGTGCCACTAAAATCGTCCGTTGTCAAACCCTCTTTTTACCATCTGAGGAACATCACCCGGATCAAGCACCTGATCTTGTCTAGCGACATTCTTAGTCCTGGTTCATGCCTTAAATGGCGTCGCATGCTTGATTACTGCAATGCCCTTTACCTAGGGCTACCAGGGGTTGATCTTTGCTGATTGCAGCTTGTGCAGAATGCAGCGGCCAGGCTGTTGAGTGGCTTGCCAAGATCTTGCCACATCACACCTGTGCTCTGCTATCTGCACTGGCTGCCGGTAAATTGGTAGAGCACCTTCAAGGTTGGTTTGCTGACCTACAAGGCCCTACATGGACAGGGTCCCAGCTACCTGCAAGATCTTCTGTCTCCCTACCGTCCACTCTGCTTTGCTGACGAGGGATTGCTAGAGGTTCCCAGGGTCCGTTTAAAGACATCTGGGGCCCGTACTTTTGCTTTTGTGATCCCGACCCTGTGAAACTATCTACCTTGTCTGATTAGGGAGTGCCAGACCACCCACACCTTTAAAGTTCGGCTAAAACCATACCTTTTTAACCAGATATTCCCTGAGGAACTTTATTAAGATATTTTACTGAGTTTTTTGTTTGTTTATTAAGAATTCGGAAAATACACCTTTGAGCCAAGGCTCTTTTACGAAGGTTCCTTGTCAAGTAACCATGACAATCAAGTACACCACATTAACAAAGCAGTATAGTGTAGTGGTGTAAGGCTCTGAGCTGCAAATCTGGAGACCTGGGTTTGAATCCCACAGCACAAAGCTCTTGTTAGTTGAGCAGTGGACATAATGTGTTTGAATATACCCTCTGAAACATAATAAAATGTAGATTAAAATGCCCCATCAGAAACTAATGGAGTTTTCTGCAGAATACTACAGTAAAAGCAGTGCTGGCGCAGGGGTCCGGCTCCCATGTATTTGAATGGGGATCCCTGAAAGTTTTCCAAGGGCTCCCACTTTTCAGTTGTGGACCCCCTTTTTTTTTTTTTCCCCATAGCCAGCCCTGGACCCCCAATCAAAAAATCCTACCGAGAGCCCTGTTAAAACATGAAGTAGGCAAGGGTTAGGGGGAGGACAACCATAGGTGGGAATGAGACTGGGTGGAGGGTGAAGTTGAGAATCTAGAGCAGAGTGGGGAGCAAGCATAGAGCCGAGTAAGTGAAACAGTCACATGTTGCATTAGCCACAAGGTGCTGGCACAGTTTGCGCTTAAGTACGCCGAGTGTGGCAGAGTTAACGACTTCAGCAGAAAGCGAGTTGAACTAATTCGAGGCTCTTACGTTATAGGAGCGCTGTCCATGAGTAGCCCAACAGTGGGGGACAGAGAAAGTTAGGCTTTCCAAACTTCTTGTTAGGCAGGGGACACAGTAAGGCGTGAGTATATTCAGAACCCCTGAAGGCAAGAGGCCTAACATGGTCTTTTTGGCTGTGATGCAGGTCTGATATTTTACTCTGCTGGCTAGCTAAAGCCAGTTAGCCTGCTCATAGATATCACATGTGTGAGAACGGCGTGCGGTAGCAGTGATGAGCCAACAGGCCTTATTGAGGGCTAAAGCAATGCATCGTAGTGCAGAGTCGGTGACTGATTTGTAGATTACAAGCCCATAATCGATTGTAGAGATTACAGATCTCTGAATTGCAATATTTAGGTCTTCAGCCGTTAGTGCTTATGCCCGTATAACAGCCCAATACAGGTATTTACAGCTTTAGAGATGTTGTCAGTATGTATGTGGTATACGATAGAGTGCAGTCAAGGGTCACACCCAGATATTTAAACTGGTGTACCTGCTCCAAGGCAAAGCCTGAGCTGCTGTTGATGGTGAGTGGCTGGTCTTTGTGTTTGTTATGGGTTTCCATGGAACACCGTTGTTTTTGTTTTTTTATGATTTAGGATCAGCTTATGTGATCGGAACCAGGTCTCAACGTTTGAGAAGCTTTTCTGCAGCTGGGACAGTAGGAGGGAGAGGAGTCGCAAGTATAGATTACTGCGTCATCCACATAAAGAAGAATCTTATCTTGGCAGGAGGCAGGGAGTTTATTCAAGGAGATGCTCCATAGAAGTGGTCCCAAGATAGATCCTTGAGGAACTCCTGAATGGACTGGAAGGGAAGTTAAGAGTGCTTTTCCAATCCTAACCTGTTGGGTGCGACCATTTAGGTAGCTCTGAAACCGGAGTGTGCCTTCATTAGAGAGCCCTAAGAGCGATAATTGTTCAATCAGCAAGGAGTGGTTGATGGTGTTGAACGCCTTGGTCAGATCGATATAAGTGGCATCGACAAACTGGCCATGATCAAGAGCATGATGAACATAGTCTGTGAATTCAAAGAGAGCAGTGGTGATACTTTTCAAAAACCGTGCTGCTGGGGACATTGCAGATTATATTTCTCCAGCTACTCAAGTAGCTGATCGGCAACTATCCGTTCCAGTGCTTTGGAGAGTGGGGGAAGTATGAAGATAGTATGTTCAAGGTTGTGGAAAGTAAATGGAATCTTCACACGATGTCTGTGTTAAAAAAAAAAAAAAAAAAAAAAAAAATGTATTAATCCACAGTGTTTCATTTGAATGATGCCCTGATGTTTCACACCTTTCAGCAGTGCTTTTTCAAAAGGCCTCTTATACATTGTGTAAATTAGAAACATGATTTTTGTACTATTTCACATTTATATATTAATAGCTTTTATAAATTATAATATCTCTTAAATAGAGCTGATAATTCATTACCAATGTACTCTGTGAATTCTTTCTAATTTTTATTTGTTACTGGCGTAATGCACCTTTAAATCTGTGGAGACCTGTTTTAAACATTGTTTAAAATGATGCTATCTTGTATGTTAAAAGTTTCATATGAGGTCTAACATTCTTAAGTCAATACCTTCTGATAAGCTAATGCCAGTATCTCACAGTTTCATATCACTTAAGAAAAAATTACCTTAGTAATTATGTTTCTTTTATTGGAGTCTTGCTGTATTCTGACAAGTGCAGTTAGCCCCAGCCTTTAAACTGTCCCGGAGAACAAAGGGTTAACCTTTCTATGCAGAGCATAGGATGCTGAGCTCGAGCTCTGTTGATGTCTGTCTGTTTCCCTTTGAAAGCTAACTGTCAGATTCTTACGAGCAACACTCTAATAGTATTCTATGTGGAAATTGTAAAAATATTTGTAATAGCCAACTGGCAACAAAAAGTTTTGGACTACCAAAAGAGGACTCAAGTCAGGAAACCCAAAACCCAAACCAAACAGGAATATAACTAAATAAACACCCACACAAGAAGAGGGTGTAAAAAGAGCACCCCTGGGGTGCAACACTGCACTTGCCCACCCACTTCCCAAAACCAGGTTCTGAGAGGGGAGGCAGGGAGGGAGGTCAGAATACAGCAAGACTCCAATAGAAGAAACATAATTACTAAGGTGAGTAATTTTTTCTTCAAACAACTTGAAGTCTTGCTGTATTCTGACAAGTGCAGACTACCAAGCAGTACCTCCATGGAGGAGGGACAGAACCTACTTTGGGAATAGGCTCTGAAGTATTGTTGTGCCAAAACGAACATCACTCCTAGCCTGGATATCCAGAGGGTAATGCTTGATAAAGGTATGGACTGTTTTCCAGGTGGCTGCTTGACAAATTTCTAAGAGAGGGATATCCCTGGCAGCAGCCAGGGAAGCAGCTGTACCTCTTGAGGAATGAGCCCTCAGGCCTGAGGGTGGAATTTTGCCCAGTTTTTCATAGCAGAATTGTATACAAGACACAGTCCACCTGGCAATAGATCTCTTGGTGGCAGGTTTGCCCTTTACCACTTCTCCATAAGTGAGGAACAACTGAAGGAAGTCAAACCTGTGACCCTTGTTACGCTCTATATAGTAACTAAGGGCTCTTTTAACATCTGAACTGTGTAGCCTCCTCTCTCCTGAGGAAGAATGATCAGTGAAGAAAACAGGAAGAGACATAGACTGGTTTAAATGGAAATCTGAAACCACTTTGGGCAAGAACCTTCTATTGATTCTAAGGACCACTTTATCCCTGTGAAAGGAGATAAAATCAGGTTCCACTGACAGGGCTTGCAATTCACTGATCTGCCTGGCAGAGGTAATGGCTACCAAGAACGGTTTTCCAAGTCAAGTACTTAAGCTTTGCTGAGGACATAGGCTCAAAAGGGGGTTGCATAAGTTGAGCAATGCAAACATTCAAATCCCAGGCAGGGGCAGGGTCTCTAAAAGGAGGATTGGTGTGAAGCAATCCTTTAAAAAAATTTACAGAACACAGGATGGGAAGATAGTGAGGAAGATTTCCCCACAGACAGAAATGCAGAAACAGCTGACAAGTGTACCTTGAGAGTAGCTGGTCTGAGGTCTAGGCCATTAAGATGGACCATATAATCCAGAACCGTAGGCAATTCAGCAGTATCTGGAGAAATATGCTTCTTAGAACACCAAATGGTGAATCTCTTCCATTTGGAGTTATAAGTCTTTCTGGTGGAGGGCTTTCGAGAAGCTTTGAGAATATCCAGAACCCCTTGAGAAAGATGCAGATCTGCAAACTCTAATTCTTCAAGAGCCATGCCTTGAGATTGAGAGACTGAAGATTGGGGTACCAAATCCTCCCCGAGAGGATGTTAACAGGTTGTAATTCCTGGGAAGAGACAGGGGAAGATGGACTGCTAGGGACAGCAACAGGGGGCACCAGGGCTATCTGGCCCAATCTGGAGCAATCAGAATCGCTTTGCAAGGTAGAGACCTTATTTTGACTAAAACTTTGAACAGGAGTGGGAAGGGAGGGAAGGCATACAGAAACTTCCCTTCCCAATTCAGAATCAGGGCGTCCAGGGGGACTGAGCCCAAGACTGGGGATCTGCAACAAAAGAGAGGGAGTTGGTGATTGTCTGGGGCTGCAAAGAGATCTATCTCTGGAGTGCCCCACCTTGAAAAAATCACTTTCAACACCTGAGGGTTCAGGGACCATTCGTGATGGCCCTGAGAGATCCTGCTCAGTGCATCTGCTAGCACATTGTCCTTCCCTGGAAAGTGAACTGCTGCCAGAGAGGTTTTCAGGGAATAAGCCAGGGACCACAATTTCATGGCTTCCATGGACAAGGCCGTGGACTGAGTGCCTCCCTGCTTGTTGATGCACCACATGGTGGTGGTGTTGTACGTTCTGACCTGAACCACCTTGTTCTGTACTGACTGAGAGAAAGCTTTCAGGGCTAGAAAAACTGCCCTGAGTTCTAGAAGATTGATATGGAGAAAGGATTCTTGGGGGGGGGGGGGGACCACAGAGCTTGGGCAGTGAGGGCCCCCAGATGGGTTCCCCAGCCCAGAAGAGAAGCATCCGTGGCAAGGACCACTGAACAAGGCTGAGTGGTAAAAGGAACCCCTTCTCTTAAATTGTCCTGATCCTGCCACCATTGGAGAGCTTGGATCAAGGTCAGAGTCACTGGGATCAGTTTGGTAAGGGAATCCTTCCTCTGAGACCGAAAAGCTCTCGGATGGAACTGAATATCCCTCATCTGGAATCTTGCCCCTTGGACCACTGCTGAAGCTGCCATGTGGCCCAAAAGCTGGAGGAAATGCCTTGCTGGTCGAGATACCCAAAGGCTGAAGGAAGAGGCTAGTTCTATAAGAACCCTTGCCCTTTCCAGGGGAAGAAAGGCTGTTGCTCTGACTGTGTCCAGTTCTGCCCCTATAAAGGTAAGAAGCTGGACTGGTTCGAGAACTGACTTTGGAAGGTTGAGAAGAAATCCTAGAGAAGTGAGCACTTGCTGGGTCACTTGCAAGCGAGACTTGACTTGGTCTGGAGACTGGCCCACTATTAGTCAATCGTCCAGATATGGAAAAATGGAAATCTTTTGCCTTCTTCGAAAGGCAACTACTACTGCCAGGCACTTTGGCCTAACCTCAGCCCCAAGGGTTTTCACAATGGGCATTGCTCTGAACTGATAGTTGCCTGAGGGCAACTCGAACCTGAGGTACTTTCTGTGGGAGCACCTGATGGGAATGTGAAAGTATGCATCTTTGAGGTCCAGGGAGGCTAACCAGTCCCCTGGCCTTAGAGTGGGAAGGATTATTCCCAGAGTTACCATCTTGAACTTTGGTGTTAAAAGATGTTTGTTTAGATATCTTAGGTCTAGGATGGGTCACCACTCCCTTGTCTTTTTTTGGGGTCAGAAAGTACCTGGAGTACAGCCCTTTGCCCCAGTGTAGGGTAGGTACTCTCTCTATGGCTCTTAAGGCCAGAAGAGAAGAAACCTCTGCCTCTAGGGCAAGGGTTTCCGAGAGATTTGCAGGTGGAAAAGATCTGGCTCTCATCTTTGGAAATTTTCTGAAGCTGAGAACCAGTCCCTGGCTTACTACTTCCAGGACTCACTTGTCTGATGTAATAGACATCCAGTCCTGGACAAAGTAAGCCAGTCTGCCCCCTACTGGAATAGGAGAGTCGACCCGGGCAGGCCCATCAGGGTGTCTGCTTGGCAGTGGCCTTAGGCTAAGGAGTGGATGCAGCCCTGCTCATCCCCCTTCTGCCTCTCCCTCTGAAGAACCCCCTCTGTGAAAAGGAAGAAGAGGCCTGTGCTTGGTAAAAAGGCCTTTGAAAAGGCCTGCCCCTGCCCCTAGACTGCTGCCTTTGAGGAGTTGCCTGCCTCTCCTTGGCCTGAGCACTCCTGTAGGTGGTCCTGTACTCATCCATTTTCTTCATGTAATTCTCTGTCTGCTGCCCAAACAGAGAATTACCCACTACAGGAAAATCCATGGCCTTAGCCTGGGTATCCTGTGAGAGGCTAGTACATCTGAGCCAAGCCATTCTCCGAAGAGCCACAGATGTAGCCATGACTCTTGATGACACATCATTAGAGTCCACAGCAGCATGAAACTGAACTTTAATGCCTCAATCCTATCTGCAGATACCGCCTCCAGCTCCTTGGCTAGCTAGGGGGAGGCCTGTTTAGCCAGTGCCAGTACAGTGTCCCACCTGGACTTCTGGCACCTAGCTGTATAGGCCATATAATTCGCCTGTCTGAGTCCCAGGGAAGATGCCACGTACAGCTTTTTTGCCATGGCATCAACCTTTATAGAGTCTTTGTCGGGGGTGTGAAGCCAAGGCAGTGCTTGCTCTATCACAGGCAGCAGCCTGCACCACCCCAACATGGCTGCATTGGTGACATAAAATCTCCATTTCTGAGCCTGAGAGTATACCTTTGTCCATTCTTCTGTCCACAGGAGGTATAGAATTGGGAGACTTCAGAATTTTGTGTGTCTGTTTCCCAAAAGATTTGTGGAAGGGAATAGACAGTCTCCTGGACTCTGGGATGTCCATCATTTCTACACAATCAGGCTCCTCCTGATCCTCCATTGCCTCTTCCATAGGAAGCTGGAGGGTCTCAGCACCTTTCTGTAGAAAACAAAGTGGGAAAGGGACTCAGAAAGCCTAGGAGGGGATACACCTGAAGGTCTGTCTGGAGAGATGTCCGGTTCCAGAGGCACATCTAGACTTTCACCATCATCATCATCATCTTCAAACTCCCCTTCCTCCTCAAACTCCGGTTTGTAAAATTCTTCCAAAGTATAATCGTGAACCGGGGGAACCGACTAGAACCGAGCCCTGCCAAAGGTGGATCGGTCGGAAGCAGGCTAAAGCGATTCCACAATCAATCGCTCTAAGCTGTTTCTTGATGATCCGGAACATGGACTTCTGGATCCGAACCGGAGGATTTTTCTTTGCGCTTTCTTTTAGTCAGAACCCGACCCTAGGTTGGCTCTCCTTTTGCCAGTATCGCCCTGGTCAGAGGGCACTCCTGGTTCGGTCGGAACCAAACCAGGCTGGCCATCTGGGTCAGCAGATTTCTCGGCCTCCTTTTCCCTCAGTCTACCTAATCTCTTTTCAAGGGTAGATTTGGGAACATTTTTGCAAATTTGGCAGTCTGAATCGAGGTGGTCAAACCCCAGACAATAAACACAGGTAGTGTGGGGATCGGCCTTAGCAAAGACCTCCCCACACTCACTGCAGTGTTGAAACCCAGTGGGCCAGGTTTTTTTTTCCTGGGTTTCTCAGACATGGCCAACCTAACCAGACTTACCCTTTTTTTTGGCAACTGCCAGGCAAGACTCCCTTACCATGTCACAGGTCTTGGAAAAATCCGTTTCAAAACACGTTCTTTTTTTTAGACCCGATAAGGACCGGTAACCACACACTAAAGTTACACAAGAATTAAATGATCGGTTCGGCCGAACCGATCCACACTTTTTACAAGTTCCACTCAGAAAACACAATACAAAATCTATCTAGTACTCACGGTACCACAGACAGAGACTGAACCGACTATGCGGGAAACTTTTTCGGTTAGAAACTGACGAAAAAACGACACTTAAACCGACTTTCGAACCGAGCTGCAGGAGAAAACTCCGGAGCGACTGTTCAGTGAGTAAAGAATCTGATGGTTAGCTTTCAAAGAGAAACGGACAGAGACATCAACCCAGCTCGAGCTCAGCATTCTATGCTCTGCATAGAAAGGTTAACCCTTTGTTCTCCGTGGCAGTTTAAAGGCTGGGGCTAACTGCACTTGTCAGAATACAGCAAGACTTCAGGTTGTTTGAAACAGCTTTTTTTGCCTTCTCTATTCTGCAGCAAAAGCATATGAACATTGTGCTCTCAGAAAAAACGTCATGTGCTTGTGTTTTTTTATATATATGTACTTTATGTTTCTTGTAAAATGCATCATAGAATCACACAGGTACATATCATCTTGCCATATTATACATGTACATCATTACAGAGAGCACTCAGTACAGAACTCAATAAACAGGCTCAAAAACAATTACAGCCTTTGGTGAGGCTACTAGTCGACGGTGCATAACTGGTGGGGGGCACATCCCTTCCCTTAAATCTTGCATTACTCTAGTCTGTTACATTACTTCATAATGACCTTCTGGGTTCACAGCACCATCTGACCCCCTCCCTCCCTCTCCCACGCTTCAAGTAGAGGGGTGCACTGCCGTGATCCATCTGGTCCACCTTCTGACAAATCTCTCCTTCTCACCCCTTATTTGGTGCGTTAGTTCTTCCATATCTTGTATGGATGAAACAATCTGTTTCCAGTCCGATACTTGGGGCAGTGATGGTTGCAGCCATAATTTAGAGATGGCTTTATTTAAGCTGCCACACATATATACCATATATAGAGTGCATCTTTTCCCTTCAGTCCTTCTGGGGTAAGACCCAGAATCCAGTTCTGTGGTGACAGAGGAGCTGTTAGTTGAAAGACTGTGGACGTTATATCTTCAGTCTCTGCTCTGAATCTATCAAATCTTGGGCAGGAGTAAAATATGTGTGTAGGAGTTGCTTTCAGCTCTCCACATTGGTGCCAACAACTTGTAATGGTCCTGGTCTTCCACTTAACCATCCTATCAGGTGTCAAAAAGAATCATACTTTCATTTTCCAAAGGTATTCCTGCCATAAGGGGGATACAGTGGCTTTAGAGATGTTTCTCCAGATACTGTCCCATTCCTTGAGGGATAGCTGAAAGTTAGCTTCTCTTTCCTATTTTGCCATGGTTTGTTTGTTTGCCTCTCCCTTATGCCTGTTTAAAAACTTATATATTTTAGATATTGTCTGTTTGGGTCTGGTGAGAGAGAACAGCTCTGTCAAAGTTGGGGATCTGGTTACATAAATCTCAGTCTCTTTTGTCTGACGTAATCTTTTTTGTATATATGTGTTTATTTGTAAATAATGGATCTTATCACCAGCTGTCCAGCCCTATGTCGTAGCACACTCTTGAAAAGGGAGAACAAGGTCTTCCTTCATTAATTGTGATGGGTAGAATAGTCTTCTTCTCACTTGTCTCTGATACCAGGGGTCTGTCTGGCCTGGAGTGAAATCCGAGGACCTGAATAAACCAGCACACTCTCCATCTCTCTCTCTCTTTGTCTCTCTATATGTACAGAAACAATCTCATGCCTTCAGTGTAACTTGAATGGCATGATACTCCAGTAACTCTGCAGGCCTAGTAGTGGCAAACAGACATGTGGAGATGGGTATATTTGGGCACAAGGCCTGCTCTGTATCTTGCCAGTGTGCCTGAGTAGGGGTGTGTGCCCAAAAGAGGGCCCATATAATCTGGGCTGTGATCCAGTATTCTTTTAAGTCTGGGACAGCTCTCCCTCCCACATCCCTGCCTGCCATAAGGAGTGTTCTACGCATTTGTGGTCTCTGATTGGACCATATAAATCTGAAAACCTGGGCTTGAGTATCTTGGAACCATTTTTGGGATAGCAGTACCTGGACACATTGAAATAAATACAGGATTCTAGAGAGAAGGTTCATGTTTATCATTTGTATTCTTGCATGCATTGGCAGTATAAGCACAGACCATTTCTGTATATCCGATTGTATTTGGGTCATCAAGGGTTTATAATTATCTCCATGAAGACGTGAATTATTTGCTTTTAAAGTCACTCCTAAGTACTTTAAATTGGTCCTGTCCCATTTCGTTTTGTATCTTGTTCTCAAGTGGGTCAAGGGGTTAAAGTTGAGCGTCAGTATCTCTGTTTTGGTGGAGTTTAGACTATATCTAGAGAGTGCTGTAAATGTATCAGTGATATCCATAACTCTCTGTACAGAGGTCTCTGGGAAAGTAAGGTACAGTAATACATCATCTGCATATAATGCAGCTTTATGTCTCTCCCAACCAGGCTGACACCTCGCACCAAGGGATCTTCCCTAACCCATTGAGCCAATGGTTCGATATAAAGAGCAAATAATAGAGGTGACAGAGGGCATCCTTGTCGAGTGCCTCTCTGTAAACGAAATTTATGGGAAATGTAGCCATTAATACGGACATAGGCCTGCGGATCCGTGTAAAATCACCAAATTACCCCAATAAAGCCCTCTGGGAGGCCAAACCTGGCAAGGACCCTATATAAAACTTCCCAATTAACCTGATCAAATGCTTTCTCAGCATCGAGACTCATAATAATAGCAGGGGTTGCTGTCTTATTCAGATGTTCTATAATGTGTATCGTTCTGCGGACACTGTCTGCTGCCTGTCCAGAATGAAACCCGTTTGGTCTTTATGAACTAAAGGGGGGATAAATTGTAATCTTTCAGCTATTATTGAAGTCAAGAATTTATAATGTGCAGGGCTCTTGGGGACCTTGGCGCCACGTCCTTTACGCATATTTTGCATGTCGGGGCCTTGGGCGTTTTTGCGACTGTCCCCGAGACGGCTCAAGCCACCAAGCCCAGGGAGTCACTTTAGGGCATTTTTTTATGTCACAGAGGGGGAGTTATAACAAATTATGGCCACTGCTCGACTAACAAAGCTCTTGTTAGTCGAGCAGTGGACATAATTTGTTTGAATACACCCCCTGAAACATAAAAAAATGTAGATTAAAATGTCCCAACAGAAACTAATGGAGCTTTCTGCAGAATGCTACAGTAAAAGCAGTGTTCATGCAGGGGCCAGCTTCCCAAGTATTTGAATGGGGATGCCTGGAAATTTTCCAAGGACTCCCACTTTTCGGTTGTGGACCCCCCCCTTTTTTTTTTTTGTCATAGCCAGTCCCGGACCCCCAATCAAAAAATCCTACCGAGAGCCCTGATTTACATTCAGGACCAAAATCGGTCGATAGGAGGGGCAGAGTGTAGGGTCCTTGCCAGGCTTGGGGATCACCGAGATGACTGCTTGTCTCCGGCTGGGGGCACCGAGTCCTCCTTCAAGAACTCTTGATATGCCATTTTTAAAATGGGGACTGTCGGATCACTGAATTTCTTATACAGTTCCGTTTGGAAAACGTCGTTCCCCGAGGACTTCCCGGTTTTCCCAGCTCTTATGACTTAGTAGATTTCCTGATCTGAAATAGGGGGCCAGCAGTGTATCTGTTGCGTCCCTAGGGATCTGTGGGAGTTGCAGCTTTTGAGGAAAAGTCTCTATCTCCCCTGGCTTAGAGCCCTCCTTTTGGGAATATAGTTGTTTGTAATATGAGATAAAGGCCTCAGAAATGTGCTCCACTGTGGAGTATGGGGATGTAATATACGTGCTATATGCGCTTTAGCCCTTCTAGCCCGAAGATGAATTGCTAGATGTCTCAGAGCCCTTGGACCTCCTTCATAATAATTTTGTTTTAAAAAATGGAGGTTACACTCTACCTGATAATCTAAAATTTTGTTTAGTTCCCTTTTTAGGGTGGTAAGTTCTTTCTCCCTACGGCCCAGAACCTTCTCCTGGTGTAATCCTTCCAGCTCTTTTATCTGTTGCTCCAAAGCTTTCTGTCTTTCGATTCATTGTTTCTTGCTAGCTGTGGCTATGGCCACTAACTTCCCCATGTCACATCTTTAATGGTGTCCCACAAAATTCCCTTACTAACCCCACTATTGATATTATCTTGAAGCGTCTGTGTGATTAAATCTGGGATCTGTCCTAGTACCTTTGGATCTCTAAGAAGGGACAGTTTCAGTCTCCAAAAGGGGCTGCAAACAGGCACTGCCTGATCTAGAGTTAATAATAAGGGAGCCTGTTCAGAAATGGCAGTGGGCCCAATCTCGCACCTTCGTATGAGGGATTCATGGCTAAGGAAGAAATAGTCTAGCCTAGAATACAAAAGATATATAGCCAAATAATGTGTAAACCCTCTAGCTTGGCCCTGTAAAAAGGTCCATGCATCTTGTAAGCCCATGTTTTGTAGTAGGGCCTTGATTTGTTTCTACAGCCTAAATGTCTTCCTGGGGATCCGAGAGGTAGTATCTTTGTACTGGTCAAGTATCATGTTCCAGTCACCTCCTATAATTAATGTCCCCTCCGTCTTTTCTAAAATCAGAGTCAGCAGCTTCCTATAGACCTCATAGGGAGAGTTAAGGGGCACATAGATTGAAACCAATGTGAGCCTGCGACTATTGAGGCTGCCTTTTAATAAGGCAAATCTCCCCTCTTTATCATTTTTTCCGTCACCTCAAACGGAGTCTTATGTGAGTTAAAACCCACTACCCCCTACGCCGCCCCCCCCCTTTGTAAGAGTAGGAACAGACCTTAGAGAAACCAAAATTTTTCAGCTTACTGTGTTCCTCCTCTGACAAATGAGTCTCCTGTAGCAGCATTAAATCGGCCTTAGTTTGTTCGATGTAGGTTAAGACCTTCCTCCTCTTTATTGGACTGGGCAAACCATTTACATTAAACGATAAAATCTTAACTGCCATTAGGACAGTTGCAAGCAGGCCCACAATAGGCAGGGTCTGTGCCTCCCTCTCCCCTCCACGCACCGTCGAAAACCAATAAAAAGTTTCCTCACCGATAAACCTCAACTTGTAACTAAACACCAGAGCTACGTTTTCAACCTCTGACGTAGCTTTGAACCGTATTAACCACTGTATTAAACTCATAAACAAACCGAAGTTAGAGCTTCCAAGGTAGGGGAACAATTTTACATGTTCCCTGTCTCTGCAAAGCATGGGAAACTCTGCAGTTGTGTAGTGAATTCTCCTTCCTCCATGAAGAGGAACACTACTGTGGCAGTAGTGGGCTGGAGTCATTCCCACTATTATCTGTCCCAAAAAGGAGATGAAATGCCATAGCCAAAACAGTCCAGTCATAAGAAAATGTTTCCCCCTCCCCCCCAAAGGATGTGGTTGTACAGTTGCAGAACTTATATAGTATGGAAATACTAATAGTTTCTTTACTCCACATCTTCTCCATTCAGTCTACAGGATTTACTGTCTACTAAGGCACTGAGAAATGTCCATGTTTACCCAGCATTTCCCCTTGTGTCCAGCAGAATTGTCTTTAGATTATACTTCTTGCTCAGTGACTGATATTGCACTCAGGCCCATAAAATTATATCTGCAGACCTCAGTGAGAATGTCTATACAAGTATCCCCTTTCTTCTGTTCAGTTTACCCCTTCCCTTTTTTTAGTATGCCAGCCGACAGAGGCCCAAAAACAAAACTGTCTTTGCCCCAGGTAAGCAATTTATACATTATCAAATTTACTGTACAGCATTTTATATATATTATGGTATGGTCTTGTATTGCTCCAAATGTCTCGAAGGGGTAAACCTTGGGTTGTGCCCTGGACCCCCCCTCCCCCGGGTGGAGCTCACAGTGAGCTATGTATGAGGAGGCTCCTCTCTGCGGCTGCGATCCATCAGCAGTCAGTGCAGCGCAGCCACCCATGAGAAAACCCACCCGGGTACATAAAGAAGCGCTAGAGAAAAGTTAAACCTGGCACTTTCCACACTTTCAAGTGTTTGCCTCCTGTTGTTCATTCAGCCATTGCAAAACTTGCGATCACTGTAGTTTTCTCCTGATGGTGTCCAGGTTTTCCCACGAGGAGGCCGCGTTCAGCTGCTTTTCCAGTCCCCCTTCCAACTGGCTCCTAATTCTTTGGAGATTCCCCTGTATGGCAGAGGTCGTCGTCTTCTGGTAGTTCTCCAGAGCGATTCCTCTCTGTTTGAGCACCTCCTCCACCCCCTCTGGAGATGTGTACAGGTGCACCCCATCCTCCCAAAACACCCTGATCTTAGCCGGATAGGGAGTTTGGAATCTGATCCTCCTGGAGTGCTAGGCCTTCATTGCTGGTCTGTATTGGAGCCGCAGCTGCTGAATCTCTGGCAGGTAGTCCTGATCAAGGTACAGGCGAGTTCCGTTGTACTTTATTTCCCATGCCAGCCGCAAAATTTCTTCTTTTGTTGCATAGCTGGAGAATTTCATCAGGAACTGTGTGGGTCTCGCTCTGGGTCTTTAGGCTTCGGGCCAAGGGTTCTGTGCGCTTTTTCGATGCATATATTAAGGGTAGGGGGGACAGCCAGGACGTCCTGCAAAAGGTCCTGCATGAAGTGTGCCATGTTACCTTCTTCTGTGCCCTCGGCAGCCCTGAAAGTCTAATTTGTGTCAACGAGACCTAGCTTCTAGGTCGATACACTTTGTCTGGAGTGAATCAGCATATTGCAAGACTGCTGTTAGAGCTTCTGCATGTATGGTCTCTTCCGTCTCCAATCTGGAAATGCGACTGTCTACCTCCTTCAGCACCGTATCTACGTCTTCAAGTTTCGTCTGCAGTTTCTGGAATTCTGCTTTATTTTATTTTCTCATCTCAAGTATTTCAGTTAGGATAGTATCTAGCTGTGTTTTTTGGGGCGGCCTTTAACTACAGGTTGTACCAAGGCCTGTGTCTGCTGTTGAGTCGGGGGTTGGCTCCCGCTGTACTCCTCCTGTAGGAGTCTGTATCTGGATCCATCTATCGTCATTTGCCCGCTATCTCTGAAATTCTGCATTTTCATATCTCCTTTGGTGGCATTATTGTAGCTTTTTAAGCTGGGAAAGCGATTATTTAGATCCTGCGAGGCGGGAGCTCTGTAGTTAGGCTGTCTGGCGGGCCATTGCAGAACCGGAAGTCGCTTCATGTGCTTGTTAATAAACATTCATACAACATTGCAGCTACTTTTCTGTTTTTTTGTTCTAAAGTAAAAATATAAACAAGAATGAATGAAAAGCCAGAAAAAAAATCCACTCCATTTCAACACCTGCTTTTTAGCCTGACAGACCCTGTTACTGAGAATCTTTATAGAACCTTTACAGTTTTTGTGTTGTAACTCGTATTTTGTTACCTGAAAAAAATTAAATGCATCCCTATTGACTTCAGTGAATTCTCTTAAACGCTTTTCTGCTTTGAGTTTTTAAATATCTTTTCTAGTATGGTTTGTGATTTACTTTTTGTTATGTGCATGCTGCTTTTCTTTTTTTTTTTTCCGCCTCCCATGCTTCGCTGGCCCCCACTCCTTCAGGCTCCGTAAGTTCCCTCTGGCCCCACTGCCCTTACCCAGCCCTCCTCTGGTCCTCAGATGCAGCGATCCCAGGATATCCAGCGTATCCCACTCGCCGAGGCGGGTCCCCCCCTCCTCAGGGGGGAAGGGCACGGGAGAGGGGATATCCCCAGCACACACTACTTAGGGCCCAGGGATGCTTCTGAGGAACAGGAGGCCCTGGGAAGGTACTGGAGGCACTCAGGGAATGGAGAGCCGTCATCTGGCGGCCAGCGAGCAATTTTCCATTTTTCCTGTTGGGGGCAGCGTAGTGACCTCATGGCATACGCCGACGTCCGCTCCTCCCCCAGTTAACTTTGGGCTGTGCATCCTGTGATACTCCCAGCCTCCACTAGGAGCCAGCAGGCACCAGACCAGTCCCCTACCCTACCCCGGGAAGAAGAGCTGTCTATAGGAGCCCGATCCTTCCCCCCCCGTCAGCCCTCCAGTGACCCGTGCTCGCTCCAACCCGGTCGCTGGCATCAGCAAGCAGAAATCCAACCCCTGTGCCAGCAGGCCGGCTACGCTGCTTTTCAATGGTTGCTCTGTTTGTAAGAAACTGCGTGTGTTCTAAACAGGGCTCTGTCCTCTTGAGCCTGCTCGTCCATGCGAGCGAGAGTTTCCTCTCGCTCTCGAGCGTCACTGCGCGTTCCAAAACCATGCTGCTGGGGACATTGCAGAGTATATTTCTCCAGATACTCAGCAAGCTGATCGGCAATTATCTGTTCCAGTGCTTTGGAGAGCAGGGGAAGTATGGAGGTAGGCCTGAAGTTGCTGATTAGAGTCTTATCACCACTTTTATGAATTGGGGTCACCACAGCTGATTTCCATTTTAGTGGGAATTGGGAAACCATGAGGGAGCAATAGATGATTTTGATCAGGAGGAACAAAACTTTGTCGATGGTGAGAGCAAGAAGTTTCAGGTACAGGGAATCTTCACTATGTTTGGATCTCCCGAGGAATTTAAATAGGTGTTTTTTGGCTAGACCTTCGGAGATTGCTTTAAATTAGAACAGTGGATGCCCTTGTGTCATTCCCATTCTATCCAAGGGTGCACCTTCAGGTGGACTCAAAGTTCTGGGGTAGGATGTGACTAAGTTCTGTGAAAGCAGCGTTAAACGCATTTGCTATGGTTGCATGATCCAGTGTGATGGTGTCATCTATACTGAGCATTAAGGGTGTTGATTTGGGGTCTTTCCCAGTAACTTCCGCAGGGTTATTCTGGAAATTTCTCCTGTCTTTCCAGGTGTTAGATAGTGCACTCCTGTACTAGTTGGCTTTCTTGATGCGGATAGCTCTACAGCAGGCATTTCTGGCTGTTTTGTATGCTTGAAGATCACACTGAGTGCCAGTGGCCTTAGCACAGTACCAGAGAAGGTCACAAGATTTCATTTGTTCGAGGAGCTCTAGGGTAATCCACGGGTTCGTGACGCCCTTGCACATATGTTTCTTGAAGGGGGCATGGATATCGCAGGCTGAGCTGAAGCAGGAGATAAAATACTAGAGTGGTGAGTCCACATCAGGTGCTGTGTCAGTAGGTGACCAGTCAAGATCATGTAGCAGGGATTTAAGGGGCCCTGTATGACCAGGAGCCAACAACCTGCTGTTAATGATTTTTGGAGCGGGTTTGCTGAATCTGTAAGACCATATGCACATGATTGGGGAATGGTCACTTAATGAGTCTGGGAGAACTTCAGTTTTTATGGCATGCTCTGAACGATCCAGTCCAATAATGAGCAGGTCCCTGTTCTATAATTAACCCTGGTGGATGACTGCACCATTTGTGAAAAGTTAGTGGCAGTCAGGACATTCTTGTAGCTGTGTATGCACTGAGGACCAGCCAGTTTACATTGAAGTCCCCTAGCAGAATGACTTCTGTGTTCAGATCCAGGATGTTGATATAGTCAAGGAGGGAATGAAGACCTGGATTAGTCAGCTTGGGTGGGATATTGACTGAGGCAACAGGACCTTATTATGTGCACCAAGCCATAGCTTGGTGGCAAGTACCTGTATGTCATTCCCTGGGTTGGGCAGGTTCAGGACATGACCCACGAGGTACTCTTTTATGTAGAGAGTACAACCCCCACCTTTCTTAGAGAGTCTGTCTTGCCTAAAGACAGCATATCCGGGTATAGCAGTTGCAGAATCAGGGATCTTGGGGGACAGCCAGGTCTCGAGCACTGACAGGATGTCAAAGGGTTGTGTTAGGTGACCCAGGCGGTGAGGGCATTTAGTTTTTGAGAAGGCTACAGATGTTAATGCTAGTTAGGGAGAGCTGGTACTCTTATTATATTCGCATAGTGTATATTTTATATTATTATATTCATTAAGTTAAGTTTCTTGTACCCTGTTTTTATTTATGTTTATTCATGTAAGTATTTTATTGTAAAAGGCTGTGAAGCGTTTTGCTCTTATGGAGTAGCGCTGTACAAATAAGAATTTGATTGATTTACATTGGTTTTTTTTTCACTATATTTACGGTGTTTTATATCTATGCAAATTATTAGAAACTAGTTATGTTGTATAGGGACAAATAAAATTTATTTTTTATATTACATAGGGTGTGCCAGAAAAGGTATTTGCCATTGTCTAGAACTGAGTACAGTAGGTGGTAAAGTAAGATTTGAGCCAGTCTTAAATTGTTTATATGGTTTTATGCAAATTGTGTGACACAGGACTAAAGGCTTAGCTAAGTGCCTGTAATAAGAAATTGGGTTTCCAACCTTTTGTTCTGACATTTTGGGGTTTCTAGTCTGCGGGGATAATTGTTTAGTGAATAGCAGTTCACACCCTAATGTGTGTGAAGAGTAGAGAATGTTTAATTGCAAAGTTACTGAATGACAATAATTTTCTGTTTTTGCTTTTCTCAATAAAAACTAAAGTTACCCCTAAGCAAAAGTAAGGAACAGAAATAAGTAATTAACAGACTCAGTATTACTGCAAGCAAGAAAAGACCTTTGAAGCATCATAAATATTTGGTTATTTAAACTGATGTGTTATATAAAAGTTATTACTATTTAATTGTTGTTAAAAAGGGTACTATTGTTTTAGTTGTTGTAAGCCATGACAGCCTTAACTGTGAGTGCAAATGTTCTTAACACTGAGGTAGTGATATATCCTCCAACAGCCTATCTTACTTCTAAAATTCAAGAGGAAAGCATAGGGGAATTGGTTAAAGCTAACCAAAAATACCCATTGCTGCTTGATAGTAGAAGCCAGCTGGAAAAAATGTTGGAGGATAAATCTTTTGAATGTGGTAAACTTACAGGTCAAGCTGAAACATCAGAAAAGCTGTTACAAGAAAGTAACAAAGACTTTTCTGACAACTACTGTGCTTTAGTTATGCCAACGACTGAAAATGCTGTTTTGCAAAAGCGGTGTTTAAATTTGGAAAAAGAAAAAGGTGAATTAGTAAATGCTTATGAACAGGTTAACAAAGATTTGGTTGAATTAAAAAAGTACGAAAGTTCACAGAGTTAAAAGTAAAAAGAAAAAATTGAAAGCATTTAAAAAGTTACTGTATTGCTGATTCTGGTATTTCCTTCAAAGAATCATCTGATTCAGAAAATGAATCACCTCAGAGCAAAAAGAATAGCCCTAGACAAAACAGTGATTCTAATTCTGATTCAGAAAGCGAAATTCTTGGGAAATATAAGAAAAAGCATACGATTAGACAAAAGGGGGTTCCTCTGTACCTCAAGCTAAGGTGTTTGAGGCCACAAACTCTAATACTCTGGCTAAAGGGGAGTTACCTACAGTGGTGTTCCCCCAGGATGAAACCCAATTCTGCAGCACTCTACAGAATGCTGCAGCAGACCTACTGAATAAAGCAATGTAATTTCAATGGCAATTGGTACCTATTGTCATTCAGGAAAATGTGACACTGCCGGGATGAAATGAATGCCACAGTTTCCTATATGGCAAAAGAGACTAATTGCCATTGAAATTACATTGCTTTATTCAGTAGGTCTGCTGCAGCATACTGCAGAGTGCTTTAAAGTGGGTTTTATCCTGGGGGATGCCACTGTATGTAGTAGTAGTAAAAATTGTATTCATTATAAATAATGAATTGGTTACTCAGCTGGGTCGAAACTCATTTCCAGTGAGATCCAGTAAAATACAAATATTTACATATTACAGTACCACACATGATATTAAATAAGTACATATCCAGCATAGACAATTCATTAACATTATGGAATAGCTACAGAGACACCAGTCAACAATCCATAGTAAACAAACAGTACCTCAAAGGGACAAACACATTTTACGCTATTGCACTATCTCATTTTTACTTATATCATACCTATATCCTTTATATATCCCAATTCAGGTTTTTATTCTGCTCAACCCATACCAGTTCTTAATCTGACTTGATTTCATATTACCATCATAAGTTCTAAGTTCTACTGGCAGTATATTCCAAAGGGACGGTCCTTGGTAGAAAAAATGACCTCTCCCCTAATTTGTATTGCATTTTGGTAGCAAATATTCTATTCCTCTTGCTGTTCTAAGACTTGATTTAATTCTTCTTTCCTGCAGACAATCTCTTATATATCCTGGTACTTCAATTGAAAAACATTTTTCCATGTATAACAATGTATGCAATGATTTCCTGTCCTCCAAATTATACCAACCTAATGCCTTATATAAATCATCCCTTTTTGGTGCCATTGTATGTCTAAAAAAAAAAAAACAGTCAAAGCCCATGCTAGACCCAACTGTGGCTCAGCAACCTTATCAATACTCATCGCAATGCCAAAACTGGAATCTCTCCCAAAGGGGGAGGGACCATGGTGTAGGATACGCTGGTGGGTATGATAAATATAGATGTGACAGAAATGACCACAGAGGGCGCCACTATTCTGACTACGATCAGCAAAATGCACCTGAAAACAGGTATAGGTATAGTTCTGCAAATAAACAGGAAAGGCTTAAGGAATCGCAGATAAAGAGGAGACAGAAAAGGAAGGAATTGAAAAAAGGAATGGAGGAATTTGAAAAAGAATTGGAGGAGTTCCTAATAGCCCTCCAGACTTTTTCATTCTGTTTATCCCAGTCACACCCTGCTTCTTTCTATTCTGTGCAAACTTCTTCAACCATGCCTAGTGTAGGTGGGACTAGTATTACTTTGTGACTTACTGATTCTGTCCACTTTCTTGCTGACATGGTAAAAAAAAACTGCTGTTGTTAGAAAGGGTAATCAGATTGAAATGAGATTTAAAAATGAAATGCCAAGTGAAAATGAAAATGCTGTCTCTGTGTCTAGCCTTTCCCAAAAGATATCCAGAGTTGGTTCCAAAAACAGTGTAAAATGTCATAGTAAAACTACTATGTTGCCAGGATGAAAGAAACACAAATTCTACCTGGGCAACGTAATTCCCAGAGAAAAAAAGTAGAAAGATTTTTTCTTGACATAAATGTTGAAAACCGTCTTAATCATCAGGCCTTGCATGACTCGGGAGCCAAAGTAACCTTGATGTCTAAGTGTCTCTTTGATAAGACGACTAATGACTTGGGTCACTCAAAGAAGCTGAAAACCCTTTCTGACAGCTTACGGATTGTAGGCCATGGAGAGGAAGCTCAGAAGACCTTAGTTAAAGTTTGGTTAAAAATTGAAATTTGGCAAAATGGTAATTAAACATCCAGTGTATGTTACCAGCAAAGGAGATAATGATTTCTTGATTGGAAATGACCTTCTGAAAAGGTTTAAACCTATCCTGGACTACTTTCACAAAGTTCTGTGGTCACAAGTAAAGGGGCCTATTCTATTTAGAAAGAGTCTTAAAGTTTCTAAACAATGAGAATCATGCTATTTTGAAAAAAAAATGATGTAATAATTAAGCTAACATTTTGTACGTTCTAATGTAACTGATGCATCTATTTTTGGCAGTTCTAAAATTTTGGCTAAATGTAGAAGTAAAGCTTATGTGGTTTGTTTGTCAAACGAGATATGATAAATCTGAGATAAATAACAGAGGCCTAACTTTCTTCACAAAAGAAAGTAAATCCTGATTTTCTCAGCGCCATCCTGTTTCTGAGACAAAGACATTAGAATCTAAGTACACAGCCCACCAAGGACTATAGGAAGGAGGTGCCACTAAATAAAATAAAAGGTACATTTAAGGTGCTAGTCAAAACAAGGGACTTGTAAATAGTTATGTGTGGTGCCTAGGCTATGCATTGTTCAATCAGTGCACAGTGTTCTACAGAGTGTTAGAAAGAGTGGCTACAAATTGTTCCAAACCACAAAGAAAGCTTGAAAAGGATAGGCACTCATACCTTGAAACTCCAGATAGGGTGAAAAAGCATACAACATCCTATATGTAAGGCAAGGTTTGAAATCACTCATGTGTCTTGGGTTAGACATATTTCTACTACTCTGTATGTATATAACCCCAGCCAATTAAATTCTGTGGTCGCAAAAAAAGGGAGACCCTTACCCAATAAAAGTGACACCATAAGCCTTGAGGTCTGGGCAAACTATTCCTCAAGTCTGCCACGTGGTGAATGGGTTCACTACAACCGTTTCAAATAATTTCAAGGAATTGTCTGTTAGGGTTAATGGCAACAAAGGCCAGAAAAGTGCCTGACAAAACTGCACTGTCTGTGCCTAAACTGCGATAGTGATATGGCTTTGAAGATCCATTCCACACCTTGCCTGGATATGAGCACTAAAGTAATGCATGTTTTAGTACATAATCCAAAAGCAGAGCCTGTCACTTTAAAAGCTAACTGTGGGTTAGAAATAGTAAGAGTTGAGCCAGTTGTATACTGTTTATATGGTTTTATGCAAATTTTATGACACTGGGCTAAAGACTTAGCTAACTGCCCATAATGAAGAAATTGGAATTCCAACCTGTTGTTCTGACAGAATCACAGGTTACACAATTTGTGTATTATTGGGTACCTCTCCATTTCAGGTTAGTGATTTACTCTTCCTTTCCAGTTATCTTCACTGTTGCCTTGTAATTAAATATTCTCATGTTAAGTGTTGTTCACAGTGACTCAACAAGGCCAGAAAATCGGTGACATGATGTTGAAGTGACATGATGTTGAAGTGACATGATGTTGAAGTGACAAGATGGAAGTGTTAGTCAGCAAGACTACTTCATATAGAAACATAGAATTTGACATCCAGTAAGGACCACTTGGCCCACCTAGTCTGCCCATTTTTACTACTTGCTGTTACACTGCAGACCTTTCTTGATCTCCGGCTTTACCCCACCTTCTTTACCACTAAGGTTCCCTTATGCCTATCCTATGTATTCTTGAATCCTGCTACCATTTTTGGCCCCACCGCCTCTGCTGGGAGGCTGTGCCAGGCATCGACCACTCTTTCTGTAAAGGAGTATTTCCTCACATCTCTCCTGAGTCTCCCCACTCCACCTTCATAGCATGACCCCTTGTTCTTGAGCACCTTTTTTCTGAAAAATGCTTCCCTCTTGAATCTTATTTATACCTGTGAGGTATTTGAAAGTCTGTCTTATCCCCTCTCCCTCCTTTCCTCCAGGGTGTACATATTAAGGTCTTTTAGTTTCTCCTCATAGGGCTTTTGATGCAGAACCTACACCATTTTAGTTGCTCTCCTCTGGACTGCCTCTAGTCTTGTTTGTGTCCTTCCAGAGATGTGGTCTCCAGAACTGGACACAGTACTCCAGGTGAGGTCTCACCAATGATCTATACTGCAGTCAAACCACCTTCCTCTTTCTGCTGGTGATACCCCTCCCTATGCACCCTCACCCTAGCATCCCACTAGCTCTTCCCACATCTTTGTCACACTGTCTGACCACGTTTAGGTCATCAGATACGATTACCCCAGGTCTCTTTCCTGTTTGTTGGTCATTAATACTACAGTGCCCATTTTGTATTCTGCCCCTTGGTTTCTGTGCCCCAAGTGCATGATTTTGCAGTTCTTTGCATTGAAACTTAGCTGCCACACCCTTGATTTCTCCTCTAGTTTTCTTAGATCTTTGATCATTTTTTCCAACTCACCTGGAGTGTCTGCCATATTGCTGATATTAATGTCATCCTCAAAAGGCATACCTTCCTTTCTATCCCCTCTGCAATGTCGCTAATAAAGACATTAAAGAAGACTAGTCCCAGTACTGATCCCTGCTGGTCACTCTCCCTTCCCTGGAGTGTACTCTCTTAATCACCACTCTCTGTCTCCTGTCCCCCAACCAGTTCTTTACCCAGCTTACCTCCTCTGGACCCACTCCTTGGGCTGTCAGCTTGTGTACGAGTCTCCTGTGTGGAACAGTATTGAAGACCTTACTGAAATCTAGGTAGGCCACATCCACCACTCCACCCTGATCCAATTCCCTAGTCATCTAGTGAAAGAAATCTGTCAGGTTTGTTTGACATGACAAACCCCCGGTGAATCCATGTTGCCTTGGATCTTGTAAGCCAGTGAATTCAAGATATTCCCCAATCCTTTTTTCAGTAGTGATTCCGTTCATTTCCCTTCCACCAGAGTCAGACTGACTGTACTGTAATCGCCAGCTTTCTCCCTGATACCACTTCTGTGAAGTGGGACTACATCTGTCCTTCTCCAGTCCTCCAGAACCACACCAGTCTCCAGTGAGTGGTTGAACAGGGCTGTCAGAGGTGCAGCCAACACCTCTCTGAGCTCCTTTAGTATCCTTGAATGCACCCCATCTGGTCCCATTGCCTTGTCCATCTCCCTTGCATTAATGCTCCTGCACTTATCTGTGGTCCCTTGCCTTCCCCTTCCTCTGTGAACACTGAACAAAGGTGTTTGTTCAGGATGTCAGCTTTTTCCTGGGCTACCTCCGCTCACCTCCCCCTTCCCTCCTTAGCCTTACTATCTCTTCCCTGGTCTTTCTGTTTTCGCTTACATACCAGAAAAAAATGTCTTGTCCCCTTTCTTTACTGCCTGGGCTGTTTTCTCCTCCATTTGTGCCTTTTCCCTTCTAATTGCTTTCCCTGCCTTGCTCTGTTTTTCCTGATACACCTCCCTATTCTCCTCCATCTATCTCCCCTCATACTTCCTGAATGCTAACATTTTTGCCCTTACCTTCACAGCCACCTCTTTGGAGAACCGTAGTGGTCTTTTTCCTCTTACTTATGCTTACTTGCCTGACACAGAGGTTTGTTGCCTTCACTATTCCCTTTTAGTTTTGCCCACTATCCCTCCACTCCACCCAAGTCCCCTTCTGCCACAGCATCCCTGAGGCATTCCCCCATCTTTTTAAAATTGGCCCTGCTGAAGTCCTGGACTCTAGCCTTTGTGTGGTTCGATTTTGCCACAGTGCTAATATTAAACCACACTGTACATTGATCACTGCTTCCCAGATGTTCACCCACCATGGCATCTGCAACACTGTCCCCGTTGGTGAGTACAAGGTTCAGTAATGCCCCCTCATGAGTGGGCTGTTTTACTGGTTGCTTGAGGAAAGCCCCCTGCATGGAGTCCAGGATGTCACTGCTCCCATCTGAAGCTGCAGCTGGGATGCTTTAGTCTGCATGCAGCAGATTGAAGTCCCCTACCAGCAGCAGCACCACCTCTCCCTTATTTATGGTCTTTTGGATGGCTTCCACCAGAACCTTGTCCAACCCCCCCCCCCCCTACCGCCACCGCTGGAGGTCTGTAAATCACGCCAGTGTGAATTGCTGCTTCATTCCCCGTTTCTAGGGTGACCCACAGTAACTCCATCCCTCCATGTATTCCCTGTATCTCTGTAGCTTTTATACTATCCCTCACATAAAGAGCCACTCCTCCCCCTTTCTTTCTCACCCTGTCCTTCCTGAACGGAGTATAGCTTGGTATGGCTATATCCCAGTCATGGTTCTCATTGCACCATGTCTTGGCAATGGCGACAATGTCCAGGTAAGCCTCTACCATAATGGCCTCTAGGTCTGGGATTTTATTTCCCAGACTTTGGGTAAATGCATACATGGCCTTCCAGATTCTGATGCCACCCTGCTGTCAATCTCCCATTTTCCCTTTTGCCTTCTCTTTTTACCCTCTCTGCTCTAATTCCTATCTCTATTCATTTCTACCATTTTTTAATTTATATAGCTGATTAGTCTCCATTGCCACCACCCTCCTACTGGCGACAGGGACATACAGGATTTTACCCCGGTTTTCTACCCGCCCAAGGCCCCGGCACACGGCCATGTGTGCACGTGGATGCACACATGCACACTGTGGTACCAGCTCAGCCCCTTAAGCCCACCCGTAGTGCTGCCACCCCCTCCCACCTACACTACCCACTGGACCTCCACCCAGTGAGAGAGGAACTATGGGGGGGGGGCGACAGCCCAAGCTCACCATCCCCGGGAGAGGAGCGCTGCCTACCGGCTTCCTTGAACCCACTCCCCCATGCCGTCATCCTGACAACCAAAGGTCATTCGCAAACCCGGGTCACCTGCGTAGCTCGAGGTAAGGCAACCTGCACCACAGCATCCTGCGCTACCAGGTCAGCCCATTTTTCTTTTTTTTTCTTGTTGGGTACCCTTGCCTTGGAGATTTCTGTCCCTTAGGGTTCTCCCTACTGACTACTTCAGCTTATGGGGGAGGACAGTCTATGTCTCCTTGCTTCCTTCTGTCACCTCCTTCGGTTAGTTTAAATGCTTGCCAGTGTAATATTTAAACCATTCACTGATGACTGTGGGTCCCTCCTGGATGGATGCAGGCCATCTCCCCTGTTATAGGCCCTTATCCCTCCAGATAGACCCTAGACCCCAGTTCCCAGTGTAGCTGAACCCCTACTCTCTGCACCACTCCTTCAACCATGAGTTGAAGCTCCTAGTACTGAGTACCCTATCCTCCCCCTGTGGTGCAGCACCTCAGAAAAGACTACTGAGCATGCTACCTGCCCAAGAACCCTCCGCAACTCCCTGAATTCCTCCTTCACTATCCTAGCCTTGTCCCTAGCCCCTAGGTGGACAATGACATCCAACTCTCTCTCCCATCCCTCTGAGCTCTGGCACCGGCTAGGCATCTAACTTCCCTCTCCCCCTCCCCTCCCTTCCTGTCCCCAAATCTTTCCCCCTCGCAATGGAGTCCCCCACTACGAGTTGCTTCCTCCTCCTCTGGGGTCCTCTTCCACCCTCCTTGGGATCTCCACTACGGACGACTCTTGATTATCCTTGGTCACTACTAAGGGTGCCTCCATGGGACAGTCCTGCCCCACCAGAGCAGTGTAGGAATTGTGTAGTGGTACCATATGGGGAGTGTATGTCTGATCCCTCACCCTTCTCAAGCCCACTGTAGTCCTCCTCCTTGGCATCCTTTGAGTAGTGGTGGTGGCCGACTTGGTGGTCCCTGGGTGGGGGAGGAAGCCCCCAAATCCTAGCCAACTCGACCTGGAGTCTAGCAGCCTCCTCCCTCAGCTGAGAGAGATGCATGCAAATGGGGCAGCACCCCAGTCTTCAGAAGTTTTCTTTGAAAACTGCCTCCCTACAGTAACTGCACTGCACCACTCCCATCATAATTTCTGCTCTGTTACACCTGGAAATACTTGGTCCCTTCCTTCCTGACCTGGATATGTTTCTAGCTAGCGTCTCCCCTCACTTTTTTTTTTCCTTAAACAAAAACCCTTTTGTAGTGCTACCCTAGATAGGGTGTTTCACCCACTCCCAATTCTTATTCTAGTCCAGCCCTGCCTCTCCTTGCAGACCTCCTGTTTCCCTGCTTACTCCTTGGCTGTCTGGTTTACTCTCTCGCTGCTGTGGTGCAGAGTGTCTTGCTGCCTTGTTGGTCTGACTCCAGTGGGCAGCCCTGTAATAAATATCATTGCTGGTCACCTTTAAGGGAATTCAGCTCATCCTTAGTCTAGAATGGAGTGCACCATCCATCCAAACTCAAAAAGGAAAAGGTGGAATGGAAATGGTATAGTATCTATAAGTGGGGCACTGCTTACATCACTGTCTAACATATACCTGTAAGGCACAGGGACCAGAAGCAGCATCTCACACAGTTAACTATGTCAGAGGGGAGGGTAACAGATCCGAATCCAGCCAAATACTGTACTTGCTTTCTGTTGAAATAATGGGACACCTCATGCAATCCCAGAGAGTGATAAGAACTACTCTCGCTGTTTGCTGCATCCTATTCTAGCTAATCCTGAACAGATCCTGTCTGATTGAGTTGCAATGGTTAAGTGTGCAGTAATATCCAAGATGTCC
Organism: Neoceratodus forsteri; assembly: GCA_016271365.2. Classification (NCBI taxonomy): domain Eukaryota; kingdom Metazoa; phylum Chordata; order Ceratodontiformes; family Ceratodontidae; genus Neoceratodus; species Neoceratodus forsteri. Next base: position 559,599,893 of record CM057458.1, read on the forward strand.
ATTCCACTGACTTGAATCTCTCTGAGCTGATGCGTGGGGGAATGGGAGAGGGAGAAGGAATGGAAAAAGTGGGAATAAGTTATGACCTGGATGTAGTCATGCAATCAACCATAGGTTGATCTCAAGCGACCTTAAGATGTCCAGTCAGTGCAACTCTGCATATAGTAAGGCCAGCAGAATGTTGGGCTATGGCAGCAGAAGTTTCGATAGCAGGAACAGGAGTGTCATCCTTCCTCTCTACAGATCCTTGGTGAGATCCCACCTGGAGTACTGTGTCCAGTTTTGAAGTCCGCACATGAAGAAGGACATTAATAGACTGAAGTCAATGCAGAGAAGAGCTACTAAGATGATCACTGGTTTGAATGAGCCGTCATATAACAGACGCTTGGAAGAGCTCAATGTGTTCTTGCTTGAAACTAGGAGGGAAAGGCGGGGACATGATAGAGACATTCAAGTACATAAACAAAGTACCCTTCTCTGATCTTTTCATTAATTGCAGCACAAGAGGGCACAACTGGAAACTAAGGGGGAGAGAATTTCAAACGGGAACTCAGAAAACATTTCTTTTCCGAGCGTGTAATTGAACCGTGGAATAGATTATCCCAGGCGGTGACTGAGGCCAGTACGGTGGATACAGTAAAACTGGTAGCTGTGTAGACAGCTAGGAGTTCATAGAGTGTTTAGAAAATGACTGTATAACCAAGGTGTCGGATTGTTTTTTTTTTTTTTTTCTGTTATTTAGTGCCCGGTGCCTCCATTTTGTAATCCACTACCTGGCTATCCTGGGTTTGGGGAGAAAACATTCGCTTGGCATCAGAGCTAGGTTTGCACTTCTGGACAGGGGCACCCAAGTAATTCCGGACACAGGAAGCAAGAACTAAAAATGTCCAAACTAGGAGTGGGATTCTAAAGTGGGGCTTTTATTCACTTCAACACAAAAATACAAAGCAAGATGGCGCCCCACGGGGCTACGCTCACTGGTTATGCAGTTCTATAGAGGTCAGAACACATCTTCTTCATCATCACAACACAACAGCCCTTGGGTTTTGAACACACTGGGCTGTCAGCCTGAACTGGTACTCTCTGTCAGATTCCCTGGCATGGCCCTCAGACAGCACTGGCACACTTTTCATATGGCATGGACATTTCTGTTGGTGACTCCCTCAACCACGCATGAGAACTTCCTAGCTCTAAAGGGAATAACACACATCCCTTAATCCCACGTCTGGGTACTTTCTGCAGACACTGGCCTAGTGCCTGGGAGAAAGCTATAGGTGCCCAAAGTGAATCCGTGGAGGTAAATCTAGTTACTCCAGATTGGGGTATCTCCTACCTCTTGTCGCCAAATCCATATCCGGCTATTCATTTGGAGTCAACATCTTTCCTTTGAGACTCTTTGTTTGTAGAATGCTATCTCGAAATGTATATCACATTTAACAATCTACTGTCTTTGGTAACTGGTGTCCTGACTTGCAGCGTTCTCGAAGTGGCTATGTCCATCCCTGTAGACCCCCACTGGTTAGATGCATTTCAAGTCATACACATAACTACAAAGTACTGTACTTGGCTGTCCTTTCCTGACCCACAGTAACAGATTCTTTATAAAACAGTCTCGGTGAAAACATAGGCTCTCTGGCAGAGCAGACTCACCATGGTTCGCAGGTGCCCCAGGGCTTCTCTCTCAGGAAAAACACACTTCTGGTACCTCATCACAAGTCTTCTAATCAGGCAGCTTTTCTTCTTCCAACAGGGCCCGGGGATTGCCCCTGAAAAGCTGGTCTTGTTTCCCCCCCCCCAATCCCTCTCAGGGATGGGGCATTAGAACAAACTGGGGAACAGTCTCAAGCACTTCTTCTGTGTCCTTCTCTAGGGCGAGAACACACACCCTCTTCTTGTGGTAGCTCTGATACAGAGCTGAGGCTATGAGGGACTGCCAGCTGCAACACACCTCCTCCCTCCACTGAGTCTGGCTGAAGACTACTACAGACTGACTTTGAAAACCGTAATATTCTAACCTAACTCCCAGCTGCAACATTCCACTGTGGCTTATGCTGCTCTGAGAATTCTATATGTCATCTCTCCAGCTCAGCTGAGATTGAGGATAGAGTGAGACAATGGGAACCCCATTTAACTGGTGTCTCACAAGCTGCCTTCCCTGCCTGCCACTAGATCTAAGTGGGATTCTAGTTACCCCGGGTGACAGGGGGGGTTACACCTGCTTAACATTGCACATGACATTCTGCTTGCAGGACATATGGGGCTAGCTGGACCAGGCAGAGACTAGTCCAGAACATGTATTGGCCTAGCATTTTTAAGAAGTGGCAGAGTACTATCATGCTCTGAGCAGGAAAGAGATCTGGAAATAGTAATAACAGATGACCTGAAAATGTCCAAGCAATGTGAGAAAGCAGCACTGCAAGCAAACGGTATGTTGGGTCTGCATTGGTACGGGGATTACCAGCAGAAAAAGAAAGGTCACCCTGCCACTCTGTAGATCACTGGTGAGGCCACACCTGGAGTACAGTGTCCAGTTCTGGAGACCACACCTAGAAAAATACATTGACAGACTGGAAACAGTGCAGAGGAGAGCTGCAAAAATGATACACAGACTGCACAACAGATCTTATGATGAGCCTGTGCGTGACTTGAACATGTATTCCCTAGAGCAGTGGAGGGAGAGGGGAGACATGATCGAGACCTTTAGGTTCTTAAAAGGAATAAACAAGGTGCAGGTTCAGGACCTTTTCCAGATCAAAAATCACTCAAGAACCAGGGGGCACAACATGAAGCTTGAGGGGGGCAGATTCAGAGGCAACACACACAAGTTCTCCTTCCTTACCAGGAGGGCGGTAGATGCATGGAACTGTCTTCCACAGGCAGTGGTGGAGGCGAAAACAGTGGGAACTTTCAGGAACATGTGGGATAGGTACAAGGGCACCATAACACTGAATAGCAGTTAAAGGAAAGTGGTAGGCTCATGGGCAGACTAGATGGGCCGTATGGTCCCCTTCTGCCGTCACTTTTTATGTTTCTGTATTTTGCTGAATGACAGAGGGTGGGAAAACAAGGGAATTGGAATAAGGCAGCTTTAGTTCTCTGACTAGTAATATTAATCCTTCCAACGCACAGCGTTAAATATTGTGGGGACCTCTGAGTGTATAGTCCAGCTCCCGTAAGAGGTAAATTCTTGTGGCAGTGGAGTACCCTGAAGATGTGGCAACGTTCTCCACTGAGGCTGAGAAACTGGCACATGGAAGTGCTGTGGATTTTCAGTTGTCAGATTTCCTTAGGAGATTTTAGTTGATTATTTTATCTGACTAGGGAACAAACTTCATGTCCACCCTGATGAGGAGTTTGTGGGGGGAAAGTGTGAGGTGCATTGACTCTGTGCTTAAGCTTAACCTCCCCATACTAATGGCTTTGTGGAGTGCTTCAGCAGAATCCCATAACAATGCTAAGAGGATTTTTGGAACAGCATGGAAATAAATAGAACAAGTATTTGCCCTGTCTCCTGTTCTCCTATAGGGAAGCCTTGCAGATGTCCCTTGGGTTTTCACCTTTTGGACTACTGCATACAGAACTGTTGAAGTGTCTAGGCTGCCCTCTCTTTGCTAGAAGAAGATTCACTTCTCAAGCCTTGAGTCACCCAGTTGACTCATCCAAATAGTACTAGAAGAATGCTAGGAGGAGCACCATATAATCAAGTCCCTGCGATTCTTCATTCATTAGGCAACACATCCAGTAGGGCAATGTTTCGTGGCCGCTTCACTACTTTGCCCAGCCTGCTGTGTTCTCTGTTGGTAAAATATTTTATAAATACAATTATTCATTTACATCCCTAAACAACACCTCGGCGCCACTTGCACCTCACACTCGGTGCTTCTGTACTACCATTTCAAACCTAAAACCTCAGACCTCACTTCTATATTCATATTTTACTGGGTATATCAGATTTCATAAAGATTTCACATTTATATTTCGGAGAATCTGTCGGCATTCAACAGCAATTATATCAAGAAACCTACTGTTTAAAATACATATTTGACATATCACTTTCCGTCTTTCATAACCTGTTAGCAGTACCCAGACCATTTTACTTGTTACAGCAGTTATTTCAGATAACTTCAGCGTTAGTAAATGAGTGCTACAAAGAAGTATCTGTTGTTTGCCTTCAGTATTTTCTAGTGTCACCTTCATGTTAGTAGCTCTCTCTTAGCAATGCAAACAGCTTATTTCGAGCTATTAATCTGTTGCTAATAACCTTGCTGTATTGCTAAAATTGCAAACCTCATTTTAAGCCATTTCCTCTGCATATACTAAATAACCAATTCCTGAAAGGGTGATATACTTCAAATGACTGGACAGCCACTCCCCTCCTTGACTTAATTTGAATGCCTCTGGTATGCTGTCTGGCATCTCTTAAGCTTAAGGTAATTCTGTGAGCCTCTGTTTTGCCTTACTTTGAATTTCAGACAAAGCATAATGTGTTTTACTAAATACAGTATGTTAGACATTCATAGTGTCTCTGAGGAGCTTGCATTGCCATCCTGCTGGCTCCTTCAGGGATGTGGCTGGAGCAGCACTCATGCGCAGTTTTTATGCCTCTATACAGACCAGGTTATGGGACACCCTCCTGCATGTAGTGTGGAATGAGTGGGAGGGCAGGTTTGCCACTCTGGGGAAATCTGTTATGGAGTATGTCTTGAACTTCAGGAATGGGCTCAATTTATTCATGAGTCTGGCCTGGAATTTCTTGGTCACAGCTTATCCCCTTTAGACAGACTAGTTTGCAGGCATCATGAGAAGGACTGTTTGTAGTAGTGAGACAGGTAGACTGCATTGTGTAATTTCCCAACAGGAGGTGCAAATACAGGGTTTTTCAAATAAATGAAACTGTATTACGACATGGCAGAGATCATCATGATGGTTTGCAGTTTGGTAGAATTGGGTGGAGAGGATCCACCGATAGACCTACTAAGGAGAGTGGGAGGACTTGCAGAGCAGCTGACATCTGTGACACAGATGAAGGATGTGCAGCATTTTGTTGGCACCTTATTCTTGGCAATAAATGGGTATGTAGAAACACATGTATGAGTAGATAGAATTATGCCATCTGTCCAGTCTGCTCTGGAACCCTACCTTGAAACTATAGTCTTTTATCCTCCTTCCTATTTCTCACCACTAATAAGCTCTTTGAAACTATCTCTGCCTGCTTTGAATACATTATTGGTGCCCACATCGACCAATGCAGTAAGCAAAGTATTCCCAGCCGCCTTCTCTGTGAAGGTCTTCTTCATGTCCTTTTTTAACTTGTCCCAGCAAGTTTGAGCTTGTGGACCCTTTGTGGTTGAAGTCTTATTTGCTATGAAAAATTTGGTGTAGTCAATCCCATTGTGTCCTTGCAAAAGCTTAAAGATCTATCATACCATTCTCTCCTTTCTTGTCTCCAGAGAGTGCATATTAAGGCTCTCCAGCCTTTCGCATATGCTTAATTTCCTGTTCCTGAATCATTTTAGTTGCCCTCCTGTGGATGGTCTTCAGTCTATCCTTGTCCTTTATTAGGTGCGCACTCTGGAACTGAATGCAGTACGAGTGGTGTGAGCCATAAAGTAGTAACATCACCTCCTTCCTGTGACAGGTAGAAAACCCCACCCTATATGTCCCAGCATTCTGTTAGCTTTTCCATATGCTTCGTTGCAGTGGGAGGGGGGTTTTAATATTGTCACCGGTGATCATCCTTATGTCCCTTTAATTACTTTGCTCCACATTCATGCTATTGATTGATTTTTTTTTTTATCCCAGTTTCCTTTTTGTGTAATTTTGTAATTCTTGACATGGAAGTCTGTTGCTGTTAATTTAGTACTATTGAATACAGATGGATGGATGGCTAGATATATTTTTATTTTTATGGAGGAACATACAGTTGGGAACAGAACTCATTTTTAACAGTTGTCTTGTACAGGATAAAAAATTATGCATATAAAACACACAAAGTTATTTAGCACATCAAACACAGAGACATACAAGATTCATCTATAGCACTCACAGGTTTGTGCAGATATTTTTTTTTGAGAGCACTTTGAAATTCGTGCAATGAGTTTTTGACATCTGCATTTGATACCATCAACCACAATCTTTTGGTGTCGCATCTTCAAGTTGCAACTGGATTTGACAGCACTCTGCTACTCTGGATGCACGCCTATCTTTTCAGCCATATGCAAAAGGTTATTTCAAGAACCTTTACCTCATCCTCCATATCAGTCTTACATGGAGTCCCACAGCCATAGGTATATGTACTAGGTTCCCTTCTTTTTATACTACATATGGCACTGTTAGCTGATATAATTTATCCCATGGGCTGCACAACCATGTCTTTGCTGGTGACACCCACATTTATGCTTCACTAACTGGCCCGCTGCAGACTGCTTTCTCCTGGCTGTCCGTGTGCATGGCTGACATTTTGATTTGTCATTTCTGACCAGGAATGGCATGCTGAGCTGTGATGTCTTGTTTTCAGGTGCGCTCTTGGGTGGAGGGTTACGTGGGCCTTTTTATTCCCATTACCCCACGTCTGTGTTTCGTCACCTCTACTAGCTGTGTATGAAGGCCAATCCATCCATTGCTTAACTTGATACAAATTGACCGCACAGGTGAAAATGAGTTTTTAATGGGGGAATGTTGGCCATGATACCGGAGAAATGCCTCTATTCTTCATCAATAATTGCATCAGTCAGGATCTTTTACTTTCACCTGGACAGAGACCAGAGGTGGGGTGAAGGGACCTCAGTTTAATGTCCCATCCAAAGGCCATCAGGCTTGGATGTCATCAAGCTCCCTCTGTCTCATCTTTAGGGAGATTAGCTCCGTTAGCTGGTCAGCACAAGAATGAGGATCAAATCTGTGTTCATAACTGACTTGTTTCTCCACCTGGATTTCTCAGTCACCCCCCTTTCTGCCCCCATACTTCACATTGGGGATCATTTTTGATGCCTTACTGCTTGTTGCTCATATTAGTAGTGCCAGAAAAACTGCTTTGCATTTTTTTACCTCTGAAGTATCACTAAGATATGCTGCGTCATCAATTTTGATATTACTGCTACTTTAATGCACACTTTTATATTGTAGTAGTAGTAAAAAGCTTTATTTTTATACAGGATATGGCGAAAATCACATCATTAGGACAGAGTCCTCGATACAAGATGGTCCTGTCTTCATTAAATACAGTTGCATATAAAACACTTACAAAAACAATTTCAATAACATTTTACACTATTTAACAAACATTAACATAGTACAAAAGCATAATTAACCATTGCACATTCATCTTGTCCTAAGTTCATATTTCAGATCTCTCATGAATAGTTTAATATTAACATTATCAATTTCTTTTGTTTTATTTATTGAATTCCAGATTTCAAATGTAATAGCAGCAAAAGACATCCTACTGTATCTATTGTTTAATCTAGGTGGTTTAAAACCGTTTAAATTTATTTTTCTTGGGTTGTGCTGATATTGAGTTTTTTTAAGTTTTTCAAATAGGTATGCGGGTTTCTGGGAGTGCAGAACTTTAAAGATTTGATTAGTCCAAACCATTTTTCTTCTGTTTTCTTGAGTTAACCATCCCAATTCTTTATATAGTAGACAATGGTGAGCTTTGTAGTCCCTATGCAAAATAAACCTTGCAAGTCTATTATACATTACGTCTCTCTTAGACAAAAATCGCTTATTTGCAAAATCATATATGTGGCTGCCATAGTAAAGGACAGGCATCAATGGCTGGTTTACTACCAGGCTCCTTATCTGTTTATTAATACAATATTTTGATCACCTAAAGGCCCCCAGCCTTTTATTTACTTTCATCAGTGTGTTCTGTATGATATCCAAAACTTACATTTTCGTCTCTCCAGACATCCAAGTATTTATAGGTGCTCTCCTGGGCTATTTTTTCACCTTTATTTTTTTTCTATTGATGTCTGAGGCATTGGCTTCCCTTTTTCTACTTTTGTTTTGGAACACCTTCAGTTTCATCTTTTTACCATTTTGTACCAAACCTGAGTTAGACATCCAAGTACATAGGTTCGCAAAATCCATTTGGAAATTATTCTCCAATTGGTTTAGATATTTCTCATGTACCACCATAACGATATTGTCTGCGTATAACCTGATTTTTGAGAACCTTGCCACTTCCGCAAGTTGATTAATATAAATCAGAAATAGTGTGGGCCCCAAAATGGAGGCCTGTGGAACTCCTCTTTGGACTGTGGCCTCCCTTGACAAATACCCGTCAACGGAAACCTGCTGAGTGCATCCCTGTAGGTAAGATTTAAACCACTCACCAGCCTCCTCTGATAATCATATTTCCAATAGCCTTTCATACATCAAGCTGTGTTTGACGGTGTTGAAGGGCTTCGAGAGATCCACGAACACCGCACCCAGCGACCCATCCCCATTTTGTCACAAATGGACTCCTGCAGCTCACTTTTGTGTGAGGTCCCTTTAAGTGACACTAAACGTCTGCAGTATATTCAGAATACTGCTGCTAGGCTACTAACTAGTCTCAAGTCTTACTGTATCACTGATGTGCTGGCCAGTGTACATGGATTGCTAGTCCAACAATATGTTGTTTTTAAAGTTTTCTTTGTTAATAAATGCTTAATGGCCTTGTTCTAGCTTATTTAAGTGATTTAGTCTCTAACTATTCTACTTCTACTTGTTGACCTTGTTCTTTAACAGCAACCTTCTTGTGGTCCCAAAGGCTAGACGTATTGCCTTTGATTACCTGTTTTTTTTTTTTTTTTTTTTTTATGTTGTTCTGTGGCTCTGGCATCACTACCCATGGACTGCTGTACTCAAAATATCCTAACCTTATTTGTATTTCTCTGACTTGGATTGTTTTTGTTATTAAATGATGTAGTCTTATCTTACCTTTTGCCATTAATGTATAGTGCTAAGGCACTCGACAAATAATGTTTAAAATTATTAGATTTTGTATACTCTTTGCAACCTTTGTACATCCCTGTTTACATTCCTCACACCCTCTGCATTATCCACCATATCACAAAGTTTGGTGTTTTCTGAAAAAGATGCTTGCCCTGTAACCCATCACAGTGTTGCTGATGTACATGTTGAAAAAGGGTAGAGCCTAGAACAGACCCATGTGGTAAGCTACAGGTAACCTCAGAAGAGTTACCATGTAGGACCATCCTCAGAGTCCTGCCCTCCAACCAGTTCCCTAGCTGCCTTGTTTATTTCCTAGCTCCAGATCTCTCCCCTTCTTTATCAGCCTCCTTTAAGGAACAGAATCAAAGGCCTTACTGAAATCCAGGTAAAGTTTATCTACCCCAGGCCCCATCCACTGTTTTTGTCACCAAATTGAAGAAATCTGTCACATTTCTTTGACATGACCAGCCCTCACATTCCGAAAAAATCTCTTAAGTGCTTCTTGACAGTTGATTCCAATAATTTTCCTACTATGGAAGTTAGGCTGACTGGTCTGTAGTTCCCTGGGTCTTCCCTGTCCCCCCTCCCTCCCCTTGTGAAATGGCACCATGTCTGCTACCATCCCTTTTCTTGGAACTTCCCCCCCCATTTCTAAGAAGCTGTTGAACAGTTCTGTCAGGGGTGCTGCCAAGGCTTGGTTGGTCTCTTTCAGCACAGTTGGGTAAATCCTATCTGGTTCAGGGGAATGTATTTTTAGATTTTGCAGTGCTTTGCTCCTCGTTTTCATAGAAATTGTCCAATCTCTAACCTTTGTCATAAGGGATCATTGAGCGTTACCCTTCTTTCGGGTATGTGCAGAGGCTTGTACTGGGGAACACAGAACTAAAAAAGTTGTCATGGATATCAGCCTTGCCTACATCACCCCCTATGCTCACCCTATCCTTCATCATCCTTTTAGTGCCACCCCTCATCTGCCTTTTCTCCTTCATGTATCTGGAAAATGTTTCATCATTATCCTTAACCCCTTCTCCGGTTCTCAGTTCAGTTTCAGCGTTTGCCACCCTCACTGTTTTTATGCTGCTTTGAGTTTCTAAGGGTTCTAAGTGTAAACATTGACAGACAGTGCTGCTGTTTATTGTGGCCGGCTGCTGTTGTCTGTCCTGTGGCAAAGTGTCATCCTCTAAGTAGAGTGAAGCATAAGGCACATCAGAACAAAGAAACACTCCAGAGCCCAGATCCATTACTCATTTCTGGATTACAGGAATTTGCAGTTGGCCAAATGCAGACCTTTTCAGGACCCTCCTGACCTCAACATGAAATGCTTACATGCCACATCCAAGGAGGCAAGGTCTCTTGGCCCCAAGTGTTAAAAAAGGGGACTAGCTTGCTTTTGGAAGGAATTAGAGGGACTCCTGTCATAATTTCTCTGCCCCGTTGAGGCTTCCTCCACCTCTAGCGTGATTTTGCTTGAAATAAGGTCTCACTCCTGATGAACTGGTGCCCTGAATGGACCGCCAGTTGCAGAAACCTAGTTTGCGATAAAAGATCCGTGATAGAATGTTGTATAATCAATCATGTTTCTGGTCCTGGAGTTAGTGCATCTCTGCAGAATCCTTGATTGCGTTAAGTGGGATGACACCAAAGAGTAGCTTGCCATAGTTACGGTGCCTGGAGTAGCAATATTTTTGATCGAGTGTTGCACTCAACTATTTCAGCCACATTGTCCATCTGTTGAGGTGACTACTTGGGTCATGACTCCCTGTGCTGCAATTTTGGACACATCATCACAGGCATCAGCCAGATAAGCAGCAGATGGTTCTGCCAAGTCATCTTTTTGGCCACATCCCCGCAGTTCAAGGATTTCCTGATTTAAAAGAGATGGGAAATGATTTTTACATAGTTAGCTGCCGTTCCATACCAATTATATATTCTGATATGCGTTGACCAATTTGTGATCAGTAAATAATCAAGCTTTGGGGTGCTCTCAGAGCTGCACTCCCTCACCAGCTGCTGCTCTTTCTTTTCATGTTTCTAAGACATTCTATGACATCAATAACACCATTCCATGCTACTCCTCTAAATGGCCTGGAATGGTGTTATTGATGTCGTAGAATGTTCAGGCAGCATGAAGAAAGAGAGAGCAGCCGCAGCAGCTGCTGAGGAGGAAGGAATCAGTGTAGTTCAAAGGCAACAAAGTTAGATTATTAATTTGACAGAAAAGGTCAAAAGCATATCAGAAGGGCATCTAGAGGTGTAAAAAACTGTTTCTGATCACCTTTAAAGGAAGACTGTGCCATATCCGCAATGTCCCTGCACCATTTTAGACGGGACCTTGCAGCAGACTCCCCTGAGATGGTTGTCTGGAGAAGGGCAGATGAACTGCCTCCGGGTGTAATAACAGTCACCGAAGCAGTAAATACAGCATTACGTAAGCCATAATAAAACATGTACTGCACAAGTATTTAGTTTAAGGAAATAATTATTTAGATTACTCCTAAGGAGCAGATGGGAGGAGTCAGTTTGTAACTCAGTGAGAAGGGAATTCCAGTAAATGGGGGCGGAGGAGGATACTGCCCATGACCCCATCTTTGTAGAGGATTTCAGGACACATGAAAGTGACTTCTCAGGAGACCTAAGAGGGTAGAAATTTAAGGGAAACAAGTAGATCAGCCAAGGTAGAAGGGATTTGGGACCTCGTAAGTTTTATCACTAAAGCAGCTCGGGTCAAAAGAGCATGTAGCATCAGGAGAAAACCAGCCTAGTCTAGCATATAAAAGATAGTGATGAGTGATTCCATGGCTCCAGACATAGACCAGAGAAGTTTTGAACCATTAATACTGTTAATAACATTAGTTAACATTATTATTAATAACAATACTAAGGAACTGATTTATGAGGCTATTTCCCCGGCTGCACGGAGCGTGCCAGGGAGCTGGGGGACAGCGACTGATCGAGGGAGCCATTCCGGCCTCACAGAGCAGGTCAGGGCACTGGAGGACCGCGGCGGCAGCCAGAGGGATCTTTCGGTGGCCAATCCAGCCACAGGGAGCCAGGAGCAAGTGTGCCAGTTGGGTGCAGAGGAAGGCAGCGAATGGGGAGCTGCAGCGGGGAATACTTCAGCCTGGGCAACCTTTAAAAGCTGCCCAGCTCGTATTCTCCCAACAGGAGCTGATTTTTGAGGCTATTTCCCAGTCGCACGGAGCGGGCCAGGGCGCTGGGGGACAGCGGCAGATCAGGAGAGCCATCCCGGCCACACGGAATGGGTCAAGGCACTGGATTTTTTCGTCCCACACCACCCATCCTAGCCCCAACCACTATTAAGTGCCTGGGGAGGGCAGAGCAAGGAAACCAGGAAGGATCCCATTGGCAGATCGCAAACAAGTGGGAAGGAGCTGTGCACATTACAAAAAAACAGACTGGCTGGAGAAGGACTTGGAGATGGGGAAAAAGAGCATGTGGTGTTGAGCTCATTGCGGGAATGGGAGGAGGGCACCCTCTAGTTTAAACCTAAGCTAGGTAAACTGTTTACTGTGTAGTACTGCACCTAGTAACGGGGGTACCTGTTTACTGTGGGACTGTATCTAGGATTAGTGGGTGACCTGATTAGTGGGTAGGGGTGTATCTTGGATTAGTGGGAAACCTGGTGGTTCACCCGAGGAACCTACTTGGAGGGGGATGGGACCACATGTCATTAGGGCTGGCATCTTTGGGAGGGTGGTGGGGTGCACAGGGTGTGGGGCGGCCATGATACTGGACTGGGTTTGGAAGTTTGGTGGTTGCCCAATGTGCTACCAGCTGGCACAGTTTAGGGAGGAGGTTGAGGGGAATAGGAGACAGCTAGAGGGGGGAGGTATGGTTGGGGAATAGGGCAGGGGCTCTTCCACAGGGTTGCAACAAGCACTAGGGGCGGTGGCATGGGGAAAGGAGTGCAGGAGAGTACTCTGGGGCCACATGGGGACCCTGACAGAGGGGTCCCAAAAGGAGGACACTACCAAGGAAGCAGGCAGGTATCTGGGGACCCTCACAGAGGGGGGCCAAAAGGAGGGCATTCTCAGGGAAGTAGGCAGATGGCTGGGACTGGACAGAAGGAAGCAAGGTGGGGAGGTGGATTGGACCTTAAACTCAATAACTACTTCAGTTCTCTACTTCTGCTTGAGGAAGAGGGGGTGATGTAGCCAGGACAGGGGCGGTTAAAGATGGAAAGGGAGTGGGGGGCAAGAGCTGTGGGGCTGGAAAGCAGAAAAAATAGGGTGGAACTTGGAATAAGAGGGATCGGAGCAGGAGGAGGAGGGGGTAGAGGGAGGAAAGCGCAAGGAGAAGGAACAGTTGGGAGGAAAGGGCAAGAAGAAGGACCAGAAGTACAAGAGGATACAGTAAAGGGAGCTGAAGGTTTGGGTCAAGGGGCACGACAGGCAGGGAGGGGCTGAATGGAGATGGGAGGATGAGCCAGGCTCATTTAGCAGATGGGTGGGGGAGGAAGGACCAGCCGCAATCAGTGATGGGTGGGTGGGTAGCAGGGCACAAAAGGATACTCAGGGAGGAGGAGGGCATGGGATCAGAAGGAGGGTAGCCAGGGTAAAATAAGGAGGGGCAGCAGGTATCACCCAGATGGGAGGAGCAAGGAGCCTGCTGGGGGAGGCCGGGTAGAAAGGATGAGGGCATGGAAGGGGAACAGAAAGGCGGCCAGAGTACTCCTGTTGGGTGATTCATGATCAGGGTATCAAATGGGATAAGGAGGGGAAAGCCTGCCCGGTTAGAACAAAATGCTTCCCTGGACTAATGGTACGTAGGGCCAAGCATGAGGTATATCAGCTGGCAAAGGATTGTGGAGGTTCCCTGGACATACTGGTCCAGTTGGGTACCAATGACATTGAGGGAAATGGTGAGCTAGAGGTACAGGCAAGGTTCAGGGAGCTAGCCAGGGTTTGTCATGACGTAGGATGTGTGATTTCCTTCTCTGAAATCCTGCAGGTGCCAAGGGCTAGTGGGGAACACAAAAGGAAGATTAGGGAGATAAACCAGTGGCTCAGGAAGTGGTGTGGGCCAGAGGGTATGGGTTGATGAGGGATTGGGGGGAGACCTCTGTATAACTGCTTGGTGAGGCCACACCTCGCGTACTGCGTGCAGTTTTGGAGGCCACACTTAAAGAGGGACATTAAACTCCTGGAGAGGGTCCAGAGGAAGGCAACCAAAATGATTTGGGGCTTGGGGGACAGGACCTATGGGGAGAGGCTCGAAGAGCTACATATCTACACATTGAAAGCGAGAGAAGGGACCGGGGGGACATGATAGAGGTCTTCAGGTACATGAAGGGGGTAAATAGGGGAGGAGCAGTCAGGGTGCTTCAAAGGAAGGAGGAGGGGGCAACTAGAGGGCATGGGTGGAAGCTGGAAGGAGGAAGATTCAGGGGAGAAAGGAGGAGGTGCTGCTTCACTGAGAGGGTGGTGGAGCCATGGAATCGCTGCCCAGGGGCTGAGTGAGGCGGAGATGGTGGAGGGTTCAAGAGGGGGTGGGACAGGTACAGGGGAAGGGTTCTGGAAGCAAAATCAAGTGCAGCGAGAATATCTGTAACTGGGAAGGGAGAAGCCAGACAAGGCGAGGGGGGCAGCAAGGTCAGCTCCCAGGGTGGGGGCTGACCAAACGAGCAGACACGAAAGACCATTAGGCCTATTCTGCTGGCATTTTAGTATGTTAGTATGTTAAATAAGGGGCTATATACTAGGGATAGGCTTCATCCCAATTTGGAGGGGAGGGGAATCCTTAAGTTGAAAATAGAGGGGTTTGTTGGTGAAAGGTTGGGTTTAAATTTGTGAAGGGGGAAGGATTTGAGAAGAAGCTGTCGAAGGAGGTCCGATAAAGGAGGAACTCTGTCTCCGCCCCCCCTTGGGAGCTGGAGGAATGCGGGAAAAGGCCTACTGGTATTGTGCAGACCAGGGCAAAACGGAATCCCCATGGGAATGCGAGCAGGGGAAATGGGAGTATAGGGAAGGGGTGGAAGGTAGTCCTGCCAAATGCCAGGAGCTTGGGCAATCAAATGCCTGAGCTCCAGGTGATGGTAACTGAAGGAGAGGTGGATGTGGCAGCTGTCACTGAGACCTGGGCCACCGCAAGGCATGACTGGGACTTGAACCTGGAGGGTTACACCATGTTCAGGAAGGACAGGGGAGGGAGGGGAGGAGGTAGCAATAATAGTCAAAACTGCATTGGCATAGGAGGAGGGGAGGAGGCGGAGGGAGCTGTGGAGGCAATTCGGGTCACCTTGATAACAAGGGGGGGGGCAAGAGAGTCAAAATAGGAGTGGTGTACAGACCCCCTCTGCTGGCGGAGGAACTGGAGGAGCATCTGGTGGCAGATGTTGGGAGACATGCAGATTGGGCAGGGGAAGGGTGGTGGTGTTGGGGGACTTAAACATGCCAGGAACGGACTGTGACATCCTCGGTGGCCAGGGAACAGAGGTTGTTGGATGTCTTTCAGGACGCACTCCTAACCCGGCAGGTGGGGGAACCGACCAGGGAGGCGCGTATACTGGATGTGGTCCTGGCAGACAGTGACCAGATTGGGGGCCTGGAGGTAAGGGAACTGTTGGTGGGGAGCGACCATGCTGCGGTCTGGTTCTGCCTGGACCTAGGAGGGGTAGAAGCTGCACAAAGATGGAGGTAACTGACTTTAGGGGGACAGATTTCAAGGAAATGGGAAGAATCCTTAAGGAGCATTTTGATGGGATTGGGCCAGACATGGATGCTGACGATAGGTGGGAAATCATCAGGAGGGGGTTGCAGGATGCTACCAGCACCTGTGCAAGAGTGAGATGCAAATGTGGTAGGGCCCGAAAACCCTGCTGGTGGACCAGGGAGGTTCAGGAGGTGGTGAGGGGAGAGAAGGCGGCCAATAGTCATTTCAGATGCTCAAGGAGTGAAAGGGATCGAGGGGAGTACGAGCTGATGGCCAGAAGGGCCACTAAGGTGGTGAGGGTGGCTAAGGCAAGGATGGAGCAGAACCTGGTCAGGGAAATTAGGAGAGGGAACAAGGTTTTTTTAGATGCATTGTGGAAAAAAGAAGGGTGAAGGGGCATATTAGCAGGATGAAAACAGGGGAGGGATGGGCACAAGACCCGGGGGAGCAGGCTGAGGTACTAAATGAGTACCTTTGATGAAGGAACTCGGTTCCGAAATGTGTTGGGGGCCTTGCACATGGCACCTGAAATAAAATGAAGCACTTTATAGAAAGTCTGTGGTGAGCAGTCCTTTATTCTGTTAACAGTGTGGGATTTTTTTGGTTTTTTGATTGCAATATCTGCCTGCACCTGTTTCCATGTGCAACCTCTCTTTTTGCCTTTTCTACTGAACGAGTACTTCGTCTCAGTTTTCACAAAGGAAAATAGGGGGCTGCATCATACATGGCAGGAGACGATGAAACTGAGGAGGGTGGGGGACCCTGATTGGCAGGTCTGGGGAGGGGGGGGAAGACAAAGTGGGGGACGAGGTAGCAGAAGCGGAAATCATGGTAGAGAGAGTGAGGGAAGCCCTCAGGTCCCTTAAGACTGAGAAAGCACCAGGGCCATATAAATTACATCCCAGAGTGCTGAAGGAACTGACGGATGTCCTGGCAAAAGCCCTGGCGGAGCTTTTCAGCATCTCTTTGAGGACAGGGTTGGTGCCCCATGACTGGAAGGTGGCGCATATAGTGCCCATCCACAAGGGTGCATCAAGGGAGGTGGCAGGGGAAATCGTGTCAGACAAACCTTGTGGAGTTCTATGATTGGGTGACAAGTGCCTGAACCTGGATAGACTGGTGGACGACCTATTTCTTGACTTCAGCAAGGTGTTTGACTCTGTTCCTTACGGGGGCCTGTTAGATAAGCTGGGGAAAATGGGGGTGGGGAATCAGATGGATAGGGAATTGGATCCAGGACCGAAGGTTGGCGGGATAGTCTCATCCCCAAGGAGGGTCATTAGTGGGATCCCTCAGGGATCAGTCCTTGGGGCCCCTCCTGTTAGCGCCTACGTCTCTGACATAAGGAAGGGTATCAGGAGTGAGATGAGTCTCTTTGCAGATGACTCAAAACTGGGGGACGGTGGTGGATGGGGAGGAGGGGAGGGTGTCCATACAGGGGGGACCTGGAGGCTCTGGAATGGTGGTCTAGAAAATGGACGCTGAGGTTCAATGCAGGGAAATGCAAGGTACTGCACCTGGGAGGCAGAAGCTGGGGCCAAGTGTACACCTGGGGGGGGGGGTGCTACAAGTCTCGATGACTGAGAGGGACCTTGGAGGTGGTGGTGGATGTCAAGATGAACAACTCAGAGACTTGTAGGAGGGCAGCGGCCAAGACTAATAGGATGCTGGGATGCATCGCTAGGGGAATCACCTCCAGAAGGAGGGAAGTGATGCTCCCTCTGTATAACTGCTTGGTGAGGCCACACCTCGAGTACTGCATGCGGTTTTGAAGGCCAAACTTAAAGAGGAATATTGAACTCCTGGAGAGGGTCCAGAGGAGGGCAGCCAGAGTGATCTGGGGCTTGGGGGACAGGACCTATGGGGAGAGGCTCAAAGAGCTAAATATCTACACATTGAAAGAGAGAGGGGGGACGTGATGGGTCTTCAGGTACATAAAGGGGTAAATAGGGAGGGCACCGTTAGGGTGCTCGAAAGAAGGAGGTGGGGGCAACTAGAGGGCATGGGTGGAAACTAGAGGGGGGGGGATTCAGGGGAGAAAGGAGGAGGTGCTACTTCACTGAGAGGGTGGTGGAGCCATGGAGTGTGCTGCCCGGGGGAGCTGGTAGAGGCAGAGACGGTGGAGGGGTTCAAGAGGGGGTGGGACAGGTACAGGGGAAGGGTTCTGGAAGCAAAGCCCTGTGCTGCGAGAATATCCGGGACTGGGAAGGGAGAAGCCTGAGAGGGCAAGGGGGGCAGGAAGGTCAGCTCCCAGGGTGGGGCTGATCAAACAAGCAGACGCGAAAGACCCATAGGCCTATTCTGCTGGCATTTTAGTATGTTGGTATGTTAATGCATTTTCTTCATGTATAGGGAAAAGGCTGTAACTGAAGCCCACCCCGATTCCCATTTCCTACTTGGTTATACAGCTTTCTGTTACGTTTATTGGTGGTTTTGTTTTACTGCACGTTTTTTCTCAAGCTGGAATAAAATGCCAGTTGTGGTATGTTCTTCCATAATAATCTGGATCTTCAGGTAAATACTGATGCTGCTGTAGAGATTGAGAACACTGAATGGTTGTGATTTGACAGCCCAGGATGATGCACTACCTCCTTACTTCTCTAATGAAATCTCGTGTGAAGATTTGGGGCAACACTGTCTGTTTTAGGATGGCATGAGACTGGGAAGAGGTCTAAGGGGAATATTCAATGCAGATCGTCCATTCTCCAGTACAGTGTTATCCTAATAGATGTTTTTTTTTTTTATCTTTGTAGCTGATGGGAGCACCATCCTTAAAGGGCTCCAGTCCATTTTTCAAGAACAAGAAATGACAGAAACAGTTCATGATTTGGCAGATCATGGTTACTTAGCAACGTACACTGATAAATGTGGCAGGTAAGATTGGTGGTTTGTATGTAAATATTTTGTAGTAGAATTACTATTGTTTAAAAGTAAATAAGAACAATGGTTTCATATGGTTTATCAGTAGGCAGGAGGCTAAACGAACTTGGGGACTTCAAGGGGAACAGTCAGCACTAAGAGCCCCACACCCACGTGTGGTGCTGGTCCCAATTTGCACTTTTGTACACAAAAACCTTTTTTAACATACTGTTTACTACAGTATAATTAGATTGTATCAGGCTGATTCTGCGGACTTTCAAGTTGACCTTTTCTGTAACCACTGCAGGCTGTTAAATCTCCTACTGCTGCCCTGCTCAGGTGTCAGCTGCAAGGGTTTCTGGGATTTCTGGTTATAGAAAATATCAGCTTAGAAATCAGCAGAATCAGCTATGCTGCAAAAAAACAGTAAATAAAAATGATTTTTCACACAAAGTTTGAATTGAGACCAGCCCCATACTTTAGTATGGGGTTTTTAGTGCTGACTGACCCCTTTAAGGGTATTGGAAGCATTTTTATACTGTTAATTGCTGTCTTGTTTTCATTCTGTGTCAGCCATGTATGCAGATATACTTTGACTATTTCTTTGATAAATTTCTAGTGCTCGCAAATCTACATTATATTCCCCTCTCATCAGCAGCTACTACTTTCTTTTCATTTATGCAAGACACTAGGGCCAGAACAGAGTAGTTGGGTAGGGTGGTCAAACTGGATAGGTGGGGAGGCTTTTATCTGCCATCCATGTGTCTATGTGCATTCATTTACTAACATACTAAAATGCCAGCAGAATAGGCCCAGTGGTCTTTCATGTCTGCTCGTTTGGTCAGCCCCCACCCTGGGAGCTGACCTTGCTGCCCCCCCACTCCCTCTCTGGCTTCTCCCTTCCCAGTCCCGGATATTCTCGCTGCACTGGTTTTTGCTTCCAGAACCCTTCCCCTGTACCTGTCCCATCCCCTCTTGAACCCCTCCACCGTTTCTGCCTCCACCAGCCCCATGTGCAGCACATTCCATGGCTCCACCACCCTCTCAGTGAAGTAGCACCTCCTCCTTTTTCCCCTGAATCTCCCCTCCTCCAGCTTCCATCCATGCCTTCTAGTTGCCCCCCCTCCTTCCTTCGGAGCACCCTGACTGCTCCTCCCCTATTTAGCCCCTTCATGTACCTGAAGACCTCAATCATGTCCCCCCGGTCCCTTCTGTCTTCCAGTGTGTACATATTTAGTTCTTCGAGCCTCTCCCCATAGGTCCTATTCCCCCAAGCCCCAAATCATTTTGGTTGCCCTCCTCTGGACCCTCTCCAGGAGTTCAATGTCCCTCTTTAAATGTGACTTCCAAAACTGCATGCAGTACTTGAGGTACAGCCTCACCAAGCAGTTATAACAGTGGGAGTATCACTTCTCTCCTTCTGGAGGTGAGCTCCCTAGCGATGCATCCAAGCATCCTGTTGGCCTTTGCTGCTGCCCTCCTACAAGTCTCAGAGTTGTTCATCTTGACATCCACCACCACCCCCAGGTCCCTTTCAGCCATTGAAACTTGTAGCATCCCCCCCCCCCCCCCCCCCCCAGGGTGTACACTTGGCCCGGGTTTCTGGCTCCCAGGTGCAGTACCTTGCATTTCCCTGCATTGAACATCAGCTTCCACTTTCTAGACCGCCTTTCCAGAGCCTCAAGGTCCTTTGTAGGGCCACCCTCACCTCCCCATCCACCACCGCCCCCAGTTTTGAGTCATCTACAAAGAGACTCCTCTCACTCCTGATACCCTTCCTTATGTCAGAGATGTAGGCGTTGAACAGGAGGGGCTCAAGGACCGATCCCTGAGGGACCCCACTAATGACCCTCCTTGGGGATGAGACTATCCCGCCAACCACGACCCTCTGGGTCCAGTTCTGGAGCCAATTTCCTATCCATCTGATCATCTGGTTCCCCACCCCCAATGAATGTCTTTTTTCCAGAAGGAGCATACTGAACTGGGATAGCTCATTTTCAGATGCGTCCCGAGGGAACAGTATGACTACAGATTGAATAACAGTGCAGATGGGCAAGCCAAGGCTGACTTGAGCCCAGCTCAGATGTAGTGTAGGGCTCTGGCTAGGCTCAAACTCTATAAGGAATTAACCGTTAAGCTGCCGACAGAATTAGAATGTATGGCAATTTTGGACTGATATATCAGTCTCGGCCCTACAAGTATGAAGAGCTTAGGTCAAGTCGAACCAATTATGATTAAAGCGATCATTTTTGTCAACTTGAGAAGCTATTGCAATGGTGAGAACTTTACTGTCAGTATCGTAGAGGGCAGTCTGTAGCAGCCATGGCTGACTGCCCAACTGAGGACTTGGGGCAGAGAAGGGAGCCAAACCAGAATTTAGAGATGAAAGAAACACAGTGGGAGAAACGCCTATTCTCAAGGGGGGGGAAGAGAAACATTGGGATAAAAAGACTAGTGGTGGGTACGTGAAGGACCGTTGAAAACAAAGCGACAGAAAGAATAAGAGAAGGGATGCAGTCTGTCCAGAGTAGAGATAGAGATAGAGGCAGCACTATAAAACCACATCCCCATAATCAGTGGTTGAAAAAATGTCAAGTAATTTCACGATGGGCAGGGAGGGGGATATAGCCTTGTTCCAGTATAGCACGCTTAGTTTGGGGTGATGTTTTTTTGTAAATGGCATCTCTGTGATGAGAGCCATCAAGATTGATTTGTTCCACCCTGTGTGTAACAATCTGAATAGTGTAGTCTGTGAGCGGGAACATTTCAGGATAGGAGACAGCCAACCAATTGGCAAGTACAAAGAACAGTGATAAGTCAAACTAGCTATAGAGAGAGAACAAATCAACATACGTTGTTGTAGACACAGTGGCGACTCCAGGAATTAAAGATGACCAGGGCATAGGCAGGATACAGAGTGCTTGTATCTGGGCAGGCAAGGGGAAGTTAAATCCAGACTATGCTGCCAGCTACGTAGAACTGTTGGGGCACTGCAGATTGTTATTGGGGCATGTGCCCTGTATGGCCCTGTCCTGGGGCCACCCATGAGATAGGCAACATTTAGTTTAGACTGACATCTCGAGAGGATATACCGTTGAGCACGACAGAGCCATGTTCCACTTTAGGAATAAGAATCCCCTGTGAAATTGCCTAGTGGCACTCCTGTGTGCAGTGCTGCCTGTGTAACACGCTGCCGCGTTAAGTGTTTTCACAAAACACAATATTAGGCAACTCATCAGCTGTGACCGTAATCCACTGTTGGAGACATTAGAGTCTGTTGTGGAAAGAATAGTGATAACACAGACCAAGGACTGTGATGACCTCAGCTACTATTTATCTGGTGTGGATGACCTCTTAAGGGACAGAGATCTTGTTCTCTTGCAAATGTTTTTTAGTAATTAAGAAATGGATGAAATGGTGGCCTGACATTAAAACATTTTCCAAATTGAAATCTTATGAATCGTGGGTTTTTTTTTTTCACTTCCAAATTACTTGTAAACTGGGAGTGCGTTTCAGTAATATTGTGTGACTGTAATTGTGACCATAGTGCACTTTCAGACTCCTAGTAGTTCTGAGTTTAATATTCTGCAGTATTTAACTTTTTAGGTAGCAGGTTGTGTTATCTGGAACCCCCCCCCCCAAAAAAAAAACAGGACTGCCTGATTTTGATTCATTAAGGGAGTGTTAGGCTCACTCAGGCTCCTTCATTGTACTGGGCTACTGTAAATCACTTTTAGAAAGTAGCTTATTTTACCTTCTTTGTTTGTTTTTTTTTTTTTTTTTTCCTGTGAATCCAGTGAAACTACATTCTTGGCCCAACCCTTGCTGACACTAGACCAGTCGCTATAGGCATCCAAGGCGGCAGTCCCGTTTTTGTTACAGATAACATGAACTGCTGCTTTAAAGTGGGAATTTGTATTGGGGAAGGGAAAACGGAGACATTCCAGTTCTATCTAACTCGTTCTACAAATTGATAGAACAGTCTAATAAATAAGAAGTTCTAGAACTCTGAAGTTTTACTTTTCTGAATTTTATCAGATGTAAAAAATACATGTTAGAAACATGTCAAACTATGATCAGAGAGTATTGAATGTCAAAGGGAGGCTTTCCTCGTGCTTCAGGGGTGGGGGTAGTGGTTGGAGATTCTCTTTCTGTGGCATTTAATCCTCTTTGATAGTGTGGTTGTCTTCTCCGAAGACATGGGAAGAAAGAAAACCTGGGGCGCAGTACGTAGTCACATGAGTGGTAAAGGGCTTTGGAATTGCACAGAAGTCCCTTGTACTGCCACCCACTAAAACTGCTATGCACAAAGGCTGCTGCTGTCTGCAGAGGGTGGATTGTCCCCTGCGACAGTGCCACATGGTCTCATTATGCGAATTGCTAATCCAGATGTAGGGGGTCTCACATAGGCTGCGTGACCATGAACATGACGGACTGTGACAGCTGCAGGGGTTCAAACATGGCATGGCACCAGGCAGTCCATGCCATGTTATGCACCCAGCACTTGGTGCTATTGCCATGGTCTTCCCCCAACCCTCTCATCCCGTACCTGGGTTCTCATTTGTGACTTTTGGCTATCCTAATTTTCCTGTCTGATGGCATTCGTCCCTGGCCCCATACATTTTCCTGTTCTACATTGCTTATCTGGTATCCAATGGATCTCCTCTTCCTGGTCCCAGTCTCGTCTTTCCCTGAGTTTGGTGGTGCACCTTCCCCCTGCCAAAACAGATGTTACAGTTCCTAAGGCCGTGACCTTGTTTATTTGGGGTTGCTGTGCCTTTTAAATGGAAGGGGGTAGGGTCTACAAATACAGTGTTTCCAAGCATACCGGCACCCTCACATTCATCCCCCTTCCCCATTCCTTGTACTGTCATACTGATTTATGCAGTAGTGTAGGGAAAGACTTGCAATCCCTTTGTGTTTGGCATAAAGGGGTACAGCACAGGAATGGGCTGCAAAGTAGTCTTTACGACCACTTTGCAGCACACAAATGTTACTGTGTATGGGGAACCTGGTGTTTAACATATATTTGGGGATTGTGTGATAGTTACAGCAGGAGACAGAGCAGATGGATGGGGATTGAGAGGAAGGGGACCATTTGGTCCCCCCCAAGGGTATCTACTGTAGCGTAGATCTACATCTGTTGAAATTCAGTGCTAGAAAGTGCAAGGTGTGATGCACATAGAGAATAAGAACTCCAGGAATGAATACTGGATGGGAGGGGTTTAGCTGGCCACTACTTCAGAGGAAAGGGACTTTGGGGGGGTCATCATAAGTGACTTCCTAAAACTAACCAATGTAACAAGGCCTAGAAAAAGGCAACTAGAATGCTGGGGTGTCTTGGAAGGGGTTTCGATAGTAGGAGGAAAGCGGTAATGCTACCTCTCTGTAGATCACTGGTGAGACCCCACCTAGAGTACTGTTCTGACTTCTGCAGTCTTCACCTGAGGAAAACAGAGACAGTCTGTCTATACAGTGCAGTGTAGAGTAACTAAAATGATTTAGGGCCAACAGGGCAGATCCTGGGAAGATCGGCTTACAGCTCTGAACATGGAGAGGAAACATGTAGGGTCGGGAGCATGGACTTCATGTCATCCAGGAGGCAAGGCTTAACTGGTTACAAGGAGTGCCACTCCAGGCCCTCCTCACAGCACCATTTCCGGCTCAGACTCTGTTCTTCTGCCTTATGGCACCCACACACCTTCTGAAGCCAGCCTTCACTGTAAGCCCCACTGGTACTCTGCACTAGTCCAGTTGAATAGCAGCAACTGGGACTGGGTCATGGGCGCAGACTTTGCGTCATCTAGGAAGTGGTGCTTATCTGGTTAAGAGGAGTGCTGCTCCAAGTCCTCTCTGCTGCATCCTTTCAAGCTGGAACTCTGTTCTCTTACCTGAAGGCACCCAGACACCTTCTGCAAACCAGCCTTAGCTTCCGGCCCTCCCCTAAACCCGTGCTCTGCAATGGTCTGATTCAGTGTGCAGTAACCGAGGGCGGGTCAGGGGCGCAGATTTAACGTGATGCATGAGGCTGAGCTTACCTAGTTAAGAGGAGCTCTGATCCTAATGGCACTCCATGGAGCGGAACTCCACATGAGTGGCAGGAGTCAACTGTGGTAGTACACTGTGGAGGACACTGCGAAAGGCATGAAACTCTGTTTAAAAATCTTTCAACTTTCAAAGTAGTTGTAAGTTTTTGTTTTACCAGTTTTAAAATGAATTAATATTTTTTCTCCGGGGTCTAACTTTAGTAACACTGGGTTCCAGTCTTGAACTTCTCAAGGTTAACCATACTGATATTTAAGATTAAACTATTTTTCACGTATTCCAAGTTGCTATCATCCAGGGTTCAGCCGTAGTTTTAAACTAGTGAAACTATAGCACAACTCCCTGCAGATGTGCAGCTAAAGGTTGACAGCTTTCACAAATTTATTATAAAAGAAAGCTGTACGATTACCCCCTAATATCAATTGGCAACATGGACGAGACACTGGTCAGCTTTGATCTTCCTTCAGACTGCACAGTTCACCTCAAAGGTGAAAGGACAGTCACAGTTTGAACTTGTGGAGGGGAAAAATCCAGTTTTACTGTAATGCTTGCTTGCCTGGCAGGTGGCACCACATTAAAACCAATGATTATTTTTAAAAGAAAAACGCTCCCTAAGGAAAAGATGCCTCCTAACATCCTTGTGGAAGGACATCCTAAGGGTTGGATGGACGAAGTCCTTGTAGATAAATGGATAACTGAGGTTTGGGCGAAACGACCAGGTGCACTATTAAACAGAAAAAGCATTCTTATCTGGGACATGTTCTGTGCTCATTTGGTGGACTCTGTCAAAAAAAATTTACGCCTTCACTGCACCCGGCAAGCTGTAATACAAGGAGGCTGTGCATCGCTTCTTCAGCCTCTCGACGCAAGTCTCAACAAGCCTTTTAAAAATAATATGAGGGAGTGGATGGTCAATGACAGCAAGAAATTCACCCTGAGGGGTAGTATGAAAAAGCCTAATTATGGACTTGTGTATAACTGGGTACGGGAGGCATGGGATGCTGTTCCAAGCACAGCTGTAGAGAAATTGTTTAAAACATGCGGCATTTTGAATTTAATGGATGGGACAGAAGATGAATTGCTGTTTGTAGACCTCGTTGATGAAAGCTTTGCCTCAACCACTGAACTAGCTGATGATTTAACCGTGCCTGAGCCCGGAGAGCTAGACGATCTGTACAACGACATACCGCTGTCAGAGCCACAACTCCACATGCTGTTCCAATCGGATGACAAGGAGGGTGAGGAGTTTTTTTGGATTCTAAACTGATTCGAGTGCACTCTATTTCATGAACTAGTACCCCCCAAGATGAGTTAATGACTATGCAATGACTGAGCTTGCTCATTATTTTTTAAGAACCTGATAAAATAAAACACGTTTTCTACTTAAAAATCTGCTCAATTCCTCTCTGTGTTTTCTTTTTTTTTTTTTAAATTGAGTACAGCTTCTTAGAAACTCAGTACCCGACTCATACACTGGTCAGTAGCAAAGTTGTAATTTGCCGTGTTCAAGTCGTGACCCCAACTTATAGGCGAACCGACTTGTACACGAGTTTTTACGGTAGTCTCAATAGTGTTTCGCCTGGTAAAATAAAGATTGATTGAGTGATATATGAAGCCAGAATTCCTTTCCATTCTGTCCTTTAAAAATATTTAGTGTTTCCCTGCCTCCTGCATGTGGTCACTCTTCACACTGTAGTAGCTTTTCTTGAGTTTTACTTTGCTTTCTTAAACATGTTATATAGTATTGAGCATAGTAAGGTGTCATTTTGTTATGACAAGGACCATTACACCCTCTCCCTTAATACTGCTAGTTAGTGTTCTCTTCTTAGAATGTTTTTCTCTGTCCTAAATATGTTGTTCTCTGCTGAACTTGTATAAATACTATAGTACAATAAAGCACTATACCCCTTCAGGGTATGGGTATACTGGTGGATTTACCACGGCTGGTGTGGTTCGTGCCTCGTGACTTAACCACACCAGAAGTGGTAAATCCACCGGTATACCCACTCCCTGGAGGGGTATATTACTGTTATAAAATGGCTTACATTTTTTGGGTGACTAAAAATATAGAAATACTTGTTTGTTTTTCCTTTTAATAATTTTTTGTTAGTTTTATTGCTCCACCAAAAAAAATATTTCTTTGTTGCTAGGTAGACATACCTCCCAGGTCCCTGAGGTTTCATTTAGTTTTAATTGTGGTGTGTCCTCGCCGTTAAATGAGGTATGCTTGTTTTTTTAGAAATGTGATACGCAGGATTTATAGTTGTGTTTCATGTTTGTTTGCAAACTTCGAACTGTAAAGGGTTGCAGTGTATGACCTCGTGCTTCCAGTTCACTGTTCAGTCCGGAGAAAATGTATTGGAAATGGCGGGTTGCCAGCGTGTGAAAGGTTCGAGGCTTGGCGTTTGAGAAGTGTGGAAGGCTGACTGGTGTATTTCTGTGACAGGGCGCAGCCAGTATTCAAATAGAATGGATATCCGGTAAGGCTGTTACGAAGGGCTGCTGAGGAGGTGATTCAAAAAATACAACTTCGAATTTTTGAGAGGGCTAAGAATGGGAACCGCTGGTACTGTGAGCACTTATGGAAGTAAGCGTAGGATCGTAATGTGTTTGACACTGTTTGGATTCTGGCAGTCTGAGTGATTTTTGCGAGGGTTCCTGCTGCAGCTGACTGGCGGCTGGCACCTTTTCCAGTGAGTACACTGGAGGATTTACAACGCTGAGAAGGTGCCAGCCAGCAGGGATCGACAGATTTCAAAATTACGTGCTTGTCCAGGACAACTTGCCTTGTCAAAAATGGTAGTCCCAAGATTTTGAGTGATAGTCCGTGGTCGGACAGCTGTATTTCAAGGGAAATTACAGAAAAAAAATTAAAGAGCAGGTAGTCACTTAATACTAGCAATTTTATTTAATGGATATAGTATAACTGTTTAATAAAGTCTGGCTTGTTACCTTGTGTCTGTAGTGTTCTTTTTTACTTTTAGACTAACACTATCGCTCCAAGTAGTAAGCAAAAGTTATCCCTTTGGTAAAAATATTATCCTTCCTGATGTACACTGAATTTTAAATACAAAATTAAGGACACAGATTGGGTCGCGTGGTAGTGGTGTCTTGGGGGTTGGGGGTGCATTTTGGCTATTCATGATGGAGTACTGGGTTTCAGGAACACATACACACACACACACACACACACAAAAAACTGAGGACAGCAGGTATTTTAGAAAACATCTATTTAAGTTAGTATTCCAGTTCTGTTGCCAGCCAGCCACATGTACTGCTGACTACTCTACTAAGACTTTTTATAAGTCTATAAAGTGAGCAGAGTGGGTTGTTTGCTTCTAGTGAGACTGACCACATATTTCATTTTAGTCTTAAAAGTTCATGCACTTGTCTTACTTTGCCTAATAGTGTGAGACTGCCTGTAATATTCAGTCCAAGTCTTACAAGTAAATTTTGGCAATTGCTTTATTGAAGGCTTAGAGACAAGGCATTCATCTTAATTTTTAAGCAGTCTGCCAGCTTCTAAATCTATTCACTGACCTTCAGCCTTGATGAAATCCCCTTGGGGGGAGGGGGTTGAAAACCCAACCCCAAGCTTGTTTTTTGCTGCTAAAAATCTCTTACAAAGCCTAACTAGAATTCTGCTGCTGCCTTTATGAAATACTGCCTACAGTATCTGCCTGTAAAAAAACTAACGTTAGACATATTTTCTGTATTAAAGTGCACCTCTCTCCTTGTTCAAGATGCGTTTAGCATTATCAGATTGAGCTAAGTCATGCTGTCCTCTTGGGAATGCACCCGCAGCACTCATGTCCCAGTCCCGCTTCAACAACTCCAGTTCAGCGTGCAGATGACTCCATCCCTCCTTATTGACTACCGTCAACTTCCAGCTAGCTGAACCCTCCCACAGTGGCCGCACCAGCGCCATGTCCTGCCCGTTCGTGCATCTGCCTGTTCCCACGCTGCTGAGCTACAGGTGGTCGAGTGAAAGTAAGCCTCACCCTCTGAACTAACTCAACCTCGAAGTCACCACCACAGCCAACAGATTACCTTCCCCTGTAGTGGCTGATCACACTTCATGCGTCTGTTGTGCTCGTTCCTGTCGCGGCGCTCCCTGGCACCTGATTTCACTGGTTGCTCTGTCTCCCCCATGCTCGTTCTGTACGCCACAGCGACATGCCTGCTGAACTCCTGGGTGCCTCCTCGTATGACTCTGCTCACCCGCGGCGCGCTCCAGTTGGTCACATGGCCACGGGGACAGTTGGACTCAAAACTCTTGTCAGCACTCCTAGTGGAGAAACTGAAAAGTACACTGAAAAAAAGCAGTTTGTTTTTTATGCACTACTTGTCCACGGACTAGTAGCTATACAAAAACTGCTTGTCCCCGACTCTGTAGTGATAGCCCGGGACGTCGGGCGATTGGATTTGTCGAACCCTGCCAGCCAGCCAATCAAAATGCAGGATTCTGTGAATTTTTTTGTGCCCATTGTATAATATTCCTTTTTAGTGTATGGTGTCATGCTGTTCTAACTGGAAATTCCACCATACTGAAATGCTGTTCAGCCACACGCTCAACAATGAATGGAATGCTGTACTAACCGTACCTGCAGAACAGCATTACATTTCTGTAGAGTGAAAAGCTTAAGCCCTGTGTGAAAGACGCCATAAAATAAACTGCTGCGCATTGACAGCAGTGTAATCTGCTTCAAACATGGAAGCTGTGTGTGGCGTTTTTTTTTTTAAAACACACCGCTCAGAAGCAGTTTTTCTGTGATGAGAACCAGCATAAAAAAGTTTCTGCCTCCAGTTTGTGGATAAGCTCGCTAAGCGAGACTTCTGCTGCCATGTTTTTTTTCTTTGAAAACCCACCAACACTACAGTGGCAACCAGTTGGAGGGTGTGCTGCTAACATAGGGACGCCCAGTCCCTAGCAACCATACAACTTGACAAGAACAAGCCGTTGCTCCAGAAATATGAAATGGGAGACTACAGTGTATTTTTCAATGAAAATATTTAGTTAGAAAACCTAAAATAGGATACAAGGGAGACTATACACTATACAAAATACAGGATGGGTAACCCAATGCAGAACCAGTGTATTCTGCCACGTCGGGGGTTTGATTCCTTGGACCTCTCGAGCTTCGCTCTTGAGGTCGCAGGTAATCAATCCCCAGTGTGGCAGAACACACTGGTTCTGTATGGTTCCTCATCCAGTATTCTCTATGTTTAACGTGTATACGTACATAAGCACATGAAAGTGTATATGCAGTTGATGTTTTATGTTTAAATAAAAACAGATTGGAACTCAAGATTTTACACAAAACACAGTATGTTGCCTGTTTCTTTAGATTATCTGTAGGGCTGTACAGCTGTGTTATTGCAACTGTAAGCAGCTCCTATAGTTGCAATTTGCAAAACAAAATGACAGCTAACAATTGGACAGTTTTTCTTTTTTAACTGTTTCCTGTGCGCTATATCATGTTCATTCCAATGGAGGGGGTGACCCTTTCTGCACAATATAGTGAAATGTCTTGTATTGCAGAAACATAACATTTGAAGGTAGATAAGGACTAGTTGGCCCACCCAGTCTGCCCATTTTTCTGTGTCTACAGTGTCACTGCAGACCCTGTTTGATGTCCGGATCGCCCCTCTTTCCTTTCCAGTAAAATTCTCTTAAGCCTGTCCCATGCATTCTTGAACCCCACCACTGTTTTCACCCCACCACCTCTGCTGGAAGACTGTTCCAGGCATCCACCACTCTTTCTGTGAAGAAGTATTTCCTCACATTTCTCCTGAAAATACCCCCTCCAGCTTCACTGCATGTCCCCTTGTTCTTGAGTATATTTTTGTCTGAAACATACTGTGCTCCTGTACCCTTTTTACTCCTGTGAGGTATTTAAAGGTCTCTGTCATATCCCCTATCCCTCTTCTCTTCCAGGTTGTACATATTGAGGCCCCTTAATCCCTCCTTGTAGTGGCTTGTGGTGCAGACCCTGCACCATTTTAGTTGCCCTCCTCTGGACCACCTCCACTCTGTCGTTTTGGAGATGTAGTCTCCAGAATTGGACACAGTACTCTAGGTGGAATCTCACCAGCGATCTATACAGAGGCAGGCAGCATCACCTCCACCTTTCTGCTGGTGATACCTCTCCCTATGTATCCCAGCACCCCATTAGCCCTTTCAACTGCCTTGTCGCACTACTTGGCCACCTTGAGGTCATCAGATATGATTATCCACAGGTCTCTTTCCTGTTTGGTGGGCATCACTACCTCGCCACCCATTTTGTACTCTGCCCGTGGGTTTTTGTGCCTTAATTACATTGAAACCTAGCTGCCATACCCTTGACCACTCCTCAAGTTTTCTCAGGTCCCTGCTTATTCTTTCCACCATCCAGGACTGTCCAATCCATTCCAGATTTTGGTATCATCCACAAACAGGCAGACCTTCCCTTCGCGTTCGTCTGCTGCGTCGCTTATAAAGATATTAAAGAGGACTGATCTGAACTGGCCCGGTGGTGTAGAAGGCAGAGGCACTGTACAGCTCCTTACCTCATGCCACACTGGTGACCTCTGTTTGGGGACAGGCTTGGGTCAGTTGGGAGGAGTGCTGGGAGAAGGACTGAATGGCCACCTGGCAGCTGTCCTGTTCCAGACTGGGGTGGTGCACCTTCCCAGCTTTCGGCTGCCACCAGGTTGAGACCTAGTGGCAGAGCAGACATTCGAAAGGCTGATGGAATGTCAGGAGGGTAGAAGGAGCTGTAGTTCCAGAATGCATGCATGTCTCCTCCACATCATCATATCGTTGAGAACCTGAGGAAAAATGGTGAACTTGTGTTCCGTGAAGCCTTACCTGAGGCACCGCAGCCTGCCATGTCACTTTGAGATCCTGAGGGCGAATTCTGGATGAAGGGCATTGGGGGGGACAGCCCTGCCCCTTCGCCCTGCCACTGAACAACCCAGTGCTGGAGTGTAAAAGAAGGTAAAAGACATCTGACAGTGCATGGGGACGAGGCTGACTAGCTGCTCTGCATGACCAAGGAGGAGAAAAACCTTTTATTAAAAAAATATATAGGACTGGTCCCAGTACTGATTTCTGAGGCATCCCACTAGTCACCCTCCCTTCTCTGGAGAGACCTCTGTTTACCACCATCCTCTGCCGCCTATCCATTAACCAGTTTCTTACCCAGTTTACCACTACTGGACCCATGCCTAAGCTGCCCAGCTTCCTTATGAATCTTCTGTGTGGAACGGTGTCGGAAACCTCACTGAAATCTCAGGAAGCCATGTCCCCCACTTCAACCTGATCTGTTTCCCTGGCCACCCAGGCAAAGAAATCTGTCAGATTCATTTGACATGTCTCCCCCAAAATCCATGCTGCCTCGGGTCTTGTAACCCACTGGATTCAAGATATTCCACTATCCTTTCCTTCAGCAGTGATTCCATTAATTTTCCCACCGCCAATGTCAGGTTGACTGGTCTGTAGTTACCAGCCTCCTCCCTGCTACCACTTTTGTGTGAAATGGAACTACATCTGCCCTCGCCCAGCCCTCCAGAACCATTCCTATTTCAGGTGAGTTGTTAAATGGACTGTCAGAGGTGCAGCTAGTGCCTCCTTAAACTCCATCAATTCTCTCTGATGTACCCCATCTGGCCCTGTCGCTTTGTTCACTTTCAGATTTGTGAATCCCTTCAGGACTCTCTCCTTCGAAAAAGCACTAATGTCCACCTGCCTTCTAAGCTCCTGTTACTTTCTTGTGGCCGCTTCCCTTTTCCTTTCTCTTTTTCTGGTCCTCCTCCTGCACACACCCGCGCCCCAACCCCCTTTCCTCCCTTAGCCTTACAGTCCCTCCCCTGGTCTTTCTCTTTTCACGTACATACCTAAAAAATGTTTTGCCTCCTTTCATTACCACCTGGGCTATCCTCTCCTCGTTCTGTACCTTTGTGGTCCTTACTGCTTTCCATGCTTCCCTCTGTTTCCTCCAGCATGCCTCCCTATCATCCTCCCTCTGCATCTCCTAATACCTTCTGAATGCTACCCTTTTAGCCTTTACTTTTTCAGACACTTTTTCTCAGGAACCACATTAATCTCTTTTTCCTCTTGTTGTTATTGCTGACTCGCTTGCTGAAGAGATTTATTGCCTTCGCTATGTCGTCCTTTAGTTTTGCCCACTGTGTTCCTCCAACCCACCCAGGTTATTTACCACTCCTGCCAAGTCATCTGTGAGGCATTCATCCCTCTTCTTAAAATCTGCCCTCATGACGTGCAGGGCCCTTGTTAGATTTCAGAGCCATGCTTATGTTAAACCCCACTGCACAGTGATCAGTGGTCCCCAGATGGCCTCTTACTTTGGTGCCTGCAATACAATCCCTGCTAGTGAGCACCAGGTCCAGTGTTGCCCCATCATGCATGGGATCCCTGACAGGTTACCTGAGGAACACCCTGTGAAGGTGTGGGATAAAGCAGACACAACAAACCAGAAGTCAGGTGCATAAAAACACAAACGTGCGTTATTTTATTAAAATCAGAAAATAAAATATAAATAATAAACATACAGAAAGCAAAAGGTTATTCAGTGTCCAGTGTCCAGCGAACTTACTACTTTTGAAAATTCCTGAGGCTTAGCTTTAGCCTTTGCAAATAGAACAGTGTGGAATCAAGCACGCACTTCTGAGGTCCTCCTCACTTGGTAGTAAGTATTCAACTGATTCCCCTATCTGTCTTTGTTATTCCAGTTGGTAGGTATGGATGACATTACCGTCGGGTGATCCACCTCTTTTTTGCTAAAACCAGTGTAAACCTCCTCTTCTCAGAAGTTCCCCATCAAACAGTAAAGACATACGTGTTATCTTTTCTAGCCTAGATGCAACTCCTCTTTTCTTGGTGAAGGAGGTTTTATGTTTATGTTTTGTTTCATCTCAAAAGATAGTTTTAATAAGATAGTAAGTCCATAAGGGTTCCACTGGGTTTGCAAGGGGAATGGGAGAACGAGGGTGCACGCCTCTTCTCCCTTCTCCTGCCAAACCTTGGAACTCATAATATCTTTTTCTTTTTATTTAAATTAAATTGTTAAATGTGACACCCTAAAAAAGACAAGCATAAAGCAAATGTATTTAATTTCATTCCCAGTGTGAGCGAAAGGAATGGCCCGGACACCCCAGACAGGGCTCTCCCTGTCACATGCCCCCAGTAGGGAGTCTGGGATGTTCCCTACTTCTAGCGAAAGCTGCAGTGTGGAGGCCCCAATCTACATCTGGCAGATTGAAGTCCCCCCCCCATGCATTCTTACCAGTGGCTTCCACTTGTACCTTATGCAAGTCCTCCCCATGTGCTGGCCTGGCTTTGTTTCCCATCTCCAGGGTGACTTGTGGCACTTCGAGACCCCCTCCCCCCTGTATTCCCTCTATCTCTGTTGCATTTATGCCTTCCCTCACGTAAAGCACCACACTCGCTCTTTTTTTCTTCCCACCCTGTCCTTCATGAACTGAGTATAGCTTGGTATTGCCACATCCCAGACATGGTTTTCTCATCTCACATCACAAATGTCACATCAGCAACAAGCAGCACAGAAAAAATACAAAGTTACAAAATGTTATGAACTTACAGAAGTACAGCGCTGGACAGTAATACTGTGGAATGCAATCAGACTATTAGAACAATGCTGTTTTTCATTTTTTGTTGAATGAGATTGGCAAGCACATTAAGACCTTATTCACACAATGGTATTTAAAATGGTTTAATGAGCTTAAACCATTTTAAAGTGCCCTAGCACGGTTCGCGTTCGCACTACACACGCTTTTTAGTCTGTTTTTTTTGAAACCGTGTTTAAACCCTGATAAGACCTAAGTTTTTTTTTTTTTAATTAATTTACTGTGCTTCTTCTGCCCCTGGCCCCCTGGTACCTCAGCCTGGTCATGGACCCTTCGGCTTACACTCTCTCATACTGGCTGCGACTCCCTGATGCCCCTTGGCTTGCCCCCTAGGGTGGGGTTGCGACATTGGCCCAAAGTGCCACATCCGACTGGATAGGTCAGGAAGCTGGCCTGTGGCAGCTAAATGAATCTGAAGGCCGGCTTCATCAAGTGTGGATGGCAGCTATTTTCTAGGCTGCCCCAGGGGTGGGGACGTGCAATGACGTCCAGCGTCCACACCGCCCCTCTTGTGTGCTGGCACCGGTCACCTGTGGTTCCCCCAACCTCCGCCAGGGGTCCTTCGGGTGCTGGATACTCTACCCCTCCCTCCCCCCTGAGAAGGAGAGCAGTCCATGGGACTCTCAATCCTTATCTCCCGACCGGCCCTACAACTCCCTGGATCCGTTCCCGAACCTGGGTCACTGGTGTCACAAGTGGAACTCTAACTGGCGGGCTGGCGATAAGACCTAGGTTTAAACACATTTTTAAAAAACCTTTCAGGAGTTAAATTGGACTAACCTGCAGTGCAGATGGTCTGGCACAGTTCCCTTTTGTGAAGCTGGATGTCCTCAGTTGGGAGCCGGTTGCTTGTTAATCCGGTCCAGAGGCAATGATGTGGATGTTGTAAACCATTTTTAATAACGGTTTACAACACGTTACTGACAGTGGGAACAGAACAACATGGATGCTACAGCACGGTAATTAATCCATATTAAAAAACATTTTAAATTACCGTGCTATAGTGTGAACAGGGCCTAAAGTTCCTTCTCAGAGGAGCTTTCAAATGCTGGAGTGAGGTATAAAGATTTTAAACCATACCAGTAAGAATATTTTTTATCAGATAAATGGCGTTATCCTTTGTTGATGACACATTCACTATCAAGAGAAAAATTTGTGGCAAAGTGTTAACCTTTGATAGATCTGATAGTTTTACAGTTGAATTAGCAATCCTGTTTTAATATCGTCATAGGCATGTGAATGCTTAATTTGTATACTGTAACTATTGCTTGTAATTTGGTCCCCTGGATATCCTCACAAATAAGCTACTCTTTAGAATATATCCTGGTAGAAAATTTAATACTGGAAAATGGTGACAAACTTACACAGGTTAGATATGTCATCATGCTATATTTAACCAGTAGGAGAGTAGCTAAAACGTTTCTAGATGATGTCACAGTGGAGCGAATCAGTATACCAACCAAAATAGCGAAGTCAAAATACCCCAGTTGATCTCCAAAAAAGAAGCTCATGTGAAAGGTTTGTGTTTGAAAATAAGTGGTGTAAATCGAACACACAGTAGCCTGACTCAAGAACACGAGTTTTATCATCTTTTGTTAGTAGGGAAGGACCTTTATGACTTGCTTATGGTTCTGCCACGTGTATTAAGGCCCTGCCCTCTCACTTATGAAGATAAGTGGCATATTCTGAGTCAGGCCATAGCAGATCTGCTGTTTGTAAAATAAATGTGGTTGCAGTGGTTCCTGCATCCAAGAATGATTTGTTTACCAGATATGCCTCAAGAAAATCTGAAGCTGACCAATGGCCTGATTCCAAGTTCTGGGTTTGCTGTGTAAGAAAGGACTTCAGTTTGCTTTTGCACTAATTTTACCCATTGTTGATCTAACAGGACGTGTTGTGGATGAGGCTGTTGTTGGATGCCTACTAGTGCTGGATTAACGGTATCTGATATAGGGGTTTAGCCGTAGCTTCCTGTTACACGACCAAATCAACAAATCTGCGTTCTTCTTTGTTTGCAGCTAAGCTTGGATGAATCACATTTGGCAATTCCACCTGTTATGTTGAGCAGAACGATTTAGTGTGACAAAGATCTTAATTGAAAACAGTATGACCCTAGGGTGCAATTGAAAATTAGTCACTAGTCACGTGGCCACAAGCGAACAGTAGTACAGCTTAGATAAAACATTTTACATGAGTGTAGCAATGTGGGATGACATTTTTTTCAGACGATGTTCAGTTCTTTGATTTCTGAAGACCCTAAAATTCTCCACTTTATATACTCTTCTGCCTGTTGTTTAAATTAAATTTAGGGTTGAGATAATGTCAAAAATTAAAAGTATTGCTTGGGCTTGCAAAACTGCCAAATATGGCAGACAGTCTCAAGCTGAAAATAGCTGATTATGAAAGCTGTGAAGTTTTTAAACTTGGACTAAGTCCTAAAATCTTTGACATCTCTCTCTCTTTCGACTAATGCTCTGAAGATATTCTTTCTGAATCTTTTGTATGCCTTGCATGTTATATTGTAGCTCTTCAACGGGCAGTGTTTCATGCATCAAACTCAGTGATGGCTGCTTTCCTCTAGGGTGTGGCTTTTGACAGATTATGCATGCTGACCAGCCCATATTGCCTGTGGATTCGGGAACCATTGGCCTGATTCTTCTTTTTTTTTTTTTTAAGGTTTCTGAAATGCACATGTGCTGTGGAAATAGCACCACAACTGAGGGTACCCTTGGTCAGTTGCAAATTATCCCACATACACTCCATTTTCAAGGGGGTTGCCAGTCCCTTCAACGCAGTGGTAGTGTTACCACTTGCGATGCTGGTGACCTGGGTTTGGGAGTGAGCCTAAGTCATCAGAGGGCCGGCTGAGGAGGGTTCCCCCACTACCACTGTGTAATCGCCGTGTCTGTGTCCATGGGTGGTGGTGTTAGCAGTTAGGGAGGGAAGAAGACACTAGTTAGCTGGAGCAGGTCGCTGATGCACACCATGCTCATGTCTGCTCTCTTACTTGCATTTCTGTGGAGAAAGGAGAAAAATGAAGAAACCTTGGCATTGCAGGATGACAGCCCTGCAGCCTCCACAGACTCCGCACCTCGTGGACATGGCTCTCCCTTGGCGACTAGGTGAAGTGTCCCAAGGGACCTGGTCTGGGCTGAAGACCCAACCATGGGGAGCAAGGCATGGAAGCAATGCTGGGGACAGAGGTCCTAGGAGATGGCTGGTGTGGCGGTGTTGGGATGCTACAGGGTCCTGAGTGGGCTACAGGCCAGCTGAGTGAGGAGCATAAAAGGAAAAAGTTGCCTGTTTGTGACTGTTTCCATGGTTTATGGCAGCGTGCATACATTTGCTGTGTGAAACTGCTATGCCTGGTTTTGCCAAGCATAGTAATCCTCTACACCTGTTCCACAGAGGAATTCACCGCCCATGTACATGAAAGGCTGAAAATAGCATTTTCACCCATGTAGGGATTTTCCTTACAAGTTGTGCACTCAGGCTTGGTCCCTAGGACAGGCCATGCCCTTTGAAACATGGGCCCCAGATTTCTGACTACAGATAGTCCAAGTATGACTGAAGGGAAGACTAAGGAGGTGAGATTCCAACTTCATCCAGCTTGTGCCTCTGCCCTAGGCTCCCATTCATGACTAATTGACTGGGTTCTACTCTTGATACCTTATGGGCCCAGATGAGTGTGGGGCATCCATCTAGCATTGGACCTTTGGTCTCCGAACAGATTTCCTTCAGTAGAGCGTCAGTAGTTAAGGACTGAGACTTCCACTTGGTTTTGGAGAGAGGCAAGAGGCAAGAAGGCAATTGCCCATAAGAGCCTCTGTCTTTTACCCATACTATTCCAGTTTGTTTTGTAACAAATAAATATCAAGTTTGTTTTTATAAGTTTGTTTGGATTTGATAATGACAGTTTCAGTTGGAAGTTTATTTCATGGATTAACGATTCTTTGTGAGAAGAAGTAGCTTTGTATTTTTGTGTTTAAATTTTGGACATGTTAGTTGTAGTGGATGACTGGTTGTATTTATGTTAGTTTATTTAAAATCGAGGCCTATTTCAGGCATCGAATATTCATCATTTATGGGATCTCTAGCCAATAGTAGGTCACCTCTTAATCTCCTTGTCTTGTAGAACATTAAATTGAACTTCTCAAGTCTGTCCTCATGTGAAAGGTTATGTACCTTTAATTTGTTTTGTAATTTTACAGCAATTTTTTTCTGTTTTATCAATATCCTAGCTAGATATGCTAGAGAGTCTCAAAAGGCTGCCAACATAAAGGATTTCTACATGCACATGTAACCCTGGCTATCATGTGGGCATTTCCAATGGGTTGTCCAGATTTCCTTTACCAGTTTCTCATCCTGCCCTTTTATTAGGCTTAGATCTGAGATACAGACTACTTTTGTTATGAATTTGTTTGGGGGGGAAGGGTTGCAAAAATGACTACAGAAAGTGGTACGTATAATCTGACAGTATCCTTTGACGTGTTCTTGCATGGCCAACTAGTGAGGTATAGGCAGGGCATATCGCGTGTAGAGATTTGGCTTTAAACGCCTTGCAACACATTTTCTAGTCGTCTAGTAATGACATTTCAAAGTATGTGTTTGCTGCTGTATTCCTGCCCCCTCATATTACAATCCTTTGGGATGGGTGGGCTGATGATGGTCCATCTACACTGCCTGTGTAGGGATTTCTCTGAGAAATGTTGGCAGTAGGGGATGCTCTGCACTGAACAGGCACTGCTTGGTTGTTGGTTTTCAGTGTCCCCACTGAGTGGGATTGTGTCGTGTCGACCATTTGGTGATGTAACATGGCCCTGCCGAGTTGGATGTAGTATGTTGCTTGGTCAGTGGCTTGAACTTTTCCCACCATGTGTGGCTAGTGCTGTACCACAGTATCAGTATTGGGCATCAGCCCAAGATCATGGTGTAGGACAAGAACCAACGACCTTCCTATCCTCCAGCCCCAGAGATGAGCATGCAACCTATGATTTAGTGTCTCTGCCCCTTGCAGAGTACAGTTTCGCCTTGTAGCATCTGAGTTCTACAGATTTGCAGGCTCCTTCTGAAAGAGTTGTAACTCACTGTTGCTGATTAGCTTACCTTATGTTGCATTATAGTTTTATTGCTGTTCTTTACAGACCATTGAGTTTCCTTTTTTATTATCTGTGTTTAGGGAGCACAGTGAAAATACAATGGCCACAATTTTTGACCTTCACTGCCTGCATATTAACCGTTTAGCTCATCCAGTGCCGCTTTCAATCTTGTAATTTGCTCTGGGGTGATTTTATTGGCTCTTGATTTAATTAACTGGACCTCCGTGTGGCAGTCTGTCAAAAATGCAGAGAATGTGATTATTCTGCTTGTTGTGACCTTGCTAATGTGGGGTGATACGACATGCTCTGAAAGATCCTTTTGCCCTGCAGTCCTGGACAGCTATGAAGTGCCCCACTTTTGGGAAGATGGAAATCCTGCACGAACATTCACTCGCACACATTCTGCTGCATTGGTCTTCAACAATTTTTTAACTCATTTGTTTTCCCAAGGTCACCCTACTGAGATGCAGTGTCTTGTTTTCAGTGGGGTCCTCCTTTTACCCATTTTTTACAGCTAGGTAGACTGAAACACCGAGAGGTGAAGTGACCTGTTTAGGGTCACAGAGCAAGTAAGTGTCTCTGATGGGATTTTAACCTAGGTCCCCTGGTTCCCAAGTTGGAGCTCTCACCATTAAGCTTTGCTGCCTTATTAGTTCAGTTCCTTAGTTCTTTTAGTGCAGTCTGATTTGATTTTGAAAAACCAGGACACATTGCCCCCAACTCTGTAGGCCAAGCTGTTCAAAAGGGCATTTCATTCCTCACTTATTTTACTTTACTGTTTATTTATTTACTTCAGAGTTGGCCAGAAAGGCACACTAAGCTATATAACTAATTTTCAAGTGTGTCTCAGGGTGGGTGGGGCAATGGAATAATACAAATACAGAAGAAAATGTTAATAGTAACAGCAAAACGATAAGGTATGCAAACCGTAGCATGTTAACCCTTGTGCCAAAGACTGATATATATCTGTCCAGAATTCCTACACGTTCTAATTCTGTCAGCAGTCTGAGTTAAATAATTGCTACAGAAAAAAAAGAACACCCGTGAATCAAACAAACCTCATAAAGGAGAAAATTGCAGCCAAAGAAACAGACAATCTTAAGGGGACCATTGTAGCAAGTATTTGAAGCAGGAGCCAAGTAAGTGACAGCCGGTAGTGGACAGCAGCCTAAGGGACCATGGAGGAGTTAGACACAGGACATGGGGGGTAGCCTTTTCCATGACCAACATGAAGAGAAGGTGTAAAGGAGGGGAATTAGTTCATTGTGGAAGGGAGCTTCTAATAGACAGTTCCTTTCCCTAGTTACCTGCGGCAGCTGTAGATAAGGAAGGAGTAGTGGTTGGAGTGTCTAAAAAGATGGGTTGAAGGTGGGGGGGGGATTTGGCAGAGAGGAAAGACATTCAGAGATTCTGTTTCATCGGTACTTATAGCTCAGAAGTGCAGAGTGCTGCTGCCCTAGGGCAGAGTAGCAGTCAAGGTGAAAACGAGGGGGGCAGCTGAGGGCAAATTGGCAGAAAGCTTGGTACAAGGGGTCCAGTCTTGCAGACGGGGCTTTTAAGGTAGCACCACAAATAATGTCACCATATTTAAAGTCAGGAAAATTTTCTGAAAGCTCTCTTGTCTGGCAAGCTTTGTTTCTGTGAAGGTCACCAAGCTTACTGAGAACCCTAGAGGCGATAGTTGGTATGGGCAGAGACGTCAAATACCTGGTCTAGCTACACGCCTAGGTATTTGAAAGTTGTGACATGGTTCTGGCGGAGCCATCACAGGTCTTAATTAAGAGGGCAGGAGAATAGTGTTGACAGCTTAGATCTGGTACCAGAGGTCATGGCCTTAGCTTTTTGTCATTCAAGGTCAGCTGGTTTGGTTGAAACCATGACTGGATGGCCTACAGGTCAGACTGTAGACAGCCGTTGAGGGAGGAGATGTTGGGGCCTGTAGCAAACAGAACTTTCTAGTGGCAGGGAAATGGTTCACTGATCTACACTCTGGCATTTCCACTGGAATGCTGTTATTGGCTGGAACGTCTGTAAGCTATGCTCCTTCCACTACCCATGCAGTATATCCCCTGACTGCACCCCAAGATGTCAGATCTTTCTTTCTGCTGGAAGAACAGGTGTGCCATAGGTGGACCTTTCCTTTCAAAGTTTTTCAAAGTTATTTGCTTGTAGTTTCATGGCTCTTTCGACTCCATCTCCAGACCAATGATGGAACACAAGAAACTGGGATTCAAATTCTGTGCTTGGTGCTGCCAGAAAATGCTGATCACCAACCTGCACGACACATGCCTGTACTGCCTGGGCGGGCAACACGACATGGCCAGGTGTGGCCTATGCTTATTCATGCTTCCCGAGTCCCTTGAGGATAGGAAGCTCTGGCCTCATTTGGTCAGCCTTTGGAACGGGATCTGAATTATTGCCCTGTGGGCCATAAAAAGGCCTCAAATGCGACTGGGTCTGCTGCACAGTTTGAGGCCGTTGAGGCAGAAGCGGCGGCTGCCACAGCGGGCATCTTCTTGGTCTCAGTGCTGTTCTCACCCAGGCTAGTGTTGGAAGGACTTTCATGGAACGGTTCTATGACATGTGCTGGGCCCTCTAGACCTTGGGGGAGAGCACTGCCCTCCGTGGTTCTAAATCTAAAACTAAATCTAAGCCCTGCTGGTACTGGTCATGGGATAGGGAGAGATTGTGGTCCCAGCAGAGGGCCAGGTTGGGCAGGTCGAAGGCTCTTTGGGTCATTGAGCCAGTCGACCTTGGCTCTGGTCGACCAAGCTGTCAAAGTTTTTCTGTACTTGGTTTGATTGGTTGTCAGACGAGGCCGAGGAGCTGGTCTCACGGACCTCCCAGTCCTCACTCAGGAGGCTGACCGATCAGTGACCCCTGTCATTCCTTCTGGGGACCAGCCTCCACCTAGGTTCGGGTCTTTGCCTTTGTTGCTAAATGTCTGTAGGCACTTAATCTACAGCCAAGGAAGACCCCTCTCATGGTAGATGGTCATGGTCAAAGCATTCATACTTCTGATCTCGCTTGACCAGAAGGTGCTACTGTTGATACTCCTCATCCTAGGGTGAGGTGCTATGATGCTACGAGGAGTTCCTCTGGCAGCAGTGGGCCATCGCAGGGCAGAGCTCTACCCCATGGACCTCTTGTCCCCTAGTAGCCGCCAGTCATTGTCCAGCTGGCTCCAGTTCTTCAGATGTTCCTCACACCTGCTACTCCATTGATAAGGGTGGAACAACCTAGAGGTGAGCAAGCCAGAGCAGACTTGAGCTTGGCTCTGCTCAGAATGGCTTCCATAAGCACTGGAGAGCCAAGGTCAAGCCAAATCTTTTGTAGCCAAAGTAAGTATTTTGTCAGCCTGAGCAGTTATTGTAGTGTCTGAAACATCCAAGTCCTGTGTACAGAGCAGCCTGCAATAGCCAGGGCTTGGCTTGTGTTTTGTCTCGTAGAGTCAAGCTAGACCCCTGACTCGCCACTGGCTTGGTCCCAGGTGAAAAATTCCCGGCTTGCTCACCTCTAGAGCAACCATCTCGACAGTCACCAGTTGGTGCTTTGACCAAGGAAGTCTGTAGTTCAGTTTCCGGGCTGCCAGGCTGGTTGTTGGTTCGAAGAACCCCGGATATGGATTTCTGGGAGGTCAGTGGTGAAGAATGGCAGAGGTCTGCAGGGATTTATTTAACTCTAAAAATTGATTAGCGTTTTGCTCATAAAAGTGCTAAATCTTTGTGAAAATGCATAGCTCTTGCCTCACCGTGTTTAACAAACACAGCACTTCTAGAAAATCTATATAAATGCTTTCTGTACAGTTAGTATAGTCCCAAGAAAAAAACTGCTAATCAATTATTTAAAACCCTGGGTCTGTCTTCAAGAAGTCATTGGATGACTCAGATCAGGAGTCCATGGCCCTCCTCCGTTGTTGTTCTGACTTGTTGTTCAACCATGGCTCGGTCGAGGAGTCTTCCATCAACCATGGGCCATTGTCCTTCAGTGGGCTGCTCTGACTTATCTCGAAGTCCATGTCGATCATGTTAGAGCCAGTCCAGAAGCAGGCTAAGTACCGTCTCAGACATGTTGGACTGAATCCCCTGTGGTGGCCTTC
This sequence comes from Neoceratodus forsteri, assembly GCA_016271365.2. NCBI lineage: Eukaryota > Metazoa > Chordata > Ceratodontiformes > Ceratodontidae > Neoceratodus > Neoceratodus forsteri. The sequence continues at coordinate 559,643,255 of CM057458.1, forward strand.
CTGGTGGCTGAGCCCATCTTGGGATCGGCCGTGGACTTTGGTAGCATCCAGCATCTTGCCTGACACCCTCTACCTGCATGGTCCGCAAGTACTCTATCCCTACAGCCTCCCTTTAAGGGTTTTCAGACCTCCCTTTGACTGAAGGTCTGGTCATGGATTTGGCTTTCTGTAAATCTGGACACTTGGGGGACATGTATAAGCCTCCGGACAAGGAGTCCTGTAAGATTGACCATGCCGTTAAAAAGGTGTATGCTGCAGCTACTCTGGCTCTCTGTCAAGCTAACTGTGCCATCATGATGGCTAATTATGGTCATTCTCTGATGGGAGTCTTTGATGCGGTCCTCCCCTACCTCCATCCAGAGCAGCGGATGGTAGTGTAGCTCATCAGAGACCATGGTCAGTCACTGGCTAAACAACAGCTCTAGACAGCCTTGGACATGGGAGAGTGTTGCTCCTGTGCGGTAACATTGACTGTCTCCATGCATCGCAAGGCTTGGCTGCATTTATTTACCTTCATGGTGGACACCCAGCAGAAGTTGTGCAGTGTCTCTTTCTTGGGCACTGACCTCGGTTGGAAGGACATCACACTCAGATTGAGAAGTCCAGTGAGGGTCATTATTAGGGATGACCTCAAGCAGCAAAGCCAGTGTAATAAAACTTACAGTAAGGCTAGCAGGGTACTGGGATGTATTGGACGGGACATACATGGCAGGGACAGGGCGAGGTGATACTACCCCTCTACCAGTCCTTAGTGAGGTCTCATCTGGAGTATTGTGTCCAGTTCTGGAGGCCTCACCTTAGAAAGGATATTGATAGGTTGTAGGTGGTCCAGAGAAGGGCAACAGAGATGATACATGGTCTGGGGAGTTGCATATGAGGTGAGGTGAGGGTAGGGGCTTTGAACATGTACTCACTAGGTGGGACAGGGGAGATGTGATCGAAACCTTCAGGTTCCTTAGAGGCATAAGCAAAGTGCCGAACACTGTGCTTTTCAACAAGAACACCAGATTTTACTTCGAAAGGGCACTTGCAGTAGGTATTTACATATAGGACTAAGCCACCAGGCATCAGGACCCCATGAAAAAATTTATAGCTAGCAGTCTGTGGTGGGGGGACCGCCCCCACATCAGGTGACCGGCATCAGAAAACGTCGGTATAAAGGAGCAGTCCCCCACACTCACATTCCAGTTCTTTCCCACCGTCTGCTTGTGAAAGTTCCCTGCGGTAGAACAGCGCTCGTCAGTCATTCGTCGGTCTTCAAGTTTTCAAACTTTTTCGACCTATTTCTCTATTTTTCGACTTTTCTTACAACAGTTGCTGTGTATGTCGTCCCCGACGCCTTCCGAATCTCATAAAAATAAGTGCGACTTGTGTGGTTCTCAGCTTCCACACAAGGACGGCCACTCCTTGTGCCCCTTCTGTCTGGGCCCAGACCATCCCCTGGAGAAGTGCCAGCACTACCTTTCCTCTCAGCCTCCCCCCAGCTTCATAGTGTGACCCCTTGTCCTCAAGCATCTTTTTCTTTGGAAGATGCTGCCTCCCGGTACCATGTTTATACCTGTGAGGTATTTGAATCTTTCAATCATATCTCCCCTTTCCCTCCTTCCTTCTAGGGAGTACATGTTTAATTCCTTAAGCCTTTCTTCACAGGGCTTCTGGTGCAGACCCTGCACCATTCTGGTTGCCCTCATCTGCTCCACCTCCACCATGTCAGTTTTTTTTTTTTTTCAGATGTGGGGCCTCCAAACTGTACACAGTACCTGATGATGGGGTCTCACCAGTGATCTATACAAGGGTATTATTGCCTCCCTCATTCTGCTGGTGATACCCCTGCCTATGCATCCAAGCATCCCGCTAGCTTTTCCCCACTGCCTTGTCACACTGTTTAGCTACCTTCAGGTCATCAGGGATGATTATCCCCAGGTCCTTTTCTTGTTTTGTGACTGCTAGTACTTTTCCTCCCATTTGGTAAGTTACCCCCTGGGGTTTCTGAGCCCCAGGTGCATGATTTTGCACTTTTTTGCTTTGAAACCCAGCTGCCAAGCTCGTGACTATTCTTCCAGCTTTTTTAGATCTTCCATCATTCTTTCCGCCCCCTCCAGTGTGTCAACACTATTGCAGATTTTTGTGTCATATGTGAACAGACATTCTAGGGACATGGATTTGTTGTTCATCCACAGTGTCTGGCAGGTTCCTTGCCACTTTAAATCTTGCCGGAAGGTCTTCAAGCTGGCTCCTCCCACCCAACCGGGTAGTAAAACTCTCGGTTCCGCCCCATAACGCCAGATCTTCCTTACCGCTTGGAAGCTCAGGTTCCCTTCTTAACGCTCTGCGTGATAGACTGGATCCTAACTCTTCGGTTCGTCCGAAACTTGTTTTAAAATTCTCAAGACTTTGGTCTTCCTTTTCCCTCATGGCTGCGGTGGACAAATCGACTCCCGGTTTTCGGCGGTGCCCTTGTGGGCAGAAGATGTCCAGGATGGATCCGCACTCCACGTGTGTTTACTGCCTCTGCCTAGAACACGACCCGCAGGCCTGCGAGTCATGCTGTTTGTTCTCGGCCAACGTCTTGGAGGACCGCGCTACCCGGGTTGAAGCTTGGGCGCCCCGGGAAGCGCTATCTGCCGGTAAAGTCGAAAGAAGCCCGTTGAGCGGTTACCACGGCAGCTGGCTCGGCTGAGCAGCTCGAGCAGATGATTGCCCTCAAGGAGGAGGCAGCCCAGGCCGCATCTTCCTCCTCCTTGGTCACGGCATTTATCCCGCTCTCTTTGAGTACCTCGTATTCTGCTTCGTTCAAGGAGCTTTGCCATTCCCTTTCCATGAAGGGAGAGGGGCCATCGGGACATTCCTCTCGGTCCAAAAAGAAGGATCCCAAGGGTAAGTCCCATCGTCGGCGTTCATGGGAGCGAGAGAGGTCCCTTCCCGGACAGCCGACCGTCGACTCCGGTCGGTGGTTGCGGCTGGGTGCCAGGCTCTCCCAGCGTCCCGTCTGGTCAGCCCGGCGAGACACTCCTGTCGACACGGTCGAGATTTTCTCGACACATCGGACGATTGTTGACTGGTGAAACTGACAACCTTCTTTGCGGTTCCCCGGTGGTAACCGAGGATTGCCTGCGCCCTTGGTGCAGCAGTCCCAGTTAGGTGTCGAGCCGAGGGAAGAGCGGGTGTCCCCCGCTCCCTCCCAGGCCCGCCCTCGGACACACCGAGGATCTTGGACTCGGACCTCTTCTCGGTCCAGCTGATCCCGCCGACATCGGCGGTCTCGGTCTCTGCACAGAGGTAAGCGGCGATGCCGCTCGTCCTCGTCTTCCTCCTCGGATGAGGAGAGGCTTCGGCGCAAATTGTGTCGATGCTACCAGGAACTGATGTGGCAGCGGTTACTTTTGTCCGGGAGCAAGTCAACACTGACGCCTTCCCCGGCCATCAGGTGGCTGTCACCCGAACAGCCGAAACAGCCTCTTGCTGCTGTTGAGATGCCCAAGCCTGGGCCGGTTGTTCGGCTGAAACCTACTGCCCCACCGATTTGTGGTGGAACCTCCGCCTCCACAACCGAAATCGGGGGTGCCGACCAAGGACTCTCGGTCGGGTCAAGGCCTGCCCCACAGGTTGTCGGTCACCCTCACTTCCGACTATCCTCTGCAGGTGGAGGGTGGCTCAGGCCCTAGGCAGCCCTTCGCGGACTCCTCGGAGTCCGACGACGACTCCTCCCTGTTCTCCAGGCCAGTTGACCTGGAGTCCTCCGGGGGCCAGTCACTGGACGAAAGCCCATCGTCCTTCATGGGTCTGCTTCGGCTCATCTCTGAGTCCACCAGGATGCAGCTCGAGCCCATATCCAAACGGGCCAAGTATCCCCTGACGGAGATACTGGACCGAGGGGATTCACCCATGGAGGCCTTTCCGGTGGCTGAGGCCATTGTCGGCCCAGCCTTGGAGCTTTGGCAGCGGCCTGCTTCCTGTCCTGCACCCTCGGCCAGGATGGCCAGGAAGTATGCGGTCCCTACCGGCTCTTTGCCGGGTTTTCGGAGCACCCCTCTGCCGAGGGGTTGGTCACTGACAGCGTTTTCTGGCGTTCCGGTAATGCTCGGGACGTGGATAAGCCCCCCGACAAGGAGTCCAAAAAGCTGGACTACGCCGGGCGCAAGGTGTACGCTGCGTCCTCCCTTGGCCTTCGCCAGGCCAGCTCGGCCGTGCTGATGGCACACTTCTCCCACGCCCTCATAGTCTCCCTGGATGAGGTGATCCCTCATCTCCCAGCCGACCTGCAGACCACGGTCCATCAGGTTCGGGACCAGGGTAGGGCAGCGGCGAAGCAGCAGCTCCAAACAGCTCTGGACATAGGGGACTCCTGTGCCAGATCAGTTGCGGCCGCGGTGGACATGCGCCACAGAGCATGGCTGAGGATATCCACCTTCACGGCGGATACTAAGCACAAGTTGGCAGATGTCCCCTTCTTGGGGACCGACCTCTTTGGCCCTGGAGTGGAAGGCCACCTCCAGCGGATCGAAAAGTCCAGTGCCACTCTGGACTCTGTCACCTCCACCCAGAAGGACAAAGGCCGCCGACAGCAACAACACAAGCCCTTTCGTCCTTCTGCGCCTGCGGCACATCCGGCCCAACAGCACCAGCACCAGGGCCAGCAGGCTCGCGCTTGGCATCCCAAACTCAAGCCCGCGGCTTCCTCCAGCAGGAAGCAGGGAGGTAAAGGCCCAGGAGGTCCCTCGGCCGGTCCCTCCTCCAAGCCTGCCCAGTGACGGGTTGATGGGTGTCGCCCCCAACCTCGTCACTCCCCCCTGGGTTCCCCCCCATGGGGGGACGGCTCCGCCACTTCTTTTCCGCCTGGTCCGCTATCGCCACGGACCGCTGGCTATTGGAGGTGGTAGGAAAGGACCTGCCTCTGGAGTTCGAGCAGACCCCACCCTTTCGAGCCATCGCCCCTCGGGGGGCCACGGGGTCCGCAGCCTCGCTGTCAGCCCGCCGAGCCAATATTGCCCTGCTCCTCGAAAAAGAGGTGATCAGGAATGTGGCGGATCCTCCTCCAGACCCGGGGTTTGTGTCCAGGTATTTCCTGGTCCCAAAATGGATGGGGGACTGGCGCCCCATTCTCGACCTGCACGACCTGAACACGTTCCTAAGGTCTCGGACCTTCAGGATGGTCACTCTGGCTCAGATAATCCCATCCTTGGAATGAGGCATGTGGTTCTGTTCCCTGGACCTCCAGGATGTGTTCTTTCACGTCCCAATCCGTCCGTCTCATCAGAGATTTCTCCACTTCAGAGCAGAGGGATCGCTTTACGAGTTCTGGGCCATGCCCTTCGGCCTCTCCCTAGCTCCCAGGGTCTTCACCAAATGCATGGCGGTGGTGACAGCATTCCTGCGGCACCGAAGGGTCCGGGTGTACCCCTACCTGGACGACTGGCTGATTGCAGCCCCCTCCAGAGCGGAGGTGGAGCGGTCCAGAGATCTGGCCCTCCAGGTTTGCTCTCAGATTGGCCTCCTCATCAACGAGGCCAAGTCAGAACTCATGCCAAAGCAGGTGATACATTTCATTGGGGCAGAGCTCGACTTTCTTCGAGCCAGAGCATGTCTCCCGGTGGACAGGGCCGAGGTTCTTTCCTCCTTTGCCCAATCATTTCAGGTTGGGCAGTCGCGCCTTGCCCGGGACTTCCTGCGCCTCCTGGGCCTCATGGCGGCCTGCACCAGCGTGGTCCGTTGGGCCCGCTGGTACATGCGTCCCCTTCAATGGGGACTGGCCAGCCAGTGGTCACAGTGCTTCGATCCGTTGGATCAGCTAGTGACAGTGACCCAGGGGCGTGAGCAGCTCTCCAGTGGTGGGCGTTCCGCACATCTGCAGGAGGGCATCCTGTTTGTCCGCCCCGAGCCGACGGTCTCTCTGTCGACCGATGCCTCTCTGATGGGTTGGGGTGCCCATCTGGGAGAGCACAGAGCGCACGGCCTCTGGTCCCCTCGGGAGTCCCGATGCCACATCAACCTGCTGGAACTTCGAGCGGTTCGTCTAGCCCCCACCGCCTTCGCTCTGTTTCTATGGGGTCAAGTGGTTCAGATCCAGACGGACAATACCACGACCATGTACTACCTAAACCGCCAGGGCGGGATGTGCTCCGTGCCTCTGTGCAGGGAAGCTCTCAGCATTTGGTCTCTCGTGCGCAGCCTGGAGGCGGATCTCCTCGCCATTCACGAGGCAGGAGCCTCCAACACCCTGGCCGATGCCCTAAGCTGGATAGGGGCTGCGTCTCACGAGTGGTCTCTCCTGCCGGAGGTAGTACAAGATCTGTTCTCCCACTGGGGCACGCCTCAGGCGGAACTGTTTGCCTCCAGGGAGAATGCGAAGCTGAGACTGTTTCATGCCCGCCCCCCTCAGCAGGGCTCGCTGCAGGGGGATGCCTTTTCGAGGCCGTGGACCCCGGGCCTCTTCTGCACCTTTCCCATTTCCCTTGATCCACGAGGTGCTTCTCAAGGCGAGGAAGGACAAGGCGCAGGTGATTCTGGTAGCTCCAGACTGGCCCCGACAGTTCTGGTATCCAGATCTCCTCAGTCTCAGCTCCAGGCTCCCGAGGAGGCTTCCAGCCCGCCCGGACCTGATCTCAGTCAGTCAGGGGAAGGTATTCCATCCAGACCTTCAATCCCTGCACCCGACGGCCTGGTTCCTGAGCGGCTAGAGTTCCAGGCCTAGGGTCTTTCCGACGAGGTCCTCAACGTCGTTGAGGCGTCCCGTAAGGAGTCGACCAGAAAATGCTACGCCTTCAAATGGAAGAGATTCTCCATTTGGTGTCAGGGCAAGGGCCTGGACCCTTCCTTCTGTTCCTTGGCAAGCATTCTGGACTACCTGTGGTCCCTTTCTCAGCTAGGGCTTCGGTCGATGACCCTTAAGGTGCACCTGGCAGCCATCTCTGCTTACGGGGCGCGGGCCGGGAAGCAGTCGGTGGCGCAGGAGAAGGTGGTCTGGCGCTTTTTCAAAGGCCTTGATAACATATCCCCTCTGGTGCGAGAACTTCCACCTCTGTGGGATCTACTGCTGGTATTGGCTAAGCTCATGGGCAAGCCATTCAAACCAATGCACAGGTGTGACATCTCTCAGCTGTCGTGGAAGACAGCCTTCTTGGTGGCTATCGCGTCAGCCAGAAGGATGGGAGAGCTCCAGGTGCTTTCCATCGAGTCTCTCTATCTGGTCTTCCACAGGGACAAGGTTGTCCTGCGCCCCCACCTGAAATTCCTTCCGAAGGTGGTGTCAGAGTTTCACCTTAACCAGATGTTGACTCTGCTGGTGTTCTACCCCAGTCACACCTCGGAGGCCGAATATAGGCACCATACTTTGGACCCTAGAAGAGCGCTCGCTTATTATATGGAGCGGATGGCTGAAGTTCGGGGAGAGGTTCACCAGCTGTTTGTCACCTACGCTGAAGCCGCACCTGGCAGACCTGCAGCCAAGCGGACGATAGGGGGGCATGGAGCCTCCCAGAGGGATAAGAGCTCATTCTACCCGCCATACCGCTGCATCGGTAACTGCTTCCAGGGATGTCCCTATCCAGGAAATCTGCAGGGCTGCTACCTGGAAGTCAGCACATACCTTCATCACCCATTGCCACGTCGACCTTGAGTCACGCCGGGATGCTGGTTTTGGGGCCTCGGTTCTCCAGTCTTTATTCCCTGAGTAGGAGGTGTGCGCCTTGCCTCCCTCCTCCTGGAGAACTGCTAGGAGTCTGCCAGACAGTGTGGATGAACAACATAACCATGTCCCTAGAAATACAGGTTACTCACCTGTAACAGGAGTTCTATGAATGGTATATGTTCATCCACACGACCCACCCGACCTCCCCGGCTTCGACGCACAACCTGGCTTCCAGCGGGCTAGATCTGGCGTCATGGGGCGGAGCCAAGAGTTTTACCACCCGGGTGGGTGGGAGGAGCCAGCTTGAAGACCTTCCGGCAAGATTTAAAGCGGCAAGGAACCTGCCAGACAGTGTGGATGAACAACATATACCATTCCTAGAACTCCTGTTACAGGTGAGTAACCTGTATTTCCTTCCCGTCCAGTCCTTCTGCAGTGTAGCTAATAAAAACATTGAAGAGGACTGAGCCTAGTACTGACCCTTGTGGCACCCCACTGGTCACTTTGCCTTCTCCAGAGAGGACACCATTTACCACCACCCTCTGACTCCTATTGCCTAGTTACCTCACTACCCATCTTGCTACTTTAGGGCCTACTACTATGCTTCTTAGCTTGCTCACCAGCTTTCTATGTGGAATGCCATTGAAGGCCTTACTGAAAACCAAGTAGGCCACGTCAACTGCTCCCCCCCATCCACTCCCATGGTTACCTAGTCAAAGAACTTGGATCAGGTTTGTCTGGCAAGAACCCCCCCCCCCCCGTCAAAGCATGTTGCCTTGGATCCTGTAGTTCACTGGTAGCAAGGTATTCCCCAATCTTTCAGTAGTAATTCCATTACTTTGCCCATTTACCATATGACGCCAGGCTGACAGGCCTGTAGTTTCCTGCCTCCTCTTTGCTTCCACTTTTGTGGAGTGGGACTACATCAGCCCTTCTCCAGTCTCCCGGTAGCTCTCCTGTTTTTGGTGTTAGGTGGAACAGGGCTGTCAGGGGAGCAGCCAGCTCCTCCTTGAGCTCCTGCAGTAACCTTGGGTGCACATCTTCTGGTCTCATTGCCTTGTCTACTTTTAACTGTGACAGTTCCCTTAGGACTCTTTCCTCTGTAAAGGAGCTAGTGTCCACCTCCTGTCCCTTAATACCCCTTTCTTTTATCATAGGCCCGCTACCTGCCCCTCCTCCATAAATACTGAACCGAAGAATTTGTTCTGTATGTCCACTTTTTGGCAGTCCTCTTCCACACAAGCCCCTCCTTCCCCTTTCATCCTTACTATCTCTTCCTAGGTCTTTCTCTTTTTGCTTATGTTTCCAAAAAGTGTCTTGTGTCTTTAAATGTCTGGTCCCATTGCCTTGTCTACTTTTAACTGTGACTGTTCCCTTAGGACTCTTTTCTCTGTAAAGGGGCTAGGTCTTTCTCTCTTCACTTATGTATCCAAAAAATGTCTTGTGTCTTTATATGTCTTTAAAAAAGTGTGACGTAAAGATGTTGCACATACTCAGGCCCTGAACCCAGACAGTCAAAATGTTGTTACTGCTGCATCATCCAACCTCCGCTAGATGGCAAACAAGCAGTGGCTTGCGCTGTCCCCCCTTTTTACAAAGAAGGAGAGCTGTCGATGGATACTTAGTCCTCCTTCATGCAGCCAGCCCTTGATCCAGGTCTATTCCTGAACCTGGTTTACCAGTGTGGTGACAGATGAGGCGCCCAGGCCCTCAAAACTTAGCGCCACAGTGCCAGCATTGTGTTTCTAATTTTAAGGAAAAATAAAAATCTGATAGAAGGATGATGGGGAATCAGAAATCATGGCTGCACCTGGAAAGGGACACGCTACTATAAAAGCAAGCTGAGGTGCTTTATCATATTGCAGTATATCATGCTGCACAATAATAGCGATATTGGTTTTTTTTTTTTTTTTACAATTGTAAATTATCGACAATGATAATTATCATAATATACCGTCATATTATGTTATTGTGACAACCCTACAAGCAATACAAATGAAATACCACCACTCCAACAAAACAAACCACCTGGAGTACCTTTAAATATAAGAAATAGAACTAATCCACGACGCTGCGCTTCATTTTTACAGTCCAATTGACACAGTGTTGTACGACTGTAACGGAGGCTTGGAGGAAGTACCTGACAGAGTATGTGTAGCAAGAAATTTGCTAAAAGATTAAATTAAATTTCTTGCAACAGAAATCTATGCGCTTATCCATGTTTCAAGTGAAACAACCTTTGACATAAGCTTTAAAACATCTACTGATCTTGAAAGATTCTGGACAAAATATCACCTATTGAAAGACACTTCCTTGTGATCTTCCTTCATGGCTATCCCCCTTACCATACCAGCACAAAAGACAGTAACTATCCTGTTTAGAAGCAAAGGGGTGAGCATCAATGATATCGGCTACTGGTTTAAACAACGTTGCAATATCTTACGGGATCCTGAAGCTATGATAGACTCAGAAAATATCTGAACGGGTGGATGGAGAGTCAGAGTCATGTTAAAATCCAATGACACTGGAATACAACACCTAGGTGGAATTTTTTATTTTGTTTACTGGAGGTTTTCAGCATCAAGGGAACATTTTTGGAGTGGGTAAAATTAATTTATTATGCACCTGTGGCCTCACTCAGGACAAATCAGAATTTCTTATCTTATTTTGAGTTAGAGCGGGGTACTGCTTTTTGCTCTATTTATAGAACCACTGGCCACGTTGGTAAAGAACAATCCTGAGGTTAAGGGAGTTGAGATAGGAGGAAAGAATCACAAAATATTATATGCAGATATTTTGTTGTTTTTTGACAGATCCAGCTAAGTATTTTAATAATCTGCTAGAGATATTTGCAGGATATAGTAAGTATTCAGGATATAAAATTAATTGGTGTAAGACGGAGGCAGTGGTACATTTTTTATAGAGCGATTTACCTCGAGATCACTTGTTATATAATTATCATAAATCATATATGAAGTATTTGGGGGTCTGTATTTCTCTCAATATAAATATATTATGTGAGAAAAACTGTATACCGGTACTTAAAAGAATTGAGCAGGATCTTATAACGTGGCAAAACCTTCCCTTGGTATTAATTGGGAGCGTTAACATTATTAAAATGGATATTCTGCCAAAGGTGGTGTTTTTATTTCAAACAATTCCCATTATGATTCCTAAAATATTCTTTGATACTCTAAATAGGGTACTTATCAAATTTCTGTGGAAACAAAAGACACCAAAGATTGCTTTTAAAAAGTTACTATTATCAAAGGAAAAGGGGGGGTTGGCCCGCCCTAATTTTGAATATTATTACTTGGTGGCTCAATTGGAGTGTCTGGGGTACTGGATTCAGGAAAGGGAAGAGATGCTGGCATGCTTTCAAATATAAGCTGAGAAAGTCCCATTGCTGACTCTAAGACATAGTTTGGGGGTAAACATAAATAATTCCAAATTTAATCTTTTTTATAATATCCTTCACTCAACTAAATCTACAAATTGGGCCTTGAATTCAGTGAGGAGATTGGTAGGGGAAAGTAATAGGCTAATTCATAGTACACCTGTTGTTAATAATCATCATTCCCCCCATCTATTGGACGGGGACTGATACAAAAAAACTGGGTGAAAAAGGATTGTATACATTGAAGGATTTTCTGATTAATACTAAGGTTGCCTCTGTTGAGGAGTTAAGGGACAAGTTTAATTTATCTGATAGAGCATTTTTTGCATATCTGCAGGTAAGAAACTTTATATATAAGATCAATCAAAAATCATTAACAGTTTATAAGGGGGGGTTGGATAATTTGCACTCCTTAAAACATTTAATTGGAGAAATTTATCAATATTTAAAGTAAACTGTAGATCAGTTTCTTTGGGTAAACTTAAACAGAGTTGGGAAAAAGAAAGGGTCCAATCCATACCAGATATTAGGTGGGAGTCTTTGGTTAATTCAGAAGACTTGCCATTCAAGAATAATAGATTAAAACAAATTTACATAAACATATTACACAGAACTTATTTGACACTGGTAAGGTTACACAAAATAAACAATTCGGAATTATGTACAAGATTTGGAGAGGTTAGAGGTACGTTAGACCATATGTTAGTTTCTTACCACAAGTTGGAATCATTTTGGAGAAAAACATTTGGGACATTTGGAAAACTTATAGGCTGGGATTTCCCATTTGACCCAGGCATTGCTTTGTTTGGTCTTGGAGGAGGTGTGGTGGATTTGGGGGACATTGTGGAGTTATGTGTAATGGGTCTGTTATTGGCTAAAAAACTTACATTGGTTCATTGGAAGGATACATTTATTTATTCTTTATTTATTCATTACAAATCGGGCTTACAACCTTTGAGTCAGAGACTCATTTACAAAGGCACCTCGTCGCAGGGGGGGCAGACATCAAGACAGTTTAAATTACAGTGCAGATTAAAACAGAGGATAACATTACAGGTGCAATAAAATTAACATTTAACATAGATACACTTAGGTTACATAATGTAGTAGTTTGTATGTTACTTAGGTTACATAATGTTACAAAATTGTGAGTTACACTCATGGATATAGTAGGTCCTCAGAGAAGACAGCAGGTTACATCCCTGTTTGGACCTAGTAGGGAAGGAGTGGGTCTGGGGGGGGGGAGCCTGTCTAGTGGACGGTGTTGAGCCAGGGGGCAAGGCGGGCGTGTACCACAGGTTACAACAGTGGGTTAGTTGCACCTACAACAGCGGGTATTAAAGATAAGAGTTCTGAAGGGCTGTTTTGAAGGAGCCAATTTGTGGCAAGTTGGAGATGTAGCTAGGAAGGGAGTTGAACCAGGTGGGGGCTCGGTAGAGGAAGGATCTCTGGGCAAGAGAGGTCTTGGTTCTGGGCACCTTGAAAGTGGCCTTAACAGAGCTACAGGTGGTGACGGACGATGATGACTGCTGTAGGGAGGTGGAGACCCTGGAGGGGGAGTTCTAGCAGTGATTTCTTAGCGAGAAGGCAGGTCTGGTAGAGCAGTCGCTCCTCAAAGTTGAGCAGATTGGTGGTAGTATAGAGATGGCAGGTGTGAGTTTGGCTGGGGGCACTGGTCAGGAGCCTACAGGCCTTATTGATGGAGAGTTGGATTTTAGAGAGGGCAGTGGTGTTAGCTGCGGCGTAGATGGGCAAGCCATAGTCCATGAGGGACAAGACGGAGGAGGAGATGGCCAGCCTGAGGGCAACCTGAGGCAGGCAGTCCCTGTGTCGGTATAGCAGGCCAGTCCGAGAGTTAATGGTAGCTGGCAGGGCATTAATGGGTGTGGAAGGAGAGGGCAGTATCGAACGTGATGCCTAGGTACTTGTATGTGGTCACGTGTTCTAGCGGGTGCAGAGTGCTGGGGATAATCAAAGGGGGGTATTTTTAGCTTTATTTTGGTGGTGGGAGAAGACCATTGATTTGGTTTTCTGTAGGTTAATGACCAGTCTGCAGTTCTGCACCTTCCGGCTTGGTTGTAAGCTTGCTGGAGGGATAATTGGAGGGAGGTGGGATTGGGATGTGAGGCAACGAGGACTACATCATCGGCAGCGTAGAAGAGCATTTTACCGGTACATGAGCTGGGGAGGGTGTTGAGGTACAGATTAAAAAGTATTGGACCCAGGATGGAGCCCTGATGGACCTCGGAGTGAAGGGGAAGAGTGCTGGAGAGAGAGCCACTGATCTTGACACACTGGGATCTAGCAGAAAGGTAGATAGAGAACCAGGAAATGGGACCGCCAGAGAAGCCAAGTTGGTGGAGAGAGTCGAGTAGAAGGGGATGACAGACAGTGTCAGAGGCCTTGGAGAGGTCAATGAACATTGCTCCTGCAAAGCTGCCAGAGTCGAGAGCAGCATGCAGGTGTTGGGAGAATTCCAGGAGAGCCGTGGTTGTACTGTGTCCTGGGTGGAAACCATGCTGCTCTGGGCACATAATGTTGTACTTGGTTAGGTATTCAGAGAGCTGGATCAACACCACTTTTTCAAGGGCTTTAGAGAGTGGTGGGAGGATGGAGATCGGGCGGTAATTGTTGGGGGTGGACCGGTCGCCACTCTTATGTATGGGTGTGATTTCAGCAGTTTTCCAAGCACTTGGGAACTGACCCAGGCATAGAGACCGGTTTAGAAGGTCAGTCAGGGGGACTAGGACTTCGTCCAAGACCATACAGAGGATCCTGGAGTCGAGGGGGTCACTGCTGGGGTTATTGCTGCATAAGGCTTTTAGCAGGTGCGGCCTGGCTCCTTGGAGGGATAGGATGCACAGGTAGAATGGTGGGCAATGCAGGACCGGAGGGAGAGATGTGGGGATTGGGTCAAAGAAGCGACTGGGGAGAACCGAGCTTAGGTCAGAGAAGGCAGTGTTAAGGCAATCGGCTATAAGGAGGTGTGGTGGGGGTGCCATTGATGGAGAGCTGAGATGGTGGGGGAGGACTTCCCATTTAGCTCTTTCATATTATCCCAGAAGGTCCAGGCTGAACCCAAGTGGAAGCGAGGGTGGTCTGGTAGTGCTTTGCCTTGGCCCGCTTAATGGGCCAAGTGCACATATTGTGTTCTGTGTTGTCGGCCTGTCTATCAGACTCCTTTCCAGATTCTACAGCAATGTGCCAGAGATTATCTCTGTTTTTGAGTCTCTGGAGGAGGGGTGGGGTGATCCATGGGGCATTGCATTTTTTGGAGCAAATCCTGGTGAGGGGGCAAAAAGGTCACAAGCCTTACACAAGGCATTTGTGAAGTGGTCAAGAGCTGAGTCAATGTCAGGGGCATGCTGGATAGGGGACCAGTCTAGCTGGGCTAGGTATTGTTCTAATTTTCTGAGGCCGCGGGGGCATAAACGGCAGTGTAGAGTGGCCTGGGACACTGGCTTCAGAGTGGAGGATGACCAGAGACAGAGGACTGGGGAGTGATCGCTAAGAGAGTCTGGGAGGGCAGTGTCATCCTGGATTTTGTAGGGGCGGTTAGATATAACAACATCTAGGAGAGTGCTGGTGCCAATAGAGTGGTTGAATCTGGTGGGCTGGGTGACTAACTGGGACATATCCAGGGCAGCAAAGGAGTCCCTTATATGGGAGGCAGTGGAGGCAAGCCAGTTAACATTGAGATCATCTAGGATGACTTGCTCCACTTTGTGAGGAAGAGATGTGAGGGACTGGACCGCTTGGTTTTAATTCCTCGGGGGTACGTAGGAGACCGTGAGGAAGAGACGGCTTCGGGCGGGGTCAGGTGTGATTTTTAACATGCGGGCTTGGGCTCCATAATCAAGTTTAGGAGCTGGGAGTGCCTGACATATAAGGGAGTCCCCTACGAGTAGTGCGTAACCACCACCACGTTTGCCTACTCGGTCTTCCCAGTAGATGGTATATCCAGGGAGGGTGATGATAGAGTCAGGGGTGGATTTGGAGAGCCAAGTCTCTAGCAGTGCAGTTATGTCAGGTTGATGTTGAATGACCCAGCACTGGAGGGCAGCAGATTTCTTTAGGAGACTGCAAATGTTTAAGGATGCAAAGCGGAGGCCAGTTGCAGTACAGGATTTAGAAGGGCTGGAAGCCATAGGTCCTGGGCTTGGGTGTACATTACCAGATGATAATAATAGCAGTGTAATTATTCTGGTTGGTGGCCGGTGGTGATGAAGACCCTTGGGTTGACACCCAGCTGAGGACTTTACAATTAGGGTGCATTGGATAGACAAAATGCGAAGGGTGGGAATGGCAGGGGAGAGCTGGGTCCAGGTCGGGCCTTGGAGGGCTGAGGGAGTGGGATGTTGGCAGGGTGGGGGTGTCGGGGGGGGTCATGGGTGTGTCGAGGGTGGGGGAGGGCCGAGTCACTGTGGGGTAGTCTGGGGATGAGGTGCCTAGTGTGGAGGAAAGGTGCTCTGGTTGGTGTGAGGTCTGTACCAAGAGGGTGAAGGAGAGCAGACTTAGTAATGGAGTGTAGGTACCCATAGCAGCTGAGCAGTAAAGGAAGTGTCCAGGGGTAGTAGAGAGTAAGGAGATGCAGAGCAGCTTTTGCACGGTTGGGGGAATAACCCTCTAGTGGGCGAAGAGTATAAGTTGCAAATGGGGAAAAATCAGTAGAAGAGGGAGGGGGCAAAGACTGATGAATAGTGCTAGACTGACCACACAATAAGTGAAATGAGACGGGAACTGTATTATGTTGGATTGGGTAAGTGTGCTTATAACTGGGCCCTCTAGTGGCTAAAAGATATAATCTGCTAATGGAAAAGTCGGCAAAGCAAAAAAAAAAACACAGGCAGGGAGGTTCTGAAGCAAGTTTTTTTTTTTTTTTTTTTTGGGGGGGCACTGAAGCAGCCTCAATAGGACACAGAGGTCAAGGGTGCAGCCCACAGACTTACATGTCTAAGAGAAGGGGCACAGGGCTCAGGGCAGATAGCAAAATCACACTACCTTAAAACCTCTCTCAAAACTTAAATCTGCTCTTAAGAAATCTCTGCATCTGACTAAACATTACTTAAAGTGAGAAATCAAGAACATGTCAAGCAGAGGTCAGTCCTAGCCTTAATTTCTTGACAGCAGTTCTTAGAAGACTTCTGGATTGCTGCACGTAGTGTGAGAAACCCTGGCAAACAGGGGCAAATGAGATTCCTCCAGGGGTAACATAGAGTTTGACGGCAGATAAGGACCACTTGGCCCCCCCAGTCTGCCCATTTCCCTACCTACTGGATAAGCTGCAGATTTTAGTTAACCAACAGCCTACTTCCTGCCACCCCCACTATAATTGCCTTATGTCTGTCCCATGCATGTTTGAATTTCTCCACTGTTTTAGACCCCACAGCCTCTCCAGGAAGGCGGTTCCATGCGTCCACCACTCTCTCCGTGAAAAACAATTTCCTCACATTACCCCTGAACCGTCCCCACTCTGGATGCCAAAATTCAGAGTTCCAACCCGTACCTTGCTTGGAGGGTGAGTATCAGGCAGCTTCTCCTTAGTCAGCTTACTAAACTGCAGAATGCAGTTTGTTTGAGAGGAAACAGCCCGAAAGGGCACAGTAGTCCCCTTCATCTCCTCCGTCTTTTGTAAAATGGGTTCAGGGAATGGTAGATTTACATAAAGTTGAAGAAGCGCACTATAAAATGGAAAATCAAACTGAGCTGTGTCTGCGGATCTGGCTTCCATTCATGAGTTTCAGGTAAAATTTAAATTAAATTAGCTTAGGTGATAAATAGGGACATGGGCGGCAGGGAGGGTGCTTGCCAAGGATGAGACAGGATGTCGCAGAACGTTAAGATGACGATTGTGATAACCATATTCTCCGAATCATCCACCTAAATGGGGAAAAAAAAAAAAAAGGCAATGCAACACCTACTGAATATTTTTTTTATAGGTCAAGACAGAGGGGGTACTCTTCTATGCAAGACAACGAAAAGCTTGCTATAAATGTGGATAGTCAGAACACCTAACCAGCATCTTTGATAAAATCAGTTCTAGGGACATGGATATGTTGTTCAATCCACACTTATTGGCAGGTTCCTTGCCGCTTTAATTGTTGCCGGAAGGTCTTCAAGCTGGCTTCTCCCACCCACCCGGGTGGTAAAACTCTCGGCTCCGCCCCATGACTCCAGATCTTCCTTACCGCTTGGAAGCTCAGGTTCCCTCCTTAGCACTGTGCGTTTTAGACTGGACCCTAACTCTTCGGTTCGTCCAAAACTGGTTTTGAAGTTTTCTAAACTTCGGTCTTCATCTTCCCTCGCGGCTGCGATGGACAAATCTATTTCCGGCTTTCGGAGGTACCCTTGCGGGCAGAAAATGTCCAGGACAGATCCGCACTCCACGTGCATCTACTGCCTAGGCCTAGATCATGACCCGCAGGCCTGCGAGTTGTGCCGCTCTTTCTCGGCCAACGTCCTGGATGATCATGCTGCCCGATTGAAGCTCGGGGCGCCCTGAGAAGCGTTTCCCGCCGGTAAAATCAAAAGAGGCCCGTTGGGTGGTGTCCGCGGTGGCTGGCTCGGCTGAGCAGCTCGAGCAGATGATTGCCCTTGAGGAGGAGGCTGCCAAGGCCACATCTTCCTCCTCCTCGGCCGCTCATTTATCCCGCGCTCTCTGAGTTCCTCGTACTCTGCTTCGTTCAAGGAGCTTTGTCAGTCAATTTCCATGAAGGGAGATGGGCCATCGGGACATTCTTCTCGGCCTAAAAAGAAGGAGTCGAAGAGTAAGTCCCACCGTCGGCGTTCGTGGGAGCGGGAGAGGTCTCCTTCCCCGGACAGCCGACCGTCGACTTCGGTCGAGGTTGCGGCTCAGGCCGCTGGCTTCATGGTGTCCCCGTCAGGCCAGCCTGCCGAGACTCCCATCGACGCGGTCGATTTTTCATCTGGATCGGGTTGTTGACTGATGAAGCCGACAACCCACCTTTCACCAGTTCCTCCGTGGAGACCCCAGGATCTGCTTTGTGCCTTCGGGGCGCAGTCCCGGATAAAGTGCCCGAGCTGAGGGAAGAGCGGGTGTCCCTGCCCCTTCCCAGACCCGCCTGGTCTCCCAAAGGGTCTCAGTCTCGACTTCATCTCGGTGAAGCCGGCTCTCACGCCATTGCGGCGGTCTCGGTACCGAAGTAAGCGGTGACACCGTTCCTCCTTCCTTGGATGAGGGGAGGCTTCGACGTAAATTACGTCGACGTTACGAGGAACTTATGTGGCAGCAGTTACTGTTGTCCGGGACTAAACAGACTCCGGTTCAGCCCCCGGCCATCACGTGGCTGTCGCCTAAACGACCGAAGCAACCGCTCGCCCCAGTCGAGATGCCTGTTCCAGGGCCGGTTGTTCGGCCGAAACCGGCTGCTCCACCGATTGTGGTGGAACCTCCGCCTCCACAACCGAAGTCTGGGGCACCGACCAAGGATTCTCGGTCGGGTCACGGCCTGCCCCACAGGTTGTTGGTCACCCTCACTCCCGACCGTCCTCGGCAGGTAGACGGTGGCTCAGGGCCGAGGCAGCTCTTCGCAGACTCTTCGGAATCCGATGATGGCTCCTCCCTGTTCTCCAGGCAGGTCGACCTGGAGTCCTCCGGGGGCCAGTCATTGGACAATAGCCCATTGTCCTTCTTGGGTCTGCTTCGACTCATCTCGGAGTTCACCGGGATGCAGCTCGAGTCCGTGTCCAAACGGGCCAAGTATCCCCTGACAGAGATACTGGACTGAGGGGATTCCCCCACGGAGGCCTTTCCGGTGGCTGAGGCCATTGTCGGCCCAGCCTTGGAGCTCTGGCAGTGGCCTGCTTCCTGTTCTGCGCCCTCGGCCAGGATGGACAGGAAGTATGCGGTCCCTACCGGCTCTTTGCCCGGTTTCTCGGAGCACCCCTCTGCCGAGGGGTTAGTCACTGACAGCATCTTCCGGCGTTCCGGTAATGCTCGGGACGTGGATAAGCTCCCTGACAAAGAGTCCAAAAAGCTGGACTTTGCCGGGCGCAAGGTGTATGCTGCATCCTCCCTCGGCCTCCAACAGGCCAGCTCGGCCGTGCTGATGGCACAGTTCTCCCGTGCCCTCTTGGGCTCCCTGGATGAGGTTGTCCCTCATCTCCCGGCCGACCTGCAGACCACGGTCCGTCAGGTGTGGGATCAGGGTAGGGCGGTGGCGAAGCAGCAGCTTCAGACTGCTCTGGACATAGGTGATTCCTGTGCTAGGTCAGTAGCTGCCACGGTGGCCATGCGCTGCAGGGCGTGGCTGAAGATATCCACCTTCACGGCGGATACCCAGCACAAGTTGGCAGATGTCCCCTTCTTGGGGACTGACCTCTTCGGTCCTGGAGTGGAGGGACACCTCCAGTGGATCGAAAAGTCCAGTGCCACTCTGGACTCTGTCACCTCCACCCATAGGGACAAAGGCTGCCGTCAGCAACAGCATAAGTCCTTTCGTCCTTCGGCCCCTGCAGCTCGACCGGCCCAACAGCACCAGCAATAGGGCCAGCAGGGTCTCGCTTGGCGTCCCATACCCAAGCCGGCTGCATCCTCCAACAAGAAGCAAGGAGGTAAAAGGGCCCAGGAGGTCCCTCGGCCGGTTCCTCCTCCAAGCCTGCCCAGTGACGGGCTGAGGGGTGCCGCCCCCAGCCTCGTCACTCCCCCCTGGGTTCCCCCCCATGGGGGGATGGCTCCGCTACTTCCTTTCCGCCTGGTCCGCTATCACCATGGACCGCTGGGTGTTGGAGGCGGTAGGAAAAGGCCTGCCTCTGGAGTTCGAGTAGGCTCCTCCCTTTTGAGCCGTCGCACCTTGGGGGGCCACGGGGTCCGCAGCCTCGCTGTTGGCCCACCGAGCTGATATTGCTCTGCTCCTCGAAAAAGAGGTGATCAGGAAGGTGGCGGATCCTCCTCCAGACCCGGGGTTTGTGTCCAGGTATTTCCTGGTCCCCAAACGGATGGGGGGCTGGCGTCCCGTCCTCGACCTGCACGACCTGAACAGGTTCCTAAGGACTCGGACCTTCAGGATGGTCACTCTGGCTCAGATAATACCATCCTTGGAACGAGGCATGTGGTTCTGTTCCCCTGGACCTCCAGGACGCGTTCTTTCACATCCCGATCCGTTCGTTTCATCATCAGAGATTCCTCCGCTTCAGAGCGGAGGGGTCCCTTTACGAGTTCCGGGCCATGCCCTTCGGCCTCTCTCTAGCTCCCACGGTCTTCACCAGATGCATGGCAGTGATGACAGCATTCCTGTGGCACCGAAGGGTCCGGGTGTACCCCTACCTGGACGACTGGCTGATTGCAGCCCCCTCCAGAGTGGAGGTGGAGCGGTCCTGAGATCTGGCCCTCCAGGTTTGCTCTCAGATTGGCCTCCTCATCAACGAGGCCAAGTCGGAACTCGTGCCGAAGCAGGTGATACTCTTCATCGGGGCAGAGCTCGACTCTCTTCGAGCCATAGCTTGGCTCCCGGTGGACAGGGACGAGGTTCTTTCCTCCTTTGCCCAATCATTTCAGGTTGGGCAGTCGCGCCCTGCCCGGGACTTCCTGCGCCTCCTGGGCCTCATGGCGGCCTGCACCAGCGTGGTCCGTTGGGCCCGTTGGTACATGCGTCCCCTTCAGTGGGGACTGGCCAGCCAGTGGTCACAGCGCTGCGATCTGTTGGACCAGCCTGTGACAGTGACCCAGGAGATGTGGAACGCTCTCCAGTGGTGGACTGTTCCGGCACATCTGCAGGAGGGCATCCTGTTCTTCTGCCCGAGCCGACGGTCTCTCTATCGACCGATGCATCTCTGATGGGTTGGGGTGCCATCTGGGGAGCATAGGCGCATGGTCTCTGGTCCCTTGGGAGTCCCAATGCCATATCAACCTGCTGGAGCTCCGGTGATCCGCTTAGCTTTCACCGCCTTCAGCTCCGTTTCTATGGGGTCAAGTGGTTCAGGTCCAGACGGACAATACCACGACCATGTACTATCTGAACCGCCAGGCGGGACGCGCCCCATGCTGTTATGCAAGGAAGCTCTTCAGATATGGTCCTCAGCGCAGCCTGGAGGCGGATCTCCCAGCTATTCACGTGGCAGGAGCCTCCAACACCCTGGCCGATGCCCTAAGCCGGATAGGGGCTGCGTCCTCATGAGTGGTCTCTCCTGCTGGAGGTAGTACAAGATCTGTTCTCCCACTGGGGCATGCCTCAGGTGGACCTGTTTGCCTCCAGGGAGAATGCGAAACTGAGTCTGTTCCATGCCCGCCCCCCCTCAGCAGGGCTCGCTGCAGGGGGATGCCTTCTCGAGGCCGTGGACCCCGGGCCTCTTCTGTGCCTTTCCCCCATTTCCCTTGATCCACAAGGTGCTTTTCAAGGCAAGGAGGGACAAGGCGCAGGTGATTCTGGTAGCC
Source organism: Neoceratodus forsteri (assembly GCA_016271365.2). Lineage (NCBI taxonomy): Eukaryota > Metazoa > Chordata > Ceratodontiformes > Ceratodontidae > Neoceratodus > Neoceratodus forsteri. Next base: position 559,664,672 of record CM057458.1, read on the forward strand.
CCAGACTGGCCCCGCCAGTTCTGGTATCCAGATCTCCTCAGCCTCAGCTCCAGGCTCCCAAGGTGGCTTCCAGCCCGCCCGGACCTGATCCCAGTCAGCCAGGGAAAGGTATTCCATCCGGACCTTCAATCCCTGCACCTGATGGCCTGGTTCCTGAGCGGCTAGAGTTCCAGGCCTTGGGTCTTTCCGACGAGGTCCTCAACGTCGTTGAGGCGTCCCGTAAGGAGTCGACCAGGAAATGCTGTGCCTTCAAATGGAAGAGATTCTCCATTTGGTGTCAGGGGAAGGGCTTGGACCCTTCTGCCTGGCCCTTGGCAAGCATTCTGGACTATCTGTGGTCCCTTTCTCAGCCAGGGCTTCGGTCGATGACCCTTAAGGTGCACCTGGCAGCCATCTCTGCTTAGCGGGCGTGGGCTGGGAAGCAGTCGGTGGTGCAGGAGAAGGTGGTCGGGCACTTTTTCAAAGGCCTTGACCACATTTCCCCTTCGGTGCAAGAACCTCCACCTCCGTGGGATCTACTGCTGGTATTGGCCAAGCTCATGGGCAAGCCATTCGAACCGATGCACAGGTGCGATATTTCCCACCTGTCATGGAAGACCGCCTTCTTGGTGGCTGTCACGTCAGCCAGAAGGATGGGAAAGCTCCAGGTGCTTTCCATCGGGTCTCCTTATCTGGTCTTCCACAGGGACAAAGTTGTCCTGCGCCCACACCCGAAATTCCTTCCGAAGGTGGTGTCGGAGTTTCACCTTAACCAGATGTTTACTCTTCCGGTGTTCTACCCCAGTCACACCTCGGAGGCCGAATATAGGCTCCATACTTTGGACCCTAGGCGAGCGCTCGCTTATTATAAGGAGTGGATGGCTGAAGTTCGGGGAGAAGTTCGCCAGCTGTTTGTCACCTACGCTGAAGCCGCACCTGGCAGACCTGCAGCCAAGTGGACGATAAGCAGGTGGGTCACCTCCTGCATAGAGCTCTGCTGTAGGTTGGCGGGCATGGAGCCTCCCAGAGGGATAAGAGCTCATTCTACCCGCCATACTGCTGCATCGGTAGCTGCTTCCAGGACGCCCCTATCCAGGATATCTGCAGGGCTGCTACCTGGAAGTCGGCACATACCTTCATTACCCACTACCACATCAACCTTGAGTCACGCTGGGATGCTGGTTTTGGGGCCTCGGTTCTCCAGTCCTTATTTCCCAAGTAAGTATCGGGGGTGTGCGCCTTGCCTCCATCCTCCCGGAGAACTGCTAGGAGTCTGCCAATAAGTGTGGATTGAACAACATATCCATGTCCCTAGAAATACAGGTTACCCACCTGTAACTGGAGTTCTAGGAATGGTATATGTTGTTCATCCACATGAACCACCCGACCTCCCCGGCTTCGACGCACAACCTGGCTTCCAGCGGGCTAGATCTGGCGTCATGGGGCGGAGCCAAGTGTTTTACCACCTGGGTGGGTGGGAGGAGCCAGCTTGAAGACATTCCAGCAACAATTAAAGCGGCAAGGAACCTGCCAATAAGTGTGGATGAAGAACATATACCATTCCTAGAACTCCTGTTACAGGTGAGTAACCTGTATATGTTGTATGTGTAGGGAGCTTGTTCATACTAAAGCAACCTGCGAAAAGATGCAACTTTTGTGATGAATTAGGGCACACCTATCAAAGTTGTCATTGGGGCTGGCTCTGTGGTGCTGAGCGAAAGGTGTTTGCTCAGCACGCTGGTGACCTGGGTTCACGCCCCAAGCCCAGATGTCAGAAGCAGAGTCTGGCAGGGAGGGAATCTCGTGCATCCCTTGGACGCTTCCCTCCCGGGGGGGGGGTGGAGCTTGACCACTGTTTGTCGGCTCCTGTGGATGGTTTGGGTGGCATTCTTGCAGCATGAGGCCTCTACACACTGCTGAATGCCCCCCGCCTCCAGGATGCCACCATGGCCAGTCCATTGTTGGTGGGTGGGGTAAGAGAAAAAGTGGGAAATTCCCAATGGCTGGCCAAAATGATGACTGCCAGTGTCCGTGCCAACCCCGCCATGCCTCGATATGGATAAGGGCAGGGGTAAATGGAGAAAAAGACAAAGGTGGTAAGGACAGGGATGGGGCAAAAAGAAATAAAGTCAGAAAAAAAATGAAGGGTAATGAGTACCAGTGTCTGTAGTCTAGGTAAAAAGCTACCCGAAATGGTGATCTTGATGGAAGAGGGATGCCTGGATATTGTGGCAGTCACATAAACATGGTACACAGAGAACCATGACTGGGATGTCAACATACCAGGGTACACAATCTATAGGAGGGACAGGAAGGGAAGAAGAGGAGGAGTAGCTCTCTTATGTAAGGGAAGGGAAGGGATCAAAGCAACAGAACTAAAGGGTATACCGGGAGGAGAGGAGGTACTGTGGGTCACCCTGGAGACTTTGAAATGGCTCCACAGTCCGCACAGGGGTTGTATACAGACCCCCACCTCGGGGAGGAAATGGACAAGGAAATGATAGAAGGCATCCTTGGGATGGCAGGGAAAGATGAGATATTGCTGATGGGGGACCTGAATATGCCAGATGTTAACTGGAGCACCTTTGCTGCAGCCACATCCAAGAGCAGGGCCATTCTCGATGCCCTACAGGGGGCATGCCTCAGACAGCTAGTTTTGGAACCCACTTGGGAGGGAGCAGTCTTAGACCTGGTACTCTCAAATGGAGAAGGAGAGAGAATTTCTGATCTTGAAGTGGGTAGCCATTTGGGAACAAGCGACCACCAAACAGTGTGGTTCACGATAAATTTAGCTATAGAGTCAAGCCACACAAAAGAGAAGGTACTGGACTTAAGGAGGGCTGATTTTGTCAAAATGGGAGAGTGCCTCAGAAAAGCACTAGCAAACAGGCAAGAAGGTGGTGTGGAGCAACAATGGGGATACATCAAAACTGCCATCACAGAGGCAACAAGCCTTTGTGTGAAGCAAATAAACAAATCAAAAGAAAGAAAAAACCACTATGGTTCTCAAAAGAAGTGGCGGGGAAGGTGAGGGAGAAAAAAATATAATTCAGGAAGTATAAGCAAACACAGAAGGAGCAGGACAGAGAATTGTACCAGTTAAAGCAGAAGGAAGCGGGGAAGGCAGTCAGAATAGCAAAGGCCCAAACTGAGGAAAAGATAGCCAACTCGGTTAAGAAGGGGGATAAAACCTTTTATAGGTACATTAGGGAGCAAAGAAAGATGAAGGCAGGGATACTGAGGCTGAATAAAGAGTAAGGTGGTTGGGCAGAGAGCGACAGTGAAAAAGCAGGGATACTGAACGAATATTTCTGCTCAGTATTAACAATGGAAAAGTAGGGGGAGAGACCTAATCCAGTCAATAGAAGCACTCTGCATAGGGGAGTTGATATTAGTCCTTTCACAGAAGAAAGGGTTCTGAAGGAACTCTTAAAACTGAAGGTGGATAAGGCAGTGGGGCCTGATGGGATTCACCCCAGAATTCTAAAAGAACTAAGGAAAGAACTAGTAACACCACTGACTACCCTTTTTAATAAATCATGGGAGGATGGTGTGGTACCTGAAGACTGGAGAAGGGCGGATGTGACTCCCCTTCACAAAAGTGGGAACAAGACAGAGGCAGGAAACTACAGACCTGTCAGTTTGACCTCAGTGGTAGGGAAAATGATGGAATCACTTCGGAAGGAAAGAATTGTTGAGTACCTAGAGACCAGTGGGGCACAGGACCCAAGGCAGCATGGATTCACAGCAGGAAGGTCATGTCAAACAAATCTAATTGATTTCTTTGACTGGGTGACCAAAGTAGTAGACCAGGGAGGGGCTGTGGACATGGCCTACCTAGACTTTAGCAAGGCATTTGACACAGTCCCACACAAAAGATTAATAAACAAATTAGCCAGCCTGGGAGTGGGTCCTAGGGTGGCAGCCTGGGTAAAACACTGGCTGGACAACAGGACACAGCGGGTAATAGTAAATGGAGTCCACAGTGAAGAAAGGAGGGTTACTAGTGGGGTACCGCAGGGTTCAGTACTGGGGTCAGTCCTTTTTAATGTCTTTATAAGTGACATTGAGGAATGACTGGAAGGGAAGATATGTCTTTGCAGATGACACAAAGATCTGCAACAGGGTTGATACAAGGTGGGGTGGAAAGGATGAAAAGGGACTTGGCAAGGTTGGAGGAATGGTCAAATGTATGGCAGCTTAGATTCAACACAAAGAAGTGCAAGTAATGCACCTGGGAAACAAAAACCCAGGGCAAGAGTACACAATGGGGGATACTGACAACAACAAAATGGAAAGGGACCTGGGGGTAGTCATATCAGGTGGGCCAGCAATGTGAGAAGGCAGTAAGGAGGGCTGGGGGGGGTAGGATGCATAGGGAGAGGCATCACCAGCAGAAAACAGGAAGTTGTTGGCCCTCTGTACAGGCAGTTTGTAAGACCACATCTGGAGTACTGTATACAGTTCTGGAGACCCCGTCTCTGCAAAGACATAGACAGGTGGAGGCTGTCCAGAGGAGGGCAACCAAAATGGTGCAGGGTCTGCACCAGAAGACATATGAAGAAAGACTAAAGGAACTTAAAATGTATAGCCTCGAGGAAAGGAGGGAGAGGGAGGACATGATAGAAACTTTCAAATACCTCAAGGGAATCAACAAAGTCCAAGAGGGTAGCATCTTTCAAAAAAAAAGAGATGTGCAAGAACAAGGGGGCATAATTTGAAGATAGAGGGGGATGGCTCAGAGGTAATGTGAGAAAGTATTTCTTCACAGAGAGGGTTGTAGATGCATGAAACAGCCTTCCTGAGGAGGTCATAGAGTCAAAAACAGTGGGGGAGTTCAAGAATGCATGGGACAGACTTAAGGCAATTCTAGTGGGGGGTAGGAGGAAGTAGGCCGTCGGTTAACTAGGATCTGTAGCTTACATGTTAGGTAGGGAATTGGGCAGACTAGGTGGGCCAAGCGGACCTTATCTGCCATCAAATTCTATGTTTCTATGCCTGGGATGTGTTGGATGCCTTCGGGCGTTTCTCCTCCCTGACAGCCCCCGTGGGTGAGGGGTCCACCCGGTGAAGGGTTATGCTGGGCTGCCCAGGTCATGGCAATAGTGGGGCCGTGGATGGCAATGGGGCATGTGTGGTGGCGAGGGGCCTTGGCCCAAAAGAGTGGCCGACCAGGGGGTAGGTGAGGAACAATAGGAGACCAAACGGAACAACACCTGTGCATTGCTTTAGCACACAAATCTAAAACTACTGGACAACAGCAAATTACAAGATCTACCCCAGAAACACCCTCAGCACACCTAGAAAAAGAAACGGCATCTGCCCCTCAGGAACAAGTCAATTCTCCTACCCCATCAGAACCCACCGTGGAGCCCATACAGGCTTTGAAGTCGCAGAGGACCAACCTGGCACATCGACAAACATTCTTCCTAGACAGGACATACTTACCAACCCTCCCTCAACCGGTTTCGGATGCGACACCTAAGCCTATGCCCCCACTCCTCCAGCAGAACCTAATCTTTGAACCAACACTAAATGCATGGGCCCAGATATTCAAACCAGCGCCGCTGTATAAGCTTGGGCACAGCTCAACCACAAGAGGGTGGGATCAAATGATATTCAAAGGAGCTGCGCCATGGCTCAGCAGCTTTGAATATCGCACCTGGCCACCCCAGTGTGCATGGTGCAGTGGCACTGTGCCAGCGCAAGTGGCCAGAGTGGAGCATGACTTCACATATCTGGAATGTGTATGCGGTAGGGAGCTGCATGCCCATTGGCACACTCTGTGAACCAATGGGCGGACAGCACCGAGGTGTCAGGCGGCGGCAGGTGGGTGCTGCCGCTGACCGGGGAGCGGCAGTACCACTAGACCACCAGGGATATTGGACATATTTTTTTTTAACAAATGCCCGAGGCAGATAGCGGTCCACTGGACCACCAGGGATATTGGATGTAGGTCTCTTCTTTTATACTAATGCCCGCGATCGGGCAGATAGCAGTCCACTGGACCACCAGGGATATTGGACGTAGGTCTCTTCTTTTGTACTAATGCCCGCGATCGGGCAGATAGCTGTTCACTGGACCACCAGCGATATTGGACATAGGTCTCTTCTTTTTTACTAATGCCCGCGATCGGGCAGATAGCGGTCCACTGGACCACCAGGGATATAGGACAATTTATTATTTTTTTTCACAGATGCCCATGATCGGGCATGGGGGTGCACCTCCTGGTGCAGCCGGAGCTCTGGTGGCCACCCACAGGTGGCAGCTGCCATGTTGCGTCCTGCAGTGCGGCAGCTCACCTGTGAGTGGCCATCAGTTGTTCCTTTTTTATTTGGCATAACTTTGTGCTGGTGCAGGTAGGGGTTGCGCATGCATGGCTCTGCACATCCTGGGCTGAATATCGGGCTGTGCAGGTTATGCATGGGCACGCCCACCTGTGCCTGCATACATACTGATGCGCTCTGGTGCATCGGATTTGTGCCGCATCTTTCCCTTTGAATATCGCATCTGGAGCAAGATTGGTTGCGCATGGCGCAACACTTTTGAATATTTGGGCCATGATATTTAGATTCAGACAAACCTGGAATCAACCACATCCCAAAACTGGTAAATCAGACACAACAACCACATTTAACAGACACAAAGTCCTACAAGAACAGTCTGAAGAATCTGAGGCCGAGTCTGATGCCTCATCCCTGTGGTCTTCTCAGCCAGATCCACAGTCTGAACTGGAGGACTTAGCCTTGATAAACAAAAACAGCACAATCTCCAGACCCTGCACCAAACTTAAAACTAAACTTACTAAGAAGGGTACTAAACCTAAAGGAGGTAACCAAGGAAAAGGGAAAACATGATTAATGCCTTCTGTCTTTCCATGTCTTTTGAATGACAGACTCGTACTTTACTGTTAATACCATATTAAGAATTTCAAAAATATTTGAGCTTTCTTTTCTAGTTAACTCACATTTGCTTCTGGTATTTTTTTTTTTAATACAAGACACCAGATTCCACATTCTTGACTGATGTTGCTTCTGCACAAAGAAATTGTAATACAGGGCCATCTTTCTTGTCTGTTGGGCAAAAACTTGTACTGGGGTTAGGGTACTATTTCATAATCTTGAGATAAAAGTGATTAAGTTAATAAACTTAATACCAGGTAGAGTACTGGTGCTAGACACAAAAATAAAAAATGTTTTTTTTATAGATTTATAAACCTTTATGCACCTCAAAACAAGGCAGGTAGAATTGAATTACTAAATACCATCCAGCCTTATCTTTACTCCTCTCATCGTGTTATCCTGGGAGGTGACGTTAGCTGTGCATTATCCCTCCAGGATAAAGGGAAAATTCAAACCCCCCCCCCCAAAATTTTGATGATTATTTCTCCTTTACAGGACGCAGAGATTCTACTTTTCATAAAAGAGGTGCACCTCTCAGAGCTCAACCAGTCCAGCTGCTATCGCTGCCCCTCCCCCGCCCCAGTCACTATTTAGCACACGTTGTAATTTTAACATTAACTGTCTTACTTGGATTAACAGATGTTAAGTAAAGATGACTGTATTCATTGGTTTGTGAACAATTGCTACAAATTAATGTTGTTAAGTGAGAAAGAATCTTTCAGAATGTATCACTGTCTACAATACTACTGTCCATCTCTGTACCTCTACTGTATATAAATAACTCTGTGTCGCCCCTGAAAAGGGACTGTCATGGTCTCAGTGGGATTACCCAATACCAAAATTAAATACATTAAATAAATAAAGGCCTTTTAGCAACGAGAATTTACTATTTTTTTTTGTTTCACCAGAGTTGCCAATACAGGATGCACAAATTAAAATTATTGAATTCATGGACCATAACATGATACAGCTTAAAACAGGGAGATATAAATCACTTCCACAAGGTCCAGGAGTGTGGAAATTTAATTCTGCTTAATTAGAATACACTGTTATTTCTCAAGAAATTACAACTTGTATAATAGCTAAAAAGTCCGTATTAGTTTTATGTGATGACCCACTACAGTGGTGGGAAGATACCAAAACAGAACTTCGCCAGCTGCTTCGGAACTTAAGCAAAAAACAAACCCCAAAATCTTATTTTCATTACCTAAAACGTAGACGTCAACTACAGAAAATACTCTCTCTCCCATATGAAACTGGAGATAATTTCACTTCTCAGAGAAGTAATATAAAAAAAGAACTAGTAAGATACTACATGCAGAAAGCAGAAACCCTTCAGCATCAACAACAATTTGATACACAGGGGAAGTTTGCCACTATTTGCCCCCATTAAATTTGTAATCAGTGGGTGCAGCAAAGGAAAATGGAAGGCCTAGCAAACTATAAAAATAATTACTATACAAGTAATGAAGAGATACTGTAACTGAATATACAACCGCCTTATTCCAAAACAGACTTTCAGAATTTCAAAACCTTTTTCGATTAAGTATCATTCCCAACTTTGCCAAAAGACATTTCAACCCTATTAATTCAACCAATTACAGATGCAGATATATCTCAAGCAGTCTACTCTTTAAAGAGTAATATAGCTCCTGGTAAAGATGGACTTACCAGTGAACTATACAAATTTCTGGACTAAGAAATCCTAAATGAACTTGTTATACTTTATAATCATGTACTAGCTACTAGTACCATGCCACCCAGTATGGCTGAAGGACTTCTTATATTTCTACACAAAAAAGGTTACAAGAAATATATCCAAAAGTGGAGACCCATCAGCTTATTAAATACAGACCTTAACTTTTAGCCAAAATTTTAAATAATAGATTACTTCAAGCAGCCAAACATTTGATTACTACAGCACAAACATGCGGTCCCGGATATATCACAGATCACTTAATTCTACTTAGGGAAGGTGTTGAAAGAGGGAATAATAACAGACTACAAGGCTTTTTATATCATTAGATCAACAGAGAGCATTTGACTTAGTCTTTCACGATTATTTATGGTTTATTCTAAAAAAAATGTGGAATACCTGTTACTTTTTTTGAATGGTTGAAATGCTTGCATGCTACAGCTACTGTGCAACCAGTGATAAACGGATGGTGTGGACCAAAAATTTCTGTAGGGAAAAGGGGTGAGACAAGGATGCCCTTTAAGTTCCCACCCTGTATGCTTTTTGTATTGACCCCCTTCTTAGATCCTTGAACTCCTCCCCTCTGATTAGGCCTTTTACAAAATGCAGAAGGAATTATACCATATGCTGCAATAGCTTACGGGGATGATGTTTGCCTTTTAGTATCAGATGTGTCCTCTGCAGAAGTGATGTTAAAGATCTGTAAAACATTTAACCAGTTTTCTGGGGTTACCCTAAACATTGATAAATGCAAGGGGAGACAGGCACAGCTTTACCCCATTTCAGTATATAGTGGGAATTCAAATTTACACTAACCCAATAAAAATTCTAGGTGTACAGTTTGGTACAGGAAATCTAGCAGTTTTAAACTGGGAAACTAAATTACAGTTGGGAATAAACAAAATGAAACAGTGGCATCATTGTCAAATAGGGAAAAAGAAAAGGATCTTTTTGATAAAAACCCTTTTTCTAGGGACATGGATATAATGTACAATTCCACACTTCTGGCAGTGTTCTTTTCCCGTTTAAATCCTGCGGGAATGTCTTCAGACTCATGCCTGCCACCCACCCGGGTGGTAACTCTCCTAGCGCTGCCCTGTGATGTCAGATGTTTCTTTCCACTGGAAGAAGAAGGTCCCTCCTTACTGCTGTCGTGCTGAGTAGGCCCTTTGCCTTCAAAACTTTCAAATTGAGAATTACTCGTCTTCAGGAAATTTCCTTCACCTCTCCTGAGATGGACGATGCGAGGTTGACTCCTGGTTTCAGAAAGTATGCCTGTGGGCAGATGATGTCACGGATGGACCCTTACACCATGTGCATCTACTGCCTAGGCCATGAGCACGATCCCAGGCATGCAGCCTATGTCACACCTTCAGTGTTGGAAGACCGGTACTCTTGACTTTTTCTGGTGTGCCCCAATGAACGGGATCTTCCAATTAAGTCTAAGGACACCCATAGGGCGGTCTCCATGGCTGCAGAGTTCAGTGAACAGCTTTCAGCATTTGAAGAAGCTGCGACTCGGGTCGCAGAGCATGCTTCTTTGGCTTTGATCTTTTTTCTGCTCCCTTTAGGCACCTCCTTTTCAGGTGTGTTTAGAGACTTGGGCAGGGTCCTTCCTCGGGTACGAAAACCAAATTGAAGAAAGAGGCTAAAAAGAAATCTTGCTGTTGATCGTGGGATCATGAGCACTCTTGGGCCTCATATTCAATTGCTTCCACAGAGGTTTTGACTACGGTCGATCCTTTGGCTCAGACCACTGGCTCCCATGGTCTCACCATTAGGCCAGTTGGTTGAGATGCAGGCCGACCTTTCTGCCGAGATTTTTCTCAAGCCGGTCGATCAGTTGTCGCAAGATGAGGCTGATATCTTTTTTTCTAGGACTGCGGTCCTGCCTGTTACCTCCCAGGGAGGGTCGGATCAGCCTGCTGATCTGCTTCCTCTCCCTCAGGATATGGTGGACTTGGAGGATCTTCGGCTTTTGGCAGCTTCCTTTGAGACTCACAGTTGGCAGCCCCAGTGGGTCGAGGTCGCCTTCCCAATTTTGAAGCTCTGGGTTGAGCAGCCCACATCTGTGTCGATGTTTCCGCTGTCAACTTTCGGGCAAGTGGCACTGCTCTTATTCCTCCTCTGATGAGGAGAGGCTCCACCGCAAGATGCGTCAGCACTGCGAGGAGCTCATGTGGCACCAGCTAATGTTAACCGGGGTGAAGCGGATCTAGGCCTCTACCCTGGCCATCACTTGGCTCTCACCACAGAGGCCCCAGCCTACCCCGGCTTGGAAGGAGTTGGGGCGGTCTGAACTTGCTCAGCCTCCTCTGGCTTCTCCATTGATTGTGGTGGAGCCATCGCCCCAAACAGCCGAAGTTTGGCCTTCTTCCTATGGATGTCCATACAGCATTGGGGCTTCCTCATTGGCTGTCGGTCACCGTCACGTCTGACAGGATATAGAGTCAGCAGGGATTCTAGCAGTCCGCTTTTATTCAACAAATTCTCAAAGTCTGAAGGCTCCTTTCTGCACTCCCGTCCAGTGGACGTGGAATCGGTGGAGGATTTGTCAGAAGAGCATGGCCCAACCTCTTTCATGGGCCTTCTCTGCATTATCTTGGAATCCACCAGGTTGCCGATGGAACCAGTCCAAAAACAGGCTAGGTACCTGCTCACCAAGATTCTTGACTGTGGTAACTTCCCTGGGGAAGCCTTTCCGGTCACATGGGCTATTCTTGGCCCTGCTCTGGAGCTTTGGCAGCATCTGGCCTCTTGTTCTGCGCCATTGGCCTGGATGGCCCACAAATACACAGTCCCTACCAGTTCCCTCTCGGGTTTCTCAGAGCACCCCTCAGCTGAGTGGCTAGTGGCCGACTCTGTGTTCAAGTGCACTGAGAATTTTGGGGACATGGATAAACATCCTGACATGGGATCTAAGAAGTTGGATCACATGGCCAGAAAGGTCTACGCTGTGCCTTTCTTGGCCTTTGGCAGGTGATTTTGTCCCTTTTAATGGCCTATCTCGCCCAATGCCCTTTTGGGCATGCTTGATGAGGTGCTTCCTCATCTCTCGTCTGACTTGCAGAATACTGTCAAGCAGATCTGGGGTCAGGGCCAAGCTGTGGCTAAGCAGCAGCTCTAGACAGTCCTGGATATCGGTAACTCTTGCACTCGTACCATGGCAGCTGCGGTTGCCATGCATTGCTGGATGAGGCTGAGAATTTCAACCTTCACGGCAGATACCCAGCACAAATTGGCGGATGTCCCTTCTTGGGCACCAACTTGTTTGGACCAGGGTCGGAAGGGCACCTCACTTGGATAGAGAAGGCAAGTGCTACCATGGACTCGGTGACCTCTGCCCAGAGGGATCCCAAGGGCTCTGATGCTCAGAAGAAGCCTTTTTTGCCCCTCTCTGCTCTTGTGGCCAAACTGACCCAGCCCCTGGCTGGCAGCAAGCTCAGTTTTGGCATCCCTGACTGAAGTCCATTGTGTCAGTTGTCTGGAAGCCAGGAGGTCAAGGTTCTGGCAGCCCCTCAGGTGGCTCTTCCTTCGGCTCCAAGCCTGCCCAGTGACGGGGTGAGGGGTGCCTCTTCCATTCCTGCCTTGACTCCCCTGGGTCCTCCTGTGGGGGTCTGGCTCTGCCACTTCCTTTCTGCCTGGTCTGCTGTCACCATGGACAGGTGGGTTCTTGATGTGGTTGGTCAGTGTTTGCCTCTGGAGTATGAGACTTACTCGCATTGCCAAGCCCAGCCCATGCCTCATGGGAGGACATAGTGTCCGTCAACATACGGTCAGCCCTTCGGGACATCACCTAGCTCCTCCACAAGAAGGTCGTGGCTCCTGTCATGGACCCTCCAGTACACCCAGGGTTCTTCTCCAGGTACTTTCTGGTGCCAAAACAGATGAGGGACTTGTGCCCCATCTTAGGTCTGCACGACGTGAAGAAGTTTCTTCGGTCGTGCACCTTCAGGATGGTCACTCTGTCTCAGATCATACCATGTCTAACAAAGCTTGGTTCTGGTTGCTGGATCTTCAGGATGCATTCTTCCATGTCCCAATCCGTCTGCCCCACTGCTGTTTTTTTTTTTTTCTTTTTTCAATTGTTTAACCAGAAGTGGCACACTAAGCTGAAAACTTGTTTACAGGTGTGACCTGGGAGCACAGGGAAGTTAAGTGACTTGCTCAGGGTCACACAGTATGCAAGTGGGGGCTGTGGGATTCAAACCCAGGTCTCCCGATTTGCAGCTCAGAGCCTTAAACCACTGCGCTATACTGCCTCCCGTTCTTTCAGTTCTGTGTGGAGGGGATCCTTTACGAGTTCCAGGCCATGCCATTCAGCCTGTACTTGGCTCCCAGGGTCTTCACTAAATGTGTCGCAGTGGTGGCAGCTCAGCTGAGGTGCCGGGGGAAGGGGGGTCTGGGTTTACCCCTACCTGGACAACTGGCTGATTGCAGGTTCTCCAGGGAGGAGATGGGGCAGTCCAGGGATCTGGCCCTCCAGACCTGCGTCTCCCTTGGCCTCCTTGTCAACAAGTAGGGGTGCTCATGGGAGGGTAAGAGTGGAAGGGAGTTGGGAATTAGAGCAGAGAAAGGGGATCCTGTAGGTGGTGATCTGTCGTGACAGAGGTCGTAGGGTGGGGAAGGGAGAAGGGGTAGCAGAGTTTCTAAGACAGTACAGGGAGATGGATCAGGCAGGAAAAGAGTTGAGGAAACAGGAATGAAGTAAAATAAACACAGTGAATTAGTTTACACCTGTGTTCAGGCTAATCCAAAATATTTCCCCATCCCATGAATTCTCCCCTTAAGTCTCTTAAAAGTCAATATTGCTCCCTGTTTTTGTTCCCTTCTTTCAAGAGAATTGTTTGTTAAACTTTATTTTTATACAGGAACAATTGATTAGCGCCATGGGCACTGTTTTCAATCAAGGTCCCAGATCAAGCACCCAAACATTAAGCAGTGATGGGTATTGTAGAGGCCTCTGAGTACGAATCTAGCCAAGTTATTATAGGCAACATCTAGCTTGTCTGATAGACAGACTGTAGCATGCTGATGAACTTTACTTCTGTATTCTAAGACTAGGCAGATCACTTGAATTGTGATGGTCTTCCTAGCCTTTTTGGGATTACATAAGTCTTCTGTCTTAGCACTACATTATAGAATTTGCCTTTTAACTATTTGCTTTATATAATGATTTCCAAACTTTAGGTTGCTGTCAAGTAATACTTCCAAATATTTGTACTTTCTATGATTTGAAGCTTTGAACCATTTAATAATTTGATGTTTAATTGGTTGATACTTTGACCATCCCTTTCGTGTTGTCCAAAGCTGATTGTTTTGGTCTTTTTGCACTAAGGACCATATTGACTGATGAAAAACATTTTTTGTAAATAATTTTAATCCTTCTGCTGATTAAGTCCCTTTACCAACATAATTAAAAGAAGTGCATCATCTGCATATTGTTCGATCTCATAAAATCTTATGCTATTTGGTAAGTTATTAATTTAAAGAAGAAAATGCATGGGGCCCAAAATTGAATCTTTGGGAACACCCCTAAAAAAGGAGCCCTTTGTCTGATAAACTTCCTTCCACAGCAGTTTGTTGATTCCTTTTAGATAGGCAGGACTCGTAGTATTTACCTCCTTTGACACCTTGATTGACTCCATTTACTTGAAAAGAATATTATGATCCACTAGGTCAAAAGCTTGCAAGAGGTCCATGAACACTGCTTTCATAGAATCTTCCTCCCGTTTCAAGCGACACTGCTGTTGTATCAGCAAAATCTTTGCGAATGGTGCCTGTGGGACCCTCCTGCACTGAAACCAGACTGGTGAGAAAACTCTCACAGACAAAATGCCTCCTGGAACAGTTAAAGAAAGGTTTAAACACACACAAAATCTCAGACAAACTGCCTCCTGGAACAGATTCAAACTGACAACTCCTGCCTCCCACAACAGCAAGCAGAATGCACATACAAAATGCCTCCTGGAACAGATAAAAAAAAATCTCGCAGACAAAATGCCTCCTGGAAGAGTTAAGGAAAGATTCAAACACACAAAACATCTCACAGATAAAATGCCTCCTGCAACAGTTACAAAATCTCACAGACAGAATGCCTCCTGGAACAGTTCAAGAAAGATTCAAACACACAAGAAATCTCACAGACAAATGCCTTCTGGAACAGATTCAACGTCACAACTCCTACCTCCTCTAGCAGTAGGCAGAATGCACAGACAAAATGCCACGTGGAACAGATTCAGACTCAAAACTCATACCTCCCCGAACAGTCAAGTACTGGCTATGCCAGGGGGCTGAGAGTAACTTGTGCATAACAGGCCTTACCTGGTTACCAAAGAATTACAAAAAATATATATATTTTTTTTCTAGGTATTCATATAGCTGTTTACTATTTTTCAGAGAGCTTGAAAATGATGGAAAGAAGCGTTACTGGGTGATAATTAGAAGACTAATTTTTATCCCCACCTGTATAGATAGGGATTTTGAGACAGCACTATAAACTACATCTCTGTAGTCAACCACTGGGAGAATCAGTTTGGCTTCAGTCTTGTGAGTGTTGTGGAGGGGGTTCCACTATAGTGCACCTGGGTTGGTTGGAATTTTTTGGTGCATCACATCTGTGTGACAGGAGAGGTCGAGGTGACATCCCAGCCAGATACCCAGGTATTTAAAAGAGAGAGAACTTACTGCAGCTTGGAGTCATCCTGGGTTGTGAAGACCAGGGTGGACTGGGATTTGGCCAGTTGCTGCCTGGTGTCAAAGGCCCTGGAGTTTTTTTTTTTTTTTTTTCAGTAAGAGTGAGCTGGTAACCACAGAACCAACTTTGGGGATATTGTTAAGGAAAATCAGTAATTGAATAGGGCTCAAGATAGGGCCCTGGGGAACACCTCAGCCAATTGTGGGGGTGGGAGGGGGAAGGGTGGAGGAAATGGGTGTCTATTCTGAGGACTGCTTGCGATCTGTCAGCCAGATGGGAGAATATGATGGTAGTTTGGGTGCAGACCAGGAAATGGTGCTGTTTGTTCCTATGGATCATTCCATTGAAAAATCTAATGGAAGGATTATGACCCCAACATGGGTTGTATTTATACAAGGATCAGCAAGAGCGGGGACTGTAGTAAAAATGCTAAATTAGCAGTTCACGTTACTTTAAACAAAAAACTTTGACTAAACTTTTTTCTTTAATAAACTCTGAATTACAGTGGATTTGAAGAGAACCAGCGTTGTCCTCCTCCTTAGGCCTACCCTGCTAATGTTGCACCAGTCACAGTAGATATCATTTTCAAAGTCTGGGTATGCTTCTGCCCATTTACTGTGCCTTCCAGCTTCCTTACACTTTTTTATCACTTCCCCAGCCAGTTTCTTTTTTCTCTCTCTCTCTTACCCCACATTCAGTTAACGTAACCATGAGATTCAAAAATGAGATCAGAAATTCAAAAATAAAATCTAGATTCTGCACCATTCTGCTGGCAGAATGTTCACTACCTTTCCCTTACTCCACACATACATGCAACAGAAGTTTTCATATTGAGCCAGGGCTTCAGCTATTTGTGGCAGAATAAGCAGTAGAGATTTGAGAGGTAATCAGATAAAGATAGGAGTGGAGTTTTCATAGTCAGCAAAGGAACAGTAGAAATTAAAACTATGAATAGTACTTCATTTTTAAATTTATGTATGAACATAAGGGGAGGATCGGGGAAACGATGTTTAAATATTTTTTTTATTCATGAGAGTTTTATATTTGGGGCCTAGTTGAAGGTTTATAGTGAGAAAAGGTGACGACTATGTTTGTGATTACAGTAGAGGATGAGTCAAGTTATAACAGGCCTGGTCACTCCTATTATACCAAGCAGATAATAGTAACATAATCCATGTGACTTCCCGATCACTGGGAGCACCATGTGGAGCTGCTGCACTGGAGGAGTTGCCCAGGAGCAGGGTTACTTGTAAAAACAGAAATGCATATTAGTGCCATTAGTAAAGAAACTGTACTGTAAGTGCCAGCTAAAAGAGGAGGGGGAGAGGAACAGGTACATTGGTGGTGACCCAAAGTATTACGGTATTGTGGAGACTCTGAATAATTAATTTGTGTACATATATTCAGACAAGTGTTTTTTCTTTTAGTATTATTTACAAAAATATTAACCAAGAAGGGTGTACCAAGCTGCGAGCAATTTATTTTCGAGGCATCTGTGACAGGGTTGAATAAGGCCCTGTTCCATTTGTTATGCAGAAAGAGTTTAATGCAAGGATCTGTTCTGTCCTCTCCTTTTCTGTCTCTTGTCTGTCTTGTTGCACAACCAGATGTTCTTGTGAGACCTAGGAACTGATTAGTCGGATGGTCTTGTGATTCTCCGCCTCTCGCTATCTTATCTCTCTGCCTTCACTTGCTGTTTCTGTCTTTTCTTCCCCCCTTACATATCTGCAGTTATAAAACTATATGTGAATCTTTGTATGAAACTGTAAGTGAAACTGTGACCCTTTGTTTGAAATGTAGATAGATAAAACTATTTTTATACAGGAAACAAGTCAGTAGGATTTTTTTTTTTACAGTCCTGTTCACAAAGACAGTCCTGTAGTTCACTAACCTTATGTTACACTAAAAACATAAACACAGTCCTAGATATAACTTGCACAGCAATTATTGTACAAAGTTCCTTAGTCTAAAATAGTTTGCGTAATAATGACCAGTCGTTTGACTATTTACATTTGCAAGTCAATGGATATAATTCTTTCACCATTGTAATAAAGACCCCATGTGTAGTTAGAGTTGGTAGTGAAAATGGTAAGATATTCCAGACTTTGGCTGCCTGAGAACACACAGTACTGTCGTCATATTTATTTTACCAGGATGAATTTTATTTATATGCACAGATCTCGTTGATTCCCATTTACCCTTATTTTCTTTGGGAAATAATGTTTGAGTAATATAAAGATCAAGGTAAAATGTTTGGTATTTGTGTATAATTTTTAACCAGTTTTTTTGTTATATCCCGTTTAGTGCTCTTAAGTTGCATTGTAAAACATATCTAGCTATTCTATATTGCATTCTCTCTAATCTGGTCAGCATCTGCTTATTAGTCGACCGATACACAAGTTCCCCATAGGTCAGAGTGGGCATAATCAGTTATACTGTTGAAATGATTGCAGAAAGCTATTTACAATTTAGGGGGTTAACCTGAGATGCAGTTTGAGCTCCTTTCAAACTTGTTTGCAAACTGTTTTGCAGAGCAGTCAGCAAGGGGACAGCTTGTGACATTGTACAGGGTTTTAAATAATTGATTAGCAGTTTTTTTCTTGGGATGATACTAACTGTACAGAAAGTATTTCTGTAGGCATTCTAGAAGTGTTATGTTTGTTAAACATAGTGAGTGCTGCTATGCTTTTTCACAATGTTTTAGCACCTTTATGAGCAAAACGCTAATCATTTTTTAGAGTTAAATAAAACCCTGTTGTACTATTTGCAAGCCTACTCTGTGGTGAAACTGGCAAGAACGTTTTGTGAGAAACAGGATGTCCCTTAACGAGTTCCCAGGCAAAGACTTATAAAAAGAGCACCAATACCTTTGCTAGAGAGTAACAGACTGAGACTGAAACTTGGAATTAGAGATACTTCAGATGAAGGATTTTGTTTTCTCTGTTTGTACTGCCTCTGTAAATAGTTATTATGAACAATTTTTATTTTTTATTTAACTGTTGTTAATAATAAAATGCTACTTGCGAATTTTATAACTGCTCCTGGGCTTCCTGTGCCTCGATGATAGCATCATGGGGAAAGTAATAATTACCTTTACTTTCATATTCGGTATCCCTGCAGATGTGGCTAAGAAATCGGAGCCCTCAGTCTGGTTTAATATCCCAGTGAGTGAATTTCCAAAATGCCAGCTAGGCAGAAACTAGACTTCATTGTTTATTCTATTTGTTCCCTTACTATGGTAGGGCCCTTTGGCTTGGAGTCCCCCCCCCCCCAAAAAAAAAATACACAAGTCATCATCAGGTGTGGAGAAGGTGCAGGATATGATTCTCAGATGGTCAGTATGTACATTATCCTGACCAGGGCCCTTGTTCATGGTATCAAAGTGGACCTACATTCTGTAACCAGATTATGAGCAATTCTGAAGCGATTCTGCTGCAGTTCTGTTAGGCATTGCATTCTGTGACGACTCGAATTAGCTCCAAAATTAAATATAGCGTCCCTAAAATAATGTCTGGAAAAAGGCAGCCTTGGGCAGTTCAGCAGATGCACAATTAAGGCCAGAGAAAGCCATTCTGGTACCATGATTTGGACTGGAGTTAAGGCATGGGGGAATTGAAGGGTTATGTATTTTTACTGCAGTTTGCGTTTTCCTCACATGACTCCCTCCCACTTTCCCAGTGCTGGTTTACTACAGCTGCACTCCTGTGAATTTCTCCCCCTGCCTTCCTGCTTGCTAGATCAGTACTGCCAGATAACAAAGCAGTGCTGCACCAGTGGTTTCTGCTCTCCCATCTACTTGCATGAAGACTGATGGTGCCACTTTGTGCTGCAAGACTGTTCCAGTTGCTTCCACCTGTCCACCTACTTCACACCAGCAATGCCACTTGGTTTCCACATCTCCCGGTCTCCCACTCTGTAAGCATTTACTATCAGGCTACAGAGCAGCTGGACCATGTTACATTAGACGCACATCCACAAAGCCTCTTGTTTTGTGGTTTTGCAATAATTACTAATACTTTTTCATTACACAGTTCTGCAGTTGGCAAATAGAATCACTGTTTTTTTTTTTTTTTCATGAAACAGACTTCCTGAGGTTTACTCGGTGTTTGTAGAAGGCCGTAATAGCAAAAGCTTCAGGGCTGAGTGCCTGTGGATTGGAAAGGGGTGGCCCCTCCTTACCATTGCAATCCAAGGGGAAGAGATACAGGGTTTTAAATAAGCTCGGAAAATTGATTAGCAGTTCTGTGCGTGAAAGTGCTAATCAGTTGTGAAAATGAATAGTGCATGCCTCAATTTGATTAGCAAAATCAAAATGCTTAAATATTGTAACCTAAATAGTTTTTTATTAAAAATTGTTTCTGTCTTGGCTTCATCTGTTTCATCAGTACCCCTACACACACACACACACACACACACACACACACACACACACACACACACACACACACCAGTTGAGTATCGCACCCTCCCCACCTTTGTCCCCTCTGGCAGAACCACTAAAGCACTCCTTGCACCCATCTCAGTTGCTAATCACGCACTCCACCCATGGGTACCTGCCAAAATTCCCATCCATTTCAGCCTCCCCAGCATGACCCCTTTGCCAAAAATTTAAAGCTCTGAGTCACCTGTTGCAGTGACTACCCTCCCACCACCATACCTCTCAACCACTGATGACATAAATACTGCTGCTTTTATCGTTTACACTGTTGAACCCATTGCCTTTACCTATTTGTGTTCATTTCTGACTCCACATTATATATTTCTGCTTTAAAGTCTGAATTTACAACACCTTCTCTGTGTTGGCAGCATCTCTTCTGTGAGGACGGAGGAAAAACAAATCAATTTTGAGGAATGAAATGAGGACATCCCTCATAATCAGGGACAGAGATACTGTAGCCCCGAACCCACTTATGCCAGCATCCTTCCACCACCCTTCCCCACCCATGTCCCTACAGACACTCACCCACATAAGTTACTTCATTAGTTTTATTGCAGTTCCCAGTCTCACTGCTGCAGCCCCGGAATAAACTCTGGCAATCACTCCCATAGTTAACTGTACAAATTAACTAATCCACCTAGTAGTGCCGCCCGTAGCATCCTCGGTCTCACTGCCGTCGGCCCCGAATGCCGGTAGTCGCTCCCAGTAGTGCTTTGCGATGCGCAGGCACTGCTGGGGCGACTGCAACACAGGGGCGCGGTGGTGGACTGAGGACCTCCGGTGGCGCTTCGTGGATTGAATGACTGTACAGTGCTGGGGCTTGACAGGACTAGTTCGAGGGCTGTGACAGACAGGGCTATAAGCTAACAAGTACCTTATGTGGGTGATGTCTGGGGAATGGAGTGAGGAAGAAATGATGAGCTGAGAATCACAGAATGCATGCGAGTTGTTTACGATGCAGAAGTGAGAATGGATCGCCTGAGCAGCCGGATCGATGCGATACTGGCTATTTAAAAACCTGGGATATATAATGGAGCTGCCAGAAAACTCGCACTAATGCCATTTTATGCTTACATGCAGTCATTTTAGCAGATTAATTGGTGATTTTCAGTGGTGGCAGTCATCTTTACTATACCAAGTATGCTGTTTATGTGGTACAGGCTTGTTTCCATGGCAGGGATCATGTTTCTGCAGTGTTTGTTGCAGCTGCAGAATTGCAGAAAACATGGGGCCCTGATTCTGATGGCAAAGGAAGGTATCCTCTTCCTTGTATAGTCCTATGCCTGCAGATAGACTTGCTCATTCATGAGGACCTCTAGTAACCCATCTGACCCCATTTCCTCAAGTATAAAGCAATAACCCCCTTCCCTGTTGTCCCCAATCCCCTTCAAAAGCACAAGTGGTGATAGCTCTTCCCCACTTGGGGTAGGGTAGAGGAACATGAAGACCTTTACTATTGAGTCCCATTTTGAACCATGATGCACAAATAGATTAATGATTTTTTCCTTCCATTATAGCCCTCTCTGTACCAGGGATCTGGGCACCTTTGAGCTCAGACAGACAGGTCAGGCTTTTGTGGCACTGTCAGCACTCTGTCTCTCATCCTTGATGGCTACATATCTCGAGCGTGGTTGTTGATGATTTCTGGCGACTGCCAGCATATAGTTTGAAAAAGGAGGGGCAGATATTCTCACCAAGAGGATCTCAATGTGATTTAAGTTACATCTGTTGGTACCTAGAGACTTAAAAACTGGCTTGCACTTTGCTGGGCTTCAGTACATCATTCTTCTAACAGTTCTTGTGGCAGACATGCTTTTAAATATTCTGGTTCAATACTTTGGAGTATGCTCGCTCTACATCTCCATCCTGTGTCTTGTCTACTTCCTCACTTTTCTGTATGTTTGGTGGGCTTGTAAATTCAGCCCGACTTCCACTCTCCTCCCTGTTTCCCTCCTGACTCGCCATGTCTTCCCCATCCCACGTACTTTTTAGTACCACTCTCTTTTATTTGCTTGCATCCTTCTCTTCCGCATCCTTGCTTCTTCCAGTCTTCTAATTATTGCTCCACCTCCATGCCATGTCAAATCGCTCAGTGCACTTAAAGGTATGTATAATCTGTGTTAGACCGATCTCGATACTGCTTGTTATATTATGCTGTAATTTGCACCTGTACCACTTGTTAATTGTTTTAGTACACCTGTTTGTCTCCTCTTCCCCTTACCCACAGGACGCAACTGGAAACGAACTGTACTCTGCTCAGTATGTCTTTCCTGATGAAACTTTTGAAATACTGTACAGCAGGAAATATTCACTGTCTTTTTATTTTCATTATATTTGCTGGTTCCATATTAGAGTGAAAATAAAAAGGCAGTGAATGTTAGGTAGATCACTATATATAGCAGCAGTAGTGTTCCACCAGTGAAGATAAGAGGAAGTGAATATGTGGGGGTGTGCTTGGAGCGCTAAACATAAAGGGCGTGAATTTAAACTACTATATGGTAAATATATAAAATTTCCATAGAGTGACCCTTCAGGAGTCAGAGCAACTGTACAGTACACAGTTAATAAAACGATCATAAATAACATAAAACCAACAGTATATCATGCACATTCTTTCAAAGATCTTTCTGTAGTTTGGGGGGCGGTTGCTGTTGAGCATGCTTGCCACGAGGACATTCCTTTGCACAGCTCCACATCATCACAGCATTTAATCTGGAAGATTCTTATTTAAAAAGCTGAATACCTGCAAATTATTGACATTGCTGCATTACACTATCTATGCTGATCACATTGATACCACTTTTATAATGAGAAAGCCAAAAACGGGAGGTGGAGGAATAAAACAGCAGCAGCCACAAGTAGAAAATGCCACGCCAACTCCTAGCACCGGAGTAGAGCTACCATGGCAGACGTCATGCAGGCTATAGACTGTAAAATTGAAACCATCCTCAAACGATTACATAAGCAGGATATCAGAATTGAAGTGCCCATGAAAATGACTGCTTTGGCTGCATTGCTTGCAACTCAAGCCATCAATGCTACAGGTAAATTTACTCAAGAAAATATGCAGCTGCCCTGTAGATTGGAGGCCTTGGAAAATTCAGACAGGGCCTCTGAAGTTTGGCTCATCGGGGTTCCTGAAGGGAGTGAAGGCAACAGTCTGCTTGGCTTTCTGGAGAACTGGCTTCCTGGGGCTTTGGGACTCTCAAGTGATACCATCTGCCAAAACTTTGTGAGGACGGGTTACTGTGATAACCACGCATACGGAATAGCGGGGCACTGAACTGCGTGCACAAAATAGCGAGGAGAACATTTCCTTCCAAAAGTAATTTTCTGCGAAGGGGCATCTCCCCCTGCACCCCCCCTCCTATAATAAAATCACCTCCAAGGGGGGGACACATGTAGGGGAATGGGTGTAATCCAGATGGATGGGTGGGCAGAGTCAGTGGAGGAACTCCGTGGTACGCTCCACTTGGGTGGGGGAAGAGGACAGGGGGTAAGTTGGCGTAACAGCTTGGGAAGGATACAATACATGCGTGGAAGAAGTGGAGCAAGGGGTGCGGCTGCATGGCAGCAGGGGGCAAAAGTGTGGCGGGTGAGAGTCCTTGAGCTAAATGTGCTCGTTTTTCTTTCTCCTACTTACAGGTTACATGTTGGACATTTTGAAAAGTTCTTATGGACTGTTAGTGATGCGTGGGGGGGGGGGCTCCAGTAATATGGAGGTACCTCATGTCATTTAAGAACTCTTTGGTTGCACTATTGTACAGTAGCCACATGGATGATCCTGAACATTTTCTAAATGGACACAAGTGAAAATAATTATTTATAACCCCCTATTGTAAGAATTGAGGCAAGGGCTTTTTTCCTTAATGGGGTAATGCTTCAGAACCTGAGGGTCTTACTAGTTCATGTAGCACTGTTCTGTTCCCCTAGACGCCATATGGCGTCGGAACCATCCATTGCTGGATCCAATCCAAAATGGCCATCGGTAGCAAATGAGGTAAAGTCATTGTTTTATAGTGTACTATGCTTTATAAAAGCAGGCAGTGTCATAACAGTGAGGGGTATCATTTTATATTTCCAAATTAAATGTTTTTTATTATTATTTTCCTCAATTCTGGTTGACTGGTTAGGAGGGGAGTTGTGATGGGGCAATACAATGTTAGTGTTATAATGTTTGAATTGCGTGCACATCTCAGGTTTAGGTGGGAATTAATAAAATGTTCAGGAAACCTATTTCGGACACTCTCACACCTTTGCCAGGTGCAGCTTTTTTTGGAAATCGCCCATATAGATTTGTTGTAATGCACCCTGATCCGTACTTCCAACTGTTTGGACTACTTTACCCTGACTTCCATTGGATGTATTCTGCCCTGTTTCCTGCATGCCTAGCATCAAGTGCTTACCTTGTTGTTTTATTTGAAAATAATAAAATGTAAGTTCAAATATCTTTCTATATTACAAATTTACACATGGAACAGCCAGTACAGTCATCTAACATGTTTAAGTAGGATGGCACCATAGCGCTGTACTTGAAAACTGGGTAACAGTATGATAGACCTAATAAAGGAGTAGCAGAGCTTGTGTACGGAGTTTGTCTGAAAGTTCTAGGAACCTCTTGTACAGTTTCCAGGGACCTATGCAATATTTAAGTAATCCTAGTCTGGTAAAACATATTTTATGAAAATGAAGGCTAGGGAATTACATTTCAAAAGTTGCTATGAAATGAGTGGATCTTCATTGATTGATGCCCCGTCAAGAGTCTCAATCAGGTTGGGTGTCCTGAGACTCTTTCTGTGGAGTTCATGGATGCTTTTAATGGTGAGCCTGTATGCTAAGTTTCAAATGACCAACATACTGCTATTTTGAACACTAGAATAAGGCCTGTGTGTGTGTGTGTGTGTGTGTCCCTTTAAAATTCTTACCTAGCTACACCGTGAAAGAGTAGAGATGATGAATTTATTTACTGTATGTGTTTATTTTTGTTATTTCAAAACTTTCACCAGGAGAGACATACTGAGCTGCTAAAAGCTCATTTCCAGATGCATCCTTGGGGAAGGGGGACGTGGAGAGTATTGTGCAGCTTATACAATATAACGTGAGCATAATAAAAAAATGAAGGCAAACTAAAAAGTGCACTAGATACAGTTGAGATAATATAGACAAGGGTACTACTCTCTCAGTACAGAACCGTGAATAGGAATGAGGGAACCAGACTGACATACTGAGGAACTATGAAAGTGTAGAGTTGATGAAGTACTAAAGACAACATGGAAAAATATCATAACGCTCATTTTGTTTTTAACAGTTTTGCCAGTTTGAGAATACACCCTCACGGACTAGTAACCCTAGACCTGCAGACCTATGGGGAAAACGACTGTGGGCAAGTTGCATTTGAGCATGTGAGTATCTCTGAAGTAAAAAAAAAAAAAAAAAAAAAAAATTAGGTGAGGGGTGGAGAGTTTATAATCCGCTTAATGTAAAAAGGTGGCTTGTCATGGAAGGCTTACGAGGTGAGAAAGTGGGCTGGCTTTGCAATAGGAACGGATTGGTTTGATTTAGATGTTCATTGATCCTTATCATTGAAGATGTTGTGAGCTGCAATACTAAAGGGCACTACTAGCAATCCAAACACACAAGAATAGCATTTGCCTTGAGGCATGTCATGGATCTGATTATACCGGATTACTGAATTCAGCCCCCCTTTAAGTTTTTCTTTTATATCACCTGAGCTGTAGAACATTAGGCTTCCCCCTTCCCAAATAATTGTTTATGTAGGACGTTTTTTGAACCCATGGTACTGTACTAAGTCAAGCTGCTTTTCATTTTTCTCCCAATGGTGGGCAATCACTATTTTTTTTTTTTTTTTACCGAGACCTTGATAGTTAAAGTAGATGAATGCTAGCTCTTGTTGGACCTACAAGTACATCACACTGCATGAGCATTTGGGTCCCTCTCAGTGGTCTGGAAACCTGAAAAGACACAAAAAAAATTTACATTGCTTTACCTTTAGCTCCAGTTCCAGCTGGTAGCGCTGCGTTTGTGCCACACAGCTTCTGAGTGCAGCAGGATTGCTGCACTGTAGTGCATAATGTTTAGGGATGACCGTAGTTTAATTTGTAGGGAGACTACCTGTTTCAGTTTTTTTTTCTGCTGCTTGACAGTGTCCGTACCCACTGACTTTTGGAAAGTTTTGGCACCCCTAAGTTGTTTTTGAGTTATGTGTAGCACCGCACTGCTCAGGCAGCATACCTACTTTGTGGTTCAGGCAGGTAGTGGAGCATATTGTCCTATACTAACTGTTAGTCACTGTTTTTCTCTTTTACAGCTGCTAAACAAAGTGGAAGGAAAAATGAAAGACCTGTTTCAGAGTAGCATTAAATCAGTAAAAAGGTGAGCATTTGCTGCATGCCAGTAAATAAGAAGAGTTTATATGGGTAAAAATTTAACTAAAACTATAACGTTTCATTTAGGGCCACTGAGTTTCCCATTTCCAAAAAAGGGCAGTTCCATTTTAGAAAATCTTAGAATCCTTTTTTTTTCCTGTTTTTCCTCCCCAAATGAGTGCAAACCACCATGTTTTGCACTAAAAATGGGAAACAAAATGGGGAAGGGGGGTATTACACACACTCGACACCAAATGTGATTGTAAATATGTTATTGCCTTATCTGTATCCATTAGATTATAACTGTAGTCTGACTTATTGTATTGTACACCTGTAACTGACTCTGCAATAGTAGTTTTTGTTATACTCTACTCTAAACCCTTTGAAAATAGGCTCTGCCTAATGGGTTTTATGTGAGATAAAAATTAAACTACACTAAATATGGTGCAGACAGTTTTTTTTATATGAAAACTAGACCAAGTGATGTTTAAAAATAGCAAATTCTATTTTCAATCCAATTTTTTCCTGTTTTTGCAGAAGGAAGGTGGTCCTGCATATTTATTATATATCCATGCCTTGTTAATAAAAATTGAGTGAAAAGACCAGAGCCTGAGTGAGCTTCTGGTTTTCCCATGCTAGCACCAAACGTCTGACACATCTGTCTTGATGGGCCATCCTTAAGATAGGCTTTGGTCAACAGCAGAACAAATCAGTTTGCATCAGCAGACCTGAACTACACCTCCCCCCCCCCCCCCCCACAAAACAAATGCATTTCAAGGCAGCAAGTCTGTTCTTTATTATTAAGGAAATCTACATGAAAACTGGAGCCACGGTCTTTACAGCTCATTTACAGCTGAGGCTTGGGCTGGGACAGAAGTCCTAATCCACTGTTTGTAAAATCATTGTCTGCTGCTGTGTCTGTGAACTGACTATGTCACAAGTGACATCCGTTGCCGGGAATCTCCTTGAGACTTTAATCAAGGCCCCTGCAATTATGCCATTCTGCAATGGAATTTTCCACAGAATTTGCCTCATGCCATAGAATATATATGTATCTATAATATACAGACTGCGTTGCTCTTTGCGACTTTTCATTCATATGTAGTTTTTATTTAGTGCCTGGCTCCCTTCCCCAACTCATTTATCCTGAAGAGCCCCTCTTTTGTGCTCCACATGTGATGTCATTGATGACATGACATCATATTATAGCCACTAGCAGGACTGCATTCTGCCACAAAAATGAATAAATCATAACATGCTGCTGCTGAGGCCTGCAAGCCCTGTCACCGTAATCAGGACTAGAGTGCTACAGAGAACTAGGGGCCCTGACTATAATCAAGAAGCAGGTGGCCGACTTCATAGCTTGACTTTGTGAAGAGGAGGTCCTGTCAGACAAGCCTTTTGGAGTTCTTTAGCTCCATGTTGCAAGCGTTGGATAAGGGTCTAGCACTAGATGCTGTACACCTAGACCTTAGTAAGACCTTTCAGTCTCTGCTCCACAGGAGATTGGTAAAAAAATTGGGGGGGAGAGTCGCAGGATAGCGCACTAAGAGGGGATGCCATTTCTAGCATATAGACAGTCAGTTGAAGCCACAGGATCAGTTGCACTCAAAAATCGAAGGCCAAAAACAGTGGCTATAAAGGTACCACTTATTAAAGGTGAGTTACAAAATGACAGCACCTAGTAAGTGCTTTGCTCCGTCTGGACCTTTGTAGGGAGTCAAGCATAGGGGGTGCTGTCTGCTGCTTTTTGTGATTCAGCTTTAATAAATGATACTTTTAAAACTGATATTTTTGGCCTTTGATTTTTGAGCCGTGAATTTGATGAATCCTGTGGTTTGTTTCCAAAGAAATTGTGAGATTTGGATCTTGGAGTTAAAGTCAGTAGATGGGTTGGGAATTGACCTGGGAGGGGGAGCCCAAAGGGTGTTAATAAATGCCAACAAATCCAAGAAAGGGAGACAACACTCTCCTCCCATTAGGTATTATACACAGGACTCAGACAAGAGTGTTAATGCTGTCCTCCGTGCTTTATTCAGACCTGGGCAAAAAACTTGTATGCAGGCAGTCAGTGCAGGGTAGCTTCAAAAGGTGCCTCCATGCCACTGACCTGACATTTCTTACTAATCGCCCTGGCAGTTCTTCAGAGATTCATAAGGCACAGAAATGATTTCTCTTACGTAAGCTGTATGATGTGTAGCTGACTTCATCTTTCAGTGACTATCACACCCCCATGTGTGCAAAAACGTGCAAATATTAAAAGCAAATTCATGTACAAAAGCATCTGTACATAATATACAAATACATGTACAATATCGTGAGGATCAAGCATCCTAGTGATAGCTCCCCTCCCTTGGAATGGGGGACATTGCATTGCACTGCTTGACTGTTACCTGGCGGAGGACAGATGGTAGTACAAATGAGCGCAGGGATGGGAATGCTGATGGATGCCAAGCACACATATGTACCATTGCACATGAGGGCCCTGAAGAGAAAACTGGAGGAAATCCCTGGTCCAATTCGGCAACCCCTGCATGACCAACATAGCAGGCAGCTCACCAAATGTGGCTCTGGGTTGGTGATGGAAAACCAGTAAGCTCATGAGAAGTTTGGTGATGGGTGCTGGTGTGTCGCAGGGCCAGGAGTTGGAGGAGCAGAAGCAAAGAATAGTAAAAATAAAAACAGACTGTGCAGCACATACTGGCACACACGTTTGCACACACTGTTGTTTTCGTTAACCAACCATACTTTATGAAATCATTTTTTTATGCCTACAGCTGCTGCAGATCTTTCACAACCACACCTAGTGCCAAATTTCTGTAAAACACCATTTCTAGGATCGTGGATATGTTGTTCATCCACACTTCTTTGCATGTCACTTTCCCCTTTAAGGATTGCTAGAAGGTCTTCAAGCTGGCTCCTCCCACCCACCTGGGTGGTATATCCTTCCGCACCGCCCCATGACGCCAAATCTGGAAGATTCAGGTTGCCTCTTTCGTGCTCCCGCATTTTGTAGACCCTGGCTTCAAAACCTTCGGTTATTCTGAAAATTCGCCTTGTTCACGTTCGCGATTTCGGCTGTTTTTCTTTGACTGTGGAAGACAAGTCTTCACCAGATTTCGCTGGTGTCCGTGTGGCCAGAAGATGTTGCGCACCGATCCGCACACCATGTGTGTCTATTTCTTGGATGTCGACCATGACACCTCGGAGTGCGATTTTTGCCTTGCATTTCAACTTAATGTCCTCGATGACCGTCTCACGCGCCTTACGTTGGGGAGGCCTAAAAAACAGAATCCTCTGGTGAAATCCAAGGAGGCCCAGTGGGTGGTTTCCACGGCCGCGGGATCCACTGAGCAATTGGAGCACATGCAAGCCTGTAAGGAGGAAGCGGCTCGTGTTGCGGAATCTTCCTCTTGGAGCTTCTTCGTTCCCTTCAACCTGGGCTCCACCTTCTCAGGTTTTTTCCGAGAGTTGTGCCAGTTTCTCCGACTAAGGGTGAGAGTCCTGCTGGAACGCATTCCTCTCGGTCCTGTAAGCGGGAAAAGGACCTGGGATCGTCTTCATCTCGGCGAAGGCGCTTTTGGGATTGGGAGAGCTCTCGGTCCCAGGAACTGGCCGTTTTGACCTCTGTCGAAATTGCCTCTTTGGCTGCTGGCTTCCCGGCCTTGCCGTTTGGCCAGTCGACTGAAGTGTCGATCGACGATGTTGAGATGGTTCTCAACCCGATCGACCCTTTGTCACCGACTCTCTCTCGGACTCCGGTCCTTGCTTTTCCCGACGAGGAGACCCAGCCTGCTAGAATCCCATCTAGGAAGTGGTCTCTGACCCCGGGAAAATACCAGTCCCGCCAGCGTCTCCCTATCAACCAAGTCGGCCTGTTCGATCTCGATCAAGGTCCAGGACCCCCTCGACCGACAGGCCAAGGAAGAGCCATAGGTGCTGTAAGAAGAGGCGATGCCATCGATCGTCCTCATCTTCCTCGGATGAGGAGAGGTTCCGGCGGAATCTCCAGTGCTACGAGGAACTCGTGGCAACAGCTGATTTTGACCAGGCACAAGCCTATCCTGGCCATCACTTGGCTCTCGCCTCCCAGGCCGAAGCTGACTCCTTTGGAGCTGATCCAGTTGGTTCCTCCGCCCACGGAGCCGGCGAAACCTCTGGTTCGGCCTAAACTGGTCTCCCCACTGATTGTGGTGGAACCATCACCCAAGCAGCCTGTGGGAGGGGCTCCTTCTAAGGAAGCTAGACTGGACACTGGGCTTTCCCGGCGTCTCTCAGTCACGGTCACCCCGGACCGCCCTTGACTGGTCGAAGGTAATCTGGGTGGACGACCGTTGTATCCGGATTTTTCGGATTCAGGTGAGACTGGCCTTCATTCTCATCCAGGGAATGACGAATCGGCTGGTGGGATAGAGACTGAGGAAGATCCTTCGTCCTTTCAGGGCATTCTTCACCTCATCTCTGAGTCTACAGGGATGCCCCTGGAGCCTATCTAGAAAAAGGTGGAGTACCCATTCACGGACATCCTCAAAAGAGGGGATACCCTGATGGAAGCCTTCCCTGTGGCCGAGGCCATCGTTAGCCCGGCTTTAGAACTTTGACAGCACCCTGCCTCTTGTCCAGCTCCGTCTGCCTGCATGGCCCACAAGTATGCGGTGCCCATGGGGGCCCTTGTGGGGTTCACAGAGCACCCATCGTTCGAGAGCCTTGTGACCGCCTCTGTGTTAAAGCGTACTGGCAGTTCTGCCGATGCTGACCGACCTCCCGAGAAGGAATCCAAATATTTGCATCACTCGGCTCGGAAGGTCTGTGCTGCCTCATCTTTAGGCCTCCATCAGGCAAGTTTGGTCGTCGTTATGGCACACTTCTCCCATGCATTCTTGGGTCTTTGGATGAAGTCCTCCCACACCTCCATGCGGACATGCAGACCACGGTCAAACAAGTCCGGGACCAGGGCCAGGCTTTTGCCAGACAGCAGCTTCAGATGGCCCTGGATATTGGGGACTCTTGTGCCCGTTCATTGGCAGCTGCAGTTGCCTCTCGCCGCACAGCTTGGCTGAGGCTCTCCTCCTTCCCGGTGGATACTCCGCACAAACTAGTTGATGTATCTTTCCTGGGCACCGATATCTTTGGCCCTTCAGCTACTGAGCAGTCCAGTGCCACCTTGGACGCCACTTCTGCTAAGGGTTCTTCTGGTAAGAAGCAGCAGAACAAGAAGCTTTTTCAGCACTCCTCCTCTGTGGCCCAGCAGCCCTCTTGGGGGGCAGCAGCAGCAGGCTCAAGCTTGGCACCCCCGGCCCAAGTCCGGGTCCTCCCAGGTCTGTAAAGGAGGCAGAGGTTCAGGTCCTGGATCCTCCTCCAAGCCTGCTCAGTGATGGGGCCGGGGCTGCCACCCCCACTCCTGTCACGCCAGCTCTGGGTCCTCCCATGGGAGGCCGGCTCTGCCACTTCCTTTCTGCCTGGTCCATTATCACCATGGACAGGTGAGTCTTGAAGAGTTTGGCCAGGGACTGCCTCTGGAATTTGAGAGGTACCCTCCAAGCCAAGCCTACGCCTAACGGGAGGAGAGGGTGTTTCCACCCATACTCAGTTGGCTCTTTGAGACGACATTGCTCAGCTCCTCCTCAAGGAGGCAGTAGCTCCAGTGGCAGATCCTTCAGCAGACCCTGGCTTCGTCTCCAGGTACTTCCTGGTTCCCAAGCGGATGGAGGACTGATGCCCCATTCTAGATCTGCACGACCTGAATCAGTATCTCGGGCCACGCACCTTTCAGATGGTCTTTCTGTCCCAGATCATACCATCCTTGGAGCAAAACATGTGGTTCTGTTCACTGGATCTGCAGGACGCGTTCTTTCGTGTCCCAGTCTGTCCATCTCACCTGCGGTTCCTCCGCTTCAGAGCCAAAGGGACCCTATATGAGTTCTGAGCCATGCCGTTTGGCCTGTCATCGGCCCCATGGGTCTTCACCAAATGCATTGTGGTGGTGGCAGCCCATCTCAGGCATTGGGGGGGGGGGGGTCAGAATTTACCCCTACGTCGACGATTGGCTCCTAGCAGGTCTCACTCAAAAGGAGATGGAGAGGTCCAGGGGCCTGGCTCTCCAGACCTGCTCTCAGCTCAACCTCCTGATCAATGATGCCAAGTCGGAACTTGTGCTGTCTCAGGTGATGTGCTTCATCGGAGCAGAGCTCGACTCTCGTCAAGCCAGAGCTCAGCTTCCGGCGAACAGGGTGGAGGTTCTCTCCTCCTTTGCCCAATCATTTCTGGTTGGGCAATCGCACCCTGCCCGGGACTTTCTGCACCTTCTGGGTTACATGGCAGCATGCACCTTCGTGGTCCATTGCTCCCAGTGGCACATGCGCCCCCCTCCAGTGGGAGCTGACCGCCTGATGGAATCAGCGCTATGATCATTTCGACCAGCTGATCACAGTAACCCAGAAGATGTGGGATGCTCTCCAGTGGTGGACCACCCCAAATTGGTTGCAGGAAGGGATCCTGTTTGTCTGGCCCGAGCCAATGGCCGTCCTTATGACTGATGCCTCTGTCATGGGCTGGGGAGCCCACATGGGGGACAACAGGGCACATGGGTTCTGGACCCTCGAAGTCCTGTTACCACATCAAACTGTTGGCGCTCAGAGCAGTCAGACTGGCATTGTCAGCGTTCGCTCCTCAGCTCCGGGGTTAAGTGGTTCAAGTCCAAACGGACAGTACCACGACAATGTACTACCTCAACAAACAGGGCGGCATGCATTCCCGTCTGCTCTGCATGGAAGCTGTTCGCATCTGGACACTAGTGAGCTGTCTGGAGGCAGATCTCCTAGCCATCCATGTGGCAGGAACTTCAAACCATCTGGCAGATGCTCTCAGCCGCTTAGGTGAGACATCCCACGAGTGGTCTCTCCATCCAGAAGTAGCTTACAGCCTGTTCTCCCACTGGGGCAAGCCGATGTTGGACCTGTTTGCTTCCAAGGAAAACAAAAATCTGAGGCTCTTTCATGCCCTCCCCCCCTCAGCAGGGCTCGCTGCAGGGGGTGCCTTCTCGAGGCCGTGGACGCCAGGCCTCTTCTACGCCTTACCTCTATTTTCCCTTGATCCACAGGGTGCTCATCAAGGTGAGGAGGACAAGGTGAAGGTGATTCTGGTAGCCCCAGACTGGCCATGCCAGTTCTGGTACCCCGTTCTCCTCCACCTCAGCTGCAGGCCCCTGGAGCGGCTTCCAGCACGCCTGGACCTGACCTCTCTCAATCAGGGGAAGGTATACCATCTGGACCTTCAATCCCTGCACCTCTCAGCCTGGTACCTGAGTGGCTAGAGTTCCAGACTTTGGGTCTTTCCGAGGATGTCCTCACCATGGTGGAGGCATCCAGAAAGGAATCGACCAGGAAATGTTATGCCTTCAAATGGAAGAGATTTTCCATTTGGTGTCAGGGCAAGGGCCTGGCCCCTCTGTTCTGTCCAGTGGCTAACTTTCTCGACTACCTTTGGTCTTTCTTCAAAGGGGGTCTTCAGTCATTGACCCTTAGGTTGCACCTGGCAGCCATCTCTGCTTACCGGGTGTGGGCCAGTCAGCCGGAGTTGGCACAGGAGACAGTGGTCAGGCGCTTTTTCAAAGGCCTGGATCACTGATATCCTCCGGTGTGTGAACCTCCACCTCTGTGGGATCTACTACTGGTACTGGCAAAGCTCATGGGCAAGCCATTCAAACAAATGCACAAGTGTGAGTTGTCACACTTGTCATGGAAGACAGCCTTCCTGGTGGCTATCACATCTGCCAGAAGGACACGGAAGCTCCAGGTGCTCTTGGTGGACTCCCCTTATCTGGTCTTCCACAGGGACAAGGTTGTCCTACGCCCCCACCTGAAATTCCTTCCGAAGGTGGTGTCAGAGTTTCACCTTAACCAGGTGTTAACTCTGCCAGTATACTACTCTAATTTCACCTCTGAGGCAGAATAGAGGCCCCATAACTTGGACCTGAGATGGGCCCCTCACCTATTATAAGGAGAGGACAGCAGAAATTCGGGGAAAGGTTTGCCAGCTGTTTGTCACCTACACTGAAGCCGCTTCTGGCAGACCTGCCGCAAAATGGACTATTGCAAGGTAGATTACATCTTGCATCAGTCTGTGCTGTGAGTTGGCGGGCAAGGAGCATCCCAGAGGGATAAGAGCTCATTCTACCCACCATACCGCTGCATCAGTGGCTGCTTCCAGGGACATCCCCATACAGGAAATCTGTTGGGCTGCTACATGGAAGACAGCAAACACCTTCATTACCCATTACCACATCGACCTTGAGTCACGCCGGGATGCAGGTTTTGGGGCCTCGGTTCTCCGATCTCTGTTTCCCAAGTAAGTTTTTCTGTGGGGGGTGTGCGCCTTGCCTCCCTCCTCCTGGAGAACTGCTAGGAGTCTGCCAAGAAGTGTGGATGAACAACATATCCACGATCCTAGAAAAACAGGTTACTCACCTGTAACAGTAGTTCTAGGAGTGGTATATGTTGTTCATCCTATGATTCCTGGCTCCCGGTGGACGCCGCACAAATCTGCACCTGCCAGCAGGCTAAGATATGGCGTCATGGGCGGAGCCCAAGGATATACCACTCGGGTGGGAGGGAGGAGCCAGCTTGAAGACCTTCCTGCGATCCTTAAAGGGGAAAGGGACATGCCAAGAAGTGTGGATGAACAACATATACCACTCCTAGAACTACTGTTACCTGTAAGTAACCTGTTTTTCTGCCACATTTTAGTGGAAAGCGTGCTGATTTGCGCTCAAGTTTGTGAAAGAAGGGGGAAAAATGGATTTTAAGGTTTTGTAAAATGAAATTGCCCATTTTTTTTAAACAAAAAAAGCAGTGGCTCTAGTAATTTTTACAGAACTTCTCTTACTGTGTAAAGAAGTCCCTGATTCAAACGGTAAGCAGACATTTAGTTCATATGGAAAATTATTTTGTTTTTGTTTTATTTGTATTGATTTGCCAGGACAAATTCATTAAGTAGATGTTGGATTTACAGTGTAGCCCTGGGGGCAGCAATTTAAGTTAAACATGTTGTAACATGACTGACAGCTGATATCCTCCGAACAGGTGCAGAGTCTGGGCGTTATCCTTGACGAGGGCTTGACACTGAAGTCTCAATTGTCAGCCGTCGTCAAGATCTCAATTTACTGTTTGAGAAATATCGCCCGGATTAAGCACCTTGTTCTGCCCAGTGATCTTCCGACATTGGTCTACGCCTTTGTGACCTCCCGCCGTGATTACTGCAACGCCCTGTACCTAGGGCTTCCGGGGGTTGAAATCCACCGCTTGCAGCTAGTACAGAACACAGCGGCCAGGTTGTTAACTGGGCTTTTATGATCTAACCATTGCTAACCTGTAAGGCCCTACATGAATAGGGACCAAGTTATCTGCAACAACTCCTTTGTCCCTACTGCCCCCGCTGACCACTCCGCTCAGCGGAAGAGGGATTGCTGGAGAGTCCCAGGGTCCATTTGAAGACCTCTGGAGCCTGTGCGTTTTCCTTTGCGGCCCGACCCAGTGTAATTCTCAACCTCTTCGGATAAGGGGGTGCCCGACTGTAGAGATCTGCTTTTAAAACATTTTTATTTTCTCTTGCCTACCCTGATTATTAATATGTGGAAGTTTGCTATTTTTTCTAGTTTTAATTATTTACTGTTTTATGTGGTTTGTATAAGCGCAGTGGTATTTTTTGAATTGCGCTTGAAATAATTAGTTTATTATTAATATTGTAACATATTTATTGTGCAAAATCATACATGAAATGCACAATGCAAATTATATATATTACATGGCTGGGCCCTCGTCCCCATGGAAAAATATATAGTTCCCCATATATGATGGTAGCCAATTAGTGTATTACGATGTCCGCTAATTACAGTGTATTAATGTGACGACAGACACATTACTACCTAACGAGCACTGTATGCCAATTCTGTCCTATGTATATATATATTTTGAAAAAAAACTTTGTTAATGCATCAGTTAGGGTTGCCGCTGCAACAAAAGTAGGGAAATGAGGCACTACAGTTTCCAACCCTGACATTCCAGCTCCACTAAGAGGTTGGGGGGGCAGGGCAGCATTGGGGTTGTCAGTCCTAATGCTCACCCCATTCCTTTAGAAAATAAGCTGGGCGGGTATAGAATAGGAGAATGGGGTGAGCATTAGGGCCAATGACCCCATGCCACGCCCCCCCCCCAACGCCTCTTGATGTGTCCAGGGTGGGGGAGGGATGTTGAGGTTGGAAACTCTAATGACCCATTTCCCTACTTTTGTTGTGGCAACCCTAACTGATGCATTAATGAAGTTTTTGCAGTTTGTTTCCTTACTTTTTGAGATAGTATAATCTCAAAAAGTAAGGTGGTAGACAGCGAGGAGGGTAGGAAGAAACTTAAGGAGGATTTGGTCAGGTTGGAAAGGTGGGCACACACTTGGCAGTTGGGGTTCAATGTTCAGAAGTGCAGCGTACTACATCTGGGATTCAGAAACCATAGATATAACAACCATTTGGGGGCGGAGCAGCTGTTGACACCTAAGGGGCAGAAGGACCTGAGGGTGGTCATAGATGCCAGGATGAATATCTCAGAGCAGTGCCAGAGAGTGTCTGCTAGGGCAAATAAAATACTTGAGTGCATCTCTAAGGGAATAACATTGAGGAGAAGGGAGGTTATTCTGCCCCTGTACAACTCCTTAGTGAGGCCTCACTTGGAGTACTGTGTACAATTTTGGAGGCCTTACTTAAAGAGGAATGTTATCCTTTTGGAGAGAGAACAGAGATGACCCACAAGGATGATCCACGGCCTGGGGGAAATGTGCTATGAGGAAAGACTTGGGGAGTTGAACATGTACTCCCTGGAGGACAGCTGGGATGGGGGGGGGGTTATGATAGAGGTTTAAGTGTATGAAGGGGATAAATAGGGTAGACACGAAGGGTCTCTTTCCACAGAAGGGAGAGGGAAATATGAGGGGTCATAACCTTAAATTAGTAGTGGGGAGGTATGGGGGGAGGTGAGGAGACATTACTTCACAGAGAGGGTGTTGGCACCTTGGAACACATTACCCGGGGAACTGTTGGCAAAGGACACTGTGGAGAGCATCAGGGTGGGGTGGGACAGGTACATGGACAAGGTGTAGGTTGGTGGGGAGTTATAGAACAGGTGGGTGGGGGAAGTGCCAGGTAGCAGGGAGCACATGAGGGGGTGGACAGCTGCTGAAACTTAATCAGGAGCTGCATCATGGGCAGGCAAGAAAGACAGATAGGCCTAATCTGGCAGCTTTGTATGTATATCGTAATTGAGTTGTGGGAGTGCAGATGCATATATGTACTTAGCTGTGGAAGTGCAGGGCCCTCTGGGCCCTGTGCTTCCATTTATAGCACAAGAGTGATGAAATTGTCAGCATATCCTCCATTCGGTGACAGCAGGACTATGGGCGGGCGACCCCACACCTTACCCAGGAGAGGAGAGGAGAGACAACGCTCAGTCCTGCTTCCACCCTCCCCCCCCCCGTGCTGGCACCCTGGCGACCAGAGGTAGTTCCTGTGCCCAGGTTGTCGGCATAGCGCGAGGTGTGTGTCCAGCGCCTCAACTCTCAGTGCCACCGGAATGACCCCAACTTTTCCTCATGGCCTTTTGGGGACCCCACTACTGGCATTACTCAAATCCTGCCAGAAAGGTAAATTGCAAATCACCTTTTGGACAAGAGCTGTGAAATGAGTCTTATTGTTCATGAGGTGGGGTCCCCAAAAAGGTCATGTTGAAAATTTGGGGTCAAAATCTCAAAAAACAGTTGTTATTCATAAAAGTTCAAACCCCCATTAATAGGATTACTAGGATGTTTAAGACATAACGGGGCACAAGGCCCATCTAGTATGTCTCCCACATAAGTGGGTAACTAAACCAATACGTGGTCTGAGTAGAACACATTATCCAGAGATGTCTTAAAGGTATCTAATGTATTATCTACCACTGATTGTGGAATCCGGTTCCATGCATGTATTGCTCTTACTGTATAGAACTTGTCTCTCTTGACAGTTGCAGCTTTGGGTATTAATAATTTTTTATTCGGAGATCTTAAACTACCCTTGTTGCTACTATATTTAATATTGCACTCATCCATACTTTCTTGATCTTGGAGAATCTTAAATAAAAATAATAAATTTCCCCTTTGCCTTCTTTTCTCTAAAGTGTGCAGACCTGTTTCTAACAGTTTTTGTTGATATGTGCAATCGTTGAGTCTAGGTACATATTTAGTCATTGTTCTCGGTACACTTTCTATCAATTTGATATCTTTAGTCAAGTATGGTGACCAGATCTGTGATCCATACTCTGATAGTGAGCAGACATAGCTGTTAAAAGGAGGAATAATAAGCTGCTCAGATCTAGTCATAAAGGAGCGTTTAATTCTAGTGACCATGTGTCTAGCAGAACGAACAACTGTCAGACAGTGGTCAACAGGGGTCAAGAGGGTATTAATCATTATTCCCAAATCTTTTACTTTGTTGCAGCTATTAAGTATTGTTTGGTTGAGTATATATGAGTATTTTGGATTATTTTTGCTTGTATGTAGTACTACACATTTGTCTGTATTCAGAACCATACCATTCTTTTTTGCCCAATTTTCCAATTCCCCAAGTCATTGATTATGGATAGATGTTTATTAAATGAATCCACTTCACCACCCAGCTTAATATCATCCACAAACTTTATAATCTGGTTCTCAATGTCTATATCAGTGTCATGGACATAGACATTGAAAAGCACAGGTC
Source organism: Neoceratodus forsteri (assembly GCA_016271365.2). Taxonomy (NCBI): domain Eukaryota; kingdom Metazoa; phylum Chordata; order Ceratodontiformes; family Ceratodontidae; genus Neoceratodus; species Neoceratodus forsteri. The sequence goes on from CM057458.1 coordinate 559,703,548, forward strand.
CCAAGACGGATCCGTGGGGAACACCACTGCTCACTTTGCCCATATTTAACATAGAATTATTAATGCACACATACTGCACTCTGTTTCCAAGTCAACTTTTTATCTATTCAATTAGCTCTTGGCTAAAACCTAAGGTTGACAATTTGTTAATTAAAATTGAATGGGAGACTTTGTCAAACGCCTTGGAAAAGTCCAGCAGTACCACGTCAGATGGGGAACCTTTGTCTGAACTTTCACTGATGCAGTTATAGAAAGTGACCACATTTGTTATGCATGACCTTCCTTTTTGAAAGCCATGTTGCTTCTTATCTAGATTATTTGAAAGTTGTAAATGATGTTCTATTCTTATCTTAATTATGCGCTCCATAACTTTACAACAGTGAGATGTAAGGCTTTTTGGCCTATAGTTCTCAATACATCCCTGATTACCTTTCTTGTAAATTGGCACTACTACAGCACATTTCCAGTCTTCTGGTACTGCACCCTCTCTCAAAGGTTTATTGTAAATCACAGAGAGAGGATACACCAGTTCGGTGGCCAAACTCTTCAAAAGGATAGCATTTATTTTATCTGGTCCTGGACTGGCAGTACTGTTCATCGGGGTAAATATAGAAATAATTTCTTCACTTGAGATAGGAGATTCCAATAAGCCATCATACTCTTGATCTATACATATATCAGAATCTGTAGGTGCATATACTGAACAAAAATAATCATTAAATCTATCCGCTAGTACCTTATCATTATCAGTTAGCTTGTTTTGTTCCAGAATTGGACCCACCGTTTTAATAGAGATTCTACAGTTTGAATTTATATAGGAAAATAATAATTTATTTTTGCAATGAGCTATTTTAAATTCTAATTGGGATTTGGTTTTTTTGATGATGTATTTTAAATGTCTTTATGCTTTCAAGTAATTATTTTTATTTAGGGCAGTTTTATCTTTTTTATATTTAGCATATGCCCTGCGCTTTACTTGAATTTTCTTCTTAACCTTCTGATTAAGCCAAAGTGGAACCCTACCTTTACAGTTATACTTATTTTTTACTGGTACATAGTTTTCCTCAAGCTCATAAATTATATTTTTGAAAGCTATCCATGTGTTTTCTGTAGATTGATTCTCAAGGAGGAAGTCCCAATCAGTATTATTGAGAAATTGCCTAATGCTGTTAAAAACAGCTTTAATATAATCCTTAATTTTAGTAGACTTCGATGATTTAAACCTGTCACATGTTATTTGGCATTGGACAATGTTGTGGTCGCTATTTCCTAGCACACCCTCAGTAGTTATGTGAGTGATTTCACCCTCCATATTAGTAAGCATTAAATCCAAAACATTGCTGTTTCTTGTTGGTTCCACTATCAGCTGATCAAGTCCACTGGTTTCACAGATTTCTGTAAAGGTTTTTTTTCACTTCTGATTTGCCAGTGAAATTTGACCAGTCAGTCCCTGGGTGATTAAAGTCACCCAGAATAATTATATCACCCAAATCAGACATTGCAGCAATTTGCTCATTAAGTAATAAATGATATTCCTTAGATGCAGATGGTGGTCTGTAGCAATTTCCAGTTAGTACTGCTGAACAGCCCAGGGGAACAGTTTTTACCCAGAATGTTTCAAGTTGCCCATTGTTTTCAGTAGGCCGAAATGTGTATGATGCAATACAGTTATGAATATATATATATACATATATATACACATACGCCTCCCCCAAGTCTATCTGCCCAGTCACATTTAAAGAGCTTATACCCCTGGATTTCAGTTATCCAGTTGGATGTTTTATTCCACCAGGTTTCTGTAATTCCTGCTATATGTGTGTTATCTAGAAGTAGCATTGCCTCTAATTCTATTTTTTTATGTTTATTTAGACTTCTGGCAGTAGTTGATATGATGTTGCACCCTGAGATATGCTTAGTATGTGAAAATGTAACATCTGTTGGATTCCAGTTTAGGCCATTTATTACACCCCCCCCCCCCAGCTACTAGTTTACATTTTTAGAAATACATTTTTTTAATTTTCTTCCTAGAAGATTACTGCCTCTCTTGCCGAGATGCAGTCCATCCCAAGAAAAGAGATGGGGTCTATCCTTAAAATCCTCCCAGTGTGTAATACATTTGAAACCCAAGTTCAAACACCATAAACAAAGCCAATTATTTACAGCCTTAATTTTTTGCATCATGGATTGAGTTGCTCTGGATATTGATAATACTTCAGAAAAGCATACATCACAGTTCCTTGCTACTAGTAGTTCACCAATTGACCCAGTTCATACATTGATGAGCATTTACCTTAGTTTCTCATATTGCAGTCACTAGTTCCAGCAGTGAGACATGTCTTTGATCAGGAGAGTGGATCTCCCAAACCTGGGACCTCTTCAGGTGAGTGAGAGTGTGTAAAGGGGGTGTGTGGGGAGGTTGGCACACAGTGGGAGGTCGAGTGGGGGTACAGGTGTGATCAGCGATGAAAGTTTTTTTTTTTTTCAGGTAAAAAAAGATATCAAAGCCGTCCTGGTGGTGCTGAGGGTTGAGGCGCTGGACTCCACATCTCGCACTACGCCGGTGACCTGGGTTCGGGAACGAGCCGGGGGTCGGCCGGGGAGAAGGATAGAGCACCCAACAGCTGCTCTCCTTCTCCGGGGGGGATCTCTGCAGTCTCCTGCTGCAATACTGCCATCTGGGGGAGCCCGGTGGTAGGTGCGGTACATTGGGGCAGCAGTAAGCCCATTGGGTAGATGTCGGCAGGAGGCAGAGCGGGAGGCGCGTCTCAGCGCCCCTCCTAGCTCATTGGCTCCATTGTACGTCGACGTCTAGGGAAAAAAACAGGAAACACCCCTAGGTCTCTCCTAGGTGACGACACCACCTTGCGCTTCTCTGGCCCGCAGCGGCAGACCCCGCTGTATGAGAATCCACGACTCAGAGTGCTGGTTCTGAGGAGGTAAGCACCAGGGGTTCCTCCTCCGCCTGGGGTTTATCCGGGATGCCTATGCTAGTGGATCAAGTACTCTAGGGGCAGACCACAGCAAGACCGGGGGGGGGGGGGAGAGCAGTTACTGTGGATGTGTGAGAGAGAGGAGATAGTTGGGGGATAAACATAAGGTTAAAAAAAAAAGATTGAGGGACGGTTTTCTTAGTTTCAGCACAAAATGGAGATGGGGGGATGCCACTAACCACAAGTACAGAATAAAAATGGGCATCGGAGGGTGGAGGGGTACCACTAGACACCAGGAATAGAGTGGCAGAGTGCCATTAAACGTAACATTAAAGAAAAACTTTAAAAATAAAATTCATATAAGTAATAAAATAATAACAAAAGGAAATATAAAACATATATAAAAAAATGAACATATGGGTATTCAGGGTGGAGGGGGCGGGGGTACCACTAGCCACCAAGAATGTTCATACAGGGTTCCAAAGAGAACCCATTAAAAAAAAAAACAAAAAAAAAACTCCTTTTCCACCAAACCTTTACTATGGTGGCAGGAAAGGATTCTGTCTGGCGTAAAAGGGTTGAAGATTTGGTTTGTGAAACAATCCTTTTCCTCCAGGCCATTTCCTTTCTGCCATCCTTTTTCATCATGTGAAAAAGGAATCTGTCTGGCAAAAAAGAATTGAAAAAAAAAATCTTAAGTTCCTAATCCTTTTTCGCCAGACAAATTCCTTTTTCACCATGACGAAAAATAACTCAAGAAAAAGGAATTTAGTGAGTAGCGAAAAAGGATTTAAAATTAAAACAAACTTTGGAGGCCACATAGAATCAAAACACACACACAGAGCAGTTCATGAACTCCCGATAAGCAAGACATATGCACCAGTGTTTGTAAAAGACATTCCCAGGCACAGATACAAGTGTTTGTTGTTGGTAAAAGTTAAAAAAACAAGATGGCAGCTTGTGAAAAAGGATTTTTTTTTTCTAACAAAAAAGGAATTGGGTCTGGCAAAAAAAAATCCTTTTTCATCAGGTCAAATTCCATTTTCGTTCCATTCCTCTGTCCAAAAGACTGAACTGAGCATGCTCAGAACCTCAAATTTTAAAATTTAGTAACTTTAGAACGGATTATTATTTTTTCAGCAAACCAACACATGCTTATTCTTTAGAACAATCCATTTCTACCGTAAAACAATTTCAGACCAAAATTCCAAACCATTGGCCACAGCACGATGTCAAATAAAAGCACTGCGAAAGGCAAATTTCATACTTATTTCACTATCCACAGCTTGAAAACCACTAAACTGACCAAAATTGAAACTTGGCATGTCAAGAGATTTACCCCACGTGATCGTGCCTGCAAAATGTCATGCAAATCCATTGAATGGTTGCAAAGTTATTAGAGTGCAAAATGTAAGGTTTAACATAGAAGCCCCTGCTTAACCCTACCTATAGTGGCATTACCGAGCCACTATAATATATAATCTATATGTACAAACACACACACACACACCTACACACCTATATATCTATATCCATATCTACATACACACACACACATATTGCAAAAACTGCATTAATGTACCAGTTAGGGTTCGGCTTAATGCCAGAAAAGTAGGGAAATACGGCATTAGGGTACCTACCTCCCACTATATTTATGTGTTAATAACAACTTAATAACAGTACTACCCAACACACTACAAATAATCCCAATAACAGATGTAACAAGCCTTTTCCTAATACAAGTAACAAACCTCTTAATAACAAGTCAACAAGCCCCTTAATGACACATGTAACAGCTACCCTAACCACCCCCAGCACTATTGCAAAGCATAGGACCCAGCAAAAGGTGTCCAGCCTAATGCATTATATAAAATAAAAGATGGCAGGGCCCAGCATACTCGTGAAATAATATAATCTTAGGGTAGAACAAGCTTATAAAGGTCAACCACCCTTTATGGCTTGTTCAACCCCTTGATTGTATTATTTCCTTGTATACCACACTTTGGGTTCATGGCATTATGGCTTGGCACATATGACTGGAATGAAACTTAAAATGTCAAGAGATGAACCCCATGAGACTGCAAAAGCTGAAGCAAACGTTCGTGTAAATCCGTTGAACAGTTGTGAAGATGTTACTCTGCAAAATTTGAGGTTTAACATGGAAAGCCCTGCTCAGCCAAACTATAGTGGTGCTACTGTGCCACTGTAATATATAATTAATGCACCAATTAGGATTCAGCTTAACTCCACAGAAGTAAGGAAATATGGTGTTAGGGTTTCCAACCCTAACCCCACCCCCCCCACAGCAAAATGAAAAAAACATTAGGGTTTTGGTTCTCCAGGTGTCTATGGTTGCTTATGCGGTTTTGTGCTTTTGCTGCTTGGGGAAGTGGGCAGTTAGGATTGGAAACCCTAATGCCGTATTTCCGTACTTTTATGGCATTAAGTTAAACCCTAATTAGTGCATTAACGCAGTTTTTTTTTTTTTGTAGTGTATTTCTTTTCCTTTTGACATAGTGAAACCATATCATCAGTAATGCAAGTCCTTTCACTAATAGATGCAGGAGCTGGGCCCTGTGCCAAGGGAGGAGAACGTACACAAGCTGAAGTGTCCATCTGCCTGTCTGCTATGAATGCAAAGAATTTGTGGTGCTGTCGGGGCTGCAGAACCACAGGGCCCTCTGGCCCCTCTGCGTCCATGTAGCTACAGATGCAGATGCACAGGGACAAGACTCATTCTGGCTGTGGAAGCACAGGATCCAAAGTAAGAAATGAGAAGTGGGGTTGCTATATTCTTTTCTAGAAGAAATTCATGCCTTTACTTGCAGCGATTCGATTGCCCATATTTTTATTAATAAAATCCCCCAAAGTTTTGCTCTTACAAATTAGCTTTTTCAAGGGGTATTCACACCTCAGAATGTATTTATTAGCAGTACTCATGTTGTTTATAAAAGGATTGAACTATTTTTTTTTTAAATTAATGAAACTGTGTGAATACGCCTCGAAAAAGCTTGTTTTAAGAGTGAAACGTTGAGGATTTTATTAACAAAAATATGGAAAATCGAATCGCCACAAGTGAAGGAATGAATTTCTTCTAGAAAAGACTACAGCAACCCCACTGCTTGTTTCTTCTTTTGAATACTGTTCTAGCACCTCGGGGAAGCTAAAAAGGAACTTTATAACCATTACCCACAGCATAACTTTTTTTTTGTTTTGCCTTTTTTCACTTTACAGAAGCACAGGGCCCTCTAGGCAGTGTGTTTCCATGCACCTATGGGTGAAGAGCCCTCTGGGCCCTATGCAAAATAGAAGACTTGTCTTCACATATGGTTACTTGGGACGTGTAAGTGAAGACTCAGATTCGGAATGGGAGCTACAGAACAAAGGGGACTTTTGTTGGGGGACAAGAGGACATTATTGCCTGCTAGCAGTAACTGTAGTCACTGAGGACTACTTTTGGCTTGAACTGAATTTTGCAAACCCTAATTTTCAGTCTGAACCAAAATTTTCAGTTTGTGAACTAAAATTTTTCGTTTGTGAGATTACATTTTCAGTTCACTTCAAAAGTTTTGGTTCACAAACTTAAATTTTTAGTTTGTGAACTGAACATTTTTCAGTTCAAAGCAAAAAAAAGTCTGACAAGCCAAAAATCAGATAAGGACAATGCCAAAGCCCGAAAATACTATTTCTGGACTGTTAAAACAAACACACATCAGAATCTTCTTTACGAGGTCCCATTTGGCAAAAGTCCTGGTTTTGTTTTTCTTAAAGTGTCAGTTTATATGTGCTTTCATATTTTTGTGGTAACCAAAATGAGGAAGCAAGATGGCAGCCGTCCTAAACCAAAAAATAAAAGAATGGTTCGTGAAAAGCATTTTTGGTTTGTGACACCTAAGTGCTGTGAACCAAAAACAGAGTCACAAACCAAAATGTGTTTGCTTCATACTGGACAGCTAGCCAAAACCAAACTTTAAATCCTTATAACCATAGAACTGTTTAATATTTTTTTCACAAAACTTTCAAAGGCAGTACCTTGGCACAGGCAGCTTCTAGCCTGAAAGTTTTGTGGAGGAATTCAGTACCATGAAGGCTGTACATCAAAGCCTATATATATATATATATATATATATATATATATGTGTTGAGTATAGGGAAAAAGTGACCCTTTTACAAAATTAGGGGTATCTAGATCTCAGAAACCGCACAATGTGCCGTCATGAAACTTTCTTCATCTTTAGATGATGGCTGTGTGACTGCGGCATACAAGTTTTTGGGCTATTCTGTCAAACACAGACAACGTTTTTAAGGTGCAAAGTTAGGAGTTTAACATTGAGCACCATATTCAGCCCTTACTACAGGGGCTATACCGTGCCCCTGTAATATTATAGGGGTGCGGTAATGCACATGTAGTTAGAGTTGAATAGCCTGTTTAATGATAAACCCCTAACTTTGCACATTAATATCTTTGGCTCCATTTGACAAAATGAGCTGAAATTTGGTGTGTGCTGTCAAGGAGGCAGTTCTTGATGTGCAAATGTTTGTGACGGCAGCTTGCGCGGATTCTGAGATCTGTAGCTGTCATTATTTGGGAAAATCTAACTTTTTTTTCCTATACTTAACATGGTTTTTTTTTGCTCTCCCCTACAGCCTGCTTGGAATAGAATTTTGTTCCCCAAACTTGCAGGGTACGTGTCATGTCCTAAGGCAATGTCTTTGACAGGTCTGGTAAAAAAAATATTAAAAGGTTCTAGAGTTATAAGGATTGAAATTTGTGTTTTCCAACCTGCATATGTACACTAGGGTTTTTGAGATAACGTTCTGTGGTGAAATTAAAAAATTGATGCTGCAAATGCGCAGTTTTGCTTTTGCGCCACTTGCTTGGCAGGGCACCAGACATTTTTTGTGACGTGCCAACTGCCATCTTGTTGATTTTTTTTTCCATGAACTAACAAATGTGGAAACTACATAAAAATGCTAGGATTAAAAAAAAAGTTTTGATTCTGATGTTTGTTTTTTAATATGATGCCTACAAATACCTTTTCTTGGCACCCAAAATCTCAGGTGCCCAGCTTAGCGGGAGGAGCGCTTCCCTCCGTTCTCTATACGAGAACAGTGGGAATTTTTTGACTTCTGCAGCCACTGCTGAACTCGTGCTGCTGGCTGCAGTGTGATCTATGAGTCGCTGTTTCCCTGGTGTTTGGTGGTGCGCCCACCCACCCCCACTCCATTGCCGTCCCAGGCAATGTGTGATGTTGCCCTGGTGTCTAGTGGCACCTCATGTCGTTCTGATCACTGTCCCCTTATTTGAAGTTAAAGCATAAGCCATAAGATGTGTTAAAAGATGGTGATAATGTTAATCATAGTGACTGTTTTACCATATACACTTCTGCATACCTGGTTCTGTTTGTGTGATTTTTTTTCATTATGTGTTTTGTATATTGTGTTAATATAAACCAATAAAAACATTTTAACTTCACTGTTGCCTAATTAATAAAAACTTTCCCTGGTGTCTAGGGGCACTTCCCATCCACCATCGCTGTCCCCATAAAGAATTCCCTGGTGTCTAGAGGCAACAAACCTCCACACATCAAACACAGTCCAGCAAAGTGGTGTGCAAAGGAATCAAAGCACAAAGAAAATTTAAGCAAAATGCAGTTTACTTTTCACAGTGTGCAAAATACAAATTAGAGCAGGAGTTCAGAGTAACTGCCCCTAGCGTCTCAACCACACGAGTCTTCAATTGGGTGGAGCTACACAGATGAACCAGTCCCTAATATTACAAGCAAAGTCCACGTCATGCTAGAAAGATCATTATCGCTTAAAGATCATGTGCAACGGTTTTTGCATATTTTTAATAAAAGCTTTAAAAGCTGAAATTCAAGTCGTTGTGTCATGATTAGTGTTTCCTGAAAATGTCATGCTGTTTGGTTTTGTGGTTTTCTTTAAATCAGCATTTGTTAACTTGCTGTACAGTGACTGAAAACAGTGGAGTTATTTCTGTCCCCTCAGTCAAGCTTAGAGTGTGATGACATCATTTTGGAGTAGCTTGCTGTTTCAGATTCCCAATCAGAGCAGCACTCTGTAGAGTTTCTGGTTTGCTGAGCTTTCCAGGTTCCTTGCAAACCCAGTCTCTGGTTTGTGTTTAGATAGATCAGCTTAAAATATATCATTCTCTTCCTTTATAAAGCTGATCATTTCAGTTCCAATGCTGAATTGAAGAAGTGGAAATCTTTTTCTGTGAGAAATCAGCTTGTCTGTATCACAGCTCTGTTCTTTCTAATCAAGCCTCAATTTTTTTTAACTGTATAACACAGGGCTGTTTTAATGAATATAAAATAAATCTAAATTTTGTTCATTCACAGAAACAGTTTGTCTTTGATGTAGACTTCATAAATACAATCATGTAAGAAAATTTTTTTTTCCATGTCAGATTGACAAACAGATGCTTGTCACACTCTGCTACAGTATTTCAAGCACATGTACTGTCAGAACTCACAAATTTAAGCTCTTTGGTGGTTTCTGTGTGAAAATACATCATGTACGTGTATAACTAGAACCACTGTGTGGCATCCTGATGCACTGTGTCTCTGCCCCACAGTTGCAGCAGCTGCAGTCTACTGCCACCAGTCCCCTGCCCCACAAGCCCCCTGCCTTCTGCTCCACATTTGAGGCTGCTGCACCCTCCTGCCCATTGTCTTCTCCCACACAGTCATGGATTGTGCACCCTGCTGTCTCCATCCCCTGCCTAAAGAATCAGGACTACTGCACCCTGCTGCTCCCTGCCTAAACAATTGGGGTTGCTGCACCCTGCTGCTCTATCTTCCCTACCCTCACAGTTAGGGAAGCTGCACCTGTTGCCCCCTGTTCCTGTCTCCACAGTCAAGGTTGCTGCGCTAGGCCCTTAAGTGCCATGTTCCCTGCCTCCATGGGCAGGGCTGCTGCTCCACGTGTACCCCATCTCACAGTCAGGGCTGCTGAACCCTGATGCCCCATGTGTCCTGCCCCACAGTCGAGGCTTCTGCACCATGCTGTTTTCTCTCACCTATCACCACAGACAGGGCTGCTGCATCCTGTTCTTTTCTACACAGTTGTGGTTGCTGTGGCCTGCTGTACCCTAGAGCCCCATGCCTCTGCAGTTAGGGCTGCTGCACCATGCTGCCACTTGCCACAAGATTCAGGACATTTACTGCACCCTGTTGCATGCCTCCACAGTTGAAGCAGTTGCACCCTGATGTCCCCTTGCCACCAGAGTCAGATCCTTTGCTACACTCTGCTGAGACAGGAATAGGGGGCAACATGTGCAGTGTCACTGACTGTGAGGGGGGGGGTAGCAGGGTGAGGCAACTCCAACTGTTTGGAAAGGGTGCAGCACAAGAGTAAGGGTATTTGCTGTACCCTGTCCCCTGCTTGTGGAGGCAAGAGGGCTGTGTGGTGCAGCAGGACACAACGGTAGCAGGGGACAAAGGACAGCATGGTGCAGAAACCTTGACTGTGGGGCAGGACACAGGTGGGCATCAGGATACAGCAGCCCTGACAGTGGTACAGGGAGTACATTGTGTAGCAGCCCAGCCCATTTGGGGCAATGGAAATGTGTAACAGTACTCAGCAGCCCCAAATGTGGATGTAGGCGGCATGAGACTCTAGAGTGTAGCACAGCACAGCAGCCCTGACTGTGGAGACAGGGACAGGGGGCAACAGGGTGCCGTGGCCCTGACTGTGAGCGTGGGGACAGAGCACAGCAGGGTGTAGCAGCCCTGAATGTTCGGGCAGGAGATAGGGGTGGCATCAGGATAAAGCAGCCCAAACTGTGGGACAGGGTGCAGCAGCCATGCCTGTCTGGGACTAGGGATGTGGGCAGCGGGGTATAGCAAAGGTTCGGACTCTGGTGGCAGGGGACAGCAGGATGCAACTGCTTCAACTGGGGAGGCATGCAGCAGGGCACAGCAAATGGCCTGCATCTTGTGGCAAGTGGCAGCATGGTGCAGCAGCCCAAACTGCAGCGGCATGGGGAACTAGAGCACAGCAGGCCATGGCAACCCCAACTGTGTAGAAAGGAGCAGGGTGCAGCACCCTGTCTCTGGTGAGAAGGGATAGAGGACAGCATGATGCAGAAATCTCGACTGTGGTGCAGAACATTGGGGGGGGGGGGGCATCAGGGTACAGCAGCCCTGACTATCAGATGGGGTACAGATGGTGCAGCAGCCCTGCCCATTTGGGGCAATGGAAGTGGGTAGCAGGGTGTAGCAAAAGCCCCACCTCTGGTGGCTAGGGCAGCATGGTACAGCAGCCCCAGCTGTGGAGGCAGGAGACCTGGCACACTAGGGCTAAGCATGGCATAGCAGCCCTGACTGTGGATACAGGAACAGGGGCCAACAGGTGCAGCTTCCCTAACTGTGAGGGTGAGGGACAGAGGGCAGCAGGGTGCGTCATCCCCAACTGTCTGGGCAGGGGGTGGCAGGGTGCAGCAGCCCTGATTCTTTAAGTAGGGGACGGAAGCAGCAGGGTGCACAATCACTGACTGTGTGGGAGAAGACAGTGGACAGCAGGGTGCAGCAGTCTCGCATGTGGAGCAGAAGGCAGGGAACTTGTGGGGCAAGGACAGGTGGCAGTAGACTGCAGCTGCCTCAGCTGTGGGGCAGAGACACGGTGCATCGGGATGCCACATAGTGTTTCTAGTTGTACATGTACATGATATAGTTTCACACAGAAACCACCAAAGAAATGAAATTTGTGAGTTCAAACAGGTGCCTGTCACACTCTGCTACAGTATTTCAAGCACATGTGCTGTTTGTCTATCTGACATAAAAAAAAATGTTCTTACATGAACATATTTATGAAGGCTACATCAAAGAACTGTTTCTGTGAATGAACAAAAGTTAGATTTATTTTATATTCATTCAGCAGCCCTGTGCTATATAGTTAGAAAAAAAAATCAGATTTTTGATTAGAAAGAACTGAAAGCTGTGATACAGACAAGCTGATTTCTCATCGAGAAAGATTTCCACTACTTCAATTCAGCATTGAAACTGAAATGATCAGCTTTTTGTCAGACAATAATGATATGTTTTAAGTTAAACTATCTAAACACAAACCAGAGACTGGGTTTGTAAGAAACTTGGAGAACTCAGCAAACCATTAACTGTAAAAAGTACTGCTCTGATTGGGAATCTGAAACAGTAAGCTACTCCAAAATGATGTCATCGCATTCTAAGTTTGACTGAGAGGACAGAAATAACTCCACTGTTTTCAGCTACTGTAGAGCAAATTGACAAATGCTGATTTAAAGAAAACTACAAACTCAAACAGCATGAAATTTTCAAGAAACACTAATCATGCCACAGGGACTTGAATGTCAGCCTTTCAAACTTTTATAAAAAATACATAAAAAACATTGCACATGATCTTTAAAGGCCCAGTGTCCTAAATACATAAGTTAATAATCACTCTGTGTTATGCAACATTAATCCCAAGAGATGAACTCAAAGTAAATAATTCATTCACTAGCAAATCTTCTCTAAAGTCTAACACAGAGAGAAAAAAAAAGAAACAGAAAAAGAGAGAAATGTCACGCTACCACGTACTAATGGATAAAGTATCCAGGGGCTATCAAGCAGTGAAGTTGCCAACCTCCATTGAGGCAGTTGCCCACTGAGTAGGAAGGATCCCAAATAGGACGAGTTGGTGGCAGCTAAGAAAGGAAGAGAGAAACAAACATTCCATTAAATACATGTATACACATTACAAAAGTACACAGATCAGGGAATACATTATTATGCACAAAACCTTTTCAGTTTAATAAAGCATCTCGTACAGATCAAACCTAGTTTCACCAATACATAAAGGTGCATACTGGGAATTAATATACTCTCCTTTTGTGTAGGAATTGCTTGATATCCCAGTTGTTATTCAGACCATTTGGTTTGACTGAATCCAACTTGAATAGCCACATGCTTTCTTTTTGTAAAAGCTTGTTAGCTCTATCCCCTTCCCAAGGATCTGATGATATCAAACAATCCCCTGAAATTTTAAACACTCTGGTTTGGAATTGTTGTGGGTGGCAAAGCGTGTGCCCATGGGAGTATCATATCATGGGCACACATCAGATCCGTGGGGAGGGGATACCCAGGGTATTCACCTGTTTATCCTCTACAGGGGTACCCATCACACTCCTATCATATGCTGGTTTACCCGACACCAGGGTTTCCTGTGAGTTACCCACCAGTCTACAAGCCCCCTCCACCTCCTCCCCGTGCTATGTCAGACTGTTGGGCTATCCTACAGTCATGGTGGTTTGAAACTAAGGCCCAGCTCGTGTTGGAGTTGGATAGCTGCCACCCACTTCAGGAGGTTCCCCGGGGTCTGCTGGATCAGCCACTCATGCCTTCTCCTACACTGGACATGCGACAGCCAACATCGGGACCTCAGAAAGTGTTTGTTAGGTTGGATGCCAGGTAGAGCACCGCCTGACACCTGGAAACCTTCTCAGCCTGACGTTTGGTCCTCTGGCTTGTATCTGGACTCAGAATCTGGTTCCTTTTCCTCTTTGGCATCGGGATTCGAGACTCCTTCCATGGAGGAACCTCAGCCTAAGGAGCCCCCAAAATCTCCACCTGAGGACCCTTCTTTCACAGATCTTCTCAAGAAAATTGCAGAGGTCTATTAATGGAAGTCCAATGCTCAGGACCCCAAGTGCCAAAGACTGGTGGAGCATTTGTATATGTAGGAGGTAGCTCCTGTCCTCACTCCCTCTTGGTTGGAACCACATGAAGACCTGGCATCCACAATTTAGATGATGCCCTCCTTGATTCTGGCAGTAGCCAAAAAGGCTGACCGGACCTATCGGATGCCAGAGGGGAAAGAAAACCTTAGTGTCCATCCCAAGGCGGCCCCTGTGGTCATCGCAGCGGCCCCCATTATAGGTCGTCCAAGCTGAGACATATGCGCACCTCTCCTCCTGATAAGGAGTCAAGACAGCTGGACCAATTCGGGAGGAAGTTTTATTTCTCATCAGCATTGGCCATACGTACCTTAAACTATGTAGCCCATATGATGGTCTACCAAAAGTCTCTTTTTTTAGCCAGCTGGAGCCGGCCATCGAAGCGCTACCCGACTCAGAGTCCAGATCCATTCTGGCAGACTCCATTAGGTCTGCCAAGGTTGCATGTAGGCATTCTTTGGGGGCCACCTGTGGTGCCGTGGATTCCTTGGCCAGGGGCACCGCCACAGTGGTTAGCCTCAGGAGATTCTCCTGGCTAAGGGTATCTGGACTGGCAACAGAGGTTCAGGCGGCCATCTAGGATGCTCATTTCAGGGGCTCAGTCCTCTTTGGGGGCGATGCTCACATCATCACCAGCCTGCAGGATAAGGACAAGGCCCTTAGATTGGTCCACATAATGTACTGCCCTAATTTTCAGGCTAAAAAGCCTTTTCATTGCCAAGCAAAGTGGCAGACAAAGCAACAGCAAACGACCTGACATCAACCAAAACAACGGGCTTCATCGGCCGCAGCCGCCCCTCTTGCAAAGGCCCAAAGAGCTTCCGGCGTGGCTCTCCCCAAACACCCCCCCCTTGACTCGTGGTATGCTCTCCCTCCTCCATGTCCCTCGGGGAAGCCGGTGGGTTGAAGGTTCGCCAGCCATCTACTGGGGTGGTGGGCAGTAACCACCGACTTATAGGTACTCCAGTTGGCAGGACAGGGCCACTCTCTGGAGTTTGTGGAAAAACCTCCAGAAAGGCCACAAGTAATGTCCTACTATCCAGTGGCTCACATTCCTCAACTAAGAGAGGAGATCGAGGCTCTGTTACAAAAGGAGGCAGCAGAACCAGTTCCATCCAGCCTGGTAGGAAAGGGGTATTATTTCCACTTCTTCCCGGTCCCCAAAAAGACAGGAGATTTGCATCCCATTTTGAACCTCAGTACTCTAAACCTGTACATAGAGTGCAAATGGTTTTGATTGCTAACCCCGCCCCGGGTCTGCTGCCCCATCTGCATGAGGGGCAGTGGCTCTGTGCTGTGGATATGCAGGATGCCTATCTGCATATCCTGATCTTTCAGGCCCATCGCCGCCACCTCCAATTCGCCTTTCAGGGGAGCATTACCAGTTCAAGGCACTTCCCTTTGTCCTGTCCTCAGCACCACAGGTTTTTACCACGTGCCTAGTGGTAGCGGCGGTGGCCTTGAGGCGTCAGGGCCACTGTGTGTTCCCCTACCTCAACAGCTGGATCCTGTCAGCTCCGTCGAGGGAGTAGCTGGAACTTTCTCTCTAGGCTACCTTGGATCTTTTTACGCAGATTTGGATTTCTGTGAACCTCTCAAAATTCCAACTTGCCCTTTCCCAGCATCTCCAGTTTATTGGAGCTGTGTTGAATACAGTGCAGGGTATGGCTTTCCTCCCTCTCGACAGGGTGGAAACATTGCAGAGGCAGGCTCATCTGGTAGCCTCCAGCAGGCGGGTATCGGCCAGGTTGATTCTTCGATTGCTCAGTCTTATGGCAACAGCCATCCCCATTGTTTCTTTAGCCAGACTCCACATGGGAATCTCACAGTGTATGCTCAGAGCACAGTGGGATCAGAGGCTGGATGACCTAGACCACATGGTCATGGTCTCTAATTCAGTGCAGACGGATCTCCTATGGTGGCAGGATCTCACCAAAGGGATTCCCTTCCAGTTCCCTCCTCCCACCCAGACCCTGACCACAGATGCGTCAGAGATGGATGGGTTGGAGCGCTCACCTTGGGAACCACAGAACACAAGGACTGTGGTCTCGGGTGGAAATCCCTCTGCAAGTAAATGTGTTGGAGATGAGAGTGGTGCTGTGTGCCCTTCAGGCTTTCTAGCACCTGCTTTACCAGGGCACTCTTAGTCCAGTCAGACAATATGTGTATATTATGGTATCTCAACAGGCAAAGGGGGCACTCGCTCGTATCCCCTCTGCAGGGAGGCGATGCCTGTGTGGAATTGGGTAGTTCTGCACTGAGTTCACCTCACAGCTGTTCAAGGTCCGGCCATGCAAAACATCCTAGTGGACAGTCTGGGCTGCAGCAGAGTAAGAGCCCATAAGTGGGAGCTGAAGCAAGACATGGCTGATCACATTTTCGACCTGGATCTGTTCGCCTCCACATACAATGCAAAACTACACAGGTTTTGCTCGCTTGCATCCCAGGCATGGTGTTTTTTGGCGAGACGCGTAATCTCTCTGCTGTACAGGTAGGTTTTTGTATGCCTTCCCTCCATTTCTAGTTCTGCAGAGAGTGCTGCTCAAACTTTAAGTGGAGGGCGGCCCACATGGTTCTGATCGGCCCGTTTTGGCCTTGTCAGCTTTGGTTTCTGCTTCTTCAGTGGCTAGCAGTGGAACCTCTGGTTCCACTGCCCCTCTGCCACGATCTCCTGACTCAGGAGAGGGGCACACTGGTTCATACAGGGCTGAAATCCCTTCACCTTCATGCGTGGCACCTCGGGACATAGCTGCTTCACGATATGGAGTTTCCTCCAAAGTGGCACAGGTCCTGGTAGAGGCTAGAAAGCTTTATACGAGGATGACATATGCCTTGAAGTGGAAGCGTTTCTCCATTTGGGCCTCCTCGAAGGGTTGGGACCCCTTTCTGTGTCCCGTTTCTCAAGTCATGGAGTATCTCCTGCACCTATATGACCTGGGCCTGAGCTGCTCTTCATTGAAGGGTCACCTCTCGGCGGTTTCTGCCTACCGCACTTTGGTGGAAGGTAAGACAGTAGCTCAACTGGAGGTTTCCAAAACTTTCCTGAAATGAATCCTCCACCTAAAACCCCCGATGTGCAGCTCCATGCCACCTTGGGACCTTAATTTTAGTTTGGAAAAATTTACCCTGCCTCCATTCGAACCAGCTAGTTCTTGTGATATGCGCTATTTGTTTTGGAAAGCACTCTTTTTAGTGGCAGTCACTTCTGCCTTGAGGATTTCCGAGCTTCAGGTCCTGATGTGTAAGGAGCCTTATTTCATTTTTCACAGAGGCTGGGTGGCTCTGGGTACCAACTCTCAGTTCTTACCGAAGGTGGTTTCTGAATTTATGTTAAACCAGTCAATTCATCTGCCAGTGTGATACCCCGAGCATTCCAGTTTGGGGCTATTCTGCATACTTTGGATGTTCATAGAATCCTGCATTATTGCACTACCAGGACCAAGTCTGTCCTGAAATCGGACCAACATTTTCTTTATTTTTCCACACCCAAGAGAGATGGCGCCACAGATTCCAAACAGTGTTGATCCAAATGGTTGGCAAACTGTATTGTTTTCTGTTACTAGAAGTATGGTAAAACTCTCCCGGTGGAGGTTAAGGGGCATTCCACCAGGAGCATGGCTGCCTCTACTGCTTGTTTCAGGAATGTGTCAGCCGCTGACATTTGTGCTGTGGCTACTTGGAGTTCTGCCCACACTTTCACAAAGCATTACAGTCTGGGCATTGTCTTTAGGCGTAGGGCAGGCTTTGGTCTCGCTGTCCTCCAGGGTCTTCTGTCCTAAGTTTCTGCCTTTTGCAGGTCCTTTCCTGCCTCCCATGTTTGTTTCTTCTGATGCACACTGCTTGGGACTAAGTCCTCAGGGTTATTACCTACTGCAAGAGTCCTCTCAAAGTAAGATAGTAGTGTTATGTAAGAACTTACCATAACAGTAGATCTTCGATAAAGGCTTTTGCAGTAGATAACCTTTTTCCTTTCCTCCTCCCCCTGGGTTTCTTTGTTACTCTTTTTTTCTATGAGCTCAGTCTGGGTTCCATGAGCCTCTTCTCCATTTTTCTGTTGCTCCTCCTCTGAGGTCTCCGACGGGAGAACTGGAAGGCAGGAGTTGGGCCCCCATACTATATAGTGTCACGCTGATGTCCGTCAAGTCATGTCAGACACTGCTAGCTAAAGTTTCCGTGTGGTCCTGATGCCAGGGGGTGCAGTCCTCATGGTTATTACCTACTGCAAGAGCCTCTCTCGAAGATCCACTCTTACGGTAGGTTCTTACATAGCTGTTCTTTTTCGCACCTGTGGCGTTGGAATAGCCTTGCAGTTCCACAGAATCATGTTTTGGCGGTGATTCGAAAATTTCTGTACCAGGTACATGAGGTGGGGTTGCAAGATGGCTATGCTGACAGTTTGGTCACTGTTGTCCTATAAATGGAAGCACAGGGCCCAGAGGCAAATAAGGATACGATTATACTATCTCAAAAAACAAGGAAATAAATTGCAAAAAACATTGTTAATGCTCTAGTTACGGTTAAAGCCACAAAAGTAGGGAAATGTGGTGTTAGGATTTCCA
This sequence comes from Neoceratodus forsteri, assembly GCA_016271365.2. Taxonomy (NCBI): domain Eukaryota; kingdom Metazoa; phylum Chordata; order Ceratodontiformes; family Ceratodontidae; genus Neoceratodus; species Neoceratodus forsteri. The sequence goes on from CM057458.1 coordinate 559,721,754, forward strand.
ACTGTAACATCCTACCCAACCCTGCACACACCAGCAGTTCGGAGGTGTGCCTCGGGGTTGTCAGCCCTAATGCTCAGTCACCCCATTCTCTTATACTGTACCTATCTCAGCTTATTTACTTGTTGAATGGGGTGAGTGTTAAGGCTGACGACCCCAAGGTACACCCCTGGCGCCTGTTGGTGTGTGCATGGTGGGAGTGGAGTGTTAAGGTTCGAAATATATGTATACACAAAACGAAACAGTTGTGGAAAACATTTTTCTTCGAATCTCCGACTTAGTGTGTTATCAGAAACAGAAAACAGCTGGCAGAAGAATGCCTTATGGTCTATAAAGTCTGTCCTGTTAGGTGGTACATGCCCTCTAGGGGTTTATGACAACCTCCTCAGCTCCCTTAACAAGCCCTTTATGTCTGTTCCACCCCATCTTGAATTCTTCCACTGTTTTTTGCACTGACCAGGATTATGGGAAGCTTATTGCACCCCTCTGCTGCCTAGTTAAACAAAACAAAAAAAATACTTTCTAATACTCTTCTTAAACCTACCCCCCCCCCGTTTTTCTGCTGACACTAAGTGTGAACAGCTTGCTTGAACCCACTTACTCTGCATTTTTCTAAACCTTTCAGTCACATTCTCCACCCCCCCTCCCAAAATCAGTTCTCTAATGAGTACATGTTGAGGCTTTCCAGTCTCTGCTCCCAAGTCCTCCCTTGTACCATCATGTCACTCTTCTCCACACTTTCCAGCATATTTATGTCCATCTTTAGATAAGAGATCCAACACTGCACACAGTAGTAATCCAGGTGCAGCCGTACCAGGGTTCTGTAAAGGGTCAAGATTACCTCTTTTCTCCTGTTGCTGAGCCACCTCTTTTTTCGTCTTGCTGCTGAACCAGGTAAATGACATTTTCCTCGATATTTATTTATTTATTTGAATTTTAATGACCGGGTAGACCCAACTGAGGCAAGACAGTCCCTTTGTCAGTGGCGACCCAGGGAACCTAAGCATTCCACAAGTATTGGTCATTAAACAATGTACCGACAGTGGTACCATCAGTAGTAACAATAACAAGTAGGGGTATTAGCAGTGTGATACAAAGTGGAACATAAGATAGGGAACAAGCATACATTCTACGATATAACCATTTTCTATCTCATATTTATACAGGGTACAAAGACGAACATAAGATAGGTAACAGATAGGTAACATCATACATTCTAAGACAATAACAACTTTCCATCTCATATTTCACAGTGTACATAAAATGAGCAGTATATAGGATTCTCTCCTACCTGTTGCATTGCAGTTGGCATTGGGGCTACTTGCTAGAAAGGGCATATGATAAGGCTCTGAAACAAAGCTCCTTTCTTGTTAGTACAGTATTGCTATTTCAGTCTGACTGTATTAGCAACCCACAGACTCTGGATAAGGGTGCACAGTTTTTTAAACACGGTTTCTTACATAAGCAATCTGTGATCAGGCTTAAAAGCACTTTAGGGACTTAGAAGCAGACTGCTTATTTAAAAAAAAAAATGGACATTGCACTTAAACTTGATTGCTAGTTTAGTTACGTTAGCACAAAAGGGTGTTTAACAATTCAGTAGATGCTCCTAGATGTTCCCAGTGTCTGTGGACAGCTGCGTGACTGTGGTCTGAACAAAGTAATGCAACCCATGTGCATGCATTTTTAATTTCATTCAATTTAGTTTTACCAAAGAGAGACAACTGTTTTTCAACCTTTGGTTTAAGTTAGGAAATAAAAAGATCTGTTCAGGGGGTGTATAGCCGTATTTGCAACCATTTTCCACTTAACTGGGGATAAGGGAGGCCTCTACGAAATTCACCACTCCCCATCTGATCCAGTCCCAGTGATTCCACAGATTTGCACGGTCTGTCTGGTGAAGGGTGTTTTGGGGGGCCGGGGTTGGTTTTGCCCTAATTTTGGCTCTGTCTGTATGGGGACAAAAAGTAGTCACTCATAATGGAGAGCATGAGCTGGAGTTAGGAAAATGGCTAGGTTGTGGTACGAGATTGTTCAGACCCAAAGGAAGACCATTCGTTTGATTCAGCAAGATTAAAGGATCTTTTTTTCCTTTTATCTCCTTTATTTTTATCCTCCTGCAGCCACAGTCCCTGCCTACCTCCAGCCACCGTTTTCTCCTCACCACAGACCCCGGAGCTGTGCATGCCCAGCTGGCATACGCATCTGTGCCGTCGAGAGGGGCCCCCTCTGATGCCCCCGCACCCTGCCAGGATCCACTAACGGCACACGCCTGTCCAGGCATCTGCCGGCCGGTGAAGTGTGGCTGTCAAGCTGCCGCGGGCTTTGTGCTGCCATTTTTCTCCTATTTTGTCTCCTGGAGTGTGAGCGTGCAATGACGTCGCGAACGTGCTGTTATCTGCCGCACTCCATTCTTGCTGCATCACTCTAGTAGTGCCCCCGGTTGTCACCAGGGACCGCTACAGAGTAGTGATTCCCTGGATCCCTCCCCAGGATGGGAGAGCAGTCCACCGGACTCAATCCCATCCCTCCCCTGCCGACCCCTGACACCCTGGGCTCGCGTCCGAACCCGGGTTGCCAGTGTGACGTGAAGTGTGGCATCCAGCGCCTCAACCCTTAGCGCCACCGGGCCCCAAGATTAAGGGATCTTTTTACGCTAATGTCACAGTGTGTCATGCGATTGGTTAAATCCCGAGGAAGAACTGTGCCTCAGATTCCCCAAGACTTATGGAACTTTTTATACAACATCACAATATGCTAACAACTCATTATAACATCAGTTTGCTTACTTTTCTGTGCTTTGTGCTTTAATCCTAACTGATGCATTAATGTACCTTTTTGCAATTTCCTTACTATATGAAAAAGATACATAAGTCACCTGTTACCTCTTACCATGCCATGGGCCTATAGTGTGATTTATGAATGACGCTGCAGGCCATTCCTAAAGCACCTGGCCCATCACACTCTGGCCCAGACCCATAGCATGTTTTGGAAGTGGATTTATAGGCTGTTGGGAAATCACCTGACCTGTCGCATACTGTCCCACGCCTATAGTGTTCACCTGACCTACCACTCAGTGCTCTGGATGAAAAATGTGATCTGATGTTGGGGATATCTCTTGCAGCAGGCCACACCAATGGAACTGCCACCATCAGGCACTAGGACCACCCAGAAACTTTTCTAGCTAGCAATGTATGTGGGGGCCGCCCACTCCGATGTCACCCTCTGACATTGGCCAACCCTAGAAGAGTGGGCAGCCCATGCTCCCTCCTCAGTTCTTTCCCTGCTGTCGACCAATGCACGTCGGACCTCTAGAGACTGCCACAAACTTCAGTCGACCTCCATTTTCTTCTGAATTTTATTTTCTCTCCCTAGTTTTTTGAATTTTCTTAGATTCTTTTTGTATGTCAGACCTGTTTTCGTCTTCCAACTGGGCCTGCAAGGCAAAGTGTTCCTGTGGGAAACCGTTCCTATAGAGGGATGCCACACTGCTCGAATCTGCTGCTTCTGGCCTACTCGTGACACTAAGGCCTGCGACATCTGCAGAGGCTTCAACCAGGTCATTTAACGCCATTGCCAGTGGGCACTAGAAGAACAATTGGATATTGTGGCAGTCACAGAAACGTGGTACACCGAGAACCATGAATGGGATGTCAACATACCAGAGTACACAATCTACAGAAGGGACAGGGAAGGTAAAAGAGGAGGTGGAGTAGCTCTATACATAAGGGAAGGGATCAAAGCTACAGAACTAAAAAGTAAAGGGGGAGGACAAGAGGCACTCTGGGTCACCTTGGAGATGGGTAGTGGCATCGCAATCCGCACAGGGGTTGTATACAGACCCCTGTCTCAAGGAGAAATGGACAAGAAAATGATAGGACATTCTCAAAATGGCTGAAAAGGAGATACTGTTGATGGGGACCTGAATATGCCAGATGTTAACTGGAGGACATGTACTGCAGCCACATCCAAGAGCAGGGTCATTCTCGATGCCCTGCAGGGGCAGACCTAGACAGCTAGTGCTGGAACCCACTCGAGGGAGCAATACTAGACCTGGTACTCTCAAATGGAGAGAAGATCACAAATTTAGAAGTCAGTAGACATCTGGGAACAAGTGACCACTGCACAGTGTGCTTCACAATGAGCACAACCATGGAGATAAGCCATACAAAACAAGGATACTGGACTTTAGAAGGGCTGACTTTGGCAAAATGGGTGAACACCTGAAGAATGCACTAGCAAATGGCCAAATAGGAGGGGTGGAAGAACAATGGAGAAAATCAAAACTGCCATCATAGAGGCAACAAGTCTTTGTGTAAAACAAATAAAGAAAACAAAGGAGTAAAACCACTATGGTTCTCAAAAGAGGTGGCAGGGAAGGTTAAGGAGAAAAAGGCTGCATTCAAAAAGTATAAGGAATCACAAAGGGAGCATGACAGGGAACTGTATCAATTAAAGCAGAAAGAAGTAGGAAAGGCAGTCAGAATAGCAAAGGCACAAACCGAGGAAAAAATAGCCAACTCAGTCAAAAAGGGGGATAAAACCTTTTATAGGTACATTAGGGAGCATAGAAAGGTTAAGGGAGGGATAGTGAAGATTAATAAAGGAGAGGGTAGGTGGGTAGAGGGAGACAGTAAAAAGGCAGAGATACTGAATGAATACTTTTGCTCAGTATTCACAAAAGAAGATGAGGAGCAGTTACCTAAACCAGACAATAGAAGCACTCTGGGTAGGAGGGTTGACACCAGTCCATTCACAGAAGAAAGAGTCCTGAAAGAACTCCTAAAACTCAAGGTGGACAGAGCAATGGGGCCTGATGGGATTCACCCCAGAATCTTAAAAGAACTATGGGGACTCTAGTGACACCACTGACCACACTTTTTACAAATCATGGCAGGGTGGGGTGGTACCTGAGGACTGGAGGAGGGCAGATGTGATTCCCCTTACAAAAGTGGAGCAAGGCAGAAGCAGGAAACTACAGACCTGTAAGTTTGACCTCAGTGGTAGGGAAATGATGGAATCACTTCTGAAAGAAAGAATTGTTGAGTACCTAGAGGCAGAGGCACAGGACACAAAGCAGCATGGATTTACAGCAGGAAGGTCATGTCAGACTAATCTAATTGATTTCTTTGACTGGGTGACCAAAGTAATAGACCAGGGAGGGGCTGTGGATATGGCCTACCTAGACTTTAGCAAGGCATTTGACACAGTCCCACACAAAAGATTAATAATCAAGTTAGCCAGCCTGGGAGTGGGTCCCAGGGTGGTAGCCTGGATAGCGAACTGGCTGCACAACAGGACACAGAAGGTAATAGTGAATGGAACACATTCCAAAGAAAGGGGGGTTACTAGTGGAGTACCTCAGGGCTCAGTACTGGGTCCAATCCTCTTTAACATCTTTATAAGTGACATTGCAGAGGGTCTGGAGGGAAAGGTATGCCTCTTTGCAGATGACACAAAGATCTGTAACAGAGTTGATACACGAGAGGGGGTAGAAAAGATGAGAAGGGACTTGGCAAGGTTGGAGGAATGGTCAGACATATGGCAACTTAGATTCAATGCAAAGAAGTGCAAAGTAATGCACCTGGGAAACAAAAACCCAGGAGAAGAGTACACAATAGCAGGGGAGGTACTAACAACAACAAAAATGGAAAGGGACCTGGGGGTAGTCATATCAGATGACCTAAAGGTGGGTAAGCAATGTGAAAAGTCGGTAAGGAGAGCCAGGGGGATACTGGGATGCATAGGAAGGGGCATCACAAGTAGAAAAAGGGAAGTGGTTATCCCTCTATACAGACGGTTGGCGAGACCCCATCTGGAGTACTGTGTGCAATTTTGGAGACCTCATCTACGCAAGGACATAGACAGGATGGAAGCAGTCCAGAGGAGGGCAACTAAAATGGTGCAGGGTCTACATCAGAAACCATATGAAGAGAGACTGAGAGAGCTTAATATGTGTACCCTTGATGAAAGGAGGGACAGGGGGGACATGATAGAAACGTTCAAGTACCTCAAGGGAATCAACAAAGTCTAGGAGGGTAGCATCTTTCAGAAAAAGAGATGTGTAAGAACAAGGGGGCACAGTTTAAAGATAGAGGGGGGACGGCTCAGGGGTAATGTGAGGAAATTCTTTTTCATGGAGAGAGTGGTGGATACATGGAACAGCCTTACTGAAGAGGTTGTTGGGTCTAAAACAGTGGGGGAATTCAAACATGCATGGGACAGACACAAAGCAGTTATAGTGGGGGGTTGCAGGAAGCAGGCTGTTTAACTAGAATCTGCAGCTTATCCAGTAGGTAGGAAACTGGGTGGGCCAAGTGGTCCTTATCTGCCGTCAAAGTCTATGTTTCTATGTTTAACTCCTCCTGCAGCAGAAGGTCGCCAGCATGGAATGGGAGCTGCAGGCCAGAAGCTCTTCCTTCCTCCGGCCCTGTCTTCAGGGCCACAACCATCCTCCTTCAGGTGGGAAGTCCGATGGCAAGTACAAGCACCGGGACAAGAACCACGTAAAACCCCAGTCCTCCTCCCGCTTGTGGTCCCTGCAGAAGCCTGTGAGAGGGAGATCCTGCCACTCTTGAGGACTGACCTTTTCTTAAATCTGTTTCAACAGTTCTTCTATTTCTTAGCCTAATCTATCCTTTACAATTTCTAGTCCATAAGGTTGGCCACCTATGGGCGCCCCTCCCCTTTTTTGATTATGCTATAGTGTCCTCTTTAATTTTCCTTTTCCTTCTCAGGACCTTGTTCAGGGAGGTTACTGTGGTGACCTCCGAGCTGATGCAAGGGCAGGCTGTTTTGGATTTAGTATGCAGTAGCACTACGTCATAAAATACCTTGATGTATATGCCTTATGTGTATGAAACCTGTAAATGTTGAAAATACCACGGCACTAGGTATTTTTGATAAAGGTAAAAAGTTACTAGGGCACTGTATTATAAAAATTAAGATTGTACTTCAAGAGGAAGTTCTTGCAGCAGGTAACACATATAGGACTGACGCCACCTGGCGGCGGTTCACGGCAAATTTTTCTCTAGCAGTACTAAGGGAGGACCCCCCCCCGCCAACGTCTGCTCCACTCCGACATCCCCTCTATATAGGAGGGGTGGTCCCCACATGCTCCAGTTCTTTCCCACTTCTGGCACAGGTTAGTTCACAATCGACTGCCGTTTGTCAGTACCGACCACTCTTGTATTATTTTCCACCATTTTTTTCTCAGATTTTTTCCTCTTATGTCAACTCCTTCAAAGGGCACCCTAACAAGTTCTGTTGTGGGTGCCAGATTCCCTTAAAAGACTGCCATTCCTCCTGTTTGTACTGCCTAGGTCCAGACCATGACATGTGGCGCCTGTTCCCATTGTCAGGCCTTCAATAGAAGGACTCTCATCAGGCGGCAAAAGTCACTTTCAGTTTTCATCGCGTAGTCAAAATTGGCCGCTATGGAGAGAGCTTCTTTCTTGGAGGAATCTGATCCATCGCCTACTAGAAAAAAGCATCACAAGGAGAAGCACCACGACTGCAGGGAGTGGAAGAGGTCTCACTCAAGGCCCAGGTCCACAGGCTCCCACTCAGCCTTCAGATCCGGCTCCTCCGGTTACGACTCCCGCCTTACGGCCCTCAAGCCGCCTGCTTCTGCCTCTGGCTCTTTGGCCCAGAAATCTTCTGGCACCACTCTGCAGCCTGTTAAGGTGCACCCGCCCCGCTGATCAAGCATCCTCCTCCCGCTCGGCCTCCTTGTCTGCGGCTGACCTTCAGGAGTCGAGAAAGGCCTCCAGGGCTTCGGCTAGTAGGGCCTCGTTCTTACTGCCAAAATCTAAGGATTCCGACCACAGTAAGTATGGCATTCTTCGGGCAAACCTCATAAGCACTCTGACCGTACCAAGTCCAAAACCTCTGAGGGACGTCCGTCGGACTCTGCAGATAAACGGGCGCTGGACCGATGCACCAATGCCGCTTTGCCCGCATCCACCCCGCCACCGGTCACGGTGGTCCCGACGCCAGCTTCTCCGGCCCGGCCTGACGTCAGCTCTGAGGCCACCCCTCTCCCCTCAGCAGATGGCAGTCCACCTGCCGTCAGAGCCTGACGATGGGGTAACTGACATACCTCCGTCGTCACCTATCAGACCAATGCCGGTCAACCCTGATATTCGCTCCGGTGCTCCTAAGCTGATGCCTGTCACCCCTAATGCTGGCACTGAAGGCTCTGGCATGGCTGCACCTCCCGTGCCAGACTCTCCCAAGTTTAACATGGCGCAGGTCAAGGAACTTTTCTCCCACTGGTGGGATACAGTAAAGCAGGACCTTCCAGTGGTCCCTCCTCCATCCACGCCTCACTCTGCTCCTGTTCCTGATCTGGACACAGTTGTGGTTGCTGAACCATCCAGAGACGAGGCTGGGAAAGAGCCGGCTACATCCAGAAAACATACCGATAAAACTAGACACCGGAGGACCCGGTCAAGAAGCTCCTCCCGTTCGCCTTCTTCAGATGAAAGACGCAAGAGGAGGCAACATCGCTCCCCTTTCTTGTCGCCTTCAGAGTCGTATGTCGACTCCAACTTCTCCTTACCGGACTCTGACGTTGACTCTGCCCACGGGGACCCGGAGGCTCATCCCAAGTCCCCGCCTGATGACCCCAGTTTCATGGAGGTCATGAGACAAATTCAGGAAAACATGGGTTGGAACACAGAGGCCCTTGACCCTGAGCGCTTGCGACTGTCCAAGTACCTCTGCCAAAAAGATCCCAAGCCGGTGGACACCTTCCAGGATGTCACATACGCTACCTGGAGGCATCCTCATTCCTCTTCTGCGGTACCAAGAAAGGCACACAGACTGTACCGGGCTCCTAAGGACCATCCCTTCTTGGCCAAACACCCTATCGCTGACTCGGTGGTGATTTCAGCAGCTCACGATCATTTGCAGAGGCCCAAACACCTGAGCACCCAGCTGCCCGACAGGGAGTCTAAGCAGCTGGATTCATTGGGCAGAAAGGTGTACTCATCTGCTCCCTGCAGTATCAGGAGTCTCAGTTTCTTGACTCACATGGTCCAGTTCCAGAATGCCCTCTGGGAACAAGGGCTGGACATTGTGCAGAGCTTGCCAGGCTTCTACATACTGGCTCGGACGTGGGCACGCACGTCCTGAGATCAACCTATGACTCTGTGGGCACCTCTGCGAGGGCGGCCACCTCTGGCATCTGCCTCCAGCGCCACTTCTGGCTCTGAGGTTCTATCCAGATGTTCTAACCAACCTTCTGGATGCTCCCTTTAAAGGCTCCGTGCTCTTTGGCGAAGAGTTGGAGAGGATAATTTTCAAACTACAGGACCGTCTGCACCGTGGAGTCCATGTATCACCCGAAACAGGGATGGTTTCGTAGGTCCCATTTTCGTAGCTGTAGGGGACAACAGCCTCAGCAGCCACCGCATCATGGCAGCTTTGGTCGTAGAGGTGGTGCCAGGGGCCCCTCAACCACCACCTAACAACAGGCTTGACCTGCCGCCACTGCCCTCCCTCCCCTTCCCAATGCCTGACTGTCCAGGTGACCCGCCTCTCCCAGATATCCTGTCAGGAGAGCCGGTTGATGGTCACTTTTCTCTCTACGCAGATGCCTGGAGACAAGTGACCTCCGACCAGTGGGTTCCTGACTTCGTGGAATTCGGGCATTCCATTGAGTTCGACACCATCCTTCTGGACAGTCCACCACCCCCATCCTGCTATCTGAGGGAGCACAGGGTTCTCATTCAGCAGGAGATTCAGTCCCTGCTGGACAAGAATGCCATAGAGCCGGTGCCACCGGCCGAGAGAGAGATGGGGTTCTTCTCCCACTTTTTTCTGATCCTGAAGAAGTCAGGGCATCTCAGACCCATCCTGGATCTCAGCAGCTTCAACCAGTTGGTCTCCTACAGGAGGTTCCGCATGGTCTCTCTTCCCAACCTCCTGCCCATGATCTCAACAGGAGATTGGCTGGCTTCTCTGGACATGCAGGATGCGTACCTGCACATCCGGATTGCTGGAAGACATCGAGAGTTTCTGAGATTCAAATTCGAAGGCAGGCACTTTCAGTTGAAAGTCCTCCCTTTTGGTCTCTCTTCGGCCCCCAGGATATTCACCAAGTGCCTGGCAGTTGTTGCTGCGGCGCTTCGGAGAATGGACCATTTTGTGTTCCCTTACCTGGACGACTGGCTCCTTCCAGACCCTGCCTGTTGTAAACCATCAGGGACACCAGAGCGCTGTGCCAGTGTCTGGGCATCATGGTAAACCAGGACAAATCCCAGCTGTTCCCGTCCCCGAAGCTCCAATTTATTGGGGTGCTTCTGGATACCACTCTTGGAAAGGTTTTCTTTCCTTCTGACGGACAGGGCACCTTGGCGCATCACGTCTCTTCAACCTCAATGGTCCCTTCCAGACATCTTCTCAGGCTGTTGGGCCACATGGCAGTGGCCATAGTTTTGGTGGCGCTGTCGAGATTGCAAATGCGGACCATTCAATGGTGCTTACTCGTCCAGTGGGATCAAACACAGGACGAATTGGATGCCTTGATAGGGATCACAGAGCCAATCCGCCGGGAGCTATACTGGGGATGTTGTCCCAAAATCTTCTGGCGGGGCTTCCATTTCAACTTGGGCCCCCGTCCCAGACTCTGACAATGGACGCTTCATCCTTGGGTATGGGGCGCACATTTGGGGGACCACAGGACTCGGGGTTCCTGGTCCTCAACAGAGGAGTACTTGCATATCAATGTCCTCGAACTGAGAGCGGTTCTTTTTGCACTTCAGGCCTTAGCCTTTGCCCTATCGCCCATCCACCTGCTGGTCCAGACGGACAACACATCCGTGGTGTTCTACATCAACAAACAGGGAGGCACACATTCTTACTTTCTCTGCCGAGAGGTCATGCAAGTGTGGGACTGGGCACTAGGCCATCACCTCTCCATCTCAGCTGTTCATGTCCCAGGGACTCAGAATGTGCTGGCTGTTGCTCTCAGCGGAACGAGGTCACAAGCCCATGAGTGGGCTTTGCTTCAGGAGGTCGCAGTCCAAATTTTTACCAGATGGGGTATACCAGAGCTAGATCTCTTTGTGTCTCGATCCAACGCAGAACTGCCCAGTTTTTGCTCGGTAGGTCCAGAGCCTGGAGCTTTCTAGCAAGACACATTGTCCCTCTCCTGGAAGGGGAGATTCCTTTACGCCTTCCCTCTTCTTCAGAAGGTACTCCTCAAGGCACAGTCAGAACAGTCCACCACGATCTTGATAGCTTCTCTGTGGCCTCGACAGATTTGGTTTCCCTTACTTCAGCGTTTGATGGCAGAGCCTCCGCTTCCTCCTCCAATCTCATTCCAGCTTCTATCACAGGACAGCGGGTCCCTGGTTCATCCAAACCTGTGCTCCCTTCACCTGCATGCCTGGCTCCTCAAGACCTAGCGAAGTCTAGGTTTGGAGACTCGGACAAGGTGGCGCAGGTCTTGGTAGAGGCCTGCAAGCCTGCCGCTAGGGCCACTTGCGCTATGAAATGATACATAGATACATAGATACGTAGACAGTGTCGGCAAATAAGGGCCTATGGCCCACCCAGTCTGCCCATTTGAGCTTGTAAGTTCAGTTTGTTTTCCTAGAAGTCCGTTTCCCCTTACCCCTGACCTCTAGAATTCCTTTATGTCTATCCCATGCATTCTTAAATCCCGTGATTGTTTCAGCCCCACCACTTCCTCTGGCAGGGTGTTCCACTGTCCACCACCCGTTCTGTGAAGAAATTCTTTCTCATGTTTCCTCTGAATCATCCTCCTCCAACTTCATCCCATGCCCTCTAGTCCTGGAACACCTTTTCGCTTAAAAATAGTGTTTTCCTGCACCCTGTTTCTCCCTGTAAGATACTTGTATGTCTCTATCATATCCCCTCTCTCCCTCCTCTCCTCCAGGGAGTACATGTTCAGTTCCTTCAACCTGTCTTCATAGGACTTGTGAATGGAAACGTTTCTGCATACGGGCCGCAGCCAGACAGGTGGACCCCCTGATCTGTCCAGTTAACACTATCTTGGAATACCTGCTTTCCCTTTCGGAGTCAGGTCTTAGTTACTCCTCCATCAGAGTACACCTGCCCTCCATCTCTGCCTATCACATGCTGGTCCAGGATAAAAATGGTGGCTCAGTTGGAGGTGTCTAAAGCTCTTCTGCATGGCATTCTGCACATCAGACCCCCTATTCAGGATCCTGTCCCTCCTTGGGATCTGCTTTTCATTCAGGAAAAGCTGATACTCCCCCCTTTCGAACTGGCCATGAAAACTGAGCTTTGTTTTCTGTCTTGGAAAACCCTATTTTTGGAGACCGTCATCTTGGCAAGGTGCATTTCAGAGCTTCAGGCCCTCATGTAAGGAACCCTACCTGATTTTTCACAGGGTCAGGGTTTACCTTGGCATCAATCCAAACTTTCTACCTAAAGTGGTTTCGGAGCTCACCTTGAACCAGTCTGTTCAGCTTCTGGTTTACTACCAGGAATATTCCAAAAAAGGGGAAGCGCTTCTTCACTCCTCGGATGTTCACAGGGTGCTGTGCTGCTACCTGTCCAGAACTAAGAGGGCGAAGAAATCCGACCAATTGTTCGTTTCCTTTGCGGACAGGTCCTTAGGATGCCCGGTCATCAAGCAAACGCTTTTGTGTTGGCTGGTTCAGAAACATAACAGATCCTCTCATGACACGATCAAGGCTCATTCCACCAGGGCAGTTACCACCTCGTTTGCGGCCAGGAAGAGGGTTTCAGCGTCTGACATTTGAGCTGCCGCCACATGGCTTTCTGTTCACACCTTTGTTAGGCATTACAGCCTGGACATAGTTTCCAGACGCAGAGCAGGATTTGGCCTTGCGGTCTTGCAAGGCTTGGTCTCCTGTGGGATCCCACCTGCTCCTGTCTCCCTGCTTTCCTTCTCACCCTCCTGAGGGTTGTCTTAAGTTTATACTGCTTGGGAATCAGTCCTGTATGTGTTACCTGCTGCAAGAGCTTCCTCTCGAAGTAGGATAGTACAGTTATGTAAGAACTTACTGTAACAGTGGATCTTCGAGAGAAGCTCTTGCAGTAGATATGATTTCCCGCCCTCCTTCCCCCAGGACCAGGCCTCTGCCTTATCGGCCATATTCCTTGTTGTTTTAGGGGAGAGCATGTGTTCAGGCCATCCGCACATGTCGCCTCATACCATCCTGCATTGTTTTCAGTGGCGTGCAAGAACTGGAGTACGTGGGGACTGCTCCTCCTATATATGGGGACGTTGGGTGGAGCGGAGGGTGGGGTATTCTCGGTACTGCTAGAGAAGTACTTGTTGCGGAACCGCCGCCAGGTGACGTCAGTTCTATATGTGTTACCTGCTGCAAGAGTTTCTCTCTAAGATCTACTGTTACGGTAAGTTCTTACATAACTGTGCTTTACCAGAGTAGAGGTATCAGAAAACCTCAGTTGTATTATTTAAATGCATGTAAATTACAGATTGTTTGAGAGGCCCTTTGGCTCCATGCATTTCTGCTTTAAGCTGAACCAGCCTAAAATGTCATGGTGGTTTGCATATACATCCCATGATGCTTTTCATTATGGGGTTATGTGTGTTGCTGTGTTTCATTGCAACTTGGCTTTATTGCCAGTGCCCTTTGGGGTAACCCTTGATTCATTGTTTCTGCGCTGAGGTTCTTGTTTTCTTTTTTTAGTTGTTTTGTTTTTTTAAACTCCCCATCACCCAAACACACAAGACTAGGAACTGCAATTATAAGGAACGATTGGATAAACTGAATCTAATGACATTGCAGATGAGAAGGATAAGGGGAGACATGTTAATGTATTATGGTGTAATACAGGCTAATTCATTACTGAATAAACTTAATTTAACCTATAAAAAACATAACAAAGGTAAAAGAGGAAATTGACTGCAAATGAAACCAAGAAAATTTAATACTGATAGAAAAGGTCCTTTTTTTACTCAAAGAATCATCAACCCCTGGAATAGTTTATCAAGTGATGTAATCAGTAGTAAGGATAAGAGGAGCTTCAAAAGATCCCTTGATAGGTTTTTACTGAATGGAAATAAATCAGAGTATTACTAAACTAAATCAGGAGTACTAATGGGCATACAACCTTATCTCAGCTCCAAACACCTTAGTGTGAACCTTAGTATGAAGACCAACATAGGGAATAAAATAATTTTCACTAAAGAGGTAGGTCACTAGATAAGTGGGTCAGTAGGTGCTGACTAGGTGCATAGGAAAGGGTTGCATAGTCTGTTGCTGCAAATTGATATAATGAAGAAGGGATATGCCATTGCTTAAGGTTATCCCTTATGTTTTAAATAAACATCACACAGAGATTGTGTTGAACCTGAAGTTCTATGTCTGGTCCATCTGTTATCCCACAACCCCTCCACAAAGCTTAAGGCTGTGACGGGGTAAGGGATGGCCTTTTCTGTTTTGCACACCTTCTCCTGGAAGGGGCTACTCTTGGCAGCGCCACCCACCAACCTCTCCTCATTGGTTGGCAGCTCTTCGGGCGGGATCCTCCCAGCCCACCCAGCCCTACTGTTCAGGCCCTCTTGGTGGCAGGGCTGCAGTCTGGAGGTTTCGCTGGTTCTGCTCAGTCCAGCATGGGTATGTTGAGTTCAGGGTTTGTCTGTACAACCTGTCCACCTCCCTCTTATGCGCAGGCGACTTCTCCTCCATGGTCATTAACCCTATGCCTTCCTTGGCGTCCCCTCCGGCTGTCCCTTATTCACATTCGCCTGCTTCAGAGGTGCCTACCACCGACATTTCTCTCCAAGCGACATCGGCTTCTCCTCACTTGGCAGCAGCAGCACCAGTCAGACCTCTCTCCCTTCTCCAGTGCCTGTTTGGCCTCAGCCAGTGCCTTTGCCGGCTCCTCAACTAGCACCAGTACCGATTCTTCCTCAGCCTGTGCTGGCACCTTTTCTTCCACCCCCGATGCTAGCACTGGTTCTTCCCCAACTGACACCGCTGTGGTACCCGATGTCGATGTCAGTGAACTTTCAGACTATGCCGATGTCCCTTTGGAATTTCATGCAGGCGCAGCTTCTCCTTTCACAGGACCCGGCCCCACGTGGACCCATGACACCAGATGTCCCCAGGGACCCACTCCCTACCCCATGTCGTCCAGTGCTCTATGCACCTCTTGTTCGCTCAGGAGAAGAGGCAGAATATTGCCTGGACCTCCCACCTCCTGAAGAGTCCGGTGAGGACAGGGATGAAGGACCTTCCCCATCACCTCCACAGTTTCTTCTGACGGGGAAGAGACCCTTAAATAATACCCCGGTCTCTCTAGGATGACCTGTCTTTCTGTGAGTTTGTGTGTCCGATCCAGTTGGCCATAGGGTTTGAAATTGGAGAACTGGAGGCCGGCCCGGTGGCATGAAGGGCTGAGGCAGCGATGCCCTGCCTCCTACCATACCAGCGACCCGTGTTCGTGGTGTGAGTGGGTCATCTGGTGCCGGGGTGGGAGAGAATCGAGCGTCCAGATGACTGTTCTCCTCTCCCGGGAAGGGTGGGGAACAGCGGCCAGCATTTGCCTGACACCTAACTGAGGATAGGTGTAGGCATTGCAGGCCAATACAGTGGGGCATGGAGGCAGAAGAGCTGGCGGGCATGCTACGTGTGGATGCACGCATGGCACGCCCATTGTCATTGCATGCTCCGCCACCGAGAAAAAGGAAAAATGGCTACCAAGGTCATGTGGCTTGCTGGCCATCTGCCTAATGCCCTGTCTTTAAGGGTGCCACCCATACTGGATCTGGTCCTGGTGGGAAGTTGGGGGGGAACCCTGCCGCCCCGTCATGAGGGGTAAGCCATGGGGGTAGAAGGGTGGAAGCCCAGTTGGGAGATGGGCATGGATGGATGGTGGCTGGAGGATGCCTGGACAAAAAGTAGGTGCCGACCGGGAGCCACGGGGGGGGGGGGAAATTGAACTGGACCCCTCCCCATCACCGGCTGTCCACCCACCTCATGCTGCCAGATTCTCTTCCCCTCTGATGGCTCCCCCGTTGATTGACACCTTTGTGGTTGCTACCAAGACTGCCTTACATCGCCCTAATTTAATGCCGACTGTGCCTAGGAGGGTAGATAAATTATGCAAAGCTCCAGTGGGTAAGCGTTGCTTTGGGGAACAGTCACATATCAAACCGGTAGTCATCAATGCGATGCACGACTGCTCTAAGAGGCCAAAACACTTGAGTTCACTTCCCCCCGACAAGGAATCTTGAGGGTTGGACCTCTTTGGCAGACAGGTTTTTGCCTCAGCCACCTTGGCCATTAGGACCATTGTACGACCCACATGATCCAGTACCAACATGTTCTGTGGGAACTAACCATGAAGATGGTCAAGTCTCTGGCCGAAGGGCCAGCTACCCTGCAGTTCCTCCTGGCCCTGAAATGTGGGGCAAACATCAGCCACCACCTCCTTCGTTCGGCCTATGATGCGGTAGATGCACCGGCAGTGGAAATATGTCTTTGCCGACACCCTGACTGAGGCTGTTTGGGTTTGCTCAGGATGTTCAGATGTCCATCCTGAATGCTCCCTTCATGGGTTATAAATTGTTTGGGGCTGATGTCCAGGATATTCTGTCCAATTTACAAGCCTATGGAGGCACCGACAGTCAGTACATTCAGTGTATCATACTCAAATAAAAAGTGCCCAATGGATGCCCTTCGTTAGGTAACCCACAGACCTTGGCCAATCTCCAAGCCAACCAAACGTAAGGCTGCCTCAGCCCAGTCTTCCTCCTCCTCCAGGAAGGATTCTAGAGGATGAAAGATGGCACCAGCCCCTACCCCTGCCTTAGCCTGAATCCTTGTCCGACTCCCCTTCCCTCCCATGGATGTGGCGGAGGCAGTGGGGGTGGGGGGTTCTCCCTGCACCGAGACAGGTGGGTGGAGCGCACAGGCGACAGCTAGGTGCCACAGCTCATAAGCCACGGCCACACTCTGGAACTTAGAGTGGCCCCCAGAGAGCCTCCAGCCCACATCCCCATTCTTTGGGAGGAGATTCAGTCCCTGCTTAGGAAAGGAGCAATAGAACCTGTACCAGAAGCCCAGCAGGGTAGCGGGTTCTACTCCCATTTCTTCCTGGTCTCAAAATGGACGGGCGACCTCTGGCCCATTCTGGACCTCAGCGAGTTAAATCTCTTCATCCAGTGCAAGAAGTTCTAGATTGTAACCCTTCAGGGGTTGTTGCCCCCCGAACAAAGGGGATTAGATATGCTCCCTCAATACGCAGGACACATTTTTTAATTTTATTTATTAAACTCTAGGATTACAAATACCTTTGAGCAAGAACTACTTGTTTACAAAGGTTCCATGTCAAAGGATGGAAGGTTAACATACAAACAAAGGTAAACATTAATACAGTCTCAAAAAACAAAATACAGTATGTCAAGTGGAGAGAGAGCAAAAGGATAGTGAGGCCAGATGAGCAACCAGTAGGGGTGGGGAGGGTGGTGGGGTCAGGAAGGAGTGGGCAGGCTGAAGGGTCTGGGGGTTGGTATGAGAAGTGCAAAGAGAGGACAGAAGTCTGAAGTGCTAAAAGATGGGAGGGTGTGGGTGAGGTAGGGGAGGAATGGGGGGAAGGGTAAGGTGAGAGGGAGAAAAGTGGAGGACAAGGATAATTGGCCAGAGGGAGTTTAGGGCCACACGATGCCAGGTGTGAGTGTAAAGGCTGACCAATTGGGAGAAGCAGTCACATTGGCTGGTAGCAGAGAGGTGAAGTCGTAGTTGATTTTTAAATGGGCCAAGCATAGTAGCTGAAAGGGATTCCTTGTTGAGTGAATTAAACCACTGGAGGGCCCTGTGGGCGAATGACCTCTGGCCCTTAGTGGTCTGGCATCTGGGGACCTGGAAGGTTTGACTTGGCGTACTTCAGGTGTGTTGGGTGCTGCAGTGGGCAGTTGGAAGCTTATCAACCCCAGGTGGCATGAGCCCAAGGAGAACCATTTTGGTTAAGAGGCAGGTCTGGTATTTGATCCTGCTGATGAGGGAGTCACCCAGACCTGGGCGTACAAGTCACAAGTATGTGTTAGGTGGGCAGCGGCCGTAAGAAGTCTGCATGCTTTGTTGAGTGCCACAGATATCCTGCAGAGGGCTGTAGGAGAAGCAGAGCCATAGATGACGAGCCCATAGTCTATGATAGAGGCGACAGAACTGTAGATAGCCAGTCTAAGGGCCTCTGTGGTCATACAGTGTTTGTGCCTGTGGAGCAGGCCAATCTGTATGTTAGCAGCCTTTGCAACATTGTCAGTGTGCTGAGCGTAGGAGAGGGAACAGTCCAGAGTAACGCAGAGGTATTTGAACTGAGGAACCTGCTCCAGTGTAACCCTAGAATGGTTCGTGGTGATGAAGGGTAGAGAGTTATGTTTTCTCCTTGCGTTGCAGAAAGTCATAACTTTTGTCTTGCTTTAGATCATGACAGGTTTGTGCAAGCTGAACCATTCCTCAACGCGTTTGAAGTCATGCGTAGCTGTCCTTCTAGATGCTTGGTGTCGCAATGGCTAGAAAAGAGGACTGCGTCATCCGCGTAGAGAAGTATTTTCTGATGGCAGATGCTAGGGAGGCTGTTCAGGAAGAGACTAAAGAGTAGGGATCCAAGGATGGACCCCTGCAGTACTCCTGAGAGGACCAGTTTCTTATCAGAGGTGACATCAGCAATCTTAACTCGCGGGACCCTTCCCTCAAGGTAGCTAGTTATCCAGAGCAGGGCATCCTTGGAGAGCCCGATAGTTAACA
This sequence comes from Neoceratodus forsteri, assembly GCA_016271365.2. NCBI lineage: Eukaryota > Metazoa > Chordata > Ceratodontiformes > Ceratodontidae > Neoceratodus > Neoceratodus forsteri. Next base: position 559,740,497 of record CM057458.1, read on the forward strand.
ATTGCCTGACTAGGCGTGGTTGATTGACAGTATCAATTACCTTCGTGAGGTCAATGAATATTGCACCTACACAGTTTCCTTGGTCAAGGGTGGTGTGGATGAATCACATAAATTCCAGTAGTGCAGTGGTAGTGCTGTGCCCTTTTCTAAATCCATGTTGTTCAGGGCACTGGATATCATATTTTACCAGATTCTTGGTTAGCTGGTCAGATATGATTCGTTCCAGGGCTTTAGAGAAGGGGGGTGTGGAGATGGGTCTGTAGTTGGTATGCAGTGACCGATCACCGCTTTTGTGTACAGGTGTAATGGTTGCCTGTTTCCAGAGAGATGGGAATTGGGCTAGCCTTAGAGAGAGGTTGAAGATCTTTGTCGGGGTTCAAGGATTTCATCTAGGACAAGTGCAGTCAGCTTCAGGTTGAGGAGTCACGCTGTACCCTGAATTGTGGATGGCTTTGCGAATATATGTATTGGCTAAGTACATTGGGAGCACTTTGAAGTAGAATTTCGGGAGTGAGCAATCGTTGCCAGCAGTGTCATGGTGAGTGCTGGTGGAAGGGGCGTCAAAAAAGTCCGTTGGTAGTACACTGTCCAGGTTTGAAAACGCATTGTTGAAGGTGTTGGTGATAGTACCAAGGTCAAGCGTAGGAGTTCCATCGATGTTTAGCATGGTGGGTGGAGATTTAGGGTCTTTCCCTGTGAGGTCTTTCATGTTATTCCAGAATTTTTTCCCATCCCCCTCATGTGTTGGGGAGTGTCTCCCTGAAATATTTGCTTTTCGTGTTCCAAATGGCATGAGTACATTCATTTCGAGCTGTTTTATATTTAATTATATCCCCAGGCGCAGATATGGATCGAGCACGGAGCCCAAGGTATGTGCCCCCCCAAGACAATATCTTAGATTTCAGTTTCACTGGGCACCTCAGGTGTTTACCAAGTGCCTAGCAGTGGTTGCGGCTGCCCTCAGGAGACAGGGATTCTATGTCTTCCCCTATCTGGATGATTGGCTGCTCAAAGCTTTGTCCAGGGACAGCCTCGTCTGAATCCTGGAACACATCATTCATCTTTTCAAGTTCAGGTTCAAGTTTATTATTACAGGAATTATTCCATTGAGCAAGCTCATTTACAAGGAGGTCCTGGAAATTTCAAACAATACAATGATGTACATGATCTTATACAAAGCAGATTTGGATAGCACGAGTAAACAGCAATGGCAATGATAAGGTACAACTTGGATTGTTGCAAATAACTGATACATTACATACAAAAAACTAACTGCACTAATGTGCACATAGATGATACACATAGAGTGAGACAAGTCTTCACTGGGGCAGAAGGAAAAGGAAAAAAGTGAAAACTTGGGGCTGTAGGTGACATCGCAGAGGGAGGAGGGTGGTAGGTTCAGAGGGCCAGGAATATTGTGCACTGAGATGGAGATACTGGGAGGGGTCTAGGGGAGGGTGGTGACTGGGGTAGGAGGGGTAGGAAGACAGGAGGTGGGGAAGGGAGGTGGTAGGTTCAGCAGGACATAAATATTGTGCACAGAGATAGGGGTACGGGATGGGATCTAGGGAGGAGGTGATTGGGGTAGGGGAGGAGGGGGTAGGGAGACAGGTAGGTGGAGGAAGGGAAGAAGTGCTAGGAGGCAGAATGGTTAAAGGGGTTTTGGGGGTAGGAATATAGGGATAGGGGAGGAGTGGGTAGAGAGGGAGGTGGAGGAAGGGAAGAAGTGCTAGGAGGCAGAATGGATAATGGGGGGGTTAGGGTAGGAATAAGGGGTGGGGCAGATGGTGAGAGGTTAGGCTGGCTGGTTGGTGGGGAGACAGGGATAGGGTGACAAGCAGAAGGGATGGTGAGGATTCATTTATTAGCTTAGTGTGAAGAGCAGTGGCAGACCACTACAAATGCTTCCTTGGCTAGAGACTTAAAGCAATTTAATGTGACTGTCTTAGTTAGCTTCATGTTTTTTTTGTAGCTGGTTCCATATAGATGGGAGGACAAAACTAATGGCACCTCTGCCCTGATTAGTATGTGCCCTGGGAACGTCTAGGAGCACAAAGTCCAAGGTGCGCAGTGCATACACATTGTGAGACTTGTGCACTAGGGAGCATATGTACTGAGGTAACTTGCCAGTCAGCAGTTTGAGTCCACTGCCCAATATGGAACATACGCCTGGTTGATTGTGAGGTTCATTCAGTTCATAGAAGAGTAGAGGGTACAATGGTGTGTCCTGGCTGGACCATTTAACGTGAAACGTAATGCACGATGGTACAGGACATCAAGTTTGCGAGTGAGAGTTGGTGCACTGCAATTGTAAATATCTCCATAGTCAAGGAGTGTTAGGAATGTGGCCTGGACCAGTCTTCTTCTGCACTCGAGTGTAAATAGGGATCTTTTACTGAAGAAGAACCCCAGCCTGGCTTTTAGCTTGTTGACAAGGCAGTTGATATGGGCACTAAAAGTTAGTTTACTGTCTAGCTATTTTCCAAGATACTTGAATTGATCCACAACCTCGAGGGTGTCCCTGAATATACTAGTGATAGGCGGTGAGGTACTCTGAGTACTGAGAGTAGAGGGCATATGGTTTGATGAAAAAAAAACACCTTTGTCTTCTGTGTGTTTAGGAGAAGTTTTGAACAGGTCGGGTTAAACTGTAGGTGATTGAAATTCGCTTGTAACTCTGCACAGGCTTCGCACAGTGAAGGCCTAAAGATGTAGAGGACCATGTCATTGGCAAAAAAATGCAGCTTGGATTGTTGAATTTTTTTGTCCAAAGAGTTGATGTAAATAGTGAAGAGGAGGGGCCCTAGAATGGATCCCTGAGGGACTCCCCTCGTGATGGACTCTGTGTCCGACATGGATCCGTCAGCCTTGATTCTTTGCAGCCTATTTGAGAGGTAACTAGAGAACCATCTTACCATAGTGTCATGAAATCCCAGGAATGTTAAGCAATGCAGGAGGAGGGTATGGTCCACTGTGTCGAGCACCTTGCTTCTTAAGTCAAGGAAAATGGCACAAGTAGACTGTTTGTTGTCAGTGGCAGAGAACCAGACGTTAGTTACCTTTGCCAGGGCTGAGACTGTACTGTGATTCTGCCTGAACCCTGATTGGAGTGGGCTAAGTAGGTAGAAGTTCTCCAGATATTGTTTTGTTTGCATGTGTATTAATTTTTCCATTAGCTTGGACAGGACCGCTAGAATGGAAATTGGTCTGTAGTTGTTGAGGTCGCTCCGGTCTCCAGACTTGAATAGTGGAATGATATGTGCAGTTTTCCAGCTGGAGGGAACAGTAGTCGTGGAGATGGAAAGGTTAAATATGTGTATGGTGGGCGCAGCTCATAGATGACTCCCTGTTTTTAGAAAGAATGCTTTGATTCCGTCAGCACTTGCCCTTTTTCTGGTATCCAGCTTGATTAGGAGGAGTTCGACTTACTTGAATGTGACCAAGGAGAGCTGGAAGGGGCGTGTGGTGGTGAGGACTCGGTAGTCTGGAATGGAGGGGTTGGTGGGCAGCCCTGCAGCTGGTAAAGTGTCGAAGGCCATACCAGCTGTGGTGAAGTGAGCGTTTAGAAGATCCAATATGGCGCATTGCTCAATGACCAGTGTACCTTTAGAGGTGACTTTTTGTGGGCAAGATTTGGGGGTGGGTTTGTGGCCTTCGATAGTCTTGAAGGAGCACCATATTTTTGCTGAGCTGCCTTTAGCTTCCTCAAAGGTTTCAACATAGCAAGTGGCCTTGGCACTCCTTATAAGCTTGGCACATCTATTTCTAGCTGCTCTGAATTCCTGCCAGTTGGTCACAGTTTTAGTTTTCCTTGCGTGGGCCCACAGTTCATCATGATGCGAGAGTGCAGCTTTCAGCTCGGGTGAACCATGGGTGCGAGAACTTCCTAACTCTACGTCTACAAAATGGTGCATGCTTGTTAGCAAGGCTTGTGATGATGGTATTAAAAATAGTGACAGCGGCTGCTACAGATTTGGCTAAATAAAAGGATTGCCAGTCTATCCGCTTAAGGTCTGCAAGATAGTTATGGACATTAAACTTACGGAAACTTCTGCTGGTGATGAATCTGGGCCCGGTGGGGCGTTTGGTATGGGCACATGTGCAGACCACAGTATTGTGATCACTTACATCATTATGGAAGACTGCTGAGTGCTCCGTTTTGTGCGGTTGGTTTGTGAGGATTAGGTCAAGACTAGAACTGTGGTCTTTGTTTTTCATATTTGTTCTAGTAGGTTCAGTGACTGAGTGAATTCAGGCTCGTCACATAGATCTTTGATGGCAATAGCTTTGGTGGTGTACCAGTCAAGATTTAAGTCCCCAAGGATGATGGTTTCATTGGTGTTGCATTCCGCGATATCCCTGATCTTTGATAGAATATCCAGCCCACCTGAGGGAGGTCTGTAACAGCCAATGCTATTGATTACTTCAGAGAATGGGAGTAGTAACCTAAGTGCTAGGCACTCAAACTCTTTGGGTTTTGACTCCAAAAATAGTTCCATGGCATTGAGCTTGTTATTGAGGTAGATAACTACCCCTCCACCCCAGTGGGCCTATATACTCTGAATGTGCTGTGTGAGGGTAGTGCTGTCTGGGAGTCATTGATGGAGCTGTTCAACCAGGACTCTTGATTACTAGCACATCTGGGTTGGTATGGGCAGTCCAGGTTTGGATTTGACTGAAATTTGTTTAGTAGACTGCAGGCATTAATCAGCATGAACTTAATGCCTGATGCTGATGTGAAGTCGGTCGGAGAGTCTAAGGTAGTAGGTGATCCAGGGTTAAGTTCCACATTGTTCGATCACAGGAGCAGTAATAGGATTAGCCGTTTCATGGTCGCTACTAGAGCTGCTTGTTGTTTTTTCCTCTATGTCCTGCTGCTTTGGTCGTGGGTGTCCATATGCTTCAATTCTACCTTGAGGTTTGAGATATGAGTTGAATTAAGGAGTGCACGGACACTTGAACTAAAGGGCTGCTTCCAGCTGGGTGCAGCAGGTGGTTGGATGCAGGCTTTAGCCCAGGTAGGGTTTGGGGAATAAGGAGAAATCACGGGCATGTATGTCCCAGGTAGAAAATGCAAGTTATCGGGAGCTGAGCGAGGTAGGGATGATGGGTGGGTACAGGGCTATAATTATCAGTAGAATAACCTAACAGCATGCGGAGTAAGCCATGGCTCTGACAGTAATTTACATAAGATCTGACTAAGAAAGTCTAAGATTAATACTACTCTAGCAAGATGCTAGGACTAAAGGGCTGATTAAGAGAAGGCAGTCATCAATGTTTGTTAAATGTGAGCACGAGAGAGGATTGCCCCTTTAAGAAGTTGCAGGAAAGGAGAGCCCCTTTAAGAAGTTGCTGTAATTGACTAGTATGAGGCCTCAGGAGGTGGGGATCACTGGGGAAGTGTATTTAATAAAAAAAAGGGGGGGGGGGCCAGTGTGTGGGCGAAAAAAAATGTCCGGAGAGTAGTAGAGCAAGGCAGTGGCTGAGCTGTGATTTAAAAAAGGCGCCTTGAGCGCTTGCTTTCTCAGTGGGGATCTGCAGCATCCAATCGGGAAGCGACCACAGTTCCCAGCAGCCAGTCCAATTATGGGGACTGAAGCCTGGCAGCTCCGAGCTAGGTGCTGACTGATTGTACCTGCTTTCCTTGGTCAAGGGGTGGAGGGCTGGATGCAGAGGTCCGGCTGCCGGCAGGTATTAGCGCCAGGGCCGCTTGGCTGAAGCGGAGAGCCTGGTATGGGCTTGTGGCTAAAAAACAGCAGAAAAAAGGTGGCTCATTAGTTAAAAAGTCAAAGACAAACCTCAGGTAAATTGGTGGGAGGGCCCTGGGCAGTTTAGTGCTCAGGGCAGAAGTAGGTGCAAAGAGTGGGAAACAAAGGGTTCCTGCAGAGAGGTCTGGTCAAAGGTGCCAGGTGAGAATTTAGCAAAACAAAAGGCTGGTTCAGGAGGTTGATGGGGGAGGAGGCAGGGCCCCAGGAGTAGGGGGTAGAGAAGATGGCCGAAAAATGCAAGGCTATATTTACAGAATATGCTGGTTCAGGGGGGTGTCAGGAGAGGGAATCAAGGGTCCGGTAGCTGGCAGAGAAACAAAGAAAAAGAAATGCAAAAGAGAAAAAGCAAGTGAAAGAGGGGAACAAAGAAGGCAGTCCGAGGAGAAATGAGAGCAACTGTAGTGGGAATAGGGTTGCCACCTTTGGATGGGACAAAAACCGGATCCTAAGCTCCGCCCCTAGCCCCACCCCTTTTTATGATTCATCATGCATTGTTTCTCCTAGAAGGCCATCTGTTATATCAATAAAAGACAAGATGCAGTGGAAAAGATTAGGTTAAGTAAGTGCTAATGGTGTTAATGGCCATACTTTACACCTCCCAGGCTGACTGCTTTCACAAACAAAGGGTTATATTGACAACAGAACTTGTTTGTAAGCTGGCCATGCAGCTGAAACAATGAATAATATGACAACATTTGTTTCAAAAGTATGTGAGCACTCAAAATGGCTCAAAAACCTGACCAGCACACAGCAAAACCGGATTACCTGATATGGACCCAGAAAACCTGATCACCAGGTAAAAAACCTGACAGGTGGCAACCCTAAGTGGGAAAAGAGTGTGGCAGAAAGACAGCAGGCAGTAGGCAGTTGTTCAAGCTGTCCTACAATATTGAGCAATTAGTTCAGCGGTAAAAATTCGGTAGTACAAGCAGTAAGCTGTATAGAAGTGAGGCAGTCAGTTAAGGTTTGCTACAACTCTGCTATACTCTGGAAGGCAATTCCTACGTGTACAATGCAGTTGTTTAAAGGTAAAATGTTTAAGCAGTAAAACTATTCAGCAGTACAAGTCATAAGCTGTATAGAATTCAGGCCTAACTAGTACAGCAGGTTAAACAGCAGAAAATTCCAAGAAGAAAAACAAATCATTTCCACAGTAACAGTAAATTCGGCCAAAAACAGTCCAGAGAGTAGTAGAGCAAGGCAGTGGCTGAGCTGTGATTTGGAGAAAGTGCCTTGAGCGCTTGCTTTCTCAATGTTCGAGAACCTAATCATAACAGTCAACTTTCCCAAGTCCATCCTAACACCCGGTCAGTGATTTCAGAACATACACTGCTTAGGGCATGGCCTTCCTTCCCCAGGACATGGCAGATTGTCTCATAGCCCAAGTCAGGCTGCTGTTGCAAAGCCGCTGTGTTTCTGCCAGCACCTTTCTCTGGCTCTTGGGCATGATGGCAGTGGCCATAGTCACGGTATCTTTGGCAAGATTGCATATGAGGATCCCCTAGTGAACGTTGAGAGTCCAGTGGGACCAACATATGGTCGACCTGGAATAGGAGGTCTTGGTCTGTTCCCAGGTGAAAAGAGATCTCCTCTAGTGGATGGAACCCACCAGTCTTCTCAGTGGGGATCCCTTTTGCTATTCCCTCGCTTCAGCAGATCCTGACCACAGATGCCTTGGGGATGGTCTGGGGCGCTCATCTGGGCCCACACCAAACACAAGGGACATGGTTCTGGCTGGAGTCCTCACTCCATATCAGTGCTCTGGAGTTTGAGAGCGGCGCTGTATGCCCTCCAGGCCTTTCAGATTCAATTCAGCTGTCCACGGGCCTTCTGCTGGTGCAGATGTACAGTATGACTGTCATCCACTACATCAGCAAACTGAGGTACTCACTCGTATCCCCTTTGAAGGGAAGTGATGAGTGTGGGGTACTGGGCTCTGGACCATGGCCTAGAACTGTCTGCTATCCATGACCCAAGCATCCAAAACGTTCTAGCGGGTGATTTAAGCCAGTCAAAGTCAGACGCACAAGTATGAGCTCCCGGCCTCAGTTGTTGAAGACCTCTTCAACAGATGGGGTCATCCAGAGTTGGATCTTTGTATGTCCACACTCAATGTAAAACTATCTCATTCTTGCTTGCTAGGTTCAGGTCCTGGAGTTTTCTGGTGGGATGAGTTGTCCCCTCTCTTGGAAAGGGAGGTTTCTGTACCCCATCTCTCCCTTCCTGCTGCTTCAGAGGATGCTAATTGAGTTACAGATGGAATGGGCCACAATGATCCTTATCGCCCAGTTTTGGCCTCATAAAATGTGGTTCCTCTTACTCCAGCAGCTAGCAATGGAACCTCCAGTACCTCTTTCTCTGTGCACCGACTTGCTTTCCCAGAACAGGGGCACCCTGTTCCATCCGGACTTCAAGTCCCTGCATCTTCATGCCTGGCTCCTGAAGACATAGCTATGGCCCAGTCTGGAGTGTTACCTAAAGTGGCTGATGTCCCGGTAGTGGTCAGAAAGCCCTCCACTGAGGTCATTCATTTGGTTCTATGTCATATCAGCGAAAATATTTTGGTGACCCACACAATAGTGAGTGCAATTCGCTGAATACAAAATTGCCAACACAACAACCCAGACGACTACAAAACCAGCGAACAACAGCTACATAGTAAAAGTAATATTTAATGCAGAGGTCTGCACCCCACGCACCCCTTGAACTACAATAATCAGTTCGGGGGGGCGGACACTGAGAGGAAGTGGAAATACATGGGAGGGGGGAAACAGTATACAGGGCACCATCATGTCCAGGGAGCAAGCAAAAAAAAATGTCACAGGCAACACAACACAAAAAAGGAACATGCCTACAGCCAGTCCCGAACCTGGGACCATCACCACAGCAATCAGTGACCCTGTCCGCCATGCTGACAGCTTGGCAGCAGCAGGCTTCACTGCTGTATTCGTCCAGCATAACACCACACTTCCCTAACCTCCCCGTGCTTTGCCCTCGCTATTTTTTCCCTCCTCAATTGTGATTCCCTGCAATCGCTAACCTTCCCCCCTCGCAACTCCAGTAGTCGACCAAATGGTGTTGCTCATTCTGCAATCGCACATTTTGGTTTGCTAACATAACGTGCTATCCATTTATTTCATGAAGTGGAAGGATTTTGCACTGTGGGTTACTTCATGCTGGTTGGACCCTTTCACGTGTCCTTTGAATCAGATATTGACATACCTGCTGTCCCTTTAGGACTCGGGTCTGGGGGTACTCCTCTCTTAAGGTTCATGTCTGCCATCTCTGCTTTCCATGTGCCCATTGATGGCCGTACAGTGGCACAATTGGAAATGTGATGTACTTTCTTGAGAGGCATCCTTCACCTGAAGCCTCCTATCTGGCAATTCCATCGCTCCATGGGACTTGAATTTTGTGTTGGAAAAACTTGTTTTGGCTGTTTTAAGCCTGCCATGACTTGAGCTACGCTTTCTGTTGTGGAAAGTGGTATTTTTAGTTTTTCCCCCGCCTGCTGCAGCGTTACCAGCGGGAGCATCCAGCCGCCGGCTGTGCCTGCCCAAAGACCAGCAGGCCCACTCACATGATGGGGGATCTGGTGCATCTGTCTGCCGACCCGCTGGAGGGCCTCCCCATGCCACTCCGAGCCGGCCCTGAACCCCCCCAGCGCGATTCCACGACAGTCCCTCCAGGCAGAGCAGAACGCAGCCATCAAGCTGCATGGTCATGCCCAGCCTTTTCCTTCCTTAGTTCCCCTGGAATATGGATGTGCAATGACGTCCTGAGGCGCAGTGTGCTGACACCTGCCATACTTCACCCCTTTTTATTGCCCCAGCCCTTGTAGTGCCCCCCCCCCAGTTGTCACCAGGGGCCGCTGCAGAGCGGTGGAAGCCCTCAGCCCTCCCCGGGATAGGAGAGCAGTCCTCCAGATGCTCAATCCTATCCCTCCCCTGCCGACCCGGGCACGTTTCCGAATCCGAGTCGCCAGCATGGTGCGAGGTGTGGTGTCCAGCGCCTCAACCCTCCGTGCCACCAGGCCGGCAGTTGCCATTACTTCTGCTTGAAGGATTTCCTAGCTACAAGCGCTCCTGTGTGAGCAACCTTATTTGGTTTTCCATAAAGACAGGATATCTTTGCATACTAACCCTAAGTTTCTTCCCAAGGTGGTGTCTGAGTTTACTTTAAATCAATCCATCCACCTTCCTGTTTATTACCCAGAGCATGCCAATAAAGGGGAAACTTTACTCCACACTTTAGATGTGCATAGAATTCTGGGTTACTATACACACCGTACAAAGGACTGAAGGAAGTCCAAACCGTTGTTTGTTTCTTTCACCCCTGGGAAAAAGGGCACCCCGATCTTACTTTGAGAAACAGCTCTTGCAGCAGGTTATACCATTAGGACTGAAGCCGGCAGGCACAAGGACCCCACGGAAATTTTCTAGCTAGCAGTATCCAGTGGGGACCGCCCCTGACGTCCACCCCGCCCCCGACGTCCGCCCCACTCCTGACGTCAGGCATCGTATAAAAGGGGGCGGTCCCCCAGAATACCCAGTTCTTTTACCGCCGTCGACTCGCCAGCACGGCCTCACGGACGTCCTTTTCAGCAATTTTATTCGACGACTCGAACTTCCAGCAATTTATTTGTGCTCAACTCAATGTTGGCATCTCCTACTCCTTCCACAGAAGGACACCCCTCCAACTATGCCTGCAGAAAACAGATCCCGTTCAAGGATCTCGATTCGGCCTGTCTGCGTTGCCTAGGCCTCCGTGGAGCATGACACCCAGGCCTGCTCCTTCTGTCAGAAGTTTAATAGCCGCACCAGGATCCGCCTCTAGAAGGCACTTCAGGGGTTCCTATTAGAGGAAAGATTAAAAATAATGGACAAAGACCCTGCTTCCATAGGGGAGTCTACCTCCAAGTCCCATAAACACTGGGAAAAACACCGGGAGAAGGCCAGGTCCAGATCCCCGAACCGGGCCTCGGACTCGCACACCAGTTCAGGCTCCACGCGCTCAGACCGCTCTCCTTCCAGGACTTGCTCTCAGCCTCCTCCCATTAAAGTCTGGGCTTCAGGCAGTCTTTTGGCTTCTCTCCACCCATTAAAGACTTCCAGGATTTCGGACCCTTCTTCTATGCCCTCCTGGGCCATAGCGAAGTCTTCAGACCGTCATCGGTCCAAGTCCTCTTCAAGTCTGCTTCAGCTTCCTCGGGACAGACACCAGGCACCCGATCTCAGATTGGCCTTCCAGGGCACCTGATCCCCCTCCCAGGAAGACTAAGGACCTGATGTCCCTCAAGCGGATGACGGACCCTTAGCGGGCTGCCGATCCTTCTCCAGCCAAACGCCCTTTGGACCAGACGTTCCTTAAGCACCCGTCTGTCAAATGACCTATGGAGCAGACGACTGCCCTTCCTTTACCGGTTGATACCAGTTGCTGGGGTTCATCAGAGGAGGACCTGTCATTGCCTGATGACCAGGCAGGCAATGCTGAGGACGCCGGGCTTCCATGGAGTGCTCGATCCGGCGACACCCTTGGACCTGACGCCTGACACCGGCAACAGACCAACCCCGACGCCAGGACCGTCGTCCGGTATGAACATCCAAGAAGTCAAGGATCTGTTCACCTTTTGGTGGGACACTATTAAAAAGGATGTGGTCCCAGTAAAGCCTCCTCCTCCTCCCCGGGGTCCAGCAGGAAGACCCCTAACCCCCAAGGAGCCTACATCTCCTCCTAGGGTCAGATCCAAAGAAAGGAGAAGGCCCCCTTCACGGTCTTCTTCGGGGTCCCCCAGTCCCAAGTGACCCAGAGGAAGAAGGTCCACTCTGCAGGGGGATGACTCTAGACCGGACTCTTCGGACACCTCCAGGTCTCCTTCTCCAATAAGTATCCCATCACCAGACCCACGAGACCTCCCCAGGTCACTTCCGGATTATCCCTCCTTTTCTGAAATATGAGGCACATCCAGGAGAATATGGGATGGGAAACTGAAGATCTATACCCCAAACAACAGCGCCTAGCTCGATACCTTCAGCAGAAAGATCCTGAGCCTGTGGTGGTGCCACCCTTGGGAGACACCTTCGAGGATGTCACAAAGGCCACATGGAAATGTCTGCATTCCACCCCCACTGTGCTGAAGAAGGCTGATCGCCTGTACAGGGCCCCTCCGGAGGACTCGTATCTGGTGCAACAACCCCTGGCTGATTCACTGGTCATCACGGCCTCTCATGACCGGTCTCAACAACCGCAGCATTTGAGCACACAGCCTTCGGACCAGGAATCCAAGGAATTGGATTCACTGGGTAGGCACATGTATGCGGCTGCTACATGCTCCATCAGGTCTCTGAACTACATGACACACATGGTTCAGTTTCAGAATGCCGTATGGGAACAGGGCCAGGACTTAAAGTCCTCCCAGATGGCGAACAGAAGGAGGAACTTCTGAACCTTCTTCACACAGGGTCAGTCGTGGGGACCCAAGTTTTGAGAGCCGCTTATGATTCGGCAGACTCTGTGACCAGGGGAGCAACCTCGGGTGTCTGTCTCCGGAGACACTCATGACTTCGCGTCTCTGGATTTACCCCGGACGTCCAGAAAAATATCCTGGATGTCCCCTACAACGGAGAGGTCCTGTTTGGTAAGGATTCCAAAAAGGTAATCACCAAATTACAGGATGCTGGGAAGGCGGTGAGGACTGTACAGGCCATGTATAGGCCCAAGACTGGTTCCTTTCGTAGGAACCAGAATAGTTTTTGCGGCGGGCAACAACAGCAGCAGCCACATTCCAGCCAGCAGCAAAGGGGCAACTTCAACTGCAAGGCCCAGCCTATGTCTTCCCCAGGCCAAGGTCCGAGATATGCAAAGCCGACCCAGCCTGCGGGAGGCAACGCCGCCACAACATGACTCCTTCCGGCCCCGGCCCTCCTCTGGATCAATGGGAAGAAAAGGTCGGGGTCGCATCTTTCACCACCTTTCAGGGTGGCAGACGATAACGGCTGACCGGTGGGTTCTTCAATTGGTCGAGAGAGGACACTTTATAAAATTCCTCGATCATCCCCCTTCAAGGCCTCCCCTGCTTTCCCATTATTTGGGACAGCGCGCACTGCTCATTCAGCAGGAGGTGCTAACGCTTCTGGAAAAAGAGGCCATAGAGCATGTACCGTGGAACCAGAGAGGCGCAGAATATCATTCCCACTTCTTTGTGGTTCCCAAAAAAGACAGGGGACCTCCGTCCGATTCTGGACCTCAGCGACCTCAACGCTTCAGTGCTTTACAGACGCTTCCGCATGGTGACTCTTCCAGGACTAATTCCCATGCTCAAGCAGGGCGCCTTCTTAGCGTCAGGATATCGACCTACCATTGTACTTTCCAAAATACTCCAGTAGAGGAGAGGCTCTGCTGCACACTGTTGATGTGCATAGGTGTCCCAAGATACTACCTGACCAGAACCAGGCAACACCGTAAATCTTTTTTTTTTTTTTATTCTTCTATTTATGCCTCCTTCACCCCCTCAGCTTTGGTCTTCCTTGGGCACATGGAGTCATCCTATGGCTCACCCTGCCGACCATCTTCCGTTGCTCATGTAGCCTCAGTTATACTCCGGTGAGATGGGGTGGTCCAACGCCCTGACCCAGCAGTAGCGTCGGTCGGGGGAGGATGCCAGGTGGGTCAGTAAATCAGGGGAAGCTCCTGGCGCCTCCTTCCGCCCGAGCAGGCGGCATTTTCCTGTTTTTCTCTGGGAAGTGGCTGGTGCCCTGACGTTAAGGCGTATCTGACGTCTGCCACTCCCCCGCTCCTCGCTGTCCTCCGCAGTGCCTGCTGTATCTCCAGCCTCCGCCAGAGATCAGCAGAGTCCCGATCCGGGACCCCTGTCCCTCCCCAGGAGAGGAGAGCTGTCCTCTGGACGCTCTATCCTCTCCCTCCCCTGCTGACCCCCATCAACCCGGGCTCGCTCCTGAACCCAGGTCGCCGACGTGCGAGGTGTGGCGTCCAGCGCCTTAACCCTCAGCGCCACTGGGCTGGTCCAACACCGTAAATCTGATCAGCTTTTTGTCTCCTTTGCCCATAGGATGCTGGGTGCTCCGGTCTCTAAGCAATCTCTTTCTAGATGGCTCATGCATTGTATCACGTTCTGTTACCAGAAGCGTAACAGGTCCCTACCGGGCTTGGTTAAGGGACATTCTACAAGGGGGGTGGCTGCCTCCTTTGGTGCCTTGAAGAACGTGTCCACTTCAGCCATCTGCGCAGCAGCTACTTGGAGCACCGTGCACACCTTTTCAGGCATTATAGCCTGGACGTTGCTTCACGGCGAAGAGCTGGTTTTGGTCTAGCAGTCCTTCAGGGACTTCTGTCCTTGGCTCCGGTTCAACTCTTGATCTCTTCCTAGCCTCCTCCCATCTGAGAGGGATTTCCAGAATTGCTTGGGAATCGGTCCTGATGGTGTAACCTGCTGCAAGAGCTGTTTCTCGAAGTAAGGTAGTACAGTTATGTCGGAACTTACTGTAACAGTAGATTTTCGAGAACAGCTCTTGCAGCAGGTAGTTTCCCTCCCACCATCCCCTCTGGAGGCAGACTTGTTCCATTGATTACTATGTAGGATTCTGTGTTTAACACCTCCCTGCTGCATACCTTCTTTGAAGGTGGATCCTCAGTCCCCACTTTTTTTTTTTTTTTAACCTTATGTTTTTGCTCCTAATCTGCCTCCTCCCTCCACTCTCTCAGACATCCTCTGTCTGTGGACTTCCAGTCCATCGTGGTCTGCCCCTAGAGTACCACCTAGTTCCCCACACACACCTGAAGATTCCCCGGTATACCCCCCGGGTAGGGGTGGAGAGGGATCCCCCAAGCTTACCTCTCCAAACCAACATATTGTGTCTGTGCGTATAGAGCCGGCAGGCACAGCAGAGTCTACCCGACAAGACCGGAGGAGTCCCCAGAGAGGTGTCGTCGCCTAGGAGGGGCCGAGGCATTTTTTCCGATTTCCCGATGTCGGCGTGCCATGAGGGGCTATGAGCTAGGAGGCATGCTGAGACGTACCTCCTGCTCCGCGCCTCTGCCAACATCCACCCAATGCCCTTACTGCTCTCCACCTTACCGTGCCATCCAACCGGGCTCCCCTGGGTGGCGGCATTGCAGTGGGAGTCTGCAGTTTACCCCGGAGAAGGAGATCAGCCATTGGGTGCTCTATCCTTCTCCTCCCCGGCTGACCCCCGGTGACCCGTGCTCGTTCCTGAACACGGGCCGCGGTGTGGTCACAGTGGTGTCCAGTGCCTCAGCCTCAGCACCACCAGGCCCGTTGTAGTCTCCACTTCTGATGTCATCTAGCGGCTGGGGTCTCCGGCGGGAGAAACTGGAATTCTGGGGAACTCCCTCTTTATGCTTATGCCTGATGTCAGGGCGGGGCCAATGTTTGGGGGCTACCTCAAGTGATTAGCTAGAACATTTCCATGGGGTCCTGGCTTCAGTCCCAATGGTGTAACCTGCTGCAGGAGCTGTTCTCGAAGATCTACTGATCTTACATCGAGTGGGAGCTCTTGCAGCAGGCTATAACAGTTAGGACTATGCTGCAGGCACTAGGACCCTCCAGAAAACTTCTTAGCCAGCAGTACCAAGCAGGGACCACCCCTGATGTTGGCCCCGCCCTGACGTCAGCCCTGGTACAAAAGGGGGCAGACCCAGCTCCACCTCAGTTCTTTTGCCGCCGTGTCCCGCGTACGTGCGAAGAAGCCTTCTTTCCTCAGCTTGCCAGAACGCGAAAGTCCACTTTCTTACCATTTTTGTACCGTATTTCGACAGTTTTTTCAAGTGTTTCAGCGGATGTCTTCACCATCGTCAGTCTCTCCGGAGATTCACCAAAACAAGTGTGACTGTGGACAGCAGATCCCCACCAAAGACGGGCACAAGCGCTGCGTCTTCTGCCTCGGGCCGGACCATGATACCGCGGCCTGCTCAGCCTGCCAGGCGTTCACCAGCCGGACCCGGATCTGACGTCTCAAGGCCCTGAAGGCATTTTTATCAAAGAAAAAGATGGATCTGCACACTTCGGAGGGGAAGCGCAAGGAGAAGACCAAGCGCCATGGGAAAGACTGCAGTAGGTCCCGACACCGGTCCTGGTCGTGGTCCCGTTCTCACTCACGCCCCTCTCCCAAAAAGGCCCATGTGTCCTTGGGCCCAGGTGAGCGTCCAAAGTCGTCCCAGGCCAAGGCTGGCCCATCGGGGGAAAAGCCGGCCAAGCCTAAGGTAACCCCGCTAAGGGTCACCACCTAGACCTTGGAGGTGAAAGCTTCGGCCCCACCTCTCAAGGCACTGGCGCCACCTGCTAAAGGCGTGCCTCTGGAGCCAAAGGACTCTCCGCGCCGCCCCGGAGACAGCCATTGTCGGTCCCTCCTCTGGCGCGCCGGTTGAGGGGCAGTGATTCGGCGCTGCCACGAACAGCCAAAGTCCCTGTCCCCAAGTCCTCCTCCCCCTGGGCTCCCAAGGGGGCTCTCCTTCACAGGCTGACGTCCCGGATACTCCCTTTCTGGGACGAGCGGCCGAGGTTTTCTTGAAGGATGAGCTGCAGGAGTTGTTCTCCTTTTGGTGGGGGCAGGTTCAGAAGCGACCCCCCCGACGTCGGCCCAGACACCGGAACCGGACGCGACGGGCACACCACAGCCTAGAGGTGAGCCTTCCTCGAGGCAGTCCCCTGAGTGGCCGCCTACATCTCTGTCCAGGGCTCGTTCCCGCTCCCAGTCCAAAGATCACCGCCGATGCTCCAAGGATTCTGGAGACCGTCGCCGGTCCAGGTCTCGTACTCGCAGCCCTACTCGTTCCTTTGGGAAGAGCACTCCCGACGTCGGTCTACGCTCCGTCGCTGGTCTCGGGACCAGAGCCGGTCTTCGGACCGACATCGGTCCTCCAGCTACTGATGACAGAGGGAGTCCGGTCACAGGGAGAGATCAGACTATTCCAGACCTAATAGTTGATTCTCCTCTTCTTCATCGGCATCCTCTTCCTCTTCCTCTCTTGGGATCGGGGAGTCCCCGGGAGAGAAGGACCAGCCTCGCTTGCCTCCGGACGATCCAGCCTTTATGGACGTCACGAGGCATATCCAGGCCTCCAATGAGTGGGAAACAGAGGACCTGGATCCGGAACGCCGAAGGTTGGCCAAGCATCTGAGGCAAAAGGAGCCGAAACCATTAGTGGTCCCTCGTCTGGTGGACACTTTTCAGGACCTAACCCGGACTACCTGGAAGCGTCCCGCCTCCATCCCGGCTGTTCCCAAAAAATCAGACAGGCTGTATAAGGCCCTGAGGGCAGAAGCCTTTTTAGCTGAAAACCTTCAGGCGGGCTCTTCGGTCATTATGGCTGCCCATGACAAGTCCAGGCAGCGGAAGCATCTTAGCTCGCAGCCTTGCAATCCGGAGTCTTGGTATTTGGACCAGGTGGGCAAGAAGGTTTACTCTGCCTCCACCTGCTCCATCCGGTCCCTCAACTTCCTGACACATGTGGTCCAGTACCAGAATGCTCTGTGGGAAGAGGGGACAAGAGCTACTGAGAGCCATGCCAGATTCTGAGCAGAGGACGGAACTTCTGGACATACTTAAATCTGGCTGTGATGTAGGTTCTCATGTCCTGAGAGCCTCGTACGACACTGCAGATATGGCAGCCCGGGCAGCCACTTCTGGGGTTTGCCTTCGGCACCATGCCTGGTTAAGAGTCTCAGGCTTTCACCAGGATCTGCAGTCCGGTATCAAGGATCTGCCATTCCAAGGTACCATGTTGTTTGGGCAGGAGACAGAAGCCCTGATTTCACGTCTCCAGGAGTCGGGCAAGTCCATCTCGTCGGTCTGCCAAATGTACTGCAGCGACCAGCGACGACAATGGAAACAGCCCTTTCGCAAGCCCTCAGGTGGTCAAGGTGGACAAGCCCATGGTAATCTGCAGGGTCAGAGAGGCGGCTTTCGTAGGAGAGCCGGTAACCAGCGTGCCGAGGCCCTCCTAACTGTGGGCCCAAGTCCTCCCAGGCCTCTCTGCCTATGCCCAGCTCAGCCCAATGACTCCCTTCTGCCCCTCCTCCTCCAAAGGAAGACTCTGGAGAGACGGTTAAGGGCCGCTTCTCCCTTCATCTCGAAGGGTGGAGATCGATAACTAGATATTATCAGGAGAGGACACGCGCTAGAGTTCACGGAGTTTCCTCCAAATACTCCACCAAAGTACTCCTGATATCCTCCTTCTCACATCCCACTTATAGAAGGAGAACTTCGGACCCTCTTGCAGGAAAAAGGCAATAGAGGTAGTCCCCTTGCATCAGCAGGGAAAGGGGTTTTATTCCCACTTCTTCCTGGTCCCAAAAAAGACGTGGGATCTTCAACCCATTCTGGATCTCAGCTCTCTCAATCTTTTTATAGAGTACAAAAGGTTCAGGATGGTGACCCTTCCAGGTCTACTTCCTCTGCTGCACCAAGGAGACTGGCTGTGCTCCCTAGACATGCAAGATGCATATATCAATATCGGGGTCTTCCCTCCCCACCGGAAGTTTCTGAGGTTCCACTTCCAAGGGGAGCACTACCAATTCCGAGTTCTTCCGTTCGGCCTCTCCTCTGCTCCTCGAGTCTTCACAAAGTGCTTGGCAGTGGTGGCTGCAGCTCTAAGATGTCAGGGACATTACGTCTTCCCTTACCTCTACAATTGGCTACTTACGGCCCCGTCCAGGTCATGCTCCCGGAGACACCTGTTCTCTGTTCCGAGAGCTGGGGATCACTCTGAACCTTCAGAAATCATCCCCCGAGCCCAGTCAAAGACTCGGTCTTCATTGGAGCGTTCCTGGATTTTGTCCAGGGCATGGCCTTTCTACCCCTGGACAGGGGCGATTGCCTGCGGGACATTGCCAAATGGATCTCAGTAACTCCTCAGGTTCCAGCAAGGAACTTCCTCAGGCTGCTGGGGCACATGGCAGCGGCCATTCCGGTTACTCCTCTGGCCCGCCTCCACATGCAGGTCCCACGGTTGATGCTCAGGGTGCAGTGGGACCAGGGCGCCGATGATCTAGACTTTCTAGTCAGGATCACCGAGCGAGTCAGGAGAACTTTGCTTTGGTGGATGGACCCCCAGAATTTGGAGAAAGGGGTCCGGTTTCATCCGGGGCCACCAGGTCAGACCCTTACGACAGATGCTTCAGATCTGGGATGGGGAGCGCACCTGGGTACTCGTCAGACGCAAGGGGTTTGGACACCCGAGGAGCGATCTCTCCATATTAATATGCTGTAGATGCTAGCGGTCCTCTGTGCCTTACAGGCATTTCAAGAGGACTTGGTGCCGGGCTCTCTCTTCAAGGGGGCACTCACTCGTTTCCCCTTTGCAGGGGGGCGATGAGAGTCTGGTACTGGGCACTGGAATGACGCATTCTGTTGTCAGCAGTGCACGTTCCAGGCATCCTAAACAATCTGGCCGACAGCTTAAGTAGGTCTCGATCCAGAGCTCACGAGTGGGAGCTGTTACAGTCCGTAGCAGATGAGCTCTTCGACATGTGGGGTCGTCCAGAGCTGGACCTTTTTGCGTCACCACTCTACGCCAAACTGCCAATTTTTTGCTCGTGAGAGCATGCGCCTGGGGTTTTCTGGCCAGATGCTTTATCCCTTTGCTGGGCAGGGAGGTTTCTCTACGCCTTCCTTCCCTTCCTTCTCATTCAGAGAGTTTTGCTGAAGTTGCAGGCATAAGGGGCTCGCATGATTCTAGTAGCCCCCCAGTGGCCTTGGCAGATCTAGTTTCCACTCTTGCAGTGGTTGTCCATGGAACCTCCAACTCCGCTGCCCATATGCTCGCTGGTGCTGTCCCAGGAACAGGGATCGCTGGTCCATCTGGACCTCCGTTCCTTACATCTGTATGCTTAGCTACTTCAGATGTAGCCCAACAGAGAGATGGGATCTCTCCAGAGGTAGCGGCAGTCCTAATGTCAGCGAGGAAGCCCTCCACCCGTTCCGTCTATGCTATGAGATGGAAGCGGTTTTGTTTATGGGCCTCGTCACAGCACTTGCACCCCATCACCTCTCCAGTGAACTCAGCGTTACAATACCTCCTCTCCTTGTACCAACATTGCCTGAGTTACTCCTCTATTAAGGTGCACATGTGGGCTGTCTCTACCTATCATGCTATGATTGGAGACAAGGCCTTAGCACAGTTGGATGTAGCCCGTATCTTTTTGATGGGAATTTTGCATATAACGTCTCCCATTAGGGATCCAATCCCACCCTGGGACCTCCTATTTGTGTTGGAGAAGCTTACCCTCCCTCCTTTTGAACCGGTAGCGGATTGTGAGCTGCTTTTCCTTTCCTGGAAGGTGTGTTTTTTGGTTGTTATTATCTCAGCTCGAAGAGTTTCTGAGCTTCAGACTCTGATGTGTAAAGAGCTGTATTTGGTTTTCCACAGGGAAAGGGTTTCCCTTAGAACAAATCCTAAGTTTCTTCCAAAAGTGGTCTCGGAGTTGACCCTCAACCAGTCGGTTGAACTTCCAGTCCGTTTCCCCTTCCCCATCTAATAGAGGGGAAGCTCTCCTTCAAACATTGGACATCCACAGGAAGTTGAGGTATTACCTCAAAAGGACGGCTGCACACCGTCAGTCGGAGCAACTCTGTGGCCTTTACATCACAATGCTTGGGCAAACCGATGACCAAGCAGACGATTTTGAAGTGGATCGTCCACTGCGTATCCTTCTGCTATGAAAAGCAGAATAAACCCCTACTGGGTCCGGTCAGGGGTCACTCCACTCGGGGAGTGTCTGCAGCTTTTGCTGCCCTGAGAAATGACTCCATAAGGGACATATGTGCAGCTGCTACCTGGAACTCTGTGCATACCTTTGTCGGGCATTACAGCTTGGATATCGTCTCCAGACGCTGTGCTGGTTTTGATCTGGCTGTTTTGCAGGGACTTTTGTTCTAGGCCTCTGGAGTCAGTATTTTCCACCTCCCGGAGTCTACTACCTCTTTGGCGTGGGACTGCTTGGTATTCAGTCCTAACTGTTATAGCCTGCTGCAAGAGCTCCCACTTGAAGTAAGATAGTACAGTTACGTAAGAACTTACTGTAACAGTAGATCTTTGAGAGGAGCTCTTGTAGCAGGCGTTACTTTCCCACCCACCTTCCCCCTCGAGGTGTGCAGATCTTCATCTATATCTTCATCTAGTGCTTCGTCTCCTTTTCTTGTCAGGACTTGTTCGCGGGCCTTGGCGGGGGAACTGAGGTGGAGCTGGGTCCGCCCCCTTTTGTACCAGGGCTGATGGGGTGGGGCCAGCGTTGGGGGGTGGTCTCTGCTTGGTACTGCTGGCTGAGAAGTTTTCCAGAAGGTCTTAGTGCCTGCAGCATAGTCCTAACTGTTGTAGCCTGCTGCAAGAGCTCCTCTCGAAGATCTACTGTTACGGTAAGTTCTTACGTAACTGTACTTTACAGTAAGTTCTTACATAACTGTACTTTTCTAAGCAGTGTTTGTCCAAATGGTTGGCCAGCTGCATAGGCAGGGGCATTACTAGCAGAAAGAGGGAGGTAATAATGTCCCTTTACAAAGCCATGGTGAGGCCATACCTGGAGTATGGAGTTCAGTTCTGGAGGCCACATCTCTGCAAGGATATAGTTGCGCTGATGAGGGTTCAGAGAAGGGCAACCAAGATGGTGCATGGTATGCAGGGAAAGTCATGTGAGCACAGGTGTAAGGAGCTGGATCTGTACACACTGGAGTCAAGGAAGGAAAGGGGAGACATGATTGAGACTTTTAAATATGTAAAGGGGCTCAGTAAAGTGGGAGAAGAGAAGAGGGTTTACTTAAGGGGGGGTTAAAACTAGAGGGCATAGCCTCAGACTGCAAGGAAAAAGATACAGGGGCAATGTGAGAGGGCGTTTCTTCATGGAGAGGGTGGTGGAGCCCTGGAACAGACTGCCAGGCAGAATGGTGGGGGCTAAATTGGTGGAAGAATTCATGAGGACATGGGATAAGCATATGGGGCTGAGTATCGGGGGCTGGCAGGGAGGGAGGGAGGTGTAGGGAAAAAAGGGCAGACCAGATGGACCGGTGGTATGGTCCTTTTCTGATGTCATAGTTCTATGATTCTATGAACTGCATTACATTCTGTTACAGAAAGTACGGCAAAGAACTTCCTGGCAATGTCAAGGGCCATTCCACCAGTGGTATGATAGTTTCAGCCACCTGCTTCAGGAACGTCTCAGCTGCAGAGATTTGTGCAGCGGCTACTTGGGAGTTCTGTTCACAGCTTTACCAAGCACTGCAGTATGGACTTTGCCTCTAGGCACAGGGCAAATTCTGGCCTGACTGTTCTACAGGGCTTACTTTCTTAGGCTGTGTGTTCCAACCACCCAGACTGGCTATTCTGAAGTTGGAATTGCTTGAGATTCGTTTCATATATGGGGCCTTCTGTAAGAGACACCCCTGATGTCAGATAGTACAGTTATGTAAGAACTTACCATAACAGAAGATCTGCAAGGGGATCTTTTGCAGCAGGCCATGCCGTCCCTCCCACCTTCCCCCTAGCTCTGGTAGACTTTTCTGTTGCCTGTGGACACCTTTCTGTTTCTGTATTGGCGGAAACCTTTCATACCGTCTCGATTCTTCAGCAGGAGATACGTTGCTCTGGTCTCCGGCGGGAGAACTGAGGAGGAAGTGGGAGCACCCACTGTCATAGGGTTGGACAACATCAGAAGGTGACATCTTATTTGGCAGACCCCCGATAGACTGCTAGCTAGAAAGGTTTCCAGGTGGTCCTGGTGCCTGATGGTGGTAATTTCATAGATGTGGCCTGCTGCAAGAGATCCCCTCACAGATCTTCTGTTACAGTAAGTTCTTACATAACTGTACTTTTTGCGAATGGCCTTAAAGGCCAGTCACAGAGCACGGGGCCTCGCATACAGGCTCAGTCCTACAGTATGCTTTTGTGCTCGGGGTCTCTTCAGCAGGAACCTCAGGCCCTAGACTCTGTGCTCACTATTTCTGTTTAGAACTGTCAGCCTGTAGCTACACTGGACCACCCCTCCCATCACTGTACGCAGTTACTGTTCGGCTACACTATTCCAGACACCGGACACACGTAATCTTCTTCTACAGTGTCTCTTCTATAGAGTCACAAGTTGGTGTCCGGTCCACTCAGAAAGTTTGCTGTCTGGGGCCATCCACATTGAAATACGATGCTACCGCCTATACAGTATGGGTGACCCCACCTCTCTTCAGTTCTTTCTCTTTCTGTTGACCCCTCATTGTATCCACAAGGTTAAAGGCATCATTGTTTCACTTAGCTTTTTTCTTCATATTTGTTGTTGCATGCCATCATCAGGTGTTGCAGAAAAGCTTGAACCGCTTATTTCCTTGTGTTGGTGTGGTGGGATATATATATTTTTTTTACTCGCTGTATTTTCCCCATCAACCTTCCAACTCCTCTGATGTCCCTCAGGGCTCCCCAAGCACCTTCCCATCCCCCTCCTGCCTAAAGGCCCAGGCACCTACCTCCATGTAGCCTTGGCTTCACCCGCAGATGGGATTGGGGTGAGAGATCCCCCCCTTGGGCATCTTGTTGTGTCAGACGGTGCTTTCTCGGTGCTGCAGGAGGCAGGGAATCCAGATATACTGGGGCCATCATTTTCGTAGAGATGTTGGGGGCCGCAGTAGTTCTTTTTCCTCTTTACTTCCTCCCTCAAGGATGTCATGTGCTATGACGTCAAGGCGTGTCCATGCACACTATGTGCGTATCCCTCTGTCGACGTTCACGATGTCCTTCCTGTGTCTTTTTCCGACTTACACTGTCAGTTGTGAACTCCAGGTGGTAGTATCACAGCAGAGCATGGAGTCCTTCCTCTCTGGAGAAGGAGATTGTCCTCTGGGATGCTCAGTCCTCCTCCTTCTGGCCATCCATCGATGACTCAAGCTTTTTCCTGAACTTGGATCACCAGTGTCATGAATGATAGTACTATTACTGTACCGACGGGCTGGCTCTGGTGGGGTGATTTTCAAGGACGATGCTCTGTGTGTGTGTCTGCTGCCTAATTCTCTCAAAAGGCTTCAACCAGGCCATGCGAAGGTGTTGTCATTAGTTTTTGGGGGCCTTCCTGCAGAAAATGAAGAACATTCAGCATGCGTCGCTGGCCTCCTGCCTAGTTTCCTCATCCTGCTCTGTGGCTTTGGCTTCTATGTCCATCTGTTCTTTTCATTGGGTGGCTATGTTATCACACCCATCATGATCTTAGAAACTGAATGGCAAACATCGGTAGTCCTCATCGTCACTGACCCACCATCAGAGTAAGCAATCCAAGTAGAAGACTCCTACATCTTCCTCTCATTTCTGGTCTCCTCATTGCTCAAGTGTTGGGGTAAGTCTTCGACTGCTTTGTCAGCCTTTGTCAGTACTCTGCTGGCCGCCATTATGGCACCAAGAGTGGGGTCTGGCTGTCCCACTGACAGCAGTGTGGAGCCATTGATATCAGGCACTGTCCTGTTATCTGTGGCATCGACTCCACTGTCTGACGCTGTCAATGCTCAGGAACTCATGGCAGCTGTCTCCGAGATATTATGACAGCTTATGCCTTCCCTGCTGTCAAAGATGCTCACATTCTCGACTCTTCCCCCTCCTTGTCAACACCATTGATGCTGGTGGTGGGTTCTTCTGGGTCTATACACATCGTAGATCCTATGCTGCCTCCTTCATTGCCTCCTAGGCTGCTGGTGGGGCCTGTCACCTGTACTGTTTCTCAACTTGATGGTTATGAGGAGGAATATAATCCTGACATCACTCTTACTGAGAAGAATTATGAGGCTGATCTGGAGTTGCCTGAAGGCTTGGATATCAGTTCCACTTTGTCCTGCAGTTACGACTGTACTGTATACCTCTGTGTCCCCTCTAGAGGATGTTTGCGGTGGGCTTCACTGCTGAAGAGGAGAATTCCTCCAAGCAGGCTCTTTATGAGTTTCTAGAGGAGTCTTATCAGTCTTTAAAAAAATAAAATCCTGAGGAAAGACAGAAAGCCAGGCTAGGAGGTCAGAAGAACATGAGGTGAGGCCCGTGCCATGTAGAACAGGGCTACCAGCTGTGTGACGCTCCTCCTCCGAGAGAGGAGGAAGTTAGTCATTGGTGAGTTAAAAAAAAAAAAAGGTATTTTCTCACCCAGATCTCTGTTTTTAGTTAAAATACTGTAAAAAGTCCTTAGGAGGATTATAATTCTCCTGAAATCACATGTGGGCAGAGACCTAAAATGTTTTTTTGTTGTTTCTTCTCAGTAAGCCCAAAAATGCACCAGAGAGCTTCTTAACCCCCAGAACTTCTGGTGCCTGGTGGACTCCAGACCCCTGGTTTTGTCAACATTTTTGCGCCCTTTTTTTTTTTCTGATTTAAACTTTATTTCATTGAAAAGAAAATCATTGTAACAGATAAGCACTAATAGACTAAAAATAGAAACCTGGCGTGGGTAGCCCCTTGGAAATGCAACTCTGAGCAGTGTCTGAGTATTGTACATATAATATCCATAACAGCAAGCAACTAATAACTTTGAAGAGTACAAAGCTGTGACTCCATGCAAGTATAGCAATATACTGAGATCCTGCAGTAAATAAATTAAACAAGGAAAGGTTAACAGCGGAGTGACGTAGTCTTATATTAAAGAGCACTCCACAAGAGTATGCTGGGAGAAAGGCCATGAACAGACATCACAAGTAATCTTGGGGACTTCAGGCAACTAGTTCATGGGATGTTTCTGTTGATGCTAGAACTGCTGGAGTGTGTGTTGGCGGGCATATGGCAAATGTGTCAGATTGCACAGTAGGGAGAAGTTAAATATGGGCTCTAAATTTTACCCTAAAGCTCGATCTGTTGACTGGTGGCGTAAAGGACTCTCTAATGCCAAGCCTCTTTACATAGCTCAAGTAGCCACTCCGATAGCGCTTAGGGGGAAGGGGAATCATCCGTCCAGTGCCTAAGTATATAATTATTTTTGCAGTAACCAAGGCTCCATGGAGCCAACACATAATTGTGGCTGGGGTCTCCAGGCCGATCCCTGCATTGCATGTGAGGCCTAGTATAACTAAGGAAGGGGTGAGGGTCAGGCCTGTACCTACAGTGGTTGTGCAAACCTGCTGGATTTCTGACCAAAAGAGTTGTAACTTTGCACAGGACCATAGTATATGAGAGAGAACTCCTCTTGAGTGGGAGCACCTCCAGCAGGCGTCTGATGGGGTCAACTCCCATTTGTGGAGGCTTGGCGGGGTTCTAGGTCACCTGTGCAGGATCTGGAATTTGGTGAAATGGCTTTGAGTGTCTCTTAAAGTGGTTTTAAAACCCTTCCAACAGGAGTCCCAGTCACTGTTTGGGAATTCAATACCCAGAACTTCATTGAGGGTATCTCTTGTAGCTTGTCACACCTATAGGACTTAGCTGCCAGGTGCTAGGACCACACGGAAACTTTTCTAGCTAGCAGTCTACCAGAGGACCACCCACCCTGATGTCACCCTCTATCGGCCGATCCTATAAGAGTGGGCGGCCCCTGCTCCTTCTTCAGTTTTTTTTTCCCACTGTCAGCCATCATATAGTGGATCTGTCGGTAATATGCAGCTTCAGTCAACCGCCTTTCTGCTTTCTTTTTCCATTATCTTCCATTTAGTTTCATGCTTGTGATTTGTGCTTCAGTCTGCAGCTCGCCATCCAACTCCTTTTCCTCTGTGGGGTACAGTTCTGGTGCCAGTCAAGGTCGGTCCTTCAGGGCCACTACAGGCTCTTTGTCCTGGGGCTGGACAGATTATACTTCCTGGCCAAAGTTGGTCTTTGTGACCTTTTCTTGCCCTGTTTTTCACCCTTGAGTCACTTGGATGTGGCTTGGGCAGGAGACCACCAGCTGAATTTTGCTGGTGGGGGAAGTTGTTGCTCAGGTCCCCTCCGGTATTTGTTGCTAAGTCTCACTGTCCCAGACCCGTATTCTCTGTGGGCCTGCCATTACTCCGTCCGGCCTTCCTTGGCCGATGCAGTCTTGGTGGATGCCGGGCTTACCTTACACTCCTACTTACCCTCCTGTCTGGGACTTCGGTCATGCTCTTGGCCTTGGGGACTTTTCTTGTGATGCCCAGGCAGACGCACGACTGCCTCCCTTTTTCCAAGATGGGCTGCGGGACCACGGCGTTCCCACGAAGCTAAGACTTGCTTCAGCTGCTCCTTTTGGGTCCTCCTGCAGTCCCAACATCGTTTTTCTCGTGACCGATGTCTGCAGGTCCTCTGACACCGATGTCAGTAGCACTTGAGCACTACAGGCCTCGCTGGGTTTAAGTGGGAGGCTCGCCCCACCCTTTGGTGACCACCCATTCGGGGAGACCCACAGATGCATCACTCTGTCTCCCCACTGCTTCCTCTTCTTGCTGCAGTTCACATGGCTATGGGGCTTCAGCTTATAGAGCGGGGTCCCCCTCGGTGTCGGACGGCCACGTTCCTAAGCCAGAGTCAGTAAAGCGTAGTGGTTAAGTGCACTGAGCTGCAAACCTGGAGATCTGGGTTTGAATCCCACTGCCCCCATTTGTGAACTGTGTGACCCTGAGCAAGTCACTTAACTTCCTTGTGCTCCCAGGTCACATCTGGAAATAAGCTTTGACTTAGTGTGCCTTTCCTGGTTAAACAATTTCGTCTTTCCTATGACTGTTAGACCACAAAGTAGGTGGTCTGTTTTCTCCTGGTGGGTGAGCCCTTCTCTCACGGAGGCTTCTGTGACTCAAATCAAGGATTGGGCCCCGTCTCTCCTGGGAGTCTTGAAGCAACAGCCTCCCTCAGTCTCCACATTCGGGAGAGGGTTCTGTTCCTGGCGCTGTGGATGCCTCATTCCGGGTGACTGTGGCAGGAGTCTGACACTCTCTACATTCTGGGCTGTGGTCGTCTGGCTTTAACATGCCCAGATTTCCACATGGCATGCTCCCTTTTGAGGTTTTACTTGGTTGGGAGCTTGCGTCTGGGCATACTGCCTTATGGTGTTCTCTGAATATGAATGGGTTGAACAACCTGGTGAATCAGTCCAAGGTGCTCTCCTATATTAGAAAAGAGTGCCCTGATTTTTTTTTGATAGGAGACTCAACTTGGTGCCGCTGATCATGGGAAGTTCTCAAAATTTGGGTATAGACTGGTTTATACTGTAGTTCTGACATATCTAAGGTTAAAAAGAGGGGAGTGGCCATCTTTGTACCCCCCCCCAACACCACCTCTTTCTGGGAGACAAAGGATCCTGCTTCGAGGAAGGCTCTTGCAGCAGGCCATACCAGTAGGACTAAGCCACCAGGTGCCATGACCACATGGAAAACTTTTAGCTAGCACTACCAAAGAGGATCACCCACTGCCGACGTCAGTCAACTGACGTCAGCCTAGACTATGTAGGTGGGTGGTCCCGCACACCTACTTCAATTTTGTCCTGCCATCGACCTGCACACGTTGGACCTTCGCAGATGCTGCTGCTACAGTCGACCACCATTACCCATGCTTGCCGTGCTTTTTTAACTTCAGTTTATTTCCAGTTCTTCAACTGGAAAATTGAAATTTCTTTGTTTTCCTTGATGGGTTTATGTCTTCTCCACCAGCCTCATCTTCCGACTGCTCCACAAAGTGTGCCTGCAGCAAACAGATCACTGGAAAAGATGGCCACTCAGTGTGCCTGTTCTGTCTAGGCCCCAGCCACGACACCAAAGCCAGCCAGCACTGCTAGAAGTTTAACCAGGCCACTCGAAGACGTCATTTAAAAGTGCTGGAGAGCCACCTTTTAAAGCTGAAGTTGGTCACAGTGGTAAAGGAGCTGCAGGCCTGGAGCTCCTTGACCTTGCTGGCTCAGTCCTCTGGGGCCTCTTCTTCTTCCAAGCACAAGGAGAAGTCAGGGAAGCACAAGCATCGAGACAAACACTGGAACCGGAAATGGTCAGCTTCCCATTCGCTGTCACCTCTTAGGCCTTCGACCACGTCTGTGTCATCCTATCTTGGGCGGCAGCTTCTTATGGCAGGGGATTTC
This sequence comes from Neoceratodus forsteri, assembly GCA_016271365.2. Taxonomy (NCBI): domain Eukaryota; kingdom Metazoa; phylum Chordata; order Ceratodontiformes; family Ceratodontidae; genus Neoceratodus; species Neoceratodus forsteri. Next base: position 559,769,252 of record CM057458.1, read on the forward strand.
ATCTCCTGCCCCCCAGCCCCTGACCCTCAGGCTAATATCTTCTGTGGACTCTCAGCCAGGTGGCTTGGCCAGTGTGGGCTCCTAGGGCGTCAATTCTACCACCGTCATCCAGCATCCCCGGCCGTGGTGTTGCCATTGTTTGCTCCCATTTCGGGGACCGACTTTAGCCCTTCCAGGCAACGCTTGCAGCAGGCGCTCATTGTTTGTTCCGCACAACATCTCCTCTGCCTCTCTTGGGGTTTCTGTCCCCTCAGCACCAGCTTCTCCAGCTGGACCAGCATTGAGGGATCCTTCCCTTGGACGCTTCAGGCTGTCGTCTGCCAGGCAGTCACCAGTACTGCCTCAGCCTGTGGACCTGACTCCTATGTTGCCACAGCTGATGCCTATGTGGCTGACGCCAGATCCTCACCCAATGCCAGGTGGTCATTTGCCCGGGTACCCTTCGCCGGCTCCGCAGTACCCCTCTTTACCCTTCCTGCCGGTGTATAATATTGCACCCCAAGTAGATTATAGTGCCCTTTTCTCAGCGTGGTGGTCCTTCATGCAATAGCAGAGCCCTGCCCCTCAGGGGCTGCTGCCAGTGTCTCTCCTTCATCCGCCACAAGACTCTCAGCCCCAGAACCCTTGCAGGACTGGTCTCAGCGATCCTTGCTTGTCAGGGTCTTCGAGGGTTCACCCCAACAGAGGTCTGGGGTCTCGTCAGGATGAACTCCGGCCCCCAGTGGTGATCCCTGTTTGACACTTCTGAGGATGACTCAATCTTCTTCCTGTTCAGGTGATTCCGCTGAGGGGGATGACCAGGTTAAAGAGGTACCCAAGTCCCCCTGATGAGCCTTCCTTCCTTTATGGATGTCATATGCCACATCCAGTCCATAATGAGCTGGAAGACTGAGGAGCAGGACTCGGAGAGGCACCGGTTGGCACAGTATCTCCGGCAGCATGATGCCCTCCCTATGGTGGTGCCCCCCTCATTGAGTCTATGAGGATGTGACAAAGGCGGTCTGGAACTACCATTCTACTGTTCCTCTTTTGCCCAAAAAGGGAGACCACCTTTATCATACCCCTGCAGGAAACCCTTCCTAGGTACTCACCCAAAGGTGGATTCCATGGTAATCCACACAGTGCATGACCATACTAAGAAATCAAAACAACCTAGCTATTAGGGCCATCAGCTATCTGGCTCACATGGTCCAGTATCAAAACGTTTTGTGGGACCATGCCAGGGATCTGGTCCAAACCCTTCCTGAAGACCCCACCAAAATGCAACTTGCCTGGCTCCTAAAGTCAGGCTCAGATGTTGGCATTCATGTCATTTGGGCAGTTTACAATGCCCTTGATGCCTCTGGGCATGGGACTGCTGAGGTCTGTCTCCAGTGCCATTCTTGGCTCCGGTATCCGGCTTTGACTCGGATGTGCAAGCCATCATTCTAGACGCTCCCTTCTGAGGCTCAGTCTTTTTTGGTGGAGATGTCCAGGATATCATTTCTACCCTGCAGGATTCTGGGCAGGCCTTTAAGTCAGTCCATTCGAAGTCGGTCCATTCGCTCTATCACACCCAGTCTAGAGCAGGCCAGTGCCAGTCCTTTTATAGATCCTCCCACAAGCACTCTCTGAGCCAGCCTGCCACTGAGCAACACAAGCTTAAGGCCCCAGTGGTCACTGCTGTTGCCACTGCCAGGGCCCCTACAGCTCTCTTGCCTGTGCCCGTCCCCACCTCCTGACTCCTTAGCCGATCCCCTAACTCCAGTCAAAAATCGAGGAGAGGTGGTCAGGATTCGGTTCTTTCTCCATCTGGAGGGGTGGAAAGAGGTCACCACGGACAATTGGGTGTTTTACATTATAACTCACGGTCACACTCTGGAGTTCTTAGAGTGGCCACCAGAAAACTCTCTTGTTCACTGTTCCTACCCTCCCGCACACCTGCTTCTGGTTAGGGAGGAGATCCAGGCTCTTCATTAAAAAAGCCATAGAGTCCATCCCCCAGGCTTGGTGGGGAAGGGAGTTTTGCTCCCACTTCTTCCTCATTCCCAAAATGACAGGGGATCTTCATCCCATTCTGGACTTGAGCCATTTGAATCTGTACATCAAGTAGAAACGCTTCAGGCTGTTGACCCTCCAAGGGTTGTTACCCTTTTGTACCAGGGGGACTGGCTCTGTTCCATGGACATGCAGAATGACAACCTGCATATCCAGGTCTTTCAAGCCCATTGTTGCTTCCTCCGTTTCCACTTTCAGGGAGCCCATTATCAGTTTTGGGCCCTCCCCTTAGTTCCCCAGGTATTTACCAAATGCCTGGCTGTGGTGGCAGCGGCATTGAGGAAGCAGTGCTTCTGTGTGTTCCCCTACCTGGATGACTGGCTGCTCACAGCCCATTCCAGGGACCATTTAGTTCAGACCCTGGAATACACCTTCCGTCTTTTCCAGGCCTTTGGGATCACTGTAAATTTGTTGAAGTCGTGCCTTTCTCCTTGCCAGTGCCTCCATTACATATGGGTGGACCTGGACACCAGTCAGGGCATGGCCTTTTTGCTGGAAGACAGAGTGACTTACGGAGCAGGCTCGTCTGGTTTCCTCCAGCCGACAGGTCCCTGCCAGGGTTTTCCTACGCCTTCTGGGCCACATGGTGGCAGCAGTTGCCACGGTCCCCCTGGCCTGCCTGCATATGTGAGTTCCCCAGTGGACCTTGAGGATCCAGTCGGACCAGCCCAACGATGACCTGGACCAGTTGGTCCTGGTCTCTGAACTGATCCGGAGAACTCTATTAGGGTGGCTGGATCCGGTCAACCTCAGTCAGGGAGTCTCCTTTCAGCTCTTGGCCCCCCCAACAGATTCTAACGACAGATGCATCCGGTATAGGATGGTGTGCCCATCTGGCCTATCGTCAGAAACAGGGCGCATGAATGGACATGGAGCAGGGCCTTCACATCAATGTCCTGGAGTTGTGGGCAGTTCTTTAAGCCCTGCAGGCCTTTCAGACTCATTTCCTCGCTGGTCCGCTGCTGGTGCAGACGGACAACATGTGTGTAAATAATTACGTCAACACGTTGGGGGGGATCCGTTCTTACCCCGTGTTGGGAGGCGATGAGAATCTGATTCTGGGCCATCGAGCCCAGTCTGGAATGCTTGGTTGTGCAAGTTTAGGGCATTCAGAACGTCTTGGCTGACAGTCTCAGCCACTCCAGGTTGCTGGCTCATGAGTCGGAATTGCTGACCTCAGTGGTCCAAGATCTCTTCAACGGATGGTGCTGTTCAGAGTTTGGACCTCCTTACGTTGTCACTCAATGCAAAACTTCTGCTTTTTTGCTCACTAGATCTTAGGCCTGGAGTTTCTAGTGAGTCACATTGTACCTCTCCTAGAAGGAGAGGTTTCTGTACACATTTCCTCCCTTCCTGCTTCTGCAGAGGTTTCTGCTCAGGCTCCAGTAGGAAGGGGTGGACATGATTCTCATAGCCCCTTCCGGCCATGGCAGATTTGATTCCCCTTGCTACAACAGCAAGAACCTCCAGTGCCCTTGCCCTGTGCTCCGGTATGTTCTCCCAGGACCGGGGCACCCTGATCCATCCAGACCCGAAGTCCCAGCATCTCCTTACATGGCTCCTGTGGACCTAGCTATTGCCTGTTTTGGGGTCTCCTCTAGGGTCACAGACATTATGGTGGCAGCCAGGAAACCCTCTACCAGGGCCACTTATGCTATGAAATGGAAGTGCTTCTCCATTTGAGTCACAGCTTACCATTTGGATCCTTTCACTTGCCAGGTGAATCAGGTCTTGGAGTACATTCTTTCCCTTTCGGATTCAGGCTTGGGGTACTCCTCACTCAAGATGCACCCTTCCGTCATCTCTTGTGTACCATGCACCTGTCAAGGGCAAAGCTGTCACCCTCTTGGGCCAGGCTGCTGGCATTCTAGAAGCCCTCCTGGACTCCTCCTCTGAGGCTCATTTAGAGCACCTACTCCATTCTGCCTCCAAAGTGAGCTTCCACATCTTCTGTGCTGCCTGTGACATGATGGATACTTCAGCGTGGAGCACAGCAATGGCAGTTTTCCTCCAATGCCATGGCTGACTCCGTCTGACAGACTTTGTCCCGGGCATTTAGTCCTCCATTTTGGACACCCCGTTCCAGGGCTGTGCTGTTGTTGGCAGTGAAGTCCAAGACATGCTGTCGTCTCTTCAGGAGTTGGGCAGGGCCCTGTGCTCAGGGCACACCCTCTTCCGCACCCACCAGGGCTGGGTGCATCTGTCCTTCGCTCAGCAGTGCACCCCTACTGCCACCGACCTTCTCAGTCTAGGGGCAAGCGTCAGGCCTCAGCCACTGATGCCCCTGCCCCGAGGGCTTGCAGAACTGATGCGACTGCGTGTCCTGTGCCCTCTGCTGTCTCTTGAGTCAAGGCATGACACTCTCTTCCCCATCTGCTCTCCGTCCATGATGTTACTGTAGTTTTAGGGGGGGGGTTCTTTGCCCTCCACCCAGAGGGTTGGAGGATATTTTCATTTCTCAGTTGGTCTTCTTTTGTTCTCTAGGGCCTTTCTAGCCCTTTCAGTTGGGTGACTTCCCATCTGCCTTTTCTTTTTCTTAGGCAGGTACCCGCTTTTTCCGCTGGAGTATGTGCCACAAAGCCCTTGCTGCAGGACAGATTGGGCTTACCTTTTTCCCTGTCTCCTCTGGCAGCTGACTGGGCGTGGGGGATCCCTAGTCTTATTGGGAACTAGCTCTTTCGACCAGTCCCCAAAGTGTATATATCTACAAGTAGGCTTTTCTGGGGTCCCCCAATTTGGATCCTCTCAGGAGCTGGGCATTGTGCTCTTTCTCTAGCGAGACACACCCATCCTTCTCTTGCTGCCCATGTCTTCTGCTGCTTCCTCCCGCCTTTATTTTCAGGAGGGCAGCTACCATTTGAATCCCGTCCATCCCCAAGTCTGATGGGTGCTGCACGGGGGTGTCCGTGGCCCGGGGTCGACAATGGGCTTGCGTGGCCCCTGTCCTTAATGATTGGTGCCTCATGGCCTCACCCTGGACGCATGTGGCTCTAATCCTAGACTATGCTCTATTGTTATCCCTTTCTTTGGGGGATAGTCACAGCCTACCCCTGCATTCCTTCTGCCTTTATGCGTCTGCCTCTATTTTTAGGCATCGCGGGGTTTCTGCAGTGGTCTACTTTCCCTTTTCTTGTACGTCAGTGACTCCCGAGGGTCATGCTCAGTAAGTTGTCTCCCATCGTTAGCTCCATGCCGGTCCCTTCCCATGGTGGTGGCCTCTGTGGTTCTCTGGGCCCTGCTTCCCAGAGGTTTCCATGGGGCACCCTGCAGGTCGAGCTGGAGCTCTTCCAGTGCTTCTAGGTGCTTGGTATGAAGGCAGTGGTGTTCACCCTTCACAGTTACCGGGTGGTCAGGAGCGGGTGGGTGCTCACCATGCCGCCTGTCCTTTTGATTCTCGGCAGAACAGGTGCCGGACGTTCAGTTCTGCCTGTAAACCATCTTCAGCAGACCGCGGACTCTGCCTCGCAGATGTCTTATGAGCTAGTCTGTGTTTCGGCAGGCAGGGAACGACCCACATGTTTTCTGTCTGGTCCCTATCCTTCGCTTGCCCATCCAGCCCTTGCCTTCTCCCCCGTAGACTGGGTGTCTTTCGCAGGTTAAGTTTGTTACTGTTTCTTTCCCACTTCTCCAGAGGCTTTCACTGCAACTGCTGTTAGAGGGGTTGGGAATGTTCTCTATAGTGCCATGCTGGCTTCGCCAGGCTTGATCCCCTCTACTTCCTTTTGGGTAGTGTACTTTCATTCCTCTTCCACTAGTTTCGTCCCGTTCTTCCTGGTCTGGGGCGACTTGCACCATGGAGTCCTCAAGTACCTCCTCCTCCTCTATTGCCTCCTTGTGTCGAAGCCATCTCCTGCTAGGTGGCGTTTCCCAGCATCTCTCAAGTTTCCATGGGGCCAGCAGGCTACCTCCCGGACCCATTAAGACTTCCAAGCGGAGGTTTTAGTCACTCTCTCACTGACTTTCAAAGGATGACCGGTCCACTAGCTTGGGGATGCTTCCCCATCCCTCTTGGGCCTGCATCTTGGTTCTTCGTAGTTACCAGTATATTCCTTTTGTCTCGCCGCCTGACCATTTCTGGTCAGAAATGGAACCTTGACTTCTTGTGGAATCTCCTGCACTTTTGGAGGGAGATATTCTCCTTGCCTTCTTTCTCATCTGGAATTTCAATTACTACTACTTGAGCTATGCTAGGGTCCCGAGCCCTATTGGACTGCGGGGCTTTCCAAACCTCTACCCAGTTCCTGCCGTCTGTAGTGTCTGGGTATCCACTGTATCAGATTATACGTCCTCTGAGGCATTTTCCCACACTTTTCTTCTCAAAAGGAGACCCTCTCTCCCATTTCCTTACGTGTGCCATTTTCAGATAGCCTCTTCCTTGAGAAGTGGGCTCTCTTGGCCATCCTCTTTTTTTTCTTCCTTGCCCCTTGCTCCCTTGTGAGCAGGTGCTTCGGTGCCTTTCTGTCACCAGTTGCAGGGGCTGCATGTTGCATCTCATCTGGCTACTGGCACCACATCCAGTTTCTTCTCGGGATGTTTATCAGGCCCTCAACATTGCATGGACAGCCCCATCTGCTACCTGTCTCTGGGTTATGCCTGCCACAGGTGACTTCATGTCTCCAATGCCGGCTCTTCTGGCCCCTTACTAAGTAGCGCCGACTGGGCATTCCCTTTTGGAGCAGGGCTGGTTCTAGACTAGCAGTCCTTTATGGCCTCCTGTCCTTATTTTCTTACGGCAGACCTTTCTCCTCCCTCCGAGTGTTGTCTTGGCTTGTTGGCACTGCTTGGGACTCTGTCCTGATGGTGTTGCCTACTGCAAGAGCCTCCTCAAAGTAAGATAGTACAGTTACGCAAAAACTTACTGTAACAGTAGATCTTTGAGAGGAGCACTTGCATTATTAGGCATATTTTTCTTTCCCTCCCTCCATCCCCTGCTCTCTCTTTCACTCATATTGGCCTTTCTGTGGCTTCAGGATCCCCTCCTTCTCCTGTCACTCCTTTTCACAGGTCTCTGGCGGGAGAACTGAAATGGGGCTGGGGGACTGTCCCCTTTATATACCATAGGGGATGTCAGCGTGCCGACATTGGGGGCAGTCCCCTGCTGTAGACAGCTAGCTAGAAACTTTCTGTGTTATCCTAGTGCCTGGCGGCTTAGTCCTAATGGTGTTGCCTGCTGCAGGAATTACTCTTGAAGATCTACAGTTACAGTATGTTCTTTCATAACTGTACTTTCTTCCTCCGTTGGACAAAACCAAGCGGGACACTGACAAGATCCTACTAAAGAAAACAGAATTGGCCATAACCTTTCTCTGCCACAAATATTATGAGGTGGCCCCCGAGCTATCACAGTACTGGTGCATCAAGTGCAAAAACTGAAAACTAGAGCAACAGATGCTCAGTTGAAGCACTCTGCCACCTCCTGCCTTCTCTGTAGGACGGGGGAGATGGCTGATGCATTTTGTCATTACTACTGCATCGAGTACAGGTCCTTTAGTACATAGAACACTGCCACTTATTACCGCTGTGTATTTACTCTTTGTATATTTCCAGCTCTAGAAATTTATATTAGGTTACTGCAAGGTAAACTTTATTTATAAAGCACCTTTGACACCAAAGCACTGTACAGTACCACAATAAAACCACACAATTGAGTAAATAAATAAAGATAAATTTAGCAAATAAAAAGTATGTATGTATGTACTGGTGAATTTTAGTATAGTTTTCAATGTTAAAACTATGTTAATGTATATTATGTGTCTCTGTATGTAATCTTGGTATCACTGGAATGTCTTCCCAGGTAAAGCCTGTAAAAGGGCCATATGGCTCAGCGCTTTGTTCACCCAGTTATCAAAATGTTATATAAAAAATAAAAACTACTCTCAAGTCTGTATGTGCGAACATCACCTGAAGGCTGAGGCTTTCAAGGCTTATTTACATTGCCACAGCCTACAAATGAACAGGCAGTCCGTTGAATCCACCTGATCTACAGCCAGTTGCTGGAGCAGGTGGTGCTCTTGAAGATGGTTACTGCTGCCACAGCTAGTTATGATCAGTAGCGAGGTGCTTGAGAGGGAGGATGGTCCATGAACATGAACATGGCAGTATGCCACAATTTCGGTTATCCCTAAACCAGGGGAGAACCCCACAGAATGTCCATTGTAAAGAATGGTATCAGTCCTCAGTACAGACTATGAGATAGTATTAGCTTAGCGACTGGACCCATTGCTATCACTCTTAATCCACCCGCACCAAATGAGTTTTGTTCAAACCCGCCAGACTGAAGGTAATACCTGCTGCACCCTGCATTTGCTTCACCAAGTGCACTTACCCTCCTCCATCCCTTTTCTCCTAGCCAATTTAGGTGCCAATAAGACATTTGATGGGGTGTCCTGGCCCTGTTTCCCACCCATAAAATGTTTAGACTCCCAGAAGAGTTCATCAGCCTCCTTCAGTGAGTGTATTCCTCCTCCCTACACATTTGTAGGGGTGAACGGGCATGTTTCCCAGTTCTTTCCCCACTAAAGTTTGCAGCCTATACTGAACCATTGGTGCAATCTTATCAGGAGGCCACGATAGTCAGAGGCATTGATGGGGGGGGCACCTGAACCATTATGTTGCACAGTACGCCGATGACATGCTTCTATATATGAACGACCCAGACAATACTCTGCCGAAGTTCTGGATTCTAGACACCTTTAGCAAGGTCTCTACTTACAAGCTAAACACTACCAAAACTGAGGTTCTGTCCATATACTGGACGCAGTACAGGGCCCTGAGGCTGCAACTCCCCTTTAAATGGGATTTATAGGAGCTCATGTATCTTGGCAAAAGAGGTCAGTGTAGTTCCTCTGTCTGGGCATCTTACAACAGATCTGCAGGGTTAGCATGGACTCTCACTCGGTATGCTATTTTATTTTATTTATTTCTTTATTGAAATGTTTCACCAGGCAAGGCACACTGAACAACCAGGTTGCTTGTCTCACGGTGTGTCCTGGGGGGAAGGGTACATGGGAGAGTACATAACCATTAACCAGCAAACTAACTTACAGAGCAAACAGGAATGAACAAAAAGGCAATGGAATACATAATACAATACAGAACAAGCAATACACTAATACAATAAATGCACTGACATACAGCTCAAGCAGAAACAATAGTACAAAGACAGGCTAGAGCAATGTATGTGGAGGTGGAAGACGAGATAAAAACAAGGTGATAGGCTTAATGAGTTAAGGTTACAAGGGAACACATTGTCCCAAGAATCACTTGTCACTCGATAAGTGCAACTGATGGCGTAGCAGCTAACGGGCTGAAACAGGAGTGCTGCTTACAGTCAACAGAGACACCAAGTGCACTGTATTAGGGAGGGGGAGGAAAACGAAGGTGGACAGCAGCTAAGTTAGGGAATTGACACAGGTACAATTTACTGAGAGGAAATTATGTAGGGCAGAAGAAATGGAGTAGGTAGAGAATGAGTGGTGAATCTTTGTGTGTGTGTGTGGGTGTGTGTGGGGGGTTCCAGAGTTTAGGAAACTGGTGTGAGAAGACTATGCAGAATAGATACTGTAAGAATGGTAGTCCTTCCCCACTTCTGTAAATATTTGAGTCTGATTTGGAGGTAGTGGCAGATGGCCATTTCCAGATTAATCTGGGCTGGGATAAGACCAAGGGTCCGATGCTGTTTGAGTGGCATACGGTGGGGGTGGACCACAATGGATGGAAATGGAGCGATCTCTTCTCCCCTTTTGGGAGATGACATACTTCCTATTTGGACACCACAGTCTGGTCCGTGATCACCCCACCGAAATTCCGTGGATTCAGAGGGTCTGGGAGGTATGGCGGGAGCTGGTGGTGCAGTTGTTCCTGCAGTCGGTCCTCATATGGGTATGCCCAACTCCAGGGTTTTTCCCTGGCCATGACGGATCCCACATTTCAGCGATGATGGAGACATAACTTTGTTAACTTGGTGCAGTTTTGTTCTGCCTCAGAAGGTAGGTCCTTTGAAGGCATCAGAGCCTAATATGGACTTGAGCGCAGAGACTTCATTAGATACCTCCAGGTGCACCACTTTCTCGAATCCCAGCCAGTGGAAGTCCAGGACTGTTCTAAGACTCCAGAGTTAGTGTCCAGTTTAGCCACTTACACTAACATGCCAGTTCTGAATCATCTTATCGCATACATATATAAAGTCATTCAACATATGCAGCCTTTTATGTGGTGTGTACCCCTTTATGTGGTGGTTAAAAGCGGGAGAGGAGATGGGACAGGAGCTGACCTCTACAGCCTGGGATTGCTCTGAGGTGGGCGGGTCACCTTGTTACATGTCTCGCATAAGTTTGCAAAGAAGCAAGTTTATAAGGTGCTTTAGGATGCCAGCGATCATGGCCAGATAGGGGTCAGTGCTGCATGTTGGCGAGGGTGTCGGGAGGTGAAAGCTACTCATACGCATGTCACGTGGGCCTGTCTGCTGTTGATTACTTTTCTAGCAGACATAGAGAAAGAGATAGCAGCAGTCCTTCATATTTGATTCTAAGACCTAAATTTTAATCTCCACTGCCACTAGCCCTGAGCAGTAAACATAGAAACATAGAACTTTGATGGCAGATGAGGACTGCTTGGCCCATCCAGTCAGCCCATTTCTCCCTAACTACACTATTACATCAGACCGTGCCTGATCTACAGTTTTTCCTCCCCCTTCTTTTCCACTGTGATTCCATTGTGTTTATCCCATGCTTTCTTGAACCCCACCACTGTTTTTGCCCCCGCCATCTTTGCTGGAAGGCTGTTTCAGGAATCTGCTACTGTTTCTGTGAAGAAGTAATTTATTTATTTATTACAATCACGGATTAAGACCACTTGTGCTCATGCTGCTCTGGACAGAAGAGTTTGTACTTATCAAGGTAATCGACAAGTTGGTCCGCAGCTATTCGTTTAAGGGCCTTTGAGAGTGGTAGTAGCAAAGAGCTGGATCTATAGTTCTAGGGACATGGATATGTTGTTCATCCACACTGTCTGGCAGGTATCCTTGCCGCTTTAAATCTTGCCGGAAGGTCTTCAAGCTGGCTCCTCCCAACCACCCGGGTGGTAAAACTCGGCTCCACCCATGACGACAGATCTTCCTTACCGCTTGGAAGCTCAGGTTCCCTCCTTAACGCTCTGCGTATAAGACTGGTTCCTAATTCTTCGGTTTTGCGTATTTAAAAGTTTTTGCATTTCTAGACTTCGGTCTTCTATCCCTCGTGGCTGCGATGGACAAATCGACTCCCGGTTTTCGGAGATGTCCTTGTGGGCAGAAGATGTCTCGGACGGATCCGCACTCCACGTGTGTCTACTGTTTAGGCCTTGAGCACGACCCGCAGGCTTGCGACCTGTGCTCTTCCTTCTCGGCCTACGTCCTCGAAGACCGTGCTGCCCGTTTACAACTGGGCGTCCGAGCGTTTTCCTCCGGTGAAGTCAAAAGAGCCCGGTTGGCGGTTTCCGCGGCAGCGGGCTCGGCGGATCAGCTAGAGCAGATGATCGCCCTCGAAGAGGAGGCAGCGCGGGCCGCATCTTCCTCGGCCGCGGCATTTATCCCGCTCTCCCTGGGTTCCTCTTATACAGCTTTCTTTAAGGAGCTTTGTCTGTTCCTCTCCACTAAGGGAGAGGGACCAACGTCTGCTGGACCTTCTTCTCGGTCCAAAGAAAGACAAGGGTAAGTCCCTCTGTCGACGCTCTTGGGGCGGAAAGGTCCTCTCCCAGTTGTCTGCTATCAACTCGGTTGATCGTTCGGCTTCGACCACTGGTCTCACGGTGTTTCCGTCAGGTCAGGTGACCGAGACTCCCGTCGACGCAGTCGAGATTTTTCTCGACCCGTTGGACGGATTGTTGCCAGGTGAAGCCGAGAATCCTCTCCCAGTTCCCCGGTGGGAGTTGAGGATCCGGTGAAACTGCCAGTGCCTCGGTTCCGGAGCCTCAGGTGAACCCTCGAGCCGAGGGGAGAGCCGGTTCCACCCGTCCCCTCCCCGCACCGTCCTCGGATAAGCCGAAGTTCTCGGTCTCGGACTTCTTCGCGGTCCAGCCGATCCCATCGTCATAGGCGGTCTCAGTCTCGGCACCACGGTAAGTGGCGCTGCCGCTCGTCCTCGGACGAGGGGAGGCTTCGACGTAAGTTACGTCGACGATACGAGCACTCATGTGGCAACAGCTCCTTCTGACCAGGAACAAGCCGGCGCCGCCGCCTTTGGCCATGGTGGCTGTCACGGGCGACGAACAACCTTTCGACCGAGAGAGCCTGTTCCCAGGCCAGTTGTTCGGCCACAAACCAGCTGCTCCACGATTCGGTGGAACCTCCACCTCACAGCCATTATTTGGGGCTCCGACCAAGAATTCTCGGTCGGCTCAGGGCCTGCCCCATGAGCTGTCTGTTACCCTCACTCCCGATCGACCTCGGCAGGTGGAGGGTGGCTCAGGCCCGAGGCAGCTCTTTGCGGACTCTTCCGAGTCCGACGACGATTCCTCCCTTTTCTCCAGGCGAGTAGACTTGGAGTCCTCTGGAGGTCAGTCGATGGACGACAACCCTTCGTCCTATCTGGGATTGCTTCGGCTCATCTCGGAGTCCACCGGGATGAAGCTAGAACCTGTGTCTAAGCGGGCCAGGTATCTCCTCACGGAGATACTGGACCGAGGGGATTCCCCTACCGAGGCCTTTCCGGTGGCCGAGGCCATAGTGGGCCCAGCCTTGGAGCTCTGGCAGCGCCCTACTTCCTGTCCTGCGCCCTCGGCCAGGATGGCCAGGAAGTATGCGGTCCCTGCCGGTTCTTGTCTGGTTTTGAACACCCCTCAGCCGAGGGCTAGTTACCGACAGCGTTTTCCAGTGCGCCGGAACGCTTAGGGACGTGGACAAACCTCCGACAAGGAGTCCAAGAAATGGACTATGCCAGGCGAAGTCTACACTACGTCCTCCCTTGGCCTTCGTCCAGGCCAGTTCGACCGTACTCATGGTACATTTCTCTCATGCCCTGTTGGGCTCCCTGGGCGAGTAGTTCCTCATCTTCCGGCGGACATGCAGACCATGGTTAGGCAGGTGCGGGACCAGGGCAGGGCAGTGGCCAAACAGCAGCTTCAGACTGCTCTGGACATTGGAGACTCATGTGCCAGGTCAGTAGCGACTGCAGTGGCTATGCGCCGTCGGGCATGGCTGAGGATATCCACCTTCACTTTGGATACCCAGCACAAGTTGGCGGATGTCCCCTTCCTGGGGACCAACCTTTTCGGCCCTGGGGTGGAAGGTCACCTGCAGAAGATCGAGAAGTCCAGTGCTACCTTGGACTTGGTCTCATCCGCACAGAAGGACAAAGGCCACAGACCACAGCCGAAGCCCTTTCGTCCCCCTGTGCCTGCGGCATGTCCGGCCCAGCAACGTCAGGGCCAGCAGGCATGAGCTTGGCATCCCAAACCCAAGCCCTTGGCTTCCTCCTCCAGGAAGCAGGGAGGTGAGCCCTGGAGGTCCTCGGCCGGGTCCCTCCTCCAAACCTGCCCAGTGACGGGTTGAGGTGTGCCCCAACCCGTCACCTCACCCAGGTTCCCCTGGAGGCGGCTCCGCCACTTTCTTTCCTCTGGTCCGTTATTACCACAGACTGGTGGGTGTGGAAGTGGTCGGAAGGGCCTGCCTCTGGAGTTCGAGCAGGCCCCGCCCTTCAGAGCTGTCGCACCGGGGCCTCGGGTCCCAGCTCACTGTCGGCTCGCCGAGCCGACATCACTCTCCTCCTCGAGAAGGAGGTGATCAGAGAGGTAGCGGACCCTCCCTCAGACCCGGGGTTTGTGTCCAGGTACTTCCTGGTTCCAAAACGGATGGGGGGGGCTGGCGCCCCATTCTCGACCTGCACGACCTGAACAAGTTCCTAAGGTCTCGGACCTTCAGGATGGTCACTCTGGCTCAGATAGTACCATCCTTGGAACGAGGCGTGTGGTTCTGCTCTCTGGACCTGCAGGACGCGTTCTTTCACGTCCCCATCCGTTTGTCACATCAGAGATTCCTTCGCTTTCGAGCGGAGGGACCCCTTTTCGAGTTCCGAGCCATGACCTTCGGCTTGTCTCCAGCTCCCAGGGTCTTCACCAAATGCATGGCAGTGGTGACAGCATTCCTGCTGCGGCGAGGGGTCCGGGTGTACCCTTACCTGGACGACTGGCTGATAGCAGCCCCCTCCAGGCAGGAGGTGGAGCGGTCCAGAGATCTGGCCCTCCAGGTTTGCTCTCAAGTCGGCCTTCTCATCAACGAGGCCAAGTCAGAACTCGAGCCGAAGCAGGTGATTCTTTTCATCGGGGCAGAGCTCGACTCTCTTCAAGCCAGAGCACGGCTCCCGGTGGACAGGGCCAAGGTTCTTTCCTCCTTTGCCCAATCATTTCTGGTTGGGCAATCGCCCCCTGCCCGGGACTTCCTGCGCCTCCTGGGTCTCATGGCGGCCTGTACCAGCGTGGTCCGCTGGGCCTGCTGGAACATGCGCCCCCTTCAGTGGGGCTGGCCAGCCAGTGGTCTCAACGCTGCGATCCATTGGACCAGCTAGTGACAGTGACCAGGGATGTGGAACGCTCTCCAGTGGTGGACCGTTCCAGTTCATCTGCAGGAGGGCATCCGGTTGTCCGCCCGAGCCGCGGTCTCTATCGACCGATGCCTCTCTGATGGGTTGGTGGTGCCCATCTAGGGGAACACCGAGTGCACGGCCTCTGGTCCCGCAGGGAGTCCCGATGTCACATCAACCTGCTGAGCTCGAGCGTTCCGCTTAGCTCTCACCGCTTTGCTCCTTTCTCCGGGTCAGTGTCCAGTCCAGACCGACAATACCACCGACCATGTACTATCTAAACCGCCAGGCGGGACGGTGCTCCATGCTTCTATGCAAGAAGCTCTCCGCATTTGGTCACTCGTGCGCAGCCTGGAGGCGGATCTCCTAGCCATTCACGTGGCAGGAGCCTCCAACACCCTGGCCGATGCCCTAAGTCGGATAGGGCCGCGCCCCACGAGTGGTCTCTCCTGCCGGAGGTAGTACAAGATCTGTTCTCCCATTGGGCACACCTCAGGTGGACCTGTTTGCCTCCAGGAGAACGCTGAGCTGAGGCTGTTCCATGCCCACCCCCTCAGCAGGGCTCGCTGCAGGGGGATGTCTTCTCGAGGCAGTGGACCCCGGGCCTCTTCTACGCCTTTCCCCCATTCCCCTTGATACACAAGGTGCTTCTCAAAGCAAGAACAGACAAGGCGCAGATGATTCTGATAGCCCCAGACTGGCCCCACCAGTTCTGGTACCCAGATCTCCTCAGCCTCAGCTCCAGGCTCCCGAGGCAGCTTCCAGCTCGCCCGGACCTGCTCTCAGTCAATCAGGGGAAGGTGTTCCATCCGGACCTTCAATCCCTGCACCTGACGGCCTGGTTCCTGAGTGGCTAGAGTTCCAGGCCTTGGGTCTTTCCTACGAGGTCCTCAATGTAGTTGAGGCGTCCCGTAAGGAGTCGACCAGGAAATGCTACGCTTTCAAATGGAAGAGATTTTCCATTTGGTGTCAGGGTAAGGGCCTTGACCCTTCCTCCTGTTCCCTGGCGAGCATATTGGACTACCTGTGGTCCCTTTCTCAGCAGGGGCTTAGGTCGACGACCCTTAAGGTGCACCTGGCAGCCATCTCTGCTTACCGGGCGCGGGCCGAGGAGCAGGCGGTGGCATAGGAGAAGCTGGTCTGGCACTTTTTCAAAGGCCTTGACCACATTTCCCCTCAGGTGCGAGAACCTCCACCTCCGTGGGATCTACTGCTGGTACTGGCAAAGCTCATGGGCAAGCCATTCGAACCAATGCACAGGTGTGATCTCTCTCACCTGTCGTGGAAGACTGCCTTCTTGGTGACTATCACGTCAGCCAGAAGGATGGGAGAGCTCCAGGCGCTTTCCATTGAGTCTCCTTACCTGGTCTTCCACAGGGACAAGGTTGTCCTGCGCCCCCACCGAAATTCCTTCCGAAGGTGGTGTGGAGTTTCATCTTAACCAGGTGTTGACTCTGCGGTGTTCTACCCCAATCACACCTCGGAGGCCGGATATAGGCTCCATACTCTGGACCCTAGAAGGGCGCTCACTTACTATAAGGAGCGCACGGCTGAAATTCGGGAGAGGTTCGCCAGCTGTTTGTCACCTACGCTGAAGCCGCACTCTGGCAAACCTGCAGCCAAGCGGACGATAAGCAGGTGGGTCACCTCCTATAGATCTCTGTTATAAGTTGGCGGCATGGAGCCTCCCAGAGGGATAAGAGCTCATTCTACCCGCCATACTGCTGCATCGGTGGCTGCTTCCAGGGACGTCCTATCCAGGAAATCTGCAGGGCTGCTACCTGGAAGTCAGCACACACCTTCATCACCCATTACACATCGACCTTGAGTCATGCGGGATGCTGGTTTTGGGGCCTCGGTTCTCCAGTCTCTATTCCCTAAGTAGGTGCGCTTCTCCTCCTCCCGGAGAACTGCTAGGAGTCTGCCAGACAGTGTGGATGAACAACATAGCCATGTCCCTAGAAATACAGGTTACTCACCTGTAACAGGAGTTCTAGGGATGGTATGTGTGTCCATCCCTACTCTCAACCTCCCGGCCGGCGCACACCTGAGATTCCAGTGGGCCAGATCTGGCGTCATGGGGCGGAGCCGAGAGTTTTACCACCCGGGTGGGTGGGAGGAGCCAGCTTGAAGACCTTCCGGCAAGATTTAAAGCGGCAAGGATACCTGCCAGACAGTGTGGATGAACAACATATACCATTCCTATAACTCCTGTTACAGGTGAGTAACCTGTATTTCTCTGTCATGGCCTGGTTCTCGCTCTTATGAACAGGAGTGAATACTGCAGCTTTCCAATTTTGAGGGAATACTGCAAGTCGAAGTGATAGATTGAGGATGTGGGTGAGAGGAGACAGGATTTCTTCCAGTGTGAGTGAGATTAGTTTCAGGTCAAGGGTGTCTCCGCTGAATCTCCCCTTACCAAGCACCTTCCTGAGATATTTCCTGGTCTCACCAGTTGAAATGGTCTTGAACTGAAAATGGGAATACACAGGGGTCTGAAGGTATACAACAGGGTTGTTGGAAAGGAAGAAGTCTGAGGGGAGGACTTGGCTGAGGTCCGTGAAAGCAAGGTTGAAAGTGTCGGCAGTGGCTTTTGGGTCAAGGATGGGTGAACCATCTACACTGATCATGGAAGGGGCAGTTTTGGGCTCCCTGTTGGTAACCTCTTTAAGGTTTGCCCAGAATTTTTGACCATCATTCCAGTTCTTGGCCAGGGCCTCCTTATAGTAAAGGTTTTTGGTTATGTGGATGGTCCTGGTGCAGTTATTCCTGGCTTGCTTATAATTCAAGATGTCAGACTGCTTTCCTGAGGCTCTAGCTAGGTGCTAGAGTTGGTCCCTATATTTCATAAGTTCAAGGATATCAGGACTCATCCAGGGATTGAAGTGGCCCTTGATTTTATGCTTTTTAAAGGGTGCATGGGTGTCGCTGATTGTATTGAAAAGGAGGATGAAATGGTCTAGCGCACTGTCAATGCCAGAGGCCCCAATCACAGCTGATCAGTTAGTGTTACGGAGATCTGCTGTCAGGTGGTCAGCATGGTCAGTCCTGAGGACTCTGTAACTGTTCTAGCGGGAGGTTTAGTGAATTTATTGAACCAATTGAACATGACGGGGGAGTGGTCACTAATGTCGTCCAGGAGGACAGAGGCATGGGAAGTGTGCTCAGGACAGTTAGTGAGTACCCAGGCAAGCAGGGTGTTTGTGCCTGTCTGCTGGTTAGTCCAAATGGGGCTTCAATAAGCTGTGTGAAGTGGACAGTGTTCATAGCATCTTTGAAGTGGTTAGCTTCAGGGGCAAGCCAGTTAATGTTGAAGTCCCCGAGTAGTATAATCTCGGAGCTTAAAATTAGGCTACCTAGGCAGTTGATGACGGCTTGGAGACCTTGGGAAAAGTCATTTGGGGGGATGTAGACAAATAGTAGCATTAGAGCCTTGATATGGGCCCCAAGAAGGACCTTAACGGCAAGGGCGTGAGCAATGGACCCTAGGCTAGGAAGATTTTGAACAATGCCCTGAAGGCCATCCGTGAGGCAGAGTGCACAGCCACCACCTCTTTTGGACAAGCGATCATGCCTGCAGATCCTGTAGCCAGGAAGGCTGATGGCCACATCTGGAATCCTGGGAGTGAGCCATGTCTCAACAATTGACAGCACATTGGGATTATGGAGTGCAACCCAGCCCTGGAGGTTATCAAACTTTGCTGCTAGACTGTGGATATTTAGAGAAGCAAAGGTTAGGCTGCTAGTTTTCTGTGCACACTTCCCCCAATAGTGGCGGGGGCGGGGGTGTGGCGGGTTAAGGTGTATGTTACCAGAAAGTAGAAGCAGCAGGAAGGCTAGTCTAAACAAGTAACTTTTGAGGTGTTTGAGGTTGACCTTGCGATGTTTCCTAGGGCATTTTCTCACAGAGTTCTTATCAACCAGCAGGACCAGATTGAGAAGAAGGGTGGGAGGGGGAGGCCAAGGTCTGGCCCGCTGGGACCAGGACCGGGCGTGGCGTGTCATGCGGCCTGCAAGCGGGAGGCAGGTCTGAGTCGAGCACAGATGTAATGGTGCAGTAGGCATTGCTGTAAGTGTGCCCCAGGATGTGGAGGGCTGGCAACATAGGTCCAGCGCATGTCTGCCCTGCAAGAAAAAAGAGCATGGGCAAGAGTATAGCAAGTGGCACTAATCTAGTTAGCAAAGACATAATTAAATTGGGGGGGGCCGAAACTATGCCTGGAATGGGTGGTAGATTAGACGTAGATGTATATGGTGTGCAGGCTGAAAGAGAAAGGATCAAAATAATTGAAAAAAGAAATAACACCTGGTGCGAGCTTAGTAGTGAGAGAGCAAGGAAAAAAATGTCCTGACCAGTAGCTGTTTAGCAGAGGGAGGCCTACTTAACCAAGGTTGGGCGGAACTGTGGCACACAACAGGGGAGGTCAAAAGGAGGGGGGCGGGATCCAATCAGTCAGTGAGGAGGGAGTGGCTGAAAGTGAGGTGGGGGAGGAGATGTATTTAATAGCGGTCGGGGTTGGGACGGGTGGACAGGAAAAATTGAGAGAGAAAGTCAAGTCCTAAACAGAATGAGACCCCAGTGATCTGTGCTTGAGCCCGATGGAGAGCCAAGGAGTGCTGGTTAGAACTTGCAGCCAATTGCAAGAGTCCTGAATCGGAAAAAGTTCAATCAGCGCTAGGCTGAAAAAAGAAGTGGCCAATCAGGCGAAAAAACGTAAAGCCAGTGAGTCCAGGGGACGTACTTGAATGCAGCCAGCAAGTGATGCCCCTAGAGCGGGCAGGAGAGGCTCAGTCGTCGGCCTGGGTGGAAGCGCTGCCCTGGCCGCACGGGCGTAGCCCTGATTCACCGGCTAATATCAGGCTAAGTAATTCCTCACATCTCTCCTGAATCTGCCCCCCTCCAGCTTCATGGCATGTCTCCCTTGTTCTTGAGCACCTTTTCTTCTGAAAAATGCTTATCTCCTGTACTGTATTTACCCCCCCATGAGGCATTTCAAGGTCTCTATCCTATCTCGCCTCTTCCTCCTCAATTCCAGGGTATACATATTAAAGTCCTTTAGTCTCTTGTCATAGGGCTTTTGATGCAGACTCTGCACCATTTTAGTTGCCATCCTCTGGACTGTGTCCACTCTGTCAGTGTGCTTCCAGAGATGTGGTCTCCAGAACTGGACACAATTTCCTAGGTGGGTAGCGATCTATAGAGAGGCAACACCACCGCGCTCTTTCCTCTTGTCATACCCCTCCCTATGCACCCCAGCATCCAAGTTGCCATCCCTACTGCCTTGTCACCTTTGTCATATATGATATGATTATCCTCAGGTTTCTTTCCTGCTTGGTGGTCATCAGTACCACTCCACCCATTTTGTACTCCGCCTCTGGGTTTCTGTGCCCTAAGTGCATTATTTTGCACTTTTTCACACTAAAACCCAGCTGCCATACCCTTGACCACTCCTAGGTTTCTCAGGTCTCTGCTCATCCTTTCCACCGCCCTGGTGTGTCCACTCCATTGCAGATTTTGGTATCCACAAAGAGGCAGACCTTCCCTTCTCGCTCCTCTGCAATATCTCTCATAAAGACATTAAAGAGAACCGGTCCCAGCACAGATCCTTTAGGCATCCCACTGGTCACCCTCCCTTCCTTGGAGTGAACTCTGTTTACCACCCCTCTATATGGCCCAATCCTTAACCAATTTGTTATCCAGTTTACCACCTTTGGGCCCATTCCTAAGATACCCAGCTTGCTTGCTAGTCTCTTGTGTGGAACAGTGTTGAATGCCTTACTGAAATCTAGGTAGGCCTCATCCACCACTCCACCCTGATCTAGTTCCTTGGTCACTCAGTCAAAAAAATTAATCAGATTTGTTTGACATGACCTCCCCCCTCTGAAACCATGCTACCTTGGGTCTTGTAACTCACTGGATTCAAGATATTCCAGAGTCCTTTCCTTCAGCAGTGATTCCATTAACTTTCCCACCACTGATGTCAGGCTGACTGGCCTATAATTGCCAGCCTCCTCCCTTTTACCACTTTTATGTAGTGGGACTGCATCCGCTCTCCTCCAGTCCTCTGGAACCACTCCTGTTTCTAGTGAGCTGTTAAATAGTACTATCAGATATGAAGCCAGTATTTCTCTGAGTTCCCTCGATACCCTTGGATGCACCCCATCTGGCCCCACTGCTTTGCCTGCCTTCAGATTAGCAGGTCCCTTCAGGACTCTCGCCTCCAAAAAAGGGTCTAATGTCCGCCTTCCTCCCAAACTTCTGTTACTTTTTTGTGATTCCTTCCTCTGTGAACACTGAACAAAAGTATTTGTTCAGGATATCGTCCTTTTCCTGGTTCCCCTCGGCACAGCCCTCCTCCCCCCCTTCCCTTTTTAACCTTACAATCCCATCCCTGGTCTTCCTCTTTTCACTTCCATATCTGAAAAATGTCTTGTCCCCTTTCGCTATCTCTTGGGCTATTCTGTCTTTAGTTGGTACCTTTGTACTTCTTACTGCTTTCCCTGCTTCTCTCAGTTTCTCCCGATACACCTTCATATCCTCCTCCTTTTGTGTTGCCTGATACCTTTGGAATGCTGCCCTTTTAGCTTTTACCTTTTTTTGCTGCCTTTTTCGAGAACCATAGCAGTCTCTCTTTCTTCTTGTTTTTGGTTACTTGTTTGATGTAGAAGTTTTTTGCCTTTACTATGCTCCCTTTTATCTTCGCCTACTGTTCTGCCACCCCACCCAGGCCACCCCACCCCTGCTGGGTCATCTCTGAGGCATTTACTCTGCCCTCCTGAAGTCCAGGACCCGACCCTCACCCTTGTGTGGTTTGATTCTGCAGCCATTCTGATACTGAACCACACCATGCAGTGATCACTGGTCCCCAAGTAGACGCTCACCTTGATGTCTGCAACACTGTCCCTGTTAGTATCTGGTCTAATATTGGCCCCATCACGAGTGTGTTCACTGACTAGTTGTCTGAGGAATGTCCCCCTGCGGAGAGTTCAGGATGTCCCTGCTTTGAGCTGAAGCTGCTGCTGGGAAGCTCCAGTCCACATCTGTCAGGTTAAAGTCCCCCACCAGCAGCCACCCCCACCATCTTGCCAGTGGCTTCCCACTAGTACCTTATCTAATGCCTTCCTTTGTTCTGGAGGTCTATGGATCGCTCCAGTGTGAATAGTAGTGCGATTCTCCATCTCCAGGGTGACCCACAGTACCTCTGCCTCCCCCGCCCCCAGGTTTTGTGCATCTCTGGGGCGTTTATGCTTTCCCTCACATAAAGCACTATACCTCCTCCTTTCCTTCCCATCTGGTCTTTCCTGAACAGAGTATAACCAGGTATGGCCATGTTCCAGTAGTGTTTTTCAGTGCACCATGACTCACTAATGGGCACAGTATCCTGGCTGACCTTGACTTCTAGCATTCACGCACATGGCCTTCCAGATTTTGTTTCCACTCTGTTTGTAGCTCCGCCCTCCTTTTTTCTTTTTGCCCTCCCTCCTTCCCACCTCTCTCTTTAATGATCTCAGTCCTTTCTCCCTTTATCTCTACCACCCTTCTTACTTTATTAATTTGCACCCTGGGGAATTGCTGTCCCCTTGGATTCTCCTTACTGTCTACTTCAGGCTGTGGGGGGAGGCAATTTCTAACTTCCCGATTCCTTCTGCCACCCTCCTTGACTAGAGTACATGTTCATGGAATTAATGTTTAAACAATCCACTGATGACTGCAGTTCCCCTCCTAGCTGGATGCAGGCCATCACCCCAGTATAGTCCCTTATCCTCCCAGATGGGTTCCCAGTTCCCAGTGTAGCCAAATCCTTCCCCTCTGCCCCATTCCTTCAGCTCTTGGTGCAGAGTTCCCTCTCCTGTCCCCTGTTATAGATAGGCAGCACCTCAGCAAAAAAACACTGATTGAGTTATCTAAGACCCCTCCCCAGCTCCCTGAACTCCCCCCTGCACTATCCCAGCCCTGTTCTGATCCAGGTCATTAGCCCCCAGGTGGGTAATGACATCCAACTCTCCCTCCTGTCCTGCTGCACTAGCTATCCTCAGGATTGGCCTTTCTTCCTTTTGGGCCATGGCACCAGGTAGGCACCTAACCTGCCTCTCTCCCCCCTTTCCTGTTCACAAATCTATCCCCTTCAGAATTGAGTCCTCCACCAGAAGTTGTTTCCTCCTCTGCCACCCTCTTTGGGATCTCCACTACGGAGGACCCCCACATTTCCCATTGGTCACTACCGTGGGTTCTTCCTCCTAGCAGTCCTGCCTCACCAGAGCAGCATACGAATTTGTAGTGGTACTGGTTGAGGAATGTGCCTCTGTCCCACCACCCCCACCCTTCAAAAGCCCACTATAGTCTAGCCATTCCTCCTTACTGGCATCCTCTGAGTTAAACCCCCCTGTGGTTTAATAATGTAAGCAACCAACTGAGTAGTCTTTCTAGTCTGTCCCAATTTGAGCTTACGCTTTGTCAGCATCTCCTAACCGAAAGCACTTGTGATTGTTACACCTAGTTTTCCACTTCTGCAGACACCCTTATACCACTTTTTTTCACTCTCTGAGGCTTCTTACTTGGCTTCCTGTTTTGTTTCACCTCTTCTGACAGAACAATTTCCCCTTTCCCCCTGCCACCTCCTCCCTTACCTCAACCCCTCCTTGCTCTCACCACACTGACCCCCCCCCCTTCCTGGACCTGTCCAGGCCCTCTGATCCCCACTTTCCCTTATCTTCTTCCCCTTCATCTGCCCTCCTTTTCCCCTCTTTTACCCCTTCTCCCACCTTAGCCTCTCCTCCCTCTCACCTTACGACAAGGCCTCTGGCTGCCATATTTTCTGTTCCTTCTCTATCTGGACTCTGCCCTCTCATCTCCCCTACCCCTTCCTTACTCTTCCCCTTCCCCCACCTCTGGTTAGCAATGTTGCTTCAAATGTGCATTATGGTTTTCTATGCTTGCTTGTAGTCTTGTGTGTAGCACTGTTCTCACTTATTTACCAGTTGACTTGCTGTGCTCCGATGATACCATGAATGTTGTCTATAACTCCCAACCTTATTGTAACCCTGTCCTTTGACGTGGAACCTTTTTAAATTAGCTGCCCCTAGCTCAAAGGTATTTGTAATCTGAGATTTAAATAAATAAAATAAATAAAATAATGGTGGCAGACTTGATGACCTCTGGGTGGGGGGAGAGGTCCCCTGAATCCTGTCTAACTCAGCTTGGAGACTACTGACCTCCCTCCGCCCCAACCCAGAGAGGTGTGTGCAGATGGTGCAGCATCGCAGCCTCCAGCAGGTCTCTCTGAAAAATGCAGCCTACATCCTCTACACTGCACCACTCCCAGCATTCTCAACCTCTGTTCTCTCTGTGTTACCTGGAGATACTTTTGTTCCTTTACCCCTGATAGGGTGTTTCTAGTTTCACCTTTTTTTTTTTTTTTTTTTTTATCTGTATTTGTGCTCCCACATACCTTGTCTAAATCTTTATATACTCCTAACCTAGACAGGGGAAAGGGAACATTGTTTAACCAGGAGTAGCCCACTAAGCCGGAGTTTGTTTCCAGATGCAACCTGGGAGCACAAGCAAGTTAAGTGACTTGCTCAGGATCACACAGTATGCACCTAGACAGTTCTGGGATTCAAACCCAGGTCTCTAGATCTGCAGCTCGGAGCCTTCACCCATTGCACCCACTGGGTGTTGCCCCAGTTCCCAGTTTTGGCCTACCTTTGACCTTCCACCCTTCCCTGCAGTGTTTGTTACATAGTGAACAGGCACCTTGTCCTAGTTGACTGGTGGAGTCCCCCTCCACATCTCTGCTGATGCCTACGATGCCAGTCACCTGTTCCACTCCTTCACTGTTCCACTCATTTGCTGAGACACGAACGTGTGGGACACGTTGGCAGTGGCTGCTTTTATGCAGAACCTGCTCCCTTCCTGGTGTCATGGTATTGGTAGTGGGAGGTCAGTTATCAAGTAGTTGAGGCCCCAGGCCAGACCATTAGCACCCCTTCCCCAAACTACAGTGCTAGACACAGGTCCTATAATATGGCCCCTAAATGTGGGCTGCTCTGGCTGCTCTCAGGTTTACCCTTCACTCAATAAGAAGTACACTAATTCAACTAAGTTTCACCACAACTTACCCCACCTATGTTGTCTTCAGAAAAAAAAAGCCTTTTTTGTCCCTCCTGTTGCAAAGGGCAGACACACTAAATACCTTTGGGGAATAATGATTGTGGCAGTCCATAAAGTTACCACTAGAAACTGGCTAACAGAGCTGGTACCGAGGCTTGGTTCCTGGTGAGACATTGTATGTTTTGCAGCATGACCTGGCCTTTATATACCATAGTCACGGGATAATCCTGGGGGGTGGGGAGCTTTTACAGGAGATAAAATGATTTGGGAGGTATTGTAGGGCTCCAGACTGACCCACCCACCTACCCCAATGCACATTCCCAGGCAGGCAACTCACTGTAGGGTTCCTGAAATCGCAGGGGACAGGATCCCCTCACTGCTGAACCAAGCAGAGAGGGGTAAGGGTTTCAGACACTCTTTAGGTTCTAAAACTGTTGCGTGTGATTGATTACTTGATACCACTGTAAGGCTGTTAAAACCTGACATATGAAATGTGCGTATTTTTCAAAATGTAATTACAAAAATTAAAAGAAAAGAAACCCTGCTAAAATAAAGACTTGAGTATTTTGAATCCAGTGGGCTGTAAGGGGGTCATGCTAAATCAGTCTGATAGATTTCTTTCACAAGGGGGCCAGTGAAATGATTCAGGGGAAGACAGTGGGTATAACTTATCTGGACTTCAGCAAGGCCTTCAACATTGTGCCGCACAGGAAGCTGATAAATTGAGCAGCTGGGGATTTGGATCCAGAATGGTGCATTTGGTTAGAAATGAATTAACTGATAAACAGAGGGTTGTGGTAAACGGCACTCACTTGAATGATGAAGGAATCAGTGGGGTGCCAAAGGGTTCAGTACTGGGACTAGCCTTCAAACAGAAGTCTATGAAATCAAAATACTGATATTCAAGTGAATTCAGGAAACCGTGCTGGTGTGTGGGAATATCTTTGGTGTACGTTTTGCTGTAATAAAAAAAATGTAATTGATACTGAAAGTAAATTTGTTTATTTGAATATTGTAAATTTTGTTTTTAGTGTCCCCAGAAGAAGCCATTTTTTTTTTGTGTGTGTGTGAATTTTCTTTATCTCTATCTCTCTCTGCCTCCCTGGAACTCTCTCTCGGGCAGCCCTCTCTCACCACCTATCGCGCTGCCACCCTGCCTGAAACTGACCCACTGGGAAAATCAGGGACAGACACTTCCCACCTACCTTAGCCCTGACGAGGCTCCCCCACTCACAGGGAACCAAGGTGCAGTGAGGGATTGGGAGAGCCAGTGAGTTGTGCCCAGCATTGGGTGTGTGGCGATGGGGCACTGAAGGATGCTGTCGCCTATCCAGGGAGCAGGTGTTTTTCCGTGTTGTTGCCCTGGGAGTGTGGATGTGCAATGGTGCTCTGCATGCGGTGGGCATGCTCCTGTACGTAAGGTGTCCGCCCCCAACCCCGGAAGAGTGTGCCGCAGGTTGCACCTCCCCCAGTCACCACCAGGAGCCGCTTACACTGTGGCAAGCACAACCACCCACCTCCAGGAAAGGAGAGCAGTCCTCCGAATGCTCAATCCTTTTCCTGCCCCTGCCGACCCCCCCGACGGCCTGAACTCACTTCTGGACCTGGGTCGCCGGCGTGGCGTCCAGTGCCTCAACCCTCAGTGCCACTGGGCCGGCTTAGAATAAGCTGTTTTGGTGAAACGTTGAGGTAGGATGAATAAATGCACAAGTACTCTGGGGGGATACTGGGATGGCATAGGGAGAGAGGCATCACCAGTAGAAAATAGGAGGTTGTTATCTCTCTGTACAGACAGTTGGTGAGACCCCATCTGGAGTACTGCATGCAGTTCTGGAGACCCCATCTCTACAAAAACATAGACAGGATGGAGGCAGTCCAGAGGAGGGTAACTAAAATGGTGCATGGTCTGCACCAGAAGCCATGCAAAGAGAGATGAAAGGAGCTTAATATGTAATCCCTCTAGGAAAGGAGGGAGAGGGGGGACACGATAGAAACTTTCAGGTACCTCAAGGGAATCAACAAAGTCCAAGAGGGTAGCATATTTCAGAAAAAGAGACGTGCAAGAACAAGGGGGTGCAGTTTGAAGATAGAGGGAGGACAGCTCGGGGCAGCATGAAGTATTTTTTCACGGAGAGGGTGGTGGATGCATGGAATGGCCTTCATGAGGAGGTTGGGTCAAAAATAGTGGGGGAATTTTAAGAATGCATGGGACAAACATAAGGCAATTTTGGGGGGGGTAGGAGGAAGTAGGCTGTTGGTTAACTAGGATCTGCAGCTTATCCAATAGGTAGGAAAATGGGCAGACTGGGTGGGCCAAGTGGTCCTTATCTTCCGTCAAAGTCCATGTTTCTTGCTTTTTTTCTTTTATTATTATTCATGTTTTTACTCCCGGGCCCGGCAGGCAGCTCCGGTCCCTCTCTTGGAGGGGCTCTGTCTCCGACCGCACTGTTTCCCCGACCCAACAACCACCACAGTCCACCCTCCTCCCTATGGCAGGGTCGGATTTTGAAGGGGCATCGGCTTTTACCCACACCCCCGGAGTGAAATCCAGACTGGGGGGGGTGGTGTGGTGGTGATTAAGTGCTATTGCAGCCATCATGGAGCCTCCAGCTCCTTTCCTTGTTCTCCTGTCCCCCCTCCCACCGATATAAGGACGCTAGTATGTGCCCTCCTGGCCCGTACTGCCCTCCGGCCGTTGCCAGAGGTCAGTCAGTGAGCAGGTTGGCAAACCTCCCTCTTCCTGATAAAGAGGAGAGGAGATCAGTCTTCCAGATGCTCGATCGTCTCTCACCCCTGCCGACCCCTGGTGTCCCGGACTCATTCCTGAATCCAAGTCGTCGACTTGGTGCCCAGCGCCTCAGCTCTCAGTGCCACCAGGCCAGCTGAAAGTCTGTGTTACTCAAGATTTCTGTGTGGTAGCCTTTTTTTGACTCTGAGCAGCTCACCCCTGAACATTTAATTTGGACCATCCATACAGGGATGGCTCCACCGAAATAGCACTACAGTTGAAGAGTGATTACCTGCAAGAACACAAACCACAAGTTGGAGTTCAGTGCCAAAAGTGCAAGATCATGCAACTAGGGCATAGGAACCCAGGCACTGAGTATAGGATGAGGGGAGATACTTAGTCGCTAAACAGGAAATGGGCCTTGGGGTTATCATATCTTATGATCCCAAGGTGGCAGAGCAATGTGACAAAGCAGTGGGTAGGGCTGTTTGGAGGCTGAGGTACACAGAGAGGGATATAGCCAGCAGGAGGAGGGAGGGAGGGAGGTGGTGTTGCCATTGTATTGCTCGCTGGTGAGACCCCACCTGGAGTACTGTGTCCAATTTTGGAGGCCGCACTTCAGAAAGGATATTGGCAGGGTGGAGCAAGTCCAGAGGAGGGCAGCTAAAATGGTGCTGGGGTTGCATGAGAAGCCGTACTAGGAGAGACTGAGAGATCTCAACATAGACACTGTAGATGAGAGAAGAGGAGAGCAAGAGGTGATATGATAGAGACCTTCAGTTTATCCCAGTTTAAAACCAGACATGAGCAAAAAGCATGGATGGCATTTCAACCTGCCATAAATACATACAGGAGAAAGGAGTAGATCAAAACATCAACCGTGAAGTGATGGGGAAACTTACTGAATTCATTCTGACACATGACTTTAGCTTCAATGGTAAACATTATGTTCAAACTATGGGAACAACAGTGGGCACCAGGATGGCTCCACACTATGCTAATCTTTTTATGGCGAATTTAGAGGAGGACTTTTTAAGGTACTGTACACACAAGCCACTCGCTTATTTCTGTTACGTTATTTATAATTTGGACAGAGGGTACTGAGACATTTAGGGATTTTCATTGGTAACTTAATATCTTCCATCCAACCATAAAGTTTTCCCTGGAATATTCTGCCACAAGTGTTAATTTTCTGGACACCATTGTCACCATCAAGGATGGAACCTTACATACATATGTTTACAGGAAGCCAACAGACAGAGATACCTACACAGGAATAGTAATCACCAAGCCACACTAAGAAATCTGTCATGTACAGCCAAGCACTTCGATATCAGCGTATCTGTTCAAATAAGGAAGACAGAGATACACATTTGGCTATGTTGGAAAACACCTTTATTGAGCAGGGACACTCTTCCAGAGAAATTGACAGGACAATAGAACGTGCAACACAAGTGCCAAGACAACTACTACTTCAATATAAGGAAAGGACAGCTACCAACAGAATACTCCTTAGTAGTCACATATCATCCTGACCTTGAACTTCTGCGTAAGATTATTAAGGACCTCCACCCAATATTTAGTGAGGATGAGACCTTAAATTGTATTTTTAAGGAACTACCACTACTATCTTTTAAACAACCACCAAACTTAGCCAACCTAATTATTAGGAGTAAACTTTCAACAGAACAGAATGCCATGACACTAAATGGTACACGATCCTGTGATCAACTCAGATGTAAGACTTGTGAGCTAATTTCCGCTTTGGACTATGTGGTTAAATCACAAAACAGACAAATTCAGGGTACAATGGGAATTATACATGTGCATCATGGCATATTATTTCATTCAACGCAAGAGATGTCCACAAACAGGTTATGTTGGAGAGACAGGCCAACTGCTCCGCACTAGAATGAACTCGCACAGACATAATATTAATCTGAAGAGACTGAAAAACCAGTAGGGCAACACTTCTCTCAGCCGGACCACTCAATCTCAGATATGTCAGTAATGGTCTTAAAGGAAATCTCAAAAGTACACAACAGAGATAGGCTTTTGAGATCCAACTTGTATTACTTCTCAGTATGGTAGAAGATGGCATGAACACAGATTTGGGGTTTATGGCACATTAAAGAACTTAAACATCCACAGACCTTTTCTTCAAAGGATATACATATGTAAACCCCTTGTTACCTGGGGTTACTAGAATCCCAGTAAGACCTAGTGGTAGGCAGGGAAGGCATCTTGTGAAACTCCAGTTAAATGGGTTTCACACTGTCTCGCTCTGTTCTCCAGTCTCAGCTGAGACTGAGGGATGACATCACCATAGAACTATTGCAGCTGCATGAGCCACATTGGAATCTGCAGCAAGGGAGTTGGCATAGAACGTTGGGAGGTTTTGAAGTCAGTGTGAGTCAGTTCATTGTGAAGTTGGGAGCTTGCTGAGAAAGCAGCTCAGTGAAGGCTCTAGGAGCCTCAGCCCTGACAGAGGGCTACTTTTAAGTAAAAGGGTGTGTGTCTCCACCTTAAAGAGAGACACAGAAGATAATTGAAGTGGTGGAGACCGCTGTTTTTGGGTCTTAGTGCCCCTTCCTTCGGGGGGGGGGCAGGAAAGGAGTTCCCTGCAGATTTCTGGGGCAACCCCCTAGTTCTGCTCGTAAAGGAGAAGCTGCCTATGTGTTCCAGAGTTTATTTGGGAGAACAAGAAGATTTGTGAGTTGCCTGTGGGGCACCTGCAACATGAGGGTGAGTGTCTGCTCTTGCTAAAAGGACCTATGTTTTTCACCCTGGGACTTGTGTGACAATGTGGGGATTGAACTACTAAAATAGTGGAAGCCTAGAGTAATGGGCTAAGCAAATTAAAAGTAGGTTCAAGTCCAGAGCTTGTTGGGATGAAAATGATATGTAGAGGAGATGTGACCGACGTCTACCCAGAATCTACATTTGAAAGTTTTCAGTAAAGGAATTGTTCAGTTTCCAGAGAAATGGCCGGGTATGGGCTGTGGGAGCTGGAGGTGGGTGGCCCTCCATCTTTAGTGACCAGGTCCTCCTCTACGGATTTCTTCTGTGGATTTCTACTTTACCTCAAGCACTTGGCCAGTGATGAGGGAAGTACCCAGACGTGGGATTGTAAGGAAGATTCTCTCTAGGAGTCGAAGACTCTAGTGTGGTTTGGGGAGCCACGACAGGATAATTGGTTCATTCCTCAAATGGACCGCGGATCAAGTGGCCGGCAGGGGAGCCGGGCCAGTGGGGACAACCCAAGAAGTGTATAAGTCGGGCTGTGTACCCAAAGCTGCGTGCAAGTCCGGGCTATGTGCCTAGTGGGTTTAGAGCCTGAGAGCTGGATATAGTGATAAAGTGTTCTGTTGTCTCTAATCTGCATTACCAGGAAATGTAGCCCCGTGGGGGTCAGTCTATGCTTTGTTTGTTCAGCTTGGATGTAAATAAAAGCCACACTGAAGAATCCCATTCCTGGTTCTGGACATTACAGTTATTGCTTCCTGTGTTCGGATTTACTTGGGTGCCCCTGTGCAGAGTAGCCAAACCTAGGCCCCCCTGTGCCGAGTAACCTCATCCTCCCCGAACCCAGTCCCCACCAGGTACTGCTGTCAGCTTCAACAGCATGACACCTGTCATTTTGCTAGAAAGGCAGGGGTGAGGGGTTATAGATATTATAGGACTTCATGTCTCCGTGTGTGTGTGTGGGGGGGGGGCGGAGTTATGTGAGTGTGATGGGTGTAGGGGTTGCTGTTACATTGAAGTGGGCTTATATTCCGGTACATAACATAATGGTGTTACAGTGTGTTATGATTCTTAGTTCACACACCTAATAGAAACATAGAAACATAGACTTTGACGGCAGATAAGGACCGCTTGGCCCACCTAGTCTGCTCATTTCCCTACCTAGAGGATAAGCTGCAGATCCTATTTAACCAATGACCTATTTCTTCCTACCCCCCACAAAAATTACTTTATGTCTGTCCCATGCATTCTTGAATTCTCCCGCAGTTTTAGAGCCAACAACCTCCTCAGGAAGGCTGTTCCATGCGTCCACCACCCTCTCTGTGAAAAAATACTTCCTCACATTGCCCCTGAGCCGTCCCCCCTCTATCTTCAAATTGTGTCCCCTTGTTCTTGCACATCTCTTTTTCTGAAAGATGCTACCCTCTTGGACTTTGTTGATTCCACTGAGGTACTTAAACGTTTCTGTCATGTCCCCCCCTCTCCCTCCTTTCCTCAAGGGTATACATATTAAGCTCCTTTAGTCTCTCCTCATATGGCTTCTCTTGCAGACCCTGCACCATTTTAATTGCCCTCCTCTGAACTGCCTCTATCCTGTCTATGTCCTTGCGGAGGTGGGGTCTCCAGAACTGGATGCAGTACTCCAGATGGGATCTCACCAACTGTCTGTACAGGTGGATAACAACTTCCTGTTTTCTGCTGGTGATACCTCTCCCTATACATCCCAGTATCCCCCCAGCCCTCCCTACCGCCTTCTCACATTGCTTGCCAAGCTTAAGGTCATCTGATATGGTTACCCCCATCTCCCTTTCCATTTTTGTTGTTGTTACTACCTCCCCCCATTGTGTAATCTTCCCCTGGGTTTTTGTTTCCCAGGTGCATTACATTCACTTCTTTGCATTGAATCCAAGCTGCCATACTTCTCAGCCATTCCTCCAACCTTGCCAAGTCCCTTCTCATCCTTTCCACGCCTCCTTGTATCAACCCTGTTGCAGATCTTTGTGTCATCTGCAAAGAGGCATACTTTTCCTTCCAGTCCCTCTGCATTGTCAGTTATAAAGACATTAAAAAGGACTGGACCCAGTACTGAACCCTCCGGTACCCCACTAGTAACCCCTCTTTCTTCAGAGTGGACTCCATTTGCAATTACCTTCTGTGTCCTGTTGTTCAGCCAATGTTTTACCCAGGCTACCACCCTGGGACCCACTCCCAGGCTGGTTAATTTGACTACTAATCTTTTGTGTGGGACTGTGTCAAATGCCTTGCTAAAGTCTAGGTAGGCCATGTCCCCTCCCTGGTCTACTACTTTGGTCACCCAGTCAAAGAAATCAGTTGGATTCATCTGACATGACCTTCCCGCTGTGAACCCATGCTGCCTTGGATACTGTGCCCCACTGGCCTCTAGGTACTCAACAGTTCTTTCCTTCAGAAGTGATTCCATCATTTTCCCTACCACAGAGGTCAAACTGACAGGTCTGTAGTTTCCTGCCTCTGTCTTGGTCCCACTTTTGTGAAGGGGAATCACATCTGCCTTCTTCCAGTCCTCAGGTACCACACCATCCTCCCATGATTTGTTAAAAAAGGGTAGTCAGTGGTGTCACTAGTTCTCTGCTTAATTCTTTTAGAATTCTGGTGTGAATTGCATCTGGCCCCATTACTTTGTCCACCTTCAGTTTTAGGAGTTCTTTCAGAACCCTTTCTTCTGTGAAAGGACTGGAATCGATCCCCCTCTCCAGAGTGCTTCTGTTAATTGGATGAGGCATCTCCCCCACTTCCTCTTTTGTGAATACTGAACAGAAGTATTCATTCAGTATCCCTGCTTTTTCACTGTCACACTCTGCCCACCCACCATCCATTCTATTCAGCCTCACTGTCCTTCCCTTTGTCTTTCTATGCTCCCTGATCTACCTATAAAAGGTTTTATCCCCCTTCTTAACTGAGTTAGCTATCTTTTCCTCAGTTTGTGCCTTTGTTATTCTGACTACCCTCCCTGCTTCCTTCTGCCTTAACTGGTACAGTTCTCTGTCCTGCTCCTTCTGTGTTTCTTTATACTTCCTAAATGCTATCTTTTTCTCCCTAACCTTCACCGACACCTCTTTTGAGAACCATAGTGGCTTTTTCTTTCGTTTTGATTTGTTTATTTGCTTCACACAAAGTCTTGTTGCTTCTGTGATGGCAGTTTTGATATTTCCCTATTGTTGCTCCACCTCTCCTTCAGCCTGTTTGTTAGTGCTTTTCTAAGGCACTCTCCCATCTTGCCAAAGTCAGCCCTCCTAAAGTCCAGAACCCTCACTTTTGTATGGCTTGACTCTGTAGCTGAGTTTATCGTGAACCACAATGTTTGGTGGTCACTTGTTGCTAAATGGCTACCCACTTCTAGATCTGAGATCCTCTCACTGTCCCCATTTCAGAGTACGAGGTCTAAGATTGCTCCCTCACGAGTGGGTTCCAAAATTAGCTGTTTGAGGCATGCCACCTGAAGGGCATCAAGAATGGCCCTGCTTTTGGATGTGGCTGCCGCAAAGGTGCTCCAGTTAGCATCTGGCATGTTAAGGTCCCCCATCAACAGTATCTCCCCTTTCTCTGCCATCCTAAGTATGCCTTCTATCATATCCTTGTCCTTTCCCTCCCTGACATGGGGTTTATGTATCACAGCCCTGTGTGGATTGTGGTGCCATTTCCAGTCTCTAAGGTGACCCACAGTGCCTCCTCTCCTCCCTGTTTACTCTTTTGTTCAGTTGCTTTTATCTCTTCCCTTACATAGAGAGCTACTCCCCTTCCTGTCTCTCCTGTAGGTTGTGTACCCTGGTATGTTAACATCCCAGTCATGGTTCTCTGTGTACCATGTTTCTGTGACTGCCACAATATCCAGGCAACCCTCTTCCATCAAGGCCACCAATTCAGGGAGCTTGTTGCCCAGACTACGGGTGTTGGTACTCATTAACCTCCACTTCTTGATGGCCTTACCCCTTTTTGCCCCATCCCTTTCCTTATTGCATTTGTCATTTTCTCCACTGGTGTCTACCTCACTTAGTACCCTGATATTTTTTTTTGAGTGGGCTAGGATTTCCCTGCTCCTTTCCAGTGCCTCCCCCCTTGGCTAGTTTAAATGCTTGTCAATGAAGTATTTAAACCTATCATGTAGGATCCTGGTTCTCCTCCTGGACAGATGCAGACCATCATGCCAGTATAGGCCTGCATCCCTCCAGGTGGACCCCCGTCCCCATTGAAGCCACATCCCTGAGCGCTCTGCACTTGTTTTTCAACCACTGATTGAATCCCATGGTGTGGAGCACCCTAGCCTCACCCGTGCCATGGACAGGCAGCACCTCCGAGAAGGTTACTTTTGTGCTATTTGTCTAGGCCCCTCCCCATCTCCTGGCAGCTTCTTGCACTACTCTGATCCTTTCTTAGCCAGGTCATTTTGTCCCTAGGTGGACAATGACATCCAGCTCCCTCCCTGTGCAGCTGCTCATAGATCCTGAGGATTAGCTCCCTATCCCTCCAAGCCATGGTGCCAGGCAGGCACCTTACCTCCCTCTCCCCTTCCTCCCCCAATTCTACCTTCCTAACAATGGAGTCCCTCACTAGGAGTTGTTTTCTTCCCCTGTGGGGTCGCATGCCACCCTCCTGTGGGTCTCCTTTGTGGAAGTTCCCAGCATCCTCCTTGGTCTCCACTGTGGGTGCCTCCATAGAGGAACCACACTTTTCCAGAACGGCATAGAAATAATGAACGTTATTTACTTTTTACTAGTTTTCTTCCCCAGGGCTGGGGGTGGAGTTAATTCCATTTGGTCTTATTCGGATTCCATAGCCTGTTATTGTACATACAGTAGTTTTATTATATACTGTCATATTTTTGAGCTCTGAACATATTGGAGTGCAGTATCTCATTTGCATGGCGGTCCTTGACATATTAATTACATTGGGCTAATATTGTGGTGACTTGTGGAAATGAGGATATGTTAGGACTCTTGTCTCACATACATATAGTGTACATTCACGTCTAACTAGTTATCCTACCCTAGGGAGGGTGGAGGTTTTATTTCATTGTGGTTCTGTTCAGAATCGTTGGACTGTTACTGCACATGTAGTTGTATGATTATATTGTGTTGCATTTTTGAACTCTGTACGTATTAGGATGCATTATCTTTTACTTGGAGGTTCATGACAAGTTTATTTCCTTTGGGTAACAATTGAAGTGATTGATGTCGTGATGGTGCATTAAGGGGTGGGGGTGGGTGGGTGTGTGTCTATCTTTCCCGGGAGGGAATTTAATTCCTTTGATTTCTTATTCAGATTCCTTAGACGTTTTCAGTACATCAAGTTGAAATCTGTATACATCAGATTGCATGGTCTTAGGTTCTTGGTGGCCCTTGCCAAGCAGCTTTTTTGTTTGGCTCTTATACTGCCAGTTTATATTATCGTATATAAACTCCTGTCACAACAACAGGTTTATGGAGCATAATAACCAGTTTGAGAGTATAGTTGCGTAATGTTTCCAGCTTAGTTTTACATTCCAGGTAGTGTGAAACTATTGTTCACATTAGGTCAACTTTACTTTAAACCCTTTGTATGCCATGTATATTTACTTTTTGTAGTTCTATTCTGTGGAGCTTGATTTAAATTTACAGTTGTCACATTTTAGCATGTCTTTAATCTGAGTGGGTTTTGACTCATAATTATGCTATACAGCTATGTGCTCCAGATGTTATCTTACTCTGAAGGTATCTCTAAGTCATTTTAATTTATGTGCAGTGTACTCCTTGCATGTTTTTATGCTCTGAGCACTTCTGACCTTTAGGCCCTTTTCAGCTGAAGCTGAACTGGTACTTTTCAACTTCTCTGATGTATTTTGTGTTATTTTTTAAATGAGTATTTTAAACCAATGGGAATTTGTTCAGTTTATTTTCTGCATGATCGGGGTGTTAAAAGTATGGGATTTTCTAAATAACTGTCATTAAGCTTCCAAGGAAAGACTTGGTTGGTCCAAAAGCTAAAGCACTTTGTTCTTGTTACCTTTTATTGGACCAACATAGATGTATCAAATCATTTGCTTCTGGATATGAACAAAAAGGGAATTCTGGATTATGAGTGCTGAATAACTAGGGTCGGACCCGATAAACCCCCCGTTTCCTTCAGACTGTATCTACTTGTGAATCTGCTCTGCTGCCCATCTGCAAGAAACCGATCATCTTGTCTCACTGCTGATGTTCATGGGAGTTATGGTAGAGCATGTCTTGGAAGGTGTTGGTTTCCATTTTTCATCCTTCTGAGGCCCACTAGAGAGCGGTGTCAGCTTTCCTGCTGACCTGTGACTGGCTGCTGTGTGCGCAGATGGATCACTAAGTTGAGCTTCCA
Organism: Neoceratodus forsteri; assembly: GCA_016271365.2. Classification (NCBI taxonomy): domain Eukaryota; kingdom Metazoa; phylum Chordata; order Ceratodontiformes; family Ceratodontidae; genus Neoceratodus; species Neoceratodus forsteri. Next base: position 559,805,787 of record CM057458.1, read on the forward strand.
GCACACCACCTAGTCATTGTTTCTGCAAAATTATCAGGTTCCTGCAGACTGAGGTTGACAGGTCAAAATACCCTCAATTTCAGAGGTGCAGAAAGAAAATAATTAACTTCTAAGGTCCTGTGCTGCAGGTAGGAAGGGCCGACTGCAGAGGGCTGCAAAAGGCAAGTCCTTAGAGGGTGAGGAAATCCAAGACTGAAAATCAAACAAAAGACAGAGTAATACTACAGCCTTAATCTAGTGCTGCTTTATTAATTATTAATCACACTTTGTGGCAGCAAGTATATTAAGTGTATTAGCTAATTTGAAGAAACCTTGTGGTCAGCATACATAGTATATAGTCACCCCAGTCATCAGTTTGAGAGTACCTATTAGAAAAAAGACCCCTCCCGGCCCCATTAGTGCATTTATAAAGGACAAGAAGCACACATTTTACAGTGCACATTTTTCCTAATAGAAAAAGGAAGGAGTAAAAGAATAAAATAAAGAAATGCATTTATTAGGTGTCAAATAGTGACTAAGCAATCAGTAGTCCGAGTACATCATTTGGCACTGAACATAATCAGATTTCTGTAATGCTTCTTGTGACAAAATTGAGGAGGGGGTTACTTAACTCTCTTGGAGGTTCATTGGACCACTAATGCTAATGCATTTTTTCCCCTCTTTTCTACCACTGCTACTTCACAAGCATCTCAACTGCATTTAGAGAGAGAGTGCTTTAATGGACAGCATTCAAGGCCTTAGCACTTGAAGAGACAGTACTTTAATACCACTGTGCAGCATTTAGAGACAGTGCTTTAGGGGAAACTTGAAACCCTTTCTTCACAGGGGCGCAGTCCTCATGGTGTTGAAAAATTGCGGGGTTTTATCAGCAGGGAGGGGGAATCCCTCAACAGACAACCCTACACTTAATGTACAGTAGCATGCCTTTGGAGGGCGAATCAGCAAGGGAAAGAAACTATTCCGTGTCCTACCCATAGTCTGCTATCCAGCATGTCAGTCATATTTTACAAGAATTTGATACACCTGGAAATCAACATACAGGATTAATGCCTATTTTTCAAGTTGATCTTGTAGGTTAATTAGTTCCTCACCCACAGGGAAAACAGAGGCGCAGACACTAACAAGCATTTGTCAATGCCAAATGTTTGCTTGCTGGCATTGGCATTGGTAGCGTAGGAGTTAGAGAGCTGCATAATAGGAATGGCAGTGAAGTATTGAACTGAAGCCAACCCCACCACCACCCTGCAGAGACTGACAAGCATTGGGGTGTGCCTTTGGGTAGTCAGGCATAACAGCCAAGCCATTTCACCACACCCTACCCTGCAGACACTGACAAGTGTCACGGTGTGCCTTGGGGTCTTTGGTCGTTATGCTCACCCCATTCCATCAGGAAATATGGTGAGATGGGTCCTGTATAGGAGAGTGGGGTTAACGTTGGGGCCGAAGAGTCCAAGGCACACCTCGATTCCTCTCACTGGCTGCAGGGTGTGGAACGGTATGAGCATTACAGGCGAGAATCCCAAGTCACACCCCTGATGCCTCTCAATCTCTACAGTCTGGGGCGTTATGGTAGGAAACCCTAATGCCTTGGGCGTTCGTTGGCATTTTCACTCCAAATTTTCAACATGGTTTTTTTGTGACCCCACACCTTATGAACAGTGGCAATATTGGTTTGTTAGTCGAAAGCTGATTTCGCACAGCGACTATGCCATTTGGCACCACAGGTGCAAAAACACATTTCGAACAGGATGTGAAAAATGACAGCTGTACTGTTCATGGGACGGTGCAAAAAATGGCAATGTTGAAATTCTGCAGTGAAAATATTAAAAAAACTGGTGAAGTCACGAGCTGCATAGAAAATGTGCAACGCACACCCGTAATGTAATTAGTTTGGGGATTTTTTACAGCAGATTGTCAACACAGGCATTTTGAGACCTCCGCTCATGAACAGTGTCACTGTGATTTTCTTAATCTGTCCCGAACATTGAAATTTCGCACATCGACTGCGCCTTTGTACGCTGCATGGGCGGAAACACGTTTTGGCGAGATGTGAAAAATGACAGCTGTACTGCTCATAAGGAGGTATGGTAAAATGGCAATGTTGAAAATCTGGAGTGAAAATATTGAAAATTCGCGAACTTACGAGCGTGCATAGGAACAGCGCAATGCATGCTCGTAAAACAGTCATTTTGAGAATTTTTCACCAAATTTTCAACATAGGGTTTTTGGGGCCTACCTCATGAACTGTGACACTGTCATTTCATAAATCTGTCCCGAAAGGTGGTTCCCATGAGTGACCACAAAATCACTTTGGGGCCGACTAACGCCATGACAGTGACAGAATTCATGAGGTGGGGTCCCAAAAACCCCATGTTGAGAATTTGGTGAAAACATTCCCCAAAATGCCCGAGATATGCACTAAAGGTGCAAAAACCCTATTTATTACATTATACAGCTTACCGGCATTTCCTCAGTTCGCGGTCGGCTTTGAAGAGTGCAGACGTGCTCCTGGTCCACCGAAGATTGTTGCGCCGAGCTCCAGAGGTAAGTATGGAGTGAGGAGGGGTTTGGGGAGGCAGGGTGCGCAGCGGGTGGGTGCAGGTGGGGGGAGATTGGGTCAAGACAGTCAGCGAGGGAAGGTTTTTCTTTCAGGTTTTTTTTTAACTTAGACAATGCAGGACGTTTGCCTTGCTGGGTGGGCTCCCAGCGTGGCAGCTGGAAGGCTGTTTGGGGGGCCTGGGCAGGCGGAAGAGTGTGGGCACCCGTCGGCCATGCAATCTGTTGCCCAGCGTGGCATCTGGAACTCTGTTTGGGAGGGGAGCGCAGCACAGCCGACGGGGATTAGGCACCCCATCAGCTGTACAGTGTGTGCGTGGGGGGCATGAGCACACAGTATGCATGCGCGTGTGTGTGTTGGGGGAGGCGATGAGCACGCAATATCTTATCGCTGCTCACTGAAGCATAGCTCTCCCTTTCAACTGTACGGCCACTGCATTTTCAGCTGCTGTCATGGATAGCTGCAGCGTTCATTGGAGAATTGCGGCCACGCCTGCAAACACACTGACTGAATTGGAAGACGGCTGCCACACCTCTGAAAACTCGGATAATGGCACTATATTTCTTGCACATGCGTGCAAGCAAACATAAAAATGATTGACAGCTGGTGCTACCCCAGTTATATAAGCTAGTCCTGCCAGAACCATAGTTGTTTTGCTTTCTCTGGAAGAACACAGCAGGCATGTGTATGGAGGTCTGTGCTCTTGTGGTTCAGGTTAGCGTAGACAGTTTTGTAGCAATAATTGTATTTCTAGATTACTTTGGCTTGAGAAGGGACTTCTTTGTTAAACTTCGATTTTAGAACATTAATAACTCAGCCATCTTTGAACGAAATAACCTGACATGTGGCATGTGCCGTCTTGGGCCCAGGGTCTTTAGATCCAGAACCAGGGGTAATGATTGGTTAGAAATATTGAAACATTGGCCTGGTGGCATGGAGGGCAGAGGCACCTATGTCTCACCTCCTGTCACGCTGGCGATCCAGGTTCAGGAATCAGCCAGTGCCGCCCTGGGGAGGAGGATTGAGCGTCCCAACGGGTGCTCTTCTCCATGGAGGGGGGTCGCTTGCTCTGCTGCTATATTGCAGGGATTTAACTCTAAAACTTGATTAGCGTTTTGCTTATAAAAGTGGTAAATCTTTGTGAAAATGCATAGCTCTTGCCTCACTGTGTTTAACAAACAGCACTTCTAGAAAATATATATAAATACTTTCTGTACAGTTAGTATAGTCCCGAGAAAAAAAACAACTGCTAATCAATTATTTAAAACCCTGCATTGCCACCTAGATAACCATGGGTGGTGGTGCAGGCAGGAGCAACAGTTCCGGGTGCGAAGACACTCCCTGCAGCAGATGTCTGCACGTCTGTACGTCCGTCATGCCGCCTCCCTTATGGAGCATTTGAGGGCTTTTGGGGACAGAAATCGGACCCCCTCCGGTCAGCAGGATGATGCCTGCCTCTCCTCGCAGGCTCCACACTCGCCCACTGAGCTCCCCCGACCCACATCCGAGCTAAACACTTCCCATGGTTAAGCAGTGAGGCCTGGGAGGCTCTGCCATGGGGTAATTCATGGGGCACTGCAGTGGCTCACTTAGAGTAAGTCCCGGATACTGCGGGTGACTGGGATAGAGAAAAGGAGGCCGATAAGGGCAGACTGGGCGCGGGGGATAAAAAGGAATTATGAAGGAAAAAAAAAACATAGAAACAAAGACCAAATGTCTGTCCATTCTGCCTGCGGTTCTCTATCCTCAGAACCTAAATGTCATCTAGGGTACTCACTCTCACTGTCCCCCCCCCCCCAAAATCTTTGCCCTGCTACTACTGTTCTGAGTAGCCACTGTAGCCTTTACTCTGTCCCAGCTGTGCTTGAAACTGTTTATGGTTTGGGCTCTTACTGCCTCAGCTATTGGACTGTTCCAAGGTTCCACTGCGCTCTCTGTAAAATAATACTTCCTCGTACTCCTCTTGAACCTTCCTTCTGTCTGTTTCCATTCATGTCCCTGTGACCACGAGTTTGTACTTATGTTAAATGACACCTCACAGTTAAACTTGTTTGTTCCTTTCAGGAATTTGAAGGCTTCTGTCATGTTACCCATCTCCCGTCTGGTTTCAGGCGAGTAAATGTTTAGTGCCTTGAGCCGTTCCTCGTAGGATCTGCCTTACTTGGCCCTATATCATCCTGGTCATTCAGGCTTAATGCCTATTGTTCAGGTTGGTCTCCTAGGTGAAGTAATTAGTTCAAAGGTTTTAAAATTCTAGAAGGGTGAAAACATGAGAAAATATGCTTTTTCAGACCTTTTATTTTTGCTCACAAATAGGTAAGACACGGCTTCGAGTTGAAACCTGAAACTTTAAGGTTTGTTAGATTTGGGGCCAAGCATGATGCATTGTTTTGTGGTTTACTTGGAAGATCACAGCCTGCTTCTCTCATCATTGAGGAGCATACGTCTGGACGCAGTATCACTGCATTGGTTCACCTATTACCTCTCAGGACAGTTCCAGCAGATTAAGGCTGAGGGTGAGCTCTCCCTACTAAAACCTCTCCAGAGGGGAGTGCCGCAGGGGTCAAAACTTGGCCCCCTACTATTTGCTATCTATATTAATAATGATGATAGCCTATCCAAGGCAAATATACACCTGTTCACAGACGACACAAAGTTCTGTACCTTAGTGTCGACTCCCTGAAGCCACCTGTGCAGACCTCCAGGAGGAATTCACTTGTCTTCAGAATCAGCTTCTCTTCAAAAAACTCCTGTTAAATGCCAAAAAAACAAAAGCAATGCATTTCTCGCCCTACAGTCATGCTGTGAACCTGGTTAGTACTGGAGCGTTACCTCACATCACTACTGTCCTTGGAGAAAACCTGGAGTTTGTCACGAAATTCAAATACCTAGGAGTGTGGCTGGACCAAAATCTTTCATTTTCGGAGCATATTGAGGACTTGCTTAAGAAACTAAGGCAGAGGCTGGTTCTCTTCTTTAGGTTAACTGGTTCTTGACTACAGATGCTAAAAAGCGCCTGGTCCAATCAGCATTCCTATCACTAGTTGACTATGCAGACTTCTTATACAGTCAGTGGCCAAAAGCTTCCCTTGCTAAACTGGACACGCTTTATCACAGAGCTATCAGATTTATAACAGGCCTTCCTCTTTCTACCCACCACTGCTTGCTGTATGCTGCCATAGGGTGGTCCTACCTTATGTTTAGAAGAAATAGAAATGCGGCATTTTGGACTCTTAGAGCTGTCACAAAAAAGCTTCTCCAATATATCTTTGACTATCTCCCGCTAAGCATGCCAGGAACTTATGCCTTAAGAAGTGCCTCATTTTTCACACTTTGTGTTCCCAATGTCTCTTCACGCTTTGGTAGAGCAGCATTTAGCTTTGTACTGCCCACCTTATGGGATAAATTGCAAAAATCTCTGAAATTGAGTGTACCCATCAGCTTGGATTCCTTCAAGACCTTATTTGCCCGAACTGTGAGGGAACACTGTAACTGTTTCCCTCTCTCCATAACCTATCCTGAGTCCTAGGCACACAGCTGTCAGCTGCCTTCCGTGCAGACTAGAGTACTGCTGGCCCTATGGATCCATCTCAGGTTGTGAGCAAACCCTTTAATTTCTCTCAGCCCAATTAGGTTGCAGCTGCACGCTAGCTACCTGTTTTCCGGCTTAGGTCCTCTACCTCCCTCCCTTATGCTCTCCCGTACCCACCATGCCCTCCCAGCTCCCCACCCTCACTATTCCCTTCTATTCTTTTCTATTCTGCCACTGCATTGAGCACCTACCTTGTATTATTTGTGTCATATGATGTACTGTCACTGTTATATATAAATCTATTGTGTACTGGCATTAACCAGGCCCATCCTGTAAATGAGTTCTGTATTTATTTGTTTCCTTAATGATATATTGTCACTGTTGTATGTAACTCTATTTTGATTGGCCTTAACCAGGTCCATCTTGTAAATGAGCTTTGCTCAACGATGTTCGCTTGGATAAATAAAGATTTTGATTAATTGATTGATTGAGATGTCTCACATTTTTGTGCATGTGCTGTTCTATTTTTCACAAATGTTTTATAGAGTTTTAGTGATTTGTTATCCATTTTTGTGATGCAAAACTTTCCTTTTTTGACACCCTATATGGTCATGAAAATATCACGAACATAGATGAAACGTAGTCTCCCCTCCTGTCCAATCCTTGTGCCAATATTTTAAAAAAATTAAAAACAGCAACATTGTTTCTATGTTGTTCCACATTGCCATCGAGCATTCATTCACTGCTGGGTTACAGATGCTCAACAACCAGGCACCAACACACCAAAGCTGTGACATCATCAACAACCTCTGGCAACACAGTCTTTATGTGTTGGTCAGAGGGGCTGGAAGCATTGCTAAGGGCTGTCCTGTGTAAAGACTCTTCTAAACTGTCAGCTGTGAATCCTGCCTTTTTTAAAAGACAGATTGCTGAATTTAAATTGTAGCCTTTGTAAGTTTGCTTACTTGGCTCCTGCTTTAAAGAGGAGGTTTCAACCATCTGTAGGTCCCCCTCCTCCCCCCAACATATAGGATAGCTTACCCTCCGGTTTCGAGTGTCATCCCAAAAGTTAATTTTTTTGTAGTCTATATTTTTGTGCAGTTACACTCGTAAAACAGCTCCGTGGAGCTGGTATCCAAAATGGTAACATTCCCCAACCTGGAGCTGTGTCCCCACGCTTGCACATTTCGTGACGTCAGTACAAGAACGGCGAGGGGGCACGCTCCATAGACTACAATGGGGCCAAATTTTATAAATTGTTTTTATACTTATAAGTGCTGAATTTAAGAAAAGAAGGCCACCGCTCAAGTAACAAGGACCATGTTAGTTGAGCAGTGCACCATGAGGTTAGCATGGCACCGAGCCGTCATCCAGTGCAGCATTTCCACTGCTTTTCTTCCCCACCCACCAACTAGCATGTGCATGCAAGTGGCGAGCCTGGGGTGGTCCCTGAGTTTGTATGTCCACCCATGACGTCAAAGTCTTCTATACCATGCCACCATAAGAAGCCACCACTAGATCAGTGCATCGGCTCCCTCCTCTGTGGAAGGAGTGCCTCCAAAGGATGTTGTGTGCCTTCCCTGTATCGAGGGCTCAAAATGTGAACCTGGGTCACCAGTGTGCCAGAGCAATCCTCCATCACTTGGCACCACAGAGGTGGCTGGATATTAGTTTTAATTAATACTGGCACTAGGATTTGGGGGGAGGTGACTGTAGACTATCAGGGAAATATTTATTTAATACTGGTAACGGAATTGGGCAGAACAGGGAACCTTTAGATTACCAAGGAAATTGTTAGTTTAATAATATGCTTGTATTGGGCGGAGGAGGGACCACTAGATCACCTAGGTCTTGTCATGTGACCCTGGTCCTGCGAAATCTGCACTGGCTGCCTGTCAGATGGAAGGATCCTCTTCAAGGTGGGCTTGTCACCTATAAGGCCCTATATGGACTGGGTCCTAGCTTTCTGAATGACCTCCTTACTCCTGCCCGTCTGGTTCACACCCTCCGCTCCTCCACTGAGGGCCTCCTAGCAGTTCCAGTGTCTAGTCTGAAAACCTCAGGGGATAGTGCTATTGAGGTGGCCAGCCTGGTCCTCTGGAACTCACTGCCTAGATCTGCAAGGGAGGCCCCTTCTGTGGAGGCTTTTAAAAGGGGTTAGATAGCCTATCTTTTTAAAGAAGCTGTTCCAGACTAACTACAGCTTATTTTAGTGTTGTTTATTTTATTATTTAATTTATGTTTGTATATGTATTACATTCTAATCGATAACTGTGTATTCTTGCCTTGTTTTTACACTTTGTCTTATACCACTTGTAAGGTGCCCAGACCCCTTGGGATTGGACGCCATGAAAATAAAGTTTACTTACTTACTTACCATGAAAGTTATTTTTTATTTAATACTGGTAAAGGGATCAGGTGGGCGGGTGGTTGGGCAGTTGCTTGGAGAGGTGCCACTGAGCACCAGTGAAACATTTGCCAGGGGGAGGGAGGGGACCACAACAGCCAGGTATTTTTTTTCCCATTATAGCACTGGGATGGGCAGGAATATAGGGGATTTGCAGGAGTGGAAGTGCCACTGTACAGCGGGGAGACACTTACTATTTGCAAAGCACTTTAGACCATGTACATGTTTTTATGGGTCTGTTTTGCACAAGGCTTGTATAAGTTCAGGACAGAGTGTGATGACTTGAGTGCTTTGTGATCTTCCCACAGGGCCTTTCACAAAGCATGCCTCAGGCCTTGGGCAGTGTGTGTGATGGGTCAGGTACATTGTGAATGTCCCAAAGGCAATGCTCCAGATCACGTTGGCAGGTAGGAGTAATTTACTCACCAGTTTTAAAATGAGTAAAACAAAGTTGGGTTGCATATGAGTGCTGCAAATCTGGAAAAACATGGCTCCTTTTGAATCACCAGTTATGTTATGAAGCACTATTCTTTGGAGTGTGGAGTATTTAAAAATGTTGGGAGAGTACTGGTACTCATTAAAAAAAAAAAAAAGGTTTCTGAAGAGTATTTCCTAAAATGAGGTGAGTAAAACTGTTTGCCCCCCCCCCAACTTTTATCTGGAGCCCTCTCCACAGGGCAATCACAGAGCATGGTATAGGTCCTGAGTAGTGTGTGATGGATGAGGTAAGCACACTGCAGGCTAGGGGGCAGTGTATGAAGGGTCAGGTGCTTTATAAATCTTTTACAAAAAAATAAATGAATTGCAAAAATAAGTAAGCAATAACCCTGATGACAAGGTGTGTGGTTATTGAGGATTAATCAACACCCAGGTGCGTTGCTTGACACCCGGGCTGCAGGCTGAGTGTCCTCACTGCACCTGGGGTGTTAATTAATTCCCAATAACCGCACACCCTGGAGTGGGTTATTGCACTTATAACATGGGCCACATTTGGAGAGAAATGGACTAAAAGTTCTTCATTTACAAGTAAAAAAATGTGGGTATTACTTAGTGTTCTTCCACTACTCTTGGCCGTAGTACCACATCCATGCATGTTCTGCCACAGGAAAATAGTGCCTTTTACATAACTTTGGTTTTTGTGCTTCAATAATGCCAGGTACAGTTCCGTTTGAGGCTCAGGGATTCTATCTGTAACACACTGCTAAACACAACTCCCCCCTCTAGAAACGGAGAACACTGTTTAATGACGAAGGAGTAGGCGTTTCACATACTGTTCTGCACCATGCATACAAGTACATATGCTGTGTTACTACCTTTTCACATTACCATTTTTAAACGTTTATATTTTTTACCTTTTCTTGTCTCTCTCTCTCTCTCTCTCTCCCCTGTGCCCTGCAGTACATCTCACGGTCGTGGGATGGCTACTTTCCACAGAGATGCAGACTGCTCTCTCTCACCATTAGCGCAGTGAGCAGTTTAGTACAGAAGTGCGACAGTTGTCCTACACTATGTGTGATCGCGTACCACTTCTTCATCTTTGTGCCTCAGAATTCTCTTTCCTAACAACTGCTTTCTACTTCTGGTCTTTGCTCTAAATAATTATCCCTTGCACAGCACGTTACTTCCCAATTCATTTCTGGTCTCCCCGGGTCTTTCTTCTTCCTGCTGTGTGAGTCTAAATTACTGTACCCAGAAACCGACGCTGTAGCTCACTTCGCACATAACTTTTGCACTTGCCGAGTATAGCAATAACTGATTTCTTTGTGGTGCTAAATAGGTTACTAATAATGTTGTGTGCTCCAGGCTAACAGTTACAGGAGACGGAGCATCTGTGACTCTGACACTGTGTGTGTGTGTGTGTGTGTGTGTGTGTGTGTGTGTGTGTGTGTGTGTGCGCACGACCGGAGTGATGGTTTCTGTCTTTCTTGTACATTTAGTGTCTTTCTCTGATTTCTAGGAGTCCTTACTGCTGCATTTCCATTAGGAGTGCCAGTGTCCATTGGGTGGGTGGGTGGGTGGGTAAGGTCTGTCGCTAACGGCACACAAATATGGCGGCTCCTGCTTTTTTAAGAGACTCTGTGATAATTAGTTCTGACACTGCTATACAGTTTCTCACTACGTGCCTTATCATCACATCCACTTCGTCTAAAAATATGAGGAATTAATGAACGGTCATGTGATGCTTAGTAGCCAGTCAGTTGTGTGAGACACAGATGCCCATGTTATAATCTACATTAATGTATCAGTGTTGAGTTACAACACCTCTTGAGCCTTGGAGAATCTGTGGCGTGGCTTTTCTCATGGTTTGAAGGATCATGCAATGCTGCACTGGTGTTGCCCTAGTTTCAGCACCCTCTCTTTAAGCATTAATGTGACTTTTCTTCTATGCCTGGACAAACAGTGCAGATGTTAGGGTAGTACCAGTGTTTTGTGTGTGTGTGTGTGTGTGTGTGTGTGTGTTGAAATGCACAGCTTTAGGGCAGTACCAGTGCTGTGCATGTAATTGTTCAGACTCCAGAAATGCCTCTTCATTCATTCACCAAGGCTCGGGATTTTATACCCTAGTATTATATTTCCATACTTTTTTGCGCTTTGTGCTTGAACCATAATTGGTGCATTAACATTTTTTTTTTTGCAAGGAGTATATACTGCAGTAGCTTCCTGTCGGTCCTGATGCCGGCTGCTTACAGTGCAGTGTATTATGGGTCTATGGAGATACCCTCGAAGAAGCTCTGTAATTAGCCATAGGGCATGGTACGCTTTACGAGTCTTGTTCAGCACTGCATAGCACTATCTAGTGGTGACTTCCATTCTCACTAAGTGTTAATGCAGTGGTTGGTTGTTATTATTACCTTACAGTTTAGTTACCTAGACAAGCCAAACTGAATTGCAGTGTATTCTACACAGCTGGTCCCACATCTGGGTCTCCTTAGTTTGGCAGCAGGGTGGAGTGTGGCACGGATGGCTGCTTGAAGTTGGTAATGTTTGTTTGTTACCTTGCATGGTTGGGGGTGTGGGGTGTGGACATGATATTAATATACAGTTATATGTCCCTCGATGGAACTCTTAAGATTGTAAGAGTGGTTTCACTTGTACTCGTTGGGTCCCAGGTTGTGCCTGAAAATAGTTCTTGTAGAAATTGCACTAGTGACCAGGATTTGGAGGACGAGGCAAAGCAGAGATTGCTGAGTAAGCTTATGAAAAAGTTAGGGGCCTAACAGAGGTAGTTTACTAAGAGCAGTGGGTAAGGAGATGATCGGTGTGCAGAAACAGGATCCTCTTGTCAAATTTGTTACAGACTACAATTCTAGAGCTCTAGAAATTTGGAATATATTGAGAGAAATGGGGGGGGGGGAGAGAGATGGAGTGTCTTACAGGCTGACGCAGACATTAGGACATTATGTGGCCTTACACCTAGGGTCACTTTCTGGAAGGGGTTAAGTCTGGCTGATCATTTGATGAGTAGCCATCTTTCACAAAAGGCTAGCACTCATCAGGGCATCAGTACTGACTTTTGTAAGTGCAGGAAATCTAATGTGTGTGACTGTGCAGCAACAGGTGCTGCATTTTCACATCCTAAGACCAGTATTAATAGAATTTGTGTGTGTATGTGTGCTGGTACCCTTGTGAACAAATTTATGTCAGATGTACAGTGCGAGCTTTAAAATGCAGAATACAGGAACATGTCCATGCCATTTTAAATAATAGTACCAGCAAAGCTATTGGGGCACATTTTAAAGAGGCACATAATAGTAGGTCAGCAGGCTTTAAATTTAGGACACTAGAACATGTATGCTCACCAGACAGGGGTGGTGACAGATGTGTCATTTTTTGAAAAGGGAGTCGTACTGGATTTTCAGGCTACAGGCTCTGATGCCATATGACCTCAGTGACTAAATTGCTTTCAAGCCTTGTTTGTAATTGTTTTTTACTTTGATTGTATTTTGACTTGGCCATGGTATTTTCCTGTCGCTCATTTGTTCCCCATTTGCATGTGCTGTAAATTAATGAGCATCTCCGAGGCTGTTTGATAAATCATGGTGCAACATGTTTGCTTCTCAGTTCTATAAGATTCAGATTTATTATAGGTGCACGTTCGCCCCTCTGAAGTTAGGGTTTAGTCTTCACTTCTTTGTTAAACTCGATATTTTGCACTTTAATAAGTTCGCAGCTGTTCAAGAGATTTGCATGAAATGTTGCATGCACTATCAAGGACCAGAGATCTCTTGATGTGCAAGTTTTGTTCTGGTTGGATGTGTGGGTACAGAGATACGGATTGTCAAAAGATGTGAAAATGATTGTTTGTGGTGAAATTCTGTCATGCTGTTGTGCAAAAATGGTATGGAATTTTGGTCTGAAATTTTTAGGGTAGAAAGGTCTTGTGTCACAGGTGTACCTTTTGAAGACTTGGGGAAAAAATATGAATTCTTTCCAAAGTTATTTCATTTTAAAGTTTCCCATTATTTCCTATGGGACCAGTTATAAGTCCCACTCGAGAAAGGATTCTGTATCGCAAATGTAGAATGCTTTGCTGCAAATGTGGAATCTTTTTCTGTGCTTCCGCTATCTTGTTTTCAGTTAGCGGTAAAAACCAAATTAAATAACTAAAAATAAATACACGGGTTTTTAGACAACAAGTTGTCTTTACCTAATTGGGACCCGTAGAATTGGAATCTGGGGTTAGTTTTTTGATGAGCTACTACAAAAAAATAAAAAAAAACGCAAAACAAGATTCTTTTTCGCAATCTGTAAAAAAAGGAGTTTAATTTTCCACAAATTGTGAAAGAAGGAACTACGGAAAAGGATTCTTTTTCGCAATTTTCGAAAAAAGAATTTTAAGATAGCTGTTTCTTTGTCACTCCACAGTTAAGAAACGAATTGTGATTTTGTTCTGAAATTTTCAGGGTACAAAGGACTTACCCCACAGATGTGCCTTTTGCTGCTTTGGTGAAACTGTATTACTCTGTGGTGGAGTTTTGCAGGTTTAAAGTTTGCTTAGTATCCCATAGGATAACATTGTAATGTCAGATGTACACAGTCGTTTCTTTGTCACTACACTGGGAAGGAATGGTTTATAATTTTGCTGTGAAATTTTTAGAGTACAAAGAGCTTGTGCCACTGATATGCCTTTTGCTGGTTTCATGAAAATATATCAATTTGGTGTCCAGTTACACAGGTTTCAAATTTTGCTGTGTTTTCTATAATTTGTTTTGGAGCTGCACACTATGGGATGGGAGTGCAGGGCCCTGCACTCCACAGGCAAATAAGGATACTGCTACACTATCTCAGATATTATGCAAATATGGATACCATTATAGACTGATTGGAGTGTAGGGCCCACAGGAAAATACAGATACAATTACAATATCTAAAAACTATGGATGGATGGCACTGTGCGTTCCCACATGCAAATATAAATACCGTGTTGGAGTGATGGCAGTGCACCGCGCTCCCACATGCAAATATCCATAGCATGATGGAGTCATGGGTGAGCAGGGCTCAGAGGGCCCTGTGCTCCCACAAAGAAATAACAATACAGTTACAGTCTCTCAAAAGTTATGGATGGATGGGAGTGCAGGGCCCAGTAAGGCTAAGATTATACTATCTCAAACAGTAAGGAAATTCTTTGCAAAAAAACTGTATTAATGCATCAGTTAGGGTTCCAATGGCAAAAGTTGGGAAATATACTGTTAGGGTTTCCAACCATAATACCCCACCCCTACTCTGCAGCAACGCAGCAGGGGGTGCCTTATGGTTGTCAGCCCTAACGCTCACCCCATTCTCCTATACTGTACCCATCTCAGCACATTTAGCCATGGAATGGGGTGAGCATTAGGGCTGACAACCCCAAGGCGCACCCCCGTGCCTTTTACTGTGTGCAGGGTGGGGGTGGAGTGTTAGGGTTGGAAGCCCTAACAGATTATCTCCCAACTTTTATCGTTGGAACCCTAACTGATGCATTAACAGTGTTTTTTTGCAAGGAATTTATATCATTGTGGAGTTGTTTTTGATATAGAAGTACATCTGGGAACCAAGCTTGTTATTTGGATACACAGAGGAAAGAAATTGATTTTTATTGCAGAAGTGTTAAATATGTGGACTGCACTATAATTGCTAAAGCCTTGGCATAAGTAGATAGACAGTGTTAATCTTTTTTTGTTAATTTCTTTATGCTCCCTTGCTGACCAGCCCCTATTTGCCGCCCCCCCCCCAGCCCCGTTACCCTGGCCCGCACTGGGACTTACCTCATCTGGCTCTTCCCCCAGGGCTTGACAATCTTGTGAGCAGTTTTAAAGGCAGTGGCATTATGTTATCGATGTAATTATGATAGCCTTTGATCTTGTTGCCATAATGTTATCGTTGCCTTTTTTTTTTGAATTTAGTCATTTTTGTAAAAGTGTTTTTGTATTTATTGTCACTTCATTTCATGTTTACTTGTTTACTTTATTGGCACTTTCTTTGCAACACTTTGTATAATGGATTTCACTTGTCTTTAATTATGTGGGGTATTTAATTATGAGTGTTGTAAAGCAGCCACACACCCCCTGAAGAAGCTACGTTGCAATGGCGATACGTAGAGGTTATCTCCGTGTTCCTTGCACCAGTAAATACATTATTATTTTCCTCTGATTGGTGTGTGCACTGTTTCCTTTTGTTTGTTTTTTTGACTTGTTCATTTTGTTCAGTTGCACCTTAAGGGGACAGGTGTACTCTCCTGTCCTTCTCTTCTGTGTCTGAAAATAGGGAGGCATCTTAATGCCTAGTGCACTTAACCTGGTGAACAAAACCAAATAAGTATAGATTTTTCCCCTGTATAGATCCAGATCGATAGTTCATCCCAGCTGGAGTACTGTGCAAGGTTTAGGAGCCCACATCTTCAGAATCACTGTGGCAGGGTGGAGACAGTGCAGAGGAAGATGATCATAATGATCCGGGGGGGTCATGGGAGAAAAAATATGTGGGAAGGTTAAGAGATCTCAACTTGTATACTCTGGAAACAAGGAGGGAGATGGGGACTGATAGAAACATATAAGTATCTCCATGAGGCTAACAGAATGAACTGGAATGAATTGTTCACACTAAATGTGAAGACAGACATAAGGGGGAATCCACTTAAGTTAGCTGGAAGGACTTTCTAACGAAATATCCGAAAGTACCTTTTCACTGAAAGAGTTCTGGACAGGTGGAAGGATTACCAAGTGGGATGGTATGCCTCAGACATCCTTGGCTAGGTCAGGTTTCTGGCTGGTTCTCCTCTACCTGCCCACTGGCTGCACTTCCTCATCACCAGCACTCTTCCGTCTACCACAAGGTTAGGCATAATGTGGTTTTCAGGTCTCTTGCCTGTTGTCAGATAGTAACTGCATGCTGTCATTTTCTCTTGTAATTGGATTGACATCTCATATTGAGCTGTGACTGCACTTTATTGGTGTGTGTAACTATTTTTGCATCTACTCATTTTTGTACCAATGTATTCGCCAAATGGGGACACAATTTGAAGATAAGTGGGGGTGGCTCAGGGGCAATGTGAGGAAGTATTTTTTCACAGAGAGGGCAGTGGACACATGGAACAGCCTTCCTGAGGAGGTTGTGGGGTCTAAAACTGGGGGAGAATTCAAGAGTGCATGGGACAGACATAAGGCAATTCTTGTGGGGGGGTAGGAAGAAATAGGCTGTTGGTTAACTAGGATCTGCAGCTTATCCTGTAGGCAGGGAAATGGGCAGACTAGGTGGGCCAAGCGGTCCTTATTTGCCATCAAAATCTATGTTTCTGTGTTTCTATGGTGCTCTAATGACTTGCTTCATGTATTGTACTGTGCTTCTGCAGTTCCCCAGGGTAGTATCTAGAGAGGAGCGTTGGCTCAGTGTGCCTCTCCTGGTTATCAATTTTTCTAAAAGATAAATAATGTGTTAAAACAGTGAGAAGATTCAAACTAGTGTGGGACTGTGGCTGATGAAATCAGTGGACATTAGAAATTGAGGAGGGGCAGAAATGGGGTGGCTGGTCATTAGGGCCATCACTCAATTAGTCAGGCTTAAACATAGAAACAATGACAGTGTCGACAGAAAAAGAGCATTGATCCACCCAGTCTGCCCAATTTTATCCTACACTACCCTGTGTCCTGTTACCTAGAAGGGATTTTTGCCCTCCCCCTTGCTTTACTGCTACTGACTGAATATATGTTAAGCCCCTTACTCTGTCCTAGCTGGGTTTGAACACATTAGTGGTTTTTGTTCACTTGCCTCTGCCTGTAGGTTGTTCATATCTCAGTCACTTTCTCCTTGAAATAAAATGTTCTTACATCCCTCCTGAATTACCCCAGCCCTGCCAGCTTCCACTCCTGCCCCTTTGTTTTCAACCCGTCATTCCTGCTGAATATTCCCTCACAGTTTACCTTGTTTATTCCTTTCAGAAATTTGCTGGTCTCTATCCTGCCAACCTTTTCCTGTCTGGCCTCCAGTGAGTACATGCAGTGGCATCACCATGTTGATTTTGGGGAGACTACAGCCCCCCCCAATCTAAGTTAAAGCCCCCCAATCATTTGCACTAAAAATAATATATACTGCTTAACTGTTTAAATTCTGTATCCGCATCTGATGCGGCTGCAGAATTTAAATAGTTAAGAAACGGCAATTACGCTCGCTCGGCACTAATTGTTTCTGCTGCAGACTGCAGTTATAATAACTTAATAGGCTAAGGCTAGCCAGAGAGAGGAGTAGACTTTTTTTAAATGAAAAAATAGTTTTAATTCGTTGTTTGTGTCTGTGACCGGCCGTCTCCGTCTGGCATCCTAGAGAGACTGACTGATGCATGTTCAGTGCCCTAAGCTGATCCTAATAGAATCATTTCTGCTTGCCTTGAATCATTTTGGTTACCTTATGCTGCACTCTCTCTAGTCAGGCAGGAACTACTGAACTGGTTACAGTGTTCCAGATAGGGTCTTGCCAGTGATCTTCAGTGAGGTGATATTCCTCGTTTTCTGCTGTAGAAACCCCTCCCAGTATGCCCCAGCACTCTAATTTTCTTGCTGTGGGTCTTGTTGCATTGGCTAATTTGTTTTCGGTAGTCACTTGTGATGCCTCCTAGATACCTTTCCTCGGAACAGGCACTGTGCCCAGCTTAATCCCTCCCATCCAGTATTCGGTCCTGGGATTCCCGTTTCCTTTTTGCATCACCTTGCACTTTTTGGCGATAATTTAAACTGCCAAACCTTTGACCACCTCTGTAACTTTGCAGGTCCCTCTGCAACTACCTTACCTTCTGCTCACTATCTACCCTATCAAAGAGCTTACTGTCCTCTGCAAAGGTGGCCTGTATCCCTTCTTCAATTTTTTTTTTTTTTTCATTTACTGCTTTTTTTGGTGCATCCCACCTCTGGCGCCATCTGCCCAGTCACGGACCCCTCGGCTGCGGCTTCCCATATTAGCCGCCCTCCAGGTACCCCCTGGCTTACCCCCAGGGTGGGGATGCAGCACTGACCCCTCTGAAAGGTGCCGCGATCAATGAGATAGGGTGGGAGTCAGCCTGGGAGCCAGTTGCAGCCAGGGGGCAGGCATCATCAAGGTCGGTGGGTGGCAGGCTTTTTCTCCCCTGTAAGCGGGGGCAGGAATGTGCAGTGATGCCAGTGTCCATCCTGCCCCTCAGATCCTTGTTAATGCCAATCGCTGTGGTGCCCCTGGCCTCCGCCAGGGGTCCCTCGAACACCGGTCACACACCGCACCCTCCCCCCCCAGAGAAGGAGAGCAGTCCGTGGGACACTCGATCCTTCTCCCCCCAGCCAGCCCTACGATGACCCAGGTCCGTTCCCGAACCTGGGTTGCTGGCATCACAAGTGGAAAGCCAACCACTGTGCCGACTGGCCGGCCCTGTTTCCCTTCACCTATGTTGCTGATGAACATGTTGAAGAGGACTGGTCCCAGGATTGACCCCCTACGGCACCCCACTCATGACCTCCTTTTTCTCTGATTTGACCCAGTTAACCACCACCCTGTGCTGTCTTCCCCCTAGCCAGTATCCCACCAGCTAGAAACATAGACTTTGACGGCAGATAAGGACCGCTTGGCCCACCCAGTCTGCCCATTTCCCTACCTATTCGATAGGCTGCAGATCCTAGTTAACAAACAGCCTACTTCTTCCTAATCCCCACCAGAATTGCCTTATGCCTGTGCCATGCATTCGTGAATTCCCCCAGTGTTTTTGACCCCACGACCACCTGTAAGTAGGTAATTTGCTGCTGCTAGTTCCTCGAACCTTCAGCAGACTTCTGTGTTTACCATAGTCAAATTACTTGCTGAAACTGAAGTAGAGTAAATCTGCTTGTCCCTTATCACACAATCAAAGAATACTATCAGGCTGGTCTGACATGGCTTTCCTGCCACCAGCCATGCTGCTTACTATTCTGAAGACCATTTCTCTCCAGGTAGTCCACTAGGTCCTCTCTGACTAGTGTCTTCATCAGTTTACCCACAATTGAGGTAAAACTGATGGGCCTATAATTTCCCAGCTTGTCCCTCTCCCCTTCCTTGTGAAGTGGAACTACTTCCGCTATCTTGCAATCTTTCGGAACCAACTCTGACTGTTGGGTAGGCTGGACGGGCCAAGAGGCCTTTTTCTGCTGTCAAAGTCTGTGTTTTTATATACTGTGTAACTAAAACTGCGCGCTCTTGATTTGCAATTCTCGACTCACAAACGCGAGAGATCCCTCTTGCATTGCTGTGTGCTGTTGGGCAATATATAAATGGATATAATATTGAATTGGGGCTGTTACATACTCAAAAATTCGGAAAAGATAAGTGATGCTTGATTAGGTCATCTTCCGTTCTATGTGATGTCTACGGTCGGTGATTCTCGTGTGGTTATAAGAGTACCTTCTAATGTGTTCCAGCAGTAACAGAACCGTTACATAAAGAAGAGTCATGCAGAGGACATCCAAGATGACACTCCAGTACCATAAGCAGGGTGTCCATTTACATAAACATCTTCCAGGGACTTAAAGTTGGTGGACAGTGGTCATTGTGGATGCCTTTGTCCCGTTTTGAAGTTTGCAGGTGACTTGGCTTTGTTGGTTGCTGCCCCTACCCTCTGGAATGTGCCCCCTGAGGCGGTTTGTGTGGCTGCTATCCTCTCCTCCTTAACATTTAAAATAAGACAGTACCTGATGCAGGAACCATTCAAGTAACTGAGTAATTTTTCTGCCGCAGTTGTATATATGCAGATATGTATTACATGCGTTTTATGTTATTGCCGTAATTACTATTTATTGTTGGGCTTTTTTTGGTTGTGTTTTTATAGTCTTGAATTTTTTTTATTGTGCAGGCACTCGAGCATTGGTGGATTGCCTAATGTGAAATAAAATACTACTACTGAAAATCATTATGGTCAAAAACTTTGTGTTATTTTACAGAAAAATTGCAAGCAACACTAGTAGGTAAAAGTGAAGCATTGATTTATGTATGTCTCTCAGCTCAGTTTAGTCTGAAGGAGCTAATCAGCTATTGCAGTGCTTTTGCTTTATATCGTATCAGAAGCATCTCTGCCGTAGTGCACCAAAGCGGCAGAGCCCTATTTTCAGGTTTTTGCTGTCGGCACAGCACATTAGTATCCCTTTTGACAGTGGGGCCCATCAGCAAATCATTTAATCCACTACTAGATCAAATCACGGGACAGGTAAAGACACCCTTTTGGACTAGATTCTGGTTAACAATATCAAAAGAATCTTTACTTCAGGAGCCTTAAGTGACTCAGTCAGCCGTCACCATGTCACATACTGCTAGTAACACAATAGCGCCCCTAAACATTCCATCCCCAGGATCAGTTCGTATACAAATGTCACCAGCCTTAACACTGACTTATTCCTGTCCGACCTGCACTACATCAGTTGGTCCCACCTTGACACAGTCCCTGGTGTCAACAGTGCCCTTGAATTCTTTATCCATGCCTTCTTGTTGGTGCTTGATAAGCATGACCCCCCTGCATACTCATAGAGTTAGTCAAACAATCCCTGTGGCTCACAAATGAAATTTTTGCCCTCGTGCACAAAAGGGGTGCATCCTGGGCTAAATTTTAGGCTACAAATAACATTTCTGATTGGAACACCTATAGATATCTATGCAACAAGTGTAAACATTTAATTCGCAGTACCTTAAATCCCAGCAAATGCAAAACCTGCATAACCATAAAAAGTTCTGTCAGTCAATCAACACATTCCTAAATGGCCAGCATCACCCCCATACTACCTCCGTCGAACAGAATGATACCACCTTCACTGGCCCCTTAAAAATTGCCACCTTTTTCAGTGACTTTTTTTGTAACCTGTTTAAATACAGACCCAGTGGACACAATGATTCTGGCCCTGAAAAGACACGACCTGACCCCAAGCAGCCCCCTTTCTACATCAAAAGGGTCACGAATCGAGAAGCGCACAAACTGCTTCTCACTCTCAAAACTGACTAATCAGATGGACCCGATGGTCTCATCCCTAGATTTCTCAAACTTGTTGCCCCCCAAATAGCACTTCCTGTCTCCAAAATCTTCAGCTTATCCTTCTCTTCCGGTACCGTACCATCCCTCTGGAAAACTTCTACAGTTGCCCCCCTGCATAAGAAAGGGAAAATTACCCTCTAGAAAACTACTGCCCAATCTCGATTCTCTCGGTCTTAGCCAAACTGCAAGAGAAAATCGCCCACCACCATCTTACTGAATACCTGCAGCTACACGACCTCACCTGCCCGGAACAACATGGGTCTGAAAATGTCATAGTACGGACACTGCCCTTATAACTTTCACCGACGCCATTTACCATGCAATGGATAAAGGTCCTGTTATAGGTGCCGTGTTCATAGGACTGACAAAAGCCTTCAACCTTGTCGACCACAAGCTACTCATCTCAAAACTCCAGGCACTCGGCCTTGGGTTCCCCGCCATAGCATGCTTCAAAGATTACTTGTACCTTCTCCAGCAGGCTGTCAGGATTGGTAATACCATTTCTGATGCAAATCTCATCTCCAGTGAAGTTCCCCAAGGCTCCATTCTAGGGCATCTCATGTTCTCAGTTTTCATCAATGATCTCCCTACTATCTGTGGACAAGTACAAACACTTCTACATGCTGATGATGTCCTCTATACCCATAGCAATAATACTGCCTCCATCAACAAATCCCTTGGCAACTCATTTGTCAGGCTGCAAGCTTGGCTCTCACAAGAAAAAAATGGTTCTAAATCTACCAAAAACACAGTCAGTGCTGTTTGGGTTCAAGCAAAACCTTTCCAGATTATTTCCTCTGTTTAATGTCAACACTGGATATGGCTCCCCTCTTGAAAAGACCCTTCCCTTCAGGTACCTTGGAATACACCTTAACCCCTCCCTCTCCTTCAAAACTCTCCTCCAGCGTACCATTTCATCAGTTCACAAAAAAATGGAATCACTCTGTAGAGTCTGCCACTTCTTGTCTCCTGACACCAAGATCAAAATCTCTCAGGCTAATCTTCTTTCCATCCTTGACTATGGCTTGACAGTCATTAATGCTGCTGGTAAATCATTCTTAGGGAGATTGAAGGCCACACACCTTCTTCTCCACTACCCTCCAGGATTATTGTTGGAAACACTACATATACAGATAAGGCCGACGTCTTGGACCAACTTGATAACCATTTTGCCTTGGCAGGCCTAGCATTTGACATCTCACCAGCTAGTAGACTTCACACTCAGTCTCACAGTAAGGATACCCCTCCTGTCCTGAGAGTACGAACAACCAGAAATCCTCCTCCTTTAGTTTCAGCCCAATATCCTTTAAACAGGTCAAGGACCTTTTAACTACCCTGGACATTTAAGAAAAGCACTGGCGCCGATCTATGAACCCCTGTTCTTGAAAGTAGATTATTATTACTTGACCGACCCATTATACACCTCTTAAACTTATTACTAGCACTAGGTGAACTGCCAGCAATATGGAAAATTGCTCACATTATCCCCCAATTTTTCAATCTGGGGATATATGTGACCTTAACAACTACCGGCCAATTTCCCTACTACCCAGCCTATCAAAACTGTTGGAAAAGTTAGTTAACAATCAGCTGAAGGAATACCTGGACTCAGAAGATTTACTAAATCCCATTCATTTGGGCTTCAGACCAAAGCATAGCAAGGTATCCGCCCTAACCAAACTGACTAACGACTGGCAAAACATGCTAGACTCGAAGCACATCTGTGCACTCTTGCTAGATTTAAGCAAGACTTTTGATACCATTGACCATAGCCTGCTTTTGTCAGCCTTGCATCACCTTGGCCTTGATGATATCGCCATGAAATGGCTCAATTGTTACCTTATTAATAGAATGCAACAAGTTAAAGCACAAGGGGAACTTTCTCCACTTAAAATTCTACCAAGAGGAGTGCCACAAGGATCTATCCTGAGACCTTTCCTCTTTGCAGTTTATATAATATAAACTCTAAACTCCATATGGCAAGTATGCATCTTTTTGCAGACGATACTGTACTATACTCGGCTAGTCCCACCCTTGAGCTTGCTTGTGTAGAGCTGCAACATAATTTTGATATCCTCCAACAGAACCTTTTACAATTAAAACTGCTTCTTAATGCAAAAAAGATGAAAGCTGTGCTTATCTCCCCTCAAATACATTCACCAACATCAAAGTGTACAAAACTGTAGTATCCACACCTTTACTTGGTGAACAACTAGAAATAGTGGACACGTTTAAATACTTGGGTTTTTGGATTGACAGTAAGATTAGTTTTATATTCTACCTGGACGAGTTGGCCAAAAAACTATGGCAGCATCTGGGCATTTTCTACCACATTAAGCATCTTCTCAGTTACGAGGCAAAAATAAAACTGGTGCAAACTACATTCCTTCCTCCAGTAGATTGTGGCAACATTCTCTATAGCCACTGTCCAAAAACAGCTCTAAGTAAACTTACCCTATATCATTGGGCATTGAGATTTATTACTAATACTCCTTTAAATACTCACCACTGTTCGCTCTATGATATGTCAGGCTGGTCCTCCCTTAGAGTTAGGAGGCTGAGGAATGCTTCACTTTGGATTCACAGAGCAATCGCAAATGAATTCCCTCCGTACATTACCAATCTTTTCTCGAGTACCCAGGGGCCTTACTGTCTAAGGTGTGACTCTTTTGTCATGTTCAGTGTCCCTAAGATTTAGAACACACTGTGGTGCTGCAGCTATTAGTTTTGCTCTCCCATCTTTATGGAGCACCCTGCAGAAGTCTCTTAAGCTCACTTTTATTTTGGGACTATCAACATTTAAGTCCTTGCTCAAATATGCTGTGAAGGAAACTTGCATCTGTCAGGGATAACTGCTCAAAAATCACAGGTGGCAAACCATATGCAATTGACTTGTTACCCCAGCTGTTAGCACTCTTCCCCCCCCCCCCATCGTTACCCCCTCTCCCCCTTCCCTATCAAGGTAGACTGTGAATAGGATGTGGGTAACCTTTAGATATTGGGTACATATTTTCTCACCTTCTCAGAAAAGTACTGTATTTTTTACATGTTAGCTTATGCAACTGTAGCCAGGTCATCTCTGTAACATTTTGTACAATGTTCTTCTGTGTATCTATACGAGACACCACTTCTGTTGCCTTGGCATAGATTTCACGGTTGTAAAAAGTGTGAATTGATCATTTGTGAGTTTTCTAGGGACATTAACTTAACCTTCTGTAAAATGTTTCACTGTGTAGTCATATTCTGCCTCTAATTCTGTAAAATTGTTGAACTATGTAGCCATACTGTGGCACAACTTAAGTTACCTTCATATGTATTCTCCCGTGTGTATACTATAATTGTATGTCTGTGAGCCTTACTTTTCAGTGTTCACTGTATATGTAAAGTTGCCCTCCCAGGACCATCTTGCAAATGAGCTTGCTCAAAGGTGTAAAGCCTGGTTAAATAAAAATTGAATTGGGTTGAAATCTGCTCTACAAAAAAAGCATATTCTTTACTGTAATATAGCTAAATGTGCCTCTTGCTACAGTTGCAACACCCACCAGTGCACAGTGCTCAACAACCTCAAATTGCTACCTCCCAAATGCAGAGCAAATCTTGATTTTGCCTCCCTCATCAACAAAACTCGACATACTGGCAGCCCTCCATACCTAGCCAGGCAGATCCCTCTCATTAATCTTCCTGCCTCCCGATCTGCCTCTCACAACAACATTGTCGTCCCGCTGTTTCTCACCAGCATGGGCCAGCGGTCCTTTTCCTTCTGTGCTGTCTCCATATGGAACTCAATACCCGCGCCTATTAGAAAAACTACTTCTACCCCAGCCTTTACAAATCTTCTAAAATCCCATTGTTCCTCCTCTGTCGCATGACATTACTTCCACTAACCTCACCCCAAATTCACTGTAATTCACACCGTTACCTTGCACTACCTGAACTCTCTTTTTTTCCCTTGTATTCCTTTCTATTTTTCCTAAAGCGAAACTGCACTTCAACATATTGCCACACCCTTTTTTACTTTCTGTAATTAAATCAAGTGATTATTGCCCTGTATATCTTGTTACTACTACTACTACTGTATATGCTGACTTATTATTGAATCATGTAAATATTATTTTGTATATGTTGTTACTACTTCGTCTGCTGTATATGTATGTAACGACTACCTACTGCTACCCTTACCACACTTTGTGCTCCTGTTTTTATCTGTGCATTTGCACCTGGGTTGTGCCTGAAAAAGGCTTTACTGCTAGTCTACTTACCCGGTCAACAAAGTTAAATAAATAAAACAAATTCTTACATAATCCTGCTCATGTGGGTCTGGGTTTGCAACTGTTTTTTTTTTTTTAATTCTCTTTATGTTCTTGTGCATGCTGGAGATGTACTCATTTCAGCCAAGTGATGCTCCTTTCAGTTTGACCTTCCTATCATGCAGTCCCTGAGAGCCTTCTCGTGGACCAGGAGACCGTGGCTTGTCACCCCTGACCCCAAGGGGGAAGACTGAGATGCTAATGTGGTCCTCGACATCTTCCAGAGCAGGCTCGAGGTGGCGCCATGAAGTGCTGTATTGTGTGGCTAGCACAGGATTTTTCCTGCTTTTAAGGTTCTCCCTGGGCGCGGATGTGGAAGTGACATCAGCCGCGTCAGTGCATGTGCTTCCATATCGTGCTGCAGATGCCCACCATATTCAGCCATCTTGTGGGCCCTGTGCTGGTGTAGTGGTCCCTGCCTCCGCTTAGGAGCAACTGTTACACTGGGCTCCACTACCTACCCCCCTTCCCAGAGGAGGAGAGCAGTCCTGCAGATGCTCAGTCTTCCTCCTGCCTTGGCCATTCCTCTGATGTCCAGAGTTCGCTGCTGACTTCGGGTTGTCAGCATAGCGAGAAGTAGTACTATCGCTATGCTGGTAGGCCAGCTTGGGTTTGAAACTCTTAGCTATAGAAAATTAATGTACACCACTGGCACAGCTTTGCTGAATTAGGCCTTTCAACTTGCAGTAAGCTGTAGTACTTGTCTGGGGGTTCTTACAGTAAAAGCTCAAGGGTCTTGAGCTGGACATAAGAGGGAAACACTTCCTACTTCCAGGTTAGCAGAAGCTGCATAGACTGATGCAACATTTTATAATGAAGTGTCTTTTTCTTCCTAGGTTGCCAGCCATTCTGCGAGGAGGAGCCATTGACAGATACTGGCCCACTGCTGATCGCCGTTTAGTAGAGTATGACATTAATGAAGTTGTTTACGATGAAGATTCACCTTATCAGAATATTATGATTCTGCATTCAATGCAGTTTGGAAATATTCTTATCCTCAATGGGGATGTTACTAAGTACTGGCTAATGTCAGAACTCTGTATTGGGGTCTTGCTTAATTCTAATTTATTTTATACTGCATGCACATGTATTGTAACTTTCTTGAATAATTGAAACATTGAACTTGAGTTTTCCTTAACTTATGTTTACATCAGATTTACATACGTAGATTGAATTTCTATGTTGTCCTCCTTTTATGCCCATTTGCCTTGATTTGGTTACCATGAGGAAGGTGTCATGGGAAACTACAGCTTAGTAGTCTTTTTTATGTTTGCCTGAGAGTGTGCAGTAAATATATTGTTACAACAGCAGGCTCATTAGCGTGTCATTATTGTATCTAGTGCAGCTCAGGCTGCAGGGGGCGCGACAGTGCCAGGCCTATGATCAGGGAGGCTGATCATGACATGGTTCTGCAGGTGATGGGTGGACACTTCGTGTAGTTGAAAGGAGGCAGCCACTCTTATCAGACAGCGGCTGCTTGCTTTCATCTAGAACACATGCCCAGCTGCCAGCTGTTACATTCAGTCTGTTGCTCATCATCTCCCCAAGCCCGATGAAAGCTTTCCTGAGAGCCCTCACAACAGAACCAGTCACACTCACGAGTTTAGCTCACCCACCTCCTGCTCTCACTTCCCCAGTGTGCCCCTTTCTGTAAAAACAAAATCCCACCCACTGCCAATTATCCTGCCGACCTCCCAATCGCTTCCCTCCCTTGCCCTGTTTGTAAAAATAAACTCCCACATGCTGCCAGGTATCCCGCCCACCTCCCTATCCCTTTACCCCATGTCCAGTTTGTAAAAATAAACTCAACCCATTGCCAAAAATCCTACACACCTCCTAATTGCTTTCTTGTGTCCCGTTTGTAAAAATAAACTCCCACACACTGCCACTTATCCCACTCACCTCCTGATGACTTCCCCATGCCCCATTTGTAAAAATGAACTCCCACACAATGCCAGTTATCCTACCCAACTCCTAATCACTTCCCCCATGCCCCATTTGTAAAAATGAACTCCCACACAATGCCAGTTATCCTACCCAACTCCTGATCACTTCCCCCATGCCCCATTTGTAAAATTACACTCCCCCACACTACCAGTTGTCCCTCCCACCTTCAGTTGTTTTCTGGTGCCTCATACCTGTAAACTAGACCATCCAGCAACAACTTTTGCCCCCACTCATTCCCCATCCTAACCCCCCTCTCAGCAACTCACACCCTCTATCTGGTCCACCGGCACGTCCTGCTGCTTGACGGACACGTCCTGCTTCTTCCATTGCTGACTGGCATGACTGAAAGCAAGGTAACTTTGGTTAGTGGCTTCTTAATGTGTTTCACTAAGGTGGTACACTGGGTCCGAAATTGGCTGAGCAACAGGGCACAGAGGGTGGTGGCAAATGGAGTTCAATCCCTGGGATGTGGGGACAAGTGAGGTGCCACAGGGCTCGATTCTGGGGCCATCATCTTCATTAGTGATGTTGCGGAGGGGCTGGAAGGGAAAGGAAGCCTCTTTATGGAGTACACCAAGATCTGCAATAGGATAGACACTCCAGACAGGGTGGAAAAAATGAGAAGAGACCTAGGCAAATTGGAGGAATGGTCAAGAGTGTGGCAGCTTAAATTCAAAAAAAAGTCATGCACTTAGGCCACAGTAATCTTGGAGAGGAATACAAAATGGGGGGGGGGGAGAGATACTAACAACAAAAAAACTGGAAATGGACATGGGGGTAAACATAACGGATAACCTGAAGGTGGCCTTGCAGTGTGAAAAGGCGGTGGGGAGGGCGGAAGAGATGCTGTGGTGCATAGGGAGCGGCATCACCAGTAGAAAACAGGAGGTGGTGATGCCGCTGTACAGACAGTTGGTCAGGCCACATCTGGACTACTGTGTTCAGTTCTGGAGACCACATCTCCAGATGGACATTGACAAAATGGAGGCGGTCCAGAGAAGGGCAACAAAAATGGTGAAAGAAATGCACCAGAAAACATATGAGGAAAGACTGAAAGACTTCAATATGTTTACCCTGGAGGAAAGGAGGGAGACAGGGGATATGATAGAGACATTCAGGTACCTCAGGGGAATCAACAAGGTCCGGGAGGGCAGCATCTTTCAAAAAAAGAGATATGCAAAAACATGGGGGTCACAATGGGAGGCTAGAAGGATGGATACTCAGGGGTAATGTGAGGAAGTATTTTATTTTCACAGAAAGGATGATGGATGCATGGAACAGCCTCCCAGCGGAGATCATAGAGGCTGAAATGATTGAGTTCAAGAATGTATGGGATAGCAAGAAGGCAGCCCTAATGATAGGAAAGAGAGGGTAAGCTGCTGATCATTTAGGATCTGGAGTTTAAGTAGGTAGCGAAATGGGCAAACTAGGTGGGCCAGGTGGTTCTTATTTGCTGTCAAAATCTGTGTTTCTGTATTTAAACATTTACTGGTTACTTTGTAATTTATAAATATTTTTTCACCAAATTCTCAACATAGCCTGTTTGGATGCCAACGCATTAACAAGTTAGGTGGAAATTTCCAAATTCTTGCCGAAAAGGTGATTTTGCAGTCACTCTACTAAATCACCTTTTGGAAAAGTTTTGGAAATGTTCACCTACTGGGTTCATGAAGTGAGGTAAAAATAAAATCCCACTCACTGCCAAGTATTCTGCCGACCTTCTTGTCACTCCCCGCTGCCCTCTTTGTAAAAATAAACTTCCACCCACTGCCAGTTATCCCATCCTCTT
Source organism: Neoceratodus forsteri (assembly GCA_016271365.2). Classification (NCBI taxonomy): domain Eukaryota; kingdom Metazoa; phylum Chordata; order Ceratodontiformes; family Ceratodontidae; genus Neoceratodus; species Neoceratodus forsteri. The sequence continues at coordinate 559,834,810 of CM057458.1, forward strand.
CCTGCTGATGGTCGTCCCCCTCCCCCGTGCCCCATTTGTAAAAATAAACCCCCACCTTCTGCCAGGTATCCTGGCCACCTCCCTTTTTGGGTAAGAAGTTGGTTAAGCTACAGGAGTCAGAGGGTGGAGGTAAAATGGTATACACTCTGGAGAAGGCAAAGTGACCAGTGGCTTTCCTCCAGGCTTAGTACTAGGCCCGGTCCTCCTCAGTGTCTTCATAAGTGACATTGTGGCCTGTTTGTGGATGACACAGAAATCTGCAACAGAGTAAACACACCAAGGGGGGGTGTGTGGAAACAATAAGGGATGATTTGAAAAATTCAAGAATGCATGGAACAAACATAAGGCAATTCTAGTGGGGTAGGAGGAGGAAGTAGGTTGTTGGTTAACTAGGATCTGCAGCGTATCCATTAGGTAGGGAAATGGGCAGACTAGGTGGGTCAAGCAGTCCTTAACTGCCATCAGATTCTGTGTAAAAGCTGGAAGAATGGTCAAAGGTTTGGCAGGTGGGTTTCAATGCAAAAAAGTGCAAAATCTTGCACTTGGGGCACAGAAACCCGGGGATACATACCTATTGGGAGGGGAAGTACTGGCATCCACCAAACAGGAAATGGACCTGGGGTAATTATTGCTGATGACCTGAAGGTAGCCAAGGAGTGTGATAAGGCAGCGGGGAAGGCTAGCAGGATGCTTGGGTGCATAGGATGGTGATGGCTAGCAGGATTCTTGGGCATATAGGAGGGGTATCACTAGTAGGAAGTAGTAGATATTACCCCTGTACAGATCATTGGTAAGATCCCACCTCGAGTACTGTGTCCAGTTCTGGAGGCCCCACTTCTGGAAGGACATTGATAAGGTGGAGGTGGTACAAAAGAGGGCTACCAAAGTGGTGCAGGGCCTGCATCAAAAGCCCTATGAGGAGAGACTCAAGGAACTGAATATGTACACTCTGGAGGAGTGGAGGGAAAGGGGGAATATGATAGAAACATTCAGATACCTCACAGGTATTAATAAGGTACAGGAAGGTAGCATTTTCTATAGAAAAAGAAACTTGAGGACAAGAGGTCATGCTATGAAGTTGGGGGAGGGTCAGAGGAAATACTTCTTCATGGAGAGGGTGGTTGACACCTGGAACAGCCTTCCAGCGAAGGTGATGAGTGCCAGAACAGTGACTGGATTCAAGCATGCATGGGACAGCAACAAGGGAACCTTGGTAGCAAGGCAAGGGAAGGAGATGGCCAGAGACCGAATAGAGTCTGTGGTGGCACAGTAGGCAGGGAAAACTGGGCAGACTAGCGGGCCAAGAGGTCCTTATCTGCTGACAACTTCTTTGTTTCTATAAGAAGACTGTGGTAAGAATGTGGTGAAAAAATATGGTAAAATTATAAAGTTACGAGTGGATGTTGAAATATTTAAACGTCCACTCATAGCGTCACTATTTTTCAATATTTTGTCCACCAGACTTTCAACATGGCATTTTTAGCACCCAACCTCATGAACAAGGTAGGAGAGATTTTTCAAATCTGGCTCAGAAGACGATTTCGCAGTCTCTCCATGAAATCACCTTTGGGGCAGAATTTGAAAAATGTCACCTACCAGATTTATGAAGTGGGGTCTTAAAAAGACTACATCGAAAATTTGGTGTCAAAATGTAAAAAAATAAACAAAAAAAAAACCCCACCAAAGTTATGAAGGTATGTTGACATTTTTCAATGTTCACTCACAATTTGGCCACTAGAACTAAATCATCCCATTCCAAGGCAAAAATATGAGACTTCAGAGAAGCTGACTTTGATAAGATGGCCAACAGAGTTAAGCTAGCCCTGGCAAGAAGAAATACAGGTGAGGGGGTACAGGCAAAGTGGGCAAGAATTAAGGATGCAATACTTGAAGCAACATCCCATTGTGTTAGGGAGAAAAGCAAGAGCAAAAGAAGGAGGAAACCACTTTGGTTCTCAAAAACAGTAGCAGAAACGATCAGAGCCAAAAGACTGGCCTTCAGGAAATATAAGGGAATGCAGCAGGACGAAGATGGGGAGACATACCAAAGTTTCCTAAGGGGAGCAGGGAAGGCAGTAAGGCAGATAAAGGCCCAAACAGAGGAAACACTAGCATGAACAGTAAAAGTAGGGGACAAGACTGTCTCTAGATACATTAGTGAAAGGAGAAAGTCCAGAGGGGGTATTGCTAAGATCAAAGGGAATAAGGGGAGTGTGAGGAGGAGGACAAAGGAAAAACATCTATCTTAACTAGATACTTTTGCTCAGTGTTTACTGAGGAGAAGGTAGGGCAGGGCCCACAGCTCGGCACCATAGACACAGAGGGGAGGGAGGTGTGCACAAGTCCCTTCACAAAAGAAAGGGTCCTACAAGAGCTCGCTATGCTCAGGGTGGACAAGGCAATAGGACCTGATGGCAGACATCCCAGGGTACTAAAAGAACTAAGGGTGGAACTAGCAGAGCCATTTGTAGAACTGTTTAGTAAATCTCTGAACACAGGAGAGATCCGAGAAGAGCTTGTGTGATCCCGCTTCATGAGTGGCAGCAGGGAACTATAGACCAGTCAGTCTTACCTCAGTAGTGGGCAAGATTATGGAGGCACTCCTTAAGGAAAGGATAGTGCAACACCTGTAATCCATAGGAGCACAGGATCCAAGTCAACATGTGTTTACAACAGGAAGGTTCTGTCAAACTAATCTCATAGATTTCTTTGACTGGGTAACCAGAGTGGTGGACCAAGGGGGTGCAGTTGAAGTATTGCCTACATGAGCTTTTTTTTTTTTTTTTTTTAAATAGCCTCTCTCCTCTGCCATGGTGGAACTTCTTCAGGAATCCCTAGACTGTGCCCCTAATCCCTCCCGGATACCTACCATGGTGTCGCTTGACCTACCACCATGCTGCTCTCTACCTACTCCCAGGGGGGAGATCCATTTTTACCCTCCAGTCCATCAGTGTGTGCATCAGGAGGTCCATCTGCATCATCAGTGGTAGCCCGGTTATGGGTTATCTGGGGCAGTCAGGTCCCGTCTCCAAGTCTCCAGACAGGTTCCTTTTTCCTTTTTCTGTCCCCTCCCACAGGACGTGAGCACGCTAGGGGAAACCTGGGGCGGTGCATCGAGACATGCGAGCCCGTCCTCCGGCCCATGTCCTCCTCCTTCTTCGTATGTAAGTCCTCGCTGGCACCTCCACCCGTGGTCATCCAGGTGGCGGTAGAGCTGTGGGACATGCATTCTCCTCCCAGAGGAGGAGGAGGAGAGCGCCCTGGGCGCCAGTCCTCCTCCCCGCCGACCCTCCAGCCGGCCAGAGTCCGCCTCGAACCCAGGTTGCTGGCGCTGAAGGTAACTCCTACTGCTGCGCTGTGGGCTGGCTTAACTTCAGCAAAGCTTTTGATACTGTTCACATAGAAGATTGATTAATAGCTGGGTAGACTCTGGGTGGGTCAGAAGTGGGTCATCTGGGTAGCAAACTGGTTGTGGGCAGAAAACAGAGTGTGGTGGTAAATGGTATACAGTCAGAAGAGATACAAGTCACAAGTGGGGTACCTCAGGGATCAGTGCTTGGGCCAGTCCTCTTCAATATCTTCATCAGTGACATTGCAGATGGACTGGAGGGTAAGGTTTGTCTGTTTGCAGATGACACCAAGATCTGCAACAGAGTAGATGATCCAGATCGGGTGGGCAGAATGAGAAGAGATCTAGATAAACTGACAAAGTGAGACTTTGGCATCATCATCCCAGATGACCTGAAATCATCCAAGCAAACCACTAAAGCAGTAGATAGGCTAGAGGGATGTTGGGGTGTATTAGTAGGAGTATCACAAGTCGTAAGAGGGAGGTAGTAATCCTTCTTTACAAGGCACTGGTTAGGCCCCATTTGGAGTACTGCGTGTAGTACTAGAGGCTGCACCTGCACAAGGACATTAACAAAATGGAGGCAGTCCAGAGAAGGGCAACAAAATGGTGCAGGGACTGCATCAGAAAACATATGATGACAGATTAATGGAGCTCAGTATGTATACCCTAGAGCAAAGGAGGGAGAGAGGTGATATGATCAAAACATTCAAACATCTTAAAGGCATTAACAAGGTGAAAGAGTCTAACATGTTTCAATATAAGAAAAATAGCAGGACAAGAGGACACAACAGGAGATTAGAGGGAGGCAGATTAAGGGGTAACGTGATGAAGTTCTTATTCACGGAAAGGGTGGTGGATGCATGGAAAGGCCTACCTCAGGAAGTGGTGGATATGAATACAGTGCAGGGCTTCAGACAGACCTGGCCTAGGCATAAGAGAGCAATACAGATGAGTATGACTAGATAGGCCATTGACAGAGTAAAAGCCTGTGGCACATTCATAAGGTAGAAAAAATGGGCAGACTGGATGGTTCTTGTGGTCCTTATCTGCCATCAGTTTCTTTGTTTCTATGTAACTTAAGTAATTTCCAATATTTTGATCCTGCATTTTAAACATAGCCATTTTTTTACACCACCTTATTTTTATTTATTTGCAAAATGTTTTACCAGGAAAGACATGAGCTGGAAATGGCTCATTTCCAGAAGCATCCTGGGGAGTGAAAGATTACAAAAGTGGGGAAAGAAGCAAACAATACAAAAAGTGAATAAAGTACCATTACTATTACATAACAGAGTGGTACACTTAGGAATGGTATAACCCAGATCATCTGGCTGAGGTAAACAAAACCATAGGCAGATATAACATTACATTGTACACCCAGTAGGATGAGCTAAAGTATGGCTAGCACAACTGAAGTGCTAGAAGTAGTAGGCTGAGAACAGGTTTAGTAAGTGCTAATGTAAGCCCAAGGGAAGGCAAGTATATGACAAGAGGGGATGTAGGGGGTGAGGGATAGAGAGTTGGGGCATGGAAGGGTGGAGAGAGGTGAGACAGCCAAGATCTGTATCCCTTCAAGAAGCTGAGAACCCTGCAAGGGAGACCGGACCAGGCAAAAAGAGGAGGGATAGAGAGTGGGGGGAATGGACGGGAGAGATGAGAGACAGCCAAGATCTATACCCCTTCAGGATGATGAAAAATCCTGCAAGGGGGACAGGACCAGGCAGAAAAGGAGGTGAGGGAAAGGGAGCGGGGAGGGGTATTAGAGGGGGGCCGGAAACAGGAGGGGAGGAAGAGAGTAGGAAATTGGGAGGCAGGAGAGTCAGGGTAACCTAGAAATGGAGAAGGAGGGCATCAGTGGGGAGAAGAGGTGGTAATGAGGGGGAGGAAAAGCAGCAGTGTGTCTGCTGTCACCGTTTGTAGTGGTAGGGGGCGAGAGGAGGGGGTATAATAGGTGACACCCTATGAGGTAATAATCAGGATAGGTACAGTTTAGGAGACTAGGAGGTGAGTCAGGGATAGAGGATAATATGCAAGGATAGGGAGGGTAGAGAAGGGGGGCTGAGAGCAAGTACAGTAGGGGAAATAGAAGTTGTGTAGGGTTAAGGAGATAGAAGATGGGGTTGAGAAAAATCTGATAGGAGGTGGAAGCGAGTTCCAAAGCTTTGGGAAGCGGTAGGAGAATGCAGCCTGGCCTATTGAGGTGGAGCAACGAGGGATAGCTAAAGTGCGTGCATTAGTGGATCTGAGGGGGCCGGAGGTGGAGCAGTAAGTGAGGAGGAGAGGCAAGAGTGGGAGAGTCCCAAACCAGAATTTAGAAGTGAACTTGGCGAGAGAGAGAGAGAGAGAGAGAGAGACACGCCTGCCCTCCAGAGAGGGGAAAGCTAGAGAGTGGTACAAGGTTCAGTGATGGGTGCAGGAGGGGGAGTCTAGAGCAAAACAGCAGAAAGCATTGAAGAGAGTATCCAGTCTGGTGAGGGAAGACTTAGGAGTAGCACTGTAGACTATGTCACAGTAGTCAAAAGTAGGGAGTATCATTTTCTGAACAAGATCACGCCTAACAATAGTGGTAAGGAACTACGGTTCCTGTAAAGGGCACCAAGTTTGTGACACAGTTTTTTCTGGATGGCATCAGTATGTTCAGAAATGTTAAGGTGTTGGTCAAGCCAGACACTCAGGTATTTAAAAGAGGTGGTGTCCTCTAGTGTTGTCCCATCAAGGATGTGGAAAGAGAGGAGGGAGGGCAGCCTAGATAGTCTCTGCCTCGTGCCAAAGGTCATGGAGACTGCCTTCTTGCTGTTGAGAAAGATTTGATGTAGCTTAACCAGTGTTGAACATCAATGAAGTCAAGTTGTAGACTGGTAGTCACATCAGAGGGAGAGTGGCCAGAGGTGAACAAGACCATATCACCAGCATATACTTGTGAATAGAGGACGAGGAGCAAACTGATGGTAGGTCATTTAGGAAAATTGAGAATAAGAGTGGGCCAAGTACGGAGCCTTGAGGCACACCAGTAGAGATTGGTAATGGTGAGGATGTAGAGTCAGGTATTTTAACAGATGGAGTTCTACCTACCAGGTGGGCTCTGAACCAGTTGCAGGCAGACTGAGACAGGCCAGCTGACGATAGGGTTTCGAGGAGGAGGGAGTGGGAGACAGTGTTGAAGGCCTTAGCAGGGTCAACAAAGATGGCAGAAGTAATTCAGTGAGTCTGAGTAGGGAAGTGATTGTGGAGTGATTCTTCTGAAAACCAGATTGGAAGTGAGTGAAAAAGGAGTCATTGTCGAGAAAGGAGGAGAGCTGAGAGAGAACAAGGTGTTTCTGAAGTTTAGCTAGAGTGGGAAGAAGTGAGATACGGCAGTAGTTCCTGGGAAATGAGAGATCCCCGCCCTTAGGTAAGGGAAGAACTGTAGCATGTTTCCAGGCTTTAGGGATAGCCACAGTGTGGAAGGACAGGTTGCTGAAGAAATGTGTGTGGGGCCAGCCATTGGCTGAGTGGTTTGTGTTCCCATGCCTGTAACTTGTTCTGTTACCATGCTGGTGACTCAAGTTAAGGATGAACTTGGGTAGTGAGCTGGGCAGCACAATGATTGGGCCAGCACTGTTGCATGTCGCTGCTCCGAGCCTGGAAAGGTATTGTGCAATGTTTTGTCACAGAGACGACACCTTGTGATGAGCCGGGGAGCCTTTCCTCAGGAATACTGTACAGAGATCATCATTTATGAAGGCAAGAGTGTGGAAGCCAAAAAGGAAGTATGTCAGCAAGAGAGTCCTGTACCCCTTGAATCCAAATCTTCCCAGAATCTAACAGCAGTCTTAGATTAGCATTAGCAAATATTGTAAAAAAAAAAATACAATGGGGTTAATCATTTTAAGCCCTCCTGATCTTTTATCCAGAAACAATAAGCACCTCTTAATGGTATTCAGTCTACTACCCCAAATACAAGGAAAAAACAACAACCATACAATGTGGTTTCCAGCCGTAGGGGCAGGCTGAAAATTGCAGCAAGGTACAAAAAAATGGGAAGTAAAAAGGTTTTAACCATATACACGTTTTAATTTAGACAATCTCCACTTGTTCCAATACAAGGCCTTCTCGTGTGCGATGTCCAATTTGGAAGTCCAGTTTAAGAGAGCCAGATCCCCTGAACCAAAAGTGAATCCTAAAAGTGTACAGGTCTCTGTTACTATAGGGATCCTGATTAAGGTAGATTCTGAAAATTGTATCATGCCAAAGGGGAGACATTTGCTTTTCACGTAATTCACTTGGGCCCCCATGGAATTTGTGAATTCCAAAAGAGTATGCCCCACTAAGACTGCCGATGGCAAATCTCCCACAATAAAACAAATATCGTCTGCATACGCAGTACTTTTTATTTCCTCTGTGGTGCTAGAAAAAGAAACCCCTTGGATAGCAGCATTGTGATTAATACGACGAAGTAAAGGATCTAATGTAAAAAGATACAAAAGGGGACTAAGAGGGCACCCCTGTCTAACTCCCCGAGTGACCTAAAATTTCTTCCCAATCCACCCATTACAATAAGCTTGAGCCTTAGCATTAGTGCAGCAAGATTGTATCCAGGATATAAAAGTAGCTGGAATCCCATACCTGGGCAGGCAGTCCCAAAGATAATCATGATCTATCTTAGCAAAGGCTTTGGCCTGGTCTAAGCTAAGGATAAACCCAGCTAATTCCCCTGACTCCCCTCGGGACAGAATTTCCCTCAGTAAAATTAAACTATCCATAATACTCCATTCAAGAATAGTGCAAGTCTGAGAAGGATGGATAAGTGAAGATGCACAAAGCAAAAGACTGTTATTTAACAAATTAGTAAATAATTTAAAGTCGGTGTTTAGTAATGTAATGGGGCGTCAATCGGAAAGATCTGTCCTGTCACCAGATTTATACATAAAGATTTCTAACTCATCTCCCATGGAGTCAGGTAAGTTCCCAGAAGAAATCATGTCCTGAATGACTCTAAAAATTCAGGAAGCAAATATTGCAAGATTACATTATAAAGTTCATAAGGGATCCCGTCCGTCCCGGGGGCAGAACCATCCTTAGCCAGTGCCAAAGTGGCCAGTATTTCAGACTGTGTAAGTGGTGACGCAAGTACCTGTTGATCTGATAATAAAGCTTGTGGTAGAGGACAACCATCTAACCATGCCTTGTGAGCATCAGGAGGAAGACTCCTGAGAGCTAAAAAGAGAACGCACATGATCCTCCACAGCTGTTAAAATATCAAGTTTGGTAGTACAAAGAAGTCCCTTAGCATCCCGAACTAAAGACATCTATTTCCAGTGTTGCTGTTGAACGCAAAATTTATGAGTCGTAAAATCCTGTGAGCCTTGTGTTCCGAACTTGCGTTCCTGTTCCAAGGATTTAAGCCTGCTGTACTGTAGGTCATTCATTTTTGTTTAGTCTCCGCCAGATCGGCAAGAATCTGCACATCACCTCGGGAAGCTTGAAGCACCAAATTCTGGAAATGTGTCTTATAAATCAGATATTGGTCTCTCCTAAATTTCCCATTCAGTCTACCAGTATGCTGGAAATACCTTTTGATATTGAGTTTAGTCTCCTCCCACCACTCCTGTGAAGTGTCGTAAAATTTTTTTACTGATTTGCATGCGACAAGTAAAGAAATCAGACCATCTGTAACAGTCGGAAAGGACAAAAGTTCCAAATTCAACCTCCAATATCCAGGTCCCTGCTGCATTCCATCATAATTGGAGACCGACAGCTCTATTATAGTGTGATCAGATGGAGCAACAGGGAGGGTCTTGGCATATTTAATCTCCAAAGAAGGTGATAGAAACCAAAAATCAATTCCAGTAGCAAGACTGCCCCGAAAATAGGTCTTATCCGGCATTCCAAATTGGCCACAAGCATCTATCATCCCGGTTTGAGATAGCATAGCAGTCAAACAATTCATGTCGCAATAAAGTTTTTTGGTCCGGGGGCCCCTGCCTATTAAATATAACCCACAGTTAAAATCACCCCCTATAAAAAACATATAGAGCGGTGAATAGATATGGTTGCATGAGGTGAAAAAGCTCTATTCTGGCTGTTTTTGTTTGTGGAGCATACACATTGATAAACCAAGAGGGTAAATCATACAGAGTAACATCCAACAGCAAGACATGTCCCAGAACGATATCTACAGTGTGTGTAGATTTAGCAGAGGGAGAATTTATACAAATACCGACCCCACTACAAAGGTCATCTCTGATGGACCACTGGGCCACCCCCCCATTTCCACCCCAAAGAGGCTCCATCCATCTCCTGCCTGGTATGCAACCTGGCATCCTGAAGAAAGACCACATCATAATAGGCAGATTCGAACACAGCATAAATCAAAAGCTGTTTCCTCTTGGACTGAATACTATTAGTATTCAAGGAGGCCGTTTTAATTTCAAACCGCTCATTCATAGCAATAGAGACAGATAGGACCGTAAAAAACTTAACTCAGGGAAATGAAATTATCAAAAGGGGAACTGAAAAGTATCAAGGTTTCTTTCAAACCCATTTATGGAACCCATTCTGGATTTATTTTTCAGAAGGGTGGTCAAGTCCTCCGTGGAACGTTCTGTATCAGAGCCCCCATCAGCTTGGTAGGAGTGAACTGAGACTGAATTCGATTCAGTTCCTACATCAGGATCTTCGGCCTATAAGGTGGAAAAAGTATTATGCAAGGGAAGTTGGAAGACATCTGAAGTGGAGGCTACAGATTTATTTCGTAAACTCCTCCGATTATTGACTATGGTAAAGGCTCCTTCTGGCGGGAGAGGGGGAGGCATAGTGCCTGTATCTTTGGGTATCTCAGAAACAACTGGTTCATCCCCAGTAGGTGGCAAGCCGGGAAGCAGACCCTCCTGAGGTTCAGAAGAGAGAAGAGTAGCAGGTGAAACGTCTGAAAGAGGAACAGTGGACATTTCAGAAGGTATCCTGCTAAATGGGGGCATGCTGATTTGAAACTGTTTTCGAGGCCACATTTAAATAATAATCCTGAATAGTAAAATCTCTATCAGACGTATTGTGAGCCGCCCAAGGGCAATCTACGAAGGAATGATTCTCATCACAGAGGCTGCATTTTGGAGGGTGATGGCAATTGGTCATGACATGCCCCAGTTCCCCACATTGTACACACTTCAGCGTGTCACAGGTCCTGCTCAAATGTCTGCTGGAACCACATTTGTAGTAATGGCGTGGTTGTCCAGGATAAAAGATAAAGCCTTTATCCCAGCCCAGATAAAACAGCTGAGAAGATGTTGAAGCCCTTCAGTATTCTGTGATAAAGTCAACTTGTATCTCCATCCTCCATTCCAAAATCCTTCTGAATCAAAAATCAGTTCTGGGTTCCCCTGAATTTGACAATGTTTCTCTAGCCAATAAGTAATATCCACAATATTCTCCCCCTCGTTTCGAAAAAGGACTGCAATCACTTTAAAGGTTTGTTTTGTGAGGGGTTTGGCCTAGAAATGGGCCCAGGCAGGATTCATTTTAAAGAGAGCATACTTCATCCAAAAATGATTGAGGATGTCCGGGGGGGGGGGACGAAAACTAATGTCATAGGTAGACTCCCCTGGGTATGAATCAAGGCATACACCTCAGAGGGAGAAAAAACAAGCATCTGCTTCAATAAACTTTTCTCACATAGAAACGATTGGGCATGTTGTCAGCAGGTCCCAAAAACCGCAGCCGAACAGCATTGCTGTGTTCAGCTAAGGAGACAGGCTTTTGAAAAAGACTGGCATAAGTAGGAGCAGTTAAAGTCGGGGTACTGAATCAATATCAGGAGGCACATCAGGAAGAGAAACTGACTCCCCTCTTGTGTGAGGGAAACCATTATCCAAATGTGGACCTTCAGAGAGCCCCTGCTCTGAGGAAGTCAGTGCAGGGGAAAAAGAAATAGAGTCAGGAATAGAATCAGAAACATCTGAAACAACCGGCACTGCGTCTGCTGTAGCAATTAATGGTGGAATGGGACCCGTAGCGGGGCTTAAAGTCAGTCCATGTTGTGCAACACTAGGGAAGGATTCATCTTGACCTCCCTTGACGTGGAGGAGGCTATCCTCAGTTCCCCCCCGGTAACCCCTTAGCAACACCTGAACCCGGAAGTGTAATTTTGGGATCCGCAACCCTGTGACCTGTCTCTGTCCGAATCCAGCCTGCTCGTTCCAAAGCTTGCTCAGGGGACCATGGAAGATCCTGCTGTAAGCGAGTATCAGTCTCCGTGTCCATCTGCGGTAAATCTGGGGCTATGACTCTTTGTGTCTGGGGGGCCGCAATGAATACTTTCACCGCAAATTCCGAGGTAGGCGACGATGAACCATGTACTGAATGCTTCATTTTCTTTTCTTCAGCTGCGTGTAATTTAGCGGCTTTGTAATCCACTTCTGCCTTCAGCAAGAGATCCTGTTTCAAACAGACCATGTCGTTGAAATCCTCGTCTTCCGCTACAGGTATAGTACCTGCACCAGGATGTCTTGAAGATACAGGTAAGAGTGCAGTGGGGGAATCAGAAAATCCCATATTTTCGGCGGCTCCTACGCCCGTTTCCACCGCAGCTAGAAGCGAGGGATGAGGTACGAAAAGCTGGCCACCCAGAGGGTGCCTCCCAGCCGCACCATTCTCTCCGCTCAGGCTTGCAGGCTTGCTGTCCGTAGCACGTCCGCCACCACTGTCCTCCTCCATCAGACTGAGAAATTTCCCCATAGACACAGCGTCACCTGTCTACCGAGTAGGGGAAATTTTATTGTAAATCACATATACAGTTACACCAAAACACCAAACAGAAAATTTAGATGTCACATCTTGTAAATAAAAAAAACAAACAAACAAAAAAAAAACAGTGTTTGAAAATAAACCAAAGGAATTTAAAAAGAAAAACAACCCCTGTAAAAATTATTGATAATTATATTGCAGTCAGCATCTTTACCCCAATCATTTATATTTAATAAAATATGAAAACACTTTCCACCGGTGTGACACCTGTTGTTTAGAATATATAGTACAATCCTTTTTATACAGTTTCCCTAGTTCATTAGAAACCAACAGACTCAGGCATTCATAAGACATTCTCTGTTGTTTCAAAACCCATTGGCATTGTGCTTGCCACAGATAAAATCTTATACAACAGAAAAAAATCACTAAAGTATCGGGATGATAATGCCCTAAAGTGTAACCATATTTACCTAAAACTAAAATGTCACAGGTCAAATTATGAAGCCACTTCATGTGCCATTTAGTAACCAAATACTTCCATAATGCAGTAGCATATGCACATGGAAATGTTCCATGGTTTCAGTTTTTGCAATGCATTCCATGTATGGGCAGTTTCTTTCCTCTAAAACTTTGTTTGGCATTCCCTCTTACGTTAAGTCTACCATAGGCTGTAAGCCATAAATTGTCCAACATTTTCTGAGGAATTCTAGGATGTATAAATTGTCGAAGAAGCAAAGGATTATCTACTGTGGGACAAGTTTTAAAACAGAGTTCCGAAGAATAAATTTTAGTCATAATAGTCTGTTATTGTTTTTTATTAACATTTGTTATGATAGCTGCCCGAGTTATTCCCCATTTATAGAGTTTCTGTGCAGCTGTTCTAAAATAAGGGGGAATATGTATACTGGGATGTAATTTGGGTGCAATGGTAGTCCAACTCTTAAGATATTTATCCAATGCCAACTTAGTCCACGAAGTATGGGCTGTCTGAGATGTAATTAAAGCAGATTATATTGTCTGTTTAAAAAATAAAACATGTAAAAAGACTACAGGATCTATCATGCCGAGGCCTCCATTTTTGACATCTAAATACGTGTAACATCTCTTTATAGGATTCAGCCGATTGCCCCAAAGCATTTGAAAGAATATACCATAGAGCCTAGTTTCTAAATGGCAGGTAAAGGTTATAACATCGCTACATATTGTAAAATTGGAAGAATACATTTTTTTTAGAAGTGATATTCTTTTAAATTTGGACAACTGCCACTGTTTCCATCTAGCTACCTTAAAATTCTGCTTTAGTAAGTGATTTGTCCCAGTTAAATTCAGGAAGATTGAGCGGCCCAAAATTTATGCCCAACACCTCAACTGGTTCATAGGACAAATCTATACCTGCAACAGAGACTGGAGTAGAAATCCTTGGGCCTATAAAAAAGACCTTTGCTTTTAGAAGTATTAAGTTTGACGTTAGATACCAACTGATACTTATCTAGTTTTTGTAAAAACAATACAATATGTTCTTTTGGTGAAAAAAACAACCCACATATTTCATCTACATATGCTTGAATGCTTAAAGCCTGTGGAATGCCGATACCCTCAACCCCTCCCATGCAGGCTGTACCAAAATAGACCTGAGTAATGGATGTAGGGAGAAAATATACAACAACGGGCTTAGAGGGCACCTTTGCCGAACCCCAATATGAACCTCAAATCCTGTCCCAACCTTTCCTTTCAAAAAAGGCTTTACATAAAAGTTAGAATATAATAATTTTAGCTGCTGGAGACATTGGAAAGGAATTTTATAAGTTTCAAGAACCAGGAACAGATAAGGATGATAGACTCTGTCAAAAGCTTTTTCCTGGTCAGCTGTAACCACACACCCAGACATCCCTAAACTACTACAATATTCTGTTACATCCCGAAGAATCATTAAAGCGTGCTGAATTCTTCGATTAGGGAGCCCACAATATTGTTGAGGAGAAATAGCCAGAGACGCTTATCCTTTCAAACGATTATTTAAAATAATGTGCCAGAATTTTGTAATCAGTATTCAGTAGTACTATAGGTCTCCAATTTGAAAGATTTGTTTTATCTCCTTTCTTATACAGGTAAAGTAATAAACCTTCTGTAAAAGAAGACGGAATCTTATTAAAATGAAAAAAAAATATCCATAAACCATTTCTAAACTAGCCGCAGTCTGTTCACTAAATGTTTTATAGAATAAATGGGGAATGCCATCTAGGCCCGGGGCAGTGTTACTAGGTAAAGCCTTTATGGCAAGTAAAATTTCAGACTTAGTAAAAGGGGCCTGTAATTTAGCAATTTCTGTCAGAAAATCAGGAATCTGAACTGGTTGTAAAAAGGACAGGATGGCCCTCTCTTGGATGGGGGAATATGGTTGGAGTGTCTCATAATCTTGTTTTATTAAATATTCTGTATCCTCCGGGGAACTAATCCTTCGACCTTCAGGAGTAACTAAAACATCCATATTCATATGTTCTTAAATTGACTTACAGGCTTCAAAGGGGTCTCCCATGGAAGTCTTTTGTGTGTCATTGCACAGCATGTCCTGAAGTATTTTGGCTCTATCATATTGATAGAGATGCATATTCCGTTTGATGGCAGAAATCTGAGAGGAATAGTCTAATCTGGAATAATTGGCCAAAGTATACAATTTATACAACGGACGTCGAAGTGATAAATATTTCAAGAAATTATCATTGCCCTTAGATTTGCCATACTAGCCGTTGTGACTACCTTGCCTAATCAGGGTCCCGCCACTCACTGCCCTCCACTTCAGTCTTGACAGCTACCTCTCCCGCCTTGCCCCTTCTACCTGCCTACCCCCTTGCCCCCCCTTCCTTTCCTCCCTCCCGGGCATTTCCTGACTTTTATCCCTCCCCTCCCTCCCTTTAGAGCTCTTACCTCACCTCTACCTCCGACAATGGCCTTCCTGCCTGCATACCCCCTTCCCTCTCACCTGCAGTGCTTATTTCTAAGATTGCCCTTGGCTGGTATGTTATGCTACCTAACATTTGGCACATTTTGAATTGCTGGAATTTCCTATGCCTCAGTCTCTTACTTCTTTTTATTGTGTAACTATGTATTATTATGTTGACCTTTGTATGTATGTATACCCCCCATTCCTTTGACGTGGAACCTTTGTAAATGAGCAGTTCCTGCTCAAAGGTATTTGCAATCCTAGATTTCAATAAAATAAAAATAAAATATTTCATAAACCAAACCTTGATGTCCTTTTTGGTGTCAATCCACCATTCTCCTTTGTTGGAGTATGAAAATTCAACCGAAAACCTAGCAGAAAATAAAATGTTGATGTCCCTAGGAACCATCGGAGTCCCCAAAACAGACATATTTAATTTCCACCGTCCGAACTTTATGGAATTCTCCTCTACTCCTAGGTGAGAGGTTTAAATGCTTCATTGGCAAGCATTTAAACTAGCCAAGGGGGGGAGGCACTGAAAGGGAGCAGGGAAATCCCAGCCTCCCCCAACAAAACACAGTAATTAGTGAGATAAACACCAAGGTAGAGAAGTCATTACGGAGCAGGACAGAGGTAAATGTAAAAAAAGGCAAAGGCAGTAAGGACAGGAATGGGGCTAAAGGGGGTAAGGCCATCAAAAAGTGGAGCGTGATGAGTACCAATGCCCGTAGTCTGTGTAACAAGCTCCCTGAACTAGTGGCCTTGATGGAAGAGGGTTGCCTGGATATTGTGGCAGTCACAGAAACATGGTACACAGAGAACCATGACTGGGATGTAAACATACCAGGATACACAATCTACAGGAGGGACAGGGAGGGTAAAAGAGGAGGAGGAGTAGCTCTCTGTGTAAAGGAAGGGATCAAAGCAACAGAACTACAGAGTAAACAGGGAGCAGATGAGACACTCTGGGTCACCCTGGAGACAGGAAATGGCACCACAATCCGCATGGGGGTTGTATACAGACCCCCATCTCAGGGGGAAGGAATGGACAAGGAAATGATAGAAGGCTTCCTTAGAATGGCAGAAAAAGGGGAGATATTGTTGATGGGGGACCTGAATATACCAGATGTTAACTGGAGCACCTTTGCTGCGGGCACATCCAAGAGCAGGGTCATTCTTGATGCCCTACAGGGGGCATGCCTCAGACAGTTAGTATTGGAGCCCACTCGGGAGGGAGCAATCTTAGACCTGGTACTCTCAAATGGGGACGGAGAAAGAATCTCAGATTTAGAAGTGGGTAGCCATCTGGGAACAAGCGACCACCAAACAGTGTGGTTCATGATAAACACAGCCATACAATCAAGCCATACAAAAGCAAGAGTATTGGACTTTAGGAGGGCTGACTTTGGGGAAAATGAGAGAGTGCCTCAGAAAAGCACTAGCAAACAGGCAAGAAGGAGGTAGAGGAACAATGGGGAGTAATCAAACGGCCATCACAGAGGCAACAAGCCTTTGTGTAAAGCAAATCAACAAAACACAACAAAGGAAAAAACCACTATGGTTCTCAAAAGAGGTGGCAGGGAAGGTTAAGGAGAAAAGGATAGCATTCAGGAAATATAAAGAAACACAGAAGGAGCAGGACAGAGAACTTTATCAGTTAAAGCAGAAAGAGGCTGGGAAGGCAGTCAGAATAGCAAAAGCCCAAACCGAGGAAAGGATAGCCAACTCTGTTAAGAAGGGGGATAAGACCTTTTATAGGTACATTAGGGAGAGAAGAAAGACCAAAGGAGGGATACTGAGGCTTAATAAAGGGGAGGGAATATGGGTAGAGGGTGACAATGAAACGCAGGGATACTGACTAATATTTCTGCTCAGTATTCACAAAGGAAGAGGAGGAGGTACCTAAACCAAACAAGAGAAACACTCTGAAGACGGGGGTCGATACCATTCCATTTACAGAAGAAAGGGTTCTGAAAGAACTAATAAAATTGAAGGTGGACAAAGCAATGGGGCCTGATGGGATTCACCCAAGAATTCTAAAAGAACTAAGGGTAGAACTAGTGACACCGCTGACTACTCTCTTTTTTTTTTTTTTGTGTTATATTTTTTCCTCCCTCCGATCTCGCCACCGGATTTGCCACTCCTTCCGGCTGCGCATGCTACTCGTGACCCCCTCGTCCTGTCCCTCTTCCCCTCACCTCAAATCGCAGCCGACCCAGGGGTGGCCCAGCATATCCCTTTGCCGGGTGGGTCCCCCTCCTCCGAGGGGAAAGACACCGGGTGGGGGCGGGTCCCAGCGTACTAGGCATCAGTCCCTGGGCGCTGCTGAGGTGGGATCGGAGGGCACAGGACTTCTCGGGCCAGCGAGGCGGGCAGCCATCATCCGGCGACGGAGGCTGAGCCATTTCCGCTTTTCTCTGGGCGTGGTGTGCCACGAGCGTCAGGCGTGGCCGGCGTTACCGCCCCCAGCGTCAGGCTCGCTGCGACTGATCTCCCTGGCCTCCGCCAGGGTACCTACAGCGACCCTGTCTCCTCCCACCCCTGGAGTAGGTGAGCAGTCGTGGGACGCTCGAACCTACTCCACCCCGGCCGGCTCTCCACCGACCCGAGTCCGTTCCCGAACCCGGGTCTCCGGCGGACTACTCTCTTTAACAAATCATGGGAGGATGGGGTGGTACCTGAGGACTGGAGGAGGGCAGATGTGATTCCTCTTCACAAAAGTGGGAGCAAGACAGAGGCAGGAAACTACAGACCTGTTAGTTTGACCTCAGTGGTAGGGAATATGATGGAATCACTTCTGAAGGAAAGAATTGTTGAGTACCTAGAGGCCAGTGGGGCACAGGACCCAAGGCAGTATGGATTCATGATGGGAAGGTCATGTCAGACGAATCTAATAGATTTCTTTGACTGGGTGAGCAAAGTAGTAGACCAGGGAGGGGCTGTGGACATGGCTTACCTAGATTTTAGCAAGGCATTTGATACAGTCCCACACAAAAGATTAATACACAAGTTAGCCAGCCTTGGAGCGGGTCCCAAGGTGGTAGCCTGGATAAAAAATTGGCTAGACAACAGGATGCAAAGGGTAGTAGTAAATGGAGTCCACAGTGAAGAAAGAAGGGTTACTAGTAGGGTACCACAGGGTTCAGTACTGGGACCGGTCCTTTTTAATGTCTTTATAAGTGACATTGCAGAGGAACTGGAAGGAAAAGTATGTCTCTTTGCAGACGACACAAAGATCTGCAACAGGGTTGATACACCAGATGGAGTGGAAAGGATGAAAAGGGACTTGGCAAGGTTGGAGGAATTGTCAAATGTATGGCAGCTCAGATTCAATGCAAAGAAGTGCAAGGTAATACACCTGGGAAACAAAAACCCAAGGGAAGAGTACACAATGGGGGGTGAGATACTGACAACAGTAAAAATGGAAAGGGACCTCGGGGTAATTATATCAGATGACCTAAAGGTGGGCAAGCAATGTGAGAAGGCAGTAAGGAAGGCTGGGGGGATACTGGGATGCATAGGGAGAGGCATCAATAGTAGAAAACAGGAAGTTGTTATCCCTCTGTACAGACAGTTGGTGAGACCCCACCTGGAGTACTGTGTGCAGTTCTGGAGACCCCATCTCCGCAAAGACATAGACAGAGTGGAGGCTGTCCAGAGGAGGGCAACCAAAATGGTGCAGGGTCTGCACCAGAAGACATATAAAGAAAGACTAAAGGAGCTTAATATGTATCCCTGAGGAAAGGAGGGAGAGAGGGGACATGATAGAAACTTTCAAGTACCTCAAGGAATCAACAAAGTCAAGAGGGTGGCATCTTTCAGAAAAAGAGATGTGAAAGAACAAGGGGCACAATTTAAAGATAGAGGGGCGGCTCAGAGGTAATGTGAGGAAGTATTTTTCACAGAGGGTTGTGGATGCATGGAACAGCCTCCTGAGGAGGTTGTAGAGTCAAGAACAGTAGGGGAATTCAAGAATGCATGGGACAGACATGAGCCAGTCCTAGTGGGGGGTAGGAGGAATTAAGCTATTGGTTAACTAGGATCTGCAGCTTATCTGTTAAGTAGGAAAATGGGCAGACTAGGTGGGCCAAGCGGTCCTTATCTGCCGTCAAATTCTATGTTTCTATGTTTCTACTGTGGCCAGAGACAGTGTCGATAAAAGGTGATCCGAAAATTCTATAGGAATAATAGAAAAAATCCCTTTTGGGAGATTTGGGGAAACAAAGATATAATCAATTATGGATTTATGTGTATTTTGGAAATAAGTAAATTTTGCCCCCCTAGTATGATAACTATGGCAATCAATGAGTCCTGCTGTGTTAATCATGTGTGCTAAGGCATTAGAATCACAGTACATTTTTTTACCCTCCTCCTTTTTCCTGTTTTTTCCCTGTATAATAATGCAGTTGAAATCCCCACAAAGAAATATCTTATAATTTGTAATTAAATAAGGTTGGATTGCTCTCATATGACAAACCTTTTCTGATTTAACCTGAGAGTTATATACTGTAATGAAACGGCACACAATCCCCTTCCGAAGACCATCCAAAATTAAAACTCGCCCTGGAATAAGGTCTATTAATTTACACAAAATGAAAGAATAAGAATTAAACAGTATTCCCACCCCATCAGCGGTTTCTAAACCAAAAGACCAGTATGAGGGGCCCCATACCCATTCTTTTTTAAACCTTAGGAGTTGATCTTCAGAATCCATCCAAGTTTCCTGAATTAAGGTAACCCCCAACTTGACATCATGTAGGTATCAAAAAACAGCCTGCCTTTTTGCTGAATTTAATAAACTGTGCACATTCAAAAATCCAATAGTACCAAAGGCCATTCAAAGGAAAAAAGGACTCCCAAACCCACTCTTTTTAACTATTGTTTTTTTTTATTCGTTTTTTATTTCTCCTTATATGAACCTTGTTCTAGAGGAGAGGGTCCCTGATCCAAAAGGGATTTTTGTGTATCTGAGTCTCCCAACTCCATTTCAGAATCACCCCAGGGTGTAAAAAGAGCAGAATAAGAGTTTTTGGTCTCCACCGGGGAAGGTGAGGGAGTAGGGGAAATGGAAGGGGGTTGTGGGAGAGGGTCAGAAGATTCTGTTTTCAGAAGCCTTGAAAACCTTCTGCGAGGCAGAGAGTCTTGGGTAAACACAATATGCTGCCCTTCTTCTTCATTTATCGAATCTGAATAACACACAGGGTGCATTACCTCAGGAATGGAAGAAGAAGGTGTTTTCAAGTCCTGAACAACAGGTGGTCCTGAAACTTCTTCATTCACAATGGTAAGGTCTACTATTTGAGGTTCAGGAGAAGAGGGTGGGGGTGGGTCCTGAAGGGGGACTGTTATAGAAGCATCTGCAGCAATGGCCGAATCCTGTGCCTGCTGTATCAATAACTCAGGGCTGATGCAAGATGCTTTATTTCGTGTAGCCCATGGACACTCCCCAAAAACATGCCAATACTCCTCGCAAAGATCACACCGCGTATGGTTAGCACATTGCATTGTGATGTGACCAATTTCCCCACAATTATTGCACCTTGGTTTATCACAAGTGCTTGAGAGATGGGTCCTAGAGCCACACTTGTAACATGCCCGTGGCTGACCGGCATAACTCCCCCCCCCGATCTCTATCAAGCATGAAAGAATTCGGTATGTGCTCTATCCCATTCTTATTTTGCCGTAATTTCGCTTTATATTTCCAACCCCCCATCCAAAAAAGTTCACTGTCTGAAATGGCTTCCTGGTCTCCTAGCACATCACATTTCTGTGATGTCCAGTATGTGATATCCCCCACATGCACTCCCTCGTTCCTGAACATGATGGTGACATATTTGGCCAGGGGTTTTGTGAAAGGAATCACTACAAAAGGGGTCCATATAGGGGAAAATGTTACCTGCCCATACCTCTCCCAAAAAAGATCTAAGGCATATGCAGTCCGAAAACTCACATCAAAATGATCCTCCCCCGAAATATTGATAAAGCATAATCTTCTTTTGGTGAAAAATGTAAAGATTCTTTCAAAAGAACTTTCCCTACATGGTATCTATGAGGTCTGTCTTTTAAACCCCGTTTATAGCGAATGCAGACAGCATTCCTACGGGGTGCAGCTTCTTTTTTAACTTTAGAAAATAAATCTGACAGTAAAGGTTTTGTTTCAGTATCCTCGAGTATGTCCTTATTTTTTGATGGAGGCTCTCCCCCAATTACATTATTTTTTGTCTGTAAAGGTGGAAAATTCAATGAAAAATCAGTAGTGTCAGGTGCCCCAGAAAGGTGGTCTGGGGAGACAGAGCAAGGTACCACTTCTGCTGATGTTATGGTCTGTGGAACGCTGCCTCGTCTAGGCAGTACCTCCTCTTAGGTTTCCATTCCGGTGTGGCCTGGGAGATAGGAAAGGGGGAATCCCAGTGTGGGTTGGGAACCCAAATTCCCTTGGGAGATCATTTCCATCCTGAGTCTATCAAGGCCTTTTGAGGAGACCATGGGTCACAAGGGGATACAAGCGACATTTGGACAGCAGATGGCGCTGTATGTAAAGAATCATTTATTGATTCAGACCGTCATGTAGTGTCCGTATTTAACCCAGTTCTGATGTCTTTCCCTTCAATCTGTCTTGATTTAGAGTCGTTTTTTTTTTTTTTTTTTTTTTTAAGGAGAATTCAGTAACCCCTTTTTGCAAGTTTGCCCTTGTTTGATATACAATCTGTGGTCGTTTAAAAACGAACCCAGCAGTTTTTGAAAGTTTGACACCTGGTACCTCCGTTTCTACAGCCGCTGTGAAAACGGCTCCTGGCTCTGACTTTCCTCCTTTAAATCGGCGGCTCCTTCAATAATTCCCACCTTTGCAGAATTGACATTTGGCTTTTGGTACACACCGTAAACGGTGTCAGAATTGCCAGCCTGTTGAACAATATTTGCTGAAAGACATGAAATGGACTCACCCGGCCCCAGCGGGGCGTTAGTACATGCCACGTCATCCGAACGCCTGACAGGCCGGGTGTCCGAGATGACAGAAGCTGTTTCAGCAGGCAGCTCAGCTAAACGTGCTGCAAGGCACTTGCCCTCCACTCGATGCCTCTCGTCCTTTGAACGGACCATGTCCAGAACAACTTGATGCTCCTTGGTAAGAAAATTAGCTCAAACTGCATCCTTTTTTGTTTCAGATATAGGATTACTGAGGTCTTCTGTGGAAATATATACATCAGCGATGTCTTCCTCTGAATCTTGTAGCAAAGCTTGGGAATCTTCTTCAGAAGCCTCTGGTCTGTTCAAGAAGGGAGAGGAGGCCTGCTCTCCCTTCTCTGGCACAACTGCTCTCTCCAGCGTTCCAGCCCAAGTGGCCATCCTGCAAACAGATGGCAGATCCCCCTACTGTCAGAGATGGGGAATTTCCCCAGTGTCCTGGCCAAATTTCCCCTCATTCACTAAAAATACCACCAACAGGTTAATCTGGTTCAACTTCAGTTGCTTACCATCTGTATCCCCCCTTCCCCGGTCGCCCCTGAAAAAGGGACTTCTAGGCCCAGTGGGCTTACCGGGTCAACAAAATTCAACAACAACAAAGGGCATGCGATTGGCGGGTGGGGCGCCACTAGACACCAGGGAAAATTAAAATAATTAGTGGGCTAGCCAGTTTACATGATTAGCAGTCACTGCTAATCATGCAGACAGTTGACTCGCATTTCCCGATTCTTGGGTCGCAAATTGCGATGCGAACCTGCTTATTTTATCCCTTGCTGGGTGCATCTCTGCGGAGATTGAGCTTGCACAATGTTCTCATTTCACATTCGTGGCTGGTTAGGGAGAAAACTAGGAGGAAAAACGAGGAGGACGGGCTATATGAAGCTGTGTTTGTCCGGCCACCAGCCCACTCTGTCGTCTGATAAACGTCTAGCTGTGTCTCGGCCCCTCGTGGCCTTGCCGCGGGGGACCATGAGGATATAGCCCCCTGCTTTGGTGGTGGTGATGGCTGCAGCAGACGGGAACAGGGGGCAGCTGCAGTGCCCATCCTGCCCAAGGGGAGGATAAAATACCTGTATTAAAAGAAAAAGAAAAGGTCAGGATTCACAGTCTCAACATCAGATGCATCGTTGAGGTTGCAGAGATTCCCTTGGGTGATTATGCTGGTTGTTGACTCAGTGGTGCTCTCATTTTATAGAGCAACCAGCCTTCTTCCTCCTGGGCTCACTGGGGGCCTCAAGCTTTTCAGAACTTTTGCGATGGGTCTGATTCTTGACACCTAAATGCCAGCTTTCCTATGTGACCCCTGTTTCCCTTGTTCAAGAGGGGTCTGGAAACAAGAAAATACCAGATCTCCCAGCGGTACCACCCATTGAAGTGCAGACTCTGCTGGTTCAGACCCAAACAGAGCACCTGTAAAGACTCCAGGACCTAGCACAGACCTCACTGGTCGTGTACTGTTGGTGACTGGAGTTTGTGTGTGTGTATGTGTGTTGGGGGGGGGTCAGACTTTCATAGCTTATATGAACATTTACAGATTCACAGTACAGCACCCAGACTCCCAAGCCCCAGTGGGAGAACATATTTCACAAAGGATTCACTCCTTATAGGATTTGACCGATCTTCTTCGAGCATATATCTTCCATTGGGCCACACCTATGGAACTATAGCCACCAAGTGCTAGGACCACATGGAAACTTTTTGCAAGCAGTCTGCTAGGGGTTGCCATGATGATCTCCTATGTTGGTACTTCCCATATAAACATGGACGGCCCCATTCCTCCTCAGTTCTTTTCCCACCGTCAGCCATTCTCGTTGGACCCTCCACAGAAAAGCTGCTGTTACTGTCAACTGTTTTCCATTTATTTTTCACCTTAGTTAATTATTGCTTTTTATAAAGTTATTTTCGATGCCACACCTGTTTGATGCTCTAGGGATTACTGTCAATGTGCTAAAGTCAGTTCTGATCCCTTGCCAACATCTACAGTATATAGGGCAGTCCTAGACACAGCCGAAGGCCTTGCCTTCCTGCCCCAGGACAGGGTGGAGTGTCTGATTGCACAGGCCCAGATGGTCTACAACAACAGGTATGCCATAGCCAGGAGATTCCTGAGACTCTTAGACCTTGATGGCAGCGGCCATCACCACAGTGCCTCTGGCCAGACTGCACATGAGAATTCCACAATGGACACTAAGAATCCAGTGGAACCAAGGTACAGATGACCTAGAACAGAAAGCTCTTCTTTGGGGGTATCTCAGTCATCAGGTCATACCATAGGAACTTCACCATCGGTGAAGAAGAATCCACACAGAAGATTTTCCAGCAGTACAACTGGGGCCGCTCACGCTGATGTCACCTGCCGGCGTCATCAACCCTATAAAGGTGTGAGTGGCCCTGCTCCCTCCTCCGTTCTTTCCCACTGTCGACTTCTCACACATGGATGTCTGTGGAAGTTCCGTCGCAGTCAACGCCATGTTTTCCTACGCTTTTCTTTAACTTTTGGAATCTATTTTTTACAACAGATTCTTTTACCTTGTTTATGTTGAGAGTTACTCCTTCCACATCTCTCTTCTGTCGCTACGGAAAGAAGATTGCTTCTTCAGATGACTACAACCTCTGTATCTGCCAACTTGGGCCTGACCACGATGTTTCAAACTGTCAGCTCTGCCAAAAATTCAGCCTTATAATCCTCAGATGATGCAAAAAGGCTTTAAAGAAATTCTTCGTGGAACAACAGGTTGCTAGTTATGGGCAGGGGTCCTCCGGGGGCCCTCGTTCCCAGTCGCTGGTGGGTTCATCGAGCTCCCAGGCCTTGAAGACCTGAGACAAGTCCTCTGGGAAAAGTCACAAGAAAGACCACGATTGGGACCACTCGCCCTGGTGGCGCTCCCCTTCCCTGACTGTTTCATCTTCCTCTGGGGTACTCTGTCAGCTGTGGCTGCATTGATGTCCTCTGCTGTCCAGGCCTTTGCTCCTACCAGGCCCCTACTGACAGCACCTCCTCCTGCTTCTCTGGAAGGTCAGCCATCAACCCTCGGGTCGTCTGTCCCTCTGTCATCAATCCCCAGGTTGACTCAAGCTCCTTCATAGAGGCCTGATGCTTCCCCAGGTCCTCACACGCTAGGGCCTTTGAGCTGTCAAGACCTGATGGATGGTTTGTTGCGCCCTGTCCCGGCGATTCCTCTGCTGTTGATGCAGACCTTACCGGCCTTCGACCCGAGATAACTACGGCCCTGGTACACCAGTTAGATTCACATAGACCGGGGACCCTGGCGTTGGTTTTTTTTTTCTTCTTATTTTATCCCCACACCTC
Source organism: Neoceratodus forsteri (assembly GCA_016271365.2). Taxonomy (NCBI): domain Eukaryota; kingdom Metazoa; phylum Chordata; order Ceratodontiformes; family Ceratodontidae; genus Neoceratodus; species Neoceratodus forsteri. The sequence goes on from CM057458.1 coordinate 559,860,100, forward strand.
TCGTCGACCATCGACTCTGGTCACGGACCACTGGAGCCCCGGCCACGAGTACCCGTGTCTCCCGGTCATCCTAAGCACCCCCAGAGAGTGGGGCCGTGATTCCGACCCCCATATCGGACCGCGGAACTGTGACTGGTTGAGGAGCAGCTCCGGTGGCTAATCAGAACTTTCCTGGGGCAGAAAGCGTCACCGAGGCGCCAAAGCGTGGGATTTTTGTTCCTCCATATGCCTCCCTGAGGAGGCGGGGGCGTGCAATGACGCCAGCGTCCGCCCCGCGCCCAACCCCACCTCCCCGCTTGAGCGCCGGCAGCGAGTTCTCCCGGCCTCGCCAGGAGTCCCCAGAGCGCCGAATGTTGCCCGCACCCTCCCCCCGGAGAAGGAGGCTGCCCATCGGACGCTCAATCCTTCTCCCCCCGGCTGGCCCTCCGACGATCCGGGTCTGTTCCTGAACCCGGGTCGCCGTCGTCGCAAGCGGAAATCCCACCGCTGCGCCGGCAGGCCGGCCCAGACCCTGGTGTTGTTGACCGCTCCATCGACACTAGTTCGCCATTATCGACTGTGCCCTTCTGGGTACTGTTGGTCCCTTGTTCGCCAGACCCTGAGTTGGAACAGGTCGACATCAAGGAGGAGTACCACCCTGACCTTATCCTCACTGAAGAGGAGGAGGAGGAACCTCTTTACTCAGACAGGTCTTTTGCTTCTTCAGTGAGCGAGGACTCTGCTAAGCATACTCCCAGGTCCCCTCCTGAAGATCCTACCTTATTCAATATTATGAAGCAACTGTCAACAGCTTTGGGCTTCCACACTGAGGATGCTACCAGGAGAGACACTTTTTGGAGATCCCAGAGTCTGCTCAGCCTATTTTGCCAGCTCTGAGGAATACTTCCACTGCAGTGTGGCACCATCCTGACATGGTTCCTGCCATGCCTTGGAGGGCAGATAAGCTCTGTCATGCCTCCCAGGGCCTGCCATATTATGCTGTCCAACCTGAGACTGACTCTGTGGTCATCAACGTGGTGCACGACTGGTCCAAGCTGCCTAAACATCTTAGCTCTCTTCCCCAAATGGAATCCAGAAGGATCAACCTTAGGGGTAAGAGGGTTTATGTCTCCTCCACTCTAGGCCTCTGGATTGCTAATTATTTATCTCATATGGTCAAGTACCAGAATACCATATGGAGGAAGGACAAGACTGCTGCTTAGGCTCTCCCAGACTGTTCCCAGAAATAGGAGGTCCTTAAGTCCTTACTGGCCACTGAGGATATTAGCAAACACCTCCTCAGGGCCTTGTACGACATGTCTGACACTGATGCCGGGGTTGCTGCCAGAGGTATTTGCCTTCGTAGGCACACCTGGCTGATGGTATCTGGTTTTGCAGCAGGTGTCCAGCAAAAGGTGCCCAATGCCCCTTTCAATGGCTCGAAGCTTTTCTTGCCTGATGTCCAGGACATCATCAATGACTTACAGCCCTCTGGTGGGGCTATTAAATGTGTTCATTCGCTCTACCATACCCAGCCCAGGAGCAGACAGCGCCTGTCCTTTCGTAAGGTGTCCCTCAAGTCTAGTGCAGGCTCCTGTCTCCATGGTAAATAGAAGGCCAGTTCTGCTTTGCCTACCCCCCCCAGCCTACTCGAGTTCTGCCTCAGAAATGACCCAGAGGTGACAGATCAGCCCCAGCAGCTGGATCCACCTCTGCCTGACTCCTTGCTAGACCCCCCCCTTCCAGTCCCTGACCAAGAGGTGGTGGCCGGAGATCAGTTCTCCCTCCATCTCAGTCAATGGAGAACCATAACTTCAGATGTTTGGATTCTTCAGGTTATAGAATGGGGTTACTCTCTGGAGCTTTTGGAACTACTCCCAGAGACCCCTCTGGTACTGTCCTTCTACCCTCCAGACCATACAGTGGTTCTTTGGGAGAAGGTACAGTCTCTTCTGCGGAAAAGGGTGATCGAGCGAGTGCTCAGGCACCAGAAGAACAGAGGATTATATTCCAGGTTCTTCCTGGTCCCCAGAAGAGCTGAAGATCTGAGGCCTACTCTAGCTCTCAAAGACCTCAACCTCTACATCCAGTACAGAAAGTTCCACATAGTCATCCTCCCAGGTCTGCTGCCCCTGCTCAAGCAGGGTGACTGGCTGTGCTCCCTCAATATGCAGAACACTTACCTGCATATTTCGGTATGTCCCCTGCACAGAGCGGTTTCTCCAGTTTCTTTTTCAGGGCGAACATTACCAATTCAGAGTCTTGCCCTTCAGCTTATCCTCTGTACTGTGAATGTTTACAAAATACTTAGTAGCGGTATCTGCTGCCCTTTGGCGTGAAGGCCTGTATGTCTTCCCCCTACCTGGGCGACTGGCTTCTCAAGGCTTCGGCCTTGGATCAGCTCCACCCAACTCTGGAGAGGACTCTCCAGTTGTTCCACTCACTAGGTATTATGGTCAACCTGCCCAAGTCCATTTTGATTCTGTCCCAGAGGCTGCAGTATATAGGGGTGGTCCTGGAATCAGTGCAGGGCAAGGCCTTACTGTCTCCAGACAGGGCAGAGTGCATTATATCACAGGCTCAGGTGGTGGTTTAGAGCTGTTAAGTTTCTGCAAGGGTTTACTTTAAGCCCCTGGGCCTCATGGCTGCTGCCATTGCCATGGTCCCCTTGGACAGACTGCACATGCAGGTGCTTCAGTGGACCCTCCGGGTCTTCTCTCTGGTCTGCAAGGTGCTCCAGTGGTGGATGGACCCCCAAAACCTCTTTAATGGGGTTCCCTTCCTGATCTCTTCTCGCCAGTAGATTCACTACCGATCACCTCCACGACTTGGGCAGGCGGCACCTAGGTCCCTTCCAGACACAGGGTACTTGGTCCCAGATCGAGACGTCCCCATATAAACATCCTCATGATGCAGGCGGTTCTGTATGCTATGCAGGCTTTTTCAGAACCACCTCTCTCTGGGCCATTTGTTGATTCAGTCAGACAATCTCAGTGTGGTCTACTACATCAATATGCGAGGGGGACTCATCCGTACCCCCTTTGCAGGGAGGCAGTGTGAGTCTGGTACTGGGCACTGGACCGTAGCTTGGCGTTGTAGGCAGTCCGTGTCCCAGGTGTACTGAACACTCTGGTGGGACAGCCTCAGCTGGACTTGATCCAGGATGCATGAATTGGAACTTCTGTCATCCATCCCAGAAGATCTGTTCGAAAGATAGGGTCATGCAGAGTTGGACCTTTTTGCGTCCCCACTCAATGCAAAACTGCCTAATTTCTGCTCGCTAGATCCAGGGCCTGGAGTTTTCTGATGAGATGTGTTGTCCCTCTCTTGGAGTGGGAGGTTCCTTTATGCTTTTCCTCCATTCCCTCTGATTCAGAGGGTGTTACTCAAGCTTCAGATGGAGGGGGACAGCATGATCCTGGTTGCGGCAGATATGGTTTCCATTACTGCAACAGTTAACAGCAAAAAAAAAAAAAATCAATTTACTTTGGTGCCTAAAGCTCAGGAAGGAGAAGGCAAATGGACATGGTGGGAGTAGTGCAATGCAGTGGCTGTGGGGCAGCAGTCTTCTGGGAGACATTCTGAAGGTTGCAGTGCTGCCCTGTCTGCATGCACCTCCTTAAGACCGGGGACTGGATCTGTTCACTGGAAATGCAGGATGCTTACCTACAAATCTTGGTCTTTCCTCCTCACAGGAGGTTTCTTCATTTTGCCTTTCAGGGCTTAGCATTACCAGTCTGAAGTGCTGCCCTTTGTGCTTGTCCTCTCACTGCATGTCTTTACTATGCAGGTGCAGTAGCAGCCCTTAGAAGGGAGGGACTGTATGTCTTCCGTTACCTGGATGATTGACTTCTCAAAGCCCCGTCCAGGGAACAGCTCTTACTGACTCTGGAGTGCACTTTCCAGCTTTTCCACTCTATGGGCATAACTGTCAGCTTACCCAAGTTGGTTCTAGTACTGTCCCAAAGATTGCAGTATATAGGGGCAGTCCTGGATTCTGAAGTGGGGGAAGGCCTTCTTGCCCCAAAACAGGGAGGAGTGCCTTATAGCTCAAACGCAGGAAGTCATTCAGAGTCTGTACATTCCTGCCAGATTGTTCCTCACGTTGTTGGGTCTAATGGCACTGGCCATAGAAACATAGAAGTTGATGGCAGATAAGGACCGCAAGGCCCATCCAGTCTGCCCATTTCTTTTTCTACCTTATAAATGTGCCATCGGCATTTGCTCTGTCAGTGGCCTATCTATTCATACTCATTTGTATTGCTCCCTTATGCCTATCCCATGCCTGTTTGAAGCCCTGCACTGTATTCATAGCCGCCACTTCTTGAGGTAGGCCATTCCAGCCATCCACCACCCTTTCTGTGAGTGAATTTCCTCATTTCCCTTAATCGGTCCCCTCTAATCTCATGCTGTGTCCTCTTGTCCTGCTATTTTCTTATATTTAAACATGTTAGACTCTTCCACCTTGTTAATGCCCTTAAGGTGTTTGAATGCCTCGATCACATCACCTCTCTTCCTCCTTTGCTGAAGGGTATACATATTGAGCTCTGTTAATCTGTCCTCATATGTCTTCTGATGCAGTCCCTGCACCATTTGGTTGCCCTTCTCTGGACTGCCTCAATTTGGTTAATGTCCTTGTGAAGGTGTGGCCTCAATACTGCACAGTACTCCAGATAGGGCCTAACCAGTGTCTTGTAAGAGGATTATTACCTCCTCTACGACTTGTGATACCCCTACTAATACACCCTAACATCCCCCTAGCCTTACCTACTGCTTTAGAGGTCTGCTTGGATGATTTCAGGTCATCAGTGATGTTGATGCCCAAGTCTCTTTCTTCCTTTGTGACTGCTAGCAACTCCCCTCCCAGCCTATAGGTGGCTTCAGGGTTTCTCCTCCCTATGTGCATGATCTTGCACTTCTTTGCATTAAATCCCAGTTGCCACTCTTCTGACCATTTTGGTAGTTTATCCAGATCTCTTCTCATTCTGCCCACCCCATCTAGATCATCTACTCTGTTGCAGATCTTGGTGTCATCTGCAAACAGAGAAGCCTTCCCTCTAGTCCATCTGCAAGGTCACTAATGAAGATGTTGAAGAGGACTGGCCCAGGACTGATCCTAGGGTACCCACTTGTGACTTGCATCTCTTCTGACTGTATACCATTTACCACCACTCTGTTTTCTGCCCGTCAACCAGTTTGCCACCCAGTTGACCAACTTCACAGCCCACCCGAGCCTACCCAGCTTATTTATCAATCTTCTATGTGGAACAGTGTCAAAAGCTTTGCTGAAGTCAAGGTAGGCGACATCAACTGCTCCCCCTTGGTCCACCACTCTGGTTACCCAATCAAAGAAATCTATGAGATTAGTTTGACAGGACCTTCCTTTTGTAAACCCATGCTGTCTTGGATCCGGTGCCCCTATGGATTCCAGGTGTTGCACTATCCTTTCCTTAAGGAGTGCCTCCATAATCTTGCCCACTACTGAGGTAAGACTGACTGGTCTGTAGTTCCCTGCCTCCTCCCTGCTACCACTCTTGTGGAGCGGGATCACATGAGCCCTTCTCCAGTCTTCTGGGACCTCTCCTGTGCTCAGAGACTCACTAAACAGTTCTGCTAATGGCTCTGCTAGTTCCACCTTTAGCTCCTTTAGTACCCTGGGATGTATGCCATCAGGTCCCATTGCCTTGTCCACCCTGAGCTTAGCGAGCTCTTGTAGGACCCTTTCTTTTGTGAAGGGAGTAGTGCTCACCTCCCTCCCCCGTGCCCATGGTGCTGAGCTGTGGGCCCCTGCCCTACCTTCTCTTCAGTAAATACTGAGCAGAAGTATCTATTTAGGATATATGTCTTTACATGGTCCTCCTCCTCACATGCCCCCTTATCTCCATTAAGCTTAGCAATACCCCTCTGGACTTTCTCCTTTCACTAATGTATCTATAAAGTCTTGTCACCTTCTTTTACTGTTCGTGCTAGTGTTTCCTCAGTTTGGGACTTTGCCTGCCTTACTGCCTTCCCTGCTTCCCTTAGGGCAGTTTGGTATGCCTCCCTATCTTCATCCTGCTGTGTTCCCTTATATTTCCTGAAGGCCAGCCTTTTGGCTCTGACCTTTTCTGCTACTGTACTTGAGAACCAAAGTGGTTTCCTTCTTATTTTGCACTTCCTTTTCTGTCTAACACAATGGGATGTTGCTTCAAGTATTGCATCCTTAATGCTTGCCCACTTTGCCTGTACCCCCTCACCTGTGTTTCTTTTTGCCAGGGCTAGCTTAACTCTGTTGGCCATCTTATCAAAGTCAGCTCCTCTGAAGTCCCATATTTTTGCATTGGAATGGGATGATTTAGATATAGTAGCCAAATTGAACCATGCCATGTGATGGTCACTGGCCCCCAGGTGACCTTCTACTTGGAGATCTGTGATCCCTTCCCTGTTAGTCAATACTAGATCTAGGATAGCCCCATTTCTTGTGGGTTGCTGTACCAGTTGTTTGAGGCCCTCTCCCTGCAGGGAATCCACTATGTGTCTAGTTCTGGCAGATGTTCCTGCTGGTATTGACCAATCTGTATCTGGCATGTTGAAGTCTCCCATTATCAGAACCTCCCCTTTAGCTGTCATGTTTTGTATATCTTCTAACAGTAATGTATCTGTGTCCTCCCACTGGTCTGGGGGCCTGTAGACAACCCCAGTTCTTATGGCTGTCCCATTTCCTGTTTCCAGGGTGACCCACAGTTCTTCTGTCTCCTTATGTGTATTCTGAATTTCTGTAGCTTTGATATTTTCGTTGACATACAGGGCCCCTCCTCCCCCCCTTTTTGCACCTCGGTCTCTTCTGAACAATACATAGCCAGGTACTGAAGTCTCCCAAGTGTGGTTACTGGTAAACCACGTTTCACTAATTGCTACTGTGTCCAGTTTAGCCTCTGACATTATTGCCTTCAGGTCTGGGATCTTATTTCCCAGGCTGTGAGCATCTGTGTACATGATTTTCCATTGGCCAGATTTTGGTGTGTTAGTTGTTGGGTGAGGTTTGGCATTACCCTTGTGCGTCGTTTGGGGAGACTAACCTTTTTTCTTACCTGGTGATGCAAATGAACTACAAACATGCTGAATCCCTGTTTGACCACTAGCTGAGGGGGGTGTTCTTCCCATTCGACGTATGGGGTGCTGCACCCCTCTCCCCATTTGCTAGTTTAAATGTTCTGCAAAGGCGTCAAACTTCTGCCCCAATGCACTGACTGCCTCCTTAGTCAGATGCAGTCCATCAAATTTAAAGAACTTTGGCTCCCAGAACTGTTGCCAGTTCCCTACAAATCTGTGTCCTTTTTCCTGGCACCAGCCCTTGAGCCACGTGTTTAGCTCCCCTATCTCCCCTTCTCTGACCTTCCGTCCATCTGCCCCCCTCTCCCAGACTGGCAGGATCTCAGAGAAGGAGATGCCGGACGAAATGGATGATAGTTTGTCACCCAGCCTGGTCAGGTGTTCCTTGGTCTCCACAACTAACCGGCTGGCGAGATCATTTGTCCCTATGTGTACTAGGACATCAGTGTTTTCTCCTGCTTTGTGAACAATTTTAGCAATGCGGTCAGTGTCTCTCCATGCTGATGTACCTGGGAGACATCTGACCATTACCCCTAGCTGGAGATGGGTATCAACTCCCCGAATCATGGAGTCTCCTATGATCAGAAGTTTTTTGGATTTCCTTTTTGCCTTTTTTGTTTTGGTTCCTGATTTGGGTGAGTTTTGTTGTGCTAGCTCCTTTGCCGCAGTGTCCTGCTCTGCAGTGTCTTCTGCCTCTTTGTTTGATTTCAGAGATAGAGGCAGATACCTGTTAGTAGTGTTTATATGGTTTTTGGAGGTAATATGTTGGAGAGCTGAGAGTGATGGGGCACCAGATTTGCCCCTCCTAACCACTTGCCAACCTCCTGGTCCAACTACCCTCTGCGGTCGAGGTTTTTCTGTTAGATGCTGGGGAAATGGCGGGTGGTTCTTATAATGTATTTCCTCTTGAATATGAAATTTGAGGCGTGCAATCTCTGCCCATGCTGCCTGGAGCTGAGCCCTAAGATCTCCAATGGCCCAGCATGTAGGACAGTGTCCTAAATCCTGTAAGACTGTCCTTCTGAAAATGGTTCCACAGTACCTGCAGTTAATGACATCCATTCCAGATAAGTTGCTGGGTTTATAACCTAGTCAGAGTAATTAGAAGGAAAAAAATGCAAGTAATGGTTTGATTGTGTTTTGTTTTTGTTTAACTACTTATAACAAGTTAAATTACTAGTGCCCCTGTAAATGAGCTCACCTTGTGGATGCCCCACTGATCCGCCCCTTCCTGCTCTGCCACAGGAAATGTCACAACTGTGGTACCCTATAAAAGGAGTGTAGTGTAGGGTGGTTGGGGATGGGGTGGTGGGTGGTGGCTGGCTTTCCCTGCCGAAAAAGAAGAACCACGGACGTAAAGAACAAGGAGGTAAGAGCAGAAACAATCAGTCAACAACAAATGCAGTAACCCTGAAAGCTTATCCTAATGTTAGATAAAACGGTAAAACCTGTAAAGCACCACCTGTAATAATTTCAGAGAAGATATACGCTGTAAGAAACACTTTGCTACAGAGAAAAATAAAGCAATGAAATGTTAGCAACAAACAGTAGCAATCCCTGCCATTCCCGCTGTTCCACTTGTCAGGCTTCACATGTGCACCCTTCAGTGGACCCTCAGGATGCAATGGGACCAGCGCACGGATGAGTTGGACCAATAAGTCTTGGTCTCCTCTCCAGTATGCAAGGTACTGCAGTGGCGGATGGACCCCTTGAATCTTCAAGGGGTTCCCGTTCAGATTTCTTTCCTGCGTCAGATTCTGGCCACGGATGCTTAGAGTGAAGGCTGGGGAGCACACCTGGGATCCTTCCAAACCCAGGGCTCCTGGTCCCAGTGGAAGCTGCCCTGCATATCGATGTCCTGGAAATTAGAGCAGTGCTCTATGCCATGCAGGCATTTCAGGAGCAACTTGCTCCAGGCCAGCCGCTGGTGCAGTCAAACAATTTGAGTGTTGTCTACTACATCAACAAGCAGGGCAGGACTCACTCATACCCCCTTTGCAGGGAGGCAATGAGAGTATGGTGTTGGGCACTGGAGCACAGTCTCTCTCTCTGCGGTCCACGTGCCAGGTGTCCTAAGCACCCTGGTGGACAGTCTCAGCAGCACTCAGTCCAGCATGCATGAATGGGAGCTTCTCTCATCCATAGCAGAAGATCTGTTCGACAGATGGGGTTGTCTAGAGTTGGACCTTTTTGCGTCCTCATTCAATGCAAAACTGCCCAATTTCTGCTCGCTAGATCCAGGGTGTGGAGTTTTCTGGTGAGAGGTGTCTTACCTCTCTTGGAGCGGGAGATTTCTGTACGCATTCCCTCAGTTTCTTCTAATTCGGAGGGTGCTGATCAAGCTGCAAATGGAAGGGGCCAGCATGATTCTGGTAGCCCCATTCTGGCCTCACCAGATCTGGTTCCCTCTACTTCAGCAAGTGGCGAAGGAACCTCTGGTCCCTCTGCCCCTTTGCAGGAATCTGCTGACCCAGGATCAGGGGACCCTGGTCCATCCTAATCTCTGGTCTCTTCATCTGCCCACCTGGCTCCTGAGGACGTCGCCATTAACAGGTTTGGGGTCTTTAGCAGGGTGGTGAGCATCCTGGTGGCCGCCCGCAAGCATTTCACCCATGCCACTTATGCCATGAAGTGGAAGCAGTTTGCCATCTGGGCTGCCAAACATTCCCTAGACCCTTTCACCTGCCCGGTGAATCATATCCTGGACTGCCTGATTTCTTTGTCTGACTCAGGCTTCCAGTATTCCTTCCTCAAGGTCCACCTTTTGGCTATTTCTGCTTTTCATGAGCCCGTTGGTGACTGCATGATTGCTCAGCTGCATGTCTTCCGTACTTTTCTTAGGGGCATCCTGCATCTGAAACCTCCAATCCTTTCCCCTGCCCTGGCTTGGGACTTGAATTTTGTTTTGGAAAAGTTGATCCTGTCACCTTTTGAACCAATCGTGACTTGCGATTTGTGCTTTCTTTCTTGGGAAGTGATATTTTTAGTTGCAATTACTTCTGCCCAAAGAATCTGAGCTTCAGGCCCTCTGGTGCTAGTAGCCTTATTTGATTTTTCACAAAGACAGCTTATCTTTGCGCTCAAATCCTAAGTTTTTGCCCAAGGTGGTTTCTGAGTTTGCACTAAGTCAGTGTGTCCACCTTCCTGTTTATTTTCCTGAGCGTGACAATCCAGTGGAAGCACTGCTCCATACGTTAGATGTGCACAGAACATTGAAGTATTATCTGCTTTGGACGAAAGAGTCCAGGACGTCAAAGCAGTTATTTGTTTCTTTCGCCCCTGGTAGAGAGGGTGCTTCAGTTTCAAAGCAATGTTTATCCAAATGGTTGGCAAATTGCGTTCTGCTAAAGCAAGTACGGCGAAGAATTGGCTGGTGCTGACAAAGCTCATTCCACCAGAGGCATTGCTACCTAGGTGGCTTGTTTCAAAGGGATGTTAGCTAGTGATATTTGTGCAGCTGCCACCTGGAGTACAGTCCACACGTTCACCAAGCATTACGGTCTGGTCATTGACTCAAGAGCCTCTGCAGGTTTTGGCAGGGCTATGTTACAAGGACTCCTGTCTTAAGTTTATGGAGATGCAGCCTCCCAGACTTTTTCACTTGTCACTGCTTGGTTCTCGTTCCTGCGGTGTAACCATGTGACTGAGATACCCCTGATGAAGATAGAACAGTTACGTAAGAACTTAACGTAACAGTAGATCTTCGAGGGGATCTCAGTCATCAGGTATGATTTCCCTCCCACCATCACCCTTCTTGGTGCCCCTGTCTAGGACCTGGCTATCTGTTATTTCCTATCTTATAATGAATGCTGGGTCCCCCTGTCTCTCCTCAGTCCCCGAGGGTGTCAGCCCTGCTCCCTTCATCTCCAGAGGGAAAGAACTGAAGAGGGAGTGAGGCTGCCTGTGTCTGTATAGGGTTGCTGATGGCGGACGTTGATGGCGTGGATGGCCCAGTTGTACTTCTGAAAATCTTCCATGTGGATTCCCCTTTACCGACGGCGAAGGTTCCTGCAGTATAACCTGATGACTGAGATCCCCTCGAAGACGTACTGTTACGGTAAGTTGTTACGTAACTATTCTTCTAGGAGCGTAGATATGTTGTTCATCCACACTCTTTGGCATGTCCCCTTCCACTTTAAGATCAGCCGGAAGTCTTTACGCTGGCTCCTCCCACCCACCTGGGTGGTATATACCTCGGCTCCGCCTCATGATGCCAGATCTTCCTTTCCACTGGAAGATTCAGGTTGCCTCCCTCGTGCTCACGCATTTTGTAGGCCCTGGCTTTCAAACCTTCAGTTATTCGGAAAATTTGCATCGTTCGCGTTAGCGATGGCAAGTTTACCACTTCGATTATGGAAGACAAGTCTTCCCCTGGATTTCATCGGTGTCCTTGTGGCCAGAAAATGTCGCGCACCGATCCCCACATTGTGTGCGTCTATTGTCTCAGTGTCAACCATGACACTTCGAAATGTGATACGTGTCTCGCCTTTCATCCCAACATCCTCGACGACCGCCTCTCATGCCTGAAACTGGGGAGGCCAGAGAAATGGAACCCTCCTGTGAAATCCAAGGAGGCTCGGTGGGCAGTTTCCATGGCTGCGTGATCTGCCAAGCAATTGGAACACATGCAAGCGTTCAAGGAGGAAGCAGCTCGTGCTGCAGAGACTTCTCTGAGCTTCTTCATTCCGCTCAACCTGGGCTCCAACTTCTCGGGTTCTTTCCGAGAGTTGTGCCAGTCTCTCCCGACCAAGGGAGAAGTGCTGCGGGCTCACACTCCTTTCGATCCCGTAAGCAGGAGAAGGATCCGGGATTGTTTTCGTCTCGACGGAGACGTTCTTGGGAGCGGGAGAGATCTCGGTCCCAGGAACATGCGGTCTCGACCTCTGGCTTTTTGGCTTTGCCATCTGGTCAGTTGACTGAATTGTCGATCAACGATGTTGAGATCATCATCGATCCGATCGATCCATTATCGCCGACTCCGGTTGATGAGTCCCTCAATCGAACTCCTAACTTGGTCTTCCCAGATGACGAGACTCAGCCTGCTGGGACTCCCATCGAAGACATGGTCCCTGATCCTGGGAAATCACTGGTCCCGCGTGGTGTCTCCCGAGCAACTGAGTTGGCCTGTCTGATCTCGATTGAGGTCTTGGACACCCTTGACCAAAAGGCCGAGGAAGAGCCATAAATGCTCTAAAAAGAGGCGATGCCATCGGTCGTCCTCATCCTCCTTGGATGAGGAGAGGCTCCGGTGGAAACTCTGGCACTACGAGGACCTCATCTGGCAATGGCTGATTTTGACTGGGCACAAGCCGGCTTTGGCTTCCACACCAGCCATTACCTGATTTTTCTCCTCCTAGGCCGAATTCGACTCCTTTGGAGCCGATTAAGTCGGTTCCTCAGCCCGCAGAGCTGGTAAAACCTCCAGTTCAGCCCCAAACAGTCTCTCCACAGATTGTGGTGGAACCACCTCCCAAATAGCACGTGGGGGGGGGGGCTCCTTCTAAAGGAAGATAGACCAGACACCGGACTTCCCCGGCATTTGTCGGTCATGTTCACCCCAGACCGCCCTCGACGAGTCGAAGGTGACCTGGGTGGTTGGCTGTTATACCCGGATTCCTTGGATTCGGACGTCACCGGCTTGCATTCTCATCCAGGTGATGATGAATCACCCATTGGCTTAGAGACGGAGGAAAGTCCCTCGTCTTTTCAGGACATTCTTTGCCTCATCTCTGAATCCACAGGGATACCCCTGGAGCCAATCCAGAAAAAGGCGGAGTACCCTCTTACGGACATCCTTAGGAGAGGGGATACCCCGACAGAGGCCTTTCCTGTGGCTGAGGCCATTGTTGGCCCGGCCCTAGAACTCTGGCTGCGCCCTGCCTGTTGTCCAGCTCTGTCTGTCCTCATGGCCCGCAAGTATATTGTGTCCTTGGGATCCCTTGCGGGGTTCACAGAGTACCCTTCGGCTGAGAACCTGCTGACCACCTCTGTGTTCAGGCGTACCGGCAGTTCTGCCGACACTGACTGACCACCTAATAAAGAGTCCTAGCTTTTGGACCATTCAGCCAGGAAGGTCTGTGCAGCTTCCTCCTTGGGCCTTCGTCAGGCAAGTTTGGCCGTCGTCATGGCACACTTCTCTCACACCCTTCTAGGGTCGCTGGATGAAGTCCTCCCACATATCTCCTCAGACATGCAGACCACAGTCAAGCAGGTCCGGGATCAGGGCTGAGCTGTTGCCAAATAGCAGCTTCAGACGGCTCTAGACATTAGGGATTCTTGTGCCCGCTCGATGGCTGCCGCAGTTGCCTCTCGTTGCAGGGCTTGGCTGAGGCTCTCCTCCTTCCCGGTAGATACCCAGCACAGACTAGCTGACGTGCCCTTCCTAGGTACCGACCTCTTCGGCCCAGGAGTGGCTGGTCACCTTCAGCGAATTGAGCAGTCCAGTGCCACCTTGGATGCTACTTCTGCCAAGGGTTCTTCGGGCAAGAACCAGCAGAAGAAAAAGAAGATGATTTTTTGGCATTCTTCCCCTGTGGCTCAGCAGTCTTCCTTTCAAGGTGGACAGCAGTCCTCCTTTCAAGGTGGACAGCAGCACCAGCAACAGCAGCAAGCTCAAACTTGGCGGCCCAGGCCCAGAACTGGACTCCAACAGGCCCGTACAGGAGGCCGATGTTCAGGTCCTGGAGCCTCCTCCTCCAAGCAGGCTCAGTGATGGGCCGGGGCCTGTCAACCCCTCTCCCGTCACCCCAGCTCTGGGTCCTAGTGTGGGGGGCTGGCTCCACCACTTCCTTTCCGCCTGGTCCATTGTTACTTCAGACAGGTGGGTTCTCGAAGTGGTCGGTAAGGGACTGCCTCTGGAATTCGAGCAGTACCCTCCAAGCTGAGCCCGTGCCCCTCAGGAGGAAAGAATATCCGCTTTGACTCAGTCAGCTCTCCAAGACAACATCGCTCAGCTCCTCCTCAAGGAGGCAGTAGCTCCAGTGGCAGATCCTCCAGCAGACACAGGCTTTGTCTCCAGGTACTTCCTGCTGCCCAAGCGGACAGGGGGCTGGCACCCCATTCTAGATCTGCACAACCTGAATCAGTATCTCAGGTCACACACCTTTCGGATGGTCACTCTGTCCCAGATCATACCATCCTTGGAGTAAAACATGTGGTTCTGTTCATAGGATCTGCAGGATGCGTTCTTTCATGTCCCAATTTGTCTGTCCCATCAGCGGTTCCTCTGCTTCAGGGTTGAAGGGACTCTGTACGAGTTCTGAGCCATGCCGTTCAGCCTGTCATTGGCCCCACGAGTCTTCACCAAATGCATTGCAGTGGTGGCGGCCCATCTCAGGTGTCAGGATTTATCTTTACCTCGACAATTGGCTCCAACAGGTTCCACCCAACAGGAGGTGGAGAGTTCCAGGGACCTGGCCCTCCAGACCTGCTCCCAACTCAGCCTCCTGATCAACGAGGCCAAGTCGGAACTCAGGTCTTCTCAGATGATGGGCATCATCGGGGCAGAGCTTGACTCTTGTCAAGCCAGAGCTCGGCTTCCGGTGGACAGGGCAGAGGTTCTTTCCTCCTTTGCCTGGTCATTTCTGGTTGGGCAAATTGCGCCCTGCCCAGGACTTTCTGCACCTTCTGGGTTACATGGTGGCATGCACCTCAATGGTCCATTGGGCCTTGTTGCACATGCGTCCCCTCCAGTGTGAGCTGGCTGCCCAGTGGACTCAGTGCCACGGTCATTTCAACCAGGTGATTACTGTAACCCAGAAGATGTGGGATGCACTCCAATGGTGGACCGCCCCAAACCAGTTGCATGACGGGATCCCATTTGTCTGCCCCGAGCCGATGGTCATCTTCACATCCGATGCCTCTCTAATGGGCTGGGGAGCCCACATGGGGGACAAAAGGGCCCATGGGCTCTGGACCCCCCGAGGAGTCACGATGCCACATCAACCTGTTGGAACTCAGAGCAGTCAGACTGGCATTGTCAGCTTTCGCTCCTCAGCTCTGGGGACAAGTGGTTCAAGTCCAGATGGACAATACCACGACCATGTACTACCTCAACAAACAGGGTGACGCTCACTCCCATCTGCTGTGCAGGGAGGCGCTCCACATCTGGACCCTCATGAGCCTATTGGAGGCAGATCTCTAGCCATCCATGTGGCAGGAGCCTCAAACCATCTGGCGGATGCTCTCAGCCACTTAAGCCAGACATCGCACGAGTGGTCTCTCCATCCAGAGGTAGCTTACAGCCTGTTCTCCTGTTGGGGCAAACCGATGGTGGACCTGTTTGCCTCCAGGGAAAACACCAAGCTGAGGCTGTTTCATGCCTGCCCCCCTCAGCAGGGCTCTCTGCAGGGGGATACCTTCTTGAGGCCATGGACCTCAGGCCTCCTCTACGCCTTTCTTCCATTTTCCTTGATCTACAAGGTGCTTCTCAAGGTGAGGAAGGACAAGGCAAAAGTGATCCTGGTAGCCCCAGACTGGCCACGCCAGTTCTGGTATCCAGATGTCCTCAGCCTCCGCTGCAGGCCCCCGGAGCGACTTCCAGCATGCCCGGATCTGATATCACTCGATCAGGGGAAGGTATTCCATCCGGACCTTCAATCCCTGCACCTCACAGTTTGGTACCTGAGCGGCTAGAGTTCCAGGCTTTGGGTCTTTCCGAAGATGTCTACACCGTGGTGGAGGCATCCAGAAAGGAATCGACCAGGAAATGTCATGCCTTCAAATGGAAAAGGTTTTCCATTTGGTAACAGGGCAAGGGCCTGGACCTTCTGTCCTGTCCAGTAGCTAACATTCTTGACTACCTTTGGTTTCTGCCCAAAGGTGGTCTTCGGTCATTGACCCTTAGGGTGCACCTGGCAGCCATCTCTGCTTACCGGGCGCGGGCCAGTCAGCCAACATTGGTGCAGGAGACAGTGGTCGGGCACTTTTTCAAAGGCCTGGATCACATATTCCCTCCAGTACGTGAACCTCCACCTCCGTGGGATCTACTGCTGGTACTAGCAAAGCTCATGGGCAAGCCATTTGAACCAATGCACAAGTGTGCCTTGTCACACTTGTCGTGGAAGACTGCCTTCCTGGTGGCTGTCACGTTTGCCAGAAGGAAAGGGGAGCTCCAGGCGCTTTCGGTGGACTCCCCTTATCTGGTCTTCCACAGGGACAAGGTTGTCCTATGCCCCCACCTGAAATTCCTTCCGAAGGTGGTGTCAGAGTTTCACCTTAACCAGGTGTTAACCCTACTGGTTTTCTACCCTAATTACACCTCAGAGGCCGAGTACAGGCTCGTTACCTTGGACCTGAGACGAGCCCTCTCCTATTACAAGGAGAGGATGGCAGAAATTCGGGGAGAGGTTCGCCAGCTGTTTGTCACCTACACTGAAGCTGCTTCTGGCAGACCTGCAGCGAAACGGACTGTTGCAAGTTGGATCACATCATGCATAGGTCTGTGCTACGAGTTGGTGGGCAAGGAGCCTCCCAGAGGAATAAGAGATTATTCTACCCGCCATACTGTTGCATTGGTGGCTGCTTCTAGGGTCATCCCTATCCAGGAAATCTGCCGGGCTGCTACGTGGAAGTCAGCAAACACCTTCATCACCCACTACCATATCGACCTTGAGTCACGCCGGGATGCTGGTTTTGGGACCTCAGTTCTCCAATCTCTGTTCCCTAAGTAGGGGGTGTTCCTTGCCTCCCTCCTCCCGGAGAACTGCTAGGAGTCTGCCAAAGAGTGTGGATGAACAACATATCCACCCTCCTAGAAAAACAGGTTACTCACCTGTAACAGTAGTTCTAGGAGTAGTATATGTTGTTCATCTACACGGATCCACCCGACCTGCCCGGCTGCGGATGCACAACACCTGGCTTCCAGCGGGCTAAGATCTGATGTCATGGGGCGGAGCCGAGGTATATACCACCCAGGTAGATGGGAGGAGCCAGCTTGAAGACTTCCGGCTGATCTTAAAGTGGAAAGGGACATGCCAAAGAGTGTGGATGAACAACATATACCACTCCTAGAACTACTGTTACAGGTGAGTAACCTGTTTTTTCTGTCCACACTATTGGCAGTGTCCTTTCCCTTTAAGGCTTGCTGGAAAGTTTTCAAGCTGTCTCCTCCCACCCACCCAGTTGGTAACTTCCCTGCACCGCCCCGTGACATCAGATCTTCCTTTCCACTGGAACAAGGTTCCCTCCTTACCGCTGTCACGCTGAGGAGGCCCTTTGCTTATGTTTATCTTCCAGTTTCAAATTAGATGAAAACTTGTCTTCATTTCTTTTTACCGTCAGCATGGGTGATGAGAAGTTCACTCTGAGGTTCCGGAAATGCGATTGTGGGCAGAAAGTCTCCCGAACAGACCCGTACACCTATGCGTATACTGGCTGGACCACAAGCACAATACCCAGGCATGCGGCCTTTGCCGCACCTTCCATCTCTGCACTTTGGAGGCTTGCCATGCCAGCTTACTACTTGGATGCCTGGATGATCGGGACCTGTCTGTGAAATCCAAGGATGCCTGTCTGGTGATCTCCGAAGCCGCGGGTCTGCCAAACAACTTGTGGCTTTGAGGAGGCCTCGGCTCAGGCTGCAGCGCACGTCTCCTTACCGTCAGTCTTTATGCTGCTCTCCTTGAATGATTCTTTTACCGAGGCATTTAAGCAACTGTGCCAGGCCCTTCCCACCCATGGGCAGGGTCCCTAGGGCACTAAACCTAAGAAATCTAAAAAAGAAAGAGACCATGAAACGGTCTCGTCATGGGATCGGGAATGCTCTCGGGCCTCTGTTTCCAGCTCTTCGCCAGAGTTTCCAACCACTGTAGGTGCTTCAGCTCAGGCTGTTGGCCCAATGGTCTTCCATCGGGCCAGTTGGTCGAGACTCGGGTCGATCTCCTGGCCAAAATATTTCTCGAATCATTCAACCTGTTGTTTTCCATGGAGGTCAGTATCCCCCACTCCAGGACTCTGGTCCTACTACTCTCTCAGGGAAGGACAGACCAGACCACTGCTCCTTCCCTCTCGATCCCGTGCTTCTGGACCAGGGGAGGAGGCCTCAGCTTTGACTTCAATCAGTCCCCGGTGGTAGGGTTGTGGTCCCACTCTCAGAGCCCCATGTCAGGCAGCCTTTGTCGATTCTGTTGCACACACTCTTGGTGTGCGGGCAAGCAGCGCCGTGGCTATTCCTCATTCTTCTTGTGTTCATCAGGCGAGTAGAGGTACCGGCACAAGTTGCATCAGCACTATGAGGAGTTCATGTGGCACCCATGTGAAGCCAGTCCCGGCATCTAACCTGGCTATTACCTGGCTTTTGCTGTAGGAGCAGCAGCCGGCCCCGCCTCCGCAGGAGCTGATCCATGTAGTCCCGTTGCGGCCCCCTCTGGCCTGTCCACCGACTCAGGTGGAACCGCCACCCAAGCAGCCAATGTCCAGCGCCCTGACTAAGCACGTTCGACTGGGCAAGGGTTTATCCCATCGACTGTCAGTCACCATCACCCTGGACTGCCCTCACAGGGTTAATGGGGACTCGGGTGATCGACCGCTCTTCTAGGATTCTTCGGAACCGGAAGGGTCCTCCTTATACTTATACTCTCATCTGCTGGATGTGGAGTCAGCTGGGGACCTTTCGATGGATCAAGGACACATGTCTTTCATGGGCCTTCTTTGTCTTATTTCTGCATCCACGGGCCTCCAGCTGGAGCCTGTATAGAAGCAGGAACGGTACCCGCTGACTGAGATTCTCTATTGGGGCAACTCTCCTGTGGAAGCCTTTCCGATGCAGGATGCTATCCTTGGTCCTGCTGTGGAACTGTGGCAGCACCTGTCTTCCTGTCATGCGCCATCAGCCCTGATGGCTCGCAAGTACATGATCCCTACAGGCTCCCTGTTGGGCTCCACAGAGCATCCTTCAGCTAAGGGACTCATGACTGACTCTGTGTTTTGGCACACTGGCAACGTGGGGGATTTTGACAAACTCCCCAATAAGGAGTCCAAGAAATTGGACCATATGGCCAAGAAGCTCTATGCCTCCTCCTCAGACTACAGGGAAGCAAGCGTCGGCCCCTCTTTTTTTTCCAACTTTCTTTTCGCTCGGTCGTGGCTCGTGGAAGGCACCTCCCTCAGGCATCCAGTCCTTGTCCTGCCCACCAGAGGCTCCCCCGAATGTACCCCCGCAGCTGGCACCCTCCGTATCACCCGCCCGGGGAGGGTAGCCCTACGCCTCTTGGGCTCCTTGACAAGGCAGACTCCGACTGCAGGTGGGCCCTGGAAGGAGGATGTTTGAAGGCCATTCGAGGAGGAACCCAGCGGAGGGCATGGGGGACCAGTGCCGTCGCCTGCCCCACAGGCCGGGTTTTTCCTGTGTTCTGTTCCGCCCAGCCCCCCCCCGCGTGTGCACCCCCCAACGCTGTTAGGCACACAGCAACCCTGCCTTGCGGCAGGCATGCCATTACGTGCAGCCCACATTACTGCGGTGTCCACGATCTCCATCAGGGGCCGCCAGAGGCCGAGTCTCCCAAAGCCTCCCCTGGGACAGGGTACAGCCCAGCGGGTGCTCAATCCAGTCCCTCCCCTGCCGACCCCGGTACCCAAGCTCGCTCCCGAACTTGGGTCGCCGACGTGGCACGAGATGTGGCATCCAGCGCCTCAACCCTCAGCGCCACTGGGCCAGCCAGCTCAACCCTTCTAATGGCCCATTTCTCGCACGCCCTCCTGTGTTCCCTGGATGAGGTGCTCTCTCATCTCCCCGTGGACCTGAAGACTACAGTCATACAGATCAGGGACCAGGGTCGAGCAGTAGCAAAACAGCAGTTCCAGACAGCCATGGTCCTCGGCAATTCCTACATCTGGTCCATGGCTGCAGCAGTTGCCATGCACCTCAGGGCTTGGCTGCACGTCTCCACATTCACAGCAGACACACAGCACAGATTGACATACGTTCCCTTCTTGAGTACTGACTGGTTCAGTCCCTGCGTGGAAGAGCACTTCACCTGGATCAAGAAGTCCAATGCCACCTCGAACTTGGTGACTTCTGCCCAGAAGGACCCTAAGATCTCCAGGCCTCAGAAGAAGAAGTCCTTTGGACCCACCTCTGTGGCCAAACCTGCCCAGCCCCAGGCTGGACAACAGCAGGCTTGGCATCCCCAGCCGAAATCAGTGGCCTCGGTAGTCCAGAAGCCAGGAGGTCGAGGTCCAGGCAGCCCTTCTGCTGGCCCCCTTCTTCGTCTCCGTCTGCCAGTAAAGGGATAGGGAATGCCTCCTCCCATACCTGTCTCAGACTCCCCTGGGTTCTCCCATAGGGGGCCGGCTCCACCACTTCCTTTCTCTCTGGTCCACTGTTACCACAGACAGGTGGGTTCTTGAAGTGTTGATCAGGGTCTGCCTCTGGAGTTCGAGGCTTACCCGCCCTTGCCAAGCCCATGCCCCACGGGAGGACATGGTGTCCATCGATGCTTGGTTGGCCCTTTGGGACATCCCCCAGCTCCTCCGCAAGGAGGTTGTGGCTCCTGTCCCAGCCCTCCACCTAAACCAGAGTTTGTCTCCAGGTACTTCCTGGTGCTAAAATGAGTGGGGGGCTGGCACGCCATCTTAGAACTGCATGACCTGAACAAGTTTCTCAGGTCGCACACCTTCAGGATGGTTACTCTCTCAGATCATACCATCTCTTGAACAGAACATGTGGTTTTGCTCCCTGGATCTTTGACACATTCTTTCATGTCCCAATTCATCCGTCCCTCCGCCTGTTCCTTCATTTTCGAGCCAGGGGGTGGGGGGGTTCCCCTCTTCGAGTTCCAGTCCATGTCATTCAGCCTGTCCTTGGCGCCCAGGGCACCAAATACATAGCAGTGGTGGCAGCTTTCCTGAGGTGCTGAGGAGTCTGGGTATACCCCTACCTGGATGACTGGCTGATTGCGGGTCCCTCTAAGCAGGAGGTGGTGTGGTCCAGGGACCTGGCCCTTCAGACCTGCAGCTTTCTTGGCCTTCTGGTCAACGTGGCCAAGTCAGAACTCGTGCCCTCACATGTGATCAGTTTTATCTGGGCGGAGCTCGACTCTTGCAGAACCAGGGCTTGGCTCCCAGCAGACAGGACAGAGGCTGTCTCCTGCTTTGCCCAGTCATTTCAAGTTGGGCAGTTGCGCCCTGCTTGGGACTTCTGCGCCTCCTGGGATATGTGGTGGCTTGCACCAGACTGGTCTGTTGGGACCGCTGGAGAATGTGCTCTCTGCAGTGGGAGCTGGCCCACCAGTGGTCTCAGCGCAATGGCCAGTTTGACTATCTGGTTTCTGGGACTCGGCCAATGTGGGACACCCTCCTGTGGTGGTTAGTCCTGGAACATCAGCAGGAAGGGATCCCGTTTTTCTGCCCAGAGCAAACGGTCATCCTGACGATCTGTGCCTCTCTCTTGGGCTGGGGTGCTCACCTGGAGGACCACAGAGTCCAAGGGCTCTGGATTCCCAAAGAGTCCCAATACCACATCAACCTGCTGGAGCCCAGGGTGGTTCGACTGGTGCTGACTGCTTTCGCATCTCACATCAGTGGTCAGGTCCTTTAGGTCTCGATGACCAACACCATTACCATGTACTACCTCAACAAGCAGGGCAGAACGCACTTCCTCTGTGCAGGGAAGCTCTCCATAGTTGGACCCTCGTGCACAACCTGGAGGCCGATATCCTGGCCATCCATGTGGTCGGACCCTCCAACCAGCTGGCAGATGCTCTCAGCCGCATAGGCAAGGTGTCTCACGAGCGGTCCCTCCATCCAGAGGTAGTACAGTCTGTTCTCCCAGTAGGGCACCCCTCTGGTGGACCTGTGTGCCTCCAGGGAGAACTCCAAGTTGAGGCTGTGCTGTGCCCGCCCCCCTCAGCGGGGAACGCTGCAGGGATATGCCTTCTTTAGGCCCTGACCCAGGGCCTCCTCTATGCCTTCCCTCCGTTTTCCTTTCCACAAGATGTTGCTCAAGGCAAGGAGGGACAAGACATGGATGATACTGGTGGCTCTGGACTTGCTGCGCTAGTTCTGATACCCTGATCTCCTCAGCCTCAGCAGCAGGCTCCTGAGCTGTCTCCCTCTATGCTCGGACCTGCACTCCATCCATCAGGGGAAGGTTCTCCACCCGGAACTTTGGTCCCTGCACCTTACAGCCTGATTCCTGAGTGGATAGAGTTCCAGGCCTTGGGTCTCTCTGAAGATGTCCTCGCCGTGGTTGAGGAATCTTGGAAGTAGCCAACCCACAAATGTTATGCCTTCAAATGGTGCCAGAGCAAGGAACTTGACCCTTCATCTTGTCCTGTGGCTTACATTCTAAAGTACCATTGGTATCTCTCTCAGTTGGGCCTTCGGTCGACGACCCTCAAGGTGCACCTGGCAGCCATCTCTGCTTACTGGGTGTGGGATGGTAGGCAGTCAGTGGCACAGGAAAAGGTGGTCTGACGCTTTTTCAAAGGCCTCAACCACATTTCCGCTCCAGTGTGTGAAGCGCCACCACCTTGGGACTTGTTGCTGATGTTGGTAATGCTCCTGGACAAGCCATTCGTACCAACGTGCAGATGTGTTATCGCTCACCTGTCCAGGAAGACCACCTTCCTGGTGGCTATCACATCAGCCAAATGGATCAGTGAGCTCCAGCAGCTCTCGGTGGCATCTCCTTACCTGATCTTTCCCAGGGACAAGGTTGTCCTTCGCCCAAACCCGAAGTTCCTCCCGGAAGTTGTGTCGGATTGTCACCTTAGCCACGTGATTAACCTCCCGGTGTACTTCACCAACCACACCTTGGAGGCCGAGCACAGGCTCCATACTTTGGACCTGTAGCACACGCTAGCCCATTATAAGGAGCGAATGGCTGGAGTTCGGGGAGAGGTTAGCCAGCTATTTGCCACCTATGCTGAAGCCGCACCTGGCAGACTGGCAGCTAAGCAGACAATTGGCAGGTGGATTGTATCCTGCTTAGACCTCTGTTATAGGTTGGTGGGTAGGGAGGGCTCATTCCATCCGTCATACTGCTGCCTGAGTGGCTGCTTCCAGGGATGCCTCTGTCCAAGAAATCTGCAGGGCTGCCACCTGGAAGTCCGCACACACCTTCATTTTCCATTACCACATCGACCTTGATTCACGCCAGGATGCTGGTTTTGGGGCTTCAATTCTTCAATCACACTTTCCAAAGTAGGGGGTTTGCGCCTTGCCCACTCCTCCCAGTATAACTGCTAGGAATCTGCCAAGAATGTGGATAGAACATCATATCCACATCCCTTGACTCACATGTTACTCATCTGTAACAGTAGATCTTACTTCGCGATAGAGCTCTTGCAGCAGGTAAATGCTGCAAGGCACTAGGACCCTACGGAAAACTTCCAGCCAGCAGTCCAAGGCAGGGGACCGCCCCCAACATCGGCTCTACCCACGATGGCCGCCACTGTATAAAGGGGGGGTCCCACAGTGCCACCTCAGTTCTTTTCCCACTGTCGACCCAGCATCTTGACTCCACGGACACCTCCTGCTCCTGTCGACCACCATTTTTTTTTCGCTGCTCCGCGCAGTTCAACTCTCTAATATTCGATCGCTTTTTTTTATGTCTACTGAGCCTTCTACTTCTACACCGTGGCGGAAGGCTAAGTGTGCGTGCAGCAAGCAAATTCCAGTAAAAGACTGCCATGTGGCCCACCTCTTGTGCCTGGAGCCTGAGCACAAGATTGACGACTGCCCGCACGGCCAGAGCTTAAGTCAACGCACTCGCATCCGCCGCCTGAAACCCCTGAAGGCCTACCTCTTGGAGCAACAAGTGGCCACTATGCAGAAGTCACATTCTGGACACAGCTCCTCTTCTGATCACAACACTTCCCCCAAGGAGAAAAAACACTTTGGGAAGCACCACGAGAAGGATAGGGAGAAATCCAGGTCAAACTCGCGATCCTGCTACCTGCACAAAGGTAAGGCCTCATCCTCTGACTGGATGTCAGACTCTGTCCCTCGGTCGTTAGCTCTCCCAGGGGCTTCGACTCCAAGACCTCCGGCAGCTTCCCAGATGTCAGGCAGGAGCTCGGGACATGGGCCTTCTCAGGCCCCATCTTCTTTCTCTCTGGCCATCAGACCCCACAAACAGTCATTGGGGTCTAAGGCCCAGGACCTGGCTGCTTCTTTCATGGCGGGATTCCGGTCGGGCTCTCCCGCTGTCTAGGCCTTGTCCTCTAGCTCGTCAGCTAAGCCTGACAACCGTGGCAAGCACTCGGGTGTCGACTCCACAAACAAAGCACCCGTCACGCCAGACCTGTCTTCTCCAGTGAAACTAGACCAATGACAGATCCCCACGACATCTACCACCATGGCTGTGGTGCCAGACAAGACTCTGGACTCCCAGTTGCTGTTGGCGCCCCAAGGGACCCCGCCAGACGACCTGGGCACCTCACCTGATGTTGGCACCTTCAGACACCCTGACGGCAAGTCCTGACAACTGGACTCCGACCAGTCCCCTGACGCCAGGGCCTAGGGAAAACAACCAGGCGCCAGTGGATGGAACCAATGACAGCCTGTCACTGGAGCCTTCCCTGACACCAGACCGGTGACCTGCCCCTTCAGGACCAATTGGGGCAGAGCTAGGGCGGCCATTAGGCCCGATGGTCCCCCTGGCTGAGGTTGGGGCATTGTTCACCAGCTGGTGAAATACTATCAGAGGGGACCTCCTTCACAAGCTGGTGCCGAAGGAAACACCAGTGGCTGTCCCCCCACTGCAGCCGGCACCTCCCCCAGTTCGCCATCGCAATCCCTGAAACTGGCCAAACTGACTCCAGGTGGCTCAGATCACGGCTCCGGACTTCGGGGACTTGGACATCATTCCCCTTCATGGTCTTTATCACATGGGGTAGCTGGTCCAGAGAATGTAGCTCTCGCTGCCGGAGCAGGTCGAGGGGGTGCCACTCACGACGTCCCAGCAAGTCTACTGACTGTCGGTCAGAGCACTCCAGGAGCTACAGCGATTCCTCCTCAATGTACACTTCTTTGGAGGATGAGCTCCCCCTACCTTCACCGGATCCCAAGAGGGACTCACCTAGGTCACCACCTGACGATTCTGCCTTCTTAGAGATGATGAGGCACATATAATTACTTAGTCAATGGGAAATGGAGGACTTGGACCCTGAGAGGCATCATCTGGCCAAATTCCTGGGGGCTACTGACCCCAAGCCTCTGGTCATCCCTCCTCTGGTGGAACCTTTTCAAGATGTCACGAAGCTGGCGTGGACTCACCCAGCTAATATGTCTGCGGTGCCCAAGAAGGTGGACCGCCTTTACCAGACTCCCAGAAATTCACCTCATCTTGTGAGCAACCTAAGGGGGATTCCATAGTGCTCACTGCAGCACATGGCAGATCACAGCAGCCTAGACATACCAGTTCCCAGCCACCCGACAGTCTAAGAAAATAGACTAATTGGGGCGGAGAGTGTATGCCCCTTCCACCTGTACCATTAGATCCTTAAATGTTCTGGTTCATATAGTCATGCACCAGAAGTGCCTGGGCAGAAAGCTATGGCCCTCGCCAAGACCCAGCCAGACTCACAAACCAAGGCAGAGCTCTTGGCAGTGTTGCAGTCTGGTTCGGATGTGGGCAAGTTAATTCTTTGCAGCTCCTATGATGCTGTGGACGCAGTGGCCTGGATGTTCGCCTCAGGTGTGTGCCTCAGGTGACACTTCTGTCTAAGGGTGTCTGGCTTTCGGCAGGACCTCCAGGACACCATTATGGACCTGCCTTTCCAGGGCCTGGTTCTTTTGGGCAAGAAGTCGAAAAGATTATTCAAGGCCTCCCAAGATTCAGCCAAGGCGGTGTCGGAGGTTCACATAATGTACAAATCTAAACCCTACACTCCTAGGCGTAGGCTCTTTCGCTGGCAGCAAGGGCAGCAATCAAAGAAACAGCCACATAGGGGAGGGTTTAAAAAGAAGGCACCCCCTCAAGCTACAGGCTTTTGGGGCAGCGCACTGCCAAGCAGCCTAGAGTCCCCCCCTCCCTACCTCTTCTGCCTCTGCCTGACTCCTTGCCTGCCCTCTCTCAGCAGAGCTGTCAGAGAGGCAGGGGGCTTCTCCTTTACCTTCACAGGATGGTCCAGTATCGCCACAGACCAATGGGTACAGCAGCTCATAGAAAGGGTTATGCTCTGAAGTTCTCAACATTACTGCCAGACAACTCACCAGTCCTGTTGACCTGCTCCCCCACCCACGCAGGTCTCATCCAGGTGGAAATCCAGGCCCTCCTTTCCAAGCGAGCCATCCAAGTAGTGCCAGAACCCCAAAGGGGCAAGGGGTACTACTCTCGCTTCTTCCTGGTTCCGAAGAAGATCTTCGTACCATCCTAGACCTCAGTCAGCTGAACCTCTTCGTAGAGTACAAAAGGTTCAGGATTGTGACACTCCAGGGACGACTTCCCTTGCTGCACCATGGAGACTGGCTCTGTTCCCTGGACATGCAGAATGCTTACATACACATAAAATTCCTGCCATCTCACAGGGGATATCTCAGGTTCATGTTCGAAGGCCAGCACTACCAGTTCAAGGCCCTGCCTTTCAGCCTATCTTCAGCTCCTCGGGTGTTCACCAAGTGCCTAGTGGTGGTGGCGGCAGCTCTCAGGATTCAGGGGCATTACATCTGCTGTTGCCTAGACAACTGGTTTCTGTCAACCTCATCCAGGGAACAACTCTGCTGCACAATGAGGTGCACCTTCAGCATGTTTCGGAACCTTGGGATTACATTGAATCTGCCAAAGTCCACACCATGGCCATCCCAGAAGCTCCAGTTTATAAAAGCCGTCTTGGACATGGTTAAGGGGAGAGCCTTTCTCCTGCCGGACAGGGCAGATTGACTTAAGGCACTGGCTCAGAGGTTAGTCTCCACAAACCAGGCTCCAGCCAGAATGGTCCTACAGCTCCTGGGGCACATGGCCGCTGCCATAGTGACCGTACTGGTGCTTGTCTCCACATGGGGACCCTCCAATGGAACCTCTGAGTGCAGTGGGATCAACGCAGTGACAGTCCCGACCAGGAGGTGAGGGTCTCAAAGGCTGTGCACCAAACCCTATTATGGTGGCTGACCCCCTCCCGCTTATCAATAGGGGCGTCATTCAGCAACCCCTCTCCTCAGCAAGTTGTCACAACAGACGCATCCCGATTGGGATGGGGTGCCAACTTTCAGAACCACCAGACCAGGGTGTCATGGACTCAGGCAGAATGCTCTCTCCACATAAATGTACTGGAGATGAGTGGTGCTTTATGCCTTACAGGCATTTCAGAGCAAACTTCTGGGCTCCACTTTAATCGAGACGGACAACATATCAGTGGTGTTCTGCATCAACAAGCAAGGGGGGGACACATTCTTACCCCCTTTGTACAGAAGCCATGAAGGTCTGGTACTGGGTGGTGAACCATAAACTGGAACTTCTGGCAGTACACGTTTCAGGCCTTCAAAACACGCTCACGGACAGCCTTAGTCGCTCACAATCCCAAACCCATGAATGGGAATTGCTACAGGATGTAGCTGATGACCCTTTCGACAGATGGGGCATTCCAGAGTGGGACCTCTTTGCGTCCCCACTCAACGCCAAACTGCCAGGTTTTTGCTCGCTAGAGCCAGGGCATGGTGTTTTGGCGAGTGCTTGTCCCTCTCCTGGACTGGAAGTTCCTCTGTGCCCTCCCTTTCCCCTTCTGCAACAAGTTCTGCTCAAGTTACAGTCGGAACCAGCAACCTTGATTCAGGTAGCACCGTTCTGGCCCAGATTGATCTGGTTCCTGCTTCTGCAACAGCTGGTTCCTCTTCCGTTATCCTTTCACTTGCTATACCAGGAGCAAGGCTGTCTGCGAAACCCCAACCTTAAGTCTCTGCATCTCCACGCGTGGCTCCTGCAGACTGTCAGTAGCAGGTTTGGAGTGTCTGAGGGGGTAGCAGAAGTATTGGTGGCCGCTAGGAAACCATCTACTAGGGCCACTTACGCCATGAAGTGGAAGTGGTTCAGCCGATGGGCTGCTGCCTGCAAACTAGATCCACTCCTGTGTGAAGTAAATTGGGTTCTGGAGTGCCTGTTATCTCTTGTCGGAATCAGGCCTTCACTATTCCTCCATAAAGGTACACCTTTCGGCTGTTTCATCCTATCACGTAAGGGTGGATGGCAAGAACTTGGCCCAGCTTGACCTATCGCTTACCTTCACCAATGCGTGTATCCCGCACATTAAACTCCTCACATACAGGATCCTGTCCCCTGGGATTTGTTGTTCATGTTGGAAAAGTTGACGTTGTCCCATTTGAACCAGCCGCGAGTTGTGAGCTTCACCTTCTCTCTTGGAAAGCATTATTTTTAGTTGCTGTCACCTCAGCCCAGAGGATCTCTGAGCTTCAGGCTCTCATGTGTAAACAGCCATACTTGTTTTTTCACAGGGACATGGTGTCCTTTCGTATGAATCCGAAGTTTCTCCCAAAGGTGGTGTCTGAGATGATGCTCAATCAAGACATCAACCTACCGGTTTATTACCCGGAGTACTCCAATAAAAGGGAGGCATTGTTGCATACCTTAGATATACATAGAATCCTTTGGTATTACAGTATATTGACCGCACTTGGTCCATCAGGAAATCCGACCAGTTGTTTGTTTGTTTCACCCAAAGGATGTCAGGCTCACCAATCACTAAGCAGACCTTGTCAAAGTGGCTTGTCAACTGCATTGTTTTCTGCCATGAGAAGCATGGAAAACTCCTGCCTGTGAGAGGCCATTCTACTAGAGGGATTTCTGCCTCTTTTACTTCACTCAGAAACGTGTCTGCAGCAGACGGCTGTGCCGCAGCCACCTGGAGTTCAGTGCACACCTTTTTCTGGCATTACAGTTTGGACATTGCTTCTAGATGGAGGGCAGGCTTTGGCCTTGCTGTCCTCCAAGGGCTTCTCTCTTCATAACCCAGGGACTTTACTTCTGTTCCACTGCCCGTCTGACTTGGTGGTATCCCAGTACTACTTGGGACTCGGTCCTATCTGTTATTACCTGCTGCAAGAGCTCTGTCTTGAAGTAAGATAGTACAGTTACGTAAGAATTAACTGTAACAGCAGATCTTTGAGAAGGTATGCTTTCCCTCCCTCTTTCTCCCAGTGCTTTTTCTCCGGCTATCCCTTCTGGGATGGCAAAACCTCCTCGGTTTGTCCAATCCTTTAAGCTAGCCAGGTCTCTGTCAGGCGAACTGAGATGGTGCTGGGGGACCACCCCTTTATACAGTGGCTGACGTTGTGGGTGATCCCCTGCCTTGAACTGCTGGCTAGAAGTTTTCCTTGGGGTCCTAGTGCCTGGGGGCATAGTCCTGTCATTACCTGCTGCAAGTCTGCTGTTACAGTAAGTTTCTGTGTAACTGTGCTTTCTAGGAGTGGTATGTGATGTTCATCTACACTGACCCACCAGACTTCCCCTGGCAAGTGGCACACTGGTATTGCTCTAGCGGGCAAGATCTGAAATCATGGGGCGATGCTGAAGGAGTTTCCACCAGGGTGGGTGGGAGGAGCCAGATTGAAGACTTTCCGGCAAGCCTTAAAGGGAAAGGACACTGCCAAGAGTGTGGATGAACATTATATTGAGGTCGCGAGGGCCAGCAGATTGCAGGTGCGCCTCCTCACCACCCGAGACCACCATCAGCCTATTCACGGATCCAACGAGTCCATTGAGGCTCACGAGGGCCAGATTGCAGGCACCCCAGACCACCATCAGGTACGAACGGAGCACGGACACAATGTGGAGCCACAGGACTGTGGCGCAGTTTGTACTTGTTTGCTTTGGCACCTTTTTTTTTTATATATTTCTGTCGGCTCAGAAATACAGATAGTTTTATTTTCAAACAATTTCGTTGCTTCTAGCACTAGCCTTATGCATCCACTAATGTCCATTAAGGACCTTTAAGGAATTTCTTCTCTTCTTTACCGCATGTTTGAAAGTAATTGTTAGTAAACTAGTAAAAGCTGTTTGTAAAAGATTACCACATCGGGGGCATAAATACCATTCCTCAGTGCTAAGACTTAATGTAAAGTTATTTATTTTACATTGGGGGCAAATCGAGAGTGAAAAAAGCAAACATCTGAGCAAACCTCTCCTAAAGTTACTTATTTTATATTGGGGGCAATTCGGAGAGTGAAAATCACATTCGGAATAAGCCTCACTTAGTTACATTTTTTTTTTTTTTTTTACATCGGAGACTGAAAAAAACAAAAGGTTAACTCCCTAGAAGCATTGTGCAGTGAACTCTGAATAAGAAGGTTAACTCCCTAGTAGCATTCTGTTGAGAACTCCTCCCCTAGCAACTCTGTCTATATAACCATCTTACCTGCTTTCCACAGCCTATTCACTGGACCCAACGAGGGTCCATTGAGGTCACGAGGGCCAGATTGCAGGCGCCCTCCCTCACCCCCCCCCCCCGGGACCACCATCAGGTACGGAATGGAGCATGGACACACTGTGGAGCCACAGGACGGTGGCACAGTTTGGACTTGTGTTTGCCCCACGTCGGCATAGGGCTAAGGCTGTGTCTGAACCAATCAACACACTTTGCCATTAGCAGCCTATATCTTTTCACCACTTGAGGCATCCTTGTCCTGCATACCCATCCACTGATTCCCCTGCTTAACACTTTAGCAGTTTCCTATACTCTCCCTCCAACTCTCTGTCTCCTAACAACCCCCTTCCTGTGACACCTGAGACAGTGTCCCCTTTGCTTCTCAATCCCTAGCACCTCCCCCTGGCAGCAGCCCAGCAGCACTAGAATGCTAGCTTTACTCCTCGCCTCTGTCACCCTCCTCCAGGGAAACCCTAGTTCCTTGCCCGTGGCTCACCCCTCTGTCACCCCCGCGACACATCACCGGCTCCCACCTACTCTACCCTTCTCTGTAACCCTACTGCCCTCCCCTCTTACACACCGCCCAGCTATCTCCTCACAACACCTCCTGCCATGTTCTCTCGCATTTCTCTCCTACCCCACCCTCTGCTCCCTGGCCATCCCTTGTCCAAGCAGCATATAAGCAAAAAAGCATCATGCTAACACCAGCAAACAGAGAGTACTAGCCCTCCTCAGAATCTTTGCGCTACTGCTCCTTATGTCAGGCAGTGTCCACCCCAACCCAGGCCCTATCTCATGCAGTCCTAGCACACCACGCCTTGGGCTAAGTATAGCAGCGATGAATATCTGCAGCTTACCCAATAAACTAGCACCACTACAATGCTGGATGCTGCAGCATCAACCAGATGTGCTAGCCAGGATGCCTCCCCCCTCCCAGCTAACTGTCAACAGTAATATTACCTCAGACCCACTCACCATCGCCAGTGGCCTAAACGCTGCATTTTCTGATCTAAGCACAGTGCTACCAAACAACTTTTTCGACCCCGCCCATTACCCCAGAGCCAAACTATACATACTCCCCCTTCAACCTCAGGGATATTACTAAGAATGAAGTAAGATTATACCTAGTAAAAGCCCTTGGGGGCTCAAACTCCTGCAAAAACTCCTTTGACATGAAAATCCTTAATTTGGTACTTGACTTGGTGCTCTCACCCCTGACCGCTCTCCTTAACCTCTTCCTATGCCTAGGGCAGTTCCTAACTGACTGGAAGGTGGCCACCATCATGCCAATACTAAAGAGTGGAGACCCTACCCTACCCAATAATTATTGGCCCATCTCCATTCTCCCTCCCCTCTCAAAAGCCTTGGAAAAAATCATTGCCACCCAACTTACAGACTACCTGTTTATGCACGACATACTATGTAGGGAACAATATGGTTTTAGAGCTGGACAAAGCACAATGTCTGCCCTCATAGAGTTCTCCAACTCGCTGCATAATGCCCTAGATAAGAAGCAGATAACAGGAGCTTTGTTCATAGACCTTTCGAAAGCATTCGACATAGTCTCCCACATCCTGCTCCTTAAATACTCTTCGCCACACCGGTTTGTCCCCAGGACCCATTGCGTGGTTCACAAGTTACCTTACAGATGGGTCCCAGTGTGTGAGGATAAACAGCACCCTCTCACCCACTCTGCCAGTCCGCTCAGGAGTCCCCCAATGCTCCATTCTCTGCCCATTACTATTCAGCATCTTCCTGAATACCTTGCCCAAATCCTGTCCATGTAATCTTCTTCTATACGCAGATGATGCGGTAATGTATGCCTCCCTCTCGGATCCTACAATCCTTCAGTCCTCCCTTCAACTTGCCTTCAACCATGTTGAAACTTGGTTCACTGACCACAGACTGGTGGTCAGTGTAAAAAAAAAAAAAAACTAAATCAATGCTCTTTGCCCACTGCCAGAGCAAGGAATACAATGCCCAGCTTACAATCCTTTACAAAACCCTCCTCCTGCTGGAACAGGTTTACACCTATAAATATCTGGGCATTACCTTCCGATCCTAACCTCTCATTCCTCCCACATATCAGTAATCTTTCCTCTGCCATAAATACATGCACAGGACTACTGTATCGGCACAAAGACTGCCTACCTCCAGAGGCCCTAAACATTGCTATTACCTCCTCTGATCTCTCCCTTGTAAACTATGGGCTAACCATCTACACAGCCACAGACCGCATTGCACTAATCAGAGTCCACCTAGCTATCAACAAAGCCTGCAGGCTTCTTGCTGGAGTAGATAAGCATACCCACAGCTGCACCCTGTATGCACTAACAGATATCCTTACCCTAGACGAACGAGTACATTACTAAACGTGTCTGCTAACAAAGAAAATACAACTAGGCCTTACATCCTCAGAGTGTCTGCCTCCCTCCGCACTGTTCATATCACAGCAAACATCTGAATGGCAGATAAACTAACTTGGCCTGTACCCAGAATCACAACCACCCTTGCCCAAAGGTCTTTTCCCTACAGAGCACCATGCTGGTACAGTGAGCTCCCCCGCTGGCCATTACCTCCATCTCTAGACTAGGCTCCTTCAAAATAGCCCTTAAAGACCGCATAATCTCCACCCGTTACTGCCAATGCTCCAACTAGAATAGGAAGCTGCCTAGGCATGGCAAGAACTTGGGTTACATTTCTCTTTATTCCACTACTGTTATTGTAATGACTGTGTGTTTTTATTCCACTGCTACTGTTGTAATGACTATGTGTTAATGACAATGTTGGTAACCCAACTGCTCGCACCGCCTGCTAGTGTACAGGCCTCACCATCACTTTGATTCTACTGTTCCCTGACGTTCACAAGCTCCCCTCAGGATTTGTATAGCTAAACAACTGTTTAGGACTGATAGCACTGCTCAATCCCTGTTGTTTTCTTTTCTCCAACCTCACTGTAATATTACATACTGTCAATCAATTGATGTATTGTACTCTGACGAGGAGCCTTTGTAAATGAGTCCTTGACTCAAAGGTTGTAGTCCGATATTCTCAATAAATAAAAAAATATACCACTCCTAGAACTACTGTTACAGGTGAGTAACCTGTTTTTTCTTCCTAAGGTGGTGTCTGCGTTTACCCTGAACCAATCTATCCATCTCCCTGTGTATTTTCCAGAGCATGCCAATCCAGGGGAAGCACTGCTTCATACTTTAGATGTGTGCAGAACTCTGAAATATTATCTGCTCTGAACTAAGGACTGCAGAAAGACAAGGCAGCTTTTTGTTTCTTTTGCCGCAGGAAGAGAGGGCGTTCAAGTTTCCAAACAATGTTTGTCCAGATGGTTGGCGAACTGTATTGTTTTTTGCTACAACAAGTATGGCAGTTACCAGGGGAGGTCTGAGGAAACGTGGAATTAGAGGCAGGGGTCATAAAGTGGAAGGAATGGCCCTTCTCCCGGTGGTGGTGCTTCCCTGACGAAGCTTTGCTCAGAAAATCATTTGGCCAGTAACTTGCTCTGAGGAAGAGGGATTCTTCCTTCAAACCATTGGTAGGCAACTTTAACAGTACTATGACCAATGGATATTAAGTAAAAAATTGTGAAAATTGAAGAATGTACGTGGTGAGTGAGTCTATTTTGGCAGAAACGGTAGATACATATAAGACTGTGCCATCCTCCCAGGCTGCTTTGTACTGCTTGGAAATCATTCCAAAGTTGTGCCCTACTGGAGGAGATGTCCTCGATGAAAATTAAACAGTTACGTAAGAACTTAACCATTGCAGTAGGTTTTCGAGAGAATCTCTTCCATTAGGCCATGCTGTAACCTCTCTCCTTCCCGCTTTTGCTTACAGTGAGGATCATATCAGATGCTGTGCCTGAAACTTGACTCCATGCATCCTGTCTCCATCCCTATGCCTCTCCATGCATGCCTAGTGCTGGTCTTATCTCCTGGTTCCTCTTGGTCGGGGGTCCTCCGAGGTTAATCTCTGACAGGGAACTGAGGAGTGATGGGGGCTACCCATGTTATGTACCCATAGATCCTGCCCGTCATTGTGGGTGGCCCCCAGCTAGCAAAAAGTGGTCTGGACGCTGACGGCTTATAGTTCCAAAGGTGTGGCCTAATGGAGGAGATCCTTTCAAAGATATGTTCCGATAAGTTCTTAACATAACTGTTCTTTTCCTAATGTAACTCTGGTCTGCAGGTCCTGCTTGGTAGGTTTCAGTGCTGGTAGTTTTGCAGTATATTCTTGCAGCTTTTCCTCCAGATGTGCTGAACATTTGCCGGAAACAAGCCAGAAGTCCACAAATCTAACAGAGCATGCCTAAAACTAAAGAACTACGTAGTTCTGTCTAAATATTAGTTCTGTCTAAAGGCCCTTAAGGTACAGGGAGTTTAAACTGCGCTCTCACGCCCACATCCTGCCTTTCTAAAGGTAAAATTACAAATACTCCGCAAAGGAGACTATGGGAAGTAAAATGTACAACACTCTTTAAAACTCATGAATGTGGACTAAAAGTTATGGGGCATTGTACATGTTAAAAAGTTTTTGTTTTAAATGAACAATTTAGCATTGGAAAGACTGCTTCAGAAGTACGTCAACACCTGATTGTTCAGGGTTTTCCTGCTGTGATCTCTTATCTGTTCCTTTTTCCGTTTAACACAACTTTCACATTCTGATGTGACAATATGTTGCTTTTAAAAGGCTTTAATTTGTGATACAGTAAAGTACTTAGTATCTGTGTAAATTATTCTTGTGCCTAGGTTTACACAGCACCTGAAGAAGGAGCCTTTGAGATTGTGAAAGCTTGTTTAACATGTCTGTGTTGGTCTAATAAAAGAAATGACTGACAACTTCTCTTACATTGATTCTACCCTCTGACTAACATGGCAGTACTGCCCTGCACTGTGGCAACTTTGTTAGCCAGTTGCTTAAACTGAGGAGAGCCACATAGGCAGGTTCATGTCTTAACAATCCAGAATCTAAATCTGGCCCCACATTTGCATACAGAGTCTGTGATTGGAATAGTTTAGCTTTATTCTCCATCTGTATTGTATGAGGTTGTCATTTTTTTCCCTATTGTTTAATGTTTTTCAGATTTGGCA
This sequence comes from Neoceratodus forsteri, assembly GCA_016271365.2. NCBI lineage: Eukaryota > Metazoa > Chordata > Ceratodontiformes > Ceratodontidae > Neoceratodus > Neoceratodus forsteri. The sequence goes on from CM057458.1 coordinate 559,895,594, forward strand.
GAAAGTGACTTGCCATATACACAAGCCATAATGGGCAGCGGTAAAGAAGACTACACTGGGAAAGAAGTGCTTATTCTAGGAGGTGGAGATGGGGGAATTTTGTGTGAACTAGTCAAATTAAAACCAAAGATGGTCACCATGGTCGAGATATCCTTTTACATCGTTTATAGCTGTTGTTGCTTTCCTGAGCAGCATGTGAAACCTGCCTTCATTTATTAAGTTCTTCTCATCTAATAGTTGCTATATAAAAGGACATCAGATTAGTTTCATACACATATTTCTGTGTCAGTGTTGCTCAGCTGAAATGTGTGTACAACGCACATTTCTTGAAAGGTGCTTTGATGTATATTATATGATTGGTTATACAGGTGTGCATTCATTGGCAGTGCAATAAACGTGGTCAGTTATATTTATATATGTATACTGTATATTGAGAATGATTTAATTGAAATGTTATTTGTGAGGTCCTAGAGAAGCAAAACAGTGCGGTATGTAGGTTTAAGAGAAATGCGTTTAGATAATATTAAGGTGCAATACATTGTATGTACAATAGAACAAAAGAAGCAGTCATTAATTGTATTTAAACTGGAATTGCAAGAAAGCCTGCAAGTAATATGTATTTATTGATTTTACATAGTAGCGTAATAATTTAAGGCCAGAAGGGACTCAAGTCCATTATGTCTACTGAAACTACTGTAAAAGCAGGAGTGAAATATGTGTGCTGAGCCAACACAAAACAGTTTCGAGGGATTCCCTGCCCACTCTACTGTCCAAGGTACCTGGAGATTCCCTTAGTAAGCAGAAATTTGTCCAGGCTTATCTTAAGGCTCTGTCCAGACTAGAGGACTTAAAATGGTTCAAGTCTCTTAAGCCGTTGTAAGTCCATATAACATGGATTACGTTTGTACTACTGGCGGGTACAAAAACATGTTAAAGCCTTGCCTAGGACCTAGGTTTTAACATGGTTTTTGAAACAGATTACAATAAAGACCTATGTTATCTGCAAAACTGGAAAGGCAGGCACAGTTCCATCTCTACTTAGGTCCCCCAGAAGGTGTGTTTGCAAGCCCAACTGAGCATGATCGGAGGAGCAAGTATGGACCCTGCAGCATGGATGTTTTAACTGTGCTAAAACATGGCTGAACTCAGTCAGGATGTAGCAACTGGATAAGTGCTGAAACATTTTATAAAACGTTACAGCTTCCTGTGTTGTAGTCTGGACAGGGCCTTAATCACTGTACTGTCATGTCCACTGTCTCCACTGGTAGGCTGTTCCATAGGTCTGCCACTTTCTGGAAGAACATGTGCCTCCTGTTGTAACTCCTGAGTTTCCTACTCGGGAGCTTCAGGGTGTGCCCTCAAGCCTGCTGTATTACACTAGATCAGACTTTTCTTCTGTTTGAGCTTGTTAATGGCCTTGAGTATGCAAAGGACTGAGATCATATTTCTACACCAAATGGTGAACCTTTTGCACTTTATATGTTTCCCTAGTTGCTGGTTTCCTAGCAACCTTTAAAACATAGAACATAGAAACATTGGCTGTCGGTAGATAAGGACCGCTAGGCCCATCCAGTCTGCCCATAAGCCTTATACTTGATTACGGCTTCTGACCCTCCATCAGATTTACCTCTATGGTTCCCCTGTGCCTGTCCCATGCATGTTGGTTTTCTTTTTCTGCTTGCTTTCTGTCCCTCCTGACCAGCCCCCTTCTACCGGCCCCCACAGTCCCGACACCCCGGCATCTACCGGACTCACCTCTGGCTTCCACGAGGTGCCAGCTGGCCAGGTGTGGCGCCTACGAGGGGTCGGCATCATCTCACCAGTTGGAATCTTTCCGTCTTTCTTCCCTGAGTATGGTGGTGTGCAGTGACGCCAGTGGGCGAGTCGTGCATGCCGGGCGTCTGTCCCCTACGTCTGTGGGTCCGTTGCGCCATCCCCCAGCTGCCGCTAGGGGCCAGGCAAGCAGCGGGCTCCATCTCCACCCAGCCCTGGAAGAGGAGAGGAGAGCTGTCGTCTGGATGCTCGATCCTCTCCATCCCCACCTGACCCCCGGCAGCCCGCTCGCACTGCGAACATGGGTCGCCGGCATGGCAGGAGGAAAGGCACGGATGCCTTGGCTCCCCATGCATGTTTAAATCCAACCACAGTGCTTGCTTCCACCACTTCCTGTGGCAGACCATTCCGTGCGTCCAGCACCCTTTCTGTGAAGAAAAATTTCCTCACATTACCTCTTAACCTGCCACCTTCCAATTTCATGTCATGTCCCCTCATTCTTGTACTCCTCCTGTATTGGAAGATTCTCCCCCCTGCACCTTGTTTATTCCCTAGAGGTACTTGAATGTTTCTATCATGTCCCCGCTCTCTCTCCTCTCCTCCAGCGAGTACATATTGAGGTCCCTTAATTTCTCCTCATAGGTTTTGTGGTGCAAGCCCTGTACCGTCTTAGCTGCTCTTCTCTGGACCATCTCCAGCCTGTTAATGTCTTTTCAAAGGTGCAGCCTCCAGAATTGCACACAGTACTCCATGTGAAGGCTGACCAGGGTTTTTTTTATAAAGGGCATCAATACCTCCAGCCTTCTGCTGGTGTTACCCCTGCCAGTGCACCCCAGCATGCCACTTGCCATCCCTGCTGCCTTTGTACTCTGCTTTGACATTTTCAGGTCATCTGAAATAATAACACCCAGGTCCCTTTCTTCCTTGGTGACTGCTAGCACCCCCAAATAATCCTGTAGCTGTCCCCATGGTTTCTATGCCCCAGATGCATTATTTTTCACTTCTTTGAATTAAACCTCAGTTGCCACTCCTCAGACCATTTCTCAAGCCTCCCCAGGTCCTTCCTCATTTTCTACGCCCCTTCTGGAGTATCCACCCTGTTACAAATCTTGGTATCATCTGCAAACAGGTAGACCTTTCCTTCCAGCCCCTCTGCAGTGTCACTAATGAAGGTATTGAACAGGACTTGCCCAAACACTGATCCCGGAGGTGCCTCGCTGATCACCCGCCCTCCCAAGATTGTACTCCATTTACCACTACCCTTTGCCTCCTGTCCATTAGCCAGTTCCTAAACACCTTGTCTCCCATGCCCAGACTACCCATCTTGTTAACCTGCCTCTTGTGTGGGACGGTGTTGAAGGTTTTGCTGTAATCAAGGCAGGTGATGTCCACTCCCCCCCCCCGGGATTTACTTCCTTTGTCACCCAGTCAAAGAAATCTATCAGCTTCATCTGACATGACCTACCTGCTGTGAAACCATGCTGCCTCGGGTCATGGGTACCAATGTCTTCTAGATGTCCCACTGTCCTTTCTTTGAGCAGTGCCTCCATGATCTTCCCCACTACTGAGGTGAGGCTGACCAGCCTATAGTTCTCTGCCTCTTCCCTACTGCCAGATTTGTGTAGAGTGACTACATGTGCCCTCCTCCAATCCTCTAGCACCACTCCTGTGTTGAGTGCCAGAGGTTCTGCTAGCTTTCTTCGCAGCTCCCTTAATATCCTTGGTGTATGCCATCTGACCCCATCGCTTTGTTCACCTTCAATTTAGTGAGCTCCTGCTGGACACTTTCCTTTGTGAATGGTCTGTTGTCTACCCCCCCCCCTTTGGTAGCTGTTGCTCGGCTGTGATCTCTGTCTCTCACCCTCTTCCGTGAATACTGAACTAAAGTATTTATTCAGTATTTCTGCCTTATCCATGTCTCCATCCTTACACTCCCCTTCCTCCCCTTTGAGCCTAACAGTCCCCCCTCCTCCCCAGTTTTCCTTCTTTCACTGATGTGCCTGTAGAACATCTTGTCCCCTTTCTTTACTGTCTGCTCTAATTCTTCCTCAGTCTGCACCTTTGCTCTCCTTACTGCTCTTCCCACTTCCCTTAGACACTCTAGGTACACCTCCTTGTCCTCCTCCTCCCTTTGGGGCTCCTTAAATTTCCTGAACCTTGCCCTTTTAACCTTTACTTTGTCTGCCACCTCTTTTGAGAACCATAGTGGCTTTCTCCTTCTCTTGCCTTTGGATACCAATCTAATGCATTGGTTTGTCACTTCCACTATGGCTCTTTTTAGGTGCTCCCATTGCTCTCCCCTTCCCCCATCCCCCTTTTCTCCAGGGCTGTTTTGATACCTCTCCCCATTTCAGCAAAGTCTGTCTGCCTTTATGAAATCTAAAACCTTTGCCCTAGTGTGACTTGACTGAGTCCCTATCCCCATGCTGAAACACACTATGTGGTGATTGCTGGATCCCAGTTACCCTTCTGCCTGGACATCTGCAATTCTATCCCCGTTGGTCATCACTAGATCCAGAATCACCCTGTCCCTGGTGGGATCAGGCACAAGCTGCCAGAGTCCTGCTTCCTGTAGGGAATCTAGGATGGCTCTGCTTCCAGCACTTGGTCAGAAAAGGTTAAGGTTTGTAAATTTTAACTCTTGAGGTACTGAAACACTCTACCATTTGAAAGAGTCAGAAGATTCTGCCTAAATCGAAGGACTAATAGTTCCTTCATGGACAGGTTTAGCAATGGGGTACCATGGCTGCCTTGACTTGACTGAACTGGTGGCCTTGATGGAAGAGGGATGCCTGGATATCGTAGCAGTCACAGAAACATGGTACACAGAGAACCATGACTGGGATGTTATCGTACCAGGGTATACAACCTACAGGAGAGACAGGGAGGGGAGAAGAGGGGGAGGAGTAGCTTTCTGTGCAAGGGAAGGGATAAAAGCAGCAGAACAAAAGAGTAAACAGGGTGGAGAGGAGGCACTGTGGGTCACCTTAGAGACTGGAAATGGCATCACAATCTGCACAGGGGTTATATACAGTCCCCCATGTCAGGGGGAAGGAATGGACAAGGATATGATAGAAGGCATCCTTAGGATGGCAGAGAAAGGGAATATACTGTTGATGGGGGACCTGAATATGCCAGATGTTAACTGGAGCACCTTTGCTGCAGCCACATCCAAGAGCAGCGCCATTCTCGATGCCCTACAGGTGGCATGCCTCAGACAGCTAGTTTTGGAACCCACTCGTGAGGGAGCAATCTTAGACCTCGTACTCTCAAATGGGGACAGTGAGAGGATCTCAGATCTAGAAGTGGGTAGCCATCTGGGAACAAGTGATCACCAAACAGTGTGGTTCACGATAAACTCAACTACAGAGTCAAGCCATACAAAAGTGAGGGTACTGGACTTCAGGAGGGCTGACTTTGGCAAGATGGGAGAGTGCCTTAGAAAAGCACTAGCAAACAGGCTAGGAGGAGGGGTGGAGCAACAATGGGGAAACATCAAAACTGCCATCACGGTGGCAACAAGCCTTTGTGTGATACAAATAAATCAAACCGAAAGAGAAAGCCACTGTGGTTCTCAAAAGAGGTGGCAGGGAAGGTTAGGGAGAAAAAGACAGCATTTAGAAAGTATAAGGAAACACAGAAGGAGCAGACAGAGAACTGTACCAGTTAAGGCAGAAGGAAGCAGGGAGGGAAGTCAGAATAGCAAAGGCCCAAACTGAGGAAAAGCTAGCCAACTCGGTTAAGAAGGGGGATAAAACCTTTTATAGGTACAACAGTGAGCGTAGAAAGACAAAGGGAGGGATAGTGAGGCTGAATAGAATGGACGGTGGGTGGGCAGAGAGTGACCGTGAAAAAGCAGGGATACTGAATGAATACTTCTGCTCAGTATTCACAAAAGAGGAGAAGGGGGAGGTGCCTAATCCAATTAACAGATGCACTCTGGATAGGGGGAGTGATCCCAATCCTTTCACAGCAGAAAGGGTTCTGAAAGAACTCCTAAAACTGAAGGTGGACAAAGCAATGGGGCGTGATGGAATTCACCCCAGAGTTCTAAAAGTATTAAGGGGAGAACTAGTGACACCACTGAATACCCTTTTTAACAAATCGTGGGAGGATGGTGTAGTACCTGAGGACTGGAGGAAGGTGGATGTGATTCCCTTTCACAAAAGTGGGAGCAAGACAGAGGCAGGAAACTAACAGACTTGTCAGTTTGACCTCTGTGGTAGGGAAAGTGATGGAATCACTTCTGAAGGAAAGAATTGTTGAGTACCTAGAGGCCAGTGCGGCACAGGATCCAAGGCAGCATGAGTTCACAGCAGGAAGGTCATGTCCGATGAATCTAATTGATTTCTTTGACTGGGTGACCAAAGTAGTAGACCAGGGAGGGGCTGTGGACATGGCCTACCTAGACTTTAGCAAGGCATTTGACACAGTCCCGCACAAAAGATTAATAATCAAATTAACCAGCCTGGGAGTGGGTCCCAGGGTGGTAGCCTGGGTAAAACATTGGCTGGACAACAAGACACAAATTAATTGTAAATGGAGTCCACAGTGAAGAAAGAGGGGTTCCTAGTGGGGTACTGCAGGGTTCAGTACTGTGTCCAGTCCTTTTTAATTGACATTGCAGAGGGACTGGAAGGAAAAGTATGCCTCTTTGCAGATGACACAAAGATCTGCAACAGGGTTGATACACAAGGAGTCACAGAAAGGATGAGAAGTGACTTGGCAAGGTTGGAGGAATTATCAGAAGTATGGCAGCTTGGATTCAATGCAAAGAAGTGCAAAATAATGCACCTGGGAAACAAAAACCCAGGGAAAGATTACACAATGGGGGTAGTAACAACAACAGAAATGGAAAGGGACATGGGGGTAATCATATCAGATGACCTTAAGGTTAGCAAGCAATGTGAGAAGGCAGTAGGGAGGGCTGGGGGGATTCTAGGATGTATAGGGAGAGGCATCACCAGCAGAAAACAGGAAGTTGTTATCCCTGTGTACAGACAGTTGGTGAGACCCCATCTGGAGTATTGCATTCAGTTCTGGAGACCCCATCTCCGCAAGGACATAGACAGGATGGAGGCAGTCCAGAGGAGGGCAACTAACATGGTGCAGGGTCTGCAAGAGAAGCCATATGAGGAGAGGCTAAAGTAGCTTAATATGTACACCCTTGAGAAGGGGGGGGGACATGATAGAAACTTTTAAGTACCCTAGTGGAATCAACAAAGTTGAAGAGGGTAGCATCTTTCAGAAAGAGATGTGCAAGAACAAGGGGACACAATTTGAAGATGGGGGGGGACAGCTCAGGGGCAATACGAGGAAGTTTTTTTTTTTTCACGGAGAGGGTGGTGGGCGCATGGAACAGCCTTCCTGAGGAGGTTGTGGGGGTCTAAAACTGTGGGAGAATTCAGGAATGCATGGGACAGACATAAGGCAATTCTTGTTGGGGGTAGGAAGAAATAGGCTGTTGGTTTACTAGGATCTGCAGCTTATCCTGTAGGTAGGGAAATGGGCAGACTAGGTGGGCCAAGCGGTCCTTATCTGGCTTCTTTTTTTTTTGCCTCCCGTGCCCCTTGGCCAACCACTCCTTCGGGTCGCCAATGGACCCACAGCCCACTGAGTCATCCCCTCATTGCCATCCACCATCCCCCCGGTTGACCCAGCGTACCCCTTCACCAGGGGAACCCCCCTTCCGGGGCTCACAAGAAAGGAGGTGAGGTCTAAATCTGTACCAGGGCGCATGATGAGGGATCAGCCTGGAAGGCTACTGGCTGGGGCCGCCTGGCAAGAGGGGACCCGGGTGGGCAGTTTTCCAGTTTTCTACCTCTTTCCCTCCCTCTCCCACATTACAAAGATATGAAAACGCCAGCAGAAACAGGCCTCACGGTCTATCGAGTCTGCTTGATTGTGCAGCTAGCCCCTCAATTTGCAGCTGCCCCACCCACCCTCCCTTCCTCACAAATACCCCCACTCTGTCTCATCCTCTTAAACTGGCTCTGTGCTACATGCTACCACCTCCTCCAGCAGAGTATTCCACTTATCCGTCACCTTCTCAGTGAAATAATGTCTACTGACTCCCCTCTGATCTCATCTGGTGCCCCCTCATAACCCTCCCCCTTCTATTCTGGAAAATCCTTTCTTTACTAGCCTTGTTAATCCCCTTCAGATAGTTAAAGGTTTCGATCATGTCCCCCCTGTCCCTCCTCTCCTCCAGGGAATACATGTTCAGCTCACCCACCCTCTCCTCATAGAAGTATCCCTCTAACCCCTGGATCATCTTTGTTGCCCTCTGCTGTACACCTTCCAACAATCTGATGTCCTTCTTCAAGAATGGGTGCCAGTACTGCACGCAGTATTCCAGGTGTGGGCTGACCAGCGACCTGTAGAGGGGCAGGATCACCTCCCTATTTCTGGAGGAGATTCCCCTCGCTGTACACCACAGCATCCTGTTGGCTTTTGCTGCTGCTCTCCTGCACTGAGCTGAGTTGTTCATCCTCCCTGTTATAACCACCCCTAGATCTTTCTTCCTCGGTGCATTCTAGCTGTACACCCCCAGCTGATAGCTCCTCCCCTGGCTTTTAGCCCCGAAGTGCAAGACCTTGCACTTTTTGGCATTAAACCCCAACTGTCATACATCCAACCACTCCTGCAATTTGATCAGGTCCTCTTGCAGTCCCCTCCGCCCTTTGATGTCATCAACCACGGCACCCATCTTTGTGTCATCTGCAAAGAGACTGATCTTACTCTGAACCCCGTGGGAGATGTCCAGTATGAATTTTCCGAACAACAGTGATCCCAGTACTGATCCCTGCAGCGCCCCGCTCATCATATCTCTCGGTGATGAGAGCGCTTCCCCCACCATTACCCTTTCCTGCCATCCCTTCAGCCAACTGGTGATCCAGCTTACATAGAAACATAGAAGTTGGCAGCAGATAAGGACCGCAAGGCCCATCCAGTCTGCCCATTTCTTTTTCTACCTTATGAATGTGCCATCGGCCTTTTGCTCTCTCAAAGGCCTGTCTAGTCATACTCATCTGTATTGCTCCCTTATGCCTATCCCATGCCTGTTTGAAGCCCTGCCCTGTATTCATATCCAGCACTTCCTGAGGTAGGCAGTTCCATGCATCCACCACCCTTTCTGTGAAAAAGACCTTCCTCACATTAACCCTTAATCGGCCTCCCTCTAATCTCATGCTGTGTCCTCTTGTCCTGCTATTTTTCTTAAATTGAAATATGTTAGACTCTTTCACCTTGTTAATGCCCTTAAGGTGTTTGAATGTTTCAGTCATATCACCTCTCTCCCTCCTTTGCTCTAGGGTATGGGACTGACAGTGTTTTCCGGCATTCTGGGAACGCTCAGGACGTGGACAAACCACCCGATAAGGAATCCAAGAAGCTGGATTACGCGAGGCGTAAGGTTTACGCTGCTTCCTCCGTAGGCCTTTGTCAGGCTAGCTCGGCACTTCTGACGGCACATTTCTCACACGGCCTCATGGGCTCCCTGGATGAGGTGATTCCTCATCTCCCAGTTGACCTTCAGACGACGGTCAAGCAGGTGCAGGATCAGGGAAGGGTGGTGGCAAAACAACAGCTACAAACTTCGTTGGACATTGGCGATTCTTGTGCCCGATCAGTAGCGGCTGCAGTGGCCATGCCCTGCTGAGCTTGGCTGCGGATCTCCACCTTCACGGCGGATACCCAGCACTAGCTGGCAGACATTCCCTTCCTGGGCATTGACTTGTTCGGGCCGGGGGTGGAAGGCCATCTCCAGAGGATCAAGAAGTCCAGTGCCACCTTGGACTCTGTCACGTCTGCCCAGAAGGACAAAGGCCGCCAGCAGCAACGTAAGCCATTTCGCCCTTCCGTCTGGCCCACCAGCACCAGGGCCAGCAGGCACACACTTGGCGCGCTCAGGCCAAGTCTGCCGCTTCCTCCAGCAGGAAGCCTGGAGGCAAGGGTCCAGGAAGTCCCTCAGCGGGCCCTTCCTCCAAGCCTGCCCAGTGACGAGTTGAGGGTTGTCACCCCCAACCTCATCACTCCTCCCCAGTTTCCCCCCCCCGAGAGGGATGGCTCCACCACTTCCTTTGCACCTGGTCCGCTATCACCACGGACCGCTGGGTGCTAGAAGTGGTGGGCAGGCGTCTGCCTCTGGAATTCAAGCAGTTCCCTCCCTATTGAGCCGTCGCCCACGGGGGGACAACGGGGACCACAGTCTCTCTGTCGGCTCGTCGAGCCGACATTGCCTTGCTCCTCCAGAAGGAGGTGATCAGCGAGGTGGCAGATCCTCCTCTAGACCCAGGGTTTGTGTCCAGGTACTTCCTCGTCCCAAAACGGACAGGGGGCTGGCGCCCCATTCTCTACCTACACTACCTGAACAAGTTCCTAAGGCAGCGCACCTTTAGGATGGTCACTCTGGCTCAGATCATTCCATTCTTGGAACCAGGCGTGTGGTTTTGTTCTCTGGACCTTCAGGATGTGTTCTTTCACGTCCCAGTTTGTCCGTCTCATCAGCGATTCCTCCTCTTTCGAGCAGAGGGATCTCTTTACAAGTTCCGGGCCATGCCCTTCGTCCTCTCTCCAGCTCCTAGGGTCTTCACCAAATGCATGGCAGTGGTGACTGCATTCCTGCGGCACCGAGGGGTCCGGGTGTACCCTTACCTGGATGACTGGCTGATTGCAGCCCCCTCCAGTTTGGAGGTGGAGTGGTCCAGGGAGCTGGCCCTCCAGGTCTGCTGTCAGATTGGCCTCCTCATCAACGAGGCCAAGTTGGAACTCATACCAACGCAGGTGATTCAGTTCATCGGAGCAGAGCTCGACTCTCTTCGAGCCAAAGCCCGGCTCCCGGCGGACAGGGCCGAGGTCCTTTCCTCCTTTGCCCAGTCATTTCTGGTTAGGCAGTTGCGCCCTGCCCAGGACTTTCTTCACCTCCTGGGCCTCATGGCGGCCTGCACCAGCTTGGTCCGTTGGTCCCACTCTCATATGCGTCCCCTACAATGGGAGCTGGCCCGTCAGTGGTCACAGTGCTCCGGTCCTCTGGTTCAGCCAGTGGCGGTGACCCAGAAGATGTGGGATGGCCTACAGTGGTGGCTCGTTCCAGCTCATCTGCAGGAGGGTATCCTGTTTGTCCGCTCTGAGCCAACGGTCACTCTGATGACCGACGCCTCTCTGATGGGTTGGGGTGCCCATCTGGGGGAGCTCAGAGCCCACGGCCTCTGATCCCTTCAGGAGTCTCGATGCCACATCAACCTGCTGGAGCTTCGAGCAGTCCGACTAGCCCTCAGCACCTTCACTCCGTTTGTATGGGGTCAAGTGGTCCAGGTCCAGACAGACAATACCGCGACCATGTACTACCTCAACCGACAGGGCGGGACGCACTCCTTGCCCCAGTACAAGGAAGCTCTCCGCACTTGGTCTCTCGTGATCAGCCTGGAGGTGGATCTCCTAGCCATTCATGTGGCAGGAGCCTCCCAACAGTCTGGCCGATGCCCTCAGCTGGATAGGCGCTGCATCTCACGAGTGGTCTCTTCTGCCTGAGGTAGTACAAGATCTGTTCTCCCACTGGGGCACCCCTCAGGTGGACTTGTTCGCCTCCAGGGAGAATACCAAGCTGAGACTGTTTCACACGGCCCACCCCCCTCAGCAGGGCTCGCTGCAGGGGGATGCCTTCTCAAGGCCGTGGACCCCAGGCCTCTTCTACGCCTTCCCTCCATTTCCCTTGATCTACAAGGTGCTTCTCAAGGCGAAGAGGGACAAGGCACAGGTGATTCTGGTGGCCCCAGACTGGCCCCGCCAGTTCTGGTATCCAGATGTCCTCAGCCTCAGCTCTAGGCTCCCGAAGCAGCTTCCAGCCCGCCCGGACCTGATCTCAGTCAACAAGGGGAAGGTACTCCATCTGGACCTTAAATCCCTGCACCTGGTGGCCTGGTTCTTGAGCGGCTAGAGTTCCAGGCCTTGGGTCTTTCCGACGAGGCCCTCAATGTCGTTGAGGCGTCCCGTAAGGAGTCGACCAGAAAATGCTGTGCCTTCAAATGGAAGAGATTCTCCATTTGGTATCAGGACAAGGGGTTGCACCCTTCTTCTTGTTCCTTGGCTAGCATTCTGGACTACCTGTGGTCCCTTTCTCAGCTAGGGCTTCGGTTGATGACCCTTAAAGTGCACCTAGCAGCCATCTCTGCTTACCGGGCATGGGTTGTGGCGTGATGCGGGAGAAGGTGGGTTGTGCTGTTTCAAAGGCCTTGATCACATATCCCCTCTGGTGCGAGAACCTGCACCTCCGTGGGATCTAGTGCTGGTATTGGCTAAGCTCATGGGCAAGCCATTCAAACCCATGCACAAGTGTGGATTGTCACACTTGTGGAAGATGGCCTTCTTGGTGGCTATCACATCAGCCAGAAGGACAGGGGCTCTCCAGATACTATTGGTGAACTCCCCTTATCTGGTCTTCCACAGGGACAAAGTTGTCCTGCGACCCCACCCGAAATTCCTTCTGAAGGTGGTGTCAGAGTTTCACCTTAACCAGGTGTTGACTGTGCTGGTATACTACCCTAATTACACCTCGGAGGCAGAGTACAGGCTCCATACCTTGGACCTGAGACGTGCTCTCTCCTATTACAAGGAGAGGACGGCGGAAATTCGGGGAGAGATTCGCCAGCTGTTTGTCACCTACGCTGAAGCTGCTTCTGGCAGACCTGCAGCGAAACGGACTATTGCAAGATGGATTATATCATGCATAGGTATGTGCTATGAGTTGGTGGGCAAGGAGCCTCCCAGAGGGATAAGAGCTCATTCTACCCGCCATACTGCTGCATCGGTGGCTGCTCCCAGGGACATCCCTATCCAGGAAATCTGCCGGGCTGCTACCTGGAAGTCAGCGTACACCTTCATCACCCACTACCACATCGACCTTGAGTCACGCCGGGATGCTGGTTTTGGGGCCTCAGTTCGCCAATCTCTGTTCCCTAAGTAGGGGGTGTGCACCTTGCCTCCCTCCTCCTGGAGAACTGCTTGGAGTCTGCCAAAGAGTGTGAATGAACAACATATCCACGATCCTAGAAAAACCGGTTACTCACCTGTAACAGTAGTTCTAGGAGTGGTTTATGTTCATCCACACGGACCCACCTGACCTCCCTGGCTGCAGACGCACAACACCTGGCCTCCAGCAGGCTAAGATCTGATGTCATGGGGCAGAGCCGAGGTATATTCCACCCGGGTGGGTGGGAGGAGCCAGCATGAAGACTTCCGGTGAACCTTACAGGGGAAAGGGACATGCCAAAGACTGTGGATGAACAACATATACCACTCCTAGAATTACTGTTATAGGTGAGTAACCTGTTTATGTCTCTTATCTGTATTCTCAGTGTTGGTGAGTGAAAGAAGTCGGAAGATGCTCGAAGTCCTATAGGATGTATTCCTGGTACAGAAGGTGGAGGAGTGACCTATACTTTTTTTAAATTCCTCCTTTATGTCCTGACTTGAGTCACACCCTTCTTTCCCCATTTTGAGTCTTCTTTAGCCCTTTTTTCACTTAAATATGGCTCAAACCAGGTTTTTCACCATTATTCTCAGCTGTTTTTGTACACCTGTTGTCCCATAAGGTTGGGGAGCAGTGTCTGCCACATGCTAGTTCTTTATAGTTGCAAGAAAAGTAATCTTACACAATGGGTGTTCAAACGAGAGAATACTGATGAAAACCTAATCTGAACCATATTAAAAGTAGCGCTCCTTTTGTAATTTCAGCTGTAAAAAAAAGAGGGTAAAGCAGATTTAAAAATGGGGAAAAAAGGGTATTATACAAGTCGAGGTAAAGGGAAGTCTGAAATAGAATAAACAAATATGGGTCAGTAGTTTCACCACTATTGGGCACTGCTGCTTTAACATGGAGCTTGTTACTGAAGAGAAGGAGCTGATGAATCTCAGCGATGTGCACCCTAAATGCTAAGAGAAATGTGGCAGGAGCTGGCTGCCCCACTGGCAGACCTGTTCATTTGTTCACTGGAAACAGGAGTGGTGCCAGTGGTTTGTAGGGCAGCTGATATGGCACTCTTGCAAGAGAGAAGGAGCAGAGATGAACCAGTGCACTACAGCCCACTCAGTCTGACTTCTGTAGTGGGCAAATTACTTGGCCATTATTAAGAAGAGGATGGTGGAGCTTCTGGATGCTAACCAATTCCAGGAAAAAAAAAGAAATAACATGGATTCATGGTGGAGTGGTCATGTCAGATGCACCTTTTTGACTTTGACTGGGTTAGGAAGGTAGCATATAAAGCACGGACAGTGGAAGTACCATACTCCTTCCCCTCCTGCAATTCTCTCAACCACTTGACGGCTGTCAAGTGCTCTGCCTCAGATCAGGCTGCCTTGGTCCAGGGCCAGTTGCTAGGTCCATGGTATCCCTGTCAGTCTTGTTGGCCTCAACATAGGCCAGCCAGGAGATCGAGATTTTTCCCTTCCCGGTCAACCCATTGTCGGAGGGGATCAAGGAAGACTTTATCTCTTGGACGCCGGTGCTATGGGCTGTCACTTAGGAGGGTCCGGAGCAGTTGGTAGACCCGGCTGTCTCCTACCAGGAACTGCCTTCCTCTAGGGTCATGCAGCAGGAGCTGGTCTGTGTAGTCTACATGGCCCCTCTGCCTGCCTGTCCTCATGCTGCAGTAGCAGTGGGCCTTGCTTGAGTAGGGTTCTACCCATGACCCTGATGATTCCCTGGTCACCACCAGTCCAGCCCATTATGGACCCCCCTGAGACAAATGTGGATACCCGTCTCTCCTCCAATCTGGGTGGCACCACCGCCATGATAGCCGTTGCAGGGGCCCCTACCAAGGACTCCCGTCTGGCCACCGGCTTGTCAGGCCGACTTTCTGTGAAGATCACTCACTCACTCACTCAGATAAATCCCAAGTGGTGCACAGTGGAAAACTGCTATTTTCGAAGAATCCTCGTATGACTCCAGTGGGTCCTGCATGCAGTCCTCGAGGACTCAAGGGTTTGACCATGAATTGATAGAGGAACTGACTACTGACCACGGGCTGGTATCTTTTGGGGCTGTTCTCAGATTGATATCCAAGTCCATGGAGGTCCCTCTGGAACCAGATCAGAAAAGGCTAAGTATCCCTTCACTGAAATTTTGAACAGGGATGATTCCCCAAGGGTCACCTTCCCAAAGGCTGTAGCCATCATGGGACCGGCTCTGGAGCTTTGGCAGCATCCGGCATCCTGTGCAACAACCTCGGCCATATGATCCACAAATATATGGCCCTTACTGGCACCTTGTCCGGTTTCTTGGACATCCCCCTTGGCTGAGGGTTTGGTGTCTGACTCTGTTTTCAGGAAAACCAGCAATGTTGGGGATGTGGACAAGCTCCCTGACAAGGATTCCGAAAAGCTTGACCATGCAGCCAAAAAGGTATATGCTGCATCCTCCCTGGGTCTCTGTCAGGCAAGCTACGCTTTGATGATGGCCAACTTTGGTCTCTCCCTGATGGGACTGCTGGACCATGTCATCCCTAGCCTACTTGCTGTCTTGCAGATAGCGGTGAAGATGGTCAGAGACCGTGGTCAAGTGCTGGCTAAACACCAGCTCCAGACCGCCTTTCATATCGGCGATTCTTGTGCCCATTCCATGGCAGCGGCCATTGTGATGCGTTGCAGGGGCCTTGCTGCGGATCTCCACCTTCACGGTAGATACCCAGCTCTTTGGCCGATGTTTCTTTCTTGGGCACTGACTTTTTTGGCCCAGAGGTGGAGGGGCATCTCACAGGGATTAAGAAGGCCAGTGCCACCTTAGATTCTGTGACTTCCTGGCAGAAGGCCCAGAAAGAGCAGAAGTCAAAGAAGAAGCCCTTTCAGTTTTGGCCTTTTCAGTCACAGCAGCTGAAACAGCAGCAGCAGCAGGGGCAGTCTCAAGTTTGGCACCCCAAGACCAAGTTCAGTGGTCAGGGCACCAGAAATGGCGGGGATGGGGTAGTGGTGCCCCTCCGGCAGCAGATGCCAGTGGCCCCTCCAGAGCTGCCCACTGATGGGTTAGGGGGTTGTCTGCCTCCCGACCATCCATTCTCTGCTTCAGCTCCCCATGGGGGGGGGGGTCAGCTTCGCCATTTCTGGTACAACTGATCCGTCATTACTTTGGATAGATGGGTGTTAGAAGTGGTGGGAAGAGGGATGCCTCTCATCTTTGGGGCTCTCCTGATGTACCGACTCCACTGACTAAGGGAGTCCGTGATGTGTCAGGACACACTGTCCGCCCTCAAGGAGAATATTGTTTAGCTCCTCGAGAAAGGAGCCAGAGCCCATGTTCCAGACTCCATGGCATGTCAGAGTTATGTGTCCAGGTAATTCCAGGTTCCTAAACAGCTGATCTGAATTAGTTTCTGAGGAAATGCAAGATCTTAGTTCGAGAGGGCTCTTGCAGTAGGTAATTACATATAGGACTGACACCGGCTGGCAGCAGGACCCCACGGAAAAATTTCTAGCTAGCAGGCCCTGGCGAGGGACCGCCCCCACGTCAGGTGACCGGCATCATGCGACGTCGGTATAAAGGGGCGGTCCCGGACGCCCGCCTTCCAGTTCTTTCCCGCCGTTAGCTCGTGTAGCGCCTCGTGGTAAAGTTCATGCTTAGTCAGCCCTGTTCTTTCGTCGGTTTTACCGAGATTTCCAGTATTTTTCTTCTTCATCGGTAGGTCAGCAGCCGGTGTATGTCGCCCTCACACCTCCAAAAACAAGTGCGACTGCGCGGCGCCTAACTGCCACACAAGGACGGCCATTCCCTCTGCCTTTTTGCCTAGGTCCCGACCACCGGTCGACCAGTGCCCGCATTGCCTGCACTTCAACGCGGCTACCCGCAGACGACACCAACAGTCCCTGGAAGCCCATCTTCTAAAGAAAAAGATGTCTTCGATGGAAAAAGAATTGAAGAAGCTCAGGCAGGCGTCGACTTCTCCAGAAGGGCATCGTAAAAAGCAGGACAAAGAAAGGCACCGGAGAAGGCCTCTCGCCAGCGACTCCGCCAGAGTCGCGCCCAGGTAATATCCCCTCGGGGACCGCCCGACGGCAGCCTCCATGTTTTGGAGGAGGCGTCGGCCCGTCTGTTGGGCTCGCGCTCGGGCCTTGCGGGCGCCTCCGGGCAAAAGGAGGCCTCCGCCCCCAGTTCCGCTGCAGGCTTGTGGCCAACTGGTGCGGGCGACTCCCATAAGTCGGACGTTGGCTCCTCCGACGTCTGCCGGGAGAAGGTTGATAAGACGCCCGACCCTTCAGGGCGGCGCATGACCTCGTCCCCCTCGGACCGGGCCGCTTCCCTTCCTCGGCCCGCCTCCGACAAGGACCCCATAAGACGGACACTGGCTCTCCGCGCCCGCTGGATTCAGCCCTATGCCGCACATTGGCCCTCTGACGTACGCTGGCGACGGAACTTACGCGGACCCTCCAACCTCGGCCATACCCGGTTCCTCACAGCCTCGCTGGACGCCCGGGAGCCCGAGTCACCCCAGCCTGACCCCGAGGACTTTTCCCCCTCCGTCCCCGGGCGATGTGGGGGATATTCCACCCCCGTCAGATCCTCCTCCTAGGGAACCAGACCTGACGCCGGCCCCCCAGATGCCGGCTCCAGTGCCGGTCCTGCCGACGCCAGTGGGGGATATTCCCCTTCCGTCAGGCCCAGCCCCCCCCCCGGGCCTCTCAATGTTGACCAGCCCATGGGGCCACCTTCTGGGCCGTCTGCTCCAGCAGCTCCTCCAGCGCCCGGGTCCCCGCCATCTTTTCCGACGCCGTCATACCCGGGTCCGCAGTATCCAGTGCCGCAGTACCACGCCGGTCCGCCGACGCACAGTACCCGACGCCAATACCTGCACCGTTTTCTCTCACACCTGGGTTTTTGATACTCGCCTTACAGATACAATCTGTACTTTATCCCTCCTCCTCCTCCACCTCCAGCGCCCTCTTGGCCGCCGGTGGATCTGCAGGAGACTCTGGCTTCCTGGTGGGCTGAGGCCAAGGCTCAGCTCACCAAGGAAGTAGAGAGCCGTCTTAAGGCGATGGTGCTGCCCCCGGCCCCCGTACGCCTGAGACGGCACACTCCCTCACCGCCTCCGGACTCCAGAGCCCTTCCCTCTGGATCCCGAGAGGGGCAGGACACGCGTCCAGGGATCCCCCCTAAGGAACCCGTTCCTCCCCCTAGACGTGTTAGGGAGTTTTATTCTGCTTCTGATTCTTCTTCTTCACTCTCGGATTCCTCGGATTCCTCCGACGGATGCTCCGAGAGAGACGACGAGCCTTGCTGTCCATCCAAGCCCTGGCCGAGGACCCCTCCGACGTCTCCTCCGGAGGACCCTTCCTTCACAGAGTTGCTCAGAAAGATCCAGGAAGTACATCAGTGGTGCTCATTGGAACCAGATCCTCAGCGGGTCAGACTCGCCGAACATCTGGACCTGCCCCTGACAGCTCCTACCTTAGTGCCACCCTGGATCGAGCCTCACGCCCACCTTGTTTCCACTATTTGGAAACAACCGTCGGCCTTAGCCCCGCTTCCCAGGAAGTCTAACAGGCTATACCAGGCTCCGGAGGGTGCAGACTTTTTGGATTCTCACCCTTGTGCAGACTCGGTCGTGATTAGCGCCGCTCACGGCCGGTCAGCGCATCCCAGACATCTAAGCTCGCTCTCCGGATGAGGAATTCGCCTCCTGGACCAGTATGGAAGAAAATATATGCCTCTTCCATACTGGGAATTCAACCCTGAATTATGTTGCTCATATGGGGATTACCAGAAGGCCATCCTTACCGGTGGAATCCAAGATTGACTCTTACCTGACTCCCAAGTCAAGCAGGAGTTAGCTGACTTAGTCCGTTCTGCCCGATCGGCCAGTCGTCACATCCTGCGGACAACATACGCAGTGGACACTGCGGGTGAGCTCGCTTTTGCTGTAAGTCCTGGCGTCATGCCTGGCTCCGTGTCAGGTTTGGTCCCGAGGTGCAGTCAGCAATCCAGGAAGCACCTTTCAGGGGTTCAGTGCTTTTGCGGTGATGTCAAGGACATCATCACCACTTGAGGAGAAGGGGACGGCCTGAAATCCGTGGATTCCATGTACCGCCCCTATCCCCATACAGCGCAGTCTTCCGCCAGACGAATCGGCCACAAGCTTAAACCCCAGGAAGGCGGGCCACTAAACATCGGGCCTCCGAAGCTGCCAGGCCCCCACCGCCTCAAAGCAGCGGGTGCCCCAGCTGTGGCACTGCCCCACACCACCCGACTCCTCCCCTCTCCCACCGCCTCCGGACACACTGGAGGAACTGGTAGGAGGGAGATTCTCCCTCCACCTTCCGGGTTGGGAGAAGATAACGGATTCATGGGCGCTTCAGATTATAGCAGAGGGGCACTGCATAGAGTTTCTACAGAAACCACCCCGCCACCCCCCCTCTGAAGTCGTCCTATGCAAGGGACCATCTTCCTTTGGTCCGGGAAGAAATCTCTGCCCTTCTTGCGAAGCAGGCCATAGAACCCGTTCCCCCTCACCTTCAAGGGACGGGTTACTATTCTTATTTCTTCCTGGTCCCAAAGAAGATGGGAGATCTCAGACCCATTCTCGATCTCAGCTCTTTGAACCTTTATGTGGAATACAAAAGGTTCAGGATGCTCTCCCTACAAACCCTTCTGCTCCTTCTTCGGCCGGGCCAATGGCTTTGTGCGCTGGATATGCAGGATGCATATCTGCACATCTCCATTCATCCCTCGCATCGCAAGTACCTCCGGTTTGCTTTCCAGGGGGACCATTACCAGTTCCGGGCACTCCCATTTGGTCTTTCCTCAGCACCCCGAGTTTTTACCAAATGCCTGGCTGTGGTAGCGGCCCACCTGCGTACTATGGGAGCTCAGGTGTTCCCCTACCTGGACGACTGGCTCCTGGCGGCCTTGTCCAGGGAGGAGCTCCTGCATTTTCTCTCCCTCACCCAGCAGGTTTTCACTTGCCTGGGTATTACCATCAAGCATTCCAAGTCTCATCTGGATCCCTCCCAGAGACTACTGTTTATCGGGGCCATCCTTGATACAATGGTGAGCAAGGCCTTCCTGCCTCCGGACAGGGCGGCCTCTCTTCAGTCACAAATTTCCCTGCTATCAGAACGCAGGAAGGTTCCGGCGAGGTCGGTCCTACGTCTCTTGGGGCTTATGGCGGCCGCCATCCCGACAGTTCCCCGTGCTCAGCTCCACATGAGGATCTCTCAGTGGACTCTTCGCTCTCAGTGGGATCAACTTGTAGACCTAGATTATCTAGTTCTGATCTCCTCGCCGATGGCACGAGACTTGCAATGGTGGATGGTTCGAGAGAACCTATTTCGGGGGGTCTCCTTCTGTCGTTCTCCCCCCTCCCAGACTCTGACCACAGACGCATCAGGTGAAGGTTGGGGAGCCCATCTGGGTCCTCACCGAACCCAGGGTTTATGGTCCAGATTGGAGCTAGCTCTCCACATCAGTGTGCTCGAGCTTCGAGCAGTACTATATGCTCTCCAAGCCCTTCACCAGTACATTCTTCCAGTCACCCAGCGGTCCAGATGGACAACATGTGCGTGGTGTGGTACATCAACAAGCAGGGAGGGACTCGATCCTACCCTCTATGCAGGGAAGCAATGAGGGTTTGGGACTGGGCAACACTTCACAACCTTCACCTCACTGCGATTCATGTTCCAGGAGTCGACAATACCCTGGCAGACAAGCTCAGCCGCTCCTCTGCCCTGCCACACGAGTGAGAGTTGGACCAAAAGGTATTAGACGACATCTTCCAGCTTTGGGGGACTCCACAGGTAGACCTGTTCGCTTCTTCCCAAAACGCAAAACTTCCCACCTTTTGCTCGTTCGCTCGCTCCAGATCGTGGCGCTTTCTGGAGCGATGCTCTGTCTCTAAACTGGAAGGACAGATTCGTTTATGCTTTTCCCCCAATTCCTCTGGTCCCTCGTGTATTGCTGAAACTAACAGAAGGTGCGAGAATGATTCTGATCGCTCTTTTCTGGCCCAGGCAAATCTGGTTCTCTCTTCTACATCAATACTCAGAGGTTCCTCCTCTTCCTCTTCCTTTATCTCGAGGACTGCTGACCCAGGATCAGGGGACCCTGGTCCATCTGGGCCTCAAGTCCCTACAACTTCATGCATGGCTCCTGCAGACCTAGCCCAATCTTGCTTTGGTGTCTCTCCAAAAGTGGCCGAGATTCTGGTGGAGGCTAGAAAACCCTCCACTAGGTCCACTTATGCCATGAAATGGAAGAGATTTTCTATTTGGGCCGCTTCTAGGAATGTGGAGCCTTTCTCCTGCTCAGTGGCCATGATGCTTGAATATCTACGTCATCTCTTCGACCTGGGTCTCAGTCATTCCTCCTTGAAAGTGCACACAGCCGCTATTTCAGCGTATCATGTTCCTTTCGCTGATAAAGCCTTTGCTCAATTAGAGGTGTCTAAGACTTTTCTTAGAAGGGTCCTTCATCTGAGGTCCCCCCGTCCGGACTCCTGCTCTCCCTTGGGACTTGAACTTTGTTCTCGAGAAACTTACCCTTCCTCCCTTCGAACCTGCGGTATCCGCAGATCTGAAGTTTCTTTCATGGAAGACGCTCTTCTTGGTGGCCATTACTTCCACTCGAAGGATTTCCGAGTTCCAGGCCCTTATGTGTAAAATCCCCTATTTGATTTTTCACAAAGAACGAGTGGCTCTTCGCACGAACCCTAAGTTTCTGCCTAAAGTGGTAGCGGAGTCTACCTTAAACCAGTCTATAGCGTTACCTGCCTTTTTCACGCAGTACTCAAACCAAGGAGAATATTTACTCAGTACCATGGATGTTCACCGGATTCTGAGACACTACACCGATCGGACAAAGGATCTCAGAAAAACTGATCAGTTGCTCGTCTCTTTTGCTCACAAAAGGGGAAGGCAATGTTGTTTCCAAGCAATGCCTGTTGAAGTGGTTGGCTCATTGCATCACCTTCTGTTATGACAAGTACAACAAGACCCTTCCGGGTCAAGTCAGAGGTCACTCCACGCGTGGAATAGCGGCCTCTGCGGCTTGTTTCAAGAATGTGTCTGCAGCAGACATATGTGCTGCCGCCACCTGGACTTCTGTCCATACCTTTACGAAACATTACAGTTTGGACATTGCCTCTCGCCATAGAGTAGGCTTCGGGTTAGCTGTTTTGCAAGGCTTCCTGTCTTGAGGTTTGCAAGGATTTTTGCTCCTCCTCCCGGTGCCTTTCATTTGTTCCAGACTGCTTGAGATTCAGTCCTATATGCAATTACCTTCTGCAAGAGCCCTCTCGAAGTAAGATAGTACAGTTACGTAAGAACTTACTGTAACAGTAGATCTTCGAGAGACTCTTGTAGGTAATACCTTCCCGCCTCCATCCCCTAGGCTTTTCAGCTCCTTTTCCAGGAAGGAAAACATCTGCTTTCTCGTCCGGGCCTTCCGGGCCTGTGGCGAGGGAAAGAACTGGAAGAAGCGGGGGCGTCTGGGACCACCCTTTATACCCGACGTCGCATGGCACCGGTCACCTAGCCGTGGGGCGGTCCTTCGCCAGGACTGCTAGCTAGAAATTTTTCTCCGGGGTCCTGCCGCCGCCTGGCGTCAGTCCTATATATAATTACCTACTGCAAGAGCCTCTCTCAAAGATCTACTGTTACGGTAAATTCTTACGTAACGGTACTTTCAGGATGATCACTTTGAACCAGATAATACCATCTCTGGAGCTGGGCGTGTGGTTCTGCTCCCTGGACCTCCAGGATGCCTTCTTTCACATTCCAGTCCATCCGTCCCACTGGCAGTACCTCCGGTTCCATGCAGAAGGGTTTTTATATGAGATCCACGTCATGTCTTTTGACCTCTTGTCAGCTGCCATGGTCTTCGCTAAATGCAAGGCAGTGGTGGCCACATTCGAGAGGCGTCGAGGGTCAGAGTCTGCCCCTGCCTGGATGACTGGCTGATAGCTGGACCTCCAAGGAGGCAGTGGAGAGGTCCAGGGACCTGACCCTCCAGACCTGCAGAGACCTGGGCCTTCTGGTCAACCAGGGGAAGTCTGATCTCAGCCCCTTACAGGTGATTCACTTCATCAAGGCAGAGCTAGACTCCCTTCTGGCCAAGGCCTGACTCTTTGTGGACAGGGCACTGGATCATATGTCCTTTGCCCAGTCATTTCAGGTTGGGTACTTGTGCCTTGTCTGGGACTTCCTGTGGCTGGTGAGGTGCATGGCATCCTGCACTAGCGTGGTCAGATGGGCCCACTGGCGGATGCGTCACCTGTAGTGGGAGCAGAACACTAGTGGTCTCAGCGCCCAGGTCACCTGGACCCAGTTGATCACAAGGTTCCAAAAGATTGTGGAATGCCATCCAGTGGTGGCTCATCCCAGAACATGTGGAGGATGTTGTCCCATTTGTCCCGCCAGAGCCGACAGTCACCGTGACAACCGACATGTCCCTGGTGTGATGGGGAATGCACTTGGGGAACCACAGGATCCGTAGGTTCTGGACCCCCAAGGAGTCCCGTCACCACATTAACCTGCAGGAGCTCCATGCAGTACACCTTGCTGTGATGGAATTCGCTCCATTTGTCCAGAGTCAGGTCATGCAGATCCAGATGGACAATACTACAACCATGCAGGCAGCACGCACTCTCTTCATCTGTATTGGGAGGCTCTCCGCACCTGGATCTTACTGCTGGTGATGTAACAGTGGTGATGGTACACCACTGGTCAGTATCTCCTGCCCGATATGAGGCCGGATCTCCGCCCTGCAATGGTACATTAATGTTACTGCAGTGTGGTGTGCAATGCAGGGTGGCAGGATGCACCACATCATGGGGACTGTCTGCACCATATGCATATTCACTGTGTAGAGAGTGTGGCATGCAGGATAGGCCACTGGTAGTCAAGGGGGCATTGCTGGAGTCTGAAATATTTCCAGCTCCACTGATCATTGCCGTCCAAAATCCCCCTGAGGCACCCACACACAAGAGTGTCGGTGAGTAACCTTGCCATAGCTTCATGAATATTCATGAATTGCCACTCGCCTGATACAAACTACCTTCGCCTTCCACCATTAGGGTATTGAGTCCTGCATACCATGGTAGGCAGATAGCAGTGGTAATGCAGATAATTATTGTGGTATGGCTTGGATTCCTGAATCCATCCCTGTGTCACAGCAGACATTGTGATGGAAGTGGGATTTATTTTGGAACAATGCATTGTCTTTGGGGAGGAGCTTTTTATAGAGGTCATCGATGCTAGTAAAGAAATAAAGATTGCAATCGGGCCACACACCAGGGTATTTGATGTGGGAGATTTCATCAGTGGGTTGGGCGTAGAGCATCCAGAGTCTTGATTACTCTCAAATGCAGTGGGGACATCTTCAAGGATATCTCTTTCATCAGGCCACATCTATGGAACTATAGCCACCAAGCACTAGGACCACACAGAACATTTTTGCAAGCAGTTCGCTAGGGGTCACCCACTACGACGTCCTACATCAGCACTTCTCATATAAACATGAGTGCCCACTTCCTCCTCAGTTCTTTTCCCGACATCGACCACACTTGTCAGACCCTCCACGGAGCCACTGTTATGAATGACTGCTAGTAAGTGTTTTTTTTTTTTTTTTTATTTCTCTCCCTAGTTTGCGATCATTTTTTAAAAGTGATCATTGTCATTGTGTATGTTGTCTAAGAACCTGCTAAGCTCTTTAGATACTGCGAATCCAGTTAAAAGATTTCCTTGGGTGCCTACATGATGTCTGCATGTGCTGTCTCAGCGTAGCTCATAACATTAAGGCATGCGAACTTTGCCTCAAGTTTAATACAGCTACCTGGCGATGCAGGAAGAATGCCCTGGAAACCCATCTTCTAAAACAGCAGGTAGCCAGGATGGAGAAAGAGCTACAGGAAAAGAGCTCTGTTGCATCATTGTCCGCTCTTTGGGCTTCCACTCATTGAATTCTTGGGAGAAAACCATAGGGCAAAATAAGCATAAGCAACGGGAGAAAGAAAGCAGCATGGAGAAATCCTCCCTGGTACATTCTTGGTAGCTCCTCCAGTCTAGCGTGACTGCTACATCGCCGTCGACTGCCTTGGTGACGCTGCCACCAGCCAGCTGAACCTCTGACTCCTCCAGGTCGGGACAGGCTGTGAGTACCACCAGACCTAGTATGGCTGGTGAAGGGCCGTAGACATCTGGGACAACCCCCCCCCCCGTCAAAATCCCAGAGCACGCCTGTAGTACAGGCAAGCGCCTACATGCAGGCAGTGCTTTCATCCTTCGTGGACATAATGCAGTGCATGCTGCCTCCTCCTCCTGCCACAGGAGCATCATTGGTGGGGCACCCCAGGCAAGCCCCACCACCGATGCCTGTTCGATCGACTCGTCCATTGCCTTCCAGGACGTCGATGGCCTCTTCTGTTCCTTCCTTAAGGCCTACAGAAGCTGTCGACAAGGATCAGGAAAATAACCCTAACCTCATAATGCAAGAGGAAGAGGAGGAGGAGGAAGAATATTTGGAGAGCTCTTATGAGATGTCTAGCTGCACCATCTCCACAGTGAGTGAGGACTGTATTGTGTACACCCGAGACCCTCTGTGAAGACTCTTCATTCATCTCCATGATGCAGCAACTCCAGTCTTCCTTGGGGTTTGAATCCGAGGAGAAAGACATCACCAAAAGGAATTTAGTGGAATTTTTAGAACTACCCGATTCCCCACGTTATGATTTCTCCTCTATTGCCTGCCCTAGAGTATGCCACCCTGGCTGTCAGGAACATGCCTAATATGATTCCTTCCATTCCTAGGAAGGCAGATAAGCTGTACCAGGGCCCCTTAGGTAAGCACTTTTTTTTGCAGGCCAACCTGAGGCTCACTCAGTTGTGACAAATGCAGCCCATGACAGGTCTAAAGTGCTTAAACATCTTAGTTCTCTCCCTACTGACAAGGAGTCCAGGAGACTGGATGTCCTGGGGAAGAGGACCTTCGTTTCTGCTACCTTGGGCCTGAGAATTGCAAATTATCAGGCCAATATGGTAAAATACCAAAACACCCTCTGGAGGAAGGCTAAGGCAGCGTTCCAAGCCTTCCCAGAGGGTACGCCAAAGCAGGAACTGCTAAAGGCCCTCCAGCAGGGGCAGATGTAGATGAACATCTGTTAAGGTCTACTTACGACGTTTCTGATGCTTCTGCTAGAGCAGCAGCTTCTGGTGTCTGCTTGAGAAGGCACTCTTGGATGAGGGTGGCTGGATTTGCTAATGATGTGCAGCAGTACATCCTGAATGCCCCATTCAGAGGATACAAGCTGTTAGGAGCAGATGTTCAAGATGTCTTCTTTAACGTACAGGCTTCGGGAGGGCTTTCAAATCTGTACACTCCCTGTATCATACACAATGAAGAAATAGGCAAAGGGTGCCCTTTCAGCCAGCCAGCAACAGACGCCATTCAGGAGCCAGACAACAAGGTAAAAGCAGAGGAGGATCAGCTCTGTCTGCCCCAAGACCCACCCCAGGTGCCCATTCAAAAGACCCTAGAGGTGGGAGTGCAGCTGCAGCCGCAGGAACTGCATCTGCGTAACACATTCCTAGACTCCCAGCAACCAGTACCTTTGGGTGTGGTAGAATGAGGTCGTCTTTCCCTCAACATGGACCAGTGGAGGAAGGTCACATCAGATGCTTAGGTCCTGCAGATAATAGAACAGGGCCATGCTGTAGAGCTTCTGGAGCTACCTCCAGACCATCCATCAACCCCTTCAGCCTATCCTCAAGAACAGTACACACCCTAATGCAGAAAAGGGTCATAGAGCTTGTTCCTTGGGAACAAAGGAACAGGAGGTTCTGTTCTCACTACTTTCAGTCCTCAGATGCACGGGGGACCTGAGGCCCATTCTGGACTTAAAAATCTGAACCTCTTTATTCAGTACAAGAAGTTCAGAATTGTCACTCTGCAAGGCCTGTTGCCCATATTGCAAGGAGGGGATTGGATCTGTTCCCTAGGCATGCAGGACACTTATCTGCTTGTCAAGATCTGACCCTCTCACAGGAAGTACCTCAGGATCTTACTTCGAGAGGGCTCTTGCAGTAGATACTAACAGACAGAACTGAGCTGCCAGGTGTTAGGACCACACAGAAAACTTCTAGCTAGCAGTGTCTGATGGGGTCCCTCCCCCGCCATCACGTGACCGACGTCAGTGTGGTGCTATATAGAGAGTAGTCCCCACGCTCACCCCCCAGTTCTTTCCCGCTGTTGACCTGTGCACATCGGACCTCGTGTAGAACGTTGCTTCTGTCAACACCATAGTGGATGAGTATTCTCACTTTAAACTTATCATTTGAATACTGTTATTTCTTATCCTTTTTTTTGCATAAAGTGTACTTTATTATCGTTTTGTGCATGTT
Organism: Neoceratodus forsteri; assembly: GCA_016271365.2. Classification (NCBI taxonomy): domain Eukaryota; kingdom Metazoa; phylum Chordata; order Ceratodontiformes; family Ceratodontidae; genus Neoceratodus; species Neoceratodus forsteri. Next base: position 559,922,744 of record CM057458.1, read on the forward strand.
GTCTCAGACGTCTTCAGAATCGCATAAAAATAAGTGTGACTCCTCACAAGGCTAGCTATTCCCTCAGTCTCTTCTGCCTGGGCCAAGGCTACAAGATCGAGGGGTGTGAGCATTGCCAGATGTTCAATTCGGCCACACAAAAATGTCATCAGCAGTCTCTGGAAGCCCATCTTGTAAAACAAAAAATGGCTACCATGGAGAAAGCGCTAAAAAAACCTCAGGAGCATTTCTTCCTCTCCTGAGGCCCATCGAAAGAAGAAGAATGACAAGGAGAGACAGCAGGACTGGGAAGAGTCCCCATCTAAGCCGTGGCCCTAAAGGTAACTTCCCCAATGGGGAAAACATCTTCTTCCACGCCTGTTCTGGTGGTTACCAAGCAGCCGTTGGCTCCCCTGTCAGGTCTGGTTTTGGACCCGACGGGAGCCTCGGGTTCAGAAGGGGCCCACTTCCACTCAGGCTCCCAAGATTAAGAGGCCTAGTGGCATGAGCAGGACTGGTAAGTCGAATTCCGGCTCCCCCGGATCTTGCATGGACACGGCTGCTAAGTCGACTGTCAGCCCCTCCGATGGTTGCACAGCCCCGGATCCTCTGCCAGGCCCCGACAACAGGCCTGATGTCGAGCTGGATCAGCTGACATTGGAACCGCAGCTGACACCGCAGTCTCCTCCGGTCTCTCCCCCACCACCACCGCTTGAAACGGTCCCTCCGACCTCCCTGCACGGGGACATGGAGGGGGGAGAACGCCCGCCGTCCGGGGTTATTCCACCCCCCACACCGGACCCTCAAGTGCCTGAGAATCAGTCGGGCCCGATGAAGGCCCCTCTGGCCCCCTCAGGCCCGTCGGCCCCTGGTCCATCAGAACCCTCAGGGTATCCAGGCCCGACACCAGGTCCTTGGGCCCCCCCCCCACGTTGGGTAACTCACCAGGTTTCCCCAACGCCGGGTTATCCAGCATTGCATTATCCCATGCCGGGGTATCCATCGCCACGCTACCCGACGCCGGGGTTCCAGACGCTGGGCTATCCTCTGTCAGGATTTGACTGTCTTTACTATGCTGGATGTCCAGGTTATGGTTTCCACAACCCACCACCTCCACTGCCACCTCCCCAACCGCAGGTGGACTTGTAGGCTATGCTAAAATCATAATGGATAGAAGCCAAGTCTCGACTCACATCGGAGCTTGAGAAAAGACATCCGGCCCCGACACCGGCTCCTGGGCCTCAGTCTCCCTCACCACCCCCGTCGTCGGGCCATCGGCCCTCAACGTCAGCCAGGACAACAGAGCTACTGCTGTTTAACCCACAGCAAATGGAATTTTCTCAGCCTTCACACCTTTCCAGGCCGGTAGATATCCCACTTCTCAGGCTCAATTCACCCAATGACAGTCGGTCGTCAGACTTGGACAGTGACACTGCTCACTCTGGCTCTGACTATGAGTCTCCTACGCCAGGTGACCCCAAGCCCAAGGAGTCTCCAAAATCCCTGCCTGAGGACCCTTCCTTTTTGGAACTCCTCAAAAAGAACCAGGCAGCGTATGAGTGACATACTGAGATCCAGGATTCACAGAGGCAGAGACTTGCGGAACACCTTGACTTATCGGATGTCTCACCAACCCTCATCCTGCCCTGGATAGAGCCACATGAGAATTTGGCCACTACTGTTTGGAAACAGTCATCCTCACTGGCACCTGTAGCCAGGAAGGCTGACAGGCTTTACCAGATGCCGGATGGCAAGGACCACCTAAGCATTCACCCTAAAGCGGACTGGCTGGTCATCAGTGCTGCCCATGACAGGTCCACAAAACGCAAATACCTTAGTACCTCTCCACCAGACAAGGAATCTGAGGTCGTTGACCAGTACAGGAAGAAGTTTTACTCATCTTCCACCTTGGCCATTAGAGCACTGAATTATGTTGCTCATGTGAGGGTTTACCAAAAGTCTGTTCTGGGACAACTAGAGTCCAAAATAGGCTCCCTACAAGACTCGCCACTAAAGGAAGAAATGGTGGGTTTGGTCAGGTCTGCGAGATCTGCTAGCAGGCATACATTAAGAGCTACTTATGATGCGGTAGATGCCTCTGCTAGAGGCTCCGCCACTTCCATTAGCCTCAGGTGGCACGCATGGCTCAGGATTTCAGGCCTCATACCTGAAGTCCAGATAGCCATACAGGACATTCCCTTCAGAGGATCAGTATCGTTTGGAGGAGATGTCAAGGACATAATTACATATTTGCAGAACAAGGGCAAAGCCTTGTGCTCTGTCCAGTTCATATATAAACCACATCAAAATCAAAAACAGCCATTTCAGCAGTAGCAATGCCGCCAGCAAAGGCAGCCTCAAAACTGAGGCCCGAATAAACGTCGGCCCTCTTCAGTAGGCACAGCTCCCCCCCCCCAAAGCCATATCCCATAAGGCTTCGAGCCACAATCTCCAATTCCACCCACTGCCTCCTTGACTCACTGCCCCTGGAAAAAGTCTAAGGGCAGCTGGTAGGAGGAAGATTCACCTACCGGAATGGGAAAAGATAACCACAGACTCATGGGTACTACAGCTGGTGACTCAAGGCCACACAGCAGAATTCACTGAGAGACCTTCAACAAATCCTCCAGGTCACTCTTCTTACCCACAAAGCCACATACCTTTTGTAAAAGAGAAAATAAGCTCCCTGCTGGCAAAAGCAGCCATAGAGCCGGTTCCCACAAAACAAGGGACGGGGTTCTATTTGCACTTCTTCCTGGTGCCCAAGAAGATGGGCGACCTCAGACCCATTCTGGACCTGAGCTTCCTGAACCTCTATGTGGAATACAAGAGGTTCAGAATGTTGTCTCTTCCCAGCCTACATCCTCTCTTACAGAAGGGTCATTGGCTCTGCGCACTGGACATGCAGGATGCCTACATGCACATCCCAATATTCACACCACACCGCAGGTTTCTCAGGTTCTGTTTTCAGGGAGAGCATTTTCAGTTCAAAGCTCTTCTCTTTGGCCTGTCATTGGCACCCAGAGTGTTTACGAAATGCCTAGCGGTGATGGCAGCATCCTTGCGCAGACAGGGGGTACAGGTGTTCCCATGTCTCGATGATTGATTGGCTGCTTTCAGCTCCGTCGAGGGACAGTCTGGCCAGTTCTCTGGCCATTACCCTGGACACTTTCCAATGGGTGGGTATTACGGTCAGCTATACCAAATCCCACCTTTTACCTACCCCAACAGCTCCAATTTATTGGAGCGGTGTTGGATACAGTTCAGGTTAGAGCTTTCCTACCAACAGAAAGGATGGAAACACTGCAAAGGCAGGCATGCCTAGTGGCCTCACAGAGAAGGATATCAGCATGCTCGATCCTTCATCTGCTCGGTCTTATGGCTGCGGCCATTTCTGTGGTCCCCTTAGCCAGGCTTCACATGGTAGTCACTCAGTGGACTGTCAGAGTGCAGTGGACCAGAGATCAGATGCCCTGAACCACGAGATCCTGGTAGACCTGATAGCTCAGGACCTGTTGTGGTGGCAGAACCAAGACAGCTTAACCCGAGGTGTCCTGTTCCACACGGACATTCCCTCCCAGACCTTGATGACAGATTCCTCCTGCCTGGGATGGGGTGCACACCTGGGGATTCACAGGACTCTGGATCCTTGGTCCAACTGCGAGCTGTCTCTTCACATCAATATTTTGGAGATGAGGGTGGTGCGGAATGCCCTGAAAACATTCCAGCACCTCATCCAGCCGGAACAGCTCATGGTCCAGACAGACAATATGTGTGTAGTCTGGTACACAAGCAAACAAGGCCGAATCCGCTCTTTTCCCCTCTATCGAGAAGTGATGAGAGTGTGGTACTGGGCAGCCAACCACAGCCTCCATCTGACAGCCATCCATGTCCCAGGCATTCTAAATGTTCTGGTGGACGCGCTCATTCGCACACAAGTGGGAACTGAAACAGTCAGTGGTAAACAACATCTTTGAGAGGTGGGGAAGACAGCAGTTAGATCTGTTCACTTCCCCACTCAACACAAAACTACCAGCTTTCTGCTCGCTCGCTCCAGGGCATGGAGTTTTCTGGCAAAACTGGCCATCTTTGTGCTGGAAGGGGAGGTTCATGTATGCTTTCCCTCCACTTCCATTAATGCAGAGAGTACTTCTGAAGCTACAGTCAGAAGGGGGACGAATGGTTCTCATTGCTCCCTTGTGGCCGAGACAAATATGGTTCTCTCTACTTCAACAACTGTCAGTAGATCCCCCAGTTCCACTGCCAATCTGTCAAGATCTTTTGACATAGGAACAGGGGGAACCCTGGTCCATCTAGGCCTCCGGTTCCTTTATTTACATGGGTGGCACCTACTGACATAGCTGCTGCATGATTCGGGGTTTCCCCGAGGGTAGCACAAATTCTAGTAGAGGCAAGAAAGCCATCCACTAGAGCCACATATGCAATGAAATGGAAGATATTCTCCATATGGGCTTCAGTCTAAGGAGCTAGAACCCTTTTCCTGTCCAGTTCCACAGGTCTTAGATTACCTGCTATACCTCTCTGATCTGGAACTCAGTTATTCAACGCTAAAGGTCCACTTATCTGCCATTTCTGCCTACCACATTCCTGTGGGTGGCAAAACTTTGGCACAGCTGGAAGTATCCAAAACTTTTTTGAAGAGGTTCCTTCATCACAAACCCCCAGTACGGAGCTCTGCTCCTCTTTGGGATTTGAATTTCATCTTGGAAAAACTCATGCTGCCTCCTTTTGAACCAGTGGCGAGTTCTGACTTGTGCTAACTTTCATGGAAAGTACTGTTTTTAGTTGCCATTACTTCAGCTCGAAGGATTTCTGAGTTGCAGGCCCTGATGTGCAAGGAACCTTACTTGATTTTTCACAGGTGGCTCTGCGTACTAATCCGAAGTTCTTGCCTAAGGTGGTCTCAGAATCCACCTTGAACCAATCACTTCAATTGCCAGTGTATTATCCTGAACATTCCAGTCGGGGTGAAGCAATTCTGCACACTCTGGATGTACATGGAATTCTTTGATACTACATAAACAGGATGAAGCCTGTTCGTAAAACTGACCAGTTGTTTGTGTCCTTTGTGCCCAAAAGAGAGGGCACAGCTGTTTCAAAACAGTGTTTGTCCAAATGGTTGGCAAACTGCATCACCTTCTCTTACCAGAAGTATGACAAACCCCTTCCAGGGGAGGTCAAAAGACACTCCACCAGAGGTATGGCTGCTTCTACTGCTTGTTTCAGGAAAGTCTCATCCACAGAGATTTGCACGGCTGCTACTTGGAGTTCTGTCCACACCTTCACTAAGCACTACAGTTTGGTCATTGCCTCTAGGCGCAGAGCAGGCTTTGGTCTAGCTGTTCTGCAGGGACCCCTATCTTAGTATCCCTGTATACTGCAGACTTGTTCCTACCTCCCATGTCTCAGACTTGTCTGAATTTGACTGCTTGGCACTCAGTCTTATCTGTTAGTACCTACTGCAAGAGTCTTCTCGAATTAAGATAGTACAGTTACGTCTTTAAGAACGCACCGTAACAGTAGATCTTCGAGAGAGGCGCTTGCAGTAGGTACTGCTTTCCCTCCCACCTTCCCCCTGGGTTTCTTCTGCTCTTTCTCCTGTCATAGTTTTTTAGCTCCAGGAGCCCACTCCATCTCCTGTCACACCTTTCTTGGTCTCCAGCTAGAGAACTGGAGGGTGGGCATGGGGACCGCTCCCTATATAGCACCTCGCTGACGTCGATCACGTGACGTCGGGGGCAGTCCCCCACTAGACACTACTAGCTTGAAGTTTTCTGTGTGGTCCTAGGACCTGACGGCTCAGTTCTCTTAGTACTTGCTGCAAGAGCCTCTTTCAAAGATCTACTGTTACGGTATGTTCTTACGTAACTGTACTTTCTTCTTCCAGGGGAAACATTACCAGTTCAGGGTATTGCCCTTTGGTTTATCATCTATGCCATGGGTATTTACCAGATGCTTAGCAGTGGTGGCAGTAGCCCTCAGGAGAGCGGGACTATAGGTATTCCTCTTATCTGGATGATTGGCTGCTCAAAGCTCATTCCAAACAGCAGCTTTACCAGACTCTAGCACGCACCAGGCAGTTGTTTGATGTCCTAGGAATCATGGTCAGTGTATGCCAAAATAAGTTCGGACTCCTTGTCGGTGCCTGCAGTACATTGGGGCAGTCCTGGACACAGCCCAAGGCTTAGCCTTTCTGCCCCAGGACAGGGCTGAATGCCTGTTTTCACAGGCCCAGATGATATACCACGACAGGACATTCCTGAGACTGTTGGGCCTGATGGCAGCAGCTGTTATTATGGTACCACTGGCTAGACTGCATATGCTGTTTCCCCAGTGGAGATTAAGAGCCCGATGGGACCAGTGCACTAACGATCTAGAACAGAAGGTTTTAATGACATTTTCTGTCTGGAAGGTGCTTCAGTGGTGGATGGAACCCAATCATTTGCTGAAGGGGGTTTCTTTCCTGATCTCCTCCCCTCATCAGATCCTTATGACAGATGCCTTGGGGATGGGCTGGGGTGCTCATCTGTGGCCTCATCAGACATAGGGCACTAGGACGAAAGTGGAGCATACCCTCCACATAAACGTCCTAGAAATGCAGGCTGTTCTGTATGGTCTACAAGCCTTCCAGACTCATATGTGCCCAGGACATCTGCTGGTGCAAACAGACATCAACATAGTGCACTACATGAAAAGGCAAGGGGGAACTCGCTCCTACCCCCTATGCAGGGAAGCAGTGAGGGTTTGGTATTGGGCTCTAGAACATGGTCTAGAACTGTCAGCAGTTCATGTTCCAGGTGTCCAAAATGTCTTGGCAGACAGGCTAAGCAGGTTGCAGTCCAGAGTGCATGAATGGGAACTGCTAACCTCAGTAGCAGAAGACCTGTTCGACCGGTGGAGTCAGCCAGAGTTGGACCTTTTTGTATCCCCACACAATGCAAAACTGCTGCTTTTCTGCTCGCTCGTTCTAGGGCCTGGAGTTTTCTGGCGTGACACATTGTCCTTCCCTTGGAAGGGGAGGTTCCTCTATGCCTTTCCTCCCTTCCCTCTAATTCAGAGGGTATTACTCAAGCTCCAAATGGAAGGAGCAACTCTAAATTTTGACCTTGTCAGATCTGGTTCCCCTTACTGCAGCAATTGGCAATCGAACCACCAGTACCTCTGCCACTGTGCCAGGGCTTGCTGTCACAGGAACAGGGAACCTTGGTCCATCCAGATCTCAAGTCACTCCATCTCCCTGCATGGCTCCTGAAGACATAGCCATTGCCAGGCTTGGGTGTCTCAAAAGGTGACTGATGATCTTAATTCGAGAGGGCTCTTGCAGTAGGTAATTACATATAGGACTGACGCCGGCCGGCGGCAGGACCCCACGGAAAAATTTCTAGCTAGCAGTCCCTGGCGAGGCACCGCCCCCACGTCAGGTGACCAGCGTCATATGACGTTGGTATAAAGGGGCGGTCCCGGACGCCCGCCTTCCAGTTCTTTTCTGCCGTCAGCTCGTGCAGCGCCTCGCGGTTAACTTCATATCGCTCAGTCCTGTTACTTCGCCGTTTTTTCCAAAAAAGGTTTCAGTATTGTATTTTATTCTTCTATCGTCAGGTGAACGTCGGTATATGTCGTCCCCTTCAAAGAATAAGTGCGACTCGTGCGGTGCCCAACTGCCTCACAAAGACGGTCACTCCCTCTGCCTTTTCTGCCTAGGCCCCGACCACGCGGTCGACAAGTGTCCGCACTGCCTTCGTTTCAACGCGGCCACCCGCAGACGATGCCAGCAGTCCCTCGAAGCCCATCTCCTAAAAAAGAAAATGTCCGCGATGGCGAAGGAATTGAAGAAGCTTCAGCAGGCGTCGACCTCCCCTGAAGGGCACAAGAAGCGGGACAAGGAAAGGCACTGGGAGAAGGCTTCCTCCTCTGCGACTCCGGCCGGAATCGTGGGCAAGGTAACATCCCCTCCAGGGGATTGCCCGACGGCAGCCTCCAAGGCTTTGGAGGAGGCGCCGCCCGCCCGTCGGGTTCCGCTCGAGCCTGCGGGTGCCTCCAGGCAAAAGGTCCAGCCCCCAGTACCGCCGCAGGCTTGCGGCCTACTGGTGCGGGCACCTCCCTTAAGCTGGATGTCGGCTCCTCCGACGTACGCTGGGAGAAGGCCGCTAAGATGCTCGACCCTTCGGGGCAGCACACGGCAGTGTCCCCCTCGGACCGGGCCTCCTCTCATCCTTGGCCCGTCTCTGACGAGGGACCCCCGATGTCGGACGCCGGCTCCTCTGGCGTCCGCCGGATTCGGCCCCTGAGCCACACATCGGCTCCTCCGGCGGCGCGGGCCTCGAGCCCACGGCACCCTGTTTCGTCTGTCGTACCAGGCTCCCTGCAGCCTTCACTGCCGTCAGGGAGCCCCAGTCCCCCTGCCCGACCCCGGGGATTTTTCCCCTCCATCCCCGGACGAGACTCGGGATCCTGGGCTACCGTCCGATCCTCTTCCTGAAGAGCCGGATCTGACTCCGGCTCTGGCCCCGGTGCCAGCTTCTCAGACGCCGGCCCCAACACCGGCCCCGCCGACGCCGGTTCCAACACCGGCCCCTCCGACGCCAGCGGGGGATGTTCCTTTCCATTGGGCCCTCCACCCCACGGGCCTATCCCGGCTGATCCGCCCGTGGAGTACCCGGCTGGGCCGTCTGCTCCGGCAGCTCCTCTAGTGCCTGGGTATCCGTCGTCCTATCCGACGCCAGTTTTTCCAGGTCCGCAGTATCCGGTGCCACAGTACCGGCGCCGACCCTTCAACGCCATCAGTACCAGATGCGCGAGTACCGGCTCGGTATATCCACAGCCGGTTACGGATACTCCTCACGATTTCCTCCGTACAACTATCCCCTCCTCCTCCTCCTCCACGCCCCCTAGGCGCGGTGGATCTCCAGGAGACTCTTGCCTCCTGGTGGGCTGAGGTCAAGGCTCAGCTCACCAAGGAAGTCAAGAACCGTCTTCTGGCGACAGTGCACCCCGGCTCCCGTCGCCCCAGGCGGCACACTCCTCTCCGCCTCGGTTCCCGGCTTTGCCCTCGGGATCCAGAGAGGCAGGACACGCTCTGGGATTACCCCTAAGGAACCCGTTCCTCCCCCTAGATGAGCTAGGGAGTCTTTCTCTGCTTCAGATTCTTCTTCCTCTTCTCTCGGACTCCTCGGAAGCTTCTGATGGCTGTTCCGAGAAAGACGACGAGCCGCGCTCTCCATCCAATCCCCGGCCGAGGACTCCTCCGAAGTTTCCTCTGGAGGATTCTTCCTTCACGGAGTTGCTCAGGAAGATCCAGGAAGTCCATCAGTGGCATTCCTTAGAGCCAGATCCTCAACGGGTTAAACTCGCCGAGCATCTGGACTTGCCCCTTACGGCTCCTACTCTTGTGCCACCCTGGATCGAGCCTCACGCCCACCTTGTTTCCACTATTTGGAAGCAAACCGTCGGCTTTAGCCCTACTTCCCAGGAAGTTGAACAGGTTATACCAGGCTCCGGAGGGTGTAGACTTCTTAGACTCTCACCCCCGTGCAGACTTGGTTGTGATTAGCGCCGCTCACGGCCGGTCAGCACACCCAAAACACTTGAGCTCGTCTCCCCTGGACAAGGAATCTCGCCTTCTGGATCAGTATGGAAGGAAGATCTACGCTTCTTCCACACTGGGGATTAGGGCCCTGAATTATGTAGCACATATGGGGGATTACCAGAAGGCTGTCCTTAACCAGGCGGAATCTAAGATCGACTCTTTGCCTGACTCCCAAGTCAAGCAGGAGTTAGCCGACCTGGTCCATTCTGCTCGTTCGGCCAGTCGTCATATTTTGAGGACGACATACGATGCAGTGGACACCGCTGGACGGAGCTCTGCGTTTGCCGTAAGTCTTCGGCGTCATGCATGGCTCCGTGTGTCAGGTCTGGTCCCGGAGGTGCAGTCAGCAATCCAGAAGCACCTTTCAGGGTTCTGTGCTTTTGGGATGTCAAGGACATCATCACTGATTTGCAGGAAGAAGGGGACGCCTTAAATCTGTTGATTCAATGTACTGTCCCCATCCCCCACAGCGCTGTCCCTTTCGCAGACGCAGCCGGCCTCAAGCGAAACGTCAGGGAAGGTGGGCCACTAAACGTCGGGCCCCCACAGCTGCCAGGCCCCCGCCGCCCAAAAAAGCAACGAGTGCCCCAGCTGCAGCGCTGCCTCACACCACCTGACTCCTTCCCTCTCCCACCACCTCCGGACACCCCGGAGGAACCGGTAGGAGGGAGGTTCGCCCTCCACCTTGCGGGTTGGGAGAGGATAACTACAGATTCAATGGTGCTTCAGATCATAGCAGAGGGGCACTCTATAGAGTTTCTACAGAAACCTCCACGTCTCCCCCCTCTGAACTCCTCTTACTCAAGGGACCATCTTCCTTTGGTCAGGGAAGAAATCTCTACTCTCCTTGCGATACAGGCTATAGAGCCTGTCCCCCCTCATCTCCACGGGACGGGTTACTGTTCCCATTTCTTCCTCGTACCAAAGAAGACGGGAGATCTCAGACCCATTCTCGATCTCAGCTCCCTGAACCTATATGTGGAATACAAGAGGTTCAGGATGCTATCCCTTCAAACCCTCTTGCCCCTGCTTCAGCTGGACCAATGGCTTTGTGCACTGGATATGCAGGATGCGTACCTGCACATCCCCATTCGCCCCTTCGCACCAAAAGTACCTCAGGTTTGCGTTCCAGGGGGACCACTACCAATTCTGGACGCTCCCATTTGGTCTTTCCTTAGCTCCCCGAGTCTTTACCAAATGCCTGGCAGTAGTAGTGGCCCACCTGCGTTCTTTGGGAGCTCAGGTTTTTCCCTACCTGGACGACTGGCTCCTGGCGGCCCCGTCCAGGGAGGAATTCCTGTATTTTCTCTCCCTCACCCAGCAGGTTTTCACTGGCCTGGGTATTACCATCAACCATTCCAAGTCTCACCTGGTTCCTTCACAGAGGCTCTAGTTCATCGGGGCAATCCTCGACACGACATTGTACAAGGCCTTCCTGCCTCCGGACAGGGGGACCTCCCTCCAGTCCCAGATTTCCCTCCTATCGGAACACAGGAGGGTTCCGGCGAGGTCGGTGCTCCGTCTACTGGGGCTTATGGCAGCGGCCATCCCGACGGTTCCGCGAGCACGCCTCCATGTGAGAATCGCTCAGTGGACTCTCCGATCTCAGTGGGATCAACGAGTAGACGACCTAGATCATCTGGTCCTGATCTCCTCGCCGATGGCAAGAGACTTACAATGGTGGATGGTTCGAGAGAACCTATTCGGGATCCCTTTTTCATCCTCCCCGATCAGACTCTGACCACGGACGCTTCAGGAAGGGTTGGGGCCCATCTGGGTCCTCACGAACCCAGGGCCTATGGTCAAAGCTGGAGATAGTTCTCCACATCAACATGCCGAGAGCTTGAGCAGTGCTGTATGTCTCTCCAGGCCCTTCACCAATACATCCTTCCGGTCACCTAGCTGTCCAAGCGGACCGCGTAATGCGTGGTGTGGTACATCAACAAGCAGGGAGGAACTCGGTCCTACCGGCTGTGCAGGGAAGTGATGAAGGTTTGGGATTGGGCAACACTTCACAACCTTCACCTCACAGCGATCCACGTTCCGGAGTCGACAATGTCCTGGCAGACAGACTAAGTAAACATCGGCTCTACCACCGCAGTGGGAATTGGACGAAAAGGTCTAAAAGCATCTTCCAGATTTGGAGGACTCCTCAGATAGACCTGTTCGCCTCCTCCCAAAACGCAAAACTTCCAATCTTTTGCTCGCTCGCTCCAGAGCGAGACGCTTTCTGGAGCGACGCTCTATCTCTAAGCTGGAAGGACAGATTCGTCTATGCTTTTCCCCCAATTCCTCTGGTACCTCGTGTGCTGCAGAAGCTTGCTTTGGAAGGAGTGAGAATGATTCTGATCACCCCTTTTTGGCCCAGGCAAATCTGGTTCTCTCTTCTACAATAATACTCAGAGGTTCCTCCTCTTCTTCTTCCTTTATCTCCAGGATTGCTGACCCAGGATCAGGGGACCCTGGTCCATCCGGGACTCAAGTCCCTTCAACTTCATGCATGGCTCCTGCAGACCTAGCTCAATCTCGTTTTGGCGTCTCTCCTAAGGTGGCCGAGATTCTTGTGGAGGCTAGGAAACCCTCCACTAGGTCCACCTACACCATGAAATGGAAGAGATTTTCTATCTGGGCTGCGTCCAGGAACGTGGAGCCCTTTTCCTGTCCTGCAACCATTCTGCTTAAGTACAAGTGTCATCTTTTCGACCTGGGTCTCAGTCACTCCTCTTTGAAAGTCCATATGGCGGCCGTCTCAGCCTACCATGTCCCTTTCACTGATAAGGCATTTGCCCAGCTGGAGGTCTCCAAAACTTTCCTTAGAGGGGTCCTGCATCTCAGGCCCCTGTCGATTCAGCTCCCCTTGGGACTTAAATTTTGTCCTCGAGAAACTTCGCTTCCTCCCTTTGAGCCTGCGGCTTCCATGAACTTGAAGTTTTTGTCGTGGAAGGCGGCTCTTCTTGGTGGCCATTGCTTCTGCTCACAGAATTTCCGAGCTCCAGGCCCATGTGCAAAATCCCTTATCTGATTTTTCACAAAGAACGAGTAGCTCTTCGCACGAATCCTAAGTTTCTCCCGAAGGTGGTAGTGGAATCTACCTTAAATCAGTCTATTGAATTACCTGCTTTTTTCATGCAGTACTCCAATCAAGGAGAATACCTGCTCCATACCATGGATGTTCACAGGATCCTGAGTTACTACACTGATAGGACGAAGGATCTCAGAAAGACTGATCAGTTGTTCGTCTTTTTTGCTCACAAAAGAGAAGGCAATGCTGTCTCTAAGCAATGCCTATCAAAATGGTTGGCCCATTGCATCACTTTCTGCTATGACATGTACAACAAAACGCTCCCGGGTCAAGTCAGAGGTTACTCCACTCGTGGAGTTGCAGCTTCTGCGGCTTGTTTCAAGAACGTGTTTGCGGCAGACATCTGTGCTGCTGCCACTTGGACTTCAGTCCATACCTTTACTGAACATTACAGTTTGGACATTGCCTCTTGCCGTAGAGCAGGCTTCGGGTTAGCTGTCTTGCAAGGCCTCCTTTCTTGAGACCTGCTAGATTATTTGCTACTTTTTGGAGTAGTTCCTCCTCCCGGTGCCTTTCATTTGTTCCAGACTGCTTGGGATTCTGTCCTATATGTAATTACCTACTGCAAGAGCCCTCTTGAGTAAGATAGTACAATTATGTAGGGAACTTACCGTAACAGTAGATCTTGAGAAGGCTGCAGTAGGCATAACTCTATCCCGCCCTCCATCCCCCTAAGGCTTTTTCAGCTCCTTTTCCGTTGAGGAAATATCTGCTTCTCTCGACAGGCCTGTGGCGGGAAAGAACTGGAAGGCGGGCATCCGGGACCGCCCTTTATACCGGCGTCGTAGTGGCGCTGGTCACCTGACGTGGGGCGGTCCTCGCCAGGACTGCTAGCTAGAAATTTTTTCATAGGTCCTGCGCGGCCGCTGCAGTCCTATATGTATTATTTACTGCAAGAGCCTCTCTCAAGATCTACTGTTACGGTAAGTTCTTACATAACTGTACTTTCTGGTGGCTTCCAGAAAACCTTCTACAAGAGCCACTTGTTCCATGAAGTGGAAGCTGTTTGCTTTGTGGGCCACTTCTCATCAACTGGATCATTTTACATGTTTGGTAAATCAGATTCTAGAGTATTTGCTGTCATTATCAGATGCAGGATTTGCAGTACTCTTCTATTCAAGTGCACTTGGCTGCCATTTCTGCTTTCCATGTGCCTATTGATAGTTGTACGGTTGCTCAGCTGGAGGTGGCCCATCTGTTCTCGAGAGGCATTCTGCACTTGAAGCCTCCTTCCTGTCCGCAATCCAGTCACGGCTTGTGACCTGAATTTTGTGTTGGAAAGCTCACTTTGGCTCCTTTGGCCTATACTTTCTTTCTTGGAAAGCATTATTTGTAGTTACTATTGCTTCAGCTTGAAGGATTTCAGAGCTTCAGGCTCTAATGTGTGAGCCTCCCTATTTAATTTTTCATAAGGATAGGGTGTATTTACTTACCAATCCTGAGTTTCTTCCTAAGGTGGTGTCTGAGTTTACTTTAAATCAAACCATACATCTGCTAGTTTATTTCCTGAGCGTGCCAATCCAGGGGAAGCATTGCTCCATATTTTAGATGTACACAGAATACTCGGGTACTCTATAAACTGCACAAAGGACTGCAGGAAGTCCTCACAGCTCTTTGTTTCCTTCACTCCTGGGAAAGAGAGCTTGCATGTTTCTAAACAGTGCCTGTCCAGATGGTTGGCCGGCTGTATTACTTTTTGTTATAGGAAATATGATAAGGAACTTACTGGTGGTGTTTGTGGTCATTCCACCAGAGGCATGGATGCTTCTGTTGCCTGTTTCCAAAACGTGTCCACTGCAGAAATTTGTGTGGCTGCCACTTGGAGTACTGTCCACACCTTCACTAACCACTACAGTCTGGACGTTGCCTCTTGAAAAATGCCAGAATTTTGGCCTAGCTGTACTTCAAGGTCTTCTTTTGTAGGCCTGTGGGCTCCAGCCCCCCAAGACTGTTTTGTTGCCAGTACTGCTTGGTACTTGTTCCATAGGTGTGGCCTGATAACAGAGATGTCCTCAAAGAAGACACAACAGTTACACACTTACCATAACCGCATATCTTCGAGAGAATCTTTTTCATCAGGCCATGCCGTTCCACCCTCTGTCCCTCCTCAGACATAGAGCTCTGTAACGCCTGTCTGTTTCTCTAGGACAGTCTTCCTGCTGTTTTCAGCCTCGCCTGGTAGCTTGAACCATAAGCTTTCTCCTGGTTCCCTAGAGGGAGGTCTTCTGAGCATGATCTTTGGTGGGAACTGAGGAGAGAAGAGGCAGCCCACGTTTATATGAGAAGTGCCGATGTAGGACATTGTCATGGGCTGTCCCAAGTGAACTGCTTGCAAAAAGTTTTTCCGTGTGGTCCTAATACCTGGTGTCTGTAGTTCATTGGTGTGGCCTGATGAAAGAGTCTCTCAAAGATCTACTGTTACAGTAAGTACATAACTGTTCTTTTTTTTTTCTTCATTAGTCACAAGTGATTTGAGCCAAACCCACAGTGTACATTGTCAGAGTCACACTGCAAAGATGTTTCCAGAACAGGGAATGAGGAACCCAAAGCAAAAAGTACTTTTTAGTCTGCATACTTGTAAAAATACGAGAAGACACAGACAGAGGGGAGGAAATTTACAAAGAAGAACAAGCATTTGTTAATGCCGAATGTTTGCTTGCAGTAAGGGGGCTTTCAAGAGCCCCTCTGGTGTTGGGACAGTTCTTAAAAACATAAAACTATACTAGTATCTTGACCCAATTTAGCTTATATTTCTTTTTTTGTAATATGGTTATTAAAGCTTTTTTTAACTTTTACAGAGGGCATGAGAGACAGATATACATGCGTATTGGAAACAAAGTGGCTGTGCTGTATCATCCAATTTCAGATTTTCCTCCTACAATGGACAGCCTCAGAAATCAATAGTTACAGATACTACATATACAATAAATTAATAGGTTTTGCCTACCATAGTACATCCGTGTTAGCTGCACAGCTAGACCAGGAAAAAAAAAAGTAAGAAGTAGAGAGGGGAAAGGGAATAAGGAGATATAGAGGGATAGGGGACACAGAAGGGGGTGAGGGGCACTGCTTCATGGCACAAAATCAGGGGTATGATTCAGCTGATACAGAACCCACCTGCGTCACGCTCCTCAAATTGAGGTAACATTATTCATAATGTAGGTTAATTTTCCTACACCATGTATTTGTTGAATAGTGTTCTGCCAAAGGGTGAGCATGGGAGGTTTTTTGGTGTGCCATTGGCATGTTTTTATTTTTTAGCAGCTAAGAGAAAGATCATAAGCAACCTAAGAGTTTGCCCCCAGATAGGTTTCCTGAGGAGGTACAGCCAGCAAAAGTAAAGAAGGGGTTGTCTCACCAGGCAAGTGCAGATATCTTCCAATTCCTCTAAAACAGCCCTGCCAAAAGGGTTGGAGTACTGGGTATGTCCAAAAAACATGTCTGCCCCAAATCCCTGCCTGCATACTTTCGATTATCTTTGGCGAACGAAAAACTCTGGAATGACATTTCCAAACAAATCTGTGCTAGTAAGTAATGGCTATGAAGTGGTATTCAAAAGGGTGTATTTAAGCCTTGTCTCCAATAATAAAAAAAAAAAACAGGTTAACAATCAGTTACATGAATATGAATGCATACATTTGGGTTAAACTAAAGCCAGAGGCATTGACGGGGTAAATAGTGTTACAAGACATGGCAAGGGCACAAAAGTTAAGAGCAGCCAGAGGCATTGTCACATCTCAGAGAGAACAACAGGCAGTGGAGGGAGTGCAGGAGGAGTGGGGAGAAAGGGTGGGGGAGGGAGTTGTAGGAGATATGGGGTAGATAATAGAAGTGCTGCCCAGCTGTTACCCCTCCCACTCCATGCAAAGGTGCAGTCACTGAAAATGAACGCATTGCCTCGCCTACTGTATCTGTTGCAATGTGTCCCATGTTCAGTCCCAGGGGAGAACTAGATAAATGGCAAAAGATGTTAACAGATTTTATTTGGGGTGGGGTGCCACCCAGGATTAGGAGAAATCTCTTGTATCTACCAAAGATAAACGAGGGATTGGCGCTTCCAAATCTACACTAATATTGTTGTGCTGCACAGATGAGGGTGGCTCTGTTATGGGATAATTCCCAATATGACGCACTCTGGAACAGGATAGATATATTAGAAGAAATAGACCCACCGCTGGGTGCTGTCTTATTCATGGTGGGGGGATAGGCATTTAAGAGTGGATTATACTGGCACAGGGGCAGTGCTGGAGGGATGGAGAACAGGAACCAAGAAGGGAAACGCATCGAAGCAGATGTGGAGATATAAATGGCTGGTGTACGACATTCAGTTCACACCAGCAAAACATGACTGCTGGCACAGAAGACAGGCACAAAGGGGTATGGTCTCTCCAGGGCAGCTATTCACAGGGTCCACCGTGCTGTCCTTTGAGGCAGCTAAACAAAAATTTGAATGGGAGGAGAGGGACTGCCTAAGATTCTATCAAATTAGGGATTATATACAGGACACAAGAAGGAAGTTGGGCTGGGATGGACTAGAGATGGGAGAGAACACACTGTTTCGGAAGATCTGGGCATCACTGAATGGTGAAAGGGCTATTTCATTTCTCTACACAAGCTACATAACCGATCTTCAACTTTTCTCAGAATACATTAAGGTCAAATGAGAGGACGACTTAGGGGTGGTCCTAACAAACAAACAGTGGGATATAGTTTGGGAAAATACTTGCCATACATCGGTCTCTCCCACTAGGAGGGAATTCGGATGGAAGATCCGAACCAGATATTTTTAGTCCCCACACAGGCAGTGCACAGGGGCCAGGGAAGCTCAAAGGCTTGTTGGAGGGGTTGTGGGGAAACACATGCTCATATTTTTTGGGGGTGCCCAGAACTTAGGGAGTTTTGGAAGGAAGTGAGTGTGCATCTAACAGAAGTATTTACAATACCTCACACCTAGTAATGGGAATACAGCCACTGGGGATGAAGGGGAAAGATGAAAAACACCTATGGGCCATCCTCACTATTGCAGTGCTGAAGGCAGTGACACAGAAGTGGATGAGAGGAGAACCACCATCCATAGTAGAATGGAGGGGAATAATCTGTGAAATCCAGAGACTGGAGAAATTGACTCTAGACCTTAGGCGACAGACACATGCATTTCAAAACCAATGGACGAGGTGGCTGTTGTATGAGGAACAGATGGATTCCCCATAGCTGGGTAGTTTGATATCAGGGGTGCAAGGGGAAAGTGTGGCATCCTGAGGAAGGAGAGGGATTAGTAACTAGCAAGTAGGATAAACTAATACTGGATAATTCATTCGAGACTAAAAACAGACCAGAGAGAGGGATAAATTAAAACTCGGAGACCAGTTGCATCATAGACAGATATTTTTTTTTAGTGACCTGTTTTATTGTGAATAAGATATTTGTACTTTCATTGTTTATGTAATGTTTATGAATGATTAATACCTAAACAAGAGGACATATACTATTGACGTCTATAATGATATGTATTAGGATGTTATGGTTGAACACGATTTATAGTAACATTAAGTATAATATCAGGTATGGAGGTGAATACAGTAAATCTTGTTTAAACTGTAAAACAATATCTGATGTTAACATGGAAAAGTGTGAACTAAATAAAAGAAGTATAAAAAAATAACAGAAGTGCTATGTAGAAAGAGCTGAGACAAGGACTGGGTAATGGTAAGGAGGGCTGATTAAAGGAGACAGTCGCAGGTGCTAGAGGCAGAGAAGAGTAGGCGGAGCCTGGATTTGAACGGGCCAAGCTTAGGTACGGAGGAGATGTCACTGCTGAGACCATTCAACCAGCTAGGGGCCCTATGAGCAAAGGATCTTTGTCCCTGGGTGGTACGACAGCGAGGGACCTGCAGGAGTTGAGATTCAGATCCCCTAGTGTGGCGAGGGTTACTAATGGGGCAAAAGGGGGCTTGGACTCGGGGGGGTGCTTGGCCAATGGTTATTTTCTTTGCCATAATGCAGGTTTGGTACTTTATGCGGTTTGTGAGTTGTAGCCAGTTTGTGCATAGAGGTCACACACGAGTGAGACAGTGAGCTCCAGTGATGAGCCGACAGGCTTTGCTGAGAGATGTGGATATGTGTCTGAGGACAGTTATAGTAGCAGAGCCGTATATAATCAGGCCATAGTCAGTTATGGAGACAACAGAGCTCTGAACAGTGACTCTTAATGCTTCCGGAGGAAGGTGTTGCCTGTGTCTGTAGAGTAGTCCAGTGCGAGTATTTGCGGCTTTGGTGACTCTATCAATGTTGGCACCATAGGATAGGTTACAGTCAAGAGAGGTCCCAATATATTTAAAAGATTGCACCTGTTCAAGGGCAGCTCCAAGGCAGTTTGTGATGGTCAGGGGGTGTAGCCTGTACCTGTTGTGGGAGCTGCTGAAAAGCATTGACTTGGCTTTCTTATAATTTATTTTTTTAAGTTTATTTATTGAGTTCTTGGATAATACCTGTGAGCAGATGCTCATTGAAAGGTTCCACATCCGATACGTTAGACAACAAGGTACAATACTGTGCACAAATATACAAATAATGAGAAAAATATTCATGGAGGTTACAGAAAACAAACATAAAGCACTAACTAAGCTAAGGCATTGTACAATGTATGCCCGTGTCAAGAAGATAAGCAGACAAGGATAGGGAAGGATACAGTGGGAGTGGGAGAGCTAGGTGAGCAGAGCACATAGGACAGGGGGAGGAGGGTAGGGAAGAGGTCCTGGGGCAAGGGGCAGAGTCAGGGGGGGGTTAGGGAGGTGTGCAAAGTGCTGTGGTTTGACTATCCTGTCATGACAGAGGCAAAGATAAATGCTAGAGGCAGATTGTTGCTGCGTGCTGAGCCTTAGTGGGGGCACATGCAGCTACTCATATCAAAGAGGTGCTGGCGCAATCTACGTTTAAAAGAGCCAGTCGTTGAGCCAGAGATGTCAGGGGGCAGTGCATTTACCTAGAGGGGTGCACGGTGTGAGAATGCACGGTGTGCCATTGTAGTGCGGCATCTGTGCACTTGAGAAATTTGAGCAGCAGAGCTTCTGGTTTGTCTGGTATTCATGGGCAGTGTTAGCAGGTTCTGCATCCCTGTTGGAAGCAGATTTAATGTGATTTTTTTGGCAAGAAGGCAGGTCTGATACCTGATTCTGTCATTCAGTTGAAGCCAGCCAGCCAGCCCGAGCGTAAAGTACACAGGTGTGTGTGAGTTTTGGTGCATTTGAGAGTAGGCAGTAGGCTTTGTTTAAGACAACTGAGATCCATTGGGGCACCGTGTTGGTAGCAGAACTATAAATGACCAGCACATAGTCTATGAGAGAGACAACTGAGCTGCTAATTGCCAGGTTTATAGCTTCATCGGTTAGACGATGCCTGTGGCGGTAGAGAATCCCAATTCTGGTATTAATAGCTCTTGCAGTCGTATCTGTATGCTGGGAGGAGGACAGGGAGGAGTCTGATGTAACCCCTAGGTATTTGAAATGTGAGACGAGCCCCAGTGTGTCACCGCTGTCATTTCTTATTGCCAGGGGGTAGCTTTTTTGCTTGCTTTGGGCTGTCGAGTACAGCATGGTCTTTGTTTTTTTATAGTTCATGACCAGTCTTTGCTCTTTAAACCAGTTTTCTGCAGATGCAAAGCCATTTTGGAGATCATTTTCAAGGAGTTCAGGGTGCAGGTTGCTGGTAAAACTCACTGCGTCATCAGCATATAGGAGCATGTGGCAATGGCAGGAGGCCGGGAGATTATTTAAGAAAATACTGAACAGCAATGGTCCCAGAATGGACCCTTACGATACTCCAGATAAGACAGATTGGCTGTCTGAGAGCACGTCCCCAATCCTGACTTGCTCGGAGCGGCAGCTCAAGTAACTCCTAAACCAATTCACAGTTTCAGGTGCGAGTCCAAAGTCAGCTAGCTGCTTGAGGAGGAGTACATGATGAACTGTATCAAGTTGCCTTAGATAGGTCAATGAAGGCTGCCCCTGCAAGGTGGCCTTGGTCTAAGGCGTTATGGATGAATTTGGTAAATTCGAGTAGGGCTGTGATGGTACTGTGGCCACCCCGGAACCCATGTTGCTCTGGACATAGGAGCTGGTATTGATTAAAGTATTCCACCATCTGGTCAGCCACAATCTGCTCGAGAGCCTTGGAGAGTGGTGGGAGAATGGAAATTGGTCTGTAGTTGTTACAGTATGTAAGGACCTGTTCCCACTTTTATGTACAGGGGTTACTGTAGCAGACTTCCATCTTTGGGGGAATTAGGAGTGGAAGGAGGGATAGATTAAGTATTCTGGTTAGTGGTCCAAGTATTTCATCCAGTGCTAAGTGAACAAATTTGAGGTCCAGAGAGTCCCCACTGTGCCTAGATTTTCTGAGAACCTTTTCAAGGTATTTCCTAGCATCTGCTTCAGAGACCATTTTGAAGCGGAATAGCAGCTGGTTAGGTGGTAGTGCAGGTGACCTCGTATTGTCATTTTGGTTGGGGTTATTGAAAAAGTCCCTGGGGAGCACACTACTGAGGTCAGTGAACGCATGATTCAGTGAGTTGGCAGTAAGCAGAGGGTCCAAGGTTGGAACCCCATCAACAGTAAGCATTCCAGGGGGAGTTGGGGGTCTTTACTTGTGATGTCTTTAAGGTTGGCCCAGAAAGACTTGCTGCTGTTCCACGAGCTAGAGAGGGCTTCTTTGTAGTATGTACTTTTTGCATGGTGGATAGCTTTCGTACCGTCATTGCGGGCCTTTTCATATCGTTGAATGTTTGCTGTAGTCCCCTCTGCGCATGCTGTTTGCCAGATATGATCTCTTAAGGCAGGTTGCTCCAGGAGTTCAGGGGTAATCCAAGGGTTAAAAGGCCTTTTGGATTTTCTTGTGGTAACTGGTGCGTGTTTGTCACAGACAGCATTAAATTTTGACACAAAGAGGTCAAGTGCGGTGTCCACATCATTGGTTTTATGGAGGTCCATCCAGTCAAGGAGTTTTAGGTCTGACTTTAGTTCTGGGAGGTGACCTTTTCGTAGAAGTCCTGTTTTTCATGGTTCTGGTGCAGGGTTTGCAGTAGTTGTTGTTATTTCAGTTGCATTTGACAGGGGAGTGGTCATTCAGAGTCGGGGAGAATGGTGAGATTGGAGATATGAGCAGGACGGTTGGTGAGCACCCAGTCCAGCAGTGTACTGGTGCCGGTCTTGTAGCTGACTTGTGTCTGGAGTCTCCACCATTTCGGAGAAATGGATAGCAGATAGGGTGTCCTTGATAGAGGTGGAGGCAGAGGAGAGCCAATTTATATTAAAGTCACCTAGCAGAACAATTTCTGTGTTTAGACTCAGAGTACTAATGTAGTCCAGCAGGTTACTGACACCAGTCATGGTTAGTTTGGGTGGAATATATACTGAGAGCAGAGTGAGCACTCTGTTGTGTACCCCTAAAAGCAGTCTAATGGCCAGAGCTTGCAAGCTGTCACTGCTACACTGGGGAGGTAAGACATGTCCCTAGAGAGAGTCTTTAATGTAGATGACACAGCCCCCACCTCTTTTCGAGTGTCGGTCCTGTCTGTATAAGGTGTACCCAGAAAGAGCAATTGCAGTGTCTGGTATCTTTGGGGGATAACCAGGTTTCCACTACAGGTGGCACGTCTGGGTTATGACAAGAGGCCCACACCTTCAGGCAATCCATTTTGAGGAGGAAGCTGCAGATGTTTAGGGAAGCGAGCAAAAGCCCTGCCATTTTTCATGGTCGAGCATTGGAGTCATCTGGTGGGCCAGGGTTGGGATACACATTGCCAGACAGAAGTAGAAGTAGTAGTAGTAGGCGAAGAAGTTGTTCCAGTATAAGTTAATTATGTAGAGACTGCTGTCTTTTACTGGGCATGCGGGCTTTCATGTTAACAACATGGATTACAAAACCAGTGAGGAATGGTGCCATGGAGGGATCCTTGGGTGGGTATTCCAGGCCAGTGATCATAGAGGGTAACTGATGGAAGCTGTGAGTTTCATCAGGGTAGGAAGCGGTAACTGTTCCTTATGCATTTAGAACTACGTCCTCATTGGTAGCTTTAGTAGATGTGATGGGTCCATTACAGGGGTCCATGGAGGTGATAATGGTGAGTACAGTGAAGCACTGCAATAATCCAGTGGAAGTGGGAGACATTTTTGGTCCACAGGGAGGCAGTGAGTTTGGTATTGGGGTAAGGCAGTGGGCGAGGATTTCTTAAGCAAATAAGTGTCGGAGAGCTTTTGTCTGAGTTGATTGACAGAGCTGGAGAGTAGGTAACAGAACTAATCAGGGAGTATCAGAGAGTGAAAAGCTCAGTCAAGGACCAGGTAAGAGGAGATAAGGAGCTAAAAACAAGAAAGGAAGAAGGTGACCTCTAGTGGGGAACAATGATAACCTGCAAATTTAGGACCAATTTGTGCTTACTAAACCAGTTCTCAACTGAGGCGAAGCCTAGCTGTAGATTGTTTTGTAGGGGTTGGGGATCCTTATGGGTGGTGTGAATTACAACGTCATCATCATAGAGGATGATTTATTCTGGGCAAGATTGTGGAAGGCTGTTCAGGAAGAGACTGAATACAATGGGACCCAGTATGGAACCCTGGGGGACTCCTGAGTGGACAGGTCTAGCGTCAGAGAGGACATCTGCAATTTTAACTCTTTGGGATCGGTTTTCCAGATAGCTTTTAAACCAGGCCGTGGAGTCAGGAGAGGGCCCAGCATTCAGAAGCTGCTCAAGTAGTAGACGATGATGGACGGTGTTGAAAGCCTTAGTTAAATCGATAAAGACCGACCTGGCTAGGTGACCTTTATCCAGAGAACTGTGGATTGCTCCTGGTGAATTCCAGAATGGCAGAAATGGTGCTGTGCCCTTGTCTGAACCCATGTTATTGAGAGCACAAGATATTGTGTTTGTCCAGGTAATCAGTGAGTTGGTCTGCTGCTATGCGTTCGATGGCCTTGGAGAGGGGAGGTTATATGAAAATCGGTCGATAGTTCCCATGGAGGGCCCTGTCTCCACTTTTGTGGACCGGAGTAACAGTAGCGGATTTCCACCTGTCAGGGAACTGGCTGAGGGAGAAGTTGAAAATCTTTGTTAATGGTCCTAGTACTTCATTGAGGGTGAGAGACAGCAGTTTGAGGTCGTGTGTGTCCCCACTCTTTCTGGACTTGGCAATTGCTTTACTAATGTATTTGAGGGCTTTGTGCATCTTGACTGCTTTAAAGTAGAACAACAGATATTTGGAAGAGGGGGGAAAGCTGGAAGGGCGAGTTGGAGAGTCATCTACATCAGAAAAGTCGGGGGAGAACACTGCTGAGGTCTGTGAAAGCAGTATTGAATGTATTAGCAGTAGTCGTAGGGTCCAGTGTTGTAGTCCCATCAATGTCTAGCATAGTAGGGGAAGTTTTAGGCTGCTTCCCAGTAACTTCTTTGATATTGTTCCAGAAGGCTCTCCCATTTCCCCAGGTATTAGTGAGAGCTTTGCTATAGTAGATACTTTTCTTTAGGTGGATTGATTTTGTGCAATCATTTTGAGCATGTTTATAGTTCTGTATGTCAGTTTGCATTCCGGTGCCTGTGCCTGCAGCCAGAGGCGGTCCCTTGCTTTTAACAGTGCTTTAAGCTCCGCGGAGATCCATGGGTTGCAAAGGCCTTTGGCTTTGCACTTTTTGAAGGGGGCATGGGAGTCAGAAGCCGCATTAAATGTGTAGATGAAATAGTCCAGGGCCAAGTTAACATCAGACGCTTTGTAAATAGGAGTTCAGTCATGCTGACTGAGGTGGGATTTGAGGTGATTCAGCTGCCCACAGGGAAGGACTCTGCTAGAGATGACTGTTGAAGGGGGCTTGCAGAATTTGTTTGACCATTCGCAGATGATGGGAATGGTCACTGAGTGAATCGGGGAGGACTGAGATGTTAGAGATACAAGTTGGATGGCTGGTCAGACCCCAATCCAGGAGGATGCTAGAGCCTGTTTTGTAGTTGTGCCTGGTCGGGGAGTCGACCAGCTGGGCAAGGTTTGCTGACGAGATGGCATCCTTGAGGCCCCCTGATTCAGGTGCAAGCCAATTAATGTTAAAGTCACCTAGCAGGATTGACTTGGAGCCTGGAGGTTGAGTTCTGATGAAGTCCAGGACAGCATTGAGACCTTTCCCTTGCTCTTTTGAAGGGATGTATGCTGAAACAACTGAGGGCTTTGTTGTGGGCCCCTAATAGGATTCTGATAGGAAGAATCTGTGCAGATGATTCTGAGAGGGGGGGTAGCTATGGGGTGACCCAAGAGAGACTCTTTGAGGTATATTGCACAGCCCCCTCCTCCTTTAGTCTTCCGATCCAGCCTGAAAACGTTGTAGCCTGGCAGGGCAATTGCCATGTCAGGGACTTTATGTGTTAGCCAGGTTTCGACAACCGTGAGAATATCCGGATTGTATTGGTTTGCAAAAATTTGCAGGGCATCAAGCTTTGGGAGTAGGCTACAGATGTTGAGTCACAAGGGAGAGTCCCCGATTGATTGACTTGGTTGGTTGAGCTATAGGTTTTCGGGCTGGGATTGGGGAGTGGTATTGCCAGACAGCAGCAACAGGAGGAGCAGGAGCTTCAGAGTGCACAAACGTAGCTCCCTGAGGGTGAATTTATGTGTCTGCTTCATGCAGGAATGTATGCAGAGTTGGGGGCGCTGGTCTCGGAGCAATGTCTTGTGTGCCAAAGGTGGGAAAGGAGATGAGTGGGCCTGTGACCTCCTCTTATGAATACATGGGTGCGGACATCCATTTTCATTGGGGGGTACATGAGGTGGTGAGTGAGGTTCAGAATGTAGGGTGCATGAGTGGTAGTAGATATAGTCAATCTGGTAGCTAGGGGGAGGAGAGGGGTAACAGGCTCCAGGGAGGTAGAAGAGGGGTAGCAGTGACGAAAGAATAAAAAGTTGAGAAAGCATAAAGGACAAAATCATTATGCTCAGGCAGTAGAGATTGTGTAAGGCAAACTAAAAGGAACAGGAGAGAAGCTCGAGATATGGGGCTGACATAGGGTGAAAGGAGTGGGAGGAAGTAAGGAAGGCAAGTGCGTGATAGAACAGCAGGAGGGGTACGAGGGTACAGATTAAAGCAAAATACAGGCAAGCTTTTCTTACAAAACTTTGGTTAGCGTAAGCAGTATTTAACACATGTTCATAGGAGGAAGAGCTTGTATGTAGCTCTGGTTTAGTAGGAGGCAGGCAAATGTACCAGAGATATAACCCTCTAGTGGTTAGAAGATACAATCTGCTGATGGAAAAGTCAGCACCTAAAAAAAAAAAAAAAAAAAGGGCGGGGCTGTCTGGCAGGCCGTTCGCTGTGGAAGAGCTCCTGGAGAAGGCACAGCTCCCACGCACGTGGGAGAGGTTGGAGGCAGATGCTGGTTTAGGGTGAGTGGCCTGCGGATGGGAGAAGGCACATTCAGTTTAAAGCAAAAAATACAAAGGCAGAGGCAGCTAATGCCCTAAACTCCAGGAAGTTGGGAAGGCGGATTGCATAACAAAGGCTCTGCACAAAGTTTCTCTAAAATTAAGCCAAAAGATCTTTAACACCTTTGACTATGGGGGACGATTAGAAGTAAAGCCACGGGGAAAAAGAAATATTGGAGCAAAGGACAGAGATAGCTAGTGCTAAAATGCAGGACAATAATTCAGATAGTAGAAATATAAAGAAAGGATATAGGGTGCAGTGGAGTGCTTATCGCTACTCCCTCAGCTCAGGCAGGGTTATAGGGTGGAAAGGAGCATACAAACAATACCTCTAACAATATTTGGAAACTTATGTCACAGTAGAGTAGACATTAGTCATTATTAAAGAAAAAAACAAAATAGAATGCTGAATTCAGTAAAGTATACAGAGCAGTAAATACAACCCTGCAATATAAACATTTGTGCAACCTAAGCAACTTAGGTAGATGAAGGCAGTGATGAATAAGAGGGCAGGAGAAAGGTGAAGTGTCCAATCAAGGCTGAAGAAGTGAGACATGGAACCAAATTAGCCAGTGGAGACAAAAAGCACCATGATTCAAGCTTAGCAGCTGCAAAGGCCAGGCTCCATCTCTGTCTCTCAGGGCTATCTGGCAGTCAGGCCGTTCACTGTGGAAGAGCTCCTGGAGAAGGCGCAGCTCCCATGCACATGGGAGAGGTTGGAGGCAGACGCCAGTTTAGAGTCGGTGGTATTACAAAGCAGTGCCCAGAACTGTCTTAAAGTGACTGCCAAAAGGAATCTTGATTTGAACAGTCAGCCATTGCTTCAGCATAATGGCTATGTATCAGGAAAACTAAGACATCGGAGGCAGCCCAGGGGGTGGACAGAAAAGATAGAAGTACAGATTGAAGAGGTCATTAATAGTAAATTCAGTTTGTTTCCAGTACACACAAAAATGAGGGGAAGCCATAAGCAAATAATTTGGAGCTGACAAGCGTATCTATATAATTTTAAGTTAATTAACTCCCTCCCCCAAATCCCTAGGTAACTGAAGAGTGGCAAACATGATATGAAGATGAGCCCTCTGCCAAGTGAACCTGGAAATTAATTTATTCCAAGATTTGAAATGAATAGTATCCAGCAGACTTGGCAGGGTTTGCAGGAAATAATTTATTGCAGAATGTTTTGTTGTATTACTTCTAGTTGCTGGAAAAAGCCAAGGAGGGTTCCAGTGAAATCTAGATTATATTTCACCCTTTTTTTTGTAGTTGTCACCATGTGTGGTGCCTTATGCCATGCTAATAAACAAGGTATTGGACCTTGAAATCAACCAGAATTTGCTAACATGGATTGAGAACTGGTTGTCTGGTAGGGAACAAAGGGTAAAAATAAAAAAATACATCATATCTGCACCATTCAAGGTGACCTGTGGGGTGCCACAGGGTTCAATACTGTGTTCTATTTTATTTAAATTGTATATATCCAATATTGGGGAAAAACCTGGGCTCATGGTATAATGTCTCTTTAGATGATACAAAGTTGTTGTTTTTTTTTTTGGGGTGGTAGAGCAGATATAGCAGTCAACCACGAGGCCTTGCAAGAAGATCTGGGTCAACTGTAATTGTGGGGTATGACATTTAATATCGAGAAATGCAAGATAATGCATTTTGGAAATTCTAACCCCAAATACAAATATTATTTGCAAAACCAGTTATTAAAGGAGACAAGCAAAGAGAGGGATCTGGGGCTTACTATAACAAATAACCTTCAATGACAAAATCAGTGCTCAGAAGTATTTAGAAAGGCTAATCGCTTGATAAGCCAAATAAATAGACATTTTGTCAATAAATCCAAGGAACTGAGACTTCCCTATAAAATTCATATGTAAGACCATATTTAGACTATTGTTCGCAAGTTTGGGGTGCACTGAATAAAACAGATTTAAAATTAAATGTATACAAAAAAAGGCCACAAAACTGACAAGGGGATTAGAGGATAAATCTTATGCTGAGTTTCTTAATATTCTTAGATTAAATACCCTCCAAAATAGAAGAATGGGGGGTGTTATTTATGTATAGACTTATTAATGAAGAAAAATAAATGTAGGTTATGAAATTCAGATATTGGACTCCACCTAATTTAAGAAAACACAGTAAATAAATTCAGCCAGATAATTTTAAAACCGAAATGCGTAAAAATTATTTTACACAAAGAGTTGTAAACATTTGGAATGCATTGCCATCAGAGGTGGTAGACGATGAGGATTTTAATACTTTTAAGGAAAGACTGAATAAATACCTAGCAGAAGGTGATCTATCAGATTACCATTATTAACATTGGACAACGTGTATAGGCTTTCGTCTTCTGCTGTGTGTTAAAAGCAAAGTAAATCAAAGTATTTATTACTAAGGACATTTGCATGGAAACAGGATCTCTTCCCTGTTTGTTCTGCCTTTTTATGTACTTCTGCAGTTACAGTTCTGTTTATGACATCCCAGTCTTGGTGTGGAGATGATTATGATGTCATAAACAACATTATGATCTCGTGTAAACAGGCAGCTAAAGCTAAGAAAGTCCAAGATACAGTATATTTTTTGTCACTTCCCTCAGTAATAAAGAAAAAGGGGAATGAACTGCAAAAACATAGTTCTGATTGAATGATACGGAGGGTAAAAGCACAGAACTGTAAAACAGTGGGTTGCAGGTTCAGTCCCTCTCAGGGCCACAAACAAAATTGTCTTAGAAAATCAGAGCTACAGTAAGCTTGTAGCCGGCTGAGTGGCCTGGAGGTCTGAGGCACTGGAGGCCTCATCTCACACCACACCAGCAACCTGGTTTGGGAAAGGACCAGCGTCGCTCGAGGGGCTGGTGGGGAAGGATGGTTTTAGCGTCCGCCAACGGAACCCCTCCTTCGGGGTGAGGGGACATTATTTACTGCTGGTTGGCTGTCACCTAATGGAGAGTAGGTAGCACAGCAGCTGTCACCAAAATTGAAAGTCTGAGGCGGATGCTGAAAGCGTGTGCTTTCACAGTCTGCATGAATGCCATTGCATGCCACTAGCTCTGACTCAGAGTAATGGGTGGAAAAGAACCCCTGTCAGTAATAGGATACTGTAACCCTGAAGGCACCGCATTACAACCATCCATGGCACTCACTCACACAACGAGGTAAGTAATAGATGGGATAAATCCTGGAGGTAGGGTGAAGGGTCTGGGGGTCCACAGCAGGAGGTAGCTGATGGGGAGGGGCAGGAAGATAAAGTCTACTTAAAAAAAAAAAAAAAAAAAAAAAGATTGCAAATATATTTGAATGATGAACTGAATTGTATCTAACTTTAATATTTTTCAAAGTTATGCAGGTGGTATTAGAAGCTATTTAAAGGGAACATAAACAATATGAAATTCAAATCAACTATTGCTGGTGTTTTCTGTTCATTATTGACATGCTGATAACATATTTGAAGCTGTTATATGTTCATTCTGTTTATTGTTTTTTTCCCCAGCTCTGTTTAGTGCTTTCACATAGGCACTTCCTGTCTGTAACTAGGGGGACAAACACGAACAGTGTGAGGCTTGATGTTTATCCTCAAAGCCTGATGATGTCTGCTAGCTGGCTAGTGGGCAGAAAACTGGTTTGATTGGTGAGGCTTTCTCCTTTGAACTACAAGAAGTTTACATTCACCAGCCAGCTGGACACACTCACTTTCAGCCATCTCAGTAGTAGTTTTTGAGAGGCAAGCCTCCTGCATTTCTGCATTCATTGGCTTGTATGGTACATGCCTACAGAGCCCACTGGACTACAGTAATAATATGTTTGCGTTGTGCTTGTACAAAATGAAACATAAAAACAGGACTATGTCCAGACTGGAGCTGGGGGGCACCGATAGACTATGTAAGGGAGGAAGAGGACATCACCTGCTTAGACTTCCTGGAACATGTCTGAAAAGTAGGAGAAAAATCAAGAGAGAGAGAGAATAAATATGTATGAGGTATTTGCATATCTGTCACTTTTTTAAGTCCCAGTCTTTATCTTCCAAGACAGACTTCTGGTTGGGTTTTGATTGCTGTCTACAGTGTATAGTGATGACTGGAGTCAGGCAGGCTAAAGTTGTTGAACCCTTTACAGCCACACATTGCCTGTGTACCTAGTGGTGTTGGCAGCCTCTGATCCATTTCAGGGTGTTCATTCCACCCTCCCTTGTACTGCGGGTTGGCTGTTCCCAGTTGAGAGGGCAGGCAGACAGCTAATACTGCCATTTGATGGATCAACTAGAAGGGGATGCTGGGGTGTAGACAAATTATGTACCCCCACCACAGAAGTCTGTCTGAAAATGAGTCGCTCGGGTTGTGAAGTATAACACTTACCTGCCATGCCACCAGGAAGGGTGTATCTGATTGATCTTTAGACAAAAATGTAAATGTTGATGGATTCCCAGCCCTGCCTTTTTAAAAGTTGTATTTTTGTTTACTAGTAACAGGTTAAAAGCAGTGGAAAGGGTTTAATACAAATTAACTAAGCTGAACATAAACCATTTTTTGATTTGTGTTTTGGTTCACTGATGATGGTCCTTATCTGTTGTCAACTTCTATGTTTGTATGTTATGTTTCTATGATGTCAGTTGGTAAAGAATACAGATAAATAATCCTGTAAAAAAAAAAAAAGTTTGAATTTCAACCATGCATAAAAACGGGTTCCTTAACAGAGCTTAAACATTGACCAAATGGTGATTGACGGGTGTCGAAAATATATGCGCAAAACCTGCGGAGATGTCTTGGACAATCTTAAAGGTGATTGCTACCAGGTAACTGTTGCTACAGTCTTACTCGCTATAATGTTCCTGCAGGTTTGTTTAGATTTTTTGACCCGGTGACCCCACTGGGCCTAGAAGTTCCTTTTTCAGGGGCGTGGGGGGGGGTGGAGGGTAAGCAACTGAGATTGAACCAGATTAAGCAGTTGATGGTATTTTTAGTGAATAAGGGAAATTTGGCCAGGACACCGGGGAAGTTCCCCTACTCTTTCTGTGGGGGCACTGCTACCATGGAAGAAGGTGTTTCGATTGCTCATTCTGCTGGTGTACCTGTGGGTGTGCAGGTCTCCCAACCCACAGGTCCAGCTCAGGAGACCAACGATGTGGTTGAAGTAGTTATGGATATGGAGAAAGAACTGCCTGGTATTGCGGTTGATTTAGCAAGTTCACCTACATGTCTCTTTGCCTCAGATTAAGCTTGGCTGTCTAATATTCTAAAACAAAATAAAGAGATCAGGTATGAAGAGTTGAGACGAAAAACAGTGTCACACACTACGGAACTGGACTCGACTGAAGTACAGCTGGAATCGCTGAATACTGATGATTTGCGAGCTGCTGCGCTGTTCCTGAGAGACTTGCCTAATCTTGACATGGCAAATACAGCAGCAGCTGAGCGTACTGCAAATCTGCCTAGTGACGTATGTTCATCAAACGAATTCCACCTGCCTGAGTCAGAGCGGGTGGAGAAGTCCATGATAGCTACTGTGAGGCCTATCCTACTGACAGAAACACCTCTAGACCTTGGTGAGAATATCGAAACTGTGAGTAATCTTTCCTTCATGCAACAAACGAATACCTGTGATGCTTTGCCTAAGCTCAGTTTGCGTAAAGGAAGAAATAATGACACAATTCCTCTTATCAAACATGGGAGTTCCCCAACCTCCTTAGAACGCTCGCTTATGAATGCAGGGTGGAAAAGAGGAGTCCGGTCTCTGGATTCCTGACCCCTTGCACAGCCCAATACTGGGACAACCTTTTCCACAGAAACAATCCTTCTGCTACTGCTCATACTAAGAATATTAATGAAGATGCGAACTATTTGAATCATACAGACTGTTCAGATGCTTTACATGTTGATAATGAAACTGTTATGCCTCCTTTTTTGGTGTCAGCATCCTCCGAATCAGAAGGCTCTGAGACACAAACTGCAGGGTGGGGTGATAGGCCGGCCTCAGATCATAATTTGCCTCAACAACAACAGAACTTATTTGAACAGTCTAAAAATGCTTAGGAACAATTT
Organism: Neoceratodus forsteri; assembly: GCA_016271365.2. Classification (NCBI taxonomy): domain Eukaryota; kingdom Metazoa; phylum Chordata; order Ceratodontiformes; family Ceratodontidae; genus Neoceratodus; species Neoceratodus forsteri. Next base: position 559,954,912 of record CM057458.1, read on the forward strand.
CAGTGAAAGGACCCTTTTTCTGGCTCCCCTCCTCCCTTAGAGCGGCGAAATGCTGTTTGTATAGACTATTTAGGAGGTTTGGAAATAGCCCCAGATCGTCTATATGTAGGCAGAACCTTGTTGAAAATGTCTTTAGGTTTCTTTTCTAATGAAATACATGCCTTGATTCATGTCTCAGGTACAAATGTGTATGATTTCAGTCTTAATACTTCACAGGGTTTAGATCGTTTTTGGACAAACTATGATTCATTAAAGTACACTGAGGTCTGGATACCTTTTCGTGTCCTCTCCTTAACTAAACCTTCACTTAAAAATGTCACAGTTCTTTTTAGAAATTAATCAGTGTCAGTGCATGATATTACATTTTGGTTGGAGAAGAAATGTGATGTAATTGACTCCCCTCAACCAATTTTTGATGAAGAACATTTATGGAATGGGGGCTGGAAGTATAAAGTTCATTTAAGGAACAATAGTTTCGGCCCTGTTCACCTACCGAACAGTTTGTTTTTAGGAAATGAAAGGGGCCACTGCTTTTATCCTAGGCAACCGCGGACTCATTTTAAATGTGGGGCTTCTACTCATTTGGGTTCAGCTTGTGATAGGTTAAAATGCAATCTTTGCTTGTCTTTTGGACATTACAGTTCTGACTGTAAAGAAGATATGAGGTGCAATTTGTTTGTGGACACTGGCCATACCTATAGTACCTGTCCATGGGCCACACAACCGCACAGATCATGTCAGTCAGGACTTTATAATAAAGGCAGCACAAAAAAAGAATATGGCTAAACAAGGGACCTCTGCACATAAGCCTCAACCAGCCCCAACTAGGCCCACTACCCCTACTCCACCCTCTGAGGATATTGAGGTAGATGTAGTGGCAGGTAACACTGTACCTGAAGAGCCGGCGGCTCCTCCAGCCACTGATGTTTAGCCAACGGTAACTGCGGCCGAACCAGAAGGAGCTGTGATAACTGAAGAAATGCCCCCTTCCCCTACTGTTATAAGTTTAGTAAAGAAGCGAGGCATCAGGCAGTGTAGGCCTCGATCTAAGGTTGCTAAGGCTTATGTTCCTGAGGACGAAGGCTTGCTGTTGAGGAATAGTTATGAAGTACTGTCCAGTAGCAAACCAGAATCAGAACGGGGGGGTGACTCTGAAGCTTCTTCATTGGCCCCACATACTTCAGAATCTGAAGGTGACCTGCAAGTACAAGGAATTGAAAAGGACAGAAGGAAAAAAAAATAGGTGTTTGAGTTTGGAGGAGTTCTAGGATAAAGGAACCACCTTGATTCATCCTTCAGTCCTCCTCCACAAGAGCCTCATTCACTGCTTAGCATTGCTACAGTGAATATGAATAGTATTAAGAATGCAAAGCGTATGCTAATTACTATGTCTGTTTTGTAAAACTTAAATTGTGATATTTGCTTACTACAAGACACTAGACTAAATACAGACTTTTTGGTTAGGGCAGCCCAGAAACTTTAGTGTTGGGGTCCTTCCTATTTTAACTTTGGGACTGAAGTTTGTGATGGGGTAGGAGTTTTGTTCAGAGGAGGAGATGGGTTTAAAGTTTCTAGGTGGTAGATATTTTATTGGGGAGGGCTTTGCTCTTGGACTTTTTCTATAAGGGGGAAGGCTGGAGACTGATTAATATTTATGCTCCTCTTTAAAAAAAAAAAAAAAAAAAAAGGATAGGATTGATCTCGTTAATAAAATTAAGCCTTATTTGCTCACAACTAAACACATTCTTTGGGCAGGGGATTTTAACTGCGTGGTAGATAGACAAGATAGGGGCGGTGTTACAAATAAGTTATTTTGTGATTCGAATTGTTTAAAGGGCATACTCGAGCAGTGTCATCTGCAGGATTCCTTTCGACATCTACTTACCATAGAGGAGCTTTGTCCTCCAGGATAGACTTTTTGTTCATGCAGGAAAATTCTCATATACATAAGGTAGATACAATTCCATTAGAAACTACAGATCATGTGATTCTTTATGCGGTATTGGGAGGACTGCTAGGCCCCAAGTATGGTTGCCATTATTGGAAATTGAATACGGTTTTATTGAAGGAAGATAAGGTGGTTATGTCAGTCACTGACTTTTTAAAAGCGAGGATGTCAGTGGCTGTACTACAGAATAATATTAGTTTCTGGTGGGAAGACACTAAGCAAAAATTGTGGTCCTTGTTTCAGACCTACTCTACCCAGTGTCACAATTCTCAGTACCAGACATAACTTAAACTACATCAACAATTGTTAAAAATATATACCATAATTAATACACAACATATAGCATTAACAACTCAAGTAACAAACCAAAAAAATTAGATGGTGAAATTACAATATTCCAGGGCAAAAGCTATGTTGAATGAACACAGAATTTGTTCACCAGGCAAAACTGGTTTTGGTGATGCTTTTAAAAGCTGTACACAGCAAGCATCTGATAGATTTATGACAGTTGTAAGGAATGTTGAGGGTACATTGGTTACTGATGGCCCTGGTATTTTAAAAACAGTCACAAACTACTTGACTGATATGTATAAGACCGCACCCATTGCTGACTGGGAAATGAAGGATCTTCTTTCCACTATTGAAGTTCCCAAACTAACAGAAGAATATGTTAGAGACCTTATTAAGCCTCTCACTGTTAAAGAGATTGAGGGAGTTATTAGTCATTTAAAAGGTCACACTGCTCTGGGTATAGATGGCCTACCCTCTGAATTTTATAAAACGTTTGCTGACTTGTTGATGAATATTTTAGTAATTGTTTACAACTGAGTTTTGGGAAATTTACGTGTGGACTTTCAATTTTGTATTGCTGTCCAAATTCTGGTCTTCAAACATGGGGACCGAACTGATTTGAATAATTGGCGGTCACTTAGTCTACTAAATACCGACTGTAAGATATTATTGAAAATTCTTCACAACAGGTTAGTGAATACGGCATTGGTACTTATCTCTCTGGCTCAAACTTGTACAGTACCGAACTGACTAATACAGAATAATTTGTTATTGATAAGAGAATTGGTAGAACAGGGTAAAGAGGGTACCTTGCACGGATATCTTATGTCATTGGATCAGGAAAAAGCCTTTGACAGAGTAACTTATCAGTTTATTTCCAGCACTTTACTTCATTATGGGATCCCCCCCGATCTTTGTGACTTGGATAGATTTATTGTACAAATATGCTCGAGCAATTCCCTTAGTTAATGGGATGATGGGTACATATGTTTATCACATGTGGGGTAAGTCAGGGTTGTCCGCTTAGCACTTTACTTTATATATTTTGTTTAGACCCATTATTACGGCTTCTCCAACAAGATTTATGTATCAGAGGTATCACACCTGTTGGGGGAGGGATGGGGACACGGGTGATTGCATATGCGGATGATGTCTGTGTACTGGTAGCAGATCAAGATTCAGGAGTTAGAGTATTAGAGGTAATAGATCAGTATTCTAGGTCAATAGGAGGAAGAGTGTTATTTATGCTCTCAGTGGTACTGTAACCCAGACGGAGATATGGCAAGGGATAAAAGTGATGATGGACCCTTTCAAATATTTGGGGGTCTGGTTTGGGAGAGAAGACAATGGCTGTTTTAATTGGAAAGCTAAATTAGATATAGCTCAGTTGAAAGTAGTGATTTGGAAGACTTGGCAACGATAAAAAAAAAAAAAGAAGGTAGCAGTTGTTAAAACCTTCCTTCTCCCTATATTTCTATTCATTAGTGCTATCTATCCACTGCCACGAGTTTATGAAGTATCACTTCTTAGTTTGGTTTTTCAGTTAATTTGGGGAAACCATTTAAATCCAGTAAAGAGAGAAGTATTGTATTTACCTGGGGGGAAGGGGGGTTTGAACTTGCTTAATCCAGTAGTTTTCTTTTATAGTATCTTCTTTCATACAAATTTACTAGATCTAGCCTGGCCCTTTGGACTCTATGTGCAAACCATTGGATCCGGCCAATCTACCAGATATGGGAAGCACAGGGAGTGATATCAGCTCAGGTTAAGACAAAGTGTTTTTTTTTTTTTTTATACCTGTCCTTGCTAAATTAAAAAAAAAATGGAAGTTAACGATACAAATGGTGAAGCTTCCTACAAGTAAATTGCTTTATGACATGATAAACACCCAGAACTGTATCTCAGCGGTTGAATTGAAAGATATCGACCCCATATACCACACATATGTGCTGGAATCCTTGAAGGATAAACATATCCACCCCAAAGATTTGGGATGTCATGTGGTTATGTTCACATGGGAAGTTGTTTGGTAAAGGGAATGCCAAGCATAAATGTATAGAAGAATGTATGTGCCCTAGACTGAGTTGCGTGGCACAAGAAGAAACCATGTCTCACTTTCTTATTCAGTGTCCCTATGTACATGAAGTATGGGCTACACTGGCACGTTTATGGGGAAATCAGTATTGGCAGACTGTGACATATGCAGAAGTGGTTGGTGGTTTCAGCCTGCAGAGTCTAGGGATGGGTAGAAGTCTGTTATGCCTGATATTTTTCTTTATTAAATTTACATTATGGCAGAAACGATGCAAATATGTGTTACAACAGGTGTACCAAGACCCAAGGACTGTCATTAGCATGATTGTACAGGAATTGTATAACCAATGTATGTTTGAACAACAGCATATGTCTCCCAGTGCATGGGTTCTCCGATGGATGTCTGTCCCTTTTTATGAAGGACAAAATTGGATGATTCTTTTGCAAATGTTTTTGTTTGTTTTCTCCTTCATGTATCAAAGTTGTTTATGATGCTGAGTCGTGTATTAAAACAAATTTGTATATACTGTACTTGTTCAGTTTCTCTAAATAAAATGTTCCCCTACTCTTTTTCGATAAGTGCCATGGGATCTTTAACATCCACCTGAACTACCACCAATCCAGGCAGATGGGACCTCGGTTTAACGTCTCATCCAAAAGATGGCACCTCAGAAGTGCAGCACCCCCCTCATGCTGTACTACAGTGTCAGTACTGGGATATTAACCCAAGTGCCAGATGTGGGAACTGAACCCACAGCCCTCTGATCTCCTGGCCTCAGAGGCGAGTGTGCTACCTACTGAGCCACTGACAATGCAGGTAACATGATTAAACAAGAACTATGGTGATGAACTTCTACAGCATATTCTTTTCATAGTGCACCAACTGAGTCTGTTTTAATGACTTGTTATTAAGGGCAATTATTAAGGACTTTAGACAGAAGGCAGTCACGTAACCCATCTAGACAGCTCCCTCAGTGCTTAGTGATAGAGCCTCACCCTGCCATCCCTCAGTAATAGTCAGTTTTACTTTTCTGTATTGAAAAATTTTACACAAATACAGAAAATACCGTGGCACCCATCTAGCAATATAAAATAACACTGACTAGTGCAAAACCATGCAAAACAGAGAAACTCTGCCATTACAGATAATCACAATACTGATACTGGTAAGAAAGGAAAACCCACCATCTACTGGCAGCCCTAAAAGTGCAATACAAAGCAAAAAAGTGACACATATAATGCACAGTACCTCTTATGAACCATGTCAGTGAAAGAGAAAACCAATAACTATTTTAAGTAGTACAATCAATAAAAAAGAAGAAAAGAGAGAACAAAATGGAGCCAAAACAATGGTGTTCCTTCTCAAGAAAACATAAGGGGAAATGCTTAATCCTTCTGAACAACAGTCTGTGGAATACGTCTTATAGCCGGATCAGTACCTACTTGCGAACCCGGTGTCCCCCTTGGACTGTCACCCATCATCCCACATCGCCAACTAATCTAGTATCGAAATACCTTCCACTTCTTCAACGGTGGATGTAAAGGGGTACCATCTGGAGCAAAATGTCTCGATGTGGAAGTGCAAGTGAGCTGTGTGAGTTTCCATAGATCTTAAATGCCTACAGTTTGACAACCAGTTGGAGACTGATGGGTGTATGGCTGCAACCAAAATTGTGTAGTGGATTTTAGAGCCACCACAGCGAGAATAAGAAAGAGATATTGTTTATCACCTGATCTAGCCCCTCTCTCGGGGGGGGGGGGGTGAGAACAACTTTGGTGAACCCGAATGGGGAACCAAGTTGTAGAGCTATAGTAATCAGACTGATTTCCCACCAAAAGGAAGATAACATGGGGCAATCCCATAAAACATGAGAGGGGGTGCCCTTCTGGCTACAATTCCGCAAACAACAGTTAGTCGTGATGGAGCCCATCCAGAAAGTTCTGTCAAGGTGAAAAAATACCAGATTATCACTTTTTATTTAAGCTCTCACCAGACAGCAGACCCAGAGGTTTTATGGGTCAAATTGTCTCCTACTGCTTTCCCAATGGAGGAATATTTGCCTCTGATTCCCAAAGGTCTTGGACCTGAGTCACTTGAGCAGATCCTGTATAACATTTAGAGATGTGATGGGAGTAGTCAGGGTGCTCAGCTACCTCCTTCACCAAAAGGAAAAGAGAGGGAGGAGTTTGAGACAGAACCTCCAGTAAACCTTTTGTAGTTACAGAATGTCTTACTTGTAAGTATCGAAAAAAAATCTGAGAAAGTTAAATAAAATGTTGTTTGCAACTGTTGGAAAGAAAGCATATTCTCATCCTCAACAAGGTAAGAAAAAGATGAAAGCCCCTTTTGTGCCCATAGTCAGAAACCCACATCAAGTTGAAGCTGATGGTGCCACTGAATGGCAATCCAGAACAGCTGTTGAGAGAAAGTAGAGAAAGTTCTCTTTAACAAGAGCCATTGGCAGAAAGTATGGTGGGTCCATCTGTTGGAGAACTGTGCAAGATCAGAAGGAGTACTACGGAACCAGGGTTGAATAAACAGTGGACCTGCTCTAAACATGGCAGTCTCTATAATAGCTACAATGTAGGCGAGCTGAGCAGCCTGAAAATAATTAAGGTTGGAGAGCCCCATGCCCTTCCCTGTTTATGCCATTGCATAACCTCTTCGGCCAACTCCTTGGTCGCTTACCCTGCCAAACATATATTTTTAATAGGCTGATCGAGAAGATGCCAGTCATGCTTGGGGATCGAAAGAGGTAAAGTGTGATACAAGAAGAGTAAACGGGGCAAAGAATTCATTTTAATAGCTTCAGTTCGGTCCCTCAATGAGAGGGGAAGCAGGGACCATCATCGGAGATCCGCATAGATGGCCTGGTGTAACCTGCCATACCTGATAAAGGAAGCCATACAATTGGGAAGAATATCCCCTAAATATCGAACCGCAACCCTATCCCAGCTATGTTAGTTTTATTTTTAGAACGTATTCTTGCTCTAAATGTCAAACACTGTCCCTGGCAGGCTGTTCCACAGCCCCACAATTATTGGGGTGCAAAAGTACTTTCTCCTGTTTGTTTTAAAATGACATCTGTACCAGTGTATAACAAGTGTCACAAATTAAATTAAGTTCAGTTTGTTATAGCTTGTGATCATGCATATTGTTGCAAATTGTGGCCATGCATATTGTTGCAAATGTTTATTGCTGTGTTTTTCTGAGGAATGCATTGGCTGGTAATGTAACCTTGGCACCACCCATGATGTTTCCACTGTCAAAAAAGTGCAGTGCTAGAGGTCTCATTTTTTTTTTTTAACTGCTGGCATGTTTCAGAACCATAAAACAAGTACTGAAATACTGACATGATGGAAAGCAAAACTGGGTACCTCATCAGCCTGTGGGCTAAAAGTAAAAATCATCCCCCATGGCTGTTGCATTATGGTGATCTACTCCACCGGAGATCTGTGCTAGTGCTGGCCAAGATCTGACCATGAAAGCACCAGCCACGAAAGCACCAGCTAAACAGATTCTGTTTTTTCATTGTTGCCGGGAGTTTAATGATATAGTAGTTGACACTGATGCAGTTAAAATCATGTACATCAGTACAGCAGTAAATGAGGGTTACTCGCCTGTAACCGTAGATCTTCCACGAAATGGTCTCTTGCAGTAAGTTATTACTTCTGGGAGTTCCTGATAGGTGGAGCTCCAGCACGGAAGTTTCTTCCAGCAGTCTCCACACCAGGGACCACCCACACGACCTCACTTTCCTGGGCTGTACCTATAAAAGTGGGTGGTCCCTGGTAATCTCCATTCATTCTCCCACCAGCTTCAGCTCTGATAGCATCTCTTCTACAGCAGTATATGACGTGGATTGAACTCATAGCCTGAGGTGCCTGGGCTTCATACACGGCACCAGATTCCTGCACTCGATTGAGTGCTACAATGGATGCTTCCCTGTCATACACGCAGGGTACTCAATCAAAGGGCTCAGAAAACTCAGAGTCCTCTTCAAGAAATAAAACAGGGAAGGAAATGCCTTCACCTAAAGTCCTGCCTGACCGCCTTTCAACGGTCATACCTCCAAAACATGGATCATCAAGAAGGCATTCATCGTTGACGGGTGACACAGCCCCGTTGACGGCAGGCACTACTTCATCAAAAGAACACAGAGGTACAACCTCTCACAGAAAGGAATGTTCCTCGTCGACGAGTCATCATTCCTCAGCTCCCCCGTCGACGACAGAGGTCCTGCTACCTTCCCCATGGACGGGGCATACTCCCCTGTAGACGAAAGGCCTACAAGACATCCTCATCGATGAGAACACCTCCCCTGTCGACGGAGCACACTCTACATGCTTCATCGTCGACAGGGCTGCCTCCCCCATTGACGGGACATGCTCCATCGTCGAAGAGAAGCCTAGCACCGTCAATGGAGCATGCACTCACCTTCTCATCATCGACGACAGCATTTCTATTGTTGACAGAGCATGTACTTACTATCCCATCATCAACGGAGAACATCCCACCGTCGATGGCACATGTACTGCCTTCCTCATCGTCGACTGAGTGTATTCCACCATCGACGGAGCATGCTTTACCCTTCGTCCATAAGACACAGTACATCATCGACGAAGCATGCTTTTCTTCCTCATCCATCGAAGAGGCTGATACCACCGTCGATGTAGCAGCCCCTGCATCATAGAACAGCAACTTTACCTGCATATAATACAACTATGGAGGATCATTATAAAAAGCCTACCATGAAAAGCCATGAATATGCTCAGAAATACGTATCAAAAGTTACTCATGGGGCTGCATTACCACAAAAGAAAGAATTATATACTACGGATCACAGAGGCAACCCAGCCTCATTTGCACTCATGCATGGTACGCTCAATCCAGTCGGTGGTGAACAAAGACGCCAGAAAAGCACTGGATCACTCTACCAGGAGGCACAAATTGATGCCCCATCATCATGTACACTGGATTCAGAACCAGCTTACATGGCTGTCCCATCTTCACAAGTTCCAAATATTGAAGAAATAGTAAATAGAGTGTTAGATTCTATGGGCTCTGATCATACACACCGAGATATAACCCTCAATCACAGACTATGTCTCCACCTCCATCTAAACAGGCACACACAGAGCTAGAACGCTCACCAGTCCTGCCTCCTCATGAATATTTAGAAGAATATTTTCAGATTATCATACAAATTCAGAACATCTCAAAAACTATGATGCTTCTCCTAGTACAAGAGGATGTGAGTCCCCTTGTGATGTGCCATCTTACTGGGACGAAGGGCTGCTGCAACCACTAAAGGTAATTTCTCCACCGGATGACCCCTCATTCCCTGAAATTATGTTACAAATACAAAAAACAGTGGGGTTTACCACAACGGAACAGGACAGATGTAAGTAAAGATATGGCAGAATATCTGGACCTTCCGGAAGAACCTATCCGGGCCGTCCCTCCTTTTATACCAATGTTCAGAAATGCGATTACAGAAGCATGGAGTCAACCCGTAGCAGCACAGGAGGTGCCTAGAAAAGCACACAGGCTATACCAGGCTACTCTTGATTATCAGTATTTAACAAATATGCCCACTGCAGATTCTGTAGTTATTGCAGTTGCTCACAACCTCACTGGCAAACCTAAACATAGAAGTACAGTACCTCCAGAGAGAGACTAGACATTTTGATTATATGGGGAAGAAAGTGTTTGCTCTAAACACACTAAATATCAGAATACTTAATTACAAGGGACATATGCTGAAATACCAGCATACGGTGAGCACCTCTGCTGGGGACATTATAAACAGACTACCTGCATCCCCTGAAAAAGAGCAACTCACATCAGTAATAAATACCTTCACTTCCCTTTCTCAACATTTATTAGGATCAGGATACGATGTTGCCGATGCTTCATCCAGAGCCTCTGCAGTCGGTGTTCTTATACGCCATCAGGCATGGCTCTGACTCTCAGGGATAGCACCTGATATTCAACAGAAAGTGGCTAATGCCCCTTTTTCAGCTGACCATCTTTTTGGCCCAGGGGCTCAAACGATACTGGATGACCTACAAAGCTCAGGCAGACGACTAAAGACAGTTCAATACATGTACTACAAACCACGCCCTCAGTATAATTATTCATACAAAACTGGACCTAATTATACCCAACGAGAAACCTTTAAGGGCAGAGAACAAGTGACAAGGAACACAACGAAGCCGACCCGTGGTCGCCCCTCTGGCCGGCCCGGTGCCTCTTCCTCTCACTAAAGACTTCAGGCTTCACCCCGGTCTCCTTTTTTAGGCCTCGGAGACCTTTTGGGGCTTCAACCAAAGATCAAACTGAAGCCTTTTCCAAAAGGCTCTATACATCTAGCCACTTTCTCAGAGATATCACTGTTACAGACCATCACGGCCATTCCATAGGGATGCCTCTCGGCCTGTTGTGCGCTGGACTCCATGTCCCTTCCACGAACAGGTCCACCTACTACTACTCACATGCTGAAACGCAATCAAGATATCCTGATATGGATTATATTATTCTTCCAACCTTCTACTGCTATAAGCGAATTTCACTTGATCATGAACAAAAATTACATGAACAAGGGTGAGGGGTGAGTACATATACAGAGATTATAAGTCTTACAAACTCTGCATGTCTTTTTTGCTTGGTCAAAAAAAATATATATATACATATATGTTTTACTAATCTCAAGAATGAGATCCACTGCCTCATGATTTTGATTATATTGTTCATTATTTTAGCTTCTGTTTTTCCAAACAATACGCATAATGGACTTACATACGAACATTTCAGATTTACAAGGTTACAGGCCCTGACATAACTGGGACCCCGTTATAAGTAAGATTACTAATACAAGATGGATATGTCAACATTGCTCTATTGCTTCACGTGTTGCTTAAAACCAAATGCAAAATTGACTATAGCTACGGATTCTAAGAATCACTGACTTCCTTTATGTCACAGATACATTGTTTCATTTTGCAACATTATCTGCTACTTAAGTATCTTGTGTATGCTAAATGGATACATTTTCTACTGTCTTGATAGACATAAAATTCTTAACTTGCTAAATTGTTGCACTTGTAAAGAATAACATTGTATTATTTGAGCTACTGTTACAACTTGGAACACAGTAGCCTTTGGCTGAGACTGTCTTTTCACTGCAGATCACTGAGATCAACTATTCACTCCATGATATGGCGGAAGTCCTTCTGATTTATTGATATAATTGACATGTCTCACCCTGATCGGGCTGCTATTCTCGTAATACATCTGATAAACACCTAATAATAGCAGGTCTGGCTTATATGTTAGCCATAACTCTGTAACAATTAAGATAATGGAACTCTTACAAATAGAATACAAAAAATTATTTTATATGCTGATATACTACATGCAGCATTTATTGGTCATAAGACCACATTATCCTTACGGCAGAATGCCATATTTGGCCACTCCACTGCCATATAACTACTTGGGAATCTCCCAGAAGTAATGACTTACTGCAAGAGACCATTCTGTGGAAGATGGATCAGTTACGCAAAGACTTTTGTCGTAACAGTAGATCTTCTAGGAATGTCTCTTGCAGTAAGTAGCTTCCCTTCCTCCAACCCCCGCCATTCTGCAACAGGGAAAAACAATGTAGGGTTGGGGAGCTTTGGTACCTCGGTTCCCCTCGGTCCCTCGCTTTCCCGAGCTGAAACCGGTGGGGAACGTAGACTACCAGGGACCACCCACTTTTATAGGTACAGCCCTGGAAGTGAGGTTGTGTGGGTGGTCCCTGGTGTGGAGACCGCTGGAAGAAACTTCCTGCTGGAGCGCCACCTATCAGGAACTACCAGAAGTAATGACTTGTTGCAAGAGACATTCCTAGAAGATCTACTGTTACGACAAAAGTCTTTGCGTAACTGATCTTTTTAGGAGTGATGTGTGGTGTACATCCTTTGTTTGGCAGTTTCCCTTTTCCTTTAATTCTAGCCAGAACATCTTCAAGCTAGGCTTCTAGGGGTGCATGGATATGGTGTGCTATCCACACTGCTGGCAAAATTCCTTTCCCTTTAAGACTTGCCAGAAAGTCTTCAAGCTAGCTCCTCCCATCCACTCGGGTGGTATCTTCCTCGGCACTGCCCCGTGCCATCAGATCTTCCTTTCTGGTGGAAGAAGCAGCTTCCTTGCATAGCAGCTCCAGGATTGGTGTAGGCCCACTGTTTCCAAACTTTTCGGTCTTTGTTTGCTCCGCGGGTTCTCTATTGTATCGAGGTGGATTCCACCATTTCAAAGTCAGTGCCCAGTTTCAAAATGTGTCTGTGTGGACAGAAGATGTCACACACTGACCCTCACACTATGTGTGTCTACTGCCTGGGCCACGAACACGATCCCCAGGCTTGTAACCTATGTTGCACTCTTCATCCCTCTACTTTAGAGGACCGGTATGCAAGACTTGTTCTTGGCCGTCCAGATGAGCATAGTCCTCCCGTTCAATCCAAGGACACCCGTTGAGCAGCCTCCATGGCTGTGGGGTTCTCTGATCAGTTGGCAACTTTGGAAGAAGCTGCAGCTCAGGCCACAGCTGGTGCCTCCTTGGTGTCCTTGCTGGTCCTGCTGAGCTTTGGCGCCTCTTTCTGGGTTGGTTGGGGACTTTCTTACCCTCAGGGAGGGCCCTTCCTGTGGGTCTAAGTCTTCTAAAAAGGACTTCAAAGGGAAGGCTAAAAAGTCACGTCCTAGATCGTGGGACTATGAGCACTCTTGGGCCTCGGTTTCCCGCGAGCTGATTTCATCGATGAGTCGGCTTCGGCCGGCACCTCTGTCCAGGCTGCTGGCCCCACAGTGTCCCCATTGGGCTTGCTGGCAGAGACGCATGCTGACCAGGCGAGATTTTCCTCAACCCACTTGACCCGTTGTCGTAGAACAAGGGGGATACATCCCTCTCCAGGATTCCGGTCCTCACGCTTCAGTCCCAGGATGGATTGGATCGGTTTCCTGAGTCAGCCCTAACCCTTGGGACACCGAAGTTGCAGGGGACCGTAAGTGTGCCTCGCCATTTCCCACCTCTCCCTGCCATCTGGTCCATTGGCGGTCGAGGTACCGAAGCTCAAGGTTGAGTAGCCCTTGCTGGAGTCTGCGCTTGTGCTCCCGACACTCAGGAAAGTGGCATGCCACAATTAGTCCTCTTCTTACTTTTCAGGGAGGATCGGCTCCGCTGCAAGTTGTGATTGCGCTACAAGGAGCTTATGTGGCAGTAGCTCTTTTCGGGCATGGGGCCTAAGCCAATGCTGGCTCCCTACCTGGTGCTCCATTGGGTGCTGCCACCTAGGCCCGAACCAATTCCAGCTTGGCCGATTCCGGCCTCTCCACCCAATTCCGGTGGAGCCCTCTCCACTGCAGCCAAAAGATGGTCCCCTGTCCAAGGCTTGCTGGACTATCTCCAGGCTTCCTCACCAGCTGTCAAACATGGTCTCCTGGGCTGATGAGCCCTGCAAGGTTAGCGGGGACGTGGTGGGTGTCGGTTGGTTTTCGATGAATCCTCAGAGTCTGCGGCCTCCTCTATGCACTTGAGGCCAGTCGACCTGGAGTCTGGTGAGGATTTGTTGCTGGACCTTGGGCCAACCTCCTTTGGGGCCATGCAGTGCTTAATTTCGGAGGCTACTGGGATCCAGATGGAGCCTGTATAAAAGAAGGATAAGTTATCCCTTCACCGAAATTCTCGACTGGGACGACTCCCTGGGTGTCACCTTCCCGGTGGTCGAGGCCATCCTTGGGCCCACATTGGAGCTCTGGTAGCACCCAGCCCCATCAGCCTGTATGGCTCACAAGTATGTGGTCCCTACAGGTTCCCTCTTGGGATTCACCAAACACCCCTTGGCTGAGGGTTTGGTGGACGACTCAGTGTTTACGTTGAATAGGCAGTATTGAGGACGTTGACCACCACCCCAACAAGGAATCCAAGAAATTGGAACATACAGTAAAACATATGTACTGTATGTGGCCTCCTCTCTCGGCCTCAGGCAGGCTTGTTCAGCCTTGATTATGTCCTACTTCACCCATGCCTTCTGGACACCCTGGATGAGGTGCTCCCTCGGCTTCCGGCTGACCTTCAGTCAACAGTCAAGCAAGTCCGAGACCAGGGCCATGCTGTGGCTAAACAGCAGCTCCAGACGGCCATGGACATTGGTGATTCTTGTGCCAGGTCCAAGGCCACAGCTGTGGCTATGCATTGCCGGGCATGGCTGAAGATCTTGATCTTCACGGCAGATACCCAGCACAAATTGGCGGATGTCCCCTTCCTGGTCACCAACATGTTTGGGCCAGAGGTGGATGGTCATCTCACAAGGATTGAGGAGTCCAATGGCAGCTTGGACTCCGTCACCTTGGCTATGCAAAATGGGGGTAATGCTAATTATTTCTAGAATGAATAGCAGTAGACTGCTAAACATTTTTTCAGTGACTCCTTGGCACAGCAGAAAAAATTAAAATGTTAAATTTTGCTAGCCATTCTTTGCCAGGTGCTATACATTTTCACAGATGATTAGCACTTCAGCATGCAAAACCGCTAATCAGATTTTTCGGCTTTTTTAATACCCTGCTTATTGCTGTCTTAGTGGCTGCTTTCAGGGACATCCCTATTCGTGAGATCTGCAGGGCTGCCACCTGGTAGTCAGAACACACCTACATCTCCCATTACAGCCTCGACCTTGAGTCTCACCCATGTCGCCATGACAAAGGTCAGAAAGCATAGAAAAACCAGGAGCAGTTATAAAATTCACAGGCAGTGTTTTATTATTTTAAATGTGGCTCATGTGGTGCCAGTCCACAAAGGGGGGGTCTAGGGAGGAGATGGGAAATTACAGGCCTGTCAGCCTAACGTCTGTGGTAGGCAGACTAATGGGGGGCTTCATCAAGGAGAAGCTCGGGAGGCAACTGGAAAGGTTGGGGCACATGGATGACAAACACTATGGTTTTGTCCCGAGGAGATCGTGTCAGACCAGCCTCATAGATTTTTACGACTGGGTGATGGGGACCCTGGACCGACAAAGACCAGTGGACGTTCTGTATCTGGATTTCAGTAAGGTGTTTGACTCTGTACCCACATCGGGTTGTTGACAAAGTTGGGGGGATGGGGGTAGGAGGACAGTTGCTTAGATGGGTAGAAAATTGGCTAACGGAAAGAACACAGAGGGTAGTGGTTGGTGGGATAGTCTCCTCCCCTAGGAAGGTCTTCAGTGGGGTTCCCCAGGGTTCGGTATTGGGGCCACTCCTGTTCAGTGCCTATGTCTCCGATATAGGGAGGGGGTTAGGAGTGGGATGAGCCTCTTTGTGGATGACTCAAAACTGGGAGCACTGGCAGACAGGGAGGAAGCGAGAGAGATAGTTTAGAGGGATCTGGATACCCTGGAGAGTTGGTCAAGAAGGTGGGGACTGAGGTTTATTCCAGGGAAGTGTAGGGTGCTGCATCTGGGGGTCAGAAACCCAGGTCATGTATACACCCTGGGAGGGGGTCTCACTGCAAGCCACAATGAGTGAAAGGGACCTGGGGGTGGTGGTAGACACCAAAATGAATAACACTGAAAACTGCAGAAGATCTGCGGCAAAAGCAAACAGGATTCTGGGCTGCATAGCCCGGGGAATTACGTCCAGGAGGAAGGAGGTGATCCTCCCTCTGTATAATGCCTTGGTCAGGCCTCATCTTGAGTACTGCGTGCACTTCTGGAGACCTCACCTTAGGAAGGACATAGCATTGCTGGAGAGGGTTCAGAGGAGGGCAGCCAGGATGATTTGGGGCATGAGTGAAAGGACCTATGAGGAAAGGCTGGAAGTCCTTGGGCTGTACTCACTGGAGGAGCGGAGAGCCGGGGAACATGATAGAGGTCTTCAAGTATGTGAAAGGAATTAACAGGGGCGGAGACAAAGAAATGTTCAGGCTAAAAAAAGGGGGCACGACCAGGGGGCATGAGTGGAAGCTGGAGTAGGGAAATTACAGGGGAGAACGTAGAAGGCATTACTTCACTGAGAGGGTGGTGGGGCCATGGAATGCACTGCCCGGGAGTCTAGTGGAGGAGGGCACAGTGGAGAACTTTTAAGAGGGGGTGGGACAGGTGCATGGGTATACTGAAGGCGAAGATGACCCTCTCGGGGGCTGGGGGGGTGGAAGAGCGAGCACCCAATAGGGGCTGGCTACCAAGCAGACACGAAAGATCATTAGGCCTAATCTGCTGGCTTTTAGTATGTTAGTATGTAACTAATAAAATAAAAAAAATTAGATTGTGCAAGATAGCTTTTATATAGGCAGTTCAAACAAAAGAAAGTCCTTCCTCTGAGTGTATCTCTAATTCTAAATTTCAGTCCCCCCCCCAAAAAAAAAAACAGAAAAGTGCTCTGTTTTTACGAGACGTGTTTGTCTGGCACTTCATTTCTGCATTCTGAGCTCGTTAAGAGACATCTTGTTTCTCACAAAATGTAACAGAGTTCTTGTCGCTTTCTTTCCTGAGCAGGCTTGCAAATAGAACACTGTATCCCACGCTGGCCCCCTGCAGACAGTTTTGTGAACAAGCTTGAGGAGGTTAAACTGCATATCAGGGTTAACCCCTGAGTTCCAAATAACTTTCTGTGGTCTTCTAAACAATATAATTATATACATTTTCAAATCAGAGAACCCAGTTTCACGTAAAGAGTCGCATATATTTTTATAACCTCAGCTAAGCAAGGGGGAAGAAAAGATAGAATCAACAAGAAACAGCAAGTGAAGGCAGGGAGATAGTGGGATGGGGAGAATCGTGAGACTGTTCAGAGTGAACGGTGAAAATTTGTGCAATCAGACAGACAGGAGACAGAAAAGGAGAGGCTAGAACAGTTCTAGGATCGTGGATATGTTGTTCTATCCACACTGTTTGGCATGTCCTTAATAAGTCCTTTCCCTTTAAGAATCCTGCCAGAAGGTCTTTAAGTTGGCTCCTCCCACCCACCTGGGTGGTATATCCCTTGGCTCTGCTCCTTTCTGCTGGAAGATTCAGATTCCCACCTTATTGCTCATACGTTACAGTATGCCCTGGCGAAGAAATCTCCGGATTTACCAAAACTTACTCATTTGAGTTTCTCCAAATCGCTTTGTGATTTCGACCGTGATGGAGGACAAGTCCTCATCTGGTTTCTGCCGCTGCCCGTGCGGGCAAAAGATGTTTCGGACTGACCAGCATGCCTCGTGTGTCTATTGCCTGGGTCATGATCACGACACCCAGGTGTGCGACATGTGTCGCGCGTTCCATCCCAATGTTTTGGGCGATCATCTCACACGACTGCAATTGGGCAGACCAGAAAAATGGAACCCGGCGGTCAAATCCGAAGAAGCCCGTTGGGTGGTCTCTGCGGCTGCGGGGTCTGCTGAGCAGCTGGAGCAGATGAAGGCCTTCGAAGAGAAGGCGGCATGGGCTGCTGATTGGTCCTCTTCTCTGTCAGTCTTCATCCCACTCAATCTGGGCTCCACCTTCTCAGGCTCATTTAAGGAGATGTGTCATTCTCTCCCCACCAAAGGAAGGGGTCCTTCAGGCGCGCACGCCTCTCTTTGCTGTAAAAGGATAAAGAGCAAAAAGAAGGTTCGTCTTGCCAACGACGTTCTTGTAATCATGAGAGATCGCGATCCCAAGAATCTGCGGTCTCAACTTCAGTCGAGGTTGCGGCCGCTGGCTTCACGGTACTCCCGTCAGGCCAGCCAGCCAAGATGTAGGACAGTGATCCGGTCAAAATTATAATCGACCCCATCGACCCGTCGTTGCTAGATAAGGCTGACAACTACTTATTCAGGACCCTGGTCCTGCCTGGACCCACTGAGGAGGAGACCCAGCAAGTTGGGAACCTCGTCACAGTCCCGGTCCCTGACCTGAAGCCGGCGCAGTTTTCCCCGGCTCCTTCTGAGCAACCACGTCGGTCACCGGAGGTCTCAGACTCTTTCGACAGACAGGCTGAAGAAGGTGCATAAGCACTCCAAAAAGTGGTGGTACCGCCATTCTTCCTCTTCCTCCTTGGAAGAGGAGATGCTTCGATGCAGGCTGTGTCGACGCTATGAGGATTTGATGTGACAGCAGCTGATTATGACCGGTCACAATCCGACTCAGGCTTCTACTCCAGCCATTACTTGGCTGTCGCTCTCTAGACCGATGCCGACTCCTCAGGAGCCGGTCCATACCATCCCTCCACCTGTGGAGCTGGTCAAGACCCTCCCGGCTTGGCCAAAACCGGCACCTCGACCAATTCGGTTGGAACTGCCACCTAAACAGCCTACCTCCGGGGCTCCTGCCAAGGAGTCTCAGCCTGTTATGGGCCTTCCACACAGGCTGTCTGTCACCCTCACTCGCGACCGTCCTAGGCGGGTGGAAGGCGACTTAAATGACCTGCTGATCTATCCGGAGTCCTTGGACTGTGACTTGCATTCTTGTCCTTTGGACAATGAATCCGTAGGGAGTCTCTCGACGGAGGAGGGTCCCTCTTCCTTCATGGGTATCCTCTGTCTCATCTCCGAATCCACAGGGATGCCCTTGGAGCCTGTCCAGAAATGGGTCGGATATCCTCAAACGGGGGGATTCTCCAACAGAGGCCTTCCCAGTGGCCGAGGCCATCGTAGGCATAACCCCTTGGAGCTGTGGCAGCACCCTGCCTCCTGCCCCTGCACCTTCAGCCCGGATGGCCCGCGAGTATGCGGTCCCCATCAGCTCCCTCTCTGGATTCACAGAACACCCCTCAGCCGAAGGGTTGGTGACCGAATCTGTGTTCAGGAGCTCGGAAAATTCAGGAGACACCGATAGACCTCCGGACAAAGAGTCCAAGAAACTGGACCATTCAGCCCTGAAAGTCTATGGTGCCTTTTTGCTTGGCCTTCGTCAGGCAAGCTTGGCTGTCATTATGGCACATTTTTCTCATGCTCTCTTGGGCTCTCTGGATGAGGTCCTTCCTCACCTCCCCACAGACCACGGTCAAGCAGGTCCACGACCAGGGCTGGGTGGTTGCGAAGCAGCAACTCCAGATGGCTCTGGACGTCGGGACTCTTGCACCTGCTTAGTGGTGGCCACGGTTGCCATGGCTGGTTGCCTGGCTGAGGGTTTCCACCTTCATGGCGGACACTCAGCACAAATTGACGGACGTCCCTTTCCTGGGTACTGACCTTTTTGGTCTAGGAGTGGATGGTCACCTCCAGCGCATATAGAAGTCCAAAGCCACCTTGGACTCTGTGACTTCTGCTCAGAAGGAATCTCAGGGTTCCAAAAAGCAGAAAAGAAAGCCTTTTCTGCCTTCTGCCCCTATGGCCAAGCAGACCCATTTTCAGTCTGGGCAGCAACAGCAGCAAGCTCAACCTTGGCACCCTTGGCCCAAGTCAGGGCCCCTGACAGCTCATAAGCCCAGAGGAAAGGGTGCCGGTGGTCCCCAAACCAGATCCTCCTCCTCCTCCAAGCCTGCACAGTGACAGGATGGGGGTTGCCTACCCCATACCTATCACACCAGCTCTGGGTCCTCCCGTGGGAGGGCCGGTTCCACCACTTCCTTTCTGCCTGGTCCGCTGTTAGAATGGACAGGTGGGTTTTGGAAGTGGTCGACCAAGGGTTGCCTCTAGAATTTGAGCAGTACCCACCAAGCCGAGTCCACACCCCACAGGAGGAGATGGTGTTCCTTGCACTCAGTCGGCTCTCCGGGATGACCTGCTTAACTCCTCCCGCAAGGAGGTAGTGGTTAAATCATGAATCCACTGTCAACCGGATTCATTTCCAGGTACTTCCGGGTCCCAAAACGGATGGGGGGGCTGGCGCCCCATTCTAGATCTGCACGACCTGAACCAATTTCTCAGGTCTCATACATTCAGGATGGTAACTCTGTCTCGGATCATACCACTTCTCGGGCAGAACATGTGGTTCTGCTCACTGGCTCTCCGGGTTGTGTTCTTTCACGTCCCGATCCGTCCGTCACACTGAAGGTTCCTCTGCTTCTGAGCAGAAGGAGCCCTCTTCGAGTTCCAAGCCATACTTTTTGGCCTGTCATTGTCCCCCCGGGTCTTCACCAAATGCATTGCAGTGGTGGCGACTCACCTTTGGCGTCGGGGGGGGCAGAGTATACCCCTATCTCGACGACTGGCTCATAGCGGGTCCCTCCCACAGGAGGTGGAGAAATACAGGGATCTGGCTCTCCAGACCTGCATTGAACTTGGTCTCCCTGTCAACGAGACCAAGTCGGAACTCGTACCTTCGCAGGTGATCTGTGTCATTGGGGCAGAGCTGACTGTTGCCGAGCCAGAGCCAGGCTCCCGGCGGACAGGGCAGAGGTTCTCTCCTCCTTTGCTCAGTCATTTCTGGTTGGGCACTTGTGCCCTGCCTGCAAGTCCCTGCACCTTCCGGGATACATGGTGGCCTGCACTGTGTGGTCCGATGGGCCCGGTGGCATATGCACCCCCTACCAGTGGGACCTGGCCAGCCAGTGGACTCAGTGACATGGTCACTTCGACCAGCTGGTCACTGTGACCCAGAAGATATGGGATGCCCTCCAATGGTGGACCATCCTAGAACACCTGCAGGAAGGGATCACGTTTGTCCGCCCTGAGCCGATGGTTGTCCTGAGGACCAGTGCCTCTCTCACGGGCTGGGGTGCCCACATGGGGAATCGCAGAGTCCACGGGCTCTGGACCCCCAAGGAATCCCAGTGTCATATCAACCTGCTGGAGCTCTGAGCAGTTCGGCTGGCACTGACTGCATTTGCTCTGTTCCTTCGGGGTCAAGTGGGGCAGGTCCAGATGGACAATACCACGACAATGTACTATCTCAACAAGCAGGGTGGGAAGCACTCCGCATCTATACCCTCGTGAGCTGACTGGAGGCAGATCTCCTAGCCATTCATGTGGCAGGAGCCTCGAATTAACTGGCGGACGCCCTCAGCCTTGTGGGCGAGGCATCCCACGAGTGGTCTCTCCACCCGGAGGTAGTACACAGTCTATTCTCCCACTGAGGCAAACCTCAGGTGGATCTGTTCGCCTCCAGGGAGAACACAAAGCTGAGGCTGTTTCATGCCCACTCCCCTCAGCAGAGCTTACTGCAGGAGGATGCCTTCTCGAGGCCGTGGACCCCAGGCCTCTTCTGTGCCTTCCCTTGGTTCACAGGGTGCTCCTCAAGGTCAAGAAGGACAAGGCACAGGTGATCCTGGTAGCCCCAGACTGGCCTCACCAGTTTTGGTATCCAGATCTCCTCAGCCTTAGCATCAGCACACCCAGACCTGCTCTCGATCAATCAGGGGAAGGTGTTCCATCTGGACCTTCAGTCCCTGCACCGGACAGCCTGGTTCCTGAGCAGCTAGAGTTCCAGGCTTTGGGTCTCTCCAAAGATGTACTCACTGTAGTTGAGGCCTCTTGGAAGAAGTCGACAAGAAAATGCTATGCCTTCAAGTGGAAGAGATTCTCCATTTGGTGTCAGGGCAAGGGATTGGACCCTTTGTCTTGTCCGGTGGCTAGCATCCTCGACTACCTTTGGTCTCTCTCCAAAGGGGGTCTTCAGTCTACGACCCTTAAGGTGCACCTGGCAGCCATCTCTACTTATCTGGCATGGGCCGGTCAGCAGACAGTGGCTTAGGAGAAGGTGATTTGACATTTCTTTAAAGGCTTTGACCACATTTCCTCTCTGGTGTGTGAACCACCACCACCACCTTGGGATCTACTGCTGGTACTGGCAAAGCTCATGGGCAAGCCATTCAAACCAGTGCACAGGTGTGAGATGTCACATCAAGTCATGGAAGACCGCCTTCCTGGTGGCTGTCACATCAGCCAGAAAGATTGGGGAGCTACAGGTGCTCTCTGTCAAGTCTGCTTACCTGGTCTTCCACAGGGACAAGGTTGTCCTGCTCCCCCAACCGAAATTCTTTCCGAAGGTGGTGTCGGAATTTCACGTCAACCAGGTGTTGACTCTGCCGGTGTACAACCCCAGTTACACTTTGGAGGCAGAGTACAGGCTCCATACCTTGGACCTAAGATGAGTGCTCTCTTATTACGAAGAGCGCACGGCTGGAATTTGGGGAGAGGTTCGACAGCTGTTTGCCACTTACGCTGAAGCCACACCTTGCAGAACTGCAGCAAAGTGGACAGTTGGCAGATGGATAACATCCTGCATTGATCTCTGCTACTGGTTGACGGGCAAGGAGCATCCCATAGGGATAAGAGCTCATCCCAGCCGCCATACTGCTGCATTGGTGGCTGCTTCTAGGGACATCCCTATCCAGGCTATCTGAAGGGCTGCTACCTGGAAGTCAGCAAACACCTTCATTTCCCACTACCACATCAACCTAGAGTCACACCGGGATGCTGGTTTTGGGGCCTCAGTTCTCCAATCTTTGTTCCCCAAGTAAGTATTAAGGGGGTGTGCACCTTGCCTCCCTCCTCCCGGAGAACTGCTAGGAGTCTGCCAAACAATGTGGATAGAACAACATATCCATGATCCTAAAGAACAGGTTACTCACCTGTAACAGTAATTCTAGGAGTGGTATATGTTGTTCATCCACACAAACCCACCTGACCTCCCCGGCTTCGACGCACAACCCTCTGCTTCCAGCGGGTAAGATCTGGCATCAAGGGGCGGAGCCGAGGGATATACCACCTGGGTGGGTGGGAGGAGCCAGCTTAAAGACCTTCTGACAAGATTCTTAAAGGGAAAGAACATGCCAACCAGTGTGGATGAACAATATGTACCACTCCTAGAACTACTGTTACAGGTGAGTAACATGTTCATCCCTGCTTTTAAAGGGACACTGTCAACCCTTTTTGCATCTTATTATTTCAAGTTGAACCCCACATTGTACGATTGCTTACCATCTTAAAATTCAGTAATGTTGCTGGTTGTTTTGTTTGCTTTCTTTTTTAGTAGAACTGAAGTGCATGCTAATTGTGTAATTATACCTAGCCTTGTTTGTTTTGTTTCAAATCCATGAGCTTCTTTTATTGCATACTTCCTGAACATTGGAAAAAAACCCAAACAGTGCAACCACTCATGATGCAATAGCCTTCTCTCCTCCCAGTTCATCATGAGTGACTAAACTGTATTGGGTGTGCTCCCAAGTCCAGGAGAGGTATTGTTGGAGTTGATCAAGGAATGTAAGCAAACACATTTTAGTGTGGTAACACTAGCATGCTGGGCAGTCTGTTTTGCACTTTTAAAAAGAAAGTAGGAGTCAGAATCACGCTACCAGTTATATCAGCAATCTCTGCAGAAGGTGAGCAGTCATAAAATGTGTTTTTTAAACTAGGGACAGGTTGAGACCTACAGGGGGTTGACAGAGTGCGTTTAACTCTTTCTGCATAACAAATGGTACAGGGTCTTATTCAGTCCTGTCACAGATAGGATGCTGCTTTTGGGGCCACGGATCTCCAATCTCGTTTTGCCAAGTAGGAGTGCATGTCTTGCCCCCTCCTTTTGGAGAACTTCTGTAAGCCTGCCGTAATATAGATAACGGAACCATATCCATGCCGCTAGAAAAATATGTTACTAACCTGTAACCATAGATCATCTACAGACAGATCTTTTGCAGTAGGTTATTACTCTTGGGAGTCTGCTAGGTGGAGCTGTCACACAGTAGCTTCTTCCAGCAGTCTTCTATAGGGCCGCCCCCGATACATCTCTCGCGACCCGAAAAAGACTTGTCCAAGCAACATTCCTTCCCTTGCTTGACTACGGAGACATTATCTTTATCTCCTCCCCAACCTTGAGCCTATCTAAACTGGACGTACTCTATCACCGTGCTCTTCGCTTCATTACTAACTCTGCGTACAGGACCCACCACTGTGATCTTTATGCAGCAGCTGGGTGGACCTCTCTTGCCACCAGACGCCTCCTGCATGCTGGCATTTGGACCCTCAAATTACTACTCCACAAACTGCCTGTCTATTTAATGTCTCTCATACACATCTCGCATAGCGCCTACTCCCTAAGGAAATCCGACCTTATCCTACTAGATGTTCCCAGGACACGTACTACAGCTGTTCTCATACGCCCTCCCAAACATTTGGAACCAACTACAAGCCATGCTGAAGCTAACCAGCATCGTATCAATTAACTCCTACAAAACACTAGTTATCTCTAAATTAAAAGACATATGTAGGTACTATTAGGCCCCCAATGCTAAGTCAACTTCCTAGGTACCAACTGGCCCTCTACTCCTCTACTTATTAAGCTGAAATGTGTTGCATAATTTAGGGCAAGGTTAAAGCTGGAATGTACTGCATATATAGCATAAGGACTTCTATTGTGTATACCTCTTGTATTATATATTTTTTTTTCTTTGTTCTACATTTTATATCTCCTGTTTATGTAATTGCGAACTGTATGTGTATGTGCCTCAGGACCTCCTTGTGAATGAGCTTGCTCAATGGAGTCTTTCCTGCAATAAACTTGAACTTGAGAAAGAAAAAAAAAAAAGAACATCACTTCCTTTGGCTGTGTATAAAAAGGGGCGGCCCCATGTGCACACTGTTCATTTTCCCACCGGCTTCAGCCCGCACGGCAGCTAGCTAAATCTTCTATGTTGCAGTCTTCGACGTGAACTTGAACCCAGTTTTTCTTCTCTGTGCTGGGCCTGAGGCTCACTCCCAGGCTCTGGCTGTTCTATTTCCACTGGGTCTTGGCCTGCGAATCACTCACAGTACCCCACAGCTCTCCTTGTTTTCAGCAGGCCTGTGTTCACTCAGAGCACCCCCGCTGCTCCTTGGCCCAGGCTCTCTTGCTGGAGCAGGGACTCCGTCCATGGCTGAGGAGGCAGTCTTACCAGGATGGACCTCGGGGAGCCGTGTTAAGGGTCCCCGGCCCAAGGCTTTCGTTCCCAGCATTGGAGGCAGCAGGACTCTCACTCCTCCTTTGTTGCCCCACTCCTCGTTGATGGGCCATACCCTGTCAATGGAGCACACTCCTGGATGTTTCCCATTGACGGGCACTGTTCCGCCATCGATGGAACATTCCTCGTCGACGGGGAGGCTTCCTTTCATAGACAGAGCATGTTGCTTTCTCTCTCTCATTGACGGGAGCTCTTTCCCCATCGATGGGGCATGCAGCTGCTCTCTCTCGTCGATGGGGGCTCTTCCCCCATCGATGGAACACTTCTCGTCGGCAAGGAGGCTTCCCCCATCAACGGAGCTTGTTTTCTCCTTCCCTCGTCGACGGGAGCACTTTCCCCATCAACAGAGCATGCTGCTCACTCTCTCTCGTTGATGGAGGCTCTTTCCTCCGTCGACGGGACGTCTTGTTTTGTGTTCCTCGTCAACGGGACATCCTCATTTCCATTCCTCATTGATGGGTCTGCTTCCACATCAACGGGACATCCCTGCCTTCATCCCTTTCAGCAGGGCTGGTTCCTCCATCACCGGAAGGGGCTCTGGACCTTGGGTGTCCCCGGTCCCGGGGTTCCCTTCCCTGCCCCCCGCCCATCCTGGGACCAGCATCCTGTTCCTGTGTCACTGGGGGTACCCCCTCCATCGCCATTCCTGCACCCCCTTTTGTGCCCTCCGACAGGATTCCTGGGTCTTGCCCCTCATTCCTCACCCCTCCTCCAGTGCCACCCCACCGGGGTCAGGATGCCCCCCCGCCTTTCCGGCATCGTCCGGTTTGGGCTATCTCTGCCTGGTTACCCCTCCCATCTCCTGTTTTTCGGGGGTCTGTGCCTGGGGTTCCCTGTGCCTCTTCTGCCCATGCCTGGGCTTTGGCGTCTCCTCCCTTTCTCTCAGTCCTGCCCTGCGTGGGCCTCCTGGTTGTACTGCACCCTGTCTGGCCTTCCTGATTTGCCGCCGCTCTTGTGGCTGCCTCCGGTGGCTCCTGCCTAGCTCACGTGCCCTGTCACTCCACTTCTTGTCTGCCGGATGTGGTTCCCGGTGCCGTGTTTGCTTTGGCATGCGGTTTTGCCCTCCCGTGCCTTGCTGCTTTGCAGTCTTTCCTATGTGGGCTGCGTGGTCCGGTGCCTCCGCATCTAGTGTGCTTTGACTTTGGCGCCTTCTCCCGCCACTATCTCCCTGCCCAGGGTCGGCCGTGTCAGCACTACCTTCGGGCTCCGATACCATGGTTGCATCCGCCCGTCTGTCTGCCACCTCGGGTGTTAGGTTCGGCACCCGACATCTGCCTTTTGGCTGCCATCCCCCCTTTTGTGGTTTGTACATTTTTGGTCATGGTCCCCAGGCCTTTCTGGTTTACTGCACGCCGTCTGGTCATGCCTGACGGTTGGTCCGGGACTTCTCCCTTGCCCCCCTGGATCCCATCATATTAGACTGCCGGGATATCCCGTTCCTGTCCCCCTCCCTGGGGTACTGGTGGGACCTCTCGTGAGACAGCTACGTCTGCTCCCCATCCTGCGCCCTTGCTCCTGGCGGGGCCAGGCCTGCCCCTCCTCCTTGACTGCTCTACAGGGCTTGCTCCTCGCCTCCTTCCGCATGCCTCGGAGGTGCCCGGGTGTCCCTTTGCTCTTTTCTTCGGAGGCCTGCTTCCTCCTCCTGGTTGCTTCCCTCCTCTTTGCGGTCCGTTTGGAACTCAGTTCTTTGCTGTGGCCTGCCCGGTGCTCCATGCCCCGGTACTCTCCACTCCTTGCAAACGCACTGCACGATTGGTGTGCTCTCCTGGATTTGACGTTTTCTTGCCATGGCCTTTCGACCCCTGCCTCGTCAGGTTGCATCACTGTGCATGGCCTCCTGCATCTATCTGTTTCGCATTGACATGTCTCCGCCAGTCTCTGACGGCGCTTTGGATGCCCTGCTGGACTTGCTGCATGCCATTGCCTTTTGCACCCCTGCTCGGCAGTTTGAATCATTGGAATGGCCCTGTTTCTACTCTCCCTTCATGGAGTACTCTCTTCCTCACACACCTTTGGCTTGTCCGCCTGACCAGGTGTTGTTTTGGGATAACTTGTCTTGGACTTTGTGTGAAGCCATCCCTTTCCGGGATCACACGGCCATCTCTTGACTTTTTCTGTGGCTCCTCCATGGCTTCTGCCTGGTTCCTGTTTGCCGCCTCTTTTTCCGTTGTCATGGATGTGTCTTCTTGGCTGTGCTTGTTGCCGTGGCCTATAACCCGGCTTCATGCTCCGACTGTCCTCCCTTTTGTATAACTGTTTGGTACTCTCCCAAGAGTAATAACCTACTACAAGAGACCTGTCCCTAGAAGATAGTTCATTATGTAAGAACTTATCGTAACAGTAGATCTTCGAGGTATGGTCTCTTGCAGTAGGTACAATCCCACCCTCCATCCCCCTGCCTTTTTTGCTCAGGGTCCTTGGATCTCAGGATGTTGGGATTGATGTTTCCCTTGGTTCCTCGGTTTCCCTCAGTCCTCAGCCTTTTGTGTGCTGCAGCCGGCGGGGAACAATGTGTACCTGGGGCCGCCCTTTATACATAGCCAGAGAAGTGATGTATTGGGGGGGGGGGGCAGCCCTATAGAAGACTGCTGGAAGAAGCTACCATGTGACAGCTCCACCTAGCAGACTCCCAAGAGTAGTAACTTACTGCAAGAGACCGTACCTCGAAGATCTACTGTTATGGTAAGTTCTTACGTAGCGAACTTTCTAGGAGTAGTATATAGTTGACATTCACACCACTGGCCTGACCTTCCCTGGAAAGTGGCACATGGATCCCTGCTTCCAGCGTGCAAGATCTGATGTCATGGGGCGGAATCAAAAGATATACAGTACAGCCTGGGAGGTGCTTTGCCTAAAGATGATCCTGTGAATAAGCTCTTAAGGAAGAACTGCCATTGTCTGGATATGAACCATATACCACTCCTAGAACTATGGTTACATGTGAGTAACCTGTTTATTTTCAAAATGTTTACTTGTTACAGTAACAAGAGCCAGGCACCAACTCCTCCCTGTAACTGCTTCCATCTCTAATTGGGTACAGTCAAAACGAAGCAGAATAATTACAGAAAAAATAGAAATACTTGTGTGTGGGGGGTGCACTTGTGGTAATTTTTCTATTTATTGTTAAGAACCATCCTCTGGATAAAAAGTAATGGATGGTAAACTGTGCACAGATGAGGTAAGTGTTCCTGATCAACTAGGGTCTGTGTTAGGTAGAGAAAAGTGGCAGACTAGGTGGGCCTCACGGTTCTTATCTGCAGTCGAGGTTGTGATGACATTAGAGACCTCTCGAGCTTCACACACCAGGTCTATGATGTCATCAGGAGCCTTTAATGGAAACAGTCCTGTTGTGCATGGTTTGTCATCCATTATTTCATGTGTCCAGAAAGTCTTGTGGTGCCAAGTCTCAGTATCCCACTCTGATGCACAGAGCCCCCTTATAGTAACAAGGGCTTTCCATACCCAGTGTGCCGAACCCCTATGTCTGCTGTACTACTGAAACATTTTTTGAAAGAAGCATCGTCTCTTTCTTCCAGGTTTTAGTGGAAGATTGTGTTCCAGTGTTGAAGAGGTATGCCGAAGAAGGCAGAACATTTGATTATGTTATAAATGACCTCACAGCTGTACCGATTTCCACTTCTCCAGAAGAAGGTTAAATATTCAACCTTTTTTTCCAAAACTTAACATTTGTGACAAAGCATTAGGCTTTTCCTGTCATAAAGTTGCATAGCTCTGTTTGTCTGTCTATCTGTGTAATGGCAGTGTAAATAAAAAAAGTCACAAATATTATGGTTATTTGACTTGGGCACCTAAAGTGAGACTACCATTTAGTATATAGTTAGATGGTCTCCTGTATAGAATTCCGCCCCTTCTCAGGTGCTGTACCATGGTTATGACAACAGCTTGTTCTTTTACCACTGTTCCTTTTTTTTTTTTTTTTTTTGTGCCTCCCAGCTCCTGGTTGGCCACTCCTTCAGGCTGTCTGGGCCCCGATGGCACCCTGCCCTTAGACCAGCCACCACCAACTCATATCAGGCCCCGGTAACCCGGTGTAACACTTCGTCGGATGGGTCCCCTCCTCTGAGGGAGAAAGGCACTGGTGGGGGTCAGCCAGCACGTTAAGCCTTGGCCCGGGTGCTGCTGAGGTGGTCCTGAGCTGTCTCTCGGGGCTTCCATGGCAGCGGGAGCTGGCAACCGTCATCCAGTTGGCCATGGAGCTCCTTTTCCCTGTTTTCTCCCTGGGGGCGTGGTGTTCCACTGACATGAAGGCATACGCCATTGTTCGCCACACCTCATTGTCCATCAGGACCCAACACGTTGCTGTTCCCCCTGCCTCCGCCAGAAGTCAGCAAGTGCTGGGTCTTCTCCCCACCCTCCCCCTGAGAGAAGGTGAGCAGTCATCAAACGCTTAAGCCTTCTCTCCCTGGCTGGTCCTCCAGCACCCCAGGTCTGTTCCTGAACCCGGTTCACCGGTGTCACAAGTGGAAATCCAGCCACCGCACCGATGAGCCAGCCTTACCACTGTTCTGATGTTATGACTATGCCGCAGCACTGCCCAGAAATGAGGCCTGACTATCCCATCTAAACAGACATGCAAATTTTTTAATTAAAAAAACACACTTCGCTAAGCTGCTTAATAGCACCCCCACATGATGCTCGGAGTCGGCCTTATAACAGTTGCTGAGCGCCAACTCTTTTACCACACTGCTTGTTAAAGAAGAATATAGTGCCATTTTCTGAGATATTTGAAAAACCTATCCTGTACCCATCTGCTAGATACCCAACACTTCCACTGCCTGAATCAGGCTGGCAATATTTTGTTCATATTTTTAGCAGTCTTTATTTACTTACAAAGCATCTAACAAGGACTCCTTCCTACTTTCACTTTTCTGCCCCATGGAGCACTGCGTGAATTGGCAACACTCATTCGTTCAGAGAAGAGGCTGTTGCAAGAAGCTGTCACTTGTTGTTGGATGTTATACAAGTAAAGACTGTTAAAAATATTTAGAAGCATTACATGATGGATTGGGGGCCACTGATGGGTGGGAGATATTAAGCAGATGGGCATGGGGTGGATTTTTAAAATATGTACAAAAAAATGGTGCATAGTTCTTGTTTTGCAGGGTGAGGTTCAGGAGGTGGTGCTCAGTGACTGTTATGAGGCATGCTCAGGGCAGCAGGTGGGTGGGTTTTTAAAGCAATAAGGCCTTTAGCCACTTGAGAAGAGATGTTATTCCAGACAGGATAACAGCAGAACTGTGCACTCTACTGACTACTAAAGGTACTGCTACTGGAACCAAGAGACACCAAGCAGTAGCAAAAAGAAAGGTAGTGCACATAACAACTACAGAAAATGGGGGATACTAATGGAAAAGGACCTGGGGATAGTCATATCAGATGACCTAAAGGTGAGCAAGCAATGTGAGAAGGCACTAAGGAGCTCTGGGGGGATACTGGTATGCATAGGGAGAGGCATCACCAGTAGAAAAGAGGAAGTTGTTATCCCTCTGTGCAGACAGTTGGTGAGACCCCATCTGGAGTACTGAATGCAGTTCTGGAGACCCCATCTCCACAAGGACAGACACAGGATGGAGGCAGTCCAGAGGAGGGCAACTAAAATGGTGCAGGGTCTGCAACAAAAGCCATATGAAGAGAGACTAAAATTGCATAACATGTATACCCTTGAGGAAAGGAGGGGGAGGAGAGGGAACATGATAGAAACTTTCAAGTACCTCAAGGGAATCAACAAAGTCCAAGAGGGGAGCATCTTTCAGAAAAAGAGATGTGCAAGAACAAGGGTGCACAATTTGAAGATAAAGGCTCGGCTGGGCTGGCAGTATAGCCTAGAGGTTAGATGAATGAGGTGTGAACGAGCTTGATACATCCAGCAGACCAGACCTGAGTTTGATTCTCACAACCTCCACTTGCATACTGTGTGACTCTGAGCAAGTCACTTAACCGCCCAGTGTTCCCAGGTTGCCCCTGAAAACAGGCACTTGTGCCTAGTGGCCTTACCGGTTACCAAAACTAAAATAAATAAAATAAAATAAAAATAAGGGGGTACGGCTCAGGGGCAACGTGAGGAAGTATTTTTTCATGGAAATGGTGGTGGATGCATGGAACCGACTTCCTGAGGAGGTCGTGGGGTCAAAAACAGTGTGGGAATTCAAGAATGCATGGGACAGACATAAGATAATTATAGTGGGGGGTAGGAGGAAGTAGGCTGTTGGTTAACTAGAATCTGCAGCTTATCAAATAGGTAGGGGAATGGGCAGACTGGGTGAGCCAAGTGGTCCTTATCTGCCGTCAAAGTCTATGTTTCTGTGTTAAATAAATTTGTTGGGAGCTCAAAACAAGGAGACCACTTCCACATGAAACAGACTCCTCAAGTTACATTATCCCTGTGACACAAACCCTGAAATGCTTTACTGAAATTGTAAAAGGGATCCTTTTATGTGTTTATGGTTGTAAGTAGACTGTTTTGTGGGCACTATTTTCACCTGTGAGGTTGCGCTAAGTTACAATCACGGATAAAACTTACTCCCAACCAGTCAGCTTTCAGCATTTTTCTCTACAGTTTATAATAAACAGCTGGTGGGGGGGTTCTTAAACAATATACTCTAAATATAGAATAGTGTATGGTTGTCCATACACAACAAGGCTATGTTGCCATCGAGGGGATGTGATGACGTCATACTGACCTCGAGAGCGAAGCACGAGAGGTCAGTTTGACGGCAGCACATCCCCGAGATGGCAACATAGCCTGTTGTGTATGGACAACCATACACTGTTTTATATAGTATATGGTTCTCCAAAACATCGACCCTTTCTCAAGGTTTCATACCTTGTGATAACGCTACCTCTTCTCTGTTAAGTCCCGCTCTGCTCCTGAATCGGTTCTGTGGCAGTCCTGCTCTGCTCCTTCACCCATGATTTATAGCCCCCAATTAATTTAGAACAAAACAAAAAAAGACAGACTGGTAGTTTTGACATATGGCGCTAACTGTGAAAGTCTGTGTCCAAACTATCTTAGGTTACTGTCCACACTGTCTGCTCACCCGACCGCTCACTAAGTGAATCCACCATTTTAGAATACATTTTTTTAAATCAGTTCTTGTTTCCTCCAATCAGGTAGGAGCTCAAGGGGCAAAAGTTGTTGTACTATCGATGTGACGTCAGAACGATAGTACAACTTTTGTGACCTTTGAACTGCCTACAACAGGATTTGGAAAACCATCGTTTTCCAACCACAACAAGCCCTTACCATTTACTATAAAACAATAGTTGTGTAACACAGTGTACACACTATCTTGGCAGCCTTCTTATACATGGTCACCCAGTTATTCTATTTATTCTTGAAAGAGTTGCTCTCCACTAAAATAAATTAAAACTAGTAAATTTGCAACAATTATTTTTAACATGAGAGTTTTCTATTTTATTGTACGCTCTTCTATTATAGGTCTACTAATTATTTCAGATAATAGCAGTACTGCTTATTTCTCAGAGTCTTTCAAAAAACAACTGACTGTTCCTAACTGGTTTCATAATTGCTGTTTGCGAAATGCAGTGATAAACCCAGAGATCTAATTGGATGACAGCAGTGACATGACCATGTAGTAAAATTCTAACGATGCGCATTCAGAAACCAGATCTCATTATGAAGGCTGGACAACTTCATTACCTACAATGAGCCATTTTATAAACACAATGAATCACTCGGGGTATGCATTAAAGCAGTGATGATGCACTTCCCACGGGTGTGAGGACACTCGGCCTTCAGCCATATGTCTTTCTGCACCCCCTGGGCTCGTATTGTTAATCCATTAATGCACACCCCATCATAGCTTATTGTTTACTTGTGATGATCTGTTGACCGTGTAAGTACTGTGGTGGCATAAATAAAGATTATGAGATCAGTTGGGAACAGGCAAATGTTTTTTATAAAGACCTTTTGATTGGCTATCAAACTGTGTTATAAAATCTGGAAAGGAAAACTGAAAATGAAAAAGAAATGTTTTTGCCAATAATTTGTAATAGCTGATACATCATGTTTATAAAAGTATGTGCTAAAGTGCAAACAAACAAAAAAATAAAAAACAAGCAGATCACAGTCAAAGATTCATTAATGGAACTACTGACCTCCATGGTAGATGACCTCTACTCAAGATGCAGTCATCCAGAGTTGGACCTTTTTGTGTCCCCATGCAATGCAAAACTGCCACATTTCTGCCCACTTGATCTAGGGCCTGGATTTTTCTGGTGAGAAATATTGTTCCTCTCTTGGAAAGGGAAATTAGTGTATGCAGGTCCCCCAGTTCCTCTAATACAGAGGGTGCTGCTCAAGTATTGCTCCATTATAGCCTTGCCAAATATAATTTCCACTACTGCAACGGATGGCCGTGGACTCCGGTCCACCTACCACTGTGTTGGGGCCTGTTGTCACAGGACAAAGGATCCCTTGTCTATCTGGACCTGAAGTCCCTACATCTGCATGCATGGCTCCTGAAGTTATAGCCATTGCATGTTTTGGGGTATCCACTAAAGTTGCTGATATGCTGATTGCAGCTAGAAAGCCTCCTGCCAGCTCTACCTATTCCTTAAAATGGAAGCGGTTCACTTTGTGGTCTGCTTCCAGGAATTTTGACCCATTTACATGTCCTGTGAATGCTGTGCTAGAATACTTGCTGTCCATATTGGACTCTGTAACAGTAGATCTTCGAGAAAGGACCTATTCCATGCATCATGTATTCAGCCCTATTCCTTGCCTTGTCCTCGGAGTCTAATCTTCAGCGGAGAACTGAGGAGTGATGAGGGTAACCACATTTATATAGACGCTGATGCAGGACGTCAACATGGGTGACCCCCGGATAGCGGAAGTTTCCATGTGGTCCTAGTGCCTGACGGCTCTAGTTCCAAAGGTGTGGCTTAATGAAGGAGATTCTCTCGAAGATCTGCTGTTACTACAAGTACATATCTGTTCTTTCTGGCATCTCTTATGGTTGTAAGAATGCGTTTTTAAGTTCTTTGACTGAGTGAACTGCAAAGCTGAGCATTCATGCACACAAAGGAGCTGAGAAGGCACTCTTCTTACCCCAAGGGTCCTTTAGCATCATTAACATTCAGCAGTTAGCTGAGCAGGTAGTACTGCCCCGGAGGTGTGGATTATGCTAATTAATTAGCATCAGCCAATCAGGAGAGACTTTGGGGGGTGCTGAGGAGAGACTGTCTGAGATGGTGCCAGCATTTTTTTGAGGATAAATGGGAACATGTCCAGAGTTATGAACCAACAGGATTACAAATCCTGGAAAAAGCATGTTTAACAATAAACCAGAAAAAACTTTGCTTAAAACAAAGTTCCAAGTGGAAACATAACAAATTAGAGAGAAGACAAAGGCAGAGACCTCTGTAGTCAGGTTGTCAGGAGGATGGGTGGGAGCTTACTGAGTCTAAAGGACACCTTGGAAGAAAGAAGATTACTACGGTGAGTAATTTTTTCTTATTAGCCACAAGAAATAAACACATATAAATATATATATAAATTATGTTGAGAACTGTTTAAAAAGATATTTGAAATTAAAAATCAAAATACTGTACTCTGCAGAAAATTAGAGAAATCCCTGAAAGTGGAAATCGGCTTTGCAAGCTGAATTTAGAATTTTACAAGTTAAAATAAACAAAGGTAGCACTCAGGATGAAACCAATGCTCTCAATAATGTGAGTTTATTACAGACACTTTCGAGGACAAACGAACGACTGACCTCGGCACTTCGACCACGTGGGTCTTCCTCAGGTGGTGTGTCAATCACAAAGAACATACAGTTATTTATACTCCACTCTTAATTAACATCATGTGAAAACAATCTTGATCTTGGTACTATACATCAGAAAGTTAAGTAACATTCTTCTAGTATAGACAGTAGCATCTTTTAACATATGTATTCAAATTGAGCCCAGAAAAAGATAAACTTTGAAGAGCAACATAAATGAGACAACCCTTAAAAATTCATTCAAAACGACATAGTGAATATAAAAAGAAAATTTGAAAGCTAAGTGTTACAAATTACTTTTACCTATTGCACATTGAGTAAATAGATATTCATAAGCAGTGTCCATTCAGTGGACTGACAAATTAATTCATTTACCTGCCTATGTATTCCTAGATCTTACTTCGAGAGGGTTCCTGCAGTAGGTCATTACATATAGGACTGCACCCCCTGGTGTCAGGACCACACAGCAAACTTCTAGCTAGCCATCTATAGTGGGGAACTGCCCCCCCCCCAGCGTCACAGGATGGGATGTCGGCATGACACTATAAAGGGGGCGGTCCCCACACCCGGCCTCCAGTTCTTTCCCACCGTCAACCTGTGCACATTGGACCTCGCAGTGAACTCTGCTACCAGTCAACCACCATTTTTGCATGAGTATTTTCTTATTTATTTTCTGTAGTAGTACTTGATTTTATTGCATGTCTTCTCCGTTGTGTCGTCCGAAGAAGAAATGCGACAAGTGCGGCACCCGCTCGGGGAATGAACACTCTGTGAGGTCTGCCAATCCTTCTAAAGGGTCACATGAGTCAGATGCCTGAAAGCCCTCGAAGCCCACCTGCTTAAAAACTGCCTGGCTTTGATGGAAAAAGAGCAGCTGGAACTGTGGGAATATTTACCCTCCCCCACCACGAGCACAAGAACTAGAAAAGACAGAGAAGCGCGGGGACCAGTCCCCTTCTGTCCAGCATTGCCAGACTGACGAGGCGGCCTCCAGTGTGGTTTCTGCTTCAGTAAGTACCCCTTCTGCCCTGTCTCTATCTGCTCTGGTGGATCGGTCGCAGGCTCCCCCTCCCACTGTGGTCAGAGGGCGGAAGGGGTGCTCCTCACAGGAGGGTTCTTCCTCTGGGCGTGTGTTCACCTCTCCAGTCGGTAAGTCACTTTCTGGTTCCTCCGAAGAGTGC
The DNA here is from genome assembly GCA_016271365.2 of Neoceratodus forsteri. NCBI lineage: Eukaryota > Metazoa > Chordata > Ceratodontiformes > Ceratodontidae > Neoceratodus > Neoceratodus forsteri. Next base: position 559,990,993 of record CM057458.1, read on the forward strand.
TCAGCCCCAGTCGATAAGCTGGACTCCAGTTCGTCTGCCGTGCATCCAACCCTGATCGATAAGTTGGACGTCGGTCCTTCCGATGCCCGCTTGGTCATGGCCAATCAGTCAGTCGCCGGCTTGCCCAACGACCACTCGGCCGAGGCTCTCCTGTCTGACTCTTTTGAATTTCCCGACGGTGGCAGAGCCAGCTGCCAGACCCACGTTCTTCCCTCGAGGGTTCTTCCTCCCAGGACTCGTCTCTTCCTCTGACCCAGCCCAACCCCTTGCTCTCCCTTGATTCTCAACAGGAGGCGAATGTGATGCTCTGCCCCTGCTTCTGGTTACCTGTATGATATTTATATTATAACTAAGGTTCATACTAAGGTGATAAGTGAGCAAGGAAGCTATATAGCTCATAAAGGCTCACATACTAACCATGTTTAATAATAGGTTAATTGATTAATGGATAATAAATAATTATCCAATCTAGCTGTGTATGAAATGTCAGTATGTGAGAGATTTGGCCTTTAACTTTCAAGGTCAGTAGCTGAAACCACAGGATGTCATTAAACTGACCAGAAGAAGCATTTAATTAAGACATCCTTCCAGAAGGGCATTTTATTACCTTTTATGACCTGCCCATGCTTTTGAAGTTGAAACTAAATGTGAGTTTTATGACATTGCAGGAAGAAAGGTAATTGGGCTGGTTCCTCTCATTTTAGCACATAGCCAGAAGTGTGTGAAGAGTCGTAAAACCCTCAGGTCACACCAGCACCAGGAAAATGGCTAGTTACAGATTTTTCAAAGTAATGACTTGCATCCTCAGGGATAACTATGTCAGAAATTGATTCTAAGGAAGGAGCTAGCTGATTCACCAAAAGGGGGGTGAGGAGAAGGATCTTGAAAATGAATCCTGTATCTGGGATATGTGACACGTGATTTTTGGGCTCCGAGACAGAAGTTCTCTTAACTTAAACAGCACTTACAAGGTGATACTTACATAGAAGAAATTAAGTCTTTGTGGTAGGAGTGTTTTGTTCTGTAACTTCCTTCTTGCTTCACATGATTGTAAGATGTGTGATATATTGTTCTATGTTTCATTTTACCTGTTTTTATCATATTTTAGTAAACAACCTTTTCTTTGAAATACTGCCTGGGTGTCTTCTCAGTTTCTTTTTGCATGTGAGGTACCTGTGTTTAAATCTGACAGCTGTTGAAAACCTTGATTGTGTTACTGAGCTTGCTTAATAAGGTAAGAAATACCTAGGTCTCCTATAGAGTTAAAAGGGGTTCATTTTGGATACCAGGTTAGGTGCCCTTAGGCGAGAGATATATTGCACCCCCCCCCAACCACAAAGAGAATATTATCTGAGCCTGTACATTTGGGTATGCTAGCATAAGGTTCACAGTTTGAATCCCTCCAGAACTCTAGGCTAAAGGTGATTCAGACCTAAAGCAGACAGGAGGGTTACCCTGTCTGTTACCTGTTCACACTATTGCACTCTGAGGTTGGCACTGTGGGAGCAGAGAGCCTGACCTGCGGAGTGTGTTTGTGACAGCGAGTGCTGTTATCTGGGGATATCTTCACCGACGTTTGGTCTGTTTACTGCCGGATCCCCCACTGCTCCAGCGGGCCTGTCGACAGGGGTCACATCTCCTAGCTCCCCCTTGTACACTTTGGTCCAGGCATTGGGTTCCTTGGTGCCCCCGATGCCTGATCTCCTAGCATTGGACCCCATTTGGGACCCCATTCTGAGGAGCTCCTCACCAGTCGACATCCTTCCTGACCCGGTGATGGCTGGTATACCGGGCTCCCTGCCTACTCCTCACGCTTCAATGCCGGAGCCTCCTCCAGGCCCATCTCTGATCCCAACCGGGATCCCTGATCGTCACCGTCCACTCTCACCGGGTGTGGGTATTCAAGATAACAAATACAAGGCAGACTCAATTCACAGTGCATAAAAATGCTCAGAGGCATTTGTCATTTTATTTTGTCATAAAATGAAAGAATATATGTATAGAAATCAACTGAAAAATTTCAAACTAAACAGTTGCATTCAGAAAAGACCACTGCTTTGCTTTAGCAGATTCTAGGCTTCAGTGAGCATGGCCAGTGTGAGCCTACCTCCATCAGTCTCCTACTGACTTCCTAACTCCTATTTAACATCAAGTAATAGTGGAAGGTTTAAATACATTCTAGGTGGGGTCACCTGACTAGACCCTTAACTGAAAATGCAAAAGAAAACTAGTTAGGTTAGTCTATAATCATAAGGTGACCCACCGTACATTATAATACAACACTACACATTGATATAATCAAATAACCAGGCATCAAGTGTAATACTAGGCTAGTAAAACTTCATAAATGCTTAATTGCCTGGCAACTAACATAGGGTCCCTCCTTAGTTACCTTTGAGTGACAGGTAAGGCAATATAAAGAGGGGACTGCAGAGGTCGCTGCTCCCCTATAGAAAACCTCAGATGCAGTTCTGCAGTCGAGTAAGATACTGAACTGTGTAATTTTCTTCCCGGGTTTATATGGTAACTGCAAAACATTAACGCTCCCTCAGGAAACCTCAGAACTGTAGTAACCTCTTTTTATCATTTACTAATTTCAGGGCTTTTAATGTACCTGTTTTTTCAAAATGGAGGGTGAGGTTAACAAACAGGCCTTTTCTGGAACAAACACAGCCTGGGGCTAAATTACAGAATAGCCCAATTTAGAGCAGAGGCACCTTATAATTTCTTAAAGCATTTTCTGTTTCAAGCATACATTTATCACTGCAGGCACTTTAAAAGTCCTACAGGTGTGCATATACTTGCATAGTTGCAGGTCCACCTTGTAAATGAGCTTGCTCAATGGTGTTCGCCTGGATAAATAAAGATTTTAATTGATTGATTGATTGATAAACAAACACATTGATATTCCTAAAGCCCATGAGCGCATTATTCAACCTCCAGCAAACAGCTTGGTTAAAGCATTCTGCACTTTAAATCTAGTAGCTCTTTGGCATTTGTGAAGGCAATACAAGCCCCTTCTAAAACAGTTTCTTCTTTTTTTAATTTTTTTATTTTACACCAGCACCTTGCACTTTTATGCATTTAGCACCATATGTAGTACTTTAGGAATGTGAGGCACTTTATTCATGTTTAATTCCTTTCTAGCAATTTGCACTTTATATAGCAGGCAGCATTTACTGTTGAGGTAATTATTTTAAACCATTATTTTTCTTATATATGTGACTACACTGCAGCACTCGATTTTATTTATTTATTTAGGGATTCAGATCATACCTTTGAGCTCAGAGCTCTTTTACAAAGGTTCCACATCAAACAGTGACAATGACAACAATAACAAACAGTTTATATACAATACTCGAATAGTAGGTAGCTAGTATACAATAAGGTTACAATGTCATTCATAGTACCTGTGGTAGAGTCGGTGACCCCAAATTTGGATATGCTCTCATGGATGCAGAGCATGTGTAATTACCTGCCTATGGTTTGGAGGTAATTTGAGAACATTGTGGGCTAAAATGGTAAAAAAAATCTGTTGCAACAGTCTCCTGCTCTTCTAATCTCTTCCTTTTACTATCGCTCCTTCTCTGTCATTCCCCTACTCAAGCTTGGCCAGCTTTGAGCAGTCTTTCTGTCCCTTTCCTTATTTTCAGCTTGTTTTCTCTGAATAATAAAGCCCCAATGTTTAGAATGTTCTGTGCTTGCAGTACAAGCTGTTTGATTAATTTTCCTGCATGAGTGTGCGCACGTGCGACTGTGCGATCGTGCGAACGTCTGAGAAGCACTTGAAAAAAGAGTTTGTTATAGGCTTTTCATTATCTGGTGAATTCTGAACAAATTAACAGCCTTTGTGCTAGTTTTAGTGTGAGAAGTTCAGAGTTATATTATACCTCAGAATTATAACTGAAAAATCATTTGAAAAGTGGTGTTTGTTTATTCCTTAAATAAAAAGGTTAAACTAGTACTTTTAAAAGGAGAAGGCAATGCATGCCACTGTTAAAAGGAGAGAGATAAAACTGTTTAACTTAAAAGGACTAAAGTCTCCTAATGTGATGCAGAAATGCCTTAGACTTACAACTCTCTTGTAAAGTGCTTCTAGCTCCTCTCAGTCCAATCTCCTTTTAGGACTGAGCGGCCCTGGTTGACCCACTTTTATGATGCAAGTTGGGGAAGGAGCTAACTAAGTCATGTGCTCCTCCACTGGTATAAAAGGAGGTGAATGTGAAATGTTGAGTCAGTGTGTGGTAGGAAGGCAAACCTACCAGATGCCTAGCCAGATTCTAGGTGCCTTTTTGGCAGGAATTTTCTTTCTTGTTAAAGATATGATTTCCTGTGCCTTTTGTTTTTTTTGAAAGTTATGTACAAGTTCTGCTTTAGGTCCATTTTATTTTTTTCTGCTTCTAATAAATTTTGAAATATTGGATCCTGACTGCTCTCTGGACTTTATTGGACACCCCCACGTGCACATTTGGTGTTGGAAGTGGGATATCACAAGGGAAGGAGAGACACCTTTCTTGTGGATATTGTCCAGAATCATTATGGAGGAGCAGAAGAAGATGGAGAAAGCGGAAATGTCTGCACCGGAAGGTACATGGACCAGAACCGTGGTGGACAAATTTCAGCTACCCCTAGCAGCTGGATTGGGTGATGTCAGAAGGAAAGAGACTGAGAGAAAGAGACCAGAGGCAGCGGAAGAAGCTATTGGGGGTGAAGATGTCAAAGAGAAGGAAGAGGAACCCCCTTCCGAAGTACATGATTTGCTGAGATGGTTATGTGTGAGACAGCTCGAGCTGGAGAAGCAGAGAGAGAGAGAGACCGTCTACAAAATGAGACCAGGTGGGTGGAGACTCTTAAGGCTATTCAGGCTATTGGAACTACTAGACCTATTCTACCTGGTGGGGGCCCAAAGGACATTAAAATTTCCAGACTAATGGACAGTGATGATATTGAAGCATACATTACAACATTTGAAAGAGTGGCAACAGCTTGTGGGTGGCCTAGGGATCAGTGGGTTATTCATTTAGCCCCATATCTCACAGGCAAGGCTCAGCTAGCTTATAGTCACATAGAACCTGCAAATGTTACTAACTATGATCATGTTAAACAAGCAATATTAAAAAGGTATGACATCTGTACAGAGACTTATCGTCAAAGGTTTCGAGCATTCAGATATCATACTGTTGAGTCCCCACAAGAAGCTTGTGCTCGATTGCAAGACTTGTGCACAAAATGGCTACAACCTGCAACTCGTACCATACATCAAGTGGTTGAGTCAGTTGTGTTAGAACAATTTGTAAAAATACTACCTTATGAGGTTCAAATGTGGGTAAGAGAACATCGACCTGACACAGTAGAAAAAGCTGTCAGTTTAGCTGAAGATTATGTTACAGCTGACCCACATCGTCAGAAAGGGTCTCATGGAACAAATACTTCCCAAGTATTAATAAAACATCCACCCACTAGTCCTTCTACTAAGCCAAAAGAGGAAAGAAAAAGTATGAGAACATTTAACCCAGATATTATTTGCCACGAGTGTCAGACCAAGGGACATATCGCTAGATTCTGCCCCAAGAAAAAATCTGATCCTTCTCATCTGGCCTTAGCAAACTGGGGACATACTGTGTCTGTTAATGTTGAAGGACAGGATGTGATGGCATTGATTGATTCAGGAAGTAAGCAAACCCTGGTATGTGCTGATTTACTCAGTGGTGCTCTTACAAAGAAACACTCGGAGAAAACTGGGGTGACTTGTGTTCATGGGGACACTCATTTTTATCCTGTACAGAAAGCTACTATTACTGCATCAGGCATGGCACATCATCTGAAGATAGGCGTGGTTCCTAGACTACCTGTACCTGTGATATTGGGACATGACTTTCCTGTATTTAACAATTTATTGACTGCCTCTTCTTCTATATCTGCTGTGGTTACACGATCTCAAGCATCTCAGGAACAAATGGACAGTGAATTGTTTCCTTTTGATGATATCTTATTTGATGTTCCTGGAAAAACTGTTAAATCAAAAAAACAAAAGAGACTAGAAAAATGGACATGGAATAAAACAAAGGACTTAGGTTGTGATGATGCCATGGTAAAAACTGTAAAGTCGGACTCTTTTATCAGTGACCAAAAGAATGACCCTACACTAACCCCTTTGTTTTCCAAGGTTATTGCTGATGGGGTGGAAGGTACACCTCCAATGTATAAATTGCAACAGGATAAATTGTATAGAGTTTGTCAAAATCCAAAAACTGGGGAAATGGTAGATCAACTGGTGGTTCCTAGTCAGTATAGAGAACAGTTAATATTCTTGGCGCATGATGTACCATGTGGGGGACATGCAGGAAGGGATAGAACTTTAAAAAGGTTACTATATAGATTTTTTTGGCCTGTCATTCATGATCAAGTGGCTGAATATTGCAAAAGTTGCAACCAGTGCCAAAGGGTGGTGCCGGTTACAAGAAAGGACAAAGTCCCTCTTCAACCTTTACCATTGGTTGCTATGCCCTTTGAAAGATTGGCCATGGATATTATAGGACCTCTCCCCAAAAGTACTAAAGGCAACAGGTTTGCCCTTGTGTTGTGTGACTATGCTACAAAATATCCTGAGGCTATTCCTCTACGCACAATAACAGCGGATAAAATAGCAGAGGAGTTGCTCAAGGTATTTAGCAGAGTGGGCATACCAAAAGTTATTTTAACGGATGGGGAACCAATTTCTGTTCAGCCATTTTGAAACATCTCTACCAAGCTCTGGGGGTAGAAGCTGTCTACACATCTCCATACCATCCCCAGACTGATGGCTTGGTCGAGCGTTTCAACAAAACACTGAAGAAAATGATACAAAAATATGTGGAAGATGAGGGTAAACACTGGGACCTATATCTGCCACTGTTACTTTTTGCATATTGTGAGGTACCTCAAGCATCGACTGGATTCTCACCATTTGAACTGTTATATGGTAGGAATCCCAGGGTCTCCTAGGCGTAGTTAAGGAACAGTGGGAGGATATTGCAACTGGAAAAATCCTACTACCCTTGACTATGTTAAGCAGCTACGTAAAAAGAATAGCAAAGTATACTCAGGTTCGCAAGAACAGAATCAACTTAAGCAAGACTATCAGAAAGAAAGATATGACATAGGGTGGGTGAAAACACTTTAGCTGTGGGGATCGTGTCTTATTGTTGCTTCCATCCACTGAAAACAAGTTAACTATGAAATGGCAAGGCCTTATGTGATACAGAAACAAATTAGCCCCACTACGTATTTGGTGGAAGTACCAGACAGAAAACAAAAACTAAAAGTGTACCATGCCAGTTTATTGAAAAGATGGCATGATAGGCCTACTGAAGTCATGTATGTATGTTCCAACCCATTGGACAATGAGATGGAGCCGGCATATGATAGACTGGAAGGAGAACAATTGTCTAAAGATTTGACAATAAATCCTTCTTTACTAGACAGTCAAAAACAAGAACTAGCCCACGTTCTAAGTCAGTTTCATGATACTTTTACAACAGTCCCAGGGAAAACTACGGAAATATGTCATCAGATCCATACATTTCAAAACACACCCATTAGAGTAAAGCCCTATCGGATTCCTGAGAAATTAAAACAAGAAGTCATCACAGAGATAGAAAGAATGAAAGAAATGGGTATCATAGAAGAAGCTAATAGCGAATGGGCGTTTCCTATGGTCCTTGTCCCTAAAAAAGAGGGAGGGATAAGAATTTGTCTAGACTTCTGAAAACTCAACGCAATATCAAAGTTTGATGGATATCCAATGCCCCGTATAGATGACATCATTGATCAACTTGGGCAAGCGAGATATGTTAGTATACTTGATTTAACTAAAGGATACTGGCAAATTCCGCTTGAGAAAGCATCAAAAGAGAAAACTGCTTTTTGCACTCCTTTGGGGTCTTTTCAGTTCACAATGATGCCATTTGGACTTCACGGAGCCCCAGCTAGTTTTCAAAGGTTGATGGATAAACTCCTGAGACCTCATGTTGGATATAGCGCAGCTTATTTAGATGACGTAATCATTTATAGTCCAACATGGGAAGACCATATTAAACACCTTACTGCTGTTTTAAGGACTATAAAACAAGCTGGTCTCACCATCAACCCCAACAAATGTTCCTTTGCTATGGAGGAAGCCGGTATTTGGGATTTATAATTGGTAATGGGCAAGTAAAACCAGAGGTGGGGAAGGTGGGCTTGCGTAGCCAGAGTCCTCGTCTCCTCACAAAAAAACATGTGCGTTCATTTTTAGGCCTAGCAGGCTACTACAGATGCTTTGTGCCGCAATTTGTTACTTTAGCTAGCCCTCTAATTGAATTGACCAAAAAGAACAAACCCTCAAAAGTAATCTGGAATTCAGAATGTGAAGAATCATTTCTTGCCATAAAAGCAATACTTTGTTCCTCCCCAGTGTTAAAAAGTCCTGATTTTGATAAACCATTTTTGTTACAGACGGATGCTTCTAATGTTGGTTTGGGGGCTGTGTTATCTCAAATCCATCATGGAGAAGAACATCCAGTACTGTATATCGACCGTAAATTACATGTCAGAAACCAAGTACTCCACAATAGAGAAGGTGTTTAGCACTCAAATAGGCCATAGAATCCCTACGATATTATTTATGGGAACTCAATTTACAGTATGGACAGATCATAATCCATTACGATGGATACATAACATGAAAGATAGTAATCCAAGGGTTATGAGATGGTATCTAACATTGCAACCATATAAATTCACTGTCAATCATAGAGCTGGAACTGCTAATAGTAATGCTGACTTTATGTCTCGATTTGGGGCAGACATAATGTTAGAACCAAATGTAGACCTCGGGAATGAATATATTTGTATTTTGAAAATGCATTGTATTTAAGTAAAAGAGAATATTAAAAGGCCCGAGGTGGAGCTTTGGGAGTGGGCGGGCTAAAGCTCCATCTCTTTTGTTTTACAAAGAGATCTACATGCTATTTCAAGTAGTGAAAACTACTAGTTTTCATCTTGAGTGGGGAGGACTGTGGTGGGTCGGTGACCCCCGAACTTGGATATGCTCTCATGGATGCAGAGCATGTGTAATTACCTGCCTATGTTTTGGGTAATTTGAGAACATTATGGGCTAAAATAGTAAAAAATCTGTTGCAACAGTCTCCTGCTCTTCTAATCTCTTCCTTTTACTATAGCTCCCCTTTCTGTCATTCCCCTACTCCAAGCTTGGCCAGCTTTGAGCAGTCTTTCTGTCCTTTCCTTATTTCCAGCTTGTTTCTCTGGAATAATAAAGCCCCAATGTTTAGAATATTCTGTGCTTGCAGTACAAGCTGTTTGATTAATTTTCCTGCACGAATGTTGCTGACGTTCGACTGTGCGATAAGGCGTGGGCGACTGTCGCGATCATCAGCGAACATCGCGAAGACGCCGAAAAAAAGAGTTTGTTATGGCGTTTTCATTATCTGGTGAATTCTGAACAAATTAACAGCCTTTGTGCTAGTTTTAGTGTGAGGAGTTCAGAGTTATGTTATACCTCAGAATTATAACTGAGAAATCATTTGAAAAGTGGTGTTTGTTTATTCCTTAAATAAAAAGGTTAAACTAGTACTTTTAAAAGGGAGAAGGCAATGCATGCCACTGTTAAAAGGAGAGAGATAAAACTGTTTAACTTAAAATGACTAAATTCTCTTAATGTGATGCAGAAATGCCTTAGACTTACAACTCTCTTGTAAAGTGCTTCTAGCTCCTCTCAGTCCAATCTCCTTTTAGGACTGAGCGGCCCTGGTTGACCCACTATTATGCTGCAAGTTGGGGGAGGAGCTAACTAAGTCATGTGCTCCTCCACTGGTATAAAAGGAGGTGAATGTGAAATGTTGAGTCAGTGTGTGGTAGGAAGGCAAACCTACCAGATGCCTAGCCAGATTCTAGGTGCCTTTTTGGCAGGAATTTTCTTTCTTGTTAAAGATATGATTTCCTGTGCCTTATGTTTTTTTTGAAAGTTATGTACAAGTTCTGCTTTAAGTCCATTTTATTTTTTTCTGCTTCTAATAAATTTTGAAATATTGGATCCTGACTGCTCTCTGGACTTTATTGGACACCCCCACGTGCACACTACCAATGGTGATAGTACAGCGTCAAGAGCATTCAACTAGGAGTAAGGACAGTGTTTATATGTGGCGAAGGAGATAAAGAGGTGTGACACCTAGTGTGAGAGTCCAGGAGGAGTCAAGGTGAGGGAGGGAGACTTGGGGGGTGGGAGAGAGTGGGTGGCCAAAAGAAGTGGCTTTGTCTAGGAGGTTGGGAGGTAGTGGTAATAGGTTGGTTTTAAGGTTGATCCACTGGAATAAAGGCAAAGGGGGGGCGGGGAGAGGAAGACAGAGGGATAGGGCAAGGGAAAAGTGGGGTAAAAGGAAGGGTAAGGAGAGTGTGGGTGAGTGGGCATTATGGGTGTTAGAGTCCTAGTTGCAGTCACAAACTGTCCTAGTAAGAAGGTGTTGCCTTAGGCCATTTTTGAATTGCGAGATGCATTGGGAGTTTAGAATGTGCACTGGGATTTCATTGAGTCATTTGGGGGCCCTGTAGCTGAAAGCACGCTGTCCTTGCACAGTTCGACGGAAAGGTGTTGGTAGGTCCCCCCCCTCATCCTGCCTCTGGTGGTATAGCTGGTAGCACTCTGTGTTAGGATGCTAGAAATGCACGGGGGGGGGGTTACCCATTAGCACCTTTTTTTCAAGGAGACATGTTTGGAATATAATCCTGTTCTTTAGTGGCAGCCAGCTGGTCTCCTCCTATAAGGAGCAGGTGTGGGTATTTCGATCTGCAGCCATTGTGAGCCTACATGCCTTGTTGAGGGCAATGTGAATCCTTTTTAGTGCAGTGTCTGTTGCTGCACCGTAGACCACCAATCCATAGTCGATGGTAGAAAGTTTGGAGCTGGAGACTGAGATGGAGGGCCTCTGGAGTGGATACTTTTTGTGCCTATAGAGTACACCCAGCTTGGTGTTCACTGCCTTTACCACTGTGTTGATGTGTTGGGTGAAGGTGAGGGAGTCATCAGTGGTGACCCCCAGGTACTTGAAGGAGTGAACTTGTTCTAGCAGCTCCCTGACTTTATTGGAGATGGTGAGGGGAGGGAGCTTCTTTTTGTGCTGTGGGCTGGCTGTGAGCATCACCTTGGTCTTTTTGTAGTTTAATGGAAGTTTATGGCTACAGAACCAGTCTTCCAACTTGTAGAAGGATGCCTGCAGTTCGGAGTGGAGGGTGACTATTGATGAACTGCTGGTGAGAAGTACAGCGTCGTCTGTGTAAAGAATCAGTTTAGTATCACAGGCTTCAGGAAGATTATTTAGGAAGAGGCTGAATAGTAAGGGCCCCAGTATTAACCCCTGTGGGACCCCTAAAGATACCTCGTTGGAGCTAGATATTGTGTGCCCAATTTTTACAGATTGGATTCTGTGTGTTAGGTAGTCCTTGAACCAGCAGACAGCAGTGGCTGCAACCCCCAGGTTCTGTAGTTGAGTCAGGAGGAGAGAGTGATTGACCGTGTTGAAGGCTTTGGTGAGGTCTGTGAAGACTGACCCCACCAGTTTTTCTTCGTCTAGTGCCTTGTGCGAGTAATCAGTGTAGTCCAGCAAGGCAGTGGAGGTACTATGATTCTGCCTGAAGCTATGTTGGTTGGGACATAACAGGTTGTACTTGTTGAGGTAATCCGTGAGTTGGGCGGCCACAATCTTTTCCAGGGCTTTAGATCAGGGAGACAGGATGGCTGTTGGCCTATTATTGACGGTGCATGTCATATCACCATTCTTGTGCACCGGCATCACGAGAGCCTGTTTCCAGATCCCGGGGAACTGTGCAAGAGCCAGCGATTTGTTAGATAGTTTTGTAACTGGCACGATGATGACAATCAGTGTTAGGGATAGGAGTTTCATATCGACTCCATCACTCCCCATTCTGGTCTTGCCTAGTATTTTTTTTATGTGTTTGTAAGCCTCCTTCACTGACACTTTTTTGAAGCAGAAGACAGTAATTGAGCCCTTTTGAGGCATGCAGTTTGTTTGTTCCCCAGCAGGGTGCAGGTAGTCGGGGGGGGGGGTAGCACTTCAGTCAGGTCAGTAAACGCTGTGTTGAGAGAATCCGCGATGTGCTGAGGGTCAGTAATTGTGGGTTGGTGATGTTGAGCGAGCGGGGGATCTTCCTCTCATCCTTCCCAAGAAGGTTTTTGATGTTCTCTCGAAAACTCTTCCCGTTGCCAAGTTTTATTAAGCTGCTCCTTGTGGAAGTTGGCCTTTGCTTGGCGGATAAGGTTGGTGCAGTGGTTTCTTGCAGCTTTATAGCATTGAAAGTTGTGTTTGCTGCGAGAGGACCATTTTTTTTATCACAAGTTGTCCATTTCCTTCATCTGGGCGAGGAGATCCCCTGTGATCCAGCCATTAACCTGACCCTGAATTTTTCTTTTCCTCAGTGGTGCAAAGATATCGCAAATGTTGTTGAAGCCCTCTATAAAGAAACTTGGGGCCTGGTCAATATTAGGCGCATGATCGCTGGGGGACAAGTCATGCTGGGAGAGAGCAGAGGAGAGGGCCCCAAGCTTGCCCTTCCCCAAGACCCTACTATTAATTATGATAGGCGGGGGCTTGCTCAGTTTGTTTGACCATGTGAAAGTGACTGGGGAGTGATCACTTAGGGTGTTAGGCAGGACCTTAAGCTCAGAGATCCGAGAAGGGGAACTCGAAAGGAGCCAATCGAGGAGGATGTCTTTTCCTGTTTTGTGGTTCCACCTTGTTGGGCTGTCTATGAGTTGGGTCAGGTTGGAAGTAGCGACCATGTCCTTGAAAGGCGTGGATTCCCTGCCCTCCCAGCTGATGTTAAAGTCACCTGTTATGAGAAGCTCTGTGCCCTTAGGAAGGGTAGCAGTTGTATCCAGTATTTTTGGGAGGCCATCCCTGGCTTTAGTGGGTGGAAGATGAACCGAGGTTAAGATTAGAGATTCGCCGTGTTGTCCGACCTGTGCTTTTATTGCTAGTAGTTCATGATCATCCTCAACCCTGGTAACAGGGAGGACCGAGCAACATAGGTAATCCCTGGCATAGATAAGGACTCCTCCGCCTCTCTTGCCACACCTGTCTTTCCTGAATGTTTGATATCCCAGGAGCATCACTTCATTGTCTTTTATCTTGCTTGACAGCCAGGTCTCTATCAGACAGAGAATGTCAGGTACATGGTGGGACATCCACACTTGGAGTAGGTTAAACTTTGCTGTGAGGCTGCAGATGTTCAGTGCAGCTACTTTCAGGCCTTTACTCGTATTTCCCCCCTGTGTTTGACACTGGTGGTGGGCCTGGATTGGCATGGATGTTACCTGATAGAAGAAGAAGCATGAATATTATCTTCCTGGCTGAGAGGCTTATGCTAATGATGGAGAGTATCTTGCACCTCCTGCTCTTGCAGTGGGGGAGGCGAGCATTCACCAGGGTGATCTTTATGGGTGTGAAAATGGTAATGTTGTTAACTGTGGCAGGTGTCAGGAGCCCCAGGCTAGCAGGTGGGATGCAGGTGGTGGAAAGCTGGAGCTCCCTTGACACAGTTGGCATTGGGGTGCCATAGAGTCCATTTTTGTCAAGAGCAGGTTCTCGCAGGAGTGGTAGTGGTCCAGCTTGGCATCTTGGGCCTGTAGTATCCACAGCAAATAGAATCTCTTCTCCATTCTATGCGCTAAATGCATTTTCTCATGCATTTTATGGGTGATCTGAATATGCCAGATGTTAACTGGAGTGCAGTTGCAGCTGCCACTTCGAAGAGTGGGGTTATTCTAGATGCCCTACAGGGGGCATGCCTTGAACAACTAGTACTGGAGCCCACTCGAGAGGGAGCAATATTAGACTTGATTCTCTCAAATGGAGATGGTGAGAGGATTACAGATGTAGAAGTGGGTAGCCATCTGGGAACTAGCGACCATGAACAGTATGGTTCACAATAAACACAGCAATAGAGTCAAGCCATACAAAGACTAAAGTACTGGACTTTAGGAGGCTGACTTTGCCAAAATGGGTGAGTGCCTAAGGCACACTAGCAAATGGGCAGGAAGGAGGGTGGAAGAACAATGAGAATAATAAAAACTGCCATCACAGAGGTATCGAGCTTTGTGTGAAGCAAATAAACAAAACAAGGCGATGTAAGAAACCACTATGGTTCTCAAAGAAGTGGCAGTGAAGGTTCAGAGAAAAAGCATTCAGGAAGTACAAGGAATACATGAAGGAGCAGGACAGAGAACTGTATCAGTTAAAAGCAAAGGAGGCTGGGAAGGCAGTCAGAACAGCAAAGGCCCAAACCGAGGAAAAGATAGCCAACTCAGTTAAGAAGGGGATAAAACCTTTTATAGGTACATCAGGGGCGAAGGAAGACCAAGGGAGGATAGTGAGGCTTAATAAAGGGGAGGGAGGGTGGGCAGAGGGAGACTGTGAAAAGGCAGAGATACTAAACAAATATTTTTGCTCAATATTTACAAAGGAAGGGAGGTACATAAAACAAACAGTAGTAACACTCTGGATACAGAAGTTGATACCGGCCTATTTACAGAACAAAGGGTTCTGAAAGAACTCTTAAAACTGAAGGTGGACAAAGCAATGGGGCCTGATGGGATTCATCCCAGAATTCTAAAAGAACTAAGGGTAGAACTAGTGACACCACTGACTACCCTTTTTAACAAATCATGGGAGGATGGGGTGGTACCCGAGGACTGGAGGAGGGCAGATGTGATTCCCTTTCACAAAAGTGGGAGCAAGGCAGAAGCAGGAAACTATAGACCTGTTAGTTTAACCTCAGTGATAGGGAAAATGATGGAATCACTTCTAAAGGAAAGAATTGTCGAGTATCTAGAGGCCAGAGGGGCACAGGACCCTAGGCAGCATGGATTCTCAGCCGGAAGGTCATGCCAGGCAGATCTGATAGATTTCTTTGACTGGGTGACCAAAGTAGTAGATCAGGGAGGGCTGTGGACATGGCCTACCTAGACTTTAGCAAGGCATTTGACACAGTCCCACACAAAAGATTAATATACAAGTTAGCCAGCCTGGGAGTGGGTCCCAAGATGACAGCCTGGGTAAAGAACTGGCTGGAGAATAGGACACAGAGTAATAGTAAATGGAGTCCTCAGAAGAAAGGAGGGTTACTAGTGGGGTACCATGAGGTTCAGTATTAGGACGGTCCTCTTCAATGTCTTTATAAGCGACATTGCAGAAGGACTGGAAGGAAAAATATGTCTCTTTGCAGATGACACTAAGATCTGCAACAGAGTTGATGCACGAGTGGGGTGGAAAGGATGAGAGGGATTTGGCAAGGTTAGAGGAATGGTCAAATGTATGGCAGCTTAGATTCAATGCTAAGAGTGGTAATGCACCTGGGAAACAAAACCAGGGAAGAGTACACAATGGGGTGAGATACTAACAACAACAAAAATGGAAAGGGACCTGGGGTAGTCATATCAGATGACCTAAAGGCGGCAAGCAATGTGAGAGGGCAGCAAGGAGGGCTGGGGGATACTGGGATGCATAGGAGAGGCATCTCCAGTAGAAAACAGGAAGTTATTATCCTCTGTACAGACAGCTGGTGAGACCCCATCTGAGTACTGTGTGCAGTTCTGGAGACCCAATCTCCATAAAGACATAGACAGGATGGAAGCTGTCAGAGGAGGGCAACTAAAATGGTGCAGGGTCTGCACGGAAGACATATGAGAGAGAGACTTAAGGAGCTTAATATGTATAGCCTCGAGGAAAGAAGGGAGAGGGGACATGATGAAACGTTCAAGTACCTCAAGGAATCAACAAAGTCAAGAGGGTAGCATCTTTCAAAAAGAGGTGTGCAAGAACAAGAGGGCACAATTTGAAGATAGGGGCGGCTCAGAGGTAATTTAGGAAGTATTTTTTACAGAGAGGGTTGTGGATGCATGGAGCGCCTTCCGGAGGAGGTTGTGGAGTCAAAATCAGTGGTGGAATTCAAGCATGCATGGGATAGTCATAAGGCAGTTCTGGGGGGTGGGGGTAGGAAGAAGTAGGCTGCTGGTTAACTAGGATCTGCAGCTTATCCAGTAGGTAGGGAAATGGGCAGACTGGGTGGGCCAAGCGGTCCTTATCTGCCGTCAAATTCTATGTTTCTATGTTTCTATGTTTAAATGCACTAATGCACTTTACTGCTACAGTTAGCTCTAAGATGGAGGGTGGGGTAAGGGAAGACCTACATCTCCTTACTGGGGCACCCACCCATGACAGGGGTCACCCTGTCACACCCACTGATGAACCCATCCGCACCTAGTGGTCCCTCAACCCCGCTTCCCTCAGGACCGTCTGCTCCTCCACCTGCTGGTCTTCTGGGCATGGCCCCCGGCTACCCGGCACCAGGGTATCTGTTGATGGGTTACCAGATGCCTGCGTATATGCCCAGGTACCGCTGCAGGGTTACTTGTATCAAGGGTACAGCCCACAAGGCTACCCCTTTTGCTGTCAGCCCCCTGGCTACCCCTCATACATTCCCTCGGGGTACCCAGGTTTCCAGCCTCCACCTCCACCTCCTCCGCCTCCCCCTCTGCAGCTTCAGGCTCTGGATAGGTCGCAGGCTGACCCTCAAGGGACCATTCCTCCATTGTGGAAGTACACCAAATCACAGCTCCTCCAGGAGCTCTCATCCGCAGCCGGTCCCTGTCCCCGCGCCAACCCCCAGGGCGGTCCCTAGGAGCTTCTCCCCTGTCAACCCCCGCTCGTCAGACAGGGATTCTGCCAGGTGCCCCCAGGGCCTTACCTGGCAACTGGGCCATGGAGGACATTTCTGACAAGGCCTCTTCCCCCAGCAGGCCTATATCCTCAGATTCAGAGTCAGATTCCGACTCTTCTGCCAGCTCGGGCTCCCGTTCCCGTATTGAGCCCCAGCCAAGAGAGTCCCCAAATCTCCGGGTGACCCTTTATTTGCTGAGCTCCTCTGGTCTATCCAGTCAGCATATGGTTGGGCTTCCCAAAAGCTGGATCCTAAAAGAAAGAGGTTTGCGGAGCATTTGGACATATCAGATGTGGACCCATCCCTCCGTGGACAGGGCCGCATGAGGACTTCACGGCCACCATTTGGCAGCAACTATCTTCCATTGCTGTGGTCTCTAAGAAGGCTGATAGGACATATCATACCCCAGAAGGGGTTACTCATCTCACTACGCAGCCTGAAGCTGACTCCATAGTGATAACTGCGGCTCATGATAGATCGGCCAAGCCAAAACACCTAAGTGCCTCTCCTCCAAAGAGTCCAAGCAGGTAGACCAATATGGCTGCAAGGTTTACACCTCCTCCACTTGCACTTTAAGGCCACTCAGTTATGTGGCCCAAATGATTTCTTACCAGAAATCCTCCCTGGCAGATCTTGAGTCAGAGCTCCAGTCGATTCCAGACCAAGATCACAAGGACAGACTTCTCCACAAGATGAGGCTTATCAAGTCCTCCTGTCGCCATGCCCTATGAGCCGCCTATGACTCGGTAGACATGGTGGCCCACTGCACTGCCTCAGGCATTTGCTTGAAAAGGCTTGCATGGCTCCGTATAGCGGGCCTGGCACCTGACGTCCAGTCCACCCTCCTGGACATGTCTTTCTGTGATCCCATCCTGTTTGGGGGCAATGTAAAGGAAATTATTACCGAGCTACAAGATAGTGGCAGGATCTTCAGGATGTCCGCTCCCTTTATCGCTCTGGTTTTAAACCCAAGCAACCATTTCGTCGTCCACAGCAGAAACAGAACGAGCAGCCCCCAGCCAGACATCCGGGTAAGCGTCGTGCACCAACTCCCCCAGCTAAATCCCAGAGAGCCACCGGAGGTCATCAAGCGGCCCTCTCTTCCTCCTCCTGACTCCTGGGAGACCCCTCCACCTCCTCCAGACCTTCAGGTGGAACTGGTGGGGGGAAGGTTCACCCTCCACCTCAGAGAGTGGGAGATCACCACGGATGCTTGGGTATTACAGATAATTGCAAGAGTTCACTCAATAGAGTTCCTGGACAGACCGCCGGACAACACTCCGGACCAGTCCCACTACCCTCCATGTCATCTTCCTTTAGTAAAAGAGAAAATCCAGGCTCTTCTGTCGAAGTCCGCTATAGAGCCGGTTCCTCCCACACAGGAAGGAAGGGGGTATTACTCCCATTTCTTCCTGGTGCCCAAAAAGGCGGGAGATCTGAGACCCATCTTGGATCTCAGCCTGCTGAACATCTTTGTGGAGTACAAGAGATTCTGCATGCTGACTCTCCAGGGACTCTTACCCCTGCTCCTCAAAGATCAGTGGCTTTGTTCGCTGGACATGCAGGATGCCTGCCTGCACATCCCTATCCTCCAGGCCCACTGTCGCTATCTCAGGTTCACTTTCACCATTTCCAATTCAAGGTTCTCCCCTTTGACCTCTCCTCTGCACCGTGGGTTTTCACCAATTGCCTAGCGGTGGTGGCTGCAGCCTTATGCTGCAGGGGAATTTATGTGTTCTCGTACCTGGATGACTGGCTTTTGTCCGCCCCGTCTCAGGGCAGTCTATAGGAGTCTCTCTCCTCTACCACCTTGTACCTTTTTTCCCTGTCTTTGCATTACGGTGAATTACCACAAGTCCCATCTTTTGCCCTCCCAGTGCCTCCAGTTCATTGGAGCGGTGCTGGGTATGCTCCAGGGCAGGGCCTTCCTTCCTCCGGACAGAGCAGATACCCTGAAGCAGCAAGCCTTCGCTGTAGCCAAGTCTAGTTGGACCACAGCTCGCTCTGTTCTTCGGCTGTTGGGTCTAATGGCAGCTGCCGTTCCCACCGTGCCACAGGCCAGACTGCACATGAGGGTAACTGAGTGGACACTCTGGGTCCAGTGGGAACAGCGTTTGTATGCCCTGGACCACAGAGTCATGATCTCCAGTGGTATGAAGAAGGATCTTCTTTTGTGGCAGGAGTTATCCAGCCTCTCTTTGGGGAGGATCCCTTTTCACCCCCCTTCTCCCCCCATGACCCTCACGATGGATGCCTCGGGTCAAGGTTGGGAAGCCCACCTTGGAGACCACCGAACCCAGGGGAAATGGTTGCCACAGGAAGTGTATCTGTACATTAACGTCCTGGAGATGGGAGCTGTGCTGTACACTTTCCAGGCGTTTTAGACCTTCTTATGCCTGGGAACTCTCATTGTCCAGACCAACAATATGGCCATGATTTTGTACATAAACAGGGAGGCATCCGATTGTACCCCCCCTTTGCAGGGAGGCGATGCGAGTGTGGTACTGGGCAGCCCAGCACTATCTGTTCTTAACAGCAGTCCATGTCCTGGGTGTTCACAACATCTTGGCGGACAGTCTCAGCTGCACCACTGTGCGGGCTCATGAGTGGGAACTGAAGCAAGAGGTGGTAGAAGGCCTGTTCAACCAGTGTGGTTAACCAGAGCTGGACCTCTTTGCCTCCCCATCCAACGCAAAACTACCCATTTTTTTTTGTCGTTCGTTCCCGGGCCTGGTGTTTTTTGGTGAGATGCACTGTCTCTTTGTTGGACAGGGACGTTTCTGTATGCCTTCCCTCCCTTTCCAGTTCTGCAGAAGTTCCTGCAGAAGCTTCAACCGGAGGGCGCACACATGATCCTCATTGTTCCTCTCTGGCCTCAGTAGATTTGGTTCCCCCTGCTATAGCAGCTAGCATTGGAACCTCCAGTACCTCTGCGTCTCCTTCACAGCCTTCTCACACAGGAGCAAAGCAACGTGGTGCACTTGGGCCTCAGATCTCTCCACTTGCATGCGTGTCACCTCTGGGCATAGATGTATCATGCTTTGGGATTTCCTCTCGAGTAGCCCAAGTTCTAGGATATCCACACTTCTTGGCAGTGTCCCTTTAAGACCGGTGGAAAGTCTTTAAGCTGGCTCCTCCCACTCACCAGGGTGGTATAACCCTTGGATCCGCCCCATGACTCCAGATCTTCATTTCTGGTGGAAGATTCAGGTTGCCTCCTTCGTGATCTCGCATTTTGTAGGCCCTAGCTTCAAAACCTTCGGTTATTCCGAAAATTCGCCTTGTTCGTATTAGTGATTACAGTTGCTTTCTGTCGATTATGGAAGACAAGTCTTCCCCTGTATTTCGTCAGTGCCCGTGTGGCCAGAAGATGTCGCACACTGAATTGCATGCCGAATTCGTTTACTGTCTGGGTGTCGGCCATGACACCACGACCTGCAAGTTTTGCCTCACATTCCAACCTAACATCCTCGATGGTCATCTCGCACATCTCAAGCTGGGGAGGCCCAAAAAACGGAACCCTCCGGTGAAATCCAAGGGGGCCCAGTGGGCGGTTTCCGCAGCTGCGGGATCTGCCGAGCAGTTGGAGCGCATGCCGGCCTTCAAGCAGGAGGTGGCTTGTTCCGCTGCATCTTCCTCCCGAAGCTTTTTCGTTCAGCTCAATCTGGGCTCCACTTTCTCGGGTTCCTTCTGAGAGTTGTGCCAGTCTCTCCCTACTAAGGGTGAGGGCCCAGCGGGTATGCATTCCTCACGCTCCCCTAAAAAGGGGAGGGACCTGGGATCTTCACCTTGATGGAGATGTTCTTGGGATCGGGAGAGATCTCTGTCCCAGGAAGCGGCTGTTTCGGCCTTGGCTGAAATTGCCTCTTTGGCCAACGACCTCTCGGCCAACTGGCCAGTCGACCGAAGTGTTGGTCAACGATGTTGAGCTTATTCTTGACTACTCTCTTGCTTGGACTCCGGTCCTTGTTTTCCCTGACGAGGAGACCCAGTCTGCTGGGAATCCTGTCGAAGAAGTGGTCCCCAATCCATGGGAAGTCACTTGTCCCACCGGTGTCTCCCAAGTGACCATTAGGCCAAGGAAGGGCCATAAGCGCTCTAAAAAGAGGCAACGCCATCGGTCATCCTTGTCCTCCTCGAATGAGGAGAGGCTCCAGCAGCGCTACGAGGACCTCGTGGCAACAGCTGATTTTGACTGGGCACAAGCCTTCCCCAGGTCCTACCCAGGCCATTAGTTGGCTTTCACCTCCCAGGCCAAAGCTGACTTCTTTGGAACTGATCAAGTCGGTTCCTCCGCCTGCAGAGCCGGCAAAACCCCCAATTCGGCCAAAACTGGTCTCTCCACCGATTATGGTGGAACCGCTGCCCAAGCAGCCAGTGGGAGGGGCTCCTTCTAAGGAATATAGGCCGGACACCGGGCTCCCCCGACATCTTTTGGTCACTGTCACCCCAGACCGCCCCCTGGCTGGTCGAAGGTGATCAGGGCAGTCTACCGCTGTACCCTGATACCTCGGATTTGGACAAAACTGGTCTTTATTCTCATCCAGGGGATGACGTATCGGCTGGTGGGCTAGAGACAAAACAGAGGTCCTTCAACCTTTCAGGGCATTCTCCACCTCATCTCTGAGTCCACAGGGATGCCCCTGGAACCTGTCCAGAAAAAGGCAGAGTACCCTCTCACCGACATCCTCAACAGAGGGGATACACCAACGGAAGCCTTTCCTGTGGCCAAGGCCATTGTGGACCTGGCCTTAGAACTTTGGCAGCACTCTGCCTCCTATCCAGCTCCGTCTGCCCGTGTGGCCGCAAGTATGCGGTGCCCATGGGGTCCCTTGCGGGGTTCACAGAGCACCCTTCGGCCGAGAGCCTTGTGACCGCCTCTGTGTTCAGGTGTACTGGTAGTTCTACTGATACTGACAAACCTTCTGAGAAGGAATCTAAATGTTTGGACCACTCTGCTCCGAAGGTTTGTGCAGCCTCATTTTTGGGCCTCCATCAGGCAAGCTCGGCCATCATCGTGGCACACTTCTCCCATGCCCTTCTGGGTTCTTTGGATGAAGTCCTCCCACGTCTCCCCACGGACTTGCAGACTACGGTCAAGCAGGTTCGGGACCAAGGCCGCGCTGTTGCCAAACAACGGCTCTGGACATTGGGGATTCATGTGCCCGTTCGTTGGCAGCCGCAGTTGCCGCCCGCCGCAGGGCTTGGCTGAGGCTCTCCTCCTTTCTGGTGGATACTCCACACAAACTAGCTGATGTGCCTTTCCTGGGCACCAATCTCTTCAGCTCTGGTGTGGCTGGTCACCTTCAGCACATCGAGCAGTCCAAAGCCACCTTGGATGCTACTTCTGCTAAGGGTTCTTCCAGTTCCAAGAAGCAGCAGCAGAAGAAGCCTTTTTGGCACTCTTTCCCCCCCCACCACCACGGCCCAGCAGCCCTCCTTTCATGGAGGTCAACAGCAGCAGGCTCAAGCTTGGTGCCCCCAGCGCAAGCCCTGGCCTGCCCAGGCCCGTAAGGGAGGCCGAGGTTCAGGCCCTGGACCCTCTGCCTCCAAGCCTGCCCAGTGATGGGGTGGGGGCTGCCACCCCTACTCCCGTCACGCCAGCTCTGGGTCCTCCCTTGGGGGGGCCGGCTCCACCACTTCCTTTCCGCCTGGTCCGCTGTTACCACAGACAGGTGAGTTTTAGAAGTGGTCGGCCATGGGCTGCCACTGGAATTCGAGCAGTACCCTCCAAGCCGAGCCGGCGCCCCACAGGAGGAAAGAGTATCCGCCCACACACATTGCTCAGCTCCTCCTCCTCAAGGAGGCAGTAGCTTGAGTGGCAGATCCTCTACCAAACCCAGGGTTTGATTCCAGGTACTTCCTGGTTCTGAAGTGGACGCAGGGGATGGCGCCCCATTCTAGATCTGCATGACCTGAATCAGTATCTCAGGCCATGCACCTTCCAGATGGTAACTCTGTCCCAGATCATACCATCCCTGGAGCAAAACATGTGGTTCTGCTCACTGGATCTCCAGGATGCATTTTTTCACATCCCAATCCATCTGTCTCACAAGCGTTTCCTCTGCTTCTGAGCAGAGGGAACCCTATACGAGTTCCGAGCCATGCCATTCGGCCTGTCGTCGGCCCCATGGAATCTTCACCAAATGCATTGCAGTGGTGGCAGCCCACCTCGGGGGGGGGGGGGGTTCAGAATTTACCCCTACCTCGACGATTGGCTCTTAACAGGTTCCACCCAGCAGGAGGTGGAGAGGTCAAGGGACCTGGCCCTCCAGACCTGCTCCCAACTTGGCCTCCTGATCAATGAGGCCAAGTCGGAGCTCATGCCTTCTCAGGTGATGTGCTTCATTGGGGCAGAGCTCAACTCTCGTCAAGCCAGAGCTCGGCTCCCAGCGGACAGGGCAGAGCTTTTCTCCTCCTTTGCCCACTCATTTCTGGTTGGGCAGTTGTGCCCTGCCCGGGACTTTCTGCACCTTCTGGGTTACATGGTGGCGTGCACCTCCGTGGTCCATTGGCACATGCGCCCCCTCCAATGGGAGCTGGCTGCCCCGTGGGCTCAGCGCCACAGTCACTTCGACCAGCTGATCACTGTGACCCAGAAGATGTGGGACGCTCTCCAGTGGTGGACCGGTTGCAGGAAGGGATCCCGTTTGTCCATCCCGAGCTGATGGCCGTCCTTATGACCGATGCTTCTCTAATGGGCTGGGGAGCCCACGTGGGGGAGAACAGGGCCCACAGGTTCTGGACCCCCAAGGAGTCCCATTATCACATCAACCTGTTGGAGCTCAGAGCAGTCAGACTGGCACTGTCCGCTTTCGCTCCTCACGTGGTCAAGTGGTTCAAGTCCAGACGGACAATACCATGACCATGTACTACCTCAACAAACAGGGCATCACGCGTTACTGTCTGCTTTGCAGAGAAGCGCTCCACATCTGGATACTCGTGAGCTGACTGGAGGTGGATCTCCTAGCCATCCACGTGGCAGGAGTCTCAAACCGACAGATGGATGCTCTCAGCCACATACATGAGACATCCCATGAGTGGTCTCTCCATCCAGCAGTAGCTTACAGTCTGTTCTCCCACTGGGGCAAACTGTTGGTGGGCCTGTTTGCCTCCCGGGGAAACACCAAGCTGAAGCTGTTTCATGTCCGCCCACCTCAGCAGGGCTCGGCGCAGGGGGATGCCTTCTCGAGGCCGTGGACCCCAGGCCTCTTCTTTGCCTTCCCTCCTTTTCCCTTGATCCACAGGGTGCTCCTCAAGGTCAGGAGGGACAAGGCGCAGGTGATTCTGGTAGCCCCAGACTGGCCATGCCAGTTCTGGTGCTCAGATCTCCTCAGCCTCAGCAACAGGGCCCCGGAGCGGCTTCCAGCATGCCCGGACCTGATTTCAGTCAACCAGGGAAAGGTATTCCATCCGGACCTTCAATCCCTGCACCTGACAGCTTGGTACCTGAGTGGCTAGAGTTCCAGGCTCTGGGTCTCTTCGAGGATGTCCTCACAGTAGTGGAGGCATCCAGAAAGGAATCGACCAGGAAGTGTTATGCCTTCAGATGGAAAAGGTTTTCCATTTGGTGTCAGGACAAGGGCCTGGACCCTCTGTCTTGTCCAGTGGCTAACATTCTCGACTACCTTTGGTCTCTCTCCAAAGGGTGTCTTCGGTCATCAACCCTTAGGGTGCACCTGGCAGCCATCTCTGCTTACTGGGCGCGGGCCGGTCAGCAGACTGCGCAGGAGACAGTGGTCGGGCACTTTTTCAAAGGCCTGTATCACATATCCCCTCCGGTGTGTGAATCTCCACTTCCGTGGGCTCTACTGCTGGTACTGGTAAAGCTCATGGGCAAGCCATTCGAACCAATGCACAAGTGTGAGTTGTCACACTTGTCGTGGAAGACAGCCTTCCTGGTGGCTATCACATCTGCCTGAAGGACAGCGGAGCTCCAGGTACTCACGGTGGTGGACTCCCCTTATCTGGTCTTCTACAGGGACAAGGTTGTCCTGTGCCCCCACCTGAAATTCCTTCCGAAGGTGGTGTCAGAGTTTCGCCTTAACCAGGTGTTGACTTTGCCAGTGTGCTACTCCAGTTACACCTTGGAGAATGAATATGGGCTCCATACTTTGGACCTGAGACAAGCTCTCTTCTGTTATAAGGAGAGGACGGTGGAAATTCGGGGAGAGGTTCGCCAGCTGTTTGTCACTTACGCTGAAGCCGCTTCTGGCAGACCTGCAGCAAAGTGGACAATTGCAAGGTGCATTACATCTTGCATAAG
Source organism: Neoceratodus forsteri (assembly GCA_016271365.2). Taxonomy (NCBI): domain Eukaryota; kingdom Metazoa; phylum Chordata; order Ceratodontiformes; family Ceratodontidae; genus Neoceratodus; species Neoceratodus forsteri. Next base: position 560,016,029 of record CM057458.1, read on the forward strand.
TCTGTTATGAGTGGGCGGGCAGGGAACCTCCCAGAGGGATAAGAGCTCATTCTACCACCATACTGCTGCATCGGTGGCTGTTTCCCTATCCAAGAAATCTGTTGGGCTGCTACCTGGAAGACAGCGAACACCTTCATTACCACATCGACCTTGAGTCACGCTGGGATGCTGGTTTTGGGGCCTCAGTTCTCCAGTCTCTTTTCCCCCCAAGTAAGTATCGGAGGGGGTGTTCGCCTTGCCTCCCTCCTCCCTGAGAACAACTTGGAGCCTGCCAAGAAGTGTGGATGAACAACATATCCACAATCCTAGAAAAACAGATTATTCACCTGTAACAGTAGTTATAGAAGTGGTATATGTTGTTCATCCACACGGACCCACTCAGCCTCCCCGGCTGCGGATGCACAAAACCTGGCTTCCAGCAGGCTAAGATCTGGCGTCATGGGGCAGAGCCAAAGGTTATACCACTCGGGTGGGTGGGAGGAGCCAGCTTAAAGACTTTCCGGCTGTCTTAAAGGGAAAGGGACACTGCCAAGAAGTGTGGATGAACAACATATACCACTCCTAGAACTACTGTTACAGGTGAGTAACCTGTTTTTTTTTTGGTGGAAGCCAGAAAGCCCTCCACCAGAACGACATATGCGATGAGGTGGAAGAGGTTTACTATTTGGGTGACTACCAGGGGTTTGAATCCTTTTTCTTGCTCGGCACCCCAGGTCCTAGAGTACCTCTTGCATTTATCCGATTTATGCCTCAGGTATTCCTCGCTGAAGGTTCATTTTTCTGCGATCTCTGCCTGTTACCTTCTGGTGGACAGCAAATATCTTGCTCAGTTGGAGGTCTCCAAAACCTTTCTTAAGGGGATCCTCCACTTGAAACCTCCGGTCCGTAGTTCGGCGCCCCCGCCCCCCGGGATTTGCATTTCAGTTTAGAGAAGCTTACTTTGCCCCCTTTTGAGCTGGCAGCAAGCTGCAATATGCGCTACTTGTCTTGTAAAGCGCTATTTTTAGTTGCGATGACCTCAGCTCGAAGGATTTCTGAGCTTTAGTCCCTCATTTGTAAGGAGCCTGATTTAATTTTCCACAGAGGCAGGGTGGCTCTGTGGACTAACCCTTCTTTTCTACCAAAAGTGGTATAGCATCTGAATGTATGTTAAACCAGGATATTCAGTTGCCAGTTTGGGGGACTCCTTTGCTTTTCAATGTGCACAGGAGTTTGTGTTGTTATATTTCATGGACCAAGGAGGTGCACAAGTCCGATCAGTTATTCGTTTCTTTTGCACCCAAACGTCAGAGCATAGTTGTTTAAAAGCAGTGCCTCTCTAAGTGGTTGGCTAACTGTATCACTTTCATTTACCAAAAATATGAGATATCACTTCTGGGGGAAGTAAAGGGGCACTCGACCCGCAGCATGGCCGCTTCTGCTGCCTTTTTCAGGAATGTGTCCGCCTCTGACATTTGTGCTGCTGCCACCTGGAGTACCGTACATACTTTCACCAAGCATTACAGTCTGGACATCGCCTCTAGGCACAGGGTTGGCTTTGGACTGGCCATTCTTCAAGGCCTGTTGTCCTAACCTGGGTCTTGATTGGTAGACTCTTCCGCCTCCCAGGCCTCAGTCTCCAGCTGTTTCTTCTTCTTCTTTTTTTTTTTGTTGACTCCTGTTTATCACTGCCCCACCTGGAACTCTGTCAGGTATCCACTCTCGCTGTCGCCGCATACTTCGCGCCTGAACCCGGGTCACCAGTGTGGCGCAAGGTGTAGCATCCAGTGCCTCAACCCTCAGTGCCACCGGTCTGACCGACTGTTTCTTCTTGACTGCTTGCAGTTCAGTCCTATATGTAATGACCTACTGCAGGAACCCTCTCGAAGTAAGATATAACAGTTATTTAGGAACTTACCGTAGCAGTAGATCGTCGAGAGAGGTTCCTGCAGTAGGTCACTTCATTCCCTTCCACCTTCCCCCAGCTTCTGCATATTCTTTCCTTTCCCAGGGTTCTTTTACAGCAGCTCCGGGTTCAAGGAGTATTCTCCTTTCTCCCATCTTCATATCGGGGGTCTTCTGGTGGGAGAACTGGAGGGTGGGTGTGGGGACCGCCCCCTTTATAGTGTCATGCCGATGTCCCATCATGTGACTCCAGGGATGGTCCCCTGCTATGGATTGCTAGCTAGAAATGTGCCGTGTGGTCCTGACACCAGGGGGTGCAGTCCTATATGTAATAACCTACTGTAAGAACCTCTCTCGAAGATCTACTGTTACAGTAAGTTCTTATGTAACTACTATTTTTTATCTTTATTTTATTTTATTTTTTTAACTTGAACGTCTTTATTAGTTTTTTAAATTGACAGAAAGTGAGAATCAATATAAGGCTGAGTCAGGGCATAAAACCCCTCCCCCAAAACCATTAGTGTAGAAAGACACCAGAAAATTATTAGCACAAATAAAACAAAAGCGGAAATAGCATACTGTTCTGGCCCCGGTTTCCCTCCCCAGCCCTGGGGTGTGCCTTTTTATTCCTTATTTTATCTCCAGCATGCTAAGGAAGTAACAAAAAAATAATTGGCAGTCCAGCAACACCAGATTTCAAAACAACAAATAGAAGAGAGCAACAAGGATAGTAAAAACCTAAATAGTCAGAGGTAGGTATTCTGTGGGTCTTAGTTCAAATATAGTGCAAATAGCTTGCCCCATTTCAGGTGGAAAGAGGTCATACAATTCCTGGAGCTTGCTATTAACTTCTCAGTATTTAAACAAAGAGACATTTCCTTAATCCATTCAGCATACGATATGACCAACTGGTTCACCCAGTGTTTAAGAACCAACCTCTTAACTACCATAGAAATTAAAGCCATGTGGGAATCTGCGCTCCCGAACTTTAATTTTAGAGAAGATTCCTAGAATACACATCTCAATAGTAAACAAATCACTTAAACCGAAGAGTGGGTCTAGCTTGGACTGGATTGTGTTCCATAAAGGAGCCACTTTGTCACAATGCCAGAGAATATGTATTAGGCTCCCTTCAGCTGTCCCACACCGCGTACAACTATTCGAGGGTAATCTACCTAGCTTGGCCAACTTAACAGGTGTATAATAGAGATTGTTTAAAATATATTGGATTAACCTGTGTCTATCTTGAGTAAGGTATCTGTGCAGGTCCACCCAAATCTGCTTCCAGATCAGAGAGGAGTCTGGTAGGAAGGATAACCAGATCTTAGCCCCAATAAGTGCATTAGGGTGTTTGCTCTCCAGTAGAAAAGAGTAAATTTTAGAAATACCATGGGGTTTGTTAGCATGTTCCTGTATCTGGTCTAGGAAGGGCCTAATCTGGGACGGTCTAAACATAGTCCCAAAAGTGGAGACAATAAAATGTCTCAACTGGAAGATTCTGAATATATATTTCTGAGGAATATTCAGGTTGGCCCTTATATCAGATGATGAAAGGAGGGAGTCCTGAGAAAACAAGCTTTCTACAGGGGAGTCCTGTAGTTGAGGAAGCCAATCTGGGGAAAGCGGAGAGCCTCCTATTTTGATGTTGGGGTTTGAAGTGAGAGGTTGTGCCATATCCTTTTTGGGTGAAATGTTAAAGAAATTCCAGCACTGGGTCAAAACCTTTATGGAGACCCCTACAGCCGAGCTTTGTAAAGAAGGAGGTAGCGCAGAGGTGGTGCAATAAAAAACTCTAGCCGAATGGAGACTATGTATGTCTAGTAGTCTCCTCTCTAGCTGTAGCCAGGTGGGCAGATATCAGTCAGGCCTGACGTCAAACCATCTCCCTATTTTAGACAGGTGACTCGCCCAGTAATATAGCATAAAATTGGGGAGGCGGAGTCCACCCTCTCCTTGGGTAGATTAAGTTTGAGAAAAGTCTGCCTGGGATGCTGTTGCCTTACATATAAATTTAGACAAGGTCAGTGGAGCTGCTGGAAGTAGGTTCTTGGGAGTCAAATGTTCAGTAAATTTAAAGGGTAAAAAATACGGGGCAGAACATTCATTTTAATAATACTTATTCGACCCCATAAAGACAGTGGGAGAGTGGACCATCTTTGAAGATCCTGCTGTATCTTCACCAGCAAGGCATCCAAGTTGAGTTTCCTGAGAGTCTATGGGTCTCTGGTAAAATATATACCTAGATATTTAAATGAGGAGGAGGAGGACCATTTCATACCGAAGTGAATAAAGTTGGCATGGAGAGTGGAAGCATTTAATGGAAATATGACAGATTTGGATAGGTTCAACTTATAGTTAGCCACTTGGCCAAGTCTGTCAATAATCTGCAAAGCATGTGTTAGGGAGGATCCGGGTTGGCCAGGTGTAAAAGAATGTCATCTGCGTACGCTGATAGAGTCAGGGATTGCTGGTAAACTGAACAACTTGGGGCGAATTCTTGATACTAAGTAGCAGGGGTTCCAAATACAAATTGAACAGAAAGGGGGATGGGGGCAGCCTTGTCTAGTACCGCTAAACAGGGGGAACCGAGAGGAGAAGACCCCATTACAATAAATTCTAGCAGTGGGAGATTTGTATACCGTCTGAATCCAATGGATAAAAGTTTCCGGGAAGCCCATTCTCCTGAGAGTGGCCCAAAGAAATTCCTAGTGTACTCTATCAAAAGCCTTTTCTGCATCTAGTGAAATTAAGGCCATAGGCACCTGGGAGTCTTGGGCCACCTGAAGAACGTGCGTGAGAGTTCGCAAATGATCAGCAGGGGATCTACCATGGACAAAACCCACTTGCTCAGGACTCAACAAATTGTACCAAACCTGTTTAATTCTAAGGGATAGTATTTTGGTTAAGATTTTAATGTCATAGTTTAATAGTGAGATCGGGTGATAGCTGGCAGGTTCCCTCTGGGGTTTGTCTGGTTTCAGAATAATCGTGGCATCAAATAAAGTAGGGTCTAGTAAATCAGAAGTGAAGATGAAGTTAAATAAATTCAAAAGAAGAGGGGCTAGCTCTTTACAAAAAACCTTATAGAAGTTAGAAGGAAAACCATCAGGTCCAGGGGATTTGTCCAGTGTTAACCCATTGATCGCTTCCTCGACTTCAGCCAAAGTAATAGGGGAGACTAAAGCTTCTGATTGATGGGCTTGTAGGGAGGGGAGATGCAAATCGTCCAGAAATTGCTCCATACAGAGATGGGAGGGTTGAGAAGGGCTCTTGCTATATAAGTCCCGATAGAAGGACTCAAAAACCTGAGAGATATCTTGAGGGGAGGTCTTAATGGAGCCATCTGGGGAATACAGGGCGGGAATCAATCTCGAGCTTTCTACTTCCCTCAGTCTAAGGGCTAGCATTCTGCCTGGTTTCTCGCCTTGATCCAGATAACGGGCTTTGGTTTTAAGGATGGCGTACTCTGCCTTTTCCCTTAACAGGTCTGCGTATTCATTCCGAAGTTTCAGTAAAACTTCTAAGTCGGATTGGGAAGAAGAGGAGAGTAAGTTATTTTCGGCCACCCTAATTTGGTTCGACAACGAGAGAACTCTAGCCTCTCTTTGTTTTTTCCTTTTGGACGCTAATTTAATAAATTCACCCCTGATGAAACATTTCAGGGAGCACCAAAGTAAGTCCTCCCTAGTTGTGGAACCCACATTGAAGCTTATATAATCGGAAATCAGCGTCTTGATATGGGAAACAGTACCTTCCTCTTTTAGGAGCTGTGTATTTAATTTCCATGAGGTATCTCTATGAGCACTCGAAGCAGGGGAAATCGAGATCCATACCATGGAGTGGTCAGAGATGACTACTGGCTCGATTCCTGTCAACTGGATGCCTTGCAGGAGAGTAATACTAGTTAAAATGAGGTCAGTCCTGGACCATGAACGATGGACTTGGGAATAAAATGAGTACAATTGATCAGAGGGATGGAGCAACCGCCATGGGTCGCATAAACCCAGTAGGTTCATGAAATCCCTCAGGGCAAGTTGAGAGGGGGAAAGTGGTTTTAATGGTCTATAAGTTTTATCCAGATCCTGTGACGGAGCATTATTCCAGTCACCACCGAGAATTAAGGAGGAGGGCAGCAGTCCACTTAACCTGTCGGCCGGTCTCATCAGAAAGTCTGGGTCCCCTCCCACTGGGCCGTAGATTGCTCCTAAAACCACCCCAACATTGTTGAGCAAGCCTTTAACAATAATACATCTCCCTTCTTGATCTTTCAGACATTCCTCTGCCAGAAATGATACATGTCTTTTCACCAGAATAGCCACCCCTCTGCTAGATGATGAACCACAAGAAGCAAAAATTTGAGAGAAGCCCTGCCGGCGTAATGCGGTAATTTCCGAATCTATAAGATGGGTTTCCTGTATCAAGAGAATATCAACATTTAAAAGGGTACAATGTTTGAGAACTTGATATCTCTTGGACACTTCTCTGACACCTCTGACATTCCAAGTTGCAATTTTGATTGGCAGCAATGTCATATGTTGATTTGCTTGGTAACAGAGTGAACATATATCCTTAGCCAAATAGACCAACTGGAAAGGCACCCCCCCCCCCCACCTCCATCAACCCCGGAGACTGAGCTCCACTAGAACAATCTCGTCCCAACCAGCATGAAACAATGATTAAAAATGTGAGAAACTTTAACCTTGCTACATTAAATTCAGACATTGAAATCAGTGGGACAGAGTTATGATCAAAGAACCCCCCCCGCAAACCCCTGAACTATATACAAAAGTTCCCCTGTAGAGAGACAAGGGCAATTTGGGGATCGTTTAGGGCAGATATGTGGGACCCAAACCTATAGGCACGGTTTCGATGGGAGGCAAAATCTAAACTTCAGTAGCAATGTCTGAATGGTAGGCTGCAGTTTGGTACAATCGGGAGTATCGAGTAAGGACAAAAGTACCCAAAATTACTATGCCTCCCAGGAAGTGTGCCCTGCCCCCCCTTCCCTGGTGCACTATGCAGTTTTCCTGAGCTAGCTCTGACTCAGAGCCCCCCACCCACCTCCCCTCTTGAGGAACGAGATAAAACTCCACTATAATCAACGTCGAGAGTAAAGAAATTTGCAAAAACTTCAGAGATTAGACGGACTCACAAACTGCCAGAGCTTGAGAAGATGAGGAGACCGTGACATGCAATTAAATAGCCCAACCTACTTTGGTCGAAGCAGCTACTCCGGGGAGCTTCATTCAGGGCAGCTTGAGGAGTTAATCCAGTGTTCCCGAGAGTAGAGACTGCCCGGAATTCACTGCTATCTATAGCACGCCATCAGATCTTGGGCATTGCCGGCCCCACGAGAGCAAGGAAATGGCGGGGGGGACTGAACAGTTGAAGGACCCATAGGTCCAACTCTCAAAGCAGCCAGTGGGAATGCCTGCTGAACAAAGGTTCCCCCTCAATCACCTCCTAAGACATGCGTAAGCCTCTCTGAGGTGAAACCAGGCCTAGAAGGCCCCACTCAGGCCCACCCGACCCATACAATTCGCCCCCAAGGCAAAAGGAGAAACAGGAGAAGAGAAACAACCACAGGTAATAATATAGCCGAAAGAAACATAACGAGCACTAGAGTTCAGTCATTTCTAGTAAAAGTTCATCCAGACTTGAACAAGTTGGGCATCCTGGCGGCAAGATCCGTGGCTACTTGCTCCGGAGATTCGTAGGAGATCCATACCCCTTCGATCATCACCTGTAGTTTAGCTGGGTATATCATTTTGAAGCGTATACTTGTAGCTATCAGCTTGCTGACCATGGGACGAAAAGCCGCCTGCTTCTGGTGCATTTCGAAGGGAAGATCCTGGGCTATTCACAGCTTGGAACCATTCCACAAGATGGCTTGAAGCTCTCTTGATTTGGTAAGCACATGCTGTTTTTCCACGAAACTGAGAAACTTTACAATGATGGGCCTTGGAGGGGCTCCAGGCGGAGGCTTCGGTCTAAGAGAGCGATGGGCCTGCTCTAAATGGTACTGAGGGTTTAAGGGGGACAGTCCCAACAGTCTTATTGAAGAATTTCTGAAGAAAGGTAATGGTGTCAGACCCTTCCTCGTTTTCAGGTAGCCCTAAAAGCAGTAAGTTATTCCTCCTGCTTCTCCCCTCTAAATCTTCCATTTTTAACTGGAGCTTGCTAATTTGTTGTTTAAGGTAAACAACTTCTGGATCCATTTTCTCTTTCCATTTCTCCAGAGACCAGGTTCTTGCCTCCGAGTCCCCCATTCTAATAGACAAGGTGCTGAGATCTCCTCTTAAGGACTTCAATTAGGCTGAAATGTCTTCCAGCGTTTCTTTAAATGGCAGCAGCTCATGAAGGAAGCGATCTTCAGTTAGGAGAAGCCCTGACGTGTTGGAAGAACTCACTTTAGAGGTACTCCCGGAGCTTTGGTGTTTAGACTTCTTCGTGTTTTATTCTGGGGTAGGCGGCGGGGTATGCTTGATCCTGGCCTGCTTCATCTCCACATGCATCGCTATTTTAAAGCCGTTCGCGATGTAAAAAATGGGCGGAGAAGCTGTTGTTTAAGCCAGTGATGCCAGTAGGATTTAAAAATAAGATCCAGCTGTCAGTATGCTGTAATGTTGAGGACAAAGGAAGGTTTATTAGAGGGTGATAGGTGGGAGCTCCGAAGAAGTGCTGCTTCTAGGCGCCCTGCATCACGTGACCTCCTTTATTTTATTTTACAAGGCCAGAACCTTACAGTAATAATATTTAGACTTCATATGATAGAAATAATAAATACCAAGCAAAAATACTTCTAAGGTTGAATTGAAACCATAATGACTATTTATAAGTAAGGCTTAAAATACATTTCTTCATTTAGCCCATAGGGCATGAATGTATTTAAGACTACAGTCCATCTAGTCTCTTTCTGCAATAATAATTCCTTTGATCCCCCCGCAATAATGGTGGTACATGTTCAATTCCACAAAATTTAAGCAAGTTAACATTAGAATTATGGTATACTCTGAAATGAAATCCCAGTGCATTTCTGTCATCTTTATATAAAATAGCTCATACATGCACTTGCACTCATTTTTTCAGTGGGCAAATTGTTTTGCCTATATAATATTTTTGACAGGGACACCAAGCAGCATATATTGTAAATGAAGTGCTGCATGTTATTAAATGTTTTATGGCTATACAATAGTCTCCCTTGTTGAATTATTTACCTGCTGAGGCATGTTTGCAAGAGATAAGCAGATAATGTCAGAAAGCAGCAGACAAGCAGGTACTATTCTCAAAAATAAAGTTCACACCTCTCCTCATGTTACCTTTAGAAAAGGAATACATTTAGGGGATATATTAACTTCAAGTCACTTTGAATATACTAAAAAAACACCAATCCAAACTACCCCCACCCCAGCAGGATTTTATGCATGTAAAAACTGCATCTCTTGCAAACTAAGATGCTGTTTTTACTTTTATCTTCTCATTTCAAGGATTATCATGTTAAGGAGTGGGATGTTGTCCTGTTTGTGAGAGATACACTTAGGGTGATGGTGAGTCCCCTACCTTCCCTTGTTCAGTCCTCGGGTGAATGGCTGCTAGTGAAACTCCTGCTAGGTGACATTAAACCCTTAGTCATAGGTTGTATCTACAAGCCCCCCATCTGTGACAGTCTGCCTTTGATGACTTTACTGCATGGCTGGGGACTCTTTCATATGGCGAATGAATAATTGTTGGTGATTTTAACCTCAGCTGGATCAGTGATGGCCCTGTGGCTTCTACACCTCACCCAAATTGTAAAGGAACCCACTGGCCATAACGCAAAAACAAGTAACCACTCTCTCCTGGATTGGATCCTAGTTAACAGAAATGCAGGGATCAGGGCAGCTAGAATACTAGCTGACTCGCTTTGTGAAAATTACCCAATTTATTGTATTTAGAGCAACGATTTCACAAAACCTCCTAGAACAGTAACAGTTAGGGAACACTCTTGACTTAGCGAGGATGCCTTCCTTGAGGATTTCGCCAACATAAATTGGGATCTTATTGGAAGATGCAATAATGTTAATGCTGCCCTGGACTGTCTGGTAAACTGTCTTCTTAGTATATTCAACAAACATGCCCCATTGGCTCAGAGGAGAGTAAAAAGGCCTGTGCTCAAAGTGTCTTACATCTGACCTCCATAAACTAATGAAACAGAGGGATAACGCCTGGGTGGGGGTACCTTTAAAGAGCACCTTTCCTGGTAGTTGTTAAATAACAAAAAGATTAAACTGGAAGCTCCTACAGGCTATCTTTGCCTTTTTTTATTTTATTTTTTTTAAATAGAGGTACTAAAGGAAGGGAAGGGACTTGCCGCATGATTCCTCTCCACTTCCTGAATCTCCGATCTGCCCCACGCTCTGATGTTGCGTTGTGATGTCTTTATAGGTCAGAGCATGGAGGTGCGTTTCATTCTCTTGAATTCAGCGTCTTTTTCAAATGTAATTTCTCAATTGTAAATCGTGCTTTTGTACCTGTTGATGGCAGAGTTTAACTAACAGAGCTTTTATTAGTTGAACTCTGTCATCAATAGGTACTGAAACCCGATTTACAATTGGGAAATTACATTTGAAAAAGATGTTCCATTCAAGTGAATGGAACGCGCCCTCGCTCTCTGCTATAAAAGTGTCACAGTAGGTCGGAGCATGGGGATGGATTAGAGACTCCGGAAGTGGACAGGGATTGTGCGACCAGACCCTCCAGGGCAAATTATGATCCCTTCCCTTCCTTTCCTTTGAGGCCACTATCATAAAAAGCGAAAACAGCCTGGAGGAGCTGCCCATGAGATAACAAACCTCCTGTTAAATCTTTTGTAGTTAGAAAGGTTCTGTTTGAAGCATCTAGTTCCATGCCAAGGGCAAGCAATTGCAGAACACTCTGAAACCTCTAGAAATAGCCTTAATGTAACCCCCTTGTTTACCAGAGGTTACTAGAATCCCACTTAAAATCAGTGGCAGGCAGGGAAAGGCAGCTTGTGAGATGCCAGTTAAATGGGTTTCACACTCTCACTCTGTTCTCAGTTTCAGCTGAGCTGGAGTGATGATGTCACCATAGAATTCTCGCAGCAGCATAAACCACAATGGAATGCTAGCTGCAGGGGGTTAGCTGTAGAAGGAAGGTTGAGGAATTCAAGTTCAGTCTTGAGGGAGCAGTCTGTGTGGAGACTCTGGAGAGTGAGGAGTGCTGCAGTGTGCAGCTCCTCAGATCCAAGCTCTGATATAGAGCTAGGCTACCTGAGAAAAGAAGGGGTTGTGTGTTCTCACCTTAGAGAGGAACACAGAAGAGACCAGAAGAAAGTGGTAGAGACCATTCCTAGAGTTGTTCCAGTGCCCCATCCCTGGAGGAATTCAGGGTCAATCCCCTATGCCAGCCTGGACAGGGAGAAGCTGCCTAAGAGTCTATTTGTTTGCGAGTACCTGAGACATTTGTGGAAAGAAGCCTTGGGGCACCTGCATACCTTTGGTGAGTTCTACTCTGATATAGAGACAATTTTCACAGAGACAGAGTTTAGAGTAAAAGTGTCTGCCTACTGTGGGGTAAAGGAAGACTTGCCAAGTACAGAACTTTTAGTTTGTGTATGGCTTAGAAGCATCTGCAAAAGTTGGGGTCTAGGGTAAAGACATAGCCACTTACATAACTTTAAAAGTCAGGACACCTTCAGTGTGACATATAGAATGTTAAAAGTGCTAAACATTTCTAGAGAGCATCTACAACTAGTGGTTTGAAGAACGGTCTTGTAACCAAATGAATGGGCAAGTATAGATTTGGGAGCAAGAGGTGGGAGACCCCCATGCCCCAATCTGGAGTAACCAGGGTTACCACTCCGGGTTCAGTTTGGGCACCTATGGTTTTCTCTCAGGCACTTGGCCAGTGTCTGAAGAAAGCACCCAGACATGGGATTTTGGATTTTCCCTGAGAGCTAGACAGTGCTCATGGGTGGTTTAGGGAGCCACCATCAACCTCCATGCCATATGGAAAAGTGTCCTAGTATTGGCTGGGGTGACATGTCGTAAGAATAGAAGAGAAGTGTACCAGTTCGGGCCGTGTGTGCCTAGATCCATTCAGAACCTGAGGGTTCGCAGTGAAGAAGTGTGCTCAGTACCTCTGTAATCTGCATTACCAGCGAGTGTAGCCCTGTGGGGATCCATCTTTGCTTTGTTATTCTCTCTGTTAAGTGATTAAAAGCCACACTCTAGAATCCCTTCCTGGTTTGGACATTTCAGTTATTGCTTCCAGAGTCCGGATTTACTTGGGTGCCCCTGACTAGAAGTACAAACCTAACACAATGCTGAGCAAACATTTTCTCCCAGGGACCCAGGTTGTTGGCCATGTTAAATGGTCCCCCTAGGTGTGAGCCAGGTAGTTGCCACTCTTGGGTTGCCTGTCTGAAGGATGGCAGGCTCAGTAGTAGAAGTAACGGGTCCACAGTTTCTGCAAAAGGTAATTTGTAGTGACTACCCCCACCTCTCTCTGTGGCGCCTAGATGTGGGAGGAGCAGCCCTGCTGACAGAGAAAAAAGGGGGTCTGATGGGGGGAGGTTACATTAAGAAGGCCAGGGTAACGTATGTAGAAGATTTACAGCCTGCTGAGCTTCAGAACCATAAATGTTTCTGGTCTCAGTGGCCATCTGAAAGATAAAGTGAGTAACCCTCCCCCCCCAATGACATCTTGTATGAGGCTAAAACAACAACTGACACTGCCCTCATGGCTGCCGCATTCAGTAGATTCTTTTCAAATTTCAGAGTATAAGGAGCACTATGATGGCTCTTTCTTGAATCCATTCTCCTCAGGCCCTGCTACCCTCCACCCCCCACCAGCTAGTCCTGAATTCCACTTCAAACTGTTCACTAGGAAGGAGGTGCTAGACCAACTACTTAGAATTAAAGTTGAAGGTTCTGCTGGCAATGACAATCTCAAACCCAGGCTTCTCAAACTTGGTGCCCCTATCCTCACTACCTCCATTGTGGCTCTGTCAGTATGTCCCCCCTGCAGAGTGAACTGCTGAAAATTTGAAAAGTATATCCCCTGACTCTACCCTGCAGTGTCACACCTTTCTTTCCACTGGAAGAACGGGTTATCTCCTTCGTGCTCTGCTTAGGAATTTTCTCTGCACCATAGGCAGTTTTTTGACATTTTCAAAGCTACAGTGGATCACAAGATGCCCAGATTCAGATTGTTTTTGCGGTGCCGCCAGAAAATGTCAGTCACTGATCCGCACAACACGTGTGTACTGCCTAGGTGGGCAGCACGACATGGGATGCTACGTTTGCCTTTCCATGTTACCAGAATTTCTCGAAGAGAGGAACCTGTGGCTTGCTAAGGGTCTGCCTTTGGAATGGGATCCAAAGGACTGCTCGAAGGGCAGCAAAAAGGCCTCGGCAGCTGCTGGGTCTGCAGCACAGCTTGTTGCTGTGGAAGCAGAGGTGGCCGTGGCAGGCACATCTTCAGCCTGGGCACTGCTCTTGGCTGGGGACAGTGTTGCAGGGACCTTCACAGATCAATTCGTGAATTATGCCAGTCCCTCTGGTCCTTTGGGAAGTGCTCTGTCATTCATGGCTCTGGGTTGAAGACTAAGGCGAAGAAGAAATATTCACACCACCGCCTCCAGTTATCGGGCATGGAGAGATCACGGTCCTCCTAGTCCCTTGACCCACCTGAGTGCTTGGCTGAGGTCGAGCACCCCCTTAGTTGAGGGGAAAGTTAGGCAGGTCAAAGGTTCCTCACCATTGCCGATGAGCCAGTCAGCTTTGACTCCAATTGATCAGCCGGCCAAGAGATTTCTCTACCTTGTCAACTCATTGTCGGACGAGGTCGAGGATGTGACCTCGCAGACCTCAGTGCTTACAATCCTGTCTCAACGGGACCCGGCTCGACTGATCTTCCTAGTTGATCCAGTTAGTTACAATCCTCCTCCAAGGACAGGTCCTTCACACCTACATTGGTGCACATAGGCAGGCACGTGGTTTACGGCTGGCCCCAGGACGACGACTCTTGCCATCGAACGACTGGTTTACAGTCAAGGTGTTCATGCTCTCAGTCCTTCTCAACTAGGAGGCGCTGCTGATGGTGCTTCTCATCCTCCTTTTCCTCGGGAGAGGAGAGGAACCGCCACAGATTGCACAGATGCTGTGAGGAGTTCCTTTGGCAGCAGTGGGCCATCACAGGGCAGGTTAGGGCTCTACCTCAAGGTCCCATGCTTCCTTGGCAGCTGCCAGTGGCTCCCCTGCTGGTCCACACACTGTGGGTGCAGCCAGTACTCGTCTCTTCACTGATTCTGAGGGGGCCGCCACCCCGACAGTTGCCAACCGGCACTCCCTCCAAGGAGGACAGCTGTTCATCCCCTAGCTTGCCAGGCTGGTTGCCAGTGAGGATCACTCCTGATGGAGAGTCCCGACAGGTCTGTGGTGACTTACGGCCAAAGGCCTTCTTCAAGGAGTGTTCCCGTGACTCAGACCAGGAGTTGATGGCCTCCTCTGGGGCACTGCTCTTCATTCGGAGCCGGCCGAAGTCTTCCACCAGCCAAAGGCTGGTGTCATTCGGTGGGCTTCTGCGCCTCATTTGAGAATCCACATGCAGCCCTTTAGTGCCTGTCCAGAAGAGGGCTATCTACCCTCTCACGGACATCCTGGACAGGGATGTATCCCCAGGGGTTGTCTTCCTGGTGGCTGAGACCATCTTGGGACCAGTCCTGGAGCTCTGGCAGCATCCAGCATCCTTTCTGGCACCCTACAGGGGGCATGCTTCAGACAGCTAGTGTTGGAACCCACTCGGGAGGGAGCAATCTTAGACCTGGTACTCTCAAATGGGGACGGAGAGAGAATCTCAAATTTAGAAGTGGGTAGCCATCTGAGAACAAGTGACCACCAAACAGTGTGGTTCACGATAAACACAGCCATAGAGTCAAGCTATACAAAAGTGAGGGTACTGGACATTAGGAGGGCTGACATTGTCAAAATAAGAGAGTGTCTCAGAAAAGCAATAGCAAACGGGCAAGAAGGAGGGGTGGAGGAACAATGGGGAAACATCAAAACTGCCATCACAGAGGCAACAAGCCTTTGTGTGAAGCAAATAAATCAAAACGAAGGAAAAAAAATACTATGGTTCTCAAAAGAGGTGACATGGAAGGTTAGGGAGAAAAAGATAGCGTTCTGGAAGTATAAGGAAACACAAAGAGCAGGACAGAGAACTGTACCAGTTAAAGCAGAAGGAAGTGGGGAAGGTAGTCAGAATAACAAAGGCCCAAACCCAGGAAAAGATAGCCAACTCAGTTAAGAAGGGGGATAAAACATTTTATAGGTACATTAGGGAGTGAAGAAAGACCAAGGGGAGGGATAGTGAGGCTTAATAAAGTGGAGGGTGGGTGGGCAGAGGGTGACAGTGAAAAAGCAGGAATACTGAACGAATACTTCTGCTCAGTATTCACAAAAGAAGAGGAGGGGGACGTACCTAACCCAGTCAGTAGAAGCACTCTGGTTAAGGGGATCGATACCAGGCCATTCACAGAAGAAAGGGTTCTGAAAGAACTCCTAAAACTGAAGGTGGACAAGGCAGTGGGCCCTGATGGGATTCATCCCACAATTCTAAAAGAACTAGTGACACCGCTGACTACCCTTTTTAACAAATCATGGGAGGATGATGTGGTACCTAAGGACTGGAGGAGGGCAGATGTGATTCCCCTTCACGAAAGTGGGAGCAAAGCAGAGGCAGGAAACTACAGACCTGTTAGTTTGACCTCAGTGGTAGGGAAAACGATGGAATCACTTCTGAAGGAAAGAATTGTTGCGTACCTAGAGGCCAGTGGGGCACAAGACCCAAGGCAGCATGGATTCACAGTGGGAAGGTCATGTCGGATGAATCTAATAGATTTCTTTGACTGGGTGACCAAAGTAGTAGACCAGGAAGGGGCTGTGGACATGGCCTACCTAGACTTTAGCAAGGGATTTGATACAGTCCCACACAAAAGAATAATAAACAAATTAGCCAGCCTGGGAGTGGGTCCCAGGGTGGTAGCCTGGGTAAATAATTGACTAGACAACAGGACACAGAGGGTAATAGCAATTATACAGTGGGCTTTAAAAGAAGACACCTGATTGGTAGGCTGGCACCTTTGCAGCGTTGTAAAATTCAGCATTACCATTGCAAAAGGTGCCAGTCAACCTCATCTCTGGCATCAGTCCGATCCCCTGACCATAAACTGAAATCCACCATCTTAATTTCCCTCATAATGTGGACCAAATTAACACGCGACTCTCTGTGCACTCCATCCCCCACCCCACACACTCCAATTTTTTCTGGTTCCCAAACCACAAGGAATAGGACCACGAGTAACCAATATTTATTTTTAAACCTCTCTCTAGTGTTCCACTTACAGACAGCAACTCGGCAAGCAGAGATATCACTGGGACCAGTATGCCAAGAAATACAGGAAAGAAGGCCACAATCACCGCCTGCCCGCAGCGTAACTGAAACTGCAGCTGCTGTTCTCCGTGAAACAGACAATCTAACTTCGAGGGTGGAGCTCTTGCAGCAGGCAGTACCATTCGGACTAATGCCACCAGGCATTAGGACCTCACAGAAAACTTGTAGCTAGTGGTCTCAGGCGGGGGACTGCCCCCCCAGCGTCATCTCAGTCCTTTTCCCGCCATCGAGCCACGATGTTTGGCTCCATGGACGGCTTCTTAGCAGTCGACAGCTTGAAGAGTTATTTTTCCTTTTCACGTTCAGATCATTTCGCCTAGTGTATGTTGTCGCCTCCTCCACTGCAGCATAAAGCTAAGTGTGCGTGCGACAAGCAGATTCCAGCCAAAGACTGCCATGCGGCCTGCCTCATCTGCTTAGGGCCAGACCACCGGCCCAACGCCTGCACTCACTGCCAGCAATTCAACCAGAAGACCCATGCCAGGAGAGCCAGTGCACTCAAAACTTTCCTGCTGGAGAAAAACTAGCGGTGATGCAGCGAGGCTCAGGGGCTACCTCCTCTTCTCCCGCCAGGGTTTCGCCATCGAAAGAGAAGTCCTCGAGTGGGAAACATCACCATAAGGAAAAAGATTGGGCCAGGTCCAAGTCCCACCCTAAATCGCCATCTAAGCAAGCTGCTTCCTCTTCAACCTCCGGCCGGAGGTCCAGTTCGGTCCCGGCCCAGGCGACTGAACATACCAGAGCGATTAAGTCCACTCCCGGCTCTGCTCAGGGCAAGCACCTGGAGTCAGCCTCCTTGGGACACCAGTCTTCCCTGGCTCATCGACCCCATAAATCTGCCTCCGGGTCGACCCAGGAGGGCCAGTCCAAATCCTCAAAGGACAAGCATAGTTCATCTGATAAACGGAAGACATCGGACAAACACACAGGTAGGCAGGAGGTCGTCTGGCATCGGATCCCCCCCCTCCCTCTGGCTAAGGTTTGCCCACCTGCCGGACAGTGAAAGCCTAGCCAGTCATCTCCTCCGCCGTCCCACTCCCAGATGCCTGATATGGGGTGGTCGCCGGTGGAGGACCTGACGACTGCACCACCCCCTGCGGGGGTCGGTCGCGTGCCAAACCTACTACAGATGCAAGTCCCCCAGGAGACGGTGACACCGGATACCAGCCCTCAGGTGATGGGGCCCAGGATCTGACACCTCAGGATCCCCAGATGCCCGCTCCGGACAGCCAGATGCCAGGCCCCTTGAACCCGATGCCAGGCCCAGCGGTCATCCCAGTAGCGGACATAGGGTCCTTATTCATTACATGGTGGAATACAGTAAAAGGGGATCTCCTCTACAGACCCCCAGATACCCCTATTCCACCACCCATGGGACCTCCACCCACCCCAACCCCTGCAGGGGGTGAGAGCCCACGCCCAGACTCTAAGGGCAAAAAGAGGAGGCATCAGCAGTCTCCCATACCTTCTTCTCCTCCCTCATCCTCAGAAGAGGGAGATGCAGAATCCGAGCCAAATTCAGATGGAGAATTCCTCCCTCCCACTCTGGGACCCAAGGATTCCCCACAGTCCCTTCCGGATGACCCCTCTTTCCTCAATATAATGAGGCACATCCAAACTGTTTATAAGTGGGACATAGAGGACTTGGACCCAGACCGCAAGCGGCGGGCCAAGTTCTTGGGCGAAAGAGAACCTAAGTCTTTGGTGATACCTCCTTTTATCGAACTTTTCCAGGATGTCACTTGCCTGACTTGGCGTACTCCTTCCTCAGTGCCCGCAGTTCCTAGGAAGGCTGACAGGCTCTACAAGCCACCAAAACCTGAACCATTTTTGGCAGAGCAGCCAAAGGCTAATTCCTTGGTTCTAACTGCAGCTCATGGCAGGGGTTCCCAGCCCAAACACTTGAGCTCCCAACCCCCGGACCTGGTCTCCAGAAAATTGGACAGCTGGGGCTGGAAGGTTTATTCCTCTGCAACAGGTGCCATCAGGTCACTTAATTTCATGGCACATATGGTGACATACCAGCAATCCTTACGGCAGAAGGCCATGGGCCTGGTCAGGTCTATGCTGGACTCGGAATCAAAGGAAGAAGTGCTTGCCTGCGCCCAGTCAGGTCTGGATGTTGACAAACATGTCCTCCGTTGTTCGTATGATGCGGTGGACATGGCCTCCAGGGCTGCTGCCTCGGGGGTCTGTCTTAGAATGGCAATCATGGCTCAGGCTGACGGGGTTCCAACTGGAACTGCAAGAGTCCATCTTGGATTCCCCATTCCAAGGCCCAGTTCTGTTTGGCCCAGAGGTTGAAGGTATGGTCAAACAGCTACAAGAGTCTGGTAAAGCGGTGGCCGACATACACCGCATGTACAAATCCCAGCCTCCAGAACCACGTCGCCATCCCTTTCGAAAAGGACAGGGACAGGGCAGCAGACAGCTCCAAGGCAAAGGGTTCAAGAGGTGGGGTCACCCTGCTCCCCAAGGTTCCCAGGGCCCTAAGCAGCCTAAATCTCCAAGGGCTCAATGACCCATTACCTCCTCCACCTGACTCTCCCTACCCCCCCATCTCTCTTCAGGGACAGGCAGGAAGAGAAGGTAGGAGGGAGGTTTGCCCTCTACCTGCTCGAATGGGCCAGCATCACCTAAGACAAATGGGTACAGGACACCATTCGAAACAGGTATGCCATAGAATTCCTTTCTATTCCACCGGACAACCCCCGCCCCCCCTGGTCAGTGGACCACCAGCGCACAGTCTCCTTCTGGCTGCGGAGATCCAGCAGCTCTTGGAGAAAAAGGCCATCCAGCCGGTTCCCCAGGCCCAGAAGGGCAAAGGTTACTACTTCCGTTTCTTTCTGGTCCCAAAGAAAACCGGAGACCTTCGCCCCATCCTGGACTTGAGCCAGCTCAATCTCTCGGTCAAGTATCAGAGATTTGGGATGGTTACTCTGACAGGCCTATTTCCCTTGCTTCAACAGGGAGGCTGGTTGTGCTCCCTTGATATGCAGGATGCATACATGCATATTAGGATCCTGAAATCTCACAGAAGGTTCCTTCGCTTCGGCTTTCAGGACCAGCACTACCAGTTCAGGGTACTCCCCTTCGGCCTTTCCTCAGCCCCCAGGGTATTCAACAAGTGTCTCGCAGTGGTAGCAGCAGCACTCCGAAGGAGAGGCCTCTTTGTTTACCCCTGCCTGGATGATTGGCTCTTCTCTGCTTCATTGGAAGAAAAGCTCCAAATCACCCTCAAGGACACAGTGTATGTTTTATTCCCTGGGAAAAACGGTGAACTGGCCAAAGTCATACCCAGGGCCATCGCAGAGGTTGCAGTTCATAGGAGCAATCTTGGACACTGTACAGAGGAAAGCTTTTCTGCACTCGGACAGAGCAGAACGCCTTCATGCTCTCGCAAGCAGGGTCCAAAGAGCACCCTTGGTCTCCGCCAGGATCATCCTCCAGCTATTGGGCCACATGGTGACCTCCACTGCCATAGTACCCCTCACCAGACAACACGAGTGTCCTGCAGTGGCATTGCAAGGTCCAGTGGGACCAAGCGTTGGACAATCTGGATCTCCAGATCTGGATCTCTCGGGTGGTCCATCGCTCCCTTGACTGGTGGCTCTGCCACGAGAATCTAGAGAGAGGAGTCTCCTTCCAGAGGACAAC
Organism: Neoceratodus forsteri; assembly: GCA_016271365.2. NCBI lineage: Eukaryota > Metazoa > Chordata > Ceratodontiformes > Ceratodontidae > Neoceratodus > Neoceratodus forsteri. The sequence continues at coordinate 560,036,024 of CM057458.1, forward strand.
TCCATCTCAAGTTCTAACCACAGACGCGCTCCTGACCGGTTGGGGGTCTCATTTAGGGGATCACAGGTCCCAGAGATCTTGGTCCCTCACAGACAGCTCTCTACATATAAATGTTCTGCAAATTAGAGCAATTCTGAATGCCCTTGACGCACTCCGAGACCAGTTTTCACCAGGTCCTCTTCTGGTACAGACGGACAACACACCAGTGGTCTTCTACATCAACAAGCTAGGGGGAACTCACTCTTATCCCCTTTGCAGAGAGGCCATGAGAGTGTGGGATTGGGCAGTAGAACACAGTCTAGACCTTATCGCAGTGCACCTGCCAGGGGTCCAGAATGTTCTCGCCGACAGTCTGTCACTCCTCCTTTCTGAACCACGAATGAGAATTACTTCAAGAAGTCACAGACGACCTCTTTGGTCACTGGGGCCGTCCAGAGTTGGACCTCTTTTCATCCCCATCCAACGCCAAACTGCAAAATTTTTGCTGCTCGCTCCAGGGCTTGTTTTTTTCTGTCGAGACGCATTGTCCCTCTCTTGGACAGGGAAGTTCATGTATGCCTCCCTTCCCTTCCCGCTCATTCAGAGCATACTGCTCAAAATTCAGTCAGAGGGGGCTAGGATGATCCTGATTGCTCCTCTGTGGCCTCGACAGATATGGTGTCCGTTGCTCCAGCAGCCATCTTTGGAACCTCCAATACAGTTGACACTCTCCACCCACTTGATCTCACAGGAGCAGGGGACACTTGTCCATCCTGCTCTTCGTTCTCTTTACCTGCACGCATGGCTCCTGCAGTCTTAGCAGAGGAGAGACTAGGAGTGTCAAACAGGGTGGCGGAGGTCTTGGTGGCAGCAAGGAAACCCTCCACTGAAATGGAAGTATTTCTGCATCTGGGCTGCAGCCCGTGCCCTAGATCCCTTGGGTTATCCAGTCAACCACATGCTAAACTATCTCCTCTACCTCTTGGACATTGAACTGAGCTATTTGTCCATCAAGGTTCATATGTGTGCAGTCTCTGCGTATTATGAGCTCATCGGGGAAGAGAACATTGGCACAACTCAGTGTCTGCAAGACCTTTCTCAGAGGGGTCTTATACATCAGACCCCCAGGAGGAACATCATTCCCCGTGGGACTTACTGTTTGTCCTGGAGAAACTCACCCTTCCACCCAGCCGCTTCTTGCGAGCTACGCTTCCTCTTGTGGAAAGCTCTCCTTTTGATTGCCATTACCTCAGCTCGAAGGGTTTCCGAGCTCCAGGCATTGACGTGTAAGGAACCTTATATCGCTTTTCACAGGGACAGGGTGACCCTGCGTACGGACCCCAAGTTCTTACCGAAGGTGGTGTCCCTCCTGACACTGAATCAGGACATCAACCTTCCAGTTTATTATCCTGGGTTTTCCAACCAAGGTGAAGCGCTGTTGCACACCTTGGATGTTCATAGAATCCTAAGATATTACCTTCACAGAACACATTCCTCCAGACAGACTGAACAGTAGTTTGTCTCCCTTGCAAAAAGGATGACAGGGGCTCCTGCATCTAAGCAGTCTGTAGCCCGTTGGCTAATGCACTGCATTTCCTTTTGCTACCAGCACCATGGTAAACCCCTTCCAGGTCCCATTAAGGGCCACTCCCCCAGAGCCGTGGTCACTTCCTTTGCTTCCCTAAGGAAAGTCTCTTCAGCAAACATTTGTGCTGCTGCGACATGGAGCACAGTCCATACCTTCATCAGGCATTACAGCCTAGACATTGCTTCTAGGAGGTGAGCAGGTTTGGACTAGACGTCCTGCAGGGCCTACTCTCCTAGTATACTCGGCTTCTGCCTATGTTGTCATTTTCTCTACCACCTCCCACTCAGACCTAGGCCTATCTTTGGGTACTGCTTGGGACTCAGTCCTAATGGTATTATCTGCTACAAGAGCTCCACCCTCGAAGTTAGATAGTACATTTACGTAAGAACTTACCGTAACAGTAGATCTTCGAGAGGAGCTCTTGCAGCAGGTGGCTTTCCCACCCTCCATCCCTCAGGTATCTGAGTTTTTCACCTGTACTAGGTTGGGGAGTTCCTGCTTGGTTCTCCAATACTGTGTTAGCTGGGTCTCTGGCAGGAGAACTGAGATGGTGCCTGGGGACCGCCCCCTTTATACCACGCCGGATGGCGCCGTCGGGGGTGGTCCCCCTCCTCAGTCTGCTAGCTACAAGTTTTCCGTGGGGTCCTAATGCCTGGCGGCATTAGTCCAAATGGTATTACCTGCTGCAAGAGCTCCTCTCAAAGATCTACTGTTACAGTAAGTTCTTACGTAACTGTACTTTCCCCCCACAGCACACTGCTGCTCAAAATAGAATGGCTGGAGACTTTGAGGGTCCTGACTCCCTTGCCGCTAGCTCTTCCCATCAGCGGAGTAACGCGAATGTGCATACTGTGGGGAAAAAAAAAAGGGACCCAATGCTCCAACGTTTAAAATGAGATGTGTTCACTGCTGCATCTCTCCAAGACAGGCAACTCATTGCCAATTGAAACACAATGACTGGAAACTTCTTGGGTCCCGACTCTGCGCATATTGTGGGGGAAAAAAACCTAAGCAGAGCCAGTGCACAGAGAATTAAAAAAAAAAATTTTGTGCATGCACAGACATAAGGGAGCCCTAGCAACCCAGAACTATTTCTTTGTATCACTGAGCAATAAAACCTCAGAAAATAAAATGCAAAAAAAGAACATGATCTCCAGTGTCTTTATCCTTCAATGCAGCTACGGCAGATGGCTACCACTCCCCTGCTGTTTCATGCTACAACTCTCAAGAACTCTGGACAAGCTAAATACAGTGGACTATTTTTTCTAGCGGAAGAACAAATAAAATAAAAAGTTATAAAAAATTAAAAATAATTATTTTTCTCTTAATTATTTCGAACAGAAAATAATTAAAGGGGACATCTTATAATCTCAATAAACCACTCAAGGGTGTGGGTGATGCTGGCTTTACCCACGCCTGGCATGGTTTGGTCATGAGGCTGCTGACCAAACCATCCAGGCATGGGTAAACCTAGCATCACCCACACCCTGTCCTGGTTTATTGCTTAAACGGAGTTCACTCTGAAGAATGGGGGTTACTAATGGGGTACCGCAGGGTTCAGTACTGGGTCCTTTTCCTTTTTAATGTCTTTTTTTTTGTTGTAAACTTTATACTTCTAAGAGCACAGTACATGAACCCCACAAAGTGGGGAAATAATTTGATTCCAGCATCAGTACAGAATTTGTCAGATAGAGACATAATTTTACAGAATTAAGAGTGCACCAGTTGTACTCTAATTAATCAAATTGGTATACCCACAGTTGTTACTAATGAAATTACCGATTACTGATGGTCCAAAAACAAGTTTCCTCCCCGATCAGTATAGGGAATCCTCAGTGTTCATTGCTCTTTGGGGGCTTTAGGTAGGAATTGAATCAATCTTATGAAAATGGCATGGGATCTGGATTACGTAAAGAAAACATGTGGGGCCCTCCAACTCACTACATCCCGCATTCCACTCTAAAGCGTGTTCGAGGACAGAGATACACCTAAGTTGACCCTGTTAGAAGACAGGGCTTGACTACACCGCCCTCTCCACTGGGTTCCATATCTCCTGAAATTTACTTTCTTGACTCCTGATTTTATATTGGATTCTGTCCAGTTTCATACACTTCCATCAGGTCCTTCATCCAAGCAGAAATTGGAGGGGCACTTGGAAGTCTCCAATACAAAGCCAGCTGGTGCATGCCCAGCACCAAACCTAGTCTACATAGTGAATAGTTAAGGACTCGCCCCTCTCCCCCCCAAATAATGCAGGCCTAGAAGTACTTCAACTGGATCGCTTCTCAGTGGTTCCCCTAATATAAGTGACAAGAGCAACAGAACTTCTTGCCAAAAGTCATAGACTTTGTGACATTCCCACATTAGATGGTAAAAGGTACCTACATGAATACTACACTTCTGGCGTAGGTCGGTGACAGATGTGTCAATTTTATGAGCCAGGGCTGGTGTGAAGTATACTCTCATAAGAACATTATATTGAATTGCCCTCAATCTATTATTCACAGAGCATTTTAAAGAATTTTTAAAAATTATGGACCAATCCCTTCCCATCCTCACCCCCAGTGAGGGAATCCGGAAATGCATCCTCCTCCCACTGCCTTTGCACTCTATCCAGATGTTCAGGCATGGCCCCCACCATCAGCCTATAACATGTCTTCAGTGGTTTGAATGAGGGGTCAGAGCATCTCCCCTTAAATGTCTCTTCTAGGGGAGAGCGCCATACCCTCGAGGACCCTCTGCCTCCAGCCTTCTCTCTGTTCTCCTCCTGAGATTCAAGTAGGAGAAGTAGAATGAGGTGCTCAAATTATATCTTCACTTTAGGACATAGAAGTCTAACACCTGCCCATCTTTTACCACCTGCTCCATGAGATATAGCCCCCTCCTAACCCAGTTAGTCAGGGCCCTCTTAGTATCCCTCCCAACTCCAGCTGCCACATGCTGTAAAGGGGTGTCTGGGGAGAGGCCTTCCTCATGCTGGAGAACCTTATGGGCCAACCTCCATGCCCTCCAGGTTGTCCTAGTACATGGATGTTTAAGCTTTTTAGGGAGGGGTGCCCACCATAGCTCCCGCAAACACCTCATAATACAGTGACAAGAGTTGAGTTGGTCTCTAACCCCACCCAGTCTGTAAGGTCCCCTCCTTCCCTAACATGTCCTGTGTATGTGCCAGCTGGGATGCCAGGTAGTAATAGTATTTAACACATGGGAGCCCCAAACCCTTCCGGGAGACTGGCTTCCATAGTGTAGCCTTTTTAATCCTAGGCCTCTTTCCCTGCCATAGTAACTGAGTGATAGCACCCTCCAGGGCTTTAATACATCTATTAGGTATGTAAACCGGGATTGTCTGGAAGGGATACAGAAATTGGGTCAGGATGCACATCTTTATAAGGTTAACTCTACCCAGCAGTGTCAGGGGAAGTACTCTCCAGTTACAGCATTCCTCCTTGATTTTGGCCACCACCTTGCACATGTTAATATCCAGCATTCTAGCCAGCTTCACCGGTAGCAGTACCCGTAAATATTTAATTTCCTGGGATGGGTGGATGACACATTGGTTAAGCTGGATTGGTTGTCTGTTTTGCCCCAAGGGCATCCACTCACATTTGCCCCAGTTTATTTTATGTCCAGAAATCAGTCCATAGGAGTCAAAAATACTGGTCAGAGCCTGAAGGGCAGTCTCAGGGTCCCCCAGGAAAAGCAATATGTCATCAGCGAACAAAGATATAACATGTGATTTACCAGTGCCGCTAAACCCCTGAATTGCCTCATGGGAACGAATTGTTTCAGCCAGGGCTTCAATAGTAAACGCATGTAAAAGTGGGCAATCCTGCCTTGTGCCACGCATGAGGGAGAAAGGGGCAGACAGGGTAGAGTTAATAAGAATTTGGGCCTGTGGACCATTGTAAAGCACCTTAATCCATTGTAACATTGTGTCACCCATCCCATACTTCTGAAGAACTGCATACATAAAGGGCCACTCCACCCTATCGAATGCCTTTTCGGCATCTAGGGCTAGAAGGCCTCCTCTAGATCCTCCCCTTCGCGGGTCCACCCATGAATTATGCTAACCGTCCGGCTTATATTCTGTTTAGCCTGCCTTCCCTTGACAAACCCGCCCAGCCCAAATTAATCACCTTTGGAAGGAGACCCTCCATTCTTAAAGCCAGGAGTTATGCGAGGATTTTATAGTCGGAATTCAAGAGGGATATGGGCCTATGCGACCCACACTTAAGGGGATCCTTGCCAGGTTTTGGGAGCACGACTGTGGTGGCCATATACATTGATGGGGCAAAGATCCTCTATGAAAGGCCGATTAAACCATCTGCAACATAAAGGGGCCAGTTTTATCCCAGACCAGTCTATAAAACTCCAGGGGTATACCATCAGGGCCTGGGGCTTCCCTTTCTTCCCCTTTCAAGCTGCCCGGCCCAGTTCTTCCAGAGAGACTGGAGAGTCAAGTACCTGCCTGTCTTCCTCTCCAACAGAAGGCAGAACAATTCTATTGAGGAAAGGCTCCGGGTTCCCTCCATCTGGAAATTCTGAGGTGTACAATTTGGCATAAAAGTCTTTGAGTGTCATATTTATCTGGAGTTGGTCATAAGTAATATCTCCTCCTTCTGTTTCCATCCCTAGAATGATCCTCTCCGCTCTCTTACTTTTGACCAAGCCTGCTAACCATTTGCCTGCCTTGTCCCCATCCTAATGGGCCCCGGCCTTAGTTACTAGGAGGTTCCTCTCTATATCCTTATTGGTATATTGATTCATGGAACATTTCAAGGCTTTAAACTTATGCACTTTCTGGGGGCATACAGTACCTTGCCCATCAGCTCCCTCTCCAGTTCCTGGACCTGTCTCATAGTTTCCTTTTCTTCCTTTCCCAGTTTCTTTTTAATATATGCTGAATGTGATATTGCCTCCCCCCGAATGTGCGCCTTTAAGGCATCCCAGGTATTATGGACACTGGTATCGTCTGGGTTGTTATGCCTTAGTTACTCCCGAATACTGTCCTTTACTTGGAGGACAAACCGCTCATCATATAATAGTGCTGGGTCCATTCTCTAGCTAGACCTTGGGGTACTTTCTCCAGGGAATATCAGGGTGACCCGCAAGGGAGCATGATCTGATACTATTATTGGTCCATAGCTGGCCCCTTCCACATACCCGGCCCACATCTTCAGGAGGAGGACACTATCTAGCCTGGTATACACCTGGTGGGCTGCCGAAGAAAAGGAATATTATCTTGTGTGTGGATGGCAATGTCTCCACGTCTCCATTAGGGCTCTACCCTCCGAAAAGCTGTGAAAGGCGGCAGCACTGCGCGGTGGGGGTCTGGTACTCTGGTCTGAGTGTTCCAGATCAGAGTCCCAATATCTGTTGAAATCCCCCCTGATTATCAAATTATCTGGTAATGGGGCTAAGGCAACCCCCAAGTGTGCTTATATATATATATATAAAAAAAAAATGGGTGAGTCAAAATTAGGACCATACACCGAAACTAGGGTGTACTGCAGACCTCCCAAATCCACCTCTGCTATAAGATAGCACCCCTGGGGATCTGACCGAACCATCAGGATCTTGTGGGGAAGTCCTGGTCTGATCCATATCGCTACTCCCCTTGCCCTCGAAGTGAATGGAGCCGTCAAAAGGGTACCACCCCACATCCACAAGCTGGGTTTCCAGTTAGCCCACGAGTTCTCAATAGGCCCGGGATCTGCCAGTTAAAAGGCCAAGGCCTTCAGCCCAGGCCCAGCAATGACCGAAGGTCCACATGTCGGGAACAGAACCACAAGATCGATCATCCAGTCAGGCCGCTTCAGGCTCCAAAGAGACTTCTTATACAGGAACTGAGGGTGAGCCCCTGCCAAATCAGCCCTGATAGGCCTCTAATAGGAGTTATGGTTTGGCCCACTGTAAACACAACCCCCAAACTCCCTTCCCAACATACCCATTCCAGAGTCACAGTACCTTTACAAATTTAACTCGTGGATGGCCAGAGATCTTCTAATTTTGATCATGCTGCCTGCGGGACTTTTCCAGATCCATCACACATTCCATGGCCGCCTCTGGGTTTGTAAACGATTGAGACTTTCCTCCTTGCGGCCTACTAATCAGGCGTGCTGGATACACTATGGAAAGTTGACAACCTATGTTGTAAAGCTTTTTCTAGGGACGTGGATATGTTGTTCAATCCACACTTATTGGCAGGTTCCTTGCTGCTTTAAATGTTGCCGGAAGGTCTTCAAGCTGGCTCCTGCCACCCACCCGGGTGGTAAAATCCTCGGCTCTGCCCCATGATGCCAGATCTTCCTGACCACTTGGAAGCTCAGGTTCCCTCCTTAGCGCTCTGCGTTTTAGGCCTGGATCCAAACTCTCTGGTTAACCTGAAACTAATTTTAAAGTTTACAAGACTTCGGTCTTCGTCTTCTGTTGCAGCTGCGATGGACAAATCGACTCCCGGCTTTTGTTGCTGCCCTTGTGGGCAGAAGATGTCCCAGACTGATCCGCACTCCACATGTATCTACTGCCTGGGGCTTGGTCACGATTTGCCGGCTTTCGAATTGTGCAGCTCCTTCTCAGCTTCAGTCTTGGAGAACCGCGCTGCTTGACTTCTTCTTGGGCGCCCTGAAAAATGGTATCAGCTGGTCAAGTTGAAGGAGGTCCGTTGGGCAGTGTCTGCGATAGCAGGCTCCGAGGAACAGTTGGAGCAGATGATCGCCCTCGAGGAGGTGGCGGCCCAGGCCGCTTCTTCTTCCTCCTCGGCTGCGGCATTTATCCCGATCTCTTTGGGCTCCTCCTAGACGGCTTCGTTTAAGGAGCTTTGCCAGTCCCTCTCCACCAAGGGAGAAGGGCCATTGGGACATTCCAGTTGGTCCAAGAAGAAGGACTCAAAAGGTAAGTCCCACCGTCAACGTTCATGGGAGCGGGAGAGATCCCCTTCTCCGGACCATTGACTTTCGACTTCGGTCGAGGTTGCGGCTAAGGCCGCTGACTTCGCATGTCCCTGTCAGGTCAGCAGGCTGAGACAACCGTCGACGCAGTCGAGATTTTTCTCGACCTGTCGGACGGTTTGTCGACTGGTGATGCCGACAAACGTACTTCACCGGTTCCCCCGGTGATTATCGAGGACTTGCCTGTGCCTCCTGTGCCGGAGTCCCCGGTTAAGGACACTGAACCAAAGGAAGGGTGGGTTTCCCCCGTTCCTTCTCTGACCCACCCTCGGAAACCCCGAAGGTCTCGCTCTCGGTCCTCTTCCAGGTCCAGCCAGTCCCACCACGTCGGCGGTCTCGGCACCATGGAAAGTGACGTCACTGCTCATCCTCGTCGTCCTCTTCGGAGGATAGGCTCCGGCGCAAGGTGCGTCGGCGCTATGGGGATTTAATGTGGCAGTAGCTCTTATTGACCGGGAATAAGCCGACTCCGTCGCCTTCTCTGGCCATTAAGTGGCTGTCACCGGAGCAGCTGAAACAACCCCTCGTAGTGGTCGAGCAGCCGACTCCGGCACCGGTTGTTCGGCCGAAGCCGGCTGCTCCGCCCATTGTGGTGGAACCCCCGCCTCCACAACCGAAAACTGGGGTCCCCGACCAAGGATTCTCGGTCAGGTCAGGGCTTGCCCCACAGTTTGTCGGTCATCCTCACTCCCGATCGACCTTGGCAAGTGGAGGGTGGCTCAGGCACCCGGCAGCTGTTTGCAGACTCCTCAGAGTCTGATGACGACTCCTTCCTGTTCTCCAGGCCGCTTGACCTGGAGTCTGCTGGGGGGGAAGGGTCGGTCGGTGGACGAAGGCCCATCCTCATTTTTAGGTTTGCTTCGGCTCATCTCGGAGTCCACCGGGATGCAGCTCAAACCCGTTTCGAAACAAGCCAGGCATCCCCTCACGGAGATACTGAACTGAGGGGATTCCCCTAAGGAGGCCTTTCCTGTGGCCAAAGCCATTGTTGGCCCAGCCCTGGAGTTATGGCAGCGGCCAGCATCTTGTCCTGCGCCTTCGACCAGGATGGCCTGAAAGTACGTCATCCCTACCAGCTCACTCTCTGTTTTCTCAGAGCACCCCTCTTCGGAGGGGTTAGTGACTGACAGTGTTTTCCGGCATTCTGGGAACTCTCATGACGTGGACAAACCGCCCAATACGGAGTCCAAGAAGCTGGATTACACGGGGCGGAAGGTTTACGCTGCTTCCTCCCTAGGCCTTCATCAGGCTAACTCGGCACTTCTGATGGCACATTTCTCACACTCCTTCATGGGCTCCCTGGATGAGGTGATTCCTCATCTCCTGGCTGATCTTCAGACGGTGGTCAAGCAGGTGCGGGATCAGGGAAGGGCGGTGGCAAAACAACAGCTCCAAACTTCGTTGGACATTATTGATTCTTGTGCCCGATCAGTAGTGGCCGCAGTGGCCATGCACCTCAGAGCTTGGCTGCGGATCTCCACCTTCATGGCGGACACCCAGCACAAGCTGGCAGGCGTTCCCTTCCTGGGCACCGACTTGTTCGGGCGGGGGGTGGAAGGCCATCTCCAGAGGATAGAGAAGTCCAATGCCACCTTGGACTCAGTCACGTCTGCCTAGGAGGACAAAGGCTGCCAGCAGCAGCATAAGTCCTTTCTCCCTTCTGCCCCTGCGGCATGTCCGACCCAGCAGCACCAGCACCAGGGCCAGCAGGCACACACTTGGTGCCCTAAGGCCAAGTCTGCTGTTTCCTCCAGTAGGAAGCCTGGAGGCAAGGGTCCAGGAGGTCCCTCGGCGGGCCTTTCCTCCAAACCTGCCCAGTGATGGGTTGAGAGGTGTCACCCCCGACCTTGTCACTCCTCCCCAGGTTCCCCATGGGGGGACGGCTCTACCACTTCCTTTCCGTTTGGTCCACTATCACCATGGACCGCTGGGTGCTAGAAGTCGTGGGTAGGGGTCTGCCTCTGGAATTCAGGCAGTTCCCTCCCTATCGAGCCGTCGCCCCACAGGGGGGCAACGGGGTCCGCAGCCTCTCTGTTGGCTCATCAAGCCGACATTGCCTTGCTCCTCCAGAAGGAGGTGATCAACGAGGTGGCGGATCCTCCACCAGACCCAGGGTTTGTGTCCAGGTACTTCCTGGTCCAAAAACAAATGGGGGGCTGACGCCCCATTCTCGACCTACACAACCTGAACAAGTTTCTAAGCAGCGCACTTTCAGGATGGGCACTCTGGCTCAGATCATTCCATCCTTGGAACTAGGTGTGGGGTTTTGTTCTCTGGACCTTCAGGATGTGTCCCTTCACGTCCCAATCCATCTGTCTCAACAACGATTCCTCCGTTTTCGAACAGAAGGATCTCTTTACGAGTTCTGGGCCATGCCCGTCGGCCTCCCTCCAGCTCCCAGGGTCTTCACCAAATGCATGGCAGTGGTGACAGCATTCCTGCGGCGCCGAGGGGTCTGGGTGTACACTTACCTGGACAACTGGCTGATTGCAGCCCCCTCCAGGTTGGAGGTGGAGTCGTCCAGGGATCAGGCCCTCCAGGTCTGCTCTCAGATTGGCCTCCTCATCAATGAGGCCAAATTGGAGCTCGTGCCATCGCAGGTGATTCAATTCATCGGGGCAGAGCTCGACTCTCTTCGAGCCAGAGCCCGGCTCCCGGCGGACAGGGCCGAGGTCTTTTCCTCTTTTGCCCAATCATTTCTGGTTGGGCAGTTGCACCTGCCCGGGACTTTCTGCGCCTCCTGGGCCTCATGGCAGCCTGCACCAGCGTGGTCTGTTGGGCCCACTGGCATATGCATCCTCTACAATGGGGACTGGCCCGCCAATGGTCACAGTGTTCCGGTCCTCTGGACCAGCCAGTGGCGGTGACCCAGGAGATGTGGGACGGCCTATAGTGGTGGCTCGTTCCAGCTCATCTGTAGGAAGGTATTCCGTTTGTCCGCCCTGAGCCGACAGTCACTCTGACGATTGATGCCTCTCTGATGGGTTGGGGTGCCCATCTGGGGGAGCTCAGAGCCCACAGCCTCTGGTTCAGGAGTCTCGATGCCACATCAACCTGCTGGAGCTTCGGGTGGTCCGACTAGCCCTCACCGTCTTTGCTCCGTTTTATGGGGTCAAGTGGTCCAGGTCCAAACGGACAACACCACGACCATGTACTACCTGAACCGACAGGGCGGGACACACTCCTTGCCCCTGTGCAAGGAAGCTCTCCACACTTGGTCTCTCGTGATCAGTCTGGAGGCGGATCTCCTAGCCATTCATGTGGCAGGAGCCTCCAACAGTCTGGCCGATGCCCTCAGCCAGAGAGGCGCTGCATCTCACAAGTGGTTTCTCCTGCCGGAGGTAGTACAAGATCTGGTTAAATAAAGTGATTGATTGATTGAAGATCAGTTCTCCCACTGGGGCACCCCTCAGGTGGACCTGTTCGCCTCCAGGGAGAATGCCAAGCTGAGACTGTTTCACACCCGCCCCACCTCAGCAGGGCTCACTGTAGGGGGATGCCTTCTTGAGGCCGTGGACCCTGGGCCTCTTCTACACCTTCCCTCCATTTCCCTTGATCCACAAGGTGCTTCTCAAGGCGAAGAGGGACAAGGCTCAGGTGATTCTGGTAGCCCCAGACTGGTGCCACCAGTTCTGGTATCCAGATCTCCTCAGCCTCAGCTCCAGGCTCCCGAGGCTGCTTCCAGCCCGCCTGGACCTGATCTCAGTCAACAAGGGGAAGGTACTCCATCTGGACCTTCAGTCCCTGCACCTGACGGCCTGGTTCCTGAGTGGTTAGAGTTCCAGGCCTTGGGTCTTTCCGACGAGGTCCTCAATGTCGTTGAGGCGTCCCGTAAGGAGTTGACTAGAAAATGCTATGCCTTCAAATGGAAGAGATTCTCCATTTGGTGTCAGGACAAGGGGTTGGACCCTTCTTCCTGTTCCTTGGCTAGCATTCTGGACTACCTGTGTTCCCTTTCTCCACTAGGGCTTCGGTCGGAAACCCTTAAGGTGCACATAGCAGCCATCTCTGCTTACCAGGCGTGGGCCGGCAAGCAGTCAGTGGCACGGGAGAAGGTGTTCAGGCGCTTTTTCAAAGGCCTTGATCACATATCCCCTCCGGTGCGAGAACCTCCACCTCCGTGGGATCTACTGCTGGTATTGGCTAAGCTCATGGGCAAGCCATTCAAACCGATGCACAGGTGTGACATCTCTCGCCTGTCGTGGAAGACTGCCTTCTTGGTGGCTCTGACGTCAGCCAGAAGCATGGGAGAGCTCCAGGTGCTTTCCATCAAGTCTCCTTATCTTGTCTTCCATAGGGACAAGGTTGTCCTGTGCCCCCACCTGAAATTCCTTCCGAAGGTGGTGTCAGAGTTTCACCTTAACCAGGTGTTCACTCTGCCGGTGTTCTACCCCAGACACACCTCAGAGGCCGAATATAGGCTCCATACTTTGGACCCTAGAAGAGCGCTCTCTTATTATAAGGAGCAGACGGCTGAAGTTCGGGGAGAGGTTCGCCAGCTGTTTGTCACCTGCGTTGAAGCCACACCTGGCAGACCTGCAGCCAAGCAGACAGTAGCCAGGTGGGTCACCCCCTGAATAAATCTGTGCTATAGGTTGGCGGGCATGGAGCCTCGCAAAGGGATATGAACTCATTCTACCCGCCATACCGCTGCTTTGGTGGCTGCTTCTAGGGGTGTCCTTATCCAGGAAATCTGCAGGGCTGCTACCTGGAAGTCAGCACACACCTTTATTTCCCAGTACCACATTTACCTGGAGTCATGCCGTGATGCTGGTTTTGGGACCTCGGTTCTCCAGTCCTTATTCCCTAAATAGGGGGTGCGCAACTTGCCTTCCTCCTCCCGGAGAACTACTAGGAGTGTGCCAATAAGTGTGAATTGAACAACATATCCACGTCCCTAGAAATACAGGTTACTCATCTGTGACAGGAGTTCTTGGAGTGGTATATGTTGTTCATCCACACGACCCACTCGACCTCCCTGGCTTTGACGCGCAACCTGGCTTCCAGCGGGCTAGATCTAGCGTCATGAGGTGGAGCCGAGGGTTTTACCTCCTGGGTGGGTGGGAGGAGCATGCTTGAAGACCTTCTGGCAACATTTAAAGTGGCAAGGAACCTGCCAATAAGTGTGGATGAACAACATATACCACTCCTAGAACCCCTGTTGCATGTGAATAACCTGTATTTCTTCACTTCCACAAACGCTTTACATTGGTTTTAGAGCTGCCAGGAGTAGTCGGGGAATATGCTGACCTGTGAGTGCTGGACTAAGATTTTTTGTTTCCCCCTCGCCTTCTCCAGCACCACCTGACGATCTGTAAAGCAAAGGAATTTAATGATATGTCTGGATCTAAGATCTGTTGCTGGTTTGGCGCCTGGTGACCTGTGAGCACACTGGATTTCCAACGAAATCTCCAGGGAGATCTCCTGTGTGTCTCGCAACCATTTTTGCATGAAGGCGGGACAATCTCTGCCCTCCAGCCCTTCGGGGATCCCGACGATATGGACATTGCATCGTCACTCCCTGTTTTCATGATCATCTATGCTCTGCTTTAGAAAGTCGATCTCCCTGAGGGCTTTTTGTAGATCAGATTGGGAACTTTGTAAGCTATCCTCTTGAGTGCTGACCCTGTCTTCTAATTCCGCCAGCTGCAACTCCTGTGCTTCAACCGACTCAGATACGGAGTTGACAGTGTGTTGGAGGTGCTGGATTTGTGTGGTAACATTGTTGTTAACCACTGCGGCCGGGTGGCGCTGAGGGTTGAGGTGCTGGATGCCACACTTCGCGCCACACCGGCGACCTGAGTTCCGAGTGAGCTCGGTGCGAGGATCGGTAGGAGAGGATTGGATTGAGCACCCGCTCGGGCTGCTCTCTTTATTCCGTGGAGGGTGAACAGGAACCTGCGCCCGCGCCCATGGAGGAGATCGGGCGCCACAGAGCACTATGCTGTGCGCCTATGCATCGAAGTGCCCACGCCTGGGGTGAACAGGGAAAACCCATCTGCGGGGTGTGACGACGGCACTAACCCCCACGCCTCCCGCGCCCACCTGCAGTTGGAGTCTGTCTCGAAGAGAGCCCAAGAGGTGTAGGGCTACCTTCCCGGTCTGGTGAAACTAAAGCAACTGCATGGGAGAGGAGGCACAGTCTGAGAAACCACAGGCGGGCAAGAAAAAGATTGGATGCCTGAGAGATGGCCTCACGAGTTAACAAAACAAAAAAAACATTGTCGAAACCAGCCTCCATCTGTGTCCCCAGGTCGTATATAAGTTCCTTAATGAGTCTTTCCAATGCATAGTAGCCTTCGGTGTTCATGGAGGAACCTGCCAGGTCCATCTCAGGGTTGAGACTCCAACTCCCTATGGGTTGAGGCTTTCCTGGACCACTGGTGCTGGCGTCTCTTCTCGAGGAAGGCCGTGACAGGCTCCTAGTTTCTTTGGCCGATTTTGCAGCTGTAAAGGACAATTTCGCCTGTTTTTTCACAGATTTCACCGTTGATAGCATCTAGATAGTATAATAACAGCAGATTGACTCGGACTGCAGAGATTAGTGTAAGGATGGTGAAGAAATGTGGTGGATAGCTGTGGAGCTCTTTGATTAAGCTGCCATCTTTCTTCTGCGCTAGGCCACGCCCCCTTTTTAATGTCTTTATAAGTGACATTGTGGAGGGACTGGAAGCAAAAGTATGCCTCTTTGCAGACGACACAAAGATCTGCAACAGGGTTGATACACACGGAGGGGGTGGAAAGGATGAGAAGGGACTTGGCAAGGTTGGAGGAATGGTCAAAAGTATGTCAACTTAGATTCAATGCAAAGAAGTGCAAGGTAATGCACCGGGGAAACAAAAACCCAGAGGAAGAGTACACAATTGGGGGGGAGAGGGTACTAACAACAAAAATGGAAAGGGACCTGGAGGTAGTCGTATCAGATGACCTAAAGGTAAGTAAACAATGTGAGAAGGTAGTAAGGAGGACTGGGGGGATACTGGGATGTATAGGAAGAGGCATCACCAGTAGAAAACGGGAAGTTATCCCTCTGTACAGACAGTTGGTGAGACCCCATCTGGAGTACTGCGTGCAGTTCTGGAGACCCCATCTCTTCAAGGACATAGACAGGATGGAGGCAGTCCAGAGTAGGGCAACTAAAATAGTGCAGGGTCTGTACCAGAAGCCATATGAAGAGGGACTAAAAAATCCACGTGGTGGCTACTTCAGTGGTTTGTTTCCAGAATGTGTCCACTGCTGATGTTTGTGTTGCTGCCACTTGATGTACTGTTCATATATTTACTATACAGTCTGGACATTGTCTCTCTTAGACTTGCTGGCTTTGGCCTCAGTTCTGCAGGGCCTCCTTACTGAGGATGATTAGATTTTACTTTGGGGGAATCTCTTGCAACAGGCCATCACACTTAGGACTCCGCCATCAGGCACTAGGACCACACAGAAATTTTCAAGCTAGCAGTCTCTCAGAGGGGGCCGACCCACCTCCGACGTCACTCTCAGACGTCAGCTACCCTATATGGGTGGGCAGCCCCATGTCCTCCCCAGTTCTTTTTCTGCTGTCGACCAAGTCACATCGGATCTGCAAGGAAACCACTGCAGCTTCAGTCGCCATTTTTACGCCTTTTCTGTTTTTCTCACTTTAGTTATTTCCTTATCTTTTGATGGTTTTTTTTCTGCCTTTTTATGTATTTTTCTCTATCTTCTTTGACATCAGAGCATTGGAACAGGTGTGCCTGTGGTCAGCAAAGTCCCAAGAAGGACGGCCACTCAGCTTGCCTCTTCTGCGTAGGCCCGGACCATTACATCTCATCTCGTAAGTCCTACCAAAGGTTCAATGCCACTACCAGGTGCCGCCATCAGCTGACCTTCGAAGGGCACTTACTCAGGCTGAAAGTCGCCTCAGTGGAGCAGGAGCTGCAGGTGTCATCTTCTCCGGCCTCTCAGGCCCAAACCTTGGCGTCCCAGGCCCAGTCCTCCGGTTCGGCTCTTGCCAAGCCCCAGGACAAACCAAGTGAGAAGCAGAAGCACTGGGACAAAGAGAAGCACTGGTTCCGGTCTTCGTCTTCCCGCTTGTCGCACTCTCGCATGGCTGCGTCGAGGTCCACCTCCTCTTGGGGGTAAGCCCCCCCCCCAAAACCTCCAGGCAAACTGTGGTTCCTTCTTCTGCCATTATCTCTTACTTAAGCAGATGAGTATAGAGTGGGTACCCTTTTCTAAAACAGTATTTCCAGTTTCTTATTCAGGGCTGGTAATACAGACAGTGTCAATCAGGAAGCAGAGTATTTGAACCAACCAGCCACACCTCTTTGTTTTCTAAAATTTTAAGTTTTTTTTTTCTTTTTTTCAATGAACACAATGATCCCCTGGTGTGCCCAACGTTTCACCCAACTCTGGGCTGCTTCAGGGGCAAGGATCTTGTGTCCAGTACTTCTGTTTGTATCACATTAAAAAAACTATCAATATTTTTCATGTTCTCATTATAGTTTTAGATAAAGTTAGCGTGGCTAATGGCCATTTATGCCTTCAAGTTGCTACTTGAGGCAATGGCCTTTCATTCTCCTTTTTCACAGGGTATTTTACACCGAAGCTTGCTAGTGAGCTCCTTAGCGTCTGGTGCACTTGTGTATAAGCTCTCTCTGTTACTGGCAGAGAAACATCAGGCCAGGGATTCTCCCAGCCCACAAGGCCCCTGCCGCTTAGGCCCATCACCTCCTTGGGTACACAGAAGAGTGGCCCTGTTGGCAGTCCTCCCACTGACGTAGGTTCCACGGACACAGGGACACCTTCATCACCCCTCTTCTCTGGCGTGGACACCTCACATTGGTCTGCATCCCCTTTTGAGATAGGCTTCTCGCCAACTCCCAGCCCTCACTCTAACCCATGCAGGGATCACCCTTTGTCAGCCCCTACATCACTGGCTGCACTGCAGGGCCCTCATCTGCCTACACCCGAGGGTCCGTATTGCTCTCACCCGGCTCCCATGGGGCCTTATCCTGGTTTCCCTCTCCCTACTACAGGGGTCCCCCCATAAATTACCCTTATCCGCTGCCGTTGGGCCCTACTTCGGTCATGGTGGATTCTCAGGGCCTAGTGTCCTCCCTTTGGGGGGTTTTGCGTTTCCAGGTTCTGACGCCGCCCCTGCCACCTCCCCCGCAGGATTCGCTGCAGGGGCCTACGTCTCCCACCCCCGGCATCCCCCTTAGATGCCCTGGCCAGCCCTCTCCCCTATGCACCCAGCAGATGAAGGGTATGAATACAACCTACCAGACTTAGTCCTCCCCTGTTCTGGGGATGAGGGTGGCTCAGACGAAGGGCATGAAGCTTCGGGCTCCTCCTCTCCCTCTTCTAGGTCTTCCGAAGGGGTCTCCGCACCTAAGGATGTTCCACAATCTCCCTCGGATGACCCCTCCTTTTCTGCGGTCATGCACTGCATCCAGGCAGTGATGAGCTTCGGCTCTGAGGAACCAGACCCCGAATGCAGGCAGCTGGCCATTTACCTATGTAAGCCTGATGCCCCACCATTGATGGTCCACCCCGCTAATCGGTGCATATGAGCATGTGATGATGGCAGTCTGACATTGGCCCCATCTCCTCCCAGCCATGGCTCACAAGGCAGACAGGTTTTATCATGCCCTGGAGGGCAGACCTTTTTTGAGGGAGCAAACTCAGGCGGGTTCGGTGGTCATCAGTGCTGCCCATGACCGCTTCAAACAGTCAGAACACCTTAGCTCCCTGCCCCCAGACCAGGAGTCCTGCCATTTGAATCTTTTTGGTAAACGGATGTTTGCTTCTTCCACTTTCGCCATCCAGGTCCTCAGCTACTTTGGCCACATGCTGCAGTATCAAAATTCCCTGTGGGACAAGGTCCAGAAGGTTGTCCTTTCCCTCTCTGAGGGAGCTCCCAAGAAGGAATTGCAGCACCATCTCAAAGGGGTCTCCAGCATCGGTGACCATCTTCTCAGAACCACCTATGATGTGAATGCGTCAGCTAGGGCTGCAGCCACCAGCATCTTCCTTTGCTGGTACTCTTGGCTCAGGGTCTCGGGATTCGTGCAGGATGTGCAGCAGTCCATCCTTATTGCCCCCTTCAGAGGCTTCCTACTGTTTGGTGGCAGTGTGGAGGAAATCCTCACCAAGCTTCAGGCCTTAGGGAGGGCCATTAGATTGGTCCACTCCCTTTATCATACCCAGCCTAGGGTTACCCAGAAGCAGCGCTTTAGTCGTCCTCCTACCCGCCAAGCCCAACAGCAGTCTTAGAACCCTGGGGAAATGCAAAACTACAGCGCCTGCCTTGCCTACTCCAGCTGCTTCTGTTAGCAAAATCCCCAAAGGGGGACCAGCAGGCCCCCCCACCTGACTCCTTAGCAGACCCCCTCCCTCAGGCAGGGCAGGACGTGCTGGTAGGGGGTTGTTTCTCCCTCCACCTGCCCAAGTGGAGGGAGAGCACATCAGACAGCTGACATCCTAGGGTACTCCTGGAACTGAGGGAGGAGCTGGCAGCACCCCTGGCGAGGCTGTTTAACTTGTCCCGTGATACGGGATGGGTGCCAAGTGACTGGAAGACAGCAGATGTGGTACCACTGCATAAGGGGGGGCAACAAAGAGGAGATTGTAAACTATTGCCTGGTCAGCCTCACTTTGGTGGTGGGGAAGGTGATGGAGAAGTTATTAAAGGAAAGAGTGGTAAACTACCTGATGGACAGCTGACTACTTGACGATAGGCAGAATGGCTTCACATCTGGGAGGTCATATCAGACAAACCTAATAGAGTTCTTTGAGTGGGTGACAAGGGTGGTTGATCAGGGAGGGGGTGGTGGACGTGGCCTATCTGGACTTCAGGAAGGCCTTCGACTCTGTCCCTCGCAGAAGGCTGGTAAATAAACTAGAAAGCTTAGGGGTGGGACAAGAGTGACCAGGTGGGTGGAAAACTGGTTGATGGGCAGAAGCCAGAGGGTGGTGGTTAATGGGGTACATTCTAACAAGATTGGCATGCCCCAGGAGTCAGTACTGGACCCCTCCTTTTCAACATCTATATTGGTGATATAGCAAATGGGCTGGAGGGGAAGGTGTGCCAATTTGCAGACAGTACAAAGATGTGCAGTAGGGTGGAGGCCATGAGGGAGGATCTGAAGATTCTGGAGGGGTGGTCGGAAGCTTGGCAGCTGAAATTCAGTGTCAAAGAGTGTACAATGATGCACAAGGGGCATAAAAACCTGCATTTAGCCTACACACTGGGGGGGAGGTATTTAAGCCAACTGAGCAGGAGAGGAATCTGGAGAATATAGTATCAGGCAACCTTAAGGTAGGTAATCAGTGCAACAAATCAGTGTGAAAGGCAAATAGAATGTTGGCATGCATTGGGAGGGGCACAGCAACAGAAGGAGGGAGGTACCGATGCCTCTCTATAGAGCCATGGTGAGGCCGCACCTGGAGTATGGGGTCCAGTTCTGGAGACCACACCTACACAAAGACACAAAGGGCTGGCAGTATAGCCTAGAGGTTAGAGGAACGAGGTGTGAACAAGTTTGACACATCCAGCAGACCAGACCTGAGTTTGATTCTCACAGCCTCCTCTTGCATACTGTGCAACTCTGAGCAAGTCACTTAACCGCCCAGTGCTCCCAGGTTGCCCCCTGAAAACAGGCACTTGTGCCTAGTGGGCCTTACCCAATTACATAGAGGGGATTGAGAGGACGCAGAGAAGGGCAACCAAGATGGTGCACGGTATGCAGGGAAGACGTATGAGGAGAGGTGGAAGGAATTGGATCTATACCCATTGGAGACTAGAAGGGAGAGGGGGGACATGATAGAGACATTTAAGTACGTGAAGGGGATCAATAAGGTGAGGGAACGGAGCTTATTTAAAAGGAAGTTGGGGTTAAAACTAGAGGGTATAGTCTAAGATTAGAAGGAAGATAATTTAGGGGTAATGTGAGGGGCGTTACTTCATGGAGAGGGTGATGGAGGCCTGGAATAAACTATTGGAGGAAGTGGTGGGGTTTGAATGGTGGAGGGATTCAAGAGGGCATGGGACAGACACAAGGGGTTGATAGGTGGGGTGAAGGGGAGGTCCAGGGATATGGGGGACAAGTAAAGGGGGGAGGGGCATACTTGATGGGCCAGAGGGTCCTTTTCTGCTGCCAGATATCTATTATACTTCAGTTAATCGAACAGGGTCACCCTCTGGAGTTCCTGGAGTGGCCTCCAGACAACCCCCCTGCCTGTGACTCACTACCCACCCCATCATGTACCCTTGATGTGGGAGGAAATCTGTGCCCTTCTTCAAAACGAGCTATAGAGACAGTCCCCATCTCCCCTCATTTCTTCCTGGTCCCCAAGTGCACGGGAGACCTCGGGCCAATCCTGGACCTCAGCGATCTAAATCTTTCCATTCAGTACAAGAAATTCAGAATTGTGACGCTGCAGAGCCTTCTCCCCCTTTTACATCAAGGGGACTGGATCTATTCCCTGAACATGCAGGATGAGTACCTTCACATCAAGATGTGTATATCTCACAGGATCTTTATACACTTCCACTTTCAGGGAGCTCATTTTCAGTTCCGAGTGCGCCCTTTTGGCTTGTCCTCAGCCCCCGGGGTTTTTTGTCAAGTGCTAGCAGTGGTAGCAGCTGCCCTCTGGCGCCAGGGATTCCGTTTTTCCCTACCTGGACGATTGGCTCCTAGTGGGCCCCATCCAAGGAGCACCTCCTGCTAATCCTGGAGCACACCTGCCACCTTTTTCAGGACCTCGGGTGACTATTTGTCTGGCCAAGTCGTTCCTCTCACACTCCTAAATGCCTTCAGTATATTGGGGCTGTCCTGGATACAGCTCAGGGCATGGCCTTTCTGTAGCGCTCCACATTGTCAATGGATAATCATAACAACTGAGTATAGTGCACCCCTACCAGGTGAATGGCACAGCCCAAGCTTTAGGAAGTTGGGCATATGAGGATTCCATGCAGCAGCAACTCCCCAGTTTAGCTATGCCATTTGAAGGGGACAGAGCTACTTTTATCTTCTCTCAAGAATTTCAAGTTTTAAGAATTCAAGACTTCTTTGGGGGCTACAGTTCTGCACAGCAGGTTGGAGCTGTTTGTTTTAGGGAGCACCCCTAAATTAAAATCGTGCCTGTTAAGCTGCAGCTTTCAAATTGAATAACCTGTCTTTTTTCTCATTCCTTGTGTGGATTGGGAGCCACTTCTGCCTTGCTAACGTGTTTTAATGGTCTCCATATAAAAAAAGAGAAACAAAGTGACACAGGTAGGTACAACTTTATTTGTTGGGAGTGTAGGATCTCTGGGGGTCCTTTGGCTCTGCCCTCGGTGCCCTTTTTCCACCCCCTCCCCAAGTGTCAGGTTTCGTGCTTAACACTGTTTTATGGGTACTGTTTAGTGGTGTTTTGGTGATATTCCACCACAGACCTCTGTTTTTCTGTTTGTGTAGCTGCCATTAGGGCTGGGCGCGTGCTCCTTCAGGCAGGCTTCCCGCCAGTGTCTAAAGCACATGCCAGTGGTGTGCACGCTTGCACAACATTAAACCATTTGTGCACCGCAATCCCTATTAAATATATTGTGCTGTTCTGTTAGCATGCAAATTCATGCACATCCACTCTAGCGCGTCAGCATTCTCCGCGCACCAGATATGGAATGCTCACACCCATTCCAGCACTGTTTGGTGCACTAATACAGTTTCACAGCTCTGTTGGTGAATTTGTATCTCAGCAAGTTATAGGGCTAATAATTATTGTTTTTATATAGGTTAACCTGGGGTTTCTCTGTGGTAACTTCAGTTGTTGGCACCATGGCTTATCGGAGACCATTAATCATGAAACAATGTAAGACCTGCAAAATGTGATGAGGCACTCCCCCATGGGTTCCTGTTGCCCTCTTTGTGTTACTCAGCATAATATTTCTCTCATGGTTCCCCCCAGCCGTTCCTCCAAGCTGGGGAGGGAGCACCTAGTCCATCTATTGGCAGTGGCAAAGCAGAATTACGAAAATCATTTTTATTGCTCCTCAGTGAGCTTTTGAGCCCTGTTGTTCCGCAGGACGTCCCAGCAGGTACACACAACCCCAAATCGAGCCCCTCGGGTCGGGGGGGGGGACATCCAGGTGCGCCACAGCAAGAGGAGGCTGTGGAATCAGATGTTCAGACGAACCCTGACTCTTGACTTCTTAAAAGGCAAGAATGTGGATTTCGGGGATTTTAGGGAAGCTCCTGACCTAAAAAAATTTCTCTCTGATAAGGAGGACGTCCCCTCTGAGGAGGAGGTGGAGGAAGGGGAGTGGACGGAACCCGTCAAAGATTCCGATTCCCCCACTGTTTGACAGTAAGTCCTTGTCCTTCTTGATAGCTGAGGCTTGTAGAACCTTACAGCTTAAGGGGGAGCAGTCTGTGGAGACGGTGGATATCAGTCCAGTTCTGTCAGCAACATCCTCTGCTCCAAAATGTTTCCCAGGTTTTATTCACTGTGACCAAATTATTGAGCAAGAACGGGCAGGTGTGGATCAGAGAAAAAAATCTTCCCAAACCAAAAGCATGGAATTTCCTTTTTTTAAGGGAAGGGGCTCACAGGTGGGAAGTTCCTCCTCTGGTGGACAAGGCAGTTTATAATTCAATAAAACACACCACCATTCCTATTGAAGGTGCTCTGGCCCTAGTGGATTCTCATGACAAGCGGGTGGATACAGCGTGCAGGAGGGCCTTTGTCTCTTGTTGGCACGAACCTTTGTACAGCTTATGCTTCCTGTATTGTCGCCAGAGCCTTAAATATCAAAATATCTGGATCATCACTCTGGCCAGCTTCGTTACACCTGATTCAGAAGGTGTGAGCATTTTGCAGTTTGTGGCCAGGCCTCCACCTTTCTTGGTGACTCTACAGTGGAGAACTGGCGCGTGTCAGCTCGTTCAACCTACCACGTTGAGTCGGCCATGAGGGGTGTGTGGCTCGGACATTGGTCCGCTGATCAGTCTTCAAAAGCGAAACTGTATAACCTTCCTTTTGAGGAGGGTTTATTGTTTGGTTCCGGCCTGGATTCTAACTTGAAGGATATTCAGGACAAGAAGAGCCGTGTTCCAGTGTCCAAACAATAGTGTAAAACCACAGCATCCCAGAGGGGTCAAGGTGATGGCTGACGCAGGCAGTCCTGACGGGGGTTTCGTCCCTTTCTGAACTTTGGGAATCAGAGAAATGGAGGTGCCTACTCAGGCAACAAGGGTTACAGTAATAGAGGAGCCTTTGCCAGGTGCTGTGGAGGAGGACCAGCACAAAAGCGTGGTGCCTTACAGTGAAGGTGTGCGGGCCCATCACTGTCCTCTTTACTTGGTGAAAGACTTCAAGAGTTCTTCTCAAGATGGGCCCAATCAACATCAGATGCCTGGGTTCTGGTAATCCTTCACCTGGGCTGTGCCATAGAATTCTTAACGGTTCTACTGTCCCTGGTTTCAAGACAAGTGGCAAAACGCCAGGCAGTGTCAGACACTCTGACCCACCTCATCCAAATTGGAGCCATTGTGCCGGTTCCCCAAATGAGTACAGTTGGGGGGGGGGGGTTTCTAGTCGATCTGTTTCATAGTTCCCAAGAAGTCTGTCGGTTTCAGATCCATTCTGGATCTGAAGCATCTGAAAGGTTTATCCACCACAAAACATTCAAGATGAAAGTCTCTGAGGTCGATAACCTGTGTTGTCTAGCCAGGGGACTTCTTAGCCTCAGTAGATCTGACAGATGCTTACCTTCATATTCCCATCCATTAATACCACCAGAGTACCTCAGGTTCTCGATACTGGGCCAACATTTTCAGTACAAGGTGCTTCCATTTGGCCTTGCAACAGCCCTCGGGGTTTTCTTGAAGATATTGATAGTTACGGTGGCTTACTTGCGGCAGGAAGGGCATCATGTCTGCCCTTATCTGGATGACCTGCTCATTTGGGCACCGACGTTTTATTTATTTAGTTTTTGTTGACCGGGTAAGTGCACTAGACAAATCCTGCCTATTTTCAGGCATGACCCGGGGGAGGGGGATACAGACGAATGCCAACTGACCTTGAACCAGATTAAGCTGTTGGTGGTATTTTTAGTGAATGAGGGAAATTTGGCCAGGACACTGGGGAAATTCCCCTACTCTTTTTTTCAATAAGTTCCATGGGATCTTTAACATCCACCTGAACTACCACCAATCCAGGCAGATGGGACCTCAGTTTAACGTCTCATCCGAAAGAATGCATCTCAGAAATGCAGCACCCCTCTCATGCTGCACTACAGTGTCAGTACTGGGATATTAACCCAAGTGCCAGATGTGGGAACTGAACCCACAGCCTTCTGATCTCCTGGCCTCAGAGGCGAGTGTGCTACCTACTGAGCCACTGACACTGACATTGCCTCTAGCAAGGAAGGCGGTACTCACATGGCTGGATAATGAACAGGGAGAAGATCTCTCCTGAGCCATCTCAGACCTTGGCACATCTGGTGGCAGTCTTTGACACGAAACTAGGGAGGGTTTTTCTGTCTCTTTCCCAGAGACTTTATTGTCTAAGGTCCTGTGGCTCAGGAATCAGTCATTGGCCTCTGCCCACATTCTGGTGTAAATTATCAGCCTCAGGGCAGTAGCGATAGACTTAGTCTCGGGGCTCGCTTTCATGTGCGGCCCTTTCAGACGGGGTTGCTGACGGCCTGAGACCCATCATTGGAGGATTATCAGGCCAGAATTCCCCTCACCCATCAGCTTTGTCGTTCCCTGAGTTGGTGGGTGAATGTGCAGAATCTCAGCAAGGGGGTACCTCTGGAACTTTCCCCAGAGGTAATTCTCACAACAGATGCCAGTTTGCACAGGTGGGAGCGTGGTCAGTACAGGAACAGCATCTCCACATAAATATCCTGGACAGTTCACTTAATTCTACTTCGGTTTCAGACCGTACTGAAAAACAACGCAGTAAAGGTGCGGTCAGACAGTGCCATCACAGTGGCGTACATAAACAACCAAGGAGGCACAAAAAGCAGAGAAATGCTTAGGGAGGCCTCCGAACTCCTGAGCTGGGCAGAGGAGAATCTTCTCTCTCTGTCGGCTGTACATCTGGCAGAGGAGTTGAACATTCAGGTGGAGTGGCTAAGTCGCGAGAATGTTCACCACGGAGAGTGGCAGTTGTACCTGGAAGTGTTTGAACTCCTGAGCAATTGATTCGGTCAGCTGCTGTTCGCATCCAGTCACAATGCTCAGATCCACAGGTTCTTCAGTTGCTTTCGGTATCCACAGGTGGAGGCAGTGGACGCTGGGACTCAAGTGTGGTCTTTCCACAGAGCATGTGCTTTTCCTCCACTGCCTCTCCTTGAAAAGGTCTTACAAAAAATAAAACACTCAAGAGGAAACTTTCTTCTGATAACCCCAGAGTGGCCAAGAAGACCATGGTTCTCTAATCTAGTGAACCTAGCTGAACAAGAACCTTTCCACCTTCCAGTACAAGGAGATCTTCTGTTGCAAGGTCCCATTCTCCACCCAAACCTAGGCACAATGCAGCTTGCAGCCTGGCTCCTGAAAGAAAGAGGCTCTTAAAACAAGATTTCTCCATGAAAGTAGTTAAAGCCTTGATGGTTGCCAGGAAAACCTCTATGTGTGCAGCTTACACTCGAGTCTGAACCATATTTTCATCTTGCGCCAGAGGGAAGGGGTTTAAGCCTTCCAAAGCCTCAATTCCACAGATTTTGGACTTCCTTCAAGAAGGCATGGAAAAGGGGCTGGCATTGAGCATGCTGAGAGGTCAGGTTTCCACTTTCAGGGCTTCTTTGGGGTTCTCTCTAGGAACTAATAGAGAGGTTATTTGTTTCTTGTGCGCAGTTGGCAGGAGCCGACCGGTGTTTCAATCCCCGGTTCCTTCGTGGATCTTAATTTGGTTTTAAATGCTCTCTGTAAAGAGCCTTTTGAGCTTCTATCATCTATATCGCTGTATGTGTTGTCCTACAAGATCTCCTTCTTAGTGGCCATGTGTTCAGCCAGAAGAGTGGGTGAACTCCAGGCCTTGTTTCACAAGGAGCCTTACATTATTATACATAAGACAAAGAGGTACTCAGGATGGTTCCTTCTTTTTTTGTCCCTAAAATGCCCACGGCCTTCTGTGTGAACTAGGAAATATGCCTTCCATCCTTTTGTCCACAGCCTTCTCACCCCAAGGAGAAGGAATTGCACAAGCTGGATACGCGACAGACAGTTGGGATCTACCTTAAACGAACAGCTGAGTTTCGAAAGTCAGATAGTCTTTTCTTGCAGCCAAGCAGGATCAAAAAACCTCTAAGGCCACCCTAGCTGGGTGGTTGTGGGCCTGTGTTGCCAAGGCCTATGTCGCAAGAAAGAGGCCTCTGGCTCTCATCAAAGCTCACTCGACCAGGGCGATGGCAGTTTCCTGGGAGGAGAGAGGTGAAGCCTCAGTCTTAGAGCTATGCAAGGCAGCTACGTGGTCTTCAGTCCACACTTTTACAAAGCATTACAAATTGGATGTTCAGAGTTCTGCTGACACAGCGTTTGGTCACAGAGTGTTGCAGGCAGAAGTTTGCAAGTAATTTCTGATGTTTCTGGTGTATGAGATAATATTCTCTTCCCTCCAGGGTTTTTCCTTTGGGTACTGCTTCTTAGAACCCAGTTGTTATGATTACCCATTGACAATGTGTAGCACTACAGAGAAAATAAATTAAATTCATATTTACCATAATTTCCTTTTCTGTTAACCCCAGCATTGTCAATGGGGCCTGCCCAGGAGCCTGGCTCCAGCAGGAGAATCTTATCTGATATGCCAGGAGAGAGGTCCGATTTCATAAAAATCCCCTTCTTTTGGAACTTTCTATTCTGCTGCACTGCATTGTACTCTGATATATTTTAAAGACTAAAATTTGTCAATTAGTCTGCGATCGTAGGTTAACAGGTTTCGTTATTCTTTCTTAAGGTGTTTTCCTGTTGCAGGTAGTTTTCACTGCATTGTTTATGTAACCCCCTGCAGATGGGGGTTCCCAAAGTCTTCCAGGAGCTGGCTGAGTGCTCCTAGCCTGAGTGGTGTTCGGTGTTTAAGCCGTTTATCTGTGAGTGCTCTAAAAGCCTCTGGTACTGCCTCTTTAAGAGCTGTCTGCTTGCAGGCATGATTAGTTCGCAGGGGGGGACTGTGTGATTCCCTGCTCAAGTCCCACTCGAGCGGCTGATAGATCGCTCCATTTCTGCCATCGCTAAGTGGGCAGAGTGAGCACTTATCAGAGATGTAACTGTTTGCCCCATATCATTTAGAGTATTAGTGTAAATGTAATTTGTCTAACCTGCCTTTCTTGCAGCTCGGACTTCTGTGTGTTTTGCCCCTCTATTTTGGATCAGAACTGCTGAATAGATCAATCAGACAAGGAGGGGCATCTAAAATGGAGTTTTAAGTGGACCAGCCAGGATCAGGACTCTTGAGGAGGGCTGGCCATAAGAAATATAGCTAGTAATTCTGTGAAGTGGAGTTCTGGAACTTGGCCTATTTACACCAATAGGGGAGTTTTGAGTGATTGACAACTGAAGTCCTCCAATTGGACCGGGTGGCGCCAATGGAATGCCCTGCTTTGTGTCTGCAGAGCAGATCGTTGTGGCCATTGACCGGAAGAGGCTCCGAGCTTGCTGCAGAGTTCGTCACGGGAAGCGTGTGTGGAGGCCTAAACTTGGGCGGCGTGTTGCCGTGGTGATTCAGACTGAATCCGCAGCTACCGAGAAGAAGAGAGGCTGAACAATTGGGAACCAGGCTCACCCTGTAGAGGACTGGAGAAACTGCTTAATCGCGCTCGGTCTGTCAGGAAAGTGAAGCTGCAGTGTGAACTCCCGGGTTAGCAGTAAGTGCGATTGTGACCTGAGAGCAGCTGCCTGGTATACTAATTTCCTTTACATATAAATGTGTGGAGTGTTCGTGAAGGACAGCTAAACGAGTCCTCTTGTCCCGTGTGTGTAGACGGAAAGGCAATTGTATGCAGGTGGACTAAATCTGTTGCTGATTGAAGCTGTGTGCCTGCCTGTAGAATTTTCCCCCTGCTGTACAAGGGCGTCTGGCAATCCATGAACCCCTCGATGCCAGTTGTCAGCATCGAATGTGTGAGTACAAATCAGGGTAGCTCCCTGCCATCATCTAATTACAAGTGTTCCATCTGATGTCTTTTCCTTTCTTTCTTCATGAACTAAGCCAACCGGCTCTGGATTACAACTGGGTATTGTGCAAGTGTTTTTCCATCACAGGGCCCCAACCAGCTGCATCGATCCTGGCTAGCCCCCCACCACCCTGGGTACCCAGTAAAGTGACATTTTGGGACTCTGAGTATGTGCACAGTGCTGTGATTATTAATGTGTCTAACCTAATTAACCTGATTTCCCCCTGTCCTTGTTACAGACCCTTAAATCAGATCTGTTTGTTTCAGCAGAGTTACACTGATTGAGGTACTCGTTTATGTTAAAGTATTATACTGTGGCTATTGTATTGCATCATCTTGTTTTACAGGGGGTCTCCAGAGTCAAGCTGATCGAGCCAGTTCTGGGGGTAAGTGTGATTAGTGAAGGTACTCATGGTGTACAGTGTGGGTCACTAGCAGGAATAAAATCGGGTCTCAGTGTCCCAGAGGGCTGTAACCAAGTCAGTCGAACTACTGTAAACCCTGACCTCTGGGTGGAGGCACCCGCTGTAGAACCTAGGCCCCTCAACCGGTTAGCAGTAAGGCAGGCAGGGATAGTAACCCTTGGGATAGCACCACCTGGGGGTTACATCTTGGAGGCACCGCTGGGATTAGCGTCCTCTAGTGGCTGAGTGAAGAAGTACCTCATTATGTCTAATTTAAAGGAGAAGATGGAGGGGGATATCACGCCCAAGTTAAAACTCGATCCCCTTAAGATGATGGTACACAAATTGATGGGGTGGTGTGAAGCTGAGAAGTTGGAGTCCCAAAAGGCTGTATTATTGTTGAATGTCCCCTTGGGGATTAAAAGCACTGACATTGTCTCTGCTGTAGAGCATGTCAAATGTCTGGTCAAGGTGGAAGTAAAAGGGCGATATGCTGACTTGCTTGAACAGACCCTGCAAGTGCTGCTTTCATGCAGTATTCCGATAGACCCTGAGAGGGTGCCCCCAGTGATTTTGCCCAAAGGTACCCAGAAGGGATGGAGGGTTATTCACACATGTAGTGGTTTGGCCACCCCGGGTGGGTCCCCTAAGATTAATAGTTTTAAGGACAAACTGCTCAGACTGTTAGCCGCAGAAGGAAGAACCGCTCAGGAATTGGTAAAGGTATTAGACATATCAGACGACCACACTGCCCTGCCATCCCCAGGTATGTCTCCCGGGTTCCCTAAGAGCTCCATACCAGCCACACTCCTATGGTTATTCCTCCCATTCAACTAGATTCCTATCGGAGATTGAGACTCTTCTCCGATACTGTTCCCCTGCCTTCAGGGGAAGATGATTTGGAGACATGGATGGACTATGCTACCCCTTTAGTCCAAGAGTGGCAGTGCTCTGAGGGGGGAAAAGAGGAAACAGTTGATGGAAAGCTTGAGGGGTCCTGCACTGGAAACCATTCGATTCCTTTGGGCCACTGCAGCACAATATCTTTCTGCCTTAGAGTGGGTGTTTGGCAGCACTGAAACAGGAGAGGATTTATTGTGGAAATTCAAGTCAGCTAAACAGTGGAGAAATGAGAAATTGTCTACTTTTGTTACTAGAATGGAGAAAGCTTTGCAAAAGGCCCATCGGAAAGGGGGAGTGTCTGCCCAAACGCTAAACCAGGTCCGATTAGACCATATATTGAAGTCAGCTCGATTTTCAAGTGTAATACTGCTGAAACTCAAATTGCAAGACAGGAGGGCTGACCCTTCTGAATATTGTCAATTGATGAGGGAGAGTCGTGAAATTGAAACTGATGAAGAGGGGTGGGAACCCTATGCTGGGGCCGTGAATCCGTGCCACACCCCTGAGAAGAGTGAGCCAGACGAGACTCAACAGCTGAGAGGGTTGATTAAGGGGTTGACGGAGACCTACCGGGAACAGGGTCTGTATCAAGCTCCTCCTGAGCCTAAAAGTGGAGTGGGAGTGCTTGTCATTTCCCCTGATACCCGGCTTGAGAGCAACCTGAGAGCGGAAATTAGAGACTTAAGAGAGATAGTGAGGGAGCTGCAACAGGCTACTCTCATCCCCAGTAGAATTGGAGAGCCAGAGACCCAACGGGGTAATCACCCCGTTCAAGAAGAGCCATGTAGAGTCCCCCCGCCAGATAAGAGATACCCCTCCTTCCAAAGACAACCGCGATACTAAGTTCTGTTACCATTGTGGAGAGGATGGACACTTTCAGACTGAGTGTTGGCTGCCAGAGAACTTGAGGAAAGTTACCAGCAGGTTAGTGGCCTAGCATCACAAAACCTCTGCCAGGGAACCAGGGGGAGCCAACTGGAAAAGTTTTGCCATCAGGGCCAATGCCCGAGTGACATCTCAAGTAATGCCCCTGAATGGTCCAAAGTGGTGGGTCCCTCTATGGAGACTACTGTGAAAGTGAATGGGGTATCCACCAGAGCTGTACTAGACAGTGGCTCCCAAGTGACAATCATGTTTCAAGACTGGTATTAGAAGCATTTGTCTGATGTGCCCCTGCAACCCCTGGAGGGGCTACATATGTGGGGCTTGAGTGAGAAGGCCTACCCCTACTCTGGCTATATCCGAATTTGGTTGTCCTTTCCTACTTCTGTGGCTGGGGTGGCAGAGCAAGTGGAGACCCTGGCCTTAGTGTGTCCCCCTACTGTACTGTATGATGGGGTCCCGTTGTTGATTGGAACAAATGCACTTATGTTTAGGCGACTGGCGCAGTTGTGTTATGAAAAACAAAGGTCCCAGACTGGCAGAGCTCTAAGAATTCCGGCCTTGATTAGAAGGGCCTATGAGGCACAGAGAAATGCTGATAGAATGGAACCAGAGGAACCTGTTGGGATCATCTGGAAAAAGGACCTGGAATCATTGCTTTTGGCACCAAATGCTCAATGTGTTCTACAAGGAGAGGTCCGCAAAAAAAGGATGTCAAGAACAAAATAATGCTGGACGCACCAGGAGATGGAAAACTGCCCGAGGGACTGCTGGTCAAACCAAGTATTCTGCCTGCTAGAGCCCATGCTTTTGCTAGAAGAGTGACGGTTCAAGTTCACAATGTGTCTGACAGAGATATCCGAGTGAATCGAGGCTGTACCCTGGCCACTGTGCACTGTGCGGATACTGCCGTGCTGCCCAGTAACAAGAGTTCGGGGAAGAGTGACAGAGTAACGCCTGACTTGTTTGATTTCAGTGTCTCCCCGTTGCCAGCTGAATGGAGAGTGAGGATCAGTGAGAAACTTGCCCAGAGAGACCAGGTGTTTTCTTTAAAGGAATGGGACATAGGATGTGTGCAAGGAGCTGAGCACCGTATCTGACTGCATGATGAAAGGCCATTTCAGGAGAGGTCATGACGCCTGGCACCTGCTGACATAGAGGATGTGAGATGGCATCTGCAAGAGAGGCTTGCTGCTGGTGTAATACAAGAATCCAGAAGCCCATATGCTTCCCCTATCGTGGTAGTGAATTAAAAGAATGGGACAGTTAGGATGTGCGTGGATTATCGCATTTTGAACAGGTGGACTATTCCTGACAAGTACACAATGCCATGCATTCAAGATGCGTTGGACTGCCTGAATGGTAGTAAGTGGTTCTCAGTGTTGGATCTTCGCAGTGGGTACTACCAGATCCCAATGGCCCCTGAAGACCGTGAAAAGACAGCCTTTATCTGTCCCCGTGGTTTCTATGAATTTATGAGGATGCCTCAAGGGATTTCAGGTCCTCCAGCCACTTTTCAACGCCTGATGGAGCGTGCGGTGGGGGATATGAACTTGTTAGAATGCCTGGTCTGCCTAGATGATGTCATTGTGTTTGGCAGCTCACTGGAAGAACATGAGAGCAGATTGTTCAAGGTGTTGGACCGACTGGAGGACTTTGGCCTTAAACTGTCCATTGATAAGTGTCAATTCTTTCAAACATCAGTAAAGTATGTGGGAAACATAGTATCCACCAAGGGAATAGAGACCGACCCAAGTAAAGTTAAGGCTTTGACCACCTGGCCGAAGCCAAAGAATCTTAAAGAGTTACAGAGATTCCTGGGTTTCTGTGGTTATTATCGGTGCTTCATCAAGGACTATTCAGGAGTGATCCGCCCTTTACTTAACTTTACTCAAGGGTATCCTCCAACCCACAAAAGATACAAAAAGTCAGCATCCCTCGAGACTGAAAGAGTGTATTTTCATCCAAATGAAGTATTTGGGGCCTGCTGGACTCCTGATTGTGAGACTGCTTTTCATGAGATCATACATCGACTTACCCATGCCCCAGTGTTGGCCTATGCTGATCCCACAAGGCCTTATGTCCTTTACACTGATGCTAGCTTGCAAGGGTTGGGGGCTGTGTTGTATCAGGAGCACACAAATGGCCTGAGACCAGTGGCCTTTGCCAGCAGAAGCCTGACTCCTTCCGAAAAGAACTATCCTGTACACAAGTTAGAGTTCCTAGCTTTGAAGTGGGCCATTGTTGATCAGTTTCATGAGTACTTGTATGGGGCTAAGATACTGGTAAAAATTGACAATAACCCTTTGACCTATGTGCAGACTTCAGCTAAGTTGGATGTCACTGGCCATAGGTGGCTCTCTGCGTTATCTACATATGACTACGCTGTTGAATATAGAGCATCCCTGAACCACACAGATGCTGATGCGCTCTCACGGAGACCGATCCCCCCGAATAACTGGGTCAGACTGTCAGAACCTGATATTCGAACACTCTGCCAGAAGTTTGACAGGGAGGAACAAATGTCCACGGACGCAGTGGACTGTATGGTGGATTGTTTGGGACCCTCTTAGAACTGCATACCTGCTGCTTATTGCCATTTTTCTGCCTTGGACACTGGTGCTTTGCCTCAATTCAATAATGACAGTATTCAATGGGCTCAGTCCCGAGATCCCATGATCAAAACAGCACTAGAAGCCCTCCAAACAGGGAAAGATGTGTCAAGGTTACGTTCCTCTGATTTGCGAACTGCACTGCTATATAAAGAAGGCCCTAAGTTGAGACTGATCAATGGACTGTTATATAGAGAGACAGTGAATAAAGGGGGCCAACTGGACAAGCAACAGGTAGTTTTGCCTACTGCCTTTCAAGACCTGGTACTGAGGTCCCTACACAACCACATGGGACACCTTGACCATTGACATAGACAGAACCCTTGATTTGGTGAGATCTAGATGTTATTGGCCTAAAATAGGAGCTGATGTTGAACAATACATTAGAACTTGTAGTCGCTGCTTACAGAGGAAAGCTTTGCCTCAGAGGGCTGCCCCCCTTGTTAACATCACCACCAGTGCACCTATGGAATTGGTCTGTATTGACTTTCTGAGTTTGGAGCCAGATTAAAGAAATATCAGTAATGTGCTGGTGGTCACTGACTATTTTACCCGATATGCTCAAGCTTGCCCCACCAAGGACCAGAAGGCATCCACTGTGGCAAAGGTGCTTATAGAAAACTTTTTTTTTCTCTATGGGGCCCCACAAAAAATCCATTCTGATCAAGGAAGGGATTTTGAGAGTCGCCTGATCAAAGAGATGCTTTCATTGTGGGGAGTGCGAAAGTCAAGAATCACTCCCAGGGGGACCCACAGCCTGAACAGTTCAACCGCACTTTGCTCGATATGCTATGCACCCTTCAACCAAAGGACAAGCCCAGATGTAGCCAACAGATTAGCACACTGGTACATGCCTACAGCTTGCACCAAAAGTGATGCCACTGGGTTTTCCCCCTATTGCCTAATGTTTGGAAGAGAAGCCCGATTACCAGTAGATGTTCGCTTTGGAGTTTCTCCTGATGGGGTTCAAGCAGCTACTCATTTACAGTATGTGCAAAATTAAAGGCCTAGCTAAACCATGCATACCAACTGGCTCAGACCATGGCTGTCAAAAGAAATCTAGCCAATAAAGAAAGGTATGATAAAAAAGTGAAAGCACTGGAACTCGGGAGGGAGATCATGTGTTGCTAAGAAATCTGGGACTGCATGGAAAACACAAGATTGCTGATCGGTGGCACCATCTTCCTCACGTTGTGGTAGGCAAACTTAATGATCTGCCTGTGTACAAGGTAAGGCCTGAGAATAACTCAAAAGATGTAAAGACCATGCATAGAAATCATCTACTACCTGTTGGCCAAATCTTGATTGAGTCTGAACCCCCAGAAAATGCCCCCTCCGGACCAGTGACTAGAGCTGCAGCTAAGAGAAAGTCAAAAAAGCCTGCACCTGTCAAAGTTGAATTAACATGCCCCCCCTCCACAAGTCCCAAGTGAACACGACTGTCCATCTGTGTCAGAGGAAAGTGAGAGTGGCCTTGAATATTACCCTTCTTATGAACTGAGTCAGCTGTTTTGGGGCAATCCCCTAGTCAGTCCTGGAGATGAAGCTGGGCCTTCCGGACTGTCTAAGCCCCCAGCTTTGTCCCTGGAGCCAGTGCTTTCAGAAAGTGAAGTGCAAAGCATCAACTCAGATGATATGGGGTCCTTGTGCATGGCTGAACTGTTTGAATTTTCAGAGGAAGAGAATGATGGACTGGGACAGACTGGTGTTACACCAGAACAAGAACAGTGTGTTGAGTGCCCCCGATAGTTCACTGCCAGTATCAGAAGCCTTCCCAGGTGAACCAAGTGTTTTGGACTCGGAGATTGCAAACACTGGAGCTGAAGGTGCCCCGAGTTCTAGCCCCTCTGCTCCAATGGAGACCCCCCCCCCCGGCAAGTACAGACAGTGCTGACAGTGAGTCTAACCAAGCAGAGACTGTGTCCATTCCCCCTAGAAGGACTGGCCAAGAGGTGAGGCCTGTAGTACAGCTCAGTTACGAGTCCCTGGGCAGACCTGTGGACCTGCCCTTTAATGTGGTCCATAAGGGAGTGTATGTGACCCTGAGCTCGTTGCCCAAACTAAGCCTGGGAGATAACTCCAGATTACTTGTTTTGCCCTCTGAGTATGGTGCCCCTGCCCCCTCCAGCCCCAGCATAGCTCATAGGGAAGGGCCCCCCTCTTTCCAGGATTCATGTGCAGGAGGTGATGACCCGAGTTAAAATGTTTGTATGTGTATTGTGGTATAACCAGTAGTGGAATGTATAATGCTATGTAAGTGTATACGACAAAGGTGTAATATGCTGATTGCTGTTTAAAGGTATGCAAGTTCAAATTGTTCTGCCTTAAGGTGATTTAAGGGTGTCCACTTGACGCGGACGTCAAGCTTTTTCAGGCCAGGAAGGGTGTAACCCTCCCCTGCAAATGGGGGTTCCCAAAGTTTTCCAGGAGCTGGCTGAGTGCTCCTAGCCTGAGTGGTGTTCGGTGTTTAAGCCGTTTATCTGTGAGTGCTCTTACAGCCTCTGGTACTGCCTCTTTAAGAGCTGTCTGCTTGCAGGCATGATTAGTTCGTGGTGGGGACTGTGTGATTCCCTGCTCAAGTCCCGCTCGAGCGGCTGACAGATCGCTCCGTTTCTGCCATCGCTAAGTGGGCAGAGTGAGCACTTATCAGAGATGTAACTGTTTGCCCCATATCATGTAGAGTATTAGTGTAAATGTAATTTGTCTAACCTGCCTTTCTTGCAGCTCGGACTCTGTGTGTTTTGCCCCTTCATTTTGGATCAGAACTGCTGAATAGATCAATCAGACAAGGAGGGGCATCTAAAATGGAGTTTTAAGTGGACCAACCAGGATCAGGACTCTTGAGGAGCCGGCTGGCCATAAGAAATATAGCTAGTAATTCTGTGAAGTGGAGTTCTGGAACTTGGCGCCTATTTACACCAATAGGGGGAGTTTTGAGTGATTGACAACTGAAGTCCTCCAATTGGACCGGGTGGCGCCCGAATGGAATGCCCTGCTTTGTGTCTGCAAGAGCAGATCCATTGTGGCCGTGACTGGGGAAGGAGCTCCAAGCTTCTGCGCTGCAGAGTTTCGCGTGGGAAGCGCGTGTGGAGGCCTAAACTTGGGCGGTGCGTTGCCGTGGTGATTCATACTGAATCCGCAGCTACCAAGAAGAAGAGAGGCTGAACAATTGGGAACCAGGCTCTCCCTGTAGAGGAGGACTGGAGAAACTGCTTAATCGCGCTCAGTCTGTCAGGAAAGTGAAGCTGCAGTGTGAACTCCCGGGTTAGCAGTAAGTGCGATCGTGACCTGAGAGCAGCTGCCTGGTATAGTAATTTTCTTTACATATAAATGTGTGGAGTGTTCATGAAGGGCAGCTAAACGAGTCCTCTTGTCCCGTGTGTGTAGACTGAAAGGCAATTGTATGCAGGTGGATTAAATCCGTTGCTGAGTGAAGCTGTGTGCCTGCCTGTAGAATTTTCCCCTTACTGTGTGAAGGCGTCTGGTAGTCCATGACCCCCTTGGTGCCAGTTGTCAGCATCGAGTATGTGAGTACAAATCAGGGTAGCTCCCTGCCATCATCTAATTGCAAGTGTTCCATCTGATTTATTTTCCTTTCTTTCTTCATGAACTGAGCCAACTGGCTCCGGATTACAGTTTGGTATTGTGCAAGTGTTTTTCCATCACAGGGCACCAACCAGCTGCACCGATCCTGGTTAGTCCCCCCCCCCACCCTGGGTACCCAGTAAAGTGACATTTTGGGACTCTGAGTATGTGCACAGTGCTGTGATTATTAATGTGTCTAACCTAATTAATCTGATTTCCCCCTGTCCTTGTTACAGTCCCTTAAATAAATCAGATCTGTTTGTTTCAGCAAAGTTACACTGACTGAGGTATCCGTTTATGTTAAAGTATTATACTGTGGCTATTGTATTGCATCATCTTGTTTTACAGGGGTCTCCAGAGTCAAGCTGATTGAGCCAGTCCTGGGGGTAAGTGTGAATAGTGAAGGTACTCAAATGGTGTACAGTGTGGGTCACTAGCAGGAATAAAATTGGGTCTCAGTGTCCCAGAGGGCTGTGACCAAGTTAGTTGAACTACTGTAAACCCTGACCTCTGGGTGGAGGCACCTGCCGGAGAACCTAGGTCCCTCAACCTGTTAGCAGTTAGGCAGGCAGGGGTAGTAGCCCTTGGGATAGCGCCACCTGGGGGTTACATTTAAAAAAAAAAAAAGAGGATATACCTCATTGTGTGTTAGCTTCAGTTTCACAGACCTGTGACTGGTGCGAAGCCTGTTTGCTGTTTGAATGTCTTCCTACAAGAAGGACCAAATAATCCAAACCTTAAATCCATGGAGAAAATTCCTTCCTTGGATGCCTGCTAGAAAGGTACAAAAGCATTTATTTACAGTGTTCAAGAATGTGTCTGTAGGCAATTGGTTATTATATATGCAAACATACAGCTACTATGGCACTGCGAGGTCTGTAATGACTGGGGAGTTGCTGCTGCATGAAATCTTCATATGCCCAACATTCTAAAGTTTGTGCTGTGCCATTCTATTGGTAGGGGTGCAGTATACCCAGTTTTTAATGATTACTTATTGACAGTGTTGGAGCTAACAGAAAAGGAAATTACAGTAAGTATGAAATTGATGTCTTCTCCCTTCCCCAGGACAGGGCAGATCACTTGATGGAGCTGGCTAGACTATTGTACTCCTCTTGTCATGTCCCAGCTCGTTTGCTCCTACACCTACTAGGTCACATGGTGGTCACCATAGTTACTGTCCCTCTAGCTAGGCTGCACATAAGAATCCCTCAGTGGACACTCGGGGTACAGTGGGATCAGCATACAGATGAACTCGACCAAATGGTCTTGGTCTCTGATGACGTAAAGAGGATCCTGTTGTGATGGCTGGTTCCCAGCAACCTCTAGGGGGGTGAGGGTGCCCTTCCTTATCTCCTCCCCCCAGCAAATCCTGACCAGGGATGTGTCCAATTCAGGGGGTCATCTGGGGGCTCACCAGATCCAGGGAGTGACTTCCACAGCTGACTGACATCTTCACATAAGTGTTCTTGGGATGCTGGCTGTTCCATATGCCCTCCAGGCCTTCCAGACCCAGCTCTCCCTCGGGCCCAGTGCTGATCCAGCCAGACAACAGCAAGCAGGGGGGAACTCGCTCATACCCTCTGTGTCGGGAGGCGATGGGAGTCTGGTATTGGACATTGGGTCATGGCCTTCATCTTTCAGCCGTGCATGTCCCAGGCATCCAAAACATCTTAATGGACAACTTAAGCTGGTCTCTGTCCCAGACACATGAGTGGGCGCTCCTGCCCTCCGTAGTGGCAGATCGGTTCGACTGCTGGGGTTCCCCAGAGTTGGACCATTTTGCATTCCCACACAATACAAAACTGACACCTTCCCTCTTCTTCAGCGAGTTCTCATATAGCTGCAAATGGAGGGGCGACCATGATCCTCATTGCTCCATTTTTGGCCTCACCAGATCGGGTTCCCTCTACTTCAGCAGTTGGCAGTGGAACCCCCAGTGCTGGCTTGCTCTACCAGGATCAGGGCACCCTGGTTGATCTGGACCTCAGGTCGCTCCATCTTCATGCATGGCTTCTGAGGCTGTAGCAGTTTGTCACTTTGGGGTTCCCCCAAGGTGGCAGAGGTCTTGGTGCCGGCTCTCAAGCCTTCCACCAGAGCCACTTACTCCATGAAATGGAAGGACTTCGACATTTTGGCAGCTTCACACTGCCTGGATCCCTTCACATGTCCAGCTGATCTGATCCTGGAGTATCTGTTGTCCCTTTCAGACACAGGCCTGAAGTACTCTTCTATAAATATACATCTGTCTGCTGTCTCTGCATATCATGTACCTGTTGATCAGCGGTCAGTGGCTCAGCTAGATGTGGCCTGCACCCTCTTAAGAGGTATTCTGCATTTGTAACCCCCAATCTGTAATCTTGTCCCGGCTTGAGACCTCAATTTTGTGTTGGAAAAACTCACCCTACCTCTTTTTGAACCGATCCTAAATTGCGAGCTGTGCTTTCTGTCAAGGAAAGTGTTATTTTTAGGGATGTGGATATGTTGTTCTGTCCACGCTGTCTGGCATGTCCTTTCCCTTTTAAGAATCACCGGAAAGTCTCAAAGGTGGCTCCTCCCACCTACCCGGGTGGTATATCCCTCGACTCCACCCCCCGATGCCAGGTCTTCCTTTCCACTGGAAGAAGCAGGTTCCCTCCTTACTGCTCTGTGCTGAGTAGGCCCTGGCATTCAAATCTTCAGATTTACTTCCTAAACTCAAACTTAAACTCATCAGTTTCTACCGCACAATCTTCGACCGTGATGGAGGACAGGTCCTCATCCGGGTTCCACCAGTGCTCCTGTGGGCAGAAGATGTTGCACACCGACCCGTACGCCATGTGTGTTTATTGCCTTGGGTACAATCATGATACCGAGGCCTGCGACATGTGTCGCTCGTTTCACCCAAATGTGCTCTACGACCATCTCGCCTGTTTGCAGCTGGGCCGCCTGGAAGAACGGAACCCGCTGGTCAAATCAAAAGAAGCCCGTTGGGTGGTCTCACGGCCACAGAGTCCACTGAGCAGTTGGAACAGATGAAGGCCTTCAAGGAGGAGGCGGCTCGAGTCGTTGAGCAGTCCTCTTCGGCATCTGTTTTTGTTCCTCTTAAACTGGGCTCTACCTTTTCAGGCTCTGTCAAGGAGTTGTGCCAGTCTCTCCTGACTAAGGGAGAGGGCCCTTCGGGCTCGAACAACTCACGCTCCAAGAAGAATGAGTCAAGAGACAAAGAGA
This sequence comes from Neoceratodus forsteri, assembly GCA_016271365.2. Taxonomy (NCBI): domain Eukaryota; kingdom Metazoa; phylum Chordata; order Ceratodontiformes; family Ceratodontidae; genus Neoceratodus; species Neoceratodus forsteri. The sequence continues at coordinate 560,076,274 of CM057458.1, forward strand.
AGACTCACCGTCAGTGTTCTTGGGACAGAGAGAGGTCTCAGTCCCAGGAAACTTCGGTGTCAACCACAGTCGAAACCGTGGCCTTAGCCGCTGGCTTCTCGGTGCCCCTGTCAGGCCAGCCTGCTGAGACGCAAGTCGACGATCCAGACAAGATTTTTCTAGACCTAGTCAACCCACTTTCTCTCAATGAGGCCAATAATTCTCTCTTTAGGACTCCGACCTACTGGCCGATGAGTCGATCCTGCTCATTGGGCCGGATCCCAAGGCTCCAGTAGACCAAGAGGAGCCGTGGCACTCCCCGCTCCCTCTGAGTGACCCCGTCAGTCCCCCCGACGGTCTCAGTCCCGGTCTTGGTCATCTTCCTCCAGTGGGTCACGCAAGTCACACAGGCGCTATTCTCTGCATCACAAGAAGCGGCCCCGACACTATTCTTCTTCCTCGTCCTCCTCGACCAAGGGGAGGCTTCGACACAAGTTGCGTCGGCGCTACGAGAACCTTTTGTGGCAACAGTTGGTTCTGGCCGGTCAGAAGCTGACACTGACTCACACCCTGGCATTTACCTGGCTGTCACCATCCTGGCCATTGCCTACACCTCCTGAGTTTCTGGAGCCGGTCGACACCACCCCATCCTCCTGTGGAGCCGGTGAAGACTGTTCTGGCTAAGCCTAAACTGGCCTCTCCCATCAATCGTGGTGGAGCTGCCACCTTGTCAGCCACCGTCTGGGGCTCCGCCCAGGGAGTCTTGGCCAGCTAAGGGGCTTCCCCATCGGCTGTTTGTCACTGTCACACCCGACCGTCCGTGGCGGGTCGAAGGTGACATGGGTGGTCGGCTGCTGTATGGGGACTCTATGGAGTCCGATGACAACTCCTCGCTCCACTCCCATCCGGTAGATGTGGAGTCAGTTGGGGATTTCTCCACGGAGGAGGGTCCTTCATCCTTCTTGGGCATCCTCCATCTCATCTCCATATCTACAGGGATGCAGTTGGAGCCCATTCAGAAGCAGACCCATTACTGCCTTACCGATACCCTGGATAAGGGGCATTCACTGACGGAGGCCTTCCCAGTGGCTGAGGCTATTGTTGGTCCGGCCCTGGAGCATTGGCAGCACCCTGATTCCTGCCACATGCCATCTGCCCATATGGCCCACAAATATGTGGTGCCCATCGGTTCCCTTTCGAGGTTCATGGAACACCCCTCAGCCGAGGGGATAGTGACCAATTCTGTGTTCTGGTGTTTGGGTCATAAGGACGTGGATAAACCTCTGAACAGGGAGACCAAGGAGTTGGACTACTCTGCAAAAAAAGGTTTACGCTGCCTCCTCGCTCAGTCTCCGCTAGGCGAGCTCTGCCTTCATCATGGCACATTTCTCACATGCCCTCTTGGGGTCCCTGGATGAGGTGCTTCCTCATCTCCCCACAGACCTCCAGACCACGGTCAATTAAGTCCAGGATCAGGGTCGTGCTGTAGCCAAACTGCAGCTCCAGACGACACTGGACATTGGGGATTCCTGTGCCTGCTCGGTGGTGGCTGTTATCGCCTTGTGCCATAGGGCTTGGCTGAGGATCTTGTTCTTTACGGCAGATACTTAGCATAAGTTGATGGACGTTCCCTGTCTCAGCACAGACTTCTTTGGGCTTGGAGTTAATGGTCACCTCCAGCGCATAGAGAAGTCCAGTGCCACCTTGGACTATGTCCAGTTCATCCAGAAGGACTCTGTAAGGGCCCCAAGCAGCAGAAGTGCAAGCCCTTTCGGCCTTCCACCCCTGCGGCCAAACCAGCCCAGTATCAGTCTGGGCAGCAGGCTCAGTCTTGGTGCCCCTGGCCCAAGTCAGTGGCTTCGGTGCCCTGAAAGCCCAAAGACAAAGGTCCCACTGGCTCTTCGGCCAGGCCCTCTTCCTCCACAAAGCTTGCACAGTGATGAGATGGGGGTTGCCAACCCCATACCCATCACACCTCCCCTGGGTCCTCCCGTGGGCACCGGCTCTGCCACTTCCATTCTGCCTGGTTCGCTGTTACCACGGACAAGTGAGTCCTGGTGGTGGTCGGTCAGGGTCTGCCTCTGGAATTCAAGCAGTGCCCTTCAAGCCGAGCCCACACCCCACGGGAGGGCTTGGTATCTGCTGACAGTCGGTCGATTCTCTGAGCCGACATAGCCCAACTCCTCTACAGGGAGGTGGTGATCAGAGTAGCGGATCCTCCTGCACATTCAAGGTTTGTCTCCAGGTACTTCCTGGTGCCAAAATGGACAGGGGGCACTGGTGCCCCATTCTAGATCTGCACGACCTGAATAAGTTTCTCAGATTCCATGCTTTCATGATGGTGACACTGTCCCAGATCATGCCATATCTCGAGCATTACATGTGGTTCTGCTCTCTGGATCTTCAGGACGCATTCTTCCACGTGCCGATCTGTCCATCCCACCGAAGGTTCCTCCGCTTCTGGGCAGAGGGAATCCTGAACAAGTTCCAAGTCATGCCATTCGGCCTCTCTTCGGCCCCCAGGGTCTTCACCAAATGCATGGCAGTGGTGGCGGCACACCTGAGGAGTCAAGAGGTCTGGGTGTACCCCTACCTGGATGACTGGTTGATACCAGGGCCCTCCAGGCAGGAGGTGGAGCGGTCCAGGGATCTGGCCCTTCAGATCTGCATCAACCTGGGCCTCCTTATCAATGAGGCCAAGCTGGAACTTGCGCCCATGCAGGTAATCAATTTAATCGGGGCAGAGCTTGACTCTTGCTGAGCCAGAGCCATGCTCCCGGTGGACAGGGCCAAGGTTCTCTCCTCCTATGTCCAATCATTTCTGGTTGAGCACTTGCGCCCTGTCCGGGGCTTCCTGCGCCTCCTGAGTCGCATGGCGGCCTACACCACCACCGTGGTCCATTGGGCCCAGTGGCATATGCGCTTCCAGCAGTGGGAGCTAGCCAGTCAGTGGTCCCAGCACAAAAGTCACTTTGACCAGCTGGTCACAGTGACCCAGAGAATGTGAGACACTCTCCAGTGGTGGACCATCCCGGATCATCTGCAGGAAAGTATCCTGTTTGTCTGCCCCGAGCCAACGGTCACCTTGATGACCGATGCCTCTCTCATGGGCTGGGGTGCCCATCTAGGGGAACACAGAGTCCGTGGGCTCTGGACCCCGGAGGAGTCCTGATGCCCCATCAACCTGCTGGAGCTCCGAGCAGTTCGGCTGGTGCTGACTGCATTCACTCCGTTTGTTCAGGGTCAGGTGGTTCAAGTCCAGATGGAAAACACCATGACCATGTACTACCTCAGCAAGCAGGGAGGGACACATTCCCTGCCATTGTGCAAGGAAGCTCTCAGCACTTGGACCCTTGTGTGCAGCCTGGAGGTGGATTTCCTAGCCATCCATGTAGCAGGAGCCTCCAGTCAGTTGGCAGACACTCTCAGCCAGATGGGTGAGGCATCTCATGAGTGGTCTTTCCACCCAGAGGTAATTTACAGTCTGTTCTCCCAGTGGGGCACCCCTTAGGTTGACCTGTTTGCTTCCAGGGAGAACGCTAAGCTGAGGCTCTGGCCTTTCTCCAAAGGGGGACTTTGGTCGACAACTCTTAAGGTGCACCTGTCAGCCATCTCTGTTTACTGGGCATGGGCCAGTGAGCAGTCAGCGCAGGAGACAGTGGTCTGGCACTTTTTCAAGGGCCTGGATCACATATCCCCTCCAGTGTGTGAACCTCCACCGCCATGGGATCTGTTGCTGGTACTGGCAAAGCTCATGGGCAAGCCATTCGATCCGATGCACAAGTGTGAGATGTCACATTTGTCATGGAAGACCGCCTTCTTGGTGGCCATTACGTCAGCCAGAAGGATTGGGGAGCTCCAGGTGCTTTCGGTGGAGTCTCCTTACCTGGTCTTCCACAGGCCGAAGTTCCTCCTGAAGGTTGTGTCAGAGTTTCACCTGAATCAGGTGATGACTCTTCCGGTGTTCTACTTGAATCACACCTCAGATGCCGCATACAGGCTCCATGCTTTGGACCCGAAGTGAGCGCTTGCCTGTTATAAAGAGCGCACGGCTGGAGTCCTGGGAGAGGTTGCCAGCTGTTTGTCATCTATGCTGAAGATCTATGCTATACTTGACAGACTCGCAGCCAAGCAGACGAATGGCAGATGGATTACATCATGCATTGATCTCTGCTATAGGTTGGCAGCTAGGGAGCCTCCCGTAGGGCTAAGGGCTCATTCCACCCACCATACAGCTGCATTGGTGGCTGCTTCTAGGGATGTCCCTATCCAGGAAATCTACAGGGGTGCTACCTGGAAGTTGGGACACACCTTTATTTCCCATTACCACATCAAACTTGAGTCACGCAGGGATGCTGGTTTTGGGGCCTCAGTTCTCCAATCTCTGTTCCCTAAATAGGGGGTGTGCTTCTTGCATCCCTCCTCCCAGAGAACTGTTAGGAGTCTGCCAGACAGTGCGGCTAAAACAACATATCCACGTCCCTAGAAAAACAGGTTACTAACCTGTAACAATAGTTCTAGGAGTAATATATGTTGTTCATCCACATGGACCCATCCGACCTCCCAGGCTTCGGCGCTCGCACTCTGCTTTCCAGCGGGCAAGATCTGATGTTGGGGCAGAGCCGAGGGATATACCACCCGGGTGGGTGGGAGGAGCCAGCTTTGAGATTTTATGGTGAGTCTTAAAAGAGGACAGAACATGTCAGACTGTGGATGAATAACACATACCACTCCTAGAACTACTGTTACAGATGAGTAACCTGTTTTTTTACATGCTGTTACTTCTGCTTGGAGGATTTCAAAACTTTAGGCCCTCATGTGTAAGGAGCCTCATTTGGTTTTTCACAAAGACATTGTGTCTTTACATACTAATCCTCAGTTTCTTCCTAAGGTGGTATGTGAGTTTATTTTGAACCAATCCATTCATCTCCCTGTTTATTTCCCAGAGCATACCAATCCAGGGGAAGCATTGCTCCACTCTTTGGATGTGCACATAATTTTGCATTATTATATGCACAGGACTCTTAGGAAGTCAAAGAAACAGAAATTGTCAGCAGATAAGGACCGCTAGGCCCATCTAGTCTGCCTGTAAGCCCTACACTAGTTTGCAGCCTCTGACCTTACTTCATCAATAGCTTTTCACCCCCTCCTTCCCACCTCTAAGGTTCCCTTATGCCTAACCCAGGCATGTTTAAATCCCTCTGCTGTGCTCGCTCCCACCGCCTCCTGTGGCAGACTATTCCATCTGTCCACCACCCTTTCCATGAAGAAAAACTTCCTTACATTTCCACTTAACCTGCCCCCTTCCAATTTCATATCATGCCCCCCCGTTCTTGTACTCCTCCTATATTGGAAGATGTCTCCCACCTGCACCTTGTTTATGACCTTAAGGTACTTGAATGTTTCCATCATGTCCCCCCCAATCCCTCCTCTCTTCCAGCAAGTACATATTGAGGTCCTTTAACCTCTCCTCATATGTTTTCCGGTGCAAGCCCTGTACCATCTTAGTCGCCCTTCTTTGGATCGCCTCTACCAAATCATTGTCCTTATTAAGGTGCGGCCTCCAGAACTGCACACAGTACTCTAGGTGAGGCCTCATCAGTGTTTTATACAATGGCATCACTACCTCGTGCCTTCTGCTAGTAATACCTCTGCCTCTGCACCCCAGCATGCCACTAGCCCTCCCTGCAGCCTTTGAACTCTGCTTGGACACCTTTAGGTCATCTAAAATAATAACCCTCAGGTACGTTTCTTCCTTGGTGATCATCAGCAACTCCACCCCCCCCCCCCAAATCCTGTAGCTCTCCCCAGGGTTCCCCCATCCTAGGTGCATTATTTTACACTTCTTTGAATTGAATCTCAGTTGCCAGTCCTCAGACCATTTTTTCAAGCTTCCTCAGGTCCCTCCTCATTCTCTCCACCCCTTCTGGAGTATCCATCCTGTTGCAGGTCTTAGTGTCATCTGCAAACAGGCAGACCTTTCCCTCCATGTCACTAATGAAGACATTAAACAGGACTGGCCCAAGGACTGATCCCTGAGGTACCCCGCTGGTCACTCCCCCTCCCTGGATTGAATCCCTTTTACCACCACCCTCTGCTTCCTGTCTGTTAGCCAGCTCCTAACCCAGTTTTCCACCTTGTGCCCCATGCCCAGACTACATGTCTTGTTAACCAGCCTTTTATGTGGGACTGTGTCGAAGGCCTTGCTGAAATTGAGGTAGGTGACCTCCCCCGATTCACTTCCTTTGTCACCCAGTCAAAAATATCTATCAGATTCGACTGACAGAACATTCCTGCTGTGAATCCATATTACCTCGGATCCTGGGCACCGTTGGATTCCAAGTGTGCCACTATTCTTTCTTTAAGCAGTGCCTCCATTATCTTACACACTACTGAGGTGAGACTGACCGGTCTGTAGTTCCCTGCCTCCTCCCTACTGCCACTTTTGTATAGAGGGACTACATGTGCCCTATTCCAGTCCTCCAGAACCACTCCTGTGTTGAGCGACTCCGTGAACATGGCTGTCAGAGGTGCTGCTAGCTCTCTTCGCAACCCCCTTAATATCCTTGGGTGCATGCCATCTAGCCCCATTGCTTTGTCCACCTTCAGTTTGGCAAGCTCCTCCAGGACTCTCTCCACTGTGAATGGACTTGTATCTACCTCTCTTCCCCCATCGTGTCTGTTACCCAGCTGTGGTCCCTGACCCTCCCCCTCTTCAGTGAATACTGAGCAGAAATATTTGTTCAATATTTCCACCTTTTCCAGGTCTCCCTCCTTACACTCCCCTGTAACCCCTCTGAGCCTTACAGTATCCCCCCCAGCTTTTCTTCTTTCGCTGATGTACCTATAGAAGATCTTGTTCCTCTCTTCACCATCTGCGCAAATCTTTCCTCGGTGTATGCCTTTGCGCTCCTTACAGCCATCCCCGTTTCCCCTAGATTCCTTAGGTACATCTCCCTGTCTTTCTTCTTTTGAATCTCCTTATATTTCATGAAACCCACCTTTCTGGCCCATAACTTGTCTGCCACCTTTCTTGAAAACCACAGCGGTTTCCTCCTTCTCTTGCCTTTGTTTACCATCCTGATGCATTGGTTAGTCACCTCCTCTATGGCTCCCTTCAGGTGTTCCCACTGCTCCTCAACTCCCCTTCTATCTACTTCCTTGACAGGGCCTCTTTGATACATAGAAACATAGAAACATAGAATTTGACGGCAGATAAGGACCGCTTGGCCCACCCAGTCTGCCCATTTCCCTACCTACTGGATAAGCTGCAGATCCTAGTTAACCAGCAGCCTACTTCTTCCTACCCCCACCCCCCAAAATTGCCTTATGACTATCCCATGCATGCTTGAATTCCCCCACTGATTTTGACTCACAACCCTCCTCGGAAGGCCGTTCCATGCATCCACAACCCTCTCTGTGAAAAATACTTCCTTAAATTACCTCTGGGCCGTCCCCCTCTATCTTCAAATTGTGCCCTCTTGTTCTTGCACACCTCTTTTTGAAAGATGCTACCCTCTTGGACTTTGTTGATTCCTTGAGGTGCTTGAAGTTTCTATCATGTCCCCTCTCCCTCCTTTCCTCAGGCTACATATTAAGCTCCTTAGTCTCTCTTCATCGACTTCGGTTGCAGACCCTGCACCATTTTAGTTCCCTCCTCTGGACAGCTTCCATCCTATCTATGTCTTTGCGGAGATTGGGTCTCCAGAACTGCACACAGTACTCCAGATGGGGTCTCACCAGCTGTCTGTACAGAGGATAATAACTTGTTTTCTACTGGTGATGCCTCTCCCATGCATCCCAGTATCCCCCAGCCCTCCTTGCTGCCCTCTCCACATTGCTTGCCCATCTTTAGGTCATCTGATATGACTACCCCAGGTCCTTTCCATTCTTGTTGTTGTTAGATCTCACCCCATTGTGTACTCTTCCCTGGGTTTTGTTTCCCAGGTGCATTACCTTGCACTTCTTAGCATTGAATCTAAGCTGCCATACATTTGACCATTCCTCTAACCTTGCCAAGTCCCTTCTCATCCTTTCCACCCCACCCTGTGCATCAACTCTGTTGCAGATCTTAGTGTCATCTGCAAAGAGACATACTTTCCTTCAGTCCTTCTGCAATGTAAACATAAGACATTGAGAGAGGACCCAGGTCTAATACTCAGACCCTCTGGTGCCCACTAGTAACCCTCCTTTCTTCTGAGTGGACTCCATTTACTATAACCTCTGTGTCCTATTCTCCAGCCATTCTTTACCCAGGCTGTCATCTTGGGACCCACTCCCAGGCTGGCTAACTTGCATATTAATCTTTTGTGTGGGACTGTGTCAAATGCCTTGCAAAGTCTAGGTAGGCCATGTCACAGCCCTCCCTTTTCTACTACTTTGGTCACCAGTCAAAATCTATCAGATTAGGTCTGGCATGACCTTCCCGCTGTGAATCCATGCTGCCTAGGGTCCTGTGCCCCTCTGGCCTCTAGATACCGACAATTCTTTCCTTTAGAAGTGATTCCATCATTTTCCTATCACTGAGGTTAAACTAACAGGTCTATATTCCTGCTTCTGCCTTGCTCCCACTTTTGTGAAGGGGAATCACATCTGCCCTCCTCCAGTCCTAGGTACCACCCCATCCTCCCATGATTTGTTAAAAAGGGTAGTCAGTGGTGTCCTAGTTCTACCCTTAGTTCTTTTAGAATTCTGGGATGAATCCCATCAGGCCCCATTGCTTTGTCCACTTCAGTTTTAAGAGCTCTTTCAGAACCCTTTCTTCTGTAAATGGGCTGGTATCAACTTCTGTATCCAGAGTGTTACTACTGTTTGTTTTATGTATCTCCCTCTTCCTTCAGTAATACTGAGCAAAATATTTGTTTAGTATCTCTGCCTTTTCACAGTCTCCCTCTGCCCACCCTCCCTCCCCTTTATTAAGCCTCACTATCCACTCCTTGGTCTTCCTTCGCTCCCTGATGTACCTATAAAAGGTTTTATCCCCCTTCTTAACTGAGTTGGCTATCTTTTCCTCGGTTTGGGCCTTTGCTGTTCTGACTGCCTTCCCAGCCTCCTTTTGCTTTAACTGATACAGTTCTCTGTCCCCATTTTGGTAAACTCCCCATTTTGGTAAAATCTGCCTTCCTAAAATCTAAGACCTTTGACTTGGTGCGACTAGACTGCGTCTCTGTCCCTATGTTAAACCTCACTATGTAGTGATCACTGGATCCCAGTTGACCTTCCAACTGGATGTCTGTGATTCTTTCCCCGTTGGTCAGTACCAGGTCCAGAATCGCCCTGTCTCTGGTGGGATCAAGTCAATAGCTGTCTGAGGTCTGCCTCTGTAGGAAATCCAGGATGTCTCGGCTCCTGGTTGAAGCAGCTGCTGGGATGATCAAGTCCACATCTGGGATATTGAAATCACCCAAGCAGTAATGCCTCACCTTTTACTGCCATCGCGTGAATTTGACCCCCTAGATCCCTATCCAACTCCTCACCCTGTGCTGGAGGCCTGTAGATCACCCCTATGTGGATTGCTGTGCCATTGTCTTGCTCAAGGTTGACCCACAGTGTCTTTGCCCCTCCCCAATCTACCCAGTACCACTGTTATCTTTATGCCCCCCTGACGTACATAGGCACCCCCCCTTTTTTTTTTGTCCCCTTATCCCTCCTGAATAGAGCATACCCTGGCACATTAACGTCCCAATCATGATTAGTCGTGTATCAAGTCTCTGTTATTGCTGCTGTGTCCAGGTCTGCCTCTACTAACAGTGCCTCCAGGTTTGGGATTTTATTCCCCAAGCTGAGAGCATTTGTAACCATGGCCTTCCATGTTCTGCTGCCTATGCCTTTGTTCCCCTACTTCTTTCTCTCCCCCCAGCTTTCCTCTTTATGCTGCCTTCCTTCTTCTGCCTTTCCCTCTATGTCTAGTTTAGTTGTTGCTGTCAGCATCTTGCCTTTCTGCTCCTCATTTCTGGCTCCTCCATTCTGTGGGAATGGCTGCTAGAGTCTCCCTGCTCCCGTTGGCGACCTCCCCCCCCCCCAGCTAGTTTAAATGCTTTGCAAGGAAGCAATTAAACTGTTCATTTAGGACTGTTTTCCCTTTTCTGGACAGATAGAGCCAGTCACTTAAGTGCAGTGCCATATCGTTCCAGGTGGGTCCCCAGTGAAGCCACACCCCTTCTCGCTGCACCAGCCCTTCAGCCATGTATTGAATCTTCTGATACAGAGAATCCCATCTTCCCCTTCTGTGGTCCAGAAGCACCTCCGAAAATGCCATGGAGCTTGCTACCTTCCCCAGCTGCCCTCCTAACACTCTGAAATCCTCCTGGACCTGCTCCATGCTTTCCCTATCCTTGGCTAGATCATTCGTTCCCAGGTGAACAATGACCTCCAGCACCGCTCTCTTTGCCACTGCTGTAGTGATCCTCTGGATCTTCTTCCCCTCCCTCTGAGCTGTGCCTCCTGGGAGGCACTTAACTTTCCTTTCCTCCCTGCTGTCCTTGCCCAGATCTCTTCCCCGGACAATTGAGTCCGCCATCAAGAGTAATTTCTTTTTCTCATGGGGTTGTCCTCCTTCCCACTGATACTGATATCTGTATCCCCTCCTTTAATGCTATCTAAACTCTCCAGCTGTTATTGTTAGGCTCCCTGTTTTATTTGTTATAGCTCCTTGCACATTTTCCCCCTCTTCTTTTTTCTTCTCTCTCCTTCTTTATCCTTCTTTTCTGTCACTATTTCTCACCTCCCTCACAGTCAGAGTCTATATTATTTGTTTGTGCTAGTTCCTGTGTCCGTGTGGTGGCAGGAAGTGTGACTCCTGGGGTGCCTATAAAGGTGGATGCACATGGGGTGGGTGGGATGGGGAAGGATGGTTGGGCCTAGCCCCCTGTTCTGGAAACAATCAACAAAACCAAGTACTGTTTGGTCCCCGACCTTCCTAATTCACCTAAATTCTACACCAAAAATCACTCAGCCCAGTTCTAGTAACAATAACGAATTCAGCCCAGGTCAGACAGAATATAAAAAACAAAGCAGTAGCTATCAGCAGAGCACTGTTGCACAGATCAATACCACTGCCCAGCCCTGATCCTCTCCATACCTCCTGTTAAGAGCTAGGGCAAAAAACAAAGCAATCAGCCCAAGCAAACAAAGAGCAACACAGATATGCACCAGTTAAACTTACTGTTAGAGATATTCAGTCCACAAAAACTGTGATCCTTGGGGGTTTCTGCTTCATAACTGCTCTGCTGCTCCAGCTGATTACATCTGCTCCCTGTGTGCAGCAGATAGAAACATAGAATTTGACGGTAGATAAGGACTGCTTGGCCCACCCAGTCTGCCCATTTCCCTACCTGATGGATAAGCTGCAGATCCTAGTTAACCAGCAGCCTACTTCTTCCTACCCCCACCCCCTAGAATTGCCTTATGACTGTCCCATGCATGCTTGAATTCCACCATTGTTTTTGACTCCACAACCTCCTCTGGAAGGCTGTTCCATACATCCACAACCCTCTCTGTTAAAAATACTTCCTTAAATTACCTCTGAGCCTCTTCTATCTTCAAATTGTGCCTTTGTTCTTGCACACCTCTTTTTGAAAGATGCTACCCTCTTGGACTTTGTTGATTCCCTTGAGGTACTTGAAAGTTTCTATCATGTCCCCCCTCTCCCTCCTTTCCTCGAGGCTATACATATTAAGCTCCTTAAGTCTCTCTTCATATGTCTTCCGGTGCAGACCCTGCACCATTTTAGTTGCCCTCCTCTGGACAGCTTCCATCCTGTCTATGTCTTTGCAGAGACTGGGTCTCCAGAACTGCACGCAGTACTCCAGATGTGGTCTCACCAGCTGTCTGTACAGAGGGATAATAACTTCTTGTTTTCTGTTGGTGATGCCTCTCCCTATGCATCCCAGTATCCCCCCAGCCCTCCTTGCTGCCCTCTCACATTGCTTGCCCACCTTTAGGTCATCTGATATGACTACCCCCAGGTCCCTTTCCATTTTTGTTGTTGTTAGTATCTCACCCCCATTGTGTACTCTTCCCCTGGGTTTTTGTTTCCCAGGTGCATTACCTTGCACTTCTTAGCATTGAATCTAAGCTGCCATACATTTGACCATTCCTCTAACCTTGCCAAGTCCCTTCTCATCCTTTCCACCCACCTTGTGCATCAACTCTGTTGCAGATCTTTGTGTCATCTGCAAAGACATACTTTTCCTTCCAGTCCTCTGCAATGTAGCTATAAAGACATTGAAGAGGACCGTCCTAATACTGAACCCCGTGGTACCCCACTGCTAACCCCCTTTTTCAGAGTGGACTCCATTTACTATTACTTCTCTGTGTCCTATTCTCCAGCCATTCTTTACCCAGGCTGTCATCTTGGGACCCACTCCCAGGCTGGCTAACTTGTATATTAATCTTTTGTGTGGGACTGTGTCAAATGCCTTGCTAAAGTCTAGGTAGGCCATGTCCACAGCCCTCCTGATCTACTACTTTGGTCACCCAGTCAAAGAAATCTATCAGATTTGTCTGGCATGACCTTCCGCTGTGAATCCATGCTGCCTTGGGTCCTGTGCCCCTCTGGCCTCTAGATACATAACAATTCCTTTCCTTCAGAAGTGATTCCATAATTTTCCCTACCACTGAGGTTAAACTAACAGGTCTGTAGTTTCCTGCTTCTGCCTTGCTCCCACTTTTGTGAAGGGGAATCACATCTGCCCTCCTCCAGTCCTCAGATACCATCCCATCCTCCCATGATTTGTTAAAGAGGGTAGTCAGTGGTGTCACTAGTTCTATCCTTAGTTCTTTTAGAATTCTGGGATGAATCCCATCAGGCCCCATTGCTTTGTCCACCTTCAGTTTTAAGAGCTCTTTCAGAACTCTTTCTTCTGTAAATGGGCTGGTATCAACTTCTGTATCCAGAGTGTTTCTACTGTTTGTTTAGGTACCTCCTTCCTTTGTAAATACTGAGCAAAAATATTTGTTTAGTATCTCTGCCTTTTCACAGTCACCCTCTGCCCACCTTCCTCCCCTTTATTAAGCCTCACTATCCCTCCCTTGGCAGGGTTTTATTTAACTCTAAAAATTGATTAGCGTTTTGCTTATAAAAGTTCTAAAACATTGTGAAAATGCATAGCACTTGTCTCACTGTGTTGAACAAACATAACACTTATGGAAAACCTATATAAATGCTTTCTGTAGAGTTAGTATTGTCCCAAGAAAAAAACTGCTAATCAATTATTTAAAACCCTGCTTGGTCTTCCTTTGCTCCCTGATGTACCTATAAAAGGTTTTATCCCCCTTCTTAACTGAGTTGGCTGAGATGGGAAGGAACTGCAAATCAAATTTAAACACAACTAGTCAACTAAGCAAGTAATCAACGTCCCTCCAAGCAGACCTTTCAGCCTTTCCCCCAGACCCTCTCTCTGCCTCTTATGGTCAGGGAAAGGACTGTGGAGTAATTCGCCGGTCCCCTGGATTTAAGCTCTGTAGTTTAAACTTGGTCTCTTTTTCCAGCATTACGTGATTGGCTGCCTGAGCTTCTTTGTTCTCTCTTCGGTCCCCAACCTTCCTTGATCACCTCCTTTGCTTAAATTCTGCATCAAATATCATTCAGCCTGCCGGCCAGGTGGCGCTGAGGGTTGAGGCGCTGGACGCCACACCGGCGACCCGGGTTCGGGAATGAGCCAGGACCACTGGGGGTCGGCAGGGGAAGGAAGGGATCGAATGTCTGGAGGATGGCTCTCCTTTCCCTGGGGAGGGTTCCGGGGTTGCGCCACTTTGCAGCGGCACCTGGCGATGGTCGGGTACAGTGCAAGCAGCGGTGGCACGTACAGCGGGGAGGAGCTTGGCGGGTGGCGGTATGCTTTGCCCAGCCGTCATTGCATGTCCAAGCTCCTTGGGAACCAACAAGCAGAAAAAGAACCCTACCACATCTATGGAGATGATGGGGGTTCCAGGGATGCAACCCACATCCCAATGCCGGCACTATGTTCGGGACTCCACGGCCGACCACGCCATCCAGGTAAGGCCTCTCTAATCCCCAGAAGGCCGTCGCGGAGGGCGGGCCTGTGAGGTGATCGGGGGCTAGGTTTGCTTGGGTGGTCAGGGGACTCTGTCCAAGGGGATACAGGGTTCAGGCCGGGAGAAGAGGCTGCTGTTGAGAGGACACCCCGGAAAGATGCCCGGGTGTGGAGGAAAGAAATAGAATTTGGGAAAAAAAGATATATATCATTCATCCCAGTTTTAATAACAGATTCAGCCCAGATGAGATAGAATGTAAAAAAACAAACCAGTAGCTATCAGTAAAACACTATTCCACAGATCAGTACCACTGCCCAGCCCCAATCTTCTCCGTACTTCCTGTTCAGAGCTAGGGCAAAAAAGAAATCAGTTAACCAAAACAAAGAGCAACATGTATATGCAGCAGTTTAAAAAAAAAAAAAAAAAAAAAAGTAACTGTTTGTTGGAGATACTCATTCCACAAAAACTGTGATCCTCGTGATTTTCTACTTCACAAGTGCTCCGCTGCTCCAGTTGGTTACCTCTGCTCCCTGTATATAGCAAACTGGAAGGAAGTGCAAATCAAATAATTTAAACACAACTAGTCAACTAAGCAAGTAATCATCATCCCTCCAAGCAGACCTTTCACCCTTTCCCCCAGACCCACTATCTGCCTCTTGTGGTCAGGGAAAGTCCTCTCAGTTGTTTGTTTCATTCGCCTCAGGAAAAGAAGGCGAATCCGATTTTAAGCAGCATTTGTCCAAATGGTTGGCCAACTGCATTATTTTATCTTACCAGAAGTATGGCAGGGACCTTCCGGCAGTTGTTTATGGCCATTCTACCAGGGGTATGGCTACCTTGGTAGAATGCTTCCATAACGTTTCACCTGCATAGATCTGTGCAGCAGCCACTAGGAGTTCAGTTCATACTTTCACCAAGCACTACAGTTTGGACATTGCCTCTAGGCGCAGAGCCAACTTTGGCCTGGCTGTTTTACAGGACCTCCTTTCTCAGGTGATTTCACCTCCACCCAGTCTAATAGTTTTGTCAAGTTTGGAACTGCTTGGTACTTATCCTACGTGTTATGGCCTGCTGCAAGAGATTTCCCCCGAAGTAAGATAGTACAGTTACGTAACAATGTACCGTACTGGTAGATCTTCGAGGGGATCTCTTGCAGCAGGCCTTGCTTTTCCCTCCCTCCTCCCCCCTTGGCCTGTTAGCTGTTCTGCTTTCTCTCCAAGAGGAGACCTTCAGCCTTCCCTTTCCTGCTGTATTCCTTGAACCTCAGGTTCCTCCTCTGTTCCCTCAGTTGGGTTTTCCGGGGTCTCTGACGGGAGAAGTTGGTAGCTGACATCAGAGAGTGACATCTGAGGTGGGCACCCCCCTCTGGTAGACTGCTAGCTAGAAATTTTCTGTGGTAGCTGGCCTGGTGGCGCTGAGGTGCTGGACGCCTTACACTGCGCTACATCGGCGACCCGTGTTCGGGAACAAGCATGGGCTGCCAGGGGTCAGCAGAGGAGGAGAAGGATTGAGCATCCGATGGACTGCTATCCTTCTCTGGGGAAGGGGGTCGCCAGTGGTTGGCGCTTGTCTGCTCCCTAGCAGAGGCCAGGGGACAGAGCACTGATTGCAGAGAGGAGAAGTTGGGGCAGATGCTTGGAGGGAGCGTGTGTGAATGCGTGCACGCTCTCTCCGTAGGTGTCTTTGAACGCCTCACCTCCTGGAGGAGAAAACCAGGAATCCTCAGATGCCATGGCGAATGATGGAGGACGCCTCGCAGGCTCCGCTCCCGGCTACCCACGGGCTGGCCATACTGGATCTGGTCTCTGGTAGGGGTTGGGGAACCCCGCCGGGGGGGGAGTAAGCCTTGGGAGTATGGGCCTGCGCCAGATGGTAGACGCCGTGGGACAGGGCTCCCTCCGGAGGATGGCCAGCATCAGGAGCAGAAAGAAGTAACCAAAAAAAATCTTCTGTGGTTCTAGTGCCTGACGGTGGAGTCCAACATGTGATGGCCTGCTGCAGCAGATTGTCTCACAGATTTACTGTTACTGTAAGTTCTTGAGTAACTACTTTTTTTTTTTTCATGACCAGTACATCCAGTCTCCTCAATGTGCACAGCCAATTACGACATTCTAGATAGAGATGGTTTTCCTGCTGGCCGTTCTGCAAACAAGCCTGTGGAAACTCAAAAGGTTTCATAAAGTCAACCCCTGTGTTCCAGTTTGTGGTCTTTTCTAAGAAACCCCAAACAACTTTCTGCAACAATAGAACTATATACATTTGCAAACCTGGGGATCTTGGTTTCACATAAAGATTCACATATATTTTTTAAACTGCAGAGCAGCAAGGGGAGAAAGAAAGAAAGAAAGAAAGAAAGAAAGAAAGAAAGAAAGAAAGACTAGAAATGGCAAGTCAAGGAAGGGAGATGGTAGGGGGAATTGAGGGTCCATCGAAGTGGCCAGTTGCAAAGTTCCACAAAAAAATTTGGTTGCACAATCAGACAGACAGACAAGTGACAGAAGAGGGGAGGACAGAAATGTATCCTTGATTTTAACTCTGTCTGTATAACAAATGGGACAGTGTCTTACCCAACCCTGTCACACTGGGCGGTGCTTCGGTAAGTCCATTCTGATGTGGTTTTCTAAAACAGCGTGCAACACTCAACAACGCAGTCATCTATGTAATGTGCCAGCCTGCACTTGTAATGGAAAATTCACAATGGGGCCCAGTCGAATTTTTGGAGTTGCTATTTCTCAACACACTGGAGCAGATCCTTTTGTTATCCCTGAGCAAGATGGTGACAGCCTGCACAGTGTAGTAAAAATGAGCCAGATAAAACTTCCTCACTGAAAAAAAGCCTTTGTCAATTATGAAAAGGTAGTGCTTAAGGCAACTAGGCAGGATGCTTGTTTTGGTAGCAGAAAACAATGAAGGCATACTTGGACATCGAGAGAGTTCCTGGAGGTCTCCGTTTGATAACGAATCCATCATTTGGTAAAGAAAGGAGCCAGCTGATGACATTGTGGGGGTAAGAGTTACATGCTGGCTCATTTGTTATGGTGTATCATTCCTGATTCTAAGTGCCTCCAGGAGGAACTGACAAAGGAACTTAAAAAGAAGGAACAAGTACTTGCAATACACTGCGACTCCTCTGAGTATACAGAGTTGCTTCCCTGAGTATATACAGTTAAAATAGAACTTGAAGAGAACACTTGAAAAGCTTGATGTAAAAACCTTTGGAAATCAAAAGAAGTGTATTTGTGATGAGTCAGACTATGAAAATGAGTCTTTGATCAAAACAACTACGCCCAGTTCTTAAAAATAGATTGGATATGAATGTTAGTAGTAGAGCTAGTGATGGAGAATCTGACTGTCAATTAACATTTTTTTTAGAGGAGGAATCATTTCTGGCACCCTACTCTCCAAGATGAAGGAGGAGCCCCAGAAACCTAAAACGAGGTGGACAAAAATGGGCAGACAGGGCACAACAAAGAGGAAGGAAGGGCAACAGAAACAAACAAGTATGTTTCCAAGGGAGGAAGCAGTGCCACTGTGCAAAATAAATAACATCACAGACCAACAAGAGCCACGACACCAAAATCATTTTAATGTGGTCAGTCTTTCCACGGTCCAACTAAAAGGTCCACAGATATGGGCATTAAATAAAGGGCTACATTTTGTACTGACGACTGGGGTAAACAAATTTGTTATTTAACTGGATTTACAAAAAATCATTTGTATTTTAAATCTGAAGTGCTTTTTTTTTTTTTAACAGTCAACACTGTGTGCTGCCTTTCGCTAGTGTGTCATCAGGGGAAGATGCTTCCAAAAAAAATCAAAACATTTACAAAGAACCTGATGCATTAACAAAAAAGTAAACTTTGTCTTTCTGTAAATGGAACTGTATTCCCTTCTGCAAAAGGCTATGTGTATGATCTGAAAATGATTTGTGATGTAGGCAATGCCAGTCACTACAACAATTTATCAGCAAATGAAAGAGAGGCACTGAAGGAATAGATTAAAAACACAGCAGTAACAATAAAACCAACTGGCAAAGGGCAGCAGTGTTGTCCTGGATACAGATACAGTTACAGAAGAAGTAAATTGACAGCTTGCAAGTGAGAAAGTGTACAAACAAAAAAATCTTATGATCCAACATTGAGGCTGAAGAAAGAAATCGATGTGTTGATAGAAACAGCATATAGAAGTGGGGACATTGATGAAAATGCAAGGGCTTATCTGATTGTGGACCACAACTTGCGTTAATTCATTCATTAACTACCTAAGTTGCTTAAAACCTTTGACAGTTCGCCAAGAAGACCAGTAATCTCTGGCATGGATTCCGTCACAGAGCCTCTGTCACAGTACATTGACTGTCATTTCAACCCAGATATTTTTTGAGGATATCTCTTTGATCAGGCCTCACCTATGGAACTATAGCCTGCCAGGCACTAGGACCACATGAAAATTTTTGCAAGTAGTCAGCCAGGGGCCACCCATGACGATGTCAGATGTTGGTCCATATATAAGCGTGGGCATCCCCTCCTCCTCAATTTTTTCCCACCGTTGATCATACTCGTCTGACTACTGCAGGAAATGCCAGTGCAATAGCTGCTGTTTTTATTTCTTTGCTTAAAACAGTAAGCACATTTATAGATTTTCAGTGACCTGTATGTTGTTGAAGGAACCATCAAAACTGTCCAGTATTGTGACTATGGAGACAACATCTACACCAGCGACTCCTGTAATGTCTGTGTGTATTGCCTAGGCCTAGAACAGAACGTGAAAGCCTGCAAAATTTGCCAGGCGTTTAATTCTGCGAACAGGTGATGACATAAAGCTAGGGTCTCTAGAAAAACATCTCCTCAAGCAAAAGGTAGCTAGGATGGAGATGGCGCTCCAACAGAATAGTACTGCCACATCTCCTGCCCAGTCGACAGAGTCCAGGTCATCCAAATCCTGGGACAAGGCGTCAGGGAGTCACAAACACAAGCACTGGGACAAGGAGAGAGTTCCCTCGGTGCGTTCCAGGTCACCTCGTCACCGTGCAGGTACGACCTTCTCTGCACCTTCATCCACTCTGACAGCGATGCCGCTTAACCCCCACCAACCATCGATATGACACCAAGGTCAGGATTTGACACAGGCTGGTACGTCGCCGTTGATGTTGGGGATTCTATGTCTTCCCTATCGTCTCCTCCAGTCACACCTGTTGACCATACGGGCGCCAACACTCAGTCGATACTGCCGTCTTTCTCAGATGTAAGCTGCCATGGACTTTGATCTAGAGGAACAGGACACTACTAAGAAAAATCTTATAGAATTCCTTGAGTTGCCAGAATCTCCTGCAGTTGTGGTGCCAACTCTGCTCCCTGCTTTGGAGGATGCCACCTTTGCTGCCTGGTACAGGCCAAATAATATTTCAGCTGTACCCAGGAAAGGAGATAAAATGTACGTGGCCTGGAAGTCATTTTATGTCACTGCCCATGATAGGTCTGGGGTACCTAAGTTCCCTTCCTCCTGATACGAAGTCCAGGAAGTTGGACATTCTAGGCAAAAGGACCCTTTTCCTTACCATCGTTGGACCTTCATATTGCTACTTACCAGGCCTACATGATGAAGTACCAAAACACCCTCTGGAGGAAGGCTCAAGGCAGCTGCACAAACCTTACCAGATGGTACTGCAAAACATGAGCTTCTCAAACCCCTTACTACTGGTGCTGATGTGGGCAAGCATTTGCTCCACACAGCCTGTGATGTCTCAGATGCTTCTGACGGGGCTGTGGTCTCTGGCATCTGTTTCAGGAGATCTTTTTGGCTTAGAGTGGCGGGGTTTGTGAATGACCTGCAACAGTCCATTCTCTGTGCCCCATTTAGAGGACGCAGGTTGCTTGGTTCTGAGGTACAAGATATTCTATTCAATTTCAGGCCTTAGGCAGAACCTTGAAGTCTGTGCATTCCTTCTACCCAGCCTAGTGGTAGGAGCAGGGGTCCTTTGCTTCCGGCAGGTATTAGACATTGCCCAGCAGTCAGATGGCAGGGGCAAGGGAGCAGAAGCCTTACTAGCCCCCAGTACCCCCCCAGGTGCCCATTCAGAAGCTCTTAAAGGTGGTGGCGTAAAAGGAAACCATCCAAACTGGCTCTGCCTGACATCTTATACACCCCCCAGCCACCTTCACCTTCAGGGGTGGTTGGTTGGGGGCCGGGTTGCCTCACCCTCCACTTGAACCAGTGGAAGGAGGTGACTACAGATGCATGGGTTCTAGAAATCATTGAACAAGACCATGCTCTGGAGCTTGTAGAGATGCTCCCAGATCATCTGCCACTAATGACGCACTATCTTCCAGAACAGCTTCCTCTGCTTCTGTAGGAATTGCAGACTTTGCTACAGAACAGGGTCACAGAACCTGTACCCTTAGATCAAAAGCACATGTGTTTTTACTCTCAGTACTTCTTGGTCCCAATGTGGACAGGAGACCTGTGGCCTATCTTGGATCTCAGGGAGCTGAACTTCTTAATAGAGTTCAGAATGGTCACCTTGCAAGACCTACTCCCACTGCTGCAGGCAGGGTATGGGATCTGTTCTCTCTATATGAAGGATGCTTACCACCATATCAAAATCTGGAAGCCTCACAAAAAGTACTTGAAGTTCCTGTTTCAAGAGGAACATACCAATTCAGTGTGTTACCCTTTGGCTTGTCTGTACCATGGGTCTATAACAAATGCTTGGCAGTAGCAGCAGCAGTCCTTCGCAAGGAAGGCCTGCATGGTTTCCCTTACCTGGATGACTGGCTAGTGAAAGCCCACTCCTGGAATCTGCTCCTGAGGACCTTAGCTCAAACCAGATAGGTGTTCAGTGCTCTGGGGGTGACTGTCAGCATATCAAAATCAGTGTTGACTGCTTGCCAGTGACTGCAGTATATAGCAGCAGTCTTGGACACGGCCGAGATCTCATCCTTCCTGCCCCTAGACAGGGCCAACTGCCTGGTTGCCCAAGCACAGTTAGTGCACTACAGCTGGTATGTCTCAGCTAGGACATTCCCATGCCTTTTGGGCCTCATGGCAGTGGCCATTGTGACAGTACCATTGGCCAGACTGCACATGTGGATTCCTCAGTGAACCCTAAGAGTCCAGTGGGATCAGCTCACAGACAACCTAAAACTAATTATTCTAGTTGCGTCCCCTGTGCGCAAAGAGCTCAAGTGGTGGCTAGAGCCCAGCAACCTGTTAAAGGAGGTTCTCTTCCTGATCCCATCCCCTCTTTAGATTCTCTCAACAGATGCTTCGGGGATGGACTGGGGTGCACATCTGGGCTCCCATCAGATGCAGGGTATGTGGACCTCAGTGGAGAGCACCTTGCACATAAATGTTCTAGAGATGCGAGCTGTTCTGTATGGGCTTCAGGCCTTTCAGGACCACCTGTCCCCCAGGTCCTCTGCTAATACAGATGGACATTGTCACTGTGGTGCATTACATCAGCAAGCAAGGGGGGACTCATTCCTATCCCCTATGCAGGGAAGCAGTTAAAGTTTGGTATTGGGCTCTGGAACACAATCTAGAACTGTCAGCAGTACATGTTCCAGGCACCCTAAACGTCTTGGCAGACAGGCTAAACGGGTCCCAATCCAGGATGCAGGAGTGGGAACCGCTGACCTTGGTAGTCGAAGACCTTGACTCATGGTGTCATCCAGAGTTGGACCTTTTCGTGTCCCTACACAACACAAAACTGTTACTTTTCTGCTTGCTTGCTCCGGGGCCTAAAGATTTCTGGCGCGACATGTTGTTCCCCTCTTGGAAAGGAAGGTTCCTGTAAGCCTTCCCTCTAGTTCAGAGAATGCCACTCAAGCACCAGATAGAGAGGCAGCTGTAATACTCATTGATTCCAATGGCCTTGACAGATCTGGTTCCCCTTAATGTAACAGCTGGTGGTGGAACCCACAGTGTTTCTGCCCCTATGCTAGGGTCTACTGTCACAGGAACAGGCAACCCTGGTCCATCCAGGCCTAAATCTCTCCATCTACACGCATGGCTCCTGAAGACATAGCCATTACTCATTTTGGGGTTTTAGAAAAGCTCACTTTGGCTCCTTTTGAGACAGCCGTAACTTGTGGCTTATACATTCTCTTGGGAAGCATTATTTTTAGTTGCAGTCACTTCTGCTTGAAGGATGTGTGAGCCTCCTTATTTGATTTTCTACAAAGTGTCTTTGTGTACCAATTCTAAGTTTCTTCCAAAGGTGGTGTCTGAGTTTACTTTAAATCAAACCATCCACCTGCCAATGTATTTTCCAGAGCATGCTAATCCAGCAGAAACATTGCTCCTTACCTTAGGTGTACATAGAATCCTCAGATACTGCACCCACACCGTACCAAGGACTGCAGTAAGTCCTCACAGCTTTTTGTTTCCTTCACTCCTGGGAAAGAAGGCACCCCAGTTTTGAAACAGTGTGTCCAAATGGCTAGCAAACTGTATTACTTTTTGTTACAGAAAGTATGGTAAGGAACTTTGTGATGTGGTTCGTGGACATTCCACAAGAGGCATGACCACTTCTGTAGCTTCTTTCCGGATGCTTCCATTGCAGAGATCCGTGCAGCTGCCACCTTTGAGTACTGTCCACACTTTCACCAAGCACTATAGTTTGGACATTCTGTTTTAGAAGGGCTGGTGTTGCCCTAGATGTGCTACAAGGCCTGCTGTCAGAAGCTTGTAGGCTCCAGCCCCCCCAGACTCTCAGCTTTTAGTACGACTTGGGACTCATTCCAAATCTGTGGCATGATGAAAGAGATATCCCCAAAGAAGATAGAATAGTTACGTACTTACCATAACAGTAGATCTTTGAGAGAATCTCTTTCAGCAGGCCACTTCATCCTACCTTCCTTCCTTCTCTTTGGGTCTACAGCACTAGACTTCTGTGATGCTGTCTCTATTCCTTCATTTTCCAGCCCTCTGTCTTGCTTAGTTTGTAGAGGGCTGGATTGTTGCCTGGTTCCCTAGAGGGAGGTCCTCTAAGCAGATCTCGGGGGGGGGGGGGGACTGAGGAGAGGAGGGGCCATATGTATACACCGACTTCTAATGTCGTTGTGGGTGGCCCCTGGAAGACAATGATTTTTTTCAAAGACCTACTGTTATAGTAAGTATGGAACTATTCTTTTTTAACCAGCTACTGTTCGGCGTATTATTACTTATTTCTGTAGATAAGATCACTATTTTATTTCATATTAAACGTGTTAACAGTTGACACACAGGTAACTTATTATTTTACCTTTAGCTCTGAAAAGTTTGAGTTTGTAAAACAAGCCAGCATTGAATACAAACTGCATGTCAAAATACAACATTGCAGCAGTTGCTGCTTTTGTTTATAGATACACGCATTACTTTCAGTCAGCATCTGTGGTATCCGATTTATACCACACATGTCACTGTGTTGCATGACCTGACAACATGGAAAAATAACACCAATGCAAAAATTTGTTATTTTCTGTGTTGTTGTGACAGGCAGTCAGAGCTGGTTGGATGGATGGATGGATAGATAGATAGATAGATAGATAGATAGATAGAGGATGGGAATGTGTTCACCTGCTAGACAAAATAGGCCCATGCAACCCAGCCGGAGGATTCACCTGGAAAAATTCTGTCATAGCTCAGTGTGCCTTTCATGGTCAAAAATGATAAATATGTCCAGTGCATTTCTGTGTTATTAAAACTCTAGATGTGTGTATATATATATTTATAAAATGGGTAGGAAAAATCAGTGAAAATTGGGTTCCCTGATTGGATAAAACACACCACGTCCCTGTGCATGATCCTTCAATAACTGCACACCTCCCACTGTGACCGCACACCTGCACTACTTTCCATCCCTCAGAACCCTCTCACTAGCAGCCTAGACAAGAAGATCACTCCACACCTAGCACACAGGCTGCCACACACATAACCTAATATTACCAGCCATAACCAAGTACATCTGTGTAGCTGTCCCACACTGCAGACAGTTACCTGGTTGATCCTACCATGATTCTGGTACATTCAGACTGATTTAAACAAACAAAAAAACTCATCTAGTTGATCTTCCATTTATACAGTGTTTTCAGGTGTAATGACTTTCACTTTCATCTTCCACTGCAGCATAACCGCCGAGCAGCTTTGATTGCGGTAAAAAAAAATGCTGGCAAAGCTTTATAATGAGGAAGGTTTTGTACAAAAATATGTAAGCTGTGTGGTTTTAAACTAACTTCAGTTACCTTTATCTGGAAAAAAAAAGTCACCAAGTATACACAGAGTAGAGCGAATTGACGGCTTCAAAAGAGTAGACGCAAGCATGAGTGACTTGCTATAGCAACATTCTCTCAGGCTTGCTTCTACACTTCTGAAGCTGCTGACTCTCTCCTTCGCTTTCCCTCTCCTAGCTGTACACCTGGTGACTTTTTTAGACAAAAGTAACTGAATCCAGCTTAAAACTACACAGCTTACATCTTTTTGAACAAAACCTTCCTCATTATAAACCTTTGGCAGCATTTTGTTTACTGTAGTGAACACCACTCACTCATGCTACACTGTAAGACAAAAGGAAAGTCATTAGACCAAAGACAGTGTAAAAATGGCAGGGTCAACCAGAGTTTTTTTTTTTTTTTTTTTTCCCACTTTTAAGTTATCAAAATCATGGCAGGATCAACCAGGTCACCGAAATAAAACTCCTAAGTTCAGCCAGACAGGGATTTTTCTAATGCCCCCCACCCCTCCAAAAAACAAACATTTCTAGCCATTTTATAAAATAGATAATCCACTACAGGATGTGCAGTCGTACTCTGATATACGCATGCTTTGGATGGTTGGACGCACTCAGCCTATGTCCTCATTCGTCACAACGCACGCCAATACTTGCATACATCAAAGTACGACCGCATGCCCTGTAATGGATTATCTAGTACATATACAGTACTAGCCAAATTACAGTTGTTTGAAGTTTAGCTTGTATAGTTGCGGTACAAGTAAGATGTTTTTTTTCAGACAAGCATATTGCCAGCAAATATTAATAAAATACTAGCATGCTGATTAAATTCACTTGCCTAAATGCTTTGTACTATATATTTTTCTTTATGTTCTCGATCTGCATATTTGCTAGGCCCACCATGATATTGCTAACCTTGTATGGTTGCTGCACAAGTGTCATGATATTAAAGTATCCCTGCCTTGAAGGGAGTGATGTGTGGATAATGCAGAAAGGTATTTTACCAGTTGGAAAGGTAGTGGGACAGAGACGGATAAATATGATGGGGAAGTGACCATATTGTAACAAAAAAAAAATACTGAAATGCCAGTAAGGTATAAATACTACTGAGATGGGAAGACATCTGGAATTATTTATGTGATAAAGAAATAAAAGTAAGACCCCCAGTAGTCTTGCACTGCTGCTTTCAATCCCTGATGCACATAATACAGTTATTTTTTTGATTTGCTTTTTCAGGTGAGTTCTAGGGCTCAGCCGCTGAAACGTGCACGTCACTGTCACCTTTTTTATGCAGTGTTAAATTCCCACTACTCTCCCAGCCAATACAATCGCTTTCTACGTTATCCACACAATTTATCTGTCTCTGCACTAATACCAACCTAGCTGGTACAGTTACTTTCTATGTGATCCACACAGTGTTCCCATACAATGATGGGGAGTGGCCATATAGTTGAAAAACTATTATAAAATTATTAAAAATAGTGAAATGCTAGGAAGGCAATACCAAATGTGAAGATGTCTAAATTATTCTTACCATAAAAATAAAACTTAAGGTTCTCAGCAGTCTTGCAGTGCTGATGCACATAATCAAATTATTTTCTAATTTCTTTTTTTCAGTTGTTTAACCAAGAGTCGCCCACTAAGCTGAAAGCTTGTTTACAGGTGCGACCTGGGAGCACAGGGAAGTTTAAGTGACTTGCTCAGGGTCACACAGTATGCAAGTGGGGGCTGTGGGATTCAAACCCAGGTCTCCAGATTTGCAGCTCAGAGCCTTAAACCACTGCGCTATACTGCCTCCCTAATTTCTTTCCTAATTTTCTTTTTAAGGCGAGTTCTGCAGCTCAGCCTTTGAAATGTGCAATTGATGATCTCCTTTTTTATGCAATTCAGTGCTGCCACAGTAATACTGTTTAGCAAGTTAAGAAACTATAGCTTCCCTACCTCCCATCATTGAATTCCGGGTGTGGAAAAAAGAATTGCTAGCCAGTTAAAAGCTCAGCATTACAGGGATGAAATGTTTGTGTAACAAATAAGGCAGTTCAGAAAAAGACATAGCAAGCTACATTAAAACTATTTTTTTTTCATTATTTGCAGATTCTACGTGGGAGTTTTTGCGGTTAATTCTAGACCTTTCTATGAAGGTTCTCAAACCTGATGGAAAGTACTTCACGCAGGTATGCTGCAGTATAATGTTTTTAAAGAGATCTATCTGGCACTGATTTCTGTGTATGATTTTAAGAGTTTGTTCATTACTTGGTCAGACTTTGATATCTGTGTGTAAGATCTGAAAAGTTTTGTTCACATTTGCCCATACTTTGATTTTGGAGTGTGAGATTGCTTGCTTGCTTGCTCGATTGATTTATTATTGACCAGGTAAGTGCACCAGACAAATAAATGCTTATTTTCAGGTAGGACTAGAGATGTTGCGAAGTTTTAATTCGCAGGTGAAGTCGCCAAATTCGCCTCTGCGGATAATTTCACAAAGTTTTCCTATTTAATAGGAAATTCGCTATTGGTAACTTCGCTTAGCAACTTCACCTTTAACTTCTCCTTAGGGTACACCAAGGCGATGTTGGATCAAAATGAAGCTACTGATACTCCTGTCTCAAGGTCAGCAGTCCTCTGTCCCCACCTAACTCCACAACAGCCTGAAGACCCTTTGCCACCCCACCCCCCCGTTCTACCACCACCACATGCTGCATCCACTCATCCGTCCCAGTCAGGAACAATTCTAACATTCTCTGACCTGTGTGTGTGAGCCATTTATACTCTTCACTGCCAGTGTGACATGCTGGCAAATGCCCAGAATGTTGCTACCACTGCAGATGGGCTTAGTACAATTTTCCCCCAGCTAGAGATGAATACTACCCCAGGTACCGGTGCCCATAGTGCTGTAATGCACAGAAAGGAGCTGCCAGCTGCTTGGCCACTGGTCCACATATCCATACCGGGATCTATTATCCAGATCAGGCTGAGTGCACCACCACCACCAGCAGTCAGTGGGACACCAGCAACCTCCTCCTTGACCACTGTTCCTGGTACTGAGACAGAAATGTTACTACCTCTTGGACTGATCATCTTCTTGTCACCTCCCCCAGCACCCACCAGCATGGATGCCACAGATGTGGCAGAGAATAATTTAGCAACATGAATGCCACTTCCTCACTTCCACCGACTACACCTTTGCTACTGCTTCTACCTGCCCCAGAGCCAATGGACGAAGCTGTTGCAGAGGTAGTTTTTTAGGTGCAATAACATTTTGCCCCACAAAACCTATGCACTTTTTGCCCACCTTGCCGGCACCTCTCCCTTTACTTGAGCTTCTCCTTCATCATTTTATGTATTTAGATTTGTAACATTGCGAGGGGAAAAAAGTAAAACACTACAGTAACGCTAAATATCAGCAACCAGCAGCAGCAGGCAGCACCTCACCAGAGGAATTCTCTGTCTTTTTTTTCCCCATCGTGACTGCTCAGAAACCAGAGATTGTGGTGTGGTGGTTACCTTTGACTGAGTTACATCACGGTTCGCATTCACATGGCTGTTAACATGGTTTAAAGCAACTGTGTTGGTCAAAAAAAACATGCTAAAACCCTGCTCTGAGCGGGGTTACAGAAATTCAGGCAGTTTGGAAAGTGATTTATCTGCTTCATTCTAATTTTCATTCATTGACCTTGTTTCAAAGAATATATTAAGTGTTCATCTTAACTCCTGGGGGTTGATTTTATACGGGCAAAAATGTGTTTTGTTGTTTTTTAGCTTAACTTGGTCAGTTTTTGTTGGACTTGTCCAAAACTTGCTATGGTTGAACAGCAGGAGCACCCCCCACCACCACCACCACCACACACACACACTTACTGACTGCATTGAATTTCACATGGCTCCCTCTCAAAATTCTAGTTAGTTCCACTACCCCCTACTCACTCCATGATGAATACTTCAGGAGCCTGGGCAGTCCTGGTGACGGCGGTGCATTTTCATTTGTGGACTGCTCTGTCACTCAGGTTGCTGCAGTGCTGCTGTGATGTCCATCACTCTTTGTCTTCCACCCAACGCAACCCCTACTCCAGCTCCAGACCTCCAGGCAGCCTCACATGGCGCTTTGCTCCACAGTGCACATGAAGTGCATTACCCTGATGGACTAAGCACCCTAATGGCAGCAATTCAGTGCAGTTGCAGTGTGTCATTGAACTAGTCATATTCATCATTGTGCACTGCGGTCTTTCTAGCAGTCTACTGCTGAAACCTGTTCTTGTTCACTTAGTTTTGTACTTGCACAACTTAAATGTTGCTTGTTCTGTTTAGAACAGCTTTCCCTCTTGAATGTGCTCATTCACCCCGTCTCTGACATAATAGTAACATCTACTGTATTTTTGTTGTAACGTAAGTTGTAAAACCTGAAACTCTAGTGTGGAACCTTTGTAAAAGAGCACTTGTGCTCAAAGGTATTATCTGAGTCTTCTAATAACTAAGTAAATACATGCGTACATAAATAGACTTGGGGAAAAGGCAGGCAAATGGAAAAAAAATGTTTAGCAAAATTGTGTTTACTGGTTGTCCATGGGGTAACCAGTTGCCTGACACATGATTGTCCCTCCCAGTAAATTGATAGCCTGGGACATTGGGCTATGACATTTGTTGACCCCTGTGTATAAGTGCAGCATGTGGCAGCAGGAGAATGAGCATGTGGATATAGCTACCCCCCTCCCTTTTTCACCTTAAGAAACTCTGCCAATTCAAAAAAGAACTCCATCGCTTCCTGGTGGAATCCTAAGAGGGCAACTGCTGTGCATAGCAATAGGAGTTCCATCCCCCCCCCACCTTCTTACCCCTCTCGCCCCATGAGTCCTCACCTCTCCCCTCCACTTGGTTTCCACTTCCCCTAGGCTGCCCCTGTGCATACAGCACTTATCAGCTTGTTCTCCCTCATCACCATACCCCCTTTTCCTATCCCCTAATAACATTCTACAATATGCCTCCTCTGTACCCATGCCAATGCTCTCCATACCTCCTCCCTTTTCTTTGACAAAGCCAATTTTAGCTGCCAACTACAAGCAACCTGCACTTCATAACTAGACCTGTAGACTAAAGATATTTCTGTAATAAAAGTATTTGTATTTGAGGTTATACACCACATTTATCTTGCTTGTAAAATAGTCTTGTCACTTGGCTATTGTATGTTCTCGCCATATTATGTAAATTGTACTGTTTTGTCTGTTCTTCTACTGACTTGGAGCCTTTGTAAAAGAGCCAGTGTGAATCAAAGGTTGTAATTCTGAAACTGAAATAGAAACAAAGAATTTATCGGCAGATAAGGACCGCTTGGCCCACCTAGTCTGCCCATTTCCCTACCTAATGCATCGGCTGCAGATCCTAGTTAACCAACAGCCTACTTCCTCCTACCCCCCACTAGAATTGCCTTATGTCTGTCTCATGCATTCTTGAATTCCTCCACTGTTTTTGAGTCCACTACCACCTCAGGAAGGCTGTTCCATATATCCACAACCCTCTCCGTGAAAAAATACTTCCTCACATTACCTTTGAGCCGTCTCCCCCAATCTTCAAATTGTGCCCCTTGTTCTTGCACATCTCTTTTTCTGAAAGATGCTACCATCTTGGACTCTGTTGATTCCCTTGATGTACTTGAAACTTTCTATCATGTCCCCCTCTCCTCGAGTGTATACATATTAAGCTTCTTTAATCTCTCTTCGTATGTCTTCTGGTGCAGACCCTGCACCATTGTAGTTGCCCTCCTCTGGACAGCCTCCATCCTGTCTATGTCCTTGCAGAGATGGGGTCTCCAGAACTGGACGCAGAACTCCAGATAGGGTCTCACCAACTGTCTGTACAAAGGGATAACTTCCTGTTTTCTACTGGTGATGCCTCTCCCTATGCATCCCAGTGTCCCACCAGCTGTTCTTACTGCCTTCTCACATTGCTTGTCCACCTTAAGGTTATCTGATATGACTACCCCCAGGTCCCTTTCCATTTCTGTAGTTGTTATTATCTCACCCCCCATTGTGTACTCTTCTCCTGGATTTTTGTTTCCCAGGTGCATTACTTTGCACTTCTTTGCATTGAATCTAAGCTGCCATACCTTTGACCATTCCTCCAACCTTGCCAAGTCCCTTTGCATCCTCTCCACCCCACCTTCTGTATCAACCCTGTTGCAGATCTTTGTGTCATCTGCAAAGAGACATACTTTTCCTTCCAGTCCCTCTGCAATGTCACTTATAAAGACATTAAAGAGGACCGGTCCCAGTACTGAACCCTGCAGATCTTACTTCGAGACACAGCTCTTGCAGCAGATTACACCATTTGGACTGAAGCCGGCAGGCGTCAGGACCCCACGGAAAAATTCTAGCTAGCTATCTTCAGCGGGGACTGCCCCCGATGTCGGTCCCGCCTCCGACGTCAGGCGTGGTACAAAAGGGGGCGGTCCCGCCAGATTCCCCAATTCTTTCCCGCCGTCGACTTAGCTTGTCTTGACCCTTCGGTTACAGTCTAGCGTGCGACGCGTGGTTTAAGTGCTTCTCTCCGAGAAAATTAGAATTTCTTCAAGCAAGACTTTTGCTGATGTCCTCTCCGACCTCTGGTCACTCCTCCAAGTGTGCTTGAGGGAAACAGATCCCTTTTAAGGACCCCCATACAGCCTGCGTTAGGTGCCTGGGCCCAGACCACGATACCCGGGCCTGCCCTTCCTGCCAGGGGTTCAACAGTCGTACTCGGATCCGACGTCAGAAGGCTCTTCAGGCCTTTTTGTTGGAGGAAAAGCTGAAGACCATGTCCTCCAAGGGGGAATCTGCCTCTCAAAAGTCCCACAAGCACACGGAGAAAAGAAGGGAGAAGGCCCCTTCCAGGTCCCCTTCCAGGGCTTCGGTCACGCAGCTCCGGTTCTAGGTCCGACCGCTCTCCTTCCAGGTCCAGCTCTCAGCCTCCCCCGGCTGCAGTAAGGAAACCTTCTTCTCAGACCAAGTCCACCAGGCCGTCCTTGTCTTCATCCAAGGCCTTGGCGAAGTCCGGGGAGCGCCACCACCATCACCACAAGTCAGGTTCCCGCTCCTCGGTACCCGATGTCAGGTCTTCTTCTGTGCCTCCTCGCAAGACTCTGGAGCTCATGCCCTTAAAGAGACCTGTGGACCCGATGCCGGCGCGACCGTCGGCTGCGCGTCATACCTCCCTGGAGCAGCCGTTGGCCAGACGACCGTCGCCGGCAGGGGGACCGACGTCCGCTCCTCCTGAGAAGAGGGCCCTGTCGCCTCCGACTGACGTCGGTCAGGAGACTTTGACTGAGGAGGACCAGACGGGTGACCCCGGTTTCGTCGAAACTCCCAGGGAATCCTCGCCGTTACCTGAGCCCCCTGCTGCGCCGATGCCGGGACCCGACGACCGCCCACCGGCGCCCGGGCCATCGTCGGGCCTTTCTTTAGCGGAAGTGAAGGACCTCTTCACCTCCTGGTGGGACACCATAAAGAAGGACATGGTTCCCACTGCTCCTCCTCCTTCTCCGGTTACTGCACCCCCTTCACCATCGGGGTCCGCAGGCCGTTTACCTTCTCCCGGGAGCCTAGATCCCCTCCCAGGGGGAGAACAGAAAAACGGAGACCTCCGTCGAAATCTTCTTCTGGATCACCCAGCCCCAAGAGATCCAGGAGACACCGACGTTCGCCTTCAACGGAGGACACGGGATCAGACTACTCTGCCTCTAGATCCCCATCTCCACTCTCCATCCCTTCTCTGGACCCACGTGAGATGCCAAAATCTCCTCCGGATGACCCTTCGTTCCTTGATATTATGAGACACATACAAGAGAACATGGGATGGGATGCAGAAGACCTAGACCCTGAAAGGGTACGCCTCGCCAAATATCTTCGGCAGAAGGACCCCAAGCCTGTGGTGGTACCACCCTTGGTGGACACTTTTGTGGACGTCACCAAGGCAGCGTGGAAGCGTCCACACTCGCTCCCGGCGATGCCGGAAAAAGCTGATCATCTGTACAAGGCTCCTAAGGACGACCAGTACTTGACGCAGCAGCCTCAGGCCGATTCTCTGGTCATTACAGCCTCACATGACCGGTCACAGAGGCCGCAACATTTGAGCACCCTGCCACCTGACCCAGAGTCCAAGCAGTTGGACGCATTGGGCAGGCGCACGTATGCCTCCACTACATGCGCCATCAGATCCTTAAACTATCTAACCCACATGGTTCAGTTCCAGAACGCTTTGAGGGAACAGGGTCTGGAAACAGATGAAAAATTGCCTGAAGGTGAGCAGAAGGAGGAGATGCTTCAGCTCCTCCGTACGGGTTCAGACGTGGGACCCAAGTGCTACGAGCCGCGTACGACTCCGTGGACTCATCGGCCCGAGCAGCAGCTTCTGGCGTATGCCTCCGGAGACACTCCTGGTTACGCGTCTCTGGTTTTACCCCGGTCATCCAGAAGAATATTATGGACGCTCCTTTTGAGGGAGAAGTATTGTTTGGTAATCCTTCAGAGAAAATCATTACCAGACTTCAAGAGGCCGGGAAGGCGGTAAGGTCGGTTCAGGCCATGTACCGACCCAAGCTTGGTTCCTTTCGTAGGAACCAAAGCCGGTTTCGTGGGCGGACGCAGAGGCAGCAGCCCCACTCCGCTGCACATCAGAGGGGCTCCGGTTTCTGTAGAGCCCAGGGAAAGCAGCCCGCCAGCCGAGGTCAGCGTTCTCCTAAGAAGGCCCAGCCAGCGGGCCCATCAGCCACCACAGCCTGACTCCTTTCCGGCCCCCATCCCTCAGGATCAACGGGAAATCATGGTCGGGGGTCGCATTGTGAACTTCCTGCCAGGATGGCAGGCTATAACCACCGACAGGTGGGTTCTTCAGTTGGTCAGTCTAGGCCACTTTATAGAATTCGCAGAAAAGCCACCCTCGAGGCCTCCTTTGCTCTCCCGATATCCGGGTCAGCACAAAGCTTTGATCTGGCAAGAAGTACTCGCTCTCCTGCGAAAGGGAGCGATAGAGTATGTCCCGGAGAACCAGAGAGGACAAGGATATTATTCCCACTTCTTCCTGGTTCCAAAGAAAACAGGGGACCTCCGTCCGATTCTGGACCTCAGCGACCTCAACGTGTCGGTCGCCTACAAGAGATTCCGCATGGTGACTCTTCCGGGTCTTATTCCCATGCTGAAACAAGACGCCTTTTTAGCGTCTCTAGACATGCAGGACGCATACCTGCATATCCCTATGGCTCAGGCGCACATGAGGTTCCTGCGCTTGAGTTTCTCCAACCACCTTCAGTTCCGAGCCCTTCCGCTCGGACTGTCCTCCACCAAGGGTTTTACCAAGTGCATGGCAGTCGTGGCAGCATCTCTGAGGAAACAGGGCCGTTATGTGTTCCCGCACTGGACGACTGGCTTCTCATGGCCGCCTCCAGAGGCTGCACTACACGCGATTCAGAGCACCCAGGATCTGTTCCGTCCCTGGGCATCCTCATAAATTACGAAGTCTCTCCTGGTACCGTCGCAGAAACTGCAGTTTATAGGCGCAGTACTGGACACTGTTCAGGGAAGAGCTTTTCTTCCGACCGACAGAGCAGAGCGCATCAGATCCCTCATAAGGGATTTATCGTAGAACAAGATCGTACCTGCCAGGTCGGTCCTTCGCTTGCTCGGACACATGGCTGCGGCCATTCCTACTGTCCCTTTCGCAAGGCTCCACATGCGGGTAACTCAGTGGATGCTCAAAGTGCAATGGGACCAAAGGCAAGACCACTTGTAGCATCCGGTCAGAATCACGACCGTGATTCGAGATTGGCAGTGGTGGCTAGTCCCAGGGTCGCCTCCTCGGGCGCCTCTCAGAAGCGCCGCCCCCGAGGTAACCTCACCACGGACGCCCAGGTCTTGGGTGGGGCACACCTGGACGGGTAAAGTCCCAGGGTACGTGGACCCAGATGGAAGCTCATCTTCATATCAATGTCCTAGAGATGAGAGCGGTTCTCTATGCCCTGCAGGCCTTTCAGTCTGTAATCCCTCCGTGTACTCTTCTGCTTCAGACAGACAACACGGCGGTGATGTATTACCTCAACAAACAAGGAGGCGCACACTCTTACCCCTTTGCAGGGAGGCCATGAGGGTGTGGGATTGGGTAATCGGACACGGCGCAAATCTGATCACTGTGCACGTTCCCGGGGTGGACAACACGATTGCCGACAGCCTGAGTCGTTCCCAGGCCAGAGTCCACGAGTGGGAACTTCTTCAAGAGGTAGCAGAGGATCTGTTTCTTCGATGGGGAATTCCAGAATTAGACTTGTTCGCATCCCCATCCAACGCAAAACTGCCCAATTTTTGCTCGCTAGATCCAGGGCCTGGTGTTTTCTGGCGAGACGCATTATCCCTCTCCTGGGCGAACAGATTCCTCTACGCTTTCCCTCCCTTCCCGTTGATCCAGAGAGTCCTTCTCAAATTGCGCAGGGAGCACGCACTCATGATCCTGGTGGCCCCGTTCTGGCCCAGACAGATCTGGTTCCCTTTGTTGGTGCAACTATCTCGGGAACCCCCGCTCCCGTTGCCGCTCAGCTCCCACCTACTGTCTCAGGAGAAAGGTTCACTTGTCCATCCGGACCTACGTTCGTTGAACCTGCATGCTTGGCTCCTAGAGACATAGCCATCTTGCGTCACGGGGTCTCGCAAGAGGTTGCAGAGGTCCTTTCTGCAGCCAGAAAGCCGGCAACGCATGCGACGTACGCCATGAAATGGCGCCGTTTTTGTTTATGGTCGCGAGCACGCGATTTTTCCCCTTTAGGTTGTCCTGTGGGAGTAATTTTGGATTATCTGCTCTCCCTCTTTCATTTGGGTCTAGCCTACTCCTCTATTAAGGTGCACCTCTGTGCCATTTCGGCCTATCACCTCCCGGTGGGACATCGTACAGTGGCTCAGTTGGACGCCACTCGGGAATTTCTTAGGGGAGTGTTACACCTTAGGCCTCCTATTAAGGACCCTGTGCCTCCATGGGATCTGCTCTTTGTCCTGGAACAGCTTACGCTCTCCCCCTTTGAACCTGCCGCGGATTGCGAGCTACGTTTTCTGTCGTGGAAAACGTTGTTTTTAGTTGCTGTTACTTCGGCCAGAAGAATATCTGAACTTCACGCCTTATGCAAAAGAGCCTTATTTAGTTTTCCACCGGGACAGAGTATCCCTGAGGATGAACCCCAAATTTTGCCTAAGGTGGTCTCTTCACTCACTCTGAACCAGGATATTGACCTTCCTGTCTACTTCCGAGTTACTCGAGATGAGAGGCTCTGCTTCACACCCTGGATGTTCACCGCAGCCTGAGGTTTTACTTCAACAGAACTAAGTCTTTTCGTAGTTCTGAGCAGCTTTTCGCTTCTCTGAGAGAATGATGGGCCAACTCGTATCTAAACAGTCCCTTTCTCGCTGGCTTGTCCAGTGTATTTCTTACTGTTGTGATATAAAACAAAAGCCCCTCCCGGGCACAGTCCGGGGTCATTCTACTAGAGGTGTGGCCACCTCCTTTGCAGCTCTCAGAAATGTCTCCACCTCTGCTATTTGTGCTGCAGCCACTTGGAGTTCTGTGCATACCTTTATCAGGCATTATAGCCTGGACATCTCCTCTCGGCGAAGGGCTGGTTTCGGCCTGGCGGTGCTACAGGGTCTCCTGTCCTAGGTTCAGGACCTGGAATTCATTTCCTTTTTTCCTTCTCCCGGAATTTCTGGCAGCGTTACTGCTTGGGAATCAGTCCTAATGGTGTAACCTGCTGCAAGAGCTGTGTCTCGAAGTAAGATAGTACAGTTACGTAAGAACTTACCGTAACAGTAGATCTTCGAGAACAGCTCTTGCAGCAGGTACCTTCCCGCCCACCTTCCCCCTTGGAGGAGGCATGGCTCAGTTTTTTCTGAGCAGGGTTTTACCTTTCTGTCTTCTGACGGCGAATCCTCGGTCTCCCATTTTGATGTCAGCCTGCGGCCGGAGGTCTCCGGCGGGAGAACTGGGGAAATCTGCCGGGACCTCCCCCTTTTGTACCACGCCTGACGTCGGAGGCGGGACCGATGTCGGAGGCGGTCCCCGCTGAAGATAGCTAGCTAGAATTTTTCCGTGTGGTCCTGACGCCTGCCGGCTTCAGTCCAAATGGTGTAACCTGCTGCAAGAGCTGTTCTCGAAGATCTACTGTTACGGTAAGTTCTTACGTAACTGTACTTTCCCCACTAGTAACCCCCCTTTCTTCAGAGTAAACTCCGTTTACTATTACCCTCTGTATCCTGTTGTCCAGCCAATTTTTAACCCAGGCTACCACCTTGGGACCCACTCCAAGGCTGGCTAACTTGTATATTAATCTTATAAATAAAAAAATCAATATAGATAGAGTAAAGAGGAAGAGATAAACTGTCCCTAGAACTGTGGACATTTGTTATCATAGTAGTAGAGGAAATGTAAACAGAACCTCTTTGTTTCGCCATGTCACCCCCCCCCCCAAAAAAAAAAAAATGTTTTACAGTTACAGCTATTTTTGTGGCAGTTGGAATCCCCATGCATTTTAATCTAGAATGAGGTGTAGTAAAACATTTGGCCACTAGATGGGGAGAGAGATACACCTCTTCATAGAATGCACACAATGGTAAGAGAATTGGTCCTTCGTTTTCTGCT
Source organism: Neoceratodus forsteri (assembly GCA_016271365.2). Taxonomy (NCBI): domain Eukaryota; kingdom Metazoa; phylum Chordata; order Ceratodontiformes; family Ceratodontidae; genus Neoceratodus; species Neoceratodus forsteri. The sequence goes on from CM057458.1 coordinate 560,113,094, forward strand.
TATTCATGATTTTCTTGGGCTTTGCTGTGTTCAGTCATACCTCTCAACTGTCCCTGATTTTGCCTCAGAAATGTTTTCTGTCCCTCCTATATTTGGCATTTCTGTCACTGAAGAGTAGGGATTTGAACTGGGGCAGGTAGTAACAACAACAAAATGGAAAGAGACCTAGGGGTAATCATATCAGATGACCTTAAGGTTGGCAAGCAATGCGAGAAGGCAGTAGGGAGAGCTGGGGGAATACTGGGATGTATAGGGAGAGGTATCACCAGCAGAAAACAGGAAGTTGTTATCCCCCTGTACAGATAGTTGGTGAGACCCCATCTGGAGTACTGCGTCCAGTTATGAAGACCCCATCTCCACAAAGACATAGACAGGATGGAGGCAGTTCAGAGGAGGGCAACTAAAATGGTGCAGGGTCTGCAAGAGAAGCCATATGAGGAGAGACTAAAAGCAGCTTAATATGTATACCCTTGAGGAGGGAGAGGGGGGACATGATAGAAATGTTTAAGTACCTCAGTGAAATCAACAAAGTGCAAGAGGGTAGCATCTTTCAGAAAAAGAGATGTGCAAGAACAAAGGGACACAATTTGAAGATAGAGGGGGGACGGCTCAGGGGCAATGTAAGGAAGTATTTTTTCACAGAGAGGGTGGTGGACGCATGGAACAGCCTTCCTGAGGAGGTTGTGGGGTCTAAAACTGTGGGAGAATTCAAGAATGCATGGGACAGATATAAGGCAATTTTTGTGGGGGGTAGGAAGAAATAGGGTGTTGGTTAAATAGGATCTGCAGCTTATCCTCTAGGTAGGGAAATGGGCAGCCTAGGTGGGCCAAGCGGTCCTTATCTGCCATCAAAGTCTATGTTTCTGTGTTTCTATGAATCACAAAATAATGCCAACCATTGGTGTTTCAGTCTAGTTCTCAATCAGAAAATACTATTTATACTAAGAAGAACATTATATACAGCTTCTGGAACTAATATTACTGTTTGTTCAGATGTGTCCCTGATTTTGGTAATTTGTTCCTGATCATTTTAAGCCTTGTCCCTGATTTGTGATGAGGGAGGTTGAGAGGTATGTGTTCAGCTGTATTGTATAGAATGTAATTACTAATGCAAACTGCCGTTCTTATTTGTTTTCAGGAAGTTGAATCATACTGGATAACATACACTGGCGTTGTTCTACTTGCTTTGTTAGATTTCACTCTACGTGGAGTCGGTCTATTTCAGCCCTCTGACAGACTAAGTTAGAGTGCCTTTTACTACTGTCTTGTAAGTGGCCCTTCTCCCAGTTTTGCGTGTGCTTTAGCATTTTTTGTTTTTCGGCTGGAAATAAAGAAGCAGATTTCATCAGTATTCTGAGCTGTTTTTGAACACCCATTGCCATCACTTTTCATGTGACTAAAGAGAACAAACATGCAACAGTGCTGTTCCCTGACCTGCTGGGATACAGCTAAGAATGCTGATGAAAGCATGGGGTAGCCATATGTAAAAGAGTGCTAATTACAGTATATCTTTAAGCAGCAGTACTAGTTAATAAAAATTAACTTTTTGCAATAGTTGTCAAACAAGCCCCACAAATGCCAAAACTTGATTCCTTTGCCTTTTTTGGTTTGTTTTTTTCATATTCTTTATTTTTTCTGACAAATTAGCACAGATCCTTGCCAGGAGCAACCTACTGGATTCCGAGGGAAATGGGGTTCTGCTACTCTCTCATTGATTATTTTGTCTGATGTATCTGGACTGCACCACCCCTTCCTTTGCCTGCTGAGTGTTTATAGGATAAGCAATGTAAACAAAGGGTGAAAAATAGGATATGGTATGGGGGCTGCCATATTTTCTGTGGATCCACACAACATTATAAATGTATTAAAAATCAAAGGAACCCACTGTCCGAAAACAATAGTAAACACTAAAAGTTAAATCTGAAAATTTAAACTACCAGGCAGTGTAAAAATCTGGGATGTGATGAACACTTCCTAGTTAACTAGTACTGCTGCTTTAAAAAATGCCAAAGCAGGGGCCGACCCAGTGATTGGACAATATCACTATCGCCAAGCCCACTGGCGACTGGAGTTCGGACTCGGGTTGGCTGGGAGGAGGGAGAATTAAGTATCTATAGGGCTGCTCTTCTCCCTTGGGGTGGGGGGTTCTGCACATCTCACTGGGCGACTGGGGCCTGGTGGAGATCAAGTGATAGCACATCAGGGAGTCCCAGCAACATGGGCATTCCAGACAATTAGGTGCATGCGGAGGCATGCTGATATGTTTGCTCATTGCTTGGGATGACCTGGGGGAATGAAATGCCTAAAGAAAAATCACCAGATGGAAAGATGATCCTCCAGCTCTCAGAAGGCCCCACACCACTGAATGGCAGGTCTGCATCTTCTGGATGTGGACATGGTGGGGGGGAGGGGGGAATGGTCCTTCCCTCCAAGGCCCCAGCACGGAGGTGGGAGATCCATGGTGGCATATAGGAGCCAGGTAAGCCCCAGAGTTGATGGGTGATAGGGCTGGATTGGTAGAAGGAAAAGATGGCTACCTGAACAGAAGGAAGATGAATTGTAAATGTTAAGTGCAAAAGCAGATAGGGGGTCTTAAAAGACAGGAGGAAGAGGGCAGACTTCAGTACAGTAAAAAGGTGTAGGTACAGCATTTTTCTCTTCAACATACACTGCTGTATATGTGTGTGTGTGTGTATGTATGTATATATATATATATATATATATGTAACAAAATAATTTCTGCTAAATATAATGCTGAAATTAACAGTGGGCAGTGTTTTGTGACTGCTTTTTCTTTCTTGTGCTCTCAGCATGGCAATATTCCAAGGCAAGCAAAATGATATAACAGGGCTAGTGATCAAAGATATTCTGTCCTGTTTTGCATACCAGTTTTCAAAGCAGGATATAGCTGTCATTGCAGCAGTATTCTGCCAGGAATACCACCCCACTTGCTGCTGTTATGCAGTTTTGTCTATAGCACAGCTCTTTTGGATAGCTGGAATACAAGACCTTGGGACACAATACCAAATTAGGATTTTGGGTTTTCTGCTTCTCATACCATGTTATTTTTCTGAATTCTTCCACTGTGTAATTCAAAACATGGCATAGTTTTTCCTTCCACTAAAGAGCAACGAATAAAACCCCGTGGTATAAAAAACTGTCGGTTCTGTTTGTGTCAAGGACAGGGCTGGGAAGAGGCTGGATTATGGAAGCTAGATGTTTGAAGTAAAAGGTGATTGGTGGCAGAACCGAGATGGGGGGGTTATTCCATTGGGAGGGGAGAGGATAGGCGGCAAGAGAAGAAAGCTGCTTTACCAGAAGATGTCCTAGTGTGGGGGATACAGGAGGAGCAGGAGCCAGCGGAACAGAGGGAAGGGAGGAGGAGTAGCAAGCCTCAAACCGTGCAGACAGGCCACATGCTCACTGTAATGTGCCGATGCCACTGATACCGACATCAGTGAGAAACGCACACAAATGGCGTACTCAGGGGGCATAAGTATTGGCAACGGCAAAATGCAAAAAAAGTGTAGGTTTTGTTTTCTGAAAGTATATAAACCCCCAGTGCTTTACATTTTCAAAAGATTACACTTTGTGTGTGTTTTTTTTGGGGCCATTCGAAAAGTAAACCTGCACTTTTTTGCATTTTGCCTTTATTCATGTCTCCTGAATGGGCTGTTTGTGTTTCACAAAACTAGACCGTAATTTAGAGAGAAGGAAGACACAGTGAGAAAGATGCCTACCTTCCAGTGACGCAAGGGAGAGATTAAGGTAGATCGAGGACAGTGGTGGATACGGAGAGGAGAGTGGAGGGAAAAGTGGCAGAAAGAATGAATGATGGGGTTCAGTCTGGCCAGGATTGATTTGTGGTTGTACCATAGACCTCATTAACATAGTTCAACACTAGTAGAATCATCTTGAGGATGATCTTATGATGCTGGGTGTGGAAGGGGGGTCTGGCTGTAGAACAAGGCAGCTAGTTTGGGGGGAGCTTTTTGTGGATGGCATCAATGTGAGAAGAGAAGTCTAGACTTTGATCAAAACTCACACCCAAGTATTTGAAATCCGAGACTTCTCGAGGGGAGTCATGCGAGGCCAAGAAGGCTAGAGAGGAGTTGAGCATGGCAAGATCTTCTTTGAGGATATCTCTCTAACCAGGCCAGATGTTTGGAACTTACAGCTGCCAGGCACTAGGACCACATGGAAACTTTTGCCAGCAGTGAGTCAGGGGCAGCCCACGATGACATCAGGCATCAGCGTCATAGATAAACATGGGTAACCACTCCTCTCCTCTCCTCAGTTCCCAGCCAGAGATCATGCGCGGAGGACCTCCCTGTAAGGAACCAGGAGAGACCCCAGCCCTCTACATCCCGGGCAAGACACAGGGCTGGAAAAAAGGTAGTACTGGAGATAGCAGCACAAGAATCCTTTGTTGCAGGCCCAAAAAGGGGAAGGTGGGAAGGATGGCACGGCCTAATGAGAGAGATTCTTTCAAAGATCTACTGTTACTGTTAGTACGTAACTGTCCTATCTTCTTTGAGGATATCTTTCATCAGGCCACACCTTTGGAATGAGCAGCAGGCTGTACCAAAAGCTAGAAAACAAATATGGTGTCACTCTGGTCTTCAAAAATGCTACAGTGAGGAAGACTCGCAAGAAGTCGAAGCGCTGGGTAGGCCATAGGAGCACGATTGTGTTGTGGTCTTCAAAATAAATTTGATTCATTATTAAATATTCAAAGGCTCACTGTAGCATATTTGTTTTCTGACTGAATTTCTTCATACCAGCTGACTGCTTGTTTTGGTGAGCACCGGGCACATTTGCTGATCGCTGCTGCTATTGTTTTGGGATGTACCAAAAGCTAGCAGTCTGGGTGGCTGGAAGCTATAGGATTATGATAGTAGGCCTTGTACTGTAGATAGGCCACCAGTTATGAAGGTACTTTGACATTTTTCAATGCCGGCTCCTAACTTTAGTAATTTTCAATATTTTGATCCCAAATTCTCAGCATAGCCATTTTTCACACCACCTCATGAACCTGCTGGCTTTCATTTTTCGAATCCTGACCAAAATGTGATTTTGCACTTCTGGCGCAAAATGTCATTTTGTCCAATATTCTATGAATGACACGAGTCAAGTTCAGAACTGGGCGGTTATAACAGACTGTTGAAATGTTGGTGTCAGACACTGTTAAGATAAAGTAATGTTTTTTCCGGGGATGGCCGTTGGCCCAGTGAAGACCATGTTACCTTCCCATGCCAGTGACCGGAGTTCGGGTGCCAGCTCTGAGAGCCGGCTTGGGAGAAGTCACTGCAGCATGCAGCACTGGCCCCAGCTTGGAAGGGGACAGAGCAGTGTTCTGGCGCACCCACAACCCCTTGTGGTTAGCTGGGGAGCCTTCCCTCACATGGGTTGACAGCGTGTTGTGGCCTGATGGGCCCATGCACAGCATCTGGACAGGTAGGTTAATCTGATAGTTTAAAATTACAGTGCAGGCGCAGATCTACAGTTAGTAGGAAGTCAGGAACCATTACTACGTATGCCTGCCACACACACCATACATGCAGACATTCGGCATTGACAAATGCTTGTCCAAATTTCCAGCAATCACTGTATTTTTCTGTCATGCTGGTGGAACTAAGTGACATCTGAACCACTTACAGATTTAATGTGAGCAGAAGTAAGCGCTCCTTTATTGTCGGGTTGTTGTTGATTTTACATGTGCTTATCCAGGAAGTATCCAGATTCCAAATTTACTTATGGCCTAAAAATAATGCAAGGGAGGCTTTCAGATGTCCTAGAATAGAAAAGCCATGTGGGAGAGGCAGGTTCTTGTTTTTCTTTAATAATATGGTACGGCTTTACTTTGTGTAGAACTCTCTGTAAGGCCTAAATTACGTCTCTGCAAAGCCAGAGGACAGAATGTCCGTGAGCGCTGTCAGGATGAAATCATTACGGAACTTGAAGGGGAATCCATCTTTAAGAAATGAAAATGTAGTGTGTGTTTGCATTTAAAATCTGATGAGCAAAATCATGCATCAGTAAGAAATGCAGTTAGTGTCAGAAGACATCAGCTTTTACATAAGAAGCCCTTAACCCAGTGACAACACTGGGCAGTTCAAAACATAGGTCAAATCAAACCTGTTGGTATTAAAAATGTGGTTCGAAACCGGAACCTGCTGGGTCAAAACCTAATCAAAAGCACTTATTTCCATGGCACAGTAAATAAAATGTATCAGAAAAAGTATTTTATGCAGTCCGCTTTTCTTTCATTCAGATATTCTTGCAGAGCCAGTGCATCATTCTTGGCCTACTGACTAGAGGAAGAGGGGCATTTCTTAGCTGATTGTAACGTTTGCCCTTTTGGTGCAAGTTGGTGCTGTCCTTGCCGAAAATTAAATGCAGTTCAGTTGACTTCGAAGGCCCCTTGTTTACCTAGAGCACTTTTTTTAAAATCTCAGAACATTTCACCATAGTCAGTGTACCTGAAGATTAACAGTCAGTTACCAAATATCAGGGTTCATGTCAGATATTTATTTATTTATTGAGAGAAATCGGAATTACAATCCTTTGAGTTATAGACTCTTTTGCAAAGGCTCCACGTCAGTACAGGAAAGCACAAACATTACATTTAATAACAGTTGTATATAGGTCACTCAGCACAGTGTATTTACATTACATATTAGTTACCACTTCAAAGGCCTAAGAAGACCCTGGGTCACTGTTGTGAGACAAGTCTTGGTTACAGAATTCGGAGGGTCATAAGCAGAACCCAGAGTCAGAGTTAATATACAGCTGGATAGTGGGACCTAAGGATGTGGTCAATAGTATAGATAGATAATTATCCATGACTATGCTATCTTTAGGTGTACTGACAAGGGGGGGGGAGTGTCAGCTACAGCCACAGGTATCAGAGTCAAGGAGAAGGTTTATGATACCAGCTTTGAATTGTCCAAGACTAGGGGCCAGGGAGATGGAGGGTGGGAGGTCATTGAGCCAGAGGGGAACGTGATAACAGAAAGACCTTTGCCCTAGAGAGGTCCTGCAGTGGGGAACTAGGAGGGAGGTATCATCATGGCGTCTAGAGGCCCTTTTGTGTGTGACTGGCTGAATGAGGGGGTGGAGGCCTATGGGTGCTAACTTCATAAGTATTTTTTTGGCTTGGAGGCAAGTGTGGTACTTAAGCCTCCCTTCAAAGGTCAGCCAGTCTGCAAGCCTGTAGAGCTGGCATGTGTGGGTTAATCTGTCGCAGCCTGTGACCAGTCGGCAAGCCCTGCTGAGAGCTAGATTGATGCAGTGTAGGACAGTTTGGTCTGCGGTGCCGAAAATTACAATACTGTAGTCCACCAAAGAGAGGACTGAGCTGGATACAGCGAGACGTAGGGCCTGGGGGGGTAGGCAGTGCTTATGTCTACATAGAATCCCCAGCCTGGTGTTTACAGCAGAAGAAAGGTGTTGAATGTGTGTGTGATGGATGAGGGATGTGTCCAGGGTGATGCCCAGGTATTTAAAGGTAGAGACTTGTTCGAGGAGAAGGCCCCGCGTGTTGGCTGTGGTAAGGAGGGCGTTACAGAGAGGGCTTTGACAGTGAGCAAAGATCATGGATTTTGTTTTGTTGTAGTTGAGTACTAGGCGATGCTCACTGAACCAGGATTCTAATTCTTTGAAAAAACCTTGTAGAGCAGTTTGGAGGGAGTGAGGATGGGGGTGTTTCCAGAAAACAACTGCATTGTCTGCATAGAGTAAGAGCTTCCCGCTACAGGCTTGAGGGAGGGAGTTTAGGAAGAAAGTGAAAAGCAGTGGTCCTAGAATAGACCCTTGCAGGATGCCCGCTAGGACTGTTTTAGTGGAGGAGAGGGAGGTGTTGATTTTGACCTGTTGCATCCGGTTGGAGAGATAGTCTTTGAGCCAGGAGATGGTCTCAGGGGAGAAATAGTAGGAGGGAAGGGAGTGGAGAAGAAGGGCATGACTGACTGTGTTGAATGCTTTTGTCAAGTCGACGTAAATTGCACCTACTACTGAGCCTTGTTCCAGGGCTTCATGTAAGTATGATGTAAATTCGAGGAGGGCAGTTGTAGTGCTGTGACCCCTCCTGAAGCCATGTTGCTCTTGGCAGAACAGATTATGCTTGGCTAAGTAGTCTGTGATTTGGTCCGACACAATTTTTTCCAGAACCTTTGGGGGGGTAAGATCGAGATTGGTTGGTAACTATTAGGGGAGATGGGGTCACCACACTTCAGAATTGGTGTTATAATTCCTTTTTTCCATAGGGCGGGGAATTGGCTGAGGCGTAACGACCAGTTGAGTATTTTGGTAAGATGTGGCAAGGTCACGGAGAATTTTGAGGTCGAGGGAGTCACTGCTATAGCGTGAGTTTGCCAAGGTTTTGGTTAGGTAGCGCATAGCCTCCCTGCAGGAGATGATTTAAAGCCGGAAGGGAAGGGGGACCTTAATGCCTGAGGTGCTCAAGGGGCAGCTAGGGACCAGGTCAAAGAAGTTTTGAGGGAGTTTGTGACTAAGGTCTGAGAAGGTGGTGTTTAGGGTATTGGCGATGGTAGTGGGGTCCTGGGATAGGGCCCCCTCGACTTGTAGCTGCGTAGGGGCAGGGGAGACGGTTTTCCCGCAGAGCTCCTTGATATTGTCCCAGAATTTTTTCCCTGAGCCTCATGTGGTGGTGAGGGATTGCCTGTAGTAGTTTACCTTTGCTTGCCTGATGGACCAGGTGCAATTGTTTCTGGCTGCTCTGTAGAGTTGTCTGTCATGGGGTGTCTGGGAGTTAAGGGCCCTGTGCCAGAGGCTGTCTCTATGGTGCATCTGGTCAAGTAGGGGCTGCGAGATCCAGGGGGTATCCCTTTTTTTTTTATGATCTGCTTTGTGAAGGGGGCAAAGATATCGCAGGCAGCGTTAAAGGTGGTGATGAGGGAGATGAGAGCGGCGTCCACAGTATGGGCAGTGTAGATGGGTGACCAGTCGCATGAGGTAAGGAACGATTTGAGATGTGAGAGGGCTCCTTTTTTGAGATGCCTTTGGAATGTAATATTAGGGGGGCTGGGTGGGAGTTTATTAGACCATCCTCAGGTGACTGGGGAGTGGTCACTTATTGCATCCGTGAGTACTTTAACCCTGGAGAGGTTGTTGGGGTGGTTAGTAAGGATGAGGTCGATCAGAGTGGAGGACCTAGTTCTGGGGTCATGTCTGGTAGGGGATTGGACAACCTGGGTAAGGCCATAAGCAAGGCTAGCATCTTTGTAGGTAGTTGATGTGGGGGATAGCCAGTTCACGTTGAAGTCACCCATTATAATTACTTCACTCCTGGAAGGGAGATGTGTGAAGCTGTTCAGAATAGAGTCAAAGGCTAGCTTTTGGTTCGTGGGGAGATGTATACAGACACAATGTATAGTGTTTTACCAGGGTTGCCCCAGGTGACCTTAATGACTATAGCTTGGGCACCATGGGCTGGTGGGGGAAGGGGGATAGAGAGGGGTTTGCAGGGACGTTTTGACATAGATGGCACATCCACCTCGCCACTTACCAAGCCTGTCGGTTCGGAAGATGGAGTAGCCACTGAAGGTGACAGAAGTATCTGGTATGTTTTTTGAGAGCCAGGACTCTGATAAGGCAAGGATGTCAGGGTTGTGTTGTGCGATCCAGCCCTGGAGAGGAGTGAACTTCCTGAGTAGGCTACAGATATTGAGGGAGGCCAGTAGTAGGCTACTATGTCTATCCTCCTTGGAAGTTCCAGCAGCAGGGGGTCCTGGATTATGGTGCACATTACCTGAAAGCAGGAGTAGGAGGAGAGTATGCCGAATAAGAGCTACAGTAACTGTCGCAGTTTGGGTGTGGAGCAAAGGTATTGAGGTGCCGATTGGGATTTCTTGGGCCAGCTCAGTATTGGGAGGGTACGGACAAATTGGGCTACCAGAGCTGATGCCACAGCGTGATGCAGGCTGCTTGGGGGGGAGAAGGTGTCATGAGAGAGAGTGAGATTCCAAGGTGGTCCTGGTGATAGTGCAGCTTGGGAGAGGGGTATAATTGTTGCTTACTTGTACCGTGGTGATAGGAGATTGAAACTAGCATGGGGTGGGCACCCTGCAGTGGCCATTAACTGTCCTAGATAGTGGGTCCCGTAGTGGAGGCTCATCCACTGTAGGAGTGGGAGTGGGGGGATAACAGAATGTGAGTATTGAGGTGCTTAGGATAAGCACTCGAAGGTGGATGTTCATGGTTTTTTTTGTTTTTTTTTGTTTTACTGAGTGATTTATGGAGTGCACTTGGGTGACCTCTAGTGGTTAGCGAGTATAGGCTGCAGATGGCAAAGTGGGCTGATATTTTTTTTTTCCCCTCGATCACGTGATCTTAGCTATATAAATGATTGTTGAGCAAGTGTGGTGGTGGGGGCGGTGGGGAGCCGACGCAGAGTGTTGACGGGCCAACAGTACAAAGAACGCTTAGTAGGCAGCGCGCGCAGCCATGAGTTGCTCAGGCTTCCAGGGCTTTGAATCTGGCGATCCATACCGCGGTTATGGTGTGGGGAGGGCAGCTTCGGGACCTCACGCCCTCTCTGCACCGTGGTCCAGTTGTGGACAGAGGAGAAGCAAAGGGGACAGGGTTATGTTAGGTAGGAGACTGGTGGGTGGGCTAACAGGTTTAAAATGCACCAATTGCTGGACTGCCTTCTCCGATGAACCCGGAGTGAGCTCTGTGGTTGCACTCGCAGTTTTCTACCTTAACTTAAGGCACACTTTTAAATTAGAAGCAGGCGTAGCAGGCAAGTCCGAATTGAAACAAGGGTTTGGCGCCAAAAGCAAACTGTCTTGAGTGCAACTGCAGGCGGTTGGCTACGGAGGGTGGCGGGGTTATTTGTCAGCAAAATCTAAAAAAAAAAAAAAATCTCCACATGCGTGGGACTGAAAGTTAATCCCCTTCAGTTTTAAAGAAACTTAATCTGCTTTACACAGCATCTGTTTTATAGTGAAGTGGTAAAAGGGTACCTGGCCAGAATTCAATCTAGTATGGACACTAACCAGAGGTGGGAGCTCATAAAGCTGGGGATAGTGGAGGCAACCAAAACCTGCTGCAAGGCCCAGAGCAAGAAGGCTAGGGCTAAGAAACCGAGCTGGTTGAGCAAGGAGGTCATGGAAAAGGTAAGGAGGAAAAGAGCTGCCTTTAGGAAGTACAAGAAAACAGGGAAGGGGAGGACAGGGAGGAGTACTTGACAGAATCAAAGGAGATGACATGGGCAGTAAGGGGAGCCAAAGCATCGACGAACTCAGGCTGGCACAAGGCATTAAGGGGAGAAGGACTTTTAGGTACATCAGGAGAAAGGAGCAGTAAGGACCACATAGTAAGGATTAGGAAGGGGGTTGGGTGGAAGCAGGTGCTACAAGGCAGAAGCACTAAATGAGTACTTCTACTCAGTACTTACTAAAGAGAAGAGGGGTGACACCCAAGGGGGGAGAAATTGCAGAAAGGGGGGGGAGGGGTGACAGATGGGGAAATCATGGAGGGCAGAGTTTGTGAGGGTTTGAAGGCACTGAGGGTGGACAAGGCGCCAGGCCCAGATGGTATCCACCCCAGGGTACTGAAGGAGCTGGCAGAGGTCCTTGCGGTTCCTTTGGCAGACCTATTTAATGCCTCACTACATTCGGGGTATATACCTCAGGACTGGACGATGGCTCATGTGGTGCCCCTCCACAAGAGTGGCCCCAAGGATGAACCGGTAAACTACAGACCAGTGAGCCTCTCATCCATCGTGGGTGAGCTAATGGAGACTATCCTGAAGGAGAGGCTGGTGGCCCTCCTAGAGGCCAGAGGACTACAGGACAGCAGACAGCATGGCTTCATAAGTGGCAGATCCTGCCAAACCAACCTAGTGGAGTTCTATGACTGGGTAAGTAGGCAACTGGACAGGGGCCATGCAGTAGATGTCCTGTATCTGGACTTCAGTAAGGCATTCGACTCGGTGCTACATGGAAGGCTGGGAAGTAAGTTAGTAGGCACAGGGGCGGGTGCAAAGCTAGTGAGATGGGTAGGAAACTGGCTTCAGGGAAGGCAACAGAGGGTGGTGGTGGGTGGGGAGCTCTCACACCCAAGGGTAGTGATGAGCGGTGTTCCACAGGGCTCGATGTTGGGACCAGTGTTGTTTGGGATATTCATTGCAGACATATCATGGGACATCAAGAGCAAGATCAGTCTGTTTGCTGATGATACCAAGGTAGGAGTGGTGGTGGATGACCTAGGGATGGCAGGGGTTGCAGGATGATCTGGCAAAGCTTGAAACCTGGTCAGACACCTGGCAACTGGGATTTAATGCCAAAAAGTGCAAGGTGCTACATTTTGGGATGAAGAACCCAAGGAGGAGTTACCAGCTGGGGGGAGTGCAGCTAGCCCAGACAGAGGAGGAGGAGAAGGATCTGGGGGTGCTCATTACAGGGTCAATGAACAACTCAGCACAATGTAGGAAGGCAGCTGCAAAGGCCAACAAAATGTTGGGTTGTATTGCAAGGGGTATATCCTTGAGGAGGGAGGAAGTGATTCTGCCACTGTATAGGTCATTAGTTAGATCACACCTGGAGTACTGCATGCAGTACTGGCGCCCGTATCTGAAGAGGGACATTAAGTTACTGGAGGGGGTGCAGCGCAGGGCGACAAAGATGATCAAGGGGCTGGGGTACTTATCATACGAGAGGAGGCTGAGGGAGTTGAACATGTACTCACTGGAGGAGAGGAGGGACAGGGGGGACATGATTGAAACCTTTAAGTACATGAAAGGAATAAACAAGACAGGTAGTACAGAGGGGCTGTTCAAAGTAAGGGAGGGGAGGGACACCAAGGGCCATGATATGAGACTGGAGGGAGGAAGGTTCAGGAGGGAGATGAGGAGACACTTTTTTACAGAGAGGGTGGTGGTTGGGTGGAATGCATTACCTGCAGAAGTGGTATCCAGTTGAACAGTGGACTGATTCAAAAGTGGATGGGAAAGGACCAGGGGGAGGGTTAATGAAGGGGAAGGGAGGAAGGGAGGGGCAGCTGCAGAATAAGGGGTGCTAGCTGCGCATTCGAGCAGACTTGATAGACCTCTAGGCCTTTATCTGCTGGCATATTTCGTATGTTCATAAATTTCAGCAAAATTCCCTTCAGTTTTAAAGAAACTTAATCTGCTTTACACAGTATCTGTTTTAAAGTTCAGCAAAATCCCCTTCAGTACAAAGAGCGCTAGTAGGCAGCGTGTGAGCTGTGACTCGCTCAGGCTTCTCCAGGGCTTTCTTTGAATCTGCGATCTGTACCTGCGGTTATGGTGTGGGGGAGGGCAGCTTCGGGACCCTCACGACCTCTCTGCACTGTAGTCCAGCTGTGGTTATGGCGTGGGGGAGGGCAGCTTCGGGACTCTCACGACCTCTCTGCACCGTGGTCCAGCTGCGGTTATGGCGTGGGGGAGGGCAGCTTCGGGACTCTCACGACCTCTCTGCACCATGGTCCAGCTGCGGTTATGGCGTGGGGGAGGGCAGCTTCGGGACCCTCACGACCTCTCTGCACCGTGGTCCAGCTGCGGTTATGGCGTGGGGAAGGGCAGCTTCGGGACCCTCATGACCTCTCTTTACCGTGGTCCAGCTGCGGTTATGGCATGGGGGAGGGTAGCTTCGGGACCCTCATGACCTCTCTGCACCGTGGTCCAGCTGCGGTTATGGCATGGGGGAGGGCAGCTTTGGGACCCTCATGACCTCTCTGCACCATGGTCCAGCGATGCTGCCCCACTGAGTATAAAAAGGGTCAAATAAAAAAAAATAACAGGTCATTTTATTCAGTCAGGCTCAGATTCATAAATGAGTAGGTTGTCCCCAAGGGAGAAGAAAGGTAGGCCAATCTTAAAAACTGTGTGACAGCTATCCCAATCCCCCACCCTGAAACAAACACTGGAAAATACTTCTACTTTTTATCATCCTGATGGCATTTTTGTAGATACTGTTCACTGCATTCATGTCCAGTTTGCTTATAAGGTTGGCCAAGTAGTATGTGTATTTAACCTTTGGCGTTTTTACATGTCTGCAGCTGTAAGAAATAATACTTCTAGGATTGTGGATATGTTATTCATCCACACTTCTTGGCATGTCCCTTTCCCCTTTAAGGATCGCCGGAAGGTCTTCAAGCTGGCTTCTCCCACCCACTCTGGTGGTATAGCCCTCAGCTCTGCCCCATGATGCCAGATCTTCCTTTCTGCTGGAAGATTCAGGTCGTCTCCTTTTTGCAGGTTCTGGCTTCAGAACCTTCGGTTATTCCAAAACTTTGACTCGTTTGAGTTGGCGACGATGATTCTCATCGTTCCATCATGGCAGATAAATCTTCCCCCGGATTTTGCCGGTGCCCATGCGGCCAAAAAATGTTGCGCACTGATCCACATACTGCGTGCGTTTACTGTCTGGGTGTTGGCCATGATATAAAACTGCTAGATGTGTCTGCCACCTAATGTCCCCGACGATCGTCTCGCACGCCTCAAATTGGGCAGGCCCATAAAACGGAATCCTCCAGTGAAATCTAACAAGGCCTGGTGGGCGGTCTTCACTGCAGCGGGATCTGCTGAACAGCAGGAGCAAATGCAGGCCTTCAAAGAAGAAGTAGCGTGAGCCGCAGAGTCTTCCTGTCAACTTGGGCTCTACCTTTTTGGGTTCCTTCCAAGAGCTGTACCAGTCTCTCCCCACTAAGGGCGAGGGACCTGCGGGCTCTCACTCCTCTCGGTCTCGTAAGAGGGATAAGGATCCAAATCAGTCTTCGTCTTGGCGAAGACGCTCTTGAGATCGTGAGCAATCTCGGTCCCAGGAGCCGGCAGTATCGACTTCGGTCGAAACTGCCTCCTCGACCACTGTTCTGTCCAATTGACCGAGGTCTTGATTGACGAAGTTGAGACCATCCTCGAGCCCACTGACCAGTTGTCACCCTTCCGTTGACAACTCTCTCAATCGGACCCTGGTCCTGTCTTTTCCCAAAGAGGAGACCCAGCCAGCTGGGGATCCCATCAAGGAACCTGTTCCTGATCACGGGAAGTCACCGATCCCACTGGTGTCTCCCATGCGACTGACTCGGCCAGTCCATTCCAGGTCAAGATCTCGGACCCCTTGACCGAGTGGTCGGAAGGCGCATGCCGCCCAAAAGAAGTGACGCCATCGGGTCATCCTCGCCCTCCTCAGATGAGGAGAGGCTTCGACGGAAGCGCTGCCGACGCTACGAGGATCTGATGTGGCAGCAGCTGATCCTGTCCGGGCAGAAGCCAACCACGATCTCTACTCTGGCATTTATTTGGCTTTCGCCTCCTAGGCCAAAACCGAATCCTTTGGGACCGATGAAATCTGTTCCCCCGCCCGCTGAGCCAGCTAAACCCGCTCCAGTTTGGCCGATATCTATCTCTCCACCGACTGTAGTGGAACCGCCACCTAAACGGCCTTTGCGAGGGGCTCCTACGAAGGAAGCTCAGTCAACCCCGGGTCTTCCTCACAGGATATCGGTCACCCTCACACCTGATCGCCCCAGGCACATTGAGGACGACCTTGGCGGTCAACCGTTATATCCGGATACCTCGGATTCAGAAGACACCATCCTTCACTCTCACCCGCGGGATGACGAGTCAACTGGTGATCTGTCGATGGAGGAAGGCCCTTTGTCCTTTCAAGGTATTCTCTGCCTTATCTCCGAATTCACGGGGATGCCCCTGGAACCAATCCACAAACAGGTGGAGTACCCTCTCACTGACATTCTCAAGAGAGGGGATACCCCGACGGAAGCCTTTCCTGTGGCTGAAGTCATTGTTGGCCCGGCCTTGGAGCTTTGGCAGCATCCTGCCTCCTGCCCAGCGCCATCTACCCGGATGGCCCGCAAGTATGCAGTGCCCATGGGGTCCTTCTCGGGGTTCACAGAACATCATTTGGCCGAGAGGCTTGAGACCACCTCTGTGTTCAGACATACAGGCAGTTCTGCCGACACCGATAGACCCCTGGACAAAGGAGTCCAAGAAACTGGACCACTCTGCCAGGAAGGTCTGTGCAGCCTTCTCTTTAGGCCTCCGCCAAAAGCTCGGCTGTCGTCATGATGCACTTCTCCCATGCCCTTCTATGGTCCTTGGATGAAGTTCTTCCACATCTCCCCGCAGACCTCCAGACTATGGTCAAGCAGGTCAGGGACCAAGGCCATGCCATTGCCAAGCAGCAGCTTCAGACGTCTTTGGACATTGGGAACTCATGCGCCCGTTCGGTGGCAGCCACGGTAACCTCACGTCGCAGGACTTGGCTGAGGCTTTCCACCTTCACGGCGGATACCCAGCACAAACTTGCTGATGTTCCTTTCCTGGGCACCAATCTCTTCAGTCCAGGTGTGGATGGTCACCCTCAGCGAATCGAACAGTCCAGTGCCACCTTGGACTCTGTTACTTCTTCTCAAATTGCTTCTGGCCCTAAGAAGCAGCAGAAGAAGAAGAAGCCTTTTCGGCACTCTGCTTCTGCGGCCCAGCAGTCCTCCTTTCAGGGAGCACAGCATCAGCAGGCACAAGCTTGGCGCCCTCAGCCCAGGTCCGGACCTCCCCAGGCCAGCAGAGGAGGTTGGGGGTTCAGGCCCTGGACCCTCTTCCTCCAAGTCTGCTCAGTGATGGGATAGGGGTGGCCACCCCTATACCCGACACGCCAGCTCTGGGTCCTCCCGTGGGGGGTCTGCTCCGCCACTTCCTTTCCGCCTGGTCCACTGTTACAACAGACAGGTGGGTCTTAGAAGTGGTTGGCCAGGGTCTGCCTCTAGAATTCGAGCAGTACCCACCCAGCTGAGCCCGCGCCCCACAGGAGGAGAGAGTATCAGCCAACACTCAGTCGGCTCCGAGAGACGACATAGCCCAGCTCCTCCTCAAGGAGGCAGTGGTCTGAGTGGCAGATCCTCCAGTCAACCCAGGATTCGTTTCCAGGTACTTGCTGGTCCCTAAGTGGATGGGGGCTGGCGCCCCATTCTAAATCTGCACAACCTGAATCAATCAGTATTTCAGGCCACGCACCTTTCAGATGGTAACTCTGTCCTAGATCATACCATCCCTGGAGCAAAACATGTAGTTCTGCTCACTGGATCTTCAGGATGTGTTCTTTCATGTCCCAAACCGTCCGTCTCACCAGCGGTTCCTCCACTTCAGAGCAGAGGGAACCCTTTACGAGTTCCGAGACATACCATTCGGCCTGTCATCAGCCCCATGGGTCATCACCAAATGCATTGCAATGGTGGCAGCCCACCTCAGGCGTCGAGGGGTCGGGGTATACCCTTACCTTGACGACTGGCTCTTAGCAGGTTCCACCCAGCAAGAGGAGGAAAGGTTCAGGGACCTGGCCCTCCAGACCTGTTCTCAGCTTGGCCGCCTGATCATTGAGACCAAGTCGGAGCTCGTGCCTTCTCAGGTGATGTGCTTCATCGGGGCAGAGCTCGGCTCCCGGCGGACAGGGTGGAGGTTCTCTCCTCCTTTGCCCAGTCATTTCTGGTTGGGCAATTGCATCCTGCCCGGGACTTTCTGCACCTTCTGGGTTACATGGCGGCCTGCACCGCCATGGTCCATTGGGCCAGGTGGCATATACGCCCCCTTCACTGGGAGTTGGCCGCCCAGTGGACTCAGCGCCTAGGTCATTTCGACTAGCTGATCACTGTGACCCAGAAGATGTGGGATGCTCTCCAGTGGTGGACCGTCCTAGACTGGTTGCAGGAAGGGATGCCATTTGTCCTTCCCGAGCCGAAGATCGTCCTCACGACCGATGCCTCACTCATGGGCTGGGGAGCCCACATGGGGGACAAC
Source organism: Neoceratodus forsteri (assembly GCA_016271365.2). Classification (NCBI taxonomy): domain Eukaryota; kingdom Metazoa; phylum Chordata; order Ceratodontiformes; family Ceratodontidae; genus Neoceratodus; species Neoceratodus forsteri. The sequence goes on from CM057458.1 coordinate 560,130,894, forward strand.
AGGGCCCATGGGTTCTGGAGCCCCGAGGAGTACCGTTACCACATCAACATGTTGGAGCTCAGAGCGGTCAGACTGGCACTGACAGCATTCGCTCAGCAGCTTTGGGGTCAAGGTGTTTAAGTCCAGACAGACAATACCATGACCATACACTACCTCAACAAGCAGGGCGGCATGCACTTCCGGCTGCTGTGCAGGGAAACACTCCGCATCTGGACACTCATGAGCTGACTGGAGGCAGATCTCCTAGCCATCCATGTGGCAGGAGCCTCAAATCAACTGGCGGATGCCCTCTGCCGCATAGGCGAGACATCCCACGAGTGGTCTGTCTATCCAGAGGTAGCTTACAGCCTGTTCTCCCACTGGGGCAAAACAATGTTGGACCTGTTTGCCTCCAGGGAAAACACCAAGCTGAGGCTGTTTCATGCCTGCCCCCACTCAGTGGGGATCGCTGCAGGGGAATGCTTTCTCGAGGCCATGGACCCCAGGCCTCTTCTACGCCTTCCCTCCATTTCCCTTGATTCACAGGGTGCTCCTCAACGTGAGGAGGGAGGGACAAGGCGCAGGTGATCCTGGTAGCCCCAGACTTGCCACTCCAGTTCTGGTATCCAGATCTCCTGAGCCTCAGCAACAGGCTCCTGAGGCATCTTCCAGCATGCCTGGACCGGATCTCTGTCAGTCATGGGAAGGTCCTCCATCCAGACCTTCAATCCCTGCACCTGGCACCTGAGCGGCTAGAGTTCCAGGCTTTGGGTCTCTCTGAGGATGTACTCACAGTAGTGGAAGAATCCGGAAAGGAGTCGACCAGAAAGTGCTATGCCTTCAGATGGAAAAGATTTTCCATTTGGTGTCAGGGCAAGGGCCTGGACCCTCAGTTCTGTACCGTGGCTAGCATTTTAGATTACCTTTGGTCTCTGTCCAAAGAAGGTCTTCAACCCTTAAGGTGCACCTGGCAGCTATTTCTGCTTACTGGACATGGGCCGGTCAGCACAGGAGAAGGTGGTCTGGTGCTTTTTCAAAGGCCTTGATCACATATCCCCTCTGGTGCATAAACCTCCACCTCTGTGGGATTTACTGCTGATCTTGGCAAAGCTCATAGGCAAGCCATTCGAACCGATGCGCACGTGTGAGATGTCACACTTGTCGTGGAAGACGGCCTTCCTGGTGGCTATCACATCTGCCAGAAGGACAGGGGAGCTCCAGGTGCTTTCAGTGGACTCCCCTTATCTGGTCTTCCACGGGGACAAGGTTGTCCTGCGCCCCCACCCGAAATTTCTCCCGAAGATGGTATCAGAGTTTCACCTTAACCAGGTGTTGACTCTGCCTGTGTTCTACCCGAACTGCACTTCAGATGCTGAGTACAGGCTCCATACTCTGGACCTGAGATGAACTCTCTCCTATTATAAGGAGAGGAAGGTGGAAATTCGGGGCGAGGTTCGCCAGCTGTTTGTTACCTACGCTGAAGCCACTTCTGGCAGACCTGCAGCCAACAGACAGTCACAAGATGGATTACATCTTGCATTGATCTCTGCTGTAGATTGGTGGGCAAGGAGCCTTCCAGAGGGACAAGAGCTCATTCTGCCCGCCATACCGCTGCATCGGTGGCTGCTTCCAGGGACATCCCTATCCAGGAAATCTGTCGGGCTGCCACCTGGAAGACAGCAAACACCTTCTTCACCCATTACCACATCGACCTTGAGTCACGCCAGTTTTGGGGCCTCAGTTCTCCAGTCTCTGTTCCCATAGTGGGGTGCGCTTGCCTTCCTCCTCCCGGAGAACTGCTAGAGTCTGCCAAGAAGTGTGGATGAACAACATATCCACGATCCTAGAAAAACATGTTACTCATCTGTAACGGTAGCTCCTACGGACTGGTCTCTTGCAGCAAGTCATTACATAAGGGAGTATCCACCAGGTGGCGCTGTCACATGGCAGCTTCTTCCAGCAGTCTTCCGTGGGGGCCACCCACACGACATCACTTCCTGTGGATGTGTATAAGAGTAGGCAGTCCCCAGTACCCTCTGTTAATTTCCCTGCCAGCTTCAGCTCGCACACACAGCTCTCCTGACCTCCTGGGTTGCAGTCTTCGACTTGAACTTGAACCAATTTTCTACCTTTGGGTCCAGGACCTGGGACTTGATCTCAGCACCCCGGACTTCCATAGCAGGCCTGTGACCCACTCACAGTACCCCTGCTCCTCCCGGACTCTGGCTCACTTGCTGGGTCTGGGGCCTCTTTAGAGCCTAGCCCAATTTTTTTTCGTCTACAGCAGTCCTGGTGTTCCATTAGAGCTCCCGGTACACCTGCTGCTCCCTGGCCCAGGCACTGTTGCTGGGTCTGGGGATTCACTAGGGCTGCTATTAACAGCCCAGCCCAATTTTGCTTCTCTCTGCCGGGCCTGTGGAACACTCCCAGGCCCTGGCTCTTCTACTTCCAGGACCTGGGCCTGCGCACCACTCGCTGCACCCCCGGCTCCTGCCTCTAGTCCTGGGTATGTGTACTACTTCCATGCCCTGGCTCTTCTACCTCCACTAGGCCGGGCATGTGCTCCTCACAGTGCCCCCGGCCCTCCTTGCTCACAGCACCCCTGCGGCTGCCTGGCCCAGGCTCTCTTGCTGGGCCTTGGGACTTGCTCATGGCTGATCATCCAGCCAGGCCGGAATGGACCTCGGGGGGGGTGCCTTAAAGGCTCCCCAGTCGAGGGCACTCATTCCAGGCACAGGAGGGAGCAGGATTCACATTTCTCACACTCGCTCTGCCTTACTCCATCGACGGTGGCTCCTCCATCGTCGACGGAGCATTCCTCGTCATCGTGGCTGCTCCCCCCATCGACTGAGCCTGCTGGGCTTGTTTTATCTTCGACAGGCCTCATCCCATTGACTGAGTTTGTTTCTGAACGTCTCCCATCAACGGTCTGTGTTGCCCCGTGAATGGAACGTTCCTCATCGACGGGGATGCTTCCCCTGTCGATGACACATGTTCTTTGCTCTCCCTCATCAGTGGGAGCTCTTCTCCCGTCAACTGGACATGATTCTGCTGTTGTCTCGTCGATGGAGGCTTATTCTCCATCGACGTGACACTCCCTGTCGACAGATTGGCGTGTTTTACATGCCTTGCCGACAGGACGGCTTCCACTATCGATGGAGAGGCTTGTTTCTGGTCTCTCGTCAACGGTGCTGATTCCACCGTCGACAGAGGAGCCTCTCCTCCTTCCTTCATTGACAGGGATGCTTCCCTTGGCAATGAGGGCCTCTCACCCTGGGACACCCCCTGCTCAGGGCTTTGCTTCTGTACTCCCCCCCCCCCCACTTGTCCTGGCACCTTGTTTTGGTGTCCTCGGGGGGTCTCCCACCTGTCGCCCGTTTTGCACCCTTTGGACATGACTTTTCCTGGGCCTTCGGTCCTGCTGAGAGGACGCAGTCCTGAGTCCCTTACCCTTTGCCGGCCCCGGACCACAGGGGTTGGAGTGCCTTCCCCCACTATTCGGGGTCAGTAGTTACCGGGCTGGCTCGCCCTCCTCCTAGCACCACCCTTGGGCACCCTCCGTTTCTGACCCCCGTCACAAGTGCCAGGCATCGCCTACATTGTGCTGGAGGTCCTACGGTCCATGGGCCAGGGTCCAGCCTCATCCCATTCCCCCTCCCCTCTGCCCGGGCACCTGTGCCCGGATCCAAGCTTCCTGCCTCCCCCCCCAATCCATTTACGGGACCCTTTATGGATCCGGGGATGGGGATCCTTTCAGGGATGTTCTGGCGAGACCTCTTGGACTATGGGGACCTTGATTTCCCTCTGCTCATGCCTTCCTTTTGGAGGCCGCCCCGCCTGAACCCCTGCTCCCTCCTCACTCCGGATCCCTCCTTCACGGAGCTCATGCTGCGGATCTGGCACGATTTTGTCTTCCCTGCTGCGAATCAGGACTCCTTTCTTCGGGTCATGGCTGCCTACCGTGGCATTCCCAAGGAGCCTGCTATGGTTGTTCCACCTTTGATTCCTGCATATTTTTACATCCTCTCTCATATTTGGTCTTGTCTTGCTTCTACTTAACCTGCCCCTCATGGCCCTGATCAGCTCAGCTGCTGTCTGCCATGCCCTTCCTTTCCCGTCACCTGCTACATGCGTGCTTCGATGCGATTGACACATTGGCCCGACTCTCAGCCTCCGGCGTCGGCCTCCAGCACTTAGCCTGGCTGCGGGTTTTGGGTTTGCCGCCTGGCATCCAGCATGCCCCCTTTTTTCTGGGAACCCGCTGTTTGGACCTGGTGCTCAGTCCATCCTGGAGTCCGTTTAGGCTTCAAGGCATACTCTCCGGTCTGTTCAGGACCTCTATCGAGCCCCCAGGTCTCACCCCTGAACCCCTGCGGGCGGGCCACCTCCTGCCCAGCTCCCCTACTGCGCCTTCGGGACCGTGGGTTGCCTCCAGGGGGTGGCTCAGTCTGCCCTCCTGGTGTCCTCCCATCCTCGCTGGGCGGGACCGCTTCTGCCCTTAACCCGCTTTTTCAGGTACCCCTGCCTCTTACAGGCCTCTGAGACACCTGGGATCTTTTAGAGGCTTGCTACCGACTGGATGCTTCACCCTCCATGCGGATCTGAATGAACTCCTGCCACTCTCCTGCTGGAGCCCTTCAGTTGTTCCTTCCTATGGCCATCCGGGATGTTTTTTTCCCAGTGCTCCTTTTTCTACTATCTGATCCGCTCTCCTTGTCTATTTACTGACTTTGACTTTATGCCAGGGCTTGTCGACCTCTGCCTCGACAGGATGAATAACTGTGCCTGGCCACCAACAGTTCTTTATGCATCCTGCCTCCTGCATGCTGTCCTCACCCACCTTTTTGCCTTTCTGCCTGTGTGTGTGTGTGGATTGAGTTGACATTTCTCCTAGTTTCATGCCAAATATCTTTGCCTAACTGTTGGCCTATCTGCTTGCACGGAAGAGGTTTGAGTTGGACATTTCTGTTACTTATCAAACATTTAATCCTTACCCTACCCTACCCCGGCCTATCTGCCTCTGCGGGTGCGGTTGAAGTTAATGTTTTATTGTGCTTTTACATCTTTGGCTTTGCTTTTCCTCCCATTTGGATTTTACTGCTTGGTAATCTCCCATAAGTAATGACTTACTGCAGGAGACCGGTCCGTAGAAGATAGTACAGTTACGTAAGAACTTAACGTAACAGTAGATCTTCAGAGGACTGTCTCTTGCAGTAAGTCCCCCGCCCTCCATCCCCCTGCCTTGTTGCCTCGAATCTGCAACTCAGGACATTGGGTGGGATCGCTGTTCTCTGTTTTTCTGGCCCTCATTTACCTCAGTCCAGGCCGTGCCTCGCAGCCGACGGTGAACAGAGGGTATTGGAGGCCGCCCACTCTTGCACACATCCACAGGAAGTGATGTCGTAGGCTGCCCCACAGAAGACTGCTGGAAGAAGCTGCCGTGAGACAGCGCCACCTGGTGGATACTCCCATAAGTAATGACTCACTGCAAGAGACAGTCCTCGGAAGATCTACTGTTACGATAAGTTCTTATGTAACTGTACTTTCTAGGAGTGGTATATGTTGTTCATCCGCACGGACCCACCCGACCTCCCCGGCTGTGACGTACAAACCTGGCTTCCAGCGGGCTAAGATCTGGCGTCATGGGGCGGAGCCGAGGGCTGTACCACCCGGGTGGGTGGGTGGTTGGAGCCAGCTTGAAGACCTTCCGGCGATCCTTAAAGGGGAAAGGGACATGCCAAGAAGTGTGGATGAACAACATGTACCACTCCTAGAACTACTGTTACAATTGAGTAATCTGTTTTTATTTAGTCATGCCTTTTATAAAGATTGTCACACTTATTTCTGATTTTTCTTTTTCTCTCCATATTTTCCCGTTCCTTTTGGCACCAAGACCATCCTTAGTCTTTCGACCCTCCGCCCTCTGAGCCCTCGGGCAAGCCGTCGGCACCAGCTGGGGGGAGCCTTCATTAATCCCAACCCGCAGTTTTTCCACAGATTTTCTCCCCCCACTCCTTGTACCCCAGACAAGGTCGAGCATGCGCGTGGAGGTGCGCACACACACGCCTTGGCCTGAGACAACTCCGCTCCTCCCACACCTGGCTTAGTGCCAGGCCCCATTCTGACAACCGCACCACCACCACGCCTCCACACAATGGGGTCAAAGGCTGGGAGAAGCAGCCTCCCCAATCCAGGAGAGAAGAGCTGCCTGGTGGCCTCTCGATCCTCACCCAGCCCTCTTCCCCCCATGGCCGACCCCCAGCGACCCATTCTTGTCACCAAACACAGGTTGCCGATGTGGCAGGCGGTAAAGTGCGATGGCTCAGCCCTCCATGCCACTGGGCTGGCTTCACATTTCTGATTTCAAGGTGTCAGAAGATACTGTTGATTATGAATAGGGTACAAAAAATTCTGAACAGTTGAGCTTCTCCCAGCCATGGCAAAATCCCACCATATTATCTTGGAGAAGAAAAAGATGGCATCCAACTGGTCTTTTTACCCACTCAAAACCCCTGAAAGACACTGTCCAAACTTTGCCTGCAGACGCACCAGATATCTGGCTTCACTATCTCACCACAGTGGTTAAAAAAAAAAAAAATTTGTCAAATACCTCTTCAGCCATAATTTTTTTTTTAGATCTTTGCCACAGACTGCTACCTCAATTGTGATGAGTATATTCATTCAACTAATTCAGCTGCAGCTCTGCAACATTCTACTGCACCTTGACAGCACATAGCTTTTCTTTTCTTTAAAACAAAACAAAAATAAAAAAAAAAACGTTGCCGGCCATGGCAACTTGCCCATATCGGGCACCAGTAACTGCCACCAACAAAACCCCCAAATTGGGATTTCACAAATGCAGCTCATCATTGCATTGAGCAAAAGCCACTATCAGTCTTAACTGCAGCCTAAGTTCTGGCTCCCCTGCATATGCATACCAGTTTATCTTGCCCTGTTATCTTCAGCTTCACTTGTTCTGTTCACTTTGCCTTACTTACATAAGGCAGCATAAATGTTGCATCCTCATCAGAAAAATGCCTGGCTCCATTTTACATTTGTGATGTAGGATGAGAGCCCTATTACTTTCCGGATTACTGCAGCACCACTACCCCCATGCACAACATAAAAACTTAAATCTGCCGATTCACATAAGAAAAAAAATTACTCAATCTCTGCCTGTGGTGTGAGGCCCCTAGAATTGAGCAACCAGATTCAGCTGCCCCTACTAGTTTTGCGAAACCAAAAAAGGAAATTTCTCTGCACTCAGAATTTAACCATAAAATCCTAGTTAAAACCACCTCTGGATACTACTGGAAAATAATTCATAAACACTTTAAATCCAGCCCAACCCCTCTCATATATGCCCCCGTTTGGGGGAACCGCAACATCACTCTTTATAAAATTTTTTGTTGTAATTGGAAAAACGGGCTTTTTTTTCTTGGAGGATATACTTATACCTCAGACTCTCAAAATCCTTTTCTGACCTGCACAAACAATGGAATCTTCCCCAGGATGATTTCTGGAAATATTTACAGTTACGCACGGCATGGAGCCTTTACCTTCCTACTATTCCTCATCAATCTGTATATGATACTTTTATTTCTAAATGGATTAAAACAAACTCTAAATTAAATAGCATCATTTACAAACATATCAGAAATACAATTCCAGATCAATCTATCATTGCAAAAAATAAATGGAGTACCCTTTTAAATTATAACATAACCAATTCACAGTGGCATAACTGCTGGCTATCCTGCCATAAATCTTTCAAGGATAATCGCAGTTCACTCATACAAACCACAATTCTACATCTATGGTACAGAACTCCTGAGATTTTGCAAAAAATGGGCTTAATGAAGAACAATAATTGTTGGCGCTGTAACTCCCCCAATGGCAGTTTGCTACATATTTTATGGCATTGTCCTCCTATACACAATCTTTGGCATCATATTCATTTCTTTGCAATGAAAGTGATTGGTCTATCCTTTGCATTAGATCAAAAACATTGCATACTTGGTATTTTCAATGCTCATGCATACAAAATATCCCATTCTCAGAACAGGTGGTTATCCCTTCCATTCCTTCAAGTTAAACGCCTTATACTAATGCATTGGAGATCCAACATCATTCCCACCCTCCTGGATATTCTCAAACTATCTCAATACGCCATCCTTGATCGTATGTCACACTTAGCCTCTGACTGACTTAATTTATATAATAAATGCTGGCAGGACTATTTTAAATATTTAAACACGTCTACACATATCGTTACTTAATCCATGGGTTGTTATATGTTCACATTGGAATCTCACTTCTAGCTCTTTCGTTCCTTTTTCATCTCCTCTCTTTCTTTTTATCTCCTTTTCTTCTTCCCTTTCCCTCTTCATTCTTGTTTACTTTCTTAGATATTTTTCTCTTTATGTTCTTCCTTTATACAATCTTACACATACTTTTATTAAATTACAGCATAATAGAAGTACAATCACGACTGCTCATAGTTCTTGTTTGTATCTACTCCTTTTACCCCTTGAACCATAAATTGCCATATTTCCTCTCCATCATACAGATTGTACTGCTACATATTGTTTTCTCAACATTTGTTTTCCCCTTTAATATCATTGTATATAATACTTCAGACATGTTTTTTCCTTCTCTCATTAATAATTTATGCAAGTGTATATTGGAGAATGTAGTGTATTTGTATGTATTATCACAATAATTACAATAAAAAGATTAACTGAAAAAAAAAAACCTCTGGTGGATAACTGTCTTGAGTAGATCCTTTAAAGTTGAAAATAACAGGCAAGTAGCTGTTGATTCCAAAAAGCAGTATTGCTGTAGTTATTGGCTACAAGCAGTAGATAGTTCAGTTCCTATGGAAATATCCATTCAGTAAAGTAGCAACAACTTACATGCAAAATGTGATATACAGATGCCTAGGGAAACAGAAAGTTTAAGGACTGAAGAGCTGAGCATCCTGCTGGCCAGGCTTATTCTGGGTTTTGGTAGCAGTGTAAATAGTCATCGGGGATATCTCTTTCAGTAGGTCACACCTATGGAACTTAGCCCTCAGGCGCTAGGATCCCACAGAAGCCTTTTTCTGTAGCAGTCTACTAGGGGCTGCCTACGCCGACATCAGCATGCCGATGTCACATACCATATGTAGATGTAGGTGGCCCTACTTCCTCCTCAGTTCTTTCCCACAGTCTCCTGCAGAAGCCTCATCGTTCAGTCAGCTGCCATTTTTCGCACTATTTTTTATTTTCTTTATTTCTATGTCAAGAACCATCGAGTCATCCTCTCTTTTCTGTCGCTGCCACTGCAGAAAGAAGATTTTCTGTGACGACAACCACGACATCTGTGTTTGCCATCTGGGACCTTTGCACTCTCCTGAAGCCTGCACCATCTGCCAGAAATTTAAACCTTGTCACTCTCCGGCACTGCAAACACACCCTCAGGATATTTCTTATGGAGCAGAAACTAGCCAGTTTGGAACAGGGGGGCTCCAGGTCTTCTTCACCCCCCCCCAGCTCACTTCTCTGGATTGCAGGCTTCCAAAGTTCTGGACAAGTCCTTGGGGAAATAAAAGGATAAGATCCGCCACAAGGACTGCCCTTCGGGTGACTGGTCCCACTCCCTGGGCACTAGCCCTAAGTCTTCCGGGACTCTTATCGATCCCTGCGGGGGGCGACCTCCTCTGCTGGCCTGGCCTTGCCTTGGGTTCCCTGAGGCCGCTCCAGTCAGCAGTCTCTTTCTTGGCTTCGGCTGATTCTCGGTCGGCGGCCCTTGCCCCACCGTCTCTCCCCGCTCCTCCATGGGTGTCTCCGGTATCTGGCTTCACTGCCCTAACTTTGAACAGCGGGCCAACAGCTGGCTTTCTGGTCAGATTGTTGCTCCCCACTCCAGCGTAGTCGTCGATGGCTGGGTCTTCCCAGCTTTGTTGTCTTCTGGGGCCTTCGGTGGCAGGCGGTTCCTCCCTGCCACTGATTCCAGTCAAGACAGTCATCCAGCAGCACGTCATCAACTTCAACTCCTTTTTCACTTCACTTACCACGTCACTGGTATGGCAGTTAACCCCAGCGCTTGCCAGACCATCGACACGTCTGGCTTCGACTGTGGGTCCTGTTCGTCCAGCGCCCTCTTAGGCGTCGGCATCTGCCATGTCAGCCCCTGGCTTAGACCCAGTCGACATTGAGGAGGAGTTATCACCCTGACCTTCTCCTACCTGAGGAGGAGGAGGTATTGGAGGAAGAGGCCTATTCTACTGATGGGTTCACTGCCTCCTTCAGAAGTGGAGGCTCTGAGGGCCCAACCCCTCAGTGTCCCCGCCCTCGCCAAGGACCCTAGTTTTTTTTTTTTGCCTCATGAAACCGCTCCAGTCTGCCATGGGGTTCGAGACTGAGGAGGAAGATGCTACCAGAAGGAACATGGTGGAGTTCCTGGAGGTATCTGACTCCCCACCTAAGGTCATCCCTCCCTTGCTGCCAGCCCTAGGGGATGCGACCTAGGCGGTCTGACACAGACCCCACTCTGTGCCAGCTATACCTAGGATGGCAGATCACCTTTGTCATGCCCTTTTATTCTGCCCAGTCAGAGACAGACTTGGTGATAAAAGCTGCCTACAACCGTTCCAAGGCCCCTAAGCGCCTTGGCGCTCCCCCCCCCTCCAGACAAGGAATCCAGGAGGTTGGATCTGTGGGGCAAAAGGACCTTTGCCTCTGCCACCCTGGGGCTCAGGATTTCCAATTACCTTTCCCACATGGTCAGTACCAGAATAACGCTCTGCAGGAAGGGCAAGGTGGCTGCCCAGGCTCCCCCAGATGGGTCAGTGCAGGGAGCTATGGATATTAGTAAGCAGCTCCTTAGGGCTCTATATGACATGTCTTATACTACAGCATTGGCAGCTGCCTCGGGTATTTGCCTCCACAGGCATTCCTGTTTCCAGGTTTGCAGCTGAGGTGCAACAGAAGGTCTTCAGTGCCCCTTTCATGGGCACCAAGCTTTTTGGCCCTGATGTTGAAGACATAATTAATAAACTACAGGCCTCAGGGAGGACCATCAAGTCAGTCCACTCCTTTTATCATACCCAACCCAGGAACCATCCACGGTCTTCCTTTCAGAAAGCCCCACAAAAGTCCAGGCACACTTCCCGACCTCAGGGTAGATATCAGGCTAGTACTCCCTGCCCACCCCCAGTGCTGCCAAATCCACCAAGGGCAGAGCAGCCACTTAACCTGACTCCTTCCCCTGACCCCCTTCCTCCGGTTCCAAGCCCGGGGGAGGCGGTCGGAGATCATTTCTCCCTCCACCTTCAACATTGGAGGGAAATCACCTCGGATACTTGGGTACTGCAGCTTGTTCAAAAGGGCCACATAGTGGAGCTCCTGGAGAGGCCACCCACCATCCCGGTGAGACCTGGCTCTTGTCCTCCAGACCACTTTCCGGTGCTAAGGGAGAACATCTAGTCCCCCTTGCGCAGAAGTGCCATAGAACCCATCCCACCCGCTCAGCGGAACAAGTTTTTTTTTTGTTTGTTTTTTTTTAACTATTTTATCCCCCCTCCACCACAGTGCCTACCTTCCCTCAGGGACTCCCAAGGCACTGTGCCTGCCAGGTCTCAGGGATATGAGCTGTTCACGTGTCCGCCCTGCCATCGCCCTCGGATTACCCCCCCAAGTGAGGTAGGAGGCTTATCCCCCAAGCCTCCCATCCATCATCCAAGTGTTGGCTGGACTCGTGCGGCCCCTCTCTGGTCCTGGTCTGGTGCTGCCGGGGCCCGTCTCCAGGCATCGCTGCGGGGGATGTTCCGCTTTTCCTGGGGAGTGGCGTGCGACCGATGTCAAAGCGTTCCTGCCGACGTCTACCACTGCCAACCCTGTCTGTTTTGCTCTGCATGCTTGCTGTACCTCTGGCTTCCACCAGAGGTCAGCCAAGTGCCGAGTCTGTGCCTCCCTCCCGGGAGGGGAGAGCTGTCCTCTGGATGCTCAGTCCTCTCCCTGCCCTGCTGACCCAGGCTCATTCCCAGTCGCCGGTGTGGCGCGAGGTGTGGCGTCCAGCACCTCAACCCTCTGCGCCACCGGGCCGGCGGAACAGGGGTTTTACTCCAGGTTTTTCCTGGTCCCCAAAAAGACAGGGGATCTTTGCCCCATCTTGGACCTCAACAGGCTCTACCAGTTAATTCAGTACAAGAGGTTCCATATGGTCACCCTCCAGGGTCTGTTGCCTCTCATCAAGCAGGGAGACTGGCTTTGTTCTCTGGACATGCAGGATGCGTATCTCCACATCCTGATACATGCCGGCCACCTGAAGTACCTCAGGTTCTCATTCCGGGGAAACATTTTCAATTCAGAGCCTTGCCCTTTGGCTTGTCCTCTGTGCTGTGGGTCTTTACCAAGTGCTTAGCAGCGGTAGCTGCAACCTTTCAATAGGAGGACCTTCATGTGTTCCCTTATTTGGATGATTGGCTTTTGAAAGCCCTGTCCAGGGAACTCTTACTAACCATGTTGCACAGGATTCTGCAGCAGTTCCACTCTTTGAGTATCACTGTGAATCTGCCCAAGTTAGTTCTCACTCCCTCTCAGCAGCTCCCATATATTGGCACCATGTTGGATACCTCTCAGAGCAGAGCTTTTCTGCCCCAAGACAGAGCAGACTTCCTGATGGCACAGGCCTCCTTAGTGGCCCGGGAATGGTACATTCCAGACCAGTCTCTTCTGCTGGGGGCTGATGGCAGCTGCATAGCCACTGTTCCGCTAGCCAGGCTCCACATGCGGGTCCCCCAATGGACCCTCCAGGTCCAGTGGGATCAGTGCCATGATGGCATGGATCAGTTAGTCCTGGGCTCCTCCCCTGTCTGCAGGGTTCTTCAGAGGTGGCAGAACCCCAGTCATCTTTTGTGGGGGGGTCTTCTTCCTCATCCCCTCTCCCGGGCAGGTGCTCACAATGGATGCCTCAGGAACAGGCTGGGGAGTCTACCTAGGTCCTTTCCAGACCCAGGGGTCTTGGTCCACGACAGAGACAAGACTCCGCATCAGTCGGCTCGAGATGAGAGCTGTCCTCTATGCCCTTCAGAACCCAGGTCCAGTCAGACAACATCAGTGTGGTGTACTGTCTCAACAGACAAGGGGGGGGGACTCACTTGTACCCTCTCTGCCAGGAGGTGATGAGGGTCTGGTACTAGGTGTCACAAACCCACTCAGCAGGTCAGGCCCTCTACTCCCAAAGTGCCAACCTCTGAGCACAGTCTTGTGAACAGTGTAACAGACAAGGTAACCCTCTTGTCTGTTTTTGTGAGTTCGGATCAACCTTTGGTCTCAAGTTCTGGAAGGATTCAAACTGTGAACCTCTTGCTAGCGTACCCAATGCACAGGCTCAGATATTTCTCGTCGGGGGGCCAGATATCTTTGCCTACGGGCACCTAACCAGGTATACAGAGATGACCTCTTAACACTTTAATAAAGACCTCAGATTTAAAACCCCTTCTCTGTCCAATTTGGTACCACCATTCAAGCTTATGTTTAGTATCTGCAATAACCATATACTTTTCTTACAACTAAAAAGAAGTCAAAGACAGACCAAGTAAGTTCTAAAAAGAATTTTACTAAAATAGTTACAAATATGTAAAGCACAAAATACAGAACTGTTATATCACAAGACATGCAAATCTTTTAAAAGGAACAAGGTTTAAACAGTGCAAATTCCTACTTACAGTACTTAGATTTGAAATCTTTCTAAATACTTGTTTACAAGTGCTCCAAAGATCTTTCCTCAGTCAGAGTCTAGGTAAAAGTGTGTAAGTAAAACAGAGTATCCCTTAAACAACTGTTATGGGACAACCCATTTTTGTGTGAGGTCAGCTAGCTCCTCCTCTGCCAGATATATATAAAAAAATATATATCTTATACAAAAATATTACATTCTGTAACTTCAGCATAATTCATGTCCTTCAAATGACACTTCTTTTGATCTCATAATAAGCTTCCTCCTTCCAGGACATGAAAGCATCTTTATGATGTCGCACTTCTATGTAATAACCTGGGTTTTCCTTCCAACGTCATAAAATGGATATGTTATAGCAACTATGGTTGCAATTAACTTGGACAGGATCCTTAATTAAGGCCTTACATGTAACACATGGTCTCTAAAAACTGAGTGTGTGTGTGAACTCACATACTGTCAGCATTTTTCTTATGGCTTTCATCTTTTAGCTATAATCTGGGGGGAGGGGGAGATGAGTGAGGTCATGCTAAGAGCATCAGAGTTTTTTTTTTAGCAGAGACAGTCAGTCATACATTTTATATTAAAAAAAAAAAATGATACAGCACTCAGAGCTGGCTGTCTACGTCACACTGGGCACCGGACCATGACCTAGAGCTATTGGCCGTCCATGTTCCAGGGGACCAAAACATCTTGGTAGACAGGCTGAGTCGGTCGCAGTCTTGCAAACACGAGTGGGCACTGCTGCCCTGTTAGGCCGAAAGCATCTTTTGAAGGTTGGGGTGGCCAGAGTTGGACATTTTTGTATCCCATCACAGTGCAAAGCTGCTACTTTTCTGCACGCTAGATCCCAGGCCTGGAGTTTTCTGGTAAGACACATTGTGCCTCTCCTGGAGAGGTAGGTTTCTTTATGCCTCCCCCCCTCCTTCCCTCTGATTCAGTGGGTCCTCCTCAAGCTGCAGATGGAGGGGGCTTCCCTTATCCTAGTGGCACCATTTTGTCTGCAGCAAATATGGTTTTCATTGTTGCAACAACTGGCAGTGGGACTTCTGCTTTGCTGGGACCTGCTTACCTAGGCCCAAGGGACCTGGTCCATCTGGATCTCAAGTCCCTGCGGCTGCATGCCTGGCTCCTGAGGACATAGCCATAGCCCATTTTGGCGTTTCCCAGAGAATGGCTAATGTGTTGGTGGCAGCTAGGAAGCCTTCTACCAGGGCCATAAATTGCATGAAGTGGAAAACGTTTTGCCATTTGGGCATCTGCCTGTCACTTTGGACCCTTTCACCTGTCTGGTGAACCAGGTCTTGGAGTACCTTCTGTCCTTTTCCGACTAGGGCCTTAAATATTCGTCCATTAAGGTGCAGATCTGCCATCTCTGTTCCATGTACCAGTGGAATGTTTCCACTAGCCCAATTAGAAGTGGCCCATATGTTTTTGCTGGGCATTCTTCATTTGAAGCCCCCCTCTGCATAACCCTGACCCAGCTCGGGATCTGAATTTTGTTTTGGAGAAACTGACCCTGCCTCCTTTTGAACCAGCTGCGTCTCTGTGAGCTACGATTTCTCTCATGGAAGGCATTGTTTTTAGTTGCTATTACTTCTGCTCAAAGGATTTCCGAGCTTCAGGTTCTCATGTGTGAGCAACCTTATTCAGTTTTTCACAAAGACACTGTCTCTTTGCGTACCATTCCAGGTTATCTGCCTAAGATGGTGTCTTGAGTTTATTCTTAATCAGTCCATGTACCTTCCTGTTTATTATCCAGAGTATTCCAATCCAGGGGAAGCATTGCTTCATACTTTAGATGTGCATAGGATTTTGCGTTACTACACAAATCGTACCAAGGACTGTAGAAAGTCCAAATGGTTGTTTGTTTCTTTTGCCCTTGGGAAAGAAGGTTCCCCAGTTTCTAAACGGTGCTTATCCAAATGGTTAGCCAACTATATTCAGGGCCCCGATTTTTCTGCTGCACATCGGAGCAAAGTTCTGCGGCAGGGTTCTCATTTGCCACAGAACTTCTGTGATGCTCGACACTAATTTCTGCAGCACATTTTTTTTCGCCATATCTGACACAATGCATGCTCATAACAGTCATTTTATGGACCTTTGTCACCTGATTTTCAACATAGCCAGTTTAAGACCTCTGCTCATAAACAGTGTCACTGTGATTTTGTTAATCTGTCCTGAACATTGATTTCGCATACCGACCATGCCTCTGTGCGCTACATGTGCAAAAACACATTTCGGGTGAGATGTGAAAATGACAGTTATACTGTTCTTAAGGAGGTGTGGTAAAATGGCAATGCTGAAAATCCTGGTGTGAAAAATATTAAAATACTAGAAGTTATGGCGTGCAAAACTCTTGAGCATGCGCTCATAAAAGTCATTTGTGAGATGTTTTCACCAAATTTTCAACATAGGGTTTATGGGCCTAGCTCATGAACTGTGACACTGTCGTTGCGTTAATCAGTCACGAAAATGGTGCAGCGCAGTGACCCAATCACCTTTTCGGGACCGATAACAAAATGACAGTGACTGAGTTCATGAGATGGGGTCTCAAGAACCCCATGTTGAAAATTTGGTGAAAAAATTCCCAAAAATGGCCGAGATATGTACCAAAGTTGGAAAAAAAAACAAACAGTTATGCTATTATACAGCTTACCGGCATTTCTTCAGTTTGCACTCGGCTTTGAAGAGTGCAGACGTGTTCCTGATCCACTGAAGATCGTTGCGCTGGGCTCCGGAGAGCAAGTATGGGGTGAGGGGTGTGGGAAGGTGGGGTACAGAGGGTGGGGGCGGGGCCAGAGAGAATCAATGAGGGACTTTTTTCTTTCAGGTCGTTTTTTTTAACTTTTAAAGACAACGGGGCGTTTGCCATGCTGGGGTGGGCTGCCAGTGTGGCATCAGGTGGACTTGGGGGCAGCGCAGGCTGATTTAGGGGTTTGGGGCACCCTGGGTCAAAGGAGACTTTTGCCATGCTGGGGTGGGCTCCCAGTTAGGCATATGCAAGTTTGGGGGGCAGTGGAGCGACGGGGATTGGGTACCCCATCGGCAAGAAACATTTGCCACGCTGGGGTGAGCTCCCAGTGTGGCATATACAGGATTGGGGGGTGATGGAGCCGACGAGTTGGGCACCCTGGCCAGCAAAGTACCAAGTTTGTTCCACGGGCAGCCGTGAATTCCGTGGGTGGCCACAAATTCCGTGGGCAAGTCCGCAGTTTGCCACGGCCGCAGAATCCTCGGGGCCTTGACTATATTACTTATTGTTATAGGAAGTACAGTAAGGAACTTCCTGGAACTGTCAAGGGCCATTCCACCAGGGGCATGGATGCTTCAATTGCTTGTTTCATGGATGTGTCTGCTTCTGACATTTGTGCTGCTGCCACTTCAAGTTCTGTCCACACTTTTACCAAGCATTACAGTTTGGACATTGCCTCTCGCAGGCAGGCAGGTTTTGGCTTAGCTGTGCTTCAGGGTCTCCTCTCATGAGGTCCTTTTTATCTTGCCTCCCTTTTGGTCCTTTCCGACGTTACTGCTTGGGACTCGTTTCGTAGGTGTGACCTGTTGAAAGAGATTGCCCAGATGAAGATAGTACAGTTATGTAAGAACTTACCATAACAGTAGCTCTTCAAGGCAACATCTTTCAGCATGAGGGAATAACAACTGTGGATAAAGTAATTAGGAAAATATGATCCTTGAAGGTGGATAAGGCAGTAGGACCAGAGGGAATTCATCCTAGGCTTATTGAGGCACTAGAACAAGAGTTGGCACCAGTTATAGCTCTGATAGGTCAAAAATCTTTAGCTGAGGGTTATTTATTTAGTTTTTGTTGACTGGGTAAGTGCACTAGACAAATTCTGCCTATTTTCAGGCATGGCCCGGGGGAGGGGGATACAGATGAATGCCAACTGACCTAGAACCAGATTAAGCTGTTGGTGGTGTTTTTAGTGAATGAGGGAAATTTGGCCAGGACACCGTAGAAATTCCCCTACTCGTTGGTTGGTGGAGCTGCTGTCCTAGGGAATGGTCGGTAGTCTGGGTCTGGATGGCAGATGGAGAGATTGTGTCATCTGAGCAGCTGGTGGTTTTATCTCCGACCGCGGCTGTGGATTTCCAAGGGGATGCTGTGATGCCTGTTGAGATTGGTGATGCTAGGTTCGCAGTCCCGACTGATGTACCTCTTGAATTTGAGGTAGTGGAGACAGCGAGTGTATTATTTCGGCAAGTGCAGCCCCAGGTTAAAGCAGAGCACCTCAAGAAGGAGAGTTTGATTTGTGCCAGCTTTTTTGCCTACTGTGGATTCCTGTTGAACTGACAGTGTTGAAGTTTGTCAGCGAGCGGCTGACAGGAGTGAGGATCCTGCGTCAGTAGCGTCTTGACGCATCGCGGATGAATGCCGCTGGTATGCGGAAGCAGGCTCCTGTCTTGGAGCGAGACGCTCCCTTTACAGGAGAGGACTGGTCGAGGGATACGTGTCTCTCGAATGCTGGATGGGTTCAACAAGCTGATGGTCGCTGGATTCCTGACTCAGAGTGGATCTAATTTTCGGGTACTACGAAGGATCTTTCTTGGCCTTCTGTGGCAGGTACTGTCGGTGATTCTGCCGTTCCTGTTGCTTCTGAACTTTCTTTCGATATTTCTTCATGGGCCACAGGGGTTTCCAGTGATGAGGGGTTGGGTGTAGAGACAGGGATGCTGGATGTTGCGCCTGGACCTTCTGGACTTTGCTCCCTAACCAGATCTCCTAGGGTCTCTCCCCCAACCCCCTTCCCCTAAGGATGGTAAGCATCAATGAAGGCCTTTTTTTTTTTCAGATTTCTTTAAGGGCAATAAAGTTGAACAGGCTTCTCGTCGCATCGCGGTCAGACACTGATACAGAGGTGGACCACAGGAGCACCCTGACAGGCTTTATGTGACCAGGACACTGCTAATAAATTCTATGAACTTTCAGGCTGGGGATATTTTTGCTTTCATTAATATTAACCTTTGCTGTGCCGTGGATGGATATATAAACCCAGGATTCCCATACATTCTAATTCTGTTGGCAGCCTAAAAGTTAAGGGAGAAGACAACTTTGACATTAGTTTTAAAACTTTTAGAGGTTTGGACACCTTTTGGAGGAAATATGAGAAACTTAAAATGACTACTTTATGGAGACCTTTTTGGGCAATTCCCTTAACTAAACCCCTCTTTAAATCTGTTACTATTATGTTTAGGAATGAAGGTGTTAATGTGGGAGATATTCTTTTTTGGTTGGGGAAAAAATGTGATGTTTTGGGCCCTCCTGAAGCCATTATGGATTCAGACGGTATTTGGACTGGGAATTGGAGGTTTGTGGTAAAATTGTGGATGGTCGAGAATGAAGTTCGACATATTCCTAACAGTTTCTTTCTGGGAAAAGTTGGGGGGGGGGGGTTATCCTGATCAACCAAAGGCCTGCTATAAGTGTGGCAGCACCTCAGCAGTACCTGTGATACAGTACGATGTGCATTGTGTGGGGACTATGCTCATGACAGTGCTGTATGTAGGAATACATTTCGCTGCAACTTATGTGATGAGCAAGACCATGCATACCATCAGTGTCCCTGGGTGGGTCAAAATAGGCCTGGTGGTCCTGATAAAGATGCCTTTATTAACCAGGCCCAGGATAGATGTAGGCCCCATAAGCCTTCATCTCCGGCTGAGGAAGACCCTCCCCCGCAGGCAGCTGGTCAATCTGACACTAATACTCCTACTTTTGATCCTGGTCAGCCTGGCCAGGAACCTTCTAGGGGTAATGATGATATTCCTACTCTTATACCTCTGGAATCTTCTTCCTCCAAAACTTCTGAGGTGGTACCAGAGCTTCAACACCCTATCTCCCGAGGCTGAATTTCAACTCCCAAAAAGGTTGACTAGGTCTGGGAGTAAAAGTAAGGCCCACCCTGTACAGATCCCACTACAAAACACTTTTCAGTTGTTCCAAGATGGAGATATTGGGTCTAAATCTGATGTCTCCTCCAGGTCAGAGGTTGTCTCTGAAATGGAGTGTGATGATGACACCACTCTGCCTGGGAGGGGGGTTAAAAAGAAAGTGAGTAGGAAGCGAAAGAAGGATAAGGAGTAACTTTATTATCCTGTTGTATGGCTTCTCTACATGTGGCATCCCTCAATGTCCGAAGTATTCAAAACAGTAAAAAAAGAACTGCAGTTTTATCCTTTTGTTAAGATATTCCCGCTGATATTATATTTCTACAGGAAACTGGGCTGCATTCTTTACAGGATGTCTTTCATACAAAAAATTGTGGCCCTGGGGAATTTCTTTCTGGGCATTTGGAGAGGATGCTACGGATGGGCTGGGGATTTTATTCCAGGATACTCATATTTCGGTACAGAGGATTATGGATATTGTCCCTGGTTGGGCTTTTTTAGTAGATTGCTGTTGGCATGGTTTCTCTTTTCTGTCTGATAAATACCTATGCTTCACAAAGTAAAGCGGCTAGGGTTGATTTGTTTGGTAATATTAAACCTTTTCTTTTTGCTGAGAAACATGTGGTTTGGGGTGGGGATATGAATTGTGGTTTGGACTTAAAGTTTAAGGATACTGTCCAAAAGAAAATCTATTGTGACTCGCATGCCCTTCAGGACACTTTATTGCTTGCAGGCCTTAAGGGTGCGTATAGGGTTTTACATCAGGATAAAGGGGTTATGTATTTTAGGAGTTCCTTGTCTACTCGGATTGATTTTTTTTTTCATTTCTCAATTTTTGTACCCCTAGAAATTCAGACTTTCTTTTTCTGAATTTACCGACCATGTTCTATTATTATGTGAGGTCTCCTTAAAAGATATCCCCCCTAAATTTCCCTCAGTTACAAGGAGATGGAAATTAAATGCCTCTTTGTTGCAACATTCTATGGTAAAGCAAAAATTATAAGAATTTTTTTTTTTTTATAGAAAATCAGTGGCTGAACTATATGATGATTGGATGCATTGGTGGGTGGATACCAAAGATGAATTTAAAGTTTTTTATAGACTTTGGTAAATTTACTGGGAATAAGGATTATTTACGTTATTTGCAGTTAAGGGATCAGTTTTATGCCTTGATGTCCTTACCTAATGTTGCAGATAGCAGGATTAAATCCCAGTTGGATGTGATTAAATCAAACCTGTTTTCTTATCACTCTGCCGGAGCATCCTTTTTGAATGCAGAGTTTAGATATGGTACAACTAAACAGCCATATTCCATCCTTATGCGGCCTGTAAGGACACAATGTCTCAAAGTTATGACTGGTTTGTATGATAGTACTGGTAGTCTACAGACTTCAGATGTAGAGATTTTAGATATTGTTCATTCTCACTTGTTTCATATTTTAGGTTCTAAATCTGTTTTTTTGAAGGCATGGGGGCAAGATGTACCTTTCCTGATTCCTCAGTTGGACCCTGCTTTATTAGCTGAGTTGGAAAGGTCTATCTCTGCTCTAGAAGTTAGAGAGGTTATTGCTAAATTGCAGCCGGGGGTTTCTCCAGGAGTGGATGGCCTGACACATGAATTCTACAAACAATATGTGGATGAATTGAGTGTTGTTCTATCCCATGTGTTTAATGCTCTAGCTGAGACAGAAGAGGTTTTTGTGCGAGAATTCGTTTCGGCACTAGTGGTTTTTATTTATAAATCAGGGGACCGGTGTGATCTATGTAATTGGAGGCCTATAAGCCTTCTTAATACAGACTACAAGATTTTTCCTCAATTTTATATAGTAGGTAACAAAGGGTAGCATCTGTGTTGCTCCATCCTGCACAAACCTGCTCTGTTCCTCGTAGGAATATTAAGCACAATTTATTATTGTTGAGAGCTCTGAGTTTGGCAGTCAAAATAAATTATCGGGATTTCTATTAGCTTTGGATCAGCAAAAAGCTTTTGATACTGTTTCCCATGATTTTTTTATTCACTGTTTTAAGGTACTATAGGATACCTACTCAATTGTTGGCATGGATTATGTTATTGTATAGAAGTGCTTCCTTCTCTCTGATAGTTAATGGACTGATAGGAGCTAGTACTGATTTGAGAAGGGGAGTTTGACAGGGTTGCCCTTTAAGCCCTTTACTTTTTACCTTTGTGTTGGATCCATTGATTAGATGGATTGTAAGTGATGAATTAGTTCAGGGGATTTCTCCAACTATAGATATTCCTCACCAAAATATTTCCACTTATGCAGATGATATTTGCCTTATGGTTCGGGATTCAGTTTCAGGTATTAGAGCCTTACACATTTTTAAAGGGTTTTCAGGGGTAGGTCTTAATCTTGATAATTGTATAGGCCTGTAATTGGGCCATGGAACTACGGTTTCCAGGCTTGGATCTATAAACATAGTTTCTTCCCAAATTAAGATTTTAGGGGTTTGTTTTGGAAATTGCGATGCTGCCTTTCTAAATTGGAATGATAAATTAGTGATAGGAGAATGAAAGGTGCAGATTTGGGCCCTTTCTAAAAAAGAAAAGAAAAGGATTTTAATTATAAAAACATTTCTTCTTCCAATATTTTTGTACATTGGTTATGTTTTTCCCATACCGATGCAACTTGAAACACGGTTACTAAGTTGTTTTTTTCAAATGCTTTGGGGCAATAGATTAGACCCCATTAAGAGGGATTTTACTTACTTGTGAGTAAAGGATGGTGTTTTGAACATGATTAGTCTGGTCGTTTTTTATTTTTCCTCTTTTATTTAGTTCTATTTTGCATTATGGTCCTGGAGGTGTTGAGGACATATGGGCTGACTGGACCGATAAGTTGTTTAGTTCTTTTTTTCAGTATTGGGGGTATTTGGGGGTCAAAGGGGTTAAAGGTTTAGATATTCCTGAGTTTGCAGTTCCTGGTTTTAAAAAGTTGAGATTATGGCATTTATCAAAAAATTAAGCATTTTTATTGAATAGGAAACAGATTTATCGTCGGATCATGAAAATGAGCTTCACGGTTCGGGTGGATCTTCCCAAGTGTTGCCCATCCAAATTACAATTTGCTGTTAAACTTTTGAGGGATCCTCGGGTTCCAGTTCATATGTGGGATGTGACATGGCTGTGTTGTTTTAGTAGATTGGGTGTACAAGTGAATTGGAAACACAAGGCTGTAGAGGAGAGGGACTGTTTTCATCCGGGCTGTCAAGGTTTGTTGGAATCTTTAGAAAAACCTTTTTATCAACTGTCAGTATATTGTTCTTTTTTGGTCTGCCCTGGGGAGAAATGGAATTGGGGTCCTATTACTTATGAATCTCTGATTCTAGGGGATTATTCGGGCTCTCTGAAGAGATATTCCAGTACCGGGGACTAGAAGGAAAGTATGTTTCTTTGCAGATGACACAAAGATCTGCAACAGAGTTGATGCACAAGGTGGGGTGGAAAGGATGAGAAGGGGCTTGGCAAGGTTAGAGGAATGGTCAAATGTATGGCAGCTTAGATTCAATGCTAAGAAGTACAAGGTAATGCACCTGGGAAACAAAAACCCAAGGGAAGAGTACACAATGGGGGAGGGGGGGTGAGATACCAACAACAACAAAAATGGAAAGGGACGGGGGGGTATTCATATCAGATGACTTAAAGGTGGGCAAGCAATGTGAGAGGGCAGTAAGGAGGACTGGGGGGATACTGGGGATACTGGGATGCATAGGGAGAGGCATCACCAGTAGAAAACAGGAAGTTTTTATCCCTCTGTACAGAGAGCTGGTGAGACCCCATCTGGAGTATTGCATGCAGTTCTGGAGACCCAGTCTCCACAAGGACATAGACAGGATGGAAGCTGTCCAGAGGAGAGCAACTAAAATGGTGCAGGATCTGCACCGGAAGACATATGAAGAGAGACTACAGGAGCTTAATATGTATAGCCTCGAGGAATGGAATCAACAAAGTCCAAGAGGGTAGCATCTTTCAAAAAAAGAGGTGTGCAAGAACAAGGGGGCACAATTTGAAGATGGGGGGGCGGCTCAGAGGTAATATAAGGAAGTATTTTTTCACAGAGAGGGTTGTGGATGCATGAAATAGCCTTCCGGAGGAGGTTGTGGAGTCAAAACAGTGGTTGAATTCAAGCATGCATGGGACAGTTATAAGGCAATTCTAGGGGGTGGGGGTAGAAAGAAGTAGGCTGCTGGTTAACTAGGGTCTGCAGCTTATCCATTAGGTAGGGAAATGGGCAGACTGGGTGGGCCAAGCGGTCCTTATCTGCCGTCAAATTCTATGTTTCTATGTACAGTTAATGTACTCTTTGCCAGCATAAAATTTCATCTGTGGCAAGCCCGATGTCAGTATTATACTTAACATGTTGTACTGCCAAACTCTGAAGATTATTTCACAAATTGAGACGGCAATCCGAAAGATTAAATCTGTTGAATTTTTGGAGATGGATAGGAGGAAATTTGCTATGTATTGGAAATTTATGGTCTGTCTATTTTGAATTTTGTTATCTATTTCTTGTTTTCTTTTAGTTTCTATTATTTTCTTTATTATTATTTTTCTTTTTTAATTATGCTTGGTTTGTGTATTTCTTTTGTTTGAGATGTATTGTGTTTTCTTGTGATGCAATTTATCTGCAATAAAAAATTCCCCTACTCTTTTTTGATAAGTGCCATGGGATCTTTAATATCCACCTGAACTACCACCAGTCCAGGCAGATGGAGCCTTGGTTTAACGTCTCATCCGAAAGACGGCTCCTCAGAAGTGCAGCACCCCTCTCGTGGTGCACTACAGTGTCAGTACTGGGATATTAACCCATGTGCCAGATGTGGGAACTGAACCCACAGCCCACAGTTATGTACCAGTTGACTGGAGATCGGCTCATGTGCCAATTTTTAAGAAGGATTTTAGGAGTGTACCATCAAACTATTGACCAGTGAGCCTAACCTTGGTGGTTAGCAAACTCATCGAGGGGATCTTGAGTGATGAGATAAAATATTATCTGGAACAGAAAGGTATATTGGATGAGAGCCAGCATGGTTTTGTTAAGAATAGGTCATGGTAAACTAATATGATCTGTTTTTATGATTTGGTGACTAGTAAGTTAGATCAGGGCAGGAAAATTGATGTGGTAGTGCTGGACTTCAGTGGGGCCTTTGATAAGGTCCCTCATGGTTTATTGTTATCAAAGCTATTAGATATGGGAATAGATGCAGGGTTGGTAAGGTGGATCAGGTATTGGTTGATGGAGAGGATGCAGAGAGTGAAGGTTCAGGGTCACTTGTCAAGTACAGTGAGGGTTGAGAGTGGGGTGCCTCAGGGATCGGTGTTGGGACCATTGTTGTTTGGTATTTTCAAGAGTGACTTGAAGCTAAATAGTGAAAATAAGCTAATTAAGTTTGCGGATGATGTTAAATTGGGGGGGTGGTCGATACTTTCGAAGAGAAACTGAAGTTTGGACAGGATTTTTTAGACATTGAGGAGTGGACACATAAGAACAACATGAGTTTTAGTACTAATAAAAGTGTAATGCTGAACATGGGAAAAGGTAACATAAAACAAGATTACTATACGCAGGGTTTTAAAATAAGGACTTCAAGTTGTGAGAAAGATCTAGGCGTATCTATATATATATATATATATATATACACAACAGGATATGAAAAGTGGAACACATTGTAGAGTAACGGCTAATAGATCTATGCATTTGGTGAATTGCATTAGAAGAAGCTTTCATACCTGGAATGCAGGAGTGCTCATTCCATTGTTTAAATCTTACGTGAGGCCAACTTTAGATTATTGTTCTACAGTTTGGAGTCCTTCTTTAAAAAAGGATAAAGTCCTGTTGGAACGTCCACAAATAATTTTAACTAAAATGGTATCAGGTTATGGAAGACATCCATATGAAACCGGACTAAAATCAACGGGACTGTGGTCTTTAACAAATAGAAGAAAGAGGGGCAACCTGTTGCTTTTTTATAAAGTTTTGCATCAAGAAAAATTAAGAAATGAACTGGGATTGGAATTTAGGGGAAAGATTTATAACTGGAGAAAACATGACCAACAGTTAGTGGGAGAACGGTGTAAAACCAATTTAAGAAAATATGGTTTTGTATGTAGGGCAATTGAATATTGGAACAAGTTGCTAACATATGTTGTGCAGGCGGATTCCTTTTCCACTTTTAAGATTAGGTTGGCTAAATATTTGACAGTTGGTGATGATTGTTACCTTCACTGAATTGTGAGGACAGCCTCCATGGGCTATCAGCCTTCTTGACTGTCATATTAACTTTAGTATGTCATGCCATCCCACCCACCATCACCCTTTGGGGTTCATTCTGTTCCAAACTGGTTATCATTTTCTTTGGTGCTCCTGCCTTATACAGTCCTAGGCACCCTTTCTCTCTCCTGGGTTCCCCCAAGGTAGGCCGGGCACAGATGGTCTCTGGCAGGAATGAACTGAAGAGGGATTGTGGCCACCTACGCCTATATATGCTATGTGACTTCGGCATGCCAACATCTGCGTGGGAAGCCCCTAGTAGACTACTACAGAAAAAGGCTTCTGTGGGATCCTACCGCCTGACGGCTAAGTTCCATCAGTGTGACCTACTGAAAGAGATTCCCTTGAAGATCTACTATTACGGTAAGTTCTTATGTAACTGTACTGTATGGCTCAGAGCAATGAATTAAATTTTCTTTTTTAACTAGGATTTTATGGTTACATTTTTAGTGCAGAGAAATTTCCTTTTTTGGTTTTGCAGTTCTTTTATATTGGGTGTTAGCCCACCCACCTTTTCTCTGCACCCCACTTTTAAGTAGCTTACAGTACTATAATTTTTTAGAACTACCCTACTAGTTTTGGAAACGAAACCATCCCCAAAGTTACCACTTCATTATGGTACATGCACCACATTGTGCTTCCCTGCTGCCTCCCCTTCGAAGCATGCACCTGGGTCATTATTTGCTGCATGAACTTACACTGTTCTTCATGCTTTTTTTTGGAACCCCTTCTGCACTGTACCTAATAAGGGGGAATTTTTCTCAGATTAATGAAATTACAGTTGAGATATTGAGTGGTCTCATGTATTGGTCTCCAGGTGCTCCTGCACCCATCCCATCATAATGCAACTCCTTGTCATAATCTGCCTTCTATATCTGTTCTTGCTGAACCTATTGCAATAAAATCTTTGACAAAATAATTTTTATTTTATTTTAAATTTATACCTAAATAAATCTAGTTCATATTAGCAGTAATACATTTCAGGGTGTGACATATGTAGAGAATAAAGGATGGGGGAGTGTGTGTTATGAGAATTTAATGCACACCCAAGGTGTGGGATGCTTCGCCCTCGGGGTTTATCAAAGCATCCCACACCAAGGGTGTCCATTAAATTCTCATATGCACACTCTCCCATCTTTTAATTTTTATAATTTACTGGTGAGCAATTTTTTCCAAGTCTGAGTGCTGTGAGACACACACACTCACACTCACTCCCCCACACCCCCACCCATTTCACCTTCAGTCTAGTTTTTGGGGGCACACTTCAGAAGCCCCCACAGAGCAGCCCTAAATGCAGTAGCAGTTTCCACCTCCCACTCCAGATTCCAGAACTGTCCCCTCCCCATTCCTTGTCCGGCTCCCTCTTGCACCTTAGCAGCCACAGAACATCACAGCAGCCTCCTGATCACACTTTATTAGTTACAGTTCAGTTCGCAATTGCGAGGAATCACGCTTACCTCTTGCTAAACAGAGTTAGCCACGGACCGCTCCCACTGTCAGTGTGCCTCACGGTCATCATCGCTGGAAGCTGGCGAACTGCAAGATCAACCAGAACATTTTAAAAAAATATTACGATAGGATTAATGGTAGGATCAACCAGATAGCCAAAATATGATTTAAAAAATGTAAGAGTGTTGTGGTGGCAGCTCCTCGCTAATAAGGACACGGAGTCGCCATGTTTTAAGATTTGTTTGTCCCGCCCAAACAGAAAATGGGAGCCAGTGAGGGACCACTCACTTCTAATAGACTAAGCGCGTGAATGCCGTAATAACCGACTGGTTATTATGGCAAATGTCAACTGCTTGAGGCCATTGAAATAATTGCTCGCCAGTAATTATAATGGGATATCGTCACTTCTCAAGTGTTTCTTACCTCACAGTGCATCCAAGGCATAACTATGTCCCATGATGTACCACACCCTGTCATGTATTAATAGTATTATTGCTTAATTATGAAATGGATAAGGAAATTCTTGAAACCTACACTGGAAGTCGGGGCCATCCATAAAAATATCCACATTTCCAGACATGGCCTTTACTCTGCCATTATACTGAATGACCAATGGCAAGCCATAACTAAGGAAATCAATGACAGATGTCTTTGGCTACCACTTGTAATTGACAGAGACCAGTTAGAGCCATAAGGACATCTCAACGTATCATTACAATCTGAAACTAGCTCCTGCTGATTGGTGTCTCACTTGAGTTCCATCTGCCCGTCCTTCTCCTGATACACTCAAAGCACATGACTTGCATTGACTCACAGCGGCCCCTTTGTTGAGGCCCCAGTGGGGCCGCTTGCAACCCTCCTAATGGCAGCATTCTTGTCAGGTCCCAATGGGGCAGTTTCAAACCCCATACCTTTCCCCAGGAAGACTTTCTCCTTCCCATTCATGGAGGGTGCCCATGATATCCACTGCCCACTCCCCATGATACTAATATTCCCATTGCCAAATGTGGCACAGAGTAATGCTCTGATGGAGCCAACACTACTGCTGCTGACAGCGGAACTCAGTAGAAGGTCCCAATCAGGCCTGCAACACAGTTCAAAAGGATTATTACTACTGCTGTGATGTGGTTCCACTGTGTGCCCAAGGGAAAGTGGTGGGTGGTAGAACAAGGTTGCCAGAGTCGTTGTACCTGTTGTGGCCAAAACAACATATACTACTCTCCCACACCAAAAAGAAACCAAGGCTCCCTCTGGAGCACAAGATAAAATAAACTGCAGCTGTTTTATTTATTTATATGAATTTTAATGACCGGGTAAGCTCTCTGAGACTAGAAGTCCCTTTTTCAGGGGGCAACCAGGAATTAGTTACATACAGTAAAGGACATTGATATATAATACAGTAAAGGACATAAGTTTACAGTATCATACAAGATATATACATTTTCAGACTGTTTAAATTAGTTACACGATGAGCAAAAACATATATGCATGCATACAGTTTTTGTTCAATGACTAAGAATATTTACATGCAAGGGAAACATGCTTTATACTCGTCATCCCTTCATCAACTCTGCGTAAATCTGTAACAGTTTGGATTGGGGGGGGGGCATAGGACTTCAATGATAGCAATTGCAGGGGGGTGCAGTCCAGAAGAGGGATTTTAGTCTCTTTTTAAACAGAGCTATGGTAGGGCAAGTCAGGATTGCGAGGGGTAGGGATTTCCCTAGGTGTGGGGCAGAGAACGAGGAAAGGCCTTCTTCCTGTTTTATACCACAGTTTAGGGACTACCAGCAGTGGGAGGGCTGCAGTTCTGAGAGATCTCGCAAACTGCTTGCGTTGTGTAATGCCATAGAGACTGGGTGGGGAAGGGGGTTGCAGGAGCTTAAAGGTAAGGCAATATGGGGTAGCAGTCTAGTTTCAAAGGAAGGCCATCCCAGGGCTGTTAGTACTGTGCAGTGGTGGGTTCTGGGGTGGTTTTCTGTGGCTAGATCTGCAGATGCTCATCATGCAGCACTTTTCTGTGTTACCGAAAGGCTAAAAATAATATAACTTCAAAGTACTATGCACTGTGAACATCATGCCTCACCACACACCCTAGCTGTGATGCTGTCCCATGATATAAAGGAGGTGATGAAATCCTAGCACTCTGATTGGCAGAGAATATCCCCTGTTGGGGTTTCAGAGCACACCCAGGGAGTTCAGAACTAAATGACTGTTTACACTTCAAAAATCAATTTAGGACCTATTTTATAAGAGGAAATGCAACTTTTAGGTGTCCCTGAGTGCTGATGTACAGACTTCTCAGGTGGTTAAAGGCACTTGACCTATTCCTCATGTCAGACAACACTCCAGGTGTTACACCTTACACATCTCATGCTGTAGTATATTATTATTTAGTGGTACGGTGATGATAGTCACTAAACTGCAGAGTTGACTGGGATGTTCATGGTTTTCTGAAAACTGTCTCTCCTAGGCCTCAAGTCTGAAAACAGTAAGGTTCACAAATGAGGAAATTATTCAGTTCTGGGCACATATCTTGGCTTCAGCAGTCACATTCCGCAAGTTTGTGATTCTGTAAAGGGTTCTTCAGCTTGTATAAGTTCGGTGTGGCCAAATGTCTTTGGCGGGGGGGGGGAGATAGAGTGCACAAATCAGGAATTGGACAGTGTGAAGGAGGAGACATGCATGAATTAAAGATTCCCAGTATTGGAGCTTTAAGCCCCGACATGATAGCAGACTAAAATAGAACTGAAACAGTTCGCTTTACAACATTTTTTAATACTTACTGTAAGGGAAGGGATTGTAAATTCAGCTTGGTTGCCCAATCCCTTCCCCTTCCTGGTATGTGGTATGTCTACTAGCAAGCTCCGCCCCTGCACCACCCCCATGCCCCCATGGTTTCTGATGTATTATTTTGTACAGTGTGGGGGCACGCTCCACTGATTACAATGGGAGTACGGTTTAAAATTCTTTTTTTTTTTTTTTCAGAGGGTCACTGAGGTCAAATCGGAGTCACAGTTCAATTAAGAAGGCTTCTGTTGCTTGAGCTCTGGCTTTGATTTGACCCCCATGACCCTATAAAATATAAAAAAAAATGAATTTTAAACCTCGCTCCCATTGTAAACAGTGGAGCATGCCACTTCTCTCTACAAACTAATACAACATGTGGGAGTGTGGGGGTGGAGCTTGCTACTAGCAGTACCAAGCAAGGGAAGGGATTGGGCCTCCAAGCTAAATTTATGATCCCTTCCCCTGAAGTAAGCAAGCATTAAAAATGTTTGTAAAGTGGACTCTTTCAGTCATGTTCAAGTCTGATACCTTATGGAGGTTTGAGAGGCTGTCAGACATTGAGCACAATTGTTGCTCTTTAAGGCACAGTAACTAGAAAATTGCAGCTAGCGCATCTGAAAGGGTGTCCTGGCAAGATAGCAGTAGTGAGTTATAATGTGCATAACGTGGTCGTACAACAGTTCATACAACAATAAAAAGTATCTTGGGTTTTTAAGCTTGTGACAGGGTTGAATAAAGCCCTGCCCCAGTTGTTATGCAGAAAGAGTTTAAATGCAAGGACCTGTTCTGTTCTCTCCTTTTCTGTCTGGTTGTGCAACCAAATTTCTCATGAGACCTAGGACTTGATCACCCTGACGGTCTTGCAAATCTCTGGCCCTCGCTGAGACTCTACCCTCACTTGCTGTTCTGTCTTTTCTATGAAAATATATGTGAATCATTTTGTGGAAATGTAATTGATACTGGGGTCCCTTTGTTTAAAACTGTATATAGTTATACTGTTGAAATGACTGCAAAGCTAAAATTGTATATACTGTAGTTATACTGTTGAAATGATTGCAAAGCTATTTGAAACTCAAGGGGTTAGCCTGAGATGCAATTTTTAAGCCTTTTGCAGAAGATGTAAACAAGAAGCCAGTTCTGGGTCACAATGTTCTTTTTGCTGCACTTGCTGAAACTGACAAGAACACTTTGTGAGAAGCATGTTATTTTCTTAATGTGCTCCTGCACAGACTTTGTAAAAAGAAGCTGCAGTGTTTTGCAAAAGAGAGAGAAACATAGACTGAAATTGGAAATTGGGAAGAAAAACTCAGGACGACTCTGTTTTCTGTATTTCTACTGCCATTGTAAATAGTTTTTCTAAACAATATTTTTATTTTTTTTTCATTTTATTGTTATTAATAATAAATCACTTGTTGCGAATCTTAAAGCTGCTCTGGGTTTTTCTATGTTCCTGACCTGTACCTCGATGACAAAGCTCTTATCATAGGGAGCAACGCAGAAATAAGAAAGCCTGTGGCAAGCATTTTAGAACCTATTATACTGGTAGCTTTATTTCTTACAGTACAGAATGTTTTTTTTTAATCCAGCTTTCAGCCCCCAAGCCATCAACCTGCTCCTTCCATTCTGGTCACATACCAGTTCCCCCAGCTCCACCTGTCACTCCCCCTGCTGTCCATACCAGCAGGGGGATGTATGCCAGGTGTAGCCTGAGAGTGCCAGAGATGGTCATTTAGACGTCTCAAGGTACATAGTTTTTACCCAGTGGCTGTTGTGCCACCCATTACCCGCATGATAACAGGCATTGCCCCGACAGGCCTTGCACATATTTAACGTCCCCCACCTGTCCGTACACCACAGATTTTGCATACCCACAACACCTAAATTTTCCTCAAATAGTGTCATCATGTACCTTAGATTTGTCTTTTCATTCCGAAGTCCTCTTTTTAACCAGTTGCCAACCCTATGGCATGGATGAAATATAGCAGAAAAATGTTTGTGGGTGTGTGTGTATGTATATGTGTGTATGTATGTGTGTACATATATATGATATGATATACATATATAAAATGAGCAAAAAAATTGATTCCTGATTGGCTGGAAGCCCTCTCCAGCTATGTCCTTATCAGGACATAACCTTACAGCGGGCCCTACTTGTGCCCACCAAGATGTAGCACACGAGGAAATCAATCCAAGCCACCACTCTCCTGCTACAGATCCTCAGCCCGCATTGGATGAAACAGGTGCAGCAGAAGAGCTGTGGCAACGAAGAGCTGCAGCGGGAGAGCGCTGGCAACAACAAATGGCTATACAATCCTGCAGAATAATCTCAGTATCTCAGGCTTTTCTTTTTTTTACTTACTAGCCAATAGTTTTGTCGTGGCTCCAGGTTTTAGCTGTCGCTTTCACTGCTCCAGACTCTGGCAAATACATAGTTTCTTGATCTCCGGACTCGATCCCCCGTCCCCACCACCACAATCTTTAAATGGGAACCACAGCAACAGAAAAATCCTGATCACAGAGTATACCACTATAATGTCACCCCAAAACAACCCAGACACTTTATTTTCTGCTTTGCTTCAAGTTCCCTGACAGTTACAGTTTCAAAAAGCAAAGCAGAAAAACAGTCTCTATGGCAGCCACTGAGGGACACGCTTGCTTCCAGTCAAGCCAGCTGGTCAACTTAAAGCAAATGATTATAGACTAAAATGTACATAATAAGTGCACACAAAAAAAGAGCTGTATCTCTGTGTGTCTGATATTGGGGGCACGCCCTGTAATTCCAAAGAGTTCTAGGGGCGCCCTGTAATGCCAAACACTTCTAGCTCTAAAAGAAACTGCCGCTCTCCACATTCCTCACAACCAGGGGCACACATTTATCAGAATGGGTGTATGGCAGTCAGAAATCTAATTTGATAACCGTGTGTAACCATGGGAAACGCAACTATCAAACTGTTCAGAAATGTTCTCAATAGGGTGACTATTTTTACTCCTTCAGATATTAAAATGCTCAGATTTTTAATTTTCTTGGTGTTTTTTTTTTTTATATAAATACTTACTTGGGCCCATTCTATAAGTGCAACAAGACACTCCGAGGTGTGGGTTATGGCCTGATAAGAGCATGCCCCAGGTGCTAAAGGCACTCTACACAAGCTCCTTATGCCTCATAACGCACCTGGGGCATGCTCTTGTCAGGCCATAACCCACACCTCATTGTGTCTTATTGCTGGCATATGTGTGTGTGTGTATAGATATATGGAGGGATTAACCCACGACAGGGTATAGGTTTACTGAGCATTAATCCACGCCTGGGGGGAGGGGGTTGGAATCACGAGGCCGCAGGTCGAGTGATTTCAACCACCCAGGCATGGATTAATGCTCAGTAAACCCATACCCTGGAGTGGATTAATCCTCTTATAACATGAGCTGCATTATATTAGAGGTTTATGTAAAGGAATATTAAAATATACGTGTTTAAACATGGATTTCTACTAAAATAGTCCTTCTGCCTAATAAATAATATGTATAGAGGATGATGTCTTTGTAGTTGTCCACTAGGTGGATTTGTTGTTATGAAGATGTGGAATCCACCTTTGAGGATGCGGAATACGCCTTTGCAAGGTGGAATCTGCCTTCTCTTTTTCAATGCGTCTATGGTGGAGTGATTTCTCTAAGTCAGTTTACATTACTGTCAATCAGGATATTGTGGACCGGCAAGGCAACTATGAGTATATCGGGGATTAATTAATGGTCAGGTGGTGTGTTCTGACCAGTGAAATGATTGTATTTTAGATAGCCATGTTATAAATGTATTTATATCATAGGGCATGTTAGTACCCTATAGTTAGGGTTACACTGCCACTTCTGTGTTAAACCTAAAGCAAACAATTTGCCTGAAATGTTGCATGTGCCGTCTGGTACCATGGATCTCTGGATCCGGCATGTTTCGTTCCAGTCAGATATGCAGTTGCGGCGCTGCAAAGTGACAAAAAAAATTGAAATTTACCATTTTTTCACAAATTCTTCGCTTGGGGCTATGGCTACAATAGTTTGGGGGTCTGGTCTGAAATTGTCAGGTTATATGGGGTCTGGACCACTGTTGTGCCTTTTGAAGATTTGGTGAAAAAATATGAATCTGTTCAAAAGTTATCAAACTTAGAAGTTTCCCATTATCGCCTATGGCGGGGGATATGTACACCTTGTGGCCATTATTTAAAAAAAAAAAAAACAGCAGATTCTGATTCCTTGGCCCGTTTAGGGAAACACCTGTTGGGCTGGCAGTATAGCCTAGAGATTAGAGGAACAAGGTGTGAACAAGCTTGATACATCCAGCAGACCAGACCTGAGTTTGATTCTCACAACCTCCACTTGCATACTGTGTGACTCTGAGCAAGTCACTTAACTGCCCAGTGCTCCCAGGTCACCCCTGAAAACAGGCACTTGTGCCTAATGGGCCTTAACCGGTTACCAAAGACTAAAATAAAAAAAAAAATAAATAAATAAAGAATGCTTTGATCTTTAAGTGCCTCCAGTGGGGGCTGAGGCACGTTTATATTTTACAAAAATGTTTTTGGTGTGTTTGACGTCCTATCCAATGAAACAGAAGCTGTCCCGCTCCATCCCTGTACTGTCTGTCCCACCCTCTGTTGCCGGTGCCTCATCCCCAAAGAAACAGAAGCCCTCCTGCTCCATTCCTCTGTGCACTCTCCTACCCTCCACCCTCCGTTGCCGTTGCCCCAGTCACCAATGAAACAGAAGCCCTCCCGCTCCATCCCTCTCTGAGCTGTCCCACCCTCCGTTCCCAGTGCCCCCATCCCCAATGAAACAGAAGCCCTCCCGCTCCATCCCTCTCTGAGCTGTCCCACCCTCCACCCTCTGTATGCTGGTGCCCCCGTCCCCAACAAGACAACTGAAGGACCAGACATCTGCCCTGCAAGATGGATTTCAGTGAGACATCGGTGTATCACCGGCTCCTGGTCTTCCTACTGCCCCAACCATCCCGACTCAGTCTGTTCTTGCGGCGGCAGCAGTAAAGGCTGGATCAGCTTTCAAAAAACTGCCTGGTACCCGCAAAGGAAACTGCTGCTGTTTTTTCTTTTCTTGTTTCCCCCCCCAACATCAGGATGCCGAACTCCGGTGTCGGATGCACCCCCCCGGCCTGTTGTAGCCTTTCATTTGCCAACATCAGGTGCCCAGTCCTCGTGTCGGCATTACAATGACCCCACCAGCACTGTGGGACACTGGGAAGCCCATTCCCAGTGTCCCCAAATAAAGATTTTGACCCTGTGAGAAAAAAACAACTGTTCCCTGACATTTTTTTAATCCTGTAAAAAAGAAAACAGTCCCTCGTTGTCTCCCCCGACGCCCCCATCCCGACCCTCCCACTGAACAACCTCCACCCCACAGCCCCTGCCCCATATTTACCACCGAGATCCTCTTCTGTGGCCTGGGACATGTCTGCAGTCTTTAAAGCCGAACCGTGGACTAAAGAATCAAGGTAGGTGCCGTATAATGGCTGCCTATGGCATTTTGAACTTTTGATATTTCAGCCATTTTTTAGAATTTTTACACTAAATTTTCAGCATGGGCTCTTTGGGTCCCCACCTCATGAACACTGGCACTATCATTTCATTACTCGGACCCATAAGGTGATTTCGCGGTCACTGTGTGAAATCCTTTGGGACTGATTAACAAAATGACAGTGTCAGTGTTCATAGATAGAGTCTAAAAGCCCATGCTGAAAATTTGTGCAAAAATAACAAAAAACACCCGAGTTGCGCACGGTCGTTAAAAATTGGCAGACATTTTTTTTTTATATTTTCAATCCAGATTTCCAACATTCCCATTATTTCACACCTCCTCATGAACAGTATAGCTGTCATTTTTCACATCCTGCCTGAAACGTGTTTTTGCACCTGTGGCGCAGAATGGCGCTGTTGCTGTGCGAAATCACCTTTCATAACCGGTTAACAAAATGACAGCGCCAGTGTTCATGATGTGGGGTCCCCAAAAGGCCATGTTGAAAAGTTAGTGAAAAAAACCTAAAAATTCCCAAGTTACATGCGTCCATTGAATTTTTTCTACATACGCACATAACTTTGGTTCTTTTCAGTCTTTTGATGCCAGATTTTTAACATAGCCATTTTTTCACACCACCTCATGACCAGTACAGCTGCAATTTTTCATATCCTGCCTGAAATGGATTTTTGCACCTGTGGTGCAGAATGGCATTGCACTTGCACATAATTACATTTCGCCTTGCATTTCACCATTTCTCTGTACCGGGGTACATGAGGTGCAGTAATAAGATGGCTATGCTGACAATTTGGTCACTGTTCTTTGACACATGGAGGGCCCTGCACTCCCACACCTACATACATATGCTCATTTACAGAGGGATTGGAGCGCAGGGTCCAAAGGTTCCTGCACTTCCGCAGTAAAATAAGGATACTAACATACTATCTCAAAGGGAAATTCATTGCAAAAAAACTGCGTTAATGCATCAGGTAGGGTTTCGATTACAGCGACAAAAGTCTGGAAATTCGGTGTTACGGTTACCAACCTTACCACCCCACCCCTCCACACACCAACAGGCATCGAGGTGTGCTTTGGGGTCGCTGGGCCTCTCACCCAATTCTCCTATACTGTACCATCTCAGCTTGTTTACACATGGAATGAGATGAGAGTTAGGGCCGATGACCTCAAGGCACACCTTGATTCCTGTTGGTGTGTGGAGGGTGGGGGCCGGGTGGTAGCATTGGTAGCCGTAACACCGAATTTCCAAACTGTTTTCACTGTAATAGAAACCCAAACGGATGCATTAATGGATTTTTTGTGCAGTGAATGAATATGTATGTATGTGGGTATACATATATCTATATGTGTGTGTATATATATATATATGTATATAGGATAGTATGGGAGAAGTAGAATATGAGAATTAAACACACTGAAGTTGTTGATACATAAACCCCGAGGGCGGCCCGAGGGGTTTATGAGTGCCATCCAACAAACGAGGGTGTGTTAAATTCGAGTTTGACACACTTTCCATATTTTATTTTATATAATTGAAGGGCTCCGCTTTTTAATAAACAGACGTGAGCTCTAACTATACTTGTTTCAAGAGGTGTAATGAGAAATACTTCACTTCTCTGCATTACCTTCAGTTTACCAGTGAGCCTAGAAGCACAAGAGTGTGTTGGGGATGGAGGTAATGCAGAGAAGTAAGTGTTTTTCTCTCACAGTACTATTCTTGAAACAAAGACACAGCTCCCTTCTGTGACAAGTTTCATTAACGTTACGCTATGTTTAGTCTCGAGCGCTTTGTTGTTGAAAGGAGTCGCTTGAATGCCGTAACACCTACTCAGGTGTTACGGCATTTAACACACGGTTTTGGCAATGGGAGAAAACGGAGACCATTAATTATATATATATATTACACACGCGCACACACACACACACATATATATATATATATAGCAAAGAAGAAACTGTTAGTACACACATTAGGGTTGAAGAATGCAAAGCAGACAAATTAAGGATATGAGAAACATTAGGGTTTAGAGTCTTGGGACTCTTGAAAAATCAGTAGTGTGGTATTCCTTGGGGTTGTCTCCCTAATGTTCACCCCTGCCCCCCCGGCCCGCAGACTCCTGTCCGAGGCATCATACGCATGTCGTGTTTGGAGATGGAGAAGCATGGCTCGCCACATGTGGCCAACATAAATCGGTCATAGCTTGCTTCACACAGGACCCTGCATGAACAAAGAGAGCCCATATAATGTTATTTGCTCAGGGGAGGGAGTGGGCATTACAGTTGTCAAACCCTAGGAACACCTTCCTGACACAAGTGCAAAAACACATTTGGGGCAGGATTTGAAGAACGGCACCTGTCACGTTCATAAGGTGGTGTGAAAAAAAAAAAAAACATGGCCATGTTAAAAATTTGGGGTCAAAGTGTTGGAAATTACCAAAGTTATGCGGGAACGTTGAAAATTAATACTTTTTGTAACCAGATTTTCAGCATAGTTTTTTCATAACCCCAACTCATGAACCTGGTAGGTGAAGTTGTTCAAATCTGGCATGAAAGGTGATTTTGCAGAGCAACTGTGAAATCACTGTTTGGGCCAGATTTGAAAAATTTCACCTACCTTGTTAACTTAGTGGTACCCCAAAAGGGCCATGTTGAAAATTTGGTGCAAAAATATTTAAAAATGACAACGTTGTGAGTAAAAGTTCAATATGCAGTGAAAATACATTGATGCCACTTAACTTGTTTCCTCAGTTTGTGGTCACACTTCAAGGGGGAGGACCTCTTTTATTTTTTTTTACTGAGAGTGTATCTATCAGAAGGGACCTTGAGTAGGTGAGTGAGGGTGTGGAGGGGGTGGGGTGGTGGATGCTGAGTAGGGGGGGTGAGATATCGAGAGACCATTTTCTTCCTTTTTCTTCATCTGTTTTTTCCCCTCCCCATGCCGAATGGCCTCCATGCACTGGCCCCCCCAGCCCCATCACCCCAACGTCTTTTAAAGCAGCAGTACAACGAAAAAAAAAATTGCGCTTTTTTGACAGTTTATTCCCTGTGCCCTGCTAATCATATACCTGGTACTCTTTCTCGACGGCATTGTACTATCGCTGAGTAATTTGCTCATATTCTTTGCTTTTGTTTACATTTCTGCCACTAAGCATGTTGCACTGGAACCCCCTCTGCTGCCAACTGCACATGTGAATGACTTGCAGGGACATCGGGAAATGGTCAGCGAAGGGTCCCTCTACTGTTATCAAAAGACGGTGATGTGACCTGTAGAAAAAGCTCCGCTGAAAATTAGTCAGCCGCCATATTTGTTGTAGCACTGCAACACTTCAAATAAATTGCAAATATCTAAAAAACTAAAGACGACTGGAAAAAAACATTTACAGGTATGGTATGGAAACTGGAA
The DNA here is from genome assembly GCA_016271365.2 of Neoceratodus forsteri. Taxonomy (NCBI): domain Eukaryota; kingdom Metazoa; phylum Chordata; order Ceratodontiformes; family Ceratodontidae; genus Neoceratodus; species Neoceratodus forsteri. The sequence goes on from CM057458.1 coordinate 560,169,963, forward strand.
CTTTGGCCACATGCTTACAGCTGAGAAACAGAATTTTGATTGCTCACTTCCTGATTTCGTAGTACTGCTGCTTTAAGACTTACTTGTCTGGCTCTTCCCTCAGTGCTTGCCCCCGACCCCACCGCTTGGATGTTCCCAGATAGCCGGGTGTGGGGCCTGTGGGAGACAGGTCAGACTTTTTCCCATTCCACCCCCCCATCCCCCCGGTGCAGAGAAAGTAGCATGGAGGACACCAGTGGCCAGTGCTGTGCATGCTCCTGTACACAGCATGCCAGGCATGTGCCCCTGCTCCCTCCCATCCCACCCCATGTGTACAGTGTCAGCGTGCGGCCTCCTCTCCACCCCATGTGTACAGTGTCAGCATGCTGGCCTCCCTCCCACCCCATGTGTACAGTGTCAGCATGCCGGCCTCCCTCCCACCCCATGTGTACAGTGTCAATGTGCCGGCCTCCCTTCCCACCCCATGTGTATAGTGTCAGCATGCCGGCTTCCCCTGCCATCCCATGTGTACAGTGTCAGCGTGCTGGCCTCCACTCCCACCCCATGTGTACAGTATCAGCGTGCTGGCCTCCCCTCCCACCCCATGTGTACAGTGTCAGCGTGCCGGGCCTCCCCTCCCACCCCATGTGTACAGTGTCAGCGTGCTGGCCTCCCCTGGCCGCCACTAGGGGCCAGACTAACACCAGGCACTGGTCCCACCCCCTCCCTGGAAAAGGAGAGCAGGCCCTGGGATGCTCAGTCCTCCTCCTCTTCCTCCTCCTCCCCCCTCCTCCCTCGACTGTCCAACTTTCAAGGTTGCTCCCATCCTCGGGTCAAACCATACTGGCAGTCCAGCCTACATCATTTTCTTTTTTTCAGGTTTAAAACAAAGAACAAACAAAAAAGATATTTGAGGGCAGTCCCCCCACCCCCGGTGCCGAAACTCGGGATTGAGCACTCCAGTGTCTGCAGACTTTTCAGTGTAACTGTGGATGGGCACCCTGGTGCTGCCTGTTATGTGTGTGTTTGGGGGGACTGGTGGGCTGAACTGAAGGGGACTGGAAGGGGGCCATCATGTATAGCAGTACTAGAAGTGGGCACCCTATTCTGCTTCTTATTCAGAGGGTGGGTGTTATCTCAGCTGACACCAGAGCTGGGCACCCTAGCGTTGGTTTTAACAAATGTGTAATGGCTGATGCGATTGGGCACTTGCTGGCCATTTTTAGATAAACATGTGTTGGGGGGATACCGGCAACGAGTTGGGCACCCACCATTCAGTAACACAGTACGAAACGGGGATACTGAGGGCAGAATTGGGCACCCACTGTTCAGTAAAATTCAGCGTGGGTCAGGAGGGAGGAGTTCATTGGCTAGGGGGTTTGGTTGGTTAGCAGTGTGTGTGAGTGAAAGGAATTTCTTTTACATCGGCTTTTGTCAGCTGAAATAGATGTAACGAAACCTTTCTATGCATTTCTGCTATACTCATTACATTTTGAATTTTTTTTTTAATTTAGCAACTATACTTTGCTGGTTTATGAGAAAAAATAATGCCTTTTTGTTATGTTTTCTCTTAGTTTGGAGTCAAACATTTTGATTGGTTTACAGTCATTCTAAAACATGGATTGTCAGATGAGCACAGTAGTGGAAAAAAAAAACTGAAAACATTGTGCAGGTGACTTACTAATACCCAAATGAACTGCCATGTTAACCCCCATCCCCGGGAACTGTCCAAGTCTCCTGTGAGTGAAATGGCTATATCCTCACAACACTAAAAAAGGCTGCAGTCTTTGTTTGTATGAAACTTGCTCCCCATCCTGATGGTGCGGAGGCAGTGCATTTGCTGTCGTGCAGATAGCCTGGGTTTAAGAGGGAACTCAGATGGTCACAGTTTCCCTTTCAGAGTATTGAGAATGTGGTGGTCAGATGAAGGAGTTACTTGGCAATAACGGGAGAGACCTGGACAGTTTCTAAGGGAGGTGGGCACATGATTATTAACTTGGAGATTGTTAAATCTCCTAAAATGTATTTATTTGTTCTATTGCTGTGCTTATGTGACAGTCCTGTGTTTAAATAAAAAACAGTTTGAAAGTGATCTTTAATACAAAAAAAGCTTGATTGTGGATAGAACAGTCTCTGCCCACTGCCTACAGCAGATTACTCATCTGAAATGTAAATGTCTGCCTGATGACATTTTTTTTGAATGCTTGGGATTTTACACAGATTTGTTTTCCCTATTCTAGAGTATGGATCTGCTGTGCCTTCTTGTGAGTGAGGCTCCAACCTAGGGTTTTCCAACAGTTAATTTAGGGATTTAGAATGTTTGTGAGCCAATCAAATTGCAACCTTCTGGTTACCCTTTTTATAACTGGAGTTTGTAAAGCATTTTGTAAGCCCCCACGTCTAAGGGATATGGTGGTAAAAGTCCTGGGGAGGGGGGCATTATACAGCAGAAAACAGATTTCACATACCGGATCGGCCTGGCTTACCAGACCTGATGAAACCGGGCTGCCCCATTCTTCGGGGTGCATAGCTGGTTGGTTGTAGAGTTGAGATGCTGGTCTTCACGTGCCTGGCTTTGCCATCTTCGCCACCAAAGCCTTTGGAGAAAGTCTTCACTAGGCAGGCCTCTCGCCGTCTCCCTTGATGATCCTCTGGTTCTTTGGTCTAGGGATCGTACTGGTGTGGTCCGCAGAACCCTCCAATGCACACCCTGGAACACACACTAGGGGCTGGGCTGATGAGGCAAAACTCTTGTCAGCAGCAAAAGATTCATCCACAGTGACCAAGACAAAACACTGGAACTGCAGGAAATGGGATCCCATTTAATGAACAATTAATTGAAACAGAAACAGTCGCTCCATGGAGCCGTAAAAACACAACAAGTTGCTCAGAACCTATGATGTCACTTCAGAAGCTAATATGTGCTTAGGTCCGTGGAGGTCATTTCTGTAGCTAGTTGGTGCTCTGGATCTGGGAGAGTACAATAAAAGACAAGTTCATACAGAGGACATGATACAGGTTAAGCAATATACAGAATCAGGTAGGACCAGATGGCATTACACAAGCAGTCAGTAAACACAGTTGGATAGGAACAAAATATATACATAGAGACACCAAAGCTAAAAATAGTGCATCAGACAAAACTCCACTCAGTGGCTGAGGGTGAGTACATTTCTGTACAGCACAGAGTCCAAAAGCGGTCCTCAGACAAGGCACCGCCTAGTAGGAGAGAGTATATACATCATATAAATAGCAGTAAGTACATTATATTCAAAGTAAAACCTTAGCAGGAGAGATACACCAGCAGGGCCTGCATAGGGGCACCAAGAAATGCAGAGACATATAAGTCCAGTGCCAGGGACCTAGATTAGTTATGGCAGTTTAGGACAGCCACATGCTGAGGAGAGCTTCGAGTAATTCCATAAAGAGCTCTGAAGGCACGAGTGGGAGAGGGAGGAGCGGACCTGAGTGGGAAAGGAGTTCCATACCCTGGGAGCACATGCAGCAAAATCCCTGTCCCCCATTTGCGCTCAAGTGGCGGGAACTTTGAGAACGGCAAGGCCCAGCGACCTAAGGGAGTAGGAAGAGGAAACAGCAGGTTTAAGAAGCTCAGCCAACCCAGGAGGGGTGCCACACCTTGCCTGTGAAGCTGCCCAGGACAAAGCTTCTATAATTGGGTGGGGAGAGCCAGTCAAGTTTGTTATACAGATCACAGTGGTGGGGGAGGCGAGGGGCAGCAAGTGCAAAGCGGCAGATGTTGTTATAGGTTACATTCCACCTAGAGAGGTGTACTTTGAAAGTATGTGCAAACAGGATGAGCCCGCAGCAGAGAGTAGAAAGAAACACCCCTCTGGCCAGTGCAAGGTGAGCAGCTGATGTAAGATTGTTCTTCGCTCTGTAGGCCAGGCCCAGTTTGCAGTTGACAATTCTGCATACATTTTGGATATGATGCCCAAGGTCAAGCTGGAGGTCAGGTGTTATCCCCAAGTATTTAATGGAGTCAGTAATCAGGACAGGCGTGCTATTGGTACCAGTGATACACAGTGGAGCAGGGGAGCCCTTTATCTTGGCCAGGGACCCAAAAAGCATGGCCTGGGTTTTTTTAAGGTTGAGAACCAGCTTGTTAGTCTTGATCCAGGACTGGATATTTCTGAAGTCCTTGATCAGTTGGTGGTTGACGACCCCAATGTTACGGGAATGGGTGAGAATAACCAGGTCATCCACATAAAGGATAGCGCTACAGTGGGAAGAAGTGGAGGGTAGATTATTAACAAACATAGAGAAAAGAAGGGGCCCTAGAACTGATCTCTGGGGGACACCAACGGTCACAGGAGTGGTGTCCGAGAGGACCTTACTGAATTTAGTAAGTTGCTGTCTTCCCTGGAGGTAGTTGGTGAACCGTCTTTGGACAAGTGGAGACAGACCAAGGGACTGAAGTTGAGAGCCAAGTAGGGCATGGTCGACTAGGTCGAAGGCCTTAGATAGGCCAATAAAGATGGCACCTGAGAGCTTACCCTTGTCCATAGCTGCCCTGATGCCAGAGGAGACAGTAACAAGGGCAGAGGATGTACTGTGCTCTTTGTGAAAGCCATGCTGCGCAGGAGACAACAGCTCATGGGCCTGGATATACTCTGAGTTGCCCGGCCACAACTTTCTCAAGGAGTTTGCTGATGGCCGACAAGATGGCTATAGGTCGGTAGTTGTCAAGGATCTTTGGGTTGCCCTGTTTGAGAACAGGTATAATCCTCGCCACCTTCCAGAGTTTGGGGATGACTCCAGAGGCTAGGGACATATTGAAAATATGGGCCACTGGGGAGGCAATATAGGAGGCACCAAGATGGAGGAGCTTAGGTTCCATGCTATCGTGGCCAGCACTAGAGTGAGGGAAGACACCAGAGAGAAGTCTCTGTGTCTCCTGTGCCGTCACAGCCCTGAAGTAGAATAACGGGTGGGAGATGGGGGTCGGTTGAGGGGCAGGAGCCAGGACTTGACTATTGCTCCCACCAGTGGAGAATAGGGAAGTGAAAGCAGACAGATCAGAGAATACAGTCAGATTTGGGAGAGTTCAGTGTGACGTGGTATGAGGCAGAAATCGGGAGAGGTTTGCAGATGTATAGGTGCAGTAGTTTTCTTTTACTTTTCTGCAGTCCTGTTGATGCTGGACCTTCATACAGTGAGGTTATGCTCAGATAACATCACTGGTGAAGGGGGGCACCGATCAATCAGAGAGCAAGAAATCTCTTGTTATTGTATGATACAGACTTATCGATAAAAATGTCCTAATAGTGTTAAGCACCAGCCAACAAGGCCAACAGAATGCTGGGTTCAATTAATAGAGAGAGAGAGAGGTAGTAGAGAAAGGAAGGATGATACCACTTTATGGGACACTGGTTAGACTCAAGTGGAGCATTGTTTAAAGTTCTGAGCACTGCATTATAGAAAGGACATAAATGAGCGGGAAAAACTGTGGTATAGAAGTACAGGTGTCAGTGTGGCTCAGTTGGTAGAAAATCTACCTCTGAGCTAGAAGGTTGTGGATTCTAGTCCCACACTGGGACGGCTCATACTGTAAAACGCTGGTACCTGAGTGTATTACTAGGAGGATCCTGTACTGTCAGGGTATATCGTCCTTCAGATGAGGCGCTAAACCAAAGTCCCTTCTATCCATCTCTGGTGTGCTGTCCTGGTGGGAGCTGAGATGGAAGTAAAAGAACCCAAGGCACTTTTTGCAAGAGTAGGGGCTCTATTTTTGTATACCTTTTCATGATTTTGAATGCCTCAGTCCTTTCATTTGTCAGTCTCCTTTCCTCTAGGAAGAACTACTGAAGTGCTTCAATCATTCCTCACACAGCATGTTTCCTAGCTCTCGGATCATCTTTGTAGAAGATGAATTAGCATTCATGTAGTGCTTTTCATACATATTGTATCCCGTAGGAGTTTACAAGCAAGGAAAGACTGGTGGTGAAGTGCCTATACATGGGTCGTGGTTACTGTTTCGCACATCAAGACCCATATACAGCCTTGGACAGTTGCATGAACCAGTTTTGTGGGAGGGGGAATGTTGTCCAGAACACAGGGAAAAAGTCCCTACTCTTGAGAAAAATGCCTTGGGTTCTTTTACTTCCACCTGGACACCCACTCGGGTGCCAGCATATATGGTATGATCCTAATCCCACTGCGGGACATGAATCCATGACCTTCTGGCCCAGAGGCAGATGTGTATGCTATCATCTGAGCCATGCTGACACCTATTGTGATGGGGCATTTTCTTTATTTTAAAAATATCCTGTCCATCATAGCGGCTTTTGGTCATCACCTTGTTGTCAACAGGCACCAAACAAAAGTCAATCCTGTGTGTACCTGACCCCTGTTCAAGGGCGTTTGTGACTATCCATGTGCCCTCCACTTCCAGGCAGAAGCTTTCTGTTTGCTTCCTGGCAGAGGGCCAGGCTCTGTTATTTTTATTTAAAAAGGTTCCTTGGTAGAATTGTGTGCGCCCAGTGTTCATTTTCACAGTGGTGTCTGGGCAGCCGCACACATAATGAGCCTAGCAGTGCAAAGAAAAGACTGTGTTGAGTGCTGTCCGTTACCCTTTTTTCAAGTCTTATAGGGCATAGGAACACAACAATGGTAAATGCAGCAGCTGCCGTGAAGTTTCAGCGGTCAATGGCAGTGACGCTTGTCCAGACCAGGCCCTGAATTGGGAGTGGGGGAGTTACATTGCTAAATGTAAATTTGCAACTGCAGTTCAACAAATCAGTGATTCTACCCCAGAGCTTACATTAGCACTATAAGGCGAGGGTCAGTTTGATGCTTTGTTTGTACAGTTAGGGGTCAGTCCAGAATACCTGGAGGTCAGAAATCTGCTGGAGTGCCATTGTACTACAATAGCTGATTATAGATAAAAGATGTAAACTGTTCAGTATACAAGGTTATTGCAGAAGCACACGTTTTATTTTGTTTTCCAGAATCCATACAAATACAAGTCTTGGCTAGAAGCATAGAAAATGACAGCAGAAAGACACTTGGTCCATCTAGTCTGCCCGTAAACCATAATGTACCCTGAGACTAGTGTCTGTACAGGGTTTTTGCTCAGGCATGGAAGCATAGAAAATGTTAACATGATCCTTAAAAGCATTAGTTCCTCAGTGGAAGTTCTTCTTGTCTTGTTCCTTTCTTTTCATCAAGTAATATATCCCTCACACACACACACCTCCCAAGCATCTGAAAATAATAAAGTGCCCCTGTTGATCAGCGGCAGTGTATTCAACAGAAAAACTCCTTTGCAACTCAGCAGTGTTGTATTTAAGTACCCCTGCAGGGTACTGGCATCATATTATAAAGTGTCCCTATTCTTGAGCTGCACTGTGTTGAATTGTGTTGCTTTCCCACTGAGCAGCACTTCCTGCTGTACAGTATTATAGCTCGCAGTTGTACTCAAGTGTTGAACAAGCCGCCTGAGGTGACATTAAATAACAGGCAAAGGGAAGAGAGTCCAGAGGTAAGTTGTAAGGGCAGTCTGCAGAGGTGGGGGAGGGAGGGAGGAAGAAAGTATTCTGTGGAAATGATTCAAGGCACTAGGGCAGGCTGTGGGAGTAAGTGAGTTGAATGGTCCAGCATGCAGAGATGAATGAGTGGAAGGGGACACCTTCTGAAATATGAGGAGCTGGAAAGAGTGGGGGCAGATAGGGAACAAGATGGATTGTAGGGTACAACCTGGAAAGAAGAATGGGGGATATGGCTTGAAAAAATTGGGAGGGGTCATTATGAGTGTCCTTCCTGGACTTTTTCCATGGGACTTCTGGCGTTAGACAGGGAGGGGTATTAGGAAGCTAAGACGCCTCAACAGGGCTCTTGTCTGTCAGATTGTCAGCTCAGGGTAAAGAGAGGATAAGGGATTGGTCCCAGGAGTCTGTGGTTCTGAGGTGAAAGGAATCCTGGCCCAACACCTGCTGGGATGGTTGCTCGGATGCCGTCCCTGAGAGGTTGGTGTCCTGAGGGTAGTGGGTGCTTGGGTTGAGGGATGGAGTTGGTCTTAAAACGGTAAGAGTCCTGGCTGGGGGGGTGTTCTTTTTTACTGCCCCCCCCCAGCTGCAGCGGGAGAAAGAGGCGGCTGGTTGGGTACAGAGTGTCTTTTGTGCTGTTCCTGTCTTTATCCGCAGCGAAGCGGTCAATGGAGTGTGGTATTGTGCAATTCTTTGCTAGTTTTCTTTTTTTTTTTTTTTTCCCATTATAATAGTGTGTTTTCTTTTTCTCCCAGGCCACCTGTGTCATCTGATGGATATACCGCATTCAGGCCCACAACCTCTCACCCCCTTGGACACCGTAACCCACCATTTACCCATGACTTTACCCATTGTGTCAGGAGTTCCAGAGGTAAAGCCATCTCCCCCCCCCACCCCACAAATGCAATTCACTATGTGAACTAGGATCCATTGCCAGCAGGCACACCGGACCAGACCATCATTCCTGTCCCTTTTTGGTTCTCCTGCCTCCCCCACCGAGAGTATAGCCATCTGAGTTAGCCTCCCATGCACACAGCAGACCCTGTGGCAGGAGAAGACTCCCTGGTCCAGCTGCAGGGATCGCTGTGCCCCCGGAGCTTGCCGCCAACTCTCCCTGACTGAGGCACACAGCAGTGCGGCAGTCTGGCCCACAAGGCAACATAGTGCACTGCTGGGCCATCAGGGCAGCCCTGGTGTGGTGGTGCTTTTGAAACTGAGTGAGTTGAGGAATTGCTGTGGGAAACTGCCATTAGAGTGAGAGGATGCTCATGTGTTGGTGGTGTCGCTACGTGCACTTTGGCACACAGCTGCCAGCAGGGTCGGTAGCACTATTAAGAGGGGATGAGTCTTCATTGGAAGTATGAGCATTTGGCTCACCACAGGGCTGCTTAATTCACTGTCAGCATGCTCTCTGTGACCACCAAAAGGGCAGACAACATCAGCATGCTGGGAGTGGAGTCCCAGCCAGGAGTTAGAGGTTGCTGGATTAGATGGGTTACCCAGAGTGACCAGTAGCTCACCTTTTAAAAAAAAAAAAAATTAAATAAAGCCCCCAGAAAAGGGGCAAACAACATTACCTCTAGTGGGAGAGGCAGGTGGCAGGAGCAGTGTTACTGTAGCTGTGGGGACTAAGCACTTACAGATTCTGCCTGGTTGCCTAAAAAATCTCACTTCTAGCTCTCCAGCTATTTTAAAGGGTCAGCACTTATTTATTTATTTATTAGCTTTTGGTAACCGGGTAAGTGCGCTAGGCAACAGATCTGCCTATTTTCAGGCACGACCCGGGAGAGCACATGACATTGATTACAATATGCAGAAATGCACAGACATAATATAGGTGTACAGGAGCAAAACAAGATATACATTGGGTAGTACAGTAATAGTTACATAAGGGTACATTTTAGGCATAGATCATAATAAGGATGTAAAATAAAACAATTAGGGTAACCATAAGACAGCTGAGGACAGTAAAGACATCAAGGTTCATAGCCACCTAGACAAGCGTATTGCATGGGAGAACATTAGTGTAGTACTCAGGGTCAGACCCACAGCCTGCAGTGGACAAAGCAAATTAAGAGCATTTGCATTGGCCAGAGGCTAGGAGGTGGGTGAACAGCGAGGTTTTTGAATTTCTCGATGGAGGCTGAAGTTTTCACCATAAGGGGAGTGAGTTCCAGAATTTGGGAGCAAATGGGCAAATGCCTGTTCACCCATTTTTGTCATGCAAGGTCTAGTGGAGAGCATGGGGACAGAGGAAGACCTGAGGGTACGGGTGTGTGAGGCAGGAGTCAGGAGGTTGGCAAGATAGACAGGGCAGGAGGTCTAGACAGGGAGTCGATAAAGCAGCCCAGGAGTAGGCTCGAATATCCTTAGGTGACAGCCAATTTAAGCCAGCTAAAGAAGACAATGATGGTAAGACGGGCAGTTAAGGCAAATCTACAGATGTTGTTGTAGACAGTGTCCCATTTGTGGAGTGTAGCAGAGTTTGCAGCAAAGAGGAGGGCAGAGCATATTGGAGCTGGGTAAGAGAATGCCTCTAGCAACAGAAAGTCTAGCGGAAGGAGTGAGGGAGTGGCGACGCGATAAGCTCCGCCAATTTTAGCATTGACGCACGGCACACCATATTGACATGTTGAGACAGGTCAGTGTGGGATCCAAGTGACCCCAAGGTGCTTGAAGGACTCAGTGTTTGAGATGAGGGAGCCGTCAAGGCATTGAACCCGAGCCTGTTCGCAGGGACAGACAGTTTTAGAGGATCCGAATAGCATAGCACAGGTTTTTTCTAGTTCAGGACTTGGTGGTTGCTAGAGAGCCAGGTCTGCAGGAATTGGAAGTCATTAGTAAGAGTGGAGTTGATGGCAGAACCGATTTTGACCCAGTAGAGAACAAGGTCATTCATGTATACAAGAGTGTGCAGCTATGCCGGACATGGTGGGAATATCATTTAGGAAGAGGGAGAAGAGTAGAGGTCCAAGAGTGGATCCTGGGGAACTCCACGGGAGATGTTTAGGGGAGGAAAGGGCCTTGTGAAATGCTACCGCCTGAGTCCGATTGTCAAGATAGCTATGGAACCAGGAGAGGGTTTATCAGATGCTCCAATGGATTGGAGCTTTTTAGCATGAGAGGATGGTGTACCATGTCAAGGCTTTAGACAGGTCGATAAAGACGGCCCCAGTGAGTAGGCCACAGTCCATATTATTTCTGATGTCATTTGTAAGTTGTGTAAGTGCAGAGGTGGTACTGTGACCGGGCCGGAAACCATGTTGGCACAGGGTTTGAAGATTAAACATGTCAAGGTGAGCAGCAAGCTGGCGGTGGACTATTTTTTCAAGCAGCTTACTGAGAGTGGGCAGAAGAGATGTAGGACGGTAGTTGGACATGAGTTTGACATCGCCCTTTTTGTGTATAGGGATGGTTCTGGCAGTTTTCCAGGTGGACGGGACAGTAGACGTACAAATCGAGAGGTTAAAAAGCCAGATGATAGGTCTGGTCAGCCAAGGTGCATACTGCTTAAGTATGCAAGGATGGATGCCCTCAGGCCCTTGACCCCCAAGTGCCAGAAGGGAGTTAAGTAGCTTGCGAACTTCAAGGTATGTGGTTGGAGCCAGAACGAAAGGGAGGGGTGGGAGGGGTGAGGGAGGAGAAGAGGGACAGTCAGGTTGTGGGCTAGTTAGAGTAGCGACTGGTGGAGAAGAAAAAAGGGCATTGAAGGCGTTGGCAATGGTGTCATGGTTGGTGCAGTGAACACCTTGAATGTTCATGTCAGCTGGATTCTGTTGCTTGTCGTTGCCGAGAATGTCCTTAATTTTGGACCAGTACCTGTGCGGATTTGTAGAGGATGTTATTAGTAGGTTCCTATAGTAGGTGCTTTGGCACTACTAATTTGTCTTTTGCAGTTGTTACGTAATGCACGATAGTCTTCAAAGTCTGCACATGAGGTGGGAGATCTTCCACCTGGACCAGAGTTTGTCCCTAGATTTGAGAAGTTGAAGCAGGGGGTGTTAGCCACTTGTTACTTTCCCTGCCATCCAAGCGTGTGGTGACTGGGATGTGAAGGTTTTGAAGAGAGAGGAGGACTGAGTTGAAATATTCTGTGGCTATGTTAATGTCCTCTGTTTGGTAGAGAGGGACCAGTCAACCTGGTTAAGGTCAGTTAAGAAGTCCACATGACTTAGGCGGAGAGATTAGGAAAGGTTACAGTTTTAGCAGGGAGGGGAGGAATGACAGTGTTCCAGACACAGTAGATGGGATAGTGGTCACTAATTGTGTCAGGTAGCACACCGGCTGAGGCAACATATTCTGTCCTGTTAGTAAGTATCCCGTCAAGGAGGGTTGCACAGTTGCCCCCACATGAGACCCTTGTGGGTTCATGTATGAGCTGGGATAGATTTGCCTTGCTGGCTAAGGAGGATAGGTTAGCTGAGTTTTTCTCGGACCAGTCAAGGTTAAAATCACCAAGGCAGATAATGTCATTCTTGCCTGTAACTGTAGGCAGAAACCCTAGGAGTTCAGTGATGCCTGTGCACATAGATGTCCCAAGATTCAAAAATGGCAGGAGTAACATTTAAGGCCTTTTGTCTGTGGTTATGTTTGTGTTTCTTATGTGTGGGTGTTTTTTTTGTGAGTGATTTGTGGGACACCCAGGGAGTCTATTGCTGTGGCTTGCTTTGTTAAAGGCCAGTCTAATACAGGTTTATTTTACTAAGGATAATTAGGTGCAGTAGTCAGGTGACCCTGTATATCAGGGCTCTCCTGAGCCTTCCATGTCAGTCTGTTTCAGGCAGCAGATATTTTTGGTCGCTATGCAGCCCACGTCAGACTGTGTCAGGAAATCCTTTGCCCTGCAGTTTTGTTCTCAAAGCCACATAAAAGAGGATCCTATGTAACTTTTTTTGTCAACATATGTTATTAAGAGGCTTACAACTTATTACAGATATTTACATATTTTTAGTTCATCCAAATCGTACAAAGCTAAATGGACACTTTATGTATCAACTGGTCTTACACATTAAGTATAAAGTAAGAAGTACATTCCCAGCAACAGGAAAAAGTCGGTTCTTACTGAAGATTACTTATTTTTCTTTCATTTATGACACTACACCTGCTCCATTTACAGGCACAGGAATGTAAAAGATAACTACCTGTATTTCCAAGATCCTGTACACTGCACAGGCACATCTCTATAGGTCAGCAAGGATAAGATATAAACTCATCTTGTTAGTCAGTGTTTTCCCTCTGGGTATCATCTTCCATACTTGCTTTGCTTACCACTGCTTCTCTCCCAGGTTACTAATAGTAGCATATTATCTTCTACTGTAGACACACTCGGTAGCAATACCAGGATAGATTAAGTATGTATTGTACATAGTTCTATAGCAGCAATAAGGGGTTTCCACGTCTGCAAAAACACTGATTCCTGTCTATTTGCTGTTAATTGACACCTTTCATGACACATGCACATAAGTTGTTTTGCCAATGGGTAATGGTTGGTGGTGGTTCACTCACCCAGTGTTGTGCAGTTGTTTTAGTGGCGGTAACAAAAGCTACTTCCCACAGCCTGTATGTCTTTCTTGTATGTGGCAAATCTTCAGCTCCCAGCATTAATTCCAAGGGGGTTCTGGGTAGTCTGGTATTCAGGACTTTTTGCATAATTTCATGAACCTCTGCCCAGAATGGGGCTACTCTGCCACACACCAAAGCCACATGTAAGAAATCTCAATTCGAATTTTTGCAGCTGCAAGAAGTTTATTCCCCTGATGACTGGTCAGAGACCAGTTTCCGTGCAACCTGGTCTGAGACCAGTTTCTGAGCCACGTGGCCCAATTAACTGATCTTTAACTTAATTGCGGGACTTCACACCACCGAGCCAATGCTGTGAGAACCCTTTGTCCTCACAGAATATTAATCTCTGCCCTTACTCCTTTGTATTTTAGGAGCCCCAAGTTGGGCACCCCGAAAGCATCTGCGACCATGGCTCTCCAAGCTGCCCCAGCCGCTGCCTTCCTCTGGATCCACCGCCCGAAGCTCCTTTTCAGGTGAGCTGTCTGCCATGGACCGGGAAAGCATCTCGGAGCTCATATTGGACAATCAGTGGGAATCCAGCCTATGATTGGTGGAGGAATCTACGGCTTTCCTTCTGATAGGCTGGTTCTTATCTCCCTGCCTTGGGCTTGCTCGGACCTGTTTTCTAGGTAGAGGGAAAGATTTAAAACCGAATTTTCTTCTGCCCGCCCTCCCCCACCCTCCATTTAAATACTCGCCTCCCCTTCCTAGATGGTGCTGATCTCTCATTGGTTCTCTTGCTGCCAATAAGATACATCATGTTCTCTCTTTTAAAGAGACATACTTGTACCCTTTAATCCTTGTGAGGATAAGCTGTAGGGCTCATTGCACACGTTGTTACTTATCTAGCCTATGTATTAGCTTTCTCTAGCATATCTCTCAAAATGCAGTCCTTACTCCCCATCCTTGTGTGCTTAGTATGCTCACTCCAATGTTCCCTTGACTAGTACTCTAATAGCTTTGCTGCTGCCCATTCCGAGGTAACCAGGCATCACCCACCTTGCCCATTATACCCTGAGATTGACCAAAAGCCTTCCTTGGTGCAGGTCACTCTGTTGTGTGTTCCCGGTAGCACTGGGTCATCTTCTTATACGAGCTGGAGTAATCAACCCATGCCACTGTTTACTCCTGCATATTTATTTACTTTGTCTGTTAGGACACTCCTATATATGTATACTTGGGACCTCTGGCTACTTGAATAACGTCATGCCCATCCATTGAACCCAGTTTTCATAAAAGAGGTAAAATTCGCATTACTAGGCTACTCCTGGAAGCCCTCAAAAAACGTTTTATTTCTGCTTACTTGCACAGGTAATGTTGAACTTAACCCTGGTCCCCCTCTCCCTATCTTGGCTCCTTCTCAGCTCGGTCAGTTGAAAGGGCTGAGTCTTATACACAACAATGCCTGCAGCCTGCTTAGAAAATTTGATGCTAACCAAACGTGGATCAACCACACCTGCCCTGATGTGCTGGTGGTCTCTGAAACATGGCTGAAGCCCGCTACACAGGACCATGAAATTAACATCCCCTTGTACAATGTATTTAGATCAGATAGACTGACGAGGGGAAGGGGGTGTAGCTGTCTACATTCAGGACAAGTATGCCACCACAATAATAGACTCTTCTACAATGTCCAAGGAATTTGAATGTCTTACCATAAAGGTACAGTTCACCCAATCAGTCCCTCTCTACATCATTGGATGTTACAGACCTCCCTCTGCAGGAATTAAAATACTGAATCACTGAAGTGTTGTGTTAGACACCTTTTCCCTGAAGTCATTATTGTGGGCGACCTCAACATGGACTGGCTTTCTACAGCATCCAGACCCCTAAAAGAACTCTGCGACACCCATGGGCTTTCTCAAATTATTTCTGAAGTGACCCACCCTAACATTAAAAAGCCAGATAATGGCACATTACTTGACCTAATTTTAGTTAATAAACCTCACCTGTTTTCTCATTCGAGTGTATTTTTCAATGATATCAGTGATCACTGTGCTATCGCTTGTGTCAGGTCTGCGCCAAAAGCAGTATCATCTTCCAGGTATATCCACAAGAGGAACTTTGATCCTATTTGATCCTATTGCTTTCTGCGCTGATCTTGGAGGCAGTATAGCGCAGTGGTTTAAGGCTCTGAACTGCAAATCTGGAGAGCTGGGTTTGAATCCCACAGCCCCCACTTGTATACTGTGTGACCACTTAACTTCCCTGTGCTCGCAGGTTGCACCTGTAAACAAGCTTTCAGCTTAGTGTGTCTCACCTGGTTAAACAATTGGAATAAAAAAAAAAAAATAAATCTTCAATATGCTAACTGACAGGATTTCTGCCTGGCACCAATTGTGGATGCTGCTTATGAGGTTTCCAAAGCATTGTTCTTGGGACTACAGATAAACATGCTTCATTAGTAAAAATCCGAACTAAGAAGAAAAATTGCCCATGGTTTACAGGCGGCTTAAAAGCTGCCTTGTTGCATAAGGACACACTATGGAAAAAGGCAAGAAAAACAAAACATACAGCTGATTGAACAGCCTTCAGAGCAGCTAGAAACTGGTGTACCAAGCTAACGAGAACCAAAAAAGCAAGGTGTTTCCGGTCAGAAATCGAATCCTCATCCAGTAGCGCAAAACATTTTTGGAAAGCAGTAAAGGACCTTGAAGGTTATTCCCCGGCCAATTCACCCCCTCAGAAAATCTCCATGGGTGGCAATACCACTACTGACAAACAATCGATTTTAGAACTCCTCAATAATCACTTTGCCACAGCAGGCTTAGCTTTCGACTCCTCGATGGCCAGTAACCTCTGGGCCCAGATGTGTGGCCAGAAACCTGAATGGCTCAGCTCAAGCTCACCAAATCTTGAAGCAATCTTCTCCTTCTGCCCTATCACAGGTGAAGGATATTGAGGACCTTCTATTGGCCCTCAATATTAGGAAAAGTGTGGGGGCGGACCTAATTGAACCCTGCTATCTAAAGTTATGATATTATGCTCTTTCTGCCCCTATCACCCACCTGTTCAGTATGTCCCTTACACAGGGTACTCTCCCTGCTATATGGAAAACAGCACAGGTTATCCCACTGTTTAAATCCGGAGATTCCAGTGACCTAAATAATTACCACCCAATATCCTTATTTCCCATATTTTTTAAATTATTGGAAAAGGTAGTGAATTCGCAACTCAGACAGTATCTAGAGAAATTTAAACTACTAAACCCGTCCCAATCTGGGTTTAGATCCCACCATAGCACAATCTCTGCGTTTGCTAAGGTCGCTAATTATTGGCAGATGGCACTGGATGCTAAAAACTATATATGTTCCTTGACCTAAGCAAAGCCTTTGATTCAGTGGACCATGACCTGCTTCTGACCACCCTATGTATCATTGGAGTAGACCTTCTGGCAATAAAATGGTTCCCCAGTTACCTTACTGAGCGATGCCAGCAAGTCAAAGCGGAGGGCAATCTTGCCACACTATAAACCCTTCAAAGGGGTGTGCTTCAAGGATCCATCCTAGACCCATTATTGTATGCCATCTATATTAACAATTTAAACACTGGTATCAAGTCAGCATGCAGTCACCTATTTGCTGATGATACAGTGTTGTACTTAGACAGGCCTACACCCGAACTGGCTTATAAAGTCCTCCAGATTGAATTCAGCCTCTTACAGGAAAACCTATTGCATTTAAAACTGCTGTTAAATGCAAAAAAAAAAACTAAGGCTATGCTTTGTGCCCCTTCAGCTATTGCATCCAAACATAGCACTGCAAGTACAACCTTTCAAATTCTGACGCTTCTAGGTGAGCCTTTGGAATTCGTATCGAAACTTAAATACTTGGGGGTGTGGATTGATGATAGGCTGTCTATATACAGAACATATTGAGGAACTGTCAAAAAAGCTAAAACAGAGGCTTTGTATATTCTTCCGGATCAAGCATCTACTTACACAGGAGGCCAAAACTTGTTTAGTGCAAACCACCTTCATGCCGCTATTGGACTGTGCTGACATCTTGTATGGACAAGGCCCAAGTATGGCTCTAGTGAAACTTGGCACTCTTTACCATCGGGCAATTAGATTCATAACTGGTGCATCGTATTCCACCCATCACTGCACCCTTTATACTACGATAGGATGGAGTTCTCTGTGCTTCAGACATCACAAAAATGTTGTCCTCTGGATCTTCAGAGCCATTTCTAATACGCTCCCACAATATATCTCTGACTGCCTTCCTGTCAGCCCTGCAGGGAATTACCTCCTAAGAAGTCTTTCATATACCTCTGTTCTTATTCCCAAGGTTAGAATGCATTTTGGTAGAACGGCTATAAGTCTCTCTCTCCCTGTTCTTTGGAACAATGTGCAAAAAAAATTTAAAGTCATGCTCCCTGTGAGATTGTCCTTCTTTAAAAATATTTTTGTGTGGACTTTCAAGGAAACTCCAGTAATAATCTTCTACTCTTGTACCTTGTTGTCTTCTCCTTCAGCTTAATTTTCCTTCTCATACAATCCTTATCTAACTTGATGAAATGTATATTGTGTAAAAATGTATAATTCTTTTTTCTATGTTCTCTATTATAAATGGTTGCTTACTCGCAGAGCCCTTTCCTCTGAAATTGACTATCTAAATGTATATCATATTGGCTTATGTATAACCTGTTTCCTTGTACTATGTCTCAGTTTGCCTTGTGCACATACTGTTTTCATATTGCGCTGTACTTGCTTTGTACCTGACCCAGGTCCACCTTGTAAATGAGCTGTCTCAATGGTGTTTCGCCTGGATAAATAAAGATTGATTGATTGATTGGTCTGGGGCCAGTTTCACCACTGTACAGGAGCTTTCTTTGTTGCACTTAGTTTTTTTTTCCCTGCACCAGCTCCCTTTAGTGTAGATTTACTATTACCAACTTCTTGCCGCCGTGGATCACCACACCAGTGAAATTTGGGGTCAAAAGAATTTTAGGGAAAAACGAGATTCACACCCAGACTTTCAGGAGCAAAGTCTAGTGCACTAACCACTACACTGTGCTGGCTGCTGCCTAGCAAACCTGTGGTTAGACACATATGTGACAATAACTGATCCCAGACCAGTTCATCTAGAAAGAGAAATTGATCTCAGATCAGATGGCACAGTAACTTGTCTAAAACCAGGCAGCTCTGAAACTGGTCTCAGACCAGGTTGCTCAGAAACTAGTCTCAGACCAGGCTGGTCCCAGACCAGTCATCAGGGGAACAATCTTCCTACACCATTTTTGCATTTAGGGCATACTGGATTTCTTGAGGCAGAATATTTATGCAATTTCTGAGGTGTCAAGTAAGTTTGATATAAGAAGTTTAATTGCACCCTGCGGAGCTTATTTGATGCTGAACAGCTGTGTATGTGTCTTATTGCTGCATGCCAAATGACTTCATCTATATTAATGGCCAATTCTTGTTCCCACAAAATGTTGGCTTTGTCCATTGGTGCGGGGGCAGCATTTAAGAACATTTTGTGTAGAACAAAAATAATAGAAGTGTTTTGGTTGGGGCCTATAGATTGCTTCTTCTATCAGAGACAGTGGTGAAATATCTGCAGTGAGATAACTCCTTGGTCTTCAGCAGGTGGAAAATAGCACTTACCCCCACTGCCCTGCCCACCCTGGCATTTCGTGTCCTCTGGCAATGCCTCCTGGCTGCAGCCCCTCCCTCCCTCTTTCCCCCCTCCCTCCCTTTATCCCATCACTTCTGCCTTCCTTTCCACCTGTTCGTCCTCCACCTACCTCCCTTTACACCCTTCCTCTACCACTCCCCTGCCTTTCAGATGCCTATTTCCTCCTCCTGTCCTTCTATTTCTTCCTCCTTATCCCCCCACCTCTATAATGCCCCTGCTAGCAATAGTTATTGTTTAGAACTATGTTATGTAAAATATTTGTTACAAACTGTTATTATGTATTGTCTTGTTGTAATCCTTGAGGTGGAACCTTTGTAAAAGAGCCCTGGCTCAAAGGTATTTGTAATCCTAGACCTGAGTATAGACCTGAATAAATAAATAAATAAAAATACTCTTGATTGTATTCCATACAGTTTTCTAAGCTCTAAGAAAATTTCAGTTGCCCAGCATAAAATAAATCACCAAGAGACTCTAAGTTCAGCCTGTGTCGTCTAAGGAGGGCCTGGTGTATGAAAACATTGTAACTTATTTTATCTAAGAAGCTCTTCATATAACCTATATGGTTGTGCACACCCAACTCAGTACAAAAGGTTTGCAAGTTCAACCCCTGTATTTACAATACAATGTAGTAAAATTAGTGGGGTGGCTCCTGGTGTGTACCAAACAGAAACAGATGGTTAAGGTACCAGGGCACTAACTCCCTCCATTTTGCTGCATCTAAGCCTGCACTTTTTTCAGATTAACTCCAATGTTCTTATTTCATACTTTTCGGAGGGGCTCTTGGTTCTCATCATCCAGCTGAACCATGATTAAGCCTGACCACTTCAGCAAAGTGACTACCTCCATCGGTCAGGTAAAAAGCATCCCACCCAACCACAGTCTTGCAAGAGTGCGAGTGAAAGGATTAGCATATCTCTGAGTAGGTAAGTGTCCCAGTAATAGTAACAGAGCTCCCTTAAACAGATTCCCAACTATACTGTGCTCCTCCATCTTCTTCCACGTTGGTATCTTCCCATCCCGTTTGTTCCAAAAAGCCTAACTGCGAGGCCCAGTAATAATACTTAAAGTTTGGAAGAGCCAAGCCTCCTCTGTCCAGTGGCAGCTGGAGAATGGTCCTTTTTATCAATGCTGGTTTGCCCATCCACAGAAACTTGTTAATTATAGTATATAGCTGTTTAAAAAAAACACTGGAGACTCTTATTGATCGGTTTGGGAACATATACAAGCACTTGGGTAGTAGCCTAGTAGGTTTATTTTGGTCATGTTAACTCTTCCTGGAGCAGCCTCCCGCCCTCGGGACAAGAGAAAGGCCTCCTCCGCCATGCCTACCCATTGACATTGCCCAGGCTCAGTGGAGTTGCCCAGAGCCATTTATATCTCTGCGAGGGTATACCTGAGGCTATTGGATATTATGGCCATGGCCATTCCCATGGTTCCCTTAGCCAGGCTACACATGCGAGTTCTCCAGTGGACACTTGACAGTCCAATGGGACCAACACACGGACGATTTAGATCAGTTGGTGCTGGTCTCGTTCCCAGTCCACAAGGTGCTCCTACGGTGGATGGGCCCACAGAACCTCTCAAAGGGGGTTACCATTCCAGAATTCCTCCTCCAGTAGATCTTCACCATGGATTCCTCCAGTTTGGGCTGGGGAGCGCATCTGGGTCCCTTTCAGAATCCGGGGTCTTGTCCCAGATTGACACCTCCCTACATATCAACGTCCTGGAGATGCGGGGCGGTCCTGTATGGCATGCAGGCCTTTCAGAACCATCTCCTGCCGGATCAACTGTTGATCCAGTTGG
Source organism: Neoceratodus forsteri (assembly GCA_016271365.2). Lineage (NCBI taxonomy): Eukaryota > Metazoa > Chordata > Ceratodontiformes > Ceratodontidae > Neoceratodus > Neoceratodus forsteri. Next base: position 560,190,451 of record CM057458.1, read on the forward strand.
ATAATCTCAGTGTTGTCTATTATATCAGCAGGCAAGAGGGGAAGCATCCCTACCCCATGTACAGGGAGGTCTGAGAGCATGGTTCTGGGTAATAGATCACAGTCTGGTCCTCTCGGCGGTCCACGTCCCCTTCATGCTAAACACCCTGGCAGACAGCCTCAGCAGGACACAGTCTAGCATGCATGAGTGGGAACTTCTCTCTTCTGTCACAGAAGATCTGTTCACCAGATGGGGTTGTCTAGAATTTGGCCTTTTTTGCATCCCCACTCAATGCAAAATTGCCCAGCTCTAGAAGCGTGGATATGTTGTTCATCCACACTCTTTGACACGTCCCTTTCCCCTTTAAATCTCGCCGAAAAGTCTTCAAGCTGGCTCCTCCCATCCACCCAGGTGTTAAATACCTCGGCTCCACCCCATGACACCAGATCTTCCTTCCGCTGGAAGAATCAGGTTCCCTCATGCTAACTTTAGCCATTGTAGGCCCTGGATTTGCATCCTCAGTTTTTACGAATTTATCTCTCAAACTGCGTCAGGTTTTCAATTCAATAATAACGCATCAGATATGGAGGACAATTCGTCCCCAGTTTACATCAGTGTCGTCTTGCCAGAAAATGTGCGCATCGATCCCCACATTACCTGCGTGTACTGCTTAGGTGTCGGTCATGACACCACCACCTGTACCTTTGCTTGGCATTTCCAATGTCCTTGACTAATCAAGGTATGACCTTAAGCTGTGGAGACTGGAGAAAGGGACCCGCCGGTGAAATTGAAAGAAGCGAGGTGGGCGGTTTCCACAGCTGCGGGATCCACCAAGCAGCTAGAGCAGATGAAGGCTTTCGAAGAAGAAGCTGCCCAAGCTTCAGCCAGCCGAAGTTTCTTTGTGCCTCTCAACCTCAGTTCTTCCTTCACAGGTTCCTTCAGGGAGCTGTGCCAGTCTCTCCCCATCAGGGGTGAGGTGCCCTCGGGCTCACACTCCTCCCGCCCTCAGAAGAGAGCAAGGATCCAAAGTCTTTGAAAAGGAGACATTCCTGGGACCGAGAGAGGTCTGAGTCCCAGGACACTGCGACCTTCATGTCAGTCGAGATTGCTTCCTCAGCCGCCGGCTTCACGGATCTTCTGCCTGGCCAGGCAGAGACCGAGGAATCAGCTGAACTGGCCGAGATTGTTCTTGAGCCGATCGAGCCGATTTCGCTGACTCCAGTCGACGATTCTTTAGAAAGGACCCCGGTCCTTTCTTTCCCTGATGACGAGACACTTCCTTCAGGTGTCCCCATCAAGGGAATTGATCCGGAGCCTCGATTTTCCCCGAGCCCAGTTTCTCCCGATTCTGGCCGATGCCATCGGTCTCGATCGAGGACTCTGTCTCCTTCTTCAGCGGGAAAACCAAAGAAAGGCCACTGGCATTCAAAAAAGAGGCGCCACCACAGATCCTCATCCTCCTCGGACAAGGAGAGGCTTTGAAGGAAACTCCATCGACGCTATGAGGAGCTTATGTGGCAACAGTTGATTTTGGTCGGTCAGAAATCGACAACGCCGTCCACCCCGGCCATTACTTGGCCTGCACCTCAAGGGCCAACGCTGACCCCTTCGGACCTGAAATCTTCGGTTCCTCCACCTGTGGGGGCTGGCCATTATTCCGGATAAGCCCATACCGGTCTCACCACTGATTAGGGTGGAACCACCGCCTAAGCAGCTTCTCTCTGGGGCTCCCTCGAAAGGGGACCGTCCAGACACCAGGCTTCCCCGACGTCTGTCCTTCACAGTTACTCCTGACTGCCCTCAGCATATCGAGGGGGACATAGGTGGGAGACCGCTGTATCCCAACTCTTCAGATTCGGATGCCACCAGTTTGCACTCCCATCCGGGTGATGAGGAGTCACTGTCGGCAGGCCTGGAGGAAGATCCTTCCTCCTTTCAGGGCATCCTCCGCCTCATTTCCGATTCCACCGGAATGCCCCTGGAGTCTATCCAGAAAAAGGAGGAGTACCCCCTTACGGATATCCTTAAGAGGGGGGGATACTTCCGACAGAGGCCTTCCCAGTGGCTGAAGCCATTACTGGTCCAGCCCTTGAGCTTTGGCAGTGTCCAGTCTCCTGCCCAGCACTGTCTGCCCATATGGCCCATAAGTAATGGTGCCTATGGGATTCCTGCCAGGATTCACAGAACATCCCTCGGCTGAGAGCCTGGTGACTGCTTCCACCGACTTCCAGACAAGGAGTCCAAGAACATGGACCACTCTGCCCGTAAGGTCTACGCGGCCTCTTCCTTGGGCCTTCGTCAAGCCAGTTCAGCTGTGATCATGGCAAACTTCTCCCATGCCCTCGTAGGGTCACTGGATGAAGTACTTCCTCACCTCCCTGCGGACATGCAGACCACGGTCAAGCAAGTCCGTGATCAGTGCCGTGCTGTCACCAAACAGCAGCTCCAGATGGCCCTAGACACTGGGGATTCTTGTGCTTGCTCTTTAGCAGCCGCAGTGACCACCCACTGCAGGGTTGACTGAGGTTATCCTCCGTTCCGGCGGATAGCCAGCACAAGTTAGCTGATGTGCCTTTCCCTGGTACCGACTTGTTTGGCCTAGGAGTGGCAGGCCACCTTCAGCGTATTGAGCAGTCCAGTGCCACCTTGGACACCAGTTCTGCTAAGGGTTCCTTGGGCAAGAACCAGCAGAAGAGGAAGCCTTTTCAGCAGTCCTCCCCTGCGGTCAGGCAGCCCTCCTATCAAGGAGGTCAGCAGCAACAACAGCAGCAGCAGGCTCAAGCTTGGCGCCCTAGGCCCAAGCAGGGCCCTCAACAGCCCCGTAAAGAAGGCCGAGGTGCAGGTCCAGGAGCTTCCTCCTCCTCCTTTAAGCCTGCTCAGTGTCGGGTTGGGGGTTGCCACCCCTACACCCGTCACGCCTGCCCTGGGTCCTCCCATGGGGGGGTCGGCTCCGCCACTTTCTTTCCGTCTGGTCCGCTATCATTTCAGACAGGTGTGTTCCCGAAGTGGTCGGGCAGGGACTGCCTCTGGAATTCGAGCAGTAGCCGCCCATCTGAGCCCGCGCCCCTCGGGAGGAAAGGATCTCATCTCGCACGCAGTCGGCTCTTTGAGACGACATAGCTCAACTCCTCCACAAGGAGGCGGTAGCTCCAGTGCCGGATCCGACTGTAGACCCAGGCTTCATATCCAGGTACTTCCTGGTGCCTAAGCGGACAGGGGTTTGGCACCCCATCCTAGATCTCCACGACCTGAATCAGTATCTCAGGTCTCACAACTTCCGGATGGTAACTCTGAACCAGATCATGCCATCCCTGGAGCGAAACATGTGGTTTTGTTCTCTGGATCTACAGGACGCATATTTTCACATCCCAATCCATCCGTCCCACCGGCGGTTCCTCCGCTTCAGGGCCGAGGGGACCCTGTATGAGTTCCGAGCCATGCCGTTCGGCCTGTCATCGGCCCCGCGGGTCTTCACCAAGTGCATTGCAGTGGTGGCAGCCCATCTTCGGCGTCGAGGAGTTTGAATCTACCCTTATCTCGATGACTGGCTTATGGTGGGTTCCTCCCTTCAGGAGATGGAGCGATCCAGGGACCTGGCTCTCAGAACCTGTTCTCAGCTTGGCCTCCTGATCAATGAGGCCAAGTCGGAACTCGTGTCGTCTCAGGTGATGGGCTTCATTAGGGCAGAGCTCGACTCTCGTCAGGCCAGAGCTCGGCTCCCAGCGGACAGGGTGGAGGTTCTTTCCTCCTTTGCCTGATCATTTCCGGTTGGGCTCTTGCGCCCTGCACGGGACTTTCTGCGCCTTATGGGTTACATGGCGGCATGCACCTCAGTGGTCCGTTGGGCCAGGTGGCACATGTGCCCCCTCCAAAGGGAGCTGGCCGCCCAGTGGACTCAGCGCCATGGTCAGTTCGACCAGCTGATGACTAACCCGGAAGATGTAGGACGCTCTCCAATGGTGGACCATCCCAGAACGGTTGCAGGAAGGGATCCCATTTGTCCACCCGAGCCGACGGTTGTTCTCACGACCGATGCCTCTCTCATGGGCTGGGAAGCCCACATGGGGGACAACAGGGCCCACGGGTTCTGGAGTCCCGATGCCACATCGACCTGTTGGAGCTCAGAGCAGTCAGACTGGCACTGTCAGCATTTGTTTCTCAGCTCCGGGGTCAAGTGGTTCAAGTCCAGACGGACAATACCACGACCATGTACTACCTCAACAAACAGGGCGGCGTACACTCCCATCTGCTGTGCAAGGAGGCGCTCCGCATCTGGACCCTCGTCAGCCAGTTGGAGGCGGATCTCCTAGCCATCCATGTTGCAGGAGTCTCGAACCAACTGGCAGATGCTCTCAGCCGCTTAGGCCAGACATCCCACGAGTGGTCCCTCCATCCAGAGGTAGCTTACAATCTGTTCTCCCATTGGGGCAAACTGTTGGTGGACCTGTATGCCTCCATGGAGAATGCCAAGCTGAGTCTGTACAATGCCCGCCCCCCTCAGCAGGGCTCGCTGCAGGGGGATGCCTTTTCGAGGTCGTGGACCCCAGGCCTCCTCTGTGCCTTCCCTCCATTTCCCTTGATCCACAAGGTGTTACTCAAGGTGAGGAGGGACAAGGCAAAGGTGATTCTGGTAGCCCCAGATTGGCCACGCCAATTCTGGTACCCAGATCACCTTGGCCTCAGCTGCAGGCCCCCGGAGTGACTTTGTACACGCCCAGACCTGATATCATTAAATCAGGGGAAGGTCTTCCATCCGGACCTTCAATCCCTGCACGTCACAGCCTTGTACCTGAGCGGCTAGAGTTCTAGGCTCTGGGTCTTTCCGAGGATGTCTACACTGTGGTGGAGGCATCTCACAAGGAATCAACCAGGAAATGTTATGCCTTCAGATGGAAGAGATTTTCCATTTGGTATCAGGGTAAGAGTCTGGACCCCTTATCCTGCTCTGTGGCTAACATTCTAGACTACCTTTGGTCTCTGTCTCCAAAGGGGGTCTGCGGTCATCAATCCTTAGGGTGCACCTGGCAGCCATTTCTGCTTACCGGGCGCGGGCCGGTCAGCTGACATTGGCACAGGAGACAGTGGCCAGGCGCGTCTTCAAAGGCCTGGATCACATATCCCCACCAGTGCGTGAACCTCCACCTCCATGGATCTCTTGCTGGTTTGGGCAAAGCTTATGGGCAAGCCATTTGAACCCATGCACAAGTGTGAGCTCTCACACTTGTCATGGAAGATGGCCTTCCTGGTGGCTATCACGTCAGCCAGGACGACAGGGGAGCTCCAGGCACTTTCCGTGGACTCCCCCTATCTGGTCTTTCACAGGGAAAAAGTTGTCCTGCACCCCCAACCGAAATTCCTTCAGAAGGTGGTCTCAGAGTTTCACCTTAATCAGGTGTTGACTCTGCCAGTATACTACCCTAACTACACCTCAGATGCCGAGTACAGGCTCCATACTCTGGACCTGAGATGTGCTCTCTCCTATTATAAGCAAAGAACGGCGGAAATTCATGGAGAGGTTTACCAGCTGTTTGTCACCTATGCTGAAGCCGCTTCTGGCAGACCTGCAGCCAAATGGACCATTGCAAGATGGCTCACATCATGCATAGGTCTGTGCTATGAGTTGGCGGGCAAGGAGCCTCCCAGAGGGTTAAGAGCTCATTCTGTCTGCCATACTGCTGCATCGGTGGCTGCTTCCAGGGACATCCCTATCCAGGAAATCTGTCAGGCTGCTACCTGGAAGTCAGCAAACACCTTTATTTCCCACTACCACATCGACCTTGAGTCATGCTGGGATGCTAGTTTTGGGGCCTCGGTTCTCCAATCTCTGTTTCCTAAGTAGGGGGTGTGCGCCTTGCCTCCCTCCTCCCAGAGAACTGCTAGGAGCCTGCCAAAGAGTGTGGATGAACAACATATCCACGCTCCTAGAAGAACAGGTTACTCACCTGTAACAGTAGTTCTAGGAGTGGTATATGTTGTTAATCCACACGCACCCAGCCGACCTCCCCGGCTTTAGGTGCACCACCTTGCTTCCAGCTGGCTAAGATCTGGCGTCATGGGGCAGAGACGAGGTATTTACCACCCGAGTGGGTGGGAGGAGCCAGCTTGAAGACGTTCCGGTGAGATTTAAAGGGGAAAGGGACATGCCAAAGACTGTGGATGAACAACATATACCACTCCTAGAACTACTGTTACAGGTGAGTAACCTGTTCTTTTTGCTCACTAGATCCAGGGCCTGGAGTTTTATGGCGAGATGCGTTGTCCATTTCCTGGAGTGGGAGGTTGTTTTACACCTTCCTTCATTTTCCTCTGATTCAGAGGGTGCTAATCAAACTGCAGATGGAGGGGGCCAGCATGATCTTGATAGTACCATTCTGACCACAGCAGATATAGTTTCCATTACTGCAGCAGTTAGCGGAGGAACCTCCAGTCCCTCTGCCGCTTTGCAGGGATCTGCTGATGCAGACTCAGGGGACCCTGGTCCATCCCAATCTTAAGTCCCTTCATCTGCATACCTGGCTCCTGAAGATGTAGCCATTGCCCGGTTTGGGGTGTCCCAGAGGGTGGCAGGTGTCCTCGAGGCAGCTTGGAAGCCCTCCACTAGAGCCACGTATGCCATAAATTTGAAGAGATTTGCCATCTGGGCTGCTAAACATCATCTAGAGTATGTCACTTGTCTGGTGAATCAGATTCTGGACTACCTGATGTCTCTGTCGGACTCGGGTATCCAGTACTCCTCCCTCAAGGCGCACCTTTCAGCTATCTCTGCCTTTTATGAGCCCATGGGCAGCCGCACCGTGGCTCAGTTGGATGTATCCCACACTTTTCTCAGGGGCATCCTGCATCTGAAACCTCAAATCCATTTCCCTGTCCCCGGCCTTAGATTTGAATTTTGTTTTGGAGAAGTTGACCCTGTCTCCATTTGAGCCAGCTGCGACTTGTGAGCTACGCATTCTCTTTTGGAAAGCATTATTTTTGGTTGCTGTTACCTCTGCTCGAAGGATTTCAGAGCTTCAGGCTCTCTGATGTGAGGAGCCTTATTGATTTTTCAGAAAGGCAGGGTGTCTTTGCACAGGAATCCTAAGTTTCTCCCTGTGGTGGTGTCTGGGTGTACCCTGAACCAATCTGTCTAAATACCACTTTATTTTCCTGAGCATGCCAATCCAGGGGAAGCAGTGCTCCATATGTTAGATGTGCGCAAAATGTTGAAGTACCGGCCGGCCCGGTGGTGCTGAGGGCTGAGGTGCTGGACACCTTACCTCGCGCTGTGCCGGCGACCCGTGTTCTGGAACGAGCATGGGTTGGCGGGGAGGAAAAGGATAGAGCGTCTGCTAGACTGCTGTCTTCTGGGGAAGGGGGGTTTCACTTCCCGATTCCCGATTGCCCCCTGGCGGAGGCTGGGGGACAGGGCTCGGGGTGACTGCATCGGGGAGGAGTCTGGGCAAGAGGCCTGGGGGAGAGGCATGTGGACGCATGTGCCCCTTCCCTCGCTGGCGTCATTGCACACCCAGGGCTGCAGCAAGAGGTGGAGCGAACAAGGGAAAAAGGTGGCTCCTCTCGTGACTTGGTGGCTGTCCGCGAGTGTTTGTCAGAGCTAGCACCCGTACTGGATCCATGAGGGTGGGGAGTTGGGGGGGCTCCCTGCCACCCTGCTGTGGGGGGCAAGCCGCAGGAGTTCAGGGTGCCAGCGGAGACGAGACGGACTGCGGCCAGATCCCTGGATGGGATGCGAGAAGTACCGTGGGGCCGAGAGGTGGCTAGGAGGATAAATGGAATAAAAAAAATAAAAAAAATCAATTTTGAAGTATTATCTGCTCCAAACTAAGGAATACAGAAAGTCAAAGCAGCTTCTTGTTTCTTTCACTCCGGGTATAGAGCGTTCAGGTTTCTAAACAATGTTTGTCCAGATGGTTGGCACATTGTATTGTATTTTGCTACAACAAGCATGGCAAAGAGTTGCCAGGGGCAGTGGAAGGCCGTTCCACAAGGGGCATGGTTACCTCTGTGGCGTGTTTCAAAGGGGTCTCGGCCCTGACGTTTGTGCTGCTGCCACCTGGAGTACCGTCCACACTTTCACCAAGCACTGCAGTTTGGACATTTCTTCTAGAGCTCGTGCAGGTTTTGACAGGGCTGTCCTGCAGGGCCTCTTGACCTAAGCTTTGGCTGACCTTCCTCCCAGACTGTTCTGTTGCATCTGTAACTGCTTGGGACTCATTCCATATGTGTGACCTCTTGACTGAGATGCCCCAGATGAAGATAGAACAGTTACATAAGAACTTACCTAAACAGTAGATCTTCGAGGGGATCTCAGTCATCTGGTTTGCGTTCCCTCCCACCTTCTCCCTCTTAAGAGGTTCTCTTCTCAGAACTGGCTTTCTGGTGTATCCAGGCTTTCATTTTTGCCAAGGCACCTCTTTCTCTCTCTCCTTGGTCCCCCATAGCACGGATGTGCTCCCTTTGTCTCCTGGGGAGAGAACTGAAGAAGGAGTGGGGCCACTCACGCCTTTACAGGGTTGGTGACGCGGCAGATGACGTTGGCATGGGCAGCAACCAGCTGTACTGGTGAAAATCTTCCGTATGGATCCTGCTTCATCAGCGGTGTGACCTGATGACTGAGATCCCCTCAAAGATCTATTGTTACAGTAAGGTCTTACATAACTGTTCTGTCTTTGCTGTAGGTTGGCTGGTAGAGTCTCGCCCAAGGGGCTAGAGCTCATATTAGCAGACTTACCACTGCCTCAGTGGCTGCATCCAGGGATTTTCCCATTGCGGAGCTATGCAGTGCTGCAACCTGATGTACAGTGCACACTTGCAGCATTGAGTAAATGAGTCATCGGGATGCTGCTTTTGGGTCCTTGGTCCTTCAGTCTCTGTTCGCCAAATAGGGGTGCGTGCCTTACCCACCACTCCTGCTGGGAGTCTGCCAGTATGGATAGTAAACTGTATCCACATTGTTAGAAATAGAGGTTCCAGGGACGTGGATATGATGCTCTATCCACACTTCTGGCAGTGTCCTTTTCCTTTAAGACCTTGCCGGCAAGTCTTCAAACTGGCTCCTCCCACCCACTCAGGTGGTAACTCCCTTGGCCCCTCCCCATAACACCAAATCTTCCTTTCCGCTGGAAGAAGCAGGTTCCCCTCCTTACCACTCCCACGTTGAGTACGCTCTCGCGCTTAAATCTACGGAGTTACTTCCTAAACTTTAAACTCCTACGAGTTTCTGTCTTCAGCTCAATCTTTGATTGTGACTGCCATGGATGATAAATCTGCTCCCGGATTCCACCGGTGCCCTTGCAGGCAGAAGATGTCCCAAATCGACCCACACGCCACGTGCATCTACTGCCTGGGGCATGGGCACGATCCCCAGGCTTGCGACTTTTGTCGCTCGTTTCACCGAACCGTTTAAGAGGACCGTCTTGCTCGACTTAAACTGGGCTGCCCGGCACAACAGAACACACCAGTCAAATCTAAGGATGCCCGTTGGATGGTCTCTGCCGCCGCAGGGTCCGCTGAACAGCTTACGACCTTTGAAGAGGAGGTGGCCCAGGCCGCGTCCCTCTCTTCTTCAGCTTCTGCCTTAATGCCGCTTCAGCTGGGTTCGACTTTTTCGGGTTTCTCATATTTATGTACGGTTGTCACTAACCTATCTGTGATTCTAGGAGCTTTTTTTGATGTTACAAAAGGTGTATTTGCAAATATCTGTGCTGTTTGTGGATTTTCCTGTAAAATCTGCCAGTGGTTGATAATTATTATTCTTAAATTTGGGATTTCATTACAATGTGTAGTGCTGAATGTAAGTTTTCTCTCAGCAGAGGGATTTATGTTCTCTTGTTTTTGTTCTAGAAGCGTCTCTCTAGAAATCTATGAGACTCGTGTTTTGGCTTGTTTTAGAGTGGCAGAGATATATCCTCGCACTTTAAATCTTTCCATAATGATTTGTTGTTCATCTAAGTACGCACAAGTTGTACTGCAGTTTCGTTTAGCTCGCAGAAGTTGTGAGTAAGGAATACTATTTTTTAAACTTGATGGGTGAAGTGAAAACTCCTACTATGGAGAGTGGTTTTGCAGTCTGTGTCTTTTTGGAACAATTTAGTCTCTAATTTTGTACCCACTTTCATAATAGTTATATGCAGAAAATTAACCTTGTTATAGCTATAATCTGCTTTAAATTCCAGAATCGGGTCACATGCATTTATGTATTATAAAAAATGTTTTAATGTTTGCTCGTTATCCTGCCATAAGAGGATTACATCATAGATAAATCTTTTCCAATTAACAGTTTTCTGGTGCAATTGATTACCTTGTGCTTCAGTATGTAAAATGAAGTTAGTCTCAAAATTATACATATAAGCATTTGTGTAGCCCGGAGCCATGGTGCTCCCCATTGCCGTGCCTTTCTGTTGACCATAAAATGTTTCTTCAAACTTGAAATAATTATTTTCTAATACCAGATGAGCCAGTTCCATAATAAGGTTTGCCTTTGGCCTTGTACTAAGTTTACCTAGAGCCTGCACTCCTTCCACATGGGGCATTGAGGTATACAGGTCCCTTACGTCGATGGTGACCAAAATTGTTTGTTCATTTATTATTTTCTGTTCAGTAATTTGCTCCATCATCTGTATATGTGTGGTGTCTTTTAATGTAAGTTGTGTTTTGAATTAAGGCTTGTAAGTGGAAAACAACATATTTTGAAATTGGTTCTAATATAGATCCTATACTATTGGTCTTCCAGGTTGATCTTTATGAATTTTTGGTTATGAGTAAAATACTGGCGCATCCTAGTGCTCTCATTAATCAACAATTCAGCCTCCTATGGATGTAACCATCCTAAAGCCATAAATTACTCCAGATAATCGTTAATTCTTTAGCTGATCTCATATGTGGGATCCCCCATGAGTTCCTTATAATTCTCTTTTACATTTAACAGCCTAAGACACGTCTATATTTATCCAGATCCATAGGGGCAATAACCCCTCCTTTATCAGCTGGTTTTATCACCAATTGGGAATCATTCTCTAAGTCGTCCAAAATTTATCTTTGTTTTTTTTGTGACGTTACCCCTTTTGTGTCCTGGCTCAATCCCTTTATCGGGCATCTTATCTATTTCTTTTTGTACTGTACATCTATATGTTTCCACCGCATCACACTCCTGTCTGTGGCATATATGTTGATCGTGTCCCCATGGCCAATTTAAGTTGTGTTCTTTCTGGATTTTTATTTTCTGTGTCTGCAAATTGTGCTTGTAACCTGATGTTTCTGAAAAATCTCTGCAGATCCACTTTAAGTTGAAATCTGTCTTAAGTTCTTAGTTATAGAATATGTGAGCCCTAGACCCAGCGTGTCTATCTCTAACTGTGATAAATTACGCTTGCTCAAATTAAAGACTACGGTCTCCCTCTGATGCCTCTCTTGTACCCTCTTTGACCCCGCCCTGTGTTACCTCCATTTCCTCCTTCTGTTTCTCCTGTTGTCTTGCCAGAAATCTGCTTTAGAGTCAGAGCTCCAGTCCATACCTGACGAGGATCTCAGGACCAGGCTTCTCGACAAGGTGAGACTTACCAAGTCCTTCTGTCACCATGCATTGCGAGCCACCTATGATTTTGTGGACGCGGTGGCCCACTGCACCGCCTCGGTTGTTTGCTGAGACATCTGGCATGGCTCCATATAGCGGGTCTGGCACAAGATGTCCAAACCACCCTCCTGGACATACTCTTTAAGGGCTGCGTTCTGTTTAGCGGCGATGTGAAGGATATCATCACTGAGCTGCAGGAGAGTGGCAGATCCCTTCAGGACATCGGCTTCGTGTACCACTCTGGACCCAAGCAGCCTTTTTGTTGTCCACAACGAAGGTAGAATAAACAGCTCCAGGCCAGACTCCAGGGCAAGCATCGGGCCACGAGGTCTGGTGCCCGGACTCCTCAAGCCAAATCCCAGAAGGCCTCCGGAGGCAGTAAAGTGGCCCTCACCTCTGCCTCTTGACTTGGGGGGGAGACCCCTCCATCCTCTCCATATCTTCCAGTGAAGCCGGTGGGGGGAAGATTCGCCCTCCATCTCAGAGAGTGGGAGGTGGCAACCGCAGATGCTTGGGACTTACAGATAATCGCAAGAGGTCACTTAATAGAGTTCTTGGTCAGACCCCCAGACAACCCTCCGGGTCGGTGTCACTACCCATCAAGCCATCTTTTTTTTCGTTTTTTATACTTGCTTTATTGTAGTTTCCATGTTATACAGCATATAAGAAACATACACAGAGTGTAACATTTCAATATCCATTTAACCGTGTCCACTGAAGAGTGAAATACACAGCATTAAACTGTCACCTCAGCAAACTAGGTTCATGAATGTATCATTAGATTAAGAGCATTAAAGCTATTCATTGATCATCAGCTACTGAACTATTAATTATACCACAATTTTAAGAAAACATTAGGATTCAGAGTACTGATTGGACTAGAAGAGAATCAACATTAGTAAGATTGAAATTCCCGAGTCAAAAGTAATTAATTTTGTTACCTATAGGTATATAGGACTGAGATACTAGAGAGAGGACAACAATACCAAAATCTGTGTGCTTCCAATCAGTGGGCTCAAGGGACCCATATAAAAGCCACCTAGTCCACCTATTCTGATAAAGCTGGGGTTGCTGTCTCCAGTTAAAGGTTATTTTTTCCATATGATGTATGGTTTCTATTATAGAAGACCATTCAGAGAGGTCGGGAGGGGGCGTCTGTAGCCATTTCCTGGTTATTGATTTAAGAGCTGCAGCTACCATAATCGGCCATAAATACTTCGCCTCCCTACCCGGTATCTTTTTAGGAATAATACCTAAGACTAGATGTTCTGGGCCCAATGTTGTTTGGACTGAGAAAATGTGTGTTAGATGATAAGTTATCTGCTCCCAGAATGTGGTAAGTTGGGGGCGAAACCAGAAAATATGAGCCTGCGTGGCTCTGGGCTCACCGCAGCCTCTCCAACAAGCCGCTGAGGTTTGATGATTACTATGTGTAGCTTGCACTGGTACAAGGAAGTATCGGGCTCTAAGCTTCCAACAAAAATCCCTAAGGGAGGGAGAGCTGGATGTGGTCCAAACACTCTGCCAAACTGATGGCCATTGATGTTCTGTCAGTGAGATGTTCAAGTCCAGTTTCAAATCAATCAATCAAATCTTTATTTATTCAGGTGAACATCATTGAGCACAGCTCATTTGCAAGATGGACCTGATAAGGTCAAGGTTCAATAACTGGTACGTGTATAGGAAGATTTAAAACACGTATATACTTATATACAGTAATCAAGGTTCAATAATTGGTATATGTACATGAATAATTAAAACACTTATATACAGAAATCAAGAACAGAAATTGTTTAAACATAACAGGATATGGTAGGAACATATGAGATGCACTCTAGGTAAACCAGTATATACATATCAACATTGGCAGTAATCATGGCATACATTCAACATGATATACCCAAGATTCCAAAGATCCAAGGGAAGTCAATGTGGACAAAGAGAAATAGTGATTGGATGACTGAAAGAGGTGGTCATAGACTGAGACAAGTGACATGGTAGGAAGAGTACATGACTAGAGCAGGGCTGGTGCTAGAACTGGGAGGTGAAAGGCAGTGATAAGGGCTAAGGTAGGAGCCTGGAGTTAATGGGAGAAGATTATAGCCAGGGGTGAGGTATCTGTGGAGATGAATTCTAGGAAGTGGATTGCCATGATATGATGGCAGCCTGAGAAGGGAAGGAAAGAACTGCTAATAAACTAGAACTTGTGGAAACAATTGCATTTTCAGGAAGAGACTTGGGTATAGATGCTTGAAGGATGCTAAGGATACCCGTTGATCAGCTTCAAGGACTTTTGAATCGTGTTCCATGATATAGATTATAGCTGATAGCAGATCTCCCATGCGGGTGTTGACTTTAGGCACTTTGAGCATAATGAAATTGTAGCTTCTTAGGCGTAGGTGCCAGCTGTGCACTGTGGAAGCAGTCTAATATATAGTTTGGAAGCATCTTAGTCAAAATTCTGTATGTCCACACTGCAGCATTTCTGTTTCTTCTGAGATGTAGAGATGTCCAACCGACTGCTGCATAGAGAGAGCAATGGTGAGTGTTAAATGGTAGATCTGTTATGAACCTCAGAGCTCTGTGGTATAGTGTATCCAATTTGCATAGGTAGGAGATAGGGCAGTGACTATAGAGGAAGTCTGCATAGTCAATTACTGAGAGAAATGTGGCCTGGACCAACCTCATTTGGAATCTCTGTTTAGAAAGTGCCTTATTCTAAAAATAGACCAAGTCTCTGGCAGCTTTTTAAAAGTTCTTCAATATGAACGTGTAGTCAAGTTTGCTATCTATCCACACCCCAAATACTTGAATTTTCTACATAATCAAGGCTTTCACCAAGGATAGGGATAGCTGGGGAGGTTGTTTAGTAATGAGGGATTTGTATGGTTTTGGGTGGAGAAAACATTGCTTTTGTTTTCTTTGCATTTTAAAAGAAGCTTTTTTCCAATAATTGATGTTGTAGTATAGAGAATTCTGTTTGTAGAACTTCACAAGCTGTAGCAGGTGATGGGTTGCTGACATATAAAACAGTGTCATCTGAACAAGTGTACAGTGGCTTTGGTAAGATTCGAATCAATATTGTTAATATAAATGGCTAAAAGGATAGGGCCCAGGATAGATCCTTGTGGAACTCCTCTTAGAAGTGGTTTTAGTGGAGATAGGTCTCCTTCAGCTTTCACTTGCTGTGTTCTTCCTGTTAGGTAACACCTGAACCATGTGAAGGGAGGATGGATCCAAGCCTATGGAGTGCAAGGAAGAGAGTAGCAGCTCATGGTCCACCGTATCAAATGCCTTGCTTAGATCAAGGAATACAGCACAAACGCTATTCTTTTTATCCAGTTCGGTTTGCCAGTCGTTTGTAACTTTAGCCAGTGCAGAAATAGTTCTATGCTTAGACCGAAACCCGGATTGTGCTGGATTTAAAAGATTAGATTCTTGAAGGTAATCTCTTAATTGGATGCTTACCAGTTTTTCTAGCAGCTTAGATAGTACTGGAAGGATAGAGATTGGCCTATAGTTGTTAAGGTCTATGGGGTCCACTGATTTCAGTAGAGGGAAAACTTGGGCTGTTTTCCAATTTGCAGGAATAGAACCAGATTTTAAGGACAAGTTAAAAAGGTGTGTTAAAGGAACTGCAAGTGCATGCATTGCAATCTTTAGAAAGTAGGGGTCAAGGGAGTCAGCACCTGCACTTTTTTTTATATCCATCTGTGAGATTAGATCCTCCACTTGTTTCAACAGAATCGGTTTGAAGGAGAAGGAGGATTCAGCTAACTGAGATCCTGTATACTGGGAGCTTAACTGAGCACGTAGCAGATTGGCTGGAGAGGTATCAAATGCAAGGCCAGCGGTTGTAAAATGATTATTGAATGCATCCAGTATTTCCATTCTGTCCAAGATTGTCACCTTGTTGTGGTGCATTTGAGCTGGTAGTGAAGTGCTAGGATCTTGTCCCGCTATGCCCTTAATAGTGCTCCAGAACCTGGCAGGATTGTGGTATGAGGAGTCGAAGTTCAGCCATGTAGTAGGCAGCCTTAGCATCCCGTACTTTCTTGGTACAGCTATTCCTGGCTTTCTTAAATATCAACCAGTCATTTGGGTTCTTTGTCTTCCTCGCTTTTTCCAAAGCTTATCTCTCTCAAGCAGGGCTGATTTAAGGTCAGGTGAAACCAACGACAAGATTTGTTTTAATTCAAACTCTAGTAATTGGTGCATGAGTGTTAAGGGCATCTAGTATTATGCTATTTAATACCTGATGAGCTTTTTCCACTGAGTCTGCTAGGTAGAACTCTTGCCATCTTGTAGAGTGATTTAGATCATGAAGATATGCCTCAGAGTTGAAAGTTTTCTTGGATCTCCTCAGTAGGAATTTAGCTGGGATAGTTGTTTACGGATGACCTTATTCCAGCAATAAGGCAGTGGTCACTATGTCACTGAACAGCACCCAGCGCAAGGTGAAGAGGTGGGGTTGTTCACCAGCATGATGTCAAGTAATGTGCTGTTGCTCAGATTTTTTTTGTTGATTCTTGTTGGTTCATATATAAGTTGTGAAAACCATATGTTCACAAAATGATACTAAAGGAGCCTGA
This sequence comes from Neoceratodus forsteri, assembly GCA_016271365.2. Classification (NCBI taxonomy): domain Eukaryota; kingdom Metazoa; phylum Chordata; order Ceratodontiformes; family Ceratodontidae; genus Neoceratodus; species Neoceratodus forsteri. The sequence goes on from CM057458.1 coordinate 560,206,591, forward strand.
GCCTTGGATAGCCAATTAAGGTTTAGATCACCTAGGATTATGGTCTCTTCAGTATCCATCTTGATTTGATTCCCCAGGTGGGCTAGAAGCTTATGATCCGCTGAAGGGGGCCTGTAGCAGCCAACTAGTCGAAATGCTGCAGTGTTGGAGAGAGCCACTTTGAGGGATAGACATTCGAATTCTTTGGGCATAGATGTTGCATCTAAGCAAGTTACAGATATATTGGATTTGACATATATAGCAACTCCCCCACCCCTTGTCTGGCGATCCGCTCTGAATATTTGATAATTGGGTAAGTTTATGTCTCTGTCTGCTGTGGCGGGTCTGAGCCATGTCTCTGATACCACAAGAAAGTCTGGCAAAGTATGGGCAACCCAGGATTGTATCAACGTGAGCTTTTTTAGCAGACTGCAGGCATTGATATGTAGAAAGCTTAGACCTTTGGTTGAGGCTAAGTCTGCTGGTGAGGTAATGCACTGTGGAGGTCCGGGGTTAATTTCCACATTTCCAACACAGATCAGGAAAAAAATTAAAAGTTTCATAAGGGCTTCAAGAGAGAAAATGAGGAGACTATCTTTGGTCCTCCTTTTTCTATTCAGGGGCTTCTGTTTTAAGATAAGCCAGTCAGGGTTATGGGTTCGTGCAATACACCAATAGCAATCTGGTGGTGAAGCATAATGGGGAACTGTATACCCAATAATGGGGTACCGAAAGTGATATGTTGATAGAGCAATTTATGGCCCCTACATGGAGGTTACCCCACTGGTTAAATTGTGGCATAGGTAGTATAGATAAGGATCTGGTCCTTCTTTAATAGTGGTGAAATAGCGAGACTAGGAAGGTGGGACGATTTTCAGTGTGACAGTGGCAGGAGAATGTCTTTTCCCTGAACAACATGAAGAACATAGCCAGGAGTATCCAAAGGGATCCCCCATTATGAAAGCAAGGTTGATGATTAAATGGAACTAGGAAACAACAGTGTAGTAGCAGGGAGAACAATAAGAAGGTTGCTGATTTGGCAGTACAGCAGTGGCAATGAGACAGATTACTGGATAGCGTGGCGTTGGGGGCAGAATTGCAATTTGGCAGGAAAATGCCTATAAAAATAACATCCAAGGAGGGGGCAGGGTGGGTGGGCATACATTTTGCGGCTTCCTGTACCTTCCCTGGCTGTCCCTCCCGGTTTTCTGGTCCCTGGAGGCTGCTAGGCGGTTGCTGCCCGCCCGCTGGCAGAGCGTAGCCCTGGCTCACAACGAGGGCTTCCAACAGGGAGCTTCGACTTCCAAGGAGCTGCAGGTGGGTGTCCTGATCTTGGTCGGTGGCTGGCTGAGTGCCGGCTGACCGTGGGTGAGCTGAGCAGCCCTGTTCAGGGGCAGGCAGCTTCCAAGGAGCTGCAGGTGGGTGTCCTGATCTTGGTCGGTGGCTGGCTGAGTGCCGGCTGACCGTGGGTGAGCTGAGCAGCCCTGTTCAGGGGCAGGCAGCTCCAAGGAGCTGCAGGTGGGTGTCCTGATCTTGGTCGGTGGCTGGCTGAGTGCCGGCTGACCGTGGGTGAGCTGAGCAGCCCTGTTCAGGGGCAGGCAGCTTCCAAGGAGCCGCAGGTGGGTGTCCTGATCTTGGTCGGTGGCTGGCTGAGTGCCGGCTGACCGTGGGTGAGCTGAGCAGCCCTGTTCAGGGGCAGGCAGGCAAATATTGGGCTCTATGGCCCTGATCAGAGAGATAGTTAGCATAGAGTAATGTGATGGCATGGTCAGCCCCTCCAGGGTCCCAGAGTCTCTGGAAAAGGGAAAAGTCTGGAAGAGCCTGGGTGACGGGAAAGTTTATTTATCTGTTTAAAATAATCCCTAATTTGGTAATATCTGAGCTGGTCCTTTGGCGTGAAACCAAATTTCTGTGCAACTGCTTCGAAAGAAAGAACCATGTTGCCTGTTAATATTTGATATGACGAATGGAACCCTCTTTTAGACTGTACAAAAAACAGTTGCCATATTGGGCAGGGACAAACTCTGGATCCAGGACCCACCATCTATATCTCCATATGTGCACATGAGTCACTCCCTTACCCGTGCCGCTCTTCCATTCCTCCAGCACTGCTTTAGTACCTGAGAATCCCCCAGCATTTAATGGCGCACCTTCCTGAAACAGCAATGCCTGGATTGGAAGATTTCCTTGTTTCTTAATATCTATCCTTTTCCAGTGTGCGTTGTATCCCTGATTGTTCAACAATAAAGCTACCCTCATCTGTGCAGCCACCCAGTATCCATGTAGATTCGGGAATGCCAACCCTCCCTCTGACTTTGGGAGATGTAGGAGGGCCCTTCAGACTCCAGGTCTACTTTTACCCCATATGTATTTCAAAAACAGCTTCTGCCAGTATTCTAAATCTGCTTGAGAGACTATGCACTGCACACACTGAAACGAGTATAGGAGCCGTGGCAAGGTATTCATCTTATGTGCCATCACCTTAGCTCCCAAGGACAAGGGCCCATTTCTGAAAGTCTTCCTTTAGCCCCTTGATTATGGGGGGTAATTCTGCTCCCAGAGTTTGGATGTATCTGTCCCCACTCTAACTCCCAAATATTTTAGATCTAATATATCCCATTTCATGGAGAATTTCTGTCTGGTCTCCTCATCAGGGTAGTAATACAGATTAAGAACCTCAGTTTTACTTCTGTTGAGCTTGTATCCAGATAGCTTAGCAAAAAACTTCAAGCTGTTAGAAACAGCAGGTAAGGAGGTCTGTGGCTCTGCTAAATGTAAAAGTACATCATCCGCATACTATGCTAGTTTATGTACCTCCCCCTCCAGTTCCAATCCCTTAATGTCTGGATTCTGCCTAATACTCTGGGCCAAGGGCTCCATATAAAGGGCAAACAAAAGAGGGGATAAAGGGCATCCCTGCCTGGTGCGCCGCCTTAAACCAAAAGCACTTGACATGCGGCCATTTTCCTGGACATAACAGCTTAAAAATGGTCATAATAAACTGCTGTGGGAACCCAAGCTGAGAAAGGACACAGCGCCATGAAAGACCAAGAAACTCTGTTGGCATCAAGATTCATACACAAAGAGGGGCATCTTTGGTCATTAATATGATCTATAATATGGGTAGTTCTCCTTAAATTATCCTGGGCCTGACGTCTGGGTATGAATCCCGTCTAGTCTATATGTACCAAGGCAGGTAAGAGGTCTCGTAGGCATTTGGCCAGGATGGCCGCAAACATTTTATAGTTGGTGTTTAATAGTGAGATTGAGTAATATGATGGACATCTGGTTTGGGTCTTTTCCCAGCTTGGGTATCACCGATATGACAGCCCTAGACCAAGACGGGGGCACCTGTCCCCCTCCCCCCATCACCTGTGTAAACATTTGCTTAAGCAGGGGCTACAAATGTTCTCTAAAGCTCTTATAGAACTCTGATGGAAAGTCGTCAGAACCTGGGCATTTACCCATCTTCAATCTCCCTATTTCTATTTTTATTTCCTCAGCCGATATTGGGGCCATTAAAACCTCCCCCTGCACCTTTGAAATACCTGGCAATTTTAGGTTCTTGTGGAAGCCATTAATCTGGTCTACATCAGGGTTTATATCTTCTGTGTACAATGTGGAGTAATATTCCTTAAAGGCATCTGCCACCTCATGTATCCCCTGTACTGTCTTTTTCTTTCGGGGGTGCCACATGCTCCCAGTGGTGGCCCTCGTCCACTGGGCCCACAGCCTACTAGCTAGAAGTCTTAAGGAGCGTGGTCCGCCTTCATAATACTTCTGGAGCAAAAACAGAAGTCTTTGCTGCACTTGGTAATCTAGCAGATCTAAAAGGTCTTTCTTATACTTTTGTAGTTGCTTTGAACATTCTTTATCTATCTTTTGCTTTTGAAGTTCCTCCAACTCTTGAATATGTTTAGTTAGGGTCTCTCTCTCCTGGCTTCCCTTTCTTTCTTCTTCCTGGAAGCTAACTGTATAAATTTACCCCGGAGTAGTGCCTTAGCAGAGTCCCATAACACTGAGTCCGAGGTGCCCTGCTCCCTATTCTGTTGCAAAAAGTGTGTGTAGGTATCTATAATTTCCTCCTTTACTTTCTTATCCCCCAATAAGGATACACTGAGGCGCCAAAACGAGATATGACGAGTCTCCCCTAAGTCTGTTCCCATAAACAAGGGGACATGGTCAGAGTGCAAAAAATCTCCTATCCATAAGTCAAAAACTCGGTGTCCTCCTTCTTTAGATATTAAAAAGTAGTCCAGGTGAGAGTACGTATTATGGATGCTGAAAAAAAAGTATAGTCTCTCTGTCTTCCATGCTGATGGCACCATACATCTCTTAGTCCAAGTTCACCCATAGTCCAAGTTCACCCAGCAACTTATGGACCTTCTCTGCCGTCGGATGAACTTTCCCTGAGGACTGGAAGTAGAGTCTAATTGAGGGTTAAACGTTAAGTTAAAGTTGCTTCCACAAATGAAAGTCCCCCTCCCCATGCCTGAAAGATAGTCAGAAAGGCCCGATATTCATGAAATACTGAACGGGGGGGGGGGGAGTACACTGATGCCAATGTGATCACATTCCCCATATATCTACCCTTTAACGTGGCATAACGTCCCTCCTGATCTATTTTTCATTCTGATTTCTCAAACTGGGTTTTGTTTGGTACCAAAACCACAGCACTCACCTCCTACCTTTCTTATAAGATGCAATTGCCATCGCACTGAAACCCAGGCCTAAAAACTTGTCATGCTTTATTACCGACAAATGCGTCTCTTGGAGCAATAAAAAGTCTACTGAGGACCTCCTTATATGACTTAAGATCTTACTCCGTTTTATGGGGCTAGTGAGGCCATTGACATTAAAAGAGCAGACCTTTGTACCTATGTTAGCCATAGTATAATTTGGGAAAAGACAAACTCACACTACTAATCTCTCTCATCTGTAGCCCAAACAGCGAAGTAAAACATATACCTCAGTTCGTCTCTTTGTTCTCCTTCTCCCATACCTGGTAATAGCTTACATATTCATAATTACTAAGATAACTGAAAAAAAAAAAAGTAACATTTAGGATAATACTGGCCAACATAGCCGCAAACTTTAAACATTTAGATGTGACCTCCAAGAGTGAAGACCCAAACTAGTGGGCCTCTGTCTTTACCCACTCCTTTAACAGGAGTAGGGCAAATGAGTAGGGGTGTGGTGTGTCTCTGCTACAGGAAACCCCCTACAAGGGCTTCTGTAGATGGATAAGAGCTCTGTACCTAATACAGAGGCACTACTTGTATGCAGTACCTCTGATGGCACTATGTGTTGGGCTCTCACCTATTCAGGGATATTATTTAGGCTTCATCTCAACTAACGCAGAGCATTGCACGACCAGACCAGTAATTTTATAGGTTGCCTTGTTCGGACTTACAAGCAAGTTCAAAGCTATCCTGGTAGGACAGGTACAAATCGTCGGCACTACCCTCCGTTAAGGGTCACGCAGAACAGGTAGGAAAGGGCAGAATACGAGGGATACCAGAACCCCAAGTAGATTAAGTCACCTCTTGGCAATCAACTTAAAATATGAAGCAGGGCTGGAGGGCAGACCAAAATACTCAGCCCCCCCCCCCAAAAAAATGAACAAGATCAGCTCCAGTGCCCGATGGCCACTCCTGCCACAGATTGATATAATTGGGCCAACCCCTCAAAACCGGAGGAAAGAAACTCTTAATAGTGTTCCAGATATCCCCAGTACGGCTTGCAGCAGCCAGCTCCGAAAGGACATCTTATATCAGGTAGTCATGTATTTCCTTCTTCCCCCATCTAAACAAGGAGGTTAATAAGCCCTGAGAACTATCTCATAAACTGTTGTATCTTTTGGGACAGGGTGCGCCCCCACCCCCCCAAGTGAGCAGGAGCCTTTCCAATACCAAATTAGGCCAAGTCAAAAGCCAGAGATAAGGGGTCCCCCCTACCCTCCACATACCCTACACTCGGCGTCTCCCCAGGGGGCAGACTGCAATCCGCCATCCACCAGAAGCAGCAATCCACCGCTGTCTTAATTTAGCTTCCACTCTGAAACTCTGAAAGAGAGTAAAAAATTATGCCTTCATTGATTTGTATTCAATATGATTGACCCAATATTATTTATAATAAGGTAAATGTAGTCCTCAATAAGTCAATGTTCAGATTGAGGCTGTCCATATTTATATAACCAAAACTTGTGCCCAACAAAGAAAAGAATGGAGAACAGGGATATCACCCTTTGATACTTAAGTGTCCCAGCAGTTCAGATTGTTTTCTTCTCCTGTCCTCTGGTCTACTTTGCCTCATGGCAGATCAGCATCCCGTTGTTCACCATCACAACGTGGAGATTTTCTTATTGCCCAAACTGAGTTCCCAGACCAGAAATGTTCAGGTTTGCTCTTTCCACCTTCCTCTTTGGTCCGCTTCTCGACCAAGCCCTACCATGCAGATGCTGCTGGATCTGTGCTGGGCCCCAATCAGGCATGGTGACTCCATTCTGCTCCAGGTATACTGCCGCATCCTCCAACTTTTGATACCCGACCGGACTCTTCTCCGTGAGTATTTTTAAGCGTGAGGGGTATTCCACAAATGCTTTTTGCCCCTTTTGTTGTAGTAATTTTACTACTGCCAGTACTCGTCTTCTCCTAGCAAGCAACTGAGGGGTAAAGTCATGATCAAAGCAGAGCCTTATATCACCAAATTACACACTCTTCTTACACCAGGCCAACAGTAAGATCTCTTCCTTTACTCGATAGTCCAGGAAGGCTAGTATAACTGATCTTGGTCTAGCCTTGGGGGTTCCTCGGTCTGGGAATCAAAGATCTATGTGCCCTAATTATATTTAATGGCTTGTCTTGGGGGATGTTCAAAATTTCATGGAGGAACGAGTCCATAAATGCAACCACATTCCCAGATTCTGTGCCCTTGGGCAGACCATGTATTCGAATATTGTTTCTGCGATTTGTATTTTCAAGCTGTTCTAGACACCGCTCTAATATCGTGGTTCGATGATTAAGTTCAAGGAGGGCAGTGTTATGAACGTCCGTTGTTTGCAGACAGTCAGTTACTGTTGTTTCCAGCTCCCAAGTTTTCTGGGTTAAGATTGCTATATCTTTCCGATCTTCGGTAGCTTTGCTCTCTAATCTCTGTAGGGTTTCATTGATTTATTGGAGAGTCAGGCACAGTTGCTGCGATGTGATAGTGTAGTCTGACTCCACCTCGGATCCCTCAGTACCAGCGTCAGCCACAGGGGTTTCCGATGCCTGTGAGGCCGCATTCTACCATAAACTCTCCAAGTTGTTTTCCCCTTGTTTCCCACCGCCTAATGGTGGAAAATCTTTAAATCTTGGTTTTGGTGGCATCAGGTACGCCGATATATGCCTCGTAGTAGACAGGATGGTGTTCTATCTTTATCTATTCAGGCGCATTTGGTTTAGGGGTGGCTGCTCCTCGTCAGTTAAGATGCCACTCGGGTGAGACTCAAACCGGAAGTCCCGTCAAGCCATCTTCACCTCATTCAAGAGGAAATCCAGGCTCTCTTGTCGAAGTCAGCCGTAGAGACGGTTCCTCCCACACAGGCAGGAAGGGGCATTACTTCCATTTCTTCCTGGTGCCCAGAAAGACGGGCGATCTGAGGCCCATTCTGGATCTCAGCCTGCTGAAATTCTTTGAGTACAAGAGGTTCTGCATGCTAACCCTCCAGGGACTCTTTCCCCTGTTCCAAAAGAATCAGTGGCTATGTTCGCTGGACGTGCAGGATGCTTACCTGCAGATCCCTCTGCTCCAGGCCCACCTCCATTTCCTCAGGTTCACATTTCAGGGGAACCATTACCAATTCAAGGCCCTCCCTTTTGGCATCTCTTCGGCACTTTGGGTCTTTGCCAATTTACCAAGTGCCTGGTGGTGGTGGCTGCGGCCTTGCACCGCAAAGGCATTTGTGTGTTCCCATACCTGGACGACTGGCTGTTGTCAGTCCCATCTCAGGGCAATCTGCTGGAGTCTCTCTCCACCACCTTGGACCTTTTTTCCCATCTTGGCATCACGGTGATCTATCCCAAGTCACAGATTTCACACTCTCAGGATCTCCAGTTTTTCAGAGCAGTGCTGGATACGGTCCAGGGCAGGGCCTTCCTGCCTCAGGACAGAGCAGAAACCCTGAAACAGCAAGCCTTTTCTGTGACCAACTCTTGTAAGACCACAGCCCACTCTGTTCTCCACCTGCTGGTACTAATGGCGACGGCCATTCCAACAGTTCTGTTGGCCAGACTGCACATGAGGGTGACCCAGTGGACACTCAGGGTCCAGTGGGATTTAATGCTTGAATGACCTGGACTCTGGATGGGTCCTGGTCTCTAGCAGCATGAAGAGGGATCTTCTCTGGTGGCAGGAGTTGTCCAACCTCTCCTCGGGGGGGCCCCACTCCTCCTTCCATGACCCTCCCGATGGACACTTCGGGTCAAGGTTGAGGAGCCCACCTAGGAGATCACCGAACCCAAAGGAGGTGGTCTCTGCAAGAACTACATCTGCACATAAACATTCTGGAGATGAGGGCAGTGCTCTGTGCTCTTCAGGCATTCCAGACCCTCTTATGCCCTGGAACACTACTGGTTCAGACCGACAACATGGCCAGGATCTGGTACATAAACAGGGAGGCACCCGATCGTAACCCCTCTGCAGGGAGACAATGCGGGTGTGGTACTGGGCAGTCCAGCATGGCCTATTCCTGACAGCAGTTCACGTCCCGGGTGTTCACAGCATCCTGGCGGACAGTCTCAGCAACACCATCGCATAGGCTCACGAGTGGGATCTAAGGCAGGAGATAGTAGAAGATCTTTTCGATCAGTGGGGTTGGCCAGAAATAGATCTCTTTGTCTCTCCGTACAACGCAAAACTACCCAATTTTGCTCTCTCGTGCCCGGGCATGGTGTTTTTTTGGTGAGACGCACTGTCTCTTTGTTGAACAGGGAGGTTTCTGTATGCTTTTCCCCTTTTTCAATTCTGCAGAAGGTACTGCTGAATCTTCAGGCAGAGGGAGCTCTCATGATTCTCATTGCTCCCCTCTGGCCTCAGCAGATTTGGTTCCCCCTGCTACAGCAGCTGGCATTGGAACCCCCAGTACCTCTGCCTCTCCTTCACGACCTTCTGACACAGGAGCATGGCAGCCTGGTGCATCCAAGCCTCAAATCTCTTCACTTAACACGTGTGGCACTTCTGGATGTAGCTGTTTTGCATTTTGGGGTCTCCTCGCGAGTCTCCCAAGTCCTGGTGGAGGCCAGAAAGCCTTCCATCAGAACGACATGTGATGAAGTGGAAGAGATTCACCATATGGGCGACGGCCAGGGGTCTGGACCCTTTCTCTTGCTCAGCACCCCAGGTCCTAGAGTACCTCTTGCAGTTATCTGATTCTGGCCTCAGCTATTCCTGCCTGAAGGTCCATCTTTTGGCAGTTTCCGCCTATCACCTTCCGGTGGATGGCAAAAACTTTGTGCAGTTCAAGGTCTCAAAAACATTTCTTAAGGGGATCCTCTACTTCAAACCTCCGGTCATAGTCCAGTCCCCCTGGGACTTAAACTTTGTTGTAGAGAAACTTACCTTGTCCCCTTTTGAGTCGGCGGCAGTTGTGACATTTGTCTTGGAAAGCACTCTTTTTAGTTGCTGTTACTTCTGCTCGAAGGATTTCAGAGCTTCAGGCCCTTATTTGCAAGGAGCCGTATTTAATTTTTCACAGAGACTGGGTGGCTCTGTGGACTAGCCCCTCATTTCTGCCGAAAGTGGTATCCAAATTTACGTTGACCCAAGATATTCAATTGCCGGTTTATTACCCTGAATATTCCAATGGGGGGACACTTTTTGCACACTCTGGATGTGCACAGGATTCTGAGATATTATGTTTCACGGACTAAGGAGGTGCACAAGTCTGACCAGTTGTTTGTAGCTTTTGCACCCAAACGTTAGGGCACAGCTGTTTCTAAGCCATGCCTATCCAAATGGTTGGCTAACTGTATCTCGTTCATTTACCAGAAGTATGAGAAAACCCTGCCAGGGAAAGTGAAAGGGCATTCTACTCATGGCATGACCACTTCTACGGCCTTTTTATGGAATGTGTCCACTTCTGATATCTGTGCTGCGGCCACCTGAAGTACAGTCCATATCTTCACCAAGCATTACAATCTGGACATCGCCTCTAGGCGCAGGGCTGGCTTTGGACTTGCCATCCTACAAGGCCTCTTGTCCTAATCTGGATCCTTGTTTGTAGACCTTTCTGCCTTCCGTGCCTCAGTCTTTAACTATCCATTTTCTTGACTGCTTGGTATTCAGTCCTATATGTGAAGACCTATTGCAGGAACCCTCTCAAAGTAAGATATTACAGTTACATAAGAACTTACTGTAAGCAGTAGATCTCTGCGTGAGGTTCCTACAGTGTAGGGTACCTCTTTCCCTCCCACTTTCCCCCCAGCTGCTGTTTTCCTTTCCTGTTCCAGGATAATTCCCAGCAGCTCCGGGCTCGAGGAGTATTCTCCTTTCTCCCATCCCCATTCCAGGGGTCTTCCAGTGGGAGAACTGGAGGGTGGGCATGGGGACCACCGCTATATAGTGTCACGCCGATGTGCCGTCGTGACGCCGGGGGCAGTCCCCCGCTATGGATTGCTAGTTAGAAGTTTGCCGTGTGGTCCGCGGTCCTGTATGTGAAGACCTGCTGCAGGAATCTCTCTTGAAGATCTGCTGTTGGTAAGGTCTTATGTAACTGTAATTTCTAGAAATGGTATATGATTTTCATTCACACGAAGCCACCCACCCTCCCCTGGCTTTGGCACACACACACACACACACACACACTGCTTCCAGTGGGCATGATCTGGTGTCATGGGGCGGAGCTGAGGGAGTTACCGCCTGGGTGGGTGGGAGGAGCCAGCTTGAAGGACACTGCCAGAAGTGTGGATGAACATTATATACCACTCCTAGAACTACTGTTACAGGTGAGTAACCTGTTTTTCTAGGGGCATGAATATGGTTCACTTGTCCACTCAATGACAAATCTTCTAAAAGAGCTGATTCATCAGAATGTCTTTAAGCAAGGCTTGCCCCACCACCCAGGTGGTAGATCTCTCAGCTCTGCCCCGAGGCAGCAGATCTTCTTTTCCGCTGAAAGTTTGGTCTGCCTCCTTCGCAAATCTGTTCGTTGTAGGGCCTAAAGTGTGCCATTGACAAACTTTGGTAATGTTTTCTTCAGCCTCTCAGTATTCTACCCTTTCTTCAGTTCTTCTCCAGCCCTCAGCAATGGAAGGTGGAACACAAGGAAGTGAAGCAAGCTCCCAGCTTCAAACAGTGCATCACGTGCCAACAGAAGATGTCGCAGACGGACCCACATGTGTCATGCCTTTTGCTGCCTAGGAATGGTACATGATGTCAGGGGTTGTGGCATGTGTTAAACAATGCTACCGTCATCTTTAGAAGATTGTAAGGTTCGTCTTCTCCTCAGCTGGTTGGCTGCCCGAGACCCTAAACTGCAGCTGAATGGTGGTTGCAAGGTGGCCTTCTCTGAGGCGGAGTCTGTGGCTCAACTCGCAGTCATGGATGAGGCGGAGGCAAAGGCCGTGGTGGGCACCTTTTTGACCTTGGTGCTACTTCTAACTGGGGCAAGCATCAGAGCGTCCTTCACAGGGGAATTGTGTGAGATGTGTTGAGCCTTCCAGACCTTTGGGGAGAGCCCTGCCCACCATAGTAAGAAGCGCAAAAAGCACTGCTGTTGGTGCGTGGGACGGGAAATCTCTATCCTCCTGCTCCCTCGACTTTCGACCGCCTGGAAAGCCGCGGAGCACTCAAGCCGCTTATATTGGCTGAGGGGCAGGTCGCTAGCTCCATGGTCCCCCCATCTGGCTTAACGACCTCAACGTTCTATATCTTTCATGACCTGGTAAACCAATTGTCTGAGGGGAACAATGAGAAGTTGATCTCCAAGACCCCAGTCGTCTCAGTCCTCACCCAAGGGGACGTAGAGCGGAGAGTGTCCACGTCCACTGCCAGTCAGGATCGGTCTCCGCCAGAGGTTGTGCATTCGAAACTGGTGCATGTCGTTCATACAGCCCACCTGCAGCTTCTCCCAGACATCGGCCCCCATTCCACTTTTGCGATATCCCTTGAGCTCTCGATCGAGGGGGAGTCTTCACTGTCGATGCTTCTTGTCCTCCTCATCCTCAGATGATGAAAGGTTTTGCCGGCGTATGCAGCGATGCTACAAGGAACTCCACTGGCAGTGAGCCTTGGTGAGGCAGGGCAGGGATCTGCTCACGACCCGTGTGGTCGGCTCTCCTTAGACTTATGTCAGAGTCCATGAGTGTCCCTCTGGAGCCTGTCCAGAAAAGGCTAAATACCCCTTTACTGACATCCTGGATAAGGATGAATCCCCTGGGTTGCCTTTCCCAAGGATGAGACCATTATGGGACCAGCCCTGGAGCTTTGGTACCATCCAGAATTCTGCCCAGCACTCTCAGCCCGCATGGTCTGCAAATATGGCAGTGGTGGTGACCTTCCAGCGGTGCAAGAGTACCAGAGTTTATCCCTACATGGATGACTGGCTGATTGAGGAGCGGTCAAGGGATCTGACCCTCCTGACCTGCAGAGACTTGGGCCTATTGGTCACCCCTGCCAAGTCTAAACTGATCCCTTTGCAGGTGATTCATTTCATTGGGGCAGAGTTAGACTCCCTGTGGTCCAAGGCTGGCCTGCCTACCTGTGGACCGGGCATTGGACCTTACCTTCTTTGCTCGATTATTTTAAGTTAGGCGTTCACACCCTGCCCAGGACTTCCTGAGGTTGCTGGGGTACCTGACATCCTGCACCAGCATGGGTCCATTGGGCCTGCTGGCAGATGCGGTACCTGCAGTGGAAGTTGGGCTGTCAGTGGTCCCAGCACCTGGGACACTTAGACCAGCTGGTCACTGTGACCCAGCTGATGTGGGATGCCATCCAGTGGTGGCTGATCCCAGAACATTTAGAGGAAGGAGTCATTAGTTATCCCAGAGTCGACTGTCTCTCTCACAATGGACCCATCTCTGGTGGAGTGAGAACTCACCTGACAGACCAAAGGGCCCATGGGTTTTGGGCACCCAGGGAGTGCCGTCACCACATCAACCTGCCGGAGCTCTGGGCAATGTGACTAGCTCTGATGGAATTCGCTTCTCTAGTCAGGGGTCAAGTCGTGTAAGTCCAGACAGACAATACTATGACCATGTTCTACCTGAACAGGCTGGGTGGCACGCAGTCCCTTCTTTTGTGTCGGGAGGCCCTCTGCACCTGGACCCTCGTGTGCAGATCTCTTGGTGATCGATGTCACCAGAGCAGTCAGCCAGCTGGCAAGACCATCTTAACCTGCTGGACAAGGCATCACACAAGTGGTCCCTGCATCAGGAGGTGGTGAGCCACCTTTTCTCCCTGTGGGACACACCTCTGGTGGATCTGTTTGCCGCCTACGAGAATGTAAAACTGAGGTTATTTTGTGCCCCCCCCCCCAACAAACACGCACACACAGTCCAGGACACTGGTGGGGGATGCCTTTGTGAGGCCCTCAACCCCAGGCCTCCTATATACTTTTCCACCCTTTTCTCTGATACACAATGTGGTAGATAGGGTGTGGCAGAACAAGACGTAGATGATCCTGATAGCTTCAGGCTGGCAGCACCAGTTCTGATACCCAGATTTCCTCAGCAGAAGACCTCCATGGTGACTGCCTCTTCATTCAGATCTGCTGGCCAGACAACAGGGGATGGTCCTGTACCCAGACCTTCAGTCCTTGCACCTCACAGTCTGGTTCCTGAGCAGGCAGAGTTACAGGATTTGGGTCTTTCAGAGAATGTGCTTCACATTGTGGAGGCCTCCTGAAAGAGTCAGCTTGCAGGTGCTTTGCCTTTAAATGGACAAGATTTTCCATGTGGTGTCAGAGTAAGAAGCTTGATCCCCTTGCCTGTCCTGAGGCTAGTATCCTTGAGTACCTTTGGTCCCTGCCTCAGCTGGGGCTGTGATCAATGGCCTTCAAGGTGCACCTGATAGCCATCTCTGTATACTAGACGTGTGCTGGTATGCCGACAGTAGCACAGGAGAAGCTGGTCGGGCACTTCTTTAAAGGCTTGGACCACTTGTCCTTGATGGTGCATGAACCACCACCACCTCCTTGGGACTTATTGCTGATTCTGGCAGTGCTCATGGGCAAGCCTTTTGAGGCTACGCACAGGTGTGAGATGTCACACCTGTCATGGAAGACTGCCTTCTTGGTGGCTATTACATCAGCCAGAAAAATTATTAAGCTCCAGTTGCTCTCGATGGAACCACCAGATCAGGTCTTCTGCAGCAACAGTGTAGTCCTTCATTCCCACCCGAAGGTTGTCTCAGAGTCCTACCTTAATCATGTGATTAACCTCCTGGACTACTGTATGAACCCATCTTCGGAGGCTGACTGCTGGCTCCATACTTTGGACCTGAAGCAAACGCTTTCCTACTACATGAAGAGTATGGCTGGAGCTCAGGGTGAAGCTTGCCACCTCTTTGTTACATGCGCTAAAGCCGCGCCTGGCAGATTGGCAGCTAATTGGACGACCACATCGTGCATCGACCTCTGCTGTAGGTTGGCTGGTAGGTGCCTCCTGTAGGGCTCAGGGCTCATTCCACCCACCTCAGTGTCTGCTTCCAAGGACATCCCTATTCAGCAGGTCTGCAGAGCTGCTACCTGGAAGTCAGCACACACCTTCATCTCCAAGTACAGCATTGACCTGGAGTCTCTTCAGGATGCCTCATCTGGGACCTCAGTTCTCCAGTCCCTTTCTGCCAGGTAGGGATGCGTGCCTTGCCCCCTCCTCCCGGAGAACTGCTGGAAGTCTGCCTTCTACTCGCAGTTGATTGCCATTACCGTGTTTCTTCTCTGTCAGATTCCGGACTGGGCTACTCCTCTATCAAGGTGCATCTTTCTGCTGTTTTTGCCTGTCGTGCACCTATAGAGGGCAAGATCCTTGCCCAGTTGGATCTCTCCCACACTATTTTGTGGGGCATTCTGCACCTGAAACCTCCCCTTAGGGACCCTGTTCCTCCATGGGACCTTTTGTTACCTTGCCTCCCTTCGAACCAGCCGCAAGCTGCGAGCTTCACTTTCTGTTGTGGAAAGCATTATTTTTGGTTGCCATTACATCCACTCAGAGGATTTACGCCCTTCAGACTCTGATGTACAGAGAGCCTTATTTGGTTTTCCACAGAGACAGGGTGTCTTTGTGAATTAATCCTAAATTCCTACCGAAAGTGGTGTTTGAGTTTACTCTTAATCAGGACATCCATTTGCCCATTTATAATCCAGAGTACTGAAGTTGAGAGGAGGCTCTGCTTCACACCCTGGACGTTCACAGGGTGCTTCGTTATTACATAGACCACTCCCATCCAGTCAGTAAGTCTGACCAACTGTTTGTGTCCTTTGCCCTAGAAACTGAAGGGGCCCCACTTACCAAGCAGACATTGTCGAAGTGGTTTATTTATTTATTTATTTATTTATTAGCTTTTGGTAACTGGGTAAGTGCGTTAGGCAACAGTCTTGCCTATTTTAAGGCACGACCCGGGAGAGCACAGGACATTGGTTACAGACTACAGTAGTATATAAAACATTATACGGATGTACATAAAAACAATCAGGGTATTCATAAGACAGCATAATAAATTAATAGCATCAGGGTACATAGCCTACATAAAACATAATATGGATGTACATAAAAACAATCAGGGTATTCATAAGACAGCAGAGTAAATTAATAACATCAGGGTACATAGCATCCTAGTCAAGTACATTGCATTAGGAAAACATTTAATACACTAGTCAGGGTTCAGACTTGAAGGCCTGCAGCGGGAAGCAGCAGATTAAGAGCATTGGCCAGAGGCATGGAGGTGGGAGAATAACGAGTTTTTAAATTCCCGATGAGAGGCTGAATTTTTCACCATAAGGGGCAGTGAGTTCCAGAATTTGGGAGCAAAGTGAGAAAATGCCTGTTCACCCATTTTTGTCGCTCAAGGTCTAGTGGAGAGCATGGGGACAGAGGAAGACCTGAGGGTACGGGTGTATGCGGCAGGAGTCAGGAGGTTAGCAAGATAGACAGGGCAGGGAGGTCTGGACAGAGAGTCAATAAAGCAGCCCAGGGAGTAAGCCCGAAGATCCTTAGGTGACAACCAATTTAAACCGGCGTAGAGGAGGCAGTGATGAGTAAGGCGTGGGGTAGTTAAGGTGAATCTACAGATGATGTTGTAGACGGTGTCCCATTTGTGGAGTATAGAAGAGTTGGCAGCAAAGAGGAGGGGCAGAGCATATTGGAGCTGGGGTAGAAGGATACTTCTCGCAACAGATAGTCTGGCAGAAGGAGTGAGGGAGTGGCAAACACGATAAGCTCTGCCAATTTTAGCATTAACGGCTCGACAAACCATGTTGACATGTTGAGACAGGTCTAGGGAGGGATCAAGAGTGACCCCAAGGTATTTGAAGGATTCAGTGTTTGTGATGTGGGAGTCGTCTAGGCAGTGAACCTGGAGCCTGTTAGCAGGGGCGGGCAGTTTTTTAGAGGATCCAAATAGCATGGTATGAATTTTTTCCTGGTTAAGGATTTGGTGGTTGTTAGCCAGATCTGCAAGACTTGGAAATCGTTTGAGAGAGTGGAGTTGATGTCATCAACCGATTTTGACCCAGAGTAGAGAACAAGGTCATCTGCGTACATAAGAGTGCAGCTATGCTGGGGCATAGAGGGAATATCATTTAGGAAGAGGGAGAAAAGGAGAGATCCGAGAGTGGACCCCTGAGGGACTCCATGGGAGATGTTTATGGGGGAGGAAAGGGCCTTGTGAAACACTACCGCCTGTGTGCGATTGTTAAGATAGCTGTGGAACCAGGAAAGAGCTTGGTCAGATGCTCCTATGGATTGGAGCTTCTTTAGCATGAGAGGGTGATGTACCATGTCAAAAGCTTTGGACAGGTCAATAAAGACGGCCCCAGTGAGCAAGCCACGGTCCATGTTATTTTTGATGTCGCTGGTAAGTTGTGTCAGTGCCGTGGTGGTGCTGTGTCCAGGCCTAAAACCGTGTTGGCAGGGGGTTTGAAGATTAAACTTGTCAAGGTGTTCAGCAAGCTGGCGGTGGACTGTTTTTTCCAGAAGCTTGCTGAGAGTGGGCAGGAGAGATATGGGGTGGTAATTGGACATGAGTTTGACATCACCCTTTTTGTGTATAGGGATAGTTCTGGCCGTTTTCCAGGTGGATGGGACAGTGGACGTACAGATTGAGAGGTTGAAAAGCCAGGTGATAGGCTTGGCCAGCCATGGTGCAAACTGCTTAGGTATGCAAGGATGAATGCCCTCAGGCCCCTGACCCCCATGTGCCGGTAGGGAGTTAAGTAGCTTGCGAACTTCAAGGCACGTGGTTGGAGCCAGAACAAAGGTGGGCGGTGAGAGGGGCGAGGGAGGAGAAGGAGGACAGTAAGGTTGTGGCCTAGTCAGAGAAGGCCAGGAGGCGTGGAAAGAGGGCATTGAAGGCGTTGACTATGGTGCCCGGTTAAGTAATGAACGCCGGAATATTCATGTCAGTTGGATTTTGTTGCTTGCCATTGCCAAGAATGTCCTTAATTTGGGGCCAGTACCTATGAGGATTTGCAGAGGATGTTTTAGTAGGTTCCATAGTAGGTACTTTGGCAAGGCGTAATTTCTTTGCAGTTGTTCTGCAGTGCACGATAGGTCAAAGTCAGTGCGAAGGTGGAGACCTTCCACACGACCAAAGTTTGTCCCTCCATTTGAGAAGTTGAAGCAGGGGGCACATTAGCCACTTGGTTACCTTCCCTGCCATCCTACGTGTGGTGACCGGGATGTGTAGGTTTTGAAGTGAGAGGAGGACGGAGTTGAAATAGTCTATAGCTATGTTAATGTCCTCTGATAGGTAGAGAGGGGACCAGTCAACCTGGCTGAGATCAATTATGAAGGCATCAACATTTAGTCGGGAGAGGTTTGGAAAGGTTACAGTTTTATATGGGAGGGATGGGATGACGATGTTCCAGACACAGTAGACGGGATAGTGATCACTAATGGTGTCAGGAAGCACACCGGCTGAGGTGACATATTCCCTCCTGTTTGTAAGTATCCAGTCGAGCAGGGTGGCACAGTCACCCCCGCGGGAGACCCTAGTGGGTTCCTGGATGAGCTGGGATAGATTTGCCTTACTAGCCAAGGAGGATAGGTTGGCTTGAGTTTTTCTCAGACCAGTCGAGGTTAAAATCACCAAGGCAGATACTGTCATTTTTGCCTGTTACTGTAGGCAGGAACCCCAGGAGTTCAGTGATTCCTTGTTTAGCATTTTTCGGAGGAATATAAGTACAGAAAATATGAAGTTTCTTAACACCCCCCAGAAGCAGAAGGGAGTGTAGGATTTCGCAGTTCGGTAGTAGGGGGTCCTGCAGAAGGGTGATGTTCAGGTGAGATCTGTAGTAGAGGGCAAGGCCACCCCCCCCCCTTTTTAGGTCCAGGTCGGTCAACACGTAGCATGTTGTATCCTGGAAAGTAGCACTGTGAGTCAGAGACTGTGGGCTTTAGCCAGGTTTCAGTGATGGCAAGAATGTCCGGGACGTTCACACTCACCCAGACCTGGAGGTCAGGGAGTTTGGCCAGAAGGCTCCTAGTATTAAAGTGAGCCAAGGTTAGTCCATCGGATATAGGGAGGGTGGTGGCCCGCGGGGCAAAGTTATAACGGGAGGATGAGATGGGCCAGGATTGACCTCGATGTCGCCAGCTAGTATAAGAGATAGAGTAAGTATCCAAAGCGGTGTGATGAGGCAGGCCCTGACAGAGACTCAGACAGGGAGCTTCAGATTAAAATGGAGGTATCTGGCTATAGGACCAATGCGCTTGCAGATAAGAGCTGTGGGGGGAGGAGGTGGGGGAGTGGCAGTAGCAAGCAGGTTGGAATAGTAAAAGTCATAATGCAAGT
This sequence comes from Neoceratodus forsteri, assembly GCA_016271365.2. Classification (NCBI taxonomy): domain Eukaryota; kingdom Metazoa; phylum Chordata; order Ceratodontiformes; family Ceratodontidae; genus Neoceratodus; species Neoceratodus forsteri. The sequence continues at coordinate 560,225,563 of CM057458.1, forward strand.
AAGTATGGAAAGCAGCTGACATTGTGTTCAAGCAGGAAAGCTGTGAGAGAATAAAAAGACAGAGTGACCCCATGAGGAGAGCCAGAAAGGGTGAGGGGGTCATTTTAAAACTGGAGAGAGGTTGAGAGGAAAGAGCTGTTGCAAGACCCTAGAAGTATGTAAAAGGCACCTGATGAAATGCAGCCTCAAGTGGGCGGTTATTATTGCGAGTGTAGCACAGAGAGCAAGTTGCTCAAACTGATCAGGCTTCCTCTAGTGCCTGGAGAATATAAGGAGCTAATGGAGAAGTTGGCTGTTGGGTAACAACGCGACAGCGTCAATGTATCACGAGGTTGCACTCTAACTAATACCAGCCAAGGGTGGGAGGGTATTGGGGGGGGAGGGGAGCAGTCACAAGAAGTGACTGCATGGGAGAACACTGCTCCCTTTTGAGAGGGAGCAAGGTCCTTTGTTACCTGGGCGAACGCAGCAGCGATCCTGTGTCGGGGGGGCCGGAAGAGCCACCGGGAGCTGAACGAGAAGGCCCTTTCTTCGGTGGGAGCACGGAGCTCATTCTGTGGATGGGGGGGAGAGCCCCTGAGTTATCAGACTCGCGACGTCCTGGAGCTCGGAGCTCCGTTCGGGGGTGGGGGAGAGCCCCTGTGTTGCCTCAGCTTGCTGGAGTCTACCTGGAAAAAAGGTAGGCAGCGTTTTTAAATACTGTGGCAAGTGAGTCACAAGCTGGGGGATTTGGTTAAATTATTTGATTTAAGTGGGCAGGTAAAGCAGCTACGGGCTGGGAGCAGTCGGATTGCAACAGCAAATGAAAACAGCAGTTAATTCAGTTTAGGCAGATTGTTCAGTACAGAATACAAACAAAGCTTGCAAGTTAATTAAAGTAACCAGAGAAACAGAGTAAAATTCAGTGCAATCACGAATATTAAGGTCCAAATTCTAACTGCATTGTGTTTTGTTATCATACGTACGACAAACCTTTACCGGGCCAGGCTAAAGGTCACTCTACCAGCGGTGTTGCTGCCTCCTTTGCATTGCTGAGGAATGTCTCTACAGCGGACATTTGTACAGCTGCTACTTGGAGTTCTGTCCAGATTTTCATCAGGCATTACAGCTTGGACATTACCTCTGGGCGGAGGACCAGCTTCAGCCTAGCTGTCCTCCAGGGCCCGCTCACTTGAGAGCTTCTATTTATGCCCTTCTCCACCTCCTGTCCAACCTGAGCTTCTCCTTTAACTGCTTGGGACTCAGTCCTAATGGTGTAGCCTGCTGCAAGAGCCCACACTTGAAGTAAGATAGTACAGTTACGTAAGAACTTACCGTAACAGTAGTTCTAGGGATGTGGATATGTTGTTCAATCCGCATTGTCTGGAAGGTTCCTTGCCGCTTTAATTCTTGCCGGAAGGTCTTCAAGCTGGCTCCTCCCACCCACCCCGGTGGTAAAACCCTCTGCTCCGCCCCATGACGCCAGATCTTCCTTACCGCTTGGAAGCTCCGGTTCCCTCCTTAGCGCCCTGTGGTTTAGGCCTGGATCCAAACTCTTCGGGTTTTCCGAAAATTCTTTTAAAGTTTTCAAGACTACGGTCTTCATCTTCCCTCGCGGTTGCGATGGACAAATCCACTCCCTGCTTCCATCGGTGCTCTTGCGGGCAGAAGATGTCCTGGACCGATCCGCACTCCACATGCGTTTACTGCCTGGGCCTTGCCCACGATCCGCAGGCCTGCGATCTGTGCAAGTCCTTCTCAGCTTCAGTCTTAGAGGACCGTGCTGCCAGACTACAACTTGGGTGTCCCGAGAAACGGCACCCGCCAGTGAAGTCAAAGGAGGTCTCATGCGATGTCCGTGATTTATGGGACTCATGAGCAGCTGGAGCAGTTGATCGCCTCGAGGAGGAGGCGCCCAGGCCACTTAATCTTCCTCCTTTGCTGCGGTGTTTATCCCACTCTCCTTGGGCTCCTCCTACACTGCTTCTTTTAAGGAGCTTTGTCAGTCCCTCTCCACCAAGGGAGAAGGACCATCGGGACATACCAGTTAGTTGAAGAAAAAAGAACCAAAAGGTAAGTCCCACCATTGACATTCGTGGGAGTAGGAGAGAACTCCTTCACCGGACCGTCGGCTCTCAATTTCGGTCGAGGTTGCGGCTAAGGCCGCTGGCTTCACGGTGTCCCCGTCAGGTCAGCCTGCCGAGACATCCATCGACGCGGTGGAGATTTTTCTCGACCCGTTGGATGGTTTGTCGACTGGAGAGGTCGACAGCACTTCTTCACCAGTTGCCCCGGTGGTTACCAAGGAATAGCCCATGCCTCCTGTGCCGAAGTCCCCGGTTAAGGACCCTGAACCAGGGGATGAGCGTGTCCATCTCTCCCCCCCCCCCGGCGACCCCGAAGGTCTTGGTCCTCTTCCAGGTCGAGTAGATCCCACCGACATCGGCGGTCTCGGCATCATGGAAAGCAGCATCGCCACTGCCCTCTTCGAGGACAGGGCTCCGACGCAGCTACGCCACCGCCACGAGGACATGATGTGGCAGCAACTTTTGTTGACTGGTACAAGCCGACTCAGTCACCTTCTCCGCACTGAGTGGCTGTCACCGAGCAACTGAAGCAACCTCATGGTTATCAAGGAGCCGGCCGTTGTTGGCCGAAACCGGCTGCTCTGCTGCTGTGGTGGAGTCACCGCCCCTCAACCGAAGATTTGGGGCCCCGACCAAGGATTCTTGGTCAGGTCAGGGCTTGCCCCACAGGTTGTCAGTCACCCTCACTCACCGATCATCCTCGGCAGGTGGAGGGTGGCTCAGGTGCTTGGCAGCTGTTTGCAGACTCCTCGGAGTCTGACGACGACTCCTCCCTGTATTCCAGGCCCATTGACCTGGAGTCTGCAGGGGGTTAGTCGGTGGACAAGAGTCCATCCTCGTTCTTGGGTATACTTCGACTCATCTCAGAGTCCACTTGGATGCAGCTCGAACCCATTCAGAAACTGGCCAGGTATCCCCTCACAGAGATGCTGGACCGAGGAGATTCCCTATGGAGGCCTTCCCTGTGGCCGAAGCCATTGTTGGCCTGGCCCTGGAGTTGTGGCAGCGGCCTGCATCTTGTCCTGTGCCTTCGGCCAGGATGGCTCGTAAGTACGCGGTCCCCACAGGTTCACTCTCCAGTTACTTGGAGCACCCCTCTGCGGAGGGGCTGGTGATCGACAGTGTTTTCTGGCATTCCGGGGACGTGGACAAACCGCCCGATAAAGAATCCAAAAACCTGGATTACCGGGCGGAAGGTTTACGCTGCTTCCTCCCTAGGCCTTCGACAGGCTAGCTTGGCTGTTCTGATGGCACATTTCTCACACACCCTTATGAGTTCCCTGGATGAGGTGATTCCTCATCTCCCGGCTGACCTTCAGATGACGGTCAAGCAGGTGCGGGATCAGGGAAGGGCGGTGGCTAAACAACAGCTCCAAACTTCTTTGGACATTGGTGACTCTTGTGCCCGGTCAGTAGTGACTGCAGTAGCCATGCACCACAGAGCTTGGCTGCAGATCTCCACCTTCACGGCGGACACCCAGCACAAGCTGGCAGACGTTACCTTCCTGGGCACCGACTTGTTCGGGCCAGGGGTGGAAGGCCATCTCCAGAGGATCAAGAAGTCCAATGCCACCTTGAACTCTGTCACGTCTGCCTAGAAGGACAAAGGTCACCAGCAGCAGCGTAAGCCCTTTTGCTCCTGCGGCATGTCCGGCCCAGCAACACCAGCAACAGGGCCAGCAGGCTCATACTTGGTGCCCTAAGGCCAAGTCTGCCGCTTCCTCCAGTAGGAAGACTGGAGGGAAGGGTCTGGGAGGCCCCTCGACTGGCCCTTCCTCCAAGCCTGCCCAGTGACAGGTTGAGGGGTGTCGCCCTCAGCCTCATCACTCCTCCCTGTGTTCCCCCCGTGGGGGGACGGCTCTGCCACTTCCTTTCTTCCTGGTCCTGCTGTCACCATGGACCGCTGGGTGCTAGAAGTGGTTGGCAGGGGTCTGCCTCTGGAGTTCGAGCAGTTCCCTCCCTATCGAGCCGTTGCCCCACGGGGGTCAACGAGGTCCGCCACCTCTCTGTCGGCTCGTCGAACCGACATTGCCCTGCTCCTCCAGAAGGAGGTGATCAGCGAGGTGGTGGACCCTTCTCCAGACCCAGGGTTTGTGTCCAGGTACTTCCTGGTCCCATAAGGGACCGGGGGCTAGCGCCCCATTCTCAACCTGCATGACCTGAACAAGTTCCTAAGGCAGCACACCTCCAGGATGGTTACTGTGGCTCAGATCATTCCATCCTTGGAACCAGGCCTGTGGTTCTGCTCTCTGGATCTCCAGGACACATTCTTTCACATCCCAATCTGTCCGTCTCAGCGATTCTTCCACTTCAGAGCAGAGGGATCTCTTTATGAGTTCCGGGCCATGCCCTTCGGCATCTCTCCAGCTCCCAGGGTCTTCACCAAATGCATGGCAGTGGTGACAGCATTCCTGTGGTGCCGAGGGGTCCAGGTGTACCCTTACCTGGATGACTGGCTGATTGCAGCCCCCTCCAGGTTGGAGGTGGAGCGGTCCAGGGATCTGGCCCTCCAGGTCTGCTCTCAGATTGGCTTTCTTATCAATGAGGCCAAATCGGAACTCGTGCTATCGCAAGTGATTCAGTTCATCGGGGCAGAGCTCGACTCTCTGCGAGCCAGAGCTCAGCTCCCGGCAGAGAGGGCCAAGGTCCTTTCCTCCTTTGCCCAATCATTTCTGATTGGGTAATTGCACCCTGCCCGGGACTTCCTGCGCCTTCTGGGTCTTATGGCAGCCTGCACCAGCGTGGTCCATTGGGCCCGCTGGCATTTGTGCTCCCTGCATTGGGGGCTGGCCAGCCAGTGGTCACAGCGCTCCAGTCCTCTGGACCAGCCAGTGACAGTGACCCAGGAGATGTGGGACGACCTGCAGTGGTGGCTCGTCCCAGCTCATCTGCAGGAGGGTATCCCATTTGTCCGCCCCGAGCTGATGGTCACACTAACGACCGATGCCTCTCTGATGGGTTGGAGTGCCCATCTGGGGGATCTCCAGGCCCATGACCTCTGGACCCCTCAGGAGTCTCGATGCCACATCAACCTGCTGGAGCTTCGAATGGTTCGACTAGCCCTCACCACCTTCGCTCCGTTTGTACGGGGTCAGGTGGTTCAGGTCCAGACGGACAACACCACGACCATGTGCTACCTCAACCATCAGGGCACGACGCACTCCTTACCTCTGTGCAAGGAGGCTCTCTGCATGTGGTCTCTCGTGATCAGTCTGGAGGCGGATCTCCTAGCCATCCATGTGGCAGGAGCCTCCCAACAGTCTGGCCGATGCCCTCAGCCGGATAGGCGCTGCATCTCACGAGTGGTCACTCCTGCCGGAGGTAGTGCAAGAACTGTTCTCCCATTGGGGCGCCCCTCAGGTGGACCTGTTCACCTCCAGGGAGAATGTGAAGCTGAGGCTGTTTCATGCCCACCCCCTCAGCAGGGCTCGCTGCAGGGGGATGCCTTCTCAGGCCGTGGACCCCAGGCCTCTTCTACACCTTCCCTCCATTTCCCTCGATCCACAAGGTGCTTCTCAAGGTGAAGAGGGACAAGGCGCAGGTGATTCTGGTAGCCCCAGACTGGCCTCGACAGTTCTGGTACCCAGATATCCTCAGCCTCAGCTCCAGGCTCCCGAGGCGGCTTCCAGCCCGCCCAGACTTGATCTCAGTAGACAAGGGGAAGGTTCTCCATCCAGACCTTCAGTCCCTGCACCTGACGGCCTGGTTCCTGAGCGGCTAGAGTTCCAGGCCTTGGGTCTTTCCGACGAGGTCCTCAACGTCGTTGAGGCGTCCTGTAAGGAGTCGACCAGAAAATGCTATGCCTTCAAATGGAAGAGATTCTCCATTTGGTGTCAGGACAAGGGATTGGACCCCTCTTCCTGTCGCTTGGCTAGTATTTTGGACTGCCTGTGGTCCCTTTCTCAGCTAGGGCTCCGGTCGACGACCCTCAAGGTACACCTGGTAGCCATCTCTGCTTACCGGGCGCAGGCCAGCAAGCAGTCGGTGGCACAGGAGAAGGTGGTTGGGCACTTTTTCAAAGGCCTTGATCACATATCCCCTCCAGTGCGAGAACCTCCACCTCCATGGGATCTACTGCTGGTATTGGCTAAGCTCATGGGCAAGCCATTCGAACCAATGCACAGGTCCGATATCTCCCACCTGTTGTGGAAGACCGCCTTCTTGGTGGCTATAACATCAGCCAGAAGGATGGGAGAGCTCCAGGTGCTTTCCATTGAGTCTCCTTATCTGGTCTTCCACAGGGGACAAGGTTGTCCTTCGCCCCCACCCGAAATTCCTTCCGAAGGTGGTGGTGGAGTTTCACCTGAATCAGGTGCTGACTCTGCTGATGTTCTACACCAATCACACCTCGGAGGCTGAATATAGGCTCCATACTTTGGACTGTAGAAGAGTGCTCACTTATTATAAGGAGCGAATGACTGAAATTCCGGGGAGAGGCTCGCCAGCTGTTCATCACATACGCTGAAGCAGCACCTGGCAGACCTGCAGCCAAGTGGACGATAAGCAGGTGGGCCACCTCCTGCATAGATCTCTGCTATAGGTTGGCGGGCATGGAGCCTCCCAAAGGGATAAGAGCTCATTCTACCTGCCATACCACTGCTTCGGTGGCTGCTTTTAGGGACGTCCCTATCCAGGAAGTCTGCAGGGCTGCTACCTGGAAGTCAGCACACACCTTTATTTCCCATTACCACATTGCCCTAGAGTCACGCCAGGATGCTGGTTTTGGGACCTCAATTCTCCAGTCCTTATTCCCTAAGTAGGGGGGTGCGCGCCTTGCCTCCCTGCTCCCGGAGAACTGCTAAGAGTCTGTCAGACAGTGTGGATTGAACAACATATCCACATCCCTAGAAATACAGGTTACTCACCTGTAACAGGAGTTCTAGGAGTGGTATATGTTGTTCATCCACACGACCCACCCGACCTCCCTGGCTTTGACGCGCAACCTGGCTTCCAGCGGGCTAGATCTGGTGTCATGGGTCGGAGCCAAGGGTTTTGCCACGTGGGTGGGAGGAGCCAGCTTGAAGACCTTTCGGCAAGAATTAAAGCGGCAAGGAACCTGCCAGACAGTGTGGATGAACAACATATACCACTCCTAGAACTCCTGTTACAGGGCTCAGGGAGGGTGAGGGTGGTGGAACAGAGGCACACCCAGTCAGTTGTTCCACTCCATAATCCATGCACCATTCTGGGAGACCATAGTTCCTCTATGGATGCACCCACAGAGGAGACTAAGGAGGTTGCAGACAACTGTCACAAGGGAGGCCCACAGGAAGGAGGCAGAGGACACCACAGGGAAAGGAAGCAGCTCCTGGTGGGGGACTCAATTATTAGGGGGATAGAACCGGGAGGAGCAGGGAAAACTGAAGTAAGGTGCCTGCCTGGTGCCATGGCTTGGAGGGACAGGAAGCGCATCCTCAGGATCACGAGAACAGCTGCACAAGAGTCTGAGCTGGATGTCATTGTCCACCTAGGGACAAATGACTTGGCTCATCATGAGATTAGAGCACTGCAGGAGGACTTTGCAGAGTTGGGGAGGGGCCTAAGACAAGTAGCACACACAGTATCCTTCTCAGAGGTGCTGCCTGTCAGTGGCATGGGTGAGGCGAGGGTACATTGCACCATGCAATTTAATGAATGGTTGAAGAAATGGTGTGGGGCACAGGGATTTTGCTTCATCGGGGACTGGGGTTCCACCTGGAGGGACACCAGCCTATACTGGCAGGATGGTCTGCATCTGTCCAGGAAGGGAACAAGTCTTTTGGGCAGTCGGTTAAATGCTTCATTGGCAAGCTTTAAACTAGTCAAGGGGGGAGGCACTGATAAGCAGCAGGAAATTCCCAGCCTCCCCCTAAAAAAGAGGTACTAAATGAGAAAAAGACCAAGGTAGAAAGGACAGTGGGGGATGCTGCTACAAAAGGTAAAGCCATCAAAAAATGGAGAGCAATGAGTACCAATGCCCGTAGTCTGGGTAACAAGCTTCCTGAATTAGTGGCCTTGATGGAGGAGGAACATTTGGATATTGTGGCAGTCACAGAAACATGGTACACACAGAACCATGACTGGGACATAAACATACCAGGATACACTATCTACAGGAGGGACAGGGAGGGTAAAAGAGGAGGAGGAGGAGGAGGAGCTCTCTACATAAGGGAAGGACTCAAAGCAACAGAACAAAAGGGTAAACAGGGAGGAGAAGAAGCACTGTGGGTCAACTTGGAGACAGGCAGTGGCACCACAATCCGCACAGGGGTTGTAGACAGACCCCCCTCTCAGGGGGAGGAAATGGACAAGGAAATGATAGAAAGTATACTTAGAATGGCAGAAAAGGGAGATATTGCTGATGGGTGATCTGAATATGCCAGATGTTAACTGGAGTGCAGTTGCAGCAGCCACTTCTAAGAGTGGGGTTATTCTAGATGCCCTACAGGGGGCATGCCTTAGACAACTAGTATTGGAACCCACTCGAGAGGGAGCAATCTTAGACCTGGTTCTCTCAAATGGAGATGGAGAGAGGCTCACAGATGTAGAAGTGGGTAGCCATCTGGGAACTAGCGACCATCGAACAGTATGGTTCACAGTAAACACAGCTGTAGACTCAAGCCATACAAAGGCAAAAGTGTTGGACTTCAGGAGGGCTGACTTTGCCAAAATGGGTGAGTGCCTAAGGAATGCACTAGCAAATGGGCAGGAAGGAGGGGTGGAAGAACAATGGGGAATAATAAAAACTGCCATCACAGAGGTAACAAGCCTTTGTGTGAAGCAAATAAACAAAACAAAACGATGTAAGAAACCACTATGGTTCTCAAAGGAGGTGGCAGTGAAGGTTCAAGAGAAAAAGAAAGCATTCAGGAAGTACAAGGAATCACAGAAGGAGCAGGACAGAGAATTGTATCAGTTAAAGCAAAAGGAAGCTGGGAAGGCAGTCAGAACAGCAAAGGCTAAAACAAAACAGGAAAGTAGCACTCGCACCAGCTAATCCCACTAGTGAATAAACACCAGGTACTAGTGGAAGACTCGCGAGGAGTCGAAGCGCTGGGTGGCTGTATGGCATGTAGGTGTATCACCACTTGTATTTTGTGATTAATAAACTACTTGAAGTCTCCATTGAAGTTTCCACTAGTACCTGGTGTTTATTCAGTAGTGGGATTAGCTGGTTCGAGTGCTACTTTCCTGTTTTGTTTTAACCTTACGAGCTGGCCGTTCCATTGTATGCACCGGACTGAGCAGACTGCTTCACGGCAATTTTCTTTGTTGTTGTAGAACAGCAAAGGCCCAAACCGAGGAAAAGATAGCCAACTCAGTTAAGAAGGGAGATAAAACCTTTTATAGGTACATCAGGGAGCGTAGGAAGACCAAGGGAGGGATTGTGAGGCTTAATAAAGGGGAGGGGGTGGGCAGAGGGTGACTGTGAAAAGGCAGAGATACTAAACAAATATTTTTGCTCAGTATTTACAAATGAAGAGGGGGAGGTACCTAAACCAAACAGAAACACTCTGGATACAGAAGTTGATACCAGCCCATTTACAGAAGAAAGGGTTCTGAAAGAACTCTTAAAACCGAAGGTGGACAAAGCAATGGGGCCTGATGGGATTCATCCCAGAATTCTGAGAGAACTAAGGGTAGAACTAGTGACACCACTGACTACCCTCTTTAACAAATCATTGGAGGATGGGGTGGTACCTGAGGACTGGAGGAGGGCAGATGTGATTCCACTTCACAAAAGTGGGAGCAGGGCAGAAGCGGGAAACTACAGATCTGTTAGTTTAACCTCAGTGATAGGGAAAATGATGGAATCGCTTCTGAAGGAAAGAATTGTCGAGTACCTAGAGACCAGAGGGGCACAGGACCCTAGGCAGCATGGATTCACAGCAGGAAGGTCATGCCAGACGAATCTAATAGATTTCTTTGACTGGGTGACCAAAGTAGTAGATCGGGGAGGGGCTGTGGGCTTGGCCTACCTAGACTTTAGCAAGGCATTTGACACAGTCCCACACAAAAGATTAATATATAAGTTAGCCAGCCTGGGAGTGGGTCCCAAGATGATAGCCTGGGTAAAGAATTGGCTGGAGAATAGGACACAGAGGGTAATAGTAAATGGAGTCTACTCTGAAGAAAGGGGGTTACTAGTGGGGTACCGTTAGGTTCAGTATTAGGACCGTCCTCTTCAGTGTCTTTATGTTTACATTGCAGAGGGACTGGAAGGAAAGTATGTCTCTTTGCAGACATACAAAGATCTGCAACAGAGTTGATGCACAAGGTGGGTGGAAAGGATGAGAAGGGACTTGGCAAGGTTAGAGGAATGGCCAAATGTATGGCAGCTTAGATTCAATGCTAAGAAGTGCAAGGTAATGCACCTGGAAAACAAAAACCCAGGGGAGGAGTACACAATGGGGGGTGAGATACTAACAACAACAAAAATGGAAAGGGACCTGGGGGTAGTCATATCAGATGACCTAAAGGTGGGCAAGCAATGTGAGAGGGCAGTAAGGAGGGCTGGGGGGATACTGGGATGCATAAGGAGGGGCATCTCCAGTAGAAGACAGGAAGTTGTTATCCCTCTGTACAGACAGCTGGTGAGACCCCATCTGGAATACTGTGTGCAGTTCTGGAGACCCAATCTCCGCAAAGACATAGACAGGATGGAAGCTGTCCAGAGGAGGGCAACTAAAATGGTGCAGGGTCTGCACCGGAAGACATATGAAGAGAGACTTAAGGAGCTTAATATGTATAGCCTTGAGGAAAGGAGGGAGGGGGTGACATGATAGAAACTTTCAAGTACCTCAAGGGAATCAACAAAGTCCAAGAGGGTAGCATCTTTCAGAAAAAGAGGTGTGCAAGAACAAGGGGGCACAATTTGAAGATAGAGAGGGGGCGGCTCAGAGGTAATGTAAGGAAGTATTTTTTCACAGAGAGGGTTGTGGATGCATGGAATGGCCTTCTGGAGGAGGTTGTGGAGTCAAAAACAGTGGTGGAATTAAAGCATGCATGGGACAGTCATAAGGCAATTCTAGGGGTTGGGGGTAGGAAAAAGTAGGCTGCTGGTTAACTAGGATCTGCAGCTTATCCATTAGGTAGGGAAATGAGCAGACTTGGTGGGCCAAGTGGTCCTTATCTGCAATCAAATTATATGTTTCTATCTTTGAGAAGAGCTCTTGCAGCAGTCGCTGCTTTCCCTCCCCCTGGTCTTTTCTTCTCCTTATTTCAAGGTTTATTCAAACCTCCTCGGTTCTCCATCTAGTACATGCTGCGTCTCTGGCGGGAGAACTGAGGTGGGGCTGGGGGACCGCCCCTTTTGTACCATTTCCCGACGTCAAGGGTGGGCTGACGTCAGGGTGTGGTCCTTCGCTGTATATTGCTAGCTAGAAGTTTTCAGTGGGGTCCTAGTGCCTGGCGGCTTAGTCCTAACGTTGTAGCCTGCTGCAAGAGCTCTTCTCGAAGATCTGCTATTATGGTAAGTTCTTACATAACTCTACTTTCTAGGAGTGGCATATGGTTCACATCCACACCACCCACCTGACCTCCCCTGGCAGGTGGTACACGGATCCCTGCTTCAGTTTGCAAGATCTGATGTCACAGGGTGGAGTCGAGATATATACCGCTGTTCTGGAAGATCTGCTTTCAAGTGGATGTGAACCATAGAGCTACAGTGAGGAACCTATTTTTACTCACCTTAACCGTAGTTCTACTGGTGGTATACACATCACATCTACACAAACTATCTGACCTCCCCTTTCAAGTGGTACCCAGATCCTTGCTTAAAGTGTGCAAGAGATCTGACATCACGGGGCATAGCAGGAGGCTATACCACATGGAATATGGGAGGAGCTTAGCTTGAAGACTTCAGTGAGTCAGCTGTCTCCAGTAGAACTGCCATGGTGTGGCTGTGAACTGTATACCACTAGCAGAACTACAGTTACAGGTGAGTAACCTATATTATTTGTCCATTCTGCTTCAATTACATTTCTAAGGCAATTGGTGTGGCACAGCTGTTGGAGCATCTAAAAAGTACTGCTCAAGGCCATTGGGGGATCCAGAGCAAGTTTTTCCGTGTTGGTGATCTGGGTTCGGGAGTGGACCCAGCTGCCTGCAGCCAGTGATAGGAGACGTGCTGCCACCGGTACTACATCGCAGCCCGGAGGTGGACGGCACTGCAGCAGTTCCATAAAGTCTTAAATCTGTTACGAGGTGACACGCAGCTCTCAGTTGGACTTTGTGTGATGCTTCATGGTGGGAAAGCAAGGGCCATACATTAGAACGCATACAGCATCCGGATGCACTGCCTCAAGCAAGCCTTGATCAGCCTTTGCTTTCTGCCCAACCACTGTATATTCACTAGGGCAAGGGGATGCCCACAAGCTGAGAACCTCACCGTGGGTAAGGATGCATGGAGGATGAGGCAGAGGTAAGCTGAGCCTGGATTGGGGTCTGCTTAGCAGCCTGAGGGATGGATGGGGGCAAATTCATTGATTAGAAAATAAATAGAACTGCCTTTATGTGAGCAGTTCATAGGTAATGTGGAAACTTATGTTGCCCAACCAACAGGGAGCAGGACAGTAAAATATAAACAAGGCTGGATGCTGTCTTATTTTTTTCTTGAGAGCAAGATAAAACTTTTTACAGATATACCTAAACACCAGTGGTCTTGGAGAACCATGCAGTTAAACAAAACTGACATTCTGAATACTTTTAAAGAAAAAAACGTTTTAGAGTGAAATTGTTTTCCAGTCTAAGCAGTAAGCAGCACTGTCGCTTTAAACTCAAGATGGTCTGTCACACACACACACACACACACACACACACACACCCCCCCAGCAGCCTCACAAGATCCCTGGGTGATGTGACAAGAGGACTGGCTCACTTTATCACACTACCACCAGCCTGGTTACGACTCTCTCTGGGTTGTTCATTTCGAGTCCCACCACATGCCTCTCCTTACACCGCAAAAAGCCAGACACTTGCTCATACAGTACAATGCCTCTTGGATATAGGAACCATCTTACGAACCCAGAACAAGGTATTCTGTTGTTTAACGTTTCTTCCTGGAAACTACTATGGTGTAATAAAAGTGTTCCTATCCATCGTTTTTCTGTATAAGCTGGTTTCTGTCGTACTACTAAAAAAGATGAACCTTCTCTCAACAGATCTGTGCTGGCAATACCTGGGGGATGCAGGCACACTCCCACACACATGCTGTGGTCCTGCCCAGTTCTTGCAGACTATCGGGGTAAAGTCATGCACTATCTGTGATAGGGTAATCCAAGAATCATTACCAAGGCACCCCTTTGACTGGTTCGTAGGTGGACTGAGTCTGTCCCTATAGGTCTCAGTGGCAAAAAAGAAATAACTAGCCCAGCAGCCCTGGAGGCGCTTAGGCAGATTTCACTAAAAGGGCAATCAAACACTCCACCGTCTGTTTCTGATTGGCTAGCAGCACTTTTACAATTGCCTGAATATGAAAGGCTATCTCACCTTTCAAGGGGGAATCTTGGTCTGTACTATACAATATGGGGCCCTTTTCTCCAGTGGTGTTCTACATACCTCTAAAGGGACACCTTCATACATAGCCGAGGCCTGCAGATCATACTCTCTTCCACTTGTTTTATTACTCACTTATTATATAGTATTGGTTCTTTGTTAGTTCGAAATCTTGAGATTTGACTGTTTCTAATAGAAATTTTGAACTGTATTTTTGAACAAAAGTTCCTCCTCTTTACTCCTATTAGTTGTTATATGCTCACCTAGACTCGTTATTTTTCTTTTTTTCTCTATCTACTGTTGATTTCTTATTTAAATATTAACACTAATGGTAACTGAGTACAACTTTTTTGCTTATGTACTTTGGTAAAATAACTGTGATGAAGTGTTGCAGAATGTTTTTACTGTATCTTGGAAAATCTATAAAATTTATTTTTTTAAAAAAGCTTGTTTCTGTCTTCCCTTCTTAATAAAGACTTTCAGGTCTAAATATGGAATGCTGTCATTGCTATACTGTAATGTGAATTTCAAGTCCTATGAGCACTGATTTACATAGCCATGGAACCCCTCAAGGTCATCTTTATTGTGTTTCCACAGTCTAAATAGATCATCAATGACTCGACTGTGGACTGTATTGTTTTATGATACGGGTTTCTTTCCGGATTCAAAATGTACTCCTTTTCAGAAGCATTCATGTATGCATTCGAATACACTGCGGCCATTTCTGACCCCATTGCTCTTCCTCTGCACTCTTCGTAGTATTCAGATTCAAATTTAAAATGCAGTATAGTTGCACATGAATATGACCCTGCAGGTTGATTTTCTAGTACTGTGTATGTCCCAGTGCTCTCACCTCCACCCTTATTGGGTATGGAGGTGTAAAGGTCCACAGTATTCACTGTAGCCAACGGGTATCCCTCTTAAGTTATCAACATTGGCATATCTTACAAGACTATCAGCAGTGTAACAGTGTATTTAGACAAATACCGATAATGGCAGCCGAAAGGTGAAAACACTGAGGGGCAAACGAGTCCATATGGTTCACACATTACCAGAAATGGAAGAAAGAACTGGACAACTGCTTCTAGGTGGCCTGTAGCCAGGAATGGTTCCTTGTAGGAAGTGCAGCATATGTAGTCATACAAGCTGCAAAAAAGGATTCAAGCATCGTTTCACTAACCAGAAACATAAAATCCAACAACATATTTCATGTGAGACTACAACTGTAATCTACATCCTACAGTGCCCATGCAATCACGTCTACATTGGCAGAACTCTAAGGTCACTTAAGACCAGAATTCAGGAACACAAAAGTACAGTAAGATGCAGGGACAATGATTCCCCAGTGGCTGAACATTTTAGAGAAGAGGGGCATAGCATAAACATCCCTTAGGTTCTGGGGACTTGAACAAATGGAAAAACTTGCAAGAGTCAGAGATTTTAATGAAGTACCGGAAAGTACAGAAATGAGATGGATCCATCAAATGGATCCACTCAGTCCTAGGATTGAGATGACTCGTGATGCAAACTGGAGTATGTGTTGGTGAAAGCCCAGGTGCATGCAGCTGTGAGTCGAGTGTTGAACTGCAAGATCAGGAGTGGAAGCACAGATACATTTGTAAAAAGAGATTATAAATGCCATGAAAAGAGATAATAAATGCCATCTGTGCTTCTGGATGTGCCATGCCTGGCACCAAATATTTAAGTAAAAGAAATGTATATAGATTTATATATTTGTATTGAAAATCATTGATGAATATAGTAACCAAGATGGTTGAGAATGAATATCTAGTGTGAGGAGGTATAACACAGGTCAACACCAGAGCACATGTTAAGCATATCAAGTGCATAAAATGAAAGAAGAGTTGGACAAATATATGGTTTTAGACAGCGTAAGGATTAAGTCTTCTCTCCCTATCCTTGCCAGTGCACCCCAAAGCTCAAGCCTCGGGCCTGTTCTTTTTTTTCCTGTTTATTAATAACCTCCTCTCTGTTTGCTCCCACGCCAAGATCCACATGTATGCGGATGATACCGTTCTCTTCCTTTCTGGCCCGTCCATTTCAGCTATCCAAACACCCCTACAAAATGACTTCAAAGCAGTCAGCTCATGGTTCAACGCTGTGTAAAACTAAATACAAAAAAAAACATTGCTATGACTTTCAGAGTCAAGCAAAAACTGGCTAAACTCAATGCACTACCCTTCTTCCTCTCTGAATCGTCCACTCCCCTTGAAAATGTCCTCACCTACAAGTACCTTAGAGTTTGGCTCAATCCCTCTATCAATTTCTCTCCCCACTGTAGTGCCCTCCACTCTAAACTGCGACCTAAACTAGGGGTGCTGTAACGCCACAGGTCTAGCCTTCCCCTCCCTGTTAGACATGACCTACTGGTCAAGTGGATCCTCCCTGCTTTCGACTACCCAGATGTTGTTCTCAGCACTGCCCCTACAACCTCCCTCTCCAAGCTTGATGTGCTCTACCATGCTTCTGTGGGTTCACCTCAAATTCTCCCTGTTTGTCTCACCACTGTGACCTCTACTCCTCCCTATCCCTCAGTCCCTCTCCCAGAGATGCTTTTCCCACTGCGCCACCTTCATATCTAAATACTAGTGTGGGACTCTACCCACATACCTTACTTCTCTCCTCAAACCTGCCACCCCCTCCCCGTATAACTCGCAGACAGTCAGTGCCCGTTCCTTTGCCCTCCCGCGTGTCCGCCTCCTTGGCAGGCAAATTGTCCTTCTCCTATAGGCTTCCTTTCCTCTGGAACAGCATCCCCCAAACCCACCTCACCCCTCCTTTCCTGCCCTTAAATGCCTACTCAGATATACCCCTTCCATCCTGCACCTGCCACCCTCTCTAATGGTGCTCTCCCTTTCCTCCCAACTTGCATCTCCCTACTCCTTCTCTGTGTCAGCAGACTCTCCTCCATCTCTGCGTCAGCTGCCCCCCCTCTTTATGTATTGCCCCATATAGTCGTTATCCTACAGTTAGTTGCTATATTATTTAAGCTACTTAACAATGTGTGTGTGTGTGTGTATATATATATATATATATATATCATATTGTATATATTTTTTTTTTACAGTTTATTTCGGTCTCTTCTTGGGCGGCACGCCTTCAAGCCTTATCCCCCAGCCCCATCCCCCTCTCGCAGCCTACCTTCTGCTGTCCTCCACGGCTTGCCCCCATGGCAGGGCGGCAGGGATCCCTCAACCCGCCGGAATGGATCCGGTGCGGAGGTTACAGTATTCGCAGGAGCGGGGCCTGTGGGACTCGGCTGCCATTGTGCCGTGCCCAGGACTCTCTCCACTTTTTCTCCCCCTAGGAGAGGAGGCATACGGTGAATTCCTAAGGAGAGAGAGAGAGCGCACGCATCCGCATGCGCTCCTCCAAGCGTCTGCCTCCTCTCCTCCCCTTTCAGAGTGCTGGTAAGGTCCCCAGCCACTGCTGGGGGCCAGTCGACACCAACTGCTGGTGACCCCACCCGGAGAAGGAGAGCAGTCCCTTGGATGCTCGATCTTTCTCCTCCCCTGCTGACCCCCCAGCAGCCCGTGCTCATTCCTGAACACAGGTCACTGGTGTAACGCGAGGTAAGGCGTCCAGCGCCACCGGGCCGGCTAACATATTGCATATTGATGTAAATACTTTCTGCACAGTCCACGTATTTGTCATTTGCACAAACTGCTTTTATTTACACTGTATTTATTATTTATCTTGCAGTCTGTTATCCACTGTTTGTTTTGTGCCCCTGTCCCCGGGTCTCACCTGGAAACCAGTATCTTGCTCATGTTGCTTTTCCTGGTTATCGAATTTTAAATAAAACAAATAAAATAAAGTCTGGTGTCACAAGTTTTATCAACTATGCATTAGAAGTATTGGAGAAGAGCAGTGTCAGAGAATATGTATTTAGAAAAAATGCTGTACAGGGTCAGGGATAGGGTGCACATTTTTGTATGGTATTTGGGCAGCATATGAGCAGTATGAGGTGAACCACCCTTTGCAGAATGAAAACCAATAAATCTTGATATGCAGTGGAAAATATTTTTTACAGAATCATCCAATATCCCCCTGGTTCTTTTTTGAAGGGAGGGGGGGAGACCACACTGAAATGGAAATGAACTACCTAGAGGGAAAACGACATGATTTAAAATAAATGTATATAATTTCCTTACGTCGTTTTGTTATGTGTTGTCTTGTTGCATGTAAACACAAATGCAGACTTTCTGTTTTGTAATGACCCATCTATTAAAGGTGCTAGGAAGCCGTTTTTGCACCCCTAGATGTCCTTCAGTTGTTCTTTTAGTGTCTATACAATATTGTGATATGTTTTTGACCGTTTGTGTCAAATTAAAATAATGTAATTTTGTTGGCCTTTTAACTATCCTGAATCTGTCTCTCTCCTCAGCAGTTCCTGCTCCCTCTTCATACAGCCTGCACATTCTGTGACTTCAATAACACCACTCCAGGCCATTCAGATGAATGGCATTGAATGATGTTGTGTCACAGAATATCTTAGAAGTATGAAAAGAAAGAGAAGAAGTTTGTGAGGAGAGTGGAAGTCCGTGTACAGTAGACCTGAGGGCACCCCAAAGCTAAATTATTTATTTATCAAAAAAAAAAGCACATCAGAATACATGCCTGGCATGGAAAGGTAGATGGAAAGGCAATTAATTATGTAAAAATAATTTATTATCTCCTTTAAGGTTTTGTTTCTATATTTGTGAACATTTTTTAATAAAAATTGTATTTAAAATAAGAAAAAAGAAACACCTCTTTCATTTGCTTTGCAGAAACTGCACTTCCACTCTCCAGCCACCTCACTAGCATATTGCTTAGTTGCACGTACAATTCAGTGTACCTGTCCTAGCCCTCTGGATTTGATCCTGTATGCCTCCGGAGTCCATTCAAAATGTTGAAACAAAAGATTTTTCACTTTTTCTGTATTCTATGCAATCTGCATCGTCAATCCTGACAAAGGCCTTGGAAGCCCTGCGTGTGAGTAGTGGTGTCATGTGCATTGCCCAAGAAGCCCTGTCCAATTTAAACTGCCCACGCAGTTGCTCAAAAGACACAAGGTAGATTACTAACTTGCTTAGGGTCAGGAAGCAGAAGGTTGCACCAAAGTGCAGAATATGTGCGTACGCACAAATGATCCAGTGACGGTGCATGCCATAGGACTGGCTGATCCTCACTAAAAGTAATCACATTCCTTGAATTGGTCGCATCCAGTGTTAACTTAAGGAGCTACCAATGCCTTAAGAAAGCAAACAACTAAGACATTATAGGTAGGTACAATTCTAGGTACAGTTCAGCTTGTATTTTATATATATTCTATAGATTTCTCCTCCCCATTATGTTACTGGTGAAACTTGCATGAATGCATGATATTTATATCTTAGATTTCATCTGCCTCTGTAGCTTACTCCGTGCTTCAGATCATAATCCTCTGTTGTGAGATCAGTCAGTTGCCGTGGGAGTGGCTGTGATGTTACAAGCAGTGCATTATGACCTCCGTTCCAACTGCTAGCTTCATGTGTACTGGAAAAAACTTGCTTTAAGCAGTTCTTTCTTGATCGTTTTCATAACCCCCCATGGATTACTTCAAACAACAACGCAACATTGGGGTAAAGCTTTTATACTTCAACAGAGGCTCAAAACACTTACTGTGGAATTCAATTTCTTTTTATTCTTTTACCCCTACATTTCGCTCTGTTCATAGAGCTTGTTCACGGGGATTTGTAACTTTTTTTTACAAATCTAAAAAGAATATGAGCATAGTTTTAGTATAAATTGTTATTCAAATGCACTTTATACACTAAAGTGTAGAATTCATAAAATCTTGTTCACTCAATTAGTATTCACACTGCCTACCCAATTTCTTTTGCATTCAAAACATTCTCTGGGCATAACTGTATTCTCATTTCATACCTAAAGATACAAAGAAAAAAGTATAATTTTTTAAAAGAAGAAATTTCGTTCTTTATGATGCACTAAAATATGTTCAAGTCCCCCATAACAGGGTATCTGCCCCTTATAACATAAAGCAAATCCAGCTTACCTAAATTAGAATGTGTATCAAATACGTTCTGAACTGAAGTTCTTTTTAAGCTTCCCATAAAGAGAGGATTCCCACTGTAAAACACAACACAAGTCACATTTGAGCTTCCATTTTAGTTAACTCGATCAGTTACATCTTGTTTTGTTAAGAATATGTTACTTCGTTATGTTTTTGCCGAAAATCTCTGTTTACCGTCAATAATGAACCACCAGTCTTTCCACTACATCCTCCAACTCTGGCGTTCTGCTGTAATGGCGGATAGCTGGTTCCAAAGTCCCTCTCGAGCTTTCCCAGAGAAATACAGTATCTTCAATACAACAGAATTCCTTGAGGACTTAGAAATAGTGTTGAACCTAACATAGGTATAAAGTCTTCCAGACTTGACAATAAGTGGGACGGAATTAGAAATAGGGCTAGTTGTGACTTTATGTACGCCTTAATCGAGGCCATTATAGAGGAAAAGCAGAATCTGGAGGTAGACATTAAAATGGTACAAGAGTCTTTAAAGCTTAAAATGCAGGTGGAAGAATTTAGAAGACATCAAAAATAAATTACAGCAATATGAGGAAAGGTTTAAACAGCAAAAAGTTAAACAATTCATTAGGGATACCAGTGATTATCATGATGGGAGAAGCTATACCTATAAAGTGTTTAATAAAAGGAATCATTATTGGAAAACACCTCAGGAAACGTATAGTTCAGATAGTGATAATAGTTATACCAGGGATACTGATAAACTACCTTCAAACATATCTACATCTGAGGAACAACAACCCAGAACTTCAGAACAAATTCCAAGATATGAGTTATGTTCACAGTTTGTGCATAGAAACCTACCACAGCAGGGGGAAGGGTATCAGGGGGTTTGGGGGTGGAGCTACAAGGGGAGGAGGGCAAGGTGGAAGGCAAACAAGGCAAGGCAACGCCAACGGGGAAGAGAAGTATGAGAATGGACTCTATTCCAATATTTAAGTAGAAAAACACTTACTCCAGATGAAACAAAAGTACTCAGTTTGGGACTGTCATTTGCGCCATCTGAACCAGTGGATTTATTTAATTTGGAAGTAGACCTGTAACATTTTTTTAGGACTTTAAGGTTAAAAAACCTGTATGGATCATCAGATAATTTAGGAACCACTAGTTATCAAAAAGAACTGAAGCAAAAATTGCAAATTAAATCAGGGTATAATCCCCCTACTGGTTAAAACCATGGCATACAAACCTTTGCTAAGGTAGTCGAAAGGAAAGTCATGGGCCTTTTAATGAAAAACAGGCCATTCTTCCCCCACATAATAACCTGTCTAGAAAGGAAAAACAAGCATTGGAAGGACTAAGCAGGGATACCAACATTGTAATTAAGGGTGCTGATAAAGGAGGGGCCATAGTGATACAGGACAGAGATCAATATCAAAATATAGAAACATAGACTTTAATGGCAGATAAGGACCACTTGGCCCACCCAGTCTGCCCATTTCCCTACCTACTGGATAAGCTGCAGATTCTAGTTAACCAACAGCCTACTTCCTGCAACCCCCCACTATAATTGCCTTGTGTCTGTCCCATGCATGTTTGAGTTCCCCCACTGTTTTAGAACCAATGACCTCCTCAGGAAGGCGGTTCCATGTATCCACTACTCTCTCCATGAAAAAAAGTTTCTTCACATTACCCCTGAGCCGTCCCCCCTCTATCTTTAAATTGTGCCCCCTTGTTCTTACACATCTCTTTTTCTGAAAGATGCTACCCTCCTGGACTTTGTTGATTCCGTTGAGGTACTTGAAAGTTTCTATCATGTGCCCCGTCCCTCCTTTCATAAAGAGTATACATATTAAGCTCTCTGTCTCTCTTCATATGGTTTCTGCTGCAGACCCTGCACCATTTTAGTTGCCCTCCTCTGGACTGCTTCCATGCTGTCTGTGTCCTTGCGTAGATGAGGTCTCCAAAACTGCACACAGTACTCCAGATGGGGTCTCACCAACTGTCTGTATGGAGGGATAACCACTTCCCTTTTTCTACTTGTGGTGCACCTTCCTGTGCATCCCAGTATCCCCCTGGCTCTCCTTACCGACTTGTCACATTGCTTACCCACCTTTAGGTCATCTGATATGACTACCCCCAGGTCCCTTTCCATTTTTGTTGTTGTTAGTACCTCCCCTGCTATTGTGTACTCTTCTCCTGGGTTTTTGTTTCCCGGGTGCATTACTTTGCACTTCTTTGCATTGAATCTAAGTTGCCATATATCTGACCATTCCTCCAACCTTGCCAAGTCCCTTCTCATCTTTTCTACCCCCTCTTGTGTATCAACTCTGTTACAGATCTTTGTGTCATCTGCAAAGAGGCATACCTTTCCCTCCAGTCCCTCTGCAGTGTCGCCTATAAAGATGTTAAAGAGGACTGGACCCAGTACTGAGCCCTGAGGTACTGGGTCCAGATTAATAAACCAAATACAGCTTAGAAGTTTATTTGAAGAGTATAATTCCATGAATTGGTTACATGTTTGAGAAGCTGACTTGTTAACTAATGAGTATCCTAGAATTCCTACGTTCTATGCAATCCCTAAGATTCATAAAAATAGTTTGGATCCTCCTGGTAGACCAGTTGTCTCCGAGATTGGTTCTGTATTTGAGCCTCTCTCCCGATTTATTGATTTTCATTTGCAACCTTTAGTTATAAAAACCTTTGCTTTTGTGAAAGATACTACGGATGTTATCCATGAATTAACGCAAATATCTGAACAAGGTATTCCAGAAAATTTATTTTTAGTGACCCTAGATACTGTGGATTTATATACTGTACATCGATACCACATAGGGAAGGTGGGGAAAGTATGGGTAAACTTTTGGATAAAAGGGAAGGCAATATGCATCCAAAAACCAAAATTCTACAAGAATTGACAGACTTAATATTGCAAAAGAATTGTTTTGAATTTGACAACAAATTTTATCAACAGATAAGAGGTACTGCCATGGGTTCCCCCAATGGCACCAGCATATGCCAATGCATATATGGATAACTTTGAAAAGTCTTATGTATTTGATGCTGAAGGAGGTATGTTGAATTCCTGCATACATACCTGGCTCAGGTATATAGACAATATTTTCATGATTTAGAAGGGAACAGAACAAGAACTTTTAGATTTTCATACAGAACTCAACTTACAGGACAGGAACCTAAAGTTTGTCATAAGTTATGACAAGGTTGGAGTTCCATTTCCAGACCTTACCAGTTTATACAGGAAAGACACAGACAGAAATACCTTATTGCATAACAAAGTTTTCATGAACCATGCCTAAAGAACAGCATTCTGTATGCACAATTAACCAGAGCTAAAAGGAATTGTAGTAAACAAGAGGATGCTAATAGAAGATAGGACTGATGTTGGAATGATTCAAGGACAGGGGATACCATTGGGGACATTAAAAGCGGCAGAAGAGAGATTAAATCTTAAAGACAGAGACACTTTGTTGAATCAAACTTTAGAAAAGTCCAGTGAATCTAGATTGATTATGTCTACTAAATATAATCATAGGATGCCTGACATTAGGAAGATTATATATAAGCACTAGCATTTAGTGAAACAGGACAATGAACAGATAAGTGAACTACAAAATCCACCTATAGTTGTAGCTAAGAAGGTAAGGAATATCAAGGATAGGGTAGTACAATCTCAATTTAAATTGCCAGTAGTCCCAGGAGAACAACTTCTGTTGGGTGCTCTCGACCAGTGATGTACCAGTGTGGTAGATGTGCTGTATGTAATAACACTACAAAAAAACAAATCTTTATAAAGCCACATACAGGTGAACAACATAAAATATTACGGCACATTACATGCGCATCAGAAGGTGTATATATGTTCAGTATCCATGTGATCGATTATATGTGGGACAGAGAAGTTGTACCTTAAAAACTTGAATATTAGAACATAAAGGGGACATAAGGAATGGGGATATAAATTCCCCAGTTGCAGTACATTTTAACAGTGGCCAGAATGGTGCCTCACTTCGCTTTTGGGGTCTTGAAAAAGTTACACCACCCCTGAGGGGTGGTAATTTCAGAGAGAAACTTTAACAGATTGAAATTAGGTGGATTTTTAAATGACACACTTTGGAAAATAACATAGGTATGAACATTGAGACAAATTAGCAAGTGTGTTAAGATGAACATGGAAATATGTTACCATATAAAAACATAATTCTATCAGGATAGTTGACAAATTGTTTGAAATAATAGTTGATTAGTCAAGTTGAGATTTATTGTTTTCTGTTAGAAAATCTTTTTCTTTCACTTAGGACTAAAAGGTGATTAGACTTTAAAAGGTCTTTATGTATATTTATTTTGTGATTAAAGAAAAGCCTGTATAGCTTTTATAATGTAGCAAGAGTAAGTAGCTAATGACCATATAGTCACATATGTACGGCTGTTTGTATTTTCCTAGGTCCTTTTTGTCTTTCTCTCTGGTCCCCCCCTTCTCTTTATTCAGATATTTAAAAAATGAAGTAAACATTTTGAAATGTAAGTTGTAATCAAGTAGCTGGATAGAGTTCAGAAAATAATAGGAAGATCTGAATGGCTGTTAATAAATTTAAAGTAATTGTAAAAGCTGTTTGTTTCCTTTATGATGCATTATATTATTAGCTTTCCCAGACAAATCTCAGCCTATACTATCTTGTGGCAGAGTCTCTGAGCATGTGCAGTGTAATATTACATGTGTGCATGACCACACGTCAACGTGACGTCATTACGTCCATTGCCGTGTATTTCTCTGGGAAAGCTTGAGAGGGACTTTGCAACCAGCTATCCGCCATTACAGGAGAACACCTCGGAAGATGTAGTGGAAAGACTGGTGGTTCATTATTGACGGTAAACAGAGATTTTCAGCAAAAACTTAATGAAGCAACATATTCTTAACAAAACAAGATGTAACTGATCGAGTTAACTAAAATGGAAGCTCAAATGTGGCTTGTGTTGTGTTTTACAGTGGCAACTCTCTCTTTATGGGAAGCCTTAAAAGAACTTCAGTTCAGAACATCTTTGATACACGTCCTAATTTAGGTACGCTGAATTTGCTTTGTTATAAGGGGCAGATACCCTGTTATGGGGGACTTGAACATATTTTAGTGCGTCATAAAGAAAAAAGTATCTTCTTTTAAAAAATTATACTTTGTTCTTTGTATCTTTAGGTATGAAAGGAGAATACAGTTATGCCCAGAGAATGTTTTGAATACAAAAGAAATTGGGTAGGCAGTATGAATACTAATTGAGTTAACAAGATTTTATGAATTCTACACTTTAGTGTATAAAGTACATTTGTATAAGAATTTGTAGTAATACTATGCTTATATTCTTTTTAGATTTATTTGTAAAAAAAAAAAAAAAGTTAAAAATCCCCGTGAACAAGCTCTATGAACAGAGCGAAACGTAGGGGGGAAAGAATAAAAAGAAATTGAATTCCACAGCAAGTGTTTTTGAGTCTCTGTGAAGAAGTATAAAGGGCTCCCCCCCCCCCCAATGTTGCGTTGTCATTATGACCTCAGGTAAGGAGACAGCAACATAAATAAATGAATTGTTCAGGAGCAAAGACCCTGTTTTCAACCAGATGACCTCAGTAATAAATAGTGGGAAGGAAAAATACAGAACTAATGCGCAATACAAGCTGGACTGTGTCTAAATATTGTGTTTCGTTGAAGTTCTCCTGAAGGTGTCAACTGTTCTTTAAACTGCAATTTATATCTCTTATCAAATAAACATTCTTACAACCAGAATTTGTTTCTTGTATTATTTTTGTTAAATGGGACTATGCCCCCGGATCTCCAGCTTCACTTCATATTAATCTTTTGTCATTTACCAAGTGCATTTACTTATCCATGAGTTTAGAACTAGCAATAAAGTAAGAACAAAGTTGTGCAAGCCTTGCAGTTTCTCTAAGCAAAAGACGGTCGGGAGACAGTGCATCAGTAAATCCCAGTAGAAATTTCATTACCATCCACCCACACAGACGGATTCACAGCGGCAGAGGAAAAACCTTGACACTTCGCCCTGCTTGGGGTTCGTCAGGGGCCATGACCTGTGGTTCTTACCAGCTGCTTTAAATACCCCCCCCCCCCAACAGTGATCACAGGATAACTTGCTTCCACACTCAAGGTACAAACTCGTATTTAAAATAATGTGACTTTAGGGAATTCGAATGCTAGAGACCCACCATCAAAATAATAAGTGCATAAACTAAATTGATTCAGAAATGCTACAGTCCCAATATACAAATAAGGTTTTATATACATGTGAAGTTGTTTTTTTAAAACACTAGATACCGTTGTCTACACAAACAGTTGTTATAGGTGATCTGAGAGATGCAGTGCTTCTAAAATTTCAAGTTACACACAATAGTCTTGAAACTCTGTGATGAACTGCCATTCAAGTGGCATCCACCGACGTCGCTTCCATCAGGTCTTCTCTGCACATTTCATTATGTTAATGTAAATATTCCTGCAGCAGCTCTGTCTTTCTGCTTGCATCTGTAAATACTCAGTACATCAAACTAATCTGTGTCTCTGGCATCTGGAACAAAACAAGGATAA
Source organism: Neoceratodus forsteri (assembly GCA_016271365.2). Taxonomy (NCBI): domain Eukaryota; kingdom Metazoa; phylum Chordata; order Ceratodontiformes; family Ceratodontidae; genus Neoceratodus; species Neoceratodus forsteri. Next base: position 560,251,740 of record CM057458.1, read on the forward strand.
TAGAACACACAGACATTAAATACATAAAACCTGACTAAACTTGAGCAGAGTTTCCAATGTGTTGTTGCTTGCTTCTGTCAAATTCATCATGTGGTTTTAGACTTCCCAGTCTTTATATCATTGCTTTCTCTTTCTGCAAGAGCTTTTTGAGGTGCTCGCCTACTCTTGAATCGATTCGGACGTGCTGCAAATCCATCCATCAAATATCAGTTGGGGTAGTGCCATGAAACATTGTAAAATGAGATCTAAGTGGTTCTCAGATTTTTCCTTGTAGATGTTCCTAGGTACGTAAGTTACTGCAAGCTGGCAGTATAACCTAGAGGTTAGAGGAACGAGGTGTGAACAAGCTTGACACATCCAGCAGACCAGACCTGAGTTTGATTCTCACAACCTCCACTTGCATACTGTGTGACTCTGAGCAAGTCACTTAACCGCCCAGTGCTCCCAGGTCACCCCTGAAAACAGGCACTTCTGCCTAGTGGGCCTTACCCGGTTACCAAAGATTAAAATAAAAAAGTTTATTCTGCGCCCAATCCTGGTGGCTCTGGGTGCCTTACAGTAAAACTCAGCAGGGTGGTACAAACATTCAAGCTACATAAATAATAAATAAATTAAAATATCATGCTTCTATTGTGGATAGTCCCAGCATGCTCCTGGGTCCTTTGCTATACATGTATTATGGTTCTTCCCACATACATTTTATTGCAGGGTCATACTATGCCTTAGACTAAGTAAACTGTAACATATCAAGAATTAGTGTATTTCAATGCCGTGGACAGATATTCCTGAGCTCATTACAAGACGTAAGGCAGAAGAAGGGAAGGAGGCAACAAAAGAAAGAAACAAGGGTTGGAAACGAGGAACAGGAAAACAATTGTAGGCGTACAAGGGGGACAGGCTGGGAAACAGGGACAGACATTCCTGGGCTTGTTACAAGAGAGAAGCAGAAGTAAAGAAGCAGCAGGAGAAAAAAATAGGGTAGGAAGGAGGGAGCAGAAACGCAAAGGCAGAAATGCAAGGGGCACAGGCGACTGCAGCGGATGGACAGCCATGAATACAAATGACTGCAGTGTGGGAAATAAAATCCCAGAGCTGGCAGCCTTGATGGCAGAGGTTGACCTGGACAGAGTGGCAATTGCCGAGACATTACATTGGAAACCATGACTGGGAGGTAAATGTACCAGAGTACGTTCTACACAGGAAGGATAGGGACAGTAAAAGGGGGAGGGCCTCTACATCAACGAAGGTATTAAAGCTATGGCAATGCAGGGTAGACAGGAGGAGGTCAAGGCACTGTGGGTCACAGTTGAGCCAGGAAATGGCACAGCAGTTAGCACAGGAGTGATCTACAGGCCTCCAGCACAGAGGGAGGACGTAGATAGGGCAATAATGGAGAAAATACACGGGATGGCAGCAAAGGGGGAGGTACTGCTGCTGGCGATTTTAACATGCCAGATGTGGACTGGACCATTCCAGCAGCGTCCTCAGCCAGGAGCCAAGACATCAAAGAATCCTTGCAGGGGGCAGGCGTCAGGCAGTTGGTTCAGGAGCCCACCAGGAACAATGCAATTTTAGACCTTGTGCGATCAATGGAGACAGGATCAAGGAAGTTAGGATGGATGGGCACCTAAGATCCAGGGATGAGCAAACATACGAAAATGCCACCAGATTAGGGCTTGAGGTGTATCGCATCTGCTCGAGATGCAGCTCACAGTTTGATAACTTCTGCTGCCCCCCTAGCCTCTCCTTTCCATCCCTCCCCTGATTTCCATTCAGAGTCCCCTCGGTCTCTTCCCACCCTTTCTGTACCCTGCCCATGTATCTATCCCACCCCTTCAACCTTCCCCTGATTCCCTTGATACCAACTCCGCATTCCAAGGCAGCACCGCCCTTTCTGTGAAGTAATGCATCTTACTTCAAGAGGGTTCCTGCAGTAGGTCATAACATGTAGGACTGCACCCCCTGGCATCAGGACCGCACAGCAAACTTTTGCTAACAATGTCTGGCGGGGGACCACCCACCCAATGTCACATGACTGACAGCAGCGTGACCCTATAAGCGGGCGGTCCCCCACGCCCACCTTCCAGTTCTTTCCCACCATCGACCTGTGCAAGGACCTCGCAGTGAACATTGCTCTGGTCGTTCGCCATTTTGATATGTATAATTCTACCGTTAATAGTTTGCCATTCTTATTTTTCATGTCTTCTCCATCTTACCCTCCTAAGACCAAGAAGTGCGGCTAGCAGATCCCTCATAAGGACAGCCATAAGCTCTGCCTTTTCTGGCTAGATCTGGCCCACGACATTGAGGCCTGCCTGGATTGCAAGCCCTTCTACCAGGCCACATGCAAATGCAGGCAGCAGGCCCTAGGAGCCCATCTTTTAAAATCCAGGATGGCCTCTTTAGAGCAAGAGCTGAGGAACTCTGCTTCTTTCCCTTCTTCGGAGGTTAAGAAGAAAAAGAATGACAAAGAGAAGTACCGGGAGCAGAAGCGACTGGAGGACTGAGAGTGGCCCTCAACTAGCAAGGTCACAGGACGTAAGTCTACGGAGAACACTACACCCCGGCAACCTCCCCTGGTGACTGTCCAGGCCTCGTTGTCTAGTTCCTCAGGTTCCTCTGGCTTTCTTAAGCCCATCAAGATGGGCTGCAAGACCGAATCCTCGACTGTTAAGTCGCCCACTTGGGCCTCCAGCTGACGCCCAGTCAATACCGGTAAGTCAGACTCCTTCCAGAGCATGCCCAGTTATCAATAAGTTGGGAGAACCTGCCCGATGTCTGCCAATATGCTGGTCGAGGGCTCCTCCCCTGCCCACCCGGCTCTTCATCCTTCGACTAGTAAGTCGGACGCCAGCTACTCTGGCACCCGCCCAGTCGAAGCTCACCCGTCGGGGGCTGACGCCAACACACCTGACGTCCAGTTGAGCGTGCTGACCTCCCAAGGCCAACCCTCCTGTCAGATTTCCCCTGTCAGAGACTTCAAGAAAATACACACAGCACTCCAGGCTAAGCATTTCAATGATTTTACTTTGCTATTGAAAATGAAACAAAATACAGTAACAGTACATTACAATGTTACAATTATAAACGTGATTCACATACCAACGAAGTGCATAACAGCCCAGCGCTTCAAGGCCACCAGGACCTCTTCCCCCCTCCACCTTCACCAGTGGAACCTCCTGTGCCCGACCCTTTTCCCAGGACAGAGAGGGGAGTGGGTCACCTGGAAGAAGTGCTTTCCTCACCCGCTCCAGCATTGGTAACCCTCCAGACCCCGGTGGATATTCCTCCCGGGGCTTTCACATCGGAGTCAGTACCTCCACTGTCTCCTAGGGACCTTCCTACCCCATCGAGCCCTTCATCAGCCCCAATACTAGGGATCACTGCATCAGGCTCCAAGCCTCTGATGTCAAGTCCATTGGCCCAACTACCATCGGAGCCTCTGTCCGGCCCCCCAAGTCTGACGCCATCCTTTCTGACACCTGAGAATCAGACGCCAGGCTTCCCTATGACATCTCCGAAGCCAGCTATCCTGATGCCGGGACTCCCGATGCCAGATAACTTCCCACTCTGTTCTACCTCCTTCGAGGCCTTCAGGGACCTCCTTGGACCATCAGGGTATTTACCATGGCCAACCCATGGGCTACCCTCATTACCCAGGCCCATCAGTGTCAGGCTACCCGACATCATGCCCAACGTCGACTCCTTTTTCCCATGGATATCAGACACTGGGCTATGGGGCCCCTTTCCAGGCTCCAAGCCCCGCCCCCATTACCCAGGGGCAGGTTACCAATACTTCCAATTCCAGGCAGGTAGTAGAGCGCAAATACCTTTTCACCAATAATTTGAAGTTACAAATCACATTTTAAGTACGGAAGAAAGACGCAGCTCACAGTTAGTAATGCAGTTGCAGTAACTGGACTGCTATTTATTCTTACAAACTTCCATAAAAAGGTGAGCACAACAGGACCTTCTGCAAAACAATGAAAAAACCCCAGTATTTTGGGGATTTATTTCACTGAGTTGAGGATTTGATTTTCGTGGTATTTTTTGGATCTATTATACTAATATTCCAGCCTCCACCTCAGCTGGACTTCCAGGCCATGTTTCAGACCTGGTGGCAGGAGGCCAGATCCGAGTTAATGGCGGATTTGAACAAGAGACTGCTGGCCTCAGTGGCGACCCCCACCCCACACTCTTAGTCACCTGTGGGTTCTCACAGATCAGATCGTTCCACAGCACACATTTTCGTGGGTGACACTCCAAAGGTTCCTCTAACTGAGATGAAGACCTCTGAGAAGGGAGAATCCTCAGACTCGGAGGCTGATTCCTCCGACTCGTCCTTGGAAAACCTTTCGGAAACCACACTGTCTAAAGGTAAGGAGTCTCCAATGTCTCCTCCCAAAGACCCTTCCTTCACCGAACTCCTCTGCATCCTCTAGCAAGCCAGTGGTTGGAATGCAGAGGAACAGGACGTGAAACACAAGCACCTTGCAGAACATTTGGACCTAGCTGAGGCATCACCCGTACTGATCCCCTCCCCCCCGTGGAGAGAGCCACACGAGAATCTCATCATCTCATCTCCACTATCTGGCAGATGCCTCACTCCATCCCGGCCATCCCCGAGAAGGCGGACCATTCACCTGAGAATGCCCCTTATTTATGCTCCCACCCAAAGGCAGACTCCATCATGATTGCTGCGGCTCACGACCGGACTGCAAAACCTAAACAGATGAGCACCTCCCCACCTGACAAGGAGTCGAGGCAGTTAGATCAATTCGGTTGGAAGATCTACTCCTCTTCTATATGTGTCTTGTGTTTGTTAAACTACATGGCACATATGATTTCATGCCAAAAAGCTACCATGGCTCAACTCGAGGCCAGGCTAGAAAAGGTGGAGGACTTAGACCTCATGGCGGAGCTCACTAAGGCCCTAAGGCTGTCAAAAATTTCTTGTAGGCATGCATTAAGGTCTGCCTACCACTCTGTAGATTATGTGGCTCGTTCTTCAGCTACAGCAGTCTGCCTCAGGCACCACGCTTGGCTCCATATTTCCAGACTCTCTCAGGATGTTCAGGCAGCCATACAGGACACCCCCTTCCAAGGATCCGTCCTCTTTGGGGGCAGTACCAAAGATATCATCACGGGCCTCCAGGATAGTGGGCAGTCCCTGAGATCTGTAAAATACATGTACAAGTTGGACTTTAAGCCTAAGCAGCCCTTTTGGTGCCAGCAAAAGTGCCAGGGCAAGTAGCATTTTAACAGGCATCAGAATAAGAGGAGAGCAGCGGGACCTGCTGTTACCTCTCCCCCTGCCCCCAAGAATCAACGAGCTGCAGGCGGTGCATTCCCCACCCATTCCTCCACCTCCTGACTCCTTCAGACCCCCTCCTCCTCCTCCTCCACATCCAAACAGTGTGGAACCAGTGGAGGGAAGATTTTTCCTCCACCTAACGGAGTGGCAGGGCATCATGTCGGATTCCTGGGTCATTCAGGTCATAGTAAGAGGGCACACCATCGAGTTTCTGGAAAAACCTTCAGACTCTCCTCTAAGATGATCTCATTATTCCTCAGACCACGTAACTCTGGTAAGGGAAGAGATCCAGGCTGTACTCCAAAAATCTGCAATACAGCAAGTTCCCTGGGTGCAGTGGGGAAAAGGGTATTACTCCCATTTCTTCCTCATCCCCAAAAAGATGGGAGACCTGAGGCCCATCTTAGACCTCAGCCATCTGAACCTTTATGTAGAATACAAAAGGTTCCGCATGCTGACGCTCCAGGGACTCCTGCCCCTGCTTCAGTCAGACTATTGGCTCTGTGGACTGGATATGCGGGATGCGTACTTGCACATTCCAGTTTTTCCGGGCCACCACTGCATCCTGCGGGTTTCTTTCCAAGGGGAGCACTTCCAGTTCAGAGCCCTCCTCTTGGCCTTTCGGCTCCCAGAGTCAAGTGCCTAGTAGTGATGGCAGCGGCACTGCTGCCAGGAATTTGTAAGTTCTATACCGGGACGATTGGCCTATAGCAGCCTCTGGCCCAGGAGCAGCCTGCAGGATTCTCTGTCCTCCACCCTGACCTCTTTGCATGACTGGGTATTACTATCAGTTACCCCAAGTTGTCTCTGGACACGGTCCAGGGCAAGGCCTTCCTTCCGACGGACAGAGTGGATACTTAGCAGGAGCAGGCCAAACTGGTAGCCTCCTCCAGCCGTGCCTCAGCCAATGTGTTTTTACACCTCCTTGGCTTGATGGCCGCGGCCACTCCAACCGTACCTCTGGCCGGGCTGCACATGAGTCACCCAATAGGATCAGGGCACTGATGACCTGGATCATCCTATTCTGATGTCCAGTGTGCTCATAAAGGACCTCTTGCGGTGGCAGGACCCTCTGAGCTTGTCTGGGGGAACACTGTTCAGTCCCTCCCCACCCTCTTGGATCCTCACCACAAACGCATCAGGTCTGGGTTGGGGAGCTCACCTGGGAGACCACCAAACCCAGAGAAAATGGTTCCATTTGGAATCCTCGTTCCACATAAACATTCTGGAGGTGAGGGTGGTCCTGTACACCCTTCAGGCCTTCCAGCCCCTTCTGACAGCGGGAGCACTGTTGATACAGACCGACAACATGTCAGTGGTCTTGTACATCAACAAGCACGGAGGCACGCAGTCATATCCCCTGTGTAGGGAAGCAGTGTGGGTCTGGTACTGGGCAGTCCAGCACGCTCTATATCTCATGGCCTTGCTCGTTCCAGGACTACACAACATCCTGGCGGACAGCCTCAGCCATTCCTTGGCTCTAGCTCATGAATGGGAACTACACCAGGAAGTGGCAGAAAATCCAGAGTTAGAGCTGTTCGCCTCCCCATCCAACGCAAAGCTTCCCAAGCTGTGCTCGCTCATTCAAGGGCCTGGTGCTATCTGGCTAGAAGTGTTATCTCTCTGTTGGACAGGGAGATACTTCTACACCTTCCCTCCCTTTCCCATTCTGCAGAAGGTTCTGCTGAAACTTCAAGCAGAAGGGTCACAACTGTTGCTGATCGCCTCCTCTGGCCCAGGCAAATTTGGTTTCCACTCCTACAGCAGTTGGCTGTGGAACCCCCAGTACCTCTGCCTCTTCGGTGCGATCTGATGATGCAGGATCAGGGCAGACTGGTGCATCCAGGTCTCAGGTTCCTACACCTCCATGCATGGTTCCTTCAGACATAATTGCAAATAGTTTTGGAGTCTCTGACAGGGTTTCCCAAGTTCTGGTGGAGGCTAGAAAGCCTTCCACTATAGCTACTTGTGATATTAAATGGAAATGGTATTCCACTTGGGCAGCCTCAAAAGAGAGGGACCCTCTTTCTTGTCTGGTGCTCCAGGTGATGGAGTACCTGTAGCACCTGTTTGACTCAGTACTCTTCGCTTAAAGTCCACCTATTCGCTATCTCCACCTGCTACTCCTTGGTAGACGGGAAAACGATTTCTCAGTTGGAGGTATCCAAAACATATCTGAGAGGGATTCTTCTTCTGAAACCACCTATACGTAACCCCACCCCACCTTGGGATTTGAATTTTATGTTGGAAAAGCTTACTTTACCTCCCTTTGAACCAGCAGTAAACTGTGAGATGTGCTATCTCTCTTGGAAGGTGCTCTTTTTAGTTGTCATTACTTCTGCTTGAAGGATCTCTGAGCTCCAGGCACTGATGTTTAAGGAGCCTTATCTGATTTTCCACAGAGTCAGGGTGGCTCTGCGTACAATTCCTAAGTTTCTTCCCAAGGTGGTTTCTGAGTTCACTTTGAACCAAACTCTAGTGTGCACAGGATTTTGTGCTACTACATCAACAGGACCATGGACATCCGTAAAGATGATCAGCTTTTTGTTTCCTTTGCCCCCAAGACTATGGGGGTCGGCAGTCTCTAAGCAGTGCTTGTCCAAATGGTTTGTCAGCTGCATCCATTTTTGCTACCAGAAGTATGACAAGTCTCTTCCGGGAGAGGTCAAAGGTCATTCCACCAGAGGTGTGGCTGCTTCTGCTGCTTTTTTCAGGAATGTGTCCGCAATGGAGATTTGTGCTGCAGCCACTTGGAGTTAGTCCATACCTTCTCTAAGCATTACAGTCTGGACATTGCCTCGACGCATGAGGCGGGTTTTGGCCTAGCCGTCCTGCAGGGCCTTCTGTCATAGACCTGCTCTAGTCTTTTTGCAGACCTTCCTTCCTCCCGTGCTTCAGTTTGCCCTGATAAGTTTACTGCTTGGGACTCAGTCCTACATGTTTTGACCTACTGCAGGAATCCTCTTGAAGTAAGATAGTACAGTTACATAAGGACTTACCGTAATAGCAGATCTTCGAGAGAGGTTCCTGCAGTAGGTCGTCTTTTTCCTTCCCTACTTCCCCCAGTCTTCTGTTTGCTCTTGCAGACCTCTTTGGATTGGGCTCCAGGGATGATGCCCTTTTCTCCTGTCGCACTCTATTGGGTCTCCGGTGGGAGAACAGGAAGGCGGGCGCAGGGACTGCCCACTTATAGGGTCATGCTGATGTCGGTCATGTGACATTGGGTGGGCAGTCCCCTGGCAGACATTGCTAGCAAACATTTGCCGTGTGGTTCTGATGCCAGAGGGCACAGTCCTACATGTTATGACCTACTGCAGGAACCTCTCTTGAAGATCTACTGTTACGGTAAGTTCTTACATAACTGTACTTTCTCATGTCTGTACAGTGTGATTCAGTACAGTGTCACAGGAGAGTCACACAATGACAAGGGTCCTAGATTTCAGGAAGGTGGACTTTGCTAGGATGGGGAGAGGGATCAGAGAAGCCCTGGCAAGAAGGGATCCAAGGGGAGGGGTTAAGGAGCAGTGGGTGCACCTAAAAGAAGCCACAGTAGAGGTGAGAAATCAGTGCATTAGGCTGAGTAACAAGGAAAAAAGATGGAAAAAAACACTGTGGTTCACAAAGGAGGTGGCAGAGAAAGTGAGGGACAAGGGGGGCTTCAGAAAATGCAAGGAGACTCGGAAGGATGAAGATAGGGTGGTGTACCTAGAGAGATGAGAGGGAGGCAGGGAAAGCTGTTCAGAATGTTAAGGTGCAAACAGGAGAGATTAGCACAGACTGTAAAGGGGAAGGGACAAGACATTTTATAGATATAGTAGCGATAGAAGAAAGGCTAGGGGAGGGATTGTAAGGCTCAGAGGGGAGGAAGAGGTGTGTGTAGAGGGTGACCTAGAAAAAGCATCAATACCGAATGAATACTTCTGTTCGGTATTCATGGTAGAGGGGGAGGGACACGGACCACAACTAGGCAGCAGAAACAATAGGGGGAGAGAGAAACACCAGTCCCTTTACAGAAGAGAGAGAGTTCTGGAGGAACTCGCAAAATTGAGGGTGGACAAAGTGATGGGACCAGATGATATTGTGATGCAAATCCCTCACCAGGGACTTCAGGTTCACTGCCACCACCATGGTTTTTACCAACAGGAATCAGGGAAAAAACGTTCTTACCTCCTCCTTTTCACAAGGTCAAGAAGGTCAACACAATAATTGTGGATAGAGTGCCCCAACAGAGATGGACTGCAAACAGAGTCCAGCAGAAATAGTAGAATTACCCTTTTAAATAAAACAAGCAATCACTGATTCTATACAAATAGAAGCTTTACTAAAAGACTACAAGTATTTACAACATAATTTATGTACAGTCAGACAAAAAGATTGCAGTTTACTAGAAATGAAAATAAATGGAAGTTATACAAGACAGGTTGCAGACAGAAGAATTTGAGCTATTCTCACTTTAAAAACCTATTCATTTACCTGCTGCTGTCTGAAGAAAACACTATTCCCTGAGCTGTCTTTCTTACCAGACCTCTAACTGCAGGGCTCTGGCGTCTTAGATATTCCAAGTCCAAGGGAAAGTGCTAACTTCTAGCACTTCAATTTATTTCTTTTTCCTGTGGGGAGGGGTCTCATTCCCTTTGAGTGATGGTTCCTTGCTGTCTCAGCCCCCTTTGAATGTGAGTGTGTGTGTGTGTCTCCACCCTTCAGCAGCTCCTTGCTAACATTGACATTCCTTTGTCCAACATGGGAACATCTCCAGGAAGGACTCCCCTCTGGGGTTCCTGTTTTATTGCCTCCTCCCTAGCCTTCCTGTTAGCTTTCCCACGAGAACATCAATTCCTACCCTGGCTGACATAAGCTGTCATATACTACTTGATCATGTGATCTGGTAGCCATCTTGGACCTGAAGCGGATGCATATTCAGAAAATAATAAATGAATCAAAAAAATACATGGCTCTTGTTCTCTTTCCCATCACAGATCTACACCCCAGGATATTAAAGGAATTATGGACAGTGGTAGCAGCACCGCTTGCGGCCCTGTTTAGTTGAGTCGTACAATACAGGGATGGTTCCAGAGGACTGGAAGAGGGCAAATGTAGTCCCTCTTCACAAGAGTGGTAGCATTGAGGGGGCAAGAAACTGAAGGCTGGTCAGCCTCACCTCAGTTGTGGGTAAGATTATGGAGGCGCTGCTTAAGAAAAGGATTGTGGAAACCATGGGGAGCACAGGATCCAAGGCAGCATGGATTTACAGCAGGAAGGTCATGTCAAAAAAATGTGACGCTTTTGACTGGGTGACAAAGGAGATGGATCAGGGAGGAGCGGTGGCTATTGCCTACCTTGATTTCAGCAAGGCCTTTAACACTGTACCGCACAGAAGACTGGTGAACAAGCTAGGTAGCCTGGAGGTGGGCCACAAAGTGGAAAACTGGGTTAGAAACTGGTTGAGGGATAGGATGCAGATGGTGGTAGTGAATGGGATCAAATCCGAGGAAAGGAGGGTGACCAGTGGGGTGCCTCAAAGATCAGTCCGGGGGCCAGTCCTTTTTAATATCTTCATCAGTGACATTGGTGAAGGGCTGGAGGGGAAGGTTTACCTATTTACAGATGATGCCAAGATCCGCAACAGAGTAGACACTCCAGAGGGTGTCAAAAGAATGAGGAGGGATCTGGGAAAGCTAGAAAAATGGCCCAAAGTGTGGCAATTAAAATTTAATGCAAAGAAGTGCAAAATCATGCAGTTGGGGTGAAGAAGTCTTGCAGGAAGCTACAGGATGGGTGGGGGTGTGTGCTGACAGTCACTAGGGAAGAAAGGGATTTAGGGATAATCATCTCAGATGACCTAAAGGTGGCCAAACAGTGAAGCAAGGCTGTGGGGAAGGATGTTGGTGTCCATAGAAAGGGGTATCACTAGCAGAAGAAGGGAGGTGGTGATGCCATTGTACAAAACGCTGGTGAGCCCTCATCTTGAATACGATGTTCAGTTCTGTAGGCCGCATCTTCGCAAGGACATAGACAGGGTGGAGGGAGTCCAGAGAAATGCGACCAAGATGGTGCGGGGTTTGCATCAGAAAACACATGAGGACAAATTAAAAGACCTCAGTATGTATACAGTTGAAGAGAGGAGGGAATGAGATACGATAGAGATCTTCAAGTACCTTAAAGGCTTGAACAAAGGGCAGATGGATGCCATCTTTCAGTACAAGAGTTGTACAAAGTCGAGGGGGCACAATATGAGATTGGGGGGCAGGATAAGGGAGAATGTGAGGAAGCTTTTCTTCATGTAGAGGGTAGTAGATGCTTGGAATGGCCTCTCCCGTGAAGTGATGGGTGTTAACACAGTGGGAGGATTCAAGCATGCATGGGATAGACATAAAGGAACCCTAGATGTGGGAAAGAGGCAAAAGCCAGTGACCAAGCACGGTCAGTGGCCGCTGATACAGGCAGAGAATACAGACAGACTAGGTAGGCCTAGTGGTCCTCATCTGCTGTCATTTACTATGGTACCATATTGTGTATCAGGATATTAAGAAAGCAGAGGGTGGTGCTGGACTAACACTACTTCTAGTGGAGAGGGGTACTCCATGGCATTCCTCAGGGTTTAGTGCTGGGGTCAGTGTATTCAGCATATTTTTCAGTGATCTGGAAACGGGGTCTCTAGCAGACTGCTTAAGTTCTCTGATGGCACTGAGCTAGCCAGGGTGATGGACTCCCTTGAGGATGGGGACAAACTAAAGGAGGACCTAAATAAGTTAGGTGACTGGTTGGACTTCTAGCATGTCTGATTCCATGAAGCTAACTGTAAGGTGCTACACTTGGGAAGGAAAAACAGAGGTGGGACCTACATACTGTGGGGCTCCTCCTGCACTGGAAGAGAACATGACTGGGGTTCATGATAGACAAGGGAATGGTACATGATAAGCAATGTGCAGCTCCTTTCAAGAGGGCCAGCAGAATGCTGGAGTGCATCAAAAAGAGGGAGGGGAGACCAGTATGGCAGAGTAAGTAACCCTGCCTCTTTACAAGGTGTTGGTCAGGTGTCACGTAGATTATTGTGTGCAGTTCTGGGCTCCCAAATCACAAAAACAAAAAGACATTGAGGCAGTCAGGAGGGTGCAATACTGGGTCACAACAATAATCAGCAGTATGAGGGACAAAAGCTCTGAGGAGAGGCTTGTGTGGTGACCCTTAAATGTGTTTACATTGGAGATCAAGAGACTGAGAGAGGACGTGATCTCAGTTGTCCGCCTACTCGAGGGAATCAGTGAGATTGACCAGAGATGTTTGATCAGACATCCTCCAGCAGGATACAGGGACATGCCCCAGAGCTCGGAGGATTTTGTTTTTATGTGTTTGTTTAACCAGGAGTAGCACACTAAGCTGAAAGCTTTTTCACAGGTGCGACCTGGGAGCACAGGGAAGTTAAGTGACTTGCTCAGGGTCACACAGTATGCAAGTGGAAGCTATGGGATTCAAACCCAGGTCTGGTCTGCTGGATGTCACCAGATTTGCAGCTCAGAGCCTTAAACCACTGCGCCATACTGCCCCCCATTTGAATTTGGGGGTAACGTTTGGAAGCAATCTTCTGCTAGAGGGTGGCAAACCTATGGAACAGCCTACCAGTGAAGACAGTGAACTACTACTTTCTTTATATGTACTATATGTGAGAGATTATGGAGTTCAGTCAATGCAATTTCTGTGATTTGAACCACTCAAGTACAAGTTACATCATTTAGACCAACTATAGAGCATTTTACAGTTGCCATAAAAAGAAGCCATCATTTTTAAAGTGAGGAATGGCTGTTTCAGGGTAAAATTAAAGAAGGGCCTCAGTATTCTTGGCAGCGGCTGCCTGTAATTTGTGTTGTCTGTGCAGTGGGTCTGATAACTTTGATATACCGAGGATCTCCACTCATATTTCGAGAACTCTGGACAGCTAGGATATTGGCTACAGAGAGACGAATCACTGGGTGTAGACAGCATGTCTGTCCATTACAGCATACATTTCCCCTTTGGTAGTAGGCTGTGCTGTATATACTGACTAGTTTTACATCTATTTATGAATCCTAAATTACACATGTGAATTGTTTATTATCTGCATGGCACTTCAGCAGAATTGCATGTTTTGCCATGGGGAGTGGCATCTAAAAACCACAGTATCTTTCATGACAAGTATGGACATTTCTGTATAGTTATCCTGTTCTGTATCATTATTGTTTTGGAATGCCCAGGCCAAAGGTTGTTTGTACGACATTTAGTTAAGAGCTCCATCCCTTTTTTCTGTTAGAAAATCAGAGTATTGGAATTGAAAGAGAGATTGTGTCTGCAGATTTCCTAGACCTTATTTATATAAAAGTTTTTAATTTGGGTAGAGGGGTTAGGTTGGAGAACAAAATCTACTGATGCGGAATTGGAAGTTCAGAATTCTCATCCTAATGTTGCCTCCATTCTCCAAACCATCTTCAAACCTCTCCCCTGGCCTGTACAACAAGAAAAGCATAGGTAATCTGTTCAAAACAAACTCCTTGTGAAAAGAGCCCCTTGCACCTGCTTAATGGTTACTGAAAAGAGGAAAGGAGCCCTTCACCGGGTGAATTCCCAGCTCGATCGGACCGGCGGCTGTGGCCGGAAAGGCCGCCGGCTGCGTGTCTTTCCCTGCCTCTCAGCCCTTGCCTGGGATCCCTTCACCGGGTGAATTCCCAACTCGATCGGACCAACGGCCATGGCTGGAAAGGCCGCCGGCTGTGCGCCTTTCCTCTGCCTGCCCTCGAGCACCCTTCCATAGGAGCTCTTGACCGGGCAAATTCCCAGCTCAATCGGACCAGTGACCATGGCTGGAAAGACCGCCAGCTACGCACCTTTCCTCTGCCTGCCCTCGAGCTCCCTTGCCTGGGAGCCCTTGATTGGGCAAATTCCCAACTTGATTGAACTGACGGCCATGACTGGAAAAGCTGCCGGCTGCACGCCTTCCTTCTGCCTGCCCTCGAGCTCTCTTGCCTGGGAGCCCTTGACTGGGCGAATTCCCAACTCGATCGGACTGGCAGCCATGGCTGGAATGGCTGCTGGCTGCATGCTTTTCCTCTGCCTGCCCTCGAGCTCCCCTGCCTGGGAGCCCTTGACCGGGCAAATTCCCTACTCGATTGAACTGGAGGCCATGGCTGGAAAGGCTGCCGGCTCCACGCCTTTCTTCTTCCTGTCCTCGAGCTCCCTTGCCTGGGTAAGCCTGCATCTTTGTCTGAGACCACAGTTGTGGGCCGTGATTGGCCGCTGATTAACTGAACTCTCTCCTCATTGGATGCAGCCTTTACAGCTCCTGCCGTGATTGGACACGGTTTATGGTCCCTTGGATTTGGGATTTTATGGCTTTTCTTTGCTATCTTTTGTCTGTCTCTCTAATTAGTGTGTATCTGTAATTTGTCCAGCCCGCCCTTCCCGATCCTGGCCTCTATTAAATACAGACTAGCCCCGGCCCCTCCTGCCCAATTTCCTTCACTATTGGTTTCTGTTAAGTTGCCCTGTTGTGTAGTTCTCTTGATAGACTTTGCCTCCCTTTTCCCCATATACATTTACGTGACTGCTCCAGTCCAGATTATGCTGTAGTACGGTTTCCCTTACCTGCTGTCCTTTTCCTCTAGTATAGGTAAGATATTGGTACCGTTCTGGTATTTGGTCCCTATCATTGTTTCCCTGGAGGTTCCCCATCTCTTTATCCCCCCATGACTGGTCAATCTCTGCCTTACCCCTTCTATATACTAGAGCTATTTTGTCTTTTTACTACTGTCATGTGCTGCCTAGGTTGGATAGTTACATTGTTATGCCTTCTTCTTTAGTGCTGACCAATTTATTGCTGGGTCCCTTCATTCCCCACACTGTAATAGCAACCCTCCTCCCCTGTGTCATATCTGGCCAGACTCTTCGTGTGCACTCTTATATATTCCTTGTCTTCTTAAGCCTGGCTCTGCAATCCTTGGTTGCTGGCTCCATAAACGATTCCATCTGTTATGACTTTCTTTGAAATATTATCTTCCTGTACCTCACTATGGACCCATTTATCTGTTCTCCTTCTTCTGGCACGTGCTGGAGACATTGAACTTAATCCTAGGCCACTTTGCTCCACCTCCACTCTTTTCCCCCTCACTGCCACCCTGCCCACTTCCAAAGGTCTAAAAATTGCACATATGAATATTCGCAGTCTCCACCCTAAAATGGCTGAATTCGAAACTTGGGCTATACAGCTTGCACCCAGTATTATATGCATTTCTGAATCCTGGCTCAAGCCTGCTGTTAAGCAGCAAGAGATATCTTTAACTGGTTATAACTATTTCAGAAAGGACAGGGTAGGTAAGAGGGGTGGTTGTGTTCTTATTTACACCAGGTCTTACTTGGACGCTATCGAACTCCCCATACCTGACCTTGGCTTCCCAACTGTAGAATCCCTCTTCCTCTCCCTAACACTTGGCAATGTGAAGATGATTATCATAGGGTGTGCCTATCTGCTGCCCAACACTGCCTCATGTGGCCTCCTCCTAACCTCTCTTGCCAATCTCCCCTGCCACGACCTTATACTATGTGGTGACTTCAATGTTGACTGGCTGCATTCTGATGCAGATAAGGTGAGATCAGCTCTCATACTCAACCTGGCACAACTCATTCAGGATCCAACATGTATTAATAACAAGTCTGGCAAACGCCGTGCTTGACTGGGTGGTCACTAATTGCCCCCGTAAGATCAGAGCAGTGGGTGTTTTATCAGACTGCTTAAGTGACCATTCCCCTACTTTCTGTGTTTGGTGGAATAATTGCCCTAACCCCCTCCTAAAAATTTCTCTGGTTCGTGACATGTCCAGGTTTGATGCCAACAGCCTCAGGATTGCTATTTCATCCCTTCTTCCTCCTCTCCTCACTTATGGTGCTCCCTTACTGCTCTCATCTAATTCCCCCCCCCCCATCTCGCCTTTTTTTAGGCCTACCATATTGTGGGTAGATTTGCCTTGGTGGTTAATGCCCGTCACCACCACTGTGACGTTCTTACCTCATTGGGTTGGCTGCCTTATTAATCGAAGCTGAGGTTCATCCCATTAAGTTTCGTGCATAAGCTTGTCCACAAGTTCACATCTTCTTGCTTCAGTGAGATAATTTGCCTTAGACAAGCTCCTAGAACCCTCAGATCTGCCTCCCTCCCCCTCCTCAGAAAGCCTTCACTACGATTGGCTACTGTCCGAAGGTCCTTCTCTTTTGTGGTACTGTCAGACTGGAACTCCCTTCCCCCCCTTTGTATTCTCCTGTTCCACTCTTCCCAAGTTCCAAACCCTTCTGCTTGCCTTCCTTTCAGTCTCTGCAACCTGTTCATACTAACATACTAAAATGCCAGCAGAATAGGCCTAACGGTCTTTCATATCTGCTCGTTTGGTCAGCCCCTACCTTGGGAGTTGACCTTGCTGCCCCCCTCTCCCTCTCTGGCTTCTCCCTTCCCAGTCCCGGATATTCTCACTGTACTGGTTTTTGCTTCCAGAACCCTTCCCCTGTACCTGTCCCACCCTCTTGAACCCCTCCACCGTTTCTGCCTCTACCAGCCCCTGGGCAGTGATTTCCATGGCTCCACCACCCTCTCAGTGAAGTAGCACCTCCTCCTTTCTCCCTAATCTCCCCCTCAGCTTCCACCCATGCCTCTGAGTTTCCCCTTCCTTTGGAGTACCCTGACTGCTTCTCCCCATTTACCCCCCTTCATGTACCTGAGCCTCTATCATGTCCCCCCGGTCCCTTCTGTCTTTCAATGTGTACATATTTAGCTCTTCGAGCCTCTCCCCATAGGTCCTATTCCCCCAAGCCTGAAATCATTTTGGTTGCCCTCCTCTGGACCCTCTCCAGGAGTTCAATGTCCCTCTTTAAATGTGGCCTCCAAAACTGCACGCAGTACTCGAGGTGCGGACTCACCAAGCAGTTATACAATGGGAGTATCACTTCCTTCCTTCTGGAGGTGATCCCCCTAACGATGCATCCAAGCATCCTGTTGGCCTTTGCCGCTGCCCTCCTACAAGTCTCCGAGTTGTTCTTCTTGACATCCACCACCATCCCCAGGTCCCTCTCCTCCAATGCGAGACTTGCTGGCACCCCCGGTGTGCTCTTGGCCAGGGTTCCTGGCTTCCAGGTGCAGTGCCTTGCATTTCCCTGCACTGAACCTCAGCTTCCGCTTTAGACTACCTTTCCAGAGCCTCAGGTCTCCCTGTGAGGCCACCCTCCCCTCCTTCCCATCCACTACCGCCCCCAGTTTTGAGTCATCCGCAAAGAGACTCATCTCACTCCTGATACCCTTCCTTATGTCAGAGACGTAGGCGTTGAACAGGAGGAGCCCAAGGACCGATCCCTGAGGGACTCCACTAATGACCCTCCTTGGGGATGAGACTATCCCGCCAAACACGACCCTCTGGTTCTGGAGCCAGTTTCCTATCCGTCTGCTCATCTGGTTTCCCACCCCCATTTCTCCCAGATTATCAATAGGCCCCCGTGAGGAACAGGGTCAACGCCTTGCTGAAGTCAGAAATGGGCGTCACTGGTCTGCAGGTCCAAAGCACTCGTCACCCAGTCATAGAACTCCACAGTGTTTGTCTGACACGATTTCCCTGGACGAATCCATGCTGTCTATCGTCCAGGCACCCCAACTTTTTCAGGCCTCCCTAGTCTCTCCTTGACAATGCCCTCTATCACCTTGCCCACCACTAGTGTCAGGCTGACGGGCCTGTAGTTCCCTGCCACCTCCCTTGATTCCCCCCTTCCCTTGTGGATAGGCACAATATGCGCCACCTTCCAGTCCTGGGACACCCACCCTGTCCTCAGAGAGATGCTGAAGAGCTCCGCCAGGGGTTTCGCCAGGACATCCGCCAGTTCCTTCAGCACTCTGGGATGTAATTTATCCTGCCTTGTTGCTTTCTCCGTCTTAAGGGACCTGAGGGCATCCCTCACTCTCTCTGCTGTGATCTCCACCTCTGCTATCTCGTTCCCCTGCTTTGCCTTCCCCCCACCTGCCAGTGATGCCCCCCCCCAGACCCGCCGATCGGTAGGGGTCTCCCCCCCTCCTCAGTTTCACCATCTCCTCCCATGTATGATGCAGCCCCCCCCATTTTCCTTGGTGAAAACTGAGGCAAAGTACTCATGTAGTACCTCAGCCTGCTCCCCCAGGTCTTGTGCCCATCCCTCCTCTGTTTTAATCTTGCTAATCTGCCCTTCACCTTTCGTTTTTCCCCCAGTGTATCTAAAGAACCCCTTGTTCCCTCTTCTAATTTCCTTGGCCAGGTTCTGCTCCTTCCTTGCCTTAGCCGCCCTCACCACCCTAGTGGCCCTTCTGGCCATCAGCTCGTACTCCCCTCGGTCCCTTTCAGTCCTTGAGCACTTGAATTGCCTATAGGCTGCCTTCTTTCCCCTCTCCACCTCCTGAACCTCCTGGTCCACCAGCAGGGTTTTGGGCCCTACCATTTTCATTTACTCTTGCGCGAGTGCTGGTAGCATCCTGCACCCCCGATAATTTCCACCTACTGTCAGCGTCCATGTCTGTCCCAATCCCATCCAATTGCTCATTAAGGATCCTTCCCATTTCCTTGAAATCCACCCCCCTGAAGTCAGTTACCTCCGTCTTTGTGCAGCCTTTTACCCCTCCTAGGTTCAGGCAGAACCAGAGTGTGGCATGGTCGCTCCCTGCCAACGGGTCCCTTACCTCCAGGTCCCCAATCTGGTCACTGTCTGCCAGGACCACATCCAGTTTCTGCTCCTCCCTTATCGGTTCCCCCACCTGCTGAGTTAGGAATGCATCCTGAAAGACATCCTACAACCTCTGTTCCCTGGCCACCGAGGATTTCATAGTCTCCCAGTCTGTTCCTGGCATGTTTAAGTCCCCCAACACAACCACCCTTTCCCTTCCCAATCTGCAGTGTCTCCCAACATCTGCCACCAGACTCTCCTCCAGCTCCTCCGCCAGCACAGGGGGTCTATACACCACTCCTGTTTTTACTGTCTTGCCCACCCGCTTGTTATCAAAGTGACCCAAATCGCCTCCACAGTTCCCTCCACCTCCTCCACTCCTCATATGGCAATGTAGGTTTTGACTATTATTGCTACCCCTCCTCCCCCTGTGCTTCCTGAACGTGGTGTAACCCTCCAGGTTCAGGTCCCAGTCATGCGTTGCTGTGGCCCAGGTCTCAGTGACTGCCATATCCACCTCTCCCTCAGTTAGCATTGCCTGGAGCTCAGGCATTTTATTGCCCAAGCTCCTGGCATTTAGCAGGATTATCTTCCACCCTGTCCCTATACTTCCATTTTCCCTGCTCGTGTACCCATGGGGATTCTGTCTTCCCCTGGTCCGCACCTTACCAGTCGGCCTTTTCGTGCATTCCTCCAACTCCCCAGAGGGGTAGAGACAGAATCCCTCCGTTATCGGACTCCCCTTGACAGCCTTTTCTGCCATCACTCCCCTCTTCACAAATTTAAACCCCACCTTTCACCAGTGAACCACTCCATTTTCAACTTAAGGATTTCCTTCCCCTCCGAATTGAGATGGAGCCTATCTCTAGCATACAGCCCCTTATCCTCCCAGGTCTCCCCCCAATCCCCCATCAACCCATACCCTCTGTCCCCACCCAGTCCCTGAGCCATTGGTTTATCATCCTGATCTTCCTCTTGTGTTCCCCACTAGCCCTTGGCACCGGCAGGATTTTCGAGAAGGAAATTGTGCATCCTATATCATGACAGACCCTGACAAGCTCCCTGAACCTTGCCTGTATCTGTAGCTCACTGTTTCCCTCAATGTCATTGGTACCCAGGTGGACCAGTATGTCCGGGGAACCTCCACAATCTTTTGCCAGCTGATATACCTCATGCTTGGCCCTGTGCACGTTAGTCCAGGGAAGCATTTTGTTCTAACCGGGCAGGCTTCTCCCTCCCTATCCCATTTGATCCCGGAATCACCCAACAGGAGCACTCTGGCTGCCCCTTTTCCTCCATGTCACCTCCCCTTCCTTGTCCCTCATCCCTTCTACTGGCCCCTTCCCCAGCTGACTCCTTGCTCCTCCCCCTATCTGGGTGCCACCTGCCATCCCCATCTTATTTACCCTGGCCACCTCCTCCCCTCCAATCCTATGCCTCTCATCCTCCTGGGTATCCTTCTGTACCTCGCTACCCCCACCGTTGCTGCTCGCTACTGGTCCTTCCCCCCATCTGCTAAACCAGCCTGACTCGTCCTCCCTTCCTTCCTGTCTCTGTTCAGTCCCTCCTTGCTTGTCGTGCTCCCCTGGCCTAAACCCTCAGCTCCCTTTACTGTATCCTCCTTGTACTTCTGGTCCTTCTCCTTTCCTCCCAACTGGCACTTTCCCTTGCGCTTTTCTCCCTCTACCCCCTCATCCTCCTGATCTGCTCCCCTGCTCCCCCAGTTTTCCCGCATTCCAAGTTCCCCCCATTCCTCCTGTTATCCAGCCCTGCCTCCTGCCACCTACTCCCTTTCCATCTCTAACCGCCCCTGTCATGGCTACATCACCCCCCTCATCCTCAAGCAGAAGAAGAGAATTGAAGCGGTTACTGAGCTTAACGTCTGATCCACCTGCCCCCATTGCTTCCTTCTGCCCAGCCCCAGCCATCTGCCTACTTCTCTGAGAATGTCCTCCCTTTGGCCCCTGTCTGTGAGGGTTCCCAGTTACCTGCCTGCTTCCTTCTTAGTATCCTCCTTTTGGGCCCCATCTGCTAGGGTCCCTATGCGACCCCAGAGTACTCTCGTGCACTCCTTTCCCTATGCCCCCGTCCCTAGTGCTTGGTGCAGCCCGTGGGAAGGCCTGCCCTATTCCCCAACCATACCTCCTCCCTTCCCCCAGCTGTTTCCTAATCCCCTCAACCTCCTTCCTAAGCTGTGCCAGCCGGTAGCACACTGGGCAACCACCAAACTTCCAAGCCCAGTCCAGTATCATGGCTGCCCCGCACCCTGTGCACCCCACCACCCTCCCAAAGATGCCGACCCTAATGACATGTGGTCCCATCCCCCCCAAGAAGGTTTCCTTGGGTGAGCCACCAGATTCCCCACTAGTCCAAGACTTTTAAACTTGCAACACTTGAGTGTCTGAGCTTTACCCCACCTGACTATTCGCCTTAAGAGTTTGCTCAAAGGGGAAGTTTGCAACTCCCTAAACTCCTCCCTCCCAGCCTTTAAGCTAAACCCTTAGTGGTTCTTCTGTATTTAAGAAAGACTAATGCAATGGGTGGGTGGCAGGGCTTTCCAGAAAGTTCTTAAGGAGTTAGGCCAATTTTACAACACAACTTACAAGCAATAACAACTTACAGAAACTTATGACAAAGTTAGCTTTCCAGAACCTCACCACAATTTCAAACTTCAACTGCTACCTCTATCTCAATAAGAAGACCTAAAATGCCTCAGTGAGAATTTTAACAGAGATTAACTAAAATGCAAACAACCTTGATTGGCTGGCTGTGTTACTGGCCAAAGACCCTCTCCCCACAAGAACAGTCTGCAGCTAGTACAGAAAGATTTAAGGATTTGTGCCCCTCTATTCCAGAAAGTTCTTAAGGAGTTAGGGCAATTTTAAAACACAACTTACAAACAATAACAACTTACAGAAACTTATGACAAAGGTAGCTTTCCAGAACCTCACCACAATTTCAAACTTCAATTGCTACCTCTGCCTCAACGAGAAGACTTAAAATGCTTCCGCTGATGCCCTTTTTCTTTCCTCCTACCTTGCTCTTTGCTGTCACCCAGTCATTACCTTTAAGTACCTTTCTTTGTTACCCCCCCACTTCCTACCCCCTTACATCTTGCCATTGGTTTCTGCAGCCTGTAGTCATAGTTAGAACAATTTCTTGTAATTCATGTTTCTTGTTACTGACATGTAAATACCTCATGAATTTTTCATTTTTTTTGCTACATTGTATATTGTTACCTGTACTCATAGTGTATACTCAAGTTTCTTGTTATCTTTTTCTGTTTATATATGTTTTTGTTATGTTCTGTTTTGCTTCTGGCAAACCCAGGTCAACCCTGAAAATGGGACTGCATTTGTCTCAGTGGACTTACCCAGTTACCAACACTCAAATAAAATAAATAAGAACATTCTTATCTTACAGTTTAAATAATTGAATGAAACAGAAACGTTTTCCATGGACAGGCATCCATGTTTGCTTTGCTCAAGCCCATGGTGTGCGTGCAGTAGAGGTGCTTGGATACTCTGAAATCTGTTCTGTTTAAGAAATTCGGCAATTCTGATTCATCAGGTTCCACTCCACCTCTGTTTAAGGCATGGGGACAGGATTAGAGGCAGAACTGGAAGTTCAGAATTCGCATCCTAATGTTGCCTCCATTCTCCAAACCATTTTCAAATGTCTCCCCTGGCCTGTACAACAAGAAAAGCATAGGTAATCTGTTTAAAAAAAAAAAAAAAAAAACTCCTTGTGAAAAAAGCCTCTTACACCTGCTTAGTGGTTACTGAAAGTACACCCAGTAAATGATTGTGCACCTTCCTCCAGAGTTCCCCTACTCTGTTTCCTCTAGCCTAAGGGGGTTCCCCACCTCCGTGATGTCTTTCATGCCAGTCCTCATGTGGTCATGCACAGTGAGCACTGTGCCCCACTTGGTGTCTGTTCTCCACATATTGCAGTTCAGGAAGTCTCTTTCTCATCCCCCCCCCCCCCCGACCAACTCACCGCGACCCATGTTCAGCTCAAGTGAGCTAGAAACTGAAAGGCCAGCCATCGCACTCATCAGGTCCAGTAATCACATCATGATGGCTAGCCATATACTTGCGTCCGCGCTCCCATTACACTACACGTAGATGACCTGGGTAATCACTAGTGGAGCAAAGGTGGCCTACCTACAGCACACCCTGGGTTTCAGCCACCAGAGACGTTCATGAACTTTAAGTGTCTCTGGAGCTTACCTCAGGG
Organism: Neoceratodus forsteri; assembly: GCA_016271365.2. NCBI lineage: Eukaryota > Metazoa > Chordata > Ceratodontiformes > Ceratodontidae > Neoceratodus > Neoceratodus forsteri. The sequence goes on from CM057458.1 coordinate 560,274,982, forward strand.
TTGGCACATCTAGGTCACCTTAGAACACATCATGGGAGTGTGAGGTGATGACAAGTCCAACTTCACCCAAGCCAGCAGCATGGAGTTGGAGTTGGGATAAAGGAGGTCGCGACAGTTGGCCTGGACCCAAAGTAACAAATTATAGTCCCCAGACCCTTACAGTGGTAGTGTTAGATGGTGTATGGTTAATGTACCAGACCAACTGGCCAGGTACACGGTTGGATTGGGGGGGTGGGCAGTGCAGCAAGGAGACACTACTGGACCACAACCTTATTTTGCTCAGTCTGAAGCACTGCCTTGGCCCCGAGACTAGAGTGGTGTGGGCAGCAGTATGATCAGTAATGGAAGTCGGGGAGAATAAACTTTACTGGAAGAGAGCAGTACATCAGCAGCAGCATACCGGAGGCCTAAGCTACAAGAAAAAATAATGGGGGAGCATAGCGGCCATGTTACCAGCTGCATCATTAGTGAATATCGAAGGACTAGAAGGCTAGAGTGGAGTACCTGCAGAGGACTGGCATGACTCTTTGATCTGTAGCTGCTGCATCAAGATACTGGAATGGAAGGGAATGCATTGTGCCATGTGGTGGTATGCGTCACAAGGGAATACTTATCTATTCCCAAAATTCGGTCTCCCAACCTACGCTATACCGAGGTCGGGAGACCAAATTTTACAATCCCAATAGGGTCTTGTGTTATGCAAGGGGCTTTGCTGACCACACCCCCACAACTGTTATAACCAACTCCGAGGGGGAGCGGACCTCGGAGTTGGTAGTTAAGTTGGGGAGGTGGGTGCAGAAAAAATTTGTAAAAAGTTCCCCGACCGGGAACAGAACCCTGTCCCAGAAAGCTTGCTGGCCAAGCTGCAGGAGCATTAGTGCTCCACGCCACGGAGCAGCTTGGCTAGCACCTCAGTCTCACAAGGTTATGCCAGGTGGAACCATGTTCCGCAGGTGTAACCTACCATTTTGCTGGGCAAAATACAATTTCGCCCAACAAAACACAATTTCACTGACAGACAACACTTTCAGGCATCCCTAATTTCAGGATACTGAAGCCAGGTCCGTGAGTGTCGGGACTCTCAGCTTCGGTATCCTGATAGGATATTGTCACAAACAGACAGAATCAGATTCTGATTCCACCTTCAGTTGGCTCTAGGAATTCTGATTTTCTGCCCTCAAATCTGAAATTCAAAATTCCTAAAAAAAGGCTTGGAATCTGATGGATCTGATTCTGTCAGACGGAGCCCGAACAACCCTAGTGTGCAGTCTGTGCACCAGTACCATGAAGGGAAGTTGAAAGTTTATAGCACCTAAACTGCAAGCACACTGACATTCTTAGCAAAGAAGAATCCTGCGAATTTAGGATACAGTCAATCCCAAAAACGCATTTGTTAAAGGGGATCACTTCCACCACTTAGTGTGTGCTAGTATGCACTGACAAATCTGCCATTGATCAGCAGCACAATGTTAGCATACAGTGAGCAGCAGAAGTGCATTGTATACATGAAATCATGCCGTAACGCGTTCACTGAGTGTTGTGGAGAAATTTCAGTTATATAAACTGGAGCTATTGGATAAAGCTTTTTTTTTTCCTTTTTTTTTTTCCTTTCCTTTCCTTTCTTCTTGACTGACTGACTGAACCAGTTACTGGGCATGATAGCCTTTGGATGTGGGACTGTTCCTGGAGTACTCCTTCAATAAGAAATAAATATATATATATATATATATATTCTAAAGAAATGTATCTGAGTCAGGACCAGTAGTAGTTCAGATTTAAGCTATCAGACCCAACAGGGTGTGTATTGTGGTGGAATAACACCTGCCTCAGGTAGGTTGAAGCATAAAGGCATAGCCGAGTGCATCTGCCAACCAAGACATGCCTCTACCCCACCACAGCACACAATCCTGGAGAGTCCTATTGGTATTATGAACTTGATCCTTGTGTTTCTTTGTGGAAATTCGCACTAAAGTTCACGCAAAGGTGAAGTAGGAGCAGTAGATCAAAGCCCATTTAACGTTCCTTACTCAGGACCCGTAATACAGGAGATTCACTCCACACAATGTTAATTTATCTAGTCTGTTCTTAAAGGTCTATTAATAGAAACACACAAACCTAGAATTTGAAGGCAGATAATGACCTTTTGACCCACCTAGTCTGCCCATTCTCTACCTACAGTCACACTGCAAACCCTACTTGCTCTCCCGCTTTACCCCCTCCCCTTTCCTTATATCTAAGGTTCCCTTCTACCTATTCCATGCCTTCTTAAATCCCAATATAGTTTTTGCTCACACCACCTCATCAGGGAGGCTGATATGTCATTTGGAAGTGAATTCCAACAATTAACTATTCTTTGTGAAGTTTTTTTTTTAAACTATTAAAATCTTCTTTTACTTTAAGAGGATGCCCTCAAGTATTAAAGGAACCTGGTTTAAAATCAAATCCCATTTCATACATCAAATCAGGATCTTGAACAATTTCCTTCAAAAGTAGCAATTATTGAAACAAAATGTTTAAAGTTCTAGGGGCGTAGATATGGTTCACTCATCACACTCTGGCAGTTCCACTGAAATGGTCTGATTGGCTGGACATTTTTAAACTAAGCTCCTCCCACCACCCAGGCGACATACCGTATCCTCCGATGATGCCCCTTGACGTCAAATTCTTCTTTCTGCTGGAAGAACAGGCCATCTCCTTCGTGACTTAGGTTTAGTGCGCCATAGGCTAACTTTGTCGTCTGAGTTTCTTGTATGCTTTCTTTTCTGGATTTCTTCGACTCCCCTCATCAAATTACAGTGGAGAGCAACATATGTCGGGGTTCTAATTCTGCATTTGGTGTCAGTAGAAGATGGTGGTCACTGACCCACATGACACATGTACTGCCTGTGCAGGCAACACGACGTGGCCAGGTGTGACCTTTGCAACAGCATGCTCCTAGAGTCCCTTGAGGACATGAAGGTCTGGCTCTCGCTGTGCCGCACTTCAGAATGGAATCAAAAAACTGCCCTAAGGGCTGCACGAAGGTCTTGACTGTGGCCCAGTCAGCTTGGCAGCTTGTGCCCCTTCAGTTCGAAGCAGCCATGGCGGGCATCTCCTTGGTCTTGGCACTGTTTCTGGATGGGTATCAGAGGGTCATTTACCAGAGGACTCTGGGACATGTGTTTGGCCCTCTAGACCCTGGGGGAGAGCCCTGCTCACCCCAGTGGTAAGAAGCACCAGCGCCAGTCGTGTGTCTGAGAGAGATTGTGGTATTCTCAGTCCCTTGACTTGCTTGACCATTCGGTCGCTGTCGAATGCCCCTTGGCTGAGGGGCAAGTCATGCAGGTTGATGGCTCTTCGGTTCTCACGTCAAGCCAGTTGACTTAGACTCCAGTCAGGCAGGCCATCAAGAGATTTCTCAAGCCTTTCATTGTTGAACAAGGTTGAGGATTCGATCTTGAGATCCCAGTGCTCCTGGTCCTTAGCCAGGAGGACCTGGTCCAGTCGATGTCTCTGTCCGGTCCTTGGCAGAAGCTACCTCCATCAGTGGTTGAACCTTCCACACCCATGCTGCTTGACATGGTCCAGCATGTGGTTTACCACAATCATCCAGGAAGCTTCTCTCGCCATTCACCTGCTGTTGGATGGTCGAAGTCACAGTCAAGATCTCGACTGTGGCATTCTTGCACTTGATCCTGCTTGACCGGGAGGTGTTGCCATCGATGCTTCTCGACCTCCTTATCCTCGGGTGAGGAGAGGCACTGCCGCAATTTGCAGTGGTGCTATGAGGAGATCCTCTGGCAACAGTGGGCCATCGCAGGGCAGGGTAGGGCTCTACTCTCTGGATCTCTGGTCACCTGGCTGACACCAGTGGCACCCCTGCTGATCACTGTCCTTGCCACGCAGCTGCCCCCTGCATCTGCTTTTTCACCTCTTTGGACAGAGCCACCACCACAACCAATGGTAGGCACTCCTCAAAGGAGGCCTGTTTGGCCACTGGTCAGGCCGATTGTTGGTGGGGATCATCCCAGGAGAGGAGGGCCATTTTTGAGGAATCCTCAGACAATTCAGATCTTGAATCCACAGCCTCCTCTGGGACTCTTCTATTCCACTGAGAATCAGTTGAGGAACTGATCACCAAGCATAGCCTGGTGTCCTTCAGGGCGCTTCCCTGACTCAGTTCGGAGTCCATGTCTGTCTCACTTGAGCCAGTCCAAAAGAAGGCCAAGTATCCCCTTGAGGACATTTTGGACTGGCACGAATACCCAGGGGTTCTCTTACCTGTGGATGAGGCAATTTTGGGACTGGCCCTGGAGCTTTGGCAGCATCCAGCATCCTGCCCGGTACCCTCTGCCCATATGGTCCAGAAGTGCACAGTCCCTGTGGGATCCTTTTCTGGGATCTCTGGTCATCCCACCACATAGGGGTGGTCATGGCTTCGACTTCTGCAAATCCAGACACCAGGGGGATGTGGACAAGACTCCGGACAAGGAGTCCCACAAGATTGACCACGCCACTAAAAAGATGTACACTGCAGCATTGGAGTAGCGCAAAGGAGCAGTGGCTAAGGGGATAACATCCAGGAGAAGGGAGACTATACTTCCCCTGTATACCTCACTGGTGAGACTGCATCTGGAGTACTGTGTGCAGTTCTGGCACCCCACTTAAAAAAGGACATCACACTGCTGAAGAGAGTCCAGAGAAGGGCGACGAGGATTAGTGGTCTGGGGGGTTTGTCATATGAGAACAGACTTAGAGAGCTGAACATGTACTCTCTGGAGGATAGAGGAGATATGATGGAGACCTTCAAATACCTGAAGGGGTTCATCAGAGGGAACATGGAGGGTCTGTTCAAGTTAAGGGAGAGGGGAACTACGAGAGACCATAATCTAAAGCTGGCTGGGAGGCAGTACAGAGGAGAGGGGAGGGGGTATTATTTCATGGAGAGAGTGGTGGCACCCTGGAATGCTGCACTGCCGGATGACCTGGTAAAAATGGTAAGTGTGGGAGGCTTCAAGAAGGGTTGGGACAGGCACGGGGCACAGTACAGGGAGGGGGTTGGGTGAACAACAGAGGTGTACAGGGAGGGAAGGGGGAGGGAGGGGGAAAATGAGGGGGGAAGGTAGAGCAGCTACTATACACTACTAGTGAGCTCGGTCGGGCAGACAATATAGACCATTAGGCCTCATCTGCTGGCAACTGTGTGTGTATGTATGTATGTCCCTAGGTCTCTGTCTGGCTAGTTATGCCTTGATGATGGCCAGCTTTGGTCACTTCCTGATGTGGGTGTTTGGTGCATTCCTTCCTCACCTCCCTGCTGATCACCAAATGGCAGTGACAGTCATCAGAGACCAGGGTGAATCGCTGGCTAAACACCAGCTCCAAATGGCATTGGATGTAGGTGACTCGTGTGTCTGTGACATGGCAGCACCATCTCCATGTGTCGTAGGGCCTGTCTGCATCTGTCTACTTTCACAGTGGGCACCCAATGCAAGCTGGCCGATGTCCCTTTCTTGAGCACTGGCCTCTTTGGCCCCGGGGTGGAGAGACATCTCACCAGGATTAAGAATTCAGTGCCACCCTAGATTCTGGAGCATTGTCTCCGAAGGACCTGAGAAAGAAGCCTACGAAGCAGGCTTTTCAGTCCTTTTAGCCACAGCCTCCTTGGCAGCAACCCCAGCCAGGGCAGTATGAGGCCTGGCACCCCAAGCAGAAATCTGGGAACCAGGCTTCTAAGAAAGGAGGGGGCAGGGGTAATAGTACTCCGCCAACTGCAGCAGCCAGTGCCCCACAAAATCGCCCAGTGACAGGCCAGGGGGTGTGATCCCTCCACCCTTCTTGCCCGTCTGCACTCCCCACCAGAGGTTGGTCTGCCTCACTTCTTGCTACATTGGTCCACCATCACGATCGACAAGTGGGTGTTGGAAGTAGTGGGCAGAGGGTTGTCTCTGGACTTCGAGGCTTTCCCGCCTTACTGTCTCTATGTGCCTTGAGACTCCAGTGTGTTGCAGGGCATGTTGTCTGCCCTTCGGGAGAGCATTGCTCAGCTGCTTGCAAAAGGGGCAATAACCCATGTCCCGGATGTTCTGGTCAGTCAGGGTTACGTGTCCATGTGCTTCCTGGTCCCAGAATGGATGGGGGTGGGAGGGTTTGGCACCTCATGTTGGAGCTCCACACCCTGACCTTGTTCTTGCAGAAATACAAGGTCTTGATGGTCACTGTGAATCAGATCATTCTGTTGCTGGAGCAGATCATGTAGTTCTGCTCCCTAAACCTCTAGGATGCATTTTTACACATCCCCATCTGCCATCCCCTCCACCGGTGGTTCTGAGCGGAAGGGGTTCTGAACCAGTTCCATGTCATGCTCTTTGGCCTCTCCTCAGTGCCCAGGTTTTTCATGAAGTGCATGGTAATAGTGGCAGCCCACCTACAGCACTGTGGGGTCAGGGTGTTCCTCTGTCTGGACAACTGGCTGTTTGCTGGTCCATCCCATGAGGCTGTGGCAAAGTCCAGAGATCTGGCTGTACACATTTATCAAGAATTGGGCCTGTTGGTCCACTTGGGAAAATCCAGACTGGTACTGAAGCAGATGGTGAAGTTCATCAGGGCAGAACTCAACTCCCTGTGGATCAAGACCTACTGTCCTGTGGACCAGGTACTGGATCGTACCTCCTTTGCCCGATCATTTCAGGTTGGGCTCTTGCGCCCTGCCTGTAATTTCCGGAGACTGCTGAAGTGTATAGCATCCTCTACCAGTGTGGTCTGTTGGGCCCACGGGTTGGTGTGCCACCTTAAGTGGGAGTTGGTCCATCAGTGGTCCCAGCACTTAGAACATTGGATCAGCCGGACACAGTGACCGAGCCAATGTGGGATGCCAGCCAGTGGTGGTTGATCCCAGAACACCTGGAGGAAGGAATCCTGTTTGTTCACCCAGAGCCAACTGTCACGTTCACAGTGGGTGCATCTCTGATGGGGTGGGGAGTGCATCTGTGACACCAAGGATTCTAGCCACCCTGGTAGTCCCGTCACAACATAAACTTGCTGGAGCTCCATGTAATGCGGCTTGCACTGACAGCATTCGCTTCGGTCATCAGGGGTCAGGTCATGCAGGTCCAGACAGACAACACCACGACCATGTTCTACCTGAAAAGGCTGAGTAGGACTCACTCCCATCCTTTTTTGTCAGGAGGCCCTCCACACCTGGACACTCATACACAGCCTGGGTGCAGATCTCCTTGTGATTTGTCGTAGGAGAGAACATTTGGCTGTCGGACACTCTCAGCCAGGTAGGAGATGTCGCACAGATGGTATCTGAATCCGGAGGTAGTGAACCACCTGTTCTCCCAGTGGAGCACTCATCTTGTGAATCTGTTTGCCTCCTGGGAGAACACTAAACTGAGGCTGTTTTGTGCCCACTCTCCACAGTATGGAACACTGCTGGGGGATGCTTTCGTGAGGCCCTGGACCCCAGGCCTTGTGTATGCCTTCCCTCCCTTTCCCTTGATCCACATGGTCGTGTTCAAGGCCTGGAAGGACAAGGCATGGATGATCCTTAAGCTCCAGACTGGTCAAGTCAGTTCTGATACCCGGATCTCCTCGGCCTCAGCAGCAGACCTCTGTGGAGACAGCCTCTCCACCTGGATCTGCTGACCAGACTTGAGGGGATGGTCCTGTACCTCACAGTCTGTTTCTTGAGCGGCTACAGTTCCATACCTTGGGTCTGTCGGATGATATGCTCCACATTTTGGAGACCTCCCGAAAGGAGTCGACTGGCAGATGGATATGCCTTTAAGTGGTTCTTACTGAAGTAGATAAGGAGAAATAGGGCAATGCCCATATGAGCTCCTGTCCTTTAATCCTGAAAATATCTAAGGATGGCACCAGAATGGATATGCCCATCCAAGTTTGTTTTAAATTCTGCCTTCGTTTTACTTATGATTATTTCTTCAGGTAAGGAATTCCAGGGATTTACCACACAAGAGGTATAAAAGTATTTTCTTTGATTATGTTGAATTTGCTGCCTCTTATCTGCAATGGGAGATCCCTAGTGTCTCTGTCTATCTTGCTTGAAATTAATTCCTAATTCAGACAGGAGAAGTGGGTCCTGCATAACGTCAAACATAAATAATAGGTCTGATCGCATTTGTCTGGTTTCTAAGGACATCAGTTGTAATAGCGTATCCTGATATTCTCTATCCTTCATGCCATCTCTACACTTGGTAAATTTCCTCTGGACCTTTTCCAGCTTATCTCTTTCACTTTTTTTGAACGGGAACCATAATTGAGAAGCATATTCTATATGCGGGCACACACATGCTCTATAGAGTGGAATTAATACTTTTTTTATATCTTGTACCAATGTTTCTCTTAATGGCCCATATTATATTGTTAGACTTTGCAGTTGCTTTGTTTGTCTAGTCCACCATACTCATGGTATTAGCTACCAGGATCCCTAGGTCTCTTTCAGATGTTGACTTGCACAAGGGAACCCCACATGGGGTATAATTCCGCATATGATTGTCCCTACCCATATGCATCACTCTGCACCTTTCCGTATTAAATTTCATTTCCCAATTTTTAACCCGACTAGAAATCATATTCAGATCTTGCTGCAGATAATCTGATTCAGTTGAATTTTTGCATGTCCTGCCAATTTTAGTATCATTGGTGTATTTTGTCACCCAGCAATTTAGATTTGTTGTTATGTCAGCAATAAATATTTGAAATAGGGCCCAGCACAGATCCCTGGTGGGCCCCACTAGTCACCTCCCCAACCTCAGATATATGTCCATTAACAAGCACCCTCTGACACTTATCGGACAACCATTCTATGATCCAGTTTACAAGGGTTGTGTCGATCTTTAAGGATTCCAGTTTTTTTATAATTGCCCGATGAGGACGTAACATCAAAGGCTTTACTAAAGTCTAAATAAATAATGTCACATGGTATGCCGTTGTCTAGTGAGGCACTAATACTTTTGTAGAAACATAGCAGGTTGGTTGTGCAACTCCTTCCTTTTTTTAAACCCATGTTAGTCACAGTCACAATTCTCTATACAGGAAGTTAGTTTATCTTTAATAAAGCCTTCCAGGATCTTACACACAATGCTTGTCAGACTGATTGGCCTGTTGTTACTAACATGGGCTTTCACTCCCTTTTTATAGGTTGGTACCACATATGCCATCTTCCAGTCTTGTGGAATCATCCCTGTGTTTATAGAGTCTTTGAATAGCTTTTTTTAAGGGTAGAATTAAAAAGACAGACCTAATCTATAGCATACGTGCTGATATCTTATCTGGACCAGGAGATGCATTAGGTTTTAGTTTGCTTATTCTTAATATCTTCTGCACCTATTTCAATTCTGCTGTTGCTATACATGTTAGTTTATCAATTTTATTTATTTTTGTCCATAGACCTGGCAGAAATACTTATTAAATAGTATTGCGATTTCAGAATTGGCCATTATAAAGTGTTGTTATGTGTAAATGGCCCTACTCTATTTTTAGTTTTTTATGTGAATTTATATAGGCATAAAAGGCTTTGTAATTCTCCTTTCTAGGATCGTGGATATGTTGTTCTATCCACCGTTGTTGGCATGTCTCTTACCCTTTAAATCTTGCCGGATGGTCTGAAAGCTGGCTCCTCCTACCCACCCAGGTAGTATCAGCCTCGGCTCCGCCCCATGACGCCAAATCTTCCTTTCCGCTTGGAAGATTCAGGTTCCGTCCTTACCGTTCTGTGTTGAGTAGGCCCTGGTGCTTAATAACCCTTCAATAGTTTACTGAAAATAAAACTTGTTAGAGTTCCTCCATGTAAATTTGGGATTGCGACCACGATGGAGGACAAGTCCTTGCCCTGGTTCCACTGGTGTCCCTGCGGGCAGAAAATGTCCCATACTGACCCGCTTGCCCCATGCATCTACTGCCTGGGCCATGCGCAAGACCCCCAGGCCTGCGATTTTTGTCATGCCTTTCATCTGGCAGTTTTGGATGATCGCCTCGGATGCTTGCAACTCAGACCGGAAAAACCGCACCTGCTGGTCAAATCTAAAGATGCCTGTCGTGTGGTCTCCGTGGCAGCAGGATCTGCTGACCAACTGGAGCAGATGAAAGTCTTCGAGGAGGAGGTGTCTCGTGCCGCCGAACAATCCTCGTCAGTATCGGTTATTTTTCCGCTCAAACTGGGCACTTCCTTCTCCGGATCCTTCAAGGAGATGTGCCAGTCTCTCCCTATGAAAGGAGAGGGCCCATCCAGTTCGCACACCTCCAGGTCCTGCAAGAAGGACAAAGGATCGAGAGAAGTGTCTTCATGATGTCGATGCTCTCAGGACAGAGAGAGAGAGAGAGAGATCTCAGTCCCAGGAGTCTCCAAATCTCGACTTCGGTCGAAATTGCGACCTTGGCCACTGGCTTCACAGTACCCCCATCAGGCCAGATGGCTCAGATGCAGGACGACGACCAGGTCGAAATAATAATCGACCCCTTCAACCCGTTGTCGACTGATGAGGCCAACAATTCTTTATTCAGGACTCCGGTCCTACCAGCCGAGGAGGAGACCTAGTCAGCTGGTGCGCCACCAGTGGTCATGGTCCCCAATCTGGAGGAGCCACGGCTCTCCCCGGCCGCTTCTGAGAAGCCCCTTCAGTCCCCCCTTACGGTTGTCTTTAATATCTCAGAACCCCCTCAACCGGTAGGCCGAGGAAGTCTCATAAACGGCGCCCCAAAAAGCGGCGATGCAGTCATTCGTCCTCCTCTGGGGAGGAGAGGCTTCAACGCAAGCTGCACCGATGCTACGAGGACCTCGTAGCAACAGCTCATGCTGACCAGTCCAAAGTCGACCCCAGCTTCCACTCCGGCCATCACTTGGCTGTTGCCCTTCAGGCTGATGCCAACTCCTCTGGAGACGGTCAACACTGTCCCTCCGCCTGCGGAGCCAGTGAAGACCCTCCTGGCCTGGCCGAAGCTGGCCTCTCCACCTATCTTGGTGGAGCTGCCACCTAAGCAGCCTCTGTCAGGGGCTCCTGCCAAGGAGTCTCAGCCTGTTCAGGGTCTTCTGCACAGGCTGTCAGTCACCCTTATTCCAGACCACCCGCAGTTGGGTCAAGAGTGACTCTGGTGGTCGGCCACTTTACCCAGACTCAAGGTCTGAGGATTTGGACCTGAATTCGCATCTGTGTGACAACGATTCCATGAGTTTGTCAATGGACGAAGGTCACACGTCCTTCCTAGGCATCCTTCATCTCATCTCTGAATCAACTGGGTTGCCTTTGGAGCCTGTCGAAAAACGGGCAAACTATCCCCTTACTGATATCCTCAGGAAAGGGGATTCTCCGTCTGATGCCTTCCCAGTGGCTGTGGCCATAGTTGACCCATCCTTGGAGTTTTGGCAGCACCCAGCCTCCTGCCCTGCGCCTGTCGCTCGTATGGCCCGCAAGTATGTGGTTCCCATCGGCTCCCCCTCGGGGTTTACACAGCATCCCTCGGCTGAGGGATTGGTGACAGAGTCTGTGTTCCAGTGCTCTGGCAACTCAGGAGACAAGGATAGACCTCTGGACATGGAGTCCAAAAAGATGAACCATTCAACCAGAAGTCTGTGCTGCCTCATCGCTTGGTCTCTGACAAGCGAGTTCGGCTGTCATTATGGCACACTTCTCCCACGTCTTCTTGGGCTCTCTAGATGAGGTGCTTCCTCATCTCCCTGCAGACCTTCAGACCACGGTCAAGCAGGTCCGTGACCAGGGTCAGGCTTTTGCTAAACAGCAGCTCCAGACGGCCCTGGACATCGGGGATTCTTGTGTCCGTTTAGTGGCAGCCACAGTCACCATGCGTTGCAGGGCCTGGCTGAGGGTCTCAACCTTTACAGCAGACACCCAGCACAAACTGGCAGACGTTCCTTTCCTGTGGACCAACTTATTTGGTCCAGGAGTTGACGGTCACCTCCAGCGTATCGAGAAGTCCAGTGCCACCTTGGACTCTGTTACTTCTGCCCGAAAAGAACCCCAAGGTTCTAAGAAGCAGCAGAAGAAGAAACCCTTTCAGCCTTCTACCCCTGCAGCCAAGCAGCCCCAGTGTCAAACTGGGCAGCAGCAGCAGCAACAGGCTCAATCTTGGCACCCTCGGCCCAAGTCCAGGGCTTCGGCGAACCGTAATTCCAGAGGGAAAGATCCCAGCAGCCCCTCCACCGGTCCTTCATCCTCCAAGCCTGTGCAGTGACGGGATGGGGGCAGCCAACCCCATGCCCATCATGACCACTCTGGGTCCTCCCATGGGGGATCGGCTCCGCCACTTCCTTTCAACCTGATCCGCTGTCACAACGAACAGGTGGGTCTTGAAAGTGATCAGCCAGGATCTGCCTCTGGAATTCAAGCAGTACCCTCCAAGCCGAGCCTGTGCCCCATGGGAGGAAAAGGTATCCGCCCATACTCGGCTGGCTCTCAGAGATGACATTGCCCATCTCCTCTGCAAGGAGGAGGTAGTCAGAGTCGAGGATCCCCCTGTCAACCCAAGGTTCATTTGCAGGTACTTCTGGTCCTGAAACGGATGGGGTCTGAAGCCCCATTCTAGATCTGCATGACCTGAATCGGTTTCTCAGGTCTCGCACCTTTCGGATGGTTACTCTGTCCCAGATCATGCCATCCCTTGAGCAGCACATGTGATTCTGCTCCCTGGATCTACAGAACGCGTTCTTCCACGTCCCAATCCATCAGTCCCACCAACCGTTCCTCTGCTTCAGGGTGGAGGGAACCCTCTATGAGTTCCAAGCCATGCTGTTCAGCCTGTCATCGGCCCCAAGGATCTTCACCAAATGCATAATAGTGGTGGCGGCCCATCTTAAGCATCAAGGGGTCAGAGTGTACCCCTTTCTCGACGATTGGCTAGTATTGGGTCTCTCCAGACTGGAGGTGGAGAGGTCCAGGGATCCGGCCCTTCGTGCCCTCACAGGTGATTTGCTTCAGTGAGGCAGAGCTCGACTCTTGCTGAGCCAGAGCCAGGCTCCCTGCCGGACAGGGTGGAGGTTCTCTCCTCCTTTGCCAGATAATTTCTGGTTGGGCAGTTGCACCCTACCCGGGACTTCCTGCAACTTCTGGGTTACATGGTGGCCTGCACCTCCGTGTTCTGATGGGCTCAGTGGCATATGCGCCCCTTTCAGTGAGAGCAGGCCAGCCAGTGGTCTCAGCGACACGATCATTTTGACCAGCTGGTCACTGTGGCCCAGAAGATGTTGGACGGCCTCCAGTGATGGACCATCCTAGAACATTTGCGGGGAGGAATCATGTTTGTCTGCCGCGAGCCAATGGCCGTCCTAATGACCAATGCCTCTCTCATGGATCGGGGTGCCCACATGGAGACTCAGAGTCCACAGGCTGTGGACCCCTGAGGAATCCCAATGGCATATCAACCTGCTGAAGCTCCAAGCAGTTCGGTTGTCGCTGACTGCATTTGCTCTGGTCCTTCGGGGTCAGGGGGTTCAAGTCCGGACGGACAACACCATGGCCATGTACTACCTCAACAAACAGGGCAGCACACACTCCCGGCCTCTGTGCAGAGAAGCTCTCCGCATCTGAACCCTTGTGAGACGACTGGAGGCAGATCTCCTAGCCATCTATGTGGCAGGAGCCTCGAATCAGTTGGTGGATGCTCTCAGCCACGTTAGCGAGGCGTCCCATGAGTGGTCTCTCCATTCAGAGGTAGTTCACAGCCTGTTCTCCCAGTGGGGCACCCCTCAGGTGGACCTGTTTGCCTCCAGGGAGAACACAAAGCTGAGGCTGTTCCATGCCCGCACCACTCAGCAGGGCTCACTGCAAGAGGATGCCTTCTCGAGGCCATGGACCCCAGGCCTCTTCTGTGCCTACTCTCCACTTCCCTTGGTCCACAAGGTGCACCTCAAGGTCAGGAGGGACAAGGCAGAGGTGATCCTGGTAGCCCCCAACTGGCCTCGCCAGTTCTGGTATCCAGATCTCCTCAGCCTCAGCCTCAGCATCAGGCTCCCGAGGCATCTTCCAGCACACCCAGACCTGCTCGCTATCAATCAGGGGAGGGTACTCCACCTGGACCTTCAGTCCCTGCACCTGACAACCTGGTTCCTGAGCAGCTAGAGTTCCATGCTTTGGGTCTCTCTGACGATGTACCCCAGTGTAGTTGAGGCATCTAGGGAGGAGTGGACCAGAAAGTGCTATGCCTTCAAGTGGAAGAGATTCTCCATTTGGTGTCAGGGCAAGGTCCTGGATCCCTTGTCCTGTCCAGTGGCTAGCATCCTCGACTACCTTTGGTCTCTCGCCAAAGGAGGTCTTCGGTCTACGACCCTTAAGGTGCTCCTGGCAGCCATCTCTGCTTACTGGGCGCAGGCCGGTCAGCAGAAGGCTTCTTTAAAGGCCTCGACCACATTTCCCCTCCGGTGTGTGAACCACCACCACCGCAGGATCTACTGCTGGTACTGGCAAAGCTCATGGGCAAGCCATTCGAACCGATGCACAGGTGTGAGATGTCACATCTGTCATGACGACTACCTTCTTGGTGGCTGTCACATCAGTCAGAAGGGACTGTGGAACTTCAGACGCTCTCTGTAGAGTCTCCCTACCTGGTCTTCAACAGGAACAAGGTTGTCCTGGGCCCCAACCTGAAGTTCCTTCCGAAGGTTGTGTCAGAGTTTCACATTAATCAGGTGTTGACTCCGCCAGTCTACTACCTTAACTACACCTCGGAGGTCCAGTATAGGCTCCATACTTTGGACCTGAGATGAGCGCTCTCTTATTATAAGGAGCGAATGGCTGAAGTTCAGGGAGAGGTTCGCCAGCTGTTTGTCACCTACGCTGAAGCTGCACCTGGCAGGCCTGCGGCAAAGCAGATGATTGGCAGATAGATAACATCCTGTATTGATCTCTGCTACTGGTTGGCAGGCAAGAAGCCTCCCTTAGGGATAAGAGCTCATTCCAGCCACCATACTGCTGCGTTGGTGGCTGCTTCTAGGGATGTCCCTATCCAGGATATCTGCAGGGCTGCTACCTGGAAGTCAGCAAACACCTTCATTACACATTGCCACATCGACATAGAGTCATGCCGGGATGCTGGGTTTGGGGCTTCAGTTCTCTAATCTCTGTTCCCTAAGTAGGGTGTGTGCACCTTACTTCCCTCTTCCCGGAGAACTGCTAGGAGTCTGCCAACAAGTGTGGATAGAACAACATATCCATGGTCCTAGAAAAACAGGTTACTCACCTGTAACAATAGATCTTCCACGGAGTGGTCTCTTGCAGCAGGTAATGCACTTAGGTCATCGCCAGAGGTCGCTGTGGCGTACGGCAGCTCTTCTAGCAGTCTTTTCCAGGGTCCGCCCGCACATGACATCACCTTCCTGTTTCCTATATAAGTGTGGGTGGTCCCTTGAATCCTCAGTTCATTTTCCTGCAGTCTTCAGCTGGCACACAGCAGCTAGAGCAACTCAGTAGCAGTCATCGATGAGAATTTGAGCTTGGAAGCAGATTTTTTCTGTTTCACTTTCTACATCACCGAATGTCCAAAGAATCTACAAGCAAGATAATGCTATTTCGTTCCTGTCATTGCGATAGGAAAATCTACCATTTCGACAACCTGTGTAAGGTGTCTGGGACCCACACATGACACCACCTCCTGCATACATTGCCAAGATTTTAATCAGGAAACCCATCGTTGATGTCTGCAGAAAATTGAAAACTACTTAATGGAGCAGAAATTGTCTCTACTAGAGAATCAGGGGGCTCGTCCCAAGAGCTCCCCATCCACTGATTCTCATAAACTGCACAAAAAAGAGAGGAAGAAGCCCTCCTCATTCTCTGTGCCTAAACGCTCATCGACAGCCACCATCACAGGTGCTCCACCTTTGAAGGTGCATTCACAGACTGCCTCATCAACGGGGGGTTTCACCCTTCCGTCAATGGCACTTTCCAGCACTCTTACAGCGGTCTGTGATGAATCCTTTGGGTTCCATCGATGGGGATCTTCTCCTGTCGACGGTGACTTCATTTGAGCACTCTACTCATGTTTCCCCAGCGGCCCCGTTGACGAGAGGTCGCATTCCAATGGAGAAACGTACTGCATTTGCCATACATTCCGTCCCTCCACCCTCACAGGTGTATTCTCATAGGGGCCTGGCAGACAGGGATCAGGACCCTGGGCTCTACCACCCAGGTGCAAGACCTGTTCAGACTACATGCCCAGTCCCCTCAACACTCCCCATGGTTTCCCAGAAGCTCCCCTCCCTACCCCCTCTCCCTCCGTGGATGTTGCCTCAGTAGTTCAGCAGGTTCTGCATGCATCCAGCATACTCGGCCCTCCGATCCAGGGGAACTGAGTCACCCATCCCATTCCCCCAACTCCTCCACCTTAATGTTTCCGGGGTGACTGAGACCTTTCACCACCCTGGTCACCTCCCTCATACGTGGATGACTACCTATCAGACAAGGCTGAATTTCCGGCAGATTTTACGAGAGATCTGGAGGATGAGGAATTTCAGGACCTGGATTTGCAGCCCTAGTCCCTTCTTTCAGATATTTCCTCCCTAAATGATAATTTATCCTGTCAGACGGCTGTCTCTCCTCCCGATGACCCATCCTTCCATGAGATGATGGTCCAAATTCAGAAAGTCATGGGATTTTCCACTACCAGACATGACAAACAACGTAAGGATATGGCAGACTAGAACTACCAGAGGAGCAGTCCTAGTGATACCCCCACTTATACAAACCTGCCAAAATGCTGTACTTGCAGCATGGAATCAACCTTCCACTGTTAAGACTATTCCCCTCAAGGTGGATCGCCTCTGCCAGGCTCCTGTGGCTCACTCTTTTCTATCCACTACTCCTGAAGCAGATTCAGTAGTGATTACTGCCGCTCAAGATCTTACTAAACCACCAAAACACATGAGCTTCTTACCTCCTGATAAAGATTCCCGTAGGATAGACTATCTGGGGAAAAGGTATTCCAAGCAGGTACCATGAATCTCAGAATCCTAAATTATATGGGACACATGATCAAATACCAGTGTACATGCTGGTCCTCTGCCATAGAATTAGTCAGTAAACTCGCTCCACAGGAAAGGGAACAATTACTGACTACAATATTTACTGGCAATTCCATCTCCCAACACCTACTTCATTCGGGATATGATGTGGTTGATACTTTCGGCCCACATGTCAGCAACCAGCATTACCTTGCATCGCCATGCTTGGCTTCGCGTCTCAGGCTTTACACCAGATGTACAGCATAGAGTGGTCAATGCCCCCTTTAATGGGTCTAAACTTTTCAGCCCAGGTACCCAAACACTGATAGATGATCTCCAGTCTTCAGGACAGACACCACGGATGGTATGGCATGTACCATACCTCCCAGCCATTGTATCGTCCTCAGTCCTCCTTTTATTCTAAAAGAGGTGAAAAATATAGAGGCAGATTCCGAGGTCGTTTCCAGCCTTCCAGAACAAACACCTCTGCCGCCAAGGGCTCCCCCTCCCACCCTCCTGGTTGGGCTGGTCAGCCCGTCTCGCAGTGACCAACTGGGGCTCTGTCCATGCTTCCTCGACCAGGCCTCGGAAGCCATGGGCGGTCGTTTTGCCCTCCATTTAGAGGCCTGGCGAACTATCACATCAGGTGAGTGGGTACTTCAGATCATTCAGAGGGGGCACACTCTGGAACTCCTTTCCATGCCTCCCCCTCATCCCCCCCACTCTGTCCACTACCCACCCAACCACATTCCTATTGTCCAGGAGGAACTACGGGCTCTTCTGACCAAGAAGGCTGTTTATTTGGTACTCCCGGCAGAACACCAAAAGGGGTTTTATTCCCATTTCTTCCTAGTGCCCAAATGAACTGGAGATCTCAGACCGATACTAGACCTCAGACAATTGAACATATACATCCAGTACAAAATGTTCCACATGGTCACCCTAAATTCCATCATCCCAGTGTTGAAACAAGGAGATTGGCTGTGTGCCCTAAATATGAAGGATGCCTACCTATATACCCTTATCCATCCTGCCCACCACATGTTTCTTCGTTTTCACCTGTTGGTACAACACTACCAATTTTGAGCACTCCCGTTCGGCCTTTCTTCTGGCCCAAGAGTGTTTACCAAGTGCCTAGAGGTAGTGGCAGCAGCCCTATGAAGGGATGGGCAATTTGTCTTCCCGTATCTGGATGACTAGCTCACCAAGGCAGGGTCCAAAACCTCTCTCTTTTCCTCCCTACACACAACACTAGCTCTGTTCCATCCTCTAGGGATTACAGTCAATTGGCCCGAAGTCCAATCCGACCCCTACACAGTCGCTCCAATATATGGGAGCGGTCCTAGACACTGTCTCCGCCAGGGCCTACCTCCCGGCCGACAGACAAGACAAGCTTTTATTGCGGGCTTCTCACATATAAACCCAGAAAGTAGTCACAGCCAGACGAATGTTATATCTTCTAGGACACATGGCCACTACCATCCCTACAGTAGCACTTGCCCAGCTTCACATGAGACCAGTCCAGTGGATTCTCCAGAACTAGTGGTCTCAAAAAACAGGAAATTTCAAAGACAAAATCAGAGTCATTCCCACGTTGCAGTCCACTCTAGTATGGTGGACCCTCTGAGCCAATCTATGTCAAGGCGTGCCCTTCCAGTCTCCCCCCCCACCCCTGCAGACATTGACCACGGATGTATCCCTAGAAGGGTGGGACGTACACCTGGGTCCTTACAGGACACAAGGCAAGTGGACCAGTTCTATCCCTCCTATCCACATCAGTCTCCTGGAGATCAGGGCGGTTCGTTTAGCCCTCCAGGCTTTTCAACTTCACTTGTCCCCGGGACCGTTGCTGGTTCAGTCAGACAACACCTCAGTAGTACTCTACCACAACAAACAAGGAGGTACGAAGTCCCATTCTCTGTGCAGAGAGATGATTGCAGTCTTTCAGGAAGCCATATAGCAACACCTTGTACTCACAGCCATCCATCTACCAGTATGCCACAAACTCCTGGCCGACTTTCTCAGTCGCCAGTCGTCCCTACACGAATGGACACTTAAGCACAAAGTGCTTCAGAAAATCTTTCATCTGTGGGGGACCCCGCAACTGGATCTGTTTGCCTCCCCAGTCAATCACCATCTTCCCAGATACTTTTCCATTATCCTGAGCAAAAAGGGATGGTCTGTAGATGCTCTGTCCCAATTATGGACAGGACTCTTCTTATATTCTTTCCCCGTGTCCCTCTCCTGCAATGAACCCTAGTGAAATTACAACTCAAACCTGCCACCATGATTCTCACAGCCCCTCTGTGGCTTCGGCAGGTGTGGTTCTCCCTACTTTAACAGTTCTCAGTGGAGGAACCTATCCCATTACCAATAAGACCAGATCTAATGACTCAGAATCAAGGGACCCTTCTACATCCCAACCTGAAGGCATTACACCTTCACGCTTGGCTCCTGAGAATGCTTTCATAGCATGACTACAAGTGTCCTCCCCTGTTGCCAATCTTCTACTGGCGTCACGTAAACCAGCGACCAGAGAAACTTGTAATGCCAAACGGAAAGTCTCTTCCATTTGGGCTGCCTCCCGGTCATTAGATCCTTATTCTTGCCCACTGACGAAAGTATTGGATTACCTGGCCTTGATTACCAAGACAGGATTAGGAGTCCATTTGGCCTCGATTTTGGCCTTCCGTCAACCTCTTGATGGCAGATTACTGTATCAATATCATCTAGCCAAAATGTTTTTAAGAGGAATGTTACATATTAAGCCACCTATCAGAAGACCCACTCTCCTGTGGGATCTCAATTTTCTAATAGAGAAGTTAACTCTTGAACCCTTTGAACCAGCGGCCACTTGTGACCTCCGTTTTCTTTCTTGGAAAACACTCTTCTTAGTGGCTGTCACTTCGGCTCGGCGTATTCTGAGCTTCATGCCCTCATGTGTAAAGAACCTTACTTAATTTTTCACAGAGACAGAGTGGCACTTTGTACCAACCCTTCCTTTCTATCTAAGGTAGTGTCTGAACACACCTTAAATCAGTCTTTGGTGCTACCAGTATATTACCTTGAACACTCCAATTGAGGTGAATCCCTCCTACATACTCTAGATCTCCATCATATATTATGATATTATACTAATCGAACTAAATCGATTAGAAAAACCTCTCAACTTTGTATTACCTTCGCCTCAAGCAGGGATGGTCTCCTGGTCACTAAATGGACCCTCTCCCAATTGGCTAGCACATTGTGTCACATTTTGCTGCACAAAATACAGCAAGCCATTACCAGGATCTATCCAAGCCCATTCTACCAGAGCTATAGCCACCACAGCGGCCTGCTTTAAAGGGGCCTCTATCACAGACATTTGCAATGCAGCTACTTGGTCCACAATTCATACATTCACGAAGCATTACAACTTAGACGTTGCTTCACGCAGTAGGACGGCCTTTGGCCGGTCTGTCCTACAAGGCCTCCTGTCATAATGACCACCCTTCTTGGATTTACTGCTTGGGATTCATCCCAAATGTATTACCTGCTGCAAGAGACCACTCTGTGGAAGACAGTACAGCTATGTAAGAACTTACCGTAACAGTAGATCTTTGAGGAGTGTCTCTTGCAGAAGGTACGATCCCCGCCCTCCGTCCCCCTCCTTCTCTAGGAGAACAAATTCTGTTCCAGTGACTTATGGGTTGGGATACATATGGTACCTCGGCTTCCCCTTGGTCCTCGCTTAGCGAGCTGAATCCAGCGGGGAAAACTAAGGATACCAGGGACCGCCCACACTTATATAGGAAACAGGAAGGTGATGTCATGTGTGGGCGGCCTGTGGAAAAGTCTACTAGAAGAGCTGCCATGCGCCACAGCGACCTCCGGTGACGACCCAAGTCTATTTACGGTAAGTTCTTATGTAACTCTATTTTCTAGGAGTGGTATATGTTGTTCATCCACACGAACCCACCCGACTTCTCTGGCTTCGACACACAACCCTCTGCTTCCAGCGGGCAAGATCTCACATCATGGGGCTGAGCCAAGGCTTATACCACCTGGGTGGGTGGGAGGAGCCAGCTTTCAGACCATCCAGCAAGATTTAAATGGAAAGGGACATACCAACAAGTGTGGATGAACAACATATACCACTCCTAGAACTATTGTTACAGTTGAATAACCATTTTTTTATTTCTTTGCCCTTATGTCACTTTTACAGATTTCTTGTGCTTTTTTTAGTGCTTCCCTCGTGGCTGCGATGGAAGACAAGTCCATTCCCGGGTTCGGTCGGTGCCCTTGCGGGCAGAAGATGTCTCACACCGACCCTCACACCAGGTGCCTTTACTGTCTCGGATACGACCACAATCCACAGGCTTGCGATCTCTGTCTGTCCTTCTCTCCTTCCGTGCTTGAGGACCACGCTGCCCGACTTCAGCTGGGGCGACCAGAGAAACGGTACCCACCGGTAAAGTCGAAGGAGGCCTGTTGGGTGGTGTCTGCGGAGGCGGGCTCCACGGAGCAAGTTGAACAGCTGGAACAGCTCACGCCGCTTGAGAAGGAGGTGGCCCAGGCCGCGGGCCAGTCCCACTCAACTAAAGGAGAGGGTCCTTCTGGGTCTCATATCTCTTGGTCCAAGAAGAAGGATGCTAAAAAAGGTAAATCCCAGCATCGACGTTCATGGGAGCGGGAGAGATCTCGCTACCCAGATCATCTCCTCTTGGCTTCAGTCGAGGTTGCGGCCTGGGCCTCTGGTTTCACGGAGTCCCTGTCAGACCAGCCATCCGAGACTCCTGTCGATGAGGCCGAGAGTTTTCCCGAGCCCAGTGACAGGTTGTCAACTGAGGAGGCCGACAACACTCTTTCTTGGACACTGGTGCTCCCAGTGCCCTTTGAGGACTTGCCTCAGTTTGCTGAGCCAGTGTCCCCTTTCAAGGACCCTGAACCAGAGGAGCAGTGGGATTCTCCCGCTCCTTCATCGTCCCGCTGACAGTTGAGGTCTCGTTCCTCTTGCGCTTCGGGTAAGTCCCGCCGACATCGGCGATCCTGGCCCTGACACTGCAGAAAGCGGCTCCGCTGCTCGTCATCCTCATCCTCCTCGGCAAAGGGGAGGCTCTGGTGCAAGTTGCATTGGCGCAATGAGGACCTCATGTGGCAGCAACTTCTTTTGGCTGGCAGCCAGTCGGCGCCAGCTTCCACACCGGCAGTTAAGTGGCTGAAGCCGTCTCCTCCCTATGGTTCCTCGTCAAGGATCCGGTTTCGGCACTGACTGCTCGGCCAAAACTGGCTGCTCCGCCCATTGTGGTGGATCCACAGCCGAAGATCGGGGCACCGACCAAGGATTCTCGGCCGGCTAAAGGTTTACCCCATCGGTTGTCAGTCACTCTCACCCCCGATCATCCTCGGCATGTGGAGAGTGGCTCAGGCGGTCAACAGTTGTATACGAACTCTTCAGAGTCCGAGGACTCCTCGTTGCATTCCCGTCTAGTCGACCTGGAATCCTTGGGGGTCTGTCTGTGGACAAGAACCCCACCTCGTTCCTGGGTATTCTTCGACTCATCTCGGAGTCCACCAGGATACCGCTCGAACCAGTGCAATAATAGGCCAGATATATCCCCTTAAAGAGATTCTGGACAAAGGGGATTCCCCCAAGAAGGCCTTCCCTGTGGCCAAGGCCATTGTGGGTACGGCTTTAGAGCTCTGGCAGTGCTCGGCCTCCTGTCTTGCGCTTTCTGCCAGGATGGCCCGCAAGTATGCAGTCCCTACCGGCTCCCTCTCTGGCTTCTCGGAGCACCCCTCGGCCGAGTGGTTGTTGGCGATAGCGTTTTCAGGCACTCAGGTAACACTAGGGACGTGGACAAGCCTCCAGATAAGGAGTCAAAAAAGCCAGATTATTCTGGGAGGAAAGTGTACGCTGCCACCTCTTTTGGCCTTGGCCAGGCTAGCTTAGCCATTGTGATGGCACTTTTCTCTCATGCTCTGTTATACTCCCTGGATGAGGTGCTCCCTCATCTCCCGGCCAACCTTCAGACCACAGTCAAGCAGGTTCGGGACCAGGGAAGGATGGTGGCTAAACAGCAGCTCTGGACATTGGAGACTGTAGTGCCCAGTCAGTTGCGGCCGCAGTGTCCATGTGCCACAGGGCTTGGTTGTGGATCTCGACCTTTATGGCAGATACCCAACACAAGCTAGCAAATGTCCCCTTTCTGGGCACCAACCTGTTCGGGCCCAGGGTGGAGAGTTACCTACAGTGCATGAAGAAGTCTAATGCCACCTTAGACTCTGTTGCATCTGCTCAGACGGACAGTGGTCGCCAACAGCAATGTAAGCTTTTTCGTCCATCCGCTCCTGCGAGAAGATCCGCCCAGCAGCAGGGCCAGCAGGCTCATGCTTGGCATCCTATAGCCAAGTCTAGCACTACATCGGTCAGGAAGCCCGGGGAAAAGGCCCTGGTGGCTCCTCGGCCGGTCCCCCCTCCTTCTCCAAGCCTGTCAAGTTGTGGGGTGCCACCCCCAACCCCGTCTCGCCTCCCATGGGTCCCCTCGTGGGGGGCCAGCTCAGCCACTTCCTTTCCGCCTGGCCTGCTATCACCATGGACCACTGGGTGCTGGAGGTGGTCAGCAGGGGCCTGCCTCTGGAATTCGAGCAGGTCCCTCCCTTTCAAGCCGGTGCCTGCGTGGGGCCACCGGATCCGTACCCTCCCTGTCGACTCTGCGAGACAACATAGGTACTCCTCCGCAAGGGGGTAGTCAGCAAGGTGGCGGATCATCCTTCTTGCCCAGGGTTTGTGTCCAGGTACTTCCTGGTTCTAAAACGGATGGGGGGGCTGGGGCCCCATTCTCAATCTGCATGACCTGAACAAGTTCCTAAGGCCACGCACCTTCCGGATGGTGACTCTGGCTAAGATCATGCCATCCCTGGAACAGGGCATGTGGTTCTGCTCCCTGGACCTTCAGGACGCCTTCTTTCACATCCTAATCCGTCCGTCTCATCAGCGGTTCCTCCGCTTTCGAGCAGAAGGAACCCTCTGCGAGTTCCGGGCCATGCCCTTCAGCCTTTCTTCAGCTCCCAGGATCTTAACCAAATGCATGGCAGTGGTGGCATCATTCCTGCTGCACCGCAGGATCTGGATGTACCCTTACCTGCACAATTGGCTGATAGCAGCCCCCTCCAGCTTGGAGGTGGAGCAGTCCAGAGATCTGGCCCTCCGAGTTTGCTCTCAGCTGGGCCTCCTCATCAATGAGGCCAAGTCGGAATTCGTGCCTTCGCAGTGATTCAGTTCATTGGGGTGGAGTTCGACTCTCTCTGAGCCAGAGTCCGGCTCCCAGCAGACAGGGCCAAGGTCCTTTCCTCCTTTACCTAATCATTTTGGGTTGGGCAATTGTGCCCTGCCCAGGACTTCCTGCGCCTTCTGGGTCTTATGGCGGCCTGCACCAGCGTGGTCCGTTGGACCCACTGCCATATGTGCCCCCTGCACTGGGGTCTGGCCTGCCAGTGGTCTCAGTGTTCTGGTCACCTATACCAGTCAGTCTCCATGACCCAGGAGATGTGGGACGGCCTGCAGTGGTGGCTCGTCCCAGCTCATCTGCAGGAGGGAAGCCTAGTTGTCTGCCTCAAGCCGACGGTCATCTTGACAACCGACACCTCTGTGATGGGTTGGGGTGCCCATCTGGGGGAGCACAGAGCCCATGGACTCTGGTTCCCTCAGGAGTCCCGATGCCACATCAACCTGTTGGAGTCTCCGAGTGGTCCGACTAGACCTGACCACCTTCACTCCGTTCTTTCGGGGTCAAGTGGTCCAGGTCCAAACAGACAACTCCACGACCATGTGCTGTCTCAGTTGACATGGTGGGTCACACTCCTTGCCTCTGTGCAAGGAGACTCTTTGCATTTGGTCCCTCGTGCTCAGCCTGGGGGCAGATTTCCTAGCCATTCATGTGGCAGGAGCCTCAAACAGTCTGGCCGATGCCCTCAGCCAGATTGGCGATGCATCTCACGAGTGGTCTCTCCTTCTGAAGGTGGTACAAGATCTGTTCTCCCACTGGGGCACACCTCAGGTGGACCTGTTCACCTCCAAGGAGAATGCCAAGCTGAGGCTGTATCATGCCCGCCGCCCTCAGCAGGGCTCGCTGTAGTGGGATGCCTTCTCGAGGCCTTGTACCCTAGGCCTCTTTCACGCCTTCCCTCCATTTCCCTTGATCCACAAGGTGCTCCTCAAGGCAAGGAGGGATAAGGCACAGGTGATCCTGGTAGCCCCAGACTGGCCCAGCCAGTTCTGGTATCCAGATCTCCTCAGCCTCAGCTCCAGGCTCCCGGGGCAGCTTCCAGCCCACCTGGACCTGCCTTCCATCAACAGGCGGAAGGTACTCCATCCGGACCTTCAATCCTGGCACCTGGCGGCCTGATTCCTGAGCGGCTAGAGTTCCAGGCCTTGGATCTTTCCGACGAGGTCCTCAGTGTTGTTGAGGCGTCCCGTAAGGAGTCGACCAGAAAATGTTATGCCTCTAAATGGAAGAGATTCTCCATTTGGTGTCAGGGCAAGGGGTTGGATCCCTCTTCCTGCCCGTTGGCTAGCATTTTGGACTACCTGTGGTCCCTTTCTCAGCAAGGGCTTCGGTCGACGGCCCTTAAGGTGCACCTGGCAGCCATCTCTGCTTACCAGGCGCATGCCGGCAAGCAGTCGGTGGCACAGCAGAAGGTGGTCTGGTGCTTTTTCAAGGGCCTAGATCACATATCCCCTCCGGTGTGTGAACCTCCGCCTCCGTGGGATCTACTGCTTTTATTGGCTAAGCTCATGGGCAAGCCATTCGAACCGATGAACAGGTGTGACATCTCTCACCTGTTGTGGAAGGCCGCCTTCTTGGTGGCTATCACTTCAGCCAGAAAGATGGAAGAGCTCCAGGCGCTTTCCATTGAATCTCCCTACCTGGTCTTCCACAGGGACAAGGTTGCCCTGTGCCCCTACCCAAAATTTCTTCCAAAGTTGGTGTCGGAGTTTCACCTGAATCGGGTACTGACCTGAATCAAACCTCGGAGGCTGAGTACATGCTCCATACTTTTGGACCTGAGAAGAGCGCTCGCCTACTATAAAGAGCATACGGCAGAAGTTCATGGAGAGGTTCGCCAGCCGTTTGTCACCTACGCTGAAGCCGCACCTGACAGACCAGCAGCCAAGAGGATGATTGGCAGCTGGATCACTTCCTGCATTGATCGCTGCTATGAGCTGGTGGGCAAGGAGCCTCCCGTAGGGTTAAGAGCTCATTCCACCCACTATACCACTGCTTCGGTGGCTGCTTCTAGGGATGTCCCTATCCAGGAAATCTGCAGAGCTGCTACCTGGAAGTCAGCACACACCTTCATTTCCCATTACCACATCGACCTCGAGTCACGCTGGGACGCAAGTTTTGGGGCCTCAGTTCTCCAGTCCCTGTTCCTAAGTAGGGGGTGTGCACCTTGCCTCTCTCCTCCTGGAATACTGCTAGGAGTCTGCCAGACAGTGTGGATCGAACAGCATATCCACGTCCCTAGAAATACAGGTTACTCTCCTGTAACAGGAGTTCTAGGAGTGGTATATGTTCATCCATATGGACCCACCCGACTTCCCTGGCTTCGGCACACAACCTGGCTTCCAGCAGGCTAGATCTGGCGTCATGGGATGGAGCCGAGGGTTTTACCACCCAGGTGGGTGGGAGGAGCCAGCTTGAAGACCTTCCGGCCCATCTTAAAGCGGCAAGCTACCTGCCAGACAGTGTGGATGGATGAACAACATATACCACTCCTAGAACTCTTGTTACAGGTGAGTAACCTGTATTTTTTTTTTATGTTCATTTATTTATGTAGGGTCATTACAATTAGTAGTTGAGTAGAGTTCTAGTGTTTGGCTTACAGGTAGTGCTCACACTAGAACTGGCTGGCGTAGTAAGGGCAAGTAGAGCAGCAAAAATAAGGCCAGTGCAGTTTGTGTGCTAGCTAAGCCAGTCTGGATTCAGCATTCTGACCATACATTTTATAATGAATATTTTCTGTTCAGCACACATGCCAAATGAGTACAAGAAGATCCCTTTGTAAGAGATGGAATTTTGTTACATGAATGTTCGCAAATTATTCTGTTTAGCTTAAATTTTGATTTCTGAGCAGCAGCATGGTTAAATATGCATTGAGTGATGTGCACACATAAGTTCACAGTATTTGGTATTAAAAAAGTAACAGTTTCTAAACAAAAGTAATGGCATGAGCCATTGAAACTAGTAATTCCATATCACTATGTTGCTGATCTCTCTTCTTTTCCTTACAGGGAAACTGTGTAAACTTGACTGAAGCATTGGCACTGTATGAAGAGCAGCTTGGCAGGCTTTATTGTCCTGTGGAATTTTCAAAGGAAATTGTGTGTGTTCCTTCATATATGGAATTGTATCCTTTTCATAGTGCACAGTAGTCCTTTCAATAAAATGTGTGGGGGAGAGTGTTGGCAGATATCAAGACTTGTTAGCACTGTAGATGAAACACAAAGCACAAGGATGTTAAGGAGATTAAAGGATGTTTGGAAAGTGCAGGGACATTCAGCAGAGAGACAGAGAAAGAGAGATTAAGCACTGCAGAGCCATGCCTAAGGCAGTGGGATAAGATGGGCATCCCAACAAGTGGGCTAAGCCTTTTTGCCCAACTTGACTTTGCCTGGCACATCTTTTGAACACTGGTCCTACATTTGCAAATCCTTCAGTTCCTTTGAAAATTGGCAACATTGGCTAGTAACACAGATCAGAACTCCAGCCAGCCCTCTTTCCCAAGCAAATGCACAGAGTGAATTATGCAGCACAATAAATCTGTATTTACTTCTGTACCATTCGTTTTTTTCCAGTCCAGAACATCCTTGTAAATAAGCGCTGTCCGGGGAACAGATCAGGGGAATAAAAGAGTATTTTACTACCATTTTTGCATGATTCTCTCCCTGATTTTAGGAATTTGTTTCCCACTTAGAACATTTACAGTATTTGATGCACATGCACAAAACTGGCAGTACCATGTAATGCACTACACACTAAGACTGGAAACAGTAGTGGTAGGGGAAAAAAGGAGTCATCAGTTGTGTACTGCATAGGAGGCCACTTCAGGACAGGAGTTGCTGACTGTTTGGTTAGAAGGTCTGTTGCAACGTGGCAGACTGTTAAAAATACAGGCAAAGCAAGATTTCACAGAAGTATCAGACATAGCCAGTGGCTGCAGGTGCGGTGCCCAGTAGGATGGAGACTCGGTTTAGATGTGGGAGGAGGGGGCAGTCCACGGGGGTGTACGCATCAGAAACAGTGGGGGAGTGAGTGAACGCATCACATACAGTGGGAGGAAGTGCACACATCAGATACAGTAGTGGAGGACTGCATGCATCAGATACGGGGGAAGGGGAGCACACACATCCGATACAGTGGTAAAACAGGTAGATGCATGGTATTACTGCCATTTGGATAAAAATACTACTGGGTGAAAGAAGCTAGTAGTAGATATTTCCCAGTCCTAAAAATTATCTGGATCCTTGAGCACTGTCATTGAGGAACCAGTTAAACTAAGGGAGGAAACAGTTGTTCGTGCCTCCCCCCCACCCTTGATTATGAAGAAGCAAGGAGGGCCGGAGGGGTGTAAGAAGATGGGTGGGGACAAGGGAGGCATAAATCAGGAAAGCAGGAATAAAGGAGACCACTAACAAAGAAGGTAGAAAGGGAAGTGGTGGGTCGGGGGGGAGCGTCAGGGAGCAGCAGTGGGCAGTAGTGGGGAGGGAAGGCAGAGAAGCAGGCAGGGAGTGTGTAAGGTGTGGAGAGCCATGTGCACCAGTGCTAGGAACCTGGGAAGTAATATTTTGGACCTGGAGGCCATCATCGTAGAGGCTAGCGTGAATTTGGCGGCCATAATGAGTTGTGATGCACGGATAGTCACGACTGGGACATGGCCATATAGGACTACTCTCTATCAGGAGAGACGGAGAAGGGAGGAGGTGTTGTACTATATGTGAGGCAGGGAATCAAGACCACAGTTGTACAGGGGCACATGGTCTGTGAGTCAGCCTGGAGATGGGCGTGGGGGCCGCTGTCCATACAGGAGTGGTATACAGACCTCCAACACAGGGAGAGTAGTTGAATAAGGCACTTGGGGAAGCCATCATTAGGATAACAAGTAAGGGGGAGGTGCAAATAGTTGGTGACTTCGATCTGCCAAATGTGGATTGGAGCCTTTCAACTGCTGCTTTGGCAAGGAGCAGGGCCGTCCTTGACTCCATGAAAGAGGCTTTTCTCAACCAGCTACTCAGTGAACCCACTGGGGACAGGGCTATGGGGGACCCAGTGCTTACAAGCAGAGACAGCATTGCAGAAGCCATGGTGGGCTGTCTACTAGGCACCAGTGAAAACCGTAGTGTGGTTTAACTGTAAGACGGTAATGGAGGCACACCACACAAGGACAAGGGTCTTGGACTTTAGGAAGGCAGGTTCTAAAAGAATGGGGGACTGCCTCAGAAACTGATTCTTGGGGGGTTGGGAGTATTGCCAGGGATGAGTAGAGACTCAGTGGTGCAAAATAAGGGAGGGCATAATAAAGGCAACCAGCCTCTGTGTAAAGGAAGTGAGTAAAAAAAAAGGAAGGAAAAAGGCTGAGACTGTAGACTGAGAGCAGTGCTCATGTATGCAGTGCTGAGGAGCTTTATCATTTACCTACTTCTGCTCCTTGGCTCTATCAACCCCAGCCCTGGCCATTCCACTCTTAACCCCCCACCCAAAATGAGCATAGCAATTACAGAGGTTTCATTGACTGCCTGTGCATCAACGTGGGCAGCCTCATCCCCAGATTCGCTGAATTCGAAGCCCTCATGCTGTCCAAAAACCTGAAGTGGTTGCTGTCACTGAAACCCGACTAATGAACAAAATTCCAGACACCGAAGTAGCTCTTCTCTTCTCCCTAGGAAGGACAGGTTTTGCAAGTGAGGAGGAGGGTGCCTCCTTTACACCAAGGATCACCTACAAGCCTCCCTGATCCCCTTGGCTTTGACTGTGACCTGCCTTGTGAGTTCCTGGCTGCCAGTATTAGCCTAGGCCATGGCAACCAAAACACTCATCAAAGCACTTGCCTACATCCCCCCATCTTGGTTGACCGAGGTTTCACTTACTTCTCTTCAGACACTGTGGGATACACAAGCAGGCAGCTAAGTAGGGGGGTAGGGTGCCGAGGGCAAACTTGAAGGATCGTAAGGTCCTCATCTGCCGACAATTTCTGTGTTTCTCTGAGCAAGTGAACAAGCTGAGCCAAAACCATGAAAAGCTCATTTTTGGTAATTTCAATATAAATTGGCTCACCCCTTTCTCCAGGAGGCATGAACAAAAGCTGGCAGACCTCTGCCTCAGTCAGGTGGTGAAGTTACCACATGGGTCAGTTACAGGCAAGCCATTGACTGCATCTTGACCTCTCACCCCAAAAGGCTTCACCAGGTGGAGGTTCTCCCAGATCTAATTAGAAACTACCCTCCTATATACTGCACGCAGACTGCAAAGCAGACAAGCCCCCCACTGAGATTCGTATACACCTGGTATCTGAGCAAGGGCAAATTTGCTGCTTTCAAAGCCTGCCATAATACTGACTTTAATTACCTGGACTGCATCCCAGATGCCAACCTAGCGCTTAATTGCTTTACCCACATCTTCCAGGAGACATGTGCCCTCTTTACCTCGCTATGTGAGAAGGAGTCCGAGGCAACACCAGTAGCTGGCTGAACCCTGACCTTTTGGCCCTCTTCAAACCAAGGGCTATATCCTGGACCCTATTTAAGAAGATGAGTTCCCCTCAGCACCTGCCAGAATTCAAAGAATTAAGGAACTGCTGCAAAACAGCCATCAGGAAAACCAACAGCAATTACTGCAAATCCAAAATTCAAGAAGCTTGAAATGACCTTAGGAGACTTCAGTATACCATCATTAATGTACTTGGAAGGAAAAGCAACTTCACCTCCACCCTGCTAATTGTTGACAGTCATCCGCTGACCCACATGCCATTGCGGAGTGTTTCAACACCTTCTTTGTAAATGTTTGGAAGGATCTGTAAAGTTCCCGGCCACCCAATCTGCACCTCAAGACACCACAGTTTCCTAGGCCGAGTCTAGACTTAAGTTTCATCATAAAAGGGTAAGCACTAGTACTGTAAGAAAATACCTACCACAATCTCAAAACAAGAATTAGACCAGACTGCATTAATATGAAGTTACTCAAACTGGTAACTGATGATGTGGTGTTGCCCATCCAGAAATTGTTCAATCTCTTCCCTCCCTGATGTCTGGAAACACGCCAACGTTATCCCAGTGTTAAAGTCAAGGGATCCCACAACTGTCTCTGACTTACAGCCCCTTATTTATTCTGCCCCATCTGTCAAAGGTACTTGAGAAAGTTGTCAGCAACCAACTGGTGGAATATTTCGTGTCACAGAATCTCTGGGCTGCCAAATAACATGACTTTAGGAAGATGTACAGTACTAATACTGCCCTAATTGAGCTTACTGAGGAACTCCATATTGCTTTGGACAGATGAGACTACGTCGATGTTGCCTTCCTCGATGTATCCGAGGCATTTGACATGGTACAGCACGACCTCTTACTAGCCAGACTCATAGAGCTGGGATTATCAATATATATGCCACTTCATAATTCTCTAACTAGGTGAGCAACAGGACCCAAAAGGTCAAATCTGGGGATGTGTTCTTCGGTCTACAGCCACTGACCACCAGAGTACCACAGGGCTCCATCTCGGGGCTCCTTCTGTTCATTCTGTTTGTAAACAAAGTCTCAGAAGTTTGTGACGACTCCAAAACCTGTTATATACCGATTGCACGGTTATCCTCACCTCACACCGTGACCTTGGGTCCCTCGAATGCAACCTCCAATCAGATTTACACAAAGTATGCTTTTGGTTTTCCAACAACAAGCTACTCATCAGCTCAAAAAAGATGAAATCCCTGCTATTCGGGAGCAGTCGTGCTCTAAAAGACAGACTAGGATTAAGTATCTCCACTCCAGATGGAGAACCCATCGAGCAAGCACAGATCAAATACTTGAGCATCTGTCTTGAGTCCACCCTGTCTTTCTCCCACCATGTTGACTCCATGGTCAAAAACATCCACCAGCAGCTAAGCTTACTCTACAGAAACAGGTCAAACCTCACCCCTGAGGGAAAAAAAACTACTAAATCTCTGGACTCATCATTTCCATCATCGACTGTGGGTCAGTAATTAATTCAACTGCTAATAACACTGCCCTCGACGAAATCTGTGTGGCCTTCAGCTGCACCGTTGGATTTGTACTTAACAGGAAACAGGACTCTCACCGATGTGATCTGTAAACCTCCACCAGATAGCTCCCTTTCACCTCTGTACCACCTTCAACTCTTCTCTGCTCATCAAAAGGGCCCTGTTTGGTCGGATACCTCCTGGAGTCTGCAGTCTACTAACCAAGAGAGACAGCTGCTATAACAGTAGGTCCATGGGTTATGGTAAACAGGCAGTGCCCTGCAGGAGAACCATTATGGGCCAGCGCACTTTTGAATGTGTAGTGGTCAAAGCCTGGAATGCGCTCCCACCAGTGGTGACTGTGCCCTCAATCTTCCATTCCTTCAAATCACTCTTTTCTCCCAGTGTCTCAAATGCAATGCCCTATAGCATTAATCCCAGACTTCAGTTACTCTGGAAACCCAGTCCCTCCTACAGCAATGCCCTTAATATGTTATTACCTAGCTTGTCTCCCTGCTCATTATGTATTGAAGAACCCAAGTCTTCTACCTTTGCCAAATTAATAGAAATCTCATGTCTGGTATTATGTATTTTTGCTCTGGTTTTATGTATTGTCTTTCCTATAATTAATGTTGTATATCACGTTTTTGTGATGTATTTACTAACTTGGACACCTTTGGAAAAAAAATAAAAATTAAAAGAGACAGTTATGGTTCTCTAGGGAAGTGGCCAAGGTAGTGAAGGAAAAAAGGGTGGCATTCACAAGAGGTATAAGAAAACACAAAGGGTAGAATACAGGGGGGTGTACCAGGTAAGACAGAGGAAGCAAAAAGGCAGTAAGGGTTTGGGGGGGCACAGGGAGAGAAGAGATAGCCAAAGGGGATAAGACTTTCTTCAGGGACATAAGTAAAAAGAGGAAAGCAAGCAGAGGGGTAGTGAGAATAAGGAGTACTGTAGGGGAGACTGTGCAGGAGAAGACCATGTAAAAGCAGACATCCTGAACAGGTACTTCTGCTCAGGCTTCATAATTGGGGGGGGGGGGACTGACCACCAGGGAGCTGCTGGAACTGGGGGAGGAGGACACAAGTCCATTTTCAAAGCAGAGAGTCCTGAAGGGACTAGCAGCTGTGAAGGTGGACAGGACTGTGGGACTGGACAGATGCGGCCAAGGGTACTCATAGAACTCAGGGAGGTGCTGGGTGCGCCAGTGATTGCCTTATTTAACAGTTCACTGGAAAGTAGCATGGTTCTGCAGGACTGGAAGAGAGCGGACATGGTCCCTCTTTATAAAAATGGTAGCAGGAAGGAGGCTAGCAACTATAGGCTGGTCAGTCTCATCTCAGTAGTGGGGAAATTAATGGAAACCATGATAGAGAGAAGGTTGGTAGAGTATCTTACATCCAGTGGGATGCTGTATGACCACACAGGCAGCATGGATTCCCAGGGGAAGATGATGCCAGATAAACCTGATTAATTTCATAGAGTAGATGATCAGGGGCATCGACTGGGGAAGACAGTGGATATGGCCTCTTTTTCACAAACCATTGGTACAGACAGGACTTAGAGTGAAGACAGTAGCATCACTGTAGTCTTTAGAATCATATTGCTTGGTGCAGCTTCAGATGAGGCTGCATCTTTCACAGAACTTGTGCAAACTTTAACAACATAGGTGCAAGGTGAGCTACAAGTATATTAACACTGAGGCTGTGCTGAAGAGATAACCCAGTGCTTCACCTCCAACAGTGAGGAACAATGAGGCTTCATTAGGCTGTGATCTGTATCTGGACTTAAGCAAGGCCTTCGACACTGTTGCACAGGAAACTGATAAAGTAATTGAGTAAATGAATGAAGTTGTTCATGTCTTCAGTAATGTAGTCCTTCTTCAGTTTGGTTCCGATAAACAAAGAGCGAAGTAGCTTTTCAGGGTGTTTGACGTTTTATTCAGACAATGCGGCTCCTGCTTCCATTAAAATGTTGTTTGTTTCCGACCTCCTTAACGCAGCTTCTGGCCATAACTACTAATCCTATGATTATTTCAGGCTTTGAAACACGCTAGAGTGTGCTGTGAAGCAAACAGCATTTTAATGGAAGCAGGGTGCATTTATCTGAATAAAATGAAGCACGTATAGCACCCTGAGAAAACCTTTCTCGCTTCCTTTTTGTGACATCGATTCCTGTTGGTGCAGACTAAAAAGAGGTACATTTTCTGAAAGACTTGTGCTGGCTTTTTTCATTCATTTTCTACTTGTTGCCAAGCACAGTCCCTGGGTGCAGGCCTGTGGCCTTTTTCAAAGGAATTGAGCAGCCTGGTGTGGGATCCAAAGTGGTGAACTGGGTTAGAAACTTAACAGAGAGGTGACAGAAGGGTGTTGGTTAACAGATGTCACTGTAGTGGTGGAAGAGTGACACATGAGGTGCCACAGGGTTCAGTACCAGGACCAATTGTCTTCAGTGTCTTCATAAGTGGCATTGCAGAAGGACTAGAAGGGAATGTTTGCATTTTTGTAGATGACTCTAAAATCTGTAAGAGGGTAGACATGCAGGAGGGAGTGGATAGGGTGCTTGGGCATCTTGGGAAACTCAAGGAGTGATCAAGAGCATGGCATTTGGGATTCAGTGCCAAAAAGTGCTGAATTATGCAGCTAGAGCATAGGAACCCAGGAACTATGAGATTGGGGGGGGGGGGAGTACTGACAGCCACTAAGCAGGAAAAGAGACCTTGAGGTTATCGTATCTGATTACCCCAAAGTAGAAGGGTAGTGTGACAGTGCAGTGGGTAGGGCCAGCAGGATGTTAGGGTGCATGCTGTAGGGAGAAGTATCTCTAGCAGGAGAAGGGAGGTGGTGTTGCCACGTATTGCTTGCTAGTGAGACCCCACCGGGAGTATTGTGTCCAGTTCTGGAGGCCACACCTTAGAAAGGACACAGGATGGAGGCAGTCCAGAGGAGGGCAGCTGAAATGGTGTCGGGATTACACCAAAAGCAGTACAAGGAGAGACTGAGAGAACTCATCATGAACACCCTGGAAGAGAGGCGCACAAGAGGGGACATGGTAGAGACCTACAAGTACCTCACGAGTGAAGAAGTTGCAGGAGAGGAGTCTCTTTCAAATGAGAAAGAACACCAGGAGCAGAGGGCATGCAGAAAAGTTAAAGGGGGGGGGGTAATTTAAGAAGGATAATAATTCTCCAGAAGAGTGGTAGATGCTTGCAACAGACTGCTGGCGGGAGTGATGGAGGCGAAAACAGTAGGAGGCTACAAGCATGCTGGGATAGACATAAGGGAATACTAGGAAATAGGCAGAGAGGGTCACTGTAGACCAGCAAGTGTCTGCAGATACAGATTAGGCAGGGAACATTTGTGCATACTGGGTGGACCAAGTGGTCCTTTTCTGCTGGCAAATTATGTGTTTCTCCAGGTAAAACAAAAGTGATGTACTGCTTAATTATACCGTAACAGCAATCTGTACGTGATATAGGTGCAAAAGGCTTCTTATTACAGCTTTTAAAATGCACGGAAAAATCAGCAGTTTGGAAGGGCTGCCACTCTCAAGGGAGGACGACCATCAAACAGGATGTTTCCCTCCTCTGGGGAAGGAGGGTAACTGACTCAGCTTCCTGTCACTACAGGTTGTGATGCAGTTGTAGCTTCTCAAAGGCGGGCAGTTGTCAGCTGGTGCCAGAGTATTAGTATGCTTCTCATATGCGTGTGCTCCATGGTGTGTGTGTGTCAGAGTCCAGAGAGGGGGTTCAACTAAGGAGGAAAAGCCCTGGAGTATGCAGCAGAACACTGGCTCTCTGTCTCCATCAACCCAACAGATCATCTCTCCTGCATATGGCAGACCAGAGTGGACAGCTGTACAACCCCCAATGGAAGCCAGCATTGAATAGGAGCTGCTCCATGGACCTCCTGAAAGGTGGGGATGAGCACTAGGGAAGGATTGGACTGGGAGACTGCTGAGCTGAGGAGGGTTACTACAGTTTCAGGAGATAGACAAAACAATAAAAAATGCTGAGTAAAATACTTAAGAAACAAGATCTCAAACTATAATAGCTGATGTCATGCTTTTTTGTTCTGTTACATTTGCTCTTTGGGGTTTACAGGGTGTTGCTCAAACCATATTTTGTGACTTACAGGTGTTTTCTGGAGTGTTATTTAAATGTATTTTTATGTGTATTTTTAACTTGTAGTGTTTTCCTCTTCACCGGTACATGAGGCTCTTCTTCAGCCGATCCATGAGACCTTTGATCACATGCCTACTGGAGCAGATGTCACTGTCCACCTAATACCCACTGTCTGTCCACATATTTATTGTACAAGACTCACCCCTCAGGCAGGACCAACTGGAAGTATATCTAAATGGAACTTTACTGACTGAGGGAGGGGGAGGGGACCCCGAATTCCAGGGTGCCACAGTTTGGTTGGGAGAACATTGTGACATGATCCAACCATGTTCCAGTGTTGTTTCCCCTGTTTCATTCACCTATGTCCCACCTCCACCCCTCTGGGATGCAGCATGAGACAGGTGACCTTTCTAACCCAAGTGGGGTAAGACCTAGTCCAACCACCACACCCTGATTAACATTCAGTGGCACAAGACTGGGTTGCCTCATATGTCAGCATCCCATGTCATACCAGTGCAGCATGATTTTATCTTGTCTGGAGCCATATATTATAACTAGCTTAATTCCGTTAACTAACCACACTTAAGGCAATACCCACTGAGTGTGCTCAGTCACTGTACTTTTTCTTTGACTTCACTTGTGCATTGTGCAGTTGACTTACTGCTCCATCAGTGAGATAGACCAGAGAAAGACACCAAGCTTTAAAAGGTGTATGAATTTAAGGCTACCATGTCCATCAAGGATGGACATTTCCTGGGTGTTTCATCTGTTATAAAGTGAATGGGAAATGGCACCCCGTCCAGGACCAGTGGATCCTCAACAGATGCATCCTCAAGAGGAAGTTCCTTTTGGTCACTCTGAATTAGATTATTCCACCACCGAAGCCTGAACCATGGTTCTCCTCCCTCGGTCTCCAGGATGCGTACTTCGACATCCCCATCCTTATATCTAACAGATGGTTTCTCCGATTACGTGTGGATGGAACCCTGTGTCAGTTTTGACCAATGTCATTCAGCACGTCTTCGGTAACAAGGGTGTTCACCAAATATCTGTCAGAAAGGCAGCCTTCAAGGGTGTTCACCTTCTTACTGACTGGCTTCATACTGGTAGCTCAGTAGAGGTTGTAGAGTATGCCAAGGACCTGGCTGTCCAAAGGTTTCATTTCATCAACTGGGTCTTCTGGTCAAGCTGGCAAAATCCATACTAATGCTGAAGCAGGTAGCAGTTCAGCAGGACAGACATTACGGAACTAGACTTGCTGCAGGCTAAAGTGTGCAACGAATGATGAAAATATGGACGCTGTGCTGACAGGCCACCAGTAGTGCTACTACTAGCCCAAACATGTTTAACTTATTTTAGCATCTCTTTGTGTTTTAAATAATTTCATTAAGTTAGGCATTTGGCATCATGTTATATAGCTCAGATAGGGCTCTTTTACAGAGCTGTCATAGGGTATGGTCTTAATTTTGCAGGTAAACTGTTCTGTTGGAGTTTGGCGTCCTGCACACATTTCTTACTGTCAGTTGGTAACTCAAATCAGCCACCCAACTATCTTTTTATTATATTCTGCAATGTGGCTATTTATAATATCCGATTTTGGTTTGCCAGGCACAGTCTGCCTTGAGCTCTTTCAGTTACTACAATTAGTATTTTTGCTGTTACTGTTTGAATCCCCACCTGGAGGAAAGGCTGGTGTTCCTGGCTTCCTGGAGCTTGGGGACTAGTGTATATGGTTTTCCCTAGTGTCCTGTCTTGGTATGGAGCTGTGCTGTTCTTGGTGAGTGTATTGAGTACATTGTGGTTGGAACTTGGAGTGTGACTGTGTCGACAAACAGTGGGTTTGCATGACAGTGGGGTGAGCCAACTTATCTCTTCTAGTTAAGTCATTTGTGCCAGATCAAAGCTGCAGACCAGCAGTCATGGGATTGGCTCTGAGTTTCAGTCGTGGCCCTGCTGTGGTTTTTCCTCCTCCCCCTCGACTCTTGGTGAGAGTGGAGCCTGGTGAACTTTAGATTATAAACGGATTGAAGAGAATACAAATTGTTTTTTGGCAGCCTGTGTCAGAGACATGCCATTGGCTGTTTTCCCCTCTCTCGGGACTGTTACTGGCGGGGAGTACTGTTTGGATTTGTCATCTTGGACTGTAGCCTGGCTTACTACAGGCTGTGCACAGGACCAAGTTTGTCTCGACGGTCAAGGATGAACTCTTAAATATTGACTGGTGGGCTTGATGTGTTTGATTCACCTGGTGGTCAGCAGGTGTAGTGCGATGCACTATGAACTAATATAATTGTGACTCTTTTTGTGCTTGTGCAGAACTCAGTCTCCTTTCCCCTCCATTTTATTGAAAGCAGTACTCTGGTTGTGTTGGTTGGAGTGAGTCCGGGGGTGTAGAGGAGCAGCTGTATTCATTGAGTGAATTGGAGTGTGTTTGCTTTGGGGTGGGTCTGGATGTTTGGATATAGTTTTAAAATAATTTAGTGGATGGGCATAATACTATATAACCCCTTATTTCCGCGTTCCCCTATTTTTCTAGACTCTGGCTCAGTACAAGAATCAGCGCAAACTAGTTTTAGTGTGCTGATGGCTTGAGCTGTCAAATACAGCTGTCAGAGTTCAGGCAATCAACTGCTAGTTTTGGTGGATCGGCGGCATAAACTCTGGCAGTTGCAGCATGGCACAGTATGGCAGGTTAACTAGTGTCAGTTAACAGTGAACAGTTGGTGAGTGTCAACAGTGCCTTTGGTGCAGTGGCTGCAAAAGAAACAGTCTGTTAAATGCTATCTTAGTGTTGAGCCGCTCAATGCTATGAATTTAAGTTAGAGTGCAGCAGTACCAA
Organism: Neoceratodus forsteri; assembly: GCA_016271365.2. Classification (NCBI taxonomy): domain Eukaryota; kingdom Metazoa; phylum Chordata; order Ceratodontiformes; family Ceratodontidae; genus Neoceratodus; species Neoceratodus forsteri. Next base: position 560,314,126 of record CM057458.1, read on the forward strand.
TGAAAGTAGCAGAGTTGATTGTACAATAACTGTCAACAGTAGCTTCACCACCAGCAAAGAAATGCCATACCAAATATGCTTCCTACTCTGGCATAGTAAATTTCAAAATCAGGGAAATATGCTGTGGAGAACATCGTCATGAAAGCCGTGCGCTACTGTAACTCCTGTTGGCCAATCCACTGTCAACAAAAGCACAGTACGTGACTTCAGAAAGGACCATCTGTCTAAACTTAGCCCGACACCAGACCCCAGCAAACTCCCTCTGGAGTTTAGTACTAGAACGCGAGGCAGGCTGATTGTGCTGCTGGAGGATGTGGAAACAAAGTCTCATAACATCCTGAAAAGCCTGTGATCAGAGGGGGCTGTAGTAAATGCCCGAGTCGTGTCTGCAGTAGCAGCTGGTATACTAAAATCACACAATGTGGATCAGCTCTGTGAGAATGGTGGACATCTTTCATTCAGCAGGCAGTGGTCCTGGAAATTACTTGGCCGCATGGAGTTCTCCAAAAGGAAGACCACCAAAGCTGGCAGAAACAAACCCTTAGACTTCTCCCAGCTTAAGAGTATTTTTCTAAAGCGAGTGCATCGCACTTCTTGCAGCCAAGAATTGATTTCGCCAGAACTGATCAGTAATCTGGATGAGACTAATATCCGTCTTATGCCTTGTAGCCAGTGGACCATGGGTACAACTGGTGCAAAACAAGTCAAGGTAGCAGGCTTGGGAGATGAGCGCTAAGTGTCACTCATCCCTGCCTGCACAATGTCCAGCAACCTACTCCTCCCAGAGAACATCTACAAGGGGAAAAGAGGCAACTGTCCCCCTGTTTATGACTTCCCTGGTGACTCCCGTATAAGCCACTGAGGCAATCACTGGGTGAGCAGCAAGTCCAGTACTGCAGTACATCAAGCAGGCGCTTGTACTGTACATTAACACCATCAAGGAACAGCTGGACTCACAGTCAGCAGAGGTCAGTGTTGATATTTGATCTGTTCAGAGACCACACCACCAAGGAGGTGATTCCATTCCTCTTCATACCAGCATCCTGCACTGACCTGCTTCATCCACTCAGTCTTACTGTAAATAAGATTATCGAGAACAAGATGAAGCAGGGATTTACTAAGTGGTACGCTGATGCCATCTCAAGCCAACCACAGAAAGGACATGCAGCAGGTGAAATTAACATCAAACTGAGGATACATGCAAACTTTAGAAGTAAAGCTTACCGAGTGGCCGGTGACTAGTTTTGCTTAAATGAAAGAGTGCCATCAGGGTATTGCGAATGGATTCTGGCTGGCTGGGATCGTAGAAGTGTGGTGATTGTCTGATCATGCAGGGCTGAAGAGGCTCAGCATCTCGGCAGAAAGCAAATTTTTGTTTCATTTGCTACCCCCTTTTTAAAGTCTCTCTAATAAAGAATTATTTTAACTGAAATCACCCCGTTCCATTTGCATCTCGCTAGACCACCAATAATTTCCAACAACAACAGAATCACTTGCGTTGTCCCCCACCAATTACCTCTCAGGAAGAATTTTAATGTATTTTAGTAGTCCTGAGCAGTATTACGAATGCAGACCGAAGCAAATATTTAATCAAGCACCACAATATGACCATGTGGTGTCAGCATTTTGTTTTTTAATCCATGGTAAATTATTTCCACAGTACTTAGTCATTCTGTAGATGAAGCAGAAATAAATTTACCACAGAAATAAGGGGTTATGCAGTAAAGTTATACAATTTTCAGTCAGGATTTAGACCAAATCACCCCACCCAAATAGTACTGATAAATTTTTATGACTTATGTCTCCAGGGCAGTGGATAAAGGGTATGTTTTATGGCATGTTGTGGACTAACGGGTTCAGTCCACAAGTGGTTTAGATCCTACCTCACCGGCAGATCACAGCATGTGGTGTCAGGGACTTATTTCTCAGCCTCCATGCCCCTGCCATGTGGGGTCCGGCAGGGCTCCGTTTTGTCCCCCATGTTGTTCGTGGTGTACATGCTACCACTGGGGGACATTATAAGATGGTATGGACTGAGTTTTCACTGCTACACAGATGATACTCGGCTCTGTGTCCTTTGCACCTGAGCAGCAGAAGACAGTCTCAGTAATAAACACCTGCCTGGATGAGATCATAGAATCGTAGAAGGCTGATGGCAGAAAAGGACCATACTGGCCCATCTAGTCTGCCCTTTTCTCCCCCTACACTTCCCCCTCCCTGCCAACCCCCACCCTCTCCCCTATACTCAGCCCCATATGCTTGTCCCATGCCCTCTTGAATTCTTCCACCGATTTAGCCCCCACCACTCCATCTGGTAGTCTGTTCCAGGGCTCCACCACCCTCTCCGTGAAGAATCACTCTCTCGCGTTGCCCCTGTATCTTTTTCCTTGCCTTCTGAGGCTGTGTCCTCTAGTTCTGACCGCTGCCTAGATTCAAGACTGGATGAGGGTGAGCTGGTTGAGGTTGAATCCAAATAAGACTGAGGTACTGGTGCTGGAAGCTGGTCACCAGGGGATGAGGGTGAAGTCTGGTCAAGTCTCTGGGCTTAGGCTTGGGGACTCCCCAGATGCTTACCTCCAATTGTGTGAGAAACCTTGGTGTTATTTTGGACTGCAGCCTGACCCTGAAATGACAGGTGTTGGCCATGATCAAAACTTCATTTTTCCATCTGAGGAACATCACCAGGGTTAAACACCTGATACCCCCAGCTGATCTGCCTGCACTAGTCCATGCCTTTGTGATGCTGCACCTGGATTACTGCAATACCCTCTACCTGGGGGGTAGCGGGGGCAGATCGGCACCACCTGCAGCTGGTGCAGAATGCGGCGGCCAGGTTGTTGACCGGTCTACCCAGATCGTGTCATATTATACCTGTGCTGCGCTCTCTGCACTGGCTGCCGGTTAGGTGGCAGATCTCCTTAAGGGTCGGTTTGCTGACCTGTAAGGCCCTACACAGACAGGGCCCAGCTACCTGCAAGATCTCTTGTCCCTACCGGTTCACCCACCCACTTCGTCCACTGATGAGGGTCTTCTGGGAGTTCCCAGGATTTATTTAAAGACTTCTGGGGTCTGTGCTTTTGTGTCTGCTGCCCCCATCCTGTGGAACTCCCTTCCTCCCTCATTATATACAAGAGAGCCATACTGTGGACATTTTCAGAGGGAGCTAAAGACATTCTTATTTAATCAAGCTTTTATAACCAGTTAGTATGTTTGAATAGGAATTATTATTTCTGTAAATGTAAGCTTCGGTTTTTGATGTGTATTATAATTTTAAAGTGTCTTAATAAAGCGCATTGAGTCACAATCTGAGAAATGCGCTTAATCAAATAAAATTTGATTGACTGATTGTAGGTTCTGGTTTGGTTTTTTTTTTTGCACTTCCTCCAGGTCCCTGCACAGCAGATTTCTTATCCTTTGATCTTTTCGGCCAGGCCACTTTTTCCGTAGTGTGAACCCGGCGTCGTTTTGCACAGGACCAGTAGATTTTTTGCCTTTGGTTTTTCTCCCGGTCCCTACCCTCTGAGGGTGCCAATGCAGAGGACTCTCATCCAGATGAACAACGTGTTTATGCATGCCACCGTCAAGCATCTTCAGCGCCCTCCCCACTGCCAGCCCCCGTAAGGAGTCGGCTGTGCCTTACCGCCCATGCTTCCACAGGTGGTAGCGCTTGTGGGTATCACTGCCAGTGTAACAGCCCCCCATGGTGGAGAGGCATCCATTAGGACGCTCAATCCTACTTCCCCCAGTGACCCGAGCTCGTTCCCGAACCCGGGTCACTGGTGTAGTGTGAGGTGTGGTGTCCAGCGCCTCAACCCTCAGCGCCACTGGGCTGGCTGTAGGTTCTGTTTTTATCAACCTGTTTGAAGCCTTTGATGTAAGTTATCACTCATTGCTTTTAGCTCATCTATCTTCTTATGTTTTTTCCACAAATGCTGTCACTTGGTTTTCATCTCATTTACACGGGATAACTCAATCTGTGTTCTTTCTCCTCTCTCTGTCTCCACTGAGGTTCCTCAAGGGTCTGTACTTGGTCCTATTTTATTTAATCTTTTTGTAGATACCTTACCCTGTGTTGTGGACCATTGTTCAGTCTGACTTTACACTGATGATACAGTCCTTTTCTGTGCACACAAAAAAAATTCCATCTTCTCTTTCCTTGATTCCCCAGGATGATCTAGACAAAATTGTGAACTTGTTTCGGATAACCTTCTACTTCTAAATAATAAAAAGGCTCGAACCAAGCTGCTCGGGTCTCGGTCAGCCCCATTATTGGCAAATTTCTCCTTCTCAGTCTCCTTAAAGGGACACCGGTCAACCTTTTTAGCATTATATTATTTCTAGTTAAAAACCCACATTTTACGATTGCTTACCTTTTCTAAAATTATTGATGTTGCTGGTTGTTTTATTTGCCTCCTTGCTTAGTAGAACTGAAATGCCTGCTTATGTATAGCTATATCTAGAGACCTGTGTTTTCCTTAAATAAGAAATTTAAGGTATAACAATAAATAAAACGAAAATAAGCACATGAAAAAGTAAAAAAATTGCTTTATCTTCCAGATTCACTCTTGCAGCAAGTAACACCTTTAGGACAAAAGCCGGCAGGCGCCCAGACCCCACAGAAAACTTCAAGCTAGCAGTATACAGCGGGGCACTGCCCCCTATGTAAGCCCGCCCCCGATGTGATGCATGATATAAAAGGGGCAGTCCCCCAGCCCTTCTCCAGTTCTTTTCCAGCCGTCAACTGCACAAGTCAGACCTCCACAGATGCCTTCAGCTAGTTGACCACTATTTTCACTGCGTTAACCCGCGTTTTATTTTACTCAAAATCCCAGTGATTGCTCAGCTGTTTTTCTTGTGTGTTGTCTTCTTCTCCATCCTCCTCACTTGAGAGGTGTCAGTCCAAGTGTGCGTGCGGCAAGCAGATCCCACACAAGGACAGCCATTCGGCCTGTCTCTTCTGCCTTGGCCCGGACCTCAACATCGAGGCCTGCCAGCATTGCCAAGACTTTAACCAACACACATGGCTCCATCACCAGAAGACCCTCAAAGCCTTCCTGCTTTCCAAGAAGCTATCTGAGATGATGAAGGAGCTTCACCACAAGAGTTCTTCATCCTTTCCGGCCCCGGGGCCTACACATCTTCTTCTCACAGAGAGAAGCAATTGAGCGATAAACACAAGCACTGGGAAAAGTACAGGGAGAGATCCCAAGCAGAAGATCGCTCACAGTCTCCGACCCCAGAAGCTCATCGGGGGTGGGGGGCGACCTCTTCCACCGTGGCAGCATTTCACCTTCTGGGCTCCCAGTGACCAAACATCCCTCCCTGATTTCCATAGCGGGAAAAGGTTCTTCGGGGCACAGGAAATCTTCCCCTGCCTCTCAGCCTGTTTAGCTAGGGCCCATCGTTCCTGCGGGCTCTAAGCCAAGTGGCTCGGCCAGTAGTTTTTCAGGCAGAAGGCCTTTGCCTGTTGCTCTCCCGGCCAGGGTGTCTGCCCCAACGTCAGGTGCCGATGCTACCAGGTGGCACCTGGAGCGGTCGTCCTCCACCTCCAGCAAAGTAGGGCGACTGTCCTGCTCGGGAGCTATTTTCCTCTATTCAGCTTACACCGCCCAGATGGCCACTGGCTTAGTCCCCAGCCCGGCCACAGCACTACACCGGTTCCCTCGACACTGGCCTCACTAACACCCCTTCAGGTGACCCTGTCACCAAATGATCCACAGTCTCCAATGGGGCCTGACGTCCCTCCTCATCTGACGCCAGTAGGTCCGGCACCCAATGGTCAGATGCCAGATCCTGTTCATCCGATGTTGGAGGATTTTACTCCTCTGAGTCCGTTACTAGGTAACCCAGATCAGCCTCTACTGATGCCTGGGACACCACAGCCTGAAACAGATGCTGTGGCCCTCTAAGCCTAACCCCCTGACGTTGGGCACACCAACTTTGCCACAAGATCCTCCATAGGTCCTAAATGATCTTTTTGTGGCCTGGTGGGCTTACTTTAAGGACAAAGAGGTTCCCAAGGCACCTCCTCAACCAACCCTCCAGGGCTACCTCCAGACAAGCTTCCAGTCTGCCCACCCACTCCTCCTTCTAAGAGGCCTGCACCAATGCTGGATGTGGTTGACATCCCCCTCTCCTAAGGGTCAGCCACGTAAGTACCCTTGCTCGCCCTCCTCAGATTCAGAGGATTTAGATGGATAATCCCCCGCTTCTTCTAGCCAAGGGATTTCGGATTTGCCGTCAGAGCCCGAGGGAGGCATGGACACCCCTCGCTCCCTGCCCAATAACCCTTCATTCTTGGATGTGATGCATCCCATCCAGCAACTGATTGGCTGGGACACGGAACAGTTGGACCTAGAGCATAAACATTTGGCCACCTTTCTAAGGAAAAAGGACACCTTGCCTATGGTTTTCCAGCCTGTGGTTGAGTCCTATAAGGATGCCAACAAGATGGCTTGGAAGCATCACTTTTGTACACCGGCGGTCTCCAAGAAATCTGACCAGCTGTGTACTGTACCCAGAGAAGATCCCTTCTATGGGGAGCAACCAGAGGTGGACTCAGTTGTGATTAACGTAACCCATGACTGGTTCAGACACCCAAGGCACCTCAGTACGCAGCCACCAGATAAACACTCTAAACAGTTTGACTATCTGGTCAGTAAGGTGTACTCCTCGGCCACATGTGCCATACATTCTTGAAACTTTCTTGCCCACATGGTTCAATACCAAAATGCCTTGTGGGAAAAGGCAGTGGAGATTGCCCAGGCCATGCTGGATTGCCCAGGGAGGTGGAGCTGATGGCTATTCTTTTGTTGGGTTCAGACATCAGAAATCATGTCCTGAGGGCATCCTAAGATATGGTGGATTCGGCAGGTAGGGCCGCTGTCTCTGCAGTCTGTATCGACCGGTATTCTTGGCTGAGAGCATCCGGGTTTGCCTCGGACATCCAATGCAAGATTATGGATGCTCCCTTTAGAGGGTTGATCCTGTTTAGTGAAGATTCCCAGAACATCGCTCGTTTACAGGAGTCTGGGAAGGCCATTAGATCTGTACAGACAATGTACAAATCGCAACCTAAGCAGCATTCCAAACAGTCCTTTCATAGGAATGCTAGAGGACAGCAGCAGAGAGTAGGATTCAAGAGAAAGGCTTCCACTTCTGCCTCTGGAGGTTCCACCCTCCAGAACCTCCTAGCCTGCATTCCGCCTTCCCGGCTCCTCAGCCTCACTTGTTGCCCAACCCCCCTTCCCCAGCTAAGGCCTCAGGAGGTGTTGGGGGGGGTTGGTTTCCTTGCACACAGAAGGTTGGTGTTGGATAATCACAGATCGGTGGATCTTACTTCGAGAGGGGTCTTGCAGTAGGTAATTACAGATAGAACTGAAGCAGACAGGCGTCAGGACCCCATGGAAAAATTTCTAGCTAGCAGTCTCTGGCTTCCAGTTCTTTGCCACCTTTAGCTCGCGTAGCACCACATGGTTAAGTTCACTGCTTCGCAGTCTGATGTCGGTAGTTTTACTGCCTATTTTCGATCTTTTTCTTCAAATTTCGTCAGCCTTTACCTCAGCTGCCGTGTATGTCCCCGACTCCCTCCGAGCACAAGAGCAAGTGCGATTCTTGTGGCGCCCAGCTCCCACACAAGGACGGACACTCCCAGTGCCTTTTTTGCCTAAGCCCCAACCACCCCATCGAGAAGTACCAGCTCTGCCAGCAGTTTAATGCGGCCACCCGGAAGCGGAGGAAGCAGTGCCTGGAGGCCCACATTCTCAAACTTAAGATGACCTTCATGGAAAAGGAGCTGAAAAAATTCAGGCAAGCCTCTTCTTCTCCAGAGGGCCACCACAAGAAGAAGGACCGGGACTCCTCTTCTACGGTCGCCACAACCTCGGCTGGGGTCGCGGTGCTGCAGGTAACGTCCCCTCCGGGGGATTCTTCCGCGACGGCCATCTTGGAGGCTTCCAAGGTGGTGTCAACCCTCCCATCGGGCTCAGGCCCCTCGGGATACTCCGGGTCAAAGGAGCCAGTCACTTCCAGTAAGGCTGCCACCATGTGGCCTTCTAGTATGAGCGGCCCTGGTAAGCCAGACATCGGCTCCTCTGCCTGCCCGGGTAAGGCTGATAAGATGCCCAACCCTTCAGGGCAGAGTGCAGCCTCCAAAGGGCCCACCAAGGCCGCCCCTCCATCGCAGCCTTCATTGAGCACAGGGTGCGATAAGTCTGACGCCAGCTTCTCCGACGTCTACCAGAATCCCGCTGATAAGCCGGACATCAGCTCCTCCAAAGGCCGCTCAGTATTAGAGCCGATGCTGGACCATTTGGGCCTATCCGTCGTACCGAGCTCGCCACAACGTTCATTGCATTCTGAGGCCCCAGCATCTCCCTTGAATGACCCCGGAGATGGTAACCCCTCTTCCCTGGGTGACGCAGACAATGTTGGCATGCTGCCGTTGGGCCTCCCTCCTGCTGGGCCGGATAACCTGACGTCGGATCCTCAGATGCTGGCGCCGACACTAGCCTACCCGATGCCCGGTGACGTCCCCTTGCCAGACGTCGCCCCTGCGCCAGGCCCACCACCCAACGGGCCTCCCATTCTGGGCCACTTCCAGGGCCCTCTGCTCCTTCAGAGCCCCTGGTTCCTGGGTATCCAACCCCGTCATACAAGGATCCGCAGTATCCGGCGTCCCAGTACCTGACACCGTCCTATCCGATGCCACAGTACATGGTGGCCCAGTGCCCGACACGGGGTTTCCTGCCATCGGGTTAGGGATACACGCCTTATGGATATCCCCAGTATCTGTACCCTTCCCCTACTCCACCGATCCCTCAGCCACTGGTGGATCTGAAGGAGACTCTGGCTTCCTGGTGGGCTGAAGCCAAGGCTCAACTCACCAAGGAAGTAGAGAGTTGTCTTCCGACGCCGGACCCAATTCTGGACCCCCAACGTTGGAGGCGAGAGACTCCCCCCCCCCCGACACCAGAGGCGAGCCCTCCGGTTCCAGGGCAGGAGAGGATATGCTTCCCTGAGGGCTTCCCAAGGAGTCCATTGTTCCCCCGTGACGGGTGGAGTCGTCCACTCCTCCTTGCTCCTCGGAGACCTTGGATGACTGAGATGGTCACTCCGATCAGGAAGACGAACCACACACTCCAGACAAGCCCCGGCCAAGGACTCCTCCGAAGTCTCCTCTGGAGGATCCTTCTTTCCTGGAGTTGCTACTTAAAATCCAGGCTGTTCATCAGTGGCAATTCTTTGGAGCTGGATCCACAGCGTAAAAAAACTCACACACCTGGATCCGTCTGAGACCGCTCCTACTTCGATTCCACACCAGATTGAGCCTCATGCCGACCTTGTGTTCACCATTTGGAAGCAACCGTCAGCATTGGTCCCCCTTCTGAGGAAGTTGGACAGGCTGTATCAGGCTCCAGAGGATGTTGACTCCTTGAGTTCACACCCCAGAGCTGATTCGGTCGTGATTAGTGCCGCTCACGGTCGTTCAGCTAACCCCGGGCACGTGAGCTCGTCACCACCCAACAAGGAATCCCGCCTTCTGGATCAGTATGGGAAGAAGGTTCATGCTTCTTCCACTCTGGGAATCAGGGCCCTGAATTACATTGCTCATATGGGGGATTACCAGAAGGCGATCCTTAGCGGTGGAAAGCGTTAAGTTGGAATCCTTCCTGAGTCTGACATGTGAGCGGGAAGTGGCTGACCTTGTCGATCTCGAATTCAGTCAGTCAGCACATGCTTCGTGCCACGTACGACACAGTGGACGCTGCTGGTCGTAGCTCGGCTTTCGCCGTCATGCCTGGCTCCGGGTGTCAGGTTTGGTCCCGGAGGTGCAGTCTGCTATCCAGCACGTGTCCTTCAGAGGTTCAGTGCTGTTCAGTGGTGATGTCAAGGACATCATCACCGATCTGCAGGAGAAGGGTACTACACTTAAGTCTGTTGACTCCTTGTTCAGGCCCCCTCAAGCTCAGCTTTGTCCCTTTCGCAGACATTCTCTGCCCAAGGCGAAACTTCAGGGAGAGCGGGCCAACAAACATTGGGGCCCTTTGGCTGCCAAGCCCCACCACCCAAAAAAAGCAGTGGGAGCTCCAGCCACGATGCTGCTTCACACCTCCTGACTCCTCTCCCACGGCCTCTGGGCCTCCCAGAGGAACCGGTAGGAGGAAGATTCTCCTTCCATCTACCGGATTGAGAGAGGATCACGTCAGACAATTGGGTACTCCAGCTAATTGCAGGACGACACTCAATAGAGTTTCTTCAAAAACCACCTCGAACCCCCCCGGTCATCTTACTCCTCAGGACACCTTCTTCTGGTCCAGGAAGAAATATCCTCTCTTCTGCTGAAGGAGGCAGTAGAGCCCGTCCCATCCCATCTTCGGGGGATGGGTTACTACTCCCATTTCTTCAGAGAATTCAGGAGACGTGGGGCCGATTCTCGACCTCAGCTCCCTGAACTTGTTCGTGGAGTACAGAAGGTTCAGAATGCTCTCTCTGCAGAGTCTTCTGCCACTCCTTCGGCCGGGACAGTGGCTGTGCACTCTGGACATGCAGGATGCTTACCTGCATATCCCTATCCACCCTTCCCACCTCAATTACCTGTGTTTTTTGTTTCAGGGGGACCACTGTCAGTTCAAGGCCCTCCCATTTGATCTTTCCTTGGCGCCTCGAGTGTTCACCAAATGCCTTTCGGTGGTAGCGGCCTACCTGCATATCCAGGATGTTCAGGTTTTCCCTTACCTGGACGATTGGCTCCTGGCGGCCCCGTCCAGGGAGGAGCTCCTGCGCTTCCTTTCCCTTACCCTGCAGGTTTTCACCATCCTGGGTATTACCATCAACCAGGCAAAGTCCCATCTGATCCCATCCCAAAGGCTCCAGTTTATCAGGGCCATCCTGGACACGATCTCCGGCATGGCATTCCTGCCACTGGACAGGGCGGCCACACTCCAGGCTCAGGTCAGCCTGTTGTCCAGCCGCAGGAGGGTCAGTGCTGGGTCAGTCCTTCGCCTTCTCGGGCTCATGGCAGCTGCTATTCCGACAGTCCCTCGCGCTCGGCTTCATATGAGAATTTCTCAGTGGACACTTTGGTCTCAGGGGGATCAGTTAGTGGATGACCTAGATCAACAGGTTTTGGTCTCCAATCCTATGGTTTGGGACTTGCAATGGTGGATGGTTCAGGAGAAACTTTACCGGAGGGTTCCCTTCTGCCTTTCTCTCCCCCCCCCCCCGACGCTGACAACAGATGCCTCGGGCGAGGGTTGGGGAACCCACCTGGGGCCTCACAGGACCCAGGGCTTCTGGTTCAGGCTCGAACAAGCTCTTCACATCAATGTGCTTGAGCTTCGGGCCATGCTGTATGCTTTTCAGGCTCTGCATCTGCTCCCCGGGCATCTGGCTGTCCAGACGGGCAACATGTGTGTAGTCTGGTAAATCAACAAACGGGGAGGAACTCATTCCTAACCTCTCTGCGGGAAGGCAATGCGAGTTTGGGATTGGGTAATGCAGCACAACCTTCACCTCACAGCAGTTCACGTCCCGGGGGTCGAGAACACGTTGGCAGACCACCTCAGTTACTCGTCTGCTCATGCTCACAAATGGGAACTGGATCAGGGGGCAGCAGACGATATCTTCCTACGCTGGGGAACACCACAGGTAGACCTGTTTACATCTCCTCACAATGCAAAACTTCCCACCTTCTGCTCACTTGCTCCAGGGCGCGGCATATTTTGGAGAGACGCTCTGTCTCTAGACTGGAAGGGCAGATTCATCTATGCCTTCCCCCCGATCCCCTTGATTCCGAGGGTCTTACAGAAACTCTGCTCAGAAGGAGCTCACATGATCCTAATCGATCCTTCCTAGCCCAGTTTATTTATTTTATTTATTTATTAGAACATCAGTTTAACAACCTTTGAGCCAGAGGCTCATTTACAAAGGTACCTCGTCACAGTGAGGACAAAACAGTGCAAGAAACAAACATCAAGGGAGACAAAAAATCAGAGTACATTTAGGAATCAGCCAAAAATACAGGCATATGTCAAACACAGTATACAACAGGCTTACATGTGTGCTTTACAGAGTAGACAATATATAGTAGTTACATGGAGATTGATTCAGTGGGCAGAATAAAGGTAAGGCTGGGTGGAAGACATCAGAAGAGGAGTTTAGGGAAGATAGTAGCAAGTAAAGGTAGAGCTGGACAGAAGGTCAGAGAGCAGCTCAGTGAGCTTTGTCTGGAAGGATAGGAGGAGGCTTAGAGGCAGGTACAGCTGCGTGTTGAGAGCAGGTGATTTCTAAGGCTAGTTTTAAAATAAGATAACGAGGCTGCATCAGTGACTCCAGCGGGGAGGGCGTTATACCAACAGGGGGCTTTGTAGGGGTAAGCCCTTTGACCTTGCGAGGTTCTCGCCCTCGGTATAACCAGTGCAGTTTTGCAGATATACGGGTATGCACTGTAGGGTTTGCTCGGTGGATAGTGGTTGACAGACCTGGTGGGGATAGCCCAAGGAGTGATTTTTTTTTGTTAGGAGGCAGGTTTGGTATTTGAGGCGCTCATCTAGGTTGAGTAGATTAGCCACGGTGTAAAGAAGGCAAGTGTGGGTTAGACTTGGAGCCCCAGTTATGAGCCTGCAGGCCTTGTTTAAGGTGAGGCGGATCTTGTACAGGGCAGTCTGGTCTGCTGCACCATACACAGGTAGGCCATAGTCTACCAGAGATAGAACAGAGGATGTGACTGCAAGTCGGAGGGCATCCGTAGGGAGGCAGTTTTTATGACAATAGAGGATACCCAGCTGAGTGTTAGAGGCTGAGGCAAGGGCAGAGATGTGGGCATGAAAAAAGAGGGCAGGGTCAAAGGTTATACCTAGGTATTTATAAGAGTGAACTAGCTCAATAGGGAGTTTAGAGGTGGAGTGGACTGCGAGAGGATAGTTACTGGATTTATTTTGGGGGGTGGGCAAAGAGCATGGTTTTGGTTTTCTTTAGATTAATTACGAGTCTGTGCTCAGTAAACCAGGCTTCTGCTTCATTGTAGGATTCCTGCAGAGAATCCTGAAGTGAGATGGGATTACGGTCGGAGGCAAAGAGTACAGAATCATCTGCGTAAAGAAGGATTTTACCAGTACATACACTGGGCAGGGAGTTGAGAAAAGGGAAAGAGCAGGGCCCAGAATGGAGCTCTGAGGGACTCCGGGCGGATAGGGCAGGTGCTGGAAAAGTTTCCTGTTGATTTTCACACGTTGTGGCGGGCGACAAGTAGCTGGGCACCAGAAACAGGCCCAGTGGCAAGGCCTAAGTGACTAAGGGTAGCTAGCAGGAGGGTGTGGGAGATAGTATCAAAGGCTTTTGATAAGTCAATGAACACTGCACCTGCTAGGGAGCCAGAGTCCAGTGAGGTGTGAAGAAAGTTAGAGAACTCCAGGAGGGTAGTATTGGTGCTGTGGCCTGCTCTGAAACCATGTTGTTCTGGGCAGAGGATGCTATATTTATCAAAGTATTCAGAGATTTGGGTGGCCACAATTTTTTCTAAGGCCTTAGAGAGAGGAGAGAGGATTGAGATAGGTTGATAATTGCTAGGGAGGGTCCTATCACCACCCTTGTGTATTGGGGTGACAGTAGCTATCTTCCAGTCAGAGGTACCCTAGACAGAGGGATTTGTTAAAGAGGCTGGTGACTGGTGAGATAACCAGATCCAGAACCTGACGGAGAAGACTGGGATCAAGGAGTCATTGCCAATTGTGTTACTCTTTAAGGCCTTGAGTAGGTAAGGTCTGACTTCCTGGGCAGTGACTCGGCGCAGGTAGAACAAGGGGCGTGGGAGAATAGGGACAGACCTGGAGGGAGGGGGAGCGAAGAAATTATCTGGGAGCACCGGGCTAAGGTCTGTGAAAGATTTGTTGAGGTGGTTGGCAATAAGGACCGGGTCTGAGGAGACCGAACCATTAATGTTGATAAGCGAAGGTGGTTCTCTCTTCTGCAACAGTATTCAGAGGAACCTCCTCTTCCTCTGTCGCAACTTTTGCTGACCCAGGATCAGGGGACCCTGGTCCATCCAGGCCTCAAGTCCCTTCAGTTGCACGCGTGGCTCCTGCAGACATAGCTCAGGGCCGATTCGGGGGTTTCCCCACTGGTAGCTGAGAGGCCAGAAAGCCCTCCACTAGATCTACCTATGTCATGAAATGAAACGTTTCTCTATTTGGGCCTCTTCCAGAGATTTCGAGCCATTCACTTCCTCTGTTGGGCTGCTTTTGGACTACATGTGCCATCTCTTTGATCTGGGTCTCTGTCGTTCCTCCCTGAAGGTTCACATGGCAGCCATCTCCACTTACCATGTTCCTTTTGGTGACAGAACTTTTGCACAGTTGGAAGTCTCTAAGACTTTTCTTGGAGGGGTTTCCACTTGAGACCCGTATTTGTGTTCCTGCCCCTCCTTGGAATTTGAATTTTATTCTTGAGAAGCTTACTCTGCCTCCTTTTGAGCCGGCAGCCTCAGCAGACCTAAAGTTCCTTTCATGGAAGACTCTTCCTAGTGGCCATTACTTCTGCTCGAAGGATTTCCGAGCTCCAGGTCCTCGTGCAAAATCCCATATTTGATTTTCCACAAGGAACGTGTGGTTCTGCATTCCAACCCTAAGTTTCTCCCTAAGGTGGTAGCAGAATCTACACTGAATCAGTCCATTGAGCTGCTTGCTTTCTTTATGCAGCACTCCAATCAAGGGGAGTACTGCTTGCATACTTTGGATGTTCACCAAATTCGGAGATACTACTCCACCAGGACGAAGGATCTCAGAAAGACTGATCAACTGTTTGTCTCTTCTGCCCATAAAAGAGAAGGCAATGCTATTTCTAAGCAATGCCTATCTAAATGGTTGGTTCATTGTATCACTTTCTGTTACGACAAGTACAGTAAGACCCTGCCGGGTCAAGTCAGAGGCCACTCCACCAGAGGGGTCGCTCCCTGTACTGCTTGTTTCAAGAATGTGTCAGCGGCAGAGATCTCTCCTGCCACAACTTGGACTTCCGTACATATCTTTACGAAACATTACGGTTTGGACATTTCCTCTCGCCATAGAGCTGGCTTCGGGTTGGCTGTTCTGCATGGTCTTCTTTCCTAAGATCTTCACAGCCAGAGGGTCTACATTTGGGTAGTTTCCTCCTCCCGTTTGCTTCTTCTTGTTCCAGACTGCTTGGGATTCAGTCCTGTCTGTAATTACCTACTGCAAGAGCCCTCTCAAAGTAAGATAGTACAATTACGTAAGAACTTACCGTAACAGTAGATCTTTGAGAGAGGCTCTTGCAGTAGGTAATACCTTCCCGCCCTCCATCCCCCTAAGCTTTTTTAGCTCCTTTTCCAGGGACAGAAACATCCGCTTCTCTTTCGTCTTGCCTTTTTGGCCTTTGGCGGGAAAGAACTGGAAGGCGGGTGTGGGGGACCACCCCTTTATACTGACGTCGGTCACCTGACATGGGGTCGGTCCCTCGCCAGAGACTGCTAGCTAGAAATTTTTCCGTGGGGTCCTGACGCCTGCCTGCTTCAGTCCTATCTGTAATTACCTACTGCAGAGCCTCTCTCAAGATCTACTGTTACGGTAAGTTCTTACATAACTGTACAATCTTGCACAGAGGGCTCTTGCAGTAGTAACTCACTATATAGGACTGACGCCGACAGGTGTCAGAACCCCACGGAAAAATTTCTAGCTAGCAGTCGCTGGCGGGGTACCACGCCCACGTCAGGTGACCGATGTCATATGACATCAGTATAAAGGAGCGGTCCCCCACGCCTGCCTTCCAGTTCTTTCCCACCGTTGGCTTATGTCAGCGCCTCGCGGTAAAGTTCAACACTCATCAGCCTCAAGTCGTCGGTAGTTTTTACCGAGTTATTTTTAGATTTTTTGAATTTTTGTCAAGTATTCATCGGTGTATGTCGTCCCCTACACCCTCTGCACACAAGAACAAGTGTGACTTGTGCGGCGCCCAACTCCCGCACAAGGACGGCCATTCCCAGTGCCTCTTCTGCCTAGGCCCAGATCATCAGGTGGAGAAGTGCCAGCACTGCCTTAAATTCAATGCAGCCACCCGCAGACAGTGGCAGCAGTCCCTTGAGGCCCATATTTTAAAGAAGAAAATGTCCTCCATGGAAAAAGAGTTAAAAAAGTTCCGGCAGACATCCACTTCCCCTGAAGGCCATCACAAGAAAAAAGACAAGGAGAAGCACCGGGACAGGGGCTCCTCATATACCGCGTCTTCTTCGGGAGTTGCCATGCTTCAGGTAACATCCCCCCCGGGGACCAATCTGTGATGGCCGCCTTGGAGGTTTCTAGGGCAGCGTCAGCCCGCCTGTCTGGCTTGCGTTCGGCCACCTCCAGGCTGTTGGAGGTCTCTGCTCCCGGTAAAGCCGCCACTGTGCAGCCTACTGGTACCAAGCGGCTCCGGTAAGCGGGACGTCAGCTCCTCCGACGTCCGCACGGAGACGGTCGATAAGTTGCCTGACCCCTCAGGGCAGCGCACGACCCCTTTTCTGCCGACCAGGCCACCTCTCCGCCAGCGACCTGCCTCAGGCAATGGGTCGCTTCAGTCGGATGTCCTGCTCCTTCGGTATCGCCTGGACCCGGCTGATAAGTCCAGACATCGACTTGCCCACTTCCGCTGTTCGGCTTCCGCGGCCTTCGCTGCTCTCCGGGGACCCTGGGTCTCCTCAGCCTGACCCCGGGGATTTTTCCCCTCCATCCCCAGGTGATGCCAAGGTTCCTGGTCCGCCCAATCTGATGTCTGCTTCCCGGATGCTGGCCCAAATGCCGGATCCCCGGCCGCCGGTCCTGCCGACCCCAGGCAACATCCCGCTCCCGGATGCCGCTCCAATGCTGGGCCGTCCGCCCACCGGGCCTTCTGCTCCATATCCGCCTGTGGGCCCTCCAGCTGGGCCGTCTGCTCCGGCAGACCCCTCGGTTCCTGGGTATCCAACGCAGTCGTATCCAACGCCATCTTACCTGGCTCTGCAGTATCCAACGCCCCAGCACCCGACAGCAGCCTATCCAACGCCGCAGTACCCAGTGCCTCAATACTCGACGCTGGACTTCCTGCTGTCGGGTTATGGATATGCGCCTTACGGGTATAATCCATACCCGTATTCCCCTCCTCCTCTTCCTCCACTGCCCCCTCAGCTGCCGGTGGACTTGAAGGAGACTCTGGCCTCCTGGTGGGATGAGGCCAAGGCTCAGCTCACCAGAGAGGTGGAGAGTCGTCTCCCGACGACGGTGCCAGTTCTGGTTCCCATACGTCCGTGATGACAGACTCCCTCCCCACCTCCGGACACCAGGGCCGAATCCTCTGGTTCCAGGGCAGGGCAGGACACGCTTCCCCGAGGACTTCCCAAGGGGTCCGTTCTTCCCCCACGCCAAGAGAGGGAGTCGTCCTCATCATCATCTTATCTCCTCGGACACCTTGGATGACTCCGACGGTTGCTCCGAGCCAGACGACAAGCCACACTCTCCATCTAAGCCCAGGCCAAGAAGTCTTCCGGAGTCCCCTCCGGAGGATCCTTCTTTTATGGAGTTGCGTAAAATCCAGGAGGTTCATAAGTGGCATTCCTTGGAGCTGGATCCCCAGCGTAAGAAACTTGCTGAGCATCTGGATCTGCCCGTGACAGCTCCCACTTTGGTGCCACCCTGGATTGAGCCTCATGCCGATCTTGTTTCCACTATTTGGAAGCAGCCGTCGGCTTTAGTCTCACTTCCTCGGAAGTCGAACAGGCTATATCAGGCTCCTGAGGGTGTTGACTTTTTAGATTCTTACCCTCGAGCTGATTCGGTCGTGATCAGCGCCACTTATGGCCGGACAGCTAACCCGAAACATCTGAGCTCATCTCCACCTGACAAAGAATCTCGTCTTCTGGACCAGTACAGGAAGAAGATCTTTGCTTCTTCCACTCTGGGTATTAGGGCCCTAAATTATGTCGGTCACATGGGGGATTACCAGAAGGCGATTCTTAGTGAGGTGGAATCCAAATTGGACTCCCTTCTGGACTCTCAGGTCAAACAGGAAGTGGCTGACCTAGTCCGCTCCGCACGTTCGGCCAGTCGGCACATGCCTTGTGCTACTTACGGTGCAGTGGACCAGTGGACACTGCTGGTAGGAACTCCGCTTTCGCCGTAGGCTTATGGCATCATGCCTGGCTCCGTGTGTCAGGGTTGGTCCCGGAAGTGCAGTCCGTTATTCGGGAAGCGCCCTTCCGGGGTTCGGTGGTGATGTCAGGGACATTATCACCGATCTGCAGGAGAAGGGAACTACACTGAAGTGTGTGGACTCCATGTATCATCCCCATCAAATGCAGCACCGTCCCTTTCGCAGATGGAATCGGCCAAAGGCGAAACCCGAGGGAAAGCGGGCCACTAATCGCCGGGCCCCTCCAGCTGCCAAGCCCCCTCTGCCCAAAAAAGCAGTGGGTGCTTCAGCTGCGATGCTGCCCCACACCACCTGACTCCTTTCCTCTCCCACAGTCTCTGGGCCTCCCGGAGGAACAGGTAGGAGGGAAGTTTTCCCTCCACCTCCCGGGTGGGAGAGGATAACTTCAGATTCCTGGGTGCTCCAGCTGATCGCAGAAGGACACTCAATTAAGTTTCTCCAGAAACCACCTTGTCACCCTCCCCCAAGGTCGTCGTACTCTCGGGAACACCTTCTTCTGGTCCAGGAGGAGATTTCAGCACTTTTGCTGAAGAAGGCAATAGATCCTGTCCCCCTTTCTCTTCAGGGAACGGTTACTATTCCCACTTCTTCCTGGTCCCAAAGAAGATGCGAGATGTAAGGCCGATTCTCGACCTCCATTCCCTGAACTTATTCATGGATTACAAGAGATTCAGGATGCTCTCCCTGCAGGGCCTCCTGCAGGGACAGTGGCTGTGCGCTCTGGATATGCAGGATGCTTACCTGCACATCCCTATCCGCCTTTCTCACTGCAGATACCTCCGTTTCCCTTTCCAGGGGGACCACTACCAGTTCAAGGCCCTCCCATTTGGTCTTTCCTCGGCACCCCGGGTGTTCACCAAATGCCTTTTGGTGGTAGCAGCCTACCTGCATACCCAGGGGTGCAGGTTTTCCCGTACCTGGACGATTGGCTCCTGGTGGCCCTGTCCAGGGAGGATCTCCTGCGCTTCCTTTCCCTTACCCAGGGGGTGTTTTTCTCCCTGGGCATCACCGTCAACCACTCCAAGTCCCACTTGATCCCGCCCCAGAGGCTCCAGTTTATCGGGACAATCCTGGACACAACCTCTGGCAGGGCCTTCCTGCCACTGGACAGGGCGGCCACACTCCAGGCTCAGGTCACCCTGTTGTCCGGCCGCAGGCGGGTCAGTGTCAGATCAGTCCTTTGCCTCCTCAGGCTTGGCGGCTGCAGTCCCAACAGTCCCTAGCGCTCGGCTCCACATGAGGGTCTCTCAGTGGATGCTTCGGTCTCGGTGGGATCAGTTGGTGGATGACCTGGATCAGCGTGTCCTAGTCTCCTCCCCCATGGTTCGGGACTTGCAGTGGTGGATGGTTCAGGAGAACCTGTGTCAGGGAGTTCTCTTCTGTCTTTCTCTCCCCTTCAAGACTTTGACCACAGACGTCTCAGGCGAAGGTTGGGGAGCCCATCTCGGACCTCAGAGGACCCAGGGCTCCTGGTCCAACCTTGAGAAAATGCTTCACATCAGTGTGCTCGAGCTTTGGGCAGTGCGTGATGCTCTTAAAGCTCTGCATCTCCTTCCCAGCCACTTAGCCGTACAGACGGACAATATGTGTGTGGTATGGTACATCAGCAAACAGGGAGGGACTTGTTCCTACCCTCTTTGCAGGGAAGCGATGTGAGTTTGGGATTGGGCAGTACAGCACAACCTCCACCTCACGGCAATTCACGTCCTGGGGGTCGAGAACACCTTAGCAGACAAACTGTCACATGTCTGCTCAAGCTCACGAGTGGGAACTGGATCAGGGGGTCTTGGACGATGTCTTCCTACATTGGGGAACACCACAGGTGGACCTGTTCGCCTCACCTCTAAACGCAAAGCTTCCCGACTTCTACTCGCTCGCTCCAGAGCACGGCATTTTTTGGAGAGACGCTCTTTCTGTAGATTGGAAGGACAGATTTGTCTATGCTTTCCCCCCGATCCCTTTGATTCCGCGAGTCTTACAGAAACTCTGTTCAGAAGGAGCACGAATGATACTGATCGCTGCTTTCTGGCCCAGGCAAGTTTGGTTCTCTCTTCTGCAACAATACTCAGAGGAACCTCCTCTTCCTCTTCCTCTGTTGCAACTTCTACTGACCCAGGATCAGGGGACCCTGGTCCATCCAGGTCTCAAGTCCCTTCAAGTGCACGCATGGCTCCTGCAGACGTAGCTCAAGCCCGATTTGGGGTTTCACCCCGAGTGGCTGAGATTCTGGTGGAGGCTAGAAAACCCTCCACTAGGTCTACCTATGCCATGAAATGGAAACTGTTCACAATCTAGGCTGCTTCAAAAGATTTCGAGCTTTTCTCATGCTCTGTTGGGCGGCTGCTGGATTACCTGAGCCACCTCTTTGATCTGGGTCTCAGTCACTCGTCCTTGAAGATACACATGGCAGCCATTTCAGCCTACCATGTCCCTTTTGTAGACAGGACATTTGCTCATCTGGAGGTCTCTAAGACTTTCCTTAGAGGGGTTCTCCGCTTGAGACTCCCTATCCGGGTTCCTGCCCCTCCTTGGGATTTGAATTTCATCCTCGAGAAGTTTACTCTGCCTCCTTTCGAACCAGCAGCCTCAGCAGACATGAAATTCTTCTCATGGAAGACTCTCTTCCTAGTGGCCATCATTTCTGCTTGGAGTATTTCCGAGCTCCAGGCCCTGATGTGTAAAATTCCGTATTTAATTTTTCACAAGGAACGTGTGGCTCTGAGCACCAACCCTAAGTTTCTCCCCAAGGTGGTAGCGGACTCTACATTGAACCAGTCCATAGAGTTACCTGCTTTCTTTACGCAACACTCCAATCAAGGGGAGTATCTCTTACACACTCTGGATGTTCGCCGAATTCTGAGATACTACACTAACAGAACAAAAGGTCTCAGAATGACTGATCAACTGTTTGTCTCTTTTGCCCACAGAGGAGAAGGCAATGCTGTTTCTAAGCAATACCTGTCCAAATGGTTGGCTCATTGCATCACTTTTTTTTTTTTTTAATTCAAACTTTTTTCACCACATTTTCCACAATACAGGCGGCAGTAATAATCATTTAAACAAGAGATTTATAAAACAAGCCCATACTGCCCCCCAAACCCCCACCCCTGCACAGCAGTTCATTCTATACTGTTATAACAAGCTAACTGTGTTAATCGAAGATAAGCTAAGGTAATAACATCAACTACACATTATTCCATAGCCAACATAATTAAGAGTATGAAGGGGGTCCCAAATAACCTTATACCTGTGTAACTTATTTTGGAGGCTTGCAATAGCCTTCTCAGTACGAAGGTTTGCTAGGATCTCATGGATCCACTCCTGGTATGTTGGACAAGTCCCTTCTTTCCAATGCCTAAGAATAATTTTTTAACTGAAAGTGCTACCATTGATATATGAAATCTCTGGATTCTGACTTTGACGGAAGACAAATCTCCCAGCAGGTAGATATAAGGTGTGAAATAGTCCTGTAATCCCAATAAAGGATCCAGGTTAGCTCTTATTAACTCCCATAACGACGCTATCCGGGGACAAGACCAAAATAAATGAAAGAGAGATCCTGCCTCCTGGGAACACCTATTGCACGTATCAGTATCGAGAAGGCCCCATTTCACCAATTTAACTGGAGTAAATACAAATTATGTAGGATATGAAATTGCATAAGACGTAATCTATCTTGGGATACATATTTATGACAATACATCCAGAGAGCCGGCCAATTAAAAGTGTATTGAGGAAAAAATGAAATCCAAAAGGTAGTGGGGCCATTACTGCACCCGAACCGCCATTGGTACAGCACTTGATATATCTTAGAGATCAAACCTGAGGAGTCAAGAGGAGAGGAAAGTTCTGATACCAATGCAAAGGCCACTGGGCGGGGCGGAACGGTACCAAGAACCGTGATTAACAAGTGCCTCAGTTGGATCACTCTAAAGACCTGAGATTCCAGAATATTAAACTTATTGATAAACTCAGTGAATGAGAGCCAAGCCCCAGCCTCATCCAAAAATGAGGAGACTATCCCATCTCCTAACTGAGGCAACCATGAATGGGAAATTTTGTGCTTGTTAATAGTAAAGGCCAGGGAATTCCAGATAGATTGGGCCAAATCTTTACTTTGATTATGTCTCAGAAAAGAGCACAGTTGCAAGAGAACTCTTATTGAGGTCGTGATAGTGGGACATTTATTAACATTCTGTAAATGAGAAACTTTAAGATAAAGCATGGTCGAGGGGTCCATGTTCATAGATTGGATAAAGTCTAATTTGATGTTAAGCCAAGTTGGTCTCAAGTTTTCCGGGCACAGCCTTACCCATCTCAGGTACTTAGCCAGATGGCTAGCCCAGTAATAAATTGGCAAATAGGAATCCATAGTCCCCCTCGTTTTTAGGTGCAACTAACTCGTGATATGCCAATCTGGAGGTCTTATTAGACCACATAAACTTGATAAAGAGTTTATGCATTTTCTGAAGCCAAGATAAGGGGACAAATGAGTTAAGATGTGATGGGATAAAATAAACTGGGGAATACATTCATCTTAATTATATTCATGTGACCCCATAGAGAAATCGGCAGCTTGTCCCGTCTCTCTCTAGGTCTTGTGTAATCGCCTGAGAAAGAAGCTGTAAATTTTCTTTAAACCACAGGGAAATGTTACACGTTAACTTTATGCCTAAATACTTAATAACCCGGGGTGACCAGCATAATCCCAGAGAGATAATATCTGTCTTGGAAACCTTATAGTTTAGAGGGAAAAAGGATGTCTTATTGGGATTTAACTTATAATTTGAAAAACTACTAAATTTATTGACCTCTCTTAGCATATTGGGAATAGATGTTACCAGATTAGCTAAATGTAATAGGAGATTGTCAGCATACGCTGTTATTTTCACTACCTAATTCCTAATGGGAATACCTTGTATTCCTTTATTGTTAAGGATATATTGAATAAGAGGTTCCAGATAAAGATTGAAAAGTAATGGAGAGAGGGGGCATCCTCTCTCATAACTGATTCTGCAATGGAAGGATTTGGAAAAGGCCCCATTCCTGAAATCACAGAGGAAACGGTATAATGCCCTGATCCAATCTATGAACATGGAAGGTCCAAATGCCTTAAGAGCTTGAAATAAGAAAGTCAATTAGCAATCAAATGCATTCTCAGCGTCCAGGGAGACCAGTCCCACGGGAAAGGTAGCATCCCTGGACTCCGAGAAGACGTGCGAGAGGGTACGCAGGTGATCCAAGGAAGAGCGTACCCTCATAAACCCAACCTGAGACATACCAATCAGATCTGGGAGGACCAGGGTTAGTCTATCTGCAAATATCTTCAAAAGAAGTTTGACATCTTGATTCAATAGAGATATTGGCTTATAGCTCTGAACCAATTGCATCACTTTCTGTTATGACAAGTACAACAAGACCTTTCTGGGTCAAGTGAGAGGCCACTCCACTAGAGGAGTCGCTGCCTCAGTGGCTTGTTTCAAAAATGTGTCAGCGGCGGATGTCTGTGCTGTCACCACTTGGACTTCCGTCCATACCTTTACAAAACATTACAGTTTGGATATTGCCTCTCGCCGTAGAGCAGGCTTCGGGCTTGCTGTTTTGCAAGGCCTCCTTTCCTAAGGCCTTCACAGCTAGAGGATCTACTTTGAGTAGCTTTCCTCCTCCTCCCGTTTGCTTCTTCTTGTTCCAGATTGCTTTAGTCTCAGTCCTATATGTAATTACCTACTGCAAGAGCCCTCTCGAAGTAAAATAGTACAGTTACGTAAGAACTTACCGTAACAGTAGATCTTCGAGAGAAGCTCTTGCAGTAGGTAATACCTTCCCGCCCTCCATCCCCCTAAGCTTTTTTAGCTCCTTTTCCAGGTTGGGAAATATCCTCTTCTCTCTCGTCTCGCCCTTTTGGGCCTTTGGCCGGAAAGAACTGGAAGGCGGGCGTGGGGAACCGCCCCTTTATACTGACATCATATGATGTCGGTCACCTGATGTGGGGGCGGTCCCCTGCCAGAGACTGCTAGCTAGAAATTTTTCCGTGGGGTCCTGATGCCTGCCAGCATCAGTCCTATATGTAATTACCTACTGCAAGAGCCTCTCTCGAAGATCTACTGTTACAGTAAGTTCTTACGTAGCTGTACTTTTCTACATCTTATTGAGAAAGGGCATACTCTGGAGTTCACCAAGGTTCCTCCAGACAACCCTCCGATTCCTATCCATTACTCTGAGGCCCACAGCGCTCTCATCACAGAAGAATCCAGACTGTCCTCCACATTGTGGTTATCCAACCACACAGGAGGTTCCTTTGCTTTCGCTTCCAGGGACGCCACTATCAGTTCAGGGCTATGCTTTTCGGCTTGTTTTTGGACCCCAGAGTGTTCCCCAAATGCCTCACAGTAGTGGCTGCTGCTCTCAGAAGACAGAGGCATTATGTCGTCCCCTACCTAGATTTTTTTTTAGTTGTTGTTTAACCAGGTATAGCACACTAAGCTGAAAGCTTTTTTACAGGAGCAACCTGGGAGCACAAGGAGGTTAAGTGACTTGCTCAGGGTCACACAGTATGCAATGACTGGCTGCTAACCACTCCCACCAGGAATCTGTTACTGAGCACCATACCGGCCACCTTACACCTGTTTCAGGACCTGAGCGTCACCTTGAACCTTCCAAAATCTTCCCTTTTGCCAAGCCAACAGCTGCAATACATAGGGACAATTTTGGTCACAGCCCTAGAAAAGCCTTTTTTCCCCAGGACAGAGCAGAGCATTTCCAAATATACACTTGACAGCTCTCCTCTGCCTGCCAAGTCTTGGCCAGGGCTGTCCTCAGACTTTTGAGGCACATGGCAGCCACCACAGCCATGGTCCCTCTGGCCAGACTGTACATGAGAGTGATCCAGTGGAACCTGAGAGTTCAATGTGATCAATGGTCAGATGACTTGGACCAGCCAGTTTTGGTGTCCAGCCCAGTTAAGCAAGCCATGATGTGGTGGCTGAATTCCTCCAACTTTTCCAAAGGAGTTTGTCTCTGGAAGGAAACTCCCAGACAGATCCTGACCACAGATGCATCAGGTCATGGCTGGGGAGCAAATCTAGGAGATTGCTAGATTCAAGGATCCTGGAACCAGCAAGAGCTTCATCTCCATATCAACATTCTGGAGATGAGGGTAGTTCTGTACGCATTTCAGATAGTTCTGCTACCCCAGTTGATACAGATTGACAAAATATCAGTGGTATTTTGCATCAACAAGCAATGGGGGGGACTCATTCCTATCCCCTGTTCAGGGAAGCAATGCGAGTGTGAACATGGGCTATAGACCATCAGTTGGACTTATCAGCAGTATGTGTTCCGGGCATCTAAAACACCGTGGCCAACAGTCTCACACGGTCTCGGTCCAGGCCACATGAGTGGGAGCTTCCTCCCTCTGTGGCAGAAAATCTTTTCAAAAGATAGGGTCGTCCAGAACTTAGATCTGTTTGCTTCTCCATCCAATGCAAAACTATCCAATTTTTGCTTGCTAGATCCAGGCCATGCTGTTTTCTGGCAAGACGCATTGTCCTTCTCCTGGACAGAGGTTCCTTTATGTGTTCCCTCCCTTCCCTCTACTTCAGAGGGTCCTCCTCAAGCTGCAGGCAGACGGGGCAGACATGATCTTAGTGGCACCTTTCTGGCCCTGTCAAATTTGGTTTCCACTACTTTAGCAGTTAGCTGTGGAACCTCCAGTTTTCCTGCCCCTTCGATCAGACTTGCTGTCCCAGGAACAAGGAACCCTGGTGCATCCAGATCTCAGATCTCTGCATCTCCATGCTTGGCTCCTGCAGACCTATCTGTATCCAGATTCGGGGTATCCCCCAGGGCAGCAGAGGTCCTGGTGGTCACTAGAAAACCTTCCACTAGGGCCACTTACGCTATGAAATGGAAGCGGTTCTGCATCTGGGCCACTGCCAGGCATCTAGACCCATTCTCCTGCCCAGTGAACTCAGTTTTAAAGTACCTCCTCTCGTTATTTGACACAGGAGTGAGCTACTCGTTGCTTAAGGTACATTTGTCTGCCAATTTGGCCTACCATGTGCCTATTAAGGGCAAGGACATTGCCAAGCTGGACCTTCCCCGTACCTTCCTATAGGGCATTCTGCACTTGAAGCTTCCCATCCGGGATCCTGTCCCACCATGGGACCTTTTGTCTGTCCTAGAAAAGCTCATATTGCCTCCCTTTGAATCAGTCGCAAGTTGTGAGCTGCGCTTTCTGTCATGGAAAGTGCTGTTTTTAGTTGCCATTACTTCTGCACGAAAGATTTCCAGCTTCAGGCCCTGATGTGTAAGGAGCCTTATTTGGTTTTTCCCAAGGACAGGATATCCTTGAGAACTAATCCTAAGTTTCTTCCAAAGGATATCCACCTTCCAGTATATTACTCAGAGTACTCGAACTGCGGGGAGGCATTGCTACATACTCTAGATCTTCACAGGGTGCTTCGTTGTTATTTGGAATGCACCCAACCTACTTGAAAATCTGATCAGTTGTTTGTTTCCTTCGACCCACGAATGGTAGGGGCTCCTGTTTACAAACAGTGTTTATCCAAATGATTAATTGCACTGTGCTTTGCTACAGTATGTATGACAAACCCTTACGTGGGTCAGTTAAGGGTCACTCTGCCAGGGGCATTGAGAAATGTGTCTGCTGTTGACATTTGTGAAGCGGCCACTTGGAGCTCTGTCCATACCTTTGTGAAACACTACAGCCTGGATATTATTTCTCACTGCAGTAGCTGGTTTTGGACTTGTATTCCTATGGGGCCTTCTGTCCTAATTTCTTTGGAAAACTTTTACCTCCTCCTCCATTCTGACCAGGGTGTCTCATCACTGCTTGGGAATCAGTCCTAAAGGTTTTACCTGCTGCAAGAACAAATCTCGATGTAAGATAGTACAGTTACTTAAGAACTTACCATAACAGTAGATCTTCGAGAGGAGCTCTTGCAGCAGGTACTGTTTTTTTCTTCCTGCCTTTCCTCCTAGTAACAACTTCTCCATTACAGATGTCTTTATTCCTCAGTTTTCCCTTTTTACGGCTGCAGTGGGCGTAGCCCTGCAGATGTTTTACTTTGAGAGAAGGACTTCCTTAATAAATTACCTTCCAAACAACATGATAGAGTGTTAAAAATAGTGTCTCCTCCACTGAAACCTCATTACTACACTGCCTGTGTGTGTATGGGAGCTTGAGAGCACTATTTTTCCTCTGGCTTAAGAAGTTAATTGAGCCCTCCCCAGTACTGCCTTTTTTTGCAAGTTGAGACTTCCTTCAGAGTGTTTTATGGGCCTTTACTTTGTCGAGTTTCAGTACTTTATTTACTACATTTTGCAAACTGAGAAACTCCTGCTTTGCTGGTGTCCCCTTCCCCACTCATCCAGAGTTGTGAATTTCTTTGTTAGCCATTGGATGACCACAGTTGCAAAATGATTACATTTGTCTGCAAGCACTGTCTTCTACGCAAGACACAAGTAACTGAATCAACACACACAATACCCTAAGCAGAACATAAGACACAAGTATCTGAATCAACACACATGTACACATACACACACACACACACAATACCCTAAGCAGAACACAGCTGGATACGGTACCAATATTTAGGAAACTTATTACACTTACCCAAAGACTAGCAGTGTGACTGCTGGCTGCTATGTTCTCTCTGCTGTGGCCAAGTTGAAACAAAGACTGTGTAACGACACTGGCCTCCTGCAGGGGCTATGAGACATCAGAGCAAAGGGCACTCTGGGAAGACTTTCCGGGACAGGATGCAATAAAAGAAACCTGAATGGCAGCCCCCAGGGGCCGTAAGACAGCCAGGAAAAGTTAGAAAAAACAACTCTCACAGCCTGAGCAGGAAAAAAAAAATACTGGAATTAAGTAAGAACACAAAAAAAGGAATAATACATACATTTTCCTGATTTTAACATGCAGTTTTCCTTTAATAATCCACAAGGTGTGGGTTGGGCTAGGATTTACCCACACCTGACAACTGACCAACAATGCCAGGCATGCATAAGTCCCAGTGCACTCCACACTGTGCAGTGGATTACTGTGATTATACAACTGGTAGGAAGTTAAGAATTAAAGTTATTAAAATACTCAATTTCTAGAGTGGAGAATAGGTGCAAAGGGGATGAGGTATTGGGCTTACCTTTAGATGTCAGCTGTCCAGGCATATCCCTGTCTAAATCAAGTCTTATCTTAAATCAAGGCAGTGGCCATTTCATAGAACCCTGAGACTGAAACTGATGTTGATAAAGCTGTGCTGGGCAGCATATAGCTAGCTAAACTCTGGCATCAATTTGTGTCTCAAGGTTCTGTGAAATGTCTTCTGCCTTGCTTTGTTGCAGAGATGTCAGATTGATATTGCTGCAAAGCTGACAGCTGGGTAGCTCTTCACACCTACATAGAAAATAATTTATAAGACATTACCTCCTGACTTATGTGGTTGCTATTCCTTTGGTTTCTTCCAAAAACTTTGCTCCTCATCTTAGCAAATTTGAATTGAATAGACCAGAATCTTGGTCTTATTTAAAGCATTTGTATGACACAGATTTATTACTTAGAAATTGTCAATGCAGCACTAAATAGAGAATACTGGATGGGCAGCTATGCACAGCCAGTGTCTTCTGCCACAGAGGGGGGTTCTGATTCCCTCTGACCATGAGTGAAGCTTGAGAGGTCCATGGGAATCAGAACCCCGAGGCGACAGAATACATTGGTTATGCTTAAATGTGCTCATTCTGTATTTTTTATAGTGTATAGTAGTAGTATGTGAAATGTGTCAATTGTGGTTTTTTTTTTCTCTTTCATAAAGAAACCTACTTGTGAAGTCTCTAGAGGTTCCACCACCCTTTCTATGAAGAAATACTTCCTCATGGCACCCCTTAATCTACCCCCTTCCGACCTCATGTCATGCCCCCTCGTTCCTGGACATCTCCTTTTCTGAAAGCTGCAACCCTCCAGCACCCTATTCATGCCTTTTAGATATTTGAGGGTTTCTATCATATCACCCCTATCTCTTCTCCAGTGTGTATATATATTGAGGTCTCCCAGTCTCCACTCTGTCTACATCCTTACGGAGATGTGGCCTCCAGAACTGGACACCATATTCTAAATGAGGCCTCACCAGTGATCTGCACAGTGGCATCACCACCTCCTTTCTTCTGCTGGTGATACCTCTGCCTGTGCACCCCAGCATCCCGCTGGCTCTCCCCATAGCCTTGGTACATTGTTTAGCCACCTTTAGGTCATCCAGTATGATTACCCCAAATCCCTTTCCTGTTTGGTGACCATCAGTTGCCCCCCCCCCCCCGTAATCCTCCTCTGGGTTCCTGCTACCTAAATGCATGATTTTGCACTTTTTTGCATTAAATCTCAGCTACCACACTTCGGACCATTCCTCCAGTTTACCTAGGTCCCGCCTCATTTTTTCCACCCTTCCTGGAGTGTCGACCCTGTTGCAGATCTTAGTGTCATTCGCTAAGAGGCACAATTTCCCCTCCAGCCCCTACACAGTGTCACTTCTGAAGACATTAAACAGGACTGGGCCCAGGACTGATCCCTGTAGCATCCTGCTGGTCACACTCCTTTCCTTACATTGAGCACCATTTACCATGACTCTTATCTTTTATCATTCAACCAGTTCCTAACCCAGTTTACCACCTTGTGACCCACTCTCAGGTTGCCCAGCTTGTTCATGAATAATATGTTGAACGGTATCATAGGCCTTACTAAATGCAATTCATGTTTATGTTTAAGCCCATGAAACACCTTTATCTAGTTAATGCATTTGCACCCGTAGTGGCTCTACCAGAACTTGTTCCTCTACTTGCCAGATCTCTGGCTGGAGATGGGTTGGGGGACCACCTCTTCTGTATCATGCATGACATTGGAGGCGGGTTGACATGGGGAGGGGGGGAGTCCTCTGCTGTATACTGCTAGCTATAGGTTTTTCTGTGGGTCCTGGCACCTGCCAACTTCAGTCCTGAAGGTATTAACCTGCTGCAAGAGCTCCTCTCAAAGATCTACTGTTACGATAAGTTCTTATGTAACTACTTTATTTTTCTTTTCGGCAAAAACTAAATAAATGCTTGCAGCAGTTGTTGCTTAGGCTCCGTTGTTACCACAGAGACAATCCCCAAGGAAGCGGCAGCAGAATTGTTTAATTCACAAAACATTTTAAGGACACTAGCATAATGCTGCTTAACAATGTGGTATACTAGGAATGTGATTTCTAGTGTGTACAAGGTCATTTTGAGGTATTTTATGAATGAAAATGTGATAAGAAATTAAACTACAATTTCAATGAATAAAAAGAAATGACAAGAAATTCCAGAAAAAATTAAAATTATAAAAAATAAAATTTCACGGGGCAGTAGCTATATCCAACCTTGTTTTGTTTCAAATCCTTGATCTATTCTTATTGATCGTTCTTGAACACTGGAAACATTCCTAAACAGATCAGCCACTCATGATGTCATAGTCTCCTCTACTCCCACTGCACAATTAATGGCCAGACTGTGTTGAGAGTGTTCCTAATTCCAGGACAGATGCAGTGGGAGTTGATCAAGGAATGTAAGCAAACATGTTTTGGTGTGGTAACACCAATATGGCGGGCAGTCTGTTTTTCACTTTGTAAAGAAAAAGGAATCAGAATCAAACTACCCGCTATTCTGTGGCATTGCATGAGGCAGGAGCCGGGGGCCTCTGTTTTAGATCCACCATGGACACAGCATGCCTCAGAGAAATGACTGGGTTGTTAGAATGCAAGTGGCTGTTAGAGGGTGGGCCTGGTGCAGACTGCTGGATCATCCTCTTGTACCGGCCTCTGGTGCACAGGCGTGCATTCCTGAAGTAACTGACTGACTTTGTCACCGGCATGGTGTTGGAGACTCGGACTGATTATTCACGGGGACCTCTGTGCTGGGTTGATGATGTAGTCTCATCTTTTGGTCAGTAGTTCCTCCACCAGATGACACAGTGGGGCCTAGCACAGGCTGTTGTCACTGAAACCCATGAGTGTGGCCACGCCTTGGACCTGGTCATCTTGTTGAATCTTGACATAAGCAAAGTCAAAGTTTGACCCGGTCATTTGGTTAGATCATCATGCCATGTACCTCTGTTGTGGGTCCCACCTGTTTTATCCACCCCACCCACTGTGGATATGCTCCGTTACCACCCTAAGAATACTCTGGGGCCTTGCAAACTCTTGGGCATTCTGGACCTGTGGTGCATAATGTCAGCTTGTGCGAGTGGGGTTGAGGTGGCCGTGAAGAGGTATAACATGGTTCTTACTGCTGCCCTTGGCTCCATGGGGGGCCTATGACTGTTTATTTCAGAGCTTGTCAGGTCATCCAAGAGTCCCTGAGGGAGAGGTTTTTCCCTGCCACTCTGAAAAGGGTGGTGGTGTGGCATCATGGTGAGGCATCTTCTAATGAAACCATCTTTGGATTCCGATATTCTCTTGAACTACAGGCCTGCTTCAAACTTTCGCTTTCTGAGGAAGGTGATTGACAAGGTGATCATGTACAGTTGGAGACTTACCAGAAAAGGTATGGCATCTGTGAGCCTCGGCCTTGTCACAGCACTCATCAAGGTGTTCAGTGATCTCCTCATGGTGAGAGATGGAAGGCATACTTCCATTCTTAACGTTCTTGATCTGTCAGAGGCATTTGATGTGGCTGACCATGGGGTGCTTTTGGAATACCTGAGGCAATACATGAGTCTCACCTGAACTGTTTTATGCTGGTTTGAGTCCTACCTGTCTGGAAGAATGCAGCAGGTGGTCTTGCACAATTCATTCTCTGAGGCAGCTGTCATGAACCGTGGTGTGCCGTAAGGTTCAGTCGTGGCCCCTGTTGGTTGCCATGCACATACTGCCTTTG
Source organism: Neoceratodus forsteri (assembly GCA_016271365.2). Taxonomy (NCBI): domain Eukaryota; kingdom Metazoa; phylum Chordata; order Ceratodontiformes; family Ceratodontidae; genus Neoceratodus; species Neoceratodus forsteri. The sequence goes on from CM057458.1 coordinate 560,346,208, forward strand.
TGTGAGATCATTAGATTGTATAGGTTGGAATTTCACTGCTGTATAGATGATACCCAACTATACTTCTCGTGGATATCCGATGGGAGGGATGGATGGATAGATAGATGGACAGACCAACAAAAACTTTTATTTGTGTAGCACTGTAGATGGACAGACAGACAAAAACTTTTATTCCTTCCCGGAGGCTTGGAGCGCTTAACAATATTAAAAATACACATATTCACAAAATAACGTGGCAGAGGCTAATACAAATTCTATCTACCTAGCACTCAACAATAGACATTTCATTAAAACAAAGTAATACTAATCCATAATTCCAAAAACAGAGATGATAGTAGATTAATAAATCATCTGGCGATGATACTTATCAAATCAAACGCTTGCTCAAAAAACAACGTTTTTAGGCCTCTTTCAAATGCTTCCGCCGAGGGTGCCTCCTGCAGATGTTGAGGTAAGGAGTTCCAAAGGGTTGACGCAGCAACCGAGAACACCTGGTCCCCAGACTGTTGCAGTCTAGCCCTGGGAACCACCAGGAGGTAATCCTTGGAGAAATGGAGAGCCCGAGACAGGTGGTGAGGAATCAGAAAGTCTTGCAGGTAGGCTGGTCCTCCCCAGTGCAGGGCTTTATAGGTCAGCAGCCTGGCTTTGAAGGCAATCCTCTACCTCACTGGCAGCCAGTGCAGTTCATGTAGGACAGGTGTAACATGGTCAGATTTTGAAATGCCAGTCAGCAACCTCACTGCCGCATTCTGCACCAGCTGCAGCCAGTGAAGGTTGCCTCCAGATAGCCTCAGGTACAGGACATTGTTGGTTCATTGCTGTGCTGTTGCCTTAAAGAGATCAATGATTGGATGGCCTCCAGCTGGTTGTCTCTCAACCCAGGCAAGACTAAGGTAATGATAGTCAAACCAGGCCACCGACAGTTGGCTATGATAGAGAGCAATACCTGATTGCCATCACTGAATGGGGCCACCCTTCAAGGCATGGATGCAATTATGAATCGAGGGATCACTGTGGACTCCCAACTGACTTTGGATAGCCAGGTGTCAATGGGTGTGTGTAGTGGCTTCTTTCATCTACGAAACATTGCCCAGATCAAACCATTTCTATCACCTGGTAATGTGGTGACCCGTGGTCTAAGATGCATTTCAGACTGGGCCAGCCTGTCTTGGTTACCCAGCTATTGCTGGATGCCATCCACTGATGGCTGCCTTCTCCAGACATTCATGACAGAATACCAGTCACCCGGCCAAAGCCCTCTGCGTCACTTACTATGAATGCTCATCAGCTGGGGGGGGGGACACTTAAAGGACTTACAGGACTGTGCTACATCTGCTCACCCCATAAGTCCAAGATACATATCAACCTGCTGGAGCTCCTAACAGTCTGCCTGGCTCACATGGAATTAGCTCTACTGGTCAAGAGCCAGGTTGTCCAAGACAACAGGACAGCACAACCTCCATGCTGCACCTGAACAAACCAGTCACATTAACACCTTCCTATCTGGCATTGCAGATATGGTCACTGTCTTTCTTGGTCCAAGTGAACCTGGTAGCGGTCCATGTTGCGGATGCTGTTGGTCCTCTTGGGGAGGCATCAGTGGTCCCTGCACCAGTAGGTGGTGTGCCAGGTGATCTTCCAGAATCAGTCTTCTTCACGAAGTCCCAATAATGGGCCTGAGCCAGAGGCATTAGGATTCTATGGAAGCAAATCTTTGACCAGGGGCCAGTGACAGCCACTGTCTACAATGCCTGTGTAACACTGTGGTGCAGCGCACCTAACAACAACCGTTATCGGCTACGTCACTTACCGCAGTTCTGTTCTTCCTGCCCTCTAGTGCACACTGCTGGCGTACGTTGCCTCCTTGCTGCTGCATCACTGTCTGTCTTTGAAGTTTTTTTTTTTTTTATTAAACTGTTTTGTGACATGCATGGTTTGTCAGAAAAGGGGACCAAGAAATACCCCATCTTTCATCGGTGCCCTTGAAGAAAGAAAATCTCATCCAGTGACCACCATTACCTGTGTTTTTCCTGCCTGGAGTCACACATTGACATTGAAGTTGGTCAAGGTGCTGGCACTAGGCCCTGCACTGAGCACGGCGCCAGCAGAAATGTTGGCCTGGTATCAGTCCCATCCTTGGTGCTGTCTGCAACACTGAGGAAAGGGACAGTGCTGGGCTTGATTTTGATGCCGAGGCCAAGAGCAGTGTTGAGGGCAACAACGTGTGAGATGTTGACAATAGCAGTTCAGTCTCTGGGGTCATTGCCAGCCCTCCGTTCATTGCAGGAGATGGCTCTGAATTGGAATAGGGTGTCAACCCTTGGCCAGAATTCTCCCTGAATCCACCTCTGATGTTGCTACATGTAATGGACAAGGTCTTCCTTCGGGGCCTGTTCAACTTCGGTCTTCCCACCTGGGGGACTCCACCCCCCACCTACCCGGCACTGATCCGGCTACTCTGTGGACATAGGTAGGCCATGATCAGGTGACACTGTTCATCCCTGCCCTAGCACAAGGGCATTGCCAGAGTTTTGCAGCCAAGGCCCACAAGGCAAGAAGCCTCAGCTGCTCCCAGAAGGGCCTTGACATATATTTGAGAGGTTACCTTCATTCTGTACCCCTATATTGCCATTAACTTGGGACCAACACCAGTTTTGGGTCAGTGCCATGAATCAGTGGTACAGGGAGATGGACAGGGCCCCATACGGGGAGACATACAGGGCCCCATCTCAGGCACCAAATCCACCTGGGGCCTACACCACCTCTCCGTCAACAGCCTCTTCAGAGGACAATGAATTCTCCCTTTATCTAGCAACATCTGTTCAGTATGTTCTATACTATCCATTCGTGGTGGAGATGTTACAGATATTAGACCTTCTGGTGTATACCAGTCACAATCTTGTCATCCTGCCAGAGCCATGGAGGATGCATCCAGGGCTTTATGGAGGTGTCTTCAAAAGTTAGGATTGGGGATCATTAGTTAGAGTTAGGACACAGAGTCAATTTATTTCTTGTTCAGATTCTTTTATTTGCCCATTTCCTGTGGATGTAGGGCAAATAAAAGAATTTGAACAAGAAATTAATTGACTCTGTGTCTGAAAAATGCAGTTGGTGATCCTCAGTCCTAACTTTTGAAAACACAGATATTGCACCTAAGGACACTCCACAAACAATTTAAAGGCTATTCCCCATGGATTACTTTTTATTGAACCCTTATGGAGGTGTCCAGTTGCCACACCTGCCATCTCCAGGGACCTCCATGCTCAGTGTCATGCACCCACTAGGTCTGCAGAAGATGTACCTTACCCCGCTTCAGGTACTGCAGACCCCGTCTGAACCTCAAGAAACTCTAGCATGACCAACATCTTGATGCAGAATCTGCTTAGTCAGATGCCTTTGGAAGGAATGTTTTCACCTCGGCACGCTCCCTTAAGTGCATTGCTGCACACCATGCCCACATGGCAGCCTACAGTCAACGTCCATGGCTGCAGCTCCATGGTCTTCTAGCTGCACTGTCTCAGAGTGAGTTAGTCCGGCAGGCCATTGACCTTTCTACCCGGGGTCTAGAAGTGGCATGGCACCAATTGAGGGCATCCTGTGATACCAGTGAGGTAGCTTCTAGGTTGGTAGGAACATCAGTCTCTCTCAGACGGCATAACTTTGCCTCTACTAGTTGGCACCATTGGCCCAGCAGAAGGTACTAAATTTACATTTCGAGGGGCTCACTTCTCTTCTTAAGTCAGGTGGGAACTTTCAAGGAATCCTCCTCCTGTTGTGCCCCAAGAGCACCCGCCTTGACCAGAGCAGTCTCAGGACTTGCCAAACCTGGAAGAGCCCTCTCCTTCAGGTGTTCTCCCTCACTCAGAAGACTGAGTGTATTCTGTAACTTCAAGATGAGCCAGCCCCTCCCTTATTAACTTGGAGGGAAACTTGGTACTCTGACCCAGTAGTGGGACTCAATGCAGAAGATTGATTTGGGGAAGATATGAAACTTTGGTACTTGGTGATCTTCCAGAATATCTTCTCCTTTGAGCATCACGCTCGTCCACCATCCCCATCCCCCTCTATCTGGAGACTGGGCCTATGGGTAGCACATCCTGTGTTACAAGCCATGGCTGCATTCTTGTGTATATGTGTACATATTGCTGTCACTCTCTTAACTCTTACTTTTCCCTGTCTAGATCAGGTCTACTTGCCAGATACTTGGCCTATTTGTATGTCCTCTGCATTGCTGATATGTTGCACTAATCTTGAGGAAACACATTTAACTCAGAAATGATGTATTTTTGCTACAGTGTTTTTCTGTACCCTGTCTTAACTTAAATTGTACGTATTTCAGGAGGCCATTGTAAATTAGCTTTGCTCAACTGACAGCTATTCCAGTTTTACATTAAAAAAAAACTGAACTTTTGTACAACAAAGTGTTTACATAAAACATAAATTTTATTTCTAGGATCGTGGATGTTATTCATCCACACTTATTGGCATGTCCCTTTCCCCTTTAAGAATCGCCAGAAGTCTTCAAGCTGGCTGCTCCCACCAACCCGGGTGGTATAACCCTCTGCTCTGCCCCATGATGCCAGATCTTTCTTTCCACTGGAAGATTCAGGTTGCTTCCTTCATGCGCCCAAATTTTGTAGGCCCTGGCTTCAAAACCTTTGGTCATTCCGAAAATTCGTCTAGTTCACATTAGCGATCACGACTACTTATCTTCAGTTATAGAAGACAAGATTTCCCCCAGATTTTGCTGGTGTTCTTGCGGCCAGAAAATGTTGCACATCGATCGCCACACCTCATCTGTCTGTTGCCTGGGTGTCGACCATGACACCTCGAAGTACGATTTTTGTCTTGCATTTCACCCTAACATCCTCGACAACCATATCGCACACCTAAAGTTGGGGAGGCTGGAAAAACCGAACCCTCCGGTGAAATCAAAGGAGGCTTGATGGGCGGTTTCTGCAGCCGTGGGATCCGCCAAGCAATTGGAATGCATGCAAGCCTTCGAGGAGGAAGCGGCTCATGCCAGGGAATCTTCCTCTTGGAGCTTCTTCGTTCCGCTCAACCTGGGCTTGACCTTTTCGGGTTCCTTCCGAGAGTTGTGCCAGTCTCTCCTGACTAAGGGAGAGGGACCTTCGGGCACGCACTCCTCTCGGTCCCACAAACGGGAAAAGGACCCGAGATCATCATCATCTCAGCGAAGATGTTCTTGGGATCAGGAGAGATCTCGGTCCTAGGAGCCGGCAGTCTCGACTTCAGTCGAAATTGCCTCTTCGACTGCTGGCTTCTCGGCTTTGCCATCTGGCCAGTCGACCGAGGTGTCAGTCGATGAGGTTGAAATAATCATCGACCCATTGTCGCCAACTCCGGTCAATGATTCTCTCAGTCAGACTCTGGTCCTTTGTTTCCCCGACGAGGAGACCCAGCCCACTGGGAATCCCATTGAGGAAGTGGTCCCCGACCCTGGGAAATCACCAGTCCTGCCGGTGTCTCCCAAGTGGTCGAATCGGCCCGTCCGATCTCAATCATGGTCTAGGACCCCCCTCAACCGACAGGCTGAGGAAGAGCCACTAGCGCCCAAAAAAGAGGCGACGCCATCAGTCATCCTCATCCTCCTCTGATGAGGAGAGGCTCCAGTGTAAACTCTGGCAGTGCTACGAGGACCTCGTGTGGCAACAGCTGATTTTGTCCGTGCACAAGCCGATCCCCGCCATTACTTGGCTTTCGCCTCCCAGGCCGAAGCCAATTCCTTCGGAGCCAATTAAGTCAGCTCCCCCGCCCGCAGAGCCAGCAAAACCGGTCTCTCCACCGATCGTGGTGGAACCACCACCCAAGAAGCCTGTGGGAGGGGGCTTCTTCTAAGGAAGATAGACCAGACACCATGCTTCCCTAGCATCTTTCGGTCACTGTCACCCCGGACTGCCCTCTGCGGGTTGAAGGTGACCTGGGCAGTCGACCATTGTACCTGGATTCCTCGGATTCAGATGAGACTGGCCTACATTCTTATCCTGGGGATGATAAATCGGCTGGTGGGATAGAGACAGAGGAAGGTCCTTTATCCTTTCAGAGTATTCTTCGCCTCACCTCTGAGTCTACAGGGATGCCCCTAGAACCTATCCAGAAAAAGGCAGAGTACCCTCTCATGGACACCCTCATGAGAGGAGATACCCCGACGGAGGCGTTTCCTGTGGCCGAGGCCCTAGTTGGTCCGGTCTTGGAACTTTAGCAGCGTCCTGCCTCCTGTCCAGCTCTGTCTGCCTGCATGGCCCACAAGTATGCGGTGCCCATGGGGTCCCTTGCGGGGTTCATAGAGCACCCTTTGGCCGAGAGCCTGATGACCACCTGTGTGTTCAGGCTTACTGGCGGTTCTGCCGACTCTGACCGACCTCCTGAAAAAGAATCCAAACTCTTGGATCATTTGGCTCAAAAGGTCTATGCGACCTCGTCTTTAGGCCTTCATCAGGCAAGTTCAGCCATCATCATGGCACATTTCTCCCATGCCCTCTTGGGGTCTTTAGATGAAGTCCTCCCACACCTCCCCGTGGATGTGCAGACCACGGTCAAGCAGGTCCATGATCAGGGCTGGGCTGTTGCCAAACAGCAGCTTCAGACAGCCCTGGACATTGAGGGTTCTTGTGCCTGCTCGATGGCAGCCGCATATGCCTCTCATTGCAGGGCTTGACTGAGCCTCTCCTCTTTTCCGGAAGATACTCAGCTCAAACTAGCTGATGTGCCTTTCCTGGGCACCGAGATTTTTGGCCCAGGTGTGGCTGGTCACCTTCAGCGTATTGAGCAGTGCAATTCCACCTTGGATGCTACTTCTGCTAAGGGTTCTTCGGGCAAGAAACAGCAGAAGAAGAAGAAGAAGCCTTTTTGGCACTCTTCCCCTGTGGCACAGCAACCCTCCTTTCAAGGAGGGCAACAGCAGCAGCAGGTTCAAGCTTGGCACCCCTGGCCCAAGCCCGGGCCCTTCCAGACCCATAAAGGAGGCCAAGGTTCAAGTCCTGGATCCTCCTCCTCCTCCAAGCCTGCTCAGTGACGGGGTTGGGGCTGCCACCCCCTCTCCCATCACGCCAGCTCTGGATCCTCCCGTGGAGGGCCGGCCCTGCTACTTTCTTTCCGCCTGGTCCGTTATTACCACGGACAGGTGGGTTTTAGAAGTGGTCGGTCAGGGACTGCCTCCGGAATTCGAGCAGCACCCTCCAAGCCGAGCCCGCACCCCCTCGGGAGGAAAGAGTATCCGTCCATACTCAGTCAGCTCTCTGAGATGACATTGCTTAGCTCCTCCTCAAGGAGGCAGTAGCTGCAGTGGCGGATTCTCCAGCAGACCCAGGCTTTGTCTCCAGGTAATTCCTGGTGCCCAAGCGGAGGGGGGGGGGCTGGCACCCCATTCTAGATCTGCACGACCTGAATCAGTATCTCGGGTCATGCACCTTTCGGATGGTCACTCTGTCCCAGATCATACTATCCTTGGAGCAAAACATGTGGTTCTGCTCACTGGATCTGCAGGACATGTTCTTTCACGTCCCAATCTGTCCGTCTCATCGGCTGTTCATCCGCTTCAGAGACGAAGGGACCCTATACAAGTTCCTAGCCATGCCGTTCGGCCTGTCATCGGCCCCACAGGTCTTCACCAAATACATTGCAGTGGTGGCAGCCCATATCAGGTGTCGGTGGGGGGTCAGGATTTATCCGTGTCTCGACGATTGGCTCTTAGCAGGCCCCACCCAACAGGAGGTGGAGAGGTCCAGGGACCTGGCCCTCCAGACCTGCTCCCAACTCGGCCTCCTGATCAACGAGGCCCAGTCGGAACTCGTGCCTTCCCAGGTGATGTGCTTCATCGGGGCAGAGCTCGACTCTCGTCAAGCCAGAGCTCGGCTCCTGGCGGACAGGGCGGAGGTTCTCTCCTCCTTTCCCAGTCATTTCTGGTTGAACAATTGCACCCTGCCCAGGACTTTCTGCGCCTTCTGGGTTACATGGCGGCGGGCACCTCAGTGGTCCATTGGGCCCGTTTGCACATGCTCCCCCTCCAATGGGAGCTGGCTGCCCAGTGGACTCAGTGCCACGGTCATTTTGACCAGCTGATCACTATAACCCAGAAGATGTGGGACACACTCCAACGGTGGACCGCCCCAGACTGGTTGCAGGAAGGGATCTCGTTTGTCCGCCCCGAGCCAACGGATGTCCTCACAACCAATGCCTCTCTCATGGGCTGGGGAGCCCACATGGGGGACAAAAGGGCCCATGGGTTCTGGACTCCCGAGGAGTCCCAATACCACATCAACCCATTGGAGAGCAGAGCAGTCAGACTGGCACTGTCCGCTTTCGCTCCTCAGCTCCGGGGTCAGGTGGTTCAAGTTCAGACGGACAATACCACGGCCATGTACTACCTCAACAAACAAGGCGGCACGCACTCCCATCTGCTTTGCAGAGAGGCACTCCGCATCTGGACCCTCATCTGCCGTTTGGAGGCGGATCTCCTAGCCATCCATGTTGCAGGAGCCTCAAACCATATGGCGAATACTCTCAGCCGCTTAAGCGAGACATCCCATGAGTGGTCTCTCTATCCAGAGGTAGCTTACAGCCTGTTCTCCCACTGGGGCAAACTGATGGTGGACCTGTTTGCCTCCAGGGAAAACACCAAGCTGAGGCTGTTTCATGCCCCCCCCCCCAAGCAGGGCTCACTGCAGGAGGATGCCTTCTCGAGGCCATGGACCCCAGGCCTCCTCTACGCCTTCCCTCCATTTCCCTTGATCCACAGGGTGCTCCTCAAGGTGAGAAGGGACAAGGCGAAGGTGATTCTGGTAGCCCCAGACTGGACGCGCCAGTTCTGGTATCCAGATCAACTCAGCCTCAGCTGCAGCCCACGGAGTGGCTTCCAGCACACCCGGACCGGATATCTCTGTCAGGGGAAGGTATACCTTCAATCCCTGCACCTCACATCCTGGTACCTGAGCAGCTAGAGTTCCAGGCTTGGGTCTTTCCGAGGATGTCCTCACTGTGGTGGAGGCATCCAGAAAGGAATTGACCAGGAAATGATATGCCTTCAAATGGAAACGTTTTTCCATTTGATGTCAGAGCAAGGGCCTGGACCCTCTGTCCTGTCCAGTGGCTAGCATTCTCGACTACCTTTGGTCATCGATCCTTAGGGTGCACCTGGCAGCCATTTCTGCTTATCGGGCGCAGGCCAGTCAGCCGACGTTGGCGCAAGAGACCGTGGTCAGGCGCTGTTTCAAAGGCCTGGATTACATATCCTCTCTGGTGCATGAACCTCCACCTCCGTGGGATCTACTGCTGGTACTGTCAGAGCTCATGAGCAAGCCATTTGAACCAGTGCACAAGTGTGCGTTGTCACACTTGTCGTGGAAGATGGCCTTCCTGGTGGCTATCACGTCTGCCAGAAGGACAGGGGAGCTCCAGGTGCTTTCGGTGGATTCCTCTTATCTGGTCTTCCACAGGGACATGGTTGTCCTATGCCCCCACCCGAAATTCCTTCCAAAGGTGGTGTCAGAGTTTCACCTTAACCAGGTGTTAACTCTGCCAGTATACTACCCTAATTACACCTTGGAGGCTGAGTACAGGCTCCATACTTTGGACCTGAGACCTATTACAAGGAGAGGACGGCAGAAATTCGGGGACAGGTTCGCAGCAAAACGGACAGTTGCAAGGTGGATTACATCTTGCATCAGTCTGTGTTATGAGTTGGCAGGCATGGAGCCTTCAAAAGGGATAAGAGCTCATTCAGCCCGCCTTACTGCTGCATCGGTGGCTGCTTCCAGGGACATCCCTATCCAGGAAATCTGCCGGGCTGCTACCTGGAAGTCAGCAAACACCTTCATTACCCATTACCACATCAACCTTGAGTGACGTCGGGATGCTGGTTTTGGGGGCCTCAGTTCTCCAATCTCTGTTTCCTAAGTAGGGGGTGTGTGCCTTGCCTCCCTCCTCCCAGAGTACTGTTAGGAGTCTGCCAAAGAGTGTGGATGAACAAGATATCCACAATCCTAGAAGAACGGGTTACTCACCTGTAACAGTAGTTCTAGGAGTGGTATTTGTTGTTCATCCACACGGACCCACCTGACCTCCCCGGCCACATACGCAGAAACCTGTCTTCCAGCAGGCTACGATCTGGCATCATGGGGTGGAGCCAAGGGTTATACCACCCGGGGGGAGGAAGGGGCCAGCTTGAAGACTTATGGCGATCCTTAAAGGGGAAATGGACATTCCAAAGAGTGTGGATGAGCAACATATACCACTCCTAGAACTACTGTTACAGGTGAGTAACCTGTTCTTTCCTACCCATGTGACTACCTCTTCCAGAGGGCAGTCATGTCCATGTAGGACCCCCCCCCCCCAACCTAGAGCAGGAAATGGATGCTTGGCACTCCATGTGCCATCCGATGTGTGGCAGCCATGACATAAAACCTGAACCAAGTGATCTTAATGGTAAGCTGCAGTATTTATGATAAGGCTCTATTAGGGATGTTTATTAGAATTTGCTTCATAATTCATTTGCACATTTTTACAGTGGTTAAACGCTGCGGCAGTGTCAACAAGATACACTTCACAGTTTGCCTAAGCCCTCCCCTGACATATTTCTCAAACAGCAATATAACAAAATGTCTCTTTTAGGTCTTGGATTACTCACGCTGCTCCTTATTATCCCAACCCCTTTACAAAAAACCACGGTCAAAAATCTCCCTAACACCCCGTTATATGTACTTATGCTAGCTTCTCATCCACCCGACTCCCTCTAACCCCTCCATCTACCCTCCATTCTCCATCAATACCCCGCACACACTGGATCACCTAACCGCCCCATCTCACCCCCCCCACAGCCCACAGTAGCAGGTGGTATCCCTCTGTGCTAGCCCTACCCACCCTTAACTTTCTACCCATCCCCTGCTCTATCCCCCACAAATCCTCCCAACTGCCCAGACATCCCTACCGCTACCTCCGCAGTCCCTTACTCTGGCTCACCATCCTACTCCTCCTGCTCTCTGGGAATGTCCACCCAAACCCAGGACCAGGACCTGGTACATCGCCCCCCATAGGGCATGGACTCTGCATTGCCTTCATGAATATCTGCAGTCTCCCAAAAAAGACTGCTGCACTCCATTGCTGGGTCTCCCAACATAAGCCCGACATCCTTGCCATAGTGGAAACCTGGCTCTCACCGTCGACCCCAGACTCGACGGCCTCCCTTCCTGGCTTCACCCTGTTCAGAGAAGATTGTGTGGGTAAGCGTGGTGGGGGATGCACTGTCTACCTAACTAACTCCCTCCTGGGTCATGCACTGCACACCCCGAAACTCGACCATGGGGCTCAAGCCATCACCTTAAAAATTACCCCTAACCCAGGCTGTGGCCCTCTTTACCTCACTACGGCATATGTACCCCCACGAGAACAAAGCCAAGCTATCCGCTCCCTCGACGACTGTCTCACTACCCTGCCACACAAGGCTGAACAGCTCATAGTAGGAGATCGCAACATCAACTGGCTCGGCTCTACCTCAACACAAATTAAAGACAACTTCACAGCTCTTGACCTATCCCAACTAGTGACTCAACCCACCAGATTTAACCAATCAAGTGGGACTAGCACACTACTAGACATTGTGCTCTCTAACCTCCCTCACAAAGTAAAGGATGTTAATGTACTAGCCAACTCCCTCAGTGACCACTCGCCAGTTCTCTGCCACTGGTCCTCCCCCACGCTCAAAACTGCACGCCACGCCACCCCCCGTCACCATTTTCGCCCCGGAGGACTACACAAACTTAAGCGGCACCTTGCCCAGCTTGATTGGTCCCCAGTCTCCCTTGCAGCGGATATAGACATCGCCCTTGCTTTCCTCACCAATGCCTTCTGCAAGGCCTGTGATATTTTCGCCTCTGTCACCTACATCCATACTAAGAGACACTCAGCTGCCTGATACCCCGTCCAACAACTGAAGCAGCGTGATAACCTATGGCACATTGCTGCCGAGACTGGCAACCAGCAGACAGGCAAGCTTATAATGCAGCTCGCAACCAGTGCACCTGGGCCATAAGACAAGCCAAGCCAGCCACTACCAATCCACCTTGACCTCCTCCTGGGGCAATGCCGCACTCTTCTGGGATAACATGAAGGAGCTAAATGGGATGACCTGCTCCCTCCTCCTCTCAGATGGTCATAAATGGTGCTATTACGCTGACCCTTCCCGTATTGCCGACTGCCTTAACAAAACTTTCTCTGATCTAAGCTCAGTTCTTCTGGCCCACTTCTTTGACCCCATCTCAGTAAGCTACAACCCAGCTATCACTCACCCCCCTCTTCTCTTTAGGACTGTCTCTCCACAGGACGCGACGCCAATCCTCCAAAACGCTCTCTCCTCCCGCAACCCGAGCTGTGACCCCCTCGACTCCTGGATACTCCGCCTGACACTGGATGTCATGCTAGTCCCCCTCACGGACCTCCTTAATCGATCCCTGTGCCTCAGCCAATTCCTGAGGGCATGGAAACAGGCTGAAATCACCCCTATACATAAAAATGGAGACCACACTGTACCAAACAACTACAGACCTATCTCCATCCTCCCCCCCCCCCAAAGCCCTGGAAAAAATAGTATCCACGCAACTTGTAGCTTATCTATCCAGCCACAACATTCTGTGCCCTGAACAGCATGGCTTTCGACCAGGTCACGGCACCACCACAGCTCTGCTGGATTTCTCCCACCATATACACTCCGCATTAGATTCCAGGGAGATGGCTGGGGCAGTGTTCATTGACCTGTCCAAGGCCTTCGACACTGTGAACCACCTATTAATGCTAGACACCCTCTGTAAAATGGGACTCTCATCCGGCCCTTTGGCCTGGTTCTCCAGCTACCTCTGTGGTAGAACCCAACATGTCAAGTTAAATGGCAGCCTATCCTTGGCACTGCCTGTACATTCTGGAGTCCCACAAGGCTCCATTCTGGGCCCCACATTGTTCAGTCTCTTCCTGAACACCCTTCCCAGCTCTTGCTCAGGAAAGCTGCTATTATATGCAAATGATGCAGTCCTACTCGCCTCACACCCCGACCCGGTCACTCTCCAGAACAACTTGCAGTCCTCCTTCAGCCGAGCTGAAAAATGGTTCCTCGACCATCGCCTGGTCCTGAACCTCAAGAAAACAAAATCAATGATCTTTGCACACCGCCAAAGTAACTCCAAAAATGTTCCCCTTTCCATCCCTCCCAACACCCTCCACCCCCTTGAGCAGGTATCAACATACAAATATCTGGGCATCACCTTTGATTCGGCTTTTTCCTTCCATGCCCATGTCAGTGCTTTATCCTCTGCCATGAACACCCGGATTGGACTCCTCTATCGCCACAAAGACTGCCCCCCCTGACTTTGCCCTACGGCTGGCTATCACTTCCTCCATCCTGTCATTAGTTGACTATGGCCTCCCCGTCTATGCAGCTGCTGACCCCACTGCCCTCACCAGAATTCAGACCTCCATCAACAAAGCCTGCAGGCTCTTGACCAGTGCCCCAAGCAGAACCCACACATGCCGACTCTATTCCACCACGAACATACTCAATCTGGAAGAACGCCTGCAATATCACACCGGCATACTGGCTAAAAAGACTCTACTTGGACTGTGTCCCCCAGGTGTCACTGCACAGCGTCAGTGTGCTTCTCGCTTGGCCGCCACCCGTACTGCCAACAAAGCCACCTTCCAGGTACCTAGAGCCAGGACCTCACTTGCCCAAAGATCCTTTTATCACAGAGCACCGTCCTGGTATAACTCCCTCCCCACGCACATCTCAAACACCCCTAAAATTGGTCAATTCAAAACTGCATAGCGCCCTACTTAGCGCCGAAATGCTTATGTGCCTACTGTAGGGCCTGCCATGTGCCCCCAAACTGATCCAGGCCCAACAGTTCGCTCGATAGCCTACCCCAGGCTATTTCCCACTGGCTATTGCCTGCATGACCTGCTAGGACCCACCAATGAATTACTGTTATGTGCTTCAGTAAACTGCCTATGTTTATCTTGCTGAATTTTCTGCTATGTATGCTGTATGTCTCTCACCTGTATTATTCCACGCTGTCTTGTCTCACAAATTGTTGTCCCCCCCCACCCCCACGACGAGGTGCCTTTGTAAATTAGTCTTTGACTCAAAGGTTGTAAATCCGATATATGAATTAAATAAAAAAATACAAAAATAAACACGTGCAAAAGCTAAACCATACTGCACACACCACACATCATGTAACTGAAATCTCCTAGTCTTCCCCCCCAGGTGCTAGCACCCGTCTCCCATCAGAAGGTTGTCACTCTGACCCTTTCATTTAGGGTTTTATAAAGGTTGGGTTACGTGCATCTGAGAATCGTGGTGTCAAGACTTATTTGTTATTCCTGTATTGATTCAGTGCAGGCCACTATAACCAACTCCAGAGTAAAATGTTAGGCCTGCACTGATCCCAGACCATACAGAAACAGATTGCTGCTTGTCCCCCCCACCCACCGCAGACACATTGCAGTGTCAGAAACATGAAATGAAATTGATTGCAGATGAGGGGGACTATAGTTTTGAAATGACTGTATATAGCGCAGCCAAACCGAAAACGACAATTTCATGAAAATACAAAGGCATGCAGTTTGTCACTAGCCCTATTGAAGTACCAAATGTATCTCATTACTATTCAGTTATTTTTTCATGCCTCACTGTTTTGAGACACCTTCACGAAGACAGCCTGGAACCCAGATTTCACAGTTATAGCTTAAAGCGCAGCCAAGCTGTTACATGTTGTGTGTCAAAGTGGTAATTTCTTTAAAAAAAAAAATCCTCATCATCAACCCTCACGATGAGTATAAACGGAAGAAACAGCTGAGCCTCAATCACAGGGAGAACCAAAACACTTAAGCAAAAGACAGGATGGGACAGAAATAAAGATAACTTGCTCAAGAGTTAGTAATTTTCCTAGAGGTTTAAAATAGTAGAAGGAAGTCAATTACTCATGGAAAATTACCATGGAAACAAATGGAGACATTTAAGATGTTAGGCTAGACAAGTGCTTGAGTTACAGAGATGCACCAGAAATCTTTGTTTCTTCTTTTAGGACCTAAACTACTTGAATAAAGACATTCTGCTGGAGGTTCACAACCTTGTTGATTGGCTGACCTCCATTGAGTGCATGCACGTTTTTGATAAGAGCCCCCGTGGCCACAGGACACCAGTTTGAGACAGAGATTAAAGGGAAATAGCCAGCACTAAGAGCCCCACACACTGTAGGCCTTCTGATCAGTACATTGTTTGCACATATTGTGCTGGGCAGTATAGAACATGAAAAGCTAGAAGGTGCATAACTTGCCAAACTAAAATGACAGATACTTACCTGTAATCATTGAACTTTTAAATAAAAAAAAAAATAAAGATATGGATGATCACAACATGTATCTCTACTGTCTGGGGGTCGATCGCAACATCGGGCAGTGCATTTATGGTTGGGCCATGCACCAAGTCAACTCAAAACAGGCAAAAAGGGAATATTACAGACAGGAGACGAAAAGACAGTGTAAAACAGAACGTCTTGACTATTGTATGAGCAGCCATAGACAGCAAAGCAGGATTATGATGACATCATAAAGACCTCAAAATGAGGCTACATGCTGAACTGGGTACGTTGCCCATATGTATTTTTTTTTTTCCCCATAATACATGGTTTAAAAAATAGAGTTGTGGCCCCTTTCGCACAATAGAAACTTGTAATTTGTTATTAATTTACAAAACATAAACCCACCCTGCACCCAGCTGCCAAGAACCCACCTGGTGCTAATGGTAGTTTTGTTTGTTTTTAAATAAATTGTAAATAAAGTTACTTTGTTTAAAATTTCCAGTGACAGATGTTGAGTCTCCATGTAAGCATGTCCATTTGAATCAGTGGTAATTGAAATGGAAGCACTTTAAATGTGGAACATTGGTGGTGGCTCAGCGCTGGATTTTTTTTTTTTTTTCGGTTTATTTCTTTTTTCTCTTCTGCCAGTCTCCAGTTCGGCCAAATGCCCCCAGCCACCCCAGCTTTCTGCCAGGACTGTTGGTTGCATTTCCATTGAGTGGCCTTGGTGCTTTCCGGGTGTGGGGCCTGCGAGTGTCTGGAGGTGGCCAGCTGGCCAGGAACTGTTTTTCCTCCCATCTTCTCCCCTAGGGGAGCAGGCATACAGTGCTGCTTAAGATGGCCCTATGCATGCTCCCATGCACAGGATGTCGGTGCCTTCCCCCCCCCCCTTGTCCCCTGCATAATGGTCCCTGGTTGCCTTGCCCCAGCCATCTCTAAGGAGCAGGCTTAAACCAGGCATCATGTCCCCCCTTCCCAGGAGAGGAGAGCTGTCCTCTGGACGCTCAGTCCTCCCCTTCCCTAGCCAAACCTCAGCAACCCTCTTCCATTCCAGAACCAGGGTCACAGGTGTGGCATCCAGCACCTCAACCCACCCCCCCATGCCACTGTGCCGGCCAGCATTGGATACTTTTGTTTAAATAATTATTTTCACAGTTTGAGAGCAAAAGAATAATATTACTGGTACTGGTGGGTTTTTAGCAGCTAATATAAAATGGAAAGATGTTATGCGGGGGGGGGGGTGTTTGGTTCAGGGGAGAAGCGTGACCAACAGAATATGTGAGTTGAAAATGACAGGTGGCACAAGCTAGCAATAAACTGAAAAGCCGTTGTGCCACAGTATGCAGTAGTACAGCACAGTTCTGTGACCTTTAAACTGTGGTAAAACAGCTTTTCAGTCTGTATGGATTTCCATAAAACATTACAAGGGTTAACTTTATACCATAAAAAGGTATAGGTGCACAGTTGTCACTGTAACATGTGCTGCTGCTGCTTTAATGAATGACTGTTACCTGTAGAATGAGGGCAGGTGGGTTAGATTTGGTGAGGAGGCAGTCCAACTGATCTGACTTAACAGTAGGCTTTTTTTTAATCATATCCAGTCATTATCATGATTTCTCCCAAACAGCTAAATGGATTGTCTTGGAGTTGTACTGAATAGTTGTTCTGTACTTGAAAAGGAATGAATAGAGTTTGGCAAGGATCTAATAACACTGGCTGACAGTTCCTTTGTCAAACTTTTGTGGACATTGTTCTTCAAATGGAGTTAAATGGATTTCCTTAAAATTTAGGTACATGCACACCCCTTGTTGTCGAGGCATAGGTCAGGAAGCATAGGAAAACCAGGAGCAGTTAAAAAATTCACAAGTATCATTTTATTATTTTCAGTAACAAAATAAGAAACAAAGTTCAGGATAGCTATTTACAAAGGCAGTACAAACAAAGATCTTACTTCGAGATGGCTCCTGCAGTAGATCATTACATAATGGACTGATGCCGGCAGGTGTCCGGACCCCACGGAAAAATTTCTAGCTAGCAGTCACTGGCAGGGGCCCACCCCCACGTCAGATGACCAATGTCATGCGACGTCAGTATAAAGGGGCAGTCCCCCACGCCCGCCTTCCAGTTCTTTCCCACCGTTGACTTGTGAAAGTGCCTCGTGGTTAAGTTCCTCTGCTCGTCAGTCTATCGTCGGTCTTCTTTACCGAGTTTTTTTGGCGGTTTTTCGATTTTCTATAAAAACACTGTGTGTGATGTCCCCTACACCCTCTGACACTCATAAGAACAAGTGCAACTCGTGCGGATCACAGCTCCCGCATAAGGACGGTCACTCCCTGTGCCTCTTCTGCCTGGGCCCGGAACACCCCATGGAGAAGTGCCAGCACTGCCAGCAATTCAGCCCTGCCATCTGTAAACAGAGGCAGAAGTCTCTGGAGGCCCACGTTTTAAAGAAGAGAATGGCCTCCATGGAGAAGGAGCTGAAGAAGCTTAGATAAGTCTCCACTTCGCCCGAGTGACACTGTAAAAAGAAGAAGCACCGGAAGCAGGATTCCACCTCCATGGCTACTGCGACTCCAGCTGGAGTCGCCGTACTCCAGGTAACTTCCCCCCCGGGGGACTGACCCTCGAGAGCTGTCTTGGAGGTTTCCAAGAAGGCGTAGTCCCTCCCATTAGGCTCGCGCTTGGGCCCCTCGGGTGCCTCCGGGACAAAGGTGGCGACCGCTCCCGGGAAGGCCTCTGCCACGCGGCCCTCTGGGTCGAGCGGGTCTGGTAAGCCGGACACCGGGGCCTCTGACTGGTAAGATGCCGACCTCTTCGGGGGGGCGCACCGTCCCACCAGCACCCGCCAAGGTCACTTCCCCTACGTGGCCGTCATCGGGTGCATGATTCGATAAGTCAGACACTGGCTCCTCCAATGCCTGCCCAGATCCCACCGGTAAGGCAGACATCGGCCCGTCTGACAAACACGTGGCAATAGAACCTACGTTGGACATGCTGGACAAGTCCGCCGTCCTAGGCTTGCCGCTGCTTACCAAGGTTTCAGTGTCTCCTCCTCTAGACCCTGGGGATTTCAGTCCTCCTTCCCTCGGCGATACAGAGGATGTGGACATGCTGATGTCAGGGCTTCCTCCCGTAAGGCCAGACGCCGTTCAAACACCGGGCCCGACACCCACAGGGCCACCTGTACCTGGCCCTCCTGCCGGGTCTCTTCCAGGGCTGTCTGCTCCAGTGGAGCCCCTGGTTCCCAGGTACCCTGGGCCGCCCTACCCAGAACTGCCGTATCCTGCGCCGGTATACCAGACACCTCAATACCTGATGCCGGGCTTCCCGCTGCCGGGTTGCGGATACTCGCCCTTCGGATGCCCTCAGTATCATATCCTCCTCCCCCAGCCACCGTGGATTTGAAGGAGATTGGCTGCCTGGTGAGCTGAGGCCAAGGCTCAACTCACCAGGGAGGTAGAGAGCCGTCTGCCGGCGCCGGACCCTGCACAGGATCCCCTGCGCCAGAGACGAGGGACTCCCTCCCCCTACCTGACACCAGAGGTGAACCCTCAGGTGCCGGGGTGGGGAGAGGATACGCTTCCCTGAGGTTTGCCCAAGGGGTCCGTTCCTCCCCCGCCACCAGAGGAGTCTTACTCTTCTTCGGAGACCTCTGACTCAGACTCGGGGGTCCAATCCTGATGACGAGCCACGTACTCCAGACCGTCCCCAGCCAAGGACTCCTCCAAAGTCTTCTCCAGAAGATCCTTCTTTTCTGGAGCTACTGAGAAAGATCCAGGAGGTTCACCAGTGGCAATCTCTGGAGCCAGATCCACAGTGGAAGAAACTCGCTACTCACTTGGATCTGCCTGAAACTGCTCCAGCATTGATTCCACCCTGGATCGAGCCTCACGCAGACCTTGTCTCCACTATCTGGAAGCAACCGTATGCGTTTAATCCACCTTCCGAGGAAGGCAGATCGGCTATACCAGGCTCCTGAGGGTGTGGATTTTTTAAATACTCACCCCAAGGCGGACTCGGTTGTGATTAGCGCTGCTCACGGCTGGTCAGCCAATCCGAAACATCTCAGCTTATCTCCACCTGATAAGGAATCCCATCTTCTGGACCAGTACGGGAAGAAGGTGTACACTTCTTCCATTCTAGGGATTAGGGCCCTGAACTATGTTGCACATATGGGGGACTACCAGAAGGCTATCCTGAGTCAGGCGGAATCCAAATTGGACTCCCTTCCTGAATCTCAAACCAAGCAGGAAGTGGCTGATCTTGTCCGGTCTGGTCGTTCGGCCAGTCGGCACATGCTCCGTGCCACATACGATGCAGTGGACACAGCTGGTTGGAGTTCGGCTTTCACCGTAGGCCTTCGGCGTCATGCCTGGCTCCGGGTGTCAGGATTGGTCCCTGAAGTGCAATCCGCAATTCAGGATGCGCCCTTCAGGGGTTCGGTGCTGTTCGGTTGGGATGTCAAGGACATTATCACCAACCTGCAAGAGAAGGGTACTGCACTTAAGTTAGTCGACTCTATGTACAGGCCCCCTCAGGGACAGTGTTGCCCTTTTTGCAAACGTTCTCGACCAGAAGCGAAGCCTCAGGGTAAGCGGGCCAATAAACGTCGGGCCCTTCCGGCAGCCAAGCCTCCCCCACACAAAAAAGCTGTGGGAGCCTTGGCCGCCGTGTTGCCCCACACCATCTGACTCCTTTCCTCTCCCACAGCCTCTGGACTTCCCAGAGGAACCAGTAGGAGATAGGTTCTCTTTCCATCTACCGGGTTGGGAGAGGATTACAACAGATGCTTGGATGCTCCAGCTGATTGCACAAGGACACTCAATCGAGTTTCTTCAGAAACCACCCAGAAGACCACCCCACAAGCCGTCTTACTCCCCAGAACATCTTCTGGTTCAGGAAGAAATATCCTCCCTTCTCTCGAAGACGGCAATAGAACCAGTCCCCACCCACCTTTGGGGGAC
Source organism: Neoceratodus forsteri (assembly GCA_016271365.2). Lineage (NCBI taxonomy): Eukaryota > Metazoa > Chordata > Ceratodontiformes > Ceratodontidae > Neoceratodus > Neoceratodus forsteri. Next base: position 560,366,537 of record CM057458.1, read on the forward strand.
AGGTTACTATTCCCATTTCTTCCTCGTTCCGAAGAAAACAGGAGATGTGAGGCCTGTTTTAGACCTAATCTCCCTGAACATGTTCATGGAGTACAAACGCTTCAGAATGCTCTCCCTGCAGAGCCTTCTGCCGCTTCTTCAGCAGGGACAATGGCTATGCGCTTTGGATATGCAGGATGCCTACCTGCACATCCCCATCTGCCCTTCCCACTGCAAATTCCTCCGGTTTTCGTTTCAGAGGGGCCACTGCCAGTTCAAGGCCCTCCCATTTGGTCTTTCCTCGGCCCCCCGAGTATTCATCAAATGTCTTTCAGTGGTGGTGGCCCATCTGCGTACCCTGGGAGTGCTGGTTTTCCCATACCTGGATGACTGGATCCTGGTAGTCCCATCCAGGGAGGAACTCCAGCGATCTCTTTCCCTTACCTGGCAGCTTTTCACCAGCCTAGGTATCACCATCAACCAGGCCAAGTCCCATCTGGTTCCTTGTCAAAGACTCCGGTTCATCAGGGCCATCCTGGACATGACCATCGGCAAAACCTTTCTGCCGCCGGACGGGATGGACACCCTTCAGGCTCATGCAGGCTTGTTGTCCAGCCACAGAAGGGTCAGCGTCAGGTCAGTCCTTCGCCTCCTCGGACTCATGGCGGCTGCTGTTCCGACAGTCCCTTGCGCTCGGCTCCATATGAGAATCTCTCAGTGGACACTCTGGTCTCAGTGGGACCAGACTTTGGACGATCTAGACCAGGAAGTTCTGGTCTCTGACCCCATGGTCAGGGACTTGCAATGGTGGATGGTGCAAGAGAACCTTTGCCAGGGAGTTCCATTCTGTATCGAACCACCCTCCTAAACTTTGACAACAGATGCCTCCGGAGAGGTCTGGGGAGCCCATCTAGAGTCTCACAGGACTCAGGGATCCTGGTCCAGACTCGAGCAGATTCTTCATATCAGTGTGCTCGAGCTCAGAGCTGTTCTGTATGCTCTCCAAGCTCTGACTTCCTGCATTCTTCCCGGTCATCTGTCAATCCAGACAGACATGTGCGTAGTCTGGTACATCAACAAGCAGGGAGGTACTTGCTCCTACTCTCTGTGCAGGGAAGCAATGAGAGTTTGGAGTTGTGCGACTCAGCACAACCTTCACCTGACAGCAGTTCAAGTTCTGGGAGTGGACAATATGCTGGCAGACCACCTCAGTCGGTCATCAGCCAAAGCTCATAAATGGGAACTAGATCAAGAGGTCGTAGATGACCTCTTCCTGTGTTGGGGAACCCTTCAGTTAGACCTGTTCACGTCTCCTCTAAACGCAAAACTTCCCGCTTTCTGCTCGCTGGCTCCAGGGCGAGGCATTTTTTTGGTGAGACGATCTGTCTCTCAATTGGAGGGACAGATTCGTCTATGCCTTCCCTCCGATTCCCTTAATTCCGAGGGTCTTACACAAACTCCACTCAGAAGGAGCTCAGATGATCCTCATCGCTCTATTCTGGTCCAGGCAAGTTTGGTTCTCTCTTCTTCAACATTTTTCAGAGGAACTTTTGCTTCCTCTTCCTCTGTCACAGCACTTGCTGACCCAGGATCAGGGGACCCTGGTTCATCCAGGTCTCAAATCCCTTCAGTTTCATGCATGGCTCCTGCAGATGCAGCTCAAGCCCGATTTGGGGTTTCTCCTCTTGTTACAGATATTCTGATAGAGGCTAGGAAGCCTTCCACTAGATCCACCTATGCCATGAAATGGAAACGGTTCTCGATTTGGGCCTCTTCTAGAGACTTCAAGCTATTCTCTTGCCCTGTCGGGAGAGTTCTGGACTACATGCATCACCTCTTTGACCTGTGTCTCAGCCATTCCTCTTTGAAGGTTCTCATGGCAGCTATCTCAGCCTACCATATCCCTTTCGGAGACAGGACTTTCACACAGTTGGAAGTCTCTAAGAACTTCCTCAGAGGGGTTCTCCACTTGAGACCCCCCATCCACGTTCCTGCCCCTCCTTGGGATCTGAACTTTGTTCTTGAGAAGCTTACTCTGCCTCCTTTTGAACCGGCAGCTTCAGCAGACTTGAAGTTCCTCTCTTGGAAGACTCTCTTCCTAGTGGCCATTTCCTCTGCTCAATGAATTTCCGAGCTTCAGGCCCTGATGTGCAAAATCCCCTATTTGATTTTCCACAAGGAACATGTGGCTCTGCGCACTAACCCTAAGTTTCTTCCTAAGGTGGTAGCTGAATCAATGAATTGAGCTACCTGCTTTCTTTATGCAACACTCCAAGGGGAGTACCTCTTGCATACTTTGGATGTTTAAAGAATACTGAGATACTACACCACTAGGACTAAGGATTTCAGGAAATCTGATCAGCTTTTTGTCTCTTTTGCTCACAAAAGAGAGGGCAATGCCGTTTCCAAGTAATGCCTATCCAAATGGTTGGCTCACTGTATCACTTTCTGTTATGACAAGTACAAGAAGACCCTGCCAGGTCAAGTCAGAGGTCACTCCACCAAAGGAGTAGCTGCCTCTGCGGCTTGTTTCAAGAATGTGTCAGCGGCAGACATCTGCGCAGCCGCAACTTGAACTTCTGTCCATACCTTTACGAAACACTACAGTTTGGACATTGCCTCTCGCCGTAGAGCAGGCTTCAGGTTGGCTGTTTTGCAAGGTCTAATTTTCTTAAGACCCTTACAGCCGGAGGTTTTATTGGTTGGTAGTTTTCCTCCTCCCGAGTGCTTTTCTTTGTTTCAGATTGCCTGGGACTCAGTCTTATATGTAATTACCTACTGCAAGGGCCCTCTCGAAGTAAGATAGTACAGTTATGTAAGAACTTACCGTAACAGTAGATCTTCGAGAGAGGCTCTTGCAGTAGGTAATACCTTCCCGCCCTCCATCCCCCTTAGCTTTTTCAGCTCCTTTTCCAGGAAGGGAAGTATCCGCTTCTCTCTTGTCTTGCCTTTTTTGGCCCTTGGCGGGAAAGAACTGGAAGGTGGGCGTGGGGGACCGCCCCTTTATACTGATGTCGCATGACGTCATTCACCTGACATGGGGACAGTCCCCCGCCAGACACTGCTAGCTAGAAATTCTTCCGTGGGGTCCTGACGCCTGCCAGCTTCAGTCCTATATGTAATTACCTTCTGCAAGAGCCTCTCTCGAAGATCTACTGTTACGGTAAGTTCTTACGTAACTGTACTTTCTTCATCTGAGGCAATCTTTAATTCAAAATTTCAGTCTCTCGCTAACAAACATTGCTGCTCTTTTTATAAGAAGTCTTTGGCAATTAATTTTTGCATCCTGAGCTCATTAATAGACATCCTGTTTCCCACAAAATGTATCAGAACTTTGACAGTTTCTTTCCTTGCAGGTTCAACAACACTAGAACATGGTGTCCCAGAACTAATCTCCTGTTGACAGCTCTGCAGAAGTTTGTGGAGGTCAAACTGCATCTCAGTTCAACCACCTGAGTTCCAAATAGCTTTTGCAGTCATTTCAACAATATAACTGTATACACTGTCAAACCAAAGGATTCCAGTTTCACACAAAGATTCACATATATTTTTATAACCACAGATAAGGAAGGGGGAAGAAAAGATAGAAACAGCAAGTGATGGCAGGAAGATAGCGAGAGGGTGGTAATCACGAGACCATCAGAGTGATCAGTTCCTAGGTCTCACAAGAAAATCTGACGAGACAGAAGTGGAGAGGACATAACAGATCCTTGCCTTTAACTCTTTCTGCATAACAAATGGGATCGGGTCTTATTAGGTCCTGTCACATACCCCCTCTTTAAGAGGGGAACCTCTTTTTAAAAAAACACATTTCCAACATTTTCTTTTAATTCTCTTCTAAAATTACCTTACAATCTTTATAATTCTGCACATGTGCAGTATCCCTTTATTCATAACAACCAGTACAGCAAACAGTTAAGTTTAAACCCACACATTTATTCTTTCTACCTTCGTAATTCTCAGTTGCTGACCCATATCTTGACAGAAAATCAGCATTTATATTCCCTTTTCCAGATTTATGCATCGCTTTGAATTTAAATGGCTGTAGTGCCAGATACCACCTTGTGATTCTGGAATGTTTATCCTTCATTTGATTAAGCCAACAGAGAGGATTACGGTCGGTTATAAGCGCAAAGTCAGCTCCTGTCAAAGAAAACGTTAGGGACTCTGTGGCCCTCTTTGCTGCAAGGCATTCCTTTTCAGTGGTGAAGTACCTTTTCTCTCTCATACAATTTCCTATGGATGTATAGAATGGGATGTTTCTTCCCCATCTATATTTTGACTCAAGACTGCACCAAGGCATACCCCTGTTGCATCTGTCTGTAACACAAATTGTTTCTCAAAGTCTGGGTTTCTTAGAACAGGGACTTGATGGCCCAAAAAGCTTCATCACACTCTGGGAACCATTTCCTATTATTCCGGAACCATTTATTTGTGAGTTTAGTAAGGGGGGTTAGCTAATTGGGCAAAGTTGGGAACAAATCTTTGATAGTAACCAGCCAGTCCTAAAACAAAATGACTTGACATGTTTCTTTGTTGTAGGAATAGAACTGTTAGCTACAGCTTCTATCTTAGAAATCTCTGGCTTTACTTCTCCGTTTCCCAAAACATTCCCAAATTTCTAGGAACGTGGATATGTTGTTCATCCACACTCATTGGCATGTCCCCTTCCACTTTAAATCTCACCGGAAGTCTTCAAGCTGGCTCCTCCCACCCACCCTGGTGGTATATACCTCGGCTCCACCCCATGACGCCAGATCTTCCTTTCCGCTGGAAGAGTCAAGTTGCCTCCCTCGTGCTCACGCATCTAGTATGCCCTGGCTTTCAAACCTTCGGTTATTCTGAAAACTCTCATTGTTCGCTTTAGCGATTTGCGTTCGCTGCTGATTATGGAAGACAAGTCTTCCCGATTCATCAGTACCCTTGTGGTCAAAAAAATGTCGCACAGTCCCTCATAACTCGCGCATGTGTTTATTGCCCCGGTGTCGACCACATGACACCTCGAAATGTTAATGCTGCCTCGCCTTTTCATTCCAATGTCCTCGACTGCCTGCACGCCTGAAGCTGGGAGGCCGGAGAAGAGGAACCTCCGTGAAAGCCAAGGAGGCTCGGTAAGGCTGCTCGCGCCGCGTGGATCTGCCGAAGCAATTGCAACACATGCAAGCTGCTATGAGGAAGCGCTCGTGCTGCAGAGAGTTCTCGGAGCTTCTTCGTTCTGCTCAACCTGGGCTCCACCTTCTCGGGTTCCTTCCGAGAGCTGTGCCAGTCTCTCCCAACCAAGGGCTTGCACTCCTCTCGATCCTGTAAGCGGGAGAAGGACCCGGGATCGTCTTTGTTTCGACAGAGACATTCTTGGGAGCGGGAGAGCTCTCGATCCCAGGAACATGCGGTCTCGGATTCCTTGGATTCGGCCGTCACTGGCTTGCATTCTCATCCAGGGGACGATGAATCTACAATTTGCTTGGAGACGGAGGAAGGTCTCTCGTCTTTCCAAGGGATGCTTCACCTCACCTCTGAATCTACAGGGATGCCCCTGGAGCCAATCCAGAAAAAGGCGGAGTACCCTCTTACGGACATCCTTAAGAGAGGGGATACCCCGACAGAAGCCTTTCCTGTGGTCAAGGCCATTGTTGGCCCGGCCTGAGAATTCTGGCAGTGCCCTGCCTCTTGTCCAGCTCCGTCTGCCCGCATGGCTCATAAGTAGGTGGTGCCCATGGGGTCCCTTGCGGGGTTCACAGAGCACCCTTCGGCCGAGAGCCTGGTGACCGCCTCTGTGTTCAGGCATACTGGCAGTTCTGCCAACACTGACCAACCTCCTGATAAAGAGTCCAAGCTTTTGGACCATTCAGGCAGGAAGGTCTATGCAGCTTCCTCCTTGGACCTTCATCAGGCAAGTTCGGCCGTTATCATGGCACACTTCTCTCACACCCCTTTAGGGTCGCTGGATGAAGTCCTCCCACATCTCCCCACAGACATGCAGACCACAGTCAAGCAGGTCTGGGATCAGGGCCGAGCTGTTGCCAAACAACAGCTTCAGATGGCCCTGGACATTGGGGATTCTTGTGCCCGCTCAATGGTCGCTGCAGTTGCCTCTCGTCACAGGGCTTGGCTGAGGCTCTCCTCCTTTCTGGCGGATACCCAGCACAAACTAGCTGATGTTCCCTTCCTCGGGATCGACATGTTCGGCCCTGGAGTGGCCAGTCACCTCCAGCACACTGAGCAGTCCAACGCCACCTTGGGCACCACTTCTGCCAAGGGTTTTTCCGGCAAGAACCAGCAGAAGAAAAATAAGAAGCCTTTTCGGCATTCTTCCCCTGCGGCTCAGCAGTCCTCCTTTCAAGGTGGACAGCAGCAGGCTCAGGCTTGGGGTCCTCGGCCCAAGACTGGACCCCAGCAGGCCTGTAAAGGAGGCTGAGGTTCAGGTCCTGGAGCCTCTTCCTCCAAGCCTGCTCAGTGACGGGGTGGGGGCTGTCAACCCCTCTTCCATCGCTCAGCTCTGGGTCCTCCCGTGGGGGGCTGGCTTCGCCACTTCTTTTCCACCTGGTCCGTTGTCACTTCGGACAGGTGGGTTCTAGAAGTGGTCGGTTGGGGACTGCCTCTAGAATTCAAGAAGTACCCCCCAAACCGAGCCCGCAACCCTCAGGAGGAAAGAGTATCCGCTCAGACCCAGTCAGCTCTCCAAGACAACATCGCTCAGCTTCTCCTCAAGGAGGCAGTGGCGGATCCTCCAGCAGACCCGGGCCTTGTCTCCAGGTATTTCCTGGTGCCCAAGCAGACAGGGGGCTAGCGCCCCATTCTAGAGCTGCACAACCTGAATCAGTATCTCAGGTCACACACCTTTCAGATGGTCACTCTGTCCCAGATCATACCATCCTTGGAGCCAAACATGTGGTTCTGTTCACTGGATCTGCAGAACGTATTCTTTCATGTCCCAATCCATCCGTCCCATCAGCAGTTCCTCTGCTTCAGGGTCAAAGGGACCCTGTACGAGTTCCGAGCCTTGCCGTTCAGCCCGTCATCGGCCCCACGGGTCTTCACCAAATGCATTGCAGTGGTGGTGGCCCATCTCAGCCATCGGGGTGTGTGTGTATGTGTCAGGATTTATCCTTACCTCGACAATTGGTTCCTAGCAGGTTCCACCCAACAGGAGGTGGAGAGGTACAGGGACCTGACCCTCCAGACCTGCGCCCAACTCGGCCTCCTGATCAACGAGGCCTAGTCAGAACTCGTGCCTTCTCAGGTGATGGGCTTCATTGGGGCAGAGCTTAACTCTTGTCAAGCCAGAGCTCAGCTCCCGGCGGACAGGGCAGAGGTTCTTTCCCCTTTTGCCCAGTCATTTCTGGTTGGACAATTGTGCCCTGCCCGGACTTTCTGCGCCTTCTGGGTTACATGGCAGTGTGCACCTCAGTGGTCCATTGGGCCGGGTTGCACATGTGCCCCCTCCAGTGGGAGCTGGCCGCCCAATGATCTCAGCGCCATGGTCAGTTCGACCAGCTGATCACTGTAACCCAGAAGATGTGGGACACTCTCCAGTGGTGGACTGCCCCAGAACGTTTGCAGGAAGGGATCCCATTTGTCCACCCTGAGCCAACGGTTGTCCTCACGACTGATGCCTCTTTCATGGGCTGGGGAGCCCACACGGGGGACAAAAGGGCCCACTGACTCTGGACCCCCGAGGAGTCCCGATGCCACATCAACCTGTTGAAGCTCAGAGCAGTCAGACTGGCACTGTCAGCTTTCGCCCCTCAGCTCCAGGGTCAAGTGGTTCAAGTCCAGATGGACAATACCACAACCATGTACTACCTCAACAAACAGGGTGGCACGCAATCCCGTCTGCTGTGCAAGGAGGCGCTCCGCATCTGGACCCTCGTGAGCTGATTGGAGGCAGATCTCCTAGCCATCCATGTGACAGGAGCCTCAAACCATCTGGTGGATTCTCTCAGCCACTTAGTGGTCTCTCCATCCAGAGGTAGCTTACAGCCTGTTCTCCCATTGGGGCAAACCGATGGTGGACCTGTTTGCCTCCAGGGAAAACACCAAGCTGAGGCTGTTTCATGCCGGCCCCCCTCAGCAGGGATCGCTGCAGGAGGATGCCTTCTCAAGGCCATGGACCCCAGACCTCCTGTACCCTTCCCTCCATTTCTGTTGATCCACAAGGTGAGGAGGGACAAGGCGAAGGTGATCCTGGTAGCCCCAGACTGGCTGCGCCAGTTCTGATATCCAGATCTCCTCAGCCTCAGCTGCAGGCTTTGAATATGCCCAGACCTGATCTCTCTCAATCAGGGGAAGGTATTTCATCCAGACCTTCAATCCCTGCACCTTACAGCCTGGTACCTGAGCAGCTAGAGTTCCAGGCTCTGGGTCTTTCCAAAGATGTCTACACCATGGTGGAGGCATCCAGTAAGGAATTGACCAGGAAATGTTATGCTTTCAAATGGAAATGATTTTCCATTTGGTGTCAGGGCAAGGGCCTGGACCCTCTGTCCTGTCCAGTGGCTAACATTCTCGACTACCTTTGGTCTCTCTCCAAAGGGGGTCTACAGTCATCAACCCTTAGGGTGCACCTGGCTGCCATCTCTGCTTACCGGGCGCAGGCCGGTCAGCCGACAGTGGCACAGGAGACAGTGGTCAGGCACTTTTTCAAAGGCTTGGATCACATATCCCCTCCTGTGCGTGAACCTCCACCTCCATGGGATCTATTGCTGGTACTGGCAAAGCTCATGGACAAGCCATTCGAACCAATGCACAAGTGTGCCTTGTCCCACTTGTCATGGAAGACGGCCTTCCTGGTGACTATCACATCTGCCAGAAGGACAGGGGGAGCTCCAGGCACTTTTGATGGACTTCCCTTATCTGGTCTTCCACAGGGACAAGGTTGCCCTATGCCCCCACCCGAAATTCCTTCCAAAGGTGGTGTCAGAGTTTCACCTTAACCAGGTGTTAACTGTGCCAGTATACTACCCTAATTACACCTCAGAAGTCGAGTACAGGCTCCATACTTTGGACCTGAGACGTGCTTTCTCCTACTATAAGGAGAGGATGGCGGAAATTTGGGGAGAGGTTCGCCAGCTGTTTGTCACCTACGCTGAAGCTGCTTCTGGCAGACCTGCAGCAAAACGGACTATTGCAAGGTCCTGCCATACCACTGAATCGGTGGCTGCTTCCAGGGACATCCCTATCTAGGAAATCTGACGGGCTGCTAACTGGAAGTCAGCAAACACCTTCATCATCCATTACCTCATCGACCTTGAGTCACACCGGGATTCTGGTTTTGGGGCCTCAGTTCTCCAATCTGTGTTTCCCAAGTAAGTATAGAGGGCGTGCGCCTTGCCTCCTTCTTACCGGAAACTGCTAGGACTCTGGCAATGAGTGTGGATGAACAACATATTCATGCTCCTAGAAGAACAGATTACTCACCTATAACAGTAGTTCTAGGAGCGGTACATATTGTTCATCCACATGGACCCACCTGACCTCCCCGGCTGCGGACGCGCAACACCTGGCTTCCTGCGGGCTAAGATCTGGCATCATGGGGAGGAGCCGAGGTATATACCACGTGGGTGGGAGGAGCCAGCTTGAAGACTTCCGGGTGAGATTTAAAGTGGATGGGGACATGCCAAGAAGTGTGGATGAACAGCATATACCACTCCTAGAACTACTGTTACAGGTGAGTAACTTATTTTTTTCTGACTGTGCAGTGTGCATACTGTGCTAGTCAAGTTAGGCTTTACCTGTCAGGTAAGGTACCAGCCTGATTGCCATTGCTGCTTTGTTATGGCAGGCTGCAGCAACGCTTTCAAAACTTGTCAGGTATTCTTCAATATCATCCAAGGGACACAACTCTGTAAGTTTTAAGTCTTTTGAGATCTTATGTCATGGGAATCTCTTGCGGCGGGCCATCACAAGTAGGACTCCGCCATCAGGCACTAGAACAACATGGAAACTTTCTAGCTAGCAGTCTGCCAGTGGGAGCCACCCACCTCAGACATTCTCTTGACGTCCGCTACCCTATATAGGTGGGTGGCCACCCCCACATCCTTCCCAGTTCTTTCCCACCGTCAACCTAGTCACATCAGATCTGCAAGGAAACCACTGCTGCTTCAGTCACCATTTTCACGCCATTTTTTATTTTTCTCACCTTAGTTTTTCCCCATCTTTCAATAGTTTTTCCTTTATGTTGTCTTCTCCTTCCTCGTTGATGTCAGAGCATCGGATGAGGTGTGCCTGCGGCCAGCAAATTCCTAAAAAAGAACGGCCACTCAGCTTGCCTTTTCTGCCTAAGCCCAGACCACAACATCTCGTCCTGTGAGTTCTGCCACAGATTCAATGCCACCACCTGGTGCCGCCATCAGCAGACCCTCAAGGGTCACTTGCTCAAACTGAAGGTCACCTCAGTGGAGCAGGAGCTGCAGGCACTGTCTTTTTCGGCTTCCCAGGCCCAACCTTTGGCTGCTCAGGCCCAGTCTTCGGCCCCTCAAGCCTAGTCCTCCGGTTCGGTTCTGGTCAAACCTTGGGACAAACCTGCTGGGAAGAATAAGCACCAGGACAAAGAGAAGCACTGGTCCCAGTCTTCATCTTTCTGCTCGTGGCCGCAACACTCTCGCACAGCCATGTCTGGGTCCACCTCCAGTGGGGGTCGGCCCTACATCCCACCCCCTGACCACAGGGCAAACGGTGGGTCCTCCTCCCACCATCTCAGTCACTGATGGAGAAGCTTCAGGCCAGGGATCTTTCCAGCCCACCAGGTCCCTGCTGCTTTGGCCCATATCCTCCTCGGGTACACAGCAGAGCGGCCCTATCAGTGGTCCTCCCACCAACTCAGGTTCCACGGATGCAGGAGCACCTTCATCACCTCTCGCAGTTCCACGCCCCCTCTGGAGATAGGCTTTTCACTGGCTGCTAGCCCTCACTCTACCCCCATGCAGAGCTCGCCCTTCACTGGCACCAGCATCGCCTGCTCCACTGCAGGACCCTCTCTGGCCTATGCTCGAGAGTCCATACTGCCCTCACCTGGCTCCCGCAGGGCCATATACTGGCTTCCTTCTACCGACACCGGGGGTTCCACTGGGTTACCATTATCCTCCTCCGTCAGGCCCCATGCCAGTCGTGGTGGATAGTCAAGGACTGGTTGTGGGATAACAGAAGGACCAGACACCGAACTTCAGGTTCAACACACAATCTCCATGTGATGTTTGTTCAAAATACAGGAAATAAGCTTCTGCAATGCCATATTCCTCCTTCAGTACATCAGTTTGCAGCTACAGACTATGTATGTCCTTTCTCTGCACTTATCCAGCAGCTGCTGACACTGATCTCTTTAACCACTTTTCAGTGAAAACCCTTCATCCCTATGTGGGCCGCGTTTGCTTGGGTAGTGGGGGCTCAACAAAAAAGAAAAAAAAAAAAAGCTAAAAACAAACAACCTAAGTGCAGAAACAGTGAAACATGGGTTACCCCAAAGGGCATTGGCAACAAATCAAGTTTCAAAGAAATACATCATCATACATACTTCCATAATGCAAAGCATCATGGGATATATGCAAATCACCATGACATTTCAGGCTTGTTCAGTTTACAGCAATTTACATGCATTTTAAATAGTACAACTAACTTAATTTCTATAATAGTCACCTAGTACTTTTTACCATTATCAAAAACACCTAGTGCCATGGTATTTTCTACGTTTATGGATTTAAGAAAAGGTCAGTCCTTGAGTGGCAGGGGCTGCCTGTCACATATCCCCTATCTTAAGAGGGAAGCAGTTATTGCAGACTGCTTACCACCTTCCCGTCCCAGGAAGGGATGGGGCTTCCACCCATCCATCTTCAGAATCTCCATCTCAGGGTCCCTATTAAAGATAACCATTCTATCATATACATAGTGGGTATCATCATTTTTTCCCCCTGAGGCATTAACACATTTCTCAACAGAGACTTAAAGGTACCTTCCCTGAACTATCTCCTTTTAGAGAAAGTACGTCATATTTCTTAACCAAAAAATCTGGATGGCTGTAAAGTCCAGTACCATAGAAACAATTTCTCTGGGGTGAGTAATTACCTGCTCCAACCCCACCAAACATGTCAGTTTTAAGCAGGGGCCCAGTCCTAGATTCAGTCCATCTACATAAACCCACTATGTCTCTTGATTCATTTCACTTGTGACAGATACAGACACCTGAGGGTAGACACTCTTCTGGTGTTACCTAAACACAGGTTCCAATCCATTTTCCACCCACCTCCTCCTTTGTAGGTTTTTCATCAAAAAAAATAAAATGCATGTACCACCTCCTTGATCTTAACATATTGCAACATTTTGACAATATTAGCATCTTTAGCCTGCAGTATACCCCAGTCAGTACTGTTAGTAGATTTAGCTGCATCAATACAAGAAAAAGTCCCTTCAGCCTCCTAGGTTTCTTCTTGCTTGAAGTCTTCAATCCCAGCACAATATCACTAGGCACAGTTTTACCTGGGGTCTCACATTCAAGTTCCATACTTGCATCTCCGACCTCCAACAGGTAACATCCTGGGATCAAAGGCAACAAAGGAATATCCTGCTCAGTTAGGGGGTCCTTCTCAGACTGAGCCCACAAAACATTCTCCCCTGATTCTTTATCCAAACTCTCTGGCAGGGACCTCTCGAGCACCTGGCATTGGTGTTCCGCCTCTCTGTGTAGTCGGTCTGCCACCAGCCATTGCCCACTCAACAAGTGGATCATCCTCATCAGGGTATCTACCTCCGGGGTGTTGTCTCGCGCACCTCCAGTCTGCCTCGACCCCACAGTAGTTCCTCATCCCTTTGCATCTCTTCGTTGTCTTCAGGCTTGGCCTTCCTCCGAGCTTCCAGGTCCAGTCCAGCCAGCAGCTTCTCTCCATCTGTTAGCCATGGTTCTGGTCAGAACCCCATGGACTCTTCTCTGGCAGCTCCTGGTGCATCGGTCCACCTGGGATATCTGAGCGATATCCACCAGAAAATGTTCCTCTTCGGGCCAGTCCAGACGCTTTCAGCAAGTTATCCCACTTCTGACACCTAGTCAGTGGAGGGGTTGTGGGATAACAGATGGACCACACACCAAACTTCAGGTTCGACACACAAACTCTGTGTGATGTTTATTCAAAATACAGGAAATAAGCTTCTGCAATGCCATATTCCTTCTTCAGTACATCAGTTTGCAGCAACAGACTGTGTATGTCCTTTCTCTGCACTTAGCCAGCACCTACTGACACTGATTTCTGATCTAACCACTTTTCAGTGAAAACCCTTCATCCCTATGTGGGCCCCGTTTGCTTGGGTAGTGGGGGCTCAAAAAAAAAACAAAGAACCTCAGTGTTGAAATACTGAAACAGGGGTTACCCCAAAGGGCGTTGGGCAACAAATCAAGTTTCAAAGAAATGCAACATCATACATAAGTCCATAATGCAAAGCATCATGGGATATATGCAAATCAACATGAAATTTCAGACTTGTTCAGTTTACAGCAATTTACATAGATTTTACATAGCACAACTAACAATTTCTATAATAATCACCTAGTATGTTTATTATCAAAAACACGTAGTGCCATGGTATTTTCAACATTTACAGGTTTCATAAATGTAAAGTATATAGATCAAGGTATTTTCCGACATAGTGCTATTACATACTAAATCCAACAGTAATAAACACAACCTGTTTTACATACGTTTGGAGGTCACCACAATAACCTCCCTGTATGAGTACCTGAGAGGGAAAAGAAAACTTAAAGAGGACACTATAGCATAGTCAAGAAAGGGAAGGGGGTGTCCATAGGTGGCCAACCTTATGGACTAGCAGTTGTAAAGGATAGATTAGGCTAAGAAAACAGAAGAACTGTTGTAACAGATTTAAGAAAAGGTCGGTCCTCAAGAGTAGCAGGAGCTCCCTGTCACACTGGTGTCCTCCCTGTGGGGGGGGGGCTACGTTGCTCGCCCTCCAGCGTCCCCCTCAGATGCCACAGTGGGCTTTTTCCTCTTCTCCCCCAGCTGATGAAGGGGATGAATACTTCCCTGACTAGATTCTTCCCAATTCTGGGGATGAGTGTGCTTCAGACAAAGGAGTTGGGGACTCGGGCTCCCCTTCTCCTTCCTCCGGGTTTTCCTAAGGGGTCTCTGCTCCCAAGGACATTCCACAGTCCCTCCTGGATGATCCCTCCTTTTCTGTGGTCATGCGGCGCATCCAGGTAGCGATGGGCTTCGACTCAGAGGAGCAGGACCCTGAACATAGGCAGTTAGCCATATACCTATGTGTGCCTGATGCTCCAAATGCTCCATTGTTGGTGGTCCCCCCGCTGATAGATGCTTATGAGGATGTAACGATGGCAGCCTGGCATCCCCATCTCTTCCCTGCCATATCTCACAAGGCAGACCAGCTTTATCATGCCTCAGAGGGCAGACCCTTTTTGTGGGATCAAGCATAGGCAGATTCGGTGGTCATTAACACCGCCCATGACCATTCCAAACAGCTGAAACACCTAATTTCCTTGCCCCCAGACCAGGAGTCCCATCATTTGGACCTTTTTGGCAAAAAGACATTTGCTTCCTCCACTCTTGCTGTTCAGGCCCTTAGCTACTTGGGCCACGTGCTGCAGTATCAAAATTCCCTGTGAGACAAGGTCCAGGAGGTCGTCCTCTCTCTCTCCCTGAAGGATCTTCTAAGTCAGAGTTGCACGACCATCTCAGAATGATCTCCAACGTCAGTGACCATCTTCTCAGGACCACCTACAATGTTGTGGATGTGTCAATAGGGCTGCAGCCACTGAAGTCTGCCTTCGCCGGTACTCTTGGCTCAGGGTCTCAGGGTTCGCTCAGGATGTGCAGCAGTCTATATTGAACGCCCCTTTCAAGGGCTCTCTGCTGTTTGTGGTGACATGGAGGACATCCTAGCCAAGCTTCAGGCCTCAGGGAGGGCCATAAGATAAGTCCACTTCCTTTATCATACCCAGCCCAGAAGCAGCCTTTTCATCGCCAGCCTCCCCGCCAAGTCAGGCAGCTAGCTAGACCACAAAGCAAGCACAAAACTACAGCACCTGCCTTGCCTTCCCCAGCCGCCAACGCTAGCAAAATTCCCAGAGAGGGACCAGTGGCTCCCCTGTGTCTGCCTCCACCCCCCCCATGACTCCTCGCCCAACCCCCCCCTTCGGGTGGAGCAGAAGGTGGTGGTAGGGGGTTGTTTCTCCCTCCACCTGCCCAAGTGGAGGAAGGTCACAACAGACAGCTGGGTACTTCAAATAATCGAGCAGGGCCAGTCTCTGGAGTTCCTGGAATGGTCTCCAGACAACCCCCCCCGTCTCTGTCCCACTACTCTCCTCATCGTGTCCCCCTGATTTGGGAGAAAATCCACGCTCTTCTGCGAAAGTGGGCTATAGAGCCAGTACCGGTAACCCAACAAGGGCAGGGGTACCACTCTAATTTCTTCCTAGTTCTCAAGCGCACGGGTGACCCCGGGCTCGTTTTGGACCTCAGCGAACGAAATCTTTCCATTTAATACAAGAAATTCACAATGGTCTTGCTGCAAGGCCTTCTCCCCCATTACATCAGGGAGACTAGATCTGTTCTCTGGACATGCAGGATGCGTACCTTCACATCAAAATTTGCGCTTCTCACATTCTCATCCTGCACTTCCACGGAGCTCACTTCCAGGTTCAGGCACTCCCTTTTTGCTTGCCTCAGCCCCCAGGGTTTTTACAAAGTGCCTGGCATTGGTAGCAGCTGCCCTCTGATGCCAGGGATGCTATGTCTTTCCCTACCTGGACAATTGTCCTAGTGACCCTGTCCAAGGAGCACCTCCTGATCACCCTTGAGCATTCCTGCAGCCTTCTTCAGGACCTTGGAATGACTATCAGTCTGGCCAAGTCCTTCCTTTCTCCCACCCAGCACCTGCAGTATATTGGGGCAGTCCTGGACACAGCTCAGGGCATGGCCTTCCTCCCCCAGGCCATAGCAGACTGCTTGATATAGCTGGCCAGACTTCTGTACTCCTTTCGTCATATCCCAGCCCGCTTGTTCCTATGCCTTCTGAATCATATGGCAGCCACCATAGTAACTGTCCCTCTTGCCAGGCTGCACATGAGAGTCCCTCAGTGCACACTCAGAGTTCAGTGGAATCAGTGTACAGACAACCTTGATCAGATGGTCATGGTCTCGGACCCCGTAAAGAGGGTTCTGTTATGGTGGCTTGAGCCAAGCTACTTTCTCACAGGGGTCCCCTTCCTTATTCCCCCTCCTCAGCAAATCTTGACCATGGACACATTCAGTTCAGGATGGGGGGCTCATCAGACCCTAGGGATGTGGTCAGCGGCCGAGGGATATCTGCACATAAAAGTTCTGGAGATGCAGGCTGTTCTATATGCCCTTCGGTCCTTCCAGACTCATCTCTCCCCAGGCCCACTGCTAGTCCAGACAGACCACACCAGCGTGGTCCACTACATCAACAAGCAGGGTGGACCTACTCATATACCCTGTGTCTGGAGGTGATGCGAGTATGGTATTGGGCACTGGACCATGGCGTTCATCTTTCATCCATGCATGTTCTGGGCCAGGGCCATGACCGGGGGGGGGGGTGCAAGAGCTGTGGTTGCAGTAGGGCCCACACTGTTAGGGAGCCCACTGCCTCAGAGGTCAGCATTAAGAAAACCTTTTCTTACAGACAGACTTGCAAGTTTCTCTTTAGAAATTGCTTATTCATTTGACATTGGGTCTGTCAATAGTGGTGTCAGAAGATTCCAGCTCCACTTTCACATGGTTGGGGAGGAGTACAGAATAAAGAAGCAGGAGGGCCCATTATTCAAAATATCTAATCTTGGTGCTCATGTCCCCAGGAGGAGCAGGAACATAGTACATTGTTCGGGTTCTTTGTTCACGGTGCCAGCAAGGGGGACAAGGGGCAGCATGGACAAACTATGGTTAGAAAGAGTGATACAAAAAAAATTATGCTATAAAAGTTTCATATGCGCTAATGGTTATTTTATATTTATTGGTGGGGAGGTGGGCCCCACAAAATATTTTTCAGGGGGACCCTTACAGTTGTTGGCACGGCCCTGTTCTGGGCGTGCAAAACATCTTAGCAGACAGCTTAACCGGATCTTCTGCCCTCCATAGCGGAAGATCTGTTCAACCGCTGGGGACTCCCAGAGTTGGAATTTTTTGCGTCTCCACCCAACACAAAACTGCTGCATTTCTGCTCGCTCGCTCCATGGGCCTGGAGTTTTCTGGCAAGACGCATTGTCCCTGTCCTGTTTGTATGCCTTTTCTCCCTTTCCACTTCTTCAGTGAGTTCTCTTCAAGCTGCAGATGGAGTGGGCAATCATGATCCTCATTGCCTCATTTTGACTTCGCCAGATCTGGTTCTCTGTGCTTCAGCAGCTACCAGTGGAACCTCCAATACCTCTTCCACTGTGCACAGGCTTGCTCTCCCAGGAACAGGGTACCCTGGTCCATCCGGACCTCAGGTCACTCTGTCTTCGTGCGTAGCTCCTGAGGACATATCCATTTCTCACTTTGGGGTTTCCCCCAAGGTGGCAGAGGTCTTGGTGGCAGCTCGCAAACCTTCCACCAGAGCCACTTACACCATGAAGTGGAAGTGATTTTCCATTTGGGTTGCTTTGCATCAGCTGGATCCCTTCACATACCCAGTCAGTCAGATCCTGGAGTAGCTGCTGTCCCTTTCAGACGCAGACCTGAAGTATTCGTCCATTAAGGTACATCTGTCTGCCATCTCTGTATATCATGTAGCTGTTGATGGGCAGTCTGTGGCCCAGTTTGATGTGGCCTATACCTTCCTAAGAGGTATTCTGCATTTGAAAACCGCAATCCGTAATCCTGCTCTGGGATCTCAATTTTGTGTTAGAAACACTCACCCTGCCTTCTTTCGAATCAGTCGCGAGTTGCGAGCTACGCTATCTCTCATGGAAAGTATTGTTTTTAGTTGCTGTTACTTCCACTTGGAGGATTTCTGAGCTTCAGGCCCTCTTGTAAGGAGCCTTATTTGTTTTTTTCACAAAGGCAGGGTGTCGTTACGTACTAATCCTCAGTTTCTCCCTAAGGTGGTATCTGAGTTTACTTCGAACCAGTCCATTCATCTTCCTGAATATTTTCTGGAGCATGCCAATCCAAGGGAAGCATCTGTTCTACACCGTGGATGTGCATTGAATTTTGCATTATTATATACACAGGACTACAGAGGTCAGGAAGCCCTCCGAGTTTGTCTTTTTTTCCTTTTCATTCGCCCCAGGCAGAGAGGGCGCACCCATTTCTAGGCAGTGGTTGTCCAAATGGTTGGCCAACTGCATAATTTTTTTGTTACAGGAAGTATGGCAAGGAGCTTCCAGGTGTTGTTCATGGCCATTCCACCAGGGGCACGGATGCCACAATAGCCTGTTTCCGTAATGTGTCAGATGCAGAAATCTGTGCCGCAGCCACTTGGAGTTAAGTCCTACTTTCACTAAGCACTACAGGTTGGACGTCGCCTCTAGGCATAGAGACAATTTTGGCCTGGCTGTGTTACAGGACCTTCTTTCTTAGGTGATTTCACCTCTGCCCGGTTTTATAGTTTTGTCAGGTTTGGAACTGCTTGTTACTGGTCCTACCTGTGATGGCCTGCTGCAAGAGATTTCCCCCATGTAAGATAGTACAGTAACGTAAGAACTTACCGTAACAGTAGATCTTCCAGGGGATCTCTTGCTTTTCCCTACTTCATTCCGCCTGGGCCTTTTCTCCTGTTATGCTTCCTCTGCTTGAGAACACCTTCATCCTTCCCTTTTCCTGTCTTTCCCTTGAACCTCGAGTTCCTCCTCGGTTCCCTCAGCCAGGTATTCTGGGGTCTCCGGCGGGAGAACTGGGGAGGACGTGGGGGGCCGCCCACCTATATATGGGGTAACTGATGTCAGTGAGTGACGTTGGAGGTGGGCGGTCCCCTCTGGGGGACTGCAAGCTAGAAAGTTTTTGAGTGGTCCTAGTGCTTGATGGCGGACTCCTACCTGTGATGGCCTGTTGCAAGAGATCCCCTCGAAGATCTACTGTTACGGTAAGTTCTTACGTAACTGTACTTTGTGGTTTTTTTGCTCTGCTGAACCTGTGCCAGATCCTCCAGCTTTGATAGCTTGTAAGGCATCCAGCCATCACTGCTCCAGTTGCTGCATCTCTTCTCTTTCCTGCTGCTCCTGTCATTGCATCTCTTCTTTTCTCTGTTTGTTGTATAACCCACCATTTGAAGAAGGCAGACAGGCTTTCAAATTATATCCCTGCCTGTTCTGCTTCTTCCATCAGTGGTTCCAGCTGTACAGTCTCAGTTTGGACTTTTGTTTCTGCTTCTAGTTTGGCTACCATTCTTCTGGTAATCCATCGTGGGCTTGCTGTGGCAGGATCCATGCCTTTATTCTGTGCTTCCTTGTTACTGGTCTAGCACCAACGTACAAAATTCCTGGCTTAGAGTTTGCACGGCATAAATCCCACTTAGGCTGACACCATCTGTCGTTGAGGCATAGATCAGAAAGCATAGGAAAACCAGGAGCATTATAAAATTAGCAAGTAGCGTTTTATTATTTTCAATAACAAAATAAAAAAAAAATTTCAGGATAGCCGTTTACAAAGGCAGTACAAAGAAAACAAAGTCCTTCATCTGAGGGTGTCTCTGATTCTAAATTTCAGCCTCTCTCTGACAAACTTTGCTGCTCTTTTTATAAGAAGTCTTTGCATGGCAGTTAATTTTCTGCACCCTGAGCGCGTTAACAGGCATCCGTTTCCCACAAAATGAATCGGAACTTTGTCAGTTTCTTTCCCTGCAGGTGCAGCAAATTACAACATGGTGTCCCATAACTAATCTCCTGTTGACAACCCTGCAGAGGAGTTTGTGGAGGCCAGACTGCATCTCCCACGCCGGCTACCCGGGTTTGGGAACGGACTCTGGTCATCGGTGGGTTGGCCAGTGGGAGAAGGATCAAGAGCCCAACGGCTTGCTCGCTTTCTTCGGGGGGGTCTGCAGCTTTCTCCGCCGCAATACTGCCACCTCCTGGTGAACTGGGGGGGAAGTCGGTGCGAGAGGGAAGAGGGACTGGGGACAGACGCATGTCTCTCTGCGCGCCTGACCCCTTGTTCCCCACTGCACGCCAGCGTCAGGGATGGAGAACAAATCCTTCACCTCTCCTAGGTGACAATCTTGCCAGCAAAGCAAGCGTGCCACCACCAAAAGTATCAGGGCAGTGTCCGCTGTGCCAAGGCCCTCTCCCTGTGAACATTCGGGGACAAGGTAAGGGGGAACCTGGCCTCACCCCACCTGGGGGGGTAATACAGACTCTTAAGGTAATAGGGGAGTCAAGCTGAGGTGCTCTAGGGGCAGACCCTGAAGTCGGGTAGGTCGCAACGCTTGCGGCATTGGGAGCTCCGATTGAGTGGAGAAGTTGAGGGTAGAAAGAGGCGCCGGGGGATAAAAATAGAGAGTTAAAAAAAACCTCAAAGTTTATTTATTTAAATGTTGATAACCAGGTAGGCCCACTGGGACCATTACAGTCCCTTTTTCAGTTGCGACACGGGATTAATTACATACAAAGAGACTAAACAGTAAGAGTAACTCAAGCAATTGGGTAATTCATGCATTGCAATAGGGACATAACAGATGATACACAGGCAAGTTAGGTACAGCTGAAGATCAGCATGAGGAATAAAACAGTTTCACAAAAATAAAACAATTACACATAGCTTATCAGAATGATAAGGGGCACAATGTGGGAGCAAGGGCAAGCCAGGAGGGCGACAATAGCTGATGAGGTAAGCCGTTGGAGTGTTCAGATGCTCAACGGTCACATGAGCAGAGACTTAGTCCAGCAGGTGAGTCTTGAGGCCTTTCTTAAAGCCTCCAAGGGAGCTGCACTTATGGAGATTAGTAGGGAGGCCATTCCAGAGGGACGGTATGTGAGCTGCGAACGATCAGAGCCCTTGAGATGTCCGGACTCTGGGGGCATGGATGAGCTGCCGATCGAAGGACCTTAAAGTTCTTACGGTTTGCTTAGGCATAATAATACCAAGCAGATTCGGGAACTTATTTGCAGAAGCTTGAAGGCCAGACAAAGAGAAGGGTACATTAATCTGCCCTCAAGAGAAGGCCAGTTCAGTGAGTGCAATACTTTGCAGTGCTGTTCTTGGGGAAGTGCACCAATGGCAAAATGTCCAACCTTCTGATATAGTGTTCTCAGTTTTTGCATCTCTGTGCTTCTCAGTGAGTGTAGCACCGAGGCCCCATAGAACAGTGTAAGAGTGAGCGTGCCAGTGGCTACCCTTAACTTAGATGTCTGAGTGAGGAACGGGCTCAAACAATGCAGGAGACTCAAGTTTCTGGTTAAGCGTCTTGGTTAGTTGGTCAACATGACCCTTGAAGGGGAAGTCTTGATCTATATATACACACCCAGATATTTAATGCAGTCTACCACCTCTGTCTTAGAACCATTGGACAGATAGGGGGACAGTAAGCATAATCTATCAAGGCCCAGGCTTTCGGGCCCGAATAAGATGGCTTTGTATTTTTTCCTGTTGAGGACTAGCCTATTGGTCAGGAACCAATTCTCCAATACGGAGAGGTCACGGCTGAGAAGTTGATTTAGGTGTGCCGCATCATGAGATGATCTGTACAGCACAGCATCATCGGTGTAAAGGGTCACCTTGGCACCTCCACAATACTTGGGCAAGTTATTGATAAACAGGGAAGACAAGAGGGACCCTAAGACTGAACCTTGGAAGACCCCGTCACAAATGGGGCATTTATCAGACTGTGCTCCCTGCCATCTGACTGTCTGAGATCTACTGTGCAGGTAATCCTTGAACCACTGCACTAAGTGGTTGTCCAGTCCAAAGGACCTGAGCTGTGAGAGTAGCAGCTGATAATCCACCAGATCAAAGCCTTGGTGAGGTCTGTAAATACTGCACCAGTTAGTTAGCCATTATCCTGGGCTGCTAGGATGTCTGACGTGAGGCTAATCGAGGCGGTATAGTGCCATGCTGCTTTCTGAACCCATGAGTGAGGAGGTTATGTTGTTCAATATAATCTTGGACTTGCTGGTACACAATTCTCTCTGGTATTATGGTAAGTGTGCATAGTATAGAAATTGGTCTATAATTCTTAACTAGCTCCCATGGCCGCCCTTTGGGAATGGGAGTAACCAGAGCTACTTTCCAGGCTGTGGGAACTTTCCCTTCCAGCAGCGATCTATTGAATAACCACATGACTGGTGTGGCAACGGTTTGGGCTGCTAATCTGAGTAGTCTGGGTTCAGGTTTGTGAGAACCTGTTGAAACAATGACCTTAATGTTTTTGAGCAGCTTTAGGACCTCCAGTTTAGACACCATCTTAAGGTGGAAGTTAGGTGACAGGGGAAGGATCCACTGTATAATCGTGAGATAATAGACTAGAGCTGCTGGGGTGAACCTTATATCTACCAAGGTTAGTGAGAAATGCATTGAAGGCATTTGCGGATTCGTGCAACGTACACCACCCTGAACAATGTCACAGATATTTTACGTGATATGTTATGTCCCTTTAGGAGAACATTAATTTAGGACCAGAACTTTCTGGGGTCAGAAAGATTTTTTGTTTGCGAGTTCTGTTAAGTACTGTCACTTGGCCTGTTTTAGTTCTCTTTTGCATTTATTCCTGAGTGCTCGGTACTGGACGAAATCATTGAATAGGTTAGTGGATTTGTACTTAACCCAAAACCCTATCTCTTTCCCTCATTAATTTTTTAAGGTCGTGCGTCAACCATCTAGACTGTTGCCCTTTGACCCACATTTGTTTAAAGGGGGGGCATGCTTATTGGCTGCAAAAAGGAAATTATTGGTGAAAAAGTCAAGGGCCATGTCTAGATTGGGGCGAATTTGATCTGAGACCAGTCCACTACTGATAGGGTACCAAGGAAGGAACCTGTGTCAAATTTGGAATAGTCACGTGCCAAAAAGTTTCTGGCGGGTGAGGTGGGAAAATCATTTTTCTGTATTCCAAAGATAGGAGTGTGGTCACTTAGAGTCTGCAAAAGTGCCAGCCAACTTGACTTTGCTGGGGTTGGACACAAGGATCCAATCCAGAGTTTTGTGGTTCCCAGATTTTAAATTTAGTCTGTTAGGTTCCTGGATAAGATGGGTCAAGTTAACCTCTTGCAGATAGAACTTAATATCACCTTTGGTCAGTGGGCCCCAGTGAAGGTTGAAGTCACCCAGGATTATTTTCTCGCAAGAAGGCAGGTCAGGGATAAGTCTGGTGAGGGTCTTTAGCGCATCCGCTGCAGTCTTAGGAGGGTTATATACGCAGCCTATTAAGGACTTAATACCACCTAGTAGGAGTTTGACGAATAGTGCTTCACAAACCGCATCAGTCAGGGTTGGTGTTGCTACTATCGAAGCAGCTAGGGACGCCTTAACGTATACTGTATTACAACCCCTCCACTCTTTTTTCCAATTCTGTCCTGCCTGAAAGTTTTGAATCCAGGGATCTCAATCTCCTGCGTTAAGATGTAAGGTGTAAGTCAGGTTTCTGAGATGGCTGATACATCAGGGGAATACTGGTCAACCCAGGCCTCAAGTTCTTGTAACTTGGGCTTGAGACTATTAATGTTCATATGAACCAGTTTAACCCTTTCGCATTGGCCCAGATGGGCAGGGAGGGAGTTACATTAGAGACATTTGTGCAAGGAGGACCAAGGTTTGTTTCAATATCCCTCAGTAGCAACAACTTCATTATTATCCATACCTTTTGGATTCCAACTGCTAGCTTCGTGGGTAATGGGATAAACTTGTTCAACATTTCTTCTCCTAAATGTTCTTCGACTAATCCCCCCCATGGATTACTGCAGACAACACAACATGGGGGGGGGGGGGAGTCAAGCCCTTTGTAATCCTTCACAGAGACTTAAAACACTTGCTGGTGAGTTCAAATTATTTTTTATTCTTTCCCCCTACATTTCGCTCTGTTCACAGAGTTTGTTCACAGGGATTTAAATTTCTTTCATGGGTAAAATACGAATCTATAAATGATATAAACATTATTAGTATTAGTTCTTTTAGTAATACACTTCATACACTTAATGTGTAAAACTAAATTCTTGTTCACTCAGAGTATTCATGACCCCTCATGAAAATATTTCAGTGCAACATAATGAACGAAATATTTAAATAAATTCATTTTTTTGTACTTTTAGGCATAAAGTGAAGATATTTTCTTGCAAATAGTGTGCTTTGAATATTAAAGCAATCTAGGTAGGCAGAATGAATACTCTCTGAGTAAACAAGAATTTAGTTTTACACATTAAGTGTATGAAGTGTATTAGTAAAAGAACCAATACTAATGTTTATATCATTTATAGATTTGTATTTTACCCATAAAACAAATGTAAATCCCCGTGAACAAGATCTATGAACAGAGCGAAACGCAAGGGGAAAGAATAAAAAATAATTTGAACTCACCAGCAAGTGTTTTGAGTCTGTGAAGGATTACAAAGGGCTTGACCCCCCCATGTTGTTATGTTGTACCATACCTTTTGGAGCAACTGGAGTGGGGAATGGAAAATCTGGCATTTATGCAACCTTAGGTATTCCATACCCTTATAACAATTCCCTCCTTTTCTAAGGCTGTTCAGAGTAGTGAGGGTAGGGTAGGAGTCAATTTGGGGGTAGACACATGGAAAATGGGCTTGTGTGAGACTAGCAGGCCGACTGTTGTCCAGCCTCGTGTTCATCAACAATTGGTCTGTACACAATACAAACAAAATATAAATACTCCCCAATGACACACCCAGAAACATTTTCTGTCTAATATGACAGGCCAGCTAAGGTAAGGAAGAGAGGAATACACCCGGAGGTTGAAGAACCCAGACCAGATCACCCATACCAGGCTGCTAAAAAGCCAACACAGCAAAGACACATAGGGAAGCAAGGCTGGTCCGGGGGTGGGGTGGGGGGAGATAATTTTAAATTGATTAGAAATGTGTTATTATGCATTTGCTGACAAATTGAGTTTAAACTTTAAAAGGGGATTTACAAAAGGAAAGAGGGAGTACTGAAGGGCACGAGGTGATAAGGTAGTGTCTTAGAGGTGTAATAAGAAATGTACTGCATTTATTGGGTGGACAGCTCATGGAGGTGATGCTTTCAGGGCAAAAGACCATTTAAAAGAGTGCCAGGGGTGGGGAGGGTGGGCAGGAGAAATTCAAACCCAAAGTGCAGCAGTAGCAGAATCAGAGAGAAAGCGCAGGAGAGAGAGGACTGAGGGGAGAAGGAGAAGGCAGTGAGCCATCAGGGAAAGCTCACAAGCCTATAGCAGCAGAGGAGGTGGCATGAGGTGTCCAATAGTAACAGCAGTCAAAGAGGGAAGGGTCCAATAAGAGCGCAACTTTGGATGCCAACAGGGAGCTGAAGGAAACCTCCCATCTTCCTGGGTCCGTATCTATGTGGTGGCGTTGGGAAGCAGGTGCAGCCTGTGGCCAAAAGTCCACTAGCCACACGATGATTCAAATGCCTGATCAGGGCAAGAAATCTGAGGAAGGCAAGACAGAAAATTTAAACTAAAAAACAGGCTGTGGGGCAGGCTAAAGCTTGATCGGTGGGAAGGGTTACAAGAGACAAAAGGGAGTGAAGAAATTTAAAGGAGAATAGCAGCAGTTGTGCAGCTGGGACCTAATCAAAGGGAGGGCTAGGTAGTAACAAAAGGAGCAGACAGGAGGGGGCGGGGTTGGCGTCAGTCTGATCAAGCTGCCAGGAGGGTGGGGTAGAGTAAGTGCAGGTGAAGGTAAGTTAATAGGAGAAACAGGAGAGTAAAGGGTTTAAGGATTAGCAGTAGAGATCAGGAAAGCACAGGAACATAGGGCAGAGGGAAGAAAAAAAATTAAAACACAGGAGAGCAAATTACAGCACAGCAAGCTTAACAGGTTAAAAACGAAATTTAGGCAAATAATGGTGTTATCACAAGATAATTTGGCAAGACACACTTAAATGGCTCTAATGACTTTAAACATTCAAAGCACAAATATCCCCAAATTCAAACCCAAAGTGCAGCAGTAGCAGAATCAGAGAGAAAGCACAGGAGAGAGAGAAGACTGAGTGGAGAAGTTAATGAACCATCAAGGAAAACTCTCAAGCCTATAGCAGCAGAGGAGCTGGCGTGAGGTGTCCAATAGTAACAGCAGTCAAAGAGGAAGGGTCCAGTAAGGAGCATGGCTTTGGATGCTGACAGGGAGCTGAAGGAAACCTCCAATCTTCCTGGGTCCGTGCCTCTGTGGTGCTGTTGGGGAGTGAGGTAGTCAAAAGTCTGCTGCAGCCACCGATTATACAGATGCCTGATCCGGGGCAAGAAATCTGTGTGGTGCTGTTGGGGAGCAAGGTGTGGTTTGAGGCCAAAAGTCCACCACAGCCACCGATGATCCAGATGCCCAATCGGGGCAAGAAATCTGTATGGTGCCGTTGGAGAGCAGGGTTTGGTCTGCGGCCAAAAGTCCATCGCAGCCACTAACGATCCAGATGCCTGATCAGGGGCAAGAAATCGTGTAGTGCCATTGGGGAATGAGATGCAAGAAATCTGTGTGATGCCGTTGGGGAGGGAGGTGCGGTCTGCGGCCAGACATCCACTGCAGCCACCGATGATCCAAATGCCCAGTCAGGGGCAAGAAATCTGTGTGATGCCATTGAGCGAAGTGCGGTCTGTGGCCAAACATCCGCCACAGCCACCGACGAGCCAGACGCCCGATCAGAGGCAAGTTACCCCACCCACAAGTTCGAAATAGCTTTTTGCAGTCATTTCAACAATATAACTATACACCTTTTCAAACCAAATGATGCCAGTTTCACACAAAGCTTCACTTATATTTTTATAACCACAGATAAGCAAGGGGAAGAAAAGAAAGAAACAGCAAGTGAAGGTAGGGAGATCGCTGGGGGGGGTGTGAGACTGTCAGAGTGATCAGTTCCTAGGTCTCACAAGAAAATTTGATTGTGCAGTCAGACAGACAAGAGACAGAAAAGGCAAGAACAGAACAGATCCTTGCTTTTAACTCTTTCTGCATAACAAGTGGGACAGGGTCTTATTCAACCTTGTCACACCCCTCAAATACAAAGGTGCTTTTTTGTGAAACTCTGATATGAGAAGTCTGACTAGTTATCTTGTTTTTTTCCTTTTTTTTATTGGGGTTATTTTTAAATATTAATGCCAAAGCTGGTCAATGACACTGAAATGCACATTTTAACTTGGTGAAATACAGGACATACACATACCCCCCACCCCAGCTCAGAAAGATTATCCCAAAAGTAAGGATGCATTTTAATGTGTTTTCATCAATGCCGCAGGAGACTGAAAACATAAGGGCTACAGCAGTGCATTTCAAAACTTAACAAGCCTCTCACAGCATAAGCTACTGAGCCAAAATGCTAACATTTAAAAGGCTTCTGCATGTGAAACTTGGGACTCAGAGTATCCAGCAGCAGACTAATTTTAGTACTACACGCGCTGACAGACATTTATCTCATCCATATTATTTTTTTCTTGGAAGTATCATGCAACTTCATGAGGTTCTGTTTTTTGGGGGAGGGGGGATTCCAACCCTGACCTATTCCATTGACCTTAACAGAGTCAATTTTTCATCAGATTCCCAAAAACAAACAAAAAAGCTGATGTCAAAGATGTTACAGTCATATAGAATGTGATAACCTTAGGTGGCTTGCAAATTGCTGACCTTTAGCACTTAATAGTTTAAGGCTCTTAAAAAGTGTTTTGGACTGAAGTTGAAGCAAGCAGGGCTAGAGTGGCAGCTATCACTCAAGTCAGACTAGTCTAAAATATGGAGCGAGGAGAACCATCTGAAATTGAAAATACAGTTCACATCTTTTTGCCATGCCTCCCACAGTAACTCTCTCAAAGCAAGTTTTGATCTGTAAAGTTAACTCGGGGAAAGAACAGGAATCTGGGTTTCCACTAACAGAAAGAAAGCATGACAGGAAGGAAGTTAAGCTGCAGGAGATTAGGTGACCACCTCCATGTGGCACTACACTTACTAGTGGGAACTACAACTAAGCAGTGTTTACCGAAAGCCCCTTTTACACAGAGCAGCCCTGACATCATAGCAGTTCCCATCCACTCGCTCCGCTCCATCTGTACCACTACCAGTTGCCTCTGCACTGTAGAGGATTGCACCAATCTCTTGGCTGTGCCAGTGTTTTCTTCATCTTTCCGGCCAATTGAATGCCTGGGACTTCCATGTTGGGGCACTTGGGAGTGGTTTACTTTCCACATTGGACCCAAGTTCAGCTAAATATATCCTTAGATACAAGAAAGAAAGCTGAACTCAGGAAACTTATTACTTTTCTGAAACGGGGGCTAAAAGCTACTTTAAAAGTGCTCCGAAAATGGGGTCGTGCACTTATGCATATTCATATCCCTTGGGTAGTTTTTACCTCCATTTCAGAAAAGAAACACGTTTCCCCAAGTTCAGCTTCTTTTTTAGTATCTAAAGATATTTTAGCTGAACTCGTACAATATTCGATGCACGAGACTCAGGACCACATGTGGGAAAGTGCATCCTGGAGAAAGGAGAAGTCTCTCTCTCGAGGCTCTCTACAAATTGATGTAAGCACCATCATCTTTGTGGACAGCACTACGGAGTGGCACAGACCTATGAAACGCAGTGTTGAACCACCAAAAACAGGGAATGCCAGGACAGTGAAGGCTCCCTTCTGATGCAGTGCAGGTTGCCAGTAGACAAGAAAGGTAATGTTGTAGTTGCTCTGCACGGATAAATGCAGTGCAAAGCCTGTCACGTAAAAGAGGGATTGCAGATGTGTGCTATGTAAGTTCCATGTACTGTAGTTGCACCATACTGCCAGAAGAACTGGTAAAGGAAAACAAATGATGTCACTGAGGACCTGAGGTCTGCTGATAACTGCAGTAAGTTGCATTATGTGCCTGTGGATCTGAAATTTGTGATCTACTTGTCAAATCACAAGAGCTGAGATTTTCAAAATGATTTTGCCCGCCCCCAGCCAATAGAAATGTAAGGTGGAAAAGTGAATTGCCCAAAATAAATCCTTTTGAAAATCCCAGCCAGGGTGTTTTTTTCCTACTGATAAGTCAAATACCAGAACCAAAAGCAGTACCCCTGGGCTGGATTCACAAACGTTTGCCGCAAACTGAAACAATGGCAGCTTGCGACAGTGGCCTCTGCATCCTGGACCCTGTGCTCGATTCAGTATTGGACAGGGTCCAGGGGTCTGCATCCTGTGGCTTGCGGCATCAGCCCAGCAAATGGTGCAGCCCCCAAGAATGTCGCGGGATGGGAGGGTGGCAGATGCACCTGTGCAACATAGCCCATCAACGGGATGTGCCTCTCCATGCCCAGAATCACGATTGCTGGGGTGGGGGCTCTCCCAACCCCGTGAACCCCGACAGGACTAACAGGAGAGCCCCTCATGGGCTATCAGAACCCCGGCCCCAATCCCTTTCCCTGGCCCGAAATGCCATCACAGTACTATACATAATAATAAACGAATGCACATGTCCAAGATAGCCCTGGTGGTTTAGTGCCCCCCCCACCCAGCAGTACCAGCCCACCCGCTCTCCCCCACACTGAGCTGGCGACTGCCATAGCCCATCTTTCACCACCACAGCCAGCCACTGACTGAACATTGCTCATAACGCATTCAGTGAATGACAGATTCCAGGAGTGAGGGAGGGAGGCGATAGGAGATGGCCGCTAGGCCTGAGCCAGTGTGAGGGAAAGGAAGGGAGAATGTTCAGGTGTCCTTGGAATGTAGGGAGTACTGGAAGGGCTGACAGGAGAAAGACATGAGCTGAGATAGGAGGTAAGAGACCTGAACCAGAATTTACCAGTGAAGATGAGGCTGTGCAGCTGGTGCCTTGTGGGAAGGGGCATGAGAGAGAGAGAAGAGTAGAGGGCACAGTGGTGAGTGAGAGGGGAAGAGGAGGTAACAAATCGGCAGACAGAGTTGAGCAGGTATCCAGTCCTGCAAGAGAGGTTGCCAGGGCTGAGCCGTGTATCTCAGTGTTAGAAAATGTGTCCCTCATTATGAGGGTCAGTGTTCCTCTTGTTTCTCATTTTGAGTGTCCTTGTCCATCATTCTGTGACAAAAGATTTTAACTACTGTATGTCTGGTTTTACCATTTGCTGAAAACTGTCAGGGGTCGATGGAGTGTGGAGGGGGGGTGCAGTCGGCTCCATTCAGTTGAGGTTTTCAAGGCCTTCCTTTTTAGCCAGGGTTTCCCGGACCTAGTCCACTAATCTCTTGGGGTCCCCCCATTTTATGTCCGATTTTAGCTGTCTCTTGCGTCTCCACAGGGCACACCTTTTTTTTTTTATGCTAATAGTGTTATATTTATTCTTAGTTTTTATTTATTATTTGGATAGTGTATTTTAATGTACAGCGCCCAGAGCTTCTGGGATTGAGTGCCTGGAAAAATTTAATCTGCCTTGCCTTGCCTGGCCATTGCGCTAATGCCAACACAGGTGGCAGTGTAGTCTGGAGCAGCTTTGAGGGAGGGAGAAAGCTGGTTTGTACCATGCTATACTCACTTGCATGCGTGTGCACACCCTCGCGGCTGACATCCTGAGGGTCGGGACTGAACAAGTGAAAATACCCCTGGCTGGGAGGTTGACTAATCTGGCTTTTCGCAGGCCCCACCACTGGTGAACCAGGCACCATCTCCAACTGGATGCGTTAACACCAGGGGTTGGGGAACCTCGACAGGGGAGGGTAAGCCCTGGGGGATTGGAGGTTAAGGTAAGCTCATGAGAAGCCAGGTGACAGGGCTGCGCAGGCTGGCATGATGGTGGTCTGACCAGAGAGGAGCGAATAACAGGCAGATAAACTAGAAGAAGAAAAAACTGTTTGTTTTTTGTTGTTTTTTTTTTGGTTTTTGACCACTAAAAGGTACTACTGCATATCCCACTGATGTGAAAACATTAGATGGTCGGTAGTAAGAAAAAGTCCAGCAGAAACGAACAAGTTGGGTAGCGGTATAAAAACATGCACGGACTAGCGCTTATTTTCTTGTTTAACTGAGTAAATGGAATAAACACGATTGATTTAAATGTCTTTTCTTTTATCGTAAGTGATTACCTTCTGATGTGCTTTCTTTCAGGAGTTTTATCTAATGTTCTACATGAAAGATCCAACCAACCACATACTTGTACGTACAGTACATGTGCTGTGTCTTCCTTAACGGTTTCCTGCAGATGGGTATTTTACTCTGTGTGGAAGAAGTAAACCAAGTTCTGAAGAACACCGCATCGTAGAGCTACATGCCGCATGAAGCTTATCGGCTTGCACGTGCCACCATGTTGGCATCCTAGACCCCTAATTTATATGCCGTAGTTGATTACAAAAAAAAGTCATGCTGTTTATTGTGACTTCATTAGGGGTTCGTTTTCTGTTCCTTTTTTTTTTTTTTCTTAATTTAAAAAAGCAAATAGAAACAAATGTATATTTTGAGGAGCTTAGTTGTTTTTAATTATTGGCTCAAAAAAAATCAACAGTCACCAACTTGCGGTGCAACTGAAAGCTGCTGAATGCACTGATACTTTAGAATGTGACCCCTTGTTTTTTGTTTAAGATTACTGCTATAGAGCCACATAACTTAACTGGCTATGAACATTTATTTTTTACCTACGTAGTTCCTGCAGTTTACAGTTTTGTTTCTGAATTTTAATGTTTTATTTATGATCTGCATTGCTTTTAAAGAACTTTGAGTATTTGAAGTGAGCAAACTTAGTGCTTCCATTTCAGAGAAAAGATAGCAGTACAAAGTGTTTTTGTTCTTGTGTGTTTTTTTTTTCCTAAGGGGATACGCTTGCACTTGTTTATAAAGGGAAGTGGTATATTTTGTGTGTTTGTTTCCCCCTCAGTTTCATTAATCATGCTGAGGTTTGTTTACTGTTCCTGTTTCATGCTGTTTCATCTGTCACTGCCATGAATCGTAACAGTGTCCCCTCGCTGCCCCCATCAACAGCCCTGACCTTTCACTCTCTCGTTGTTTAGGCTGGAGAGAATAAATCTGGCTCTGTAGTTTCCACTTACTACAGTTTTATTTTTATGTTGGAGTCAGATATGTGTCAGGGCATGGATCTAAAAAGGTTTGCGCTGAAGAGTTCTGTTTGCGTCCAGCATTTAATTTTAGAAATTTCATAGAAATGAATAGAATCAGATGTATTTACTGTCATCAGGATGTGTGCTGTATTTTGAGGACAAAAACAACCTGTTCGATATTTGATTAAAGAACTGTGTTTGCTGTGATTGAGAAAAGACAGTTTTAGTTTAAAGCCAGACGGGTTATGATCAGGGATATTCCAAACCTTCTGTAGTCTGCTGTCTAACTAATCAGTGATGGTTGATGCTTGTATTGAAAAACAAAACAGCAGTAAACATTTTCAGAGCTTAGGAGACCACATAGGTTAAACTTATGTCCCTTTAAGTTATTGAAATTGACTAAGTACAAAATAAATAGGCCCGATTTGTTAAAGGCATTCATGGCCCGTCTGCCAGTGGCTGTCTACAGATTTGCTGATCATCAAATTGGTGTTTTAAGGGCCAAGTGGCCACTGAGCTTAAAAATTCTGGTGTATGACTATTTGTTACTACACCAGTATCAACTATAACTATTAGGTATTGCACTTTTTTTTGGCAGAATGGATAGAATGCAATGACAATTAAAAATAGCAATCAGCCGGCCTATCAGTGCTGCTGTTAGATTTCCATCTGCGACTGGGTTCGGGAACAGACTCGGGTCGCTGGAGGGCCATCCGGGGGGAAGAAGGAAAGGAGCACCCTAAGACAGCTCGCCTTCTCCAGGGGGAAGGCGAGGATGCATCTCGGCGCTTGCTGGCCGCTGGCGGAGGCTGGGAGCAAAGCACGGCTGCCTGAGTTGGAATAGCTGGGGGAGTGGTGGACGTCGGCCTACGCCTTGACATCAGTGGGAGAAAACCCAGGAAACTGCCCTGGTGGACCGGATGACGGTCCCTTCAGTCTCCTGCTGCCACCAGTCCTACCTCAGTGGCACCTGGGCCAAATGGAATAGTGTGCTGGCCGCCCCACCAGTGCCTTTCCTCTTGGAGGAGGGGGACCCAAGGGGCCACTATGTGAGATAAGTGGCTGGTGAGAGGATGAACGGGCAGACTGGAAAGGCCTTGAGGGACCCGAAGGAGTGGCCTACCAGAGGTGAGGAAGAGGGGATAAACAAACAAACAAAAAAAATAGCAACCCATGTCAGAAATTTGGGGCTGGGGGGTTGCACTAATAAAAATTGGCACCATTAAGTTTTGTGTTGGACCAGTTTAATTTTTCTTCAGCTAGACCTGTTGGTTTATATTGCAATAGGTAGCACTTTAGTAGTTATAAGAGTTGAGCAAGGGGTACAGTGTATCTGTGAAGCCAGTGGTTTTTTCCCAGACAGTATCTGTGCTGGCTAGTGGGTGCAGAACTTCAAATTCCGACCCCTGCTTAAAGGGCCTGATTTACAGATTATTTGCGCATGTAATTTGGTCACTCATGGAAGTACTTTTGTTTTGTTTTGTTTTTTATAGATAAATGCTTGCTCATGATTTTTACAACAACTGAGAATAACATTCTGCAAATAAGTGCATGTATACAATGACTGTGAGAATGTTTTGCAAATAAGTTCATTTATTTTCACGTGTGACCGGTCTGAAGTGAAAATAGATCATTTATTTCAATCCTAGATGGGTCATCAGCATTTATTTCCACTTTAGACTGGTCATAGAGGGGCTGTTAACCAATGGAGGAACAACTTGAACAGTGCTTGATGACATCACAGTGGCATGTGCTGATGTGAACTCAAACAGAAAAAGTAAAATCTTCATTGAATGAACTAATCTTACCAAAGCAGAACTGTTGTTGTATAAATGCATGCAGTATGCCACAGGTTGGCTGAAAATATCACATTTATTTTTTTCGGCAGGGTTTGACCTCTGCATATCTCATGTATGGCTTTGCCTCTCATGAGTCATAGAGGTCAAACCCTGCAGATAAAAATAATTGATATTTTTAGTCAGCCCATGACATGCCCCATATTTCTACAGACCGCAGCAAAATTTAGAATAGTTACAGATTCTGGTGATACCCGTACAAATGTTGAGCAGGCATTTTTCTGCACTGGAAGGTGTTTTTAAATGTGCACATGCTGATTGGTTTTGCTGTCTAGCCCTTGTGGGTGTATTTATGTTCTGAAGACATCTGGGCCCACATTTTGGTGATTATTTTATAGTGACTTGGCCACAGTAATGGGGGGGAAAAGTGGGGATGCTGTCCGGAGCCCCGAGCTCAGAAGGGCCCACCTGAGGAGCTGGCATTAACCCTGGCATTAGCTGGTTTGGGAAAAGGGGGCCCATTTCAAGTGACTTGTCCGGGGCCCCAAATTTCATAGCTGCAACCATGAGCGACTATACCTAAACAACACAAAATAGTTTTGTACAGAATCTATAGGGCTGAATCAAGAGCAGACCACAGACAAAATTAGCCTCGGATCATTTTCCCATTCTGGATACAGTACTTTGCACAAGTGCAGGGTTTCTATAAACATTTACTCCAGTGCTGTGCTGCGGTAACTAAAAATGAAGGGGGACTAAACTGTATCCAGCTGTTCTGCAGTGCTCGTGTACCTTTTAAAACTGTACCTTACTCAGGCTGTTAAACACAGTCGAACAAGGGTGCTTGTCTTTCCTTTGTGTCTTTTTAAAGAGCCAAGTTACTGCCTGAAATTTATTGCAGTATTAACTTTTAAAGCCAAAGGTCTGTCTGTACCAACAGCTCATTACTCTTAACCTCTAGGCCAATAGTTCTTAGATTTTGTCACGGTGAGCCTCCCCAAATCCGTGGAAAAGATTTTGAGCCTCCCCCAAAAACTGAAATAATCGTGGGCCTCCCCAAAGAAAAATAACATACTGTACTTTGCGCAGTACACCATGAATAAATTGAAACCCCTTTGAGTACTTGGCTCACTTTCAGTTCTTTGTCTTACACTGACATGGAACCTTTGAAAAAGAGCTCCTGTGCTCAAAGGTGTTATCTGAATAATAAATAAATAAAATAAACAAATATTATAGTTCAGCTTATTGTGCCCCCCACCCCCCCAGCCAGCCTACTTGCTCCACTATTTTCATTCTTGAACCATTGTTACCCCTTGTTGCAGTAACTTCATGAGTCAGACTACTTTCTCTGTTTCCTCTCTATATGAAATAACCTTCCTACATACTTTGCCTCTCCCCATCCTTCCCTGCTCCTAAGCAACTTCTCTGGGATTACTTTGCTCCTTCCTGCTATTGCTCTTGGCACTTCTATGCTCAACCCTTGTATTTGGGCTGTTCTGCCATCAGTCTACAAAACTGATCAATTACCACAACTCATTATTAATTTATTGTTCATATTTGTTTGCACTAATGTTCATTGTGTATTTCTTGATTGTTTTGTAGTTACCTTTTGAAATATATTCACTCTCTACCCTTCCCCGGCTACACCTGAAATGAACCTTGGCTCATTCACCCTCCCTCGTCACCTATTAGTAAATAAATACATAAAATTCACCTACTGTTATCCTCTTTCAGTTTGCTTCATCTCTTCACACAAAACACATAAAACTTAAAATTTAAATACAGTACTTTTTCAGACTTGCTTGAGCCTCCCCTGGAACAGGCTGGGGCCTCCCCAGGGAGGCTGGCCTCACCATTTGAGAACCCCTGCTCTAGGCTATACTGACTGTATAGCCTAGAGGTTAGAGTAATGAGCTGTGAATGAGCTTGGTACATCCAGCAGACATGGGTTTGATTCCAGCAACCTCCACTTGCATTCTGTGCGACTCTGAGCAAGTCACTTAACCTCCCCAGTGCTCCCAAGTCACCCCTGAAAACAGGCACTTGTGCCTAGTGGGGCCTTTAACCGGTTACCAAAGACTAAAATAAAATAAAAAAAAATAAATAAAAGTAGTGAACTGTTAATTACCTCTTATGTAGGAAGTATTTTTTTTCTTTTCCCTTTTGCTAATTAGATTTTCTACCTGATGTTACATGTGAAATGTGGACCTGTACTCTACCTGGAGGCTGACATACTATACTGTAGCTAGTTCACTGCTTCCTCATACATCGTCATTCCTATGACAGTAATGTTTACATAGAAGTTGTCTGCAGATGGGGACCTTATGATCCATCAAGTCTTCCCTTGTTATCCTAACCCCCCACTTAGCTGCCTGCTTGAGTATTCCGCAATGCCTGTCCCATGCCTGCTTGAATTCCCCTACCATCTTACCATCTTCACCCCCACTGGCAGGCTATTCCACGGTTCAACAACGCGCTCTGTGAAGAAGACGTTTTCTCATATTGCTCCTGAAACTACCTCCCTTGAGGTGAAGGTCATGCCCGCTTGTCCTGCTGTAGTCTTTTACCTGAAAGAGGTTCTGCACTTGTACCTTGCTGTTGCCTTTAAGGTATTTAAATGTCTCTGTCATGTCCCCGTTTCCCCCCCCCCCCCCGGATTCCTGTGCTGCTCTAGGGAGTATAGATTGAGTTCACTGAGTCTGGCTTTGTACGATTTCTGGTGCAAGCCCAGCACCATCTTTGTTGCTTTGCTCTGCACCATCTCCAGCCTATCTATGTCCCTCCTGAGGTGGGGCCTTACCAGGGATCGATACAGAGGCATCATCACTTCATGCCCCCTGCTTGTGATGCACCTGCCTATGCATCACAGGACGCCACTAGCTTTTAGTTCTGCCTTCTCGCATTTGTTTGCTGACCTTGAGGTCATCTGATATGATCACCCCAGGTCTCGCTGTAGCCTTAAATCCACCAGCTGCTCCCCTCCCATCGAATACAGTTTCCCTGGGTTACGTGTTCCCATGTATGTGACAGAACAGCTGACCAAGAAGAACCCACCACCTGCTGCCAGACTGGTCACCTCTGAAGTCATAGTTAGTGAGAGCACAGTGCTGATAAAGTATAGATATACAGAACGGGATGCATCAGTCTTTGGGTAAAGTAGTGCTCTTTTCATCTCAGCAAATGCTGTTATTTCAAAAACCTTGAAATGAGCAAATGTGTAAAGAAAATTACTTAAGATATATAAAGTAACAACTGACTACTTTAAAAAAATTAATAACATTCTGGTCAGCAGGGGAGGGAGGGAGCAGATTGAGCGTCCGGAGGGCTGCTTTCCCCTCTCGGGGTGGGTACTGGGGTATACCTCGCTACCCAGCAGCCTTTGGTGGAGATCTGGGACCCTGTAGGGAGCGATACTGGATTTAGGGGGCAGAGCGGTGGTGGACGACTTCATGTAGGTGTGCCGGCGTCATTACATGTCCACGCTCCAAGGGGTAAGCAATATGGCAAATACCCTGGAGGTCCAGGGAGGTGCTGGAGACCCCAGGGTCTGAGGCCCACATCCCATCACCGAACCAAGCCCCCACCGTCTCTCTCGAGCTCCCCGACCCAGCCCAGGGACCATTCCTGTAATCACAGACAGGCCACCAGTTAGGTGGGGCGGCCCGGGGGGGGGTGATCCAGGGGGTTGAACAAGTCTATGTTTCTGAGTGGGGCTGCTCAGCAATTTGTCTTCTGGGGAGGGTGGTTTCAGGCTGAGAGTAGAGGTCGAGTAGGTACTCCCGAGAGATGCCCTGCCCCCCCCCCTGAGAAGAAATAGAGTGTACAAAAAAAGTAATAACATTTTCTGCTTGTTTCTTTTGGCACTACAAGCTGTGTAAGGCAGGAAAGACAGTTCTGGAGGGGTCTCCAGAGAACAGTGTTGTTGCAAACTCCCAAAAAAATTGGACCTGTTTATCTTGTAGCTTGTGGCATTCTTCTGTTTTTATCCCAGGAAGTAAATTCTTTAGTAGGTAGTTACTCCTTGTTGGTACAGACCCTTGGCTTTAACCATCCTTTGTTGATAAAGCAATGAATGATGTTGAAAGGGGACAGTTCGCGAAGCAAGACTTCCAATTTAGGTGTAATAGAATTTGCACTGAAATAGGCAAATATTGCTGTCGCATTCCATTGAGAATTGTGACTGCTGGCGGTTTGAGGCATCTCAGTAAATAAGAGATATGCATTACCCTGACTCAAAATATGCCTACGTGTGAGTGGGAAAGGCTTTAACTCAAAAGTGGCAGAACCACTAGTGAGTTTTGAACGTCCTGCCCCGATCAAGTGATGGCAGACTGCATGTTTTGAGTCAAACTATTGCATATTCGGTTTGCACATCAGTTTATTGGTTACAACATTTAAAACTGCTGTTTGATTAAGCAGTAAGACATGACGGAGTGTGCAGTGTGGTGGGATAATGGCACACCTTGGATGTGTTGAGGCGTGAGACATCACCTAGTGCCTTTAGCCACCTGAAAAGGGCCATTATCCTAACCACAAAGCATATTCTGGAGTGTTTTTCTGTGATTATAAAATGAGTCCAAGATATTTTTTTTTGTGGGGGGGTGCACAAAATTAAAAAAAATGTTAAGCATTTTGTTTTTTCTATAGAGCGTTTTGCCCCTCAGGTTGGTGGCCATTCCGTCCCCACCACCCCAGACCAGCTGCCACCTCCCCCGGACCTGCCTCCGTGCTGATCCACCACAGATTGCCCCCTTCATAGTGAGGATGTTCGGGGGAGGTCATCCTCCCCCCCTCCACCCCCAGAGTCCACGTCTTGAAGATGCTGAGGAGTCTGGGTGGTGGTAGGGTCCGGAGCAACACACAGTGTGCCAGCTAACCTCGGTCCCTTTTTCCACTTTTCTCCCCATGCAAGCCGAGGCAACATGGGTTGCACATGCGCCCTGCAAGATGTGTCTCTCTCTTCCCACCTCATGATGAACGTGTCTGCCACTCAGATGTCAGCAGTGCCCCCATGCTTCCACCTGGTGGCACCTAAGAACCAAGTTGGCAAGCCATCCCAATCCAAAAGAGTGGAGTTGCCTGACAGCTGCTTCATTCAGTCCCGGCACCCCGCCCCCTGGTAACCCTAGCTCATTCCGTGGCTTGTGGTAAGGCACTTAAAGGTGCTTCAGCCTCTGTGTCATCAAGCCAGCTAATATTAAACATTTTAATCATTTTTTTTTTTTAAATGTTCATCCACCCCCAACAAAATAGTCCCAGCATCGGCATGCGATCTCTGTTTCAAATGTTATGTACATCAAAATGTACTATTTTTTTTTAATTAGACCTTAAAGGGTAACTCTGCACTTCAGCATGTACTTTCATAAATATGATGATCTTCTTTGAGGATATCTCCCTCCATTGAGCAACATCATGGAACTGTAAGCTGTCGGTGTCAGGACCACACGGAAACGTTTTGCAGGCTAGGGCCACTCAAATCAATGCGCCTTGTTGGCACTTATATAATGTGGGTGTCCTCAGCATACCTCAGATATTTCTCCTGCCACCCACTGCTCATCTGTTCACCACTGCTGAAGAACACTGTTGAACTTATGCAAGTATTTGCTACGCTACTACTTCTTAAAGTTTGTTGTTTTAAAACTGTCTTTTATGCCGCCACCGAAAGACAAGGAACCATTGTT
This sequence comes from Neoceratodus forsteri, assembly GCA_016271365.2. Classification (NCBI taxonomy): domain Eukaryota; kingdom Metazoa; phylum Chordata; order Ceratodontiformes; family Ceratodontidae; genus Neoceratodus; species Neoceratodus forsteri. The sequence continues at coordinate 560,406,068 of CM057458.1, forward strand.
CCATTATTGCCACTGCGGCAACAATTAAATTTCCAAGACAACCAATCCATGTGTTTCCGTTGCCTCAGTACAAACCACAACATTTCAGCCTGCTCTGTTTGCCAGAGCTTTAACCAGGTAACCAGGAGAAATCACAGGAAGGCTTTAGAGGTTCTTCAAAAGCTTAAAGAAATGGAGAAGCTGATTGTGGTAAAGGCAGACTCACTATCATTAACCACTTCTGTTCCTGGTTCTCCGTTGGCCGTTAGTCCCCGCGGTCGATGGCTGCTGTCACTGACTCATCAAAGAAGAAGGATAAGTCTTTGAAATGATGGAGAAACACTTCCATTCTGAAACGAATGAGCGACAAAAGGACAAGGTCGCGTCTCCTGATCATTCCCATTCACCTATAAGATGGGATAAATCTACTGAAAAAGACTGGTCCCTGGCTACAGCCCCGTGTATTGCTGCCCCTGACTTTCTCTCAAACACCAAGGTTGGGGTCCAGCATCTGCTTACCTTCCCTGCCCGAGGATTCACATCCAGTTCCACCATCAGGCAGAGGCATTGTACAAAACAATATCAGAGTTGTTTAAGCATTTACTGCTGCTGCCACCATCAATGCCTGCTCTGTTGGCAACTCCAGCTGGTCTGTCATTAACATTACCAGGGACACTCCAGTTCTTGGTCCCTGCTAAATTGTCAGGCCTGGGATGGCTGCCATTGATGGGATTCCCATCACTGACTCCTCTTCCATTCGATCCTTGCCCTGCTGACCCCCAGCCAATGGTGATCGATTTTGACGAATTGGAATGTAATCCAGACTTCATGGAGGAGGTGAAGGCTATGTGAGAAGAAGAGGTTAATAGATGTGGTGGGCTTAAGCCCCACTCTATCCTCTTGTTCAGCGGAGAGTGTGAAAAACACACCAAGATCTCCCCCTGAAGATGCCTCTTTTCAGGCCTTCTTAAATAGGTTCAGGTTAAACTGGGGTTTCAAGCAGAAGAGGAAGATTCCTGTCAGAGAAGTTAAAGAGTTCTTGGAGGTTTCTGCCCCCCTCCCCCCAACAGTGATTATTTCTCCTGTGCATTTTGCACTTCAGGATGTAACATTGACAGCCTGGCACAGGCCTGCTCAACTGCTTGCATTTTCCAGGAAGGTGGATAAACAATATCGAGCCCCTACTGCACAGCCTTATTACTTGTCACAGCCCGAAACAGACTGGTAATAATTGCTGCTTATGACAGACCCAAAGCTCCAAAGCACGAGCTCTCTTCCTCCTGACAAAGAGTCAGGGAAGCTGGATGTAATGGAGAAGAGAACTTTTGCCTTTGCTTCCTTGGTCCCAAGTCAGTCATATGTGACTAAATATTAGAATTGTCTTTGGAAGACTGGCTACCCTGGCTGAAAAATTGTCAGAGGGCCCAGATAAAGTAGTGGTTGGGCAAACTATAGCTAATGGCTAGGAAGCTGGTAAGCATCTGCTGAGGTTAGCCTATGATGCTTTGGATGCTGCAGCCAGAGCTGCTGCCTTGGGAGATATGCCTACATCACCACTTTTTGCTAAGGGTGGCTGGTTTTGCCTCTAATGTGCAACAGTCTGTGATGAATGCTTCTTTCAGGGGAAAACAGTTGTTTGGTAATGATGTTGAAAATGTTTTAAGGGATTTACAGTCCTTTAAAATGACTCTTAGGTCCCTTCATACTTTGAACTTTAAGCCCCAAGGAAGCGGTCATGATTCTTTTTGAAGGCTGTATGCCTGTCCAGGCCATGATTGCTCCAGAGGTCCGGGTTGGGGTTCCCAAAGACCACAGCCTTCCACTTCCCAGGCCTACAAACCTGCCTCCAGGTGCCCATGCCAGAATTACAAAAGTTCATACCATTGCTGGCAACCCCGCTACATCTAGCACCTTCTGACTGTGGCCTCACTGCCTCAGGAAATTTTGGTGGGAGGCTGCATTTCCCTCTTTCTGCCAGAATGGAGGGAGAGCACTACAGACACTTGGCTACTGGAGGTGGTTCAGCAATGACATGCTCTAGAGCTCTTTACTATCCTTCCAGTTACCATCCCCTCAATTGCCAAACAGATATCCTCGAGGACATCTTGCCCTTCTGCGGAAGGAGGTTCAAACCCTCCTCTGCAAAAGGCTGTGGAATTAGCCTCAATTTCAGAAATAAACCAAGGTTATTACTCCCGGTACTTTCCGGTTCCAAAATGGACCAGGGATATAAGACCAGTACTAGACCTTTGGGGACTGAACTTTTTCAAGGAATACAGGAAGTTCAGAATGGTTTCACTAAAATCCCTCCTTCCCTACCACTGAAGGAAGATTGGATGGTAGCATTGGACAGGAAGGACACATACCGTACCTTTATGTCAAGATCAGAAAGTCACACAGAAACTGTCTGTATTTCATGCTTCAGGGCTCATACTACAAATTTCATGTCTTGCCTATTGGTTTGTGTTCTGCACTGTGTGTCTTTACCAAAGTACGTGCCATGGTGGCAGCAGCCCTCCACAGGGAGGGCCTGTATGTCTTCCCTTCATCGATGATTGGCTGTTAAAGGCCCCTTCTTGGGAAGCCATTGTCTGCACACTGTTTGGACCCAGCAGTTGTTCGACCAGCTATGCATATTGGTCAACAGCTGAGTCTGTCCTTACCCCTGCCAGAGGGGCTGTTCTGGACACAGAACTGGGTTGGGCATTTCTTCCCCCCAGCTGTACCACAGCACTGGTGACACAGGCACAGCTGGTTTCATCCAGTAATTATGTGTCAGCCATATGTCTTCTAAGACTGATCAGCCTCCTGGTGGCTAACATCCTGACTGTTCTGCTGACCCGCCTTCACATGAGGATCCTTCATTGGTTCCTCAGGGCACAATGGGCTCAGTACTCAGATGAGCTAGAGTGTCTCATACAGGTCACTCCTCCTTTCTGTTGTTCCCTGCTCTGGTGGTTGGACCACTCCAACCTAGAGATGGGCTCCCCATTCGTCAGGCCATTACTCTTGTTAGTGATGACTACAGACACCTCAGGCTGGGGTGCTCATCTGGGCCCCTTCAGAACTCAGGACCAGCAGGGCCCTCTGGATACTGTGCTTCACAGCAACACTCCAGAGATGAGGGCTGTTCAGTGTGGCCTCCCTCCTTCCAGGAAGTCTACTATTGATCTGCCCAGACAATGTGGTAATGTACTACATCAGTTGACAAGGTGGAGTCCATTTGTACACTCTTTGCAGAGAGGCAGTGAGACTTTGGCACTGAGTGGTGGAACACGACATATTCCACTTGGCAGTGTTCCTCTCCGGTACACTGAATGCACTGGCAGATCAGCTCTGTCAGTCCGTTGCACTCTGCCACAAATGTAAACTCTCAGACTACATCATGGTTAGCCTCTTCAAAAAATGGGGTCCTCCAGACATAGACTTGTCTACATGTCCATACATCATGAAACTGACACATTTCTGGTCGCTCATTCCAGGGCCTGGAGTTTTGGTGCAAGATGCGTTGTCCCTGTCTTAGAAAAGGAGGTTTCTGTATGCTTTTCCCCGTTCTATCTTATACAGAGGGTTTTGGCGAAGCTACGGTTTGAGCCTGCCACCCTGATTCTAGTGGATCCTCACTGGCCAAGACAAATTTGTTTTCCTCTTTTCCAGCATTTGGCGGTGGGACCTCATGTTCCACTCCTACTGCAAGTCGGACAGCTGAGCAAGGGGTTAGGTACTGTAGTGTACCCAGATCTTAAATTCCCTGCACCTTCACACCTGGCTTTTGAGGACTTAGAGCTCTCCTACTTTGGGATTTCCCCTGTGGTGGCAGATGTTCTCTTGGCGGCTAGAAAGCAGTCTACCCAGTACACTTATTCACAAAAGTGGAAACATTTTACTCTGTGGTGTACTCAGCATGCCCAGAATCCCTTTACGTATCCAGCTCCTAAAGTGCTGGACTATCTCTTAAGGACTCTGGACTTTGGGTATTCCTCTGTTAAGATCCACATGGCTGCTGTATCAGCTTTTCATGCCCTGACAGAGGGCAAGACAATGGCCCCAGCTAGAGGTTTCCTGCAGATTCCTAAGAGGCATTATTCTTCTGCATCTCCTAGTCAGAGATCCGATTCCAGTGTGGAACTTGGTCCTGGCAACCCTGACTGCACCTCTGAGCCTGCAGCTACTTGCAAGCTACACTTCCTGTCTTGGAAGATACTGTTCCTAGTGGCAGTGATGTCTGCTAAGAGCATTTCTGAGTTACATACTCTGGTTATAGACCCTCCGTTTTTTATTTTCCACAAGGATAGGGTTACATTATGTACAGTACCTTATTTTCTTCAGAAGGTTGTGTGTGAAAGAACATTAAATTAGGCTGTAGATCTTCTTGTTTACTTTTTGTCCCCCACAGACAGTGGGGAATGTCGATTACATACACTAGACATCTGTAGGACGCTGCATTGGTACCTGGATCAGACAAAGCATTGTAGAAAATTCCATCAGCTGTTCATTGCTTTTGCCCCCTGTATGGTGGGCTACTCGAGTTTTAAACAGGACCTGTCCAAATGGCTGACCACCTGTAGTACGTTCTGTTACCAGAAATATGGTAAGACGCATCCTGATCCATTCGTGCTCATTCCACCTGTGGGGTGGCTGCCTCATTGGCTTGTTTTCAGAATGTGTACGCTGCTAACATTTGTGCAGCTGCCACTTGGACGTACATTTACTGAAAACAACAAGTTTCACATTGTCTCTGATAGACTTGCCGACTTTGGATTCAGTGTTCTGCAAGGCCTCTTTGCTCAGGATCATTCGGTCATGCCATTTCTCTTTGTAGTGGTACTGCTTGGAATCATTTTATGTTGTAGCTGAATGGAGATTGCCTCGAAGAAGATAGAATAGTTACCTACCATAACAGTAGATCTTCAAAAGAATCATAGCTGTCCTTCCCGCCTCTCCCCCTCCCCCTCCCCCCCAGTCAGGTGAGGGGTGACTGTCCTGCCTGCTCTCGTAAGCTAGTTCTCCTCTGATGCCTCATGTGGCATGTGTACTCTGGTTTCCATATCTTCACCTGTGTACCTGGTTTAGTCCTGGTCGCTTCAGTCCGTGCCAGTCCGATGATCCTCTGAGCTTGTCTCAGATATTACTGGTGGGGCACTTAGGCATGCTGGGGACACCCACATTATATAGGCATCTACGTAGCAGCCCCAGTCTGCAAAAAGTTTGAGTGGTCCTGACGCTGACGGCTTACAGTTCCATGATGTGGCTCAATGGATGAAATTCTCTTGAAGATCTACTATTACTCTAGGTAACTATTCATTTCAGCTGGTTTACAACACATCTTGGCAGTCAATCTAGAAAGCCAGCATGTAAAAAGCATTTGCATTGTCCTTGTTAACCTTATAGTACCTTTGTTTATAGTACCATAGTGCTCACCATGACAACAGACTTGTCACAAATGGCAGTTGTGAGGTCAGCAAGGGAGAGCCAGATACATTTTGAAAGACTCAGTGAATTATTTACTGTATTATCTGCAGAATTTAGTAGACCAACAGGAAAAAAGTAAAAAAGGTGAAAACTCTGAAGTTAAAACATAATTGGTGTAAATCTAATGATTTTAAGCTTTTTATTAGAGAGCTGCTCTTTAAATCCTTTATTTCCTCAAAACACCCACATTTACCTGTTTTCTCACCTTTCTTCTTTGTATTATTCCCCCCGCCCCCCATTTCTGTTCTGTCTTTTCTACATCCGGTAGATGAAATGTTTGCTATGGATGGAATACAAGAATTCAGATATGCTGAGTTCTGCTGGAAGAATGTTTCTAGGGAGTTGGATATGATGTTCTATCCACACTTCTGGCAGTTGCCTTCCCTTTAAGACTTGCCGGAAACATCTTTAACCTGGCTTCTCCTACCCACCCAGGTGGTAACTCCCTCAGCTGTGCCCCATGACACCAGATCTTCCTTTCCACTGGAAGAAGCAGGTTCCCTTCTAACTGCACTCATGCTGAGTGGGCCTTTGTGACTAATCTACAGATTTACTTCCTAAAAAGCTTAATACTTCTTGTCATCAGCTTGATCATTAGTCACGACCGCGATGGACGACAAGTCCACTCCTGGGTTCTGTCTGTGCCCTTGTGGGCAGAAGATGTCCCAAACGGATCTGCATGCCATGTGCATCTATTTCTCGAACTTTCCATCCTACCATTCTCTAGGACTGTCTCACCCTACTCAAGTTAGGCCAGCCGAGCAAACGGAACCTGCCAGTCAAATCTAAGGATGCCTGTTGGGTGGTCTCCGCAGGTGTGGGGTCTGCTGAACAGCTTGCGGCGTTTGAGGAGGCTGTGGCCCAGGCCGCTTTCCACTCCTCTTCGGTGGCTGCCTTCATGCTGCTCCAGCTGGGTTCAACTTTCACGGGATCCTTCGAAGAGCCCATCCTTGCTGACCCTCTGCGCACATATCCGAGTCGAGAAAGAGTCCAAAAAATGGTCTCAACAATATTCTTGGGATCGGGAGCACTCAGTCGAGAGCTTCGGTTTCCCACACTTCTCCAAATCCGACATCAGTCAGATCCTTGGCCCAGGCTGCCATATCCACAGTAACCCTGTCAGGCCAATTGGTCGAGACACTGGTTGATCTTCTGGCCGAGATTTTTCTCGAGCCAGTCAATCAGTTGTTGACTGAAGAGGCTGACACTTCCTTATCCAGGAATCCAGTCCTGACTCAGACCATTGAGACAGATCAGTTCGCTGACCCGCCACCTCTGGTCGACGACCAAGACTCGGAGGAGCCTCAGCGTTCTCTGACTCTCTCTGAGCCTCGCCGCCAGTCCCCCCGGCCATCGAGGTCTTCCTCCCATGGGTTGAGCAGTTCCTGTCAACATCGGCACTCCTGCTCTCGACACCATGAAAAAGCGGCACCACCGCTACTCTTCATCCTCATCCTCCTCAGGTGAGGAGAGGCTTCGGCACAAGTTGCGCGACGCTACAAGTATTTCATGTGGCAACAGCTGGTGCTCACTGGCTTAAAGCCAGCTCCTGCTACTACGCCGGCCATCACCTGGCTTTCGCCCAACAGGCCAGCGCCTTCTTCACCTAAGGAGCTGACCAAGATGGTCCCAGCTCAGCTGACCCTGGTGTCTTCAATTCTGGTGGAGCCACCGTCTAAACAGGTGCCAACCAGCGCTCCAACCAGTGTCGCCCCTGACCATCCAAAGAGGGTCATTGCAGAGTCAGAGAGTTCCTCCTTTCACTCCCATCCGGTCGACGTGGAGTCAGTGGGGAATCTCTCGAACGGACAAAGGCCCTTCATCCTTTATGAGCCTTCTCTGCTTGATCTCCGAGTCCACAGGTATGAAAATGGAGCCCGTCCAGAAACTGGCTCGTTACCCATTGACCAAGATTCTCAACCAAGAAGATACTCCTATGGAGGCTTTCCTAGTGGTGGAGGCCATTCTTGGCCCTGCCCCGGAGCTTTGGCTGTGCCCTGTTTCCTGCCTTGCACCATTCTTCCAGAATGGCCCGCAAGTATGCGGTACCTACCGGCTTCCTCTCAGGATTCACAGAACACCCTTCCGCTGAGGGGCTGGTGACCAGTTCTGTGTTTGGGTGTTCTGGCAACACTGGGGGTGTTGACAAGTGGCCTGACAGAGTCCAAGAAATTGGGCCACGCGACTAAAAAGATCTATGCCGCCTCCTCGCTTGGTCTTCACCAGGCAAGCTCGGCCCTCCATATGACCCAATTCTCACATGCCCTGCTGGGCACCCTAGATGAGGTGCTTCCTTATCTGCCAGTGGACCTCCAGACCACGGTCAAATAGGTCCGGGTCTGGGTTGTGGCTAAGCAGCAGCTCCGGACAGCCATGGACATTGGGGACTCCAGTGCCTGCTCCATGGCGGCCGCAGTGGCCATGCACCGCAGGGCTTGGCTGAGGATCTCGATCTTCACGGCTGACACTCCACACAAGCTGGCAGATGTTCCTTTGATGGGTACTGGCTTTTTCAGGCCCGGGGTCGAGGGTCACCTCACCCGTATCGAGAAATCCAGTACCACCTTGGACTCCATGACATCTGCCCAAAAGGGCCCCAAGCAGCAGCTGAAAAGGAAGCTCTTTCGGTACACCTCTTCTCCTCTGGCCAAACCAGCCCAACCTCAGGCTGGTCAGCAGGCCTCGACCTGGTGATCTCGGCCAAAGTTAGTGGCCTCGGTCTTCCATAATCCTGTGTGGGCTCCGTGGCCTCGTGGAATACCTAAAGCCTGCATGATGACGAGATGAGGGATGCCTCCCTCATGCCCATCACACCTCCCCTTGGTCCTCTCGTGGGGGGCTGGCTCCACAACTTCCTTTTTGCTTGGTCCGCTGTCACCATGATCAGGTAAGTCCGTGTCTGCCTCTGGAATTTGAGCAGCACCCTCCTTGCCGAAACGGCGCCCCATGGGAGGACTTAGAATCCACAGACATTCTGTCAGCTCTCAGAGACGACATAGCCCAGTTCGTCCGCAAGGAGGTTGTGGTTCCTGTTGCGGATCCTCTGGAACACCCAGGGTTTGTCTTCAGGTGCTTCCTGGTGCCAAAGTGGATGGGGGGGCTGGCACCCCATTATAGATCTGCACGACCTGAACAAGTTCCTCAGTTCGTGCACCTTCACGATGGTAATTCTGTCTCAGATCATACCATCTCTAGAGCAGGACATGTGGTTTTGCTGTCTGGATCTTCAGGACATGTTCTTCCATGTCCCGATCCATCTGTCACACTGACGGTTCCTCTGCTTCTGAGCTGAGGGAACTCTCTACAAGTTCCAGGCCATGCCATTTGGCCTATCCTCAGCCCCCCAGGGTCTTCAAGTGCATTGCAGTGGTGGCAGCTACCTGAGGCACAGAGGTGTTTGGATTTACCCATCTGGACGACTGGCTGATATCAGATCCCTCCAGGCAGGAGGTGGAGCAGTCCAGGGACCTGGCCCTCCAGATCTGTGTCATGCTTGGCCTTCTGGTCAACGAGGCCAAGTCGGAACTCGTACCTTCACAGGTGATCCACTTCATCGGGGAGGAGCTTGACTCCTGTAGAGCCAGAGCCCAGCTCTCAGCGGAAAGAGTGGAGGCTCTCTCCTCCTCTGCAGTCATTTCGAGCTGGGTTACGTGGCGGCTTGCACCAATGTGGTCCAGTGGGCCAACTGGAGAATGCGCTTCCTACAGTGGGAACTGACTAGTCAGTGATCTCAGTGCAGGGGGTCACTTCAGCCAGCTGGTCACTGTGACCCAGCGGATGTGGGACACCCTCCAGTGGTGGTTAGTCCCAGAGCATCTGCAGGAATGTATCCTGTTTGCCCAGAGCAGATGGTCATCCTGATGACTGATGCCTCTCTCATGGGTTGGGGTGCCCACCTGGGGGAACACAGAGTCCATGGGCTCTGGACCCCCGAGGAGTCCCGATGCCACATCAACCTGCTGGAGCTCTGAGCAGTTCGGCTGATGCTGACTTCATTCGCTTCACACATCCAGGGTCAGGTGGTCCAGGTCTAGACAGACAACACAATGACCAGGTACTACCTCAACAAACAGGGCAGGACACACTCCCTGCCACTGTGCAAGGAAGCTCTGCATGTGTGGACCCTTGTGCACAGCCTGGAGGCCAATCTCCTAGCGATCCATGTGGCAGGGGCCCCTAAACAGCTGGCAGGTGGTCTCTCCACCCAGAGGTAGTACACAGTCTGTTCTCCCAGTGGAGCACCCCTCAGGTGGACCTGTTTGCCTCCAGGGAAAATGCAGTGCTGAGGTTGTTTTGTGACCGCCCACCCCTCAGCAGGGAGATGCCTTTCTAGAGGCCTTGGACCCCAGATCTCTTCTCTGCCTTCCCTCCACTTCCCTTGATTCACAAAGTGTTGCTCAAGGCCAGGAGAGACAAGGCGTAGGTGATCCTGGTGGCTCAGGAGTAGCCACGCAAGTTCTGGTACCCTGATCTCCTCAGCCTCCGCAGCAGGCTCCTGAGGCATCTTCCTCTCCACCTGGACCTGCTCTCCATCAATCAGAGGATGGTACTCCATCTGGACCTTCAATCCCTGCACCTGACAGCCTCTCCTGGGCAGCTTGAGTTCCAGTCTTTGGGTCTCTCTGAAGATGTCCTCACTGTTGTGGAGGCATCTCGGAAGGAGTCGACCAGGAAATGCTATGCCTTTAAGTGGAAGAGGTTCTCCATTTGGTGCCAGGGCAAAAGGCTGAATCCCTTGTTCTGCAGTGACTAGCATCCTTGACTACCTGTGGTTCCTCTCTAAGTCGGGCCTTCGGTCAACGAACTCTGAGGTGCACATGGCAGCCATCTCTGCTTACCAAGCATGGGCCAGCCAGGAGTTGGCACAGGAGAAGGGTGTCTGGCACTTTTTCAAAGGCATTGACCACATTTCCCCTCCGTTGCATGAACCACCACCACCATGAGACTTGTTGCAGGTTTTGGCAAAGCTCACGGGCAAACTATTCGAACCGATGCACAGGTGTGACATGTCTCACCTATCATGGATGACCACCTTCCTGGTGGCTATCACGTCAGCCAGAAGGATCAGTGAGCTCCAGGTGCTTTCGGTGGAGTCTCCTTAGCTGGTCTTCCACAGGGACAAGGTTGTCCTGCGCCCCAACCCAAAGTTCTTCCCGAAGGTTGTTTCTGAGTTTCACCTTAATCAGGTGGTTAATCTCCTGGTGTACTTCAGTCACACCTCAGAGGCTGAGCACAGGCTCCATACTTTGGACCTGCAGCGAGCAGTTGCCTACTATAAGGAGCACATGGCTGGAGTTCGGGGAGAGGTTTGCCAGCTATGTGTCACCTACGCTGAAGCCGCACCTGGCAGACCTGCAGCTAAGCAGACAGTTAGCAGGTGGATTGTCTCCTGCATCGACCTCTGCTATAGGTTGGTAGTTAGGGAGCCTCCAGAAGGAATAAGGGCTCATTCCACCCATCATACCACTGCCTCAGTTGCTGCTTCCAGGGACATCCCTATCCAGGAAATCTGCAGGGCTGCTACCTGGAGGTGAGCACACACCTTCATTTCTCATTACCACATTGACCTTGAGTCATGCCAGGATAATGGTTTTGGGGCCTCAGTTCTCCAGTCTCTGTTTCCTAAGTAGGGGGTGTGTGCGCCTTGCCTCCCTCCTCCCAGAGAACTGCTAGGAATCTGCCAGAAGTGTGGATAGATCATATCCACGTCCCTAGAAACACAGGTTATTCATCTGTAACAGTAGTTCTAGAAGTGGTATATGATGTTCACCCATACAAACCCACCCAACTTCCCCTGGCTTTGGCACACAACACTGCTTACAGTAGGCAAGATCTGGCATCATGGGGCGGAACCAAGAGAGTTACCACCTGGATGGGTGGGAGGAGCCAGCTTGAAGATGTTTCTGGCAAGTCTTAAAGGGAGAGGCAACTCCCAGAAGTGTGGATGAACATCATATACCACTCCTAGAACTACAGTTACAGGTGAATAACCTGTTTTTACTCTCCCCCCCCATCACATAACAGAAGGCCTCAGATAGAACTAAGACTTCTTTTTCATCTGTAGCCAGTTAAACTTCAGATTTCCCTGGTAAGCAGGTGAACATAACAGTGAAATTTTTCATGGTCGGCAAAGATACACCAAAAATTAAAACTGCAAGCGTTGTAGTACTTTTTTTTTTTTTATTTATGTATGCTTGTGTGTAAGAAGAGGATTATAAGGTCAAATAACATTAAATTATTGTTTTTAATTTAAGGCTGTTTTATTTGTAGGGCCTATTTGAAGGGTTTTAGTGAGTAATGGTGGCAGCCATGTTTGTAATGGAAATCAGGTATGTGTGGATAGTATTGAGTTTATTGTGAAGAGGCTGCTGGATCTTTATGCAGTGCTGTTATGCTGAAATTACAGCATGGGTAAAGATAGCAGTCAGCCAGTCAGCTTTTGTGAATTTTTTAAGTCATTTTTATAATTACAGATATATCGGTTTCAGTACTGCACAAAGTATTTCGATATCATCAGCATCATGAAAGCTACTCTCTGATTGGTTTTGTATTCCCTTGTGAGGTACTCAACATTTCATGGTATCAGTTGTAGCTTTGGAGGTTGGGTAGGAGATTAGATGATTTATACAACAGGTGAGTGTAACAGTGACTAGATAAAAGTAATACCTTGGCTGATCACAACACCAACAGCAAGATATCTGATAGCTATAAGAAATGGCTGCAGGTTTTCTCACAAATAATATTTTTAAGATTTGTATCCTTACAGTGGAATACTGAACCAATCAGGCTACAAGATTTCACAGTGCCGATGATGTAACAGTTGCCTAGTCCAGCACTGAAACCAGCAGTTGAAATCAAAGAGACAGTTAAATATTCAAACTGTTAAGTGTTATAACTAGAAAAAGATGTATAAACTGAATATGCAGTAATCTGACTCATAACATGCAGTTTATCATCACTTGTGAAGGGAGTGGACTTTCACTGTTGGCTCTGGCACTTTTGAGTCAGCCATTACATATCCCCCATTTTTATTGACAAATTCCTCACCCCTGGTGATGTACTGTGTGAAAGGGGAGTGCCTGTTAACTTTTATAAATGAATATGGAGAAGTGGTAATGGGAAGATGCCATGAACAAATGCACTGCGACGCTAGGCATGTTCTGTGTTAATGTTAAAATAAAGCATCTTGACATCTGTTTTGCATTGACAAAAAGTTTCATTTTCATAGTGCTGATATTGATGCTGCAGCCACACTTGTTAAAAATCTAAGTGTTACCTCTTGTGATCTCTAAAATAGATGCACAGGAACAAAATCTGAAAATGTATGTTTAAGCTCTGCTGCGTGGCAGATCGGATAGAGTGAGTGGCAGATGTCTCCACACACACGTATCACAACATGATTCGTCTTTCTGGATTCATTGCACTAAATGCTGCTTCCACCCAGTAATGTGATGAATATTTAAAATGTTTTATTAGTGGTGATTTGAGTATGCAAACAGAAAACTGCTGTTGCTGTGTACTTCCCTGGCATACTAGCCCTTTTAAAATAAAGGTCTATTAAAGAACATGAGTGTAGTTTTCTAGTTAAAACTCTGTCTTCCTTGTGGATGGCTTCTGATGTATTATGATCAGAAATTGGATAGATTTTCTTCCGAGGATATTTATCTATTTAGCTTTTGTTGACCAGGTAAGCACAGAAGACAATCATATGCCTATTTTCAGGTTCAACATGGGAGATTACATGGAATATGCAGACAAAAGACAAGGTTTACACAGGATTAAGCACGATTCCAAGGGATACACAAACAAAGCAAAGTACAGCAATGAAGCAAGCTTAGACATCATAAAGTAAAACAGTGTTACAGATAGTCTCAACATAATAAAGTGGCAGACTAATTCAGAGTTATGCCCAAGCATGGACTCAAGCCGACCTCGGCCAGTGACCATACAGGAACAGTAAAGTGCAATTATAGATGCAGTGGAGGACACGTACCTTAGGTGCAGTTACAGGCCGCAGTGAGCCTTAGATGATTCCAAAGGGTGTTTTTAAAGCTGTTCTGCGAGGTGGCGATACGAACTTGTGCAGGAAGGGAATTCCAGGTCTGAGGTGCACACACAGCAAAGGCCCAATCACTCATGAGTGTTCTGGTTTTTGAGACAAGGAAGAGATATCACTTCCCTTAGGCCACACCTTTGGAACTATACCCACAGCAGCTCTAGGATCACACATAAACTTTTGCTAGTGGGGGCCTACCTACAACAACATCACGCATCAGCGTCTGCATAAATGTAGGCGACCCCATCTCTCCTCAGTTCTTTTCCCACCATCGAGCATACTCGTTGGCCCTACCATGGAAACACCAACTAGCTGGTGTTATTATTTTACTGTCAAGTAATCATTAAAGGGGAACTGTCATCAACAGGGTTTCTTAATGTCTGAAAGTCCATAAAAAGCTAATTTGAGTGAGCCATTGCATTTTTGTGCGAGTCTTTGCAGTTCAGAGTTATTTATATGTAAATCAGCCTGTAATTAAGGGCTGGGGCAGCCATGTCTTCTAGGCTCCTGACAGGAAATGATGTCGCCAAGGAATTTGGCCCTCCATTTACTGTAGGTTAAATAGGAAATCATCTGTTTTATTAAGTGTGTTTTAAGGTGTTACTACAACACTTTCTACATTTATAACAATTGTTTTTATGTGCATTGAAATTAGTGAGTTATCACCTTTAAATTTCAAGCTGTTAGTAAAAATAATCTCTCTCTCTAGGATTGCTTTAACCTGTAGGCTATACTGCCAGCTGATCTTTAAAAACTACACATCTCAAGGCTGACTCTGTGGTGTCAACAGGTATTGGGCCCCATACTGTATCAGGATGTCTGAACCCTGGCTGTGTTCATGTCTGTATAGATTTCTGGGGCTGTCACAGCACCGACTTCTGTCATATTCCTTTCTGTCTCTTACAATTTCGGATGTGAACTCAGGTCTACAAGATTCAAATGTGGCTATGTACCTACTGGCCTGGCTTCATGGGGCCAGCCTTGAAATGTAGTTTTTGATTAACAGCTGGCAGCATAGCCTAGAGGTTAAAGCAAAGAGCTGTGAACAAGCTTTATTCATCCAGCAGAATGGGGTTTGATTCCAACATGCTCTACTTGTATGTTGTGTGACCAGAGCAAGTCATTATCCTCCCTGTGATCCCAAAACACACCCAGAAACAAGCTGTACTGTAGTTGTGTGCCTTTCCCAGATAAAGACAGTGAAAACAATCTGAGAATGTTGACTTGAAAAAAATTAGGACACCAAGAATTGTTTATTAATTGCAAAAACATATAGACTGACAATATTGTTAAAACAAGCATAACCTGAAATGCATTGTTGAGTATTTTACTTTTTTTGATTAAGTTAAAAGTATAATAGTTTCTTACTGAAATACTTGGAATGGGATTTTGTACCGTAAAGTAAACAAATGAATCTGGTTGATCCTGCCGCTCATGCCCTTTGAGCGTGTCTTACACGCTGCAGCTCTGCCAATGGACCGCAACTTTTCAGGATGCCATTTCCATTGTAATGTAAAAAAAAGAAAAAAAGGGAGAGACAGGCTGTGTGTGTGTGCTCACACATACGTTTGCGTGTGTCTATCTCTGAGAGAAGAGCTGCACTAACTGAACTGTGCTAAAAGAAACAAATTATCACCATTAATTAAATAAAATAATATGTGGGTGGGTATAAAAACCAGAATTTTGCACACACCCTTGGTGTGGGATGTTTTTATAAAACCCCTTGGACTTTGCCCTTGTGGTTAATGTAGCATCTCATACCTTGTGTGTGTGTGTGTATAAAATTCTGGTTATACACACCCACATATTATTCTATATTTTAATAATGCAGTTCCAATTATGCATGTTTAAGAGTGTTGTCCATTCGTGTGTTTTTGCAATTAATAAACTATTAATGGTGTCCCTTTTTTTTCTTTTCAATTCAAATCTGGATAGAAAGAGCATAATATTTTCAGAATCATAACACATGCTCAGATAGTTTTTACTGTCTTTGTCCAGGAAAGGCACACAACTACAGCTTATTTATGGGTGTGTTTTGGGACCACAGGGAGGTTCAGTAACTTGTTCTGGTCACACAATGTACAAGAAGAGCATATTGCAATAAAACCCCATTCTGCTGGATGAAACAACTTGTTCACAGCTCTTGGTTTTAACCTCTAGGCTGTACTGCCAGCTGTAAATCAAAAACTACACATTTCAAGGCTGGCCTCATGATGCCAGGCCAGTAGGAAAGTACCAACAGTTGCATCTTATAGACCTGAGTTCACACCCAAAATTGTAAGAGAAAAGGCTGCAAGAGAGGGAATGGAATAAGACAGAAGTCTGTGCTGTGGCAGCCCCAGGAATCTGTACTGACATGAACACAGTCAGGGTTTAGAAATCCTGATATGGGTCCCCAATACCTGTTGACACCACAGAGCCAGCCTTGTGATATGTGCAGTTTTTAATGATCAGCTGGCATTATAGCCTAGAGGTTAAAGCAATCCTAAAGATGGATTATTACTGCTAACAGTTTGAAATGTAAAGGTGATAACTTGCTAGTTTCAATGCACATACAAAACAATCATTATAAATATAGAAAGTGTAAAAACACCATAAAACACACTTAATAAAACAGATGATTTCCTATTTAACCTGCAGTAAATGGAGGGCCAAGTTCCTCGGCAACATCATTTCCTGTCAGGAGCCTAAAACATATGGCTGCCCCCAGCCCTTATTTACAGGCTGATTTACATATGAATAACATGGGACTGCAAAGACTCACACATAAATACAATGGCTCACTCAAATTAGCTTTTTATGGACTTTCAGACATTAAGAAACCCTGCTGATAATTCCCCTTTAAATTTTTAGTGATGTTGCCATGTCTGCATGCTGCCAAAACCACAGAGAAAAGATTTATAAGGATGATGCACACAAAGTGTATGTCTGCTGTTTAGGCCTCTTTCACAAAATCTGGGCTTGTGAGATTTGCCAGGACTTCAGTCAAGCAACCAGGTGATGCAGAAGAAAGTCACTGCAGAAGTTTTTATTAGAAAACACTCTGTATCTGTTATGGAAAAAGCCCAGGATCAGAAAATGGCATTGCCAGCCCTATCGACCGATTTGCGGTCAGCAAAATCTAGAGACTGCTAAAAAGACCAGTTATTGGGATACAAGGATAAGGACAGATCTACTTCCCCAGCAAGGTCTATCTTGCTCTTGCAGCCTGCAGGTTACTTTATCTGCATCGTCATTGTCCACCTCAGCAGCAGTGAAGTGGCTTCCCCCAACTGTCTACCACACCAAAATCGGGGCTTGGCTTAGGCGCTTTGGTACCTACTACAGACACTACGTCACCAACATTGATGGGTCTAGGTCCATTGTCCACAGCGGTTACAGCCCCTGGCCAGAGTGTCATCAGCTTGCAGGCAGTACTGGCGTTTGTTTTCAGATATGATATGGTGCATACTTTTAGGCTTATCTATGCAAACTGTACTGCCATTGATGGGGCTTCCTGCATTGCAGGCCCCGTTGATATGATCGTCTGGTTCACAGCAAATAACTCTTGAGCAGTGGCCTCTGGCATCACCCCAGAGGTCCTTGGTTCCCCTTGCCCACTGGAGCACTAACGATGAGGAAGAATATAATCCAGACCTCATAATGGAAGAGGATTATGAAGAGGAGGAGGGTTATGGAAAAAAAAACATTATGCTCCATGTTCTAGTTACACAATATTTTCTTCTAGTGAGGATTCTGTGGTGTATACACCCAGATCTCCTCCTGTAGACCCTACCTTCCAAACTGTGATGCAGCAAATGCAGAATGCAGTGGGATTTGCTGTGGAAGAAGAGTCCACTAAAAAGAGTTTGATGGACTTTTTGGAGGTACAGTGCAACCCGCTTATAATGGACACATTGGTATGAGCCAATTTTGTCCATTATAATGGTTGTCCGCTGTATCTTGAAATAGTAAAATACATGTCTGTATACGCCATACTGCATCTCATGTACAGTATCACAGCCCCTTTTCCAACAAACCCTGCTGACCGACAACCAATCCTGTGAGTGAATGTAGCAAGAAACCCAGTAGAAACTTCTTACTTGAATGCTGAGTAAAACCAGGGATTCTAGAGGCAGCATGAGTAAAAGTGAACCGAGTTGGCAGGAGGCGTGAGAAAAAGTTCCCGAGTCTCTTTACTGCAATAGCATCTGCTACATGTGACTGGGAATTTGGAAGGTGGTGTGAATAAAAGAAAGTCGAATTGAGATGCAACATGTGTAAAAGTTTCCAAGTTCCGGATGCTGTTCACTGCACTAGCACATGCTGTACAAGATCATGAAAAAGTAAGAGAACTGAGTTGGCAGGTAACATGATTAAAAGTTCCAGAGATCTGAGTCTCTTTACTGCAGTGGTGCTTGCTACATACAACTGAGGACTAGGACAATGAGGATAAAGGTAATCTTATGCTGACTGTTTATGCAGGTCATCTTTGGTTAACAAAGGTACAGTAGGTAGCTACTCGGAACGGCTAGGGAGTGAATATAAAAAAAGATTTCCTTGTTTTGCCAGCGGTGTATCAACAGACCATTAACAAGAGGCCATCAACAGTTAAATATTGCCCATTTCCATGTTTAGTGGTACAAGAGTCGAGGAAGAAATGCCCGCTATAGATAGTGCCTAAAGTTCGTTATAGCCAAGAGTTTAAAACAGGAGCTCTACAGAAATGGCTTTTGGTTTTCAGGTTTTGTCCATTTAAACCCATTGTCTAGCTTAAGAGTGTCCAGCTTAAGTGGGTTGCATGTACCACATACTCCATCCATCATTGTTCCTCCACTTTACCCTTCATTGGAGGATGCAGCATTTGCTGCATGGTACAGGCCAAATTCAATACCAGCTGTACCTAGAAAGGCTGACTCTGCTGCTGCTGCCAAGCCTTGTTATGTCAACCAGTCTGAAACAGACTCTGTGGTTATAATGGCCTCCCATGAGAGATCCAGGGCACCAAAATATGTGAGTACTTGCCCCGATAAGGAATCCAGGAGGCTTGATGTGATGGGCAAGCGCACATATGCCTCTGCCTCACTAGGTCTTCACATTGCAAACTACCTGGCCTGTATGATCAAGTATCATAATAGCCTGTGGAGGGCTGCCAAAGCTGCAGCTTAGGCTATTCTGGAAGGGAATGCCAAGAATTAATAAAAATCTGAATTCTGGAGCTGAGGTTGGCAAACCTTTGCTACGCTCAGCATGTGATGCTTCTGTTAGGGTAGCTATGACTGATACATGCATGACAAGGTGTTCTTGGCTTAGGGTAGCTGGGTTTGTGACTGATGTGCAGCAAACAGTTCTGAATGCTTCTCCTAGAGGCACAAAACTGTTTGCCTATCGTGGGAAAGGCATTGAGTCCTTCAAGTCTCTAAAATGACTTTAAGGTCAGTCAGTCCATATATCCCATGCCTGGTAGGGGTCGTGGTAATTATCCTTTTATCAGCCTGTTCCCAGAGGTTTCTGTCAAGTCTACCATCAGCAAAGCCAAGATAAGAATGGTGGAGCCTTGTCATCTCCCTCTCCCCCAGGAGCCTGTTCCAAAGCATCCAGAGCTGGTGGCTCTGCCCCCACTGGCTCAGAGGTGCTAGAATCAGATTTCCTCCACACCACTAAGGCCTACAGAAGTGGTCACTTCTTCCTTCATCAGACACAATGGAGGGAGAATACTACAAATTAGTGGGTCCTGGAGATAATTGTAAAGGGACATGCTCTAGAGTTATTAGAACCCCCCCTTCCCCCACCAAGAACATCCTCCACCTCTTTCAGCTGATCCACTGGGACATCTTTCCCTGCTGAAAGAAGAGACACAAGCTTTGCTAAACAAACATGCCATAGTTCCTATGCCTTCTCGCCAGAAGATCAAAGGGTTATATTTGAGAAACGTCCTGGTCCCCAGATGGACAGGAGATCCCAGGCCTTTGTTGGATCTGAGAGACATAAACGTCTACATAGAATAAAAGATCTTTGAGGATGTCTCTTTCATCAGAATGCACCTTTGGAACTTATAGTAGCCAGGCACTAGGACCACACGGAAACTAATGCAAGCAGTCAGCTCTCTCCTCATTTGTTTGCCTGCCTTCAGTCAAACTCACCTACAGATCTATAATGGAGACTCCCACAAAGTTTGTGTCTGTTTAGTCCTAGACTACAACATGAAAGCTTGCTAAATCTGCTGGGAGTTTAATTTTGCAAACAGGTGAAGGGGAAGGGGAAGGGGGGCATTGGAGAAATTCTTACTCCAAAAGACCATAGTGAGAATGGAGTTGTAGCTCCAAGAGAAATCCGCATCCCTGGCTCCATTGACCAAATCGCAGTTGTCCAAATCCCATGAGAAAATGTCAGGGAGTCATAAGCACCTGGACAATTAGATGTCTTCCCTGGAGCACTCCAGACCACCCCAGCGCTCTTGAGGTCCGACCTGTGCTTTGATGTCCACTCAGGCAGCAATGCCGACTGACCCCCAACTGTTGACACCAGGGTTGGGGCTAGGCATGGGCACTGCTGGGCCTATTATGGACAGTATTTTGCTGTTGATGACAGGGACGCAGCCTCCCCTATCGAGTCCTCCAGACACTCTCACTAACCAAAGCAGCACAAATGCTCACATAGTCCTACTCACCTTCTTGGACATGATAAGGCATCTACTGCTTGGGAGCCCATCCACGGGGTCTTCTGTATCTAACCCCATGATGATGCAAGGTACTCCCTTGCCACGGAATCCTCCTATGCTGCTGATGTCACTGCCACAGTTTCTCATTCCCATCAACCCAGTTAACAAGTATAATCCTGATCTGATGATTCAGGAAGAAGAAGAAGATGAAGCAGAGGACAATGCGGAGTGCCAATATGAACATGGCACCAGCTCTATAGTATCTGCTTACAGCGAGGACTCTAGTGATACACCAAAGTCACCTCCAGATGGCCCCTCATTCTTCATCATGATGTAGCAGATGTAAACTGTGAAAGGCTTTGATTTAGAAGAGCAGGATACTGCTAAAAAGAATCTGCTAGAGTTCTTGGTGCTGCCAGAGTCTCCAACTATTGTACCTCCTCTGCTCCCAGCCTTAGAGGAAACCACCTATGCAGCTTGGTAAAAACCAAACAATATACAGCTGCTCAAGCGGATATTCAAAAATACAAACAAGCAAGAAATAACTGCACCCATGCTATATGGATGGCTAAAAGCAAATACTTCAGGGAGGTGCTCTCCAACTCTTGGGGGGGGGGAGGAAGGGAAAAAATTCTGGAAGAACCTTAAGGATCTCTCAGGCAAAGATACTAAGTCACCACCTTCAATGCTCAACATTGATGGCACTCCAACGCTGGACCTACATACCATCACCAATACGTTTATAGATGCATTCTCCAACCTGAGCAGTGTCCTCCCACCAGATTTTTTCGATGCACCCACCACCAACCTTACCACTGCCACAACATCCCAAGCACACTCAGCTCCGCAGTTCTTCTTCAAGAGGATCCCAGTGCACTTGGCCAGAACCTATATTTGCAAGGCCATCAGTAAAACTGGCTACAGTGGTGACTGTCTCAACCTCAAGCTGCTTGCACTAGTCCTTGATGAGATCCTTGAACCCCTGACAATTATCTTCAACCTGTCCCTAAGGCTGGGTCAATTCCTATCACTCTGGAAACTGGCTACCATCACACCTGTACACAAAAATGGCTACCATCACACCTGTACACAAAAATGGAGACAAGTCACTGCACACCAATTGCATGCCCATCTCCTTCCTCCCCCCATTATCTAAAGCACTGGAATGTATAGCCTCTGATCAGCTTGTAGAGTTCTTGGACAAACATAATATTCAGTGCCCAGAGCAACATGGCTTCCATAAAGGGCATAGTACCACCACGGCACTGCTAGAATTTACTGGTTTCATCCATGATGCCCTGGACCAAGGACTCTGTGGGGGAGCAATATTCATTGACCTGAGAAAGGCGTTTGATACAGTTAACCATCCACTCCTACTCGGGCAACTATCTGATCTTGGGCTCTCCAATGATGCACTGCCCTGGTTCACTGGCTACCTAGGGGAAAGGGTACAACATGTTAAAATTGCTGGAGTCACCTCAGCTGAAAAGTCAGTCCTCTCAGGTGTCCCTCAGGTATCAATACTGGGTCCATTGCTCTTTTTCACTCTTCCTTAATTCCCTGTCATCTGCCAACAGAGGATACTACTTTACGCAGACGATGCGGTCCTGTTCTTTAGCAACCGTGACTTTAATCTCCTTCAGAGCCAGCTGCAGCATGACTTCAGGCTTGTTGAAGAATGGTTTAGCTCTCATAAACTTGTCATGAATTGTAGCAAAACCAAGGTCATGTCATTCTGCAATGCACATAGCAAGTATAAACCTCTATCCCTCACCATCAAGAATCGGGGGAGGGGGGCTCACTTGATCAAGGTCACGAGTTCAAATACCTTGGCATCACCTTGGACAGCTTACTCTCCTACTTGCAGCATATTGGTAATGTAGCTAAGTCCGCCAACATACACCTTGGTTTTTGCACAGGTACAAACACTGCATGACCTCTGACGCCCTTAGACTGGCCATCCCACAGCTCTGTTACCTCCATTGTCGACTACAGTCTAGTCATCTATGGCTCTTCCTCCACTACTGCTCTTAGGAGGTTATCTGTGACACTTAAGGCCTGTAGACTTCTTACGGGGGCTGATCGCCTAACGCACACCTGTGACCTGTATGCCCAGTCTGGATGGCTACCTCTGCTAAGTAGAATACAATACCAGACCTGCCTGATAGCCAAAAAAGTTCTTCTTGGACTCATGCCACCAGGTGTAACAAAGCTCCTCACCGCCAACAGCTGCACCCACCCAACACGCAGCTCTCAACACCAGACCTTCCAGGTCCCTAGGCGCCAGACCTCGATGGGTCAGAGATCCTTCATGCACAGAGCTCCACAGTGGTTTAATATCCTTAACAAAGAAACTCTTGCAGCCACAATGATAAGCCCCTTTAAAAGGCAACTACGTATATTCCTCCCCTCTACCTCACATTGTGACTGCCTTCCCTAAGCAATTGGACATCACTCTCTTCCCCTAGTTGTAACTGCTACTTACCATCTCAGCCTTGCATTTCTGGCGCTAGCTTCCTCCCTCTCTTCCTTTGCCCCCCCACCCACTCATCTGCCCCCTACTGACACTCTTTATTGTGTCCTCTGGCCACCGTCCCCCAAGCTCTTCTCAACCGTGACTAACAATGACATCTTACTTGCCGGCTTCTTCCAGGCTTACCCCTATCACGTATACTGCTTCACCATGAATTCTGATAGAAACTAGTTTGTGTTGTCTATTTCAACTTTTTGACTGAATTATTTATGTAGAAGTAACATATTGTTCAACACCCCTTAAGTTTTGTAAGCATTGTTTACCTTTGTGAGTATGTTACCCCCCAACCCCGGACGTGGAACCTTTGTAAATAAGCAGTTCCTGCTCAAAGGTACTTATAATCCTAGAGTTTAATTAATAAATATACCAGCTGTCCCCAGAAAGGCAGATAAAATTGTATTCTTCCCCTTTTAGAAAGCCTTTTTATCCCACACAACCCGAGACTGACTCACTGGTGATTACTGCTGCCCATAACAGGTCCCGGGTACCTAAACACCTGAGCTCTTTTCATCTTGACAAAGAGTCTAAAAGGCTGGATGTCCAAGGCATGCATACATACACCTCTGCCTCATTGGACCTTTGTATTGCTAACTACCAGGCCCATATAATGGCTTATCAGAACACCCTCTGGAGGAAGGCTATGGCTGTTGCACAGGCCTTGCCTGAAGGATCCTCAAAACAGTTACTGAAAACCCTGACTGCTGGTGATGTGCATAAGCATTTGATCTGCACAGCTTATGATGTTTTTGATGCTTCTGCGAGCGTTGTGGCCTTTGGCAACTGTCAGGCGATACTCCTGGCTCAGGGAAGCAGGCTTTGCCACAGATGTTCAACAATTCTTAATGCCCCATTCAGAGGGCTGAAGTTGTTTGGCCATGAGGTACAAGAGGTTCTAAATGATTGCCAAGCCTTGAGCAGGACTTTGAAATCTGTGCACTCACTCTACAATACCCAGGCCAGGGGTAGGAGCAGGGGTGCCTTTTGACCAGCTGGTGTCCCAGTGGTGGGAGGTGACAAGAGGTGCATGGGTTCTGGAGATCATAGAAAAGGGTCATGCTCTGGAACATCTACACAACCCTCCAGGTCATCCCCCAGTTGTGTCAACATGCCCTCCAGGGCACCTGCCCCTGTTGTGGGAGGAAGTCACAACTGTTCTGCAAAAATGGGCCATAGAACCTGTCCCTGTAGAACAGAGGAACACAGATTTTTACTCCCGGTAAGTCTTTATCCCAAAGTGGACAGGAGACCTGAGGCCTATTCTGGATTTATGGGATCTAAACTTCTTCATAGAATACAAGAAGTTCAGAATGGCTCTTTTGCACAGTATCCTTCCATTACTGCAGACAGGGGATTGGATATGCTCATTGGATATGAAGGATGCGTACCTCCATATCAAGCCTCACAGAAAATACTTGAGGATCTTACTTCAAGAGGAAGCTCTTGCAGCAAGTAATTACATGTAGGACTGACGCCACCTGGTGGCAGATCACGGCAAAATTCTTCTAGCAGTACCTAGGGGACCGCCCTCCTTACATCAGCTCCACCCTTGATATCCCATCCAGTATATAGGAGGCGACGGTCCTCTCATGCTCCAGTTCTTTCCCGCCGTTGCACGCATTAGTTGTCTCTCGGCTAGCTCTTCGCCAGTACTGACCACAGTTTAACTTTTTTCTCAACTTTTTCTGTTACATTTTCTGTGTGTCCACTCCACCAATGGGGCACACCAACAAGTGCTCCTGTGGGCGTCAGGTCCCCTCCAAGGATGGTCATTCTGCCTGTCTCTTCTGCTTGGGCCCGGACCACTACACAAGGGCCTTTACCAGTAGGACCCACATAAGGCGCCAAAAATTGCTCCAAGCCTTCCTTGCACAACAACAGTTGGCCGCCATGCAGTGAGACTCTTCACCTGGAGGGGATTCTCCAGATCGTTCACCCGCTAAGAAGAAGCACCATAAGGAGAAGCATCGGGAGAAGCGCAAGGAATGGGAGAGAACCCACACAAGGTCTCGGTCCTCTGGTTCGCACAAGGCTTCCAGATCAGGCTCTTCGGGTCAGTAGTCCAGCCTGGTGACCCTGAAGCTGGCCGTTCCCGTGACTGAGTCAGCTTCTTCCTCCAGGTCCACCCACTCTTCGGCTTCTCTTCAGCCGGTCAAGATCTGCCCTCCCCGGCTTCATCATGGAGATCCACGGACTCGGGTAAGACCACCTCCCGCTTGGCCTCAGTCTACGGTGCTGACTCCTGGGAAGGGAAAAAGTCCTCCAGACATTTTTCTGGTCAGGCTCCATCTTTGCCTCCAAAATCTAAGTCTTCTGACCGCCATCAGCCTCTGGCATCAGAACGGCGTCCGTCAGGGCTCAAAAATCTTCCAACCGCCCTCAGCCTCTGGCATCAGAAGGGCATTCGTCGGACAAGTCACATAAGCCAGCCTCGGACTGACACCCCGCTGTCGGTCTTCTGGCTGCCATTCAACTGCCACCGCCGGCGGCTAAGGTTTCCCCGACGCCAACTACTCTGGCCAAACCTGACACCTGCTCCGTCACTCCATCATCTGAGGAGTAGACACCGGCCCACCAGCCATCCGAGCCCGACCACAGCCTTCAAGACAAGGCCCCCACTGTCATCATTAGTACAGCTGCCACTGATGCTTGACTGGCCTGATGCCGGTACCAATGCCGGTAATGGGACACCGATGCCTGACCCAGCTCCTAGCTCCCCCAGGCTAAACATGTCCCAGGTTAAGGGGCTTTCTTCCCACTGGTGGCAGACCATGAGACCGGACTTGCTCCCCAAACCGGTCCTGGCTCCCACTCCTCAGTCTGATTCAGTTCCCAAAACCCTGTTAAAGGATAAGTAGACTCCACAGCCTCCAAGTGATGATCCTGAGAGACCCCGCTCACCTCGCAGTCCCAGAAAGCATTCAGACAAGCATAGCCACAGACGGTCTCGTTCTTGGAGTTCCTCCCATTCTGCCTCCCCTGACAGAATGCACAAGAGAAGGAGACAACACTCTTATTCCCCTCTTCCTCAGACACCTGTGTCGACTCAGACTCCATGCCTCCCACTTCCGACTTTGAGTCTCTGCCAGGGGATACAGAGGATCAACCTAAATCTCCACCAGATAACCCTAGTTTTATGGAGGTCATGTGCCATATACAGGAGAACATGGGGTGGTGCACGGAGGCCCTGGACCCAGAGCACTTGTGGCTGTTGAAATATCTGCCCCAAAAGGAACCCAAGCCTGTGGTCATCCCACCCATGGTGAACACCTTCCAGGCTGTTACTCAAGCTACCTGGAGGCGTCCACATTCATCCTCCATGGTTCCCAAGAAAGCACACCATTTTTACCGGGTGCCTAAGGACCATCCCTTTCTGGCCAAACACCCAGCCACAGATTCGGTTGTGATTTTGGCAGCTCATGACCATTCGCAGAGGCCCAAACACCTGAACACCCAGCCACTGGACAAGGAGTCTAAGCAGCTGTATTCATTGGGCAGAAAGGTGTACATGTCTGCCACTTGCAGCATCAGGAATCTCAACTTCCTGACCCATATGGTCCAGTTACAGAATGCCCTCTGGGAACAAGGGCTGGACATCCTGCAAGGCATGCCCGACTGCCCACAAAAGGTAGAGCTTGCAAAATTGCTCCAGACGGGCTCGGATGTTGGTACACACATCTTGAGGTCTACGTATGACTCTGTGGACACATCTGCAAGGGCAGCTGCCATGGGCATTTGTCTCCTGCATCACTTCTGGCTCTGGGGTTCACGCCAGATGTTCAGTTGAACATTCAGGATGCCCCCTTTAATGGCGCCATTCTCTTCTGGGAAGAGTCGGAGAAGATTATTTCCAAATTACAAGACTCCAGTAAGGCTGTCCGTACTGTGCAGTCTATGTACTGCCCGAAACAGGGACAGTTTTGTTGGTCCTGTTTTCGTGGCCATGGGGAACGCCAGCCTCAGTAACCCCGTTTTCAGCAACAGCCTCAGCGGGGAGACTTTGGTCGAAGAGGTGGAGCCAGGGGTTCCTCAGCCTCTACCTCTCAACAGGCTAAACCGGCCCACCTTTCCCCCTCCCCCCAATCCCTGACTATTCAGGCAACCCTCCTCTCCTCAACATCCCATCAGGAGAGCAGGTGGGAGGCTGCTTTTCTCTGTACTCAGAAGCATGGAGAGAAGTTACCTCCAACCAGTGGGTCCTCGAGCTCATGGAATTCGGGCATTCCATCGAGTTCAAAGTGCTTCCCCCAGACAGACCACCTCCTCAATCCCACCATTCGAGGGGACACAGAGATCAAATACGACAGGAGATTCGGGCCTTGCTAGTCAAAAGGGCCATAGAACCCATCCTTCCAGCAGAGAGAGACTCAGGTTTTTATTCCCACTTCTTCCTGGTTCCAAAGAAGACAGGGGACTTAAGACCCATCTTGGACCTCAGCGATCTGAATCTGTGGGTTTCCTGCAAAAGATTCAGGATGGTCTCCCTTCCCAGTCTCCTTCCCATAATATCCTGAGGAGACTGGTTAGTGTCTATGGACATGCAAGATGCATCTCTGCATATTCATATTGCCAAGGGACACAGAAGGTTCCTGAGGTTCAGATTCGAAGGAAGACATTTCCAGTTTCGAGTCCTTCCCTTTGGTCTCTTCTCGGCCCCAAGGGTCTTCACGAAGTGCATGGTGGTTGTCACCGCAGCACTATGCAGGACGGGCCACTTTATGTTCCCTACCTGGACAATTGGCTCCCTCCAGGGACCGTCTTCAAGAAATGATTCGGGACACCATCACCCTATGTCGATGTTTGGGCGTCACAATAAATCCCGACAAGTTATTTCTGATTCCCACTCAAAACCTGTAGTTCATAGGGACATTATTGAACACTGTTCAAGGGAAGGTGTTCCTACAGGCAGACCGGATAGGGCACATTTGGGCTCTACCCAGCCTCATCTTTTCAGCCTCTTTAGTACCCGCAAGACTACTGCTCAAGTTACTAGGCCACATGGCAGCAGCCATAGTCTCAGTTCCCTTCACAAGATTGCAGATGAGAACAATTCAGTGGACCCTCAAGGTCCAGTGGGACCAGAATCAGGATGAACACAATGCACAGGTCAAAGTCACAGAGCCAGTCTGCCGGGATCTTCATTGGTGGATATCATTCTCCAATCTCCTGGAGGGGGTTCCATTTCAACCGGGAACCCCTTTACAGACAATGTACACAGACGCTTCAAATACGGGATGGGACACACAATTAGGGGTTCAGAGGACTCAAGGTTCCTGGTCTCTGTCAGAGGAGAATCTACACATAAATGTCCTTGAGTTGAGAGCAGTTCTTTATGCGCTGCGAGCGCTGGACTCTGTTATCCTTCCGGGTCACCTTCTTGTCCAGATGGACAACACCTCAGTGTTTTTTTTTACATTGACAAATAAGGAGGTACCCACTCTTACCCTCTCTGTCGAGAGGCAATGAGAGTTTGGGATTGGGCCATCACTCATCAATTGACCATTTCCACTATTCATGTTCCAGAGATCCAGAACAAATTAGCGGACGCTCTCAGCAGATTGAGGTCACAGGCCCACGAATGGTCCCTCCTTCAAACCGTGGCTGATGATCTGTTCGCCAGGTGGGAGACCCCAGAGCTGGACCTTTTTGCATCTCCATACAACGTAAAACTGCACAGTTTCTGCCCGCTAGATCCAGGGCCTGGTATTTTTTGGTGAGACGCATTGTCCCTCTCTTGGAAAGAGAGGTTCCTTTATGCCTCCCCCCCTTTTCCGCTTCTGCAGAGGGTCCTCCTCAAAGCATAATCAGAAGGGACTACTATAATCCTGATCGCTCTGCTGTGGCCTCATCAAATATGGTTCCCCTTGCTACAGCGTCTTTCAGCAGAACCTCCTGTACCCTTGCCAGTCTCAACCCATCTTCTCTCTCAGGACAGCGGATCCTTGGTTCACTGAACCTGGGCTCCCTCCACCTGCATGCCTGGCTCCTCAGGACCTAGCTAAGCTTAGGTTCAGAGTCTTTGATAAGGTGGCACAAGTCCTGGTGGAGGCAAGGAAACCCTCCATGAGAGCTACTTACACAATGAAATGGAAACGTTTCTGTCTAAGGGCCACAGCGAGACATCTTGATCCATTGGTCTGTCTGAACACAATAATTCTGGAGTACCTGCTTTCCTTATCAGAGTCGGGATTAAGTTACGCCTCCATTAAGGTACACCTGGCCGCTCTTTCTGCCTACCATGCCCCTGTCCAAGGCAGATCAGTGGCTCAATTGGAGGTGTCTAAAGCCTTTCTCAGAGGCATCTTACACATCAGACCCCCTATCCAGGACCCAGTTCCTCCTTGGGATCTGCTTTTTGTGTTGGAGAAGCTGACACTCCCTCCCTTTGAACCAGCCACGGATTGTGAGCTGTTTTCTCTCTCTTGGAAAACGTTTTTAGTTGGTGTTACTTCTGCTTGGAGGATTTCCAAGCTTCAGGTCCATATGTGTAAGGAGCCTTACCAAATTTTTCACAAGGATAGGGTAGACCTGTGCACTAATTCTAAATTCTTACCTGAAGTGGTGTCGGAGCTCACACTGAACCAGGCGGTTCAGCTCCCCGTGTACTACCCAAATTATTCTAATAAAAGGGAGGCTCTTTTCCACACCCTGGATGTTCATAGAGCGCTACGTTTTTATTTGACCAAGACCAAGGAGGTCAGGAAATCTGTCCAGCTGTTTTTATCATTCACTTCCAGGTCCTTAAGCTGCCCGGTCACCAAACAGACGCTTTCGCGTTGGTTGGTGAAGTGCATCACTTTCTGTTACCAACAACATAGCAAAGCCCTTTTGGGCCCAGTCAAGGCTCACTCCACTAGAGCAGTAGTGATGTCATTTGCAGCTCTCAAGAGGGGATCTTCAGCTGACATTTGTGCTGCAGCTACCTGCCACACTGTTCATACCTTTGTCAGGCATTACAGTCTGGATATAGCCTCTAGACGCAGAGCTGGGTTCAGCCGTGCGGTCTTGCAGGGCTTGATCTTCTGAGGGAATTCTCCCTGGCATTCTGTTCCTTGCCTATCTTTCTCTTCCTCCCAGGTAGTTGTCTTTAATTTTATACAGCTTGGAAATCAGTCCTACATGTAATTACCTGCTGCAAGAGCTTCCTCTTGAAGTAAGATGGTACAGTTACGCAAGAACTTACCATAACAGTAGATCTTCAAGAAAAGCTCTTGCAGCTGGTACAGCTTTGCCTCCCTCCATCCCCTGAGGATTAAGCTCTTCCTGCATTGGCCACGCCGACTCCTTTTTGTTTGGCAAGGGGAGTGCGGACTGTTTTTTCTTTCCTGCAGCCTCATGCAATATCTGCTGTTTTCCGGCATCCAAGAACTGGAACACAAGGGGACCGTTGCCTCCTATATACTGGATGGGACATTGGGGGAGGAGACTGACGTAAGGAGGGCAGCCCCCTTGGTACTGCTAGAAGAATGTTGCCCTGATCTGCTGCCAGGTGGCATCAGTCCTACATGTAATTACCTGCTGCAAGAGCTTCTAACATAGAAACATAGAGTTTGACAGCAGATAAGGACCACTTGGCCCACCCACTCTGCCCATTTCCCTACCTATTGGATAAGTTGCAGATTCTAGTTAACCAACAGCCTACTTCCTGCAACCCCCCACTATAATTGCCTTATGTCTGTCCCATGCATGTTTGAATTCCCCCACTGTTTTAGACCCCACAACCTCTCCAGGAAGGTGGTTCCATGCATCCACCACTCTCTCCGTGAAAAGAATTTCCTCATTACCCCTGAGTCGTCCCTCTAACTTTAAATTGTGTCCCCTTGTTCTTACACATCTCTTCTTCTGAAAGATGCTACCCTCCTGGACTTTGTTGATTCCCTTGAGGTACTTAAAAGTTTCTATCATGTCCCCCCTGTCCCTCCTTTCATCAAGGGTATACATATTAAGCTCTCTCAGTCTCTCTTCATATGGTTTCTGATGTAGACCCTGCACTATTTTAGTTGCCCTCCTCTGGACTGCTTCCATCCTGTCTATGTCCTTGCGTAGATGAGGTCTTCAAAACTGCATGCAGTACTCCAGATGGGATCTCACCAACTGTCTGTTCTCTCGAAGATCTACTGTTACGGTAAGTTCTTATGTAACTGTACTTTTCTGTCTCGGGGGAACATTATCAGTTCAAAGTGTTGTCCTTTGGCTTGTCTTCTGCGCCACAGGTTTTTACCAAATGCTTGGCAGTGGTGGCAGCAGCCCTTCTCAGGGAAGGTCTGTGTGTGTTTTCCCTTACCTGGATGATTTGCTAGTAAAATCCCACTCCAGGGTTCAGTTGATGAAGCCCTTTGCTTGAACCAGACAGCTGTTTGAAGCTTTGGGGCTGACAATGTACCAAAGTCAGTTTTGACACCCTGATAGCAACTGCAGTACATGGGTCAGTCCTGCACATGGCTCAGGATTTGGCTTTCCTGCCTCTGGATAGGGCAGATTGCCCAAGCATAATTAGTGCACGACAACCATTTTGTTTTGGCAAGGATATTTTTATGCCTTCTGGGACTCATGGTTTCAGCCATTGTCACAGTACCACTGGCCGTGCTGCACCTGCACATTCCCCAGTGGACCCTAGGAGTCCAGTGGGACCAGCTCACAGATGGTTCTAGTCACATCCCCTGTACACAAAGTGCTCAAGTGGTGGGTGGAACGCAGCAACCTGCTAAAGGGGGTTCTGTTCCTGATCCCCTTCCCCTCTTCAGGTCCTAACCACAGATGCTTCCTGGTTGGCATGGGGAGCTCACATGGGCTCTCGTCAGACAGAGGGCATGTGAAGCGCACTTTGCACATCACTATTCTGGAAATGTGGGTAGTTCTGTATGGACACCAGGCCTTCCAGAACTACTTGCCCCCAAGTCCTCTGTTAATACAGACAATGTTAGTGTAATGCATTACATCAATAAACATAAGGGTCTCATTCCTATCCAATGTGCAGGGAAGCAATGAGGGTTTAGTACTGGGCTCTGGAACATGGCCTAGAACTATCAGCATTACATGTTCCAGGTGTCCAAAACATCTTGGCAGACAAGCTAAGCAAGTTACAGTCCAGGATGCATGAGTGGGAACTGCTGACTTCAGTGGTCAACGACCTGCTCGAAAGATGGGGTCATCCAGAGTTGGAACTTTTGCATCCCCACACAGTGCAAAAGTGCCGGATGTCTTTTCACTCACTCCAGGGCCTGGAGTTTTCTGGTGAGATGTGTTGTCCCTCCCTTTCCATTCATTCAGAGAGCACTACACAAGCTGAAAATGGAGGGAGCAACTCTGATACTTATTGCTTCCCTATGGCCTTGGCAGATCTGGTTCCCCCTACTGCAACAACTGACAACAGAAGCTCCATTCCCTCTGCCCCATGCATGGGTCTACTACCACAGGAACAGGGAACCCTGTTCCATTCAGACCTGAAGTCTCTCCCTCTGTGTGAATAGCTCCTGAAGATGTAGGCATAGCCCTCTTTGCGGTTTCACAGAAAGTGGTGGATGTTGTGGTGGTCCCCCCCCCCCGACATACTGTACTTACTCCGTGACGTGTAAGTAGTTTGCTTTATGGGCTGCTTCTCACCACCTGGATCTGTTTACCTGTCCAGTTAATCAGGTGATAGAGTACCTGCTGTCCTGTCATATTCAGATCTGCAGTATTCCTCAGTCAAAGTGTGTCTGGCTGTCATATCAGCTTTCCATCTGTCTATAGATGGCCATACAGTTGCTCAAATGAAGGTAGCCCATAAGTTCTTCAGAGGCATTCTACACATAATGCCTCCTATTTGAAATCTAGTCCTGGCTTGGGATCTGAATTTTGTTTTGGAAAAGCTCACCTTGGCTCCTTTTTTTTTTTTTTTAAGCAA
Organism: Neoceratodus forsteri; assembly: GCA_016271365.2. Taxonomy (NCBI): domain Eukaryota; kingdom Metazoa; phylum Chordata; order Ceratodontiformes; family Ceratodontidae; genus Neoceratodus; species Neoceratodus forsteri. The sequence goes on from CM057458.1 coordinate 560,438,631, forward strand.
GCCACAACTTGTGGCTTGTGCTTTCTGTCTTGGAAAGCAATTTATCTTCTTCAAGGATATCTCTTTCGTCAGGCCACACCTTTGGAGTGTATAGCCACCAGGCACTAGGACCACACGGAAACTTTTGCAAGCAGTCAGCCAGGGGCTGCCCACAATGACATCAGTCATCAGCATATACATAAACGTGGATGGCTCCTCTTCCTTAGTTCTTTTCCTGCCATTGATCAGACTCATTGGACCACTGTAGGAAACGTTTCTGCTATTGCTTCCATTTTATTTTTCAGTTACTAAAAGTAATCATTTTATAGTGATTTTGATGGCCTGCATGTCATCGAAGGAACAATCCAAACTTTTCCAGTACTGTAAGTGCGGAGAAAAGATCTGCACTGGAGACTTACGTGAAGTTTATGCCTGCTGCTTAGACCTAGACCACAACATGAAAGCCTGCAAAATCATTTGGGGGTTCAATTCTGCAACCAGGCAATGCAGAAATTGGGCTTTGGAGATATTTTTATACCAAAATACCACAGAAAGAATGCAGAAGTAGCTCCAAGAGAAATCAAGAAATCTGCATCACTGACTCTGTCGAGTGAATTGCAGTCATCAAAATCTCTGGAGAAAGCTTCAGGGCGTCTCAAGCACTGGTAGAAGGAGAGGTCTTCCCCAGCATGCTCCAGGTATGACCTCTGCTTGACATCATCCGCTCCAATGGCAGCACCAACTGCTCCCCTGACCATCGACCTGACACCAAGGTTAGGGCTTCGTGTGGATGCTGTTGGGCCTGTTATGGATGGTACATCATCTTCAATGATGGGGACTCAGTTTCCCCTGATGACCACTCGAGTCGCACCAGCTAATCAAAGTGATGCTGACACTCAGGCACTCCTCTCCTTTTCGGACATACGGTGCCTGCTGTCTGGTCTCCCTGTTCTTAGGAGTCCATTAACGGGGTCTTCTACATATAACCCCTTGACGACGCAAGGTAGCTCCTTGCCACAGAATTCTCCTATGCCAATGTCGCTAGCAAGGTCTCTTATCCCTGTCAACCCAATCAACGAATAGAAGTATAATCCTGATCTAATGATGCAGGAGTCAGGACCTTCGTGGTCTATTGTAGTGTTGACACTGGCATTACCAACAGTGCTGCACAGGCCTTCGATGTCGGAATTGTTCCCTTTGGCAGCGGTCTGTGACGGCTTGTTTGCCCTGCCTTACAGGGATTGGTGGAAAGAAACACCACCACAACAAGGCTCCCTGAAATAGTGCTGGTAGTGGAAGAAATTGTGAAAAACAAAAGGGGATTTGCTTTCTTTTCCAACGACTATTGCAACAGCTTCTTATCCTTTGCTGTCTCCAACCTGTTCTGTCAAGATGGCCACCTGTAGACCTCCACCCTTTTCTTTACTCCATTTCTCTTCCATATTCTCTGCTTAATTTCATTATAGTCCCCTTCCGTATGCATAGTCTTGCACCAGGTATATAAAAAGTCACAAATGTTTCAATTTGTGTGCATAGACTGGTATATTAAAAATATGCTAAATATGTTTGATAGATATAGAGGACCTGGTTAGTCCCCCACCCAATACATACCGATCTGGAAGCTGTTCTTTGAGTCTTACCCATTTCTGCGGTCCCTGGTCTGTTAAAAGAAAATCCTGTGTGGTATGTGCTGTCTGGTAGTGGTCAGGAAGTGTGCTTCCCAATCAGAAAAAGAAAACAAAGTTGTTTTGTGCAGGCTGCACTGCTTTTATCAGTTCTCCTGCCCGCGAGCCAGAAAGAAGACAAAAAGAGATCTGAGCCACTTGGCTGTGTTGTGCCTATCAGCACATCCCTCATCTTTAGAATGCCCCCAAACTGGAGCTCAGAAACAAAAACGGAAGTGAGAGAGAGGAGACTAAGGGGAATATTGATGAATTCAATGTACCGCTGTCTCGGTCTCTCGCTGTTAGCATCATGTGATGCAGTTAAACGGAGTACAGTACTGTAGAGCACATACGGAGGTGCAGTGCATCGAATAAACAAAGGTGTTTACCATGCATGAATATAAATAAATTGCTGAGATAGTATAAAAAAAAAAACACTTAGAATGAAAGGTACACAGAAAGACATGAAATACAAATGCTGTCTCTGGCATGGTTGTCACAGGTTACAAAGCCCCAATTAGATTTTTTTTTCCCCATTCTTTTTTGTTTGTTTAAAGCAAATACAGTATCATGCTGAAAAGTTCTAACTTATTTTCTTGGCTACCTCACACATTCATGGTGGTGGATGCCAGGGCATTATCCTGTTCTCTTTTAGGAGCCAGTGGCCCCTTGTGACAGGATATTTATCCTTGGATGTCAAGATGGAAAGGTCTGTGACATCAGAGTCATGGGAGGAGCTAGATCTCAGTTAAACACCTCTCTTATCTAGCACAAAATGTAGAAACCTAAGAAAGGTTTTGTATGTATTTTCTAATACCTTTTGTGGTGCTTTCAACCCTTTGTTTTATTTATTGTTGAAGTGATGTAAATAGACTTTCGGTGACATCATGGCTCCAGCAACAGCTTGAGAGTTAGGCTCCCTCCTCGTGAAGAATTGTAAAACCTCCTAATCATTGAATTTCTACCTAACTTTGAGAAAAATGCCACCCGGAGGTGTCAAACAAGACAAAGGGGACAAAAATCACCAAAAAACAGCAGCTAGGAAGCATGATTGCAGCGAAGTGCCAGAGAACCATCAGGCCCATAGTCGGAGCGCCTCCCTCACCAGCCATCATGGTTCGGGATATGATACCGAAGGAGAGACTAACGTGCTGCCAAGATCACGTTTTGAAAAGCCATTGCAAGAAATTCAGGACTCTCGTATTGAAAACAAAAGAGAATTCCAAAATTTAAACACTAAACTAAATACAATGGAGCATCGAATAGAGGGAGCAGAGCAAAGGATCGCTGATGCAGAAAGTAACGGAGAAATCCTAACCCAGGCTGTGGGTTCACTCCTTCAACATACTCTGGCGCTGCAAGCAAAGTGCACTGATTTAGAGAGCAGGTCTAGAAGGGAGAATCTCCATTTGTACGGTCTTGCGGAGGGATCTGTGACATAACCGATGTCCCTATTTATAGAAGACCTCCTAAAGGATGTACTGGGCCTACTGCAGGACTATCAGCTTCCGGTGGAGAGAGCTCACAGGTCACTGATACCTAAACCTACGGATCCCACTGCCAGTCCACGCTCAATAATAATTAAGTTTTCAAGTTATCGCACCAAGGAGGATATTTTAAAATGAGCATGGCAAAAGGAAGAGCTTAAATATCTGGATTCCCGACTGACCTTAGATCAGGACTTTCCACCCGAAATTCAACAGGCCAGACAGCGTTGGGTGCCATACTTCAAGATTTGTAGAGAGCAGCAACTTTGGTTTCAGACACCCTATCCTGCGAGGTTCCGAATCTTTTGGGCAGATGGTGTGAAACTCTACAATACCATGGAGGAACTGAATAAAACATTGGTTGAGAAGGGTATCTCTCCTTCACAACCTGACCAGGAATGTCCTAAACAGAAGCTAATGGAGCAATCGGAGTGGCACCTGGTTGCCGGATGGAAAAAATTTGGAGTAGCGCTGGACTCGGTTCGGGCGACCCTGGAGAAAATGGCTGGGGGGAAGCTGAAGAACAGAACAGACCTGGATTCATATCAGGAGGCATCAACATCTTTAGGCTGAATCTCTTTGTGGAAAAGGTACTGGTGGATATCGTCTGCCTGGTTTCAGGCCCCAGGGGTTGCCTCTTGTTTTAGCAGGGGAAGGAGCAGGAGACCCGGCTGTATATGTTGCAATACAGCAGCTGGTGGATCGGACATTATTAAGAACTTGAGACTGAACTGGCTGCAAAAAGTGATCCACCTACCCCTTTGTTATTCTTTCTTGGGCCACCAGAGTCCGATGCTGGGCTTGACTTGTTTCTCTCTGGGGGCTAAGCATCAGAGATGTTTCGCTGGGTCTCCCACCTCACCTTAACCGTTTGCTGCTAACCTTCTTGAAGGGAGCGGAGGGCAACCGACAGCTCAGAGTAGAGTGTCCTTTCAGCCATACACAGGGAGATCGCTAAAAATAGAAAATTCACAGATAGGGACATTAGTGGGCTGCATTACAAATTTTAAATTGGTCTTCTTTGTTTTATGAAGGATCAAAAGGGTTTGAAATGTAAACAATTCTGGGGGAGGGGAGTTCTGTGCTGTCTGGAGCTGGTTTGTAACATGCAGAACGCTGTGACGCATAAGTTCGCTTTAAAGAGGGGCCATGGTATAGTTCCACGACCCCAGGGGAAGGGCCCCATCCAAGTGGGGCAGTCAAATTCCTCCTCATCTCCTATTCCTACTGTGTGGAAAGGGGAAAGGAGTAAGGAAACCTGAAACATCAGGTTTCCTACCTAGGAAGTTCAAATGTTGCTGTTGTTATGTGGTTTTATTTGTTGCCCTGTTGGCAGAAGGCTCTGTAATTACTGAGGGTCTCATATTAGAGGAGGATGTTGCACACTGGCTGCTGGATGGGGGGCCTCGGATGAGAGGGGTTGAGGGGAACAGATCTGCAGGAGAACTAAGGCCCTACAAAGGCTAGAGACAGGAAGTTTTGTTCATATAACGTACATGGCCTATCCAGTCCAGTCAAGCGTGATAAAATATGAGTTACATGAGGAGGATGGCAGTGAATTTCATTTTTTGCAGGAGACAGCCTCTCTCCACAGGAGCATTCTAAATTATGCACCATGGGGTTCGGTAGTAGTGTAACACGCCTCATATAAAAAGAAGGCCCGAGGAGGTATTTTAATTCCCAAGAATACTCCCTTTATAAAGCAAGATGAACTAGCAGATAAGGAGGGAAGGTATGTTTTGATGCGTGGGTCTTTTCAGGGCAAACCATTGACCTTGGTGTCAGTGTACTTTCCCCCAGGTTCGAACTCTGCACTGTATTTGAAGTTTCTTACCACATTACAAGAATGGGCTCAAGGGGAGGTGATTTGGGGAGGAGATCTGAACCTAATTTTTAACCCCACATTGGATTCCACCACCCAGTCTCCGAAAAAAGACCAAGGTACAGCCAAAAGAATAAACAGGATGTAGAATGAGCTAGGCTATGTAGATATCTGGCACCACCTTGAGGGGAAAAAGAAGGAATACACCTTTTATTCAGCAGTGCACCAAGTGTATACCAGATTAGATTACTTCCTGGTTCCTAAGGAGATGATGGGACAGGTTCAGAGGATCTCGATTGGAGAGTTTTTGCTCTCAGATCACACTCCAATTTTTATGACCTTTTGTTTTGAAGAGATGAGCAGGAATACCTTCTGGAGACTGAATCTTTCTCTACTCCAAGATAAGAAGGTGGTGGAATCAGTCATGCAGACAGTAGAACAAACCCTGAAGGAGAATGACTTACCAGAGACCTCATCTGCCATACTATGGGATACCCTAAAGGCAGTCATTAGGGGGAAATGTATTGAATGGTCAAGTAGGAGAAAAAAGGAAAGAGAGGCCAAAAAAGCTGAATTAATAACCCAGATAAAACAACTCGAAGCGCAACAACAAATTAAAGTGGATAGGACCAGGATATTAAAAAAATTGAAAGCCAGTCTTTCAAATATTCTTGATTATGCAGTAGAACAAAAATTATTATTTTTGAGGCAAAAGTATTATGAGGGTGGACCTAGATCCCTAAGACTCTTGGCTGGGAGATTGAGGGTCCAGCGGAGCAGGGCAACAATACAGGCAGTACAACACCCCGTCACAAGCAAAGTAGAAAAAGAAATAGGCGGTATAACAGATTCCTTTTGGATTATTATTCTACACTATATAAACAGGGTAATCAACCATCCTGTGCACAGATATTCTGAGGGGTCTACACTTATCTTCAGTTTCATAGAAGCAGGCTGTTCATTTGAACCGCCAACTGGGGATGAGAGACAGATTCTGTGATTAGGAATTTAAAATCCTTGAAATGTCCTGGGACGGACGGACTCCTTGGGCAATTTTATAAGATGTTTAGAGTTAAAGCTGCCCCCATGTTAGGTAGACTTTTTCGTTATATACAAAGTGAGAAGGGAAAGATACCTCCTTCCTGGTCCCAGGCAACAATTTCTGTGAACCCCAAACCGGGCAAAGATCCCTTATTATGCTCCTCATACCATCCCATTTCAATTTTAAACATTGACTATAAAATCTTGGCCTTGGTCATGACTAAGAGGCTCCAAATATTGATCCCTCAGATAATTAACCTGGATCAGATGGGCTTTACTCCGGGACGTCAGGCTCAGGACAACCTGAGAAAGATTGTCCACGTAATTGATCATCTAAACAATACTAAAAAGACTGCCCTTTTGGTCAGTGTTGAAGCAGAAAAAACATTTGATAAAGTGCCGTGGAGGTTTTTGGAGGAGTCCTTGGCCTGTTTTGGACTGGGGAAATCCTTTCAAACCTTGATTTCAAGAATTTATAATACACCAACAGCCTATATCAGGGTGAACGGTCATCATGCACCAAGGTTCCAGTTGGAAAGGGGGACCAGACAGGGATGCCCACTGTCCCCCCTTCTATTTGCATTATATATTGAGTCCCTGGCACAGTGTATAAGAAGGGATGAGGAGATTAGGGGGGTATGGATGGCTGGTCATCAGTATAAGATTTCTCTATATGCTGACGATGTGCTTCTGTATTTGGAGAATCCGGAGAGTTCCCTGAGAAAGGTAATGGACAGATTGGCCCAGTTTTCTGAACTGGCTGGTTATTCCCTGAATATTTCCAAGACAGAAGTTCTAAAGTTTGGTTAAAATCTTTCTCCAGAATTAAAAAAGACCTAACCTATGAGATGGGATATGGTACAAATGAAGTATCTGGGGATAAATATAAGTAATTCCTCTTCACAACTGTATCAATTGAATTATGTACCTATGGTACAACAATTAAAAAGAGATCTTAATAGATGGAATGTGCTGCCACTCTCGCTACATAGTTGAATACAAGCAGTAAAAATGAATGCTCTCCCCCGATATCTATATCTTTTTCAGAGTACTCCATATGTTGTCTCTAGGAAAGATTTGGAGATTTGGCAGAGAATGCTTATGAAATTTATTTGAGCAAACAAAAGGCCTAGAGTAAGGCAACAAACCTTGTTTCTATCCAAAGAACAGGGTGGGCTTGGGTTGCCACCGCTTGAGGGTTATTGGGTGGCTTCTCAGATGAGAATTGGTCTGCTCTGGGGACACTCAACATACAAGGCCACTTGGAAGGAAATTGAGATGGGAAGTTGTTCATCCCCCTCGTCGTCAGCAATATTGTTCCAGACAAAAGATCAATCTAGAACTTTAGGAAGGCTACTCTCTGCAACTCGTACCACTTTAGTGGGTTGGAGATGGGGGACACTGAGGGAGATGAGGCATGGTGGATATTGGAGATATGGTTGGTGGGCTTTTTTCCACGGCCTCAAGCTATGGGATCCATGGTTCCAGGTAAGAGCTAACAAAGGGTTACAGGCACCTGGGCAACTTTTAGGGGGAGGAGGATTGTTGTCTTTTGAAGTGGCCCAGAGGTGTTTTGGTCTTTCTCCAGCGGACAGAATGCAATATTTACAAATTTGCAGCTACATTAATAAAAAAATTAAACAGGAACAGTGTACAGGATTACGAGGGGTTATAGAGCAGACATTTGAACACATTTGGAATTCGGAGAATGCATCAAGTGCCATCTCCCACTTGTATAAGAGAAGTCTGCAGCAGATTACTTCAAATTTGCAGTATGTTAAAAATGCCTGGGAACAAGAGCTGAATATAGTCATTCCAGATGGGGAATGGGTAAAGGGATGGGGTAGTATCTGGAGGATGTCCTCTTCCCCCTTTTGGAGGGAATTCATATGGAAAATTAGGAGTAGATATTTTAGAGTACCATTGGTAGTCTCTAAGCAACAAATAGGTGCATCCTCTGGTTGTTGGAGAAACTGTGGCAAAGGCACTGCCACTCATGCTCATATATTTTGGACATGCCCAATTATTTCAAATTTTTGGATCGAAGTAGTTGCTTCTCTGAGGCAGGTATTTCAGTTCCAAAATCAACTGGGACCAGAGTTTTTGATTCTCGGGGGGGATACCCGGGGAGATCCGGGGGTGGGAAGCTATATATTTATGGCAAATCCTGATTGTGGCAGCTTTGAAAACAATAACCAGACGATGGTTACAACCATCTTCTCCAAAAAAGCAGGACTGGCTAGAAGTGGTGGCACAGATTCGACAATTGGAGGAACCCATTTAGGCTACAGCAGAGATCCCCGACCTACCTGAACCGATGGACCAGATGGACAATCTGGTTGGGACAAGAGGGCTAGTAGTAGATCTGAAGATCAACTTTGGCCCACCTCCCCCCTCCCCCCCTCCGCCTCCTAGTGACCACGTTGGACTTCCGTCCCTCAAATAAAAAATGGGTTGGGGGGGACACCCTTCCCCCAAGTTTGGCAATGCTGAGAGCTGGACTTTGGGGGGCTTCTTGGGTGTGCTGCACAATTAAAAGAAAGTAAGTGACCCAACCGCAGTCAGCTTGTGGACCCTGTACTTCTTATACAAGGAAATCATTTTCTTAATAACTGTATAACTTTAATATACTTAGAGGTACCAAGACAGGAAAAGTAACAGGATATTGAGACCCTGATTTTATTCTATTCTTAGTCTGTATTCTTAGTTCTTATTTATGTTGTAGAACTTTACTTCTCCCATTGGGAGGTAAAAGTTTTTTAAGGTTTATATTAGTTATATAAAATTCAAGGGAGTGTTTTGGACAGAGAGATTTTCTAGATCAACTTTATCTATATGAATAATAGAACTGATAGAATGAGTACATTTTAAATCTAAGCTGTCATTTCTATATTTTATGTATAAACAGTTATAACTCTGATACTTCTGTATGATGTAACCTGTTTGATTGAAATAGAATCCAATAAAGAAGTATAAAAAATAAAGAAGTGATGTAAATACATTATTGCATTTCCTTTGCAAAGGGGTAAATCACATAATATAGGGGTGAGTATATAACCCCTGGTGGTCAAGATAGACAGAAGCTGGTTGTTCAGTGTATCTCTAGTCTGGGTAAGGGAAGGACATGCTACTCTTCATGTTCAGGAGCAATCCATTCAAAAGGAAGTAATTATGGCACAAAAGACCTTCCTTGGGAAACAGATATGCATGCAGGATCTGTATAATTATACTAACTGATCTTATCCTGAGTAAATACTATTTCAGACTTCATTGATTTATGTTTATTGTTTTAGTTTGTTATTTTTGTTATCAGTCTCTTAATGATGTGTAATGAAACCACCATGAAAGCATGTTTGAACCTTATATTATTTTGCGCTGGGACACATGGTGTCAGCAGTGGGATCTGGTTGACGTTCAAGTGGAAGGGGAATGTCACTAGTAGATACCAGCCCTGGTATCTAGATAGACTTGCAACCACAAGGTTTATGAACCACAGGCACAGAGTCAGTCTGAAAACCGCAAGTGGGTGGGGGGTGTTGAACCTAGTCCATGGCTGAAGGGCTTGGAGAAACCCTCCCCAGGCTTGATGAGACAGGAGCAAGGAGAAAGACAAAGCCAGACCCAATCTTTGATGCAAGCATGAATGAGACTGGAGAAGAGTTGGCTGATGAACCCCCTGAAAATATTTATGAAGTCTTAAAGAATGCTTGCTGTCAAACAGGTGGAAATGGACAGAGGGAAAGAGAAAATAAAGAAAGAGAAAAATAGAGAGAAATTGAATGCCAGAAACAAGATCAAAGATGGGTCGATATTGTGTGAGCCCTGCAAACAGGAGGGGCAGGTCACTCAACAGGAGGACCAAATTGACAAATACAGATGACATTAAGGCTTACCTCACAACATTTGAATGCATTTCAAGGGCCTGTGCTTGGCCCTGAAAGCAGTGGACGGTGTGATTAGCCCCACGTATCTAACTGGATGTGCCCAACTTTGCTATAGCCATATGGACAGTAGAGATGCTGAAAACAATGATTTGGTTAAAAAAAGAGATCCTGAGGCATTTTGACATCAGTACAGAAACCTACCCACAAAGATTCCAATGTTTCTGTATTAAGCAGCGGATACCCTAAGGGAAGCTATACACCAGATTGAAAGAGCTTTGGTTAAAATGGCTTCAGCCTGAAGTCAAATCTGTGGCACAGATTATGGAGATGCTGGTTATGGAGCAGTTCCTACAAGTCCTGCCACAAGAGGTACAGATGTGGGTGCAGGAGCATAGATCTCAAACAATAGAGAGCACCATTTCCCTTGCAGAGGACTTCTTGACAGCCAGACAGTCTAACACCAGAGAGTTTCGAAGAACAGTATCTCCCACTAAGGTAAGACAACCTTCTCCTATGCCCTATAGTAAAGCAAGAAGTAAAACAAGGAAGAAGTGGGAAAACCTTTCCAACTGACATTTTCTGTCATAACTGGCAAGGGGTGGGTCATATTGCCCAGAACTGCGCTAAAAAGAGACTTGAGCACACCCATTTAACGTTAGCAAATTGGGGACAGTATTTAACTGATGTTAGCACTGGTTCCAAACAAGTGATTGGACTTATTGATTCTGGTAGCAAACAGACTTCAATCCGTTCAGACAGTCTGGAGGATGTACAACATAGCGGGCCTAATACAGGGGTTGTGTGTATTCATGGGGAAAACACATCATTATCCTACAACTCTAGTAAACATGACAGTACAAGGAAAAACATCATGTGTACCAATAGGCTTTGTTTCTAGACTTCCAGTGCCGGTTGTCATTGGACATGATTTTCCTGGCTTTATGACTTTATTGAAAGAGGATGCACCTTCTCTGCAGTGACCACAAGGGAACAGGCAAAATGGGAAGCTTTGCATGACATTTTTCCTTTTGAAGAGGATGTCATGGAACCACCAGGCAAAAACAGACACTTTTATCAGTTCTTTTGCCATGCCAGCCAGAAAGAAAAGGAAAAAGAGCCAAGCAGCTTGGGTGTGTTGTGCCTATCGGCACGTCCTTTACTTTTAGAATGGTCCCAAACGGAAGCTCAGAAATGAAAACAGAAACGAGGTGGAAGTCAAGAGAGAGAGAGAGAGGGGAGACTGTGGGAATATTGCTAAATTAAACATCCTGGTCTCTCTGTCTTGCTGTTAGTGTCCTGTGAAGCAGTTGAATGGAGCACAGTACAGTAGAGCATATACGGAGGTGCAATGTACAGAAGAAACAAAGGTGTTCACTCCATATAAATGTAAATAAATAAAATACTGAGACCGTATGGGAAAAAACACACACACACACACACACACACAGAATGAAAGGTACACTGAAAGACATGAAGTATTAAATCTGCCTCTGGTATAGTTACCACAGGTTGCAAAGCACTAATTTGATTTTTCTTCTATTTTGTTTGAAGCAAATATCATGCTGGAGGGCTCTAACTTTCTTGTGTACTTCAAACTTTTATGGTGGTGGATGCCAGGGTCTTATCTTGTTTGCCTTTAGGAGCCAGTGGCCCCTTGTCACAGGATATTTATCCTTAGATGCCAAGATGGGGAGTTCCATGACATCAGAGTCATGAGAGGAGCCAGATCTCATCAAAACTCATTAGTTAAACATCCCTCTTATCTAGCCTAAAATGTAAAAACCTAATAAAGGTTTGGTATGAATTTTCTAAAACATTTGTGGTGCATTCAGCCCTTTGTTTTATTTATTGTTAAAGTGATGTAAAAGTGAAACTACTGCATTTTCTTTACAATTAAGGGGTGGATCACGATATGGAGGGTGGATATATAACCTCTAGTGGTTAAGCTGGACAAAGGATGGATGTTCAGTGTATCCGTAGCCTGCGTAATGGAAGGACATGCTAGTCTTCATGTCCAGGAGCGATCCATTTGGAAGGAAATAATTATGGCAGAAAAAACCTTCCTTGGAAAACTGATATGCATAAGCTCTACTAAGTGATCCTATCCTGAGTAAATACTGTTTCTGACTTCACTGATTTATGTTTATTATTTTTAATTATTTTTGTTACCAGTCTCTTAATGATGTGTAATAAAACCATGCTGTAAACGTGTTTGTCCCTTATAATCTTCTTCGAGGATATCTCTTACATCAGGCCACACCTATGGAACCATAAGATGCCAGGCACTAGGACCACACAAACACTTTTGCAAGCAGTCTACTAAGGGCCACCCACAACAAAGTCAGACATTGGCTGTCCCACATAAACATGGGCAGCCCTTTCCCTCCTCAGTTCTTTTCCCACCGTCACCATAGCCATTGGACCATGCACGGAAACAATACTGTTACAGTCACCAGTTTTCTTTCTCTCCCCATGGTTACTTATCACTTTCTTAAGTGATTTTCAATGGTATGTGTATCAACCAAGGAGTCATTGAAACTGTTCCATTATTGTGAATGTAGTAAAAAGACACACTCCAGAGATTCACACGATGTCTATGTGAGTTGCCTCAGTCCGGACCATAACGTTCAGGCTTGCCCGATCTGTAGAGGGTTTATCACAGCCACCCAGCAATGCTAAAAAGGCACTTTGGAAAAGCACCTCCTAATGTAGCAGGTAGCCTGAATGGAGAAGGAGCTCCAGCAAAAGAGCTCTGTTGCATCTTAGGCACATTCCTTGGGATTCAAATCTTCTAAATCCCAGGAGGAGACATCTGGGTCACACAAACATAAGCAGCAGGAAAGGGAGCAAGAAGAGGACAAAACCTCCTCGTTCCATTCCAGGTCGCCCTTCCATACAGTATGAGCACTTTAGCACCATTGACCACTCCAGCAGTAATGCCGCTCACTGCCCAGACCATCAACCTTATTTCCAAGTCAGGACAGGCTGCAGGTGCTACCAGGTATAGCAGGGCTGGTGCATCTCTGTCGACACCAGGGGCCTTGCCTCCTCCATCAACCTCTACCTGCATTTCTCTTGACTACACAGATGCCAATGTACAGGTGGTACTTTTGTCCTTTACAGACATCCTCAGATGCCTTCTGTCTCCTCCTCCTGTACCAGGAGCTCTGTTGACAAGGTTCGTAAGCCAAACCCTCATGCCAGCACATGCTAAGGTTGTGCCTTAGCCACTGCCTTGAACACTAATGGCCTCGCCAGTGCACTCCCTTTGTCCCATCAACCAGACCGATGATGACCTAGAGTACAATCCTGACCTTATAGTGAAGGATGATGAGGAGGAGGCTGAAGATTATGTGGAAAGACCATATGAAAGGACTAGTTCCACTGTGTCAACATTCAATGTGGACTCTGGTTTACACTCCTAGGTCTGCCCCTCCCCCCCGGGGACCCATCTTTTATAACCATAATGCAGCAATTACAAGCTGCCATGGGATTCAAACTGGAGGAACAGGATATAACCAAGAAGAATCTGATTGACTTCTTGGAATTGCCTGATTCCCCTCCCATAGTAATTCAGCCTCTCCTTCCTGCCCTGAAGGATGCCACCTTTGCTGCCTGGCATAGGCCTAATGTGATTCCTGCCATACCCAGAAAGACAGACTAGATGTACATGGCACCCTCAGGAAAACTTTTCTTTCTAGGATTGTGGATATGTTGTTCTATACACACTTGTAGGCAGGTACCTTGCTGATTTAAGATGTGCCGGAAGTCTTCAAGCTGGCTCCTCCCTCCCACCTGGGTGGTATAACCCTCTGCTCCGCCCCATGATGCCAGATCTTCCTTTCTGCTGGAAGGTTCAGGTTCCCTCCTTGGCGCTTCCGCGTGTAGTAGGCCCTGGCTTCAGAATCTTCGGATTCGCTTCCAAAACTGATCGTCAAGCTCTCTAGAGTAAAATTTGCTAATTTTCCGATCGCATCTGCGATGGAGGAAAAATCGGCCCACGGGTTTTGCTGGTGCCCCTGTGGGCAGAAGATGTCTCACATGGATCCACATGCCTCATGCATTTATTGCCTGGGGTTAGACCACGATCCGCAGGCTTGCAAATTTTGTCATTCGTTCACCCCGAACTCGCTAGAAGACCGCGCTGCCCGACTTCAATTGGGGCAACTGGAGGAGCGTTTCCCGCTGGTCAGATTGAAGGAGGCCTGTTGGGTGGTCTCCGTGGCTGCAGGGTCTGCTGAGCAGTTGGACCAGCTCAAGACCCTCGAGGGGGAGGTGGCTCAGGCCGCGGCGAGTTTCTCTTCGGCTTTGGCCTTTATTCCTCTGCACCTCTGATCCTCCTATTCGGCTTCGTTTAAGGAGTTTTGCCAGTCTCTCTCAACTAAGGGAAAGAGCTCTTTGGGATCCAATATTTTACGCTCCAAGAAGAAGGAGTTGGAGAAAGACAAGTCGACTCGTCAAAGTTCGTGGGACCGGGAGCGGTCCCACTCACAGGAGAACCCTGTTTCAACTTTGGTTGAAGTCACGGCCAAGGCCGCTGGTTTCACGGTGTCCCCGTCGAACCAGTCATCCAAAACGCTTGTCGACATGGCTGAGATTTTTCTCGAGCCAATCGGTAGGTTGTCACTTGATCCGGACGATGACTCTCTTTTCCAAACTCCAGTGCTCCCAGTCGGGTCTTCGGAAGGGTCAGCCCAGAATGTTGGGCAGGACCCAGTCTCCAAGGAGCTGGACCCAGAGCCGAGGGTTTCCCTGCCTCCGGTCAAGCTTTTCCACCGGCATCACTGACAGTTGAGGTCTTGGACCCTCTCCTCAGCTTCGATGTCGGGGAAAGTCCCGCCATCGTCAGTCTCAGTCATGATGTCACGTCAAGTGGCGCTGCTGCTCATCATCTTTGTCCTCCTCGGGTGAGGAGAGGCTTCAGCGCAAGTTGCTTCGACACTATGAAGATCTCATGTGGCAACAGTCCTGTCCAGATCCAAACTGACTCCAGCCATAAAATGGCTCTCATCAGCGCAATTGACATCAGCCATGGCCACCATCACTGAGGTGCCGGTTACGGCCCTGCCAGCTCAGCCGAAGCCAGCCACTCCACCAACTCGGGTGGAGCTGCCACCCGATCAGCCCAAGTCTGGAGCACTAACTAAGGATTCCCGGTTGGCTCAAGGCTTGCCCCATAGGCTGTCGGTCGCTCTCACCCCCGACCGCCCAAAGAGGGTGGAGAGCAACTCAGGGAGGAGTGCCCACTATATGTGGAATCCTCGGAGTCCTGAGGACTCCTCCATGGTCTCCCATCTGGTGGATGCAGAATCCTTGGGGGGGGGGTTCTGTCGATGAGGGCCCTTCCTTGTTGATGGGCATTTGTCAGCTCATCTCCGAGTCTACGGGGATGGAGCTGGAGCCTGTGCAGGAACAGGCTAAGTACCCTCTCACAGAGATTCTGGATAAGGGAGATTCTATTGCGGAGGCCTTCCCAGTAGCTGAGGCCATTGTGGGCCCAGCCTTGGAGCTGTGGCAGCATCCCCGCTTCCTGCCCTGCGTCTTTTGCCTACATGGCCCGCAAGTATGCGGTGCCCATGGGGTCCCCGTCAGACTTTATGGCGCCCCCCTCTGTGGTGGGGTTGGTGGCCGACTCTGTTTTTTCGGCACTCAGGCAACAAGGGAGACACGGATAGACCCCCGGACAGGGAGTCTAAGCAGTTGGACGACTCCAGGAAGAAGCTCTCTGCAGCCTCCTCTCTAGGCCTTTGGAAGGCCAGCTCAGCCATTATCATGGCACATTTCTTGCACGCCTTCTTGGGCTCCCTGGATGAGGTGATCCCCCCATCTCCCAGCTGACCTCCAGACCATGGTCAGGCAGGTCCGTGATCAGGGTAGGGCAGTGGCCAAACAGCAGCTCCAGATGGCTCTGGATATTGACGATTCTTGTGCCTACTCAGTAACAGCCGCAGTGGCCATGCACTGCAGGGCTTGGCTCTGCATCTCGACCTTCACGGCAGATACGCAACACAAGTTGGCAGATGTCCCCTTTTTGGGTACTGACCTTTTGGGCCAGGCGTGGAGGGTCACCTCCAGCGCATAGAGAAGTCCAGTGCCACCTTGGATTCTACTACATCTGCCCAAAAGGACAAGGGCTTCAAGTGTGCTAACCGCAAGCCCTTTTGCTCCTCGACCCCTGCAACCAGACCAGACCAGCAGCAACACCAGCAGCAGGGTCAGCAGGCTCAGACTTGATGTCCTTGGTCCAAGTCCGTGGCCTCCTTCTTCAGGAAGCCCGGGGGAGAAGGTCCCAGCGGTCCTCTCGTCGGACCCTTTCCAAGCCTGCCCAGTGACGGGTTGGGGGGTGCCTCCCTCAACTCCATCACACCTCCCCTAGGTCCTCCCATGGGGGGCCAGCTCAGCCACTTTATTTCCACTTGGTCCGTTATCACTACGGACCAGTGGGTTTTGGAAGTGGTTAATTGAGGTCTGCCTCTGGAATTTGAGCAGGCCCCTCTGTACCGAGCCCACGCCCCATGGGGCGGATCAAGTGTCTGCAGCTTCTCAGGCGGCTCTCAGAGCCGATCTGGCCCAGCTCCTCCTAAAGAGGTGGTGCGCTAAGTAGCGGACTCGCCTTCAGACCCAGGGTTTGTCTCCAGGTACTTCGTGGTGCCAAAGCAGATGGGGGGCTGGTGCCTTAGATCTGCACAACCTGAATGGGTTCCTCAGGTCCCGCACTTTCCAGATTGTAACTCTGGCTCAGATCATACCATCTGTGGAGCTAGGAATGTGGTTCTGCTCCCTAGATCTTCAGGATGCATTCTTTTACATCCCAATCTGTCCATCCCATCGACAGTTCCTCTGCTTCAGAGCAGAAGGAATCCTCTTCGAGTTCCAGGCCATGCCCTTCAGCCTATCTTCAACCCCAAGGGTCTTCACCAAATGCATAGCAGTGGTGGCGGCTTACCTGAGACACCGAGGGGTCTGGGTGTACCCTTACCTGGATGGTTGGCTGATAGCAGATCCCTCCAGGTTGGAGGTGGAGCGGTCCAGGGATCTGGCCCTCCAGGCTTGAGCAGAACTTGGACTCCTGATCAGTGAGGCCAAGTCAGAACTTGTACCTGCGCAGGTGATTCAGTTGAGCAGAGCTCGACTCCTGCCGAGCCACAGCTTGGCTCCCGGTGGACAGGGCAGAGGTTTTCTCTGCCTTTGCCCGATCATTTCTGGTTGGACAATTGCGCCCTGCCCGGGACTTCCTGCATCTTCTGGGCTACATGGCAGCCTGCACCAGCATAGTGCAATGGGCCCACTGGCATATGCGTTCCCTTCAGTGGGAACTGGCCAGCCAGTGGTCTCAGCACTCTGGTCATCTCGACCAGCTGGTCTCTGTGACCCAGAAAATGTGGGATGGCCTCCAGTGGTTGCTCATCCCATCCCACCTGCAGGAAGGGATCTCATTTGTCTGCCCTGAGCCGACGGTTACTCTGACAACTGACTCCTCTCTTACAGGTTGGGGTGCCCATCTGGGGGAACGCAGAGCTCATGGGCTCTGGTCCCCTCAGGTGTCTCAATGCCACAACAACCTGCTGGAGCTCCGAGTGGTCTGCCTAGCTCTGACTGCCTTTGCTCCATTTGTTCGGGGTCAAGTGGTCCAAGTCCAGATGGACAACACCACAACCATGTACTATCTCAACAGGCAGGGTGGGACACACTCCTTACCTCTGTGCAAGGAAGCTCTCCACATTTGGTCACTCATGCTCAGCCTGGAGGTAGATATCCTAGCCATTCATGTAGCAGGAGCCTTGAATCAGCTGGCTGATGCCCTCAGCCGGATGGGTGGGGCATCTCACGAGTGGTCTCTCCTCCAAGACGTAGTACACAATCTTTTCTCCCTCTGGGGAACCCCCCAGGTGGACCTGTTTGCCTCCAGGGAGAATGCGATGCTGAGGCTGTTCCATGCACACTCCCCTCAGCAGGGTTTGCTGCAGGGGGATGCCTTCTCGAGGTCTTGGACCTCAGGCCTTTTCTACGCCTTCCCTCCACTCAATTCACAAAGTGTTCGTCAAGGTCAGGTGGGACAAGGCGCAGGTGATACTGGTAGCCCCAGACTGGCCGCGCCAGTTCTGGTATCCAGATCTCTTCAGCCTCAGCTCCAGGCTCCCGAGGTGGCTTCCAGAATGCCCGGACCTGCTTTCAGTCAATCAGAGGAAGGTATTGCATCCGGACCTTCAATCCCTGCACCTGAGCGGCTAAAGTTCCAGGCCCTGGGTCTCTCCGATGAGGTCCTCAATGCAGTTGAGGCATCCCGTAAGGAATCGACCAGAAAATGCTATGCCTTTAAATGGAGGGCAAAGGACTGGACCCCTCGTCCTGCACAGTAGCTAGAATTTTGGACTACCATTGGTCCATCTCCCAGCAGGGGCTGCTGTCGACGACCCTAAAGGTGCACCTGGCAGCCATCTCTGCTTACCGGGCACAGGCCGCTCAGCAGTTGGTGGCACAGGAGAAGGTGGTCTGGTAGTTTTTCAAAGGCCTAGATCACATATCACCTCCGGTGCGTGAACCTCCACCTCCATGGGATTTACTGCTGGTATTGGCTAAGCTCATGGGCAAGCCATTCAAACCTGTGCACAAGTGTGAGATGTCACACTTGTCATGGAAGACCGCCTTCTTGGTGACTATCATGTCAGCCAGAAGGACTGGGGAGTTACAGGTGCTCTCCATAGAGTCTCCTTACCTGGTCTTCCACAGGGACAAAGTTGTCCTGTGCCCCCGCCCGAAATTCCTTCTGAAGGTGGTGTCGGAGTTTCACCTTAACCAGGTGATTACTTTGCCAGTGTTCTACCCCAGTCACACCTTGGAAGATGAGTACAAGCTCCATACTCTGTGACCAGAGATGAACGCTCGCCTATTACAAAGAGCGAATGGCGGAAGTTCAGGGAGAGGTTCACCAGCTGTTTGACACCTATGCTGAAGCCTCACCTGGCAGACCTGCAGCCAAGCGGACAATAGCTAGATGGATTATATCTTGCATTGACCTCTGCTATGGGTCGATGGGTACATTCCACCTGCCATACCGCTGCATCGGTGGCTGCTTCTAGGGATGTCCCTATCCAGGAAATCTGCAGGGCTGCTACCTGGAAGTCAGCACACACACCTTCATTTCCTATTACCACATCGACCTTGAGTCACGTCGGGATGCTGGTTTTGGAACCTCAGTTCTCCAATCCCTCTTCCCTAAGTAGGGGGTGTGCATCTTGCCTCCTCCTCCTGGAGTACTGCTAGGAGTCTGCCAACAAATGTGGATAGAACAACATATCCACAATCCTAGAAAAACAGGCTACTCACCTGTAACAGTAGTTCTAAGAGTGGTATATGTTGTTCATCCACACTGATCCACCCGACCTCCCTGGCTTTGATGCAAAAATCTGGTTTCCAGTGGGCTAAGATCTGGCATCATGGGGCAGAGCCAAGGGTTATACCACCCGGGTTGGTGGGAGGAGCCAGCTTGAAGACTTCTGGCACATCTTAAAGCGGCAAGGTACCTGCCTCCAAGTGTGGATGAACAACATATACCACTCCTAGAACTACTGTTACAGGTGAGTAACCTGTTTTTGCAGGTCAACCTGAGGCAGATTCTGTAGTCATAAATGTTTCCCACAATAGATCCAAGGCACCAAAACACCTTAGCTCTCTTCTTCCTAATAAGGTGTCAAGGAGGTTAGATGTGCTGGGTAAAAGCACCTATGCCTCAGCCTCTCTGGGCCTTAGAATTGCAAATTACTAGGCCCATATGGCCAAATACCAGAGTACACTCTGGATAAAAGCTAGAGCAGCTGCTCAAGCTCTCCCAGAAAGTACCCCAAAACAAGAGCTTCTCAAAGTTCTAACAGCTGGGGCTGATGTAGGGAAACACCTACTATGTACAGCCTATGACATATCTGATGCTTCAGCCAGAGCAGTTGCCTCAGGGACATGTCTCAGAGGGTACTGCTGGCTCAGGATGGCAGGCCATTCTTTTTTTTTTAGTTTGTTTTTTTATATACTCTCTATTAAAAAAGATAAATGATGTACAAATTATTTTTTGTCATAGCAAATTATAACACACAAAATATCCTTTCAAGTACATTTCAATAGCTGAGTAGTTATATATGCCATATCACCACAATTAGAGACTTTCCAGAGTTTGTTGTGCTTATTTAAAGCTATAAATACATTTAAACAACCATAAAAAGCACTACATATTATTGAAACACAACAATCAACTAACAACAAAAGAACAAGAACAATCAACTGCTGCCACTCCCCAGGCCCCTCTCCCCAACCCTTATTACAACTCAAATACTTTTCTCTTATTAGAATCTTAAAGGATAACTCAACCCACCCCTCTAAAGAAGAAAAAAGTAAATCCAGTATTGTGTAACTATCGTGAATTAGGTCCAGGTCCGGAGAGGAATAGAAAACTCTGTTGGTCCATGTATGAGAAAAAAAAAAACTGGAGGTTAAAAAAATAATGTGTGATTGATTAGATGGTCTCAACCAATGAAAGATCCATTTAAACGATGAAGGCTGCACTGAGGATTGCTATCCAAAGCTCTGTCATCTCAATCATAGACTATGGCTTAATTATCTATGGCTCTGCCACTATCACCGCACTAAGGCGCATCACAACCACCCTAAACAAGGCCTGTCGGCTGCTCACTGGAGCGCAAGGATGTACTCATACATGTGAACTCTACACTGAAACAGGATGGTTGCAACTCTCAAATCGCATAAGGTACCTCATATGCTTGATGGCAAAAAAATCCATCTTGGGCCGCACTCCACCGTGTATCCAAGACCTACTTTGCCCGAATACCAGCATCCGTCCCACCAGAAGATCAGAACACTAGCCTCTCCAGGTCCCCAGATGCCGGACCACACAGGGCCAAAGATCTTTTGCCTATCGTGCCCCCAGCTGGTACCATGCCCTGAGCTCGCTCATTACATCCTCCATGTCACTAGGAGCTTTCAAATCTATGCTTTACTCTCACCTCTTAGCCTCTAGCTCCTGTGACTGCCTTGACTAATGATTCTTCCCTCATGGCTGTTTTTACTGTTTTTCATCCTCCACTTCTGCTCCTTTCTTGACAAAGGCATCTGAGTACCTCTAACTACTCTAAGTCTGCTCCCCTCCCCATATCTCCTCCTACCCTTCCCATCTTGACCATTCCTCCAATGTTTTGTTTTTTTTCTGTGATGTACTGTATTATACCGGCTTATTGAAACCTTTATAATTTGCTGACCATTCTATGTAACATGTCTTGTTTGTTTGTACATTGATGACGTGGAACCTTTGTAAAAGAGCCATTGGCTCAAAGGTAATAATTCCTAGAACAATAAACTAAACTAAACTAACAGCAGTCCATTCCCAGGGTCCCCTTGAGAGGATATAAGTTGCTTGGTGCAGATGTTCAAGATATCCTCTCTAATTTCCAGGCCTCAGGCAGAATCCTGAAATCAGTACACTCCATCATATCCAGCCAAGAAGAAGTCAGAGAGTGCCTTTTCAACCAACTGGTACTAGACACCATACTACTACCAGGCAACAAGGTAAGGGTAAAGGAACAGGAGCCCTTCCTACACCAGCCTACCCTGGGAGCCACTCCAGGTGCCCACTAAAAATCCCCTAGAGGTGGCAATGCAGCAGGAGCCACTGCATCTGGCTCTGCCTGACTCCTTTTACACTCCCCAAATGCCATTGCCTCCAGGGGTGGTTGTTGGGGGTCATCTCTTCCTCCATCTAGTTTAGTGGAAAGAGATGATCTTGGATGCCTGGGTCCTGTAAATAGTAGCACATGGACTTGCTCTGGAACTTCCAAAACTACCTCCAGACCATCCACCAGTGACTACACATTATCCTCCAGATCACATTCTGCTGCTCCTAGAGGAATTCCACACCTTGCTTCAGAAAAGGGCAATCTAACCTGTACCTGTACAACAGTGCCATGTACACTGCACTCTTTTCCAGAACATTGATGGGAAGGAGACCATTTCCCTTTGGTAATGCGATGACCCAGCATGGCTCCCCATCCTAGGAGGCTGGCATCTGTCTTAATCATCACCGTTGGGGTCAGCGATAATGGGATACCCTAGGACAGGTTGCTCCAGTTCATCCACCAAGTGAGGCTCTGGAGTATATCCTGGCTGGGTTCGAGTTTGCACTCAAGTCCTGGGACGACTGATCACATGTGTCTATGATATACTCCTGGAGCAGCCGCATGTGTAGCCAAGCCCATGGTGCCACTGCTGTCATTGAGATCATAAGGCCTAGCAACTGAAGATATGTCCACACAGTCTTGTGGGGCTGTAATTGAATAGACACCAGGAGACAGAGTAGGTTTTCTACTTTTTTCTCTGTTGGGAAGATCCTGCATATGCTGGTGCTGATCCTGGCCACCAGGTGGGTTATTTCTTGTGCAAGAGTCAACTGGCTCTTGTTCCAGTTCACAATCCAGCTGTGCTGTTGTAGGCACTGGACCACAGCCTCTGTGTCCCTCTGGGCTGGATCCGGCCACCTGGCGCATATGAGCCAGTCGTCCAGATACGGGATAACATACCCCCACTGTCAAAGGAGCACTGTGATCACTATCAGCATTTGTATGAAGACTTGGGGCCAAGGCCAGGCCAGGCCAAAATGTAGACAGGTGTATTGGAAATGACCCCCGTTGATTTGAAACCTGAGGTAGTGATGGTGACTGGGGTGGATTGGAATGTGCAAGTAAGTGTCTTTTAGGTCTATTGATGTTAGAAAATCTCCCAGCTGAATCGCCATCAGTGTTGACTGGAGTGTTTCCATTTTTAATTTTTTGTAGACCACAAACTTGTTGAGAAACTTCATGTCAAATACAGGGTGGAGTCCTCCATCTTTCGGAGGACCATAAAGAACATAGAATACACCCTGTGTTCCTTTCTTGTGTTGGCATGGGGACAATGGCCCAATTCATGATGAGGTTGCGGAGGGCCTGCTGGATTGCTGCCACTTTTTGAGGTTCCCTAGACATCAGGGATATTGTCAGTCTGTGTGGGATTATCTTTTGTGTGAGCTCTATGGTTTAAACATGAGACACCAACTCCCGGACCCACTTTTCCTTGGTGGTTTTGGCCGATTGATCAGTGAACAGTTGAAGTCGACCCCCCCCAGAGGGCTGTCTGCTGGGGCCACTCTTTTTTCCTTGGCTTTTCCCTGTTGAGCCTCCACCAGTTCTGTTGCTGTGGAAGCCTCTGTGTTTTCCATAGTTACCTTTGAACTTGGATTGTGAAGATCTGGGCTGAAAGCGAGAATTGGCAGCTCTGGCCCTCTGGGAGTTATTCTGTGCTGACTTCACCTGGCCTCTGGTGCCTTTGAACTTGGGATGAAAAGGGTGGCCTGATGGGAGGTACAGATCTTTCTTTTCCACCATCTGTTTTGCCCCTGCCTTATCCCTGAGGAATGAGGTCAGGGTGTCACCGAAGAGATGGCCTGCTTTACATGAAAGCTTCATTAGTGTTGCCTTGGACTCGGCAACTGCTCATCACAGCTTGAGCCATAGGGCCCATCTGGTGCAGTTAGGACTGTGGCCCTAGTGCCGAACTTCATGATGTCTGAGGAAGCACCCATTGGGTAATGGGCGGTCTATACGGCGTAGTCAGCCTGTCCTGTCAGGGGTGACTCCTCAGGGAGTTCATCGGTGATGGTCTCAACCCATCATAAAAGGGCTCTGCTGGTATACCAGACTGCCTTACCCGCTGATAGGGCTGTTCCCGTTACTTGTGGATTTTTTTCAGCAGCTCTTCAGCTTTTTTGTCTGTTGGGTCTTTTCGAGCTTCCGTGCTCTCAACCTGTATGACTGTGCGCCTGTCCAGGGCCAACTCTGGCCTGTCTACCTTTGGGGCCATATGCCATATTGTGTTATGTGATTGGGAGAGTGGGTATATTCTGTCAGTGGATCTCTTCTCCAGGAACCTGGACGGTTCCATCGCCTCCTGTTCTTTGTCCAGGATGGTGTCGAGGGCTGAGCAGGTGGGAAAGACATGCCCCACTGCCTTTGACTGTGATGACAGAAGGGGGTCCTTTGAGGTATGAAGTGCTTCTGGTTCCTCTGGGACCTGCAAGACCTCCCAAATCAGTTTCACCAGTTCGGCTACATTCTCCTGTGAGCATAGCTTGCCTGTAGCCTGGCCGGAGAGTCCTGCTCTGCCTCTTCTTGCTCTGATGAGTCCTCGGTCCCTTCCACCACCCTGCACCATTTCTTCAGTGGATGTGGAGCCTGGGCGGACCCCAGGCATTTTGTGGCTGCATCCTGCGGCTGCTCCTGTGGCTGTTTTGCTTGCTTCTTTTCCAGCCATTGGAAGAGAAGGCCCATTTGAGCGGCATTCAATGTCAGGGGTGCTGTGGGTGGAGTTGCCTCTCCTTGGACTGAAACTACCTCCAGGTTGGGACTCTGTAGAGCCCGGCCTTCAATAGTGTACAGACAGCACAAAGAGCCACTCCCACATGAGTCTCCAATAGCACAGTGCCGCATTGCAGGCAGGCATGGTAGTAAAGCATTGCAAACCGGAAGATCTATAGAAAGGAGGCAGAAAAAATTGTGTCAGGAACATGGCACACTGTGTCTGCTCTTACAATACATCAACAGACCTAGTAATAGTTGTGGCACTGTAATGTACATTTACTGTAGCATGGCCCCTTTATGAGGACTGTAAGCCTCACACAATATGGCGGCCTGGTTGCTCCAGGTCACCATTTTGGTATTCCTGGTAATAAAACAGGTGATCTGCCCTTAAAATGGTGACCATCTCAGAATTCCACTAAGATGGCCACCATTCCCATGATAGTCTGCGAGAATTATGTAGCAGGTTGGCCGAAATCTTGTGGAAGTTCCTCGGGGTGAGACTTGGCCTCGTTCAGCATATGAGCCTTTAATTTATGTGTAAAATTGCCTCTGAGTGTACTGTGGCTGTATTTCATTGCTGCTACCTCCTGTATGCCCCTGCAGATGGAAAACAATGCCTGGCATTGATCGCGGGCAATCCGGCCCCTCCCCACCTGGTCTTTCAAGATCCACCATCTTGCCAGGCAGCCGCGAGACTTACAGGCAACATGGGAACGTCTGGAATTTGTGGGGGAGTCAGGAGAGGACTCAGGAATGGCGCAAATGCGCCCTGGACCCCAAGACAAAGAAAAGGGTTGATCTCCTGCTGGTTTACTTGCCAGGGATGTCAGAGAGGCACCAGAGTCCCTGAGGGGCTCAATGCAAGGTGTGGGACCTAGGCAGCAGCCTAGCTGTGCCTGCAGGTCTGTGTATCTTCTGTGTGATGGTGGGGAAAACAGACAGCGGTCTTGGGAGCTCCCAAGATGAACAACTGGCTCCCAGCTGGGCTTTTGATAAATTTATCTTTTAATGCCTGCCCCCCTGTTCTTCTGAGTGCCTCATCTCCTCAACACTCAGCCCACTGCCACGTGTACCTACACAGTGGACACTATCAGCGGGACCACTCCACAGTACAGTATGGTTGGGGACACTATGAGAGGGTTCCAGACTTGAGCAGGGGTGCCAGCCAGACGCTACTGGAGGGTTTGGCTCTGCCTGTGCCCTGCTCCTGCAGTGATGTTTGAGGCATGTGGTTATTTATTCTCTTTTTTTTTTCTCTCAAAACTATGGCATACAAAGTCTGTAAAGGAAAGCCCTAAGATTAGGACCTCATTTTTGCCTGTCGATGTGCCTGACTAGATAGGAAGCACAGGGTGAGATAAGACAAAATATTTACCCAAAGTTTGGGAACAATCCAGGTCGTGACCAGCTTCAAGGAGATGCACAAAGAAAACTGGTATTCTAGGGACATGGATATGTTGCTCTAGCCACACTTACTGGCAGTGTCCTTTCCCTTTACAATGTGCCGAAAAGTCTTCAAGCTGGCTCCTCCCGCCCGGGTAGTATATCCCTCAGCTCTGCCCCATGATGCCAGATCTTCCTTTCCACTGGAAGAAACAGGTTCTCTCCTTACCACTCCCACGTTGAGTAGGCCATAGCGCTAAAATCTTTGGATTCACTTCCAAAAACTTTAAACTCTCTCTCGAGTTTCATCTTTAGTTCGATCAATTGTGACTGCTATGTACGAGACGTCCTTGCACAGATTTTGCCAGTGCCCATGTGGGCAGAAGATGTCGCGTACCAACCCCCATGCCATGTGCTCTACTGCCTGGGCCATGATCATGATACCCAGGCCTGCGACATTTGCTGGTCGTTTCATGCGACTGTCCTCAAGGACCACCTGAAGTTGGGCCGCTCAGAAAAGCAACATCCACTGGTCAAATCCAAGGATGCCTGTTTGGTGGTCTCCATGGCTGTGGGGTCCGTCGAGCAGCTGGAACAACTTATGGCCTTCGATGAAGAGGCAGCTCGGGCCACCGCGAAGTCCTCCTCGGCTTCTGCCTTTGTTCTGCTCAAATTGGGCTCCACTTATTTGGGCTCCTTCAAAGAGCTGTGCCAGTCCCTCTAGACTAAAGGGCAGGGCCCTTCTGGGTCACACAGCTCCCGCTCTCGCAGAAGGAGTCGAAGAAAGAAAAAAAGAAGACTCACCATCGACGTTCCTGGGACGGGGAGCGTTCTCAGTCTCAGGACTCTCAGGTTTTGACCTCAGTCGAAACCACGGCCTTGGCTGCTGGCTTCACAGCAACCCCGTCGAGCCAGTTGGTCGAGACACCGGCCAACTATGTGGCCGAGATTTTTCTCGACCCTGTCGACCAGTTGTCATCAGAAGAGGCCAACAACTCTCTGTTCAGGACTCTGGTCCTGCCGGTGCCCACTGAAGGGGCAGCTCAGTCTGCTGAGCCGTACCCTCTAATCACCAGCCCAGACCAGGAGGAGTCACGGCTCTCCCCAGCTCCCTCTGGGATCCCCATTTGGCACCCCAGGCAGTTGAGGTCTCAGTCTCGGTCTTCATCATCCAGTGGGTCGAGCAGATCCCGCCAACATCAGCAATCCCACTCTCAACACAATGGGAAGCAGCTCTGCTGCAATTTGTTTTCATTTTCCCAGGGTGAGGAGCAGCTTCAGTGCAAGGTGAGTCGAGGCTACAAAGACCTCATGTGGCAACAATTGGTGTTGGCCGGTCCGAAGCCGACCCTGGCTCCCATGCCAGCCATCACTTGGCTGTCACCTGATAGGCCGACACCGTCACCCCCGGTGGGGCCAGTTGAGACCATTCCTCCACCAGTGGAGCTGGTCCAGCCTGTCTCAGTTTGGCTGAAGCTGGCCTCTCCACTACTCATGGTGGAGCCACTGCCCAAGCACCCACCGACCGGCTCTCCGACTAAGGAGTCTCGGCCAGCCACGAGGCTTCCCGATCAGCTGTCGGTCACTCTCACACCTCACCGCCCCCGGTGGGTCGAAAGTGACTCAGGCGGTCAGCCGCTTTATGCGGACTCTTCAGAGTCTGAGGATTCCTCACTGCACTCCCTTCCACTCAATGTGTAGTCTGAGGGGGATCTCTTGATGGAGGAAGGGCTCACTACCTTCATGGGCATCTGCTGCCTCATCTGTCAGTCCACGGGGATAAAACTGTAGCCCTCCAGAAGTGGGCACGCTATTCCAACACAGAAATTTTGGACAAAGGGGACTCTCTGATGGAGGCTTTCTCAGTGGCTGAGGCTATTGTTGGCCCAGCCCTGGAGCTTTGGCAGTGCCCTGCATCCTGTCTTGCGCCCTCGGCCTGGATGGCCTGCAAGTATGCTGTGCCCACTGGTACCCTCTCGGGGTTCACGGAGCACCCCTAAGCTGAGGGGTTGGTGGCCAACTCTGTGTTTCACCACTCGGGCAATAGCAGGGACATCGACAAGTTGCCGGACAAGAAATCTAAGAAACTGGACCATGCGGCTAAAAAGGTCTGTGCTGCCTCCTCTCTCAGCCTCCACCAGGTGAGCTCAGCTATCATGATGGCATGCTTTTTCCATGCCCTTTTGGGCTCCTTGGATGAGGTGATATCTCACCTCCCAGCAGACCTCCAGACCACAATCAATCAGGTTCGAGACCAGGGTTGGGCTGTGGCTAAGCTGCAACTTCAAACGGCTCTGGATATTGGGGATTCCTGTGCCCACCCAGTGGCAGCTGCAGATGCCATGCACTGTAGGACTTGGCTGTGGATCTCGACCTTCCCAGCAGACACTCAGCACAAGCCGGCGGATGTTCCATTTTCAGACATAGACCTGTTTAGGCCCGGTGTGGAGGGTCCATTCCAGCATATCAAAAAGTCCAGTGCCACCTTGGACTCCATTACATCCACCCAGAGGGATCCCAAGGGCTCCAAGCAGCAGAAGTGAAAGCCCTTTCGGTCCTCCACTCCTGTGGCAAAACCAACCCAGCATCAGTCTGGCCAGCAGGCTCAGCTCTGGTAACCTAGGCCCAAGTCCATGTCCTCAGTGGTCCGTAAGCCCGGAGGGAAGGGACCCAGTGGCTCCTCAGCCGGGTCCTCCTCCAAGCCTGCTCAGTGATGGGATGGGGGTGCCATCCTCATGTCCGTCACGCCTCCCCTGGATCCTTCTGTAGGGGGGTCTGCTTCACCACTTTCTTTCCACCTGGTCTGCTGTCACCACGGACAGGTGGGTTCTGGAAGTGGTTGGTCAGGGTCTGCCTCTGGAATTTGAGCAGTACCCTCCAAGCTGAGCTCACGCCCCACGGGAGAACTTGGTATCCCACAGACACTCTGTCAGCTCTTCGAGATGACATTGCCCAGCTCCTCCGCAAGGAGGTTATGGTCAGGGCAGTGGCTCCTCTGGAACACCCAGGGTTTGTCTCCAAGTACTTCCTGGTGCTAAAGTGGATGGGGGGGCTGGTGCCCCAATCTTAATCTGCATGACCTGAACAAATTCCTCAGGTCCCCCACCTTCAGGATGGTAACTCTTTCCCAGATCATACCATCTCTCAAGCAAGACATGTGGTTTTGCTTTCTGGATTTTAAGGACGCATTCTTTCATGTCCCGATCAATCCATCCCACCGAAGTTTCCTCCACTTCCATGCCAAGGTAACCCTCTATGAGTTCCAGGCCATGCTATTTGGCCTCTCCTTGGTCCCCAGGGTCTTCACCAAATGCATAACAGTGGTGGCGGCTTACCTGAGACACCGAGGGGTCTGAGTGTACCCCTATCTGGATGATTGGCTGATTGCAGGTCCCTCCAGGTAGGAGGTGGAGCGATCCAGGGACCTGGCCCTCCAGACCTGCATTGAACTTGGCCTTCTGGTCAACAAGGCCAAGTTGGAACTCATGCCCTCGCAGGTGATCAGCTTCATTGGGGCAGAGCTCAACTGTTGCCAAGCCTGAGCCCGGCTCCCAGTGGACAGGGTGGAGGTTCTCTCCTCTGTTGCCTGATCATTTCTGGTTGGGCACTTGCACCCTGCCCGGGACTTCTTGCACCTGCTGGGTTACATGGCAGCCTGCACCAGCATGATCCAATGGGCCCATTGGCATATGTGCTTCCTGCAATGGGAGTTGGCCAGCCAGTGGTTTCAGTGCAAAGGTCACTTTGACCAGCTGGTCACTGTGATCCAGAAGATGTGAATGCGCTCCAGTGGTGGCTAGTCCCAGAGCATCTGCAGGAAGGGATCCCATTTATCCACCCTGAACAGACAGTCATCCTGATGACTGACACCTCTCTCACAGGCTGGGGTGTGCATCTGGGGTCAGACAGAGTCCATGGGCTCTGGACACCCGAGGAGTCCTGATGCCACATCAACCTGCTGGTGCTCCAAGCAGTTCGGCTGGCACTAACTTCATTCGCTCCGTTTGTTCGAGGTCAAGTGGTCCAAGTCCAGACTGACAATGCTACGACCATGTACTACCTCAGCAAGCAGGGTGGGATGCACTCCCTGCCTTTGTGCAAGGAGGCTCTTCCTGTATGAATCCTCATGCGCAGCCTGGAGGCTGATCTCCTAGCCATCCATGTGGCAGGAGCCTCTAATCAGCTGGAGGATGCCCTCAGCTGGGTAGGCAAGGTGTCTCAAGTGGTCTCTCTATCCGGAGGTAGTTCACAGTCTGTTCTTCTAGTGGGGCACCCATCAGGTGGACCTGTTTGCCTCCAGGGAGAATGCAAAACTGTGGCTGTTCTGTGCCCACCTCCCCTCAGCAGGGCTCACTGCAGGGGGATGCCTTCTTGAGGCCTTGGACCCCAAACCTCTTCTATGCCTTCACTCCACTTCCCTTGATCAACAAGGTGCTACTCAAGGTCAGGAGGGACAAGATGCAGGTGATCCTAGTGGCTCCGGACTGGCCATGCCAGTTTTGGTACCCCAGTCTCCTCAACCTCTGCAACCGGCTCCCGAGGCATCTTCCATAAGCCCGGATCTGCTTTCCATCAATCAGGGTAAGGTACTCCAACCGGACCTTCAATCCCTGCACCTGACAGCCTGGTTTTTGAGTGGCTAGAGTTCCAGACTTTGGGTCTCTCAGAAGATGTCCTCACTGTCGTGGAGGCATCTAGAAAGGAAACGACCAGAAAATGCTATGCCTTCAAATGGAAGAGATTCTCCATTTGGTGTCAGGGCAAGGGGGCTGGACCCTTTGTCCTGTATGGTGACCAGCATTTTTGACTACCTGTGGTCCCTCTCCAATGGGGGACTTCGGTTGATGACCCTTAAGGTGCACCTAGCAGCCATCTCTGCTTACCGGGGGTGCGGGCTGGTCAACAGTCAGTCGTGCAGTAGAAGGTGGCGTGGCACTTTTTCAAAGGCTTAGATCACATTTCCCCTCCGGTGCATGAACCACCACCACCACCACCGTGGAACTTGTTGCTGGTTTGGGCAAAGCTCATGGGCAAGCCATTCGAATTGATGCACAGGTGTGACATGTCTCATCTGTCGTGGAAGACCACATTCCTGGTGGCTATCACATCAGCCAGAAGGATCAGTGAGCTCTAGGTGCTTTCGGTGAAGTCTCCTTACCTGGTCTTCCACAGGGAGAAGGTTGTCCTGCACCCCAACCTGAAGTTCCTCCCGAAGGTGTGTTAGAGTTTCACTGAATCAAGTGATGACTCTTCCGGTGTTCTTCCCGAATAACACCTCGGAGGCTGAACACAGGCTCTATACTCTTGACCTAAGGCGAGTGCTCGCTTACTACAAAGAGTACATGGCTGGTGTTCGGGGAGAGGTTTTCCACCTGTTTGTCACCTATGCTGAAGCCGTACCTGGTAGACCTGCAGCCAAGTGGATGATTGGTAGGTGGATCACATCCTGCATTGATCTCTGCTATAGGATGGTAGGTAGGGGAGCCTCCCAGAGCCTAAGGGCTTATTCCACCCACCATACCACTGGTTCGGTGGCTGCTTCTAGGGATGTCCCTATCCAGGAAATCTACAGGGCTGCTGCCTGGAAGTCAGCACGCACCTTCATTTCCCATTACCACATTGACCTCGAATCATGCTGGGATGCTGGTTTTGGGATCTCAGTTCTCCAATCTCTGTTCCCTAAGTAGGGGATGTGTGCCTTGCCTCCCTCCTCCCAGAGAACTGCTAGGAGTCTGCCAGTAAGAGTGGATAGAACAACATATCCATGTCTCTAGAAACACAGGTTACTCACCTGTAACAGTAGATCTTCCACGGAGTGGTCTCTTGCAGCAGGTAAAGCACTTGGGTCATCGCCAGAGGCCAATGTGGCGCATGGCAGCTCTTCTAGCAGTCTTTTTCCAGGGGCCGCCGACACTTGACATCAGCTTCCTGTTTCCTATATAAGTGTGGGCAGTCCCTGGTATCCTCAGTTAATTTTCCTGCTGTCTTCAGCTCACACACAGCAGCTAGAGCAACTTCAGACAGCAGTCATCTACAAGAATTTGAGCAACCAAACAAATGTCCAAAGAATGTTCAAGCAAGACAACACTATTCCGTTCCTGCCATTGTGGTAGAAAGATCTATCGCTTCGACAACCACATTTCTTGTGTAAGGTGTCTGGGACCCACACACGACACCAGTTCCTGCATTCATTGTCAGGACTTCAACCAGGCAGCGCGTCATCGACGGTTGTTTGAAATCAAACATTTAATGGAGCAGAAAGTGTCTCTCATAGAGAGTCAGGGGGCTTGTCCCAAGAGTCCCCCCCACTGATTCTCATCGATAGCACAAAAAGGAGAAGGAGAAGCCCTTCTCATACTCTGTGCCTAAGCGCTTGTCGATGGCCACAGTCACAGGTGCCCCACCATCAATGGCGTGTTCTCAGCCTGCCTCTTTGTCGATAGGGAGATATACCGTCTCGTCGATGGCACTTTCTAGTGCATTGACAGCAGTTTATAATGAACCCTTTATGGGTTCCGTCAATGCACCATTGACGGGGGCTTCTCTCCTGCTGACTGGACTGTCATTTTCACAGCATAGCACTCTTTCCCCAGCGGCTCCATCAATGACTAGCCACATTCCACGAGGAAAACCTACTGCTTTTGCTATGCTGACTGCCCCTCCACCCTCACAGGTGGGTATCTACAGGGGCCAGGCGGATAGGGTTTTTTATCACCCAGAGCAAGACCTGCTCAGGCTATGCATCCAATCCTCTCCATCCTCTCTTTGGTTTCCCTACCGCCCCACTCAGAAAGAACTGGACGTTTCTACTGTAGTACAGCACGTCTTGCATGCCATGCGGCATGCTCCGCCCTCTGATCCAGGAGAGCCGAGCCATCCATCCCGTTCACTCACACCTCTGCCTAAACTGTTTCACAATGACAGGGATCTGCTTCCACCCTGGTCGCCTCCCCCTTATATGGAAGACTATTTGTCAGACGAGCCTGACTTCCCAGCAGATTTTACCAGAGATCTAGAGGACAAGGAATTCCAGGAGCTGGATTTCCAGCCCCACTCTCCTTTATTGGATCTGTCCTCATTAGAAGAGGATTTGCCCACACATACGGCTGCCCCTCCTCCAGATGACCCTTCTTTCCATGAAATGATGGTCCAAATTCAAAATGTCATGGGATTCTCCATTGCTGAACAAGACAGACAACGTAAGGATATGGCAGACTACTTGCAGTTACCCGGGGAGCCGGCCTTAGTGGTACCCCCACTAATCCAGACCTACCAAAATGCTATGCTTGCAGCCTGGCACCAACCTTCTTCTGTCACGGCTGTTCCCCATAAGGTGGATCGCATATACCAGGCTCCTCTGGATCACCCTTTTCTAGCCACTGTTCCTGAAGCAGATTCAGTGGTGATTGCTGCCACTCATGATTGTACTAAATGACCAAAGCACATGAGCTCCTTACCTCCTGATAAAGAATCCTGTAGGATAGATTATCTGGGAAAAAAGGTATTTCAATCCAGTATCATGAATCTCAGAATCCTGAATTATATGGGACACATGATCAAATACCAGTGTACACTCTGGTCATCTGCCATTGAATTAGTTAATAAACTCCCTCCTTCACAAGAAAGGGAACAGTTACTGGCTACAATAACCACCAGCAACTCCATTTCCCATCACCTACTCAGGTCGTGCTATGATGAAGTTGATACCTTGGCCCATATGTCAGCAACAGGCATTACCTTGAGTCGCTATGCTTGGCTTCATGTCTCTGGGTTCACATCTGATGTACAGCAGAGAGTGGTTAATGCCCCCTTTAATGGGTCCAAACTATTCGGGCAAGGTACCCAAACATTGATTGAAAAGCTTCAGGCAGAACTCTACGCACAGTTCATGGCATGTACCATACTTCACAGCCATCATACCATTCCTAATCCTCTTTTTATACGAAAAGAGGTGGAAAATACAGAGGCTCTAATAGAGGCAGTTTCAGAGGTCATTCCCAATCTACCAGAGCCAATGCCTCTGCTGCCAAGGGCTCCTGCTCACACCCTCCAGGTGGGGCGGGTCAGCTTGCCTCCCAGTGACCTACTGGGGCCCTGTTCACACTTCCTCGACCAGGCCTCAGAAGCTGTGGGCAGTCATTTTGCCCTCCATTTGGGGACCTACTAAACGATCACATCTGACGAGTGGGTACTCCAGATAATTCAGACGGGTCACACTCTGGAATTCCTGTCCAGACCTCCCTTTCACTCACCCCACTCAGTCCATTACACACCTGACCATATTGCTATTCTCCAGGAGGAATTACAGGCTCTTCTAACCAAGAGGGCCGTTTAGCCGGTTACCCCCTACAGAATACCAGAAGGGGTTCTACTCCCACTTCTTCCTGGTACCCAAGCGAACTGGAGATCTCAGACCAATACTGGATCTCAAACAACTGAATCTGTACATTCAGTACAAAAGATTCCACATGATCACCCTAAACTCTATCATGCCAATACTAAAACAAGAGGATTGGCTATGTGCCCTGGATATAAAGGATGCCTACCTTCATATCCCTATCCATCCTGCCCATCACAGGTTCCTACATTTTCACCTGTTGGGTCAACACTACCAATTTCGGGCACTCCCATTTGGCCTCTCCTCGGACCCACAAGTGTTCAACAAATGTCTAGTGGTAGTAGCAGCAGCCCTATGAAGGAACAGGCACTTTGTCTTCCCATACCTGGATGATTGGCTCATAAAAGCAGAGTCCAAAACGGCCCTGCTCTCTTCCCTAGAGGCAACCCTAACTCTGTTTCAAGCTCTAGGGATTACAGTCAATTGGCCGAAGTCCAATCTGACCCCTACACAGTCACTCCAACATATAGGAGCGGTCCTCGACACTGTCTCCACCAGGGCTTACCTCCTGGCCAACAGACAAGACAAGCTTTTATCTCTGGTGCTGCAGATACAAGCCCAGAAAGTTGTCACAGCCAGATACATGCTGTGTCTCCTATGTCACATGGCCGCTACCATCCCTATGGTAGCTTTCGTCATCTTCGGATGAGACCAGTCCAATGGGTTCTCCAGAACCAGTGGTCTCAAAGAACAGGAAATTTTGAAGACAAAATCAGAGTCAATCCCTCGTTGTGGACTGCCCTAGTATGGTGGACGCTCTGAGCTAACCTTTGTCATGGTATGCCCTTCCAGTCCCCCTGCACCCCTGCAGATGTTGACCACAGATGCATTCTTGGAAAGGTGGGGTGTGCACCTAGTTCCTTACAAGACACAAGGCAAGTGGACCACTTCTATCCCTCATCCCCACATCAATCTCCTGGAACTAAGGGCGGTTTGCTTAGCCCTCCAGGCTTTTCAACCTCACCTATCTCCGGGACAGTTGCTGATTCAGTCAGACAACACTGCAGTAGTATTCAACCTCAACAAACAAGGTACAAAATCCCATACTCTATGCAGGGAGACGCTTGCAGTCTGGCAGGAAACCATTTGGCAACACCTCACACTAACAGCCGTCCATCTACCAGGATGTTACAACCTCCTGGCCAACTCTCAGTTGCCAGTCATCCACACACAAATGGACACTTTATTACGAAGTGCTCCAGAAAATCTTTCATCTGTAGGGGACCCTGCAACTGGACCTGTTTGCCTCCCCAGTCAACCCACTGTCTCCCCAGATAC
Source organism: Neoceratodus forsteri (assembly GCA_016271365.2). Classification (NCBI taxonomy): domain Eukaryota; kingdom Metazoa; phylum Chordata; order Ceratodontiformes; family Ceratodontidae; genus Neoceratodus; species Neoceratodus forsteri. Next base: position 560,473,960 of record CM057458.1, read on the forward strand.
TATTCCATTATTCTGAGCAAAAAGGGATGGTCTGTAGATGCCCTGTTCCAAGTATGGACAGGACTCTTCTTCTATGCTTCCCCTCGTCCCACTCCTGCAACAGACTCTACTGAAACTACAACTCAAACCTACCACCATGATTCTCATAGCCCCACTGTGGCCTTGGCAGGTGTGGTTTCCCCTACTTCAGCAGTTCTCAGTAGAGGAACCCATTCCATTGCCAATCAGACCAGATCTCTTGACTCAGAATCAAGGGACTCTTCTACATCCCAACCTAAAGGTGCTACACATTCATGCTTGGCTCCTGAGGATGCTTTCATAGCATGTTTACAAGTGTCCTCTCCTGTTGCTAATATATTGCTGGCATCATGTAAAGCAGCAACCAGGGAAACATATAATGCCAAATGAAAGCGCTTTTCCATGTGGACTGCTTCCTGATCGCTGGATCCCTATTCCTGTCCATTGACAAACGTCTTGGATTACCTAGCCTCGATTGCTGAGACAGGATTAAGCTATTCCTCCATCAAAGTCCATTTGGCCTCCATTTTTGGCCTTCCATGAACCTCTGGATGGTAGATTAGTGTATCAACATCATCAAGCCAAAATGTTTCTAAGAGGAATGTTACATATTAAGCCACCTATCAGAAGACCCACTCCTCCGTGGGATCTCAATTTCCTAATAGAGAAATTAACTCTTGAGCCCTTTGAACCAGTGGCCACTTGTGACCTCCATTTTGTTTCATGGAAAACACTATTCTTAGTGGCTGTCACTTCAGCTTGACATATTTCTGAGCTCCATGCCCTCATGTGTAGAGAACCTTACTTGATTTTTCACAAAGATAGGGTGGCACTTCGTACCAACCCTTCCTTCCTACCTAAGGTAGTGACTGAACACACCTTAAACCAGTCCTTGGAGTTACTGGTCTATTATCCTGAACACTCCAATCGAGGTGAACACCTCTTACATACCTTAGATGTCCATTGTATATTACAATACTACACTAATCGAACTAAGATGATTAGAAAAACTTTTCAACTTTTTGTCACCTTCACTTCAGATAGGGAAGGTCTCCCAGTCACTAAACTGACACTTTCCAATTGGCTGGCACATTGCATAACATGTTGTTATTCAAAGTACAACAAGATATTACCTGGACCTGTCCAAGCCCATTCTACCAGAGCCATGGCCATTACTGCGGCCTTCTTTAAAGAGGCCTCTATCATGGATATCTGCAATGCAGCTACCTGGTCCACAATTCACACTTTCATGAAGCATTATAACTTAGATATTGCTTCACGCTGTAGGATGGCCTTTGGCCGAGCTGTCCTACAAGGCCTCCTGTCATAATGACCACCCTTTCTGGGTTTACTGCTTGGGATTCATCCCAAGTGTATTACCTGCTGCAAGAGACCACTCAGTGAAAGATAGTACAGTTATGTAAAATCTTACCATAACAGTAGATCTTTGAGGAGTGTCTCTTGCAGCAGCTATGATCCCACCCTCTGTCCCCCTCCTTCTCTAAGAGAACAAATTCTGGTCCAGTAATTTATGGGTTGGGATACCTAGGGTACCTCGGCTTCCCCTCAGTCCTCATTTAATGAGCTGAATCCAGCGGGGGAAATTGAGGATACCAGGGACTGCCCACACTTATATAGGAAACAGGAAGCTGATGTCATGAGTGGGTGGCCCCTGGAAAAAGACAGCTAGAAGAGGTGCTATGCATCACAGCGACATCTGGTGATGACCAAAGTGTATTACCTGCTACAAGAGACACTCCTCAAAGATCTACTGTTATGGTAAGATTTTACATAACTATACTTTCTAGGAGTGGTATATGTTGTTCATCCACATGGACCTACCCGACCTCCCCAGGCTCAGGCGCACAACCTCTGCTTCCACCAGGCAAGATCTGGTGTCATGGGGCAGAGCTGAGGGATATAACACCTGGGTAGGTGGGAGGAGCCAGCTTGAAGACTTTCTGGCACATCTTAAAGGGAAAGGACACTGCCAGTAAGTGTGGATGAACAACATATACCACTCCTAGAACTACTGTTACCGGTGAGTAACCTGTGTTTTCTGGTTGGAGCTGGGGGATTGGCCTCTAGCAGACAAGATTTACGATCGTGCATCCGCCAGTGGGATGATGGAGGATAACCAATTTATGAGCACTGGAAAGGTTGCAGGGGATCATCATCAAACCTCTTTCTGTCTCTGAATTCAAAATAACTTTATTAGCATGACAAGATATATAGGTATTGCCAAAGTTTATACATCAAACTGTTCATAAGACTAACAAATTACAATGTACTTTAATAAATCTATGTTGTATTTCCAAGCTAGTGGCAGGATGTTGTGTAGTTTGCAGCTATTTCTGCTACATCCTTTCTTTCCCCCAGCAGTACACAAAGTTTAGCTTCACCATTCATCTCTCTCTCTCTCTCCCTGTCTGTCTCCACCTCTTCTTTTTGTTAAAAGGAAAGCATCTTTTTACTTAGTTGGCTCAACACCTTACTGTGCTCATGTGTTAAATCTTCACAGGTGAAGAATGTATACAATTCCCCCTACCTACTCCCATTGCAGTCACTGAAGATGGAATTACAGTAATGAGGGTATAGTAATTTCAGTCACATAGGCTGCTTGCTTTGTGGTTTACTCCAAACAGAATGGAAGGAAAAAGGGGATGCTCAAAGAAGAGTCCATTGCCAGATTAGTTCTGGTTCAACACTGGCTCTGATGTGATGCTGAGACCAGCAGGTGATGCATTTGATAGAACGAGTTAAAGACAAATTATAAAAAGAAAAACAGGTTTAGAACTTTTTAACGTTATCGACCTAATGAGTATAATATCATCTTAAAATGAGACTAAAATTAACTAAATCATCATTTTTACAATTCATAATTTCTAGATTTATATTTATTTAAATGAGAAGCATTTGGAAAGTTAATGCGGTAACTGCTAGTACACAGCAGTGAACAGAGACAGTGGAATGGGACAGTTACACAGACAAATTGGTAATTTCTATTGGTGAAGGGCAAGCATAACAAGAGAAGAAATCAGGCACTGTAGGTTAGCTAGCCACCCTTCAGCAGGCTCGTGCTGAACATGAAATAAGACTCTCTAGGGGATCTTTGTTGCTAGCTTGGTTCTGAATGAGGATCAGAGGGTGCAGATAATCTAAAGACTACTTCAACCAGTAGCTCATTCCAAACTTTAACCACCCTGACACTAAACCAATGTTTTCTTCTATCGGTTTTATAATTTTCTCCATACAGTTGCAAAAGGTGAGCCCTTGTACAGTAAACCATGTCCCTAAGAACAAGGCCTAACTGCTGCCATAACAGAGCATCTGCAAGTGCTCTGAAAATGAGGCACATATCCCCCCCTAAGTCTTCGATATTCCAGGAAATATAACCCCAATGTCTGTAACCTTTCCTGATAAGATTTTCCTGATACTTCAGTGATAGAGCGTCATGCCTTTCTTTGGACTCTCTCAAGTGCATTTATGCCCCCTTTTCCACCCGGAACCCAAAACTATGAACAATATTCAACATGGGGCCTTACTAGCGAGGTATAAAGTGGGAGCTGTACCTCCTTGGCCCTACTTATGATATGCCTGTTAATGCAGTGCAAAATGGTGCTAGCTTTTTTCATCACCTGGTTATAATGCAGTTTAAAGTTAAGGTCATTACTCACTCTGAAACCCAAATCCCTCTCATCCAATACTGGTTTAAGATTCCCCCCACCCAGTACGTAATTAAACAAATGGTTACTTTTACCCAGGTGCATCACTGTGCACTTATTAGTACTGAAGCACAGTCTATTACTTATGGCCCACTGTTCTAGGTCCCTAAGGGCAGTCTCTAAGATTACAGCGTCCTCTTTTGTATTGACCACCAGTCCTAATCTAGTATCCGCAAATCTGGAGTGCCATGTCTGTGATGTAGTGCTCATGGATGAAATGTATATGTTAAACAAACATGGACTCAATGCAGAACCCTGAGGAACCCCGCTAGGCACCTCTGCCCATTCAGAATAGTCCCCTTTGATACATACTCTCCCCTTTGATACATAGCCCTTCCAAGATCCTTTCCTAACCCTTTCAATACATTTTCCAAACTCTATTAGTACCCTTTTCTATTTCAACAGCCTTCCTAATGCTTTTACTATCCCTTCCTAGCCATTTTAATGTCCATTCTTAACACTTTAAAGATCTCTTCCTAATGTTATTAAATCTCTTCCGAACCATTTCAAAATCCAAATTTCTAGCCTTTTCAATATATCTCTTCCTAACTCTTTCGACATTCCTTCCTAGTTGCTTATTTGTGTTAGTAACTCTACTCATCAAGGAAGATGATGTGAACCTTGAGGATGTTCAAATAGAAACTGTGCAGTTAGAATAGGAGCTCAAGAAATACATCATTAACTCTGAATTTCCTGAATTGGAACAAGGTTGCATACCAAGACAGACAAGTTTGAAAAATGATATTAAAAAGAGAAAAAGAAACGCAATCCTATGGGATCTCACTGATTATGTGACTAATCATGTTTACAATTGGGAACAGACATGGAGTTTAAGTAGAGGCTGACCCTGAAATAGGAGCAAATGCAAGAAAAATGGACTAGAAATAACAGCAAGCACAATAATAACTCAGACCCTGACACTACATCATCTCCTAGTGTCAGTGGGGAGCACCAGATCCCTTTTGTTTCAGAGTTGGAGGGGAGGGAGGGGGAGAGAGGTAGCAGAAAACCTAAAGGCCCTTCCCCCCAAATCAGGTCAAGGTCTAGGCAAAGAAACAATAAAACCAGGAGGGGAAAGAAAAAAAATAACAACAGCCTCAACAACCAGTGCGGAAATCAATGAGGACTCTGAACCAGCCGAAATAATTAACATATTCAATACAGAGTTAACAGAAATGCAAATGAAGGTATTATACAAAGGACTTAGTTTTATTCCCACAACAAAATCAGTTCATTTCCAATGTACAGGGGAACTCTTCAAATTATACAGAAAAATTGATCTTCATATCCATTTTGATGATAAGAATAGTGACATTTCAAGTTCTGAAGAGACAGTGGATTTAAACTTTGGGGACCAATCAAGTATATCTTCTATGGATGAAATACAGCAGAACTTTTGCAGACAGTAACCAGCGGATAGGATAGAAATGATGTTGAATCAGATATTGATTTTGCTTTAACAATTTTTGAAAGTGAAAACTTGTATGAAAATGTGATCCTTAGTGCAGGTGAGGAGGAGGGCTCTCACGTGGAACATCCAGGGCATGTGTTGTTTCAACATACTAATTTCAAGCCAGTTATTCTATGCTCCTATTGTATCTCATGTTCTGGCAGTAGAGGTCTTTCAAACAGTGTCTGACACTGAAATGAATGGTCTTTTTAATACTGTGACTATTACCACAATTGTTCCACCCTTGAATGCTAGCCATTAGAGGAATTAAAATCTATAAAGGATATAGTTATCAAGCTGGTGGACAAGGGTGGGAACATTGAGGTGATGTCACATGAGGAATACAAAATGGAGGCCTTAAAGGGGACAGGACATTTGTGCTGATTAGTAGCAGTTAGTTATGTTCCTATTTACAGAAATGAAATTCATACCTCCAAATGAACAATATTTTACTTTACCTAAATAAACACTGACATGAAAAACTGTGTTTTGAAATTATCTCTTTTTGTGGACAACATTCTGCACAGTTCTCTTCATGGAGCCAGTAATTTGGAACTTTTATTATGTCATAGTTTATGTATAGAATGCCAAACATGAGCTGTTGACTTATTATAACCATGACTTATGTTCTGTACACAAACAGTGACTCAGCCAGAACTCCAAATTACTGGTTCCATTAAGAGAACTGTAAACAGAGGGATGCCCATAAAAACAAAGCAATGCGAAATACTGTTTTTCACATCATTTCTTATACAGGTACAGTTAAATATGGATCACTTGGGAGTACAAGTGGATGCTGCCGCCTGCCGCCGGGGAGCGGGTGGTGGGGCTTTGGGTGGGTGGGTGGGGGCCACACTAGACACCAGGGAGATGTTTTGGGGGGTACTTACTTACTGCCCGCGATCGGCACATGGGATGTGGGGGTTCTGATACTTTCTGCTCCGCGATCGGCACATGGGATGTGGGGGTTCAGATACTTTCTGCTCTGCGGATCGGCACATGGGATGGGGGTTCTGTATACTTTCTGCCCGCGATCGGGCACATGGGATGTGGGGGTCTGATACTTTCTGCCCGCGACTCGGGCACATGGGATGTGGGGGTCTGATACTTTCTGCCCGCGATCGGGACATGGGATGGGGTTCAGATACTTTCTGCCTGCGCGATCGGGCACATGGGATGGGGGTCTGTATATTTTCTGCCCGCATCGGGCATTTTGGTCCACTGACCACCAGGGAGATGTACGGGAGGAGGTGGGGGACCCAAATTGCTGCCCGAGATCGGGCTGCAGGGTGCGTCAGTCCCCGACGGCTGCTGCCTGGCAGGGCGCCAGGTGCAAGTCCTCAGGGATCGGCACACCTACATGCTAATGGCATGCAAATGGGGCTATAATGACATGCAAATGGCCCCCCCTGCGCCTTGCATGTATTATGGCACCATTTGCATGTCAGCTTTTGAATATCGTGATTTTGCACATGGCGCTATCGGTACTTGCGCCACCGCCAGTTGACTGCTCCACTTTCGTCAACTTCGCGCTTGCGAAGTTCCACTGCGCCATGCACAGTGGCTATGGCTGTGGAGCGATATTCAAAGGAGTTGCTCAATAGTGCAACTCCTTTGAATATCGCACGGGACACACCCCTGCGCATCTATTTTGCGCAGCGCAAGGACTAGCGCCTTTGAATGGCGCAGTTTGAATATCCAGCCCATTGTATTTAACTTCCTAATCAGCACCATTTGTGTGGTTATCAAAGGAAAGCTTAAGCAGAAAAAAGTTCCAGCTTAATAGCCGAAAAAATTTGGTTTGTTCCAAACCTTTAGCTGAGAGAGAAAAAAGGAAAAATGAGCAGCCCCCTCTTCTTTCCTTCAGCTATAGCACAAACAGGAGTTTTAAGCCTTAAACAGTGTTTTACTTTCAGCCACAAACCAGTCACTAATAGGCAATCTTTTAAAGATTTAGGGCTTTTCAGGAGAGCGAGAGAGAGAGAGAGAGAGAGAGAGAAAAAAAAGAGTTCAACCTAAACAGCTGTATGTTCTTCCTTTCTTTCTTCTTTCTTAGCATAATTCTACAAGGAAAAAATACACATGGAGCTTTTGATTCAATAGTCAGTTTCCGGCATGAGAGTAGAACAGATAGGTATACTCTAGTTGTCCAGCCGCAGTTGATTTTAACCAATAAAGTAAACAGTTAGACCCTATATAAAATTTACCAACCAAGGATATCTCGTGCTGTTAGTCTGTTCTGAAGCTATAAGCTGCTTCATATCTTGTTATCGGCAGGACAGCTGCTTCATTCACTTTTGATGATATTTTAAACATGCAAAAAGAAACTAAACATGAAGCTCAGTAGTCATTAATCAATATCCAGGACATAAACACCACAACTAAGGTAAACTCTAGACATCTAACCTCTGAATTTAAACTTCTCCATACCACGGCATTCTTTTGACCAACAAAGCAATCAATTTACCAAAGAAAACAGTTGGGTTTGAGCCTAAATAAAGTTTACCTCCCGGATATAGCTCCTGCTGTTACTCCATTTGAAAACGTTCCAAGCTACTGCATTTCTTTTTTCAATCGCGATGGCATGTGCTCCTCTTGGTATTTCAGCATCTACTCCACCCGGCCATCCTGGATCATCTGTCGTCCAATTTGTTCCATTCCTGATATGGATTCAGGCCTGCATTTCTTTGTGTGGTACTTCCTGTCTGCTGTTAACTCACAAGGACAGACACACGCAAAAAGGTGGTGGCATCCTGATTTACACTGATGTCAACCTTAAAGCAGATATCTGTCATGAAGGTAGTTATTTGGTTGCATTCTACAATATCTTGTGGCAGTGTATTCCACATCCTGGGCACCCTAACTGTGAAGAAGTTTTGTGTTTTGTTTGTTTTTGTTCTGTTGACGTCAAGCTGTCTGTTGTGTCACCTGGCTACGATCTTCCGGGTGGAGAATGAAATACAACATAGTTCCATTAGGATGGGGGACTGGACAATTTTAAAAAGCTGGAGGAGGTCACCTCTTATTCTTCTGAGTTTAAGTGAATATAATCCTGTTCATTGAAGTCTTGTATCATAGTCCAGGTAGAGCAGGGAAAATGCAAGCATTACTCAGGGAGTTGGTGGGGGGGTCAAAAGGAAAAGAAGATGGCAAAGGGAGAGGCTTGAGTTAAGCTGAAAAGGGGAAGGAGGATTACAGAAAATGCAGGAAAGGTTAAGAAGGAATTACCCAGTGGGGGCTGGGGGTCCTGGTGCCAGCGGCGGCCAAACAAATTAAAGGAAGGGGTGAGGATAGAGGGAGAGGCTCAGGGTGTGCAGAACATGGGGACAGAAGATTAAAGACAGAAATAGACAAAGCTCAATGCAGTACACTTGGATAAGCAGTATAAATATGGGCATCTAATGAATATGTAATCCACATTTAACAAAGGCTAGTTTTTAACAATAACAGCAGATACACTGTAGGCATTTAATGAACATGAAAACCAGGTTTTAACAAAGGCTAGTTTTTATCAGTATCAGCAAATAAAAGGCATTATGCAGCATTAAATCCAAACTAAAAAATTAGTGATAAAAAGCAAGCAGGAATTAAAAGCAGCAAGCTGCCTAGTGCTGTCGGAGGGCAGAACAGTATGAAATCCCAAGGCAGCCAATGGCAGACAATCTGCGGCTTAGAAAGTCCAGTCAAATTAAGGGCTCTGAAGCCACGAAGATCTGAAGTACAGTCACATACCTGAAATACCTAGCTTGGGGTGGGCAGATCGAAGATAGATTTGCGGCTGGCTGAGGAAGGAGCCGGTCCTGCAGTTCCAGCTGAGTAGCCTGCTCACGGCTTATCTGAAATGCATAGCTTTTAGCACGCAGGTCAAAGATAGATTTGCAGCCGGCTGAAGAAGGAGCCGGTGCCACAGTTCCAGCTGAGTAGCCTGCTCAGGGATTATCTGAAATGCCTAACTTGGGGCAGGTGGGTAGAAGATAGATTTGCAGCTGGCTGAGGAAGGAGCCAGTGCCGCAGTTCCAGCTGAGTAGCCCACTCAGGGATTATCAGGTTGGTTACTTGCACTGTTTTCTGCTAGAACAAGTATGACAAACCCTTACTGGGCTCAGTAAAGGGTCACTCTACCAGGGGCATGGCTGCTTCCTTTGCCTCCTTGAGGAACAGGTTGGCTGCTGACATTTGTGCAGCCGCTACTTAGAGTTCTGTCCACACCTTTGTCAAGCACTACAGTTTGGACATTGCATCTCAATGCAGAGCAGGCTTCGGACTAGCAGTCCTCCAGGGCCTCCTCTCCTAATCTTCTTTGGGAGACTTCTACCTCCACCCAGCTGACCAGTGTCTCTCCTTACTGCTCGGGATTCAGTCCTAAAGGTGTTACCTGCTGCAAGAGCCCCCTTGAAGTAAGATAGTACAGATATATAAGAACTTACAGTAACAGTAGATCTTTGAGAGGAGCTCTTGCAGCAGGTACTATTTTCCCACCCACCTTCCCCCTGGTAGCTACTTCTCCATCATGGATACCTTTGTTTCCTCATTTAAGAGGAACCTTCTCAGTTCTCCATTTTTTACTCACTTGCCGGGGTCTCTGGCAGGAGAACTGAGGATGGGCCGGGGGACCACCCCTTTTATACCATACATGATGTTGGGGGCTGTCCCCCACTGTATACTGCTAGCTAGAAGTTTTCTGTGGGGTCCTGGTGCCTGCCAGCTTCAGTCCTAAAAGTGTTACCTGCTTCAAGAGCTCCTCGCGAATATCTACTGTTACAGTCAGTTCTTATGCATTTGTACTTTTCTGTCTGAGGGCACACATGTAAGATATAATAGATGTTTTCTGAGTGGGGGTGATCTTCCCATGTTTCTTTTATTACATCTAGTGGCTCTCTAGGTTGTCTACCATACAACATTTCAAATGGTGAAAAACCTGTTGAGGCTTGTGGCACTTTTCTGTAAGCAGAAAGCAGGTAAGGCAAGTATTGGTCCCAGCCTTCCCCTTCCCCTTGTACAAACCTTTTTAACATTTGTTTTAGGATTTGATTAAAATGCTCAACAAGACTGTCTGTCTGAGGGTCACATGGGGAGGTTTATATGGCAGTGATAGCTAGTAGTCTGTACAGCTCCTTCAGTAATACAGCACCAAAATTACTACCCCGATCAATAATAATCTCTTTAGGTATGCCCACCCTGCTGAAAATTTTGGCAAGCTCTGTTGCCACCTTTGGGGCTGTGATGGTATGCATTGGAACTGCCTCTGGGTATTGAGTAGCATAGTCACATACTACCAAAATGAATTGATTACCGTTTTTACTTTTATCTAAGGAGACAACCATATATTTCAGACTGTCTGCCTGTCTGTACCACTGGAAGCTACACCTTGAGACATCTCTCCCTGTATTTCACTTCTCATCCCCAAGGCAAAAACTCACTATGGTAGAGCAGCAATAAGTCACACCCTTCCTGTTCTATGGAAAAACATACAAAAAACTCTAAAGCTTGCAATTCCTGTGAAGCTGGCCTTCTTTAAAACTCTGTTTATGCGTTCATTCAAGGAAACCTATAATTGTCTCCACTAATGGCCCTCAAATCCTGTGCCTACATTAATTATCTCTGGATTTTCCTCTTTTCTTCTTACACCTTTCAGATCCTCTGTCTTCTCACCTAATACCTCCCTTGGCTGCCCCTCTGCTTCTTGTCTTATCTTTGCAGTTATATGCTGCTGCTTAATCCCTCATCCCTTGGAGGCTATCCTGTGTATATTGTACATAGTTATGATTGTATTACTACAGAGTACTGTTTCGATTGACTATTACCCGCCAATGCTATATTGATTGACTTTTACCTGCTTAATGCTTGGTGCATTACATGTGGTGTTATGAAATTATATGTTGTCATTGTATATATTCAATTGTAATTGTTATGTGACCCTTGTCCAGGTCCACCTTGTAAATGAGTTTACCCCAATGGTGTTCCGTCTGGTAAAATAAAATAAAGATTAAAATTGATTGATTGACATCCACTGCAATTCTCTCAAAAGGGACATCTATCAAGGATAGGAGCATCTTGACTATTTTATTCACTGGGGCCACTTTCTAACATTCAGCACAAGAACTGCAATAGGTAGCAACATTTTATGAACATACAAAATGCCAGCAGAAACAGGCCTCACAGTCTATCGAGTCTGCTCGTTTGTGCAGCTAGCCCCTCAAGTTGCAGCTTCCCCTGTCCCCCCCCCCCACTTCATGAATATCAGGCCAGTAAAATCTGTACAGCAATCTGACAAGGGTGCGGTCCCTCCCCTAATGACCAGCCATAGGATTATCATGTGTTGTCTATAACAACTCAGTTCTAGACCTTTTGGTTTAACCAATTGTTCTATCTGTTCCATTTTCTGAGGTTTAACCCAAACTGTACAGTAACTCATTAAAATTTTTAAACATAGGTTCACCCTGTTTTTGTTTCACCCCATAGCTGCTTAAAATAACCTTGGATAGAAACATTGTTAGTTTGCTCTGAAACTAAATCACAGTCAGTTATCAGTTTACTTTCAGCATTTTCATGTATTAACCCCTTATGCCCATCAGTTTTTCTTTGCCACTGTTTTTTCAGGTGTCTTTCTTTCTTTCTTTCTTAGACTTCCGGATCTTTGAGCTGGTTTCAAACAAGTCTTCATCAAAGTCACCAAAAGGAAAACTGTACCATCTGAGATTATCTTTGCCTGTGCTCTTGACATCATAGCTGCTGAAACATCAGGATTTACTCCCTCTGTGATTAACTCAATAAATCCTGAAAGGTCATTTCCAATAATCACAGGTACAGGTAACCTAGGTACTACCCCTACTTTCATTTGGTGTGACACCCCATTAATGTTCAGAGTCACTTGGGTGGTAGGATAGTATTGAGTGTCCCCATGGACGCAGATGACCCCAGTACCTGGTCCTTTGGCACAGTTCTTTCTGAGAACTTCAACATGCACCAGGGTTTGTCTGCTTCCTGAATCTGTAAGTCCCTTCATAGTCTTATCTGCCACCTTGACATCTGTTAAATACTTGCCCCAGTTTGCAAAGGACAAATCTGCTCCAGTGTTACCCTCTTTACTACAGCAGTTTCTTGCAATATGGCCTGGCTGATACAGCATCCCCTACCTCCATCCCTTCCTCTCCCCTCTTCTACCTATTGGACAACACTTCCATAAAATGACTTTCCAACATATAAGAATGTACATGTTGCTGTAAACCAATGAACTGTGTCTTTTGTCCAAATACTATTGTAGCTATGTACAATGTAACAGGAATGTGCAATTTTTAGCTGTAAACCAATGAACTATGTTTTGTCCAAATACTACTTTTGTAGCTCAGTACAATATGTCATTGAACCCTTGTAAATTAGCTCTGCTCAATGGTGTTTCTGAATATTCAATAAATAAAAGTTATAGCAAACAAAATCTTTGGGTGCAGATTTGTTACCCCCACTAGAGTTTTAATCAGACTTGGAGTTAAATCGAGAAAAAGAGGGTCTCACCAGTGTTTGGCTGTTACCTCACTGCTGTGGCATCTGTCTGGCCATCTGATAATCTTCAGCCAAAGAAACAGCCTTTTCCCCACTTTCTGGCCAGTGTTCTTTTACCCAAAGCTGCATGTCTGTAGGCAGGATGTTGATAAACTGCTTCATTGCAAGTGAGTTGATGATCTGTGGGACTGTTTTGCCCTCTGGTTGGAGCTATTCAATAAGGAGTTCTCTGAATCAGGTGAAGGCTTCTCAAGGATTGTTGACTGAGTGGTACTTCAGGGACCAGAATCTTTGCCTGTAGCTCTCCTAAGGTGTCACATTTTTTCAGGAATTCTCTTTTTACAAGGTCATAGTTTTCTCACTGTGCAGTGTCCATATTGCTGTAGGCATGTTGGGCTTTACCTGTCAGGTAAGGTACCAGCCTGATTGCTCATTGCTGCTTTGGCCACTGGCAGGCTGTGAACACTCTTTCAAAAGTTGACAGGTATACTTCAATGTCATCCGAGGGACACAATTTTGTAAGTTTAATGTCTTTTAAGTTGTTTGTGTTTTGTTGCTGTGCTGGACCTCTGCCAGATCCTCCAGCTTTGATAGTTGCAAGGCATCCAGCCATCGCTACTCCTGTCGCTTCATTTTTTTCTCTTCTCTGCTGCTCCTGTCGCTGCATCTTTCCTTTTCTCTGCTTCTTGAGTTGCTGCATTTCTTCTTTTCTCTGTGTCTCTTAATGTTGAATCTCTTTTTCTTGCTTTTGCATCTCTTCTCTTCTCTGTTTCACCGTCTCATTTTTTTCTATACTGTAGCCCACCATTTGAAAAAGGCAGTCAGGCTTTCTTGTTTTGTCACTGCCTGTTCATATTCCATCAGTGGTGCTGGCTGTAAAGTCTCAGCTTGGACTTCTGTCTGTGCTAGTTTGGCTGCCATCCTTCTGGTAATCACTTCTGGACTTGCTGCTGCAGAATCCATGCCTTTCTGCCATGCTTCCTTGGTACCAGGTCTAGTACCCATGCACAGAACTCTTCACTTAGAGTATGCATGGCACAAATCACACATCTTAATTCGAGGGAGGCTCTTGCAGCAGGCCAACACTGCTAGGACTTAGTCACTAGGACCACACAGAAACTTTCTAGCTAGCAGTCTCCCATAGGGGACCACCCACCACTGATGTCATACTCTGACGTCTGCCTATCCTGTGAAGGTGGGCAGTTCCCCCACACCTTCCCTAGTTCTTTCCAACCATCAACCCATGCACATCAGACCTTAGCAGACGCCGCAGCTACAGTCAGCTGCCATTTACCTGCGCTTGGCACGCTTTTTATTTTCTTTATTTTCTGCAGTATTAACATTGATTTTTCATTGTTACCGTCATCGAGTTTATGTCTTCTCCACCTGCCTCTTCTTTCAACCACTCCACAAAGTGTGCTTGAGGCAAATAAATTCCTGAAAAGGACAGCCACTCTGTAGGAGGCAGTATAGTGTAGTGGTTTAGGGCTTTGAGCTGCAATCCTGGAAACCCGGGTTTGAATCCCACAGCCCTACTTGCATACTGTGTGACCCTGAGCAAGTCATTTTACTTCCTTGTGCTCCCAGGTCACACCTGGAAACAAGCTTCAGCTTAGTGTGCCTTTCCTGGTTAAACAATCTCCTCTCACACTTGTATCCTGGCCTAGGCCCCAGCCACAACACCGAAGCCTGCCAGATTTGCTAGAAGTTCAATCTGGCCACTCGGAAGCATTGTCTTAAAATCCTGGAGAACCATCTAATCAAGCAGAAGCTCATCAAGATGAAAAAAGAGCTGCAGGGCAGGGACTCTTCAGCTTCACCTGCCCAGTCCTCTGGGGCTTCCTCCTCTTCTCAGTCCTGAGAAAAATCTGGTGGGAAGCACAAGTACCGGGACAAACACTAGGACCAGCCTGCTTCCCACTCATGTTCTACACATAAGCCCTCGACCGCGTTGGAGTCGTTCTTCCACAGGGGGTCAACCCCTATGGCCCCATTTGCCCTTACTCCCACTGGGCTGCTGGTGGTCATGCCACCTGCAATTATCTGTCATGGGCAGCAGCTCCTTAGGGCAGCAGACTCTGTCTCCTGCTCCTCGGCTCCTGATGCTCAGGCCCATTACCTATACAGGTTATCAGCTAGGAGACTCAGCTGATGTGTGTGCCACTAGTTTTGGCTCCTCTGCCATCTCCCCCAGCCAAGGCACTGCCTACTTCAATCCCCTCTGCTGGGCTGGATGCCAGACTTTCTCAGCAGCACCTGCAGCAGGCTACCAGTGTCTCTGTACCGATCTATTATACCCTGTTCTCTGTGTGGTGGACCTTCGTACAGAAGCAGACCTCCGCTTCTCAGGGCCTACCTCTGGCATCCCACAGGTGGCCCGCAGGGGACCTTCCACTCCAGGACAGGGAGAAGTTGTGTACCAGTGCCAGCCGAATGCTGGGGTGCACTGGATCCAGACCTGATGTCAGTTCTGGCTCTCACCAGGATGGGTACCTGCCAGTTGAGAGTGAGCCGGATGAGGATGACTCTGATTATTTGGAGTCTTCCTCCTCCCCAGGGGACTCTTTTGAATGTGAGGAGCCTGTTTAGGTAGTTCCCAATCCCCTCCTGATGATCCATCATTTACGGACATCACGAGGCACATCCAGGCCACCATGGGCTGGGAAACAGTGGAGCAGGAACTGGAGTGGCGCTGCTTGGCCATTTATTTGAGACAGCCAGATGCCTTCCCTATTGTAGTGCCACCCTTGATTGACTCATGATGATGATGATGTCATGAGGATGGTTTGGAATCACCTCTTGACCACTCTTCTGGTGCCTAAGAAAATGGACAGGCTCTACCATGCTCCAGCTGGTAAGCCCTTTTTTGGGGGTCCATCCTAAAGCTGACTCTGTGGTCATCAACACGGTCCATAACCACACCAAGAAATCCAAGCACCTTAGTGCTCTTCCCCTGGACAGGAAATCCAGACAGCTGGACCACCTGGGTAAGCGTGTCTTTGCATACACCACCCTGGCTATCCAGGCCATTAACTACTTTGCCTACATGGTCCAATATCAGAATGTCCTCTGGGACCAGGCCAGGGAACTAGTTCAGGCTTTGCCCAATAATCCCTCCAAAACACAGTTCACCCAGCTCCTCAAGGCAGGCTCCAACATAGTTAATCACATTCTTTAGGCCGCCATCGATGCTGTGGATGCCTTGGGCAGGAGAGTGGCCACAGCACCATTCTTGGCTCTGGGTGTCCGGCTTTGCCTCGCATGTGCAGTCCAGTATTTTGGACGCCCCCTTTTGGGGCTCCATCCTATTTGAAGGGGATGTTCAGGATCTAATTTCCTCACTCCAGGAGTCACCCTCCATTCCATTCACTCACTATAGCATACCCAACCTAAGACTGGACAGCATCCTCCATTTCACCTCTGTTCCCACAAAAAAGCCCACCCCCCTAGCCAAAGGTCAGGGCAAATGCAAAGTGGTGTTAGCCTCATTCACAGCCTCTGCTAGGGCCCCTGAAGTACCCACAGCTGCTCTCCCGGCACCTGCTCCTACCTCCTGAATCCTTAGCTCTCCCCCAGGAAGGATTATGGTGGAGGCTGTTGGGAACAGTTCTTCCTTCATCTCAACAGGTGGAGGGACATTACCTCACACAGCTGGGTGCTACAGATCATAGAACATGACCACGCACTAGAATTTCTGGAGTGGCCCCCAGAAAAATCCTCTGGAAAACTCCTCATCCCTCAGCTCATCTGCTTCTCATCTGGGAGGAAATTCAGGCTTTTCTGCAAAAAAGGGTCATAGAGCCTGCCCCTCCAGCACAGTGGGGCATGGGATTCTACTCCCACTTTTTCCTTGTCCCCAAAAAGATCGGGGGATCTACAACCTATCCTGGATCTCAGTCATCTGAACTTGTACATAGAGTACAAATGCTTCAGAATGTTCACACTTCAGGTGCTGTTGCTCCTCCTGCATCGGAGAGATTGACAGTGTTCTCTGGACAGGCAGGATGCATACCTGCATATCAAGAGTTTTCCTTCCCATCGATGCTTCCTTCTCTTCCAGTTTCAGGGAGCCCATTTTCAATTCCAGGTTCTCCCTTTTGACTTCTATTCAGCCCCAGATTCTTTACCAAGTGCCTGGTGGTGGTAGTGGCTGCCTTGGGAGACAAGGCTTCTATGTGTTTCCCCTACCTGGATGATTGGCTGTTAGCAACACCCTCCAAGGACTGTCTGGTCCTGACCCTGGAGTATACCTTCCACCTGTTTCAGGCCTTGGGTATCACCATCAATCAGTCAAAGTCCTGCCAGTTTCCTTGCCAGCACCTCCAGTACATGGGGGTGGTTCTGGATACCACCCAGGGCATGGCCTTCGTGCCCCTGGACAGTGCGGAATGCCTGATGTCCCAGGTTCACCTGGTCTCCTCCAGTCGCCAGGTCTCCATCAGGGTTTCCTGTGACTTCTAGGCCACATGGTGGCAGTCATTGCCATGGTTTTCCATGCTCATCTTCACATGCATATTCCTCAGTGGACATTGAGAGGTCAGTGGGATCAACACATGGATGACCTGGACCAATTGGTCATGGTCTCTGATTTGGTCCAGAGAGTCCTATTGTGGTGGCTAAAGCAGGCCAATCTGCTTTTGTGTTGTTTTCTTTCAAATCTTGCCTCCTCATCAGATTCTCATGATGGATGCCATGGGTCTGGGATGGGGAGCTCACTTGGATGCTCACCAGACTCCAGGCACTTGGACAGAAGTGGAACAGGATCTCCACATTAATGTTCTGGAGGTGCGAGTGGTTCTTTACACTCTGCAAGCCTTTCAGACTCATCTCCTTCCTAGTCTGCTGTTGGTGCAGATGGACAACGTGTGTGGTGTATTACATCAACAAACAGGGGGGAACTCACTCTCACTCCTGTGTTGATTGATGATGAGGGTTTGGTATTGAGCCATTGAGCTTGGTCTGAATCATCCATGTTTCAGGCATCCAAAACATCCTGGTGGACAGTCATAGCTGCTCTGGTCAAGGGCCCATGTGTGCGAGCTTCTGACGTCAGTGGTCGAAGATCTCTTCGACAGATGGGGTCAACCAGAGCGGGACCTTTTTTTCCCCTATTCAATGCAAAACTGATGCTTTTCTGCCCATTCGATCCCAGGCCTGGAGTTTTCTGGTGAGATGCATTGTCCTTCTCCCAGAAGGGGAGGTTTCTGTACACTTCCTCTTTCCACTCGGTCAGAGGGTGCTGCTCAAACCCCAGTTGGAAGGGGCAGAGATGATATTCATAACCCCCTTCTGACTGTGTCATATTTGGTTCCCCTTGCTGCAGCAGCTGGTGGAGGAACCTATGGTGTCCTTGCCCCTGTGCACCAGCTTGCTCTCCCAGGACCAGGTTACCCTTGTCCATCCAGATGTAAAATCTCTGCATCTCCATGTGTGGCTCCTGCGGACTTGGCTGACACCCGCTTTGGAGTGTCTTCCAAGTTTGCAAATGTCCTGGTGGTTGCTAGAAAGCCCTCCACCAGGGCCACTTATGCCATGAAATGCAAGAGTTTCATCCTTTGGGCTGCTGCGTGCCAACTGGACCCCTTCACCTACCCGGTGAATCAGCTGTTGGGAGTACTTTCTCTCCCTCTCAGACTTGGGCTTGGGGTACTCCTCCTTCAAGGTGCATCTTTCTGCCATCTCTGCATACCATGTGCTTGTCGAGGGCAGGGCCGTGGCTAAGCTTGAGGTGTCTCACACCTTTCTGTGGGCATTTTGAATCTGAAACCTCCCATTTGGGACCTGGTCCCTCCATGAGACCTCAATTTGTGTTGGAGAAGCTCATGTTACCTCCCTCTGAACCGGACGGGAGTTGCTAGCTTCGCTTTCTGTCGTGGAACGTGCTCTTTTTAGTTGGTGTTACTTTTGCTCAAAGGATTTCTGAGCTCCAGGCTCTAATGTGTAAAGAGCCTTATCTATTTTTTCACAAAGCCTTAGCATACTAATCCTGAGTTTTTTCCCCAAGGTGGTGTTGGAGTTTACTTTGAAGCAATCCATCCACCTACGGGTTTGTTATCCTGAGTATTCTAATCAGGGGGAGGCTTTGCTCCATATTTTGGATGTACATAGAATCTTGTGGCACTGTATACACCAAACCAAGACTTAAAGGAAGTCTGAGCAGTTGTTTGTTTCATTTGCCCCTAAGAGAGAGGGTGCTCAGGTTTCCAAACAGTGTCTGTCTAAGTGGTTAGCCATTTGCATTGTTTATTGCTACCATCAGTACAACAAGGGCCTTCCGGGAGTGGTTAAGGGCCATTCCACCCAAGGGTATGGCCTCCTCCACAGCCTGTTTCAGAAATGTGTCTGCTGTGGACATTTGTGCAGCCACCACCTGGAGTTCTGTCCACACCTTTACCAAGCATTACAGTCTAGACATTGCTTCAAGGAACAGGGCCAATTTCAGCCTCGCTGTTCTGCAAGGCCTTCTCTCCTAGGCTGTTGGCTGCTGTCTAACCTTCTCCCGGTGCTGTTTCCTTTTCATTGCCAGAACTGCTTGTGACTCAGTCCTAGTAGTGTTTCCCGGCTAGAAGATCCTCCCTCGAAGTATGATGGTACAGTTACGTAAGACCTTACTATAACAGTAGAGCTTCGAGAGGAACTCTTGCGGCAGGCCCTGATTTTCCCTCCCTCCTTACCCCTCTGTCGTCCTGCTGTTTTCTTTTCCATTTGCCTGGGTTTCCTGCTTCCCTCTTCCTTTTTGACTCTCAGGAACCTCCTCTGTTATTTTTTTGCTGCCCACTCCATGACTTCAGCAGGAGAACCAAGGAGGATGTGGGGGACCACCCACCTTTATAGGATAGGCCGACTTCAGAGGGTGACATCAGTGATGGGCGGTCCCTCATGGTAGACTGCTAGATAGAAAATTTCCATGTGGTCCTGGTGGTTAAGTCAGACCAGTGTTGACCTGCTGAAAGAGCGCCTCTCAAAGATCTACTGTTAGAAACATTTAGAAGCATAGAAACATAGAAGTTGATGGCAGATAAGGACCGCAAGGCCCATCCAGTCTGCCCATTTCTTTTTCTACCTTATAAATGTGCCATCAGCCTTTGCTCTGCCAATGGCCTATCTATTCATACTCATCCATATTGCTCCCTTATGCCTATCCCATGCCTGTTTAAAGCCCTGCACTGTATTCATATCCACCACTTTCTACACAGAAAAATAAAAACATAGCCTTTGATGACAGATAAGGACCACTTGGCCCAACCAGTCTGCCCATTTCCCTACTTATTGGATAAGCTGCAGATTCTAGTTAACCAACAGCCTACTTTCTGCAACCCCCCACTATAATTGCCTTATGTCTGTCCCATGCATGTTTGAATTCCCCCACTGTTTTAGACCCCACAACCTCTCCAGGAAGGCAGTTCCATGGTCCACCACTCTCTCTGTGAAAAAGAATTTCCTCACATTACCCCAGAGCCATCCCCCCTCTAACTTTAAATTGTGCCCCCTTGTTCTTACACATCTCTTTTTCTGAAAGATGCTACCCTCCTAGACTTTGCTGATTCCTCTGAGGTACTTAAAAGTTTCTATCATGTCCCTCCTGTCCCTCCTTTCATCAAGAGTATACATATTAAGCTCTCTCAGTCTCTCTTCATATGGTTTCTGATGTAGACCCTGCACCATTTTAGTTGCCCTCTTCTGGACTGCTTCCATCCTGTCTATGTCCTTGCATAGATGAGGTCTCCAAAACTGCACGCAGTACTCCAGATGGGGTCTCACCAACTGTCTGTACAGAGGGATAGCCACTTCCCTTTTTCTACTTGTGATGCCCCTCCCTATGCATCCCAGTATCCTCCTGGCTCTCCTTACTGACTTCTCACATTGCTTACCCACCTTTAGGTCATCTGATATGACTACACCCAGATCCCTTTCCATTACTGTTGTTGTTGTTAGTACCTCTCCTGCTATTGTGTACTCTTCTCCTGGATTTTTATTTCCCAGGTGCATTACTTTGCATTTCTTTGCATTGAATCTAAGTTGCCATATGTCTGACCATTCCTTCAACCTTGCTAAGTCCCTTCTCATCCTTTCTACCTCCCCTTGTGTATCAACTCTGTTACAGATCTTTGTGTCATCTGCAAAGAGGCATACCTTTCCTTCCAGACCCTCTGCAATGTCACCTTTAAAGACGTTGAAGAGGACTGGACCCAGTACTGAGCCCTGAGGTACTCCACTAGTAACAACCCTTTCTTCAAAATGTGTTCCATTCACTATTACCTTCTGTGTCCTGTTGTGCAGCCAGTTTGCTACCCAGACTACCACCCTGGGACCCACTCTCAGGCTAGCTAACTTGATTATTAATCTTTTGTGCGGGACTGTGTCAAATGCCTTGCTAAAGTCTAGATAAGCCATATCCACAGCCCCTCCCTGGTCTATTACTTTGGTCACCCGTCAAAGAAATCGATTAGATTCATCTGACATGACCTTCCTGTTGTGAATCCATGCTGCTTTGGGTCCTGTGCCCCGCTGGCCTCTAGGTACTCAACAATTCTTTCTTTCAGAAATGATTCCATTATTTTCCCCACCACTGAGGTCAGACTAACAGGTCTGTAGTTTCCTGCTTCTGCCTTGCTCCCACTTTTGTGAAGGGGAATCACATCTGCCCTCCTCCAGTCCTCAGGTACCACCCCATCCTCCCATGATTCGTTAAAAAGTGTGTTCAGTGGTGTCACTAGTTCCTCCCTTAGTTCTTTTAGGATTCTAGGGTGAATCCCATCAGGCCCCATTGCTTTGTCCATCTTGAGTTTTAGGAGTTCTTTCAGGACTCTTTCTTCTGTAATTGGACTGGCGTCAACTCCACTACCCAGAGTGCTTCTATTATTTGGTTTAGGTAACTCCTCCTCTTCTTCTTTTATGAATACTGAGCAAAGGTATTCATTCAGTATCTCTGCCTTTTCACTGTCTCCCTCTACCCACCTCCCCTCCCCTCTCTTTTATTAATCTTCACTATCCCTCCCTTAACCTTTCTATGCTCCCTAATGTACCTATAAAAGGTTTTATCCCCCTTCTTAACTGAGTTGGCTATCTTTTCTTTGGTTTGGGCCTTTGCTTTTCTGACTGCCTTCCCCACTTCTTTCTGCTTTAATTGATACAGTTCCCTGTCATGCTCCTTCTGTGATTCCTTATACTTTTGAATGCAGCCTTTTTCTCCTTAACCTTCCCTGGCACCTCTTTTGAGAACCATAGTGATTTTTTATTCCGCTTTGTTTTCTTTATTTGTTTTACACAAAGGCTTGTTGCCTCCATGATGGCAGTTTTGATTTTTCTCCATTGTTCTTCCACCCCTCCTTTCTGGCCATTTGCTAATGCTTTCCTCAGGTATTCACCCATTATGCCAAAGTCAGCTCTTCTAAAGTCCAGTATCATTGTCTTTGTATGGCTTGTCTTCATTGTTGTGTTTATTGTGAAGCACACTGTGTAGTGGTCGCTTGTTCCTAGATGTCTACTGACTTCTAAATTTGTGATCCTCTGTCCATTTGAGAGTACCAGGTCTAATATTGCTCCCTCCCGAGTGGGTTCCACCACTGGCTGTCTAAGGCATGCCTCCTGTAGGGCATCGAGAATGACCCTGCTCTTGGCTGTGGCTGCAGTCCATGTCGTCCAGTTAACATCTGGCATATTCAGGTCCCCCATCAATAGTATCTCCCCTTTTTCAGCCATTTTGAGAATGCCCTCTATTATTTTCTTGTTCATTTCCTCCCCTTGAGATGGGGGTCTGTATATAAGCCCTGTGCAGATTGTGATGACATTCGCTGTCTCCTAGGTGACCTAGAATGCCTCTTGTCCTCCCCCTTTACTTTTTAGTTCTGTAGCTTTGATCCCTTCCCTTATGTAGAGAGCTACTCCACCTCCTCTTTTAACCTCCCTGTCCCTTCTGTAGATTGTGTACCCTGGTATGTTGACATCCCAGTCATGGTTCTCTGTGTACCATGTTTCTGTGACTGCCACAATATCCAGGTGTTCCTCTTCCATCAGGGCTACTAGCTCTGGAAGCTTGTTTCCCAGACTACAGCATTGGTACTCATTGCCCTCCATTTAATGTTGGCTTTATCCTTTTTTTCCCCATCCCTGCTCTTATTGCCCTGTCTACTTTTCCATTTACCCCTATTCTGCCTTCTGTCAAGCTCTGTACCTCAGTGTTTACCCTACTACTTGCCATGTTTTGGGGGGGAGGCTTGAACTTTCCTGTTTCCTATCAGCACCTCCCCCCTTGGCTAGTTTAAAAGCTGAGGTAGACCGTTCCATGCATCCACCACCCTTTCTGTGAAAAAGAACTTCCTCACATTACCCCTTAATCTGCCTCCCTCTAATCTCATGCTGTGTCCTCTTGTCCTGCTATTTTTCTTATATTGAAACATGTTAGACTATTTCACCTTGTTAGTGCCCTTAAGGTGTTTGAATGTTTTGATCATATCACCTCTCTCCCTCCATTGCTCTAGGATATACATATTGAGCTCCATTAATCTGTCCTCATATGTTTTCTGATGCAGTCCCTGCACCATTTTGGTTGCCCATCTCTGGACTGCCTCAGTTTGGTTAATGTCCTTGTGAAGGTGTGGCCTCCAGTACTACACGCAGTACTCCAGATGGGGTCTAACCAGTGTCTTGTAAAGAGGGATTATTACCTCCCTTTTCTGACTTGTGATACCCCTACTAATACACCCCAACATCCCCCTATCCTTGCCTACTGCTTCAGTGGTCTGCTTGGATGATTTCAGGTCATCAGTGATGATGACGCCCAAGTCTCTTTCTTCCCTTGTGACTGCCAACAACTCCCCTCCCAGCCTATAGGTGGCTTCAGGGTTTCTCATCCCTATTTGCATGATCTTGCACTTCTTTCCATTAAACCCCAGTTGCCACTCTTCTGACCATTCTGCTAGTTTATCCAGATCTCTAATCATTCTGCCCACCCCATTTAGATCACCTACTCTGCTGCAAATCTTGGTGTCATCTGGAAAACAGACAAACCTTACCCTCCAGTCCATCTGCAATGTCACTGATGAAGATATTGAAGAGGACGGGCCCCTGGACTGATCCCTGAGGTACCCCACTGTTGACTTGCATCTCTTCTTAAATGTTTACCATTTGCCACCACTCTCTGTTTTCTGACCATCAACCAGTTTGTCACACAGTTGACCAATTTCTGACCCACCCGAACCTACCCAGCTTATTAATCAATCTTATATGTGGAACAGTATTGAAAGCTTTGCTTAAGTCAAGGTAGGTGACATCAACTGCTCCCCCTTGGTCTACCACTCTGGTTACCCAGTCAAAGAAATCTATGAGATTAGTTTGACAGGACCTTCCTTTTGTAAACCCACGCTGTCTTGGATCCTGTGCTCCTCTGGATTCCAGGTGTTGCACTATCCTTTCCTTAAGGAGTGCCTCCATAATCTTGCCCACTACTAAGGTAAGATTGACTGGTCTGTAGTTTCCTGCCTCCTCCCTGCTACCACTCTTGTGGAGCGGAATTACATGAGCCATTCTCCAGTCTTCTGGGACCTTTCCTGCGTTCCTGTTACGGTAAGTTCTTACATAACTGTACTTTCTCACACCATCTGTCATCAAGGCTCACGTCAGGAAACATGCAGACCAGGAGAAGTTGTAAAATTCACAAGTAGTGTTTTACTACTATCAATAACAATAGAAGAAAAATTTAAAAAAAAATTTGAAATGGTTGCAAACATAGGCAGTCCAAACATAAGTCCACTTTCTGAGCTCAAAACAAAATCTCAAAACAAAAACTAAAACTATCCAGCCTTCTCTCGTCTTTAATACGCGTTTTTTTATATGAAATTATATGTTATTGTTTCTGCAATAAAAACAATTAATTTCTCATGCCA
The DNA here is from genome assembly GCA_016271365.2 of Neoceratodus forsteri. Classification (NCBI taxonomy): domain Eukaryota; kingdom Metazoa; phylum Chordata; order Ceratodontiformes; family Ceratodontidae; genus Neoceratodus; species Neoceratodus forsteri. Next base: position 560,498,538 of record CM057458.1, read on the forward strand.
GAAATCACATTACATAACTTCATATTATTTATTTATTTAGTTTTTGTTGTCCGGGTAAGTGCACTAGACAAATCCTGCCTATTTTCAGGCACGACCCAGGGGAGGGGGATACAGATGAATGCCAACTGACCTTGAACCAGATTAAGCTGTTGGTGGTATTTTTAGTGAATGAGGGAAATTTGGCCAGGGCATCGGGGAAATTCCCCTACTCTCTGGAGGCAGAGGGCGCTGTGTGGCTAAGCAGCGCTACTGCTCAGTGGCATCTGGAGCTTTGGGAGAGATGGACGTATGGGAGGCTGAGGAGTAGGTCTCCTCCTTGGCTCCCTATTGTATTACTATGGAGGCCTGTTTAAATGGAGAATCAGTGGAAAGAGGAAATATGACAGCAGAGTCAAGGTATGAAGAGGAGGACTCACTGATGGATGTGGTTTCACGAGTCCAGGTACAGCAGCAGGAATCACTGCTTGAAGAACAGGTAACAGTGCAGGATTTGTGGTCTCAAGTTGACGAGGTGGAACGCTGCTATCAGGCAGTGAGGACGCGTTTGCAGGAGGCACTGGAGTGGAGGACAGAAGTAGCGGTGGTACAGAAAGCGGAAGCACAGGAAAGAAAGATGGTCACAGACATGGAAGAGGGAGAAGTTACGATTGAGGAAGCGGTGAGTCAAACTGGCAATATTTTGGAGATGGACTGCACAGAAAATGCTGGGGTAACCTTTGCTGAAAGGTGAGATGTAATGCAGGTGCAGCAAACAGTAAGTTCGGGGACTGATAGGAGAGATATGGACATGTTAGTTGGACAAACGGCAGACACAAGTGATATAGAAGCTTCTGCTCAAATTGTGCTGCCAGCTGTAACTTTCAATATTGGGTCCTCTGTAGGAGGCTCGAAGAGATCTTTAAAAGAAGGGGGGAAAAGCAGGAAGATACAGAGTCATGTTGTGGATGGTCCCAGGCAGGGGCAAAACCAGCAACAATTGGAAAAAGACCCAGGTAATTGGGTGGCAACAGCCTTGCAAGCTGCAGGCTGGGTGAAAAACTCTACAGGGAATGGGTGGGATGCAAATCTGAATAAGGAAGATTCTCCTGTATTAAAACGTTCTGGAGCTCCAGAAGGGGCCTCCCCCTAGAGGTTACAGTTACTACCTCAGTACCCCCAGGACAGCTTTCTCCTATAGGGGAAGAATTAGTTCAGCAACAAGATGAACCTCATCCCTTGCTAAAAATTATTAGAGACCAGGAAGCAGAGGGTTCCAGTGCTTTAGTAGAGGAAACTGTGAGAGTAAAGGAGGTGGTGCACCAGGGAACCACTTCTGTGGATTCATCAGAGAATGTTTATCTGGTTTCAGCTCCTGATAAAGCATGGCATGGGAAGGTAACGGAGCATTTGTTTCCAACTCATAAAGGCCCTTTGTTGGAACCTGCAGAAAGAAGGAATGCTGTAAGACTAAAATACAGGGGTGATGTTGCCTCAGTCCCAGACAGGAAATTTGTTGGTAGAGTTTTGTTAAAACACAGTATGAAGTATTATGCATACGAGATTTATGCTTTAATACATGTGCCAGGAGATGTGATTTTTGATGTTAGTTTCAAGCACCCTGCAGGATTAGAAAGATTCTGGAAGCAATTCCGGATTATGAAGCTTTCACCCTTATGGAGGCCTTTTCTAGCTATTCCGCTAACAAAACCCCTAACAAAAAAGATTACAGTTTTATTTCGTAATAAAGGGGTGAATGTTGCGGATATCACATATTGGTTGCAGCAGCATTGTACTGTTAAAGGTTTTCCTGAGCCTATTTTGGATGAGGAACAATTATGGACGGGGGGGGGGTGGAAATATCAAGTGGTTCGGAATCTGGTGAATGGTCAGATTAGTCATTTACCAAATTGTTTTTTTTGGGTCAGGACAGGGGAGTGATTGTCTATCCTGGGCAACCATGGGCCTGTTTCAGATGTGGGGACGTGGGTCACCTCAGTAATGTGTGTGATAAGCAAAAATGTGGATTGTGTGGGGATTTGGGGCATGTAAGGGCTCATTGTCGGCAACCATTAAAATGTAACTTATGTGAGGAACAAGAGCATTCTTTTCGTACCTGCTCATGGGCCTCGCATAATAATGGAGATAGTACTGTTAGAGCTGAGCAGGATGTATATGTAGCCACAGCGCAAAAAGAGAAAATGAGAATGGTTGAGTTGTTGACTATAGTTCCTGATAGAAGTCCATTGCCACAAAGGGTTCCAAGGAAGATGGGTAAGGCTGCAACTTTGGAAAAAGGAGTAGGGGAAGAAAGTTTAGAGGGAAACAATCAAAATGGTGTACAAAATTTAGGTGTGGAAGTAGGATCAGAGGAATTAGTGGAAGCAACAAGCCACCCTTGTCAGGTAGAAGGAGGTGACGGGGAGAAGGAAGAGGTGGATCAGATAGAGGGAATAGTAGAAGAAGGTGTTTCCTTGCCCCCCCAGTACAGTTAGAGGCAGATTTCCAGAGGGTAATCAAATCCACAGCAGGAAAGCTACTAGCAACTGCCTCGGTGCAGCCTAAAAGAATGGATGAGGTAGCAGTACAAAATTCATATGCACTGTTGTTTGAGGAAGGGATGGAGGAGGATGGCTGTGAATCAGATTTTTCCTCAGTGGCCTCCTCTCAGGCAGATGGAGTTTCAGAGTCTGGTCCTCCAGAAAAACTGAAAACTAGGAAGAGAAAGAAGAAAAAAATGAGGAAATTGGATATTTTTTATTTCTTTTGTGCATTGGTTATGGTTATCTCCTTTCTTACAGTTAATGTTAATAGCATAAAGTCCTATGAGAGGAGACAGAGCACTTTTCTGAGTCTCAGCATTGGGGGTGGGCAAGTTATCTTGTTACAAGATACTCCGTTACATTCCTTACTTGAAGTACAGGCTGCACAGAAAGATTGGCGGTGGGGTGTATCATATTGGTCGGTAGGAGAAGAACAGTGCTCTGGGTTAGGGGTGCTTTTTACAGGGGTTGTTCTTCAGGTATTGCATGTTTATGATATAATACCAGGAAGGGTCATGGTTATGGATGTTATACTACAGAAGGAAGTATTCCGGATTATAAATATATATGCCCGTCAGACTAAAGCAGAAAGATCTAGTGTGTTTAAACAGGTCGAACCTTATTTGAACACTTCTAAATTGGTGTTATGGGGTGGAGATTTTAATTGTGGGCTTTCGCATAGGGATTGGGGAAGGGCTACACAGAAAGTCTTTTGTGATACTAATACGTTGTTAGCAGTTTTGCGTAGGAATAATTTGAAAGATGTGTATGACATTTTACAGCACAGAGTCAAAACATACTTTTTTTTAAAGGAAGGCTATCTACCAGGATAGACTTTTGGTTTGTATTAGCAAGGATGACTTGTCAAGTGGTGGAATTGTCGCCATTGGAAACGTCAGACCATCTGGCAGTTAAATTAAGGTTGGGAGAAAGACAAAAGTTAATAGTAGGGAGGGGCTGCTGGAAAATGAATACTTCAATGTTGCAGGATGCTTTGGTAGAAAAATCTATAATAGAGTTATTTCAAGCAAGAAAGGATATATGCTTTATGTATGAGAGCCCAATAGAATGGCGGGAAGATACAAAGAGGGATCTGCAATATTGGTATGTAACTTTTACGAAAAGGCAGGCTAAGGATAAATATATTGCATATTTAGGACTTATGGCAAAATATCTGCAAACCTTAACACAAGCTGTGGATAGAGCAAATAATATTACAGTAAGGTTACAGAACTTAAAAGACCAAATGAGACAATATTTACAGGAAACAGTAAGAAAGGTAGCAAGTCAGCAGAAATATAGGACAAGAGGCACAAAAGAGGAAGTAAATCCTTATGAAGGAAACATACAAGGTGAGTAGAAAGTGACCATGACAGGTCTCAGAGATAAACAAGGCAATTTGAAGGAACATAATCAAGATATAATGCTTATTATACAACAGCATATTGTAGACACCTTTCAAAAAGAAAGGAAGGAAGGTCAAGATTTTTTTGTCAAAGAGTTAGATACACCTGAATTGTCAGGTGAGTATAAGGAAGGTTTAGTTGCTTCCATTTCTGTGCTAGAAATTAGGGATGCTATTTTGAAATTATCTGCCAAGACGACTCCAGGACAGGATGGGATACCAAATGACATTTCTAAGCATTATATTGATATTTTGATTCCCTGTTTAGAAGTGCTTTATAATGCCATTTGGGAAGAAAGAAGGCTTGCTCCTTCAATACAGATGGGAATGATGTTTTTTCTATTTAAAAAAGGTGATCCATATGATTTAAAAAATTTGAGGCCATTAACGTTGCTGAATACTGACTATAAAATACTTGCAAAAATACTAACAAAGAGGTTGGTAAAAATAGCACAGAAAATAATTGTCCAGGAGCAGACTTGTGCGGTTCCAGGTAGGAATGTTGTGCAGAATTTGGCCTTTATTAGGGAGATTGTGGAGCAAAGTTTAGGTAATAAGTTAAGTGATTATTTATTGGCGGTGGACCAGGAAACTGCTTTCGATACAGTCAGACAGGAATATCTTTGGAAGGTATTACACCATTATGGGGTTCTAAAATGTTTTATAGAGTTAGTTAAGGTGTTGTATGCTGAGGCTCAGGCTGTACCATTGGTGAATGTTTTTTAGGGATTCCAATTTATTTGAAGAATGGGGTTAAGCAGGGTTGCCCAATGAGCCCCTTATTATATGTTTTTGGTTTAGACCAATTATTAAGGAATATTGGGCAAGCCAGGGACATTAAAGCTACTGTATAATCAACAATGATGGATATGAATTTCAAAAAGTCTCAGCTTATGCGGATGATTGTGTTTTTACTGTAGCAGACGGAGAGTCAGGTGTCAAAATTCTGAATATACTGCAAGATGTTTATAGTATGACAGGTATTAGAGTTAACATGAGTAAAAGTATTGTTTTAGTTTTAGGGACGAGTGGGAAAATAGAGAATTTTCCTATTCTGATGACCACTGATCAAGTCAAAATTTTGGGAATATTTTTTGGGACAAGAGAGTCAGAAGAACAAAACTGGACTGAAGTATATGATAAAGTGAAGCTCAAGGTGCTGTCATGGTTATCTTGGAAGATGTTAAGGAAAAAGAGGGTTTATCTCTTAAGAGCATACATAGCGCCTATTTTTTTGTATGTGTCTCATATGTTTCCCCTACCCTATAAGATGCACACAAAAGTTTTGGGTTTATTTTTTCATTTTTTGTGGGATAGTAGGTTGAACCCAGTCAAGAGAAATCATACCTATAGGGTAAGACAAGAAGGAGGTCTGAATATGTTACATCCTCTAGTTTATTTATTTGGTAACTTCTTTTTTAGTTCTATTTGCCTTTTGTTGTGGCAAGCAGCAGGGATGGGGCACGTTTGTATGCAGCTCTGGGGCAAGCCTTTCTTAGAAGCATGGGGGAGAGGGGAAATGGCATCCTACAGAAAGAATGCTCCCTAATTATGTACAGACTACAATCCATTATATTAGAACCTGGAAGATAGAGTTGGCATGGTGCATAGGGAAAGGAAAGAAATTGTTTATAATACAATTTTGGATACTTGGTATTGAGAAGATCCAGTTTTTAAGGTATCTTCTCTAATTGATATCACTTTGTTGCTGGAAGGGATGATTGATCCTAGAATACCTCTGAAAATGCAAGATTTTGCTTGGGTCTGTGGTCATCAGAAACTACAAGTAAAAGGCAATCAGAAGCATAAGCAGATGGATGAGAGAAGGTGTGTAGAAAGTGCTTGTGCTGGAGTTGTGGAGACAATGCAGCATCTTTTTTTTTGACTGTATTCATGTTCATGATTTTTGGAAGTTACTGTCGGATTTATGGGGGAAAAATAAATTTTGTTAATAAATTATGATGTTTTGGTTTTAGGACAAATTCCGACTACCTGGGTGAAATGAGCAAAAAGTACAGTCCATATATTATTGGTATGTATAAAATGGTCCATTTGGCAGGCGAGATGCCTTAGATTCCTGCAAGGTAAAGTAATTCAGCAGCAAGATGTTTTTTTAGAATACAGCAAGAACTGGATAACATTTATGAATATGAAAATCATACCCTGGGGAAAGTAATGCTTGCCAAACTGTGGAGAAATGTTGGTTGGGTTGGATAAGGGTTTTTGTGGTTAATAAATGGTATCTTTAATGTATGGAGGGTCATAAGAGGAAACATGACACATTTTAGTAGTGCTATGTTTTTCTTTTTCCCATTTATAATTTTTTGGTGATTTTTTTTTTTTTTTACTTTTTTTAAGGAATTTAGAAATAGGTAGAAGGGTTGGCTATATAAATATCTGTATTATAGTGCTTGTGTTTTTTCCTTTGAATTAATAAGAAGTTTCACTATGATTTATTTGTCTCACAGTTATTGATGATGTGTTAATTTGTATTTTTTTTTAATTCTGAATAAAAATGTCCCCTACTCTTTTCGAGAAGTGTCATGGGATCTTTAACATCCACCTGAACTACCACCAATCCAGGCAGATGGGACCTCGGTTTAATGTCTCATCTGAAAGATCCAATGTAACAGACATTTTTAATCTAAGCAATCTTAATTTCAGATATGGGGTTATTTCTTTAATTAATAGTCCAAGAGGTAGTCCTTTAGATATGCTGCACCCTACAAAACTTTGGGTGATCAAATCGATAATAAAGATGTTACAAACATATTTGTACATGCTGTTTTGCTTATTGTATGTTATTGTAACCTATGTTTCTCCATGACGTGGCGCCTTTGTAAATGAGTCTCTGACTCAAAGGTTTGTAATTCCGATATTGTGTAATAAACAATAAATAAATAAATAAAACAACCAGTGTTACTATGGCCCCCTTCCAAACATTTAACCTCCAGATATTTCAGCATTCAGTGACAAACAGCACCTACTCCTACTGCAACAACATAAAAATAAAACTGTTTGGTAGATTGAGTTCACCTTCAGCTCGGTAGGAACCTCAACGTTGTCTCTCTACATATGGTATCCATTATTATAACTACTGTACTAGCGTGAAAAATGAAGGCTAGTGCTTTCATAACTCTCGACATAGAAAACATTACCAGAACAGGTACGTTTATAACAGCAGTATTTATGATTTAACTAGTAATATTGTACTAAACCAAGCAAATGGCTCACTATGGAACTCACTGCCTAGTCATCTGAGGGAGACTTCCTCAGTGGAAACCTACAAAAAGTGCCCGAAGACATTCTTATTTGGCCAAGCATTCGAGCTGTACAGTTAGCGAATAAAATTATATGTTTTAGGACTATCTTGATGTGATAGATAGATGTTATATGTTGTGTGTTTTTAGAGCTACTTAATCTTAAATACTATTTTAATGTATTTTCTGCAAGTTGATTGCTTTTGTTTTTACATGTGATGTATTCATGAATTGGGAAACTCTTTGAGCCTCTGGGAAGGAGCGCTATAGAAATAAAATATCTATCTATCTATCTATCTATCTATCTATCTATCTATCTATCTATCTAGTAGTCTAAAACAACTTCAATGTAACAAACACTTACTGGAGAGCATTTAACTAGTGGGAGTTTTAAAAATACAAATTTCCCCCACATGTTGAAAGTTCTAGGCAGTTTCAATAAAGTTCAAGTATCCTCTTCTGAGTCAGATGACTCCCGGTGTCTGGTTCAGTCGAATTCTTTTGGGAGAGACTGTACTTTCTTTCCAGCTTCTTCTGGGTCAGTGTACTGGAACATGTGGCCTCCAAACTGAATCCACAGTCAAGCTGTCATTAAAAGTGAATGGGCCACCCCTAGATTGCGCAGCTTTTCCCAGACCCCATCAAATTTCTTCTTCCTGATTCTGGTGGTGAAGGACAAGTCCGTAATGAAGTGAATTCTAGAGCCCTGAAAATTCAGCCATGTGGCATCTCTTGTTGCTTGCAGGATGAGATCCCACATTGCTGGGCTTTATGTCACTACAAGGGTGGTCCGAGGCAAATCTTTATTAGCTGCTGCACTCCTGGTAGAAATTCGGTAAGCCTTCGTAAAGTTATTTGGGTTAAGTGTTCACTCTAGGCTCAAGGCCTCCGGCATCCATTCTCATATAAAGTATAGCAGATTATCACCTTCACAGTTTTCGGGTAGTCCCACAATGCAAACATTGGCAGCCCTCTGTGAGTTCTCTAGGGCCTCGAGATGGTACCTCAACTGAGCATTTTCCTGCATGAGCTTGCCCGATGTTGCCAAAGCCTTTGTCGCTATGGATTCTGAAGCAGATGCTGTTTTAGTAGCCACATCTATCTTGATGTCTTGTTTCACAAATCTTGAGAGGATCGATTCAACTTTGGCATCTATGGCCTGCATAGATTTCTGCAAGGCCTTCCACGGTGGTTCCGACTCCAGTAAGGATTTTGCTGCCGCCTCATTTTGCACTGTCTCCACCTGCTGAATTTTTGGGCTGCTTGTGGGACCTTTACAGATGTGTCCCATCCTCAAAAAAGGTATCATGCTATTCCTCTCTGTTCAAGGAGTTCAGATCGAAGCTTGGAATTTCACTTTTTCTCCAATTTAAAGTTGTTTTGTTGAGTTTTATTGCAGTTAGATACAGAGCTCTCATTGAACAAGTCTTGTCATTAGGCGTGCTCCACAACACCCTCGTAAGGTTTTTTTTAAGGAGGTTAATTGCTACCTTCTGTTGGAAACACAATGTCTCTTGCTTGTACAGTATTCGTTAGTTTCTTGCCTGCAGAAATCACACTGTGAACCAAAGTGGCCCCCTGCTGACAGTTTGCAAAAGCCTGAGGTCAAAAAGGACAAACTCTCTGCTACAGTTCGCTATGTACTATACACATTTGAAACCAGGGAACCCATTTTCACATTAAGATTCACACATATTTTTATAACCATATGTAAGCAAGCTAGAGACAGCAAGAAACAAAGGCAGAGAGATAGCGGAGTGGTAACATGAAACCGCTGGAGTGATCAAGTCCTAGATTTCACATGAAAATTTGATTGTGCAATCATACAGGCAAAAGACAGAAATGGAGAGGACAGAAAAGATTGTTGCTTTCTGCATAACCATTGGGACACAGTCTTATTCAGCCCTGTCACAGTACTTAAAAAAGTCTTGTCCCTACCTTTATCCCCTGAGCTAGCTTTAACTCCCTTATGGCCTTTGCTGCCCTGACCATTCTGCTTGCCTCGCTTGACTTCTCTAAGTAAACCTCCCTGTCTGCATCCCTCAGAGAAAGTTTGTACTTGTGAAAGGTGCTCTCTTTTCCCTCACTTTTGCTGCCATGTCTTTGCCAAACCAGCTTGGGTTTTTGATCCTGGCTTTCTTGCTCTGGGCTTTTGTACACATATTAGTGGCCTGAATCAGACCCATCTTTATAATGGACCATTTCTGCTCCACTTCCATGTCTGGACTGATTTTGGCTTGATGCCCCTTTAGGATTTCACGCATCTTTCCAAAGTCAGCCCTCATAATGTCCACTACCCTCATCTTAGAAATTGTTGGTAGATAAGGACCGCTAGGCCCATCCAGTCTGCCCATAAGCCCTATACTTGTTTGTGGCCTCTGACCTTATCTGGTCAGTGGCTTTTCATCACTACTCTCCACCTCAATGTTCCCTTGTGCCTGTCCCAGACATGTTTAAATCCCTCCACTGTGCTCACTCCCACCTCCTGTGGCAGACTATTCTATGCATCCACCACCCTCTCTGTGAAGAAAAACTTTCTCACATTTCCTCTTAATCTGCCCCCCAATTTCATGTCATACCCCCTCATTCCTGTACTCCTTCTACATTGGAAGATGTATCCCCCTTGCACCTTGTTTATGCCCTTGAGGTACTTGAATGTTTCTGTCATGTCCCCCTGATCCCTCCTCTTAGTCCTGGCTATTTCTTTGCCTAGATTTGGGTAGAACCGCACTGCTTGGTGGCACTGCCTGCAAGAGGGTCTTTGACTTCTAATTCCTGGACATACTCACCATTGGACAGTACTAGGTCTAGTATGGCTCCATTCCTGGAAGGCTTTGTGACTCCTTGCACCAGGAAACTATCCTGGAAAGCCTCCAGAAGGACCCGTTCCCTGGAGCAGGAGGTAGCTGGGGTCCTCCAGTCCACTCAAGGTAGGTTGAAATCACCTGTTATGACTATATTACCTCTACTATGTACTGTTCTAATCTGCCCCCCAGTGCTCTGTTCAATTCTTTATCCTGCGAAGGTGGTCTATAAACCACCCCCATTCTAACCTTTCTCCCTTTGGTGGTCTGAAGCTGTACCCACAAGGCTTTGGTGTTACCCTCAGCCTCCTCCTCCCTGGTGTAAGTGATCCCTTCCCTCATAAATAAAGCTACTCCTCCCCCACTTCCTGTCTCTCTGTCCTTCTGGTAGATTCTATACTCAGGGATCATGGGGTCCCAGTCATGGTATTGCGTGGCCCACGTCTCTGTGATGGCCACCATTTCCACCTCTCCCTCAGTTATCAGTGCCTGAAGTTCCACCATCTTGTTTGCCAAGTTCTTTGAAACAGATGACACCACCTTCCATTGTGACCTCCATACACCATTACCACTGACCAGACCATTTCATCTCCACCCTTCCCCCATCCCCTCTCCCTCACCCCTGAGCTTCACTCTTACTTCCACTTACTGACTTAATAGAGAAGGAGGTCCATTAGACTCCTGCACCTGGTGACTATAGCTGCAGCACACCCTGGCCCCCCCAGTTTAAATTAAGGTTTGTTGACATGTAATCAACTGCTTATCCTTTATGACCTTGGTGCCCTCACTACTTAAATGCAGTCTATCCAGTGCATATAGGTCCTTATTATTCCAAGTCTCACTCCCCCCCACCAGACCATTTGACTCACACCACCCCCTTAACTAACTGTTAAAATTCTTAAGTTCTCTGTTTCCTTACAGTACTAGCCCTAGGGACCAGGAGCACTTCAGAGAAGACTACTGACCTTCCTGCCTCTCTGCAGATTTTCTCTAACCTCTTATATGGGAGAGCCAACATCTGACATCGTGGGTGGCCCCTAGTGGACTGCTTGCAAAGAAAACACAATGTTTCATCATCATTGGGACTCATCAGTGTGCCATATCTGTATCTCAGCCCAGGGAGAGGGAACCAGCCACCCTTAATGGGATCTTGTTTGTTTGGTTCATTGGGAGCCCAAAGTGATGAGTCCAAATGAAGACGAAACATGTGTCTATGTCTGCTGTTCTTAGCCTTTGTTAATTGCTCTGTGAGGCCCTCTGGCAAAATGCAATTCTACTTGAAGTTGAGCCTGCCCAAATTCTTTCATGGAGATTTGCATATGCTTCCCATGATGCTTTGTATTATTAGGGTGTGTGCAATTGTGTTTTCTTTAAAATTTGGCTGTATGGCCAATACCATCCAGGGTAACCCTTGCCCCAGGGCATTTACTCTGGGGTTCTTTTGTAGTTCTCTTCTTTCTCTATTTTGGGCTTCCCATGACCCAAGCAAATAAGATCCCCTTAAGGGTGGCTGGCTCCAACTCCCTGGACTGAGGTACAGATTTGGCACACTGATGAGTCCAAATGAGTACAAAACAAAGGTCTGTGTCTGCTGTTGTCATCTTTTGCTGATTGCATTATGAGGCCTTCTGGCACCATTCAATTCTGTTTAAAGTTGAGCCAGCCTATATTCTTTCATGGGGATTTGCGTGTGCTTCCCATGATGCTTTGCATTATTGGAGTATGTGCAAATTGTGTTTTCTTTAAAATGTGTCTGTATGGCCAATACTCTCTGGGATAACCTTTGCCTCAGGGCATATGTTCTGGGGTTCTTTTGAAGTTCTCTTTTTTCCACTGCTTTGGGCTCCCTATGACCCAAATAAATAAGATCCCCATAATGGTGGCTGACTCCAACTCTCTGGACTGAGTTACAGATTTGGCACACTGATGAGTCCTAATGAGGATGAAACATGTATCTGTGTTTGCTGTTTTCAGCCTTTGTTGATTGTGTTGTCAAGCCCTCCAGCACCATTCAATGAAGCAATAATGACCTCAGAGCCAGTCGTTTCCTCAAGATTAATGACCGGCCTCACCCAGACGGTCATTAATCTTGAGGAAATGACTGGTTCTGAGGTCATTATTGCGATTGTACTGTAAGTCTAATTGCATTTATTTATTTGTTTTTGGTAACCGGGTAAGCACACTAGACAGCAAGTGCCTATTTTCAGGTGCGACCCGGGAGAATCACAGGGTAATTACATAGGAGAGGTACATTGACAACATTACAATCAGGAGCAGACATACTCCAATAGTGAGACAGAGTATCAGTTTCAAAGATAACATTTTTCAGGTGACCCGGGAGAATCACAGGATAATTACATAGGAGAGATACATTGACAACATTACAATCAGGAACAGACATATTCCAGTAGTGAGACAGAGTATCAGTTACAAAATTAACGTAACAATAGGGAGCAGAACGTACTCCAATAGTGAGATGAACAAAAGGGCTTCTTTTTTAAGAGATTCATTTACTTTTTCTGTGGCGGCACTGGGAGCTGTGACAGTGGGAAGTGCAGAGTGGGTGCCATGCTGGTCACGTCTTAAAGATTTCAGACTGGCGAGGCAACCAATCACAGATGGCGCTGCCATCATGAATAATTAATTAGACTTATAATTCTGCTTAAAATTGAGCCAGCCCATATTCTTTCATGGTGATTTGCATATGCTTCGCATGATGATTTACATTATTGGGTTATGTGCAATTGTGTTTTCTTCTAATAGAGAAAAGACTTTCCACTCAAGGACTCCAGACAGTCAAAACTACTTTGTCTGTTTCAATGTTAATTGAAAGGGAAAACCTATCACTAACAAGTGCATTTCAACCTGGATTGTAAACTGCCTTTGTTACTGCTATGCTATGCTCAGATTAAGCTGGAGGCAAGATACATGCCCACTCCATCAGAACAGTTGCCACTTCCCTGGCAGAGATATGCTCTGTGCCTATTGGAGAAATTTGTAGAGCTGCACCTTGAAGCACAGTGCATACCTTTACCAAGTACTATGTCCCGGATGTCCATGCCTGGCAGCATGGCACCTTTGGCAGGACAATTCTGAATGGATTCCCATCCTGAGTGAGCCTTGAGCTCCAGCCACCCTAGTCCAGGGAACTTCTGTTAGCTTGGTACTCTTACTCATTAGTGGGAATCTATGGAGAAGATTGACAAATGGAAGATACGAAAGTTACTTACTTACCATAACTGTTGACCTTCCTGAATATCTTCCCCATAGATTACCATGCTTGCCCTCCTTCTCCTGAACTCACTTCAGTATTTTTATGTTGATTTGCACCCCTTTGTACTTAGCTTGGCTGCAAGGGCACTGTATTTCTGGGTTTGGTGACCCTTCTTACACGGGTCGCCAGGGCTGTCTTATGCTCTTGGGTTAAGTGCATAGTTTGTTCATTAGGTTCATGCTGCTCTTGGGTGGTTGGGGGTTGGTGCCACTGTATGCCAGTGGGCACATGCAGTGACACTTGTGTAGGGCCTACTCACACCGCCAGCCTTCCAGAAAAGTTCTGACTCACGTGGGGTCGTAGCACCTACGGCACAGCTCCATTAATGCTAATCTTTGGAGAAGATATTCAGGAAGATCAACAGTTACTTTAAGTGCTCAACATTAATTTTTAAATGGTTTGTTAGATTCTGGCAGAAAATGCCTGCCTCAGATCCACACAGCATGTCCCTTTGTTGCCTGGGGCTAACCATGATGTAAGGTGTGTGCCCAGGTTGCCAGTCCATGCATTCTTTGTTGTTGGATGAAAGGAAGGTGTGCTTCCTCCATGGTAGGCCTCAGTAACATCCATAGGTCTCTGTGGCCACGGGGTGAGTGGACAAACTTGTAGCCATAGGAGAGGAGGCAGCAGGCTCCTCATTGACTTGGCCTTGTTCCTCACTGGCCCGACCATAGGACACCCTTTCAGAGATCGCCCAGGATTCCAAGAGATGTACTGGGCACTCCAGACCTTCAAGAAGAGCCCTCCTTATCATAAGCAGCACAAGAAGCACCACCATTGATCATGGAAGAGGGAACTTATGCACTCTTTACAGTCTCTCAAATCCCCTGATAGATTAACCTTGGTCAAGCTTCCACTGGTCAAGGGGAAGGATGATACTACCACAGAGCCCCTGCTAGATTATGTGATTATAGGGCTAGTGGGGGTTGTTTCTTACGATATAAGAATGCTATCTCATGCTGGTTTGGATGAGAGGACCGCAAAGTGAAGCTGAGCAGTTCTGTCAGCCCAAACCAAATGCAGACTCTTATTTTTATCTGATAAGAAACAACTCACTAACTGTCACTTATAACATATTATAAGTGGTGGAATAGAAGCATTCTGATGTTTACTTTCATCTATGTCCATGTTGTACTATGGTGTATCCCCTGGCTTCTGAGTATGGATTGGTGTGTTCTGTTTCCCGTGGGAGATGTGCATTGTCAAGCTTTTTGTGCGTTGTTACATTTTTTTTACTGTAGCATGCAGATTGTGCTGTCAGTAGCCTACCGAGAAGTGTAGCATGTAACAGTTTCTTTTATTCATGCAGTTTTATTTAAATTCCATGCAGACACTCCCTGGCTTTATGAGAAGTACAGCATGGTAACTATTTTTTAATTTGAACAGTGTACCATGGTAACAACTCCGACTCGGATTCCACCAACAGGATCTCCGGCGAAAACTCGGCGCCATCACCGATAGCGGCGCTCAACGGCTGCCGCGCCGACTCCTCCAGTTGACACTGCCCACCTCCCTGGAACTCTGACTCAGATCCCACCAACAGGATCCCTAGCAAAAACTTGGCGCCATCACCGAGAAGCGGTGCTCAACGTCACTGCAGTTTAATTCTCTCCAGCTAACACTGCCCACCTCCCTGGAATTCCGACTCGGATCCCACCAACAGGTACTAGAGCCAAAACTCTGTGGAGCTCCATACTCTTTGGCTGCCTCACGATTGGTGCGGCGCTGCTGCCAGTGGTCCATGATTAGACGACATAGCTCTTACTCCTCAGCCATTGGTGCGCCCATGAACTGCTGCCTAATTGAACTATTTGGGTCTCCTTTCTGACCTGTTTTTCAGTTTACAGTGTTAACTTGTTTTAATTTAGCTGTATTTTCACCCTGTACTATAATACTAGCCTGTAACTGCATCATTTTTACTTCGTGCTAGCCTTTCTAGTTTGCTGTAGTTAAAGCCGCTGTTTTTGCCTATTGTGTAGATGAACACCTCTCACTGAGTCTCTCTCTGCTCTCTCTCTTGCTATTTCCCTCTAACTTTGTTCCCTTGCACTACTACTTAATTTCTCCTGCAATCCTTCTGCAGTCTGAACAGCTGCTGCTACTCCTACACGCACCCGCCCATAATTCCCTTGGTTCACGAACCCATATCTCCACCTGAAATTTTAATTTTTTCCTCTGCGTGTTTGCCACCTCTCCCCTCCCCCGCTCACTACCCCGCTCCTTTCCATTAAGTTAATTGCGCATTCTGCTCCCTTTGTCTTCCCACCACACCCCTAGCATCTTCACTCTTTGTTATTTAATTTTTCTAGCACCCCGGCCCCCGCTGACGGACTGCTGCCAGTGCCCTCCCTATTTTCCTGTGATTAAATTAATCTGCCTCTTCTTTCTGGCCTCACTAGGATCCCCGGCGAAAACTCAGCGTCATCACCGATAGCAGTGCTCAACGCCGCCGCGCTGACTCCTCCAGCTGACACTGCCCACCTCCCTGGAACTTTGACTCGGATCCCACCAACAGGTACTATTGTCAAAACTCTGTGGAGCTCCATACTCTGCGGTTGCCTCGCTATTGGTGCGGCGCTGCTGCCAGTGGTCCATGACTAGACGACATAGATCTTACTTCGAGTGGGAACTCTTGCAGCAGGTTATTACAGTCAGGACTATGCCGCAGGCACTATTACCTTCCGGTGAAAACTTCTGCCAGCAATACCAGCGGGGACCGCCCCCGATGCCGGCCCCACCCCGACGTCAGTCAGGGTACAAGAGGGGGTGGACCCAGCTCCGCCTCAGTTCTTTCCCGCCTCGTACCCGCATGTGAAGCCGAGTGACATTGCAGAGGAACTGGAAGGAAAAGTATGTCTCTTTGCAGACGACACAAAGATCTGCAACAGGGTTGATACACAAGATGGAGTGGAAAGGATGAGAAGGGACTTGGCAAGGTTGGAGGAATGGTCAAATGTATGGCAGCTCAGAGTCAATGCAAAGAAGTGCAAGGTAATGCACATGGGAAACAAAACCCAGGGGAAGCGTACACAATGGGGGTGAATTTTGACAACAGTAAAATGGAAAGAGACCTGGGGTAATATATCAGATGACCTAAAGGTGGGCAAGCAATGTGAGAAGGCAGTAAGGAAGGCTGGGGGATACTGGGATGCATAGGAAGAGGTATCACCAGTAGAAAACAGGAAGTTGTTATCCCTCTGTACAGACAGTTGGTGAGACCCGTCTGAGTACTGTGTGCAGTTCTGGAGACCCCATCTCTGCAAAGACATAGACAGAATGGAGGCTGTCCAGAGGAGGGCAACCAAAATGGTGCAGGGTCTGCACCAGAAGACATATGAAGAAAGACTAAAGGAGCTTAATATGTATACCCTTGAGGAAAGAAGGAAGAGAGGGGACATGATAGAAACTTTCAAGTACCTCAAGGGAATCAACAAAGTCCAAGAGCGTAGCATCTTTCAGAAAAAGAGATGTGCAAGAACAAAGGGGCACAATTTGAAGATAGAGTGGGAACAGCTTAGAGGTAATGTGAGGAAGTATTTTTTCACAGAGAGGGTTGTGGATGCATGGAACAGCCTCCCTGAGGAGGTTGTGGAGTCAAGAACAGTGGGGGAATTCAAGAATGCATGGGACAGACATAAGGCAGTCCTAGTGGGGGGTAGGAGGAAGTAAGCTGTTAGTTAACTAGGATCTGCAGCTTATCTGTTCGGTAGGAAAATGGGCAGACTAGGTGGGCCAACTGGTCCTTATCTGCCATCAAATTCTATGTTTCTATGTTTCTATGTTCTGTCTGCGATTCAGCGAAAAAAGAACAACTTCTAGCAAGATTCCTGCCTCTTTTCGATGGTTTTTACCATTCTCCGGTACCGATGTCAGTTCGCTGCCATCGTCTTATCTTTTTTTCCCGCTTTGGAGTGCCGTTTTCCTAGTTCCTGCCGCTTCCCAGTACCGACGTCAGCCCTATTCTTACCCGGCCGGGTTTGATGTCTTCCCAGGCGTCGGCATCACCCAAATACTTAAATAAGTGCGACTGAGGGTGGCAGATCCCTGCTAAGGATGGCCATCGGCGGTGCGTCTTCTGCCTGGGCCCCGACCACGACACAGCCAATTGTGCAGATTGCCAGGCCTTTACCAGCCGGACCTGCATCCGCCGCCTGAAAGCCCTCAAGGCCTACCTGTTGGAGCAGAAGATGGATCTGCACTCCCTGGAAAGGAAGAGGAAGGAGAAGAAGCGCCACAGCAAGGACCGTAGTCGGTCCCGTCACTGGTCCTGGTCTCGGTCCTGTTCGCAGTCACGGCCTTTTCCCAAAAAGGCCCGTCCTTCAGGGTCTGGAGATCCTCCAAAGACTCCACAGGCTAAGGCCGGCCCGTCGGAGAAGAAGCCAGCCAAACCGAAGGTGACTCCGCTAAGGGTCATCACCAAGTCCTTAGAGGTGCCTGCTTCGGCCCCACCTGCTAAGGCACTGACACCGCCTGCTAAAGGCACGCCTCCGGAGACCAAGGACTCTCCGTTGCCCCCTGGCGTCACTCAGTCGTTGGTCATTACACTGACGCCGGTCGAAGGGGTGAAGGACACGGGGTCGGTCGTGGAGATACCAACGTCCCCGTTACCCAAGTCCTCCTCCCCCCTGGGCCCTCAGGAGAGCTCTCCTTCATGTCCCGACGTTCTGGAGACTTCATTTCCGAAGCGAGCAGCTGAAATTTTCACCAAGGACGAGCTCAAGGATCTTTTCTCCTTTTGGTGGGGGCAGGTCCAGAAGTGGTCCTCCCCATCGCTGGCCCAGACACCGGTACCGGATCCTGCGGGAGAACCACAGCCGGGGGGTGAGTCTTCCATGCGGAAGTCACCGAAGCGCCAGCCTTCACCCTCCAGGGCTCGCTCCCCGCCCAGGTCCGGCGACCACCGACGCCGCCCAGGATTTCTAGTGACCGACGCTGGTGTAGGTCACGCTCAGAGCCCTTCTCGCACTAGGGCGGGAATGCTCCCGACGTCAGTCCTTCGACCGACGCCGGGTCATTGTTGCCCTGCCGCCGTCCAGGGACCGGAGTCGTTCGGACCGACGTCGGTCCCCTAGTTACCGACGTCAGTGAAGGCATGGTCATAGGACGGGGTCAGACTATTCCAAATCGGATAGTCGATCCTCCTCTTCATCATCGACCTCTTCATCCTTTCTCAGCCTCAAGCGCTCCCCGGGAGAGAAGGACCAGCCTCGCTCGCCTCCAGATGATCCTACTTTTATGGACATCATGAGGCACATCCAGGTTTCCAACGAGTGAGACACGGAGGACCTGGATCCAGAATGTCGGAGATTGGCCAGGTACCTGAGGCAAAAGGAGCCAAAGCCTCTGGTTATTCCTCCTTTGGTGGATACATTCCAGGATCTTACTAGGACCATCTGGATGCATCCGGCCTCGATCCTGGCAGTCCCTAAGAAGTCGGATAGGCTGTATAAGGCCCCAAGGGCGGAACCCTTCCTGGCAGAACACCCCCAGGCTGACTCGTCGGTGATCACGGCTGCCCATGACAAATCTTGGCAACTGAAACACCTCAGCTCACAGCCTCCCGACCCAGAGTCCTGATACCTGGACCAGGTGGGCAAAAAAGTTTATGCGGCCTCTACCTGTTCCATCCGCTCCCTTAATTTCCTAACGCATATGGTATAGTATCAGAATGCGCTATGGGAAAGGGGACTTGAACTGACACGGGCCATGCCAGACTCTGACAAAAAGGCAGAGCTCCTGGCCCTTCTGCAGTCGGGCTCAGATGTAGGCTCCCACGTACTGAGTGCCTCGTATGACACTACAGACACGGCAGCCAGGGCAGCCGCCTCTGGGGTGTGCCTCCGGCGCCATGCCTGGTTGAGAGTCTCGGGCTCTCACCAGGATCTGCAGGCTGGTATCTGGGATTTGCCCTTCCAGGGTACCATGTTGTTTGGGCAGGAGATGGAGGCTTTGATCTCCCACCTCCAGGAGTTGGGCAAGTCGATCTGGTCGGTCCGCCAGATGTACCGTGGCGACCAGTGACGTCAGCACCATAGACGGCCCTTTCATAAGCCCTCAGGCAATCAAGGTTCAGCCCGTGGCAACCAACAAGGGCAGAGAGGTGGCTTCCACAGGAGATCCGGAAACCAGCAGTCTGGTGGACCTCCAGCCCGTGGGCCCAAGTCCTCCCAGACCTCTCTCCCAACTCCCGGCTCTGCCCAATGACTCCCTTCCGCCCCCCCTCTTCTGCCAGAAGTCCCAGAGGAGCCGGTTGGGGGTTGCTTCTCCCTTCATTTCGAAGGGTGGAAGTCTATTACCCAAGACCAGTGGGTCTTGGATATTGTACGGCGAGGACACACACTAGAGTTCACAGAGTTTCCTCCGCATACTCCGCCAAAGCTCTCCCGCTATCCTCCTTCTCACATCCCACTAATAGAAGGAGAAATTCAGACTCTCCTGCAGAAGAGAGCAATAGAGAGGGTCCCCTTGGAGCAGCGGGGTCAGGGTTCTACTCCCACTTTTTCTGGTCCCAAAAAAGACTGGGGACCTTCATCCCATTCTGGATCTCAGCCCTCTAAACCTCTTTATCGAGTACGAAAGGTTCAGAATGGTGACTCTTCAAGGACTCCTCCCCTTGCTGCACCAAGGGGACTGGCTGTGTTCCCTTGACATGCAGGATGCATACATGCATATAGGGGTCTATCCTCCCCACAGGAAGTTTCTGAGGTTCCACTTCCAAGGAGAGCATTTTCAGTTTTGAGTGCTTCCATTTGGCCTCTCTTCCGCTCCGCAAGTCTTCGCAAAATGCCTAGCAGTGGTGGCTGCGGCTCTAAGGCGGATGGGACACTATGTGTTTCCCTACCTCGACGATTGGCTGCTGCAGCCCCATCAAGGGCAGCCTCTTCTGAGCTCAAAGACACTTATACCTATTCAGGCTGGGATCACCCTGAACTTACAAAATCATCCCGAGGCCCAGCCAAAGCTGCCTTCATAGGAGCGATCCTGGATTCCATCCAGGGCATGGCTTTTCTCCCACAAGACAGGGGGGTTCGCTTGCGAGAGTTGGCAGAACAGATCTCTATAGTGTCTCGAGTTCCGGCTTGGAACTTCCGCAGTTTACTGGGGCATATGGCGGCTGCCATTCCCGTTACTCCCTTGGCCTGCCTCCACATGAGAGTCCCACAGTGGATGCTCAGGGTGCAGTGGGATCAAAGCTACGATGACCTAGACTCTCTGGTCAGGATCTCGGAGCCAGTCAGGAGAACGTTGCTTTGGTGGATGGAGCCCAGCAATCTGGAGAAAGGGGTCAGCTTTCGTCCGGAGCCACCAGGTCAGACTCTGACAACAGACGCATCGGACCTGGGGTGGGGGGCGCACCTGGGTGCACATCGAACACAGGGGGTTTGTTCACCCAAGGAGCAGTCCCTCCACATCAACGTACTGGAAATGCCAGCGGTCCTGTATGCCCGCCAGGCTTTTCGAGAGGATCTGGTACCAGGCTCTCTTCTAATTCAGACAGACAACATGGTGGTCATCTTTTACATCAACAAGCAAGGAGGCACTCATTCATATCCTCTTTACAGGGAGGCGATGACAGTCTGGTACTGGGCCCTGGAGCGGGGCATTCTACTGTCCGTGATGCACATTCCAGGCGTCCTAAACGATCTGGCCGACAGCCTCAGCAGGTCGCGTGCCAGAGCACACGAATGGGAGCTGCTACAATCTGTGGTGGACCAGCTCTTCGACAGGTGGGGTCTTCCAGAGCTGGACCTCTTTGCGTAACCACGCAATGCCAAACTGCCAATGTTTTGCTCACGAGAGCACGCGCCTGGAGTTTTTTGGCCAGACGCGTTATCCCTTTGCTGGGCAGGGAGGTTTCTCTATGCCTTTCAAGCAGCACTCTAACTCACCCATCCTACTGGTCTCTGCAGATTCCCTAACATTCTGCAATTCTCTATTTTCTTCCCAAACAGTGCCCTCTCTCAGTCAGACTGTGTCTCCCACATTCCCCTTGACATGGCTGCTTTTAACCTGCATACAACACTACTATTTTTTGTGATGACTGTGTTGCACTGCCCCACCCATCAAGTGACTACCACCCCCCATTCCCAAGGCCAGCTCATACCAATCCCAGCTCTGCACTACACATTAGGTATGACCACTGGGATCCAGTTTAATAACTTTGTGCCTTTCGGCTCCCTAATCTGGCACACTAACTTCATTCTGAAACACAAGGGTATAGCCCCCCCAGGGGAACATATGTGTACTAGCAGCTCTCTGTAATAAGCCAGGCTCACACCATTGCCTCAACACACAGGTGCGAAGAAGGATTTTCAGCAAACAAGCCCTCAAAATACTTCAGACCTCCCTTCTGAGATTTCTCCTACTGCTACTGCTCCTCTCCAGAAACATCCACTCTAACCCAGGCCCACCAGGACCATCTGCCTACCGCCAGAACTGGAAGTCAGGGTCTCTTACCTTGGCGTCTATCAGTATCTGCAGCCTCCTCAGTAAACCTGATAACCTCCAAACCTGGATTCGGCAATACAATCCTGACATCCCTCTGTCATTGAAACATGGCTAAATCCAAAGATCCCTGATAGTGCAGTTGCTATTCCCGGATACATGATTTTCAGGCAGAACAGGAGCTCTAAGTGGGGTGGTGGCTGTGACATCTACCTGAGGGATACTCTCATGGGACATGCCATCCCTCTTTCTAAACCGGGATCAACATCTCAGGTCCTCGCTATCAAAGTTCTCCTCGGGGCCCACAACAAAAACCTCACTATAGTTTCCATTTACATCCCCCCAAAGGACCTGGCTAATGGCTGCTATAATGTCATGGAATGTCTTAAGGGTCTACGCCATAACTCAGAGTCCATCATCATGGGAGATTTTAACGTCAACTGGCTTGCACCTGATGCCTGCACCTAAAAGGATGAAGTTACAGCGCAACATCTCACACAGCTAGTCCCCTCTCCTACTAGGTATAACTACAGGACAGGGACCTACACCCTTATTGACTGGATTCTGTCCAACCACCCTGAAAGAATCTCTATGGTATCGGTTCTCCCTGACTCCTTAAGTGACCATTTACCCATCATCTGTACTTGGGCTAATAACTACATCAAGCCCAACCCCTAAAATAATACACACCAGGGTACTCAAGAAGGGACACCTACAACTACTAAAATCCCATCTAAGCAGTCTAGATTGGTCAAAAATAGACTCATTCAAGGATGTAAACAAAGCGCTAGATCTGTTTATCAGCCGATTCACTGAGGCTTGTGATATCCATGCACTGCTAAAAAAATGAAGGTTAAAGGTAGATCTAACCCATGGATAAACACTGAACTTATCACGTGGCTCAAACAAAGGGACCACCTCTGGCACTGTGCTCAAGCCACAGCTGCCCAAGCGGACATTCAAAAATACAAACAAGCAAGAAATAGCTGCACCCATGCTATATGGATGGCTAAAAGCAAATACTTTAGAGAAGCGCTCTTCAACTCATAGGGGGATGGGAAAAAATTCTGGAACAACCTTAAGGACCTCTCTGGCAAAGACACCAAGTCTCCACCCACCATGCTTAGCGTTGATGGCACTCCTACGTTGGACCTAGATACCACCTCCAATACATTTATCAATGCATTCTCCAACCTGAGCAGCGTCCTCCCACCTGACTTCTTCGATGCTCCCACCACCAACCCCACCACTGCCACAGCATCCCAAGCACACTCAGCTCCGCAGTTCTTCTTCAAAAGGATCCCAATGCACTCAGCCAGAACCTATATTTGTAAGGCTATCAGCAAAACTGGCTATAGTGGTGACTCACTCGACTTGAAGCTGCTCACACTAGTCCTGGAAGAGATCCTTGAACCCCTGACAATGATCTTCAACCTCTCCCTAAGGTATGGCCAATTCCCATCACTCTGGAAAAAGGCTACCATCACACCAGTGCATAAGAGTGGCGACTAGTCACTGCACACCAATTATAGGCCCATCTCCATCCTCCCCCCATTATCCAAAGCACTTGAATGTATAGTATCTGCTTGTAGAGTTCCTGTAAAAACAATATTCAGTGCCCTGAGCAGCATGGCTTCCGTAAAGGGCACAGTACCACCATGGCATTGTTGGAATTCACCGGTTGTATCCATGACGCCTTGGACAAGGACTTTGTGGGGGGGGGGGCATATTCATTGACCTGACAAAGGCCTTTGATGCAGTTAACCACCCCCTCCTACTCAGACAACTGACTGCTCTTGGGCTGTCCAAGAATGCACTGCCCTGGTTTGCTAGCTACCTTGGGGAGAGAGTTCAAAGTGTTAAAATTGTCTGCTGGAGTCTCTTCAGTTGAAAAGCCAGTCCTCTCAGGTGTCCCTCAGGGGTCAATACTGGACCCATTACTCTTTTCTCTCTTCCTTAACAACCTCCCTGGCATCTGCCAACACAGGATACTACTCTACGCAGATGATGCGGTCTTCTTCTCTAGCAATCGGGACTTTAACCTACTTGAGAGTCAACTGCAACATGATTTCAGCCTGGTGGTAAAATGGTTTGGCTCTTACAAACTTGTCATGAATTATAGTAAAACTAAGGTCATGTCTTTCTGCAATGCACGTAGCAAGTATAAACCTCTACCCCTCACCATCAAGAATCAAGATGAGACCTCACTTGATCAGGTTCACGAGTTCAAATACCTCGGCATCACCCTGGACAGCTCACTCTCTTACTCCCAGCACATTGGGAAGGTTGCAAAGTCTGCCAACATATGCCTTGGCCTGCTTCACAAGTACAAGCACTGTATGACTTCTGAAGCCCTTAGACTGGCTATCCACAGCTCTGTTACCTCCATTGTCGACTATGGTCTAGTCATCTATGGCTCTGCCTCTGCTACTGCCCTTAGAAGGATATCTGTGACACTTAACAAGGCCTGTAGACTTCTTACAGGGGCTGAACGCGTAACACACACCTGTGACCTTTACGCCAAGGCTGGATGGCTACCTCTGATTAGTAGAACTGTGTCTATTCCTCCCCTCTACCTCACATTGTGACTGTCTCCCCTAAGCCTGGTCATCACCCTCTACCCTAGTTGGAACTTTTATCAGCCATCCCAGCCTTGCATTTGTGGCACCAGCCCCCTTCCCCTTTGCCCCCCTCACCCACCCATCCCCTCTGTATGGACTCACTCATACCTTTGACCACTGGCCCCTGTCCCCCTTGCTCTTTTCATCCCTGTCCGACAATGGCACCTTCCAGCCGGCTTCCTCCTGTCTTCTTCCTACCAAGTATACCGTTTCACCATGAATTCTGATAGAAGCTAGCTAATGTTGTTCTACTTCAACATACTGACTGAACTATTTATGTACAAGTAATCTGTATGTTATGACAGTTACCATTGTTTACCATTGTTGTATGTTACCCCCCATCTTCTGATGTGAAAGCTTTGTAAATGAGCAGTTCCTGCTCAAAGGTACTTGTAATCCTAGAGTTTAATAAATAAATAAATAAACCTTTTGTTTAATTTGGGCAGTTTTCTTTAAACACTTCTGTTACTGAAGTTTGGGAACTAACACTTAAATGGATGATTCATTTGCAAAAGAACACAAAAGAGAATGTTGTTAAGTGAATACATTTTTTGTATTGTTTATATTTGTGAAAGAATGCACAAAGTAAGTGAAAACATATTAATCAGATTGCTTTTCATTGCAACACAGTCAGTACAAGTGATAAATTAATAAGCCCTACAAGGTTTGCACTGTTGTCAGATAGAAATATTTTCATGACGACTGAGTGGCAAAATATGCAAACAAACAACTTTTTTGTAATGAGAAACACTTGCAATAGGGGTAAAGCTGAAAGTTTTCTTTTAGACGATGCTAAGCAATGCAATACTAAGTTCATTAAATATTTACTTGAAACAGGTTGGGAAAAGGAAACATTTGCTTTCTTTATAGGCATCATAAACTAGTAAGTTCTTTACAGAGACAAAACTGTAAACATTTTTATTTAAATGTTAATTATTTAAAGTGTGACCACAAGATTAAAACATTGTTTATTCTTTGAATTTAATTATTCTGTAACAGTTCAGTCACTTATTGTTGAAAATAAAGGAGCAGGAATTGAAGTTGGCACCTGCA
The DNA here is from genome assembly GCA_016271365.2 of Neoceratodus forsteri. Taxonomy (NCBI): domain Eukaryota; kingdom Metazoa; phylum Chordata; order Ceratodontiformes; family Ceratodontidae; genus Neoceratodus; species Neoceratodus forsteri. The sequence goes on from CM057458.1 coordinate 560,523,919, forward strand.
GCACTGAAGTACCCAGTACTGTCTGATTGGGTACATGTCAAAGTGTTGGAAATGTCTTGCTTGGGATCATAGGAACTTTGAAATGCTGTACCATGGTTTGTGGCATACTTTGAGGTTGACGGTCTTGGAATACTGTCGGTCACTGCTGGTTTCTCTTGTGGAAGCTGCTTTGTAAGGCTATCTTGGAGAATGTTATTAAATTGACATTTCTGACTGTCATTTGAGTGGTTGGCATAGTGCTTATGATGCTCATTTCTGATTTGTGCCCCGAGATTGCTATGATGTGTCTGGATTCGATGCCTGCATCGCTCAGCAGTTGTAGGCATGTTGCTCTGATGCAGTGGTTCATGTAAACATGTGACAGCCCTGCTTTGTTAGAGATTTTTTTCATCAGGCCACATATGCACCTCTCTCTCAGAGGGTTTTTCCCATACCAGATTTTGGATGGATAGTCTGCTTTTCTGGGTAATTGGAAGAATCTGGGCTGCTCTGGGTGCAACTTATTGATGTATATGAGGAAGCTACGAACTGGACAATTCTCGCTACCAGGCTGTTCATACATGCAGGCATCTGTTGTTTTTGGAGTGTCATTAAGCTCACCTTGATGATTTTTGCTTTGCTTTTTTTTTTTTTTTAAACTTTATTTTGTTTTTTTCAATTCCATACATGGGATAAAAACATATATACAATACATTCTGCATTTCAAGATTTACATTCCATTCAGGTAATTCAGTACAGGAGTTTATTGTTTGGGTATTTCTAAATCCATTGCTGTCAAGGAGTGATAATCAAGGCTAACAGAGGATATTTAGGGAGGAGGTAAATGACTTATATTACTATAATGCATTGGTCACCCAATGGATAATAAGACCACCCATGCAGCTGTGATTAAATCAAACTTAGTTCAAGGTGTAATGCAATGCTGTACTGGTGCTAGGGGACTGCCTTTCATGGTAAAAACTCTGGCCTTAATGGGCTATATAAAGAATCCATCTCCGCCTGATCAGTTCAAATACCTGCAGTCTTTTGTGTACCAGGGCTGTGATAGATTCCATGATGTGTATATATATATATATATGTACAGTACATATATATATATATATATATATATCAATCATAATATCTTGCCATTGTTTAAGCAAGATGGAATTCTGGGTTAGCCAGTTTTTGGTTATAGTTTTCTTGGTAGCCAGAAGGCTTATTCTTAACAGTTTATTAGTATGAGGGTCTCTGCAGTCCTGGGGGAAGTCATTAAAAAAGAACAGCAAAGGGGACAGCTGAACATTTGGGGTACATATCACTGAAAGTGCCCCTTGCAGGTCAACATAAAAGGGACATAATTTAGGACACCCCCATAGAATGTGCGCCAATACAGCAGGGGTATGTCCGTAACCTCTCCAGCAGGTGGGAGATCTCATGGGTTGGTATTTGGCTTGTATCATGGGGGTGATAAAAAAACTGGTAGTAATCTTCCAAGAAAATTCCCTCCAGGAAATAGCTGATGTCCCCGAATGAAGTCTGGAAAGATGGCTTTCCCAAGTCTGCTGGTCCAAATCAATGCCAAGATCCCTGTCCCAGGCTGCCTTAATGGTTCTCAGGGATTCACCTTGGGATGAAAGGAGGACCCCATACAAATAGCAAAATGGTATGGGACAAAGGAATTCTGTTTTCCACTATGTCCAAAAGTGTGTTAATTATCTGCGGAGGTGGGTTGGAGGTCCAGAGGTCTCCAGAAGTTGATCTGATTTAGTTACATACCTGTAAGTATCTGAACCTATCTCAAGTGGGGATGCCATATAGTTCATGAAGCTCAGTCAGTGACAGCAGTCTCCCTTATTTTAAAAAGTGAGAAATCAGGTGCAGGCCTAGTCCCTCCCACCTGCAAAAGCCCATGTCTATCGAAGCAGTAACAAAATCTTGTGTGTATGGGATTGACTGTAAGAGTGCCCTCCAGGTAGTTAGCCTCATATCTCTCATTACATTGTACCAACACTTTAGGATGGAGTGAGTGTAAGGGTTCGAGAATTCCCGAATCCTGCCCGTTCCATCCTGAGCTAATAATATCTTGGTTAGGTGATGCAAATCTCCCTCCTGTTTCTCTAATGTTTTCCATTTGGCCACTTATTCAGGGTTCACCCAGTATACTATTGTTCTGAGCCGAGCTGCTAAATAATAAGCTTCTAAGTGTGGCAGAGCAAAGCCTCCTTGTGACTTGGGGAGGTGGAGAAGTGAGAAACGGGTTTGAGGTCTACTTGGACCCCACATGAAGCCATAAATCCTATGATTTAACTTGTGAAAGTAGTCTTTGGGTATCTCTAGTGGTAGGGTTTGTGCAAGATAAAGGAATTGTGGCAATAAAACCATCTTCACTGCTTCAACCTTTTGTAGCAAGGGAATTGGGACTAATACCCAACTCTCTCAATCCTTCCCAAGTTTGTCTAGGAGTGGGGTGTAATTTATGTAAAAACAGTAAACTGGCCGGCCCACCGGTGCAGTGGTTGGATTTCCACTTGAGACGCCTGCGACCCGGGTTCGGGAACGAGCTTCAGGTCGGCTGTAGGGCCTGACGGAGGAGACAACTTGAGCATCCCGCATGACTGCTCGTTGTCTCCAGGGAGGGAGGGTTGCAACCCGGTGTTGGGCGACCGCTGGTGGAGGCCAGGGGTAGGGCAACATGTCGGGGTTCACTGCTGGGCGGTGCGTGACAGACGTCGGCTAATGCCTTGACGTCCAGATGTCACGCACCTCAGAAACCAGGAAAACCGCTCGCTGGCTGCTGGATGATGGCTCTCTGTCCCTGAATGCCTCCAGTGCCTTCCTGGGGCCTCCTTTTCTGTGGCAGCATCCCCGGGCCCTAAGAAGAGAGTGTGCTGGGGGTCATCTCTCTCCCCCCGGTGCCTTCCCCCTTGGAGGAGGGGGACCTGCCTGGCAAAGGGATACGCTGGGATATCCCGGGGATCAGCTGCAATACAGTATGAGGAGTTAGAGGAGGGCTGGGTTAGGACAGTGGAGCTAGCGAGAGACTTGCGGAGCCTGAAGGAGTGGGGGCCAGCGAGCACGAGGAGGGCGGAAAAAAAGAATAAACAAAAAAAAAAAAAAAAGGGAAAGTTGTCTAGGTCCTAGTCTAACTCCTAAAAATTTCAAGGATTGTAAGTTCCATCTAAAGGGATACTTAGCCCTGGTGACATCTGAGGGATGGTAGTTCAACCGAAGCACCTCTGTCTTAGCAGAATTAACCCAATATCCCGCCAGAGTGCTAAACTCCTGCTGGGCCTGCCACAAGGGGTCGAGTGACTGTTCTGGGTCTGTTAGATATATCAAAAGATCATTGGCATAAAGCGCCAGCCTGTGGGAGTCCCCCCCAATTTGGACCCCCGGATCTCTGCTTGGTGCCTCAGGGCCTGTGCCAAGGGCTTCAGATATAGGGCAAATAATAATGGGGACATAGGGCAGCCCTGTCTAGTGCCACATTTTAAAGGGATAGGGGTGGAGATCCTACTGTTTATTTTAATGTAGGCTTTAGGTTTTGTGTAAATACTCTGGACAATCTTAATAAATGAGTCAAAGAAATTAAATTTATGAAGTACCTGTATAAGAAAGGGCCATGCCACCCAGTTGAAGGCTTTCTCAGCATCCAGACTTAACAAAAGGAAAGGGAGCTCTGACTGGGCAGCATGGTGTAGGACATGCAGGGATCTTTTGATATTGTCCTGAGTCTGCTGACCCAGGACAAACCCAGTTTGGTCCAAATTGATCAGGGAAGGCAAGACGGCCTACAGCCTTGTGGCTGTTATTGTAGCAAATAGCTTATAGTCTATGTTTAGGATTGAGATGGGTCTATAAGCTGCACAATGTGTAGCATTCCTCCCTGGTTTAGGTATGCTAGCTATAGTGGCATAGTTCCAGGTGAGTGGAACTGGTTCCCCCCCGTACGTGGTGCCACCCTTCCAGCAGTGGCGTAGCCAAGTGGTCTTTGAATGCCTTAAAAAAATTTCCCAGTCAGTCCGTCCGGCCCAGGGCTTTTATTAGACTTTAAATGAGAGATAGCATGGCAGATCTCAGTAGCTGACATGGGCTGGTTTATTTTCTGCTGAGACTCTTCTGTTAGTGAGGGTAGACCTAACCGCAAGACATATGCTGAGATTGCCCCCGTTTCAGGTGAAGACTCCGGGGTATAGAGCTTTTGGTAAAACTGCTCAAAGACCTGAGCTATATGTAGGGGTGACCTGACCATGCGATTTGCAGTGGGGTCTTGGATCTGTACTATAGAGGGCTTAGAAGTTTTCTGCCAAAGCCTATGGGCTAATAGACATGTTGCACAGGGACCTGTCTCATAATACTTTTGTTTCGGGTGTTGTACGGATTGTTCCATATGAACGTCTAATAAATATTGAATTTGCTGTTTTATGATTTGCAGCAGAGGGTACACCACCTTGTCTCCTGCAGCACGCTGCTCCTGTAATGTTTTATATTGCTGTTGCAATTTTTATAACCTTTGATTTTGCTGTCTTTTATGATTGGCAGCAAATCTTTATAATATCTCCTCTTAGGACAACTTTTAAGGTGTCCCAGAGTGTGGTGGCAGAAATCTCCGGGGTTCGGCTTTCCCTTAGAATCTGGGGTATCCTAAGCTGTACCATTTCTGTGAATTCTTTCGAATTCAAAAGGAAATGATTAAATCTCCAGATCATCCGCCCCTTCTCTGTAGGACATTTAAAAAGCAGTGTAAGTTGGAAATGACCCGACAGGACCAATGGAGTGTGCTGGCATTTGTCTGTCAGGTGTAGATGCTCTTTAGAGATCATCATAAAATCTATTCTAGTATAGATTCAATGAGGGGCAGAGTAATGTGTATATTCCCTTCTGGTAGGATTCAGGTGTTTCCAGGTGTCTACCCAATTAAGAGCTCAGAAGTAGACTAGAGCAACTTTCTGAGCAGCTGTTTTCCTGTGAATTTTAGGGTCAGTCAAGTCCTCTATATGATATGTTTGGTTATGGTCCCCACCTACTATAAGCATTCCCCTATGATATTCTGTTATTTTATGCAATGAGGATCTGACCACTGGAGCCCTTGACCCAGATGGTATATACAGAGAGGCCAAAGTGATCAGGTTTCCCTCAAGTTCTCCGTTGACAACCACCAAGTGGCCCTCAGGATCCGAATATGAGGAGGTCAATTTAAACTGGGAATTCTTAGGAAACAGAATCGCTTCTCCTCTCTTCTTGCCTCCTTTATAGGATGAGGAAACCACCTCTCTAAAACCAAATTTTGTTAACTGTAAATGTCCACTTCTGCTTAGCTGCGTCTCCTGGAGGAGTAGGATCTCAGGGTGCTGTTTTTTTAAACCAGTGAGTACCCTATATCTCTTAATAGGGTTATTTAAACCATTGACATTTTGTGACACCACTTTAATCTTATGTGTCCTATCCATTCATGCTACCATGTGTCACTCGGTCTGTTAATAAGCATACCCAGCTAAACATTCGGAATTCCCCTGCTTGCCTCAGTGCTAAAAAGAACAGAATCTGAAATGCCCCTAAAACAGCAATCAGGATATCTAGGTCCCCCATTGTCAAGAGAAACGGAAAAAAATTCCCTGTACTAATTCTTATTCAGTTGGCAGAAACATAAACAGTATACAAAAGGCAACTGTATTCTATTGTGACAATTATTACTATAGCCTAAACAGTCTTCCCCCAACCTGGTGCTAACTTGTTTATAACCAAAACTTTGCACCAGTAGGTCTCCCTCCCCTCGGAAAACTAAGAACTATGTACATAATGACTCTCATAGTGGGGGATCATTACAAAGAGTCCCCTAAAGGCTGGAGTGGAAAAGTTGGAATTCAAGTCTGTCCCCACTCGAGCGGGAGGTGGGGTGGCTGCATAGTGAGCCAGGTCCTCTCCAGTCTGGTATAAAATCGGGCCAACAAAATAAATGCAGAAAAGGGTAAACATCACCCCCTGACGTCGAACTTGCTAGGTGAAAAGGATCAGAACATATAAGTGATCCTTGAACTCCCACAATTATTAAGTGAACTATTATTTGAAACTCGGTAAACAAGATTTATAAGGCATTTGTAAGAAGGTAAATCCCCCTCCCTTCCTTCCACAGCCAATCCCCAGTCCACTGACAATTTCCAGAGCCAGCAACCAAAAGGAAGCACTTACAGCGTTATATTATATGAATAGTGGATAGAACAACAAACGAGAGGCATATCATGTAGATTGTCCTAAGAGAGTTGGGCCTGCTAAATTTTGGCCCTATTGTCCTCAGTTTGGTTCATACCTAGACCCTGATCCCATCCAACGATGCATTCGACCCCATAGTTAGGCCTTAGAGCTCCTGATTTAACCGGAGGGTATTTATAAAAATCACAGTGTCCACAAGTGAACAAGTGGACCCTTCTCCCATGCAGCAGGTGCATGGCAGAGAAAGATCCAGTGCAGGCGGTTGTTGTGAGCAGAGAAGAGCAAAACATCTCTCCTGAATGAGCTACTGAGAAGTAGCTGTGAATTGTAGTCAGAGTTGCTCACCAGGGCTTCAGGTGTTTTCCGACTTGTTTCCTGCATTTGGGTTGTGGTTTTGCTGACCCAGTCGGTCGAGTAGGCGTTTAACATACGTCATCGTTTTAGGAGCTGCTGCTCGAGTGGAATTCTTACTTGCTGTATGCCATTCCACTCTCGGTGCATGTGGGCAGTGTTCCCTTGGGTGGTCTGTTTCGGAGCTCTATCGCTTCCTCTGTAGTTCCTCACAGATCTCGGGGGGGGGGAAGGGTGTCTCATACATCATTACTCCAGAATCCCAAAAAACCTTAATACGGGTAGGATATAGGGTTTGGAACTTAACTTTATGCTGCTTCAGTACTGTAAAATTGGTGAGTAGGCTGCTCTCTTGTTTGCTATCTCCGGAGGATAATCATTATCGAAGATTAATCGGGATGCGTTGTATTTCACTATTTGTTTTGACCAGGCAAGATGTAATAATCTTTCTTTATCCTTGTAGCTGGAGAGTTTGAGCATGACAGAGTGTGGCCTTGCATTCGGATCAGAAGGCTTAGGTGTTAGTGCCCTGTGAGCTCATTCAATTTTAAATTAAAAATCATGAGAGAGAGCAAGAACATTGCGGAGCAAATCCTCCAGAAACTCCTCCATTAGTCCAGTTTTGGAGCCCTCAGGGAGACCATAAATTCTAATATTATCTCTCCGAGCCTGAGCCTCCATGTTGATTAGTTTCTGTTGCGTGGTCTCCTGAGTTTTAACCAGAAAATAGACTGCAGTATGTAGATTAGTAGTTTCATCTTCTACCTACGCTATTCTGTTCTCTGCTGTCTCAATCTTAGCCTCCACATCTGTTAGTCTTGTATGCAAACTACTGAATTCATGCTTATTTTCAGCTATAAAGGTTTTTATTTCACCAAGCAGCATTTCATATCTTGATCATGAGAAAAATGCTCGGTCTCCTAGTCTGTGTCACTGTCCTGGGCCCCAGCTCCAAGTAGAGATGTGCTGTGGCCTGGTTCCTGCTGCTGGGGGGATCCCCCTCCATCGTCTTGTTTTAGGTGCGTTTTTCCCTGAGTTTTGCTCTGCTTACTACCTCCCTTAGGTCCGGATGCCATTTGGTAGCGATTTTGAAGTGATTAGGCTGTTTTAGGGAGGTTTGGTCGATGGAGTGCGAGGAGCTCTGCTGCAAGTCGACCATCAAGCTTGGTGACATCACCGGAAGTCCTGATTTTTGCTTTGCAATGCTGTGGTGATAACAGATGTATTTTAAACCACTGCTGTTGGTTATGAGAGAAAAATCACTTTTGGTGAGCCTGGTTGTGTTTTCATTATGTCTGCGACAGAAGAATAACTGGACATCAAACCATACTTTGTACAACAAACTAATGGCATCTCTGCAGTTGTGCCACTACTGTACAGCTTTGGTAGGTCTGCTTTTGAGACTGGCTGCTTATGTGCTACATGACTTAAGCCATGGCATGCTGCATTCTTTGCTTGCAGATTAAGATACTTAATGGCTTGCTTAATGCAGCATCTTTCCTTATGTCAGTATTTCTTTTCCATGGTCGCTGCTGGAGGTAGAGATTTATGCTACTTCGGATGTTAATTAGGCTACCTTTTTTGTATAGGGTGTCATCATGTTGTCTGACTGATAAATAAAATGTTGTAAGTAGATGAGCAAGTTCAGTTATTGATAATAGCTCAAAATCTGGTAAAAGGCCTTTCTCTAAGCAATACTCTTTTAGGATTTTGGCAGCCCAGTTTTCATGGTACTTTGTAGTTTTCTTGGTAGTTTGCCCCTCTAGTGTTGCTATGGCTTCCTTTGTAAGTGTTGGGAATCTCTGAGAGTCTGTTTCAGCTTCTTGGATGGCCTCTGAGACTATTTCTGTTATTTTATGCAGGTTTTCATCTGTTAAGGGGAAGAAATCGTCTGGTTGTACAGTGATATTGAAGTTCATTGGATTAATTTCTAATGGACAGGTATCTCTTTAAATGTTCAAGTGTCTGGTATTTTTCTCACCAAACTGACACTTTGATGACTGCTTTACAACTATCTGTTTGTGATTTGTGCTGCTATTGGCTGCTCTTACCGAGCTTTCATTTTTATTTCTGTGTGGAAGCTTTGTTAGAAAGCCTGTGACACTTTCACATCTGCTGACAGAAAAACTGCTTTACCATGATTCCCTTTACAATTTACTGTCACAGGACTCTGTTTTTTCCTGTTTGGAATGACTATTTATCTGTGCTGTTGTGTTCACTGTCACTAACTCGCATGGTGGATTATGTACTCGCTGAGGTGCTGTGACTTCTCGTATATAGTGACAATCAATGTTTGACGAGAATGACTGCAGCGCAAATCAGCTGTGGGACAGTGCGCGAGGCACCTACTGTATGCTAGATAATAGGTACAGTAGATGCTGCCTCCTGACTGGTGGGAGCAATTCTATCACTTTATAATATTTGACCTCACCTCCAGTCTGGGAGTTGGGGGGCAAGGAGGTTGATGAGTCTTCGTCAATCTCGAGGGTCCCAGTTATTCTGAATCCCTTCCCTGCTGGGGAGGAAACTCCACTGGTGGACCCCCCACTGGTGGACCCCCCCTCTGATGCCTTCCACAAAACCATTTTAGTGATGCTGCTTAACCTTGTGGTCTGCACAGCCTGGCTGGTGAACTCCCATCACCCTCTAGGGGATTGAAGCACCATTTGTAGTCCCATTCTGAATCCTGTTCCTACTGTGGTCAGTGTCATCCTCGGCACCCTTCGAGCTCTTTGTCCTCTTCCGAGAACTGCTGACAGTGTCAGTTTAGTAGGCATTATGAAGACCTCCTATCGCAGTAGTTGCACTAGCTGGTACAGGGCAGGGTAGGCTAATGCTTCCTACACCGCTGGTCCCCTCTTGGGCGCAGGTACTCTCTGAGCCTGTGGCACCTCCTGCCTGACTTATTGTGGTGCAGCTGCAGAAGGGGGCACCAACTAAGGAGTCATGATTGGGGTCTAGTTTGCCTGGACCCCGGTCATATGGTGGTCAGCCAGAATACCAGGGTATTTCATGCCCTCAAGTCCTCTATGGCCTGCTCCAGTCAGGGTCAACCAGTTGAGCTGGAGTCATCTGATAATCAATCCTCAGCATGAGCTGATCTCATTTGCCACCCTCCTGCAGCACATTTCACGGCCAAGAACGTTTATGTCTCAGCCACCATGGGCCTTCAGCAGTTGATCTGTGCCATACTGATGACCTGATGAAGTCACACCCTTTTTATTTATTTTATTTAATTAGTTTTTGTTAACTGGGTAGGTGCACTAGCCATAAAATGACTATTTTCAGGCATGATCCGGGAGAGTACAACAAAAGGAGAACAGTTGAACAACAGCAACATGGGTACAATAGTACAAATAGAGGAACAGTACAGCAGTGCTACAAAAATACAATGGGTATTTGTCAGAGTTTCTTCCTCTGCTTCCAGTCTCTCACCAGACTGAGGCCAGGGCTGTTAGAAATATGGCTGTATGCTTGCTAAGCACTAGATGCACATGGCCTTGAATTTGGGCGGCTTGAGCAGCTATGTTCTTATGCTAAAGAGGCTGGCTGAGTCTCTTTATGTTCACCCCAAAGACCCAGTATAATTTGGCAGATGTACCATTTATGGGCACTGACCTCTTCGGCCCTGGGGTGGAGGACTATCTCTCTCACATTGAGAAGTCCATTGTCACCCTAGACTTGGTGGTTTCATTCCAGCAGGCTACTAAGCCCACAAAGGTGAATGAAAAGCTATCCTTTCATGCTCTGGTTACCAGCCTCAGCAGAAGCAGTAGCCTCTGAAGTAGAATCACCCTAAGGCTAAGCAAGGTGATAAGGGCAAGAAAAAAGGGGGAGACAATGGTGCATTTGATGCCCAGCTAGCTGGAACCCCTTCCCAGGCTGTCAGTTGATGGGTTCAGAGGTGCCATTCCTCTTCCCACTTAGTCCCTGTCACATTTAGGGGGTTGGTTCTTCCACACTTTCCCCAGTGGTCCACCATTACCTTGGACAGTTGGGTGTTAGAATTTGTGGGTTCAGATCTGCCTCTCGAGTTTGAGGCTGTCTTACTGTCCCTGGGTGCCAAGGGAGTCCAGGGTGCCCACAGACACACTGCACACACTGTGGAGCGAAATCACTCAGCTTCTGGTGCACCCAGTACTTCCTGGTACTGAAGCGGATGGGGGTTGGGGAGTTGGTGTCCCATTCTGAACCCGATAGTACTGCATGGAGGTGTTCTCCCACTTCATAGCTCTTTCCATCCACCCATTCCTTCCTAGAGTACTTCTAGGCTCCCCCTTCACATACCCTTCCTTTGACCTAGGTCTTTACCCTAAAATCCATATTACTCCCCACTCCTCTCTTCCCTATTACTTACTTTGCATCCAGTGTATAATATGAGCCGTGTACCTACTACTGCCTTGTCAACTGCTTTGCTACTCTTCCCATTGTACACTGTCTTGATTAAGAAGATGCCCAAGTCAATGTTCAGTATGCTAATATATTGTTACTCTATTTGTACTTGCCAATGATTTCCGTTCTTGTACATACTGGTATCTATTTGTGCTCATATTGTACTTGCCAATGATTACCGTATTTGTTCATACTGTTATTTTATTTGTGCTTATATTATTTATCTCTATGCAATTGTTATGTTTTGCTTGTGTTGTCCTGTTGACCTTCCCAGGTCCACCTTGTAAATGAGCTTGCCTCAATGGTGTCTCACCTGGTAAAATAAAAATGATTGATTCTGGACCTGCACGACCTGAACATGTTTGCTCACAGGAGAAAGTTCTGTATGGTCATCTGAACCAGATCATACTGTCACTGGAAGCAAGGGCATTTTTCAGTTCCCTGGACCTCCAGAATGCCTTATAGATATGTTCCACTGCTGGTACTTTTGGTTCCATGTGGAGGGGTCCTCCATTAGTTCTGAGTTTTGCTGTTTAGCCTGTCTTTGGCATCCAGGGGCAGCATTACATCAGGAAGGAGGAACAGAAAAACAAGCAGTGCTAAACCGAACAAAAGTCAAAGCATGTACATTCAATTGTAGGTATATACAAATAAATATATTGCAAATGTGAAACATTCAAGAATATTTACAATATACAAAATAAAAACTCATTTAAGTACAATAAGCAATAAACACAACTGAGACATTGGCTAGGCAGGATGGACGTGAGGAAACAAAAAAAGTGCAGGGGCTAAGAGAAAGAGTGGGTAGGAGTATGGGTTGTAAATGGGGAAAGGCAGGGAGAGGAGTGGTGGCCATTTACAAGAACGGATGTGTGAGGAGAGTTGGTGGATTATATTCTTTATCTTTGTCTTTTATCTTCCTTGCCACCTGTGCTGAATAATCTCTTGCAGTTGCTCCCAGGTGTGACTGAAAGTGCAGTTTACTCACCTGGTAAAGGTGATTGTGGGAGTATATCTCTACATTACTCCAGTTCCTTACAGACTGGGTTATGTCCGCCTGATAGGCTGATGATACACGTGACTTAATAGAAGAAATTCAGTCTCACCTAGGCTCCACAATCTCATCTCCAGGATCCTCAGTTAGACTTCTTTCGAGGCTTCTATAAACCAGAACTTAGCCAAAGGAGTAACCATACTAGATTTTGTGACCATTAGACGAGAATACTGGAACAACAGTATACTACAGTATATGTAATCCTGGGAACATTTATTTACAGATTGTTACACAATTTTCCAGCCTGTATTGCATGCCGGCAGCAGAAACTCCCTTATTATCTGATTCTGAGTCCCCAAACACAACCTGACTCCCTCTCTGGGTGGGCTCTGAAGTGTTGTATAGATATAATTCCACAATCACATGTACCAGGTGAGTAAATTACCACTGTAGGTCGTAATCTCTACAGCACTCCCAATTTCTTACAGACTGGATACTAAGAAGCAGTGCAGAGCTCTAGTCAGGGTGGAGGAGACTGGTCAAAGATGGGACCATGAGAATTGACTGCATTGGAGCATGGTGAGGCAAAAGTTGGCTCGTGGAGCTGAAAATGTGTCCAGTCTTTAGTGTCTTGTGAAGGTGTATAGTGTGGCCCATGTGGCTGTTGCACAGATTTCATCTGCTGTTCCTTTCAGACAATCATATGGCAATCGCTCTGGTGAGTAAGCTTTCATGTCTTCTGGAGGCAACATTGATGCGGCTTTGTATGCTTCTTGGATTGCCATCTGGATTGCCATCTTTATCCAGGTGGCTATGGTGAATTTGGATGCTGGTATCCTTCCTGTGCCCATGGTTTTTATGAACAGTCTGTCAGATTTCCTGAGATCCTTGGTCCTATTGATATAAAGGGACCGGACTCTTTTCATATTGAGAGAGTGCAGGGATTTCTCCTTGGGACTCTTCAGGACCGAGTAAAATAAATGGTCCTGAAAGTGACTCTGTCTCATTGAAATATTATGAAGAATTCTCTGCTCGAAAGAGCAATCAGCTCACATGTTCTCCTTGCTGAAAATAGGGCCACCAGTATCACCATTTTAAGCGTCATCCATCACAGATCAATGGAGTTTAGGGGTTATGATGGAGGTGATATTAGCATATTGAGGACCAGGTTGAGGTCCCCTGGTGCCATGACCTGCTCGGATTTGGGACATATGTTGAATGCTACCTTTAGGAATCTAATTTTATTTATTAAATAAAATTTTTGTTGACGAGGTAAGTGCACTAAACAATTTCTTGCCTATTTTCAGGCATGACCGAGAGGTGGGGTGGGGAGATGAATGCAACTGACCTTGAACCAGATTAAGCTGTTGTTGGTACTTTTAGTGAATGGGGGAAATTTGGCCAGGGCACCAGGGAAATTCTCCTACTTTTTAGAAGTGCCATGGGTTCTTTAACATCACGAACTACCACCAGAACAGGCAGATGGGACCTTGGTTTAACGTCGTATCCGAAAGATAGCACCTCAGGAGTGCAGCATCTCCCCCTCATGCTGCACTGCAGTGTCAGTACTGGGATATTAACCCAAGTGCCTGGTGTGGGGGTAGAATCCACAGCCTTCTGATCTCCTGGCCTCAGAGGTGAGTGTGCTACCTACTGAGCCACTGCCACTGACACTGTGACACTATCATTGTGAGAGCCCAGTGCGATGTTGCCTATTTGGTCCTGGTTAGTCCCCATGGATGAAAGCTGAACTCTCAGTGATGCTGGGGATAACCCATTCTCCAGCCAATGTTGCAGAAATAATAGTATGTCTGGTATGTATGCCTGTGTAGCTTGAGTGTTGCGCTGATCACACCAGCATACAAATATATTACACTGCCTTTTGTACATGGATGTGGTGGAAGATTTCTAGATTATATCATCATAATAATGACTGTAGGGAGACAGCCTGCTCTCAACAGTCTCTACCTATCAGGAGTCAAGCCATCAGCTTTAGGTTCTGTGGGCTGGTGTGGCAATTTGGTCCCTGGGTGAGAATGTCTGGTCTGTGTGGCAGATACCTTGGATGATCCTGGGCCACAGCCACCAACACGGCAAACCATAAGTGATGTGGCCAGTAGGGAGCTATTAGGCTCACTCATGCCCTTGACTGTGATCTTTCTCAGCACTTGGGGTATCAGTGGGAATGGTGGAAATATGTATGCCACATAAAATGCCCATTTTGGAACTCCTTGAATCAGGAGAAGAATATTTGTACTTAGTTCTTGCAGATGGCCCTGAGATCTATCTGTATGGGGCCCTGTGTCTGCTGTCATGTTCAGCTTGCCTGCCAAATAGATTGATGTGATGCTTAACAAGTTGTTCTAGGGGTGTAGATACAGTACACTATCCACACTTTGGCAGTTCCACCGGAAGTGCTGATTCATTCTAAATCTTTAAGCTATGCTCCTCTTACCACCTGGAAGGTATATCCTCCAGCTCTGCTCCATGACATCAGATCTTCCTTTCTGCTGAAAAAGTCAGGTCTCCTTCTGCACAGCTTTGCAGCATTGTAGGCTACCAATGGGTATTTGACAATTTCTTCAATTTCTTCAAGTTTGTCAACTTGTTCCTCGACTGCATCTCTTCTCCTTTGATCCAGCTCTGCTTTTGTTGATGGAGTCAGAGGAAGTGAAGCCAACCTGTGGCTTTAAGGTCTGTGTCATATGCCAGCAGAAAATGTCAAACTCGGACCAGCATGTGTCTTGCCTCTACTGCCTATTAGTAGCTCATGATGTCTCTGGCTGTGGCCTGTGTCAAGTGATGCTTCCATCTTCTTTGGAAGATCACGCAGCCAGGCTTCTTCTCAGTTGGCCAGCTGACAGGGATCCGAAACTCCAGCCTAAGGGGTTGCAAGAAGGCCATGGCTGTGGCAGGGCCTACTGCTCAGCTTGCAACACTGGAAGAAACAGCAGTGGCTGCCACGGTGGGCACCTTGTTAGTCTCAGCACTGCTCCCATCTGGGACCAGCGTCAGAGGATCATTCTTGGACTGGTTCCAAGACATGTGCTATGCTCTTCAGGCCTATGGGGAGAGCCCTGTCTACCATGGTAAAAAGCACAAGCATCGCCGGTGCTGGTCAGGGGATCAGGAGAGACTGTCATCCTTCTGCTCCCTCAACTGCCCTGACCACATGACATGTGTTGAGCACTCGACTCTGGCCAAGTTGTCTGTGGTCAAAGGATTGGACCACTGCTTCATGGTGCCCCTATTAAGTTTGTTGACCTCGACACTGGTCGAACAGGCTGTCGAGATTTTTCTTGACCCTGTTGACCAGCTGTTGAAGGTCAAGGAGGAGTCAGTCTTCCATATCTCGGTTCTTCCTGTCATTTCCTTTTTTTTTTTTTTCAATTTTCTCTCTATATTTCCCCTCTTGTCCACCGCCAATATCCACCTGGTCACGGCCAGTTCCAACTTCCACCTTACCCCGCTGAGCTCCCCTTTGAACCCCCCGACTTGCACCTCTGAGGGTGGGGTCGTGGCACTGGCCAGGTGCCATGATCAATGGGACTATCTTTGGGGAGCCAGTTGGGAGGCTGATCTGAAGCCGAAGGCAGGCTTCACAGAGGTGGCAGACTTTGCAAGGATGCTTTTTTCCTCATGTACGGGGGCGAGGACATGCAATGACATCCAGCGTCCACCCCGGCCCACCCCCTAGAACTGTTGTGTGCCGGTAGCTTACAGTACCCTCAGCCTCTGCCAGGGGTCCATCAAGCACCGGATGGGAATCCAACCCTCCCCCGGAGAAGGAGAGCAGTCCACAGGACGCTTCATCCTTCTCCCCCCCGGCTGGCCCTGTCCTTTCCTTTTTTAGGGCTCTGAGCTGCAAACCTGGAGACCTGTGTTTGAATACCACAGCCCCCACTTGCATACTGAGTGACCCTGAGCAAGTCATTTAACATCCTTGTGCTCCCAGGTCACATCTGGAAACAAGCTTCAGCTTAGTGTACCTTTCCTGGTTAAACAATTTCCCCTTCTCCTTTCCCTTCCCCTTTCCTAGGTGAGCATGGACCGGTCAGTGCTTCCAACCAGTTCCACTTGGGATTAGCCTCCATCAGTGGTTGTACTGCTAAAGCCAATGCTCATCAATGTAGCTTGACATGTGGTCTATACTGACCCACCGGTGACTTTCTCTTGACATCGGCCCTGGGTTGACAGTCGCAGTTGAGGCACCCTTTGTGCTCTTAATCCCGCTCAACCAGGAGGCACCACCGTCATCGTTCCTCAACCTCCTCATCTTTGGGTGAGGATAGGCACCACTGCAGGAAGCGGCTGCACTATGAGGAACTCCTCTGGTAGCAATTGACCATTGTGGGGCAGGGTGGGGCTCTACCCCTGAACCAACGGTCATCTGGCTGGTGCCAGTACTGCAAATATTGGTCCATCCTCAGCAGGAGTCACCAGTGTCTGCCTCTCCATCCTTGCGGGTGGAGCTGTCTCCACGTCAGCCTTTGGTGGGAGCCCTGATCAAGGACTTCTGTGTTGCAACTAGCTTGCCAGGTTGGCTATCAGTGGAAATCACCCAGTCAGAAGACTCCAGGGTGGTCCTAGGTGGCAAACAGCCTTGGGCCATTTTCTAGGAGTCCTCAGATAACTCGGGTCATCCATGTTGTCATTGAGGACCTAAACCTTCAACCAGCCTTGATTGAACACCTGTCCACTGACCATGGGCCAGTGTCATTTGGAGCTCTCCTCCTCCTGATGTTGGAGTCCATGCATGTGTCCTTGTAGTCAGTCCAGAAGAGGGCTAAATACTCCTTCACAGACATTTTAGACAAGGATGACTCCCCAGGGGTTGCCTTTCTAATGGCTGAGGCCATCTTGGGACTGGCCGTGGAGCTCTGGCACAATTCTGGCTCCTGCCCAGCATCCTCCACCCATATGCTCCACAAGTATGTGGTACCTACTGGCTCCCTTTCAGGGTTCTTGGACCACTCCTCAGCCGAGGGACTGGTCTCGGACTCAGCCTGCCAGAAGTCTGGAGGCCAAGGGAACATGGACAGGCCCCCAATATGGAGTCGAATAAACGTGACCATGTGGCCAAGAAGGTCTACGCCGCTTCCTCCTTGGGTCTGCATCAGGCCAACTACACTGTCCTGATGGCCAACTTTGGTCACTCCCTGTTGGGAGTGCTGGTTGAAATCCTCCCTCATCTTCCTGTTAGCAAGCAACTGCTGGTGAAGTTGGTCAAAGACTAAACACCGGTTCCAGACAGCCCTGGAGATCAGTGTCTCCTGTGCCCATGCCACGGCAGTGGCCATCACAATGCATTGCAGGGCCTGGCTGAGGTTATCTACCTTCACAGCAGACACTCAGCACAAGCTGGCCAATATCCCCTTACTGGACACTGACCTCTTTGTCCTGGGGATGGAAGAGCATCTCACCAGGATCAAGAAGTCCAGCCACACCCTGGGATCAGTGGCTTTGTACCAAAATTATCTTACGGATCAGAAGCCTAAAAAGAAGACCTTTCAGTTCCAGTCCTTTTAGCCCCAGCAGCTCTAGCAGGGCAATGCCATCACTGACATCCCAAGGCCAAGTTCTCTGGCCAAGGGCCAAAAAGAGGTGGGGATAGGGAAAGTGGTGTCCCTCTGTTCCCAGCAGCCAGTACCCCCTCCAAAGCTGCCCAGTGATGGGTTGGGGGGGTCAACCTCCTGCCATTTCAGTCCCTGACACATTTCCCTATGGGGGGGTGGCTGTGCAACTTCTATCCACATTGGTCCATGATTTCTAAGTGACAAGTGGGTACTAGAGGTTGTAGGCAGAGGGTTACTTCTCAATTGTAGGGATCTCCCACCTTATTGGTCCCACACTCCTCAGGAGCTCTCGGTGTCACAGGGCAAGCTGTCTGCCCAAAGGTGGACATTGCTCAGCTCCTTGGGAAAGGAGCCAAAGCCCATGTCACAGAGGCCCTGGCAACTCAGGAGTATGCATCCAGGTAGATCCTAAAGTGGATGAGCGGCTGGTGCCACACACTGGATCTGCAGGACTTGAATCAGTTCTTGCAGAACTGCAAGCTCAGAAAGGTCACTATGAACCAAATAATACCATCCCAGGAGCAGGGTATGTGGTTCTGTTCCCTGAATCACCAGGGTGAATTCTTCCACATCCCAGTCTGTCTATCCCATTGGCGGTACCTTTGGTTCTGCACAGAAGGAGATCTTTATCAGTTTCATGTCATGTCTTGTGACTGCTTATCCTTGCCCAGAGTTTTCACCAGTTGTATGGTGCTGGTGGCTGCCTTCCAATGGCGCAAGGGCATCAGGGTGTATTCCCTATCTGGATGACTGGCTAATAGCTGGGCCACCCAAGAAGGTCATAGAGTGGTCCAGAAATCTGTCCCTTCAGGCCTGCAGAGACTTGGGCCTATTAGTTAACCTGGACAAGTCCGAACTGATCATCAAGTTCATCAGGGCAGAACTAGAATCCCTGCAGGCCATGACTCATCTCCCCATGGACCAGACTCAGAACCATACCTCCTTTTCTCGATCATTTCAGGCTGGGCACTCACGCCCTACTCGGAATTTCCTATCATGCTGGAAGATGTGTCACATGCATTGGTACTTGGGCTATCAGTGGTCCCAGCACCTAGGTCACCTGGACCAGCTGGTCCTTTTGACCCAGCCAATGTGGGATGCCATCAAGTGGTGGCTGGTCCCTCAACATCTGGAGGAAGGAATCCTATGTGTTAGCCAGAACTGACTGTCACTCTCATGAAAGATGTGTCTCTGGTGGGGTTGAGAGTGCACCTAGGGAACCACAGAGCCCACAGGTTTTAGTCACCCAGGGAGTCTCATCACCACATCAGCCTGTTGGGCCTCTGTGTGGTGCAGCTGGCACTCATGGAATTTGCTCCTCTAGTTTGGGGTCAGGTCATGCAGGTCCAGATAGACAACACCACGACCATGTTCAACCTTAACAAACAGGGAAGAACTCACCCCCTTTCCTTGTGTCAGGAGGTCCTCTGCACCTGGACCCTCTTGTGCAGCCCGGGTGCAGATCTCCTGGCAGTCCATGTTGCAGCAGTAAATAATTAGCTGATAGATACTCTCAGCCAGGTGGGAGAGACATTTCATAAGTGGTTCCTGCATTAGGAGATGGTATGCCACCTGTTCTCCCAGTGGGGAGCCCCTCTGGTGAATATGTTTGCCTCCTGGAAGAACAGAAAACTGAGTCTGTTTTGTGCCCACTTCCCACAGTCCAGAACACTGCTGGGGTTGCCTTCACCTCAGTTCTCATGTACATCTTCCCTCCCTTCCCTTTGATCCACAACGTGGTGGTCAAGTCAAAAAAGGACAAGGCACAGATGATGCTGATAGGCCCAGACTGGCCTTGGCAGATTTGGTACCCAGATTTCCTCAGCCTCAGCAGCAAGCCTTTGTGGCAGTTGCCTCCTCATCAGGACCTGCTGATCAGACGACATGAGACAGTACTGCACCTGGACCTTTAGTCCCTGCATCTCACAGCCTGGTTCCTGAGTAGCTAGAGTTCCATGTTTTGGGCTTTTTGGAAGCTTTGCTCCATGTTGTGGAGGCCTCCTGGAAGGAGTTGACTCTCCATTGCTATGCCTTTAAATGGAAGAGATTTTCCATTTGTTGTTATGGCAGTGAGCTTGATCCCCTTGCCTGCCCTCTGACTAGTATCCTAGAGTACATCTGGTCCCTCTCCTGGTTGGGACTACAAGCGACGACCCTTAAGGTGCACCTGGCAGCCACCTATTGTGCTGATGGTGGCCCAGAAGATGGTTGGGTGCTTTTTTAAGGGCTTGAACCACCTGTTCCCTCTGGTGCATGAATCACCATGGTTCCACCACTGCGGCTCGACAGTAAACTTGTCAACTGCCTTTACAAGGATGGCACAATGCCAACAGTTGGCACTATGCCATTAGGAAAACAGAGTTTTTTTTATGGGGGCTGTGCCCCCGCACCCCCCAGATTTTAAAATTTCATTAATTTCATTTATTCTTTGTTAACCGGGTAAGGACTCTGGACCAATGGTCCTTTTTCAAGCCCAACCCGGACAAAAAAAACCAAAAAACATCAAAACAGAGTTTCACAAAAGAGAGTACAACAACAAACAACATTACATAGAACATTTACATATAGAATTTTGTAGTAAATACTGTTTCAATTTCATCTTAAAATTTGTAATAGAAGTTGACTGACAAATAGACACAGGTAGTGCATTCCAGTAAGTAGGAGCAGCCGCTGAAAATGCACGTGATCTTATTTTAAGCTTAGATTTAACTTCATTAAGTAAAATATCATTTGCTGATCGTAATCTAGGTAACATAGACCTAAGCGAGATTAAGCCATACAAAGACTTATAAAAAAGACATTTAAAAATAATACATCCCAAAGAATATTCAATCCTGGAGATAGGAGACATCCGGCCTAAAGACAGATACAAACTACAATGATGTGTACGAACTGGAACTGCAAGAACAAATCTGCAAATGTTGTTATATACCACAGTTAAAGAATGCAATTCCTTCTTCCTGATATTAAAATACAAATTGGACACATAGTCAAAGTGTGGGAGGAGTGACCAAATTGCAACAGATTTTCTAGTTTCCACTGTAAGGTAGGATTCAAATTTATACAATAAACCAAGTTTATGGTTGATGATTTTGACAATGGATTGTACCTGAAGAGAAAAGGTTAGCCCTGGATCCAATAAAACCCCTAAATATCTAAATTGTTTTACCTGTTCAATCAAGATCCCCTGATGATCATACAGTACTAAATATGAGTTGTCCTTTAACATAGATGGCATTCCAAATAGCATTGTTTTAGTTTTTTTTTTATTCAACACCATTGAATTTTGGACAAACCAAGAGCAAACTTCCCCAAAATCTTTTTCTAAGGCTGATGACAATTCAGATAATGATTTAGATTTAGAAAAAAATAATCAGATCATCAGCATATAAAATGGATTACTGAAATGACATAACTGAGGTAACTGATTAATAAATAAAGAAAACAATAATGGTCCCAAAATGGACCCCTGTGGAACACCACAATATATTAAAGACACATCCAAGACCACAGTTCCTATTCTCACAAATTAAGATTGATTAGACAAATAATTCCCAATCCATGATACAACAGCCTCAGAAAATCCAAGATTCCTCAGTTTAACACAGGCAAGATTGTGTTCTATCACATTGAATGCCTTGGTCAGGTTCATGAACACCACCCCAGTCATCAAACCCTTCTCAAACCCTCGTAGGACGGTGTCCGTGAACCTGACCAAGGCAGTCCCCATTCCATAATACTGACAGAACCCATGTTGTTGGTCAGCAAGCACCCCATGAAGAGTCAGATAATCATTTATCTGTCGAGACACCATCTTCTCTAACATTTTACTAAAGGGATTCAAAATTGAAATTGGTCAGAAGTCATCAATCATAACTGCATTAGCTTTTTGGGGGAATGGAGACAACTCTAGCTTGTTTCCAATCCTTGGGGAACTGACATGTAACCAAGGACAAATTAAATATGTAAGACAATGGCTCAATAATAAAGGGAATAGCTAACTTAAAAAATTGTCAGTCAGTCCCACCCCCACAATCCGAAAACCTATCTGGAATAGTTTTCAACAATTTTAAAACTTCAAATTTGGTAATTTCTTTAAATAGAAACAGAGATCTATTAGGGTAACCAAACCTCCTACATCAACATGCCAAACTGTGATGCATTTTGCTGAAACCTAGACAAATCAGAAAATGTGTTGTTTAATAGATTAACCATTTCTAATGGATCAGTGATGTCTTGTTCATTAACAACAACCTTAGTAATACCAGTTTTGTATTTGGGGAACAATAATGTATTTATATTATTTCAGAATTTCTTGGGATTAGTCCAACTAGATTCAAACCGTTCCCCCCCAAAATCTTTTTTTGTTTTCCTCACAGTATATAATACCAGATTCCTTAGTCTACTATAGGAATTCATAAGCGAGATACAGGGTTGGCTTTTGAATTTAGCCCTGGCTGAATTTCTGTCCTTAATCAATCGCCCAATGGCAGGAGAAAACCAACCATTATGTGTTCCTCTACGTCTTAAGGTGTGTAAAGGAAAGAAGATGGCTTGAATTGGGAGAAGTTGTTGTAAAAAAAATCTAATGCAGAATCAACATCAGGGATGCATTCCAAAAAAGACTGATCTAAGAAAGATAAATGGGCATTCAATTCTTCAAAATCAGCATTTCTAAATGAACGGGTCTGAATCAGATGGGGGAGGATTAGAACTTTTACATTTCAATACACTAAATATTGCCATATGATCACTCGTTGAATCAGCCAGAACACTAGAAGCAACTTTCTTTTCCTATCATTCACCAACACCCAATCCAAGGTAGAATGATTTAACGTCAGTGGATTCAAATGAGTAGGCTCATCAATACACTGAACTAAATTATACAATGATAATAAGGATTTCAAACCCTGATTTTCTAAGGATAACCAATTCAAATTTATATCCCCAACAGCAATCGTATCATATCTCTTAACATAGGGAGCAACAACCTCAAGATAACTATTTAAACCTTCCTGACCACACTGTGGGGGATTATATAAGCAGCCCATGTTAAGAAATTTCCTTCCACCTAAAACAAACTGTAACAATAGTCAGTCAGTTGCACAATCTATAATCGAACTTGACCCAAGGACATTAACTTGTAAATGCTCTCTAAAGTATACCAATACTCCCCCACCCTTTTTCCTACCCTTCCTGTCAGCACGAATAAGCTTAAAGCTGGATATGTTGCATGCACTATCACTAATAATCCACTCCAGGTTGAAGTTGTTTCAGGGAAGGGGCACAGGTCTCAGAAACGCTGTGTTGGTGTACCATAAGATCATTACAGTGAATTGCTGATTTTGTTGCTGTAATGGTCTTCACAGTGTTAGTTTCACAGTAACATCAGCATATCAATCGCCACCACCATGGAACCAACTGGTGGTGTTGGCTATGCTTATAGTCAGGCCATTTGAGCCTATGCACAGATGTGAGATGTCACTCCTGGCATGGAAGATGGCCTTTGTTGTTGCCATCATGTCAGCCAGAGGGATCACTGAGCTTCAGGTATTCTTGGTGGAGTCTCCATATCTAGTCTTCCACAAGGACAAGGTCATCCTTTGCTTCACCTGAAGTTCCTCCCAAAGGTAGTATTGGAGTTTCACCTGAACCAGGTGATTAACCTTCTGGTATACTTAGGAATCTATCTTCGGAGGTCGACCGTAGGCTCCATATGCTAGAACTGCAGAAGGCACACTCTTATTATAAGGAGCATATGGCTGGAGTTTAATGTGAGGCTGACCAGCTGTTTGTTACATACGCTGAAGCTGTGCCTGGCAGACTGGCAGCAAAGTAACCTTTTGGCAGGTGGGTAACATCTTGCATCAACATCTGGCATAGGTTGGCTGGTAGGGAGTCTCCCTTAGGGCTTAGGGATGATTCCACCAGAAATACCATTGCCTCAGTGGCTGCTTATAGAGGCATCCCAATACAGGAAATCTGTAGGGCTGCTTCTTGGAGGTCAGCACACATCTTCCTTTCCCACTACAGCATCAACCTCAATTCATGTTGGGATGCTACTATTGGGACCTTAGTTCTCCAATCTCTGTTCACCAAGTAGAGGTGAACGCCTTGCCCCCTCCTCTCAGAGAACTGATAGGAGTCTGCCAAAGTGTGAATAGTGAACTGTATCCATGTTCCTAGAAAGATAAATTATTCTCCTGTAACTGTTGTTTAGGAGTGGTATACAGTTCACATCCACACAGCCCACTGAGCCTCCCCTAGCAGTGTGGCACCTGGATCCTTGCTTCCAGCATACAAAGATCTAATGTCATGGGGTGGAGCCAGAGGATAGACCACCTGGGTGGTGGGAGGAGCTAGCTTAAAGATATACAATGAATCTGTACTTCCAGTGGAACTACCAACGTGTGGTCATGAACTGTATACCTGTTCTAGAGCAACAGTTACAAGTGAGTAACTTATCTTTGTAAGACCTGTTTAATGCCTTCTTTGCAGTCTTTTGTTTTTTGACCATTGGTTTGGAGATGTAGGCTACTGTGGCACTGTTGTCTGATCTTACTAGGACCGACTTCCCCCTGATGGGTGAGGAAGTACATTAGGGCATTATAAACCGCTCTCATTTCTAATACAATGATGGGCAGGGATGACTCCAACTGTGTCCATTTTTCCCAAGACGTCTTGTGGTCAGTGATACCCCCATCCTAAAAGGCTGGCCTTTGTGTTCATTACTTTGTCCTGCTGTGGCTCCAGCATGACCCCTTTGGAGATGTTGTCTTTATTTTCTCACCATTTCAGTGACTGTGACACTTGGTTTGAGATGATGACCTTGACCGTGAACTCCTAATTGGTCTCTGCCCCCTGCTAGTTTGTCAAGGACTGGAGTATTCTCATGTTCCAGCGTGTGAAATGGACCAGATGTGTAAAAGTTGCTGTTGTCCCCAGGACATGGGCTAGTGTCGTGGTCTGTAATTTTTGGAGGACTGAGACTTGTTGCATCATTTTCTCTATTTGTGTCTGTGATGGCCAAACCAGGCCTAAGTGGATATCTACCGTCATCCCTAAGTGCTCTATTTGCTGGCTGGGGGAGGAGACTGCTCTTCTCATTGTTCACCACCCAGCTATAGTGCTGTAGCGAGTAAAGGACTTAGTGTGTCTTCCTGTGCTTGACCTTGAGATCTTATTCTGATTAACTAGTCAACCTGGTATGGTGTCCGATGTATTCCTTGTTCTCTGAGGTGTTCTGCCAGTACCACTGAGACCAGGGTGAACACTCTCGGGGCTGATGCCAATCCAGACAGAGCCTGGTACTGATAGTGATTGCTCATGATGTGGAATCTCAGGAATTTGCAGTGGGATAGTCTTGTTATGGGGATGTGTAGTTAGGCATTCCTCATATCTGTGGTTGTCAGATAATCTCCTGGCCAGATGGCTTTGAAAATGGATCTTACTGTGTCCATTTTAAATTTGTGGGGTCTGACAAATTGATTTAAGTATTTCAAGACTAACACCATACAACATTACATAGAACATTTACATGCAGAATTTTGTAGTAAATACTGTTTCAATTTCATCTTAAAACTCTGGTTTTCTTGGGAATATGGAGGAAGTCTTTGTCCTCTTTGGTTTGGTGATACTTCCGCAATAGCCTCATTTGCCACAAGCCCCTGGAAGAAGGTTTTTACCTGCTCAGGAGTTGATTTGCTCTTTAATATTGGGCAGGTGACTAGTCTGTCCCTGCGGGGGATTTCTGACAGATCCTCTTTGAGGATATCTCCTGTAAGCCATCCCATCAGCATTAAGATCACATGGAAACTTTTGCTAGCCAGGGACCACCCACAGTGGCATGCCACATCTACATGTATATAAATGAGGGTAGCTCCATCACTTCTCAGTTCTTTTCCTGACATCAATCATCCTCATCAGACCAGATTAAGGAAATGCCATCGGCCTTTCTGTTGCCATTTATTATTTTATTTTGCTTAGTGTTTTATTTCATTATCTCTGCATGCCTCAGAAGTCAAAAGAACCTTTATTTCAGTATTATAAGTGCAGAGATAAACTCTACAAAGAAGACACACACGTGCTCTGTGTGTGTCTGGGCCTGTCTCACAGCATGAGAACTTGTGAGCTTTGCCAGACATTAAACCGGGCTGCAAGGCAATGTCTTAAAAAAGCTCTAGATAACTTCATTCTTCATCAAATACAAGAAGTTTCACATGGTATCCCTGCAAGCTGGGATCTCCCTCTTGCAAACAGGGGACTGGCTCTGTTCTCTGGATATGAAGGATGCATACCTCCATGTCAAGATCAGGAAGTCCCACAAGCAATACCTCTGTTTTATGCTGGTGGGAGAACATTATCAGTTCAGAGTATTGCCCTTTGGCTTGTCTTCTGCTCCATGGGGTTTTACCAAATACTTGGCAGCAGTGGTAGCAGCCCTTCACTGGGAAGGCCTATATGTGTTCCTCTATCTGTATGACTGGCTTTTGAAGGCCAGCTCCAGGGAAGCTCTGCAACATACTCTGTCTCAGACATGTCAGTTATTCGATTACTTGGGGGTCACAGTAAATGTGCCAAAGTCTGTGTTGACTCCCTACCAAAGACTGCAGTACATAGGGCAGTCTTGGACACAGAGATGGGATGTGCTCTGCTGCCAATGCACAGGGCAGGCAATCTGATTTCCGAGGCACAGTTGGTATACAGGAGCCACTATGTGAGAACAATGTTATGTCTCCTGGGTCTCATGGCTGCAACCATAGTGACTGTGCCACTTTCACACCTTTATATGAGAATTCCTAAGTGGACACTTGGGTCCAGTAGGATCAGCTCATGGATGAGCTAGACCAAATAGTTCTCAACATGTCTTCTCTTTGTAGAGCATTGTTATGGTGGATAGATCATGAAAACCTTTTGAAGGGTGTTCCATTCCTTGTACCAGCTCCTTAACAGAGTCTCACCATGGATGCCTTGGGTGCTGGCTGGGGTGCTAATCTTGGCCCTTACCAGACACAGGATTCATGGACCAAGGTGGAGGCCGAGCTGCAAATAAATGCTGGAAATGAGGGCTGTCGTGTACAACCTCCAGGCATTTCAGAGTCATCTCTGCCTGGTCCTCTGTTCTGTGTGATGCATTACATCAACAAACAAGGGGGCACTCACTCCTATCCCTTATGCAAGGAGGCAATAAGAGTATGGTACTGGGCTCTGTCTCTCGGCCTTTAGCTATTGGCCGTATATCTTTTAGATCTCCAGAATGTCTTAGCAGACAGGCTAAGCAAGTCCCAATTGATTCATGAATGGAAACTGCTAAGCTCCATGGTAAACAACTTCTTTGCAAGATGGGGTCATCCAGAGTTGGACCTTTTTGCATCCCCACGCAGTGCAAAAGTGACACATGTCTGCTTGCTTATTCCAGGGCCTGGAGTTTTTTGGCAAGATGTGTTGTCCCTGTCTTGGAAAGGGACATTCTATACACATTCCCCCCATTCCTCTAATACAGAGAATTCTGCTCAAGCTGCAGGTAGAGAGTGCCACTCTCGTCCTCACTGCTCTTTTATAGCCTTGCCAGATATGGTTTCCTCTTCTTCAATAGCTGGCAGTGGTGTCACCTATCTCTCTGCCTCTGTGTTGGAGTCTGTTGTCACAGGACAAGGGGTTCTTGGTTCATCCAGACCTGAAGTCCCAACATCTACATGTGTGGCTCCTGAAGACATAGCCATTGCATGTTTTGCAGTCTCCCTTAAGGTTGCTGATGTCCTGATTGCTGCTAGGAAGCCTTCTACCAGACATACTTGTTCCCTGAAATGGAAGTGTTTAACCTTGTGGGCTGCTTCCCAGAATTTTTACCCTTTTACATATCCTGTGAATGCTGTGTTTGAATACTTGCTTTCCTTATCTGACTCTAGCCTGCAGTATTCCTCACTTACGGTGCATTTGGGTGCTATATTAGCTTTCTGTGCCCCTACTAATGGTCATATGGTTGCTCAGTTAGATGTGTCCCATGCATTTCTGAGTGGAATTGTTCATATGGAACCTTCTGTCCGTAATGCAGTCCTACCTTTGGACTTGAATTGTGTGCATTCGAAATTGACGTTAGCTCCTTTTGAGCTAGTCGTGAGTTATAGCCTATGTTTCTCATCATGGAAACTATTGTTTTAGTTGCAGTGACTTCTGCTCAAAGCATTTGCAATCTTCAGGCCCCAATGTGTGAGCCTCCTTGTTTGATTTTATTAATTTGTTTATTTTATTTATTTATTTATTAAGATCTAGGATTACAAAATACCTTTGAGCCAAGGCTCTTTTACAAAAGATCCATGTCAGAGAAATAAAGAAATTGTAGAAAAGTAACATTAGAAGGAGACTAGACATTTCTCAGTGTAATACATAGTGTAATAGTTATTAGGACCTTAGGTTTGAAAAAGAGGGAGAAACAGTAAAGCAGCCAGTGGCATTTATCAGGCTAGATAAGCCAGTAAGTGCTATTTCTTTAGAGGGGGTGAGAGAGGAAGAGTGAAGAGGGGAGAGTAGGCAATACATTAGGGGGAAGGGATTAAAGATGGAGGAGGAGAAGATGGGAGATGGGAGGAGTGGGGAAAAGTGCAAGTTGGGTACATGATTGCAGGTGTGGCAGTTAAGACTGGTGAGAGGTGGGGGTGCCACAATCAGCTTAGATTGTGGTTCCTTAACTTAGGAGAAGCAGTCACAAGAGCTAGAAGTTATGAGATATTGCTAAAGGCTGGTTTTGAACATTCCAATAGTTTTGGCAGAGGAGATAGTGTGGCTGAGGTCATTTAGCCAATGTGACGCTTTGTAGGCGAAAGAGCACTGGCCCAGGCTGGTGCGACAGTGGGGGACTTTCAGGAGCTGCCACTTAGATCTCCTGGAGTTCCATCGATTACTGCTTTCAGGCAGTAAGGCTAGGATGAAAGGGGGTGCCAGGCCAAGATGGATTTTCTTTGCCATAGTACAAGTGAGGTATTTGATGCGGTTCAAAAGTTGGAGCCAACCAGTCTGAGCAAACAGGTCGCAGGTGTGGGTAAGACGGTGGGCACCAGTAATGAGCCAGCAGGCCTTATTTAAGGCAACTGATATCTATCTGAGGGTCATCATCATGGCAGAGCTGCAGATGATGAGACCATAGTTGATGACCAAGACCACAGAGCTCTGTACTGCTATCTTCAGTGCCTCAGAGGTAAGGTGTTGTCTGTGGTGTTTGTAAAGTAGACCAAGACGTACATTAGCAGTTCTGGCAACATTGTCAACATGGGCCACATATGTGAGGCATGGATCCAGTGAGATCCCAAGATACTTGAAAGACTAGACCTGATCAAGGGTGTTACCATTTGCAGTAGAAATAACCAGCTGGTGCTGCTTGTGCGAATTTTTTGAACTGTGAAAAAGCATTAATTTGGTTTTCTTGTGATTATGCACTAGCTTGTGCTTTTGGAACCAGGACTCAGTGGAGCTGAAGCCATGCTGGAGAGAATGTTGCAGAGACGAGGGATCTTTGTCAGATGAATAGACTACTGCATCATCAGCATACAATATAATGGGCTCCGAACAGGATTGTGGTAGTGAGTTCAGAAAGAGGCACCAACCAGTAGTTTCACAAAGGCAGTCTCTTTGTGTATGAATCCTGAGTTCCTACTAAAGGTGGCATCTGAATTTACACTGAATCAAATGATACACCCTCCAGTGTATAATTCTGAGCATGCAAACCAGGGTAAGGCACTGCTCCATACTTTGGATGTACATAGAATACTACAATAGTATATTACACCAAGGACTGCAGAAGGTCCTCTCAGCTTTTTGTTTCATTCACCCCTCGGAAAGAGGGTACTCCTGTGTCTAAACAGTGCCTATCCAAATGGCTGGTGTACAGCATTGTATTCTGCTATAGGAAGTATAGTAAGGAACTTCCTGGTGTTTTTCATGGTCAGTCCACAATCGGTATGGCCACTTCTTCAAAAATGTTCCTGCTGCTGACATACTGTATGTGCTGCAGCCACACTGAGTAATGTTCACACTTTCACTAAACATTAGTCTGGACATAGTCTCTTATAGATGTGCTGGATTTGGTCTTACTGTACTGAAAGGCTGTCCTGATCATATATCAGACTCTACCATCCTTCCAGTTCACTGGCACTGCTTGGGAATCATTCCAAAGATGTGGCCTAATAGAGGAGATATCCTTGAAGAAGCTAGAACAATTAAGTAAGAGTAAATCTTAGAATCCCCTCCATTAGGCCATTCCATCCTTTCTTCTTCCACCTTTTTGTTTTCAGTGAGGGTTACATCAGATGCTGGGCCTAAAACCTACTTCATGCATCCTGTATCCAGCACCATGCCTCTCCTTGCTTGTCTGATGTTGGTCTCATCTCCCGGTTCCCTACAGTTGGAGGTCCTCTGAGGATAACCTTTGTTAGGGAACAGAGAAGTGATGGTTCTGCCCACATTTACATACACATAGATGTGACATGTCATTATGGGTGGCCCCCGACTAGCAAAAGTTTCTGTGTGGTCTTGATGCTGATGACTTATACAAAGGTGTGGCCTAATGGAGGAGATTCTCTTGAAGATCTACTGTACTGGTAAGTTTTTATGTAACTGTTCTTACTGTGGCATATCCCTGTGGTACCACCTCTAGAACCCATCTGTCTGATGTGTGTTTCCATCTGTGTGCAAACCTATGGAACCTGGCCCCTATTGAAAGATATGATATGGGCCAATTGAGGTGCTGGTAGTTTTGATTTGACTGTTTGTTTGATGTAAAGCAATACTTTTACAGTGATTGTAGGTCTGTCCTCTGTCATGAAAGTTCATGTTCCCACAAAATGTGCTGATTGCAGATGGGAGGTA
Source organism: Neoceratodus forsteri (assembly GCA_016271365.2). NCBI lineage: Eukaryota > Metazoa > Chordata > Ceratodontiformes > Ceratodontidae > Neoceratodus > Neoceratodus forsteri. The sequence goes on from CM057458.1 coordinate 560,554,288, forward strand.
AGTGAAACCAGAAGACTTTTCCTTGCTGAGACTCTTGCCTTGAAAAATTTCTCAGAACTTTCCCCAAACAGGTACACACCTTCAAAGGACAGTTTTTTGGGCACTGTGTCTGCGTCCCAGAGCTTTAACCAGAGGGTTTTGCATACTCTGTTGGTTACAGTGGCCACCCAGGCATGGCTTTTTAGAGAGTCTACTGCTGCTGGTATTTGGTCAAGTGCACCAATTGAGCATGAGCTGATTTGGGGGTCACTGTCTTCTCTATGTCCTCTAGCTATGCCCCAGTGGCATATACTGCAGTAATGGCCACTGTTACTTTTAGTCTGATGAGTCTGTAGCTTTTTTTTGACCATTTCCTTCATTTTGTGATCCCTATTCTTGAGGGCAACCATGCCTTCCATAAGTAGCACAGTTTTCCTGCTAAGGGTGGCTGTCTTTTGGTACACTGTTAGAATGGTACACCAGAACTTTAGCTTGTCCTCTTGTAGTGGGTGCACCTTATCCCAAAATCTTTTCTCTCAGATTCTGGCTGGCTCCATGGCCTCCAATTTTTTTTATTACCTCCTTTAATGGCTCACAGACCAGGGAGACGTCTGTGGCTTTATCTTTAGGATAAAGAGTGGAAACTAGTTTGATCTGTGGAGGTGGGGGTGGGTATTTAGAGCCAGTCTTGATCTAACTAGATTAGGGACCTCATCATAAGGTGCAGCTTCATCATTAGGCTCTTGGGTCTTGGGGTCCTCCTCCATGTCTGAGTAATTGTCTGACTCATTATGTGTCTCATCTCTGGAATCTATTTTATTCTTGTTTGGTTCTGAACCATTGGGGGGGGTTCTGGCTGTGGAAGGGATTCAGGCTATAGTAGTGTTGGTGGCATGTTTGGGAGTGTCTGGACATTTCTTCCAGCTTCTCATCATCTTCATCATAAACAGCTGTTGTGCTTAACTCAGAGCCGTGGTGGCTTGCAGGCTGTGGGTGAACATGGAAGTGGTATCTGGTGTGTGGTCCATTTTTGGGAGGTTGCTGTTTTGGGAGTTGTCAGAGATCTCTTGAGACAAAACACTGGCTTCCTTGTTGCTAGAAATTTGCATGGAGAGGTCTGATATATCCTCTAGTGGGCATATGGGACACAGTGGGTGTGTCTTTGATGGTAGCAAGGGTATGCTGCACATGCTGCACTTATTTGTCATAAGCAGGATGCCTGTATACATGCAGACATAATGTGGAGATGTCAGTCAGGTGGGTAATAAGGAAAGTTGTGTGCTTCATACCCACTTTCATTTGCCATATAGTAGGCATGTATGCATGTATTCTTTTCAAAAAAATGTTGTTAATGCACCAGTTAGGGTTAAAGTAACAAAATAGGGAAATATGTTAGGGTTCCCAAGCCTAACACCCCACCCCTTAACACTCACCCCATTCCATCAGTAAATAACCTGAGCTGTATAGAGTATATGAGAATGGGGTGAGTGTTAGGGTTGACAACACCAAGGTACACCCCATGCCTCATTTGCAAAGAAGCAGGAGAGGTCAAACCATAATGTTTTTTCCTGTTGCTTCCTGCAGGGTGGGGGTGGGGTGTTAGGTTTGGGAACCCTAATGCCACATTTCCCCTACTGTTGCTGCTTTAACCTTAACTGGTGCATTGACAATGTTTTTTCAGTGACTTTCCTTACTTTTTGAGATAGTATAATCCTATTGTCATTTGGCTGTGGGAGTGTAGGGCCCAGATCTCAAGGCCCTTGCAGTTCCATTTCTGCAAAAACAGCGATTTATGTGCTTTGTTGTATGGCTTGTTAAAGTTCCAATGTTATCCTATGGGAATTTTGATTTTTTAATTTTTATGATTTTTATCTGGCCCCTAAATGTTTTGGGGGAGTAGGTGCCATTCTTGTAGTACTCATTAACACATTTGTTTTGATTTATAGATTGTCTTTTAAGTCCAAATATTGAGGGAGTTATGGCTTGTTGAATTTTAAATGTGGTAAAAAACACTAAGTCCTAAATCTTTTTTTGTATAAAGGCATCCTTTTCCTATTGAATGAAAAACTCGTATGAAAAATTATCGCTTTATATGAAAAAAGAATCAGAAAAGAAACTAAGTCCAAAATCTTTTTTCATGTGAGGGAATCCCTTTTTGTATAAACAACAAACAAAAAAAGAATACGAAAAAGGATCCTCACACTAAAAGAATCGAGAGTCCAAAATCTTTTTCATATAAGGAAATCCTTTTCATATGAATGAAAAAGCATATGAAAAGGATCCCTTCATATGAAAAAGAATAGGAAAAAAGTAAGTCTGAATTATTTTTTCGTATAAAGGGATCCTTTTTCATATGGGACAATTCTTTTCATATGCCTCTATGAAAAGAAAATCAGCTCATGAAAAAGTTTCTAAAAGTAAAAAAAAGACATTTCTGGGTCATTTCTCCACAAACTAAGTTCACAGTCCACCTAACAGGGTCTCTATTAGGAAGATACATGTGTCGGAGTGTGTGTGTGTAAAATGCCATTCTTGTGGGTTTTGAAATAGTTTTTTTTTTTTTAAATGTAAACAAGATGGGCCATATTAAAAAAGATTTTTTCCTCATGAAAAAAGATTACCCCCATATGAGAAGGACCCTTTTTTGTATGGACCAAATTCTTTTTTCATTCCTAGCAGCTATCCAAAGACTATATTGAGCATGCTCAGAACAAAAATTTTAACATTTTATAACTTTGGAATGGGTTTATATTTTTTCACCAAACTAGTAAGAGGCACCACTGTTGGCCAAACTCTTTCTACCCTGAACGATTCAGACCAAAATTTCAAACCATCAGGGTGCTAGGTGATGACACAAAACAGCAATTAATCAATAAGTTTATTGTTTGACATTGTACGTCATTACACATCAAAAAATGGCAAACAAAAAAAAACACACTGATTTTTTTCACTTTTTTGCTATCTGGATTTCAGAATCTGCACATTTGACTGAAATGAAATTTGGCACATCAAGAGATCTATACCCCATGACTGTGCATTCAAAGTTTCATGCAAATCTGTTGAACGGTTGCAAACTTATTAACGTGCAAAGTATAGGGTTTAATATAGAACCCCCTGCTCAACACTAATTATAGTGGTGCAACTGCACCACTATAATCTATGTATAAATGAGTCAGACACCAGGCCTGAGGTATGTACTTCTTGAGTGGTGATACAAAATAGCAGCCACACAAGGCAACATGATATGATGTCTGAAAGTGACATCTATTGTGTCATATCTGCTGCCTATGAGACACCCCAGGGACTGTCAGTATAGTAAGCTGGTAACACAAAATGGGTAGCAGAAATTGCATTGCTGACAACTCTGCCATGGCCTATACCAACAGTCAGAACTGCCATGGCCAGTATGGCCAGTGAAAGTGACTGGATTGGGTCACTTCCATGACTGTGCTGCACCTCTCTGGAGTGTGGTTTCATGCACGCTATAGTGCAGGGCCCTTGATTGGAAGGCCGATTACTGGAGCCAGGCAAGTTGCCTTGCTTTTGCTGAGGCTATGGAGAAGTTGGATAGTAGGTCTGTGAGATGGAGAGGGGTCGTGTGTAAGAAAACCTCCCCAACATGATGTTAGAGTGGCCACACCCTAGTTGTACATGCCAAGCTAGAGGCAAGTGGCCTGTACAACAATGGTGCCTGAACTAGAAGGCAGGTGCCCTTCCAAACATGGTGCTGGATCCAGAGATGATCTGCTTGTGCATTCCTTTGGGTTCCGCTTATGCATTCATTAGGGTTGAGGCCAGAGAGAGTAAGACGGTGCCAACCTGCTTGATGCACACAAAGACTGAACATGAAGCACCCTGTTTGTGGTGTTTTTGAGATAGATACCACTGCCTGAGACCGAAGCCTCCTCTCTGCTACCCTCGCATAGTCTCCATCAGATCCACAGAGGGAGCAGGTCTGTGGTATTGCACCCTGCAGCTGCTAGGGGAAGGGCTCTGTGTGGTCTCTAAGTACATAACTGTGTGACTGTGGCAGGGAGAGTTCTGCTGATGGGGGGGGCATTTCCAGTGCCATGTGGTGCATTACACTGTGTATGACCACTAAAAAATGTATCACATGTATGTCAGGCTCACACCATCCCTGTTGGTATGGCAAGAAGATGGATAAGGTGTCCAAAAGCAGACAAGCAGGAAATATGAAAATGAGCGGTGCATGTGCACTACAAGTAGTAACCCCTGACATTAGTGAAATGATAGAGGAGCACTGATTCAGGGCTGAGCTAGACAGTAAAACTCCATACACAAATTCGGTTCCAGTCATCAATAGGACTAGGTAGCCAGAGGCAGAGAAAAACTATGATTTAGATTCAAATTGTTAGCTAAAAATTTAGCAGCCTGGCTAAATAAGCTAGTAGCCAAAGATTAGGTCACAAAATCTGCAAAAGGAGATATCTTTCCTTAGTAACAAATTCTCAGAAAATTGAGAATAAAATGTGCAAATGCAGGAGCCTGGGACTGTGCTGCAGCCTAATCAATGCACATGAAATAACTTTGGATCCTAGGAGATTGTAGAGTCTATGTGGGATTGGATTTCCTCTTTGAAGTCACATGTGCAGCATCACCCCATTAGGTGGACATAACCAGGGCCTCTTGTTCTCTACAGCACTCAGTCCTGATTCCTGTAGCAGCATTTTTTTGATTTATGTGGCATAATTTATTCATTTGTGTGGCGAATGGAATCATTCAATAGGCTAAAATATGATGTAATTTCACTGATGACATCACATGCAGAGCCCGGAGGAGGGGCTTCAAGATAAACGAGATGGGGATGGGAGCCATGCACTGTGGAAAAACTGTGTATCTGAATGAGAGTCCACCAATGGCATTGAATTCTGCATCACTGTATATACTCTGTGGCAGGATGCAAAGTTTGTGGAAAATTTCATGGCCATGGAATCACAGAATTTCAGAGGCCTTGGACATAACCCAGTCTGTAAGGAATTTGAGTGCCATAGAGACTACGACCCACAATTGGCTTGTCTTAGTCCACTGACCTGGTAAAACAAATAAAAACAGTAAGATATTTGAAGTAAACTGATGAAGAAGAGGAGCAGATGGAAGAGGGAGGTTATCCCTGAGGTGGGGAGAAAAGAGAAGGCTGCCTCCCTGCAGCAAGACAGTAGCACTGTGCTATGAAATGGTGTTGATAAATTCCTGTCTCTGCTGATCTTCCTGAATAAAATCAAATAAATTTGAACAACTTCAATCTGTGATTTTAAGATAGCATTCTTGCTGGCCTGGTGGCGCTGAGGGTTGAGGCGCTGGATGCCACACCTCGCTTAATGCCAGCAACCCAGGTTTGGGAACGGACTCAGTTCATTCGGGGTCAGCAGGGGAGGAGAGGATTGAGCATCTGGAGGACTGCTCTCCTCTCCTGGGGAGGGTTGTGGTGTGTGTTCACTACACTAGTGACCCCAGTGGAGACTGGGGAAGCAGTAGATGGGGGCGCCTCACAATGGGATTGGGCAGCAGTGCATGTCATGCGGGCAAGCACAGGAGTGTGCTTGCCACATGCAGGACCTCAATTCACCTCCACACCCTAGAGGTCTAAAGCTAGAAAACCCCTCCAGATGAGCAGCAATGATGCCACCGATGGATGACCATCCTACCGGCCAAATAAAGCCTGATGTAAGCCAATGCAGGGGCTCAAGGATGATGCAGTCTCTCCCTCTGGTCCATCCCCCACCATGGGAGCCTCTTTGGGGGGTAAGCCATGGTTCTCCCCGACTGTGCTGTCATGGCAGAGGCTGGCTATGGGGGTTAGTTGAGCATCCTTGTAAATGGCAGAATGGGGGAAGTACCCCCCCCGCCACCTGAGGAGCCACAAATAGAATGTACAAAAAAAAAAAGATAGCATTCTTAAAGGTAGGGGTGTGGTGTGCATGAGCACTTCTTTACTTTTTCATTGCTTGAAGATGATGAGAGAAGGCTGCTCATCCAGCTGAGGTTTTGGGCCTGGGGAGTGAAAAAAGGTTGGTGGCACCAGAGTAAAGGGAGTAGCAGAAAGGAAGGGGAGAGGTGGGATGAGGGATAGCAAGGGTCACAAATGAACCACAATTTAGAAGGAAAGGTGGTAAAGTGGGAGAGGTGTCTGCTCTCCAGAGATGGGAGGGAAAGACTAGAACACAGGGAGTGCAGTGGGGTTTAGGGGGCAATTGCGGAAACATGGAAAGGGGGTGCAGTCTGGCCTTGGTGGTTTGGGAAGTGGAACTGAATACTATTTCCATGCAGTCAATCACTTGGAGGATCAACCTGAGGAAGATTTCTTGGCGAATTGAAGTGAGAGGCAGGACTTGTTGCAGTATAGGGCACCAAGCTTGTAGAGGAGCCTTATGTGGATGGTAGCAATGTGGGAGGAAACATTAAGGTTTAGATCCAACCTCTCACCAAGATACATACATGTGACATATCGTCGGGGGGGGGGTTATCCAGAGTCATGAAGATGTTTGTTATGGGGTCTGGCAAGTCAATCCTTGCTGACAGGGGTCATGAACAGCATTTCTGGGTGGCAATGAGGAAGAGTTGGTTTGAGTGGACCCAGCTGTCATACTCATCCTGCAGAGTTGTTTCCAGAGTCTGCACACCAGAAACAAAATGCAAAGGGATTTTAGTTCACCAAGTGGTTTATTGCAGTATGCTAAACAAAGATGAGAAACCCCACTTGGGACCCAGTACAGAAACCACCCCAAAGTTGTTCCAGCTCAGGAGGCTGAAGCTTCAGAGGCAAAAAGTACCATGTCTTCCACGTACATGTGGATTTGCAAGGACACACAGACTGAGGGGAAGTCACTGAGTAAAATGGAAAATAAGATAAAACCCTGGGAGACTACGGAGGTGATGGGAGGGGGGCATTAGTCAAGTTAATTCATACTTTATTTCTATAGCACCCAATCCCTGGGGCTCTGGGTGCTTTACATCAATACAGAGCAAAACTGAAACACGGTTATTATAAGAGTAAATTGAATTTAAAATCTATCATAAATAACTATCAATATAAAATTGTAAAATTAATTAATACATAAATCCAGCTCACTATCATAATCATATTTATCAAAATCCTTCTTACTCCAACTTAAAAAGATATTTTCTTGAGACCTTGTTTGAAACTGTCAACAGAGAGGGGCTTCCCTCAATGCCAGTGTGAGGGGGTTCCATAACATGGGGCCCGCCACTTCAAAGGCATGATCACCAGCCGTTTTTAATCATGCCCTCAGGAACACTAAATACCCTTCTGTAGATGGCCGTAGGGAGTGCACTGGGCAGGCAAGTGACAGGAAGTCAGACAGGTAGCCTATCTGTAGGAGAGGAACCAGCTGACCATCCTGTCAAACAGACCCTCTGTGCAAGTGATGAGTTGGAAGGGAATGGCAAACCATGTTAAATGCCTTTGTAAGGTTGACAGAGATTATAGTAGTAAGCAGCCTCTGATCCATGCCCTTCAGGACAGCACCAGTGAGTCATAAGAGTGCTGAGATGGTGGAGTGGATTTTCTGGAATCCAGACTGGAAGGGGCAGATAAAGGAGGAGGAGAGCTGGGAGAGCGCAAGTTTTCCCTCACTTTGGTAAGAGCTAACTAGAAAGAGGAATGATGGCAGTTTTCTAGTGGGGAGGGGTCAACCACTTTGTGGAGGGGGAATGCTGACACACTTCTGTGCAACAGGAACCTTGCCTAGATGGAGGGAAAGATATATCAGGGAGGAGATAGGGCCAACAATAATGGGAGCTGAGAAGTGAAGGAGTTTATGGTTGAGTCCATCTGGCATGGCGGGATATACTGTAGGTAAAACAGAGCAGATAGTTTGGCAGCCAGAGAGATGTGGGAGAGGTATAAAATGAGAGGTGGGGGAGAGGAGAGAAGGTGTAGGGGTTCACGGGTGGGGAGAGAGATAGGAGCAAAGGGACAGTGGAAGTGGGATTTGGGGGAGAGAGTGAGGAGAACCCACAGTGGGTAATGTACTGATCAAGGGCAGAGGTAACTACAAGAAATTCAAAGATTGGTGAGCCCTCTAGTTCGATGACTAGAGTGGTAGTCCAGGGGATCCAAAACAGGGAGGATAACCAGTTGTTCTGGGGGTTGGTGGCAACCTAGTTTGATTATATCCTTGATGCTGACATTCAGGCTGTTTATATCACAATAAGTCATCAGGGACCTGGAGGCCTAATGCTGGTTTACATATTATGACATTAAGTAATTTACAAAAAAAAGACTACTTTCCTCACTGTTTAAGAGATGGTGGCATTACAGCATCTGTTAAGAGAATTGGGTTTTATTTATATCATAACCATGCTTTGGTATTTGATATTTAAAAAAAAAGCAAGGGCTAGTGAAGGAGTATTTTTCCAACATGTATCTGATCTACAGTAACGTAATTTTTAAACACATTGTACATAGTTGCTGGTTACACTTAGTAACTATGTCTAACATTATTTTGTGCTATAAGCCCCAATCCTCCTTGAGAAATATAAATGTCAGGAGGCACAAGAAATCTTAGATGCAAAATCAGGGACATGTCTGAAAACCAGGCATAGTTTAAAAGTCCTCCCAGCCTGCTTTCTGAATACCTGTGTAGTTTGTAGGCATGAACAATGAGACCCTATCTTGCATCCCCCTAATGTTGTCCTAATTTAAATATAAATGCGATTGCTTCACTCTGTTTTGCCCTGATATAGAAACCTGTTTATCTCCATTCCAAAGGTCATGACTCCACTCATGCATGGCATCATGGGAGTTGGTGATGCATACATGCACTAGCTAGCAGAAGTTATGCTCTCATTCAGTTCTGTTACATGTCTCGTGATGTCCTTATGTTCTCTAAAAGCATTTTTTTAACTCAGATACACTTTAAACTACAGAAGACAGCAGGGCATTTACTATGCCTTGAAAGCCTGTGTCTATGCACAAGGAGACCATAAGGGATAGGCAATGGGGTGGCAGTGAAAGTGCTGTAGACCTGGAGGGATCTACAGTGTAAGCAGTGCAACAAAAAAGGGCAGACTGGATGTGCCATGTGGCCCTTATCTGCTGTCAGCTTCTATGTTTCTATGTTTTAAAAGTTTTATGGCCTGCATAAGACAAGAGCACAGGGACTGCAGAGGTCAGCAACAGCACTGACTTATACAGTGTACCTACTGCAGGCTTTAGCACCAAAACATCATAAAAGTCCAGGATGCCTTACATGAATCAGGTCATGACCTTTGCAATGGAGTCAAGCAGTTTTTCTCACCAGATTTAAGTACCTTGTAGTGTACCTCTCTTTGTTTGCCATTAAGAGGTCTTTTTTTCTTACCTTGCTTAATAGTTTTATGACCCCTGGGGATCTCCATGTTTGAATTGTTTTATTGCTCTTATTTTTATAACTGTGGGCGGAGCCTACAGGAGTATTGCATGTACAAAAGGAGTGATGTTGTGTTTTCTGTCCGTGGAACTGACTGAAGGTGCAAATAGTCTCCTCCACCTTATCCTCCTCCAAGAAATGTTTTCCGCCTTCAAATAAATATGCTTTCATGTTAGTCAATGGTTGCAGGGTACTACTTCCTTTCTTAAATGGGTGGTACAAGAACTGAAACCTGAGTAGTGGGAGGCAGCATTGTTTTTTTTGGGGAAGTAAGGTCCACCCCACCTCCACCCAAGAAGCTCCAAAAGGTCCATCCCACCTTTTTTTTTATTCATTTGGGAGGGGGAGGAGGTGGATTTATAATACTGAAAGAAGACTCACTAGAGTTTGGGGTGTGGACCAAGGAACAACACATCTGTGGAGTCCCTGCATTTTGTTAAGGACTAAGAGAACAGAAGATACTTAAATTGCCTTCAAACTGACTTAAAACCCTTGGAACAAATGATTATCAGAGTCACCTGGTGTCTCAAAGGAAACACTCAAATGTCTGAAACTACAGCAAGTTCAAACTTCAAGAAACCCTTGGAACAAATGATTATCAGAGTCACCTGGTGTCTCAAAAGGAAACACTAAGAAATGTCTGAAACTACAGCTTAAGGATTCAACTTCAAGGAAAATAGAGAACTTTCAGGTATTTCCTAAACATTTATATACTAAAATGGACACAGTACTTGGTAAACACAGTCTGTGATGAAGTGTATTTTTCTTTTTAAGTTTGGGAAGTGGAGTTGACTTGCATATGTTAAAAATACCTGCTGCAATTAGCAACTACTGTAGTTGTAGAAACAAAATGCTGTTTTTTTTTCCAATTTACATTTTTTCCTGGCTCAGTTTATATCAGTGAAGAGCTGCCATCCAACTGGACAAGCTATTTATCACTCATTTTTCATTTAAAATAACATAAATGTGGTTTCACATTTTTACCATGAGGGAAGCAAGATAAACCAGCATGGTTAACAAATACATTCATTGACACCTCTGAATGAATGGGGTAGTTTTTTTAACATTCCTTTTTAGTTAATTACTACTTGGAACCTGTTATTCCAGTTTTTACAACTGTGCTTCTGGAACTTTCTGCATGCCAAGTTCCCTTAGGCACCTCACATCACCTCATTAAGCCATGTGACACTACTGTCTTTGCAGGACATTGCATAGTGTAGCAAGAGACCCAATTTTTTTTGCCTGTCAGGCAGACAGTTCTGGGCTAGTGCTAATATTCTACTGAATTTTCTTAACTTGCAGTTTGTGACTATAGGTGTTTATAACTAAATGATAATTACCACATTTGCTTCTCTTGCAAATAACCAGGCATTTGTGTGTCTAATTACTGTTTGACTTACTGTAGATTACACATAGAATCTGAAAAATTAATAACATGCTGTATTGTGATTCAATGAACTGATAAATGGGGATTTTGGTTTCTTTTACAAATTCATTTTTCCTGACCATGGATATACTAAAACAAAAATTTCTCAACACAATGTTTTTAAATAAATTATCTGGTTTGGGGGTGGGGGCTGCCACAAGCAGAATGGGATTTCACAGATGAGGGAACTCACAGCAGCAGAAAAAAGAAGCATGTTGCATGGTTTTAAATAATTGACTAGCAGTTTTTTTTTCTTGGGACGATACTAACTGTACAGAAAGTATTTATATAGATTTTCTAGAAGTGCTGTGTTTGTTAAACACAGTGAGGCAATAGCTATTAATTTTCACAATGTTTCAGCACTTTTGTGAGCAAAATGCTAATCAGTTTTTAGAGTTAAATAAAACCCTTTACCTGATGCCCATTGTTAGGCCTTATATAGTGATATCTTCCTTCAAGAGAACAGCTTGTAATGAAATGTATCGAATTTACATTGGCATTTGGGCATATGGACTTTTATATTATATGAATTTTGTGTGTGAACTGTATATCAATCTCTAAAAAAAAACACACATCAAATGTCTCCAAAAATTTGTCTCAACATTGTGTTTATCTTCCACCTTGTCACAATATACAGCTGTCTCAGCAGTGTTTTCAGTTAGGGTACAGTACCTTCATGTATATGATGGCCTGGTTCTGTTGAGTTGATTGTTGTAACAGTGCATAGAATAAAATGCAAAACATATAGGTAACTGTAATACAGAAGGTGGCATTATTTTTAATTATAGAATGACAAACATAGAAACATAGACTTTGACTATAGATAAGGACCGCTTGGCCCACCTAGTCTGCCCATTTCCCTACCCAGAGAATAAGCTGCAGATCCTATTTAACCAACAGTCTATTTCTTCCTACCCCCCACAAAAATTGCCTTATGTCTGTCCCATGCATTCTTGAATTGTCCCACAGTTTTAGACCCCACAACCACCTCAGGAAGGCTGTTCCATGTGCCCACCACCCTCTCTCTGTGAAAAAATACTTCCCACATTGCCCCTGAGCCATCCCCCCTCTATCTTCAAATTGTGTCCCCTTGTTCTTGCACATCTCTTTTTCTGAAAGATGCTACCCTCTTGGACTTTGTTGATTCCACTGAGGTACTTAAACATTTCCATCATGTCCCCCCTCTCCCTCCTTTCCTCAAGGGTATACATATTAAGCTCCTTTAGTCTCTCCTCATATGGCTTCTCTTGCAGACCCTGCAATATTTTAGTTGCCCTCCTCTGAACTGCCTCCATCCTGTCTATGTCCTTGCAGAGATAGGGTCTCCAGAACTGGATGCAGTACTCCAGATGGGGTCTCACCAACTGTCTGTACAGGGGGATAACAACTTCCTGTTTTCTGCTGGTGATGCCTCTCCCTATACATCCCAGTATCCCCCCAGCCCTCCCTACTGCCTTCTCACATTGCTTGCCAACCTTAAGGTCATCTGATATGATTACCCCCAGGTCCCTTTCCATTTTTGTTGTTGTTACTACCTCTGCCCCCCGTTGTGTAATCTTTCCCTGGGTTTTTGTTTCCTAGGTGCATTACTTTGCAGTTCTTTGCATTGAATCCAAGCTGCCATACTTCTGACCATTCCTCCAACCTTGCCAAGTCCCTTCTCATCATTTCCATGCCTCCTTGTGTATCAACCCTGTTGCAGATCTTTGTGTCATCTGCAAAGAGGCATACTTTTCCTTCCAGTCCCTCTGCAATGTCACTTATAAAGACACTAAAAAGGAGTGGACCCAGTACTGAACCCTGCGGTACCCCACTAGTAACCCCTCTTTCTTCAGAGTGGACTCCATTTACAATTACCTTCTGTGTCCTGTTGTTCGGCCAATGTTTACCCAGGCTACCACCCTAGAACCCACTCCAAGGCTGGTTAATTTGACTATTAATCTTTTGTGTGGGACTGTGTCAAATGCCTTGCTAAAGTCTAGGTAGGCCATGTCCACAGCCCCTCCCTGGTCTACTACTTTGGTCACCCAGTCAAAGAAATAATTAGATTCATCTGACACGACCTTCCCACTGTGAACCCATGCTGTCTTGGGTCCTGTGCCCCACTACAAGGAAAAATGTAAGAAGCTGATTGGCTGCTGACCCATTGAAACAGTGATGTCATTACACAACAACATCACTGTAGCTTTGCATTTGGATAATTTCTTGCATTTTCTCTTGAGAAATATTTTTTCACACTAACAAAAACATCCTTTAAAATGTATTTTTTAATCTGTATATAACAACAAGCCATTGTATAATTGCAATAAGGCACTCCAGGGTGTGTGTTATCTTGTAATAATGTCACTCCTGGGGTGGTGGAAGCACTCGGCTTCGCCTCATACTTCAACCCACCCCAGGAGTGATATTATTACATGATAACACACACCCTGTTGTGCCTTATTGCTTAAATATGCCCTTTCTCAATGTACTGTACTTTGATTCAGTTAGTGTATATGCAACAGCCTTCATGTGAACACTCTGGGCTTCTCCTTGACTCCTGATGTCTATTTGCTTTAGCTATTGTATATTGTTTGAACTGTTTTGGTCTTCTTGATGTGGTGCCTGTGTGCCTAAACTGTGTAATCTATTTATCTACTGCTACCCACGTATCTCCAGTGAATGATTGTTATAACTGTCTGCTCTCCGAGTCATTGTTTTTTGACTTGTTAACTGTGCTGTCTTTGTATTAGTTTCAACGAGGTGCTTTTGTAAATGAGTCTCTGACTCAAAGGTTTGTAAATCTGATAGTTTTTAAATAAATAAATAAATAACTGTTTATGTTTAAGCCCATGAAACACCCTTATCTAGTTAATGCATTCACAGTCGTAGTGGCTCTGCCAGAACTTGTTTCTACAGTGCCTCATGTCCCATGTGACAGTGATGTGTTCATGACAGTTGATTCAGTGACTAATTGCTTCAGCAGCAATCTGCTGTTAAGTGCCTGATATTCTGGCCTCAGCTAAATATTTCTTTCTAAGTGAATCATTTTGTTTGCTAAGTATGTTTCTGGGTCTAGCCAGCAGATGTACATGTTTTATTTTTAAAGCTTTTCATTTCAACACTATACACAGCCATAAGAAAGTGCACAAATCCCACCTGGTCATCAATATAATAATTAGTGAAGACTCCAACTGTTTCCTTACAGAACAGCCCATTCAATTATCCCTCAGGTATTTGCAATTTGTGATTGTAGCCTTTATTGGTGTTTACTGCATGAGGAGAGTAACTTAAAATCATAGCTCTGTTGCTCTAAACTTGATACTAAAACAGCACTTGCTGAATCAATGGTCATGGGTGCATCACCATCACATGGGGCAGGAGGCATTGAAGGTAAAAGAAGAGCAATAAAAAATTCAAACATGGAGATCCCCAGGGCCCATAATAATGGCACTAGGTCACAACAGAGCTTGCATGAACAGCACTGTCAATAATAGCACTGTCCATACATTGTTGATCACAACAGCGGCAGGAACAATTTCCACAAACAAAAGCAGTGCCACTGGTAGTGGTAGCAAAGCTCACTGACAACCGCTACCAGTTCAAAACCATATTTTAGCGGGGGTTCTGCCCCCACACACCCCCAACTAAAATAATCAACTCCAAATTGGAGCTGGATTATGGGGGGAAAAGTAACCAAGACCAGGATTAGAATCCTGGTCTCCACCAGCATTCTAGCCAGGCTGCTCCATGCCTCAGCCCTCTCTGCCATGGGAGCAGCCTGGTCAGTCTTCCAGATTTCCAAGCCCTTGTCTACTTTCCTAGTACCATGGACAAGTGACATGGATAGCTCTTACTGCACAACACTGTTCTACCCCTTTCGCTGTCTGTGATACATTATTCGGTCAGTGCGCTTCTTACGTGTGCTGTATTTGTAGAACTATTTTAAATGGTTACCATAACAATAGAAGGCAAATTTAGAAAAAACTTCTAACAGCAAGCAAAGGGAACAACACACTTGGACTACACCCACAAATCAGCACACTCTGCACAACATATTTTTATTGTAAAATTTTACTGTAGTTCCCTTTAAAAGGTCTTACTTAGCATGGGTGTGGGGAACAGTATCTGATAATTGTGGGGACCTGGGACTACCATCTTCTGGACCTTCATGCCTCTACCTGTTTACCTGCTAGTAGATGAAACTAGAACAGTACGGGGGGAGGGGCAATACATCTTTAGGACCTGTGTGTGCTGTCATCCCCCACTGGCAGATGAAACCAGGACATCAGTGGGGAGATGTGGTGTTCCTGTTGTACCTCCTTACCTTCCACTGGAGGGCCCTGTTCACACCATTCCTGATAACCAAGCACCACAGAGGCATTACATATGAAAGAAAATAGCAAAAAGGTAGGTAGTGGCTTCACTACCCTTGTTAAGAAGAGGGACAGACAGCACTGTATTGGCAAAAGGCAGACTAGCAGATGTTTAACTCTAGAGTTTGAGCTCTAACCAGTTTTGTTGTGAATAAATTGACACTTTATTACATGCAGCTTCTTTGTGAGTATGATTGAGAAGCTGCATAAACTAGTGATATGTGCTGTAACCTATTAGTGTAATGACGGAAGAAGCTTAAAATCCAACTCTGTTCCTCCTGCCACATGACAGTGGAAGAGGGACAGCAGCTAGGGCACAGAAACACAAGAACACATAAAGGGAGTCGTGTTTGCTCTCCCACATCTCATACAGGACAGAAGAGCACAGGAAAAGTCAGTAAGGGACACAGTGGCAATTACAGGTAGTCAAAATTCAGTAAGGTAAAAGAGACACAATTACTAGCAAATTGAATGTCATGTATACAAGTGTGAGAAACTTGGGCAGTAAAATGGATGAGCTGCAAGCTGTAATGGCTGCAAAAGATCTGAATGTAGCAATAATGGAAATGGGAGAATCAAAACAACAACTGGGACCTAGCTGTTCCTGGCTATACTTTTATTTAGGGGGAACAGGGAGGGTACCAATGTAGAGGGAAGGGGTGGCAGTGTATGTAAAATAAGTCATAAGGGTCTTTGTGGACAGATCTGTCTCAGGATTGGGGGGAGAGGTGTTGAGTCACTATGGCTCCAAATAATGGGGGGTGTGGAGAATATAGAATAGGAGGAATTTATTGGGCATCAAATTGGGGCAGAGGAGGAAATGGAAAGATAAATTTAGAAAGAAGCTAGCCAGGTATGAACAGTGATTGTGGGGGACTTCAATATCCCAGACATTGATTGGGAGACTGCAGTAGCAGTAAGCCCCAAAAGTCAAAAGTTCATAGAAGTAATAGAGTAACACAGGACAACTTTCTCAAATGCGTGTGAGAATCAACCAGGGGGAGGCAGTTTTTTTTTGCCTCATAATGTCCAACCAGAACATTATCAGGAATATCATGATAGAGGACCCACTTGTACAGAATGCCCACAACATCACGTTCCACATCGTGCTGGGATCTGAGCAACTGAAATCCAGCACTGTGTTCACTGGCTTTAGAAAAGTTGACTATGGCAAAATAAAGGGGGTGGAGAAGACGTGGACGGTATATTCATGAGGAATAATGGGGACAGACTCAGCTTGCATAAAATTTGTTAGTAAGACCAATGTTGCTGGATAGTTTGATACCTTCTACTGGGCCAATATATGACTTGCACAAAGATGACATAGTATACAGGCTTTCGGATCCCAACAGGTCCTTGCTTCAGGAGCTGTAGCAAACTGTGCAAAAAAAATAAATGCTGAAGTTATATACACTGTGATGCGCTGTTTCAAAATAATTTATGATAGAATAGTGAGAAGACTTAAAAGGACTAAAAGGAATAGTGAGTGGGCAATGAATAAAAGAGGAACATGTATATAGAGTGGCGTGAAAAAGTATTTGCCCCCTTCCTGATTTTCTCTGTTATTGCATATTTGTCACACTGGATGTTTTCAGGTCTTTAGACAAAATGTAATATTAGATAAAGGGAACCTGAGTGAACAAATAACACTTGTTGTTTTTTTTACTTAATTCATTTATTTAATGAAAACAGTTAACCAACACCAACTGGCACTGTGTGAAAAAGTAATTGCCCCCTAGTTAAATCAACCCAATTAAAGGGATAATTAGAGTCAGCTGATTGAACACAGCCAGGCTTGATTACAGCCAGCCCTGCTCAATATAAACCTCACTTATTTTGACCCTTACCATCAAAGTCATGTTGCCAGCACAAAGATTCAACAAGCACATTATGCCACGATCAAAGGAAGTTCCTGAAAAGATCAGAAAAAAAGTTGTTGCTATCTATCAGTCTGGAAAGGGTTACAAAGCTATTTCTAAGGCACTAGGACTCCATCGAACCACAGTGAGAGCCATAATCTCCAAATGGAGAACACTTGGAACAAAAGTGAATCTTCCCAGGAGTGGGCGGCCTGCCAAAATTACTCCAAGGGTGCAGCGTAAAATCATCCAGGATGTCTCAAAGGATCCTAAAACAGCATCCAAAGAACTGCAGGCTTCTCTTGCCTCAGCTAAGGTCAGTGTTCATGATTCCACAATCAGAAAGAGACTGGGCAAACATGGACTTCATGGGAGAGTAGCAAGGCGGAAACCACTGCTAACCAAGATGAACATAAGTGCTCGTCTCTCATTTGCCAAGAAGCACCTGGATGATCCACAAGCCTTTTGGGAAAATGTTCTATGGACAGATGAGTCCAAAGTGGAACTTTTTGGACGACATGGATCCCATTATGTCTGGCGTAAAGCAAACACAGCATTCCACAGTAAGAACATCATACCAAGTCAAACATGGTGGTGGTAGTGTGATGGTGTGGGGATGCTTTGCTGCCTCAGGACCTGGATGACTTACCATAATTGAAGAAACCATGAATTCTGCTCTGTACCAGAAAATTCTTAAGGAGAATGTCCGGTCATCCGTCCATCAGCTGAAGCTGAAGCGTAGTTGGGTCATGCAGTAAGACAATGATCCAAAACACAAAAGCAAGTCCACATCAGATTGGCTGAAAAGAAGTAAAATTAAAGTTCTGGAGTGGCCTAGTCAAAGTCCAGACCTAAACCCAATAGAGATGCTGTGGCAGAACCTGAAATGAGCAGTTCATGCTTGAAAACCTACCAATGTTACCGAATTAAAGCAGTTCTGCGAGGAAGAGTGGGCTAAAATTCCTCCACAGCGATGTGAAAGACTGATATTGAATTATAGGAAGTGTTTGGTTGCAGTCATTGCAGCTAAAGGTGGCGTAACCAGTTATTAAGTGTAAGGGGGTAATTAATTTTTCACACAGCGTCAGTTGGTGTTGGTTAACTATTTTCATTAAATAAATAAATAAAAATAAATAAGTAAAAAAACAAGTGTTATTTGTTCACTCAGGTTCCCTTTATCTAATATTACATTTTGTCAAAAATATGCAATAATAGAGAAAATCAGGAAGGGGGCAAATACTTTTTCATGCCACTGTAGCTGTGGGGGGATGTTCAGCAGGAAGTGCTCAGATATTTTCATAAGAGAGGCTGACTGGGTGCCATAAAGTGTTGATGTTAAAGGTATCCTGACAGAAATACAGAATAGCAATGTCCTGAGATATGCAAAGTGTAGGGGATGGGGTCACAAAAAAGCAAACAAACAAAACAGACAGACATTTCAATGAAGTAACAGAAAAGCATTGGAGTTTTCTATGCCATATCATAAATCCAGTGTGCCAACTGAGCCCATTACAGTTTAAATTAAATTATTTGTTTTGTTTTAATTTGATTCCTATGTCCTTCTCTCCTGTTTATGAAGTTGCCTCTTAGTATTAGGACAGGCAGGTCTGAGAGAGAATATAGTAGTAAAGTCCTTTATTTTTATACAGGATATTCCTGTTAGGGCTAGACTCCCTGTTTACAAAGTTGTTCTGCTACAATGGCATTGTTGTATAAATCTTATAAGATGTACAGAGTTAGAATTTACATAAGTCTAAGCAATGTCTGGACAGTACATTAAGGTAGAATGATACATTGGGTTGTATGCATTTATTTGTGAGTACACAATTACTGTACATCACCTGTACTGTACGTGTACTAGCATGACCTTTTGACTCCTACCTACCCACTACGCTGTCTCCACTGTACCAGGGAAGGCCTTCTAGTGGTTTCCAGGGCCCGGGTCAAAACCCCGGGTGACTGCTCCTTTGAGGTTTTGGCACTGGTCCTGTGGAACTCACTCCCAAGGTTCTTGAGGGAGGCCCCCTAGGTGGAAGCTTTTAAATGGGGTCTGAAGGCACATCTTTTCAGTGAAGCATTTGGGACTTTATCTTCTTCCACGTACTGATTTCAGCTGTTATATCTGCCAATGTTGTATTTTATGTGCTTTAAATTTATTTGTAATCTTATCTTATTTGCCTGTATCCTATACAGCACCCTGAGCCCCACAGAAAGGGGGCTTAAGAGATAAAGCCTTACTTACATATTTTGTGGGGAAAATGGATGTTTCTAATTTAAAAGAGTACTACACCCTCATATCTTGTACATTTTATGTTTCCTTGTCAACTGACAACACTTCTTGTGTATCTGTTGGGGATACATGGATTTGCTTTAGTTTATTTTCACTGTTCAGTCCAGTCCCTCTGAATATCCTGGGGAACTCCATTAATGTGCCTGAGAGCTGCATTAGCATATGAGAACATGATGTATCAGCACCCTTTAAACCACACAGTATGCATGTCTGCTTAATTAGAGTTCAGCAAAACAAGTTGCAGCTGTGAAATACCACATTTACCTTCAGTAAGCATTGCAAACTGTCTAAGTTGTAATGCAGAGAGGTTTCCTTTAAATTGCTTTCAGTTTGTTTCCAGAAAGTGTTTTTCAGGATATTTGTACTTTCAGCACAGAGCTACGTGGTACAAATGGGTGCAGTGGCATCATGGTCTCAGTTGCTAATACAGGTCTCATGGACAATAAGATTTCAACAACCATAAAACGGGGACCCACAGGATACAGTAGTTGCAGGGGACTAGTATGAACATTGAAAACAAAGTAAAGCAAACCCATATATCCCCAACAGTTTCATGAAAAGAGTCAGCTGCTGACATGGAACCAAATAAAATTGAAAATATATGAAAGTGCAGTGCATGTTTCAGACAGTTACTTGTTTATGACAGTTTTTGAAGCATCCAGTTTGGGGATTTCCCTAATGTCTGGGGGGAGAGAGTTCCACAGCTTAGTGAGACACTGCTTTGAGGTCATCTTTCCATAGGTGTTTGGAATTTATTGAGACATCTGTTTTTTATTTCTCTGAAGTGGCATCTATGGCTCATCATTTTTGAGTCCTGAGCCATTGGGCACTTAGTTTTCTCTCTGAAAGATTTTTATTTTAACTTTAATTTTTATTAAGAAAGTGTTATAATACAAGCATATGACAAAAGGACATAAGTCAAGTACAGAAGTTGCCACCTTATACAAAATCAAAAGTCAGTGCAAACAATCATAGCCATAGGAATGATCCAAGTGTTCTGTTCCTTGAAAGTAGAATGGGGTCCAGTTTACAGTCCAATCCTTTAATAGTTTTTCATGGTACAAAAGTTGGATTTTTATTCATAATGTATACAACGCATCTGTGCCACCTTATTTCAAAAGCTGAGAAGGAATGATTAACAGAGTCTATAATCTTTTTCATATGATAAATGTTATTTACTAAATTATGGCAGGTTGCAACAGAAGGAACTTGAGAAGTTAGCCAAAGCTTAGTAATTACCTTCTTGGCAGCCACCAATAAAATATTCAATAATTTCCGCATGTCTGGGGTTTGGTATGCCACCAGATTATGAAAAAAAAAGAAATAACAGGGGCATAAATCATAGGGTTGGGCTCCAGATCTCTTCCAGGGCCAATTGCAATTGCTGAAAACATGGTTCTAATAATGGACATGACCAGAGTATGTGACTAAGGGAGGCTGGAGCGGTTCTACGTTGCCAACAGTGTACCCTTCTGTGAAGCAAGTATTTCACCTGCCTAGCTGGGGTCATCAAGTAATGGATTACTGTTTTTTTCTCTTTGAAAGATTTGAAAGCCATAATCCCTGATTGTTTTTGTCTGCCCAGATTTAATAAATTCCATCATAGACTTCTGAGCATCATGCACTGGTGGGTGTCATAGGAGCATAGTAAGATGAAGCAGGGAAGCTTACTGTAGGCCACATCTAGCTTGTCCAGCAAGAGATTGCTTGCATGTCAGCAGATTGAGCTCCCATATTCCAGTACTGGGGAAATCAATTGCTATGCAGTTTTTGCTCTGACATCCTTTGGGATGAAAAGGACTCTTCCTCTCAATGCTTGTATTCTTGAATTCCCTTGTTCAACTATGTTGTGTACGTGTATATTAAATTGAAGATTGTCACTCACCACCCCTAGGTATTTGTATTCATTGGTGTTTGCCAGTTTAGAACTGTTTGTGTGTTTAGTGTTCAATAAATTGTTTTCATCTTTTTTACTTTCATTTTTGAAACACATTGTGACAGGGTAGAATTGGACTCTGTCCCATTTGTTATGGAGAAAGTGTTTAAATGCAAGGATCTTTCCTTTTCTGTCTCTTCTCTGGTTGAGCAACCAAATTTTCCTGTGAGACTTCGGACTTGATCAACCTGACAGGCTCGCAGTTCTTTGCCTCTCACTGTCTCTCAGTTTTCCCTTGCTGTCTGTTTTCCTCCCTTGCATATCTAGATCTGCTGATATAAAAATATGTACAAATCATTGTATGGAAATGTAACTGATATTGGGATCCCTTGTGTTTGGAAAAATATACAGCATTACTGTTGAAATGTATATATTTATAATTTGAGATGACTGCAAAAAGCTATTGGAAACTAGAGATTACCTTAGTGCTAATCTTTAAGCCTTTTGCAAAAGCTGTGCAAAAGGTGCCTCAATTCAAGAAGCACACTGTGCTCTAGCAGCTCCTGCCTGATATTTACAAAAGCAGGATGCTTTGCTAAGAATGGAGGTTGAAAGGACTTATAAGCGCTAAGCTGCAACTGCAAGAAAGATTAGAAGAAGAAAGAGACACAGAGACTGAAAGAAAAAACTGTTTAATTTACATAGATGCATAGACAGTGTCGGCAGATAAGGGCCTATGGCCCACCCAGTCTGCCCATTTGAGCTTGTAAGTTCAGTTTATGTTTTCCTAGAAGTCTGTTGCCCCTTACCCCTGACCTCCAGAATTCCTTTATGTCTATCCCATGCATTCTTAAATCCCGTGATTGTTTCAGCCCCCCACCACTTCCTCTGGCAGGGTGTTCCACTTGTCCACCACCCGTTCTGTGAAGAAATTCTTCCTCATGTTTCCTCTGAATCGTCCTCCCTCCAACTTCATCCCATGCCCTCTAGTCCTGGAACATCTTTTTCACTTAAAAATAGTGTATTCCTGCACCCTGTTCCTCCCTGTGAGATACTTGTATGTCTCTATCATATCCCCTCTCTCCCTCCTCTCCTCCAGGGAGTACATGTTCAGTTCCTTCAACCTGTCTTCATAGGACTTGTGATGCAATCCATGCACCATCTTTGTTGCCCTCCTCTGAACCTTCTCTGCCCTGTCTATGTCCTTACGTAGGTATGGTATCCAGAACTGTACACTGTACTCCAGGTGGGGCCTCACTCGTGTCTTGTATAGCGAATTTCTCCTCTGTTCATAGTTATTCTGAACAAGTTTATTCTTTTATGTAACTGCTACTGTAAATAAATATTTTTGGTGAATTCTACAGTGAATTATACAACTGCTCCTGGTTTTCCCTATGCTTCCTGACCTGTGCCTCAATGACAGATGGTGTTAGAAGTGTGATTTAAGCCATGCATACCTTAAGACAGGAGTTCTGTGCATGTGTACTGGACCTAGTACCAGGGAAGCACAGAGGAAGGTATGGATTCTGCAGCAGCAAGTCCAGGAGTGGTTACCAGGAGAATGGCAGCTAAACTAGCAGAGACAGAAGTCCAGTCTGAGATTGTGCAGCCAGCACAAATTATGGAAGAAGAACAGACAGTGACAGAACCTAAAGGCCTGATGGACTTTTTCAAATGGTGGGCTATACAACAAAGAGAGACTGAGAAGCAGAGAGAGAAAGAGATTCAACATTTAGAAGCATAGAGGAGAGAAGAGATGCTGTGACAGTAGCAGCAGAGGAGAGAAGAGATGCAGTGATGGGAGCAGAGATGGATGGATGCCAGCAAGCTATCAAAGGCAGAGGATCCAGCACAGATTCAGATGAGCAACAAAATGCACGCAACTTAAAAGCCATTAAACTTACTAAGGTGTGCCCCATAGATGATATTGAGGCATACCTGACAACTTTTGAAAGAGTTGCCACAGCCTGCCAGTGGCCAAAGCAGCAACAGATAATCAGACTGGTACCCTACCTGACAGGGAAAGTCCAACTTGCCTACAGCATTATGGACACTGCACAGTCAGAAAACTATGACTTGGTGAAAAGTGAAATCCTGAAAAGGTATGACATCTCCGGAGAGACATACAGACAGAGTTTTCAAACTCTGAGGTACAACTCTGTCGACAATCCTTGAGAAGCTTTCACCTGATTCAGAGAACTCCTGATAAAATGGATCCAACCAGAGAGCAAAACAGTCCCACAGATCATCGACACATTTGCCATGGAGCAATTCATCAACATCTTGCCTACAGATGTCTAGCTGTAGGTAGTGCCAGGCGAAGTGGCTCCCATCGCTCTCTTGAGTGATCTCTGCGAGTGAAGGGACATGGAGTGCTCCGCAACACGAAGTGGAGTACTTTGCTTTATTAATGGGTAACTGCAGTCCATTGAAAACACTGACTTCATGTTACTCCGCCTTCCCAAACCACTACTCCACTATTTCTAGGTGGCACATTGAAAACAATGTACTACTCACTTCACCTTGTTTTAGGCTCCAAAGGTGAATTTTGCAGTGATTCATGGGATTTCAGGTCACATGGGCTCTAGATTGTTCTGCACAGCCTCAGTTTGGAGTAGTGTGTGTAGGAAGCTGTTGGAGACAATCTGCTCTGAGAGCTCTCTGTGATTCAAACCTTCAAAAAGCTGTTAAAAAAGCCTTTTTGAGTCATTTTTTTTGTTGAAACTTTAGTTCATCGATTATAGGAAACCCTCCTGTGCTCGTATCATCGAGTGTTTATTGTTTGTGTATGGATTTTGAATGCTAATGTACAACATTCAGTCTGTGTACTGAGAGACAGTGGAAGTGTGCTTTGGGGGAAGGGCATATCTGTGGTATAGGTAGATTAACTTGTAGAAAATGACAGTGCTTTCTGTTTTGGTGATATTTTTCTTGTATAACTGTGTTAATGTATACACAGTAATATTTTCGATATTTTCTGTGATTTTTTTGCTGATTGTTGGGGTGCAGCAATGCATAATTTTAGTTTGTTTAAAATATGTGGTTATATTACTGAAGTTTTCAATTTGCTATGCATTACTTAGTGCGTGTGACACGTGTTATCAAATCAGACACCTTTTATTGTGCCACATAATGATTTCAGCAATGTGAAGCTGCTATCCACTGCAGCTGTGTGATTTTTGTACTTCTTTGTGGTATCTTTACTGGTGCTAGTACTAGTGACTGTTACTGCAGTAGAGCAGTACACTGCCCCCCAGCCCCACCCCAACTGGCAAAGGTATTCTTTTCCAGATATGAACTTCTGATGCAGAGCACTGGTTAGGTGTTGTGCCTTTGTGTCTGCATCTCTTCAGTGCACAGTGCAATCTTAATATGTCTGTGCATTTGCATCTCTTTAGGGTACAATCTCCATCTGTAACTTAAGTCACAGTTGTTTCTTTGGCTTCCCTTCAGAGTACTGGACAGGTGTGGTGCTTAATTCTGCATGAACATTGTACTCCTTAATATGCGTTTTTAAGTCATGATCATCATCACGAGTCACTCGTGATACAAATCATGTTCTTCATCATCACGGTCACAAATGCAGTCACAAATCACGATTCACGATCATTCACGTTACAAATGCCAACATTCATTTTTTTTCTAGTTACTTGGATGTATTGTAAGCCTGTTTTGTAGTATCTCTCCAGGCTTCACCACCCCACCATTGTACTCATTGATACGTGTTTTTTAAGTCTGGGAGTTTTAAGCTACAGCTCATCGGGGAAGTACAGACACAGGCAGTAGGCATTCACGATCTTACTTCAAGTGGGAGCTCTTGCATCAGGCTATAACAGTAAGGACTATGCCACAGGCACTAGGACCCTCCAGAAAACTTTTCAGCCAGCAGTACACAGCAGGAACAGCCCCCAACATCTGCCCTGCCCCGACGTCAGCCCTGGTACAAAAGGGGGCAGACCCAGCTCCACCTCAGTTCTTTTCCTGCCATGTCCCGTGCACGTGAGAAGAAGCCTTCTTTTTCCAGCTTGCCAGAAACAGCTAAATCTGAGTTTTTTCAACCCATTTTGTACCGTTTTCAATGTTTTTTTCTGTGTTTCGACGGATGTCTTCGCTGTCGTCGGTCTCTCCGGAGCCACACCAGAACAAGTGCGACTGAGGGAGGCAGATCCCCTTCAAGGACGGACACAAGTGCTGCTTCTTTTGCCTTGGGCCAGACCACAACACCGCGGCCTGCTCAGCCTGCCAGGCATTCACCAGCCAGACCTGGATCCAACGTCTCAAGGCCCTGAAAGTGTTCCTTTTAGAGAAGAAGATGGATCTGTACTCCTCAGAGGGGAAGCGCACAGAGGGGAAGTGCAAGGAGAAGACCAAGCGCCATCGGGGGAGAAGCCGGCCAAGCCTTAGGTAAGCCCGCTAAGGGTTACTACCAAGCCCTTGGAGGTCAAAGCTTCAGCCACACCTCTCAAGGCACTGGCGCTGCCTGCTAAAGGTGCACCTCCAGAGCTGAAGGACTCTCCTGCACCCCCCCCAAGAAATCCCATCGTCGGTCCCACCTCCGTCTCCGGTTGAAGGGGCGAAGGGTGTGGGCGTGGACACAGAAGAGCCGACGTCCCCGTCTCCCAAGTCCTCCTCCCCCCTGGGCTCCCAAGAGGGCTCTCCTTCGTGGGCCAATGTCCTGGATACTCCCTTTCCGGCCGAGCTGCTGAGATTTTCTCAAAGGATGAGCTGCAAGAGTCCAGTCCCATGACAAGTCCAGGCAGCCAAAGCACCTTAGCTCGCAGTCTCCCTATCCTGAGTCTCGGCATTTGGACCAGGTGAGCAAGAAGATTTTCTATGCCTCCACCTGCTCCACCTGGTCCCTCAACTTCCTGATGCATATGGTCCAGTACCAGAATGCTCTATGGGAAAGGGGACAAGAGCTACTCAGAGCGATGCCAGATTCCGAGTAGAAGATGGAGCTTCTGGACATTCTTAAATCGGGATCCAGTGTAGGTTCTCTTGTCCTGAGAGCCTCGTATGACACTGCAGATATGGCAGCCCGGGCAGCCGCTTCTGGGGTTTGTCTTAGGTGCCATGCCTGGTTAAGAGTTTCAGGCTTTCACCAGGATCTGCAGTCTGGTATCAGGGATCTGCCTTTCCAAGGTACCGTATTGTTTGGGGTGGAGACAGAATCACTGATTTTATGTCTCCAAGAGTTGGGCAAGTCCATCTGGTCAGTCCGCCAAAGGTACCATGGCGACCGGCGACGGCAGCGGAAGAGGCCCTTTCACAAGCCCTCCAGTAGTCAAGGTGGACAAGCCCATAGTAGTTAGCAGGGTCAGAGAGGCGGCTTTCATAGGAGAGCCAGTAACCAGCAACCTGGAGGCGTTCCTAACCATGGGCCTAAGTCCTCCCAGGCCTCTCTGCCCACACCCGGCTCAGCCCAATGACTCCCTTCTGCCCCCCCCAAGGGAAGACTCAGGGGAGACAGTTAGGGGCAACTTCTCTCTTCATCTTGAAGGGTGGAGATTGATAACTGCAGACCAATGGGTCCTGGATATTGTCAGGAGAGGACACACACTAGAGTTCACAAAGTTCCCTCCAACTACTCCACCAAAGTACTCCCAATATCCTCCTTCTCACATCACACTTCTAGAAGGAGAAATTCAAACCCTCTTGCAGAAAAAGGCAATAGAGGTAGTCCCCTTGCATCAGCGGGGAAAAGGGTTTTATTCTCACTTCTTCCTGGTCCCGAAAAAGACAGGGGACCTTCATCCCATCCTGGACCTCAGCTCCCTCATTCCACTTTCAAGAGGAGCATTACCCAATCAGAGTACTTCCGTTCGGCCTCTCCTCTGCTCCTCGAGTCTTTACAAAGTGCTTGGCAGTGGTGGCTGTGGCTCTAAGGTGGCAGGGGTATTACGTCTTTCCTTACCTCGATGGTTGGCTGCTTGCGGCCCCGTCCAGGTCAAACATAGAAACATAGAAACATAGAATTTGATGGCAGATAAGGACCACTTGGCCCACCTAGTCTGCCCATTTTCCCTACCTAACAGATAAGCTGCAGATCCTAGTTAACCAACAGATAGAATCCAGGGCATGGCTTTTCTACCCCCGGACAGGGGTGATCGCCTGCGGGAGATTTTTTTTTTCCAATTGTTTAACCAGGAGAGACACACTAAGCTGAAAGCTTGTTTACAGGTGCAACCTGGGAGCACAGGGAGGTTAAGTGACTTGCTCAGGGTCACACAGTATCCAAGTGGGGGCTGTGGGATTCAAACCCAGGTCTCCAGATTTGCAGCTCAGAGCCTTAAACTACTGCGCTACTGCCTTCTACTGCTATTGCAGAAGGGATCTCAGTAACTCCTCAGGTTCCAGCAAGGAACTTCCTCAGGTTGCTGGGGCACATGGCGGTGGCCATTCCGGTCACTCCTCTGGCCCGCCTCCACATGCGGGTCCCACAATGGATGCTCAGGGTGCAGTGGGACCAAGGCTCCAATGATCTAGACTTTCTAGTCAGGATCACCGAGCCAGTCAGGAGAACTTTACTTTGGTAGATGGACCCCCACAATTTGGAAAGAGGGGTCCGGTTACCATCTGGAGCCACCAGGTCAGACCCTTATGACAGATGCATCAGATCTGGGCTGGGGAGCGCACCTGGGTACTCATCAAACGCAAGGGGTTTGGACATCTGAGGCGCGATCTCTCCATATCAATGTACTGGAAATGCGAGCAGTCCTCTATGCCCTACAAGCATTTCAGGAGGACCTGGTACCAGGCTCTCTTCTCATTCAAACAGACAATATGGCAGTCATTTTCTACATCAACAAGCAAGGGGGCACTCATTCGTACCCCCTTTGCAGGGAGGCGATGAGAGTCTGGTACTGGGCACTGGAACAACGTATTCTGCTATCAGTGGTGCACGTTCCAGGTGTCCTAAACAGTCTGACTGACAGCCTAAGCAGGTCTCAATCCAGAGCACATGAGAGGGAGCTGTTACAAACTGTAGCAGATCAGCTCTTCGACAAGTGGGATCATCCAGAGCTGGACCTTTTTGAGTCACCACGCAACGCCAAACTGCCAGTGTTTTGCTCATGAGAGCACACGCCTGGAGTTTTCTGGCCAGACGCATTATCCCTTTGCTGGGCAGGGAGGTTTCTCTATGCCTTTCCGCCCTTTTCTCTCATTCAGAGAGTCTTGCTGAAGTTGCAGGCCGAAGGGGCTTGAATGATTCTTATAGCCCCCCCCGGTGGCCTCGGCAGATTTGGTTTCCACTCCTGCAGCGGGTGTCCACGGAACCTCCAATTCCGCTGCCCATATGCTCGCAGTTGCTGTCCCAGGAACAGGGATCGCTGGTCCATCCGGACCTCTGTTCCTTACATCTGCATACTTGGCTTCTTCAGATGTAGCACAACACAGATATGGGGGTCTCCCCAGAGGTAGCGGCAGTCCTAGTGTCAGCAAGGAAGCCCTCCACCCACTCTGCCTATGCTATGAAATGGAAGTGGTTTTGTCTATGGGCCTCATCACAGCATTTGGACCCTGTCACCTGTCCAGTGAACTCAGCGTTACAGTACCTCCTATCCTTGTACCAACATGGCCTGAGTTACTCCTCTATTAAGGTGCACATGTGGGCTGCCTCTGCCTATCATGCTCTGATTGGGGACAAGACTTTAGCACAGTCAGATGTAGCCCACACCTTTTTAAGGGGAATTTTGCATATGAGACCTCCCATTAGGGACCCTATCCCACCCTGGGACCTCCTTTTTGTGTTGGAGAAGCTTACCCTCCCTCCTTTTGAACCAGCAGTGGATTGTGAGCTGCGTTTTCTTTCTTGGAAAGTGTGTTTTTTGGTTGCTATTACCTCAGCTCGAAGGGTTTCTGAGCTTCAGGCTCTGATGTGTAAAGAGTCGTATTTGTTTTTTCCCAGGGAAAGGGTTTCCCTTAGGACAAATCCTAAGTTTCTTCCAAAAGTGGTCTCAGAGTTGACCCTCAACCAGTCGGTTGACCTTCCAGTTTATTTCCCTGCCCCTTCGAATAGAGGTGAAGCTCTCCTTCACACAGTGGATGTCCACAGGACTTTGAGGTATTACCTCAAAAGGACGGCTGCGCACCGTCAGTCAGAGCAACTCTTTGTGGCCTTTGTACCACAGTGTTTGGGCAAACCGGTGACCAAGCAGACGATTTTGAAGTGGATCATCCACTGTGTATCATTCTGCTATGAAAAGCATAATAAGCCCTTACCGGGTCCAGTTAGGGGTCACTCCACTAGAGGAGTGTCTGCATCTTTTGCCGCCCTGAGAAATGTCTCCATAAGGGACATCTGTGCGGCTGCTACCTGGAACTCGGTGCATACCTTTATCAAGCATTACAGCTTGGACATCATCTCCAGATGCCTCGCCGGTTTTGGTCTGGCCGTTTTGCAGTGACTTTTGTCCTAGGCCTCCGGAGTCAGTAATGTCCACCTCCCGGGGTCGACTACCTCTTTGGTGTGGGACTGCTTGGTATTCAGTCCTTACTGTTATAGCCTGCTGCAAGTGCTCCCACTCAAAGTAAGATAGTACAGTTACTTAAGAACTTACCATAACAGTAGATCTTCGAGAGGAGCTCTTACAGCTGGCATTACTTTCCCACCTGCCTTCCCCCTCGAGGTGTGCAGATCTTCATCTACTGCTTCATCTCCTTCTCTTGTCAGGGCTTCTTCCCGGGCCTTGGCGGGAGAACTGAGGTGGAGCTGGGTCTACCCCCCTTTTGTACCAGGGCTGACATCGGGGCAGGGCCGACGTCGGGGGCAGTCCCTGCTGTGTACTGCTGGCTGAAAAGTTTTCTGAAGGGTCCTAGTGCCTGTGGCATAGTCCTTACTGTTACAGTCTGCTGCAAGAGCTCCTCTCGAAGATCTACTGTTACGGTAAGTTCTTACGTTACTGTACTTTTCTTCATCATCACATCACAAATGCAGTCACAAATCACGATTCACGATCATGTCACGAATCACAACATTAATTTTTTTTAATAGTTACTTGGATGTATTATAAGCCTGTTTTGTAGTATCTCTCCATGCTTCACCACCCCACCATTGTACTCATTAATGTTTGTTTTTAAGTCAGGGATTTGGACAGTGTCTGCAGTACATACACAGACTGGAAAGAAGACTGACTGCACACATGCAGTTTAGTACAGTATACTTGCACTGCTCAGAATACAAAGTGTCACGCATACATCATAGTGTCAGTGGCTCAGTAGGCAGCACACTCGCCTCTGAGGCCAGGAGATCAGAGGGCTGTGGGTTCAGTTCCCACATCTGGCACTTGGGTTAATATCCCAGTACTGACACTGTAGTGCAGCATGAGAGGGGTGCTGCACTTCTGAGGTGTCATCTTTTGGATGAGACATTAAACCGAGGTCCCATCTGCCTGGATTGGTGGTAGTTCAGGTGGATGTTAAAGATCCCATGGCACTTATCGAAAAGAGCAGTGGAATTTCCCTGGTGTCCTGGCCAAATTTCCCTCATTCACTAAAAATACCACCAACAGCTTAATCTGGTTTAATGTCAGTTGGCATTCGTCTGTATTCCCCTCCCCCGGGTCATGCCTGAAAATAGGCAGGATTTGTCTAGTGCACTTACCCATTCAACAAAAATGAAATAAATAAATAAATACGGAAGCCAACAAAAAAAGGGCATAATTACATACAAGGGTCAGAGATGGTGGAGGAATACATTCTATAACACAGCAAGGAAAGTATGAGGAGGCACATGGTGTGAGGAAAAAAAAATAATGTGGGATCCCATGGTGATCCAGCAGCAGTTCCAGCATGGACATAATTTGCAACTGATGTTCCTTTATGTGATCCAGCCGCTGCTCCACAGCACTCACCCTCTCATTGTTATCCTCGACAGCACTCCAAAGAACTGCCAAGTCAGCCTGTGTTTCATGCAGTTCTCTGGGGTCCACACGTTCTACAGGCTGACCTGCTGGTGGTGGTAGTGGTGGTGGTGGTGGTGCTGGTGGAGTAGCAGGTGCTGCTGTGGCCCTCCTCTTCTTAGGGATGCTGCAATGCACAGCTGCATCCTCTGCCACAGAATGGCCAGCAGGTGCAGGCATGGTCCGTTCTGTGGCAGCCTGCCACTCCAACTGCTGGTGATTGAGCATATGGGTGTGCTGGCCCCCAGTCCCCAGGAGAGTCCCCCAGGGGCCTCGGTGCACCTCCACCTCACATAGGCGGCACTTGACCACACTGCTGTCCCCCCAACACAGTCATAAAACTGCCAAACAATGGAGGTGCTGGGAGGACCAGGCACAGGCAGGGGATGGCCAGATGAACTGGCAACTGGCTGGTCATGGTGCTGAACAGGGATGGAATCCACACCTGGGCCCGAGGGAACAGGCACATCCTGCTCCAGAGGACCTGGTGCTGGACTTGGTGGTGGTGGTGGTTCAACTGCCTCAGAGTCAGGACAGGAGGCGGTGTTGGTCCTGCTTCTGGGGGGAGGCACTCACAAGTTTTGAGCGGTCCAACAGGAATGGGCATCCATGCTGTCTGTGATGTGGACAGCCAGTTCTGAGTGCTGTATCATTTTTTATTAAATATAAAATATGTAGGGAAGTGTCTGTCAAGAAAAACTTACTGTCTGGCTGAAATGACACATCAAAACCCCCCTAGGCATAAGTTCAAAGGACAGGACCTAGGTCAAACTACAGAGATCTGAGGTGCAATTAGCTTGTTAAATTTGCTTTGAAACCCCAGAAATAAAATATCCATTCATGACACCCTCAGGGAAATCCTTTGATTTGCATAGGGTTCATGAGAAAAGGGACATAGACCAGTGTTTTGGGTATCCTCCCAGGAAGCCAGCTCATTTCATCAAAGAGACCTTTGATGTCTGGGAAGCAGGTCCCAGACTAAATTAGGAAAGTCCAATAAGCATTTGCTTGGAGAATACAGTGACTTACATCAAAGAGGCTTTTAATGTCTAGGGGAAACAGATCACAGACCGGTTTGGACCAGTCTCATAAAGAGAGGCGATTCTTTTAGGTCAGCTATTATTTTTTTAAATATCTTAGTAGGACCTCCTGTGTTATAAAATAAAAATTTTAATACACCAAGATGGAGTTAGGTGACCTCAGAGAGAAGGTCGGCTCAAGACTACTTTAAACTACTGAGCAGACCTGGAACGAGGGGACTTTTCATTTCTGACTGAAAGAAGAGAGGAACATCAAAGCACTGAAAGATTAAGAAGTAAGGACACCTTAGCTAAGACCAGTCTGAGGGTAATGATTGTAGGAATTCGCACTTTTAAACCTGTTTTGTTTTTAAGGCTGTATGTGTTAGGATATCTTGTTCTGTATTTTACTGTTTTCCTATTTTATCTATTTTAAACTAAAGATATATATTTTAAAAACAGAAACTGCCCGGTGTGCCTTGAAACTTTTTTTTATATATAAGTGAAGCTTATATGGTTATAGTTGACCCTGTGCATGAGTTTATTGTGATACCAAACTGGGAAACAGAAAAGAGTTCTCTAAGGTCTTGCATAGAGTTCTAAGGGTTCATTTTGAAAAATCTGGTTAGGTGCCCATAGGCAAAGATATCTGGCACCCTGAAGACAGAATTATCTGAGCCTGATAATTGGGTACGCTAACAAGAGGTTATCAGTCTGAATCCCTCCAGAACTTGAGACTAAGGTGACTCGAACCCACAAAACAGACAAGAGGGTTACATTGTTCTGTTCACTGTCCACAAATCCTACGCTCAGAGGTTGGTACTTTGGGAGTAGAGGGCCTGACCTGCTGAGTGGGTTTGTGACAGATTGGTTGGCCGTGGTGGCATAAACAGTTTGGTGGTATAAGCGTTATTGTTCAGTGTGTCAGCTTGAGACTGTTCAGCTCACTTGGAAAAAAGAAAGGCAGTGTTTTATTTAAAAAGGAAACAGAACTGTATCCCTTGGCTTACAGTCAAGTTCCTTCCCATTTAATTTTTTTTTCTAAAGTACCAGTCAGAGTAGCAGTAGTCAGGAACGATGGCTTCCAACTACAGCAGGCACATTGTAGAATACTTAAAGCAGTTGTGCGGGGACAGAGGAGTCCTGTTCGAGGTGACAGCCAAAAAGCAGAACCTCATAGAGGCCCTGATGGTAGCAGATACCCAGAGCACCAAGTCACAGACCATGACTGGAAAGGACGAAACCTCGAGTGTGGCAGGGCTAGTGGCCAGTGCAGTGTCCAGGTCTGATAAGGAGGGCAACAGGGCCACTGTCAGTGAAGGGCCTTACTTCGCATTGCCACTCTGCCTTAACGGGAAGTGGTAATGACAAGGCGGAGTGAGCACTTTGCATTGCCCACTCCGCATAATGGAATTTAAATTTGCTGCATCTCTAGCTGTAGGTAAAGGAACACCAGCCAGAGAATGGGGAAAAGGCTGTTTCTTTGGCCGAGGACTACCAAATGGCCAGACAGATGCCACAGTAGTGATGTAATAGCCAGGCACTGGTAAGACACTCTTTTCCCCATTTAATCTCCAAGCCTGATAATTCTGGTGGGGGTAGCAAATCTGTGCCCAAAGATGTTATCTGCTATAACTGTAATAAGCCAGGCCATTTTGCAAGAAACTGCCATAGTAAGGAGAGTGGCACTGGAGCAGATTTGTCCTTGGCAAATTGGGGCAAGTACTTAACAGATGTGAAGGTGGGGGATAAGAGTGTGAAGGGATTCACTGATTTGGGAAGCAGACAGGCCCTAGTGCATATTAAAGTGTGGGGAAAACACTGTGCAAAGGGACCAGGTACTGGTGTAATCTGCATCCACGGGGACACTCGATACTATCCCACCACTCAAGTGACTCTGACTGTTAAGGGTGTGTCACACCAAATGAAAATGGGGGTAGTACCAAAGTTGGCTGTACCTGTGATTATTGGAAATTACTTTCCAGGGTTTACTGAGTTAATCAAAGAGGGAGTAAATCCTGATGTTTCAGCAGCAGTGGTGACAAGAGCTCAGGCAAAGAAAATTTCGGATGGTGGCGATACTTTCCTTTCAAAGATTTTGATTCGGACTTGTTTGAGCACAGCTCCAAGATACGGAAATCCAGGAAAGAAAGACGAAGCCTGAAGAAACTGTGGCAACAAATGACTGATGGACATGAAGGGTTAAAATATGAAAATGCTGAAACTAAATTGATAACTAATTGTGATTTTCTTTCAGAATAAGCTAACAATGTTTCTCTCCAGGGTTATTTTAAGCAGCTAGGAGTGAAACCAAAACAGGGTGGACCAATGTTTTAAAAAATGGAATGGGTTACTGTACAGAGTTTTGGTTAAACCTCAGACACAGGAACAGACAGAACAATTGGTTATACCACAGAAGTATAGAACAGATTGTTACCTATAGCACATGACAGTCCTATGGCTGGTCACTCGGGGAAGGATCGCACCCTTGCCAGATTGCTGTATAGATGTTGCTACCTATTGTAATTCCTGTGCTGAGTGTCAGAAAGTAGCCCCAGTCTCTAGAAAAGACAAGGTGCCCCTGGTGTCCCTACTCTTGATAGATGTGCCTTTTGAGAGAATTGCAATGGATGTGGTTGGTCCTTTAGACAAAAGTAAAAAGAGTAATAGATTTATCCTGGTAGTATGCGACTATGCTACTCGATACCCAGAAGCAGTTCCAATGAGTACTGTTATAGCCCCAAAAGTTGCAGCAGAGCTTGCCAAAATTTTCAGCAGAGTGGGCATACCTAAAGGAATTATTACTGATCAGAGTAGTAATTTTGTTGCTGCATTACTTAAGGAGCTGTACAGACTGCAAGGTATCACTGCCATAAGAACCTCCCCCTGTCACCCTCAGACAGATGGTCTTGTTGAGCATTCTAACCAAACCCTAAAATGCGTGTTAAAAAGGTTTGTAAAAGGGGAAGGGGAAGGGAAAGATTGGGACCAATACTTGCCTTACCTACTTTTTGCTTACAGAGAAGTGCCACGGGCATCAACAGGTTTTTCACCATTTGAAAAGCTGTATGGTAGTCAGCCAAGAGGGCCACTGGATGTGATAAAAGAAATGTGGGAAGATAACCCCATCCAGAATCAATCTATCACGTCTTATATGTGTGCCCTAAGAAAGAAGCTGACAAAATATGTTGAAATTGCCCATAGTAATCAGGAAGAGGCCCCAAACCATCAGAAGGTGTATTATGACCATGGGGTAAAAGAAAAAGTTTTTGAGCCAGGTGAAAAAATTTTGGTACTGTTACCCACAACAGAAAATAAACTGTTAATGAAGTGGCAAGGGCCTTATAAAGTTCTTAGATGTACTGGCACTGTTAATTATGAGACCAAGACCCCTGACAGGAAAAATCCTGCTAAGATATACCATGCTAACCTCCTCAAGAAATGGGTTGAAAAAATGCCTAAAGCTGCTTTGCTATTTTTTCTTTTTTTTGTAATTATATTTTATTATTTTAGTGCTAAAACAATTACATACAATTATCTCATGCAAGAGATCAACAGCATGCTAGATGCTACACTCAAGGTAAAACAGGAGAGGTAGTCTATACAATCAGCTGTTCGGATATGGGGGAAAAACATTTAGTTTTAAAATTCCATAGAGAAGTCCAAGATATGATGCACCCTACATACTATGGGTGGTCTTTCCAGTCAAAAATATTAACCAAACATACTAACTCAACCTCCTATGTTGATGTGACCCCCGTTCAACATGGATATTTGTTTATTTGTAGTACAAAGAGGCGATTAATAACAAAATAAAATACCCCTCAACTTTTTAGTGAAGAGATTCAAGATCAGCCTGGTTACTATTAACAGTAACCTGCAATGCCCAGGGCAAGTCACTAGCACCATTACGCAGTGTTTTACCCCCCACATTGGCATAATTAGATTAACATGATGACTCCTCCAGCCTATAATCTAACTTGTGTTAAACCATCAACTTTGCAACATTTTAACATTGCCCCCTACAGAACTCGACAGCTAGTTTTATATGCTACGATTTAAACTGCTGAAACATTAAGCCTCATAAGAATTATTCTAGTAAAACTTCAAAGCAACTATTATTTCTTTACAATGACTGAAACACACATTTACTGCTCCAAAAAAATGAATTCTTAAGTCAGGCAGTTCAGTGCCGCGCAATACTTACTGTAGCAGTCTCCATTGTCCTTTTCAGGAATCCTGATCAGATTCAGAGTCTTCGGCAGTTGCTCGAGCAAATTCTCTACTAAAGTGTTCAGCCTTTTTGCCCACCTCATCTGGATCTGTAAACTGTTATGCTTTCCCTCCATGGAAAATTCAGAGTCGAGCTGGCATTAACAAGGAGTGCGCAATGCCAAGACTCCTAAATTTCACCTGGACACCATCAAAACGCTTGCGCCTGGCTCTTGTTGCAAAGGAGAGGTCCGGAAAGAGATGTATGATCTGTCCACAGTAGGACAATGCTCCTGAACCTCTGGTGGCCTGCAGAATAAGGTCCCTCGTTGTTGCTCCCACAGTGACCAGAAGAATAGTTCTCGGCTCTTCATTTTGAATCCCAGCAGCCCTGGGAGACACTCGGTAAGCCCTCAAAAAGCTAGTCAGGGGGAGTTCTGCTTCCAAGTTAAGGGTGGATGGAGGCCAGTCCTTCAAGAATGTCAGCAAATCATCTCCCTCAGAATTTTCAGCTAACCCCACGATGCACACATTTGGAGCCCTTTGGGTGTTCTCCAGTGACTCAAATCTGTATCGGAGTTGCGAATTCTCCTGAGTTAGTTTGGAGGTTGAAGCTAGGGCTTTGGTCATCATTGACTGTGCGACCCCTACTGTTTTTAATTTTTTCAATTTTTATGTCCTGATCTGCCATCCGCATTAAAGCAAGCTCTATTTTTTGATTTATAGCCTGCAGGGACTTCTGAAGGGTC
This sequence comes from Neoceratodus forsteri, assembly GCA_016271365.2. Taxonomy (NCBI): domain Eukaryota; kingdom Metazoa; phylum Chordata; order Ceratodontiformes; family Ceratodontidae; genus Neoceratodus; species Neoceratodus forsteri. The sequence goes on from CM057458.1 coordinate 560,591,347, forward strand.
TTCCATGGAGGCTCAGACCCTGGTTGTAGTTGAGCTTCTGCTGATGTCACGGTGTCTGTTGGCGATGGATTTTTTTGCCTTGGCTCCCACTGCTTTGTTGGTGCAACCCATAGTACAATTTTAGTACCTATGTGTTCCTCTGGATATAAGGCGTCGAGTTCTGGGAAGCAAATTCCGACCAAGAAAAATTAAATCTAAATTTTTAAGGCTCAAAGTTGTGGAATAGGGAGCTCTCCTTTTGTACGTCTAGTTGGTAGGTGAGCTCCACAGCACCCCCCTGCTTTGCTGGTTTTACCAGAAACTGATAAGGAAGATATTGATGTAGCTCATGATATAGACTGGAACAAACTGTAAATTCTGATGCTGTAAAGGTGAATGTTTCCTTAACCTTAGAACAAGTTGCAGACATTTGTAATGTGCTGAAGACATTTAACAATACTTTTACCATGGTACCAGGCCAAGCAAAAGGGGTTGAGCATGTAATAGTGACAAGGAATGCTCGCCCTAGTAGGCAAAAGACATACAGGTTACCAGAGCTTTTAAGAGCTGATGTGGTTAAGGAAATACAAAAAATGAAAGAATTGGGTATCATAGAGGAGTCGAGGAGTGCTTGGTCATTTCCCATGGTAAATGTAAACAAAAAAGAAGGGGGTGTTAGAATCTGCCTTGATTTTAGGAAACTTAATCAAGTGTCAGAATTTGACAGTAATCCTATGCCCAGAATAGATGATTTGGTGGACACACTGGGGAGCGCAAAGTATATCAGTACCCTCAATCAACCAAGGGTTACTGGCAAATACCTTTAGCTAAAGAATCCAGAGATAAAACTGCATTTGCCACCCCTATAGGATTCTGTCAGTTCACCACCATGCCATTTGGTTTACATGGTGCACCAGCTACATTCTGACGGTACATGGATGTCATTTTATCCCCTCACACTGCTTATTGTACTGCATACCTGGATGATGTTGTGGTGTACAGTCCAGACTTGGAAAGCCACCTGGAACACCTACAAGCAGTTATCCAAGCTATCAAAAATGTAGGTCTGACTATTAGTCCTACCAAATGTGCATTGGACATGCAGGAAACCAGACATTTGGGCTATGTGTTGGGAAATGGAGAAGTCAAGCCAGAGGTTTCTAAAATAGAAGCTGTAGCTAACAGCCCTGTACCTAAAACAAAGAAACATGTCAGGGCAATTTTAGGGCTGGCTGGTTATTATCAGAGATTTGTTCCCAACATTGCTGAGCTACATGTAGCTACTACCCTCACTGAACTCATGAAAAAAACGGTACCCAAATAATGTGAAATGGACCTCATAGTGTGATGAAGCTTTTCAAACTATTAAGGCTGCATTATGTTCAGCTCCTGTTTTAAGAAGCCCAGACTTTAAAAAAATATTTTTGCTACAAACAGATGCATCAGAGGTAGGCCTAGGTGCAGTACTGAGTCAAAATATAAATGGTAAGGAACATCTTATTCTGTGCACAAATAGGAAGTTACATGACAGAGAGAAAAGGTACTCCACTATTGAAAAGGAATGTTTAGCAACAAAGTGGGCCATGGAGTCCCTTAAGTTTGATTTGCTAGGAACTGACTTCATTTTTGTAACTGATCACACTCTTCTCTGTTTGCTTAACAAGATGAAAGATAAAAATTCCAGGATCACAAGGTGGTACCTAGCACTTCAGCCATTTAAATTCACAGTGATACACATATCTGGTAAAGAGAATAGCAATGCTGATTTTTTGTCAAGATATAGATCAGGAATTGAGGATTCTGAAGACTGAAAAACAAATGCATGGGTTTGAACTGTACTGTTTGCTGTACTGTTATAAAAAAAGAAAGAGAGAGATGATGTACATGTGCTTAATTTCTGAAAGCAGCAAATGTTATTAGAGAATAAAACGTTTTGGAAACCTGTTTAATAAAAAAGGTTCCCTCTTGTGGGGGTGTATGTGACAGGGTAGAATTGGACCCTGCCCCATTTGTTATGGAGAAAGTGTTTAAATGCAAGAATCTTTCCTTTTCTGTCTCTCCTCTGTCTGGATGCGCAACCACATTTTCCTGTGAGACTTTGGATTTGATCAACCTGACAGGCTCGCAGTTCTTTGCCTCTCACTGTCTCTCAGTTTTCTCTTGCTGTCTGTTTTTCTGCCTTGCATATCTAGATCTGCTGATATAAAAATATGTGCAAATCATTGTATGGAAATGTAACTGATATTGGGATCCCTTGTGTTTGGAAAATATATAGCATTACTGTTGAAATGTATATATAGTTATAATTTCAGATGGCTACAAAAAGCTTTTGGAAACTAGAGATTACCTTTGTGCAAATTTTTAAGCCTTTTGCAAAATCTGTGCAAAAGGGAGCTTCAACTCAAGGAGCACACTGTGTTCTAGCAGCTCCTGCCTGATATTTACAAAAACAGGATGCTTGCTAAGGATGGGGATTGAAAGTACTTTTAAGTGCTAAGCTGCAACTGCAAGAAAGATTAGAAGAAGAAAAAGGGACACAGAGACTGAAAGAAAAAACTATTTCATTTCTCCTCTGTATATAGTTATTCTGAACAAGTTTTTTTTTATGTTACTGCTACTGTAAATAAATATTTTTGGTGAATTCTACAACTGCTCCTGGTTTTCTCTATGCTTTCTGACCTGTGCCTTGACGACACACATCACTTGAGTCTTTTTTAAACTGAGCACCTTGTTCAACTATTTGAACAATTTCTACAGTAAATTAAGTCCTTTTGGAGTTTTGATTCCATTTCCATATGTTTTTTGGCTCTGCAAATGAGTATAGTGTCATATGTGTGAAGTTTTATATCTGAATAAGCAGTGTGATTGGGAAGGTTATTTACGTATATTAGCAATAACATAGTGCCTAGGATGGATCCTTGTGGGACCCCTCTGTGGAGGGTGCCCACCTCAGACAGAATATCCTGAGTAGCCATGTTTTGGGATCTTCCAGTTAGATATGAGCTGAATGAGCTTAACATTTCCTCTGATATTCCTACCTGAGGCATTTTTTTTATTAGTATTTTGTGATCTACAAGATCAAATGCCTTTGAGAGGTCGATGAACACTGTACCCACAGAGTCTCCCACCTCTAGACCACCAGCAGTCAGGTCCACAAACTCCATGAGTGCTGTGCCAGTGGACCTCCCTACCCTGAACCACAACTGATGAGGAGTCAGCAGACTATACTTTTTTAAGAACTCATAGTGCTGGTTGCACCCCAGTCTTATGAAAAGTTTTGAAATTACAGACAGAAGAGCTATTTGTTGATAGCATGGCAGGTTGTATTCTTCACCTCCCTTGAAGATAGGTACAATTTTGGCACACTTCCAAAAGTCTGGAATGTTTGCTTCAGTCAGGCTTCTTTGGTCTGGTTGGATCACTGTACAGTGAAGTTCTCATTTGGGGCCCGCTTTTGTAGTTCACTACCAGTGGAGATGGCTGTTTTCGCCCTTTAGAGGTGTTGTCTCCAGCTGAACTCCAGGTAGTGATGGACCTCCCGAGTGTGATGGCTGTTTGTGCAGCAGGATCAGGGGAGGTGGTGGTGGCCTATAACTCTGTTGCACCAGTAGTATACAACCCAAGACATCTTGCTTAAGATCCCTGTGGTTCAATGGGGAGATTTGAGAGATGGAGGCCTTGGCTCAGAGATTGGAGTGTTGTTGGTGAAAGTCAAGGACTGATGAGGGCAGACTGGTTTTGAGAACTCACTACAGTGAGTATCAAAGGGTGGTCTGTAAGAAGGCAGCATTCCTGTCCAGAAGATTGCTACAGATAAGAACAGACTGGCTCAGCTTTTCCAGACTTTGGACAGGTTATAACACCCTGCCTATCTACAGCTGGTAAAAGCTAATTCAGCCACCAGGTGCAAAGCGTTCACTCAGTTCTTCTCTGATTGAGTGTCCTCTATCAGGTCTAGGATTACCCCAATGGGGCTGTAATGGCCCAGCAGAGGGGAGGCTGTTGTCACTAGGAGCACTCCTGCCATCTGGGGAGAGTCTTGGCCAGTTCGGTGGAGAAGGTTTATAAGGTGATTTCAGAGTTGCAGTCTACTTCTTGTGAACTGGAGCCAGGCCTGACACAAATTCTAGTAATTTGTGCAGGGTTCCTGGGTTCTGTGTTAATTAAGGTAGGCTGGTGCTCCATTTTTGAGGGGTCCTTTCTGAAAGCATTGAAAGATGCTTTGGTGAGGCCCCTTCTGAAAAAAACAGCTTTGTAGCCAGACTGCTTAGCAAATTGCAGACCTGTCTTTAACCTTCCCTTCCCTTCTTCAACAAGGTTATTGAGAAGATGGTGACATCTCGAAGCACATCTCACAACCTTTCTGTGAGCTGCTCCATTCTGGATTTAAGTTGAGGCACAGTATGGCGACCACATTGGTCAAGGTGTATATTGACCTCCTCAGGGAAAGAGATAGAGGGGAGCAGTCTACTCAGTCTCTCTCTCTCTCTCTCTCTTCAGCAGTTGACACTATGGAGCATAGATTGTTAGTGGATCACCAAAGTGAGTACTGTGACTCACTGGCACTGTTATCAGCTGATTTGATTTCTTCCTAGAGTTAGGACGCTGTGGATGGTAATGAGAAATTTCTCCTTTCTCCCAAATCCCCTGCTCTGTGGTGTACCCCAGGGCTCAATCCTGTCACCTATGCTGTTTGTAGTATAAATGCTGCCCCTAGGTGAAACCATCAGATGTTACAGACTGGATTTTTACTGCTATGCAGATAACAGTCAGCTGTACCTGTCATTTGCACCCAGGATGCCTGGCACAGTTGTTCTCCTAAATTTCTGCCTGGCCAAGATCAAGGACTGGATGTCCTCCAGCTGGCTAAGTTTCAACCTGGAGAAGATGGCGGTATTCATAATTCAGCCTGGTTGATGGCAGGGTGTGGATGCTGCAGAGGAGATGAGTGGCCTGATGCTTGGTCCCTCCAGCCTTGTAATCTTAGCTAAGATAAAGAATCTGGGAGTAATGGTGTCATCCGTAGCCCAGAGTGGCTTTTACTACATCAGGAATATTGCCTGGATTAACTCAATTGTACCTTGGTGGCCATCTTGTATCAAGGTTAAACAATTTAAAACTTTGACTTCATAAAGCACTCCAGGTGGTAACGAGTTAAGGCCTTGATCCCCCCAGATGGCCTGCCATCAACTGTACATGCTTTTGTATCTTCTAGACTTGACTACTGTAATGCTCTATATCTCAGGGTTAGTGGAGGGATCCTACAATGCCTGCAGCTAGTGCAGAAGGCAACAATCAGGTTACTGATTGGCCTTCCGAGATTGTGCCATGTGACCCTGGACCTGCATGATCTGCACTGGCTACTGTTAAAGTGGAAAATCATCTTCAAGTTCGATTTCCTGACCTATAAAACCCTATACGGACTGGGCCCTAGTTATCTGAGTGATCTCCTGACTCTCTACTATACCTGGCATCCTCTCCACTCCTCCGAGGTGGGCCTCCTAGTGGTTCCCAGGGCTAGGCTAAAGGCATCAGGAGATTGTACATTTGTGGTTGCTGGTCTGGCCCTGTTGCACTCACTCCCAAGTTCTTTCAGGAGGGTCCCTCGGTGGAGGCCTTTAAGAGGGGCCTAAAGATCTACCTTTTCAGAGATGCATTTTGTTTATAGCAATTAACTATTTCCCCATTAGCAGCCTTTTTTATCTCCTTGCTGTAACTCATTTATTTAATTTTTAGCTTTTTATTCGGTTTTGTCTATTTGTTTTATTATATTGTATTTTGTGATTTTAGTGCTGTACAGCGCTAGGAGCCCCTGGGATTGGGCTCTCAACAAATAAACTCACTACTACTACAGCTGTACAGTTTTGCTAGGACTTGGGTGATACACTGTGCAGATGTTTTTAGGAATTTTATTTCTGTTTGATCTGGCTGGGAAAAATGCTGTCCTACTGTGTGCTGATAATCTGGTTTAATATTTTGTGTTGGTGGTGGTTCATCCTGGTTTGTAGTGGTTGCCTTGTTTCCCCAATATAGCATCCATTGGTGCACTTTTTGCACTGAATTGGATAAACCACCTTGCTTGATTGACATGTCTAGGGTTCAGTTATTTCATTGTGTAAGTACAAAAAAGTTAGCATTCAGGAGGTATAAGGAGACATGGAGAGAAGAAGACAGAGAGGTGTATCAGGAAAAACAGAGAGTGGCATGGAAGTAGGGGAAGCAATTAGGAGTGCAAAGGTGCAGATGGAGGAGAAAATAGCCCAGGCAGTGCAGAAAGGGGACAGGGTATTTTTCAGGTACATAAGTGAAAAGAGAAAGACCAGGGGAAGGACAGTGAGGCATAGAAGGAAGGAGGATGTACGTAGAGGGGCCAGAAAAAAAGCAGACATCTTGAACAAGTACTTTTGTTCAGTGTCCTAAGGTGGAAAACGGGGTGAGCAATTAGTTGGGGGACAGGTGGTGGTAAACTGAGTTCACTCCAAGGAAGGGAGAGTGATAAGTGGGGTGCCACAGGGATCAGTACTGGGACTGATCCTCTGTAATGTCTTTATTAGGGACATTGCAGAGGGGCTAGAAGGGAAGGTATGCCTCTTTGCAGATGGCACTAAAATCTGTAATAGGGTAGACACTCCAGGGGGCTGGAAAAAATGAATAGTTATCTAGGAAAGTTAAAGGAGTGGTCAAGGGTGTGGCAGCTAGGTTTCAATGCAAAGAAGTGCAAAATCATGCATTTGGGGCACAGAAACCCAGGAACAGAGTACAACATGGGGGGAAGGTAGTGTTAACCACCACCGAACAGGAAAGGGACCTGGGGAGTAATCATATCTGATGACCTAAACGTGGCCAGATAGTGTGACAAGACAGTGGGGAGAGCTAGTGAGATGCTAGGGTGCCTAGGGAGACGTATCACCAGCACAAAGAGAGAGAGGTGGTGTTACCACTGTATAGATAACTGGTGAGATCTCACCTACAGTACTGTGTCCAGTTCTGGAGACCACATCTCTGGAAGGACATAGACTGGTAGAGGCAGGCTAGAGGAGGGCAACCAAAATGGTGCAGAGTCTGCATCACAAGCCCAATGAGGAGAAACTGAAGGACCTCAATATGTACACCCTGGAAGAAAGGAGGGAGAGGGGGGATATGACAGAAACATTTAAATACCTCATTGGTATAAATAAAGTTTAAGAGGGAAGCATTTTTCAGGAAAAAAGATGCCCAAGAACAAGGGGACAGTCTATGAAGCTGGAGGGGAGGAGACTCAAGGGAGATGTGAGGAAGTACTTCTTCACGGAAAGAGTGGTAGATGCCTGGAACAGTCTCCCAGCAAAGGTGGTTGGGACAAAAATGGAAACGGGCTTCAAGAATGCATGGGATAGGCATAAGGGAACCTTAGAGATAGAGAAAGGGGGGGGCAAAGATCAAGTAGAGTATGCGGTGTTATAGTAGGTAGGGAAAATGGGCAGACTAGATGGTCCACGTGGTCCTTATCTGCTGTCAGTATCTATTATTCAATGTTTCTATGTATGTTTCTGTCCTTTTTCGATGATGGTCTATGGGCATATTAGGGGGTAGGTCTTGCATCTTGTATTGTTGCATGTTGTTCTTCTCATTTTGCAGTTATTTTAATCTGCTGGGCATTTACTACAAATTATTATTTATTTATTTAAAAATGTGTAACTGGAAGAGGCACACTAAGCTGAGGCTCGCTTCCAGGTGAGCCCTGGGGAAGAGGAGGGAGAGAAGCACAATTACAAACAAAATACAGTTGGTCAGGTGATGTGGCTACAATGAGGGTGACATAAAGAACATAGAAACATAGACTTTGACAGCAGATAAGGACCACTTGGCCCACCTAGTCTGCCCATTTCCCTACCTACAGGTTAAGCCGCAGATCCTAGTCAACCAACAGCCTATTTCTTCCTACCCCCACAAGAATTGCCTTATGTCTGTACCATGTATTCTTGAATTTTCCCACAGTTTTAGACCCCACAACCTCCTCAGGAAGGCAGTTCCATGCATCCACTACCCTTTCTGTGAAAAAATACTTCCTCATATTGCCCCTGAACCCCCCCATCTTTAAATTGTGTCCCCTTTTTCTTGCATGTCTCTTTTTCTGAAAGATGCTACCCTCTTGGACTTTGTTGAGTCTACTGAGGTACTTAAATGTTTCTATCATGTCCCCCCCTCTCCCTCCTTTCCTCAAGGGTATACATATTAAGCTCTTTTAGTCTCTCCTCGTATGGCTTCTCTTGCAGACCCTGCACCATTCTAGTTGCCCTCCTCTGGACTACCTCTATCCTGTCTATGTTCTTGCGGAGATGGGGTCTCCAGAACTGGACGCAGTACTCCAGATGGGGTCTCACCAACTGTCTGTACAGAGGGATTACAACTTCCTGTTTTCTTCTGGTGATGCCTCTCCCTATGCATCCCAGTATACCCCCAGCTTTCCCTACTGCCTTCTCATCTGGCAATTATGTTAGAAAGATTAGGGGTCTGCTAGTGGACAGTGACAGGTGTTTTAGTAAAAATTTCTCATTTTCACTCTGCTTTGGTTGTAGTTCTTTAATCATTTGCTGAGGGGGTGTTAGGATGGGGCTGTATGTAACAACGGTGGCCCATGAAATGGACGAATACAAAATGGTGAGCCCAAAAGTCAGCGATGGCATTTCAGCGAGGAAGAAACAGAGACAAATGTTTTACCCCTTCTGGAGGTGCTATGATCTTGGAGTTGGTTATTTAAGTAAGGGGTGTGTGTGTGTGTGGGGGGGGCAGACCCCCCTGGAAAAACAATTGGTCACCATTTCTGTCCTTACCGACATGCTGTCACGATTATGGGCTCACTGTTTTGTATTTGCCCATTTCACATAAAATTGTAACAACTTGGGGTGAGTGATCAGTATGATGTTTTTTGCCTGTCTTCCAGTATATTGTATCATCGTATTTGTGTAGCACATTCCATTTCTCTGTCAACTTGTATTGGGGAAGGCCCTGCTGGATGAAGGAATTACGAACTGAGGTGAGCTGTCTGTTGCTCGTTATCTTATTTGAGCAGATTCAATGGTATCGAATTGCCTGACTATACAGACTTTGTGTGTGCCTTGTGTGGAAACTGTCCCTCATAAGCAATTCTGACTGTGGTATCCTGGAAGTTGCTAATGATGTACATATACAAACCGCTGTTTACAGAAAAAACCCTGACAGACACTGAGACTTCATTGCAGTGATCCATGATGCCAGAAACCCTCCTGTTGCTGTCTGTGGTGCCATTTCTGGCACCACCCCTGGCACTGGTCCTTCACCTCTGGGACCAGGACTGGTATCATCAGTGTTGCCACAGCCACGCACTGTGTTGTGCACCCTGCAACCCCATTCTCTTTTCTATCCTCCTTCCGAGGAAAATGTAGAGTGAGACGAGTCAAAGCTTGACCTCATTATTTCTGAATGTGGGGATGATGGCTGTTATGGTCAGGAGGTCCCAGACCCAGTTATTATGTCTGTTTCTCAGGAAGTCCTATCCTTCCAGGCTTTGCTCAGAAATATACAATTGGCATTGGATTATGAGCCAGCAGCTATTGAGCAGGCTAGGTGCCTCCAGCTGGAGTTCCTGAATGTGTCTAGTATGCTGATTAGTTTCATTCCTCCTGTCCAACCTGCTCTAGAGAACTTGTCTGATGTGGTTTGGCAGAGGTCTGCTTCTGTGGCAGCTGTCCCCAAGCAGGCAAACAAGGAATAGGCTGTTCTTCAAAATAAACCAGTATATTTCTCTCAGCCCATAGCTAATGCTATTGTTATACTTGCGGAGAATGACAAGGTCATTGTGCCCAAGGAGGTCACTGCACACCCTGTTTATAAGGAGTCACGCAAGCTCGACACTATGGGCAAACGTGCTTGTGCTTCAGTTACTCTGGGCATAAGGATAACTAGCTACCAAGGACATTTTTTCCAAGTACGAGTATACTCTATGAAGCAAGCTAAGTCCCTGGCAGAGACTGTGACAGATTCAGAGACTAAATAGGATATACTGCAGACTGTTAACCAATGTACTGAATTCAACAGTCACCAGCTCAAAGCCTCTATGGATGCCTTTAAACAGCATCTCACTCTGCAACTGCAGGCATATCCATCAGGTGGTATTGCTGGCTGCAGACTGCTGGCTTCCCCCAGGAAGTCCAGCAACAGGTAATGAATGTCCCCTTTGATGGCACTTACCTGTTTGGACAGATGGTGGAGCAGCCTCTTAAGGGATCTAGTGAAACTAGAATGACTCTTAAGACCTACAGACCAGTTCCCTTCAACTCCCAGAATGGCAAATGACAGTGGTCATTTCACAACAAGCAGCCCTTTTTTGGTTGAGGTGTGGTACCCAGGGGCGGACTGACTGGATCACAGGCCAGGATGCTACATAAGGAGGACAGGCCACTTCCCTTTTATAAATGATATTTTTACAGGAAATCTATCATACCACCTCAGTTATGGCCTATATGTACTGCTAGATCAAAACTAGAATATGGATCAAGCCAAGTAAAAATAAAAACACTTACACGGACTAGTATTTAAAAGAGGATGAATTAGCCCCTCTATTCAACATGACCCAATGTGTTGCCATTCCCCGGCCTCTGCCAGGAGTCCACAAGAACCAGGTCATCTACCCCCCAACCCCACTGAGAGAAGGCAAGCAGTCAGACACTCCAGCCTTTTCTCCCACAACCGTTCCCAAACTCGGGTCACTGGCATCACAACCGAAATCCAACCACTGCACCAATGGACAAATCACCTATATATTATAAAGATTTGCAAACATAGTAGGTATGGAGGTAACAGGGCTTCCATTAGTAAATGGGTCAGTTTATGTGTACCACTTGAAATCAAAGTGCAAAACCTTTCAACACAGGTTTTCCAGCCAGTTAACATGTTATGAAATATTTTACCATAGACAACTGCTTTCTTCTTTAGAGTAGTGTCCATACAGTGTTTTAGTGTAAGGTGGTATGCGGTTGTGTATGGAAATACACACACTGCAAAACATCATTCTGCTGAAGTTCTGGTGTCCTCACTAACGCGAAAGTCTTTTCATTCCAAGTTAGTCAGGACGTCATTATACAAAGGACTCCATCAGGTCAATGCATCTCTCCAGCCCGGCCTGAGAGCCAGCCTCTGGACTTTCACGGCCAACTCCATATGGTGGTGGACTTCATCCACCCACATATCAAGTTGGCCCTCCAAAATGTCAAAAGTCAACACACAAACTGGATCTTAGTGGCACACTAACACCACCACCACGCCTCCTCTCCTCCCTCCCAAAAGCAGAGAAACCACATCACTCTCTCAGATACCCAGCAGCAGCCACCCACCACACACAAAGCACTAAACACATCAACCAACTGCTGCCAAGGGGTCCTCCCAAAACACAAGTGAGTGCTACAGAGCAGCCACTGAGCTGATCAAATTCCAAACCAAAAAATATACCATCACAGACCACCCTCACCCACTGTTTCCACTCTAGGTCAACACATCACATCCATCCACAAAGTCCAAGCTTTTCTACATTAAAAAAATCCCAAGACAAGACAGACCGCGACCACACAGCCCACTGGATGAAATGTGCAATCCAGATGGAGTGGGATAGAAAGGGAAGAAGCAGCCAGCACACATCTGTCAATACAAAAGAAATCAAACCATGTATATGGATGAACAATGCACAACCAAGCACAGAACCAAAAGGCAGAGTCAGTTAGTGATGGCAAACCCTTGCCAATCAGAAATTCAATCCATGCGATGGCTGCTCTGCAGCCACCACACCTGACAGAAACCCAGCAGTAGCAACTAGTGTGCCCAGTGCCTCACGGGGGGGGGGAGGCAACCAAAGAACTGGCAAAACCAATGTGTTCCCAAAGGGGAAAAAATGCAGGACAATGCACCTCTCTAGTATGGCCCAAGTACAGACAACCTCCAGACTTCCACAGGCCACAGCCCTATGATGGTGGACTACTACATCCACCCACATAAGTTGGACACAAAAATCAAACGCACACACACACACACACACACACACACGCACACACCAACCCCACCACTTCCACAGTTATCTGGCAGCAGGACCCCCCCCCCCAAATAAAATAAAAAAAAAAACAAGGATATCTCTTGCTGGCTGCCAAGGGGTTCTTCCCCAAACACAAGCGATACTGTTGAGTCACTGCGCATATCAAATTCCTAACCAACAAAAACATACCATCACTGACACCCCCCCATCCCACGTCATGCCGCACACAGCTCATCCATCTATAATCAACATACCCCCTCCATATAAACATATACAAACTTGACTAGCTCCTCCCTCTCAGTTTTACTCCAGCAAGGCTACACAGCTCAGTCACCTACATAAAGACGCTTAAAAAAGTCTGACATAAAAATCAAGAACATAACATAAACCTGACTGGAGGGGTACAGTATCCTGCTTTTCACCTCCTTTAAAAGGAAAAAAAACACAAAACATTTATTTTAGTGCTTCTTTTGTTTGCAGTGCTACACAGAAGCCCTTATGGTTCCCCCCCCCATCAAAAAAACCATAGCAGATATAGAGGGGTCTTTTGTCATTCTTACATTGGTGGTTGACAATACATTTTAAACAATTTTAAGTACAGAATCAATATTGAAAATAGGAAATATCTGCACTCGGTCTCAGACATTTAGAAAGCAACCTGCTGACATGAACGGATTAAAATTAAAGAACAACATACTTATTACAATAGAATCAGTAGAACTCATCCATACTGGGTGGATTCAGATGGGCAGCAGCAGAGCCACAGCAGAGCAAAAAAAATAAAACGTATGAGGTGGAGAGATCTTCTGTCTCATAGTATACAGGCCTTTTGCCCAGTGGCCTTACCTGGTTACCAAAGAAAAAAGAAATAAAAATCTACTAACAGCATTTAAAAAAAAAACATTTTATATAACAATGAGCCATTGTAGGATAGCAATAATGCACGACAGGGTGTGGGTTGTGCTAGGATAACCTCACTTCTGGGACACTGGACAAACTCTGCCTCCAGCCTTGTGCCCAACCAGCCAGGCATGAGGTTATACCAGCACAACCCACACCCTGTCATGCATTATTGCTTAAATAATAAACAGTATACTACTACAAATGCTGCTGCCTCCCGATTGGGTTTTATTTATAGGGAGACATGATGGAAACATTCAAAACCTTAGGGGTATCAATAAGGCACTGAAGGGTGGCATTTACAGAGAGAGATGCTCAAGGACAAGGGGGCATGATATGAAGCTGGAAGGGCCGGGGCGGGAAGCTCAGCGGAGATGTGAGGAAATGTTTCTTCACGGAAAGGGTGGTGGATGCCTGGAGCACACTACCAGCAGAGGTGGTAGGACTGAAAACCATTATAGGATTCATGCATGCATAGGATACACACAGGGTGACCTCGGTAATAGGGCTTGCTTGTTTGGGGGTAAGCCGCAGATCAAGCAGGGTCTGCAGTGATACAATAGGTAGGATATTTTAGGGCAGACTAGATGAGCCAGGGAACCATTTCTGCTAACTACCACTATGTTTGTTTCCATGCATCTTTAAGGAATGAAGTTAACCAAATCTGTTTTGAGAACGGTGAAATGTACATGTCAGAGTCTCAGTAAGAACTTGAGAATATACACCACCACAGTCCACACTTTAATGATTGGGCTTCAGAGAAATTATGCTGGCTGAGATTTTATAGACCAACAAAAATGATAACGCTTACTATTTTATGCTAAATAGAAGTTTTGGGAACCTAGCCTCACGTGGCCTAAAATTGATTTTTTTTTTGTTTTATATTTTATGATTTACTAGACTGAACTTGTTCATATATCATTTACTGGTCGTTTTAAAGACCTAAAATTATTTTTTTTTTTTTTTAGACCTTAGCATGCTCTACCAATGATTTTATGAACAAATGCAGATAGCTGGTAATAATTTTAACCCTATGGCTCTACCCAGAAAGCATTTATTCTAAAACTAAATTGGGATCAATATTATACATAGACAGGTAGGTCTTTTGGTGCACCTCTCAAATATAATGTGCACATTCCATTTCTGATATTTTGTAAAGCATTCTCCTTCCTTCCAACCACAGGGACTTACACCCTTGTCCTGAGGTGGGCAACCCACAACTGTCACTGTGCCAAACTCAAACCAAACCAAGATGGAGAAGAACCCAACCCAGTGAGGAGACTGCAGGTGGTAGTGGGAAGTAGCACATCATGAGTCTCCAAAACAGTGCCTGATTGGGATCTCATCATTTAATACTTGTTATACTGTTTGGTGCCACTCACTGGAGGTGGCACGGCGGCTGCTCCCTCCAAGCTTATCAGACAGCATTCTCCGCCACTGAAGCTAAGATGCTCTAGAGGCAGTGGCATTCAATTAATCCTCCTCCACCATTTGCAAATTCCCCAGATGGTTATGTTGCTCCCTGCTGCCCCTGTCCCCTCCCTTCCTTATTACTTAATGGGCTAATGGGTGGTGCTCAGAGTCATACCGACACAGATCCACCTTCTTCTCTTGGATCTTCCACTACTCTGTGACTCCATCTGACTGAGTGACCCCTGTCCCACTTCCCCTTACCACTTTCCCTTTCATGACTTTAAACAGCTCCATCATGATAAAGTGACTTCCCTGGTTGAGTTGGTTCAAGCAGGCCAGTCAAGTATCAGTGCAGGCTATATAACATTTTGAAAAATAATGTTTACATCACTTTGTAAATGCAAGTGCTTTTCGGTCATTGTAATCTCATAGAGCTATTTTTTTGTACTATGTACTATGTGACTTTGGACATGGTCTTGGTACTTTTGGGAAAAAAATTGATGTATGTATTAATGCATGCGTATCATCTCTTTTGAGTAATAGTGGTATAACCAATGTCTTTTACAGAGGAAGGGGAAAGATCATCTCCCTTTACTTACTCCTTACCACGTTCACACTACTATGGTATCATTCCTATTTCTCACACTAATTTATGTTTATAAAAGAGCTTCTGTTCTCACAACTCATAGCTTTTATTAAACTGTTCCTCCTCTGATGGCATATTACGTGTCTGACTTCAGGCACTGTAGATGTGGGTATTGTGTGGAACGTACTGTAGATTGATCACATTCACAGATGATTCAGACTGGTGTGTTGTGAAGCATAACAGGAGAATTAAAAGGGACATAGAACAGTAGGTGGGAAATATCTATAAAAACAGATTCCTGGTCCTAAGCAAAGAAATTTACAGTCCAGTCCCACTGACTGTGTCCCAGGCCACTCCCAACTCGGAGTAGTAGTACTCCTGTCCCATTCCAGTTCCGAGCCAACTCACCTCCGCTCCTGCTGCTCCAGGCTGGCTCTGCTGCCCTGCTCCTCTATATTTCTCAGCTCACATTGGTCTGCGCTCTGCTGCCTTAGACTCTGCAGTGCAGTCTGCAGTCACTCGCTACGCCACCTCCTCTACTTCTCTGACCATCTGACTCTAGTGACTGGTGTGAGACGGTGAAGATTGTGATGGGCTTCACTGGAGCTGACAGACTGACTCACTGTGGAAAACATGGTGGCATGGTGAGTGATGGACTCCAGCTCAATACCCTGGCCCACCCCACACCAACACCAACAAAAAAGGTGAGCCAGGGAGGCAAATATTGAGAGTGCACTGCGGCGACCGAGGGAATTCACAGTGTGACTGTGATTGAGAAATGGCGCTTGCTCACCACTCGGGTTTGTAGCTTTGGCACCAATGAGAAGCAGCGGGATTTGGGAACATATGAGCAGCGCACGCAGCTAGCAGCCTCGGCCCCACCCAATGACATACTGCACCTACAGGCACTGCACCATGCAACTATTTTGTCTTGCTTTGGGGTTCTTGGTTGGCTAATTTGACTGAAGCTGACTTGTGGTGCATGGGCTAGCTAGGAGGGAGGACTGGGAGGGACACCTACAACATACCAACATTTGACTGTCTGTGGTAGTTAATTGGTGACAACGGTGGCTAATTATTTGTCTTGGCACCATTCAATTCAAAATGAATTAAGTGTTTTGACTGATTGTTTGGGCCCGCACTCACCAACTCAACAGGCAGACAACCCCTCCTCCCCTCCCAAAAAATGCACTTAGACTAGGTGATGGTCAGGGAGGGAAAAATAAAAACCCACAAACAGCCACTGCACAGTCGGGCCATATACTGACACAGGCCAAGATGCAATCAGCATGCCAGGCACCCTTGCCAGTTCACCCATGCCAACCACCCAAATCTTAAAACAAGATTCTTCTTGCTACAGGAAATAAGTAACAAGCAAAAAGAAACCTTCCCTATCCTAACCAGCCCCAAATTATTATCTTAAAATAACCCACATAAAGTTACAATAAAAAAACAGAAATTAACAGAAAAAACGTAGAGTCACTGTGTAAAGCTACTCAGTTATGTAATGTTAATATTTTACAGCTTTATTTGGGGGAGAACTTGTGTGCAGCAAACTAGAGCACTGTTTTACATCTTTTCTTAAAAAAAACTTGATTTGGGAGGTATGTGCTACAAAACCGTTTCAAAAAAGTGAAAAGATAATTTAGTAGCTCATCATACTTTTAAAATCCATTTTAGAATATGGGAGATCTGTGCTTGCGGAGGTGCACCTATATGGAGCAGATGTGCACAGTGGTCCTGTTCCACACATGAGGAGACTTCTGCCTATCCCCAGCCCTGGCCATGTGCCCCACCACACCTGATCCCCTGCCATGCACATGGCTTGGTCAAGGGCAGGAGAGCCCTACTCTGTGCCACAGAGCACAGAGGACTGATGGTAGGGGTAGAAGCTACACAGCATAAGGGGAGGCTGTAGCTCCTCTGTACCCTTCAGCCCATCCAGAGGACTCTCCATGGAACCTGATTGGTCTGCATTTATGTAAGTCTTCCAGGTTAGGTAAATACCATAATTATACAGTAAGATGTCTACTAGACAGAGAGATGTAATACAGAGGCCCTTCTAGGGTCAGCTCAGAGCACTTTACAGGAAAATGCAAAGGCAACAAAATACACAATGTGACAAAAACAATACAGTAACAAAATACAGCAAAAAAAAATCCAATAATTTCATGTCCCTGCCCTGCCTGTCCCGTGATGACTCCCACCCACCACACACACTCACCGAACCAGCAGTCCTCCACACTTAAGGCAACAGCAACACTGTCTCAGCCATCATGAATTGATCGATCTGGGTGGCAAGCGAGCTGCGAGCGGCTGATTAGGCGGCACTGAGGGAGGGCTGACTGATCTCCACAAGCAACAATGGTGGCTGGCGCTCTCACGCAGAAGTCCCTCTGCCTTAAAACATTTGCCGCCAACCAAACAGCGCGTGCACGCGCCCGCAGCCCCACCTGTGACTGTCTTCACTAATCACCGCCCTCCGCTCCTGTTTAGCACAAGTGACACTGCAGCAGTCTCTCTCAGGCAGGGGAGGGGTGCATTACTCCACTTTAGTGTGTGCCAGGCTGCCACTATGGCTCATCGAAACCAATGGAAAGAGCTAGGCAGCGCGCACTCTCCTGTGCTACCTAACTTACAATTACAGACTGACCCCCCCCCTGAACAAAAAATTAGTGACTAAACTCACGGTCGGGGGCTCGGGGCAGTGGAGAAAAAAAAAAAAAAGAAAACGCAAGAAGTGCAGGCAGCAGGTCATTACTTATGCAGGCCAGGATGCAAATAGCATCCCAGGCATCCCAGGCCAGTCCGCCCCTGGTGGTACCCCACAGTAACAGAAATCAGCCTCCCCAGCCCCAAAAGAAAGCACAGCCGAAAGCGGAATCACTGAAAGCACTTAGTGCCACTCCAGCTCTGGTCCTGCCTCAGCTGCCTGAGGAGGACCTCTCCTCCTCAGTTGGGGAGGGGACACCTGACCCAGTTTTACCATCAGTGGGAGTACATCATGATGGTCAAATGGGTCCTCAGGATTATCCAAGAAGGGTACTCCCTGAATTTCGTAGAGCACCCCCCCAGGATTATCTACCCAAAAGGCAACCCCTTTTGTTAGCTCACATGTCACAACTTCTGGAGCAGAAGACAGTGGACCTTCTAAGCAACAGGCAGAACACAGGGTTCTACTCCCACTACTTTCTAGTCCCAAAGAAACCAGGGGCTTGCATCCCATTCTCCACCTCTGAAATCTGAATGAATTCATGGATAGAGAAAAATTCAGAATGATTTCTCTGGAATCCCTGTTACCCTACTTGAAACCTCAGGACTGGCTAGCATCCCTGGATATGCAATCTGCATACCAGCACATACTGGTGCAGCCCAGCCACCATAGATACCTCCGTTTCATTGTGCTGGTACAGCATTACCACTTCAGAGCCCTGCCCTTTTGACTTTCCTTGGTGCCACAAGTCTTTACAAAGTGCTTTGCAGTACAGTACTTGTAGCTCACCTGCCAAAATTGGGCCTTCATTTCCTCCCGTACTTGGATGACTGATTAACTTCAAGCCTGTCCAAATAGGAGACAGAAGAGGCAGTGGCCACTGCTTCTCAGTTCCTAACTTCCATGGGAGTCTTGCTGAACCTCGACAACTCTCAGCTCGACCTCTTCCAGCAATCGCTGTTCACATAAGCTGTTCTGGTGCAATCCAGGCCTGGGCTTTTCTTCTAGAAAGCAGTCTGTTTATTCATTTATTTGAAAAACAGTAACTGGGAAATGCACATTGAGCTAAGACTTGTTTGCAGTTGTGACTTGGAAGAAAGGGAACAGGAGAAAACTGAAGTGCAACACATAGTAGCATTTCTATGGTACAAAAATGAGGGAAGCAGTATAGCGCAGTGGTTTAAGGCTCTGAGCTATAAATCTGGAGACCTGGGTTTGAATCCCACAGCTCCCACTTGCATACTGTGTGACCCTGAGCAAGTCACTTAACATCCCTGTGCTCCCAGATCACACCTGTGAACAAGCTTTCAGCTTAGTGTGCTACTCCTGGTTAAACAATTTGAAAAAAAAAATTAAAATTGATACAAACAAATTATGCAAGTAAAGTGCAGTCACAGTTCAAAATGGGACACCTATACAAGTGCAATTAAAAGAGCGGCAGGGCACAGTGTACAAAAAAATAATGCTATATCTGACAAGAGACCTGTTAGGGGTCAAGCTTACCCCCACGAGGGAAGGAAGTGCAGCGGTAGTGAGGAAGTGAAACCAGAAAGCAGTAGGGGGAAAACCATGAGAAGGCCCGACATGTAGATGGTAGGGTCTCCGAGCAGGGAAGGTGTCAGGAGGATAGGTAGCAGGAGTAGGTGGGAGAGGAGTTTTAACTGGTACTTGAGTGAGCCAGGGGAGGTGGCGAGAAGGAGGGAGGAGGGTAGCAGGTTCCAGAGTTTGGGAAGTCGATATAGAAGGCATATTGTCCAGCTGAGGAACAGGGGTGAGGAGTGCCGAGAGTGCGAAGATCCATGGAGTGGTGGGAGTGTGAGGCAGGATTGGAGACAGGAGTGAGGAGAGGTAAGAAGGAAGGTAACCAAACTAGTATTTGGATTTGAAGGGGGTATATTGACTATGAGCAATTACTACAGATAGCATGCTACATCATGAAATGCAAGACTGTTAAAGCCCACTCCATGAAACACATGGTCGGTCTGATAGCATCCTCAGTGTTCACAGTGCCTATGGTGCATCTACAAATGAGGACTACTTGGTGAATGCTCAGTGGTCAATGGTCACAAACATCACACCCTCTAAATCAGGTGACCAAGCTGATAGTGATGCCCCTGACATGGTGGTCAGAGGAAGAAAATCTCCTACAGGGCTTCCCTTTTTCCCCATCAGAGTTGGAAGTGGTTCTTACCACAGATGCCTCCCTGCTGGGGTGGGGAGCCCACTGCCAGAGCCTTCAGACACAAAGTGTCTGGGACCCATCAGAGACTCATCTTCACATAAATGTACTGGAGATGCGAGCAGTTTTGTACAGTGTAAAAGCCCTAGTGAACTGAGTCAACCAAAAATCAGTCCTCCTTCAGACACAAGATAAGTCTTTCATGTATTATGTCAACAAACAATGAGGAGCACAGTCATATCCTCTCTGCAGGGAGGCAAAGAGAGTGTGGGAATGGTGCCTATAACAGGGGATCCTGCTCCAAGCAATTTATCTGTCAGGAGTCCAGAACACTCTGGTAGACAAGCTCAGTCAAACAGAGGTTGATCCTCATGAGTGGTCACTGCCTCCAGATGTTATGAGATCGCTATTTTACAAGTGGGGTACCCCATATGTGGACCTTTTTGCATCCCCACTCAAAGCCAAACTGCTTTGATTCTGCTCCAGAAATTCAGGACATGGCACTTTCTGTCAGGGTGTTTTCAGACTGCCTTTGCAAAATTTGTTTCTATATGCATTCCCTTCTATCCCTCCCATTCAGAGAGTGTTACTGAAGTTGGAGGTGCAAAGGAGCAAGATGGTTTTAGTGGACCTCTGCTGGGTTCGACAGATATGGTTTCCTCTGTTGAACACACTTTCAGTCAGCAAACTGAGTACTTTACCACTCAGGATGGACTTATTGACACAGGGTCAGTTGTTACATCGCAACTTGTGCTCCCTTTACCTTCCGCCCTGGCTCCTGAAGGGATAGAAGTGTACAAGTAATAAGTTATCTCAGAGATTCTCTGAAATACTTTTTGCTACATGTAAAGCCGCTGCCCGCCCAAAGCTACAAGATCCAGCCGCCCTCCTGGCTCTCCTGCTTGGCCTCCGAAGCAAGGTACGGTCGCTATTTGCCTTCATAGCATCCAATTGGTGTGGCGTCTCTCTGGCGAACCCTGATTGGTCCACCTGCTTCCTGGACTTCATAGTGATTGGTGCGCCTTTCCCTATTGCTATAACATAGCTGTTTCGACCGCTTTCTAGCTCCTGTTCTCAAACGTTTTTCTCCCTCCCCCCCACCCCTTCCCAGGCCTCCTTTAAATACACTGTTACTCTGCCTCCATTGCTTTATCTCACATTGGATTGGGTGTTCTGTGTCTTCCTCTCACTCTATCCCTGATTAATACCATTGTATGACCTAGATATCGCACCTTGATTGTACTTCAGATCAGATACTACTAATTTTACATCTACATAAATCTCGACTACCTATTCTTGATTTGCCCTCTACCCACTTTTCACACTACTTCTCTGTGCTACCTTTCCCCCAAATTTCATCACAGGTATCTGAACCTCACTAATTTTGTCATTCCTGCAGCTCTGACCACTGTCCTTGCTAAATATTATATTTAACTAATCCTGGGTGTCTTTAAGCCACATCAGGCCTAAGTTTTCTGTTGCAATTGGGGTTTGATTATATTATTTCTTTCCTGTGCCTGCTTTGGCTTTAACCTGTCTTGGGATCTAAATCCCAAAACCTGTCCAATATGAAATCCTATTTGCTGCTCTCCCTCCTTGCAACCTCAATGACAGAGATCCACCTATGTATGCTGACTCCACCCCAAGCCCACTCTTCTATCCTAGCTTTCCAGCCCCAATATTTCTTATTCTTTAATCTACTACTGGTGCCTCCTCAAAATTGTGACCCTACGTCGATGCTATTAAATAAGACCTGGATCAAACTGGTTGCCTATGCTCTAAAAAGCTGCCACCTCCCTATTTGTATTCCATGGCTCTTTCCGCAGCGCAAACTATGGTATCTACTGCTGCTTGCCTTATTACTCTCAGGTGATGTGCACTCCAATCCTGGGCCTGTGGCAACTCATCTACCCCCTTTACTAATGCTAAAAGGTCTCACAGTGGTACACCATAATATAAAACCTTGTGCATAACTTAGCTGAATTGGAGGCTTGGACGGCTCTCCGCAAACCGGACATTATCTGTCTCACTGAAACTTGGCTCAAATCATCCACCCCAGACTCACTATGCTCCCTCCCATCTTACAACCTGTTGAGACTGGACAGAACTGCCCCCAAAAGAGGTGGTGGCACAGCTATCTATTTCAAGGAACACCTCCATCTCTCAAAAATCAGCTCATCTCCTGTAACCCACTGTGAAGCGCTTCATGTTCTCCTTTCTCTTGGCTCAAAAAAATTACATATTGTCTGTGCCTACAACCCCACCACAGGAGGCCAAACTGGTCTTGATGAACTATTGGAGCAAACCTCTCTTCTTTCTGGGAGAAATGAAGTCCTGATACTCGGGGACATCAACATAAATTGGATAGGAAACTCTCACCCTGCATCCCTGACCAAACTCCAAAGTTTCAATCTGCACCATCTGATTGGTGATCCTACCAGAACTGCCCTGCGAACAAACTCCAGTACTCTGCTGGATTGGATAATGTCAAACCATCCTGAGAATACAATCTCCTCTGGAGTACTAGCAGATGTCATTACTGACCACTCCCCCACTTTTTGCATATGAGGTTAGAGTAAGCCACCTTCCTCCAATCCACGTTTTACCACCTTCCGAAACTATCCTCATCTAAACCCACTGGCTTTTCAAACTGACATTAGTGCTATAGACTGGGCCCCTATTTTCAATTCTAGTGATGTCCAGACAGTTCTAAACCTATTCCTCACTCACTTTCTTGTGCTTCAGGATAAACACTGTCCCCTTACAACCTGTAGGGTTAAAAATCGTCACACCTGCTGGCTAAAATCTGACCTACTCTCCAAACTCCGGCAGCGGGACAAAAGCTGGCTACATTATAGAAACTCTGGGTTACCTGCTGACCTAAACACCTATCAAGCACTGCAAAATTCATGTAAGAAGGATATTAAAAAGGCTAAAAGTGCCTACTGTAAAGAGCTATTAACAAACTCCTATGGGGACTCTAAAAAGTTCTGGTCCCACATAAAGTCCTTTCTGGGTATTAACCAGGCCTCTACTCTGAATGACATGCTACTAAATGGCATGCACTGTAACAACCCCTATACCATTGCAAATTTCTTCAATACTCAATTCTCCGATCTTACCAAATAATCTTCTTCCTTCCCTGTCCTACCTAACTCTACCTCCCCTCCTGTTAACACTGCACCTAATTTCTTTTTCAAGGCAGTCTCTTATCATGATGTCTTAAGGCTCCTCAATAATATCTTGGAGCATGCGGCGACTGGGGCTGATGACCTTGAACCTAAGCTGCTAAAACTTGCTGCCCCTCTTGCTAAGATTTTTACCCTCTCCCTCTGCCAAAGCCATGTCCTGAATATTTGGAAGACTGCTAGAATCACACCGGTTTTCAAGAAAGGTGACCGTAAAGATCCTTCCAATTATAGGCCAATTGCCATCCTGACAGTTCTTAGTAAACTTCTTGAGAAACTTATTGCTACTCAAACCATACACTTTCTCCAGCAATTTGGTCTTCTTACAACTGCCTAACATGAATTCCGTAAAGGTCATAGTACCACTACGGCACTTCTCAAGTTTACATCAGATACTCTACTGGCCATGGGCTCTGGTTTCCTCACTAGGGCCATTTTCATTGACATGAATAAAGCTTTTGATTTAGTCGACACACCATCCTCCTAACAACTCTTAAATCTTTAGGCTTCTCACCTAATGTTGTCATGGTTTGGCAGCTACTTAGCTGACAGGACTCAGACAGTTAAATTTAACGCAACCTTCTCAGACACTGCTTCCATTAATTTTGGAGTGCTGCAAGGGTCCATCTTAGGTCCCCTACTCTTTTCCTTATTTATAAACAACATCACCTCCAACCTTGAACACACTCATTCCCTGCTATATGCAGATGATATTGTCCTGTACACCAGTGTGAAGTATATAGCTGACATCAACACTCTACTCTCCCAGGACCTCCAAGCTATTCAGCAATGGCTGCTGACTAATAAACTTCTCCTGAATGAAGGAAAGACTCAAGTTATGCTATTTGGTTCTAATACTAAACTCAAAATCTCCCAATCTAATTTCAGTGTCTCCTCAGCAAATGGCTCATCTGTTGGGGTAGTAGAATCATTTAAATATCTCGGTATCACCCTTGACCAAACTCTTAACTTCGATCTCCATATTCAGTAGACTTGCAAATTGGTAAACATGAAACTTGGCATTGCCTACCAGACTAGCTATGTGCTCACACCATCCTCTAGGCTTGCTATAGCTTGTGGCATACTACTACCGTGTCTCAACTATGGTGTTGCAACCTACGCCAATGCTGGTAAATATAGTCTTCTGAAATGGAATGTTACCTATAATAACATCTGTCTCTATGCATCCTCCTCGCAACGTTTGAAACACCATTGCCTGCTCTACTCTGATCTTGGTTGGCTCTCCCCTTCAGCATCCAGATCTTATGCATATGGGTCGCTCATAGATAATATCATCAGATCCAAAATCCCAAAACCACTTGCTGAACTGTTTCAAAATCACTTAACCCACTATGGTCTGCGCTCTGCTGATAATGCCCCTGTCCTCATCCCCAGACACTGAACGTCCAAAGGTGCTAGTGCTTTTGCCTGTCATGCACCACAATTCTGGAACTCCCTCCCCCTAAGTATTCGTGCAGCATCATTCCATGCCTCCTTTAAAAAATTACTTCGAGTCTATCTAATAGACTCCAGCAGTTGCTCCTGTTTCAATCCACCCTAGATCTCGTCTCCTCTCCTTAAGTTTTCTGAACCTACTCCACTTCTTTGTTTTACTGACCCTTACCAACACTTAGCTCTTCTTCATAGCACCTGCTTCCAGCTTTCTCATTACCTTGGGACTCTTATCTCTCTGGGTCCCCATCTTCTTATCTTACCCTCCCCTATCTATTCCAATTTCCTTACTACAACCTTAATCTCTACTGAATTTGTAATTTAATGTCTCTGTTTCACCTTCTCATAACCCTCTCTGTAATTCCATGGTATTGCTAGCACTTATGACCTAATCAAACTGTTATCTGCCTTATTGTAATTTCTACTCTCCTTACTTTTGTCTTGACTCTGTTTGACTATATTGCCAAACCTGTTTTTAAACTCTAGGCTGTTCTAATTCCTATGTTTGTATATTGTGAATCCATATATTGTAACCTGTTATTTCTGATTGTTTCTTCTTGTACTCTCCTGGGTCGTGCCTGAAAATAGTCATTGCTATGGCTAGTGCACCTACCCGGTCAAGAAAAAACTAAATAAAATAAATAAAAAAACTGGAAAGACACAAATGGCCAAATGGAAATGATTTTCCAGCTGGTGCCTCAAAATCCACATGGACCCCTTCAGGTGTCCACCTGACAAGGTTCTGGAGCACCTACTGGACCTTTCAGATGCTGGCCTGCAGTAATCCACAGTAAAGGTCCACCTGTATGCTATTTCAGTATACCACAAACCCATTGGTACCATCAACCTTGCACAGCTGACACTGTACAAAAGATTCCACAGTGGCATGTTACACACATGGACTCCCACCAGGAAGCCACTAGCTTCCTGGGATATCAATCTTGTGATCGACATGTTCACTCACAAGCCCTTAGAGCCTGTTGCAATGTGTGACTTAAAGTTTTTGATTTGCAAAGCAGCATTTCTGGTGGCTATCAGCTCGACCCATATAGTATCTGAAATACATGCTTTGGTCCCAGGTCCTCCGTATACTGTTTTCCATAAAGACAAGGCAGTTCTCTGTACACACCCCAAGTTTCTACCAAAAGTGATGTTAGAGTTCCATCTTAACTAGGCCTTAGTCCTACCTACCTGCCTAATTTGCCAACTTCCAGAATGAGGGAGAAAGGGCTCTCTACTCACTGAATGTTAAGAGAGTTCTTAGGTTTTATCTGGACATAATCGAGAACTTTAGACAATCCAAATAGCTCTTTGTCTCCTTCTATCTTAATCGGAAGGGACAGGCTGTTACAATCAAATGCATTTCTGCCTGGATTATGAATTGCCTTTGCTACTGCTGTGCCATGGCTCAGGTTAAATTGGAGGGGCAGCTTATACATCAACTCCACCAGAGTGGTTGCCACATCCCTGGCAAAAATATGCTCTATGTCTGCTGGAGAAATCTGCAGATCTTCAACTTGAAGAACAGTGTACGCTTTCATAGAATCATAGAAATCTGTTGGCAGAAAAGGACCTCTCTGGCCCATCGAGTCTGCCTGTTACCCCCTACATGTCTCCTTTGTCAAGGGACCTCCACCTCCTCCTGGTCAACCCCTTACATCTTTCCCATGCCCTCTTGAATCCCTCCACTGTTTTGGCCCCCACCACCTCCTCGGGTATCTTGTTCCAGGGCTCCACCACCCTCTTCATGAATTAACACCCCCTCACATTGCCCTTAAATCTTCCTCCTTCTAATCTTATACTATGACCTCTAGTTGTGCTTCCTCCTTCTAATCTTATACTATGACCTCTAGTTGTAATGCTCGCTTTCCTTGTAAATAAGCCCCCCTCCCTCACCTTATAACTTCCCTTCACATACTAAAAGTTTCTATCATGTCCACCCTCTCCCTTCTAGTCTTTAATGGGTACAGATCAATTCCCACCATCTTTCCTCATATGGCTTCCTATGTATACCATGCACCATCTTGGTTGCCCCTTCTCTGAACCCTTTCAATCCCATCTATGTCCTTGCCTAGGTGAGGTCTCCAGAACTGGACTCCATACTCCAGGTAAGGTCTCACCATGGTTTTATAAAGAGGCATCTGTACCTCATTCCTTCTGCTTGTTATGCCCCTTCCTATGTATGCCAGCATTCTGTTTGCCCTGCCCACCGCTTTGCTACATTGGTTACCCACTTTAAGGTTGTTAGATATTATACTAGCCAGATCTCTCTCCTGCTCAGTTGGCTTAATTACCTCCCCACCTGTGTGTAAGTGGCTTGTGGGTTTTTACACCCCAGTTACATTACTCTACACTTTTTGGCATTGAATTTCAGCTGCCAAGTTTCCGACCACCCTTCCAGAATCTTCAGATCCTCCCTCATGGCCTATTACAGATCTTCATATCATCTCCAAATAGGCACACCATCCGCTCCAGCCCCTCTGCTATATCACTGATATAGATATTAAAAAGAGGGGTCTCAGTAGCTACCCCTGGGGCACCCCGCTCATCACCCCCATCTCCCTGGAATGTACCCCATTAACCACCACCCTCTGGCTTCTGTCCTTCAACCACTTTTCCACCCACCTAGGTGTAACCCCCCTCTACAAATGGGGGCTCCCGAAAAGTCTTCCTTGAGCTTGCCTAAATGCTCACTGCCAGGCTGGTGTCTTGCATTTTAGCAGTTTAAATGTATTTCCAGAGAGTGACTGCATAGCCTCTGTGTACTGTCTCTTTAACAGCTGCCTGTATTGCAGTCATAATTAATCTGAGAGGGGAACTCAGTTACAAGATGTACTTGTTTGCTGATCAATTGTTAGAGTAGTAATGATATTGCAGTTTGTTCTAACCTACCTTATTTGCAGCATGGACAGTTCTGTTTGTTTCCATCATCTTGGTCCTGGACTGTCAGAATGGGCCAATCAGTACATTTGGGACTCTAAAATGGAGCCTGCCTACAGGGGCTTGGTGGGGCCAAAACTTGTAGGAGTTGTAGTTTTGGGCTTTTGGCACCTAAAATAACCTTGAGGGGGAGCCCTTGTTGTGACTGACAGACAGATCAGCTAACTGAACCTTTTGGATCTTGGGGAAAGTCCCACACTGCTTCCAGTTTCAGTTACATCTGAGTTGGGAAGTGAAGAAGTAACAGCTCAAGATAGTTCAAGCAGCAATCCATAGTGGATTCGCATGCAAGAACTGTGGAAAGGCCTGATTTTGGCCTGCATGCATGCCTGCCTGCTGTCCCTGAGAGGGAACTTGTGCTTTTTTCAGACCGAATCCGAATTTGGAGAGCGAATTAAGCCACTGAATTGTGACCAGGCTTTAACCTGAAGAAGACCGAAGATTTGCTGAATGCAATCTTCCTGTCAGAAGTTTCAGCTACCTCTGAACTCCCGAATTGTGCAGAGACTCTGTAATTGCGACCGGAGAGCCGTTTGCCTGGTACAGTGGAATTTCCTTACATGTGAATGTGCTGTGTGCTTATAGTGGGTCATGATCTGGTTCCCCACTGTGAGTCTGAACTGTGTCTTGCTTGCTGGAGACTGTATCTAGTTCCACGGACTGAATCCGTATCCATTTCCATTAGCCTGGGCCCTGCTACACTGGCTTAGCCAGAATACCTGCTACGCAGAGAAAGTCATCGACGAGAGACCAGCCTGGGGATCAGCCCCTTGCTCAATACCTTGAACAGGAACGACGCCTCTGCGATTCATGTGGGCCCTGCTTCTTCAGACACTCCAGCTCAATAGCCTGCAGTCTCGATTTCATCCTGCCTGTGTCCAGTGTTGGGTATCGTGAGTAAACATCAGGGTAGCTCCCTGCAACAACAGTTAAATCTAAAAGTGTTGTCATCTGATTGTCCTGTTGCCTTTCCTTTCACAAACTGAGCCCTCCGGCTCCAGATTACAAATGGTGTGCGATGTGCATGTTGCTTTCTTCCATCACAGGGCCCCAACCAGCTGCAACGTTCCTGGCTAGCCCACTGTTTTCCTACCTGGGTGCCCAGAGTGTGTGACTGGTGTAGGGACTCTGAACTGCATGCATAACTGTCTAATTAATATAACTTTTAAGCAAATCAACACGATTACGCCCCTCCCTTGTTCAAGTCCCCTGAATAAATCAGATTTAACTTTGTTTACATTTAACCTGACTGTGGTTCCAGTTTGTGCCAAAAGTATTGTACTGTTGCTATTTGCTGTGCTTAACCTTGTTTACAGGGGATCCCCAGGGTCAAGCTAGAGGAACCAGCCCTGGTGGTAAGTGCAAACAGTGTGGGTAATTGCCTGGTGAATAAGGGTCATTGCAAAAGTAATTATTGTATATTGTTCAGGCCACTAGAAGGGCTGTACCCAGGTTAGCTTGACCACTGACAACCTTGACCTCTGGGTGGAGGCACCTATTTCATTACTCAGGCCCCTTAACCTCCTACTAGCCAAGCAGGCAGGGGGAGTAGCCCTTGGGATAGCATCACCTATGGGTTACATTTTGGAGGCTCACCGCTGGGATTTTGTGCTTCTAGTGGCCAAAAATTATGAATTATTGTTAAAGATTAATTGCTACCCCAGTAGAAATGGCTGTACACCAGTTGGTGGGGTGGTGTACTGGGCAGGAGATCGACCCCCAAAATGCTCTGCTTATACTGGATATTCCCCTGGGTACCAGTAAGAACACTGTAGAGGGAGCACTCTCCAAAGTTAAATGTTTAAAAAACCCTGTGGTGGTGGGTCGACAGGCTGATTTGATTGCCCAAACTTTCATAGCCTTGGTAGAGTGTAGTGACCTTGTGGACAGCTCTAAAGTGCTACAGACTATTGCCTCAGAAGGGATCCTAGCCACCTGGAGAGTGATAACAAAAGACAGTAAAGACCCTGGGGAGGATGAGCTCCCACCATTATCTGAGACTTTGAGGAGAAATTTGCTAAGTTGTTGCTAGAGGACGGGAAAACCGTAGTGGACTTTAAGAAACTATTCCTGCCACCAGGGGATGTTCCTTCCCCAACACCCCCCTCCCACTCCAGCACCTGTTACTGCCCTGCCTTCTGTGCCCATGCCAATGCTGGCCCCTATATCTGTACCCAACATTAGTCATGACTCCTATCAAAGGCTGAGAATCTTCTCGGGCACCCTTCCCACCCCTCAGGGGGAGGATGACTTGGTACTCAAGTGGCAATGTGCAGAGGCTGAGAAGTGGAAAAGAATCATAGAAAGTTTGAGGGGCCCCGCCCTTGAAGCCATTTAATTTTTGAGGTCCACGAACCCTGATGCATCTGCTCAGAAGTACCTATCTGTATTTGAAGGCAATTTTGGGAGCATTGAGTCAGGGGAGACTTTGATGTGGAAATTCCAAGGTACCAAACAATGGAAGGGGGAAAGTTTGTCTGTGTATTTTACTCGCCTAGGAAGAGCTCTGCAGAAAGCTTACCGGAAAGGTGGGGTAGCCACCAGTGATTTGAACCATGTGAAATTGGGGCACATACTGCAACATGCAACATGCCAAGCATTCTAAACTGCAGATCATCCAGTTAAGGCTCCAGGATAGTAAAGGTAACCCACCTGACTACTGTGACTTGATAAAAGAACTCTGGGAGGTAGAAGGTGAAGAGGGAGATTGTAATTATGGGGTGAGTGCAGCACAAGTGATCATGGCCCTGGAAGGCCCTTCTGAAAAGGAGACCACTACGAGTGTCCCACCGTGGGTAAACGGTGGGGAGGAGTTACTGAAGGAAGTCAGAAAACTACAACTGGGTGCGTTTGCTGAGGTATGCCCTGCTGACAGAGACCCTGGCCCCTGTCAGGACATGACTGTTACGGGGGTTGGGGTGCACCCTTAGGTGCACCCTTAGGCATCCTCTACTGATGGTGGCTTCTCGGCTGAGCTCAAGGAATTGACTGCCACCCTGAAGGAAATTTTGAGACATGGTACACTACCAGCAGAAGTCAGATCACAATCTCCTGTCGATGCACCAGCATCCCCTGCTATGTTTTCCCCAAGGATGCCCCGAGAGTCTGTCATTTGTCACAGTTGAGGCAAGGACGGCCATATGAAGAGGGAATGCCAGTCTCAGAAGGACTTAGAGAAAGTGATGAACCGGCTTCAAGGAGAGCTTCGGAAAATGAGTCACTGGTCAAGGGGTGCACGAAATGACCACAGTGAAGGCTTTGGCCATCCTAACTCAAACCCCTCTGTGGCTAAATAGTCTGTCCAGGCCTCTGCTGTTATCCCTCCAGACTGGTCCAAAATAGTGGACCCTTCAATTAAGACAACTGTGGCTGTGAATGGTATTCCTACTTGGGCTGTGCTTGACAGTGGATTGCAAGTGACCACTGTATTTCAGGACTGGTGTGACAAACACTTATCTGATGTGCCATTATAATCCCTGGAAGGCCTACATGTGTGGGGCTGAGCGACAAATCTTATCCCTACCTAGGATATGTACACCTCTGGTTGTCTTTTCCTGCAACTGTAACTGGTGTAGAGGAGCAAGTAGAGACACTGGCCATAGTGTATCCCCCCAACGGATTGTATGATGGGGTTCCCCTGTTAACTGGAAGAAGTGCCCACATGTTTGGGAGACTAGCACAACTCTGCCATGAGAAACAAGGGCAACTGACTGGGTGGGCCCTAAAAGTTCCAGCCTTAGTAAAAAGGCCATATGACTTACAACAGAAGCCCAATAAAGAGGACCAGATGAGCCAGTGGGGATAGTGTGGAAAGTGTGGAAAAAGGAATTTGACTCCTTGGTATTGGCCCTCAATGCCCAGTGCACAATCCATGGAGAAGTGTGCCTAAAGAGAGATGAAAAGAACAAAATATTAATGTTGGATGCACCAGGTGATGGAAAGTTGCCAGAAGGATTATTAGTTAAACCCAGCATTTTGTCTGCCCATGCCCATGTCTATGCATGACGAGTGATGGTCCAGATTTGAAATATTTCAGATAAGGAGGTCCGGGTAAACAGAGGGTGTACTTTAGCTACAGTACATTGCGCAGACACTGCAGTATTACCCAATAACAAGTACTCTGGCCAAAAGGGGAGAGTAACCCCAGACTTATTTGATTTTGGTGATTCCCCACTGCCAGCTGAATGGAAGGCTAGGATTAGCAAGAAACGTGCCCAGAGAGACTAACTGTTTTCATTAAAATAATGGGATGTGGGGTGTGTCCAGGGTGCAGAGCATCATATATGCCTGCATGAGGACCAGCCATTTCGAGAGAGATCCCGACGCCTCACCCCAGCAGACACAGATGATGTGAGGAGACACCTGCAGGAGATGCTCTCTGCTGGCGTGATACAGGAATCAAGGAGCCCATATGCCTCTCCCATTGTGGTTGTGTGTAAGAAGAATGGGTTGGTGAGGATGTATGTTGATTATTGAACCCTGAACCAGTGGACTATCCCAGATCAATACACCATACCCCGTATACAAGATGCGCAGGATTGCTTGAATGGGAGTAAATGGTTCTCGGTACTGGATCTTCTCAACGGATATTACTAGATTCCGATGGCCACGGAGGACCATGAGAAAATAGCCTTCATCTGTCTTTGGGGTTCTACAAATTCCTGAGAATGCCACAGGGGATTTTGGGTGTCCTGGCCACCTTTCAGCAACTGATAGAACGTGCAGTGGGAGATATGAACTTGCTGGAATGCCTAGTGTACCTAGATGATGTCATTGTGTTCGGATGCACATTAGAGGAGCATGAGACCTGACTGTTTAAAGTATTAGACCAATTGGAAGACTTCAGCCTCAAGCTTTCCATTGACAAGTGCCAGTTTTTTCAAACCTCCATGAAGTATATGGGGCACATAGTATCTGCAGAAGGAATACAGACTGATCCCAGTCAGGTCGAGTCACTGACTACTTGGCCCCAGCCCCATAACTTGAAAGAACTACAATGTTTCCTGGGGTTCTGTGGCTACTACCTCAGGTTCATAAAAGACTCTTCCAAGGTGATTCACCCACTCCTGAATCTCATCCAGGGTTACTCCCCCTACCAACCGTAAATACAAGAAAGGGGCCGTCAAAGAACCTGAGAAAGTATACTTCTGAACAGGTGAACCTTTTGGGCCCCGCTGGACACCCAAATGTGAAGCAGCCTTCCATGAAGTCATATGCCAGCTCACCCATGCTCCCATCCTTGCCTATGCTGACCCTACCAAGCCCTATGTGCTGCATATGGATGCTAGTCAGCAGGGCCTAGGAGCTGTGCTGTATCAAGGCTATGAGGATGGTTTAAGACCAGTGGCTTTTTCCAGCAGGAGCTTGAGCCCATCAGAACGAAACTATCCTGTGCACAAGCTGGAGTTCCTTGCCCAAAAATGGGCCACTGTTGACCAGTTTCATGAGTACCTCTATGGGGCAAAAGGTATTGGTGAAGACCGACAATAACCCGTTAATCTATGTACAGACTTCAGCTAAGTTGGATGCCACTGGGCACCGGTGGCACTCTGCTTTATCAACCTATGATTATGCTGTTGAATACAGGCCAGGACTGAACCATATTGATGCTGACGCCCTGTCACGAAGGCCAGTCTCCAAGAGTGATTGGGTCAGGTTGTCTGAACCTGACATCCGAGCATTGTGCCAAAAGTTTGATAGAGGTGAATAGATGTCTACAGACACAGTGAGCTGTTTAGTAGATTGCTTGGACCCTCCTGATACCTGCATGCCAGCTGCCTATTGCTATTTCTCTGCTCCAGATATTAGTGCACTACCTCAATTTGACATTGACAGCATCCAGTGGGCTCAATCCCAAGATCCTATGATTCAGCCAGCACTTGATGCCGTGTGTGTGGGGAAAAATGTGTCCCAGTTGCGTTCCCCTGACTTGCAAACTGCCCTATTGTTTAAAGAAGGCCCCAGATTGAAGTTACACAATCAGTTGTTATCAATCAATCAATCAATCAAAATCTTTATTTAATCAGGCGAACATCATTGAGCATAGCTCATTTACAAGATGGACCTGAGTGGTCAAGAAGTGCAAGTGTTATTACATTGACAAGGGTAGCATAAACAGTAATACAATGACAGGGGTAACATAAACAGTAATACAATGACATAAGTGCTAATATATAACAATATACATATGTACATGGCACATTAAAACTTTTAATCTGTGAGACAGAAGGCAATGGGCACATCAGGAGTAATATGTAGATTATAGGACCTAGCAGGCATTTTGAGGGTGAATCTTGGGACTGGAAGCAGGGAGTTTTATCAGCATATAGGAACACGAAAAAAAAAAAGGGGGGGGTAGGTAGGGCCGGGGTTTAGGTTTATACAGAGA
Organism: Neoceratodus forsteri; assembly: GCA_016271365.2. Lineage (NCBI taxonomy): Eukaryota > Metazoa > Chordata > Ceratodontiformes > Ceratodontidae > Neoceratodus > Neoceratodus forsteri. Next base: position 560,625,125 of record CM057458.1, read on the forward strand.
GACAGTGGATCGCAGTGGTTGAGTAGACAAGCAGCAATTGGTCCTGCCCATGGCCTTTAAAGATTTGGTACTGAGGTCCCTCTACAATCACATGGGGCACCTTGGTATTGACAGAATTCTCGTCCTGGTACAATCTCGATTCTACTGGCCCAAGATGGGGGCCGATGTTGAGCACCATGTAAAGACCTGCAGTCGTTGCCTACAAATGAAAGCTCTGCCTCAGAGGGCTGCCCCCTTGTCAATATTACTACCAGTACTCCCATGGAACTGGTCTGCATATACTTTTTGTGTTTTGAACCTGATCAGCGGAATATTGGCAACTGAGAGACTGGTAGGCGCCTTGCGGACCATTTCAGGGAACATTACAGAGCAGTCAGGAATGGTGACACTGCTAAATCCATTGTATCCCACTTTATCTACAGGGACCACAGTGTCAATGACCTTTCTGTTTGTGTCCTTCAGCAGGGCTTCTGGGATTCTGACCATAGAAAAAACATGGAAGCCAAGCTGATCATCCACCTTGGCTCCCAGCAGCCCTCTGGTTTAAATAATAGACTTATTTTCCACTAACACCTTTCAGCCACCCCTTATTTTCCCTAAAGTCTGTTTGTATCTGTACACATTTAATTTCTTTTTCATTTTCATCATTAGTCTCCATCTCTGTCTCCTTCCCACACATTTGTCACCTTTCAGCCTTCTTTCTAGGCCCTGTTAATTAGTCCCCACCTGGGGACTTCTCTAGCACTTTCACTCCTATTATGCTTTATCTTTCCCATCATCACCTTTTTGTTTCATAGATTCTCTCTTAATCTTGCCATTTATCACTTCTTCTCCCTGAGCTTCCCATTTTTTCTTTTCCCACATATATATACCCTCATTTTACCTCCCCTCTACACTAACTTTGTTTTTTTTCTCCTTTAGATATTTCCTGAAGAAGACCTAAGGTTGAAACGTAAATTTTTAACTTTTATTTTCTATTTTCAGCATGCATTTAATATAACCATTTTGTTTTGCTTTTAGACCACATGCTGACACAGCACCTTTTTGTTTTTTACAATTTGTATACTGCATTTGCTGTGACCCACTATGCCTAATCTGAAATCTCTTCTGAATTCTTTATGACGCTCCTTCATTTCGTCTATGCCTGCATTCCCTTCTCATATTTTTAAGTCTTCTCTAAATTATTATTTTCTGCCATTTGCTCTAAGACTAAACTCTGCAGTCACTTACAGTTTCTTTCCAAACGCCACCACCTGGGTATTATTCCTAAAGGTTTCTGTTTGAAATTCCATCTTTGTTCATTTGGGTCTGAGATACATATTTCCTCCATTAATAAACTTTTGAAAACTTTCTCTAGGAAACTTATCATGAACACCATTCTCTCCATTAAAACACAGCTGATCTCTGTGGACAAAACCATTCAAAGGCAAAAGGATTTCCTACAGCGAATGGCTCCACATAACCTTCCTTTTATTAAGCACTGCATCCACAGCCTTAACCAGGGCCAGATCAAGCCTTAGGGGGGCCTGGGACACTCACAACTTGGGTGGCCATGTAAAACGCCCAACTTTTCATACCAAAATGTTTTATTTTGCGCAACATTTACTGAGCACATTGTTTATTAACCATAACAACTACCGTATGGGGAGACAACCTCCATTATTCACAGGAGAAAAAAGTAACTTGAAGTACAACACTCTGTCATGTTGTCATAGTCTGTAATGTTATATTTATTGTATTGTACAAGACATGAAGGCCCGCAGGCTCCAGATGCTCTGGGGGTCTAGATGCCCTGTGGTGAGTTTTGGGGCTTTTATTGAAGTCGCTTTCCTCTAGACCCTGTTCAGAAAAGCAAAGAAATCTTTAAGTAACCTCTTTAATCACAAGTTTATTTTAAGGAAATAAATTAAACAAAAATAAACAGTGCTTTACTAAGAGGTATGCATCCTACTCCAAACAACAGTAAGTTACTGTATATACCCATTGTACAGAAGTGTGCAGTTCCAATGTACAAATGCTATGACTCCAAATAAACAGACTGATGTCATACCTTTATCTGCTCATGGGATATCAAAGGAATGATTAATTTATTTCAGAGTTAGAGGATCCATGCATGTATACACACACACCCACGTCCCTTTATCTCTTCTCTGAACAAGCTCAGATCAATTATCTCAGCATAGAAATAAAATACAGATATCAACTTTCTAAGCCACTTACTGAACTCAAGCTGTCTGCTGTTGCTTGGCGGTCCCTTTGAAACTCCTTAGTTTAGCAGCAGCAGGCAGTTTAGAACAGTGCATCGATTAATCGTGCTGCTAGCGATAGAGTGGCCATGGCGTACAGATAGCGAGTGCAGGTGCTGCCTCTGGCAAAATGCTTGCTGAGCCTCAAAAACCACCAAGAAAGAGTGGTTTAAAAAATGCTGCCCAGATGGATTGTATGCAAAGCTCCTGGTCCTGGCGCCGCTCCTTGTATTATGCAGCGGCAGCCCAGGTCTGGTCGCAACTTGCACCAGTCCAGGTCCAGTCCCAGACTCAACAAAATGGAAAACCTGTCAGTATCCTAAGGAGGTAGATCACGGTGCTTGCATAGTTAGCCTTCTTCACTTCTTGTGCCACACAGTGCCAGTTTAGTTTTCTAGCAAGTCACCCGACCCTAGCTGCAGGCTGCAAATAATGGAGGAGGAAGGTGGGGGGGGGAGCGAAAGAAATCTTCTGCAATGTTGGCTTGCCAGGGGGCCTATCTGTAGCAGGAGGGCCCAGGGGGCTTGTGTTTTGTTTCCTTTTAATTAAAGCCTCTCCCAAAGTCTATTTTTTGTTTTGTTTTATGGAACAAGCTCCGGGGGTTGATTCACTTGACTCATGCGGGGGCATGATTTATTACAAATCCTTACCAGTACTGTACCACCTGAGGGAAGGGGGAACAAGAGAAATCTGCAATGTAGGCTTGCCGGGGGGCCTATCTGTGGCAGGGGGCTTGTGTGTTTTTTTATTGTATTTAACAAATGTGCTTCTTCCAAAGTCATGCTGCTTTCACAGTGTTTTTAAGGGAGCAAGCTGCCGGGGGCCTATGGGGGGAGGTTGACTCGCGCTTAACTTGTGCTGCGGCGAGGGGGAGGTGGCATGATTTACAAACCACCAGTCCACCTACTAAAAGTGTCTCTCATTTCCGACTACTGGGGGGAACCAGTCTATGGCAGGGGACCTGGGACATTTGCCCCATTTGTCTCCCCCTTAATCCAGCCCTGGCCTTAACTCCACTCTCTTTCAGGTCCTCAAGGACACCAAATCTGCAAAACTCCAGTCTCTCACCCAGCAGATCAGCAACCAACATGAGCCCTCGAGTCAGACACAACCTAACAATTTGATATTTTGTATTCCTCCAGACCTTCCCTGACACAATATGAGCAATTACTCCTTAGCAAAGGTCTCTCTTTTGAGCCCACACTCAGATATCTTGACGTACCCCAGGTTCAAGTTGATCTGCAGTGCTTCTATTGTAGAGTATGCCTTACAGCTCATTTTTCTAATGAGACTCTTCTTCCCACAGATGATGACAGTATCACCAGAACAACCAACGGTATCAATCCCCAGTAAAGTGCATGGACACCCCCTTCAGGATGTTTTGCTGCTGTTGATTATTTTGTTAACCAATGCATGCAAAACACCACTAACTTCAATCTTCATTGCAGGTACAACCATTCCAACCTGATGCCTGGGGAGCTTGCAGCCTTCAGGTCTCTGCAGTGTAGGAATGACATTGTTATCAAACCTGCTGATAAGGGAGGTGGTGTTGTGGTCTGGAAAAAGGAGCTATACATCACTGAAGTCACACAGCAACTCTCCGACACCAGGTATTATTCTTCTCTTCCACAGGACCCCACTGCTAACTATCAGACGGAGGTCGCCACCATCACCTCTGCTATTGAAAACAAAGAGCTCCCTGCTTCTGCTAAGAGACTCATAGTTCAGCATCCCCAGACATCCAGGTTTTATCTCCTTCCCAAAATCCACAAAACAGGTAACCCTGGTTGTCCTATTGTGTCTGCCTGCTCCTACCCCACATCCTACATCTCTGCATTTTTGGACAGCCTTATGAGACTTCTCATTGAGTCCCTGCCCTCTTATGTTAAAGACACTAACCATGTTCTCCAGTTATTTGACAGGTTCAGATTCAGTGACTGTCATCAGCTCATCTTCACCATGGACATCAAATTTCTTTACATAGTGATCCCCCATGATGATGGTCTGCCAGCTTTGCAGTATTTCTTGAATAAGCGGGAAGTCCAGTAGCCACCCACCCACAAACACACACACTAACTCATCTGGCAGAACTCGTTCTTATACTCAATGCTTTTTCCTTTAATATCAGTTTTTTTCAGCAGGTCAGTGGAGTTGCCATGGGTACCAAGATGGGTCCCAGCTTTGCTAATCTGTTTGTGGGTTGGGTGGAGGAACATTTTTTCTCTCATGCACAGGGACTGTACCTGAACTCTATAAATGCTACACAGATGACTGTGTGCAAGCCACCTCCTGCTCCAGGGAGACCCTCCAAGTCTTCCTTGACAAGTTTGCCATGACCCATCCTTCCCTTCAATACACTGTTGAAGTATCCTCTTCTACACTGCATTTTCTGGATATCCAACTGTCAGTACAGAACACTGGTCTGAAGACATTGGTTTATTACAAACATAGAAACATAGAAGTTGACGGCAGATAGGGACCGCAAGGCCCATCCATTCTGCCCGTTTCTTTTTCTACCTTATGAATGTGCCATAGACCTTTGCTCTGTCAATGGCCTATCTATTCATACTCATCTGTATTGCTCCCTTATGCCTATCCCGTGCCTGTTTGAAGCCCTGCACTGTATTCATATCCACCACTTCCTGAGGTAGGCTGTTCCATGCATCCACCACCCTTTCTGTGAAAAAGAACTTCCTCACATTACCCCTTAATTGGCCTCCCTCTAATCTCATGCTGTGTCCTCTTGTCCTGCTAATTTGCTTATATTGAAACATGTTAGACTCTTTCACCTTGTTAATGCCCTTAAGATGTTTGAATGTTTCAATCATATCACCTCTCTCCCTCCTTTGCTCTAGGGTATACATACTGAGTTTAGTTAACTGTCCTCATATGTTTTCTGATGCAGTCCCTGCACCATTTTGGTTGCCCTTCTCTGGACTGCCTCAATTTGGTTAATGTCCTTGTGAAGATGCGGTCTCCAGTACTGCACGTGGTACTCCAGATGGGACCTAACCAGTGTCTTGTAAAGAGGGATTATTACCTCCTTCTTTCGACTTGTGATAACCTTGCTAATACACCCCAACATCCCTCTAGCCTTACCTACTGCTTTGGAGGTCTGCTTGGATGATTTCAGGTCATCGGTGATGATGACGCCCAAGTCTCTTTCTTCCCTTGTGACTGCCAGCAACTCCCCTCCTAGCCTATAGGTGGCTTCAGGGTTTCTCTTCCCTATGTGCATGATCTTGTACTTCTTTGCGTTAAACCCCAGTTGCCACTCTTCCGACAATTTTGCTAGTTTATCCAGATCTCTTCTCATTCTGCCCACACCATTTGGATCATCTACTCTGTTGCAGATCTTGGTGTCATCTGCAAACAGACAAACCTTACCCTCCAGTCCATCTGCAATGTCGCTGATGAAGATATTGAAGCGACTGGCCCCAGGACTGATCCCTGAGGTACCCCACTCATAAGCTGCATCTCTTCTGACTGTATACCATTTACCACCACTCTCTATTTTCTGCTCGTCAACCAGTTTGCCACCCAGTTGACCAACATCTGACTCACCCCGAGCCTACCCAGCTTATTAATCAATCTTCTATGTGCAACAGTATCGAAAGCTTTGCTGAAGTCAAGGTAGGCAACATCAACTGCTCCCCCTTGGTCCACCACTCTGGTTACCCAGTCAAAGAAATCTATGAGATTAGTTTGACAGGACCTTTCTTTTGTAAACCCATGCTGTCTTGGATCCTGTGCACCTATGGATTCCAGGTGATGCACTATCCTTTGCTTAAGGAGTGTCTCCATAGTCTTGCCCACTACTGAGGTAAGACTGACTGGTCTGTAGTTCCCTGCCTCCTCCCTGCTACCACTCTTGTGGAGCGGGATCACATGAGCCCTTCTCCAGTCTTCTGGGACCTCTCCTGTGCTTAGAGATTCACTAAACAGTTCTGATAATGGCTCTGCTAGTTCCACCCTTAGCTCCTTTAGTACCCTGGGATGTATGCCATCAGGTCCCATTGCCTTGTCCACCCTGAGCTTATCAAGCTCTTGTAGGATCCTTTCTTTTGTGAAGGGACTAGTGCATGCCTCCCTTCCCCTGTGTCCATGGTGCAGAGCTGTGGGCCCTGCCCTACCTTCTCTTCAGTAAATACTGAACAGAAGTATCTATTTAAGATAGATGCTTTTACATGGTCCTCCTCCTCACATGCCCCCTTATCCCCTTTGATCTTAGCAATACCCCCTCTGGACTTTCTCCTTTCACTAATGTAGCTATAGAAAGTCTTGTCACCTTCTTTTACTGTTTGTGTTAGTGTTTCCTCATTTTGGGCCTTTGCCTGCCTTACTGCTGTCCCTGCTTCCCTTAAGGAAGTTTGGTATGCCTCTCTATCTTCATCCTGCTGTGTTCCCTTATATTTCCTGAAGGCCAGCCTTTTGGCTCTGACCTTTTCTGCTTCAGCGTTTGAGAACCAAAGTGGTTTCCTTCTTTTTTTGCACTTCCATTTCTCACTAACACAATGGGATGTTGCTTCAAGTATTGCATCTTTAATGTTTGCCCACTTTGCCTGTACCCCCTCACCTGTATTTCTTTTTGCCAGGGCTAGCTTAATTCTGTTGGCCATCTTATCAAAGTCAGCTCCTCTGAAGTCCCATATGTTTGCCTTGGAATGGGATGATTTAGTTCTAGTGGCCAAATTGAACCATACCATGTGATGGTAACTGGCCCCCAGGTGACCTTCTACCTGGAGATCTGTGACCCCTTCCCTGTTAGTCAGTACTAGATCTAGGATAGCCCTATCTCTAGTGGGTTGTTGTACCAGTTGTTTGAGGCCCTCCCACTGCAGGGAATCCACCATGTGTCTAGTTCTGGCAGATGTCCCTGATGGTATTGACCAATCTGTATCTGGCATGTTGAAGTCTCCCATTATCAGAACCTCCCCTTTAGCTGTCGTGTTTTGTATACCTTCTAACAGTAACATGTCTATGTCCTCACCCTGGTCTGGAGGCCTGTACACAACCCCAGTTTATCTGGCTGTCCCATTTCCTGTTTCCAAGGTGACCCACAGTTCTTCTGGCTCCTTATGTGTATTCTGAATTTCTATAGCTTTGATATTTTCATTGACATAAAGGGCTACTCCTCCCCCCCTTTTTGCACCTCGATCTCTTCTGAACAGTACATAGCCAGGTACTGAAGTCTCCCAAGCGTGGTTACTGGTAACCCATGTCTTGCTAATGGCTACTATGTCCAGTTTAGCCTCTGTCATTATTGCCTGCAGGTCTCGGATCTTGTTTCCCAGACTGTGAGCATTTGTGTACATGATTTTCCATTGGTCTGATTTCGGTGTGTTAGTTGTTGGGCGAGGTCCAGCGTTTCCCCTGTGCATCATATGGGGAGCCGGACCTTTTTCTTTACCTGGTGATGCAAACCCACTGATTCTCACAGTTTCATCCTCCACAGCTCCTTCCATCCCAAACATGTCAAGAATGGCCTGCCTTATTCACAGTTTCTTAGACTTTGCACGTTATGCAGTGAAGAGGATGATTTTGCTGAGCAGACCCAGATAATGTACAGTTTTTTTAACAACAGGGTATACCCGGAAAGCACAGTGGACAGAGCGCTCTTCCAGGTCAGTAACATGCCCCATAACCTTGACCCCCGCAGGAAGGATACTGTCACGCAAGAACAACAGCGAATTCCACTAGTGCTTCCTTTCCATCAAAGCACACCTTCTCTTCACAGGATCATCACCAGTAACTTTCCAATTTTGCAAACTGACCCTGATATTGGTGCTTCCTTTACAAAACCACCTATTGCCTCCTACACGCCGGCCACCTAACCCGCCGAATCTCCTGGTTAAAAGCAGCCTACCTACTCCTAACAGTTCCTCCCCACCAGGTACCAAACCTTGCAACAGGACTCGCTATTACACCTGCAAATTTATTTCCAATGTGACTGAAATTTGGGGGCCTACAAGTGTTTTTCACATCACCAAGGAGTTCTCATGCACCTCCACTAATGTGGTATATTGTATTCTTTGCAGGAAGTGTACCGCTATTTACTTCAGAGAGACTGGTAGGCACCTTGCTGACCATTTCAGGGAACATTACAGAGCAGTCAGGAATGGTGACACTGCTAAACCCATTCTATCCCACTTTATCTACAGGGATCACAATGTCAATGGACTTTCTGTTTGTGTCCTTCAGCATGGCTTCTGGGATTCTGACCATAGGAAAAAACATGGAAGCCAAGCTGATCATCCTCCTTGGCTCCCAGCAGCCATCTGGTTTAAATGATAGACTTATTTTCCATTAACATCTTTCAGCCACCCCTTATTTTCCCTAAAGTCTGTATCTGTACACATTTAATTTCTTTTTCATTTTCACAATAAGTCTCCATCTGTGTCTCCTTCCCACACATTTGTCACCTTTCAGCCTTCTTTCTAGGCCCTGTTAATTAGTCCCCACCTGGGAACTTCCCTAGCTCTTTCACTCCTATTATGCTTTATCTTTCCCATCATCACCTTTTTGTTTCACAGATTCTCTCTTAATCTTGCTATTTATCACTTCTTCTCCTTGAGACTCCCTTTTTTTCTTTCCCCACATATATATATCCTCATTTTACCTCCCCTCTACACTAATGTTGTTTTTTTACTCTTTTGGATATTTTCTGAAGAAGACCTAAGGTCGAAACGTAGATTTTTAACTTTTATTTTCTATTTTCAGCATGCATTTAATATAACCATTTTGTTTTGCCAGAGAGTGCCTGCCTAGCCGCTGTGTACTGTCTCTTTAAGAGCTACCTGGATTGCAGTCATAATTAATCGGAGAGAGAGCTCTGTTAGAAGATGTACTTGTTTGCTGATCATTTGTTAGAGTAGTAATGATATTGCAGTTTGTTCTAACCTGCCTTCTTTGCAGCATGGACAGTTCTGTTTGTTTCCATCATCTTGGCCCTGGACTGTCAGAATGGGCCAATCAGTACATTTGGGACTCTAAAATGGAGCCTGCCTACAGGGGCTTGGTGGGACCAAAACTTATAGGAGTTGTAGTTTTGGGATTTTGACACCTAAAATAACCTGGAGAGGGAGCCCTTGTTGTGGCTGACAGACAAATCATCCAACCGAACCTTTTGGATCTTGGGGAAGGTCCCACACTGCTTGCAGTTTCAGTTAGATCTGAGTTGGGAAGTGAAGAAGTAACAGCTCGAGACAGTTCGAGCAGCAATCCATAGTGGATTTGAGCGGGAGAACTATGGAAAGGCCTGAGTTTGGCCTGCATGCCTGCCTGACTGCTGTCCCTGAGAAGGAACCATGGGTGTAGGCAGGCATACTCCAAGCACTCCACGGTGTGCAATTTTATTTAAGGGGGGTAGCAAATAGGCTCTGAACTGCTTCCTTTTTCCATGAAAGCTAAACAAAGAAAATCCTGAACCTTTCTCTAATTTTATTCATAGGAGTTGAAACTAGAAGGACTGGTCACTAATACTGTCTTTGCGTCCCAAGGACAATACAATTTTACAGGCTCTGGGCTGGTATGTGGGTGTCTTAGGGAGCAATGCATGGCATTTGTGTTTACCCATGCATGGCAACAACCATTGTCATGAGATACAAAAGTTGTATTTTTTGTGCCAAATGAGGCAACAAACACTATCCTGGTGTACATTTGTATATTGTCTGGCTACACCCCTGGAAGGAACTTGTGCTTTTTTCGGACTGAGTATGAATTTGGAGAGCGAATTAAGCCACTGAGTTGTGACCAGGCTTTAACCTGAAGAAGACCGAAGATTTGCTGAATGTGATCGGCCTGTCATGATTTCCAGCTACTTCTGAACTCCCAGATTGTGCAGAGACTCTGTAATTGTTTACTGCCAAACTGCTGTTTAAATAAAATAAAATTGAGATTGGAGAGCCATTTGCCTGGTACAGTGGAATTTCCATACATGTGAATGTGCTGTGTGCTTATCATGGGTCGTGATTTGGTTCCCCACTGTGAGTCTGAACTGTGTTTTGCTTGCTGGAGGCTGTATCCAGCTCCACGGACTGAATCCATATCCATTTCCATTTGCCTGGGCCCTGCTACACTGGCCCAGCCAGAATACCTGCTACACAGAGAAAGTCATCAACAAGAGACCGGCCTGGGGATCAGCCCCCTGCTCAACGCCTTGAACAGGAACAGTGCTTCGGTGATTCGTGTGGGCCCTGCTTCTCCGGGCACTCCAACTCAACAGCCTGCAGTCTCAATTTCATCCTACCTGTGTCCAGTATTGGGTATCGTGAGTAAACATCAGGGTAGCTCCCTGCAACAACAGCTAAATCTAAAAGTGTTGTCATCTGATTGTCTTGTTGCCTATTCTTTCACGAACTGAGCCCTCCGGCTCCGGATTACAAATAGTGTGTGATGTGCATGTTGCTTTCTTCCATCACAGGGCCCCAACCAGCTGCAACATTCCTAGCTAGCTCACCATTTTCCTACCTGGGTACCCAGAGTGTGTGACTATGTAGGGAATCTGAACTACATGCATAACTGTCTGATTAATATGGCTTTTAAGCAAATCAACCTGATTACGCCTCTCCCTTGTTCAAGTCCCCTGAGTAAATCAGATTTATCTTTGTTTGCATTTAACCTGACTGTGGTTCCAGTTTGTGCCAAAAGTATTGTACTGTTGCTATTTGCTGTGCTTAACCTTGTTTTACAGGGGGTCCCCAGGGTCAAGGTACAGGAACCCACCCTAGTGAGAAGTGCAAACAGTGTGGTTAATTGCCTGGTGAATAAGGGTCACTGTGAAAGTAATTATTGTATATTGTTCAGGCCACTAGATGGGAAAGATGGGGTTACAGTGTTCCAGAGGGCTGTGCCCAGGTTAGCTTGACCACCAACAACCCTGACCTATGGGTGGAGGTACCTGTTTCATTACCCGGGCCCCTTAACCTGCTACTAGCCAAGCAGGCAGGGGTAGTGGCCCTTGGGATAGTGCCACCTAGGGGTTACATAGTTATTTTCTGTCCCACCCCGAAGCTTTCCAGCTTATTTACCAGCTTTCTGTGAGGGATGGTGTCGAAAGCCTTACTGAAGTCCAGATAGGCCACGTCCACTGCCCTTCCATGATCGACCATCTTCATCACACAATCAAAAAACTCTATTAGGTTCATCTGGCATGACCTCCCATTTATGAAGCCATGCTGCCTGTCGTACAGCAGTCCATTGTCCACAAGGTAGTTTACCACCTTTTCCTTCAATAGTACCTCTATCACCTTACCCACCACTAAGGTGAGGCGGACCGAGCGATAATTCTCCACCTCCTCCTTGCTGCCCCTGTATCCAGGGACAAGTTAAACAGCCTTGTCAGCAGTGCATCCAGCTCTTCCTTTAGTTCCTGGAGAACCCTAGGTTGCAAGCCGTCTGGTCCCATTGCCTTGTCCACCTTCAACCTTCCTGGTCCCTCTCTTACCCTGTCTTCACTCGACAGGCTGGGATTCACCCTTTTGTCTTCCCTTCCCCTCCCTCTTAACTCTGATCCCCTCACTCCCCCTCCACTGTGAAAACTGAGCAGAATTAGCTATTAAGCATCTCTGCCTTCTCAAAGTCCTCCTCCACTTGTACTCCCTCCCCCCACTCACTCGTACTATCCCCTGCCTCACCTTCCTCTTCTCTCCCACATACCTAAAAAAGTTTTACCCCCCCCATTTGGCCTGCTTAGCAATTCCCTCTTCTATATCAGCTTTAACCCTCCTAATCTTCTGCTCTGCTACCCTCAGCTTCTCCCTGTAAGTCTCCATGTCCTCCTTCCTCTGGGTCTTCTTATATGTTCTGAATGCCCTTTTTCTTTCCCTAATTGCCTCTAACACCTCTCTGGTAAACCAGAGTGGCCTCCTCCTTTTTTTGGTTTTTCTTACTTTCTTTACACAAAATTTGATGGCTTTCAGTAACCCCCCCCCCTTTAATAGATTCCCATAATTCCTCCACGTCTCCTATTTTCCCCTTTCCCTCTATTTCTTCCTTCAATATCTATCTCATTCTGGTAAAGGGAGTCTGCCTGAAGTCCATAACCTTCATGCTGGTTCGATTTCTTTCCCTCCCTGTCCTTACCCTGAATCTCACTGTATTGTGGTCGCTTGTACCTAGGCTGTCTTCCAACACCACTTCTTCCACACTTTCCCCATTGATGAGGACCACATCCAGTATGTTATCCACCCTAGTGGGCTCCATAACCAGCTGTTGCATGAAAGCACCTTGTAGTAACTCGAGGATCTTTTTGCTCCTAGCTGATGCTGCAGTTGGGATTTCCAAATCCACACTGGGGAGGTTTATGTCTCCTACTAGCAGGAGCTCCCCCTTGAGAGCCATCTGTTTAACTGCCTGAAACAGCTGCCTATCCCCTTCTCACCCTGAGTAGGAGGTCTGTAAATCACTCCTAGTTTTAATGATGCTCCAGTCCATTTATCCAGTGTGACCCACAGGACCTCTTTCTCCCCTTGCTCCTCTTGCCCTTCCTAATGTCATCCTTGATATACAATGCTACCCCCCCCTTTCTTCTAGCTCTGTCCTTTCTAAAAAGTCTGTACCCTGGGATAACTGTCTCCCAAGTATGATGCTCTGACCTCCAGGCTTCAGTTATAGCCACAATGTCCGATCCCTCCTCCACCATTATGGCCTCCAAGTCCACCATTTTGATCCTCAAACTCCAGGCATTTGTGGATAATCCTGTCCACCATATACCCCCTGCATCCCTGCCATCCCTCACTGCCTTACCTGCCCATTTTTGTGGGGGAGTGCTAGCTAGGCTATTCCCTGCCACTCCCCCCCGTTCAGTTTAAATGCAGACCTTCCCTTACATAGCAATCAAATTTATCTTTTAGGACCCTTGTGTCCCCCTTGCTTAGGTGCAGCCTGTCAGATGCATAAAGCTCTGTGTTATACCATGTCCTACCCCGTTCTCCCACCAGACCAAAACCTTTTTCGTTGCACCACCACCTCAACCACAAACGGAATTCCTTAATGTTTCCCTTTCTATCTATACTTCTTTAATTTTCCCTTTTCTATCCATACTAAGCATTATGCCCTGGATGTCCATGTCAGGTAGCATGTCAACTTTGGCAGGACAGTCCTGAATGGATTACTATCCTGAGTGATCCCTCAGCTCCAGCCACCCCAGTCCAGGGACTTTTTCTGAGCTTTGTACTCTGACACACTAGTGGGAAACAATGGTGAAGATTGTTGCCTGGAAGATATTAAAATAATGTACTTACTGTATGCTTGGCTTGGGCTGTGAAGACACTGTGTTACTGGATTTGGTGACCCATTTCAGATGGACCAACATGGCTATCTTATGCCCTTAGGTTAAGTGCATTTGTTCTTGTTAGGTCATGCTACTTACCTCCTCAGTAAAAAAAGATACTGAGGTGGTTTGGGGCTGATGCTGCAGTAAACCAACATCCTCTTGCACTGATGCCCAACGTTGCACATGCATGCTACCTGCCGTGGTGCTAGCCCTCTGAAATGTTATGGCTCCTTCTGGGTCCTAGCACCTCTGGCTAAGACCCACTAGTATGAATTGATGGTGAAGATATTCTTAGAAGATCAAGAATTATACTAAGTACTTAATTTTAATTTCATCCACATTAATGCCCTCCATAAGAAACTCCACCTTAAGCTTGGTGCGATGTACTGCATTACCTGACTTCTACTCCTGGCCCATCATAAGATCATCCTCAGAATGATCATACTAGCATTTGACTATGCAGATGTGGTCTATATTACTACCTCAAAGTCCTCAATAGCCAGGCTGGCCCCCTTATTCACTAAGTCTGCTGCTTTGACCCTAGTACTCCATCTCTCATCCATCACTCCTCTATCTATGCAAATCTCTCTCTCTTCTCTCCCTAGAATCTCAGTGTTTCTTGCACTGTTCCTTCTTTTTAGACAAACACTATCTGTCCCTTAAAAGTGGCTCTATGTAATTTGAGTGAAGTTATAAGAGCAAGAGCAATTTGAGCGACGGCATTTCGGCTACTGCAAGTACAGCACCTGTACATATGGGTGAGTGCCGAAATGGTGACACTGTGACAAATGCTTTTCTGTGGGGGGCTTTTCCCCCTGCAACCCTTTACTAGACTAACCAACTCCGAGGTTGTAGCACCTCTGGGGGGGGGGATACATTTATTGCTATTTCAGCGGTCATCCATATGTATGGGCACCATACTCGCAGTCACCGAAATCCTGTCACTCAAATTGCTCTCGTTCTTTTAGCTTCACTCAAATTGCATGCTACCATTAAGAATCCACAGAAGTCTTGTAGCTCAGCGAATTAAAGATATACAAATACCCAGGAGTGTGACCAGTATTCTGATTCACAGAGGTTGGGTCAACATATCACCTGTCACAGCAAAAGATCCCATCAATGAAAAATTTGCAACATAATTTTATCAAGCTGTGGCAATGATATATCATCCATAAAATTGATGTGCAAAGACTGAAACAGTGCAAACATTACAATCAGTGCACAAAAACTGACTGTCCAGATACAGCTTACCAAAGAGCTGATACATATTTCTTGGCTTCAGCTAGGGAAGGAGGGCTAAGAAGGCAAAATGGCTGTGGTAAGACCTAACCAGGTTTCACTGGAGTGAATTATCCTGTCACCATACACAGCTCACCGATATTTGTAGACTTTAAGCTTTGGTACTGTAAAACCACAATTATGAGACCAAAACAAAAAGTCGAATGAATCACACTCTGTTGAAGACATCCTCATGAGGTGGCTACGCAAGTGGTAGCTGGATGCCTTTGCTGATACACAGGCCGGCATATCTCGAGTAGCGGGGTCACACTCAACTTATTTGATTTGGTCTCATGGCTGTGGTTTTACAGTGTGCAAGCTTGAGGTCTACAGGTAACTGGGAGCTGTGTACCATGGCAAGATACTTTGCTCCACTGAGACCTGGTTAGGTTTAACCACAGCCATTTTGCATTCTTTGCTCTCCCTCCCTAGCCGAAGCTGAGAAATGTGTATCAACTGATTGGTGAGCTGCATCTGTACTGTTTTTTTTTTTTTTGCACTGAATGCGTTGTTTGCACTGTTTCAGTTTTTGCACATCTGTTTTAGAGATTATTTGTTATCAACTTGAAATGCTGAAAGTGCACACAAGGCTGTGGTGCTCTCAAGAAAGATAAATACATAAAAACAAAGAGACTTGGGCACTCACCACCACATATGATTCCAACTCCATAGTGCAAATCAAGAAAGATTTATTTACATATTAAAAAAGGTAAAGAGCACAAGACAGCATCCACCTGACGCGTTTTGGATCCCATCTGGACCCTTTCTGAAAGACTGATGCTTCAGAATTAAATCATCATTTATATAGTCCCTTCTTACTGACAGCACAACGACATCATGAATTTTCAAGCTCACTGATAGGTTAAGACATTCTGTATACAACAATCCAAACTACATACATATTTTAAACTTCACACAGTCAATTAGCATCATTTCACACATGTAAGCATATACATATTAGTAAAATAAAATGTTATGACAAGAGGATAATATACAAAAAGGGAAGGAGGGAGAAAGAGGCAAGTGCACATGTTCCTTGCAAGACACACTTTCTATTGAGTTTCATAAAGCGAAGTGAACCTTCCAACAGAAATGTTCTATATATGGAACTATGGGGGCACACTGATTGGCCACCCCACCTCTCGAGTGCTGCTTACAGAGCTGGTAGTAACCAAGCCTGCAGACAGTTAAAGGGACTTGAAACTGACTGAGCAGTGAGCAGTCTCTACAGTCTCTTCAAATCAGTGAGCTGCAGTTTGCAGAGTCCCTCCACCACACGTCCACCAGAGCAGAGAGTCCCACTCCAAACTCCTCCTTAGTTCCATTCCAAATCCTATCCAACCACGGCACCAAGTACTAATAAAGAAAGTATGTTTTTTTATTAAATGAATGTAGCCTAAGTCACAGACATGACAATCCCCAGGACCCATTCCCCTACCCTGGTGCCTGCCCGCCCATGTGTCGTGCTACTGTGTTTGATTGCTGTCACTCTGAGATTCCTGTTGAAATCCTTCTGATCTGAGGTTGTTGGATGTGTTGCTGTTGCTGCACTGTGCTCGGTCACCTTGCTCATTCGCTCTGACCAACCGACCCCTGTTCTGCCACCCACTAAAACTGCCAACCAAGTGCCACCCCAGTCCCCACCACTGCCAGACAGACAGACAGTGCCAACTAAGTAAGTCCTCCAAGAGTTAACACACAACATCAACAACACCGATTATTTTTTACAAAGTCCGAAACTGGCAATCATTTCTTTCTACTAGTTATCTTTTCCCTTTGGGGGTAGGGTTTCATTCTATTGTTTTTTCATTCATATTCTCACAATTGATACTGTACATTTAGTAATTTGATTATATACTGCCACATTATTGAACTCTGAACATTTTGAGATGCATGAACTCATTTTCTAGGGGGTCCTTGAGAGTTTTTTTTTATTTAACACTAATACTGACAATTGATATTATCTTGTAAAAATATTGTTACAGCACTTTAGGTCTTAATGTTTATTGAGTTTGTTAACTGGTTGAGAGTATAGTTTAGTAAATGTCTCCAGATAGGTTTACTACTCTATGAATGTGTGAATCAGTCATCCATACTAGGGGTATTGTCTTTATACCCCCATAGTTCCATATATAGAACATTTCTATTGTATAGTTTTTATCATACAATACTATAACATGTTAAAATACACTTATGTGGGTATTAAATCATAAGGTCTTACTTTTAATTAAGAATGTGTTCACGTAACACACTCAATCTTTCATAATTACGGTAAGTGGAACTATCTTCTTGGGGTGTTTTCTTATCTCTTCTTCTGACATTTGACCTTGGAAGGTTTCTCAAGTAGCAACTTAGTACAATCCAGTTACTTGCATTTAAATCTGTGATTTTTTAAAATAGGTATTTTAAACCAATAAGAATTTTTTTTTTTATGTATGATCTGGGTGTTAATAGAATGTGATTCTCTAAACATCTGGCATATGTCTCTGAGGAAGGACCTGGCTGGTCTGAAGGCTAAGACACTTTTCTTTTTTGTAACATCTCTGTTGGTCCAATAAAAGGTATCAAACCATTTGCTTCTGTATCTGTTCTTACAAGGACCAATACAGCAACTAAACTAATTCTGTATGTTAAAAAAATTATGGAGGGTTAAGGGAAATGTGTACAGTCAAGAAAGCTTAGGAGGGGGAGTTGCCCCCCTTCCCTTTGTGTAGCTTGATGCACAGAGTAACATATATGTTGACTGACACTTAACTCCCAGTAGTTTAGGAATTAGGGTTAGGGTTGCTGTTATAGTTAAGGAAATGTGTACATTTAGGAAAGGGTAGGAGGGGGGCTTTGACCCCTCCAGCCTATGGGGCTCAGCTCAAATAGTAACATACATTTAGGTTTACACTTAACTCCCAGTGATTTAGGAATTACTGTATGCATAAAAATCTGGTTTCAGGGTTTTAGGGCATAACGCCATTAATTTTCAAGAGGGTTATCTGAAACATGGAGAGCTTATGGGCCAAGAGGAGTTACACGTGTGTGTGAAGTTTGGTGAAGATCAACCTTGAATTCTGCATTTGGCTCCGTGTTTAATTTTGATGAAAATATTGGGGTGCAGTGGGGAACCTGTGATGACTGTTCTTGGTATGATGCCTTAATGTTGTAGTACTCAATGATATCTTTCATTTCATATATAGTGTTACAGTTAACTCCAAATATTGAGTGAGCTATGGCCTGTGAAAGTTCAAATGTTATTCTATAAGAATGTTTGCGTTTGCACAGGTTTGGGTTAGGGTTAGGCTATATATCTGTTGGAGTTAATGGGGGCACATATCTGATATTGTTCAGGGTGCTGAGGTACACCTTCTGTTGAGTGTGTGTCCCCATTAAATGTAACTTGTTCTGGAGTTAGCTTAGGCTTATGTTATGTATCTGTTGGAGTTAATTGTGGGCACATCTGTGACATTGTTCAGGGTGCCTATGTACACTTTCTGTCATGTGTGCCCCCATTAAATATTACTTGTTCCAGAGTTAGCATTAGGATTTGGGTGGGGGAAGGTTATATGTCAGTTGAAGTTAAGGGGGGGGCACATATCTGATATTCTTCAGGGTGCCGGGGTACACCTTCTATTGTGTGTGCCCCCCATTAAATATTACTTGTTCTGGAGTTAGGTTAGAGTTAGGTTATGTGTCTGTTGGAGTTAGTGGGGGGCATATATCAGACATTATTCAGGGTGCTGAGGTATACTTTCTGTCATGTGTGCCCCTCATTAAATATGACTTGTTGTGGAGTTAGGGTTAGAGATAGCTGTTTGGGTTAGTGTTACAAATATGTTTGTAATTTAGGGTATGAATACTTCTAAGGACTGATGCATGGATGGAAGTGCAGAACTCAGAGGGCCTTGCACTCCCACACTCATATATGGATACTATTAAGGCGTAATTCATGGATGGCCATGCAGTGCCCACAGGGCCCTGCACTCCCACACACAAATATGCAGAGGAGTATTGGGCCCTGCACTCCCACAGAGATTTAATGATACAATTACAATCTCTTGAAAAAATTATAGAGGGTTGGGAGTACAGGGACTGAGCCCTGTGCTCCCACAAGCAAATAAGCTTTTTATTATATTTTCTCAAAAAGTAAGGACATTCTCTGTAAAAAAAACTTTGTTAATACACCTACTTTCTCAAAAAGTAGGGACATTTTCTGCAAAAAACTTTGTTAATGGACCATTAGGGTTCCAGTGTTAAAAGTAGGGAAATTATATCTTAGGGTTCCCAACCCAAAGACACTACCCCTACCCTCGGTTTCCAACCCAAATGCCCTGCCCCCAGCCTGCATGCAGGAACAGGTGTAAGGGGTATGCCTTGGAGTTGTGAACCCTAAGGCTCACCCCATACTCTTATTCTGTACCCATCTTAGCTTATTTACTCTTGGAATAGGGTGAGCATTAGGGTTCGCAACCTTGAGGCACACCTCTCACGTCTGTTCCTATATGCAGTGTGGGGCTGGGGTGTTAGGGTTGGAAACCTGGGGTGGGGTCTTAGGGTTGGGAACCCTAAGATGTCATTTCCCTGCTTTTGACACTGGAACCCTATTGGTCCATTAAAAAGTTTTTTACAGAAACTATATATAGTATATATATATATATATATATATATATATATATATATATATATATATATTTGGCTTCAAGAAAGAACATTTTATTAAAATAAATTAATCCTTGACCGTCAAAACTCCCATTTAGACACCAAATACAGCGTCATATGACAACTATGAGCTGAAATATGCCATTTAGAGATTTTTGACAGCCATCTTGAAATTGGCCTCTTAGCGGTAATTGCCAAAATACTTGAGAGGGTTCCCCAAACCTATCTTTTTTAGCACTATTTAGTTATATAAAAACCACCTTCAAACCTTTTCCCCCTAAATTGGTCATGGACTCCTTTTATTTTTCCTTTACTACAGGGCAGAGTAGTGGATGTGGCCTACCTGGATTTCAGTAAGGCCTTCAACACTGTTCCACACAGAAGACTAGTGAGCAAGCTGGGCAGCCTAGGAGTGGGTCTAAAAGTGGTAAAATGGGTAAGAACTTGGCAGACCAACGGGAGTCAGAGGGTGATGGTAGATGGTGTCATGAACCCACTCCTGGGGTCAGGCCCATTGAGCTCAGAGTGCCCACCCTTAAGTGAAATCCATGGTGAGGGGGAACAGGAATACCCTCCTCATCCTTTAGAATGCTCATTGATGTCACAACTGCACCTCTGCAACGAGGAGCTAGGGTGTTCCTCTAACTCTAGATATGGGCACAATACCAGTCTCAAGTCTTTTGGCCAAATATGAACACTTCCTTGGCTATTACACACAGGAGGAAGACCAGTATATCACACTCTCTTTGGGGTAGCAGTGTAACAACCTGATTTGGCCTTCCCCCTATAGGACATGTAACAGTCTGGTTCAAAATCCTTGCAGACACTGGTATTCTCCCTGTTCTCCCAGATGTCCCTTCCAGACCCCTTTTCAATTTGGTTGCTTATAGTGGCCCCTCTAAGCAAATAACAGCTGTCACAGATTATTAATAAACCTTCTACAGTCACACATACAATATAAGGAATTCTCGCTTAGGCAGATATTCTTTAGAAAAACAAAAGTTTTACTAAAATACTTAAATATATACAGTTACAACTAAAAAGAGAATATTAATTTGAGTTACAGGATACAGAACAAAAATGGCAAATATGCAATGAAACACACTAAAACAGTTAGCTAGTCTACCCGAAGTGTGAAGATTTCAAAGTTTACAGAATTGCTGGTTTGCAAAATATTTCGGTCTTTCTGTAGCAGCCTTTGGTTCTTAGGCAGTTGCTGTACTGACAGGTGTTCTCTGTGGTCAGGAGAGGGTCCAAGCAAAATGTGTTTACAAATGCCCTGAGCTAGGGCTATTTATACCTTTGAAATAGTGAGTGAAAATCCTACAACTTTTAGGCCAGTAGCTGGCACTGTGGTGCTGTTTCCAAAAATTTCCAGGAATATTAAAAATCAGATTCTGAGACCTATAATTGGCATGGATATGACATTTCAGAGTTAAGCCCTGTGAAGTCTCCTGTAGACCATTGGCACCTGTAAGATATAATTCACACAGGTTCTCTAGGAAGCATGTTCCTTTCCTGTCACCTCATAAAATGTAGCATATTATATCAGATTTCTTAGATCAAAGCATTCCGCTCCTGCGTGCATGGTTTTAAGACATACAAATGGATTTTGGCATATCTCTGTTAAAAAAAAAAAAACAACTGTGAATGCAATTTCAGTTCTTCACAAACAGCTGCCTTCAGGTCAAAAGAAAGGCAAGCCTTTTTTTTTAAATCTAGTCTTTTCCCTATGTGCCTTTGTGCTGACACTGACATGTACAAATAATTACATAAAAAAAACATATATACAACATAATTATATCTACAAGTAAGCACTAGCAGTGTGGTAGCTTGCAGCACCCCTCCCTTCTAGATGGAATTTGAGGAAATCCATCCCTATGTAGGGTGTGATTTTCACAAATTCTGTTCACTGCTTTAACTGGCGAGATAGCCCATCTGTGTTGGCATTAACTGATCCAGCCTTGTGGATAATGGTCATATCATAGCCCTGTAAGGCAATACTCCACCTTAAGAGACAACCATTCATTTTCCCCATCTGTGTTAGCCACACCAGGAGGTTATGATCAGTCTGTACTTCAAAGTGCTTCCCATAGAGGTATTTCTCTAACTTCTTCAGGGCCCATACCAGTGCAAGGCATTCCTTTTCAGCTGTGGAATAGGCCTGCTCCTGGGGAAGCAACTTTTTACTAAGGTGCACTATTGGGTGATCTTTCCCTTGATTAGAGGTCTGACTGAGGACTGCTGCAATCCACACATCTGATGCATCTGTCTGGATTACAAATGGATTACTGCAATCTGGACTGGCCAGCACAGGGGCATTGCACAGTGCCTCCTTTAGCCATGCGAAGGCTGGTTCACAGGCTGGCTCCCATTTGACCTTTTGGCCATTCTTTTCTTTAGCAGGCCAGAGAGGGGAGCTGCCAGGGTACTGTAATTCAGTACAAACTTTCAGTAGTACCCGGTGGGCCCTAAGAAACTCTGAAACAGCTTCTGAGTCTCAGGCCTTGACCATGCCTCTATCACCTCAATCTTAGCTTGATTAGGGTGAAGCTGCTTCCACCCTACATGTCCTATGTATGCCACCTCCATCATGGCCACCTGGCACTTTTCAGCCTTAACAGTGAGCCAGGCCCTCTGTATCCTGCCCAACACTTCCTTCAGGTGGGACAGGTGTTCCTTCCAACTGGCAATGAAGATGGCAATATCATCCTGATATGCCACTGTATACTCTTCAGTGCCATGTGACACCTGGTTGACCAGCCTTTGGAAGGTGGCAGGGGCATTCTTCATTCCAAAAGGCATTACCCTGAACTTGAATAATCCTATTGGAGTGATGAAGGCTGATCTCTCCCTAGCTCTGGCAGTTAACTCCACCTGCCAATACCCTTTGGTCAAGCCAGTGGTGGTAAGGTATGTTGCCCCTCCCAACTTGTCCAGTAGTTCATCTGTCTGTGGCATTGGGTGGGCATCAGACTTCATGACTGCGTTGAGTCCACAACAGTCCACACAAAAGTGAGTAGAGCCATCCGGCTTGGGAACGAGGGCTACGGGTGAGGTCCTGGGGCTGTGGGATTTCTGGATTACCCCTAACTCCAGTATTTCCTCCACCTCCCTCCTAATGTCCTTTAGGATAGCCTCAGACACCCAGTAGACTGTCCGCTGTATGGGTGCTTACGTCCCCGTGTCTACATCATGCGTTGCTAAGGGGGTAAGTCCAGGTTTGGCTGTAAACAAATGGGCAAAGTCTGCTAAAACCTCCCTCACTTCCTGGGTCTGTTCTGGGGTCAGTTGGGGTGACAGTTTGATTGCCTCCACAGAAGACTCCCACTTGCTTTCTTCCAGCAAGTCCAGTAGGGGGTCTTTTTCATCAGTCCCCTCCCCAGGACTACACGCTGCAAATACCATGTCAGCCTTATTTACATATGGCTTCATCATGTTAACATGGTACATTATATGGATATGTCTCCTGTCAGGTAGTTCCACAATATAGTTTATGTCATTTACCTGTTGGACAACATTGTATGGTCCTGCCCACTTGGCCTGCAGCTTGTCCTTCCAGACAGGGATTAGGACCATGAGTTCCTGACCTACACTGTATGAGCGAGCTCTGGCTCTGTGGTCATACCAGACCTTTTGTTTTGCTGGGCAGCTGACAGGTTGCTCTGGGCTGCTCCCATATGCTCCTTCAGCTTTTCCCTAAACTTTAGGACATACTTCACTATGGGAGTTCTCTGGGTGGCATGCTTGCCTTCCCAGTCTTCCCAGATCATGTGTAGGGGCCCACACACCCTACATTCACATAAGAGTTCAAAGGGGGAAAACCCTGTTGACTCTTGGGGTACCTCCCTGTATGTGAACAACAGGTGGGGAAGACATTTCTCCCAGTCCCTCCCTTGCTGTTCAGCAAATGCTTGGAGCATTGATTTTAGGGTACCATTAAAGCTTACCACAAGCCCATTGGCTTGAGGGTGATAAGGTGTTGTACATCTCTGCACCATCCCACACTTCTCCCACAAACACTTCATCAGGTCCCACATGAAGGTATCCCCTCAATCAGTGATAACCTTCTGCTGAAATCCAACATGGGAGAAAATCCCTAGCAAGGCATCTGCCACTTTGTCTGTCCTAAGTGAGGAAAGGGCAACTGCCTCTGGGTATCGGGTGACATAATCTACCACTGTCATGATAAACCTCTTTCTGGAGGAGCTTGGAGTACTCAAGGGTCCCACAATATCCATTCCTACCCTCTGGAATGGCTCCTCCACAATTGGCAAGAGAATTAGGGCAGCCTTGGTTTTACTACATGCCTTCCCTATTTGTTGGCACTGGTGACAAGACCTGCAGTATTCCTTCACCTGCTGAGTGAAGTTGGACCAATAGAAATTCTGGGCCAATCACTGCATAGTGCATGTGATTCCCAGATGTCCAGACATGGGGATATCATGAGCGATCTTGAGCAACCGCTCATGGTACACTTGGGGAATGACAAGCTGCCTACCCATCACCCCTCCCTCTGCCCTTACATCCTGCATATACAACAGCCCGTTGTCCCAATATACTCTATGTCTCATGTCACCTCCCTATGTTCCATCAGATTCTGCACAAGCCTTCAGCCTCTCCAAACTATGATCAGTCCTCTGAGCAGCTGAAAAATTCTTCACATTTTCCCAAGGCATGGGACATGTCCCCTTCAGTTTCTAAACTGGCGTCCATAGCTGTAGCATCAGGGCATTCAGGGTCACTGCCATCCCTAACCTTCTGACCATTGGTTACCCCTCCCTCCTCAGAGTAACCTTCTGTAGCTGTTTTGTGTGAACTGCTACCTTGGGAAGTCCTACCTCCCTTTCACTACTCTCCATTTCAGGAGACACAGGCTGGGAAACCAGCCTCCCATTGTTTTCCACAGGGGCCTCTAAGGGGTCCACAGAGCTACAATCGGCCTTTGCCATCTGACTGTGGGTAACTGCACACACCACCCCCTTCTGGAGATTGTTCCCTATAATCACATCCAGGGTGAGGTTGTCTGCCACAGCCACTTTTTGCACCCTCTCTCTTGTCTCACCCTAGTCCAGGAGAACACTAACTAGTGGCAGAGTATTTTGCTCCCCAGTGAATCCCCTTACTGTTACAAACTGATTATGTACTGTATAAGTTGTTCAGGCTCAACCAAACACCTTTTACTAATGTAAAAGATGCCCCCGTGTCACTTAACCTATGGGTGTGCACCCCATTTACAGTAACCGTATGTGCTCCATAATGTTTATAGGCATGTTTTTAGGGATACACAGTCCACCTAACTCTGTTTGAGCACCACTTTGTCCACTCTGTGCCTTTATAGGACACTGTCTAGCAAGATGCCCTGGCTGTTTGCAAAATCAACAGTCATCATTTCTTTCATCTGATAAATCCTTTTATTGTAACCTGGGGCTTCACCCTTTTTGTGGAGGCAGTGAGGGTTTTAGCTGCCCTGGAGGTGCATTTTTCTCCCTGTGCACTGCCACACCAACCAAACTCCCTTTCAGAGTAGGCTGGTTCCTGGCATAGTGATCCAAGAGCTCAGCAAACTTCCTGCATTGTTTTGGGGTCTCAGTCTTCTAACCAGGTTTTTAGCTCTGCTGGGCAAGCCCAAAAGAATTGCTACAGAAGTACAACCTCCTCAGTTTTCTCCACAGAGTTTGCTTCCACTCCCTCCCACCTACGTTTCAAAAGCTGACGTTGCTTTGTGATGAGTTCCTCATAGCTCATGTCAGGACTACTCTGGAGCTTACCGAACTTAACCCCATATGCCTCAGGTGTTAATTCATACTTTCTGAACAATGCAGCTTTAAGTTTCTCATAATTACTACTGTCCTGATTGTCCATTTGGCCTAATGCCTCACACCCTTTCCCAGTAAGCAGCAGGGATAGCTGGAAGCTCCAGGATTCCCTGGGTATTTTAGCCTGGATATAGACCTTTTCAAAAGAATTCAAAAAATGCATCCATATCCTCCCCTTCTTTAAATTCAGCTATTAATTCAGAATTTAACTTGTACCCCTGTCATGGAGTTTCAGGTTTACCCCTGCTACTTACCTCCTCTGATGCTGGTCATTGGATTCTTAGCTTCACCAGTTTGAATTCCCTCTGGTACTCTCTTTCCTCTCTCTCAGTCTCTCTCTGAAGTGGTTTTTCCTATTCCTCGGCTTCTCTCTGAAGCTGTCATTCCTTTTCCTTGGCCTCTCTCTGATGCTTGTTTTCTTTTTCCTGCATCTCCAGCTTGAACTTCCTCTGCTTAAATTCCCTCTGCTGCTGGGCTTCAAACCTTTGCTGCTTGAATTCCAGCTCCAGTCTCCTCAACCTTAGCTGCAGCCTGATCCCTTCTGGCTCCAGCTTTGTGGTGACTCTCCCCTGGTGCTGTGGCTCTGGGTTCCCACTGGTCTTGCTGTCTTCCTTCCTGGGACTGGACTCTGTGATGGACCATGGCGCCCCCCATGCCCAGGCTCTAGTCCTTTTCAGTCACTGTGTCGCGGGTTCAAGTACAGATGGACCACAGAGGCAAATTGCAGCACAAAAATTATGATATTTATTTTTAAAGAAAAAAAGAAAATGGACTGAAAACGACAAAATAACAAAAGCAGATTCTAAATTAATAATATCAAAACAGACTAGTAGCCACTAACTATTTAGGAGCTTACAATGGTCTCAACTCTCATTTAAACTGGAGACTGTGGCAGCAAGACCTTTACAGCAGCATTCCAGGTAACATCTGATTCACAAGGAGCAGCCTAGGCTTTAAGTACCTTTCATGAGACATGTGACCATATAACTCCACCTCTTTATTACATTTACAATCCAAAAGTTTTAATATAAGATATTTATTTTATTTACAATGACTGGGCTCCTTTAATATACTTCAACATTTTAATATAACATTCACACATGAAGGGCTATGCTTTTGAACATTGTTCAAAACGCTATGCAGCCTCAGAAGCACCTCCTTTCATGAGCAGCATAAAGGTAGCAAGAAAGAAGCCGGCCGGCTCATAAGATATGCTGTGATGAAAGGGAAGGGTTGTGTGGCATTCTGAGAGTCCCAAACAGCAGCAGGACCCTCCTTGTTCTAAAAATCGTCAAAATGACGGCAGTACACCTGCAACTCATGCATTCAGCCTAATTTAGTAAGTGCATTTATTTACATACCTTTTCTAAGCTTTTCACTAGGTTCGCTGAATTAGAATGAAATACCATCATGACTGTGCGCATTCGTGCAGGAGTCGCAATCGGCGTCAGTAAACAGTCGCGATGCATCAATTCAAACATTCCGCGACTATTCAGCCTAATTCCTTTTAGATTTGAGTTTTAATGTTTCTACACAGCTGTGAGCACATACTCCTCTAATATCTATAGAAATAGGGGTAATTTGTCTGCGATGTTAGAACATCAAAAAAAGGGGGGGGGTTAAACCTCTGCCATAAACCCAGTGTAACAGGCTTGACAAGGACAATAACCCACAAGCCACCAAGATAAACACCATTCCAATTCCCTCTAAATGGGTATTTTAGACTCTCTAGACAAAACATTTAAGACAGCAGACAGGACAAACAAATATGATGTTATATATATATTTTTTTTAAACAAAGTGAGTGGCCAGCCCAACGAACAAAACACAAACAACACGTAACACGGGACATTGCCTAGAGTTCTTTAACCTCCCATTAGAGACAATAGAACAAGGTACTGGGGGGGGGAAACTTTCTCACATTCCTCCCCATTCAAAACCAAACTAGACGTTTGGTTAAATAAAGGAAGTCTCTTCATCGGATCTCTTCTATTCTAGAGAGATGGAGCCATAGCCCACCCTCACCTAAGACTCCACCTCAGGGTCCCTAAAAAAAATAATTGAGATTGAACTTATATCATTTCTCTCTATGTTCAGCTTCAGTCATTACCCTGAGGTCCGATGACAAGAATCCATATTTTCCATTCCATATCGAGACATAAAGTCAGCATTACTATGTGCTGATCCTTTTCGTGCTTTATAGTAAATTTATACGGTTGTAATGAAAAATACCATCACATAATGCGTGATTCTTATTTTTCATTACATGCAACCAACACAAAGGATTATGATCAGTCCATAATTCGAATTCATTGCCCCATAGATAAAAACGGAGGGCTTCTATGGCTCATTTGATGGCCAAAAATTCCTTTTCTATGACTGAGTAGTGGGTCTCTCCTTCATGTAGCTTCCGACTTATATAAATGATAGGATGTTCCTCTCCTTCTATGATCTGAGTTAATACAGCCCCTATTCCATAATTGGAGGCATCGGTCTGAAGAATGAAGGGCTGTGTAAAATCAGGGGTTCTTAAAATGGGGGAGGAACATAATTTAGCTTTAATAGTTTGAAATGCATTTTCACACTCTTCAGTCCATGTAATTTTCTCTGGATTTCGTTTTTTGTTAAATCAGTCAATGGTCCAGCCAAAGTTGAAAAATTAGGTAAAATCTTCGTAGTAGCCAGTAAGTCCCAGAAAGAACGTACCCCTTTTTGTACAAGGTCTGGAACTGCCTGCTACTGCCGCAACCTTATTTATTTCAGGCTTTATCATACCATTGCCAATTTGAAATCCAAGGTATTTTGTTTCTTGCATTGCTATTGCACATTTTTTTGGGTTTACAGTAAGTCCAGCGTCTGTTATTGTAGTTACTACATTCTCCAAATGGTTTAAATGTTCTGTCCAAGAGGTGCTAAATACAATAACGCCATCCAGATAGGCAGCATTATATGTTGTGTGGGGGGTTAGTAAGGTGTCCATGACCCTCTGAAAAGTTGCAGGGGCCCCATGCAGGTCAAACGGCATAACCGTAAAATGGAACAAACCTAAGGGGGTACTGAATGCAGTTTTTTCTTTATCTGAAGGGTCTAAAGGTATTTGCCAATAACCTTTGTTAAATCAAATGTACTAATATATTTGGCACTCCCTAAATGATCAAGAATGTCATCAATGTGAGGCATTGGATAGCTATCGAATTGTGACACTGCATTTAACTTCCTAAAATCTAAGCAGATGCGTATCCCTCCTTCCTTTTTGGGTACTACCACCATGGGAAAACACCATTCACTATGTGATGGTTCAATGATTCACAATTCCTGCATCTTCTTGATTTCCTGTATTACACCTGTATGAACTCTTTCAGGGAGTCTATAAGGTTTCTGTCTCAAAGGATGAGTATTTAAAACATGTATATGATGAGTGGCCTGTTTGATCTTTCCTGGAGTACCTGTAAACGTGTTTTTAAACTTATTTAGTATATTATCTAACCCCTTTCGCTGTTCCTCAGTTAGAGTCTGATTAATCTGTAAATCAGTCATTTGGCCCATATTGTCTAAGCGTCCATACACTACTTCTAACTCACTGTCGGTTTCGGGCATCACATAACCTGCAAAATGTTCTGGCCTTTTGACCCAAGCCTTTAACAGGTTTACATGGTAAATACGCTTAGTTTTTTCTTTTTGTCAGGCATCTCGATTTCATAGGTCACTGGTCCTATTCTTTGAGTGATTATATAAGGTCCTTGCCACTTCATTAACAGTTTGTGATCAGAAGAAGGTAACAACAATAGTACCTTATCCCCCTCATTAAATTCTTTACGACCACTACCCTTATCGTAATATTGCTTCTGCTTTGCCTGCTGTTGTAAATTAGTAGTGTGTGCTTTCTGTATATAAGTTTTTAGACGTTGTCGCAATTGCTGCCAGTATTGTAAGGGTATACTTTTTCCAGACTGTTTACGTTCCTCCCATTCTTCTTTTACTATGTCAAGGGGTCCCCTCGGGTTTTGTCCATATAGTAATTCGAATGGGGAGAAACCTGTAGATGCTTGTGGGACCTCCCTATAAGCAAACATAAGGTAAGGTAAATAAGTGTCCCAGTTTCTACCTTCGTCCACTACAAATTTTTTTAACATTTGCTTCATTGTTTGGTTGAAGCGTCCCACTAGCCCATCTGTCTGGGGATGGTAAGGGGTAGTGAATATTGCCTCAATGCCTAATGCCTGATATAAACGTTTAAGAACTACAGAGCAAAAGTTTGTTCCTCTATCTGTCAGGATTTCTCTAAGGATTCCTACCCTACTAAAAACCTTAATTAATTTGTCAGCTATTTTAGGGGCTGTAACAGTTCTTAAAGGTACAGCTTCAGGATATTTTGTAGCATAATCTACTAGTACTAAGATAAACCTGTTTCCTTTGGAACTTTTAGGTAATGGCCCAACAATATCCATTGCTATTCTTTCGAAGGGGGTGGACACTAATGGCAGTGATAGTAGGGGTACTCTATCTTTACGACTTGTTTTAACCACCTTCTGGCATTCCTCACAGCTCTTACAATATTCTGCTACATTTTATGGATGCCAGGCCAAAAAAACCTATGTAGAAGACAGCTTAAAGTGCGTTCTTTACCTAAATGTCCAGCCATAGGGATGTCATGTGATAAATGTAGTAAATGAGTTCGGTATTTTTGGGGTACCATTAATTGTTCTACTGTTTCCCCTGTTTTTACATTTGTACATACCCTATATAATAATTCGTTTTTAAGTTCATAAGCATGTCCTTTAGAGTCGGTTGTCCCAACCTGTAAAAAAAAAGGTGTTAAAGACTCATCCTGTTTCTGTGCTTCTTTAAAATTTAATTCTTCAGTAATATTGGGTTGAATCGAGACAGAGTCCAGGTTACTATTTAATGCATCATTTATCTTATTTTTATAAGTCCATTGTTTCTTCTCTTTTCCTTTTTGACTTCGTGGTTTTCTATCTTTCCCATGGATCCCATATACATCCTCTTGAAAAGGAAACATCTGTTCCAAATTCTTTTCTAGATTGATTTGTTGTCTGGTGGTGACAGCACTAATATTAGACATCAAACTGGTCTCAAAATGAGGAAAATCATGTCCAGTGACTATTGGTACTGGAAGGTGTGGTACTACCCCTGCCTTCATCTTTTGGGTATGTCCTCCTACTGTTATTGTAATGTCATTTAAGGGATATTGGTGTACATCTCCGTGGACACAAACAACCCCAGTAGTTGAACTTGTCTTACACTTTGGTGTCTCAAGTAAAGAAGCATGAATCAATGTTTGTTTACTTCCTGAGTCTATTAATCCAGTTACTATGCTGTGTCCAACTTGAACAGGTATCACATAATGTCCCCAATTGGCCAAGGCTAAATGAGTGTCTTCAAATTTCTTTTTGGGGCAAAACCCTGCTATGTGCCCTTTTACATTACAATGGTGGCAAACAATGTCTGTATTGTACCCCTTCCCCAGTCTAGGATTCTGTTTATTTCAACTATATTGCTAGGTGGGGATGAGAAGTCAAAAGAGGCTGTCTACCATAGGGCCCATTGTAGAAGCTCCTAAGGGTCGTGTCTATGAGGACGTGCTATATAGTCTTCTGCCAGTCAATGGCAATTTCAGCTGACTCGGTCGGTGTTCTTTTACCCATAGTTGGACATCCTGTGGTAGGACCTTTAATAAATTGTTCTAAAATGATGCTTTCCATTATCTGGATAACTGTGTGGTTGTAGGTTGCAACCATTTATTACATAAGTCCTTTAACTGTGTATAGGCATCTTGTGGGGTATCATTATGGTGGAATTTGTAGGCTCGAAATCTGGTGATAGGTTTCGTGCTAATATCATATCTTTTAGGATTGCTTGTTTTACGTAATCATAATCATTGGCATGCATAATGTCCACATGGCTATAGGCCAATTGAGCTTTATCAGTCAAATATGGGGCCAGCCGAATTACCCACTGGTCTCTTGGCCAGGCACATGCTGTTGTCACTCTCTCAAATGTTAATAAAAAAGCCTCTATATCATCAGATGCAGCAAGTTTTACCAGTTTAATATCCTTCTATAGGTTCATTGGTGACGGTGATCTACCAGTTCCTATAGTCTGTATGGCAAGAAGAGCATCTGTCCATCTAGCCTGGTTTTCTTCCCATCTGGCCTGATTTTCTCTCCTCTCCCGTTTTCTCTCTCTGTCCATTTCCATTTGGCGAATACATAACCAGCGAAGTAGGTCCTGAGGATCATCAGGTGGTGCTTCTACCTCTGATTCGGCTGCCTGGGCCCCCTGTAGTGGTTTCTTGTCTTCAATAGGCATAGTCTCCACGGTTCTTCTGTCCATTTTTCTTCATACTATGGGGTCCAAACCAGGTAATAACGGTAATTGTAGCTTCTTCGCAATGGACCTTGTAGTGGCACCGGTCACCTCTGCTGCCTCTTTTTGCATGTGGGACCATTCAGAATTTGAAAACCAAATTCAACCTTCGAGATCCCACTGCTAACACCATCTGTCGCGGGTTCGAGTACAGATGGACCACAGAGGCAAATTGCAGCACAAAAATTATAATATTTATTTTTAAAGAAAAAAAAGAAAACGGACTGAAAACGACAAAATAACAAGAGCAGATTCTAAATTAATAATATCAAAACAGACCAGTAGCCACTAGCTATTTGGGAGCTTACAATGGTCTCAACTCTCATTTAAACTGGAGACTGTGGCAGCAAGACCTTTACAGCAGCATTCCAGGTAACATCTGATTCACAAGGAGCAGCCTAGGCTTTAAGTACCTTTCATGAGACATGTGACCATATAAATCCACCTCTCTTATTACATTTACAATCCAAAAGTTTTAATATAAGTTATTTATTTTATTTACAAATGACTGGCTCCTTTAATATACTTCAACATTTTAATATAACATTCACACATGAAGGGCTATGCTTTGAACATTGTTCAAAACGCTATGCAGCCTCAGAAGCACCTTCTCTTTCATGAGCAGCATAAAGGTAGCAAGAAAGAAGCCGGCCGGCTCATAAGATATGCTGTGATGAAAGGGAAGGGTTGTGTGGCATTCTGAGAGTCCCAAACAGCAGCAGGACCCTCCTTGTTCTAAAAATCGTCAAAATGACGGCAGTACACCTGCAACTCATGCATTCAGCCTAATTTAGTAAGTGCTTTTATTTACATACCTTTTTCTAAGCTTTTCACTAGGTTTGGGCTGAATTCAGAATGAAATACCATCGCGACTGTGCGCACATTCGTGCAGGAGCCGCAAATCGGTGCTCGCAACAGTTGCGATGCATCAATTCAAACATTCCGCGACTATTCAGCCTAATTCCTTTTAGATGTGAGTTTTAATGTTTCTACACAGCTGTGAGCACATACTCCTCTAATATCTATAGGGGTAATTTGTCCGCTGATGTTAGAACATCAAAAAAAGGGGGGGGGGTTAAACCTCTGTCATAAACCCAGTGTAACAGGCTTGACAAGGACAATAACCCACAAGCCACCAAGATAAACACCATTCCAATTCCCTCTAAATGGGTATTTTAGACTCTCTAGACAAAACATTTAAGACAGCAGACAGGACAAACAAATATGATGTTATATATATATTTTTTTTTAAACAAAGTGAGTGGCCAGCCCAACGAACAAAACACAAACAACACGTAACACGGGACATTGCCTAGAGTTCTTTAACCTCCCATTAGAGACAATAGAACAAGGTACTGGGGGGGGGATCTTTCTCACACACTGTCTGTAACTCGAGGTCCTGGGGAGTCGCTTGCTCATTGGCTGCCATGAGAGCCTCCATGAGGTGCTTTTGGTTTGCCCCTTGCACTGGACTCCTCTTTTCTGACACAACTGCTTTAGGTAGTCTGCAGTGTATTCACTGTAGCTGGAAGCCATCTTTTTCCCTAACTACAGCTACACTAGCTCGCACCTGAGAAAAAAACCAAAATAGGTAGGGAACTTTATACTGTAACCAAAGTATATATTTGTTTTAAATCTCTGCCTTGATTATGTGTGGACTGTTTACAGTTTATCAATATGATACACTGGGCTTGAATCCAACTGTTATGCCTGTGCCACCAATATCTCGAATCGCAGCACTATGCAACCAAATCTCTTGGATCCCAATGCTGCATACCAGATCCGCCATGAACCCTCTCCTGGAGGTCAGGCCTACTAAGCTCACAGTGCCCACTCTTAAGTGCAATCTGTGATGGGGAGGGGACAGGGATACCCTCCTCATCCTTTAGAATGCTTGCCAAGGTCACAACTGCACTTCTGCCATGAGGATCCAGGGCATCCCTCTAACTCTGGATAAGGGCAGCATACCAGTCTCAAGTCTTGTGGCCAAATATGAACCCTTCCCTTGGCTATTACACTCAGGAGGAAGATCCAGGTATCAAACTCTCTTCAGGGTAGCAGCATAAGAACCTGATTTGGCCTTCTCCCTACAGGACATGTAACAGCCTGGTTCAAAATCTATGCAGACTCTGGTATTCTCCTTAGTCTTCCAGATGTCCCTTCCAGACCCCTTTTCAATTTGGTTACTTATGGTAGCCCCTCTATGCAAGTAACAGTTGCCACAGATTATTAATAAACCTTCTACAGTCACACATACAATATAAGGAATTCTTGCTTAGGCAGATATTCTTTAGAAAAACAAAAAAATTACTAAAATACTTAAATACATACAGTTACAACTAAAAAGAGAATATTAATTTGGGTTATAGTATACAGGAAAAAAATGTACAATGAAACACACTAAAGCAGTTCGCTAATCTACCTGACGTATGAAGATTTCAAAGTCTAGAGAATCACTGTTTGCAAAATATTTCAGTGTTTCTGTACCAGCCTTTGGTTCTTAGGTAGTCTCTGTGCTGACAGGTGTTCTCTATGGTCAGGACAGGGTCCAAGCAAAATGTGTTTCCAAATGCCCTGAGCTAGGGCTATTTATACTTTTGAAATAGTAAGTGAAAATGCCATCATTTTTAGGCCAGTAACTGGCACTGTTGCGCTGTTTCCAAAAATTTCCAGGAATATTAAAAATCAGATTCTGAGACCTATAATTAGCATGGATATCACATTTCAGAGTTAAGCCCTTTGAAGTCCCCTGTAGACCATTGACACCTGTAAGATAAAATTCATACAGGTTCTTTAGGAAGCATGTTCCTCTCCTGTTACCTCATAAAATGTAGCATATTAAAACAGCTTCCTTAGATCAAACCAGAAACACAAAGAATAAGCACTCAACTTTGCCAAAAAAAGCCACACAGAAACTCAGAGCATTTGAGCAATGAAACCCTGCAGCACACTACACCAGTGCTTCGTGTCCACTCTGGGACTCTTCCTCAGGAGGCCTCCTGACGAAGAGTCCCGGAGTGGACATGTAGTGCTGGGGTAGTGTGCTGCGGGTTTTCATTGCTCAAATGCTCTGAGTTTCTGCATGGTTATTTTTGGCAAAGTTGAGTGCTTATTCTTTGTGTTTCTGGCATATGTCATTATAGCACCCGTTCATTTCTATGTAGTGCAAAGGCACATGTGTTTTTCCTTAGATCAAAGCATTCCACTCCTGAGTGCATGGTTTTATGACGCACAAATGGATGTTGGCATATCTCTGTAAAAAAACATACTGTGAATGCAATTTCAGTTCCTGGCAAACAGCTGCCTTCAGGTCAAAAAAAGGTCAAGCCTTTTTTATTTTAAATATAGTGTTTTCCCTATGTGCCTTTGTGCTGACCCTGGCATGCACATATAATTACATAATAAAACATATATACAACAGAATTACATCTACAAATAAGGGCTAGCAGTGGGGTAGCTTGCCACAGATGGTGTTCACTCTGAGGAAGGCACAATGACCAGTGGGGTGCCACAGGGGTCAATACTAGGCCCGTTCCTCTTCAGTGTCTTTATTAGTGACATTGCTGGAGGGCTGGAAGGGAAAGTATGCCTGTTCATGGATGACCCAAAAATCTGCAACAGAGTGGACACACCAGGGGTTGGGAGGAGGGTGTGGAAAAAATGAGGGAAAATCTGAAAAAGCTGAAAGACTGGTCAAGGGTTTGGCAACTGGGTTTCAATGCCAAAAAGTGCAAAATCATGCACCTGGAGCACAGAAACACAGGGGCAACACACCAGTTGGTAGAGAGGTAGTGGCAACCACAAAACAGAAACAGGACCTTAGAGTAATCATCTCTGATGACCTGAAGTTAGCAAAGCAGTGTGACAAGGCAGTGGGGAAAGCTAGTAGGATACTTGGGTGCATAGGGAGGAGTATCACCAACAGAAAGAGGGAGGTAGTGTTACCCCTGTATAGATCATTGGTGAGGCCCCACCTAATGTACTGTGTCCAGTACTGGAGGCCCCATCTCTGGAAGGGCATAGATTGGGCGGAGGTGGTACAGAGGAGGGCAATCAAAATGGTGCAGGGCCTGTATCAAAAGCCCTACAAGAAAGACTCAAAGAATTAAATATGTACTCTCTAGGGGAAAGAGGGGACATGACAGAAATGTTCAAATACCTCAAAGGTATTAATAGGGTACAGGAGGGTAGCATTTTACATAGAAAATGATGCTCAAGGACAAGGAGTCATACCATGAAACTGGAGGGGAGGAGACTCAGATGGGATGACAGGAAAAACTTCTTCACGGAAAGGGTGGTGGACACCTGGAACAACCTCCCAACAGATGTGGTGGGTGCTAACATGGTAACATGATTCAAGCATGTATGGGATAGACACAAGGGGACCTTGGTAATAAGGCAAAGGGAGGAAAAGAACAGCGATCGAGTAGAGTCTACAGTGGCACAGGTAGGGAAAACAGGGCAGACTAGATGGGCCAAGAGGTCCATAGCTGCTGACAACTTCTATGTTTCTATGTATGTTCAATGTTTGGAGTGGCATTGTGAATCAGAATGGAGGAAGAAAATACATTCAGGAGCTGGTGCTCACATGCAGTGCAAACCTCAAAAACAATAAACAGGAGCAGCGGGCTCCTGACTCTGTAAGCATACACCTAAATTGAAGAGCAACAAAAAAGGCACATTACCATATAACAGTGCAAAAATGTACTTTATTCTGGTACAGAGCAAACACTC
This sequence comes from Neoceratodus forsteri, assembly GCA_016271365.2. Taxonomy (NCBI): domain Eukaryota; kingdom Metazoa; phylum Chordata; order Ceratodontiformes; family Ceratodontidae; genus Neoceratodus; species Neoceratodus forsteri. Next base: position 560,661,511 of record CM057458.1, read on the forward strand.
ATGCAGACCACAAGTAGAACACAGCTGCTGCTATGTCAGTGCTTTTTTCAAAGGCAAAGTTGCCACTGAAACATATGGCTATAAAGCATATCCTTAAATAGACAGTGCCCAATTCATTAGGGGCTACCCAAAGTTACTCCAGCAATGGTTCTGAAGTGATATACTGAAGTGCAAAAGAAGTGCAGAGATAAAAACATTTTAACAGACAACAATGTTTTTAACTTTGTATTTGTTTTGCACTCTATCACCTTAGGACTATTGTTGGAATACTTTTTTGTAGCTATTAAGGAATTGGACATTGTCTCAAGGTTCTATTTTTTAAAGCCATGTGTTCCGGTGACCACTTTGCCTTTCAAACACCACTGATACAGCAGGGAGAAATGTTTAAAGAAGAACTGCACTGAACTTGTAAGCCATTTCCCCTGGTAGCAGCTGTTTTTACGTACATCATGGTTTCAGTTCTGCTACTTTTCCCTCTGTATGGCCATTTTTGTAAACATAGTAGGTGTTTCTGAGTTTCACTCGATTGCGAAGTACCATTTTGGAACAATATGATGTAGTTAATGTCCTTCTCAGCCACAGAGTTCTATAACACAGCACTGATACATATCTGCCAAAAATGGAACAGATGAGCAAGGACATAAACTACATCACACAGTTCTAAAATGGCACTTACTACTTGTGCGCATATCACAAACTCCCATTAGGATAAAAAAAAATGCCTGTGAAGATGGAAGAGTAACAGACATGAAACCAGTATTTCAAAAAAATGCCTTTACAGGGGAAATGACATACAGGTTCAGCACAGTTCTCCTTTAAGGTGACTCAGGGGGGTGGGGTGGGGGGATTTTCTACCTGCGGATTGCACAGCAGTTTGCTATGCACCTGAATAAAGGACATTTTTTGCGATAAGGTAATGTGTCTTTTTTCATAGCTTGTCAAGTGTAATTTAGGTGTGTGCTTACAAAGCAAGGTGCCTGCTTCTGTTTGTTGTGTCTGGGTATTGTGAATCCAGGTATGGAATGCTGTCTGATTCCATCATTGGATTGTCTCAATTTGGGGCATAATACAGCTGAGACTTAATTTTCTAGTTAAATGCACTTTTACATTTCTTGTATTGTTGCTTTCCGTCTCCTCATCAGGCAGACTTGACAGACTGCAAGGCTGCCTTCGGCTGGCACATTTGTATGCCTGTGTGTTTTGTGTTTCCATATAAATGTGAACAAGAGTGTAACTGATTATGTATTTCTGGGCCACCATCTTAACATCACATTGGAAAAAAGATAGTGCCTTACCTGTGTACCCCTTGAAAACGTTTTTTATAATGAATAATATGTTTACATTAACTAAACATCATTGTATCATCGATTTTAGGCCTGTATCAGATTTCATTTGTTGCAGTAAGTATGCTTTTAACCAAAAATATAATCAAATAAAAATGAACAAAATGAAAGTTATATTGTGGAATGCACAGTCATATCACAGCAGTGAAACTATTATGTCTTGCACCACTTTAACATGTGTTTTCATTTCATTTCATTTCATTTCATTCTATTTCTAATTTCTGACCGGGAAAGGCACACTGAGCTGTGATAGCTTGTTTCCTGGTGTTGGGGTGAGGTTAGTTACATAGACTTGTTTTTATTGCTGGGTGAATGTCGCCCTGACACCAGGGAAACTCCCTTATTCTTAGATAAATGCCATGGGATCTTTCAGTTCCACCTCAAAAGGGACCAGAGATGGGCAGATGGGACCATGGTGTAACATCTCATCTGAAGGATGGCACCTTATCAGTGCAGCACCCCCTTGTACTGCACTACAGTGTCAGTTATGGCTGTTACTCAAAGTGCCTGGTATAGGACCTTTGGATCGTCTGGCTCAAGAGGTGAGAGTGCTACCTACTGAGCCATTGACACTGGTCATGTCTGAGCTTTTTATGCATATTGTAAGTAGAATAACACTTTCCATATGGTGTGATATAGTCACTACACTTCCTTGGTGGTTGAAAGCCCTTGATGAAGACACATGTTTCCCACCCCACCCAGGGCGTGTGTTGTTTACAGAATCACTGCATATCCTGTTATGTGTTATTTCTGAAAATGTGCATCATATGTTTAAAAGTAAAGAACCATTTTTTTCTTGCCTTTGTTTTTTTCTTTACAACTAGTTAACCTCAAGCATAACAAGAGCTGTAGACTTTTATGCATCATCATCTGAGATGTGATTTTATCTTCTACCACATTTTATTTTATTTACTGGAAATCATTGTCATCTGGTAGAATCCTGTTCTGTTTTCTTTTTTATCCCAGTTGATATTTCTGGGGGAAAAAGAAACAAAAACACAGACTAGGTTTGATAGATTTTTTTTGGGGGGGGAGGATTGCCAAGGTGGGGGAGTGGCTATTTGTTTTAAAGCCAGCTTGGGCCTCGCAGTGCTACCAGTGGGTTCTACCAGGTCTTTTGAGAGTGTTGCCATGCAGGGGGGTCCTGGCACAGGCTACAGAATCCTTCTTATTTATCAACCTCCGGGTGGTGAGAGGGAGTTTCTGCAGGAGATCTGGGAGTTTGTTGCCGGCCTGATGTTGGAATTCCCCAGATGGCTAATTCTGGGGAATTTCAATGCCTGGATTGATGACAGACTCTCACCATTTGAGCGGGATCTCTTCCACAGCATGGAAGCTCTGGGCCTGTCACAAACTGTCACCTCAGTAACCCACTCATGTGGGCACACTCTGAACCTGGTGTTTACACTTGGTCTTGGGGTTGAAAACCTCAGGCTTGATCTGGTTGTTTGGTCAGATCATAGCACCATGAGGTTCATATTTGGGGCCCTTCCTGAGGGTCCATCCTCTGTGGAGATGGTTCAGTACTGCCCTTTCCGAGGATTGTCCCCAACAGGACTGCAGGCAGTGCTGGACCTATCGGGTGTGAAAGCTGCTTGTGCGGTGGGTGCGGATGAGGTGGTGGCAGCCTATAACAGGGTTGTTGCTGTGGCATTTGACTTGATCACTCCTGTCCATGTCTGACCCTTGTCTACTCACCAGAGGTCCCCCTGGTTCAATGGGGAGCTCAGAGAGTTAAAGATAAAGGGCAGGAGGTTGGAGCGTCGCTGGAGATCTGGATTGATTGAGGACAAATTGGCTCTGAAGTCACGTTATGGTGACTATAAAATGGCAATCTCATGGAAAAATGTGGATTTTCTGTCTAGGGAGATTGCTGCAGCAAGGAATAGACCAGCTCAGCTCTTCCGTATAGTGGATGGGCTGTTGCACCCAGCCTATCTCCATACTAGGGGAGCTAGTTGTAGCACATGGTGCGATGAGTTTGCTTTACTCTTTGCAGACAAAGTGTCCTCTATCAGGACTGAGATCTCCTCTAGTGCTACTCATGGAGCTTGTGGGATCGAGCCAGAGATGTGTCGGGACATCCCTCCTGCCTGGGATGAGTTTGATTTGGTGTGAGTGGAGTGGTGGAGATTGTTCTGAGGCTGCAGCCTACCTATTATGACCTAGACCCAGGTCCAACCCGACTTATGGTTGGATGTGTGGACCTGATTGGACCTTTGGTGGCTGAGATCATCCAGTGTTCCTTAGGAGAAGGGTCTTCCCTGTGGCCTTGAAAGAGGCCTTGATTAGACCCCTTTTGAAGAAATCCTCCCTGGAACCAGACTTTCTCACCAACTACAGACTGGTCTCAAACCTCCCATTTTTAGGGAAGGCATTAGAAAAAGTGGTGGTCACTCAGCCTGAGGCTCATCTTGCTTCCTTGGACACTTTTGAGTGTTTCCAATCTGGATTCAGGCCTGGGCATAGTACAGAGACAGCCCTGGTGAAGGTGCTTGACGATTTCCTAATAGCGAGAGATAGGGGATCGTGGATCATCCTTGTTTTCCTTACTCTCTCCCTATGGCTTTTGACACTATGGACCATGAGGTGCTATTGGACCGCCTGCAGAACTGGTGTGGATTAACCGGCATTGTGACCAGCTGGTTTAGCTCTTATCTCATGGGCAGAATGCAAAGGGTGACAATGGGGTTATCCTCATCAAACCTGATGCCTCTGCACTGTGGAGTTCCGCAAGGTTTTGGTCCCGGTGCCTCTGTTGTTCATGGTATAGATGCTGCCATTGGGAGATATTATTAGGTGGTATGGGCTGGGTTTTCACTGCTATGCAGATGATACCCAGCTCTACTTGTCCTGCGTACCTGGAAACATGATGGTGTCCTCTGTATTTAACACCTGCCTGGCTGAGATCCAGAACTGGATGACCCATAACTGGCTATGACTTAATCCTGACAAGACAGAAGTACTGGTAGTTGATTCTGGTCATCGACAGGATGGAAGAGGATTGGGGGAATGATCCTGGTTTAAAGCTGGGGGGATATCCTTTTGATTCCCTCCTCTCAGGTTAGGGATCTGGGCAGCAGGATTAGACAAGGTATGACCAAAATTTACTCTTTGGAACCTATTACTCATTTAGCTATTGAAATAGGCCAGAACAGTGTGGGAGACACACAGAGCACTCCATTTAGCTTTTAACAGAGTGCGGACAACCAGGTCAAAAGTCTTCATAAGGTCAGTGAAGACTGCACCTGTAAATTAACCCCTATCCATAGCAGAGGAGATATTGGAGGAGAGGGGAGAGTAGGGAGGTAGTGGTACTATGACCTTTGTGAAACTGTACAAATACTAAAACAAATTACAATTTATATAAAATGCATACATTAATATCAGACCACACTGGACAGTAGCAAGGGAACCTCCCCCATCCAGGGAACACCAGAGCCACCACCACTACCTCAGAGGTTGCGAAGAAAGCACAGCAGTTGGATCACAGTGGGCTCAGGGAGGGTAAGGGTGTGGTGGAACAGAGGCACACCTAGTCAGTTGTTCCACTCCACAATCCATACACCATTCTGGGGGAGCATAGTTCTCCTATGGATGCACCCGCAAAGGAGACTAAGGAGGGTGCAGACAACTGTCACAAGGGAGGCCCTCAGGAAGGAGGCAGAGGGCACCACAGGGAAAGGAAGCAGCTTCTGGTGGGGGACTCAATTATTAGGGGGATAGAACTGGGGGGAGCAGGGAAAACTGAAGTAAGGTGCCTGCCTGGTGCCATGGCTTGGAGGGACAGGAAGCACATCCTTAGGATCATGAGAACAGTTGTACGGGAGTCTAAGCTGGATGTCATTGTCCACCTAGGGACAAATGACTTGGCTCATCATGAGATTAGAGCAGTGCAGAAGGACTTTGTAGAGTTGGGGAGGGGCTTAAGACAAGTAGCACACACAGTATCCTTCTCAGAGGTGCTGCCTATCAGTGGCATGGGTGAGGTGAGGGTACTTTGCACCATGCAGTTTAATGAATGGTTGAAAAAATGGTGTGGAGCACAGGGGTTTGGCTTCATTGGGGACTGGGTTTCCACCTGGAGGGATACCAGCCTATACTGGCAGGATGGTCTGCATCTGTCCAGGAAGGGAACAAGTCTTTTGGGCAATCGGTTTAAATGCTTCATTGGCAAGCTTTTAAACTAGTCAAGGGGGGGCACTGATAAGAAGCAGGAAAATCCCAGCCTCCCCTTACAAAACAGGGTACTAAATGAGAAAAAGACCAAGGTAGAAAGGTCAGTGGGGGATGCTGCAACAGAAGGTAAAGCCATCAAAAAATGGAGAGCAATGAGTACCAATGCCCTTAGTCTGGGTAACAAGCCTCCTGAATTAGTGGCCTTGATGGAGGAGGAACATCTGGATATCATGGCAGTCACAGAAACATGGTACACACAGAACCATGACTGGGACGAAATACTAGGATACACTATCTACAGAAGGGACAGGGAGGGTAAAAAAGAGGAGGAGTAGCTCTCTACATAAGAGAAGGAATCAAAGCAACAGAAGGGTAAACAGGAGGAGAAGAAGCACTGTGGGTCAATTTGAGGCAGGCAATGGCACCACAATCTGCACAGGGGTGTATACAGACCCTCTCCAGGGGAGGAAATGGACAAGGAAATTATAGAAAGTATACTTAGAATGGCAGATAAAGGGGAGATATTGCTGATGGGTGATCTGAATATGCCAGATGTTAACTGGAGTGCAGTTGCAGCAGCCACTTCTAAGAGTGGGGTTATTCTAGATGCCCTACAGGGGACATGCCTTAGACAACTAGTATTGGAACCCACTTGAGAGGGAGCAATCTTAGACCTGGTCCTCTCAAATGGAGATGGAGAGAGGATCACAGATGTAGAAGTGGGTAGCCATCTTGGAACTAGCGACCATCGAACAGCATGGTTCACAATAAACACAACAATAGAGTCAAGCCGTACAAAGGCAAAAGTACTGGACTTCAGGAGGGCTGACTTTGCCAAAATGGGTGAGTGCCTAAGGAATGCACTAGCAAATGGGCAGGAAGGAGGGGTGGAAGAACAATGGGGAATAATAAAAACTGCCATCACAGAGGTAACAAGCCTTTGTGTGAAGCAAATAAACAAAACAAAATGATGTAAGAAACCACTATGGTTCTCAAAGGAGGTGGCAGTGAAGGTTGAAGAGAAAAAGAAAGCATTCAGAAAGTACTAGGAATCACAGAAGGAGCAGGACAGAGAATTGTATCAGTTAAAACAAAAGGAAGCAGGGAAGGCAGTCAGAACAGCAAAGGCCTGAACTGAGGAAAAGATAGCCAACTCAGTTAAGAAGGGGGATAAAGCCTTTTTTAGGTACATCAGGGAGCGAAGGAAGACTAAGGGAGGGATAGTGTGGCTTAATAAAGGGGAGGGGTGTGGGCAGAGGGTGACTGGGAAAAGGCAGAGATACTAAACAAATATTTTTGCTCAGTATTTACAAACGAAGAGGGGGAGGTACCTAAAACAAACAATAGAAACACTCTGGATACAGAAGTTGATACCAGCCCATTTACAGAAGAAAGGGTTCTGAAAGAACTCTTAAAACTGAAGGTGGACAAAGCAATGGGGCCTGATGGGATTCATCCCAGAATTCTAAAAGAGCAAAGGGTAGAACTAGTGACACCACTGACTACCCTCTTTAACAAATCATGGGAGGATGGGGTGGTACCTGAGGACTGGAGGAGGGCAGATGTGATTCCCCTTCACAAAAGTGGGAGCAGGGCAGAAGCAGGAAACTACAGACCTGTTAGTTTAACCTCAGTGATAGGAAAATGATGGAATCACTTGAAGGAAAGAATTGTCAAATACCTAGAGGCCAGAGGGCATAGGACCCAAGCAGCATGGATTCACAGCAAGGAAGGTCATGCCAGATGAATCTAATAGATTTCTTTGACTGGGTGACCAATGTAGTAGATCAGGGAGGGGCTGTGGACATGGCCTACCTAGACTTTAGCAAGGCATTTGACTCAGTCCCACACAAAAGATTAATATACAAGTTAGCCAGCCTGGGAGTGGGTCCCAGGAAGATAGCCTGGGTTAAGAATTGGTTGGTGAATAGGACACAGAGGGTAACAGTAAATGGAGTCCACTCTGAAGAAAGGGGGTTACTAGTGGGGTGCCGCAGGGTTCAGTATTAGGACTGGTCCTCTTCAACGTCTTTGTAAGCAACATTGCAGAGGGACTGGAAGGAAAAGTATGTCTCTTTGCAGATGACACAAAGATCTGCAACAGAGTTGATACACAAGGTGGGGTGGAAAGGATGAGAAGGGACTTGGCAAGGTTAGAGGAAAGGTAAAATGTATGGCAGCTTAGATTTAATGCTAAGAAGTGCAAGGTAATGCACCTGGGAAACAAAAACCCAAGGGAAGAGTACACAATGGGAGTGAGATACTAACAACAACAAAAATGGAAAGGGACCTGGGGGTAGTCATATCAGATGACTTAAAGGTGGGCAAGCAATGTGAGAGGGCAGTAAGGAGGACTGAGGGAATACTGGGATACATAGGGAGAGGCATCACCAGTAGAAAACAAGAAGTTGTTATCTCTCTGTACTGACAGCTGGTGAGACCCCATCTGGAGTACTGTGTGCAGTTCTGGAGACCCAATCTCCGCAAGGACATAGACAAGATGGAAGCTGTCCAGAGAAGGTCAACTAAAATGGTGCAGGGTCTGCACCGGAAGACATATGAAGAGAGACTAAAGGAGCTTAATATGTATAGCCTCTAGGAAAGGAGGGAGAGGGAGGACATGATAAAAACTTTCAAGTACCTCAAGGGAATCAACAAAGTCCAAGAGGGTAGCATCTTTCAAAAATAGAGGTGTGCAAGAACAAAGGGGCACAATTTGAAGAGGGGGGGCAGCTCAGAGGTAATATATGGAAGTATTTTTTTCACAGAGAGGGTTGTGGATGCATGGAACGGCCTTCCGGAGGAGGTTGTGGAGTCAAAAATAGTGGTTTAATTCAAGCATGCATGGGACAGCCATAAGGCAATTCTAGGGGTGGGGGTAGAAAGAAGTAGACTGCTGGTTAACTAGGATCTGCAGCTTATCCATTAGGTAGGGAAATGGGCAGACTGGGTGGGCCAAGCGGTCCTTATCTGCCATCAAATTCTATGTTTCTATGTTTCTATGTAACTACAATAAATTAAACAGCCTATTCTAACTAAATAAATATGCTGATACAACTATTCAAGGTTTGGGAAGAACCATCTCTTAAAAGTATCTTGAGCCTTATTTTAAAACATTCAACCAGGTAAAACAAGAGGATGTCCAATGGAAAAGAGTTCCACATGGCAGGGACTACAACCACAAAAGCTCTCTGCTCCACCAGGATACAGGCACCAACAGCAGCCCTTGTCTTGTAGATCTTGTTACTCTTCCGGGGTGTCAGTGTCAGAAGCTTACAGAGTTAATGGGGGTTCAGGTTATGGGCATTGAATGTCAGCAGAAGTACCTTGTAGTCAGTCTACTACCTGACTGGCAGATAGTCCAGGGAAACAGCGATGGAGAAATAAGATCAGACCAGTGCTGGAATTACAGAGGGGGATTACCTGGGCTCAGCCCCCATAGTTCTATAGTGAACCCTGGTAGCTCATGCATCACTATTATTGACTTATGAGGGGAAGTGGGTTCAGTATAAGGATAGGACCCTAATGGACCCCGTAATTCACAAAACTTACAAATCGTCTTGCTGCTACACTCTGGACCTGCTGCAGATGATGAACCTGACCACTGGGTAAGCTGTCTTATAATGCTTTAAAGTAGTACAACCTAAAGGACACAAAGGTCTGCAACCAGTGTATGCAGTCCTGCAGGATCAAAACAAGGGTTCTGTCTTGTAATGTTTTTCAGATTATAAATGCACCCTTGACAATGGTAGGCACATAAGACTAAAGTGTCAGACAACTGTCAGAAATCAGTTGCAGACTATGAGCTTCCTGAATCCCTAACCACCTCAAGCTGAATTCCATCAAGCAAAGGAAGTTTAGGGCTACACATCAGTGCTGATAACCAGTCTGACCCCACCAGAAGGAGCACTGTCTTTCTTGGATTTAGCACCAGCAAATTGGAGGCCACCTAGACTCTGATCTCCTCAAGGCACTGCCTGAATACCAGAATATATATATATATATACCCTGCTCAGGTACAAAGGACATATACTGCTGGGTATCATCTACATAACAGTAGAATCTCATGCTGTATTGCCTATTGATCTCTATCAGTGGCAGAATGTATATTGCAAACAACACAGGAGGCAGGACAGATGCTTGAGAGACACCAAAATCTATTTCCAAAGGGCTTAACCATCATGAACCAGTTAAGACTGACTGCACACTTCCTGATAGGAATGATCAGAACCACTGAAGAACAGTACACAGCAGTCCCCTGTGCTCGTCGAATCTATCTACCATATGCTGATCATAGACAGTATCAAAAGCAGATGACAAGCTGAGGAGAATAAGAATGGACATTTTTTCTCAATCCTTCACCATGAAGAAATTATTGCAGACCCTGGGCAGAAGTGTCTCAGTTTTGTGATGTTACCAAAAAATCAGACAAGAAAGGCATGGGTTACCACAAGGTGTCTAATCAGCTGCTTTGCAACCTTCTTCTCCACAACTTTAGCCAAGAAAAGCAGGCTGGAGACAGGTCCATCATTTCTTGAGGAGAATTCTAACTGCCGCCTCTTTGTAGGAATCTGAAAAAAAATTCTCCCTCAAAGAATCATTAACAGTCTTATCAAATGCTGGCACCTAAGCATCGACCTCAGCCTTGAGAAGCAGAGTCAGAGCCAGGCTCTATCTGGAAATGGCGCAGTGCAAGCAAGTGATTACCTGGACAAAGTCTCTCTTATACAACTAGTGGAAGTCACTCCAGGCAATGACAGCTTTCTGCAGCCTCAGAGTTCGACTCTTATCATTAACCCTAACAGCAGTGGTGGAAACATGGCCTCAGATGCTGACAACCTTCACGTTAAATAATTGATTTAGCCAGTTGCACCTCTCAAACTACTTGTATTTCAGACAGTCAGGATGTAAATAAATTTCTACTGTGCAGAAAAGAACAGCAGGCCCATTCTTATTGGCCTCAATAAGCCCAGAGATAGAGATTTTCTCCTTTCTGTAGGGACTGCTTCCTGGTAACCCTCATAATGGGCCACCAAGCAATCCTAATGGCATGCACTAGTTACTTGCTCTGCATGTATTCTATCCACCTGCCAAACACCCTCAGTCACTGAAGCTCAGAAGTATACCCAGGGGTGCTTTAGTGTGAGGTCACTTAGTGTGAACAAACTAGCACTAGAGAAGGGCAAAGTTTAATTATAGGCTTTGAGTGATGCAACACACCCCTGAAGGAGATGTCTACCAAACCCAAGGTATCTAAAAGACCTAGAAATCTCCCTGGATCCAGGTTCCATTTTGCACATCGTAGGATAATCATGGTTAAACACACATTTTTGAGGGTACCGATACTGAATTATATGGTGCAGTGGTCCAACCAAATGACTGGCTCCATTGAGATATTACCTATATTCATTCCTGAGTAGAAGGTGAGGTACATTGTGTGACCTCTTGTGTGTGGCTACAGAAGTCCTAACTCCACTGAGAGTTGGAGAAGGTTGGTTGCAAAGTAATTAATAGCATTAGCCACCCTGGCATTGAAGTCACCTAGGACAATGAGCCTCAGGACTCCAGCACCCAGACAGACAACCTCCCAGTAGACTCCTGCAGGAAGTTTGTGTAATCTCACAGAGAGCGATAAAGGAGGACAATCCTGCAGCTAAAGAGGGCCACAAACTCAAAAGATGCCAACCTCCCAACATCATGTGGGAAGTAGCGCACTTCCAATGTTTGCTTTAGGCCAATGTGTACTGACGATCAATAGCAGAGGTCAGCACTGCACATTAGCAGAGAAAAAGTGGTGGATCATGTGCACTGCTGCCCATGAGATGGGGGGTGGGCAGCAATTTACATTGGATGTTACAGACCACTTATCAAAAAAAAAAAAAAACACAATTGTTTTGGTAGTACACAAATCCATTTATTAGCTTAAAACCCTAACTGGCAAGGTAGCTTTGGGTGGGGTGGGGTGGGGAAGCTGTCTTTGTGGAGATTTCTGTCAAGGACATTGAGTTGAAACAGAACCAGATACTGCTTAGGTATTAGTTAATGCATTTATTATATTGAGCATTGTAATGCACTATTTTAAGGCTTCCGGATTCTTCAGTCAGAAGGCTCCAACATATAACTGATGTAGCAGCATGATTTCCAAGATTTCCCCCAAAAAGCATATTACAACCATATTGCAGACCCTTCATTGATCACCCTTTAAATTCAGAGCCGATTTAAAAATTCTTTGTCCGTGTATTGCTGCTTGCATGTCTTTGGCCTACAGTATCCTTTGGACCTTCTGGTTAAATACAATTCCTCTACAGTATTGAGACCTCAGAATGTAAGAGTGTTAAATTTAACTTGGAAACAATGGGTGAAAGAGCATTAGATATTCTAGGCTTTTATACTCTCAGCTGTTCTTCATACAATGAGCTCTATTGGTTCCCATGTTAAGATAATTGCAGTACTTAAAACTCATATATAGTGAATGGGAGAACACAATTGTGTATGGAAATCCATACACATGCAAAAGTTGTTACGCTGCACTAGTGACATATGTACTGTATTAACACAGAATTACTTTTTTGTTCTGAGTTAGTAGGCACGTCACAATGCAACCTCCCCCAACAGCGCTGTTGATAGGATGGGGTGGTTGATTCCTGACATATGCGAGCTGGTCGGCCAGCAAATATAGGGGAAGTACGGGTCACCAGTGGCAAACACTGCAACATAACAAGAAAAACATAAGCAATCTTTTCTTTTTGGGCAGTGTATACTAGAAAGCGCATATACTGTTACCACAGTGACAGTAAAATAGCGAAGACCAGCACAGTGACAGAATCGATTGTTCACTTTACTGGTCCACTGTGTTACCAGTGCCACTGTCTCTGGAGAGTTCACCCCCTTCCCGAAACAACTCTGACTTGGAGTTTGTAATCTATAGTGCGGGGAGTGTGGGGGAAGAGCCCCCCACATGGGGGTGGGGGTGGGAGGCGAAGCCCCCAAAACATTTAGTTCCCCTGACGGCACAGTGCCGACTGTCAGCATTGTGCCATCGCTGCAATGGCTTTCAACAGGATTCCTGTCGCTGTGGCTTGGTGGAACCAGTAAAGTGTATGGGAGCCCAACTACACAACCACACTATTCTCGATACCCCGTGGTTTCCATGACAAAAGGGACCTCTTGAGCTTCACTCTCTAGGTCCTCTTCATCATGGAAACTGCTTTGTGTGAGAACAATGAGTTGTGTATGGGCTGCCATACACTACTCTATATGTTTACAGTGGTTTATAAGACATAAAGAGGACAGAAAATTATTTCTGATTTGCAGCTGCCTCTAATGTCCCTATGTTCAGAAATTATATTCATAACCCCAAATGATTGATATTTTACTGTACCTGAATAAAATCTGATGTGAAAAAACTGTATTTTGCATTGCTTTGTTTTTATGGGCAACATTCTAGCAGTTCTCTTCTAGAAACATCAATTTGTAGTTTTCAGTATGGCATGGTTTGTGTACAGAACACAAAGCATTGCACTAATAGGTCAATAGCTCATGTTTTGCAATCTGCACACAAGCCGTGAGATAGTTTAAACTCCAGCTTACTGGTTCCATATTGAGAACTGTATAAAAAGTTGTCCATAACAAGCAAACAATACAAAAACCACAGTTTTCCACAGAAATGTGTATTCAAGCACAGTTAACTATGAATCATTTGAAAGTATGGATATCATTTCTGAGAAAAGGAACTTAAACAGTTTCCAGTTATCACAAATGTTCTGTCCCCTCTTAGATTCAGTGCACTGTCATTTTGTTTTATTTGTAATGTGATCATTTTAGAATATATGATAGGAAGTACCATATTTCACTGTTTTGTAGTCGCCCTTGTTGTGTAGCTGCCCTTGAATTGAAGCTGCACTTGCATTTCAATATGTTAATAGAAGCTGTCCTGAATTTAAGCCATGACTACAAAAGTGCTACAGAGTGGTGAAAGTGGACTTAGTGTTGCTTAATGTATACCATATGTTATGACTGTTGTAACTGTTGAACAGAAAATCAAAGCCTTATTAAGTGCTTAATGAAGCACTTATTTTACTTTTTATTTTCATTGTTCTTGCAGCACTTACAACATTCAACATAGACAAACATAAAAACAACCTTTATTGACTGGCCTGGTGGCACTGAGGGTTGAGGCACTGGGCGCCACACCTCGCACCACGCTGGCAACCTGGGTTAGGAAATGAGTTTTGGACGCTGGGGGTTGGCAAGGGGAGAGAGGACTGAGCATCTGGAGGAGTGCTCTCTTCTCTCGGGGGGAGAGGGACTAGTTGTCCCACTCGCTGACTGCCCTCTGGCAGTGGCTGGTGGGCAGCACGAGTTGGAAGGCTCAATGCCAACATCCTCGCATCGGCAGGGAGGAGAGCCGGGTGAACACAGGAAAAAGTGAGCCTGGCAGGCTCGATGATGGTCAGTTGATCCCAGGAGTGGACCCCCGGATCCTGGATTAGGTCTCTGGAAGGAGGGAGAAGCTGACAACCTCCTTCTGGCCCTGCTGTGGGGGGTAATCTGCAGGGGAACTACCTGGGGCTGCCTAGCATGGGAGCAGTGAGACCAGAGAGAGAGTCCCTCTAATCAGAGGGCCATAGTCACCTGCCTCAAGCAATCAGCTGACTGCCAAAAACAGCTGATTGCAACTGAAGCCACTCATGTTTTGTAGCCACCCTCATTTAGAAGCTGCACCTAAAAACTAAAACTTCTAATTGAAGCTATGGCTACAAAATGCTGATATATGGCATGTGATATTGTGTACTGATATGCTGTGTGGTATTGTATGTGTGTCCCACTATGTATTTAATCATTTTTGTTGCTGTGTTATCTGTGTTTTTACCTTTTGTACAGTGCAACAAGCCACTTTGGGAGGGTCACTATATAAATAAAGATGATTGATTGTACTGGACTCTAGTGAGGCATGAGCACTCTTGGTTTGCCCAGCTCTACCCTTAAATAAATACATCAGAATACAGAAGTTGTTTAAGGAGATTTGTTGAGCTGGAGTAGTCAGAATTATAGGGGAGAGAATTAGAACATGGAAAATGAAATAAAAAATGCAATGCTATGGACCTCTAGATGGAAATGACCATAATATGGTTTGTTTTAAGGTTAGAAACTGCAGAGTTCAGGAAATGGGAAAAACTATCATTAAGTACTTCAGCAAAGCTAACTTCAAAAATAAATGTGAGAGAAGATGGGGTTATAAGACTGAAAAAAAAACTGTTTGCAAACAAAATCCTTGAGGAAATGTGAGGGTATCTTAGCAAAAACATTATAAATTTGGTGGACAAATGTATGCCACAAAGGGTTAAGTACAACTAAAAGGGGAAGGACCCTCTATGGATGACCCAAAGTATTAAAAACAGTCTGAGAAAAAAGAGACCATATGAACTGGTCAAAAGAGAGAATGAATGATGATAGACTCTGGTCCAGATGTCGATAAAAGGTTAAAAAAATGAAGAGGGGGAGATTAGAAAGATGAAAAGAAATATAGAATGTAAATTGGCAGTCACCACTAAATATATTTATAAATTATTTTATAAAATACATTAATAAACAAAAAAGAACTCAACTGGTGATGGGACCATTGGAGGCTGGCTCAACTAGTGTTTCAAAGGAGAAAGACATGGTAGATATCTAATACATTTTTTTGTTCTGATTTAATTAGGAAAATATGACAAACAGCAATTGCTTATAAAGTGAGAGCAGTCCAAAATTAAAATTAGGCAGTAATAATATTAGATCCATGTTGGAGAGTGTGACAAAAATCCCACACCAGGGACTTCAGATTCATTGCCACCACCGTGGGTTTTTACCGACAGGACCCAGGGAAACCTGTTTCTTACCTCCTCCTTTGCACAAGGTCAGGAAGGTCAAACACAATAACTGTGAGTAAAGTGTACCTTCAGAGACAGACTGCAAACAGAGTCCAGCAGAAATAGTAGAATTACCCTTTTAAATAAAACAAGCAGTCACTGATTCTATAAAAACAGATGCTTTACTAAAAGACTACAAGTATTTACAACAGGATTTATGTACAGTCAAACAAAAGGATTACAGTTTACTAGAACTGAAAATAAATGAAATTACACCAGACAGGTTGCAGACAGAAGAATCTGAGATCTTCTCACTTTAAAAACCTATTCATTTACCTGCTGCTTTACCTGCTGCTGTCTGAAGAAAACACTATTCCCTAAGCTGTCTTTCTTATCAGACCTCTAGCTGCAGGGCTCTGGGGTTTCAGAGGTTTCAAGTCCAAGAGGAAGTGCTTTCTTATAGCACCTCAATTTATTCCTGACTCCTGTGGAGAGGGGTCTCACCCCCTTTGAGTAACAGTCCTCCACTTCCTCCCAAATGGGTTTGTGGGCATGTGTATGTTGCTCCTCCAGTTGTGTGTGTATGTGTGTGTGTGTGTGTATGTATATGGATGGACAACATCCTTCAGACTAGCTGGCTCACTTCACACCCACCCATGCTTTTTCCACTTTTATAATTCCATTTTGAAGAATGTCCAAGGTGTTTAACTCCACACTTCTTGCCTTTTATGCCAACTGAGGTGTTCAGACTGGCACTCTCCAATCTGCCTTACGGAATCTGTGACTGAAGGGAACATTCCACTGAGCAACTTTTGGCCAATGTTTCCCATAAGACCTGTTTGATCATGTGACATCAGAAGCCATGTATTATGCCCACTTATGACAACAACATTATTACATTAACACAATACATTAACAAAAATAAATTACTAGATCAATCTGGTTACATGTCCGTCACAGAGAGTTTAAACCCAATAAAACCACAGGGACCTAATGAAATGTACCTTAGAATTATTAGGGAATTATGTGGAGAGCCAGCAGATCCTCTACCTTGTATCTTTCAAACATTCCTGACCATGGGAAAAGTAATTAACAGTTGAAGGGATGCAACAATAGTCACCATTTTCAAAAAGAACTCCAAGGCAGATTACTGGAACTATACTATATTGCTACCAAGTATTTTTGGGTGCGTTTTTTTCTCTTTGTACCCTCATTTTTCAGGCGATGATTATATACTATTGAATGTCTAATGATATTTGGAGTGTGTAATTATTTACTTTTGTGATATTTTATAATTACGTGAAATTACTGAGTCAATTTGTAACTACATTAAATATTCATGTTAGATTATTATAATGTATGGGAGAAACTTATATTGATGGAATTCAATGAATTCCTATGTTTGTTATGCTATTGTTGTGACATCAAGAGGTTGTTATACCCTCTTGACTATGTCACAATGATAGCATAACAGCATCAGTGGGTTTGCGCATGTGCGTCTCCTGGAATTCCCGAACTTCCGCCTCTGAGTAATGCCATCACCGAATAACCGGGAGAGCCACACCAAGCAGTACCAGACTCAGAGACACAGCATGGGAACCAAAGGTACACATTTATTAAAGAGGCTCGTCGTCGATTGTTCTGAATTTTCTTTAAATACAAAGTGTGGGACACTGGATCGGGGGGGGGATTTGAAATGAGGGGAACTCAGTCTTCAAATGAATGAAAAAAAATTGATTTTCAGTGGCAAGTAAAGTGACTGGTCTCCATTTACTGTAAAAGCTAATGGATGGTCTTCGGTAAATAACTTCACTGTAAATCACTTCTCAATGTTGCCATGACAACAGAAAACCTCTCAAACTTCGCTCTCAGTGGTTACAATGTTGTTCTGGCAACCTCTCAAAGTGATTACAGTGTGGTTATTAACCTAAAATCATCCATTATTCCCTATATTGTCCTTTTTCAAAACATATCTGAGCTTTTTCTAGTGACTGTATTTGACTCTTTCTCACATTATCTATTTCATAAGGTTTTGCACATTTTTTCAGTCTTTCTGTGGATATAGTTATGGTTTTCTATAGTATGTTAACACTTTAAATCATTAATTACTGCATTGTCTTGTGCTTATATATTTCACACTAGTTCGCCAGGCGCTGTTTAAATGTAGGTTGTTGGAAGCACTGGAGGCATACCCCCTAATGAAGGCCATTCAAGTCAAAGTACCAGGGTCTTTGTTCTGCATGCTCTTCTGGAACTCTATTCTGTTCACAGTTACAAATCACTGAATTTATACTTGCCAACTGCCATTTCTCCTTGTATATGGCTTATGTGCTGGTACTACCTTTTTTCATTTGCTGCCTTTGGGCTAGGCCCCATGACCTGCACAAACCCTGTTTCTTGAGTGCACAGTGAACTTTCCTATCCATTTTGTGTCCAGAATTTAAACTGCATCTGTTTCAGCAGCTGCCAGATCATTGTTGATGAAATTTTGAGGATGGAGTCACAGCAGCAAATTAACGTGCTTTCTGTAATGGAGTGGTGAGTGACCAGAACCTTTAAGTAATACTTTTGAAATTACAGTGATTCTAGCACAGCAATTGTGAGCAACATAGTAGCCACAGGTTCACATTTGTAACAAGGACGTTTGTAAAGTATAACTGAGCATTTAAATATCTGGGAATGTGAACCTCATTAAGCCAGACACCAGTTTTACCGGTTCAAATAAGCAACTCACTGAGGTAGAATTCAACTGCTTAGAAAATGTAGAAGCAGTGTCTTGCCGAAAGAAAAAGGTAAGAAGAGCACTTTGTGAAACAAAACCTACTGCAGCCAATGTTAATCATTGCACAGAGTAAAAGAAATGTTTTGCTAAACTTGAAAATGAGAGATTGAAAGAATTGAGCAATTTTTCTAATTATATCACGTTAGAGCACAATTTGGAACCAGGTTGGGACCCACAAGGCCTCTGTTTAGACAAATTGCCTACATTTGGCCTTCAGGAATCTTAATTCAAAACAGAGTGGGAGGGAGTACTCATGGAGTGCGTTGAGAAATTTAATGAGGGCACTAATCAAACACGACAAAAGTTTGGAGGCAGCGGCTTTAGCAGAAAAATCCTTTGCTCAGAATCAATTAATAGCCTTTAGGGGCACAAGTGAATTTGACAACTTCAGTAAGATATCTATCTGTCTGTCTGTCTGTCTGTCTGTCTTATCTATCTATCTATCTATCTATCTATCTATCTATCTATCTATCATCTTATAGAAGTGTGGTTGCACCTCTATAGTTAGGGTTGAGTAGCAGTTTCTATGTTAAACCTCAAATTTTGCACTTTAATAACTGAGCAACTGATAAATGGATTTGCACAACATTTGGTATGAGCTGTCCTGTGGGGCAGATCTCTTGATGTGCAAGAGTTTAGGTCGGATGTGCGGATTCTGAGATCCAGATAGTGAAAAAAAGTAAAACAAAAACCACCCTTTTTTGCAGTTTTTTTCTCATCGCCTTGTGGCCAGACTGTGGAATTTATGTAAAATTTTTGTAGGATAGAAAGAACTTAGGTAGCAGAACAGACAGTGAAAATGTGGTGCAATAATATTAACCTGTTGCAAAGTTATTACGTTTTTTAGTTCCCATTATATCCTATGGGACTTTTCTGAACATTCCAATCTTTTGGATAGCTGTATTTTTTTGGACTAAGGATTTGTTCTCATGAAAATAGATTGAGTCTCACAAGAGCATTCCTTTTTCATGAGAACACAAATCCTTTTTCATGAGAGAAAATTCCTTTTTCGCAAACCGCCATCTTGTTTTTTTCATCAACAAAAAGAACTGTAAAATCCATACAAATGTCATTTAAAAACAAGCACCAGAATCTAGCTAAACGGGACCCGTTTAGCTAGATTCTGGTGTCCATTTTCCACAATTAGCCCCAGAAATACTTTTTCAGAGCACCCAAAATCCTGGGTGCCCAGCTTAGTGAGAGGAGCCTTCCACCACATTCTCTGTATGAGAACAGCAGATTTAATTAGTTCTGCAGTCACAGCTGAACTCATACTGTGGACTGCACTGTGAGTTGAGAATCCCCCTTTTTCCTTGGTGTCTAGTGGAACCCCTCACTCCCCGATCACTGTCCCCATTCCCTCATGTCTAGTGGCACCCTCAACCCTCTGATCGCTGTCCCTTCTCTAGTTTCTTTTATTTATATATTCCTAACACCGGGATGGCCACCCCCAGTGTTGGATGACCCCCATCCCCGCAGTCCTTGTTTTATTAATGTGCTGACATTGGGGGGGCCCAAGCCCCATGTTGGCTTTTAACACCCCCAGCAGTGTCTGACACTAGTGGCCCACCCCAGTGTCCCATAATATTTATTTAGAAAGATCCGGAAAAAGAAAACAATTCCTGGCATCTTTTTTTATTTTTTTAAACCTGGAAAAAAGAAAATGGACCCTCATCATCCCTGCCACCCCTTCCCCCATCCCAACCCTTCCACTGAGCACCCACCACCCCACACACCCCCTTACACTATACTTACCACCAGAGGTTGACAGCTGTCATCTTCTGTGGACTGTGACACATCTGCACTCTTCAAAGCTGAACCGTGAACTGAAGAATCAAGGTAAGTGCCATATAATGGCTGTCAGTGGCATTTTTAACTTATGTTGATATTGCACCCATTTTTAGGTATTTTTGAACCAGATTTTCAACATGGGCTTTTTGGGACACCACACCATGAACACTGGCACTGTCATTTTGTTACTCAGTCCCGAAAGGTGATTTCTTGGTCACTGTACAAAACCACCTTTCTGGATTGAGTAATGAAATGACAGTGCCAATGTTATAATTAGAGGAGTCCCAAAAAACCATGTTGAAAATCTAGTGCTAAAATACCACAAAACATCCAAGTTATGCACGATCATTAAAATTTTTCTAAGCACATGCGTAACTTTGGCAATTTTTAATATTTTCACTCCAAATTTTCAACATAGCCATTTTATTCACACCACCTCAGAAACAGTACAGCTGTCATTTCCCCACATCCTGCCTGAAATATGTTTACACACCTGTGATACGGAATGGCATGGTTGCTGCATGAAATCACCTTTTGGGACAGAGTAATGAAAAGATATTGCCAGTATTCATGAGGTGGGGTCCCAAGAAGGCCATGTTGAAAATTTGGTGAAAAATGCATACAAATTACCGAGTTACGTGCAGCCATTGAAATTTTTCTACCCACATGAGTAACTTTGGCAATTTGTAATATTTTCACTCCAAATTTTCAACATTGCCATATTTTCATACCACCTCATGAACAGTATAGCTGTCATTTTTCAAATCCTGCCAAAAATGTTTTTCTGCACCTGTGGTGCTGAATGGCATTACAGTTGCGCAGAATTATGTTTTGGTTGGAGCTTGAAAATGTTCTGTACTGGGTACATGCAGTGAGGTCATAAGAAGGCTATGTTGAAAATTTGGGGTCGGATAAGGATACTGTTGTACTGTCTCAATGGAGAGATGGGAGCACAGGGTCTGAAGCACCCTGTACTCCTGCCATAACATAAGGATACTGTTATACTATCTCAATGGAGGGATGGTAGTGCAGGGTCTGAAGGACCCTGAACTCCCACCGTAAAATAAGCATACTGTTATACTATCTCAAAAAATAAAGAAATAAATTGCAAAAAACTTTGTTAATGCATCAGTTAGGGTTAAAGTGAAAAAAGTAGGGAAATGTGGTGTTAGGGTTTCCAACCATAACACCACACTCCCACCCTGCACAGATGAAGAGGAATTTGGGGGTGGCATTGGGGTCATCAGCCCTAACACTCACCCCATTCTCCTATACTGTGCCACCCAGTTTATTTTCTAATGGAATTGGGTGAGCATTGGAGCTGACATTCCCAATGCCACCCCCGATCTGTCTTCATCTGTGAAGGGCGGGTGTGTGCGTTAGGATTGGAAACCCTAATGCCACATTTCCCTTTTTGTTGCTTTAACCCTAACTGATGCATTAACAAAGTTTTTTGCAATTTTTATATATAGCATGAATTTCCAAATTGGGGAGAGAACTATTAGCCAAAAAAAAAAAATCAAAATTACAAATGGATGCCTCTGACTTCAAAAAAGGCAAAGTCTTTTTTAGAGGGAGCCACAGAGATCTAAGAGCAAAAGCAGATCATGCAACTGAAACAAGCAATGACCAGATAACAATAGAAACAACCAAAGGGATAGATCCAGGTCAGTTCATTTCAGTGAGATGGACAATGAAGTCTGTAGTATTGAATCTGACTTGTCTGATAACCAGGCACCCACTTCAGCTCAGATTGCTTTTTTAAGGGAGATCCTCAAGAAAAGCACCAATCAAAAGAACAGTGTCCCCTCAAAATGCAAAAAAAAATTATCATCAAAAAAACAAGATGGGAAGGAAGGGGGAAACAACAGTGCTGCAGTTCAGAGTGCTGAGGGGCAAGAAGAAAGCACAATAATAAAACACAGCAGGCATTGACCTTACAACAGCGCAAGAAAAACTACTTGCACAAGGCCTCATGTTTGCACACTAATTCTCGATTGACCCTTTCAAAATCAGGGTGGACGTCTTTAAATTTACACATAAACTCAGATTAAGGCACCACTTTCAGAAATATGATGGGGCCATTAACCGACTAACACAGCCCCTAACACTATCTGCTGTTGAATAGAGTAGCACAGTTAATGAGATACAGGACATGGCTGGCCCGTTGGTGCAGCGGTAGTGCTACCTCTTAAGATACCAGTGACCCATGTTGGGCAACAAGCATGGGGCACTGGAGGCTGGCCAGGGGAGGAGGATCAAGCGTCCAAGAGGACGCTTTCCTCTTCCATGGAGGAAGGGTCACCAGCTCCACTGCTCCACTGTCACCTGAGTGACCACAGATGGTAGTGCAGTCAGACAGGCATAGAGGGAGGGAAGGACACAGGCTGGTGCTACATGCTAGGCACAGTCATGTGCAAGTGCTTGCGCACCCCTGTTGCCCTGCATCCTGTGGGAGAGGAACCAAAAAGTGGAAAATGCCCCATCCAGGCAGGATGAGTACTGGCTCTCCACAGGCCATGCACCGGTGATGTGGTGCTCCTCCCATCTGGGACCTGGTCCGTGTGGTGAGAGACTCAGCTTGCAGCCCCCCCCAGCTGGGGAGGGGTGTAGATGGAACATCCATGAGAAGCTGGGTGTCAGGGCTAGGGAGCTGATGCAAAGGAAGACCTGGCTGGACAGGGGAGCAAAAAAAAATAAAGAGAGATACGGAACATGGGCCATTCAAGCATACGAGAGATAATTTTTGATGGGGATAGTGACCAGTTGACAGAGCCCCAAGTATTATCAGCTACTGGATATGACACCACAGTTGATGAGTCATAGGACCAAAGGTCAGTCTGGAGAGGACAAACTTTAATCATTGACTTTATGGATAATGTGGCATCAACTGTAGAAACAAAAACATCTACGGCTTATTCATTTTGTGACAAGAAGGATGAAATGTGCTTAATTGATTTATTTGACATGAATGAACGTTTTGAGGCTGATGCTTATGTATCATCTGATTCTAATTTTCAGCTACTGTCTGTGTTGAGACCAGGGTTGCTCCCAATCTGCCAATTCTATTCTGTCATGAATTTGCTAGACAGTCAAAACATCTGATTCTGACTTCATTTCCATTCCGATTCCTGCTTAGGAATCGGATTTGGAATCTGAGCCAGAACTGGAAGTTCTGATTCTGTATACGACTCTGAATACAAACTTAAAAAAAATCCCACTTCCAGTAAACCCAGAGTAGCCCCCAGTGGGCCAGAAGAAATGCCCCCCCTTCTCCCTCCCCTTCCCTCACCTTATCGACTCTGTCTGTCTTGGTCCTACTGGTGATGCAGGCTGGATTGGGAAGGATCACATGCTGCTGTGCTGTTGTAGATAATATTAGCATACAGTAAATCCTCTGTTACCAGTCCGGATATGCAAGCAGTGATGACGATAAGTGATGGCAGGCGGTGGCTTTACAGCAGACACACCCTCCCCAGCAAGCTTGTTCAGCCACAACCCCCCCCAAACCTGGTGCCTAGTTGTGTTCATTCATTCTCCTCAGTGGCCCATATAGCACAGGCAAGTTACTTCAGTAGTACTACAGTATTGTGTAGTTATAATAAACTTATTGTAACCCCTTGGTGGTGCTATCCCCAGTGTTACACCCCTGCAGCACTACCCTGGACATAGGCTGAGGAGGTTGGGTTCGCTAGCTAATATCATTGTTTAAAACTTTTGCGTAGTGCCTCCACTCAGGGTGCTTTACATGGGTGAGATGGTGATGGTGTAGCCCCCTGAGCTGATACACCACCCACGATAACCAGTAACCTTCCCCAGACATGCTCCAATACACAGTTCCTCACATTTTGACATTTTGATTTAAAGGCTCTCTCTAATAATATGCTCACACCAGAATTTCAAACAACAAATAACAAGATATTTATTTAGGGGGGATATAGGAGCTAGAAAAGGGAAACAGGAGGAGTAGAGGTTATCGTATCCTATTTACAAAATGTACAAAGTTATTTGGTTTAGCTGGTGAACCCTCCAGCTGGGAGGCTACATATTAATAGACAGACATAAATTACATTTTACCGTTTGACTTAAGACATCCAGCTCCCTGGCTGTCTAGCTGCTGAACAAATTAGATGTTAAACATAATTATCATTAATGTCCACACTGGTACCAGTCCCTGATACAGCAGAAATCCCGCAATCTCATATCATACTGGTTAAACAGATACCACAGTCCAAGATGTTGCAGGCCTGAAGAATGGCACAGCTGGTTGAGGTGGCTGGCTATTGATTTGAGGGAAGGGGCAACTTGGAAACAGATTCTTGTAAAACAACAGATTACTATTTACAGCAACAGCAGGGATTGCCCTGCATCCTAGCAGGCATAGCAGGGATTGCCCTGCACTTGCAGACTTCTGAACATTCCAGAACAAGCTATTTGGATCTTACATCCAGAACATTCAGCACAATATTTGAAAGTCCCATCCAATGCAAGGAAGAGTGATACTTTTGTCAAGCATCCTATATGCAATTTAAACACGGTCACATCAGTAATTTATATACCAAAAGGCATCCATCCAGAGTAAGCTGACAGTGACACTTTGATCAAGCACCCCATACTGTAGTTACAGGCAGTCACATCCAATACATTCTATATACCAAGAACATTATTCACAAGCAAAGTCTTATCCAGCAAATTTAGACATTGCACACTTATCCCAAGCGCTCTCAGATGAAATTCTGGTCAGACACAAGCACATTCTCTTCAGGGTAATTTAGACATAATATGCTCTAGGGCCTACTGTCTCATAAAGTGGCAAACATGGATTGGCAGTCAGCTCCATGATGGCAGGACTCTAACCCATAACTACACAACTTGCAACACATTTATATGCTTTATTATGCCAGGCATCTTGCTGCATCTGCAACTTAGCCATTTGGGCCACAGACAAGATGCATCCACTTACTTGAACTAGGCAGTCTCTTATGGGGATTAGTAGCCAAGACTGATAACTTCAATACTTCAGACTTAACAGCATATATTTCTTAGCGGGGCTTGGAGCCCCCAAGATTACTTGCTCAGCTTCTCCCTCACACCAGGGGGTATGAGGGTACTCACTCAGGTCCTCCACGGGTTTCTTCCACAATCAAAGGCATCCTGAAGACTTCTTCAGCTCTCTCACCACTGAGGTACTCGGTCAGCGCTCGCACTGCTGCATGATGTCATCTGGTCTGGTCAGCGCTCTCACTGCTGCTGGACATATGATCTTCAGTCCACATCTTTCCCTGACGTGGGAGGGAGGGCTAGCCTCTGGAGGACAGTACTGACAACCTCCAGACTAGCTATTTCAGAAAGTACAATGACTATAACTGGTAACTTTAACTTTAAGAAAATAATAAATGCCCCCTGAAGACTGAAGGGGCTTGGATCAAGTGGACCAGACCTGGTGGCATGGCTGGGGCCTGAGCCCCCACAGCAGGTTGGAGCCTGCTCTGGCTGCCCACTCTCCAAATCTCTGAATCTCCAGACAAACTGACAACACTGTCTCTTTATAGAGCTCCTAGCTCGACTCCTGATTGGTAGCAGAGATGGAGTGACATGTCTCCAAGTGGCTAAGGGACCTGTCAATCAGAACACTCGATGCACAATTGGGTTGTGGAATTGGCACCTAAAATAATGTTCCTGTAAGTCCCCATAAGCACTTGGGTGTTTACCCATGAGGTGTAGTGAATGTCCCACAAGTTCTGGCTTTCTATTTCTGGCTTTCCAATTGGCAGTGCTGCTGGCAATGGCTGCTTAACCCATTGTCCCTTATAGCAGATTAGATACAGTCCTGAATAATGTCCTGGTGCAGCCAGAAAGAAATAATTATTTGCCCCAATGCCCCACAGTTCTGTAGCTCAGTTGGGGTACTTGCAGTTGCTGCACAGTTAAAGAATGTGACTCCTTTTGTTTTTCTGTCGCTACTGCACTTATGCAAGCTCCCCCTGCAGCAGCTGACAGGCTGACACATAAGAGTCCCAAATACTGGAATTGCCAGGGAAAAAGTATCTGTTTTACTTTAAAGCACTCTGAAACACTTCTCCCCACATGTACAACTAATCCCCCCTATGCAGCAACAGTTTACAACATTTAAAACATTTACTTTCCTTTAATCTCGGCCAAAGCCACTGTTATTATTTATACAGATGACCAGGGCTCTTTTCAGGCATACTTAAATGGAGCCCCAGTCAAACTCTTTCAGTTCCCACCACAGCAGCCTCCCAGCAGGCTGTCCATGGTCACTGGGTCCCAAATAGGTGGTAGAGATCCCGGGACCCACGGCACAGTCCCTGAGACGACCGCAAAACAAGTGGCTCCACATCAAAGGCGCTTTGTGATTCAACGCGACTCCCACTGCCCTGGAGGCAGCACTTCAGCAGCGGGAGATTGTGGTCAGCGTTTTAAGCCCTGAGGGGCTGGATTTCAATTGGGCTGAAAGCTGGGGCACACAGAAGGGCAAAGCAGGACCTAGGGGAACCAGAAAAATTAGGGGCCAAATTGGGAGAAGCCCGAGAGACAGCGGGAGAAGGACAGGTCTACAGTAAGCCCATGCTGGCAAATTAGGAACCCCCATTTGCAAGGGGGTTACATTACTATATGAGGCAGCTTCTTAGTTCAGTACCTTCAGAGCACTACCAGTTGACTCTCAAGTGTGCACCATGGTCATGCCCCAGACTCCCAGCAGCTCTCTGCCCAATTGATAGCTAACTGATTACATGCCCTGGGTAGCCACTGCCTCCAGTGCCTACTACCTAGACCTTTCTATCAGTCAGCCACCACTTGGGGAGAGAGAGCTGCTGGAAATCTGGGGTACGACTGCAGTATGCACTCGAGAGGGAGTCGATGGGTAGTTTGGTGGGAGTATTGGGATAAGAAGCTGCTGTTTGAAATAGGTTTATTATAAGAACTAGGAACTGAGTTTGTGGGGGTTTACTGAATAAGCTTGCTGGGGAGCAGGCATTTGCTTGTAAGGAGGGGGGGTTAGAGACATGAAGCTACCACTCACTGACACTTGTTATCAATTCAGTGCCTGCCTGCACATCCAGATCGGAACCGAAGGACTTACTGTATGCACATATCTGTCTTTCTATAGCACAACAGCACATAACAATTTCCTACCCAGCCTGCAGCACCAGTGGGACTGAGACAGAGTCCATAAAGTAAGAGGAGGGAGAAGGGTGGGGGAGGAGGGAGGGCTTGTCTTCAGTCCCACTCAGGGATCTGCCAGTTCTTCTACTGAGTTGGCAGAGCTAAAAGAAATGCTTAGGCAGCATTCAGATGGAGAATCGTCATCCGACCATTTTCATTTTATTTAAAATTTGTTAACTGGGAAAAGCACACTGAGTCAAGGCTCATTTCCAGGTGTGGCCTGGGGGCATGGGTAACAAGATTGCAAACAGAATTACAAACAGAGGAAGCATACACATTTGCAAACAAGTGCTAGTTGCAGTTTACAAGTGGTAGTTAGGCAGTGTCGGAGGTTAAGAAGTAGCAACTGAGTAGTTAGACAACCAAGACATATGTATAATACAGACTATTATGCATTTGGATAGGAAGAAGCCTATCTGTGGAGCAAGGATTAGAGTAGCAAATAAGGAGTTGGCTCAGTAATGAGTAGACACACTAGGTGCAGACAGTTGGGGAGGAAATGGGGAGGGTGGTAGGCAAGGAGTGGGGAGGGCAGGGGAGGTGGAAGGGGAGAGACAAGTGCAGGGGTGTGGAGGTATAAGCTTAATTTGGTGTTTAAGAGCAGGGAAGGATGCAGGTTCATGGAGTAAGGTGGGCAGTTGACTCCAGAGGTATGAGGTAGGTGGAAGGAGAAGGCAGAGATTCCAGCCACAGGTCACCGGTAGGGAGTGGCGAAAGAGCGGGGAGCCATGATCTAAGGGAATAGGAGGGGGTGGCAGAAGTGGAGAGGAGAGATATGGTGGGAGAAGGTTAAACCAGAATTTAGCAGTAATAGATAATATATGTGTTGTCTGTGGGAGAGGGGGGAGAAATTTAGAAAGAAGAGAAGTGTGCAGTGATGAGTGTGTGGTGGGGAGTTAGTTGGTGGTGAATCTGCACCTGCATTCAGATTTTCAGACTTGAATACCAAAATTCCAAGTCCCCCCCCCAAAAAAAAAATAAAGCTCGGAATCCAATTAATCTAATTCTGTTCTGTGGATTCTGAGCAATCCTAGTTGAGATAAAAAAAGTTTAAGTGTAATTCCATTTTTTGTCCTACCATTGAATGTAATACTGTCAAAAAAATGTTGCTGCTTGAAATGAGCAGTTTGCTAATTAAAGAAAAGAAAGCTGTACCTAGATGTAATCTCTCCTTATCAGAGAGGCAGGCCTTACACCAGTTCAGCAATCTGTCTGGTGTGGTCATCAAGCTGTTCAACAAAGGGGCAACACAGTAATTATGCCTGAACAGATCGATTGATTTATTTGTCTCGGAGTTGCAACCTCTGAGCAAAAACTCCTTTACAAAGGTTCCATGTCATGACAATACAATATAATAAATGGGTACAATGGGTCATACACAATGAAGCTAAAATAGATACAGCACAGATAAAATAACTGCATTTGCAATACAAAAATACATAAAATGCATATACAGAGAACTACAGGACAAGAATATTGTGCAATCAGGAATTATATCAGTGCACAGCATAGGTACTGAATAGTGTAGTCAAATGTTGACATTGTCTGGGTGAGGTAGGTAGTAGGGAGCGAGGGTAGAAGGGGAAAGGTAGTAGAAGAGGTGGTAAGGGGGACAGTATAGTGGGTGGTAGGGTGAAAAAAGGTGCTGCGAGAAAATGGGGGGTTGGGGGACAGGTGTGTAGAGAGGGGATTGGAGGGTTGCCTATCAGTGGCGTGAGACAAGGGGAAGGGTGAGGGTGAGAGGAGTGTGAGGGTGGAGGGAAAGCATGGAAGATTAGTGCTAGCAGTTGTCAGTACTCAGACTGGGCATGCAATGGTGGGCAGTATGGAGGAGTAGGGTTGGCAGTCACATGTACTCAGCGCAGTCAGGTGCTGGCCTAGTCTGCGTTTAAATGGGCCAAGTTTAGGTTCAGAGGTTATATCAGCAGGAAGAGCATTTAGCCAGCCTGGTACTCTGTAAGTAAAAGAGTGCTATGCTTGGGCCGTGCAGCAGAAGGGGATGGTAAGAACGTTCCTTGACACCCCTCTTTGTCAGGTGCTGACTATTAGCAGCGGAGAGAAGGGTTTGGACGCCGGGTGGGGTTAGATAGAGGGTGGATTTCTTCCCAAGAAGGCATATCTGGTATTTGATTCTCACCTGGAGGTTGAGCAAATTGGTTTGTGTGTACAAGTCACAGGTATGGGTAAGCCTGTGGGCTTCGAGGCTCAGCCTGCATGCTTTATTTAGGGCCATCCTTACTCTTTTTAGTACTGTGTCAGTGGCGAAGCTGTATATCACAATCCCATAGTCTATGACTGAGAGGATGGAGCTGTTGGATGCCAGGGACAGGGCTTCAGGGGTCATACAGTGGTGGTGCCTGAAGAGTAGGCCTATTCTTTTGTTTACGGTCTTGACAATGTGGTCAGTGTGCTGCATGCATGAAAGGTAACTATCCAGTGTGACCCCTAAATATTTACAGATGTACTGACATAAGGCATCAGAACTTGTGTCAGTGGTGGATAACTACAGGTACCATCCCCTCACTAGGGATCCCACTACAGAATTTCAGGTACTATGGTTTGATCTCATGGATAATACTCTTTTTAGGTGCTGGGTTAACCCTGAAGAGGTAGGATTTTTAAAAGTAACTCATGCTATTATACTGACACTTTAATACCTAAAGTGCATAAACCCATGTGGGCCCCTCCGTGCTGCTCAGTTATCATAGTTGTGGGTTCTATTTCCCAGAACCTGTCATTGTTTAGGGATTCAGTCTTACAACCTTTGATCCTGGATCTGAGATCCCACATCCAAGGCACTTCTGATCTCCTAGGGAGGTTAAAAAATTTTGTCTGGGAAAGGCGTTACAAATGGTTGACAATTGACATTGCCAGTTTATACATTATTATTTCCCCATCAATTGGGACTTGAGGCAGTGGGGCAGTTTATTGGTTCTAGCGCAGCTAGGAACAACACTCCTTGGTTCTTCTTCAACAGGCCCTTGATTTCATTTTGCACAAAAATTATTTTGTGTTTGATGGGATCTTTTATTTGCAGCAGTGGCACTGCAATGGGGGCAGCAGATGCCCTGTCGTATGCTAACTTGTACATCGGCCTATGGGAAAAAGAACATGTTTTCAATGAGGTTCACAACCCCTTTTTTTCAGGATGTCATTCTCTGGTTGTGCTTTATTGATGACATTATGTGTGTTTGGCAGGGTGAAGGTGATGTCCAGGATTTCATAGAGTATCTGGACTCAAACAACAACAATTTGAAGTTCACCCATAGGGTGGAGGATTATAAAACTGATTTCCTGGACATCACCCTCAGTGACACCTCTGCCATGTTAGTGGCACAGAGGGATTTAGGAAACCCACCGGAGCCAGCACCGAGCTCCACTCCACCAGTGCCCATCCCAGAAATCTCACTGAATCTACTCTGCATGGGCAGCTGTTGTGGGTCAGATACAATTGCTCGGACATTGGATCTTTTAATAAGCAAGCAGAAGAGATGTTGGCAAGTTTTAGGAAGTGAGGGTATGAGGAATTTGTCCTTCAGTATGCCCTTAGGAGAATAACAGAACAAGATAGGGAACAACTTCTGGTACAAAAACTGAAAGGATGAAATCATACTGATAATGCACCCTGATTACATTCATTACAGAATTTTACCATCTGGCGGGTAGGATTGGCAATTTAGTACACAAATTATGGCCCCTACTTACATCTGAACAGAGGGTCAGGTACATCATGGCTGAAAAACCTAGTGTTTGTTTTTCTAAGGTGAAAAACCTTAAGGACATTTTAACTTGAAGGCGCTATATCAGAAGCAAATCAGATAGCGAACCTCTAAATTGGTTACCCTCCCAAGCCAAATGGATGTTTCAGATGTGGCTCTTGTTCAGTTTGTAAATTTGTTTCCCCAGTGCAATGTTTAATAAAGGATGATGTATCTGTGGACATCAGTACCTTTATTACATGTGCCACCAATTCTGTAGTGTATGTTCTTTGGTGCATGTATGGCATCTATTACGTAAGACGCATGGTTAGAAAATTAAAAGACTGCATACAGGAACATATCAGCGGTAGCCTGCACAGAAACAGAAAACGTGTGGTGACTTGGCACTTTGAGATCAAACAAGGGAATTTTTAATTTTATTTTTGGGTTTGAAGTATGTGCTCCAAACCCTGGGGGATGACAGACTCAATATATTATTACAGAAGGAGATTAAATGGACCATTAGACCTAACACTATAAAACCAGCTGTTTTTAACAGTATAGTGGATTTTGTTCCCTTTTAGAGATAATCTCACGTTTTTTTTCCTCTTGGCTTTTTCTTATTCTCATTTTTCTTTTCTGTTCTTGTTTTCCAGTTTTACTCTCTGATCTTCCTCCTCTTAATTCCCCATTCTTCACCTCTTTTTCTTATTCATCTTAAGTTCTTTTTCTATCCTCTCCATCTTCTCTGTTTTTCTTACTTTATTTATTTTTTCTTTTCATATTCTGTTTTGTCTGTTATTTTTGGCCAAGATAGTTATCAATTCTCAGCCCTTGTGTGTAATCCAGAATCATTATTTATATTGGTGAATATTAATTGGTACATGTATTTTTCTTATTTTTTCAGATGTCCCTTAGGACTTTGATGGCCCAGTATTTGCCTTGCCTTGTCTTATTTAGGACTTGGTCACCTATTTGGATTGATTTGTTATTAATAATATTTTGATGTAAGCTACACATGTAGTCTGTATTATCTTTTCACTTCCCCCCTTCCCCTCTCCTTTCCTCCCTCCCTCCTTCCCGGCCTCTTCCACCCTTTGTTGGATTTTTTACATTTTTGCTGCAGCATATTTTTTTGGTGCAGTCTTTTCTCATTGTTCTCTCATTTTTCAAGTGATGATTATATAATATTGAATGTCCAGTGATGTTTTGAGTGAATTATTTACTTTTATGATAGTTCCTATTTCTGTGGCAGTTGCCTAGTCAATTTATAACTATATGAAATATTCATGCTAGATTATTACTGTCCATTTTCAAAAATACCTAGACTTTTTTAGTGACTGTATTTTAATTTTTCTGACACAATCTTCTATATCACAAGGATTTACACATTGTTCAGTCTTCCTGCTAATATAATTTTCTATATATCATATTAGCACGTTAAACCATTAATTACTGTATTGTCTTGTGCTTATATAGTACACTAGTTCACCAGGCGCTATAACTGTAAGTCAACATTTTAAATGTATGTTATTGGGAGTAACCAAAACACATCCTCAGATGAAGACCATTCATGTCAAAGCACTGGGGCCTTTTTTCTGCATTCTCAGCTGGAACTCTGTTTTGCTCATAATAAAAATTCATTGAATTCCTACTTGCTAACTGCAGTTTGTCCTTGTGTACTTCTTGAGTGCTAGTACTACCTTTTTTCATTTACAGGAACTATAAGCCTGTGAATCTGATGTCTGTTGTAGGGAAAGTACTGGTAACTATAATTAAAGAAAAACTTGAAAGTTAGTTAACCAGTAACAACTTTGTAGATGATACACAGCATGGATTCTAAAAGGGCAGACTGTATCAGACTAATTTCATTAAAGAGCTACTGTACTGCCTAAAACCAATATTAGATTTTAAAAGCAGCCAACTGTTACTTTTTATAGCTAAGGTACTTTTTCTTTTTCCTTTGTTTAATTAGAAGACTGTTTACCTGATATTGGTAGGTGTGATGTGTGGAACAGCTCTTAGCCTGGCAGCTGACATATTTTGTTCTACTGCCCCACACTACATCATCAGGATTGTGACCTCACTGACCATGACATCACTGCTACGCTGATAGAAACTTTCAAATACTTCAAGGGAATCAACAAAGTTCAAGAGGGTAGCATCTTTCAGAAAAAGAGGTATGCAAGAACAAGTGGGGCACAATCTGAAGATAGAGAGGAGACGGCTCAGAGATAATGTGAGGAAGCATTTTTTCATGGAGAGGGTTGTGGATGCATGGAACAACCTTCCTGAGGAGGTTGTGGAGTCAAAAACAATGGTGGAATTCAAGAATGCATGGGACAGTCATAAGGCAATTCTAGGGGGTGGGGGTAGGAAGAAGTAGGCTGTTGGTTATCTAGGATCTACAGCTTATCCATTAGGTAGGGAAATGGGCAGACTGGGTGGGCTTAGCGGTCCTTATCTGCCATCACTTTCTATGTTTCTACTTAGGAACAGCAAGTGAGTGACTGCTGGGTCATTCACCTGTGATGTCACTGTCATTGAGATCATAATGCTGATGATGTAGTGTGGGGCAGTAGAGTTAGATATGTCAGCTGCCAGGCTAAGTGCTATTCCACACATCCAGGACAATATTATCACACATAAGACTTTCTGATGAGCAAAAAGGAAAAGAATAATACTTTAGAAATAAAAAGTTATAATTGACTATTTAAAATGTGTATTATTCTCCAGTCTGCCTGTTTTGGCTCCACTAGCTCTTTAAATTTTTTGTGCCTGTAAATAAAGCTTTGGACAAGGGATTGTCAGTGGATATGGAATGTTTGGATTAATGCAAGGCCTTTAATACTGTGCCACATAAGGAATGAATTTAGATGATAGATAAGTTGGGCTTGAATAAAAGGCTTGCAAGCTGGATTCAGTAATGGCTTTATGAGAGGACACAGAGGGTCAGTCTTAAGGAGCACATGTCAGAATGGGGCCAAGTGACAAGCAGAGTTCCACAGGGCCCATTGCTGGGACCTACTTCTTTAATATTTATGTATCATCTATGCAGTGCAAGCAGGGTGGATGGTGTGTGAGTTTGCAGATGATAAGATCGGTGCAGTAGTGGATACTAAGGAAGCAGTTAACAAATTCACTGAGGTAATGCAACAGATTGAAAATTGGGCAGTTCAACACAAATTACATTTCACACTAGAGAAATGTACTGTATAGTTCATGCACATGAAGAACAAGAACCAGAGTACTAAGAATCATCCGAATGGTATTGAGCTTGAAGAATCCTGTGCTGAGCATGATCTGGGAGTACTGATTACAAATAACTTTAAATTTGATAGGTATTGCATTGAATTAGTGAAAAAATGTTAAAGGATATACAGATGTATTGGGAGAAACATAACTAGTAGAGACAAAGAAGTTATCACACCCTTGTATGTCAGTGTGGCACAGTTTGTAGCACATCAACCTCTGGGCCAGAAGATTGTGGTTTCTTGTCCCACACCAGAATTGGGCTCATACCTAAAATGCTGGCACCCAAGTACAGTATGGGGGAAGGGTGCTGCTGTACTGTTGGAGTGTGCCAACTTTTGGATGAGATGTTAAACCAAGGTCCCTTCTACCCATCTTGTTGCTGTCCTGGTGTGTGACAAGGTGGAAATAAAAAAAACCAAGGCACTCTTTGCAAAAAGAGCAGGGGACTTTCCCCGGTTTCCTGGCAACATTCCCTTTCCCATAAAACCAGTTCATGCAATTTGTCCAGGCTGTGTGTGAGTGTTGACATGCAATATGGCTGCCACTGCACATTCTGTCACTTCACTGCCAGACTAGCATTGCTTGTAAAGTGCTTTGGGATACATTGTGTATGAAAATCACTATATAAATGCTAATTCTTCTTTTTGTTGTATGGAGCACTTGTAAGGCTCCATATTTATTTTTGTATTTAAAGGGGAAGCAAACACTGCAGGGGTCTCTCAAATTTGGAAAGCCCATAAAAATATATTTCAAATGATGTATGGATCATCTTTGTAGGAGTCAAGAGTCCTTGGATAGGAATATCTAAATACTCTGTAGATCAAACAAGGCAGCAGCCATTTCATGGGATCCTGAGACAGAAAGTGATGTCACTGAGGGGCAAATTGTAATGAACAACATAGAACTGGACCCTCAGTGACATCACTTCCTGTTTTAGGATTACATGAAATGGCTCCTGCTTTGTTTTCATTTACAGATAATTTGATATTCATATCTCAGGACTCCTGAAACCTAGAGCTAAGCCTAGTACCTCATTTGAATGATCTTGTCTTGCAATTTCACAATTTGAGTGAGCCCTACAATGTTTACTTCCCCTTTAAAAGTTAGTCACCTGGAAAGGCACACTGAGCCAATGCTCATTTCCAGGTGCAACCCCGGGGAAGGGGGAAAGGAATAAAAGTCAAGTAGGCAGTTACAAACAAATGAAGTGCAATAACATCAGTGCAAGCGCAGTACAGTAGTTAACAAAAAGCGGCAGGAATACATTGAGGTACATGGCAAAAACTGTACATAGGTGACTTAAAAAAAATGTTACTAAAGGTATGCAGTGGGGGATACAGGTAGATATAATTGGAATAAGGTGAGCCCTCACTCAAGAGAGAAAGGGTGTGGGTAGAGTGAAGGCACATATGAGAGGTATGGTTAGCATAGAAGGGGAGAAAGGGGGCAGAGGAAGAGGAGAAGGGAGGATTAGAGGGGGAAGTGACAGGAATAAGTAGGGGGGAGGTGGGCTCAAGCAGCCATTTTAGGATAGTAGAGATGGGGGCTCGTGAAGAAGAGGGGGGAGCAGTTCCAAAGGGGGGAGCTTGTATGAGAAAACAACCTGACCAGTGCAGGAGCAAGGGTGAGGGATAGAGAAGGAGCATGAGTCTCTAGTGAAAGGGGGTAAGAGGAGGGAGCGGTTGGGGAGAGGAGAGAAAATAGGTAGGAAGAAAGGGAGGCAAACCAGTATTTACCAATGAGGGCTGAGCAGTGGGAAGGACAATATGAAGCTAGGGAGCAATGGAAAGAGAGGAACAAATGGAGCAGTGATGGGTGCAGGGAGGAGAGTTAGAGGCAAAGAGACAGACGGTGTTACAGAGGGTGTCCAATCTGGTGAGGGTGGAGGAAGGGGCAGCACTGTAAACCATGTTTGCATAGTCAAAAATAGGGAGGATCATTTTAACAAGCATGTTCTTAGGGACTTCAGTGGGCAGACCTTCCTTGTTCCAGTGAAGGATTCCTAATTTGGGTTGAAGCTTAGAGTATATAGTGTTGATATGGGCTGAGAAGTCAAGGTGACTATCAAGCCACACACCAAGGTATTTGTAAGTGTGAACTACCTCCAGTTGGGTACCGTCAAGGGTGGAGAAGACCACAGAAGGAGAGAGACTTTCCAGCTTTTGACTAGTGCTAAAGGTCATGGACACAGTCTTCTTGGTGTTTACTTTGAGCTGGATGGTGTGGAACTAGTAAAGCACATTGTGGAAATCACAGTGGAGTGAGGATATGACCACAGATATGGAGGGATCAAATGTGTAGATGACTGTCATCAGCAGACATGTGAATATGGGAGGAGATACAGACGGATGGGAGGTCATTGAGAAAAATACAAAATAGGATGGGGCCCATGATGGAACCCTAGGGGGACTCCGGCAAGGATGGGGACAGAGGATAGTACTCCACCTGCCTGAACAGACTGCTGATGGGTAGTGAGGTATGAGTGGAACCACTTAACTGCAGGGGTAGAGAGACTGGATCAGGCCAGCTTGTTCAGTAGGAGGGTATGGGATACCAAATTGAATGTCTTAGCAAGGTCAATAAAAATGGCTGCTGTGACATGACCTTGGTCCATCCCTCTAAGGACAGAGGCAGTAACATGAAAAAGGGAGGCGATAGTGTAGTGTTTTTTTCTGAAGTCTGACTGGAAGGGGGTCAGGAAGGAAGAGGAGTCTAGGAAGTCAACTAATCTGGAGTGGACTAGTGACTCTTGTAGTTTGGGAAGGGAGGAGAGAGATAGGTTTATAGTTTCCAGGAGATGATGGATCACCCCCTTTGTGGAGAGAGAGAGAGCACCTTAGTGGTTTTCCAGGTGAGGGGGACAGCACAGAGGGAGAAGGAGAGGTTCAAGAAGGGGGTGAGTGGCTGAAGGAGAGTAGGGGCCGATATATGGAGGATTTTGAGTTCCAAGCCATCTGGGCTAGGTTTTGAGGGGTTTAGAGACTTAAGGGCAAGGAAACCCTCCTGAGTGGAGATGGGGTAGTAAAAACCCACAGAAGAAGTGGGATGGGATGGGGGGGAGTGTTTAAGGACAGGCAAGGAACATCACAGGCTGTGAAAAGTGGTTGAAAAGGGAATGACAGCAAGATGGTCAGAGACCTGTGAGCCGCCTGCTTGGAGAGAGGGGGGAGGCTGGTTGGGGAAGCGGGTCAAAAAAAGAGTGGATAACTTTCCAGAAATTGGAGGGGGAGTTCAGTTTAGATTACAAGTTGTTTTTGAAATAGTAGGCCTTGGCTGCTTGGATAGACTCTGTGCAGGAGTTTCTAAGAGATCTGTTGTGCTGATGATCAGAATCAGAGTGGGTGGCCTTAAAACGGGCCCATGCATGGTCCCTAGATTTGCATAGCTCTAGGAGATTGGGTGTAATCTGGGATGGTGGGAGTGTTCCACTCTGGATCTTTCGAGGGGGGTGTGTGGGATAATAGGCATGGGATAATGGGCATAGGTTAATGGGATTCAAACCCAGGTCTCCATACGGAATATGGTGTGCAGTTTTGGGCACTGCAGTATAAAAAGGGAAATTAACTCATTGGAAGGGATTGAGAGGAGGGCTACACGAACTTTTTTCAGGCATGATGGAAAAGGCATTTGAGGAGAGAAGGTGTGAGCTAAACATGTTTACAATGGAACAGAGAAGGTTAAAGGGGGAGATGTTCCAGATTTATATAGCATTGCAGGACAAGCATATCCGGAGTTGTCTAGGGCTAGACCATAAGGAACATCAGTAGAATAAAGGGAGTTGTAACAAAGAATTGAAAGATTTCTATAAAACCAATATCAGAGATGCATGGCTAACACAAAGACTAGTAGCTATTTGTGGTTGGTGTTTGCATTTGTCATATACCTAATAAAGTATAGTTATTAGAAAAAAAAAAAAGAGTAGTGTCTATGTGGAACAACCTTCCAGAGTCAGTGGTGGACAGTGGAACAATGTCAATTTTTAAAAGAATTCTAGATGAATACTTCAGGAAAATAGATTTTTTGGATATGTCCGTTGAGAAATAGCAAGCACATCCATGGGCCAAAATCTTACTATTGCTTGTATTTTCCTATGAATCCTATGAAGAAAAGCCCCAGGTTCACACTGCAAAGTCATAATTTCTAGACAGCAAAGTTATATAATTTCAGTGCCTTTTGTTGTAGTAAATCTACTTTCACTTTTTGAGTCCAGAGTAAAGATACTGCAGAGTGTGCTGTGTGGTTTGCCTGAGGGGACTGCGATTATATCATCTATTCTGTAGTTCCAGAAAGAATGCTGCACCATGGATATCTCACCAGCATCATATAGAATTCTTCTTCATGATCATTCTTTGGATCCTTCTTCTCTGAATATCATTTAGTGTAAGCCATATGAGATAGCGTGTGCACATATCACACCTGTAGCACACTTATAAAATATATTACACACATTTATAAAACGGATCTGGAGTTTTCTATGTCCTGATTGGCTAAAAGGTACCTGTGGACATGTCCTTATCAGGGCACATTGTGCCAACTGGTGCCTTTTCAGCTAGTCAGGACTCACCACAAGAGAGATATCACTGTGCCAACATCATGGAACTGTCAACCTCTGTGCTGTAGTGCCCGAGCTGCAACCCCCACCCCGCTCGGTAACAGTACCTTAGTGCACTGAATTACCCAATCCAGTGAACTGAACTAAAATATTTATAATGAAAACTCTGACCTCTGCTGCCTGCAGCTCAGAAAGAGCTGCCAACGATCCTCCCTTCACAAACACCCGTTCGCAATCCACCAAGCGTTGTTGCGCATACTGCAAGAAACTGCTTTCATATCAAAGCCAACATCTGAGCCTTCACCAGCTCCTTGAAATAGCTTTCAAATCAAAGCTGACATCTGTGCCTCCACCAGCTCTTTGAAACAGTGTAACTGTAAAATGCTGCAAGCTGACAGCCATTCACTCACAAAAGCGCTGGGAGGAAAGCGCTCACTACAGTATCTGGTATGGGACACACTCGCTCCTGAAAGAGTCGAAACAAAGGGAAAAAACATACTAAATAAAAATAAATTAAAAAAACACATTGTGAACTATACGTCTGTTTGTGGGGATGGGGTCATAAAAATACATTTGAGGATCTTTGTCTCTGTATGGGGGAGTGTGAGGGGAGGCAGACAGACATGAACACCCACAACAAGGACTACTTTTCTAGTAAGATTTCTTTTACAATATTTGCCACTTTTTATTTGGATTTTTCAGCCTTTTAACGTATTTTTTAACTGGGGACCCATTTTATAAGCAGAATAAGACTCTCTGAGGTGTGGTTTAGGGGCTGATGAGAGCACTTACCAGGTTCTAAAGACACTTGGCGCAAGCACCTCATGCCTCATTACACACCTGGGGCATGCCCTTATCAGTCCATAAACCACACCTTGTCGTGTCTTATTCCTTACTTATCAAATGAGGTCTGACCAATTCAGCCTCTTCATTAATCAAGAACTAGCCACATGGAGGTATGCTACCCGTATATAAAATGCTCCAAAAGGCAGGTTATCTGACCACTAATGCAGCACTGGAAAGCATGATTGCAGAGCTGGAGAGTTAGTTAAGGCAGATGGAGTTCTCAATGTGGTGCTCATCAACTTAGAGGTAGTAGGAGTTGTGGAAGTAGCGTAGCCATTGGAGGGAAAAAAACGCAAGAATTTGGCATGAAATGGTGGTGGTAGGAGGTACAGCTGCTTATTTTATTTCACAATACATTTTATCATGTGCCAAAGCCTGACCTGAAGTTGTTAGAGCTTGTCCTTGAAGAAGTCCTTGAACCCATGACAAAGATCCTCAACCTATCACTAAGGATGTCCCAGTTCCCATCTTGCTGGAAACAGGCAACTATCACACCAGTACACAAAAGTGGAGACAGATCACTGCACTCCAACTACAGACCTATCTCCAGTCCTCCCTCCATTGTCTAAGGCCCTGGAGCGCATCTCCTCAGACCAACTAGTCGAGTACCTGGAAAAATATGACATCCAGTGTCCTGAGCAACATGGTTTCCAAAAAGGGCACAGTACCACCACTGCACTATTAGAATTCACAGGCTTCATCCATACCACGCTTGATCAAGGAAACTGTGTAGGGGCAGTATTCATCGACCTTACAAAAGCCTTTGATACTGTGAACCACCCACTCCTACTCAAGCAATTATCAAACATTGGGCTCTCCAGTGAAGCGCTGCTCTGGTTTTCAAGCTGCCTTGGGGAGAGGGTCCAGCGGGTTAGGATTGCCGGTGTCACCTCAGAAGAAAAGCCAGTCCTTTCAGGGGTCCCACAGGGGTCAATCCTGGGGCCACTACTCTTCAACCTCTTCCTGAACGACCCTCCCAGTGTCTGCCACCAGAAATTACTGCTCTACGCCGATGACACAATCACGTTCATCAAGCACCAAAACATAGAGTTCCTTGAGAAACAATTACAGCTTGAATTCATGTGCATCAAAGAATGGTTCAAGTCACACAAACTGGTCATGAACTACAGCAAAACGAAGGTTATGATCTTTTACAATGCCAGGAGTAAGTACAAATCCCGTGACCTCACCATCCTAAACCAAGCAGGGACCTTACTTGAACACGTTCCTGATTTTAAATACCTAGGTGTCACATTGGACCGCTCACTCTTCTGCCATCGACGCACAGATTCTGTCACCAAAGCCACCACCATCCATATAGGCCTGCTGTACAGGCACAAACACTGCATGATTCCTGACACTCTCCAGTTGGCTATCAACAGCTCTGTCACCTCCATCATCGATTATGGGTTAGCAATCTATGGCTCTGCCTACGCCTCTGCCCTCTGCAGAATTACAGTTGCACTCAACAAAGCATGCAGGCTGCTAACTGGGGCTGACCAACTTACACACACTTGTGACCTGTACACTCGGGCAGGATGGCTTCCTCTTATTAGTCAGATACAGTATCAGACCTGCCTCTTAGCCAAAAAAGTCTTCCTTGGGGTCATGCCCCCGGGCATTGAAAAGCTCCTCATTGACCACCACAGCACCCAATGAACTAGAAGTTCACAACAGCTAACCTTCCTTGACCCCAGATGCTGGACTACCATGTGTCAGAGGGCCTTTGCCCACAGAGCACCACAGTGGTACAATACTCTCATAGAAACATAGACTTTGATGGCAGACAAGGACCGCTTGGCCCATCTAGTCTGCCCATTTCCCTACCTACAGGATAGGCCGCAGATCCTAGTTAATCAACAGCCTATTTCTTCCTACCCCCCACAAGAATTGCCTTATGTCTGTCCCATGCATGCTTGAATTCTCCCACAGTTTTAGAGCCCACAACCTCTTCAGGAAGGGTGTTCCATGCATCCACTACCCTCTCTGTGAAATAATACTTCCTCACATTGCCCCTGAACCACCCACCATCTTTAAATTATGTCCCCTTGTTCTTGCACGTCTCTTTTTCTGAAAGATGCTACCCTCTTGGACTTTGTTGATTCCACTGAGGTACTTGAAAGTTTTTATCATGTCCCCCCTCTCCCTTCTTTCCTCAAGGGTATACATATTAAGCTCCTTAAGTCTCTCCTCATATGGCTTCTCTTGCAGACTCTGCACCATTTTAGTTGCCCTCCTCTGGACTGCCTCTATCCTGTCTATGTCCTTGCAGAGATGGGGTCTCCAGAACTGGACACAGTACTCCAGATCGGGTCTCACCAACTGTCTGTACAGAGGGATAACAACTTCCTGTTTTCTGCTGCTGATGCCTCTCCCTATGCATTCCAGCATACCCCCAGCCCTCCCTACTGCCTTCTCACATTGCTTGATAACCTTAAGGTCATCTGATATGATTACCCCCAGGTCCCTTTCCTTTTTTGTTGTTGTTACTACCTCCCCCCATTGTGTATTCTTCCCCTGGGTTCTTGTTTCCCAGGTGCATTATTTTGCACTTCTTTGCATTGAATCCTAGCTGCCATACTTCTGACCATTCCTCCAACCTTGCCAAGTCCCTTCTCATCCTTTCCACGCCTCCTTGTGTATCAACCCTGTTGCAAGGGTTTAGAGCCTGTGACTTCTCCTTGGGCAGTGGACTCACCATT
This sequence comes from Neoceratodus forsteri, assembly GCA_016271365.2. Lineage (NCBI taxonomy): Eukaryota > Metazoa > Chordata > Ceratodontiformes > Ceratodontidae > Neoceratodus > Neoceratodus forsteri. The sequence goes on from CM057458.1 coordinate 560,703,698, forward strand.
TGGTATGTTACTATGGTATAACAGCTAGTCTGTCATGTCTTATTCCTTATAAAACATTCCTGTTACATACTGTACATTGTTCAGTTGTGATCAAACTTGGTATAGCCAGAGCAGAGGAAGAGGCCTGTCATAAATAGTATCTGTCCATCACTCTCTGGACAGTGATCTGTACTGCCTAAATTTCCCTGCAGAACCCGCGGAACTGACCTGATGGCTGCCAACTGGTGGCCCCAGACAGCTAGCTCAGGGATTTAAGATGTCTCTTACACAGGTCTTATGTTCTAGTCTGCCAGCTAGGGCATAAGTTAAGTTGTTTTATACCTCAGATTGTAGTCTAATACCTGTTATAAAAATAGGTAATGAAATTCAAGCAATTTGATTGGCTAAGTGCATAGCCTGATTGCTTGGTTATCAGAGCACGCCTGGACTGCTCATAACTAAATGTTTAAACTTCAAAAATCAGTATAGAACTTATTTTATGAGAGGAATGACACCCTTTAAGGTGTCCAGGCATGCTAATGTACAGACATCTTGGGTGGTTGAATGCACTTGGTATACGCCTTGTACCTCACGATACACCTGAAGTATCTGTATATCAGAGTGTGCCTGTAGACCACAGTGAATGTTATTGCTCACTTATTATTACCTTCTTCACTATACTGTTTGCAGTTGGCTGTTCACAGTTTGACTGTAATATTTGTGTCACACATCACACCTCTCACTCTGGCTCACTTCTAGGGGATGGATCAGCTCGTCTCCTGCTGCATGCTCTCTGTAGATTGATCCATGCCTAATATTAGAGTAGATATTTCAGATGTCAGGAGTATTTCACATCCCATTAAGACAAAGAAAATGCCATATTCCTTCACTGCAGTCTTCCCATTTTCCCTTCACAGGCGGTGTCTGACAACATGGACAGCAAATATGGCTTTGTGTAGGATTTCATCACAGGAGAGGAGCTCACATTTGGGAAAATCAATGCTGCAGCGAAGTATAAGAACCACACGGAAGAAAGAAGAAGGGGAGCTGGCTGAGATTAGTACATCCAGGCTACCCCAGATACTCAGCAGACATAACCTTTGATATTATTTAACCTCATATGGTCTGGATACGAGTTGGAATGCTGCAAAGAAGGCTGAAGTGTGGATAATATTTTGTGAAGCAACTCAAGAGAAGAACTGTGGATTACAATTCCTGGCTTTTTTGGGGGAGGAATTGACTGTCTGGGCCGAGACCCACTGGTTGGTGGTAAGATGAATGGCTTGATGTGGTGTCGGATGGTGTAGGCCTTGATTTTGTGGGTGGGCTGGGTGTGGGTTTGCAGTGGTGCGGGGGGCCTGGCCACTTTTTTACCAGGGAGCTGGTTATTGGGGCCGGTGGCCTCCAAGGATTCCTTGTAGGATCTGCTAGTTGGTGGCTTTGGTCGGGGAATCATGGCAGCCACTGTAGACCGGGGTTAGCAGCCCACATAAATTTTTCAGGGTCCACATCTGGCCCAGAGTGATCCACTTCCAGAAAATGTTTTTACTGTATTTTCTTTCCTCCCCCTTCCTCTTCCGTCTGTTTCAGTTATGATCAGATTCTAACTTTGTTCATTTGTCTGGCAATGAGAGTGCATTCTGTTATCTCCTGGACGCAGTTGGTGAGAGCGCCTGAAGTTTGGGAAACTATTTGGCTTTATTCTTCTTTGGGTGAAATTCTCAAGATATTTTCATCAATCTGCTCAGGAGGTGGGAGCTCCTGAGGGTATTTCAGTCTCTGTTGGTGGTGAGAGGCTCAATGGGGGCTGGAAAACCTGATTTTTCCCCCAAATACTTTGTTTTTAGTATCAGCGTTCAAGACTCATTTGTTGACTTTAACTGATTCTGTTTTATTTAAATTGTTGTTTTGGATTTTATGATTTGATGTTTTATTTTATTTTGTTTTTAGTTTAATATTGTTTTGTTTATTTCCTGAAGTTATGGGAGGGCTGCGGGATATTTTCTTTTAAATAAGTGGTTGTGTAATTCTATTATTTTCTTTCATGGTATTTAGTATGCTGTTTTTTTTTTTTTTTTTTGAAATTTAAGTTTATTATTTTCCACAGAAATAATACAACCATAACCATAGTGTTTAGGAGACCAATCAATAAGCCTAAATCAGGCCAACCCCCCCCCCAACTATACAAATAGTAAATAACAGACATATTGGAGTCAGAAAAAACATCTTAACATAATTATCTGTCAGTCGAGAAACCCCAGAAAAACAAATCCCACCCCTCCCCCCAAGGTGCACCCGCTCAAAACAAAGTTAACAACTTCCAAAGTCTGGATATCCACATTAACAAACCATCTATCTACTGGCCGGACCAATAAGCCTGAATACACTGAGAGAGACAGGACTATATCACTTTAAAGTCTTATATTAGAGTGACAGCAATTATGTTACAGAGAATGAGGGTCCAGGGATCAGACCACAAACCTTAACCTCCTGGTAGGTAAGAAGACTGAAGTTTACCCCACCTTTTATAAAATAGGTCCATACGATACTTATAGCTGGCAATCAAACTTTCGGACTGGAGGTATGACATCAATTCTTTTAACCAATCCACAAAGGATAAAACTAATTGGTCTTTCCAGTGCCTTAAAACCAACTTTTTGACTGCCATTGATATCAGAGCCATATGGTACCTACGCTCCACGCAGTCTATCTGAGGAAAAATCACCCAGTACACAGATACCTGGAGAGAAAAACCTGCTCAGACCCAGAAGGGGATCTAAATTATCTTTAATAGAAGACCACACGGGGCCACTTTAGCACCTCCCAGAAACATGAATCAAGTTACCCTCATCTTGGAGGCAACGGAAACACCGTGGGAAGAGATCATCTTCGTTGAAAAAGCTTGACTGGAGTATAATATAAATTATTGACAATATTATATTGCACTAAATGGAACCTATCCTGAGTGTGATATTTGTGCAAGTTAGGCCATAGGGTTCTCCACAATGGTACCTCTTCCGGAGAAGATGCGTCCAGATCAAGGGACCACCTACCTCATCCCCAAATTAAAAGTCAAAAGATAGGAGTAGATCTGTGAAATGGAATGGGGTTGAGATGCCAGCATAATGATGTTAGAAAGGGGTGTACCACAGGCGGTTTAAACACAACCCAACTTATTACAAACCAAGTGTCGGAGTTGAAACACTTTGAAAGTCTCTACTTGGAATGCCAAATTTGGCAAGGATATCACCTGACGTGAGAAGAAAGTTTGACTATACAGATGTTCTACCCTGGAGTCCTTGAGTTGTGAGAGCCAAGTTACTCCTACCTTCGAGTCACCTATAGTAAGGTTGGGATTAAAGGTAATTGGCTGTCCAAAATCTGTATGATTGAGATCCGAAAACCTAAGACATTGGGCCCACACCTTAAGAGAAACCACACATATTATTAGAAATCAGTTGCAAAGTAAGCTCGGAGTAAGATAGGGTAAAAGTAGTTATGTCAAATTTAAACTCAGAAAGAAAGGTCAATTCTAAATGAAGCCATATTGGGAGGATTCTCAGGTTTTGCCATGAACCACCGTCCCAACTTGGATAGGTGGGCAGCCCAATAATAGAGCTGAAAATTGGGTCTCAGGCCTCCCCTTTCTTTGGGAGTGAAAGGGGAGCATAAGAGCAGTGCCCTTTCCCTTTCAGATAAAGGTAGAGAACATACTGTGGAGCTGTTGGAAAGGAAAGAGGAAGCCAGAGATTGGTAAGGTTCAGTGGATAAAAAATCCGGGGAGAACATTCATTTTAATGATACTGATTCTGCCCATCAAGGAGAAGTAGAAGAGATGCCCAACGTTGCAAGTCTTGACTAACTGAATCTCTAATCTTATTAAGGTTTAATTTCTTGAGCAGAAATGGGTCAGTGGAAAAGTGAATCCCTGGTACTTAAGAGAACTGAAGTCCATCTCATTCCAAAGGGAAGGAAACAACTCTTGAAAATGTAATTATTTAAAGGAAAATCTCACACTTTATGTGTTTAACTTATAAACCAGAAAGGGAACTAAACTGCCTAATAATATCCAGAGCTGCTTCTAATGATGCTACCAGATCAGACAGATGTAACAGAACATCATCCAGCGTCATACGAGAAAGAACAAGCTCCCTCCCTAAAACCTGACCCCTTTCACCGAGGCAGATTTAAGCTGAATCAGTAGAGGTTCCAAGTACAAGTTAAACAATAAAGGAGAAAGGGGCAACCCTGTCTAGTGCCCATGAAGAGACTGAAAGGAGGGATAATACCCCATTGCAATAGATTTTGCAGAAGGGCACTTATAAAGTACCTGAATCAGCCTTAAAAGGAGGACGGGAAGCCCATTTCTTCCAAGACGGCCCATAAAAAGGACCAGTCAACCCGCTCAAATGCTTTTTCAGCATCTAGAGAGACCAGAACAATTGGTTCTGAAGCAGACCGGGCGAACTGTGAAATATGGGACAATGTCCTCAGATGATCAGCAGCTGATCTCCCTGGGACAAAACCTGCCTGTTCAGGGCTCAAAAGCTCCATCCAGATCTTTTTAATCCTCTCCGCGAGTATTTTAGCTAGTATTTTAATATCATAGTTCTGCAGAGAGATAGGACAGTAGCTAGCTGGGTCCGAGGACTCTTTGTCTGCTTTAGGAATTAAGACTATGGTGGCCTCAGACAAGGCCTGGTCAAGTTCCAAAGCAACCTGAAAGTAGTTATATAATTTAAGCAGGATAGGGGTCAAGTCCTTAGAAAAGACCTTGTAAAAGTTCGCTGGGAATCCATCTGGGCCCGGTGTTTTGTCTGGGGCAAGGGAAGCAATAGTGCTCTGGATCTCCTCAACTGAGATAGGCGCCAATAGGCATGCCTGTTAGATTCCGGTATACTTGGAAGAGCCATTCCTCTTAAGTAACTCTTGAGATCAGCTACAGAGTGGGATGTTAGAGGGGACTATAAAGACTGGAATAGTATTCCCGAAGAACCCGATAATCTCTCTGTGCTAAGAAACCCTAGCACCAGATGAAGAAACCAGAGAGGGAATAATCCTCGAACTTTCAAGCGCTCTGAGACGCAAGCTCGCAATTTCGGATTTTCACCGAGATCAATATACTTAGCCTGGGTTTTGACCAGATAGTACTCGGTCTTTTCTTTCAGAAGATCCAGTAATCATTCTTAACTGAAAGAAGTTCTTTAAGATCTGAGACCAAGAGGATAGTGAATACTTACCTTCCAAATCCCTAATCCTGCCCACCAACTCTAACGCTCTAGCCAGCCATGCTTTCTTCCTAAGGGAAGCCATCTGAATAAAATCCCCCCTAAGATAACACTTTAATGCTCCCCATACCATGTCCACCCTAGGGGTAGAGTCCAAATTGTCTGCCAAAAACAAAGATAATCTCAAGCTAATCTCTGAAACACAGTGACGGTCCTTCAATAGTTGAGTGTTTAGCCTCCACATGGAGTCACGAGAAAAATCAGGGCTAAGAGACAAGTGTACCCAAACCAAACCATGATCCGACACAATGATCGGTTCTATACCAGAGAGAGAGACACTCTGGAGAGAGGAGACACTAACTAAAATCATATCCAGTCTTGATTTAGTGCCGTGCGACTGCGATTGAAAGGAAAAAGCGTAAAAAGAAGGGTTAGCAACGCCACGGGTCACGAGACCCAATAACGAAACCATCTCACAGAGGGCTTTTTGTGCCGAGGAGGGTGCTCGCCTATCTTGGGGATCCCTATCCAATAATGAGGGGAAAGGTACATTCCAATCCCCTCCTAGCACATATTGAGTTGGCAAAAAAACAGCCAGCTTGTCTGTCAACATCATAAAGAAGTCTGGGTTACCTCCCACCGGTCCGTACACCGATCCCAATACCACGCTCTCTCCATTTAAGTTGCCCTTAACTAGGATGAATCTCCCTTCCGGGTCTGAGCAAACCGAATCCTTGATAAACAAGACATGTTTTTTAACTAAAATTGCCACCCCTCTACTAAAATGAGAGTTCCCAGCAAGATAAACTTGAGAGAACCCAGACCGAGAGAGGAGATTGGCTTCATCCCGGCCTAAGTGTGTTTCTTGCAAAGAAGGATATCTGTGCCAAGCAAGGAACAGTGATTAAAAACCTGCAGCCTTTTACCCCGATCCCTGAGCCCTCTCACATTCCAGGACGCAATATTGACTATATTTTTAGCCATTTCAAAAAAAACTTACAATAAATGGATACCCAGATAACATAAATCCAACCACTTATAGCAGGGTGCACCTCCCAAACAGCCAATCCCATGCCCCATTTAGAACTCCCTCCCCCACCCCCTTGCAAAAGAGAGCCCAGTCTCCTATAAAGATAACATGAAACAGCATATCGTGACCCCCATACCCCCACCCCCATCCAACCTCCGAGATTCCGTAACAAACAAGCAGGAACCCTCCCCAGACAAGGCAATGAAACCAAAATCTGTAACCGAGAAGAAAACCCTCCCTCCCCAAAACACTCCACCACACCCACCCCAAAACTATTATACAGAAGGAAGCCCAAATATCCGTAATCCCAGATACAGTCTTTATGCCGATTACAACCCCCAGGATCCCCATGCGATCCTCCAACTCCCAGAGCCAAACCCAGTAGCCATATATTATAGAGACTCATACCTTCCACTGCCAAGTACAGAACCTGACAGCTACCCACCAATGATTGCAGCAACTAGGCCCTGGGCAGAGATTAGCAACCCCCACCGCACAGCTCATGATCCCATCCAACTCGCAGCTCCCTAACCCCCCAGCCGCCCACCCTCCCCAGTCCCCGTGTACCCATAAACACTAAGGCCAAAAAATTAGACAGAGCAGAGAATGGGGAAAAGAAAAACCAACACCTGAAGGAAAGGAAAAGAACCCCTGCTACATAGAGCCTCCTAGGCCTCCTCAGCCCGGTGAACCCCAAGAATTCATTCCTCCGCGCCTCGAGAGTCATACAGCTGGACAGAATTAAATGAGCCACTTACCGATGCCACCACCATTCCAGCTCAGGAGATCAAACCTAGCCGTTACACCCATATCAGAGGCAGAGGGAAGAATCCGAAAGCTCCTATTGCGGTTGCCGTTTAGAGGGACCTAAATGCAGCGGACTCAGATTGTGCTACACTCCGGAAGTTTCCCCAGGAAACCACGACGAAACCAGCGTTTCTGCCACCAGAAACAGGCCCCATAAAAGGAAAGCGCCGGATCGTCAGGCTGCGACCGGGGCCTAGACCAACACCGCCCTCACTCTGCGATCCCTGCCGCCCACCCACCCGAAGACCAAAGGAAGCGCTTAAACACCAGACCAGACAACGGAGAGCACATCCAGACAACACCAACCAAGGTATGTGACAGGAGGGCGGGAGGCACAGGACAGGAACAAAGGGTCAGGGGGACGCCATCACCTTCACCAACAAAACAACACAGACTCTGATAACCACATAAAAAACACACAGTCAGGCAGATACAACATCAGAGAGTCCAAAGTTATTTGTTCAGCCGGATCCCTTGAAAAGATCAGGCAGTCTGCCAGCCAGTTCTTTAAGAGCTGCTTCGGGGGTGTCAAAGCTCGTGGCCATGCCTCCAACAGTTACTTTTAAGGTGGCAGGATAAATCATCCTAAACGGTATTGCAGCTGCTATAAGCTTTTGAACAATGTGGTGATATGCTGCCCTCTTTCCTCGGATCTCCTTGGGGAGGTCTTGGGTAATCCGGATCCTTGAAACACCCCACAAAATTTCCTTGAGTTCCCGAGCCTTCACAAGGACATGCTGCCTGTCCAGGTAACTCAAAAATTTAATAATGATCGGGCGAGGGGGGGAACCAGCTGCAGTTCGAGGACGTAGCGAACGGTGGGCCCTCTCAAGGTGATAGGAGGCATTAATAGGTGATGGGCCCACCACTTTCACCAAGAACTTTTGTAGGAAAGCCATGAGGTCTGGGCCTTCTTCTAGCTCTGGAAGGCCCATTATTAACAAATTGTTACGGCGACTTCGCCCCTCGAGGTCCTCAGTTTTAGTTTGAAGCCTCTTCACTTGCTGCTTTAGCTCTGTTATTTCTGCCTCGGCCCTGGTTCTCCAATTCTCAACAGAAGTGACCTTTACCTCAACATCCGAAACCTTCCTGGTAACATCAGAGAGGTCGCTACGCAGGGATTTAATTTCTCCTGTCAAACCCACCAGGAGCTCCTTCACAGGGCCAAGCTCTTGGAGAAATTTGTCTTCCGATAGAGGTGTAGGCTGCCCCATTTTCTCACTACTACGATCCGGCCTAGCTGGGGCCTGGTTCCTCTGTTTCTTTGCAGCCTTCTCAGGAGATGCAGGAGGGGTGTGCTTAGTGAAGGCCTGCTTCGGATCCACCTCCATCGCGATCCAGCAAGGGCTAAAAATCCCAGATCGAGATGCCTTATCGATCACTGGTTGTTGAGAAACTGGTCTATTAAGTGATTTCCTCTAAAAACCCCGTCAAAATGCACTTTAAATAACAAAATAGGCGGCCAGAGGGGGGAGCTCAGGATCTCAGCTGCTGCTCAGATGAATGCCATCATGTGACTCCCTTTAGTATGCTGTTTTGTATATTAGTGATTTAGTTAATGGGAGCGTTGTATCATCACATTAGTCACCAGAATGTGTTGGAGGCCTGCCCCCACAGTTGTGTGCTATTCACCCTCTGCTCTCCATGCCCTCTGCCCCTTTTTTCCGAACTCTGCAATTTACAATCTATCAGTGCTGTAGGGCATTGGGTATTGACCACCGGGGGAGGAGGGGGTTGGGGGCGTGAACAGTGGAGGGTAAATGAACTGGGCCATTGTATTGGGGTTGCAGGATCCAGAAGACACCCTGGGGCAAAATGGAACTAAGACAGGGGTCCACCTTGTCTGGTTTCCATACCCAAGGGCATTACCAGTTTTGGTGGGCAGGTGGTCCGGATGGTGCTGGAGGTTCATTCAGCTTGGGCGGTGTTATGCAATGCCAGGTCCGCTAAGAACAAGACTGCAATAATTGCAGATCTTGTTGGAATGGTGGACCTGGCTTGCATCACCGAGACCTGGCTGGATGAGAACTCTGGCCCCATTTTGGAGGCTTTAACTCCAGCTGGGTACTGATAATTCACTGCTCGAGATTGGAATGCGGTGGGGTGGGGGTGCGTCTGTTTTAAGACTGAACTTAATCTCACAAATGTACCACTTGAGGAGGCTGAGTCATTTGAGTGTACCGCAGTAGCAGGTGTAGGTTGTAAGATCGCTGTCATCTACTGTCCACCTGGCGATGAGAAGCTGATCCTTCAGGAAGTCGTGGATTTCGTCATCAACATGGCACTTGAGTCACCCAGGCTGATGATCCTGGGCAACTTTAACCCCTTGGTCAATGACGAACTCTCGTAATTTTGACAACACTTCCTTCAGTTGATGACATCTCTGGGCCTTACACAGATAGTTACTACTGCTACCCCTAAACACGGTCACTCTCTTGACTTAGTCTTCCTCCTGGGGATTGAAGCCTCCGATTTGGGGGTGGAACCAGTCAGATGGTCTGATCATTACACCATGGAGTTTAGTTTTAGTGCCCCCTTCGTAGGCCTGCCCCTGTGGAGCTGGTCAGGTACCGCCCTTTATGAGAAGTAAGCTCTGAAGTCCTGATGGCAGTGCTTGATCTATTGTCCCTCCCAGTGGCAAGCAATGATCTGGAGGCCCTTGTGATGGCCTATAATTCAGCCATTACATCAGCCCTGGATGTCATTGCTCCCGTTCATGTTCATACTCTCGCTCTTCGTCCCTCGGTCCCCATGGTTTGATGGGACTTTGAGGGAGATGCGGCGATTAGGACAAAGGCTGGAGCATTGCTGGCGAAGGTCCGCTCTTGATGCTGACCGCCTTAGATTGATGGACCATTATCAAGTCTATCAATCTGCAATCACCCGTAAGAATGCAGAGTTCCTGTCTGGGGAGATTGCAGTCACTTAGAATCGACCAGCTCATCTTTTTCTAATTGTGGACAGACTGTGCAACCCAACCTGCCTACAAGTTCAAAAAACTTTTTCGCAAATAGAGTGTGATGAGCTTGCTCAATTCTTTGTGTCTAAGGTGGCCGACATCAAGGTGGTACTTTGGCCAGCACACTCTATGGGTGATGCAGTTGATCGGATCGAGGCCACTGCTTCTCGGCTTTCCTGGAGTACGTTTGACAGACCTGAGTTCATGGATGTTATGCGGATTGTCCAAGGTGCTCACCCTATGTGCTGTAGTTTGAATCCTGGACTAACCTCCCTGATTCTGGGTTGTATTGATTCCATTGGTCCAGTCCTAGCATGGATAGTCTGGTGCTACTTGGAAACAGATGAGTTTTCTAGCTTCCTGAAGGAGGTGGTGGTAACACCCCTCTTGAAGAAAGCTTCCCTGGACCCAGACTGCCATGCAAACTACAGACCAATCTCTAACCTTCCCTTTCTAGGGAAGGTTATTGAGAAAGTAGTGGCTGGGCAGCTGGAGAACCATTTGACCATCCATGACATCTATGAACCCCTCTAGTCCAGATTTCAAAAGAGACATAGTACTGAGACAGCACTGGTTCGGGTGCTCAGTGATCTCCTGATGGTGAGGGATCGGAAAAACTGTTCCATCTTGGTTTTCTAGATCTCTCATCAGCATTTGACACTGTGGACCATGGGGTTCTGCTTGGCCATCTGAAGTTCATCTGTGGACTGTTGGGCACAGTCCTTAGGTGGTTTACATTTTTCCTCACTGGAAGAATTCAGAGAGTGGTGTCCGGGATTTATTCCTTGGACCCAGTGTCTCTGTCTTGTTGGGTTCCTCAGGGCTCAGTATTGTCCCCCATGTTGTTTGCAGTGTATATGCTGCCTCTTGGAGACTCTGTAAGAAGGTATGGGCTGAGGTTTCACTGCAATACTGAGGATACCCAGCTCTACCTTTCTTTTGCACCTGATCAGGATGGAGCTCTCTCAGCTTTTAATAGCTGTCTTGCAGAAATCGAGGAGTGGATGAATTCCAGTTGGCTAAAGTTGAACTCGGAAAAGGCTGAGGTGTTGGTTGTGGATTCAGCGTGCTGGATAGGGGGTCCGGGTGTGGGCTTCTCCTTGGGGCTTATCCTTGGGGGTGTCTCACTCCCGACCTCCGAATGGGTTTGGAACCTGGGGGTAATTTTTGACGAGGGACTGACTCTGCATTCGCAGGTGTCAGCCATCATCAAATCTTCTTTTTACCATCTGAGGAACATCTCCAGGATTAAGCACCTTGTTCGATCTGGTGATCTTCCTACACTGGTCCATGCCCTTGTGTCCTCACGCCTGGACTACTGCAACTCCCTTTATCTAGGGCTACCTGGGGTAGAAATCCGTTGCTTGCAGCTAGCGCAGAAAACTGCAGACCAGCTTTTGATGGGAACTTCTAGATCCTGTCATATTATGCTGGTGCTGCGCTGACTGCATTGGCTGCCGGTACAGTGGCGGATCACCTTTAAAATTGGTTTATTGATGTTTAAAGCCCTACATGAACTGGGCCCAGATTACCTGAAAGAGCTTCTGGTTCCCTACCACCCTGGATGATTGCTCCGCTCAGCCAATGAGGGGTTGCTAGAGATTCCAAGGGTGTGTTTGAAATCATGTGTTTGAAATCATCTGAGGCCCGTGCATTTATGCATGCGGCCCCAACCCTTTGGAATTCTCTACCCCATTGGGTATGGGAGTACATGACTGTGGAGAGATTCAGACAAGCTTTGAAAACTTATTTGTGGATCCACATTTTTGGTGAATGAATAATTGTAAGAAGGGATTATTGGTTCTATATTTTTATGATATTGATTGTGATATGTCATTTTAAAATTTGTTAGGTGCCTTGATACCTTGAAAGGCAACATAAAAATAAGGTTATTATTATTATTATGCCTGTCTGATGTTTTTTAAATGTTTCTGAGGTGTTACACTTGACCACAGCTTCCGTGTCTATTTTGTTAGTGCTCATAAAAGGTGTTGGATTGACAGCACTGGAAACTGAAGCCCTGTGTTTATCCATGTGACAGATGCAGCACAGGCAATCACAGTGCAAGTTTCCTCATACTGCCCACCAACGTGCCTCAACCCTGTCATGAAGGAGCCACCACGTTGTGATGGGTAATTTAGACTCCATGCCCATTCAGTCACTAGCCTCTCATGTGGTACTGCCAATGAAGGTGCTAATTAGTGGCAGTTGTGTTGGTGATTTTGTATTGTGCATACCTGCTCCCTGACAACTGGACTGAAACCACCATAACTCATTTCACACAGGCCACTGAGCAGCCCTCAAACGATAATGGCTTTCAGCCACTACCAACCTGGGCTGGATTTATACCAGTGGCCTACAACAGAAAGGCTCCTTCACCTACTACAAATCCAGTGAGCCAACCAGCTTCCTCTAGTGGCCTTTTTCTGAAAAAGATGCATTAAATTGGTGTTTAAAACAATTACGACAGTTTGTTCTATACTGTATTGATCTCTCACATTAAAGAAATAACCTGTTTAAAAGGTGAGCTCCTATATTAAACTTCTGCTATTGTACCTGTTTTACTGTAAATCAACATTCTGTTATGTTAATGCTATAATGTATAAACTAACTATGGTGCCCATTTCATCAACACGAGGACACAATTCAGTGATACTTCTGCCTTCTTAACAATATAAGAGTTCCACTGCTGGGGTTGCAAGGGGGCTTCTCTTGCCATGTGGCACTGCTCAGGACACCACTGCCAAGTTCACGAGGGGGCTCCTTATTCAGGCTTCATCCCCTTCCCCCACTGATTGCTTCCAGGACCTGCTGGGAGCTCCATTTGGGAGCCAGCACTTGCACCCACCCCGCCCACTCTCAGCCAATCCGTGGGCTGCTTATTGTATTCACAGCTGTCTGCTCAAGTGGCTCATCTGCACAGCGGTCCATTTGTGCAAAGGACCGTTGTGCTAAGGACATCGAGGAGTCTGTCTGGAGTCACCCGTGAGTCAGCTGGTCGGCCGGTCAGGCTGCTCCCCATCCATGCACACCTCTACCAAATCTTCCCTAGTTGCAAGCTCCTGTGTATGGTAGCTGCTCCTGTATTTCCTTTCTCTGATTGCTTGTGCAAGCTGCTCTTGCTGAAGTGCCACAATAGCTCTCTCAACCTATACAATTGAGTAGCTACTGCTTTGTATGCCTCGCTAGCTTACCTTGTTTAAACCTGCTGCTGCACCTGTTTAGCTTTAATCAGTCACTGTTCCTACCTAAACACTTGCTGCTTTAACTTGATTCTACTTGCAGCCATGTATTTGCCTCTCACTTGCTTTAGGCAGCTTGCTCCTTTACTCTGGATTGTTTTTTCACCCTGTATAAAGTTGTGGGATGAATCCTCAATCCCTCCCTAACTGTACAGTAGCCAGGTTTCCTTTTGTTTATCTCTTACTCTCCGTTCTGTTGCTCATCTTTAACACTGCGACTTTTTATCTGTGTCTAACTCTACACTGCCCTCATGTTCTGTGTCTCCCTTTACTCTCTGCTACCCCTTCCTCTACATGCCTACTCTGGGTCTATGCCTTCTGACCCTCAAACTGCTCTCTCTCATTAAATTCACTCACACCTTGCTCCTCTTTCTACCTATGTATCTTAACTTTCTCTCCCTCCCCCATCCCCTTGCCCTCTCCTCCCTCCCCAACTCTTGCCTCTCCCCCCTCTTGCCCTATATCCCCTTCTCTCCACCCTCGCCTCCCCCTTTTCACCTCATTCCCCACCTACCCTCTGTATCCACCCCGGTCTCCTGCACTCTCCCTCTTTAAACTTTGCTTCTCCACTGCTCCCTCATTGCCCTACCTCCCCCCACCCAGTCTCTCAGAAAGTGGAAATTCCTCTTCTCGCACCTCCTCCTCCTCCTCATCCTCCTCCTTGCTGGCAACGTTGAACCAAATGATGGTCCCCCCTCTCCTCTTCCTCATATGTGCCCAAAGGCCTCAGTATCAACCACCTCAATATCAGAAGCCTCCTCCCTAAGCTCGACTATCTCAATGTCTGGATCTCCGTGCACTATCCTGACAGCCTGTGAATTTCTGAATCATGGCTCTCCTCTATAATCCCTGACTCTCATCTCACCCTCCCTGACTTTCACCTCTTTTGCCAAGACAGAGGCAAACGTGGAGGCAGCATTGCTTTGTACGTCCACCAAACCATCTCATGCTCTATCTCCTTCAAGGAAGTCCTCCCTGCCTCTCATGAACTTCTGTTAGTAAAACTATTCCTCCCTTCCACCTTTTCCATTTTTATAGGTGTCCTTTGATGAGTTGGCAAGATGGTGACCGGTGTGAGCCTTCCAGAAGCAGCAGCAGTGTAGACAATTTTATTTTTTAATAGTTTTTAGACTTAATTTGGTTATTTGTCTTAGTTATTCTAGTTAGAGAAACTTTAGTGAGTAAGACCAGTGAGACATTTGCACTTTCGGGGTTTTTTGGGGCTTTGAAGCAGTAGTAGTAATGTACCTTGCGAGAGTGTATATTCTTATTTGTGCTAGAATATTACTCGGATGCCAACCACTAGCATTTCTAGCATTGCTAGCATATTTTTACCTTTCGCTTGTCTTGTGGAGCTGTGTGATTATTCAACTTACTGGGATTATTTTGTCCTGTTTTACTCATTTGACTGTCTTCCTGCATGAAGCCGTGACTGCCTGACCTTTGGAGTTGTCCAAGGAGTTATTTTGAGTGGTGGGTCAAAGACCGAGGGCTGAGGACTGTAGCAAGTGCCAGTGACCTAGTAGACTGGAAGGTGATGAGTCTGTCTGGCTATTGGTGATCCCGGACCTTTGCCTTTGCTGAATGTACAGCGTTTGAAATCGACTGTTGACTTTTTCTGTGGCTCTGTTGTTCGACTGGGGAGTGGTGGTCCAGCCTGGGTTTTCCTGTGGGGAGGCGGCGGAATGCTCATTGGAGGGTGTAGTGCCCCTTTCTGCTTTGGGGGGCTATCCAAGGTGCACTCATCGGAGGATGATTGCATCTCTGGAGTTCTGGTCCTCGGGTTTCTGGGTTGGAGTGTCCACCTCCTGGGACATAACTTGGGGCTCCAGGTTTGCTGAGGTCCTTTTGAGAACTCTGTTGTGACTGCTGGATTGTTTGCCATCTTTGATTTGGGCTGCAGTTGCTGGACTGGGGGTGGCTGTTTGGGGTGGTCGGCTCTAAGGAGGGGCATTGAGGAGCACTTGCTGGTGGGTGGTGTGGCCTCGATAGCCTGGGGGTGTCCCAAGGGGAGGGCTGGTGGGATTGCACTTTTGAGATCCCTAATTCTGTGGGTCTGTTCAGTTTTGAATTGCCATCCTCTAGGGGCATCTTATTTGAGGCTTCTGGACAGAGTGGAGTGGTGTCATTTCTGGATTCGGTTGCTATCGGAAGACACTGTGGATACCCTTAGAAGATGTCATGGTTTTGTGCAGACTGAAAGTTTTACAAGTTTTGAATAGTTGAGACTGTGAGAGAGCCTCTGTAACTCTTATTTTACTCACTTTGATAGACACACATTAACTGCTGTAGTGGGAGTACAGCAGTCTCGATTCAAACTTTATTGGCTGATGGTGGGGGTGAGAGCTCCACCTCTGCCAAATTTCAATTTTAGAAGCTGTGACGTGCTTCAGCCCTATTCCTGAATGCTGACTGTCAACTACTAGTGAATCTGGACTTTACATCATTGGGGGGATTGTAGGAGTTGTTTTATTCTTTTCTTGTATTTGTTTACGTGGATTTGTTTTATTTTTTTCTCTGTATTTATTTATGTGGTTTTGTTGTCTGACTGCTGTTGTGGGCTTCCATAGTTATGTGTTGGCAGAGATCTCTCCTGGTCAGGCACTGCTCTCCCTCTGAGCTCCGGGGCTTCTGTCCTTTTAACTGTCCTCCATTGCCCACTGAGGTGTATGGACAGTGCCGTGCTTTAGGGACAGTAGGGAGGAGGTGTAAGGGTGGGGATCATGGACCTGGAGAGAGAGTGGAGCTGGGATGGTGGATTGGGTTTGTGGGGACTAGAAGATGCCCTGGGGCAAAATGGATTCTGGAGAGGGGTCCTCCCTTCCTAGTTCCCATACCCAAGGACTCCACGTTGAGCAGGCAGATGACATGGCTGGCCTTGGTGTCCCATCCTACTCGGTCTATCAAAAGCAAGACAGCAGTGATTGCTGATCTTGTTGGGTCATTGGAACTGACTTGCATCACTGAGACCTGGCTGGATGAAAATGCTCACCTATTTCTGGAGTCAGTGATTCCAGCTTGGTTCTCAGTGATACAGCACCTGAGGATGGATCGTAGGGGCGAGGGTGTAGCCATATGCTTTAAATTGGAATTGGGCCTTGTAGATGTGCCAGTGTGGGAGACCAAATCGTTTGAGTGTATTGTAGACGCAGGTGTGGGGTGCAGGATTCTTCTTGTCTACCGTCCACCCGAAGGCGAGAAGCAATTCCTGCAGGAAGTTGCTGACTTTGTCGACAATATGGTGTTGGAGTCCCCCAGATGGATGGCTCTGGGGGACTTCAATGCCTGGATCAATGACAAACTCTTGCAATTTGGTCTGGACGTCCTCCAACTTAGGAACTCATTGTGCTTTCCACAGGTTATTACCTCTGTGACCCATAGTCATGGTCACTCATTGGACTTGGTTTTCCTACTGATTATGGAGGCTTCTGACTGGTTGTTGGAGCTGGTCATATGGTCTGACCACCACACTATAAGGTTCAATTTCCAGGCTCCCTCCTATAGGTCTGCCCCTATGGAGATTGTCCGGTACCACTCTTTAAGGGGTTTGATCCCAGACGGCCTTGCAGCAGTGCTGGACCTATCGGGTTTTCCGAGTGCAAGCTCAGGTACAGAAAATCTGTTACTGGCCTATAACAAGGCTGTGACTGAGACTCTGGATTCCATAGTTTCTGTCCATGTTTGCCCCCTCACCTTTCGCTCTCAGTCCCCTTGGTCTGACAAGACCTTCAGGGAGCTGAGGTGAGTGGGGCAAAGGATGGAATGGTGCTGGCTGAAATCAGGCCTTGATGCCGACAGACTTAGACTGATGGCCCACTATACAGATTATCAATCGGCATTCTCCTGTAAGAAGGCAGAGTTCCTGTCCAGAAAGATCACTGCTACACAGAATCGATCAGCTCAGCTCTTCTGAACTGTCGACAAACTCAGAAATCCATCCTGTCTACAGTCTCGGAGAGCACTGTCACAGGATAAGTGTGATGAGTTTGCTTGATTCTTTGCAGAGAAGGTTACCGACATCAGGTCTGAGATCTGCACAACTCATTCCAATAGGTGCAGTGGTGGTTGGTGGGTGGTTATAGTCCCTCGGTTTGTCTGGTTCAACGTTGACTGGTTGGCGATCGCTGATATTGTGAGGATCATCCAGAGTATGCGGCTGACCTGCTGTAGTTTGGACCCAAGCCCAACTCACCTCCTTGTGGGGTGTGTTGATGTTATCGGCCCGGTCCTAGCTGAGATACTGTGGTGTTCATTAGAGACAGGTGTGTTTCCTGACACCCTGAAGGTGGTGGTCGTGACTCCTTTCCTTAAGAAATCCTCTCTTGACCTGGACTGTCTCACCAAATACAGACCTGTCTCTAACCTTCCCTTAGTGGGTAAGGTTATTGAGAAGGTGGTTGCGCTGCAGCTGGGGGATCATCTTACCTTCCACAACATCTATGATCCTCTCCAGTCTGGATTTCAGAAGAGGCATAGTACCCAGAGGGCTCTAGTTCAGGTACTCAGTGATCTCCTGATAGCAAGAGATCAGAAGAGCCATTCCATGTTGGTTCTCTTTGATCTCTCTGCAGCGTTTGACACTGTGGACTGTGGTGTGCTATTGGAGCACCTTCGGCTGTTCTGTGGACTGTCTGGTACAGTCCCCAGGTGGTTCTGTTGTTTCCTCACTGGTAGGTTTCAGAGAGTGGTGTCGGGGATTTATTCTTGAGACTCATTCTTCCTGTCTTGTGGGATGCCACAGGGCTCCATCTTATCACCCATGTTGTTCGTGGTGTACATGCTGCTGTTGGGAGACATTGTAAGGTGGTATGAGCTGAGTTTTTACTGCTATGCAGATGTTACTCAGCTATACATGTCCTTTGTGCCTGATCAGGAGGGAGAAGTCTCAACTTTCAATAACTGCCTTGCTGAGATCCAAGACTGGATGAGTGCCAACTGGCTAAGGGCTGAACCCCGACAAAACCGAGGTGTTGGGTGTGGACCCGGGTTATCAGGAAGAGAGGCTTTCAGCTGGGTGGCCTTCCAGGCTTTGGCTTGGAGGCAGCCAGCTGATGACCTCTGATTGGGTACGAAATATCGGTGTTATTTTTGACGAGGGACTGACGCTGAGATCTCAGGTGTCAGCAGTCGTCAAGACCTCATTTTACCATCTGAGGAATTTTGCCCAGATTAACCACCTTGTTCTACCTGATGATCTTCCAACGTTGGTCTACACCTTTATGACCTCCCACCTTGACTACTGCAACACCCTGTACCTAGGGCCACTGGGGGTTGATATCTGCCACTTGCAGCTAGTGCAGAATGCAGCTGCCAGGCTGTTGACTGGTTTACCTCAATCATGCCATGTCATGCCTGTGCTCTACGGCCTGCACTGGCTCCCTATTCAGTGGTGGATCACCTTCAAAGTCAGTTTGCTGACGTATAAGGTCCTACACAGACAGGGATCATGTTACCTTCAAGATCTT
The DNA here is from genome assembly GCA_016271365.2 of Neoceratodus forsteri. NCBI lineage: Eukaryota > Metazoa > Chordata > Ceratodontiformes > Ceratodontidae > Neoceratodus > Neoceratodus forsteri. The sequence goes on from CM057458.1 coordinate 560,722,408, forward strand.
CTTTACCCCTACTGCCTCTCCCCACTCACTCCGCTTCACTGACCAGGGATTGCTCGAATTTCTCAGAGTCCATTTGAAGATCTTGGGTGTCCATGCATTTGCGTTTGTGACCACTACCCTGTGGAACTCTCTAACTCACTGGATAAGAGATTGCCTGACTGTTGAGAGTTTTAAATCTGCACTGAAGACACACCTTTTTAATCTTGCCTTTCCTGAGTTTTGATGAATAGTTAGTTAATGTCGCTGTGTATTTTAATATTTTTAAGATATTTTAATTTTAGGGGTTATAGTCAATGTACAAGCACTTTGCTCTATTTGTGAATTGTGCTTTTTTTTACAAATAAAGGGTTGATTGATTGATTGATGCCTCCCCTAAAGCCTCTCACTCTTCTCTCCTCAACTCTTTCTCCTCTCTCGACTCCTATGGTGAGAACTCATCTTTCTTGATGACTTCAGCGTCAACTGGCTCTCTCCCACCATGAAGCCCCTGTTCCACTTGATTGAGTCCCTGAACCTGACACAACTAATCATCAATCCCACCAGACTCATCCCTCACTCATCTAACCATTCCCTCCTGGACTGGGTGTTCTCTCCCCTCCATTACATCTTGGCTTCAGATGCTCTTTCTGATGCTCTCAGTGACCACTGCTTCACCTACTCCATAAGAAAAGTTCAACCCCCCCCCTTATCCCCCAACTACATCTTGCACTGGCCTCTCAGATCACTCAACACTAATGTCCTCTTTCTGGAGCTTGCCTCCTCAGATTGGTCCCCTCTTCCACTCAGGAAATCAATCAGCCTCGTTTTCTTTTATCTCCATCCTATCCAACACCTGGAACACTCATGCCCCCTCCACAAGACCCACCTGAAATGCTCCCACCACCTCACATAGGTCCATTTTAAGGCCTCCTCCTCCAACCACCAACTTTACAGGTCCCTACGGAACGCCTGCACTAAGGCTATTTGTGCTGCCAAGGCCCATTATTTCAAGTCCAACCTTCAGCTCAATTTTAATTCCCTGTCCAAATTCTGGAGTGATTCACTCCTTCTTTGACTCTGTGGCCCACTCTGCCCACCCCCCCAGTCAATGGCTCCCTGGTCTTGGATCACCTTGCTGTTGCTACCCTCTTTAACAACTTCTTCACCACCTATGCTCTGCCCTGCCCATCCACCTCAGCTCCCCCCGGCACTGGGTCTAAACAGTGCCAACAACAATACTGTCGGCTTGGATCATGCGGTAAAAATGGCACCAGTTTTTTTTTTGTGGGGGGGGGGCTCCACCCCCAGCACCCTCCATCTTTAGAATTCTCACTCTGAGGGTGAGAGGATCCTGGGGAAAGTTAAAATTCATGGGGCCATTATGTCCCCATGTAAAAAAAAAAAAAAAAGTCCTGAGGTGTGCTAAAATGGTTGGAGACCAGGATTAGAACCCTGGTCTCCACTGCTGTTGGCCAAGCTGTTCAATGCCCCAGCCTCCCCCTTCCCCATGGGAGCAGATCAGCCAGCATCCAGGATTCTGGTGCCCTTGTGGTTTCTCGGCACCACGGACAGCGACCAGGTGAGCACTTACAGCAACCGCTGTAAATCCCCCCTCGCTGTCCCTGTGAGTGCTTACCAGAGTAGCACTGTATGGTGCGGCGCTATTCTGGTAGCACTCACTTGACGGGGTACCACTCCTAACCACCCACCCAACAGCTAGTGGTTTCAGCTTACCCCTGTCCCCACCGAACGTTTACCATGTCCTTCTGTCACTTTATCCCTCCAAGCATAGCCCATCCTCTCACTCGCCTCTTGAACCTATCCTTCTCCCTCTGTCCTGTCCCTCATGCCTGGAAAGTTGCCATAAATCTAGCTATACACAAAGGGAGTGATCCCCTCAGCTCCAGGAAACTACAGGCCGATCTCAATCTTCCCTCCCTTGCTAAACTTCAAGAGTCCCTACCGTACTCCAGACTCGCAAACTTTCTAGACTCTTCATCCTTTCTCTTGTCTTTCCAGTCTGGCTTTAGAAAAAAAACACTCTACCATCTCTGCCCTATTGCACATCACTGACTCCATTCTCTACAGAAAGGACCAGGGTCACATCACTGCTGCCATTTTCATTGACCTTGCAAAAACCTTTGGCTCAGTCCCCCATCCCCTACTTCTGAATAAATTGTCTCAGCTGGCCTCTCTGTTCCTGCAGTAGTATGGTTCCACTTCTACCTCATGGGCTGACAAACAGTCTGTCTAGGCTGGTGGTGAACTGTTGTCCTCCCTCCCCATCCAAGTTGGTGTCCCCCAGGGATCCATCCTGGGCCCCATACTTGTCTCAATATTTCTCGATGATTTCCATTCCACCTGTGTTTCATCCCATATACAGTGAAGCCCGCTAGGATGAAACCCAGTTCTGCAGAATTTTGCAGCAGAGTTACTGCCAGAAATAAAGCAATTTCAATGGGAGTAAATCCCTTTTATCAAGCAGGACACTGTGACACTGCACTTCATCCTGTCGGGCTTTATTGTACATATGTATGCTGACGACTCGATAATTTACTCATCAGGCCCCTCCTCTTCTGCAGTTGAAGCCTCACTCCAAAGTGATTTCCACAATGTGCTTTACTGGTTTCAGGATAACCAACTCAAAGTCAACACAATAAAGACCATGACCATGACCATGACCTTTGGCACCCCCCAGAGACTAGCTAGGTTATCACCTCCCACAAACGACTCCACCCTAGACGGCACTCACTTGGAGTCTGTCCTCACCTTCAAATATCGTGGCATCTGGCTGGACAACAAACTTGATTTTTCTGTCCACATTGATGCTATTCGTGCTGAACTCTGCCCCAAGCTCGGCATCCTTTACCGTAACAAGGACTGCCTCCCCTCCCACATCCACTGAGAACAGTTAACTAAAATGATCCTCCAAATATTTGATTATGCTGATGTGGTATACAGCTCTGCCCCTTCCTTCTCTGTTACCAGACTGGACACCCTCTTCAACACCTGCTATCATTATACCTCTAACTCTCCTCCCCACACCCACTATTGCTCTCTATATTCTTCCTTTTCCACTCCCCCCAACCTTCCATCGCCAATACACTTCTTTCATTGCCAAATACTGGTTTGGCTCTCTTCCCACCTACTTATCTTCCCTTCTCTCCCTCCCCACCCACTTTCTTTACTCCATGGACCCCACACCTTCTCGTACCACATCTCCACTCTTGCTCTGCAAAGCTGTCTTCTCCTACTGGCTCCACTCCCTGTGGTACTTGCTCTGCTATCCTCTTCACCTTTCCCCCTTTCTCCCCTTTCTAAAACATCTACTCAGGCTCTCTTGCTCTTCCTCCCTGTTCCGGCAACCCCCCTCCTTGACCCCTCATCTTCCATTTTCAACACTGCTTCCCATCCCTCTGTTCATAAGCTCCTACAAATGGAGCCTCCTAACCCTATGCTTTGTCCCCTTATGTGTGAATATTATCTCACCCAACCCTATCCTGTCTCTTCTATCCTCTTTGCCTTCTCCCCCTCCCACTCATCAAAACTGCTACTCAGGCTTGCTTCTCCTCCTCCCAGTCCCAGTCACCCCTCCTCCCACTTTCCTGTCCTCTTTCTCGCAGCTGCCTACTCAACATGGTTTTGCACATTTTACTGTTTGCCTCTCTGTTTATATTCCAGATGCTCTGTTGTTTTGAACTGCTACAAACTGGATACAGCACTTTTATTTGACATTATTTGCTTCTCTGGTGTTTGTACTTGCCTGTAAGCCTCATCCCTCTCCTCTTCCCCTCTGAGTCACTCCTAGAAAGGAGCCTCGACTCAGCATGCCTTTCTCAGTTATTAGACTTTAAAATAAATAAATAAAACATCAGAAAACAGTTTGGGAATGTAAAAAAATGTACATATCTTCGCCTCTGTCTATGACTTATTTGAAAGAAAGAGCTGTGATGTGGTTTCTTTTCACCATTTACATTAGGTGTTATCATTGTCACCATGGTATCTTTGAAACACTGATAATGCCATCACCACAGACATGGTGTCTTAAAAACATCTAAGGACCATCTAAGGTTGCCATTACAGTGCTTTTCTGGCAATCTATAATGCCTCAGAGGCAGGATGAGAGAGGCAAACAATGAGCAACTCCCATTAGCTCCAAACACCCACAATTGTACCAGACCACTGAGAGGGTGTCACTTAGCACTACGTCCTGCAAACCCTCTCCTCTGGTAAAAAAACAAACGTTTTTAAAAGTGTCTGCCTTGCCAGTACATACAGTACTTTTTAATCAACAACTCATCTCTGGAAAGAGAACATCTGACTGCCGCTAAGGACTTAATCTGTTGTCATCTTTGCCATTAAAGGTTTTCAGACATGAATGTCCTTACTGCCGATACTGTTATGAATTTACCAGCTAAAAAGGGACAGGTCGAAGGATCCAACTTTTCCAGTATCCCCCCCCAGAGGGGGAGGACCAGAACTGTCACCAATGTAACTGGCTTGTATAGAATCTTGGTGCCAGTGTATTTGAAAGAGATTGTTGCTTAATTACCTGTGAATTGGCCATATAACAGATATTCTGTCTGTACTGCTTGAATTTATGTAACTGAATTAAACTTTACTTCTCAGTCTGTGGCAGCATTCAATGGATCCATCGCTTTTGTATGTTCTGTGGAGACTCCAAAGCAGAGATCCATGACCAACCTGACTTCCCACCCAAACAGTAGGTAATATGGAGAAAATCCTCTTCAGTCACTTTCCATGCAATTGTAAGCATGGACCAGGATGCTTACTAGTTGGGCTACATCTTGCTTTCAGTTTGGGGTCGAGTGTTCCTAACATGTTTAGTAGCGTACAAAGGAGACCACAATATCACTAGGGATATATATTATTTAAAGAGCTAGTGGAACCAAAATAGGCAGACAGGAAAAGGTTACAAATTTTAAGATGTCGTCAGTTGTAACTTTTTATTTCTGAAGTATTTTTCTTTTTCCCTTTTCTCATTAGAGAGTTTTCTATGCAGTAATATTGTGCTGGATGCGTGGAACAGCTCTTAGCCTGGCAGCTGACCTATGTGTCTCTATCCCCCCACTATGTCATCAGCATTGTGATCTCACTGACAGTTACATCACAGGTGAATGACCTGGCAGCTGCTGAGTGGCTGTTCCTAAACAGGAGTGATGTCAACGTCAGTGAGATCACAATGCTGATGATGTAGTGGGGGGAATAGAGATTGATATGTTAGCTGCCAGGCAGAGTGCTGTCTAACACATCACACCTACTAACATCAGGTAAACAATCTTCTAATTAACCAAAAAGAAAAGGAAAAGTACCTGTGGTCTAAAAGGTAATGGTTGACTGCTTTTAAAAGCTAATATTAGTTTTAAGCAGTCATTAGCTCTTTAATACACTAGATACAGGGTAGATAGGGGGGACCATGATACAGACCAGGGATAACATGTATTGTATTTCAGGACTGGAATAGGGAGGGGTACCACTAGTGCCAGAGATAGTTGTGCCTTCTAAATGGCAGATATGCCTGCTGGGGGGTTCCAAGTAGCACTATGTGAGGTTTTTTTTTCTGCCCATGCCAGCTTCAGCCTGGTCACGGCCCCTGTCGCCCCTCGCTCCCAAATCAGCTGTTCTACCATTTGCCCCCTGGCTTACCCCACAGGGCGAGGCCAGGGCACTGGCCAAAGTGTCACACACACACGGTTTGGGTTATGGAAGCCAGCCTGAGAGTGAGGAGGGGCGGCGAGGTGGCGTCATGGAGGCGCTGTGGCAGGACTTTCTATTTTGCTGCCTCTGGAGCCGGGTGCATGCAATGACACCGGCTGAGGTGGAACTTGCATGCTCCTGTGCTTGCTCCCCTCGAAGTGTCTGCACTCAGCTCCCCCCATGCTCACACACGTCACCTTGCTCCTCAGCCTCTGCCAGGGGGCACTCAGGTGCTGGTGCTGCAGATACCCCCTTCCTGGGGAAGGAGAGCAGTCTTCTGGATGCTCGATCCTTCCCCACCCCTGCCGACCCCTGGTGGCCTGTGCCCGTTCCCGAACATGAGTCGCCGACATGAGCATTGTGTGAGTTTTGTAAAACTTGGTTTTTGGAAGTGTTGAGCAGCACAGTGCAAGCAACCTATTAGTGCTACCCAAACCATTTGAATCTACTGCCTGATGCACCTGGTAGTCGCTTAGTGCCACACTCAGTGTGACTTTGAATATTGCACCGGGTGTGCTAACTGACTGTTCAGCACACAAGGCACAGTTAGCTTAGCACTAAACCTGTTAGCACGGCATAAACTGTTCCAATATCCTTCAGAATACACTATATTTTTAAAAAGTTATGTTTTTGGTAAAGAAGATTGTAACAGGCTGCCAGATACCGGACCTAGCAGTTAGAGCACCCATGTAATAATTATATCCAGTGCTTTATTACAGGGTTCTGAATTTATGGTGTGTGAGCAAGGTAAACATTTGGTCTGGATCATGAAACACTGTTGGGCTTTTTGTGATACTTTGAAACCTCAATAATACAGTCCGACGTATTTTAAAAAACCTTAGTGGTCATATATAACTGTACTTCCCTTCAGGGTTACAGTTCACTTTATATTTATCTCATTAGAGCTTTTGACACTGTGTGATGGGAATCCTACTTTTTACCTCCACAGGTCTTAAGCTGACAGCTGACATATCTATTCAGACATGCAGCAGAAGCGGGGCTGTGTTTTTAAAACAGCTCTATCATGTGGGATTGCTTAATTGCCACTGTGTGATGTACTGGAACACTCTGATTTTTTTGGCACATAATAGTATACTAGGAGTTCTCAAAATTACAGTGCCTCATATCTCCCAAGAACCCTGGGGGAGAGGTTTAAAAAGGGCTTCCACTATTTGTTTCTGCACTTGGTAAAGGGATGCGTCATATAAACTGAAGTCCAAACCATTTGCACTGAAACTGTGTGATCAACAATACAAAACTTTTAAAGAGAAACTACTGAAGTGGTTGGTGTATGGAATATTAAAAACTGAGTGAGAGTTAAACAAGAAACAGAATCAAAGCATTGAGCAGCCTTATTACTACAGCACTGCTAACCACACAAACACTTATATATATATTTTTTTTGGCATTTAAGAAACAAAAGACGTTATTTATAATCTCTGTGTGTAACATCTGAACTCCCAGTAAAGTGGACTGCTTAGAAGAGGTTTGGCTACGACAGTCTTGCAAAGGAGCAGGGCTATAAATAAAATTAACAAAGTACAACCTTCCAGGGAACTGCTTTTCTACAGGAAGAAGACTAAGGAAAATAGTGGCTCTGTGTTTTTTTAGGAGCCTTGTGTGTTAGTAAACCATTAAAGTCAGTGAAGGAGAACTACAACACATGGAAATCTCTCATAGTTCAACAAGGAGAGGAAGCAACAAGTAGACCAGGTTTTCTGTCTCCGCACTTCTTCTCAAGTGGTTTTTCTGGAGTTATGGAATCAGAGATGCCACGAAACTCCAAGCCTGGTACTGCAAAGACATCCAGCAAAATACTCCAGTTAGTCCTTGGTTTTTTTATATGTGCCACTCTGGGGCTTGGCATTGTACTTGTACTGGGTAAGTTTAAAGCTATCAGCTCAGACTGCACAATTGCTGAATTCATGCATTTCTTCAGGTTACTGAGGTATTGCTAATTTTGCTGAACATTTTTTTTTCTGAGAAACTACTGAAATTGTAATGTTTGTGATTAAAGCAGCTCAACATGTCATGGTAAGAAACTTTGACACATAACTTTTTATTCTATTTTAGCATGGGCTGCCTCCCCTACCTTGTGAGATCTCAGTTTTTCCCCCTTTGAGTCTGCTTTAGCACTGTATTTTTAAATATGAGACTATTAAAATTCATGCTCTTTTTAAAATGGCTATCCCACAGGTTTTTATCATTATTTTTAACTGTTTTGGAATACCGGTTGCTTGGGAGGCAGTATTGAATAGAGGTTAGTGCACCAAGCTGTGAACCTGGAGATCCAACAGACCTGTGTTTGAATGCCATCAGAACTATTTGCATGTTGCAGCACCCCAAACAAGTCATTTAACCTCCTTGTGTTCCTGGCTTGCACATAATGTAGAAACAAACTCTGGTATCGTGTGCCTTTCCCAGTCAAAAAAATTATGGAAAAACAAAACAACAACCCCCCCCCCAAAACAAAAAACAATTTTATTTTTTGTGGACTCTTTTTTTTCCTCCGGTCACAGTCTGTGGAGCCTCCTTCAGGCATCCTGCCTACTTCTGCCTTGCCTGAAGTCCTCCTACCTGTGCCTCCTTTCTCCCCCTCCTCTAGCCACAATTGATACCCCCAGTGGGGCAGCCCCTCCTCTTCGGGCGCTCTCCATACCTCTCAAGTGTCCCTGATTTTCAGGGATGTCCCTGATTTCACCTCAGAATTTTACTCTGTCCCTCCTAAAATCTGTGTTCCCCCTGACTAAACAGTGATGATTGTAAGAATAAAATTATGTCAAACAATACAGTTGCAAACTTCTTATTCTTCAGAAAATGTATTATACACTGAGTCCCTTATTCTGCCAGCTTCCTGAGTGGATAGCATCAATTTTAAAAATGTGTCCCTGATTTTGGGCCTTTGTCCCTGATTGTTTTAAGCCTTGTCCCTGATTTATGAGGCAGGAGGTTGAGAGGTATGGCGCTCTCAACAGTCAGCTCCAATGTGGCAGAGGACCCGGGTGGAGGAACCTGGAAGGTCAGACAGGAAGGACCTGGCTCTGGGCATGGGGGCAGGTGCCGTCACCTACTCTGTAGACCAGGGTTTTCCCTGTTCTGGTGAGCTCTTCTCCCCTCCCATGCATGTGCACATTCCAATGCAGGGCGCATGGCAACCCCTGCCTGCGTCGGGCACACGAGCTGTGTGCTACTCAGCGAGCTACAGCAATCCCGGTCTCCACCAGGAGCCGCTGAAGTGGTGAGCGATCCCGACCTCCCCTCCAAGAAGGAGAGCAGCCCTGCAGGTGCTCAATCCTTTCCCGCCCCTGCCATCCCCCAGTGCTCTGAGCTCACTCCTGAACTCGGGTTGCTGGCATGGCATGAGGTGTGGCTCCAGCACTTCAACTCTCAGCACCACCAGGCCGGCCCATAAAACACTTCTTGAGACTAAAGGAAATGAGGATGCAACCTACACTGCTCACTAACCTTATGAGGCCATGAGTGCTCAAAACTGTGAAGAAAAATGCTAAAAACCTGTTAATAGCCATAAAAAAGGAGCACATCTGTTATTTCAAATGCAACAGAAAAGTAGTAAAGCAGATTTGAAACATATAAAATAAGCATCTTACAAGTCAGGAGAACAAGTACATTCTAAAATAGAATAAAAAGGATAGCTCAAACATATTCTTTATAACGTGCACTGTTGCTTTAAGGGACCATCTACGGAAATGGATCTTCCACTAGCAGGTTTTTCCTTAGTACTTCTTATACATGAATTACACAGATTGCACAACTTCAATAATTTTTCCAAATTTTAAGATTTTTGGTAATAAAGGTAAAAAGTATAGATAACATTGCAGTTATTTCCTGCATTGCACTGTATTATACAATTTCCTTATCTAAGACAGTCATTTTTACTTCAGTATATAGCCCCATCATGATGCCTGTTTTTTGTTAGTTGTTCTCTGCATGTTTATTGAGAAGCATGTTTTAGCAAGCAGGAACTTTTATTAATGTAAGTGAAAGTGACCCTGCATAGGGTGACTCACAGTACTGATCTGCAGAAATAGGTATCAGAGGTATGCAGCCGAAGTCAGCAGTGAAAAGATTTCACCAAAAGTAGGTTGACACTACTGTATCACTATTTGTTTCACACTCTGCCTAAGGTAGTCTAGAGATACGAGGCATATTAGGCAATGTAAATAGCTGAGTAGCTAGGATGACAAATCAAAGCATTGTTAGCTAGCTACTGTACCTACTGTTCACACTGAGCCTCCTCTGACTCCTGGTGATTATGCTAAAATTTCCAAAACATTTATTTACTTTTTGTTAACCAGGTAGGCACATTAGACAAGTACTTACATTTTCAGATATAATCCAGGAGATTACAGCAGCCAAATACAGGAAAAGCAAGGAAAAACATGTTACAGGAAGGCTGAGATCCTACAAAAGAGGAGCCCTGGCCAACTATACAAGAAATACAGTAGTTATACAATGAGTAGGAGAGCCAGAAAAGACATCTATCCAGTAGCAACAAAACTGCAGAGTTGAAGTAAACATATAATGAAGTGTCAAGAGAGACATACACCTTGCATACTATTTCAAATACATTTCAGTATATTTTCTTAGAATGTAAATGCCTCTGCTGACTTTAGGCAGCAGTATTAGTTAGAGGCAAAAAATCTGAGCATTACATTTTTTAACAATAATGTATTTCTGGTAAAAAGATCATTATATCCATTTTTTCTTTTCATTTCATTTCATTCCTGAACTGAGATCTGTGGTTTTGAAGTTTTTAATAGTTCCTTGCTACAGCTACTGTGAGTAAATTAAACCCCCCTGGTGGGTTCTGTGCAGTTTACCATCAGAAACATGTGCCAGCACCATTTTAATGCATTCGCAGTATAAATCTAATTTGTACAGTCAAAAAATAACTTCAAAAGAAGAGATTAAAAAAAAATTACATTGGGGGCCATTATTATTGACTCGAGCCATTAATTACAAACTGAGCAATATAGAGAATAATGGCTAGGCAGGTGTGTGTTATGATGTTTTTTCTACACACCCGAGGTGAGTGATGAGCTATAAACCTCGAGAAGTTTATGAGCTCATCACTCACAGAGGGTGTGTAAAAAAACAACATAACACTCACCTGCCTAGCCATTATTTTTATGTTGTCTTGTGCCTGCTCAAGAAACATGCTGCGGTAACTTAAGAATAGCAGGTTTTGGAGGCGCGGTCCTGTTGTGGCCTGTGGCGCCACTGCTTTTTGGGGCTGGGCTTCGTGGCATGAATTAGGTTGCACGCTGTCTATGACAACAGTGCAAAAGTATGTCCACCACCTTGAAAGGTTTTAGACGCTGCAGTGAGGGAGCTCCACCTCATTGCAGGACATGCCTTTCCTGGTGTAAGTTTCAGTGCAACATGGCAGTGGCTGTGCCGTCTGCCTCACACAGTCCCTGGAAAAGACAACTTAGGGGGGTGCCCAATCCCTCTGTCTGCATCATCATGCCCCCCTCCCCAGTTCATCTGCCAATGGGGGAGCCAAATCCCCATCGGCATTATCCCCCCAACGCTCTTTTTTTATTTGCAGATGGGGTGCCCAATCCCTGTCGCTACAGTGCATCGAAAAATCTGCACGTGACACCCTCTCCCAGTTCATTTGCCAATGGGAGCCCAACCCCATCAGCACCATGTCCCCCAAACACTCTTTTTGTTTGCCAGCGGGTGCCCAATCCCACGTCTGCTCCAGTTCCCCCAAAAAACATGTAGGTGACATGCTGGGAGCCCACCCCAGTGTGTCAAATGTACCTGTAAAACAAAAACCTTCCCTGCGATGTTTATTTTTCCTGTAAAGTAGAAAACGATCCTCACAGTCTGCAGCCCCCTCCCCAACCCACGCCCACCTACTGCGTGCCCCACCTCCTCACACCCCCCCTCTCCCCATACTGACCTCTAGAGCCCGGTGCGATGATCTTCTGTGGACCAGGAACACGTCTGCACTCTTCAAAGCCGACCGCGAACTGAAGAAATGCCAGTAAGCTGTATAATGGCATAAATAGAGTTTTTTCAACTTTGATGCATATCTCAGGCATTTTGAGGAATTTTGCCACCAAATTTTTGACATGGGGTTATTGCGACTCCTCATCAAGAATTCAGTTACTGTCATGGCGTTATTCAGTCCTGAAATGTGATTTTGTCGTCACTGCACAGAATCACCCTTTGGGACTGATTAATGAAATGACAGTATCACTGTTCATGAGGTGGCCTCTCAAAAAGCCTATGTTGCAAATTTGGTGAAAAAATTCAAAAAAATGACTGTTTTACGAGCGTGCGCTATGCAGTTTCCACCATTAATTCGTGAATTTTCAATGAATCTGTAATATTTTCACTCAGATTTTCAACATTGCTATTTTTCCACACTGCCTTATGAACAGTACAGCTGTCATTTTTCACATCTTGACCAAAATGTGTTTTCGCACTTCTGGCGCAGAATAGCGTGGTCGCTGTGGGAAATCAGTGTTCGGGACAGAGTAAGAAAATCATAGTAATACTGTTCATGAGCAGAGGTCCTAAAATGCCTATGTTGAAAATCTGGTGACGAAAGTCTATTAAATAATTTGGGCTGGCAGTATAGCCTAGAGGTTAGAGGAACGAGGTGTGAACGAGCTTGACACATCCAGCAGACCAAACCTGAGTTTGATTCTCACAACCTCCACTTGCATACTGTGCGACTCTGAGCAAGTCACTTAACCACCCAGTGCTCCCAGGTCGCCCCTGAAAACAGGCACTTGTGCCTAGTGGGCCTTACCCGGTTACCAAAGACTAAAATAAAAATTAAAAAAATAAATGACTGTGCTATGAATGTGTGTTGTGCAGTGTTCACGCACCCTCGTCATTTTTCACATGCTGGCAGAAATGTGTTTTCACACCTCTGGCATAGAATAGTATGGTCACTGTGGGAAATCAGTGTTTGGGACAGATTAGGAAAATCACAGTGACTCTGTTCATGAGTAGAGGTCCTAAAATGCCTATGTTGAAAATTAGGTGACAAATGTCCATAAAATGACTGTTTTGCAAGTGTGCGTTGTGCAGTTTCTACGCAAGCTCATAATTTCAATAATTTTTAATATTTGTATTCCAGATTCTCACCATTGCCATTTTTTCACACCTCCTTATGAACAGTATAGCTTTCATTTCCCACATCCTACCTGAACTTTGTTTTCGCACATCCGGTGCGCAGTGGCGCAGTCACTGTAGGAAAATAATGTTCAGAACAGAGTAAGAAAATCATAGTAAAACTGTTTATGGGCAAAGGTCCCAAAATGCCTATGTTGAAAATTTAGTGAGAAAATTCCATAAAATGACTATGTTACAAGCGTGCATTGTGCAGTGTCCAAGCACAGTCGTAAGTTCGAGAATTTGTAATATTTTCACTCCAGATTTTCAGCATTGTCATTTTTGCACACTTTCTTATGAACAGTTCAGCTGTCATTTGTCACATCCTGCCCAAAATGTAGTTTTGCACATCTAGCACACAATCACATGGTCACTGTGGGAAATCAACGTTCGGGTAGATTAAGATAATCATAGTGCCACTCTTCATGAGCAGAAATCCCAAAATGGCTATGTTAAAAATTTGGTGAAATAATTTCACTAAATGACTGTGTTACAAGTGTGCAATGTGCAGTTTTCACACACGTGAGTATCTTCGAGAATGCTTAACATTTTCACTCCAGATTTCCCACATTGCCATCTCTTCTCACCTCCTTATTAATGGTGCAGCTGACATTTTCATATGGTGCAGAATGGTGTAGTCATTGTGGGAAATCAACATTCGAGACAGATCAACAAAAACACAGGGGCACTGTTCATGAACCGAGGTCCCAAATGCTTTCACAAGGTGGGGTCACAAAAAGGCCATGTTTTAAAATTTGGAGTGCAAATACCAACACACGCCCAGGGCGTTAGGGTTTCTAACCATTACATCTCACCCTGTACAGACTAACAGGCATCAGAGGTGTGTCTTTGGATTGTCTGCTGTAATGCTCATGACATTGGTCCTCCACCTCCACCCTGCAGCCACTGACAGGTATCAAGGTGTGCCTTGGACTCTTCAGCCCCACAGTTCAACCCATTCTCCTATGCTACACTCCTCTCAACATACTTCCTTATGAAATGGGGTGAGCATAAGGCCAGATGTCCCCAAGGCACAATGCGACACTGTCAGACTCTGCAGGAGTAGGGTGGTGAAATAACATGAGCGTTGTGCTTGACTAGCAACACACCCAATGCCTGTCACTCTCTGCAGGGTGGAGTGGGGTTGATGTCGGTTCTATACTTCACTGCTACTTCTATTATGTGACTCTCTAACTCCTGCACTACCAATGCCAAAACCAGCAAGACAACATCTGGCATTGACAAATGCTTGTTTATAATTACTAGTGCATTCACTGTGGCACCGCAACAGCAGTCAGTCAGCAGCGGTCGATTCCCCATCTGACTGCTGACTGCCGAAGCCCTGATTGAAGCATGAGCACAGCAGGATCAACCAGATATGTAGTTTTTGTTGTGAAGGCAACAATGACCTGGAACTAAGAGGACAATTAAAGCAAAACACAGAGTAGCAGACCGACAACACCGTGGAGTCTGTGAGTGAATACTTGAGTTATCTAGAGCCACCAAGTAGTGCTCAATGACAGAGCCAGTAAACAGAAGTTTTCAAAACCCCGTAATAACTGTTTTTCAGGTTATTACGGCACTTGACAGATGTTTGTAAACAGTGTGATATAGGGGGTCACCTGTAATTATAAATAGAATAAAATATGGGTTGGGGGGTGTAAACTCTAAGTTTACACACACCCGAGGGGTTAGATGCTAGTCATAAACCCCTCAAGCGTATTAAAACTGTTCAAGAAAATTGAAAATGTACTGATAATTACATTACTGCTAAAAAACTATATAATGACATTTTTTTTGCCAACTAGCAAATACTGCTGTTTTTATAAAGGTATAACCCTAATGAACAACTTTATTGTAGCTGGGTATCAGGTATTTAGTACACTCAGACGCATCACACCTGAGAGACAGTTTGATAGAAGAGCAGTGAGGAGGATTCATAACAGATGAAAGGAGAAAAAAAAAAGTCCAAATTGTGCTTTCCATGTAGCTCTACAAACCATACACCTCCAGTCTAAAGCTTCAGATTCCGAGCAAAACATCATGGGTATGCAAACCCCTGTGCATTTGGGAAGGGGGGAGCTACCAAGGGTTCAACAGAACAAAGGATGCCTTCTAAACAGGCTATTACATTGTTCCAGGTTACACTCTGAATGGCAAACTATGGACACAAGCTCTGCTAGGACACCTTAGTGCAATGCAGTTGCAATCTCAGCCGAAATACTAGGTCAGCTCCAGAGGAAAGCTGTCATACAACACATTTGGAGGTAGCAGTCCAGACTGGTTAAATTGTCTGGATACTTTTATTTGTAATAAATAATATTTTGAAATGTAGGTGTAGTCTGTCAAAATAGTGAGCAAGGTTGAAATTCTGACAACGATACATACTTTTGTACTTGTTTCCTATTGTTATGTCATCCGCTGTATTGCCCATACTGTCTCTGACTGTATGCTTTCTTGACATGGAATCTTTGTAAAGGAGCACCTGTGCTCAACTCTACTTTCCTAGCAATTATAGAATACATAAATCCTTTTGAAAATTTAGTCCATATACAGTACATTTAGTCAGGTGCAGAGTCAGTCAACAGAAAAAACTGGGCTGGCACACCAAAAGTGACAGTGTCTTTGCTCTTTCTCTATTCCTAAAAGCTTTCAAATTATAAAGCCATTAATTGCTTGCATCATTTACATTGAATGCCTTATTTCCTTTTATCCATGTTAGGTAACTATAGCAATTATTAAGGTAAACTGTGGTGGAGGGGTAAACCCCCGAAGAAGACCAGTCTTACTAGGGGTCATGCACTGTTACGGGAGGGCTGATCAAGAGAGCCCATTCTTGGTGCAGCAGGAGTGTTGGGTTGGGTACATGAGGGAGCCACACAGCTTTATAAAATACTGTAGTCTTGATAAACAGACTGACAGACGAATCGATAGTAGAGGAACTGTGAACTTTTCCTTTGCTGGCAAAGGTAGTGAACGTTATCCTTCACAAAGACCTTGTGAAATGCCTCTACTTCACCGTATTTCTGGTGTAGTGCACTTCACAATACTATATGGGGTGATTCACCAGCAAAGGTAAGTGTTACTTCATGGAGGGTGGAATGCTGGGCATGGAATGCTGATTAGATGGTTACATTGCTACAGGAAGTACAGGGATGTAACCATGCAGTCCATCTAATATGCCCAAATTCTATCTAGGCCTGCAAGTCCTTATGCGGTGCTGTCATCCTTCAGTTCTGCTTAGACTATCCCAATGCTGTCATTGGCACTTCTCCCATCATTTTCACGCACCCCACCCTTTCTTAAAACTTGCAGTCATCTCAACACCAACAAGCTTCTCAGGCAGATGGTTCTATGTTTCCACCACCCTTTCTGTCAAAAAGTACTTCCTCAGATCCCTCCTGAATTCCCCGCTCTGACAGCTTATAGCTGTGGCCCCTTGTGTTAGACCCCTTGCTAAGCTTAAACAGTGTTTTTCTATCTACCCTGTTGATACCCTTTATATACTTGAAGGTTTAAATTATGCCACCTCTCTCCCTGCGGTTTCCTTCACAGCATGCAGTCCTGTGAGAAGGAATATGATTTTTCCATTCAGGTCCGAAGAAAATCAGTCAGAAATCGAGAAATTGGATTTAGTGCAGTTACATTTTCATTATTTGTGGCTATTACATTACAACTCTGTTGAGAGTAGAAAGTTTACCTACCTGGCATTTGGTCATCCAGGTACAGTAGGAGTCATTGAGCCACTAAAATTCAGGCTCAGTCCAGTAAATCGGCAGGCAAGGGCAGACTCTCAGTGACCCACTGGGTTGTTTTCTGCCAACATTTTCTATGTTTCTATGTTAAAAAAAAAGGGCATCACTGGACATGGGACTGGGAGACATAAAATGGAAATGAATCTCCATTCCATTAAAAATGGGTTGTAGGTAAATGTATTTTCTGCATGTGTAAAAAACACTTCCAGTTGCTCTGCCATGTTGCAAAATTGCTTACAATTTGAAATGATTGAAAAAGAAAAGTTTTGATACCATCCATATTTGAATAACAGAAGTTTGGACATTTAAAAAGTTTTAATAGAAATAAAAGTTCATTTAAGTTAGAAAGGTTATATTGAAACCGACCTCTATACCCTCATTAAGTAAATTGTAATATGGTGATAGACAAGTGGCAGTCAGATAACTCCAAGTTGTGTTTATTCCTTGAAAAGATTGCAGTGGTTTCTAGAGTGCTTATTAACCCAAATTGCTATGATTTTACAAGATACTGTAACATATTTCTTTTCTGAACTGCAGCCATGATAGCTATCAGCAGCATGCACAACAACAAATATATTTTTCTGCTAACCTTGCAAACTTGAAAAGATTTTTCTGGCTGAAAAACAACTGCCCACAGTCTCTCGGGACATCACCAGAAATGATAACTAAAGTAAAGTGTGATAATGTCACTAGAACTGCAGGGCATTTTACTCTGCTTATAAAAGTGTTTTAAAATTTGCTGAAGCAACCAAATTACACGTGCAGATGCTTTGAGTGTCTGGACCTCAGTCTGTCACTTCCTGGACAGGTGCCACGTGGATGAACAACAGAGGTGATGTGAAGGGTCTCTTGGGGATAGGGTGGTCTAACACAGTACTAAGCAACACAGCCTCTAAAAAGTTCAGGTGGGAGGAATGGTTCTGCTTTGAAGACATAAAAGTTTTGTTGCCTTCTGGAGCCTTTGTGGTGATACGTTCCAGCTGTTATGTAGCTTTATAGCTATGAAATTTTTATGAGCAGAGCTTTTGACTTGGACAGTGCTCTATAGAGACCCAAGTAGGGAAGTGTAAATCTGCCATGCTTAAAATAAAGTTTGCCTCTTTCAAGACATAATTCAGCTTCTATTTAATAGATTTTCTGTATTTCTATTCCTCATATTTTCATTATCAGGTTCATGTACATGGAAATAGGATCCTTTGAACCATGCAGTTGATCTAATCTTGTGTTTTAATCCTTTGCTGAAATCACAGTCCTTGGTTTGTGACATCATAATCATTACCAGAACAAAGAAACTGCACTGTCACACAAACAGGATTCTAACTTCAGCAAAGGGTTAAGCAGCAGAAACAAACAAGGGTCCAAGGATCCTGCTCCCATACAAATTAAACTAGTAATGAAAAACAAAGTGAAGAGAAATACAGAAAACACAGAACCCATAATTGGAATTGTGTTTATTTATTATGTTTTTCATAGTTTTCTAAAAAGGGGCCAACTCATATCAAAAAATCTGCATTCAATGAAAATCTGAAAATTAGGTCAAACTTCGTAAGCAAAAATACAGTTATAGCATGATTCATAAACGTTTTAAATATGGCCCAGAGAGAGCTGGTATGATCTAAGCAGTTTGGTATGTTACACAGGCAAAGGACTCTGGAAACTGCCATTAAGTAGTTGAAATTGATGGTGTGGATGAAGTGGCATTGCACATATCACATGCTGCTCTGATGTTTGTTTTATGACGTATTTATTAATTTATTTATGTTATGTATTTCTATCTTTCTAATGTTATTTATTGCATATTGTAAGGCGGCACCCAGAGCCTGAGGGGTTGGGTGCTGTATAAACCAGATGTAGTACTACTACTACCAACAGAAATTCATTTTCTAGAACTGCTTAGATTAGTTTCTGTTCAAGAGCAAAAGATAACGGATGTCTCTGAGGCTAAATGCTGTGTTTTGGGCTAATTGGCCTGTAAACTTTTTTTCATGTTTAATTTCACAGCAAGCCAGGGTCTTATAAACCTTCAGTCTGAACAGTACTGCCTGACTGCGGAATGCACTGAAGCTGGTATGTAGCAATTTCCCTTCTGCTCAATAGGAGACCCCTTTGAATTATTTCTCCCCCCAACACTAATGAGAAGTTGCAGTATTTTGTAATATAGCTGTAATTTGCTTAACTTTTGAATTACAAAACATATTACACATCTCTGTGTGAGTGACATTGCTGTTCCCTAAATATACTGCAGTTTCTTCTCAAAGCTCAAGAAGCGGTACCAGTATAAAGAAAGCCTGAATGGGAATGCATGCAAAAAAAATGCTGATTTGTGGTTATGCATAAAATCGTTGGCAAGAAAGTATGCATTGTTAACTCATCTGTTGCTTATTTACTGGTGGTTGTGTTACAGTGTGCTAGACCAATACAGTTTTCCTTTTACCACATTTTGTTCTGATTTCTCAAAACACTACTTATATAAAAAATACACAAACATAGAGGTAACTGTAAGGGAGCTGCAATTTTCAGTTTGTTTTATTTCCTTGTCTCCCCTTTCTGCCCCTTCTGAATTGGGCTCCCCAGCCCCATCACCCAGCTTTTCTGAGACTTGCTTTCACTCTGTTGTCCTCTGCCACAGGACTGTGCAGGTGCCCTGTTGCCAGTGTGTGGCCTGAAGAGGATCAGCTTGTCATCCAGCCATGGTTGGTGTTTTTTCCACCATGTTTTCATTCCAGGTCCACAACATGTGCAGTGATATGATGTGTGTGCTCCACCTCCATGGAGATACCCCCCCCCGTATCTGTGTGTAGGGTCCCTTCCCAATGTCGTCCCACATTTCACCACATAGCAGCCACCCAGTGGGATGCTGTCACCCCCTTCCTGGCTAAGGAGAGCTGCCCTATGGATGCTCAAGCCACACTTTCCAGGCCAGTGCTAATACAGGTATGTTCCAAAACCTGGGTCAGCAGCATAGCAGGCCATGCAGTAGCTGTACTGCTACCAGGCTGGCTAGGTAGCAATGATTGATAACCGACCTCCCTTAGGCTCACTGAAATACTAAAGAAGTGCTGGCTTTGCACATTGGATGTGTATTCTTTTATACTCTTTAATCCAGTGTGGTGAAGAACTGACAGCCATGGGGATGCTTTTGGACTCCAGAGAGGTCAAGGGTTCACACACAAATTTCATGACTGACTCCATGAAGACAGACAGTGTGGGACCACTCTTAAATGTCAGAGACCACAGTTCATGCCTTTAGCTCAGGATGGGGTGAGAGCAGATTGACAAGAAGGGTGCTAGAACTAGTAAGAGAGGAAAGTGGGATACACAAAATGGGGACAAATCAGCTTTCAGTTGCAATGATGCAGGGTCCACCACTGTCTTCCCATCATCATCATTGCTCCATGAGCATTTGTGTTCCCTGTCCCCTTGGGCTCTGCCATAGCTGGATACTTCTCCCCATTTTATGTTGCCTGCCCTTCTCTTTTACTAGCATGCAGCATGTGGTTACCTAAGTCGCCAGGTGCAGCACCACCATGCGGCCACTAGTTGCCACTACAAAGTTGAGTGCAGTTCAACTCTCACCCAAGAGGGGGCATCCATGCAGATGCTAGAGTGCCCTCTCCGCTGGCCTTCTCTCTGTTGTCAGCTCAGATGCAACCCCAGACTTGCTGTCTTGCCAGAGCAGTCCTGCACCAATCAGCACCATGGAGCAGCCATGAAACATGCAGTTTTTGATAATGTCAGCTTTTTTTTTTTTATTTACTGCACTTTATCCCTGATCCTCAGCCTGCTCGCCATCCATCTCTGCTCCCCTAGCCCCTGCACCCCACCATCCCTGGGACTTACCTAATCAGCCTCGCAGTGCCCGATGGTTTTCTCCCCATGGAGGAGTCCCCCAGGTGCCTCCCCGAGTTAGGTCCAGGAGATGTTTAGTCCAGATGTGGCTGCTGAGCCCAGTGGGCAGGTGTGGGGCCCACAAGGAGGGGTTTCTCATCCTTGCAAGCTGGGGCATTTTTCCGGTTGTATGGTCCCAGTCCCCTGGATGATCTGTGGGGTTGGCGGCTTGACAGATGCACATTGAGAGATGCACTTACATCATCCACAGGGAGTGACCCCCATCCCAACTAGCTGCTCGAGTGGCTCACCACCTAGGTAGTGATGTTGCAGCTAGAGCAGATGTCCCCCCTCCCTAGAGGAGGAGCGCATTAGTTGGACACTCAATCCTCCTGCCCCCAGCCGACCCCTGAGCATCCCAAGTTCATTCCCAAATCTAGGTTACTGGCATGAATCTGAGAGCTTTCGTTATGATGTATCAGGAGATAGTTCGAGCCACAGCACTGGGGTGACTGGTGGGTCTGTTCTGTACTATCTTGTACCTGTGCACTGCTTTTGCACTTTCTTTGGATTTTTGGCTAACATTATATATTTGGAGACTCACTGTTATTGTACTTATAGTGCACTTAACTGTATCGTGCTGATACTGTGACTCAACTCGGCACAAGAAATAATACATGTGTACTTTTTCAGCAAGCTCTGTCTCAGCTACCAAATTTACTGTAGTACTAGAGTGCATTTCCTTTTGCCGTGTCTGTATGTACATGGCTAGCTGCCCTGGAAATTGTACCCTCCCTGTCTCTTGAGTGCTGCTACTTTCTTTGATTCCAGATAGTTTCTTCCTAATCAGATTTTTCAAGCAAAGAAAAAACGTGTTTATTCATAGCAAAAATGCACTCTGGGTGGCAGCAGAGTTCTGAGGATGTGCATAGGGTAGTGTCCCACCTTTGGGTTCTTTTTCCATTTCTTCCAAGAGCCCCCTGCTGTGACAGCACACCAGGATGTGCATATGGAGGTGCACATGCCTGCAGAACCGCGTCCCCTTCCTCGAGTCACTTATAGCCAGCACTGCCACCGAGCCTCCACCCAGTTATAGTCAATGGTCAAGCTGGCTGGCCACCTCATACCTGGGAGAGGAGAGCAGTCCCTGAGATGCTCATTCCTCCACCTTCCCCCCAAATCCTGGCAACCTGTGCTTGTTCCTGAACACAGGTCACTGGCATGGCAGGAGGTAAGGTGTTCAATGCCTTAGCCCTCTATGCCACTGGGCTGGCCACTCATTGAAATTCTTTGGGCTTCATAGTAGCTGGGACTTTCTAATATCACAAGATCAAAATTTCTATTGAATTCTTTTTATAAGCAGTTAAAAAAGTAAAGGTAAATATTCACAAGTATTACTGCATAGTCAAAAAACAATTGTTATAAAAGTAAAAAGTCTTTAAGCAACACATTGACACAGTTAATAACACAGTAAATTGCCAGGGCCTATTTAATATATGTGAACACCTACTCTATACACAGCTAGTCTTTCCGTAACCTTGTCTCAGCTTACTGTAACTTTAACTGGCAGCTGCCTTGCTCCGCTTTATGGTTAATTTATATAGGAATATTTCAGGACTGCTAAGACCTGCAAGTACCCTGTTTAAAAGAGATTTTGTTGTGATTTCAGAGTTTAAGAGTTCCTGCAAACTTCACTTGCCATTTAAAGAAAACCTTCACCAGTCCTTTTGACTTTCATGCATAAATGACCCCTTCTTGCATTGATTCTGGAAATGTATTTCATTACTGTCCGCTGAAGTTAGGTTTTGCATTATGAGCTGCTAAAAACTGCAGGGTGTACCAGAGCTTCTATAGCAAGCCTGGTGTTGCTGTGGGCTCAGGATTGTACTGCTGACATCACTGTAGGGAAAAGTCAATGTCACAAAAAAACAAAACAAAAAAAAAACTTCCTGGCAAGGCATTTGGATTTTGGCATAATGCATTGCTAACAGGGTGTCTTGGGGAAGGGGGAACACAGTATACCGTATACACTGAGTGTCACAAACCCACTCAGCAGGTCTGCCCTCTACTCCCAAAGTGCCAACCTCTGAGCGCAGTCTTGTGAACAGTTAACAGAAACAGGGTAACCCTTCTGTCTGTTTTGTGGATTCGAATCAACCTTTGGTCTCAAGTCTTGGAGGGATCCAAACTGTGAACCTCTTGCTAGCATACCCAATACACAGGCTGAGATAATTCTGCCTTCAGGGGGGCCCGATATCTTTGCCTATGTGCACCTAACTAGGTGTAAAGAAATGAACCCTTAAAAACTTTAATAAAGACCTCAGATTTAAAATGCTTACCTTTTTCCAGTTTGGTATCACCATTCAAGCTTATGTACAGTGTCTGCTTAACCATATATACTCCACTTGCAAAGGAAAGAAATCAAAGACTGACTAAGTAGGCTCTAGAAATTAGAGTTTTACTAAAATAGATAAAAAACATGTAAAACATAAAATACAGAACTATTATATCACAAGACATATAAATCTATTAAAAGAACAAGGTTTTAACGTACAATTCCTACTACAGTACTTAGATTTCTCTCTCTCTCTCTCCCTCTAAATACCTGCTTAAAGTGCTCACAGATGTTTCTTTGTCAGAGTCTAGATAAAAGTGTGTCTCCAAAGTAAAACAGAATATTGTCTAAAAGCTGGCTTTGCCCACCTCTTTGCATGAGGTCACCTAGCTCCTCCCTGTCAGAATATATATATATATATATATATATATATATGTATATAAAATATATATCCATACAAAAACAGGGTGTCTTTTCAAAGTATTAAATTCTGTAATCCTCTGCATGGTTCATTTTCTTCAAATGATTTTCTTTGATCTGTGAGCAGTATCCCCTCTCACACAGACACCAAAGCATTTATGATATCACACCAGTGTACTAAACCTGGTTTCTCCCTCAAAACGTCATAAAAGGGATACTGATTTCCCTCTTAGCCACTACAGCTATAATTAACTTAGTTAAAGTCTATAATTAACTTCTGGTCTTCCAGGTAACACATTGTATCTAAAACCTGTGTGTGTGTGTGTGTGTGTGTGTGTGCGTGTGTGTGATCTCACATACTGTTTTAGCATTTCTCAAGAGAGACAGTCCATAACCCATTTTTATATTACAAAAAATGATACAGTGATCAGAACCAGCTGTCCAAGTGTCACAATTCCTCCGCACCTAGACTGAATTTGGGGGCTCTATTCCCCGCATGGGATGAGCTTCCCAAATCAGTTCACTCCTCATAGATGCTAGACAGCCCATCTGAGTTCTGATTTTTGGCTCTAGCCCTATGTAATATCATCATATCATACCCTTGCAAATCAAGACTCCATCTTAGCAATCTACCATTGTTCTTTCCCATCTGCATCATACAAACCAGGGGGGTTGTGGTCAGTCTGCATTACAAAATGCTGCCCATACAAGTATGGCTTCAACTTCTTTAGGGCCCACACTACGGCAAGACATTCTTTTTCCACTGTGGAGTGTGCTTGCTCCCTGGGAAGTAACTTTTTACTCAGGTAGGCTATTGGGTGATTCCTCCCTTGGCTGGATATCTGACTCAGTACTGCCCCAATACCCATGTCTGAGGCATCAGTCTAAACTGTAAAGGTTTTGCTATAGTCAGGACTTGTCAAAACAGGAGCACTGCACAGTGCCTCCTTTAGTTTGGAAAAGGCTTCCTTACAGGCTGGGCCCCAGGTAATTTTCTTGGGCATCCTTTTCTTTGTCAGGTCAGATAGGGGAGCAGCCAGGGCACTGTAATTGGGTACAAATTTTCTGTAGTACCCTGCTGTCCCTAGAAAACTCCTGACCTGCCTTTGTGTTTCTGGTCTGTGCCACGCCTGGATTACCTCTATCTTTATTTGGTTAGGACGGAGCTGTCCCCAGCCTACCACATGCCCAAGGTATGCCACTTCTCTCATGGCCGCCTGGCACTTTCCAGCTTTGACAGTGAACCCAGCCCTCTGTATCCTGCCCAGCACTTTCCTAAGGTGGGATAGCTGTTCCTCCCAGCTGGTACTAAAGATGGCAATGTCATCCAGGTATGCCACAGCGTACTCCTCAGCACCATTTAACAGCTGGTTCACCAACCTTTGGAAAGTGGCCAGAGTGTTCTTCATTCCGAAAGGCATTACTTTAAACTCAAATAAGCCTATTGGAGTGATGAAGGCCAACCTCTCCCTAGCTCTGTCTGTCAACTCTACCTGTCAATATCCCTTTGTCAGGTCAATGGTCATAAGGTTGGTCATCCCTCCCAACTTGTCCAGGAGTTTGTCTGTCTGGGACATCGGGTGGGCGGCGGACTTTGTGACTGCATTCAGTCCATGATAGTCCACAGTCCACACAGAAATGAGTAGAGCCATCTGGCTTAGGCACAAGGACTATGGGTGAGTCCCAAGGGCTGTGGGATCTCTGGATTACCTCTAAATCCAGCATCTTCTCCACTTCCATCCTAATGTCCTTTTGGACAGCATCTGACACCCGATATGCTGTCCGCTGTATGGGCATCTGTGTCCCTGTCTCCACATCTTATATCGCTAAGGGGCAAGGCTCTTAGAATTCTGCGGCCGCAGAATTTTGTGCAGAACTTGCAATTTATCGCAGAACTTCTGCGGTGCCACAGAATTCACTCTTCTTGGTGATTTTTTATTAATATTTCTGTTTATACATAGAATCTGGTTTCCTTCTCCTCTTTTTATATCCAAAACCCCCTACATGTTCAGAATCTGATGTTATCATTGCTATAACATCATACATTAGCTAATGAAATGGCTGCATTCTGCAACAGAAATGAACAGTCACTTATCTACCACAGCTCCCACTGTCAGAGATGGTGGCACAGCACATCATGCATGGTGATATTTGCTCAACCTGCACTACAGCCTAATACAATTTTCAGTCTTATGTTATTAACTAGGGCCAACTTAAAGAAAATCTTGTCAATAGCGCAGACCTATTAAGTCCATACCTCACTTTGTACAAACCTATTTGTGCCTTTAAGGTATAGAGATGCTATCTGAAATGAATAACTGGTAAAATGAATTTAACCTTCTAAATGTTTAAGAAAAATTAAGTAATTATGCCCAGAAAAGTGAAATATAATAATGTGTAGACCTGTTGAAAGAATAGATCCGTTAAATAAATAATTGCACTGTACGCATTTTTGCCAGGGTTATTGATTACATATTGTCATTGGTTGATAGAATCACCTAAAAGTTATTGAGAACTGTTGTGTGCAGGGACAGCTGTTGGGCCAGAGCGTAGCATGCTGTGCTTCCATCCCGGCCACTCAGGTTCAGAGATTAGCTCTGGGAGCTGGCTGGGCAGCACAAGGATTGGTGGAACACATCACTGCTTGGAACCTGGGAAGGTATGGTGCAGTGTTCTGTCACATGGTGAACACATTGTGATGGGCCGGAGAGCTCTATCTCACAATTGGTTCACATGCGTGTCATGGCCTGATAGTGTTACGCAGTGTGTCAGAAAAAGCAGGTTGACATGAAAAATGAGTTTTGCAATAACTCCTCTATTTCGTTTCCAATGGGACCTGTATGAATGATGATGCAAGTTCATGGAAATTTAAAAAAAAAAATATACACACACACACACACACACACACACACACACACACACACACACACACAATCTGTCTCTCTCACCACACACACACAAGCAAATATGTATGTAGGTCACAGATTGCAGATAAATATATAAGTGATACACAGTGGCAACCTTGTGAGTGGTGTAGAAAGCACATACAAATATATAAGTGATAGACAGTGGAAACCTCATTAGTGGGATAGATAGCATGCATGTAGAAATACCTTATTTATCACATAAAATCCCCTCTGCATATGTCATTTATGCAACAGGCTAGGACATTAAGGGAGAGACATTTGTTTTGCTTTTTTAGGCATAAAAGTATTTTTATAAGTCTGTTATTTTTTGAACTACTGTTACTGTGCTTTCCACCATCCTGATTGCTATAACCACTGCCATGAAAGTGAAGTCAGGATGACAAGCTGACACTGTGATGTGGTAGTTTGTTAGTGCCACAGAACTTCTGCAGAAATTACAAACCACCACTGCAGAAGTTCTGCGGCAAATGGTAGTCTTGCCGCAGAACTTGGTTCCACTATGCATGAAAGTAGGGGCCCTGCTAAGAGGTTAGTCCAGGCTTGGCGCTAAACAATGGGGCAAAGTCTGCTAAAACCTCCCTTACTTTCTGGATCTGGTCCGGGCCAGCTGGAGACAATTTAACTGCCTCCACAGAGGACTCCTACTTACTTTCTTCCAGCAAGTCCAAAAGGGGGTCTCCTTCATCTGTCCCCTCTCCAGGACTACACACTGCAAACACTATGTCAGCCCTATTTGCATATGGCTTCATCATGTTGACATGGTACATCCTTTCTGTCTGTCTTCAGTCAGGTAACTCCACAATGTAGTTCATGTCATTTACCTTCCTAACCACTTTGCATGGTCCTGCTCACTCAGCCTGTAGCTTGTCTTTCCGGACCGGAATAAGGACCATGACTTCCTGACCCACCATGTATGAGTAAGCTCTGGCTCTGCGGTTGTACCACACTTTTTGTTTCTGTTGTGCAGCTGCCAGGTTGCTCTGGGCTGTCCCCATAAGCGCCTTCAGCCTTTCCCTAAACCTAAGGACATAATCCACAATGGGAGTTCCCTGGGTGGCATGCTTGCCTTCCCAGTCCTCCTGGATCAAGTCTAGGGGCCCATGTACCCAGCGTCCATAGAAGAGTTCAAAGGGGGAAAATCCTGTCGACTCTTGGGGCACCTCCTTGTATGCAAACAATAGGTGGGGAAGGTATTTCTCCTAGTCCCTTCCATGCTGTTCAGCAAACACCCAGAGCATTAACTTTAGGGTACCATTGAATATTTCCACAAGACCATTGGCTTGTGGGTGATACGGTGTTGTGCATCTCTGCACCAACCCACACTTCTCCCATAAACATTTCATCAGGTCTGACATGAAGGAACCCCCTCGATCAGTGATAACCTCCTGTGGAAACCCAACATGGGAGAAAATCCCAAGTAAGATATCTTCCACTTTGTCTGTCCTCAGTGAGGATAGGGCAACTGCCTCTGGGTACCGGGTGGCATAATCCACCACAGTCAGGATGACACTCTTCCCTGAGGAGCTGGGGGTATTTAAAGGCCCCACAATATCCATTCCCACCCTCTGGAATGGCTCCCCTACTATGGGCAATGGAATCAGGGCGGTTTGGGTTTTCTTGCCCCCTTCCTTATTTTTTGGCACCGGTGACAAGACCTGCAATACTCCTTCACCTGCTGGGTGAAGTTAGGCCAGTAGAAATTCTGGACCAACTGCTGTGTTGTGCGCGTGATTCCCAGATGACCAGACAAGGGAATATCATGTGCAATTTTGAGCAACTGCTCATGATATCCCTGAGGAATGACAAGCTGCCTACCTAGCATCCTTCACTCTGTCTGTATTGCATGAGTATATATAAGTCCATTTTCCCAATAAACCTTATATCTGCCATCACCTCCCTGTGTGCCGTCCAAGTCTGCCCAAGCCCTCAGCTTCTCTAAACTAGGGTCACTTCACTGAGCAGCTGCAAACCCCTCACACATTCCCAAGGCATGGGACAGGTCCCCTTCAGTTGCTAAAGTAGGGTCCCTAGCACTAGCAACAGGGCACTCAGAATCACTGTCAGTCCCAACCCTCTGACAATGAGTCACCCCTCCCTCTTCGAAGTAACCCTCTGTAGCTGTGTGGTTACTTGCTACTAGGGAAATTTCTACCCCCTTTTCATTAGTCTCCCCATCTGGAGACACAGACTGGGGAACCAGCCTCTCAGAAGTTTCCACAATGGCTTCTGTGGGGTTCAGGGAACTACAATTTTCCCTTGCTGCTTGGCTATGGGTAACTGCACATACCATCCCTTGTTTGGGATTGTTGCCCAGGATCACATCCACTGCTAACGTTTTAGCTACAGCCACCTGTTGCACAGTTCCCCCTGTTTCACCCCAGTCTAGGAGAACATTAGTGAGGGGCAATGTTTTCGCCTCACCAGTGAAGTCCTGTACAGTGATGTATTTATTGGGTATAAGCTGACCAGGATCTACTAGATCCCCCTTTACCACGGTCAAGGATGCCCCTGTGTCCCTTAACCCTTGCGTCTGTACACCATTCACCATGGCTGGGTGCATGTGTTCCCTCATGTTCACTGGCATGTTTCCAGGGACACACAAACAACCCACTTCCTTTCTAGAACTCTGTTGTGTATTGCTATGCTTTTTGGGACACTGTCTGGCAATATGCCCAGTTTCTTTACACAACCAACATTCATTTCTTCTCTCAGATAAATCTTTTCTCTGAAACCTGGGGCTAACTAGTTTCAGAGGAGGCAGTGAGGGTTTTAGCTGCCCTAAAGGTGCGTTTTTCCCTTTCTGTGCTGCCACGCCCACCCCGTTCACTCTCAGAGCAGGTCTGCTCTTGGCATAGTGGTCCGAGAGTTCAGCAGCCTCTTGCACTGTTTTGGGAGCTTGGTCCTCCAGCCAGGTTTTTAACTCTGGTGGGCATGCCCAATAAAACTGTTCTAACAAAATCACGTTTTCAATTTTATCAACAGAGTTTGCCTCAATTCCTTCCCACCAATGTTTTAAAAACTGACGTTGTTTCGTGGCTAGCTCCTCGTAGCTCATATCAGGGCTTCTCCTGAGCTTACGGAATTTAGCTCTGTATGATTCAGCAGTTAATTCAAACTTTTTTTAACAGTGCAGCTTTTAGTTTGCTCTAATCATTACTGTCCTCACTGTCCATTTGACCCAATGCATCCCAAGCTTTCCTGGTAAGTAGCGGGGATAGCTGGAAGCTCCAGGACTCTCTAGGAATTTTAGCCTGAATGCAAACTTTTTCAAAAGAATTTAAAAAGGCATCCATATCCTTCCCCTCTTTAAATTCGGCTATTAATTTGGAATTCAGTTTGTAACCCAGTCCTGTAGTCCCAGTTAAACCCAAGCCACTTACCTGCTCTAGTACCGCTGGTTGGAGTTGTAGCTTCTCCAGTTTGTGTTGCCTCTGGTGCTCCTGCTCCTCACAGTCTGCGTCCCTCTGTTCTCGCTCTACCTCTTGGCATTCTCGTTCTGCCTCACGGCATTCTCACTCTGCCTCACGGTCCACCTCTCATTGTTCATGGTCCGCTTCTCACTTTTCACAGTCTGCTTCTTGTTGTTCACGGTCTGCCTCTCGCATCTCTTGCTCCTTCTCCCTCTGGAACTCCAGCTCCATCCTGCGCAACTCAATTTGCAGCCTGAGTACTTCTGGATCCAGGATACTGGTGACCTTCCCCTGCTGCTGTGGTCCTTCGCTGACAGTGGCTCTGCTGTCATCCTCACTGGATCTGGACACTACACTGGCTGCTAGCCCTGCCACGCTCGAGGTTTGATCCTTTTCAGTCACAGTCTATGGCTCGCTGCTCTGGGTATCTGCTACCATCAGGGCATCTGTGAGGTTCTGCTTGCTGGCTTTCACCTCAAACAGGACTCCTCTGTCCCTGCACAACTGCCTTAAGTAGTCTACAGTGTGCCTGCTATAGTTGGAAGCCATCTTCCCTCACTACTGCTACTCTGATTTACACTTTAGGAAAAAAAATAAAACGGGTAGCAACTTGACTGTACGCCAAGTGATATAGTTCTGTTTCCTTTTAATATAAAACTCTACCTTTTTCTTTCTTTGCAAGTGAGCTGATGGTCTCAAGCTGACATGCTGAATAATGAAAGCTTGTGATACCAAAATGTATGCCACCGCTACCAACTAATCTGTCACAAACCCACTCAGCAGGTCAGCCCTCTACTCCCAAAGTGCCAACCTCTGAGCGCAGTCTTGTGAACAGTTAACAGAAACAGGGTAACCCTCCTGTCTGTTTTATGGATTCGAATCAACCTTTAGTCTCAAGTCTTGGAGGGATTCAAACTGTGAACCTCTTGCCAGCGTACCCAATACACAGGCTCAGATAATTCTGTCTTTGGGGGGCCATATTGAAACATAGAAACATAGACTTTGACGGCAGATAAGGACCACTTGGCCCACCCAGTCTGCCCATTTTCCTACCTATTGGATAAGCTGCAGATTCTAATTAACCAACAGCCTACTTCCTGCAACCCCCCTACTAGAATTGCCTTATGTCTGTCCCATGCATGTTTGAATTCCCCCACTGTTTTAGACCTCACAGCCTCTCCAGGAAGGCGGTTCCATGCATCCACCACTCTTTCCGTGAAAAAGAATTTCCTCACATTACCCCTGAGCTGTCCCCCCTCTAACTTCAAATTGTGCCCCCTTGTTCTTACACATCTCTTTTTCTGAAAGATGCTACCCTCCTGGACCTTGTTGATTCCCTTTAGGTACTTAAAAGTTTCTATCATGTCCCCCCGTCCCTCCTTTCATCAAGGGTATACATATTAAGCTCTCTCAGTCTCTCTTCATATGGTTTGTGATGTAGACACTGCACCATTTTAGTTGCCCTCCTCTGGACTGCTTCCATCCTGTCTATGTCCTTACATAGATAAAGTCTCCAAAACTACACGCAGTAGTCCAGATGGGGTCTCACCAGCTGTCTGTATGGAGGGATAACCACTTCCCTTTTTCTACTTGTGATGCCCCTTCCTATGCATCCCAGTATCCCCCTGGCTCTCCTTACCTACTTCTCACATTGCTTGCCCCCCTTTAGGTCATCTGATATGACTACCCCCAGGTCCCTTCCCATTATTGTTGTTGTTAGTACCTCCCCTGCTATTTTGTGCTCTTCTCCTGGATTTTTATTTCCCAGGTGCATTACTTTGCACTTCTTTGCATTGAATCTAAGTTGCCATATGTCTGACCATTCCTCCAACCTTGCCAAGTCCATTCTCATCCTTTCTACCCTCCCTTGTGTATCAACTATGTTACAGATCTTTGTGTTATCTGCAAAGAGGCATACCTTTCCTTCCAGACCCTCTGCTATGTCACCTATAAAGATGTTAAAGAGGACTGGACCCAGTGTTGAGCCATGAGGTACTCCACTAGTAACTCCCCATTCTTTGGAATGTGTTTCATTCACTATTACCTTCTGTGTCCTGTTGTGCAGCCAGTTTGCTACCCAGGCTACCACCCTGGGACCCACTCCCAGGCTGGCTATCTTGATTATTAATCTTTTGTGCAGGACTGTGTCAAATGCCTTGCTAAAGTCTAGGTAGGCCATATCCACAGCCCCTCCCTGGTCTATTACTTTGGTCACTCAGTCAAGAAATCGATTAGATTCATCTGACATGACCTTCCTGCTGTGAATCTATGCTGCTTTGGGTCCTGTGCCCCGCTGGCCTCTAAGTGCTCAACAGTTCTTTCTTTCAGAAGTGATTCCTTCATTTTCCCCACTACTGAGGTCAAACTAACAGGTCTGCAGTTTCCTGCTTCTGCCTTGCTCCCACTTTTGTGAAGGGGAATCACATCTGCCCTCCTCCAGTCCTCAGGTACCACCCCATCCTCCCATGATTTGTTAAAAAGTGTGGTCAGTCCTCCCTTGGTTCTTTTAGGATTCTAGGGTGAATCCTGTCAGGCCCCATTGCTTTGTCCACCTTGAGTTTTAGGAGTTCTTTCAGGACTCTTTCTTCTGTAAATGGATTGGCATCAACCCCTCTACTCAGAGTGCTTCTATTGTTTGGTTTAGGTAAATCCTCCTCTTCTTCTTTTGTGAATACTGAGCAAAAGTATTCATTCAGTATCTCTGCCTTTTCACTGTCTCCCTCTGCCCACCTCTCTTCTCCTTTATTAATCTTCACTATCCATCCCTTAACCTTTCTATGCTCCCTAATGTACCTATACAAGGTTTTATCCCCTTCTTAACTGAGTTGGCTATCTTTTCCTCGGTTTGGGCCTTTGCTTTTCTAACTGCCTTCCTCACTTCTTTCTGCTTCAATTGATACAGTTCCCTGTCATGCTCCTTCTGTGATTCCTTATACTTTTTGAATGCAGCCTTTTTCTCCTTAACCTTCCCTGACACCTCTTTTGAGAACCATATTGTTTTTTTATTCTGCTTTGTTTTCTTTATTTATTTCACACAAAGGCTTGTTGCCTCCATTATGGCAGTTCTGATTTTTCTCCATTGTTCTTCCACCCCTCCTTTCTGGTCATTTGCTAATGCATTCCTCCGGTATTCACCCATTATGCCAAAGTCAGTCCTTCTGAAGTCCAGTATCCTTGTCTTTGTATGGCTTGTCTCCATGGCTGTGATTATTGTGAAGCACACTGTGCGGTGGTTGCTTGTTCCCAGATGTCTACTGACTTCTGAATTTGTGATCCTCTCTCAATTTGAGAGTACCATATCTAATATTGCTTCCTCCTGAGTGGGTTCCACCACTAGCTGTCTAAGGCATGCCCCCTGTAGGGTATCGAGAATGACCCTGCTCTTGGATGTGGATGCGGTCCATGTCGTCCAGTTAACATCTGGCATATTCAGGTCCCCCATCAACAGTATCTCTCCTTTTTCAGCCATTTTGAGAATGCCCTCTATCATTTTCTTGTCCATTTCCTCCCCTTGAGATGGGGGTCTGTATACAACCCCTGTGTGGATTGTGATGCCATTCCCTGTCTCCAAGGTGACCCAGAGTGCCTCTTGTCCTCCCCTTTACTTTTTAATTCTGTAGCTTTGACCCCTTCCCTCATGTAGACAGCTACTCCACCTCCTCTTTCACCCTCCCTGTCCCTTATGTAGATTGCGTACCCTGGTATGTTGACATCTCAGTCATGGTTCTCTGTGTATCATGTTTCTGTGACTGCCACAATATCCAAGTGTTCCTCTTCCATCAGGGCTACTAGCACAGGAAGCTTGTTTCCCAGACTATGGGCATTGGTACTCATTGCCCTCCATTTAATGTTGGCTTTATCCTTTTTTACACCATCCCTGCTCTTATTGCCCTTGTCTATTTTTCCATTTACCCCGTCCTGCCCTCTGTCAAGCTACATACCTCAGTGTTTACCCTATTACCTGCCATGTCTTGTGGGTGGAGGCTTGAACTTTCCTGCTTCCTATCAACACCTCCCCCCTTGGCTAGTTTAAAAGCTTGCCAAGGAAGCATTTAAACCTGTCAACTAGGAGCTTATTTCCCTTCCTGGTCAGATGCAGACCATCATGCCAGTATAGACCTTCATCTCTCCAGTTGGACCCCCGGTCCCCAATGAAGCCAAAGCCCTGTGCTCTGCACCAGTTTTGCAACCATTCATTAAACTGCATGGTGTGCAGTACTCTAGCCTCACCCCTGCCATAGACTGGCAGCACCTCTGAGAAAGTTACCATGCTTGCTACCTGTCTGAGGCCCTTCCCCAACTCCATAAATTCATCCTGCACTGCACTGATCTCATGCCTAGCTAGGTCATTTGTCCCAAGGTGGACAATGATATCTTGTTCCCTCTCCTGTGATGCTGCTTCTGCAATCCTGAGGATTTGCTTCCTGTCTCTCCAAGCCATGGCACCAGGCAGGCACCTTACTTCCATCTCCTCTCCCTCCCCCAGGTCTGCACCCCTAACAACTGAGTCCCCTATCAGAAGCTGTTTCCTTCCCCTGTGGTGTCCCTTGCCACCCTTTTGTGGGCCTCCCTTGTGGATGTCCCCAGCATTCTTCTTGGTCTCCACTGAGGGTGTCATCATAGAGGAACCTTGATGTGCCAGACTGACATATGATTTGTGTAGAGGTACAACTAGAGGGCTATGCCTCTGTTCCGCCACCCTCACCCTCCCAGAACCCACTGTGGTCCAACTGCTCTTCACACTTGGCAACCTCTGAGGCAGTGGTTGTGGAACTGGTACTCTTTGGGTGGGGGAGGCCTCCTTAGTCCTTGCCAGTTCAGCCTGGAGATGGGCAACCTCCTCCCTCAGAGCTGACAGTTGCCTGCAAATAGGGCAGCAACGCAGGTTCCAGAATGTCTCCCAGAAAACTGCTGCCCCACAGCCAGTGCATTGCACCACTCCCCACATGTCCCTCTCCTTTATAATATACAATGAGTAATATATAAAATCTCTCTTTTTTTTTGGTGTGTACTTACCCTTTATGCACTGTGCTGGGTTATTAAGAATGTGACAGTCCTGCCCCATGACCTGTTGAGGAAGTGATGTCAGAACCTTGGCTATAAAGGAAATGCCACAACCACTGGTGACTGTTAGAAACAATCGAATACACCACTGCTCCACCACTCTGGAGAGTACTGCCCTTTATAGTAATTCAACCAACACCACAATTTACTAGACCACAGCTCCTACACAAACCACTCTACTGAGTCCAGGGATAAAAATGAACTCACTTCTCAGCCAGCAGGACACTTCAAAATGTTGCACAAATATCCTTCCAAATGCTAGGTCTCAAGCACAAGAATCAAGCAACTTCAGTTGTATTTCACCCCCCTCTGGTTATAAAATTACTACACTTTAATGTAATCCTGCAATTCTATTCTTAATGCCAATAAGAACAAATGAAACTTTCTGTAGAAAGCGTAGCTTAGCTTCCTAACAAGACCCCAACAGTAGTATGTCTTACCAGGTTTCCAGTTTCTCAAATGTGTTCTAGTTTGTTCTCTGCAGTATAGCAAGTTTCTCAGCCTCAGACAGAAGCAGGCAAGTCTTTTGATATCTTTGCCTATGGGCACCTAACCAGGTGTACAGAAATTAACCCTTAAAAACTTTAACAAAGACCTCAGATTTAAAATGCTTACCTTTTTCCAGTTTAGTATCACCATTCAAGCTTATGTACGGTGTCTGCTTAACCATATATACTCCACTTGTAAAGGAAAGAAATCAAAGACTGACCAAGTAGGCTCTAAAAACAGAGTTTTACTGAAATAGATAAAAACATATAAAACATAAAATACAGAACTATTATATCACAAGACATAAATCTATTAAAAGAACAAGGTTTTAACATTTCAATTCCTACTACAGTACTTAGATTTGTCTCTCTCTCTAAATACCTGCTTAAAGTGCTCATTGATGTTTCTTTGTCAGAGTCTAGATAAAAGTGTGTCTCTGATGTAAAACAGAATATGGTCTAAAAGCTGACTTTGCCCACCTCTTTGCAGGAGGTCACCTAACTCCTCCCTGACAGAATATATATATATATATATATATATATATATCCATACAAAAATGGGATGTCTTTTCAAAGTATTAAATTCTGTAATCCTTAGCACAATTCATTTTCTTCAAATGATTTTCTTTGATCTGTGAGCAGTATCCCCTTTCACACACACAGACACCAAAGCATTTATGATTTCACACTAGTGTACTAAACCTGGTTTCCCCCTCAAAATGTCATAAAAGGGATACTAATTTCCCTCTTAGCCACTACAGCTATAATTAACTTAGTTAAACTCTTTAATTAGCTTCTGGCCTTCCAGGTAACACCTTGTATCTAAAACCTGTGTGTGTGTGTGTGTGTGTGTGTGTGTGTGTGTGTGTGTGTGTGTGATCTCACATGCTGTTTCAGTATTTCTCAAGAGAAACAGTCCATAACCCATTTTTATATTACAAAAAATGATACAGTGATCAGAACCAGCTGTCCAAGTGTTACTATTCCTCCCTACCTAGACTGAATTTGAGGGCTCTATCCCTTGCATAGGATGAGCTTCCCAAATCAGTTCACTCCTCATAGACCCTAGACAGCCCATCTGAGTTCTGATTTTTGGCTCCAACCCTATGTAATATCATCACATCATACCCTTGCAAAGCAAGACTCCATCTTAGCAATCTACCATTGTTCTTTCCCATCTGCGTCAGACAAACCAGGGGGTTGTGGTCAGTCTGCACCACAAAATGCTGCCCATACAAGTATGGCTCCAACTTCTTTAGGGCTCACACTATGGCAAGACATTTTTTTTCCACTGTGGAGTATGCTTACTCCCTGGGAAGTAACTTTTTACTCAGGTAGGCTATTGGGTGATCCCTCCCTTGGCTGAATATCTGACTCAGTACTGCTCAAATACCCACATCTGAGGTGTCACTCTGGACTATAAAGGTTTTGCTATAGTCAGGACTTGTCAAAACAGGAGCACTGCACAGTGCATCCTTTAGTTTGGAAAAGGCTTCCTCACAGGCTGGGCCCCAGGTAATCTTCTTGGGCATCCTTTTCTTTGTCAGGTCAGATAGGGAAGCAGCCAGGGCACTGTAATTGGGTACAAATTTTCTGTAGTACCCTGCTGTCCCTAGAAAACTCCTGACCTGCTTTTGTGTTTCTGGTCTGGGCCACACCTGGATTACTTCTATCTTTATTTGGTTAGGACGGAGCTGTGCCCGGCCTACCACATGCCTGAGGTATGCCACTTTTTTTATGGCCACCTGGCACTTCCCGGCATCGACAGTGAGCCCGGCCCTCTGTATCCTGCCCAGCACTTCCCTAAGGTGGGATAAGTGTTCCTTCCAGCTGGTACTAAAGATGACAATGTCATCCAGGTATGCCACAGTGTACTCCTCAGCACCATTTAACACCTGGTTCACCAATCTTTGGAAAGTGGCCAGGGTGTTCTTCATTCCGGAAGGCATTACTTTAAACTCAAATAAGCCTATTGGAGTGATGAGGGCTGACCTCTCCCTAGCTCTGTCTGTCAACTCTACCTGCCAATATACCTTTGTCAGGTCAATGGTCGTAAGGTTGGTTGCCACCCCAACTTGTCCAGGAGTTTGTCTGTCCAGGGCATTGGGTGGGCGGTGGACTTCGTGACTGCATTCAGTCCATGATAGTCCACACAGAAATGTGTAGAGCCATCTGGCTTAGGCATAAGGACTACGGGTGAGTCCCAGGGGCTGTGAGATCTCTAGATTACCCCTAAATCCAGCATCCCCTCCTCTTCCCTCCTAGTGTCCTTTTGGACTGCCTCTGATACCTGATATGCTGTCCGTCGTATGGACATCTGTATCCCTGTCTCCACATTGTGTGTCACTAAGGTGGTTAGTCCAGGCTTGGCACTAAACAATGGGGCAAAGTTTACTAAAACCTCCCTTACTTTCTGGATCTGGTCCAGGGCCAGCTGGAGAGACAATTTATCTGCCTCCACAGAGGACTCCCACTTACTTTCTTCCAGCAAGTCCAGAAGGGGGTCTCCTTCATCCATCCCCTCTCCAGGACTACACACTGCAAACAGCATGTCAGCCCTATTTGCATATGGCTTCATCATGTTGACATGGTACATCCTTTCTGTCTGTCTTCGGTCAGGAAACTCCACAATGTAGTTCACATCATTTACCTTCCTAACCACTTTGCACAGTCCTGCCCACTCAGCCTGCAGCTTGTCCTTCTGGACCGGAATAAGAGCCATGACTTCCTGACCCACCATGTATGAGTGAACTCTGGCTCTGCGGTCATACCACACTTTTTGTTTCTGTTGGGCAGCTGCCAGGTTGCTCTGGGCTGTCCCTATAAGCTCCTTCAGCCTTTCCCTAAACCTAAGGACATAATCCACAATGGGAGTTCCCTGGGTGGCCTGCTTGCCTTCCCAGTCCTCCCGGATCAAGACTAGAGGCTTACGTACCCAGCATCCATATAAGAGTTCAAAGGGGGAAAATCCTGTTGACTCTTGAGGCACCTCCCTGTATGCAAACAACAGGTGGGGAAGGTATTTCTCCCAGTCCCTCCCATGCTGTTCAGCAAACACCTGGAGCATTGACTATTGGATTGTGGGTGATACG
Organism: Neoceratodus forsteri; assembly: GCA_016271365.2. NCBI lineage: Eukaryota > Metazoa > Chordata > Ceratodontiformes > Ceratodontidae > Neoceratodus > Neoceratodus forsteri. The sequence continues at coordinate 560,760,582 of CM057458.1, forward strand.
GTGTTGTGCTTCTCTGCACCACCCCACACTTTTCCCATAAACATTTCATCAGGTCCGACATAAAGGAACCCCCCTTTGATCGGTGATAACCTCCTGTGGAAACCCAACATGGGAGAAAATCCCAAGTAAGGTAGCTTCCACTTTGTCTGTCCTCAGTGAGGATGGGGTGACTGCCTCTGGGTACCGGGTGGCATAATCCACCATAGTCAGAATGAATCTCTTCCCTGAAGAGCTGGGGGTATTTAAAGGCCCCACAATATCCATTCCCACCCTCTGAGATGGCTCCTCTACTATGGGCAATGGAATCAGGGCAGCTTGGGTTTTCTTGCCCCCCTTCCTTATTTCTTGGCACCGGTGACAAGACCTGCAATACTCCTTCACCTGCTGGGTGAAGTTAGGCCAGTAGAAATTCTGGGCCAACCACTGTGTTGTGCGCATGATTCCCAGATGACCAGACAAGGGAACATCATGTGCAATTTTGAGCAACTGCTGATGATACCCCTGAGGAACAACAAGCTGCCTGCCTAGCATCCCTCCCTCTGTCTGTACTGCATGAGTATACATAAGCCCATTTTCCCAATAAACCTCATGTCTGCTGTCACCTCCCTGTGTGCCATCCGAGTCTGCCCAAGCCCTCAGCTTCTCTAAACTAGGGTCACTTCACTGAGCAGCTGCAAACCCCTCACACATTCCCAAGGCATGGGACAGGTCCTCTTCAGTAGCTAAACTAGGGTCCCTAGCACTAGCATCAGGGCACTCAGGATCACTGTCAGTCCCAACCCTCTGACAATGAGTCACCCATCCCTCTTTGGAGTAACCCTTCATAGCTGTGTGATTACTTTCTACTGGGGAAATTTCTACCCCCTTTTCATTAGTCTCCCCATCTGGAGACACAGACTGGGGAACCAACCTCTCAGCGGTTTCCACAATGGCTTCTGTGGGGTTCAGGGAACTACATTTTCCCTTGCTGCTTGGCTATGGGTGACTGCACATACCATCCCTTGTTTGGGATTGTTGTCCAGGATCACATCCACTGCTAACATTTTAGCTACAGCCACCTGTTGCACAGTTCCCCATGTTTCACCCCAGTCTAGGAGAACATTAGTGAGGGGCAATGTTTTTGCCTCACCAGTGAAGTCCTGTATAGTGATGTGTTTATTGGGTATAAGCTGACCAGGCTCTACCAGATCCCCCTTTACCAAGGTCAAGGATGCCCCTGTGTCCCTTAACCCTTACATCTGTACACCATTCACCATGACTGGGTGCATGTGTTCCCTCATGCTCACTGGCATGCTTCCAGGGACACACAAACAATCCACTTCCTTTCTAGCACCCTGTTGTGTATTGCTAACCTTTTTGGGACACTGTCTAGCAATATGCCCAGTTTCTTTACACAACCAACATTCATTTCTTCTCTCAGAGAAATCTTTTCTCTGAAACTTGGGGCTAACTGGTTTTGGAGGAGGCAGTGAGGGTTTTAGCTGCCCTGAAGGTGCACTTTTCCCTTGCTGTGCTGCCATGCCCACCCCATTCGCTCTCAGAGCAGGTCTCCTCTTGGCATAGCGGTCCGAGAGTTCAGCGGCCTCTTGCACTGTTTTGGGAGCTTGGTCCTCCAGCCAGGTTTTTAACTCTGGTGGGCATGCCCAATAAAACTGTTAAAACAAAATCACATTTAAATTTTATCAACAGAGTTTGCCTCAGTTCCTTCCCACCAACTTTTTAAAAACTGACGTTGTTTCATGGCTAGCTCCTCGTAGCTCATATCAGGGCTTGTCCTGAGCTTATGGGATTTAGCTCTGTATGATTCAGCAGTTAATTAAAAATTTTTAACAGTCCAGCTTTTAGTTTGCTGTAATCATTAGTGTCCTCATTGTCCATTTGACCCAATGCATCCCATGCTTTCCCTGTAAGTAGCAGGGACAGCTGGAAGCTCTAGGGCTCTCTAGGAATTTTAGCCTGAATGCAAATTTTTCAAAAGAATTTAAAAAGGCATCCATATCCTTCCCCTCTTTAAATCCGGCTATTAATTTGGAATTCAATTTGTAACCCAGTCCTGTAGTCCCAGTTAAACCCAAGCCACTTACCTGCTCTGGTGCCACTGGTTGGAGTCGTAGCTTCTCCAGTTCGTGTTTCCTCTGGCACTCCTGCTCCTCACGGTCTGCACCCCTCTGTTCTCACTCTGCCTCTTGGCATTCTCACTCTGCCTCACGGTCTGCCTCTCATTGTTCATGGTCCACCTCTCGCTTTTCACAGTCCACCTCTTGTTGTTCACAGACTGCCTCCCGCTTCTCTCACTCCTTCTCCCTCTGGAACCCCAGCTCCATCCTGTGCAACTCAATTTGCAGCCTGAGTACTTCTGGATCCAGGATACTGGTGACCATTCCCTGCTGCTGTGGTCCTTCACTGACAGTGGCTCTTCTGTCATCCTCACCAGGTCTGGACACTACATTGGCCGCTAGCCCTGCCACACTCGAGGTTTGATCCTTTTCAGTCACGGTCTATGGCTCGCTGCTCTGGGTATCTACTACCATCAGGGCATCTATGAGGTTCTGCTTGCTGGCTTTCACCTCAAACAGGACTCTTCTGTCCCTGCACAACTGCCTTAAGTAGTCTACAGTGTGCTTGCTGTAGTTGGAAGCTATCTTCCCTCACTACTTCTACTCTGACTTGCACTTTAGGAAAAAAATAAAACCGATAGGAACTTGACTGTATGCCAAGTGATATAGTTCTGTTTCCTTTTAAAATAAAACTCTACCTTTTTCTTTCTTTCCAAGTCATCTGATGGTCTCAAGCTGACATGCTGAACAATAAAAGCTTGTGACACCAGAATTTACGCCACCGCTGCCAACCAATCTTTCATAAACCCACTCAGCAGGTCTTCCCTCTACTCCCAAAGTGCCAACCTTCGAGCACAGTCTTGTGAACAGATAACAGAAACAGGGTAACCCTCCTGTCTGTTTTGTGGATTCAAATCAACCTTTGGTCTCAAGTCTTGGAGGGATTCAAACTGTGAACCTCTTGCTAGTGTACCCGGTGCACAGGCTGAGATAATTCTGTCTTCGGGGGCAGATATCTTTGCCTATGGGCACCTAACCAGGTGTACAGAAATGAACCCTTAAAAACTTTAATAAAGACCTCAGATTTAAAATGCTTACCTTTTTCCAGTTTGGTATCACCATTCAAGTTTATGTACAGTGTCTGCTTAACCATATATACTCCATTTGCAAAGGAAATAAATCAAAGACAGACCAAGTAGGCTCTAAAAATAGAGTTTTATTAAAATAGATAAAAAATATGTAAAACATAAAATACAGAACTATTATATCACAAGACATACAAATCTATTAAAAGAACAAGGTTTTAACAGTACAATTCCTACTACAGTACTTAGATTTCTCTCTCTCTAAATACCTGCTTAAAGTGCTCACATATGTTTCTTTGTCAGAGTCTAGATAAAAGTGTGTCTCTGATGTAAAACAGAATATTGTCTGAAAGCTGGCTTTGCCCACCTCTTTGCATGAGGTCACCTAGCTCCTCCCTGTCAGAATATATATATAAAGAATCCATGCAAAAACAGGATATCTTTTCAAAGTATTAAATTCTGTAATCCTCAGCACAATTCATTTTCTTCAAATGATTTTCTTTGATCTGTGAGCAGTATCCCCTCTCACACAGACACCGAAGCATTTATGATTTTGCACAAGTGTACTAAACCTGATTTCCCCCTTGAAACATCATAAAAGGGATACTGATTTTACTCTTAACCGCTACAGCTGTAATTAACTTAGTTAAGGTCTGTAACTAGCTTCTGGCCTTCCAGGTAACACCTTGTATCTAAAACGTGTGTGTGTGTGTGTGTGTGTGATCTCACATGCTGTTTCAGCATTTCTTAAGGCAGACGGTCCGTAACCCATTTTTATATTACAAAAAATGATACAGTGATCAGAACCAGCTGTCCAAGTGTCACACTGAGTACTGGTAGGTTTCCCTTATAACATTATTGCAACTGCATAGTACTGCACAGTGTGAGTCTCTCCTCTACCCTTCAGTGATGTCATCAGGAGCTAGCAGCCCAGCAGCTGAAGAGCAAAGGCAAGTGCAACAGAGCTCAAAAACAAATCCAACTTATGGAAGAAAGAGTAAACCTTGGCCAAATACAACAAATGCACACACCCTTTCAGGTCTAGTGCTGCATATAATGACTATAAGCTGTAACTTTTTGGACCATCATGAAAGTTCCTCTTTAAAGACATGACAGCAGCACTAATTTACAAAATGTATGCACTCACTGAAAGTACTCTTAAAATACTCTAATTTTTATATCATTATAAACTGTTTTATATGTTGAATAAGACATTTAAAGTGTGGATATTATACTATATCAACATATCTCCTGGCCGTTGAAACCCATGGTGCACCCACTAGTGGTATACTGCCTTTCCACTGAGTCCAAGCACTGTTTCAGCTTTCCTTTTTGACCTCAGAAGTTTGAGATTACATAATGACATCAGAACTATGGCATTGCAATATACCAGTAATGTTGGGACTGTGGTATTCCAACAGAATGATATCAGAACTGCGGCAGTAAAACAATATTATACAAGATGGTTAGACATTGTGTATGGAAAGGCATACCTTGCACAAAGTTGTAGTAACCTCAGTTGAAAGGTCATGGAATGCAGTTGTACCAAACTTTTTAATGATGCTCAGGTCATGTATTTGCTTTGACCCCCCCCACACAAACCCATCCTATGTAGTTTAATTTAAAGAAAGGAGAAAGGCTCGCTTGTAGTTTATGCTGCAGGTGTCATGGCAGACACCTTGCAGCAGAAGTGACATGAAGGATGACAATCTCGTACTACTCAAGAGTAGCGTTCGGGACTACTTGTATGCCGTTTGGCTTAGAAAACTATAAAGCTGTGAGGCAAAAGTGTCCTGGCAGCGCTGCTCGAGTGGCATCGTGGTTAGGGTACTAGGCAGTGAGGTAGGGATTAGGGAAGCAACAGGGGTTCTATTCCAGCATACTGCAAACGCGATCTGCACTATGAAAAAAAAAAAAACACTGTAAAGAAATCTCTGAGATTGCACTCCAAGTAATACTGTGAAGTATTTTTTTTCTTCAATATTGTGCAACCTCATAATTGATTATATTTATTTATGGGGGGTGCGGGGGACACAGTCCCCCTCTAAAAAAATACTTTGAGTTGTTTGTGATGGACAGACATACAGTTATGGCACTGATGAAATTCCTGTCAGCCATACTGTTTCCTGTCCACCATGACACCTGCAGCATAAACTGCAAATGCTCCAGGAGAAAATCCTTCTTACATAGCCGAATTTCCTTTTCTGTTAGCTCCAGAGTTGCCAGTAGGGAGGTATTTAATACATATGGGTAATGTACTCCCCCTCTGGGGATAGTGGTATAGCCCAAAAGCTATGATCTCATCACAGAACCCCAGAAACATGGAATGTGACAATCACCTCAGTTTATTTTTCCCAATGAAGTACACAACACATATACAACCATGTGTCCACATTCCTGGGTGAACACCTTAAAAGAAAAACATGGTCTGTTGGTAATTAGTTTGAGTACTGAAAGGAAAAACACAGAACTAATTTAACATGGATGACAGCTTTAGCAACCAAACTGCTTGTCTTTGGATCTCACACCCCTGGATCACCATCCAAACTGTGATATCCCCCTGGACCGCAAATAGCTCAAAAACTGTAGCATATAACATTTCATAAATAGTAATGCTTAAATTTGACTGTAACAACAAGTGGGTAATAACCTAAACAGGTTTCTCAACCTCACACTTAAAACCTCACAACCAATTCGCCTGTTGGCCTTTCATACCAATTAAAAGTGTAATACTGGGATACCAAAATATAAGTAATGAATCCCAAATGCTTGAATGACATCCATACACACTTCTTCATTTGCAAACACCTATAGCCATAAATACATTGGACAATATTCCCCGAGCTGAGCCATAGTCTCCAGGGAGAGGCCCCACTGACAACACTGGAGCTAACAGAAAAGGAAATGATGGTAAGTATAAAGGAACTTCTCCTTTCTGTACTGCTCCACATTGTCAGTGGGAAGGTATTTAATACATATGGGTTCTAAGAAGTAGTAGTACCCATTCTAGATAGGGTGTGTGTGTGTGTGGGATATTGTCCCATATATGAACCATAAGGGTAGTTACAGGGTTCATCTGTTAAAGGGATACCGTCAACCCTTTTTGCATCACATTATTTCTTGTTGAAAACCCACATTTTATGATTTCTTACCTTCTCAAAAACTCATAGAACTTGTTGGTTGTTTTATCTGTTTACTTTCTTAATAGAACTGAATGCATGGGAATGGTGCAATTATACCCAACTTTGTTTTGCTTCAAATCCTTGATCTACTCTTACTGCATACATCCTGATCATTAGTAACACCCCCAAACAGTGCAGCCACTCATGATGCAATAGTCTCCTCTCCTCCTACAGCAACATGGGTGGCTAGATTGCATTAGGAGCATTCCGAAGTCCAGGAATGATGCAGCAGAAGTTGATCAAAGAATGTAAACAAACAAATGTTGGGACTAGCAGTATAGCCTAGAGCAGCGGTTCTCAATTGGGAGGCATGCCTCCCTGGGGATGCATGAGCTGCTTTCAGGGGAGGTGCAGAGGCTTGGCTGAAATACATGCTGAAAGCAGCATGCAGCCAAAATGGAAACAGAGCCTCCATAATGTAGGACTGAGTGCAGATCCCCCATCCCATCTGTAACACCTCCTCCCCCTCTCCCCTGCTTTTGTACTGCAACAAGGCACTTACTCCCTGCAGGCAAGATGACTGATGAGGGGCTAATAGCACCTTGATGAGACAGTGCCAACGTCCCCATTCCAGTGCTGGGACAGAAACGCGAGACAAGCCTCAGGGCTAGAGGGACTAGGAAGGATTGCAAGCCAACCAATAGGGAAGCAGGAGATAATCTGTACCAGATCAATGAGGAGGATGCGAATAGCAGCCAATGAGAAGGAAGGAAGGTAGAGTGCAGCCAATCATGTGCTATAATTTCCCAGCCAATGACTGCAGGGTTTCTTCATCCAATCAGCTGCCACTCACCCAATGTTGCTGAAGAGTTCCGGCAATAAAGCAGTGCGCCCACTGTGATTATTTTCCCTTTGCCGAAAGTTTTACTTCTGAGATTTGGACCAGACCAGCCTCGTGAAGTCACCACTTGATCCACCAGCTCCGATCATCTGTGCCAGCATTCCTCTGACTCGATCTCTGGATTCTGAAGCTGGAATTTGCCTGTGCTGATCTCAGACTTCCAAGCCACCATGAGGAGCATGTAACTGCAGACCTCCACGCTGATCATCTGTTGCTGAAGGAGCTGATAAGAATTTTTTTTTTTTGCAGAAAGGGTTGGTAAACACTGGGTTTCTGCTGAAGGGGCTGTGAGGATGGGGTTTTAAGGAAGGGGCTGCAAGGTTGGGGTTTAATCTGCCACAAGAAAAATGTTATTTGACCCCCCCATCGTGGAGGGGCTGTAAGCATGGGGTTGTAAGGTAGTGGCTGTTAGGTTGGGGTTTTAATCTGCTGCAGTGAAAATTGGACTCAAAATGCAGGTTCTGACCCTCTCAGGCAGCAGGTTCCATAATTTTCCTGCTGAAAGATACAGAGCAGTCAGACATTTCTCCTGAAATTGCATTTAAAAACGGCAGTGCACATTGTTACTGGAAACAGGGGAGTGTACACAGAGCTGACTACTTCACAGGAAGGCTTGCTTCTAAAACAGCTGATTCATTACTTTTTTCTATCTGATTTCTTTGTAATTGTGGATTGAGGTATAGTTGAAATGCATCAAAAGGAACTCTTGTGATGATGGGGTGAGGGGCTACAATGATAGACCTGCATCTTGAGGGTAGGGACTGTGGGAACTGTGAAATGCTTCTGTTTTGTGGGATTTATGAATCTGAAGATGCATAGTTTTTTCAGTTATTGTTTTTGGAATGATGGGGGAGAGGGGTCTTTTCAGCGAAGGACCTGATGGTTTTTCATGGGGGGCTTATATAATGATTTTGATTGTTTTGTTTTGCGAAGGTCTGTTGGTGTAGTGTGGGTCCATATATATGATAGTTCTGTGGTGCTAAAATGGCACCCTTTTTTGGGGGGGCTGCTGGTGTAGCTTGGGGGGATGGGGCTTCTTCAGGTCTTAAGGAGCACCCCCCAACCCATCCAAGACCCTTCACTGAAAAAGCATTATTTTCCTTACTTGTGTGTGCTGTGGGGATCAAATGGTGCTGGTTTTGTTTTTGGAGCGAAGGGTCTGCTGGTGTAGCTTGGGAGGGAAGGGGCATCTTAAGGAGCACCCCCAACTCATCTAAGACCCTTTACTGCAAAAGCATTATTTTTCTTACCTATGGTGCTGTGGGGATCAAATTGTTGTTTGTGGAGTGTTGGAATGATGGCCCTATATATTTGGGTGGGGTGGGAGGCTTTGGAGTGAAGGGCCCATATGTATGCCCATATGAATACCCCACTGACAATGCTGGAACTAACAGATAAGAAAATCAAGGTAAGTATGAAGGAATTTCTACTACTTCCCTGAAAACCCCAATGCCTTGGCTTGGGGGTCTTGCCTGTGTGGTGGATGGTGTGGAGTGAGGGCTGTGCTCAAATGGCTTATCTTACCTTTACATAGGGTGCATCAGCCCAAAATAGGCTCAACAAAGCTGTGGGGGTCCTCTTGGTATTCACCTCAGGGCCCTACTATGAAGTCAACCAGCTACCACATTGAAGTAGACTGCCCGTCAGCTGGGTCCCTACTCTAAACTGCATCTGCCTCAAATGGCTTACCTTTACATAGGGTGCATCAGCCTAAAATAGGCTCAGTGAAGGAGTGGTCCCCCAGCCAATGTGTAAGTAAGTGGTTAGGAGCCAGCTAAATGAGAAAGCTCATTTCAAGCGAAACATGTCAGGTGCTTGAGCGTGCTTAGTACGAATTGTTGCTGGAAGCTGGTAGAAGGAGGCATGGACTGGGGCTGTTTTGCACTTTATATTTCATCGACATATCATAACTGTGGATTAAGTGAATAAATGGATTTTTTGAATTTGCCACCAGTGAAGTGTTTGGAATTTCTACAACTGAGAACCTTCTAATTATGTGGTGAGTGCTTGCAAACATTGACTTTGTTACTTCAGCCCGAACTATCAGCATTTGCTGATTTGGTCTTTGTGTGGTGCCAGTTTTCTGACTTTTGATATGCAGTTTGGGGTGTAGCGTTTTCTGTAATTATTTTTTCCTATTTTTTTGAATGCCCCATTGTTGTCAGACATGCAAGTATGTGCATGTCCAGGATGGTTTTTGGTTACATTTTTTGACAATTTCCAACATTGGTGTATCGTAGATAATGGATCGTTTTCCGGTGACCGGAAGAAAATGCACACATGGAGAAGTAGCTGTTGCTGAAGCCAATGAAGGACCTGCAGGTCCTCAAGCAAAGCACAAGGCCAGATGGTATGATGATGAATACTTAAAGATGGGATTCACCTGGATTTGGATCAGTGAGTCACCTCGGCCACAGTGTGCGATATGTGCTGACTTTCTGGCAGAAGACAGCATGCGACCCTACAAGCTTCAATGGCATTTGGAGACAAAGTATCTCAGCCTAGTTTCCAAACCTATGGAATTTTTTCAATGAAAGCTACAAGAACTGAGGGGTGAAAAAAAACTAGTAGAAAGACATGGCACTGTGCCTACTAAAGCTGTGGAAGCCTCGTATTGTGTGGCATTGTGAATTGCCAAAGCAGGAAAACTGCATAACATTGGTGAACAATTACTTCTTCCTGCTGCGAATGAAATGTGTTCAATAATGCTGGGAGACAAAAGCAGCAGCACAGCTAGATGTCATCCCCTCTCCAATGACACAGTTTGCTGCCGCATTGATGGCACGTCTGCTGATGTCAAGAAACAGATACTGGACTCTGTTCGACAAAGCCCATAATTCGCACTACAGATTGATGAGTCCACTGACATTGCCCATGCTGCACAGCTCCTGGTCTATGTCCATTATGCCATGGAGACAGAAGCCTTGGAAGAGTTCCTGTTTTACTAGCCGCTGCCTGCATGAGCAACTGGGGAATAACTGTTCTACATGCTCAATAAATTAATTATGGAGGAAGGTCTTGACTGGAGTCGATGTGTGGGAATTTGTAATGATGGAGCATGGTCAATGACTGGCAGACACAGTGGCTTGGTCACAAGGTTGCAAGCAGTGGCTCCTAGTGCTGTGTGGGCTCACTGCATGATCTACAGGGAAGCACTAACAGCCAAGAGGATGCCAGCTGATCTCCAGAAAGTCTTGGCAGATGCTGTGAAAGTAGTTAGCTTTCTCAAGGCACGACCAGTAAATGCAATTCTTTTTGCTGTGCTGTGTGAGGAGATGGGAGCAAACCACAGGTAGCTACTTTTGCACACAGAGGTCCGTTGGCTGTCCAGGGGAAAAGTGCTAACACGTCTCTTTGACTTGCATGATGAAGTGTGTATTTTCCTTGCTGACTGTAGCTCTGCACTTGTAGAAAAGTTCCATGTTTCACAATGGGTTGTGTTGCTGGCATATTTAGTGAATGTTTTTGACCAACTGAACACACTCAATGCCTCACTTCAAGGTCGGGACACCAACATGTTCATGGTAAGGGACAGGACTGAGGCATTTTGTCAGCAGGTCCAACTATGATCTTCAAGACTGCAGCAGGGACTGGTTTCCTCCTTTCCCACACTGGAGGATTTCCTGCAGGAAAATGAGCTTTCCATTGACAGTGTCCAGATGCCCATTTCAGAACATTTAAGTGGGCTGCAAGGAAAGCTCCAAGACTATTTCCCTGAATACTAGCAAGAGGAGTGTAACCAGTGGGCAAGGACTCAGTTCCTTTTTAAACCAAGGTCTGTGGACAACCTGTCATTAAGAGAGCAGGAAAGCCTTATTGAACTGGCCACAGACCCAACACTGAAGGCCTCTTTTGGACAGTTGCCACTTGCTAAGTTTTGACTGTCACTGGGATGTGAATTTCCAGAACTGAAACAATGAGTGCTGAAACCCCTACTGCCTTTTGCTTCGATCTATCTCTGTGAGTCTAGATTCTCTGCATTGGCTGGCATAAAGACAAAATATAGGTCCTGCCTCAGGGTTGAGATGACTTGTGCCTCTACCTTTCAACAGTGCAGCCACGAATCCAGCAACTGAGTGCCAAAAAAACAGCCTCACAGGCTCCCTTCAGCTGACTGATTTTTAAAAATATCCAGATGTTGGAGTTGGTGCTGCCTTTTAATGACTGTGAAAAACAGGCTTACAAGCTCCCTTCAGCTGACTGACTTAAAAAATGTGCAGTACATTTAGTGCTGCCTTTCAATTGACTTTTAATTGCTATTTTGCATAGTATCTTATGTTGCTACCCTTCCTTTCAATTTACTTTTAATTGCTATTTTGCATGGTATCTGTGATGTACAGTGGTACATTTTGTAAATAAAACACTATCACAGTATGTTTTGTCTGTTTTGTGATTGCACATGAAATTGCACATGAAATTCCTTATCCGTTTGAGTGTATGCTACTGTGCTTGAGACATGGGGAGGCCCGGGCTTGTCCACAGTGACACAGGGGAGGCTCAACCTGAGAAGGTCTGAGAACCCTTGGCCTAGAGATTAGAGTAATGAGCTGTTAATGAGCTTGGTACATCCAGCAGGCCTGCGTTTAATTCCTACAATCTCCACTTGCATACGGTGTGACTCTGAACAAATCACTTAATCATCCCAGTGTACCCGGGTCACGACTAAAAACAGGCACTTGCGCCTAATGGGCCTTACCTGGTTGCCAAAAGAATACAATAGAAAAAAAAATGTTTTTTTAAACTAGACACACTTTGAGGCCTAATGGAGTTGACACTGTTCCGTTAACCACCTTCTGTAAAACTTTGCATTTGAAGACTGAATCAGCAGAACTCTTGACATCAAGTCTTTAGAATGTCTGTAGGTATGAATGGATGGCCCTGTTGCTGCTTTGTGGAGTTCTGAAACCATCGCTTATACTCTCCCTGAGCAGGATACAGTGAGTGGCCTGGCAAAGAATGCTCAAATCACTGCCAGTACCCCCTTCTTTACTGTCAGCTATGGATTACTGATACATGCCTCTACCCACTTGCCTAAGGAGCCTTAGACTCCTTTTGGCCCTTCCTTGCTGCTGTGAAAGAATAAAGAAAACTCTCCAACTTCCTGAATAGTGTTGTTTGGATAGTATCCTATAAATTAGGATGCCACCAGATACCTGACATTTGGCCAGACAGTGGATCTGGTTGGATAGTAGCACTATCTGACCATGAATCTGACCGTCCTGGATCCAGGTCATATCCCCAAGATCTGACGTCGGATCCTTGGATCTGACACTGGATCCAACATCGGATCCCTGGATCTGACCTCGGATAATGTGGGATCTGACCTGGGATCTGACCTCTGACTTAGGTTGGATCCCACGCCAAATCCCATGTCAGATACTGTCACTATCCAATGGATCACAATCGGATCCACAAAGGCACTATTTGAGCATCACTATTCCTGAATTCTCCTATTCTCTTCAAGCATGTCTTGAATGCCTTGTGCATATCTAGCTTATGAAGCTCCTTAGATTTTGACAGGAGGACCGAACCAAACTTCCTGATCTACGTGAAAGGTTATAGAAACCTTGGGAATAAAGGATGGAACTGTCTGCAACACTATCTTGTCTTTATGCCTGATTATGCATTATAAGTTAAGGTCCCCTATGTGAAAAAGTCCTCAGCAGCATATTACAGAGTGTGGAACATTATTTTGATTCGGGACAAAGCCTATGCTATTCAACCCATCATGGCTACGAGGTTGCAGATCCTGGATTTTTGCATATGGGTGTGGATGGAGGCTAACACTGAGCACCCTTCACTCTCAGTGCAGCGTTGTGGTCAGTGGGGGGGCATCCCTTCCAAACAAGCATGGATGTCATTTTTTTGCCTCAGAGTAGTCAGCAGGATGTCCCTTTGAGAACTAGCATGGATGTCATTTGTTGTCTCAGAGTAGTCAGCAGGTGCAGTCCATCTTTTTGGCTTCTGGTTTCAGCCATGAGCATTGAACATAGAGTTGCACAGGCTTAATTGGGCTTTTTGTCTTGTAAGATGCATATCCCACTTGTGATTTGCTCACCGAGGAGGACTCATAAGTTCCAGTCTTTTTTATTTATTTATTTATTTATTTATTTATCTATTTATTTATTTATTTATTTAATGTAATCAGTTTACAACCTTTGAGCCAACGGCTCATTTACAAAGGTACCTCGTCAACAATGGTAGATAATACAGTTAAAATAGAAAGCAGGGTACATACAAAGAAGAGCATCAGTATAAACAGACACGATTAATGGCACCTGGTTACAGCAAACATTGGTAGTGTAATACAGAGCAAAAAATGATATAACCCAACATCACCCAATAACGGATGCCTTTAGCAATTAAATTTATTTAAAATAAAGAATTATATTTTCAAGAGTGGTTTTGGCATGCTGTGGATAATTAGCAGCTGGGTGAGGTTGTTGTTTTTAACTTCCTTCCCTTGCCCATTGACACCCTATTCTTTCAGGTCCTGCAGTGGCTCGGTATACATCCCAGACATCAACATGTCGACAGCGGAGTCTTCTGCAGTGACAACATTGCCACATCGCTGTAGGGAACCTGCTGGCACATGGCACTGTCCATAGGGGGTCCTGCACCCCCCCCGACTCAGCTCCAACTCAGAGCTGGGAATCCTAAGTGGGGGGTTCTGGGGGGAAGCCCCCCAAGAAAACATTTGTTGCTTCTGCAGACCGGCAGCCGACTACAAAATGCAGTCAATCTGCCTGTTTTGCAGTTGTGTCGTTTGACAAATTTTTTGCTGATGACCCGTCGTGGACTCCAGTAGCTCTGTCTGCCCACCAGACACACCCCTTGTTGCCACTGGAGGTGCCATCCAGACATTCAGATACATGTCACTCTGGGGTCAGGTTGTGGCTGCCGGGGGTCTCCTTTGGCCTAGTGGAGGATCATGTACTGCTTTATTTCTCCTCTGTTACTGGCTTGTCCCTGTTGGGGGCCTCCCCTGGCCTTAGCAGAGAAACTACTTTCTAACCTGATGACATGAGCTGCAGGGGCCCTATGGTGGTGCACTATGGGGTCTAGTGGTGGGGAGGGACAAGGCAAGTCATCATCCAGTGTAACAGTATTTCTGCCATTTTCTCACCTCCTTTTCCCCAGTCTCAGGCATGCATGCAGCTGGCATGTAGGGTTGCTCAATTGCACGTTGTCATCAGTGCCATCAGTACACTTCCACCATGCCACCAGGAGTGGCTGTACTAATGGGGAGGCATGCACTCTCACGCCCAGCAGGATAGCATCCATTAGACACTCTGAATTCTCCCTGCTGAACTCCACTCCTGATGTCCCAGGTTTGCAGCATGAACCCAGGTCACCAGCATGCCGGAGCAATCCCCTTTAGCAGGGGCACCACAGAGCTGGATAGTTTTTTTAATTAAAAGAAAATATGTGCAAAAATGAACTGTTGGAGAGGGAGGTGCTCATGAAAATGTATGAATTCACAAAGGAACTACATACTATAACCAAATAATTAATGTTCAGGGCAGGCTGGATGGGGTAGAAACAGGAGTGGGCAGATGCACAGTAGTGCAGGGTCAATGGAGGGATAGAGGCCTATACAGAGGTGACGGCCTGCATCCATCCAGCAGGGGAACTGTGATCCTTAGTGAATAGCTTAAATGCTACATTGGTAAGCATTTAAACTAGCCAGGGGAAGGGGCAGGCTAAGACAGAATGAAATGGACTATCCACCCCCACATGCTAACAGCATCAGCAGTGGGAATCCCAAGGGTGAGAAATCTCAAAGAGAACAAATGCAAGAAAGAATACAGGAATCAGAGGGAAGGGAAGGCAGGAAAGAAGATACTGTAGGGGAGGGCAAATGGACAGGATGTGGGGAGGTGGCAGCAAAATCTGGAGAGCCATGTGTACAAATGCTCGAAGTCTGGGCAACAAGTTTGCTGATCTAGAGGCCACCATGGTGGCAGCAGACCTGGACATAGTCACAATTACAGAGACCTGGTAAAATGGTAACTAGGACTGGGATGCAACCCATACCAGGGTATGCACTATTCAGGAGGGACTAGATAGGAAAAAGAAAGGAGGGGTGGCTCTTTATGTGAGGCAGAGCATGAAAGTCACAGAAATCAGGGAGATGCAAAGCTACTGTGGGTTACCCTAGAGACAAGGAAAGGACAGCCATTTGAACAAGGGTGATCTACAGGCCTCCAGCACAGGGGGAGGAGGTAGATAAGGAGATGATGGAGGAAATCTAAGGGATGGCTATTAAGGAGGAGGTATTGCTAATAGGGATTTCAATATGCCAAATGTGGATTGGAGCATCCTAGTTGCAGCTACAGGTAGAAGTAGGAAAATCCTACACTGTATGCAGGGGTGTTCCTCAGGCAACTGGTTGCGGAGCCCACATGTGGAGGGGGGTGTGATACTGGACCTGGTACTGTTAAATGGGGACAGTGTCACTGATGCCACAGTGGGGAGTCAGCAGGGGACAAGTGATCATCATACATTATGGTTCAATATAAGAATGGGGCTGGAAGCAAACCACACTAAAACGAGGGTCATGGACTTCAGGAGGGTTGATTTCAAGAATATGGGAAAGTGCTTTAGAGAAGCACTAGCAGAGACAGGGAAAATGGAGGGGATAGAGAAGCACTGGGAGGAAATAAGGAACACCATAGGGAAGCCAACAAACCTCTGTGTCAGACAGACTACAAAAAGCAAGAGAAAAATGAAACCGTTATGGTTCTCCAAGGAAGTAGCAGGGAAAGTGAAGGCAAAGAAGCTAGCATTCATAAGGCACAGGGCAACACAGAAGGAAGAGGACAGGGAGGGTTATCAGGAGAAACAAAGGGAGGCAGCAAAAGCAGTCAGGAGTACCAAGGCACAAACAGAGGAGGAGAACATTGCCAAGGCAGTAAAAAAGGGTTCCACAGCATAATGGTGACACCTTTATGGAACAGAGATAAATCAGAACCAGATTATTGAATTTGTGACTGACACAATTGGCAAACTCTCTGTACCTCCCTTACTGAGGTCTGCCCCCCAGACTTGGTATATTTAGTAATGGGGTGTGTGTGGGGGGGGGCACGGGGACACAGTTCCCACAAACAGAAAGTTTGATGATCGTGTGAGTCTCCATAATCTGGTGCTGTTTTGACTCCGCGTCATAAAGGTGTTGCCGTTTTGCTGTGGAACCATAAAAAATTGGAAAAAACATTTTTTAGGTATATAAGTGAAAATAGGAAGAAGAAGGCAGGGATAATAAGACTAAAGAGGGAAGGAGGGGAGTGTGTGGAGGAGGACCAGAAGAAAGCAGACATATTGAACAAGTACTTTTTGTTCAGTATTCACATAGGAAGGGGTAGGTGACAGGCCACAGGTAGGAAGACAGGACATAAATGGAAGGGAAGTGGACACTAGCCCCTTTACAGAGGGGAGAGTCCTCAAGGAACAAGAGAAACTAAAGGTAGTTAAGGCAATGGGGCCGGACGGGGTTCACCCCAGGATACTGAGGGAACTAGGGAAGAAGCTCACTGCACCTCTGACAGCTCTATTCAACCTATCACTGGATAAGGAGGTAGTTCCTGGGGACTGGAGGAAAGCGGATGTGGTGGTCCCGCTTCACAAAAGTGGGAATCGGGAAGAGGCAGGAAACTATAGACCTGTAAGCCTGACTTTGGAGGTGGGCAAAGTTATGGAAACACTACTACAAGAAAGGATTGTGGAATATCTGGTGAACAGTGGATTGCAGGGTCCGAGGCAGCATGGATTCACAGTGGGGAGATTGTGCCAGACAAACTTGATTGATTTCTTTGAATAGGTGACCAGGGAAGAGGATCAGGGAAGGGCAGTGGATGTGGCCTACTTAGATTTCAGTAAGGACTTTGACACTGTGCCACACAGATGACTTGTAAACAAGCTGGGCAGCCTGGGAGGGGGTACAAAGGTAGTAGAATGGGTACAAAGCTGGTTGAGTAACAGAAGCCAGAGGGTCATGGTAAATCGGGTACACTCGTAAGAAGGTAAGGTAACAAGTGGAGTGCCACAGGGGTTAGTTCTGGGACCGGTCCTCTTCAATGTCTTCATTAGCAACATATCAGAGGGGTTGGAGGAGAAAGAAACATAACATAGAAGCATAGAAGTTGAAGGCAGATAAGGACCGCAAGGCCCATCCAGCATGCCCATTTCTTTTTCTATCTTATAAATGTGAGATCGGCCTTTGCTCTGTCAATGGCCTATCTATTCATACTCATTTGTATTGCTCCCTTATGCCTATCCCATGCCTGTTTGAAGCCCTGCACTGTATTCATATTCACCACTTCCTGTGGTAGGCCATTCCATGCATCCACCACCCTTTCTGTGAAAAAGAACTTCCTCACATTACCCCTTAATCGGCCTCCCTCTAATCTCATGCTATGTCCTCTTGTCCTGCTATTTTTCTTATATTGAAATGTGTTAGACTCTTTCACCTTGTTAATGCCCTTAAGGTGTTTGAATGTTTCGAGCACATCACCTCTCTCTCTCCTTTGCTCTAGGATACACATATTGAGCTCCGTTAATCTGTCCTCATATGTTTTCTGATGCAGTTCCTGCACCATTTTGGTTGTCCTTCTCTGGACTGCCTTAATTAGGTTAATGCCCTTGTGAATGTGTGGCCTTCAGTACTGCACACAGTACTCCAGCTGGGGCCTAACTAATGTCTTGTAAAAAGGGATTATTACCTCCCTCTTCCGACTTGTGATACCCCTACTAATACACCCCAACATCCCCCGAGCCTTACCTACTGCTTTAGTGTCTGCTTGGATGATTTTAGGTTATCAGTGATGATGATGCCCAAGTCTCTTTCTTCCCTTGTGACTGCCAGCAACTCCCCTCCCATCCTATAGGTGGCTTCAGGGTTTCTCCTCCCTGTGTGCATGATCTTGCACTTTGCATTAAACTCCAGTTGCCACTCTTCTGACCATTTTGCTAGTTTATCCAGATCTCTTCTCATTCTGCCCACCCCATCTGGATCATCTACTCTGTTGCAGATCTTGGTGTCATCTGCAAACAGACACACCTTATCCTCCAGTCCATCTGCAATGTCACTGATGAAGATATTGAAGAGGACTGGCCCCAGGACTAATCCCTGAGGTACCCCACTTGTGACTTACATCTCTTCTGACTGTATACCGTTTACCACCACTCTCTGTTTTTTGCCCATCAACCAGTTTGCCACCCAGTTGACCAACTTCTGACCCACCCCGAGCCTACCCAGCTTATTAATCAATCTTCTATGTGGAACAGTATTGAAAGCTTTGCTGAAGTCAAGGTAGGCGATATTAACTGCTCCCCCTTGGTCCTCCACTCTGGTTACCCAGTCAAAGAAACCTATGAGATTAGTTTGACAGGACCTTCCTTTTGTAAACCCATGCTGTCTTGGATCCTGTGCTCCTATGGATTCCAGGTATTGCACTATCCTTTTCTTAAGGAGTGCCTCCATAATCTTGCCCACTACTGAGGTAAGACTGACTGGTCTGTAGTTCCCTGCCTCCTCCCTGCTACCACTCTTGTGGAGTGGGATCAAATGAGCTCTTCTCCAATCTTGTGTGCAAAGTATGCAGATTCACAGATGACAGAAAAATCTGCAGCAGAGTAGACACACCTGGGGGAGGTAGAAAACATGAGGGAGGACCTGAAAAAGCTGGAAGAATGGTAAAGGGTAAGGCAACTAGGTTTCAATGCCAAAAAGTGCAAAATTATGCACAGGGGGCACAGTATCCCAGAGGCAACATACCAGTTGGGGGGGGGGGAGTAGGTGGTGCAACAAAGCAGAAAAGGGACCTGGGGGTCATCATATCTGATGACCTGAAGGTAGCAAAGCAGTGTTATAAGGCAGTAGGGAAGGCTAGTAGAATACCTTAGCAAAGCAGTATGATAAGGCAGTAGGGAAGGTTAATAGAATGCTGGGGTGCATAAGGAGGGATATCACCAGTAGGAAGAGAGAGGTGGTGCTACCCCTGTATAGATCAGTGATGAAGCCACACCTGGAGTATTGTGTCCAGTTCTGGAGGCCCCATCTCAGGAAGGACATAGATCGAGTCTGAGGTGATACAGAGGAGGGCAAGCAAAACTGTGCATGGCTTGCATCAGCAGCCCTATGAGGAAAGACTCAAGGAATTAAATATGTACTCTCTCGAAGATAGAAGGGAAAGGGGAGACATGATAGAAACATTTAGATACCTCAACGGTATAAATAAGATATATTTTGCATAGAAAGAGATGCTCAAGGACAAAGAGGCATGATGTGAAGTTGGAAGGGAGGGCTCAGAGGGAATGTGATGAAGTACTTTTTCACAGAAAGGGTGGTAGATGTCTGGAACAAACTCCCAGCAGAGGTGGTGGGAACCAAAATGGAAGCAGGATTCAGGCATGCATAGGAGAGACACAAGAGAACTTTAGTAACAGGAATGGGGTGGGGGGAAGCCGGAGATCGAGTTGGGTCTGCGATAACACAGTAGATAGGAATTTTAGGGCAGACTAGGTGGGCTAAGGGGTCCTTTTTTGCTGACAACTTCTACGTCTGTGTGTTTCTATGCTTCTATATGTTATATAGATAATGGTAAGTACCCTAGTGCTAAGAACATATGAACATACCAAGTTGCCGGCAGAAAAAGGCCCACAGATCTATCAAGTCTACCCTGTTTTGCAGCTTTCAGTTTAATACCACTGCAGCTGCTCCCCCCAATCCCTTCTTTCCATCCCCGTGTCTCTCGGTCCTTTCCCCCATTGTGTTCTTGTCTATACTAACCCTGCCCCTGACTCTATCCCACCCCCAATAAAAGCTATCGACTGTCCTCACTTTGATTAATTCCTCTGGCAATGCGTTCCATCCCGCCACCACTCTCTCTGTGAAGTAGTGCGTCCTCATTTCCCTCCTGAACCTGAGAATTGGTGGATTTTTTTTTTGTATTATCTTTTTTCCACCTGCCCATCAGCCAGCCTTACCAATCTCTCCTTCAGGTGGCCAAACCCCTACCACCACTAGGATCCTCTGTACCTGCCATCCACTGCCCCTTCATCCTGCCACCCCAGTAGTCCCAGCATATCCCTTCGGCGGGGGGGCCCCCTACCCGTGAGGGACTACCAGGAGTGGAGACTTTCCAGCACCCACAGGCACCTTCTTCCATCTTTTGCCAGAGTGGTGAGGTGTGCAGTACAGGGGCTATCCCAGCTACCATGGTGTGGGAAGGATGGGGCTGCCATCATCCGGCAATGAAGCAGACATGTTTTCCCTGGTTTTCTACCTGCCCACACTGGATGCACACCACAACGTCCTGGCTGCCTGTGCATGCAGCAAGTGGTCACCCACATTGCATTGTGCAATGCCGGACTTGGCCACCAGGAGCCGCCAAAGGGCAGTGCATCCCCCCCCCCAAGAGAAGAGCGTTCAAAGGACGTTCTGAATCCTCCCTACTGGCCTCCGCTCCTGCTGCCCCGGGCTCAGAAAGCGAACCCTGGTCACCAATGTGGCAGACGATCCCCTATCGCCTGACACCACAGAGCCAGCGAATTGGCTGATTTTTAACACTGGGTGAGTTCGGTGACATAATGAGAGCTTGAGAGCACAGATCTAGATTCCTGATATCGCAGAATGCACAAAATGGTTAAGAATCCTCCCATTCTTAGAATTTGGTGGTTATTTAGTTTGTATAATAAAAGGGCTTCCTCATTTTGCAAACTAAATTGGGGAGTAAATGAAGCTACTAGGTGTGATTTTCAAAGCTCCTGATTGCCGCAGGCCCTGGGTGCACTGAAGATGTGGCGCACATTGCTTGAGGCAATCACCTAACTGGCAATTGGGATTTCAGTCTCGTGCACTAGGTGCCGCAAGGTAGACTAACTTTTTCTGGTCTACCTAGGCAATGTGGGGGTGCTATTTTTATGGAGCTTACACCAGATATTTGATGAAAGCTGCCATAAGACATGAAAGCTGTCACAACTGTGCCGAGACTGGAAAATTGGGTGCAGTTGCAGCAAAGGGTTGGCACACCACCAGAACCTGTGTGTTGTGGCACAGGGCTTGACGCAAGTCCTGCACCATGCTTTGAAAATCAAGCTAATTGTTTCTGAGACTAATGAAAACCACGGTGAAAAGCTACTGAGGTAAAAAAAAAAAAAATTTCAGTTACAGCTTGAAATGGCAGCTGTGTACGCTTGAATGAGAAGAGATCTGGATAAACTAACAAAATGGTCAGAAGAGTGGCAACAGGGATTTAATGCAAAGAAGTGCAAGATCATGCACATAGGGAAGAGAAATCCTGAAGCCACCTATAGGTCGGGAAGGGAGTTGCTGGCAGTCACAAAGGAAGAAAGAGACTTGGGCATCAACGTCACCGATGACCTGAAATCATCAAAGCAGACCTCTAAAGCAGTAGGTAAGGCTAGAGGGATGTTGGGGTGTATTAGTAGGGGTATCACAAGTCTGAAGAGGGAGGCAATAATCCCTCTTTACAAGACACTGGTTAGGCCCCATCTGGAGTACTGCGTGCAGTACTGGAGGCCACACCTTCACAAGGACATTAATCAAATTGAGGCAGTCCAGAGAAGGGCAACCAAAATGGTGCAGGGACTGCATCAGAAGACATATGGGGACAGATTAACGGAGCTCAATATGTACCCTTGAGCAAAGGAGGGAGAGAGGTGATATGATCAAAACATTCAAACACCTTAAGGGCATTAACAAGGTGAAAGAGTCTAACATGTTTAAATATAAGAAAAATAGCAGGACAAGAGGACACAGCATGAGATTAGAGGGAGGCCGATTAAGGGGGAATGTGAGATAATTCTTTTCACAGAAAGAGTGGTGGATGCATGGAACGGCCTACCTCAGGAAGAGGTGGCTATGAATACAGTGCAGGGCTTCAAACAGGCATGGGATAGGCATAAGGGAGCAATACAGATGAATATGGATAGATAGGTCATTGACAGTGTAAAGGTGTGTGGCACATTCATAAGGTAGAAAAAATGGGCAGACTGGATGGGCCTTGTGGTCCTTATCTGCCGTCAACCTCAATGTTTCTATGCTTGCACTGTAGCGAGAGTCTTGATTGACAGATCTGTAGGGGAAAATGCTGTTCTTAATGAATTTAGAAACACAGAAACATATAATTTGATGGCAGATAAGGCCCACCTGGCCCACCTAGTCTGCTTATTTCCCTACCTACTATATAAACTCCAGATCCTACTTAATCTGCAGCCTACCTCCTCCTTCCTACCCATGGTGTTGTTTTTTGCCTGTCGCATGCATTCTTGAATTCACCTACCGTTGTTGCTCCCCACAACCTCTTCAGGGATTGTCCTTTATGTATATTTAGGGATATAAGCACTCTGTGTATCTGTATTTGGATGTATTGTAAATTTAGGTATACAGTTGTATATAATGTACTGTTCTTACATTGTTGTTGTATATTGTTGCAATGTTCTCCTATGCCCCCCCCCCCCGGGACGCATCTGGAATCATGCAGCTGCCTGCTCAGTATGCCTTCCTGGTAAAACTTTTAAATAAATAATAAAAGGGAGGCTGTTCCATGTATCCACCACCTTTTCCATGAAAAAATACTTCCTCACATTGAGCCTGAGTCTTTCCCCCTCCAGCCTCAACTTGTGACCCCTTGTTCTTGCACATCTCCTTTTCTGAAAGATGCTGCCCTCTTGAACTCTGTCGATCCCCTTGAGGTATTTGAATATATTTATCATATCCCTTCTCTCCCTCCTTTTCTTCAGTGTATACATATTGAGTTTCCTCAGTCTCACCTCATATGATTTCTGGTGTAGCCCCTGCACCATTTTCGGTGCCTTTCTCTGGACAGCTTCCATCTTGTCAATGTCCTTCCAGAGATGAGGTCTCCAGAACTGCACACAGTACTCCAGATGAGGTCTCACCAACTGCCTGTACAGCGGTATCACCACTTCCTGTTTTCTACTGGTGATACCTCTCCCTATGCATCCCAGCATCCCACCAGCTTTCCTTACTGCCTTCTGACATTGTTTGGCTACTTTTAGATCATCTGTTATGACTACCCCCAGGTCCCTTTCCAGTTTGGTTGTTATTAGTATTTCTTGAACTGATTGACAGATTCAGGTTCACAAAGTCATGCTTAACAGTTAGGTATTAAGAACTACTTTTTGAAACCACCAGCAAAATTAGGTAACCGTGTATTATATTAGTGTTCCTACACAGAAGCAACAAAGGAGGCAAAACATGTAAACATAGTGGGGATAATCTATGCAAATGAAATCTTGAGATGGTCTTGCTTTAAAGAGCAGGTATGCACTGCAATAAATGTTTACAACTACAGCATGTGTTGGGTGCTAATGCTGATTTGTGCTTTTTGTTTTATATATGTATTTCATTGTTGGTGTGTGTTTGCCTGATTTTGTAAGCACCTTGAGCAAAATTTGAAAAGTCTGTCTCTCTGTCTGCCTGCTTGCCTACTTGCCTGCCTTCCAGTCCATCTGTCCACCTATCAGTCTATCTGTCTGTCTGTCTGTCTATCTATCTATCTATCTATCTATCTATCTATCTATCTATCTATCTATCTATCTATCTATCTATCATGGTGCCCATGCCAAAATTCCATGATTCAGTAACCCACCAACAGATTTGCCTGGTGTATTTTCAGTGAGTTCAAACTGCACAGGGAATGGAAAACTGTTTTTAATGAGCTGGCACAGAATGAAACATAGAACATGACAGTAGAAAAAGGCACACTGGCCCATCCAGTCTGCTCACCATACCTATTTCTTCTAAGTTGGCCCTAGTGGCCTGTCTTTTCTTTCACCCTTTTCTCCCCTAACTCCCTTGCTGTGGCCTTGTGCCAGTCCCATCCCAATTTTAACTCCCCACATTTTTGCCATTACCATGATCTCAGGCAATCTGTTCCACTTACCCACCACCCTTTCTGTGAAAAAGTCCTTACAGACATCCTTACTGAATTCCCCCCAGCCAATTTTAGTGAACTTTCCCATATGCTTGTGTTTGTGCTTAGGAGGACTATGTCTTGGCATCCCACCCTGCTTATCCCATGCAGGTATATGTCACATCCCCTATCTCTTCCAGTTTCCGGGGTGTACATATTGAGGTCCCACAGACCCTCATTTTCGTGTATCTGAGGACCCCCGCAGTCCAACCTAGGGCCTCACCACCTATTCCTGTGAGGCTGCTCCTCCCACTACCCTCTCCCTCCAATTCACCCCACTTTTCCCTGGACACTTCCCCTCCTATCACACTGCTGACTACCCTTCCCACCATCCTGCTTAGCTATTTCACTAACTAAGCTCTGACAAACCCTTCCTCTGGTGGTACAGAGTTTCTCTTTCCATCTCTGTAATCCTTTCTATTCTTTCCCATTCTCCTTTAATTAAGATAATTTATAATAGTCTAAACTCTATGGCCCAGATATTCAAAAGAGTTGCGCATGGTGCAACAGTGTTGCGCCATGCACAACCCACTGATGAGCCCGGCGTGATATTCAAAAGGGAAAAGTGCGCTGCACAAATCCCGATGCTCCGGAGCGCATCAGGATGTATGCAGCACAGGTAGGGTGTGCTCTATGCATAACCTGCACAGCCCGGCTATTCAGCCCGGATGTCAGAGTCATGCATGCGCAACCCCTACCTCGCCTGCACAAAGTTAAGCCAAAAAGGAACAAGTGATGGCCACCCACAGGTGAGCTGTCAGACAGACGCGCAACATGGCAGCTGCCACCTGTGGGTGGCCACCCGAGTTCCCGCCGCACCTGGAGGCGCCCCCATGCCCCACTCGCGGCATCCGTGCAGTGAAATCCCCGTCCTATATCCTGGTGGTCCAGTAGGCCGCACTCTGCCCGATCGCGGGCATCAGTAATATAACCCCCCCACGTCTAATATCCCTGGTGGTCCAGTGGACCTCTATGTGCCCAATCGCGGGCATCAGTAATATAACCCACCCCCACGTCCAATATCCCTGGTGGTCCAGTGGACCGATCGCTGCTCGATCGCGGGCATCTGTAACTCATAACATACTCCTACTACCCTGGTGGTCTTTGTGCCCCCCTCCCACACCCCCACTGGGCCCCACCATCCCGCTCCCCGTCGCGGCGGGTGGCGGCACTCCACCCGCCTGCCACCCGCCACCCACTGACTGACAGCTCGGTAGGGCATGCGCCCATTGGCTCACAGCGTGAAGCCAATGGGCGATGCAATCTCACTACGATACAACACAGTCCAGATATGTGAATGAATTCATTCACATATCTGACTGAGTAGATTGGTATGGTTGCACGCCCATTGGCTCACATCAGAACTACCGGGCATGCAGCCCTACCGAGCTGTCAGTCGCTGGGCGGCGGGCGGCAGGCGAGGAGGTGCTGCCGCCCGCCGCTGACGGGGAGCAGGGCGGGCCCAGTGGACGGTGAGAGGGGCATACCAGACCACCAGGGTAGTAGGAGCATGTTATGAGTTACAGATGCCCGCGATCAGCAGCGATCGGGTCCACTGGACCACCAGGAGGCTGGACGTGGGGTGGGGTTATATTACCGATGCCCGCGATTAAAGTACATAGAGGTCCACTGGCACCAGGATATTGACGGGGTTCTTTTAGATGAATGCCCACGATCGGGCTGCAGGAGGCGTCGGTCCTCGACGGCTGCTGCTCGCAAGCGCCAGGCGCAAGTCGTCAGGGGATCGGGGCACCTGCATGCTAATGGCATGCAATGGGGCCATAATGAGATGCAAATGGCCCCTGTGGGCTTGCGATAAATTAGCCCCATTTGCATGTTCTTTGAATATTGCAGGTGCTGTGCATGGCGCAATGGCACTTGCGCTAGCGCATCTCCATGCTCCACTCTGGCCACTTGCACTGGCGCAGTGCCACTGCGCCATGCACAGTGGGGGTGACCAGGGTACGATATTCAAAGCTGCTGCACCATAGCGCAGCTCTGTTGCATATCGCCCAGGCCACACCCTTGCGTAACAAAGTTGAGCTGCGCCCAGGCTTTTGCCACAGCCTGGTGCAGTTTGAATATCCGGGCTTGTATGTTTCATGTCTCTGCTCTTTACACTAGAAGGTATAAACAACTCTAAAGTCTGTAACTGAATGGAACTATTGTTTAGAACCTTGCCAAGTGACCTTGTAGTTGATTTTTGTGACACTGCTATTTTTCTGTTTTGTATGTCGCACTCCTCTGCCTGAGAGTTCATGTTATTTCCCTCCTCTGCTTCTTGTGGGACTCCTGACTTCAAAACTTCTAACATGGGTTACACTACCTGGCTGATTCTTTTAACCTGCCTCTCCTTATCCTGTGTGGTCGACCAGTTTATTGCTCTCTCTCTAAAGTCCTTACCTCAGGACAGTTACCCTCCTCCACCATGCCATACCTGGCCAGAACACCCATTTGTGCTTCTACTGTTACCATGTATACGCAGATATGGGCTGCACTTTTGGGGCTCTGGTTACAAAAACAGTTGCGGGTACCTGCTGTTCCTGGTGCCCCTAGTGGGACACCTTCTGTCTCGGTCTCGTTATCAATCTGGCTATTTGTCTTCCTTTTATTGGCATGCGCAGGTGACATTGAGCTCAATTCTGGGCCCTCTAGTCCTACACTAGCTTATAAGTCTATCTCGGCTTCCCAACTGTCTCCCATAGGCCACATGACTCACAATACTGCTTGCCAGCATCCGCCCAAAGGCCTAAAGATTGCACACATGAATATCCATAGCCTTCATCCTAAAATGGCTGAACTGGAAGCTTGGGTGCTGCAGAAATCCCACGACATCCTATGCATCACTGAGTCATGGCTCAAGCCAGCTATTAAACAGCACAAGGTGGCATTACCTGGTTTTAACTGCTTTAGGAAGGACAGGTTAAGAAAAAGAGCTGGAGGGGTCCTTATATATACCTGATCTGACCTGGATGCCATCAAACTGCCAAGGCTGGGGGGCCGCTGCTGAGCACCCAACATGGTGGCTGCCTAATTCATAGCTCCTGATCAAGCTAAACTTAAAAGCTTATTTTATATCCCCTTTGAGAAAGCCGGTCACTCGGAAAAATTAAATCTGAAGTCAGAAGGACTACAGACTGCAAAATGAGTCCAAAGAAAGATCACAGGCATGGGGCTCACCATATCGAAGCCTTTCTCTCTCCATCGACAGCACCGCGGGGAGCAGGCCTCAGTCCTTCTGCATTGGGTGAACCATGAGTGGGTGAAACTCCCAATCCACAGGTCATGGCGCTCCTGCATAAAATCCAAGAAAATGAAGAAAAAACTAATCGTAGACTGGCAGCGGTGGAATCCCGATTTAAAGACCTGGCAGAAAAAGTAGGCACAACTGAGAGTGATATTCAAACCCTTAAAGTGGAATCAGAACATCAGCAAGCTAAAAATGCAACCTTTGCTCAAGATCTGACATTCCACTGGGCTAAGCTAGAAGCTCTTGAAAATGAGCAAAGACTGCCGAATGTGCGCATAGTTGGTTTTCCACTGCGATTTGCCTCCAGCACTGAGATATTACCAGAGATTAATAGACTCATTTTTTCTGACCTTGCCTTACTGCCTGTTGACACGGGGATTATGGTAAACAGGGCCTTTGCTATCCCCATGCGTTCACGGAAGGGCTCGGGGAGAATACATGCCCGTTGACTGCCACTGCCACATTATCGAGTTCGGAGAGCCGAATCCCACTATTGCAAGCTGCGAGGCAGAGCGGGGACTTGATCTTGGGAGGGCAATGAGATCTCTTTTTTCCCAGATGTAGCGTCACAAACACAGACCAAAAAGAAGGCTCTGCAACTAACAAAGAAACTGCTCCTCAAAAATGGCATTGAGGCTCAGCTCCTGTTCCCTGTGAGACTGCAGATTAAACATTCCGGAAAGACCCATATGCTTTTGGATCCAGATGCAGCCGCTGCCCTGGCTTCTAAAATACTGGAAGGCCACTCTCAGCAAAAAGATACTTTGGACTGCCCTGATTCAGACACTGAGGACTGAGCTAAAGATAGGAATGGGCGATGCTATTTCCTTTTGATTGCTTAACCAGAGAGGATAATGACTGTTGGTTTTTCTTCTTAATGGCCTGTTAATTATCTGAGCTTAAGTAATATTGTTTGGCAAGCCATGTTGGTGCTACTATCCTTAGTGGTTTAATCCTAAGGTTCCTGCCTACTGACAGTTAATGCAAATGTAGGGGATATATTACCCACTCAGTTTGTGAACTATAGGGGATTTCCTATTTCTATAACCTATCTCCCTATCTGTTGGTAAATCTAACATGTGTGATAGGGGTGTAAAGCAACTTAATTGAGTCCAGGTAACCTGGTTAAATCCTGGTTGTAGTTTCTGTCATTGGGTTAATTTCGTCCTTCCTCCCCTTTTTGATTCCTACGAGGGGCTGAAATAATGGGGAATAGTCCTTTTTCTATAAGATGGGTGAGAGTGATACATCCTACATTATTATCAAGCCGGATAGTAAACTCCTTGAACTTTGGAAGTTGTTAGTCACTAGTCTCGACTGGACCATCATACTGTATCTTCCTGTTATATGCTATGTAACACTTGACTGGGATGAACAACATTGGTTCTCTGATGTGATATATGCTGTATGGTGTATGCTGTACTATGGAAAAATATAATAAAAATAAAGTACAAAAAAAAAAATAAATACATAAAAAACTGCCAAGGCTGGACTCTAAATCTCCTGATACTGAATCTTTATTCCTATCCTTGACTCTTGGCACAGTTAAGAAATTAATTATTGGGTGTGTCTGTCTCCCCCCAATAAGGCTGATCTTGGTCTGCTCCCATTCCTTACCTCCCTTGCTTACCTCCCTCAAAATGATCTTGTACTATGCAGAGACCTCAATACTGATTGGCTCAGCCCTGCTCTTGGCAGAGTGCACACTGCATTAGTGGACCTTAATCTGACTCAACTCATTCAGGACTCCACACGCCTCAACAGCAAGACTGGAAAGCATACCTTGCTTTACTGGATGGTCACTAACTGTCCTCTCAAAATCAGAGCAGTAGGTGTACTTTCTGATTGCTTAAGAGATCACTCTCCCACCTTCTGTATATGGAGGAATAATTGCCCTAACCACCCCCCTCCTAAAATCTCACTTGTCCATGATATGTCCATATGTCCAGGCTAGATATCAACAATTTCCTTACCTCCATCAACAAGACTGACTGGAGACCTATAAAAACTCTTTCAGATATCAATCAGGTCCTAGATTATTTCATGTCTACCTTCACCCAGATAATTGATAGTCATGCCCTGCAAAAGAAATGCTGAACCAAAGGTACCAAGGCCCCTTGGCTCAGTACGGATCTAAGGGCTCTAATGTCCTCCCGTGACTGGGCATGGCAAATTTACAAAAAAAGTGGCTTGCCTCAGGACTGGCAAACCTATAGGAAACTCCGTAACAACCGAAAAAACTCCATTCAAAAAGCAAAACATCACCATTTCCAATCACTTCAGGCAGAACACCGCAATAGATCTAAGGAGTTCTGGAGGCAGAGCAATGCTCTGGTGAAGGGGAAGGCAGCCAAACTCCCTAGCTCCATTTCTGCCCAGGGTGTTACCCTCACTGATCCCCTGTCAATTGTCACTGACTCTATTTACAGATCTACACAAGTATACCTCGTAATTCCATAATTCATCTGTGGCTCCCTCAGTCCTTTCACCTGCAGATGGAGTTGGGACTACACCCCATTTTCACTTGAATCTGGCCACTCATACTGAGGTCCAATGACTTCTTGCCAACTAGAAGACTGAGAGTTCTTCAGATCATGACTCCCTGGAACCTAAATTCCTTAAAATGGGAGCTCCTGCCCTTGCTCATGTAAGCCCCCCAAAATGGGCTTTCCTTTAGTGGAGCTCCATGCTTATTTGCTTCTCCCCCACGTGCTGTCCTGTTTCAGTGGCTCTGGTGGGAGTTGCACCATGCAACCCCCCCATTTCAGCATGCGGCCATTTTCTCTGGTTTCTTGGCCTGATCAAGGCTGGGCTGAGTGCTGGAATGACTGCCCGTTCCACCAGGTGTGAGGGTGTGTGGTCCTGGGTCCGGTTTTCAGGCAGATCTGGCTTGGGGCCGCGTGGCTCTAAATAAATACTTTTTTAATTTAAAATGGTGGTCTGCATGCTATGCACATGCATGGATGCCTCCAGAGGGCCAAATTTAAAGGAGCAGTAGCTCCTTAGCTGACCAGTAGTTCTTGGTGCCAGCTGGCACCATGGGGCCCAAGATAAATAGTTGAATTCAGGACTACATGTCCCATGGGGCACCAGATGAGGCAGCAGACTTGGTACCAAGGTGCACGGTCCCTGATTGGATCCTGATTGTTTCCACACCAAATGCGTGAGCCCTTAAAAGAGGGGGCAGAAGGAGACTCGAAATTTGAGAGGGAGAGAGAGAAGAAGGAGGTCAGAGTGGGGGACTCGCTCACTCGGCCACGTGGCCATGTGGCTGCTGCTGCACTGTTTCACTTGAAAGTGCAGCATCTGAGGGAGAAATGAAGGAGCCAAAGTGCAGCTAGTGTGGAGTCCTGGGGTTTCTCAGCTAGAGAAGCCAAAAGGAGGGGACAGGTGCGGCTAACCTCTGCAAGGACATGAGGTGAGGGGCATTACCAGAGAAAGATTTATCATGGGAGGACTGCAGTTTGAGCTAGATGGAGGCTTGTTGCTGGGCCTGGTTTGGCTGAAGGGATCCGGGTGCTGGGACCTAGGTGGCAGTGGATCCCAGGACTACCTGGACATGGAGTGCTGCTGCATGCTGAGGAGCTCCAGGATGTGTGAATCCGTGGGAGGCCAGAGGAGACCTGTGGGACTGGTTGTGGGGGAAGAAGGCAGAGTGGCAGGCTGTGTTCAATGTTCTCATGGCAAAGTGTCTAGGCCCCACAAATGAGGCTGTTATGGACTGGGATCACTGCATGAGGGATTTGCCCAAACCTGTGAGGTCGCCAGGGAAAATACCCCTGTGATACTCATAGCAATGGCATAGCATCAGTGATTGGGTGCTGGACTGTGTTTGAAGACTCTTGCTCCTGCCCTGGTCATTTGTGGCTTTAACTGTTCTAGTAAGAAATGAAGGGAACCCCATTAAATCAAAGGTGCAGCATTCGTTCTAAAGCTTGTGCAGGAGGAGTAGAAGGTGAGGGGGGCCATAAGTGCTCTGTGCACCCCTTGCAGGTCAGAGCTCCTGGGGAGAAAATGTGAAGCTGGGAGGGAAAAAGTCTAATGCTGCCGGTGTGTGTGGTCATTGACCTCAAGCTACTGACTGTGTTGGGACTGTCTGGCCACTTAACATCTTATGCAATTGGGATCCCTGGGTCCAAAAGTACAGTTTACCTTCTAGCTGATTCAACTAACAATGTGACCCCCTGGTCCTGATTTCGTTCTCCATGGAGTGACTTTGTTTTATTGACTGTTCATTAAATGTGATCCCCTGTTTTGCAACTCTGTGTCTGCCTCTTGTGTTTGAAAGAAACTGTTTGCTGTTGTTAGACAAATTAGCCTCCACAGCCTTGTACCCAGTGCATTCCAGGGTAGTATCCAGAGCGTCAAGGACCAGAGAATCCACCGAGGAAGACTTTGAGAGGCCTGCTTGGTGAAAGCAGTCTACAAAGGCCTCCAGGTGATGTGGGCAAGGTCAGGCAGCTGAAGATCAGCATCACCCCGCCTGTGTTCCAGCTCAGTGCCTTGAGGGTCTGGGGCCCCCAATGGAGTCCATCCATCACCATCATCACTCGTGGACATTCAGGTACTGTTTTTCCATGACATATTTCTGGACTGTGTTTTCTTGGCTGTACAGCACCCCCCTTTCCCACGAACTTTACCACCTTAAATACCCCTAGACAGGGAAGTGGGGGGTGGCTTACTATGTGGGGACTCATCCAGGATTTGAGTTAGGGGTGCCAGAGAATCCACCGAAGAAGATGTTGAGAGACCCGCCTGGTGAAAGCAGTCTACAAAGGCCTCCAGGTGAAGTGGGCAAGGCCAGGCAGGTGAAGGTCAGCATCATCCCCCACTGTGTTCCAGCTCAACACCTTTAGGGTCCGGGGCCCCAATGGAGTCCATCCATCACCATCATCACCCATGGACATTCAGGTACTGTTTTCTCATGACATATTTCTGGACTGTGTTTTCTTGGCTGTGCAGTGTCCCCCTTCCTCACAAATTTTACCACCTTAAATACCCCTAGACAGGGAAGTGGGGGGTGGCTTACACTCGCCCTGTTTGAGACTTATTTAACCGTTCCTTCTTGTCTGGCACTGTTTCTGACAAATGGAAGGTAGCCATTGTTGTATCAGTGCACTAAGGTGGATCCAGCTCTGTTGTTGAGAAGTTTAGATTGATCTCTTTTTTTTTTTTTTGAAATTAAAAGTTTATTAATTTTACAAAATACAAAGTTCCAACAGGTATTTTGTCTGAACTATAGCTGGAACACATAAACAGTCCACAATACACACTGGAGTTCTTAAACGTGTTATGTAGAAGGATAAAGGAATCCCCCAGTGCCTCCCCGCCCCCACCCTAAAACTTTCCCACCCGAGTGTGCTCATTTTGACCAACATAACAAAACCATAAATAACATCAGAGAATTAGAAAACAGTAGTGTGGATAAGAGAGCTAGGTGCTACAGAGACATACCTAATGTGGACATTAATGTAAGTATAGAGTATATAATTTACCCCATTTTTTGTAAAAGGAGTCGATACGATTGCGGGAAATAGCAATCAGTCTCTCAGTATTGAAACAAACTGATAATTCCTTCAGCTACTCAGCATATGATATGGTCAGTTGATCCATCCAGTGTTTAAGTACCAACCTCTAACCACCATTGAGATTAGAGCCATATGGAATCTCGCCATGGCTTTTAACATTAGAATAGATACCTAAGATGCATATTTCGATGGTGAACAAAACCTTCCAGTCCCAATAGTGGATCTAACTTGGACTGAATGGTGTGCCACAAAGGGCAATTTTCATAATACCAGAAGATGTATTCAGATTCCCTTGGATTAGGAACATCTGGAGCAGTGAGAGAGAAGCCTCCCAGCTTAGCTAATTTAACCGGTGTATAATACATATTGTTTAATATATGGTATTGTATAAGTCTAAACCTATCTTGGGTGTGGTATCTATGTAGGTCTTTCCAGATTTGTGTCCAATTAGGGGTAGTAGCTGGCAGAAGAGATGACCATATGGTAGAGCCCGAGAGAGTATCTGGAAATTTGAGGCCCAGCAAGTAAGAGTATATCGCTGAAATCCCATGGGGTTTACTTGCATACTCCTGCAATTGAGAGAGAAAAGGCCTGACCTGGGAAACCCGGAAATCAGTTCCAAAGTTGGTGTTAATGAGGTGCCTCAACTGAAACACTTTAAAAATATTACTAATGGGAACATTGAGCCTAGCCATGATTTCGGGAGATGAGAGAAGGGAGTCATGAGAGTAAAGGTTCTCTATCGAGACCACTTGTAGTTGAGGGAGCCAGTCTAATGGGATAATTGAGCCGTCTAAGCAGATATTAGGGTTTAATATGAGGGGCTATGCCGTATCCCTCTTTGGGGAAATTCTGAGGTAGTGCAAACATTGAACGAGTACCTTGATGGAGGTGCCAATAGTCGAATTTTGTATTGAAGTCGGCAGTACTGAGTTGGGAAGGAAAAAGATAGTCGGGGAGCAGAGGTTGTCTTTTTCTAGTATGCATCTCTCAATTTGGAGCCAGATTGGAGGAGGGTCCTCGTCCCTGTATGGGAGCCATCTTCCCAATTTAAACATGTGACTAGCCCAATAATAAAATATTAGGTTTGGGAGGCGGAGTCCTCCCATATCCTTAGGGAGGCAAAGCTTAAGAAAGGAACGTCTGGGAAATCTGCCTTGCCAAATAAATTGGGAGAGAGTGGAGTGTAGATTCTGTAGATAAGATAAAGGAAGCCAGAGATTCAATAAGTTTAAGGGGTAGAAAACGCGAGGTAAGACGTTCATCTTAATAATGTTAATTCTAGCCCATAGGGAAAAGGGAAGTTTGGACCATCTTTGGAGGTCCAGTTGGATGTTTGTCATTAGGTCGTCAAGATTAAGTTTCCTAACATTGGATCACTGGTAAGATGTATTCCCAAATATTTAATTGAGTGCGGGGACCATCTCATCCCGCAACCAGTGAAGTTATTTTTATGTGTGAGAGCATTTAAGGGAAATATTTCTGATTTTGCTAGATTCAGCTTGCAATGAGAAAGAAGACCGTACTGTGTAATGATCTGCAAGGCGTGAGTAGGCGATGTTTCAGGGTAAGCTAAATGAAGAAGGATATCGTCCGCATAGACTGAGAGGGTCAGTGCTTGTTGTAATACAGAGCAGCCCTGAACTTGTGGGGATCGCTTAATATTGAGTAGGAGAGGTTCTAGATACAAATTAAACAAGAAGGGGGAGAGGGGACATCCTTGTCTAGTGCCAGTAAAGAGGTAAAACTGCGAAAAGAAAACTCCATTACAATAGATCTTAGCTGAAGGAGACTTGTACACCGTCTGAATCCACCAAATAAAGAAGGCTAGAAAACCCATTTTTGCGAGCGTAGCCCAAAGGAAGTCCCAGTTGACTCTATCAAAAGCCTTTTCAGCATCTAGTGAAACTAGAGCCATGGGGATCTGTGAGGTTTGGGCAACGTGGAAGATGTGAGAAAGGGTTCTAAGGTGGTCAGCCGGAGAGCGGCCTTGCACAAACCCCACCTGCTCTGGGCTCACAGATGAGTCCAAATCTTTTTAATCCTATCGGCTAAGATCTTTGTTAGTATTTTAATATCGCAATTTAAAAGAGAAATGGGATGGTAACTTGCAGGATCTTTTGGCGGTTTATCTGGCTTGAGGATTAACACAATCGTAGCCTCTAATAGTGTGGGATCTAAAGTATCAGCAGTGAACATATATTCGTAGAGCCTTAGAAGAAGGGGGGCCAGTTCTTTACAAAAGGTTTTATAAAAGTTAGAGGGGTAGCCATCTGGTCTGGGTGACTTATCAGGTGCTAAATTTGCAATTGCCGTCTCCACCTCCAACAATGTGATGGGAGAAATGAGAATCAATTTATGGTGTGGTTGTGAGCAGGGAAGGTTGAGGCCTTCTAAATAGTCTAGAATGTTCGATAGGGGAGCCGGAGAAGGGTTCTTACTATAAAGCGTACTATAAAACACCTCAAAGACCTGGGTAATATCCTAGGTGAGCGTTTAATAGCACCGTCCGTGCCTGTAACATCGGAATCAGCCTCGAGCTTTCTATTTTTGTATCAGAGAGCCAGCATTCTGCCGGCCTTTTCTCTTTGATCAATGTATTTAGATTGGGTTTTTAAAATAGCATATTCTGCTTTTTCTTTTAGTAGATCTGTATATTCATTTTTTAATTTTAACAGGGTTTCTAGTGAATTAGGGGATGGGGTTGAGGATAGCGAGCATTCTATTTCTTTGATTTTGGTTAACAAGGAAGATGCTTGCACCTCTCTCCGCTTCTTCCTCATTGAGGCTAGTTTAATTAGTTCTCCCCGAAGGTAGCACTTAAGGGAGCACCATACTGAGTCTTCCTTCAGGGTGGAGTCTCTATTAATCTCCATAAAGTTAGAGATCACATTTTTAATATGGGAAGTGGTATGCTCATCCTTGAGGAGCTGGGTGTTTAGTTTCCAGACGGTATCTCTCTGGAAATTAGAGTCAGGTGAGATCTTCAGCCAAGCTACTGAGTGGTCTGATAAAACTATCGGCTCAATGCCTGACTGAAGGAGACCAGGGAGGAGGGAGGTATTCATCAGCATATAGTCTATTCTAGACCAAGAACTGTGTACCTGAGAGAAAAAAGAGAAAGACCGGAGGGAAGGGTTGGTGAGACGCCAGGGGTCACATAGCCCCAAAAGTTGAGTGAAGGCTGCTAAAGCCTTTTGGGCTAAGGTTGTAGGTTTTAGTGGTAGATACGTTCTGTCTAGAGTCTGGGATGGTGGGATGTTCCAGTCCCCACCTAGTATTAACTGCGAAGGCAAAGTGCTTCCTACCCTATCTGCTAGATCCATGAGGAATTCTGCATCTCCTCCCACCAGGCCATAAATAGAACCTAACACTATACTTCTGTTGTTGAGAGAGCCTTTAACTAGTATGAACCTACCCTCTGGGTCTATTAGGTTCCCTTCTGCCAGGAATGAGATATATTTCTTGATTAAGATAGCAACTCCTCTGCTTGCTGCCGTTCCACTTGCGGCAAAAGCCTGAGAGAAACCAGACCTACGTAACCAAATTAATTTGGTATCTAATAAGTGGGTTTCTTGAAGGAGGAGAATATCGACCTTAAGCAACTCACAGTGTTTGAAAACTTGGTGTCTCTTTGTCTTGTCTCTGAGCCCACGTACATTCCATGTGGCTATTTTAACTGGCACCATAAAGTTCATGAACAGTTAAACTGAGAAAATGAACATGATTAAATGTCCAAAGTAAGAACTCTGCAAGGCACACTCCGAGACCCCCTCTATCCCATCCCACCCCCTGAAAAGATATTCCCCCAAAACCCCAATCAACAGGTATTACCAGGGCTGTTATATTGGTTCTATATAGTGACCAAGAGGCTAGCCCTGGAGCCAGAAACACCCCACCTCCCCCAAAACCCATCCAACTATGTACAAGATGACTCCAAGCATAATCAGAAATAACCCAGATAGACCAAAAATAAGCACTTGGAGTCCTAATCCCCGTGGTGATTTCCAGCAGGGTCTTTGCACCCAAACATTCTAATAGGGTATAAGTGAGGGATCTGGTGTGCATTCTGGTAGATTGCTTAACCCAGCACCAGATGAGGATATCCCATGTCAGAATCCCCTGAGGATCGCCATACCCCCCTTTTGCTAGCTCATGAAGCAGCTTCCTAAGAGCATACCACACTCCCGGGCTCCCCCACCCTCCACAATCCCTAGCCAGCCAAACAGCGCTTTCCCTTGTAATAGCCAAGGAAGTAGGCCTTGTGTTCTATAGAACTCCTGAGGGGCCAGGCAGTATAAATGTGGGGATTAATCTCCCCCATTGCCATCAACATTTTAATTAAAACTGCTTACCGTGCCATTGGAGACACCATCGAGGGAAGGCTATAAGTGAGGGAGTCAAAGAAAAACTCCTGTCTCCCCGTGAGTGGGTTAATGGGATTGTGCCTTCAGCCATTGGCTGGAATTCGATAGGGGAACATGAATTGCAGTGGGACCAGAACTGGTCCATCACGTAAATGGCAATCCACCACCCAACCCCAACACTAGGGTTCTGGGACCATTCCCTGGGATATTAGTGCACTCTCAACTCGCAAGGGAGAAAGGAAAACGAGACCCTTCACCAACCACCAGGCCCACTCAACTCCACTCTCCCAGCAACAAGAACGAGTCAGGTAGAAAAGGTAGAAACTAGGAAAACATAGTAATAAGATTAAAAGTCCAATATACGATTGTCCTTCCTGCTGGTCAGATTTTCATCTGGTTTTGAACAGATTGGGGAGCTTGGAAGTAAGATCTTTGGTAGCCAATTCGGGAGAGTCGAAGGTGTATGAGGAGCCTTCGATTGTGATTCTTAGCTTGGCTGGGTACAGCATCCTGAACCGAATTCCAGACACGATTAGCTTGCTGACAATTGGATGGAAGGCCGCTTGTTTCTGCCTGGTTTCAATGGGAAGATCCTGTGCAATTCTAATTTTAGAAGAGCCCCAGATTATAGATTACAGCTCCCTCGTTTTGGTGAAAACATGTTGTTTTTCTACAAAGCTAAGAAACTTTGTGATAATAGGGCGAGGAGGGGAGTCCGGTGGGGGTTTCGGTCTTAGGGAGCGGTGAGCTCTCTTGATGTGGTACTGGGGGTTTAGTGGAGAGGGCCCCACCACTTTGTGAAGAAGCTTCTGCAGGAAAGTGATAATATTGGTGCCCTCTTCTGCTTCAGGTAAGCTGATGATCAGAAGGTTGTTTCTCCTGCTTCTCCCTTCCAAATCTTCAGTTTTGAGCTGAAGTTTGAGGACCTGTTGTTTAAGCAGGATAATTTCTGGGTTAATTTTATCCTTCCATTTCTCTTGGGATGTGATTCTGGCCTCCGAATCCACCATTCTCACTTTGAGGGTAGTGAGGTCTCCTTTAATTGATTTTAGCTCCGCGGTAATATTTTCCAGTGTTTCCTGGAACGGTAAAAGCTCTTGTAGAAATCGCTCCTCGGATAAAGGGACTACCGAGGGGTTGGAGCTGTCCGCCTTGTTAAGGCTCCTGGTACCCTGGTTTCTAGACTTCTTGGATGACTTTTCAGGCATAGTCGGTGGAGTATGCCTGATCGCGGCCTGTTTCATTTCTGCCTCCATCACCGCTACAGAGCTCTGCGATGAGAAGGAGTAGGTAAATAAAATTGATAGGCAGATGAACAGAGACTTCTTATTGCCACTATTGAACCTTTTTAAGGTCTTAAAAGTTTGTAGGAAAGGTTTGTAGAAGGCGATTGGTAGGAGCCCAGGACAAGTGCAGCTATCAGGCAGCTTGCATCACGTGACTCCTAGACTGATCTCAATCCTTTGCCCCCTGGCTAAAATACAGGAGTGTATTATTCACAATCACCTTCAGGATTATCTGGATCTCCATAATCTGCTTTCACCTTTCCAGCATGGTTTCAGAAAGAACCATAGCACTCTCACGGTCCTACTCAAGGTCACCTCTGACATATACCAAGCCATGGACCATGTCTCCCCCACTGGTACCATCTTCATTGATCTTATGAAAGCATTTGACCTGGTGAACCACAGTCTCCTTCTCCAGCAGCTTAGGGATATTGGTCTCAACTCCAGTACCCTCCACTGGGTCTATAGCTATTTCTCTTCCCGCTCTCAAAGAGTTAATGGGCTGGCTCTTCCTTGGAATTTAGACCTATATCTTATGGGGTTCCACATGGCTCCATATTGGGTCCTTTATTCTCACTTTTCATTAGTGAATTACCCAACAACTGTGGAGGGGCTGCTGTGCATCTCTATGCTGATGATGCTATCATCTACCGCTCTTCTCCTGATGTTGCTTGGATTAACAGGGAACTGGCATGTAACTTTGCGGACCTCGAGGGCTGGTTCATGCACAATCAGCTTGTCCTAAATTCATAAAAGACAAAAAGTATGCTCTTTTCTCACTTACCTCCCTCCTCCCGCTCCCTCTCCCCTCTCTGTATTACCTCCCTCAACGGTGATGGGCTTGAGGCAGTCAATTCCTTCAAATATTTGGGTATTACCCTGGATTCCTCTCTCTCCCTGGCCAACCATGTCTCCACCCTAATCAAAACTCTTAATCAGAAGCTGGGTCTTCTCTAATGTAATCACCCTTTTTGTCACCCCTACCTCTTGCCTCAAGATAGCTTCCTCTTCACTTCTTCCACACCTTATCTGTGGGGCTCCCTTATTGCTCACCGCCAACACAACTAATATGTCTCTTCTCGCGCAGGCTTACCATAGGGTGGAAAAATTTGCCTTAGCGTCAGCTCGAGATTCCATCATTGTAATGTCCTCTCATCATTGGGGTGGCTCGCTTATGAATCAAAGCTGAGGTTCTCCACCTT
Organism: Neoceratodus forsteri; assembly: GCA_016271365.2. Classification (NCBI taxonomy): domain Eukaryota; kingdom Metazoa; phylum Chordata; order Ceratodontiformes; family Ceratodontidae; genus Neoceratodus; species Neoceratodus forsteri. The sequence goes on from CM057458.1 coordinate 560,800,341, forward strand.
AAGTTTCATGCACAAACTTGTCCACAAATACATCTCCCCTTGCCTCAGTGAGCTTATCCATTGGAGACTAGCCCCCCCCAAGCACTCAGATCAGCCTCCTTCTTCTCCAAAGACCTAATCTGAGGCTGGCTGTCACGTGGAAGGCCTTCACCATTACTGCTGTAACTGACTGCAACTCACTCCCCTTTCCTGTCCTGTCCTGCACCTCACTTCCTAGGTTCCGGTCCAATCTACTGGCATTCCTTATCTCCTCTGCAAATTGCACTTGCTTTCGTTGCTGATTGTTCACCCTTGTGACTGTAGGCTGTTTACTGCTCACTTCTAAGTCTGCGGTTGTAACTCCTCCTTACACCTTGGTTAACCATTACCAAGGCCACTGTTTTTTTTGGTTTTTATGGGAAAACAATTTTAAAATTCTGGAATTTGGACAGCCTTCACACCAGTAAAAACAAAGAATTTCATGGAATTCTGCATTTTACACCTGATCAGTAAATCTGCATACTTGTGTTTTTCTGATAATTGCTTCTGGTGCTATTTTCAGTTTGCTTCATTTAATGCTCTGCATATTAAGCCTTCTTTTATTCAAATTATTTATCTACATATTAAATGAATGACAGTAGAATCCCAGTAAAATCCAGAAATTAAACTAACAATCACCAGTACAATTCCCAGAATTTCAAGTCTTGAGAAAGGAATTTCATTACTTTAATTACTGTAAATCAGTGGCCTTGGCCATTACCCCTCCGTTTTTCTCTTCCATCCCCCTAAATCCCTTCAACAATCTCTCCAACCTGCCTCTGCTCCTCTTTGTTGTTATCTGAATCTCCCACCTACCTGTTTCACTCGTTTGCTAGTTGAGGTTGCTTAAGGTGCCCACACTTGAACATGGTTTAAGTATTGTTTATGAACTATTGTGTGATTATCTCTCTGCTGTATATTGTTTTGTGATTTTATACCTGCTATCATTGTATGCTGATAGTGCAATATAAGTGTATAGCTACGCAATGTATATCTTGTAAATAAGTAGTTCTTCTTTTTATTCTTTTTTGTAACCTAACTTTTCTATATATTATACTTCTCCTGTAATCTGACTCTTCCTGAATCCAATGTAGATGCTCTGTACTTGTGTTGTTGTCTTACCAGGGTCGACCCTGAAAAAGTGACTGTAATTGTCTCAGTGGTCCTACCCGGTTACCAAAATTCAAACAAAAACAAATATGTCCTGTCTAGACATGGAACCTTTGTAAACAAGCTTCCAGCTCGAAGGTTGTTTCCAAATCAATAAACTTGAAACTTGAACAGACCCTCCTTATATGTTTTTTCCCCATCCCCTCGATAATTGTGTTCACCCTTCTTTGTATAGACCATACTGTCTCACAATCCTTCCATAGGTTCGGGTTCCAAAACCACAACTCTAGGTGGGGGTGCACCAGGGATCTGTATAGTATTGTGGTGACCGAACTCAGGTGGGTGGTTTGTTTCTTCTGGTTGAGGAGAGCCAGGCACAGTAGTTCGAGATGCAAACAGATAGCTTTTATTGGTAGCAGCCACTGATTCCACTGAAAAGTAATAGGTTAAGTGATTGTCATGCACAAAACAGTGTTTAGCAGTAGGAGGCAATTATACAGGTCTAACAAGAGTAACTATAGGGGTAAACAATCATACATTTACTATCAATGTGCAGTATACCTCTAACAGGGTCACATAGTGCCCTATGTCTGCAGATGTCAATAACAATAATTTATTAATACCCAACCACCTTGGCCAAGGATACTTAGAAAAACACAGCAGTAATAGTCTGAAAGTCCCATAGGAGGAGCAGTCTTTTTGGTGCAGTGCAGGTGGTTGCTAGCTAGTTTTGAAGAATGGGGCACAGTTACTGAGCTACTGATCAGTCTCATTGGCCAGCAGGAGGGCTGAGGACAACAAGATGGAGAGGAAGATGAAGGAGATGCAGGCTGGTCCAGAGCTGGAGATGCAGGTGATGAGAGGATGGAGGATGGTCAAGGTGATGCCCTTCAATGGCGATGGCGGGTCCCCAGGAAGGCTCCTGACAAGTTGCCGCTCAATCAGAGAGGGAGCTATGGCCACCTTGGAAAAGCGAAACAAAAATGGGGCAATTTCCTGTTTGCGTACTATGGAGGAAACCTCACTATCATGAGCCAGGGTGGCTCCTAAGCTGACTAGACCGGGGGGGGGGTACTGACTACCGCTATGCTGGCTAATGCAGTCTTTTGTCATCTTCAGGGGGTTGCTGGCAGGCACTAGATGCTTGTCTGAAAGGCGGGTGACCCCTGCTCTCAGGGGTGCAGGCAATTGCAGTCCTCACAGGGCAATTAGCTTGGTGATGGGACTACCACAGTTGGGCAGCCCATCCACTTCTCCATGGCAACAGCTCAGACTAGGGAGTAGAGAAAGAACTGATGGGGCGGGCAGTTCAAGCCTCTTCAGGGACAGTTCAGGCACCACTTGGTTGAAGTGCAGGGCAAGCAAGTTCAGTCCTGATGTGGATAGGTGGCTTTGGTGGGTGCAGGGCAGGCAGTTCAGGCCTTGCTGCAATTTTGATCAGACCCCGATGCAATTAGTTCAGTCAGTTGGGGTCAATAACGTCCCTGGGTGCAAGCCACAAAAATACTGTAAATGAAAATTACACAATAACTATTTTTTTCCCAGGATCTAGGTTTACCTTATGGCCAGGGTCAGGGTGACAGGCAGCACAGCATAGGGCGGACGATCCCTACAGTTATCAGGTACACACGCAATCAGCAAGCAGTCCGGGGAAAAAGGGCTGGCTGATAAGGGGGTGGACGGGGCTCCCAGAGGGCAACTCTGGCCTTGGTGACCAACTGTCCCAAGATGGGGCACTGGCACTTTAAATCGCTGAAGCAAATCTTTTCAGCTTGGTAGGCCCGCAGAAGATTGCCTGGGCTGGGCTCACACCATCTGCATATGTATGAAAGTGGAAGCTGGGCTATGCAGTGGGCCCAGACTGAGTTCCACCCTAATAAATATTAATGTTTGGCCTGTGGCCTCACAGTGCAGGGCCTAGTGCTTAGCTCCACCCCTTCTGCTCTACTGCTGCAGTCCCAGGTCTGCAACCCCACCCCTGTGCTCTCAGCCTGAGTGCACTATCCACTACTGTATTTCCCCCTCTTATCCTCCCTCCATCTCTGCTATGGCACTGACTGAGCACCGACCTACTCCCTTCTGGGGATCATGCCACATGGTGCTCCTGTATCCTAATGGTGGGTGCTCTGCCCACTTGCTTTCCCTTCTTTTTTTCCTGTTACCTTTTCCTCTATCCTTGGGCACTTGGCCCACTTGCCTGCTCTGCTTTGTCTTCTCCCTTCCTCTTTTTGGTGCCTCTGATGCCAGATAAAATAATGGTCGGGCCTGCAGCCCACTTACCAACTGTCCTGACCTCTGGATCTCCTCCGGTTTATTGGTGGTGTTGGAAGTAGTGGCTGGAGAACACCACTCCCACTCAGAGTTTCCACTGTCCTGTGTAGCCGTGGGGTGGAACTGTGGTTGTCCGGGCACTGGTTTCCACCTGGACTCCTTTGCTGCTACACTACATAGTCCTACCTCCCAACGGTCCCCTCCTCTAGTGCTGCGTGGGCTACACAGTAGCAGAGAGTCTGCAACCACCGCAGCATTGAGCCAAGAAGCAGAGGAAAGGGAGCAGGGAGGAGACCACAAGGCACCAGGGGGATGCCCTACCTGCCACCACCGCCCGCAAGGCAAAAGGGATTCTGCTTTTCCAGGAGTCGGAGGTAGCACCAGGGACCAGGCCAGCAACCAATGGATGGGGGGAAAGTCCAACTACGCGGGGCCTCCTTCCCCTCTGTTCCACAATGGGCACCTTAATTTTCAGCCATACAGCATTCATGGGAGGCCAACTGGGGGGTGGGGGGCAAATGGAGCCGACAGGAGTACCTGCCACAAGAAACTGAGGGCAAAGAAGGAAACAACAAACAAAAGACAGAGGCAAAACAGGACAACCCACGGGGTTGCAGCTGGCACTAAGGCCCATCGGAAGGGGACAGATGGACCGCCCAGGTAGGGCAGAGTACAGGCACCCTGCACAAAGACACCCCAAACACCCACAAAAAGAGAACAGGTGAAAACCCACCAACCCAGAGGCAGACAATCAAAGGGAACTTACCCTATGGGGCTGGCTGCTGCTGGATGTTGGGGGAGGACTGCTGGACTCCTCGAGGAGCTGGAGGACAACTGCTGCTGCTTTTGCTGCTGAAGACCCCAGGACCCCTGGCTACAGAGGAGCAGACACCAGGGAGCCATGGACCCGAGCTACAGGTAAGCTTCCAGGCATCCATACCCCTGTGCTCTCCACTCTGTAAACCACCCAGTCCAGAACTACCCTCCGGCTAGCAGGGGAGACTCTTTTCTATCCTGGGGGTGGACTTAGCTTCTGGCCAAGTGATTGGGTCCCTGGGGCCTAGATCAGCCCCTTGGGCTGATTTATGGCCCCTTTAAGCATTGGCTAGAGCTCTGGCCTGGCCAGAACAAAGGCTGAAACCCAGGAAAAGTGCAGGAGGGGGAGGGGGGGACCAGGACAGGAAATGGTCAGCCAGCTAGCTAGGTCAGCAAGCCAGCTGACTGTGTGTGGGGTGGGTGGGGGGTAACCCTTTCCTTTCCTGTGGTCCTTCCTGCTGGCTTATGTAGCAACCGTTGGGGTGCTACAGTGGAGGGATCACATCCCTACTTCTACTGCTGATCACCCCCCCATGAAACCGAGCATCCTGTTTGTCTTCCCTACTGCCTTTTTGCACCATACCATGAATTATTTCAGTGCTCAGAATTATCACCCAAGTCCTTTTCCTCTGCTGTACAGTCCACCATGTCACCATGACTCTCCATCTGATATTGTGTTCTTGGGTTTTTGTTCCAGATATGCATTACCTTGCTTTTTTTTTGCATTAACATTCGGACCCAGGTTTGGGAATAAGTGCTTTCATTGGGTGCCAGCTGAGGGGAGATGGACTGAGTGTCCCAGAGGGCACCCTCCTTCTTCAGGGAGGGAGACTTCTCTCTTCTACCACAATACTGCCACCTGTGGGACCACTGCTGGTGGCAGTGCAGTTAGAGGGCTGATGGGACATAAGGACATCATGGACATCAGGGCATCACCATGCATTGCATGTGCACAGTCCCTTAACATCCTTGCTGTGATGTCTGTGAAGGTGTGGGAGAAAAATGGGAAAAAGTCCTTGCTATCTGAAGATGAAAGACTGTGGTGTATCCATGTGCAGTGCTACCTCACCAGTGCACCTCCTGATGAAACATAACGCTCAGGAGTATACCCCTTCCACCCCATCCCTGCCTGGGGGCAGACTGCAGCAGTGTGAAGGATGGTGCTTGGGATATAGGCAGGGCATCTCTCAGAAAAAGATACTCTGAGAGCTGTGCAGGGAATCAGGCAGCAAAGACAAGAAGGAGATAAAACAAAAAGCTGCCAGATATCAGACCATTAGTGCCTAATTTCATCCTTGCTGTCCACTCTTCCGCAGATCTTAGCAATCTTAGCAAAGTGATAGATCTTCAACAGTACCCCTTGAGGCAAGCTATGCCCCTGTCAGTCAGTTGGGCAGATGTGTGGTGTTATGTTATGTTATGTTATGTTATATTCTTGTACATGTTTAAAAATGCCACATAGTAAATGCCAATGTGAAGAGAAGGGAATTTTTTTTAATGGCTGATAGTCCTGTAACCTGCAAAACAGCTTGCTTGGCAAGAAGCTAACTGCATTAATTGACCTCTTGCTGTTGGACGAGACTAGCACAGATCCCGAGCAGTTAGTTGTGGCCTATAATGGGACCGTTTCTTCAGCTCTCGATCTGATTGCTCCTGTCTGAGTTCGCCGCCTCCCGCTTTGCCCTGGGGCCCCATGGTTTGACAGGACTCTAAGGGAGTTGCAGAGACTGGGTGTAGGTTAGAGCGTCGCTGGCAGAGTACAGCCTTAGATGCCGACCACCTTATTTTGTTACGGCATTATAAACTCTATCAAACAGAAATTTCCTGTAAGAAGGCAGAATTCCTGTCCAGGGAAATCGCTGTCTCTTGGAACCGACCGGCTCAACTCTTCAGAACGGTTGACAGGCTGTGCAACCCAGCCTATCAGCAGTTCTGTCAAGTCTTTTCACAAAATGATTGTGATGAGATCACTCATTTCTTTGCAAATAAGGTGGCTGACATCAGGCAGAAGTGCTGCCAGCTTCACTCTATGGGGGATGCTGTTGGTCGGTGCCTTGTCACAGAACCCGGAGTTTCCTGGAGTACCTTTGATCTGCCGGAGTTTGTGAATATTATGAGGATTATCCAGGGGATGCGTCCCACTTGCTGTAGTTTAGACCCAGGCCCTACCTCTCTGATTTTGGGTTGTAGTGACATCATAGGCCCGGTCTTAGCTCAGATCACCTGGTGCTCTTTGGACTCGGGTGAGTTTCCTAGCTCCCTGAAGGTGGGGGTGGAGACACTCCTTCTGAAGAAAGCTTCTTTAGACACGGAGAACCTAGCAAACTGCAGGCCTATCTCTAACCTTCCTTTTGTGGGGAAGGTTATTGAGAAAGTTTTGGCAGCTCAACTGGAAAACCATTCAACCATCCATAATTTATACAAACCTCTCCAATTGTGTTTTCGTAAGAGGTATAGTACTGAGACTGCTCTGGTTCGGGTGCTCAATGATCTCCTGATGGCGAGAGATTGAAGACACCACTCCATCCTGGTTCTCCTTGATTTATCATCAGCCTTTGACACTGTGGATCGTGGGATTCTGCTTGAGCATTTGAGGTCCATCTGTGGGCTGTCTGGGTCAGTTCTGAGATGGTTTACATCTTTCCTCACTGGTAGAATGCAGAGAGTTGTCTTGGGTATTTTTTCCTCTGAGGCTTTCTCTATGCCTTGTGGGGTACCTCAGGGTTTGGTACTGTCTCCCATGTTATTCGCAGTGTATATGCTGCCCCTCGAAGACATTGTAAGACGGTATGGGCTGAGGTTTTACTGCTGTGCTGATGACACCCAGCTGTACCTGTCTTTTGCCCCCAACCAGGTTAGAGCTATCTCAGTACTGAACAGCTACCTCATAGAAATCCAAGACTGGATGAGTGCCAGCGGTTTAATCTTGAACCCAGGAAAGACTGAGGACTTGGTAGTGGACCCGGGTCATAGGACAGAGGGGTTGAGGACTGAGTTCCCCTCGGTTTAGTCCTGGGGGGGGCACAGATTCTCACTTCTGAATGGGTGCACAACATAGGAGTGGTGCTTGATGATGGCCGGAACCTTCATCATCAGGTGTCGGCAGTCGTCAAGCTGTCCTTTTACCATCTTAGGAACATTGCTAGGATCAAGCACCTTGTCCCGTCCAGCGACCTGCCTGTTTTGGTCCATGCATTTGTGACATCACGCCTTGACTACTGCAACTCCCTCTACCTAGGGCTTCCTGGGGGTTGACATCTGCTGCTTGCAGCTAGTGCAGAACACTGCAGCACGTTTGTTGACTGGGGTTTCTAGGAGAACGCATATTACCCCTGTGCTGTGCGATCTGCACTGGCTGCCCATTCAGTGGTGGATCACCTTTAAGGTAGGTCTATTGACTTAATAAGCCCTACATGGACAGGGTCCTGACTACTTGAAAGAGCTCCTAGTTCTTTACATCCCTCTGCAACAACTCAGCTCGGCTGACGAGGGGTAGCTGGAGATTCCGAGGGTAAGTTTGAAGTCATCTGCTGCACGTGCTTTTGGGTTTGTGGCACCTACCCTCTGGAATTCTCTGCCCCATCAGCTCCAGGACTGAAGGACAGTGGGGTGCTTTAAGCAGGCACTGAAGACCTTTTTGTGGGGAAAAGCTTACCCTGAATTCCTTTGATTTTATCTGTATTTACTGTGTTTTGTTTTCAGTTGACCGTGAAACGCCTTGATGTGCAAAAGGCGCTATATTAAATGCAGTTTATTATTATGATTATTATTTCCTAACTAACTGAACCAGAGGTAATAAAATCAGCTTGTATAGTCATAAACCTTACAGGATCTTCCTTGTAACTTAACAGAAGGAAGCCAGTTCCAAGCACAGAATGTTTTAGCCAGGATTTGAGCAGCAAATGACCATTCTGACAGGCTATTGTGAATTTTGTTTTATGGGTAAAAACATTCTACAGGGGACTTCAAAAGGCTTAAACTCTGAATGTCATATCCTTAATTATATGTATCTGGATTTGATTTTTGATATTCTTGGAATTTTGGAAACAGCAGAACACTGACATCTCCTGGCCAAATGGAGTAGTTGCTCTGACTCACCTGATAGGTAAATAGACCAGTTTCTTTAGAACTGGGATAACTGATGACACTGTAAGTTACAGAAGGTATTTAATGCCCTCAGCTCAGGGCACCTGACACACTTTTTATCTGGACTCTGTCCTAACCACAAGAGAAACAAAACTGCCACAGCACAGAGACTAAGAACTAAAGACTGCATTTACTCTTTACGGACTTCAATTCGCTACAAACTAAGGTAGAACTTCAGATAACCGTCATTGTGCTTTTTTAATTTTACATTTCCACTTTAATTGTTATGCTGTGACCAAAAAGCTTATTTAAATCTTTTTAGTTGTAACTGTATGATTAGTAACTATTTAGTGAAAAACATTTCGTTTTTATGAAAACTGGCCTGAGTCAGATTTTCTTATATTGGGTGTGCCATTGTGGAAGGTTCAGTATTAATCTGTGACTAAACTGTTATTGCTATGGGGTGCCATCATAAGCTACCAAATTGAACAAGGGTCTAAAAAGGAAAAGTCTGCATAAGATAGGGGGAATACCTCAGCTCGGGTGTGAAATCTGGGCATTGTTTTTGAAAGTGGCCTGATACTTAAATCCCAGGTGTTGGCTGTTGTCAGGACCTCTTTTTACCATCTGAGGAACATCGCCCGGATTAAACGCCTGGTCTCTCCTGATGACATCCCTACTTTGGTCCATGCCTTTGTGACCTCCTGCCTCGACTACTGCAATGCCCTGTATCTAGGGCTACCAGGGTTGATATCTGCCACTTCTAGCTGGTGCAGAACGTGGCAGCCAGGCTGTTGACTTGTTTACCAAGATCTTGCCTTGTCACACCTGTGCTTCATGACCTGCACTGTCTGCCTATTTAGTGGTGGATCACCTTCAAGGTTGGGTTACTGACCTTTAATGCCCTACACGGCCAGAGACCGTGGTGCTTGCAAGATCTTCTTTGCCCCTACCCCCAACCCCGATCACTCTGCTCCTCTGACGAGGGATTGCTAGAGGTTCCTAGGGTCCAGCTTAAGACCTCGGGGGCTCATGCTTTTGATTTTATGGCCCCTACCCTGTGGAATTCTCTACCTCATTGGGTTAGAGAGTTCCTGACCATTGTGAGTTTTAAAACAATGCTTAAAATCCATCTTTTTGAATTAACTTTTTCTGACTTTGTTTGACTTGCTATGTGATGTCATGTTTGGAAAATTTTAATTATAATCACAATCTATTTATATTGTATTTTATTGATGTTTTTATGCAATGCTTAATTGTACAAGTGTTTGATCAATTTGGAACTGTGCTTTTTATAAATAAATGATTGATTGATTGATACTAAAGTCTCAAGGAAGAGTCTGCTGGGATTTGAACCAGGTTATTGCATGCCTTGTGGGGGAAGGCAGAATGAGGGTTACAATGCTACCCCAAAGAGGATGCAATGCCTGGATCTTCCCCCTTTGTGTAACAACCAAGAAGGGTTCATATTTGGCTACAAGACTTGAGATTGGTATTGTACCCTGATCCAGAGTAAAGAGGGTTGCCCTGGGACTTCGTGGTAAGTGTTCAGTTGTGAATCCAGCGAGCACTATAGAGGAACTTGAAGAGGGTATCCCCTGTTTTCCCCCCTCCCTGTTACGGATTGCACTTAGGGGCGGGAACTGTGAGCTCAGTGGATCTGACCCTCAGAAGTGGGTTTGTGACACCCCCATCTCTATATTGCAGATGAATATGCTGAACAGGACTGGTCCCAGAACTGAACCCTGTGGTACCTTACTTGTTACCTCTTTAATATCTGAGAACTCTCCATTTATCACTACTCTCTGCATCCTCTCCCTCAGCCAGCTTCCAACCCATACTGCTATCTTTTTTCCACACCTACTTTCTTGACCACTTTCCTGTGAGGGACTAGAACAAAGGCCTTACTGAAGTCCAGGCACAGTATGTTGGCTAGAAACAAAAAGCAGCAAACACACATGTTAAGTGCTGCCAGTGAGGGCAAGAAGTGCTGAGACAAACACACAAACCAGCACACTATAGCCAAAGGTACGCTATGAAAATATTTATGATAAATCACCCTGAACAAACAGAGTATGACTGGGCCCAGGACTGAGCGCTGTGGTACCACACTTGTTACCTCTTTAACATTTAGGAACTACCCATTTACCACTACTTTCTGCATCCTCCCCCTTGGCAAGCTTTCAGCCCATATTGCTATCCTTTTCCAGGACTGAGTCCTATGGTACTCCACTTATTACCTCTTTAACATCCAAGAACCCCCCATTTACAGCTATTCTCTGCATCCTCCCTCTTGGACAGCATTTAACCCATTTTGCTATCCTTTTCCAGGACTGAGCCCTGTGATACTCCACTTATTAGAAACATAGAAGTTGATGGCAGAAGGAGACCGTTAGGTCCATCTAGTCTGCCCATTTATTTTAGACCTATTTTAACACTCTAGTTGCCCTTTGTAGTCAGGGCTCCCTTGTGTCTATCCCATGCATTCTTGAATCCCCCCACAGTGTTGAACTCCCACAACCTCTTGGGGCAGGCTGGTCCAGTTGTCCACCACTCTTTCTGTGAAGAAAAATGTCCTGGTGTTGGTAGAGAATCTCCCTCCTTGCAGCCTGAGGTCATGTCCCCTGGTCCTGGAGCCCTTCTTGAAATGAAAACGTTCCTGTGCCTGTACCTTGTTAATGCCTTTTATGTATTTTAATGTTTCAATCATGTCCCCTCTCTCTCTTCTCTGCTCCAGGGAGTACATATTCAGTTCCCTAAGTCTTTCCTCGTAGGACATGTACTGCAGACCCTGAATCATTTTTGTCACCTTTCACTGTGTTGTTTCCACCCGGTCAATGTCCTTCCTGAGGTGAGGCCTCCAGAATTGGACTCTGTATTCCAGGTGAGGCCAGACCAGCGATCTATACAGTGGTAGTACCACCTCTCTCCTCCTGCTCGTGGTTCCCCTCCCATTGCAGCCCAGCATTCTGTTGGCCTTCAATGTTGCCTTCTCACACTGCTTGCTAACCTTCAAGTCATCTGAGATTATGATTCCCAGATCTCTTTCCTGGTTTGAGGCAGCCAGTCTTTCGCTTCCTAGGTAATACTCCTTTCTTGGATTTTTCTTTACTATATGCATGACCTTGCACTTTTTGGCGTTATATATTTGCTGCCTCACTCCAGACTGTTCTTCTAGTTTCTTGAGGTCAGCTTCCATCTTGCTCACTCCTTCTGAGGTGTCTGTCCTGCTACAAATCTTGGTGTCATTTGAAAACAGACACACCTTCCCTTCCAGTCCATCAGTGATGTCTGCTATAAAAACATTGAAGAGCAGAGGCCCCAGCACTGAGCCCTGGGGCACCCCGTTGGTCACCCTGCCTTCTGTCGATTGGATTCCATTAACCTGTACCCTCTGGGTTCTGCCTTGTAACCAAATTTGCACCCATCTGACTACTTCTGGACCCACCCCTGTGTGGTCAAGCTTCTTTACCAGCCTTCTGTTTGGAACTGAGTCGAAGGCCTTACTAAAGTCTAGGTAGATCACATCTACTGCCCCACTGCTGTCCACTATTTTTGTAGCGTAGTCAAAAAACTCAAGCAGATTTGTCTGGCATGATCTACCTGCTGTGAAACCATGCTGTTTAGGATCTTGTTGGCTGCTAGTTTGGCAGAATGCTATGATCCTCTGTTTGAGTAGTGTCTGCATCAGTTTCCCCTACTATAGAAGTGAGTCTCGCCGGTCTGTAATTACAAGCCTTTTCGCAACTGCCTGATTTGTGAAGAGGAACCACTATTGCCTTTTTCCAGTCTTTGGGTAACACACTGCTCTTCAAGGATTTCATGAATAGAAGTGCCAGAGGGGCTGCTAATTCTGCCCCCAGTTCCTTAAGGATTCTGGGGTGCATCTTGTCTGGTTCCATGGCTTTGTCTGCTTTTGGTTTATTTAGCGCCTCCCATACTTTGGCTTCTGTAAAGGAACTCGTGGCTACTCCTGGTCCGGGGGTGTTGTGTTTTTTCAGGGCTGTACCATCCCCTGGGTCCTTTTTGGTAAGCACTGAGCAGAAGTATTTGTTGAGGATTTCAGCTTTCTCTGGGTCAGGTTTGGTGCATTTCCCTTCTTCAGTAGCAATCTTTACTATCTCCCCCTTTTGCCTCCCTACATTTCCTAATGTACCTAAAAAAATGATTTGTCTCCTGTCTTTGCCCCATCTGCTATCTTTTCCTCTGTCTGGGCTTTTGCCTTTCTAATTTGTTTGTTAGACTCTCTCATTTTTTCCTTGTATGACTCCCAGTCTTTCTCAATTTTGGTTTCCTGATATATGCTGTAAGCCTTCTTTTTTTTCTGACTCTGGTAGCCACTTCCTTAGAAAACCACACAGGATTTATTTTTCTTTTGGTTTTGCTGACCCATCTGGCACATTGATTTGTGGCAGTCTTTATTGATGTCTTGGGTCTCTCCCACATAACCTCTACCTCCTCAACCTCTGTTTCTATTAACAGGCTACTTATGTTGTTCCTCATTTTTTGGAAGTCAGTCTTTCTGAAATCTAGCACCTTAATCTTTGAGTGGTTGGTGTCCTGTGTTATGTTAACCTTAAAGCTTACTATGCAATGGTCGCTGTTGCCCATATGGCATTCCACTTCTATGTCCCTGATCCTTTCTGAGTTTATGAAGACAAGATCGAGAATGACATCTCCCCTTGTTGGGTATTTAATAAGTTTGCACAGTCCTGTGCCTTGTAATGACAATAAAAAGTCCCTACTTCTTCTTGTTGCTGCCGTTAGTGTGCCCTAGTTACTATCTGGTAGGTTGAAGTCCCCCATCAGTATTACTTCACCTTTATCAGACGTTTTGTGGATTTCCTCTAGTAAGTATTTGTCTCCTTTATCTCCTTGATTTGGGGACCTGTACACGATGCTGATTCTGAAGAGTTTTCACATGCTCGTGTCTACTGTTAGTCACAGTGACTAGAAGTCTCCAGGTTGCCCTTTTAGTTCTGTGGCTTTTATTTACTCCCAAATGTAAATGGCTACATCCTCGCCCCTCTTTTTTTGCCCTGCCTATCTTTTCTGAACAGACTGTAACCGAGAATGGCCAACTGTAACCGAGAATGGCCATATCCCATCCATGGTTTTCCGTGAACTATGTTTCTTTACAGCCACCCAGTCCAACCTTTCTGTTTCCAAGATGGCCGTGAGTTTGGGAAGTTTGTTGGTTAGGCTCCTAGTATTTGCAACCATTGCCTTCCAGGAATGTACATCCTCTTTGGCGTGAGGTTGTACGCTCTTCCTGGACTGCTCCAGTTTGTTGTTTCCGGCCAAGAGATAATGGAGGTTGCTGGTTCAGGAGGATGTTGGCTCTGATTTGTTGTCTGGGGATGTATGCGCTCATTTGGCATTTTGGGAGTGATGACCAGTCCACCGACAGCAGGGGTGGGAGATGTGTCATATTCCCCTTTATTTAGTTTAATTTACCTGTATAGTCATCAGATTTTTGTCTGAGTGCTCGCACACCTTCTCTGTTTAGGTGCATTCTGTTATATTTTAAAATAGCTCTTATTACCTCTTTAACATCCAAGAACTCCCCATTTATCACTAATCTCTGCATCCTCCCCCTTGGCAAACTTTCAACCCATATTGCTGTTCTTTTCCAGGACTGATCCCTATGGTACTCTACTCATTATCTCTTTAACATCCAAGAACTCCTCATTTACAACTACTCTCTGCATCCTTGCCCTCGACCAGTTTTCAACCCATATTGCTAGCCTTTTCTAGGGCTGAACCCTGTGGTACCCTGCTTATTACCTCTTTAACATCCAAGAATTCCCAATTTACCACTTCTCTCTGCATCCTCCCTCTCGACCAGCTTTCAACCTATATTGCTATCCTTCTCTCCACTCCGAGGTCCCTCAGTATCTTGACCAGTTTCCTGTGGAGGATTAGATCACAGGCCTTACTGAAGTCTGGGTGCAACATGTTGACTAGAAACAAAAAGTAGTAGTAGATTTTATTAGTTTATGGCACCCTTCCCCAGAGGCTTTGGTGCCAGTACAACAAAATGGAGATAGCAACAAATCACAAAATAAATACAATCCTAAATAAATAATAGCAATAAACAATATCTCATTATACGATAATAAAATTTCCTGCAACCAGCTAAAATGTACTGCATAATATCTCAGATAGTGAACTGTAGAACCAACAGGAACTCTTACTCCCCATATGCCTGTGCAAATGAGTATGTTTTAAGCCCACTTTTATAGGCCTCTATGGAGGGAGGAGGTCTCCCTCTGGCCCTCAGGAACGAGTTCCAAAGAACAGGACCTGCAATCTTAAAGGACTGATCCTCCAAGGTTTTTAGACCTTCCTCGGTGGAGTGGAAGGGGGCACACAGGCATGTAAGGGTGCAAGAGATCACACAGGTAATCCAGGCACAGTCCATGTAAGACCCTATAAATTGGTAACCCAGCTTTCTCACCCAGGAATTCTTCTGTATGCTTAACTGTTACAGTATGCCAGCTGGGCCCAGCTGCCCGAGAGGTAGAGTCAATGGTAATGAACCTGAGCATTGGCCAATCAAGACTCAGGACTAAGCTGTGTTGTGTGTGGTGCTCTTACTGTACTTTCACTTTAGATTCTTTTCTCCACAGCTTGGACAACACTGTCCCTGACTGCTTATTTTAAAACTTCTTTCTGAAGTATTTTTCCTACATTTTCATAGTTTTTCTTCATTTTGGTGCTGTTTTTACATTGTTTCAGTAACTTTTGCAGTATTTTATATATTTTCTGTGCATTTTTGTCCCACGAAGTAACGATCTTTACCTGACTAAAAATCTATATCTTTTGAAATAAAAATCTGCGGATTTTAACTTTTTTGTAATTTTTTCAAGGCTCTGTTGTGTTTTCAGGCTTTTTTGCCTGTTTTGCCGCACTTTGAGGTTTTCTTTCTCTGGGACCCATTTTTTCCGCTGTCTCCCAGTATTGTAAACTGCCTTTTTCTTTTGATATTTGGCAGTGTTCTGACTGCTTTTTACTTTCAGACTAGTTTTGGCTGTCCCTTGTTTTATTTTTCACTCAGCCTTGACTGTGGGTTGGCACACTGCCACAGTTTGTTTTTAGGACAGACAGTCTTTTTGTTTTTGTTTATAGTTACCTACTCAGCCTTTAGGCTGTTAACTATGGCTTCACAGTCTGCCTTACCTTCCTTAAAAAGTGCAGATGAGGGGTTTGCTTCTCACCAAAAGAATAAAGAGAAGTTATGTGAGAACATAAATGAAAATAATCCTGATAAAAATAATACTGACCAAGCCAAAAACAGACAAAATGAGCAGGTTCCCTCAGGTCCTGCTAAAATGAAATTTAAAGAACATATTACTAACTCTCCCACTGAGAAAAAAAGGGAGACTCCATTGACAAATAAAACATATTCCCTCAGCAGAGGAAATGTCAAGGGCTTGGCGAATACATCAAACATTTCAGGCTATGGGGTCCCTTTTCAGGGGGCCCCTAATTAACCCAATTCTCCTATCCCCTCTGACCCTGGCCGCAGGCAGGGCAAATTCTTTGGAAGGGGATGTCATTTGGAGGGACTGCTAGATCCTGAGGATATTCCTGACCCAGAATTTGGCCCATGGGGTCGGTAAGACTTTTTCTGTCATTTTATTTTTGTCCAACACATGGTGGACACACTTGGTCTCTTTATTCAAGAAGCAGTTGATGAGGAAGAGTAGGCAGACATTTTAGATATGATGGGTCTCCCTCCTTCAAAAAGCTTGCTCTTGCCTATTCATAAATCTCTCTGCAAGGCAACTTTTGAACTTTTACAAAATCCAACCTCCATTCCTGGGGTGGAAAAGAAAATAGAAAGAAAGTATCATTTGGAAAAATCAAATGCTGAGTACCTGTGCTCTCACCCTGATCATGAGGGCATAGTACAGGTGGCTGCCTGTGACAAAGCAGCGGTGTCTCTTTCCTCCCAACCTCCAGAAAAATACTCCAAAAAACTGGATACCATGAGTAAGAAACCTTACACCACAGCCTCCTTGCTGCTGTGCCTTTGTACTTACATGGCATACACAGCCCAGTACCAGAAAGTTCTCTGGAACTCTATCTTGGCTATTAGCCAGCAAGCTCCAGGTAACCAAGCCCATGATTTGGCAGAAGTTGATAAAACTGCTTTGAAGGCCACATGGTATCAGTTTCATATGGCTGTTGATGCCAATGATACTGCCTCCAGAGCCTTGGCCCAGGCCATTTCACTCAGACGGTTTGCCTGGTTGAGGTCTATTAATCTCTCTCAGGATACCCAGACTAAAGCAATGGATTTCACCTGTGAGGACAACTCCCTTTTTGGGGACAAAAACTAAAGCCTTCATGAAAAAGAGAGGAGTACAAAATCTCCTATAAGAGCAATGCGGCTAAGGAAAGGACCTCTGCCTCTAACAAGCCCCAAAAGGCAGGCAGAGGTAGGGGCTATTATCCCAGGGTGTTCTATCCTGTGCCAATGCCAATGCCTTATAACTACTCTCTTATGAGAGTCTTCATTAGGGGAAGAGGAAGAAAGGAACAAAGAAGAACTGACCCTTCTCCCTTTTCAAAAGCTCAATCTAAGCAAACTTCCTGACTTGAATGACCAGGTGACTTCCCCTTTACCAGTGGGGGGTTGCTTGTCTTATTACCTCCACCACTGGCAAGGCATAACCACAGACCAGTGGGTGCTGGAGGTAGTAGGCTGAGGCCTTACCCTGCAGTTCAGAAAGTTTCCCACTCAGCAGGGTCACAGATTCCTAAAAACCTTAACCCTCACAGAGACAATTCTTTTGGAATTAGAGGTAAAGATCCTTTTGGCTTCAAATTCAATAGAAAGAGTTCTTTCCTCCCAGAGGGGGGAAAGGCCTGTACTCCAGATGGTTCCTCACTCAAAATAAAAATGAGGATTGTGAACCATTTTGGACCTCAGGTATCTAAACAAGCACTTGTTCAATCCAAAATTCAAAATGATCACCCTGCCTGTGGTGACCCCCCCTCTCTGCAACAAGGAGACTGGCTGGCATCCCTAGATTTAAGGATGCCTATTTTCACATATCAGTCATGCCATCCCACAGAAAATACCTTAGATTCATGCTGCCCTCTGGTCACTACCAGTTTGCAGCTCTTCCATTCGGCCTTTCTTCAGCCCCCAGAGTCTTTACAAAATGCCTGTCAGTGGTTGCAGTGTGCCTCAGAAGACAGGGAGTGTCAGTCTTCCATTACTTGGATGACTGGCTGATAGTGGGCAAGTCTCCTCAACAACTCAGAGACTTGCTCAGTTTAACAAGACACACTCTAGAGTCGTTGGGTTTCCTGATCAATTCAGAAAAGTCCCACTTCAAGCTAGTTCAACTGTTGGAGTTCATAGGAGCAGAACTGGATACATTGTAAGGCAGAGCCCTTCTCCCTTTGGACTGGGCTCAAATCTGAAGACCCTGGCCCACTCCTTTACTCTCAGTCAGCCAAGGCCTGCCAGACACTTTCTCAGACTCCTGGGACACATGGCATCTACCACAGCAATAGTACCTGGTGCCAGATTCCAAATGAGGGACATACAGTACCACCTCAGAGCTCATTGGTCTCAAAAGAAAGACTCACTCTCAAAGTTAGTTTGAGTCACAAGACCACTTTTGAGGGCCTTATACTGGTGGAAGGAAATCCATAACCTCAGGGAAGGAGTTTCATTCCAGCATAAAGAACCCTCCAGGATCCTCACCATGGATGCTTCTCTCCTAGGATGGGGAACCCATCTGGAGGACCAGTCCATAAGCAGGGTCTGGTCTCCCAAGGAGTCTATATGCCACATAAATCTCCTGGAACTCAAAGCTGTTCTCTTGGCCATCAAGGCCTTTGCTCCTCAGCTAAATTGTTAGTCTGTCCAAGTCAGGATAGACAACACCACAGCTTTGTTTTATATAAACAAGTAGGGTGGCACAAGCTCTGAGAATCTCTGCACAGAGGACATGAAAATATGGTCTCTGGCTTACTCACTGGACATGCAGCTTTCGGCCATTTGGCCCAACTTATCTCTCTGCACTTAACTTCTCTCAGATGGCTGCACATTGCGTACCTCCACTGGGAAATTGGCAATGCTACCTGCTGCTTCATTTGTGTCTTGACTTGTGTAAACCATAAATTTATTTGCTACCCCTTCTTATGTAAACTCTATGTTAGTAGTACAACCCCAGTGTCAATTTGTCTGCTGTAATTATGCTGTTGCAACAAAATGTATCTCCTTAAGTGTTGACAAGGATCCTTTGTAAAGGAACTCTTAGCTCAAAAGTCTGTAATTCTGAGTTTCATCTGCCAGGCAAGGACAATGTCCTTGCAGATTCTCTGAGCTGCATCAGTCAGGGCCACCACGAGTGATCCTGAACAGACAAGTACTATCCACAGTGTTCAGACTGTGGGGCACCCCAGAGATAGACCTCTTTGCCTCCCACCTCAATCATCAGTTGCTCTATACTGTGCCAGGCCTCCAGCTCTGGGCACGGTACCACTGGAGGTTCTTTTCCTGGATCAGACAGGTTCCTCTATGCCTTCCCTCCCTTTTCTCTGATTCTAAGAGTCCTACTGAAACTCAGAGCTCAATCAGCAACCATGATACTGGTGGCTCCAGCCTGGGCGAGACAGTGTTGGTACTCCCTGCTGCTCTCCCTGTCAATCAGGCGACCCTTTCATCTCCCTCCAACTCACAGTCTCCTGACTGTGCCTAGGACAGAGATAGCATATCCCAGAATAGAGTCCCTTCACCTCAAAGCCTGGTACTTGAAGAGCTAGAATTTCAAGACTCTCAGTATTCTGAACAAGTCCTGATAATCCTTCGTTCTGCCAAAAAGCCAAGTACAAAAAGGACTTATTCTTCTAAATGGAAGAGATTCTCTCTCTCTGGTGCAAGGACAGGCAAACTGACCTCCTCCAAGCTAGCCTTTCCGCTATTTTGGACTATTCAGTGCACTTGCAAACATCAGGACTTAGGGTCTCATCCATGAAAGTGCACCTGGCTGCTATTTCAGCATATATGTCTGTTGGCAAGAACACATCATTAATCTCACATGCCATTTTTAAGAAATTCTTGAAGGGCCTGCTGCATCTTCAACCCCCACTCAGGGAACCTGTTCCCACTTGGGATTTGAACCAGTGCATAGCTTAGCTCATGGAGTCCACATTTGAACCCATGGCTACAGCTGACGTACAATATGTCACCTGGAAAACTGTTTTCTTAGTAGCAATTACTTCAGCCAGAAGAATTTTAGAATTGCAGCCCATTGTACTTAGCCTAACTACATTATCTTCCACAGGGATAAGGTAGTTCTCAGAACCAACAGGAAATTCTTGCCTAAAGTGGCGTTTGAATTTCACCTCAACCAATCCATTACACTCCCTGTCTTTTTCACAGACAGTTCCACTCCTGGTGAGCGCAGGCTCCATAGTCTGGATGTAAAAAGTCTGGATGTAAAAAGGGCTTTGACCTGCTACTTAGAGCATATCAAGCAGCTCAGGCCTTCTCGTACTCAGCTTTTCTACACTTATGGTGAAGTGGGCAAAGGCAGGCCAGCCTCTAAGAGAACTATGTCTCACTGGATAGTCTCTTGCATCCATTTCTGTTACAGTAAGGCTGGCAAACAACCACCTCAAGGCCTTAGAGCCCACTCCACTAGGGGCACTGCAGCCCCAGTGACAGCATCAAGAGACATATAGTTCCTTTCTTGACATCTGCAAAGCAGCTACCTGGAAGACTGTATACACTTTCATAAAGCATTATTGCCTGAATGTACAGTCCAGATCTGATGCAAAATTTGGCACTGGGCTCCTGCAGTACCTGTTTCCTAAGTAGGTTCTGTTCCCACCTCCAAACTGTACTGCTTTGTAGTCTGCAACAGTTAAGCATACAGAAACATTCCTGGGGTGAGAAGAAAAAAGTACTCATTGTAGTAATATTATTCCTTCCAAAGGATTCTTCAGTATGCTTAACCTCCCACCCAGCCTCCCCTCATATAACCTGGCTGAGAGTAGTTTTGCAGTCCCTAATAGGCCAGATTTCTAACTGTAAACAAATCAATCTAAAGTTCTGGCACTTGACTACCTCTGTACATAGTTAGCCTATGGGATCCTCTTTTTCCTCTTTTATATTTTTCTCTAGCATTTTTGTCTGTTTTTTTTCTTGTAAAGTACGTTTTTTTCTAATTTTTGGGTCTTTTTGCCTTGCTAGCTTTAAAAAGAATGTAAAGCGAAAGAAAGAGCACCACACACAGCACAACCTAGTTTTGAGTCCTGATTGGCCAATGCTCAGGTTCGTTAGCATTGACTCCACCTCTGGGACAGCTGGACCCAGCTGGCATACTGCAACAGTTATGCATACAGAGGATTCCCTTGGAAGAAATAAAATTACTACGGTGAGTAATTTTTTTCTTATAGGAGATGCGCCACTTAACTGACAGTGAGTGCAGTTTATGCAGTGCCAGGGAGATCTGACTTGACCTTGGAAGGCCGGTCAACAACCTAGATGCTGTGTTCTGCACCAGCTGCAGGTGCTGCAACTTACCTCCACTGACCCCAAAGTATAGCAGTGTGCTCACATGCTAAGTGCTGCCGGTAAGGGCAAGAAGTGCTGAGACAAATACAAAAAATCAGCATGCTGTAGCCAAAGGTATGGTGTGAAAATATTTATTATAAATTACTCCAAGCAGAGTATGGAGTAGCAGCCTGACCCCAGTGCTTCTGGTTGTACTGAGCCTTTGTCAGAGTGTGTGGTTACTGAGACAATCCTTCTCGGAACTTCTAAAGGTACAGGACAGACATGATTGGTTACTTGACAATTATTAAACAACCAATTTGATCTTCCAAAAAGAGACCTACAGAAATTAATAAAAAGCATCAATTTGATATTAATTACTTCTCTGCAATGTTATATTTCGTACAGAAAGGATTAGTGGGAAAATGTGACAAAACACAGATTACAAAAATGTGTGTCCATTTAAAAAATTAGTGTTTAAACATACCAATAAAGGCAGGGTTATAGTATAGAAAATATAGATGGTATTTATATTTTCAAGTGGAATAGTAATGAGTCCGAAATGGCAAAGGAAAAAGACTACTAAAACCAAGAAAAATGCTATATTCATATTCGGTGACAAAGACGGAAATAATATACATCTTACTATAAATTCATCAGATGGCCAGAGTAACAGTGGCTGAAATAGTTAAGTGACATTCATATAGCCAGAGTCCAAATATTCATAGCAATACAATTCAAAGTCCATTTGTACCATACAAAGAATGCCTAAAGACAAAAAGAGATGAATGAATTAAGCATAGATGTGTAACCCCCCTACCAACTAGGGACTTACATATAGCCTGTTTGCTCCTGTTTCTGCTCTCCTGCCAGGCGCCTTCAGGAAATGCCTACATTTTGCTTTTTGTCCCCAGCTTCTGGGCCATAGTCTTTATGTGCCCCTGGTGCACCAGTGTAAAATTTACCTCTGTGGGGCTCCAATCTCCAGCCACAATTCCCCACAGTTTATTTCGGCACTCCGGTGCCAGTGGAGATTGACCATGCACCAGCTGCTCCTTTGATTTCCTGACTGTTCAACTTGCAGTCCATCGGAGAGTGTTTTGGTGGTTCCTGTGTCCCCATGTGGTGAGTGGGACCTGGTGACCACGGACAATGCCCTGAGCACCCGCTCTTTTCAAAATTTAAAGAGATACACCTGGTGCCCATGATTGGGGCTCATGAATATTAATGAGCAAGAGCCCAGATTGCATTAATATTCATGAGGGTGTTTCTGCCCTCAGGGAAGCTATGTTTGGCCATGGCCGAAAAAAGAAAAGAAATATTTAAATAATAATTGTAACTGCTGTATCTCTGTTTGGGGGAGAATTGTTTCAGCAGGGGGACAGTGTTTAAACAAGGTGCCTTTAATCTTGGATGGACCAGTATAATGTTGGGACTCAGAGAGAGAGACAGCCTGCCTGCTGCAATAGGTGGGGTAGCAGTGACGGGCAAACGGACTGAGAAATTTATTTGATCTGGGCAGCGTCAGCAAGTACACATCCAGGGCTGCTGAACTGTGGGGCATTTGAGCAAAAATGTTTATTCTGGTTGCACCAGGACTTTGTTTGAGACTATGTCTGATCTGCTTAAGGAACTGTGTGTTCAGCAGCCATTTTCAAGCAGCCACAGCCAATCGGAAAGTTAGAATATCAAAGCCAGGACTTGTGGGACTTTTGCCAGAGTTCATAGGAAACTTCCAAGTGCTCATGGGGGACTGCAGGGACCTAATTTCAGATGCCAAAACAGTAAACCAACTCTGCATCGAGTAAGGTTCATGTATAATTCATTTTCTTGATTGACAGGTCATTCAGCCAATCGGAGGCCAAGCATCCAATAGCTTCAGCCAATCAGGAGCCTCAGGAGAGCCCCATAAAAGACTGTGTTTTCAGCAGTTTTTGAGATTCGAGCAGGAAACCCCCACAGGGGTGGGGACTCAGGCTCCCAGCCATGCAACTGGGCCTGGTGATCCAAAGCCAAAGCTGACTATTACACAAAACTACTAGGCGAAACTTGGAACGATGGTAAGGAATTCTGGAATGCAGTGAAATCCCTCACAGGAAAGGTATCTAAATCTCCACCAGACCTAATTATCACCACATCTGAAACTTCACATGAACCAAGAGACATCGGAAATGCTTTCAACTCGGTGTTCACTGACCTAAGCTCAGTACTACCGAGCAACTATCTAAACTCCCCCCCCACCTGAAATTCCACCCAATCTAAGCCAGCCCACTTGTACAGACATAAATACACCACCATTCTACTTCAGACTCATCAGTAGAACTGGCACTGTTAGCTACATCTTGAGGGTACTAGGCAAGACTAGAATGGGAAGCGAACAAGTAGGCATGAAGTTGCTAGCCCTAACACTGGAAGGGGTTTCTCTGCCACTCACAAAAATATTTAACAAATCACTCTGCACTGGAGTCTTCCCTACCAAATGGAAATTGGCATTTGTGACCCCAGTTCTCAAAATTGCTGACAAAACTAGGCTATCTAACCACCGACCAATATCCATCCTTCTACCCCTATCAAAGCCTTAGGATCGTCTTGGACCAATTGAATGACTATTCAGATAAGTACAATCTACTCTTCCCTCAGCAACATTGCTTCCTTAAGCTGCATAGTATGCTAACCACACTGGTAGACTACACTATCCTGCTCTATGAGGCATTGTACGCAGGATCGGCAGTGGGATCTATGTTTATAGATCTCACGAAGGTGTTCGATATGGTCAATCATAGACTTCTCAACAATTTGCATTCCATGGGCCTATCCACAGATACTGTTGCTTGGTTTGAGAGCTATCTCCCAGGCAGAACACAGTGTGTGAGGATAGGCAGCAACTCTCAGAACCAAAGGATGTTACACTCGGCGTACTGCAAGGATCCATACTTGGACTGATACTGTTTAGCCTGTTCATAAACTCCCTTCTATCTACCTGCCCAGCTCGTATGACACGCTATGCGGATGATGCTGTAATCTTGGTAACTGGTAAGGAACTGTCTAAAATAACCTCAGATCTCCAATCCAATTTCCAAATGCTGGAATCATGGTTTGAGCAGAGCAGGCTCTTGCTGATATATAAAAAAAAACAAGGACATGCTTTTCACCCTCTCACAAAATAAGAAAAAATATGGGCCTCTGATAATCAAGAGCCACAAAGGTGAAACAGTTGAACAGGTCCCCACCTTCAAGTATCTGGGAATACACTTAGATGATACCCTAGCTTTCAGCTCGCATATTGAGCATGTTACAAAACCAGTGAACACCAAACTAGGAGTGCTGTACCGCCATAGACAGTCGACACCAGAAACTCTGAAACTCATAACTTGCAGTTCCATATTATCAACCATAGATTATGACTTGGTGATTTATGGAACAGGCACAGAAACTGGTCTAAAGAGGGTAAGGACCCTCCTAATTAAGGCTTGCAGGCTGACTTTGGAAGCAGACTACTTGACACATTCGTGTTCGCTCTACAAGGACACTGGGTGGCTTCCACTCCAGCAAAGATTAAAATATCAGAGTGGTCTACTAGGGAATAAAATGCTGCTTGGTCTAACACCCGACTCCACCAGCAAGCTCTTCAAACCTACCAGGATTGTCAAGTCACCAGGGGGTCGGCAAGGGGGTGCTGCAGGTGCCACGCATGCATACCTCTTTTGCCCAAAGGTCCCTAGTGTACGGAGGTCCCAAGTGGCTAAATGACCTCTCAGAGCACCTCCTAGTAATAAACACGCTAAGCCCATACAAAAAGGCTCTCCTCTTCTGGCTCTCATTTGATAATGACTGTAACTGCTCTCATTCACCTTAGGTAGCCAATGGCATACCATATCCTCGAGTTACTCCTCCACCATAATACCTCTCTCACCCTGACACTACTGTTCCATACCCTAATTATCCTGACCACCACTGAAGCAATACTGGCAAAGTTCCTCTAGCTACAGATTATGCCCACACCCTACCCTAGCAATCCTCCCTTACCTCTCTACCCCAGCTTGCTCTTAATAAACTCTAGTGCCACTTCTTTTCAAAACTGTACTTAGTAACTGGAACCTGAAATGCCTAATAGTTGTATTCAGTGTCAACATACTGTCTCTTACTGCAATTGATGTATTTGTTTACACCAAACCCTCCCCTGTCACGTAATCATATGTAACACACTTGTTTTTGTCATGCTTTGTCATGTTATTTAATGCATCGACTGGGTACCATCATGTCTTTTTGTTTGACTTGAAGCCTTTGAAAAAGAGCCTTTCTGGCTCAAAGGTTGTAATCCAAAACTTAAATAAATAAATAAATAATCCTGTCCATCCAGTAGGGGGTGTTTGCCTTCTTAGCAGTAATAGTTTGAAGTAATTTAGTTAATGCAGAACCTGCTAGCCTGGGGTTGCCAGAATGTCCTCCAGGTGCTAGCCCTCCCTTCCACATCGGGGAAAGATGTGGACCTGCAACTCAACATCAAGCCAGCTGTGAGAGAGCTGAAGATTTCAGGGACCTCAGTTGCGGCGATTCCACCGTGGGGAGCCTGAGTGACTACTCTTGTACCCCCTGGTGCAAGAAAGAAAGAGAAATTGCTTAATTGTGACTGCCAATGCCCAGAAACTGTCTGATTTATTGTTCATCTGGTCTGCACCCTGCATCCTGCTGTGCCTAACCTTAGCCCAGCGTGGGTGGACCCTCTTTTTGGAAACTTTGTTATTTGGGACTGTCCAATTGGTCTGCATCTTCCATCTACTATGCTTGGCTTGCCCAGCACAGGTGGACCTGACTGTTCTGGGGGACCCAAGTGAGCCCAGAAAATAGTATAAATGTGCTGATACATGATGTCTGCTATGGAGCCTACAGGACTGGAAACATAGAAACATAGACTTTGACAGCAGATAAGGACCGCTTGGCCCACCTAGTCTGCCCATTTCCCCTACCTACAGGATACACTGCAGATCCTAGTTAACCAACAGTCTATTTCTTCCTACCCTCTACAAGAATTGCCTTATGTCTGTCCCATTCATTCTTCACCCTCTCTGTGAAAAAATAATTTCTCACATTGCCCCTGAGCCATCCCCCCTCCATCTTCAAATTGTGTCCCCTTGTTCTTGCACATCTCATTTTCTGAAAGATGCTACCCTCTTGGACTTTGTTGATTCCACTGAGGTATTTAAAGGTTTCTATAATGTCCCCCCTCTCCTTCCTTTCCTCAAGGGTATACATATTAAGTTCCTTTAGTATCTCCTCGTATGGCTTCTCTTGCAGACCCTGCACGATTTTAGTTGCCCTCCTCCAGACTGCCCCCATCCTGTCTATGTCCTTGTGGAGATGGGGTCTCCAGAACTGGATGCAGTACTCCATATGGGGTCTCACCAACTGTCTATACAGAGGGATAGCAACTTCCTGTTTTCTGCTGGTGATGTCTCTCCCTATACATCCCAGTATTCCCCCTGCCCTCCCTACTGCAGGGGAGCACTCAGTATAGGGACTCATCCTGACTTTGCCTGGAAGGTCCAGTGTGTTCTAAACTATCTGGTCAAGATGTCCAGTGGAGCTGCAATCTACAGCCATATGCTACAAATAGGACTGAGACCCCAAGTCTGTTGAATTTAACTACATTAACCTGGAAATGACTGTTCTTATGTAAACGGACCAGTGCGGGTATTCTGGCCCCTGGTTGAAGGCGCAATCCCTTCATTGATTGTATCAGATGTGTCTGAACTATAAATGTGCTGAATATACCAAAACACATAAATGCAATGGATATTCAGAAAAAAATACTTGACTTTCACAGCCAGTGTGACCGACTGGTTGCATCTAACCAATGTTTCGACTGCAACATGCAGGGCAGTCCCTGAACACCACAAAGAGACTATGAATAGTTCAAAGATTTAATGTTGGGAAATCTAATAGGAAATTTCTGTTAATCAAGCTGGACAATGTACAGCTGCAACTTCCACCAGGCCTGCGACATGCAAGAACTTTAAAGTATTGGGTACCCAGGGTGAAATGTGTGGGATTGCAGGGTCTCATATTGAATCTTTGGGGAACTGGTACCAGTTGTGGGTAAAATGATCCAGTGTTCCGTCTGATTCTATGCAGTTTAGATAGCCAGGGCTCTGGGTATCAATGTTGGTACAATGTGATTGCTTTTCTGATTTGAAACCAGGTATTTATCCAGCTGGAGCGTTTTCACCAGCACAATCCAAACCAAACCAGATCAAATGTAAATATTGTAAATAATAATAATAATTATACTGCATAACCTCTACTCCTTTGTTTCCCCATTCCTAAGCCCTATTCCCCCATGAATAAATATTGTTTTTGCAAATGATGGTGTCATGAGCATATCATTAGAGAGGGTCATTAAATGATAAAATGTTTAATATGTGGGCAAATGTTATTGGGTCATGTGTTGGGGAGGCTAATGGTTATAGTGGGTGGTATGACATCCCAGGGGGTTGTACCAGAAAACAGCTAGTCCACTTAAAGCTAAACTCTGGATGGAGGCACTACGCAAAGGTAATATCATGGAAAAGAAACAATTTAAAGTAAGTTTGGGAACCCAGACCCCTCAGCCTTATTGTTGCCAGGCAAGGCATGGGTAGTAACTCTAAGAGTAGTGCTGCCTGGGGGTTACAGATGAATGACAGACAGTTATTTAAAGAAATACAGAATAATGAGCCCCCAATGAAAATATCCACCATAATTCTTTCTGTAAGAGGACGTTAATTCTGTTGCCCCCTCTCACTCTTTGTGGTACATGTTTAATGGCAAAATTGTGCCAGATCACTATTTTGTTGATGTTCAGCATGGAAATCAAATGGCCACCCTAGTCACCTAGTTGAAGCACTCTGTCAGATTCATCTGTATGAACTCCCCCTGGTGAATCTGTGCTTCCTCTTATCCTATAAGCCATTTACAGTACCTCAAGAAAGTCTATAAGTCACTCTGTCAGTATGGCCTCCAATGCCTTCCCTACTACAGACGACAGGCTGACTGGTCAACAGTTTCATGGCTCATCCTTCCTTCCTTCTACTTCTGTGGAGATGACCACATTGACAGTCTTCCAATCTCTGGGGACTACTGTGGTGTCTAGTAGACAGCTGAAAATATCTACCAACAGTGCTGCTAATATCTCTGCTGTTTCTTTCAGCATCCTAGGATGCATCCTATCCAGCCCATTGACTTATCAACTCTCAACACCCTCATCCCCTCCTTGCTTCTGTGATGTGATTATGGTTGTTAGTGTCTCTCCTTCCCCTTATTTCCCCTACTGGAAATCTAATAGAGGCCTCTCCTCATCTTTGGTGAACACTAAAAAAAAATATTGATTCAGTATTTCAGCCTTTAGTCTACCCCTTCCTCATCCCCCCTTCCTCAGCTGCACTATACCCTCCTAAACTTTACATTTCTCCCAGAACACAGAAAGAGCACATTGTTCGCCCATCTTTGCCCCCTCTGCAGTTCTCAGCTGTGCACTGGCCTTTGCATGTCTGGCCATCATGCTGGTCTCTCTGGTTTTCTATAGATATTGCTCCCGGTCCTCCTCCCTTTGGCTTTCTTTGTACTTTTTATATACTCTCCTCTTCCCTCTCACTGCATCCTTCATCTCTGGAGTAAATGGCTGTGGTTCTCTTCCCCTCTTCCCTTTGTTTTTCCTTCCAATACAACGGGTTGTAGCCTCTGCAACACCCAATTTGAATTCCTCCCACTTCCCCTCCACTCCTTAATCCCTTCTATTTCTCTCATACTAACTCCTAGCAGTTCACTTATCCTGTTGAAGTCTGCTTTCCTGAAATCCCACACCTGGCTTTTCCCCTTGTTGGCTTCCAGTAGGACCTCCAGCTACACTGTACTGTGGCCACTCTACTCAAGCAGTTCCTGGACCTCACCATTTGTGAGCAACAGATCCAGCAATGCTCCCTCCTTGTAGGGCCCTGAACCAGCTGTGCATACTTTCAACAGAAAGCTGATTCCTTGCCCTAGCTGCAACTCTGTCCTGCATATTAAAGTCCCCTACCCCAGTACCTATCTGGCTCTGCTGCTCCCCTAACAACCCCGCTTAATTTCATGTCCACTGCCAGGTCCTGCCATGGTGGTCTGTATGCCACCTCTGCCTCATTCCACCCCAGAGTCGACTGTACATCAGTGACTGATCTGGTTTGGGCTGTGTAATTATTTTAGAGGGCTATTATCTCTAGAATGTATCAATACTATTCTCTTGATAGTATTCTTTATTTAGTATAAACATTTTCCATGTATTTCTTTTCATTGTATAGTCAAGGGCAGTGGCATGCTGCTTTGCCACATAGTGGCTGTCATGGCAGATCCCAGAATGGTGCACTGCAGCACTATTAAAAGAACAAAAGGACCTTTGTTGTGCTTTTGTTCTTGTAACTAATTGCTGCATCACCAGTGATGTGTTCTATCAGTCGGCCCCACAGCACAAAGCAGCATGCCACTTGCCTTGCCTGTACTTCCTGTTTTAATGTTTTTACTGTAACACATTTTGAGATACAATTTGTACAAAATACCATACAAAAATATTGCAATGTATTTTTTTGTATTGTGGTTATAGCAGATACATGTACCTTCATCTAGCAGAATCAATGGGTCAGAAGGTGGTACACTCATCTCTCAGGAGATCAGAAGGTCATGGGTTATAGTCCCACACCAGGAGCTTGGGCTAATAGCCAGTACTGGCACTGCAGTGTAGTACCAGGGGGTGCTGCACTGTTGAGGTGCCATCCTCTGGATGATGTAATAAACTAAGGTCCATTCATCTCATCTCTAGTGGCTCTCCATAATAGTTTTGGAATTTTTGTTTAAAGGAAAATATCATGCGTCATAGATCACAAAAGATACAAATAATACCCATCTGAGTATAGCTTGGCTGCACCACACCTTGGGGACCAGGGTTACACAAATGCATGACATTCTTTAAATTTGTTTAACTTCAGCATTAGAAATATGTTTGCTATTCAATGCTTCACATGTACCAAGCTGGGTTAGATCTGTTGGGTTAGATCAAGGAACCTCTTAAAAACACTGACAGTTAAAACAGTATTCAACAAAAAAATGAACTGCCCTGCCAGTTACAAGAAAGATCTGACATTAACATCCCACTGAGATGAATGGTGACTGAATATAGCACTGGTGCGTTTCTTTGTGTTAGGGTGACTGTCTGCAGTGGAAAAGGATAGATAAGTACATTTTTGGAATGGAAACTTGGACTGTCTAGTCTACTTTGAAATCATTAGATAGGATCTGCCCAGTTCAGTGGAAAACATGGATTTTCCTCAAACATGGATTTTTATTGCTACTGGCAATAACTTCCTGTTTCCTGTGATTATGGCAAGTGCAGCTGGAAAGCACAGTTCTGTCAATCAATGAAGGAGGATGAGGGCAGTAAAGATGTAGATATAATTTATACTGGGAGGTGCAGTTAATGAGATAGAAATGTAGAATTTGTTGGCAGGAGACAGCAGATGTGTCAAGTCTTCCCTAATTAAACTAACCTCACGTCCACTCCACGGACCTGCCGTGCTGGTGAGCAGTTACCCCCCTCTCCCACTCCCCCAGCCCTCAAACTCATGTTACCCTGCCTTGGGGACTATGATTCTCTTTGCTCTAACTCAACTGTGTTTAAACCCATTTAGGGTAGCCACCCCCACCCATTCCACTGCAGTCTGTTCCATAGTTCCACCACCCTCTCAGTACAGTAGAACGTCTTCACATTTCTCATGAACATGCCCTTCATCAACCTCCAGTCATGCCCCCTAGTGACTGCATCCCTATTTCTTTCCAATAGATCCACACTATTCACTTTGTTTATATCTCTGGGAATCTTTAAGGTTTCAGTCATGTCCCCACGCTCCCATCTGACCTCCAGTCAGTACATATTTAGGGCTTCCAGCGGATCCTTATAAGATCTACCCTGCTGGCCCGGGATCATCTTAGTGACCCAGAACTGGGCACATTATGCCAGGTGAGACCTCAGCAGGGATCTATGCCGTGGCAGAGTCACCTTGCTTTTCCTCCTATCGAAAGCCCTCCCTATGCACCCAAGCATTTGCAGAGAAACAGAAAGATGCAGAAGATGCAGTACTTTTGGTTTCAGAGGTCAGAAAAGAGGTTATGCAATGACAAGCTACTATACATTTTTCAACGTAGGGCACACCAAATTTTGACTGTTTGACTTGTAGATGCTGAACCAGTTGGCACTGAACAAAAACATTGTACAGCACTGACAAGCTTTTATACTGTCAGTCAAATGACTGAGTACTGTAGAATCCAGCAAAATTGTTTTATATTACAGTCTTGTTAATTGTTTTTCTGCAATGTGGCTGTTGTAAAATATTTGAAATATAAAGTATCTGGAATATAATTTTCTTGGAAGCCGATATATAAAATAAAGGCTGTATTATACTGTAAAAATAACAATTATTTTACAATTATAAACAGCAATTATAACATTTAACCGTGCATACCGGTCTTACACACATACTCCTGCCTTCCACCTACCATGCAAGTGACATTGACATGACTGTGTTGCATATGTTTGAAATAAGTGTGTTTTTGTTATAGCTGGAACCGTCTTGAGCAAACTTGATCAATCAGTAGACCCCTGTGACAACTTTTTCCAGTTTGCCTGCGGAGGGTGGATTAAAGAGAACCCCATTCCTGAAGATGCATCCAGCTATGGAATTTACACTTGGCTGAGGAAGAACGTTGACATTAAGCTTAAAGGTAAATACTTCTTTCCTTATTTGCTTCTGAGACACAGAGGAGTTTGTGTGCCGCCCCTAACCATCAAACATCCATTGGTGTGTGATTTATGTAATTGATGGGTTTGTGAAGGACCTTGGTCAGCCTGAGGTCCTGAGACTATAAATTTGTTATGATGATGTACTGTAAATGCATGGCTAAAGTCTTCATTTCCTTCCTATAGTGCACTTATTCTATACAGAGGGCACAGTCAGCTGAAAGACAGGAAATAGTTGAAGCAGAAGAAAGAAGCAGGGACTGGAAATGTGTAGGAGTGAAGATTTTTTGATGTTGACTTATTTCATGTTGCACTGCCTAACATAGCCATAATGAAAGGAAATGGCACAAACAAGAGTGACAAAATTATGATAATTACTGTGTGAGAAATGGTTCACCACTTTATGGGGTATAATTAGAAGGTAGTGTGGTCTTACGTTTAAAGCAAGGGACTGAGCTAGGAGGTCCTACTTTGTGTATCAGCTAACTTTGTGCTTCAGTCCTTGCCAGTGTTAACCTGAGCAGAAAGACTGTACTGTAGTAATGTTTTAGATACATAGATGAATAAGGACAGAAACAAATATGCTCCTAATATTCAAAGCATTTGTGCCATGCAAAGTCACCTTGTGTGCAAACAGAGAGGAGCACTGTGAATCTGGAGTTAGCGCGGAACTCCAAATATTCAGAACCACTGTTTGCATTTCTTAAAGTGATATGTTTGGCAGCACACAGTTAAGGATTGCACACATGCAGATGAGTGGAGTGGGCCTGCATAAACTGCACAAAGCCATATTCAATACTTTTGGATTACACTAAGGGGAGATTTGCTCAGCGCTCATTACATCTTTTCAAATCCACGTTTTAACTGTGGGCAAAGTACAGGAACACTGTCAAATTGCCCAGAAATGCTATCTAAGGCTCAGAATGCATGACAGAGCACAGACATACAGCACGTTGGTCTGTACCAGTCCTATCTACAAGGATGACATTTGTGTGAATGGGAGTGTGACAATTATGTGTGCATGATCTGATCACAGGGTTATTATACCACTATGCACTGTCATGCTGCGCTAACATGACAACAGAAAAGTAGTCATAGGCATGAATGTCACTTTGAGCACAGCACATTATTAATTGTGCTGCAGTGCTAAGATGTGATAATGTTGTATTGCAGCTCCAATAGCCATCTGTTAACATCTGACTCTGGCCCAGCCTCCCCACAATCCTAAGAGCAAGGCCCTGTTAAAAAGATTGCAATAGCAGCTTAATGAGCTGGTAATTATCCCTCAGTGCCTTGACTGGGGTATGGGCTAATTTTCATGGGGACATTTGAATGGTTCCACTATGCCACGGCAACAAGAAATTTGTCGACCATCAGCACAGCGACAGCACACCACCACCAATTGGTGTTGTGCCATCACCTGGGGATCAAGTGTTTTCTGTGGGGGGCTTTGCCACCCACACCCCCTGCATCCCTCGCACTATAGATTCTTAACTCCAGTCAGAGTTAGTTCGGGTAGGGGGGGAAACACCCCACCAGTAACAGTGTCGGGAATGTGGAGACCATCACAGTCAGCTGCCGAAAATG
Source organism: Neoceratodus forsteri (assembly GCA_016271365.2). Lineage (NCBI taxonomy): Eukaryota > Metazoa > Chordata > Ceratodontiformes > Ceratodontidae > Neoceratodus > Neoceratodus forsteri. The sequence goes on from CM057458.1 coordinate 560,833,553, forward strand.
TTGCTGTGATGGTCTTCATGGTATTCCTGTCACTGTGCGGTCAGTATACCCATTTGAATATAGCACCTTTGCCTAACAGGCTAACAGCGCTAACATGTTTGTGACACACTAACCGATACTTTGCTTCACGGCTGCCTTCTGCATCCAGTGTCTATTTTAATTTTTGTTTATTTTGTTTTATATTTTTTTAGCCAAGAAAGGCACACTAAGCTGAGGCTTGTTTCCAGGTGCATCTTGGGAGCACAGGGAAGTTAAGTGACTTTCTCATGGTCACACAGTATGCAAATGGTGGCTGTGAGATTCAAACCCCATTCTCCAAATTTGCAGCTCTACGCTATACTGCCTCATCAGTGTCATCCCCTTAGTGGCTAGCAGGGTGATGTGCTTTGTGACTATCAAACCTGTCAATGCCTTGCTTTGTGCTGCACTCTGGGAGATGTATTGGTAATCCTTTGCACACTCATGGTGTGCTCAGCACTTTTGGAAATATACCACCTTTTGTGCATTGCTCACAATAGCAGTAGTATAAAGGACTTTATGCAATGCAGACCTCAACTTTTAAATATTGGGAGCTATGAGTCAGTCGAGTCTGCAGCCTACTTCATTTACTATGCCTTTCATAATCACTCCTGCCCCCTGCTGTTCCTAATTACCCCCTTTTTAAAGTCATTTACCATAGTTTCTTGAATAAAAGTAAGTTTAAGATCTCACAAGGGTAGTAACATTTGCCATTCCCTTTTAATCTGTAATTTTAATTTCCCTAGTTAATGTCTTGCTAATATGATTAAATTAGAATGATTTTAGATCATTTAACTCTGGGTTCATGTCCATGTCCTAGAGATAAGGAACCAGTTCATCAATGTAGCTGCGTTCCTTAACATATCATGCATACCATCATTTATTTATTTACTTAGTTTTTGTTGACTGGGAAAAGAGTGCTAGACAATTCTGCCTATTTTAAGGGGGGAGGAGATACAGATGGTAGCCAACTGAAACCACAGGAAGAGTGGAAGTGCTCACCATTCCTAAGAAAGAAGACTCCAAACTGGTTATAGGATCAGTTTCTCAACAGTTTATTCACAGCCAGTGAACACTCAGCAATCAACTAGGACAGTACAGATACATTATCCCTGTGCTTATGTTTCACCCAGCTCCCTGGTGGGGGGCTAGAACCCATGACCACCTGATCTTTCAGCCTAAGAGGTGAGCGTGCTATCCACAGAGCCACAGACAGTGCTGTCATATGTGGGTAATCTTAGAATAAAACTGAGTCCTTGGGCCTAGGATAACTTGCTACTTTAAAATACTTTAAAGAGCAGGTATATGCAAAAACAAGTTTAAACACATTATGTGCAATATTTTCATGTAATATTTATAAATTACAGGTAAGATAAATGGTTTAAACTCACTGGCAAATTGATCAAATGACACATGAGTTATTAAGGTACAAATTTCAGGGTACATGTGGCTGTACAGTGTGTGTGTGTGTGTATATATATATATATATATAAAAATAGGGGCATGGTAGCACCCCTAGAGTGGGACATGGTAGCACCCCTATAGTTAGGGTTGAGCAGGATGTTTAATGTTAAACCCCTCATTTTGCACCTTTATAACTTTGCTCCTGTTCAACAGAATGGCATCAAAGTTTGCATGCACAGTCTGTGGGGCAAGGTCTCTTGATCTAGCAAGTTTCATAATGGTCAGATATCTGGATTTGGAGGTCCAGAGAATGCAAGAAGTGGAAAAATTGGAGGTTTGGGCCGTTTTGTTTGCTGTCACCTACAGCACTAGATGGTTTGGAATTTTGTTCTGAAATTTTAAGGCTAGACGAGGCTTGCCTTATAAAGAGACCTTTCTTTTTTATATTTGGTGAAAAAATATTAATCGGTTCCTGAGTTATAAGGATTTGAATTTCGGTTCTGAGCATGCTCAGTAGGGTCCATCATTTACATATCTGATGTGAAAAAAATTCTGTTTCTGGCTCATGAAAGAGAATTCTTCTTTCATGAGCCAAAATTCTTCTTTCAGGGAAAAAATCTCCTTTCGTGTGACCACCATGTTGCTGTTGTTTTTTTTTTTTTTATTGAAAACATCAAAGTGATGCCCTGGAAACATGGGTGCAACCACAGCTAAAAGGTTGGGTGTGGGGGACTTGGATCTACCGAGCATTTTGCACCAACACCAATGCATATAAGCAGATGGCATCTGCTGGCTGATTACCCCTGTCATATTCACTAGCAGCTTCCATCTCATTTATGTGCATTAATACAAAATTAAATAGTTCCACAAGGTCCAGATAGGAATTACTACAAAACATTACACCAGCTTTAAAGTTTGTGCTGCTGGAGCTGAGTCAGGCTCCTATGGAGCAGTAGACTAGCAGGCAGCGGTGGCACAGCTCTCTCCATGAGGCTTGGCCCTTGATCACTCAGTGCATGCATGATGCTCTTCAGAAATTGTGCCACTCAGCTCAGGACAATGTGTGGCTGCTGGCCAGCTGTAACTCTAACAGATTTATGCCAGTTTCTTCTCAGTTATGTTATTCTGGTGTATATTATGCCATACATGCTAGAATAAAATGATCTAAAAGAAATCAAAATAACAACAAACAATCTGACCTGCCAACAGTGAAGACAGTCACAGAATATCTAACCAGACTGGGTCCCAGACCAGTCTGGGAGGATGGCATTCCTTGGCTGAGGTACACCTTGCTCCACTCTGCACTGTGACTGTTGGGCAGGGTAGCAGGTCTGGATATGCTGCAGGTACTTGGGATATAAAGTATTATTATTATAATATTGTTTAATAAACTCCCTGACTGTTATTATTGGAGGTTCTGCTCACTGTGCTGATCCAGGAGCCTGCTGCCTGATCTGAGGGGTGAAGAAGGCCACTTCATGAAACCAGACCATCTTGGAAGGCAGCAGCAGTGACTGAATCTGCAACCAGCAGCTCCAGGTCCAAGCAGGGAGGGACATGCAGCACCAGAGTAGAGGGTGAGGAGACAGAGCTCATTAAGGAGGTGTGGTACCTGAGGACTGGAGAAAGGCGGGTGTGATTCCCCTTCACAAAAATGGGAGCAAGATAGAGGCAGGAAACTACAGACCTGTCAGTTTGACCTCTGTGGTAGGGAAAGTGATGGAATCACTTCTGAAGGAAAGAATTGTTGAGTACCTAGAGGCCAGTGGGGCACAGAACCCAAGGCAGCATGGGTTCACGGTGGGAAGGTCATGTCAGACGAATCTAATTGATTTCTTTGACTGGGTGACCAAAGTAGTAGACCAGGGAGGGGCTATGGACACGGCCTACCTAGACTTTAGCAAGGCAAATGACACAGTCCCACACAAAAGATTAATAATCAAATTAACCAGCCTGGGAGTGGGTCCCAGGGTGGTAGCCTGAGTAAAACATTGGCTGGACAACAGGACACAGAAGATAATTGTAAATGGAGTCCACTTTGAAGAAAGAGGAGTTACTAGTGGGGTGCTGCAGGGTTCAATACTGGGTCCAGTCCTTTTTAAAGTCTTTATAAGTGACATTGCAGAGGGACTGGAAGGAAAAGTATGCCTCTTTGCAGATGACACAAAGATCTGCAACAGGGTTGATACACAGGAGGTGTGGAAAGGATGAGAAGGGACTTGGCAAGGTTGGAGGAATGGTCACAAGTATGGCAGCTTGGATTCAATGCAAAGAAGTGCAAAATAATGCACCTGACACCTGGGAAACAAAAACCCAGGTGAAGATTACACGGGGCTAGTAACAACAACAAAAATGGAAAGGGACCTGGAGGTAATCATATTAGATTACCTTAAGGTTAGCAAGCAATGTGAGAAGACAGTAGGGAGGGCTGGAGGATACTGGGATGTATGGAGAGGCATCACCAACAGAAAACAGGAAGTTGTTATCCCTCTGTATAGACAGTTTGGTGAGACCCCATCTGAGTACAGCATCCAGTTCTGGAGACCCCATCTCTGCAAGGACATAGACAGGATGGAGGAAGTCCAGAAGAGGGCAACTAAAATGATGCAGGGTCTGCAAGAGAAGCCATACGAGAAGAGATTAAACGAGCTTAATATGTATACCCTTGAGGAGAAGAGGGAGAGTGGGGACATGATAGAAACTTTTAAGTACCTCAGTGGAATCAACAAAGTCCAAGAGGGTAGCATCTTTCAGAAAAAGAGATGTGCAAGAAGAAGGAGACACAATTTGAAAATAGAGGGGGGACGGCTCAGGGGCAATGTGAGGAAGCATTTTTTCACAGAAAGGGCGGTGGACGCATGGAACAGCCTTCCTGAGGAGGTTGCGGAGTTTAAAACTGTGGGAGAATTCAAGAATGCATGGGACAGACATAAGGCAATTCTTGTGGGGGGGGTAGGAAGAAATAGGCTGTTGGTTAACTAGGATCTGCAGCTTATCCTGTAGGTAGGGAAATGGGCAGACTATGTGGGCCACGCGGTCCTCATCTGCCGACAAAGTCTATGTTTCTATGTTCTGCTCTCTGTGGTGCTGGTCCTGATAATCTTTTATTATCCTTTGCACAGTGCACAGTTCTATGAGGAAAAAATTTAAAAGCTGAGGCCTAACAAAAACTCGATGATTAAATCTAGAAAGTCCACTAGTTTAGGCAAGCTGGAGGTAATTTTTACATCGGTAGTGCTCTGAAAGAGAACACTTCCACTTGTTAAAGTCAAATTACAACACCTCTGAGCATACAGGTCTCTCAGTCCCAGCACTTTGGTGCCTGTTCCCTAAGTTCAAGGACCAAGTCAGGGCACTTAAGTGAGGATGAAGGACACACCAGAACATCTCTTGTTATAAGAAGGGATATAGGGGGACATCATTTTATTACAATTTATTCTTTTCCTTAACTTTTAAGAGAAAAACAGCATTTTTACCCCAAAGTAAATCGGTTCCCCACAGTATCAAGATTGCTATTAAATGCAATGGCCATACAGTTCTGCAAAGCTCAGCCCTGTTTGGCATCCATAACACTCAACCCCCCTTCAATCCCTCAGTATTGTAGGGTAGAGAGTCTACATGCTGGGCACCCAATTCTATTTGTTCACCCAAGCTGTTAGACTGAATTCCATCAAAACAATGTGAACTTTTTGTCAATGGATAATGATCTCGAGTTGATGTCCACGGTCTTCCTGTAAATCTCATGCTCTGGCTTCTTTAAGAAAATGAGTACTCACTGCATACTGGGAAACACACTGGTGTTTTGCAGTCCAGCAAGGGCTATCACCAAGCCAAGCATCTCACCTTCAGTTTATTTATTGTACAGTTCATCCATCTAGTATAACCCAACTGAGATGGGGCATCTTATTTACAGTGGGGTCCTGCTTTTACCCAGTTTTGCAACTGACCCAAAGGACTAAAGCACAAAACGGCAGAGTGACTCACTGAAGGTCACACAGTGGATCAGAAACCCAGCCCTCTGTTGGTCCCTGGATGGGATCCCCAAGCCTATTCTTAAACCCAGCCAACCACTTGGCTGGATTATGGGAAACACATTTACGAAAAGACTCCCAAAGTATTTTTATGCCTACCTATCGTAGGAAAGGTTTCATCTGTGAATACTAATGCTGATTTATAAATATACCCACAGTCAGACTTGGTGCTAACCGAAGATGTAGAAGGGGCCTGATCCAGACTTCAGTATAAACTCAAAGGTGATGGGAGGGAGCAGTTCAGTACCAAAAATACTGACCTAGGCATTGTAGGCAAAAACAAAAAAAACTCTGGGCAGAGCCAACAGGGCTGCAGCTCAGTACTTTGGGGAAAAAAATATTGTAAATTACCAAAGTTACAAGCCTGCATTTGCAAAATGTAACATAAGCTCATAAATGTGTTGCTTTGTAATATTTTTACACCAAATTTTGGACATAGCTTTGTTATGACCCTGCCTTATGAAGACAGCAAGAAAAAATGTTCAACTCTAGGCTTTTTTTTTGTTTTTGAAATTTCTTTTTTCTCCCCTCTTACATCCCTGCAAGAACCGCCCCTTCAGGAGTCGCCAATGAAACCCATCCCTGCCACTGACTTACCAGCTGCTTAGGGTCTCTCATCCAGCCACGGATTACCCCCCGGACAGGGTTCAGGGTGGGGTGAAACCCCTGTACCTTAATGTCTTTTCCGGTCCCTGAGACAGTGGCAGTCAGTGGCACATCAGGACTGGGTTAGGCGCTCTGTCTCCCCGGCTCTGTAGGGTGATTTTCCCCTGTTCTGTGAGGACGTTGCTGACCCTGACGTCAAGGCGCAGGTGCTGACATCCGCAACGTCCTCCCCCCCAATGATGCAGCCCCTAGAGGTGATTGGTCCACAGGCCTCCACCCTTGACAAATCAAACCCCGAGGTGCCGATGAGCTGTCGTGCCCCCAGCCTCCGCCAGAGATCACTGTTCGCTGGGATGGATCCCCCACCCTCCCCCCAGAGAAGGCAAGCTGTCGTTGGATGCTCAGCCTTTCTTCCCCGGCCAACCCCTGGCCACCCGAGTCCGCTCCCGAACCCGGGTCGCCGGTGTGGTGTGAGGTGTGGTGTCCAGCGCCTCAAACCTCAGCGCCACCAGGCTGGCCAACTCCAGGCTTAAAAGTGATTTTGTGCAGGGACTGTGAAATCAACTTTCAGGGTGCAAAAACACATTTTATTTTTATTTATTTATTTAGTTTTTGTTAACTGGGTAGGTGCACTAGCCATGAAATGACTATTTTCAGGCACGACCTGGGAGAGTACAACAATCAAAGACAGGTACATAGCATGAGTACAATTAAATTACAATAGCATAGGTCAAAACAGTTAGTAGTAATGAATACATGCAGCCAGAACAGTAACAATCAATACAATTCACATAGCATTTTAGGCAGAGAAAACCTACATAGTCTAGGAAGAGATACCACAACATAGCAGCAAGAAATATTGTTAAAATTAGTCACAACAGTGAAGATTCAAATAGGCAGCGAAACAAGGCAAGGGCAAATTCCTGACTGGGTAGGATTTAGGCAGGAGTCAAAAAATGACAGCTGTCACATTCATGAGGTGCTGTAAAGAAATGGCTGTGTTGAAAATTTGGAGTGAAAACATTGAATATTACCAAACTTATCGAGCCTGCATTTGTAAAATTCCTTTTAATATTTTTACACCAAATTTCCAAGATAGTCTTTTTATGACCCCACCTCAAGAACAAGGGCAGAGAACATTTTCAGCTCCTGGCTGATAGGTGATTTTGTACAGGGACCACTAAATCACATTTCAGGATGTAAACAACATATTGGCCAGGATTAGAAAAATTACATCCATCACATTCATGAGGTGCTGTAAAGATATGGCTATGTTGTAAATTTGGGGTAAAAATATTGAAAAATACCAAAGTTACGAGCCTGCATTCACAAAATTCTATGTAGGCTCATAACTTGGTTGTTTTTTAATATTTTTGCACCAAGTTTTCAACATAGCTTTCTTATGACCCCACCTCATGAACAAGGGCAGAGAAAATTTTCCACATATGTGCCCAAGAGGTGATTTCACGTCGGGACCACAAAATCATGTTTCAGGATGTAAAGAAATATTTTGGAGAGGATTTGAAAAATGATAACTATCACATTCATGAGGGGCTCTAAAGATATGGCTATGTTGTAAATTTGGGGTAAAAATATTGAAAACTACCAAAGTTATGAGCCTGCATTCGCAAACTTCAACGTGGGCTCATAACTTAGTTGTTTTTTTAATATTTTTACACCACATTTTCAGCATAACCTTCTTTTGACCCCATCACAGGAACGAGGCAGAGAAAATGTTCAACTCCTGCCCGAAAGGTGATTTCATGCAGGGACTGTGAAATCACCTTACAGGACAGATCAACCTAATGACAGTGACATTGTTCATGAGGTGGGGTCCAAAAGAAAGCATGTTGAAAATTCTGGCCAAAAATACGTAAAAATGCTCAGCTTATGGCATTAAGTTCAAAACCCCATTGAAATACATTGAACTGCATATCTGTGTCTTCAGTTCCCAGTCTGGCTTTGAAGAGTGAAGACTTGTCTGCAGTCCAGAGAGGATTACGACATTGGACCCCCAATGGGTAAGTAAGGGCTTGGGGGGGTGAGTTGGTGGGTGCTGAGTGGGAGGGTCAGGTGGGGGGTAAGGAACAGCTGCAAAAGACATTGATGGACCATTTTGTTTTTTTTTACAGGTGACAAAAAAAAATCAGGATTACGGATCCTTGATTGCAACACTGGGGGATTGGTCACCCCCAGTGTCACAGTTATGTTTCTGGGGAGAGTGGGGATGGTGTGTGTAGAGGGAGGTCGGGGAGAAAATGTATTTTGAAAATAAAAAAGGGACCAGCATCAGGAAGAACACGATTACGACACAGATTGGGCACCCCAGTGTTATTGCTATGTTTCTGGGGGGGGTGGATGCTGAGAGAGAGGGTCAGGTAGGGGGAATTTTTATAATAAACAAATAAAACAGGCAGTCACAGTGGAATATGGCCCACTCCACTGTGACCAAGATGGTCACTGCGTGGTATTGTGCATGCGCGACTACTAGCACATGCACAGTAAAGTGCAGTGGCCATCTTGGACATGACAGAGTGTGCCGTGTTCTGCTGTGACCACTGGCGCTGTAAAATAGTGCAGTGCTGCATCGATAGGGACAACATGGGCAGACTGCTTCACAGACATGGAGGTGACTGTGATGCAAATCCAACATGTTGTTCATTCGGAAGGAATGTGGAGTCCTTTTTCTCATAGCATAAGGTCTGCAGGGCTCCGCCCACTGCAACCCTAAAAATGAAGACACCACTATTTTTTTTGTGTAAAATTTTTTTATTGTAAAATCAAAGGGACATTACAAAGTTGGTTGCAAATTAACTGGGCATTACAACACCTGCCCTTCAAGATTGGAAACATACATCACAGATCATCACTGTTATTACTAAGTAGGTAAATAATTAGTCACAAGTTATTAACTAGTCATGATGCAACTGAGATGCTTCACAACTGGGTATTTGCTTCTCACAAATATTACACTGCCTCCCCAACTATGCCATCCTCCAAGGCCCAAGGCCCATAATCACCAGGTAGGCCCCACTGCTCATTCATAAATTAAGGAAAGAGGCCCTTTTCCAGTGTCCCATCCAGTTTGAGCCACATTTGGTTAAATTGACATTGCTTGTCTGAAATTTTGCTCTGTGCTCTCTCAATTTGGTCCAAACCAAGAATTGATGTGTTTTTATGGTTTTGCCTGCATTAACACTGTTACCTTGTTTAAATTTAGAGTATTTTGTGCTGTGGGGCTACTGCTTTTTGTTGTATACTGTGTTTCTCTCCAGCAGTGCATGACCCCATTCTCTTTTTACTCACTTGCTAGCCCGACTCTATTTTTTAGCAACCTTTGTTGTATACTCATCACATTTGTAGTGCAGCCATAGCCTGCCATTAGCCTCTCGCCTGCTCCAGTACTGCCCACCCCTAACGCTAATCCCCTACCTGCCTACCTAACCTCACCTTCTCCCTCTCCCACAGATCAAACCCCCTCCCCGAGGGCGGAGGTCGCGGGGCTACATTGGAGTGCCCTCCTGCTGCCTGAGATCGCCACCAGGGACACCCGCCCCGAGGCCGGCGATCGTGAGGCCGTTAAATCACCCTCCCAGCCTCCCCACAGTGATCAAGATCAAACCCCCCGAGAGCTGGAGGTCGCGAGGGTCTACATTTGGAGTGCCTCCTGCTGCCTGAGATCGCCACCGCCAGGACACCCGCCCCGAGGAGCCGACGGTCGTGAGGGCCGATTGAAATCACCTCCCAGCCTCCCCACAGTGAGCAAGGTAATTTTAAGTTCCTGGAACTGCCGCCCTGGAATCGCGACTGTGGGAGCCAGCCTACCTGAGGGCGCTGTCCAAGCGCTGCTTTTGGCGCCTTTTCCAGACTCGTGCCCGCACCATTGTTCTCACCAGCGGGTGCTCGGGAAGCCCCGCCGAGCGCTGCGTGCCTGCTCCCCCCACCACCCCCACCACCATCCTTGGTCGGCTCTCCCTTATATTGGGTATTTTCTGTCACATGAGGCGCCAGAACCAATCAGCCTACTTTCCCATTTGCTGGTTATATCTTTCCAGCACTAGAGTCTGTCTCACTTTCTGCTTTTCTTTGAGAATGTCACTCACTAGCTTAAACCTTGCTATGCTGGCTCTCCTCTTGTCCCCTTTACTTACTCTCCACCCCCTATATCCCCCTCAACCTGCCTCGACTAAAACACTTTCCTCCTCTCAGTACTCTGCTTTCCCATCAGACTACCCAACAACTATCTCCCAGTCTATCCCCCATATCCCTCCCGCACCTGGATCACCACACTACCCCACCCACCCACCACCTAAGTGCTACTCTCAGTTGTGATTTCTATCATAAGAGGTCTCTCTCCTCGCTAGCGCCCACAGTTCTTCTCCCTTCCTATCCCATCGCCTCCCTGGTAAGGTCTCGTCGACCACATATGTACCCACCCCAGCAACCAACACCATGCAGGTGCCTAATTATTCTGTCTGCTCCCATCCCGCAATGTGCACCCAAACCCGGGCCCGCCACCAGCCATGCTCAGCCTACCGGAGGCAAAGGCCTCAGATCGCCTTTATCAATATATGCAGTCTTCCTAAGAAAACTGCAGCCTCCAATGCTGGGTCACCCAACACTCCCCGACATTCTCATGCTTGCAGAAACCTGGCTCTCCTCCTCACGCCCGGACTTTGCGTCTCTCTTCCAGGTTTTCCCTGTTTAGGGCCAATAGGATGGGCAGGCGTGGAGAGTGCGCTATCTACCTCGTGGACTCGGTCCTCGGTCATGCCCTCTCCAACCCCGAGCTTAGCTACGGGGCGCAAGCCATTACTTTAAAAATCTCCCCCCACCCAGGTCGTGGCCCCCTTTATCTAACCGCGGCTTACCTACCCCCGGGGTCAAAAAAAGATCTTGCGGCCACCTCCCTTCTTGACTACCTATCCACCCTACCCTGGAAGGCTGAACAACTAATCATGGGCGACTTAAACACCAACTGGCTCAGCCCATCATCTGATAATATGAAGAATGAGCTTGCAGCCCTTGACCTGTCTCAAATGGTCACCCAGCCCACTAGGCTTAACAAAGTAACAGGAACTAGTTCCCTTCTGGATGTAGTCCTCTCCAACCGGCCACATAAAATAGGATCTGTACAAGTCCTTGCGGACTCTCTCAGTGACCACTCCCCTATCATCTGCTCTTGGTCTTCCCCCACTCTCAGCCTGGTGTACTGCAGGACCCCTCGACGCCGTTTTCTCCCCAGAGGTCTTGTCAACCTCAAACATCACCTCGCCCAAATCAACTGGACCCCAGTGGCCTGCGCACCTGACATTAACTCTGCCCTAACTTACCTCACCACAGCTCTCAACCATGCCTGTGATCAGTTTGCCCCCTTCAGCACCCCTAAGTTAAAAAAACGGACTGCTGCATGGATAACCCCTGCACTGATCCAACAACTAAATAAAAGAGATAACCTTTGGCACTTAGCTAATGACTCCAGTAGATTGGCCGATAGGCAAGCCTACAGGGCAGCCCGCAGCCAATGCACCTGGACCATCAAGCAGGCAAAAGCTAAATACTACCAGGCTGCCTTGACATCCTCCTGGGGCTCATCCAGAGCTTTCTGGGACAACATTAAAGAACTGAATGGTAAAGCCCTCTCCCCCCCACCATCCCAGATTGTCATAAATGGTGCTGTCTCGACTGACCTAACGTGTATCGCTGACTGCCTTAATAAGACTTTCACAGATTTAAGTGCTGTCCTCCCTGCCCACTTTTTGACCAGGTTGCCACACCCTCATACTCCCATTTCCAGGCCAAAATTCCACTTCCAAATGATCTCACCACATGATGCCAAACCTTTCTTATTAAGGTCCTTGCCTCTCAGACCCAAGTAGTGACCCTCTTGACTCCAAAATACTCCGCCTCACGCTAGATGTCATGCTTATCCCCCTCACGCTTATCATAAATAAATCCTTATGCCTAGGCCAATTCCCAGAGGCCTGGAAGCATGCTGAAGTAACCCCCATCCACAAGTCTGGGGACCGTACTCTGCCTAACAACTACAGGCCTATCTCCAGCCTCCCCCCCTTATCCAAAGCTTTAGAAAAAATCATAAACACACAGCTCACGGAATACCTTTCTAAATACAACCTTCTATGTCCGGAGCAACATGGGTTTCGTCCTGGCCATAGCACATCCACTGCCCTCCTGGAATTCTCCCATCACATACACTCTGCACTTGACAAAGGTCAGCTTGCAGGGGCGGTCTTCATAGACCTTTCCAAGGCCTTTGACACGGTGTGCCACCCCCTGCTATTACAATCCCTGAGCAAACTGGGCCTCTCATCGGACCCCCTTAAGTGGTTCACAAGCTACCATCACAACAGGACCCAAAGAGTCAAACTAAATGGAACCTTCTCCTCCAACCTACCCGTACTCTCTGGGGTCCCTCAAGGCTCCATCCTTGGACCGACCCTTTTCAGCCTATTCCTGAACACCCTCCCTAGTTCCTGTTCCAGCAAAATACTACTCTATGCAGACAACGCTGTAATCCTAGCTACACACCCTGACCCACTCCCTCTCCAAGTCATATTACAAAGCGCCTTCCTCCAAACCGAAAAATGGTTCAATAAACATCGTCTAGTCCAGAATCTAAAGAAAACAAAGTCCATGCTATTTTCACATCGGCAAAACAGCGCCAAGGACTTTCCCCTCCATATCACCACCAGCATGCCCCTCCCACTTGAACAAGTAACATCCTATAAGTACCTGGGCATCACCTTCGACTCGGCCTTACTTTCCATGCCCACCTCAAAGCCCTGTCATCTGCCATGAACTCCAGGATTGGGCTTCTCTACCGCCACAAAGACTGCCTCCCTGAACCAGCCTTAAAACTAGCCATCACCTCATCGGTGTTATCGCTGGCTGACTACGGGCTCCCAATTTACGCTGCTGCCGACGCCACTGCCTTATCTAAAGTCCAGACCGCTATTAACAAAGCCTGTAGGCTCCTTACCGGCACCCACAGCAGAACCCACCTGTCTGCTATACTCCACCACAAATATACTCACTCTTGAGGAAAGACTGAAATATCAAACCTGCCTGCTGGCCAAAAGTCCACATCAGGCCTTTGCCCTCCTGGGGTCTCTGGACCCTTGCAGCTGGCTACCCGATCCCTGCCTACCCACAACTCCTCCTGCCACCTTCATTGTTCCCAGGGCCAGGACCTCTCGCTGCCAAAGATCTTTCCATCACTTGGCCCGCATTGGTTCAACTCCTTCCTGAATCTATCTCCAAGATCCCGGGATTGGCCGCTTCAAACCACCCTCCGTAGATATTATTGACAGCCGATGCTGTAAATGCTGTAGCTACCTAAACCGGTCCCGCCCTAGCCCTCCCAGCCCCCTGGCACTGGTTTTTGGTACTACATAATTGTCTAAGACTAATTGTTAGTTGTGTGATGTATCTATTGCTTTGTAACAATGCGTGTAACTTTACACATGTTTGTACCAGTATAGCTGCTGCCTGTAATCTTCAAGTGTGTTTATGTATCTCACCCGTATGTTCATCCCTGTCCCAAACTCACTTAATTGTTGTCTCCCCCCCCAAATGACGAGGTACCTTTGTAAACGAGTCCATGACTCAAAGGTTGTAAAACTGATCTCTCCAATAAATAAATAAATAAATAAAAAATTTTCAGGCAGCTTAGGAGGTTATTCACCCACTGCTGGATAGTCGGAGGGTTGTCAGACATCCAGCACTGTGCTATAGTAGTGCGGACAATAACTAGAGCAAGGGACCAAAGAGGTAAGTCAGATCCAAGGGCTCCTCTGGTGGGGTCAGTTCCCAAATGGAATATTAGCGGGGACCTGGGTGGTGGGACTCCCAAAACAGAGGTCATAGCTTTATGCATTCTGCGCCAGAAATTCAGGAGTTTGGGACACATTAAAGTTATATGTACAAAGGTGCCCTCTGTGGCCCTACATTTAGGAGATGTGGATTGCTTTGAGAGATCTATGGCATGGCTTCTTACTGAGGTTATATAAGTTCTGTGCAGAATGTTGAGCTATATTTGACACAGTCTATTGCTCCTAGAGCAATTGTTGAGATGCTGCAGGGTCCTGAACCATACCTCTGGGAACATGACTATTCCCAAATCATGTTTCCATCCTTTTTTCATTCATAATGTGGAGTCAGTTACTCCCCAGCCAGTATGCTATAGTAAATGGACAGACAGCCTGCCAGAGGTTGAGGTCTAAATAGTTCTTCTAGGTAAGGATCCCGGGACAAGTTTCCTTTGGTGCCCAGCCAGTGGTCCTGCATCCTCTGTCTAACCTGTAAATAGATGCATAGGTCCATGTTCAGGAGGGCTCATCTATCCTGGAGTTCTTCAAATGACAGAAGCCTCCCTCTCTCCCTCCCTCCAGCAATTGTTGGATTTGTTGTAGTTCAATGTTTTGCCACCTGAGCAACCCCCCATGTAGGAAGACATTGTACTGGGGGGGGGAGGTTAAGGTCTCCCACATAGAGGCATATGGCATATGGAGAGGGCGCATTCTCCAACAAGGTTCTTTCATGGACTGTCTACCATACCCTCACCATCGTGCTGGTGAAAGGGTTCATATAGACCTTTTTATTGGTGATTTACCTCTCTGGTATCTCCATGACATCCCTGCAAAGGTTGTCCCCCGCATCCCCAATTTCAAATGCCATCCAGACTGGAGACGATGGGATGAGCCCAATGGACAGGAACACCAGCTGAGCTGCCCAGTAATAATACTTGAAGTGCGGCAATCCCACCCCACCTTTGTTCATGGGTAATTGGAGGGCTTTTCCACTAAGCTGTGTGTTTTTCCTGTGCCATTCAAATTTGTGCACTTCGCTTTTTAATTTCTTAAAGAATGTATCAGGTACCCAGCATGGAATTGATTGGAACAAGTATAAACATTAGGGGAGCACTGTCATTTGTGCTGTGGCCACCCTGCCTAACATCGTGAGGGGAAGTCTATCCATCTGTCGCATTCTGCTGTAATCTTAGCTAGAGGGTCTATGTAGTTCAGGGAAAACAGTTTTGAGACATCTGAAGAAACGTGAACCCCTAAATATTTTATTTTAGCCACAATCTGTACACACAAGTCATTATCAGGGCCACTGGAAAACTGCGCCCGCAATTTTTTTGTGGAATCCGTAATTTTCACCATTCTCCACAAAAACTGACATGTTCTGCAATTTCTTGCAATTTTTGAGTTTTTGTATTGAACTGTGTAAAAAGTATTAACATTTTGAATAAAATACTCTCAATATATTGACAATTTTGCATGCAGACTTGGTTTTGGCTGAAACGATGCAGTGCAAGGTAGAGCAAGGGTTTTATGTGACACTGATTTCTTTTGAATCTTTGTCTTGTTTGGTTTCAATGTCCACTGGCCAAGCACAAGTACTCTTAAACACTTAACATTTGTTTTGTGTTGAAGCAGTCTATCAGAAAACTTTTTGTTGCCACACAGACTGAAACAAAAGATGGGAGAAAAGGTGCAAATTATCCCATTGATTTAAATGGGGTGCTAACTACGAAGCCTTTTTATAAGTGGCAGGGCAAGTTACTCCTTGTGAGCATACTTTCATTCAGACTAGTTTTGATTCAAGCAGCTGAGGATTTTTGGATGACCCTGTTGATTTTAAACTTGAATAAGCTAGTTGGTAACAGTGATCTCACTCATAGCCACTACCCTCTAGATGCTCACATGCAAAGACTACAATAAAAACCTGACTAAAGTCTAAAAACAAGCTTATAAAACACAAAATGTATCTGAATATTTATCTTTAACTAAACAAAATCATTGCAGCCAGAGTAAAACAAAGGTAAATTACAGGGTACCCTGACTACTGTATGATGCAGTAAAAATATATTGGTATTTTTTTTTTACATTTTTTTGGTAACCACATAAGGCCCACTAGGCACAGGTGCCTGTTTTCAGGTACAACCCAGGAGCACTGAAGATGTTAAGTGATTTGCTCGGAATCATACGGTATGCAAGTGGAGGCTGTGAGAATCAAATCCAGGTCTGCTAGATGTCAGCTCATTCACAGTTTGTTACTCTTACCTCTAGATTATACTGCCAGCCCCAATAACCCCCAGATTTAATGTTTAAATATGTGATTTTCAAAAATAGCGTACAGTACCTGCAGTACAAATTATGACCATTAAACACTTTAACAACATTTTACTAAAACTCAGTTATTCACCCCTCTGTCTGCTTATTTGTTCTTGTACCAAAGTGGGTGGTTAGCTGGCAGAGCACTGTAAACAGCTGTTGATTAGGCTTCATTATTCTACAGCCAGAAAGAAAAAAAATATTTCTTCTGGCTTTATTTAATATTTATTTGCTGCAGCTCACTTTAAAGAATCTATTTAGCACTGTATGAGGCAGATACTTTTAAATTTTGGAAGATAGGCAACGCTTATGAAAGCTTATCAGTTTAGTATTCTTGTTAGGAACATAAACTTTTCTTTATGTTTTAAACATATTCAGGTGTCCGTGTATTCATTTAGCAATTCATACTGACTAATATGTGCTGCAGAAAACATTAAAAGATTTATTGTGAAGTACTCAGAGACTATAGTAGAATCCTCACAATTTCCCACAATTTTTGCAAAATGCTCAGCAGTTTTGAGTAACCTTTTCCGCAATTTTCCAGTGACCCTGGTCATTATGTATCAAGGACTGTCTGTTCCTGTCACCCAATGGCAAAAGTTCACTCTTCTCCCAGTTGATCTTATGGCCTGACAACATTGCATATTCCTTCAGCAGTTCATGCACACAGGGGAGACTCACCTTAGGGTTTGCAGATAAAGCAGCAGTTCTCCACAAATAGTCATTTTATTAACCCCCTTAGGACCAAACCCAACCACTCCTGGATGTCTATGAATGGCTGCGGCTAGAGGTTCAAGAACCAGGATATATAAGAGTGGAGAGAGGGGACACCCCGTCTAGTACCTCTCTGCAAGGGAAATGAGGCAGACACAGTTCCATTGGTCAAGATCTGTGATGTGGGGTAGGTATATTGAGTATTGTAGCTTCTGAGGTGTAAAGATTTCTACAGCACTCTACAAAGGCCTGCCCGATGGATTGGTGATCCATGGCCAGGGGTGCCTGGGAGCTCTGGATGCATTTTTACACTATTCTGTCCCTCTCTTCATGTCAGTTGCCAAGCTAGCAGCTTACCTCCCCTATCACCATCAAAGTTGGGCCCCACTTTCCCCAGGATAAGATTATACTCAAGCAAAGTAGTACTCAAGGAGTCATATTGCCACTTTGCTTGCTGCACCCTTTTGGTATAGCTCTAGGATGGGATGCTCCTTATGGGCCTTTTCTAGTTCGGACACTTTCCTCTCCAAGGTTTTCAAATCTTTTTCTTTTGTTCACTTTTGAAAGGCTGCATCTGGTTGGCTTCCTGATGAAGGCTTTCATTGCCTGCCACCTTGCAGTACATGAGGTGTCCCCCGTCTTGTTGTTATCCCAAAACACTGCCAGTGTGGCCTGTATATGGGAGAGAAAGTTTTTATAGTTCTAAAGGACAGGATCCATTTTCCAGGGCCTCTGAACCACCTCCGCTGCATCCCATCTGAATGCTGAAACCATGGAGGCATGGTCAGATATCAAAATTGCTTCATATTCTGTGTGGGTCATAGATACGTAGATACATAGATACATAGACAGTGTCGGCAGATAAGGGCCTATGGCCCAACCAGTCTGCCCATTTGAGCTTGTAAGTTCAGTTTGTTTTCCTAGAAGTCTGTTGCCCCTTACCCCTGACCTCCAGAATTCCTTTATGTCTATCCCATGCATTCTTAAATCCCGTGATTGTTTCAGCCCCCACCACATCCTCTGGCAGGGTGTTCCACTTGTCCACCACCCGTTCTGTGAAGAATTCCTTCTCACGTTTCCTCTGAATCGTCCTCCCTCAACTTCATCCCATGCCCTCTAGTCCTGGAACATCTTTTCACTTAAAAATAGTGTTTTCCTGCACCCTGTTCCTCCCTGTAAGATACTTGTATGTCTCTGTCATATCCCTCTCTCCCTCCTCTCCTCCAGGAGTACATGTTCAGTTCCTTCAACCTGTCTTCATAGGACTTGTGATGCAATCCATGCACCATCTTTGTTGCCCTCCTCTGAACCTTCTCCACCCTGTCTATGTCCTTACGTAGGTATGGTCTCCAGAACTGTACACTGTACTCCAGGTGGGGCCTCACCAGTGTCCTGTATAGCGGAATCATGACCTCCCTTTTCCTGCTGGTGATGCCCCTGCCTATACATCCCAGCATCCTATTTGCTTTACCTGCTGCCTTGTCACACTGTTTCCCTACCTTGAGATCATCAGAGATGACAACCCCAAGATCCCTTTCCTGATTGGTGCATGCTATATCCTCACCCCAGGAGGCAGTCCAGTCTGGTGTACGAGTTGTGGGCATGGGAGTAGAAGCTGTACTCTCTTCCTATGGGGTTATGGTGTCTCCATATATTTACCAAGGTACATGCTTCTTCTATGTCCCTTAATTCCCTTGCATTCTTTGAGAGAGGTGCTGTATTAGACCTGTCCAGTATCGTATCACCAATGCAGTTGAAGTCTCCCCCCAAAAATCCATAGTCCTCTAAAAAGAGCCATGTCCAATAACAGTTTGTGGTAAAATTTGGGGTCCTCTGTATTGGGTCCATAGATAGAACTTGTTGCTACCAGCTTACCCGAACCCAGTTGCACCTGTGCCTGGGCATATCTGCACCCCGGGTCTGCATAGGAATCAGTTACACTGCCAGGAAAGCCTCTTGGAAACCAGATTGACACCCCTCTGGCCCTCAATGAATATGTTGCCGAGACCTATGTGCCCCCCATGAGGTCTTAAGTTTCTCAGCCTCACTGGCAGACAAATATGTCTCTTGCAATAGTGCCACCTTGGTCTTCAGGTTTTTTAGTCTGGTCTGTACTCACTTCCTTTAACCACGCTTTTGAGACCATTTACATTCCAAGTAGTAACATTAAGCTCAGCAGCCATAGTTACCTCCTATGCCCAAAGGCCATTTCAACATCCCATAGAGCACCCCCAGCATCATGTTATGTGCTTCTAGCCAGGGGCAAGAGTGTGGCATTTTTAGTGTTTCATCCATAAATAAACTAGGAACAGTGTAAACAAGAACATCAACGTAATCCATTCCCACCATCTTCCCCTCTTTTTCTCCTTCCCCTTTCCCTGCCACTCCTGCTCTTAGTACCACCCTCTTCCCCCCTGCTTCCCCTTCTGCTGGGATGTACCCTAGGACTGGAGCCAAAAACTTGCTACACAGATCCCTGGATGTACGTTTCCAAGTCCCCTCTGTTGGCAATGGTATTAGTGGTTTGCATTTCGGGCCATTGTTCTCTAAAGCCTTGACTGTTCTGTTCAGGCAGTAGCTATGTTCTCATCGGTGGGGTTGAGGTGGACGTACCGTATCCCCCTCCTCCATTTAGATGTATGATGATGAGCTAGTATTTCATCCTTTTCCTATTTGACAAGCACCCCCCACAACAGTGCACTATCCCTCTGCCGGCCAGTCCCCAGATGGGTCCAGACTCAGCTCCACATCCTCCCCCCCAGCTCCAGCAAGTCCCAGCATTATACCAAGGAAACCTATTATCTGGATCTGCAGAAAATACAACATTTCTTCATGAAAAGAATGTTAAATACACTCCTAGACATAGAGAAGGTGCTCAGGAAGTTTTCTGCCTCTGGAGAGCCGAGAATTGTTCTCCTTGCAGGGTAGTAGATCCATTCTTTATCACATCTCTCCCCCCCCCCCAACTGATACCTGCATCCCATGATACAGTTGGAGTGGGGTGTAGTTGGTTAGGGGAGATTGTGGATTTTTTTTATTTATTTATTGAATTTTGGTAACCGGGTAGGCCCTCTAAGACGAGACAGACCCTTTTTCTTTTTTTTTCTTTATTAAATATACTTTATTTAAGAAAAATTACCATAGTTTGCAGACAACATGATGATGCTGAAACAATATGCTGCCTTTACAATATTGGTAGGTAAATATACAGCTTTGATGATAAGGAAAATGAAGCTGAATAACAGAAACAAATGCTTAGTAACAGTTGTCTGTAACCCCACCCCTACCCTTCCAACCCCCACTGCCACTGGAATATAGAGCTAGGAAGGTTGTGGAAAACCTTGTCAGTAATTATCATGACTAGGAACTGTGAGAAAGGGAACGCTATTCTAGGGGGTTGTCTTATGATTGTCAGGTCTCTAGTTAATCAATATAAGATTAAATAATGGGTTCCAAACTTGTTTATATTTGCCCATCCTATTAGCAAGTCCTGCAATGATGCACTTGGCTTGTAGGACAAACATGATCTCCTTGTACCATCTAACATGATTGGGGGTAATCAAGCCAAGTCTTAGTAGTACTTTCTTAGCATAAGCTGAAATTAATGCTATATGAGCCCTTTGGTTGTACCCTGTCAAATTTGTATAGTCTCCCAGGATACATGTCTCGGGAGTGAATTTATCAGACAAAACTAATAATGGGTCAAGACGCATCTGGATAAGTTGCCAAAAAGGAGTAATTTTCTCACAGGACCATAACATATGAAGTAAATCCCCAGGTGCCTTTTGACATTTGGGACATTGACTAGAGGACAATATCCCCATCTGGTGAAGTTTAACTGGGGTGTAGTACAGATTGTGGTTAATTTGAAATTGCATATACCTATATCTGTCCCACTTAATATACCTGTACAAGTGTTTTCAAATTCTTGACCAAAGTCTGAAGGGGGTGGCTGATGGTAGAGCCTGATCCCACTAGTAGAATCTTTGACCCTCTAAGCCTGATATTGTAGATGATAACAATTTATATGCGTAGGATATTAAGTGAGATGTTGGGGCAGAACTGACATACGGGGAGACTGTGGACATGAAAGACCTAGACCATAAACCAGTGCTAAAGTGCTGTAACAACATATGAGAAATCTGTAGATATTTAAAGACATGAATGGAGGACCACTTGAAGAGAGAGCAAGCCTCTTGAAAAGGCAGTAGTTTACTATTATTATCCAGGTCTTCCACACTTTTAACACCCATGTCAGGCCAGACTAAGTTGGGTTTGAGTACAAAGAAATTAGACAAGGAGTAGTCATACATACAGTAAGAAAGTACATCAGTTACATTCAGTTATGCAAAATAAGCAATTTAAAGCACAGTCAACATAACATTACATACAAACATTATTTACAGTATATGTTTTTTTCTTGGAGAGCAAGAAATAGAGTGGAAAGTTTTGCTAGAAGAATCATGCAAGGAGTGAACAGGGGTTAGAAGTCAGCGGAAGCAGGAGCAAGGTGGAGTGGTTAGGTGAGATAACAGTGAAGTTTGAAATTAAGAGAGGGAGGTGCTGGCCAGTATAGAAAGAGGTAGAGAGTTCCAGTAGGACACAGCAGAAAATGCAAATGACCTCCAAGCCATGGAGAGTCATAAGTTTTGCACTGAGAGAAGAGGCAAGGAGGTAGATCTGAGGGCATTTTGAGAGAGATGACGTTGAACAATATCAGCAAGGCAAGGAGGAGTGAAGCAATGTACAAGCTTATGTGCGAAGCTTAGTGTGGCATAGTGTAATTTTAATTCATAGAGTAGCCATCCCAGGGCAGACAGGACATTGCAGTGATGGTGCTGAGCATTGTCCCCAAGAGCAAACCTGCCAACTCCATGGTAGGCCTGTGATAGGCATGATAGTATGGATGTGGTAGCAGAGAGTAGTAATGGAGCACCATACATAAGGAGGGGCAGGACTGTGGCATCTGCAATCTTGAGGCAGGAGGTCAATGTAAGGAATGGAGGGATGCGGTAGAGGACACCAGTTTTTTGGTTTATAGTTTTGGTGATGGCTGTAACATGCACGTCCAGGGCAAGTGAGGAATCTAAGGTGACTCCCAGTTATTTAAAGGACCTGACCGATTTGAGTGCATGGCCAGTACGTGAGAGTACAGCCAGAGGGGGGAGGGTTGGTGTGGATGAGTTGGAGAATAACATGCTCTTTGTTTTTTTAGTATTAAGGACAAGCTGATTGTCCAACTGATAGGGAAATGCCCCATTAGGTGCTGCATGTAGCAGCCGATGGCCCTATATAAACTTCCTGTGGGAAATAATTTGTTTCCCTGTCTTGGTTGCGAGGATTAATCCAATGCGATTGCGCCAATTTCTCATGCGTTTCTGTGGGCAGGGTTCACATGCTTCCCTTGGCATCCTACAGCAGGTATGGCCACAGTCACTTAAATAGTGCAGGCCCCGAGTGTTTTCAGGACCAAAACTGACACATCTTCTACTGCTGGGGACAGGAGACTTGCCATGTGATTAAAATGGAAGATCATCTTCCCCCAGTGTTCACATGGTAATCTGTACACTTGGATCACTCCAGCTGCTCCCAGTCTGGCAGGCACCCCTGCCCCCCCACAATTAAAATTCAGCCTTTGTCATTACCCCATAGAAACTTCCAACCATAAGAACATTCTTGGTTCCCCAGTTTGCCAAAGTACTTACTGTGCTGCAGAAAGGGTGGGAGATGTCAGTGGAGGTGCACTGAAAGCTGGGCTGCTACCAAATGAGGATGAAATTTACAGTTTTGTAGATTGTAGCTGACAGCTGTCAGTCAGCTGTACCATGGTTGTGCTCTGCTGCTGCCTTCTCCTCTTTCACAAACGTTTCTGCATTGAGGGGATTTCCAAAGAAATGTGAGGATCTACCCAGCCTAGTAATATGTAGCCAAGATGGGTCTAAGTGGGTGAACTCCCACCCTGCGAGGTGGAGCATGGCCCTGATCCCATTGAACTTTTGCCGGTGAAGCTGCAGGTCCCGGCTATAGTCCTGCATTATGAACACCTTGCTGTTGTTAGTGGCTAAAGGGCCATTAGATTTAGCCACCCAGAAGACTTTCTCTATGTCTGTATATCTCAAATATTTGATAAGAAAGTGCCTGGGTTTCTCTCCTGGCTGGGGTCTTGGCCCTGTCCTGCGTGCCCTCTCCACCTCAAAATTGAATGCTTGGTCATCCATTTTGAGGTGCTTCACCAACCATTCATGGATTTCTCTCCTGGGGTCCCATTTCTCTAGACCCTCCAGGAGACCTATGATCCTGAGATTGGATCAGCGAGAGCGGTTCTCCAGGTCATCCGCACTCTGCCATATTTCCTCGAAGTGTTTCTTGTACTCAGCTCTTTCCCTGGATATAGAAGCAATTGCATCCTCAGCCTCACTGATCCTTTTCTCTGCTTAGTCAAGGTGGGTAGGATGCATGTGTTGCAGTCGTTTCTGAAAGACCGGTGACCACTGCCTGCATATGCGTGATCTGGGCAGTAATGTTTTGAAATCCAGTATTCATCTCCATCTGAATTTTGTACAAAGTTGCAGGGACTCCTGCCATTGATTTTTCAAACTCAGTCATTCCTTCCATAGATGTAGTAATGGCTGGCAGTCCCTGCGATGCCTCACGGCAGGCCAGAATAATCCCTGATCTCTTCCCAGAAAGAAACAAAAGCTTTGCCTGCTTGGTATTCACCTTAGGTGGTGGAGCCTGAGTTTTGCCAGCCATGGGTAAGTTTGCTGTACTGAACTCAACCAATAAAATGAATTATTGCCTTTTATATTGAGTGCCCGATCAATGCCTACTTAGAGTGCATCCACTATCTTGCCTGGTTGACCATGCCTCCCCCTCCGAACACACCACTATTGATGGGTGAGAGAACCCAGATCCTGCTGCCTGTGTTCTCCAGAAGGGATGTTGAGGCCTTGGGAGGAGGCTGCATGACAAAACCAGACTATCCTATTGTGGGCAGTGGTGAGCCTGCAGTCAGCTGGCACCTGGGTTTGAGCAGGGAGGAAGGAAGCGGGTGATGAGGGGATACTGCTGCATGGGACAAGCAAGCTGGCTGCAGCTTGCAGCTGTGAAGGAGCAATGAACACTGAACTGGGTTGGGTGCACCTACATGGAGTTGAAAACCTGTAGCTCAGAGCTGCAGTGCATTTACAGTGATGGGAGGGAGCTGACCACACATCCACACACCAGGATGGGATCAGTGAGGAGGAGTTGCCACAGGCAGTGTGCTGTTACTTGTGCAATGCCCCCTGCCCAAGTAACAGTGTTACACAAACAATCTGAGACAGAAGGCAGCCAAGTGTACTTGTCCGAGTCTCACCGCACAGGCAGGTTCACCCCCCCCAACATATGCTAGTGGAAGCATTCTGACAGTAGTCAATGGACCTGTATCTCTGATCCCAAAATAGCCCGTTGGCTTTCCCCACACACAACCACCTGAATGAACTGCTAACTGGCCTACTCTGTACCTCATGTCTCCTCTAAGTGATGCAAGTTAGCTCAGTAGCCAAACACTGAATCCTCCTATCTGATCTGCTCCAGAGTTCTGTATGCATATAAAAGACATAAGTAAAATTAGACCTCACCTAACCTCACCTACACAGTCGAAGCAGCAATTAACATGGAGGGAAGCAGAGACAACCTGGGTTAGATTATTGACACCTTCTCATCCCTGGCTTATTGTAGTGGGCACCAAACAGCCCAGTTCTGAAGCCTTATCTCCCCCACCTCATCATGCTTCAGTAGTGGCTTCAGTTGCTTAATTGTTATGTGTGAGTGTCTCTGTCAGCTTGCAGTCATTCTGTGCTGTGATGCTGTCTGCTCCATTGCTACAGTAGCTGCGGGTAGGGATTGAAGTCTAAAACACTGAAAGGGACATGATTGCTGGCTTAAAAAATTGAGGGGGACACATTCCCCTCAACACCCCGGTGGTTGCTCCCATGCCTGGAGAAAAACAAACATAAATCTAGATAAACAAGAGTCATTTTGCTCAATTCTGGACTTTGTTGTTTTGAAAAATTACCCCAAAATATGGTTTTGGAACATCCCTCAAAACCTTGATGAAAGGCTTAGCAAGGGCTCATATGAAAACTGTGGTTCTTTCAAGAGCTCAGCAGCATGAGATCAACAGTGGGACTTTCTTGTTTTTTGTATCCACAGCTGGAGTGCTGCTGCTAGCTTGAGCAACAGTAGTGAGCCAGCAATTGTGGGGTCATACAAATGAACTATAGTTCTTCCATTAGAGCAAATGAACGAACTATGGTTCTTAAGTGAGATCATCGGCAGCGGGACTTAATTATTTTCTGTAGTTACAGCCAGAATGCTGCTGCTGGCTTGAGAGAGCAATGAGCCGCTGATTGGTGTATCTCTCTCTTTCTCTCCTTTGTACCTACCTACCTACTATACCTACCTACCTGCCTGTCTGTCTGTCTGTCTGTCTGTCTGTCTATCTATCTATCTCTTTTCCCCAATGAACAGTTGGTGGCAGCAGGGTGCCCACCGCTTTTGCTACTGAAGATCATTCCGACACTGGAGTCCCCAGTATCCGCTTGGGTCCCCCTGAAATAAAGAAAACTGTCCCTCGTTTACTTTTTTTTTGTGTCACCTGATAAAAAGAAAATGGTACATCAGCGGTCTCACACCCCCAGACCCTCACTCAATCCACCCCCAGGCTCCACTCAATACCCACCACCCTACTTCACCACACACCCTCACTCACCTGAACACAACATAGATCCATTCTTTGATCAACAACAAGTCCAGTTTAATGTATTTCAATGGGTTTGAATGTGTATTCATAACTTTGTCATTTTTTATATTTTTACACCAAATTGTCAACATGGTCTTTTTTGAGACTCCAACTCTTGAACAAGGGTGGTGACATTTTCAAATCTGGCTCAAAAGGTGATTTCACATTCACTATGCAAAATCGCCTTTTGAGTGGGATTTGAAAATTTTCAACTACTGGGTTCATGAGATGGGTTTAAAAGAAGACTGTTGAAAATTTGGGGGGGTTAAAATATTTAAAAAAAATTATGAGCTGTACGTTGAAAATGTTCAACACTCGCACATAACTTTAGTAATTTTCAATATTTTGACCCCACATTTTCAGCATAGACATTTTTTCACACCACCTCATGAATATGACAGCTTTCATTTTTCAAATCCTGGCCAAAATGTGCTTTCACACTTGTGACATGAAATTACATTTCAGTCAGGATTTGAAAATTGTCACCTACCGGGTTTATGAGGTGGGATCATAAGAAGACCACGTTGAAAATTTGGAGTCAAAATATTACAAAACAACAGACTTATAAAGGTATGTTGTAATTTTTCTATGCATGTTCATAATTTTGGTAATTTTCCATACGTTAACACCAAATTTTCAATATAGCAATTTTTTCACATCACCTCATGAATGTGACAGCTGTTATTTTCAAATGTTGTCCAAAATGTGATTTCACACTCATGATCCTGAACATACGTTTTGTGCAGTAATTCATCAAATGACACATCATGTTCAGAAATTTGCAACAAAAACATTATCTTATTTGTTATTGTTATTGTTGGTCTCAGTAAAAAAAAAAGCACAGTAACCATGATGTAAAGGTGCCTGCGGTTACTGACCAGAAAGTTGGGGGTGGGGATAGTTTGTGTAAGAATCCCCAAGCTAGACAAGACCCTATGAGAAGTGTCAAAGCCAGATCTTTTTTACCTGCCTCTTGGGGGGCCAAAAACAGCCAATCCCCTCTGTCACCTGCCATGGGAGGGGTACCAAAAGCAGCTGATCCCCTCTATCACCTACCATATCATGATACTTAAATGTGTCTCCTTCATTCATTTGTTTGAAGACTGTGTTTTTTTGCAATATGTCATGCCCCCATGCATCACTGCGAACTCTACAAGTCCCTTAACCTACAATGTCTACAGGATCGGAGACAGCTCCACGGTGCAAGACTTACTGCTAAATTCTGGTCCCAGACCCTCCCCTACCTTGGGTCCACACTCCAAGCTCAACCACCCACAGTGTACTCCCTTAGAAACACTGACTCTTGACTCCTCTATGTCCCATATATGGCTACTGACAAAGGGCAGGTCGCCTTCAAGTATTGCATGCCTAAACTCTGGAACTCCCTACCTGGGGCCATCAGGCACATAGACAACTCACAGCAGCGCAACTTGTTACTCAAAGCGCATTTCCCGCCCATCTGCTCCTGCTGACAGTCCCCTGAGACTCCTAATGCTCTGCACCTCGCTCTTATCCCCCCTAACTGCTCTCCCAGGTTTTAATGCATTTTCCTGGTTCGTGTAGGCCTACCATCACCACACTGCTACTGATTTTCCTCCCTGTAGTAAAAGGGAGTGACAATATTTGTATTAAGTAGGATCTCTTACGGCATAGCTGAGTTGCTGACTTGTAGTAGGTAGACCTGCTTGTTAGCTAGCCTCCCCTCTTAGTCTATTGTATTAGTTTGTTTTTCCCCATACATGTTTATCATTGTTCAAGATGTAACCTATTTGCTATGCTTCATTGGTACTATGTCCTATTCTGCTTGTATATGTTTTCCATCCTCTTCCCCCTTCCCCAGGTCACATCTGGAATTGAGCAGTACTCTGCTCAGTATATCTGCCTGGTGAATCTCTTAAATAAATAAATAAAATTTAGTGACAATCTCTGATGCACACTATGGCCCAGATACTCAAACTGCGCCAGGCTGTGGCACAAGCTTGGGCGCAGTGCAACTTGGCTGCGTAGGGGTGTGGACTGGGCGATATTCAACGGAGCTGTGGCATGGCA
Source organism: Neoceratodus forsteri (assembly GCA_016271365.2). NCBI lineage: Eukaryota > Metazoa > Chordata > Ceratodontiformes > Ceratodontidae > Neoceratodus > Neoceratodus forsteri. Next base: position 560,861,299 of record CM057458.1, read on the forward strand.
CAGCATCATTGAATATCGCACCCTGGCCAACCACAGTGTGCATGGCGCAGTGGCACTGCGCCAGCGCAAGTGGCCAGAGTGGAGCATGGGGATGCGCTAGCGCAAGTTCCATTGCGCTATGCACAGCAACCACGATATTCAAAACTTGACATGCAAATGGGGCCATAATGTATGCAAGGCACAACTGGGGCCATTTGTATGTCATTATGGTCCCATTTGCATGCAGGTGCGCTAATCCCCGATGACTTGCACCTGGTGCCCTGCCAGGCAGCAGCCGATGGGGACTGATGCCCCCTGCAGCCGGCAATGTGCTCCACAGCCCGATCGCGGGCTGCAGTAAAAAAAACAGGAAAAGCATAAATGCCTGGTGGTCCAGTGGACCTGTCCACCTGACCACGGGATGAGTAAATAATAGAATCCCTATCATCCCTGGTGGTCCAGTGGACCTGCCTGCCCAATCGCAGGCTGAGTAAATAATAGAATCCCTATCATCCCTGGTGGTCCAGTGGACCGCTGCCTGCCCGATCGCGGGCATTTGTAATAAGAAAAATAGACATGTCCAATATCCTTGGTGGTCCAGTGGCCTGCTGTCTGCCCAATTGTGGGCATTTGTAGTGAAAATAGACATGTCAATGTCCCTGGTGGTCAAGTGGACCACTGTCTGTGTCATGGTGTTGTAATAAGAAAATTAATATCAATATCCCTGGTGGTCTAGCGGTGCCCCCACCCACCACTGGGCCCCACTGCCCTGCTCCCCGGTCAGCCGGTAAGGCGGCAGCACCCACATCTCCCGCCTGCACCTGCTGCCCACCAACTGGCCACCATCAGTAGGGCTGTATGCCCATTGGTCCACAGCAAGAGCCAATGGGCGTGCAGCCGTACCATACTACACATTCCAGATATGTGAATGATCACATACCACTAGACCACCAGGGATATTGGATATATTAATTGTTCTTATTACAAATGCCCGCAATCAGGCAGACAGCGGTCCACTGGACCACCAGGGATATTGGATGTGTCTATTTTTCTTATTACAAATGCCTGCGATCGGGCAAACAGAGGTCCACTGGACCACCAGGGATAGAGCCATGTCTATTTTTATTACAAATGCCCACGATCAGTCATGGGGGGGGGCGCCGCCAGGTGCAGCTGGAGCTCAGATGGCCACCCACAGGTGGCAGCTGCCGTGTTGCACCCTGCAATGCGGCAGCTCACCTGTGGGTGGCCATCTGTTGTTCCATATTTTTTTTGGATCAGCTTTGTGCTGGTGCAAGTAGGGGTTGCGCATGCATGGCTCTGCACATCCCAGGCTGAATATCGGGCTGTGCAGGGTATGCATGGGCACGCCCCCCTACCTGTGCCTGCATACATTACTGATGCGCTCCGGCACATCGGGATTTGTGCCACACACTTTTCCCTTTTGAATATCGTGCCGGGGTGCATCAGTGGGTTGCGCATGGTGCAACACTTTTGCACCATGTGCAACCCTTTTTAATATCTGGGCCCATGTGTTTCAGCTTCCACAGGCAGATGGACTCCTCCCTTGGTGCAGAGCCTAGAGGTCTGCATATTTGCTTCTGCTTATGCAGGTCCCAAAGGGACCTGCATGAATGAGGATATGATTTTACTACCTCAAAAAAATAAAAAATAAGGAAATTCTTTGCAAAGCTACATTAATCCATCAGTTTGGTTCAGCTTACCACAAGAAAAGTAGGGAAATGTGGCATTTGGGTTTACAACCCTTCGCGCCCCCCCCAGCAGCAAAAGGACAAGACCACACAAGCAACCATCGATCGGCATCATCTGGTAAGGCAAACAACAAACAATTGTTTCCTAATGACATGAATGCAATAGCACTGATGTACTACCTTTGTGGATTTGTATTCGTGGCTGCATAAACGCAGGCTTCACAGGGGCCTATGCTTATGCAGCCACACCTGTGTGTGTATGTCATACATCATGCATGAGTACTTTGGCTACACAGGGACCTTCACCTCTGCAAACAGAAGGTGCTATGCTGCCTTATGCTCTTCAGCCAGAGGTACTCATGCATACTGTACAAGGTACCTCACTAGATAGTATGATCTGCTAGTGCATGGTTTTCTATATGCAGATATGTAACTTAAAAACTGCTACCTCCTTGAACAGTTTCAAGATCTGCTGCTGAAACCATGATACCCACATTGTAACATTACGTCCAGCTTCAAAACTGCCAGCCCTACAGGGGCCTGGCTTTCTGAAGCCAGAAACATAGATTTTGTCAGCAGAAAAAGACCTTTAGGCCCATCCAGTCTTCCCCTTGTCCCTGCCTATTCCATCACTACTGACCCTAGTTGGTCATAAGTGTCCCTCTTCCCCACTCCTCTATCTAATATACTCCTGTGCCTATCCCACACATGCTTGAAGCTCCCACAATTGTTGCCCCCACTACCTCCTCTGGCAGGCTGTTCCAGTCATCCACCACCCTTTCTGTGAAGATGAATTTCAGCACATCTCTCTTAATCTTCCCCTTCTTAGCTTCATTGCATGCTCCTTTGTTCTAGTGCATTCTTTTCTCTAAAATAGACCCTCCACTTGCATCTTTTTCACTCCTGTAAGGTACTTGAAGATTTCAATCATGTCCCCTCTCAATTTCCTCTCTTCTAGGGAGTACTTGTTGAGTTCCTGCAGCCTTTCCTCATATGGCTTCTCATATAACCCACTAACTATTTTGGTTGCTCTCCTCTGTACCACTTCCACTCTTTTGATGTCGTTGCAGAGGTGCGGCCTTCAGAACGTGACACAGTACTCTGGGTGGGGTGGGCCTCACCAGTCAGTGATATAATTGCAGCACCACCTCCTTCCATCTGCTAGAAATCCCTCTCCCAATGCATCCCAGCATCCTGATAGCCTTTCCCACCACATTGTCACAGTGCCCAGCTACCCTGAGATCATCAGATATGAGGCTGGTATGCATGTCTTAGACCTGTGGCTGAAGAAGTGAGGTCACCGCAGGGCCCTGTGCTTCTGGTCACAGAAGCACTGTTGCAATTTTGGTATAATGGATTTTGTGATGCCTGCACTTCTGCAGTCAGAGGTTGGTGTGTATGTCTTACACCTTTGGCTGTACAAGCACAGGCCTGTCAAGTGTGTGTATGTCTTACAGTGTGCATGAGTACCTGAGACTACAGAACTGCTGGCCTCATAGGTGCCTGTACTTCTCTGCAGACAAAGAACTCTTGTAATTTGGGTGTCATGGATTTGTACGTGTGACTACAGGAGCTTGTGCTTCTGCACACAGAAGCAGTGTTGTGATTTGAGTATTGTGGATTTATTTCTATCTGCAGTTTGTTTTATTTAGTTGTTTAACCAGGAGTAGCACACTAAGCTGAAAGCTTTTTAACAGGAGTGACCTGGGAGCACAAGGAAGTTAAGTGACTTGCTCAGGGTCACACAGTATGCAAGTGGAAGCTGTGGGATTCAAACACCGGTCTGGTCTGCTGGATGTCACCAGATTTGCAGCTCAGAACCTTAAGCCACTGCACTATACTGCCTCCAGTGACACGCAGTGACAACTGAGTGTGTACATTTTGCAGTGTGCATGCCACAAATTAAAATCTACGAAGATAGCACATTAGTGTTACTGCATTTGTTTCATCTGGAAACAGTTGTGTGTTGTTTGTCTTACCTCATGATGGCTGTCTGTGGTTGCTTGTGTATGTTTGTCCTTTTGTTGCTTGGGGGAGGGGTGGGGTGGATGTTTGGGTTGGAAACCATACAAATAGAGGTGAGAAAGAAGTAAGTGCCTCAGCTGGGGGCACTTACTTCTTTCTCATATCTGTTTGTATGTGTTCCATAAATATGCACACTGCACTCCTGTGTGATTGTTTGGGTTGGAAACCCTAACATCACATTGTCCTATTTTTGTTGCATTTAGTTGAACCCTAACTGATGCATTACTCCAGTATTTTTTGCAAAGAAAATACATATGTGGTATACATATACATACATACATACACACATGCCTATGTTGCAAATGGATGTATATGCATGGACATATATATATATATATATATATATATATATATATATATATATATATATATATATATATAGTATACACACATGCATGTATATATTCTTTGCAAAAAACTATATTAATGCAGATTACAGTTGCTACTGCACAAAACTCAAGGTTTGGCAATGTGCTGTGATGGTTTTCAGCCCAATGCCCACAGTGTTTGGAAATGTGAGCTGGCCTGCCAGTGCAGCAGTAGCGCTACCACTTGCAGTGCCAATTACCTGGGTTGAGGTGTGAACCCAGGGCCTTCAGAGAGCTGGCCAGAGGGAAAAGGCTGACCATCCTTTGACTGCTCGCCTTCTCCAGGGAACGAGGGATCTGAGGCCTAGTGGTAGGTGAACCAGGGACTTGTGCTGTGGCTTGGGATTGGTGGAGGCAGTGGACATCTGCAAGTCAGGGGTGGGAACACACCAGACCATGAGCTGATGTCTTTACATGCCCACCTTCACAAGGGGTAACCTTAAGAAAGAAAACCACTTGGATGAGCAGAATGATATCCAGGATCCCCGCCAGCACCACCTCTGCTGTCTCATGAGCCACAAGACCACTGACTTAACATCTTGGTCCTCCCCCCTTCTGGACTGTGTGCCAGGTGAGTTCCAGTGAGGACAGAACCTGAGGGTGAACCTGAATGGGACCCAGCAGGCAGATATGGGGTATATCTTCAGCCAACCAAAGGAGCAAAAAACAGAGTTAAAAAGAAATGTTTGGAAATGTGCTGTAGAGGTCATCAAGCCTAACTCCCACCCCTCTCTGCTCTCTTACCCTTTTTACCCAAGACCAAGCTACAGGTATGGGGCCATGCATCAATGGTGTGGTACGTCAAGCAGGTCCAACAGATTCAAAATTTGTAAATAGCAACCCTAATCCCCAACCCAGCCCCTACCCTCGTACTGTACAAATAAATATTTTTAACACTCAGATCTGTAGTGAGTTAATTTTGTTGCACACAGTTACTTGGTGCCAGGCTTTTCCAGTTGTTGTTGTCTCGGCTCTAGCCCTGAGCACAAGCTAGCTATGGCTTGAGCATCTCTTTTGACTTCCCACTGCATAGGTAGGTGGGGCTCCTATATATAGTGGCAGCCATGGCTCTGTACAATGCCTCCCACATTTGTACATGGCCGTATTGTGTCAAGCTGCTAATGGCCACATAATGAAATGGGAATGGCCCCTTAGCACCATGTATGCCATAAGTGCCAGAAGTGATTTCACTATGCCATTTCAGATGGGCTATCTCCCTTTGCTGCTGGGAGTATGTTGTCAGTAAGGGATGTAGTAGTCATACACATATTTATTTATTTATTTTTTGCTATACTTTATACCCCTTTGGGCCACCAGTCTGCCTACCTTGTCTTGTCTGGCATCCTCCTCAGGTATCTGTCCGCCATCTCCGGGGATTCTCTTTAGCTCCTAATCAGGTCCTGCAGGTACCCCCGTGGCTTGCCCCATGTGGTGGGGTGGAGGGGAGCTCCCCCTTAGCTCTAACCCCTGGGTCAGGATCCAGTAATGCCACGGACCCTCGGTGCTGAAACTGATCCCCACACTGGAGATGGCCACCATGCTGCCGCTACTGATGCCCTCTTTCCACTTTTTCCTTTCCCCTGATGTCTGTGGCATGCAATGATGCCCTAGGGGTCCTGAGCACGGATGCTTCCATGCCTTGCCTCTGGTCCAGTGTTGTTGGCCCCAATCGGCCCCTGGGAAATCTTGCCAGTGCTTTTGTGATCACCCCCAGCCACCGCCAGGGGCCACCAGAGCACTGCTGGCAACCCTCTCCCCTCCTCAGAGAAGGAGAGCAGTCCTATGGACGCTCAATCATTCCTCTCCCCTGCCGACCCCCGACGACCCAGGCTCATTCCCAAACTCAGGTCACCGGCATAGTGCGAGGTGTGGCGTACAGTGCCTTAACCCTCAGTGCCACTGGGCCGCATGCACATATTTACTTAAAATTTATTTATTTAAACTTGGTGACCGGGAGAGGCACACTGAGCCGAGGCTCATTTCCAGGTGTGACTCGGAGGAAGGGGCATAAGGAATTCAAAAATTACAACAGCAGTAGTGACAAATTAAGGAACAGGATCAATATCTAGTTAATACAACACAACACTTGATACAAATGATAGAGAAAGAGAGTACAAAAGAAAACTATTAATAAAAAGGAAAAAGTAGTATGCATTGTGGCAGTACAAAAATACATAATAAGTGTGTTCCAGAAGCAGTTCAGGATGCTTCAGCACAGAACGGATGAGGACGGAAGTCAACTAGTAGGCATAGCCAGGGCACTGAGAGGGGGAGGAAGGACAGTAACTACAGGGAGGGCAGTAACAGGGACGGGGGACTAGGGAAGGGGGTAGCATGTACAGTAGGATGGAGGGTAGAGTAGGAGGGCATGTTTAAAGTAGTGAAAAGAGGGGAACAGATGGAGAGTAGAGGGACGTGAGTTCCAAATGTGGGGGAGGTGGTAAGAGAATGCTACCTGCCCAGATTTAGAGTGGGGATGAGGGAGGTCAATAGTACGAGAGTCTCTGGAGTGGAAGTGGTAGGAAGAGTGGAAGGAGCAGAACAGGAGAGAGGAGAGGTAGGAGGAGAGTCCCAAACCAATATTTGGAGATGAGTATGGCAGCATGGAACTGTCGTTGTGAGGGAAGGGAGGGAAAAGAGAAGAAGGACTAGAGGGTGCAGTGATGTGTGTGGGGGGAAGGGGCATTAGTGATGAAACAGCAGAAGGCATTGAGAAGTGAATCTAGCCTGGAAAGGGAGGTGGGGGAGGTGGACCCGTAAAGGACATCTGCATAGCCAAAGATAGGGAGGATAGTTTTGATGAGTAGTTCTCAGCAGACTGGGAAAGAGAGGGCATCCTTGTTCCTAAACAAGGCACCAAGTCTCAGACGAAGGTTAGAGTGGATGTAGTCAATGTGGGTAGCATAGTCAAGCTGGTTGTCCAGCCAAACACCTAAGTACTTATAGGCATAGACTGTGTCCAGGATGGTTCTATCAAGGGTGGAAAAGGAGGGGATAGTGGAAAGCTGTGAGAGTTTATGAGAGGTACTGAAAGTCATAGATACTGTCTTTTTCGCATTGACTTTTAGTTGGCTAGGAACCAGTGCAATACCTGGGAGATATCGATTTGTAGTTGTGCAGTCACCAAGGAGGCAAAGGGGCCTGAAGTATAGAGAATGGTGTTCTCTGTGTAGAGATGAATTTGGGAAGTGGAGCACACAGAAGGGAGGTCATTGAGGAAGATAGAGAAAAGGACGGGGCCAAGGATAGAATCTTGTGGAATGCCAGCCAGGATGGGGTGAGAGGGCATCTCCAGCAAGGACAGATTGGGTGCGGCAAGACAGGCAGGATCTGAACCATTCGACTACAGGGGTTGGGGAGAAAGTCCAGCAGTACTGAGTTTAGAGAGTAGGAGGGGATGAGAAACAGAGTCAAAGGCCTTAGCTACTGTAGGTTAATAAAAATGGCAGAGGTAAGGCGTCCCTTGTTCATGCCAGTGAGGATGGCATTGGTAACCCAGAGAAGTGAAGAGACTACAGAGTGCTTTTTGGTCAGGGGAGAGGAAGTTAAAGGAGGAGAGGAAAAGAGTGAGCCTGATGAGGACTAGGGACTCCTGGAGCTTGGCTAGAACAGGAAGGAGGGAGATGGGGTGGTAGTTACCAGGTGAAAAGTGATTGCCTGCTTTGTGAAGGGGATCACTTTGGCAGATTTCCACGCCAAGGGGACTGTATTGAGATAAAATGAGAGGTTTAGCAGATGGGATGGGAAAGAGCAATGACGGAGGCAGAACTTTGAAGGAGGAGAGGGTGAAGACCATCAGGATTGGATTTACATTGGTTCAGATACTGAAGGGCATGGAGAACCTCATAAGCAGAGGTTGGGGGGATTGGAAGCTGTCTGGAGGAGAGGGGAGAGGGCAGGGGCCAGGGTGAGTCAGTTGGAAGGGCACGACTAGCTTGATATCTATGAGGACATATGCACCATACATTGCTGTTGAAGCATTTGGGTCATCACTACATAAATAACCTCCTGCTTCTAAATACTCTGGCTTTCCTGCTCAGTTCAACAGGAGAGAACTTGCTAGTGGTTTCCAGTGTCCTTTGGAAATCCTTGGTAAAAGGGCCTTTCCTGTGGCCACCCCGTACATGTGGAAGCCTTAAAAAAAACAGCTTTGTCAGATCTCCTCTTTCGAAGTTAAAAGGGCTCTTAACACCCGTCTAATTTCCCTGGCATTTGAGGACTCATTTAAAACGTGTTATGAAGGAGATGGATTCCACTGCACTTGCTATTTGATTTTATGTTTTAAATGTTTTTAGTTGATTACAGGAAATTGCATGTACAGAGCTTGAAGCCTTTTGGAAGAAGAGCTATAGCAAATAAAATGTGTTTGGTTGTTATAAAAGCCCAGTATTGAGACAGGCATAGCAGCATGGACAGGACATGCTCTTTATCTGAACATCGCTTCCTGGCAGCCAAGTGCTATTTAGGGGGGCAGGATTTTACAAACTCCTAGATCACTGCAAGCCCTGGTGGCTGATGATACGGTGCATGGGCATTGCGGTGATCTAACGGGATTTTCCATCCCATGCTTCAATTGTCACAAGTTAGACCAACTTCTTCTGGTCTAACCTGTGGCAATCCTAAAGGGGCCATTATTTATGAAGCTTGCACCAGATATTTGGTGCAAGCTGCCATAATATGTGGAAACTGTCGCAACTGTGTCTGAGCTTCTCAAATCAGGCACAGTTGTGGCAAAGTGTTCAGTGCACCACCAGAACCTAAATGCCCTGGTGCAGGGCTGAATGTAAGCCCTGCACCAGGCTTTGAAAATCCAGCCCATGCAGCACAAACAACTGTGAGTGAATATGAGTCTGAAAGTGTATTTTTATAATTAATTAATAATTAGTTACCTTTAATTAAAAAACATACATTTGCACATGAACTCTTCACAAATGTTATACAAATCTACATGTTTCATGAATATTTTAATGTCTACTGTATATTATTGTTTTCCAACTCCTCATTCTGTATGACAGTTTTCAAAATCAGCATGCTACACAATTATTTTTGAAATTTTCATGCTGCACACTGGTTTTCAAAATCGGTGTACTGCATGAGGGTATTCACAAAATGTTCACACAGAACTCCTTCACAAAATCTATGTGCTATGAGACAGCTTTCAAAATATATGTGCAACTCCCCTCCCCGACTTTGGCTGTCTCTCTCTGGTCCCTCACTTTCTTTAGCAGATTGCATTTAGTCCAAGAATCTCTTTCAAATGTAGCTGCTGCTGTCCCTGTTCTTTCAGTTGAGGGCTGATACCATATGATAACACTTTTTTAATCAGCGTTATTGTCTGGTGGAATGAAAGACAGAAGGAGCAGGACAGAGAGAACTGCACCAGTTAAAACAGAAGGAAGAGGGTAAGGCAGTCAGAATAGCAAAGAAGGAGCAGGACAGAGAACTGTAGCAGTTAAAGCAGAAGGAAGTGGGTAAGGTAGTCAGAATAGCAGAGGCTCAAACCGAGGAAAAGATAGCCATCTAGGTTAAGAAGGGGGATAAAACCTTTTATAGGTACATTAGGGAGCAAAGAAAGACTAAGGCAGGGATACTGAGGCTGAACAAAGAGGAAGGTGGTTGGGCAGAGTGCGACAGTGAAAAAGCAGGGATACTGAATGAATACTTCAGCTCAGTATTCACAATGGAAAAGCAGGGGGACATACCTAATCCAGTCAATAGAAGCACTCTGGATAGGTGGGTTGATATTAGTCCTTTCACAGAAGAAAGGGTTCTGAAAGAACTCTTAAAACTGTAGGTGGATAAAGCAATGGGGCCTGATGGGATTCACCCCAGAATTTTAAAAGAACTAAGGGGAGAACTAGTAACACCATTGACTACCCTTTTAATAAATCATGGGAGGATGGGGTGGTACCTGAGGAGTGGAGGAGGGTGGATGTGATTCCCCTTCACAAAAGTGGGAGCAAGACAGAGGCAGGAAACTACAGACCTGTCAGTTTGACCTCAGTGGTAGGGAAAATGATGGAATCACTTCTGAAGGAAATAATTGTTGAGTACCTAGAGGCCAGTGGGGCATAGGACCCAAGACAGTATGGATTCACAGTGGGAAGGTCATGTCAGACAAATCTAATTGATTTCTTTGACTGGGTGATCAAAGCAGTAGACCAAGGAGGGGCTGTGGACATGGTCTACCTAGACTTTAGCAAGGCATTTGGCACAGTCCCGTACAAAAGATTAATAAACAAGTTAGCCAGCCTGGGAGTGGGTCCTAGGGTGGTAGCTTGGGTAAAACACTGGTTGGACAACAGGACACAGCGGGTAATAGTAAATGGAGTCCACAGTGAAGAAAGGAGGGTTACTAGTGGGGAACCGCAGGGTTCAGTACTGGGGCCGGTCCTTTTTAATGTCTTTATAAGTGACATTGCAGAGGGACTGGAAGGAAAGTATGTCTCTTTGCAGATGGCACAAAGATCTGCAACAGGGTGATACACAAGGTGGGGTGGAAAGGATGAGAAGGGACTTGGCAAGGTTGGAGGAATGGTCAAATGTATGGCAGCTTAGATTCAGTGCAAAGTGAAGTAATGCACCTGGGAAACAAAAACCCAGGGGAAGAGTACACAATGGGAGGTGAGATACTGACAACAACAAAAATGGAAAGGGACCTGGGGGTAGTCACATCAGATGACCTAAAGGTGGGCCATCAATGTGAGAAGGCAGTAAGGAGGGCTGGGGGGATACTGGGATGCATAGGGAGAGGCATCACCAGTAGAAAACAAGAAGTTGTTGTCCCTCTGTGCAGACAGTTGGTAAGACCACATCTGGAGTACTGTGTACAGTTCTGGAGACCCCATCTCCACAAAGACATAGACAGGGTGGAGGCTGTTCAGAGGAGGGCAACCAAAATGATGCAGGGTCTGCATCAGAAGACATATGAAGAAAGACTAAAGGAACTAAAGATGTATTGCCTTGAGGAAAGGAGGGAAAAGGGGGGCATGATAGAAACTTTCAAATGCCTCAAGGGAATCAACAAAGTCCAAGAGGGTAGCATCTTTCAGAAAAAGAGATGTGCAAAAACAGGGGGGCACAATTTGAAGATAGAGGGGGGGATGGCTCAGAGGTAATGTGAGGAAATATTTCTTCACAGAGAGGGTTATGGACACATGGAATAGCCTTTCTGAGGAGGTCGTAGAGTCAAAAACAGTGGGGGAATTCAAGAATGCATGGCACAGACATAAGACAGTTCTAGTGGGGGGTAGGAGGAAGTAAGCTGTTGGTTAACTAAGATCTGCAGCTTATCTGTTAGGTAGGGAAATGGGCAGACTAGGTGGGCCAAGCGGTCCTTATCTACCGTCAAATTCTATGTTTCTATGCTTCTAAGACAGTGTAATTACATACAGTTGTTGAGGGATGGAACAATATCCACCCTCAATACCAAACTTTCCACATTTTACGTTTTTTATAATGTGGCTCACCCCATTTAATACAACCACGTCATCTTCATTTTACATGTGTCCATTGATTTAGTATAGGAATATAGGCGCTGACAGGTGCTAGATAACAGAAGGCCAGCAGTACCCCCATCAAATAACTGTAAACTTTGGTCTGTAATTCATGCAATTTCTATTAGTCTGTGGTGTAGAGGAATTGTGGGAGCTTACAAAGTGTTGCTACCCCTTCTTATTGCAATGCAGTCAGTATTTTCTATTATCAAGTTGTACATTTGCTACATTTTTTGTGTTTTTTTTTATATGTATCTCATACTTTATCCTTGGAATTCGACTGGTTGTATATAATTTGCCTTGTTTGTATATTTAACTGTTACATGTAATCGAAACATAGAAATATAAGAGCTGATGGCAGAAAAGGACTGCAAGGCCCATCCTGTCTGCCCATTTCTTTTTCTACCTTATGAATGTGCCATAGGCCTTTGCTCTTTCAATAACCTATCTATTCATACTCATCTGTATTGCTCCCTTCTGCCTATCCCATGCCTTTTTGAAGCCCTGCACTGTATTCATATCCACCACTTCCTGAGGTAGGCTGTTCCGTGCATCCACCACCCTTTCTGTGAAAAAGAACTTCCTCACATTACCCCTTAACCGGCCTCCCTCTAATCTCATGCTGTGTCCTCTTGTCCTACTATATTTCTTATATTGAAACATGTTAGACTCTTTCACCTTGTTAATGCTCTTAAGGTGCTTGAATGTTTCAATCATATCACCTCTCTTCCTCCTTTGCTCTAGGGAATACATATTGAGTTCAGTTAACCTGTCCTCATATGTATGCCATCAGGTCCCATTGGGGCTCATGACTTTACACTGCCAAGGTTAGACCCAGGCTTCCATAGATGGACTAAACTCTCCTTTACTAGATCTACAGTGCTTATTCAAAATGGGACATGCACCACATTTGAGGAACTGCAGGAATGATTCAGATTACTGAACCAAGTTTTCTATAGATTTCTCCAGGTTAGGCATTACTTAACCTCACAAAATTTAGTCCACGAGGTAGATAGGGAGTTTACCCCACCTGAAGACTTTCTATATTGGGCTGCCATGCTGCAGGGGAGAGGTGTCACCAGTTCCAGAGCATATAGAGCCCTGACAGGGGAAACATATGAAGTCGTGTCAGGAATGCACAATAAGTGGGAAGAGGAGGCAGGAATCCCCATTTCGGAGGAAGAAAAGAAGTGGATTTGGGTGAAGGGGTGGTAGGTCACCACATCTTCCTGCTGGTGTGAGTACAGATGAAAATGTGTATCAAAGTTTTTCTGCACCCCCTTCATTATACAGCACTTGAGCTCGGGGGGGGGGGTTCCAATTTGTGCTGGAGGGGAGAAAGTCTTCAGGTGGGGTAAACTCCCTATCTACCTCGTGGACTAAATTTTGTGAGGTCAAGAATGCCTAACCTGGAGAAATCTATAGAAATCTTGTTTCAGCAATCTGAATCGTTCCCTCAGTTCCTCAGATGTGGTGCATGTCCCATTTTGAATAAGCACTGTAGATCTAGTAAGGGAGAGTTTATTCCATCTGTGGAAGCCTGGGTCTAATTTTTGGCAGTGTAAAGTCAGGATCACCTATTATTGACAAAAGCCCTAGTTCATTCATGGTGTCTGTTAGCTTTCATGCTTTAGCTATGATTCTGAGAGTATGCTTGGTCCATGGATTTGATATTTCAGCCTGTGTGTTTTTTTTTGGGGGGAGGGGTAGTATGGCATGTAATAGGAATGATAATATTCTTGGCATTAGACAGAGACTAACAGTGTGCATAGCTCCAGGGGGTACCCTCCATGTCTAGGGTAGGTGGTAACTGCTCACCAGTTTCAATCAAATACACTCAGTCTCTAGCAATTTACAGTTCTTTTCCTTTCAATTCTCTCCTTGATTAGCTTTGCTTGATGTTCCTTCCGTCATGCCAGAAATAAATCACTCTGCTTCAAGCTGTCATGATTACTAACATATTTACAGTTACACATATGGAACATGGTACCTAACAATTGCCGTTCTTATCAACAAGGCAAAACAGTCTCCATTCTGACCTTGGATATATAAGCCAAAACCTTAGGGTACCTTAAAAGTTTTACAGTAACTCCATGGTGTCTCTTATTTCTTGCAGTTTAGCAGTGAAGGAGGTTTTGCCTCAGTGCAGAGCCTTCCCTATGCTACCTTCTGATGGATCCACTATTTGTATGGGGAATCCCACATCTGAGAGCCATACAGTATTTTGTGGCTGGCATTCTAAGGACCACATACAATCTACTGTTGTGGGTAAATAGATCTTGAGTACTGTACGACCAAATCTTTTTACACTCAGATCTGTAGTGAGTATATTTTGTTGAATGCAGTTACTTGGCGCTGAGCTTTTCCAGTTTTTGTTGCCTCCTATGCAATCCCTGGCAGTCTAGCCAAACCCTCTTCCTTACCCAGTTCCTGTCAGCATTATGGAACTGTGCTAATGCTCTTCCCTGGCCATCTAGTGAACCCTCTACCTCACCCTATCCCTGTTGGTATTGTGGAACTGTACTTAATCCCTTCCCTGGCAGTCTAGTGGACTCCCTCCCTCAGCCGATCTGGTCTTGTGGAAATACAATGATGCCCATCCCCCCAACCAATCAGTGTCAAAGCCACCCTTTCCAGCCCACCCACTGAGCAACCATCACCTCCATCCCCTGTAAGTTCCTAACTAACCTATCCATCCATAAGAGAGGTGTCATCGGGTCCTCAAACATTGACTGGCACAGATCTCCCACTCACCACCTCAGCCATCTGCCACCTGATTGATAGGTAGTGAGTGTACACATACTGTAGAAAAAATTGTTTCTACAGTATGCATGCATTCACTCTGTCAGTCAGACGTCATCCTTGTGAGGTAGTTAGAGTTGTCTCTATGCCAGTTGTCATCTGAGGACCTATGGACAGGAGGATGAGTAGGGAGCTGACATGGGATGTGGATGGTGGGTGCTCAGTGGGTGAACCAGGGAGGGATTGCTTTTACAGTGATCTATTGGTGGATATCACCAAACTGCCAGGGATGGGTTTCAGTACAGTTCCACAATACTGGAATGGGTGAGGGAGTGGGATCCACTAGACTACCAAGGAGAGGCATTTGTACAGTTCCAAAATACCAGCAGAGATTGGGTGAGGAAAGGGGGTCTACTAGACTGCCAGGCAAGGGCTTCAGTACAGTTCCACAATACTGTTGGGGATTGGGCAATGGATGGGTGTCCATTAGATTGCCAGGGTTTGGATCTTTAATACTACATAGTACTGACAGCAGTGAGGGGTGGGGGAACCAGTAGACTGCCAGGGTTGGGATCTACAGTATACAGTAGCTGTATGCTGACAGGGATGTGGTGGGTGGAAGCAGGGGTCACCAGCATCAGTGCTAATAGGGGGGCAGGAGTAACACCATGCTGTGTGCATTGATAACAGCAGAGTTTCATAAGCATTTATTAGGGCTGCCTTGGTTTCCTATTACTGCTTAGGAAAGCCTTTGAATATAGCATTGCATCCTGTGTGCAAGAGGGCACCCTCGTGTGCAAGTTAGTCTGTGGATTAGCGCTATCCACTGTTTGCAGTACCAAGTAAAGCTTTGGATATGGTCCACACCCTGCCCAGATGCACTGAGTCTAGTTAACTTATTTTATTTGGTTTTTGTTGACCGGGTAAGTGTACTAGACAAATTCTGCCTATTTTCAGGCATGACCTGTGGGAGGGGGTGATACAGATGAATGCTGACTGACCTTGAACCAGATTAAGCTGTTGGTGGTATTTTTAGTGGATGGGGGAAATGTGACCAGAACATCAGGGAAATTCCCCTACTCTTTTTGAGAAGTGCCATGGGATCTTTAACATCCACCTGAACTACCACCAGAACAGGCAGATGGGACCTCAGTTTAACATCTCATCGAAAAGACAGCACCTCAGGAGTACAGCACCCCCCTCATGCTGCACTACAGTGTCAGTATTGGGATTTTACCCAAGTGCCTGGTGTGGGGACTAGGCTTGATAACACTGTGCTAACCTTCATAATATGGGAGTCATTGTATATCTTGTTCTATCACTTACTCACAAACACTAAAGTATCACCCTTAACATTTACATATTTAATGTTATCTTACCTCAGTTTTAGTCACGTTGTTCTTAAACACTAACTAAAAACTTTCATTCAGCAGATAGATTTTGAAAACCATTGTGCAGCATGTGGATTTTGAAAACCGTCACACAGTTGGTATATTTTCCAAACCATCAAGTAGGATTTCTGTTTTGTGGAAAACATTGCGCAGCAAGTAGATTGTGGAAACCATTATGCAGCACAAAGATTCTGGAAACCATTGTGCAATGCATAGATTTGAAAACCATGGTGCAGTTTGTTGATTTTGAAAACCACACTGCAGAGCCAGCCCACTGGCACAGTGGTAGAGCTACTGCTTATGACACCAATGACCCGAGTTTGTGAATGGGCCTGGGATGTCAGAGGGCCAGCCGGGAGAGGGGAGAAAGACTGAGCATCCCATTGACCACTCTCCTTCTCTGTGGAGGGAGGGCTGCCATTCCCACTGCAATACTGCCACTTGGGTGACCACAGGTGGCAGTACAGCACAGAACACCAATAGAATGGGACGGGGTGATGTTGGCTGGGGGACCCACACTCTGCATCTGCTTAGCATGTGCTGGAGCAGTGGTCTCCCTGTGTGTGTATTGACATTTCTAGGGGCTCACTGATGCCAGGGAACAAAAAACTTGACCCTGCTGCTGGCTTCAGGTGGGACCCTAGTATATCCAGGGCAGTCCTCGCCACCACTACAAGCCGCCCGATGAGGTGGGAGACTGGGGGTGTAGCTAGTCACCCCCCACCCCTGCCTGGAGGGTAAACCAAGGCTCTGTGGGGGTAAGCTGTGGTCAGTTAGGTGGGGACCAAGGGATGGCCTGGTGGCTAAAATTGTTCAGAAAGCAGGAGAAAACATTGATGTCCTGGTACACATAGGGACTAACGATCTCGCCATTCGGTCAGTTGTGGATACCAAGGAACACCTGACCAGGCTGGGTAACAAACTATCATCCATTTCGTTTGGCATCTCCTTCTCTGAGATCCTGCCAGTCTGGGAGAGGGGGGCAGATGGATGGAAGGTCAGAGAAGAGGAGATAGGGGAGCTAAACATGTGGTTCAAGGACTGGTGCCAGGAAAAAGGACACAACTTTGCAGGGAACTGAAAACAGTTTTGGGAGTGAAAGGTCTTTAAATCTGATGGACTGCATCTGACTAAGGAGGGAGTCAGTGCATTGGGGCAGAAGTTTGATGTCTTTGCAGAATATTTAAACTAGCAAATGGGGAGAGGGATTCAGCACCCATAGGTTGGATGGGAAGAACACCCCTTCCCCTCAGCTGGTGGTCATACAGGAGTTCAGCATGTTTATAGTTCATTTGCATCACCAGGTAAGGAAAAAGGTCTGGCTCCCCATACAATGCACAGGGGAAACAACAGACCTCGCGCAACAACTAACACACTGAAATCTGCCCAATGGAAAATCATGTACACTAATGCTTGCAGTCTGGGAAACAAGATCCCAGACCTGCAGGCAATAATGACAGAGGCTAAACTGGATATAGTAGCCATTAGCGAGACATGGTTTACCAGTAACCGCACTTGGGAGACTTCAGTACCTGGCTATGTACTGTTCAGAAGAGGCCGAGGTGCAAAAAAGGGGGGAAGGTGGAGTGGCCCTGTATGTCAATGAAAATATCAAAGCTACAGAAATTCAGAATACACATAAGGAGCCTGAAGAACTGTGGGTCACCCTGGAAACAGGAAATGGGACAGCCATATGAACTGGGGATGTGTACAGGCCTCCAGATCATGGTGAGGACATAGACACATTACTGTTAGAAGATGTATAAAACATGACATCTAAGGGGAGGTTCTGATAATGGGAGACTTCAACATGCCAGATACAGATTGGTCAATACCAGCAGGAACATCTGCCAGAACTAGACACATGGTGGATTCCCTGCAGGGGGAGAGCCTCAATCAACTGGTACAACAACTGGCAAGAGACAGGGCTATCCTAGATCTAGTACTGACTAACAGGGAAAGGATCACAGATCTCCAGGTAGGTCACCTGGGGGCCAGTGACCATCACATGGTATGGTTCAATTTAGCCACTAGAACTAAATCATCCCATTCTAATGCAAAAATATGGGACTTCAGAGGTGCTGACTTTGATAAGATGGCCAACAGAGTTAAGCTAGCTCTGGCAAAAAGAAATACAGGTGAGGGGGTACAGGCAAAGTAGGCAAGCATTAAGGATGCAATACTTGAAACAACATCCCATTGTGTTAGAGAGAAAAGGAAGTGCAAAAGAAGAAGGAAACTACCATGGTTCTCAAAAACAGTAGCAGAAAAGGTCAGAGCCAAAAGGCTGGCCTTCAGAAAATATAAGGGAACCCAGCAGGATGAAGATAGGGAGGCATACCAAACTTCCCTAACGGAAGCAGGGAAGGCTGTAAGGCAGGCAAAGGCCCAAACTGAGGAAACACTAGCACAAACAGTAAAAGAAGGTGACAAGACTTTCTATTGATACATTAGTGAAAGGAGAAAGTCCAGAGTGGGTATTGCTATGATCAAAGGGGATAAGGGAGCATGTGAGGAGGAGGACCATGTAAAAGCAACTATCCTAAATAGATACTTCTGCTCAGTATTTACTGAAGAGAATGTAGGGCAGGGCCCACAGCTCAGCACCATGGACACGGGGGGGAAGGAGGTGTGCACTAGTCCCTTCACAAAAGAAAGGGTCCTACAAGAGCTCAATAAGCTCAGTGTGGACAAGGCAATGGGACCTGATGGCATACATCCCAGTGTACTAAAGGAGCTAAGGCTGGAACTAGCAGAGCCATTATCAGAACTGTTTAGTGAGTCTCTGAGCACAAGAAAGGTCCCAGAAGACTGGAGAAGGGCTCATGTGATCCCGCTCCACAAGAGTGGTAGCAGGGAGGAGGCAGGGAACCACAGACAAGTCAGTCTTACCTCAGTAGTGGGCAAGATTATGGAGGCACTCCTTAAGGAAAGAATAGTGCAACACCTGGAATCCATAGGAGCACAGGATCCAAGACAGCATGGGTTTACAAAAGGAAGGTCCTGTCAAACTAATCTCATAGATTTCTTTGACTGGGTAACCAGAGTGGTGGACCAAGTGGGAGCAGTTGATGTCGCCTACCTTGACTTCAGCAAAGCTTTCGATACTGTTCCACATAGAAGATTGATTAATAAGCTGGGTAGGCTCAGGGTGGGTCAGAAGTTGGTCAACTTGGTGGCAAACTGGTTGACAGGCAGAAAACAGAGAGTGGTGGTAAATGGTATACAGTCAGAAGAGATGCAAATCACAAGTGGGGTACCTCAGGGATCAGTCCTGGGGCCAGTCCTCTTCAATATCTTCATCAGTGACATTGCAGATGGACTGGAGGGTAAAGTTTGTCTGTTTGCAGATGACATCAAGCTTTGCAACAGAGTAGGTGATCCAGATGAGGTGGACAGAATGAGAAGAGAGCTGGATAAACTAGCAAAATGGTCATAAGAGTGGTAACTGGAGTTTAATGCAAAGAAGTGCAAGATCATGCTTATAGGGAAGAGAAATCCTGAAGCCACCTATAGGCTGGGAGGAGAGTTGCTGGCAGTCACAAGGGAAGAAATAAACTTGAGCATCATCATCACTGATGACCTGAAATCATCCAAGCAAACCACTAAAGCAGTAGGTAAGGTTAAGGGGATGTTGGGGTGTATTAGAATGGGTATCACAAGTCGTAAGAGGGGGGTAATAATCCCTCTTTACAAGACACTGGTCAGGCCCCATCTGGAGTACTGCATGCAGTACTGGAGGCCACACCTTCACAAGGACATTAACCAAATTGAGGCAGTCCAGAGGAGGGCAACCAAAATGGTGCAGGGACTGCATCAGAAAACATATGAGGACAGATTAATGGAGCTCAATATGTATACTCTAGAGCAAAGGAGGGAGAAAGGTGATATGATCGAAACATTCAGACACCTTAAGGGCATTAACAAGGTGAAAGAGTCTAATTCTGGCAAAATGTCAAAAACCTGGTCAGTGGGTCTGCCAGGGTTATGACCCATGACAGTAATATTGGGGAGTCTAACTGCAATAATCCCCACACTATTGCCTCCGCTTTCAACGTCATGTTCACTAACCTGACCGCCTCGTCGTCGTCCTGACCCACTGCACCCACACAGACTGACGGGCTCCCCCCCTCCCAGCCTCCTTTCTACCTCAAAAGAATCTCAGTTGGGGAGACCAAGGCACTCCTTGCTGGGCTCTTCCATCACATGGGCGCTGATCACGACAGCCTCGAGCCAAAACTGCTGAGCTAGGGGGGCCCTCTCCTCGCCAGGCCAGTCGCCCACATATTCAATGCCTCACTTATCTCAGGGATCATACCTGACATTTGGAAAGTTGCCAAGATTGTCCCTGTGCACAAACAAAGTGACCCCAAGGATATGAAAAATTACTGCTCCATCGCCATACTCTTGGCAGTCAGTAAACTCCTAGAAAAGGCTGTTGCCTCTCAACTCTCCCACTACCTTCAGGAGTATGCAGTTCTCTCCCCAGCCCAGCATGGCTTCAGGAAGGGGTATAGCACATCGACAGTGCTTGCCATAGTTACCTCGGAGATCCGGACAGCCACTGACCAAACTGACCGGTGCCATCTTCGTGGACCTCTCTAAGGCCTTCGATCGTGTTGACCACTCCATCCTCCATTCCACTATACAGTCCATTGGATTCTCCAACCGAGCCCTTGCATGGTTCTCTGACTACCTTGAGGGTAGGCAGCAATATTCTTGCTTTAACCACACCCTCTCAGCCCTTTCCCCTGTCACCCTCGGGGTCCCCCAGGGGTCTGTCCTTGACCCCTTTCTGTTTTCCCCTGTACATCAATGGACTGCCCACTGTTGCTACCCATGGGCACATAATCCTATACGCAGATGACCTTGTCTTATTGTACAGTTCTCCGGACATGCCTAGCATAAACACGTGCCTGAACTTTGACTTCTCAAGTATCCAGAACTGGCTGGTGGAACACGAGCTCACCATCAACCTGGACAAGACCCTGACCATGCTCTTCGGGTCTTCGGCCAAAACCAAGGCCTTCCCCACACCCCTAAAGATCTATGGGGCAAATGACGCCCCTCTGCTGGTCCATGTTGCCGTGAAGTACCTAGGCATTACCCTCGATCTGCAGCTGGATCTTACGGTGCATCTTAGAGATGTCTGTATGGCCAGTAACGGGAAGCTTGGACTTGCATTCAGGGCTAAAGATTGCCTCACCCCAGCTGCTTATCTCGCCATAGCCAGGGGGTTACTCCTGCCCACACTCTGCTACAGGCTCGTAGCCTTTGCTCCAGTCCCAAACTCTACCCTAGCTAAGTGGGATATGGCATACAACAACATCTGCTGCTTCGGCCTCTCCACTCCTCGCCTCATGCATCGTTGTGAGCTATACTCCAGGCTGGAATGGCTCCCCCCGGAAAAAACACTGTGCATTTGTCCTGGGCAACTTTGTTGACAACATAGTCAGAACATCAACTTCTCCTGCACTAGCTCTCCCCCTCAAGCATGACACCCTTGTCTACAACCTCCGATCTGACACTACTCAGGTCCACCTGGTTTCCAAGACCCACACTCTCACTGGCAACTGGGCCTTCTCAGCCTGCGCGCTTAGGCTGTGGAACTCCCTTCCTGCACTTGTACGTGCATCTCCCTCCCATCAGTGCTTCAAAACTTCATTCTGGAACTTCCTCAAATCTGCAGCTGCCTGTCTCTGTGCCTCATAGCTCCAGAAATGTCCCCTCGTCCTCCAGATACTCTAGGGTGACTGTGGGTTGGTTCACTGCCCGTGGCTGATCTTTGATGGTTACCTGCACTATCGCACTAAGCCCTCCTGGGGCGGGGGGGGCAACCCTGGCTAGCACTTCCCAACCGTAGCTGCTCATGGTTGGTAGCGTTTCTCTCTAAAGATAGGAGCCCTCGAAAGGTCATGTATTTTGTTGTACTCCCTGTCATGGGTGTTTTCTGGCGCTCACTCTCCCCCCTACTGCCGATTTATAACCTGTTTGCTGTATACCTTACCTTACTATGTTACCCTGGTTACCCAATTTTTTATCTTGTTTGCTGTATACCTTACCTTGCTATGTTTTCCTGGTGCTTACCCACCTCACTACTGCCGATTTATATCTTGCTTGCTGTATACCTTACCTTACTATGTAATGATTTGGTACCTTATTGCTGTTCCACCCACTTGCACGTGGGCCTGATTGTACCCTGTCTCTGTATTGTGTCTCCTATGTACTCTGTAACCTCCCGGGTCGCACCTGAAAATAGGCACATGCTGTCTAGTGTGCTCACCTGGTTAACAAAAGCAAATAAATAAATAGACATGTTTCAATATAAGACAAATAGCAGGACACAGCATGAGATTAGAGGGAGGCCGATTAAGGGGTAATGTGAAGAAGTTCTTTTTCACAGAAAGGGTGGTGGATACATGGAATAGCCTACATCAGTAAGTGGTGGATATGAATACAGTGCAGGGCTTCAAACAGGCATGGGATAGGCATAAGGGAGCAATACAGATAAGTGTGAATAGATAGGCCATTGACAGAGCAAAGGCTGATGGCACATTCATAAGGTAGAAAAAGAAATTGGCAGACTGGATGGGCCTTGCGGTCCTTATCTGCCATCAACTTCTATGTTTCTGTGTTTGGCTTCTAGTTGGAGGACCGGCCTGGAGATTTGGGATCATAAACAATAAATAAAAAAAAAAAAGAAAACTATACTGCAACATGAATATTTTGAAAACCACTGTGTTCAAAATATTCATGCAGCAGGTAGATTTTCAATATAATTTGTGAGGGACTCCTGTGGAAACATTTTGTTTTATAATTAAATATAGGCTGGCTCAGTGGTGTGGGGGTAGAGGTACTGCCCGCTATGCAAGCGACCCAGGATTGGAAGCTGTCTTGGGTTGCTGGGTGTCAGCTGTGGGGGGGGGGAGGATCAAGTATTCGATGGACTGCTGTCCTGTCCCAGGGAGGGAGGGCTTGTCAGCTCTGCTGCATGACTGTCACCAGGTTGAGGTGGCCTGAAGGGAGGGAGCTGTGGGACTTGGTGGCATGCATGCTGCCACACATATACACCAACTTGTACTCCCTGGCTACTGGGAAAGGAGGAAAAAGTGGAGAAAAAATGGACAGAAAGGCATGCATACATGATGCTCGGCGTGCTGACCCCATACCCACACCAATGCCAGGATCCCTGGTAGCAACAATTGGATGAGAGTCTCCAGGGGACAGGATGACCCTTCCCTTCTGGCCCACCATGAGGGGCAATCCGTGTGGGAAGATGGCTGACAAGTGAGTCCTGGGGGATGGTTGCCAGTGGGGAGTGGTGGGGACAGAGTCAAAGAGAACCAACCAGTTCCGACCAAGGTGAATAAACACCTTTCTTAACATACTTTCTCTGAATACTACCTTGCATAGCTATTATTAAAAATGTACTATTTTTACCTATGGCTTGTATTCAAGGGCAGCTTGTTTTACAAAATCTTATTTTTTAAGTTCTAAAAATAAAAATTTTACACATCCTGAATTTGACAACGTTTATTGTTATTGGTGTACTTCATACCAAAATCATTAAAGAAACATCAATTAAGATAATCCGTTTGAAAAATACAATAAATTGATCATTTAAGCAATAGGCAAGAACAAAAATCCTATGTGATAAATCTGAGCTACTATGTGATAAATGTGAAATTTTACATTTATACACATAGTAGATGCATCATCATGGATTTATGCACGTAGTAGATATGTCACATTATACAATGGCAAGAAAAAATCCTGGACTCTGATTGGTCAGTCTTGGGCTGGACCCGTGATGTTATCCCAGTACAACATCACGGGTCTAGTCTCAGCCTCACTGTGAACCTGCAGATGATTTTTTGGATGATGAGCTTTTTTTGTGCATCTCCTCTTAAGAAACAAAAATATTTTTCCACACTAATAAAAACATTCTTTAAAATTATTTTTTTATTTTATATATAACAACGAGCCATTGTATAATAACAATAATGCCCTTCAGGGTGTGTGTCATTTGGGATAACGTCACGCCTCAGTTGTTGGCCGCACTCGGCCTGCGGCCTCGTGCCCAACCACCTGAGGCGTGACGTTATCCCAGCACGACACACAGCCTGTTGGGCATTATTGCTTAAATCACTCCTGAACTCATTTAGAATGTTCAGCCTCAGTACCGGTACTAGCTATATTCAAATGCAAATAACTTTAAAACGAAAAAAGATAGCATAGTGCTGTGAACATGAAAGTTATTCAGCATAAAATGATCTAAAAAATGAGTGGTATTTCATTTATAGATACCTTATAGATTTTTTTATAATTAGCAAAAAAGAGCAGAAATGCAATTTTTTGTTCACTTTTTTGACAAACATATGCAAAAAAAGATAAAGATAAACAATCAAAAGCAAATGTCGCTGCACTGACATAAAGCATCCCTATTGCATAAATGAAATATACAATGGTGAGCTGTCAGATAAATTATTTATCTACACTTTTGCTGTTTGACCTTGGACATCTCACTTGTGGCTTACACCACTCATGAGGTTACCTGAGGTCAAACAGCGCTTGTGTTGATAAATCATTTATCTGACAGCTCACCATTATATATCCCTTATATTTACACAGATAAAAATCAGAGTCCCATCCACAGTGTTTTATCTGACATGGCGTCCACCCTTACTAGAAGCTGTGGCTTGTATTTAAGGGGGAGTTTATTAAAATTATTTATTTTGACTTGTAGGTTGTATTTAAAAGTGGTCTTTATTCAAGGGAGACTTATATTTGATGAAATATGGTATTTAATGTTCATTTTTTTCAGTGAACTGGGCATGTGTGAACAGTACATCATTAATAAGTTCAATTGAATTATATTTTTTTCACCAGACCACCAAAAAGAACTATAGCTCCATACCATCTAACAAACCTGTAAGTTTCAAAATGTAACTCTTCATAGTTTTTTTAGCTATTTTGACAAACTGAACATGTGCAAACAAATATCGTAAATAGCTACATAACAAATTAACATTTTTTCATCAAACGACCAAAATGGCCTGTTACTCCATAACATCTAACAAACTGATATGTTTTGTAACTTAACTATTTGTATTTTTTCTTTGTTCTTGGGCAAACATTTTAGCTCAAAAACAGGGAAAACAAACACACACGCACTCAACACTCTATAAATCCCAAATGGACAGATTTCTATAAAACTTTTCACATCAGTAGACCATAGGACTGAGATGATGCATGCTAAATATTACAGTCCTAGGGTCTAAGACATACACAGGGGCCTGTACTTCTGCAGCTACAACTGTGTGTGTATGTCTTACAGCATGCATGAATACCTGTTGCTGCCGAAGTGCTAGCTCCACAGTGGTCTGAGATTCTGTAGGCAGAAGTACTGTTACAATTAGGGTATCACAGATTATCTATTTGGAGCTGCGGAAGTGCAGGATCCACCGAAGAAGAAGCTAGAAGCTCTGAATGCGCATAGGATTCAGTGTGGCTGGTAAACTGTATTGCACTTCGCACCATTTTATACAGCTTAAATAAATTATAACATTAACTTCTGTGAGCAAGTTGCTTTTTAATAGTTTATAGTTCCACAGGGGC
Source organism: Neoceratodus forsteri (assembly GCA_016271365.2). Classification (NCBI taxonomy): domain Eukaryota; kingdom Metazoa; phylum Chordata; order Ceratodontiformes; family Ceratodontidae; genus Neoceratodus; species Neoceratodus forsteri. The sequence goes on from CM057458.1 coordinate 560,886,630, forward strand.
CTGCACTTCTGCAGCCAGAAGTTGTGTATATCTTACACCAACAGTTGCACAGGTACAGCTTCCTCAGGGGCCTGTGCTTCTGCAGATGGAAGTAGTGTTGCAGTTTGGCTATCATGGATTTCCTGAGGCCTGGACATCTGCAGCCAGAGGTTGCTGCTTATGTCTTACACCTGTGGCTGCAGAGGCTTGTGCTTCTGCAGCTAGAAGTGTGTGTACGTCTTACAGTGTGCATGAGTACCTGTGACTAGACAGGGACCTGAGCTTTTACAGACAAAAGAACTCTTGTAATTTAGGTATCATGGATTTATATCTATGACTGCAATGGCCTGTCCTTCTGCACACATAACTAGTGCTGGGATTTGAGTATCGTGGATTTCTGTCTGCAGTCAGAACTGAGTGTGTATGTCTTGCAGTGTGCATGCCACAGATTCAAATCCACAAAGGCTATTGCATTTGTGTCATCTGGAAACAGTTGTATGTTGTTTGCCTTGATGGTTGTCTATGGCTGCTTATGTAGTATTTTCCTTTTGCTGCTTGGGGGAGGGAATATGGCTGGAAACCCTAGTGCCACATTGCTCTACTTTTGCTGTTGCTTTGTTTGTTAGGTTGAACCCTAACTGTTAAAGCCCTAACTTTGCACTTAATAACTTTAGCTTTTTTTAACAGAACTGACCCAACTTTGGCAGGCATGGTCTGGATGGCAAGTTCTAAAGACATGCAAAGTTTTGTGATGGGCATTTATCTGGTTTCTGAGATGCAGCAGTGTTGCATTTATAGAAAAAGCTATGCTTTTTGCCATTTGTTTGCTGTTTTTTTGCTCTCACCTACAGCCTAGAAACCTAGAAACATAGAAGTTGATGGCAGATAAGGACCACAAGGCCCATCCAGTCTGCCCATTTCTTTTTCTACCTTATAAATGTGCCATCGGCCTTTGCTCTGACAGTGGCCTATCTTTTATAGTCATTTGTATTGCTCCCTTATGCCTATCCCATGCCTGTTTGAAGCCCTGCACTGTATTCATAGCCACCACTTCTTGTGGTAAGCCATTCCATGCATCCACCACCCTTTCTGTGAAAAAGAATTTTCTCACATTCCTCCTTAATTGGCCCCCTCTAATCTCATGCTGTGTCCTCTTGTCCTGCTATTTTTCTTATATTGAAACATGTTAGACTCTTTCACCTTGTTAATGCCCTTAAGGTGTTTGAATGCCTCGATCATATCCCTCTCCCTCCTTTGCTCAAGGGTATACATATTGAGCTCTGTTAATCTGTCCTCATATGTCTTCTGATGCAGTCCCTGCACCATTTTGGTTGCCCTTCTCTGGACTGCCTCAATTTGGCTAATGTCCTTGTGAAGGTGTGGCCTCTAATACTGCATGAGTACTCTAGATGGGGCCTAACCAGTGTCTTGTAAGAGGATTATTACCTCCCTCTTATGACTTGTGATACCTCTACTAATACACCATAACACCCCTAGCCTTACCTATTGCTTTAGGGTCTGCTTGGATAATTTCAGGTCATCAGTGATGATGGCTTCAAATCTCATTCTTCCTTTGTGACTGCTAGCAACTCCCTCCCAGCCTATGGGTGGCTTCAGGTTTCTCTTCCCTATGTGCATGATTTTGCACTTCTTTGCATTAAATCCCAGTTGCCACTCTTCTGACCATTTTGCTAGTTTATCCAGATCTCTTCTCATTCTGCACATCCATCTGGATCATCTACTCTGTTGCAGATCTTGGTGTCATCTGCAAACAGACAAGCCTTACCCTCTAGTCCATCTGCAAGGTCACAAATGAAGATGCTGAAGAGGACTGGCCCCAGGACTGATCCCTGAGGTACCCCACTTGTGACTTGCATCTCTTCTGACTGTATACCATTTACCATCACTCTCTGTTTTCTGCCCGTCAACCAGTTTGCCACCCAGTTGACCAACTTCTGACCCACCCTGAGCCTACCCAGCTTATTTATCAATCTTCTATGTGGAACAGTGTCAGATGCTTTGCTGAAGTCAAGGTAGGTGACATCAACTGCTCCCTCTTGGTCCACCGCCCTGGTTACCCAGTCAAAGAAATCTATGAGATTAGTTTGACAGGACCTTCCTTTTGTAAACTCATGCTGTCTTGGATCCTGTGCCCCTATGGATTCCAGGTGTTGCACTATCCTTTCCTTAAGGAGTGCCTCCATAATCTTGCCCACTACTGAGGTAAGACTGACTGGTCTGTAGTTCCCTGCCTCCTCCCTGCTACCACTCTTGTGGAGCGGGATCACATAAGCCTTTCTCCAGTCTTCTGGGACCTCTCCTGTGCTCAGAGACTCACTAAACAGTTCTGCTAATGGCTCTTCTATTTCCACCTTTAGCTCCTTAAGTACCCTGGGATGAATGCCATCAGGTCCCATTGCCTTATCCACTGGGCTTAGCAAGCTCTTGCTAGGACCCTTTCTTTTGTGAAGGGTAGTGCTCACCTCCCTCCCCCCGTGTCCATGATGCTGAGCTGTGGGCCCTACCCTACCTTCTCTTCAGTAAATACTGAGCAAAAGTATCTATTTAGGATAGATGCCTTTATAGGGTCCTCCTCCTCACATGCTCCCTTTTCTCCATTAAGCTTAGCAATACCCCCTCTGGACTTTCTCCTTTCACTAATGTATCTATAGAAAGTCTTGTCACCTTCTTTTACTGTTCGTGCTAGTGTTTCCTCAGTTTGGGACTTTGCCTGCCTTACTGTCTTCCCTGCTTCCCTTAGGGCAGTTTGGTATGCCTCCCTATCTTCATCCTGCTGTGTTCCCTTATATTTCCTGAAGGCCAGCCTTTTGGCTCTGACCTTTTCTGCTACTGTATTTGAGAACCAAAGTGGTTTCCTTCTTCTTTTGCACTTCCTTTTCTCTCTAACACAATGGGATGTTGCTTCAAGTATTGCATCCTTAATGCTTGCCCACTTTGCCTGTACCCCCTCACCTGTGTTTCTTTTTGCCAGGGCTAGCTTAACTCTGTTGGCCATCTTATCAAAGTCAGCTCCTCTGAAGTCCCATATTTTTGCCTTGGAATGGGATGATTTAGATGTAGTAGCCAAGTTGAACCATACCGATGGTCACTGGCCCCAGGTGACCTTCTACCTGGAGATCTGTGATCCCTTCCTTGTTAGTCAGTACTAGATCTAGGATAGCCCTGTCTCTTGTGGGTTGCTGTACCAGTTGTTTGAGGCCCTCCCTGCAGGGAATCCACTATGTGTCTAGTTCTGGCAGATGTTCCTGCTAGTATTGACCAATCTGTATCCGGCATGTTGAAGTCTCCCATTATCAGAACCTCCCCTTTAGCTGTCATGTTTTGTATATCTTCTAACAGTAATGTATTTATGTCCTCTCCCTGGTCTGGGGCCTGTAGACAACCCCACTTCTTTATGGCTGTCCCATTTCCTGTTTCCAGGGTGACCCACAGTTCTTCTGGCTCCTTATGTGTATTCTGAATTTCTGTAGCTTTGATATTTTCATTGACACACAGGCCTCCTCCCCCCTTTTGCACCTCGGTCTCTTCTGAACAATACATAGCCAGGTACTGAAGTCTCCAAGTGTGGTTACTGGTAAACCACGTCTCACTAATTGCTACTATGTCCAGTTTAACCTCTGACATTATTGCCTGCAGGTCTGGGATCTTATTTCCCAGGCTGTGAGCATTTGTGTACATGATTTTCCATTGGCTAGATTTTGGTGTGTTAGTTGTTAGGTGAGGTTTGGCATTACCCCTGTGCATCGTATGGGGAGACAAACCTTTTTTCTTACCTGGTGATGCAAATGAACTGCAAACATGCTGAATCCCTGTTTGACCACTAGCTGAGGGGGGAAGGGTGTTCTTCCCATTTGATGTATGGGGTGCTGCACCCCTCTCTCCATTTGCTAGTTTAAATATTTTGCAAAGACGTCAAACTTCTGCCCCAATGCACTGACTCCCTCCTTAGTCAGATGCAGTCCATCAAATTTAAAGAACTTCCGCTCCCAGAACTGTTGCCAGTTCCCTACAAATCTGTGTCCTTTTTCCTGGCACCAGCCCTTGAGCCACATGTTTAGCTCCCCTATCTCCCCTTCTCTGACCTTCCGTCCATCTGCTCCCCTCTCCCAGACTGGCAGGATCTCAGAGAAGGAGATGCCAGACGAAATAGATGATAGTTTGTCACCCAGCCTGGTCAGGTGTTCCTTGGTCTCTACAACTGACCAGCTGGCGAGATCATTAGTCCCTATGTGTACTAGAACATCAATGTTTTCTCCTGCTTTGTGAACAATTTTAGCAATGCGGTCAGTGTCGCTCCATGCTGATGTACCTGGGAGACATCTGACCATTACCCCTGGCTGGAGATGGGTGTCAACTCCCTGAATCATGGAGTCTCCTATGATCAGAAGTTTTTTGGATTTCCTTTTTGCTTTTTATGTTTTGGTTCCTGATTTGGGTGAGTTTTGTTGTGCTAGCTCCCGTGCTGCAGTGTCCTGCTCTGCAGTGTCTTCTGCCTCTTTGTTTGATTTCAGAGATAGAGGCAGATACCTGTTTGTAGTGTTTATATGGTTTTTGGAGTTAATATGTTGGAGAGTAGAGAGTGATGGGGCACCCGATTTGCCCTTTCTAACCACCTGCCAACCTCCTGGACCAACTACCCTCTGCGGTCGAGGATGCTGGGGAAATGGCGGGTGGTTCTTATAATGTATTTCCTCTTGAATATGAAATTTGAGGCATGCAATCTCTGCCCATGCTGCCCGGAGCTGAGCCCTAAGATCTCCAAAGGCCCAGCATGTAGGACAGTGTCCTAAATCTTGTAAGACTGTCCTTCTGAAAATTGTTCCACAGTACCTGCAGTTAATGATATCCATTCCAGATAAGTTGCTGGGTTTATAACCTAGTCAGAGTAATTAGAAGGAAAAAAAATGCAAGTAATGGGTTGATTGTGTTTTGTTTAACTTGTTATAACAAGTTAAATTACTAGTGCCCCTGTAAATGAGCTCACCTTGTGGAGGCCCCACTGATCCACCCCTTCCTGCTCTGCCACAGGATATATCACAACTGTGGTAACCTATAAAAGGAGTGTAGTGTGGGGTGGTTGGGGATGGGGATGGGGGTGGGTGGCTGGGCCCTTCTCCTGACGAAAAAGAAGAACCACGGACGAAAGAACAAGGAGGTTAGAGCAGAAACAATCAGTCAACAACAAATGCAGTAACCCTGAAAGCTTATCCTTATGTTAGATAAAACTGTAAAACCTGTAAAGCACCACCTGTAATAATTTCAGAGAAGATATACCCTGTAAGAAACACTTTGCTACAGAGAAAAATAAAGCAATGAAATGTTAGCAACAAACAGTAGCAATGCCTGTGAGTAAAAAATAAAAACAACACCACACAGTAAATCTGCCTTTCAAGCAGTCTTAGAAGGAAAGAGCTCAGTTAAAGCTAGGTGCCTTGGCCAGCAAACCAAGTCTTCTACCTCCAAGATATCAACTAACCTGACTTTTTAACCCTTCTTTCTGTTGGAAATTACTGACAGTTTGCCAGCTCCACCCCCACATACACACCTAATCCTTTGGAAGAGCTGTGGGAGGAAAGCAATTAGCTCCCTCAATGTGAGAAGCAGACTGAAACACCTCTGAGACAACAAACCTTTTCAACAAACAAAAAAAAACAAGAATAAAATAAAACACAGTGTCAAACAGTAATTTTGCTTAGCCCAATGATAAAAAAGTCACAAAAATGTAAGCTCCACCTGTAATACAGTAATTTCAGAGAAGATATACCCTGTAAGAAACACTTTGCTACAGAGAAAAATAAAGCAGTAACAGAAGATATACGGTATAGAATTTTGTTCTGAAACTTTCGATATACCGTGAAAAGGATGACTGAGGTTGAAAGACTCAATCTCAGTGCCTGTGTTGTGAGGGGTGCTAGCTGTACATTCGAGCAGACTTGATAGACCACTAGGCCTTTATCTGCTGGCAAATTTCATATGTTCATGAGCTATCCTGAAAGGGTGGTAACTAGTGAAAAGTAAGGCGATTGGAACCACCGTGGGGAATGGAAGAGGAGGGAAGATATGTGGGAAGCAGTGCAGCAGAAGGCTGCCAAGCTGGCCATGTGTGGCATGGTGGTAAGGGTGGCTGGTTACGGTGGGAAGGGTGCAGGGTTCGAAGCTGGGGAGGCACAGTACAGTTCTGCGTCGGCAATGTGTTTTTTGTTTTACACAAGTTTCACCCCCTTCCTGACATGCACCCTGCTGTAGTTAAGAATAATTAGTTAGGGAGGTGCGCGGCAGTGAATCCTTCCCCGAGGCGGTGAGGGCACAGCCCCCCATACACAAAGTTATCTGTGCTCCCGTTGTCTTCGCTGTGAGTGTACATCGCTATTTTTATTTTCCGTGATATACAATCGCCCTAACGGTGATCACCATTTGGAGAGCACCGTTATGACACAGAACCAAAACTTTAAGGCTTATGAGGGTGTTTGCCAAGGTTGTGCCTTTCAAAGTTTTCATGAACAAATATCAGTTGGTTCCAGAATTACAAGTTTTTTTTAATTTTGCTTCTGAGTATGCTCAGTAGGGTTTTAGGGCAACCCTCCAACACAACACCAACATTTTGCTTTCAAGGGTGTTTTTCCTTTCACAAAATTAGTGTTTTTCCTGTTATGGGAAAAAAATTGGGGGTCATGAAGGCTGCCACCTTGTTTTTCTTTTTCAAAATAAAAAAGATGGCAAACACATACAAATGATTTCTTTGAAAAAAAAACAGACACCCAGAGAGACACCCAAACTAGGTAAACAGGACCCACCTAGCTAGATTCTGGTGTTTTTTTTTAAATTTGGCCCAGAAATACCTTTCTGGGCACTCTCAAAATCCTGAGTGCTCAGCTTCACGAGGGGTGCCATTTTCCAAGTCGTGAGTTGAGGTTTCCCCTTTTGCACACAAAGTGCTATGACAGGGCAATTTGTGGCTTGCACCCAAAACATCAGGAGCCCAATATTCGAAGAGAGCCAAAGCACAGCACACAAATTTACACTGCGCCTTTCGCTTGCCCGGGTACCCAAAGATGCTATATTCAGTAGAATAGTGCACCAGTGCTATTTGACTAAATATAGGGCAATGGCAGTCCAGCACTAAGCCACTTAGCGCTTGGCAGACATGGCTCCTGAAATAGGGCACCACAATGGCTTGCACCCATGCTAAATTTCTGATATTCAGATGGACCCATGCAAATGAGCTCATTGGGCATTCAAGCTGCTAGGGGTCTAGAGTCCGGGAGATCAGAGGGCTGTGGGTTCAGTTCCCACATCTGGCACTTGGGTTAATATCCCAGTACTGACACTGTAGTGCAGCATGAGAGGGGTGCTGCACTTCTGAGGTGCCGTCTTTCAGATGAGACATTAAACCGAGGTCCCATATGCCTGGATTGGTGGTAGCTCAGGTGGATGTTAAAGATCCCATGGCACTTATCGAAAAGAGTAGGGGAATTTTTTATTGAAAAATACATAACATCAAGTACATGAAAACAATGTCAAAAAAACAATAAAAAATTTATACCAAACATTTGAAAGATCCAGGGAAAAAGGCATGTTTTGTACAGATTAATGGAGAGAAAAAAAAAAAAAAGAAGAGAAACATTTGATAGTCTCAAAGGTTATCTTTCCAATCAATTCAAAATGTAATCCCAGCCCAATAAGAAGCAAATTGTGTAGGAGATATGCATTTCAGTTCTGATTCTTGTAATTTCAAAATAGTAGTCTCGATACATTCAATAATAACCAATGGACAAGTTGGTACTTGTTGTAGAACATATTTACTCCTAGCTTGCCACATATAATATTTGCATGTAGCAAACAATACTCTCAGATTGCTGGGGTGGAATGTATTCCAGACACCAGAAAAAATTCCTAAAATAAGAACTGGATATGTGATCCTACTGAGAAAAGGCCATTTCCATTTGTTTGCTAGTGTTTTCCAGAACAAAAGAGCATCTGTACAGGAAAAGAAAAAATGTTCCATTGTTTCTTCAATGTTAATGCAATGTGGTTTGGGGCAAAACCTATCTTGCGCTGATTTGTGTTTTAAATTTCCTCGAACTTGTAGTCTACCATGACAGCATAACCAAGACACGTCCCACATATGGGCCGGGATTCTTTTATCTTTGAGGATGTTTAATGCAAACATTGTGTGGGATGGAGAACAAAGTGGAAACTATAATATTGGTTTATCTATATTTAAGAAATAAACGTATAACTGTTTTCTAGTGAGATCTATGATGGAGGTTTTATTAAATTTCCAGGACCTAAGAGTACGGATGCTATCAACAATATAAGATGGAGCATTAGATATGTGGGAAATAATGGGTGGAAGGTCAACCCATGCTACCATTAGGGAGTTCACAGCTTTAGCTACCCATGAGTCACAAACAGTGGACACATATTTATGGCTCTGAAAAATGTGATATAAAAAAAAAGAAAGAAAGAAGGACATTGGATTTATCATTCCTAAACCACCCTGGTTTTGGGGTAAATAGGTTATATGTCTTTTCACAGGGTTTAAGCAACTTCCCCATAACATTTGAAAAAAAAGGCTAAATAGTTTGGTTTCTAAGTGTTTAGGCGGACCATAGATATGACTTAAATATAAAAAAAGTGGGGTCAAAAATCTTTTTATCAACATAACCCTTTTCTTCTTGCACAGTCTCCATGTTTTCCAGATATAGACTTTGTGATCTCCCAGTGCTAAACGTTTCTCCCAATTATAGGTAGCATCGTTCGGTGTATTGAACCAAATCCCTAGGATTTTCTGTGGTGAGGTGCATACCCTGATACCGGAAATTTCTATTGAGTCAGTAGAATTGTGTTGTAATGGGATACATACACTTTCTCAAGATTTAGTCTACCCCAGATATTGGTGTAAAGGATTGAAAGGATTGTATAGCTCTTGTACCTGAGGAAAGATCTAGACAAAATAAAACTACATCATCCATAAGCAGAGATTTTAACAGGTTGTAAACTGGGGTGAGGAGTAATGCCTATAATACCGAATTCCATTGAATCTGTCTGATGATGGGATCCAGGGCAAAACATATATAGTAAAGGGCTAAAAGGGCAGCCTGGACGAAGCCCTATTTTTTGTAAAAGGGTAGGGCCATGAAATCCATTTATCATTGGGAAAAAGTAGGCTAAGGAGAGCATGTGAGAAATCCAGGATACAAATTGAGTAGGAATATCATACAGTGTTAGTATACGAAATAAAAAATCATGATGCACAGAATCAAATGCTTTTGACTGGTCTAGTATAAAAAGGTATCCAGGTAACTTGTTATACTTTTTCATTTCAAAAACCTCACGTAAGAAAAAGAGGTTTGTTTGGATGTTTCTGCCGGGTATGACACAGGTTTGAGCCGTATCAATCAGATCCGGCGCAACAATCCTTAAGTGGGAACAAAGAATTTTGGAAAAAATCTTATAATCTGTGTTTAGAAGATGTAATGGTCTCCAGTTGGCAAGGGAGACTGTATCTCCTTTTTTATACAAAAATTTTAGAATCGAGTGGCCAAATCCAGATGCCGTAGCCATATTATCTAGAACATAATTAAACACCTGGGTCAATATTTCCAACAGATTCATTTGGAATGTTTTATAAAATTCATGTGTCAGACCGTCTGGCCCTGGAGAGACCTTCAGTTTTAAGCCAGAAATTTCCCTAGCAACCTCTTCCTGAGAAATTCTTTTGATCAAATCAGGAATTAAATGAGCTGGGAGTTTAGGGTAAGGGGCTTGTATAATACGGGAGATATCATGAGGGGGATTGGGGTGGTGCAAAACTGAGTCTGTAAATAATCAGAAGTAATCGATAACATATCCGGAACAGAGGATAGTATATTACCATGAGTGTCTCTTAGCCCATGCATAACTGTGGATTGAAGTCTGTCTTTGAAAGCGTAAAAGGGATCAGCAGATGGGGAATTATTAGTGCCAGTTTGCATAATGTAATCTAATGTGCAAGCAGTGTTGTACTGGTGAGAAAACATACATTCCTTTACTTTGGATATTTGTTTTGAATAATCCACTAAAGATGTGGCTTGAAGGGACATCAACTTATATAACTGGTTATGAAATGTGAGATATGTAAGATAACTTTCTCTGACAGTTTTTCTCCCTAAAGCCTGAAAAAAAAACGCTCAGATCTTTTTTAGTATCTTGCCACCACTCCCACATAGAATCATAACAAATGATAACTGAGATTCGTGCTTGGAAAAGAGAGTGTATATGATCTTTAACAGATGTCGGGGAAAATAAGGAATTATTTAGTTTCCGTTGAGAATGATGTGAGATTGGTACAGGAGGGGAACCAATGAAAAAATGACCAATGAGAATACAATGGTCAGATATCTCATTAGGTATTACTGAAATAGAGTGTGGGGTACAGTGACGAGAGACAAAGAAATATTCTATTCTAGTATGATACACTGATCTATGATACGTATATCCTGCATCGGAGTGGAGGAAACGGTATGCATCTGTTAAACCTGCATCTTTTATTAATGTTGACAAGGCTAGGGAATCACAATAAATTTTTTTTCCTGAGAGAGTCCTGTCTTTAATATCTATTGAACAGTTAAAGTCCCCACCCCATATAATGTGTTTTTGTGTACATAAAAATGGTTTAATTAAGTCTAACAAAGCTATACAGGTTGCCTTTGTTTGTGGACTATAAATAACTATAATCCGGAATGACACTGTGGATTTAGTGCAATCAACAATAAGCGCTCTACCTGGGTGAATATCTACTATGTGAGGGATGGAAAATTTGGAGCAAAAAAAAAGAATAGCTACACCATCTGCTGAATCCTCCCCAAATGTCCAAAAGGAGGGGCCTTTAAACCAACCTCCCTTCAATTGCTGAATGTCATGTAAGGTGGAGATGTGTGTTTCCTGCACTAATAGAATATCTAACGGAAGAGAGCTGGCATACTGCAAAAAAGCTGTTCTTTTCCTAAAACTCTTCAAACTGCAAACATTGAGTGAGGCTATGTGAATATCCATTCTTAGATTTGACTAGGCTAACCACTCCCATCAGTCACCGTCATATTTTTCCGTTTCTTTCCTCCCTTTTTAGTTTTAGTCAGTTTTTTCCTGGCAACATCAGGGGGTTTAAGAGCTGGGGTATCTATATCAGATGGAATGGCAGAAACATCTGAATCTCCATCAGAATCTTCTCGATCCCCTTTTAGACAATCAAATGTATTGGACAGTGGAATATCTAGAGATTTATTAGATTTTCGGGTAGCGGCCCTAGTAACTCCCGTCTACCTGTTTGAAATCCTTCTTGTCAGCAAGAACAGTGCAAGAAGGTTGAGGCAATGTAGTCTCGTTAGGAGTATCAGTGGAGGTGTTTCGTTGGGCAACCTGATCTAATTGTGGTGCAGAAACCAGAGGTTCTGAGGGCATAGGGGGAATAGGACCTGGTGGTTCGGGGGGGGGTAAAATGGAAGTGGCAGAAGCAACGGTTGGGGTAACAATATGTTCTTGAGCTTTAGCTTGTGCCTTCTGTACCAAGGCTTCAGAATTCCAACCCTCCGATCTATTCTTACTAGTCCATGGGCATTGGTGATATGCATGCCCAGTTTCATTACATAAGTTGCACTAAAATACATTTTTACAGGAAATACTTGGATGTCCATATCCTCTGCAGAGACTACATTTTAGTAGGTCACACGTGCTACTCAGATGAGTGGTAGCACCGCATTTATAACAAGCCCTAGGCTGGCCTCTGTAGTAACAAACCCCTGTCTTTCCGAGAAAAACTATTAGGTAAATGTACAATTTGAATTTACCTGAAACAGTTTTACTGAAACCTCCAGCCACCAGTCCATAGACCTTCATCGTCCAGGATAGCTTCGGGAGGGGAAAGGACATTACAATGATTCTGCAACCAATGATAGATATCGCTGACGCTAACTCCTTCATTTTGAAACATAATTGTAACTGTACGTATGGTGGGTTTGGATAAAGGAAAAACAGAAAAAGGGGCCCAATTGGGGTTAGTTTTCTGAGAAGTGTAGACATGCCAGAAATGATCTAGTCCTGTAGAGGTCTTAAAACTGACATCGAAAGTCTGTTCTCCTGAAATATGAATCAGGGCATAAATATCTGAGGCTTGAAAATGCATCATGCCTTTGAGAAGAGTCTGAGCTACGTAATATCTATCAGGAAACTCAGGGAGACCACCCCTATAGCGGATACGCACTGCATTCCTGCGAGGGGCTTGTTCTAGTTTATTTTTAAATAGGTCAGAGAGAATGGGTGTCTGACCCGTAGCTGGTTCACTGGGGTTTGTATCTAAATTATGAATCAAAGATGTGGATGTGCCATGCCCAGGGTCACCCTCCGAAGAAGTAGGGCCATGTTGTGAGTCCATAATAGTAAGATGGGGGGAATCAGTGGGGTCATTAACTGCACCCAGGGGGGAAGAGACATGGGGAGGGGCAGCAGGTGTGACATTTAAGGTAATGAGCAGTGTCTCATTGGTATCTGCACCCTTTATGGGTGTTTGAAAAATACCCTGATCAGTAGCATCCATGATATCCCCCCAAGAATTAACATCTAGTTTAGTATTTGTAACAGTATTGTTTGCATTAACAATAGCAGTTGGTACCTTGTTGGAGCTCATGGAAGTGGCAGGCCTGGTAGGGGAAAATAACACCCCGTGTTTAGTTGCGTCCCACGAAGGATCCGGAACCCAAGTTCCCAAAGTTGTTTGTGTCCAACCTGCCTTGGATAAGGCGTCTGATGCAGTCCAGGAAGATTCTCCGACGTCCGGTCGTTTAGGCAATCCAAAACGCAAACGTAACAAGTCCGCAGCAGAGGGTGTAGTAGAGGCGGTAGTCTTCTGGAGGTTTGGCTCTGCAAGCCCTGGAGGTGAAAAGGGGTCCATAATTTGAGTGATTTGGGCAGCCCGTGTAGCTCCTGTCTCGGAGTCCTTTGGCAAGCCAGATCCGGAAGGTAGTGGGGGAAGCAGCGGTGCCGCACACTCTGTGCACACAGAACTCTGTCCCGCAGGAAACACTGGTGACTTGAGTGGAAGTAGAAGTTCATCCGGCTTAATTTTCGGAGGTTTGGAAACTAAATCATGGAATACCGGTAAGGCTTGTACCTGGGGTCGTAGTCCCGAATCACAAATAGTCGGCTCCACTAACGTGTGAACTGCAATGTCTGTCGGTGCTGTTGAGAGATTCAATAGGAGGTCCGAATCACAGCCAGTCTGGTTACTAACTGAAGCCTCCATCATGTTGGCGGACGGAAACCCCACCTACAGAGTAGGGGAATTTCCCAGGTGTCCTGGCCAGATTTCCCTCATTCACTAAAAAATACCACCAACAGCTTAATCTGGTTCAAGGTTAGTTGGCATTCATCTGTATCCCCCTCCGGGTCGTGCCTGAAAATAGGCAGGATTTGTCTAGTGTACTTACCCGGTCAACAAAAGCTAAATAAATAATAAATAAATAAATATTTGCATGACCATTTGCATGGGGAGCGAGAATGGATTGTGTGGCACTGCCCCCAATTGCCCGGTTCCAGAGAGCTGTCCCTGGTACTAGTGGCCCCCCCCCACTGATCACTGGCCTGATGGTAAACATAAATATTTCCCTGGTGACCAGTAGTCCCTTCCCCCCTCCCACACCCATGCCTGATGTTGAAATAATTATTCCCTAGTATCTAGCAGTCCCTCCCTCTACTCGAACCCATGCCCGATGTTGAAATAATGATTCCCTGGTGCCTAGTGGTCCCTCCCCCCAGCCACACTCACGCCGATGTCGAAATAATGATTCTCTGGTGTCCAGTGGTCCCTTCCCCTTACTTGCATCCATGCCCAATGTTGACATAATTATTACCTGGTGTCTAGCGGTCCCTGCCCCCCACCCACACCCATGCCTAATGTTAAAATAATGATTTCCTGGTATCTAGTGGTCCCTTCCTCCACCTGCACCTATGCCCAACATTGACATAATTATTCTTTGGTGTCTAACAGTCCCTCCCCCACCCACACCCATACCTGATGTTGAAATAATGATTCTCTGGTGTCTAGCGGTCTCTCCTCCCACCCCTACTCATGCCCGATGTTGAAATAATTATTCTCTGATGTCCAGTGATTGCTCCCCAAACCCATGCCTGATGTGTAAATGAATATTCCCTGGTGTCCAATGGTCTTCCCCCCATCCCGATTCCCTGTATATCAAAGTACAAACATTCCATGGTGTCTAGTAGACCCCCCTCCCTGTCACTGATCCCCTGTATAACAAAGGGAAACCATTCTGTGGTACCTAGTGGACCCCCTTCCATATCCCTGATCCCCTATATAACAAAGGAAATCCATTCCTTGCGGTCTAGTGGACACCCCATCCCCCCACCCCGGAAGGTAGTGTTCTACCCCTCCACTCCCCCCTATCCAGACCCTAAGCTGGAAACCAGGACAGCCGTTCACTCTGCACCACGGCCGGCCACTGACTGAGTTGTCAATGAGCGCATACTGTAATAGCTGATTGTACATTACACACTGATTGACAGCTCAGTCAGAATGGTGTTCTTTTATTATGTGGGGGAATCAGGATGGGGGAAACTGGACACCAGAGAATTGTGTAATGTTATTATACAGGAGCTCAGGGTGGGGGGTGGAGGGACCACTAGACACCAGTGACTACTATGTTAAGGTTGGGGGGTACACTGCACTTCCTCCACCAACCCCTAGGACTGCACGGGAGTAGGTCATGGGTTTGATCAGTGGCATTTGTGCTGCACAAGAGGACCGCACAAAATGCCCTTGTGCCATGCAAATAGTTTGAATATTAGACTGCACCAATATTCGGGTCCCAACCCCTCAATTTGCATTGCACCTCACTTCAAAGGTTTTTTTCTCCTCCCAGCCACGGTGCAGCCAAACTCTCCACCAACCTCCCTCACTCACCACTGGCATCCAGGGACTTACCTCCTCCCAGATGTCCTCCATGGCTTATCCCCATGGCAGAGTTCAATGGGAGATGCCAAGCCATTGACATCATAGATCTGGTGTAGGCCCACAGCCCAAGCATCCCCCATGGCATAGCTCCCACTCCAGTGGTGGGGGTCCAATGGCAGACACCCACTGACTGAAGAATGGACCCATTGTGGGAGACAGCCCTGGATGCTGAGCCAGAGCTGCAGGATGGTCAATGTTATCTGTGCTGTACCCAGATATTTCCCCATTTTCTTGTATGGAGGGTGGATGTGCAATGCCATCTAAGATGCACCATGCATGCTACTCTGTGTAGGGTGTCGACAGCTGCCATCCCTTCAACCTCAATATTACAATGGTTGCTCTGAGCCTCCACCAGGGTTTAGACCAGTGCTAAGAACCCACAACCCTCCCTCCCAGAGGAGGAGGAGAGCAGTTCTCTGGACATTCAGTCCTCCCCTCCCTGGCCAGCCCCCAGTGAACCAAGTCCATTACTGAACCCAGGTCGCCAGCTTGGTGGCAGGTGAGGCATGGATGCCTCTGCCCTGTGTGCCACCAGGCCGCCCCCCCCTCCAAAGTTCGTCCAGGTGCAAACCCTGTTTGCCTGCACTAACTTGGCTTTTGAATATGGGGAATCTGCACAAAGCCTAGTTTGCATGCATAAACTAGGATTTGCACCAGGGCAAACTTTTTAATATCTGAACCCAGCAATCATGTACTGTCATGACTATGGGAACTGTGGTGGGGCACATTATTAATCCATCTTTTCTACTATTCTATATGTTGCATTGTGCTCCTTCCCTTCACAGCTCATCCACCCCTCCATCATCTTGCTCGATGCCAGTTTACAATAAAAATCAACTAACCCCTTCTCCTCCAGATGGGACATCTCCTACAGATAGTTGGCAACACTGGGGTACCCACCCCCGATGCTGCTGAACATTGTACCGACACTGAGATGCCCAGTCTCTAGTGTTGTGATGGTCCCCCAGCAAAAATGAAAACTGTCTCTCTCAGCTTTTTAATTTTTTTTAAGTATTTAGGGGAACCAGGGTGCCCACCCTCAGTACTGTTGATTGTGCAATGGGGTCAGAGAATCTGTGATTCTGATTGGTTGACTGGCACCTTTCTGCTGTGGTAAATCCTATGACAACCCATG
Organism: Neoceratodus forsteri; assembly: GCA_016271365.2. Classification (NCBI taxonomy): domain Eukaryota; kingdom Metazoa; phylum Chordata; order Ceratodontiformes; family Ceratodontidae; genus Neoceratodus; species Neoceratodus forsteri. Next base: position 560,902,772 of record CM057458.1, read on the forward strand.
CAAAAGGTGCCAGTCAGCCATATGTGGAAACACCCCCTTTTTAAATCCATCTGACCCCACAAATATCAAGCCGAAAAGCCGCCATATTGTTTATCGGTAAATGGCGACACGAGTTTGAAATTGACTGCATTGTTAAAGTCACCAATCCCAACAGTCACCAAAACCACTGTACATACAACAAAACCAATATATTTTTTTATTTTTAAATCTTTCCTCCCTGAGAAGTCACATGGTGCACCCACCCTTACCTCTCTCCACAGGTTTCCTGCTATGGGCTCTGTTTCCTTTTCTCCACAATGCCATCAGCTTGGGAATCCAATTATAAATGCCCCAAATAAGTGCAGGATTAAAAGAAAAACATCACCCAATGGAAACTGTGACATTCTCCTGACCACAAAGGCCAAACTAAAACCAGAACCGCTAAAGTCACAGCAAGCCCGGACTCACATAACAGCAGCCTCATCGCTCGCACTGCACTCTCTAAAGATGTTGGAACTGTCAGGCTGTCTGCTAAAAAAAACAATAAACAAAACTGAAGCCTTGCACCTCTCTGTTCCAGTAAACATAAGACTGACTCAGTTACAGGGGCTGGGGGTATCAAAGAAACTGAAACCTCGATTGTTGTCTATTCATAAACATATGGGGAGGGCATGATTATTCTACCTAGCAACAGAGAACTATTTTTTGATGTGCAATAATAAATTCAATTAAAATTAGGCACAATAGCAAAAACCTGTGTTTTTCTTTTATTGTTTTTTTTTCAAAATGTGAAGGGGGATATTGTATAATCACAATAAACCACTCCAGGGTGTGGGTATGCTGGGATTTACAATCTTCAGACAGGTAGGACTGGAAATGATATTCAGGAGCCTCAGCAAGTACTAAGTCCACAAACAATTCAGAAAGCCATGCTCACCAAAAAGGGCATTGGAAATCCAATTCTTGGGAAAGATAAAATATTTATTAAATACATAAAATGCAACAGAGGCATCACTGTTGCCACCAGTGGTGCATCTGCTGCATTTTATGTATTCAATAAATATTTTATCTTTCACAAGAAGTGGAGTTCTGATGCCTTTTTGGTGAGCCTGGCTTTCTGAATTGTAAACTGGGTTTTATCCACTTCTAGTGTGGTTTACTCACTCAGTCTGTGACGTCATGACCAAACCATACCAGGCATGGGTAAATCACATCATAACACACACCCTGTCATGGTTACTTGCTTAAATGACAACCTTTTTCTCTTCATATCCCCCCTCATAGATAGGTGGTGGACACCGGTGTGCCTAGCCCCTGTGCTAAAGAGCATGTCGATACTAGGGTGCTCAATGTCAGTCTGGTCCCCCTGCAAAAAAGAAAACTATTTTCTTTTTTCTTTCTTTTTTGTAAAGACCTGAAAAAAAGAAAACATTTTGTGCAATGTGTAGTGTGTGTATCTATCTATCTATATCTATCTATATATATATAGATAGATATAGATAGATACACACACTACACATTGCACAAAATGTAAGGTATATAAACCTGTTAACAGAGCAAAAACTGAGGAAAATGTCTATGACTACAAATGCTACAAAGCACAGCAAGATGACATCCACAGCAATACTGCACTTACCTAGATCCACACCATACAGGTGGCCTGTGCTGAATTAGGCAGATTGCAAATCAAATACCTAGCAATTTTTGTTGAACTTAGGTATTAGATAAGGGTCTCTAACATGGATGCAGAAAGATTAACATACTAATAAACTAGATGGTTAAAGGGGACACTGTCAGCTTTGTCCCTATGGTTTTCATAATTTCTTAGCAGTGTCCCCTGAGGCACACACTAAACAAACTACCAATGTAAAATGGCCCTGCATGTCTCAAAAGTAATATTTTTACCTACTTTTCACAATTTTACATTATTTTTCTGTCCAAACAAGTCAGCCGACCTCCAGAAGTACATCCATTCAAAAGACGCATGTCTGTAACATCGCATGTACGCTGTGCAGTTTTTAGCATGCCTTATGAACAGAGCTGCTTAAATGAATTATTTCAAGGCCCTAAATCAAACTGTGCCTCTTGTAACAAGAAATGAGGCATAATACAGCTAAAAAATACACTTAAAAAGTGGAGTCTAAATCCTGCGCATGCGCAATAGCAGCACGTTCCTGCGCTTGCGCTGGATCTCTACTCCAAGATGCTATTGCGCATGTGTGGGATTTAGGCTTCACTTTTTAAGTGTATTTATTAGCTGTATTACACCTCGTTTCTTGTCACAAGAGGCATAGTTCAATTTAGGGTCTTGAAATATTTCATTTAAGTGGCTCTGTTCATAGGGCATGCTAAAAATTGTACCACTTACATGCGCTCTGTTACAGACACATGTCTTTGGGATTGATGTGCTTCTGGAGGTTGCTGACATATGTTTGGGTTGCTCGGACAGAAAAAGAACATTAAATCATGGAAAGCAGGTAAAAATATTACTTTTTGGACATGCAGGGTCATTTTACATGGGTAGTTTGTTTAGTGTGTGCTTTGGGGAACACTGCTATGAAATGATGCCAAACTTAGGGACAAAGCTGATGGTGTCCCTTTAAGCAAGGGGTATAGTTCTCCATGGCTTGCTCAGGTTACTGAATTTTTACAAGACATAGGTTTAACTCATCTTTGGAAAGATCAACAAAGAGGGATAAAAATATCACCAAAATATAATCAAGTCATCAAAAACAAACTAACAGTGGTCTCATTTGATCAAGACATAATCAAATTAAGGCAGTTAAAACTACATAGCTGGTACTCACAAAACAAGATAAATCATGCGTTAGAACCATACTTACACTTTTTAACAGACAAGAATGACAGAATTTTGTTTACGAAATTTAGACAAACTGTATCTGTCTAAAATAGTAGTTTATTTACACAAAAGATAGGATGCATTTTGAAAATTTAAACTGTGAATGTGGTCAAAATGAACCAGAAACTCTATTGCATGACCTATGCCATTGTCCAAAACATAAGAGACATAAAATTATGACACCATATTTCCAAAAAAACATGCTCTCCGATAATGAAGTATTACGAATATTGATGAATCCACAGTTTGATTTCATAGCTAAGGACATGATAGACTTCTTAAAATGGATTCACAAAAAATGATTAATGCTCAGAACAAATAAAATTTTTAAATAAAACTAGTATATCTCCCAAGGGAATAACCAACCTCTGTGAAGGTTCGTGTGCACTTTATGCAAATGTTTTCTCTCTGAATATCAACATAATCTTTATTACTCAAGTATTGTATGTACGTTTTGCTGAACTGTACTATTTGTTTTTTATTTTTTTCTACCTATTTTTGTAACATTTTTAAACATTTGTAAAGATTTGATAGTCGAACAAATAAAGAATTATTTGACTTGAGACAATGTGCAAATTTTGGGGTCAACGTATAAAAAAAACAAAAATGTTATGAATGTATGTTAATATTTTTCCATACATGCTCATAAGTTTGGCAATTTTCAATATTTTGAATCAGAACTTTCAACATGGCCATTTTTTGCAACACCTCATCAAAGTGACAGGTGTTATTATTTTTCAAATCCTGGCCAAAACTATTTTTCACACTTAACTGCCATATGTTATGCTTATGGGGGGAAGGGAGGAGTGGGTGTCATAAAATGACTATGTTGAACATTTGTGGTCACAATTTACAAAAGAACATTATTAAGAAATGCTATGTGCTGGGTCAGACTTTGGCTCAGTGGGTAGTGCTTTGTGATCCCATGCTGATGACCTGATTTCTTGGGCAAGCTCAGTGAGCCAGCTGGATGGGCTGAGGCTGGGGGGATCAGCATTGCTATGTGGCACCACCCCCAACCTAGAAAGGGAAAGTGCAGGGTTAGCCACATGTGCCTAAGTACTATATAGTGAAGAGAAATATTCTCTTGGCATAGGGCCCTGCATTTCTGTATCCATAGCTGCCATAGGGCAGTGCTTCAGCTGACAGATGGACTCTTGGCCCTGCATTTCTGTCTCTACAGCCACATGAAAGTACAGGGGCCAGAGGGCCCTGCACTTCTGCAGTCGGCCAGACAGTTCCATGAACTCTTTACATCAATAGCTACATGGAAGTGCAGGGCTGTCTGGGTCCTGCACTTCCATAGGCAGGGGGACTCTTCTCTTGGTGCAGGGAGAAGAGGGCCCTGTGCCTTTGCACCTATTTGCGCAGGTCCCAAAAGTACCAGCATGAATGAGGATACAATTCCACTATCTCAAAAAAACAGGAAATAAACTGCAAAAAAACTGCATTAATGCACCAGTTAGGATTCAGCTTAATGCCACAAAAGTAGGAAATGGGGTGTTAAGGATTCCAACCCTAACTCCCCTTCCCCACAAAGCAGCAAAATGACAAGACCACACAAGCAACCATAGACAGCCATCATTAGGTAAGACAGAAAACATACAACAGTTTCTAGATTACACAAATACAGTAACACTAATGTGCTTCCTTGATGGATTTATATCTGCATCTGCATAAACACAGGCCCCACAGGGGCTGGTGCCTCTGTAGCCAGAACTGTGTACGTATGTTTTCCAGTATGCATGAGTACCAGAGGCTGCAGATGCACTGTTGCTATTTGGGTATCGTGGATTTTCATATGCAGCTCAAGTAGTAGCTATGAATGCAAAGAGTTCATGGGAATGTCTGGGCTATGGGCCCAGATGGGGTGCACCCCATGGTGCTGAGGGAGCTCAGAGAAGTGGTGGCTGAACCTTTGGCAACCCTGTTTAGCCAATCACTTGAAACAGGTGAGGTGCCTAAAGACTGGAGAACAGCTGATGTAGTCCCCTTCTACAAGAGTGGGAACAGAGAGGAAGCAAGAAACTACACACCGGTCGACCTCAACTCAGTAGTGGGGAGGATTATGGAAGCACTACTGAAGGAAAGATTAGTGGAACACCTTGTGGCCAATGGTCTACAGGACCCAAGGCAGCATGGTTTTACTGGGGGGAGGTCATGCCAGACTAATCTCATTGAATTTTTTGACTGGGTGACAAGGGAGATGGATTTGTGGGGGGGGGCAGTGGACATAGCCTATCTGGACTTCAGTAAGGCCTTTGACACTGTGCCCCATAGGAGGCTGTTAAACAAGCTAGGCAATATGGGTGTGGTAGGACAGTAATGCAGTGGGTGGGGAATTGGCTAGATGGAAGAACACAGAGGGTGGTGGTAAATGGCTGTCACTCTGCAGAGGGAAGAGTGACCAGTGGAGTGCCACAGCGATCAGTGCTGGGTCTGGTCCTCTTCAACATCTTTATCAGTGACATTACAGATAACATAGAAGGAAGAATTTCCCTGTTTGCTGATGACACAAAGCTCTGTAATAGAGTGGACACACCAGAGGGAGTGGATAGAATGAGGAGAGACCTGTCAAAGCTAGAGGAATGGTCAAGGGTGTGTCAGTTGAGATTTAGTGCAAAAAAGTGCAGAATAATACACATGAGGCACAAAAACCATGGAACAACATATCAGCTGGGGGGGGGAGAGGAGGATATATTATGCTTCTAGCAGGAAAGGGAATCTAAAAAAAATAAAGTTTTCTGCCCTGCTCAAGCAAATGAATGCTTCAGCACTAGAAAAATTTCTTTAATGAATCTTCTTTTTATTATTGAATTCAGTCCCAACGTTTCGCCTATTAGTTAGGCTTCTTCTGGGGAACTGTGACTAGATTCAAAAAGAATATTCAGATAGACATCTTTATAAGTTTATATAGCATCATCATTTCTTTAACAGAAAATAAAGCTCTTGCTTTGATTATTCATATTTTCTTAAAAAAGGGTTTTTTACAATATTGATAAAAATGCTAGTACATTTTTGTCTCTGTGTCACCACTTTAAACTGGCCACCAATTTAAAACTGTGTTAGAAAACACTACCTTTCTTATTAACTTGGCCTGCGTAGGCTCCTTTGCTGCTAAACATTTCCTCAAAATTGATTTCCACTGAGTTCTTACGTAAAATAAAACAGCAAACAGTAAATCAACATTTACAAATATTTGAGACTTTTCTTAGAGATTTTTCGCCTGTTAATGGAGCGAGTAACCTCTCAAAACATCTCTTAGATGTGCTTCATTACTATCGACATTCTCCTAATGTACAAAAATATATCACAAATTTCAATAACATAATACTAGTTTCATTTCATATAGTCTCAATCTAATAACATGAATTCAATGTTATAATTTTGGGTCAGTATACCTTTAACGATGAAATGGGTACTTGTCCCTTTAAATATTTTCTTTTGTCAGTTAAATCTGTTAATATAAATAGATATGTTATTATATGCATAATTTTATAACTTAAAATTCCTTTAAAAAGAACAACTTATCTTAAATCATCCTAAATACAGTGGCTTGTTTCATTTTCCATTTTAAAATGTTCCATACTCATTACAGAGTTACAGTCATTCATAGGATTCATCTTTTTAAATAAACCTACTATGTCTAGATATTTTTTTACTTAATGTCTAACACATTCAAGACTGTTCTCTTATATTCATTTTTCATTTAGGCTAGGGACCTAGGAGTTATCATCTCTGATGACCTAAAGGTTGGGAGTCAGTGCGACAAGGTGGCTGGTAAAGCAAATAGGATACTGGAATGCATAGGCGGGGCATCACCAGCAGGAAAAGGAAGGTCATAATTCCACTCTACAAGACATTAGTGAGGCCACATCTGGAATACAGTGTCCAGTTCTGGAGGCCGTATCTACATAAGGATATAGACAGGGTGGAGACAGTTCAGAGGAGGGAAACAAAGATGGTACATGGTTTGCATCACAAGCTCTACAAGGACAGGTTAAATGACTTGAATATGTACTCCTTGGAGGACAGGAGGGAGAGGGATGATATGATAGAGACAAACAAGTATATCATAGGGAGGAACAAGGTGCAGAAAAACATTATTTTTCAGAGGAAGAGATGTTCCAGGATGAGGGGTCATGGGATGAGATTCAGAGGAAACATGAGGAAGTATTTCTTCATGGAAAGGGTGGTGGACAAGTGAAACATCCTGTCAGAGGAGGTGGTGGGGGCTAAAATTATTACGGGGTTCAAAAATGCATGGGATAGGCACTGGGGGATCCTAGCAGTTGGGAGAAAGGGACGACCCAGTTCAAGAGAAACTTGAAGAGGCAAAATTATATGCACAATTGGGTAGACTAGGTGGTCCAATGGCTCTTATCTGCTATTAATATCTATGTAAGTTGGTGTGTAGGTCTTACACCTGTGGCTACAGAGGTGAAGGCCCCTCAGGGGCCAGTGCTTCTGCAGACAGAAGTAATGGCGCAGTTTGGGTATTATTGTTTTCTTGGGGCCTACTCTTCTGCAGCCAGAGGTCAGTGTGTATGTTTTACACCTGGGACTGCAGAAATGCAGGCCCCTCAGGGGTCTGAACTTCTGCAGCCAGCTGTGTGTATGTCTTACAGTGTGTATGAGTACCTGTGGCTACAGAAGTACAGGCCTCAATGGACTTGTTTGTTCTTGTCTTTGAAGTTACATACATATGAAATTGCCAGCAGAAACAGGCCATAATAGTCTATCGAGTCTGCTCAAGGACGCAGCTCAGTTAATTTCCTATAGCTGCCCCTCTACTCCTGCTGGAATCATCCCCCACCATCCCATTTCCCACCCCCCTTTCACCACCAGTAATGCCTCCTTTCATCCTAAATTTCCTTGTCACTCTGTTCCCCCCCCCCTTGAAACTGGCCACCATCCTTGCTGCCACTACCTCCTTCGATAACTCATTCCACCCTCTCACCACCATTTCAGTGAAAAAGTGCCTCCTCATTTCACTTCTGAATCTACTCCCAACCAATTTCAGGCTATGCCTCCTTGTTGTACCCTCCTTTCTTAAGTTAAAGATGCCCTCTGTACCAAACCTGTGTATGCCTGTAAGGTACTTGAAGGTTTCAGTCATATCCCCCCTCTCCCTTCTGTCCTCCAGGGAGAACATGTTTAGCTCCCTCAGCCTCTCCTCATATGTTTTGTCCCCCATGCCTTCGATAATATTGGTTGACCTCCCCTGGACTTCCCCAGTAGTTTGATATCCTTCTTCAGGTAAGGGAACCAGAATTGAACACAGTATTTCAGATGTGGCCTCACCAATGACCTGTACACTGGCAGAATAACTTCCTCCCTCCTAGAGGTGATTCCCCTGGTGATGCAGCTCAGCATTTTATTTGCTTTGGCTGCTATCTTTCGGCACTGTGCTGTGTGTTTCAAATCACCCCTGACCATTACTCCCAGGTCTTTTTCCTCCTCTGTTACTGTCACCTGTATCCCCCCTAGCCAGTAACTGGCCTTTGGGTTTCTGGCTCCCATGCGCTTTACCTTACATTTCTTTGTATTTCTCCACCATAGCCAGGTCCTCTCTTAACTCCTGTTTCCCTTCCTTTGTGTCCACCCTTGCACAGAACTTAGTATCAACTGCAAAAATGCAGATTTTACTATTGATCTCCTCTGCTATGTCTCCTATAAATATGTTGAACAGTACAGGTCTGAGTACTGACCCCTGTGGGACCCCACTGGCTACAGACCTAGGTTTGAACAGTTCCCCCCTACCACCACTCTCTGGTTCCTGTCCCTTAGCCAGCTCTTGACCCACCTCAGCATTTTGCCCCCTAAACCCAGGTCCCCCAACTTGTTGATCAGCCTGCCATGTGGCACTGAATTGAATGCTTTGCTGAAGTCCAAGTACAGGACTTCCACTGCCTGCCCCCTGTCTAATGATTTCATAACCCAGTCGAAGAAGTCTAGCATGTTGGTTTGACAAGATCTCTCCCTGACAAACCCATGCTGACTTTTATCCTGGAGACCATTCTCCTCAAGGAAAGACACCAGCCTTTCTTTTAGAATGGCCTGCATTAACTTACCCACTATTGAGGTTAGGCTAATTGGCCTGTAATTGCCCGACTTGTGCCTGGGTTCACCCTTTTGGAGAGGTACCACATGAGCTGTCCTCCTGTCCTGTGGCACACACACCCCTCCTCCAGTAAGGTGTTAAACAGGTCTGTCAGCTGGGCTGCTAGCACCCCCACCCATTCCCTTAGGGTCCTCGGGTGTACCCCATCTGCACCAGGTGCCTTGTCCACCCACAGTTCCCTTAGTCCTCTTAAGACCCTGTCTACCCCACTCTCCACCTCATACTCCTCCCCCCCAAGGGTCCCCCCAGTCTTCCCCTGCGGCATAGATCTGTCCACTTCCCAGGTGAAGACTGAGCAAAAGTACTCATTTAGTGCCTCCACTTGCTCTTTACCATTTTCTGCACATCCTCCCTCCCTCTTTATCCTAACTGTCCCATCCCTTCTGCTTCTTCTCTCCTTAATGTTCCAGAAGAAATCATTTTCCCCTTCCTTAATCCCCTGCACCAGTCTAAGTTCTTTCTCAGCCTTGACTGCCCAGATCTCTCTACCTGCCTCCTGTGATTTCTCAGCATGTATTTCTCTGTCTTCCTCCCTTGAGGTACGCTTGTACTTCAGGAAGGCCACCCTCTTTTCTTTTACATTTTTAGCCACCTTCCTGCTATATCAGCTAGGTCTCTTGGTTCTGGCATTCTTTTTACAAGCCTTTGTACAAGTGCCGGTGGCCTCGATATCCCCATCTTAATGACGGTCCATTTCTGGTCTGCATCAATCCCCGGTTAGAGCTTTGCCAGGTGCTCCTGTACTATGCTTCTCATCCTATCGCAGTCTGCCTTCCTAAAGTCCACCATCTTTGTTTTTGACATAGCTGCTTCCTTCCCCATGTGGATGGAAAGCCACACCATGTGGTGGTCACTGTCTGCAAGGGGTTTCCTCACTTCAACTTCCTGGACATGATCCCCATCTGATAGCACTAGGTCTAGTATGGCCAACTCCCTTGTTGGCTCTGTGATACCCTGTGTCAGGAAACACTCCTGGATCACATTCAGGAAGACGTGTTTCCTGCTACAAGAGGTAGCCGGGATGCTACATTCTACTCCAGGTAGATTGAAGTCTCCTATTATTACAGTGTTTCCTCTCCTCCCTATCCTCCTGATCTGTTCCTCCAGTTCCTTATCCAACTCTATTCCATGTGAAGGTGGTTTGTACACCACCCTCACATGAATCCTTCTCCCAGCAGTGTTCTGGAGTAACACCCATAGGGCTTTGGCATTGTCCTCCTTCCTCTCCTCACTGGTGCACATTATCCCTTCTGTTATGTACAACACCACTCACCCCCTTCCTTTTGCTTTGGCCTTCCTATGTAGTTGGTACTCTGAGATCTCAAGGTCTCAGTCATGGTACTGAGTTGCCCATGTCTCTATGATGGTAGCTATGTCCATATCCTCCTCTGCCATCAGCGCTTGTAGGTCTGCTGCCTTGTTAGCCAGACTCCTTGCATTCAAGGATATCACCTTCCAGCACAACCCCTATCCCTCTTTCCTCCTGTTCCTTTTGTGTATCTCCTCTCCCTCTATCCCTACTATCCCCTCTCCTTGCCCTCCCTTTCCCTTTTTATTTCCTACTAGAAGTGGAGGTGCGGGGGCCCCCTCATCTGGTGCTGAGTGCCTTGCCGTCTGCTACCCCCCTTTAGTTTAAATTCAGCTTGTCTTCCAAGTATCTGTCCAGACTGCCTTTCAAGACCCTTGTGCCCACCTTACTCAGATGCAGTCTATTTGGTGCATATAGATCCTTATCTTCCCATGTCCTACTCCACTCTCCTACCAGCCTGTACCCATTTGCTTCACACCATCCCCCCAGCTATGAGTTAAATTCCTTAGTCCTCAGCTTTCTAACAGTGCTAGCTTTTGGGACTGGCAGTGTCTCCAAGAAAGCTACTGATTGTCCCACCCCACTGCAGATCTTTCCTAGCTCTGTGAACCTTTCTTGTACCACCCTCACCTTGCAGCCCACCAGATCATTGGTGCCGAAATGAACCACAACGAGAGACTTCCCCTGCCCCACGCATTTTGGTATAATTGCCCCCACCCTCCCTGCCATCATGCCTGGCATGCACTCCACCCTCCTGTTGCTATTCCTGTATGCTTGTTACCCCATCTTGCTCTCTTCAGAATAAAGTCCAGTTCTTGTGCTCCTCGATCTCTTCTCAGCTTTTGACACTGTAGATCATGTTCTGCTTCTTGATCGACTCTGTGAGTTTTGTGGACTCACCAGTACCGTCATCAAATGGTTCGAGTCCTATCTCTCGGACAGAGTGCAGCGGGTGGTGATGGGGAATTTCTCCTCCTCCCCAGTGCTTCTGCCTTGTGGAGTACCTCAGGGTCAATCTTGTCACTGATGTTGTTTGCAATGTATATGTTGGCCCTGGGTGAGAGCATCCAACAACAGCATGGAGTTTCACTGTTATGCAAATGATACCCAACTGTATTTGTCTTTTGCACTTGGAACATCAGGGAGGTTGACATGCTTAACAGCTGTCTGGCTAAAATCAATGACTGGATGGTTACCAGCTGGCTGAGACTTAACCCGGCTAAGACTGAGGTGCTGGTGATTGACCCTGGTCAAGGGCATGATGGGTTGCCACCAGGGACTGATTCTGGACATGTTCTGGGATCTATTCCATTGGTGGTTTCTCCAAGGGTGCGAAATCTGGGTGCGAACCTTGATTGCAGATTGACCTTTGAAGATCAGGTGTCAGCTGTAGTCAGCAGTGGTTTTTACCACTTGAGGAACATTACCTGGATTAAGCCCCTTATTCCACCTGAGGATCTGCTGACACTAGTACATACCTTTGTGACTTCTAGGCTCGACTACTGTAATACTCTGTACTTCAGGGTCATGGGAGGGACCCTCTGCAGGCTGCAGCTAGCGCAGAATGCAGCTGCCTGGTTACTGATGGGCCTTTCTAGGTCCAGTCATGTGACCCTGGTTCTTCGTGCTCTGCACTGGCTGCCAGTCAGGTGGAGGGTCCTTTTCAAGGTGGGTCTTCTCACCTTTAAGGCCATATATGGGCAGGTTTGTGGTTACCTGTCTGAGCACCTGACACCGGTGTCCTCTGCTTGTGCCCTCCACTCCTCCTTGAGGGGCCTCCTGGACGTTACCAGGGTCTGGCTCAAGACCTCAGGAGATTGTGCTTTTGGTGTCTCTGGGCCAACCCTGTGGAACTCCCTTCCATCTGCAGTCCAGGAAGCTCCCTCGATTGAGGTGTTTAAGGGGAGGCTGAAGGCCCACCTCTTCAGCCTGACCTTTGATTGCTGATACCTCCCTAGCTTTGGCCAGTCCCTGAAGATTGACTTTTGAAAACTTCAGTTTTGCTGAATTTTAATCTCATTATGTTTTTATATGAGGTTTTATTATGGTTTATTTAGTACTGTATGTCCTTGTTTATGTTCGGCGCCCAGAGCCTCTGAGATTGGGCACCAAATAAGTAAAATTGCCTAGGCTTGCTGTCATAGGGTCCTTTGCATGATGCCAGCACACTGCATAAACCAGGCACATTGGCATTGCTATGACTGAATGGCAGAGAGCGGGGTCCCATGGACCATGTGTGGCATTCACAATCCATGCACAAGTCAGCTACATGCCGGATCCCCTCGCCACGTGGACAGCAATGTGCTGGGGTGGGGCAACCACTGTGTACCATTCACCAAGGCGTGTAGTGATCTCCACAGGGGCACAGTGCATAGCAGATTATGGCAGCCAGGACCCTATTGTAACCCCACTGCATGCCCCCTCGTACATGGCCTGCTGGTAACAGCGGAACAAGGCAACCATTCCCACGTTGTGCCCCAGCCCACTAGCTGACCACCCAGACAAGGAACAGTTGGGTCTGTACTGGCAGTGTTACTCTACCCTCCCCCCTTATGGGCCAGCCCTGACCTTGTAGTGTGAAGCGCCCTCCCTCCCCACACAAACCCATCCTGTCTCCTAGCTGTACCTGCCCCCCCCGCGGCACCAACAAACCCTGCCCCTCCCTCTGTCCTCATACCCTCCTGTTGGTGTCGCAGTCCCCAATGGCCAGCGGCACTAACCTCCGCACACCTCCTCAGTTGCTGGCCATCTGAGTGACACTAGGAATGCATCCCTATAAATAAGGCTTGCTTTCCCAGTATCACTCAGATGGTCAGTGGCCAAGGAGGTGTGCAAAGGTCTGTGCCTCTGGCCATCATGGGTTGTGGCACTGATGGGAGGGTACATGGACAGAGGGAAGGGTGGAGGTTGTCGGTGATGTGGGGGGGCACTGGCTATTGCCCACCAATGTGGGTGCTGGGCTACCGGGTTGGGGTCTGAGATGTGTGGCTGGTCTGGGCACCTCTGGGGGGGCTGGCACTGACTGTGTAGGGGGTTTTCTTGTGTGGGGGCTGCTGCATTGGCCATACTGCAGTGCGGGCCACCATGGTGTGGGGGGGGGCCTCCGCTCTGCACTACCACCCGGGGCTGCAGTTGTTTGTGGAGGTGGGTCTGCAGTGATGCTATAGGGCTGGGGCACAGCAGTGTTGCTGGCTGGCAGGCAGGGGGTGATTCTGACCTCTGTACATGGGGGCATAACTGTGTGAGTCTGGGTGCTTGTGGAGGCTATTCACACACCTGGATCTGCACTGTATCATGCAAGGGATCCACTGTGGGATGCATGCCAGGCATCCAACTGGATGCCTGGCTGGGTCCATGACTCTGCCCGTGCCCGCCCTGTGTGGATCTGCAAGCTGGGGGGCAGAGCCGCGGATAGATGGCAGCCGTTAGTGCATAACCGCCGTTGCGCACCTGTCCACAGGTGCAGAGCTGCATGGGCGGGTTAGGTGCTTTTGGCGTGTAACTTGTGGCCATAGTGCTTACCCTGCTGGCCCTCCTTCATGTATTTCCCTCCATTAAGCCAGATTGTGATGTCATTCAATGAACATGATCTTTCGTTGATAAAATCCATGCTATTTAGTATAATCATAGAAGACCAAGCTTTAATTGCTAGGGACACTCCCCAGTTAAGTTTATCAATTTCAACCTGGAGTTGTGCAGTTTCACTCTCTGTTTTCTGCACTCAAGGCACTTTTTCACCCATCTTAGGAGGATCGTGGGGACTCCCTATGGGTCAGTTTTCTCAGTAGGTATAATGTGGTCGATTCTAACAAACTTTGCTAGATTACACAAGGATGTTTTCTATAGTTTTGCCTTCATCATCAGTCTCTAGTACATGGTATATTATGTGGTATTGGGATGACACATGCATTCTTCACAAATGGGGTATATACTGCAGCCTTCCCAGATAGTTTCACAGAGTAGTGCATATGTGCAGTGCTACAATGGTGGCCCCTAGCTTTCATATCCAAGTCAGAGTATCATCTGGGCCTAGAGCTTTGCTTGTGTCTAATGTAATTTATTCTTCCTGAATGTTTTCTATTATCATGAGTAAGTGTTTGGGAATTTTATGGGGATGCAATGTCAGACTGTTGCCTGTATTGCTTAAGTCTGTATTGATGTTGTTGTAGAGAGAATTCATTGCACAGCTGAGGGTCTCTCTTTGAGATAGTCTAGGAATGGGTTCATTTTAGGTGTTTTATGGTTAACAATATTTATTAAAGACAAACAGTTATGTCCTATACCAATGTATAGGTAATTTTAGGGCTCTAAGATTGAATACTGCCATTCCAGTGTTTCTTAAGACACAGATGAGGAGCAATGAGACATATGCTACAGCATCAGTTTTCTGAGCTTCACCCGAGGTCACCTCATCTACTATCATCAGTAGCTATGTTGCATAACTGCTAGCTTCATAGAAAGGCAAGAAGTCTGTGGCCTGTGGCTGTCAGGTGTATAAACTTGTGATTACTCTGCCTTCATTCGTAAAGTATTCCACTCTTAGCATTTACTCTGCCAGTTTAAATAAACACAGTAGATCCATCTGGGTAGTGGTAAGGTTATAAATGTATTCAGTGGTGTATCCGTGTGTGGGAGCAAAATGATGGGCAGGACAACCAACCACTGCCTCTTTAAGCAGATGAGGAATCATACAAATCAGGAAACATAGTTTAAAATGTTATACTAAAAATGTATCTTTGGTTCCAGTTGTGTGTTAAACCACAATGGGAACAGATCTGCTGGCAGGCTTATTTATTATTTCAGTTTACTTTTAGTTTTACCATGATAGCCTGTACTCATAAACAGGATGGGGTAGAAACTGCAGAACACAATGTCTGTGCTACTTTTCAGTGCTTCCACCTCTCCTGCAGGTATCGTCTGTAGAAGCAGGAAAAAAAGGATGCCATCAGCAGCTACTGTGGTGATTTCGGGAAGCACCATTTTCTCTTTGGTTATCTGCCCTTGCTATCTGGAAAACAAAATTAGAATCTCCTAAACAAAACTGAAGGGATTCAGTTGTGGTGACATTTTTTCCACCTGCTTAGTAGGCTGTGCCTCCATGTGGACCGACTCACCCAGCTCTGTCACCTAGCTTCTTGTGGACTTACCTGCTGTCCTCTGTCTGCCCCCATGGCTTGCCCCCTGTAGTGGGGCGCGGCAGGACCTCCAACTGCTGCTGAATAGGATCCGATTCCTGGAGAGGCTTGGCATGTCGCTGCAGTGCGCAGCCTGCTAGGGGTTGGTCCATCACCCTGGTCTGGCCTACCTGTGTTTTTCTTGATTGTTTCCCCTCCCTCAAGATGCCAGCCTTGGGGAGTGAGGTAAGCATGCATACCAGTGTGGCGCATATCTGTGCCAGTGTCTCTCCTCCCACTGAGCTGTTCCCAGGAGTACTGCCACCTGTGATCACCCAGCTGGCAGGCGTGCACCAGAGCTGGCTGCCATCCCTCCCTGAAGAAGGGGCGCATCCTGTGGAATGCTCAATCCTCCTCCCCCCTGGGTGGCCCCCAAATGACATGGGCCCACTTCCAGACCCAGGTCACTGGAGTTGCGATCAGTAGCCCTACCACTGTACCAATGGACTACTTAATTGTGATGGATTTACTGTCTACTAGAACACCCTAAGGGGGGCTCTATCAATGTAGTAGCTAACAGAAGATAGGAACACTTTAAAGAAAAGGAAATCATGACAGGAGAGAGAGTCTGGCTCTCTGTCGTCATACTGTATCTTCTCTTAAGCCCCATCTGCTTAACATTGTTTAGAGTTAATATTTTTTCAATCACTGCTATTCTGTTTTTTATTACTATTGTAAAGTACATGTACCTTGATGCACTTGCATAACATGAGTTGTATTGTTTTTATTAATATCGTAGAGTACGCATGTTCTGATGTGCAGGCAGCATGACACGAGATGCATTGTTTTTACTAATATTGTAAAGTACACACGTCCTAATGTATCTGAATGACAGATGTATTGTTTTTAGTAATATTAACAAGTACACACGTCCTTATGTATTTGCATGACATGAGATGTATTGTTTTTATCAATATTGCAAAGCACACATGTCCTGATGTGTTTTCATGAAATGAGATGTATAAATAAAACTTTCTCTATTTTCTTTTTTACCTCTCAATGTGCTCTTTATCCCCCGCATTCCAATGCTGGAGTCACCACAGTTGCACCATTCCTCTGGCTGTGAGGACGGGTTAGTGATTGCCGTAACAGTCAATACCATCCCTTGGTCCTTCCACAGGGCATCTTGAGTGCAGAGTGCCTCACCTCCATGGTGTGTCTGGCCATTTCAGGCTTCAGTGTGGGATTCTATGGCTCCGACCTGAATCGTGGTATATCAGGTGGCAGGGCAGTGTGCTGCCTCTACACTAGTAGGCCGGCACAGAAATCAAACAGCTTTATAATATTAGTGGAAACATTTGACAAATGTACAGTATCTCAAGGCAGAGCAGAAGAAAGCGGCTCTGCTCAGTGATGTGCCTGGTCCAATGCAGTACAACCAACAGAAGAAAGGACTGGCACTGACACCAACAATAAGTAACATAAACTTTTTAATTCACCAGCATGTACACTCACATTCACATCGTTGCAAAAAGAGAAACAGTTTCCACTCCTAAAAGCACTGACCGGTTTCTCCCTGAGGAAGCGTGCATGCGCAAAACTGGTTAGGGCTTTTAGGAGTGGAGCAACATGTACACTCACACCGACAGCATTGCAAAAAAGAGCAGCAGTCTCCACTTCTACAAGGACTGAATGGTTTCTCCCTGAGGAAGTGTGCATGTGCGAAACCAGTCGAAGTTTCTAGGAGTGGAGATTGCTTCTCTTTTTGCAGTGCTGTGAATGTACGTGTTGGTGAATTAAAAAGTTTAACAAGTTATTGTTCATATGAGTGCTGGTCTTTTCTTCTGTTGGACAATATCTCAGGCACCATAAAATGCTGAACACAATTTATACAGGAATCTCCTTGTTATGGAAATGAAATCATCTATGTTCATTTTTATCTAAAATAAAAATCTTTCTTGGCAGGTAAAATTAATGGGGAGGGGTAATATATTTCAAGCAGTTGCATAGCTATAGAAACATACAACACAGAAACATATAATTGTTTGGCAGAAAAGGACCACTTGACCCACGCAGTCTGCCCAAATGGTCCCTGCCTTGTGTGCTTCCATTGACCCTCCCTCATCCCTGACTTAACTAGTATTTCCTTATATCTATCCCATGCATGCTTGAAGCCCCTACTGTTGTCACCTCCACGTCTGCTGGTGATCTATTCCAGGCATCTACAACTCTTTCAGTGAAGTAGTACTTCCTTACATCCCTCTTTAACTTTTCCCCATCCTGTGTCATCACATGCCCTCTGGTCCTGTTGTTCTTCCTCATTTGAAAGAGACTCCCCTCCTGCACCATTTTCATCCCATGAGGTATTTGTAGGTCTCTATCATGTACCTTCTTGCTTTCCTGTCTTCCAGGATATGCATGGTGAGATCTCTCAATCTCTCCTCATAGGGCTTTTGTTGCCCTCCTCTGGAAAGCTTCCACTCTGTATAAGTCCTTTCTAAGGTGTCATCTCCGAACTAGATAGAATACTCCAGGTGGGGTCTCACTAGTGAGTGATATAGTGGCAACACCATCTCCCTCCTGCTACTGGCGATATCTCTCCCAAAGCATCCCAGCATTGCACGGGTCCAGCCCACTGCTTTGTCACACTGTTCTGCCACTTTGAGATCATCAGCTATGATAACCCCAAGGCCCCTTTCCTGCTTAGTGACTGACAGTACCTCCCTCCCCCATCCTATGCTCAGTTTCTGGGTTCCTATGCTCTAGGTGCAGAATTTTGGACCTTTTGGCATTGAACTCTATCATGTTTTTGACCACTCCTCGAGTTTCCAAAATTCCTATGCATTCTTTCCACCCCCTCCTGATTGTCCACCCTGTTACAGATTTAGATATCATCTGCAAAAAAGCATACCTTCCAGTTTATCTGCAATATCATTTATGAAGACATTGAAGTGGACTGGTCCCAGTACTGAACACTCTGGCTGCCCACTGATCACTCTTCTATCCTTACAGTGAGTTCCATTAACCACAACCCTCTGTCTTGTGTCTGTTACCCAATTTCTGACCCAGCTCCACACTGTGGATTCCACCTATAGACTGTTCAATTTCCTAATCAGTCTTCTGTGTGGCACAGTGCAGAATGCCTTGCTAAAGTCCAGATAGGCCATGCAAACTGCCCTCCCCCGATCTATTTCCTTGGTCACCAAAGCAAAGAAATCAGTCAGGTTCATCTGATTATACCAGCAGACAAAAAACAATCTAGACACTTCAAACAAATCAGTCATAATTAGGAAACTATAGTCACCAGTAACTTTAACATCAATTGGATAGACAAGCGCAGCTCATAGGGACACAGTGGCTAGCCTGTTTCCCTACTCCTTCACAGACTCTATTAGGACCAACTATAAAAGGGGAACTAAAACTTTAATTGACTGGATCCTGGCTACTCCTCTGGACAGACTAATTGAAGTTTCTGTCCTTCTAGACTCCATCAGTGATCATTCCCCAGTACAATGTATATGGATGGCAAAAAATGTATTTATTTATTTTAGTCTTTGGTAACCGGGTAAGGCCCACTAGGCACAAGTGCCTGTTTCAGGGGCAACCTGTGAGCACTGGGCAGTTAAGTGACTTAGACATAGAAACATAGACTTTGACAGCAGATAAGGACCATTTGGCCCACCCAGTCTGCCCATTTCCCTTCCTAGTGGATAAGCTGCAGATTCTAGTTAACCAACAGCCTACTTCCTGCAACCCCCCACTACAATTTTCTTATGTCTGACCCATGCATGTTTGAATTCCCCTACTGTTTTAGACCCAACAACCTCCCCAGGAAGGCGGTTCCATGCATCCACCACTCTCTCTTTGAAAAAAAATTCCTCCCATTACCCCTGAGCCATCCCCCCTCTATTTTTAAATTGTGCCCCCTTGTTCTTATACATCTCTTTTTCTGAAAGACGCTACCCTCCTGGACTTTGTTGATTCCCTTGAGGTACTTAAAAATTTCTATCATGTTCCCCCATCCCTCCTTTCATCAAGGGTATACATATTAAGCTCTCTTAGTCTCTCTTCATATGGTTTCTGAGGCAGATCCTGCACCATTTTAGTTGCCCTCCTCTGGACTGCTTCCATCTTGTCTATGTCCTCACGTAGATGGGGTCTCCAAAACTGCACACAGTATTCCAGATGGGGTCTCACCAACTGTCTGTACAGAGGGATAACCACTTCCCTTTTTCTACTTGTGATGCCGCTTCCTATACATCCCAGTATCCCCCTGGCTCTCCTTACTGACTTCTCACATTGCTTATCCACCTTTAGGTCATCTGATATGACTACCCCAAGTCCCTTTCCATTTTTGTTGTTGTTACTACCTCCCCTGCTATTGTGTACTCTTCTCCTGGGTTTTTTGTTTCCCAGGAGCATTACTTTGCACTCCTTTGCATTGAATCTAAGTTACCATATGTCTGACCATTCCTCCAACCTTGCCAAGTCCCTTCTCATCCTTTCTACCCCCCCCTTTGTGTATCAACTCTGTTACAGATCTTTGTGTCATCTGCAAAGAGGCGTTCCTTTCCCTCCAGACCTTCTGCAATGTCACCTATAAAGATGTTAAAGAGGACTGGACCCAGTACTGAGTCTTGAGGTACTCCACTAGTAACCCCCCTTTCTTCGGAATGTGTTCCATTCACTATTACCTTCTGTGTCCTGTTGTGCAGTCAGTTTACTACCCAGGCTACCACCCCTGGAACCCACTACCAGGCTGACTAACTTGATTATTAGTCTTTTGTGCGGGACTGTGTCAAATGCCTTGCTAAAGTCTAGGTAGGCCATATCCACAGCCCCTTCCTGGTCTATTACTTTGGTCACCCAGTCAAAGAAATCAATTAGATTCATGTGACATGACCTTCCTGCTGTAAATCATGCTGCTTTGGGTCCTGTGCCCTGCTGGCCTCTAGGTACTCAACAATTCTTTCTTTTAGAAGTGATTCCATCATTTTCCCTATGACTGAGGTCAAATTTATGGGTCTGTAGTTTCCTGCTTCTGCCTTGCGCCCACTTTTGTGAAGGGGAATCACATCTGCCCTCCTCCAGTTCTCAGGTACTACCCCATCCTCCCATGATTTGTTAAAAAGTGTGGTCAGTGGTGTCACTAGGTCCTCCCTTAGTTCTTTTAGGATTCTGGGGTGAATCCCATCAGGCCTCATTGCTTTGTCCACCTTGAGTTTTAGGAGTTCTTTCGGGACTCTTTCTTCTGTGAATGGACTGGTGTCAACCCCCCTACCCAGAGTGTTTCTGTTGTCTGGTTTAGGTAACTCCTCCTCATCTTCTTTTGTGAATACTGAGCAAAAGTATCTATTCAGTATCTCTGCCTTTTCACTGTCTCCCTCTGCCCACCTCCCCCTCCTTTATTAATCTTCGCTATCCCTCCCTTAACCTTTCTATGCTCCCTAATGTACCTATAAAAGGCTTCATCCCCCTTCTTAATTGAGTTGGCTATTGTTTCCTCAGTTTGGGCCTTTGCTATTCTGACTGCCTTCCCCACTTCTTTCTGCTTTAATTGATACAGTTCCCTGTCGAGCTCCTTCTGTGATTCCTTATACTTTTTGAATGTAGCCTTTTTCTCCTTAACGTTCCCTGCTACCTCCTTTGAGAACCATAGTGGTTTTTTACTCCGCTTTGTTTTCTTTATTTGTTTCACACAAAGGCTTGTTGCCTCTATGATAGCAGTTTTGATTTTTATCCATTCTTCTTCCACCCCTCATTTTTGGCCATTTGCTAGTGCATTCCTCAGGTATTTACCCAGTTTGCCAAAGTCGGCCCTTCTAAAGTCCAGTATCCTTGTTTTTGTATGGCTTGTCTCCATGGTTGTGCTTATTGTGAAGCACACTGTGCAGTGGTCACTTGTTCCCAGATGTCTGCTGACTTCTAAATTTGTGATCCTCACTCCATTTGAGAGTAACAGGTCTAGTATTGCTCCCTCCAGAGTGGGTTCCAACACTAGCTGTCTAAGGCCTACCCCCTGCAGGGCATCAAGAATGACCCTGCTCTTGGATGTGGCTGCAGTACATGTCATCCAGTTAACATATGGCATATTCAGGTCCCCCATCAACAGTATCTCCTCTTTTTCGCCATTTTTAGAATGTCCTCTATCATTTTCTTGTCCGTTTCCTCCCCTTGAGACGGGGGTCTGTATACAACCCCTGTGCAGATTGTGATGCCATTCCCTGTCTCCAGGGTGACCCAGAGTGCCTCTTGTCCTCCCTCTTTACTTTTTAGTTCTGTAGCTTTGATCCCTTCCCTAATGTATAGAGCTACTCCACCTCCTCTTTTACCCTCCCTGTCCCTTCTGTAGACTGTATACCCTGGTATGTTGACATCCCAGTCATGGTTCTCCATGTACCATGTTTCCGTGAAGCCACAATATCCAATTTTTCATCTTCCATCAGGGCTACTAGCTCAGGAAGCTTGTTTCCCAGACTACGGGCATTGGTACGCATTGCCCTCCATTTAATGCTTTCTTTATCCTTTTTTCCCCCATCCCTGCTGTTATTGCCCTTGTTTGTTTTTCCATTTACCCCTATCATGCCCTCTGTTGAGCTCTGTACCTCAGTGTTTATCTTACTACCTGCCATGTTTTTTGGGGGGAGGCTTGAAATTTCCTGCCTCTTATCAGCACCTCCCCCCTTGGCTAGTTTAAAAGCTTGCCAAAGAAGCATTTAAACCTGTCACTTAGGAGCTTGGTTCCCTTCATGGACAAATGCAGACCATCGTGCCAGTATAGACCTTCATCTCTCCAGGTGTACCCCCAGTCCCCAATGAAGCCAAAGCCTTGTGCTCTGCACCAGTTTTGCAACCATTCATTAAACTGCATGGTGTGCAGTACCCTAGCCTCACCCCTGCCATGGACTGGCTGCACCTCTGAGAAGGTAACCGTGCTTGCTACCTGTCTAAGGCCCCTCCCCAACTCCACAAATTCATCCTGCACTGCCCTGATTCCATGTCTAGCTAGGTCATTTGCCCCAAGGTGGACAATGATATCTAGTTCCCTCTCCCGTGATGCTGCTTCTGCAGTCATGAGGATTTGCTTCTTGTCCCTCCAAGCCATGGCACCAGGCAGGCACCTCACTTCCCTCTCCTCTCCCTTCCCCAATTCTACCCCCCTAACAATTTAGTCCCCTATCAGAAGCTGTTTTCTTCCCCTGTGGTGTCCCTTGCCACCCTTTTGTGGGTCTCCCTTGTGAACTTGCTCAGAATCACACAGTATGCAAGTGGAGGTTGTGAGAATCAAACTCAGGTCTGGTCTGCTAGATGTACCAAGCTCGTTCACACCTAGTTCATCTAACCTCTAGGCTATTCTTCTAGCCACAAGTCCCCCCACTGAACCATCACTAGCAGGGCCCTTCACAAAAGATAAGCTTGCTGACTTTAAGGCTTCCATGGCCCAGATAGACTGGAGCTTTCTGAACCTCACTCCTGATATTGATGCTGCTGTTGACTACTTCACAAATCAATTCAAAGCTGCCTATGACAAATGTGCCTGTCTTAGAAAGCACCTGGTTTGAGGCACAGCAGCAGGGTGGGTCACCCCGACCTATTAACCTGAATGTGCGTCAGGGATAACCTGTGGCACCGGGCAAGAGAAACAAGCTCTAAGCTTGACCTACAAAAATACAATGCTGCATGTAATAGGTGCACCAGTTTGATAGAACTGGCCAAAGCCTAACATTACAAACAGCAGCAAACAAGGAACTGGATTAATGTCAAAAATGTTTGGGAAAATATAACAGAACTCCTGGGCAAGAGCGTAAAAGCATCCCCCAAAAAAGCTCAATATTGATGGCACAGTCACCTTGGACCCAGATGAGATAGCCAACAAATTCAACACAACCTTCACTGATCTCAGCCGTCCTCCCTTCTAATTATAGTGCACTTACCCGGTCAACAAAAGCTAAATAAATAAATAAATGAGCTAGGAGCTAGTAAAGGGGATGGGACAGGACTACCTAGTAGTTCTGACCGTGACCCTGGTTACTCCAAATTCTATTTAAAGCTTTTCACAATAACAGATACTCTCAAATATGTTAAAATGGTTCTAGGGAACACTAAGGTGGCGGGGTGACATGATAGACATGAAATTTCTGTCCCTGGTGCTTAAGAAACTTGCCTAGCCCATTCATAAGATATTCAACTTTTCGCTGTGGTTTTCCCAGTTCCCTGGAATCCAGAAAACAGCATTAGTCACATCTGTGTTCAAAAGTGGAGACTGATCCAACCTGGCCTACTACAGCCCCATACCTGTCCTCTCTCCTCTGTCCAAGGCCATAGAACGAATAGTATTGGACCAAGTAGTCAACTACCTGTGCAAGTACAATATTTGATACCCATAACAACATGGATTTAGAAAGCATCACAGCACTAACACTACTCTGTTAGAATTTACCCACTTCTTGCAGAAGGCCCTTGATGGTGGTCACCTGGTGGGAGCTATACACATTGACTTGACCAAAGCATTTGACTGTGTAAACCATAAGCTGCTGCATGACAAGCTCCTCTTACTTGACCTCTCACAGGACACGATCACCTGGTTCCATAGCTACCTCACCAACTATTCACAGAGGGTAAAGGTTGATGGCTCTCTCTAGTGTTAAAAGCATTTCAGTAAGCATGCTGCAAGGCTCTGTTCTCAGCCCCCTTCATCTTTAGTCTATACATAAACAGACTCTCAGAGGCCTGTCTGACATCTAAGGTGCTCTTAAATGTTGATGATGCAGTTATCTACACCAGTAGTGCACAACAGGTGAAACTATGTTCTGACCTCTGAAATGACTTTAAGTCCTTCGAGAAATGGTTCTCGCTAAATAAGCTGGTCTTAAACTATATATAAAAAAACAAAAAAAACAAGACCATGCTGTTCTCAGGGCTGTGAGTGAAAAAAGGTTCTATCCCCTTGCCATCCTAAATAATAAAACAGATAAAATGGAAGAAGTTGAATCTTTCAAATGTTTAGGTGTTATCCTGTATGACACTTTATTGTTCTCTCCACACATGGATAACATTGTTAGCTTTGCGAACATAAAGCTGGGAGCACTGTTCAGGAAGCACCCGAACCTCACCACTGAAGCATGGCCTCTTGTAGTATCCTGCATGGTCCTACTGATTCTTGACTACAGCCACCCTGTCTATGCAGCAGCTAGTGACTCTGTACCAAACAGAGTTAGGGTAGTGCTTAATAAGGCTTGTCACTTTGTACCTGGGGCTGATATGCTTGCACATAGCTGCTCCCTTTATATTCTGACTAACTGGCTCCCCCTACATGAGAGGCTAAGATATCAGACTTATTTGCATGCAAAAAAGCACTATTGGGCCATATCCCAGTAGCAATTTGTAATTTGCTCCACCTCATTAACAACCAATACACTACCAGGAGTAACTTTCCATAAAACTAGCCTTGGCAAGTGCTCCTTTGCAGTAAAGGCATCTAAATGGCTCAATGACTTGCTTGAAACCTTTGTAGTACTCCCTAAAATCGCCCTGTTTAAGAAAGCACCAAGAAAAAATCACAAAAAGTACAAAATGCACCTGTTAATTGGGTCTGCTTGGTTCATTCTGTTCCCCTACTTCTTATGAACTGTGTGCATACAGGTAACTAGGGCCTTCAATGCTCCCCTGGAGCTACTGTTTTCTAGTTACTGCACCTTTCATATTTTCTGTTGACAATGCTCTTCTGCTGACTATGCTTCATCTGAGCTGTCATTACTGTATTACTAACTGTAATGAACCTGAGATTACTGTTTTATGAAGCATCTTCTTGACTCAGACATGGAATCTTTGCAAATGAGTAGTTGTGCTTAAAGGTGTAATCTGAATGATGAAACAAATAAAAAAAGAATCTGGCATGACCCTTCCCCCTCCGTGAATCCATGCTGCATTTGGTCTTGCTGCCCATCTGATTCAAGGTACTCTACCAACCTTTCATTTAACAGGCTTTCCATTAATTTCCCCTCCACTGAAGTGAGGCTTACCAGCCTATAGCTGCTAGCCTCTTCCCTGCAGCTGCTCTTTTATAGAAGAACCATGTCTACTCTCCTCCAGTACTTTGGAACCACACCCGATTCCAGTGAGCTGTTGAATGAGGTCTTCAGTGGGGCAGCCAGCACCTCTCTGAGTTCTCTTAGTACCCTTGAATGTATCCCAGCTGGTTCCATTGTCTTGTCCACTTTCAGAGATGCTAATCGTTTTAGGACTCTACTTTGAAAAGGGACTTGAGTTTAACTCCTCCTCCTTCCCCTTGTTTGTGCTGCTCCTTGGTTGTCTCCCCCCCCCCAATGTAAAAACTGAACAGGCATACCGCTTAGGATCTGACTCTCAAGTGGCTTTCAAATTACAAAACAGGACAAATATGCTTATTTATTCAAAGCGATATTTCCTGGAAGACTGGCCATGGAGGTTTTTTTTGTATGCATTTGCATTAATACTTGTATGTCAAGTTTGTTTATTGGTATGTGAGAATTTAATATTTATGCACCCTCACAATGGTATATATTTTCATTCATTTGCCTGTTATTTATTCATTAAACTTCTCCCTGCTTAATGAAATCAATGCTGTTTCTTTAATGTATGGGATTTCCACCTGGAACAATGATGGCATTTATGATGTCAGCAGCCTTTGTTAGTAATTAAGCAGGGGCACAATGGATGGAAGTTAACCCCCCAAGGAAGACCCCTGGTCAAAGCACTGTTTTTCTATCCTGAGCACTGGTATTTGTTGTCACTTGTGCGGCATGTTATTCGGCTCAATAAAAGTTTGTTTTTGCAGCTTAATAACTGAAATCCGTGTCTGCCTTGCTGAGTGCCCTGAAACTATTGTTTTTCCATACCTGCACAGGATGTCTGCTTTTTCCTGGCCCCTTTCTATGCAGTCCCCCGTGCCATCCTTCTTATTCTCACTATCCCTCCCTTTGCTTTCCTCTTCTCACTTATGTACCTAAAGAAAGTCCTGTGCCTGTTTGCTAACCCTTTGGCTATCCTTCCCTCTGTCTGCACTTTTGCCCTCCTCACTGTCTGACCTGATTCCTTCTGTTTTAGCTGGTACCCTTCCCTGTCTTTCTCCCTATGCATTTTTTATATCTCCTAAACACCACTCTTGTTTCCTTCACCACTGTGCCACTTCCCTATGGTACCATAATGGTCTTGTTTTCCTTTTGCTTACTTCTTTCAGGCAGATGTTGTTTGCCTTGATTATGCCCTGTCTTGTTTTTTCCTACAGTTCATCTATCCTCCTTGGCACCCCCCCACCCCACCAAGCAGTTTCTGTGGCAGTCTCTCATTTCTTCAGAATCTGTCCTCCTAAAATCTAGACCAGAAATGAGTGCTAATACTCAATACAGACACTGTAGTGCAGCACTATGGAGGTGCATTGGTGTCATCCTTCCGAGTGGGCGTGAAACCAAGGTACCATCTGCTCTTCTTAGCTGCCTGTCTTGGTAGGAGTGTTTCTCTGGTGTCCTGGACAATACTGACTGTCAATAACAACGGTCCATGTAACACACCACCAGGATGTACCTGGAAATAAGCTATTACAGCTCAGTGTGCCTTCCAGGCTCAAACATTATATCTAGCTGTACCATCAGCCAATCAAAATCTTATCTAGTTTTCAAACAAATCCAATCCAATACAACCAGCTTTATTTCTAAAGAGCCCTTTCCAATAAGACTCAGAACTCTGTACAAAATATAAACAGCAAACAAGCAGAGAACAAATACAAAGATAATAAACAAACAAACAAACAAAAAAAAGTACCAGTTTTACTGAGTGGTGGCAAGCTGTCCCAAGCCGAAGCAACACCCAACAGGAAATGAGATGTGACATCTCAGCTATGTTAGGTTGTGCAGATAATATGCTTGTAAATCACTTTATGATATCGTATATTAAAATCACTATATATGTACTATTCTACAAGTCACACAATACACACAGTTGATGCAAGTACCAGTGATAATGAGAGGTGCTAAGCTACCTTTTGTCTTTGTCCTAATTACTTAAATCTCTTCAGCAATTCTTTTCAAACCTTTTCTACATTACATTTTGTGGATGTTGGGTGGCCATACTATACATCAATTGGTTTTATCAGTAACAACAGACAACAACAAGCAGTCATCTTGAGTAACTACTACCAGTAAAGGAAAGCAAAACCAGTATTTGATAACGTATCCTCCTGTTATAAATCCTCCATGCTTATCAGTTACATACTCGTTACAGACAACATGACCATACATGAGAAGCAAAGACATTTAGCAAAAAGGGCAGTATGTTGAATGCATAAACAATACATGAAGACAGACAATTTCCACTATTTGTGTTTCTTGTAATTCTCTCCAATGCATATGTGGTATTCTAAAGCAAAGAAACAAAACAAATTAAGTCCAAAGCATAATGGGTGTGCTAATATTTGGGGTCTGCTCGGCCTGGCACTGCTTACCAGATGTCAAGTTTGCTCTTGTTTGTTCTGATTATGTATACATTGCTTGATGTATTAACTGACCTGGATAGTTCTCTGTCTGCCATATTATTGTTCTGTCTTTTTGTACATACACTGAATATCATTTACTGTAGTATTGTATTGTGCCTCCCTGATGTGGAACCTTTGTAAAAGAGTCTCTGACTCAAAGGTGTGTAATTCCAATTCACTTAATAAATTCAAAAAATAAATAAAAATAAGAAATCTCTTCAACGGGCACTACATTCTGCTGGCCATGCCCCTACACTAAATCCAATGCTAATGTTTAAAATCTGCACAGAATGCACATGACAAAAGTCATGTATGGTCAGTAATAAGAGTACCAATAGTTCTGGAGAGCTGCTTAAGTAATGTTTCCTTGTTCTGCATTATATTCTTTGATTCCATTTCCTGGTTTATAGGTTGACTGACAACCTGCTTGACCACCAACAGAGAACAACAGTAAGCAATTAACTAACATCATCACTGCCAGCCACAAAACAATTATTGCAGTATTTGACAAGGTATCCTCTTATTAAAACCCTCCCTACCTTTTCGAAGACAGACTATTTACAGTCGTGGGGCTAGATATTCAAAACTTTGCACTGGCCAAAAACTGTTTGCGCAGGTTTTGAGCTGGATTAGCTCGGGTCTGCTATATTCTTAAGGCCAAATGGTGCGGGCAAACTGCATTAGTGCCTGGCAAAATCATAATGTATGCAAGGGGCAAACTGACATGAATACAGGCGCAATGCTATATTCAGTGACTAGCACCACACTAAGTGGTTTTGCGCGACTTAGCGCGACACATAGCGTGGTGCACATTACCGCCCAGGAAAAGCTTGTCTTAACCCTGGGCAATCAGCTTTGCGTGGTGTTTGCGCAGCTTTTGCACTGCTTTGCGTGACCCTAACAAATAAATATGACACATAGACAAAGCCAAACATAGAGGAAACATGCTGCTAACTGATGGCATCACAATGATGCCATCATCTGCCACCAGTCACATCCATGCCAGGCAGTAAGTGGCAACCCTGCTGCCAGTGGACAGCATGGCAATGTGGCCATACAGCACACACCTGTGGACCATTCTTCTGTGGACACCAACAGATGCCAGCATACACATGCAGCACTGTGGGCATGGAGGATGTTGAGGGGAGAGTGTATGGGTGGCCAGGCTGTGCCACAGACCAGGTGTGGCCACAAGGCTGGGACACATCATGCAGTGCACATGAGCCAGTATTGGGAATACCCCAACACCAGTGTGCCTTTCTGATAATATATACCCCCCTGGCCACATACTGCACAGCTGTACAACTACCACAGCACACAAAGCCAGACATGTATATGTCACTGTGAGCGTCCCATGCCAGAGGTGCAGCATCTGTGGGTCACACAACATCATAACAGTAATATCCACTGTCAGTAAACACCTGCAGGTTGGGCCTTTCACTGTGTATAGTGCAGTCATCATCACTGCTCTACACACCATAGGCAGTGCTTTGTCCACACACTACTGGCTCCCTTGCTACTGTAGTGTCTGCTGTGCACTGTAGCATGACCTACAGTGTGGCAGTTGCATGCAGCACCACCACCATCTGTGCCTATGTCATGTTGTCCCAGTACAGCTGCAGGCAGCAGTGCATGTGAAAGTACAGTATTCAAAACTGTATAATATTCTCCAAACTGTTTGTGCAGCACTAACACGTTTTCACGGGTTTAGCGCAGGGCTAAACCGTTAGCCCGGTGCAAACTACATGCAGATCAGGGCATAATGAGATGCTAATCTGTGCAAATGTGTTATCACTGCGCAAACAGTTCGGGGAATATTTTACAGTTTTGCACACTGTACTTTCACATACGCTGCTGCCTGCAGCTGTACTGGGTCCATGCATTTGCTGGCACACACATTGGCGACATAGTTCACCTCTACCTACCTTCACATCACTATGCTCTGCGTTGCTGTTGTGGTTTGCACTTCTTGGTTGCCATATTCAGAGCTGTCTTATTCCAGGGCTAAGTTTGCCCTGCACTCCCAGACCACTTTGCGCGGCCTCATTCCCATGCTATATTCAGAAGCTGTTTGCCCTTGGCTATTCCTTTTGAATGTGGCTTGCTTTGTGCTCCGGGCTAAGTTTGCCCACAGGGCAGTGCTAATTTAGCCCTGGGGCAAAGTTTTGAATATCTGGCCCGTGAGATTCAAAGGCAGTTTTGCAAACAGGGCAGTATTTAGAATGCATAAACAGTACTGGATAGCTGATCATTTCCAATTTGTTTGGCCTTTATAACTCTCTGCAATTCAAATGCATGTATTTTAAAGGATAAAAACCATGTGCAAAGCATTGCTGTCATACAAATCCTTAAGGGGAGCTGTAAAAATAATCTTTTTAACAGGCACCACATTCCTCTGGCCATGTCCTACTCAGACTGTACCACAGACAAAACTGATACACACAGACACAGACACAGATAGACAGACAGACAGACACACACACACACACAACGTAATGATGATTTTTAAAATATGCACAGAGTACATGTGACAACAATCATGAACTACTGTAACAATAATCAGAGGTCAAAAGGTGCTCAAAGAAGCCTAAATATGCTTTGTCATTTTGCATTATATATAGAATATAGGATGGGGAACTGTGTGATACAAGAATTTAATGCACACCCGAGGTGTGGAATGCTACGTAAACCCAGAGGGCGAAGCCTGAGGGGTTTATTAAAGCATCCCACACCAAGGGTGTGCATTAAATTCAAGTTTCTGACAGTTTCCCATCTTTTATTTTATATAATATCTGGGGGAGCACTTTTTTCCATCTTGGGTGCTGTGATGCTGTGTCACTGTCACACGCACACACACACACACACACAGTGCCAGTCACAGTACCACTCATACTGAGAAATACACACAGTCGCTCTTTTCTTGTGTCCTTTTCCTTGAGCTTTTATTTTATTTATTTGAATAGCACTTACTTAGCACTGTAGGGAGTCAGCCGTTGCCCCATTCAAAACCATGGCCCCATTCCTCCTGAACGCATTGACGAAGTGCAGGATCAACCAGATAGTACTGTGTTACTAATAGGAACCAACTGGATTATTAAAAAAAAAGACTGCAAGTCGAGTTACATGTTGTTTTGGTGACTCCTCGATAAGCGTCGGTTGGAGATGCCATGTTTCCAGAATGGTTTAGCCAGCCTACAGAGCGAGTGAGAGCCAATGAGAGAGCGCTATTCTTGAGTGATGTAATGTGTGAATGTCATATTAGCTGGTGGGTTATTATGTAAAATATCAACTGGCTGAGCACTAAGAAAAAACTGCTCAGCTGTTGTTATATTATTTTATTTCATTTACTGATTTATAGGTCCAAACTGACTGACTGTCTGGTTGATCATCAACAGATGGCAACAGTGTGCAGTCAGCTCATTTAATCTCCACCAGCTACAGAAAACCATAGTAGCATTTGACAATACATTCCCCTTTATTATAGAGTGTTTTCTCACCGCTGGTTCCTCCTGATGGCATCCCCCCTTAGTCCTGTCACTGATCTTCTCCCAGACTAACAGGCTATCCACCATTTTCCCAGGATCTATATTGGGGGGGGGGGTGCTGGCCAGCCCTGTTGGTCATGTGAGAGTGGGGTTTCCGACTTAGAACAGACCAGACATTTTCCTCTGAGCTCTAGTTTTTCCTCCCCATGGTAATGGCGTGAATGATATGTGCATGCACACCTACATTGGCAGACATACTGTACATGTTGGCACCCAGTAGTTCCCTCTCCTCTTTCTGGTGCCTCCCAATAAATGGAGACCAGTCCATGGAGCGCTCAATCCTTTCTCCCCCGCTAGCCCTCAAAGACCCCCTCTTGTTCCCAAATCTAGGTCACTGTCATCATGAGTGGTTGTGCTACCATTGGGCTGATAATGTATCCCCCAGTTAAAATTACTCCCTACTCTTTGTTTTTTTGCTACAGACTCAGTACACTCGGCATATGATACATGAGGTGCAAAGGCAGCTTGCAAAAGCAGTATTGGAAGGCTGATAATTTCTACTTTGTTTAATGTATATAACTCTATCCAGTGCATATGCATTTATTCTAAAAGATAAAAACCAAGTGGAAAGCATCTGGGGCATGCAAACCCTTGGGGGCTGGGCTGTTTAATAAATCTTTTCAACAAGCGTTACTTTCTCCTAGCTATGTCACTACTCAGACCTCACAACTGACTCACACGCTACAGTTACAGCTAAAGATATGGTCAGATATTTCCAGGTATTTTGCAATATTTCTAAAGTGATTCTCTTTGGTAGCCCTACTGCAGTACTGCAGGCAGGTGTGGAATTTCTCTAGAGATAGCACAGAAGTCTCAGGAAATTTCTGACCATGGCCTCGATTTTCAAAAGGCCTGAGGATGCCACAAGCCCCTGGTGTGCCAGTCACATGGCATATAGGGCTTGTGTCATTCTCCCAGTGCCGATTGGGATTTTCACTTCTGTGCACCAAATGCCGTAAGTTAGACCAGCTTCCCCCTGGTCTAACTTGCAGCATTCCATGAACCATTTTTAATGAGGCTTGAGACAAATATTTGGCACAAGCTACCGTAAAGTGTGGAAAGTGTTGAAGCTATGCCCAGTGTAATAAAATTGGGTGCAGCTGCATCGAAGGAGTTTGGCGCAGCTACGCCAAACAATGGGGTTGATGCAGGGCTTGACTAAAGCACTGTAGCCCAGAAAATCGAGCCCCATGTTTTTTTCTGAAACCGTAAATGTAACAATCTTTAAACTCTGCACAATAAAATGATGACAACAGGCAGAAGGTGGAAGCTATTGATACTGCCTAAAAACTGCACACATATACAAAATATCAATGATACACATGTTAACAACTGACTTAGTTAAAATTAGCACAGTTATAGATTTAAAATACAAT
Source organism: Neoceratodus forsteri (assembly GCA_016271365.2). Lineage (NCBI taxonomy): Eukaryota > Metazoa > Chordata > Ceratodontiformes > Ceratodontidae > Neoceratodus > Neoceratodus forsteri. The sequence continues at coordinate 560,935,587 of CM057458.1, forward strand.
TATGTCCAGGACAAAAAGCTTGTAAAAACATATATGTTTAAGCTGCTTCAATGCTTCTTGTAAGGATGATTGTCTAATGGATAGAGGAAGCGAGTTCCAGAGAGTGTTGGTGCTTGAACAGATAAAGCTCACCCGCCAACATTTTTTTTTTATGTTGGTATTATTTGTGGGGGAGCCTCGCCTAGCCATCTGATGGCCCCCCCGCATCGACAGGGTATTAGACCCCCTCCCGTTCAGCCTCCTCGGCTTACCCCTTATGGCGGGGTGGTGAGACCCTCAACCCATCAGTCCAGATCCAGTTCAGGGAAGGTGCCCTCCCAGCGGTACTGTAAGGGGGGACCATCATCATCCAAATGTGAGGACTCCATTTTTTCTTGTTTTCTCCCCTGCAGAAAAGACCATGCAAGGACGTCAGTGGAGGGAGCACACATATGCCTGCACATGCTCCTCCAGACATCTGCTCCATCTCCACCCCTTGTTTCAGCATCAGCGCCCTGCCCCCCAGCTGCCACTAGGGGCCAGTAAGCGCCGACCACTGGTGTCCCCCCTCCCCAGAGAAGGACAGCATTCCCTCGGATGCTCAAACCTTCTCCAACTCTACCAACCCCCAGCAGCCCATGCTCATTCCCGAACACGGGTCGCCGGCTCAGTGTGAGGTAAGGCATCCAGATCCTCAGCCCTCAGCACCACTGGGCCAGCCTCCCACCAACAGTTTTCATACTAAATCTAGGGATTGTCAGAAAATCTGCTGTTTGAGATCTAAGAGGGTGAGCTAGAACCTGCTGTATTGAGTTAGGAGTTCAGTGAAATATTTTGGACCTTGACCATGCAGACATTAAAAAGTTACTAACAAAATCTTTAAAATCAAACCTATAGGATATTTGAAGCCAGTGAATGCTTTGAAGAATGGGGGAAATATGGTCCCTCATAGAGGTTCAGGAGATAAGCACAACAGCTGAATTTATTAGCTGTAATTAGTTAAGAGAGGAATTTGGAAGACCAGAGAATAGGAGACTGCAATAATCCACATGGGAAATAATAAAAGTATTTACTAACGTCTTGAGAGAGTCAAGGTCAAAGTAATTCTTTAATTTTGTAGTCTTTCTAAGACGGTAGAAAGCAGTTTGATGAACAGCTTTGATGTGAGTGTCGAAAAGAAGAAGAGGATCCATAAAGACTCATCTGTCTTTTGCAGAGGTGGCAACCTTTGTAGTGACACTGATCTTATATCTTGAGAAGGGGTAAATAAGGGGATCTGGGGATTAGAGATTTGGAGCCAAAAATCACAACCTCAGTAAATTAACTTGTAGAAGGTTGATGGATAACCAATTTTCAGGTTAGTTAAACAGGTCACAAAACTTGAAATAAAATTTAGGGGTCCATGATTTAATTTTTAAATACAAATGGGTATCATCAGCATAAATATGAACGTTTTATTTTATTTTATTTAGTGTTTGTTAACCAGGTAGGTACACTAGCCATGAAATGACTATTTTCAGGCACGACCTGGGAGACTACAACAATCAAAGACAAGTACAATAACATTGGTACAGGAGAATTACATATAGTGTTGGTCAATACAGTTGAAGCAGTCAGTACTAGCAATACGTATAGCCAAGAAACATAACACTCTAACAGATTGCACGTAGGAGCAGGGTAAAATTACCCATACAGTTCAGGAGAAAATAAAAAATATAAGATAATTTAATTCAGCAACTAAAAAAATATTGGTTAGATTGATCAATAACATTGACAATTCATGAGGCAGTTAAGCAAGGCAATGGGTGAGTAGCATTGGGGGTAGGGTGGAAGGTGAATGATGAGCAGCTGGAGGATAGAGGGGATTAGGGAGGATTAAAACATGTGTTGGGATCAGCAAGAGATAGGTAAAGGTGCAGCTTCCTTTTGAAACTGTCATGGGATCCTGATAGTCTAAGTGCTTGGGGGAAGGAGTTCCAAAGCTTAGGAGCCGGGCGATAGAAGGCAATGGTTTAACTCATATTCAATGGATTATGGCTGCTCTTGAGAAAATGTAGATTTTAAAGAGAATTGGGCAGAGAATATACTCATGAAGAACATTAAAAGCTACTAGTTCAGGTAAGGATTCAAAATAACCAATACCAGTCTTAAAGAAACAGGACTTAAAACAGGAAGAAAACCATGATAATGCTATACCTGTAAGGCCAACTGCGTTCAGTCTTTAAAGCATCACCATATGATCAATGGTATTCAAGGCAGCAGATAGACCCAAAAGGATAAAAAATGTCTAGTTTACATGGTCGTTGCTTAATTAGATATCATTTTTGATTTTCATGAGAGCAGTCCCTGTAGTGATTAATTGGAAAGGCTTTTGCCTGGAGTTCAGTGGCCTAGCTGCCAGCCACTCCCCCTTCCTGAGCTACATAAGCAGTTCCTCTCAGCCTCATTGTGAAGCATTTTTTCTTTGTAGCTGGAGGCTCTGTTGGTCAGTCCTCTGAGCTGGCTGGGGCCTACCCCCCATCCCGCTGTTTATGTGTGTCTCTGCTGGACTTCGGTGTTTGTTTTCCTGCTTCTGGTTTGTATCTTTCTTTTGACTGTATGCTTCCTTGTGTTTTGTGTGTCTTGTTTTTGTTTTTGTGCCTTGTTCCCTGTTTTCTGTGTTGCTGTGTTTTGGTTTTGTCTTTTGGAGCTTTGTTTCTAAGCTCCTAGCATACTGCTACTCAGAGCTCATACTACTGCTTTCAGTTACTTAGAACTGCAGCCACTGCTACCGTTTATTCTAATTATTATTGTACCCAGTGCTTGTGGTTTTTACACTGTTGCTCACCACTCTCAAACTACTTCAATGCAACTGGAATCATTATCTCAGTGTTTCAGCTCAACCATGGCTGCTCCATGTTACATACTCAATTGTTTTCACCTGACGCAGGCTCATTCTGACCATAGCTATGCTGCTCATTCATGCTGTCTTTCTACTTGCGGCTTCATTGCAGTGCCTGGTTACACCTGCTTTCACAGCGTTGTGTCTCCATGTTTTATTGCAGTTTTACAACTCCGTGTACTCCATACAAATCGTTGCTTCTATGTTTATTCAACTTGTTCTTCTCTGAGGTTAGCCAAAAAGCTCCTGCTGAGGCTGTTAAACTAGTTTCATATCTGCATGTGGTTCTCGGCCTTCCATCACTTTCTTGTTTGTCCTATGGAGGGGATTGGGAAGTGTTTGGGGAGTCATGGCCCCATGTGGTTAATTATTTCTGTTCTAAATCCTGTCTTTGCTGCCAAAAATCCTCAGAGTATTTGTCACCTTGATTTGACTTTTACATGCTGGCTGGCTTGCCCCACTATTTAGTGCTGTTTCATAGCCTTATGTTATGCAGACCTACATGCAGGTCCACTTATTACTACTCTAGTTACTGACCTACATGCAGGTCCACACTTGCTTATGCAAACGTTACTCCTTGCTTACGCAAATGATTGCTTCATGTCTACTGCCATCCCTCAGCTTCAGCCTCTGGGATTCTGCTGCATTCAAGTCTGCATTTGGCCTTGAAAGGTCTCAGCACTCAATGCTCATTATGATCTCAGCAAGCTGTGCTCATGCAGCTCACCAGCTTTTCAGCTCAATCAATTTCTGGGGCATGCCAGCCATTCTATTCTGGCACACGGTTCCTGCAGCTGATGGTCTCACTCTGCATTTAGTCTGCATCTCAAGTGTGTCTAACTTGGGGCAGGATCCTTCTCACCTGGCCCTTAGCCTGGAATGTCCTCACCCCAGGCTTGGCTTTAGCTGCCTGCTATGCGACAGCAGCTCCTGGTGTAGAATTTAAGACTAGCTGACAAGGGTGGAAAAAGTTACCTCCATTGGCTCTAGTGTTCCACTATAATGGTTAGCCATTGACTTTAGTGGTTTCCCTAGCAAGGCACCTTCACCACATTCTCCCTATGACTGCCTCTAGTTCACCTGGTTTCATTTTAGGGTGAGTAGGCCAGGTGAGTGCCTCAGCAGTTGTTGCTCTTCTCCTGTGCCTTGGTTGCACATATTGTTGCAGAGTTTTCTCGCAACCTTCCACGGCATTCTTGCTAGAGGGTTTGAGTGAGAGCCTTCCTCCAAATTGGAATATTTCCCACCTCCCTTTATTTGAGTTTTCCAAATTGCAGCTGCAGAGCCATCACTAAATAAACTATCCCAAGCCTGGAGGGAAGGTGACCTAGGCCTTGGATCCCCAGAGATTTCCTCCTCATAGGGTTTTTTTCTCTCCTCCATTGCCTCTGGTCATAACTGTTAGTTAGCATAGTAGTGTCCCCTAGTTTCTTAGGTAGGTTCCACTGTTGGATGGAGGTGGAGGATATCCTGCTGTTCCCTCTCTCCTTAGAGGATCCCCTAATCTCAACACAAACCATTAGTATCATGCTACACAACCCTTGGCATTTCATTATGTTATCAAACTGAGCATCTCATTATGTTATCAGACTGTCTATGTTCTGTACTGCTACGTCACAGTTACTGCTACTACTTCATGGTTACTGCTTGCACTTATGCTTCGTGTTGTCTCCTTTTTTGGGGTATGATTGTACTACATTTCTTTTGGGGATTACTAAGGTACCTTTAGCCATGGGAATCATCCCGTAGCACCTCTAGGGGTGGAATCCTCTCCAAGGGTTCCTTGCCTTTCATACCCCTACAGGGTGGTAATTCCTCTGGAATAGAGAGTGCGAATGGCCAAAACCAAACTAACACAGTTGCACAAGCATAACACTGTACTGGCTGCATAGGACAGTGAATTGGAAAGGCTTTTGCCTGGAGTTCAGTGGCTAAGCAGCCAACCACTCCCACTTCCTGAGCTATATAAGCAGTTTCTCTCAGACTCATTGTGAAGCATTTTTTATTTGCTCCACCATCCTCCTCCTCCCTCCTCTAGCAGCAGCACTTCTCTCCTTAGGAGGATTCCTAAGGTACCTTTAGCTACGGGAATCATCCTGTGGCACCTCTAGGGGTGGAATCCTCTCCAAGGGTTCCTTGCCTTTGTACCCCTACAGGGTGGTAATTCCTCTGGAATAGAGAGTGTGAATGGCTAAAACCAAACTAACACAGTTGCACAAGCATAACACTATACTGGCTGCATAGGACAGAGAACTCTAAATATGGACTAACATTTTTCAAAGGACTGTTATCTAAGAAAGTAGTTAATTGTTGAGTTACAATCTTTTCTATCAACTTTGGCAAAAAAAAAAGAGATTTGAGATGGGACAATAATTTGCTAATATGCTGAGATCTAAGGAAGATTTCTTTTTAGGACTGGTTTAATGATTGACAATTTCAGACCTTTAAGAGCCTCACTGGAAAGGATTGATAGATTAACAAGGTTAGTAAGATGGTCCAGAATTACAACAAAACAGCCAAAGAATACTGAAACTGGAAGGGGATCAAAGGAATAAGTGGATTTCTTCATGGGTGCTAAATTTTTTGACTAGTACCTTTTGTAACTTTGCTTAATTCAAATTAGGAGGAGGCAGAGGGATGCATAATTGACAAAGGGGTCAATGGGACCAGTAGGGAAACAGAAATATTCCCTCTATCAGAGAAAAATTGGGCAAACTCATCACATTTTGCTTTGGAGGTGTGAATGGAATCTTCTGGAGAACCTGATTCATGAGCTTATCTACTGTCTGAAAAAGAAAACCTTTGTTTACCAGAATTTAATGAAATCGGATTTGAAAAATAAGCTGACTTTGAGGATTTCATTGAATTACTATAGGCCATTTGACATTCCTTAAAAAAATGACTATGGATTTCTAATTAACAATTTCTCTAGACCCTTTTTAGGTGACAGATTTCATCCAATATAAGTACTCTTGCCAAAAATACAAATGGAAAACATATTTTTGGTATTTAGTATGGAAAGCAACATGTTTATTAAGCAAACAATGTACTGCTAGACTCCCAGTACAGTAGTTGAAAGGAACAGGAGGCATAAATTATTAACACAAATACTGTTTGAATATTTAATTAATGAACCATTTTTGGTATGTTCCCTTACTTTCTAGTGCTGCTGGAAAAACATATAAGCAAAAGGAAAGACATTGAAGCTGTACAGAAAGCAAAAATACTTTACCGATCTTGCATTAATGAGAGTAAGTGACCTTTCCTCACACAAGACTACTCTTAATTGAAGTTTCACAGTTCTATGTAGTAACATGATAATTTGTTTATTTAATATTTATTTTCAGGGTAGGAGTACTGGACCAAGGTTTATTTTCAGACTTGACCTGGGCCAAAGTATGGCACATATAAAGTGAAATGACTTGTTTTTACAAAATAAACACAACTACAGATTTAAGGGTAGAAGGGACTCTGGGTCAATCATTTCTGCCTCCTTTCCTAAGCAGATATGAAAAAGTATGCTGTGCAAATATGTTTTGCTACATACAGTAGTTTATCTAATGGTGGTTCACAAGTGTTATCCTAACATGCTGCCTGTACTGGCAGGAATCTTGTAAATTGTATCGACATGGGAGTTGGGGTCTAATAGGAATGCTGTGAATGATTATTTCCCTGGTGAATTGTTGGTGAAGGGTCAAACATCTTGCTACATGTTGCTCTGGTGAAGATAGCACTTTGCCAGCAATTTGCAGCAGAAAGTTAATTTTTTTCATTTCTCCTTTTTCTTTATAGAAAAAGATTCCCATCCCTCATGCTATTGAAACACCCTAGCACATGCATCACCCCACCCAGCCCTTCCCAGTTTTCATCAATAACAGTCCCCTTCTCCCACCCACTGCAAAGCACCCGCCATCCTCCCCCGCCATATTAGAAATAACCCTTCTTCCTACCCAGTTGCAAATGTAAACCAAATCCCACTCCCAACCTCCTCCCCTCAGCCACCAAGCCAAAATTAGCAGATATTCCCCTCCCACACCACCCACTGCAGCACACATCCATACTCCAACCCCCATGCCACTCTGAGTGACTCCAACTGCTGATTACCATGAGCATGTGCTCCTACTCTTTCAGAGTAGCCAGAGAAGGTAGTCAATTACAAAATGTTTATGCACCCATTGTTTAAAGTGTGCCAGTTCTGGCCACTCATATGCAATGCAACATTGTGCCTGCCATGATACAACAAATGGGTACCCAGTAGAACACTAGGAGGGATATAGGTAGTTCAGCTGGTACCTGTTAAGGAGTGGAGTAGTGTCTGACAGTATAGTTGGGTTGGACACTGTTTAAACAAATGTAAAAGATGGCACACACAAGGTCAAAAAGTGGAGTGTTAAACTTCATTATAAGTCTAATTAAATATTTATAAGCCTAGGCAGGCTCCTGATTGGCTGCTGAATCAGTCATTAACTTCTTAGAAGTTATTAGAAGTGACCAATTAATCTGCCAACTGTCACTGTGTAGCGTGCACAACCTGAGCCACTCCGCTCAAAACCTAAAAGTAAGCAAAAAAAATAAATGGCAAAAATGAAAGTTGTTATTGCAAAGATCTGCATTTGGGTTGATACAGAAGGTGAGGTTGAAAGGATGCATAGGGACTTGGCAAGGTTGGAGGAATGGTAAAATGTATGACTGCTTAGATTCAATGCAAAGAAGTGCAAAGTAATGCACCTGGGAAACAAAAACCCAGGGGAAGAGTACACAATAGGGGGTGAGATGCTAACAACAATAAAAATGGAAAGGGACCTGGGGGTAGTCATATCAGATGACCTTAAGATGGGCAAGCAATGTGAGAAGGCAGTAAGGAGGGCTGGTGGGATACTGTGATGCATAGGGAGAGGCATCACCAGTAGAAAACAAGAAGTTTTTAACCCTCTAAACAGACAGTTGGTGAGACCCCATCTGGAGTACTGCGTGCAGTTCTGGAGACCCCATCTCTGCAAGGACTTAGACAGGATGGAGGCTGTCCAGAGGAGCCAACTACAGGATCTGCACCAGAAGACATACAAATAGAGATTAAAAGAGCTTAATATGTTTACCCTCGAGGTGAGGAGGGAGAGGGGGGACATGATAGAAACTTTCAAGTACATCAAGGGAATCAAGAGTCCAAGATAGTAGCATCTTTCAGAAAAAGAGATGTGCAAGAACAAGGGGGCACAATTTGAAGATAGAAGGGGGATGGCTCAGAGGTAATGTGAGGAAGTATGTTTTCATGGAGAGGGTTGTGGATACATGGGACAGCCTTCCTGAGAAGGTAGTGGAGTCAAAGACAGTGGGAGAATTCAAGAATGCATGGGACAGACATAAGGCAATTCTAGTGGGGGGCAGGAGGAAGTAGGCTGTTGGTTAACTAGGCTCTGCAGCATATCCATTAATTAAGGAAGTGGGCAGACTAGGTAGGCCAAGCAGTCCTTATCTGCTGTCAAATTATATGTTTCTGTATTCTATGTTATACTCACAATAACACCCTCAAAGCTGGTTATTTCTTTGGATTAGCTACTGGCTATAGGGAGGTGGCATGATGCTGTGCCTGGGGCCACCCATCCCCTAACTAGCTGGAAGTGACCAGGTTCTCGGTCATTATAGCTCAAATCACTCATCACGTCCACGACATGCAAAAATAAAGTGATAAAAAAAGTACAAGTTCAGTTACAGATCATGGGCTGGATATTCAAACTGCGCCATTCTGTGGTGCAAGCCCTTGCGCTGTTCAAAAAAGTTGCGCAGGGGTATGGCCGGGGTGATATTCAATGGAGTTGCGCTACTGAGCAACTCCTTTGAATATCACCCCCCAGCCACAGCCACTGTGCATGGCGCAGTGGAACTTGTGCCACCGCAAGTGGTCAGAGTGGAGCATTCAAGATGTGGTGGCGCAAGTTCCATTGCGCCATGTGCAAATTTCCGATATTCAAAAGGTGACATGCAAATGGGGCCATAATTCATGCAAGGCACATGGGGGGCCATTTGCATCTAATTACAGCCCCATTTGCATGCCATTAGCATGCAGGTGCGCTGATCCCCGATGACTTGTGCCTGGTGCCCTGCCAGGCAGCAGCCATCGGGGACCAACGTCCCCTGCAGCCCAATTGCGGGCATGATGTAAACCTCCCCGACTGCCCGATCGCGGGCATATTGTAAAAAGAACTCCCCGACTAGCCCGATGCGGGCATGTTGTAAAGAACTCCTCCGGACTACCCAATCGGGCATGCCATAACTGAACCCCGACTAGCCCGATCGTGGGCAGAGCGGAGTTCAACCCCTCAAAGACCAATATCCCTGGTGGTCCAATGGACGACCGATCACGGGCATAAGAGTCAAACCCACCCCCAAAGACCAACATCCCTGGTGGTCCAGTGGCCCCAACCCACCCACCCGCAGCCCCACCACCCGCTCCCCCCGTCCAACCAGCAGGCGGCAGCACCCACCTGCCTGCCACCCCACCGCCCGCCGACTGACAGATCAGTAGGGCTGCGCGTCTATTGGTTCAGGCAAGATCAATGGAAAGTGCAGCCCACTCCGTCTAAAAGCAGTCCAGATATGTGAATGAATGAATTCATTCACATATCTGAACTGCTTTCTACGATATGGGCTACACCCATATCACGTCCACTGGACCACCAGGGATATTGGACTTGGGGGGTTGAACTCCATTCTGCCCATGATCGGCTAGTCGGGGGTTCAGTTACAGTATGCCTGCGATTGGGCTGAGTCGGGGGGAGTTCTTTTACAATATGGCAGCGTTCGGGCCAGTTGGGGGGTTCATTTCACAGGTATACCGCGATTGGGCTAGTGAGGGGAGTGTCCTGCCCACGATTGGGCCACGGGGCACAGGGAACTAGTGGAGGCCACCCACAGGTGGCAGCTGCTGTGTTGCACCCTGCAATGTGGCAGCTCACCTGTGGGTGGCCCTTGACTTATTCCTTTTTTTTTTGGCTCAGAGTTGTGCAGGCGCAGGTAGGGGGTTGCGCCTGTACAACTCTGCACGGCCCGGCTTAATATCGGGCTGTGCAGTTTATGCATGGTTCCTCCCCCTCCGGTTGAGCATGCCTTCATTAGCATTGTGCTGTTGCTCAGCATGACTTGGGGGGGCGCAACTGCCTCCTGCTGAATATCGCAGAATGGCACTATTTCGGACTTGCGCAGGCGCAACCCTATTGTACATGGTGCAACCCTGTTGAATATCCAGCCCATGAAAGCATCTCACCAAATGTTAATTGACACCACCTACTCCCATATGTATTAATGTGCTCTGCCTCTTCATCAGGGCTGGGCCCTTTGTTAGTTGGGAGAAGGTGATGACAGTTAGATAACTGCATGCCTAATTTATTTATTTTGTTTTTGATACCAGGTAAGATACACTAGGCATACAGTGCATATGCCTATTTTCAAGCACCATCTGTACATCATTGTTATTGTTGTTGTGTATATGATGCCTGCTTAACCTTTTGGTCTTTGCACAGTGGCTTGTTCCTGAATCCCACCAACATGGAAAATAAATATATTTTAGATATATTTATGAAGGCCTATTTCAAATACATTTTCATATGTCTGAAGCATATGCAAAATATCTCAGATTGGCTGATTCGAAATATCTGATTTTTTTTTGCAGAATACATGTGAAAAATATATTTAATATACATCATAAACATATTTCCATGATATATTTATTATAGGTGCATGATATGTATTTTATACATCTGCTTTTATTTCTTGAATATTTTATTTGTTGTTTATTAAATTTTGTTAACCGGGTAAGCCCGCTGGTCCCCGGAGGTCTCTTTTTCAGGGGCGACCCAGAGTTAGTTACATATAAAAAGCAGTGCAGGTACAGTCCGAGTGTACATAGTGATTACATAGAGCAGTGCAGGTACAATCATAGTATACTTAGCAGTACAGTGCGTACAGAATATTTAGACAATGTACAGTGATCATTGGAGAAGTGGTAACTTTTGACATGACAACAGTGGTAGCAGTTAGACCTAGGGTAGGCAGAGCTATTGCATCTGCGCCCCATTCAGTGAAGGACGACAGGAGACAGGTTACATTGGAAATGATGGGTTATAAAAAGCAATAATGACTATTTACAGAAAATGGAACACAAGCACAGGGGTGGAAATTAGGTGCCAGTTAGATTAGACATTCCCTGGACATGCTTCAGGGAGCGTGTTTAGGCTAGTCTACTGGACAGGAGCAGGAGCTAAGTTTCTGGTGGTGATTGTGTAGCCCTGCCTGAAAGATTATTAGTGATGGGGCTTCTTGCAGTTGACTAGGGAGCTTGTTCCATAGCGTGGGGGCTGTGTGGGCAAAGGATTTACTGCCCGCTGCAGATCTGGACCTGGGCAGTTCTAGCAGAGTTTTACTCAAGGTCTGGAGGGGCCGGCTGGGCCACTTTTGGGTGAGTAGACCCAATAGTCCTGCAGGAGGATCAGCAGAGAGGAGCTTATAAGCCCAACTTAACAGGGGGTACTGCAGCTGAAGGTTCAGAGTGGGCCATTTGAGGGTGGCAAGGGCTTTGCAGTGGTGGGTCCTTGGGTGGGCACTTTTGGCAAAGTGGGCAACTTTGTGGTACAATGTCTGTAGTCGGCCTTGTCGAGTTTTGCTATACCGAGTAGGACTGGGGCAGCATAAGTAAGGGTTGGTAGGAGTACACTCTGAGCTATTGCCAGTCTTGTTTCAGGCATCGAATGTGTGCTAAGCCGGTAGAGCAGCCCTAGTTTTTGATGGATATTCTTTGCCACCAGATCTACGTGAGACTTTAGTGTGAGTCTCTGGTCCAGCGTAAGACCCAGATATTTGATGGATTGGGCCACTTTGATAGTGGCGTCCGATGTGGTGACCAGAGGCAGAAGATGTTCCTGGGAGGAACCCAGGGATTTAGGGCCAAACAGGAGTGCTTTGGTCTTGCTAGGGTTGAGGACCAGGCGATTCTCAATCAACCACTCTTCAGCCTGAGTGAAGTCAGACTGGAGTAGGGGTCCCAGGACGTCCCAGTGTGGCTCGGTTCTGTAGAGTACTGCATCATCAGCATACTGCACCACAGAGCTGCCCCCACAGTGGAGGTGGAGGTCGTTAATGAGCAGGGAGAACAGAAGCGGGCCAAGGATGGAGCCTTGAGGTATCCCCTCATTTAATGGTAGTGAGTCAGAGGTCGCACCTCACCACTTGACTTGCTGGGTGTGGTCAGTCAGATAGTTACCGAACCAATTCAGAGAGTGTTGGTCCAGTCCAAATGTGCTCAGCTTGGATAGCAGGAGGGGGTGGTCAACCAGGTCAAAAGCCTTTGTTAGGTCTATGAAGACAGCCCCCATGGGGATGCCTTTGTCCAGGGCAGCTAGGACTTCGGAGGTAAGCTTGATGAGGACAATGTCTGTCCCATGCTTTTGGTGGAAACCATCCTGTGTCGGTGCCAGAAGCTGATTACCTTCCAGGCAGTCTCTCAGTTGGCCGTATACTAGCCGCTCTTGTATCTTTGCTAGGTGGCAGAGGATGGAGATGGGTCTGTAGTGGCCAATAGGGTCTCTGGAACCACCTTTATGGATTGGGACCACGTGGGCCTGTTTCCATATTTTGGGGACAGTTCCTTCCAATAGGGATCTATTTATTTATGTGGAAATGGGTAGGGCTATAGCGGGGTCAGCCGCTTTGAGCAGTCGTGGATCCAGTCCATCAGGTCTGGGAGATCCCATGGGTTTTAGGGATTGCAGGAGGGGTAGCATGTCTTTGACTCTTACAATCTTTAGGTGGAAATGGGGGGTCAGAGTATCCTGCGTTTCGATGACTGGTGGACCCTGGTGACTGGGAGTGTGGTTGCTTCTGAGGAGGCACTTTTGGCACGAAACTGGTGGGCCTGTTTGTGTTCTGGGAGCTGTTGTCATCTTGTATGGCGCCACTGTATTTCACTTTTTTTATGTGAGTGTAGTACAGTAATATTTACTTAAGAAGTGTTAGTGCTGTGTTTTTTGTTTGTTTTGCTTCTGTAAGAGCCCAGGTCTGCGAAGAAACTGTTGAAGGCTGTGGAGGCCTCTCATCCATCATTTTGGGTCATCCCATTGTAGGTTAAATTTCCAGGCTGAGGTTTGTTTGAGCCTTTAAATAGGGAGTTGATACAGGTCCAGAAGGACTTGGGGTCTGCCAGGGTATCCCTCTGTAGAGTTTTGATATAGGCCTTTTTAGTGGATTTTGAGGCTTTCTTGCACTTGTTCCTTAGGGACCTGTAGTCAGCTAGATCTGCTGGACTAGTTGAGCATCTGGTCTTTTTCCAGGCCTTGTCTCTGCTTATCATTAGGGATTTCAGTTCACATGAAATCCATCTATGGAATTGCCCTTTCAAGCTTCTTTTCTTAACTGGGGCATGGAGATTGGCCGCCGCAGAGAAAGTGTCCTGGAAGTACTGGGCCGCTTTATCAATACTCTCTAGTAGGCTTAATGGTGCCCAGTCTGCATTTCTTAATGAGCTCTGTAAGGCCTTGGGGGAGAAGCCTGAGAAGTCCCTGGCCACTATGAGCCTAGGGGGAATCCTGGGTGGTCTGTTTTTCCAGATGCAGAAAATGGGGAAGTGGTCACTTAGGGCATCGGACATCATGCCTGCAGCTTGGATGTTGGCCTAGTTAGAGACTAGGATCCAGTCAATGGTGGAGTGGTTCCCTGTCTTTAGGTTTTGCCTGGTGACTTCAGTTATGACCTGTGTCAGGTTGGCTTCTAGGAGCGAGGCCCTGTGGGATTGCTCGCTGGCGGGGTCCCACCTCAGGTTGTAGTCCCCTAGGATCAGGAGCTCCACAGGTGAAGAGTCTGCGAGGGATCGGGTTAGGTTCTGGAGTGCAGCACTGCCACCTGAGGGGGGGGGATTATAAATGCAGCCTATAGTTATATGTTTTGCATGGCCTAGTATGATTTTGATGAAGAGGGATTCAAGCCCTGAGGAGCTTGGTAGGTCAATAGGGTATGTGGAGGTTTCCAAAGAGGAGTTCACATAGATTAGGACACCCCCTCCTTTTTTACCATCTCTGTCCTTTTGGAAGGTGTGGTAATTGGTCAACTCCACTTCATGTTCGAGGATTTGAGGCTTCTATACTTTTTAATATAGTTGACATATCTAAAATATTTTCTAAATACATGAGTTGAAAAAATATCTTAAAATACCCTGGCCCAGTGGTGCTGAGGGTTGAGGTGCTGGATGCCACATTTCGTGTCCCACCAGTGACCTGGGTTCGGGAACGTGCCTGGGTCGGCAAGGATCAGTGGGGAGGGAGGTCAGGAGATGGATTGAGCAGCCACATGGCAGCTATCCTCTCCCGGGTGGGACTCAGTCACACCTGCTGCAGGGTTGCCACCAGGTGTAGGCCTGAGGGTAGTGTAGATGGGAATGGTTAGACTAGGAAGGGTGCTGCGGATAGTTGCGTGCACGCGCCTCCACATGTGCCCAAGCAAGGGGATGGGAGAAAAGTGGAAAATGGAGCTGGTAGGCTCCACGATGGCCCTGCAGCACCTGCAACCCCCCCCCCAGAGTTTGGATGTTGGTCTCCAAGGGAGGGAGGAAGTCGACACCTTTTGCCCTTGGCCCTGTCATGGGGGGTAATTTGTGGGGGATTACTGGGAGGGTTGGGTATGGGAGAGTTGGAGCCAGAGAGTGGACCTCTCCAAGGGAGGGTCCAGAGCTGCCTGCCAGCTCTGCCGGAGGAAAAAAGGTATTTGAAAAAAAATACCCAGACAATAGATGAATTTTGATATAACATATCTTTAACCATACATTTGGGATTCCTTTTATTAGTAACCATTTAGGTATCCATAGTAGAATTATCATTTAATGATGCACTTTTAACATAGTCTTACAGATAATACATTTACACTTACCACATATAACTTACCTCTTGGTCTCACAATTTATAAAGGCTCAAACTGGTATTTATACCCCCACACTTTGGTTCCATTTTTTTGTTGCGGTGAGTACATGTACTTGTTTTTACTCTTTACCTTTCCCTCTGGTCTGTAAGCTAATGTTGTCTATTCAAACGTATTTTGAAAATAGAAATTATCATGGTTTTGGTTGATAAACTGTACTTTTTAAATATGGAAATTAGTTATGCAAATATATTCACAGTACCAAAGCAGACATTTACAAAAATATATTTGACATATACAAAAATATTCTCTGCAAAAAACTATGTTAATGCATCATTTGGGTTAAAGCATCAAAAGTAGGGAAGTGTGACCTATGGGTTTCCAAACCTAAGTCCCTACCCCACCTTGTATACAGGAACTGGCCCAAGCGGTTTGCCTTGGGGTTGTGAACCCTGATGCTCACCGCATTCCATGAATAAGTGAGATAAGACAGGTACAGTATAAGAGAATGGGATGAGCATTAAGGTTCACGACCCCAAGGTACACCGCTCGGGCCAGTTCCTGTATACAGAGTGGAGGTGGGGTCTTTGGCTTGGGAACCCTAAGGTCGCATTTCCCTACTTTTGATGCTTTAACCCTAATGGTGCATTAACATAGTTTTTTGCTGAGAATTTCCTTACTTTTTGGGAAAGTAAAATTTCCCTACTTGTATCACATTAACCCTAATGGTGCATTATCGTAGTTTTTTTTTTTTTGCAGAGAATTTGCTTACTTTTTGAGAAAGTATAATCATAGGCTTAAAAAACACAAGAGCTCGCACAAGGCTGTGGTTCACTGGCAAGTAAAGACATAGAAGCAGAGAAACCAGGCAACTCACCACCACATATGTTACTGATTCCGCCTGACACGTTTCTGGTCCCACCGGACCCTTCTCATATATATTAAAAGCCTTTGACATTTCGTGCCTTATGTAACATGTGTTTTTAGGGCTTTTAATATACGATGCATTAGTGTATATCTTTTAGTCTTATATAGTCATCTATTTTAAGTATTTAAGTGATAAGTATGTAATCTATTATGCTATTTTTCTATTGGTGAATTTTTGTTACTATGATATAATTTTTTTTTTTTGTCTACTTTTCCATTTGTAGATTATACTATAAAGCCACTAGAGGGCAACAAGACGTGTAGGTTGCAATCCTTTTCCCACTGCTCTCCCTTAACACTTCTGTCCTGCATCATTCATACCTAAATTCTCTGCTTCTCGCCCCTCTCTGTAGCATCCCTTGCACAGTCACCCAGGCTATCACTAGGCATACAATGTGGCATCCAACTAGGGTTCGAACCAGGCACCTTTTGCTCCAAAGGCAGCAACCCTACCACTGTGCCACTGTGTTTGCCACAATGTTAGGTGTCAGCAAGACCCACTCATACCTGCCCATGGTCACATCTACCACCACTGTACTCCCTCACAACACCACCCACCCACCCACACACAAACTAACCATACTACTGTTGCTAACCATGTTTCTGTCTTTTGGATGAGACATTAAACCGAGGTCCCATCTGCCTGGATTGGTGGTAGTTCAGGTGGATATTAAAGATCCCATGGCACTTCTCGAAAACAGTAGGGGAATTTTTATTAAGAAACATAAACATTACATCACAGTATTCATATATCATACCAGAAATTGTACAAAGGAAGAAAACACAAAAAAATAAGAAACATTACATAGAAGGTATACATCATGATCATAAAAAGTATTAAACATTTCTTATCAGAGAGAAAAAAAAGAAAAAAATAACTTAACAAAGGGGATCCCTGCACATTACTCTGTATTTAAACTAGTATACTAAAACTAAGGCTAAATACTCCGTTAAGTGAACATTTTGAAGTGTCTCCATAAATGGGCCACTTTATCTGGTGTAAATCTCTGTGTATCAAGTTCTTTTACTCTAATCATTTCAGCTTCTATCTGTGTAATTACCACACTGTTTGAAGCTTGTTGCTGTTGCAGAACATACTGACAGCATGCTTGCCATAAAAAGTATTGAATGGCAGCGAAAAGTACATGTAGAGTACTTTTGTGAAAGATTCTCCAAACACCAGAGTAATCTCCAAGTACTAAAGTAGCATACGAGACTCTTGTAAAAAAGGGCAGTTTCCACTTATTGGCCAGTTCTGCCCACACCTGATTGCTAGAAGGACAATCAAAGAAAAAAATGAAAAATACTTTCTTCTATGTTCACACACGTTAATTTAAGACAATACCGTTCAGCTATGGGTTTGTGTTTTAGATTACCTCTCACACCTAACTTTCCCCTGTAAGCATAACCAAACAATGTCCCATACCTTAACAGGGATTCTGCTATCATTAAGTTTATTTAAGGCCCAATTCATTTTGGCAGGGGTACATTCACGGAAAATTAAAGCCACTTGCTGTACATTGTGAACTATGTGTGAATAGAAACCTTTCATATTTAACGCCATCAATGTCTGTTTTTCTATTTTCCATTGGTGTAATTTTTTAACTGAAGGACCAGCATAAGTTGGAACTGCAAATTGTGACAACAGTTGGGGGGGGGGTATCAACCCATTTTATAAAATATTTCTGTAGGGGCCCCTGTATCCAAGACTGCCAAAGTGACTCGTTTGTCTCCCAAGCACATTTAAAGGTACTGTATAAAAAAAATGGAATGAAAAAATACCACTGGGTTTATCATATTAAGCCCCCCTTTCCTGCGTGGGAGGTAAGTAACGTCCCTCTTAACTGGACTGAGTCTGCTGCCCCAGAGCATCTGGAAGAAAATACTAAAAAGTCTAGTCTCCAAGTGTACCGGGAGGGCATAAATATAACTGACATACAGAAAAATAGGAATAATAAATTTCTTGATAATTTGTACATGATTTTTCTTTCCAAACTTCCATGTTTTCCAAAGGCAAACTTTGTTTTCATCTATGTTGATTTGTTTTTCGCAATTATAGGTGGCCATATCACCGGGACCTACCCATATACCTAAAATTTTTTGTGGCACAGTGAAGATGCTGATTCCACTTACATCTCTGATAATAGTGGTTGGCTTATTCAGGGCTATAATAGTGCTTTTGTCTTTATTCAATTTAGCACCAGAGAATTGTGCACAGGCATCAAAGGTGCTGATCGCCTTTTCTATGGAGCTGATGTTTTGAACAACAAGAGTAACATCGTCTGCATATGCAGTTACTTTCCCTGGAGTTAAAGTCTGATGAGGAGCCAGACCTATAATTTGTTTATCCCACTTTATCTGTCAGATGACTGGGTCTAGAGCAAAAGTATAAAGTAAGGGGCTTAGCGGACAGCCCTGCCATACTCCTTTTAAAAGAGGAACATCCCCACCAAATAAACCATTAACTGTTGGAATAATATTAGCATTAGAATATAATATTTTTATCCATTCCACAAATGTTTTTGGGATCCCATATGTTTCTAGTACATTAAATAAAAAATGGTGCTCAACTCGATCAAATGCTTTAGACTGATCTACTGCAACTATAAAACCTTTAAGATTTTGAGATGTACAGGCTTCACAGACCTCTCGTAAAATAAAGAGATTATGTTGGATCTTATGTTCAGGGATAGCGCATGTCTGGACCGTATCAATTAAAGTTTCAGCTACTGTTATTAATCTATTGTTCAGAATTTTTGCCAAAATCTTATAGTCACTATTAAGGATGCTGATGGGTCTCCAGTTAGATAGTTTCTTCTTATCCCCCTTTTTAAATATGTAGCATATGAGAGCTGTACTAAACTCTGTATACTTAAATTCTGACTGTAACATAAAATTAAAAATATTTGCCAGTACAGAACTCAAAAAAGGTTCATATTTTTTATAGAAGTCATTAGAGAGACCATCTATTCCTGGTGAGGTTCCTGTCTTTAACTTTTTAATTACCCCACAAACTTCTTCAGAGGTAATTGGATCTACCAATGCCTCACCAGCATAATGGCTCAACTGGGGTATTGGTGCAGTGAAAAAATTCTGTACACTACCCTTTTTTAAGGGGTTTTGGGAAAAATTTTCATATAAGTCTTGTTGCACTAATGAAAGCATTCCTAGATTGGTGTCTATCAACCAATTGTCCGATGTAAGTAAACCTTCCATAATGGTTTTATCCAGCCGTTGTTTGCACGCCTTGTAGGGATCTGAAGCTGGTTGATTATTTGTGCAAAATCTCATTCCCATGTCCAATGATTTTGCTCTATCATACTGATAGATTTTCATTTGCTTTTTTATTTCAAAATTTGCATTTATATTTCATGTGGTCCTTTGGTGGGAAAGACATAAGTCTGTATAAATGATTTCTATAGTCTAAATATTTAATATAGCTTGAGTTTGCAGAGTGTTTACCGGATGATAAAAATAGAGATTTTAAATATTTTTTTGTATCTGTCCACCAGTCCCAAAGATTATCATAAAGACACAGGGTTGAGATTCTGGCACCAAAAAGAACTTCCACCTGTTTCTAACATTCAGCTGATTCCAATAAGGAGATGTTCAGCCTCCATCTGTGTATATGGGAATAAATCTTTGGGGGTACTGTTGCTAGACTTAGAGATCCTAATAATATACAATGATCAGAGAATTCTGTGGGCTTAACTTCTATTTTATAGGGTTTTACATATTTAGACACTAGAATGTAATCAATGCATGTAGCATAGATGTGTCTGAAATTGGTTGCCCCTACATCATTTTTCCTCAGAGTTCTGTATGTATCTGACAATCCTGTATCCAGCATGATTTGTTTTAAGGCATGCGTGTCACAATATACCTTTTTGATTATGTCACCTGCATATTTCAGATCCAAACTGCAATTAAAGTCCCCTTCCCATATAATGTTCTTCTGTGTGTATAAATAAGGTTTTATTTCCTCAAAAAGATCAATTCTAGCAGATTTGGTCTGGGGGGGCATAAAGATTAATAAGGCGAAAAGCAACTTCTTTGCATGTGCAGTCTATGGCCAGAGCACTCCCAGGATGTACATCAATAAGTCTAGATACTCTGAAATTAGGGGTTTTAAATAAAATTCCTATTCCATCAGCAGTATCTGTGCCAATGGTCCAAAAGGAAGGACCTCATGTCCAATTCCTCTTAACCTGATTTACATCAACAATCGAGGATAGCCTAGTTTCTTGGACAAAGATGATGTCTACAGTAAGTTGTCCCAAATTGGCTAATACAGATAATTGCTTTTTGTAGTGTTTCAAACTACAGATATTAAGTGAAGCAACATGAATAGAGGCCATGCGTTATGTACATAAAAAGCATGTTTGGTACAAACTCCTTATATTCAGGGGCCTTCTTCGTGACTAGCTTTAGCTTTCCTTTTTTAACCTTTTTTACCTTTTCTTTCCTTAGCCTGTTCCGTAGTCTTACTTTCCTCCTCTTCAGTGATTATATCAGACCTATGTGATGCATCAGACTCTAGCTCAGATTCTCCTGTGTCTACTTATAAAGGGGAAAAAGGATTTTCCATCCTGAGGGGGGTAGGGGCAGAGGGAGGGTGGATGCTGTCTAGCAGACGCCCTAGTTAATATCCTGGCTTTAGCAACTTCAAAGGGGGGTGGCATACTAATACTTGCTTTCCCATCCCTAGAGAACTGGGACATCTCTCTACGTTCTTGATTATCATGGGTCTCCCCATTTTTTTTTCATTCCTAGGGAGGGGGTCAGCAGTTGTCAGGGTGTTAGTAACAGCCTCCCCAGGGGTATTTTCTTGAGGTGCAACATTCTGAGATTTATCCCTGCCAGCAGTTTCATGAAAGAAGTGACTTCTTTTCTCCTGGGCTCTATCGATCAGGTCATCTTTGTCCCACCCATCAGTTCTGTTTCTTTTAGCCCAAGGACACTGGTGAAAGGTGTGACCTTTATCATCACAAAGGTTGCACTGGAATATATTGTCACATAGATCAGTGTAGTGGCCATACCCCCCACATAAGGAGCATTTGAGCATATCACAGGTGCTGCTCAGATGAGCCTTAGCCCCACATTTATAACAGGCCCTTGGCTGTCCCCCATAAAAACAAACACCCCTGTCCTTGCCTAAGAAGAAGCTATTGGGGAGGTGGATAATTTCTGAATTGACCTGGAATAATTTTATTTTAAATCTCCACCCTCCCGTCCAAAATCCCTCTGTATCCATAATTGCCTCTGGGGGTCCCAGAATATCACAGAATTTCTGCAAACAGTGATACATATCACTAACGTTCACTCCTTCATTTCTGAACATGATGGAAATATATCTTATCTGGGGTTTAGTAAGGGGGATAGCATAAAAGGGTGTCCAAAGAGGTGTCTGCTTAAGGTTATTATACTTTTCCCAGAATCTCTCAAAGCTGATATTAGTTTTAAAGCTAACATCAAAGGTATCTTCCCCTGATATATGAATTAGAGCATAAACCTCTGCTGGCATGAATTTCATGGATCCCATCAATAGATGTTTTGCAACATAGTACCTGTCCGGGTGCCCTGGTAGCCCTCCCCTATACCTTAACCTGACAGCATGTCTTCTAGAGGCCTGCTCAAGTTTATTTTTAAAAGGTTCTGGTATAGGAGTTTTTTTTGGCATATCATTATTATTATCTTGAGATTTAGATTGTTCTTGCTGAGCAGTAAAACATGCAATATTAGTGCAACTTGACTTCACATTCCCCCTACCCCCTGATGGGCCAGGCACTGTAGAGGCCTGGGTGTCATCATCTAAAATCTGTGCAGTAACTTTTATAGGATCCTTTTTATCAGAAACAGTTTTACCTGAGCTCAGGGTTGGTGCTGCAGCCCTTTCATGTCCTGTTGCAGGCCCAAACAAAATGTCCTCATTTCAATCGGGGTCAGAAACCCATTTTCCTTTTTCATCCCATTTCCAACCAGATGAATTCAAGGCATCATCAGCCGACCAGTCATTCCCAAAATACTACACAGTGTCTTTTTTCAATCCAAATTGTTTTTGGACTTGTTGTGTCACTGAAATGTCTTTTGCCTGTTCAGACATGGTGTTAGCATCTCCCGGTTGCTGCACACGACTTACAGCACTCTCAGTAGAACAACTTTTCCCTGGATCATCCAAAGTACTACTAGGGGGCTCTGCAGAGGCCCAAATCATTTTTGACTGTGGCTTACCAGTAACAGCAGGCTGTAGGTTTTCTCTGGTAACATCCTCCACCATATTGTGATTATCCATATGAGTTGAAGAATTATCCTGCATAAATCTAGTGGTTTCACAAGATTGCTCTGTTGCTACCACAATTTCTTCCACATCCAAAATCTCAGTCAGCTCTTCAGACACATCCACCTCCATTACTAGCTTAGTTTGCTCTGCCATCAGCACAGTGCTTGGGCTCCCTCTACTGACAAAGAGTAGGGTAATTTCCCCAGTGTCCTGGCCAAATTTCCCTCATTCACTAAAAATACCATCAACAGCATAATCTGGTTCAAAGTCAGTTGCCATTCATCTGTATCCCCCTCCCCCAGGTCATGCCTGAAAATAGGCAGGATTTGTCTAGTGCACTTATCTGGTCAACAAAAACTAAATAAATAAAAAAATAAATACCCTGCTCAGCAACAAACCCCCAGTTGCCTCTGATATGTACACACCTTTGCTGCTGGGGGAGCACCTCACCCTTCATAGCCTCTCCATCACTCTGTCTCTCCCTACAGGCCCCCCACACCCCTTCCCTCTACCCCTCCCCCATCTCTCTGTGCCTTGAGCCCTCCATGTCTTTTCCTCCACCTGGCCATCCCAGCCCTCACGCTGCTGCCCATTCCCTGCTCATCACCTTCTAAGCTTGACAGCCACCTCTACCCGGCAAAATGCCACCAATTCATGGCCCTTGTCAGGATCTTCCACTTGCTTCTTCTACTATCTGGCAATGTTCGCCCCAATCCTGGCCCAGCAGCACCCCCCCAACTGTGGTCACCCATGGGGCTTCGACTGGCCGCTATGAATATCTGGAGCCTGCCTAAAAAAATGGCACCCCTGCAATGCTGGATAGCACAGCACCAACCAGACATTCTGGCTTTAACAGAAGCCTGGCTGTCTCCAAGTCCCCAGACTCATTTGTCTCTATTCCTGGCTATTCTCTCATTAGACTTGATTGTAACAGCAAGAGAGGCAGTGGCTGCACCTTCTATGTAAATGACTCACTGCATTACCAAGCCCTGCCTGCACCCTTCCTAGACCATGGTGCCCAAGCCCTCTCAATAAAACTCTTCCCTGACCGGATTTATCTCAACCTGTTATAGGCAATCCTAATTTTTTGCTGGACGGTAAGCTTCTCTCACCTAGTTGGATCCCTCAGATAAGTAACTGCCGTCTAGATGACTTCATGTTATCCGATAGTCAATGGTGCTCTTCTGCTGGCATTATGCATAAGTTTATGTTACCTCACACAGCAATTTTTAAGATTTTTCAATTTTGCCACTTACTGGTTAAGGTAATGGGTCCGGTTCCCCCTCCTGCTCCCAATATCAGTTTTCAGGCTACCCTTATGGAGTTGGCGGGTTTGTCTCATGCTGTATCTACAATGTATACTGCTCTGTTTACCTGGGCTTACCCTGATAATTATGCTCCCGTCTCCTTTTGGGCCTATCTCTTTCAGGGTAGAGATATGGATTGGTCTCTCTTGTGGCAAAGTTGTCATAAGTTCCTTAAGCAGGACAGACTTAGATTAACAAAATTCAAAATTTTGCATAACATTTGTTATTCTCCACAGAGGCTTGCTAGACTGGGTCTGTTGTCGTCCCCCCTTTGCACAACATGCCAGTCTCAAGAAGGTGACCTCCTTCATATTTTCTGGAGTTGTCCTAAAATTGTCTCACTTTGGACCATGATTAATCAGCGTGCTGATCCTCTTTTAGGGCTCTCAGAATTGTTGACCCCCGAAATATGTCTTCTCGGGGATTTCTCCTCTATTTCGGTGGTGAACAGGAGATATCACATAGCATTGATGTCAATGTCTGTTAAAAAGGTGGTGTTGAGGCACTGGAAGGACACGGAGGTACCATCTCATGTTGAATGGCTTCAGGAATTGCTGGCGAACCTCAGAACAGAGAGGACAATTGCCAGTCTGTACAACAAATTGGAAAAGTTTGACAAGATCTGGGGCCCACTGCAGACTCTTTATGCACTGCAGGCCTAAGTACTACCAGGTTATATTGTCTGGTGTTGTGCCAAAGAGTACTGATGCGCTGGGTTGTTTGGGGTGGGTAGTGGATTGGGCAGGCAGGGGGGTTGGGGAGAGTGAATCATTTTGTATTTTGTGTCTGTCCTTTGGGGTTTACAATGTACTCCACCATGATTCATTCTCTGTAATGGAAACTTTAATAAAATCTGAATTGCAAAAAAAACTCTTCCCTGACCGAAACCATGCTCCTCTTACTCTCACCATTGCCTACATCCCACCCCACAGCCAATCCCCTACCTGTAAAGCACTCTCTGATTACCTAGCCAGCCACTCCCACAAAATGGAACAAATCCTAGTTGGGGATCTCAACATTAACTAGCTGGCGAGCTCATCAACACACACCAAAGTTACCTTTGATGCGTTAGATATGACCCAACTGGCATCCCAGCCTACCAGGGCCAACCCCACTAATGGAACCCATACCCTACTAGATATCCTGCTCACTAATCATCCCCACCATATTACTGACCTGGGTGTCCTACCCAACGCCTTAAGCAACCACTCCCCAATCATCTTCAGCTGGTCCTGTCAGCTACCTAAACCACCACTAAATATCACCTTTTGTCGTCGACTACGCCCATGAGGCATAGTCATACTCAAACAATATCTAATTAACTGGGACTGGTCCCCTATTTCCCAAGCCCAGCACATAGATGATGCATTGCACTACTTCACCACCACCTTTAATACCGCATGTGATGCTTTTGCACCAACCATTAAAGTGACCACTAAGAAATGTAGTACCCCCTGGATCACCCCAGAACTCCTACAACAGTTCAAATTGCGTTACAATCTCTGGCATCAAGCCACTGCCTATGGTTTGCTAAGCGATATGCAGGCCTATAATGCTGCCCACAATCAGTGTACCTGGGCAATCCGCAAGGCCAAGGTGGAGTACTACAGAACCGCCCTAGCCACCTCCTGGGGTAGCACAAGAAAGTTCTGGGATAACATCAAGGAGCTTAATGGTAAATCCTACTCTTGCCCCCACAACTTAGTGTTAACGGTACTACCACCACAGACAGACTTCACATAGCTAACTGCCTCAACTCCACCTTCTCAGACCTCAGCTCAGTCATCCCTAGCAACTTTTGCATTCCAATTCAGCCTACCCCACCTCCTGAGCTCCTCCACTCCCCCTTCAAACTCAGAGTCATTACCCCTACAGAAGTGAAAGCCTACCTGTCCAAAGCCCTCCAGAGCTCCAATTACTGCAAAGACACCTTCGATATGCATATCCTATACCTTGTGCTAGACTCAGTTATCTCCCCACTCATGGACCTTCTAAATCTGTCCCTGCACCTGGGCCAGTTCCCAACCTCATGGAAAATGGCAGTGATAACACCAATATTGAAATGTGGTGACAGTTCCCTCCCAAACAACTACTGGCCCATCTCAATTCCCCCCCCACTCTCTAAAGCCCTTGAAAAGATCATGGCCAATCAGCTCACTGACTACCTCCTTGCATACAACCTCTTATGTAGGGAGCAGCATTGTTTCAGAGTTGGTCATAGCACTATGACCGCCCTCACAGAATTTGCTAACTCCCTGCACTCCATGCTTGACAAGGGGCACCTCGCAGGTGCCGTGTTTGTAGACCTCTCAGAAGCCTTCGACACGGTTTCTCACCCCCTCCTTCTTAACACATTACAACAAATTGGGGTCTCTCATTGTCCACTCTCATGGTTCTCCAGCTATCGTTCATCTAGAACCCAATATGTTAAAATTAATAATACCATATCTACTATGCTGCCTGTGCACTCAGGAGTTTCCCAGGGATCTATCCTGGGTCTTCTGCTATTCAGCATCTACCTCAATGCCCTGCCTAATTCCTGACCTGGCATCCTTCTCCTCTATGCGGATGATGCTGTTCATTACACCGCACATTCTGATCCTCTCTCTTTCCAGTGTACCTTACAAAACTCCTTCTCTCAGGTTGAACACTGGTTTGCTGAACACAGATTCATGGTCAATATTAAAAAAACTAAGACGATGCTCTATGCCCACCGCCAAAACAGATCAAAGGATTTCCCCCTGGAAATACTCTCTGCCTCTCTCATCCCACTGGAACAGGTCCAAAAGTACAGGTCTCTAGGTATTACATTTGACTCTTCCCTCTCATTCCACAAACATATAAAAATCCTCACCTCCACCACCAACACCCACATTGGTCTCCTTTACAGACATAAAGACTGCTTGCCACCTGAAGCACTTCACCTAGCCATTACCTCCTCAGTCTTATCGCTGGTGGACTATGGCCTCACAATCTATGCTGCCGCTGACCCTACGGTGCTTCATCAAATACAAGTAGTCATCAGTAAGGCCTGCCGGCTCCTCTCTGGTGCTGACAGAAATACACATACCTGCACCCTATACACGCTCACCAATATCCTCTCCCTTGAGGAAAGGCTATTATACCAGACCTGTCTCTTCACCAAAAATATCCACCAGGGTTTAACCCCAATATGTGTTATGGCTTCTCTTCAGGCAGCCACCATCTCAGCATTCACCCCGGCCCAGTGATCCTTCCCCCTTAGAGCTCCATCCTGGTACAATACCCTCCCACTGGCCGTCACATCAGTCACCAGTCTAGGTCCTTTTAAAGCTGCCTTAAAGGTCCATATCCTCTCCTCATGTCAATGCCAGTGTAACCGGTAACCTGTGGATTCTGCACCACACTGCTAGGCCAAGCACCCGCCCTTGGCCTGGCAGTGGAGAGCCCTCACTACTTCTCGCCTACAGGCTCCTCACCTCCCTCGGTTACCATATAGTTGCACTGGAATATGAATGCATTGTATTATGTATGAGACAAGGCCTCCCTGAGGTGGCTTACTACCAACTCACATCATGAATTGCTTTAGCTACCAATTGTATAGGTCTTAACCACTCATTAGGTAAATATGTCGATAGCTCTGCCCTGTTTTAGCTACCAAATGTATGGGCATTAACCAGTGCTCATTGTACTTATACTCTGTATGATTGCTGACCCACATTTATTCTATGTATGTACTGTATGAATGTCTATGTTTTAATCTGATGTGGAGCCTTTCAAAACGAGTCTATGACTCAAAGGGTTGTAATTCCAATTTCCTAAATAAATAAATAAAAAAATGTTTTATATACATGATTTGAGTATCAGATTGTGCTTTAGCCTTTGAGAAAGGGTCTTGTGGGACCAGAAATGTGTCAAGTGAGCTAATATGTGCAACAAAATGTTTTAACCAATACTTCATGCAGTGTCAGTAACATATGTGGTGGTGAGTTGCCTGTTTTCTCTGCTTCTATAATTGTAGGCATATTGCCTTCTGGAGAGGGCCCTACACTCCTGAGCACCCACAATTTTTCAGAGATTGTAATTGTATCTTTATTTTCCTCTCCATAATCCTCTAGGTAGTTGCATGTGGGAGCACATGTCCCTTTGGGCCTTGCATTCCCATAAGTCCTCCCTGCACTCCCATCCATGCATATTTTTTTGAGCTGGTGTAGTGCTAAAGATGTTTGCCTATGAGAGGGCCCTGCACTACCATCCCGTAGTATGCACAGCCAAAGAAACTTCTTACATTTACATGTTATCCCATAGAACACACAGGGAAATCTGAGAACTGTGTAACTCAACACTGAATTAATATATTTTAATGAAACCAGCAAAAGGCACATTGGTAGTTGGAGCACTTTGAAGTCTGATAAATTCAGAATAACATTCCAAATCATTTCTTCACAGCACAGTGACAAAGAAATGACTGGGTAAATATCCCATTACAGTGTTATGTTATGGGAAACAATGCAAAATTTAACCCTGCAGAGGTCCACAGCCAAGTAATATATTTTCACCAAACCACCAAAAGGCACACCTGTGGGGCAAGCCATCTGTGCCCTGAAAATTTCTGCCCAAAATTCAGACAGTTTCTTTGCTATGATGCAACAAAGAAACAGCTATTTAAAAAAATCCTTTTTCGCAAATTGTGAAAAAGAATCCTTTACCAAGCTTCTTTTTCCACAATTTCCAGAAAAAGAAAAATCTTTGTTTAGCAAATTGCGAAAAAGGATCTTGTGTCGTGGAAAAGAGAATCCTTTTACGTAAATTGTGAAAAAGGATCCTGTTTCGTGGCAAAAGATTTCTGTGATTTGTGGTAAAAGATTTTCCATTGATAACATTACATTTCTAGATCTTTTTTAAAAAACTGACCCCAGAATCTGATTCCTTAAGCCCGGTTAGGTAAACACAACTACTGGCGTTTACCAAATGCCTCTATCATTTAAAAAATGTAAGTTTGTTTGTCTCGCTAAGCAAAAACAAAATGGTGGCCGCATGAATGAGGATTCTGCATTTTCAGAAAAGGATTCCACATTTGTGAACTAGGATTCTCCATTTGCAATCAAGAATCCTAGTTTGAGCCTGACATCTAACATTTCCTATAGGAAATAATGAGAAACTTTAAAATTTAATAACTCTGGAACATTTTAATATTTTTTCACCAAACTTTCAAAAGGCACCACAGTGTTCCAAGACCAATATACCCTAAACATTTTTGGCTAAAATTCCTCACAGTTGTTGCTCAATGTGGTGACAAAGAATTTGACAAAAAGTGGCAATTTACGTGTTTTTTGACACTCTGTATTTCGCACCTGCACATCCGACCACAATGAAACCTGCTACGTCAAGAGATCTGTGGTCCCTGACAGCACATGCAAAATTTTATGCAAATTTCTTGAACAGTTGAAGTTATTAGAGTCCCAAATTTTCAGTTCAACATAGAAATGAAGATTTAACCTTAATATAGGGGCACAACTGCACTCCTATAATATATTCTACAGATACCGTATCTTGCAAGCAAGCAAGATTCATATTTTACTCACTGCAGAAGTTAGGCCTGTGCACACGCCCGCATGCACAAGCACACACACACACACCAGATCAGGAGTTTCAGAAGGCACTTCTTGGATTTTCTATCACAAAGTTTATTTGTACAGTAAAGAAAACATTGTAATACTAAAGCCAAAAGTAGCAATAATAAAAACAAACCTCCACACAAGATTCACAAGACTAACATTTGGCACTGCTTTTGAAAAAAGCATGAGAACATGAAAAGTCAATCCTTTGGGGAGGTCTGTTTTTTACTATTGCTACCTTTGGCTTTGGTTTTACAACATTTTATTATTTATACAAATAAACTTTGTGGTGGAAAATCTAATAACTGTCTTCTGGAATTCCTGATCTGGTGTGTGTGTGTGTGTGTGTGTATCTAACTTTTACCATGAATGCTGTTTATATTTATGTTGTGAGCACCATTACATTTTGGAGCAGCCTTCTTTGATTGTATACATATTTTACTATAAGATATGTAGAAATAGTACATTCAATATATATTTACAGAATGTAGTCTAAATATATTATAAAGGTGTACGTAATATATATTCCAGTCATATTTATAAACTATAGAACATATTTCTTTGCTATGTAAACATATATTTAAAATTATATATATATATACAGATATATGTAATAAATAACACATATATTTTACATACTTTCCAGAAGTATATCAGGCCAACCCTATTTTAATGTATATGAAATATGTCTCAGAATATACATCTCTAATATGAATCAGAGAAAGTAAAAATAGGAGCACTGGGACCAAGGCTGTGGTGCTAAGTGCAAAGTCAGAACATGTGAGAGAAAAAAGCACCTGCTGTATGGACAAAACACAACTTCAAGTCCTTTGTGTAAAGTGCAATTGTGGCTTAAATGATAGCATTGATCTTGCAGCTTTCTTGAGTAAATATAGAGAGACTATCTGAATAGGCATCATAAATAGCCTGAATATTTGCACTGTCCCCAAAAACCGGACCAGGAAAACATGAGTTAAAATGTTAAATTTTGAGCTAACATAGAGTAGCTCATTTGGGTGGTTGTCTAGTCACACTATTTGTAACATAGCACTGGTTTTGGTGACATTCCCTATTTCAAAGATTTGATAGTGGATACTAAAGTTAATAGTGCCTGGGTTAAAGTCTTAGGGCTAGATATTCAAAGCATTGCTCCTGGCGCACAGCCCTAGTGCTGGAATAGCGCTGGATTTGCACCAGGCTGTAATATTCAGAAGCCCTAATAGCACTGGCACTATGTGATAGCACCAATGCTAAAATGTGTGCTAGGGTGGGAGTTAGGGGAGTGGCCATGAATGCTGACTGCGTGGCATATTGAAATGTATAGAGCTGCGCTATAGGCATTAGTGCGACCTGTATGACAGCGCTAAATACTGCTGACAAAAAGCTGGCGGTAATATAGTGGTGCCCCCCCAGCATGATCCCTGAGCCCTGGTAGCCCCAATAAGCACAGTAATCCCTGGTGTGCTAGTGGTCCCCCCACCCCCCCAGCATGATCCCTGACCCCCGTATCCATGGTAATTCAAGAATTTCCCTGGTCTTCTAGTGATCCCCCAACCCCCAAGCATGATCCCTGACCCCCATAGCTGTGGTAATTCAAAATTTCTCTGGTACTCTAGTGATCCCCACCCCCAAGCATGATCTACAACCCCGTAGCTGCAGTAATTAAGAATTACCTGGTGTTCTAGTGATCCCTCACCCCCAAGCATGATCCCAGACCCCGTGGCTGTGGTAATTCAGAATTTCTCTGGTGTTCTAGTGGTCCCCCCAACCATGATCCCTGACCCCCCATAGCTGCAGTAATTCAAGAAGTTCCCTCATGTTCTAGTGGTCCCCCCACCCCCAAGCAGGATCTGACCCCTGTAGCCATGGTAATTCAAAAGTTCTCTTGTGTTCTAGTTGTTCCCCCCAACCCCAAAGTATGATCCCTGAGCCCCGTAGCCACGGTAATTCAAGAATTACCCTGGTGTTTTAGTGGTCCCTCCACCTCCAAGCACAATCCCCGACCCCCGTAGTCGCGGTAATTCAAGAAGTTCCCTGGTGTTCTAGTGGTCATCCCACCCCTCAGCATGATCCCTGACCCCCAGTAGCCCAGAAAAGACAGCAATACCTGGTGGTCTAATGGTGCCTCCCATCCAGAAGTGCGATGCCTGTCATCCAGTACAGAGACTAGGTACGATACCGGTAACTGGCTCAGCCCTCCTCTCACCACCACAGCCGGCCGCCGACTGCAGTATGTATGAGTGCTACTCCATTCACCCACTTGCTTTTAGGAATTCTGCACCAGTACGGCGGCCGACCATGGTGGTGAGAGGAGAGCTGAATGTTCAGGCGGGCGGCACACTCTGGGTGGGGGACCACTGGAACCAAGTATTGCTGTCTTTGGGGCTACCAAGGGTCAGGGATCATCTTGAGAGGTGGGGACCACTAGAACACCAGAGAAATTCTTGAATTACCATGGCTACGGGGTTGGGGATGTGCTTAGAGGTGGGGAACCACTAGAACACCAGGGAAGTCTGTAATTACAGTGGCTACAGGCTCAGAGATCATGCCCAGGGGTGGTTACCTGAGAACACCAGGAAGTACTTACAGCAGCTGGGGCTCATGGATCGTGGCAGGTGGTGACTACGGACACAGAAATATTTTAATTACCTTGGCTGCAGGGAGGTCGGGGATTATGAACGAGGCTGCTGGGACCACTGGGGAACCAGAGGCTCTGTATCGCAGCGAACAGTCATGGATCATGCTTTGAGGGGGTGGGTACCACTAGAAACTAGGCAAATTCTGTAATTACCTACAGCTATGGGGTCCGGGATCGTGCTTGGGGTATGGGGTGGGGTGGCACTAGATCATACCTCTCAACCTCCTGCTTCATAAATCAGGGACAAGACTTAAAAAAATCAGGGCAAAGGACCAGACTCAGGGACACATCTTCAAACTTGATGATATCCACTCAGGAAGCTGGTAGAATATGGGGCTTAGTGCAAAATGCATTTTCTAAGGAAGAACATCTCTCCTAACTTTAATGTTTGACATTATTTTGTACTCCCAACTCCCACTGTTTGGTCATGAAAACACAATTTTTAGGAAGGACAGAATACAGTTTTGAGGCAAAATCAGGAACCTTCTTGAAAATCAGGGACAGTTGAGAGGTATGCACTAGACTACCAGGGAAAAATAATGTTATAGAGTGGAACAGGGGTCAGCAGTCATGCTTGGGGTGGGGGTCCACTAGACTACCAGGGTCACTTATGTGTATCAAGCACACGTATGTATGGGTGCATTGTATGCACTCATACTTCCTGACTGTCCCTACTATTCAGGGTGGTCCCTGATTTAGTCTCCAAATGTTCCTCTGTACCTCACAGAATAT
Source organism: Neoceratodus forsteri (assembly GCA_016271365.2). Classification (NCBI taxonomy): domain Eukaryota; kingdom Metazoa; phylum Chordata; order Ceratodontiformes; family Ceratodontidae; genus Neoceratodus; species Neoceratodus forsteri. The sequence continues at coordinate 560,967,823 of CM057458.1, forward strand.
GTATTACTTTTACTGTGACAGAACAGTGGGGATTAACCCCACACATTCATGTCATACATGACTGGTTCTGCTTCTGGAACAACTTAACATACTAACATACTATTTGCCAGCAGATTAGGCCTTATGGTCTATCGAGTCTGCTCGAACCTAGATCCTTAGTTGGGTGCCGAGACCCTCCCATCCCTTGTGCTCCAGAAACCCCTATCGTCCATCTCCACCCCCCCGGGACAGGCCATCATCTGATACATCCACTTTCTGTGTCTGTCCCACCCTCTCTTGAAGCCCTCCACTGTGGATCTCTGAACCAGCTCACCAGGCAGTGCATTCCAAGGGTCCACCACCCTCTAAGTGAAAACCTCCTCCTCTTTCCCCCTCACCCTTCCACCTTCCAACTTCAAACCATGCCCTCTGGTGATACCTCCCTGCTTTGGTCTAAAGATCCCTCCATGTTTACCCTATTTATTCCTTGAGGTACTTGAAGACCTCAATCATGTCCCCTGTCTCTCCTCTCCTCCAATGAAAACAGGCAGAGCTCCTCAAGTCTGTCCTCATAAGTCAAATCCCTAGCCTCGTGTAATCTTTGTTCCTACTCTGTACCTCTCCAGGAGCTGTATCCCTCTTCAAGTGTGGTCTCCAGTACTGTACACAGTACTCAAGGTGTGGTCTAACCAGTCCATTGTACAGCGGCAGAATCACTTCCTTGCTCCTAGAGGTGATCCCCTACGATGCATCCCAACATCCTGTTTGCCTTGCTAGTTGCTCTCCTGCACTGCTCAGAGTTATTCATACATGTATCCACCATGACCCCTAGGTCTTTTTCCCTAATAGGGCCTCAGTGCCTCCCACTCCCAAGGGTGTACCTGTGTTTAGGGTTTCCCCGACCAAGATGCAACACCTTGCACTTGGTGATATTGAAATTTAATTTCCATGTGTGAGCCCAGCTTTCCAGGGTGTCCAGGTCCCCTTGCAGGGCCAACCTCCCCTCTTCTCCCTCAACTACTGCTCCCATCTTGGAGTCATCCGTGAAGAGACTCATTTCACACCCTATACCCTCCCTGATGTCCGATATGTATGCATTAAACAGGATCGGACCCAGGACCGAAGCCCTGTGGTGCCCACTACCAACCTCTCTAGGGTTGAGGCTCCCCACAGACCACTACTCTCTGAGTGCATCCAGCTAGCCAGTTTTCAATCCATCTGACCATCAAAGGGCCTACTCCTAACCCCATCAGTTTCTCCACCAGACCATTGTGGGGGACAGAGTCAAACGCCTTGCTGAAGTCCATGAATAATACATCCACAGGCTTACCCCTGTCCAGTTCTGATGTTACCCATTCATAGAACTCCACAAGGTTGGTTTGACATGATCTACCTGGCACAAACCCATGTTGCCGACTATCCAGACCTCCCACCTCCTCCAAGTACACCCCAATCGTTCCTTTAGTGTACTCTCATTAATTTTTCCCACCACTGAGGTCAAACTGATGGGTCTATAGTTCCTAGTACTTCCCTCGACTCCCCTTTATGGTTGGTACCATGTGCCTCTGCCAATCCTAGATACCCTCCCTGTCTCAAGTGACCTGCTGAAAAGCTCCGCCAGAGGTGCAGCCAGTATGTCCGCCAATTCCCATAGTACTCTGGATGAATGCCATCCATTGGGAGATTTGTCTTTCTTTAGGGCCTTGAGGGCTAACCCACACCCTTTTGGCGGAGATAGCATCATCTGTCCCCTCCACCTTATTGGTCTTTTATCCTTATCCAGATGTGACACCCTGGGTACCTTTCCCTCCCTCTTGCTCCATTTCTGTTGCTCCCTGATCCCACTCCTGCCACTTCTATCCCTTCATTGCCTTGCTTTGTAGATATCCCATCCTCCTAGTGAACACAGAAGCAAAGTACTAGATTAAATACCTCTGCCTGGTCCTCGCCTCTTCCACCCCACCCTCCTTCTGATCTCAATCTGCTGAGATGGCCCTTAGTTTTCTCACTCCCCAATGTACGGAAGGACCCCTTTTCCCTCCATGTATCCCTGTGCCAGCCGCTGCTCTTTACTGGACTTTGCTCCCTCACCATCCGGTGACTTTTCTGAGCATAGCTGGTACATTTCCTTATCCCTATCCCCTCTTGTTGTTTTATATTTTTGTAGGCCTTCTTTTCTCTGACTGCTACCTGTACCTCACTGGACCACCAGCATGGTTTATGTGACCTTGCTCCTTGCGTTTCAACTTAGCGCAGATCCTGACTGCCTCATGAAGTCCCCGTTTTATGACCTCCCATCTCCTTTCCACACTTGTCGTTGAGGTAATCCCCTTCAAGTGATCCTTGAGAATATTTCCCATGCCCATAAAGTCTGCCCCCCTGAAGTCCACTGCCAGTGTCCTAGATCTCACCCCCACTCCTCCCATGCTTATTTGAAACCAGACAGTATTGTGGTCACTCCCAGACACTCCCTGTACAACCATGTCCCTTACCAGATCCCCATCTGCCAGAACCACATCCAGGACATGCCCCTCCCTTGTGGGCTCCATCACATGCTGTGATAAGAACACATCCTGGAAGCCATCCAGCAGCCTCTGCTCCTTGGCCACCTTAGAGGACATGGTTCCCCAGTTTGTACCTGGCATATTAAGGTCCCCATCAACACCACTCCTTCCCCTTTGGACCACACTGGGCAATGATGTTGTCAGCAAACCATCCTCTAGAACATCACTCATCCCAGGGGCCTATATCTACTCCCAGCTTGACCTTATCTCCTGCTGGGGATCGTAGAGTGACCCATAAGGCCTCCACGTTTCCTCCGCCTCTTCTACCATAGCAATTTCTATGTCATCTCTAATGAACATAGCCTCCACCCTCTGCCCTCCTTCTATCCTTCCAAGCATAGTGTACCCAGTACATTTGGGGTCCCAGTCATGGTTTTGTTGTACGTCTCGTGACCGCCGCCACATCCACCCCGAACAGCATGGCCTGGAACTCCTGGCAACTTGTTTCCAAGCTCCTGGCATTTACTAACACCCAACCCTCACCCCTTATCCCTTGATCCTCTTGTCTGAACCCCACCCATCTCCTTATACTCTCCATCCTCCCTGCTCCTCCTGAAACCTCCACCTCCCAGTCTGTTCCCCTCCCCTTGGGCTTGAAGGCTACTTCCCTCATCTGGAGGAGAGGGCTTCTGGTCAGCCCCTTCCTTATCCCTTCCCCCCCTTAACACAAATTCCCTTATTCTATCAGCATTCTGAGTGCATACCTCTTAAACTGTGTCCCTGATTATGGGTCTTTGTCCCTGATCCTTTGAAGCCTTATCCCTCCACAGGAGGCAAGGGGATTGTGAGGTATGCATGCTCCGACTGTGCCTGCCACCACACAGTTCCTGCTGCTTCCAGCCTGTACTTCTATTCTGACCAACAGGAGATGTTGTGGGCATGCCTTTTCCAGCAGCGTCCTGCCTGTACTACCATTCCAACCAATAGGTGGTGCTGTGTGCTTTTATTTTATTTATTTATTTATTTTAGTCTTTGGTAACCGGGTAAGGCCCACTAGGCACAAGTGCCTGTTTTTAGGGGCAACCTGCGAGCACTGGGCAGTTAAGTGACTTGCTTAGAGTCGCACAGTATGCAAGTGGAGGTTGTGAGAATCAAACTCAGGTCTGGTCTGCTGGATGTACCAAGCTCATTCACACCTCATTCCTCTAATGTCTAGGCTATAATGCCAGCCCAGCACTGTGCTAACTGCATGGTAATGTATGTTAAGCAGCACATAATGAGATGCAAATGTGCCTGTTTGCCCACAGATTACTTACGTAGGCTCATTTGCATGGGAGCTTTGAATATAGCTCCCGTTTGCCCCGGGCTAGCCAGTTTGCACTGGGCTAATGTGTTAGCACTGTGCAATCAGGTTAGCCCGGGGCAAACCTTACTTCAGTGTAGCACAGTTTTGCACTGTGTGGCTTACATTGTTGTTTGCAGTAGATATCAGACATCTCTGTGCAATCACACATGATGTTCTCCACCTGCAACACTGCTTGCTCCAGAGTCTAATGAGCTGCAGTTGCAGTGTGCACTTCACTGTTGCTATATTAGGTGCTATTCCTGGGTAATTTTTGCCCTGCACTCCTGGCCCTGTTTGCCTGGCTTCCTTTGCTTGCTATATTCAGCTGTTTTTTCACCGCGCTATTTCCTTTTGAATATAGCTTGCTTTGTGCTCAGGGCTAAGTTTGCCCGCTGGGCAGTGCTAATTTAGTCCCGAGGCAAAGTTTTGAATATCTGGCCCCTAATCTCTTCATGCACTTGCCAGAATGGTAATTAAATATAAGAAATAAGTATTTGAATAAATATAAGGTGCGGATGATGATTTACTTTTTAGAGAAGTTATTTTATACTTCCCAAGAAATTACTTTCCCAAGTTTTAAATATGAATTGTATTGATTAAATTGTAACAATATACCTTTTGTAACAAATGTTTTAACTATGCAGTGAGATTGTGACTTTGAAAGGATGCACACTCACTTTTGTATGAGAATAGAGTTCATTGACTGGTTAATGCACTGATAGGTGCTCCCTGATCACTGTATATATAAAACACTTTAACATTATCCTCTAGATTACTCTGAGGAAGCTTAGCAGTTACAGTAGCTAAGTGAAGCGTCAGTTTTACCTGTGGTTTGCCACCGCACTCTGTGCCATTCATGTTGCTGTTGCCACGATTGCACTTTATATAAAGGCTTGAAAACCAGACTAACGGTGTCCTTGTGTTTTGTCTGTGTAGTGGGTGCTTTTTCTCTAACACACAATAACATACACCTATTCTAGAAATTACAGAGTAAAATTACACATGCATAATACCATAATATTTCATTAGAGTCCACAAAAACATTAAAAAGTGAAACTAAATATTTTTTTACTAGTATAACAAAATATACACATTGGCCCAGATATTCAAACTGCGCTCAAAATGAGCGAAACAGCAGGAGCAAGCAGAAACCAGTTGAGCAAATGTGCAACAGGTGCGATATTCAAACATGGAGCAGAACAAATTGCGCAAGCAAGCAACCAACGTCTGAATATCGCACATACTGCGCCATAGCGCAACCAGGAAGGAGAAGCTGAGCCGAAAAGTTGCGCTATGGAGCAACCAGGGCAGCTCAGCTGAGCATTCCAGAGGTGCCATAGTGAAGCAGAGCCCCCCCCCAGAGCAATGGAACTGCACATCCAGGGAGGCAGGCTGGGGCCCACCGCCAGCCATGCCACACACAGGGCACAGGAACACACTGCAGAACCCACACCATACCTGCACACCTGGGCACAGCATCACTGGGGGTGTGATTTGAGGACTTACTGGGCCCATGGGACAAGCCAACACAGCATAGCGGAGCTATGACACCCCAGCACAACCACTGGCATGCTGAAAGTGCCACACACGGGGTTGACAACCACAGTGCACAGCAGCCCCCAGCACTCGCTGCACTGTGACCCCAAGACACCACTATGTGCAGTGACTGGCACTGCAGGAAACCATGCATCCCCCAGCACACGCAACCCCTGCGCAGCACAGAAGCCTACAAGCCAGACACACCCTGTGCACCCAGCAGTGGTGGCAGCAGATGGCAAGACCAACAGAAAGTCACTGCCATGCTGGAGATACCTCCCCATGCACACACACGCACACACACACACACACACCCAGGACCATACCACCCCAGATGGCATGTACAACCCTGCAACTGAGCACCCATAGCCAGCTGCAAATCAGAGACTAACACAGTATTCATGTCAAAATAGAAATGTATATTGAAAATATTAAATAACAAAACAAGAGAAACTATTTACAAGGGGGGGGACGGGTACAAGGTAGGGGTGTTCAAGGGAAGGGATTAAAACTTGGAGAGGAAGGCAGGGTGGTAGGGATGGGAGAAGTGGGAAGGGTAATGTGGGCTATGGCCCCAGCCGGCTGCTGGTCCTCCCTGCTGGCGCACCGTCCTGTGCCGCCTCGATGTACTTCCATGGCGCCGGATGGCTTGCAGGATCTCCTGGTTCTCGATGCTAAGTTGTGTGAGGTGCCTCACATCACGCGCCAACCTCCTGAGAACCCTCGAGGCCTAGGGAAAATGGGAACACAGTCAATGGCTGTGACTGACCACAACCCTGAACACCACCCAACCTGCAAGCCATATAGCCCAATGTCCCACACCTGTGATGGCATGCACCCACCCACAGTGAACATGCACATGGCCATCACAAACAGGCGGCACCAGCTATGCGCACCACTGTACACACACACTGCCCATGTCCATCACAGCACAAACAACGCTGTCCAGTGACGTGGCAATGTGGTGCGATGCCAGTTACACAGCTATGTGCCCAGTGCATGCCTGGACCACCAGTGACACATACACAGACATGCTGTGATACTGGACAGTGATGCATGTCACCTGTGTCGTGCATACATACATAGATACATAGACAGTGTCGTCAGATAAGGGCCTATGGCCAACCCAGTCTGTCCATTTGAGCTTGTAAGTTCACTTTGTTTTCCTAGAAGTCTGTTGCCTCACCCTGATCTCCAGAATTCTTCATGTCTGTCCATGCATTCTGAAATCCCGTGATTGTTTCAGCCCCACCACTTCCTCTGGCAGGTGTTCCACTTGTCCACCACCCGGCTCTGTGAAGAAATCCTTCTCCATGTGTCCTCTGAATCGTCCTCCCTCCAACTTCATCCGATGCCTCTAGTCCTGGAACATCTTTTCACTTCAAAATAGTGTGTCCTGCACCCTGATCCCCTGTAAGATACTTGTATGTCTCTATCATATCCCCTCTCTCCCTCCAGGGAGTACATGTTCAGTTCCTTCAACCTGTCGCATAGGACCCGTGTGATGCAGCCATGCACCATCTTTGTTGCCATCCTCTGAACCTTCCCTGCCCACTCTACGTCCTTACGTAGGTATGGTCTCCAGAAATGTACACTGTACTCCAGGTGGGGCCTCACTAGTGTCTTGTATAGTGGAATTATGACCTCCCCTGTCCTGCATGATTGTATTGTGCAGGGCTAGTGGACTCCCCCCCCCAGCATGCAATAGTATCCATGAAGTCATGATACTCACATTGCTCAAGCAGCTGTGTCTGCTGCTGTTGCTCTTGCTGCTGTTGCTGTGGCTGCTGCTGCTGCATCCGGGGGGCGACTCCTGCTGCCACCGGTGCCCTGGCACGGCCCTCCTCACCCGGCCCTGCATCTCCACATCCTGGCCTGTGGGAGACATATGTTGAGACAAACATCAGTGTGACTCAAAAGCAGACTCCCCCTGCCCCAGTGAGAGTGCCTGCCCACAGCTACACCCATCCATCGCAGACAGCTGCACACACCGGACACAGCCAACCGTGTCCGAGCTGTCACCTATGCACAGCCACCAAAGCACACACACACCCCTACAGAGAATACAGGTGCATAGATGGTACACTCACCTGGCCTAGGCATCATGCCCCGCCTGGCACGTGCCCGCAGCCTTGCCAACATGTCTGGCTCCCTCCGGTGGAGGTCACTGTACCGGTGCCGGCACTGCTCAGCAGACCAGCACCGTCCAGTGACCCCCACCAGGTCAGTGGCCACTTGCTGCCACACCTCTGTTCTTGCTATGGTGAGGGGGGCCTCACCATAGAGTGCCTCATAGTGGGGCTCTACTAGGGCCACCAGGTTGGCCACCTCCAGTGGGCTCCAACTCACAGCCCTCCTCCTAGCCATGTTAGCCAGTTTACAGCAGGCAATATGGCCCTGCTGCACCATGCCACGTGGAGATGTTGCGCAATAGACCACCACAGGTTCAATTGCGCTGTTCGAACAGCCACATTTTCACATAGCGCTCGTCACCAGACAGAGCAATAGGGACGCAACATGGCAGGCGAACAGCGGCAGGGGGCAAAAGGCATACATAAATATGAGTAATGGTAAGGTTACTTGACTGCGCCATCTGGACGTTATAGGTATCCCGGGCGCCGACCCAATAGCGCGTACCAGTGCCACAGTGGACTATTGCGCAGTAATGCCAGCGTCATATAGTGGCCAGTGCTGTAGCACCACTGGCACAATGGTGGCCATGGCCTGAATGCCTTATCGCTACCAGCATCGAAGAGGCGAGACGACGCGTAGTTTATCTGGGCATGCAATGCAGTGTACCATTATAACAGATCTGCACCATTGGCTCAGCCGACTTTTCCAGATATGCAAAGCGCAGATTCATGAGTATTCAACCGACATTACGCAAATCATCTGATCAGCATTCATGGGCGAGTGGCGCTGACGGAATGTCGTTAAAGTTGCCCACTCTAATTTGCATGTGTTGCACTATAAATGTGCTGACAGTGGGCCGTCTGGCCAGATTCGGTTACTGCAGGTGAGAGATGAGTTGCATGCTGTGTGATGTTCAGGACAATGCTCATGGGGAAATGCTGTAGACTGCAGAGTGACAGGTGTCCACTTCCACCCATACAGATCACCATGTCCGAGCAGAGCCAAGGTGAGGGTGAGGAGACGGTGGGCGAGGAGGAGGCCTAACTTCACAGCGGTAGAGACGGGAGGCCCTCTTCCAGGCCTACTCTTGGAAGATGAGCCACTCACTGAGTGGACGGAGGGGCACCCCTCAGTCCCAAGTGCTGCATGGGAGGGGTAGCTCGGCCGTTAACTCTGCATGGAAGCCACCAGCGCCGTGGCAGGAATGCAAGAAAAAGATGGGGACTGACCGCCGGAGGTTGAAGGAGAAGGTGGCAGCCTTCAGGGCGGCACGTGCTGGCACTGGCGGGGGCCCGCCAGTGGTGTTGCAGCTGACCCCACATGAGGAGACACTGGTCGCAGCCATGCAGCTGAGTGCCATTGCGGGCATGCCAGGTGGAGGATTCCAGACAGGTGGAAGCCCATCACTGCACGGTATGCCATGATGGTGGTGTTTGGGGGTGGTGGTGGCGGTTGTTCACATGCACTCACATGTACTCTCTTTCTGTTACAGATCCTGTTCATCTTCAGGAGATGGTGGTGGTGGGTCCAGACAGTGATGCGGACCTGCTGGACATGGAGGAGGGACCATCCACCTCCACCACCAGCCAGCAGGCACTGCAGCAGCATGCACACTGGGCCAACAACTCTGGTGTCAGTGATACTGGTGAGGGGTTGCACAGCTGTGTCTCAGCAGTCTGGCATGCAAGCATGCCAGCATGCTGTGACCATGGCATGTAGACGCACTGCACCATTGATGATAGAAGGCCTGCAATGGGTAGTGATAGGTGTGTCTCCATGACGGACACACGGCAGGCCAGCGACGCGCCCCCTGGGCCTTTCTGGTTCAAACATATGTAGCAGCATGCTGGCACAGTCCCAGACTGTGCCTGTCAGCACCGTGGGGCAGCACCGGTGGCTGTGCAGGTGTCTGGCACTGTTGCCAGCACGGTGTGGAACAGGTGGACCTGGGCACAGCGGTTGGAGGGGCAGCAGCAGCAGTCGCCCACACCAGGTCTGGGGGTACAGTGTCAAGCAGTGGCACATGTCCACCGCCTTTCATCCACCCATACCTGGTCCTGGCGAACAGCGCCCACCCTCAAGGGTGATGTGCATCAGGACCGTCCACACCCTGGGGGTCATGATGCCATTGGGGCACAGTACCCATTGGACGCGCACACCTGCCTGCTGCAGGAATCAGTACAGCTGCAGGGGCGGGTTGCAAGGTCCGTGGAGGCACTGTCTGTGTCTGTGGAGCGGCACAGCAGGGAGTGTGCTCGGGACTGAGCCGAGCTGGTCCGTATGCGGACGGATGTGACCGCTGCCATTGACAGGCTGACCCAGGCAGTGGTCTCTGTCATGGACACATTGGGCACACAGTCAGGTGCCCCTGTACTGCACACCCCACACAGTGCACTCTCCACTCCCCGTTCCCGGCATCGTGCGACACCAGGCCTGTCGACGCCGGGTTCTGCTGTGGGCATCCCGAGCACCCCTGGTGCAGGTTTGTTCGACGTGCTGCAGACCCCTGTGCGGGCAAGGTCGCTAGTGCAGTGGACCCTGGTGAGGCACAAGGCCACCCATGTGGCCCCTGCTCAGCCTGCCCGTGTTGTTGGGTCACGGGCGGGCCGCACATGCATCCGGTGGTGGCCGTGGGCAGCTTACATGACTGAGCTGTCTCCCAGACGGGCCTGTCTGGTGCTGCCCTGTGTGCAATGTGTCTCGGTGGGCAGTGCACTGCTGGGTGCTCTGCTCACCACGCCTACACGGACCACCTGCACACCCTCCCAACTGCTGTCCACAGGTGCATGCACATTATGCCTGCATTGCACTGTACACAAGGTGCAGGTGCCCAGGTTCCGGACACATACTTGGACAGTACAGGTGGTGGGGTGGTCGTGGTGCTGTGTGTTAGCAATGTCGGTTCTGCAGTGCTTGCATCTGCCCATGCACGCTCTGTGCCTGGTGTGTGTGTGTCTGTGTCCATATAAGTGCTCACCCCTCATTACTTGCACCCGTGTGCCCCCTGCCTGTAGTTTGCGATGGACAGTGTTGCTGCATGTCCCTTGACTTACCTGTGTCGTGCGTAGTGCTCCTCTGTGATGGTGTCCCGGTGCAGCTGGGCCTGCCGGATCAGTCGGGGTCCCTCTGTCCTAGGGGGCTGCTCATCACCATCATCACCGGCGCCACTGGCGTCCCCGCCGCTGTCCCCCTGTTCGACCTGTCACGGCTATCCCATGGTCTTTGCCTTGTGCAGGATACAACAGGCCAGGAATATCCACAGGCCTTTTGGGGCTGTACTGTAGGGCACCCACTGAGGTGTCTAAGCATTGGAAGCATGCCTTGAGCATCCCAAACACCCGCCTATGATGTTACGTGTTGCGGCATGTGCCTCATTATAGCATAGCCGCGCTGGGTCAGTGGGGCGCCGCACGTGTGAGCAGCCAGGGGACGGAGTGGGTATCCACAGTCACCTGTGTGGAAGATAGTGGAGAGCAGTGTCATGTTCAGGTCCATATTGGCCATCTCCTGTGTGCACTACCATGGCACCTGTGTCATTCCTACCCTTTCCCAGAGTTTGCATTCCATACATTGTGTACTCACCCACTAGATGTCCTGTGGGGATGTCCCACTCTCGAATCGTGGCACATGCAGGCTGATACCATATGAAGGCATCATGTGCTCTGCCAGGGTGTGGCATGAGACATTGATTAGCGCCCAGTGGCATCACACACCACCTGGCAGTTGACACTGGAGAATCCTTTCGGTTCCGATGCGCGTGGCCTATCGGCCAGGTGGCGCACGGATGGCCACATGGGTGCAGTCTATGGCCCCTAGCAGCGCCAGGCATATGTGCTACCCTGTTTGAACTCCCCATGTTTGCTGTCGCTCTGCCGCGGTGCTGGGGAAATGGATGCACTGGGCAGCATGTGGCAGCAGCGCTGAGGAATTGGGGAGATGCCTGACGCGCCCACTGTGTGATGCCTGTGGTGTCCCCTGTCAGCCTCTGAAGGTGCCCGTGGTGAGCAGGCACATGCAGGCTGTCACCTTGGTCTCCACCGACAGGCGTGACTCCATCGGTGAGGGTGCCTGCATCACATCACTGCACAGCTCACAGAGCCTCTCCAGTATTGCCCTGTTCAAGTGATGTACTGGCCCATAATCTCTACATCTATGTACAGCTCCAAAGCTGATACGGAACGCAGTACACGCCTGTCGGGGCATATCACTGATGGGTGGCCTCCAGCCCGCGGCCCCCTGCAGCATGGATTCTCACCTCTCATTACAGCCTATGTGGAAGCTGGCACTGTCCATCTCCTGGCTTCTGCCCCCGGCTGCTGTTGCTGTGTTACCCCCACTGTCCTCACTGCTACTTCCACTGCACTGCACCCCCGCTGGCCTCTACAAACTATGGGACACACTTTCCTTGCCTGCCCTTTAGTCTGTCTGTCTGTCTCTGTCTGTCTCCTCTCCCCACTTGGCAGCCTGGTAGTGTTCTTGCGCCGCTTCCTTGAGCCTTTTGATTTGGCTCATTTCGCTAGTCTTGCCAGTTTCCGGCTGTGCCGCTATTAGCATTACAAGTCTTTGAATACGTACTGCGGTCTTTATGCATGGATTCCTCTTCATTTGGCGCATGCCTTCACTTTCATTGCGCTTATTGCTCAGCATGTTTTCGGGGCTAAACTGCTCTTCTGAATATCACGAAATGGCGCAGTTTTGGACTTGCCCATGAGCAACCCTGTTGCGCATGGCGTAACCCTTTTGAATATCTGGGCCATTTAGTATATCAATGCCAAGTATAAGACATAGCTCACTGAATTCTGCAAATATCTAAAATATAAATGGAAAATGCACATGTATTTGAAATATGTGATATACTGTATTTAGGCATATTCAGATACCGTCTACATATTTTTTTTTTTGCTGTTAATTTTTTTTTTTTCGTTTTTTTTTCTTACAATAATGAAAGCACTTATTCTAAACAGGAGAACTGTTAAAGAGTTGTTGGTTACATATACAACTCGACATCAGAGCAAGAGAAGGCTAAATGTTACATTTAACATGTACTTACCCTGATACGTACGACTCTTATTTTAAAAGTGATGGAGAGGCAAGGCTTCTATGCTCCACATTCCTACCTCACAGAACTCTTTGTGGCTTTGGGTGCTGTCTAGGCTTCTGACACCCCAGCTAAAGAAAAAACAAACACAAAGAACCACTATTCTATATATTATTAGGTACATTTACATATATGATTAGGGAGGCATTGTAATATCACGTATGCATACAATCCTGGGTAGCCGAGTATGATAGATCCATTTACATAGTCCTATTACCTTAGTAGAAATCCTGGTTATACAATTTTCAACCCACTCCAGTCCTGGGGTGGCATATCTGGTAAAGGGGGTCCAACATTTCTGATAAATTACTAAGGAGTTGTTTATCAGGTGGGAAAGTTTGTCCATACTGGCAATATGAACCATGGAAGCGAGGAGCTCTTGGAAACTTGGTATCACTGCAGTTCTCCATCAACAAACAACAAGCCGCTTCGCTTGCATGGCCCATAGGGCCAGCCAACGTTATGCTAGCTCTCTTAAATGGGGAGCTTCTGACTTCATACCCAGGAGAAGTAAGGAGGGGGAGTGAGGAATGTACTTCTTCAGAACTTTAGCCCCTATCTCACATATATTATCCCATACTGGTTGCATCATTGAACAGGACCAGAGAGTATGGGCCAGGTCTCCAGGATGGGGGTTACATCTCCAGCATAGATTGGAATTTACTACCCCAGCCTTATGTAGTACGGTACCATGAATGGAGAATTTTATTTTGTATTAATCTGCTCCTTGCGTCTGTAAAATATTTTGGAGCCCCTTTCCAGCAATCTTTCCATTGCAGATCTGTAATCTCAAGTTGCAAAGCCCCTTCCCATTTCTGCTTAGATTTTTCAGTTTGGCTGGGTAGTGTGTCTCGAAGAGCATTGTATATTAAACTGGCCAGCCCCCTTTTTTTTGTTATCCAAAGGGGTGTATTCAAGGTACCTCTTTTTGCTACCTGCATCATATACTTCTGGGATGTACTACGAATTTGTAGATATTTCCAAAAGTTGGAGGCAGGAATTGACCATCTGGCCTGCAGGCTGGCAAACGAGTCTATTATCATAGAAGATGGGGCAAGTATATCCTCCAGCTTGACAATACCCTTGTCTGCCCACCCTTTCCAATACACCGATCTTTTATCTATACACAAGTTGTCATTCCCCCATAGTGGAGTTAATTTGATAGGCGTTAAGTCTAACTTCAACTTCTTCCTTACTTTTGCCCAACATTGTAAGGAGGCTCCTATTGTGGGATGTTTTTTAAAGTTTGTTGGGGGGTTGTTATAGACAAGCAGTGACAGGGAGATCTTTTGACTTACAGCCAGCTCTGTGTCCACCCATTGAGGTTGCAGAGTAGTTCCTATACCCAGCCAGCATAGTGACTGTGCCAAGTGAAATGCCCATTTATAACCTTCGAACCAAGGAAGACACCACCCACCCAAACTCCAATGTGCCTGAAGTTTGTTCCCCCTGGGGGGCTTCCCTTCCCATAAAAAACTACCTATTGCCTTATCTATCTTCTGGATCCAACTCTGTGGTAAAGAAAGGGCATTATGTGCCAGAAAATAAAAAATGTTGGGGGCCAGGATCATCTTAATCACAGCTATTTTACCTGCTAAGGTTAAATGAAGTTTAGTCCATCTGGACATATCCTCTTGTAGTTCCACTAGGAGAGGATGAAGATTATATTTCCATAATTTAGAGAGCTTGGCAGAAAAACGAATACCTAGATATGTGATATTCTCCCCCACCCATTTCAGACCAGTGTCACCCAGTACTGTTGATTGGCACCTGGGGTTAAGAGGGAGGACTTCCGTTGTGGTGGAGTTTAGTTGAAGGCCTGATATTCCTTTAAAATGGCTCAGGGTATTAAGTATAGAGGGTAGTACCTCAGCTGCATCTGCTGCAAGGACCAGAAGGTCATCTGAGCATAGAAGGGTGGTATATTCCTTGCTTCCAACTGGTATCCCCTTGATAGATTTATTACACTGAAGAGTTGCTGCTAAGGGTTCCACAGCCAACACAAATAGGAGGGGGGACAGTGGGCAGCCCTGCCTAGTGCCATGGGCCAGCTCAAAAGGTGGAGAAAGAGTCGAATTGGTCAGTAGCCTGGCCACTGGGGAAGTATATAAAGCTGTTACCCAAGATCAGAAGAGAGGGCCTATTCCCAATGTTACCAACACCTCATGGAGGTAATCCCACTCCAAGGAGTCGAATGCTTTTTTGAAATCTATAGCCACTGCAGCTGCCGGGGTATATAATTGAGAGGTGATGTGGGTTAAATTAGTCAAAGTCCTAAGGTGGTCTGCACTAAACCTGCCAGGAACAAAGCCAACTTGGGAAGGGTGTATTAGCTGCGGTAACAAGGGGCTCAATCTTAGTGCTAATGCTTTAGTAAATATTTTACTGTCTACGTTAGGAAGTGAGATTGCCTGGTAGCTACCCGGGGACGTAAAGGTCTTTCCCTTTCTTGGGCAGTACTGTAATAACCACCTCTCTTAGAGTGGGGGGCAACATCCCTCGTACCTCGGCTTCGACATAAGTTTGTTGAAGTGCTGGGGTGATGATGTCAGTTAAGGCGTGCCAGAACTCCACTGAATAACCATCCCCCCCCCGAACTTTCCCTGGTTTAAGAGAGAGCAAGGCCTTTTTTATTTCCTCTATGGTTAGTGGGGCATCTAGTTGTTCCGCCTGCTGTGGAGTTAAGGTGGGAAGATTTAGTGTTTGCAAAAAAGCTTGAATTGCTTGGGGGTCTGCCTGTCTGGATGAGGCATATAAGGATTGATAGTATTCTGCCATAACCGCATTTAATTCCTCACTTTTAGTGTGCATCAGTCCTGTGGTGTCTCTCAGCCCAGCTATGTAGTGGTCCATTTGCTGTTTCTTTAACCTATACGCTAACACCCTCCCACCTTTTTCCTCCCCTGACCCAGTATTTATGCTTCAGTCTCAAAATGGAGAGTTCAGCCTTCCTTGATAAAAGACAGTTTATCTCCATTTCGAGACCAACTACCTTCCTTCGGAGAGAGTCGTGCCTCGCTTTCCCTCTTTGTTCCTTATGCTGTCTCTGTGCTTCTTTAAGCTCCTCTTCCAGGTCCTTCAATTTTTGTTCTCTACCTCTTTTCCTGGCCCCTGCATAAGCAATAATTCTGCCTCTCATTGTGGCTTTAAAAGCCTCCCATCTAACCCCGGCTGTGGTATCCAGGGCTGGGTTTTCGTGAAAAAAACTCTATACCTCCACTTTAGCCCATTCTAAAAACTCTACATATTTTGTTAACAGGGGATCTAATCTCCAAGAGGTGAAGGTAGGAGTACGAGGGCCCATATCACAAGACAAGTAGCACACACAGTATCCTTCTCAGAGGTGCTGCCTGTCAATGGCATGGGGGAGGTGAGGGTACTTTGCACCATGCAGTTTAATGAATGGTTGAAACAATGGTGTAGAGCACAGGGGTTTGGCTTTATTGAGGACTGGGGTTCCACCTGGAGGGACATCAGCCTATACTGGCAGGATGGTCTGCATCTGTCCAGGAAGGGAACAAGTCTTATGAGCAATCGGTTTAAATGCTTCATTGGCAAGCTTTTAAACTAGTCAAAGGGGGAAGCACTGATAAGCAGCAGGAAAATCCCAGCCTCTCCCTACAAAACAGGGTATTAAATGAGAAAAAGACCGAGGCAGAAAGGTCAGTGGGGGATGCTGCAACAGAAGGTAAAGCCATCATAAAATGGAGAGCAATGAGTACCAATGCCTGTAGTCTGGGTAACAAGCTTCCTGAATTAGTGGCCTTGATGGAGGAGGAACATCTGGATATCGTGGCAGTCACAGAAACACGGTACACACAAAACCATGGCTGGGACGAACATACCAGGATACACTATCTACAGGAGGGACAGGGAGGGTAAAGAGGAGGAGAATAGCTCTTTACATAAGGAAGGAATCAAAGCAACAGAACAAAAGGGTAAACAGGGAGAGAAGAAGCACTGTGGGTAAATTTGGAGACAGGCAATGGCACCAAATCTGCACAGGGTTAGATACAGACTCTTCTCAGGGGAGGAAATGGACAAGGAAATGATAGAAAGTATACTTAGAATGGCAGAAAAAGGGGAGATATTGCTGATGGGTGATCTGAATATGCCAGATGTTAACTGGAGTGCAGTTGCAGCAGCCACGTCGAAGAGTGGGGTTATTCTAGATGCCCTACAGGGGGCATGCCTTAGACAACTAGAATTGGAGCCCACTCGAGAGGGAGTAATCTTAGACCTTGTTCTCTCAAATGGAGATGGAGAGAAGATCACAGATGTAGAAGTGGGTAGCCATCTGGGAACTAGCAACCATCGAACAGTATGGTTCACAATAAACACAACAATAGAGTCAAGCCATACAAAGGCAAAAGTACTGGACTTTAGGAGGGCTGACTTTGCCAAAATGGGTGAGTGCCTAAGGAATGCACTAGTAAATGGGTAGGAAGGAGGGGTTGAAGAACAATGGGGAATAATAAAACTGCCATCACAGAGGTAACAAGCCTTTGTGTGAAGCAAATAAACAAAACAAAATGACGAAGAAACCACTATGGTTCTCAAAGGAAGTGGCAGTGAAGGTTTAAGAGAAAAAGAAAGCATTCAGCAAGTAAAAGGAATCACAGAAGGAGCAGGACAGAGAACTGTATCAGTTAAAGCAAAAGGAAGCTGGGAAGGCAGTCAGAACAGCAAAGGCCCAAACTGAGGAAAAGATAGCTAACTCAGTTAAGAAGGGGGATAAAACCTATTATAGGTACATCAGGGAGTGAAGGAAGACCAAGGGAGGGATAGTGAGACTTAATAAAGGGAGGGAGGGTGGGAAGAAGGAGACTGTGAAAAGCAGAGATACTAAACAAATATTTTTGCTCAGTATTTACAAATGAAGAGGGGTACCTAAAACAAACAGTAGAAACACTCTGGATACAGAAGTTGATACCAGCCCATTTACAGAAGAAAGGGTTATGAAAGAACTCTTAAAACTGAAGGTGGACAAAGCAATAGGGCCTGATGGGATTCATCCCAGAATTCTAAAGAACTAAGGTAGCACTAGTGACACCACTGACTACCCTCTTTAACAAATCATGGGAGGATGGGTGGTACCCGAGGACTGGAGCAGGGCAGATGTGATTCCCTTCACAAAAGTGGGAGCAAGGCAGAAGCAGGAAACTATAGACCTGTTAGTTTAACCTCAGTGATAGGGAAAATGATGGAATCACTTCTGAAGGAAAGAATTGTCGAGTATCTAGAGGCCAGGGGGGCACAGGACCCAAGGCAGCATGGATTCACAGTGGGAAGGTCATGCCAGACGAATCTGATAGATTTCTTTGACTGGGTGACAAAAGTAGTAGATCTGGGAGGGGATGTGGACATGGCCTACCTAGACTTTGACAAGGCATTTGACACAGTCCCAAACAAAAGATTAATATACAAGTTAGCCAGCCTGGGAGTGGGTCCCAAAATGACAGCCTGGGTAAAGAATTGGCTGGAGAATAGGACACAGAGAGTAATGGTAAATGTAGTCCACTCTGAAGAAAGGGGGGTTACTAGTGGGGTACCGGAGGGTTCAGTATTAGGACCGGTCCTTTTCAATGTCTTTATAAGCGACATTGCAGAGGGACTGGAAGGAAAAGTATGTCTCTTTGCAAATGACACAAAGATCTACAACAGAATTGATGCACAAGGTGGGGTGGAAAGGATGAGAAGGGACTTGGCAAGGTTAGAGGAATGGTCAAATGTTGCAGCTTAGATTCAATGCTAAGAAGTGCAAGGTAATGCACCTGGGAAACAAAAACCCAGGGGAAGAGTACACAATGGGGGGTGAGATGCTAACAACAACAGCAATGGAAAGGGACCTGGGGGTAGTCATATCAGATGACCTAAAGGTGGGCAAGCAATGTGAGAGGGCAGCAAGGAGGGCTGGGGGGATACTGGGATGCATAGGGAGAGGCATCACCAGTAGAAAACAGAAGTTATTATCCTCTGTACAGACAGCTGGTCAGACCCCATCTGGAGTACTGCGTGCAGTTCTGGAGACCCAATCTCCGTAAAGACACAGACAGGATGGAAGCTGTCCAGAGGAGGGCAACTAAAATGGTGCAGGGTCTGCACCGGAAGTCATATGAAGAAAGACTAAAGGAGCTTAAAATGTACAGCTTCGAGGAAAGGAGGGAGATGGGGACATGATAGAAACTTTCAAGTACCTCAAGGAATCAACAAGTCCAAGAGGTAGCATCTTTCAAAAGGGTGTGCAAGAACAAGGGGGCACAATTTGAAGATAGAAGGGGCAGCTCAGAGGTAATTTAAGGAAGTATTTTTCACAGAGAGGGTTGTGGATGCATGGAATGGCCTTCTGAAGGAGGTTGTGGAGTCCAAAACAGTGGTGGAATTCAAGCATGCATGGGATAGTCATAAGGCCATTCTAGGGGGTGAGGGTAGGAGGAAGTAGACTGCTGGTTAACTAGGATCTGCAGCTTATCCAGTAGGTATGGAAATGGGCAGACTGGGTGGGCCAAGTGGTCCTTATCTGCCATCAAATTCTATGTTTCTATGTTTCTATCACAGACAAGTGAACTGGAGCATGATCTAAGATTACTTTGGGAAGTATACTGGACTCCATAGCTGCCTGCATGATCTGAGGTGATGTTAAGAAAAAATCAATGCGGCTACAAGAACTGTGTACTGGTGAATAAAAAGAGTAATTCCTCCCCCTGGGATTCAGTACCCACCATACATCCGTCAGTCCTTGGTCACACATCCAGTTCAGCAGGGCTCTCCTACCCTTCACATGGGCCATATCTCTTTTTTTTGTGTCTTTTTATCTATCGTGGGGTCAAGCACTAAATTAAAATCCCCTCCTAAAATGGTGGGCATGCTGTCCTTATTCGTATCCAGAAGCACTTGAGAGGTCTGATGAAAAAAGGCTGCATCGTCTTCATTTGGGCCGTAGATATTCCCTAGTAATATAGGCCCTGTAGGGGTCTGGAAAATACCTATCACCCTCTGCCCTGTGGGTTGGCCCTAGATGCGGTGAGAGACCAGTGTAACTGCTTATGTATTAATATAGCTACTCCACGCTTTTTTGTTGCAGCTGAGACATGGACCTCTATTCCCACCCAATCCCTTTTAAGGAGCCCATGGCCCTTTCCATCTAGTTTTGTCTCCTGCAGAAAAGCCACCTGGGCCTTAGTCTTTTTCAGATATGACAGTACCTTCTTCCTCTTCACCGGCGTATTCAACCCCCTCACATTCCAAGTAATACAAGTTATTCAGCCATAATTCCTCGAGGAATAATGAAATATGAAACAATTCCAAACCACCGGTGATGAGGAGAAGGCACTATTCTATAACTTCCAATACCCCTGGCCTATCCTAGATTTTTGCTCCAGACATAGTAGGCCTTTTAGGATCCCCCTGCCTTGTATAACCAGTCTACCTATACCTATGATCTTTCCCCTATCATTCCTTGGCAACCAGATTTCACTCCATTGCATTTTAAACATGTGCCACCCTATATTCCTAAACACAAACACACATACCAACCAAACATTAAACATATTTATATGCTGCACTTCCATGCTCCATTGGACATTGGAGCCATCCTGCATATAAGATCCCTTGCCGCCCCTTGGAGAAGCCCAATCCGCAGAATAGTTCCTGAGGACGTGGCGGTCAGAGCATAACCCGACCTAGCCATCTTCTGTTTGCCAGAGATTATAGCAGCTGGGGGGAAGCTGCATGCATAATCGTGCCTCAAAAACTGCACCCTTCTAATTGCATTTTGCAGCATAGCGACCAATTGGTCGCTTCTAAAACTAAATTAGGGGTTACCAGTGTGAGGGGAACTTAGGCTGTGAGCCCTATGCGATTGAGACCCTTCCCATGCCCCCATCAAGTGCTACTTACAGAATAGAGGGGGAGCACTTAATCCTGTGATTAATGGCTCAATTTGACATACAGCTAGCCCCACCAGGGCTACCAGACCTTATACCCTTAGTAACCTGGGCCTTCATCTTAAATCATATTGCCAGGCAGCTCCATCCGATTAAACCTCCCAGCCCACAGTGCACAGGAATAAATGTAGCACAAACTCCAAATCACAACCACCGATGGTGCCTGTGAAGTGCATCCCATATGTACATGCCAGAGCGCAGGGATCAACCTACATTCACGTTGATATTTTATTGCTTACCTTCTGCCCCCGCATGTCTCCTATATTAGAACTGCACACAGGCTACTGGCTTCGGCCTTGAGATCAGTGTGCCCTGAAGGGGCATAAGTCCCAATGTCGCATGATCTCATATTCATAGATCTTAATCACCCCAGCCCCAGACTGTATCACAGCAGAACGTATACCCCCTGCTGCACAAAGCCTAAATACTTAAGTGCTACTTATCTAAATCGACTCCGGATGCTGCTTCTCCACTTGCGGGCCTCTGAGCACTCGATAGCGCCACTTCAGCGGCCTGGTCGCCTTCGCGGTCTTCAGGTGCTGTTCCTTCTGTGGGTCCCTGCTATCACTACCTTTTAACATCACCTTGTTCGATGTAGTACTGCTGGCCTGGGGAGCTGCTTCCACCACGGAGGTTTCTTAATCGAAATGGGCTCTGGAGTGAGACGAGGGGGATCTCAATGCCTCGTAGAGATTGCAAGTCATATATTTACCAGAGCTGTACTCTCGCTATGCTGTATTTCCTGATCTGTTGGTTCGGTGTACAGGCTGGCTGTAATGTGGGGATGTTCTCTACGCCTGTGGCTGTCTCTCGCTGTTCTTTTCCTGCTATGACAAGAGAGACCATTAGAGACCTTGGGCTGCATTTCAGGGTCTGTCACCATTTCTTCTGGATCAAGAGGGTCTGGGCAAGTGAGAGGATTAGGCGATTCACCCAGTTGTCTATTCAGAAATTCTTCCAGGGCAACCGGAGTCTCAAACAGGAGTGGAGTCCCATTGTGTATTATGCACATTGTAGGTGGGTACCTTAATGAATATTGAATCCCCAGTTTTTGAATCTTGTGACGCAGTGAAGTATATTCTCTTCTCTTGTTTGATAACTCCCTAGAGAAGTCTTGATATGTTGATATTGAGTGCCCCTGCCAGCTTAAGCGACCCACGTCCCTGGCCCGCTGTAGTAATGCCTGCCTTGTGTTGTAAGATAATTTAAATAGGATAGCCCTAGGCTTGCCTCCTTTGCTGGCATTGGGATGGTTTTTCTGTTCGCACACTCTATTTCCAGACGGAAATCTGCTTGTACGCCCAGGATTTCAGGAAGGGCTTGTTGAAGAAACTTAACAGTATCTCGTTTTTCCACACTTTCTGGGAAACCAATTACTCATGGGTTGTTCCTTCTACTACGATTTTTCTAAATCGTCCACTTTAGCCAGAAGTACATTTATTTTGCCCTGTTGGTCCCTCTGCATTCCTTTAATTTTCTTGATCGCTGAATCCTGCATCAATGATTTTTGTTCAATTTTAACAATCTGCCCAGCTAAACTTTGAATGGCCTCTGTAGTATGATGCGACGCATCGGTTACCTCGTCCATCTGATGTAATAGTTTCTCAAACAGAGTATTGAAATATGCTAAATCGAGCGTTGGGCTTGGCGCTGCCGCCATATTGCAGGCCGCAAATACTGGAAGGCTCCCCTCGCTAGTTCACGACTGTTTCACTACTAGAAAATTATGTTTATACACTCAGAGCCTATTTGGATTTTCCCTCGATATTTTACTCAGTTCTATCCTCCGTAGATGCGGGTAAATGTGAATTTAAACTCCTGCATGCAGCATCTCCAAAAGTTAAGCTGCCATTCTGCTCGCCTGTTAGGCCACGCCCCTATAATCTACATATTAACAAAATATGGCACTTTCCATAAGGGTATAATGTAAAACTATGTCATGAATGTATTTTTGTGGTTTTTATATGTTTAGCATCTTACAAATGAAATCAAAATGAAACATTATCAGTAACTCAGAATTAAATATGTTGGACAGATTCAAAACATAAATTTGCCTAAAATGCAAAATATGTAGAAACTGCAATAATGTGTAAGCATAATTAGTTTTTTTTTATTGTATGCAAGGACATAATATTGAAAGAACAAAACCTGAATTATGAAATAGTATAGCAAAAAATGTATTTCAAATATATATATTTATCAAGGATGTTTACTAAATATGATACATCTTGGATCATTCTACGAATATCTAATATATCTCAAAATATATCTGAAAAGTGTGAATGTATCTGACATATGTTTGAAACATATTTGGAGATACAAGGATATATTTCAGGTATTAAAAATATAGATCTTTTCCATATGAGATGCAGTAAATCACTATACTCTTTGAATTCCTTGCATGAGGATGTTATTGGCAGAGTATATGTTTTCATAGGTTAAGTCATCTGTTACTTGTATTGTGTGCGAAGTATGTGGTTTGTACCAGTGTAGGCCACATTGGGGGATTGCACTGGCTTGTCATCAATCCCACTTAAATTTTTCTAGAGTAGAAGGACCGTACAAATTACACCTCTGTCTTTAGGTAATGAAGCCCCACAGGAAACATCTACCCAGGCCCCTCATTCTTATCTGAATCCATACAGCAGAGTAGTTTACCTACATCTATGGTGACCCAGTCACATCTATATTTCTGTTCCTTCTGGTTGTCAATACTCTGATCATTTACATGGAAACAGAATCCTTGTCTCATACAGTTCATATAGCCTAATTGTACTGTCCCTTGCTGAAGTCCCAATCCTGTTTGTGACATCATAATCATTTCCACAGCAACAACCTCTGTTTTCACAAGGCATTGTTAGACCTGGGCTTCAGGGCTTAAGCACTGGATGCTAGACTATGGACCAAACCTTTGATGAATGCTGTGGCTGAAATAAGTCCTTTTGGGATGAAACAAGTTCTCACTCTGACAATGCTCAACAGAAGATTAGAACTTCTGCAAAGGATTAAGCAGCTGAACCAGATAAACTATAATGGACAAGGTTCCTGTTTCCACATACTAGAAGAGCAAAGGCAAGATAAAAAGCAGTAGTATATAAAATATAATATGAACCAAGTGTAAATATTATGTGTTCAAAGTTCTCTCAAAAGTGACAACTAAGTTTACAGAGCACCTCTCTACTAAAAGATGTTTAAAACCTTTATTTATGTACAGGTTAGTGATTGCATTTTAAATTTTTGTTCTGTTTGGTTTTGGCTTTGTTCCATTAAATATCTTTTAAATATTTCACATTAAAGAAGAGCTGTGGGCTCATCTTACAAAGCATATATTGATAAGACTGGGAGTAAACTTCATGTCTTTAATAATGAAACTCACAAAAGAGCCACGGTCCACATAATCGAGGCAGGAATTTTATACTCTGTACCTCTTCCCCCCCCCAAATTATGATTGCTGAAAATGGCAGTCCTTCAAGATGTAGATATGCTAGTGCCCTTCTTAGTGAAGTTCCCAACACTGTAAAAAACACAACCTGTGAATGTTACAGTAAAAATACTGGCCAACCTTTCACCATTTTTTGTTATATATTGTACTGCAAATTAATTACATTCCTCATCATAATATTTATCTAATTTTTTCCATTCAAAAAACAATCAATGACCATTTAAATCACATGCACATAGTTATAAAGAAATGCTGCCAGTTAAATTTACATGCTATTACTGTAAAATTATTTAATTGCCCTTTTTATTTATGTGCTGTTTTATATTGTATTAAGATTCATTGACCATTAAAACAACAATAACAGATGGAAAACCTCAGCACAAAAGCAAGAGTTACCTAAAAAGGACAATGGCAACAAAGCCAGGTTTCATAGACACACACAGGCCACATACCCAAATATTGGGTTGTATTTGAAAATCAACATGATTACCAAGGCCACGGATTTATGGTGATTAAAATAAAGAAGTTGCACTTTCAAGACTTGAAATTTCAGGAATTGCACCAGTGATTGTTACTCTAATTTCCATATTTTAATGGGATTCTACTATTATTCTTTTAATATGTGTATACGTAATTGGAATAAAATAAGGCTTAATATACAGAACATTAAATGAAACAACCATACATAATACAGGAAGCAATTATGAGAAAAATACAAGTTTTGCAGATCTGCTAATCTGGTAAAAAATGCAAAACTCCATGAAAGTCTTTGTTTTTACCAGTGCTCAGGCAGTCCAAATTCCAGAATTTTACTGGGTTTTCTGTTAAAAATTAAAACCAGTGGCCTTGATGATTGTGCAGACTAGTTCTGCTTGAAGCAGGAAAGCATGGTGCCAAATGGCCTCTCTTACAATCTGCAAAGACTAAGTATAGAAGACACAGATACATGTTTCATCCTTCTCAGGACTTATCAGTATGCCTCATCGATATCTCCACCTAGCAAGAATGAACCAACCCTTATGTCATCTTCTATTTCTGGGTCATAGCGGGCCCTCAGTAAGACCGCAAATTGGGGGCTGCCTATAGAACCAAATACCTGCTCACCCCTGCTGCTAAATTAGTGATAGCCAGAGGCATTCTATTGCCAACCCTTACATATGGGTGTCCCATCCTGTCCTTGGCCACCAAATCTTCACTGCAACTATGGGATACTACCTTCAATAATGTGTGCAGGTATGCAACCAAAGCACCTCGGCTGCAGCATCATTGTCTCTTATATCAGGACTTGGTTGGCTCTCTCCTTCCTCTACCAGGCAGTACTACTTGTACAATTTAGTTGATTCCATCCTAAGGACGTCCAAGCCTGCTATCCTGTCTGATCTCTTCAGGCCAGCCATTCCCACAAGGAATCTTAGATCGGCTGATCAGACTTACTATCCATCCCTTTTGTCGGACTAAAAAGGCATGGGCTCCTTCCATCATGCTGCCCCCACCTATGGAACCTACTACCTCAGGATCTAAGAGATGCTCACTCATGTGACTTTTTAAGAGCAAACTCAGGACTTTTCTCACTACTATGGACAAATATGTTTGCTTTGACCCTACCTGATCCGCTGCATTTGTACTGTTTCCTCATTGCTAGCACTTTTGCCTGTCAAATGGGTGTTCTATACTGTGCCTTGTAATTAATGTTTTATTTTGTGCCTTGTAATTAATGTTGCCTTAACCTGTTTCTTTATAAGCCTAATGTTAGCTGTTGACAATTGTAAGTCGCTATTCTACTCCATGACATTCTTATCTTCACTTCACAGCCTCCTCACTTAACCCTGCTGCTCTCTTCCCCTTCTTCTGTTATATCCTCTTCCCCTTTTGCCACTCCCCACCAAACTCACCTCACCTGTTCCTACCTCATCCATGTCCCTCCTTAGTCCCCACCCTCCTGGCTGTGCTTAGTCACCTCTCTCCACCTACTACCGCCTACTCCCACCATCTACTGACCCCCCCTTCCCTGCCCTGCCATCTCTTGGATCCACTGGCTCGGCTTGACTTTGACACTTTTGCCGCTATTGCCGTAACTCCTCTGCCTCCATCCCCCTCTCACCGGCATCCTCACTCTCGCCCTGCTGTCTATCGGTTCCACCAGACCGGCTGTATTTTCCTACCTCCTACCGCTGTTGCCATCTACTGCGCTCGCCCCTCACCACCCCTCTCTCTCCCGCCGCCTTTGCCCATAGGCCCGGCCGCAGGTTGGTACTCACCCCGCTGTTGCCGTATCTGACGCACCTCCTTTCCACTTAATCTCTCCCTCCCATCCTTTGCCGCTTTTCCTTCCTTGTGTCTTTTCTACTGATGCCTATCCTCTCTTATTTTCTGCCTTCTACTATTCACATTTTTGAGTATGTTCCATGATCAAGTGCTAAAGTATATTTTTGTTTACTAATGTATGTTACATTGCCATATGTATTTCTCTCTGCATTTTTTGTACTCGTTGTCTTAATAATCTGGCTGTACTCTTTGTGTATTGTGATTGTACCTCCCGGGTCGTGCCTGAAAACAGTCACTTGCTGACTAGCGCACTTACCCGGTTAACAAAAACTAAATAAATAAATAAATAAAAGAGCAAGCTAAAAAGACAAGTAAACTCAGCACAAAATCATTGAGGTAAAGGTTACAGTTTCAAAGAAATCCATAATCACACATATCCCAATAATGCAAAACATCATGGGTTGTATATACAAATAACCATGAACATTTAGGCTGTACTGCTGTAAGCAGGTATGCATGGCACAATACAGTCCTGCTGAAAGCAGAACCAGTCAACATTTTCATGGTGAATTTCATATACAACCCCATTACAACCATTGTTATTTGGCATAAAAAATGTTTTTTCTTTACATGTTAAGTAAGCAGCAAGACATATAGGGTCATGGGTTGTACTTTGTTTACCACATGCCATGGGGTGAAATGAGGCATGACGCACAATACCCATGGGCAAGCAATACATCCAACACTAAATGTTTCCAAGTATCCTATTGCTTATATAACATGGGTTTTCACAGAAATTGAAAACAAATGCACTTTTGAAATTAATGTGGAAATTAAAACAATATACACTTATGGAAGGGGTATGGGGTGATAAGAATGTATTTTATTGAGCTGCTCAGTTGGGGTAGTTGTGGTGGAGATTGGGGAGCTTTGTGCCAAATTCGGTGTAAATGCTTTATTATCAGACTATGTTTTGTCCAATTTGCTGACACAATTTATAAAGCTACAGAGCTGTACTTTGACAATACAGTAAGGACAGTAAATGGTCAAAATGCTGTAAACTAACAGACTTCTTTTACAGTTTATGCACAGAGAATTTCATGTCATGATTTATGATATCCTCCACTATGTCTGCAAAGACTAAGCCTAACTTTCGTGTTTATGCTTATATTAAAAAGCCGGGTATACATTCGTTCTCATACAGGTGTGTTGACATGTATTCACCATGCCAATAGCCCGCTCTTATATTAGTACTCAAATGTGACTTGGGAATCATACACAGTTGAGGAGTTAAAAACATTACTGATCCATTCCAGCACAAAGTACTGTATGCACAAGGCAAGTGGTGTGTCGAACCAATAGCAAGCATAGAAAACCGAGAAGCTGCACACACACCAACCTCAATAACATGGTCACAGGTCTCCAGATTAAAAATATATTTATTCAGAACACCAGCAGCCTGACGCATTTCAGATAAAATCACATCCGTTTTCAAAGGCTACGTTACGATATCAAATTTATCAAATAAAGAAACCAAACACAAACAGAAGAGTCTGTTTGTATATTCAATCCCCCTTCTGAATGACTTTTCATGTCTGGATTCCCTTTTAGCTCACATAAGCTTTACTAATTCAGATTATGGACTGTATTGTAATGTAAGGTGGCTGGACATCGCTTCATCAAGGGAGAAAGGGACAAGTTCCATGTCAGGGCCTTCCCCAATTTTACCAGACTCAGGTTCAGTATTATTCCCTATCTATTCATCATAGAAGAACTATAATAAATAACAAAACTGGATTTAGTTGCAGGACAATGGGGGGGATTGTACCCATCCTTATACAGAATCGGGGAAGAGAGGGCAAACTCACATATATGCCTCCAGTCTGAACTATGCTGATCCTTATAGTCATGGATATCTCCTTAAGACCTGAATTAAGTAATGGGGGGGGGATTATAGATGGATTTCTAAGAGTGACAAATATAAATTCTTAGTTATTGGTCTCTCTGTTGGAATACCTACATCTTTTGATTTAAAAAAAAAGGGGGGTACCCATTTATTTGTTAATGGAGGGTCAAAACAGTTGCAAAAAGTCAAGTTCCAATTTTAAATCTTAAAAGTATCAAACATTTACTAAAACTTATTTCTCTAAATCTCAGTATATCTATATTTCATCCTTCTATGTATTCAAACATTTCAATTCTTGTGAGAAGGCCCATTTCAATGTTTAATCAAAAGTGGTCCATATCAGGTTTTCTTTATATCATATCTTCTTTTGTATGTTTTTAGTGTAAATATCCACCATGCTTCTCGTTTTAATAATAGTGATTCTCAATTTTCTCCCCTTTTTGGTTCCAGAACCCTCTCAAGTCCTAAAACTTTCATAGCTGATATTCAATGATGAAATTCTAGAAAATGTCTTGGAAGTGGAGATCTTTCATCTTGTCTTGTAATATTGCTTTTCTGTTCCGTGGTTCTTTGTTTTAAAGGTTTAGTTGTTTGCCCTTTATAATATAGGGAACAAGGACATATAATACAGTAGACTAAATAATCAGAGTTACAAGTAATCAGGCTCCTTATAGCATATTTCTTTTCTGTACAGGTGCTTTTTAAATATTTTGCTTTTAAGCCACTATTGCAGTGCACACAGTTATCGCATGGGGAAAAAACACATATAACCCTTTGTAGCCATGTGTTCCCTTTGTAGCCGTGTGGTAGCTTGCAGTTGTGGCGTCCAGTGTTGTGTCTTAACCAATTTATTTTTGATGGTAGTTGTCTTTTTTGCTGTGACTCAAGGGTTATGTTGAAAAACATCCCATCCCAGACTTCTTCTCACACAGAACAATTCCAGGCTCTTGATCACACAGTACAAGGCATATCTGACATAGGAATACCTTACCCCTTCTCTATGCCAGATCTAGGTTTACTATTCAAGTTGCTTGTGCCCTCTCAATTGACAGATCACAGAATTGCCTGGAAAATAGATTATCTATACTGAAAAACTGTAGTCAGATGTATAAAATATTTAATATTTACACACAATTTACAAGAGATGCAGTAAACTAATAGGAATTACACACACACCCCAGACATGAATACTCTAACTAAAATGAATTTAATTCTTATCTTACCCTGAAGTCTTAGAAGTTTTTGCAAGTACATACAGCAAATGATTCACTCAGAATAGACCCAATTTCTCTATGGGCAGGAAGCAGGGTAGTCATTTTGTTCTTGCAGAGAGCACCTTGTTTAGGGTGAAGCTTCTGGTGGATGGCATCCACATGAAGTGAGAAATTGAGGTGACGATCCAACCAGATCCAGAGGTATTTAAAGGAGAAGGCATCCTCAAACACAGCACTATCAAGGGTATGGAGGGGTTGCCTGGCAAGTGTCTGCCTTGTGCTAAAAGTCATGGAGACTGTTTTATTGGCATTGAGGGATAGATAAATGGCCTGGAACCAGTGCTGGATGTTGTTAAAATTCAGCTGGAGCTGGGCCATGAGGTCAGAGGGGGGAGAAACTTGAGGCATAAAGTAGCTTGTCATCAGCATACATGTGAACTGACACAGAGGAGCAGGTAGAGGAAGGTTATTCAGGAATATGGGGACTAGAATAGAGCCAAGGGCAATGCCAGAGCAGATTGGGAGTGGAAGGGATAAGGTATCACCAATAAGCAAAGCTTAAGACCTGCCCTCAAGTTAGTAGCAGAACCAACTAAGCTGAGGAGGAAGAAAGCCCTGCTACCTTTAGCTTGCCCAAGAGGATGGGGTGGGCAACAGTGTCAAAGGCTTTGGCCAGGTCAATAAAAATGGTGGTGGGGTGGACCTGATGCATGCCAGAATAGATGGAGTCAGTGAGCCACAGGAGGGAGGTGGAGGTAGAGTGGCACTTCCTAAAGCTAGACTGGTAGGGACTGAAGAAAGCGGAAGAATCAAGGAAAGGGTAGAGTTTGGAGAGGAGCAGGTGTTCCTGAAGTTTAGCCAGGGTGGGGAGGCGGGAGATAGGGTGGTCATGTCCAGGCTGGTAGAGGTCATTCCCTTTGGGAAGGGGATGGCTGTAGCCTGTTTCCATAGATCTGGGACTGATGCAAGTGAAAAGGAGAGGTTTAGAAGGTGGGTGACAGGAAGGGCAATGTCTGGAGTGGAGAGAGGAGTTTGGGTTCAGGGCCATCAGGGTTTCTCCTTTGTGTGGGTTTAGAGCTAGGAGGGCCTTGAGGGCAGCAGTGAGGGTGGCAGAGGAGACGGAGAGCCATTTATGTGGACTAAGTAATGTGGAAGTGTACCATACATGCATTTTCACTGTCTCTAACACCTGTTCATCCTACTGATATGCAAGCCTCTATGATTGAAGCAAATGTAGGTACCTGCACTTGATAAACTTGCTTTAACAAACATCATTACACACCTATCATAAGATGAGTGAATGCATCTGATACTGTTACTTGTATTGGAAAGAAATTTTTTTTAAATGAAAGGATGCCTCACTAATTGACCATTCAATCTGGTTCATATAGATATTAAAACTATCACACCCGCTCATCTATATTTGAAACTTTGTTAGAGAGACACTGTCAACCCTTTTTGCATCAATATTTCTAGCTGAAACCCCACATTTTATGATTGGTTACCTTCTCTAAAACACATTGATGTTGCTTGTTGTTTTATCTGCCTTATTGCCTAGCAGAACTGGAATGCATGCTTATGGTGTAGTTATACTCAACCTTTTTTTTATTTCAAATCCTTGATCTACTCTTATTGCATACTTCTTGAACTGTAGGAACACCAGAAAACAGTACAGCCACTCATGATGCAGTGGTCTCAAATATTCCCTCTACATCATGAGTGGCTAGACTGTGTTGGGGGTGTTTCCAGGTCCAAGAAAGATGCAGTGTGAGTTGATCAAAGAATGTAAACAAACATGTTTTTGTGTGGTAACACCAGTATGGTAGGCAGTCTCTTTTTTACTTTTTGAAAGAAAAAAGAAATCAGAATCAAAGTACCAGCTACATCAGCAGTCTGTACAGAATGTGAGCAATTATAAAAGGTGTTCTTTAAACTAGGGACACTTTGAAGCCTAAAGGGGTTGACTTTTCTGAATATAAAATCAAGAAAACCTCACATTCCTGTCTTTACATTTTGTAGCTGCAATAGAAAAGGAAGATGCTAAACCTTTGCTGAACCTCCTCAAGCACTCTTACCTCCGTTGGCCTGTGCTTGAAAGTCATAATGGTGCTGATGGGAGATGGTCCTCAAGGAAATACAACTTGACACAGACCATTGCAACATTACGTGGTCAGCTTGCCAACTCTGTTTTGATCAGATTATTTGTTTCACCTGATGACCAAAATTCCAACGAATATATAATAAAGGTGAGTGCTGATTTTTACTTGATCAAATTTAAAACTTAATGAACTGTTTATTAGAACTGTATAGTTCCACGTGAACAAACATTTCCATATTGTCCATCATTGACATGTTTTTGATAGCAGGCATATTCCAAGACATTTTGCAGGTTTTTGTAATGACTCTGTATTGCATCTGTAAGGCTATAAGTCAATATGCAAGTTTACAGGTCTTTTACTTTTTCCTTTTGTCCAGTATAGGAAGTGAGAAAGAGTGACAAAATTTAATGCATTAGGGATGTCATATTCTTCAGAAAAAGATCATAAAACAAGTGGTATTTGTGTTGAACTTCTATGTCACCACACATTTTGTGCAGCAACACATGCTTTAGTGTCCAGTTCCCATAACAGATCATCATCTCTAGAAGCAGAATTAAAACAGACCACTTTTATTACTACATGTGGTATGCCATTCCCTGTAAAAAGTTTTTATTAAAAGTAATTTCCCAGCACAGCCACAGAAGGTCCCATGTCCCGTCATGCTGCAACCATTTCAGGACACTCTTGTGACTGATCCTTTCCGCAGTCAAGGAATCTGTCCTGTTTAGAAACTTTAATAAATAAATAAATAAATAAACAAACCACTTAGCTCAACTGGTGACCTTTTGACTGCATCAAGCTATGCCCAACTGGAGGTGAAATGCCTTCCCACATGGTCACAAAGGCCTATGTGGCACTTCAAGAAAGTGGGCAAGGGCAACCAAGCAAATGGTTTAACAGCTACCTTACTGGTAGATCACAGCAAGTCAGGATCAATGGAGTGTGCTCCGATTCCAGACCAGTCACTATAGGGGTACCTCAAGAGTTTGCATTGGGACCCCTCCTCTTCAGTCTGTTCAACAACACCCTCCTGCTAGCCTGTCCTAACTCAAGGGTGTTATTCTATGCAGATGACATGGTCATCAGCACAAGTGGCTCCAGCCAGGAGACTCTCACCTGTGACCTGCAACTCAGTTTTGCTTCACTTGAAGAGTGATTCCTGCAAAACAAACTAGTACTAAACTACAAAAAGATGAAGGCTATGCTTTTCTCCAGCTTGCAGAGGAGAAACAGGACTGCACCTCTCATCATTCTCAACTCAAATGGTGTTGCCCTAGATCAGGTTGAGACTTTTGACCAGTTCCTCACCTTTGCGCCCCATGTTGATCAATTGGTATGTAACATTAGCAGAAACCTGGGGGCTCTCTACCAACTGAGGCTTAACCTTACCACTGTGGCCAAAAGAGTGATAATCACCAGCTCCATCCTCCTCATGACTGACTACGGCATCACGGTCTACAGGGTAGTCACAGATACAGTATTAAACAGGGTCAAGCTGGTACTGATTAAAGCCTGTTGCTTTGTCACAGGGGCAGACAGAACCACCCACTCATGCACTCTTTATGCCCTCACAAATTGGCTCCCCCTAAACAATAGAATAAAATATCAGACCTGCATGCTGAGAGCAAAAGCGCTAATGGGTCTCACCTCACCTGGGGTTCAAACACTCCTAGTCCCCACACATAGTCCTCATGCTACCAGGAGTTTGACCCACAGCAGCCTCTCAGATTCTTATTGCTGAACAAGTCTGGCCAAGCATTTTTTTGTGGCCAGAGCCCCACAATGATTAAATTAATTGGCTGTGCCTCTTCAGGGGTGCTCCAAGATTGGACACCTCAAAAAGGAGCTTTAGAAGTCTCTCTCACCTGGCATCCTTGTTGCTGCCCCAAGCAAACTCACCCCCATCTCACCTGACAGCCACATCACTCTCACCCCACACTAATTTACCTACTTAACTTAATCTACTGAAGCAAGTTGGAAGGTCTCTAGCTCCAACCATGCTGCTATCCCCATGCTGATGCTATGTTCCTACTGTCTTTAAATCTCGAATTCCTGACAATGCCATAAAGGGTTACTAATTCTGAACCTCGTGCAGTGCCTTGCTTCTGTGTTTTATCCTGGTAGCTGACAATGCCTACACTGGTTGCCACTTCTGGTCTGATTGTTACCTATTGAATTCTTCCTTTTTTTATGTACCAAAGACTTATTATAGAGATTTAGTTTATGACGAGGAACCTTTGCAAATGAGCATGTTTGCTCAAAGGTATTCATCTGATTGCTCAAATAAAAAAAAAAATAGGCAACTGATTCATTCACAATGGCATCATAGCCCTTGCATGACCAGTCACAGCCACCTAGGCATACCTCCAGGCTACTGCCTGGTCAATCAGATGGTCAGGGGGCACATCACTGCAGCCAATCACAGTGGGCATCAGGATAGGACAGATAAGGGGGAAAACACCTGTGAGCTTGGACAATATTGCCAGAAGTCTTTCAAGGGGAAAATAAACTTGATTCTTATTTTTGATACAATTATAAATTTGGGCATATGTATAGTCTCATTAGTCTCGTTACTGTACTGTTTTTTACATTCATTTTGAAAATGTCTTGTTCTCCATATTAATGATGCCTTGTTGATGCTGCATTTTTTCCCATCTAATATTAATTTTTTAGTATAGATCATTTGAAGAGCCCTGAGCCATTAGTTGAGTGTCAGACTGGTATAAAGCTTTCCTTGCAGGTCTTCACTCAACTGATGCCATCAAGCTTTAGAACTGATTGGCAACTAAAAGGCTATAAAAAAGAGCCTTGACAAGGGACTTAAAAAGGAAACAAATAAAAAAAAAGATTAGTTCTAAATGAACAAAAGAAACACTACAGAAGAGATGTTAAGGGGCAGCTGCAGTTTAGTAGACAGTGTGCTGCACACTAGAGTAGACTAGATAGACCAAATGGCCTATATCTGCTGGCAATTTCGTATGTTCATATGTTCGTAAGACACACATGCCCAAAGTTCTAATTGCATTAAAATAGGGAAAGCCAAGTTCATATTCCAATACAAAGTTGCTGCCACTTCTGTCCAAGCTTACAGGTACTGTAACTTAAAGGGCATTGCATACAATTCCACAGGGTCAGTCCTAAGTGTTTGCCAGGGACTAGCCTGTGTTCCCATTTCACACTTTTATTAATAGCAAGTAAAACTCTAGCACTAACAAGCTGAAAAGAATTGTCTGTTTCCAACAATATGCTTGAAATTCCAATTCCTCATCCATCATCAGCCAGTCCTCCAGCAACTCTCAATTTGAAAACATATACAAAATAACCTGATGCTTTTAAAAGAGCTAGTGCACTGCCTAAAACTAATATTAGAGTTTAAAAGCAGTCAACCATTACCTTTTATATCTGAGGTACTTTTTCTTTTCCCGTTGGTTAATTAGAAGATTCTTTACCTGATGTTAGTAGGTGTGATGTGTGGAACAGTACTCTGCTTGGCAGCTGACATATCTAGCTCTACTGCCCCCACTACATCACCAGTGTTGTGACCACAATGACTGTGCCATCATTACTGCTTAGGAACAACAATTCAGTGACTGCTAGGTCATTCACCTGTGATATTCCACACATCCAATGCAGTATTATCACATAGAAGACTTTCTGATTAATAGAAGGAACAAGAAAAATACTTCACAAATAAACGGTTACAACTAACTACTTAAAGTTTGTATTATTTTTCAATCTGCCTGTTTTGGCTTCACTAGCTATTTAAGTTAAAAATCTTAGCAGCCAGCCATGCATTATATATGCCTGGTTAACATTTCTGCTGACTGATGACACTGAGTGTATTATGTGCAAGGCCCCTGGAATTCTGCAGTTCTGCGGTTGTGGAATTTGCTGCAGAATTTGCATCATGCCACAGAATATACTGTATACAGTGCTGCAGAATTCATTGTTTTTGGTGAATTTTCATATAAATATACTGTTTTTCCATAGTGTCAGGCTTTCTTTCCTACCTTGTTTATCCTGAATCCCCCTCCTCTATGCTCAGCATATGATGTCATCGATGACATCCCATCATATTTAGCCAATGACAGGACTGCATTCTGCCAGAGAAATTAATAAATCATGCCGCAGAAATCAGAAAATGCTGCTGCAGAAGTCAAGGAGCCCTGCCGCAGAAATCATAAAATTCTGCCGCAGAACACCAGGGGCCCTGTTTATGTGCTTGGAAATACAGTATCCTATGAATGGATATACTATGGTATCCCTAAACTCAGTATCCTGAGTCTTGGGATACCGACCCCACTGGCCCGAAATCCATGCTCCTAATTCAATCAGATGCCCAACAATATGATTTCGGGCATCTGATTGACAAATATAAATGGCAATTCGGGGGGCATCGCCCCACAATCCCCCCCCTCCCGTGTAACTAAAATAACTAAATCTGAAGGGGAGTGGACCTCAGAGTTACAAAACATTAGTTATGGGGGTATAACATTTTAAAATTTTATTGGACACAGCATGGGATAGAACCCATGCCTCCCAGAGCACACTGGCTAAGTTGCCAATGGTTTAGCCCTCAACACCACCAGGGCAGTTCTGCTATCCTCCTGATACATCCAGTATTTAAATCCCATCAACAGGGGTAAGGTAGCAAGCTGTTGCATCCACTACCTTACCCCTGTAAATGTCTGTTGGGTTTCCTACTGTTTGGATTCTCACTATCAGGATACTGAACCTGTTGGGCAATACTGCCCGGGGCAGGTCAGTGTTGGGATAGTGAGTCTCGGCAAACCATAATGGTACCCTATGAATGGCTCTTACCATAATATATATATATCACATAAAGACAAATCTATGTGATTTGTCTTATTTCACTGAATGTCTCCTCTAATTCCTGAAGTGATCTGTTTCCTGTCCTCTAGTATCTACATATGTACATTAATTGATTAAGCCTTGGAAAGATGGGGCACCCTTAGTCTGGCCAAGCCAGTGGACTTCACATTTGTCTACAGCAGCATTGTATTACTGCTATAGTTAATATGTTTTTTTTCTTTTACATTTTACCTTGGACAACACAACTGAGATGGGACATCTCAGTTTCATTGAGGTCCTGCTTGTACAATACCTAAGTTAAATGTTAACAGCTGTGAGGGTCTGAAGCAGAAGGAAATTAAGTAACACAAGGCGATTAAGTGGCACAAGGAGATTAAAGTAGCAGCATTTGTTAGTCACTATGTATTTTTTTCATCAATAATGATTTTCTTGCAAAAACACCAATATATAAATTTTTCATATTTTGCTTTCTTTTATTCTTGGACTAAGATACAGGATTTTTAAGTTTTAAACAATTCCTGTTACTGTGACATGCCCACCATGGAAAAATTAAATATCTGGGTACAGTGTTATGCTGTATACCATCAGAATCATGTGGTAACACCATCCCAATATATCCACAGAAAGAATATACAGTAGTATGTAAATTTAACAGGTTACCTCAACAGAAAATTTTTTTAAAACTTGTGGGTGGTGACCATCCTTAATGATGTGAGTCATTAAATATAAAGTTAGATATAAAAGGGATTTTAAACATAACTGAGAAAATTAAAAATACACTAAGGATGAATTTAAGAGTGTCAGAATAAAATTTTTACTAAAAAAATTATGGAAATGTTTTCCAACAAACAAATGCCGATCGATGCTTTAAGCAGCTTACTGACGCTCACACAATGAGTAAATACCTTTGGTGAGATTTGAACTTGGGTCTCCTAGTTCACAGTAAAGTGAGAGAAGTGGGACAGTGCTTACTTCAATTGGGCTTTGAGTTGTGGCCCATAAATTCAGTTTGACTTCAAAAACTCTTCATCAGTACCTGTCCTGCAACAAGTATGTGCAACATACTGTATGTGCTCTGGGCCAACAGCATATCAATTGTTCTCATTGTGATGTCTCATGTGGTAATATGGCATTCTTTGACTTCAGTTCTTATGTTTGTAGGGTGTCTTGAGCCCAATTTAATCTGTTAGTCCTGTACCCTGGCCTGCAATAAGAGGTGGATGATAACAAATAATTATTTTGCTTATAATGGGAGTAAATGATTGTACTAACATTCAAGTAAGGTAATTTTAACTGCTAGAGAAGCTGAATTTGGGCCTAATAATGGTATTCTGCAGGTTTTCACTCTTGCCAGTGCACTATTGTAAACCTATAAATATCTTGTTTATATGCTGTAGCCAGCCAGTGAATACTGCTTCTTTTCAATGTTTATGTTCATATCCCTCTGAGTGACCTGGTACATGGCTGATATAGCAATGCCACTATCATGAGCAGTGCCAGAAGGCAGAGACATGTGTCCATAGTTTGTTGCTCTCAGACTAAACTAGAACAATGTAAACATCTGTTTGTGGACAACACTTGATTCCGGTGAAGCCAAGTCTGCCTGCCTAACGCAAGGAATTGCATACTGCTACCCATGATGGTTGCACACTGGGTTTGGGAGTGGAGCTTTACAGTGTATACATGTGGTTGGTTTAGAAATGTAGAACCTGAACAATCTGGACATTTGCTCTCTTCCTGTATTTTTTTAAGCATCCTACACACTGAACTTTTTGCAAACTACCTCTTCAGTTTTCTAGAGTTTACCAAATACTGTACATGTATCCCTTTAACCAGAGGGACAGAGGCATTTTGCATTACTAATTCCCCTGGTCACACCCCTGCTGTCAGATGAGGTCATGGCTAGAGTAGCCACAGATATGTAAAAGCTAGTTAGGAACACATATTTCAGTTTAAATGCCACAATGCAGCTGAGCCAATTCTTGATTAAAACTAAAGAGACAAGAAATCTTATAAAGATGTGTATAAATCCTGTTTTACATATACCTTGCTCCAGATCTTTGTGCTTAGAAATCTGGGTTTTGCCAATAAAAGCTATTTTATATTTTATTTATTTAGTTTTTGTTTACCGGGTGGGTGCACTAGCCAAAAACTGACTATTTTCAGGCATGACCCGGGAGGTTATATGAACAGTAAATACAAAACAATGAGCATCAGAATACAAAGAGAGAACATTTTGCAGTGAATGCAAGAGCCAAGCAACATACAGCAATGGCCAGGAATACAAGTTACAATGATAGGTATCAAATGATCTAAAATAATGATTATAATACGAACAGCTGTAAATAAGTAGTGTACAGCAAACAGGGAGAACATCAAACAACACAAAACATTATTTTTATATTACCAAAGCATCAAATAATCTAGCAAATTCAAGGTTATCAAACAAATACAGTTGTAAGCAGCAACTATTCTTAAGCAATTCAAGGTTATCAATATACAGTTTGAGACTCAGATACAGGAGTCATGAGGATGGCAAAGGTGGATAAGGAAACCATAGGAGGTTATAAAAGGCAGAGAGCAGGTAAAAGATAGTTGACTATTAGGTGGGTCATGAGGGTCAAAGCAAGAGCAGTGATCAGATAAGTACAGCAAGTGGCAATAATTCTTCTTGAAAGTAGCATGTGTAGGAGATAGGCAGACATCTAGAGGAAGGGAGTTCTAGAACTGTGGGGCATAGTGAAAGAAGGCACAGATTCCTTTAGTGGTTTTACATCTTGGGACAAGGAGAAGAGCCTTTTGCACAGAACAGAGGCAATAGGAAGTGGGCTGAGGAAGCAGCATAGCAGCAAGAGCTGGTGGAGTCCGTGACCTCACTACATTATGCACCAAGGATCCACAGGTGAGAAGTCGGACAGCTGAGGGAGAGGGCCAATTGAGATTGGCATATAGCAGGCAGTGATGTTTAAGCCTAGGGGATGAGGAGTTATACCTGCAGATATTATTGTGGGTGGTGTCTCACTTGTGGAATGTAGACTTATGTGCAGCTGCATAGGTGGAAATGTCATAGGTCAGGCTTGGGAGAAGGATGCCTCAGGCTATGGCCAATCTAGCAAAGGGGGTTAAGTACATAACTGGTCTTGTAGGTTATCCCTAATTTAGAGTTAACAGATTTGCACATGTACTGGATATGGAGATTGAAGTCAAGGGACTGGTCAAGGACAACACCCAAGTATTTAAATGAGGCTATGTTCTCAATGGGAGAGCCATCAGAGCCAGGTACAATGTATTTATCTTGACAGGTTCTACCTTTGGCAGTACCAAAGAGCATTGCCCCGGGTTTTGCTTACATTCAGGACAAGTTTATGCCTGGTTAACCAGGTTTCAATTGCGAAGAAATCAGAGGAGAGTTGTTGGTTAATGGTAGCTACAGATCGAGAGCTGTTGTACAAGACAATATCATCAGCACAGAGGAGGGTGGTGCAGGAAGTGGTACCCACTGTGATATTATTGATGAATAATGAAAAGAGGAGGGTCCCCAGTATAGAGCCCTGGGGAACTCCGATGTTAATGGTGGCTGGCTCTGAGAGTGCTGAGTTAAATTCTACCACCTGAATCCTATCTGAAAGGTAACTATTGATCCAGGCAATGGTTGGAAGTGAGAAGCCCATTTTCTTAAGCTTAGCTAGGAGTATTGTGTGATTTATGAGGTCAAATGTCTTTGTTAGATTGATAAAAGGTGCCCCTGTCAGGAGTCGAGAGTCCATGGCAGAGACAGTATCAGAGGTAAATTTGAGCAGGGCAGTGAATGTGCTATGTGCTTTATAGAAGCCATGCTGGGCTTCTGAGAGGAGGTTATTTTGTATAGGAAGTCAGTCATTTGTGTGGCTACTAGTTTTTCCATAATCTTGCTTAGTACAGAGAAGATGGCAATAGGCCGGTAATTGGAGAGATCTTTGGGATCTCCTTTTTTAAAGACTGGTGTAATACAGGCTATCTTCCATATGTTCGGGACTTGGCTATGACATAGGGACAGAGTGAAGATTCTAGCCAAAGGGGATTCTATGAAAGGGGTGGCCAGTTTTAGGAGCCTTGATTCGAGACCATCGGCACCTGTGCTAGTATTGTCCGAGATTGTAGTTAGAAGTTTTAAGTCATCTGTCCTAGATATGGCCTTAAAGCTAAAAGATGGCGTCTCGATCTCAGGACAAGAGGAGGGCTCAGGCGCTTGATGATGAGCTCGACTGAGCAGCAGGGAAGGAGTTGAACCATTTAGATAGGTCTGAAAAGTGCTGATTGTAGGAATTTGAGATTGTGAGTGGATCATTACAATGTACTCCATTCAGTATCATATCATTTGCGGATTGCAGCTGAGCAGACCCAAGGAAAGTTTTTACATGGGACCAGAACTTTCTTGGATCACCAGCTGCATTAAGCAGTAGGCCTTTGCAGTACATGCTCTTGGCATTTCTGACTTGTTTTTCACATGCGCTTTGTTGAGCCCTATAGCTGTTGTAATCAGCAGGAAGGCCAGTTGACCTGAAACGTGATCAACTCTTATCCCTCAGACAGAGTAAGGCAAGTAAGTCCTTGTGCAACCATCTATTCTGTTTGCCCCTTACACATTGAGCAGTTTGAGGGGGCACAGATATCCTAAAGAGCCATGAAGACAGCAAGGAAGGTGCCAAGAGCAGACTGGGCATCCTTAGCCATGTATAGGTTGAACTAGTCAATCTGAGAACAGTCATGTAGGAATTTGCCCTGACCAAACCTTGCGAAGTTTCTAAATATGATGTAGCATGGCAGAGGAGAGAGGGCAGCTACAGGACTCCAAATACAGAATATTGAAGAGTGATCACTTATCCCATCTTCAGGGTCCCAGAGACAGGGAAGTGATCAACTCAGTTTGAGAGCATCCAGTCAATTGTTTGACTGGGATATACCCCTAGTGGGTCCAGCTAAGGTCTGGTGCAGTTTGTATCTTGTATCAGGGAATGAAGGGTGCCCTGAGTATTACCCAATGAGTTTAGGTTTAGATCCCCAAGTATAAGAACTTAATTTTGCCCCATGCCCTGTGAGGTATGATCAAGTAGCTACTCAAGTCCTGCTAAGCCTCCTTTGGGGGGTTGTAAGCATAGACAATATGAAGCTTCTTGACTCCCAGAGTGAGGGTCACATGGAGCGATTTACATATGGAGTGTACAGGAGTGGGAATATTCGAAAAATGTAGATGCTCTTTGTAAAAAATGGCAACACCACCTCCTCTTCTGATAAGGGTTGATCAGATCACATTGTACGAGGCTGTAGTTAGCCAAGGAGTACACTGAATCTGGGGTGGAGGGTTTGAGCCAAGTCTCCAACAGGCAGAGTATGTCTGGTCTATATAGTGCCACCCATGCTTCTAGTTCAGCATGGTTGTGGACAAGGCTTCTACTATTATGGTGGGCAATGCAAAGCCCTTTAGTATTGTAACACTATGGGAGAAGTGAGCCTGCGGTCCAGGGTTGGGTTCTATATCCCCAGAAAGTAAGAGGGCAAAGATAATGAGATACCACAGTTTGTGGTGGATGAAAGGAATAGGGAGGGACAAGTGGTATAAAAGGCGTTTTCTAAGTGTATATAGAGCACGGTAGATGAAACTCCTAGGGAGTAGCAGTGGGGTGGAATCATGTCGCTGCCATGGCAGTATGAGGAGGTTAGAAAAATGAAAATCATAGTGGGAGGAGCAGCAGGGTGGTGTAGTTTGGGTGTAGGGATAAAACAAGAGCCTATTAAGGCAAATGAGCATGAGGGCAACAGCTAGGGACACTGAGACACCAGTGGGAGCCATGTGCCAAGAGTCAGGAGAGAAGAGCTGGTAGGAATTGCTTTTGGGATATGGTATTAGACAGGGAGGGTTAAGGTAACAGTGACTGGGCAAGGTAGAGAGAGAGGAATTGCTTTAAAGATGTACAATGGCAGTGGGACAAAGGCGGGGGTTAGACAAGGCAGGGATATTCACTGCACCTAAAGTTCAAAGATCG
The DNA here is from genome assembly GCA_016271365.2 of Neoceratodus forsteri. Taxonomy (NCBI): domain Eukaryota; kingdom Metazoa; phylum Chordata; order Ceratodontiformes; family Ceratodontidae; genus Neoceratodus; species Neoceratodus forsteri. The sequence goes on from CM057458.1 coordinate 561,010,146, forward strand.
AAGTCTAGAGATAGAAAGCAGCTTCGGCCAATAGAGAATGGATTGTCTCAAGGTATAAGAAATTTCAGCAGTATTCCCCAAGAGGACCACACAGATTAGGCAGAGATTGCTGAAAAGCTAATGTTGACAGAGGACTGTCAGATTTAAACTGATGGGAAAGCGCCCCTAGCAGCTAACAATATAACAAGCTAATGGAAAACAAGACGCTAAGTCATATGACTAAGTGCAGCTATGAGAGGCCATGTCCACTTAGGGTGGGGTAGGGTGGGAGCCAGTGAGAAGTGCTGGCGGGATTTGGTTCTAGCTCCGAGCTAGCGGCAAACGTACTTCCTGGAGCAGGCAGTGATTCACTGAACCACTGGTGTGATTTGGGGCAGGATGTGTCTTTTTGGGTTTGGCACAGGAGAGCAGCTTGCAGCTTCTCTTGCAGGCTTCTGGAATGTGACGTTTCTTTCTGGAGTCTTGGGGGAGTGTGGTCTTCTGCTTGCAGCAGGCAGAACCACCTCAAGACCCTTTAGTCAGTGAAGTTCAGCTCCCTCCGGCGAGCCTGCTGGTGCAGCTCGACTTGGTGGCCCCCAGAAAGGTCAGCACAACCTAGGAAAGAAGAAATCTGGAGTTAAGTAGGGGCTCAAGGGTGACGGCTTAGGCCCGACAAAAAAAACAGGGTGTGACAGGGCAGGATTAACAGACTATAGAGGAAAAAAGAGTGTGGAAAGGAGGAGAAAACAGGGTGTGGCTCTGCAGTAGGGGACAGACATAAATTTAAGCCAGAAGAGCTTACAGGGGGATGCATCAGCAATATGGCGGTCATGCTGGACTAGCCTTCACCTCGTCTCTACCTCGTTTTTGTTTTAATTTGCTTTCATTTGTCTTAATAAGTTTTATTCGTTTTACATGCTTAGTTTTATTTTCTAGTTTTTTACGTTCGCTTTAGCAGTGTTGTGTTGGCGTTCTTATGTTTTGCTGCGCTCGTCCTGGCGTGGTCGCGGTTGAAGGACGTCCTAGCGGGGGAATTGTTCCCTTTCTCTAGTTGACTGCTGTTTTGTTTTTCCTGCAGCAGCTTTTATTTAAATATTTTTCGTTCTTGCTTTGGAGAATCTAGCAAGCAAATTCTGGCTGGGATTTAGATTTGGCTGCTACTCCATCGCTTTTGCAGCTGTTCTCTTGGTGTTACTGTGTGTAGGAGTTGTGGGGATATGAGTGAGCAAATTCCTGCTGGGATCCTGATTTTGTGGCCTTTTCATCACCTTTGCAGCTGCTCCCTTGGCGTCTCTGTGTGTGGGAGCTTCAGGGAAATGAGCGAGTGAACTTCTGCTGGGAATCAGATTCTGCTATCAGCTTACCGCTTTGCAGCTGCTCCCTTAGCGTTTTCTGTGTGTGGGAGTTTTCGGCTTAAATGAACGCTTGCTGACCCCAGTCCCAGGGATTTATGCTTATCATTCGATACAGGATGTATTTTTCTTTTTGACGCTGGATATTCTATGAAGATTTCTACAGTGTCGTACTTGGCTAAGAACTGGATTAGTTGGTGTCATTTGCTGTGACTGCTATACGACTTTGGGCATGAAAGAATAATTTGTTTGCCTTAGATGTATCGTGAGTATTAGGACTCGATTCATCATTGTTGTCCTCTGTTTCTCTGGGACTCTAAATTTGACTTTTCAGCTGTGTCCAAGGTATCTTGGAGTAATATTGCCACACTATTGGTTTTGGTTTTGGGAGATTATCCCCCCCTTTTTTCTCTTTGCCCGGGCATTTGGTGTTGTGCTGTCTGGGACCAAGCAGGAGCCTCTCCTGTTCCCTTCAAGGAGTTGGGGGTTATTGGGGCGGCTTCTAAGTTACTTTAGGGCCGGCCTTATTTGTCTGGTCTGGGGGTATCTGAAGCTGTGGGTCTCAGTGGTATAACTGGACCTTATTAGGCAGTTTGGGGTGTTGTGTGTGTGTGTGGGGGGGGGGGAGCCTCCTGTGCCTCACAGCTAAGTCGATAATTATCTTCAACTTTACAAGAGACATTTTTTCCTTCCAACCATGAACTTGCACTGAGTCTGCATACTGTTGCTTTTTGAATGTATATTTAGAATATTTTGGACTTTGTCTTAGTTTATCGCAACACTTCTGATTTTTCATTGGATGGACAGTGTGCGCAGTGAGAGGGCCTCACCGTCCTTATATATTTGGACCTTTTAACATTATACTCATTGGCAGTGAGAGTGCCTAAAAACAATTGCAATTTCATTTTTTGGATCCTGTTTCATCATATGAAGGACAGTGGGTGCAGTGAGAGGGCCTCCCTGTCCTTATATATTTGGACTATTTAATAATTGCTTACAGATTATTTATGGTTGTGTAGTTTGTAGGTTTTATTAGTTTTGTTTTGTATATTTGGTTTTTGGATTATGTTATTGGGTGGGTTTTTAATCTAAGTGTAATTGTGGATATTTTGTTTAAGAGGTATTCAGGACTCTTATTTATTTGTTTGCAGCTAGTTTGTTTTCCGCTTTGGTTATGTGTTGTTTAGTTACCCCGGTCATGCATTATTCGTCTTCTGACCTCCACGCCCTCCGCCCTTTTTGCCCTCCTCCCCTCCCATTTTTCACCTACCAGTGCTGTTGGGTGCTTGGTATTGCTCGTGGGGGGGGGGGCATGGCGGGGGTCGTGGACGCGGTAGGGTGAATGAACGGACCTTTCGTGTAGGGGTGGTTAAGCCCAGAGGACGTCCTGGGGCAAAATGGAGCCTGGAACGTGGTCATCCATGTCTAGTCTCCATACCCAAGGGCTCCACCTACTTGGATGGGCAAGTAGTCGGGACGGCTCCGGAGCCCTGTCCAACTCGGCCAGTGTTGTGCAATGCCAGATCTGTCAAAAACAAATCAGCCATTATTTCTGATTTTGTTGGGACAGCAGATCTGGCTTGCATCACCGAGACCTGGCTGGATGGAAATGCTGGCCCCATTTTGGAGGCGACTGTTCCAGCTGGGTACTCGGTGATTCACCGCCCGAGACTGGATCGCGGGGGAGGGGGGAGTAGCGGTCTGTTTCAAGACCAGGTTGGGGCTCACATGTGTACCAGTTGAGGAAGCTGAATCCTTTGAGTGTACTGTAGTGGCTGGTGTGGGTTGCAAGATAGCCCTTGTCTACCGTCCACCAGGAGACGAGAGACAATTCCTGCAGGAAATGGCAGACTTCATCGCCGATATGGCGTTGGAGTTGGCCAGACTGATGGTTCTGGGTGACTTCAATGCCTGGGTCGATGACGAACTTTCTGCCTTTGGTCAGCACTTCCTCCTGTTGATGATATCACTGGGCCTTACACAGATTGTTTCTTCAGCCACTCATAATCACGGCCACTCTTTGGATTTAGTCTTTCTCCTGGGGATTGAGGCCTCTGATTTGGTGGTGGAACCTGTCAGTTGGTCTGATCACTACACCGTGGGCTTCAATTTTCGTGCTCCCCTTCGTAGGTCTGCCCCTATGGAGATGGTTTGATACCGCCCTTTACGGGATGTGCGCCCTGAAGACCTGATGGCGGTGTTAAACCTCTCAGAGTTTCCGATTGCCAGCTTGGGGCCAGAGGCCATGGTCTTGGCTTATAAGTGGGCCATTTCCTTGGCCCTGGACTCAATTGCTCCTGTCCGTGTTCGTCTCCTCTCTCTCCGCCCTCGGGTCCCGTGGTTCAATGGGTCCTTGAGGGAGTTGCAACATGTGGGACGACGGTTAGAGCGCCATTGGAGGAAATCTGCTCTAGATGCCTACCGCCTTAGTTTGGAGGAGCATTATCAGCTCTACCAATCAGAGATCTCACATAAGAAGGCAGAATTCCTGTCCAGGGAGATCTCTGTTGCTCAGAATCGACCGTCTCAGCTCTTCAGAACTGTGGACAGGCTGTGCAATCCAGCCTGTCTCCAGCTCCATCGAGCCTTTTCACAAAAGGAGTGTGACGAGATCGCTCAATTCTTTGCGGATAAGGTTGCCGACATCAGATCCGAGATCCGTCTGACACACTCTAAGGGGGAAGCTGTTGGTCGGCGTTTGGTCACAGAATCCTCTGCCTCCTGGTGTTCCTTTGACCGGCTGACGTTCAGTGATATTATGCGGATCATCCAGGGGATGCACCCTACGTGCTGTAGTTTAGATCTGGGTCTTACCTCCCTGATTTTGGGTTGTGTTGAGATCGTTGGCCCGTTTCTGGTTCAAATAATCTGGTGCTCCCTAGAATTGGGTGAGTTTCCTAGCTCCCTAAAGGAAGCTGTGGTGACTCCCCTTTTGAAGAAGGCTTCTTTGGACCCAGATATTTTTTCCAGCTATAGACCGATCTCTAACCTTCCCTTTATTGGGAAGGTTATTGAGAAGGTAGTGGCAAACCAGCTGGATGACCATTTGACCATCCATAATATCTACGAACCTCTCCAGTCTGGTTTTCGTAAGAGGCATAGTACCGAGACTGCTCTGGTTCAGGTGCTCAATGATCTCTTGATGGCGAGAGATCAGAGGAACTGCTCTATCTTGGTCCTCCTTGTTCTCTCTTCAGCTTTTGACACTGTAGACCATGGGGTTTTGCTCGAGCGTCTGGAGTCCATCTGTGGACTGTCTTGTACAGTGCTCAGATGGTTTTTATCTTTTCTATCTGGGAGAATGCAGAGAGTTGTGTCAGGGATTTTTTCCTCTGACCCTTTTCCTCTGCAGTATGGTGTCCCCCAGGGCTCGGTGCTTTCCCCCATGTTGTTCGCAGAGTACATGATGCCCCTGGGAGACATTGTAAGAAAATATGGTCTGAGGTTTCACTGCTATGCTTATGATACCCAGCTCTACTTGTCTTTTGCCCCCGACCAGGTTAGTGCTCTCTCAGTATTTAATAGCTGCCTCGCTGAAATCCAGGACTGGATGAATATGAGCTGGTTAAAGTTGAATGCCGGTAAGACTGAGGTTATGGTTGTGGACCCTTGTCATGGGACAGGGGGATTGGGGTCTAGTCAGCCCTCTGGTGTATTGCTGGGGGGGGATCTGATCCTTACCTCTGAACGGGTGTGTAACCTGGGAGTGGTACTTGACAACGGGCTGACTCTTCATCATCAGGTGTCAGCAGTTGTTAAGTCCACATTTTACCATCTTAGGAACATTGCCAGGGTGAAACACCTTGTTCCGTCCAGCGATTTACCTGTGTTGGTCCATGCTTTTGTGACATCTCCCCTTGACTATTGCAACTCCCTTTACTTGGGGCTTCCTGGGGTTGATATCCACCGCTTGCAGCTAGTGCAGAACGCTGCTGCAAGGTTAATGACAGGGGTGACTAGAAGGACACATATTACCCCTGTGCTGCACGATCTGCACTGGCTGCCCATACAGTGGCAGATCACCTTTAAAGTAGGTCTTTTGACCTTCAAAGCCCTGCACAAACTCGGCACCGACTACTTGAAAGAGCTTCTGATTCCTTACTGCCCCTTGCGACAGCTCCGTTCAGCCGATGAGGGGTTGCTAGAGGTTCCGAGGGTTATACTGAAGTCTTCTGGGGCTAGGGCCTTTGTGTTTGCGGCCCCAACCCTCTGGAACTCTCTGCCTCACCGGCTTCGGGAATGCACGACCATGGAATCCTTTAAGTGGGATTTTAAGACTTTTTTGTGGAGCAAGGCTTTTGTGGATTGATGCTGCTGTGAATGCTGATTTTATATGTATAATTTGATTTTATGATTCTTCTGTACAGCGCCTTGGTGCTTGAAAGACGCTAAATAAATAAAGTTTTATTTTATTTTTATTATTTTTTACAAAGCAGCAGATAGCTAGAGACAGGGAGGACACAACAGTTTAGATGGGAGAAAAACTAAGGAGATACAGGAGGCTGGGAGCAGCAGAAGCGTTAGATACAGGGAGAAATGTTACAATTTAGAGAGGGGAAAATGAATCAGGAATTAGGGCAGTAGAGAGATACAGGGTTGGGAAGGTTAGCAGGGGACAGGGTGGCAGTTTAAGAAAGCGAAGAAAACAATACATAGAAACATAGAATTTGATGGCAGATAAGGACTGCTTAGCTGACATAGTCTGCCCATTTCCCTTCCTGATGGATACGCTGCAGATTCTAGTTAATTAACAGCTTACTTACTCCTACCCCCCCACTAGAATTGCCTTATGTCTGTCCCATGCATTCTTGAATTTTGCCACTGTTCCTGACTCCACAGCCTCCTCAGGAAGGCTGTTCCATGCATCCACAACCCTCTCTGTGAAAAAATACTTTCTAACATTACCTCTGAGCCATCCCCCTCTATCTTCAAATTGTGCCCCCTTGTTCTTGCACATCTCTTCTTCTGAAAGATGGTACCCTCTTGTACTTTGTCAATTCCCTTGAGACACTTGAATGTTTTTATCATGTTCCCTCTCTCCCTCCTTTCCTCAAGAGTATACATATTAAGTCTCTCCTCGTATGTCTTCTGGTGCAGACACTGCACCATTTTGGTTGCCCTCCTCTGAACAGCCTCCACTCTGTCTATGTCTTTGTGGAGATGGGGTCTCCAGAATTACACACAGTACTTCAGATGGGGTCTTACCAACTGTCTGTACAGCGGGATAATAACTTCCTGTTTTCTACTGTTGATGCCTCTCCCTATGCATCCCAGTATTCCCCCAGCCCTCCTTACTGCCTTCTCACATTGCTTGCCCACCTTTAGGTCATCTGATATAATTACTCCTAGGTCTCTTTCGATTTTTGTTGTTGTTATTAATGCACCCCCATTGTGTACTCTTCCCTTGGGTTTTTGTTTCCCAGATGCATTACCTTGCACTTCTTTGCATTGAATCTGAGCTGCCATATATTTGACCATTCCTCCAACTTTGCCAAGTCCCTTTCCATCCTTTCCACCCCACCTTGTGTATTAACCCTGTTGCAGATATTTGTGTCATCTGCAAACAGACATACTTGTCCTTTCAGGTGCTCTCCAATGCCATTTATTAAAGAGGACCGGTCCCAGTACCGATCCCTGCAGTACCCCACTAGTTACCCTCCTTTCTTTACTGTGGACTCTGTTTACTATTACCATTTGCATCCTGTTGTCCAGCCAGTGTTTTATCCAGGCTACCACCTTGGGACCCACTCCAAGGCTGGCTAACTTGTATATTAATCTTTTGTGTGAGACTGTGTCAAATGCCTTGCTAAAATCTAGGTAGGCCATATCCACAGCCCCTCCCTGGTCTACTACTTTGGTCACTCAGTCAAAGAAATCTATTAGGTTCATCTGACATGACCTTCCTGCTGTGAAACCATGCTGCCTTTGGTCCTGTGCCCCACTGACCTTTAGGTACTCAACAATTCTTTCCTTCAGAAGTGATACCATCATTTTCCCTACCACTGAGGTCAAACTAACTGGTCTGTAGTTTCCTGCCTCTGCCCTGCTCCCACTTTTGTGAAGTGGAATCACATTTGCCCTCTTCCAGTCCTCAGGTACCACCCCATCCTCCCATGATTTGTTAAAGAGAGTAATCAGTGGTGTTACTAGTTCTACCCTAAGTTCTTTTAGAATTCTTGGGTGAATCCCATCAGGCCCCATTGCTTTGTCCACCCCCAGTTTCAAGAGTTCTTTCAAAGCCTTTTCTTCTGTGAATGGACTGATATCAACCCCCCTATTCAGAGTGTTTCTCTTGTTTGATTTAGGTACCTCCCCCTCCTCTTCCATTGTGAATGCTGAGCAGAAATATTTGTTAAGTATTCCTGCTTTTACACTGTCACCCTCTGCCCACATTCCCTCCCCTTTATTAAGTCTCTGTATCCCTCCCTTGGTCTTTCTTCACTCCCTAATGTACCTATAAAAGGTTTTATCCCCCTTCTTAACAGAGATGGCTATCTTTTCCTCAGTTTGTGCCTTTTCTATCCTGACAGCCTTCACTGGCTCCGTCTGCTTTAACTGATGAAGTTCTCTCTCCTGCTCCTTCTGTGTTTCCTTGTATTTTCTGAATGCTATCCTTTTCTCCTTAACCTTCCCTTCCACCTCTTATGAGAACCATAGTGGTTTTTTCCTTTGTTTTGTTTTGTTGATTTGCTTCACACAAAGGCTTGTTGCCTCTGCGATGGTTGTTTTGATTACTTCCCATTGTTCCACCACCCCTCCTTCTTGCCCATTTGCTAGTGCTTTTCTGAGACACTCTCTCATTTTGCTAAAGTCAGCCTTCCTAAAGTCCTATACTCTTGTTTTTGTATGGCTTGATTCTATGGCTGTGTTTATTGTGAACCACACTGTTTGGTGGTCGCTTGTTCCCAGATGGCTACCCACTTCTAAATCTGAGATCCTTTCTCCTTCCCTGTTTGAGAGTACCAGGTCTAAGACTGCTCCCTCTCGAGTGGGTTCCAACACTAGCTGTCTGAGGCATGCCCCCTGTAGGGGATCAAATGTGACCCTGCTTTTGGATGTTCCTGCAGCAAAGGTACTCCAGTTAACATCTGGCATATTCAGGTCCCCCATCAACAATACCTCCCTTTTTTCTGCCATTTTAAGGATGCCTTACAGACAGGCAGTTTGTGAAGTAAAACTTGGCACTTAATAAGTAATTAGAAAAGCAGGGTAAACTTAAAACTCTAAGCAGATTCTGTAAATCAGTAGTGAAATGCAGAAAAGCAGGGTAAACCTAATACTCTAAAGTGAGCTCAGAAAATCAGTAGGGAAATGCAGTAAATAATTTAGTAATCACTATAAGTTAAAACAGTTGCAAATTGAGAAAGAAAAACTCCTAATCTACTCTACCAATGGTAACTCAAATGAAAGTGGCAGCCAATCACAAGAGGGACTCCTGAGGAGAGTGCCAATTAGTGAGGAGGCTCCAGAAACTGGAAAAACAGTCCTACTGTCCTTCTAGCTCTGAGCTAGTGGAAAATGTCTCCCAGGGCAGGCAGTGATCCACCGAACCACCTGTGTGATTCCGGGCAGGGTGAGTCTTTTCAGCTTTGGTGCAGGAGAACAGCTTGTGGGGTTTCCTTGCAGGCTTCTGGAATGCAATGTTTCTTTTTGGCATCCCGGGGGAGCATGGTCTTCCACCCGCAGCAGGCAGAACTGCCTCAAAATCCCTTAGTCAATGAAGTTCAGCTACCTCCATGGAGCCTGCTGGTGTGGCTCAACTTGGTGGCCCCCAGAAATGGCAGCACAACCTCCTGGAGCAGGCAGTGCTCAACTGAACCATAGGTATAATTCTGGGCAGGATGAGTGGCTTTGGCTTTGGTGCAGGAGGGCAGCTTGTGGGTTTTCTTGCAGGCTTCTGGAATGCGGTGTTTCTTTTAAGCATCTGTGGGGAGTATGATCTTCTGCCTGCAGCAGGTAGAACCACCTCAAGACCCCTTAGTCAGTGAAGTTCAGCTCCCTCCAGTGAGCCTGCTTGTTCGGCTCGACTTGGTGGCCCCCAGAAAGGGCAGCACAACCTGCTGGAACAGGCAGTGATCCACCGAACCACTGATGTGATTCAGGGCAGGATGAGTGGTTTTGGCTTTGGTGCAGGAGAGCAGCTTGAAGGTTTTCTTGCAGGCTTTTAGAATGCAACATTTCTTTTCAGCATTTGGGGGGGGCGTGCTTTTCCCCCAGCAACAGGCAGAACCACCTCAAAAACCCTTAGTCAGTGAACTTCCGCTCCCTCCGGCAAGCCTACTGGTATGGTTCAACTTGGTGGCCCGCAGAAAGGGTAGCACAACTTCCCAGAGCAGGCAGTGATCCTCTGAACCACATATGTGATTCTGGGCAGGATGAGCCATTTCCGCTTTGGTGCAGGAGAGCAGCTTGCGTCTTTTCTTGCAGGCTCCTGGAATGCAGCATTTCTTTTCGGCATCTCGGGGGAGCATAGTCTTCCACCCAAAGCAGGCAGAACCACCTCAAGGCCCCTTAGTCAGTGAAGTTCAGCTCGCTCCGGCAAGCCCACTGGTGTGGGTTGACTTGGTGGCCCCCAGAAATGGCAGCACAGCCTCCGAGAGCAGGCAGTGATCCACCAAACTATCAGTGTGATTCGGTGCAGGACAAGTCTTTTCACCTTTGGCATAGGAGAGCAGCTTGTGACTTTTCTTGCAGGCTTGTATAATGCGGCGTTTCCTTTTGGCGTCTTGGTGGAGCATAGTCTTCCACCCACAGCAGGCAGAACCAGCTCAAGACCCTTTATTCAGTGAAGTGCAGCTCCCTCCAGCGAGCCCGCTGGTGCGGCTCGACTTGGTGGCCCCCTGAAAGGGCAGCACAACCTCCTGGAGCAGGCACCATGGAACCACGGGTGTGATTCGGGACAGGATGAGTCTTTTTGGCTTTGGTGCAGGAGAGCAGTTTATGGCTTTTCTTGCAGGCTTCTGGAATGCAAAGTTTTCTTTTCAGCATCCCGGGGGATCATGGTCTTCCACCTGCAGCAGGCAGAACCACCTCAAGACCCCTCAGTTGGTGAAGTTCAGCTCCCTCAGGCACGCCCACTGGTGTGACTTGACTTGGTGGTCCCAGAAAGGGTAGCACAACCTCCTGGAGCAGGCAGTGATCCATAAACCACTGGTGTGATTCGGGGCAGGATGAATCTTTTTGGCTTTGGCGCAAGAGAGCAGCTTGTGGCTTTTCTTACAGGCTTCTGGAATGCAGAGTTTCTTTTCAGTATCTTGGGTTAGCATGGCCTTCTGCCTGCAGCAGAGAGAACCACCTCAAGGCCCATTAGTCAGTGAAATTCAACTCCCTCCAGCAGACCCGCTGGTGCGGCTTGACTTGGTGGTCCCCAGAAAGGGCAGCACAACTGACAGGACAGTGGGGTTGGGGGATCAGGTATTTGGAGATTAAAATTTTTATTCTTCTAGACTTCTTAATTGGAACAACCTAATCTCCACTGCTAGTGCACATGTGCAAAATGAAGTAATAATGTGGCATGCATATACAGTCATGATCATATATACTCCTGGTGAACTGTTTGGGGTGAAATACTGTAAGTTTTATCTGTACCATCCTTACTTCAGAGGAAACTGTTCTGCCTCCCTATACTTATGTTACAAGTTTAATGTGCATTGCAGGGCATCATGTAATGCTTCACAGCACCACTGTTTGCTACTGTGCCTAAGGACAGAAGCATGTGAAAGAGAATTAGTTAAAATGGTAACAATTGGGACAACCTGTACAGTAGATAGGCATTGCTCTTTTCCCATAATTTTTCTTCTGTATTTCCTCTGAGCTCATCACCCCACACTTAACTGTAACTGTCTTGAGTCAGCAAACACAGTGGATCCTCATCGGGAGCAAAAAGGGAGTTATGCTGTTGCAGGCATCCAGAACTGTTTAAACTAGGGGTGAGCAGACCTCTTCAGGTTCTGCCACAACCCAAAATGGTTCTAAAATGTTCTCACTTTTTTGAGCACATTTCTGTCTTAAAAGTTGTGTTTGTTTGCATATTAATTATACATCTCCATTTCAAACCACTCAAAACAAGTTTTTAGAGAAACATTTTTCTAATTCTGATTTTAAGAACCAACCAGCTGTTGGGATTTTTCTTTTCTTTTAGAAATAGTTCTTCGTGCCCCTACTAAAAACTTATTTGTGTTAATGTACTGGCTGTCTGTGTCTGTATCATCAGTATGAGGCTAACACTGAAGCACAGTAGTATATCTGGTTGCTGTTTGACTAAATAGAATTGAGAGGTTCTCTGAAATGCATGCTCAAAAATCAGCAATACTACTGAACTGGGAGGACATTTTCAGATGTCTAAAAACTGTCTGGAGACATTGTTAACATAGAAACATGGAAACATAGAATTTGACAGCAGATAAGGACCGCTTGGCCCACCTAGTCTGCCCATTTTTCTACCTAACAGACAAGCTGCAGATCCTAGTTAACCAACAGCTTACTTACTCCCCCCCACTAGGACTGCCTTATGCCTGTCCCATGCATTTTTGAAGTCCCCCACTGTTCTTGACTCCACGACCTCCTCAGGGAGGCTGTTCCATGCATTCACAACCCTCTCAGTTAAAAAATACTTCCTCACATTACCTCTGAGCCGTCCCCTCTATCTTCAAATTGTGCCGCCTTGTTCTTGCACATCTCTTTTCTGGAAGATGCTACCCTCTTGGACTTTAATTCCTTGAGGTACTTGAAAGTTTCTATCATGTCCCTCTCTCCTTCTTTCCTCAATGGTATACATATTAAGCTCCTTTAGTCTTTCTTTGTATGTCTTCTGGTGCAGACCCTGCACCATTTTGGTTGCCCTCCTCTGGACAGCCTCCACTCTGTCTATGTCTTTGTGGAGATGGGGTCTCCAGAACTGCACACAGTACTCCAGATGGGGTCTCACCAACTGTCTGTACAGAGGGATAACAACTTCCTGTTTTCTACTATTGATGCCTCTTCCTATGCATCCCAGTATCCCCCCAGCCTTCCTTAATGCCTTCTCACATTGCTTGCCCACCTTTAGGTCATCTGATATAATTACCTTCAGGTCCCTTTCTATTTTTACTGTTGTCAGTATCTCACCCCTTGTGTATGCTTCCCCTGGGTTTTTGTTTCCCATGTGCATTACCTTGCACTTCTTTGCATTGAATCTGAGCTGCCATACATTTGACCATTCCTCCAACCTTGCCAAGTCCCTTCTCATCCTTTCCACTCCATCTTGTGTATCAACCCTGTTGCAGATCTTTGTATCATCTGCAAAGAGACATACTTTTCCTTCCAGTTCCTCTGCAATGTCACTTATAAAGACATTGAAAAGGACCGCTCCCAGTACTGAACCCTGCGGTACCCCGCAAGTAACCCTCCTTTCTTCACTGTGTACTCCATTTACTACTACCCTTTGTGTCCTGTTGTCTAGCCAATTTTTTATCCAGGCTACCACCTTGGGACCCACTCCAAAGCTGGCTATCTTGTGTATTAATCTTTTGTGTGGGACTGTATCAAATGCCTTGCTAAAATCCAGGAAGGCCATGTCCACAACCCCTCCCTGGTCCACTGCTTTGGTCACCCAGTCAAACATGCAAGGAAATGCACCTCTCAGCAATATTGCCATAACTAGTGGAGTATAAAAAACAACCAATGAAAAAAAAAGCTTTTTTTTTAAAAAAATTCCAACAACTGTGCTGTTTCTAGGCTAGTGATAGCTTCCACCTACTGTCATCATGCATTCCCTTTTTTGCAGATTTCAAAGGTTATTTGTAAGTTTAGTGTGTGTGAAATGTTTAAAGTGAGGTCTGAGTAGTAACATCAAACAGAGTGTAACAGAAGTTGAATCATTTTCTAGTCATCTCTGTGCTGGGTTTGAAGCTTTTGGTTCTACATGTGTTTACAGAAACCATACAGATTGGAAAGTATCTGCCTTCTTGTATTATTGATGCATCCTACAGTATCTACAGTATTGTTCTTCTCTTTCCTATTGATACAACAATAAAAAAGAGAGGAGTTCAAATGTACTGTATTTGCTCTCAGGCAACTAAAGAAACAGTATGTGCCCGTCCTTATGGGACTCATCTTACGGTGAATGGGGATTGTCCTCAGTTTTGGATAACTTCTCACAACAGTCTGATCCTGGATTCTGAGCTGTTGGCTGTAGTAAGGGCTGTTTACACCATTCCCAGATTCCATCCCTATTTTGAAGCTGAAAATGTGAATTTGTGTAGCATGCAGGGCCTGGCTATGATGCATCTGAATAGTGACATGGGGCCCGATTCTAAAATGGTTACACCTGGCGGAACTGCACTTGCTACAAAAAGAATGGTGCAAGTAGTAAGTTACGCCAGCAGTGGCGACATGCGGTATTCTACAAAGTGGCCTGAAACATGCCACAGGCCACTTGTGCCAAAGTGTAGTTACGCCTGCAGTTACACCCTAAACACCCCTGCGACATGGTGCTAGGGGGTTTACCGCAGCAGTTACGCCCTGTTCCAGTAGGGTAGCAACAATGTCCGCAATGTCAGGATTCTACAAGAATCCCCGGAGGAGAACCAGCAACGTAAGTTACACCAGCATTTAGCTGGTGTAACTGTACATACATCCTCTGATGGTCCTGTAGAACCGCCCGCAGCCCATCACCCAGTCCATGTACCCTCCCCCCATGCCCAGAACACCTTCGGTGTTACCCCAATGGGCATCCCACACCCCTGGGCCAAATCCCCCATACTGTATATGCCCCAGTACCCCCCACTGGTAAAGGCCCCACAGGGCAGCACTGTCAACCCCCACACAGTACCCAGACCCTGAGACAGTGCCACAAACAGTATGTTAGAACCGCACAATATCCCTGGTAGTCTAGTGGCCCACCATCCAGCAGTGCCATTCCAGCCAGCACCCCCCACACATCCCCAGCCGGCCACTGGCACAACCCCTTCCTCACCACCACAGCCAGGTGCCGACTGAGCTCCTTCTGAGTGCTTACTGTGGAGATGTACTCAGATATGAATGATCTCATTAATTTCTGAGTGTGTCTGTACAGTAAGCACTCAGAAGGAGCTCTGTCGGTGGCTGGCCATGGTGTTGAGAGGGGGGGTTGTGCCAGTCACTGGCTGGGGATGGGAGGGGGGTGCTGGGTGGAGTGGTACTGCTGGGTGGAGGGGAAATACTAGACTACCAGGTATAACTGTAAGGGATGGATGTATGCATCTACTGTACATACGGTACAGTACACTGGCCGTAGTGTGATGGGGGGGTTGGGGACACCGTGGTGGCACAACAGTGGGCAGGGGGCATCTAGCTCTGTGGGGCTCTGGCACTGAACAGCAATGGGGAGGGAGCACTTGCAACTTGCGGACTTGAGGTTGTGGCTTGTGACATCCTCGCCAGGCATGCCCTTTGTTCGGTGTACCTGACTCTATGTCGCAAGTCGCAGGACTTAGACGCATGGACCCTGCCCCTTCTAGAATAGGGTGCAGGGTCAATGTCAGAGCTGCATTTGGCGCAAGTCGCATTTGGCGGTGACTTGCGCCAAGCTTCTAGAATCTGGCCCATGGTGTTTGGAACATGTTAGTACCATTGGTACTTTGATTTACTACTAGTAGTTCCTGGGCGAAAAAAATAGAGACTTTACATTTATGCAGTACTGTTCATGCACGTCTTTCCAAAGTGATGTAAAAGGAATTAATTTACATAGGATAGCATAGCTGAGATGCTACATCTAATTTCCAGTGAAGTTCTGCTTCTGCGTAGGACAGCGTGACACCTTTCAGTACCACTGCTGCTTTAATTCCTACTGGGGACACAGTGCTACTCCAGATGTCAATATTTAGTATTCTTTGTTTGCTTAACTTTAAACATAATTATAACATTACAAAGCATACAAGATAAATAAAAACACTGAGCTGTTACATTCATTTAATTAGCATCAGGAGCCATACTCAATGGAAAATAAGAGCATTTTTAAATGGATATTACAAGTACAGTATACAGTAGAAAAAGCTTTGAGTTCAACCCAAATATAAGGCTGCTGCATACTTGTATAATTTAAAAATATAAAGGGATAAATAATTTAGCTTTAAAAGCTCTTCGCACAATACATTTTACAAACAGCCATTGTCTTTTTATGTCATATGTTCAGGACTACTTATAAAGTGACACTACATTCAAGAGCTGATATAGGATTTAACTGGAGTTCAGCAATAAAGTCAAGGCTATAAACAGATCTTTCTAGGTATTCTACTAACCAAGGACCTATTATTTTGTTATAAGATGGATATACTGCATTAAAAGAACATCCTGGTTCTGTTCTTACCCTTTGCAGATTGTATGAGAGGCTCCTTGTTACCATACATTCTTGCTTAAAGTATAAACAGCATAAATGATCATGGTGATTTGCATATGTATTCTATGATGCTTTGCATTACGGGGTTATTTGTAATTTTATATTTCTTGAAAGCCTGGCTTTATTGCCAATGGCCTTTTTTGGTAACCCTTTCCTCACTGATTTTGTACTAAGGGTGTTTGTCTTTTTAGCTTTCTTTCTTATTTAGGGCCCACCATGACCCAAACCAGTAAGACCTCATTAGGGCTGGTTCATTTTCCCTTGGGGTGTGATACAGATGAAGCACATTGATGAGCCCTGTGTAGGATGAAGCATGTGTGTTTTTTCTCTTCTCACCCTTTGCAGATTCTAGGAGAGGTCCTTTGGCAGCATGCATTTCTGTAGTATCAGCCTGAATTTTCATGGTGATTTGCATATATATCCCATGAGGTTTTGCATTATGGTGTTATATGTGGTTCTGTATTTCTTTAATAAAAACACATGCTGTAAATGTTCACTATGTCCTTTATGGCATTCAGACAGGATAGATTGTCTTTGCTTCTCTGTTTCTATGGCAAGCACACACCACACTCTATGTACACTTGCTGAATTTAAGATATCTAGCTTCAGTTCTTGTAGAGGGGACTGTTTCAAATCTAAGTGTTATTAAGATATGTCATTCTTTATGAGAATTAACAGTATTAAGAAGAGTTCCATGTAATGATAACATTTGGTAGAGACCAAGCAAGAACTACATTTCAAATGTCTAACCATTTCCATATCTTTATTAGTATTGATAATCCATTGCATAATTACAGGAACCTTTTTAGGCCTGACTATGATTCTTTTATTTCTATATGATCATATACAGAAGCAAATAGTTTGATACCTTTTATTGGACCAACAAAGATGTAACAAAAAGAAAACAGTACCTAAGCTTTCAGACCAACCAAGTCCTTCCTCGGAAGTGTAACCATAAAAATGGAAAACTTTTTTTTTAATCCAAGTTTTTATCCTCCTTATGTCTGGGAGTGGCTGCCTCAGCCTGATCCACAGCCTCCCCCCAGGCTAGTCTTCCACCTCTCCCAGGGAGCACCCAGTTGAAGGTCTCCTCATGAGTTCCTGTCTTGTGGCAGAGTTGATGAAGGAGGGCTGTTCTCAACCCTGTACATAAAAATCCAAGATGGAGCAGGTGTTTGCTGAGCAGTGTGGCAGGTGTGGAGATGACTGGGCTGGACTTCATGTGGCCCCCTGACATCCCTTTTCCTGTTTTTTCTCCTGTACCACCCCTCCTGTGGCATGTTAGACTCATGCATGGAAGCATGCCTGTCCTACATTCCTCTGTAGTGCCCTCCCTTACTTTGCCTCCCTAACCTGCTCTACCTCCAGGCCTCCACCTGCAGCAGCTAAGGCTGAGATGGTAAGCCTCCCCTCCCCAGGAGAGAAGAGCAGTCCCTCAGACACTCAATACTCTCGCTCCATTCCTGAACCCAGGTTGCTGGCATGACAGGAGGTAAAGTGCTTTGCAGCACTTCAGCCCTTCATACCACTTGGCTGGCCCAAAATGGTAAACCTATCAACTTCAATTCTTCTTGTAAAATAGTTACCTATGGGAGTTTTTCCATAGTACTGCAGAATATAACTTCTTCCTTAAACACACAGTAGGAATATGGGTTACTTCTATCCCCATTAGTCAAATCCAATAAGAATGCACTTTTAAAATAGCATGTCAGCCTATTCCCAATCACCACAATTCTGCAGGAGTTGACTGGGGCCAATACATCAATTCTTTTTCAGTTCTGTTTTTGACTTCCTTAGCCTGCAGGGAAATACCCCTTATCAGCCCTTGTAGTCTCCTGGACCCCCCTGGGAACTTACTGGGAGACTGCTTTGACCCGCACGGTGGGCCCCCCTCCTCTTCAGTGGTTTGGGGGGAGGGAGTAAGTATATGCTAATCCTAGGTCCCAAGAAGACTGGAAAGGGACCTGGAGCCAAGCTTCACTGTGATGCAATGAAGGGCATGTTCTTGCCAACTGTGTTCCTGGTGATGAGAACAAGCAGTGACATCAGTGGTACTCAGCACATGCTCCTACATGTTGTGTAATGGCATCTGCCATGGCTGCCAATCCCCAGTGCCACTTAGGTACTTGGACACAGCACAGACTCCTGGCCACTGCCAGGAGTCAGACTGTTGCTGAGTGTCTGCTCCCACCTCATCCGGAGAAGGAGAGCTGTCCAATGGGTGCTCAGTCCTCCTTCCCCTGGCTGACCATCCAACGCTCTGGGTTTGCTCTTGAATGTGGGTTGTCAGCACTGCAAGTGGTAGTGCTACTGCTGTACTAGCGGGCTGTCTCGAGTCAATACAGTAGTGATCAATAAAAGTTGTTACAGTGGTTTTTAAAGCTGTGATGCTTTACTGTATCCCCAGATCTCTGCTACATAAATTTCTATGGGATTCATTTTTTCTTTCTATTTCAAAGAAAAGGTTCAAAGGTTTCCACACCTCAGCGCATTCCATATTTTATTAAAACAAAGTAAACCCTGCTTCACTTTTAAGATTGATGTGTTTTGATGCTTAGCCCATTTGCAATTGTTGCTAAATTTAAGTCCCAAATAAACAAAATTGTTAACAATCCCTAGACTAGTTCCATCAATCTTTCAGGCAACATTTGCTTTTGGCCCAAATATCATAACTTTTTTCTATGCTAATTACCAAATTAGTGTCTTTTCAAACAACTCAGATTGAGAAATGCAGAAACATAGATTTTAATGGCAGAAGATTGAAGGTCCTTTGAGTCTGTCCTTATTATATTTCTTCACACTTCTAACCTACTGTACTGGTGGGCTGTTACCCTCCTCCCCACTCCCCCACCCCTCAAACCTTTGTTGCCTCCCATTGGAGATGAGTTCCTCTACCTTGTTCAAATTGTGTTTATACCCACTAAGGGTAGCTGCCCTCACCACTTTTGCTGACAGTCTGTTTCATGGTTCCACCACCCTGTCAGTGAAGTAGAACTTTCTTGTGTTTCAAATTTTGTCAGGTTCCTGTGTAGACCAGTTGGGGCAAGGAACAGAACAGATAGATTATCTGCATAAGCAAAGATTTGGTTTCATTTATTCAGAATTCCAGGAGAGTGCCCTTTATCACACCCAATATACTGTATACAACAAATCATTCCCAAAAATGTTAAATACTGTAGCAAACAGGCTGGCATACGCCCCTGTTTCACTCCCTCATTAGTCAGGATTCTGTTGGCTGTTTTACCACTTGGGTCATAATAACAAGTCTGTGTCCAAGTTCTACAGTACAATTGTACTAACATGTAAAGTATATACTTATTTATACTTAGAATGGTTAATTTCTCCTAGAGAATCTGTCTTGAGACACTGTCAAAAGCAACCTTAAAATCAATGAAAGAAAAATATACTGTAACTTCTGCTTTATAATTAAACAATATTTCTCAGGCAAGTGAAATAGTGTAAATCAATTGTCTGCAGTCAAATAAGAAGCCCTAAAGCCTGCTTGAAAATCATTGTAAATTTATATTTTCTGTTTCCGAATTCTCAATCTTTGCCAATGATATTTTAGAAAAGATTTTCAAAATACAGTCAAATAAAAGTCCTAAAATTACTAGGGTCTTTAATATCCCCATTTCTGAACAATGGAATTATCTTATTCAGGATAAATCTTTGGTCTGTTTGATAACAGAGAAAGTATAGGTTCCCACCATTGACTATTGACTTTGTAGATAACAGATGAAATATTTTTTATTTTTATTCTTTGGTAACTGGGTAAGGTCCATTGGGCACAATGTCCATTTACAGGAGTGACCTGGGAGCACTGGAGATATTAAGTAACTTGCTCAGGGTCACACCGTATACAAGTGGGGGTTGTGGGAATCAAACTCAGGTCTGCTGGATATTTCAAGCTTGGCTACAGCTCATTACTTTAACCTGTAGACTATACTGCCAACCCAAACCTGCTGCCTTACAAGACTTAAGTGAGCTGATAGCCATGTCTACCTCCTCAGAGGAAATTAAAAGAAGGTCAGCTGATTTAAATTTATCAGGAGTAAACTGACTGAAGTTATCCTTCAGATCGGGGTCATATAAGATGTTGGGGAAATAGTCCATCAGAAAGGAGTAATATGAACTGAAATATTACATAAATAATTACCAGGCCCCTTGGCAACTACATGCTAGAAGAACTTGATTTTGATGGAATTATTAGTGCCATTAATTTGTTCCCACAATTTATGACAATAAATTTCTCTGTGAAATAGCAAACTAGATTTATATTTTTTTATGCACTATTTAGAATCTAAAAGTTGCTCCTTGAGGAGCTAAATATTTACCCATTTGACTGCTTTAGTTGTGATTAAGTATTTGTTTTTTACTATGCTTTTTCTGGTCCATCCGACCCCCAGCAGTCGTGACTCCAAGGCTCGGCCCCACAACCGCCGACCCCCTCACGTGTTAGAGTCACTTTGGTGGCTCACATTGTATTGGCTTCTATTTACTGTAATTCTGGGGTGAAAGAGCACTTAATCTTGGCTAAAATGTATGGCCCCATCTAAGTCTAAATGCTCACCTTTTTTAAAGTTTTTTTTTTTCTTGTGTTTCTGTGTGTGAACTTTTCAGTGCTCTTGAATGGTGTCAGATTGACAGCACTGGAACCTGAAGTCCTCTATTTATCCACATGACAGGTACAGCACAGGCGATTACAGTGCAAGCTTACTTTGCCCTGCCAATGTGCCTCAACCCTGCCTTGGAGGGACCACAACATAGGTGAGAGGGTAGTTTAGGCTCCATGTCCCTTCAGTTCTTGGCCTCTCATGTGAGACTGCCAACAAAGGTACCAATTAGTGACAGTTGTGTTGGTAGTTTTGTGATGTGAACACCTGCCCACTGGGAACTGGACTGAGACCACCACAACTCATTTCACATAGGCCACCGAACAGCCCTCAGGTGATAATGGCTTTCGATCTCTACTGACCGGTGCTGGATTTGAGCCCTAAGTGCTCATCTTGAGTTTCTACCTGTATAGCTAAGATGCTATCATGCAAAAAATTAGCTTTAACAATTCCACATTTCTGGTAATTTTTTTTTTTATACAGTACTTCTTTTATTGCATTTTTCTTTTTTCTTAATGCTTGTTTAAAACATCACTTCATGATCCAGATGCCATTGCTCCTTAATTCTGGAGCATCAGGTAGCATTTGATATTTGTACAGCATTTAAAAAGTGCAGTTTTCCAAGTACATATGTAGAATAAAAAATAAAAAAATTAAAAAAATTATACATGCATAACTAAAATATATACAAAATCAAACATGTCAGCAATTGTGTCTTTTTCATCTCAAAAGTAAATTAAGATCCTGTTCACGGAGCATAAGTTTTTCATTACTGTTTGTCTTATTTAGTAAAACTTCTAGAGCATTCTATAGTTTCTCTCACTCTTTTTCTTTCTTTCTTTCTTAAGGGGTCCAAGAGGTATATTTAAAAAGAGATAATTTCTCATCTTCCCCAAAAGGGGAATTATCTCTTAATATCCTCAGGGCTTGCTTATTTCCCACAAATTCCCAGCTTAGGTCACTTGTTGAGGTCCCATCTGGTCCAGCGGTTCTGGTATGATGCTGCTCTGTCTTGTAAGTTATGTGTTAGCTGTTCCATGTGTTGTATATAAGTTACTATTTCTTGCCATTCTAGTAAGGTTGGGTGTTTAGGGAGCAGCCACTTTTTGGTAATAACTTTATAAACTGCAGCTATACAAATAGCCCAGAGATATATGGTGTCTCTGTCTTTTATGGTTTTAGGAGGTATGCCCAATACAAGATTTTGAGGGGTCAAGGTTTCCTGTGTGGTCATTATTTTAGTTATTTGGTGAGTGATTGCTTGTCAGAAAGGCTTAATCACTGGACAATTTAAAAATATATGAGCATGGGAAGCCTCTAGTGTCCCACATTGTCTCCAGTAGAATGAAGATGCTTCAGGGTTACGCTTTGCTTGGAATAAGGGTACTGAAAAGTACCTAGTGTGGACCTTCCAAACATACTCCTTCCAGCTAGAGGACAAAGTTGTGGACCATGTTGATTGCCACACCTTCGGCCAACATTGTTCTAGTAGGGGGATATCCAAGTCCTTCTCCCATCTCCTTTTTATTAAATCAGTTAGATGGTTCTGGAAAGTGTTAAGGAATTGGAATAGCAGTGATATGGTATGGTCTTTTCCAGAGATTGTCCATATGCAAACAAAGGGATTACAGTCCTCTTCTTGTATTGATCTAGAGTTTTGAGTTTTTATTTGCATATTAATACAATCTCTCATCTGTAAGTAGTATATGTAATCACTGGAAACCCAGCCATACCTTGTTTGTGCTTCTGTGAAAGATATTGTGGTAGAATTTTGAAGTATTTGTCAAGGCGCCACTAAGCCTTTAGTGGCCTGGTGAGCATACCATTTATATTCTTGTGCTGGTGGAAAAACAGGGTTCACTGAGAACCAACAGTATTTCCAGGTGTGGTTAGAGAACTGCTTTTGAGAGTAGCCCCTCCTCCAACCCTCCAGGATTTTTTCCTGTACTATTTGGTAATAGTGCTTGGAGTTGTCTCATTGGGGGGGCCAAAAGGGTCGAGGGTAAGGGGTGGGGCAAAACTCTACAAAGATCAATTTGCTTCTAATGTGCCTTACAGTACGTGTTTCCCCATAACAATGCCAATTGCATTTGGGAGACATTCCAATAATAGTGTAAATTAGGAAGTGCTATTCCTCCTAGGTTTTTGGAAGCATCAATAATTGGACTTTAAGATGGAGTTTTTTGCCTTGCCAAAGGAACTTCAAAAAATGTTCGTTGCCAATTGTTCAGGGACTGTAAGGGCACTATGCTAGGTACAGATTGAAACAAATATAATAATCTTGGCAGAGTGTTCATTTTAAGTGCTTGATTTCTCGCATAAAAGGATAGCGGTATCACTGTCCAGCGGTTAAAGTCTATCTTCAGGGTCTGTATTAGGGAATCATAGTTTTGGTTATATAGTGATCCAAGGTCAGATGAAATATTAACTCCTAAGTACCGTATAGTTTGGGAATTCCATTTAAATTGGAATTTTTCTTTAATTTGTCTAGAGGGGTTATAATTAAAGGCCAATACATCAGTTTTGTTAGTATTTAAGGAATATCCAGCCAAGGATGAAAATAAAGTAAGTTTTTGAAATAAATGTGGAAGAGAGTTATTCGGGTTTGCTAAATATATCAGAACATCATCAGCAAATAGTGCTATTTTGTGCTCCATTCCAGCCAAATTAATACCAGGAAGATTTTGATCTTGTCAAATCATTTGGGCCAAAGGTTCAATGTAGAAACTGAACAGAAGGGGGGAAATAGGGCATCCCTGCCTGGTTCCCCTATGCATGTGAAATTTATGAAACAGATCTAATATAAGCCTGTGGGGTCTGATAAAATTTAAATATGGTGGTTATAAATTACTGTTGGATACTAAAAGTATTCAGTACTTCCCTTAAAAAGGGCCATGTGACCTTATCATATATTTTTCAGCATCTAGACTAAGTAGAAGGGTCAGGGTTTGTACTTTTTGGATATGTTCAATTAGGTATACAGTTCTCCTAATATTGTCTTGGGCTTGACAGCCTTGAATAAACCCTGATTGTCTTGCTGAATTAAAATGGGGGCTAATTTAGCTAGTCTGTGAGCTAGTATAGATGCCACAATTTTGTAGTCAGTATTCAGAATGGAAATAGGGTGATAGGAACCAAGCAGGGATGGGTCCCTCCCAGGTTTTGGGATTACTGAGATAATTGCATATTGCCAGGATGGAGGGATAGGAGTTTCAGGGAAGGTTATATTTCTAAACAAATGGTGTAATATAGGGGTTATGTCTTGTTTAAAAACTTTATAGAATTCTCCTGGCAGACCGTCGGTCCCTGGACATTTATTAGTTTTTAGATTTCCCACTTCTCCTTCCAGCTTTTTGATTGAAATCGTGGCCAGTAATGTTTCTGCTAGGGTTTTAGGAAGGGTTGGGAGGTTTAGGGTTTGAAGAAAGGCTCTGATTTTTGTTGCTGTAGGTTGTGGTTGGGGTGTTGCATAGAGTTCTGTATAATATTTAACAAATATATTTGCCATTATTGGCTATAGTGTGTTAGGGTGGGTCCTTAGGCGAAGGTCTCAAAGTGGTGATCATGGCTCTAGCCTGTTGCCTTCTTAGCCATCCCACCAGGAGTTTCAACGAGCGGGGACCACCTTCTTAATACCTCTGTCTGAGGAATAACAGGTTTTGTTCAACATAATAATCCAACAGAGAGTTAAACTCTTGTTTCAGTATCTTTAATTGCTTAGTGGCCTCTGTTGTTATTTTTATATGTAGATTGTCCCTCCTGGACCTACTCTCAAAGTCTAAGTATTTCTGCTCTGTAGAAATTGCATGTAGGCAGAGGGCTGAGACTGTTCGCCAAATATGATGTAGGCCATCTTCAGTTGTACTAATTCGTTCTTCTGCCTCCTGCATTCGATTCTTCACCATACGTAGCTTTTGATTTAATTGTTTGAATTCATTTTTGTTTTCTGCCCTCATGTCTTTCAGTTCCCTCATCAGAGTCTCGAATCTTGTTCTGGAAAGCTGTTCCTTGTTGGTATCATAGCTTGGGGCTGAGCTGTTATGGTGTGTGGACATAGCTAAGCCTCGTGTGGGAGAGTTCGTTCATGATCCTTGGGTTTCTTTTTCACCCCGTAGGTACGGAGTGTGGGTTCTTGTCCCTCTGTCCTTCTGCAATCCTCCGGTTGCCATTGTGTTTAGTTTCAGCTACTTTAATCTTTCAGATTAGGAGGATTAGTTAGCAGTTCAGGTGGAGTGGTTCTTTTAGCTGCTGATCGGAGCCATAGCAGAACCGGAAGTCCACATTTCTGGTAATTTTAACACAAATAACAATCCTCCTATTGCTCTCTCAAACATTTCAGTTTTCTTCTCTTACTCATCTTCTGTTCTATATCCTTTTATACAAATAGTTTCCAAAGCCATGGTTTCCTGGAGATAAATTATTTCATTCTGTTCGAGAAATAAAAAAAAAAATCTTTATCAGCCAATTTCCCCTAAAACCAGTTATATTCCAACTAAGAAATGTGAAACATTCAAAGTTTGTTGATAGGAAAATACTGGACTTTACTTTGGTTAAAGTTGATTAATTATGCAGCTTAGATGATAAGTAGTATAAATCACCATTGTTTAGTCTATCTGAACTAACCTCCTGCAGGACTGCATATTTATTATTTAAAGGATTCTCTTTTCTGCAAATGGGAGCTAGAACACATATCACTGATTTTATAACATGGTCAGGAACATTGATGTCAAAGACAGTATCTTCTATAATGATACTGTCCTTAGGAAGAACACATTTGTTTATATCAGTAAGTAGATACCCAAAAGGGTCCAGTTTATAAGTTTCAGACAGAATTTTCTGGGCTACTTCCATATCCATGACCAGAAAATTGACCTGACCCTCTTCATTTAACCCCTCATGTATATAGGCACCTAAGATTCCCTTTTTACCCAGCCATGTGCCTAATAGGTCCCGAATCAAGTAGCAGAGAGACTATTTCAGTGATGCATTATCCTCATTGTTTCATATGAAAAACATGTATATGGATGGCGTCAGTGTGGGCTCAGAGCAGCATTACTGCTCAACCAGTTTGGGGATAAAACTTTATTTTCTGTGACATCAGTTGAAATTTCAGATAGTTAATTATTATCAAAGACCTTTTCCCAATGATGGTAATCAGCCTTTTACCAATAAAGACTGTCAGCATGATTTGGGATTTAAAAGTCACCTCTGATTCCCACAATCTCTTAAATTTACTCCATGCCAATTTTGCTTAGTTTAAATCACCTAAAATGACACAGATTGCTAAGCTGTCATTTTGCGTGTCCCTTAAAACACAAACTATTCCTTTTTCAATCAGTGGTTGGCTGCAGTTCTTTAGTTAATAGATTTTGTATTTCCTCTCTGGGGGATAAATTATTTATTTTAAACACTGCTTACCAGATAACGTGATTTTCTTTCTCCTGAGCTATTGTTATTGTGGGAATTTTGTTGACTATAGCCATATTCAATTTGATTAGTGATCTCAATAAGTTCTTTATCTGTCTTGCAGGATGAGTTTTCAACACTATGTTTTTGCTTACTTTTATCAGAAATTTCTATCTCTTTAGGTGTAACTTCCTTCTGGATTCCTCCTGCAAACAATACCTGACTAAATTTGTCAATGTATTTATGCTTTCTTTACTTCCATTTGTTTTTCTTCTTATTTTTCTTTTCTATATCCTTTTCTGTAACTTCTTTTGAGGGGTTCACTGGTGCAGTATTATGAAGGTTAATATTATGCAGCTTTTCCAGAACAGGTACAGCATCATCCCATAGGATAATTACAGTACCGTTGCTTCATAAATGTTACCTGCCACTGTGCTATCATGAATAGCAACAGCTACATCAAACCTTGACTCCAATTTATCCATGTTAGCAGAGACTGTTGCAAAATCTTCCCTTACTGGTTCCAGATTGTGTTTTAAAATGACCAATAGTTCAAGTAGCAATATGACTGCAGAATGCTGATTATTTAAGCAATATACCACGAGAGGGTGTGGGTGATGCCAGGATGTACCATGCCTAGTGTGTTAGTTGGTCATAAGGTCACAGGCCAAGTGAATAAACAACACCAGGCATGGGTAAGTCCTGGCATCACCCACACCCTTGAGCGGCATATTGTGATTATACAATGTCCTTGTTTACTTTTATTTGTTAGAAGAAAGAAAAACTTAAATGTGTATGATTTTTATAGATTTTTCTTTAAATACCCTGCCACTGTAGGTTAAATAGTCTGCCCAAGACAAGAACAGGGGACCCTTTAGTTGGTGTGGGCAGAGAATGGGCTGGGAAACGATGAGACTGAGCAACACTTTTTTTTGTCAATATAAGTGAGAGAAAGAAAGAAAACATGACAAGAGTATTTTTGTGTGGTAGAGAAAATGGGATGTGAGCATGATGACAGAACTACTGAGAAAAAAAAAAAGTTTTCCTGGATATATTTCTCTCTGTAGTCGGAAAAAATAATATGCTGCTAGCTCATCTCATTTTGTGGCCTGCTGTTGGGTAACATGAACTATGGCGCAGTGTTTTCTGTGTGGGTGCTGGCAAAGTCTGTCTGCTTGGTTGTTTTTCTTCAGCGTGCTTGTTAGCGCTGAAGGGCTGCCCCCAGGGTCTGGTTTTTGAGGTTCATGCTTCTTTCCAATTGGGAGGTAGTGACACTTCAAGTTGGTGTTTTTTTTTCTTTCTTTTGTCCTTTTTCTGGGGCGGGGGGAATTACAGTGATTAGGACAGATTTAAGTAGTAATGTTGAGCTGTACTTTGAAAAACTATGGAGACAGCCAGTAGGGACAGAGCTGATACTAAGGTAAAATTGGAGCTAAAAAACTAACACAAAGAGGTAATGATTCTACAGTCTCCGTCTTTGCTATTTCGGGCTCTGTTGTGGTCGGAGTGATTTCTGCGGGGGTTCCTGATGTGGCTAACTGGTGACTAGCACCTTTTTCCATTGGGTGATGCTAGGATTTACAATGGCTAGAAGGTGCCAGTCAGCCAATGAGAAGGCTTTATTTTTCTAGCCATTGTACAATGAAGGATTCTACAATAACTTCACTAAGGAATGCTGTATGCTTTATTTTCCTAAATTCCCTAGGCATTGTGCAATACTCTGTTGAATGCTCTTAAAAGGTTTTTGCATG
This sequence comes from Neoceratodus forsteri, assembly GCA_016271365.2. NCBI lineage: Eukaryota > Metazoa > Chordata > Ceratodontiformes > Ceratodontidae > Neoceratodus > Neoceratodus forsteri. The sequence continues at coordinate 561,037,603 of CM057458.1, forward strand.
ATTTCCAGGAAGGGAAGGATTAAGTGCATATGGCTTTTGACTCTGAGAGTCAGAAAAGCCAGAGACAAATACTTCATCATGATTTTTATTTATTTTTTTTATTTAGTTTTTGTTGACCGGGTAAGTGCACTAGACAAATCCTGTCTATTTTCAGGCACAACCCGGGGGATGGGGATACAGATGAATGTCATCTGACTGTGAACCAGATTAAACTGTTGGTGGTATTTTTTGTGAATGGGGGGAAATTTGGCCAGGGCACCAGGGAAATTCCCCTACTCTTTTCGATAAGTGCCATGGGATCTTTAACATCTACCTGAACTACCACCAGAACAGGCAGATGGGACCTCGGTTTAATGTCTCATCCAAAAGACGGCACCTCAGGAGTACAGCACCCCCCCATGCTGCACTACAGTGTCCGTATTGGGATATTAACCCAAGTGCCTGGTGTAAGGATAGAACCCACAGCCTTCTGATCTCCCGGCCTCAGAGGCGAGTGTGCTACCTGCTGAGCCACTGACACTGCTTCTAATAATTTAGTTACTTGTTCACTATTGTCAAGAATTTCCTTTAAGCTGCAGGGGTCTGATATTCAAAAATAGGCAAATCAGAGCATAAAGTTTTGCACTGTGCTTGCCCATGACCCTGAGGATACTACATTCAGTTGGATAGTGCACCGGCACTATCCAACTGAATATAAGGTCATGTCTATGCACTGCTAAGCCAAGTAGTGCTGCCCTGACATGGAAGCCGGTGGTGCAAGGAACAACACCACCAGATCCAACAGCACCTGTAACTTCTAGTGGGAAGCACCACAGAATGTCGACAGACATTCCGCCAACATCCATCACTGCGATGGCACAGCGATGGTAAAGTGCTGACACTCAGCATAGGGCTGTCAATGTTTCAAGTGTTTTTTGTGGGGGGCTGTAGCCCCTGCACCCCCATATGGGGGGCTGTGCCCCCCACATCCCCTGCATTTAAATATAATCAACTCCAGGTCACAATTGTTTCAGGGAGGGGGCAGAACACCAGGAGAAACCATGTTGGTGAAACCCAGACCATTACAGTGACTGTAGCTGTAATGGTCCTTTTTTGGGTTTCGCTGTCAGGGTGTCGATCTACTGTGGACCACTGCTCCTAACGTGATATTCAGATGACCCCATGCAAATGAGCCCATTGGGCATGCAAGGTGCTAAGGAGCCATTTGCATTCCCATTATGGGCACGTTTGCATGGGAAATAGCAGCAGGTTTGTGCCACTGTGACCAGCTCTGCCTCCACCCCGGTTGCCCAGTCTCATGAAGTGGAGAGATTCCCTGGTGTCCAGTGGTCCACTGCCCTCTGATCACCATTCCTGGCAAATTAAAAACCTTTCCCTGGTGCCTAATGGTCTTCCTGCCCTCCAAATACCATCCCTGGTGTAACTGAGATCATCCCTTGTGCCTAGTGGTACCCCCTGCCCTCCAATTGCCAGTCCTGGTGTAATGTAAGTCATCCCTGGTGTCCACTGGTCCCCCCACCCACTGATCACAAGCCTCATAATCAATCATCTGTTCTCTGGTATCTAGTAGCATCCCCCAACCCATTGATCCCCATCCCTGCATCAATGTACCCTTCCCTGGCATCTAGTGGCTCCCCCAACACCACTGACAATAAAACTCCACTCTACTAACCCCTCTTACCTTTAGTGCCAGTGCTGCAGATCCCATATGGTGACTAGCACAGCCCTCCTCTCACCTTCTTGGCCAGCAGCAGTCTGGAAAGATGGAGCACACATCCAATGTACTGTACAGAGTGCGAGTCCTCTGTATTGCACAGGGAGTGCACTCCCTGTAAAGTACACAGGCCATGTGCTTCTTGTACAGTACACAGGCTGTGCACTCCATCAACAATATAGGCATTTCTTACTTTACCCGGAATGGTAATCAGTGGATGGGGGTGCCTCTAAATTCCCTGGGTGGGTGTTCTCCAACTGCCAACTAGGTTGTTGGCTGCAGTGGCTCCAGCAGCTGCTAGGGTTGTCTGGATTAAGTTGGCTGCCCGGAGTAAGTTGGGGTTTTGATCAGCGGTATTTGCGCTGTGCAATGTGGCCTGCACTAATTGCTTTGTGCAGCACAAATGCACTGAATATCGTGGGGGTGAAAAGCCATTAAGTAGTTAAAGTCAGATGCCAAAAACTAGTGTATGGCTTTTGGGCAAACTGGATGGGCCTGGCGGTCCTTATCTGCTCACAATTTCTATGTTTCTGTGTAATAGTGTAGCTATACAGAAAAAAGTCACTGCCCCACAATCAACTATTAAGATAATTCCATCTCCCCAGTAAAAACCACGAATGCCATAATGATCCTAGAATTATTTGGCTGAATAAATGGAAAACACCGAGAATATATATGTGATACAATAAGCTGGTTCTCTCGGCGAGTAGTTACAGTGATGTCATAAAGCAGAAGAGCAAAACTGGAGTACTTTATGATGGCACTGTACCTAGGAGGTGTGAAAACCAAGCATGTTCTTCACAGTTAGTTTTTTTTTGTAACACTGAGGCCCCCCCCACCCACGCCTGTGGTTTTAGCAAAAGCTGTCTCTTAGTAATACTCACATCTGTGCTCACGATTGCTCTGATGAATGTTTTAAAAAAGTTGTTCTCAACATTTTAAAAGCAGGATATCAGTTACATGCAAACATTTTTTATGGCTGCATGTACAGGGTTTTTGTTATCCAGCAGGGTTCAGTTTTATTTGCAGTTGCTTCATTTCAATCACCATCTTTTGCAGAGTGACTAAAGTATCATACCTTTTACAAAATTGTAGATGCTGAAATAATACCTCTGAATCTCAGTATGATCACTATTTACACATGAATATACAAAACTGCCAACAGAAAAAGGCCATTTGCCCTTGCTGGACCGGGTCTCCCCCCCGCGGGATGTTCTGCTGGTAGTCCGGAAGCTGACCGGGGCGGTTGATAATGCCAGTTCATATCTCGGTACTGCAGGAGAGTGACGGGGCTAGCTGTGGGGGAGGTGGGGGATGGCGAATGTCCCTCACAATGCTGGACGCTGAGCGGTGTTCAGATTGTGGGGATGGCTTGTTCGGCCCATTCCCCCTCCCCCAGATGTCCGGGTAATGTAACCTGAATCGGACTAAATACTCGCCAAACAAGGCTAGGATCAGGGGAGGCTGGTGATGTAAGCAAACCATTTGCCTATCTTTCCTCCTTTGCTGTACCTGGCAATGCTGCCACACTGAAGCCCGGGGTAGGTACCCCAATGTGCAGAAGTCTCTTCAGCTCAGTCCATTCCCTTGTAAAACATTCCAGGGATCGCAGGGGACCAAGGGAGCTGCACACAATAGTCACCTAACCCACTCGCCTACTCCCCAATAGTACGGAGTGCTAAAGCCCAGTGACTCTGGGCTCACGGCAAGGTCTCCTTGCCACAGGGTCAGGTTTCCTGACTCGTGGAAGTGCCAGTTTCTTAATGTTCAGTGTTAAAGTATATAAATGTTATGTAATATGTATTACTGTTAAACTAGTTTGTTGTTGTACTGTTACTTGTATTGTGTTAGTCGCCAGCAACAGACAATCTATCTCGGTGGGGGTGCCCTCCAGGGATGGCAGACCTAGGGCCCCGTTGGGGCTGCAGGGATGTAAGTACAAAAGAAGGTACTTAAAAACAAATGGATACAGCTAAGGTAAAATTGCTCTCCCTAAATATAAATGGCCTTGCATCTCCCATCAAAAGATCAAAGACCCTTGCCTTTATCAGGCGCTCAAAAGTTGACTTAACATTCCTGCAGGAAACCCACATGAACACTGTGGAACACAAAAAATTGGCCAAACTCAGCAGGGGGCAAGTGTTCTATTCATCAGCCAGGTCGGGCAGATGCAGGGGAGTGGCTATTATTATCTCCCCAGGCACTCCCTTTGTGGTAAACACTACATGGGCTGACCCAGAGGGCCGTATGGTTAGGGTGCAGGGCATTATGCACGATAAACAGGTGACATTGGTGAATCTATACTTTCCCCCGGGAATGCTGGTGATGCAACTTAAACCATTATTAGATAAAATTATACAAAAAAAAAAGGGGTACTTATGATGGCGGGTGACCTTAACTTTGTTATGGACCCCAGTCTAGACTCCACCAGTACGAAACCTCCCAGGCTGTCAGTTACCCAAAGATTCTTCAAAAGATTTGCGATCGAGGCAGGATGGGTCGATGCATGGAGAAAGCTCCATCCTCACTTGAGGAATTATACTTTCTATTTGGCGGTTCACCATACTTACACCCGCATTGACCAGGTATACACAGGTGGAGAGTCTGGGGATGCTGCATGAAGTTCAAATCGGAGACATTGCTGTCTCAGATCATGCCCCTCAGATCTCCATATGGGACCTTGACCTCCAACCTAAACGGACGGCATGGAGGCTTAATCCATACCACCTGCGTTCCAAAAAGTTCTGTGACTTTCTCATAGAGAAAATTCAGGAGATTAAAAAAGATAATCCGATCTCAGACTCTACCCCTGCCATTTACTGGGACACGATTAAAACAGTACTTAGGGGACACTTAATAAAATTCACAGCAGAGCAAGAAAAACAGCGTAGGGCACAGAGGCGGGGGTTGGAGGACTCCCTCCACTTCTTACAAATGGCACACAAACAAGGGGACACAACAGTGCTCCCTCAGCTGCAGCAAACCAAGTTCGAATTAGACCGGCTGGTACAGCAGCAGACTGAGATGGCCCTCACTTTCTTATGTCAGAAGTTTTACGAGGTTGGGCCAAGAGCTACCCGGATGCTGGTGTATCAGGTCCGGAAGCAAAAAAAAGTGGCTACGGTCACCTCAATATTTCATCCTTCGGGGGGACCACAACTTACCAAGTCCCAGGAAATTGCAGAAGCCTTTACTGCATATTACCGGTCCTTATATACCCCAGAAAAGCAGGTACCCACACATCATGTGGTGGAATTTTTATGATCGATCACTCTTCCACGACTCACAGAAGCCCAAAGTCAGGCCTTGGTTGCCCCAATTTCAGATGCGGAACTGACAACTGCCATAAAGAATTCCAAACCTCAGGAATCTCCTGGTCCAGACGGATATGGAGCGGAATTCTACAAGGTAATTAAGACCCAAATCCTTCTTAACCTCCACAATGTTTTTAGTGGGGTTATGGAGGGGGGCCCCCTCCCCCGTCCTGGGCCTATGCCACGATATCTGTCATCCCCAAGCCGGATAAGAACCCACAGCTGTGTGCCTCCTACAGGCCCATATCTATACTTAACCAAGACTATAAACTCTTAATGGCAATTTTAACTCATAGGGTGGATCAGGTCCTCCCCTTGCTGATTCATAAGGATCAGACTGGGTTTGTCCGAGCACGTACAACCACAGATAACATAAGGAGAACCTTACACGTGATGCACCACATGCACTCTGAGGAGGTCCCATCCTTACTGGTCGGCCTGGATGCCGAAAAGGCATTTGACAGAGTGTCATGGCAGTTTCTGTATGAAACACTACATAAACTTGGCTTTCTCTCCACTTTAATAAAGGCCCTACAAAACATATATTCTGCCCCACAGGCCTGCGTAAGGGTGAATGGACATCACTCCAGCTATTTCCCACTATATAGGGGAACGAGGCAGGGCTGCCCTATTTCGCCCCTTTTGTTTGCGGCCTTCATAGAACCCCTAGACCAGAGGATCAGGGAGGCACAAGATATAATGGGGGTGGAACTGGGTGGAGTTGAGCATCATATAGCCCTCTACGCTGATGATATACTGTTGTATCTACGTAACCCAGAACAATCTCTCCCTGCAGTCAAATCGATACTAGAGGCCTTCAGCGCAGTATCAGGTACAAATTAAACCTTAACAAAACTGAAATGCTCCCTTTTTACTATTCCCCCACACAGAAGGCAAAAACTATTGTTCCTGGGAAGTGGGAATTAGGAAAACTTAAATACCTGGGTATACACATACCGAAATCCCCCCCGGGGGTTCTATAAGTTTAATTATATCCCTCTGGTGATGCAACTCAAGGCAGACCTAGCCGCATGGGCAACCCTCCCTTTGGGGCTAGTACGTAGGATCAACCTGATTAAAATGATTTCCCTTCCTAGAGTACTGTACCTATTCCAGAATATACCAATCCAGATCCCTATGCAAACTTTTAAGGAAATAAACAGACACATCACCAAATTTATATGGTCCAACAAAAGACCTCGGGTATGACTCAAAACTCTTACCCTCCCCAGGGATGAGGGAGGCTTGGGTCTCCCAGACTTTAGACTATACCACCAGGCAGTGAATATAATGTATTTGATGTCCAGACAAACCAAAACAAACAGCCCACATTGGTTGGACATAGAACGGGCACTGGTGGATGATTATACGTTTTCATAGCACCCTGTATAAATCCAGGGAAGATGGGATAATACTCCCACAGGGGAACCCTTGGCTTGAAGCTTCAGTTAGAGGCTGGCAGACTATTCAAAAAAGCCATCAATTGTCCACATTTCTGCCACTCTTATGCCCAATTCCCAGCCTGAGCGACTTTCCCCCAAGTGCCCCTGATGGCGGTTTCTGGCAATGGGAGAGAAGGGGCCTGAAATACCTAAGTCAGATAGTGAGACAAAGCATAATGTGGGCTTTCATTGAGATTCAAAAGGAATTCAACATACCGAAGAAAGACTTCTTCCGTTATTTACAGCTCAGACATTACATGGAACGTCTTCCCCGGGAGATCTGGGTCCAAGAGCAGCTCCCACTACTAATACAGACCCTAACAATACATATTAGGACTTCCAGGCAAAACAACCTGATATCAGTGTATTACTGGTCCTTAAGGACCCAGAACCTTGCCTGCATAGACAGCATCCGGAACTGCTGGAGCCAGGAAGCAGGCTACTTGATAACCCCCGAGGATTGGCAAAGGGCATGGAGATACTCAGCTAAGGTATCCAGCTCACATGTCTGGAGGGAATTTGCATGGAAATGCTTAATCCATTATTTTAGAACCCCTGCAATCACGTGTCATTATGGGCCGGGTCAGGGGGCGGGTTGCTGGCGCCTCTGTGGCACTACAAGGGCTGATCACACTCATGTAATGTGGAGCTGTCCATCCCTGAAGCCTTTTTTTACCTGCCTGCAACATCACTTTCAGCAGATATTCGACCCCCAGTTTCAGCTGATAATGGAAGTGATACTGTTCCTGGTTCTTCCCCGAGACATGCGCGGACCAATAACTAGATATCTTCTACTTATACTCCTCACAGCAGCCAAAAAGGCCATCACGAAATATTGGCTGACGCCTAAAGTACCCTCCATACAAGACTGGTGGACTATTACTAAACAAATCTATGTCATGGAAAAAATAACACACAGCTTAAATAACCAAGAAGGGAAATTTGCGACTAAGTGGGCCCGATGGCAGATGTACTATATGCTAAAAGACCCAACTTTTGTTCCATGAGTGGTGGGGGGTAGAGGGGAGGCTTCCCACGCCTCCCCCCTTTTCTCTCCTCCCATTAGTTCCCTGGGGTGCCCTGGTTACTGAAGGGGGGATGGTGCCATGACTGGGGGGTTTGTGGTCCACCTTCCGGGGGGGGGGCACCCTCATCGATCCCCCTATTATGAAATGAATGGGCACTAATGCCCGAGACTTGTATTACAGTTACATCATGTTCTGGTGTTCTTTTAAGTAGGAGAAGGTGGGCCACCCTGCATAGACTAAGATAGGTTGTTTCATCAGATTGAATGGCCTGGGCACTAACCTACCGAATAAAGGCCAAAGTGATTAAAAGTAAGAACTACCCTACTCTGGGTTTGGCATCCACTCCTGGATTCCTTTTTAATCCTTGTATTAACATGTTATGGAGTATTATACTCTCACTGAGTCTGTTTCTGAATTTTATGTACTTTTTAGCTATGATTGATGGTCTGGCTGACTTATGTGTAAATAAGTTAAAATACCAATAAAAATGATATTTTCAAAAAAAAAAAAAGGAAAAGGCCATTTGGTCTATCAAGTCTGCTTCATTTTGCAGCTAGCACCCCTACTCTGCAGCAGCCTCCCACCCCTACCCCTCCCATGACCCTCTCTTTTGCCCTATCCAGCCCCTCTTGAAGCATCCCACTGTTTTCCAGGCCACCACCTCTATCGATAGTCGTTCCACTCTGCTACCACCCTTTTGGTAAAGAAATGCCTCCTCATCTCCCTCCTAAACCTTCCACCCTCCAATTTCATGTCATGACCTCAAGTGTCTCTCCCTCCCTCCCCTTGAACAGTCCCTCTGTGCCTGTCCTGTTTATTCCTCCCATGTACTTAAAGGTCTCAGTCATATCCCCTCTGTACCTCCTCTCCTCCACAGAGTACATGTTCAACTCCCTCAGTCTAATCTCATATGGTAACTCTCCCAGACCCATGATCATCTTTGTTGCTCTGCATTGCACCCCTTCCAGCAATCTATTGTCCCTCTTTAAGTAAGGACACCAAAACTGAAAGCAGTACTCCAGGTGGGGTCTAACCAGCTATCTATATAATGGCAGAATCACCTCCCTCCTACCCCTTGCAAATACAACCCAACATCTTGTTGGCCAATGCTGCTGCTTTCCTACACTGTGCTGAGTTGTTCATTGCTCCTATAATGAGCACCCCAGATAATTCTCCTCCTCAGTCACAGCTGACTGCACCACTCCCAGATGGTAGCTCCTTTTAGGATTCTTTGCCCTTTGGCATTGAAACCAAGTTGCCAAGTGTCAGACCATGTCTCCAGCCTTGTTAGATCTCCCTGCAATCCCTGCCACCCACCTCTTGGTCATTCCCCACTGATCCCATCTTGGTGTTGTCCTTAAATAGACTGATCTTGCTATTTACGCCTACTGAGATGTCTGCAATAAATACCCCAAATAACACCAGCCCCAGCACTGACCCCAGTGGGACCCCACTCATTACTGCCCTTGGGGACGATAATTTACCTCCCACAACCCTCTGCTGCTGTCCCTGCAGCCAGTTCTCCACCCATCCCATCAATTTTGCCTCCGCCCCTGTGGCCCTTAGCTTGCATGCTAGTCTCCCATGTGGCACTGAGTGGAATGCCTCACTGAAGTCCAGGTACAGGACATCTACCGCATACCCTTTGTCCATTTCTCTAGTCATCCAGTCATTGCAGTCCACTAGGTTGGTCTGGCAGGATCTGCCCTTGACAAAGCCATGTGGCTGACTGTCCTGCACCCCACTGGCCACCAGCAGGGTCACCAGCCTCTTCTTCAGGATTGTTTCTATCAGTTTCCCCACTATGGACGTGAGACTCACTGGTCTATAGTTCCCTGGTTCATCTTTGGGACCACTCTTATGGAGTGGAACAACGTGAGCCATTCTCCAATCATGAGGTATACACCTAGAGTCCAGAGAGGCATTAAATATGTCTGCCAATTGGTCTGCCAGGACCTCTGCCAACTCCTTCTGTACCCTGGTATGTATGCCATCTGGTCCCAGTGCCTTGTCCGCCCTCAGTGCTCTTAACCCCTCTAGCACTCTACTTTCTGTGATTTCCCCTGTCTGTCACCCCCTCCACCTCTGATCCAATCCTCCCCCCAACCTTAGGTATTCCCCCTTTTCCCTTTAGTAAAAACCAGGCAGAAGTAGTCTTTAAGTGCTTTTGCCTTTTTGCCACCTGCCTCTCCTTCTTAATCCTTACTATTTGGTCTCCATAACCCCTTTCTCCTGATGTACCTGAAGAAGACTTTTCCCCCTCTTTAATTCCCTTCGCCAGCTTGAGCTCCCTTGATGCCTTTGCTGCCTTTACTTCCCTGGTCACCTCCCTTGCTTTCTTCAGGTACTCCTCCCTGTCCTACCCCCCCATTCTCCTGTATCTCCTATAGCAGACTCTTTTCCTCCTTACCCTGTCTATGACACCCTTGCTCATCCAGCTAGGTTTCTTCGCCATAGCCTTTTTACTTTGGGCCTTGCTGCATGAATTTGTTGCCTCCACTATCCTTAGCTTAATGAGTTCCCATCTCTGATTTGTGTCCATACTAGGCTTTTTGAAGTCAGTCTTTCTAAAGTCTAGCACCTTTGTGCCAGATGCCCCCTTCTCCCTGCCCAGTTGCAACTGGAACCATGCTGTCCGGAGGTCACTCCCCACCAGAGGTTCCTCCACCCTCAGATCCCTCACTCACTCCCAGTTAGACAGTATGAGGTCAAGGGTATTCCCTTCCCTAGTTGGTTTGCTGACCAACTGCATCAGGAAATTATCCTGGAAAGCATCTAGCTTTATCTTTTCCATTCTGCACTTGGTGGCAGGTGTTCTCCACTCCACTCCCGGCAGGTTGAAGTCACCTACTATCACCACTCCACCCTTTTCACAGTTCCCCCCCGGATCTGTTCCGTCAATGCCCTAGCTGTCTTTTCCCATTGGAAGGATGGCCTGTACACCACCCTCAACCGTAGTGTCCTATTTTTTGGATCTTGGATTTGCATCCGTAGAGCCTCTGTATCTCCCTCCTCTCCCTCTTCCCTAACACACTTTAGCCCTCCCTCATGTAGAGCACTATCCCCTCCTCCTTTCCCCTTGACTCTATCCTTGCAGAATAGTCTGTAACCTGGAACTGCCAGGTTCCAGTCATGATTTTGGGTGGCCCATGTCTCAGTGATGGCTGCCATGTCCACCCCTTCCTCCGCTATGAGAGCCTGTAGTTCTGAATTTTTATTCCCCAGGCTTCTAGCATTTAAAGATAGAACCCTCCTTCCCCTTTCTTTCTCCCCTCCTCCTTTCTCCTCTCCCTTTATGGCTCTCCCTCTATTGTTTGCTCCTTGCCATATCTCACTGTTATGGGAGGTAAGCTCATATGGTTTCCCATCTTGAGGCCTCTGATCACCTCAATCCCTTCTGCCACCCCCATCTCCTAATTTAAATTCAAAATATACTCCCCAAACTTTTGCTTCAGTACTTTCTTCCCCTCTTTGTTTAAATGCAGTCTATCTTTAGCATATAGACTGCTGTCCTCCCAGGTCACCCCCCACCCTCCTACCAGCCCATACCCTTTATCCTGACATCAGGTTACCAGTCATTCATTAAACTCCTGAATCCTCAGTTTTCTTGCCATACTTGCTCTTGGGACTGGAAGTACCTCCGAGAAAGTAACTGATCTTCCTGACCCCTTGCAAACTGAACCTAAATCCTCAAACCTCCACTTCCCCTCATCATGTGACCAGTTGCTAAATTACAACTCTCCTTTCAGTTTAGTTCAGCTCAGCTCAGCTCTGCCCAACTCCACTCAAAGGCCACCATCGCTCTAACTGGTATTTCCTAAAATATAATCATTATTAAATGGTTGAGAGACACTTGCTGAAATCCAGTCATCACATTGTCTTGATCATACCATTTGACCATGGATTAGCACCATTAATTCGGCCAAGATGAACCTTAAGGACATTCTCTGTTCTTTGCGAACACCATGTGAAATTTATAATTTTCTGCCCAGTACATGATGGCTAGAGATGTGTGAAGTTGGGAAACTCCAATCTGCAAATTAATTCACAGATTTCCCTCCGGTCATGAAGTTAATCCGCGGTGTGATGTCCCAACTTTGCCCCCCAAAAAAAACTCAGTGGTCTGCCCCGCCGCTAATCGCTGCCCCAGCTAGAATAAAATTCCCTGGTGTCTATAGGTCCCCCCACTACTCCACTGATCACCATCCAGTTGTAAAATTAAATTCCCTGGTGTCTAGTGGTCCCCCCCCAGCCGATTGCTGGCCTGTTGTAAAATTACATTCCCTGGTATTTAGTGGTACCCCCTTCAATTGCCAATCTGATGTAAAATTAATTTCCATGGTGTCTAGTAGTCTCCACCCCCCCCCCACTGATCGCTGGCCCAATGTTAAATTTAATTTCCCTGATGTCTAGTGGTTCACCCTGCTGTTCGCTGGCCTGATATAAATCATATAGTTTCCCTGCGCAACATATCTGATGCAATACAAAATTAAATCATCATCCTCTGCGATTTTAATCTTGATTGGCACAAATCCAGCAACAGATGCTCACAAATTAAAGATTTCTGTGATGAGGCTGGCTTCACCCAATTGATCTCAGAGCACACTCGTCTGAACCCTAAAACACCTTCTAACGGGTCACTGTTAGACCTCATCCTAACAAATAGACCCCATACGTTCACACACTTAGCAGTTTTTCACAGTGGTGTCAGGGATCACTGCATCATAGCCTGTGTTAGAAGATAGCAACTCCTCAAGCCAACTAACAGATTCATATAGAAAAGGAGCTTCCATAAATTCAAGCTATCTCATTACTTAGCCAACCTCAGAGACATAGTCCTGGACTAACTTCTATCTGACCACAAATACCAATGATGCAACCTCCCTCTTCAACAACATCTTAGGCACAATCATCAATAAACATGCCCTTAAGCTAAAATGTAGAACCTGGAAGCTTTCATGCCCTTGGTTCACAGCTGATCTCAAGACTGCCCTTAATGCAAGGGACTACTTCTGGGCTACAGCCAGTAGGACCAAACTCCCAGCTGACAGGGCGGCCTTCAGAGCATGCCAAAATCAGTCTACCAAACAGATCAGGGTCACAAAAGCTTCCTACTTCCTACATCCTAGCTGCCTTTGAATCAGCAAAGGGAAACTCCAGCAAATTCTGGCGTATCATTAAATCAGCAGAAGGCAATAAATCTTCCTCCTCTCTACCCTGTAAGATCTCCCTCAGGGGTCAGATACTCTCGGATAAGTCTGACATACTACATAGCTTTAATGACCACTTCTCTACTGCAGGTCTCACGTTTTATACCTCAAAAGCAGCCACCCTAATACACAACTCAACCAGGCTTTCCCCGCCACCGACTAACAATATCTTCTCCTTTACTCCCTTCCAGTACAAAGAAGTAGAAGACCTCCTACTCCATCCAGATGTAAACAAATGTGCTGGTGCTCATAGGATAGGACCATACTTCATTAAAGTTGGGTTTAGATACCAAACAGCCCCCATCTTGCACCTGTTTAATATGTCCGTCAGTTCTAGCATTGTGCCTGAGCCATGGAACATAGCCCAGGTGCTCCCCTTATTTAAAACAGGCGACTCTATGGACCTGAAAAACTACTGCCTCATGTCCATCTTTCCCTTGCTCTCTAAGCTACTTGAGAAGTTGATAAATGCCCAAATAAGAGACTACCTCGACAAAAACAACCCGATAAATCCATCCCAGTCAGGCCTCAGACCAGCCCACAGTACCACATCAGCTCTAGCCTCAGTTACAAATGACTGGTTCATGGTTATGGACAGCAAGGAATAGGCTCACATCACTGTACTTTGTTTAGTGATCTTGGATGGTTAACACCAACCTTAAATAGGAAGTTGCAATGGGCAAATCTAATTCATAAAGTTTTACATACGAAAAGGCCAATTTACTTATTTGAAAAATTAGGAAAAATACAACCTCATCATAATTTACACCAGACACCTTTACGAGGAGTTATTCCTCCAAAATAAATAAATAAATTAATATAGTTCTATGCGTTTCCCAGCTATTATGTTTCAAATGTGGAATTCAATAAATAAAGAATCCACAGCCAATCAGACTGATGCAAAAATATTTATGAAGGAGTTAAAACATAAATTGAGTGTATGTTGTATGTACAATGCTTAGAATGTAGATATAATGTTGATGTAAACAGTTATATGATATTTGTTATACCTGTTATTGTCTTTGTACTCTGTGTTATACTGAGAATGAACAGGAGCATCTAGAATATAGGACTTGTCCTAAAGATGTTTTTATACTAGCTTGTTCTGTATAAAAAATAAAGATTTTTACTACTACTACTAAGAAACAAGTGACAGGAGCAGTTTTTTCAGACCTCAGTAAAGCATTTGACACTGTCGATCACGCTTTACTCCTGGACATGCTACACTGGCATGGCATCTCTGGTTCTGCTCTGTCATGGTTCAACAGCTACCTCATAAATAGAATGCAACAGGCGAAAGCTGATGGCTCACTCTCCCCACTCCTCCTTCTTTTGAGAGGAGCACCACAAGGCTTAATCTTTGGCCCCCCTCCTGTTAATGCTTTACATCAACACCACTGGAAACAACATCAATAAAGCAAAACTACATCTATTCGTGGATGACATGATAATATATACATCCAAATCCTTGCCAGTCAAAACCCATATGGAACTTCAGTCAGAATTTTATCTCCTCCAGCTCAGCCTTGCACAATCTAAATTTCTCTTAAATGCAAAAAAACAAAGGTCATGTACGTCCATTCCCGTCATCAAACTGCCACCCAAAGTAAGCGTGCATCCCTGCCCCCCATAAAGACCCTCTTTGATGACAACCTCAAGTTAGTCAACAATTTTATATGCTTACAGTAGGCTGTGACCTTGACCAAAGTCTAACATTTGCTACCCACATCACCTCCCTTGCGAAGAAGCTGCGGCAAAGACTTGGCCTCTTTTACAGGAATAAATCACTGTTTAACAATGACACCAGGCTTTGATTGGTCCAGACAACCTTTATACCACTCCTTGATTATGCAGACATTCTTTATGGCCGTTCCTCAAACTCCCTGCTACACCAGCTGGACACACTCTACCATAGAGCAATAAGATTCATCTTAAATGCCCATCATTTCACTCACTACTGCAATTTATACGCCTCCCTGGGTTGGTCCTCTTTAACCACTAGATGGTTCTCTCATGCTCTCATCTGGCTATACAAAGTCCTTTTATCAAAACTCCCCCCTTACATAACTAATCTATTCTGGCACACTCCCTCCTGTTACACCTTATGTAGCACCAACTACATTATGTTAGATGTCCCTAGCATCTGCTCCCCCTCTGGAGGTCTGGCTATAAGTCATGCTCTATCAGTTGCTTGGAACAAAGTCCAGTCAGACCTCAAGCTGCAACAACTAATTCCCCTGGGTGGTTTTAAAAACCTGTTTGCTAGCAAACTGCATGATTCGTGCACATGCCGCTGACCTCTTAGCCTGCCATGGATTGTTTGACTTACACTTCTTCTTGTCACTTTTTGGGTGACCACACTCTTCTCAAATGCCCCCTTCCTCCACACCTACCCCTACTCTGCTACCCCCCTCATCCACCCCATTCTCCCTTTCTACACTCACCATACCCTTCTACCCTCCCCATCCCTCCCAAGTTACCCTGAAAAAGCTATCTGCACAGTCCCCCTTCATGAACTTGATCACCACGCCCTTGTCTCACCCCCCGCTGCTCCCCTGACCACCCTTACATTGCCTTGACTCTGCTGAATATCTTATATTGTCCTCCTACTCTCTCTCCATTTCCTCCCCTGAATTTCCATGCCTCCCCCATCATGCCTCTCTTCTCCTCTACCTGCCACCGGATGTTAAAATCCTGCCTATTACAAGATGTGTTACCAATTACCTGCAGGTTTCTTTACAATGTTTCTTATGTATCTCCAACTATGAGGTGCTGTAACATCATAAATAATGTATTCTATTAAGCTGCATAGTATGTTCCCGCTTTTTGGGAAGCTTCATGGTGTTTATTCCCTGGTATACAGTTCACATTTTTTCTTTTTTTTACATTATATGTTCCCTTCCTTGTGAAGATTACTGTTGTATATCCACTTGTGTATTTATTGTCTTTGTTATATTGTACATGCTATGCAATTTACCTGATTCAAGACCTCCTTGTAAATGAGCCTGCTCAATGGAATTCTTTCCTGCTAGTAAGCTTTGAATTGACTTGACTGACTTGGTCCCTCCCCCCACCCACACCCATGCCAGATCATGGTCTTCCCCACTGACGATCGCTGGCCTGATGTAAAAAGTTTCCCTGGTGTCTACTGGTCCCTCCCCCTACCCACACCCATGCTAGATCATATAAGCATATTCCCTGGTGTCTATCAGTCCCTCTCTCCACCTGCACCCATGCCTGATCTTTCAAAACTTATTCGCTGGTATCTAGCAGACCCCCCACCCTGGCAGGTAGTGCCCCACTACCACACTCCCCCCAACCCCTATCCCAAGACGGGTGAACAGCACAGCCCTCCACTCTCCACCACACTGGCTGCCCAACTGAGCTGTCAATGAATGAGCATGTACTTGTACAAGCACATGCTCATTCATTGCCAGCTCAAGTTCATTTATTGAGCTCATTCATTCTGTCGGTGGCTCAGACAAGAGCAAAGGCTGTTTTGGTCACTGGCAGGGGTTTGGGATGGGGGGAGTGTCATTGTGCATCCCCAAAGGGGGGCTGGCATTCCTCCCATATTGACCCCCCCCTTCAGGGGTGTACAATGACATTACCCCCATCCTGACCCACTGCTTCCCACCAGAACAGCCCTCCACTCTTGTATGCACCACTGACAGAATGAATGACTGTGAGCTGGCCTATCAATGAATGAAGACATGCTTGTACAAGTATGTTCATTCACTGACAGCTCAGCTAGGTGGCTGGCATAGCGGAGAGCAGAGGTCTGTACTGGTCACCATCTCGGGGTCAGGTTGAGGGGCAGGCTGGGGGGTACTACTTGCTGGGGTGGGGCATCCACTAGACACCAGAAAATAAGTTTTGAAAGATCCAACATGGGTGCAGGTGGGGGAATGTGACCCAGTGAATATGTTATTTTTTTATCAAGCATGGGTGCGGGTGGGGGAGGGAGCACTGGACGCCAGGGAAACTTTTTATATTGGGCTAGTGATTGGTGGTGGTGGGGGGAACCACTAGACATCAGGAAAATTAATTTTACATTGGGCTGGTGATTGGTGTGGAGGAGGGGGACCACTAGACACCAGGGAAATTTATGTTACATTGGGCTGGCCATCGGTGGGGGTGGGGGGACCACTAGACACCAGATAATTTAATGTTACACAGGGCCAGCAATTGGCAGGGGGGTCACTAGACAGCAAGGAATTTTATTCTATGTCAGGCTGGCAATTAGCAGGAGGGGGGACAATTTGACAACAGGGAAAGATCAGGCTGGTGACTGGCGGGGGGGTGTTGCCATTTCTAACTTTGCTTTTTTTTAAGTGAAATTTGGACTTAAAAAAAAACACAAGCAAGGTGAAGTTACAAGTGGAAAATTTCTTATTAAACAGAGAAACTTCGTGAAATGATCTGCGGAGTTGGATTTTGTGACTTCGCCCGAAATTCGATTGCAACTGAAAACTTCGCTGCATGTCTGATGATGGCATTCCAGACTTTTAAAATCCACAAAATGAGCCACTGGTGTCCATGCTTATTTTTGAGTTACATAGTGAGACCTAATGCGCCTTGCTTGAAACAAATCAGTAAGTGGTCTGGTCATGTTTATTAGGAACAACAACCATTGTTTAAAAGGGAACTGTCAGCAATAAGAGCCTCACACCCAAGTGTGAGGCTGATCCCAGTTTTCCCTTTGTGTGAAAAAACATTTTTTTACTTAATGATTACTGCAGTGTAGTAGATTGTATCAGGCTAGTTTCACTGACTTGTAGGTTGACATTTACTGTATCCAGAAATTTTAGACTCCCTTTCAGCTGACATCAGAGGAGGACTGCACCAATGTTAGATTCAATAGCCTACAATGAATGTCAGAATTTTTTTTGTAAGCTGAAAACTTCTGTTGGCTGGTCTGCTGTTCTCCTGGGGTTACATATAGTCACAGAGGACTGTACTAAGCACAGCAGGACCAGCAAGACCAGCAAACATCCGATTTTAGCTTACAAAATACGTAACATGTATACTGTGAGCTATTGAATCTCCCAGCTCTGCAGTCCTCCTCTGTTGTCGGTTACAGGAGATTCTGGTTACAGGAAATAGAATCCTAGAAGTCAGCAAAATTAACCTAATATATTCTACTATACTGCAGTAAACAGTAAGTAAAAAAAATATTTTTTACACAAAGTGCAAATTGGAATCAGCCTCACACTTGGGTATGAAGCTTTTATTGCTGACAGTTCCCCTTTAAGGGGTGACCATGAGAGCTAAATAGAAAATAAGATAAAGATAGAGCATTTGCTATAATATTTGCTTTGTTTATTTCCATCAATATAAAATGAAGTGTAACTTACGAATAATGTAACACTCCACTTGAACTAACATTCTGAAATGTGGGACAATTTTGAACAATTTATTTTATTTATTTAGTTTTTGTTGACCGGGTAAGTGCACTAGACAAATCTTGTCTATTTTCAGGCATGACCCAGGGAGAGGGGGATACACAATGTTATGCTTAAAACTATATAAATGCCATGTCCTCTTCATCATATATTTTTGATAGATGTAGAATATGGTTGTAAATAAACCAAAAAAATGAAATATAAAGGATGCCTTTTCATGTTGTTTTGGGTGTATCTACTTTCATGGAGTTGCTCAGTTCCAGGCAGAAATAACTAAACAATTAAAAACATAAAACTGGCCAGAAAGCCCTTCAAGTATCACGGAATAAGAAACACTTTAATATAAAAGAAACAAAGCAACCCAAGATATACAGACAGACAGAAGCAATGCTTACACTCGTGGGAGCTTATTTTTATGTTTGCTTGCACGCATGTACAAGAAACATATTGGGGCAGCTTGCTGCAGTAGCGAGTTGTGGAGGCGTGGCAGTGTTGTTGCCAATGCCAGCGACCCATTTTGGGGCTGGTCTGTGTGGCACCAATAGAGGATCATGCTGTCCATGACAGTAGTAGTGTAGCTTGCCACCAACTTGAAAAAAATTCGTTGTTGCAATCAGGGAGCACCCCGTCATCAGCAATCAGCTGACTGCAGCAGTCCCTGACTGCAGCAGACAATTACAGCTGCATTGTTTGGTGTCCCTTTTCAATAAATATGGTGGCGGCTTCTCCATCGGCCTCTCACAGTCCCCATGGAAGCCAATGGACAGCTACCACTTCTCACAGTCCCCGTTAAAGTGGAAATGCCCAATCCCCCTGTCGGGATGCCCCCTCCTCAGTTCATTTGCCAATGGGGTAGTCCAATTCCTGTCGGCATAATGTGCTCCCCCACATTTGTTGTGCGCCAAGGGGGGTGCCCAATTCCCCTTGGATCATGCCCCCCTAAGCACACTGTGTGGCTGACAGGGGCGCCCAGTCCCCGTCGGCTCCAGCCCCCCTGCCAAAAAACACCCAGGTGGCATGCTGGGAGCCCACCCCAATGTGCCAAAAGCATCCTGTGTTGTCTTTTTTTTAACCCTGTAAAAAAAGAAAATGGTCACTCGCTATCTCTTGTGGCCTCTCCCCCAAACCGCACCCACCCTCTTCGCACTCCACCCCCCCACCCCATACTTTCCTCCAGAGCCCAGCGCTATGACATTCGGTGGACTGGGAACACATCTGCACTCTTCAAAGCCGGCCGTGAACTGAAGAAATGCTGGTAAGCTGTATAATGGCATAAATGTTTTCTTTTTAAACTTATGTGGATATCTCAGCCATTTTTTTGACTTTTGGCACCACATTTTCAACATGGGGTTCTTGGGACCCCTCCTCTTGAATTCAGTCACTGTCATGGCACTATTCAGTCCCGAAAGGTGATTTCTCGGTCACTGCACGGAATCACATTTTGGGACCGACTAATGAAATGACAGTGTCACTGTTCATGAGGTGGCCTCTCAAAAAGCCTATGTTGCAAATTTAGTGAAAAAATTCTAAAAAATGACTGTCATGAGTGTGCATTGTGCAGTTTCCACGCACACTCATAACTTCACGAATTTGTAATATTTTAACTCCAGATTTTCAACACTGGCATTCTTTCACACCTGCTTATGAACAGTACAGCTGTCATTTTTCACATCCTGGCCGAAATGTGTTTTCGCACTTACGGCGCAGAATAGCATGGTCGCTGTGGGAAATTAGTATTTGGGACAGATTAAAAAAATCACAAAAAATCACAATGACACTTTTCATGAGCAGAGGTCCTAAAATGCGTATGTTGAAAATTTGGTGACAAAAGTCCATAAAATGACTGTGTTATGAGCGTGCGTTGCGCAGTTTCCACACACCTTCATAACTTCTAGAATTTGTAATATTTTCACTCCAGATTTTCAGCATTGGCATTTTTTCACACCTCTTTATGAACAGTACAGCTGTCATTTTCCATATCCTGGCTGAAATGTGTTTCTGCACTTCTGGCGCAGAATAATGTGGTTGCTGTGGGAAATCAGTGTTCGGGACAGATTAAGAAAATCACAGTGACACTGGTCATGAGCAGAGGTCCTAAAATGCCTATGTTGAAAATTTGGTGACAAAAGTCCATGAAATGACTATGTTATGAGCGTGCATTGTGCAGTTTCCACCCACACTCGTAACTTTAAAAATGTGTAATATTTCCACTCAAAATTTTCGACAGTGTCCATTTTGCACACCTCCTTATGAACAGTACAGCTGTCATGTTTCACAACCTGCCTGAAATGTGTGTTTGCATATCTGGCGTACAATGGCACGATCGCTGTGGGAACTCAATGATCGGAACAGATTAAGAAAATTATAGTGACAGTTTTCATGAACAGAGGTTACAAAATGCCTATGTTGAAAATGTGGTGAAATAATTCCACTAAATGACTGTGTTACGAGCATGCATTGTGCAGTTTATATGTACGCTCGGACGTTTGAGCATTTTTAATATTTTCACTCCAGATTTTCAACATTGCCATCTCTTCACACTTCCCTATAAATGGTACAGCTGTCATTCTTCACATGCTGCCCGATCTGTGTTTTTGCACATCTCGCACAGAATGGCATGGTCACTGTGGGAAATCAAAGTTCGGGACTCATTAACAAAATTGCAGTGCCACTGTTCATGAGCAGAGGTCCCAAATGCTTTCATGAGGTGGGGGTCACAAAAAGGCCATGTTGAAAATTTGTAGTGCAAGTACCAACAAACACCCAGGACATTAGGGTTTCTAACCATAACGTCTCACCCTGTACAGACCGACAGGCATCAGGGGTGTGCCTTTAGATTGCCAGCTGTAATGCTCATGACATTCCACCCCTATCCCCCACCCTGAAGCCAGTGACAGGCATCGAGGTGTGCCTTGGACTCTTTGGCCCCAGACTTCACCCCATTCTCCTATACTGCACCCATTTCAGAGTATGTCCTTATGAAATGGGGTGACTATTAAGCTGAACATCCCAAGGCACACCTCAACACTTGTCAGTGTCTACAGGATAGGGTGAGGTGAAATGCCGTGAGCATTATGGATGACAACCCAAAGGCACACCCCAATGCCTGTCCATCTCTGTAGGGTGGAGGTGGGGCTGGCGTGAGTTCAGTACTTCACTGTCACTCCAATTCTGCATCTCTGTAACTCCTGCACATCCAATGCTAATATCAGCAAGCAAACATTCAGCATTGACAAATACTTGTTTATACTGCCATTCTAATTTAGGTCCTTAG
The DNA here is from genome assembly GCA_016271365.2 of Neoceratodus forsteri. Classification (NCBI taxonomy): domain Eukaryota; kingdom Metazoa; phylum Chordata; order Ceratodontiformes; family Ceratodontidae; genus Neoceratodus; species Neoceratodus forsteri. The sequence continues at coordinate 561,058,990 of CM057458.1, forward strand.
CTCTAAATAACATACTACGGTATTAATTTAATAAGACTATAAGAACTTTGCTAACAGATGAAGACCTTATGGTCTATCGAGTCTGCCTGATGGGGGGCCCATGTATACTATGTTATATGCTACTTTGCCCCTCTCTGACACTCTTGCACTCCCTTTAACTTTATCCCACCCCCTCTTGAAGCTATCCAGTTTTCTTGCTTACCACCTCTTCTGGTGGCCTGCTCCACCCCTCCACCACGGGCTCTGTTGAGATGTGCCTCCTGGCATCCTTCCAGATCCTGCACCCTGCCAGTTTGTAACTGTTACCCCTCATATCTTTCTTTTTCTTGGTCCTGAAAAGTTCACAGGGCTCTACCTTGAGGTACTTAAAGGTCTCTATCATGTCCCCTCATTCCCTTCTGTCCTTTAGAGAGTACATGTTCAGATTCTCAAGCCTCTACTCATACAAAAGTATCTGCTGCCCCTTGTGGATGTTCTCTGTGCTGCCTCCAGCTGTTTAGTGTCCTTTTTGTGATAATGGTTCCAGAACTGTACACAATACTTCAGCTGCAGTTGCACCATGGATTTGTACAATGAGTAGTATGACCTCTATTCATCTGCTAGTGAATCCTGTACTTATGCAACCTAGCGTCCTCTTAACCCTTCGCTACTGCCTTACTGCATTACGTAGAAGGCTTCAGGGTGCTATTAATTGTCATTCCCTGGTTATTCTCCTTTTCAAAAACCATGAAGATCACTCTCCCAGCTTGTGCTCCACTCTAGGGTTCTTTCTCTACCTGTACATGATGTTTGTGTTGAACCCCAGTTGCCAGATTCAGGACCATCTTTCCAGCCTTTCTGCTTCTTCCATCATGTCGCTGATTGATGCCCTTTCTGTGTCCATCCTCCCACAGTGCTGGTTTCATATATATATTTGTGCCAGTAAACAGCCTTGAAAATGTATTTGGGTGCAAGAATAAAACACCAGGAAATGTCTTTTGGAAATTTAATGCACCACTACATTGTCAGTTAAGTAATTTAAACAACCAATATGGAACTACTTTCCAGCATTTTCTTATAGGGCAGTGTAGTCTAGTGTTTAGAGTACCAGCTTGTGAACCAGGAGATCACAGGTTTGAATGTCTAGAGCCAAATACTCACTGGGCTACCTCGAGCAAGCCACTTAATCTTCTAGTACTCCAGTCAACCCAGCTGCAAAAACGTCTAGAAACCGGACTCCATAGGAAACAAAATGTTGCATCTTAGCTGGGCTACCTGTTGTAGAGGCATAGGTCAGGAAGCATAGGCAGACCAGGGGGAGTCATAAAATTCTCAAGTAGCATTTTAGTATTATCAATAACAATAAAATAAAACATAAAATTGTGCCAGATAGCTCTTCATACAGGCAGTTCAAACTGAAGTTCTTCATCTGAGAGTCTCTCAAAAGTCTCAGTCTCTCTGTAAAACCCAAACAAAACATTGCTCTCTGTTTATAAGATGTCTCTGCCTCACAGTTTAACCTCTGCATCCTGCTCTTATAAGTTTCATCACCTGTTTTTCACAAAATGCAACAAGACTTTTTTCGTTTACCTTCCAGTGACAGGCTGAACGGTACATTAGCCTTCTTAACATGTATAGCCAATTAAGACATCCAGTCCCAGAGCTAGTTTCCTGTTAATAATTCTGCAAACAAACTTGTGGAGGTCAAAATACTGCTCAAGGTTAACCCCTTGTATTACAGATTGCCATTTGTAAAAGAAACCTAAATAGTTTTCTGCATTCATTTCAGCATTATGATTAAATATATTTTACAAATCAAGATATCCCAGTTTCACATACAGATTCATATATTTTTAACCACAGAGAAGCAAGGGGGAAAGAAATAATAGAAACAGCAAGTGAGGGCAGGGAGAACATGTGGACATTGTGGGAATGTCAAAGTGGTAGTTCTGTGCCACGAGGAAAATGTGATTGTGCAATCAGACAGTCTAGAGACAGACAAGTGACATAATAGGACAGGGCAGAATAAATCCTTGCTTTTAACTCTCTTTGCATAACAAATGGGATTGGGTCTACTCAACCCTGTCACACTACTCTGGGTAAAAAATAAAATAAAACACATCATCCAACACAGAAATTCTTAACCTAAAATGTTACCACATTCAGCAAGTTAATGCCCACTAAGTAACAAATCAGATTTTGTGGTTTGAGATCCAGTGTTGAAAGAGCTTGATAATGGAAAGTAAGAGAAACATTTGCAAACATTAGTTGGCCTTCTAGAAGATCTATCAGGAAAAGAAATAAGCAAAACTGGCTTACTTTTTCTTCCACATATTCATGAAGAAGGCCTAGTGGTCAAATGACATTTCTAGCTTTAGTTACTATTTTCAGTGTGCATTAAATATGACAATTTTTCACATGCTGATGTAACCCTGCTTTGTTCCTTTATACAGTATGACTACTGTATTTGTATCCTGTCACTATAATAGCAGTTATTAGTTAGCCATCTTTCTTATTTCCTGAGCCTCTAAGACTTACATTTCAAGTAGAACTGTAGCTCTTTTTTCAAGGTCCAGCATTGCATTTTTTCTTTCGCAGTAAATCATCATTAACTAAAGGAGCTGCAAAGGGGACATTGTCACTGGGAAAGTCAGCTCCAAGTAATTACTGTATTTATGCTCTAATTTCATGCAAAATCATTGGGGTCATAGTAAATCAGTAAAATAGTGGAACAAAAGTATGCCCTAGTTTCCTGAAATGATCTGTCTGTGTGGGTTGCTAAATTATATAGCATTGAGAAATTTGTGATGTAGCATGTTGCATGCCCTTTCCCTAACAGATTTCACTGGAGACACAGAATTTCAAGAATATTTTAGAAACAAATTGGTCTGAGTTTTATTATAATAAGGTAATGTATTTAAGACTAGTCTCATTGTTGCTATGACGTAAGTCCAGTTTTATAAGACAATTTTCTATTTGTGTTCTTTGCTTGTAGCATTGTTATTCGTGATAGTTTATTTCCATACTATACTTCATTGTATGTATAACTGAGCGAATCCAAGCAAAGAACAGAGTATAGTAATTCAAGTGAAGTTTGACCAAAGCTTGGGTGCTTGCTGCTCTTACCATTTCAACTCTAGCACTAGTTCTCTTTCCCTATTCTCTCCTCCATGAGATATTTTTTTTATTTACTTACAGTCTTGTATTAAAATTTCAGTTTCTTCCTGCTATGTTTCCTTGAATTTTGTTGCTTGTCATACAGATTGCTCAGCTGTACCTTTTTCTACATTTATGACTTCATACCCAGCAGCATTTTCTGTTTCAGTATCTCCTAGATTGAGAACAAAAAAAAACCCAAAACGTTTCCTTGTCTTCTGTACAATAGCATGGGAATATGGATTATAAATCATTCTCCTCTCTGGCTGATCTTTTAACCAATAAAGTTGATTTTCTGCCACTTCCCCTCTTTTCTTTAGTAAGCACTTTCTCATAATAAGAAATTGTAATCTAAAGGTTTGAGAACTTTCTAGTGGTAACAGTAGTAAAGTCATATTGTAATTAAAAGTCTGGTATTTAAAGGTTTATGATTTACCTCTGCAAGTTTGGATAGTTTGAGAGAATGCCAGTCTTATTGATGATGGTAGTCTGTGAAAATGTTAATGTTTCCATAAGCCACTTTATTGTTTTTATTTGCATATGCATCCCATGATGCTTTGCATTATGGAGAAATGTGTAATTTTACATTCTATTGTTCTTATACATCATCCTGAAACAATAGATTGACCAGCCTGAGAAAGTACAGAGAAGAACGGTCAAAGTGGTCAGTGCTTTGGAAAATATGGCCTATGGTGACTGGCTGAACTAACTGTAATTGTTTTCCAAAGAAACAAAAAGAAATAGAAGGAACATAAACATGACTTTCAAATATGTGTAAATAATAATGTCAAACCAAATGCAAACCCTCAAGATCCACAATAACAATAGGATGGGTGATACACAATGTCATTAAAAGGAGAATGATTCAGAGGAAATTGGAAGAACTACTTCATGGAGTGAGTGGTGGTCACTTGGAATAGATGCCTAAAGTGCATGCTATCAGCTGATACCGGCATGACCTTCAAATGTGGACTCATATTTGAAAAAATGGGGTGACAGGGATTCCCATTAAGCTGGTGTGATGGAGGAACTTGTTGGATCAGTCATCTTCATTCCTCCCTATTTCTGTATGTGTGTGTGAACTTAATGGATCAATTGTCTTGCATGCAGTTCTGGAGGCCACACCTTTGTAAGGACATTGACAGGATGGAGATGGTACTGAGGAGGGCAACTAAGATGATGCAGGGTTTGCAGCATAAGACATACAAGGAAAGGTTAAAAGACCTCAATATGTATAGGCTGTAGCAGAGGAGGGAAAGGGGGAATACGTTCAAGTACCTCAAGGACATACATAAGGTGAAAGGGGAAAACATCTTCCTGTATAAAAAGAGTACTAGACCAAGAGGACATGACATGAGATTTGAGGGCGGGGCCGCACAAGGGGAAATGTGAGGAAGTTCTTTTTCACTAAGAGGGTGGTGGATGCATGGAATGGCCTGCCCCAGGAGACAGTAGGAGCATGCACTGTGGCAGGATTCAAACATGCATGGGATAGGAATAAGGGAACCATAGAGATGGGAAGGAATAGCTTAAGCCGATGACCAAGTAGTGTCATCAGCCGCTATTACAGGTAAGGTAAATGGGCAGACTGGATGGGCCTAGTGGTCCTTCTCTGCTGACAGCTTCTATATTCTATGTTTCTATGTCTTCATTCCTCCCTATTGCTGTATGTGTGAATGAACTTGATGGATCAAGTGTCTTCATTCCTCCCTGCTGCTGTATGTGTGCATGAACTACCATTAAACCATCTTTAAAAAATGAGTCCTATCATACCTTATACTTGCACTTGACATCAGGAATAAAAGACTCAAATGCTTCAGGTGCACCCATATTTTACTCCTGATACCTATCTGGATACCATCATGTCATATGAGTGCCAATTTATTTATAAAAAAAACCCTGCAAATACCTCTAAAGTTGTCAGTATGTGGGGAATATGTTAAGTCTGGACAACACTCTTTGTAAGGGGGAGGCATTGTGGAGGACAAGGGGGAAAAGTGCCACAGAGTAAGTCTTTATCAAACTAGGGAGAAAATGGGTAAAAAGGAGTTGCCCTGGGTGTGTGCTACAAACTCCCAAAAGCTCAGTGGCACTGGGTGCCCCGCTGGTGGGAACATTATTAAAGCAGCCTGATGCAGTAGTGAAGTTGAGACACTTCAGTCTCCTGGACAAAGACTGGCACCATGAGAGGGCTAATGGCAATGCTGAGACAAAGTTATTTTTCACTACCAAGGACTGCTTGCTAAAGCAACATGTGTGATAGGGGACCAGGTTTAAGGCCATCTTTGATCTTGTGCTCAGCACTGGTGAGGGAGTCATTTCTAGTGTAACTGTCAAGGAGTAGGTGAGGTAGTGACAACAACCAGGTAGTCTTCTCTGTGTTGATATGTGAAACTAGTTGGGCCTCAGCCACCAGAATCTCAGAAAGTTGGGCTTTGTCAAGGTGAAGGACGTGATGTCCAAGGGTTTGAAACAGCTGCATGAGGTTGGTAATGCAGAACACATGTGGGGTTAATTGAAGAAGGTGCTCCAAAGAGCCCAGAGGTCTGCATCTTTGTGTTTAATAAGGGGGAAAAAGGCCATGAAGTGGCCCCCTAGCTCAACAGGGACCTGGGACCTGTGCCAACTGATCCTGAATGAAAAAAATGTATATTACTGCTGAAAAGAAACAGTTTGCCTTCATGCCAGAATGGAGTATAGAATTGTACTGAGACTGAAAGACAAAAATTACAAAAGCCAAGGAGGGCTTGAAAGTTAGACTAGCAGCAGGAACTGTGGACACCACAGCTTTCTTCCAATACGTAAATGGAAGAAGGAAGGTGAAGTAAGGGATGTGGCCACTGAAAAGAGGGGAAGAACCTGTGAGACAGCCAGTAGTGATGGCTGGGATTCTAATATGCTAAAGAATACTTCACTTAGGTGCTTATCAAGGGGCCCCTGCAAAAGGAAGGGTGCTTATTTGGAGGTTCCGTGGCATCAGGATTAGCTATGATGTAGCTTGAGGACATCCCGGTGAAGATAAAACCAGGTATGTCCCAAGGGATAGATAGGATGCTTTCCAGGATCATATGAGAGTTAAGGGAATAATTGCTGGGGCTGCTTGTAGTAATATTTTATGTATCTGTCTGGACAGGTGTGGTGCCAGAGGACTGGAAAGGGAACAATATGGTCACGATCTTCTGTGCACATGCATGTTAAATGCACCCACTGAGTTCAGTAAAAGACTAGCAGAGGCTGAACATTAGCAGAATAAGAACCAGTATTTTTTATAGTTAAACTTTTTTATTAATTTTTCATAAGATATACAGACAAACCTCTTACAGTATAGTACGTGAGGATTTTTTTTTTTTAAAGAAATTGAGGCAGCATATAATAAGAACATTGCTACAATACTACGAGGAGCTTTTGGTTTAAAATATAGTAAACAATACAGGTCATGTAATTAGCATATACTTGACATTTGTAGTGAACTTAAAGCAGATAGTATGATTAGATACGGTTTATATTAAAATGTTACATAATTATATATGATGCTGCAAAAGGGAAAAAAGTACATTTGTAAAAGGATTGTGGAGTAATAAAGAACGATTGAGAACAGAGTATAGGAAAGAAAAGATATATAAGAAAGTTAAGAAGAGAGAAACTATAAAAAAGGGGGAAGCGAGACTACAATGATGTATCAGTAAACGGGGAAAATCCATATATATTAAGTCCATACATTGGTGTTGGAAGATTTAGTTGATTCCAAAAAATTAAAAAAGCCCTGTCAACAATTGTTATATAACATGAGTTGGTCAGACAAGATATATGTCATATGGTCCAGAGAGGCATATTGCAATAGTTGGTTAATGATACCGGGAAGGGTAGGGATTCTGTTGGATCTCCAATGCATGAGGATTGTGCGTTTAACTTGAAGGAAGAGTATATTTAACCATCTGCTCTGCGAATATGAAATTTTATAAGAACGACGATTAAAAATACCAAGAATGCAATGTTTAGGGTCCAGTGTAAAAGGCTGACCTACCACTTTCATTGCAAATCTGTGAGTACAGTGCCAAATCTTTTGTATGAGGGGACAGTGCCATAAGATATGCAATAAATCTCCATTGGGGGAATTGCAGCGCCAGCAATTGTTATTGTTCAATAAACCCATTTTTTGTAATACAACAGGAGTTCTGTACCACAAATGAAGGATCTTGGTTTGAATGAGGGAACTGCATTTATCAGTAAAAGATTTGTGACAGGAGAGCCAACATCTGGACCATTGTGCATTAGAGATATTATATTGTAGCAAAGTACTCCATCTGTTTTTAGCATTGACAGAGTAGGCAGGAAGGATATCACAAATATCTTTGTAAACAGTGCTATTTAAATTGGATGCTTATCATACAGAGAATTAATAGAGAAGGGTGTGAGGTAAGAGTTGCATGCGGTACGAAGCTGTAGATATTTCCAAAAATCCTGGTGGGGAAGATTCCATATGCCTTTTAGGTCAGTGTAAGATTTTAACTTTAATGACTTGGGTTCAAGTATATCCTACAAAAAGAGAATACCCTTATTTTTCCAGGTACGACAAAAAATGGGGTGATTATCAAGAGATATATGGTGGTTACCCCAGATGGGGGTGTAAGCTAAGGATTTGGGGTTAGATTTAATATGCTTGTGAATGATTTTCCAATAGAATATAGAAGCAGCTATGGTAGGGTGAGACTTTAAAGAAGAGGTAAAGGTGTTATAAAGGAAAGAAGTCGCCACATTACCAGGACATAAGGATGTTTCCATATTGACCCATAAAGGAGACTGGATGTTGGGTTTGTTAAACCATTTAATTGTTTGAGATGTATGGAAAGCCCATAAGTAGGCTTGGAACCAAGGAAGGCCAAAGCCACCTTTGACCAATGGGATCTAAGTTTATTATGACTAAATCTAGGTATTTTGCCTTCTCAAATGAAGCTGCCGATAATTTTGTCTATTTTGGTAAGAAAACTAGAGGATATCAAGGGATATTGGAAAATAGGTATAATATTTTAGGAGTTATAGACATTTAATGGCGGAAATTTTACCATTAAAGAAAGTTTAAGTAGCTTCATCTATCAAGTGGTGTTTGGATACTGGTTAACAGAGGGAAGATTAGCATCCCATAATTTATTCAATGTCGGGGTGATCCAAATGCCAAGATAAGATATACCATGGGGGGCCCAACGAAAGCCTAATGAGTTGTTCATGAGGGGACTACAAAGGGTATTCAATGGTAGCATTTCGGATTTGTTAAGGTTTAGAGCTAGTCTGGAGTGGGAGGTGAAGTCATTCAGTAGTTTAACTAAAGGTTGCATGGAACTTTCGAGGTTTTCAAGTAAAATAAGGAGATCATCTGCATATGAGAGTGAAGTATAGTGAGAGTTACCTATAGTAATGCCTTTAATTGTACCAGATTGATGTAGGGATGCAGAAAGAGGTTCCATGGCAAGTATAAACAATGAAGGCGATAAGGGGCATCCTTGTCTGGTGCCTCTTGCTAAGTAAAAGGAGGGGGAAAAATAGAGTTCATGAGAACTCGAGCTGAAGGGGAGGTATACAATAATTGAATCCAAGCACAAAAATTATTTGTAAAGCCAAAATGAGATAGCACCTGATATAGATATTCCCAATTGAGAGAGTCAAATGCTTTCTCAAAGTCAATGGCTATTGCAGCTGCAGGGTTTTAAGAGTTTTGCTTTGTGAATTAAATTGAGTAATGAGTGAAGATGATCGAACTGTTTCTATTTTGATAAATCCTGATTGAGAAGTATGGATGAGTTTAGTCATTAAAGATTCTAAGCGGAGAGTTAATAATTTGGCAAAGATTTTTCCGTCAGTATTAAGAAGTGAGATCGGTCTATAGTTTGAAGGAAGAAAAGGGTCTTTGTCTTTTTTTGGTAAGACTGTTATAATGGCTTTGGTCATTGTGCATGGGAGTTTCTTTATTAAGGTTGCTTCTTGGAATACATTGACTAATACAGGACAAAGAGTGTCAGATAGGGTTTTATAAAAATCAATAGGGAACCCATCACTGCCAGGTGCTTTACCATTTTTTAATGATGATAAAGCAGTTTGGATTTCCTGTAAAGTGATTGGTTTATCAAGATAACTTTGTCCTGAGGGGATAGGTGGGGTAGATTCAATTTTTCCAGAAAATGTTGTATTAGGTTGGGATTTGTAGTATTAGGTTGCGAGTATAGTTGATGGTAAAAGGATTGCATAATACGATTGATTGAAAGGTTGTCTGTGTGTGTCTGACCTGAAGAATCTTTTAGACCTGTTATATGTCTCTGCATCTGTTGAGTTTTTAGCTGGTAAGAGAGCAACTTTCCACATTTATCCCCTTGTTCCCAATAACCGTGTTTAATCCTAAAAAGGGCAAGTTCAGCTTTCCTGGATATCAACTCGTTAATTTTAATTCTTAATTGTAGAATTTCCAGATGAAGCTGTGAATTATGATTGGGTTTATTTAATTTATAGTATTGGGTTTCTTTTTCTTTAAGGGATTTTTCTAAATTAGCTAATTGTTGTTCTCTTAATTTCTTTCTATGCGCTGCATAACTAATAATTTTACCTCTAATAGTGGCTTTTAATGCTTCCGAGATAGTACCTTGAGACATATCTGGAGTATCGTTAATAGAAAGAAAATCTTGAATCTGGGTTTTAATCAAGGTGGAATTCAGGGTCTCTGAGTAAAAGTGGGTCCTAGCGCCAAGATGGGGATTTAGAAGAAGGTGGACCCCAGAGTAAATGCAAACTGATAGAGGAATGATCAGATATAACAATAGGGAGAATCGATGTATCAATATTTTTTCAGTAATGAGGGAGAAGAGAACCAATAATCAATCCTACTATATGATTTATGTAAAGAGGAATAAAAGGTGTAATCTGTTGTCTGGGATGATGTAGTCTGCAAATGTCAGAGACCTAAATCCTTCATAAGCATTGATAGAGCATTAATACTATGAATGTGGGCATCATGTGATGAGTTACTTCTGTCTAAATATGCTTGTAGTGTTAAGTTAAAGTCACCACCAATAAGAATAGGTGAATTATTTTTATTATTAATCATAATTTGTTGGGATAGATTATGGAAGAAAATGGGTGAATCAAAGTTGGGTGCATATACATTCACAAACATAAGCGGACCTGCTGTGGTGTTTAATAGGGTTATAATCCACCTACCATCCGGGTCTCTAATGATTTTTATGGGGGCAATAAAAGATTTATGTATTAAGATAGCAACCCCATGTTTTTTGGATAGAGAAGATGACGCATGTACTTGACCGACCCAGTCCCTTTTAAGTCTGTCGACATCCTCTGATAAAAGTTGTTTCTTTTAAGAAAGCAATATGAGTTTTATGCTTTTTAAGATAGGTAAGTACTTGTTTACATTTACAAGGCGAGTTGAGTCCCTTGACATTCCATGAATGTAAGATTAGATCACTCATGGTACTAGGATATAAGGTAATTAGTTACAAATAGGAATGAGGGACTCAATACCATTAATTTGGAGGATGTCACATATTCAAAAGGTAAATATATATAATAAAAAAATGTATGCAGGGCCCTTAACTAGTATGAGTTTGAGATGATTGAGTATTTGTATTCATTTTGTCTGGCAGAGGGAGAGTATAGAGATAGGAATATCAAGTAATTAAACATTAGAACCAACAAACGTTAGTATAAACTCAGTAACAAGAATGTTAATTTGAAACTTTTATGAAATGCAGAGCAATAAGAGTTGGTAAATATACCAGGACTCTCACTCTACATTACTAGGCGTGTAGAGTAATTAGTGAATCTCAAGATACGGTTTACCCTATAATCTTAAGATACTAAACTTTATATAACAGTATATTAAAGAAGTGTAATTGAGATTTGTGCTGAGGTAATTAAAGCATTACCCTGGAAAAGACCAAAACATCATTCTACCAAATAAACAAGGATAATTATGTAATAGTGTTAAATTCCAAACATAATGAATTAGCTTGGACCAAGCAATAAGTCCAATATTAAATAAAGTATACCAACATGATGGCAGATAATGCTGGAACAGTGTGAGCCAGACAAAAGGATGCCCGATGTGTATTAATCCACATAAGCTAGGTTAGGGAATGCAGTATATACTATAGGCTCATAGTGCATCAGTGTATTGTGGAATCATTTTTATAAGTTCCAATGATTTGGAAGAAAATGGGATATAGAATAATGTGAAAAGGCGGAAAAACTCAATGTATAGAAATACAATTGGAAGCATACTTTGGTGCAAAATCTGTGAGATATAATGGGAATGTACCGGATGCACTACATACCAAAAGTGATGCAAAATAAATATTAAATAAGTAAATGATTTTAGAGTATTTGTCTAATCATCCTCCACATTCCAAATGATAGAATTTATGTGGAAAAATGCTATAATAGTAGGGGTTAAGGGCACACTGATATGAAATACAGAACTCTATATACTGTATGTCTGTATGCGTCTGACCACACGGTGACGATAAAGCTTATGAAAAATTAGAATGTAAATAGCAATTATATATACTAATGTCTGGCACCACACAATGATTAATTAGAAGAGATCTTACAAACATTGTAATATTTATTCTTTCTCTTAATTTTTTTTTCTATTGAATACATTGAGAGTAACTCCCGCATAGATTAAATACCTCCAGTGTCAATTGGCTCACCTCCCACATACAGATACAGGCTTCTCAACAGTGATAGCGATTTACTGCATTTAAGTGCTCCAAACCTGTTGGATGTGATAGAGACTGCGCTTTACGGTAAATGTAGCGAAGGAATCGAATGAGGTGGTGTGAAGAGGAGGGATTCTGGTGAGAAACTGCTATACCACATCTAATTATGGGCCATAGTATTTATTACAAATTTTTTTTTTTTGTGGGAAAAACCTCAGGTAGCCTTGCTCTTCGATTTTCTTCTCCTTTTCTTTTTGGGTGGTTCAGATGATTTAAAGGGAGAGCAGGACACAAGATCAGCCCAGGAAGAATCGGGAGAGTCATTACCCATTGACAGCTTCTTCGGGTCTTGAGTAAATGTGTCAGATACAGTCTGTCTCAGATCCTCCATAGATGAGTGTAGATCTTCTTGGAGTGCGGAGAATTTGTTAGACAAGGTAAGAGGAGTAGAAAAACTGATGTGACGTTCCACATGGGACGCTGGAGAGGTGGAAATATTATTTAAACAGCAGATATTATTATTTAGAGAAGAACCAGATGCTTTTTTTTCTTGTATGCGTGCAGGCTTCTGGCAGGAGCTACAGTGGCGGATATGATGGCTGCAGATTTCTCAAGGACCTGAGGACAGTTTCAGCAGGAAGGGCAAGACATTGTAATTGCAGTGCTTGTGCTGGAGCAGGGTGAGCTGCATTAGCATCGCAAGGCAATGTAAGTCGCGACTATCCAATTCAGAAATTCAGAGAGATTCTGGGGTACTGAAATCTCTGGTAGAATCATTCAAAAAGACGCATTGTTGCAGGGTAACGAGTGCAAACTTAATTCCACGCTGATGAAGGATCATTTTAATGGGGTTGTAAGCTTTTCGTTTGTTAGATAATTCTTTAGAATAGTCTCTGAAAATTAGGATTCTGTTTTCTTGCCAAGTGAGTGCACCTAATTGCCTCACTTTTTGAAGAATCAGTTCAGTATGTGCGTGGTTTAGAAATCTGGCAATGATGGGCCTGGGTTTCTGGTCGGGTCCAGGCCTCGGATTTAAGGTGCGGTGAGATCTCTCGATGGTTAGGTCTTGGCCATCTGGTAATTTAAGCAAATAAGGAAGTACATGAGTTAGAAGAGCACTGGTATCTCCTAGTTCAACACCTTCAGGAAATCCGAGAAATCTAAGGTTGTTACGTCTGTTTCTATTTTCAATATCATCTATTTTGTCCTGAAGGTTCCTAATAACTCTGTCTTGCTCCCTGATGGTAGCCTGTAATGCGTTAATGGAATCTTCATTTTGAGATGCTTTAACATCAGTAACACTGATTTTTTGATCAAGTGCCTGCATATTATTGATATTTTGTTGAGATGCAATTTTTAATACATTGATTTTACTTATTAGTTGCAGGAACATTGCCTCCACTCTATTAAGAGAACTGTTATGTGGAGATTGGTCCGCCATTATTGTAGGCCTTAATAGAGAAATTGAAAAGCTGTAGATAACTCGTTCAGTAATTATGAGGCAATAAAAATACTGTACCAGAGCTGTTCTGCGATGTACATGTAGTAAGATCTCAGATGTTGGTGAAGGTAGGAAGTCTGGAATCTGTAGGATGGATGATGATATTTGGTGAATCCAGGGAGATGAAGAATCAAGCAGCCATCTTCAGCACAGCAGGCCACGCCCCCCCATAAGAACCAGTATTAAAAAAAAGAAAGAAAAGAAAGTAACTTGGAGCTTCAATGCATTTCTCTTGTAATATAGAACATTACTAACTAAAGCAGAATATTAAGTCCCTATGTGAGTGACTTTTATCACCACTGGCCAAAATAAAGTTCCATCTCATCATCTGTTATGGACATAACAGGCACTGCCAATGTAAATACTCTAAACACTTTAAATATACATGTACCATATCTGCATTTATTGATCTACAGGGTAATAGGCTAGTTCCAGAAAGGAACGATTTGATACCACTGAATCTGTTTAAGTGAGGAGGACAGAGATAAACACCTCATCACACTGAAAAAACATTTACTGAACAGGGACACTCCTTTAGAGAGATTGGCAGAGCCATGGAATGTGTCACACTTATGCTAAGAGAACAACTATTACATACAGAATAATGCGTGGGGTGGTATGTGTTATGAATCTTTAATACACACCCGAGGTATGTGATGCCATATAAAACCCAAGAACAAAGCTTGAGGGGTTTATTTATTTTATTTATTTTTTGCTGACCGGGTAAGTGCACTAGACAAATCCTGCCTATTTTCAGGGGGATACAGATGAATGTCAACTGACCTTGAACCAGATTAATCTGTTGGTGGTATTTTTAGTGAATGAGGGAAATTTTTGCCAGGACACCGGGGAAATTCACCTACTCTTTTCGATAAGTGCCATGGGATCTTTAACATCCACCTGAACTACCACCAATCCAGGCAGATGGGACCTCGGTTTAACGTCTCATCCGAAAGATGGCACCTCAGAAGTGTAGCACCCCTCTCATGCTGCACTACAGTGTCAGTACTGGGATATTAACCCAAGTGCCAGATGTGGGAACTGAACCCACAGCCCTCTGATCTCCTGGCCTCAGAGGCGAGTGTGCTACCTACTGAGCCACTGACACTATTTAAGCATCACATACTGAAGGAGTGTGTATTAAATTCAAGTAATTCCACTACCATATGCCTTACTTTATGTAATTCCAGGTCATCAATTTTTTTCTTAACCTCCCCATAAGTGTTTCTTCAGTTTTTAGTTGGTTAGGTAGCGAGTTGCTTTTGACAGCAGTGACTGGGTCTGATACTGGGCAGACGTCCAGTTTGCAAGTTTTGTAACGAAACCTCAAAATGCATTTTTAAGTGAGCACTTTTTTACTCACAATCACCTAACGAACAAGTATGGAGGAACCAGAAGTCAGATCAGGTAGCAAGGTTTTCCTCTAGGTAGCGGTCAGCTGGTTCCGATATCCAAGTGATCTGTAGTGTAGAAGAGCATTGCAGGAGACTATATTTTGAAAGTAAGTCTGGCTTTTAAAAAAAATAAGTAATGGACAAGCATGTAAAAGCCCACACTGTGGCCATTTTAGATGAGTAGTGACTTAACGAACAGTGCTTGAAACTGTCTTGAGACTGCAGCTGCTGTTCAGCGAGTGCGTGTTTGCCATAATAACTGTTTGATTATTATAACAAATAATAACTGGCCATCTCCACTGAAAAAAAATGATGGCCAGATATTATAATACTATATAAGGAAAATACACCAGAAACTGGACACTTTTGGTTGTTACATACAGCCCTGATCTGCAGCCTATACAAGAAATTGCTAAGGACCTACAACCAATATTCAGTGAGGATGACAACTGGAAATGTATTTTCCAGGAACTACCCTTACGGTCTTTCAAACAATTACCTAACTTATCTAACCTGATTGTCAGGAGCAAACTTATACATGACCAAAACAACAGAACACTAGGAGGCATTAAACCCTGCAATATTCCTAATTATACAATGGCAAGAAAAAATCCTGGACTCTGATTGGTCAGTCTTGGGCTGGACCCGTGATGTTATCCCAGCACAACATCACAGGTCTAGTCTCAGCCTCACTGTGATCCTGTAGATGATCATTTACTTGATTTGCATTTGCTCGATTGGGTTCTATGTAAAAATCGCGAAAACAAAATCGCGAGTTCAACAACAGCGAGTGCAAAATAGTGATATCAACAATAGCGAGTTAAAGTATAACGAGCGTCATAATAACTGAACAGCAAGTATAGCGAACTGTTTTCTATAACTGTTGCCTCTCATTCTTTGTGTACTATCGCTGTATTCACTCTGTGTATCTATCAATCTATTGAATTCGTTTCCTGTTTCCGCATAGCGATTGTTGCCAGGTAACCAGACCATAGTCCACCCATAGTCCTCTCCAATGTATAAGTTCCTTTGCATCAATGGCCCCCCTACCTTGCGTCACTGTTTCTTGTGCTGGGTTTCAACTGAAATTACATCGCTTCAGGCAAGAAATGTCTGTTGAATTTATCACGAGTCAAAAGGGTAAGCCACTAGTTCTTCATGAGGGCTACTTATATCGCTTGGATAAAGAAACTGCAAGTAAGGTGTATTGGAGGTGTGTGGATGCTCACAAATTCAAATGTGTGGCCAGGTTTCACACAGTTGCTGACACTGTTTTAGCTGTTATTAAACAGCATAACCATGTTGCTGATTCTGGAGATGTAGCAGCGCGTCAGGTTATGGCAGATATTCGTGCCAGAGCACGAACTACAGTCGAGAGCGCGTCACAAGTACTTGTGACATTCACTGCCACTGTGCCTAATTCTGTAAGTGGACGCCTGCCAGAAATTCATTTAATGAAGCGTACAATTCAAAGAATTAGGCAACAAGAGCATGCTGGCCCAGTAACTCCTACATGTGTGGAGGCACTTATAATTCCTAATGAGTTTGCTGTGCTTGGATCAGGTGAAAAATTCCTGCTGTATGATAGTGGATTAGAACCTGACAGAATTCTTGTATTTGGCACTGAAGGTAACATTTGATTGCTGAAGAACAGTCTAGACTGGATGCTGGATGGTACCTTTAAGTCATGCCCATCACTATTTTCACAGTTGTACAGTATACATGCAATGTGTTCTGGACAGGTTATATCTGCGGTTTTCATCCTTATGTGCTCACGCACTGCAATTTCATATAAGCGCGTATTTAGGCAAATTAAGGCTATGTGTGGTAATAACAGCCCCTCTACAGCAATTATGGACTATGAAAGAGCTGCATGGAAGGGGTTCACTACTGTTTTCACAAGCACATCTGTCCGTGGTTGTTTTTTTTCACTTTGCACAAGCTGTGTGGCATAAAATACAACAGTGCTATGAAGTAGAAAAAAGATACTGTAGTGACTCCAATGGTAGTGGGACTCAAAGGAATAGAGCGAGAAGTGATTTTCTGCTTACAGCGGTAGTGGGACTTGAGTCTGGTGTTCCGTTACTATGGGAATAGAGTGAGAAGTGATTTTCTGCTTTCAGCAGTAGTGGGACTTGAGTTTGGCATTCCGTTGCTATGGGAATACAGCGAGAAGTGATTTTCTGCTTTCAGCAGTAGTGGGACTCGAGTCTGGCATTCCGTTGCTATGGGAATAGAGCAAGAAGTGTTTTTCTGCTTTCAGCGGTAGTGGGACTCAAGTCTGGCGTTCCGTTGCTATGGAAATAGAGCGAGAAGTGATTTTCTGCTTTCAGCGGTAGTGGGAGATCAGGAAGGTTCGCTATTTTGACATGCAGAAGTCGCTTTAAAGGGGGTTCGCTATAGAATGATACTCGCTATTATTTAATTTGCTATTATTTAGTCGCGATTCTTTACTCGCTATTATCACAGGATACCATTTGATTATTTCATCTTCTCTTAAAAAACCAAAATATTTTTTCACACAAAAACATTTTTAAATGATTTTTTTTAATTCTGTATAACAATGAACCATTGTATAATAGCAATAATGCCCTCCAGGGTGTGTGTCATTTGGGATAATGTCACACCTCAGTTACTGGATGCACTCGGCCTGCGGCCTCGTACCCAATCACCAGAGGCGTGATGTTTTCTCAGCACGACACACACCCTGTCGGGGCATTATTGCTTAAATGTAAAACATGCAAGCACATGTTCACTTCAGATTTTATCAGCATCCCCCAAAACAAGCAATTAAAGGGACCGAGATGTTATACATGTGGATCTCAAAATGTTCACTGTGACATCCAGTGTAAGAAGTGTCCGTATACCGGCCAAGTGAGGGAAACCAGGCAACCCCTTTGAGCCCAAATGAACTCACACAGGCATGAAATAAAGGTGAAAAAGACTAAAAAAACAGTGAGACAACATTTCTCTCAATCTGTTTACTCCATCTCTGACCTTTTTGTCCTGGTTCTCAAAGGACACTGCAAAAGTAGACAAGAAATGCAGGCTTATGACATCAGACTTACTTATCTTCTTGACTCTAAGAAAAAGAAACTGAACCTAGATCTTAGTTTCATGACCTATTACAAAATCTAAAATGACAACTGCCTTTCTTTTGATTCAGGTGCATGTACGTTTCCCGAGCATGTATTTATATACATTGGGCTTGACTCAGAGACGAGCCGGACTGGCACAAGCCCTGGGTGCATCGAACATTTGGTGCATGGAGCTTGCAGACATCAATCAGGATTCACAATCCCATATGCCATTTGCTATGAGCTAGACCAGCTTTTTGCTGGTCTAACTATGCAGCAAATGGGCAACCTTTTTACAGGGTTTGCGCCAAATAGTTGGCGCAAGCCACCGTAAAGTAGGCAAAGTGTTGCAAATCCACGCAACCTTTCTGAATTGGGTGCAAACTGCATCAGTGTGTTTGGCGCAGCTGCAGGATTGATGCAGGGCTTGGTGCAAGCCCTGCGTCAGCCTTTCTCAATCGAGCCCATTATCTCTCATTTGACTTATACACGAACATGGCTTTATTTATAGGTTTGATGATACTGTTTGTCTGCCGTGTTCCTGTGGATACAGGTGTTTATGAAACAAAGATGTATATAAGTGCTTTTTGTTATTTTTGTGTTACAGACCTGCGCGTGCGCACACACACACACACACACACACACACACACACACACAGTCTGTCTTTTAGGGAGGCTCTTAGAATATAAACATTTAACAATTTATAGGCCTCTTGCTGTCACAGTCCATGGAGAGGAGTTTAGATCTATAATCTCATTTTTTTATCTCTGTACATATCTAATTACTTAATTTTTTATCAACAGAACTGTCACACCCTCGGGTAAAAGTTTATTTATCAGTTCCATCCAATGTGTTTTTTTTTAAAGTGCCATACCTGAAGACGAGCTCTGTGTAGCCTGACATCCTCCATTTTGTAAATTTCTTGTTGGTCCAAAAAAGGTATCTAATCATCCACTTTGTTCATCTGTTTATACATGGACCAATATGGCTACAAACAATTTTCTGCATTATCAAACATATCATATTTGTTGTAATGCCTAAGTCTGATTTTTTTGGGGTTTCCAAAATGTAGGTTCTTTCCTCCTGTTAGCTGCAGTCTTGAAATATTAGAGGTACTTAGCTGAATGCTTTAGAAATGTCTCCTTCTTTAACATTAGAAGAGGGATAACCCATATTCTTTGAATTCTATTCAAAAGTCACCTGGGCACTTTAAGCAATAAAGCCTCCAAATCATTTCATCTAGACAAAACATTTCCTGATAGTTTAAAAGACCTGAACGTGATGGTCAAGAATGTGACAGGTAATTTAAAGAGAATAGCCATGCTGAGCTGCAGAACCTCATTTTCAGTGGAGTCCTGCATCTGCTTGGTTTTATAGCTGGAAGGCCTGGTGTACTAACTGTTTATTTTATTTATTTGAATCTAGGATTAAAAGTACCATTGAGCCAAGGCTCTTTTACAAAGCTTCCATGTCAATTTGAGGAGAGTACAACAAAATACAACAAGCAAACAGTATAGCCTTTAATAGGCATGAATAAACAGGCTACAATCAGTTCAATGAAGATAAATGCATACATTTTGAAGGAGACAGGGCAAGGGCAAAAGAGGGTGTACAAATAGTGTTATAAGACATGGGTAGGACAGTGGGAGGAGAGAGGTGCAGAGGCATTGCTGCATCACAGATATGTGCAGGTGGTGGGGTTGGGTGAAAAGGGGAAGGAGGAGAGGGAGGGGGAGGAGGAGGAGAGATAAGGGAGAAGGAGTGAAGTGCTAGGTGGAAGAGCTGAGGCAAGGACTGTAGGATAGTCAAGAGTAATGGCTAAATGAGGCAGTCGTAGGTGCTGGAGGCAAGCGAGAGAGAGGCAGAGCCTCCAGTTTAGCTGCACAGTTAGTTCCCCCTCCACTGCAGGACATCACTGACTCGCGGAGTGGTGCGACCAGCCCTGAAACAGCCGACACCGGTGCTCCCAAAGCCCGCTGCTACAGTTCGAAGTGGGAGACCTGACTGCAGGTTCCTCCTCCACTGGAGGACATCACTGACTCGCCGAGCGGTGCTGCCAGCCCTGAAGCAGCCGTCGCCCACGTTCCCAGAGCCTGCTGCTACAGCTCAAAGGTATGGCACTGTACTCAGCCAATCGGAAGTTAGCGCCTTTTTTGGACTTCACTCTGATTGGCTGCTCACTTCCAGAACTCCAACTTTGTATTTTCTGAAGGCGCCTTCTGCCTTCTGCCTCAAAAATCTGAATTTATTTCCTCTGAGATGGAAATGTGTAGAAAAGCTGTTATCTCTGCTACTCTATAAGATTGCCTAGAGTGTTTTAACTGTATTAATTGTAAACTGCATAGCATTTTCAGAGTTGAACTGTGTTTAGTATTTGTTTCACCTCACTCGCTCACTTTCTCTCTCTCTCTCCCTCCCTTCCTGCCCCCAGCCTCTCACTTGCAAATTGTTAATCACCCTCTCCCTACCTCCTGCTATCCCACTGTCTCCTAAGCATGTCTGACCCATGCCTACCTATTTAGGAGAAAGAGATTTCAGCTCCTTTACTTGCTTGTGTCCCATGCCCACCGATTTTGGCAACAAGAAAATATCAGCTCTTTCCTTGCCTTTTAGTGGGAGACCCAACCGCGGGTTCCCCCTCCACCGGAGGACATCACTGACTTGCCGAGTAGTGTGGCCGGCCCTGAAATAGCTGCCAGTGCTCCCAATGTCTGCTGCTACAGCTCAGTTCCCACTGGTGCTTTGTGCTGGCCCCCCATCTCACCCACCCTGGGTGGGCTCTTGTTTTTATAGGCCTCTGGAGACTAAGTGTCTACTCTCCCATTGGACGCTTATAAGAACCAACCACTAGGGGTCCTGGGGCTGCAGATCTAATCACAACCTTTTCTCTACTCATCCATTTTTCTCATTAGTTTTAGTCACTGTGCTTCACCTGTGGGAACTGTGTGCCAAATAAAGACTACAGCCTGAAATGGATGACCAAGTGCTCATATTCCTCCTCCTTATTGCCACCTTGCCATTCCTACACCTGTCCTTGGTTACAGTACCCCTTACAGACCCAGCTGACCCTACTAACGCAGCTTTCACACAGGACTTTGTCTTCTTTAACTTCCTAGTGTTGCCTCCATTTCAATGTGACTCTACTCCTCTCCTGCTGAAAAGGATCTGCAATTTTGTAGCCTGCTGTAAAGTAGCTAGATATCCCTTGCGGCAACTTACCCTCTTCCCTTTTCTGCATCATAAATTGTGGTACCTACTCATTTTGGCACTTCAGCTCTTGGGTGATGTACAACTAAACGCTGGCCCCGAAACCTCAATGCCCGCTACCAAAGGTCTATCAATAGCTCACCACAATATCAGAAGCCTTGAACATAACTTTGCTGAACTGGAAACCTGGTCTGCCCTCTACAAGCCTGATATACTGTGCTTAATAGAAACATGGCTCAAACCCTCTGTCCATGATTCTCATTTCCAAATTCCTTCCTATAACCTACTTTGGAATGACAGAATTGCAAACAAAAGAGGTGGTGGCACTGCTATTTATTTCAAATATCACCTCAACCTTATGGCTTTACACTCCTCATCCCAAGTTCAATGCAAGTCACTTAATGCAATTCTCACACTGGGATCAAAGAAACTGCATATCGTCTATGTTTATAACCCACCAAAAAATGGTATGAAGAGACTGGATTAACAGATTGATCAAACATCTTTATTTGCTGGTAGAAATGAGGTGCTTATACTCGGAGACCTAAATTTAAACTGACTGGGTAATACCCATGCCATGTCACTCTCAAACATTCAAAGCTTCAATCTCCATCGGCTGATTACTGAGCCTACCAGAAAAACCCTGCACTCGAACAGCAGCACCCTGCTGGACTGGATAATGACAAATCATCCTGAACATATTCTCAACTCAGGCACTCTAGCTGATGCTATTACTGACCACTCCCCTACTTTCTGCATTTGGGGCAAAGCTGTCCCACCTCCGTCAAAGCCTCATCTCATCACCTTCTGTAATTTTGCAGGGCTTGTGCCCAATCCTTCCTATGGGATGTCTCCTGGACCAAGTTGTATAAAGCAACTGATGTTCAGTCTGCCATAAACATCTTCCTAACGAACTTCCTAGCTATTCAGGACCATCATTGTCATCTGGAAACTTGGGTCAAACAGAGGAAAACCCACTGGCTATAGGCAGATCTTCTTGCTAAATTAAGGAAGAGGGACAAAAGTTGGCAGCTTTTCAAAAACTCCAGCCTACAAAGTGACTGTAACTCCTGCAGAGCTCATACCTGAAAAAAAAAAAACATCAAACACGTAAAAAACTCATACTGCAAGCAACTGCGTACAAACTCTTATGGAGACTCCAGGAAATTCTGGACTCATGTCAAAACATTCCTGGGATCAAATCAGCCCTCATCACCAAGTGACATGATTCTTGATGGCGTGAATTGTAATGATCCAGAGACCATTGCAAATTTCTTTAATCACACATTTTCTGACCTCACAGCTTTCACATCCTCTTTCCCGGTACGGCAATTTCCGAATACTCCTCCTGTCAGGTCAGCCCCCCTTTTCTATTTCAGGTCAATTACACATAAAGAAGTCCTCAACCTCCTCACTAAATCTCGGATACTACTGCTACTGGCTCTGATACTCTGGAACCCAAACTGCTAAAACTGGCTGCCCCTTTCATGGTGGCTCCCCTAGCTAAGATCTTCACTCTTTCTCTCAGCCAAAGCCAAGTACCTGATATCTGGAAGTCAGCAAGGGTAACCCCTGTTTTTAAAAAAGGTGATTCCAAAGACCCCGCTAACTACAGACCCAGTGCAATCCTGTCTGTCCTCAGTAAGATCCTTGAAAAGCTTGTAGCAACCCAAACTATTGAATTCTTACAGAAATATGACCTTCTAGCTGCTGCACAGCATGGTTTCCGTAAGGGACACAGCACAACTACAGCTCTCCTGAAATTTACATCCGATAACTTATCTGCTATGGATGCTGGCCTTTTCACAGGAGCAATTTTCATTGACATGATGAAGGCCATTGACCTGGTTGACCACTCTATCCTCCTTGCTACCCTGCATTCACTGAGCTTTCCACCTAATGTTGTAAAATGGTTTGATAGCTACCTATCAAATAGGACTCAAATGGTCAAGTACAATTCTGCCTTCTCAGGTAATGCTGTACTGAACATTGGAGTGCCCCAAGGGTACATCCTTGGCCCTCTCCTTTTCTCCATTTTTATAAATGACATCACCTCACACCTATCTGAGACTTGCTCCCTACTATATGCTGATGATATAGTTCTTTACACCAGTGCCAAATGCATAGAAGACATAAATCAGTGGCTCTCAGCTGACTTTCAACTTACACAATCATGGTTCGCTAACCACAAGCTGGTTTTAAATAAGTCCAAGACCAAGGTTATGCTTTTTGGTACCAACTCAAAAATCAAACTCCCCCCAAGCACTCTCAAAGTCTCTACCTTGGATGGCTCCACTATTGGATCTGTTACGTCTTTTAAATACCTTGGTGTTACCCTCGACCAATCACTAAGCATTGATCTCCATATACAAAATGCATGCAAGACTGTTAATTCCAAGCTGAGTATTGCCTATCGCACCAGCTCTGTACTAACCCCTCCCATTAGGCTAGCCATAGCTCGTGGTATTCTCCTCCCCTCACTGACCTATGGCATTGCCACCTATACTGCTGCATCTAAGTCTAGTCTACACAAGTGGGATGTCACCTATAACGCATCTGTCACTATGCTTCCTCTGTCCATCGACTTAAACACCACTGTCTACTATACTTGGACCTGAACTGGCTGCCACCAAAAGAGACAAGGCTCTACTCTCTAGGCTCTATCATCAATAGTATCATCAGATCTCAGACTCCTAAGTTCCTTGCTGAATACTTTATGAATCAGCCCTCTCATTATGGGTTGCGCTCTGTGGACAAGGACCTTGTCTGTATCCCTAGGCACAGTTCTTCTAAGGGGGCAAGTACCTTTGCTGTTCTAGCTCCCAATACTGGAACTCCCTCCCACTAACTGTGAGCCATGCTCCTTCTCACAATGCCTTTAAGATGGAGCTATGCAAGTACCTTTTCTCAACAAACAAATGCTCCTGTTTCAAACGCCCTTAGCCCCTTCCTACAACACCAGCACTGTCCTGCACTTAGACTCAATTTCTGTTTCCATCTCATTTAAACTCTCTCTTTTCTCTCAATTTTTCCACGTTCTATGCTGATTAACCACCACTCAGCATTGCTTCTTATCCTCCTTCATCTCTACTGTTTGTAAACCCATGTGTGATTTACTAATGTAATGTCATGATGCAAAGTCCTATTTTGTTTCACTGTTGAAATTGTAATCTCCAATGATGTTTTTGTAAATTGTAATGTTTTGTTGTTGTAGTGTACTGTATCCTCCCAGGTTGTGCCTGAAAATAGTCATGGTTATGGCCAGTGCGGTAAACAAAAACTAAATAAATAAATAAATAAATTGCCATTTCTGCCACATACTTGCAGTTTTTCAAAAGGCTGCCTTTTCATAAACTTTCTTGTCCAATTTATGACAGCTTGTACAAATTTATCTATGCAGATGCTACAACTGGTTTTACTAGCGGCAACATTTGTGCAAATAGGGGAATTTGCCACCCATTATTGCTGGTACAGGGCTGCTTCCCACACCTGCATGTTACAAAAAAAGACTAAGTCTCTGGGCCATCCCGGCCATCTTCTGTTTCACAGACATATGCTCTAACCACTTGACAGGACTACCTCCAAAATATAAGACAGTTCTCCTGTTCCAGTAGATGGTAATTATGTATCATTAATATGTTGTTTGTCATTTACACAGTACCATGGAAATTCACCATTGTACTATAATAAGGCTGATACTGGCCAACACCAGCTTCTAGCACAGGATTTTCTGGTTTAGTTGGACAGCATCCTCATTCCAGATGCATCTCAGGTAGGTTTTCAGTTTATTTGTTATCTTCTGATAGCAATGAAGGGAAGGAAATCTTCCATGGATAGGAAGATGTAGAGGTGGGTCGAGGGGAAATGTATTTTTTTACTTGATTGCACTGTTTTAGAAAGATACAACCCAGTGGTAAACTACCCCATTCTTATTTGTTTATGCTGAATGTGAACCAAATGGAAAGAACATAACTTAGGAATGTCACCCTGATCAAGCTGTCATTAAAAAAATTGTATTTCCTAGCCCTAATGGTTCAAAAGTTAGCCCTTCATAAAGAAATTATCCTTAGCTAGACAAAACTTTGAAACTTTTTGGGCTAGGAGGTTGATTTAACTTAAATGACAGCTTGGAGTTAGCTTAAGATGCCTGAGCCATGTTGCTACAGTTACCATGCATAGATATTTGTTGGAATGCATTGATGCATATTTCAAGATATATATATATATATATATTAAAATGTGTATTCATACACTGTGAGTGGAAGAAGGAGCGGTACAGGCAAAGGACAGGATATAGGATCTGACATGGGGATCAAGAATGGTGGGTGGAAGGTGGCCTGCATGAATGTCAGGAGCTTGGGAAATAAAATCAGTGAGCTCCAAGCAATGGTGGCAGAAGCCAGGCTGCTCGGTGCTGTGGGTTGGCTGGCATTGGGGCCCTAGGAACAAGGCAACTGACTGTTAAACAATTAAGCAATTATTCCCCTTGATTTGCCAGGACAAGCCCTGGGTACTCATGGTCCTGGAGATCTAGAATGTTCCTGGTGCAGAGGGCTTCCACCAGTTCAAACTCAGTGGATTTCAGATCAGGAAAAGCATAAACAAAATGGGCAGCAGAAGGGATAATGAAGACTTGAGCTTGATTGAGGGTCCTGCCATTTCTCGCCTTAATTAAAGATCTGGCCGCTTGTCACTTTCAGCCTATTCAGGTCAATTGCAGAGCCCCCACGCAATGCCCACCAAACTACAGAGGACCCAGACCTAGGAGTGGCTCCACTTAAATGCTTGGCATCCTCACCAAGCCTATAGGAACCTACAAAGATGTAAAACAGTAAACCTTGATATTCAACATAAGGCAAATATTTCTACCTAGCCACCTGGTTCCTATCTACTCAGGTACTGAACAGTTATAAACATGAAACACATTATGTACTGTTGGTAAAGTTAAACACTTTTACCTTTTGACAGTTATCAAACACCATGGTATGCATAGCACTCATCCTTGCACCCCTTTAGTTATTCAGCACTGCATATATTTTGAATACCATTAATGATGCATCTTTTACCTTTGTTTCCCCTGGCGGCACTTTCATTTTCCTCTTCTTCTTTTTGCCACCTTCCCTCCTGGCCTGTGTGGTTTAGCATTAAAGGGGCACATGTAAACCTTGGGCAATTACCTGGGGGTGACATATGTGCCTTTGTGCACTATGAATAGAGATAGGTCAGTGGCCCCCGGGGTATCATAGGTCAACTTAAGTAAGGGTTTCACAGTCCTCCCCAACCTTCTTGGGGGTGCCTACTCCTTAGTCCTAGTGGTCACTTCCTGTTCAGAGGTGGCGCCAATGTCACTTGTCCTTGTGCCTGTTTCTTCTTCTCCTGTTGCAGGGTGCTCCGTTGCCACATCACCTTCACCACTCTACCCAGTGGTGCTTTCTTGCGGCCATTCAGAGAGCTCAGTCAAACCAGTATTCAAGCTCAAACTGAGTTCTTCAAAAGGCATTGACTCAGGGGAGCTGCTCTGGAATCACTCAAAAGGTTTAGCTGGACTAGTGTTCAAGTTTGGGGTGATCCCTTCAAGAGGCATTGTGAGAACAGCTTCCCATTCAGCACCCAGTTCCACAGGCACTGCTGAGTCCACTTCCCCAGATTCATCATCATCCTGTTGGTTCTCCATCTCTCTTGCAGGAGATCCCTCTTCCATAGACCCAGTCTCCAATGTCAGTGGCATTCCCTGAAGCAGTCTTGCCAGTTCAATAGTGGGATAGAAACAGAGTTGGACCATCAAACTTTCTTTCTGTATCTTCAGCCAATTCATCACCCTCAGACACTTCTTCAACTGGGGTGGGACTAGCCCCTGGGGAGATGGTCACCATTTTCATTCCTCTTTCACCTGCATGCAGCAGCTCAAGTGGTTGGAGGCATGGGAGAATCTACTGTATCAGGAGTTGAGCTGACCACCTTGTCCCCAATGGGTAGTAGATGATTCCTATGGTACACTTTGTATCCTTGAGTTTGCCTTCAGCAACCCCTCCATCTTCTTCAGTATTACAAATGGAGTGCTTCCCCAGCAATCAGCAATCTTATGCTTTCCAGGAATGCCCAATCTCCTCAGCAGGACCTTGTCACCTGGCATCAGGTCTTGTGCCCAGACTTTCTTATCATATGTCTCCTTATTGCCTTGGTTCCTCTTGTTGGCCAGCTCAGAGGCTAGACGATAGGTGTCATTCAACTGTTGCTTTAACTTGTGCACATATTGTAAGTAGTCACCCTCTTTACTGCCATCTCTTGATACTCCGAAGCACAAGTTGACTCCCTACCAAACATAAGGCTGTATGGAGAGAACTCAGTGGTGCCATTCTTGGTACAGTTATAGGCATGAACTAGGGTGCAAACTCGTAAACCCCAGGTACATTTGTCTCTGGGGTCCAAGGTGCCCAGCATGTCTAATAGGGTTCGGTTGAATCTTTCAGGTTGGGGGCCTTACCTTGGGGGTGGTAAGGGCTAGTTTGGGATTTTCTGACTCCACACAGAGACAATAGTTCTTTTATTGGCCTACTTTCAAAATCCCAGCCTTGAGTGGAGTGAATTCTCTGTGGCGTCCCATAATGTACAAAGAACTTCTTGATCAGCACCTTGGCCACAGTAGACACCTTCTGATCTTTGGTGGGGTAGGCTTGGGCATGCCAAGTGAAATGATCTGAGACCACTAGTATGTTGGAGATATTTCTGGAATCTGGTTCCAAAGTAAGGAAGTCAGTGCATACCAGCTCCATAGGGGCATTGGTGACAATGTTGACTTGGGGAAGAGCTTTCATCTGGATGCACCAGCAACAGGTCTTGCAGTATTCCTTCACATCCTGCCCTATCTTGGGCCAACAGAATCTACTTTGGACCAGGTCTAGTGTGCGCTCACTGCCTAGGTGACCCATGTCATCATGGAGAGCCTTCAATACAGTTTGATGGAATCGGTCAGGCAACACCAATTGTATTCTGGGTGCCCCCTTCTGATCTTGCACCTCTCTGTACAATAAACCATTTGTTATGTTTAGCTTTGACCATTTTCATAGTATCAATCGAGCATCAGGATTTCTCATGGTTTCTTGTGCCGGATCACCCCTTCTCTGTAAAACTTACACAATTTCTCCAATGGCCGGTTTAGACTACTGCTCCCTTATCAGATCTTCAGTGGTTAGCTGTGACAAGGACCTCATGTCCAAAGCAGTTAAGTGGCAATACGCTATGGGGAGACAGCTCACAGAAGCTCCTAAACTGTCTGAACATTTTGCACAGTGCCTTTACAACTTGCTCAGATATCTTCACCCAGCTGGAGTGTTCTTTTTGAGGAACTGGAGGGTGTTGTGACAAGGTGTCAGCATCTATATGGTTTAAACTGGGGCAATACTCGACACAGTAGTCATATGTGGAAAGGGCTGACAACCACATATGACCAGCTGCTTCCAATTTGGCTGTAGTCTGTATGTACGTTAGGGGGTTGTTATCAGTCTTTACAGTAATTTTTGTCCCGTATGAGTAATCATGGAACTCATTCACAATGGCCCATTTCAGCACAAGTAATTCAAGCTTGTGCACCAGGTATCTGTGTTCTGCAGGATTCAAACTCCGACTTGCCTAGGCCACTGAACGTAAACCCTCTGGGCACTCTTGATATAGTACTGTCCCCAAGCTGCTGAAACTAGCATTGCTGTGCAAAACATAGGGCTTCTGTGGGTCTGCATAAGCCAAGACTGGGACATGGATTAGACAGTAGAGGATTCCTCAAACGCCTCGTCACATTCCACAGTACACGTGGGGCCAAACGGCTTGGAAGGTCTGAAGTACTGGGGTGACTCAGTAGAGGACCCAGGTGATTTGGGTTTCTTACTCTTGTTGACTTGGGGGGGGGGTAACCCTGTAGCAAATTCAGGAAGGGTCTGACCACCCGGGTGTAATCCTTAACAAACCTCCTATACTATCCACAGAATCCTAATAGCTGCTGCAGCTCCTTCAAGTTCTTAGGTTTTGGCCAGGTGGTAAGCACCTCAACCTTGCTGGGGTCTATCTGAATACCCTTTATTGACAGTATGTACCTGACATACTTAACAGAAGCCTTGAAGAATTGGCACTTGTTGATGGAGAGTTTTAAGATGAATTCCTCCAGATGGTCCAACACTTTTAATAGCCTTACTTCATGTTCTTCTAGAGTCTTGTCAAACACGATTATATCATCCAGGTACACTAAACACTCCAGCAAATTCATGTCCCTGATGGCCTTCTTCATGAGGTGCTGGAAATTGGCTGGGGCACCCAAAATGCCCTGGGGCATCCTCAAAAACTCGTAAAACCCTAAAGGACAGATAAAAGCAGTCTTCTCCCAGTCCTGGGGAGCCATAGGAATTTGATAATATCTGCTTCTCAAGTCCAAAATGGAAAACCACTGGCTGCCATTCAAGCAATCCAAGGCATCCTGAATCCACAGCATTGTATACTGGTTGGGAACAGTTCATTTATTCAGTGTGCGATAAACCACGCACATCCTAATGGCTCCACTTTTCTTCCTTACTACCACTATAGAAACATAGAAACATAGAATTTGATGGCAGATAAGGACCGCTTGGCCTACCCAGTCTGCCCATTTCCCTACCTAATGGATAAGCTGCAGATCCTAGTTAACCAGCAGCCTACTTCTTCCTACCCCCAACCCCTAGAATTGCCTTATGGCTGTCCCATGCATGCTTGAATTCAACCACTGTTTTTGACTCCACAACCTCCTTCAGAAGGCCGTTCCATTCATCCACAACCATCTCTGTGAAAAAATACTTCCTTACATTACCTCTGAGCCGCCCCCCCATCGTCAAATTGTGCCCTCTTGTTCTTGCACACCTCTTTTTTTGAAAGATGCTACCCTCTTGGACTTTGTTGATTCCCTTGAGGTACTTGAAAGTTTCTATCATGTCCCCCCTCTCTCTTCTTTGCTCGAGGCTATGCATATTAAGCTCCTTTAGTCTCTCTTCATATGTCTTCCAGTGCATACCCTGTACCATTTTAGTTGCCCTCCTCTGGACAGCTTCCATCTTGTCTATGTCCTTGCGGAGTTTGGGTCGCCAGATTTGCACACAGTACTCCAGATGGGGTCTCACCAGCTGTCTGTACAGAGGGAAAACAACTTCCTGTTTTCTACTGGTGATGCCTCTCCCTATGCTTTCCAGTATCCCCCCAGCCCTCCTTACTGACCTCTTACATTGCTTGCCCACCTTTAAGTCATCTGATATGACTACCCCCAGGTCCCTTTCCATTTTTGTTGTTGCTCATTGAGTCTTGAATTATGCCCGCCACCATCATTTCTTGAAGGTGCCTCCTCACGTCGTCTATGTCAGTTGGGGCAAGCTGCCTGGACCCCTCTCTGAAGGGGCACTAGTCCATGAGTGTTATGTGATGTTGCTCCCCTGTCACACACCAAACATCCCATTCATGTAGGGAAAACACCTTGGTTCTAGTTGACAGCTTTTGTCAAATTTGGGCCTTCTAATTCTCAGGAATAGGAGAATCACTCAGGTTGAGCAGACCGGTGTCAATGCTAGGTGGGACACCCCTTCCAGGAGCTGCTGGTTGTACCACCATATCGGCATAGTAGACTTGAGCTAAAGTACGCCCTTCCTGACAATGACTTCCTTGTCCATCACATTCTTTACATGCACCATGACTCTTCTAACATAGGCATGTGCCCATGCTGGGAAGACACTGGGCTTTATGAGCAGGCCAGCTGGCAACCCATGTTCCTCTGGTGCATCCAACACTAAGATTTCTCACCTCATTCTTCAGCCATACCACATCACTAATATTACACTCCGCATTGGGAGGCAGCACTATTTCTTCTGCCTCCTGCCTCCAGACTATACCCATTGATTCATCTGGTTCCACTGCTGGGGACTGGCCCTGTTTCCTATATGCATCTTTTATTACTGGGTGGATTAGCAACTCCTTCCCTTGTTGTTCAGTCTCTCGGGCCTGGCAGAGCTGGGACAGCCATCCAAACATGTGGACACCGATTACCCACCAGTACAGGCAGCCCACCATATATACCAGTCTCTGGGCAGATTAAAGCCAGGATCTCAACCGCATCTCCCACTCCAGCCACCTTGGTCGAGAAAGCCATCCAAACTTTGACATAACCCAGGTGGGGTAGAATTTCTCACTGAGTCCCCACACATACAATCCCTCCAATGGTTGCAATTCTAACTGGGACAAATGTTTATCATACCAGGACTGGAAGATGATTGGTACCTGGGAGCCACTTCCTAGAATGCCACTTGTGGCCACGCCATTTATGGTGATGGCGGTCTCTGTTGATGGCCCCACCAGCTCATCCATATCAAGGAGCACAGAAGCTGTTGCTTTGGCTGAAGATTTCCTCACATAATCTGTGGAGCCGGGCTTGTTGGGGGCCCCAGTATGCTCCCTTACTGGGCCCCATTGAAGTTTCCCTGTGGCTTTTGCTCTCTTCCCAACAACCGATCTCTCACTTGAGCAGCAAATTCCTTGGACCGGTACTCTCTTTGGAAATGTCCATCCCTCCCACACCTGTAGCAGAAATGATCTCCTCTTCTGGATCTGGCTGGATAATAGGCTGCAGGGGGTGGCTGGGGCTCTTGAAGACTTAGGGGCCCTGAATAAACTAAGGGAGCAGGAGTGGAAACTGGAGCAATCGCTTGGGCCATAGCCACTCTTGAGTCGGGGTCCCATACCCTTAGTATCCCCTGGTTCTTTAACTCACTGATAGCATGACACAGTTCCTGAAGGCAAGTTTCAATATGGGGAACAGGGGGCACTTGGGTCTGCACTCCCCAGGCCCCTCACTGGGAGGGTGGCTGGAACTGACTGAATGGGTTGGCTAGAGGAAACTTCAGTAGGTCTAACCAAATCAGTATTAACTTTATTCAATGCCTCCTACACTCCTTTAGCAAGACTTGGAGATCAGAGGTCTCGGGGAGAGTTCCTGAACCTGAGTTGTAGCTACGACTAAAGGATGGGGTCCCCACTGAGTGTTACTCTCCCCCACCTTGATAACTTCCCTCAGGAGGACACGGAGGGAGGGGGGATTACCCAGCCTATCCTTCAGACCCAACTTTAACAATAATAGTTCCAAGTACCTGGCGCCCCTCAACACCTGCTTCATCTTGGTCTTATTTAAATCCATAGCCTGTATCCCCCCTTTACAATACACTTTTTGCAGAGCTTTCTCCAATCTCTGTACATATTCCAATAAGAGTTCCACTCTTTGCTGGCAAGTTGTCCTGCTCTCCCACCACAAATCTTCACAGGTCTTGGTACTACCAAAAGCAGTTTCCAGTGCTGCTATATAATCCTCCACACTAGCCTCGGGGTCAGTGGTCTGTAGGGACCAGACAGCATTGAGGGCAGGGCCTTGTAAACTCTCAGTTAGCCTTTTGCATTTTTTCTCCCTCACCACACTGCCAATGCTGTAGCAGTGGTATCACATAGTTTATCCAGGATTCTTAGTACTCCTCCTGTGAAGTGGACTTCACCCCTGAAAACATTCTCAGCTTCCTATATGACTCTGAAGTGGTAGACACATACCCAGGCCGAGGCCTCACATTTTGGGGGGGGGGGGTCAGTGAGGGCTCGAACACTCCCTCCCCTTGGGAAATGGAACTGAACATAGTGACAATGGCCAGCCCTCCAACAATCCCTCTGACACTAAGGCCTTAGGTACCTAGGACGCTTCTATAGTATTTTTACAGTCCATCAGTACAATCAAGGTCCCTGTAACAGAGTCAAGCATTTTTCCCACACTTTTACCTGATGCAACCATGTTATTGTGGACAAATACCCTTCTGTATTCCCTTCTTCCATCTCAGGGGATACTCCTAAAAGCAAAAGGGATTTCTGGGGATTCATTTTCATATCTCCATGCCATTCCACTAACTTTACCTTATCCTCCTCTCTAGGTCTAACTTTAGGCATGGGAGGTAGAGCTGGGGGTGGGAGAAATGACAGTGGACTTTCCAGTTTGGCGATCCATGGTGGGTGCGGCTGGCAAACAGAAGATCCCAGTGGTGCCTCCAAAGATGTAGCCCGGGCACCATATGCATGTGGGCTACTACCCCTGCCTGTTGACCTTCACACAGGTTAAGGGGCCTGGGTCTTGCTACAGTGGTATTCAGAGGTTTTATATCAGAAAATAAATAAAATTGCGTGGTGCCTCCACCCAGAGTATATTGCAGTGGGCCAGGTGTGTGACTGGTACAGCTCCCTGGGATACCATACCTATCCATCTCCCCTTACAACCACCGCACACACTGGATGCCAAACAGTTTCCAATACCATAAATCACATACACTTTACAGTTGATTCCCACAAAACACCCTTCACACAGCAATTTCAACAACAAAATATAGCTTTATATTGGGGAAGGGCTAGGGTTGGGGTATCTGGAAAAGGAATAGCTGTGGAGATGAAAATGGTTAGGAAAGGATTAGGAACAATCAGTAACATCAGAACCCATTGGCCAGACCACCCCAGAGGCCCACCCCCACTAGTATCAGTGTTCATTTCAGTTAGTTTATTTTGTACAGCATGTATAAAAAACTATTTTTGTTGCACACCAAACTTTTAAAACCACAGACAATTTTTCATACATAAATACTTCACATACTCAAGCTTACATACACAGACTTACACTTACATGGACTACATTCCCCTTTATGGCTTTATCCTGGTACCAGTGAATTCCTCTGTCCTTTCTGCGTACCCAAGAGTTTGCCGTCCTGCTCAGTGCTGTGGGTTGGCCAGCACTGGGGCCATAGGAACAAGGCAACTGACTGTTAAACAATTAAGCAATTACTCCCCTTGATTTGCCAGACCAAGCTTTGGGTACTTACGGTCCTGGAAATCTAGAATGTTCCTGGTGAAGAGGGCTTCCACCAGTTCAAACTCAGCAGATTTCAGATCAAGAAAAGCAGAAACAAGTGGGCAGCAGAAGGGATTCTGAAGACTCGAGCTTGAGTGAAGGTCTGGCCGCTTGTTCCCTTGATTGAAGATCTGGCCGCTTGCCACCTTAAGCCTATTCAGCCCTGTTGCACAGCTCCCACACAAGGCCCACTACACTACCCAGAACTAGGAGTGGCTCCACAGCCCAGCTCCCTCACAGGTCATGGGATGCCCTAGCTCCCCCAGCATGTGTCGGTGGCCCCCTGTAGCCAGCATGCCCCACTAGATAGGGGATAGCAAGTTCCCCACCTGGCTCTGGATTAAGCAGGGATTCTCTTAATTTCTCTTTCCTCTCAACATGGAGCAGCTCCACTGTGTAACCAAAACAGTTTCTCTAACCTTTTTTCTTTCCAAGCCTTTTAGCACAAACTTCAAGCTCTGACTCCAAATCAACAGTTTCTGTCCTCAGCTGGATTTCAGAAACAGCCACGGCCCACAAGTCCCTGAAGCATAGGGCACATGCGCACATTCTTTTTCTTAAAGCCTCTCTGCTTTAAATCAGCATCATCTTTTCTCTGGCTTACTCACAGTTTCTGGAAAACCTCTTTCCCAGCTTAAAGTTGCTCTCTCAGTACCAAACTGGTGCAGGATGGCTGCAGCAGAAGGCAGAAGTCTCCAATTTAAACAGCAAGCTCCAAAGAAGATGTCTGGAATGATTAGCACAGATGCACAGCTCCTCTGAACAGCGAGAATATTTATCTGGCAAACTCCCTTTACTCTGCTTTAAGCCCTCTGAAAGGCCTTAGAAGAATTCTCAGGTAGCACTGAGCCCTCTTGACTCAATCAGAGCCTAGCAGCGACTGACCCTACTGCCGAAAGTCCCTGAGATTGCTCCCAAAAATCCTGCCCTCTGATTGGTTCGTTTTAGTCATCAATCACAATCCTTGGCACTCTTTAATTACTTATTTTATTTATTTAATTCTTGTTGACCGGGAAAGGAAAACTAGACAATTCTGCCTATTTTTAGCCTCATCCTGGGGAGGGGGATACAGATGAATGCCAGCTGACATTGAACCAGATTAGGCTGTTGGTGGTATTTTTAGTGAAATCTATTGGTAAAGTCTCTTGGCGCCTGATAATAGTACACACACCTTCTCCCATAATCCCTTTCAGATAGTTTTGGGTGCCTACTTATCTGATTGGCTGTCCTTGGGGGATTAAAGTATCTTGATATGGCTGCTCCAATTCAGTCCCACACAGTCCTACAACAGTCTATACAATGTCTCCACAGATATAGTCCTGGTGCAGCCAGGAGAAACACTTTTTGTCTACAATAACTCCACAATTCAGTAGCCCCTAGTGTTCCTTCTTAAACACCTTTATTATTTTACAGTTATTTGTGACCCTGTGCCTGTCACCGCCACCGGAATACAGTCCCCCTAGGCGGCAGGCAGCTTCCTCATTAATATTCATGAGGCTGTCACGAAAGGTCATTAGCCCCGAACATGTCCCATTTTAAACTAATTTTTTTACAATATGGAGAGATTTCTCAACGACTTCATCCAGGTCACTGGTCCCCAGCTTGGCTCCCACAGGGACTGGGACCACCGGGAGACAATTTGTTTGACTGCCAGGGGTTCAGTTAACTCCATTTTTGGAGTATTTGACTTCCAAAAATAAGGAGGACTGGGGGATTATCATTAGTAACTTCCTCAAACAATCCAGTCAGTGTAAAGCATTCATTAAAGCAACAAATATGCTGGGATGCATTTGGAGAAGTTTGATAGTAGGAAGAAGGAGATGATGTTGCCCCTGTACATGTCCCTGGTGAGGCCCCTAAGATTATAAGTAGTAAGTCAGGGGATAACTAGGACATTTTTCTGGGCAGACTGGATGGATCCTTGGTCTTTATCTGCTGCCAGTGTCTATGTTTCTATGATGGGTATCATTGCATGGATACTGTATCAACATGACTCAGGCAAATTGTGCTCAAGCTTTCCTGCAAAAAGAAAAGGAATGAAGTTCACAGCGGGAGTCAACAGATTATAATATTTGTTGCTGCATCAAAAAGTTTTAGGAGTGTTCCATAAAGGACCACACCATTTTTCTAGTTTGTTTATTTAACTTGCTTTATGCAAATGGCAATATGGCCCTGGGATGTAAGTATTTCATTGTCATGGGGGTCCCTTGATGTAGCGTACAGAAGTGCAAAGCATAATACACAATAAAATAGGTTAGAAAGGTACTATAATATAAATATTAAACTGTATAAATGCAGAATTGGAATACAATAAAGATCATGATAACAGTACAATATGGATTGTAGAAACTGGTGATAGTCACCTTTACATAGGTTACCTCAATATGCAACCAGAAACTACAGAAAATTGAAGAGAAGGCAGGTGACAGTAAATGACTAGGTGGGAGTTATAGCTACAAAGGGAATTTAGGTTGGAAAATATCTACACATGTCAGTGAGCTGTTCAAGTATCAACCTCAGAAATGTGGGCATATTCATGCAGTAGTTTGTTGTACTTATAGTTTATGTTGTTTTGTCAACAAATCATTAAGATTAGCTCTTTCCTCTCCAACTGCCAATTTGCTGGTCTCCAAACAATCATTATGCTGTCTTTGATTGGTTGACGTGCATTTTTTAAGTGAATTAGAGGTTTGTGCTGTGATGAGACAGATATTAGTTTTGTTGTTTGCCTCAAGACAGTGGAATAACCTGTCTTACTTATTGCGGGAAAGACCTAGTCATACTTCTTTTAAGAGGGCACTGTCAGCTTTTTTTGCATCATATTATTTCTAGTGAGAACTCCACATTTTAGGATTGCTTACCATCTCTAAAACACATTGATGTTGCTGGTTGTTTTATCTGCCTCCTTGCTTGGTAGAACAGAACTGAAATGCATGCTAATGTATAGTTATATCTAACCTTGTTTTATTTCAGATCCTGGATTTATTCTTATTGCATGCTTCTTGAACAGCAGAAACACCCCTAAACAGAGTAGCCACTCATGATGCAATAGTCTACGGTACTCCCACTACATAATTAGTGACTAGACTGTTGGGGGCATTCCTAAGTCCAGGAAAGATGCAGTGTGAGGTATGTAAAGAATGTAAACAGTCATGTTTTTGTGTGGTAAAGCTAGTATGGTGAGCCATCTATTTTTCACTTTTTAAAAGAAAAAATGATTCAGAATCAAACAACCAGCTATGTCAGTAGTCTCTGCAGAATATGATCATAACTTTGAGGCCTAAGGGGTTGACAGTGTCCCTTTAAATAAAGATTTTATTGAAAGATCAACATATAATTGTTTTTAATTATTGTTGGTATCCTTACTTCTACTTTGCAAGTTTTGTACCTGTATACTGAATGTTACTTTTTTCAAGATCTTTGCTCTATCGATGGCACCTAACCTGGTACTGACTGTAGCAGTGACAATATAACCTACATGCTTTAAGTAGGTGAGTTCTGTTTGCAGTTTCTACTCCTGAATGATCATTTAATGGTCTTTAGGTTTATAACAGATTGGGAGAAATCAGTTCTAAACAGAGGTGTGTGGAAACCATAATTCAAATATGCAGCTGAGTATTCATATTTGGGACCGCAATTTCTTATTTGGTATCCATAAGTTGGATCAAAAGGAGTGGCTATGATACTAGCCCTGGCCACCTGAAAGGAGTAGGAATTCTTTTTTACATTTTTTTATCTAGTTTGTTACTAATTCCCAAATATGAATACCCTTGATAAGTGCATATTGTTTGTTATTCTGCCCCAAATAATGAATAGTCCATTATTTGTGGTATTCATGAATTAATCAAGCAGTAAGGCATGAGAAGGTGTGTGTTGTTGTGTAATAACGTCACACCATGGGTGGATTGAAGCATGATGCCATAGGTCAAGTGTGTTCAACACCAGAGAAGTGATGTTATTACAGAACACACATTCCTGGAGTGTCTTACTGCTATTATACAGTGGCTTCTTTATAAAGAAAAAAAAGATTAAAACATTTTTAAAACAGCTTTTTAACAACATTTTGTGATGTGTAAGTATATGTATTAAAAAAGTCCAGTTTCTTTTTTGTACACCAGGTGGTGCTGCTAGTCTGATCCATTCCTCCCCATAGCTGCCTCCTTGTGTTATTGTGTGTATTTCCTCTCCCCCCCCTCACAGGTTCTCTGTGGTCATGTTCTCCCAGTACAAAGTGAGACAGTTTTGGTGTGTACTGGGAAAAACTACCTTTTGGTTTTACTGTGGCCATTGGTTTCTGGAGCCAAAGTGGTGTGGAGAGTGAGTGCACACACTTGCACAATCATGCTGTCGATTGGAGAACTGAGAAGCCATTGAGTTATGGCTTCATTTAAGTGTACTTGTTTTTTTTGCCATTGCACAGTAAGAAGGGAAGGTGATAGGGGTAACTGGTGTGAAAGAAGCCATCAATTGGTAAGTGGAGCGCAGATTTTAAAAGCACATACACTTACGCTGGTGTCCACAGCTTGAGTTTTTTCTAGTCAGGGGAAGAGTGAAGGGACAGCAGAAATTTGTGAAGTCATGAGGGCGTCAGTATTTAAACTTTGTGGCAGGTGGAGGATCATGGGCTGACCAGGGGGGGCGGGAATGTTTGTCAAGTCATGCTGATGTTTCAAAATGAATGTGGTTGGTGAAGGCTAGTGGGCAGTGAGTCCTGTTTCATGCTGCCATATGATGAGGTCATTTTTCTGCCTTCCCTAGATACAGTGAAGTTAGTGTCAGATAACATTATTATCTCTTGGGTAGTCTGACCAACAGGCTGGTACATTTATTCATGCCATTGTATAACACCCAGTATAAAATGGGTAGTAAAAAACTCAACACCTAATTGGTTAAATCGCATCACCTGACCATAAATTAACTCTCCTATTTAATCCAGAGTTAAGCAACCAAACTCTTTGCTTGCTATCTTTGCTTAGAAGTCACATAACAAAAACAGTATCACTATGCATTTCTGAACCTGTAACAGTTTATAAACTTTTACAGTGTTTTCATGTTCACGGCATGTTTTGATGTAAATAGATTTTAAACTTTCAATATGTTTTCATGTTCACAACAAATATTTTGACTGTGAGTTTTAACTTATAAAATGGGTAGGGGAAAAGCCAGCATCCTGATTGGTCCTTAGCCGTGCATTAGAAGTGGCAGTGTCAGTGGCTCAGTAGGTAGCACACTCACCTCTGAGGCCAGGAGATCAGAGGGCTGTGGGTTCAGTTGCCACATCTGGCACTTGGGTTAATATTCCAGTACTGACACTGTAGTGCAGCATGAGAAGGGTGCTGCACTTCTGAGATGCCGTCTTTCAGATGAGATGTTAAACCGTGGTCCCATCTGCCTGGATTGGTGGTAGTTCAGGTGGATGTTAAAGATCCCATGGCAATTCTCGGAAAGCGTAGGGGAATTTTTTATTATAATAACATCAAAAAAAATAATTACAAACTGTATTGAATCATACAAAGTAAATACAAATCATAATAGAAAGAAATCAAATAAGTATTGTTTTCATACAGCCTCAAAATAAATACGAAAATAACGAGGCACAACCCCACAATCCCCATAAATCCCTCCTCCCCCAAGAATCAAGGAACATTTTGTCCACATTCAGCTAAATTACAACTCATTACAAACCCTCCTATATATCTTACTACCCCAGGAAAAAGAAAACAAAATTATTTCGTATATACCATACCCCCCAACTCCATCCCAATTCCTAATATCATCCTCTTATTCATTCCTAGGGAACCGAGGACAGCTTATCCCAATACTAGATACTACCCTTAACTTATTTATATTTAATAAACCTAGTAAACCCTTTCCACCAATCCGTCACCTGTCTAGTGGTTGTAAATCCTAAATCATGTAAATACACCCGCTCCAGGGCTCCCCTGAATTAATAATCTTACTGTATCATAAAGCATCATTTTCTGATACAACACCCATTGGCATCGGGCCTGCCATAAATAATATATCAAAGCACAACAAAAGATTTGAGAGTTCCTACATGATACCTCTTCCCTAATTGAGGGAATTGACCCAGCACCAGTGTATCATAATCCGAATACCATAAGCACCTCATTTTCCATTTAAAAGCCAGGCATTCCCAAAGAGATTTGGCATATGTACAAAAAAAAAAAATGCTCCACCATTTCCTCCTGATCCACACATTCTAAAAAAGGGCAATTTATTTCATTCCTGGCCTTATATTTGTCATTGCCTCGCACCCCGATCCTACCATATACTGTAAGCCACATAATCTCCCACATATATTCCAGCAGTCTGGGATTATTTAACCTCTGAAGCACTGTATTTGTGTGACCTAAAGGGTAGTTTTTAAAGGCAGGCTCACTTGGGTGTAGAAGCTGCATAACTTTGGTATATAGTTGTGTCCCTGTATTACCCCTCACCACTTGGGCCCACAACCCCCATTTAAATAATTTCTTAGCAATTGGTAAACAGTAACAAGGGATAAGCAGCGTGGGAATAGGTTTTGGAGGACTTGTAAGCCAAACTGAATAATACTGGATTAATACATGTTTTATCAATATCCCCTCATTTGAGGAAGATGTCTCCCAACCCACCCTAATATTCGATGCAATAAATAATGTGGAAAAAAAATAACTGGGTCCTGTCCCCAGACCCCCCCATTCCCTTTAGCCAAATACGTATAATAGCGTTTAATAGGGCTGAGTCTATTTCCCCACACCATCTGAAAGAATAAACTGTACAGCCTTGTCTCAAATTTTATTGGTACTGGAAATATCTTTGCCATATATAATAGGCTTGGAATTACAAATTGTTTAATAACTTGTACCTACTAGAGTTTAGATAATTTCCAATGTTTCCAAATGTATGCTTTCCCCTCTATGGAGTGTAATGCCTTTTCCCAATTTAACTCGGCAAATTCTGGGCTCCATACAATAAATCTAAAATTTTTGTAGGTTCAGAAGAAACACGCAGTCCCTGCACCCAAATAGTAGCAGGGAAGTCTACCCCAATAAACAAGCCTTGGCTTTTGGCTTTATTAAGTTGAGAATTGGAAATCCTTGAATAGTAGTCCATAAACTCCAAAAACTGTGCCACTTGGTTACATTTAGCAAAGAACATACACACACAGATCATCTGCGTATGCCTGGACATGTAATTCCTCCAATAGGGGGGACCACAGACCCCATCCCATAGTGGATATTGTGATAAATATTGGATCAAAGTGTCTATAGTGAAAGCATATAATAAAGGGCTCAGTGGGCAACCTTGACACCCCCCAGTCGGAACATGAAACCCCTCCCCAATTTCTGTTTGAACCATGGAATGAATAATAGTAGTCTCATAAATTGACTTAATCAAATTTAAAAAACAGTC
Source organism: Neoceratodus forsteri (assembly GCA_016271365.2). Classification (NCBI taxonomy): domain Eukaryota; kingdom Metazoa; phylum Chordata; order Ceratodontiformes; family Ceratodontidae; genus Neoceratodus; species Neoceratodus forsteri. The sequence goes on from CM057458.1 coordinate 561,100,369, forward strand.
AGGCACTCCATAGTGGGATAACACCAAAAATAAAAATGGGTGATAGACTCAATAGAAGGCCTTCCTTTGGTCCACAGACCCAATGCATCCAGAGAGTTTATTCAAATTAGCATACTCTATCCAGTCTCGAATAATCATATGTGCCTGAAAAATGTTTTTACTGGGCACCCACAAAATTGATGGGGAGAAAGAACAGTAACCACCAACTGCTTCAGCCTTGTGTTCAGAATGCTTGCCAATAACTTATAATCTGAATTCAGAAGCGTAATTGGTCTCCAACTCTCCAGGAGGTATCTATCCCTGATATATGTAAAAAAATCAACAGTCCCTCAGAGAACCAAACTGGAAATTCTACTGAGGCTAGAAAAAAGTTAAAACCTTCTCCAAGCATTCAGAGAAGTCCTCCGGGAAACTTTGGTATAATTCTGCAGTCAGCCCATCAATCCCTGGTGATGTACCCGATTTTTGAGCTTTAATAGCACTAACTATTTCTGCCCGGGAAATGGGGGAAATGAGCAACAATGTAGGCCCTTGTGATCCTGGTAATTTTATTTTTTCCAAAAACTGCCTCATAGTGTGTATACTAGGGGGTATATCTGGGCTATGAGCAGAAAAAAAGGTTTTTATTACTTGAAGGTGTTTTGACTCTCTCTTACTAGGTGTCCGTCCTGATTCACAAGGGCTTCCAAGGATGTGTTATGTTTATATTTTTTAAAGGCCTCATAAGGATCCCCAGAAGGCTGTTTTTTCACCCCATATTTAAAAAGAGCTTGAAGTGTACTGGCCCTATTATACTGAACCTTCTGAAGTTGTTGTTTTACCTGTAGGATTTGAGCTGAGAAATCAGCCTTTGATGTATTTACCATCGAGATTAAATAATACAAATGTTACCGTAATTTAAAGTACTGGAGAAATTTATAATTTTCCCTTGATCTTCCTTGATTTTTTAGTAATCACAAAAATCATCTTTGGACTCTTTCCACCAGTGCCCCAAATTGTCATATAGAAAGGCCATGGAAAGTCTTGCCAACAGTAAGGCTTTAATCTTCCCCACCATGTCAGGACATTTTAACAAAAGTGCATTTAATTTCCATCGTGTCCGCTGCTTCAGTGGTACTGAATAAGGGCAAAAAGTACATCAAAGGAGCATGTGATCCAAGAAGGAAACTGGATAAGTGTGAAATGTAAAGGGAAATTTTTCTGAGATAAAAATATAATCTATTGTAGATGTATAAAGGTGTCTCTGATAATTGAATTTTAACCCTCCCTGTTGATGGCTATTACCATTAACTAGGCCGAATGATTTTATTAAATGCCATAATGTGTTGGAATCACAATAAATTCCCCCCCCCCAGCCTTGACTACCCACTGCCTTCAATTCACAATTGAAATCTCCACACAAAAATATCTCATAAGAGGTTAATAAACAAGGTTTTATCAGATGAAAAAGTGCCACACATTCTGCTTTAACTTGGGAACAATATACATTAATAAAGCTGCATGTCAGGGATCTCCACACCCCGTCCAGAATCATTAACTGGCCTGGAACTAAGTCCATTAGTTTGATTAAAGAAAAATCATAAGAATTAAAAAGAAATCCAATACCATCCGCCGTTTGTTGTCCAAAGGACCAATGGGCCGGCCTCCAACACCACTCTTTTTGGAAAAACCTGGCCTGGTCTAAGGAATACATCTATGTTTCTTGTAGGAGGCAGATATCCAAAGCATGATTATGCACATATTCATAAATCACTCTCCTCCTTTTAAAGTTTAATAAACTGTGTACATTCACAGAACCAAGTTTAAATGCAGCTAGTTAGAAATATACGTCAACCATATTTTTTCCTCCTTTTTTTCCTTTTCCCTTTGTACCCTTCTTGTACCTGAAAGGGCAAAGGAGGACTATCCTGCATGGGCTGAAAATCTGGTTCATGGCAATCCATTTCTGAATCACTCCATGGATCTGCCAAGACTGAAAAGGGGTTACTGGTTTCCACCTCTACTGGGTTGGAGACTATAGGGGGTTTCAGGTTCCGAGAGGACCTTCTCACTAGAATCACTACCGGAGTTCTTGGGATCTCATGAACTCCTACCTACTTCTGTGCTGTATAACACACAGGAGAAGGAATAGGGGATCTCTGGCCTAGCTTTTCCGAACACTTGCCCTGCACCACGGCTGTGGTAGGGTGCCCCACTGGGTCACTGCCTTCCTGTCCTGACTCCAGAACGGTCAGGTCCACACCTGTAACCAAGTCCTTGGCTTTCTGTATCAACAAGTCAGGGCTACCACTAGGCCTTATTTTTGGCTGCCCGCACACACACTCAGAAAACACATGACTGGTTTCCTCACAAAGGTCACATTTGGTGAAGTTAGCACATTGAAATGCTATATGACCCACTTCCCCACAGTTATCACAGTGAGGCTTATCACAGGAACTAGATAAATGTGTTCTGGCCCCACATTTATAATAAGCACGGGGCTGCCCTGCATAAAAGCAGACCCCTCTATCCCTTCTTAACAAAAGGGAGTTCAGAATATGTTCAATCCCTTTTTACGTTTGCTTATGCGCATGCGCAAGGGCGTCTTGGGAGAATAGGACACTTTGAGTGTCCCCTCCTCTGCAATCCTCTGCTCTATGGGCAGGTGTGGCAATCCTGCCACCAATCGGACAGCGGTGCTGTGATGACAGTGGTGGTCTTCTCTTCAAAACCACCGCTGTGTGTGCTTACACAGCGTCCGCGCCCAAATCTTTGCTGCCACGCTGGGGCCCACCCCAGTGTGGAAAATGTCCCATCATCTGCCAGCGGGGTGCCCAATCCCCGTCGGCTCACGACCCCCAGCCATCCTTCTGCCATGCTGGCAGCCACCCCAGCGTGGCAAATGTCCCACATTGTCTTTTTTTAAAACCTGTAAATTAAAATGGTCCCCTGCGCTTCTCCCAGCCCCCTCCCACAACCCGTACCCACCCACTGCGCACCCTGCCTCCCCACATCCCCCACCACCATACTTACCTCGAACTCGGTCGCGAGCGATCTTTTAGTGGATCGGGGTCATTTGCACTCTTTTAAAGCCGACCGCTGAACTGAGGATATGCCGGTAAGCTGTATAATGGGCTAGATAGGGTTTTTTCAACTTTATTGCATATCTCAGGCATTTATTGGAATTTTTGCACCAAATTTTCAACATGGGGTTTTTGGGAGCCCTTCTCATGAATGATGTCACTGTCATGGTGTTATTCGGGCCCGAAGGGTGATTTCGCAGTCACTATGCCATGCCCTTGCTCAGGAGGTAGGAAATCCTTCAGAACTCCAGAACTTTCTTGACTTCCTGAACTTGTTTCTCCATTATCCTAGAGAGTGTGTTGTGCTATCTTGTCTGCCCTCTTCCAGATTTTACCTGTGTCACCCTTTTTTACAAGAATACTTTGAGCCAGCCCACTGGTGCAGAGGCAGGGCATCCATCTGTGAGGCTGATGACCTGGGTTTGGGAATGGACTTGGGACGTCGGAGGGCTGGCTGGGGGGAGAAGGATTGAGCATCCTAGGGACTGCTCTCCTTCTCCGTGGGGAGGAAGTAGATTGTCTGGCACACTACAGACCTCTAGCAGAGGCTGGGGGTTCCTTGCAGGGGGTGGGGTGGACGCAGGACATCATTGCATATTCCTGCCTCCAGGGATCTACAATAGAAAATGTAGCTGCCACATATTGCCCGCTGACACTCTCTTGTGGCTGACCTATCCCATCTCTGCCAATTAGGCTCACCCTTACACCCCACCCTGGAGGGAAATCCAGGGAGGCAAGGCCTGTGGGTGCTCCTACCAGCATCCTTCTCCTGTCTCCATGTGGGTTGTGCCAGGGAGGTGGCCCCACCCTGGGGGACAAGCCAGGGGGTATGACCACATGAAGAGGTGTCCTGGAGGGGTGAGGAAGGAAAAAGACCAGGTGAGCAGGGGCTGAAGCAGTACAGGCAGGCTTACACACACAAAAAAACAAGAATACTTTGAGTGGCATCTGGAAGGTCTAGCTTCTTATCCTTTACTCCACCTCTAATGACTCTTTTCTTCTGGAGAATGATGTCTTTAGACAGGGTTGAAGCATTGTACTTACAGGACCAGAGCTAGTGGATCCAGTGTTCTCTGAAAGTATTCGATATGGGTATTAATCACTAGGAGTATTTAGTAGTGACAAGTTTTTTGATTACATTTAGCTACAAACCTACATCTTCAGGTGCTTTCAAGCCATAAATCAGTAGTTCCTTATTTTAACACAAAAAGAGTACCTGGTCTTAGATTTTATGAAACCTGTCTATCAAGGTGATCCCATTGAACTATTCACCAGTCACAGTTTGGGGGGAAATAATATTTTCTCATGCTATGATTTTCTCATGTTATTCTCTGTGGCAGGAATCTGTGTGAGGAGGTGTCCCTATATCCACGGAGTTCTAAAATCCTGATCCAGTTGAGGGACTTTCCTCTGTTGTTCACTCTCACTTTGTCTTCAGGGTAGATTACTGGAAACTTCAAAAGGTTTTTTCTTGAGATTTCTGAATAATGTTATTATACGGGAAGTAAACATTGAGGGAGTCACTCAGATTGTGAAAGCATATGAAAAGATCTTTCAAAAGAGGTACTGGACTTACCTATAGGTGTCAGGAGTCCTGAGATACGAGTATCTAAATCAGCTGTAAATCAAAACAAGGCAAAAGAAATTTCATTGAATCTTGAGACTGAAAGTGATGTCACTGAGGGGCAAGCTGTAATTAACAACATATACTGTTTCATTTAATAGTGTATTGCATGTAATACTGAAACAATTGTGGTTGGAAAAAAAACATATAATACTTCCAATTTGCTGTTTCCAGTTGCATCAAATCATAATACTTTTGAGTGTTTCCAAAAAAGCTTTAATAAAATAATATATTCAAGAAGTTATATTTCCACTGAGTCTTTGGAAACTTTTTATTACTACTAGAATGTTTTCAGTGGTTCAAAATTAACCTTTTTGTTGACACGGAAGCAATGTATAGGATAGTTTTTTTTCCAGAATGTATTAAGGATAGTATAAAGTAGTTTTGGGAACAGAGACGATTTCTTATCTGCTGGAATATGCTGTTTCAGTGTCTTAGAAACTATCATATTGGATTCATTCCAGCAGCTGCTTATGAGAGAGTAGGACCAGAACATGTATTCCATATCTGCAGTAGCATCTCCACAGTGCCAGCACTTGGGGGGGTTACTCAGAACTCTGAATCAAGTACTGAGTATTTTCAACTATTCACAGTATTCAGCCTTGGATAATTAACAACAACAAAAAAAACATTAAAAGGGTGCTAGCCCTCCTCATGTGCCATCCCACTCCCCAGCCAACAATTTCCTGCCCTCCTTCCACATCCCAATTCTCCTGGTGACTTGTGTTTAAAAAATGTATTGACTTGCTGGCATCATGCTAGGAGCCAACATATCTTTACAAAGATTATCCCTGCCTACCCCAATCCCCCATGTACTCAACATATGGATTTTTAATGGTGGTCTCCTTCTGACTCCAGATCCTGGATTTTCTGGGGGCACTAGTCTGATATTTCAGATAATCAGACCATCCCCATAGCACCAGAATGACTACTCCATTAGTGTATATGCCAGAGTGAATGTCTATATTAAGTGGAGTGCATGACTGAGCGGGATGGAACACAGCATTCTGTGCCATTTTCTAGTCCACCCCCCTCCCTTCTGGTCACATGTCCCACTCTAGAGAGCCTGTGCTCTGGCATATACACTAATAAGAGGATGTGCACTTTGGACTGGGGAAACAAATGAAGCTGTCACAACTATTCCACCCAGTTAAGGGTCAGAGTAGGGAGAAGGCACCATTAAAATCTGTATTTTGGGGACTTGAGGGGGTGGCTAGGGAGGGAGGTCTTTAAAAAGATGTTTCAGTGCCAGGCACAGTGCTAGCATGCTGTTATTTTTTTTCAAAGTATCTTTGAGAGAATGGAGGAGGAGTGAAGAGTGGAGAATTGCTGTGGTGGAGAGGAAAGCGACCAAGGACTAGCCATAACTATCTGGGTGTGAATAAATGTTTTTAATTTTTTTTTGTCTGAGTACTGAATAGCAAAATTAATAATTGAGTATCTAGGGTGCAGAGTACGAATGCTTGCCAAGTACTCAAAAAAGGTAGGTAGACACCCTTAAGTACTTTTCAGATGCACACAAGGCTCCATCCACTATCTACACTCACTGTCTTGTTTCATATTCAGCTTATAACTACTTATAAAATGGGTTGGAAATTTCCTGATACCTGATTGGCTAAATATGTTCTGAGACCTATATATTAATTCCCCAGAAATGCATAGGTTGGAACAAGTTCAGACACTAGGATTGCAAATTCGGGTCAATCACATATAAAATTCATGAGACACTTCACTCATACCTAATTGCCATCACAAACATGGCTGCCACATTTACTCACTGAAAACATTTAACAAGGCCCTACAAAGTAAAACATTCTTAAATTAAAAAAAAAAATAAATAATTAAACATTATTTCCTGTCATGATGCCCCCCTCACACACACAAACAAATTTAAAAAAATGAAGTACTATGAACAGTTTTAATTCTTGATGTTTCTTTGGTGACCTTGAGAAATTCCCACTGCTATCCTTACTAGCTTGCCAGGGCAATCTCTAAAGATTACCCTGCCACAGATAAAATTGAGACAGTGGCTTCAGGCAAGGCATTTTGTTGTGTGTGAGGGAATGAACATTCTGCCAGTAGAATTCTACAGATGTTTGAATTCCTGTATTCCATAACACACAGTTATTCCATCTATTGAATGTGTGGAAAGACAGATGATTGACAGGTGGGGAAGGACTACTTCTTACTAGTCACCTTTAACAACAACAAAACACGAAAAAACAAAAAACCTGTTTTTAATAAAAATAAATGCTGGCATTTAAAACAATTTTTTTTCAAGTTTACCCCATTTATAAATGCATTAAGACAGTCTAAGTTGTTGGTTATCTGTGGTTAATGCTTCTGGGTGCTAACGGCACTCAATGAAAGTGCCTCATGCTTTATTAAGCAACTTGGCATGAATTAACCCCAGACAACCAATGTCCTGCTATATCTTATTGTTTACTTCATATCTCTGATACACTTCACATCAGAGTAATCAGAGTAACTAAGATAAAGAAAAACAATTTCAGACATGTATTTGCCCTCTCAGCCCTTTCCACGAACAAAATTACATGGGCACCTAAAGTATGCAACAATGCTATATTCTTTCAAGCTATTATTTTACATTCATGCACATTGCCATAGTCACAAAGTGTATACCACTATCACCTACAGCTCTCTTTCAAATGACTATCTAACCTGTTGTTTGTGCAAAATACATAAAATTGTGCATTTGGTGTTTAATGTCACTGTCAAAATATAATGGGAATTACATAGTCGTGAGGGCAGGATTTTCAATGGGTTAGACAAGGATGCAGACATGCTGTGTCGGGGCCAGATTTTCAAATGTCTGAGATTGCCACAAGTCCCAGGTGTGCCAAAGATATAGCACACTGGGCTTGCAGCAATCAAAAGGCATGTTCTATCCATTGCAGCAACTGATGCTGTGGTCTAGCATGCATCAATAATGGGGATCATTTCAATGGAACTTGCACCCGAGGTTTGGCACAAGCTGCCACAAAGCAGGTAAACTGTTGCAACTGCACCTGAGATTGTAAAATTGGGCACAGTTGTGGCAATCAGGACAGCTGCAGCTGCAGTAACAATGCAAGGGTTTGATGCAGGGCTTGAAACAATCCTTGCAGCACCCTTTGAAAATCTATCCCCCTGTATCTGCCTGGTTGTGTCCGAGCATCCCTGCTGCTATTTTCTAATAATGTGTTCGTTTGTGATAGAAAAGTCATGATCTATGTTCAAACTGTGATATGGGTGTAAAAATGTGGATGCAGTTAGACCATCTCATAGATGACCTAACAGTTTGGACAAATTTATCTATTGAAAATAGCAGTGGGTGGATCATGGCTGGATCCTTTTATGAATCTTGCCCTGAATGTTGAACTGTGGTTCCATAGACCCCCTCATGAAAATAAGATGCTGTGTGTCTGCATGCCATCCTTTTGAGTAAATTCCTAAATACAGTAATACATGCATACATACAGATTTGGGGCTTGATTTTCAAAAGAAAAACTATGACGCAAGGTGCCTGCATCAATGAGGTATGATGTAAGTGGCACCTTGTGTCAAAGTTTGCAGTTATCCTGACCTTTGAATGCCAGCTGCATTGCAATTGAGATGCCATTTGGCAAAGCCCACCTGCTCCACCCTTGCGCCAGGTTGCAAGTGTGGTTGCACCATGGCAGGGCTGCACCATCCCCTTAATTGCTATTCTAGAAGCACCATTGTAACTGTAATGGGGGATAACCTTAGACCAGCCTCAATGTGGTCTAATGGCCCTGCACTGCTGCCTGGCAGGGTGGCAATTGGGGGGACCTGGAAGGTGGGGACTGGGGCTGCTGAAGCAGTAGGGGTGCCATATGGTATCATGAAGGCACAGGGATACTGAGAGGGAGCAGAGGAGGCACCTGTTGGAGGTGCCAAATGGAGTAGCGGACAACTACTCAGAATTGGTAGGGGAGGTTGGCATGGTGACTCCATCATCACATGGACACAAGGTGGAAGCAGCCCTGGCACCTGTGCCATGGGAGCCACAGTCCCTGGCAGTGTAGTGGGGCATCCACCAGCAGCCATGCAGGGGGCTGTGTACCAAGGGACTGTTGCAGTGCCCGGGGTATGCATCCATCTACTACATGCACCTCACAATCTGCACTCATTGCCACCTACTCCATATAGGGGACTGTGGGTCCTGTGGGGGCAGGTATAGGGCTGCTTCTGATTTGGGGTCCATATGATGATGGAATTGCCATGCCAAACCACCAAACTGGTCTGAACAGCTGTCCACTACTTCATTTGACACTTTCACCAGGTGCCTCCTCCACTCCCTTTCAGTGCCCCCATGCCCCTGTCATACTATGGCAGTCCTACTGCTCCAGTGGCCCTGGTTCCCACCTTCCAATCAGATTACCCCTCCCCACCTCCATGGCTTGTCTAGGCTTTAGGAAGGTGGGGGGAGGGTGATGGATCCCTCTGTCAAACTCCACAGGTGCATCACATGTTTGGCACAATCCTGTGGCTGCGTCAACTATCGGGTCTTTGGTGCATGGACCTCATTTTTGTAAAATTGTACATAGTGTCCCTGATGCACCCTGACTCTGCTGCAGCCCTAGATTACCACAAATTGCAGTGATCTATGGGCTCTTTGAAAATTGATCCATGCTATACATACATACTATACATATTTAACTGTTATGAGCATCCTTTCTAGTTTCTATAGAACGGACTATATATGATAGATCATAGCATGAAGATATTGCTCTCAATAAGTAATCACAGTGGATTGAATGGAAGCAATCAGAAACAGGTCAGCAACCGATTTAACATTGCATTAAAAATAATATTATACTTGGTCAGAGACAGAAGAAGGTGGATTGCCCATCGAGTCTGTCTCCCGAATTAGCGGGTCAATTGCACCCCATACTGCAGGATGAATCTATCCAACTTGTTTTTGAATATTGTTAAGGTCTCACTCTGTATTATGAACTGTGGTAGGTTATTCCATAACCTTCTTGATCTTTGTGTAAATGAGTTTATTCTGTCATTCATTACTGTATTTTCTAATATAACTTGTAAATTACATGACCTTAAGACAAATTTTCTGGTCTGATATTCAATGCCCATGTGTAATCTTAACTCATTCATTCATTATTTCTTACATAATTAGTAAGTTCCCTCTTATATGCCTTATCTCTAAACTGTATAATCCCAAGTGCTTGAATCTTTCTTCATATGAGTTATACTATAAACCACAAATAATCTTGGTTAGCCGATGCTGAACCCTCTCAATATTGTTTCTATCTCCTTGTAAATAGGGGCTCCGTAACTAAGAACAGTAGTCCATGTGCAGTCTTATATATGTTCAGTACAAAGGAAAAATACAATATTCATTACTACTTACAAAGGATTTTTTGATACAATTGAGTATTCAATTTGATGTTTGGACCAGTTTTGTACAACGATCACTGAATTTCAGAATTTTTTTTTATTAATACTCTCAGATCTTTTTCTGATTAAACTTCCTTTATAATGCTGTTATTTATATGGTATTTATGTTATTGATTATATTGTATTGTGTATTGTGACACATTTGTCTACAGTAAAAGACATTTTGTTGTTTATAGCTAATTGTTTGATATTTTTTAGGTAATTTTCTAATTGTGATTCTACTTTATAGGGTATTTACATGGCCACCCAATTTTATATTATCAGCAAACTTTACAATCAAACTATGTATGCCATTATGCAGATCCCCTAAAAATACAGAAAATAGAGCAGGACCCAGCACCGTCCCCTGTGGCACCCCACTAGTCATGTACCCTCTTCTGAAAAAAAGCATCTTATTCTGACCCTCTGCATCCTACCACTCAACCAGTTCTGCACCCAGATAGGATTCTTAGGTCTAGATTAAATTTTTTGAGTTTGTTAACAAGTAATTTATGTGGGACCTTATCAAAGGCCTTTTGAAAATCAAGACAAATATTGACTGATGAATTATTATTGATACTTTTATTTACCTTTTCATAGAAGCACAATAGTTTTGTGATACTCAATCTATTTTTTAAACCATATTGTGTGCTATCAACATGATTATGTTGCAAGAGGTTGTTTTCCAGTTTTGATTTTATTGCACCCTCCATTATTTTGCTGAGAACTACTGTAAAGCTTATAGGTCTATAGATAGATGTTTTAGACCTGTCCCCCTTCTTAAAAATGGACACCACAGTAGCCATAGTCCAGTTTCTAGGGACCTCTCCAGTTTTGAAGGGCATTTTAAAGATTTCTGTTAAGAGTGCAACAATGTAATCTTTTGAATGGGACATGTCAGGGACAGCCGATTTATTTGGCTTCAGTTTAGATAGTAATTTAAGCACTTCTTCATTGCTAAATGAATCCTGATGATTAAAGGATGACTTTTTTGAACATGGGAATAATCCTGGCAGATTTCCATACAAGAGGAACAGTAGAGGTGGAAATGGAAAGGTTAAATAGCCTAGTTACAGGGTTAGCTAGAAGGGATGCAGCCAGATGAAGGATCCTTGGCTCAAGACCATCGGGACCTGCACTACTATGTATGGGAATTGATCTGAGTAGTTTTAGGACTTCTGGTCTCATGACAGGGGCTAGTAAAAAAGGTGCAGGGGCAACAGTGGTATCCTGATGTGTTATTTGTGGGCCATGAGGAGAGGCCTGAGGGATATTGGGAAGCTTAGTGAAGAGAGAGTTAAAGGCTCCCGCAATAGTAGAGAGGTGGTTACAGCTGACATCACTCACCAGCATTTCCCTCAGAGTCTGCAGCCTGCCATTCCTCAGGATGTCATTAATTTGGGACCAATATGTCTTCAGATTGGATGTGGAGGAGCGCAGTAGTTCACGGCAGTAGGTGCTTTTGGCCAACCGGATCTCCTTTTTGCAGGTATTCCTCAAAGTACAATATTACTCGTAGTTGGAGGGCAGTGCGGTAGATTTCCATTTCACCCATAACATATCCCTGTGCTTTAGGCATTGGAGTAGAGGGTGCCTAAGCCACTTAGTAGGTTTGCCCTTAACTCTACAAGTAGAGGGTAAAGAGGGGATATGTCTCCTCTGTAGGGAGAGTAAGGAGTTGGTAAAGTATTCAGTAGCCCTGTTGACATTATTGGTGGTGAAATAGGGGGTCAGTCAACAAGACAGAGGTCTTGAAGAAGGGCAACTGGGTCCAGGAGGGCAAAGTTTGAGAAGGATAGTACTTTAGGGGAATAAGATGGGGGAGAGGCATCCCGCATGCAGTATACGGGACAGTGGTCACTGATAGAGTCAGCTAGGACTCCAGATGAGTTGATCCAGCCCATTCTGTTAGTAAGTATCCAGTCTATGAGCGTGCAGCTGGTACCATTGGGAGAAAACCTAGTGGGAGATATGATAAGTTGGGTTAAGCTGGCCTTACTGATGGTTGATTCTAAGTGAGAGGCATTTGGGCCAAGTCAGTCCAGGTTGAAATCCCCTAGACAGATTATATAATTGTTCAAGGATACTGTTGGTATTAGGTCAATGAGCTCATCAAGACCAAGTTTGTTATTTCTCGGTGGTATGTTGACATTAAAAATGTGAAGTTTTTTTGTGCCTCCCATAAGTAGGAAAGAATGCAGAACTTCACTATGACTAAGTGGCTGGCCTGGTACAAGAGACACATTGAGGTGAGATTTGTAATACAGTGCTAGGCCACCCCCGCTCTTGGAGGTGGGACAATCAGCACAAAGCATGTTATACCCTGTGAGAGCACATGCGGAGTTAGGGACTGATGGCTTTAGCCAAGTTTTGGATAAGGCTAGGATATCAGGGTTATTAACTTGTTCCCAAGCTTCAAGCTCAGGGAGATTGGCTGTTAAGCTTCAGATATTGAGGTGGGCAAAGGATAGTCCTGGAGACTGAGGCAAGAGAGATGAGAAGATAGGATGATGTTGTTTGGTAATGCCCATGGGGCCAGGGTTGGGCTCAATGTTGCCCGATAGTGAGAGGGATACAGTAACAATCCAAATTGTGGCATGCATGAATGCAGGAGAAAGACAGCCAGGGTTGATGATTTTCTTCCAGATCAGGAGCTTAATAATTGATCCTATAGGTTTGTTACTGAGGCCCAATGGAGGTACCAGCGCAGAGGATTTCTGCAGTAGCATATTTGAGTATGCCAAGTTGTTATGGGAGGCATCAGTGTAGGTAGCAGAGGTCCAAAAAATTAGTGTCAATGAGTCTAGAACCAGTAAGGAGAGAAAAGTGAAGAGACATTTAATCAGTACCATCATCCTTAACTCAAGTCGGGGCACTGAGAGAGGAGAGAAGGTAGAGAGTGTGCACAGAGAGCAAAAGAACTAGAGTACAGCCTGCACAAGGAAATATAGTTAACAGCTGGCTATTGTGAGTACATTAAGGTGGAACAATGAAATGAGGACCTCTAGTGGCCATAAGATATAACCTGCTGATGAGAACTTAAGTAGATACACATTTTTGTACCTCTTAGGCAGCCCACGTGATGAATTGTGGCTATATATTCAACACCAGCTAAGGGTGGGAGGGAATTGGGGAGTGGGTGGGGAGCAGCTGCAGGGTTGAACTAATCAGTTAAACTAGCTGCTGCCAGTATTAGCCAGAAGGTTAGTAGAATTCAGCCCCATTTGCGGTAGCTGGTATAAACTCTCGCCAGGTAAGCAAGCTGAGTTTGAGAAATAATTAAATTTGGACAAGCACTGAGAGCAGTTTAGCTTTAGAACTAATTTAGGTAGCTTGTTTAGCTTTTAGAAATACTTTAGGCAAGCCATGGGTTTAAAAAAATGAATGAATTTGGACAAGCACTGAGAGCAGTTTAGATTTAGAAATAATTTGGCCAATAGTTTCCCAATCTAGTGCAGTGGAACAAGCGATAGAGGACCACTCGGGTCTCGCTAGCAGCGGAACAACAGCTGAGCAAAAAGGTGCCAAGTTCAAATTCCAGCAGCAGGGATGCAATAAAAGAAGTGCTGGGTCCTCCTTGGGTGTCCGAATGCGTACCTTAAATGAGTCGACAAGTTGGCAGGGGGCTGCTCTGGGGACGGCTAGCCCAGCTAAGGCCAGCAGCTGAGGAGAAAGAGAGAGAGAGAGGGAGAAGTCTTTTAAATAGGTGCAGTAGGGGAGGAGCAAAGAAAGAATCACAAATTGGGCGAAAGAGAGAGAGAGAGAGAGAGAATGTAGGTAAGAGGGGGGAAAGAAGGCAAGGAAAGTTCTGAAAGGTCAACACATTTACAAGTCAGTTCAAGTAAAGCACCAACAGTTAAATTAATCAGAACAATCCAGTGATACCATTAGTTAAAACATGAAATGTAAACAAATATAATAAGCAGACCTTGCCTGCACAACTGGAAAACCCATGTCTAACTTAATGAATTGATCTAATCAGTTAAACTTTCTGCTGCCAGGATCAGCCAGAAGGCTAGTAGAATTCAGCCCCATTTGCGGTAGCTGGGATAAACTCCCACCAGGTAAGCAAGCTGAGTTTGAGAAATAATTAAATTTGGACAAGCACTGAGAGCAGTTTAGCTTTAGAACTAATTTAGGCAGCCCGTTTAGCTTTTAGAAATACTTTAGGCAGCAGTTCCCCGATTGCGTGCAATGCCAAGTAGGCAAGCTGTGGGTTTAAAAAGAAATAAATTAATTTGGACAAGCACTGAGAGCAGTTTAGATTTAGAAATACATTGGCGAGCAGTTTCCCGATGTAGTGCAGTGGAACAAGCGATTGAAGAGCACCCGGGTCCCTCTATCAGTGGAACAACAGCTGAGCAAAAAGGCACCAAGTTCTAATCTCAGCAGCAGGGATACAATAAAGGAATTGCTTGGTCCTCCACATCTGTCTGAATGCATACCTTAAATGAGTCAATGAGTCGGCAGGGGGATGCTCCAGGGGCTGTTAGCCCAGCTAAGGTCAACAGCGTTAATGAGTCGGCGAGTCAGCAAGGGGCTGCTCCATGGGTGGCTAGCCCAGCTAAGGCCAGCAGCTCTACCAACCCTGAATGCACTACAAAACCAGTGCCAAAGACTATGATTTTAAATATTATTTCTTATAAACAAATAGGGCTATTGTGGGTCAGGTGTCAAGGTTAGCAGACTGGAGGCCTCATCAGATGCTTACAGATGTATAATTCCAGTGTTTTTACCAGGGAGTGGTCTGCCTTGTTTTACTCAAAATAAACTAATTTGTCTTACTTTACTTAAAAGCTGATTTACTACTTGTAGCTAGTGCAGAATGCCTCTGCAATACTACTTTTTTTCAATGCATTTACTTGGAAGTAGGGATGAAAGAGGGGAGGAATTCCATGCAAACTACCCTTGCTATGATCAAAGACTAAATTAAAAACCAAAAACTGACAAAGGAGTTTTATTCCTGCCATTAAAAGGCAAGCAGGAGCCTCCTATAAGAAGAGCAATAATTAATCTATCCTTCAGTATTTACTATGATGCCTCAGTACTGATCGTAGCACCCACAAGCATCTGACTATGGTTCTGTCTGACTTGCTCCTCTAGTTACAGGACACCCATTTGCCTCATCCCTCTTTCTCTTTATGTTACAATGTATGAACAAGAAGTATGCTGCCTTTCTTAAACTGAAACAGTAAACAGGCACTGAGGCAATTTTGTATGGGAAGCCGTTCAATTCAAAATTACAGTTTTCAGAATATAATTAAGAGTGAAATGTCTATGACTAACACCAAAATGTTTAGAGCATAATATTATGAGAATGACAAACATGAAAATGAGTATATCACACACCGAAATGGTTATTAGACTTTCTGAAATGGTTATGACCTATACCAAAATGTGTATGACACATACCAAACTGGAAATGACATACACCAAGATGGATATGACATACACCAAGATAGAAACAACACTTATTAAAATAAGTATGACCTATACCAAAATGACTAGGACACATACTGAAACAGGCAATATACATATCAAAATAGATATGACACATACCGAAATGGGTATGACACACTAAAATGGGTATGATACAAAACAAAATGGATATGTTATACCAGAATCGGTATCATGCATAAAGAAATAATTATGACACATATTGAAATGGATATGGCCCATACTGAGATGATTATTACACATAGCAAAATGGGTATGGCATACCAAAATGGGTATAACAGACACCAAAATGGGACTGACACTAATTGAAATTGGCATGATACACACTGAAAATGGAATGACACATGCAGAAATAATAATGACACATATCGAAATGGATATGACCCATACTGAAATGGCTAGAACACATAACAAAATGAGTATTATATACCAAAATGGGTATGAGACAAACTGAACTGGATAAGACACACTTTGAAATTGGTGTGACACACACTGAAATAGCTTCGACACACAGCTAAATGGATATGACCCATACTGAAATGGATATGACATATAGTAAAATGGGTATGACATACTGAAATGGTTATGACATACACCAATATGGTTATAGCACAAACTGACATGGATATGACACACACTGACATGGGTATGTCAAATACTGAAATAATTGTGACAAATACCAAAATGGATATGTCACATGGTGACATGAGTATGACACATACCAGAATGGGTAAGACACATACCAAAATGGGTATGACGAAAAACAAAACATGTGTGACATGCACCAATATAGATATGACACATACTGACATGGATATGACCTATACTGATATGGATTTGACACATAAAAAATATATATAACACATACTGAAATATTTATTTTATTTATTTATACTTTCAGAGAGACCTTTGAGCGTGAGCTCTTTTACAAAGGTTCCACGTCATGGTGGACAACTAGGACAATACACATATACAGCTTTTTTACAGAAAATCTGCTCAATTGGCATTCAGGAGCAATTATGAAATAATTATGACACATGCCAAAATTTATATGACCTATACTAAAATGGATATAATACATAATAAATAGGGTATAATGTATACCAAAATGAATATGACACATACTGAATTGTAGATTATATTTATTTAATATAGTGACACTCTTGATAAATGTGTGCTGTAGTAAATAAAATGGTTATGAAGAACTGAAAACAAAACCATATATTAAAATGTGTATGCTGGATACTAAAATGAGCATATAGCAAACTGAATTGTTGCCAAACTTGCAAGGCATAGACTGAATAGAGTGTAACATGCGCCAAGGTGTGAAGACAGCAAACTGAAATGAGTATAACATATACTGAACTGAATATAACACACTGAAAAGCACATGACTTGTGTAACCAATTAGAGTGCAGCATCACCCCCCGAGATTGTGTAGGACTCCACCAGTTTTTGTTCAGTTCCACTGCAGGTAAGAGCTCCTTACGTTCTATTAATCAGGAATATGCACAATGTGTATAATTTCATTGTTATTTTGCTACTGTACCAGTTTTCTTTTTATTTTTTTAGTTTCTGTTAAGACTACCTATGTTTTCAAAGGTTTTATCTGATTTTTATTAAAAAATTACTGTTATATGTGTTCTTTGTGTAAGGTTATATTTAACACCAGATAACTCCATCCTGCACTTGTCTTCTTCCAATGTTTTGCAAAGTTATACAGTATGTTGTGTTGTATAATATTTTTGTTTGCTCTGTAAAAGAGGGGGCATTACCAAAAGACCTGTAGCTCTGGGATTATTAAATTCCTGTGTGTTTTAATTGAATTTTACCAACTTACTGAAGGTTAGAGTTTTTCTTTGCTGCATTCTAAAAACTAATATCAGTATTTTACCACTTTTATGAACAGTAAATTAAATACATTAGCCATATTTTGCTTTGCAAGAATAAGTGCCAGGAAGACATATTTTACACTTCTGGAAAGCTGAGAATCTCTAATACTATAACCCAGTTGTTTGTACCTTATGACATTATGGAGCACACAGCCCCATTATTAATGTCCTATTTTATTCTAAAAAAAATGGCAGTTTGTGAATCTAGTTATTCATCAAATTATTCATTTCACTGCCCTTTCTCCTCAGATTTCCTGACTTTTTATAAGTCGAGTGTTACATTTTTACAGGCTTCAGTACATGTGCTGAACTACTGAATCATTAAAGGCAGCATCCACACCCAGGTTAGTGAGCTACTGTTTTTTTTCTTCAGACTGTATTGGTGAGGATAACTATTTATATTGCTGGGACAGCATATTTAATAGGTTATTCATTTGCTTACATTGTCTGGTTTATTGCCACTATTATCTTCATTTCATTGTGATCAGCATTATTGGGTGGTAGTCAGGTGACCGTATAGTAAATATGTGAGCTGACAGTTGGTGAAAGACTCTTAATCTTTGTATTCAATCTCTTTTTAGAACTCTTTATTTTAAATTGGTTGTGTTTTAGTTGCCCTTAAATTGTTTACTGAATGTTAGATCTTTTGCTGATGTTTTAAAACTAATTTCAGCATTTTGCCACTTTTAATGTAAACATTAAAGTAAATTATTTTGCCATTTCCTCTGTACCCATAAGATGCGTTTCTAGTTTATGCCTCTGTGGAGCAAACCGCCTGCTGTCAGTGTTCTGTTTTTTGCTAAAAACAGCAATTAGTGAAGTAAGCTATCCAGCAGTTATCAATTTCCTGCCCTTTCCCCCAGATACTGCCTTTTTGTAAGAAAAGTCTTGCATGTTTTCGCATTGCGCTGCATGTGTTGAAGTAATGAACTGTTGAGCAGCAGACACAGTCAGGTTAGGAACATATGAAAATTGCCAACAGAAAAAGGCCATCATGGTCTATTGAGTCTGCTGGGTTGCAGCTAGTTCTCCTATTTAGCAGCTGCCTTCCCCTCCCCTCTCTCTTTTTACCCCCTCTTTTCCTTGTCTCACCCCTTCTTGAAGCCTTCCACTGTGTTACGTGCCACCACCTCTGCTGGTAGTGCATTCCAATTTGCCACCACCCTCTCCGTAAAGATATTGCTCCTCACCTCAATCCAGAATCTACCTCTCCCCAGTCTCATAGTGTCCTTCCCGACCCTCCTATAAAATAACCCCCCTGTGTCAATCTTAATTATACCCTTTATGTTTTAGAAGGTCTTGATCATGTTCCCCCCATCCCTCTTCTCCACCAGCAAGTACATGTTCAACTCCCTCAGCCTGACCTCCTAGACCCTGGATGATTTTTGTCTGGTTGGCAGTTTTGTGTTCCCCTATAGACCATATTGTTGGGGATAGCTGTTTTTTTTTCTAATTGAATATACTTTACTGAAAATGTTTTCTGTACAGTCAACAACAAAAAAAAAAGAAGAATCATGATAACAAACAAGAGAAAAGATTAACAAAGATATAGCTGAGGAACAACACCCATCCCCACATGGCCTGTACCCACACTTTACATAGCAAAATTAAACCAGTTTTTGTTCAAGTCAACGATATTGAGTCAAATTAAAGAAATCTTATGGATACAGTAAGAGCAAACTAATGAAACTACAGCATACGAAATAGTAAATACAATACATTAAAGCATCCAAATATATGTAAATATGGGGGTCTACAAAAAAGGGGGGTTAGCATAATAGAGCACAATTAAAAAGAACGCTCACAAGAATAAAATAAACTTAGATGAATATTAAGGTCAGCATTGTTTTTTATATTGCTGGGACAATATATTTCTTTGGGTCTTTTAACCTTTGCTTGGAGAGCCGATACAGTAGATTGGGAAAGGGAAAGGAGAAATTGTTTAACCAGGAGAGGCACACTAAGCCGAAGCTTGTTTCCAGGTGCAACCTGGGAGCTTTTAGAAATTAAGTGACTTGCTCAGGGTCCCGCAGTGTGCAAGTGTGTGCAAGTGAGGGGCCTGTGGGATTCAAACCCAGGTCTCCAGGCTTGCAGCTCAGAGATTTGGGATTTGGCTGCCAGCCATGTCACTTGCTGTTTGAGTATTTGTCTTGCAGATCAAACAGGCAAAGGAAATCTTTCTGACAGGGGTGTTTATAATTTACAGTACTTATGATGCATTTTTTTTCAACAGTTGAAGGAGCCCATGGGTAGCAGCAGCCCCTTCCCATTGGGGGAGGGGGAGGAGTTGTAGAATGGAGTACATGTGTACATGGGGCATGCTAATGATTGGGGTTAGACATTCTTTTGCCTTTCTTTTAAATATTCTTTTTGCACCCTTCACCTGTGGAGTTAATACATGGACAGTATTTCAGGACTCCCATGGTTGGTTACATGCTGTAGTTGAGGCGCTTGAGGATATACCCCTTGGTTTCTCCTTGCTCCTTCCCCGTGACAGTGCCTGCTCAAGAACATATGTCCAGGCTATGTGTGTGCTCATGCACGACTCAGCCAAGCATGTGATGGCATCCCTCCCATCCCTGCACCACTAATCCTGCACTACCACCTGTGCATCCACCGGTGGCAGTGTCAGAGTGGCATGATGGCCCTCCCTCACCATAGAAGGGGAACATCCCATTTCCCAGCATCATAAGTAATAGTGCTACCACTGTGCCAACAGGCCAGCTGATATTCTTCTCTCTTACGCAGGCTCCTTGAGATAAGCTATTGTCCAGGTCTGTCTTGTTTTGTCCTTATCTAGTTGTTACTTTAAGTGACATAAATGTTGTGCACATTATTTACTTAAAGTGATTTATGGAGCTTAAGGGGGTAAACACACTTAAAATGTTGGCCATCCTGGCAATAGCCCCTTCTATAATTTGTAATTATTTCTGTGCCATGATAATTTAATGGGAAGAGATTGTAATTTGGTCTTGACAAGATAGCCAGCTGGTCCCTTCCACTTCTATATTCATTTCCACACACCCACGCTCAGGCACATTATGAGGTGCAGTAAGGGAGAGTATAGGAGCACACCCCCATCTAAATGAAGTGGAATATTTTTCCTTACTATTTTATACCTTATGATGGTGAGTTGGAATTTAATGGAGGCCACCACTTGAACAACAAGGCCCTAGTAAGGAAATGACATCCCAATTCTTTTCAACAGGGACCACTCCGATGCTCTTCCTTGCTGCATGTCATAGCGTGGGAATGTGGAAATGAATAAGCAAGTGGAAGAGATCGGCTAGCCACCTTGTCAGGTCCATATTATGATTCCTTCCTGTGAAATTACAGCTGCAAAAACATAATCAAAAGTGATACAAGGAAACTATCACCAGCATAATCTATCATTTTCAGTAAACAGTCCTTTTACTTTTCAAACTGTACAAACACTTTCATGGTGTCTATATTATTATTATTATTATTATTGAATTTCGTTGACTGGGTAAACCACTGAGATTAGAAGTCCCTTTTTTAGGAGCGACCCGTGGGGAAGGGATACAGATGGTAACCAATTGAAATTCAACCAGACTAAAGCAGCAGTGCAAATTATTAGGTAGTACTACTGCTTTAAGCTGTTGGTGGCATTTTTACTGAATGTGGGAAATTTGACCAGGACACTTGGGAAAATTACCCTACTCTTTGGGTGAGGGGTACTGCTTCACCTGATCCCCATCAGATGCATCAATGATGGAGCAGGAGGTGGAGGTAGGGATGGAGGCTCCGTCCCAACTTTGGGTTATGTATGGAGCTGATCTAGTTCAACAGTGTTTGGTTGGAGAAGAGTGTGCTTCCTATGACTCTGTCGTGGATTAATGCTTACTTGTCACTGTATGTTTATGTACCCTATGTAGCATTTCTGAACTACTCACTCAGTAATTTCCCTGTATTATCCTTTTGTTGTTATTTGACTCACTTGTATAACCTGTATCTTGACTTGGAACCTTTACAAATGAACCCCTGGTTCAAAGGTATATGTGATCCAAGATATCAATCAATCAATAAATAGTGTAATTCTGGATTTGTCAAACCAGAGAGAAGTGATTAAACAACCAGTAGCAAAAAGTACTGTACAGATATGCATCATTTACTGAAAAAGTAGTCAGTATAAAAATGTTCAAGAGTCCCAACACATAAACTGAGCACAAGATGATGCAAAGCTTCCATTAGAAATTTTAAAATCAGGATTTAATGAAGCAATATTAAGAAACAAATTCAATACAAACTGCACAAGGAGATTTTAACTAGCTGAACAGTTTATTCCACATCCTGTTTCCAAAATGAACTTAACAATATGCCACTTTTGAAAATAAAAATAGAAAACACACTTACAGAATCTGATTTGTCAATCCTACATGAACAAATTCAGCAAACCAGCAAAGAAAACTCAATTGCAGGGGGCTCCTAGATGTCTACTCTCCAACTGCCTGGGCCTCTGGCTTCCTGTTATTAAAGAACAAGCTGTTCTTGGGAGGGGTGGATTTGGTATTACCTTTCATTGTGTGGAAGCCAAGGTTGGCAAAATTCTTTTCAGGTGCATGTTATATTTTTATGCATGTTATATTTTTATGTCACTCTTGTATAAAAATAGAAGGGATCTTAATTTGGGCCAAGAAAGGTAACCAGCCCATCCCTTCACTTTCTGGTTGTTCAGATCCACTCCTGCACATAGGTACGTAATGATGTGTGACTAGGGAAAGCACGGGGGTGCACCCCATTAAAGTCAAGGGGGGTCACTTTTACATCCATTGTTTTCACATACAAATGGCCAATCTTAGATTAATAAAGGCACTGCTTGAATAAGGCAGCCCTTCTTAGCTGAGCCTGATCCAACAACTTGTCCTGGGTAAAATCCTCCTCTTGGCTATGGGACACCCCACCAACACCGGCAATAAGTGTGACCAGTAGCTTTGCACAAGTTATACCGCAGGTCATTTGGGAGTTGTGAATTGGAGTGACCCAATGACAGACAAAGGTTACATTGGAGTGTATCACAAGCACTTGCCAGATGGGAAACAGAACTGAACAGAAAGGAGACAGTATAGTGCAGTGGTTTAAGGCTCCAAACTGCATACCTGGAGACCTGGGTTTGAATCCCACAGCCCCCACTTGCTTACTGTGTAACCCTGAGCAAGTCACTTAACTTCCTTGTGCTCCCAGGTTGCACCTGTAAACAAGCTTTCAGCTTAGTGTCTCTCCTGGTAAAACAAAAGGTAAAAAAAAAAAGAACTATATCAGAAGCAGGTCTTTGGTTGTCCTGGGTAAAAGCACTGGACAAGGTCCAGGTCGATGTAGAAAACACTGGGGACATGCAGGAAGCCAGAAACTGAATGCCAGAGCTTAATGCAAAACTTCCAATGACCAGTCCAAAATTCATCAGGGTCCAAGATGGGGTCCTGATCCCCCAAGATGTCACAGTGTTGAGACAGCCAGTAGCCTATGCCCTACACCTGCACCCCTTCATTCTTCAAAAGCACAGTCTAGGAGTGCAACACAGGCTTCATAAGGGGGAAAGCCTGGAAGGGAAGCCAGAGTGGTGTATCTTTTAAGAGGTCATATTGCCCTCTGAAGCAGTCCAAAAAGACAGACGTGTGAAAACTAAAATCAAAATAGCCATCAGCAGGAGCATGGAGCAAGGCATACAGTTTGTTAAAGGCAACAGGTAATGAGTCCTTCAGTAACACCTGGCCCACATAAGACTGGTCCAGAGGGTCATCCAAGCCCCCCTTGTATAACAGGCAGACTGCATTTCGACATTGTGCAGTGGGGGCAGCTGAAAACGCATCTACTTTCCAAAACAGTGCCCACTGTTGCACCGAAGAGGGACGGGGAACTGATGCCGTAATCTTATCTTGTGTGGCTGGAGTCATCTCTGCAAGTTCCACTCTGTCCATTCAGGATAAGGGAGCTGGCACAGTAGGGACACAGGTCAGTACTGAGGGGAAGGGCAACTCGGGCACTAGGGTTATATGAGGAGTGAGGAGTGATCAGACCTTGTACAGAGGAGATACACATAAGCTCAGCTGGCAAGGAAACAAGCTCCAGCTGAACTGAATTTATACCCAACTCACTCAGAACTTGCTGTAGTATACTGGGGGGGTACTCTCCAAATCAGTGGTGACATGCTCCAAATAGTTATCAGTGGAGATAAATAAGGCAGCAACACCAGGTGTGAAACAGCTTACAAAGGGGGGTGGCAGTTCCCCAGGTAAGTCATCTGGAAGAAAAATAGGGGCAATAATGATTTGGGGGGGTGCCAGTGCCCCACCACATCTCACGTCCAACATGCCATTAACAGGACAGGGCTTGCACCAGCAACCATGCTGCCAGTGTATAAGAAAGATTATCTGAAGTGTGACCTCCCCTCCCGGTAGAAGGGGTCGCTCATTGCAGCTGTGGATCTGTGGCCTGTCAAGTATCTTGTTCTCTGCCCAACCCTGGAACCAGGGGGCACTGAGCAATTAGGTACAACAGAGGGCACAGGATTAGTGATAAGTGGTCACAGTAGAAGCAGTGGTTTAGGAAGAAAAATCTTTGAAAGCAGGAGAACCAGTCGAGCGTCAGCCTGGCTGCCCTGGGACTCCCTCATCCCCCCAGAAACAAGGTCCTGCTGCATTGACCCCTGCAGTGGCTGTAATGCAGATGAAGCAGCTGCCTGCTTTGCTAGTGTACCCCCCACCTGACTATAATACAATGTCCTCCGAGCTGGGTCTTTCAAATCCCGAGCCATGAGCCACTTGCAACTTGCCCGCTTCTTGGTGAAAGGCCCGCTCCTCTTCCACCAGCAGTGACAGGAGGAAGTCCCATTTCTGTTTCATAGCATCCTGTAGCCTATTGTCTGCCTCCTGGTAAGTGGAAGCTGGCTGTGGTGGCTGTAGAAATCCAGGTCCTCTGATGAGGGAGTCGTAGGAAGCACACTCTTCTCCATCCAAACAGTGTTGAACTAGATCAACTCCAGACATAACTTGAAGGGGGGCGGAGCCTCCATCCCTACCTCCACCTCCAGCTCCATCATTGGTGCATCTGATGGGGATCAGGTGAAGCAGTACCCCCCCACCCAAAAAGTAGGGTAATGTTCCCCAGAGTCCTGGTCAAATTTCCCACATTCACTAAAAACGCTACCAACAGCTTAAAGCAGCAGTACTACCGAATTAGGAAGTGATCAGTTTACAATTTTGTAGCCCTACAGTAAATATAGTGGCTGCTATCTTTACTGCTGCTTTTAACATGGTGGGTAGCAAAAGTGTAAACAAAAACAAAGGAAAACTGAGCACATTATGGAGTAATAGTACAATGCTGGAGGGGAAGATTACCAGGGAACTGCTCAGCAGAGCACAGGAAATAAACTGTTGAAAATGTACAGATTTTTTTTCCTTTGCACTGCTGCTTTAGTCTGGTTGAATTTTAATTGGTTACCATCTGTATTCCCCCCCCCCCCACAGGTCACTCCTAAAAAAGGGACTTCTAATCTCAGTGGCTTACCCAGTCAATGAAATTCAATAATAATAATAATAGTATATACACCATTAAAGTGTTTGTACAGTTTGAAATGTAGAAGGACTGTTTACTGAAAATGATAGATCATGTTGGTGATAGTTTCCTTTTATCACTTTTGATTATGTTTTTGCATCTGTAATTTCACAGGAAGGAATCGTAATATGGACCTGACAAGGTGGCTAGCCGATCCCTTCCACTTGCTTATCCATTTCCACATTCCCACGCTATGACATGCAGCAAGGGAGAGCATCGGAGTGTTCCCTGTTGAAAAGAATTGGGATGTCATTTCCTTACTAGGGCCTTGTTGTTCAAGGGGTGGCCTCCATTAAACTCCAACTCACCATCATAAGGTATAAAATAGTAAGGAAAAAATATTCCACTTCATTTAGATGGGGGTGTGCTCTTATGCCCTCTCTTACTGCACCTCATAATGTGCCTGAGCGTGGGTGTGTGGAAATGAATATAGAAGTGGAAGGGACCAGCTGGCTGCCTTGTCAAAACCAAATTACAATCTTTTCCCATTAAATTATCATGGCACAGAAATAATTACAAATTATAGAAGGGGGCTATTGCCTGGATGGCCAACATTTTAAGTGTGTTTACCCCCTTAAGCTCCATAAATCACTTTAAGTAAATAATGTACACAAAATTTATGTCACTTAAAGTAACAACTAGATAAGGACAAAACAAGACAGACCTGGACAATAGCTTATCTCAAGAAGCCTCCATAAGAGAGAAGAATATCAGCTGGCCTGTTGGCACAGTGGTAGCACTATTACTTATGATGCTGGGAAATGGGATGTTCCCCTTCTGTGGTGAGGGAGGGCCATCACGCCACTCTGACACTGCCACCTGTGGATGCACGGGTGGTAGTGCAGGATTAGTGGTGCAGGGATGGGAAGGATACCATTACATGCTTGGCTGAGTTGTGCATGAGCACACACATAGCCTGGACATATGTCCTTGAGCAGGCACTATCACAGGGAAGGGGCAAGGAGAAACCAAGCGGTATGTCCTCGAGCACCTCAACTACAGCATGTAACCAACCATGGGAGTCCTGAAATACTGTCCATGTATTAACTCCACAGGTGAAGGGTGCAAAAAGAATATTTAAAAGAAAGGCAAAAGAATGTCTAACCCCAATCATTAGCATGCCCCATGTGCTCCATTCTACAACTCCTCCCCCTTCCCCAATGGGAAGGGGCTGCTGCTACTCATAGGCTCCTCCAACTGTTGAAAAAAATGCATCATAAGTAAATTAAAAACACCCCTGTCAGAAAGATTTCCTTT
This sequence comes from Neoceratodus forsteri, assembly GCA_016271365.2. NCBI lineage: Eukaryota > Metazoa > Chordata > Ceratodontiformes > Ceratodontidae > Neoceratodus > Neoceratodus forsteri. The sequence goes on from CM057458.1 coordinate 561,126,654, forward strand.
GCCTGTTTGATCTGCAAGACAAATACTCAAACAGCAAGTGACATGGCTGGCAGCCAAATCCCAAATCTCTGAGCTGCAAACCTGGAGACCTGGGTTTGAATTCCACAGCCACCCCCACTTGCACATACAGTGGCGTGAAAAAGTATTTGCCCCCTTCTTGATTTTCTCTATTATTGCATATTTGTCACACTGGATGTTTTCAGGTCTTTAGAGAAAATGTAATATTAGATAAAGGGAACCTGAGTGAACAAATAACACTTGGTTTTTTTTTTAATTTCACTTATTTAATGAAAAAAAGTTAACCAACACCAACTGGCACTGTGTGAAAAGTAATTGCCCCTTACACTTAGTAACTGGTTATGCCACATTTAGCTGCAATGACTGCAACCAAACACTTCCTATAATTCAATATCAGTCTTTCACATCGCTGTGGAGGAATTTTAACCCACTCTTCCTCATAGAACTGCTTTAATTCAGTAACATTTGGTAGGTTTTCGAGCATGAACTGCTCGTTTCAGGTCCTGCCATAGCATCTCTATTGGGTTTAAGTCTGGACTTTGACTAGGCCACTCCAAAACTTTAATTTTACTTCTTTTTAGCCATTCTGATGTGGACTTGCTTTTGTGTTTTGGATCATTGTCTTGCTGCATGACCCAACTACGCTTCAGCTTCAGCTGACGGAAGGATGACTGGACATTCTCCTGAAGAATTTTCTGGTACAGAGCAGAATTCATGGTTCCTTTAATTATGGCAAGTCATCCAGGTCCTTAGGCAGCAAAGCATCCCCACACCATCACACTACCACCACCATGTTTGACTGTTGGTATGGTGTTCTTACTGTGGAATGCTGTGTTTGCTTTACGCGAGACATTATGGGATCCATGTTGTCCAAAAAGTTCCACTTTGGACTCATCTGTCCATAGAACATTTTCCAAAAGGCTTGTGGATCATCCAGGTGCTTCTTGGCAAATGAGAGATGAGCATTTATGTTCTTCTTGGTTAGCAGTGGTTTCCGCCTTGCTGCTCTCACATGAAGCCCATTTTGCCCAGTCTCTTTCTGATTGTGGAGTCATGAACACTGGCCTTAGCTGAGGCAAGAGTAGCCTGCAGTTCTTTGGATGTTGTTTTAGGATCCTTTGAGACTTCTTGGATGATTTTACACCGCGCCCTTGAGTAATTTTGGCAGGTCGCCACTCCTGGGAAGGTTCACTACTGTTCCAAGTGTTTTCCATTTGAGATTATGGCTCTCACTGTGGTTCGATGGAGTCCCAGAGCCTTAGAAATAGCTTTGTAACCCTTTCCAGACTGATAGAGGGCAACAAATTTTTTTCTGATCTTTTCAGGAACTTCCTTTGATCATGGCATAATGTGCTTGTTGAATCTTTGTGCTGGCAACGTGACTCTGATGGTAAGGGCCAAAATAAGTGAGGTTTATATTGAGCAGGGCTGGCTGTAATCAAGCCTGGCTGTGTTCAATCAGCTGACTCTAATTATCTCTTTAATTGGGTTGATTTAACTAGGGGGCAATTACTTTTTCACACAGTGCCAGTTGGTGTTGGTTAACTTTTTTCATTAAATAAATGAAATAAGTAAAAAAAAAAAGGTGTTATTTGTTCATTCAGGTTCCCTTTATCTAATATTATATTTTGTCTAAAGACCTGAAAACATCCAGTGTGACAAATATGCAATAATAGAGAAAATCAGGAAGGGGGCAAATACTTTTTCACGCCACTGTACTTGCACACTGTGGGACCCTGAGCAAGTTGCTTAATTTCTATGTGCTCCCAGGTTGCACCTGGAAGCAAGCTTCGGCTTAGTGTGCCTCTCCTGGTTAAACATTTTCCCCTTTCCCTTTCCCAAGCTACTGTATCAGATCTCCAAACAAAGGTTAAAAGACCCAAATAAATATATTGTCCCAGCAATATAAAAAGCAATGCTGACCTTTTCTAAGGTTATCTTATTCTTGTGATCTTTCTCTTTAATTGTGCTCTATTATGCTAACCCCCCCTTTTTTTCGGGCTTCCATATTTACATATATTTGGATGTTTTAATGTATTGTGTTTACTATTTAGTACGCTGTAGTTTCATTATTTTGCTCTTACTGTAGCCATAAGATTTCTTTAATTTGACTCAGTATCATTGACTCGAACAGAAACTTGTTTAATTTTGATATGTAATGTGAGAGTACAGGCCAAGTGGGGGTGGGTGTTGTTCCTCAGCTATATCTTTGTTAATCTTTTCTCTTGTTTGTTATCATAATTCTTTTTTTTTGTTGACTGTACAGAAAAATTTTCAGTAAAGTATATTCAATTAGAAAAAAATAGCCATCCCTAACAATACAGTCTATAGGGGAACACAAAACCCCCAACCTGACAAAAATCATCCAGGGTGTAGTAGGTCAGGCTGGGGGAGTTGAACATGTACTCGCTGAGTAGAGGAAGGACGGCGGGGGGACATGATCGAGACCTTCAAAAACATAAAGGGTATAATCAAGATGGACACAGGGGGTTTATTTTATAGGAGAGTTGGGAAGGACACTATGAGATTGGGGAGAGGTAGATTCTGGATTGACGTGAGGAAGAATATCTTTATGGAGAGGGTGGTGGCAAATTAGAATGCACTACCAGCAGACATGGTGGCATGGAACACAGTGGAAGGCTTCAAGAAAGGGTGAGACAGGGAAAAGGGGAGGGTAAAGAGAGAGAGGGAGGGGAAGGGCAGCTGCTAAATAGGAGAACTAGCTGCAAACTCTAGCAGATTCAATAGACCATGTTGGCCTTTTTCTGCTGGCAATTTTCGTAAGTTCCTAACCTGACTGTGTCTGCTGCTCAACAGTTCATTACTTCAACACATGCAGTGCAATGTGGAAACATGCAAGACTTTTCTTACAAAAAGGCAGTATCTGGGGGGAGAAGGGCAGGAAATTGATAACTGCTGGATAGTTTGCTTCACTAATTGCAGTTTTTAGCAAAAAACAGAACACTGATAGCAGGCTGTTTGCTCCACAGTGGCATAAACTAGAAACGCATCTTATGGTTACAGAGTAAATGGCAAAATAACTTACTTTAATGTTTACATTAAAAGTGGCAGAATGCTAAAATTAGTTTTAAGACATCAGCAAAAGATTTAATCTTCAGTAAACAATTTAAGGGCAACTAAAACACAACCAATTTAAAATAAAGAGTTCTAAAAAGAGATTGAATACAAAGATAAAGAGTCTTTCACCAACTACCAGCTCACAGATTTACTATATGGTTACCTGACTACCACCCCGTAATGCTGATCACAATGAAATGAAGATAATAGTGGCAATAAACCAGGCACTGTAAGCAAATGAATAACCTACTAAATACGCTGTCCCAGCATTATAAATAGTTATCCTCACCAATACAGTCTGAAGAAAAAAAAAACAGTAGCTCACTAAAGGCAGCACCTTCTTACTAGGACAGTTTGTGACTGCCACTAGGGCTATACGACCCATAATGCCCACTCACCCACACTCTCCTTCCCCTTCCTTTAACCCCCACTCTTCCCTCTTGCCCTATCCCTCTGTCTTCCTCTCTTCCCTGTGCCTTTTCTCCCACTGGATCAACCTTAAAACCAACCTACTACCACTACCTCCCAACCTCCTAGACAAAGCCACTTTTGGCCGCCCCCTCTCGCCTCCCTCCCTCCTTGACTCCTCCTTGGACTCTCACACTAGGTGTTACATCTCTTTATCTACTTCGCTACATATAAACACTGTCCTTTACCCTAGTTGAATGCTCTTGATGCTGTACTATCACCATTAATACTACGAATGACATTGTAACCTTATTGTATACTAGCTACTTACTATTCGAGTATTGTATGTAAACTGTTTGTTATTGCTGTCATTATCACTGTTTGACATGGAACCTTTGTAAAAGAGCTCTGAGCTCAAAGGTATGATCCGAATCCCTAAATAAATAAATAAAACCTGTGTGTGGATGCTGCCTTTCATGATTCAATAGTTCAGCACATGTTCTGAAGCCTGTAAAAATGTAACACCCCTCTTATAAAAAGTCAGGAAATCTGGGGAGAAAGGGCAGTGAAATGAATAATTTGATGAATAACTAGATTCACAAACTGCCATTTTTTCTAGAATAAAATAGGACATTAATAATGGGGCTGTGTGCTCCATAATGTCATAAGCAGGGGCACTGGAAAATTGCGGAGAAATATGGACAAACTTGCAGGACTTTTGGGGTCAAAACCGCGGAAAGTTGCGGAGCACGTGCAGTGCCACTTATGTTAGTCAAATAGTTCAGATTTTGATATACAAAAAGCCACACATTATTTTACAAGCACACACACTTTATTCTTTGCGAACAATACATTTTACACAATTACTGCACTAATAGTCTAATAGTCTTAAAGGACCTTTGTTAGTGACATAAAATATTTCCACTCACTTCCCACCCCCCCGTTCCAGACAATATATATTCAGCTGTTCCTCGTCCCAAATCCACCCACCATAAAACTATTAAAAAAAAAAAAAAACTATAAAAAGAACAATTAGAAACTCCATCCCAAATGCATAACCCCAGCCAAACACATAAAAAATGAATAGGTTTACACATGCACAAAAAGTTAAATAATTTGTTCCCCAATTTTCGCTGTCACCGAGGTCCCCCTATCTTGAACCAGCAGAAAACAGTTACTAAAAAGTACATATTGGGCTGTCTGTATAGCCCCGAGTGTAGTATATCTGGCCGACATGGATTGGATTCTCACAATCTCCACTAGTATACTGTGTGAACCTGGGCTGCTCCCTTAACCTCCTTCTGAAACCCAGTCTTCTGCTTGGTTTGCCAACCAACTGAAATAATGCAAGCATAATATTCAGCAATATTTAAAAATGTTTGTTGTATTTTAGCATTAACAGCATTTTTACATTATTTTCTTTTAGAGTTCTTCTATTGTCCTTCAGAAGGTCTGTGTAAACAGAAAATGTTCTTTCTATGTCGGCAGTGCTGACAGGCATCCAGATGTAACGTTTTACCAAGGCTGCCAGTTTGCCCAGCGATGGTGATTGAGACTACCACCAGGCTGCAATTTCAAAGTCTGGTGGTACTGACTTGGCAGCATTCGTATACGCATGCCACTCAAAGGATGAAATGTCTGCAAGCCCTGGTATGCCAGTGATATAGCTGTCTTTTTGTTTGTCCAGCATAGGAAGTTGTAGCGGATCAAAGACACGAGCTGCCTGAAAAACATACATTGAGGGGTGTCCTTTGATGACATTGTCCAGTTTTTGACTGCTCTCCAACATCACTTGTTGGAACAAATAGACACAGGCAGCTCTCTCGTCCTCTTGGCACACTGAGAGTTTTTCCACAGTCTTAGGCCTGTATTCATCTATGCCAGCTGTGGCACAGAAATCCAAAAATAAGTGTAAGTGATTCAGTCATGAAAAAATGCTGTGCCCTTGGGGTACCGTTGTTGCCTGCAGCTCTTCGATGAGTTGCACAAGCTCAATGGAGTGTTCTGACACAAATGTGGCTTGTGCTACAAGCACATCAAGTCTACTTGACAACAGCATTTTGGGTTTTTTAAATGAAGCTGCATCTGATGAAGTACGGTTTATGAAGTCTGCCACGAGAGGCAGATAGTCAGCCAGATAATTGAGTGCCTTTACCCAGGAGCACCAGCGGGTCAGCACAGCATATACAGGCATCTTTGGAACAATGCCATCCTTTGCCTCTAGAAATTCTAAATATTGATGGTGCCGCATGGGGCTCTGACAGAAAACCTTTTTGATCAAGCTGACCACAGTATTAAGGTCTTCCAGTACTGTGGACCAGAGTTCCAGAACCAAATTTAGTGAATGTACAATACAAGTTGCATGCACAGCGTTCGGGAATATGCCAGAAAGAATAGTTTTAAATGCTTTCTGCATATAGCTGGCACTGTCTGTGGCAATTGCAAACACCTTGTCAAAATTTATGCCATTCTCATTTAAAATACTAAGCACAGCTTGGGAGACAATGGTGTGATTCACACGATCCAAAAACTCAAGTCCTATCAACACCGGCTGTTCATCGACCCTTGTCAGAGGCTGTGCCAGAACTCCAAAAATGCTATGTCCACAGGCATCTGTAGTTTCATCCAATATTAAGCAGAGGTCAGTGTCTTCAACCAGCTTTTTTACATAGTCCTCATGCTTTGGGTGAAGCTCCTGAAGGTGTGTAGAGCATAGCTTGCGTGGACCCAGGAAGACTTCCACCATGTTTTGTGTATTTGCAGAGGAACTGTTCAAGGCTGGAGCTTTTTCCAGAGGAATGTCTGCATGTCTCAGGCATCTTACGAAGTCCAGGACAAATTCTTTACAATCCTCAGCGGCCGATGGTGCTCTCGATAAACAAGACGCCAGTGACTGCTGTCGTTGTATGGTACTGCCTGTAAAGTGGGAAAAAAAAAAAGGTAATGTAAAAAAGTGATAGACCCGACACCCACACCCACACACTCACCCACACACCCACCCACACACACATTTACCCACACACACACTCACACACACCCACTCACACACTCACCCACCCACACACACTCACCCACACACACACTCACCCACCCACCCTTACACTCACCCATGCACAGAGAGATAAATGTGACACTTGTGTATAAATACTGTATACATACCGTCTTGTTTTCTCTTCATTGCTGCAGCTTTCCGATCCACATGTTTTTGAGTTCTCATGTGCAGGTCGATTGTATGCTTACGAAGATAATCCACAGCTTGACAGCAGAACTTGCAGAACAGCTGGCCCCCATCCTCATACAGATCACCAGGATACAGAGCGACCTGATCAATGGCGCGCACAGTGTAGGAAAGATGGAGCTGTTTGGCCTCCTCGCGAGACAGACGCGGACGCTTGGCATTTGGCTGCGACATATTGATGTTGATTGATTCGTGCAAGCACTGTTACAATTAAATAAAATTGATAATTGATTCTTGATTTCTTAAAGCATTGTTACATTAAATAAAATTGATGATTGATTCTTGATTTCTTAAAACATTGTTACAATAAAATAAAATTGATGATTGATTCTTGATTCCTGCAAGCACTGTTGCCATTAAATAAAACGGATGACTTTTTTTTTTTAAGACTCTTTATGCACCCTGGAGGACAGGGCATCCTTCCAGGGTACTCACTGGACGAAGGCATCTCACTCCTTGCCTGAACCCACTGACTGGATCTCCCCACCTGCAGTGCTGTAAGCCAGATCCCAGACCTCTGACATGACTGAGATCCGTGCAGCCTATGTGATGGCACCCAGGGAAATCACGGCGTGCTGGGCCGGCAGTGGGATGCGATGTGAGCTATGCCGCAGGAGTGCCCATTATCTCGATTGTCCTCTGGAGAGGGGTTCTTCCCCTGTTCCTCTCCCCCCAGCATGAGGTGCAGTGATGTCATGGCGCATGGCAACCCTGCCAACACCGTCATGCTTGCCGCAATTATTTTTCGGCATGTGGGCCAGTCCGACAGGCCCGATCCCCCATCGACCATCAACAGCAAGTGACTGGAGCTTGGCACGGACCCGGAGGACTGGTACACATGCAGAAAAAAATTGTTCTGGGCCAGCCTGCATGTCCGCCCCAGGCCCACCATCACCCGAGGCCAGAACAGGTTTTTTTTTGGCATGTGGGCCAGTCCGCCAGGCCCGACCCCTCATCGACCATCAACAACAAGCGACTGGAGCTTGGCACAGACCTGGCGGACTGGTACACATGCAGAAAAATATTGTTCTGGGCCAGCCTGCACATCTGCCCCATGCCCACCATCACCCGAGGCCAGAACAGGTTTTCTTTGGCATGTGGGCCAGTCCGCCAGGCCCGACCCCTCATCGACCATCAACAACACACGACTGGAGCTTGGCACGGAACTGGCGGACTGGTACACATGCAGAAAAAAATTGTTCTGGGCCAGCCTGCATGTCCACCCCATGCCCACCATCACCCGAGGCCAGAACATTTTTTTTTCGGCATGTGGGCCAGTCCGCCAGGCCCGACCCCCAATCGACCATCAACAACAAGCAATTGGAGCTTGGCACGGACCTGGCAGACTGGTACACATGCAGAAAAAAATTGTTCTGGGCCAGCCTGCACGTCCACCCCATGCCCACCATCACCCGAGGCCAGAACAGTTTTTTTTCGGCATGTGAGCCAGTCCACCAGGCCTGACCCTCCATTGACCATCAACAGCAAGCAACTGGAGCTTGGCATGGACCTGGCGGACTGGTACACATGCGGAAAAAAATTGTTCTGGGCCAGCCTGCACGTCCGCCTCATGCCCACCATCACCTGAGGCCAGAACAGTTTTTTTTTCGGCATGTGGGCCAGTCCGCCATCTGCCCTTCTGCCCAACATTGAAAAGACACCAGAACACCAGAACAATAAATGTTATACAGTTAGAAAGAAAAATGTACACACACACACACACACACACACACACACACACCTCACACTCTGAACCTGTGCCCTCCCCTGTCCTTCAAAGTAAACCTCAAATATATTCCTCTTGTTATATATACACACACACACACACACATATATTATACAAGCAATACAGACCAGTAGACTTGAGTTTGAACCCCACAGCCCCAATTGCAATTGCAATCCAAACCATGCCAGCCTTCCATCTGCCTCCATCTTCTCTCCTTCCCTATGCATTTAGTTGTACATTTCTTGCACCCCACAATAAATAAATTATCATTATTGTACTTACAATTGCAACCTCAGGAAGGACAGAAGCAGGAACTAGCAGTAGGCTCTCCACTGAATGGAGTGATTTACAGCTCTGATGCTTGCTGTGTGTGCTCCGTTTGGTGCTGGCTGCTGTTTCAGGATCACTAGCAGTGGGTCTGGCACTGTAATGTTGAATTCAAAATGAAAATTCGAGCAGGGGGCAGCCGGGCCAGCGAGCGAATGGGCAGGCGGGCAGGCAGGCAGGCAGGCGGGCCGGTCAGTCGGTAAGGCAGCACAGTTCTTTTCCTCCTCCTCTGATCTCTGATCCTCTGATCTCGCGTCTTCTCTAGACGCACTCGCACACTATATGGAAGTGAAACGGACCTGAGTGGGGGCAGGATTTATAAAAAAGCGGCAATTTTTTTTCAGGAAAGAGAACAAGTGTCCTGCCCCCTGTTACCACATCATCATCACATGTCACAGATGTGGAAGTGACTGTAGTTTCCTTTGTTTGAAAAGCCGAAAACATTTGGGCAAAATAAATTAAGTGGTTTGGGGAATTACTTGGAGCCATTCTAACATGGGTTACAGGGGGAATGGTCTGAATGGCTAAAGTCACTGGTGGGTCACGGAGGAAGCCACAAATCATAGAAATAGTGCAAAATTCGCGCTCGCGAATTTCCAGTGCCCCTGGTCATAAGCTACAAACAACTGGGTTATAGTATTAGAGATTCTCAGCTTTCTAGAAGTGTAAAATATGTCTTCCTGGCACTTATTCTTGCAAAGTAAAAATGGCTAATGTATTTAAGTTACTGTTCATAAGAGTGGTAAAACACTGACATTAGTTTTCAGAATGCAGCAAAGAAAAACACTAATCTTCAGTAAGTTGGTAAAATTCAGTTAAAACACACAGGAATTAGATAATCCTGGAGCTACATAACTTTTGGTAATGCCCCCTCATTTACAGGGCAAACAAAAATATTATACAACATACTGTATAACTTTGCAAAACATTGGAAGAAGACAAGTGCAGGATGGCGTTATCTGGTATTAAATATAATCTTACACAACAAACACATATAACAGTAATTTTTTAATAAAAATCAGATAAAACTTTTGAAAACAAAGGTTGTCTTAACAGAAACTAAAAAATTAAAAATAAAACTGGTACAGTAGCAAAATAACAATGAAATAATATACATTGTGCATATTCCTGATTAACAGAATGGAAGGAGCTCTTACCTGCAGTGGAGATGAACAAGAACTGATGGAGTCCTACAAAATCTCAGGGGGTGATGCTGCACTCTGATTGGTTACACAAGTCATGTGCTTTTTACTGTGTTATATTCAGTTCAGTATGTGTTATACTCATTTCAGTTTGCTGTATTCACACCTTGGCACATGCTACACTCTATTCAGTCTATGCCTTGCAAGTTTGGTAACAATTCAATTTGCTATATGCTCATTTCAATATGTAGCATACACATTTTAATATATGATTTTGTTTTCAGTACTTCATAACCATTTTATTTACTACAGTACACATTTATCAAGAGTATCAATATATTAAATAAATTTATAAAATGGTGTGGTAAAATCATAGAAATTCCAGTAACATGATTGGACAGAATGCATCACATGACCGTGCATTATTTCCCAACGACTGCACGCCTCCCAGTACGACCGCACGCCTAAACTACTTTCCAGCCCTCAAAACCTTCTCACCAGCAGTGAGATCACTCCATGCCTAATGCAGTTAAGCAGCCACATACAAACACACACATACACTGTTACTACTGCACACTGTCTCACCACCTAAAATTCTAAAAACAACATAATACAGCCCATTTAACAGAAACCTAACTGTATATAAAAAAAAACAAGAGAAACTACAGTTCCTCTTACATCTACTCTCACTTTCTATTTAAAAAATCTCCCTTTCTACAGACTTGCCCGATCGTTTACCACTTTCCACTTTTCCCTACCTGAAGTATAAGCGTGACGGTAGTGCGCGGCATTACGATAACAAGCTGTTACCAGTTGAAACTAAGTCCTTTGTGTTAAAAAACATATAAAGTCCTTTCCTCCTGTTACTTTCTCTTAATTTCAGTAATACAAGGTGCAGAGTGTATTTAGATCGGAGGAGGAGGCGCCGAGTGAGTCGGCAGCTTCTGAGCAAGCCAGGCGAGTGTTAGAATCCTTTGTGTTTATAAAGATATAAGTCCTTTCCTCCTGTTACTTTGTCTTAATTTCAGTAATACAAGGTGCAGGTGTATTTAGATCAGAGCAGGAGGCCGAGGTGAGTCGGCGGCACTACGAGGCAGGCGCAGGCCAGGAGGCGGGTGATGCTGACAGCTCGCTCTGACACGTCTACTGCCATCGAGCTGCTGCCGGCATCGCTGCTGCTGCTGATGGGTGAGCAACAGAGGAAGCGCCTGCCTGTCTTTTAACACAAAGCGACTACTATCGGTCGTAACAGCTTGCAATGCACCTCTCAGTCCATCCTCTTAATCACTGCCTCTCGGCAGGACTGCTTTCTAAACTCTGCCAACATATAATTTACTACATACAAGAGCCATTACAATAAACCAACACAACCTAACAGGAGCACACACTTTTCATCCTTTTAAACACAGGACTTACTTTCAACTCTGCCAACATATCATTTCCACCTAGACAAAGGGATTATTTTTCCACCCACCCCAAAACATGTGTGGCCATTTATAAGATAGATATACCACTCTAGGGTGTGCGGTGGCGCTCTGATGTCGCATGCCTTGGTGGTTAGAATACCTCGACCTGCGGACCTGCTGCATCTAGCATACCAAGGCGTACATTATATCAAACTGGCTCCTAAATGGTATAATCATAATCTACAATTCAGTATGTGTCATATTCATTTTGGTATACATTATACCCTATTTATTATGTGTTATATCCATTTTAGTATAGGTCATATATATTTTGGCATGTGTCATAATTATTTCAGTATGTGTCATATCTATATTGCTGCATGTCACACACATTTTGTTTTTGTCATACCCATTTTGATATGTGTCTTATCCATTCTGGTATGTGTCATACTCATTTCAACATGTGACATATCCATTTTGGTATTTGTCGTAATTAAATTCGGTATTTGACATACCCATGTCGGTGTGTGTCATATCCATGTCAGTTTGTGCTATAACCATATTGGTGTATATCATAACCATTTTGGTATGTCAAACCCATTTTACTATGTGTCATATCCATTTCAGTATGGGTCATTTCCATTTAGCTGTGTGTTGAAGCTATTTCAGTGTGTGTCACACCAATTTCAAAGTGTGCCATATCCAGTTCAGTTTGTCTCATAACCATTTTGGTAGATAATACCCATTTTCTTATGTGTCATAGCCATTTCAGTATGGGTCATATCCATTTCGATATGTGTCATTATTTCAGCACGTGTCATTCCATTTTCAGTGTGTATCATGCCAATTTCAGTTAGTGTCAATCCCATTTTGGTATCTGTCAAACCCATTTTGGTATGTCATACCCATTTTGCTATGTGTCATTTCCATTTCAGTATGGGTCATATCCATTTGGGTATGTGTCATAATTATTTCAGTGTGCGTCATACCAGTTTCAGTGTGTGCCATATCCAGTTCAGTTTGTGTCATACCCATTTCGGTATGTGATACCCATTTTGCTATGTGCTATAGCCATTTCAGTATAGATTATATCCATTTAGGTATGTGCCACAATTATTTCAGCATGTGTCATGCCATTTTCTGTGTGTGTCATATCCATTTCAGTTACTGCTAAACCCATTTTGGTGTGTGTCATATCCATTTCGGTATGCCATACCCATTTTGCTATGTGTCATACTCATCTCAGTATGGGCCATATCCATTTCATAGAAACATAGAAACATAGAAGTTGACGGCAGATAAGGACCGCAAGGCCCATCCAGTCTGCCCATTTCTTTTTCTACCTTATAAATGTGCCATCGGCCTTTGCTCTGTCAGTGACCTATCTATTCATAGTCATTTGTATTGCTCCCTTATGCCTATCCCATGCCTGTTTGAAGCCCTGCACTGTATTCATAGCCACCACTTCTTGTGGTAAGACATTCCATGCATCTACCACCCTTTCTGTGAAAAAGAATTTCCTCACATTCCCCCTTAATCGGCCTCCCTCTAATCTCATGCTGTGTCCTCTTGTCCTGCTATTTTTCTTACATTTAAACATGTTAGACTCTTTCACCTTGTTTATGCCCTTAAGGTGTTTAAATGTCTCGATCATATCACCTCTCTCCCTCCTTTGCTCAAGGGTATACATATTGAGCTCCGTTAATCTGTCCTCATATGTCTTCTGATGCAGTCCCTGCACCATTTTGGTTGCCCTTCTCTGGACTGCCTCAATTTGGTTAATGTCCTTGTGAAGGTGTGGCCTCCAATACTGCACGCAGTACTCCAGATGGGGCCTAACCAATGTCTTGACAGAGGGATTATTACCTCCTCTTACGACTTGTGATACCCCTACTAATACACCCTAACACCCCTAGCCTTACGTACTGCTTTAGAGGTCTGCTTGATGATTTTAGGTCATCAGTGATGATGATGCCCAAGTCTCTTTCTTCCTTTGTGACTGCTAGCAACTCCTCCAGCCTATAAGTGGCTTCAGGGTTTCTCTTCCCTATGTGCATGATTTTGCACTTCTTTGTATTAAATCCAGTTACCACTCTTCTGACCATTCTGCTAGTTTATCCAGATCTCTTCTCATTCTGCCCACCCCATCTGGATAATCTACTCTGTTGCAGATCTTGGTGTCATCTGCAAACAGACAAGCCTTACCCTCTAGTCCATCTCGAGGTCACTAATGAAGATGTTGAATAGGACTGGCCCCAGGACTGATCCCAGAAGGTACCCACTTGTGACTTGCATCTCTTCTGACTGTATACCATTTACCACCACTCTCTGTTTTCTGCCCACAACCAGTTTGCCACCCAGTTGACCAACTTCTGACCCACCCGAGCCTGCCTAGCTTATTTATCAATCTTCTATGTGGAACAGTGTCAAAGCTTTGCTGAAGTCAAGGTAGGCGACATCAACTGCTCCCCTTGGTCCACCACTCTGGTTACCCAGTCAAAGAAATCTATGAGATTAGTTTGACAGGACCTTCCTTTGTAAACCCATGCTGTCTTGGATCCTGTGCCCCTATGGATTCCAGGTGTTGCACTATCCTTTCCTTAAGGAGTGCCTCCATAATCTTGCCCACTACTGAGGTAAGACTGACGGTCTGTAGTTCCCCGCCTCCTCCCTGCTACCACTCTTGTGGGTGGGATCACATGAGCCCTTCTCCAGTCTTCTGGGACCTCTCCTGTGCTCAGAGACTCACTAAACAATTCTGCTAATGGCTCTGCTAGTTCCTCCTTTAGCTCATAAGTACCCTGGGATGTATGCCATCAGGTCCCATTGCCTTATCCACCCTGAGCTTAGCAAGCTCTTGTGGACCCTTTCTTTTGTGAAGGAGTAGTGCTCACCTCCTCCCCTGTGTCCATGATGCTGAGCTGTGGGCCCTGCCTACCTTCTCTTAAGTAAATACTGAGCAAAAGTATCTATTTAGGATAGATGCCTTTACAGGGTCCTCCTCCTCATGCTCCCTTTTCTCCATTAAGCTTAGCAATACCCCTCTGGACTTTCTCCTTTCACTAATGTATCTATAGAAAGTCTTGTCACCTTCTTTACTGTTCGTGCTAGTGTTTCCTCAGTTTGGGACTTTGCCTGCCTTCTACTGCCTTACCTGCTTCCCTTAGGGCAGTTGGTATGCCTCCCTATCTTCATCCCGCTGTGTTCCTTATATTTTCTCAAGGCCAGTCTTTTGGCTCCTGACCTTTCTGCTACTGTATTTGAGAACCAAAGTGGTTTCCTTCTTCTTTTGCACTTCCTTTTCTGTCTAACACAATGGGATGTTGCTTCAAGTATTGTATCCTTAATGCTTGCCCACTTTGCCTGTACCTCCTCACCTGTGTTTCTTTTTGCCAGGGCTAGCTTAACTCTGTTGGCCATCTTATCAAAGTCAGCTCCTCTGAAGTCCCATATTTTTGCCTTGGAATGGGATGATTTAGATGTAGTAGCCAAATTGAACCATACCATGTGATGGTCACTGGCCCCCAGGTGACCTTCTACCTGGAGATCTGTGATCCTTCTTTGTTAGTCAGTACTAGATCTAGGATAGCCCTGTCTCTTGTGGGTTGCTGTACCAGTTGTTTGAGGCCCTCCCCCTGCAGGGAATCCACTATGAGTCTAGTTATGGCAGATGTTCCTGCTGGTATTGACCAATCTGTATCTGGCATGTTGAAGTCTCCCATTATCAGAACCTCCCTTTAGCTGTCATGTTTTGTATATCTTCTAACAGTAATGTGTCTATGTCCTCCCTCTGGTCTGGGGGCCTGTAGACAACCCCAGTTCTTATGGCTGTCCCATTTCCTGTTTCCAGGGTGACCCACAGTTCTTCTGGCTCCTTATGTGTATTCTGAATTTCTGTAGCTTTGATATTTTCATTAACATACAGGGCCCTCCTCCTCCCCTTTTGCACCTTAGTCTCTTCGAACAATACATAGCCAGGTACTGAAGTCTCCCAAGTGTGGTTACTGGTAAACCACGTCTCACTAATTGCTACTATGTCCAGTTTAGCCTCTGACATTATTGCCTGCAGGTCTGGGATCTTATTTCCCAGGCTGTGAGCATTTGTGTACATGATTTTCCATTGGCCAGATTTTGGTGTGTTAGTTGTTGGGTGAAGTTTGGCATTACCCTGTGCATCGTATGGGAGACAAACCTTTTTCTTACCTGGTGATGCAAATGGACGGCAAACACGCTGAATTCCTGTTTGACCACTCAGCTGAGGGGAGGGGTGTTCTTCCCATTCGACGCATGGGGTGCTGCACCTCTTCCCATTTGCTAGTTTAAATATTCTGCAAGACGCCAAACTTCTGCCCCAATGCACTGACTCCTCTTAGTCAGATGCAATCCATCAAATTTAAAGAACTTTCGCTCCAGAACTGTTGCCAGTTCCTACAAATCTGTGTCCTTTTTCCTGGCACCAGTCCTTGAGCCACGTGTTTAGCTCCCTATCTCCTTCTCTGACCTTCCGTCCATCTGCTCCTTCTCCCAGACTGGCAGGATCTCAGAGAAGGAGATGCGGATGAAATAGATGATAGTTTGTCACCCAGCCTAGTCAGGTGTTCCTTGGTCTCACAACTGACCAGCTGGCGAGATCATTAGTCCCTATGTGTACTAGGACATCAATGTTTTCTCCTGCTTTGTGAACAATTTTAGCAATGCGGTCAGTGTCTCTCCATGCTGATGTACCTGGGAGACATCTGGCACATCACGCCTGGCTGGAGATGGGTATCAACTCCCGAATCATGGAGTCTCCTATGATCAGAAGTTTTTGGATTCCTTTGTGCTTGTTTAGTTTTGGTTCCTGATTTGGGTGAGTATTGTTGTGCTAGCTCCTGTGCGCAGTGTCCTGCTCTGCAGTGTCTTCTGCCTCTTTATTTGATTTCAGAGATAGAGGCAGATACCTGTTTGTAGTGTTTATATGGTTTTGGAGTAATGTGTTGGAGAGCAGAGAGTGATGGGGCACCTGATTTGCTCCTCCTAACCATCTGCCAACCTCCTGGACCAACTACCCTCTGCGGTCGAGGTTTTCTGTTGGATGCTGGGGAAATGGTGGGTGGTTCTATAATGTATTTCCTCTTCAATATGAAATTTGAGGGCGCAATCTCTGCCCATGCTGCCCGGAGCTGAGACCTAAGATCTCCAAAGGCCCAGCATGTAGGACAGTGTCCTAAATCCTGTAAGACTGTCCTTCTGAAAATTGTTCCACAGTACCTGCAGTTAATAAATCCATTCCAAATAAGTTGCTGGGTTTGTAACCTAGTCAGAGTAATTAGAAGGAAAAAAAATGCAAGTAATGGTTTAATTGTGCTTTGTTTAACTTGCTATAACAAGTTAAATTACTAGTGCCCTGTAAATGAGATCACCTTGTGGAGGCCCCACTGATCCGCCCCTTCCTGCTCTGCCACAGGAAATGTTACAACTGTGGTACCCTATAAAAGGAGTGTAGCGTGGGGTGGTTGGGGATGGGGGTGGGCTGGGCCCTTCCCCTGCCTAAAAAGAAGAACCACAGACGAAAGAACAAGGAGGTAAGAGCAGAAACAATCGGTCAACAACAATTGCAGTAACCCTGAAAGCTTATCCTAATGTTAGATAAAACTGTAAAACCTGTAAAGCACCACCTGTAAATAATTTCAAAGAAGATATACCCTGTAAGAAACACTTTGCTCCAGAGAAAAATAAAGCAGTAACAGAAGATATACCTTGCAAAAGACAATTTGAATCAGAAGATTACAGCAGTAATCTGTTAGCACCTACCTGTAGGCACACTTGTAATAATGCAGAAGAAGGTATACCAGCAACAACAATTTGAATCAGAGAAAAATAAAGCAATGAAATGTTAGCAACAAACAGTAGCAATCCCTGTGAGTAAAAAATAAAAACACCACCACACAGTAAATCTGCTTAGCCAAACTAAGTCTTAATCCTTCTCCCTTACTCTGGTAAGTTTCTCTACTCTGCCTTTCAAGCAGTCTTAGAAGGAAAGAGCTCAGGTGAAGCTAGGTGCCTTGGCCAGCAATATGTGTCATAATTACTTCTTTATGCATCATACTGATTCTGGTATAACATATCCATTTTGTTTTGTATCATACCCATTTTAGTGTGTGTCATACCCATTTCGGTATGCGTCATATCTATTTTGATATGCATATTGCCTGTTTCAGTATGTGTCCTAGCCATTTTGGTATATGTCATACTTATTTTAATAAGTGTTATTTCTATCTTGATGTATGTCATATCCATCTTGGTGTATGTCATATCCAGTTTGGTATGTGTCATACACATTTTGGTATAGGTCATAACCATTTCAGAAGGGCTCATAGCCATTTCGGTGTGTGATATACTCATTTTCATGTTTGTCATTCTCATAATATTATGCTCTAAACATTTTGGTGTTAGTCATAGACATTTTACTGTTAATTATATTCTGAAAACTGTAATTTTGAATTGAATGGCTTCCCATACTTTTGCAAGTCACAGGCACCAGCTGTGGAGTAACTTGTATGCTATTGCTCTGGTGCCTCTAACAATTGTGGCATTAAAGTACTGTATTACAGTACTCAAAATAAACTGTACAAAATTGCTACATGCTTTTTGCTTGTCTTCAGCTGAATAGCTGATGCCTGATATAACAAACGGCAACAGAAATTGCTAATATTTTTCCAAAGGATATCTATGCATTATGTAAAAACAGCAGGTGAAATAAAAAAATATTATTGCCAAAACAGCCTAATGTATAAGTCATAAGGATTAATGTGAATTTGTATGGATATGAGGCATGCACTTGAAATAGAAAGCTTCTACATCCCCCAGTTATACAGTTACATTTAACAGCACCAGCCCCCCACCCAAAAAAAGAAAATCACTGGAATTACTTAAATTTTACATTGTGTCACAGCAATATTCAATAACTACCAATCAGTCTGTACAACAGAAATGTCTATCTCTTTGTTCTCATTAGAGGTCACACTAGATGATCCTGATCCTGGCAAATTCAGTTGAACAACTAGCTCATATAAGTAAGGTGCTTTTTACCAATATATGATCCTTGCCTTTGCTGTCACTAGACATAATTTTAAAAGAACTTCTGGTTCAAGCTATGAAATGCTAAGGACAGTTGAGGAATAAGACTTATTTATGCCACTCATTGCGAATAGTCTCTATGGCAACATGGTATGCTAATTAATACCTCCTATGATGTGTAGCAGCTCAGCAATTAAAAAACACAGAGGACAATGCTTAGAATGAATGTGTTGATGTTACAAGCCAGAGACTTTAAAAAAAAAGTCAAATATGTTAAGAAATAAGCATCTTTAAGTAATGCCTGAGATCATTTGGTCTCTTTTTAATTAATGTGTCTAGTATGGTTTATGATTTTGCATTGTTTTATTTTCTTAGTGTGACAGCCAGTTACATGTGATTTTTTTTAATGAACGCAAACAAGTGAATTATTAAAATCTGTGTAAAATCTTGTATATTTGTTTAGCTATTTTAAATGACTCTAACTATTGGCTGCATCTGGCCTGAGCTGCCCAATTTTTATTCATATTTTATTAAATAACCCAGAGTGTTTTCTTTAGTGGATTCCAACCAGAAGCGGCTGAGATTAGTTGTTGCTCTAACAGTGTTACATTTACCATCTGTCAGTTTTGGGAGGATTTTGAAAACTTCTGACACAGATTTATTTAAAGTTAATGTTTTTGTTTAATGTATTGAGATGAATGGAATTTCAAACCCATTGCTGGATAAGGAAGAACATGTTCTGAATCTGGGTGAGAGCTTTGAGAAACAGACCAAATCATTGTTCCACACCATCTGATGCAAATGTTTAGAGACTAACAGTTTATGTGGTTATGTTTTCTGCACCAGTAAAACATATCTGTTGCTTTGTTGCTTTTGAGTTGGTTACGGTGTTACTTTCAGGTTGTATTAGTACCATACTTCATTTGACGGGCCATGGCTAAGCTTTAAATGGAGGGTTGAAAACTCCTTGGCTTCAGACAAACTCCATAGGAGCATAGGATTCCTATCCAGAAACAAAATAAAATAACTTCTATGTCTTCAGAGGGGTTGAGTTGGGCCCTGCACCCCTGAAATGTCCAACTCCCTGTTTTGTTAGCAGTGAGCCAGACATGTTTGTGTATATTAGCTCCCACCCCGAAAACAAAACAAAACATGCAAGCAACAAAATGTTGCTCCTATGCCCAACTCAAAACAGACAAATGATGTCTAGGTGTGAAGGAAGGGCCATAACTCCATGAGTCAGGTAATGAAAGCCTTACCCCCTCACAATTGGGGTTCCCTTGTGTATTTTGAGTTGGTTAAACTATTGTGTAGTCTATTTATGCAACATGTTTGATATTAGACGAAGGGTTTCCTCAGTGAATTATTTCCATTTCCCACACTGAAAGCAGAATTCTTGCTAGCAGCCCGCTGGGTTTGGCCAAAAACAGGAAAGGTGAAGTTTGCTATTTTAACCTGTCAGCATGATGATGATCACAGCACAGTTGTAATGCAATGCAATAGATTGCTTGGGAATCTATGTCACTGCATACCAGTTGCTTGACCCAACCCACCCCATTTCAAGTAGTTCCTGTAGGGTAGCTGAATCCATGCCCCATAAACCTTTTACCTGTTGTCCAGTAAATGTGGAATTTTTATATCACCATAACACAGCAAGTAAATTGCAAGTCAGTCATACATTATTGTATATCCTTTAACAGGCTAATGTATTTGCAGCCATATTGGCTCAGACCGGATTTTGTTTCAAACTAGGAACTTTGAGGTCTAAGAGGGATTGACAGTGTCCCTTTAATCAATGATATATGGTTGTTAACTAGTTTCTGCTAAGCTCTGAATTAGCTACTTGAATATACTTTTAGTTTAAAGACACTGCATGAAAAGAACAAACCAACTAGATGGCAACTCATTAACACAGAAACATAGAATTTGATGGCACATAAGGACCGTTTGGCCAACCCAGTCTGCCCATTTCCCTACCTGATGGATAAGCTGCAGGTTCTAGTTAATCAACAGCTTACTTCCTCCCCTCGCACCAGAATTGCCTTATGTCTGTCCTATGCATTCTTGAATTCTCCCACTGTTCCTGACTCCACAACCTCCTCAGGAAGGCTTTTCCATGCAACCACAACCCTCTCTGTGAAAAAATACTTTCTAACATTACCTCTGAACCATCTCCCCTCTATCTTCAAATTGTGCCCCCTTGTTCTTGCACATCTCTTTTACTACCCTCTTGTTCTTTGTTAATTCCCATGAGATACTTGAAAGTTTCTATCATGTCCCCCCCTTCTCCCTCCTTTCCTCAAGGGTATACATATTAAGCTGCTTTAGTCTCTCCTTGTATGTCTTCTGGTGCAGATCCTGCACCATTTTGGTTGTCCTCCTCTGAACAGCCTCCACTCTGTCTATGTCTTTGTGGAGACGGGGTCTCCAGAACTGCACGCAGTACTCTAGATGGGGTCTTACCAACTGTCTGTACAGAGGGATAACAACTTCCTGCTTTCTACTGTTGATGCCTCTCCGTATGCATCCCAGTATCCTCCAAGCCCTCCTTACTGCCTTCTCACATTGCTTGCCCTCCTTTAGGTCACCTGATATAATTACTCCTAGGTCTTTTTTTGATTTTTGTTGTTGTTATTATCTCATCTCCCTTTGTGTACTCTTCCCCTAGGTTTTTGTTTCCCAGATGCATTACCTTGCACTTCTTTGCATTGAATCTGAGCTGCCATATATTTGACCATTCCTCCAACCTTGCCAAGTCCCTTTTCATACTTTTCGCCCCACCTTGTGTATCAACCCTGTTGCAGATCTTTGTGTCATCTGCAAAGAGACATACTTTTTCTTTCAGGTGCTCTCCAATGTCACCTATAAAGATGTTGAAGAGGACTGGTCCCAGTACCGAACCCTGCGGTACCCCGCTAGTTACCCTCCTTTCTTTACTGTGGACTCCGTTTACTATTACCCTTTGCGTCCTGTTATCCTGCCAGTTTTTATCCAGGCTACCACCTTGGGACCTACTCCAAGGCTGGCTAACTTGTATATTAATCTTTTGTGTGAGACTGTGTCAAATGCCTTGCTAAAATCTTGGTAGGCCATATCCATAGCCCCTCCCCTGGTCTATTACTTTGGTCATCCAGTCAAAGAAACCTATTAGGTTCATCTGACATGACCTTCCTGCTGTGAAACCATGCTGCCTTGGGTTCTGTGCCCCACTGGTCTCTAGGTACTCAACAATCCTTTCCTTCAGAAGTGATTCCATCATTTTCCCTACCATTGAGGTCAAACTAACTGGTCTGTAGTTTTCTGCCTCTGCCCTGCTCCCACTTTTGTGAAGTGGAATCACATCTGCCCTCCTCCAGTCCTCAGGTACCACCCCATCCTCCCATGATTTGTTAAAGAGAGTAGTCAATGGCATTACTAATTCTACCCTTAGTTCTTTTAGAATTCTGGGGTGAATCCCATCAGGCCCCATTGCTTTGTCCACCCTCAGTTTCAAAAGTTCTTTCAAAACCCTTTCTTCTGTGAATGGACTGGAATTGACTGCCCTATTCAGAGTGTTTCTCTTGTTTGGTTTAGGTACCTCCCCTCCTCTTCCACTGTGAATACTGACCAGAAATATTCATTCAGTACCCCTGCTTTTTCAATGTCACCCTCTGCCCACATTCCCTCCCCTTTATTAAGTCTCTGTATCCCTCCCTTGGTCTTTCTTTGCTCCCTAGTGTACCTATAAAAGGTTTTATCCCCCTTCTTAACAGAGTTGGCTATCTTTTCCTCAGTTTGTGCCTTTGCTATTCTGACAACCTTCCCTGCCTCCTTCTGCTTTAACTGATAAAGTTTTCTGTCCTGCTCCTTCTATGTTTCCTTATATTTCCTGAATGCTATCCTTTTCTCCTTAACCTTCCATTCTACCTCTTTTGAGAACCTTCATGTTTTTTTCCTTCATTTTGTTTTGTTGATTTGCTTCACATAAAGGCTTGTTTCCTCTGTGATGGATGTTTTGATTATTCCCCATTGTTCCTCCACCCCTCCTTCTTGCCCATTTGCTAGTGCTTTTCTGAGGCACTCTCTCATTTTCCCAAAGTCAGCCCTCCTAAAGTCCAATACTCCTGTTTCCTTGTACTGCAATCACATAATTAAAATGGGTTGCAAACTGCTTGCACATTGAGTTTAATGTAGCTTGGCAGAAGACACCAGGAGAAAGGACTGCTGTTTGACTGGACTTCTCTGCTGGGACTTAAGAAGTAGAACTCTTGTACTTGGACCTTTAATTTAGATTAAAAAAAACTAACAAAACAAAAAAAAGTGTGTGTTTGTCTGAGTTAACTGAACTGAATGGTTATCTGAACAGTTATCTAGGTGTAAATCTCAGTTGATTGAAAGGACTTGATAGCTGTGAGGTTTAAATTACTTGTAGAAAGATCTAGTAAGTAGGGGGAGTGGCTTAGCTAGAAGGAAGCTACATTTAAAGACTGCCTTAGAAAGATTCTGCTAGTAGCTTGGCAGAAGACACCAGGAGAAAGGACTGCTGTGTGACTGGACTTCTCTGCTGGGACTTAAAGAAGTAGAACTCTTGTACCTGGACCTTTAATTTAGGGTAAAAAAAACTAACAAACAAAACAAAGTGTGTGTGTGTTTGTCTCAGTTAATGGAACTGAATGGTTATCTGAACAGTTATCTAGGTGTACATCTCAGATGATTGAAAGGACTTGATAGCTGTGAGGTTTAAATTACTTGTAGAAAGATCTAGTAAGTAGGGGGAGTGGCTTAGCTATAAGGAAGCTACATTTAAAGACTGCCTTAGAAAGATTCTGCTAGTAGCTTGGCAGAAGACACCAGGAGAAAGGACTGCTGTGTGACTGGACTTCTCTACTGGGACTATATTGTCCTCCATCCACCCAAAGCTAGTTCTACTTTATAGGCACAGGATTTGACTGACAACAGGAACTTCCTGTTTGGGAGCAGGGAGTGAGTGATCACAGAGCCACCAAAGACCCACCATCCTAGAAGGGCAAGAGTAGCTCTCTGGCCCCCTCTAGCTGCTGGAGGTCTGCCTCTGAGCAAGTAAGGGGTCTACTGAGAAATACAGGATATTCTTCTCTCAGAACAGGACAATCAGGAACTTAAAGAGCACACAGGCAGAAAGTAAGGAGAGAGAGAGAGAGAAAAACAGAGGAAAGAGTAGGGATTGCAAACAGTTAAAGGGCTAGAAATAAGACATGATGGGAGTGGTGCAGTGCAGTGGCTGTGGAACAGCAGTCTTCTGGGAGACATTCTGGAGGATGCGGTGTTGTCCCATCTGCAGGCACCTCTCTGGGCTGAGGGAGGAGGTTGCTCATATCCAGGCTGAGTTGAAAAGGATTTGTGGGACCTCCTCTTCCATCCAGGGACCACCAGTGCCACTGCCTTTGCCTCAGAGGTTGCCAAGAAAGAGGAGTGGTTGGACCACAGTGGGCTCAGGGAGGGTGAGGGTGGTGGAACAGAGGCACATTCCTTCAGTTGTACCTCTCCACAATTCCTATACCATTCTGGCAAAGTGTGGTTCCTCTATGGAGGCACCCGCAGTGGAGACCAAGAAGGATGCTGGGAACCTCCACAAAGAAGACTCACAGGAGGGTGGCAGGGGACCCTGTTGGGGAAGGAAACAACTCCTGGTGGGGGACTCCATTGTTAGGAAGGTAGAACTGGGGGAGGAAAGGGAGAGGGAGGTAAGGTGCCTGCCTGGCACCATGGCTTTGGAGGGACAGGGAGCGAATCCTCAGGATTGCCAGAGCAGTTGCACAGGGGAGGGAGCTGGATGTCATTGTCCACCTAGGGACAAAAGACCTGGCTAAGAAAGGGATTAGAGAAGTGCAGGAAGAGTTTGTGGAATTGGGGAGGGGCCTTAGACAAGTAGCACGCACGGTAACCTTCTTGGAGGTGCTGCCCATCTATGGCATAGGACAGGCTAGGGTATTCTACACCATGGGATTCAATCAGTGGTTGAAAAACTGGTGTGGAGCTCAGGGATTGGGCTTCACTGGGGACTGGGGGTCCACCTGGAGTGATGCAAGCCTATACTGGCATGATGGGCTGCATCTGTCCAGGAGGAGAACCAGGATCCTAGGTGATAGGTTTAAATGCTTCATTGGCAAGCATTTAAACTAGCCAAGGGGGGAGGCACTGGAAATGAGCAGGGAATTCCTAGCCCCTCCAAAATCACGGTAGTAAGTGCAGTAAACACCAACACAGAAGTGTTGATAGGGAGAAGGGCAGGGGTAAATGGAGAAAGTGACAAAGGCAAGAAGGACAGGAATGAGGCAAAAAGGAGTAAGGCCATCAGGAAATGGAGGGTAATGAGTACCAATGCCCGTAGTCTGGGCAACAAGCTGCAGTTTTGGAGGCAACACTTAAAGAGGGACATTAAACTCCTGGAGAGGGTCCAGAGGAGGGCAACCAAAATGATTTGGGGCTTGGGGGACAGGACCTATGAGGAGAGGCTCAAAGAGCTAAATATGTACACATTGGAAGAGAGAAGGGACCAGGGGGTACATGATAGAGGTCTTCAGGTACATGAAGGGGTAAATAGGGGAGGAACAATCAGGGTGCTTCAAAGGAAGGAGGAGGGGGCCACTAGAGGGCATGGGTGGAAGCTGGATGGGGAAAGATTCAGGAGAGAAAGGAGGAGGTGCTACTTCACTGAGAGGGTGGTGGAGCCATGGAATGTGCTGCCTGGGGGGCTGGTTGAGGCAGAGATGATGGGGGGTTCAAGAGGGGTGGGACAGGTACAGGGGAAGGGTTCTGGAAGCAAAATCCAATGCAGCGAGAATATTCAGAACTGGGAAGGGAGAAGCCAGAGGTGGTGAGGGGGGCAGCATGGTCAGCTCCCAGGGTGGGGGCAGACCAAACGAGCAGATGTGAAAGACCATTAGGCCTATTCTGCTGGCATTTTAGTATGTTAATAAGCTCCCTGAGCTGGTGGCCTTGATGGAAGAGGGATGCCTGGATTTCGTAGCAGTCACAGAAACATGGTACACAGAAAACCATGACAGGGATCTTAACATGCCAGGGTACATAACCTACAGGAGAGACAGACAGGGGAGAAGAGGGGGAGGAGTATCTCTCTATGTAAAAGAAGGGATAAAAGCAACTGAACAAAAGAGTAAACAGGGAGGAGAGGAGGCACTGTGGGTCACCTTGGAGACTGGAAAGAGCACCACAATCCGCACAGGGGTTGTGTACAGACCCCCATGTCAGGGGGAGGGAATGGACAAGGATATGATAGAAGGCATTCTTAGAATGGCAGAGAAAGGGGAGATACTGTTGATGGGAGACCTGAATATACCAGATGTTAACTGGAGCACATTTGCTGCAGCCATCCAAGAGCAGGGCCATTCTTGATACCCTACAGGTGGCAGGCCTCAGACAGCTGGTTTCAGAACCCCACTCGTGAGGGAGCAATCTTAGACCTCGTACTCTCAAATGGGGGCAGTGAGAGGATCTCAGATCTAGAAGTGGGTTGCCATCTGGGAACAAGTGACTGTCAAACAGTGTGGTTCATGTTAAACTCAGCTACAGAGTCAAGCCATACAAAAGTGAGGGTACTGGACTTCAGGAGGGCTGACTTTGGCAAGATGGGAGAGTGCCTCAGAAAAGCACTAGCAAACAGGCTAGAAGGAGGTGTGGAGCAGCAATGGGGAATCATCAAAACTGTCATCACAGAGGCAACAAGCCTTTGTGTGAAGCAAATAAACAAATCAAAATGAAAGAAAAAGCCACTATGGTTCTCAAAAGAGGTAGCTGTGAAAGTCAGGAAGAAAAAGATAGCATTCCGGAAGTATAAGGAAACACAGAAGGAGCAGGACAGAGAGCTGTACCAGTTAAGGCAGAAGGAAGCAGGGAGAGAAGTCAGAATAGCAAAGGCCCAAACTGAGGAAAAGATAGCCAACTTGGTTAAGAAGGGGGATAAAACCTTTTATAGGTACATCAGCGAGTGTAGAAAGACAAAGGCAGGGATAGTGAGGCTGAATAGAATGAACGGTGGGTGGGCAGAGGGGGACAGTGAAAAAGCAGGGATACTGGATGAATATTTCTGCTCAGTATTCACAAAAGAGGAGGGGGAAGTGCCTAATCCAATTAACAGAAGAACTCTTGATAGGGGGGTCGATCCCAGTCCTTTCACAGAAGAAAGGGTTCTGCAA
Organism: Neoceratodus forsteri; assembly: GCA_016271365.2. NCBI lineage: Eukaryota > Metazoa > Chordata > Ceratodontiformes > Ceratodontidae > Neoceratodus > Neoceratodus forsteri. Next base: position 561,153,230 of record CM057458.1, read on the forward strand.
GAACTCCTAAAGCTGAAGGTGGACAAAGCAATGGGGCCTGATGGAATTCACCCAAGAATTCTAAAAGAATTAAGGGGTGAACTAGCGAAACCACTGGCTGCTCTTTTTAATAAATCATGGGAGGATGGTGTGGTACCCGAGGACTGGAGGAAGGTGGATGTGACTCCCCTTCACAAAAGTGGGACCAAGATAGAGGCAGGAAACTACAGACCTGTCAGTTTGACCTCTGTGGTAGGGAAAGTGATGGAGTCACTTCTGAAGGAAAGAATAGTTGAGTACCTAGAGGCCAGTGGGGCACAGGACCCAAGGCAGCATGGGTTCACTGCGGGAAGGTCAAGTCAGATGAATCTAATAGATTTCTTTGACTGGGTGACCAAAGTACTAGACCAGGGAGGGGCTGTGGACATGGCCTACCTAGACTTTAGCAAGGCATTTGACACAGTCCCACACAAAAGATTAATAGTCAAATTAACCAGCCTGAGAGTGGGTCCCTGGGTGTTAGCCTGGGTAAAACATTGGCTGGACAACAGGACACAGGAGGTAATTGTAAATGGAGTCCACTCTGAAGAAAGAGGGGTTGCTAGTGGGGTACCGCAGGGTTCAGTATTGGGTCCAGTCCTTTTTAATGTCTTCACTAGTGACATTGCAGAGGGACTGGAAGGAAAAGTATGCCTCTTTGCAGATAACACAAAGATCTGCAACAGGGTTGATACACAAGGAGGCGTGGAAAGGACGAGAAGGGACTTGGCAAGGTTGGAGGAATGGTCAGAAGTATGGCAGCTAGGATTCAATGCAAAGAAGTGCAAAATAATGCACCTGGGAAACAAGAACCCAGGAGAAGAATACACAATGGGGGGTAGTAACAACAACAAAAAAGGAAAGGGACCTGGAGCAATCATATCAGATGACCTTAAGGTTAGCAAGCAATGTGAGAAAGCAGTAGGGAGGGCTGGGGGTATACTGGGATGTATAGGGAGAGGCATCAGCAGCAGAAAACAGGAAGTTGTTATCCCTCTGTACAGACAGTTGGTGAGACCCCATCTGGAGTACTGTGTCCAGTTCTGGAGACCCCATCTCCACAAGGACATAGACAGGACAGAGGCAGTCCAGAGGAGGGCAACTAAAATGGTGTAGGGTCAGCAAGAGAAGCCGTATGAGGAGAGACTAAAGGAGCTTAATATGTACACCTTGAGGAAAGAAGGGGGAATGATAGAAACTTTTAAGTACCTCAGTGGAATCAACAAAGTCCAAGAGGGTAGCATCTTTCAGAAAAAGAGACGTGCAAGAACAAGGAGACACAATTTAAAGATGGGGGGGCCGTTCAGGGGCAATGTGAGGAAGTATTATTTCACAGAGAGGGTAGTGGATGCATGGAACAGCCTTCCTGAAGAGGTTGTGGGGTCTAAAACTGTGGGATAATTCAAGAATGCATGGGACAGACGTAAGACAATTCTTGTGGGGGGTAGGAAGAAATAGGCTGTTGGTTAACTAGGATCTGCGGCCTATCCTGTAGGTAGGGAAATGGGCAGACTAGATGGGCCAAGCGGTCCTTATCTGCCATCAAGTCTATGTTTCTATGTTTCTATGTATCTGTACTTGTTCAGGGTGCAATACCTTTCTTCAGGGTACATTACAAAAATATAAATGAAAACTAAAATACAAATGTTGATGTTTTCCAATCTGACAATGAATAATTTAAGTAATTGTCTCCTAACCAGGGACTAAATAGAAACGTTCATGGGCTTTCTGTGATTACTCCTATATTCTTTTTATGACCAGGCATGTTTCTCCACATCAATATATTGTATCAGCTACAGCTATTTTCTTTGCTTTTCTTGCACTGGTGAATCTCTTGGCAGTGGTCCAACACAAGAAGAAAATAACCATCTGGTCCTTCAGTTTTGAAAGGTTGAGGTCCACTAAATTAATTCATGGGTGGCCTACATGCAGGATTTGTTTACCTAACATTACTAGCAGAGATAATTAGTGACCTGTTACATTTGATCAAGACTATATTCTGCAGAAAGGGTCCATCTGTTGATAAGCATATTTAATCAAATTTCCAAGGGAAAACAGTCAAGATACAGTATTCAGAAGGTTGGTGGCTATGTGATATTCTTAAGTAAAACTTAATTATACCCAGTTTGTGAAGAATGTGGGTATCAGTAAAGTAGAAGCTCAGATAAATGCAAGACACTGTTTAAAAATAGGAATGTGTACAAGAAGTACATTTGCAACGGAATATACAACATAACAAAATATCAACTTTAAGAAAACAGTTTTTGACTGGTATATGAGTTTAGATAATTGAAGGTAGACAGGGAGTTGATGCAGCAGAGAAAGGAATGCTGTCCAAAGCACATTTGCTGGAGCTGGAAGGATACTGCTTTCTTCAACTGCGAGCTGTGTGAGAAATTCTATATTGCACTTGATATCTGCAACAAACGTGCACTTTTGCTTAATTCTGTGGGAGGTGAAACTAACTACCCTTGGTAATTGCTTTTTATTCACATATTTATTTAGGGTTTAACCAAGAAGGGGCTTGTAAACTCTGTTTATCTTGTTAGTAACTTCAGAAGGATTTAAATACTGCATTTGGGTAGGTCCTTGGAGGTAGCTAGATTGTCTACTAGGATTTGCTGACTGTTAAACTATTTTTAAATTTCAGGTGGCTGAGCAGTTGAAAAAGAAACTTGCAAACTCTGCTTATCTTGGAAGTAACCTCATAAGTGTTTAAATACTTCATTCTGGTTGTCCCTTGGGGGTAGCTGGATTGACTACTAGGCTTTTGGGACTGAAACTATTTTTAAATAATTTACTGGTGCGTAGGAGTTTGTGATAGTTAAACTCTTTTTAAACAGAGTTACTGGGGTTAAGGAGTGGTCACAGAAAATCCTGCAGTGTGAACTGAAACACAGACAGCCTTACGGGGCAGGACATTGTTTTCATACCAAACAGGTTGTATTGGAACAGGAAGGGCTACATATAACCATTGACAACAAATTGCCCTGGGTGGAGATATCCAGACTAGATCAGATTACTATAAGTCACTACAGGCTGCAATTTTCAAAGACACAAAGCACATTTGCTGGAGCTGGAAGGATACTGCTTTCTTCAACTGCGAGCTGTGTGAGAAATTCTATATTGCACTTAATATCTGCAACAAACGTGCACTTTTGCTTAATTCTGTGGGAGGTGAAACTAACTACCCTTGGTAATTGCTTTTTATTCACATATTTATTTAGGGTTTAACCAAGAAGGGGCTTGTAAACTCTGTTTATCTTGTTAGTAACTTCAGAAGGATTTAAATACTGCATTTGGGTAGGTCCTTGGAGGTAGCTAGATTGTCTACTAGGATTTGCTGACAGTTAAACTATTTTTAAATTTCAGGTGGCTGAGCAGTTGAAAAAGAAACTTGCAAACTCTGCTTAACCTCATAAGTGTTTAAATACTTCATTCTGGTTGTCCCTTGGGGGTAGCTGGATTGACTACTAGGCTTTTGGGACTGAAACTATTTTTAAATAATTTACTGGTGCGTAGGAGTTTGTGATAGTTAAACTCTTTTTAAACAGAGTTACTGGGGTTAAGGAGTGGTCACAGAAAAACCTGCAGTGTGAAACAGGAAAAGACGGTCTTTCAAGCAACAGAGGGTGGTGGATTAAGGTTTACGTTTTTGTTACAATTCTTAAGATTTTCAGTGCAGGAAGAGTTTAAAGCACAGCTGACTTATTTTGGGGTGGACAGCTCTCAGGCACAAACCACCAGGCCTGTTTTGGGGCTGGGAAGGTTTCTGTGTCTGACTTGGATGTGTGGATTTTCTCTGATTGATTAGTGGGGTATTTCTCTATCAAATTGTTGTGTGAGGGCATCTTCCTGACAGGAAGGCACTCATTGCAGCAGTGGGTCAGAGCTTCTAGCTGATTGTTTTGCGAGGCACAGTTTAGGTCCAACCCTTCCCACCCTCACCCCACCCACCCCTGGAAATAGTTCCTTTATACCTGGGGTTCTGACATCATTTCTCAAGAGTGCAGGTGCATGTCACTGTCATATCCTCTCTAGCACACTGCACTGACAATATAAGCATAAACATTGTATAATATAAATATATATTTCTACATTACAAACCAATCACACAAAAAATATAAAAATGTGGGAGTAGTGCAATGTAATGGCTGTGGGGCAGCAGTCTCCCGGGAGTCTTTCTGGAGGCTGAGATGCTGCCCTATTGCAAGACAACTGTCTGCCCTGAGGAGGAAGTTGCCCGTCTTCAGGCCACACTGGACAGTAGTACGGGACCTTCCCGAGCCACAATGGACAGTAGGAAGGGAACCTCCCCATCCAGGAGCACCAGAACCACCACCACTACCTCAGAGGTTGCAAAGAAAGCACAGCAGTTGGACCACAGTGGGCTCAGGAGGATGAGGATGGTGAAACAGGCACACCCAGTCACATGTTACACACCACAATCCATGCCATTCTGGGGAGCATAGCTCCCCATAGATACACCAGCAGAGGAGACTAAGGAGGCTGAGGACAACTGTCACAAGGGAGGCCACAGGAAGGAGGCAGAGGACACCACAAGGAAAGGAAGCAGCTCCTGGTGGGGACTCAATTATTAGGGATAGAACTGGGAGGAGCTGGGAAATCTGGCAAGGTGCCTGCCTGGTGCCATGGCTTGAGGGACAGGAAGCATCCTCAGGATCACAACAACAGCTGCAAGGGATTCTGAGCTGGACGTATTGTCCACCTAGGGACAAATGACTTGGCTCATCATGAGGTTAGAGCAGTGCAGGAGGACATTGCAGAGTTGGGAGGGCCTAAGACAAGTAGCAAACACAGTATCCTTCTCAGAGGTGCTGCCTGTCAAAGGCATGGGGAGGCGAGATAATTGGCACCATGCAGTTTAATGAATGGTTGAAAAAATGGTGCCGGTGCACAGGGTTTGGCTTCATTGGGGACTGGGGTTCCACCTGGAGGACACCAGCCTATACTAGCAGGATGGTCTGCATCTGTCCAGGAAGGAACAAGTCTTTGAGCAATTGGTTTAAATGCTTCATTGGCAAGCTTTTAAACTAGTCAATGGGGAGGCACTGACAAGCAGCAGAAAAATACCAGCCTCTCCCTACAAAACAGGACTAAATGAGAAAAGACCAAGGTAGAGCGGTCAGTGGGGGATGCTGCAACAGAAGGTAAAGCCATCAAAACATGGAGAGCAATGAGTACCAATGCCTGTAGTCTAGGTAACAAGCTTCCTGAATTAGTGGCCTTGATGGAGGAGGAACATCTGGATATCGTGGCAGTCACAGAAACATGGTACACACAAAACCATGACTGGGACGTAAACATACCAGGATACACTATCTACAGGAGGGACAGGGAGGGTAAAAGAGGGGAGGAGTTCTTTACATAAGGGAAGGAATAAAAGCAACAGAACAAAAGGGTAAACAGGGGAGAAGAAGCACTGTGGGTAAATTTGGAGACAGGCAATGGCACCACAATCCGCACAGGGTTGTATAGAACACCCTTCTCAGGGGAGGAAATGGACAAGGAAATGATAGAAAGTATACTTAGAATGGCAGAAAAAGGGAGATATTGCTGATGGGTGATCTGAATATGCCCGATGTTAACTGGGCGCAGTTACAGCTGCCACTCGAAGAGTGCAGTTATTCTAGATGCCCTACAGGGGCATGCCTTAACAACTAGTACTGGAGCCCACTCGAGGAGGAGCAATATTAGACTTGATACTCTCGAATGGAGATGGAGAGGGATCACAGATGTGAAGTGGTAGCCATCTGGGAACTAGCGACCATCCAGACAGTATGGTTCTAATAAACACAGCAATAGAGTCAAGCCATACAAGGCAAAAGTACTGGACTTTAGGGCTGACTTTGCCAAAATGGGTCAGTGCCTAAGGAATGCACTAGCAAATGGGCAGGAAGGAGGGTGGAAGAACAATGGGGAATAATAAAACTGCCATCACAGAAGTGTGAGCCTTTGTGTGAAGCAAATAAACAAAACAAGGCGATGTAAGAAACCACTATGGTTCTCAAGGAAGTGGCAGTGAAGGTTCAAGAGAAAAGAAAGCATTCAGGAAGTACAAGGAATCGCAGCAGGAGCAGGACAGAGAACTGTATCAGTTAAAAGCAAAGGAGGCTGGGAAGGCAGTCAGAACAGCAAAGGCCCAAACTGAGGAAAAGATAGCCAACTCAGTTAAGAAGGAATAAAACCTTTTATAGGTACATCAGGGAGCAAAGGAAGACCAAGGGAGGATAGTGAGGCTTAATAAAGGGAGGAGGGTGGGCAGAGGAGAATGTGAAAAGGCAGTGATACTAAACAAATATTTTGCTCAGTATTTACAAAGAGAAGAGGTACATAAAACAAACAGTAGTAACACTCTGGATACAGAAGTTGATACCAGCCCATTTACAGAAGAAAGGGTTCTGAAAGAACTCTTAAAACTGAAGGTGGACAAAAGCAATGGGGCCTGATGGGATTCATCCCAGAATTCTAAAAGAACTAAGAGTAGAACTAGTGACACCACTGACTACCCTCTTTAACAAATCATGGGAGGATGGGGTGGTACCCGAGGACTGGAGGAGGCAGATGTGATCCCTTCACAAAAGTGGGAGCAAGGCAGAAGCAGGAAACTATAGACCTGTTAGTTTAACCTCAGTGATAGGAAAATGATGGAATCACTTCTAAAGGAAAGAATTGTCGGTATCTAGAGGCCAGAGGGCACAAGACCCTAGGCAGCATGGATTCACAGCGGAAGGTCATGCCAGGCAGATCTGATAGATTTCTTTGACTGGGTGACCAAAGTAGTAGATCAGGGAGGGGCTGTGGACATGGCCTACTAGACTTTAACAAGGCATTTGACAGTCCCACAAAAGATTAATATATAAGTTAGCCAGCCTGAGTGGGTCCCAAGATGACAGCCTGGGTAAAGAATTGGCTGGAGAATAGGACACAGAGTAATAGTAAATGGAGTCCACTCAGAAGAAAGGAGGTTACTAGCGGGTACGCAGGGTTCAATATTAGGACCAGTCCTCTTCAATGTCTTTATAGCGACATTGCAGAAGGACTGGAAGGAAAAATATGTCTCTTTGCAGATGACACTAAGATCTGCAGCAGAGTTGATGCACAGGGTGGGGTGGAAAGGATGAGAAGGGACTTGGCAAGGTTAGAGGAATGGTCAAATGTATGGCAGCTTAGATTCAATGCTAGAAGTGCAAGGTAATGCACCTGGGAAACAAAACCCAGGGAAGAGTACACAATGGGGTGAGATACTAACAACAACAAAATGGAAAGGGACCTGGGGTAGTCATATCAGATGACCTAAAGGTGGGCAAGCAATGTGAGAGGCAGCAAGGAGGGCTGGGGGATACTGGGATGCATAGGGAGAGGCATCACCAGTAGAAAACAGGAAGTTATTATCCTCTGTACAGACAGCTGGTGAGACCCCATCTGAGTACTGTGTGCAGTTCTGGAGACCCAACTCCGCAAAGACATAGACAGGATGGAAGCTGTCCAGAGGAGGGCAACTAAAATGGTGCAGGGTCTGCACCGGAGGACATAAGAAGAGACTTAAGGAGCTTATGTATAGCCCCGAGGAAAGGAGGGAGGGGGACATGATAGAAACTTCAAGTACCTCAAGGGAATCAACAAAGTCCAAGAGGGTAGCATCTTTCAAAAAGAGGTGTGCAAGAACAAGAGGGCACAATTTGAAGATAGAGGCGGCTCAAGTAATTTAGAGAAGTATTTTTCACAGAGAGGTTGTGGATGTATGGAATGGCTCCTGGAGGAGGTTGTGGAGTCAAAATCAGTGGTGGAATTCAAGCATGCATGGGATAGTCATAAGGCAATTCTGAGGGGTGGGGGTAGAAAGAAGTAGGCTGCTGGTTAACTAGGATCTGCAGCTTATCCAGTAGGTAGGGAAATGGGCAGACTGGGTGGGCCAAGCGGTCCTTATCTGCCGTCAAATTCTATGTTTCTATGTCCAAGATGGTAGGTGCTGTAGAGCAAAGGACAAGGCAATACCACCAACAGTTGCTAGGTTTTGGAATGGGCCAGAGGGGAGGCAATAATTAGTGGAATGGAGAAAGTGAGTGGTATGGTGGGGGGTTAATGATATAGGCAGTGGCAATCCCATTTATTGCAAATTTTGAAAACGAAAAGGGACATTTTAATTAATATCCTATAGGACATGAGGAGTCACTGGACGTTTCTGAAGGTGGCAGTGATGTGGCCTCACTTTTGGGAAGGAGAGAAATGGGAAAATGATTCAAAGGGTTAAAGGCAGGGATGAGTGGAACACTAGACTAGGCAACCCACTCTCTTCTGGTGAATCCTGTGCTCATCTTTTTCTTTTTTAAGCGAAAACACTTCTCTGGACTCCACCACCCAACCTCCCACTAGTAGCAATCAACCAACCACACCCAAGCAACTACTGGAATTATTTTTATTTTAATAGATGTAGCAGAGATCCTCTCAGCTCTGTCCTCCAAATAATTTTCCTTCATATTGTTTTCCTCTGTGCATTCGCTACCCAGTGCTGGCACTCATAAACAGAAAGAATGCTATCTGTGCTCACATAACCTTCTGGCAGAATTAGTGCCCCCAAATGCATTGCACTTCACTTAAGGATACTGGAATAGATCGGCCAGTGGGGGCCCCAATCTGGCACAAGTGGTTGCTGGGGGGGGGGGGACTGCTGTCAGTGAAGGGGGTGAGGGTAGTCGAAGTTAGGCCAATTTTTTTTTTTTTAATAAAAGCACCTGTGACCTTGTCTGAGCTAAATGTCTGGTTCTTGACCAGACAATACATTCAGTATAATCACTCAACCATACGTAAGGGGGTATTGGAGAGGTGGAAGATATAACAAGGATCAGGAAAATCAGATTAAAGTAGGATACAGGCTGGCCCGGTGGCGTTGAGGGTTGAGGTGCTGGATGCCACTCCTCGCTCCATGCCAGCGACCTGGGTTCAGGAATGAACCCGGGTCATCAGTGGTCAGCAGGGGAGGACTAAAATTGAGTGTCCGTGGACAGCTCTCTTAGTCCTGGGGTGGGTTAGGGGATCTTCCGTTGTTCTGGTAACCCCTGGCAGAGGCTGGAGGCACTGCAGTGCATGACGCAGAAGGCATTGGGATTGGGGCAGTGGCAGATGTCCTCTGAGTGTGTGTGGGAGCATGCACATGCCAGCTAGGACGTCATTGCACATCCGTGCCTCAGGGGAGAAAAAACCTAAGAAAATCCTTCTGCCTTCGGGTGAGGTGACAGCGATCGCTGGCAGGCTGATCCACCACATGCCCAATACTGGCTGACTCTCTGGTTCTTCTTGAGGTCTGGGGGCCTCTCTGTGGGGCCAAGAGAGCCCCAGATCTTGTATACCCGATGTAGCTCCCAGAGCAGCCAGTTCAGGTAGGCGGTTGAGTGTGGCAGCTGTTAGTGAGACCCTGAGAGATGCCCCAAGGACAGGGTGTAGAAATAGACTATACAAAAAGAAAAAAAGGATACAAAGTCTTCACACTTCACAAAAGTGGATGGGGTTGGCTAAGTCAAGGGAAGGAGTATGTGGTAATAAGAAAGGAACAGGAATTTCCTACTCCTTTGTAGATTAGTGAAGCATAGACTCTAAACTTCATTCCCAAGGGAGCATCTCTATTGAGGATCTGGAAGTAGTTCCAAATTTAAAGTGAACATAAAGATATGATGAGTAAAACTTTTGGGATTTATCCAGTGCCCTTGAGTGCCCAGATCTAATATACAGTAGTACCCATGTCAGGTGCCATCATGAGTAGAGATATTTTGATACTACTGCCACAGTGTCCTTAGTTGTAATTAGTGATGCATGGATATTACTTTTTCCCTGGATCTTGGGTCAGGATTGTTTTTTATTTTGATCCGACCAGATCCAGTTCAGCATTGGGTCGGATATTACTATTAATTAATTAATTACAAAAAAACAGGTTGCACACTAATGACTTTTATTGTACATTGAAAAAGCATTAAACTTTTAATTTAAAATAAGTTTATGCAGCTTTTGAAGCTTTAAAAGCTCAGAATTAATTTATATTGGAAGGCATCTGGTGTTGTTTTTTTGGGGAGCTGATGGGTGGAAATATGTATTTCAATCTGTGTTTCTGGATGTGACATCAGCATTTTCTGCAGCTGTGGGAGAAAAGGTATATTTTAGTGTCAGCAAAAAAATATTTATTTATTTTATTTATTTATTCATTCTCAGATTACAATACCTTTGAGAACACAACAGCTCTTTTACAAAGGTTCACGTCAGTGGGAAGGATGACAGACACAGAACAGATGGTATTACATAAAAGTTTGACAAGAAAGTATTTAAAATGACAATATGACATTAACAATGCAACTAAAATTAAAACTATGAATTGGTAGGAAATCAAAAATAACCTAATAAAAGGAGGCAGCCCAAGGTGCTTTGTTAAATAGGTATAGGTAGAGTTGGGTGAACAAAAGTTCCAATAAGTGAAGATAAACAGTGGAAAGAAGTTGGAGGGTGCCAGGGGTGAGGTGAAAGAAGGATCAGGGAAGGAAGCAGGAAATAGGGCAGAGCGGATAGGGTGATAGCTGTCAGTCACAGAGAAAGGGGAAGAAGTAGGTACACAAGGATGTGTACCTACTGCTGAGGTAGTGCCATGTCAGTTGAAACAATCACAGGAACTGTTATCTGTAAGATGCTGATGAAGAGTGCCTTTAAATGGTCCCAGTTTTGGTAAAGAAGAGATATCGCTGGGCAGCGCATCAAACCATAGTGGTGCTCTATATGCAAACAATCGTTGTCCTTGTGTAGTCTGTCATCTTGGGACAGAGAAGAGTTGGTTGACTAAGCTACGCATGTGCTGGGAGTGGCAAGAGGGGTTGAGTAAGTTTGTAACACCAGAAGGCAGGAGCCCAAGAAGTGCCTTTTTAGTTAGCCAGTAGGTTTGATAGCAAATCCTCCCACTTAGCTGAAGCCAACCTGTTTGCGCATACAGTTCACATGTGTAGGTAAGGTGTGCTGCTCCAGTAAGAAGTCAGCATGCTTTATTGAGTGCCACTGATATTCTGCGGAGGGTAATGGTGGAAGCTGAGCCTTAGATAACCAGACCATAGTAAACAATGGATATTATGGAGATATAGATAGCTAGTATAAGGGCATCAGGCATTAGATTGTGTTTATGTCTATGGAGTAACCCTATCTTGATACTGGCAGACCTGGCAACATTCTCGACATGTTGGGCATATGATAGTGAGCTATCCATGGTTACCCCTAGATACTTGAAATGTTGAATTTGTTCAAGTGAGACACCAGAGGAGTTCCTGATGGTTAGGGCACTGGATCTGTGTTTGTTGTGAACACTGCTGAACAACATGACTTTTATTTTTTTGTAGTTCAGAATCAGCTTGTGTTTCCTGAACCAGTCCTTCAGTTCCTTGAAGCTGAGTTGAAGTTGATGTTCCAGTGCTTCAGGGTCAGTGTTGCTAAAGTATATGACTGCGTCATCCGCATAGAGGAGGATCTGCTGATGACAGGAGCGAGGGAGATGTTAAGAAAGATGCTAAAGAGAAGTGGACCCAGTATGGAGCCCTGTGGTACTCCAGAGTGGACATGTTGATGGTCAGAGGTGACATTAGTTATCTACACCTGTTGGGAGCAGCCTACAGGATAGCTTTTGAACCAGGACACAGTATCTGCTGAGAGGCCAATTGAGGAAAGTTGCTTGAGAAGTAGAGCATGGTTCACTGTATCAAAAGCCTTTGTGAGGTCTATGAAGGCCGCACCCACCAATCTACCTTGATCCAGAGGTTGGTGAATGAAACCAGTGAATTCTAGCAGTGCTGTGGTAGTGATATGTTGCTTTCTGAATCCATGTTGTTGAGGGCACTGGATTGAGTATTTTTCCATATACTCCACCAGCTGATCTGCAACTATGCACTCAAGTGCCTTAGACAGAGTTGGAAGTATAGAGATAGGTCTATAGTTTGTGTGTATAGTGCGGTCTCCACTTTTGTGAACAGGGGTAACAAGGGCTGTCTTCCAGATTTGGGGGAATTGTGCCAGTCTCAGTGAGAGGTTTAGAATCTTTGCAATGGGCACCAGGATTTCTTCAATGGTAAAGGCAACTAATTTGAGGTCTAAGGGATCACCACTATGCCTTGACTTCCCGAGTACTTTTACTAGGTATTTCCTGACCATATACAGTGGGACCTCTTTGAAATAGAAAGGAAGTGGTGCAGGAAACTAATCATCTGCCCACTGTTTAGTGTCTTCAGTGATTTCCTTGAAGAAGTCCGGTGGGAGGACACTTCCCAGGCCAGTGAATGCATTATTAAAAGCATTGGCTATGGTCAATGGGTCAAGAGTGGGGGCTCCATTAATATTTAACATGGTGGGTGCAACCTTAGCATCTTTACCTGTTACATCTTTTATATTGTTCCAAAAGTTCTTACTGTCACCCCAAGTGTTAGCAAGCTGTTCCCTATGGTACTTGCTTTTTTCAATGCAAACAGCCTGGATGCACCTATTCCTAGTAGTTTTATATTCTTGTACATTTGCATGCTTGACAGTTGCCTTTGCAAAACACCAGAGGTGATCTCTGTGATTCATCTGACAAATGAGGTTGGCGGATAACCAGGGACTGATGGTGTCTTGGATTTTCATCCTTTTCAAGGGGGTATGGATATCGCAAGCTTCATTAAAGTGCTTGATGAAGTGGTCCAGAGCTATATGTATATCCTTTCTGGCATCAAGTAATAACCAGTCAATGCTACGGTGTTGTTTCAGGGGTTCCAGGTGTCCCCACTTTAGCATCCTGCTGAAAATTATTTTGGGGAGGTTTATTAAATTTATTTGACCAGTTACAGGTAATAGGGGAGTGGTCGCTTAATGCGTTGTGGAGAACATTCATGTTTATGATACGATCTGGATGACTGGACAGTATCCAGTCAAGAAGGGTACTCGTACCCATCTTATAATTAGCCCTAGTAGGTGATGGAGCAAGCTGGGTAAGGTTGAGTGCATAGATTGCATCCTTAAAGGAACCTACTTCAGGGGAATGCTAATTGACATTGAAATCACCCATAATTATCATCTCAGCATTATGGGGCAGGTTTGTAATGTACTCCATCAAGCTATGGAAGCCTGTGAATTGGTCCTTAGGTTGTATGTAGACAGACACAATTGTTAGAGCTTTATTGTAAGCCCCAAGTAGAACATTGATGGCTAACACCTGGGTGGCATTGCCTAGGCTGTCCATAGGTAATGTATGTCCCGTGAGTGTATTCTTGATGTTTATACAATTGGGTATGAAAATCCTGTAACCTCATTGGTCAAAACACATCACATGACCGCGGTATATCCTGTAATAACCCACAGCTGAGAAATGGCATTTATGAAAAACATACTTAAACACATTTAAAATTTATTTTATACATGGGTCCATTGTATAATCACAATAAGACACTCCAGGGTGTGGGTTATTGAGGAATTTACCCACTTCTTGTGTGGCTAAGTCACTAACTTGCACCTTGTGACACACCATACAAGGTGTGGGTAAATCCCCTAATAACCCACACCACCGCCAGCTCTTTTTATTGCTTAAATATGGCACAACCACCCCTCGTTTTATGAGTCTATCCTATCTAAAGATGGTGTAACCAGGTATAGCAAAGCTGTCTGGGATCTTCGGGGAAAGCCATGATTCCACTACAGAAGGGATGTCAGGGTTTTGCTGCGTGACCCAAGCTTGGAGTCTATTTATCTTACATAGGCTGCAGATATTGATAGATGCCAATGCAATTGAACCAGTCTTGTTTGTGCTACTAGGTGAAGCAGATCTTGCTGGTCCAGGGTTAGGGTGCACATTTCCAGACAGTAACAACAACATTAGTATGAGTCTAAGCAGGAAACCTTTCACTAGTTTGAAATTCAACTTGTGAGACTGACATGAGTTTGACCTCTTCCTTCTTTTTATGTGCATTACAGTAAGGCTAAGTGGTAATGACAGTGGTGAGCAGGGCCCAAATTCCCTGATGGATTGCAGGTGCACCAGGAGCCAAGGAGGAGTCCACAAGACTTTCGGAATGTATAACAAATTACTGGTTACAATGCTGGGGTCATAGTTGATGTTGTGTAGGAAGGCAATTCCTTACTGTTGTTGTTGTTGAGTAGGTTCTTGTGGTATACCTTGGTTGAATACAGCAATTAAGAGAAGTATTTCTAGTGTGGTGTGAATAAAATCCATTGCTTTTGAGATTGCAGTACAATGGAGTACATGACATTGACTGGCAATTAAAGGACACTTACTTTCCTGTGGCACAGCATTATACTGTGTAAATGTGTCCCATGGGTCCTCAGCTGCCACCTTAGGCTCCTGAATGGGATCCACTTGCACATCTTTAGTGTATCTAGGCTGAACATGCTCGAGTTCATCAACTAGTTCTTTTAGAACTGCCTGGGCAAATGTTTTCCCACTGTCCATTCTGAAAAATGCAATTTGTATCAGGGGTCAAGTAAAGAAGCAGCTACTAATTCCTTGGATGCCTCATAATGCTTAAAATGAGAATCCGTTGCTGCCAATAGAGCTTTCCACATTGATAGTAAGCCAGTGATCTTCATTGCATCTATGGCATGATAAAGTACTGTAGACGTGGGGATTATGTCTGACACACAAGCTGATTGCAGGCTTAGCCTTCTAGTTTCGTGCTCGAACAGCTTTAAAATGCAGCACACACTTTCTGCAAGTGACCATTGTATAGAGCTAAGAGGTCTGTTCTCAGTCTCAAAGGCATACATTGTAAGAGCTCACCTCTGCTCCAACAGTCTTTACAACATGTAATAATTACTATTCCACCTGGTGGGGACAGCTTGAATAAGCCTGTGTACAGGCACTTGCAGGCTTTTCTGTAGAGCAGTTAGTTTTTCTGTAGCACTACTGGAGTGTTTAAAATGCCCCACTATAGCTCTTCCAACTGCCAGCAAGGCTTCACATGACTTTTGCTTCATTATAGCCTCATGGATGATTAGCTGCAAAGCATGTGCTAAGCACACCTCACTAGGAACACTACTTAACTTCATTGCTTTGGTTATACAGTATTAGGCCCATTATCCCTAATGACTAAATGCCTTTGACTAGCTTGCAACCCCCAGTTGTCAAGCACCTGCGTAAATTCTCTGCATAAATTTTCACCAATGTACCTTTGTGTTAAATGTTTCAGCTCAAGCATAGCACCTCTACGTTTGAAGTTAGCATCTATCCAATGCACGGTGATTAAGACGTGTGATTCAACTGAACACTCAGCAGTCCATGTATCAGTGGTGAAACTAATTGCTGGCACAGATTGCAGTTCATATAATAACTTTTGCTGAAGCTTCTAATACATACATGGAATAATACTATCACAAAAATGCCTCCTTGAAGCTGTCACATAGCTTGGCTCTAACACTGACAGGAGTCATTCAAACCCCACATTATCAACAATTGAATAGGGTTGTTCATCCAAAACCATCATCTCGGCTATGATCTCTGTAATCTGCTTTGCCGTTGCATGATCATTGAGTAAAGGGAGAGTTCAGGCTATGCAAGCTTCCAGTGTAGGCTGCTCTTTTTAAATCCTTTTTGCAGGAGGCTCTTGGCATTCATCTCTGGAAATCTGGGCAAACTTCTCTTTCTCTGCTAACAGCTCTGGGTGCTCTGATATATGTTTATTTTTTAAATGATTAACAAACGCTTAAAGTCCCATAACTTTTCATAGACGAACCCTGACTTACAAAAGTAGGGGTAGTACACAGAATACACTTCACTTTTGCATCAGTTTCAGCATCTAAGTAGAAATACTGACAGACTAAACTTTTTTGAGACATTTTGGCATAAAAAAATAAAGAGAATGGACAAACATGAACAAGCAGCTTGCACCCACAGCATCCATGCAGCTAATGATTGTTAACTGAACCTGCTCCTTAAATCGCCAGTACCCGATTGGGCAAGATATAAAAAAAAAATTGAAAAATCTGATTGGTTTGGGTCACCGGATTGGATATCCATGCATCACTAGTTGTAATGCTTGATGTCACTGTTTTTAAACTCTGTAAATATACAGCACATTGTCACCTGCAGGGTTATTTGAGTCTGGAGGCAGCTTGTACAGAAACAGCAGTGTGCATGTGTGTATTTCCACAAGCCCTTTACCCTGCAGGCTTTAGTAGCCAGCTGCAAATTTCAAGAAAGCATGCACCTGTGGCCTTGACTCTTCTTGGCTGTACTTCATTTAAGCTGCTAACTGACATGCCTAGAAATTAGGGAATCTGACAGTGGGTGCAGCTGTTCAAAAGGGACCATGAGGAGCCAGCTAGTTAAGGACAGAAGACAGGACTAAATCATAGATACCAACAAGGGCAGGGGGAATAGATCAATAACAGAGACTAAGGGAGCTTATATAATTGGAAAGTTAGGATTCAGCTATCTCAGATGACAGTAGGATAATTTTCTGCTGGTGGAGGGTGAGATCAAACAAGACTTAGGAGTTGTCAGCTTAGGCTATGTCAATGAGAGACTGGAGAATGAAAGCTGCTTATAAGAAGATCAAGGGTATGACCATGAGCATGTGTGGAGCCAAGGATGGTAAGGAAGTCGGAAACAATAAGGTCAAAAGGTTATGGACATGGATATTGAAGTCTCTATTGAAGATGATACCAGAAGAGGAGAAATAGTCAAAGACTTGGTGGAGAAAGGATGGGTCTGGCATGTTTGGAAGCTAGATAAGGAAAAGTTTAGCGTAAGGGGGAGGTGAGATGTTTGAAAGAGGCAAGGCACTAGGAGATGAGGGCACAGAATTCAAATGTTGCATTAATGATAATGACAATGTTACCACTGTGGCTCAAGTTGCATGACTATACAAGAGTGTAATAACCATGAGAGAGGGTGATGTCAGAGGGAAGAAACAAATCAGAGTGTAGTAACAACCCTCAGTTAGGCATAATGTATTAATGGCTTTGTCAGTGATAAGGTCATGCATTAGGAGAGAGATTGCAGATTTAGGGAGCAGATCTTAAAAAGGACAGAATTAACCAAGGGTTAGTTCTGCTTCCAAAAGTTCCAAATGATTTGTGCAAATTAAACAGATATATTTGTTCAGAGTGTAACGCCCACCACCCATGAACTACATTACTAAGCCTGTGTGATGATCCTTGGGCAAAGTCTTTTAGATGGTGCCTAGGTTTGGTATATTAGGAGGCACATAGTGTGAAGCTTCCACCTGTGGGAATAATTTTGAGAGAGTGCTGCCAGGATGCTTCAACACATGTAAAATATACAATCCTTCTCTTCAGTGAAAGGTAACCCAATAACACAATCCATACCTCACCTATCACTCTAAGCATGGTAATCAGCAAGATGCAAGGTAAATGCAGTCAAATGAAGGTAAGTTATTTGAGGAACCAGATCTGAACTGGGGAAAGAATGGGTTAAATGCAAACACAATGCACAATATCATTAATCCAGAGTAATGTCCCATCACCCTCTGGTGAGTGGACACAGTCCCTCAAATTCCCCACTGGTGACCACTTAACCACACAGTCCTGCAGAGAGCTCCCAAACAGTTCATGTGTGCACATCGTCTGGTGATTGCAGGCCTGCTGAGATGGACCTCAGTTCGGTACCATCAGAGTTGGTGGCTGAGAATATTAAATAAGGGTTTACAAGAAACAGCAGAACTTACTTGCAGTGGGCTCCTTGCTTTCCTACTGTAGTCTTGCTTGGATTTTGGTCTGTGGTTGTGCAGGAAGCCCAATATCTGCCTAACTATCCCTAACTATAACCAAAGTGGGTTCTGACTCTTACCCAGTACTCACATCCCTCAGTCACTGTGTAGATACTGGCTCCTTTGAGATATCTCCCCCATGACAGGTAGATGCAGGCTGTGTAACCGTGTGGTACACCTAGTTTTCCCCCAGTGGGCAAGGTTGCAAGCAATACCTGATGTGATGAGTCTGGTTTCTCTTCTTCTTAAGAGAGAACATTTCTTCACCTGCCCCCAGCTTTTTTATTAAGGCCCCCTGATGAAGCTCTTGTAGCGAAGCACTGAGGTTTCAGTGTCCGTCAGATTCTCTTTTGGGGTAAGAACTTTTATGCACTTTTTTGCATTCAAATTTGTGAACTCGGTATCAAATGTTATGTGTACTTTGCCATGTTATTTTGCAAGCACTGTTCTGTACAAGCACTTTGTCAGTGCCACTGTGTTTGGAATTGAGCTGGCTTGAATAAAACTGATTTTTGTAGATCTATTTTTGTGCAGTATATGTCTTGGAGTAGCACTTCCATTTAACAATTTTTGTAGTACCCAGGCCTACTCTGAACATACAATGCTTGTTCCTGAATATTTTGCAAAGATTTTTGCAACCAGAAGGCTGGCATTCACTTTGGACCACAAATGCTAGACCCCTGCTGGGACAAGTCCTGACAGCAACCTGAGAGAGCAGTGGCTGACAGCTCTACCAGATCTGAGTTACAGCAGGGCAAGCACTTTTCTCCAGAAATGCTGGAGTATAAGCAAGGCAATCCCTGCTCCTTTTTATCAAAAGCCTATGAAGGCACATTGGCAGTGATGAATTTAGGTGAAATCCAGTTGCAAGGATTTCAGGGGTTGCAGTTTCAACCAAATGACTGATAGTAAAGTATGTATTTTACTTCACACTCTCCCATCACCTCCAGACATGCAGCAAAGTTTTCTCTGGACCCAGATTTGGGGACTCAGTACTGACTGACTGGACAGTATCTCTGGGCAGCTTATTCTAACATCTGTTTTTCAGTTCATTGTCAGTTTCATGAGGAAATGGTCACTGAAATCTGAGCAAGCTTGCAGGCTCTGCAAAGCTAAGCTCAGGGTTGGCTGATGTTCCCAGGCTGGCTATTTGTCCTATGACCCCATCCCAACAGTCCTGGGGTCAGAGATACAAAAAACATGGCTGCTCCCTGTAGCCTTTTTCCTTTTGTTATTCTTTTAAATGTTCTCCGTCCCATAATATGGCTTCTGACCTTCAATTACATTACCTCCCAGTTCCTACTGTCATCAGGAGGACTTGGGGTATGTGTTCATCACAGGAATGTGCTGTGAGGTACTCCAGAAATGTGCTTCAGGCTGGGAGTGAAGTTCTGCTCTGATTTGCTCTGTGCAGCTGTGTACAGCGTGAGGGCCATGAAAAAAAAGAGTTGGAGCAAACCTCTGGGTTGGGTGAGCAGTAGCAGCGTGCATAGCAAAGCCTGAAGGCATGCTCGGTGCTATGTGGAGAGGAGCTGCAGTGTGTATCTCCATGAACCCACTGCCACAGTCCATGAGTGCTGGGAGAGCAGTTAGATGTGGTGCAGCTCCACTTGCAAAGATTTTGGGTGCTCATTGTGCCAGTAAAGAGCTGAGGGTGTTGTCATCTGCTCCCTGGCTCCAATGCCACACTTTGTAGGGCCATGAAAGTAAAAGAAATGCTGTATGGCAACAGACACTGATTCAGGCACAGCCTGAACTGAAGACTGGTCTTCATGTCTTCCACCACATCCTTCTGCAGCAGTTCCAGACAGAACTAGGGGCAGAAGATGGAAAGTTCCTAGGTGGCAACAGGGAGGGAGGCAGCAGTGGTACTTCAGAAAGGAACATAAGATATGCCTCCTTCGGGTGTGGGGATTACAGAAGGTTTATTTATTTATTCAAGTCTTTGATAACCGAGTAGGTGCACTGATCCTGGGGACTATTTTCAGGCATGACCTGGGCACAACATTTGGCACAAAGTCATAGGGTGGGATATTCAAAGGAGTTGCACGTGGCGTAACAGGGCTGCGCCATGCACAACCCACCAATGCACCCCGGCGTGATATTCAAAGGAGCAGGTTGTGCTGTGGAAACCCGATGTGCCGGGGTGCACCAGTAATGTATGTGGTGCAAGTGCGGGGGGTGCCCATGCATATGCGGCACATCCCGATATTCAGCCCGGGATGTGTGGTGCATATGCTGTCACATACCCACCTAGTGCCACACGGGGGGTGAAAAGTTGTGCCCAGTGAAACCAGGAGCAAGTCCTGGCCACCCACAGGTGAGCTGCCATGTTGCAAGGTGCAACATGGCAGCCGCCTTCTGTGAGTGGCCACCTGACCACCCAGGACACAGTACATGAGCCCCCTGCCCAGAAGGTGTCATGCCCCCCCCTTACCCGATCACAGGCATATGTTGAATAAACCCTGTTGGTCCAGTGGACTGCTATCCATTGCCTGATCACGGGCATATGTTCAAATGATCCCTGGTGGTCCAGTGGACTGTTCCCCTTTGCCCGATCATGGGCATATGTTATATATCTCCCTGGTGATCCAGTGGACCGATCCCCAGTGCCCAATCGTGGGCATAGATTAAAAATTCCTGGTGGTCCTGTGGAGCGCCCCCAGTGCCTGATCGTGGGCAGAATGATCTACGGACACCCTGGTGGTCCAGATGTACCCCACTCCCCACCGCCACTGCATCCCCAGCCACCCTGCACCCGGCCCAGTCAGTGGTGAGCAGCAGCACCCCACCCACAAGCCACCCAGCCACCTGCTGACTGACAGTGTACAGTAGGGCTGTATGCCTATTGGTCCACTGCATGGGCCAATGGGCGTGCAGACCATACTATACCCATAGTCCCGAAATGTGATAAAGCGTTCATTCACAATTTGAGACTGTGTAGTACAGATGTGTCTGCATGCCCATTGGCCCATGCAGTCACTAAACGCACTGCCCTACTGTACGCTGTCAGTTGGTGGGCTTTCACAGGCGGGCGCTGCGCCCACTGCTGACTGGGGTGCAGGGTAGTGGGGGATGCAGGGCGGGTGGGGAGGGGGTACCACTGGACCACCAGGGTGTCCGTAGATTGTTCCACCCATGATTGAGCACTGGGGGGGTTCCACTGGAGCACCAGGGATTTGTAACCTATGCCCATGATTGGGTGCTGGGGATCATTCCACTGGACCACCAGGGAGATATGTAACTTATGCCCACGATCCAATGATGGGGAATGATCCACTGGACCACCAGAGATGTTTGACATATGCCCATGATTGGGCAATGGATAGCAGTCCACTGGACTACCGGGGATTACTTAAACACATGCCCATGATCAGGCAAATGGGAGCGGAGCCCGCCATGGGGCAGCAGGGCATTGGTCCGTGATGGCTGTAGTCTGGCAGGGCACCAGGTGCAAGTTGTTGGGGATCAGCACACCACATGCAAATGGAGACATAATGACATGCAAATGGCCCCATTTGTGCCTTGCATGCTTAATGGCCTCATTTGCATGCCCATGGCTGAAAATCGCGTTTGCTGCACCTAGCACAACCGCACTTGCGCTGGCGCAGCTCCCTGCTCCCCCTCTTCCACTCCTGAGCTGGCAGCCACCGTGCTGCAGCAGTGCATGCACCCCTCAGTGCCAAATTCAATGGTGTTGAGCCATGGCACAGCACCATTGAATATTGCCTGGTCCCTGCCCTGGCACAGCCCAGATGCGCTGCGCCCAGGCTTGAGCCCCTGCCTGGTGCAGTCTGAATATCCTACCCCTAGTGTACAGAGGAAACAAAATGAGACAATACAGCAGCTACAATCATTGATACAATGGATGAAGTACAATCAAAAATGTACATCAATTTCACAGAAGAGATAGCAGCAGCCTGATAAATAAAATTACGCAACTGTCAGCACAAAAATTAAAAACAGGTAAACTTTACAGAAGCATACAGGGACTTAGCTGAAGGACAATAATGGTGCATGAAATTACAAACAGATGTGAACCAGGAGCAAAATACTCCAAGAAGTGACAGCCCTGGTGGTGCTGGAAAGACCATGGAGGGGAAAAAGCAGAAAGCTAGCAGACAGGGCAAGCACAGGAGAAAATAGGCAGCCATAAGGAGAGGTTGGGGGGGGGGGCTTCATAAGGATACTTATTTAAAGAGTGGAGTTTCTTTTTGCTGTTAATTACCTCAGTAATTCCATGGACACATTGAGCAAAGACTTGTTTCCAGTTACAATATGGGGAGGGAAACAAGAGAGGATAGAAATATGAAGTACAATAATATATAGCAGGAGAACCCATACAATATGCATGATGTAAATAGCTAAACTGTAGTACATAGTACATAGTAGTTCAGATGTTCAGGATCTATATACAACAAAGTTGGCAGTTCGACTGGAGCACTAACATTAGTACAGTCTGTAGAAGCAAGAGTAGACGTGAAACGCTAAGAGCAATAGATACAAATAAAAAAATAGACCAATCAATCAATCATCGATCAATCAGTCAATCATATTTATAAATAAATAAATTAATACATCTGTGATGGTCATGGAATTGAAGACACGAACACCGAATTCAGGATCCAAAATAAGAGCTGGCTGCCCGAATTTCTTTATTATAAACAAAAGTAACAAAATGAACTGTATATGACAAAATAAAACTCAAAAGGCTTAATCAAAAAGACAACATGAACAGAAATCTCCAGAATCAGCTAGAGAGGAATTAGACCTTGTGCTGTCTAACACACATTGACTTTATCTCCACAGGGTACCAGCTTAAATAGGGGCGGTGTAACATGTGATCCAAAAACTCCATCCACATTATACATTATAACATAAAAATCAGACAGTAATACTTTGTTTTTATTTTTAAATAAATTAATAGATCGGTACTTCCATTAATTCTTCAGTATTGTGGTTCAAAATATTTATACACACTTTTAAACTCATTTTCGTACACCTCTCACTCACAGGTTTCCTCCCAAACTGTCCTGATGTATAAATTATGGGAAAAAGAGGCAAGCCGGCTCTTAGAGAGATGCAGAGACAGTGATTGGAGATCTCCTAGGACGTGTGAGAGGGAAACAAGGCAGACGCTGCAGGAGCTTTGCAACGCTTTGCTGCAGCACACACCTTGGTAACCTTGACATTAAAGGCCACCTGTTTTGGTGCATAAAAATCAAAAGGAGGCTCCCTTGCTTTTATGGGATGTTGTATGTACAACATTTAGAATTTTAAATAATTACCCTTTAGAAAGTAATTGTAATTTTCCCCTGAGGAGCTGGTTGTGTAGTCCTAACCACTTTCTGGATTGCCAGCTTTGCTTCGGCACTCATGTGTTTGGTGACATATGTATAGGGAGAGTTTGTCGGCATGCTCCACACAACTCTATGTCAGACAGTTCATTTTCATACTGCACATGTCCTGTAGCAATAGATAGTGCAGTTTTGTATATCACCACAGGAACTGTGTGGGGCAAGTGGTTGCTGGTCAGGGAGGAAAATGGTGAGTAAGTACCAACTACCATGTGGGGTGGTTGGCATGGGTGGAGCCACTGGAGTACCAGAGATACATTCCTTAGTACAATGGGGATTTGGTGAGGAAGGGCCAACTGGAGGCCCATTACTGGGTGCTCCCGCCACCAAGATCTGCTCTCCATCACTGACCTTGTGGCGAGATGGCTCTCCTGCTTCCACTGCTG
Source organism: Neoceratodus forsteri (assembly GCA_016271365.2). Taxonomy (NCBI): domain Eukaryota; kingdom Metazoa; phylum Chordata; order Ceratodontiformes; family Ceratodontidae; genus Neoceratodus; species Neoceratodus forsteri. The sequence goes on from CM057458.1 coordinate 561,176,744, forward strand.
GCCGCACACTGCCTGCTTCCCTGAAGCTGAAGGCCCATTACTGGGCACTCCCTCCACCATGACCTGCTCTCCATCACCTACCTTGCAGTGAGATGGCTCTCCTGCTTCTGCTCCCAGCCACACACTGCCTGTTCCCCTGAAGCTTGAAGCCCATTACCGGGCGTTCCATCCACCAAGACCCGCTCTCCATCACTGACCTTGAAGTGAGATGGCTGTCCTGCTTCCACTGCTGGCCGGACACTGCCTGCTTCCCTGAAGCTGGAGGCCCATTACTGGGTGCTCCCTCCACCAAGACCCACTCTCCATCACCGACCTTGCGGTGAGATGGCTGTCCTGCTTCTGCTGCCGGCTGCACACTGCCTGATACCCTGAAGGCATGCTAGCTGAAGCTTGTTCTCTAGTGCATGCATTTTGTTGTTTAACATTTTTATTAGTATTATTTTGGACAGTACACACATATAGAGGCAGAGTATTGCACTTACATATCTGAATCATATCACAACATTTAGCAGGGCCAGCGAGTACAATAACCACATATTCACTCCATGGGTTACAGACTTTAAAACCATGAATCTTAGCATAATGGTTATGTTACAGTCCTTGGCTCCATGAATTTATAAGCCGATGTAGGTTCACTCCTCCCCAAAAGAAGGGAGCCAGGTAAAAAGGAAAATACATATGTAGCGGAGGAGAGATAGAACAAGTAGGCCTAATTCGCAGTCCAACTTCTCTACCTCAAGCATGTCCATCTGCACTGCATGTTGCAATATCAACTATGTACAAAAGGCAATCTTAGCTGAAACATACAAATAACCAGATTAAGGAAAGGGACAAGAGGACTACTGATACTCAACCCAGACCTATTTGTGAGGGGGGGAAAAAAATCTAAGAAACAACATTGGAGAGTGTATTGTGGCAATACTTAGACCTTAAATATAGCTGCCAACTTTTATCGTACAGAGTTAAAGAGCCTTGGGCAAAACTGGAGATCTTCTCGAATGTGGCCTCTTGAGCAAGTGCCAGGAGGAACTCATGCACAGTCGGAATCTCCGGGGTTCTCCATCTCCTCAATATGAGTCTCTTGGCCAGTGCCCCAGCCACTGTGATCCATTGTGCCACAGGGCTGTGTTTGGGCACGGTCGATCTACTGCAGCCCAAAAGGAGCAAAAGAGGGTACGGACCAGTATTGGGGAACACCTGTTGGCACATGTCCTGGATTTCTGACCAAAAGTGCTGAAGATTGGGGCAGTTCCAGAGTATTCGAGACAGGTGGGCACCAGGGTTACCACATCTCCAGCATGTGTCTGCCGGTATAAGCCCCATCTTGACTAGTTTAGCCGGGTCTCTATACCATCTATGGAGGGTCTTATTCATAATAAGTCATGTACGCCCATCCCGGGCAGGCTAAATGAATTCGCACCCATCCTTGTTCCCATTGTTGCTCCGAGATAGAGATCTGTAATTCCTTCTCCCATTGCAATCTGGCTTTTTGGGAGGGATCTGTGGTGGATTCTCGGGGCGCACTATATATGCGGCTGGCTCTATTCTTGGTTAGCCTACCCCATGAAAAAATGGGGTGTGCGCTTTTCCCTGATATATTGTGGGAGGGGCAATTTGGGAAGGTGAGATATGGCATCTCTTAACTGGAGGTATCTCCAAAAGTGAGATGTAGGGAGATGGTATCATGCCTTCAGAGATTCGAAAGAACCTATAACCGACGTACTAGGGATTAGGCGGTCCTGTATTGAACAGATACCTTGTCCCATCCAGATTTTCCAATTCAAGGAGGATTTCCCTATTTTCAGGGCAGGGTTATCCCATATAGGCATATGATCCCAAGGAGCCATGTCATGGCCCAACAGAGCCATTGCTTGCCTACAATACTTTATCAATAATAATATAGCGGGGGAAAGGCATGTGGGTAAATTCTTCTTACCATAGAGGATGACCGCTGTGGAGGGAGAGTAAGTTAGGGAGGCTTCTAGATGGAGCCAGTTAGGAGAGGCCTGTCCAATTTTAGAAAACCATCTAAGAGTCTGAGACAGAACAAAGGCCATATGATAGTGCTGCAACCAGGGGAGTCCCCAGCTGCCCCTTTTCCAGTGTTGTCGAGGTTTAAGTTTACTGTATCGAGGGGGTGTGCCCTCCCACAGGAAATTGCCCATCAGGGCCTCCAATTTCTGGAACCATTTTTGAGGTATAGACATGGGTAAATGAGCCAATAGGTAAAGCATCTTAGGGGCAGCCATCATTTTGATCGAGTCAATTTTACCAGCAAGTGAGAGCTTCAATGCTTTCCATCTGTCAAATTCTAGCCTCAGGGTATCAATCGAGGGATTGAAATTAGCTGCAAGCATTTTAGATAGATCTGGATGTAAGATAATGCCTAGGTATTTTATACCTTGGGGGGACCATTTAAGCCCCATGGCAATAAATTCCTCTCCAGAGGCTGAAGAATTCAGTGTAAGGATTTCAGTTTTGGACTGATTTAGCTTTAGCCCAGATATCTTTGCAAAATCGGTCAAGATGTTAAAGACTGTCTGGATCCCTAATGAGGTATGTTCAGTAGTAACAAGGAGATCATCTGCGTATAAAAAAAGTGTTATAATTGGCATTACCCACTTGGATTCCAGGGATAAGATTGGAGGATCTGAGTGCAATGGCCAGGGGTTCTATAGCTAGAATGAAAAGAAGGGGGGAAAGTTGGCATCCCTGTCTTGTACCCTTCTGTAATTGGAAGGGCCGAGACAGGGAGCCATTGGTCAGAACCGAGGCTAAGGGAGAAGTATATAGGAGTCTAATCCAGGCAACATACTCCGGGCCGAATCCCATAATAGAGAGAGTATGAAATAGGAAGGGCCACTCGACCGAGTCAAAGGCCTTTTCGAAATCAATAGCCAAAGCTACTGAGGGGATTGATGAGAGTTTGACAGAATGCAATAGGGACCCTAGGGTTCTATGATGATCCGACCCCAGACGGCCCTTAACAAAGCCCGCTTGTGATGGATTAACCAGACCTTGTACAAAAAGGTTCAAGCCGGCCAGCAAGAACCTTGGCCAATATATTGGCATCTGCATTAATGAGAGAAATGGGGCAATAACTGCCTGGAAGCACTGGATCCTTTCCTTTTTTGGGAAACACTGTAATGATGGCTTCTCTCATGGAGGGAGGCAGATGTCCCTTAAGTAGGGAATGTTGGAATACCCGAACCAAGTAAGGGGCCAAATCAACTCCCCGTAGTCGATACAGATCTAAAGGCAATCCATCTTTCCCTTGGGATTTACATAGATTCATAGATTTAATCGCCTGGGTCACTTCTCCTGCAGTTATTGGAATTTCCAGCAGTTTGGCCTCGTAACCTGAAATTCTGGGAATAGGTAATGAGGTTAGGAAGGCTTGGATCTTTGCTGGATCAGGGGGGTTGGAGAAGCATACAGATTTTCATAGACATGATTAGGTTTATCCCAGAGTTTGTACGACATGAAGCCCCTTTCATATCATCTAATACATGTATCACCTTGGAGGCTTGTCATCGTTTAAGATGGTAGGCCAAAAGCTTGCTGGCCTTTTCTCCCCCTTCCCAAAAAGCATGACGGATACATCGGAGATTTAGCTAAGCCTGTCGAGATAAATGGGCATTTAGTGAAATTCGTGTGCTGGCTAATTGTGCTAATAAGGTTGAAGACGGGGATTGATTTTTGAGAGCTTTGTATTGGGATTCCAAATTATATAATTGCTTCACCAGCGCCCTCTGGTCCGCTTCCCGCCGGCACCTCCTGGCGGCAGCAAAGGCAATTATCCTGCCCCTAATAGTAACTTTAAAGGCCTCCCATAAGGTCGAATTGGATACCTCCTCATTATCATTATCCATCCAGTATTCTGATACTGCCGGACCAATCCAGTCTAGAAAGGTTACGTCCTCTGGCAGGAGAGGGTCTAAATGCCATGCGGGGGACCGATAAGAATCCTGTCCCCTTTTAATGACTAATTCCAGAGGGGCAAGATCGGAAACAAAAATTGGATGCATCAGGGCACTAACCACCTTTTCATAAAACCCAGAAGTTATTAGCCAGAGATCTATCCTGCTGGAGTTCCATAAGTCGGGGAGAAACATGAGTAATCATACATTCCTGGGTGTAGTGCCCTCCAAGCATCCAGCAACCCAAGTTCGGACATTAGTTTCCCTACTGCTCTCCTAGCCTGTCTATCGTGTTCAGGGGATTTATTGCTTCTATCTATTGAGTGATCTAATGTTAAATTAAAGACTCCTCCTAAAAGTATTGGGGCTCTGTTTTTGTTAAAATCCAGCAGGGCCTGGTTGATTGTATGAAAAAATTGAGGGCAGTCCTGGTTGGGAGCATATAAATTAGCCAGGACCAGGGGGCCTTCAGGTGTTTCAACTTCTGCTATGATCCATCTCCCATCATGATCTCTTATATAATCCTTCACCTTCCATCCCAGATTTTTGTGAAAAAGTATAGAAACCCCACCTCTTATGGGAGGGTGCCATGCTATGAAGTTCTTTACTCACCCAGCCCTGTTTAAGCTTCATGGCTTCCCTGGAAGAGAGTTTTGTCTCCTGCAAGAAGGCCACCATAGGGCCTAGTTTTTTAAGTGTAGTAGAACTTTATTTCACTTAATAGGGGAGTTTAACCCCCTCATGTTCCATGAAATCAGCTTAATCTCCATTTGAACCAATCATAAAAACAAAAAAGCAACAGGAATATGTAACCGGAAACAATATATAAAAGGTCTGAGTTTGGCACCATTGCTTTCCTTACCCCCCCTTCTAATATTGAGGAGCATATCCTCACCCCATGAGTAAGATTGCCACATAAAGAGTTAACACTATAACATAGTACAAACTTTTTAACCTGAAGCAAAAAAGAACTACTATTTACAACACCCAGTGACAGGAGGAGATTCAAACCATTGTTGTTAACAGTACCCATTTCCTCGCCCCTCTGTTCACTACCTCACAGACTCACACATGACCAGCATCCACTGAATGTGTCAGCTAAGAGTAGGCCCAGACACCAGTAGAGGTCGCTGGGAGGTACGCAGCCCCAGATACTCATATCAAAAAAAGGTGAACTGGTTCTCCTCATAACCCCTATAAAAAAAAAAAGGAAGGAGAAACTAAAACTTCCATGCAACAACAGCCTATAATCATCATCCAGCAGGCTGATGGGCGGGAATGCTAGAGGCCCACCCAATTCCCTCTACATACCCCAGTAGTGTTGTCGAGAATGAGTACAGTTGGGCCCTAAGTAAAAAAAAGAAAAAAAATATATGCCTCTCCCTGTATCGTCAGTCACCATAATTAGAGGGCTACCAGATATAGTACTGGTATATACTGAGACAGCAGGAGATACATATAGAAAAGAAGAAAACAAACAAAAAAAAAGATAAAGTCCCGAATAAATAACAATGCATGTCTCATGGGCCCAACACAGCCTTCCTCAAAGGGGGAGAGACCCCCTTTACCCCTGGGGCCCCTGAAAAAAAAAAACTTCCCTGATCAGAGGAGAGGGCTGCCTTATCCACAACCAAATGTGGTACTGTAAAAAAGGGGGATTAACAGCCACCGTCAGCCTGCAGATTCAACAGCTGGAATAGAAATATCCATATCGCTGGAGGAATTTTCAATGTCTGGCACAGCTGTTGAGGTCGCATAGTCTTCCGATGGGGTGCCCACTGGTTCCTCGGCCCAAAGAAGATGTTTTGCAGCAGCAGCAGACTTCGAGCCCTCTGAGCGAGAGCGTCTGAGAGGAAGAGGCAAATCGCAAGGTATATCTTCAGAGGGGAGATCCATCAGCGCCTTGAACTGATTATTACTTATGTCTGGAATCAGCATATCTTGAGAGCCCTTGAGTTCGGGGCTGCAGCTGCGGCTTCTACTTCTAGAACGGAGCCTTGGAGTTTTGTCTATGTGTCCCCCCTCAAACCTAGCCCTTCTCCTATTCTTTTTCTTGTTGCCAGAAACTTTTGAGGAGGAAGCCTGGGTAGGAGTCTCAGGATATTTGACTGACTGAGGGGGAGAAGCTGATAACACTCCAGATGCCCTAGTTTTTGCAGTGTCTATCGAGACACGATGTATAGGCGGGGCCCCAGAGCTGCGGTTGTCTCATAACTTGCCCCAGTTTAGTTTAGGAGATTGGGATGAAATAAAGTCCTCCGCAGATGCTGGGTTGTCAAAGACCCACTGCGTCCCATTCACCACAATTCGCAGAGACGCAGGGTATTGGAGAGCATACTCGAGTACCAACCCAGCACACGCTCTACGTGCCACTGTGAAGGCCCTTCACCTGTTTGAAACTTCTTGCGAATAGTCAGCAAAAATTTGAATCTTGTTGCCCTTCCAAAATAGTTCTTTTTTTTGCTGAGCCAAATGAGTTTGCGGTCCTGGAACCGGAAAAATTGGGCTAGTATGGTGCAGGGGCATCCACCAGGGGCAGGGCGAGGAGCAAGGGTTCTATGTGCTCTGTCTATCTCTCATGGGGTTTCACATCACCCATCCAACAAGGGGGAAGCTCTTTTTGTAAGAATCATATAACATCATTGTCCTCACAGCACTCCGGGAAACCCAGAAACCTGAGGTTATTCCAGCAGCTGCGATTTTTGAGGTCTTCAAGCAAGGGTCCATAGAAGATACATGAGCTGTTTCTGGTCATATATTTTAGCCCCAGCCTTGCACCAGCCATCCTCAGCCTCTGCCAGTTTGTGCTCAGAGACACAGGCACGTGGTGATAAATTGACGATATCCTCCGTGTTTTTCTTTAGCCACGTCTAGTCTTTCCATACGGTGTAAAATTTCGGCGAACATCTGCCGTATTCTGATTAAATTGCTCTCCGGTGTTGTCTGCATAGGAACCGGCTCCATTCTGATGCACTGATAGGCTGCAAATGAAGTGGGACACCGGATATGAGGTTGTAATCAAATGGATATCCAGTTATCGATCAAGAAATAGTTATCCGGATGACCACCATTAGATTGTTAGTTTAGCTTTGTGCTGTTATGCAGGAATGAGTCCTTAAAAGCAGGATTTTGAGGGAATTTTGTACGGAGCTAGATGTTTAGATGTCCATTCGGCTCAGCGGCTGGCCACGCCCCCTAGTGCATGCATTTTGGTTCCTACTGTTGGCTGCCTGCTCACACCCTGAAGCCTGCCATTGGCTATGCTTCTAGCCTTCGTCTTTTCTTAGCTCACACTGATCCTTTCGACTTGAATTTTGAAAAAAGGTTTTCAATTGCATTGTTATACCGTCCACTTTTTGACAATTAGTTCTACAGTGTACAGCATTTAATTAGATCTACTGTGTCTGGGCTGTGTTCTATCGTAAGAGTGAGTTAATTGAAGTAAAGAAGGGAAATGTGTGGGGGGCCCTCAAGGAGGAGTCCAAGGGGACCCTGAGAATATATTTTTAAATACAGACCCTTGTGATGGCAGGTAAGGGTATGATTCTTTGTTCCTATAATGTTAATGGCCTTACAAGCCCTGTTAAAAGATCTAGAATACTGAGCCAGGTAAGGAAAGCTGCGGCAGATTTTTTATTGTTCCAGGAGACCCATTTGTCGACGGAGGAGCATAATAAGTTCCTAAAATTGGGTTTTGGGGAAATGGCTGCATCCTCCTATAAGAACGATAGAAGGAAGGGAGTGATGGTGTTGGTGCCTTCTAATTTCCCACTTGAAAAAATGGAGGCTAAGACAGATAAGGAGGGACGATATGCGATGCTGAAAGGTAAATTTAGGGGCAATGTTGTCACACTGGCATCCGTGTACTTTCCCCCTGGCTCAACATTACCTGAGTATCGTTCCTTTCTAGCCACTCTGTTAGAGTGGGGGGAAGGAGTCATAATTTGTGGGGGAGACCTTAATCTGCCCTTGAACCCAGATATGGACTCTTCCTCGAGGGTAAGAGGGAAACCACACAGAACAGCTAGGAAAATCCAGAAATTGATAGGAGAAATTGGATTATTAGATACCTGGAGACACCAACACATTAGACAGAGGGACTATACCTTTTTTCCTGCGGCCCATAACACATATTCAAGGCTAGACTACATTCTAGTCACGAAGACTGAGGTACAGAGAATTGAGAACACTTGGATAGGGGACTTACTCTTGTCTGATCATGCGCCCATATATATAAAAATAGACCTAGGGGAGACTCGCCAGAATACCTTATGGTGGCTGAACACCTCTCTTTTGAAAGATAAAGAAATCAGGGACCAAATAGTAGAAACCTATATGGCTTACCTTCTAGATAATACAGAGTAGGATACCACACAGGCCATCCCCTGGGACGCCGCAAAAGCTGTCCTGTGAGGTAAATTTATCCAACTGGCCTCAAGGAAAAAGAGGGAGAGGGAGAGGGAGGCCAGAAGACTTAAGCTAATGGGGCTGATAGCAGATTTGGAGGGGCAGCAAAAGCAAAAGTATGACAAGGAGTGGAGGAGACAGTTGTTGGACTATAAGAGAGAGTTGACAGGAACTTTGGATTATCAGGTGGAACAGAGGCTGCTCTTTTTGAGACAACAACATTATGAGGGGGGACCTCGATCACTGCGTTACCTTGCTTGTAGGTTGAGGGCAAAACAGGCAAGAGCAACAATAATGAAGGTGTGGCATCCAGGGATAGGCAAAATGGTTCAAGGGGTCCATGAGATAGCAGATGCCTTTAGAACATATTATACTAAGTTATACGCAGAAGACACAAAAGAAGGAAGGGAAGACATAAAGAGATTCCTGAGTTTGCTTAAACTACCGGGCCTAACTAGGGAGCAAGAGGAAAGGTTAGTGAGACTGGAGGAAATAATGGAGGGGATTAAAAGGCTTAAGGTGGGTAAATGCCCGGGGTCGGATGGACTCCCTGCGGAGTTCTATAAATGTTTTGGAAAACAGATACAGACACTTCTGGGGAAGGTTTTTGATGAGGTCATGAGAGATGAGGCTGCAGCCCCTCCTTCTTGGGCCCAGGCGGTGATTTTGGTGATACCCAAGCTGGGAAAGGACCCTACAAAATGCCCTTCATATAGACCGATCTCCCTATTGAACACGGATTATAAAATACTTACATCTCTTTTGGCCAGATGTATTCAGGAGCACCTCCCCTCTTTTGTACAGATAGACCAATCCGGTTTCATACCGGGCAAACAAGCACAGGATAATCTACGTAGAACAACACATATAATAGATCAAATCTCCATGCAAAATTTACCGGCGTTGATAGTAAGTCTTGACGCTGAAAAAGCATTTGATAGGGTATCATGGTTATTTCTGAAAGAGGTCCTTTCCTGGTTTGGGTTCCCGAGGCAGCTGATAACGGCTATATTTAAGTTATATGAATCTCCGAGAGCACAGGTCAGAGCGAATGGACATATCTCTGGGACTTTTAATTTAGAAAGGAACGCGACAGGGGTGCCCTCTCTCTCTATTTCTGTTTGCCCTGTTCATTGAACCTCTTGCTCAGAGCATCCGTCAGTGCCCAGAGATAAAAGGGATTAATATGGAGGGACAAACCCACAAACTGGCTCTGTATGCTGGTGATGTTCTTTTGTACGTGGCAGACCCTGTGAAGTCTTTGCCAGTGGTATTCAGACGGCTGGATAAGTTTTCGGGGTTATCTGGCTATAAACTGAATAATAATAAAATGGAAATTCTCTGTTTCAATTTTACCCCAACTGAGGAGCTTAAAAGTAAGTACCCCATGTTATGGGATCAGACAGAGATAAAATATTCAGGAGTAAAGTTGGGTAGGAACAATACACAATTGAAAGAACTGAACTATCCTCCTATAATAGCGCAGCTTAAAAGTGACTTTCAAAGATGGTCCCTTCTACCCATCTCACTTAGTGCTAGGGCTCAAGCCCTCAAGATGAATGCACTATCACTCCTTCTCTACTTATTTCAATGTGTCCCATGTCTGTTAACTCCAGCAGATCTGGAGACTTGGCAGGGTATGTTTTTCTCCAATTTATGGAAGGGTAAAAAACCTAGATTAAGAAGATACTTGCTTTATCTTCCTAAGGAAGAGGGGGGCCTTGCGTTCCCATGCTTGCAGGGCTACTGGGTGGCAGCCCAGATGAGGGTTTCACTACTTTGGGGCAATCCAGGATACGACACCCATTGGAAGCGAATAGATCTTTGGAAACAAAGGGATCCCCCTTTGCGGGCGGTGATGTTTGGGCCTCTGGACACAGGGGAAATGTTTGGTCTCTCAGGTACAAGGGCGGTGTTGGAAGGATGGAGATGGGGAATAAGCAGGGGGGCCACATTTGGGAATTTGTGGAGGTGTAGATGGTGGGCATATGACCGTCAATTTATACCAGCAACGCTTGATAAGTGGTATCAGAAACAAGCTAGAAGGGGTCTGTGCGCGCCTTATCAAATAATGTCGGGGAATACCCTTCCCTCCTTTGAAGCAATCCAAGAAAAATATGGCCTGAAGCAGACAGATAAAATCAGGTATTACCAGTTGAGAGACTATTTGAATATAAAAATTAACAAGATAATGCTGGAGGAGCCAGTGTTGGAAGAGAGAGGGCTATTTCAAAGAGTGTGGGGGGCAAGGGGGCTGACCACGCCATTTCATTGCTGTGTAATAATTATGTGGCAGATATGGCCAACACGTCCCAGCACATAAAGAAATAATGGGAACAGGACTTAGTAATTCCCATAACAGATAAACACTGGTCTCTGATGTGTAGAAGTACATGGTCATCTTCTAGTTCTTTGATGTGGAGGGACTTCTACTGGAAGTTGAAAACCAGATATTTCTTAGTGCCAACACAAATGGTTCATGTGAAGGGAGGGGCCATGGCTGGGTGTTGGAGGGCTTGTGGAGAACAACATGCCTCACAGGTACATGTCTTTTGGTCATGTCCAGGTATCACTGTTTATTGGATGGAGGTTACGAAACATCTAGAACAGATATTTGCAATTGAGATGCAGTTAGGACCTGAACACTTGGTTTTGGGACTAATCCCAGGGGAAGTTAAAGATAAGGATGCCAGATACCTATGGAAGATCCTGGTTGCGGCAGCCCTAAAAATTATTACAAAGAATTGGTTGCAGCCAAGGGCCCGGGGGGTAGGGGAATGGAAGGATATGGTTGAATCCATACATTTGATGGAAAGGTTAATGATCAATCTTAGGCAAAAGCCACAGATATATCAACAGAAATGGACCAGATGGTTACTCCATGACAGTGGTTAAGAGTAAGATGCCTGAACTGTACTAAAGAGATATTTATCTTTTACACCGGAGATAGAGAATGTCCCCCGATAGACTCCTGTTATGGGTATTCTCTGGATGACAGACAACTAGTTATAGATAGTGAAAGGACGGAACACATCCCAGACAGTAACACCTACTGTTACTGTTCTAGTTAGATTGTAGTAAAGTTGGCTACTATGAACCAGAAGTGCTGTAATATATCTGTAATGTTGTCAGTACTAGGGGTTCTTACCCCAAAGAACAACACGTGATTCATGAAAATGATGTAACAAATGCTGACAAATGAAAGTTAATAAACTAAGTATAAAAAAAATAATTAGATCTACTGTGTACAGCTTTGTTTTAGTTCTGAAGTTTTCGGCGCTGAATTAGTTCCAGTTTACAGCTTTGAATCAGCTCTACAGTGTACAGCTTTGCATTTTCAAGCCTGTTTCCTACTTTTACGGTGCTGAATTCTTCTGCCTGCTACTTAATTTTCCTGCTCTGAACTCTCCTGCCCATTTCTTAATTTTCCTACTCTGAACTCTCCTGCCTGTTACACAATTTCATAATTTCTCTCCCTGCTTTTTACTGTCTTGTACCGCTCACCCAAATCTTGGGGCTCTCGGGGTCCGTCCTTCTCCTGTTCTGGCAGGGCTGACCTTTGAGTCCCCCTCCTCCTGTTTCTCTGTAACTATCCTCTCACTTACATATTTGCTCCTGTCCTGATTTCTGTGCTCTCCTGCTAATTTAGCTATCTCCAGTGCCCCTGCTGTTTCTCTGTCTCTTTTCCCCTGTCTGCTCCACACCCACCATTCCCTCTACTTGTTTATTAATTTTCTGTCTCTGTTCCCCTGTCTGCTCCCTGCCCACCATTCCCTTTACTTTCTTAATAAATTTCTCTTCTCCCTTTTCCTTCTTTCCAGCTGAAGGCCCATTCCAGGCACTCCCTCACAAGACCGCTGTTCATGACTGACCTTCAAGTGACTTGACTCTCCTGCTTCTTCTGCGCCAGGCACACCTGCTCTGAAGAATGCGCTGAAGTGAAACTTGTTCTCCGGCACATGCATTTCAGCTCCTACTATTGGCTGCCCACTCACACCCTGAAGCCCACCATTAGCTACACTTCCAGCCTTCGTTTTTATTTAGCTCTCTCTCTGCATCTTTCGACTTGAATTTTCTCCCACCTGTCCACCCCTGCCCCTGACACTCTTTTAAATAGACTTTCATCCTGCTAGGCTTCACCCCTCTAGACTTTTCACGCTCTCTCTCACTTTGCAGCAAGTTTCTTGTCTGTCTTAAAGGGGCTGAATTGCACAATCATTTAAAGCCATCCCTGACTTTTCTGCCCTTCTCCTCCTCTCCTTCAACTATTACCCTACTTTACTACTAGATCCTGTTTTCTCTCATCACCCAAAACTATGAACCCCCTCAAGTTTGCACTCCTGAGAGTAATTTCACTTTCTCTTTTCTTTCTGTCTAGCTTCCTTAAGAATTATCACACTCATACCTCTCTACCCTCTTGCCCTTGCCTTCCCTTCCCCTCCAAACCTCTCTGCCTTGCATCCCCCCACCCCTCTTCATCAACCCTGAACCTTCTTTGCCCCAACTCACAATCTACCTCCTCAATCCCTCACCCTAGCTTTTTCTCCCTCTTCCTCTTCCCCTTCCCCACTCAAATTGTCCCGATCACCCCCACCTGTACCCTTAGACTCATTCTTAACAAACTTTGCCTTTTTCATGAATTCTCCCCCTCCTATCACTTTGTTTCATCTACCTTACAACACCACACTGGGCCTTTATCCCATAACCTCTCTTATACTACTCCTCCTACTCATCTCAGGGTCCATCCACCCTAACTCGGGTCCTCCTCAGGCTGCCGCTTTGAACCCCACTTCTCCCCCTAAACACTCCAGACAGCTCAGAATTATGCACCTCAACATCCAGAATCTGATGGTGAAAAAAACAGCACTTGAAGCATGATTAGCCACCAACACCTTCAACATTATTACCCTCACCGAGATGCAGCTCACCAATAAGATCCCCTTTACTGAAACAAATCTTGAAGTATACTCACTCTTCAAGAAGGACAGGTTCAGCAAAAGTGGGCAGATGCCTCTTTTGGATTGCAAATCATCTCACAGCCACTGCATCTGAGTTTCCTCCTGATATCCCCCACCTTGAATCCCTCTCCATAAATCTCCTCCTCGGTAACAAGACCATAACCATCAGCATTGCATACGTCCCCCCGACACTCCTTTTAATGAACTTGATGCTTTTCTCACTTTCAGGAATTCTCTTCCTCAGGGTAGGGAATGGGTCATCCTTGGTGACTTTAATCTTATTTGACTAACCCCACAGTCAGACAATGCCAAGAAATCCATCATTATCCCAGGCCTCCACCAACTAATCTCCTACCCTACCCATACTAACTACAGGACCTATTACAAAGCCCTCCTAGACTGGATCCTAGTTTCCAACCCCCCTCGTGTCTCTGCCTTAGGTGTTCTCCCTGATTGTATTACGACCACTATGCAGTCTGCTGCTGCTGGTCCTCTAAAACCCCTTGCAGGATGGCCAGCTTGGTGGCACTGAGAGTTGAGCACTGGATGCCACACCTCATGCCATGCCGACAACCCGGGTTTGAATGTGGATTTGGGTCATCGGGGGTCAGCTGGGGGGAGGAGGATTCAGCATCCCTGGAACTGCTCTTCTCCTCCAGGGAGGGACTACCATGTAGGTGATGGCTCCTAGAGGAGGCTAGGGGGTAGTGCAGTTTGTGGAGTAGTGAAAGGGTCTGCACCAGTGGACGTCTGGTATGCGGCACATGGGAACACATGCCGTAGCATCCTTGGTGTTCCTGCATGCCTGCACCGAGGGGGGGATTGAAGGTGAAAAACATCAGCTGAATCCTCCGGCGCTCATGATGGTTTCCCTGCGACGCTGCACAGGATGCTCCAGGAGCTCATTCTGGCCCTGACCCCTTGGTCTTCCATGTTGGGGGTCCATGAAGTGGCCTTAGAGAGAGAAAGACATAGAGGGAGGTTGTAGCTCGGGCATGGCACCTGGTGTGAGAGCTACCAGGGGACCAGATTGGGGGACCGTACCACCACCCCAGCCGAGGAGGTAAGGCGAACTACATAAAGAAACTAAAAAAAAAAAAATTAAAAAACCCTCACAGGGAACATAAATTCATCCATACAAAACAAATAAGAAAACTAGATCCTCTCATTTAATAATGTTGTCCTGGCCACAGACTGGTCCTTCACTGAATCCATTCTGGGCATCGACTCTGCCCTTGAAATATTCAGTAACACATTTCTTGCTCTTTGTAACTCCTTTCTCCCCCTGAAAAAATTAGGGTTAAAGGTAACAGTCATGAATGGATCTATTCTAACCTACTGAAACTCATGAGAGAAAGAGATCGGGCATGGTCCAAATACAGGAGACTGAAACTCCCACACCTCCTTTTTCAGTACAAAACCCTACGAAACAGATGTAAAGCTGTGGTCCAGTCTGCAAAAATTTCCTTCCTGTCAGAAAAACAATGTAGCTCTTTAGGTAACCCTAAACACACCTGGAACATCTTTAACAACCTAATCAGTAGAGGGCATAATGACGAGCAAATTTGTCTCTCCTCAGGGGAAAAGACTATCACTGATCCCCTAGAAATTTCCGCTATCTTTAATCACTTTTTTTAGTGAACTGGACAAATACAAGACAAACCAACCAAACTATGTCTCTGCCCCCCAACCCCACCTCCTTCTATTTTTGGTACCTCTCCTTCCAAGTGGTTAAACTCATTAAAACTGATGACCCCAGGCCATACATCGGGCCTGACAACATTGAATATAGGGTCCTCAAACAAGTATATGAATCTCTGGTGGTTCCTCTCACCAACAGTTTTAACCATTCCCTCTGCACAGGCCCTTTTCCTCTTAAATGGAAATGCGCTATTATCAAACCACTCCATAAATCCGGATCATCCGGACATCAATGATTACAGCCCCATCTCACTCTTGGCACCCATTTCCAAAATAATTGAAAAAGTCATCCATAAGCAAACCATTGACTTGCTCACTAAACATAACCTTCAGACCGAGGCCCGACACAGGTTCAGGGCTGGCCATAACATAGAAACTGCATTTACAAAATTTACTACCTGCATCCATAAAGCCCGCAAGGAAGGCCTTTATGCTGGTTCACTTTTTGTAGATCTCACTAAAGCGTTCGATCTCGTAGACCACAATGTCCTACTCACCACCTTAGTAGGTCTCCATTTCTCTCATGGTGTCTTAGTCTGGTTTCAAAACTACCTTTGCCTCGGATCACAACAGACCATTATTAATGACCCCCTCTCAAACTCCTGCCCCATTAAATGTGGAGTACCACCTGGGTCCCATCCTTGGTCCCCTTCTTTTCTCCCTTGTGGTTAACTCCCTGCCTCAGATATGCTCTCTACTGAGCTAATTCTTTATGCCGACAATGCTGCCCTCTTTTGTAAAGACAAATATCACTCCTCTTTACTAAATAAACTTCAGCTGGAATTCCTCAGACTCCACTCCTGATTCTTGTCCTGGGAACTCATACTCAACTCTAAAAAAAACAAAGGCCATGGTTTTCTCCAGCCCCAGAAAGCCCTTGCCTTCGATTTCTCCTTGCATGACAATGATGGTAACCTGACTGTCAGAGTGAACAAAGTCAAATACCTTATCCTGCTCCTTGACTGCCACCTTAACTTTGAATTACACATCAATCTCACAATTTAAACCCACCAAAGGCTTGGTATGCTCTACATGGTTAAACCCTTCCTTAACAAGGAATCCAAAACACACCTTGCCTACGGCTTTCTGCTGCCATTAATTGACTATTCATCTGTGGTACATGTCCTACCACTCTCCCAGAACATTTTCAACAGACTTTGGTGCACCAACCACAGCATCCTTCATTTTATCTCCAACCTCCCTTGACTTACCCACCACTGTGACCTCTACAGACTCTCCAAATTACCCTCTCTTGAGGACTGACTCAATGGCAAAATTGCTACCTTCTTTCACAAACTTTCTTTAGTTCTCCTACCTGACAGCATCAGATCCCTTTTCCCATTGACAGCCCCCTCCAGGACCACTAGATGGTCCTCTGTCCCCTCTTTCTCCATCCCTTTCTACCTCTCCACACAAGGCCAAAACACCCTTTTCTTACAAAGGCACTAAACTCTTCAATAATCTCCCCCCATGCTCTTAGCCTGTGTCCCTCTACCCCTTCCTTTAAATTTAACCTAAAGAGGCACCTCTCTCTAGCATCCACTTGTAGGTGTCCCCAGCCCTGACTGTCCCTCCCTAGGTACTCTCTCCTTCCTTCCTACTAATCAGGCAGTACCCTACCTCAGCACTTGACTCTCACTATTTAACCTGCTATTTTACTTTGTATAGCTGTTCTTACAATTGTATACCTATTGCTGTATTTTCGACATCCTTCTGTATTGTACTTTTGTTTTTTTCACCGTAAATTTGATGATTTTTGTCCAAAACTGGATGCTTGTGAAAATTGGAAATTTTGCTCACATGTCTTTCCAGTATAATAAATAAACTGAAACTAAAGGGGCTACTACTAGCACCAGGGATGATTTCTTTATTCAAATGGAGATCAGGGTGGGAGGGAGGACCCACCAGCACCACGGATGATTTATTTAATCAAAAGAGAGTCAGGTGAGGAAAAGGACAAATTGTTTGTGCATTTGACAGGAAGCAGTGCTGTGGTGGTGGTGGGGGGGGGTCATGGGCAGCTATGTGCATTAGAAATAGTGTTTTGAAAGCATTAAATATCACTTCTACAGTTGTCTTTTAGTACTTTCAAAACCCTTTCAATATACCACTGCACCCTGTATACAAGAGGGTCACCTCATTTGCATGGGCACAGTGATGCATTTAATGTGACCACACTAACAACATAGTGACACACTAATGCACTTTTGAATATAGCTGCACCTGTGCTAGCAGTCTGTCAGCCATGCGATATCCCATTAGTGCAGCACTAAGTCTGTTAGTACTGCAGTAATGGTTTGAATACAGCCTGGGGCATATTGCCTGCTGAACAAAAGTAAACACTCGGGCCTAAGAGACAGCCACAGTTGAAAAAATTGTGATGCACAAAACAGTTGTTGGTGGTCACAATTGAGGTTTCTGATGCAAACACCTGATATGCAACATACCGACACCAGCAGAGGACTTTCCTTGCAGAGTTGCAGCTGTGGGTGAACTGCAAAGCAAAAAGCCTGACTCATAACACAAAAGCTTCAATGGTTCTATTCCCAAGAAAACTAAACATCACTGTCTACAGTAGCTCATAAATGAGTGTGAACATGTGTATGTATGTGAGCGTATGTATGTATATGTGCGGCTATGTGAGTAAATGGAACTTGTACTGCTATAGCACAGTCATAGCACAGTCACTAATGCTTAACGAGTCTGATCTGCAGCTCATTGAAAGGAACTTCATATAATATAAAGCACTCTATCTGTGTGGCTAAATTAGGTTAACGTTTCTCTGGAAATTCAAAAAGTTAAGATGAGGTATGGTCGCTATTAAAATTATGTACACTTTGAATAAACATCCCCTTCATCACAGCTGATCCTGACAGCTGAGCTCATTTAGAGCTTCAGTAAACTAAATCTAAACCCAGGATCACATGCTTTTCATTTATAACAGGGTCCTATTCCCACCCCTAAATAATGTGTTTTACATTTTTGGAAAGCATCTTGAATGATAAAGTAATAACAACAATTTAGGATTCAGTCTCTTTCATTTGTTATCCCAAGACTGCTCTTGTTTCAAAGTTTGGCATTTCACTTTAATGATGCTTTTAGTTTGTATTCCTTGTACACCTAATTTTCCATCAACCCTTACCTTGATGATGAGTGTGTGGGGACTGCAGCCTTCCTCCAGCCATAAGGGAGGGTGGGCAGACGAGGAGCTGCTTGAATTCCAGCTGATGCCAACACTGCTTCATGTCTGGCTGGCATGGGGTGCACAAAAGCCAGGTGGTCTTCACTCTCCCATGCCAGGAGCTAAATGTCTCACTGCTGCAATGTTCCCAGCCCACAGTCTACTCCAATGGTGGATTCTGGGGTCTTACATGAACCCTGGTCTTCTAGGTGGCAGTGCCACATGCTACTGTTGCACTAGGTGGAATTTAATGCAGTAAGGGCTGACAGGGTGTTCTTTGTGCTGGGATAATGGCACATCTCGGGTATGTTGAAGCACATGGCTAAAGGTTGAATGCTTGCACTGATGAGAAGTACCATTGTACTAGCACAAGGCACACCCTGCAATGCCTGACTGCAATTATGAAATGGGTTCATTAGGATTAGTTAAATGAAAAACTTGTAAAAACAAGTTTTGTGGAAAATAAGTAAAAATTAGAAAAAAGGTAAGAAAAGGAGAAAAAGAGATAACTAGTCCAATGAGCTATTGTAACTTTGCTATTTGATAAATGGATGTCAGATTATATTTTGTTAATATAAGCAAGTGAATAGAGGTGTATTGATAACAGATGCATCTGCTTAGGCAAACAGGTCGCTGAGATCACAGATCATTTTCCAGTGTGAGTCCTTTTGAGCAATAAACAATTCAGTCATTAGAAAATGGTTCAGGAAGGTACAATACTTAACGTTTGCCCCTTTACAGCTTTCACGTTGAAATACAGTACTTGTTGACTACTCTAATTTGAGATGAATTTGTAAAGCAGGGTTAGCAAGTCTTGTGCACACAGACTGTTGATGTTGGAGCCTTCAGTTAAGCTCCAACTGTTCAAGCATTAATTGACTACACCACTCTGTCTCTAGTTACATAATTGAATTCAAAATGATTTTGAAGCATAATTAAGTTGATTAGTGCTTGACAGTAGAAGAACTAAGAACCTAGTAAATAGATTGACCTAAAATAATCATAGGTTGACAGGTTAAGTGCTCTTAATGGAAACAGTTACAAAACAGAACACTACTGAGTTTAATTTGTTAGAGGGCATGATTGCTAGTAACTCATGGATATCCAACAGACTCACAGGCTTAGCATATTCTGAAATCATACACAATTTTGTTTTAAATACACACTGTTTGTGAAGTATAGGAAGCCCAGTGAAGTTCAAATCATGCAGTCTTATTTGAACACTGGACTGTGATCATTAATTTTAAATACTTAGCAGCAGTGTGGGTATGTGTTTCAAAATTATGCTTGTCCACAGGGAAGAGAGAGCTACTGTTAGTAAAACTGGAGTGCTGCGTGTAGTTCTGGAGGCCACACCTGCGCAGGGATGTGGATAGGGTGGAGGCTATCCAGAGAAGGGCAACAAAGATGGTGCAAGACTTGCACCACAAAACATATGAGGAGAGACTAAGGGACCTCAATATGTACTCACTGGAGGAGAGGAGACAGTGGGGGGACATGATTGAATCGTTCAGGTACTTCAAGGGCATAAACAAGGTGCAGATGGGGGACCTTTTCTAATGTAGAAAAAGTACTAGAACAAGGGGGCACAATATGAAATTGAAAGGGTGTAGATTAAGAGGTAATGTGAGGAGGTTCTTCTACACAGAAAGGGTAGACTACATTTGGAATAGTCTGACATAGGAGGTAGTGGGGAAAAAGACAGTGGAGGGGTTTAAGCATGCCTGGGACAGGCATAAGGGAAGCTTAAGAGGGGAGGGAGTGATGAAAAGCCATTGATCACATAGTGTCAGTGGCCATATACAATGTATAGGGCCTACAAGCAGACTGGATGGACCTAGCAGTCCTTATCTGCCAACAGTTTCTATGTTTAAAACTGGACACACAAAAGTAATTGTGATGGTTTCAGTTTGTTTCCTTGTAGATAGTTTTCCACAACACAAAACTACCATCCCAATCAGCACTAACAGACATCTTTCTGGGCAGTCTCACATGAGAAGCTGAAGCCTGATGGACATGTAGAGCATTGAGCCGAAAAGGGATCTGTACCCACAGAGGTGTGCCTGTGCAAGCTGGGGGGGGGGGTTACACACAGGTCCTGTTGTGTACATACTCAGATCTCCATGCATCCCCAGACATTGCTGTGTGCCCCCTTCTCACCCAATCCCCTGTCATGGGCACTGCTACATGCCCAGCAAGGTTTGGGGAGGGCATGCCTATGCTTGATACTGATGCACTAATCAGTACCCAGGAGAACCAGTGGAGGGGGCAGAGGCTATGCAGCCTGAGGTGCAGTTGTAGCACAAATGTGCCTCCCTCTACCTGGCCACAGGACTCTCTCTGGGTCCTGATCAGCCCAGACACCACCTGCCCCCAGCTGTCTGTGTAGGCTGGGAGGGCTGTATGAGCTACAGGCACTGGCCAATTACACTGACGTGAACTGAAGTTGTCCTGACAGGGGTATGGCAGTCTGTGAAGAACTGACATAGACTGCCATATGCCATGGTTCCCCACTCTGTGCAGAGCAGGGTATCCACTGCAGTAACAACCTGGGCCTCCAGTTGGATACCTAGTACAGTATCTTGTATAGCTCCACCCCCAGTGCCACCCCTCCCCTTCTGCAGTGCTCTGCACATGTGGGGCACAGGGGGACTGGGCTGTGGATCCCATTCATCATGGCATGGCATCTGGGTGCTGCTGTGGTGATGAGAGAATATGCTCCTTTGAAGCATATCCCCACCACATTTGTGGATCAGACCCATTGCCTAAATTACCCTGTCATTACGTAAGCATGGTCCTTCTATTGAGGCACTTTGGCAGGACAGCATAACTGAACTTGCTATGTGTCTGCTGATGTTGTACCTGTTTTTGTGAATAATTTGACTAGAAGAGACTAACGTCTCCTCTGTCACTCTGGCACCTTTCAGGAACACTAAACATACACAGCAAAATGTTTGAGCCTTTTTTGATATATAAGGTAATATAAGTTATTGCTGCACATAACAGAAATACTCAGTTTGAACTTTTTAAACTCATTTAAAGGGGCAGGAAGCTTTGCAGCATTCCCATGTTATTTTTCTCACCTCCTGTTTTCTTCTTGTAAATGTTTCACTTTTGTGTCTTTTTTTCTCCATGGTCTTTAAAACCAGCTTTATATGTACCCCCATGTGACAGGGTTGAATAATGCCCTACCCCATTTGTTATGCAGAAAGAGTTTAAATGCAAGGGTCTGTTCTGTCCTCTCCTTTTCTGTCTCTTCTCTGTCTGGTTGTGCAACCAAATTTTCTTGTGAGACCTAGGAACCAATCGCTCTGACGGTTTCACAGTTCTCTGCCTCATGCTATCTCTATGCCTTCTTTTCTTCCCCCTTGCACATCTGTGGGTTAAAAAAATATATGTGACTACATCTGTCAAACTATATGTGATACTGGAATCCCTTTGTTTTAAACTGTATGAAGTTACACTGTTGAAATGATTGCAAACACTGGAATTCAAGGGGCTAACCTGAGATACTGGTTTGAAAAATATTTCTAGAGCTGTCAACAAGAGGTCAGTTCTGGGTCACAATGTTCTTTTTGCTGCATCTGCTGAAACTGGCAAGAACACTGTGTGAGAAGCAGAATGTTTTCTTAATGAGCTCCCTGCAAAGATTTGTTATAAAAAGAGCTGCAATGTTTTGCAAGAGGGAGAGATAGAGACTGAGACTGAGACTGAAACTGAGAAGAAAAACTCAGAAGACTCTGCTTTCTATGTTTGTACTGCCATTGTAAATAGTTATACTGAAGAATTTTTATTTTTTATTTTGCTGTTATTAATGATAAAATGCTATTTGCGAATTTTACAACTGCCCCTGGTTTTCCTATGCTTCCTGACCTGTGCCTCAATGACAGATGGTGTCAGCGTAAGTGGGATTTACACCGAGCATACTCTAAGCCAGGCAGTTTATGTGTGGGTACTAGACCTGGTACCAGGAAAGCATAGAAGAAAGGTATAGATTCTGCAGGAGCAAGTCCATGAGTGATTATCAGAAGAATGACAGCCAAACTAGCAGAGACAGAAGTCCAAAATGAGACTGTACAGCCAGCACCAGTAATGAAAAAAAAAGAACAAGCAGTGATAGAACCTAAAAGCCTGACTCTTTCTCTGAGATCCTGCCAGTCTGGGAGAGGGAGACAGACAGACAGAAGGTCAGAGAAGGGGAGATGGGGAGTTAAACATGTGGCTCAAGGGCTGGTGCCAGGAAAAAGGACACAAATTTGTAGGTAACTGGCAACAATTTTGGGAGAGAAAGTTCTTTAAATTTGATGGACTGCATCTGATTAAGGAGGGAGTTAGTGTATTGGGGCAGAAGTTTGATGCCTTTGTAGAATATTTAAACTAGCAAATTGGGAGAGGGGTGCAGCACCTGACACATCACATGGAAAGAACACCCTTCCCCCCTCAGCTAGTGATCAAAAAGGAGTTCAGCATATTTGTAGTTCATTTGCATCACCAGGTAAGGAAAAAGGTCCAGCTCCTCATACAATGCACGGGGAAGCTGGACCTCACCCCACAACTAATGCACTGAAATCTGGCCAATGGATTTTCATGTACACAAATGCCCACAGTCTGGGAAACAAGATCCCATACCTGGATGCAACAATGACAAAGGCTAAACTTGACATAGTAGCCATTAGTGAGACATGGTTCACCAGTAACCACACTTGGGAGACTTCAGTACCCGGCTATGTACTGTTCAGAAAAGATTAAGGTGCAAAAAGAGGGGAGGGGAGTGGCCATTTATGTCAATGAAAATATCAAAGCTACAGAAATTCAGAATACACATAAGGAGCCAGAAGAACTGTGGGTCACCCTGGAAACAGGAAATGGGGCAATCATATGAACTAGGGTCGTCTACAGGCCTCCAGACCAGGGGAAGGACATAGACACATTACTGTTAGAAGATATACAAAATATGACAGCTAAAGGGGAGGTTTTGATAATGGGAGACTTCAACATGCCAGATACAGATTGGTTAATACCAACAGGAACATCTGCCAGAACTAGACACATAGTGGACCCCCTGCAGGGGGGAGGGCCTCAAACAATTGGTACAACAACCCACAACAGACAGGGCTATCCTGGATCTAGTACTGACTAACGGGAAAGGATCACAGATCTCCAGGTAGAAGGTCACCTGGGGGCCAGTGACTGTCACATGGTATGGTTCAATGTGGCCACTAGAACTAAACCATCCCATTCCAAGGCAAAAATATGGGACTTCAGAGGAGCTGACTTTGATAAGATGGCCAGCAGAGTTAAGCTAGCCCTAGCAAGAAGAAATACAGGTGAGGTGGTACAGTCAAAGTAGGCAAGCATTAAGGATGCAATACTTAAAGCAACATCCCATTGTGTTAGGTAGAAAAACAAGTGCAAAAGAAGGAGGAAACCACCTTGGTTCTCAAAAACAGTAGCAGAAAAGGTCAGAGCAAAAAAGGTTGGCCTTCAGGAATTATAAGGAAATGCAGCAGGATGAAGATAGGGAGGCATACCAAACTTCTCTAAGGGAAGCAGGGAAGGCAGTAAGGCAGGAAAAGGCCCAAAACCAAGGAAACACAGGCATGAACAGTAAAATAAGGGGCCAAGACTTTCTATAGCTACATTAATGAAAGGGGAAAGTCCAGAGAGGGTACTGCTAAGATCAAAGGGGATAAGGGGGAGTGTGTGGAGGAGGACCAAGGAAAAGCATCTATCCTAAATAGATACTTCTGTTCATTATTTACTGAGGAGAAGGTAGGGCAGGGCCCACTGCTCAGCACCCTGGACACAGGGTGGATGGAGGTGTTCACAAGCCCCTTCACAAAAGAAAGGGTCCTAAAGAGCTCAGGGTGGACAAGGAAAATAGGACCTGATGGCATGCATCCCAGTGTACTAAAGGAGCTAAGGGTGGAACTAGCAGAACCATTAGCAGAACTGTTTAGTGAGTCTCTGAGCATAGACAAGGTCCTAGAAGACTGGAGAAGGGCTCATATGATCCCACTTCACATGAGTGGCAGCAGCGAGGAGGCAGAGAACTACAGACTAGTCAGTCTTACCTCAGTAGTGGGCAAGATTATGGAGGCACTCCTTAAGGAAAGGATAATGCAACACCTGGAATCCATAGGAGCACAGGCTCCAAGACAGCATGGGTTTACAACAGGAAGGTCCTGTCAAACTAATCTCATAGATTTCTTTGACTGGGTAACCAGAGTGGTGGACCAAGGGGGTGCAGTTGATGTTGCCTACCTTGACTTCAGCAAAGCTTTTGATACTGTTTCACATAGAAGATTGATTAATAAACTTGGTAGGCTTGGGGGTGGGTCAGAAGTTGGTCATCTGGGTAGCAAACTGGTTACGGGAAGAAAACAGAGAGTGGTGGTAAACAGTATGCCAACAAAGCTTGCATATATTAAGGACGGTGGAAAAAGGTTTTATTCTTATATAAATAATAAAAAAACAAACTCCAGAAATATAGGTCCACTAGTCATAGATAATAGTGAAATATCACTTCAAGATAGTACAGATGAATTTAATAAATATTTTTGTTCAGTCTTTAATATTAAATCATATCCATCAATAGTCACTATAATTCCAAAAGATACTATAAATGAGATAACTAGACAAGAGATTATGGATAACCTAAACAAACTAAACATAAACAAATTACCTGGTCCAGATAGGGTACATCCTAGGTCACTGAAGGAAATCAAGGAATAGATCGTAAACCCACTACATAAACTCTTTAACATGTCACTAAATACTGGGCATGTCCCAAAGGACTGGAAAACAGCAATTGTCATACCTATTTTTAAAAAGGAAAATCAATCACAAATTTCAAATTACAGACCTATTAGTTTAACAAGTATCGTAAGCAAAATGCTCAAATCAATATTAAAAACCAGGATTGAAAGCTACCTACAAGTGAAAGGATTGGAAAACAAGTCTCAGCACAGTTTTCGGAAAAACAGACCTTGTCTAACAAGTAACATAGTTTTCTATGAATATATAAGTAAATGTACAGAAAACAACAAAGCTATTGATGTAATTTATCTTGACCTCTGCAAGACATTTGATAAAGTACCACACGAACTCCTAATAGAAAAAATGGTTAAACTTGGTATTTACAACCAGATCATAAAATGGGTAGAAGAATGGCTAAAAAACATACTCAATGCATTCGTATAAGAGGATACGTAATGGGCATGAGGTTGGTGACGAGTGGGGTGCCTCAGGGACTGGTTTTGGGACCGATTTTATTTAATATATTTATATCTGATATGACATCAAATTTAAACAGTTTAGCTATAAAATTTGCTGACAATACTAAATTAACAGCCCAGGTTGATACTAGGGAAGATTACCTAGAGCTTGTAAATGACCTCAAAAAATTGAATTATGGGCCGGAAAAAATCAAATGACCTTCAGTAATGAGAAATGCGTTGTTATGCATTTCGGGAAAAATAATCTACATTATAAATACAAATGAAAAGGCCAAATAATAAAAACTGTAAATCAGCAAAAAGACTTGGGTGTAATAATAGACCCTGACCTAACTTTTCAAGCACATTATAATTATATTATTAACAAAACAAAGAGGTTAATAGGTTGCATAAAAAGAAGCTTTACATCTAGAAATAGAAAATGCATTATTCCACTTTATAGGGCCTATGTGGGGCCCCATTTGGATTACTGCTCCCCTTTGTGGAATCCATACTTGAGGAGGGATGTAAATAGAATGGAGGGGGTACAGTGGAGGGTTACCAAAATGGTGGAAGACATATCAATTATGAGCTACGAACAAAGATTGGATGAACTGGAGATGTATTCCCTGGAGCAGAGAAGAAAAAGAGGAGATGTACTTTTTATGCATAAAATATGTAGGGAGGAAGAGTTACTAACACAACTAAATCTATCTTATAATAAACACAATTGTAATTTAAGAAGCCATAGATATCAATTATCTCTAACGTATCCTAAAAATAATAAAAGGAGATCCTATTTTACCCAGAGAATAACTACCTTGTGGAACTCATTACCAAATTCTTTGTTAGACAATACAGATCATATAATCTTTAAACATAAACTTGACTCAATCCTGTTAAGATAAACATGGAACATACCAGCTTGGCTGGAGACATACTCTAATGGGCCTTTGGCTCTCTGTATGTCTATACCTCCTACTATAACTCCTAGTATTATGAAGAGATGCAAGTCACAAGTGGGGTACCTCAGGGATCAGTTCTGGGGCCAGTCTTCTTCAATATCTTCATCAGTGACATTGCAGATGAGCTGGTGGGTAAGGTTTGTCTGTTTTCTGATGACACCAAGATCTGCAACAGAGTAGATGATCCAGATGGGGTAGGCAGAATGAGAAGAGATCTGGAAAAACTGACAAAATGGTCTGAAGTGTGGCAACTGGGGTTTAACGAAAAGAAGTGCAGGATCATGCACATAGGGAAGAGGAACCCTGAAGCTACCTACAGTATAAGTTGGGAGGGGAGTTGCTGGCAATCACAAGGGAAGAAAGAGATTTGGGCATCATCATCACCAATGACCTGAAATCATCCAAGTAGACCATTAAAGCAGTAGGTGAGGCTAGAGGGATGTTGGGGTGTATTAGTAGGGGTATCACAAGTCGTAAGAGGGAGGTAATAATCCCTCTTTACAAGACACTGGTTTGACCTCTTCTGGATTACTGCATGCAATACTGGAGGCCGCACCTGCATAAGGACATTAACAAAATGGAGGCAGTCCACAGAAGGGCAACCAAAATGGTGCAGGGACTGCATCAGAAAACATATGAGGACAGATTAACAGAGCTCAATATGTATACCCTAGAGCAAAGGAGGGAGATAAGTGATATGATCGAAACATTCAAACATCTTAAGGGCATTAACAAGGTGAAAGAGTCCAACATGTTTCAATATAAGAAGAAGAGCAGGACAAGAGGACACAGCATGAGATTAGAGGGGGGCCGATTCAGGGATAATGTGAAGTAGTTCTTTTTCACAGAAAGGGTGGTGGATGCATGGAACAGCCTACCTCAGGAAGTGGTGGATATGAATACAGTGCAGGGCTTCAAACAGGCATGGGATGGGCATTAGGGAGCAATGCAGATGAGTATGAATAAATAGGCCATTGACAGAGTAAAGGCCTATGGCATATTCATAAGGTAGAAAAAATGGGCAGACTGGATGGGCCTTGAGGTCCTTAACTGCCATCAACTTCTATGTTTCTATGGCTGCCTTTTTCAAATGATGGGCTATGCAACAAACAGAGATGGAGAAACAGAGAAGAGAGGAAAAGCAGCAGAGAGATGAAGGGATTCAATGTTTAGAGGCACAGAGAAAAGAAGAAATGCAACAACTCGAGAAGCAGAGAAAAAAGAAATGCAGTGACAGGAGTGGCAAAGAAGAGAAGAGATGCAGTGGTGAATGGATGCCTTGCAAGTTATCGTCCAGCAGAGCCACGAGACACCAACAACTTAAAAGACCTTAAACTTACAAAGTTGTGTCTCTCAGATGATATTGAAGCATACCTGACAATTTTTGAAAGGGTTGCCACAGCCTGCCAATGGACAAAGCAACAGTGGGCAATCAGGCTGGTACTTTACCTGACAGGGAACGCCCAGCTTGCCTACAGCAATATGGACACTGCGCAGTCAGAAGACTATGACCTGGTGAAAAGAGAGGTCTTTAAAAGATACAACATCTTAGGAGAGATCTTGGTCTCTGAAGTATACCTCAATCGACAATCCTCGAGAAGCCTTCACCCGACTCAATGAACTCCTTATGAAATGTCTCCAACCAAAGGAACAAACACTCCTAAAGATCATCAAAACATTCATACTGGAACATTTCATCAACATCTTATCTACAGATATATAGCTTTGGATAAAAGGACACCGACCAGAAAGTGGGGAAAAGGCTGTTTCTTTGGCTGAAGACTATCAAGTGGCCAGACAGAGGCCACAGCAGTGAAGTAACAGCAAAGCATTGGTAAGACACTCTATTTTCCATTTAAACTCCAGGTCTGATAAGAACTCTGGTGGGGGTAACAAATCTGTGCCCAAAGACTTTATTTGCTATAACTTTAATAAGCCAAGTCATATTGCAAGAAATTGCTGTAGTAAGAAGAGTGACACTGGAGTAGATTTGTCCATAGCAAACTGGGGCAAGTACTTAATAGATATGAATGTGGGAGATAAGACTGTGAAGGGACTTACAGATTCTGGAATCAGACAGATACTAGTGCATATTGAAGTGCTGGGAAAACAATGTCCAAAAGGACCAGGTACTGGTGTTATCACATTTGCCTCTCCTGTAGGATTCTATCAGCTCACCACCATGCCATTTGGTTTACATGGTGCACCCACCACATTCCAGCGGTACATGGAAGTAATTTTCTCCCCTCACACTGGTTATTGTGCTGCTTACCTGGATGATGTTGTGGTGTACAGTCCAGATTGAAAATGTCACCTGGAACACCTATGAGCAGTTATCCAATCGATCAAAAAGGGAGGTCTGACAATCCTACCAAGTGTGTATTGGGTACGCAGGAGACCAGATATTTGGGCTATGTTTTGGGAAATGGAGAAGTCAAACCAGAGATTTTTAAGATAGAAGCTGTATCTAACAGCCCTGTCCCCAAAACCAAGAAACATGTCAGGTCATTTTTAGGACTGGCTGATTATTATCAGAGATTTGTTCCCAGCTTTGCCAAGTTAGCTACTCCCCTCACTGAACTCAGAAAGAAATGGTTCCTGAATAATATGAAAGGAACCCCAGAGTGTGAAGCTTTTCGAACCATTGAAGCTGCATTATGTTCAGCCCCTGTTTTAAGAAGCCCAGACTTTGAGAAACAGTTTTTGTTACAGACAGATGTATCAGAGGTAGGTCTAGGTGCAGTCCTGAGTCAGCATGTAGACAGGAAAGAACATCCTATTCTATACATAAGTAGAAAATTGCATGACAGAGAGAAAAGGTACTCCACCATTGAAAAGGAATGCCTTGCATCAAAGTCGACCATCGAGTCCCTTAAATTTTATTTGCTAGGAGCCGACTTTGTACTTGTAACAGATCACAATCCTCTCTGTTGGCTTAACCAAATGAAGAATAAAAATTCTAGAATCACTCGGTGGTACCTAGCACTACAGCCATTTAAATTTAAAGTGATGCACAAATCTGGGAAAGTGAATGTCAATGCTGATTTTTTGTCAAGATATGGCACAGGAATTGAGAATTCCAAAGGCTGAAAAAATGTGAGTTGAAACTTCTCTGTTTGCTATGCTGCAGTGCATATGCACTGAACTGTAAAGGTTATAATCTAATGTTAGATAGGAATTTAATAGAACATTTTGAAAACCTGAGGAGGCAGAATGGCCACTGACTTTTCACTGACACAGAAGGGGCATGGGGGGAAGAAAAACATCCACCCAGATGCTCCTCACTGACTGTGACCCCCTCCCCCCAGCAGAAGCAGGTGCAAGGAAAGGGAACCTTCCTCAGACAGCTTACTTGAGCAGGCTCCTGGTAATAGGTGTGCTTCTCTACAGAAGCTTCCAGCATGGCCTCCGACTCCCTCTCCTCAGCTGCAGTGCTGTCCTTGAAAGCAGCTGCAGCAAGATTGCCATCAGGTCTTCCCACAGCTGCCTGAGACCTCTGACAGTCCTCATCCAGAAAACATGCCACTACCTGCATCCAACCCACTGAATCCAGACTCCACTAACCTGTGTAAATAGGCAACTCCAAGTGCATCTCCTTCCTCAGCTCTAGGAATGTTGGTGGCTACAGAACTGCATGGTATGGGGTAGGGGACACATGAGATGCTTCTGACTTGTTTTTTGCTGTTCTGATGCACGAACCTTGAGGACTGGTTGCTCCTTGCCCTTCCTAAACCTGCCCCCATGATTTGGAACCAAGACCTAGTTAACTTCTGGACTGGGACTGTTTCCCCCTTGAAGCAGCACTGCCTGATCTGGATGCTGATATATTTTTTGCTATGGTTTCAGTGCTTTACTGAATTATCCCGGATCATGGAGTGTTTACTGCTTTTATGAGTGATCCTTTGTGGAAGGCTAGTCTACAACCTAGGTCTAAACTGGATACCTCCCAACCCATAGCAGGGTATTCATTTGTGTTCATGACCTCAAATAGGTTTATAAGGGTGGGGTGGAGAGGTGGGGATCTGGTGTGTAGCGCAGTATGCCTGCCCACTGTAAGGTCACTGGCAACAAGTAGGCTCAGTCTGAAGCCCAAGTATTCCCCTCACAGCACTCTCTGGCAGGGCCACCTCACTGCAGCAGAGCAGGTTCTTTTTCAGTAATACTAAATCGATGGGGCAGTATATAATTCACCCAGGCCTAGTCATGAGGGCTGCTAACTTTTCTTTTTTCACCTGGGGTGATGAGGCCACAGGCACCATCTCACGGCATCTATGGTATGTGAGGGTACTCGTTTACTGCTATCCTCCTTATCCTAGCACTTGATTGAGTAGACAGCCCCACACAGACATGGGCCCTCCAGGTTGAACAAGCTCTGTTTCCTACTGTTTATATAAAAGTTAAAGAAGTGGTCGGTATTTCAGTACTGGATCAATATTTCTTGTTTTTACATTGTTGTTTGCACTGGTTATAAATAATACTTTCAGGTGTTTCTTGAAATTTGTGGGTTGGGAGCATGACCGACTCTGAACCTGTGCCCACCACTTGAGTTTCCGGTCTCTCAGATGGCCCATGTGTTGATGGTATGAGTTTCCAGTGACTGTGAGGTTCTGCACTTCTCGCATACTCTCCCTGTGTTTGATGGGGGGGAAGGGGGCATCCAGTGGCCCTGATTGGACCTCCTGACCCTAGTCCATGAACTCTGTTTTTCAAATTTGCGATTGTTGAGATTGTACTTTTATGAATGTTATTTACAGAACCACTCATACTGTTTGCTGTCTGGAACAATGCTGCCTCCCAGAGTGCTGATGTACTGGGGCCCTAGCAGCCACGAGATAGCAATCCTGGAAGGAAGGAGGCAGGATGGGGTGGTCTGGTTCAGCTGCTCTCCTTAGTCCACAATATCAGACTGTCCTTTTCCACAATGGCTGACACCATTTTAATTACCTGGAATGTTAGGGGTCTCAATTCTCCAATTTAATTAAATAAATTCTCTCCCATCTGAAAAGGCTGGGGCCACAGGTGGCATTCCTCCAGGAGACCAAATTAATTTCTAAGGAAACCACAAAACTTGTTCAGGAATGGTGGGAGGACAGATTCGTAGCTCCTCTCCTTTGAAGAGGGGAGTGTCGATTTTGTGGCTTGGGTCTCCGCATTGGAACGTGGAAGACTCCAAGACAGATGAGGAAGGCAGGTGGGTATTAGGTAAGATTTCTACTCCACAGGGCCCCATTGTTCTGAATATTTTTTCTGAAAATTGTTTTTGAATATTTGTGCTACCAATCATGACTCCTTGGAGTTCTGTCCACAGGTGGGCTCTGCCCTAGTAGATTTTTGCACCCTCTCCACTCCAGTCCTGTGTGTGAGGGATTTTATCCTCACATTAGAGCCAGCTTTAGACCACTCATTGGCTTTGCAGGAACTGCACCAGAAATCTGTAGATACACTAGGAGTATGCCCTCACAGATGGCGGGAGACTAGCCAATCCCACCAGTAGAAACATAGAAACATAGACTTTGACAGCAGATAAGGACCGCTTGGCCCATCTAGTCTGCCCATTTCCCTACCTACAGGATAGGCCGCAGGTTCTAGTTAACCAACAGCCTATTTCTTCCTACCCCCCACAAGAATTGCTTTATGTCTGTCCCATGCATTCTTGAATTCTCCCACAGTTTTAGACCCCACAACCTCCTCAGGAAGGCTGTTCCATGCATCCATTACCCTCTCTGTGAAATAATACTTCCTCACATTGCCCTAGACCACCCCACCATCTTTAAATTGTGTCCCCTTGTTCTTGCATGTCTCTTTTTCTGAAAGATGCTACCCTCTTGGACTTTGTTGATTCCACTGAGGTACTTAAAAGTTTCTATCATGTCCCCTCTCCCTTCTTTCCTCAAGGGTATACATATTAAG
Source organism: Neoceratodus forsteri (assembly GCA_016271365.2). Classification (NCBI taxonomy): domain Eukaryota; kingdom Metazoa; phylum Chordata; order Ceratodontiformes; family Ceratodontidae; genus Neoceratodus; species Neoceratodus forsteri. The sequence continues at coordinate 561,209,003 of CM057458.1, forward strand.
CTCCTTTAGTCTCTCCTCATACGGCTTCTCTTGCAGACCCTGCACCATTTTAGTTGCCCTCCTCTGGACTGCTTCTATCCTGTCTATGTCCTTGCGGAGAGGGGGTCTCCAGAACTGGACACAGTAATCCAGATGGGGTCTCACCAACTGTCTTTACAGAGGGATAACAACTTCCTGTTTTCTGCTGCTGATGCCTCTCCCTATGCACCTCAGTATACCCCCAGCTCTCCCTACTGCCTTCTCACATTGCTTGCTAACCTTAAGGTCATCTGATATGATTACCCCTAGGTTCCTTTCCTTTTTTGTTGTTGTTACTATCTCCCCCCCCCGCCAGTAGGGACTATACTTACCATTCCTTGGTACAACAGTCCTTTAGCAGACTAGATTTTCTTTTGTGTTATTTCTTTTACCCCTACATGCTTCATGGCAACCACTCCTTCAGACTTGCCAAGGCTAACCTCCGACCCATCCATCCATCCTCCGAGCCTCTGCTCAAATCGCAGCCAGCCCCCAGGGTAACCCAGTGTAACCCTATGCCAGATGGGTCCCCCTCCGAGGGGGAAAGTGCCAGCCAGTGGGGAGCAGACCAGCGCAACACTAGGCCCCGGGGGTGCTGCTGAGGTGGAGAGCTCGGTAGGACCTAGATGGCCTCACAGAGCCGGTCGGCCATCATCCAGTTGCCGTGGAGTGGTATTTCCACTTTTCAAGTTGATCCCTCCTGCGTGTGTCTTGCAGTGCGATGACAACCCACTACTCACCCCAGGAGAGGAGAGGAGAGCAGTCCTACAGACGCTAAATCCTCTCCCATCCCTGCTAGCCCCCGACGTTTTGAGTCCATTCCCAAACCTGGTCGCCGGCGTGGGCCGAGGTAAGATGCCAGCACCTCAACCCTCTGCGCCACCGGGCCGACCCGGTGACTAGATTTTTGGCTGATTTGCACTCCAGCCATTTAGAAAATGCAGGACATCGCTATCTGCCCCATCCTGTTTTCTGACCATGCCCTGGTCTCCCTCTATATGGTATGGGGCCCCACTTTTCCCAGGTCTTCCTCTTGAAGGTTGGACCCGCTCTTGCTAAATGACCCAAGTTTTTGCCCTGGCTCAAACTGGAGATTGAGGAGTTCCTGAGCAACAATGACATGGGGAGGTCATCAATTCCATTCTGTGGGAAACCCTAAAAGCTTACCTCATGAGCCAGATCATAGGGTTTGTAGCCTGCAGAAGGAAGGAAGGATAGGGAGGCAGAGGTGACAGACCTAGAGGATCAGCTCTGAAAGGAAGAAATAGCAACCAAAACCAACCTCCAGGCAGACTCCATCAAGGTGGTCCAGTTCCATACCTAACTGCACTAGCTGTATGCCAGAAAGGCTGAACTGGCCCTCTTCCATACCCACCATAAGTGCTGGGAGTTAGAGGGGTGAATGGGTAAAGTGCTCTCATACTTACTCCAGAAGATGCAGGTGGAGAGGTACATCCTGGGTTCGAGGGAACCTGTAGGCCACCTGCACACTGAGGCTAAAAGCCTTAGCCGGATCATATGCGATTTCTATGTCAGGCTGTACTCCTCCCCCCTCCACCTCTGCAGGATAGCATTCAAGAGTTCTTCTGATCACTCACACATTTGACCATATCCTTGACTCAGCTGACCACACTAGAATTAGCACTTATTCTGGAGGAGGTCAAAACTGCAGTGCTTTCCACGAATAAAAACAAGTCCCGTAAAAAAAAAAAAAAAGGCTAAAAAATGCAATACAATGCATACATCAGTACGTGTAGGCATGACAAGGGACCTGGTTCGACCAGTCTAAGAGCAGTATTCTTGGCAATCTTCTTGATGCATTTTATAAAGTCTATTACAAGAACTCTTTCTTTATGAGAACCTTATTGTTCAGTGTAATCTCCTTTTAAGGAAGCGTTGTTATATTAAGAATTATTATATTCAATGTCAGTGTAAGTAGAGGCACACGCCCAGATATTCAAAGTCAGTGTAAGTAGAGGCACAGGCCCAGATATTCAGAAATGCGCCAAAGCCTGGAGCAAGTGCAGTGCAGTGCAAATTCGATGCACCATGGCGCAACTGGAGCCATATTCAGAGGCTGCGCATGCTGAACTGCAATGCGGCTGAATATGGCAGAGGTGCACCATGGTACAAACAGGGTTGAGCCATGGCACAAAGTGAGGTGCGCCATGGCGTACACAGAGATGCTCCAACGCACCCATGGCAGCAGAGCAACAGAGGGGGGCAGGGCACAGAGAACAGAGCCAGGACAGGGCCATGGCAGCACAGTGACAGGCCACAGGAGGCCTCCACCAGCAGGGCACACAGGCACCCCAACACTGGACCCCGGAACACAACAGTGGCATGGATAGCAGGTGACAGGAGGTGCCAATGGCCAATGGAGGGCCACCAAGGGAGTCCCCCCTGGTAGGCTGCTGGTCATGCCCCACCCCCTGAGACCATAGCAGGCCACACCCAGGACCATGCAGTCAAGCACACACATGGCACACAGGGAGCCCACACAGTGGGCACTGAACAGACCAGGTGGCAGGCAATGAGGCAGACAACATGGGGCAGGCCACACAATGCCAGGCAGAGGACCCCAACACAGTGCACGGACAGTAACCGACCAATGACCATGGCAATGAGCCACCACCATGCACACACCCACCGCACACCTGACCATCACCCCATGGGCAACCACAATGCACAGCCACCAACCCAGGGGATGGACACCACTACAGTGAGACAGACCACAGCACACAGCAGGGTACCACGGCAGCACTACACGCGCCCCCTCACATGCACACAACACGGACGGACACTGGGCCACTGCAGCATGGCTCCTCATGCCACCTGCAAAGCAGACACAGACATAGGCAGGTATGCCAGACAATATATATGTATGGAACAACTATGTACAGAAACAGCAGGGGCTGGTGAAGGGGAGGGACAGCGAGGATAAGGGACAGGGAACAGGGACTGATCAGTGGGATGGGGGGGACTGTAGAGAAAGGCCCAACAGGGGTAACAGGGGACACAGGGGTGATCCTAGCGATGGCCCCGGCCAGCCGCCCTGGCATGCCATCCCTCACTCCACTCCACCACCAGCATGCCCTGCATGACTGCCACCACCCCAAGTATGCCTGAGACCACGAGTAAGGACTGCCGCATGAGCCGGCTCAGCATCTGGCATGGCAGTGTCCGCACTGGCCGCTGGACACCTATAGCAAGGGTCAAGACAGGTGCCCAGTGCAATGGCCCATGGATCCATGCCCACACACTGTGCGCATGTACGCAATAGGGAACACACCATCATGCGCATTTCCAGTCCCATGCAGCTTGTGCTGTGTCGATACATCATACTGTTCACAAGGCATGCGTGATTGACACCATGGCAGTGCAGTGTGCATGTGCGCTGCAGGCTCAAACATCGTGCCTGCGTGGGCATTGCACCGCTCCTTGCTCTGGTGCAACACCGTTGCACGTGGCGCAATATCTCGATATTCAGATGCTGCATTCAAATGAGCTCATCAGCCAATGCATGGCACAATGGGGTGCATTAACATATTATTACCTTTGCGCACAACCTCATTTGCATCGAACAGCACAGGCCATGTACCAGTATTGCAACCTTGATAGGTGTCATGGATGCGGCAGCAGCACACTGGGGGCAGACAGCACTGCCGGGTGGGATGGTCCAGGGTCATGCTGCCAGGGCCTCAGAAGGTATGCGCTGTCACCTGTGTGAAGAATGCCATGGTTAGCTCTCTGCTATGCTGTGCTGTGCCCCTTGCCTGTCCCTAGTGCCCACACCACCATGCACAACCTGCCCACCCCATCTCCAGGACTGCACTGCCCATTGCACCCTGACTGTGCCACACACACCCACTGGGTGGCCTGTGGTGTCATCCCCATGTTCATATCTGTGCCATGGCACAGGGCTGTGCCAGTTGAAGGCGTCCTGTGCACTCCCAGGGTGTGCAGTGCAGGCATTAGTGTGCGCCCCCCCTGTGGCATTGCACACTACCAGGCATTTAATGCTTGGGTGCCCCTTCCTGTTCTGCGCCAGTCCCACAGGGCCAGGTGGCATGTGGATGCCCAGGTGGGTACAGACACAGGCCCCACTCACGCCAGGCATGCATACCACTCTGGCTGTCCTGCATTGGTGCTGTATGCTCCGCCTGTGTGCTGGGGAGATGGCTGCCTTCCACAGCATGTGCCAGCACAGCCATGGGGACCTGTGTGGGGTGGTGGGCCGTGGCCGCCTGGGTGATGCCAGTGGCATCACTTGCTGGTCCTTGACTGGTGCCTCTGGAAAGCAGTCACATGCCGGCGGTCACCGTCATCTCCATGGACATGGCGTGGCTCCGTCTGGTGGGTGCCTGCAGCTCCACACTGCATGGCATGCAGGGCTGCCCTAGCATGGCCCTGTTCAGGTGGTAACGGCCCACGATCTCAGTGTCACTGTGGTTCCCAATGGTGCTGCAGGCATGGTACCACCTGTGTCGGGCATGCTGCCACTGGGCCCTTCATTGGCCCCATAGCTGTTCCTCCTGCCGCCTCACACCCCTCATTACTGACACCATCAGGATGGGCATACTTTCCATGTCTCCTGCTATCCACTGTCCCCCTGGGTGGTTGGCTGCTGGCTGTGTGCCACCCTGGTACACAGGCTTTGTGCCTGTGTGTGTGTATGTGTCCCTCTCTTCCTCTCTGCCCCTCTCTCCCACTCTCACGCCACCTCTCTGTCCCTCTCCTTCTGTGTCTGGTCATGTGTCTGTCTCTCTCTCTGTATCTTTTCCTCTCGTTTCCACTCTTGGCGCAACTGCTGTCTGTGTGTTTGCACCCTGTTTTACTAGGAACAAGTCTGCTCAGAGCAACTTTGATTTGCTCCACACTTGTGCAACGGTGGATTGGTTGAATATGCCACCGCACTGGATACTCATGGGAATGCCCCCTGCACTTGTGCCTGCAAACATTATAGCTGCGCATTGACACAATGGATTTTGCACTGCGCACTGAATCCCACTGAATATGGCTCTTTGGTGTATTTCCATGCAACTGCTCTGAATATCTGGGCCACAGTATAGAAGCTTTACATGAGAAGTAACCTTGTAACACACAAACGTATACAGAGGGGTCAACTAAAAGAAGCTTGCAGAAAATGTAACTTTATTTTGAACATAAACGATAAATGTTAGGCAAAATCAGTATAGTAGCATAGTAATTTCAGGTCATAAGGGACTCTAGATCTGTTATGTCCACCCCACTTCTTCATAAGTACAGTAGATCTGAATAAATATGCTGTTTAAACATGTACTAACTGAAAGGGGTTCCCTACCCACTTTATTATCCAGTGTATCCAGTGATTTCCTTTGTAAACAGCAATACGCTCAGGCTTATCTTGAAGCCCTGTACTGTCTTTATGCCTACTGTCTCCACTGGTAGGCTATTCAAAAGATTTACCACCCTCTGGGAGAAGGGCTTTCTAAAGTTACCCCTGATTTTACCACCTCTGAGCTTCAGGGTTTGTCCATGAGTCCTGCTGGTTGACACCAGATCAAACATGTCTATCTATCTGATCTTGTTGATACTCTTGAACATGCAGAGAACTGAGATCATGCCCCCTCTCAGCCTTTTATTTCTCAGTGTGAATATGTTAATGGGGCCTACTGGGTGAATATAGCGTGGACAGAACCGTGCATGAAATATCACACTGTCAGAAGCGCAAATGATACTATAGCGACAGAGATTCCTATAAGCATGTGGTAAGAACCGATATCACTGTCACTGTAGTCTCTCTTTGTGGAAGGTGAAGGATGCTGCTGGGGTGGTGCCTTGCCAAGCTGCTCCATTAGTGGAGTGGCTAGAGCACCTACCACCAGCAGTGGCAGGGGCCTGGGGCTGTGGTTCGATTCTCCCCAGGTCCCAGTATGATGCTGCTGGGTTTTTTTTGGTTGGGAAACAAAAAAATCCACACTCAGATTTTTTTTCTTTCCCTGAGGTCCACAACCCCCCAGAGTTGTTTATATTTAGTCCGGGGTGTGTGGGGGGTGAAGCTCCCCGCATCGGGGCTGCAGGGCACAGAGCCTCCTGCAAAAACAGAAGTATTGCTCCGGTGTGCACGGTGGTCCTTGTGGTCAGCATTTGTGCCAACGCTGTTATGCCGAATGCTGATTTGCATGTGGCATTCTTGATATGCACGGTTTTCACCTCAACATTATGACCCCGTGCCTTTATAGTCACAACCCCTTTGGTCATAGCTTTTGGCTGCCATACCCCTAATCATTTTGGGGGTCCTTCATTGCATCCCTTGGCTGCCTCAGTGTCCTTTTTGTATCAAGGAACCCAGAACTGCATGTAGTACTACAGACAGGGCCTGACCAGAGCCTTGTAAAGAGGCAGGATAGCGTTCCCTGCCTTGTCGATCAAGCCCCTTCTGCCAGCCCTGTTGACAGTGACTGCAGACTAGGCCTTTACTTATTTAGCTGCAAATAGAATTTAAATTAAATTTACTGGTAAGCAAATTGAGGGGAGACCCCTCTTTTACAGTTGCAACCAATGACAGTACAACATATTAAGTGATAAAAAAGTACAATAAAATACAATTTTCATTTGCAGCATTCACAACAGCAATAAAATAAAACAGAGATTGGAAGTGAGAGATAGTAAAATTTTGAATTTTGCAACATTTTATATCTGTAACCAAGTATATGGAACAGAGCATGTTAAGGACAAAGTACCTGCCTTTGTTCGAGTTTTAATGAGAGAGAAAAAAAATAAATTATTGGTTCATAGCTTATGGCCAGTGCAGCTTTCTAGCAATAAATCAACCACATAGGTAGGAACTAGGCCACACAGAATTTTATAAACAAAGACATACCAATGTAAAAGCCTTCTGGGACTCAGGGAAAGCCAATCATATGAGGCATATAGCTTACAGTGGTGAGTTTGCCAAGGAAGACCAGTTACTAAGCATAACACACTATGATACAAAGTATCAAGAGATTTTAAAAGGGCGGTAGACACATTATGGTATATAGTATCTCCATAGTCCATGACATAAACAAAGAAGATACCAGTTGTTTCCTAACAAAAGTACTAAAAAAAGCACTGTGATAAAAGAAGGTCAATATCCTCGCCAGTTTACCAGACAGACATACAATGTGGCGATTAAATGTAAGGGCACTATTTAAGTACTGTAGATACCCAAATACTTGTATGAGTCTATTAATGTAAGAACTGAGCCATCACTAGCGGTTTGTCATATTTTATTCCTTTATCTATTATTACCACCAGGTCTTTTTCCTCCTCCACTGCAGCAAGAGTAGCCCCCCACAGTGTGCAGGTCCTACCTCTGTTTTTCCTTCCCAAATGTAGCTCCTTGCATTTGGCTACACTGAATCTGAGACTCCAGTAATCCAACCAGTTACCTAGCTTATTCAGGTCCTCCTAAAATGTATCCCCATTCTCAGGGGAGTCCAGCCCTCGGTTAGCTTGGTCATCGGCAAACGTAAGCAGCCTGCTTGAGACCCCAGCTTTCAGGATTGTTAATGTCAATGTTGAAAAGCAGTGGCCCCAGCACCTTTCATAGAAGAACGCTGCTGAGTACCCCTCTCCACTTGAGTATGCCTCATGTTTACCTTACTGGTGTGTTTTGCCCAGAAGCTGGTCATGCACCATAGTGTCAATGGCAAAAAGAGTTTCAGATGTTGCAGTTAACTTCTTGTCTACATACCATTTAAATAATAAGTTATCTAGCTGTCCAAAAAGGCTGCAGAAATCATGGCTCTATTACTAAATGGGTTTCCTAGAAATTTACAGATTAAAACTCTTTATGATAGCTGCAGCCATTCTGAATAAGTCTGAGCGTAGAACATTTCGACCAATCGTCACAAAGTCTTCAAGGTATGTTTGCACAGCATATAGTTGTGGGAAATGATTTTCTACAGTGAAACAGAGGGCAAAACAATAATGCAGCTTTTTAAATCCTGTAGAAAAGGGGTATACAACTGATACAAAGGAGCAAACCATATATGTTAACACATACAAATTGCAGCAAATATACATAATACAGGGTTCGATCTTAACATTGTTTTACTGGCCCTGAACCTAGTGCAAATTGATCAGGGCTAGTGCAGCTAACCCTTTACTTGTCCATCTTGACTAGCGCAGGTTTTTCATGGCTGTTAATGAAGTTGAAAGAGTCCCTACTTTAGCAGGCTGTAGTACTTTTGCTAATCTCCCTCAGTGTTCCAGGTAGCCTGGTGTGATTAACAGTTCATTAACAGCTGCAATTATCTGGCAGTTCAAGAGGGGGAAACCAACAAAAGACTTGATGTGAGTCATTATCACTTAATTGTTAGGACATTCGGCTAGTGTGCATGCTGTGATCAATGGTAGAGTGGTTAAGTCACTAGCTTCCAGTTTGCCGAACTTGTCTTTGATTCGTCACACAATATTAAGACCAGTGTGCCTCATTTCCCAACCCTTTGAGTGTCTGTATCCAGCACTGCAGTGACAGAATGCCAATGATGTATACACGGTCTGCCCAACCAGGTGGTCTGTCAACTCTATACTTTCCCTTGACACCACTGCAGACTAGACTTTGAAGTGGCCACCCATAGCTGCCGTTACTGACTGGTGTAGAGGTCCACAGCTCCTCTTAATGGACCACACCAGTCAATGCCATCCATACAGTCCCACGCTTATACCACTCAGCATGTCATTTCATCCTAAAAACAATGCTTTGGAACATGTATGGTACAACGCGAAACCTTAGTAAAATATATAATTTGAAAGGTTAAAATAGGTATTCCTGGTGTGCATGATCATCCTATTAGAAAGAGCAGTAGTGCAGCATCATGCCTGTATAATGCTTCCCCTTTGGCTAATGAAAGGACACTGTTATGAAAAATGTGTTGTTGTTAGGGCAGAGCATGTTAAAATCAATATTTTTGTGCCTGGTATATATAAACGGATATGTCAATGTTTCTTACATCCCAAGCCCTCTGTGTTTGTTTAACTCTCCCTAAAGAAATCTTAGAACTGCCCTGGCTCACTTTGCAGTGTAAGAAAACTTCCAGAAGTGCAGGCCTGGTTAATAACAGGGTGGGGGATGAGAGTGTCTTTCTCTGCCTGACTCTGTACATTGATTGCCCTGCAGATCAGGGTGGGACTGTGGTGAAGTGCATGATGATGTTGGCTGTTGTGTGTGCAGAGCTAGAACTGCTTGATTGAACATTTGCTATTATGGTATCCTCTGGTTTGCTGGGGCGGGGGTGGAGAAAGAGGAAGCAAGGGGCACATGGTAAAAAAACTGTGGGGATACACACTGCATGTGATTGGATTGCGGTCTTTTCTTTTTTTTGCTGGGGCAGGAAGCAATGTGGGAGCAGGATAATCAGAGTATTTCTTGGCTCATATTTTTTCTGTATAACCTATCAAAATTTACCATTATTATTGTGGGCTAGTGCAACCATCTGCGGGCTAGTGCAATTTTTAATCAACTTGTCCGGCTCGCTAGTGCAAGAAAAAGTTACGGTTGACCCCTGCATAATACCATAGTGGGTTAGTATGCTAAAGATGCTTCAAATTTGAACTGCCTAACTTAAAATAAATGAGCAGGAACCCAGTACAGCCACTATTGACAATTAATATCCAACAAGTCAAAAAACTTCTTTTTATTGAATCATAGAAATCTGGCAGCACAAAAGGACTCAGTTGGCCCATCAAGTCTGCCCCTTACCCTCTCCCTACTTGTCCCCTTTTTCCTAGAGACATCCCACTCTACCCCCCTGGCCAGCCCCTTATGCCTGTCCCATGCCCTCTTGAATTCCTCCACTGTTTCAGCTCCCACCACCTCTTCTGGCAGTCTGTTCCAGGACTCCACCACCCTTTCAGTGAAGAAACTCCCCCTCACATTGCCCCTGTACCTTCCTCCAACCAATGTTAGACTATGACCCCTAGTTTTAGCACCTACTTTCCTTGTAAATAAGCTCCCCTTCATGTAGTTAAATGTTTCTATCATGTCCTCCCACTCCCTTCAAGATTTCAGTAGGTACCGATCCAATTTCCTCGATCTCACCTCATAGGGTTTTCTATGCATACCATGTACCATCTTGGTTGCCCTCCTCTGAACCCTTTCAGTCCTGTCTATATCCTTGCATAGATGAGGTCTCCAGAACTGGACCCCGTACTCCAGATAAGGCTTTATGCTGGTTTTATAAAGTGGCATCAGCACCTTGCTCCTTCTGCTTGTTATACCCCTCCTATGCATGCTAGCATTCTATTTGCTTTGCCCAATACCTTACTGCATTGTTTCCATACCTTAAGGTTGCCTGATATTATAATCCCTCTCCTGTTCAGTTGACTTACTCTCCTTCCCCCTTTAATGTGTAAACGGCTTGGGTTTTTTATGCTCTATGTAAAGCTGAAATTTCTAGTTTCAGGGAGTTATTTTTTGCAGAAATAGCATGCTATTACTCTTTTCAGTTTTCATACCCTTCAAATGCTGACTATGGTATTACCATGACTGGTAAAAACAAAACAGATGACTATCTATAGTTGTTTTAAAGAGCTTCTAGTAACAAAAACAAGAGGCAGAAAATGTTATTAATTTTTACCAGTAGAATGTTTTGTACCTGACAGTTTACATGTAGAACTGCACTTTCCCTGGGAGCTGAACTTTCTAGTTCTTTCCTCCTTCTTACAGTATGTCATCAGCATTTTTACCTCACTCATTGTGACATCACTAGTGACCAATCTGGCACAAGGTGAGTAGCTCTTCTTGGTCAGTTGTGACGTCACAGTCAGTGTAGTCACAATGATGATGAGTTATGAAGGGGAAAAGGACTAGATATGCCTGCTTCCTGAAAGAATATTGTTCTACACATTACACCCAGTACTGTTAAAGTAGAAAATCTTCTAATTAGAAAAAGTAGAAAAACAGGAGACAGGGCGATCTTCAAGGGCTAGAGCTGCTCTGCTGTACCATGGGACTTATGGTCAGTCCCATCCCTCTCCATATCTTGTCAGCAGTCCCAAAGGTACTTGGTGGCAACTGTCTCCCTCCCTCCCTGCTGCCCTATTAGCCATACCTTGGCCAGAACCATTTTGTAAATTTAATTGGTGCCATTGTGCTTTCAAGGAGCATGTTACCACTGCAATCTTTATTTTTATAACACACAAGGATCTTTTGTTGCAAAACCTTTTTGTTCTAAAATATTGTCATTGGCATTTGTCCACTTTAAATTTAGTGGGAAATTACTACAGCACCCAATATGTCTATTGATTTTAATCTCAGGCTTTGCAGCAAACATTCCATTTCTAATTTACTTTCGGATCAGCTGGCAGACCCCCTTGCCCAAAGCATGTGGGTGACTATTTTAAAACAAAAGTCCTTTGTGGCATCCCCAAAACAAATGCTCAGTCAAAACAAACAAGTCCTATAGAATATCTTAATAAGCACTACTAAAAAATAAGGAGGTACCACTAGAAGTTCCATCCATTTGTATCAGGGACCACTGGTTTCCTGAGATCCATGTTACAAACGTAATTGAACTTGGTTGCAGGCTGTTAGGACAACTTTTGAAAATGCTAAAACAGATTCCAGACTTTTCTCACTTAAATGCATCAGTAAATGACTACAGCATCCAATACTTTTATATTTTAATCTCAAACATGGCAGCAAACATTCCATTTCTAATTTACTTTTGGATGAGCTGGCAACCACCCCCCCCCAAAGCATGTGAGAGCGAGGCCATTTAAAAAAAAAATATATGTATTTGTTACACCCCCCAAACAAATGCTCACTCAAATCAAACCACAAAGCATGTAACATCTCTTAATAAATAACAATGAAAAATAAGGCACCACCAGAAGTCTCGTTTGTAACAGGGACCACTGGTTTCCTGAGGTTCCTGTTACAAACATGATTGAACTTGGTTGTGGGCTGTTAGGACAACTTTTGAAAATACTGTTTTGGATTCCATTATTTTTTCACATAAAGTGCATCAGTAAATGACTACAGCACCCAGTACTTTTATATTTTAATCCCAACCTTTGTAGCAAACATTCCAGAAATAATTTATTTTCAGATGAGCTGGCAGCCCCTCTCCCCCAAAGCATCTGAAAGGCCATTTTAAAACAAAAATCATTTGTTACACCCCCTAAACAAATGCATACTAAAAGCAAACAAAAATCTCATTCAATCTCTTAATAAACGCAATTCCAAAATAAGGTACACCAAAAGTCTTGTTTGTAACTGGGACAGAGATTTTTTAGGAGTTCTCCGTTACAAACATTAGCATGCTACCTCTGTCCCTTTTACAATCAAGACAATACCATAAGACCACTAAAAACAGGTGTTTGGAAGCCTGCTGAAGTCATACATCCACAATGAATTACACAGCCTTACACACCTGTTTAGCACATTGAAAAACTACAAAATTCACAGCATGTCTGGCACACAGAGGGCAGTTATTAGAGCCACAAAATAGAAAACCTTGACCAGGATGTCAAATACTTGCCATTTTCAGACATAAATGGATATATTTAAACAGCAGTCATGAACCCCAGTAAAATATATTATAAATTCAAACTTTATTTAACAGAATTAACCATGTCCACTAGCTAAATCCTGTTGTAACAGGGACAAATGCATTATCTCTGTCCCTTGTTACAAACATGATTGACCTTTTCTCTGTCCCCAGAGACCTTATGAATGCCAATCTGTGCACAGCATACTCCCATTTCAAATCCAGCCACAAAATCCAGTCAGATTTGTAGCAGACAATATAAAAAATCATTAGTTCACTGCTATGTAGCCCCATTCATGTCTGCTTACATTTCTGACCAGTTTCCACATTCCTGTTTGTAACACAGTCGCATGTTTGTAACGGCAAGTTTGGAGGAGACAGAGAATGTTCTCATTTGATGTTTGGGAAGAAAACTGACTGATCCACAGGCAAAGCAATGTTTAAAGGACTAAATCTAGTGTTATGACTGGCTAGAAATAAGCCAATGACACTGTGAAAAACAGTAAAACTCCACAGGCATGATAAGCAGCTGTTACATACGTAGATGGGGTAGGACAGAGTCAGATAGTCCGATTCTACTTTTAAAGGCAGCCAGAGCATCTCTGCAGTTTTGAAAAGTTTTTTCAGCCAGAACAGCAAACTAACTGAGCCTCCTTCAGTTCCTGGCATCCAATGCTCTGATTCTTGCACAGTTTCATGTTTATACCAGTCCGTCCCATATGTAACCTAGGGGGACAGAAAAGGTTACATACGAGACTGTCACTTTTTAACTCATTCTGGAAAAAAATTAAAATATATAAAGGCACACATACATGGTGATGTTACAGGGCTCCTTTTGTCAAATGCATAGGGAGACTTATTTTTTCAGTACAGCATTTTGGTAGGTAGAAGAAAAGCATTCAACATGTGGTGTCTTGAAATGTCCCACCTAGCCAATGCAAAAAACAGGGGACAAATCTGTAAGTTTAAAAAAATACATTTTTTCGTAAGTATCAGGTGGCTGAACTCCAGGAGGAAGGAGCTACTGGTATAACTAAAACTTCTCTACCGGGACTAAGAACTAGATCTCTTGTACTGGGACCTTCAATTAAGGGTTAAAAACAAAACAAAAAAAAAGGAGTTGGTGTGTTTGTCAGAGGTAGTTGAAGTAAATTGTTATCTGTTATCTGTGTACTTATCTAGGTGCTTGTCACAGGTGTCAGAAAGGAATTGTTATCTGTGAAATTAACTAAGTATAGAAAGATTTGAAAAGTAGGAGGAGTGGCTTAGCTAGAAAGAGCCAGGTTAAGACCTGATATAAATACTGCCCTAGATAGCTTCTGCCAGAGGACAGACAGAACTCCAGGAGGAAGGTGCTACTGGTATAACTAAAACTTCTCTACTGGGACTATATTGCCCTGCTTCCCTCCCCTCCACCCTAAACCAGTTCTACTTTTATAGGCACAGGATTAAACTGACAACAGGAACTTCCTGTTTGGGAGCAGGAAGTGAGTGATCACAGAGCCACCAAAGACTCACCATCCTAGAAGGGCAAGAGTAGCTCTCCATCCCCTCCTAGCTGCTGGAGGTCTGACTCTGAGCAAGTAAGCAGACTACTGAGAAATATAGGAACTTCTTGTCTCAGAACAGGAAGATCAGGAGATAAAAGGGTGCAGAGACAGTAAGTAAGTAGGGAGAGAAGAAAAAGAAATAAACAAACAGAGGAAAGAGTAAGTATTCCAAATAACAGTTAGGGGGCCAGAAAAAAGACATGATGGGAGTGGTGCAGTGCAGTGGCTGTGGAGCAGCAGTCTTCCGGGAGATGTTTTGGAGGATGCAGTGTTGTCCCATCTGCAGGCATCTCTTTGGGCTGAGGGAGGAGGTTGCTCATCTCCAGGCTGAGTTGGCCAGGATTTGTGGAACATCCTCTCCCACTCAGGGACCACTAGGGTCACTGCCGTTGCCTCAGAGGTTGCCAAGAAAGAGGAGTGGTTGAACCACAGTGGGCTCAGGGAGGGTGAGGGTGGTGGAACAGAGGCTCATCCCTCCAGTTGTACCTCTCCACAATTTCTATGCCATTCTGGAAAAGTGTGGTTCCTCTATGGAGGTACCCACAGTGGAGACCAAGGAGGATGCTGGGAACCTCCACAAAGGAGACCCAAAGGAGGGTGGAATGGGACCCCACAGGGGAAAGAAACAACTCCTGGTGGGGGACTCCATTGTTAGGAAGGTAGAACTGGGGGAGGAAGGGGAGAGGGAGGTAAGGTGTCTGCCTGGTGCCATGGCTTGGAGAGACAGGGAGCAAATCCTCAGGATCGCAGGAGCAGCTGTACAGGGGAGGGAGCTGAATGTCATTGTCCACCTAGGGACAAATGACCTGGCTCAGAGCAGTGCAAGAAGTGTTTGTGGAGATGGGGAAGGGCCTTAGACAAATAGCACACACGGTAACCTTCTCGGAGGTGTTGCCTGTCTATGGCACGGGTGAGGCTAGGGTGCTCCACACCATGGGATTCAATCAGTGGTTGAAAAGTGCTGCAGAGCTCAGGGATTTGGGTTCATTGGAGACTGGGGTCCACCTGAGGGATGCAGGCCTATACTGGCATGATGATCTGCATCTGTCCAGGAGGGAACCAGGATCCTAGGTGATAGGTTTAAATACTTCATTGACAAGTATTTAAACTAGCTAAGGGAGGCACTGGAAAGGAGCGAGGAAATCTAGCTGCCCCAAAAATATCAGGGTACTAAGTGAGGTAGACACCAACAATAGAAGTCAATAGGAAGAAGCGTTGAGGGTAAATGGAGAAAGTGACAAATGCAATAAGGACAGGGATGGGGCAAAAGGAGTAAGGCCATCAAGAAATGGAGGGTAATGAGTACCAATGCCCATAGTCTGGGCAACAAGCCTCTGAACTGGTGGCCTTGATGGAAGAGGGATGCCTGGATATTGTATCAGTCACAGAAACATGGTACAAGAGAACCATGACTGGAATGTTAACATACCAGGGTACACAACCTACAGGGAGAGACAGGGAGGGCAGAAGGGGAGTAGCTCTCTATGTAAGGGAAGGGATAAAAGCAACTGAACAAAAGAGTAAACAGGGAGGAGAGGAGGCACTGTGGGTCACCTTAGAGACTGGAAATGGCACCACAATCTACACAGGGGTTGTATACAGACCCCCACATCAGGGGGAGGGAATGGACAAGGATATAATAGAAGGCATGCTTAGGATGGCAGAGAAAGGGGAGATACTGTTGATGGGGGACCTTAACATGCCTGATGTTAACTGGAGCACCTTTGTGGCAGCCACATCCAAAAGCAGGGCCATTCTTGATGCCCTTCAGGTGGCATGCCTCAAACAGCTAGTTTTGGAACCCACTCATGAAGGGAGCAATCTTAGACGTCGTACTCTCAAATGGGGACAGTGAGAGGATCTCAGATCTAGAAGTGGGTAGCCATTTGGGAACAAGTGACCACCAAACAGTGTGGTTCATGATAAACTCTGCTACAGAGCCAAGCCATACAAAAGTGAGGGTTCTGAACTTCAGGAGGGCTGACTTTGGCAAGATGGGAGAGTGCCTTAGAAAAGCACTAGCAAACAGGCTAGAAGGAGGGGTGGAGCAACAATGGGCAAATATCAAAACTGCCATCACAGAGGCAACAAGCCTTTGTGTGAAGCAAATAAACAAATCAAAACAAAAGAAAAAGCCACTATGGTTCTCAAAAGAGGTGGCGGTGAAGGTTAGGGAGAAAAAGATAGCATTTAGGAAGTATAAGGAAACACAGAAGGAGCAGGACAGAAAACTGTACCAGTTAAGGCAGAAGGAAGCAGGGAGGTAGTCAGAATAGCAAAGGCACAAACCTAGGAAAAGATAGCTAACTCGGTTAAGAAGGGGGATAAAACCTTTTATAGGTATATCAGGGAGCATAGAAAGACAAGGGGTGGGATAGTGAGGCTGAATAGAATGGATGGTGGGTGGGCAGAGAGTGACAGTGATAAAGCAGGGATACTGAATGAATACTTCTGTTCAGTATTCACAAAGGAGGAAGTGAGGGAGGTGCCTAATCCAATTAACAGAAGCACTCTGGAGAGGGGGTTGATCCCAGTCCTTTCACAGAAGAAAGGGTTCTGAAAGAACTCCTAAAACTGCAGGTGGACAAAGCAATGGGGCCAGATGGAATTCACCCCAGAATTCTAAAAGAATTAAGCAGAGAACTAGTGACACCACTGACTACGCTTTTTAACAAATCATGGGAGGATGGTGTGGTACCTGAGGACTGGAAGAGGGTGGATGTGATTCCCCTTCACAAAAGTGGGACCAAGATGGAGGCAGGACACTACAGACCTGTCAGTTTGACCTCTGTGGTAGGGAAAGTGATGGAATCACTTCTGAAGGAAAGAATTGTTGAGTACCTAGAGGCCAATGGGGCACAGGACCCAAGGCAGCATGGGTTCACAGTGGGAATGTCATGTCAGATGAATCGAATTGATTTCTTTGACTGGGTGACCAAAGTAGTAGACCAGGGAGGGGCTGTGGACATGGCCTACCTAGACTTTAGCAAGGCATTTGACACAGTCCCACACAAAAAATTAGTAGTCAAATTAACCAGCCTGGGAGGGTCCTAAGGTGAGCCTGTAAAACTTTGCTGAACAACAGGACACAGAAGGTAATTGTACATGGAGTCCACTCTGAAGAAAGAGGGGTTACTAGTGGGGCATCGTGAGGGTTCAGATGGGTCCAGTCCTTTTAATGTCTTTATAAATGACATTGCAGAGGGACTGGAGAAATATATGCCTCTTGCAGATGACACAAAGATCTGCAACAGGGTTGATACACAAGGAGGCGGAAAGGATGAGAAGGGACTTGGCAAGGTTGGAGGAATGGTCAGAAGTATGGCAGCTTGGATTCAATGCAAAGAAGTGCAAAGTAATGCACCTGGGAAACAAAAACCCAGAGGAAGATTACACAATGGGGGTAGTAACAACAACAAAAATGGAAAGGGACCTGGGGGTAATCATATCAGATGACCTTAAGGTTGGCAAGCAATGCGAGAAGGCAGTAGGGAGGGCTGGGGGTATACTGGGATGTATAGGGAGAGGTATCACCAGCAGAAAACAGGAAGTTGTTATCCACCTGTACAGACAGTTGGTGAGACCCCATCTGGAGTACTGCATCCTGTTCTGGAGACCCCATCTCCGCAAGGACATAGACAGGATGGAGGCAGTTCAGAGGAGGGCAACTAAAATGGTGCAAGGTCTGCAAGAGAAGCCATATGAGGAGAGACTAAAGGAGCTTAATATGTATACCCTTGAGGAAAGGAGGGAGGGGGGGACATGATTGAAACGTTTAAGTACCTCAGTGGAATCAACAAAGTCCAAGAGGGTAGCATCTTTCAGAAAAAGAGATGTGCAAGAACAAGGGGACACAATCTGAAGATAGAGGGGGGCCGGCTCTGGGGCAATGTGAGGAAGTATTTTTACACAGAGAGGGTAGTGGATGCATGGAACAGTCTTCCTGAGGAGGTTGTAGGGTCTAAAGCTGTGGAAGAATTCAAGAATGTATGGGACAGACATAAGGCAATTTTTGTGGGGGGGGGTAGGAAGAAATAAGCTGTTGGTTAAATAGAATCTGCAACTATACCTCTCGGTAGAGAAATGGCAGACTAGGTGGGCCAAGCGGTCCTTATCTGCCATCAAAGTCTATGTTTCTATGTTATCCCATTAACTTCTGTAGTAGACAGCAGTGCAGTTTTGAAATATATTTAAAGTCTCTTTGCAGAGTTACTGAGTGTTAAAGTGCATGTGATGGAAATGTACCCATTTAGTATGGACATGCCCTTAAGAATGTTTTTTTCAAGGGTGAAGCTTCTTAGTGCCCCTAATTATTTTAACAGCTGACTTAAAAGCACAGTGTTGAATTACCGTTTATTTATTTGATAAGTATGTGAGTACACTAAACAGAACCAGACATGCACAAGAACAAAGTACATACTTCAGTGATAGATGCAAGTACATGGTCATATACAGCTTCAGAAACAGTTTCTTATCAATGTAACAAATGTAGGCAAAATAAACAAATCAGATTATCCTGTTAAAGTGCAGTCATATACATAAATCAAGTGGAGGCACTGACACACATTTTGGGACCACAGGTGGTACATGAACTGTAAATTAAACTTTAGGTTGAAAGGATGGGAGGGGTAGGGAGCTAGGGAGGTTGTTCCAGATTTTAGAGACGGACATGCAAAATGTTTTCCTGGTCAATCTCCATTAGCTGCATAAAGTGACAAAGTGTGTCATTTAAACAACAAACAAACACATTAAAAGCATGACTCTTAGAGTTCTAAGGTTTAAGAAGAAACACAGTATATTTTATTTTTTGATGCATGCCTGGATGACTAATCAAATGTCTTCCAACAGATCCTGGAAAAAAATGATATATAAAAGACAGACACCCATTGGCCCTTGATAATTATTAAAAATAAACAAATAAAAAGGTTAACACTCATTCATAATTCAAATGTACACTGTAGTCAGTTTCCATACCAGGGCATATCTGCTCATCTCTTATCCAAACACCTGTTATATCCATGTGTAAAAGTTTATTTACCAGTAGATTTCTCTATCCTAATAAACAGGATTTCTGTTGTATCTGGCTGCTACACCTGATGAAGGTCTCTATGTAGCCTGAAAGCATGTGTTTTATAAATCGCTTGTTGGTCAAATAAAATGTATCAGATCACCTGCTTTGTTCATCTTTTTGCACAAGGATCAATGCAGTTCAAACAATTCCCTTTTAATAAGAAATCATGAAAGAAACCATCTCTGTTGGGGAAAGAAAAAATACCTCAGATGCAAAACTTAATAGTTGACTAATTTTAAAAGCTAATATTAATGCAAGGCAGAGTACTAGCTTTTAGAAAATCCTCTACTACTACCTATACTGTGTTGTAGTTTGTTCTTGATCTTTACTTGAGGCTAAAGTCTCATGGAGCTGATAATGAATAGTCAGGCTGTTCTCTGTCTAAACTATTCTCATTTGTTTCTGTCAGACAGCTGCTGTTTTCTCTTTACTCTTTTAAAGCTTTTGGCAGAAATGTTGTTTCAAATCCTGACCTTGTCAAATCATAAAAACAGTGTAAATCACGTTCTCCAGTGTTCTTGGGGTCACCCAGGCCATAAACACCATAATTAATTTTGGACAGATTTTTATGAATATATAAATATACTTGACTATTTGTGAGCATGTTTCAAAGAGATCTTTAGTTGTTTGTATTAGCTAGTCATTGAACAAAGTAAAACTTTGGCACATTCCTAAAAATATACTGTGTTTTCGAGCTCTTTAAAATATAATATTTTCTCAGCCTACCTCATATTTCCATTTTATTTTCTGGGCTTGCAGTCATTGGTGTTGTGGTTTATTTTTAGTTCTTGCCAGTTTGCAAGTGGGACCTCCTCAGTAGCATTGTATTTAAGAGCCAAAATTTTGCTTCTCAGCAGTTTCCTAGCCATGTGTAAGAGAGGGTCAGTTGCATAAGAATAGCCTCATTGATCGCCAGGACACACTCGGCTAGATAGTGATCCCACTCAGTGTTTTTCAATTCTTTAAAGAGCCCCTGACAGCATTAGGACAACCTTGAAAATGAGCATTTGTCAATGCCGAATGTTTGCTTGCTGGCATTGGCAGTGGTAGTGTGGAAGTTACAGTGCTGCATAATAGGAATGGCAGTGAAGTACTGAACTGAAGCCAACCCCACCACCACCCTGCAGAGAGTGACAGGCACTGGGGTGTGCCTTTGGGTCGTCAAGCATAACGGCCACGCCATTTCACCACACCCTACTCTGCAGACACTGACAAGTGTCACGGTGTGCCTTGAGGTCTTTGGCCCTTATGCGCACCCCATTCCATCAGGAAATACGGTGAGATGGGTATGGTATAGTAGAATAGGGTGAACTCTGGGGCCGAAGAGTCCAAGGCATACCTCAATGCCTCTCAGTGGCTGCAGGGTGTGGAATAGTATGAGCATTACAGACAAGAATCCCAAGTCACACCCCTGATGCCTGTTATTCTCTACAGGGTGGGGCGTTATGGTTGGAAACACTAACACTTCAGGCATTCATTGGTATTTTCACTCCAAATTTTCAACATGTTTTTTTTGTGACCCCCACCTCATGAACAGTGGCAATGTCAGTTTGTTAGCCAAAAGCTGCTAATGCACAGCGACTACGGTATTTAGCACCACAGGTGCAAAAACACATTCTGAACAGGATGTGAAACATGACAGCTGCACTGTTCATGGGGAGGTGTAAAAAATGGCAATGTTGCAAATCTACAGCAAAAATATTAAAAAAACTGGTGAAGTCATGAGTGTGCATAGAAACTGTGCAACGCACACCCATAATGTAATTAGTTTGGGGATTTTTTACAGCAGATTGTCAACACAGGCCTTTTGGGGCCTCCAATCATGAACAGTGTCACTGTGATTTTCTTTATCTGTCCTGAGCAATGATTTCCCACAGCGACCATGCAACCCTGTGCTGAAAGTGTGAAAACACATTTCGACCATGTTGTGAAAAATGACAGCTGTACTGTTCATAAGGAAGTGTGGAAAAATGCCACTGGTGAAAATCTGGACTGAAAATATTACAAAACCATGAACTTACGAGGGTGCATGGAAACTGCGCAATGCTCACTCATAACACAGTCATTTTATGGACTTTTGTTACCAAATTTTCAACATAGCCATTTTAAGACCTCTGCTCATGAACAGTGTAACTGTGATTTTCTTAATCTGTCCCAAACATTGCTTTCGCACACTGACTGCACCATTGTGCGCTACATGTGCAGAAACACATTTGGGGTGACATGTGAAAAATGGCAGCTGTACTGTTCATAAGGAAGTGTAATAAAATGGCAATGTGGAAAATCTGGAAGGAAAATATGGAAAATTCACAAACTTACGAGTGTGCGTAGGAATTGCGCAACGCATGCTTGTAAAACAGTCATTTTTAGGAATTTTTTCACCAAATTTTCAACATAGCCATTTTAAGACCTCTGCTCATGAACAGTGTCACTGTGATTTTCTTAATGTGTCCCATGCATTGATTTCACACACCGAATGCACCATTGCGCGCTACATGGGCGGAGACACGTTTTGGGCAAGATGTGAAAAATGACAGCTATACTGCTCATAAGGAGGTGTGGTAAAATGGCAATGTTGAAAATCTGGAGTGAAAATATTGAAAATTCGTGAACTTACAAGAGTGTGTAGGAACTGCACAACGCACGCTTGTAAAACAGTCATTTTTGGGAATTTTTCCACCAAATTTTTAACATAGGCTTTTTGAGAGCCCACCTTATGAACTGTGGCAGTGTTGTCTCATTACTCAGTCCCAAAAGGTGATTTTGTGCAGTGACTGCGAAATCACCCTTCGGGCCCAATTAATGCCATGACAGTGAGAGCATTCATGGGAAGTGGTCCCAAAAACCCCATGTTGAAAATTTGGTGCAAAATTCAAAAAATGCCTGAGATATGCAGCAAAGTTGAAAAAAAACTATCTATCCCATTATACAGCTTACCGGCATTTCCTCAGTTCGCGGTCGGCTTTGAAGAGTGCAGACTTGTTCCCGGTCCACCGAAGATCGTCGCGCTAGAGTCCGGTGCAAGTACATGGGGTGAGGGGCGGGGGAGGCGGGTGCGCAGTGGGTGGGTGCGGGTGGGGGCAGAGACAGCCAGGGACCGCTTTTCAGTTTCAGGTTTTTTTTTAAATGACGATCTTGGGACGCTTGCCACGCTGGGGGCTCCAGCGGCACAAGGACAACTGGTGGGGGCGTGGAGCCAACAGGGGATTGGGCACCCCTGTCGTCAATAGCATATGTTGCCATGCTGGGGTGGGCTCCCAGCATGGCACCCTGTACTCTTGGGGGGGTGGAACCAGTGGAGCCGATGAGGGATTGAGCACCCCTGTCAGCTATATGATGTGTGACCACGCTGGAGTGGGCACACAGCATGGCATATGGAACACTGTTTTGGGGGAGCGCAGCATAGCCTATGGGGGATTGGACACCCCCATCGGCTACAGTGTGTGCTCGTGGGGGCGAAACCACCGGTATGCATGCATGTGTGTCTGTAGGGAGAGCGCACATGAGCAGGCAATATCTTTTGCTGCTCACTGAAGCGTAGCCTTTCAACTGCACGCCATCAGCATTTTGGGCCTGCTGTCATAGACAGCTCCAGCAGGCATTGGAGAACTGCAGCTGCGCCTGCAAACACACTGACTGAATTGGAAGAGGGCTGCCACACCTCCGAAAACTCGGATAATGGCACTATGTTTCTTGCACATGTGTGCAAGCAAACATAAAAAGTAAGATTTATATTCAGCACCATCCCATTTTCTTGATTACTTCATATGTTTTCAGCAATTAATTCCCCATTTTCTTTATTACTGAAAACAGTTGCATAAAAACAAGATCCTGTCCCCTAGATTATGTCTACTCTGGCTGCTTCTCTTCACACGACATCACAATCCCTGTTTATGGCATCATAATTATCTCCACAGCAACATATTTTGATGTCATAAACAGAATTATGATATCAGGTGTAGGCAGGTAGCCAGAGCTAAAAGGGCAGATAAACTGTATTGATGTAACTACCCTTAGCATTAAGGAAATAAGGGTTGCCAGAGTCAGACTCATTCCTCCACGCTCTGTCCACTTCAAGTTTGCTATCTGCCATGCTGCTCCTCCAGGCTAAGCTCACATGCAGCATGAACAACTACTGGCTCCTCCCTCCCTCTCTCATAATCTTCTATTGCAGAAGGTTAGCAAACACAGATCTCAAAAGAAAGACTGTACTAGCAAATTATGGCTGCTGTGTCTGGACGGGGTAGTGTATGGAGGTTAGGGGAGAAGGAAGTCTAGCTGAGTCTGCTACAGTGGGCTAGGGGAGTCATTGATTTAAGCAAAATATGATTCTACTCAATTACGAATGCAATTCAGGGCAATTCCAGCTAATTGAAACTTCCCTGAATTGCGGTCCACAGTTCTGACTGCAAACGGTGGCTTTGGGATCTAACAGTAATGCTTTATGTGTCTGTCTGGACATGTGTTGTGATGGAGCACTGGAAAGTGGCCAATGTGGTCTCTATTTTCAAGAACGTGGCAAGGTTGGACCTTGGCAACTACAGGCAGTCAGCATGATATCAACATTGAGCAAGGTACTGAAAGTCATTATCAAGGGTCAAATAATGAAGTACTTTTTAATTTATTTTTTATTTGCATCTCAGATTAATACCTTTGAGCTACAAGCTCATTTACAAAGGTCCCATGTTATAGTGTACAAAGTCGACACATTGAGAGCTATGCAACTTTTCAGAGAATTTTTTATAACAAGGTAACAAAAAAACTTTGAGAATGTAGAACAATCAGATTTATGATGCTGGAATAAGCTGTAACGCTAGAAGTTTGAGTGAGGAGTAAGAGGGGTATTGAGAGTAGGGAGTAAGAGTAAGGAAGGTAGAGGTAGAGGAGGCAGGACCTCAGTTACAGGCAAAAGTGAGTTGGGGGAAGAGAAGAAGGAGGTTAGAGGAGGCTAGTCATTTAAAGTGCTGCCCAGATGGGCCTTGTCTTAGTAGGAGAGAAGGTTGGGAGGGGACCATAGGGGTGGCTATGGGGGTGGGGTTGGTGAGGGTGTGGGTTGAGACATGGGGGGAGGGTATTATAGAGGCCTGAGGGAGGTGGGAGGATTTAGGGTGGAAAGGGTATGGTAGGAGGTAGGGGCAAGGTTGAAACGTAGGGGATGGGAAAAGTAAGGGGTGAGATAACATGAGGGAGAGACAAACAGGGGGAGAAGTGAAAGGAAGGTGGAGGAAAAAGTGCTGGTGCTGGAAGGTGAGGAGGTTGGAGACTAAGTGCTAGTGTTGGATATTGACAAAAGGGGAGGGAAAAGTTTCCTTGGGAGGGGTTTGCGGCCTTAGGAGAGTGGGAAAATATGAACTAGGTGTTACAGTCACACGTACTATACTGGAGGCAATCAGATGATCCCAGAGTTGAGATTTAAATTGACCAGTTAGTTGCATAGCTTGCAGGTCATCACTGAGAGAGTTAATATATTTAGGTGCTCTGTAGGCAAATGACCATTACCCCAGGGATGTTTTGAGGAAGGGAACTAGCAGCATACATTTGCATGTGCCCCTAGTATTCCTGGGTTGGGAGGTTAAGCATATGAGGCTCTGAACCCAAGGGGGAGTGAGGCCCTGGGTGGCCTTCTTACCAAGTAGGCATAACTGGTGTGGGATTCCGTCTTGTAGATTAAGCCATCCCGAATGAGCTTAGAGCTTGCAGGTGTAGGTAAGCCGATGGTCATCCAGTACTAGTCTACAAGCTTTGTTGAGTGCAGTTTTTATCCTCTTTAGTGTGGAGTTATTAGCAGCCCCATAGACTACTAGCCTGTAATCAATGACTGACAGGACAGAGCTAGTTACTGCAAGCTTGATAACCCCTTCACTTAGGCAGTATCTATTCCTGTATAATTGGCCAATCTTTGCATTAGCAACCTGATCAATGTGCATGGTGAAAGAGAAAGTACTATCAAGCGTGACACCAAGGTATTTAAAACTGTTCACCATCTCTAGCGTAGTATTTATGTTGTTCCGGATTTTAATATAGTATGACCTATGCCTGTTCTATGTCGAGGCGAAGAGCATAGTCTTAGTCTTTTTGTAATTAAGTAGGAGCTTGGAGTTAATGAACCAAGCTTTGATATCGGAAACATCATCCTGCATTAGTTTTTCAAGGGCAGCGGGGCTGGTGTGGCTAGAAAAGAGTACTGCATCATCCATGTACAGCAGGATATTGCCATGACAGGCCTTAGGGAGGTTGTTAAGAAATACGTTGAACAGAAGTGGACTCAAGATAAAGCCTTGTGGGACCTCTGTAGCAACACTGCATTGTTCAGAAAGGACATTGTGTATTTCCACTTGTTGAATATGTCCTGTTAGGTAGCTCAGGAACTAGTTCACAGATTCTGAGGAGAGGCCAATATTCACCAGTTGGTTTAATAGTAGCCTGTGGTTGACTGTGTTGAAGGCCTTGGTGAGGTCAATGTAGGTGGCCCCTACCAAGAGCCCCCGGTCTAGGGCCTTGTGGATATAGCCAGTGAATTCCACAAGTGCTGTGTTCATGCTATGAAGCTTCTGTAATCCATGTTGTTCACAGCATTGAAGGTTATATTTGTCTAGATAGTATACAAGCTGATTGTGGACGATCCTCTCCAGCACCTTCAAGAGTGGTGGAAGGATTGATATAGGTCGGTAGTTGGAATGACAAGACCTATCCCTGTTTTTGAAAACAGGAGTGACCTTCACCACCTTCCAGGATTGACAAAACTTCCCAGTTATGAGTGGCAGGTTTAGGATCCTTGTAAGTGAGGATAGCACCTCATCAAAGGTGTACACCAGAAGTTTGAGGTTTAAGGATCTGTTAGCTGTTTGTAATTTTGTTAGTGCTTGTTGGAGGTATTTCTTAGCTTTAGTTTTAGTGATGACCTTAAGGTAGAAGGGGGGAGCTGGATTGATGGATTGGTTATTAGTCCAAGCAGGGACGGAGCTGGTCAGAGGAGTTAGATAGTCCGGTTGGAGTAATCCATTAAGGTCTGTAAATGCCTTGTTGAAGTGGTTGGCAATTTCAATAGGGTTCTGTGTAGTGTTATCTTCAATGTTGAGCATGGAGGGTAGCGTTTTGTTGGTTTTACCAGTTAGAGACTTTATGCTGTCCCAACATTTGTGGCTGTCTCCCCAGTTGTTATCAAGCTGTGCTTTGAAGTAGAGGCTTTTTGCTCTACGGATGGCCATGGTGCATTCATTATGGGTGGTTTTATAATTCTGAAGGTCTATGGGGGATCCAGAACTTTAGGCTTCATGCCATAAGTTGTTCCTTGCATTCATTTGGCCAAGGAGCATCGGTGAGATCCATGACTTACTAGACCCCTTGAGCTTTCTTTTCTTGTGAGGTGCAAATATGTCACAGGATGAATTAAATTTACTTTCAAAGTCTTCCAGGGCAGTATCGACATCCTTGGTACTGTAGATAGTTAACCAATTTAGTTTCGAGAGGAGTGCTTTAAACAAGTCAAGATACCCTTTTTTTAGCACACAGGTGGTGACTAATTTGGGTGGGAATTTTGGAGACTTGTTCATCCAGGTGCAGAGGATGGGGGAGTGGTCACTGATGACATCAGGGAGTACCACTGAGCTGGATATTCTGTCCAGTCTATTGGTTATTAACCAGTCAATAAGCATGCTTGAGCCAGTGTGGTAGTTCACATGGGTATGGGTCTCTGTTAGTTGGGACATGCTGAGAGCCGAGAGTGCATCTTTGTAGGGAGTCACCTCAGAGGACAGCCAACTTATATTGAAGTCCCCGAGCAGTACAACTTGAGATCTGAGTTTGTTCTCAGACAGGTAGTCTAGTACTGATTTAAAGCCAGGGGCTTGGTCTTTGGGGGGTATGAAGACTGAGATTATGATGAGGCATTTGTACCGAGTACCTAGCTGTATTTTGATACTGAGCATTTGCGTTTTGTCAGTGGTTGTAGGGTGGGTCGGTGCAAGCCCTTGGAGGGTGTCTCTTACTTTTATGATACAACTCCTGCCTCATTTGCCACTCTGTCCTGCCTGTAAATGCTACAGCCATTCAGCTGGTTAGCCAGGTCTGGGATTTGGGGGGTTGGGGGTAGCCAGGTTTCGACTACAGACAGAATGTCTGGTTGGTGTTGGGCAACCCAGACCTGCAGAGAGTCATATTTAGCCAGGAGACTGCAGATGTTTATGGAGGCTATTTTTAGCACTCCAACCTGCATCGACGGTGCAGGTGAAATTGCTGCTGGGCTTGGGTTGGGGTGGACATTGCCAGATAACAGCAGTAGCAGCCAGACCAACCTAATGGCTTGCCATGTTAGGTGTTATACAGCCTGGGAGCGTGGAGCCCCTTTTTTCTTCCAGGCTTTGTTTATGGTAGTGAACAAGTTGATTTCAGCTGGGGGGGAGAGAGTATTTAGGGTTTGGAAGGAGTGAGAGAGGTAGCGGTGTGCACAGCTTGACACTCAGTGTAGAGGATCCTGCCACTGGAAGAAGCCAGAGGTCCCATGTGGTGCATGATTGTATGGAATTATTTCCAGGATCTTGTGGACAGGTGCTCAGGAGCAAGGAGGGTATCTACATCAATACCAAGATAAAGGACATCTTCACTGAGAGAGGTGCCATGATGCCATAATGAACCCTCTTATAGGGGTATAATTTGCCACTGGCATGGGACCTGACAGTGGAGAGCAGTAGGATTCAAAAAACGTAATGGTTTGATTTCTCCAGATACAGGTTATTTGGACAGGGAAGTAGGACCTGCAGGCAGTGCAGTGAAAGAGCCAGAAAGCAAACCCCGTGTAATTTTAATTAATAGGGGCAATGTCCACTGGAGTTGGGGGCTCCAGCATTAGTTTTTCCTTTTTTTTGGCACAATGTGGAAAATGTAGCTATTGTGTATTTTTAATTGATAGGGGCAGAGGCTACTGGAGATGCAGGCTCCAGCAGTAATTTTTGCTTTTTGGCACGATGTGGGCAATTCAGCTGCCAATCCTTTATTAGGATTTGTTACAGTGAAGACAGCTGCAGAGCAACAGTAGGGGAGATAGCTGCAGAGTTAAGAACAGTAGATACTGTAAAGGGAACCTAGAAGCCTTGCTAGGATTGGTTGGGGGACTGAAGGTTGTCAGAGTAGGAAGGAGGAAACAGTGAAGGAGGTGGTATTATGCCAGATAAAGTGTATTTAAAGAGTGTTGGGGCGACGGAGGCCAGGTGGGACCAAAAAATGCAATTACAACAATTAATTTAAGGTTTTAGGGGGTAGAAAAAGAAGCAGAACTTGGCGCCTTCTGCAGCTACTTGAATTAGCCAATCAGGAGATGAGCTGTCGGCAGGCGGATCAATGGTAGAGGTGCCACTATTCAAGTGGGCCAAGTGCTGCAGTGGAGCATACCTGAGGTGCTGTCTGGTGAGCAGGTGGAGGGTGGATGGTGGAGAGTCATGCCGGGGCCAGATCCTGGGCAGGGGCGCCTAGTCTGTGGAAAGATTGTCTGAAAAGGAAGGGGAGAGACAGAGAGCTTGAGTAATAGGAGTAGGAGAAATATGTGGGCATGGAGCAGAGCCAGGGAGCAGAAGACAAAAGGTTGGAAGTGGTGCCTGGCTAAACAGTGGGAGGACCTGTGAAACCAGGGCTGGGAGGGGGTCAGGAGTTGAGTGAGAGGGGTATTTGTTTGAGGCCATGGTTCTTCCCCCCTACATGACTTTGTGAGGGGCTGATCATGCCAAAGTATTCTGATCACCTTCTTGGAAGGGTTGACAAGGAAGGTGGACAGGGGCAGGGCTGTAGACATAGTCTATCTGGACTTCAGCCATATCTCGTTAAAACAGCGAAGACAAAAACTGCAACAATAAAACAGCACTTGTCATTTCAGCAACATGGCATTGACTGCGTTTGTCATTTCAGTGACTTACGACTTTCTCCCCCTCCCAGAGTTGTGTCCCACCAGAGGTTGGGGGGTGGCGCAGCCCCCTGCAGAAAGTCACTGCGGCATTGCTTTCACCATTTCAGCAATTACTGCTTTTTGTGTACTCGCTGTACGTGGCTGTGCTGTTTTTCTGTCACGGTTTTTGTCTCCAGCATTTTGGGCTTGCTGTTTTGACATGGAAATGACGTCAGCAAGGCCTTTGACATTGTGTCATATGATATGCTTCTTGATAAAGTTCCAGTGTGGTATACAAGAGACATGTGCAAAGTGGATTGTTAACTGACTTGGTGCGGAATGTAGAAGGTTTTTGTAGAGACATTACTCTGAGTAGAGACAGTTACTCAGTGGTATCCTGGGGCTCAGGTCTTTACTGTTCAACATTTTCCTTAATAACCTAGAAGCTGAGTTCTCCAGCAGGCTGCTTATGTTTACAGATGACACTAAGCTGGACAGTGTGGTAGACTTCTTGAGGGTGGAGACAAACTTCAGGAAGACCTGAACAAACTGGGGGATTGGTCAAACACTGTGTGCTACACTTTGGAAGGAAAAACAAAGGTAGGACCTACACAGTGTTAAGCTGCTCCTGCTTCACTGCAGAAGGAAAAGGACATGGGGGTCATAATAGATAAGGGTCTGAAGAAGGACAAACAGTGCATGCCATTGTTATGAGTCCCCCGAAAATGTTGGGGTGCATCAAAATGGGTTTGAGAATCTGAGCAGGGTAAGTAGTCCTGCCACTTTACAAGGCCTTGGTCAGGCCCCATTTAGAGTACTATGTATAATTCTTGGCTCCTCGATGCAAAAAGGACATGGAGAGAGTCAAGAGGGTGCAATGTACGGCCACCAAAATGATTAGAGGTATGGAGAAAAGCTTCAAGGAGAGGCTCGAGGCCCTTAATATATCCATCCTAGAGAAAAGGAGATGGGGAGGGGGTACGTGATCTCATTCTTCGACATATTCAAGGATATCAACATGCTTGAACAGAGATGTTTGATCTGGTGTGTTTCAGCAGGACATGTGACATGCCCTGGAGCTGTTATGAAAGCAGGGACTGCTCCCAGAGGGCAGTGAACCTTTGGAACATCCTACCAGAAAAGACAGTGGATATACAAACAGTACAGGGTATGCCGTCCAGGTATGAATGGACATATTTTTGATTGCTGGGGGAATTACACTGTACAATGGACAGGAGAGGGGGTGAAGTTATCCTATGAATTAGTCCTTGTTTGCACTGCATACTTATTGATCTCTTCTTACAGATGGGAATGGGAATGGGGGTTAATAGACTGACTTCCTTCCAACCTTAAATTACTATTTAACAATGTTACTCTTACCTAGTATGGTGGTGTCGTGGTTGTTACTCTGGATGCTTCCTGTGATAACAGTGTGGATGATGCTATGCCTTCATGGAAGTCAATTAAGCAATAATGTACAACAGGGAGTTTGTCGTGCTGGGATAACTTCATGACTCAGGTGGTTTGGCACAAGGCCATAGACTTTGTGTGTACAACACCTGAGAAGTGATGTTAGCCCCATGGCACTTGTTCTGGAGTGCATTATTGCAATTGTAAAGAGGCTTGCTTGAAAAAAAAATGAGAAAAAAGGTGAAAAATAAAAGTCAATACATTTTAGTTGCTTTTTGAATATGGGTGACATTGTGGTGGTATAACATCGCTGTTGGAGTTCAGCACTGATCAGTCAGGACCCAGTAATTTTTCTTGCCTTTTTTTTTTGTGTGTTATTTATTTAGGGGCCTTCCCCCTTGGCACCTCTGCCGGCCACTCATTCAGAGCGCCATCGCCCTACCACACCCCCGCCTCAGCCCAGCACCACCATTCTCCTGACCCTGCTATGCAGCCTTACCTTATGGTAACCTGACTTGTGCCTGTGTTGGGAGGGTTCCTCTCCTCTGAGGGGGAAGTGCTGCGAGTGCCAAAAGGAAGTGTGACAGACAAGGCTTTGTTTTTATGGGGTTGCAAATTTGGGGTGCTATAACTTTTAACCAGAGGGACACACATACAATTTTTAATGCCCTCAACAGTAGAGTAGATCTACTATTATATATGTTTGAGGGGAACTGGGTGCCTGACAGTAGGTACCTGCTCTTTAAGCTCCCTCAGCCTCCCCTCGCAGGGTTTGTATTCCAATCTCAGGATCATTTTACTTGCTCTGCACTGGGCCTCCTCCAGTAATCTAACATATTTTTTAAAGTTTGGGTGCCAGCACTGCATTCAGTACTCCAGGTGTGGCCTCACCAATGACCTGTACAGCGGCAGGATCACCTCCCTGTCCTGGAGGTGGCATCTCTAGAAATACACTCCAGCATCTTATTGGTTTCAGCTGCTGCTTTCCTGCACTGTGCTGAGTGGTTCATTTGCCCTGTTATTATCACCCCAATATCTTTTTCCTGTTCTGTAGTTGTTGTCTGCACCCCTCTCAACTGATAACGCCTCCTTGGGTTCCTTGTTCCCATGTGCATGACTTTGCACTTCTTAGCATTAAACCCCAGCTGCCATGTGTCTGACCAATTTTCAAGTTTAGCCAGATCTTCCTGCAGCTCCTGTCACCCTACTGTGTCATCTACCACTGCTCTGATCTCTGTGTCATCTGCAAAGAGACTGATTTTGTTCTTTATGCCATATGAGATGTTTGCAATGAAACTGCCAAACAACACTGGGCCCAGTACCGAGCCCTGTGGTACTCTGCTTGTTACACCCCTTGAAGATGAGAGTTCTCCTCACACCACTACCCTCTGTTGCCTCCCCTGCAGCCTGCTCTTGATCCAATTCACCATCTTTGTCCCTGCTTCCTGGTATTCCAACTTGCAAATCAGCTTCCCACGTGGCACCAGATTAAATGCATTGCTGAAATCCAGATACAGGACATCCACTGCATGGCCCTTGTCGAGTGCCCTAATCACCCAGTTATAATAGTCAACCAAATTGGTCTGGCAGGATCTGCCAAAGAAAAACTAATGTTGCTTTCCATCCTGGAGACTATTACCTTCCAGAAAGGTTACCAACCTCTCCTTACAGATTGTCTCCATTAACTTCCCCACAATGGATGTAAGGCTTACTGGTCTATAGTTACCTGGTTCATCATTGGGTCTGCTTTTGTGGAGGGGCACAATGTGAGCCATCTTCCAGTCCTGGGGTATGTACCCTGTTATCAGAGAGGTACTGAACAAGTCTGCTAATGGCTCTGCCAGAACTACTGCCAGTTCCTTTAGTACCCAGGGGTGTACACCATAAAGCCCTGGTGCCTTATCCACATGCAGTTCCCTTAAACCTTCTAGTACCCTGCCTGCTGAGATTTCCCCATTCGTCATCCCTTCCCCCTGTGCCTACCCTCCCTACCCCCTGAAGCAGTGACCCATCCTTCTCCTTAGTAAATACATAACAGTATTCATTTAGCGCTTCTGTCTGCTCTGCCCCCTTTTCTGCCCATCCCCCATCCTTCTTGATTCTTACTATCTGATCTTTGCAGATCCTTCTCTTCCTTATGTAACTGAAGAAGTCTTTTTCCCCTTCTTTGATACCCTGTGCCAGCCTAAGCTATCTGGAAGCCTTGGCTGCCCTGATTGCTCTTGTCACTGCTTGTGATTTCTTCAGGTACTCCTCTCTATCCTCCCCTTGACTGGATCTCTTGAATCTCCCGAAGGCTGCCCTTTTTGCTCTCACCTTTTCCTTCACCTCTCCACTTAACCAACTTGGTTTCTTGGCCCTGGACTTTTTGCTTTGTGTCTTGGTACAGGATGTAGTCACCTCTGCAAGCCCATGCTTGATAACTTCCCATTTCTGGTTAACATCCATGTATGGGTGGATTCTGGATAGGTGCCCTGCCACTATTTCCCCCATCCTCCTAAAGTCAGCTCACCTTAAGTCCAACACCCTGGTCCCTGTTCCCACAGCCTCCTTGCCCATGCCGAGTGAGAACCACACTGTGTGGTGGTCACTTCCTGCAAGCAGATCCTCCATTCCAAATTCCCTGACAAACTCCCCAATGAAGCAGGCGTTTATATAATTCATGGCTGAAAAGCAGGTATGAAGGGAAGTGATGGTGGGACATTGGAAGGGAGTTTTACTTGGGAGCAGTGAAGGAGAAACGTTGTTCTCCCATATTGATGGAACGTTCAGGGAAATATAGCAGATCATGGTCTCCAGACCTTCTAGGATAGGCCCGTGAGGGATGCTTCAGGAGAGAAAATAGGGATCTGGGATAGAGGACATAAGAGCTTATTGATAAAACAGTGCAGGGTATAGCAGTGCCTAGCTAATGGAGATAGCCAGCCTAAGCCTGAGTAGAGCAAACAGTGATGGGTAAAATGAACTGTAGCCAGAGCAAAACAACATATTGTAGGGGTGTGATAGCACCCCTATAGTTAGGGTTGAATAGCCTGTTTAATGTTAAACCTCAAATTCTGAACAATAATATCTTTAGCTCCATTTGACGAAATGAGAGGCAATTTTGTATGTTGCCTAGGAGGCAAGGTCTTGATGTGTAGAAATTTTTGTGATGACAGCTTTTGCAGCTTCTGAGACACACATGTATCCTTCCTAGAAAAAGTTATTTTTTTCCTGTACTTAACATTGTTTTTTTTTTTTTGCTCTCACCTACAGCCTGCATGGAAAGGAACTGTTGTCCCAGACTTGAAGGGTACATATGTCATGTCCCATGGCAGTGCTTTTGACAGGACTGGTGAACAAATATTAAAAGGTTCCAGAGTTATACTGTAAGTGTAGCCCCCCCCCCACCTGCTGGCTGCCAGCCATTCCCTTCCATCTCAGCAGATTGAGATCAGAAGGAGGGTGGGTGGAAGAGGCGAGGGACCAGGCAGAGGTATTTAACGAGTACTTTGCCTCTGTGTTCACTAGGGAGGGGGATGGGATATCTACAAAGCAAGGCACAAAGGGGATAGAAGCGGCAGGGAGCGGGATCGGGGAGCAGCAGAAATGGAGCAAAAGGGGAAGGTACCCCAGGGTGTCACATCTGGATAAGGATAAAAGACCAGTAAGGTGGAGGGACGGATGATGCCATCCCCACCAAAAGGTGTGGTTTGCCCTCAAGGCCCTAAAGAAAGACAAATCTCCTGGGCGGATGGCATTCATCCGAGAGTACTATGGGGAATGGCGGACATACTGGCTGCAATTTCATGGAGCTTTTCAACAGGTCACTTGAGACAGGAGGGTACCTAGGATTGGCGAGAGGCAATGTGGTACCAATCCACAAGGGGGGTCAAGGAAGTACCAGGAAACTATAGACCCATCAGTTTAACCTCGGTGGTGGGAAAATTAATGGAGAGTATACTAAAGGAACGATTGGGGTTTACTTGGAGGAGGTGGAGCTCTGGATAGTCGGCAGCATGGGTTTGTGCCAGGTAGATCATGTCAAACCAACCTTGTGGAGTTCTATGAATGGGTAACATCAGAACTGGACAGGGTAAGCCTGTGGATGTATTATTCTTGGACTTCAGCATGCGTTGACTCTGTCCCCACAATGGTCTGGTGGAGAAACTGATGGGGTTAGGAGTAGGCCCTTTGATGGTCAGATGGATTGAAAACTGGATAGCTGGACGCACTCAGAGAGTAGTGGTCTGTGGAGCTCTCGAACCCTACAGAGGTTGGTAGTGGGTACCACAGGGCTCGGTCCTGGGTCCAATCCTGTTTAATGCATACATATCAGACATCAGGGATGGTATAGGGTGTGAAATGAGTCTTCTGCTGGATGACTCCAAGATGGGAGCAGTAGTTGAGGGAGAAGAGGGGAGGTTGGCCCTGCAAGGGGACCTGGACACCCTGGAAAGCTGGGCTCACACATGGAAATTAAATTTCAATATCACCAAGTGCAAGGTGTTGCATCTTGGTCGGGGAACCCTAAACACATGTACACTCTGGGAGGAGGTGCTGGAAGCCTCAACAGGGAAAAAGACCTAGGGGTCATGGTGGATACATGTATGAATAACACTGAGCAGTGCAGGAGAGCAGCTAGCAAGGCAAACAGGATGTTGGGATGCATCGCAGGGGATCACCTCTAGGAGCAAGGAAGGATTCTGCCACTGTACAATGGACTGGTTAGACCACACCTGAGTACTGTGTACAGTACTGAGACCACACTTGAAGAGGGACATACAGCTCCTGGAGAGGGTACAGAGGAGGGCAACAAAGATGATACGAGGGCTAGGGATTTGACTTACGAGGACAGACTTGAGGAGCTCTGCCTGTTTTCATTGGAGGAGAGGAGAGACGGGGACATGATTGAGGTCTTCAAGTACCTCAAGGAATAAATAGGGTAAACATGGAGGGATCTTTAGACTAAAGCAGGAGGCATCACCAGAGGGCATGGTTTGAAGTTGAAGGTGGAAGGGTGAGGGGGAAAAGAGAGGAGGTTTTCACTGAGAGGGTGGTGGACCCTGGAATGCTTTGCCTGGTGAGCTGGTTCAGAGATCCACAGTGGAGAGCTTTAAGAGAGGGTGGACAGACACAGAAAGTGGATGTATCAGATGATGGCCTGTCCCAGGGGGTGGGGATGGATGATAGGGGTTTCTGGAGCACAAGGGGGACATGATTGAGGTCTTCAACCCTCAAGGAATAAATAGGGTAAACATGGAGGGGATCTTAGACTAAAGCAGGAGGCATCACCAGAGGGCATGGTTTGAAGTGTATCAGATGATGGCCTGTCCCGGGGGGGTGGGGATGGATGATAGGGGTTTCTGGAGCACAAGGGATGGGAGGGTCTCGGCACCCAACTAAGGATCTAGGTTCGAGCAGACTTGATAGACCATAAGGCCTAATCTGCTGGCAAATAGTATGTTAGTATGTTAGTATGTTAGATCTCTGCTTCACCTCTGCTGCAGTCCAAGTACTTTTGTGCCCTTGCCCTCCAAAACAGCACCAATGCAATTCTAGCCCATTTCAGGCTCAAAACTTAAGCCGCACCTCCCTGCTGTTCTCTTTGGCACTCCGGTGCTGCGGGGATCATGCTTGCGAAAAGTTGCGCCTTTGATCTCCCAACTGCTCAGATTGCAGTCCAGTGGGAGAGTGTTCGATGGTCCAGGTCACTGCGTTGGGCAGAGTGGGGACTGGGGACTTAAACAAGGGCCAAGAGAGCCCTCTTCTATATTTAAATAAAGCAATCAATGAAGAACTATTGA
Organism: Neoceratodus forsteri; assembly: GCA_016271365.2. Lineage (NCBI taxonomy): Eukaryota > Metazoa > Chordata > Ceratodontiformes > Ceratodontidae > Neoceratodus > Neoceratodus forsteri. The sequence goes on from CM057458.1 coordinate 561,245,233, forward strand.
TCGGGGCTCATGAATATTAATGAGCAGAGCCCTGATCCTCATGAATATTAATGAGGGTTCTGTCTGTCCTCAGGAAACAGCATTTTTGGAGGCTGCTGCAGGAACAAAATATCACTAAATAAAACAACTGCACCTGCCAAGAACACTAAGGGGCAAATGTTTAAAAGTGGGGAAATGTTTAAATAAATATTTAATCCTGGCTGCACCAGAATATATTGGGGCACAGATAAACAGCCTGCCTGCTGCAAACAAGGGACATTAAATATTGGCAGCAGCGACAGGCTCAGGACTGAAATAAGCAACTTAAGCTGGGCAGCAATCTTAAGGACACATGTGGCCAGTGGTGCCGGAACGGTTTGAAAAGTGGTAGGGCCAAGGACGTAAGGGGTAAATTTTCCAGTATTAAATATATTACCATGATAGCAAAAAGTGATAGGGCCACTTATGAAAGTGGTAGGGCCATGGCCCTAGTGGCCCCCCCGTTCCGGCACCTATGCATGTGGCTATTGAACTGTGGTGCAAATGGGCAAATATAATAATTATTCTGGCTGCACCAGGACTTTTATTTGGGACTGTGTTAATTCTTCTTCAGGGACTGTGTGTTTAGCAGCCATTACAGAGCAGCAACAGCCTATCGGAAAGCTGGGATTTTTAAACCAGGACTTGTGGGACTTTTGCCAAAGCTCATGGGAAACTACCAAGTCCTTATGGGGAACTGCAGGGACCTAAATTCAGGTGCCAGAACAGGGAGCCTGTAGTACATCACAGGGGCCTTATGAATAATTCATTTATGTGATTGACAAACACTTCAGCCAATCATAGCAAGCGCAGCAAATAGCTTCAGCCAATAGGGGGCCCAGAAGAGCCCCATAAAAGACAGTGTTTCTGGCTATTCAAACAGATTTGAGTGGGAGCCCCCCACAGGTGTGGGGGCTCAGGCCCTCAGCCAGCAAAATGGGCCTAGTGTTCCAGTGTAAGCCCTCCACAGGGGAGAGGTTTTTTTTTCATTGTCAGAAGATGAAACAAGTTGTCGATTAAATCATAACCTGCTAGCCTGGGGTTGCCAGAAAATGTCCTCATGGGGCTAGCCAAATCCTTTCTATGTTTAGGAAAATGTGGGTCCTGCAACTTCGTGCCAGGCTAGCTGTGAGAGAGCTGAATCTGCCTCAGCAGTGAGAATGCCCGAGTGAGTAAAACTGTATCTGCAAGTGCAACTTAAAGAAAAGCTTTCAGGGGCACTGAAGCCCATAGAGAACTAATTTGAACTGTTTGCTTGTCTACACCCTGCATCTGATTAGTGCTCAGAGAGGGTGGACCTTTACAAACTGAGTGACCATGGATGGTCCAGTCATTATATATGTCTGAACTGCAAGTTACTTTGAAAGTGCCCAAGTGAACTAATGCTGAATTGCAAGATCAATTGAAAGAGCCTAGTGAGCTAATATTCATTTGCCAGTTGATTTGAAATAGCCCAGTGAGCTGTTATGAAACGGTTATTGCCAAGAGCACGGTTTGTTTCAGAAGAAAAAGTACAAAGATATCCTCAGATTGGACAATTGTTCTAAATGAATAAATGTGCTGAATGCAGTCTTGAGAAATACAGATGTGCTAGAAGAAGTTAAAAGATGTCCTCGGTTTGGACAATGTTCTAAATGGATAAATGTGCTGGCTGTAAACTTAAAGGCCCGGATATTCAAACTGCGCCAGGCTGTGGGGCAAGCCTGGGCGCAGCTCAACTTTGTTGTGCCGGGGTGTGGCCTGGGTGATATTCAACAGAGCTGCACTATGGTGCAGCAACTTTGAATATCGCACCCTGGCCACCCCCACTGTGCACGGCGCAGTGGCACTGCGCCAGCGCAAGTGGCCAGAGTGGAGCATGGAGATGCGCTAGCGCAAGTGCCGTTGCGCCATGCACAGCACCTGCGATATTCAAAAGGGGACATGCAAATGGGGCCATAATTTATGCAAGGCGCACAGGGGGCCATTTGCATCTCATCATGGCCTCATTGGCATGCCATTAGCATGCAGGTGCGCAGATCCCCAAGGACTTGTGCCTGGCACCGTGCCAGGCAGCAGCCGTCAGGGACCGACGCCCCTGCAGCCCGATCACAGACATTTATGTAAAAAAAAAAAAACCCTCCTATATCCCTGGTGGTCAAGTGGACCTTTATGTCCGATCTGGCACATCGTATAACCCTCAAGTCCAATATCCCTGGTGGTTCAGTGACCAACTGCTGCCCAATCGCAGGCACTGCACCTCATCAATATCCTAAGACCCTGGTGGTTCAGTGTACCTCCACCCGCCCACTGAGCCTCACTGCCCCGCCTCCGTCAGCCGGGGGTGGCAGTACACCACCAGCCTGCCGCCCGCCACCCACCCACTTAAAGCTCAGATGCCTGATTGGTTCTCAGCGTGAGCCAAGGGCATGAATTATAACAGATTATTTCAGTCCAGATATGTGAATGATTCACATATCTGCACTGAGTAGTATGGTGAAGCTGCACGCCCATTGGCTCATGCCTGAACCACCGGGCATGCAGCCCTACTGAGCTGTCAGCTGGCGGGCAGTGGGTGGCAGGCAGGGGTGCTGCCGCCCGCCAGCTGGACGGGGGGAGCGCGCGGTGGGGCTCAGTGGGTGGTGGTGGATGGGGTACACTAGACCACCAGGGTCTTAGGGGTATTTGATGAGGTACAGATGCCTGCAATCGGGCAGCAATCGGTTCAACTGGACCACCAGGGATATTGGACTTGGGGGGGTTCTATTACTGATGCCTGCGATCGGGCTCAGTGCGGTCCACTGGACCACAAGAGATATTGGACTTGGGGGGATTTCGCTACACAGATGCCCGTGATGGGGCATGGGGGGGCACCACCAGGTGTGGCAGGAACTCGGGTGCCACCCACAGGTGGCAGCTGCTGTGTTGCACCCTGCAATGTGGCAGCTCACCTGTGGGTAGCCATCACTTGTTCCTTTTTTTTTTGGTGTAACTTTATGCAGGCGCAGGTAAGGATTATGCGATGATGACTCTGCACATCCCGGCTGAATATCGGGCTGTGCAGGTTATGCATGGGCACACCCCTACCTGTGCCTGCATCACAATACTGATGTGGTCCGGCGCATCGGGATTTGTCTGACGCCTATCCCTTTGAATATCGGCGAAATTGCATCAGTGGAGTTGTGCATGGTGCAACACTGTTGCGCCATGCGCAACCCTTTTGAATATCTGGGCCAAGAAATATAAATGTGTTAAATGTAGTCTAACTAGCCTGTTGTGGCCACAAGTGTTCTCAGCCTAGAAGAGGGCACAGACTTCAGAAGTTAAAATGTTGTTTCCATCATCAAGTTTTAAAATCTTTGCAGTTAGTTTAGGTGGACCAGGCTGTTGGCTGTCTGCAGTTTAACCTCCGGGGATGGATCCCGCTTGCTGGAAGCACTTAATTTCAACCGGCCTATACAGAAATCTACTGTGGGTAATGTAGGGCCTCCCCTGCATCTACCAAAGAAATTGTAAATAGTTTTAAAGGTTTGATTTTCCAAGCATAATCCCAAATCTTCCTAACTAGTCGGCCAATGTACAGCTGCACCGTCCATCAGGCCTGCACCATTTATGAACTGTGGTTCCTGGGTACCCAGGTTAAGGTTGGGATTGCGGGGTCTCATACCAAATCTTAGGGACTAGTACCAGTGTGGGAAAGAATGATAACTGTGTTAACCGATTTATTGCAGCCAGTTAGATAGCCAGAGCTCAGTTTATCACAGAGGTTGGTTGGGCTAATGTAATTAAAAATGTGATTTAAAATGTAAACTGCTAAATCTTGAACCAAACCAAATGAAAACCAATTAAACTCAATGTAATTACTGCATATAGCATAACCTCTGCTTCCTGCTTTACCCTTCCTAACCCTCTCCATGTAAATAAACTTGTTATTTTGCAGATACTTGTACCATGAGCATATTATTAGCATCCAGTCATTAAATGGTAAAGTGTATGAAATGTTGGGAAATGTTATCAGGCCATGCCTGGGGTGGGTTTATGGTATTGTGGGTGGGTACAGCATCCCAGAGGGTTGTACCAGGTTAAATTTACCCCACATAAAGCTAAACTCTGGGTGGAGGCACTGCGCAATGTACTATCTTGGGTTAGAATCAGTTTAAAGTTTAATTTTGGGAACCCAGGCCCCTTAACCTACATCCCGAGTAGTAGGCAGGGGTAGTAGCCCTAGGTATAGCACTGTCTAGGGGTTCCATAAGGCTTTACATTTTAGTGTTTTTCAACTTGTGCAGTAAGGGTTTTGAGATAACTTTGTGTAGTGAAAGTAAAATTGTGATGTAACAAATTACCATTTTGCTTTCAGTCCACTTGTTTGGCATGACGCCAAACATTTTTTTCTGTGGCATGTCAGCCACCATCTTGTTGATTATTTCCATGAAATGACAAGCGTGGAAAATAAATAAAAATGCTGGAACTGTAATAAATAAACAACCAAACCTAGGTAAACAGGACCCGTTTAGCTAGATTGTGATGTTTGTTTCTGAATATGCTGCTGACAAATACCTTTTCTAGGCACCTAAAATCCTGGGTGCCCAGCTTAGTGAAAGGAGCACTTTCCCTGTGTTCTCTGTATGAGAATGTGAAGGTGTGGGATAAAACAGACACAACAAACCAGAAGTCAGGTGCATAAAAATGCAAACGTGTGTTATTTTATTCAAATCAGAAAAATTAAAAAACTAAAATAATAAACATACAAAGAGCAAAGGGTTAGTCAATGTCCAGTATCCAGCAAGCTTTCTAATTTAAAAAATTCCTATGGCTTAGCTTCAGCCTTTGCAAATTGAACAGTGAGGAAACAAGCACAGACTTCTGAGGTCCTCCTCACTTGTTAGTCACGTATTCAATTGATTCCCCTACTGTATCTATCCTTGTTACTCCAAGTGGTGTTTTTTTATACATTTCATGGATGACATCACCCCTTTTTGCTAAAACCAGTGTAAACCTCTTATTCTCAGGTGTTCCCCATCAAACAGTAAAGACATACATGTTCATACATGTACATTTTTCAAGCCTAGACTCAACTCCTCTTTTCTTGGTTAAGGAGGTTTTATGTTACTATTTTGTTTCATCTCGAAAGATAGTTTTAATAAGATAGTAAGTCCATGAGGGTTCCACTGGGTTTGCAAGGGGATCGGAAGAATGAGGGTGCACTCCTATTTTCCCTTCTCCTGCCAACCCTTGGAACTCATCATTTCTTTTTCTTTTTATTTCAATTAAACTGTTAAATGTAGCACCCTAAAATAGACAAGCATACAGCAAACGTATTTCATTTTCAGTCCCAGTGCAAGTGGCCATCCCACAGAAACAAAAAGCGAAAGGAATGGGGGGGCCCAGACACCCCACACATGGGCATCCACCGCAGACAGATCTCACCCTGTCACACCCCACCCTGCACAAGAGGGTAACAGTCCTTACTGTTGGCAGTCACCCCACCAGAACCCTGGAAGGGTTGGAGCTTCTGCCCACCCACACTAGAAGCTCCACCTCAAGGACCCTATGAATCAAAATGGCATCTGAATCCTGACGTGCTAACATCAACTGATACCATTCAATTCACTGAGGCTTTCTACACTGGTTTTGCCAAACCTGTATAAACAGCAAAATTCATTTAGACATCTAAACATTTGTTGTATTCAGGATACACACATGTGTACAATTCATTTATCATCAGCATTTGCCTAATAATGGGACAGAAAGTCAACATTCTGGTGTTGGGACCCTGCCCTATGTTTCATAGGAAATCGGTAGGGTAGTAGTGCTAAATACCAATGCATAATCCTTGAGTTTTTATCCTTCATCTGGTGGAGCCACCATAATGGATTATGGTCAGTTAACATGGTAAATTCTGTACCCCATAGATAATACTCAAGGGCCTCAATGGCCTATCTCATGGCCAAGCACTCCTTCTCTGTTGTGGAGTATTTTTGCTCCCTCTCATGGAGTTTTCTACTGATGAATATCACTGGGTGCTCCTCTCCCTTGCTCAGTTGTGATAAAATAGCCCCTATACATGTGTCTAAAGTACCACTGTGTACCTCAAAAGGGATCTGAAAATCTGGGCTGACTAACACTGGGAGGAACATAGAATAGCCTTAATTTTCCTGAATGCCTCATCATGCTGCAGGGTCCATTGGACCTTGTGCAGGCGTTTGTTCTTAGGTCAGTAAGGGGTGTGGCTATGGTGGCAAAATTTGGTATGAACCTCCTATAGTAACTGGCCAACCCAAGGAAGGAATGTACATGTTTCTTTGTACTGGGAATGGGACTGTTTGCTATGGCCTCCACTTTACCTACATCTGGCTTAACCATACCTTTACCTACAACAAATTCCAAATACTTATTTTCAGTTTGGGCCACTGCACATGTAGCAGGGTTTATAGATAGGTCTGCATCTTTGATTGTATCACTGCCCTAAGGTGTTCTAAGTGTGTTTTCCAATCCGAGCTATAGATGACTATGTCATACAAATAAGTGGCACAGTACAGCATATGAGGTCTAAGTAGCTGGCCCATATATCGCTGAAAAATTGCAGGGGCACCATGGAGGCCAAAAGGCATGGTGGTAAATTGATAGAGCCCTACTGGTGTACTAAAAGCTGTTATTTCCTGTGTGTGTAGTGCCTAAGGGATCTGCCAATATCCCGTAGTAAGATCTAAGGTGCTAATGTACTGTGCATTCCATATTATGTCTAAGAGGTTACCAATGCGGGGCATGGGGTAACCATCAAAGGTGGATATTGAATTAATCTTTCAAAAATCCAGACAGAGCCGGATACCTCCCTCCTTTTTATCTACCACCACCACCACAGGTGAGGACCAGGCACTACAAGAGGGAACAATAATTTCTAACTGTTCCATTTTGTGGACCTTTTTGATAACCTCCTGTCTGACCTTTTCAGGCAACCTGTAGGGTTCTGGTGTATAGGTTTCTCTTGGTTTACTTTGATAGTATGTACTACCCCTTTGGCTCTCCCTGGCATATTCATAAAAATTATCCTGAACTGATGTAATAGCTGCTGTGCCTCCTTCTTCTGCCCTGCATCTAGCTCAGGATTAACTTGGACCTTTACTATTTCCTTTTCTTGTTCTAGTCTTCTATAAGCAATTTTCAACTCAGTGTCAACCTGCTCTTGGTGCACAAACATGGTGGGCATAAAGGTAGGTTTCTCATACCATTTACGTAAGAGATTGGCATGGTACACTTTTTTATGGGACCTTCATCCTGGCATCTCCAGTTCATAGTTGACAACTCCCTGTCTGAAGAAGGATGTTTTAGGGGACCTACAATTTCATGAGAAGCTTATTCTTAGAGGACGACAACAACAATAATACTTTGTCCCCAGATTGGAAAGATTTGCCTTTAAACCCCAGATCATATGTTTCTTTCTGTTCTACCTGCTTCTGGGACACATTTCAATGGGCCAGTTCCACATACTTATTCAATTGTTGCAAATTTGTCATGTAATCGACAACATTAGTTTGACCTGCATTTCTTCCTTCTTCGCAATGTTCCTTTACTACATCCAGGGAGGCCCTGGGATTCCTCCCATACAACAGCGAGAAAGGGGAAAACTCTGTGGTGACTTGGGACACCTCCCTATAAGCAAATAGAAGGTAGGGTAGATACTTGTCCCTGTCTTGGCCTTCATCCTGCACATACTTCTTCAACATTTGTTTAAGGATCTTATTAAACTGTTCCAGCAGGCCATCAGTCTGCAGATGATAGGGAGATGTTTTAACTGCGGACACACCTAGTAGTCGGTATAGTTCTTTTAGCATGGAGGAGGTGAAATTGCTACTCTGATCAGTTAAGATTTCTTGGGGTATACGCATTCTGCTAAAACTCTTGGCTAACTCCTTGGTTATACGAGGGGCAGTAACAGTATGAAGGGATATTGCCTTAGGCTACCTGGTGGCATAGTTGCAAACCACCAAAATAAACTGGTTCCCTTTTTAACTTTTGGATAAGGTGCCCACTACATCCATTGCTACCCTAGCAAATGAAGTCATGACATTCGGTATAGGCTGGAGGGGTACTTTATCCCTTCCCCCTTGTGCCACCAACTGGCACTTTGGACAAGTAATGCAATTCTCAGCCAAACTGTCATGAATGTTAGGCAAAAAATATCTAGCCAGCAATCTACTAAGGGTCTAGTCTCTCCCTTCATAACCAGCCCTGGGCAGGTTATAGGCCAGGTGAATCAACTTCTCTCTATATATTAGGTGCACCATCAGTTGATCTGTGCATTCATTAGTATTTGAGTGGGTACATACTTGATATAAAATGTCATTTTTAATCACATATTGTGGTTGTCCCTCTGCAACCTCTTTTCTGCAACCACTTGATCCACCTGGGAAAAAATGGGGTTAATGTTATGTCCTACAGTTGTTCTTTTTTAATATTAAACCCTTGCAGACTTGTTCCCAACTCAGTTATGCCATCCTGGTGTGTCTCTCTCCAAAGTCTTTTCAAAGTATTTATTTCCTTTCTGGTCTTTCTCCTCTTCCTCGGGCTGTCAAATAATCCTTCTTCAAAAGGGAATACCTGCTTTAATTGTTCTAACTTTGCTTGGACCCTGGTGGTTACAGTGACCTGATTTTTATGAGTCTGTTGGTTTTTCATCAACTGGTCAAAATTTGGGTGATCTTGGCCTATAATAATGGGTACAGAGAGTCTGGGTATCAGGCCAACAGTCATAGCCTGTTCCTTGTTTTCAACAGTCATTGTGACTGATGCAGTAGGGTACTGATGGATGTCCCCATGATCACAAATAACTGTGGCATTAGGCCCAGAAATGTCCAGTTCTTTCATCAGGTCTGCCCTGACCAATGTCTGCTGACTCCCTGAGTCTAATAACCCCAGCATTTGTTCTTTTCCAATCTCTACAGTGGTAGCATATCCCCAGTTAGCTAAAGCTAGGTGAGCAGGCTCCCTTCTTTTATTCATCAGTTTCTGGCAATATGTCCCTTCCCCAGGCAACTGTGGCAAATCACATCAGCTGAATAGTTTCTTCCCCTCTTTCATTTCTCCAATTATTCCCTGCATAGTTAGAGTTTCTGGGGGTAGAATATTCAAACATTCTTACCAGATTAGGTGGTTGGGATTAAGAGTCATGGTATCCTCTGGGCTTGGATGGTCTAACCGCTGGGTAGTCCTCTGCTAGAGTGATGGTGCGCTCTGCTGAATCGAGTTTATGCTCCTTCACCCATACCTGGACATCTTGGGGAAAAAGCTAGGTAAACTGTTCGATGAATATAAGTTCCATAATCTGTTCTAAAGTCTTTGTTGTGGGTTGCAACCATTTACAAAAAAAATCTTTAAGTTGGGCATAGGTCTCTCTGGGGGTGCCCTGGCCAGTTATTTTCTGCTAGTAAAACCTCTGCTGGTAAGTCTTGGTATTTATCTCATACCACCTTAGAATCTCCTTAACTCAGTCCTATGAGTTTGCATCCTGTACACTTAGGTGACTGCAGACTAGTTGAGCCCTTCCAGATAAATAAAGAACCAGTCTAATGACTCATTGATCCCTGGGCCAGGCACACGTTTGGGCAATCTGCTCAAATGTCTTCAGATAGGTCTTGATGTCATTGGCTTCTGTCAATTTAGTCAATTTAATGTCTTTGGGTATATTTCAATCTGGATGACCTGGGTTAAGGGCTTGGATTACTTGCAGGGTGTCCATCCACTTCTCATCCTGCCATTGTCGATCCTCTTTCTGTTGTTGTTGATCCTCCGCTTGTTCCCGCTCCATCTCCAGCTGCTTCATACAAAGTCCTCATAGGAGGTCACTGGGATCCTCCAGGGCTCTCTCCTCCATCTGTCCCTCTGCCTCACTCTCCAGCTCATCCTTTGTCTTTCTTCTGGCTCCAAGATCCAACCCGGATCCAGATTTCTCTCCAGTCTTCTCCGCCATGGCACAAGTCAGTGGATATGTTTTTTCTCTCAGCACCCTGATCTTTTTGCATCTGAATGGGTATTGGTTCAATACCCACTGATAACATCTCCCAGGCAGTCTAGACATGCCAGAAATCCCACCTTTTCTTTTTTTTATATAGCTATTTGGTCCCAGTTGCCTCCTCCTGCCAACTGGTGGCAAGGACACATAGATATTTTTACAGGTTTTCTCCTCTTCCCCCTGAGGCCCCGGCACACAGCCATGTGAGCATGTGGAGGCACGCACATACCATGTTGTGCCAGCTCAGACTCTTCTACCTCCTGTAACAGTTTACCATCCTGCCTCCGCCTACACTACCCACCAGACCTCCACCCAGTGGGAGCGGAACTATGGGGGGTGCCAACCCACCCTCACCACACTCGGGACAGGAAAGCTGCACATTGGTATGCTTGATCCTGCTCCATCCTCTCCCCCATGCCAGCACCCTGATGACCCAAGGTTGTTCTCAAGCCTGGGTCACCGGTGCAGTGCTAGGTAAGGCATCCAGTGCCTCAATCCTCTGTGCCACCTGGCCAGCATCAGAAATCCTAGTTTGGACACCACTGGGAAGGAGTGGGATAAAACAGATGCAACAAACCAGAAGTCAGGTGCATAAAAATGCAAACATGCGTTGATATTTTATTCAAATCAGAAAATAAAAAAAATAAAAATAATAAACATACAGAAAGCAAAGGGTCATTCAATGTTCAGTATCCCACAAATTTTCTAATTTCAAAAATTCCTGAGGCTTAGCTTCAGCCTTTGCAAATTGAACAGTGTGGAAAGAAGTACACATTTCTGAGGTCCTCCTGAGTTGGTACAGTAGTCATTATTCAACTGATTCCCCTGTCTATCCTTGTTATTCAAGTGATGGGGTTTTAGACCTTTAATGGATGACATCACCATCAGGTGATCCACCCCGTTTTGCTAAAACCAGTATAAACCTCTTATTCTCAGGATTTCTCTATCAACAGAAAAGACATACATAGAAATATAAAATCACACATGCCTCCATAATGCAAAGCGTCATGGGCTGTATATGCAAATCAAAGAAAAAGAACTCCATCTGGCTCAATGGATCCATGAGACAGTCCACACACTTGGACACAATAAAAAGGGCTTTATTTATTACAACTGCCCTATAACGTATAATGCAAAATAGCAGATAAAAATGGAGTAGCATCCCCAAAAAGCACAATAAAGTCAATGTTTCACGCTGCCAGGGCTATTTTGTATTATACATTATAGGGCAGTTGTAATAAATAAAGCCCTTTTTATTGTGTCTTAGTGTGTGGACTGTAGACTGTCTCATGAAGCCATTGAGCCGGATGGAGTTCTTTTTCTTTAATGTGCCATTGGTGGTCGTGGCTACGGCTTGTTTCTCTTGAGCCGTGTCCTGACTGTAAAAGCAGTCTTTGGTGTCTAGTGGCACTCCCACCCTACAATTGCTGTCCCCTAATTTTCATTACACTTCCTGGTACCCTGGTGTCTAGTTGCAACCCCACCTTCTGATCGCCATCCCCTTATTTTTAATACACTCCCTGGTGTCTAGTGGCACTCCCACCCTCCGATCACCACCCCCCTTATTCTTATATTGTTATCCCCCACCCACCCCAACAGTGTGGGATACTGGGGAGCCTATCCCCAGTGTCCTAAAATATTTGTCCACTGTAAGCCTGTAAAAAAGAAAACAGTCCCCGGTGTCTTTTTTTTAAACTTGGAAAAAAATAAAATGGTCCCTTGTCTTGCCCCTCCACCATCCTGACCCTCCCAGGGGGCACCTACCACTCCACTCCACCCCACCCTTACCTTATATGTACCACAGGAGGTCATAGGCTGTTATCTTCTGTGGAGTGAGATACGTCTGCACTCTTCAAAGCCAAAATATTGAACATAGGATTTGCAAGAAAGCGAGTTGTGCTTACAACAGAGGGAGGTGAACCTTACAATTGTCTTTGGTTTGTAGCAGATATTCTGCAGGTGGAGGCTACTTCTAACTGAAAGGTGAAATAAGGAACTTAGAATTATCAGGAAAAGACAGTCTTTCAAGCAACAGAGGGAGGTGGATCTAGCTTTACTTTTGTTACAATTCTTAAGATTTTCAGTGCAGGAAGAGTTTAAAGCACAGCTGACTTATTTTGGGTCTGATTGCTTTCTCAGAGCACAAACCACCAGGCTATTTTGGGGCTGGGGAGGTTTACCTGTGTCTGACTTGGATGCCTGTATTTTTCTCTGTTTGATTAGCAGGGTATTTTCTCTGTCAAATTATGGTGTAGGGCATCTTGCTGACAGGAAGGCACTCATCACAGCGGTGGGTCAGAGCTTTTAGCTGATTATTTCATGAGAGCACAGTTTAGGCCAACCCTTCCCACCCCTCACCCCACCCACCCCTGGAAATAGTTCCTTTATACCTGGGGTTCTGACATCATTTCCTCAAGAGTGCAAGGTGCATATCACTGTCATATTCTCTCTAGCACACTGCACTGACAATATAAGCATACACACTGTATAATATATATATTTCTATATAACAAACCAATCACACACACACACACACACACACACACAAGTAGATAAACATGTGGGGAGTAGTGCAATGTAATGGCTGTGGGGCAGCAGTCTTCGGGAGTCTTTCTGGAGGCTGAGATGCTGCCCTATTTGCAGACAACTCTCTGCCCTGAGGGAGGAAGTTGCCCATCTTCAGGCCACACTGGACAGTAGTAAGGGAACCTTCCCCCAGGCCACACTGGACAGTAGGAAAGGAACCTCCCCCATCCAGGGAGCACCAGAGCCACCACCACTACTTCAGAGGTTGTGAAGAAAGCACAGCAGTTGGACCACAGTGGGCTCAGGGAGGGAGAGGATGGTGGAACAGAGGCACAGCCAGTCAGTTGTTCTACTCCACAATCCATACACCATTCTAGGGGAGCATAGCTCCCCTATGGATGCACCTGCAGTGGAGACTAAGGAGGCTGTGGACAACTGTAACAAGGGAGGCCCACAGGAAGGAGGCAGAGGATACCACAGGGAAAGGAAGCAGCTTCTGGTGGGGGACTCAATTATTAGGGGGATAGAACTGGGGAGAGCAGGGAAAACTGAAGTAAGGTGTCTGCCTGGTGCCATGGCATGGAGGGACAGGAAGCGCATCCTCAGGATCACGAGAACAGCTGCACAGGAGTCTGAGCTGGACATCATTGTCCACCTAGGGACAAATGACTTGACTCATCATGAGATTAGAGCAGTGCAGGAGGACTTTGTAGAGTTGGGGAGGGGCCTAAGACAAGTAGCACACATAGTATCCTTCTCAGAGGTGCTGCCTGTCAATGGCATGGGTGAGGTGAGGGTACTCTGCACCATGCAGTTTAATGAATGGTTGAAAAAATAGTGTAGAGCACAGGGGTTTGACTTCATTGGGGACTGGGGTTCCACCAGGAGGGACACCAGCCTATACTGGCAGGATGGTCTGCATCTGTCCAGGAAGGGAATAAGTCTTTTGGGAAATCTGTTTAAATGCTTCATTGGCAAGCTTTTAAACTGGTCATGGGGGAAGGCACTGATAAGCAGATGGAAAATCCCAGCCTCTCCCTATAAAACAGGGTACTAAATGAGAAAAAGACTGAGGTAGAAAGGTCAGTGGGGGATGCTGCAACAGAAGGTAAAGCCATCAAAAAATGGAGAGCAATGAATACCAATGCCCATAGTCTGAGTAACAAGCTTCCTGAATTAGTGGCCTTGATGGAGGAGAAACATCTGGATATCGTGGCAGTCACAGAAACATGGTACACACAAAACCATGACTGGGATGTAAACATATCAGGATACACTATCTACAGGAGGGACAGGGAGGGTAAAAGAGGAGGAGGAGTAGCTCTTTACATAAGGGAAGGAATCAAAGCAACAGAACAAAAGGGTAAACAGGGAGGAGAAGAAGCACTGTGGGTAAATTTGGAGACAGGCAATGGCACCACAATCCGCACAGGGGTTATAAGGACTCTTCTCAGGGAGGAAATGGACAAGGAAATGATAGAAAGTATATTTAGAATGGCAGAAAAGGGGAGATATTGCTGATGGGTGATCTGAATATGCCAGATGTTAACTGGAGTGCAGTTGCAGCAGCCACTTCAAGAGTGGAGTTATTCTAGATGCCCTACAGGGGGCATGTCTTAGACAACTAGTATTGGAGCCCACTCAAGAGGGAGCAATCTTAGACCTGGTTCTCTCAAATGGAGATGGAGAGAGGATCACAGATGTAGAAGTGGGTAGCCATCTGGGAACTAGCGACCATTGAAGAGTATGGTTCACAATAAACACAGCAATAGAGTCAAGCCATACAAAGGCAAAAGTACTGGACTTTAGGAGGGCTGACTTTGCCAAAATGGGTGAGTGCCTAAGGAATGCACTAGCAAATGGGCAGGAAGGAGGGTGGAAGAACAATGGGAATAATAAAACTGCCATCACAGAGGTAACAAGCCTTTGTGTGAAGCAAATAAACAAACGAAACAATGTAAGAAACCACTATGGTTCTCAAAGGAAGTGGCAGTGAAAGTTCAAGAGAAAAAGAAAGCATTCAGGAAGTACAAGGAATCACAGAAGGAGCAGGACAGAGAACTGTATCAGTTAAAGCAAAAGGAAGCTGGGAAGGCAGTCAGAACAGCAAAGGCTCAAACCGAGGAAAAGATAGCCAACTCAGTTAAGAAGGGCGATAAAACCTTTTATAGGTACATCAGGGAGTGAAGGAAGACCAAGGGAGGGATAGTGAGGCTTAATAAAGGGAGGAGGGTGGGCAGATGGTGACTGTGGAAAGACAGAGATTCTAAACAAATATTTTGCTCAGTATTTACAAATGAAGGGGTACCTAAAACAAACAGTAGAAACACTCTGGATACAGAAGTTGATACCAGCCCATTTACAGAAGAAAGGGTTCTGAAAGAACTCTTAAAACTGAAAGGTGGACAAAGCAATGGGGTCTGATGGGATTCATCCCAGAATTCTAAAAGAACTAAGGGTAGAACTAGTGACACCACTGACTACCCTCTTTAACAAATCATGGGAGGATGGGGTGGTACCCGAGGACTGGAGGAGGGCAGATGTGATTCCCCTTCACAAAAGTGGGAGCAAGGCAGAAGCAGGGAACTACAGACCTGTTAAATTAACCTCAGTGATAGGGAAAATGATGAAATCACTTCTGAAGGAAAGAATTGTTGAGTATCTAGAGGCCAGAGGGGCACAGGACCCAAGGCAGCATGGATTCATAGCGGGAAGGTCATGCCAGATGAATCTGATAGATTTCTTTGACTGGGTGACAAAAGTAGTAGATCAGGGAGGGGCTGTGGACATGGCCTACCTAGACTTTAGCAAGGCATTTGACACAGTCCACAAAGATTAATATACAAGTTAGCCAGCCTGGGAGTGGGTCCCAAGATGACAGCCTGGGTAAAGAATTGGCTGGAGAATAGGACACAGAGAGTAATAGTAAATGGAGTCCACTCTGAAGAAAGGGGTTACTAGTGGGTCACCGCAGGGTTCAGTATTAGACCTGTCCTCTCAATGTCTTTATAAGACATTGCAGAGGGACTGGAAGGAAAAAGTATGTCTCTTTGCAGATGACACAAAGATCTGCAACAGAGTTGATGCACAAGTGGGGTGGAAAGGATGAGAAGGACTTGGAAGATTAGAGGAATGGTCAAATGTATGGCAGCTTAGATTCAATGCTAAGAAGTGCAAGGTAATGCACCTGGAAACAAAAACCCAGGGAAGAGTACACAATGGGGGTGAGATACTAACAACAACAAAAATGGAAAGGGACCTGGGGAGACATATCAGATGACCTAAAGGTCGGCAAGCAATGTGAGAGGGCAGCAAGGAGGGCTGGGGGATACTGGGGTGCATGGAGGAGGCATCACCAGTAGAAAACAGGAAGTTATTATCCCTCTGTACAGACAGCTGGTCAGACCCCATCTGGAGTACTGCATGCAGTTCTGGAGACCCAGTCTCCGCAAAGACATAGACAGGATGGAAGCTGTCCTGAGAGAAGGACAACTAAAATGGTGCAGGGTGCTGAGAAGACATATGAAGAGAGCTTAAGGAGCTTAATATGTATAACCTCGAGAAAGGAGGAGAGGGGACATGATAGAAACTTTCAAGTACCTCAAGGGAATCAACAAAGCCCAAGAGGGTAGCATCTTTCAAAAAAGAGGTCTGCAAGAACAAGGGGCACAATTTGAAGATGGGGGCAGCTCAGAGGTAATTTAAGGAAGTATTTTTCACAGAGTGAGTTGTGATGCACGGAACGGCCTTCGGAGGAGGTTGTGGAGTCAAAAACAGTGGTGGAATTCAAACATGCATGGGACAGTCATAAGGCAATTCTAGGTGTGGGTAGGAAGAAGTAGGCTGCTGGTTAACTAGGATCTGCAGCTTATCCATTAGGTAGGGAAATGGACAGACTGGGTGGGCCAAGCGGTCCTTATCTGCCGTCAAATTCTATGTTTCTATGTTTCTGTGAACTGAGGAGTAAAGGTAAGTGCCATATAAT
The DNA here is from genome assembly GCA_016271365.2 of Neoceratodus forsteri. Classification (NCBI taxonomy): domain Eukaryota; kingdom Metazoa; phylum Chordata; order Ceratodontiformes; family Ceratodontidae; genus Neoceratodus; species Neoceratodus forsteri. The sequence goes on from CM057458.1 coordinate 561,261,753, forward strand.
GTATTTCAGTGGTGTTTTGAACTTATGTTCAAAACTTTGCCATTTTTATGAATCTTTTCACCAAATTTTCAACTTGGCCTTTTTGGGACCCCACCTCATGAACACTGCAACCGTCATTTTGTTGGCTGAGCCCGGAAGGCAATTTCTCGGTCGCTGCACGAAAACATCTTTCAGAACAGAATAATAAAATTTCACCACCATTGCTCATGAGGTGAGGTCCCAAAATGGTCATGTTGAAAATTTGGTGAAAAATCCCTTAAAATGGCAGAGTTATGCACACTCATTGACATTTTTCTATGAATGTACATAACTGGTAATTTTCAGTATTTTGACTCCAAATTTTCAACATAGCCATTTTTCACACCACCTCATGAACAGTACAGCGGTCATTTTTCCCATCCTGTCTGAAAGATGATTTCACACCTGTGGTGCAGAATGGCTTTTTGGCATGGATTTGAAAATTTTCATTTATGGGGTTTTTGATGTGAGGTCATAAGAAGACTATGTTGAAAATCTGGGGCCAAAATATGAAACAATGCCAAAATTTTGACCATTTGTTACAATTTTGCTACGCCCGCTCTTTACTTTGGGAATTATAAATATTTTGACCACAACTTTTCAACATAGCCTTCTTATTACCCCATCTTATCTATATCACAGCTGTCATTTTTCAAATTGTGCACAAAATGTGTTTTCACACCTGTGGCATGGAATGGCATTGCCGTTGCACAGAATTATGTTTTGGAGGGGATTCGAAAATTTTTTCTACTGGGTACATGATGTGGGGTAATTAGATAGATATGATGACATTTTGGTCACTATTGTCTTATGAATGGAAGTGCAAGGCCTGGAGGGCCCTGTGCTTCCACAGCTACATCCATACAGTATATACACCAATGGAAGGATGGCAGTGCAGGGCCCGGAGGGCCCATCGCTCCCGCAGGCAAATAAATATATGATTATACTATCTCAAGAAGTAAGGAACTAAACTGCAAAAAACTGTGTTAATGCTCTAGTTAGGGATAAAACCACAAAAATAGGGAAATGTGGCATTAGGGTTTTCAAAGTTATCACCCCACCCCACACTGCACACACCAACAGGTGTCAGGGGGGGTGCCTTGGGGTCATCAATCAATCAATCAATCAATCAAACTTTATTTAGCCAGGCGAAACATCATTAAGAAGAACTCATTTACAAGACGGACCTGGTAAAAATTACATATGAGACAGAATAACATTGGAGTATACAATAACACAACCTCATTGAGTAGATATATCAAACATTTACAACATACAATTGGGTGTTTATACAAAATGGTTAGGATATATACAGATGTGTTGAGGCAAAGTACAAAAAGAAAAAGAAAATGAATATGGTAGACATTCTATTGGCTAGACTGGTAGAGATAAACACAATTTGGTTTAAAGAAAAATACTATTCACAAAGTACTCAAGAATTCTAATAGCTAGCTGTATCAGCCTATACTGATAGTGTTAAAACTGACTAATGGATGCCAGGTCAGTGCCAGTAGGTCAAGGGTCTGCAGGGAGGAGAGGTCAACTCTGAAGGATGAAAAAACAGATCTCGAGAAAGGAGTAAGAGTCCGGGACAATGGCTATATGAGGTACTGTAAATGTGTGGGCCAGAAGATGTAGGAAGGCTGGATCACTTATAAGGGAAGCAAGAGGCAGAGAGAAAACATGAGAGGTGATAACATAGGGGTTTTATGAAGTACACTTGTAAATTTCTGTAGCTGTCTTGACCAGTGGATGTTTTGTGAAGCACCCTTATAATTTTCTATATCACTTCTGTCTAGTAGACATAGGTAGGGGAAAGAGGAAGGGGTGTTAGCATAGGGGTTTTAGGATGCACAATTACAGTTTTCTGTGGCTGTCCTGGCCAGTAGGGTTTTGAAGGTAGTCAGGGAAAGTGAAGAGGCAATTTGTAGTACTTTTTGGTTCTTGTTCCATAGGGTAGGAAGGGGGTAACCAATAGAAATTTTGCCAAAAAGAGTTTTGATTTTGGGAATAACAACAGTGATATAGGTGGATTTTCTTAGTGCATATGAACCAGGGGTACAAATAGGTAGGCAGTCCAAGATATACAAGGGCAGTTTCTTGATGATAGCACGGTAGGTCCAGATTGCAGCATTTCTCTATCGCCTTATGCCAAGGGAGGTCCAGCCAACCAGGGCATATAAGGAACAGTGGTGTGTAGCATAGGGAGCTCCTGATATGAATCTTAAAGCCCGGTGACATAAGATGTCAAGCATTTTTAGCACTGTGATGTTCTCTTGTCCGTATAGAATATTCCCATAATCTAGTATTGGGAGGAAGATGGATTGTACGGTTCTGGTTCTCACTTCCAACGTTAGCAAGTGCTTAATACGGAAGAATGTGCTGAGCCTCTGTTTAAGTTTTTTGGAAAGTTCTTCAGTGTGGTCAAGGAAGGACAATTTGTGGTCAATCCACATCCCTAGATATTTAAATTTGTGTACCAGTTCCAGGGGTTCATTAAGGAGGGTAGTAATAGAGGTTTGCCCACCCGCCACATTAGTAGGGATAGATCTCTGAGAGGGAGAGAAGAACATAACTTTTTTTTTTTTGCATTAAGCAGGAGCTTAATATGCAATAGGTTGTTCTGTAGATGGTTAAATTCAATTTGGAGGTCTGACCATGTTTTGTCAGGGGTCGGTCCAGAAATGTATAATACAGTGTCGTCTGTGACTAAGTGGATGTCAGCATGATGGATGCCAGTGCGGATGTTATTTACGTAGATGGCAAAGAGGAGGGGGCCCAGTATTGAGTCTTGTGGTACACCTCTATGTAGGGTTTTCATAGGGGAAAAGTCTCCTTCTACTTTAACCTGCTGCAATCGTCCCCCCAGGTAGCATTCAAACCATTTGAGGGCAGTACTGTCCAGACCAAGGTTACAGAGAATATCCAGCAAGAGGGCAGGGTCTACAGTGTCAAATGCCTTGCTTAGATATAAGAATAGGGCACCTACATACATTTTATCATCCAATGCATTCAGCCAGTCATTGGTGACTTTTGCAAGTGCAGTGATAGTGCTGTGTTGAGGTCTGAAGCCAGATTGTATAGGGGTGAGTAGGTTATGTAGTTCAAGGTGGTCTCTAATCTGCAGGCTGACAATCTTTTCCAACATTTTGGATAAGGTAGGAAGCAGAGAGATTGGCCGATAGTTATTAAGATCTACAGGGTCCCCTGATTTGAATAATGGGACAACATGGGCAGTTTTCCAGCTATCCGGAAGGGTTCTCTGCATAAGGGATTGGTTGAAGTTGTGGGTTATGGGGATGGCTAGTATATGACAGCTGATTTTCAGAAAGTACGGGTCAATGAAGTCAGCACCAGCACTTTTTCTAATGTCTAGGTTGAGTAACATGTCTTTGACTTGTTTCAGAGATACCTGGCTAAAGGAGAAGGACGGCACAGCCTTTGTGGTGGGGAAGGGTGTCTTGCCCTGCCCATAGAAATGGTCTCTCAGGGCATTAGCAGGGGAGGAATCAAAGGCCAGTCCAGCTGTGGCAAAGTGGTTGTTTAGCCCAATCAGTATATCATGTTTATCTGTGAACATTACACTGTCAACAGAGATCTTTGATGGACAGGTGTTGGATGTTCTATGACCTTCAACTTCCTTAATGGTCTTCCAAAAAGCGGACGGGCTAAGTGTAGATGCATTCAGTTTGGTATTATAGTAGCTGGATTTGGCAGCCCTTACAAGCTTAGTGCATTGATTTCTGGCAGCTCTGAAGGAAACCCAGTCAGCACGAAGCTTAGTTTTTCGTGCCTTTTTCTATAAGGTATCCCTGTGCAAAAGAGCCGACTTGAGATTGGTAGAAAACCAGGGGCAAGAAATTTTCTTTGTTCAGGTTTTTACCAGTGAGGCATGTCAGTTTATTGCATCCATGAGGATAGTATAGAAAATACTATATGCTTCAATAAAGGAAAAGGCAAGGTAAAACTCTTGCCAATTAGAATGCTGTAGGACAGTATAGAAGGCGAAAGTGTCGAAATTCCGTCTGCACCTTTTTGGATATACCTGGAGGAGGAGATCATTTTAGGCAGGGACCTTATGCACGCCACTATGCAGTGGTCACTGAGATCACTAGCAAGCACTCCCACTTGAGAGAATAGATGAGGCTTGTTAAACAATATTATATCAGGTAGTGAGCTGTTAGCTGGATTTTTGGTGTTTGGCCGGGTGGGTTCCATGATAAGTTGATGGAGACCAAAGGTGTCACTTAGCTCCTTGAGAGGCTTAGCCCAAGTGGCATACCAATCAAGATTTAGGTCACCTACAACTATGACCTCTGAAGATGCAGAGTCAAGTAGGGAGCTCAGGTTCTGAATGACCATTCTATAACATGCAATGATTTGAATGGTTGGGAGGGTGACAGTTGCAATTTAATTGATAGACTTTCATATTCTTTGGGCTCAGAGATAGAGCTGACAATGGAAGTATAGCACTTATCCTGTACATAAATAGCAACTCCACCTCCTCTGGTTCGTCTGTCCATTCTATAAACTTTGTAAGAAGGTACAGTATATTTATTTCAGTGTCCTTGGTTGAGGGTTTAAGCCATGACTCAGAGATAGCCAATACATCAGGAGTGGTGTGGTTTATCCACGTCTGGATAAGGTCCATCTTTCTTATGAGACTACAGACATTTATGTGCAGAATTTTTAGCCTTTTTAGGTTTGTAAAATCTGAGGGAGAGGGAATAGTAGAGGGTGGGCCCGGGTTAAGTTCAATGTCACCAGAGCAGACTAGGAGGAGCAGTAGAATATTTTTGATAGCAATCAGAGTCATTTTGAAGGTCTTCATTTGGCCCTTCTGGTAAGAGCGAAAAGATGGCCTTGAGGATACAGTAGGTCTGTGTCGGACACCCCCAAAGGAGGCAAAGAGAAGCACCCTGGCAGAGAAGAGAAGCGGGTGTTGCATAAAACATGCTGGTTGAAGTGGGGGGAATTGGCTTGAGATGAGCACAGTACCGTAGGTAAAATTACAGCCCATGTTAAGGTGAGACTAGAAGATACTTGTGGCCCCAGTATGTGCTAGTACTTTGCATGGGGATGGTATCAGAGATAAGTAGTAGTGTGAGCAGGCCAAGTAGGTGGCAGAGAGTAGAGCTAACACCCTGCATGATGGCAAAAAAGACAAATAGAAAGAAAAGAGATATTAGGGTCATCCACTATGAAAATTAGGCAAGCGACTGTACCAAAAGAGGATCCCCGACTGCCTTGTTCAAGCACCTATTAGGGTCCAGCAGTTCGTTATTGTGCCAATAGAAGAGAACTTTGCAGTCTGGTATTGTGCCAATAGGAAGGTACCTAGAATTTAGGCAAGAGACTGTAACAGAAGAAGATCCCTAACTGCCTGCCTTATTCAAGCACCAATTAAGGTCCAGCAGTTTGTTATTGTTCCAATAGGAGAGAACTTTGCAGTCTGTTATTGTGCCAATAGGAAGGTACCTAGCAGTAGGTGGGCGGGAAGAAGGTGTATTTAATTAAGGAGGTGGATGGGCGTGGGGGGGAGGGCCGAAAGAAAATCCCCCTCACGATTACTATAATTACACTACTGTTGGTCCCTGGCACTTAAAAAAGGCAGTATTCAGCTTCAGCCAATAGGGACAGGAGCTACAGATCATGCAGCCAATAGCGGCTGCCTCCAGAAGGTCCAATCGGAGAGACACTGAATGTTGAGGAATGTTGCCGTCTCTTACCCTGTGTTCTCCCGGGTGCCAAGCACCGAACAAGCCGGGTGGTCTGGATGTGCGGCCAGTGTGTGGCTGTGGCTGCAGTCGGTCACCAGGGAGATGCTTCCACACTGGGAAGCAGGTAGCCCTGTGTTCTCCTGGGGGCTGAGCACCAAACAAGCCGGGCGGCCTGGATGTGCAGCCGGTGTGTGGCTGTGGCTGCAGTCGGTCACCAGGGAGACGCTTCCATGCTGGGAAGCAGGTAGCCCTGTGTTCTCCAGGAGGCTGAGCGCTGAACAAGCCGGGTGGCCTGGATACGTGGCCGGTGTGCGGCTGTGGCTGCAGTCGGTCACCAGGGAGACGCTTCCACACCAGAAAGCAGGTAGCACTGTGTTCTCTCATGGGCTGAGCCCTAATGCTCACCCCATTCTCCTATACTGTACCCACCTCAGCTTATTTACTTATGGAATAGGGTGAGCGTTAGGGCCAACAACCCCAAGGCACACCCCCACACCTGTTGGTGTGTGCAGTGTGTGGTGGGGTGTTAGCTTTGAAAACCCTAATGCCACATTTCCCTACTTTTGTGTCTATATCTCTAACTAGAGCATTAACACCATTTTTTTGCAATTTATATTATTATGAGTAGAGTTCCATTTGAAGAGGTTGCAATTCAAAGAGGTGAAGAATGTTAGAAAGCCATAGGTTAGGCTGAGTAGAACATATTGTGCAATGACAGGATGGGCTAATGAGGTGAGACCATGCTTTATACTACAGGCAAGGCTGTATTCAGTGCTGATGGATTTACAGGTTGTAGAGATGTATATGGAGAAGTCCAGTGAAATGTCTAAGGTGAGTTCAAGGTACAGTACTTAAAAGACCAAACTGTAACAAGTGGAATACCTTCAAGACAGGAAACTGACAATTGACATGTACAGTACATGTCCTAAGTTTAGGGCAGGACACAAATAGCGAAGATTGTGTCTTACTGGCACTGAGGAGCAGCTTGTTGTGCAGGAGACAAGTCTGTACCTAATGGAAATCTAAGTTAAGATAATGATTTATGCCATGTTATGGTTATTACAATGGCTTATAAAATAGGTTTGGAGTTTTCTGTGTCCTGAATGGCTGAGAGGTACCTCTGGCCATGTCCTTATCAGGGCATATTGTGCCAACTCGCACCTCTTCAGCCAGTCAGGATGGAGAACAACATATATTACTGTGCCAGAGTCTGCCTTAGAAGTGGAGCTGGCTACTGGAGCAGAAGAACTACCCCCTCCCTCACACACACACAGTAACTGTGTCATTCACTAAGTCCCCAAATCAGTTTAGATAGAAACAGTTTAAAAATAACTTCTGATCTGTGGTGATCTATTAAAGCCGACTGCAATAAAACAACTGATGTGTGTGCCTCCAGGATATGAGTTTGAAATTGTGCTACAGACCCACTCCTTAACAGCAGCAGCTTTTCACATAAAAACACAGACCTGCTCCTCCACTGCTAGTTTTATCTATAAAGGCAAGGATTCTACCTTGTCAAGTTATCAGATAGTGAGCAGACCAAAGTTTCAACTGCGATCTCCTAAGTGCTTTGAGAAAAGTGGTAAGTAAGGTGGTTGCTGTGGAACGTGCTCACTGTCAATAAAACCAGCTGCTGGGGATCAGACATCCCACAATATAACAAGAACAGCATGGCTTCAGGTAGGTCAGGCTTGGTTTTGGCTTTTTCTGGGTGGTTGTGGCTCTGAATTCAGTCTGAAATCCAGCTGGAATTGGTACCTGTCACAGATAATGATGCCTTTCTTATAAATGGAGCTGTACCTGGCTTAACAGAGAGCCATAAACGTTTATTTTAGGATGGGCACTGAATCAGCATTTATAAGTAGCAAAGACCCCACAAACAAAAATGTGTGTGGGATGGGGGGGATCCAATGGTAATATAATCAGCAATCATGGCCACAAAACCTCAGGAATATACAGGAAGCCCTGTACTGTTGATAAAACACTTATAAAGCTACTTCAATAAGGGGACTATTTTTTTACTATTTCAGATATAAAACCTTTTTTTTTCCTTCTATTTTTAACTTTGTGTTTTGTTCTTTTTTTTGTTAAATAATTACTTGGGCAGACCTATTTTATAAGTGGAATAAAACACTCCGAGGTATGGTATATGGGCTGATAACAGCATTTCCCAGGTGCTAAACAGACTCGGCGCAAGCACCTCGTGCCTCATTATGCACCTAGAACATGCTCTTATCAGCCCATAAACCACACCTCATTGTGTCTTATTCTTTGCATATTAGTAAAACTGCTCAATTTTGTGAAATATTTTGCCACTTCAAAACTAACAACCCAACAACTTCCTTTTCATGAAAATGTGTTGAGCAGTTACAAATCCCTAACTCTTAAATGATACAACACAAGTGAGTCCTGAAATCAAGTCTAAAAGGCGGAAAATATGGAGCTAGAGATACAGTAATGTATACAGCAATGCATTAATGTCACAATATAACAAGGGGTCTAACTCTGCAGAAGTCTGCACCCAAAGCAAAAAAACAAAGCAACTCAACCAAGGCGATATACAGTAGAAAAATGGAACTGAAATAATATTTAACTCTAAGCTGCTCTATATGTCATGGGACAAAGGAAATCAGGATTTTTATGAAATTAACTCCCATAGCAGCTTCAAAAGAAGTAAAAAAACAAATGCACACTGTACGTTAACAATCATAGCTAGACATTTCTGACCATGTAGTGAAAGTAATAGTTATACAAATAAAAGAAATCTTTTTATTTCAACAGCTGGACCAAGCAACTCTGTCACTGCCATCACGGGAAGATTATATTAGCAACAGCACAGAGGCTGAAATGGTAAGCATTACTGTTTGAATTGTCAAGTTGTCTCTTCAGTCAAAGTTTCTACCAGTTCCCCTCCTGAAAAGGTACAAGATGCAAAAATATTTTTTTCTGCTGGGAATTAAAGGGATCCTATTGATTCTGCTTGACCTAAATATGCATTTTTTATCAAAAACACAAACTTTTTGTGGCTATATTTCAAAGATAATTTAATGCAAATATTTATTTGCAGTCAACTCTCTCTGGGCTGAGGGGAGAGGTCTCTAGACTCTTGACCAAGTTGGCTAAGATTTGGGAGGCCTCTTCACCACACCCAGGGGCTACCAAGTCCACCGCTGTTGCCTCAAAGGGTGCCTGGAAGGAGGGCTGGCTGGACTGTAGTGGGCTTGGGAAGGGTATGGGTGGGGGTAAGGGAATGCATTCCTTACCCTCTGCCACGAAAGAACCTTTTTGCCACTGTGGTGAGACAGGACTGCCAAGATGAGGAACCCCTGGTAGTGGCAAGGGAGAATGTGCAGGTCCTTCAGAGCAGAGGCCCCTAGGTGGGAGGAAGAGGACCTCAGCAGAAGAGAAAGCAACTTCAGGTGGGAACTCAGTCATCAGAGGGATAGTTTATGGAACACCTTAGGAGGGAAGAAGGGAGGTGAGGTGTTTACCTGGTGTCTTTGCATGGAGGGATGGGAGTAGGTCCTTAGGATCACCAGGGCAGTGTGGCAGGTGGGGGAACTGGATGTAATTGTCTATCTGGGAACAAAGGACCTGGTAGAGGAGGCAGCTGGGGTGGTCAGGACAAGTTTAGGCAGCTGTGGAGGGGCCTGAAGCAGGTAGCGTACATGGTGACCTTCACTGAGGTGCCACTTGTGCAAGGCTGGGGGGAGGCGAGGGCATACCACACTGCACACTTCAGCAACTTGTCGATGACATGGGGCAGAGAGGAGGGGTTTGGCTAAATCAGGAACTGGGGTCCTACCTGGAGGGAAAGAGGTCTGTACAAATGATATGGCCTTCTTTATCCTGGAGAGCAATGGCAGTCCTAGGTGGGAGGTTTAAATGCTACTTCAACGGGCATTTAAACTAGCCAAAAGGGGGTGACAGAAGAAATGTGGGAGGCAGTGAATGCCCTGATGTGATGAATAGCCCAGGGGAAATTAATTCCCCATGGGCAGTGGGGAGTAGGGACAAGAGAGTTGAAAGGTGGAACTAGGGTGGAGGAAACTAGCAGGGAGTGTGGGCAGAGGAAGGATGAAAGGGGAAGGACAGTATCAGAGAAGAAAGAAGGGTAAAGGATGGGCTCAGGAAGGGAGGGCAAAGCAGGGGCAGGAAGGGTAAAGGGAGTGGAGAGCCAACTGTGCCAACTCAGGGAGCCAAGGAAACAAACTTCCTGACCTTGATGCTACCATTGCAGAGGCAGACCTGGATCTTGTGGCCATAACAGAGTTATAGTGCACCAACAACCACAGCTGGAAAATGGCCACAATGGGGTATTACATGTTTAGGAAGGATAGGGCAGGGAGAAAAGGGTGGTGGTTTTATATATAAAGGAAAGTATCAAGGCCACCAAAATACAAGGTCCCAGCAGGGAGAGAGTGGGGCTGGAGGTTCTTTGGGTTGGCTTGGAGACTGGGTCAAAGCCTTTATAAGCACAGAGTTGGTGTATAGGCCACCAGCACAGGGGGATGATATGGACAGGGTTTTGGGGGATGCCATAGGCAAAATGGCAAACAAAGTGGAAGTCATAATTATGGTTGACTTTAATCCACCGGATCATAGAAACATAGAAACATAGAAGTTGACGGCAGATAAGGATCGCAAGGCCCATTCAGTCTGCCCATTTTCTCCACCTTATGAATGTGCCATAGGCCTTTACTCTGTCAATGGCCTATCTATTCATACTCATCTGTATTGCTCCCTTATGCCTATCCCATGCCTGTTTGAAGCCCTGCACTGTATTCATATCCACCACTTCCTGAGGTAGGCCATTCCATGCATCCACCACCCTTTCTGTAAAAAAGAACATCCTCACATTACCCCTTAATCGGCCTCCCTCTAATTTCATGCTGTGTCCTCTTGCTCTACTATTTTTCAGATATTGAAACATGTTAGACTCTTTCATCTTGTTAATGCCCTTAAGATGTTTGAATGTTTCGATCATATCACCTCTCTCCCTCCTTTGTTCTAGGGTATACATATTGAGATCTGTTAATATGTCCTCATATGTTTTCTGATGTAGTCCCTGCACCATTTTGGTTGTCCTTCTCTGGACTGCCTCCATTTTGTTAATGTCCTTGTGCAAGTGTGGCCTCCAGTACTGTACGCAGTACTCCAGATGGGGCCTAACCAGTGTCTTGTAAAGAGGGATTATTACCTTCCTCTTACGACTTGTGATACCCCTATTAATACACCCCAACATTCCCCTAGCTTTACCTACTGCTTTAGTGGTGTGCTTGGATGGTTTCAGGTCATCTGTGATGACGATGCCCAAGTCTCTTTCTTCCCTTGTGATTGCCAGCAACTCTCCTCCCATCCTATAGGTGGCTTCCAGGTTTCTCTTCCCCATGTGCATGATCTTGCACTTAGTAACATACTAACATACTAGACGCCAGCAGAGTAGGACTCATGGTCTGTAGAGCCTGCTCGTGCTTCAGTACCCTGAGTGGCTACCGTAGCCATCACCCTGTCTCCTTTCCCTGTTTCTCCCTCTCTCAATCCCACCCCCCCCCGTCAAGCCATCCTCTGTTTCACCCCTTGCCTATACTTGTCCCACCCTCTCTTGAAGCCCTCCACCATAGAAGCCAGTACCAGCTCCCTGGACAGAGCATTCCATGGTTCCATCATTCTCTTGGTGAAATACCTCCTCCTTCTTTCCTCTCAATCCTCCTACCCTTGAGCTTCCAATTGTGTCCTCTGGTGATTCCACCCTCCTTCAGCCTAAAGATCCCATCTCAGTTTACCCTATTGATTTTCTTGAGGTACTTGAAGACCTCAATCATGTCCCCTGGTCCCTCTTCTCCTCCAGTGAGAACAGGCAGAGCTCCTCTGGTCTCTCCTCATGTGTCACACTCCCCAGGCCCTGTATCATTTTGGTTGCTCTCCTCTGAACCCTTTCCAGGAGTTGGATGTCCCTCCTTAAGTGTGGCCTCCAGTACTGAACACAGTACTCAAGGTGTGGTCTAACTAGGCTGTTGTACAGCAGCAGAATCACTTCCCTGTTGCTTGAGGTAATCCCCCTTGTGATACAGCCCAGCATCCTGTTTGCCTTGACTGCAGCCCTCCTGCACTGCTCTGAATTATTCATGTTGACATCCACCAGGACTCCCAGGTCTTTCTCCCCTGCTGTGGTCTGCATCTCACCCCCCTCCCAAGTTGTACACATGTTTGGGGTTACCCTGCCCAAGGTGTAGCACTGTGCACTTGGAGGAGTTAAATTTCAATTCCAGGTGCAGAATCACCTCTCCATAGTATGCAGGTCCCTTTGCAGGGTCAACCTCCCCTCCTCCCCCTCCACCACTGCACCCAGCTTAGAGTCGTCCACAAAGAGACTCATTTTGCACACAGTATCTACCCTGATATCAGAAATGTAGGCATTAAACAGAAGCGGCCCCAGAACTGAGCCTTGAGGGACCCCACTAATGACTTCCCTAGGAGACGAGACCTCCCTGCCGACCACTACCCTCTGAGTGCGCCCAGCAAGCCAATTTCCGATCCGTCTGACCATCAGTGGGCCTACCCCCATCCCCCTCAGCTTCTCCAGTAGGCCATTGTGAGGGACTGAATCAAACGTCTTGCTGAAGTCCAGGAACAGTACATCCACTGGTCTCCCTCTGTCGAGTGCTGATGTCACCCACTCATAGAACTCCACAAGGTTAGTTTGACATTATCTACCTGGCACAAACCCATGCTACTGACTATCCAGGTATCCCATCTCCTCCAAGAACCCCCGCAGTCTTTCCCTAAATATGCTCTCCATTATCTTTCCCACCACCGACATCAAACTGATGGGTCAATAGTTTCCTGGCACTTCTCTTGATCCCCCTTTATGGATGGGCACAACATGTGCCTGCCTTCAGTCCCTGGGCACCCTTCCTGTCTCTAGCAACATGTTAAAGAGATCTGCCAGAGGTGCAGCCAGAACATCCGCCAACCCCCATAGAACTCTGAGATGAATGTCATCCGGCCATGGAGATTTATCCTTTTTTAAGGACTTAAGGGTTTCCCACACCAGGGCGATGGGGATAACAACATCGGCCCTCCTCCCCTTCAGCAGATCCAACCTGACTCCATACCCAAGAATTACCCCTCCCAACAGCTTGTTTGGCAGCAGGTGCCCCAGCAATCATGCCTGCTGCCCCTTCTAAGTCCTACAGCTCCTTTTTTGTAAGTTTCCCAGCCTCCTCCTTAGTGAACACAGAGGCAAAGTACTCATTCAGTACCTCTGCCTGTTTCCTGGTCCCTTCTACCCACTCCCCAGTTGTCCTCAATCTGCCAAGCTGCCCCTTGACCTTCCTCCACTCTCCAATATGCCTAAAGAACTCCTTTTCCCCTTCCCATATCCCCTGCGCAAGCCTCTGCTCTTTTCTGGCCTTTGCCTCCCTCACCATCCTGGTGACTTGTCTGGCTGCAAGACGGTAGTTCCCCCTATCCATCCTACCTCTTGTTTTTTTGTACCTACTGTAGGCAGCCCTCTCTTACCACCTCCTGGACCTCCTTCGACCACCAGCATAGTTTATGAGACCTATCCCCCTTGCGCCTCACTCTTGCACAGGACCTGGTGGCCTCCTGTAGCCCCTGTTTTATGATCTCCCGCCTACCTTCTACATCTCTCCTCTGTGATATCTCCCACAAATGCCCCTTGAGAATTTCTCCCATGCCCCTAAAGTCTGCCCCCCTAAAATCCACTGTCATCATCCTGGAACTATCCCCCACCCCTCCCAAGTTAAGCTGAAACCAGACTGTGTCATGGTCGCTCCCAGCCAGGGGATCCTCCACCACCAGAACCCATACAAGATTCCCATCCACAAGAACCATATCCAGGACATGACCCTCCCTCATTGGATCCTTCACCTGCTTAGTGAGGAACGCATCCAGGAAGCCATCCAGCAGCCTCTTCTCCCTGGTCTCAGTGGACGTCATAGTTCCCCAATCAGTAACTGGCATATTAAGGTCCCCCATCAACACCACTCCTTCCCCTTCTGGCCAACACTGGCCCTTTATGTTGGCCAGCAGACAATCCTCCAGATCCTCCACCAGCCCTGGGGGCCTATATAACACCTTCACCCCACGGGGGTTCACAAGGTGACCCATAAGGCCTCCATGTTGCCCTCTGCTTCCTCTGCCCTAATAATCCTGATGTTATCTCTAATGAACATAGCTACTCCTCCCCCTCTTCCCACCTTTCTAGCCTTCCTAAGCACAGTGTACCCACTCAGATTAAGATCCCAGACGTGGCCAGGGGTGGCCCAAGTTTCACTGACCGCTGCCACATCCGCCTCACCCTCAACCAGCATGGCCTGGAACTCCAGCATCTTGTTCCCCAGGCTCCTGGAATTTGTTAACACTACCCCCAACCCTTGTCCCTAGCCCCCCTTTACCATATCCACCCTGGGCCTTTTATACATCTGCCCTCCATCCTCCCCTAAGGTACCTTCCTCCACTAAGTAACTGTCTGACCCTCCCACTTCTTTGCATTAAACCGCAGTTGCCACTCTTCTGACCATTTTGCCAGTTTATCCAGATCTCTTCTTGTTCTGCTCATCCCATCTGGATCATCTACTCTGTTGCAGATCTTGGTGTCATCTGCAAACAGACAAACCTTACCTTCCAGTTCATCTGCAATGTCACTGATAAAGACATTGAAGAGGACTGGCCCCAGGACTGATCCCTGAGGTACCCCACTTGTGACTTGCATCTCTTCTGACTGTATACTTTTTACCATCACTCTTTGCGTTCTGCCCACTAACCAGTTGACCAACTTCTGACCCACCCTGAGCCTACCCAGCTTATTAGTCAATCTTCTATGTGGAACAGTTCGAAAGCTTTGCTGAAGTCAAGGTAGGTGACAACAACTGCACCCCCTTGGTCCACCACTCTGGTTACCCAGTCAAAGAACTCTATGAGATTAGTTTGACAGGACCTTCCTGTTGTAAACCCATGCTGTCATGGATCATGTGCTCCTATGGATTCCAAGTGTTGCACTATCCTTTCCTTAAGGAGTGCCTCCATAATCTTGCCCACTACTGAGGTAAGACTGACTGGTCTGTAGTTCTCTGCCTCCTCCCTGCTACCACTCTTGTGGAGTGGGATCACACAAGCCCTTCTTCAGTCTTCTTGAACCTCTCCTGTGCTCAGAGACTCACTAAACAGTTCTGATAATGGCTCTGCTAGTTCCACCCTTAGCTCCTTTAGTACCCTGGGATGTATGCTGTCTGGTCCTATTGCCTTGTCCACCTTGAGCTTAGTGAGCTCTTGTAGGACCCCTTTCTTTTGTGAAGAGACTTGTGCACACCTCCCTCCCCCCTTGTCCATGCTGCTGAGCTGTGGGCCCTGCCCTACCTTCTCCTCAGTAAATACTGAGTAGAAGTATCTAATTAGGATATATGCTTTTCCTTGATCCTCCTTCTCCACACACTCCCCTTTATCCCCTTTGATCTTAGCAATACCCCCTCTGGGCTTTCTCCTTTCACTAATGTATCTATAGAAAGTCTTGTCCCCTTCTTTTACTGTTCATGCTAATGTTTCCTCGGTTTTGGCCTTTGTCTGCCTTACTGCCTTCCCTGCTTCCCTTAAGGAAGTTTGGTATGCCTGCCTAGCTTCGTCATGCTGCGTTCCCTTATATTGCCTGAAGGCCAACCTTTTGGCTCTGACCTTTTCTGCTACTGTTTCTGAGAACCAAAGTGGTTTCCTTCTTCTTTTGCTCTTGCTTTTCTCCCTAACACAATGGGATGTTGCTTCAAGTATTGCATCCTTAATGCGTGTCCACTTTGCCTGTACCCCATCACCCGTATTTCTTCTTGCCAGGGCTAGCTTAACTCTATTAGCCATCTTATCAAAGTCAACTCCTCTGAAGTCCCATATTTTTGCCTTGGGAATGGGATGATTTAGTTCTAGTGGCCAAATTGTACCATACCATGTGATGGTCACTGGCCCCCAAGGTGATCTTCTACCTGGAAATCTGTGATCCTTTCCCCATTAGTCAGTAGTAGATCTAGGACAGCCCTGTCTCTTGTGGGTTGTTGTACCAGTTGTTTAAGGCCCTCCCCTTGCAGGGTATCCACTATGTGTCTAGTTCTGGCAGTTGTTCCTGCTGGTATTGACCAATTTGCATCTGGCATGTTGAAGCCTCCCATTATCAGAACCTCCCCTTTAGCTGTCATGTTTTGTGTATCTTCTAACAGTAATGTATCTATGTCCTCCCTCTGGTCTGGAGGCCTGTAGGCAACCCCAGTTTGTATGGCTTTTCCATTTCTTGTTTCCAGGGTGACCCACAGTTCTTCTGGCTCCTTATGTGTATTCAGAATTTCTGTAGCTTTGATATTTTCATTGACATACAGGGCTACCCCCCCCACCCCCCTTTTTGCACCTCAGTCTCTTCTGAACAGTACATAGTCGGGTACTGAAGTCTCCCAAGTGTGGTCACTGGTGAACCATGTCTCGCTAATGGCTACTATGTCCAGTTTAGCCTCTCTGATTGTTACCTGCAGGTCTGGGATCTTGTTTCCCAGACTACGGGCATTTGTGTACATGATTTTCCATTGGACAGTTTTCAGTGCATTAGTTGTTGGCTGAGGTCCGGCATTTCTCCTGCACTTCGTATGGGGAGACAGACCTTTTTCCTTGCCTGGTGATGCAGATGAACTACAAACATGATGAACTCCTGTTTGATCACTAGTTGGGGGGGTGTTCTTCCCATTCGATGTACCGGGTGCTGCACCCCTCTCCCCATTGACTAGTTTAAATATTCTGCAAAGACATCAAACTTCTGCCCCAATGCACTGACTCCCTCCATAGTCAGATACAGTCCATCAAATTTAAAAAACTTTCGCTCCCAAAACTGTTGCCAGTTACCTACAAATTTGTGTCCTTTAGCCTGGCACCAGCCTTTGAGCCATATGTTTAGGTCCCCTATCTCCCTTTCTCTGACCTTCTATCCATATGCCCCCCTCTCCCTGACCTGCAGGGTCTCAGAGAAGGAGATGCCAAACAAAGTGGATGACAGTTTGTCTCCCAGCCTGGTCAAGTGTTCCTTGGTCTCCATAACTGACTGGCTGGCGAGATCATTAGTCCCTATGTGTACCAGGACATTGATGTTTTCTCTTACTTCCTGCATGATTTTAGCAATGCAGTCAGCGTCTCTCCACGCTGATGTACCTGGGAGACATCTGACCATTACCCCTGGCTGGAGGTAGGTATCAACTCCCCGAATCATGGAGTCTCCTATGATCAGAAGTGTTTTGGATTTCCTTTTTACTTTTTTTTTGTTTTGGTCTCTGTTTTGGGTGAGTTTTGTAGTGCTAGCTCCTGTACAACAATGTCCTGCTCTGCAGTGTCCTCTACCCCTTTGTTTGATTTTGGAGACGGAGGCAGATACCTGTTTGTAATTTTTATATGGTTTGTGGCGGTGATACGTTGGAGAGCATTCAGTGATGGGGCACTCGATTTGCCCCTCCTGACCACCTGCCAGCCTCCGGACCAACTATCCTCTGCGATTGCAGTGCTTCAGTTGGATGTTGGGGAAATGGCAGGCGGTTCTTATAATATATTTCCTCCTGAATATGTGATTTGAGGCATGCAATCTCTGCCCATGCTGCCTGGAGCTGAGCCCTTAGCTCTCCAATGGTCCAGCATGTAGGACAGTGTTCTAAATCCTGTATAACTGCCCTTTTTGGAAAGTGTCCTGCAGTGCCTGCAGTTAATAATATCCATTCCAGTTCAGCTGTTGAGTTTATAACCTGGTCCGAGTAATTAGAAGGAGGAAAATGAAAGCAAAAGTAAGATTTTTCTTGTTTTGTTTTTTGTTTGTTTTTGTATAACCTGTTGTAACAAGTTAAATTACTTGTGCCCCTGTAAGTGAGGTCAGTGGGTGGATACCCCGCTGATCCTCCCCTTCCTGCTTTGCTACAGGAAATGTTATGACTGTGCTACTCTATAAAAGGAGTGTAGCATGGGGTGGTTGAGAATCGGGGTTGGTGGCTGGGCTCTTCCCCTGCTGAAAAGGAAGAATCATGGACAAAAAAAAACTAAGGAGGTAAGAGCAGAAACAGTCAACCAACAACAAATGCAGTAGCCGTGAAAGCTTAGCCTAATGATAGATACAATTGTAAACCCTGTACGCACCACCTGTAACAATTTCACAGAAGATATACCCTGCAAAAAACACTTTGCTACAGAGAAAAATAAGGCAGTAACAGAAGATATACCTTGCAAAAACAATTTGAATCAGAGATTACAGAAGTAATCTGTAAGCACAAAACATTAACAAACCTGTTGGCACACCTTGTAATAATGCAGCAGAAAGAAAACCCTGCAACAACAATTTGAATCAGAGAAGATTATAGCAGTAAAATGTAAGCAAAAACAGTATTAAACCTTGTGAAAGCAAAAGAAAATAATAATAAACAGTACCTCTGCCTAGCAAAAAGAAGCCTTAATCTTGTTCCTTACACTGAAAATGTTGTTCCTTGCTCTGTTGTTACAAGCAAACCTAGAAGAAAAGAGCTCAGGTGAAGCTAGGTGCCTTTGCCAGCAAACCTAGTCTTCCACTTCCATCTGGACTGGAACATCTTGGCTGCAGCTACAACAAGGAGCAGGATCATTCTAGACTCCCCTGCAAGTGGCATTTCTCAGGCAGCTGGTTATAGATCACACTAGGGGTGGGGCAGTGCTGAATGTGGTACTTTGGGACAGGGACAGCATTGCAGACATCACAGTGGGTAGCCTCTTGGATTCAAGTAATCATCATACAGTGTGGTTTGACATACTGATTGGGCAGGAGGAAAAAACATACTAGGATGAGGGTCGTGGACTTCAGAAGAGCAGATTGTAAAGAAATGGGAGACTGCCTCAAGAAATACCTTGGGGGGCAGGAGAGTAGTAGGGGCATGGAGGCACAATGGAATAGAATAAAAGAGGGAATAACTAGGGTAACAGCAAGCTGTTTAAAGTTAATAAGCAAAGGTAAGAGGAGAAGGAGGCCACTGTGGTTCTCGGAGGTGGCTAAGGTGGTAAAGGGGGAACAAAACAGCTTTCAAGAAATACAAGAACACCAAAAAGGAGGCAGACAGGAAAATATATTAAGTAGAACAAAGGGAGCAAGAAGAAGGGCAAGGGCAGCAAAGGCTCAAACTGAGGAAAGGATCGCCCAGGAGTTCAAAAATGGGGATAAGACTTTTTTCCTGTATGTGAGTGAAATAAGGAAGGCAAGGGGTGGTATACTGAAGATCAGGAGATCAGGAGGGGAAATGTGCAGAGGAAGACAAAGAAAAAGCTAAAATTTTAAATGAATACTTCTATTCGGTCTTCACAGTGGAATGGGGGTGGAGGGGTGGGCTGTCATGCATTAACAGACTCCGTGGGGAGTGGACACAAGTCCATTTATGGAAGAGCGAGTCTGCTGGGGGTTGGAAGCCCATAAGGAAAAGAAAGTGATTGGAGGCCCTGGAGGATTCACCTAAGGGTACTTAAGGAACTGATAGCCACCCCTCTGGCAACACTATTTAGCACCTCATTGGAGATGAGATTGGTTTCACAGGAATGGAACAGAGCCGATGTGATCCCTCTGTACAAGAGCATCAGCAGGGAGAAGGCCAGTAATTACAGATCCATCAGTCTCACATCAGGGTGATAAAGCTAACTGAGTCCCTGCTGAAGGAGAACCTGATGGAGTTCCTGGAGACACATGGGCTGCAGGACCACCAGCTACATGATTTCACCGGAGGGAGGTCAAGTCAAACAAATCTCGTAGATTTCTTTGACTGGATAATGAGGGAAGTGGATCAGGGAAGGGCAGTGGATGTGGCTTATGTGGACTTCAGTAAGGTCTTTGATACTGTTAAAGACAGGAGGCTAATAAAGAAACTTAGTAGCCTGGGGTGGGGGAGAAGGTGGTGTGCTGAATATCAAACTGGTTGAAAAATAGGAGGCAGAGGGTGGTGGTAAACAGCAGTCACTTGGAGGACAGGAGAGTGACTAGTAGGGCACCACAGGTATTGGTACTGGGCTCTGTCCTCTTTAATGACTTCATAAGTGATATTGAGGAGGAACTGGAGGCGAAGATTTGTTTCTTTATGGATGACAATAGGGTGGACACCAAGGAGGGGTTGAAAGAATGCGATGAGATCTGTGGAAACTAGTGGAGTGGTCTAGGGCGTGGCAGCTGGGTTTCAATGCCAAAAATGCCAAAAAGTGCAGTCTTGTACCTAGGGCAGGGAAACCTTGGGGCTGTGTATTAGATGGGGGGAGGTACTTACAGTAACCAAGAAACAACGGGACCTTGGGGTGATTATATCTGTTGATCTCAAGGTGGCAGAGCAGTGCAACAGGCAAGGTGCAGGATGCTGGGGTGCATAGGGAGTGGGATCTCTAGCAGGAGAAGGGAGGTAATGTTTCCCCTGTATCACTCACTTGTGAGACTCATTCTGGAGTACTGTGTCCAGTTCTGGAGGCCACACCTTTGCAAGAACATCAACAAGATGGAAGTGGTCCAGAGGAGGGATGCTAAAATGGTGCGGGGGTGCACAAGAAACCATATGACCATATGAGAAAAGGCTGCAGGAGCTCAACATACACTCCCTAGAGGAGAGGAGAGTGAGGGGACATGGTTGAGACCTATAAGCATCTCATGGGGGTGAACAAGGTGCACAAGGGAAATCTCCTAAATATGAACTGAGCTCCAGAACTCAGGGGATGTCATGAAGCTTGAGGGGGAAGTTAAGAGGGATGCCAGGAAATATTTCTTCACAGAAAGAGTAGTGGACACCTGAAACAGCCTGCCAGAGGAGGTGATGAGGATGAAGACAGTGGGGAGCTTTAAACATGTGTGGGATAGGCACATGGGTATAATAATTAGAGATAAGGGAGGAGGGAGGAGGGAGGGACACCTGTGACCAAATAGAGTGGGAGTTAGGCAAGGAAAATAGGGCAGACTACATGGGCCTACCTGTCCTTTTCTAACAACACATTCTATGTTTCTATTTATAGAGAACAGAATAGGAATCTGGCATCACAGGCATAGCCAGGGAGTTGTCCTGGGTGCCCAAAATTCCACTTAAATCTTGCTTTCATTATGGTTTCATAAAAAAGATTTTTGTACACCAGGACTAAAGTCTTTGGTGGAACTCCCCCTATTTCCAAATCTTGGCTGTGCCTCCGAACATGTATATCATAGTATGTGCAAATTCAGTACTGGGACTAACTTAGTGGTGCTTTGCAAAGGGGGAATCACTCTGTCACACTAGCATCATGGGTTCATGCCTGAGCCTCGTGTATCAGTAGTGAAGGCCAGTAGGGAGGGTGAATGTGTCACACTGCACATGGAGTGACACATGGTGGAGGTGTGTGACAACATCCTTGGCAGCATGGGTGACCACCCATTGCCGGGTGCACACCCCAGGACCATTGTATGCACCTACACACAAGCTGAGCATGGTGGGCAGGACCAGTAAAGGGGCAAAATCTCTTTGGTTGGTGGCAGCATGAAGGGACTGTTCCAACCCTGCCCTAACTTCATGTTAAGAATAGCTGTTCCCTTCCTCACTGCTGAATACCAAAGCTGAGGTGATCTTTATAGGTCCCCCAGTTCTCTGTGGTTGGTAGTGATGTGCGTAGTTGCAAAACTTCACTTTTTGAATTAATTTGCAAATTTCACTAAGTTAACTTGCCTTGAGAAGTTTCAATTCACAGTGTAGTGATAACTTCATGAAAAGTTGGAACTTCGCCATCGGAAGTTTGGTACAAAGGCAAAGTTTGCAATGTACTATGGGACTGGAGGTCACATGTTGCTGAAATGAGCTGTTTGTTTTTAATGCAATCTTCTGAAGACAGAGTAGGAATGAAGTCTCATGTGCTTGTCTTGAGAGAAAAAAGTTTGAAAACCATTTAAACTGAGCTTTTTGAGTGCAAATTGCACACAAATGTTTCTAGAGGGCCTCTTGCTGCTAGACTTCTGTGTTTTTTTTTTTGTTTTCTTTATATTTTCACTGATTATTTAGTTTAAAGTAGTGGTTTCTGTTTTGCATCTCTGTGAAGCAGTGGTGTGGGGGAGTCTAGGTATGAAGCAAGACAGCCCAGAAAGATCCGAAGCTTTTTCGACTAAGCAGGAAATTTGTGTTATATTTTGGTTTTCTAATTTTTTCTTGTTCATTATTTTTTATCTGTAGTTAGCAATTTCTCATTTTTATTTCTGTGGTTTAGTTTGGTTTGTTTAATTAAGTGAAATATTTTGTCAGTGTCTTTCTGTAGTAGTTTTAGTTAATTTTTTTAGTTATATTTTTCTTAAAGTAATGGTGTTCTGTCACTTTTTGTTATACTTAATATTAAATTACCCCATTACCCCAGTCATTTTAATCCCTGTGGCATTAAAAAAAACGTTTTTCATTGGTTTTAGTAGTATTTTTCAGATCACACTGCTGAGCCCTGATTCTCTAGGGGTAGGTGTTGTCTGCTGTTGCTGATAGTTTATAATTTGCTTACCCCATTTACCCCAGTTGTGTGTGTCATGTTATTTTACTAATCCCTGTGGTGTTTAAAAAAAATACTTTTTTTGGTTGGGTTTGCTTGATACTAGTATAGTATTTTTTCAGATCACACTGCTGATCCCTGATTCTCTTGGGGTAGGTGTGTCTGCTGTTGCTGATAGTTTATAATTTGTTTACCCCTGTTACCCCTTCACCTAACTGTATTAATGGCAAAGTTACTGGAGAAGTTACCAGCAAAGTCACTAGGTGAATTTCCAGGCTTATGTAGTAGTAAAGTAGTAGTAAGTAGTACAAATTTTTATTCATACAAAAAATGAATATGGATATCTCCTCTGAGCCAAAGCTCCTTTACAGTGAGATCCAGGAGTCAGTTCCAGTTACTCTTATAAGTTAACATTGTGTAACAGACAAAGACACAAATACAATGTAATTATACATCACTAAATATAACACAATTCCAAATCATTCACAACTAACACTACAAAGACAATACAACAAAACATAAATATAATTCACAATATACAATTAATACAATTTATAGTCTACCATCCTAAGATTCAATCTAGTCCTCGTCATGATTAATATTTTCAATAAGCCATCAATTAATTTGATGCAACTGAAAATTTCTCTCAAGGGGTCTAAGCTTCCCAGGTAATTTATTCCATGTAGATGGTCCAATATTTAAGAAATGCTTATCCCCCCAGACCATTCTGCGAGTTGGAACAACACAATCCAAACTATTTGCAGAGCGCAGGCACTCAATTGATCTTTTTATATTAATGGTCTCAGCCATATACTTAGAAACTTTTCCTGAGATACATTTTAGCATTAACATAATTGTACTAAAAACCTGCCTTTGAGATAAGGTCTGCCAGTCCAATTCTTTATACATATCTACTCTATGTGCCCTCTTAGTTGCACCCAGTATAAATCTGGCTAATTTATTATACATAACGTCAAGCTTATACAGCTGCTCTTTGGATGCACCCATATATATCAAATTACCATACTCCAATATGGGTAGTACAACAACAGTTACCACTAATTTTCTAATTTCCAAGGACATACTATTTCTTACTCTATGTAATGAACCCAAGCACTTACCAACTTTTGTCAAGGTGCTATCTATATGGCCGTCCCATTTAAATTTTGTATCTAAATACACCCCTAGGTATTTACATCTAACAACTTGTTGCAAAATTCTTCCAGAAAATGTTTTAATTTGTAATCCCTCTTGTTCATTTTTAGACCCGTAACCCCTATGGAATACCATTACCTGAGATTTTTTTTCATTCAAAACCAATTTAGATCTAAGCAAACATTCCTGTAAGTGATCGAAAGCCAGTTGTAATACTAATTGAATAGTTCTCACTGATGAATCAGCAAAGTAAACAATTGTGTCATCAGCATAAAGATGGAAGGCTTATGGAAAAAATTTGCAAACTGCTTCGGCCAAGTTGTTAACTTTGCCAGAATTTCAATGGCAAAGTAAAACTTCGCAGCATCTCTAGTGGCTGGGCTAGAGCAGATGGGTAAGTCTAGGACTGTATGGGTTGACTGATGACAAGTGTGTCTGTGTCAGAGGAGGCTCCAGCTCAGTACCCTGTGTGGGAGACAGTGACAAGCCATCTAGCACTGGCAGTGAGTGCAACTGGGAGAACTGAATAAATTAAACAAGAAATTTCAGTACTCTGATATAAATAATGCTATGTTGTTATTTTTTTTTAATCAGCACTATTGCTTGAAACCTTGTCTATGTAGAGAAAAACAAACGTACATTATAGGGGCACAGTAGTGCCACTATAGTTAGAGCTGGGTATGCACTTTAGTGTTAAATCATAATTTTAAAGCTACACACAGCATGTCTTTGCTGTTTCTTTTCTGTTTCAGAGTTTTATGAAATGTGCAGAAATGCTTATTCTGGCAAATTATCTCTTGTTCTGCCAATTTTTGGTAAAATTTAGTTTAGTGTTCTTTTGGATAGAGTGGCAAAAATGTGAAAAGACCAACTCTTTTTAGAACTTTTATTTTTCATTTTTTTTACATTTTATACAAAAAATGCATCAGTACTTTAATTCGGGTACTGTACAACAAAACAAGACATACAAAGGGAAGCAGATTATGTATTTTGGTACATTATGTACCTCAGATACTGTATGTACAATGAGTAATAAATATTCTAGAACCAAAGATTATATACAGAACCAATAGATTTCATTAGATTTCATTAGACATAGGATGAAATCCAAATTAAGTTGGACATAAAATAGGAATAAATGCTATATTTATAGCCACTTATATTTTCTCTGTGGAGTGTAATATTTACAGGTGGCTTCACTTAATTCAGAATTTGTACTCAGAAGGAAGAAAAGCATTTAACCTAATGCCGTAACATAATAAAAAAAAAAAACATTTAAACTGCAAGTAAACAACCATTTTCTCACTTTTAGACTAACTTAAAAAAAGTAAGGGTTACCTACACACTGCTCCCTCTGATGTGGTCAGAACAGTTAAAGGCACATGAATTGCCTTTACTGGTGCTCTGGGGCTATGAAGCCACCACTGTGTCACTCCACATGAGCAGCAGTCAGGGGACTTTCCTCCGACTTTCCCTGCTGCTGCTTGTATTGCTGGTGTCAGTCTCTCTCTCCCTCCCACCTCCCCCAAAAGGTGCGTGTTTGTCATTTTTATTTAAATAAAGTGAAATGGCCTTCTCCTGCATAGCCCCCAAACTTTGGAACAGCATACCTCCACCTGTGCAGCAGTACCAAGTAGCTGACACCTTTAGAAGCCATCTCTGCTCCTACCTGCTTCAGTGCTCCCAACGTGCCTGCCCTAAGCTGTTTTACCTCAGTTATACCCTTCTCCTCCCCCCGATAAACTGATGCACCTATTTGAACCTGCCCACAGGTCTATTTGAACCTGCCCACAGGTCTCTGACTCAAGTGTCCTTAGTCTGCTTCTGGTGTCTTTAGTCAGCAATACACACTGCTACTTAATAACTTGTTCATGCACTCTGTACTACCTGTATCCTTTTACCAAATCTTAGTCACAAGAATTTATCCATTATTGTGTAAGTAAGTATGTTGCTATCCTCAATGAGTCTTGTATAATCCATTTGTATCCTTTTATCAATTGTTATTCATCAGAATCTACTATTGTGTATTTTTGCTGCTTCTAGTGTTTGTTGCTAACCCCAATAAGCCTTGTACAATCCTGTCTTGTTTCTTGTTATCACGACATAAAAATTGTATACTCCCTTTGTACAAAGCATATGTAAGATCCCAGTTGGACTATTGCATGTCCCTTTAGAACCCCTGTTTAAGAAGGGATATTGATAATCTGGAACAAGTTAAGAGGAGGGCTGCAAAAATTGTAGATGGACTACGTGAGGAGCCCTATGAATCCAGATTACAACAATTAGGACTGCACCCACTAGAGCTGAGAAGAAAGTGAGGAGATCTCTTGGAAATGTATCAGATACTAGGGGATACCCAATTAATGGAAGATCTTGGATTAGAACTGAATAATAGAAACACAGCTCTTTGAAGTCACAAATATCAGCTTAAACTCCCCTTTCCAAAAAAGAATGCTAGAAGGCATTTCTTTACACAAAGGGTAATAATAATATAGAACAATCTCCCTGCAGAAATAGTGAATGCCGACTCCTTTAGTGTGTTCAAAAATAGATTAGATCATCATCTATTAGACACAAAGGAAATAATATGGCCTCATTAATACGGGAGACTAACTAAATGGGCAACATGCCTGCTGTTAGTCCAAACCACGAAGTATAGTTTGTTGCTATCCTCAGCTAATCTTGTACTATCCTGCCTTTGTAATCTCCAAGGTCATGCCTGAAAATAGGTGAACAAATGCCTAGTGCACCTTATCTGGTCAACAGAAACTAAATAAATAAATAAAGTTACCAGTGATCAGGCGCCCATCCCCACTGCCAGTTTCATTTTTGCCATCTCTGCATGCATGCCTCTTACCCTTGCTCATCATAGTACAAATACCCCCAAACAACCACCCACTGGCACCCCCACCATCATTCCCCCATTCATCCTCCCAAAAACAGAATTTTGAGATCCCTTAGTGGGTGACTGGCATAGCCCTACTTCCATCTCGGCCAGCCCTGTCTACTGATTGAACTGGTGAAAGATGCAATAAAAGAAACTACGTCTGAAACTTTGCAAACAGCACATAGAAACATACAATTTGTTGGCAGATAAGGACCACTTGGTCCATCCTGTCTGCTCATTTTTCCCTACATACAGTATCACTGCAGACCCTATTTGAGCTCTGGCTCTTTCTCCCTCCCCCTTCCTTTCCTCTAAGATTCCCTTATGCTAATCCCATGCATTCTTGAACCTACTATCACTGTTTTCACCACCACCACCACCACCACCTTGGCAGGTAGGCTGTTCCAGGAATCCACCACTCTTTCTGTGAAGAAGTACTTCATTACATTTCTCTTGACTTTACACCCCTCCAACTTCATAGCATGTCCCCTTGTTCTTGTCTGGACAGTGGGATGGGAGAAACAATGGAGTGGGGTAGGGAGGGTAAGACCTAAAAAGATCAAGCTAAGGCAACTGAAACACACAGCAGCGTGGGAACAGAGGCAACACCCTATCTAGAGAAGGGGGAGAAAGTGAGTGTAGGAAGTCAATTATCCCAAGTCGTCAAGGGACCAAAACAAGGGAACAGAAGGAAAACACTATCTAGGTCAAGGGATCAAACACAGACTTGGAAGGGGAAAGGTAATGGTAAAGGAAAGCCAAGAAAATGGTTAATGATAAGGTAAGCCTAAAGACAATGGAAAGGCAGGGAAGCAAAATGTCAGGAGGATAAACAAATTATCAGGCATGGGAGTGGTGCAGTGGAATGGGTGTGGGGCCGTAATCTTCACAGACATATTCTGGAGACTGAGGTGTTGCACCATATGCAGGCACTTCTCTGGGCTGAGAGCAGAGGTAGATGGACACTGGGCTGAACTAACATGAGTACAGGGCATCATCTGCCTCATGCAGGGGCAACCTAGTTTGACACTGCTCCCTCAAAGGATATGGCAGAGTGGCTGGACCTTGGTGGGTTTTGGGAGGTGAGGGAAGGAAGGAGAACAACCCTCAGATCTTATAGCTGCACAATTCCTTCACCATTCTGGTGGCACGGGGAGACCAGGAGGAGACACCCAAGGCAGGAGTAAGAGAGGAAATGGTGGTCCTTAAGGGACCAGGCTCCAAGGAGGATGGGAGAGTCCCTCAGCCAAGGAGGAGGCAGTTGCTGGTTGAGGACTCCATAGTCAGGGAGGCTTAGTTTAGGGGAGGGAAAGGGATGGACAAGGTGGTGCAGTGCATTCCATGCACTTTGGTGGGGAGGACTGGAGAACAGACCTTGGAGATTGCCAGGGAAAAGGGGTAGGGAGTGAGCTGGATGTTGTTGTCCACCTGGGAGGATGAATGATCTGGCAAGGGAAGCTGTAGGAGTACTGCAGGATAAGTTTAGGGAGCTGGGGACATGCCTGAAGCAAGGAGTGGCCTTCACTAAGATGCTACCCATGCACTGTTGGGGGGAAAGGTTTGGGAACTCCGCACCAGCTTCTTCAATTATTGGTTGAAGACATGGTGCAGGGAGGAGGGCTCTTGCTACATCGGGGATGGGGGTCATATGGGAATGGAGGCCTGTGCAAGGGAGATGGCTTCCATCTATCTAGGAAGGGAATTGCAGTCATGGGTGGAAGGTTTAAATGCTACTTTGATGAGCATTTAAACTAGCCAAGGAGGGAGGCATAAAGATTCAGGGTGGCAGAGACTGCCCCCAAAAGACTAGTGCAATGGGGAAGGTTAACCCAGAGAGAATAAATTTCCCTGGAGGTTGAGGGAAGCAAAGAGAAGATAGGGTAAGAAGGACAGGGCAGACAAGTCCTGAGGAGGAACTTCAGTTGGAAGAGAGGGGAAGAAGGGAAGGAAGGAAGACAACATAACAGGGGTGTGCAGGACTAGGATAACAGAGGGGGAAAGGAGAGAGCAGCAAAGGGGTGTCAGGTTAGAGGGAGAGAAGGACAAAGAAAATGGAGACCCATGTGTGCCAATGCAAGGAGTCTGGGAAACAAAATTCCTGACCTTGAAGCAGTTATTACAGTGGCAGACCTGGATCTGGTTGCCATAATGGAATCATGGTGCATGGACAACCACATCTAGATAGTGGCCACCATGTTCTGGAAGGACAGATCAGGGAGGAAAGATGGAGGGATTGTTTTATATGTGAATTAGGGTATAAGGGCCACTGATGTACGGGGCAGTGAAGTGCTGGAGGTACTGTGGGTCAGCCAAGAGATGGTGTCTGGGGCCATTATTCACATGGGTGTGATGTACAGGCCTACGACACAGGGTGAGGATTTAGACAGAACCCTGAGGAAAGCCATTAGCAAAATGGTCAGCAAGGGGGAAGTTTTGATTATGGAGGACTTTAATCTGCCGGATATAATTTGGGGCATTCTGGCTGAAGCTTCATCAAGAGGCAAGATCTTCCTTGACTCCATACAAGGGGCATTTCTCAGGCAGCTTGTTTTGGAACCCACTAGGGAAGATAATGCTGGACCTGGTACTTACAAAAAGAGACAGCATTGCTGCCATCACAGTGGGTAGTCTTCTGGGTACAAGTGATCACTGTACTCTGTAGTTTTGTATACAAACAGGACAGGAAAAAAAACACACTAAGATGAGGGTCCTGGACTTTAGAAGGGCAGAGTTTAAAGAAATGGGAAAGTGTATCACACAAAAGATTAATAATCAAGTTAGCCAGTCTGGGAGTGGGTCCCATGGTGGTAGCCTGGGTAGCAAACTGGCTGTACAACAGTACACAGAAGGTAATAGTGAATGGAACACATTCTGAAGAAAGGGGGGTTACTAGTGGAGTACCTCAGGGCTCAGTACTGGGTCCAGTCCTGTTTAACATCTTTATAGGTGACATTTCAGAGGGTCTGGAAGGAAAGGTATGCCTCTTTGCAGATGACACAAAGATCTGTAACAGAGTTGATACACAAGAGGGGGTAGAAAAGATGAGAAGGGACTTGGCAAGGTTGGAGGAATGGTCAGACATATGGCAACTTAGATTCAATGCAAAGAAGTGCAAAGTAATGCACGTGGGAAACAAAAACCCAGGAGAAGAGTACACAATAGCAGGGGAGGTAGTAACAAAAACAACAATGGAAAGGGACCTGGGGTAGTCATATCAGATGACCTAAAGGTTGGCAAGCAATGTGAAAAGTCAGTAAGGAGAGCCAGGGGGATACTGGGATGCATAGGAAGGGGCATCACAAGTAGAAAAAGGGAAGTGGTTATCCCTTTATACAGACAGTTGGTGAGACCCCATCTGGAGTACTGTGTGCAGTTTTGGAGACCCTATCTATGCAAGGACATAGACAGGATGGAAGCAGTCCAGAGGAGGGCAACTAAAATGGTGCAGGGTCTGTAGCAGAAACCATATGAAGAGAGACTGAGAGAGCTTAATATGTATACTCTTGATGAAAGGAGGGACGGGGAGACATGATAGAAATGTTCAAGTACCTCAAGGGAATCAACAAAGTCCAGGAGGGTAGCATCTTTCAGAAAAAGAGATGTGTAAGAACAAGGGGCACAATTTAAAGATAGAGGGTGGATGGCTCAGGGGTAATGTAAGGAAATTTTTTTCACAGAGAGAGTGGTGGATACATGGAACAGCCTTCCTGAGGAGGTTGTTGGGTCTAAAACAGTGGGGGAATTCAAACATGCATGGGACAGACACAAGGCAATTATTGTGGGGGGTTGCAGGAAGTAGGCTGTTGGTTAACTAGAATCTGCAGCTTATCCAGTAGGTAGGGAATGGGCAGACTGGGTGGGCCAAGTGGTCCTTATCTGCCGTCAAAGTCAATGTTTCTATGTTTCTATGTCTCAGAGAATGTCTCGAAGGTGGAGACAGATGATCAGTGGAGGCTCAATGGATAAAGATTAAGGAGGGTATAGCCCATGATATGGCATGCTGCTTGAAGGAAGTGAGCATGGGAAAGAGGAGGAAGAGGCAGCTGTGGTTGTCTAAGGAGGTGGTAAATGCAGCAAAGGAGAAAAACACAGTGTTTAGAAAGTAAAGGAGACTCAGAAGGATGAAGACAGGGAGGTGCATCTGGCAAAACAAAGGGAGGCAGGAAGAATGGTGAGGGCAGCTAGAGGACTAACAGAGGAGAAGATAGCTAAGAAGGTCAAAAAAGGGGACAATACCTTTTTTGGGTATGTGGGGGAAGAAGTGGACAAGGGGAGGGACCGTGAGAATCAGGAGGGCGGGGGAGGGAGGATTGTGCAGAGGAAAATCAAGAGAAAGTGTAAATACTAAATGAGAGTGGCAGTAGGGAGGATGCTAGCAACTATGGGCCAGTCAGTCTCACTTCAGTGATGGGGAACTTATTGGACACTTTACTGAAGGAGATGCCTATGGAGCACCTGGAGGCAAAAGGGCTGCAGGATCACCTGCAGCACAATTTCACAGGTGGAGGTCATGTCAAACTAATATCATTGATTTCTTTGGGTTACCAGAGAGGTGGACCAAGGGCGAGCAGTGGATGTGGCCAGTCTGGACTTCAGTAAGGCTTTCAACACTGTGCCACGGAGGAGGCTAGTTAAGAAACTAAACAGCCTTGGGGTGGGGGAGAAAGTGACACGCTGGATATCAAACTGGTTAAGGGATAGGAGGCAAAGGGTGGTGTTAAATGGTAGTCACAGAGGCAATAGAGAAGTGACTAGTGGGGTATCATAGGGTTTGGTGTTGGGACTGATTCTCTTCAATGTCTTCCTAAGTGACATTGTGGAGGAGCTTGAGGGAAAGGTGTGTTTCTTTGCGGATGATACAAAAATCTGCAAAATGGTTGATGGTCATGAAGGGGCAGAAAGAATGCAAAGGGATCTGAGGAAACTAGAGGAATGGTGTAGGGGGGTGGCAGCTGGATTTCAATGCCAGAGTGTAAGGTTATGCACTTAGGGTTGAAGAACCCATGGGCTGTATATAGTATATGGGATGTGGAGCTTACAGTCAGCAACCAAGAAAGAGACCTGGGGTCATCATATCTGATGACTGAAAGGTAGCTGGACAGTGTGAGAAAGTGATAGGAAAAGCTA
This sequence comes from Neoceratodus forsteri, assembly GCA_016271365.2. Taxonomy (NCBI): domain Eukaryota; kingdom Metazoa; phylum Chordata; order Ceratodontiformes; family Ceratodontidae; genus Neoceratodus; species Neoceratodus forsteri. The sequence continues at coordinate 561,293,166 of CM057458.1, forward strand.
GAACGATGCTGGGGTACATTGGGAGAGGGATTTCTAGCAGGAGGAGGGAGGTGGTACTGCCATGATATCGCTCACTGGTGAGGCCTCACCTGGAGCACTGTGTATAAATATTTCCATATCCACTCACAACTTCGCTAATTTTTAATAGTCTTCCACCAAACTTTCAGCATTGCCTTTTTGTACTCCACTTCATGAACAAGGCAGGTGACATTTTTCAATTCCATCCTGAAAGGTGGTTTTACAGTTGCTGCACAAAATCACATTTCAGGCAGGATTTGAAATTTTCCCCTACCAGGTTCATGAGGTGGGGTTATAAGAAGACAATGTTGAATATTTAGTGTTAAAATATGGTAAAATAACCAAGTTGAGAGTGAACATTGAATTTTCACATTTTCATTTTCAAATTCAATTTGCATTTTCAGTGACTGCCAGTTGAAATAATATTTTAGGCAGCCACAAGGGAAGAAGCAAGGGTTGGAGGACAGAAACTTCAGTATATTTTGCAGTCCCTCCCCTGCACCGGAGCTGTAAGGATATAGCACAGCTGCTCTTGGAGGTTCTGCCAAGCAGTTATCAGTTCTGTGTGTCCCGCTTACCCAGCCCTGCCTCCACACAGTACTAAATGCTCAGCTAGTTGGAAGGAGCTAACATGCTCTGACAAGAGGTGGGCTGGAAGTTAAGGAGCAAATAAAATCTAAAGGAAGAGGGGGCATTGAAAACTCTTCCAGTTGGGATTACTTGTATATTCAATGTGTTTGTTATTAGAAAATTTCATTTGTTAGAGTTGGGGGACTTGATTCTCAAAGCCCTGGAATTGACGCAAGGTGCCTGCAACAGACATAAATGACACACGTGGCACCTTGCATCGGAAACAGCTCCCTGTGCTATTCATAAAGGCAGCCTGCATCAACCACAGGTTGCCTGCCACAAACCAGGCTTGCGCTGCCCCTGTGCCCAACAATGGGCTGTGACCTGGCGCTAGGGGGCATGAAGCAGACACAAGCTGCCTCATCCATGACAATGGTATTCTCAGAACTCTCCCAGAAGGAGAACTTCTAAGAACCCTTAGACCAACCAGGGCTGCTCTAAGGGGACTTAGAAAACTCCCCTCTGGGAGAGTGACCTGTTTGGAGCAACTTGCTGCTGTCTCCCCCCCTCCATCCTTTATGTTGCCCAATATACAACATATCACTATAGCCCCCGATGTTGCCTGGTGTAATAATATTCATACCCTGTCCCTGATGGACTAGTGGACCCCCTGACCCTGATGTTGCCCTGTTTTATAATAATTAATAATTAATTGTATCCCTTTTGCCTGACTAGTGGCCCCAACCACTCTGATCCTGATATTGCGCCAGTTTGTAATAATTAATTTTATCCCCTTTCCCTGGTGGACCAGTGTCCCCACCCAACCTGATCCTGATATCACCAACCTCTACCCCTGGTGGACTAGTGGCCCCCTGACCCCTGCAGGTAGTGCCCCCACCATCCTGATACACAGCCAGTGCCCGATACAACCCAGCTCTCACCTCCGTGACAAGGTGCTGACTGAACCATCAAGGAGCTCGCACTGTATAGTGTACGCGCGCATTGACAGACTGTCATTCAGTGAGATCGTACACTATACAGTACATGCTCCTTGACAGTTCAGTTGGCACCCACTTGTGGAGGTGAGAGGTGGGTTGTGCCAGGCATCAGCTGTGTATTGGGATGGGGGCAATACCTACAGAGGTTGGGGGTCACTAGTCTGCCAGGGATAGTGGTTACTAGGATAGTTATACACTTGACGACATCAGGATTGGGGTGGGTGGGGGGCACTTGTCCACCAGGGAAAGTGGATAAAAGTAATTATTATAAAATGGAGAGACAACAGGATCAGGGTGGGTGGGGTCACTAGTCCACTAGGGATGTGATTCTGAGGTCAGTCTGGGGATCTGAGATGGGGGGACTGCTTACGTCTTCTGTATGGAACCTGTGGCAGGCCCTTCCCATGTGCCAGGCGTTTTCTGCATGGGAGAGGTTGCCGCAGGTGTGGGGACGTAAGCACTGGCACCCCTCCTGTACCAGAATCTGGTGCAGGGTCCCAGGCACAATGGGCTTTGGTGCAAGCTGCTGTTTGATACAACATGCACCACTCTAAGCACTCTTCGAGAATTGGGCTTGGGGTTACTTGTATACTCAATGTGTTTGTTATTAGAATATGTCATCTGTTAGAGTTTAGAAAAGTAAAGTATGCTGTGCTATCTAGTTTTAACAGTTAGGGCTTAGGAAATTCAAGGTGCTGTGCTATATAGTTGTAAAAGGCAACATGTCAACGTTCACTCATAACTTTGCTAAAAGTAATAAATAATCAAGAGAACTATTCTCTTGGCATAGGGGTTTGCACCTCTGGACCTGTGGATGCTGAGGGCCCTGTGATTTGGCTGAGAGATGGATTCTTTGCCCTGTGCATCTGTGCATGTGACCACGGGGCTCTGCACTTTCTCATTCCTCCAACAGCCCCATGAATCCTTGACATCTGTCGCTGGATGGAAGTGCAGAGTCTGCAGGGCCCTACACTTCCATAGAAAGACAGTCTTCCCTTGGCCTTGCACATCTGCATCTGCATCTGCTGAAGAAGGTTCCAAGGGGACCTGTGTGATGAGGATATGATTCCACTATCTCAAAAAATTACATAAATGCACCAGTTAGGGTTCAACTTAATGCCACAAAAGTAGGGAAATGTGGCATTGGGATTTCCAGCCTTAGCTCCCCACCTGCACCACCCCCCAAGCAGCAAAAGGAAAAAACAGGATTTTGGGTCTCCGGACTCTTGGTGAATCAGTGGTGGGGTCTTCCTTAGGGTTGTCAACCCTAATGCTCAACCCTCCCCATAGCAAACAAAATCTGTTGTGATCGCCTTCCTTCATGCAGGGCCCATGGGGCCCTGTGTGAAGAAAGTTATAACAGATTCTGTTGGCAACATGTGGTGAGACATACTTCTCTACCTTTAAAGAGTGTATCAGTATGAGGCACTGGCTTGGAGCTGTACCTTGTGCTTCAGACAGAAGGCTATGGTCCGGGGAGTGGGGTGAACATTAGGGTTGACAACCCCAAGGAAGACCCCTCCACTGATTCGCCAAGACTCCGGACACTCAAAACCCTAACTTTTTTCCTTTTGCTGCTTTGGGGGTGGAGTTGAGGAGTTAGGGTTGGAAACCCTAATGGCACATTTCCCTACTTTTGTGGCATTAGGTTGAACCATAACTGGTACATTAACAAAGTTTTTTTGCAAAGAATATAGTATGGGGCAGAGTAGCACTCCTATAGTTCGGGTAGAGTAGAACATTTAATGTTAAGCTCAAATTTTTGCACTTTAATAACTTTGGCATTGTTTGACAAAATAGCACAAACCTTGGCATATGCAATCAGGCTGTCAGTCTCAAGATGTGAAGTTTTGTGACGGCATCTTGTTCAATTTTCGAGATACAGAATATCAATAAATGGGAAACACCCTATATTTAACATTACATAACAGCCCACACAGTGTGGAATTTCTTCAAGAAATTTTCAGGGTTGTAGGGGCCTCTGCCAAGGGTGTACCTTTTGAAGGTTTTGTGAAAAAGTTTTATACAGTTTCAGAGCTATGTGGATTTTTGAGTTAACTGACAAATGCGAACAGTAAAAAAAAATATCAGGAGTGCTTATTTTCATGATTTACTTGTCATGAAGGGGAAAATACAGATCATATGGAAAAAAAAATACAGACTATATTGAACAAAATACCTGTCATGATGACTGCCATTTTCTTTTTTCTTTTAACTGACAGACATTGAAAATACATAAAAATTATATATTTTCAAAAAATAAAAACCTCAACGTAGCTAAATGGGATCCATAATGCACTTACGACACAGAAACCCAGGGGTAGAGTACAAAATGGGTTGAGTGGTACTGACAACCACTAAGCAGGAAAGAGACATGGGAGTAACCATATCAGATGATGTAGAGGTGGCCAGGCAGTGTGGCAAGGCTGTTGCAAGGGCTAGCAGGATACTGGGGTGCATAGGGAGAGGTATCACTAGCAGAAAGAGGGAGGTGGTGTTGCCTCTGTGTAGATTGTCGGTAAGACCCCATCTAGAGTATTGTATCCAGTTCTGGAAACCACATCTCTGGAAGGACATAGACAGAGTGGAGGCAGTCCAGAGGAGGAGGATTAAAAACATGCAGGGTCTGCATCAAAGGCCATATGAGAAGAGACTACAGGACCTCAATATGTACACCCTGAAAGAGAGAAGGGAGAGGGGGATACGATAGAGACCTTTAAATACCTCACGGGGGTAAATAAGGTACAGGAGGGAAGTAGAGACCTTTAAATGTACTGTTACCCAGATGTAAACTTGTTTACTTTGTTGTTGTATTATCTGAATCAATGCTATGTTCTTTGCACTTGACAACTTATTGACTGTAGATTGCACTATTGATGACATGGAACCTTTGTAAACAAGCTATTCTTAAGTTCAAAGGAGATTGTACAAACAAACAAATAAAAATAAAATAGGCTGAGGCACTGGATGCCACACATTGTGCCATGCCAGTGACCCAGGTTCGAGAATGGACTCGGGCCACCAGGGGTCAGCAGGGGAAGGAGGGGATTGTGTGTCTGGAGGACTGCTCTCCTAGGGAGGGTTGGGGAGCTTACCTCACTCTGTAGTGGCCCCCGGTAGAGACTGGGAGCACTACTGAAGCGGCGCTGTAGAGGGGCCAATAAAAACTGGGAAAATCTATGTCTTGACTGGATGATGGCCGCCTGGACCCTTGCTGCCACGGAGCCCCCGAACAGCCGGGACCGACTTCAGCAGCACCCAGGGCCAAGAAAAGTAAGCCGCAAGGCACATTCTCTCTGGAAGAAGAGGACCCATCCAATGAAATGGATATATTTGGTTACCCTGCAGAGTGGCTGCAATGTGAGGCAGGGAGTTGGCGACTGGGGTTCTCGGGGGAGGTGAGAGTGTCCCTGGCAGTCCAAAGGAGAAGCTGGTTGAGACGAAGAGAGGAGTACAAACAAATAATAAATAAAAATAAACACCTCACTGGGGGGGGGGGGGAATAAGGTACAGGATGGAAGTACTTCTCAGAACAGAAGTTGCTCAAGAACAAGGGGACATGCTATAAAGCTAGAGGAGGGTAGATTCAGGAGAGATGTGAGGAAGTACTTCTTCACAGAAAGAGTGATGAATTCTTGGAAGTCTTCCAGCTGAGGTGTTGGGGGTTGAAAACAGTGGTGGGGTTTAAGAATGCATGGGATAAGTAGAAAGGAATCATAATATAAAGGAAGGGAGGAGGGAGAAAGAGCTGTAGACTGGGTATGGTCTGTGGTGACACTGTAGGTAGGGAGGAATGTGCAGACTGGATGTGCCAAGCAGTCCTTATCTGCCATCAAATTCTCTGTTTCTGCGTTTCGATATTCCCTTTGTCCCACTCTGAACCTTTCTATTTATATTCCCTTTGCCCCCTTAAGACCTTTCCCTTTTAGATTCCCTTTGTAGTTCTCTGAACATCCCTCTTTTATGTTTCCTTTACACTTCTCTGAACTAACCCTTTTATACTACTTATGTGCCTCTCTGAATCTTACCCTCTTATATTCCCTTTGTGGCTCTCTGAACCTCTCCAATTTATAGTCCTTGTATGGTTCTCTGAATCTCTCCCTTCTGTATTATCTACTGGCCTCTCTAATCCTTCCCCCTCTATATTTCCATCATGGTTTCTGACCTTCTCCCTTTTGTGTTACTGTCATGGCTCTCAGAACCTCTCCCCTTATATTACCTATGCACCCCTCTGAACATATCCCTGGTATCCTCACTAAATACTTCAATTTGCAGTGTCTTATGCAGTATTCGCTCCTTTTTTCACCTTAATTTTGCTTCTTACCCACACCCAGATGATCACACATGATTAACAGTTTTGTTTCTGAAACGGGTGTCCATGGAGTGCATTTCTTCTATTTTGAATGTAGTTTTTTGTCATTTGTGCCCAGGAAAGGTACATTCAGTTGTGATAGCTTGTTTCCAGGTGTATCCTGGGGGATGCATTAAATGGACTTGTTTTATTAATGGCTTTGGGTATTTTGGCTATGTCATGGAGAAAACTCCCTATACTCTTCTTTGATAAGTACTATGGGATCTTTAACATCCATCTGGACAGTGATTGGAGAGAGGCATAAAGGACCTCAGCTAAATATCTTTCAAAGGACAGCACCTCAACAGTGTATCACCCCCCTTGTACTGGACTTTTTTTTTTTGTTTGTTTTACTTATTTTTTTTTATTTGGGTAAAACCTTTGGACAACACATGTCCCTTTTCAAAGGTGACTCAGTCATATAGAAAATGCAGTTCAATGCATTAATTTAGCATGCACAAAGTACATTTGTTATGATACAGGTCACTCATCAATAAAATAACTTTCTTTAGGACAATTACAATCTTACAGTTTTCCAAAATGTCTTGTCAACTCCACTTTAAATCTATGTGGTGTATGGCATTTTAAAATGTTCTGAGGAAGTAAGTTCCAATTCTTTGGATGCAGCGCCTGTCACAAACGCACTCTGCAGGTCAGGCCCTCTGCTCCCACAGTGCCAATCTCAGAGCACAATAGTGTGAACAGGTAACAGACAGGGTAGCCCTCCTGTCTGCTTTGGGTCTGAATCACCTGTTAGCCTCAAGTTCTGGGGGTTCAAACTGTGAACCTTATACTAGCATACCCAATTAACAGGCTCGGGTATGTACCCTTTCTAGGGGGATGCGGTACAACCCTTCAACCAGGGTCACCTAGCCAGGTTTCTAAAATGAACTCTTAAAATCCTATAAGAGACCTTAAGTATATTCTTACCTTTTTCAGGCTCAGTAACACCAAGTCTTTTAACAACTGTCAGACTTAAAAATACAGGCACTTCACATGCAAAAAGGAAAACTGAGAAGACATTCAGGCAGTATCTTAAAGAAAATGTGATTGACTAGAAAGTGTAAAATAAGTACAGTAAAATACAGAACAAATAGCATGAGCTCACAGTCACAAAAGAAAATGGGAAAATTACAGAACAAAACTCCTACCACAATACTTTTAGATGTTTACTATCTAAGTATAGTGTTACCTTTTGTAAGTGCTGATTTAGTTAGAAAGAATTTGGTTTCACCACAGCCCAAAAAGATATCCTTTCATGTACAATGTTTCATGTCTTTTCTCTGTCTTCCCCCACCCCTTTTTGGATGAGGTCAGCTAGATCCTCCCTCAGAATTAATTCTAACATACTTTCTATCAGGAGGTATCTTTAATTAATGGAACAGCAGAAGTAAAAAAAAAAAAAACATTTCCTAAATATGACATCCTTTAATTAAATATTTCTGTTTGATCTTTGCAATCCCAGAATTTGTCATTTAGGTGTTAAACTTGACAGGAACAGCCAAATTGCACTTTCTTTCCTGACGTCATAAACTTTGTATTTAGTTTCCACTTCAGATGCCTAGGCAGGTCATAAAAAGGTAATACAATGCTATTTCTTTAAGGAAGTCTTAATTAAATGTTTCTTGATTAGTTTTTATTGCCTCCTATAGTTTTCAGTCTCTGACACTTTGCTATTACAGGCCAAAATTCCTCACATACTGACATTTCATACACAGACCATGCATTTATAATACCAATATCATACAATAATAATATAAGAGGGTTTTTCCCATGACAATCCTCCCTCCTTAGACTGAATTTTGGGAGCTCTATTCCTACATGGGATGAGTTCCACAGATTCAGTTTACACCTCAAAACAACAGGACAAACTATCTGCATTTGGGTTCCGCACCAGCCCTATGGGAGATAGTCAGGTCATACCCTTGCAAGGCAAGACTCCTTCTTAATAGTCTACCATTCATCTTACCCATTTGTGCCAGCCAAACCAGAGGGTTGTGGTCAGTTTGTACCTCAAAATGTTGCCCGTATAAGTATGGCTCTAACTTCTTTAGGGCCCACACCATGGCAAGACACTCTTTTTCCACAGTAGAGTATGCCTGCTCCCTGAGAAGTAAGTTTTTACTTAGGTACATGATAGGGTGATCTTTCCCTTGGTTGGATGTCTGACTCAGCACTGCCCCAATACCCACATCTGAGGCATCAGTCTGGACTATGAAGGGTCTTCTGAAGTCTGGACTTGTCAATGCAGGAGCACTGCACAATGCCTCCTTCAGTCTGGTAAAGTCTTTTTCACAGGCTGATTCCCAGGTAATTTTCTTAGGCATCATTTTCTTTGCCAGGTCAGATAGGGGAGCAGCCAGGGCACTGTAATTGGGTACAAATTTCCTATAGTACCCTGCTGTCCCTAGAAAACTTCTGACCTGCTTCTGTGTTTCTGGTCTGGGCCATGCCTTGATTGTCTCTATTTTTACTTGGTTAGGACAGAGCTGTCTCTAGCCTACAATATGCCTGAGGTATGCCACTTCAGCCATGGCCACCTGGCACTTCTCAGCTTTGACAGTGAGCCTGGCCCTCTGTATCCTGCCCAGCACTTCCCTAAGGTGGGGCAGGTGTTCCTCCCAGCTGGCGCTAAAGACAACAATGTCATCCAGGTATGCCACAGCGTACTTCTCTGCACCATTTAACACCTGGTTCCCCAACCTTTGGAAAGTGGCCGGGGTGTTATTCATTCTGAAAGGCATTACTTTAAATTCAAATAACTCTATCAGAGTGATGAAGACCGACCTCTCCCTAGCTCTGCCAGTTAACTCTACCTGCCAATACCCCTCTGTCAGGTCAATACTCATAAGGTAGGTTGCCCCTCCCAACTTGTCCAGGAGTTTGTCCTTCCAGGGCATCGGGTGGGTGTCGGACTTCATGACTGCAATCAGTCCACAGTAGTCCACACAAAAATGAGTAGAGCCATCTGGCTTGGGCACAAGGGCTACGGGTGAGGCCCAGGGGCTGTGGGATTTCTGAATTACCCCTAAATCCAGCATTTACTCCACCTCCCTTCTAATGTCCTTTTGGACAGCCTCTGACACCTGATATGCTGTCCACCGTATGGGCATCAGCCTCCCTGTCTCCACATTGTGTGTCGCTAAGGGGGTTAGTCCAGGCTTGGCACTAAACAGTGGGGCAAAGTCTGCTAAAACCTCCCTTACTTCCTGGATCTTTTCTGGGGCCAGCTGGCCTGACAATTTAACTGCCTCCACAGGGGACTGCTGCTTGCTTTCTTCCAGCAAGTCCAGAAGGGGGTCTCCTTCGTCCATCTCCTCCCCACGACTACACACTGAAAACACCATGCAAGCCCTATTAGCATATGGTTTCATCATGTTGACATGGTACATTCTTTATGTATGTCTTCTGTCAGGTAACTCTGATATAGTTCACGTCATTTACCTTTTTGACTACTTTGTATGGTCCTGCCCACTCAGCTTGCAGCTTGTCCTTCCAGACCGGGATGAGGACCATGACTTCCTGACCCACCATGTATGAGCAATCTCTGGCTCTGCAGTCATACCACACTTTTTGTTTCTATTGGGCAGCTACCAGGTTGCTCTGGGCTGTCCCCAAAAGCTCCTTCAGCCTTTCCCTAAACCTAAGGACATAATCCACTATGGGAGTTCCCTGGGTGGCATGCTTGCCTTCCCAGTCCTCCTGGATCAAGTCTAGGGGCCCATGTACCAAGCGTCCTTATAAGAGCTCGAAGGGGGAAAACCCAGTCGACTCTTGGGGCACCTCCCTGTATGCAAACAACAGGTGGGAAAGGTATTTCTCCCAGTCCTTCCCATGCTGTTCAGCAAATGCTTGGGACATTGACTTCAGGGTACCGTTAAATCTTTCCACAAGCCCATTGGCTTGTGGGTGATAAGGTGTTGTGTGTCTCTGCATCACTCCACACTTCTCCCACAAAACATTTCATTAGGTCCAACATGAAGAAACCCTCACAATCGATGATAATCTCCTGCAGAAACCCAACAAGGGAGAAAATCCCTAGTAAGGCATTTGCCACTTTGTCTGTCCTCAGAGAGGATAGGACGACTGCCTCAGGGTACCGGGTGGCATAATCCACCAGTCAGGATGGACATGTTCCCAGAGGAGCTGGGGGTATTTAAAGGCCCCACAATATCCATTCCCACTCTCTGGAATGGCTCATCTACTATGGGCAAAGGAAATAGGGCAGCTTGGGTTTTCTTACCTGCCTTCCCTATTTTTTGGCACCGATGACAAGACCTGCAATATTCCTTCACCTACTGGGTGAAGTTGGGCCAACAGAAATCACTGCATAGTGCATGTGATTCCCAGGTGACCAGACATATGAATATCATGTGCAGTTTTGAGCAACTTCTCATGGTACCCATGGGGAATGATAAGCTGCCTGCCTATCACCTCTCCCTCTGTCTTTTCAGCCTGAGTATACATCAGTCTATTTTCCCAATAAACCTTATGTTTCCCATTACCACCTTGTACTCCATCAGAGTCTGCCCAAGCCCCCAGCTTCTCTAGACTAGGGTCACTTTTCTGAGCAGCTGCAAACTTCTTACACATTCCCAAGGCATGGGACAGGTCCCCTTCAGTCTCTAAACTGGGGTCCCTAGCTCTAGTGTCAGGGCACTCAGGATCACTGCCATCCCTAACCCTCTGAAAATGAGTCATCCCTCCTTCTTTGGAGTAACCCTCCATAGCTGTTTGGTTTAAATGCTACCAGGGGAATTGCTACCCCCTTTGATTAGCCTCCATATCAGGAGATATAGGCTAGGGAACCAGCCTCCCAGTGGTTTCCACAGTGGCTTCTATGGGGTCTGGGGCACCACAATTTTTCTTTGCCGCTTGGCTATGGGTAACTGCACACACCATCCCCTGTTTGAGATTGTTGCCAAGAATTACATCAAGTGCTAAAGTTTTTGCTATGGCAACCTGTTGCACAGGTCCCCCTGTTTCACCCCAGTCTAGGAGAACACTAGCAAGTGGCAATGTTTTCTCCTCCCCCATGAACCCTTGTACAGTTACAAATTTATTGGGTATAAGCTGACCAGGTTCTACCAGATCCCCTTTTACCAACAGGGATGCCCCTGTGTCTCTTAACCCTTGTGACTGTACACCATTCACAGTGACTGGGTGCACGTGTTCCCTCATGTTTACAGGGACACACAAACAACCCACTTCTTTCCTAGCACCACTTTGCGTATTGCTCGTCCTTTTGGGACACTGTCTGGCAATATGCCCAGTTTCTTTACAAACCCAACATTCATTTCTTTTCTCAGAAAAACCTTTCCTTTGAAACCTAGGGCTAACTGGTTTCGGTGGAGGCAGTGATGGTTTTAGCTGCCCTGAAGGTGAACTTTTCCCTTTCTGTACTGCCATGCCTGCCCCATTCACTCCAAGAGCAGATTTGCTCTTGGCATAGCGGTCCAAGAGTTCAGCAGCCTCTTGACTGTTTTGGGATCTCGGTCCTCCTGCCAGATTTTCAGCTCTGCTGCGCATGCCCAAAAAAACAGCTCTTACATTATAGCATTTTCAATTTTATCTACAGAGTTTGCTGCAGTTCCTTCCCACCAACGTTTTAAAAACTGATGTTGTTTCATGGCTAACTCCTCATAGCTCATGTCAGGGCTTCTCCTGAGCTTATGGAATTTAGCTCTGTATGCTTCTGCAGTTAATTCATACTTTTTTAAAAGTGCAGCTTTAAGTTTGCTGTAATCATTACTGTCCACATTGTCCATTTGACCCAGTGCATCCCGAGCTTTCCCAGTAAGTAGTGGGGATAGCTGGAAGCTCCAGGACCCTCTAGGAATATTGGCCTGAATACAAACTTTTTCAAAGGAATTTAAAAAGGCATCCATATCCTCCCCCCTTTAAATTCGGCTATCAATTTAGAATTTAATTTGTAACCTATTCCTGTAATTCCAATTAAACCCAAGCCACTTACCTGTTCTGGTGCTGGTGGTTGGAGTTGCAGCTTCTCCAGTTCATGTTGCCTCTTGCACTCACGCTCTTCACAGTCAGCATCTCGCTGTTGATGCTCTGCTTCTTGCCGTTCTTGCTCAGCTTCTCGCTGTTCTCACTCCATCTTCTCCAGTGTGGCTCACTGTTCTCACTCCCTCTTCTCCTCTGTAGCTCGCTGCTCTCTCCTCTCTTCTCTCTGGAACTCCAGCTTCATCCTCTGCAACTCCATCTGCAGCATGATGGCTTCTGGCTCCAGAATGCTAGTGACCCTTCCCTGCTGCTCTGGCCCTTGGCTTGCACTGGCCCTGCTGTCCTCCTTACCAGATCTGGAGACTGCACTGGCCCCTCCATGCCCACAGTTTGGTCCTTTACAGTCACAGTCTGTGACTCAATGCTCTGGGCATCTGCTGCCATCAGGGCATCTATGAGGTTCTGCTTGTTGGCTTTCCCCTCATTCTGGACTCCTCTGTCCTGGCACAACTGCCTCAAGTAGTCCACAGTGTACCTACTGTAGTTGGAAGCCATCTTCTTCCCTAACTACTACTACTCTAACTTGCACTTTAGAAAAAAAAATAAAACAGGTAGGAACTTTGACTGTAAGCAAAATTATATAGTTCTGTTTTCTCTTTTAAAAATAAATCACTGCCTTATTTTGCAAGTGAGCTGTATAATATTAAGCTGACACACTGAACGGTTAAAGCTTGTGTTACCAATATTTTATTGCACCGCTGCCAACCAAATCTGTCACAAAAGCAGTCCGCAGGTCAGGCCTTCTGCTCCCACTGTGCCAACCTCAGAGCGCAATAGTGTGAACAGGTAACAGACAGAGTAACCCTCCTGTCTGCTTTGGGTCCAAATCACCTGTTAGCCTTAAGTTCTGGGGGGGGTGGATTCAAACTGTGAACCTTATGCTAGCATACCCAATTAAGAGGCTCAGATATGTACCCTCTTTGGGGGGGGGATGCTGTACAACCCTTCACCCAGGGTCACCTAGTCAGGTTTCTAAAATGAACCATTAAAACTCTATAAGAGACCTTAGGTATATTCTTACCTTTTCCAGGCTCAGTAACACCATCAAGCCTTTTAATAACTGTCAGACTTAAAAATACAGGCACTTCACATGCAAAAAGAAAACTTAGAAGACATCCAGGCAGTATCTTAAAGAAAATGCGATTGACTAGAAATTGTAAAATAAGTACAGTAAAATACAAAACAAATAGCATGAGCTCACAGTCACAAAATAAAATGGGAAAATTACAGAACAAAACTCCTACCACAATACCCTTAGATGTTTGCTCTCTAAGTACAGTATTACTTTTTGTAAGTGCTGATTTAGTTAGAGAGACCTTGGTTTCTCCAGAGCCCAAAAAAGATATCTCTTCATCTACAACATTACATGTCTTTTCTCTGTCTTCCCTTACCCCCTTTTGGATGAGGTCAACTAGACCCTCCTTCAGAATGAATTCTAACATACTTTCTACCAGGAGGTATCTTTAATTAATGGCACAGCAAAATAAAAAAACAAATAATCATTTCCTAAATTTGACATCCTTTAATTAAATATTTTTCTTTGATCTTAGCAAACCCAGCATTTGTCATTGAGGAGTTAAACTTGATAGGAACAGCCAACTTACCCTTTCCTTCCTGACATCATAAACTTTATATTTAGTTTCCACTTCAAAAGCCTAGGCAGGTCATAAAAAGGTAATACAATGCCATTTCTTTAAGGAAGTCTTAATTAAAAGGTTCCTGGTCAGTTTTTATTGCCTTCTATAGTTTTCAGCCTCTGACACTTTGATATTACAGGCCAAAATTCCTCACACACTGAAATTTCATACACAGACCATGTATTTATAATACTAATATCATACAACAATAATATCAGAGGGTTTTTCCTGTGACAGTGCCCATTAACTAAAAGGTCTCTGTCCTTGGAAAGTTTTATAAGGGGGTAGTTCTGTACTGTCAGTTCTGGGTATTACTCAAATACCTGACATGGGGCTATATTCCAGTACTGACACTGTAGTGTAGCATGGGGGGGGTGCTGCACTCCTGAGGTGCTGTCTTTCAGATGAGACATTAAACCGAGGTCCCATCTGCCTGTTCTGGTGGTAGTTCAGGTGGATGTTAAAGATCCCATGGCACTTCTTGAAAAGAGTAAGAGAGTTTTTATTGAAAAGAAACATAGAGTGCAACTCAAATACAAAGAAAACAACTCTTACAAAAAAAATGTAACCAAAACAGCTCTTTCATATGCAAGCCATCAATGCACTTCAGAAAACCAGCAAAAATAACTTTCTATTTGAATTTAATAATATGTGAAAATCCCTTCCACCACTTCAATACCTTAGAGGAGTTAAATAATTGGGTTTCTTTTAAATACACTTTCTACAATTCATGTACTACTAGCATGCAATACCCTTCCTGTGATACTTTTTTTCTGATAAATAACCCATTGGCATCTAACTTGCCATAAATAAAAATGTAGACAGCTCAAAAAAACTGTTAAAGTATTTTTGTGAAATATATCTAACCTAGAAGGAAACTTACAAAGAACCAATGTATGATAATTTAGATTTAATGACCAAGGGAACCCCCATGCTTTTGATGCATATCCCCACAACTGCTTAACATACGAACAGTGAAAAAAAATGTTCCATTGTTTCCTCCTGGTTAATACACTCAGGATAAGGACAGGATCATTCAGTCAAAGCTTTATGTTTAGCATTACCCCCTCACATTCAATTTATCATACATCATCAACCACTGTGTTTCCCACATGTAAGATGGAACTCTGTTATTATTTAATTGGTCTAAAATATGGGTGTTCTGAGCCTCCAGACAATTCTTAAATCTAGAAACTGATGGGTGGGTATGGTTCATAGTAGCTTTATATAAGGTTTTAACTTAAGAAGATGCTATCTGGTGTTTTAATATCTGCCATTTTATAGCTTCTGAACAGCTGGTCTAAAATACTCAGGGACATGTACGGTTAAGTTTAGGGGCTAAACCATTCCATGCTTTAAGATAACATCCTAACACAGAGTCCATCCAGATTCCTTCTCTACTTTCAGGAAATAAAAGTATAGGTTTAATGGTGTGTGAAAAAAAAAAGTGTCAAGAAAAAAACAATCGGGTCAATTATTCCCAATCCTCCATTCTGTTTGTCTGTATAACATCTCTTTAAAGGGTTTAGCCTGTTCCCTCATAACATTTGAAAGAAACAACTATAAAGTCTGGTTTCAAACTGAGATGGTAATGGATAAAGCATAGCCAAATATTGTAAGCCAGGAATACTAAATTGTTTAAGAATTTGAATTTGTTTTAATTTAGAAAATTTAAGCCACCTATTTACTTTAAGTTCAGCTTTTTTTAAAACTATATCCCATTTCTCAGCTGGAATATTTTGAGGGCCAAAAAGGACACCTAGAATACCTAAGGGCTCAGAAGAGATAGAAATATTTTTGTATTGGATGGCTTAATGGCAACACACTCCCATGATCAGGACCTTTGTTTTAAGCTATCATAGTTTTAAAAAATTAGGCAGACATCATCTGCATACACTTGAATATATACCTGAGAATGGCACTGGGTACAACTAATCCCTGTCCATCTAGGAGAAAAAGATAAAATACAAATTAAAGGTTCTAATGAAAAAATATATAGGAGCAGACTTAAGGGGCATCCTTGACGTACCCCTGTCATCAGGCTTAGTCCCTTTGTTTGGATTCCTTTAATACAAGGGTATTCTCTGGCAGTGATGTACAGGGATTTAATGACTTTACAAAATAATAGTGGGATACCAAAAAATTGCAGGGTTTTAAACAAATAAGTATGATCAACTCTGTCAAAAGCTTTTACAAGGTCTGCCAAAATCAAAAAGCTTGATTTTCCTTCTAAAGACAAATACTCTGATACATCTCCGATGATCATGAGGGCTGATTGTATATGCCTACAATGTAATCCACAATACTGATATGGTGAGATAACCTTTTTCGCATAGTTTTTTAATCTATTATTCAAAAGCATAGTAAAAATGTATAGTCCAAATTCCGAATTGTGATTGGCCTTCAGTTTTTAATGTCACCTTTATCCCCAGATTTGTAAATATGGATGATCAAGCCATCCATAAAGGAATGGGGCATAACATGTCCCTGCATTATGAATTTAAAAACTAAAACTAAGCAAGCCATAATATAAATACTGAATGTTTTATAGAATAAATTTGGGAACCCATCCACTCCTGGGGATATTCCATCCTTCAAGTTCTTTATAATTATTTCTAGTTCTGTAATAGAGATAGGGTCCAATAACAGCACCAAATCATTTAAGACTGGAAGGGGAGGAACAGAGTGTAAATATGAATCAACAGATTCCTCCCCTGTAGGAGAATGCGGACAAAGGGAGTGATAATAAGCCTCAATAACAGAGCACATTTCCATCTCCTTCTGAACCTGTTTCCCCATCTGAGACCAAGTACTCCATTGTTGTAGACTCCTTCAGTTGTTTACATAGTTCAAAAGGATCCCCTATCTTTGATTTCTGTGTATGATTTGTAAAAACAGCCTGTAAGGTTTTTGCCCTATCGTATTGGATTAGTTTCATTTTATTTTTAACCAC
Source organism: Neoceratodus forsteri (assembly GCA_016271365.2). Lineage (NCBI taxonomy): Eukaryota > Metazoa > Chordata > Ceratodontiformes > Ceratodontidae > Neoceratodus > Neoceratodus forsteri. Next base: position 561,309,714 of record CM057458.1, read on the forward strand.
ATCAATTTGTTCTGAGTAATCTCTTGTAGAGGTATTTGCCAGGGTAATAAGTCTTAGTAGGTGGTGTTTAAGTTTTAGATATGAGAAAAAAATTTGAATTTCTCTGATGGGTCCCATAAACTTTGAAGCATTTACTCAGATCTGTTTTAGTCTCCATCCACCATTCCCCAAGGTTTGAATACAGCATGGCAACTGATAGGCGGGCTTTTAAGATAGACAATATAGATTGTTTAATATAAGAGTGCTGAAAGATAGAAGTATTCAGTTTTCATCTTACGTGCCTTTGGGGATGAACAACAAACTCCCAAATGAATATAATAAAAGCATATGATCAGTAAATTCAGCAGGAATTGTTTGAAAAGTCCCAGTAGAGATTTGTGCAGAAATAAATAAATAATCAATGATTGTGGTAATTTTTCCCTTCACAAAGGTGCATTTAGGCCCCTTCTTCTGGAACTGAAAACAATTAACTAGGCCTGCAACCTTAATAATAGACTTTAAAGCGTGTGGATCACAATAGACTTTTTTCTGAGATCCCCCTTTAGTCAATAAGCTACAATTAAAGTCACCTCCCCATAAGATATTAAAGGAAGTGACTAAAAAAGGTTGGACTGCTCTCATACACTTGATACGCTCTGCCTTAGATTGAGGGTTATATAGATATTGATAAATCTGCATTCCTTAGAGTTCCGTTTCCCATCAAGAATGAAAACTCTACCAGGGATTAGTTCTAGCATCCTATACAGTAAAAAGGAAAAGTCATAAAACAGGATATCTAAACCATCAGCCCTGTCTCTTCCAAAAGACCAATAAGAGGGACTCCATGGCCAGTCCCTCTGAAAGGAAGAAATTTGTGCAAGGGAGAACATCCAGGCTTCTTGCAAATAACATACTGAAATGTGCAAATCATGTAACATTTGAAAAAGGGCTTGTCTTTTAACACTATTCAATAGGCTATGGGTGTAGAGTGAACCCCATGTGAAAACCACCATTCGACCTGTAAGTTGTGCTCACCCACTTTATGTCTTCCTTTTTTTATTTTTCTTTCCTTTATAATCTTCAGTAGGCAGACATCCAAAATCCTGTACAGATTTCTGGGAATCAGAATCCCCAACATCCATTTCTGAATCACCCCAGTTTGTGAATAACGCAGCATAAGAATTAGGGATTTCGATACTGGTAGTGCATGGGGATGATTTAACTCTTCTATTCCTAGTAGACCTTCAAGGAGGTAAGGGAGAAAAGGCAGTGTCCTCATCAGGAGTTTTGTCTAAAGGCTCAGGATCCCTGTAACACACAGGTTCAAAGGCCTCAGAATTCCTTTGACCATCATTCAATTTCTCTTTGTCGTCTAACCCGGAAACAGAATGTACAAGGATCTGAACCTCCAGAGCAGGCTCTGAAGGGGGGAAGGGGGTTAACAGAAGCCTGTGCCGGCTGTCCCTGTTTAACCTGAGGGGGGCACATTGTCCTGAAGGGGTCCCTGATTTTTCCAAAAAGGTAGTCTGGGCCTTCTGTATTAACAAATCTGGACTAATACAGGAAGCCCAAGGACAGTCCTGAAAAATGTGCCCATCACCCTCACAAAGATCACACCTAGTGAGGTTAGCACACTGCATTATCACATGTCCAATCTCCCCACAATTGTCACACCTTGGTTGGTCACATACACTGGACAGAATGGTTCTCGACCCACACTTATAACATGCCCTAGGCTGGCCCCTGTAAAAACAAACTCTCCTATCCCTCCCCAACAGAAAATACTTTGGTATATGTTCTACCCCTGTGTCATTTTGACTTAGCTTGAATTTGTATTTCCACCCCCCTGTCCAGAATTGTTCAGAGTCCAGGATGGGTTCAGGCTCATTCAAAACCTCACATTTCTGTGAAAGCCAATAAGTCATGTCCTCCACATGGACCCCCTCATTCCTAAACATCACCGTAACATACTTTATTAGAGGTTTTGTCAATGGTATTACTAAAAAAGGGGTCCATGTGGGGGAAACTTTACCTGACTATAACGTTCCCAAAATAGATCCAAAGCATAAGATGTTCGGAAGCTAATATCAAAATTGTCCTCTCCTGATATATTAATAAAAGCATAAACATCACGGGGTGAAAAATGAAGACAGTCTTTAATTAAACATTTGCCCACATAGTATCTGTTGGGTCTTTCAGCTAAATCCCCTTTATAGCGAATGTGTACTGCTTTCCATCTTGGAGCAGCTTCTTTTTTGGCCTGTGAAAATAATTCAAACATAAAGGGCTTCTTTTTAGATTCTGAAGCTAACTCTCCTAGTCCTTCCTCCAGGTGTTCAGACTTTGCTGCAGGCTCCGAGATTCCACCTGGTGTCTCAGTCACAATATCATTAGAGTCAACAATTGCATTTGAAGCCCCTATAGTGGCCTTTGAATTGATCATGTGACCCTGGGCTACCGACTCGGTTGCTGATGAAGCAGCAGAAGTGAAATTAGGCTTCCAAGCAGGTGAAGCTGATTGAAAGTCAAAAGATGAATCCCACAGAGGATCTGGAGTCCAAATACCTGAGACTGTCTTCTCCCATCCAGCCTCTAGGAGTGCCTTCTCTGGTGACCAATTGACATCGTGTAAGTCCTGTCCCAAAACACTCTTGTCTCTAGTCTGGTCCCCCGAAGTTCAGTTACAAAACATTGGAGAATTCACCTATTTTGCATGCAAGCGATCTCCCGAGGGATTAGCCGCTGTATCTGTAAAGCTAAATTCCGTAACCCCCGACTGTTGAATGCCGTCATTCTGAAAAATAACTGTAGGTAAGTACTCCGCCAGCTTTTCATGGGAAACGGGCATCTTAGAAACAAATCCAGCCTCTTTGTTGAGCTGAAGCTTTGAATCAAAGGTAAGAGATTTCTGTACTACAGGGTGAGCTGTTTTAAACATATCTGTAGTATTGTCATCCACTACCTTATTATCAGCTCATGAAGGCTCTAGGCACACGCAAACATTCGTGGTTTTCCTGCCAGTCAAAATTAATTTAGAAACAGACTCACCCTCGATTTGTTCTCCAGCCCACTGAACAGTGTCATCCTTCAAACTGTCAGGCTTCTCAACTGGCTTGTCAATAGCAACATCTGCAGGAATGCTGGGCTGAGGGACTGAGTCCTGAAGGTGTCCTTTAGGGAGTTCATTTTGCAATTGCAAAGCAGAGTCAGTGATTATTGCATCCAAAGGTTTGAAAGTTAATTTCTGTTCCAGTCGCCGATGTTCACTGTGACTTTCCAACTCTACAGAAGACACATAAGTTTCATGAAAAATATCCTCCATTTCTGAGTCCACATTCTTGTTCTCCACCTTTCCAGCCTCTTGCAGTAGAGCAGTGGAAGAAGAGGTCAGTCCTCCCACCCTACACACGTCCTCCTCCTTCAGCTTCTATCCCAGAGTGGCCATCAGACCATCTGACAGCCCGTCCTCCTACAGGAGAGTAGGGGAAGGTTTTATTAATAAAATAGAACAACAATAAGACCAACCAAGCAATGGAAAGTACAAAATGAACAATAGGGAGAAAAAAAAAAAAAAACAACAGTATTACATCATCAGAGCTATAAGGCTAAAGGAACCAGGAAAATAAACTATACAAAAATCAACACATGAAAATAGGAGCTATACAGTGTGTGAACAAAAAAAAAATCATCAAATTTTGTCCTTCAAAAATGGTACCTCCCTCCAACTCATAAGCCACATAGCTTTAGACAAACATTTTGGCTCTATACTACAGTGTGAAAGCAGATCTTGTTCACCCCGTTCAAGTACTTGAGAAGGAGACTGATAAACCTGCCTCAGTGTAAGTTGACACCGTACCTGCCACAAATGGAATTTAAACATAGCAAACAAAAGACGTAATACACCAGCATCCACTGGCATATGACGTAATAAGAACCTCCCCCCCGCAATCTCTACATAAGTAATAGTGCACCAAAAGGTCTGTCCCCATTAGTCAGCAAGGGCTGCCCAAAAGGCTTGTGCATAAGGACATGAGAGAAAACAATGGGTCATTGTTTCCTCCTGATCTCCACACATATCCCTAGGGCACATATGTTCAGAGACCATTTTATGTTTAGAATTACCCTTAACATGCAGCTGACCATGACTACTAAGCCACAATGCATCCCACAGTCGAGGCAGTATCTATTTATCCACCAGTCCTTTAAGAAGATATTCAGAATAACAATCCGAAATATCCCAAAATACAGGGACAATAGAATGTGCCTGAGTTTGCAAAACACCATAAAGATACTTACTACTTCTAGTGAAAACTTGGTCTAGAAGTATCTTCCATTTATTAAGCTTTGTAATGGCAGGCCTTAAATAAACAGGGTAGGAAATAGGGCACAATGTCTGCCTATCCAGCAGCGTCCAACAAGCAAACAATCTAGGTAGCCATGGATCCGCATAAAGTACCCATAACAGAGACTGAGGACAGCGAAGATCAATCAAGTTCCAGTGGAAAAAAACACTATAATAAAAAGTAATAGGATATATACAGTTCAATCCACCTTGAGCAATAGGCAAATACAAGACATCCCTTTTAATGGGATTTAAACGGCTACCCCAGATAACCTGAAAAAAAAACCCCAAGTAAAGTAGGTTCCAAAGCAGAGGGAACAGGGTATACCACACTAAGGTATAAAAACTGGGAGAGGAGCAATGTTTTAACAATGGAAACTTTCTTACGTTAGTCTGTTGCTAAGACTTCACACCGCAACCTTAGACTTAGTCAGATCTATCCTGGCTGACCAATTAAGAAGTGCGTTAACACCCTTGCCAAAAACAATGCCCAAAATCCAAATCGGTCCTAGTAATACAGGAATACTTTGCAAATCCATGAACTTAGGGACCAAATTATGTAAGGGGTACAAGAAACTTTTAAATTTATTAAGGCAGGTACCAGCAACATCAGAATATATGGAAAAATGATGCAATACCCTAACACCAGAGGGCACATCAGAAACTATCACACAGATGTCATCAGCATATGCCAAAACCTTAGCAGAAAGGGAACCACGGGGGGGGGGGCAACACCAGTAATCCAAGCATCCTTGACAATTATCCTCAATAGGGGATCCAAACTAAAGACATAAAGCAAGGGGCTCAAAGGGCACTCCTGCTGCACCCCCCTTCGAATAGGGATATAGGATCCAAGGCATCCATTTACCAAAGGAACAGTATAAGCATGGCCATAAAGCAGTGTAAGCCAAGAGACAAAACAGTCCGGAATACCATAGGACCTCAAAACATGAAATAAATAGGAATGTGGAACCCGATAGAATGCCCTTTCCTGATCAAAAGACATAAGAAACCCTTTGATAGTATCAGCTTTACCAAGTTCAACCAATTCTCTAAGTAAGAGGAGGTTGGAGTAGATAGATCTACCCAGGACAGAACAGGATTGGTGTAAAGAGATCAATATAGGGGCCACTGTCAACAACCTGGAATTCAAAATCTTCTTCAATACCTTCAAGTCAGTATTAAGAAGGTTCGATGGCCACCAATTGGAGAGATTACCCCTACACCCTTTTTTATACAATAAAATCTGTATAGAAGTGCAAAAACGAAAATCAAAAGAACGCTGTTGTAAAGTCCAACTAAAGACTACTGTAAGAATGTCACTAAGTAAGGGACTACAAGACTTATAAAACTCAGACGGTAAACCATCAGTCCCAGGCACCGTATTAGTATGCAGTCATGATATTTCCCTCATGACCTCCTCAGTACTGATTGGGGCAGTCAAGACTTGCAACAGCACATCTGAGCAAGAGGGTAAAGTCAGTGAAGAAAGTAAATCGTCAGCTCCAGCCATATCTAAGTCAGGTGTCGAATAGAGTCAAAAAGTGTGAGGAAACCGCCTTCAATATATTCAAAAAACCAATGCACTTTGTACCATCCAGGCAAATTACTTCAGTCAATAAGCGATCCGAGGAGCGCTTATGGCCAGAGTCAAAATCATCTCCCATACCGGCTTTCTTCACAGAACAAACCTTATGTTCATGCAAAAGAGAGGACACCTTTGAATATTGGAGGGCCATCATCTCCTTTATCACAGCCTGCACTTGTGACGTTAAATTTAGCCATTGGGTGTTTATCACAGAATGCAATGTCCCCAATTGTGATCTCAAAGACAGATATTTTTTATAATTAGCTAAAGTGACGTATTTAGAAAAACGGATAGCCAAAGAAGTTATTTCAGACTTAGTTTCCAACCACCAACACAGCAAATCCTCCGTGAGGCCAGCCAAAGACATGCAGGCTTTTAACAAGTTATGCACCTGTGTCAGAAAACTCGCATCAGCTAATCAGGGGACATTCAGTTTCCAATAACCCCTACCAACCTTAGCCTGAAGGTCCACTCCCAGGGCAGCAGATACAATTACATGATCTGAAGTCTCCACCGGAATAGTACAAGCAGTAACAACATTCACAGCATTAATGGTAAAAAGAAAATCAATCCGTTGAGGAGAGAGTACCCTTAAAAAAAGTACGCCCACCCGTGGGATGACAAACCCTATAAACATCTTGAAGACAACCCTGAAGAATAATACGATTAAGACAATTGGTGTCACAAAAATCTTTGTCAGTCAATGCACCTCGATCCCCCTTATGCACAACACAATTAAAATCACCACCCCAAAGAAGGAACCTAGTGGTGAACAGATATGGTTTAATTGTGTTGAAAAGGTCCACCCTCCCCTTTTTAGTGAGCGGTGCATACACCACAATCAACCGTCAGTCAGTATCGAAATAAACAAAATCCAATAACAAAGCATGACCCATAACTATTTCAACCAACTTTGTAACATGAAAACCATCACAGCAAAATAAAACTCCCACACCATCACAGGTATCCAACCAAAGGAAAAATAAGAGGGTCTCCAATGCCACAGCTTCTTAGCCACTGAAACCAAAGAAAGAGCATTCAATTGGGTATCCTGAATAAGGCAAATAACACACTGTAAAGCTTGCAGAATGTGAAAAGTAAGGAGTCACTGATGTGCATTTTTGATACTATTAACATTTAAAGTGGCAACCTTAGGTTGAAGTGCAGAAGCCATCTGTCAAAAAGAGAAACAGAGAGGAGAAAGAAAAAAAAAGACAAATCTGGTGACCTTCCCCATCCTGGTACTTCGACAAGGATGAATACCAAGCCCCAAAGGCCTACCAGTGGTAACTATATCTGTAGATTTGTCACTTTCAGAGTCTGAAGATACAATGGGTTGGGAAGAAGCATCTGAATCGGCTCCCAAATCCAAAGACTGAGATTGCCTCGACAATACTTCAAATTTATTATGTAAGGAAATAACCCCCCCAAGGGAGGAGGCTTTAGCCAATTTAGACCTAGACTTGGTTTGCTTCTGAGCCCTCTTCTTTGCCTGTACAAAAGGTTCAGGAGGAGGTATAACCAACGCATCTTCAGTCTGTTCTGGGGTGAGGGAGGGTTCCTCAACTGCCAGGACAGGAGTGGGGTTACCAGTACGGGGGCTTGAGGTGGAGGAGACTCACCAGAAGGCAAGGAAGGTTGAGCAATGACCTGTGGTACAGGGACAGTAATGTCCTGATCTAGATGGGGGGTAGACAACTCAGTAGTAGGGGATGGAGGAGGCTTTGAGGAAGCAATATCCTTCTTTTGTGCCTCAATAAGGAGTAATTCCTGATCAGGGCAATCTCCACGGTTATGAGTAGCCCAAGGACAGGTCCAAAAGCCATGACCCACCTCCTCACACAAATTGCACTCAAGGTCAGCAGTACAGTCCATACTGGCATGACCAAAGGAAAGGCAAAGAGAGCACCTCAACCTATCACAGGCAGCACTAAGATGGAAAGGGGAGCCACATTTAAAGCAAGTACACGGCTGACCCACATAAAAACAATGGCCCCGTTCCCTACCCAAAAACAAGCAATTCGGCAAATGAACAAGGCCCACATTAGTATGCTGAAGATGGACTTTGAACTTCCACCCACCAATCCAAAAGTGCTCTGAATCAAAAATAGGTTGAGGTGACCCCAATATATCACAACGCTGTTTCAACCAATGGGAGATATCATGCACTGCCATTGACTCATTACAAAACAAAATTGTAACAGATTTAATAGCCGGTCTAGTGAGGGGAATAGCTTGAAAGAGCAACCATAAGGCAGTATATCTGAGCAACACATACTTTGTCCAAAAATGGTCCAAACCCTGAGGAGTCTTAAAACTGATGTCATACAGCGAAGTTCCTGATACATGAATAAGAGCAAAAAATCTCATTCGTGAAGTAATCCAGAAAGCCCTTAATGAGAGTTTTACCAACATAAAGTTGATCAGGGACAACATCTAGGCCACCAACATATTGCAGGTGGACCATATTTCTGCATTGTAAGGGAGGTGGGGAATTGCGAAAGGCATCCTTCATACGAAATCTTTCCCAAGTAGATTTTGACTGTACTCCATGATCAGGAGGAGGGTCCTATATCATAACTTCCGTGTCCATACGATCTCCCCAAGCAATCCCTCTAGTACTAGGGCCCTCCCCAGCTGATGATGAGTCAGATAACAGTGGGAGCCTCTCAAGCTGCTCCACATCAAAAACAGTATGCTGAACATCTGCAGCATTTAAATCAGTGTCCATGGTGTCAGGAAGGGAAGGAGGCACAGGAGCCACCAAAACAGGGGCAACAGTATCCAAAAGGGCTAATTGTACATCATGCCCAGGTATTGGGCTGTGAGCAGGATCAGGTACCCACTGTCCTGAATCACCCATTTTCCAGCCTGCATTCCACAGGGAAGCCTCCAAGGAGCTGGGCAGGGGACTCAGCAAGGGTGCAGGAGCAAGAGTGATGGACTCCCGTGATGGCATGGAAGGCTCCAGAGGAAGTGGGTGAGCCAGGGGCTGAGCCAAAGGTCCAGTACTTACAGATAGAAGTGATTAAATGGTCTCCATTGCAAGCAGAGGAGTTACAGCAGCTGAAGCCCAAGAAGCAGGAAGCACACCCACCAACTCAGCGTGGTGTCCCACCAGCGGAACAGGTGCAGCAGGACTTAGCACCAACGGATCCTCCAAAGGTTCCGCAACAGGAGGTAAATCAAAACCGTCCGCAGTGAGGTCTGAAACAGGCACTGTAGCATGTAAATCCAAAGGAGAAGAGAAACATTGGGGGCAACAGTATCAAGCATAGCCAGGACCTGACTCCTATGAGTAGCAAGAAGAGACTTCAGCCATAACTCGTCAGCTGGTAAAAATCCAGATGAAGCAGGAGTAGTATGAACAGGTAAACCACAATCCACAGCCCGTGCAGCTGAACTCCCAGACAGTAGCGTGGAATCAGACTCCAAAGCTGGACCTGCAGGAGTGGAGCTCCGTTCTACTGCAGGTACACTGGCAGACTAAACAGGTCCAGAGGATGAAGCCATGGTCCACCAGTGCCCCCTCACAGAGTAGGGGAATTTCCGTGGTGCTCTGGCCAAATTTCCCTCCATTCACAAAAAATATCACCAACAGTTTAATCTGGTTCAAGGTCAGTTGGCATTCATCTGTATCCCCCTCCCCCGGGTAATGCCTGAAAATAGGCAGAATTTGTCTAGTGCACTTACCCGGTCAACAAAAACTAAATGAATAAATAATCCATGGCCTTTGGATCTTCTTGCCTCTGATGTAAGCATGCTGCCTACTGAGCCACTGGTAGTGAGTTGCTAACATTGAGAATGTGATTTGTAATCTAATTCATTTAACCTCTACCCTTCCCTGCTAATTGGTTCTCTTAATTTACCCGTTTCCTACATCTTGAGAAAGCTTGCCCTACTGTAGTTTAGAGTCTCAGTGGTCAGTTTGCCCTTTGCTGTACCTGTGTGAACATTGAATCTGAACATAACGGGATGTCTGCTTCTTAAAGCTCCCATCCACCTGCACCCTAGCAATCATCTTCTCCCAATTAGTTAAGAGCAAACACATTATTGCTTCTTGTCTGGTGTCTTTCCCCACAAGCTGCATTATGAAAGCATTATTTAAGGTGTTCAAGATGTCGACTGCTGGACAAATATAAACAAAATATAGACACATATAGACAACAATGGCTGCCAGTGTAACTTAGAGGTTGGAGTAAAGAGCTGTGAATGAGCTTGGTACTTCCAGCAGGCCTAGGGGGCTTGATTCCCACAACCTCCACTAACGTACTGTGTGACCCTGAACAAGTCATTTAACCTCCCCTGGTCACCCCTGGAAATAGGCCTTGTGTCTAGCGGGCCTTCCTGGTTACTAAAGAATAAAACAAAGTCTTTCTGTGTTCTCAAACAATACACAGTAGTTCAAATCCCCCCATAATAATTAGTCCTCTTACATGCTGTTTGGTTTATGTTCTCTCCCAAGTCCCTGTCTCCCTCAGCTCCTGATCTGTTGATCTTAGCAGACTCTAAATAGCAGCTTCCCTTTTTATGCTCACAGACTGCATTATATGCTAATTTAATCTAATAGCACATACTTCCTTTGATTTAGTATACCTCAATCACAAAACCACCTAAGACCCCCTGGATGTTCAATTATCTGGCTTGCTGACTTTATCAACACTGCCACCAACCTCATTACTGCTCACTTGGTGCTGCTCCCATCTTGTCCCACCACTGGCTCTTGCTCACACTGTACAAACCTAATTAATGTAGGAACCCCTTAATTGCTCCAGGTAAGTCTTGCCTCTGCTCTTTATCAGACACGGGTTAACTTTTGATTTGGTATGTGCCCAGAGGCAGATAGACTAACAAAATAGATTACCTGTACATATTAAAACACTGCAAATCTAGGATATATGTTACATATAAAATATTTAATACTTAAAATTTACAAGATATATAGCAAACAAATGGGAAATACAAACACACTAGTATGATGGCCATAAACAAGTTTTAACAATGTAAGTACAAGTAGAAAAAGCATTTGTCAATGCCGAATGTTCGTCTGTGGCATTGCTTTGCAGTACTTTAACAACTCAATGTAGGAAAAGGTGATAAGACCAAGATGGACACCCATTACCGAAAGTCTGTAAACCTGACTGGTGTGAATGGACAGTCCTTTGCTCCTACATTCAGACATGGAAATCTAAGAAACCGAGAGAGGACTCATACTCACCTGCGAGCCAGTGAGAGCAGTAAGAAGCTTACAGTGCAATGCCGATCCACCTACAAAAGCAGACTGGGACTGGGCTATGCCACGTTCTTTTCCTTCCTGATACTCAGTTTTGACTGGAATTGGACCCCAACCAGTGGCCATTCCCAGTTCTCTTCCCTCCTAATCCCCAAACAATGTAGTCTGTGGCTGGAGGGGGGATAGCATGAGCTCCTGTGGAACCTTAGGACCCCAAGCCACAGTGGAAACAATGTGCGGTCTTTCTCTCTCTCTCTCTCTCTCCCCTCCTCCCCTCCTCCCCTCCTCCTCTTCCTTGCAGATGGATTGACAAGTAACAGCTTCTTGCCATTGGGGAAACTAAACAAACTGAAAGTGGACGCTGTGGGGCAGGCTGATCAGGACACCAATGAGCTGTTTGTTGGGTGGGGTCATGCAGATCAAAGGAAAGAACTGCCTTTGATTGGGTGGGCTCTTTCCTTTGAACTACACAGAGTTTCTGCCCAGCAAGAAAAAACAGTGTTATGATCAGCCTGGCTGATGATTGATGTGACTGATGAGCCCCTTACAGGCTGCCCTGCAGTGGATTACAGCAATACACCTCTCAAAACCCACTCTCATAGCAATATGTTTGCTCACACAAGTGCATGGTGAACATAACAAGCATTTGTCAATGCCGAATGTTGCTTGCTTCTATGTGCTGTTTAGGAATTTGGAAGTCATTGAGTGCATATATTGAAAATTAGAACTACAAGCGCAAGGAGGGAACTGCTAACGCATCGTCAGAAACAGTCATTTTTAGGAATTTTTCACCAAATTTTCACCATAGCTATTTTAAGACCTCTACTAATGAATGGTGTCACTGTGATTTTCTTAATGTGTCCCATACATTGATTTCGCACACCAACTGCGCTATTGTGTGCTACATGGGCAGAAACACGTTTTGGGCAGGATGTAAAAAATGACAGCTGTACTGCTCATAAGGAGGTGTGGTAAAATTTCAATGTTGAAAATCTGGAGTGGAATATTGAAATTCACGAAACTTCACAGTGTGCGTAGGAACTGTGCAGCTTGACGCTATAAAACAGTCATTTTTAATTTTTCCACCAAATTTTCGAAATAGGCTTTTTGAGAGCCCACCTTATGAACACTGGCAGTGTCATTTCATTATGACAGCATTCATGAGAAGGGGTCCCAAAAACCCCATGTTGAAAATTTGGTGCAAAAATTCCAAAAAATGCCTGAGATATGCAATAAAGTTGAAAAAAACCCTATCTATTTCATTATACAGCTTACCGGCATTTCCTCAGTTCGTGGTCGGCTTTGAAGAGTGCAGACGTATTCCCGGTCCACGAAAGATCGAAGCGCCCGAGCTCCGGAGGTAAGTATGGGGTGAGGGAGGTGTGGGGAGGCAGGATGTGCAGTGGGTGGGTGCGGGTTGTGGGGGGGGCAGGGAGAAGCGCCGAGGACAGTTTTCTATTTACAGGTGTTTTGTTGTTTTTATGTAGAGACAATGATGGATGTTTGCCACTCTGGGGTGGGCTCCCAGTGTGGCACGGGGTGGGGGGGGCTGGAGCTGACGGGGGATTGGGAACCCCCGACGGCTATAACACATTTTGCCACACTGGGGTGGGCTCCCAGCATGGCACCTGGATGCTTGGGGGGGAGAGAGATAGTGGAGTCAATGGCGGATTGGGCACCCCTGTCAGCGACAGCATGGGGGTGGAGAGACAGTGGAGCCGACGGGGGATTGGGCACCCCCGTCAGCTGCAACATCATTTTGCCAAGCTGGGGTGGGCTCCCAGCATTGCACCTGGATACTTTGGGGGGGCATGGAGCCAACAGGGGATTGGGCACCCCTGTCAGCCGTACAATGTGGGGGAAGGCGCATAAACACGCAGTGTGCTTGCGTGCATGCGTGTGTGTGTGGAGAAGGAGAGCTCTGCTCACAGGCAGAGCTCTCCCTTTCAACTGTATGCCACTGCATTTTCAGCTTGTCATAGACAGCTGTAGCAGTGATTGGGGAACTGGGACCGTGCCTGCAAACACACTGTCTGCATTGGAAGACGGGCTGACACACCTCTGAAAACTCGGATGATGGCACTATGTTTCTTACACATGCATGCAAGCAACATAAAAATGCACTGTTCTTTAAGTGTTGACCATTATAAATGGGCAGTATCATTTTTTTAGTAAAAACCTACACTGCAGTTACATTACACAGAGTAACATTATGTGGCAAAACCAGCAATCTAAGCAAAGCAGCGATTATATAAATGTGTATATTATAAGTTTAAATACATAGTAGACTACATTGTACGTTGTTAAACTGTTTAACAAATTAAAAACAGTACTTAGAAATACAAATAACGTTTCCCAAATGCATGCATTATCAGTTTAATTTTTAGAAAAATATTGAATCCACTGCTAACAGCTGTTGATATATAATGTAAACCCTGCAGAATTTATGTATTTACACTGTAATGCAAAGCACGAACCATGCATCATGTTTATGTACAGTGTGGACTACTGTATATACCACAAACAGCTATAGGTTTCAGAAATGATTATAACTGCAATTTGACCTTTTAAAAAGAACCTCTTGTCTATAAAAAAATTAATTGAGGCACTGTGTTAATATAAAGAAGCATCATCTTTTCTTTGGTATAAATATTTTATTATAATAATAATATAAACTTCATTTATATAGCGCACTTCGACAGTGTTTCAGAGCACTGCACAACAAAACAACAATTACAGCAATAAAATATTAAAATACAATAAGTTATTAAACTACTGTTTTCACGAAATCACACCAAGAAGGATAATCCATCTTAATCTAGGATCATCAATAGGTTATATTTTGACAAATATATTCTAACCCTTATCAGATTTTATTATTTCAGTCTTGCACAATGGAGTGTGCTCTGGGACCAATTTTCAAACGAGGTAGCGTGACGCAAGGTGCCTGCACCAAAGGTATATGACGCAACTGGCACCTTGCATCAAATGTTGTGGTAATCATGATTTTTGAATGCAGGCTGCATTGAAATTGGAATGACCTGTGCCCAAGTCACCCTGTGCCACTTCTTGTGGCAAAAACACCCTGGTGCCAGGTCGCAAGGGTGCCTGTGCCATGGAGGGTCAGCAACATCCCCCTTTTTGGAATTGTGTAAGCTCTGCCAAGGAGGCACTGCTTAGATCAGCCAGAAGGTGGTCTAAAAGCCCTGTGCCAATAGGGGATGATCATGCCATGGGGGGACCTATGGGAGGTGCCCTAAGGGGCATGGGGGAGCAGGGGGAAGTTGAAAGTTCTAATTCGGCACCCTGCTGGGGTGTAGTGTAATATGCCATGTAGCCGATGGACTGGCAGTCCACGAAGGGTTGGCAGGGAAGGAAATGGACCTGGCTTCAGGTGGGCATTGTTAAGGCACCTGCCCCACAGGTGTCAGGAGCCACAAGCATGTACAGGGGAGATGGTCTGCCACAATGTGGGGGTGGGGTTAGGCCTGAATACCAGAGGACTGCAGTGGTGACTAGAGAATGTTCTCATCCACTACTAGTTGCTCTCACCCTGCAGAGAATGCGTCCCTCGTACTTGTCTTTGGCACATGGCACCTCTGGAGAAGGTGCCATGGACTTCTGGAAAAACTGACACTTGTCAATGGACAATTTTAACCCGTATTCTTCTAACTAGCCCAGGACCTTGAACAAGTGAGTTTAGTGCTCTTCAAGTGTTTTGTCAAACACAATGACGTTGTCCAGATAAAATAAGCATTTTAGCAGGTTCATGTCTCCTACAGCTCACTCCATTAATCTCTAGAAGGTGGCTGGTACTCCAGAAATGCCCTATGCCCTGGAGCATTTGTAAGAATTTATAAAAACCCAAGGGGCAGATGAATGCAGTTTTTTCTCTATCTCCTGGTGCCATCAGGATTTGGTAATACCCACTTTTGAAGTCTATGATGGAGAACCACTGGCTCCCATTAAGACAGTCAAGGGCATCCTGGATATGAGGCATTGTATGTTGGTCTGGTATTGTTCTTCGGTTAAGGGCTCAGTAGTCTACACACATCCTTACTAACCCATTCTTTTTTTGGACAACTACAATGTGGGAGGCATGTGGACCACGTGATTCCTGTATAATTCCAGCTGCTAACATCTGTTGGAGGTAGCATCGAAAATCATTGATGTCAGCTGGTGCCAATCTTTGGGACCTCTCTCGGAATGACCTGTTGTCATGGAGTCTGATATGGTGTTTAGCACTGATGATGCATCCGACATCCCATTCCTTTAATGGAAATACTTTACTTCACTGTGTTAGCTTGTGGCTGAACCTGTCTTTCCATTTACCAGGGATAGGAGACTCTACAAAGTTGAACATATCTGGGGATAACTCATCATCCTCCTCCTCCTCCCTGTGGGACTTCGTTGGCAGCACCACAGTGTCTGAACAGCACACCTGGGCCAGGGTACAGCCCTGGGGGACCTCAATGTATCGGCCGGTCATATTACAGAGCTGCACTACTATTCTCCTAGCGTAGGAATGGGCTCTAACAGGTAGCACACTGGGTTTAATTAAAAGTCCATTAGGTAACTTCCCCCCTTCTGGGGCATCCAACATGAGAATCCAGTTTGTGACATCCTTTTTGACAAGCGCCTCTCCCCTGATGTGACACTGTGAATTTGAAGGCAGGACAAGAAGTGATGAGTCCTTTTTCCAGACATAGCCCCACTGAATCATCCTGGTCATTCATTTTTCTCTGCAGCTGTATCTTGCATGCCTTTTGCACTATGATGTCAATAGGTAAGGCTTGTCTGGTCTTCTGTGCTTGCTTTTCTTGACACATCTCTGCTAGGTGGCCAAACACGTGTGCATTAGTGCTGATCAATATGGAAACTCCATCATATAGTACAGTGGAAGGGCAGACCAAAATCAGAGTCTCCACGGGCTCATCCACACCAGCAAGAGTAGAAGGGAAAGATAGCCATATTCGTAAGTAACCAAGGTAAAGATAAGATTTATCACTCAGACCCCATACATGCAGTCTTTCTACTTGTTGTAGAGGGCAGTCAGACAAGTGCTGGTCATACCAATCTTTGAATATTATAGTGATCTGAGATCTGCTGTCCAATACGGCTTGGGCCAGAATATCGTCAATGTGTACCATGGTCTCCATGGATGGACCTACCATTTATGGACTGACAGTATAGCCTAGAGGATAGAGTAATGAGCTATGAACAAGCTTGGTACATCCAGCAGGTCAGACCTTGGTTTGATTCTCACAACCTCCACTTGCATATTGTGTAACTCAGAGCAAGTCACTTAACCACCCAGTGCTCCCAGGTCACCCCTGAAAACAGGCACTTGTGCCTAGTGGGCCTTACCTGGTTACCAAAGACTTATATAAAAAATTTGGGACCAGTCCAAAGGAGTATTAGCAGGAACTTGGACATGCAACCTAGCCACAAAGAAACTGGATTTGGGATTGCCTGGTCCTCTGCTGTGGTCATCTCCTGCTCCCCTCTGAGATTGCTTTTCTCTTTGGAGCTCCCCCAGTAGTTTATTGACCACTTTTCTAGGTCCCTTTGAGACCAGCAATCTTTTTTCCTATGCCCGTCCTTCCCACAGTTGTGGCAAGACACACTTCCTTGGGCCAGCCTTGGCTGCACCATTGCACCAGAGGTTGGTCTCCATTCACAGCTAGAGCATGGGGGGGGAGTACATATTTTGCACTGGAGCTGGATCACTGACAACAGAGGGAAGGTCTTAGTTCAACCTCCCTCTCTCTTCACCATGTCGAAAACTGCACACTACTCCCCAGCAATTCTCTTAGCATAGCAATCAATTTACTCAGTTTAGTCTGTGAGTGACCATCTGTAGGGGGCGCCTGAGCATGCACCCCCACTCCCATAGCAGATGTGTTTTGAGGAGGGGTAGTAGTCATTATCCATGGGAGAGTCCTTTGTAGAGGCACCAGCTTTTAGTTCTCTGAATTCTCTCAGCAGCTTTGCCCATGTTGGGGTATCCTTAGCAGCCTCTGGGTGCTCATCTGATGCTACGTTATGCCCTTAAACTTTACCAGTATGATCACCCTCCATAGCCTGGGCGGCAGCGGCAGATATGTAAGGAGGCCTCCACGGTGTCCTCCTTCGTTCAGCCCCCCCCCCCCGGATTTCTTTCATTAATTTGTCATAGGAAAGAGGCGACTCTCGCTGGTCTGCTGGCCGTAAACTGAGCAACAGTACTTCAGAAAACGAGGAGGACTTGAGTTATCTGTTCCACCCTAATTTGAACTAGCATGCCTGGAGCTACATTACCTTTCCCAAGGCATTCCTGTAATGCCATTTCAAGTCGAAGTACATACACTGACAAGAGCTCTCCTTGGCATTGCTGAGTTGTTTTAACCCTCCACCAAAGATCCTCTTCTGAGTCTGGGCTCCCAAAAACATTTTTAAAAGCAGCCAAATAGTTGTGTGCAGTTGTCACTGAGTTATTAGCCCACTTTGTATGGATCACAGCCAAAGCAGGACCTCAGAGACTTTCACTCAACCTTTTCTTCTTCTCCGCCTCTGAACATTGCCATTCAGGCACTAAGGGGGCAACATAATCTATCTATGTCTCCCAATTATCTTCCCCATTAGACATGGGCAATATGCCAGAAAACACTTTTAGCTTGTGGTAGTGGTCATGATCCCCCGAGGGCACAGGCATAGGGACTGGAGAAGGAACGCCCCCAGGAGGCTTGAATAACTTTTCTAAGTCCTCGAGGGTCCAGGCCTCATCCAGAAGCAATTTAGCAAGCTTCTCTTTAAAATTCTCAGAGAAGGGTGGAGGTTTGAACTGAGGGATCCTCACTATTTTTGGTTACCACCCTCTAGGTGGCCATGGACTCACCAGTGGCAATAGTTTTGGGCACCTTAGTACTGTCCAAAGGGTTGCCACACTCCACTAAATCCATTAGAACTTGGGCAGTCAGATCAGCTTGTCGGCTTACCATTACAGCCTTCCCCAGACATTTAATTTTTGAAAGTGCCCCTTCTATAGTGCCTTTACTAGTGCCCAGGGGTATATCTCGTACTAACAAAGCATTCTGGGGGTAAATTTAATTTAATTATAGCTCGCCTCTTGGCCCACCTGTTCAACCAGTCTGTGGCTCTTGGTATGTTCTCACAAGCTTGGAAGTGTGCCAGGGATGTTCCTATCTTCAAGGGTGGCAGCACTGGTTTACTTTCCAATTATAGACCAATATCTCTCCTTCCAATGGCTAGTAAGAACTCGGAACGTATACTGGCGGAACAGATGGCTGACTATTTGAATGTGCAGAACCTCTTTGATGAGTTCCAGTCCAGATATCGAAAGGATCATGGTACAGTGGTCTCCGTGTCGAGGGTCTTGGATAACATAGCTAGAGCAAATGATCAACAGAAATATACAGGAGCTGCATTGATAGATTTGTCCAAGGCCTTCGACACGGTTGACCACCAGTCCTTGTTGTACCAATTATCTGAAGTAGGGATGAGCAGATCTGCTCTGACTTGTTCTGCTCATGTCTGAGTAACCAACACCACTTTACTAGGATTAATGGTCTTGATTGATTGTCTTTAGAAGTGGAAAGGTGAGTGCCCCAGGGCTCTGTGCTGAGGCCATTCCTTTTCCTGATTTATTAAAAAGATATTGGGAAGAGCATGGAGGGTGTGAACTATCACCTCAACACAGATGGTATGATTCTTTACTATTCAGATAGTTCACTTGGGGACACCCAGTCTATATTGTCGGTTAGATTTGAGTCGGTACAAAAATATTTTTCTCAATTGAAATTAGAGTTAAACACATCTAAAACAAAAACATTATTATTTGGACCAACATACAAAATAAAATCAGGTGTTACACTAGAGATCTTGGATTTATCTGGTACATGTTTGGAAGCAGTTAAAATGTATAAATATTTGGGCTACTGGCTAGATCAGCTAGGTACGGGGAACAAACATGTTGACAGACTGGTTGGACAGGTGGGCTGTTTGTATAGAAACAGAAATTGTCTTGATTCTGATGTTATGAAAAATATAATTCAAGTCCAGATTTTACCGTTAATTGATTATGGCGACATACTATATGGTAATGGTTCCCTAGATAGCTTACAAAAATGAGATAGTCTTTATAACAAATTGGGTAGATTAATTCTGAATTGTTCTGCAACTATACATCATTGTCATTTCTAATACTCCTTAGGATGGGTTTCTCTGGCCGTTAGGAGGTGTATTCATGCAAATCTATTTGCTTATAAGTCTGGCCTTGGACTACTTCCAAAGTACTTAGGGACAGATTGACTTTTAGGAAGCTTGATCCTACCCTGAGAAACTCTCATTTTTTCCCAATTAGTAGTACCTAAACTCTATACTGAAAGGTCTTCACATAGCTTCAGTATTATGGTCCCGAAACTCTGGAATAAACTCCCATCTCATTTTAGGGATCCTTACTCAAAATCCTTGCCAGTCTCTATTCTAAAGAATCACTTGCTTTCCAACATTTATCCTTGTGACTGTTTTAATTGATTGTGGCAATCTAATGATCTGTTTATTGTATATTTGAGGCTTGTATGGAAATTAATGATCAATTGTTGAAACTGTTTTGTATTATTGTTTTTTTATATGCATTTGTGTATTTGTATTTGTGTAATAAGGCCACCATTATGAATGAATGTAAGCTCAGTGGTTATACTTAAATAAACAACAACAACAACAATTTCACGCCCTGTATACCAGCTGACTAACTGGTGCACAGCCATTTCTTCAGTGGTACCCAAAACATTTCTAGTTGCGGTTTTTGATTTTGGCCACTAGGGGGTGCTAAGGCACTGTCTCTAGGGTTACTACCCCTGCCTGTCTTTCTAACAACTGGTTGAGGGGCCTGGGTTCAATATTATGGTGCCTCCACCCATAATAACAAAAGCGGGGGTATCTAGAGTACCTAGCCTGGTATAGCCCTCTGGGAAGCTATAACCACCCACGATCCCACCTAGTGACCAATTACCCAGGTGCTGACAGTGACCCTTGACAGCATTCAAAAGACAGTTTGCAATAGGCATTAACAATTTACACACACCCATTACACTTACCACCAAGGTTGAACCTTCAACAGTACCCCTGGAAACCCCCTGTTAGACAAGGTTAGCAAAACACTGCACACTTTCAGTACTGCAACCCAACTAATAACATGCACATAAACCAAGTTAAACGTGAAAAGGACAATCAATATTATTGGGGTAGAGAGCAAGGAAGGGGTGTGAATTTAATTAAATGATCACTTTACTGATTAAGTTATTATGCATGTACTTTAGTACCAAAAATTAGTCTTACAACACTGGATACCTAGGATCTATGCTGGCTGGCCAGAAACATTGTCCGGGGTGGCCAGTGTTGCAGCTTCTGTTAGGGCCCTTGATGGAAAGAAAGGCGGTTAGCATGCATAAACAAGATTTGTCTATTTGTTATCCTGGCTGGTTGGTTGGAATTGTTAAATTTAAACATGAAAACAATTGGATGATACCACATGAAGATTTAGCAGACTGTTGCAGGAAGCTACGCTGAATTTACTCACTGTACCAGTCGATTGCAGTTGATGTCCTGGTGAAATGGAGACCTGAGGCTGGAAACTGATGCACATGGGGAAACTGGGATGTCACGAGTCACCTCCACTTCACAACCTTTCCCTGAAGGTGGCCGCAACCTGCTATGGCTTTCTTAGCAGGGGCTGGCTCCCTGGAGCTGGTCTCTCACCAATGATGCTGAGGCTGGCACACAAACAGCTGGCATGAGCCAGTTTGAACAAAAAGCCCAAGGCTGGATCAACACTTTTTTTCAAAGTTCAGTTCAACTTCTGGTGGTCTTTTCCACTGGCTGACAGTTCAAACACAAGTACGCGTGGGCTCCTTCTGGCAATCAGGAGTCCCTGAGCAGCAGACATTGATACTTAAGACTCTACTTCTCAGTTCAGTCCCAAGCTGGCACTCAGTTTCAGTTGATTCACTGAGCAAAACCTCCAACTGCAGGCAGTTCCTGGCAATTAATCATCTCTTTTGGACCACCAGAAAAACACAGGATAGCCACTAGGTCTTTTGCAGGCCCAAACTCTGCAGAGCCTACTCGGTAGTTCAAGTTGGAGTTCCAACACAGGCATGCTCTGAACTGTAGGCTGCTCTTTGCAGTTCCTTTCAGTCTGGTCTCTCCCAGAACTGCCCTGAAGTCTCTTAAAATTCAAACTGCCCCTCTTAAATAAAGGCAGAAATCCTTGGATTCTGATTGGTCATTTGGGCTGCCTACAACAGTTTAAGTCACTCAACTGGCTACAGTTTAGGTGCTGAACTTTGTTCCAGAAAATCTTCACAAGTCCATATTACACTCCCAATAGGCTCTGGTTGTAATCCCAGTTTGTGATTGGCTGATGCACTCTCAAAATGGTAGCTGCTGTAATAATGTCCATGAAGTCTATGCAGTCCCACAAGTCTCAAAGTCTGTTGCAGCCAGAATAATTATTATATTATTATAGTTTTCCACACACTTGTAGCCCAGACACTTTCCTATCAAACAAACTCGCTTTCATTAAAATAACTTTTGTCCTTTTGCTGTTGCTGCCGTCGATATACTGTCTCCCTAGGTGGCAGGCAGCTACTCATGAATATGTATGAAGCTCTTTTGAATATTAATGAGCATCTGAAAGCCCCTTCGCTCAAACTTTATTTTTAAATGTTGAAGCAGCTTTAGCACTACATTTCCAAGGTTACCAGCCCCTATTTAGCCATCCAGGGCAGTGGGACTGCTGAAGAACTCCCACATTTGCCCGCAAAATCATGTACGGTTAGCGGCAGCACTATAATAATGCAGGCGACTCGTGGTCAAAACATTTAGCCCAAACTGAGCTTAAATAACTAAATGAACTGGACAGAAGCATTCAGGGAAGCAATGGGGCACCAGGAGGAACTTGGGGAATGCCACGGCATTGGGAAAGGAAACGGGAGATACCAAGGACCTGGGGCAATTAAAAGGTAAGTCCGGGGGGGGGGTTACAGTTGTGTGATTTTTTTTTTGTAGGTCAGTCTTGGAGGAGGAAGTGAGGTGGTGAATGAGCATGGGCTGCCACTACTACACCCAGCTGTAGATGGAGACTCAGCTCACTCTCATTTGCATTGTCGTCTTCTAAACTATTATTACTCGTCATGCATTTCTGATCAGTCAACACCATCCTTATTCAGTTCTTATAGTGGATTGTGTATGAGTACTCATAAACAACAAGGCAGTTCTAGGATCAAAAGGTTTCCATGGTAACCAGCGACCTCAGCAGCACAGCTCGAGAGGTCTGTTACCACGAAAACCTTGAGATCTTACAACTGCCTTGTTTGTTGATTATTCGTACACAATCTTTTATAGTGCATGGGTAATCATGTTTTTACTCCAATGTCCCTTCAGAAGCCATAAGATAACTTACTAAGCCATGGTTCACCTCACCTGTTCACTTCCTGGCCAGCTCTCACTGCCGTGGCCCACTTTATCGCGCATGCGCAATGACATTCAATCTTGTTGTGCTGCACTTGTGACGTACTCAGTGAAGCACAACAAGATCATGATGAACCCATTGCTGCAGAACAATGCTGTTCCAAGCATGGATTTCCATGCAGAACAGCATTCTACCATATACTATAACCAGTTTCTGTCCATCAACCAGCTTATGTAATTTAGAAAACAGGGGTAAATGCAAAGAAACAACTGTTGACTTTTAGTTTAGTACTGTTAGACTTAAACTCTGAAGATTATATCAGCAGCAGAAACCCTTGTTACCACACCATTTCATAGCTTGTGGTCAAGGTCCCTATTCTCAAAAATGCTGCCCCCTGCTATAGCTGCATTTCTCCAGACAACTGACTGGAATGTGCACAGGTTGTGGGTTCATTTCTGCAGGCAGTGGAGGGAGGAATAGCTTGAGCTCCTGGGGAAATTGGAAGAGCATGAGCCCCAGTAGAAATAAATGGTGGTCTCTCCCCTCCTCCTCTTCCTTGCAAATGGATCAACAAGGGCATCTGGGAAACCGAGCAAACTGGGGATGTGAGGCAGGCTGATCAGGATGCTGATCAGTTATTTGATGGGTGGTGTCATTCAGATCAAAGGAAAGAGCCACTGTATGATTGGGTTGGCTCTTTCCTTTGAACTACATGACGTTTCCTCCTGGTAAGCCAGAACAGTGTCATGATCAGCCTGGCAGCTGATTGAGCTGACAATGATGAGCCCCTTGCATGCTGCCCTGCATTGAATGACAATGACACACCTTAAACCCACTCTCATAACAATATGTTTGTTTGGACAAGCCCAAGGTGAGCATACAGCTACTAACTCAGCTGACTGAATTCTAAGTACAGTACTTACCCAAAGGCCATAGATGCACAGATTTTTAATCTTTTGAGTCAGAATTCATTTTGTCTATGTTGGAATCACCTGTAATCTGGCTGATTTACACTCTTAGCCTGGGTCTGCTATAGGAACGGCCCCACTTCCCAGACATTATGCCATCCTATACCTCTTGGCTTAGTCCCTCCCTTGTCACTCCAGAACTTTTTGTTCCCTTTCTCCCAGAATCTGCCTGAAGCTGGTACAGTCATTCACATTGACATTGAGTGATGACATTTCTAGTTGAAACTAGCCTCCTGTTGTAGGAACTAATTTACAGCACAGCAGGAAGTCTATTGTTACCCATGGCTTCCAAGACAAGTCTATTCCTTTCTAAGCCAACATCAGAGCCTCTCCTGTTTGTCTGTGAATGACCTCCAACAGAAGAAAACAGTCCTCTTATTCCAAGCTGAGTCACATCTCAGGATCTGTTAGCTTATTGAAAGGAAGCCCTTCTACCTTGGAGAATCAGATTTGCTGCTAGCCAAAACAGTGAACAAAGAAAGCAACCAAGATTCTGTAACAGAAAATCATTTTATATGCACAGTTCGGAAGATAAATTTCTTGTATAAAAAAAATTATACTCCATCCCATCCCTCTTTCTGTTACAAACATACAAAAACTGCCGCAGAAAAGGCCATTTAGTCTACTGAGTCTGCTTGATTTTGTAGCTAGCACCCTATTCTGTAGCTGCCCCTTCCTCCCTACCCCCCTCTCTTGATCCTCCCTTTTGCCCTGTCTCAGCCTCCCTTGAAGTATCCCACTGTTCTTCAGGCCACTACCTTTGTTGGTAGTGCATTTCATTCTGCCACCACCATCTCTGTAAAAAAGTGCCTTCTCAATTCCTTCCTAAACCTTCCACCCTCTAATCTCATATCGTGGCCTTGAATGTCCCTCTCCACCCTCCTCTTGAACAGTCCCTCCATGCCTGTCTTGTTTAGTCCCCTCACGTACTTGAAGGTCTCAAACAAATCTCCCCTGTCCCTCCTCTCCTCCAGTGAGTACATTCAACTGTCTACTTTCATATGGTGACTCACCCAGACCCTGGATCATTTTTGCTGCTCTGTGTTGCATCCATTACAGTAATCTAATGTCCCTCTTTAGGTGTGGGTGCCAGAACTGCCCGCAGTACTCCAGGTGGGGTCTGACCAGCGATCTATACAATGGCAGAATCACTTCCCTCTCCTTTAGGTTGTACCCCTTACAATACAACCCAGCATGTTGTTGGCTATTGCTGCTGCTTTTCTACACTGTGCAGAGTTTTTATTTGCTCCCATAATGAGCACCCCCAGATCTTTCTGTTCCTCCAAAACAATTTATATTTACTGGTTAGTGGTTATAAACCACTGCCAGCAAGTGCCCAGTAGCTCCATAAACCACATATGTGGTTTATGAAGCTCCATAAACCATGGGCAGAACAGTACCACAGCATCACCAGAAAAAACACCAGACAAGCTGTCATCGCACTGGATGTTCACAAGCGCTACACAATCGGTCACTCAGCACGAGACAAGCTTGTCGGCGGTAACAGATACCCTCACAAAGTGACAAAAAAGAAAATTTAAATGAAAAAACACCAAAAACCAGTAAATATAAAAAATAAAACATGGATAAGTGTGGTTCTGTGGGTTTGTTTGCAACCCCTTGGTGTGTGATGCCAATAAAAACCCCTCAGGTTTTGCCTTCAGGGTTTATGGGGCATCACACACCTCAGGAATGCATAAAATCCCCATAAACCACACTTCTCCATGCATTATTCTATATGTAATCCTCTAGCATGGCACCTAAGAAATGTCTGATTTTCCAGTAAGTGTCTGTAATTCCAATTACATCTAATCTCTCCCAACAAACAAATGCCTGAGCCTTCCAGCTTTCTTATTCATGCTTCTGACATTAGCTTGTGTACTATTCTATACAGGAATATTATTCCTTGTGATTTGATTTTTATTCTCCTTATATAGGTTTCTTTATTCCGGTGGCTCTCCAACAACCTAGCAGCCTTTGTGTTGGGGGACACAGTTGACTGATTTTGTTTGCAGGGCGGGTTGCTGATAAGAGCAGTTTCTGTATTTCAGCTGCTATTCAGAGGGTCTTGGCACTGACTAATGAGGAAGCACAGTGTGAGACAACAGGAGTCAGTTAACTTTAGCCACTGACACTTCCCACCCACTCACCCGGAGGTAGTCCTACTTATATAGACGCAAAGAACTTGATTGACAGCAGGTACTTCCTAGGCAGGGACAAGAAGTGAGGAAGCAACAGTCCTAAGCAGGAATCTCACAACATCACTGGAACAAACATACACAAAAAAAATGGTTTTCAGTACGGAGGTAGTTAGTTGCCATGGCAGTGGGGCACTCATCTTCCAGGGACTGCTTTGGAGGATGGGTCAGTGTCCTACATGTAGAAGACTGAATAACCTTAGAGCTCATCTGGATGTGGTATGGAGAGAGATATCCAGCCTACGTCATCAGCTATACTGGAGTTCAAGCCCCTACATCTTCTCCAACAGACACCCACTGGCCCAGGGGGGTGGAATGTGGTGGGTTGGGGGTGGAGTTACAAGGATGGACAACGCAAGAGCTACTCAGACCAATATCATTCCCATGGCAAACCACTTAACACCAATGGAAATGATGCAAGATCCTAACTTGTCGAGAGGTAATCCTGAGCTGGTCAGGGGGACTAGACAGAACACAGAAATGGCATCTAAAGGCAGCAAGGATAAACGTGGAGGACAGAATGGAGAAACGGCATCCGAAGGCAGCAAGGAAAATTGAGGAGAATCCAGGAGTAAGCAAGTTTTTGTTCTGGGGGACTCAATGATTAGAGGAGTTGAGTCCCACCTAAGTAAAGGTACGCAACCTAAAGTGATGGTTAAATGCCTCCCTGGAGCATCAGTACAGCGCGACACAAAATGCAAATGCAAAGGCTAGTGGACAAAGCAGAGAAAGGACTCAATGTACTGATTTGCCTTGGAACTAACAAGCTATCAGTACGGATGGTGGAAGAAACCGAGCAAAATTTCATTAAGCTGAGGAGAGGTTGAATGCTCGAACAACCTCCCTGACATTCTCGGAGATTCTCCTAGTTTGGGGACAAGTGGATTGCGTGGACAAGATCAGGAACAAGGAGACTGAAGAATCCAATGCTTGGTTACAAGAATGGTGTCATGAAAAAGGATATCATGTCATAGGCTCATGGGAGAGTTTCTGCGAAGAAACCTTTTCGAATTTGATGGACTTCATCTTACCGAGGAAGGAGTGAGCATGTGAGCTCAGAAATTTGACATCCATCTCAATCATTTAAACTAGATGGGGGGAGTCTAACATTAGGGAACCTATCAGAGACTGCACTGTTGATAGGAACTTAGTTGTCACTAACCACAAGCAGGAATTTCTCCCTTATGACCTAGGAGAACATGTAGGGAACAGTAGGAGAATACAAGGGACCAAACAAGGGGCCTTGCAGCCACAACCCAGAAGGTGGAACCAGAAGTAGTGAGAAAAAGCAAGGAAACTGGACTATGGAAGGGGATGTACATCAATGCCAGAAGTCTAGGTAACAAATCAAGTGACCGGCAGGCATTGATGGCAGAGTCATGAGTGGACCTGGCAGAGACTTGGGCCTCAGAGAAAAACGACTGGGACCTCTCGGTCCCAGGCTACACCCTATTCAGGCAGGATAAAAGGGAGGGCGGAGGAGGGGTTACACTATATGTAAGGGAATGGATTAATGCCATCTCAGTCGATTTCAACAAAAACAAGGGTGTGGAATCCCAGTGGATGCAACTCAGCTCAGAAACGGGGAAAAGGATCTACATAGGGGTAGTATGTTGGCCTCTGGAGCAGGCTGAGGGCAGAGATTAAGAACTCCTATGGGAAATAAGAGATGTAACACCAGAAGGGAAAACATTGGTGGTAGAAGATCTGAACATTCCCAGTGTTGAATGAGACTTCCCAGTGGCTGGTTCTTCTAGAAGTCAAAAGGTGGTTGATGCCGTTCAGGATTGCCTACTTACACAACTAGTTAATGCTCTAACTAGGCTGTACACTATCCCTGATGTGGACTTCACAAATTTGAAGGTAGTAAGTGTCACTGAGGTTAGGAAGCCACTCACCAACAGCGATCAGTGTGGTTCGGGTTGGCCTTAGAATCTCAATCCAGGACAGGAGTTTTACATTTTAGAAGAGCTAATTTTGACAAAATGAGGTAAGTAGTCAGGAACAAATTGGCAAGGGATACATGAGCATCTAGAGCTGGAAGACACATGGGGCTGGTAAAATAGGCCATATTGGAGGCTACCAAGATGTGCGTAAGGACAGTAACAAAAAAGAAGAAACATAAAAACACATGCGGCTCACTAACCAAGTCAGGACGGCAATTAGGACCAAAAGGGAGGCATTTAGAAACTATAAAAGAATCCTAGGTGACAAAAAATAGGAAGTTTACATTCAGAAGAATAAGGAAGTGAAGAGTATGGTTAGATCAGCCAAGGTCACAATGGAGCTTCAGCTGGCAGAGGGGGTTAAGGCAGGGAATAAACACTTTTTTAGATATGTACAAAAAATGAAAGAAGGGGGAGGAATAGCAAGACTTATGGATGGCGAAAGTACCTTGGAAGAGTATAGGCAGAAAGTCACTGTTCTGAATAATTTTTTTTGCTCCGTGTTCAGCAAGGAACTCATAGGCCCTTTACCGGACAGTGGTATCAAGGCTGCTGACAAAGGGATCCTACCAATGGAAACACTATCAATCACTACCATCAGGGTCAAGGAAGCCCTGGAAAATCTCAGGGAAGACAAATCACCGGGGCCAGATGGAATATACCTGAGAATGCTAAAGGCAGGAGAGTTGGCAGATCCGTTGGCACATTTGTTCAACAGTTCACTTCAGTCGGGAGTAGTTCTGAGTGACTGGAGAACAGCAGATGTGCTGCCTCTACATAAGGGAGGGAGCTGTGAGGAGGCAGGCACCTACCAACTGGTCAACCTTATGACAGTAGTGGGGAAGCTAACAGAAGCCTTAATAAAACAGATGGTGGAGTACCTATATAAGAATGGCCTTCAGGATGATAGACAACGTGGGTTCATAGTGGGTAGGTCATGCCAGATGAATCTAATCACATTTTTGACTGAGTGACTAGGGAATTAAACAGAGGCCACCTAGTGGACCTCCTCTACTTTGACTTCAGTAAGGCCTTTGACTCGGTGCTACACAATCACCTGCTGACAAAGTTTTAGGATCTGGGAGCAGTCAAGAGCATACTCATGTGGGTAGGTAATTGACTTAAGGACAGCAAACAGAGAGTGATCGTCAACAGGGAGAGGTCAGAGGAAGGTGAGGTTACTAGTTGGGTGCCACAAGGGTCAGTGTTAGGGCCAGTCCTGTTTAATGCTTTTATCATTGACATTAGTATAGGTATACAGGGAAAACTTGCTCTGTTAGTAGATGATACCAAGCTAGGAGGAAGGGTGGACTGTGAGGAGATGGTTAGGGACCTACAAAGAGACCTTTACAGGCTGAAAAGATGGTCTAACATCTGGCAGCCGATGTTCAATGCAAAAAAGTGCAAAGTGATGCATCTGGGTAAGGGGAACCCGAGAACAGTATACAGGCTTAATGGGATCCAGCTCAGTGCATCACGGGAAGAAAGGGACATAGGAGTCATCATTTGCAATACCCTTAAACAGACCAGCTAGTGGAACACAGATTACAGCATGCCACCAGAATGCTAGGGTGCAACGGAAGGGGATTCAACAGCAGAAGCAGGGAGGTTATACTCCCTCTCTACAGGTCCCTGGCAAGGCCCCATATGGAGTACTGTGTCCAGTTTTGAAGTTCACATCTTAAGAAGGATAAGAACATGCTGGAGACCATTCAGAGAAGGGTGACCAAGATGATTCAGGGCCTCATATGAGGGGCGTCCAGAAGCATTGAATATGTTCTCTCTGGAGGCTAGGAGGGAGAGAGGGGACTAGATTGAAACATGCAAATTCCTAAGAGGAATAAACAAGATGCCCTCCTCTGACATGTTCAACAGAGTTACTGGCTCCAAAACTAGAGGTCACGAGTGGAAGTTGGAGGGGTGCTTCAAGAGGGGGTTTAGGAAACACTGTTTTATAGAAAGGGTAGTAGAACCATGGAATAGGCTTCCCACTGAGGTGGTGCAAGCAAAGACTGTGATGTCATTCAAATTTGGGTGGGACAGAACTAATTCACGAACAAAAGCCGGACGAGCAGTCGGGAGTATAAATCAGAATGGGGGTTAGGTCCTGAGATCAGTATAGTTCTCAGGAACATTTGGGCAGACTAGATGGACCCTTGGTCTCCTTCTGACATAATTTTTTCTATGTTTCTGTGATTCTATAATAGACCATACCTTCATAACTCTGTATGTTTCTTCAAATGATGTAGTCTGCTTACCATCACCCTTCAGTAACATAATTATGGTTGGGCTGCTTTCTACAATCAACATCAGTTCCCCTTCTTCCTAGTTTGAAGTCTTACTCAGGACACTTTCTTTCCTCTCCAATGCATCATCTCCTCTTTTATTACACTGGAACCACTATACAGTCTCCTTGTGTCTCAGAAGATTCACCAGTGCCCCAAAAGCTGAATCCTAGCTAAATACACAGCCTCTCTGTCCGGCATCTATCACCCTAATCCTAGCATATTCATGCTCTACTTTGTGTTTCAGCTGCAGTATTTCAGAAAATACTATTGAGGAGGCTCTTCCCTTGAGTATACCTCCTAGATTCCTCAATTCCTGTTGTAGGGCCAATCCTACTTTTACTTATGACATTCAGCCCCATGTGACTGATGACTGCAAGCTCTTTCTCCTTCAACTGCCATCAAGCAGGTTATTCAGGCTATGATATGCACATGTTTAGCCCCTAGCAGGTAACATAGTAGGAAACTGAATCTTGATGTGTGCTACCTGTCAGTGATAGTAGACTCCTCCTCACTCCTCAGTCTTTCCCTTCAAGTATCACCAGATGCTCATAATATTTGGGTTGACAGGTGGGGGATTACCACACCTCCCCCCCTTATATATGCTCAAATGTACCACCCCTCTGCTACTTCTGGCTACTTTACTCATCATATCCCCCTCTTGACCCTGATGTGACTCCCTCCTCAAGCTAACTTTCTGCAAATTTATTCTCTTCATTGATCTCCAGTTACAGCATAAGATGATCCGTAAGCCCCTTATCCTTTGTCTTGAAGGCTGCTCTCTCCACACAACAGACAACAATTCAATTGGTATAGTACTAGCATATCTATTAATATATTGAATATACTGAATAAGAAACAGATGACATCTATACTGCACAGTGTCTGTCTATGTGAAAACCCCCAATTTTGCATGTTTTTCAATACTGCTTATTCGTACCCTTACTTTAAAGATGACTTTTTTAGGTTCCTAACTATAAAATACATTTTCATCAATGAAATCATATGATTCAGAGGGATCTTTTTCTGTTATGTGCAACTTGAGTAGAAGCAACAGAATTGTGTGGATTGCTTCTGTTACAGTAAGTAAAAACTATGGAAGACCATAATATTGTGCATTTTATATATGCTTTACAATGTTTGTAATATTACATTTTAGTAAATGGGACAACATTGCATGCATTTTAGTACATACTGAAAAGTATGGCAATCATATTTTAAATTTGATGTATATTGTACACAACAGAAACAAACTTATAGGACTCTCAGCATCCAAATACACGTGATTTCCAAAGAATTACATTTGATTTACACAATGAATTTGTATTCACAGAGGAAGGAGAAGGGGAAAGGCCACAAAAAAGTAACAGGAACTTGGACAGAGGAGGGTGGACACCAGTACTTTTTTCAGAGCAGAGTCCTGCGGTGACTTACTAATCTTAAAGTGGACAAAGCAGTGGGGTCAGATGGGGTGGATCCAAGGGTACTGAGGGTGCTCGGGGAGGTACTGGCTGCACATTTGGTAGTCCTTTTTAAAAGCTCACTGGAAACAAGAGTGGTTCTGAAGGACTGTAGGAGGGCAGATGTAGTCCCACTTCACAAAAGTGGTAGCAGGGAGGAGGCTGTCAAGTATAGGCCAGTCAGCCCGATATCAGTGGTGGGAAAGTCAATGGAATCACTGCTAAAGGAAGAGATTGTAGAACATCTTGAATCCAGTGGGTTACAAGGCCTGAAGGAGCAGGCATTCATGGGATAGGGGTGGGGTAGGTCATGTCAAATGAAGCTGATAGATTTTTTTGATTGGGTGACCAAAGAATTAGATCAGGATGGAATGGTGGAAGTGGCCTACCTAGATTTCAGTAAGGCTTTCGACACCAAGCCACATAGGAGACAAGTAAGCAAGATGGGTAGCATATGGGTCCAAAGGTGGTAAACTGGGTAAGAAACTGGTCAGGAGACAAGCAATAGAAACATAGACTTTGACGGCAGATAAGGACTGCTTGGCCCACCCAGTCTGCCCATTTCCCTACCTATTGGATAGATTGCAGATCCTAGTTTTACCAAAAACCTACTTCCTCCTAGTTCCCACTAGAATTGCCATATGTCTGTCCCATGCATTCTTAAATTTCCCCATTGTTTTTGACACCACAACCTCCTCAGGAAGGCTGTTCCATGCGTCCACCACCCTCTCTGTGAAAAAATAATTCTTTATGTTGCCCCCGAGTCATCCTCCCTCTATCTTCAAATTGTGCCTTCTTGTTCTTGCACATCTCTTTTTCTGAAAGATGCGACCCTTTTGGGCTTTGTAGATTCCCTTGAAGTCCCCCCCCCACCATTCCATATAAAGCTCTCTTAGTATCTCTTCATATGGCTTCTGGTGCAGACCCTGCACCATTTTAGTTGCCCTTCTCTGGACCGCCTCCATCCTGTCTATGTCCATGTGGAAATGGGGTTTCCAGAACTGCAAGCAGTACTCCAGATGAGGTCTCGCCAACTGTTTGTACAGAGGGATAACAGCTTCTTGTTCTACTGGTGATGCCTCTTCCTATGCATCCCAGTATTCCCTTAGTCTCCTTGCTACCTTCTCACATTGCTTGCCTACCTTTATGTTGTCTGATATGACTACACCCAGGTCCGTTTCCATTTTTGTTGTTGTGAATACCTCGACCCACTGTGTACTCTTCCCCTGAGTTTTTGTTTTCCAGGTGCATTACTTTGCACTTCTTTGCATTGAATCTAAGCTGCCATACTTTTGATCATTCCTTCAACCTTGCCAAGTCCTGTCTGATCCTTTCCACCCTCCACCTTGTGTATCAACCCTGTTGCAGATCTTTGTGTCATCTGCAAAGAGGCATACTTTCCTTCCAGTCCCTCCACAATGTCACCTATAAAAACATTAAAGAGGACTGGTTCCAGTACTGAACCCTGCAGTACCCCACTAGCAACCCCCCTTTCTTCGGAGTGGACTCCATTTACTGTTATCCTCTGTGTCCTGTTGTCCAGTCAATTTTTTACCCAGGTTACCACCCTGGGACCGGATCTATGATACTGCATTGACAATTTCATGTTGACTCAATATTACCCCGACACCTCTACATCAACCGCAATTGCGGCTGGGATGTGCTGGCATGTGGAAACATCTTGTTTTGCAGGGGGGCTGTGCCCCTGTACCACCCATGTAGGGGGCTGTACCCCCTGCAGCCCCCTGTTTAGGATTCTCAATTCTGAGACAGAGCTGAGTCAGGGATGGGATGCAGGACCTTGGAGAAGAGTGCCAGGGTCCCAAGCAAACTTTACAGCAACATGGCAGTGTTGTCTGTATTGCCCCCTTCACTGTAAAGTTGTTGCTGAAGAGCCGGTATACTGCTGGGACCCACTTCCAGGCCAACTAACTTGTTTATTACTCTTTTGTGTGGGACTGTGTCAAATGCCTTGCTAAAGTCTAGGTAGGCCATGTCCAAAGCCCCTCCCTGGTCTATACTTTGGTCACTCAGTCAAAGAAATCTATGAGATTTGACTGACATGACCTTCCTGCTGTGAAGTCATGCTGCCTTGGGTCCTGTGCCCCACTGATCTCTAGATACTCAAAAATTCTTTCTTTCAGAAGTGATTCCATCATTTTCCCTACCACTGAGATCAAACTAACAGGTCTGTAGTTTCCTGCCTTTGCCTTGCTCCCACTTTTGTGAAAGAGAATCACATCCTCCCTCCTCCAGTCCTCAGGTACCACACCATCCTCCCATGATTTGTTAAAAAGGGTAGTTAGTGGTGCCACTAGTTTTCCCTTTAGTTCTTTTAGAATTCTGGGGTGAATCCTGTCAGGCCCCATTTCTTTTTCCACCTTTAGTTTAAGAGTTCTTTCAGGACCCTTTCTTCAGTGAATGGACTGGTTTTGACTCCCTATCCAGTGTGCTTCTATTATTTGGTTTAAGTACCTCCCCCTCCTCTTCTTTTGTGAATACTGAGTAGAAGTATTCATTCAGTATCTCTGCTCTGTCACTGTTACCCTCTGCCCACTCCCCTTTCTTTTATTAAGCCTCTCTATCCCTCCCCTTGATCTTTCTTCCCTCCCTAATGTACCTATAAATGGTTTTATCTCCTTCTTAACTGAGTTGACTATCCTTTCCTGAGTTTGGGCCTTTGCTATTTTGACTGCCTTCCCCACTTCCTTCTGCTTTAACTGGTATAGTTCTCTGTCCTGTTCCTTCTGTGTTTCTTTATACTTCCTGAATGCTAACTTTTTCTCCCTTACCTTCCCCACCACCTCTTTTGAGAACTATAGAGTTTTTTCTTTTATTTTGTTTATCTACTTTACATAGAGGCTTGTTGACTCTGTGATGGCAGCTTTGGTTTTTCCCCATTGTTCCTCCACCCCACCTTCTTGCCTGTTTGCTAGTGCTTTTCTGAGGCACTCCCCCATTTTGCCAGAGTCAACCCTCCTAAAGTCCAATACCCTCACCTCTCACCTTTGTGTGACTTAACTTTATGGCTGTGTTTATCATGAACCAAACTGTTTGGTGGTCGCTTGTTCCCAGATGGCTACCCACTTCTAAATCTGAGATCCTCTCTCCATCCCCATTTGAGAAAACCAGGTCTAAGATTGCTCCCTCCCGAGTGGGTTCCAACACTAGCTGTCTGAGGCATGTCCCCTGTAGGGCATTGAGAATTTCCCTGCTCTTGGATGTGGCTCCAGCAAAGGTGTTCCAGTTAACATCTGGCATATACAGGTCCCCCATCAACAATGTCTCCCTCATTTCTGCCATTCTAAGTATGCCTTCTATCATTTCCTTATCCATTTCCTCCCCCTGAGATGGGGGTCTATATACAACCCCTGTACAGATTGTGGTGCCATTTCCTGACTGTAGGGAGATCCACAGTGCCTCCTCTCCTCCCTGTTTCCCCTTTACTTCTGTTGCTTTGATCCCTTCCCTTACGTAGAGATCTACTCTTCCTCCTCCTCTTTTACCCTCCCTATCCCTCCTGTAGATTGTGTACCCTGGTATGCTGACATCCCAGTCATGGTTCTCTGTGTACCATGTTTCTGTGACTGCCATGATGTCCAGGTGTCCCTCTTCTATCAAGGCCACTACAGTAGTTCAGGGAGCTTGTTACCCAGACTACATGCATTGGTACTCATTGCCCTCCATTTTTTGATAGCCTTACCCCTTTTATTCCCATCCTGTAGTTACTGTCTTTGCCTTTTTCTCCATTGACTCCTGTCCTGCTCCTTATCAACTTCTCTACCTTAGTGTTTACCTCACTAACTACTCTGTTTTTTTTTGGGTGGGGTTCCACACTTCTTTTCAGTGCCTCCCCTTGGCTAGTTTAAATGCTTGCCAATGAAGCATTTAAACCTATCACCCAGGATCCTGGTTCCCATCCTGGACAGATGCAGACCATTGCATCCCTACAAAACAGGGTACTAAATGAGAAAAAGACCGAGGTAGAAAGGTCAGTGGGGGATGATGCAACAGAAGATAAAGCCATCAAAAAATGGAAAGCAATGAGTACCAATGCCCGTAGTCTGGGTAACAAGCTTCCTGAATTAGTGGCCTTGATGGAGGAGGAACATCTGGATATTGTGGCAGTCACAGAAACATGATACACACAAAACCATGAGTGGGATGTAAACATACCAGGAAACACTATCTACAGGAGGGACAGGAGGGTAAAAGAGGAGAAGGAGTAGTTTTACATAAGGGAAGGAATAAAAGCAACAGAACAAAAGGGTAAACAGGGAGGAGAAGAAGCACTGTGGGTAAATTTGAGACAGGCAATGGCACCACAATCTGCACAGGGTTAGACAGACTTTCTCAGGGGAGGAAATGGACAAGGAAGTGATAGAAAGTATACTTAGAATGGCAGAAAAAGGGGAGATATTGCTGATGGGTGATCTGAATTTGCCAGATGTTAACTGGAGTGCAGTTGCAGCAGCCACTTCGAAGAGTGGAGTTATTCTAGATGCCCTATGGGGGCATGCCTTAGACAACTAGTATTGGAGCCCACTCGAGAGGGAGCAATCTTAGACCTGATTCTCTCAAATGGAGATGGAGAGAGGATCACAGATGTAGAAGTGGGTCGCCATCTGGGAACTAGCGACCATCGAACAGTATGGTTCACAATAAACACAGCAATAGAGTCAAGCCATACCAAGGCAAAAGTACTGGACTTTAGCAGGGCTGACATTGCCAAAATGGGTGGGTGCCTAAGGAATGCACTAACAAATGGGCAGGAAGGAGGGGTGGAAGAACAATGGGGAATAATAAAAACTACCATCACAGAGGTAACGAGCCTTTGTGTGAAGCAAATAAACAAAACAAGATGATGTAAGAAACCACTATGTTCTCAAAAGAAGGTGGCAGTGAAGGTTCAAGAGAAAAAGAAAACATTCAGGAAGTACAAGGAATCGCAGGAGGAGCAGGACAGAGAACTGTATCAGTTAAAGCAAAAGGAGGCTGGGAAGGCAGTCAGAACAGCAAAGGCCAAAACTGAGGAAAAGATAGCCAACTCAGTTAAGAAGGGGGATAAAACCTTTTATAGGTACATCAGGGAGCGAAGGAAGACCAAGAGAGGGATAGTGAGGCTTAATAAAGGGGAGGGAGGGTGGGCAGAGGGAGACTGTGAAAAGGCAGAGATACTAAACAAATATTTTTGCTCAGTATTTACAAATGAAGAGGGGGAGGTACATAAAACAAACAGTAGAAACACTCTGGATACAGAAGTTGATACTAGCCCATTTACAGAAGAAAGGGTTCTGAAAGAACTCTTAAAACTGTAGGTGGACAAAGCAATGGGGCCTGATGGGATCCATCCCAGAATTCTAAAAGAACTAAGGGTAGAACTAGTGACACCATTGACTACTGTTTTTAACAAATCATGGGAGGATGGGGTGGTACCCAAGGACTGGAGGAGGGCAGATGTGATTCCCCTTCACAAAAGTGGGAGCAAGGCAGAAGCAGGAAACTACAGACCTGTTAGTTTAACCTCAGTGATAGGGAAAATGATGGAATCACTTCTGAAGGAAAGAATTGTTGAGTATCTTGAGGCCAGAGGGGCACAGGACCCAAGGCAGCATGGATTCACAGTGGGAAGGTCATGCCAGATGAATCTGATAGATTTCTTTGACTGGGTGACCAAAGTAGTAGATCAGGGAGGGGCTGTGGACATGGCCTACCTAGACTTTAGCAAGGCATTTGACACAGTCCCACACAAAAGATTAATATACAAGTTAGCCAGCCTGGGAGTGGGTCCCAAGATGACAGCCTGGGTAAAGAATTGGCTGAAGAATAGGACACAGAGAGTAATAGTAAATGGAGTCCACTCAGAAGAAAGGAGGGTTACTAGTGGGGTACCTCAGGGTTCAGTATTAGGACCGGTCCTCTTCAATGTCTTTATAACCGACATTGCAGAGGGACTGGAAGGAAAGTATGTCTCTTTGCAGATGACACAAAGATCTGTAACAGAGTTGATGCACAGGATGGGGTGGAAAGGATGAGAAGGGACTTGGCAAGGTTAGAGGAATGGTCAAATGTGGCAGCTTAGATTCAGTGCTAAGAAGTGCAAGGTAATGCACCTAGAAACAAAACCCAGGGAAGGAGTCATGGATGCAGGAAGCGAGTAGCAGGGACACCCCGCGAGCCCGACGCTGGCCCATTTAATTTTACTATTTTATGCGATTACCAGAGGCAGCGAGGTTCACCGACAACAACAAGAAGCCAGGGAGGATCTGGAGAGGTGAGCGGATGGACCCAGAGATGCGCGAGCCCCCAGGCATACCCACGCCAGCGACCCTGAGAAGGCTATGAAAGACGAAGGCCTCGGAGCTACAGCCGCATAAGGCAGGCAGTGATCTGCTGCGGAAGCGCCATTAATCTTAGCACATTTTCTAGAGGAGATTACCCCTGAAAGATATGATGTTGGGCATGGCTGGAGAGATTAAGGAGCTTAAAGGAGCGATATCAGAAATCAAACGTAAGGTCCTGGACAATGAAGTGCGCATTAAATCCCTAGAGGGCACGAGAGAAAGGACTGAGACAGACATAAATAAATTTACCCAGAGAATGCAGAAGTTAGAGGTTAAGTTAGAAGACCTTGAGGGTAGGAGTCGACGCAATAATGTTGTGTTCATTGGCTTACCCGAAAAAGTTGAGGGCCAGGAGCCTATAAAATTTGCACAGAGAATGACAGAAAAAATTGTGGGGCCATCACCCTTTGGGCCTAAGTTTATGGTGGAGAGGGCACATCGATCTCACGCCTTACCGCCACCAGATCGTCTACCAGGCCTTTCATTGTAAGATTCCTTAATTATCAGGAAAGGCAACCCTTATTGATAAAGTAAGAGAGGAGAAAGATGTATACTGGGAAGGAGTCCGGATTAGAGTGGCGCAAGATCTGCCCTTATCTGTTCGTTAGAAAAGAGCCATCTTCCATCCCTGGTGAAACAGCTAATTGCAGCAGAGTTAAAATTCAGGATGGGTTATCCTGCACGACTACAGTTTTTATTAATAAGGAATAGAAGCCTTGAATCCTTGGATCTTGCTGACAGCCCTACAGAGGCATTTCCAGCACTTTTCAAAGAAACATGACCTGGGACGAGTGATACAATCGTAGGCCCTGCCATGTTGTGGACTATATTCAGACTATTGATATCATAAATTGCTTATTTTACTCCCCTTCCTAGTTTGGGCATTACTTTATAAGTGACTGATATTTGCTCAAAACAAACTAATGTTTTGTTTGTTACAGTTTAATGGAACAGATATCGGATCGGTTGTCTGGAAAAAAGGCTCATGGCAGATGTATATTTAAGTATACGTCTTGGACTTGTACCAAACAAATGTGAAGGGGGGTTATTCTCACAATAGTGTGGAGGTTTGTTTGGGGTTTGCTGTCCTAATGACCCCCTCTTCTGTGGAAGGAATGTTCTATCTTATCTATGGGGGGGGGATGTGGTAACTCCTTCGGGGCTTAACATACAATTTATTATGTGGATGTTATCTTGACTGCCTATATATTTGAAGGTGTCAAGGAAAGGGATGTGGTGCTGTAGTATAAGTTGCCTTTTCATATTGTAAGGAGGGCGTGAGGGGCATGGAGGGGTGCAGGGCATCCTGGTATCATGGGCCATAAGGCGAATTGCATGGGGAGGGGGAGGGTAGGGAAAAGGTGGGGTAGTAGTGGGGATGGGGGAAGGATGCATTATGGGGGTTAAGAAATCTCAGTGGGGGGGCAGAAAATTGGGGGGTTTCGGAATGTGGGGGGGCGAGAGGGGGGGAGGGCCACAAGGCAGTCTTAGGGTTTCTGAACAGGAGGGCATGGAACAAAGATATATTTGCTATATTTCTATTAGGTTAGATGGGATCTGACATAGACATTAAATTTGGCACTTGGAATGTTAAAGGGGCGCCTCATAAGTTAAAACAGTATAAGATCCTGAAGCATATCGAGACTATGAAGATAAAGGTGGCTTTTCTTCAGGAAACCCATTTATTGCAGGATGAGGCGATGAGTATGAGAAGAATGCAGATTGGGGAAATATTCTCTTCTCAGGGTACAACTAATAGTAGAGGGGTAATGATTTTAGTCCATAGACAAGTGCCCTTTTGTCCTATCAAAGTGGTACATGACAGTAAAGGCAGATTCTGCTCTAGTTAAGGGTAAGCCTTTAGTTTGGAGATTCTATTAGGTTCGTTATGGCCCAAATTCATAGTCAGGATTTTTAGCTGTATTGCAAAAGGCATTATTGCCATTTGCACATCTCCCTATCATAATAGGAGGTGATTTCAATCTGGTGTTGGACCCTATGCTAGATAGGTCCAAGTGCAACCATTTAGCCTTTACTTCGGATGTTTTGGTCTTTAATGATTTGCTAACTTGCCTAGACCTGGCAGATGTTTGGAGGGTGCTCCACCCTAGAGTAAGGGAATATACTTTCTTTTCTCTGGCTCACGGTTCAAGATCCCGTATAGATTATATGTTAGTCTCCCGGGGGTTGCTTAAGGGGTTGGCAGGGGCCGAAATTGTGATAGCACCCCTTTCTGACCACTCTATGGTGGAAATGGTCATTGCCCTTCCTTCTGCTACCCGAAAGGGTGGCAGGTGGAAGGTAAACAATCAATTGTTGAGGTGCCCAAAGTTGGTCAAGGATTTGACCTCGAAGATAGATGAATTCACTGTGACTAACACAAGAGAAGAGGTTAGGCCTGATATTCTCTGGGCGACCTTTAAGGCATACATTATAGGGTTGCTGATTAGTCAGGCGTCTAGAAAAAAGAAAGAGACCAATTCTAAAATCTTGGCCCTGCTGGAACAAATGAAGGTCCTGCAGGATGCTCTGGTTGTTAACCCCCGAGAAGAGACTGAAACCAAACTAATTCAAGTCAGGAACACTTATCTCAAATTGTTGGGCGACCAGGCTGAGTTAGCAATTATTAAAACAAAAGCCAATTACATCGATCAGGGCGATAAGCCCGGTAGGTTTTTGGCTAGAAGGCTGGCTCAAATGGAAGCTTCTCGTCTGGTAGAGGGACTATGGTCGGAGCAGGACAGGTCCATCAAGACAAACCCGATGACATAATTCAGATTTTAGAAGCTATTATGAGGATCTTTATGGTCCTATGAGTGTCCCCAGGCAGGAAATAATCTCTTCCTACCTAGAGGAAATTTCCTGCGAAGTTAGGGAGAATAGAGCAGGGATACTGACTGCTCCCATTACTTATGGGGAAATAAGAAGGTAATAAAATCTACCAAACGATAAGACACCTGGCCTGATGGGTTCTCACCAAATTTTTATAAGGTTTTTTCTCCTTCCTTAGTCCCCATGTTGGCCAGGCTATTTCAACATATTCTTTCTGGAGCGGTGGTGGATAAGTATATTTTCGAGACTCTTATAGTGGTGTTGCTTAAGCCAAATAGGCCTCCAGAGAAGCCTGATAGTTACAGGCCCATCTCTCTTTTAAACTACGATATAAAAATCTTAGCCAAGATACTTGCAGATAGGATGAGGAGAGTGGTGCCTGGGTTGGTAGGGGCAGAGCAAGTTGGTTTTATGCAAGGCAGGTCATCGACAGACCATTTCAGGACTCTTGCTCATGTCTTCTCGGCGTCCGAGGGGTCAGTAATACCTCAGGTGTTGGTCTCCTTGGACGCCGAGAAGGCATTTGATAGGGTGCATTGGGGGTTTTTGTTTCAGGTATTGAGTGCGTTTGGTTTTCCCAAAATTTTTATTGACTGGATCAGGGCGTTCTATACTGATCCGACGGCCAGAATTGTCTGCAATGGGGTTATTTCTTCACCTTTCCGGTTACAGGTGGGCACAAGACAGGGATGCTCCTTATCCCCTCTCCTTTTCAACCTCTATCTTGAACCACTGATTAGGCGAATAATTCTCTCAAAGGAGATTAAGGGTATTCAAATTAGGAACACACCATTAAGGTGACAGCATTTATGGATGACTTGTTAATCCATGTTTCTAAGCCAGCATCTTCGATTTCTGCACTACTAGAAATTATTAGAGAGTTTAGTAGGTTAGCTAATTACAAATTAAATCAAGGCAAACTGTGGTGTATCCCTAAATAATAGGGTCCTTAAATCGGATGTGACCAAATTTGGTTTGGAGTGGAGCCCTAAGTCTCTGAAATATCTAGACCTCACTCTAACAACTAACCCCGAAAGATTCCGTACTCTCAATTTAGATAACTTGATGCGTACTGTAGAGTCAGATTTGAAAAGGTGGGCACATTTACCTCTTTCTCTGTGGGGCAGAATTAATGTGATAAAGATGAACGTATTCCCTAGATTATTTTACCCTCTGTGCAATCTTAACATATGGATTCCGCTAGCATGGTTCAGGAAGTTGCATGGGCTCTTGGCCGATTTCATTTGGAACTATAAGAGGGCAAGGATGACCTATACCAAATTGGTGGCTCCAAGGACCCAAGGAGGCTTGAGGTTGCCTCAGTTTGCGTTGTATTTTTGGGCGGCCCATGTGAACAGATATGGCAGATGGATGTTTTCATCGGTCCATGGTTCTGAAGGGGAATACCTCCCACTCTGGGTTAATTTGGAGGTCAGTTTAATTAAGGCTTTGGGATATAACCCTGAAACCCTTTTATATAGTAGCCTAAAATCTCTACCCCAACTCAAAAATATGCCCATCGGGGTGTCTCTTAGGGTGCATGACCAAATGTGCAATTTTCTGGGCTACAAGTACACTCTAGATGGCTCCCAACCAATTGTAGGAAACCCTCAATGGCGTATCACCAATCGGATGATTATGTCTAGCTGGTTGCCTGAACTGGGCGTGTGTAGATGGGCAGACCTTCTCAATGAAGAGGGTAAACCGCTACACGGTAGCTAGAATAATGCATGAGTTTAAGTTGTCGGGCAAGGTAGTATTTAAAGTATATCAACTAAGACATCTCTAGTGCAAAAATGAAGATGGGGACAGGTTGTGTCTCGTGAGACCTTTGGTCGGAACTCAAGCCAATCATAGGTTCCCGATGCAATTTCTAAAATTTATAAAGTGTTGTTTCACCAGGTTGTTAAGGACAATATAGCTCCGCTTCCTATTGGGCTAAGGCTTTCCTGATGGTACATTTGACTGGGCCAAGATCTGGGGGGATTGTTACAAATACTTGCGACAGGATTGTCTTAGATTAACCCATCTTAAGATCTTGCATAATATCTATTATACGCCCCAGAAGCTAGTGGACCTGAAGATATTGTAGGAGTCCAAATGCTACAGATGTGGCTCAAGGGAAGCTGATCTGTTGCATATTTTTTGGAATTGCCCAAGTGTTGCCATGCTGTGGAGAGAGATAAAAAATAGAGCGGATCCTTTGTTGGGGATTGAGGAACTGTTCATACCGGAGGTTTGCATATTGAGGGACCTGTCCTGCTCCTCGGTTAGATTGAGGAAGTACTATATAGCCATGATCTCTATCAATGTAAAGAGATTAGTTCTCAGACATTGGAAAGACTCAATTAGCACTGGGTATACAGAATGGTTGAGAGAGTTGTTAATGAATCTCAGGATTGAAAGAACAATAGCAATACTGCAGAACAGATTGCCTCTTTATGACCAGATTTGGTCCCGATTCGAAGCGGCCTACGCTTAGTGTCCTGGTGCTGATTTCCATGTCATTTAGTTTTTTTTTTTTTACGGACTGCCTTGTGGAGGGGGATGGGTGGAACAGTTCTTTCCCGTTTTCCTTTTCTGTTGTGTTTTCCTCCTTTGTGGGGAGGGGAGGAGCCAGGGTTTAAATGTGTAATCTGAATACTCAAGGGTCTACAATTGTAATTGTCTAAGTTGTAATTTGGAGGTTGGGTAGTTTAAACCCTGTGCCTTATACAGGTTTTACAGATGTATGATTACTTTGTACTTTGTTTTTTATGTGAGGGGTGGTGGGAGGGTGGGGGTTGGGGGTGGGGCTTGCTGGTTTTTGCTTTGGTCAAA
Source organism: Neoceratodus forsteri (assembly GCA_016271365.2). Classification (NCBI taxonomy): domain Eukaryota; kingdom Metazoa; phylum Chordata; order Ceratodontiformes; family Ceratodontidae; genus Neoceratodus; species Neoceratodus forsteri. The sequence continues at coordinate 561,353,182 of CM057458.1, forward strand.
TGTTGGTTGTTACGTGGAAATGGCCTGTAAGCCGCTTTACCCCCCATTATGGATGAAAGTCAATAAAAAGTTAATGGCAAAAAAAAAAAACCAGGGGAAGAGTACACAATGGGGGGTGAGATACTAACAACAACAAAAAAGGAAAGGGACCTGGGGATAGTCATATCAGATGACCTAAAGGTGGGCAAGCAATGTGAGAAGGCAGCAAGGAGGGCTGGGGGGATACTGGGATGCATAGGGAGAGGCAACACCAGTAGAAAACAGGAAGTTATTATCCCTCTGTACAGACAGCTGGTGAGACCCCATCTGGAGTACTGTGTGCAGTTCTGGAGACCCAATCTCCAAAGACATAGACAGGATGGAAGCTATCAGAGGAGGGCAACTAAAATGGTGCAGAGTCTGCACCGGAAGACATATGGAAGAGAGATGAAAGGAGCTTAATATGTATAGCCTCGAGGAAAGGAGGGAGAGGGGGGACATGATAGAAATGTTCAAGTACCTCAAGGGAATCAACAAAGTCCAAGAGGGTAGCATCTTTCAAAAAAAGAGGTGTGCAAGAACAAGAGGGCACAATTTGAAGATGGGGGGGTGGCTCATAGGTAATTTAAGGAAGTATTTTTTCACAGAGAGGGTTGTGGATGCATGTACGGCCTTCCGGAGGAGGTTGTGGAGTCAAAATCAGTGGTGGAATTCAAGCATGCATGGGACAGTCATAAGGCCATTCTAGGGGGTGGGGGTAGGAAGAAGTAGGTTGCTGGTTAACTAGGATCTGCAGCTTATCCAGTAGGTAGGGAAATGGGCAGACTGGGTGGGCCAAGCGGTTCTTATCTGCCATCAAATTCTATGTTTCTATGTTTCTATTGTGCCAGTATAGGTCTGCATCCCTCCAGGTGGACCCTCAGTCCCCAGTGAAGCCAAAATTCTGAGCTCTGCATCAGGTTTTCAACCATTCATTGAATCCCATGGTGCAGAGTACCCTAGCCTCACCCATGCCATAGACAGGCAGCACCTCCGAGAAGGTTACCGTGCATGCTACTTGTCTAAGGCCCCTTCCCAACTCTATAAACTCCTTCTGTACTGCTCTGATCCTATTCCCAGCCAGGTAATTTGTCCCTAGGTGGACAATGACATCCGGCTCCATCTCCTGTGCTACTGCTACCACAATCCTGAGGATTCACTTCCTGTCTCTCCCAGCCATGGTGCTGTGCAGGCTCCTTACCTTCTTCTCTCCCCCAGTTCTACCTTCCTAATGACTGAGTCCCCCACCAGGAGTTGTTTCCTTCCCCTGTGGGATCTCATGCCACCCTCCTCTGGGTCTCCTTTGTGGAGGTTCTCAGCATCCTTCTTGGTCTCCACTGTGGGTGCCTCCATAGAGGAACTACACTTCACCAGAATGGTGTATGAATTGTGGAGAGATACAACTGGAGGGATGTGCCTCTGATCCACCACTTTTCCTGAGCCCACCATGGGTCAACTGCTCCTCTTTCTTGGCAAACTCTGAGGCAGCAGCAGTGGCTCTAGTGGTCCCTAGGTGAGGGAGGAGGTTTTCTGACTCCTTGCCAGGTCAGCCAGGGGATGGGCAACCTCCTCCCTCAGACCAGAGAGTTGCCTGAAAATAGGGCAGCATCGCAGCCTCCAGAACATCTTCCAAAAGACTGCTGCCCCACAGCCAGTGCATTGCACCACTCCCCACATGTCTATCCCCCTTTCTGTTTATTTTTTCTTTTTTGTTAGTGTGTGTGAGTGTGTGCGTGTGTCTACCCCCTATGCGGCATGCTGAGCTGTTATGAATTTGACAGGTGTATGTCCTTTGCCCTTTTGGGGACGTGATGTCAGAACTTCTGGTATAAAGGAAATGATGCACTTAGGGTGGGAAGGGTGAGGGGCAGAGTGGATGGGACCAAGCCTGTGCCCTCCAGAAACAATCAGCTGCAGCTTTGACCCACCACCCCAGTGAGTGTTTTCATTCCTTTCAGCAAGTCAACCCGCACAATAATTTAAAATAAAATATGCCCTTTCAAAAACAATTTCAAACAGGGAAAAAAAAAAGCAGTAAACTGCACAACCTGTAAGCACAAGACAGTAATGAAACCTCTAAGCACAACCTGTAAGCACAAAACAAAATGGTAACACAGCAGTAACTCTTCTTGGCCAAAATAAGCCTTACTGTTTCTCTTGCTCTTCTAATGTTGTCCTTGCTCTGTCCTTTCAAGCAAACCCTAGAAGAAAAGAACTCAGGTGAAGCTACAGGGTAGGCGCATAATGCCAGTAAACCTAGTCTTCACCACAACACACCAACCAATCTGACTTTTAAATCTTCCTTCTGTTGGAAGATTATAAGCTTTTGTCAGCTCCACCCCCCAGTTACACTACTAATCCCCTGGAAGAGTTGTGGAAGAAAAACAATTAGCTCATTCAGTGTGAGAAAGTGAGTGCAACACCTTTAAGCCCAAAACAAAAACATGTAAGCACAAAACAAAATAGTGACAAAACAGTAAATTTGCTTAGCCTAAAGATAAAGATAGATCAAAATATAAAGCCTGTGAGAACAACCTGTGACAATTTACAGAAAATATACCTGGCAAAAAAGAAAAACAGTTTGAATCAGAGAAAAATAAAGCAGTAATCTATAAACACAAAACAGTAACACACCTGTAAGCACACCCTGCAATAATGTAGCAGAAAATATACCCTACAAAAAAACAATTTCAATCAGAGAAAAATAAAGTACTGTACAACCTGAAAGCACAAAACAGTAATAAAATCTGCAAGCAAAACCTGTAAGCACAAAACAAAATGGTAACACAACCGTAACTCTGCTTAGCCAAAAGATGCCTGAATGTTTTTCCTTGCTCTGTTAGTTACTCCTTGCTCCTTGCTCTGTCCTTTAAGGTCCTTGCTCTGCCTTTCAAGCAACCCCTAGTCTAGACAGAGGGTAATGGTAAACAGATTTCAGTATGAGGAAAGGATGATGACCAGTGGGGTGCCGCAGGGATCAGTGCTGGGACAAGTCCTCTTTAAAGAGCTAGTGGAGCCAAAACAGGCAAAAAGTAAAATAATACAAATTTTAGGTAGTAGTCAGCTGTAACTTTCTATTTCTGAAGTATTTTTCCTTTACCCTTTGCTCATCATAAAGTATTTTATGTGATAATATTGTGCTGGATGTGTGGAACAGCTCTTAGCCTGGCAGCTGACATATCTAGTTCTGCTGCCCCACGCTACATCATCAGCATTATGATCTCACTGACATTAATGCCACAGGTGAGTGACTTGGCAGTCACTCACTTACTGTTCCTAAGCAGCAGTGATGTCGCAGTCAGTGAGGCCATAATGCTGATGATGTAGTGTAGGGCAATAGCGCAAGATACCATATGTCAGCTGCCAGGCTAAGAGCTATTCCACACATCACACCTACTAACATCAGGTAAACAATCTTCTAATTAAACAAAGGAAAAAGGAAAAGTACCTCAGATATAAAAGGTAATGGTTGGCTGTTTTTAAAATCTGACATTAGTTGTAGTTGGTACACAAGCTCTTTAATGTATTCATAAGTGACACTGCAGAGGAATTGGAAGGGAAGGTCTGTCTCTTTGCAGATGACACCAAAATCTGAAATAAAGTGGATGCTTGGGGGTGGACAGAATGAGCAGAGTGATCAAGGGTATGGCAGCTAGGTTTCAATGCAAAAAAGTGCAAATAATACTGCTAGGGCACAGAAACCCAGAGGTGGAGCACAAAATGGGTGGAGTGGTATTGAGGACCACCAAGTAGGGGAGAGAGACCTGGGGGTTATCACATCTGATGACCTAAAGGTGACCAGGCAGTGCAGTAATGCAGTTGGGAGGGCTGATGGGATGCTATGGTGCATAGGAAATGGTATTTCCAGCAGAAATAGAGACGTGGTGTTGCCTCTGTATAGATTCCTGGTAAGACTCCACCTAGATGCGTTCAGTTCTAGAGACCACATCTCCAGAAGGACATAGAGAGAGTGGAGGTGGTCCAGGGGAGGGCAAGTAAAATGGTGCAGGGTCTGCATTAAAAGCCCTATGAGGAGAGACTAAAAGACCCCAATATGTACTCCCTGGAAGAGAGGATGGGGGGATATGATAGAGATGCTTAAATACCTCAAAGGGGTAAATAAGGTACAGGAGGGAAGTATTTTTTGTTGAAAAAAAGGTGTTCAAGAAAAAGGGGACTTGCAAGGAAGCTGGAGGGTGTAGATTCTGGAGAGATGCGAGGAAGTGGTGGATTACTGGAACAGCCTTCCAGTGGCGGTGGTGGGGGCAAGAACAGTGGTGAGGTTTAAGCATGCATGGGATAGGCATAAGGAAATTATAGTGGAAAGGAAAGAGCAGGGGGTGAAAGAGCTGGAGATCAAGTAGGATCCATGGTGATGTAGGTAGGGAAAAATAGGCAGACTGGGTGGGCCACGTGGTCCTTATCTGCTGTCAGATTCTATGATTAGACACAAGTGATTCTAACTGTAACATTTAAATGCATCATAGTGACTTTTTTTTTCTTGTTTAGCAACCAATTAAATATCACTAGGCACTATGTAAGTTTTCAAGGGTGACCCAAAAGCACTGGGAAGTTAAGTAACTTGCTCAGAGTCACACAGTATACAAGTGGAGGTTGTGGGAATAAAACCCATGTTTACTGGATGTACCATACTCATTCACAGCTCTAGGTCAGAATAGCATCAGGTACAACTGCGCAGTAACAACGCCGCCCTCAATATCAATGGCAAGTAACAATGCTGCAAGATACAATAGCGCCAATGGTAGGGGTCCAAAAACACATGCAGGACCACTACCATGGTAAGAAAACAAAGCAGCAACTTGTGTTTTTGCGGGGGGGGGGGGCACTGATGAGGGTCTCTGCCCTCCACCCCCTTCCCCGTAAATGAAATATCCAACTCTGTGTGGGGCAGATCTCGGGGAAAAAGAGGAAGCTTGGTGGTCATGGAATTTCAGCCCTTGGCTGTTACAAAAAAAGACAACAATGCACTTTGGGTGGGGGAAAATGATAAACTGCCATGCGACCAGGAACAGAACCCTGGTCTCCTGCACTATGCTGGCTAAGCTGCTGCTGCCTTAACCCTCTCCACCATGGGAGCAGCTCAACCAGCCACTGCAATTTCCTCATACTTGTGCAGTGCACCCTCACCATTGCCTGAATAGCTACATGGGTAGAGGTAGTTGACATATGCTATTCTATCCCTGTCACTATTGAGATATTGCGCAGTCCTGACAGCACGGTTTAGATGGCGCTGTTAGGAGTCGCTATTCTAAGCTGGTAGGCTCATTCATATCTTGTTACTCTAACCTTTAGGCTAGACTACCAGCAATTAATTCCAGTGCCAATGCTACACTATTACACGTGACATGGTTATCAAACTGCAAAGTACAAATTCAAGAATTCGCACTAGCAAATGTTCTATTACTTAATGTTTATTATGCTTGTCTGCCAATTGTGTCTATAATTCTTGGCCATTTGCAGAAGAGGGCCCTAATTTTCACAGCCTGGTGTAAGTGCAGTGCAGCTGTTTGCACTGAGCTTTCACTCGCCTGGCTCTGAGTAATATTCAGATTGACAGCGCTTGCCAACAGAGCGGCGCTATCTGACAATTGGTCTATGTTGCCGCAGCACTAAGTGGATCTATGCTTCCCCACCATGAACCAGGGCTGCATATGGCCCACAGGAATAGTACTGCCTGAAATGGGGTAGTATCAGGTCCCCTGTTGGCCATATTCAGCCCGAGCATGCAATGCACTAAAGGGCTATCTGCATGACTATTATGGGCTCATTTGCTTGGGGTGCAAGCCCATCAATGTCAAAATCCCTCCCTAGTGGTCTCCCTACTGATAGCCTGTTGGTATTATCTGTATGTTGCCCTGGTGTTCTAGCAGTCTCATCTCTCAGTCCCCCATTTGTATTATTTTAATATGTCATGGTGGTCTAGCAGTAGCCCCCCCCCATCTCCTGACTGCTTGTTTGTACTATTTCTAATATGCCCTGGTGGTCTACCAGAACCTTCCACTCTTAGTTGCCCATTAGTATTATTCATAAAAAGCCCTGGTAGTCTAGTGGTACCCCAACCCCCCGAAAGTCCATTTGTATTAATTGTAATATGCCTCGGTGATCTAGTGATTTCCCCCTATCCCCTGACTGTACATGCACCCCATCATCCACCCACTTGCTGAGAGCCCCTGCCCTGCACCCCACCTCATGCTGAGTGCTGGTCCTGTGAAGTTGGTGGCCAGCACAGCCCTCCTCGCACCTCCTTGGCCAGCTGCCATCTGACAGTCATGGAGCATGATCATGGGATCATGATCCATGACCATGACTATCAGATGGCAACCTGCCTGAGGAGGTAAGAGGAGGGCTGTGCAGGCTGCTAATTTCATGGGACTGGCACTTGGGGTTAGGGGGCTGCATGTACAGTTGGGCGGTGGGGGAACCACTATACCAACAGGGCATATTACAAATAATTACAAATGGGTGACTGGGAGGTGGGTGGCCACCTCTAGACTATCAGGGCTATTACAAATAATAAAAACAGGTTATGGGGGGGTACCACTAGACCACCAGGGCGTATTACAAATAATACCAAAGGCTATGGGGGTGAGCTACTAAATTACCAGGGCATAGTACAAATAGTACCAATGGGTGATTGAGGGAGTACCACTAGGCCACCAGGGCATATTATATAATGAAACTGGGCATTTGGTGGAGGGTGACATCATTAACCATGAAAGTAAAGCTCAAGTGGTTTATGATGTTACCAGAATCCCAAGTCAGAAATATGAGCCTTGTTGCTGAAGGTTTCCTAGCAAGCAATAATACTCGACAGGTTGGGCAGTATTGGGTGATACCAGACCACCCAGGGGCATAATGAGGCCCAACACCACAGGCGGAGGGCCTTATAGGCCTTGGAAGGTCTGGTATTGCCCATACTACCCACTCTGGAAGGTATTATTGTGCTTAGAAAATGGTCTATATGTAATGTATTCGTAATATTTAAGAAATAAAAAAAAAGAAAAGAAGAAATGACGAAACATTAACCTAATTTACTTTGATGGTAAAGTAGTCCCTTTACTGGTATACAGTACTTATCAACAGTTACCAGTAGAGGGCAGTGCAGCGTTTCACACCAGTTCCTTACAGCCATGCAAACCATAGAAATAGGTACTATGTCCCTCCTTGGCTCTTGAAATATTAACCCCAGCCCCCAGCTCACTTGCATTCCTTTATTTTAATTATTTTTTATATTTTTCATGGTTGACTTGTTTAACATGGTTTACTGCTGGAACTACTGACACTACTTGCGGCTAGAAGTAACACCTGATGTAGTGATCAGGAGTATGGAATGTACAGGTAGTGCCACTAAGCAGAATTTAGTTCATGTTAAAAAACCAAAAGAAAATTTTTTGTGGGAGTCAAGTGGAGCCAGGGTGACTCGGGGACAAGAAGTGCTGACTACGAGTAGCACTGAGCATGCAACATGCTAATGCTACTAATTAAGGAAAGAAAAACATTTTTTTATTGCTGTTGAAGAATTGTGTAGAAAAGTGGCAGAGTTTGCAGGATGTTGTAATGGATAGTTTTTTTTTTTAAGACTGTTAAATGGATACAGTTGGGAGTGGGATGTCACCGTAATGAAGAGAGTGAGCCACTTAATGTTATCATAGTCTCTGCTAGCACTACAACTGACAGGCAGCTTCATTTCTGCAGTGGTCAGGTGGCCGGCTTGAGGAGGAAAGAGCAAGAGTGCGGTCAGGTGTCTGAGAGTCATGTTACGGAGATTCAGGAGGCATGAGAGAAGTAGCTACTGAAAAAGGAAAAAAATTAACAAATGAACCCAGCAGAGGTTGTGTGAGGTTTTGTCAGACAGCTCACAGCTGGCACTGAAGTATGGAGTGTTGGGGCCAGTATCTCTTGCTAAGCGAAAGAATAAAATGGTGGAGATTTCAAATTAAATTGGGTGGTGTTGGCCAATAAGGAAGTAAGGTGGGCGCAAGGATAACCTGTGTGGGAAAAGGGGCACTGGGGCGGTATTTTTTATTTTATGGGCATCTATTGAAAGTTAATGTACCCCCCGGCAAGGGTACTAGCCAATCAGATGCCAGGAAATAAAAAGCCTATTTTCTAAACCATTTTAGAAACTTGACTTTTTATTTGGAGGCACCTGATTGGCTGGTACCCCTTTGACAGGGTATATTAACTTTCAATAGATGCCCACCAAAGAAAAAACCCCAATCCAAACCTACCAGATGCTAAGCCATGTATCCTTGTGCCCAGCCTACTTCTTCATTGGCTGAAGCACTGGGCACAACATTTCAAACTGCTGCCATTTTATTTTTACAAATTAGCGAGACAGAGTGAGCCCCACCACAAACAAGTATTCAAAAACGACTCAGTTGCACAGCACCAACAAAACATATATATTTTTTCTCTAATGCCACATTACAGCCCCGGATTGCAGCTTCTGTGAGGAATGCTCTTCACTGCTCGCTCCTCTTCAAAGCCGCCTGCTCAGTTGCGGCTCTCTTTCATCTCCGTCCCACCCCATCACTGCCTGGTACTTCAACAGTTCCACAGGATTCACTTGCTCACACACACAAATAATCAAAACCGGCATGCCAGTAAAGTTGAGATTGCCAGCATCTCTCATCTCTCCTCCTCCATTCTCAAAACAATCCTGCATGTCTGGATAATGTAACAGCTCCTGTGCAAGTTTTACAAGCCCTTTGATCTCTTGTGCCTTCCTCCACCACAAAGCCACCCGCTGTCAAGTCTGCAGTGTGAAAAAAAAGAAAGGTAAAAATGAAACACTCGAGAGTCTGTTCTGCTGTTGGTAGTGTGGCTGGGGGGTGGGGTGGGCAGCTGATGATCGGCAGCACTCTGTCGTGCCTGTCTAAATGACATCCAACACACGGCGGGTGGGGGGATTAGCACAACTAACTAATGCCAAAACCAGAATAATCATCACAGCCTGTACTGTGTGTGTGTGTGAGTGTGTGTATATGTGTGTGTGTGTGTGTGTATCGGGGGGCATTTAAGTAATAATTTCTACAAACAAGCTGGAATCAGGGGGTGTGTGTGTCTGTGTGTGTGCAGGTAACCATGAACAAAACAGGCGGAGGAACTATTTTATTATAAAATTCATTTTTAACTAGTTTTGAAAGAACATTTTTTGATTAAACAATTTTTTTTTCCTGGTGCCCTTTTTCTAAGTGCAATAATTCCCTCCAGGGTGGGCAGTATGGGCCCAGACCTTCCTGGGACTATAAGGCCCCCTGCCTGTGGCTTCTGGCCTCATTGTGCCCCTGGGCGGTTTGATATTGCCCAATACTGCCCACCCTGTCGGGTATTATTGCTTGCTTATTTTGCAGTATATGGATCTCTTTGAACATTCCATATCATAATACCATCAATCTGATGTCTGAATGATATCACTGTGTAAACCTTGATATTATTACAGGATAGGACATTTTGAATGTCACTCTTACCCTATGGGGAAAAAGTGACCATCCATAAGATTACAAATGCTGCTGTCATTAAAACTGTGTTGCTACATCTTATTTACATGTACTTGCATTTTTTTTATTGTTCAACAAGTCCGTCCCCAAAACATTGAATAGCCTGTCCCTTGCTTCATAAATGCTGCAGCTGTCTTTGGATCCCCTCTGTCTACCAGTCAGTTTATTAAAACATATTACAATACAGTACTACCAAAGAAGCCTTTATAAGCTGTCTGGCTCTAGGCAACATTCATCTATAGTGTCTACTGTGCCTTGTATTGCCTCAGTGGACCGCCTCGGTGCTGTCCTGGGCTGACACTGTGTTATCTTTCACAGAGTCTGATTTATCTTTTCTTCCCTGAATGGACAGCCTTGATGCTGCTCCAGGACAGGAACTCATAAATAATTTGATTTACGTTTATCTTTTTATTTGGATAGGCAGCTTAATATTCTCATGGGATAATGCTGGTCCCTGCCTCATTAACCTTTTTGTTATTGGAGCCCAAGCTTCCTGTTCTTGACTTGTTACCCAACCCAGTGCAGAGTAATAACATTTCAGAGCTCTGGAATGTGTCGTTTTTGGGATTCTACTATTGTACATACTTTTGAAAACAGTAGTAGCTGCAGTTAAGTTAAACTCTGTGTTAATTAGAATTCACCCTCTTTTTTTTTTCAGCATGGGTTTACCTACAGCTTTTATTTATGATTCAGGATACTTTCTAAAACAGAATCCTTTAGAGATGATCGGAACATTGAAAAAAAAATACCAATTGTGCTACAAAGATAATAGTGTGCGGGGATGTTTTAAGGGGCAGTAGTGAGATTAGAAGAGTGAGTATAAACATTTCTTGTGGGTGCATATTTTCAGAGGGATGTAAAGTTTGTGACTGGTGGTAGATACAAATTTGGGGTCTGTTGTAAATCTTGGTAGGCTAGGGTTAAAGATTCTGCATGCATGGCAGTGTAACGTTTTTAAAGAATATGGACATACATTTCAGGTAGGTGAGGCAAGCATTTAAAGAGAGGTAGGGTGCAAATGTGTTGAGGGATACTGGGACATTCTGGGGGGGCTTGCAGTGCATCTTATTCAAGTGGTACATTTGTGGTGAGGTGTATATTTTCTGGGCAGAGTGGTATGCAGATTTTTATGAGTGGGGAACTAGTTTTGGGAGGGGCGTGAATTTTGGATGGGATATGAAGTACAGTAGCTTTTGAGAATGGTTTGGTTTACACATTAGTAGGACCTCTGTGGATATCTCCTATGGTAAAAGAGAATCCCTGTGGGAAGTTTGGGTGAGAGCACTGCAAAGTGAAGCTGAGGTGGTCTGGCTGGCAAAACCTCATGAAAGGAGTCTCTCATGCAAGCAATAATACCCAACAGGGTGGGCGGTATTGGGCAATACCAAACCGTGCAAGGGCATAATGAGGCCTGACGCCGCAGGCGGAGGGCCTTATAGCTCCTAGAAAGTCCAGTATTTCCCATACCGCTCACCCTGGAGGGTATTATACATATACATGTGACCTTTATTCCCAATCTGGATGGCTTCAACTGGACAAACGCATAAAATACCAAACCTGCATCACGGCCAAGAAAATTATAATGGGGCTTGCCCCACCTGGTGTCTGTGCCCTCCTTAAGCCTAGACGTCACTACAAGGAGATCCAATTCCCATCTACTACACATCCCACGATGTTGCATGGCTCAAGGACAAAGATCATTCACCTATCGGGCATCCAACTGGCTCAACTCTCTTGGCAGCAACATAGCGACCACTTCAACACTCGGCCTCTTCAAATCCAAGCTGCACCTCTCACTGCTTGTATCCTGCGATTGCCCATCTTAACATCTCTGCCATTCCAGCTGCACATGTTCCAGCACCCAGCACTCACAATCAGTCTTTGCACCCCTAGCACCTTACCTGTCATATTCCCTCAACATGGCCCCCTGACTGCACTGTCTCCCACCCCTGCCCACCTCCCCCCCGTATCTCCACTCCTGCCCCCGCCCCAACAACCTCCCATACTCCCCCTACCCCTGCACCTCCTTCCCACCCTCGATCTCCTACTAGCACTTCCCCACCCCCTCCTCCCTTGTCTTGCTCATAGCTCAAGTCTTTGTACTGGTTATTGCATGTCTGTAAGTCAATGACTATATGTTTGTAACTAAAAATGATGACTGTTCCACACGCTGACGTGGAACCTTTGTAAAAGAGCCTCGACTCAAAGGTAGTGTAATCCTAGACTGAAATAAATAAATAAATATTATTGCACTTAGAAAATGGCCAACTTTATTTTATATGTTTGTAAAAAAAATATTTTTATGTTTAAATGATAAAACAGTTGCTTGAGTTATTTTGTAATAAAATAGTTCCTCCGCCTGCATTTGATTGCTGTTTTTTTTTTTAACCTAATGTATGTTTGTCCTAATGAAGCCTTCATAGTTTCAAGTTTTTGAGCTGTTTGTCATGGTTACCTGACACCCCCAACACACGCACACACTTTTCACTCACTTAACTGTAAAATCCTGTTTTTGTTTTTATTTAATTTTTTTCTGTTAAAGTTTTCATTTGGGTTTTTCTGTGTTTGTTTCCTTTCTCTTCCTGTCCATGTTGACACAGTGTGCAGTGCAACCCAACCCCGTGTGTTCAATCTTCTGGCACGGTGTTGGTGGCACCTGGAAGATCACTCCCTTCCTTCTCGTTATCGTGGCTTTGTTTTGAGAGTAGTTTTCAGAAGAGGTTGAAGCTGGGGATTCAAGGAAAGAATGTTGATGGGTCAATCACTGAAGCGCTGTCACTGGTAACTGCGAAGACACAGAGAGAGCGTGAGAGGCTGCTTTGAAGAAAATCCTGCTGGCGAGCTTTATTTTACATTACCAGCATGGAGTTTGTGAAGAGCTGCAGCACTGGAATGAATACTTGAATTTTGGAGGTATTTACTCAGGAGGGACAGCAGGGTGTAGCGAACACTTTAGTGTTACAGCAGGGCTGCTAAGGGCATAGCAGTGGCGGACTGTGTTTTGGATTTCACATAGCTGGGGCTGAATTTTAAAGTAGAAGGGATTGGGAGAATTGGCTGAGGAGCAGTGGTAGCAGTTCTGGGGCGGGGGAAGGGGTTTACCAGGGCTTCTATTGAATACCTAAGCAATTGGGTGTATCAGGCCAAGGAGCAAAGCCAGCACTTTGATTCCTTCAGCTCCCAGGACATGGATATGCGTTACCACCTTGCTCCAGCTACTACATCGGCTGGCTTCTGAGGGGCAGGAGTCATGACTAGCTTTGTCACATTGTAACACCCTGCTGTGGCTGAAAACCATGTACTTTATTTTAAATAACATGTTTTGTTTGCTAATTGATGGTTTGGGGGGTTTATGTTGTGTGAAGTATTATGTGGAGCTGACAGCAGTGACGGCGGGAGGATGGTGACAGAAAAAAATGGTAGTATTTTAAAACTGAACGTTCTGTGGTCGCACTACTCTTAGAACGTTATCAGGCAACGGACACTGGGACTCATTATTTTCCAGTCTCTATTGCCTGATACCGGGCCGGCTGGTTGGTGGCTTTAGCCAATCAGCATTGAGATTTCTCTGTGCCCATTTTCTAAGCAATAAGTGACACCCAGCGGAGGTCCTATTAACATTATAAATAACAAAAGTTAGCTGGAGTAATTTATAAATAGTTTAGGTATTTTTTTAACAAGTTAAAAGAAGCTGCCCATCCCCAGGCTGTAAAATGGAACATTCCACTCCCTAACATTCCTGCACAGGAGACCACTGTATTCATGATAAGAGGTATATTGGCTCTGTGCACTGATTGGTGAAATCCTGCAGATGATTCATCAAACTATTATAGGGTGAGGTGTAAATGTCAGGTGAGAAAAAATGTGTGAAGTCTTTGTATGGTGCACAAAGAATTTATCAGTGCCTACTGTATGTTTCCTACTTTAATATTTTATTAATATACAGTAGGTTTTCTCCCTATCATGAACAGTGGCCATCATACGTTGACAGGCAACCTCTTATCCCTGACAATTGTTGACACCCAATCTCTGTGGGGCTCGAGGGTACTGGGCTGTTCATCATCTGACACTGACAGGATTTGTTCTTGATTTTTCTCCCTACTCTTTCACCACCTCTGGTGTGTGGGCATGCATGTCATCCACAGTGCCCCTATGTACTAAGATGAGCTTCTTTACCCACCAAAGGGGTCACTGCAAGAGCAGAATATGGCGCTACTCTCCATCCTCCATTGGTCATGAAGCACCGTCATCAGCAGCACCAGAACCCAAGAGACACTTGGATAGAGGGCGATTTGGGATTGTTTCCAAACCTGGATCACATGGGTGGTAATGTAAAGTGCTAAAGTTGGGATATCACCGTGGACCACCAAGTTACAATTTGTTTTCTTTTTTTAAAAATTCACACTTTTATCTCCTACTTTAGGTCTTGGGCACATGCTGCTTTCTTCGGGTCATTTTTGTCCCTGCTGTTCCCATTGAGTCATTGGGCTTGATTCAGAAAATTGACACAGGCCTTGCATCAAATCCTGCATCTGTCCCACAGCTGCGCCAAACACACTGACGCAGTTTGCGTCCAATTCAGAAAGGATGCATGCATTTACAACACTTTTCCTACTTTACGTTGGCTTGGGACAACTATTTGGTGCAAACCCCCATAAAAAGGTACCATGTTTGCTGCAAAATTAGACCAGCAAAATGCTGGTCTAACTCATGGCAAATGGCTCATGGGATCATGAATCCAGACTGATTGCTGCAAGCCCCATGCACCATATGTTTGTCGCGACTGGGGCTTGTACCAGTCCAGTACATCTCTGAATTGAGTCCACTGACCATTTTTGACACCATCCAATCCAGACCCTTAGCAGCCCTGTGAAAGCCCAGGAGCTTGCCTTCTTGTAGCAGGGCTTAAGATAGCTGGCCTCTCCAGCCCAGGAAGAAGGCTCTCTTTGCACCAAGTGCTGAGAGAAGGTGCGAGTGGAGACTGATTGATGATGCAGGACAGGGAGCTGACCATCATTTGCTGTTCCAGGGCAGCTGAATTTTCTCCTTATTTCTCCCTCCCTCCCTTCCTACTTCCCTGACCTTGCACATCTAACCTCCTGTTATTACATCTGACCTGTAAGAGGGTTGCCAATGTCATGCAGTCTCCAATGACACCATGGCCACTCCACTATCCTGAGGAGGTACTTTTACAGCGGTAGATTCCTCCACCCTCTCAGAGTCAGATGACACAGTTTCCACAAAGCTCCAATGACTTCATTGGCTCCATTGGCTCAGGGTGGCAGGGTTGGTTATTAGAACAAACCCAGGTTGCCTACAAAGGAGCATAACACACTCTGCCGGACCCACTAGTCCAAAATCTTTCTTATTTCAACCTTTGGTATTTTCACCAGGTGGAATGAACAGATGGTCCAGGATGTTGCATTCCAGAAAGAAAAAAATAACAGTATTCATTTTAAAATGCGTACATCCTTCTAGCCAATAGGAGAACGGCATAATAAGAAGGGGTGTGCGAATACCTCTTAGTGAATAGTCAGCTGGAATATTTTGGACCAAATATTTGGTATTCAGTATTTGGCACATGGTAGGCAAAAAAGAGGCTTCCCCATCCCCGAGAGACAAGATCTTGTCTCCTGTCCACCTTCCCTTTTAATACTAAACTTGTCTTGCCCATCTGCCTCTTCCCTGGAGTCCCACACTGCTCAAACATGATAGCCAGCTCCTGGCACCTTTCCAGGAGCTGACAGCATCTTTATGGCACCCTCTTCCATAGCTCTACTACCCCTATTGATCAGTTATTCCTCTGTGCCCCCCCGAGCCTGGTTCTTGATTTGGTGGGGGGGCTAGTGATAAAACTCCAGGCCAGTCTTAGTCTGCTCCCCATCCTTTTCCCTCCATGCTTTTCAGCCCACTCTGCACACTGTCACAGCTGATCATCAGAATGAACAAGCACAAGAGGTGTCTGGCACAAACAATCATTAGGGAACCCCAACACGGCACTGTTAGACTATACCAACTATGTTGATGAGGCCATTGACAATGGTGACCTAGTTGGAGCTATATATATTGACCTAACTAAAGCCTTCAACCTGTACAACCATAAACTCCTACTTAAGCTCCTTGGCCTGAGTTTGTCACAGAACACAGCTGACTGGTTCCATAGCTATCTCACCTATCATTCCCAGTGGGTGAAGATTAATACATCTTTGTCCGACATTAGGGGAGTATCTATTGGTGTTCCCCAAGGCTCCATCTTGGGCCAACTTCTAGTTGGCTTCCTCATAAATCAACTCCTAGATACTTGTCAGTCAGCATACTTCTCAATGCAGATGGTGCAGTCATCAGTTTCAAAAACCCTGACCTTGACAGGCTTACCACTGCTCTTCAAAGTAACTTTAGGTCACTTGAAAGCTGGTTCTCTAACAACAAATTGGTCCTCAGGTACAAAAAAAACAAAAACAAAAAAAACATGCTCTTCTCTAGCCTCCCACAGAAAAGGAAAGTTCCATCCTTTGTCATCTGAAATAGCCAAGGATAAAATCTTGAGCAGGTGGAGACTTTCAAATACCTTGGAGTAACTATAGATGACACAGTATCTTTTGTACCCATGTTGACATTCTGGTGACCATAGTTAACAGAAGACTGGGTGCTTTGTACCGTAACAGGAACAGTCTCACTGGGAATGCTAGATTCCTTGTTGTGGCCAGCTCCATTCTGTCACTTATAGATTATGGTCTCCCTGTCTATGCAGCTGCCTGTGACACAGTGCTAAATAAGAGTAAATCACTTAGGTTCTATGACAAAATAGCGAATCTAAAATCGCAAACGTTACTTTGGCACCAGCATTATAGCGAATTCAACTAAAGCGACCGCACAATACACCGACAGGCATAATAACGATCCTTACTCATTTTACTTACTCAGTCTCAGCAACTTGCCGATGGGGAACACAGCATCAGGGACCAGAGGATAGCACACATAGAATCAGCTTCACTGACCTCCTTACATGTTAAAATCACTAACAACCACTCTGTTTACTGACTCAGTTGCAGCAATGGGGAACACAGCATCGGAGCCAGAGGATTTAGAAGAAAGAAGAGTCCAAGTAGAGAAGGAAGATAGAACATTCCTAGTGTTCAGTACAAATAAATAAGTAAATGCTCCATGGCTTCGGCCATTTTTTTTTAAGGTACAAACCTGTGTTGTTACTAGTGATTGGTTTGTTGTGTGTGGTAGTGACTGGTAATTGGTCAGTGGTTGCTAGGGATTTTAACATGTATGGCTGTTCGTCTGTGGTCTGAGTAAGTAAACTGAGTACCGCTGAACTTTGCTACTTTTGCCTGTGTGGCTGAATCTATCTCGCTATCCTCTGGCACCAGATGCTGTGCTCCCCATCTACGACTGAGTAAGCAAACAGAGTGGTTGTTAGTGATTTTAACATGTACAATGGTCAGTAAAACTGAATCTATGTGCACTGTCCTCTGGCCCCCTGATGCTGTATTCCCCATCTGTAAGTAGCAGCGAGACTGTGTGGCTGAATCTATGTGCACTATCCTCTGGCTCCTCTGCAAGTTTCAGCAAACTGAGTTAGTGATTTTAACATGTATGGTGGTCAGTGAAACTGAATCTAAGAGTGCTATCCTCTGGCTGAGTACGTAATTAAACAGAGTGTTGCTGAACTTTGCTATTTTTGCTTGTGTGTTTTCACCATTTGAGCATAGCGCTGTGACACAGTGCCAAATAAGAGTAAATCACTTATAGATTATGGGCTCGCTGTCTATGCAGCTGCCTGTGACGCAGTGCCAAATAAGAGTAAATCACTTATAGATTATGGGCTCACTGTCTATGCAGCTGCCTGTGACACAGTGCCAAATAGGAGTGAATCACTTATAGATTATGGGCTCCCTGTCTATGCAGCTGCCTGTGACACAGTGCCAAATAAGAGCAAATCACTTATAGATTATGGGCTCCCTGTCTATGCAGCTGCCTGTGACACAGTGCCAAATAAGAGTAAATCACTTACAGATTATGGGCTCCCTGTCTATGCAGCTGCCTGCAACATGGTGCTAAACAGAGCAAAGCTGATCAGTAATAAGGCATGCCACTCTGTACGTGGTGCAGCTAATGCACTCATAGTTGTACCCTTTATGTGCTCACTAACTGGCTACTTCTGCTCTGCAGAATAAAACTCCAGACATGTTTACTAGTAAGTGATGCTCCTGGGCCTAACTCCCAGGGATTTAACAAATTATTTCTATACTGTCTTCAACCAGTACAATACCAAAAACATGACCAGGAATTCCCTTAAGTCACCTTTCCAGTGTACTCAGCTGGGCAAGCAGTCAGTTGCTGTCAAGGCCCCTAACTGGGTAAATGAATTTCCTGATACTTTGCTGAAACTCCCCAAGTTTAATCAGTTTAAGAGATCTTTGCATCTGCCTTTGCAGTCCTATGCAATTGTAGCCATTAATAGTTTTATTCTGTCTTTCTCTGTACATAACCTGTGACTGTTATTGTTCCCGTTCTGGTATGTTCTGCGCATTTTTGTTTATTCTCTCAATTTTCCTGTTTTATGTTATATTACATTTTTATAACACTTTGTTCTTTTGTTATGTTACTGTGCTCAGGTCTGCCTTGCAAATGAGTTCCCCTTAATGGTGTTTTGCCTGGTAAAATAAAGATTTATTTATTTATTTTATTTAGTTTTTGTTGACCGGGTAAGTGCACTAGACATATTTTCATGCATGACCCGGGGGAGAGGGATACAGATGAATGCCAACTGACTTTGAACCAGATTAAGCTGTTGGTAGTACTGATTGACTTTTTATACAATGACCTGTATGGGTCTTTTTTCAAAACTGTATATCACTGTTCTGCCTCCGGTGCTTTGAGCCTGACTCAACTGCATTCCCTCTAGAACTGCTTACTGTAGTTGTAATATTTCTTGTGACTATGTATTGGATGTTGAACCTTTGTAAATGAGCACTTGCACTCAAAGGTAATCTCTGAAGTTTTTTAACAAACAACAATAAAATAGACAATAACGGGAGAGGGTGGAGCAGTAGCATCAGTAGTGATGCTAGGCAGTCTAATTAGTCATGTTGCCTAGAGTCACAACTGATGCTACCGCACTGGCTCCTCCATTGTGATTGTCTATGACCTACCCCGCTCACACTCATTCATTGTGATCAGCTGTCATAACAAGTGCAGCGGGCAGGGGAGCACAGTGGAAGGAAGGAGGGAGTGTAGGAGGGAGGGAAGGAGATGACTGCATCTAGTTTGGATATCCTGTGTTAGCCCACCCACCTCTAAATCAATAATTGGGCTAAAGAGAGGTGGGCACAGAGGAGTAACTGGCTAATTTTCATCAATAGGGTAGTCGAGCTAGTGATGAGGGTGTCATAAAGAGCTGTTGGTTCCTGACAAGGTGCCAGGAGCCTGCTATCACTTTCTCGGCTATGTGGGACTCCGGGCAAAGGGTAGATTGGCAGGAAAAGTTTAGAATCAAGAGGTGGGGTGGCCAGGAGCCTAACCTTAACCTCCTTGGGAGGTGGAAGGTTTTTTTTTTATATTAATTCCAAAATACCCTTGGCCAGACACTAATAGGGAATATTTGTGAAGCCTAATATTTGTGGTATTCTGTATTTCATATTTGTAACTCGCACACTCCTAATAACCAGTGCTGCTTTCTCCTAAATGCTATTTCTATGTAAGACACCCCGAAACTCTTTGGAACTGCCTGGGGGTTAGTATTATGCTGGGAGAGGATTCAGTGGAATACTCAGCCTTTAAAAAAGTGTACACACAAGGTTCAAGAATTGTAATCGTGGGCTGGAGGTCAGGCAATTTTTGTTTTTTGGTGCTTGCTCGAGCATTTGTTTGTAATTTGTAAATAGATTTACTACTCTGCTATGCCTCACCATCACACCAGCAACTATCTGACCCCCTTCCCTCTGCCTAGGAAGTTAGAATGCCATTTTGTTTTTACTTTTGGGGCATTTTCCACCATTTTGTTAGCACGGAAACACACACCAGGGTGCATAGTTATGCTGTATTAATTACATTTCCTGAGTGGTTGAAAGCACTCATCCATGCCTCATAGCTTACAACCCACTGGGGTGTGCGGTTATTAGAGCATACAGCTGAACCTAGGCAAACATGTTTGAAACTAACTGGACACACTGTATGCTCCAACAACCTATTCCATAGTCTTGCTACTATCTGAGTGAACAACTGTTTCCGTACATTGGCCTGTATCCACCTTCCCCTAGTCTAAGGTTGCACCTCCTGGCTTTACTGTCTTTTAACACCTGAAACTGGTATTCTAAATGTTCTCAACACCTTTTACAATCTTGCATGCATTCATCATGCCCTTCTTTATCCTGCTCTTATCCAATGAGAACATCTCTACATGCTTTAACCTTTCAACATAACTTAGCTTTAATCTTTTAATCGGCTCCACACATTCTCACTGAATTTTATTTGCCATTCTACATCCACAGCTTAACAAACTCTTTTTCTTCACAATATTGTTGCCTTTTGCATGGATCATAGTACTACTCTTGCTTCATTCATATCATCTGCAAATTTTGTCACACTATTAGTGTCTCCCACATTTATTTATTTATTTCACTTTTATTAACCGGGTAGGTGCACTAGCCAAAGAAATGATTATTTTCAGGCATGACCCGGGAGGTTACAAAGTAGTGAATATAGAAACAAGAACAAAATACAGTGGTCAGAGGAACAAATGCAAAATGGCAAAGGCAATACATATATTCAGATAGTTTCCCAGAAGTTTGAGGAACATCACAGGAATATGAACTAGTGATCAAATCTGGTACTATCCTGGAAATCATAGGCAGATATTTTCTACTAAAACAAGCATTTTAAAATCTTTGCAAGCTACCAAATAACATGTGCAAATGTTTTGAACATCAGGTCATATGGCCAGGATACTGGAACAGTTAGCAGGGTACTAACAGGGTTAATCCAGGCTAACTGCGCCATGCACGCCTTATAGACTGCTAGCATGCCTTGTGCTATATTCAAAGGCACAGTGAGTGTAGTTTGAGTACAAATGCCCGCTAAGCATGTATGCAAATGAGTAGTGATGGCATGCATACAGTGCACACTGGTATATTAGATTGGTTTTGGAAGTGCTAACAAGCTGTTTACCCAGTACAGTTTAATGCTTCCAAAACACTGCTTTTTCAAATGCACACAGTAGTGCACGAGCCTCCCCAAAACAGGAATCACTGGTACTGTGTTTGCTGGAAAAAAAAAACATAATACATCAGCACCTGGTTCCCCCTCCAGCTATTTTCTGTAAAAAAAAAAATTAACAATTCTGTTAGGTTATCCTTAGTAGTCTAGTGCCCCCCCCACCTCACCGAACCCTGTACTGAGTGTAATTCTGCTGATCCCTACTAGTCTAGTGGCAGCCCTCCCTCACACATCCCTGTACCCCATATAATTCTGCTGATCCCTGGTAGTTTAGTGCCCCTCACCCTCAGCAATGCCTGTGCCAGTATAATGCTACTAATCCCTAGTAGTCTAGTGGTACCCCCTTCCTCACTGATCCCTGTACCCAACATAATTCTGCTGATCCCTGGTAGTTCAGTGTCCTCTCCCTAATTGATCCCTGTACCAGTATAAATCTGCTAATCCCTAGTAGTCTAGTGGCACCCTTCCCTCACCGATCCCTGTGCTGAGTACAATCCAAGACAGCATGGGTTTACAAAAAGGAGGTCCTGTCAAACTAATCTCATAGATTTCTTTGACTGGGTAACCAGAGTGGTGGACCAAGGGGGAGCAGTTGATGTCGCCTACCTTGACTTCAGCAAAGCTTTTGGCAATGTTCCACATAGAAGATTGATAAATAAGTTGGGTAGGCTCGGGTGGGTCAAGTTGGTCAACTGGGTGGCAAACTGGTTGACAGGCAGAAAACAGAGAGTGGTGGTAAATGGTATACAGTCAGAAGAGATGCAAGTCACAAGTGGGGTACCTCAGGGATCAGTCCTGGGGCCAGTCCTCTTCAACATCTTCATTAGTGACCTTGCAGATGGACTAGAGGGTAAGGCTTGTCTGTTTGCAGATGACACCAAGATCTGCAACAGAGCAGATGATCCAGATGGGGTGGGCAGAATGAGAAGAGATCTGGATAATCTAGCAAAATGGTCAGAAAAATGGCAACTGGGATTTAATGCAAAGAAGTGCAAAATCATGCACACAGGGAAGAGAAACCCTAAAGCCACCTATAGGCTGGGAGGGGAGTTGCTAGCAGTCACAAAGGAAGAAAGGGACTTGGGCATCATCATCATCACTGATGACCTGAAATCATCCAAGCAGACCTCTAAAGCAGTAGGTAAGTCTAGGGGGGTGTTAGGGTGTATTAGTAGGGGTATCACAAGTCGTAAGAGGGAGGTAATAATCCCTCTTTACAAGACACTGGTTAGGCCCCATCTGGAGTACTGCGTGCAGTATTGGAGGCCACACCTTCACAAGGATATTAACCAAATTGAGGCAGTCTAGAGAAGGGCAACCAAAATGGTGCAGGGACTGCATCAGAAGACATATGAGGACAGATTAACAGAGCTCAATATGTATAGAAACATAGAAACATAGACTTTGACGGCAGATAAGGACCGCTAGGCCCATCTAGTCTGCCCATTTCCCTACCTACAGGATAGGCCGCAGATCATAGTTAACCAACAGTCTATTTCTTCCTACCCCCCACAAGAATTGCCTTATGTCTGTCCCATGCATTCTTGAATTCTCCCACAGTTTTAGACCCCACAACCTCCTCAGAAAGGCTGCTCCATGCATCCACTACCCTCTCTGTGAAATAATACTTCCTCACATTGCCCCTGAACCGCCCCCTTCTATCTTTAAATTGTGTCCCCTTGTTCTTGCAAGTCTCTTTTTCTGAAAGATGCTACCCTCTTGGACTTTGTTGATTCCACTGAGGTCCTTAAAAGTTTCTATCATGTCCCCCCTCTCCCTTCTTTCCTCAAGGGTATACATATTAAGCTCCTTTAGTCTCTCCTCATATGGCTTCTCTTGCAGACCCTGCACCATTTTAGTTGCCCTCCTCTGGACTGCCTCTATCCTGTCTATGTCCTTGGAGATGGGGTCTCCAGAACTGGACACAGTACTCCAGATGGGGTCTCACCAACTGTCTGTACAGAGGGATAACAACTTCCTGTTTTCTGCTGATGATGCCTCTCCCTATACATCCCAGTATACCCCCAGCCCTCCCTACTGCCTTCTCACATTGCTTGCTAACCTTAAGGTCATCTGATATGATTACCCCAGGTCCCTTTCCTTTTTTGTTGTTGTTACTACCTCCCACACATTGTGTATTCTTCCCCTGGGTTCTTGTTTCCCAGGTGCATTATTTTGCACTTCTTTGCATTGAATTCTAGCTGCCATACTTCTGACCATTCCTCCAACCTTGCCAAGTCCCTTTTCATCCTTTCCACACCTCCTTGTGTATCAACCCTGTTGCAGATCTTTGTGTCATCTGCAAAAAGGCATACTTTTCCTTCCAATCCCTCTGCAATGTCACTGATGAAGACATTAAAAAGGACTGGACCCAATACTGAACCCTGTGGTACCCCACTAGTAACCCCCCTTTCTTCAGAGTGGACTCCATTTACATTTACCTTCTGTGTCCTGTTGTCCAGCCAATGTTTTACCCAGGCTACCACCCTGGGTCCCACTCCCAGGCTGGTTAATTTGACTATTAATCTTTTGTGTGGGACTGTGTCAAACGCCTTGCTAAAGTCTAGGTAGGTCATGTCCACAGCCCCTCCCTGGTCTACTACTTTGGTCACCCAGTCAAAGAAATCTATTAGATTCGTCTGACATGACCTTCCCGCTGTGAACCCATGCTGCCTTGGGTCCTGTGCTCCACTGGCCTCTAGGTACTCAACTATTCTTTCCTTCAGAAGTGACTCTATCACTTTCCCTACCACAGAGGTCAGACTGACAGGTCTGTAGTTTCCTGCCTCTGTCTTGGTCCCACTTTTGTGAAGGGGAATCACATCCGCCTTCCTCCAGTCCTCGGGTACCATACCATCTTCCCATGATTTATTAAAAAGCGTAGCCAGTGGTTTCACTAGTTCCTCCCTTAATTCTTTTAGAATTCTAGGGTGAATTCCATCAGGACCCATTGTTTTGTCCACCTTCAGTTTTAGGAGTTCTTGCATAACCCTTTCTTTTGTGAAAGGACTGGGATCGACCCCCCTATCAAGAGTGCTTCTGTTAATTGGATTAGGCACTTCCCACTCCTCTTTAGAATACTGAGCAGAAATATTCGCTCAGTATTCCTGCTTTTTCACTGTCCCCTCTGCCCACCCACCATTCATTCTATTCAGCCTCACTATCCCTCCTTTGTCTTTCTACTCCGCTGATGTACCTATAAAGGTTTTATCCCCTTCTTAACTGAGTTGGCTATCTTTTCCTCAGTTTGGGCCTTGCTATTCTGACTTCCTCCTGCTTCCTTCTGCCTTAACTGGTACAGCTCTCTGTCCTGCTCCTTCTGTGTTTCCTTATACTTCGGAATGCTATCTTTTTCTTCCTGACTTTCACAGCCACCTCTTTTGAGAACCATAGTGGCTTTTTCTTTCATTTGATTTGTTTATTTGCTTCACACAAAGGCTTGTTGCCTCTGTGATGGCAGTTTGATAATTCCCCATTGTTGCTCCACACCTCCTTCTAGCCTGTTTGCTAGTGCTTTTCTGAGGCACTCTCCCATCTTGCCAAAGTCAGCCCTCCTAAAGTCCAGTACCCTCACTTTTGTATGGCTTGACTCTGTAGCTGAGTTTAACGTGAACCACACTGTTTGATGTTCACTTGTCCCCAGATGGCAACCCACTTCTAGATCTGAGATCCTCTCACTGCCCCCGTTTGAGAGTACGAGGTCTAAGATTGATCCCTCATGAGTGGGTTCCGAAACTAGCTGTCTAATGCCTGCCACCTGTAGGGCATCAGGAATGGCCCTGCTCTTGGATGTGGCTGCAGCAAATGTGCTCCAGTTAACATCTGGCATATTCAGGTCTCCCATCAACAGTATCTCCCCTTTCTCTGCCATTCTAAGAATGCCTTCTATCATATCCTTGTCCATTCCTTCCCCCTGACATGGGGGTCTGTACATAACCCCTGTGCGCATTGTGGTGCCCTTTCCAGTCTCCAAGGTGACCCACAGTGCCTCCTCTCCTCCCTGTTTACTCTTTTGTTCAGTTGCTTTTATCCCTTCCTTTACATAGAGAGCTACTCCTCCCCCTCTTCTCCCCTGCCTGTCTCTCCTGTAGGTTATGTACCCTGGTATGTTAACATCCCAGTCATGGATCTGTGTACCATGTTTCTGTGACTGCTACGATATCCAGGCATCCCTCTTCCATTAAGGCCATCAGCTCAGGGAGCTTGTTGCCCAGACTACAGGCATTGGTACTCATTACCCTCCATTTCCTGATGGCCTTACTCCCTTTTGCCCCATCCCTGTCCTTCTTGCCTTTGTCACTTTCTCCATTTACCCTGCCCTTCTCCTATCGACACCTCTATGTTGGTGTTTGCCGCACTTACTACCGGATTATTTGGGGAGGCTAGGATTTTCTGCTCCTTTCCAGTGCCTTCCCCCTTGGCTAGTTTAAAAGCTTGCCAATGAAGCATTTAAACCTATCACCTAGGATTCTGGTTCCCCTCCCGGACAGATGCAGCCCATCATGCCAGTATAGGCTTGCATCACTCCAGGTGGACCCCCAGTCCCCAATGAAGCCAAATCCCTGAGCTCCACACCAGTTTTTCAACCACTGATTGAATCCCATGGTGCAGAACACCCTAGCCTTTCCTATGCCATAGATGGGTAGCACCTCCGAGAAGGTTACCGTGCGTGCTACTTGATTAAGGCCCCTCCCCAATTCCACAAACTCTTCCTTCACTTCTCTAATCCCTTTCTTAACCAGGTCATTTGTCCCTAGGTGGACAATGACATCCAGCTCCCTCCCTTGTGCAGCTGCTCTGGCAATCCTGAGGATTCGCTCCCTGTCCCTCCAAGCCATGGCGCCAGGCAGGCACCTTACCTCCCTCTCCCCTTCCTCCCCCAATTCTATCTTCCTAACAATGGAGTTCCCAAACAGGAGTTGTTTCCTTCCCCTGCAGGGTCCCCTGCCACCCTCCTGTGGGTCTCCTTTGTGGAGGTTCCCAGCATCCTCCTTGGTCTCCACTGTGGGTGCCTCCATAAAGGAACCACACTTTGCCAGAATGGCATAGGAATTGTGGAGAGGTACAACTGGAGTGAATGCGCCTGTTCCACCACCCTCACCCTCCCTGAGCCCACTGTGGTCCAACTGCCTCTTCTTGGCAACCTCTGAGGCAACGGCAGTGGCACTGGTGGTCCCTGGATGGAAGAGGAGGTCCCACAAATCCTGGCCAACTCAGCCTGGAGATGAGCAACCTCCTCCCTCAGCCCAGAGAGGTGCCTGCAGATGGGACAACACCGCATCCTCCAGAACATCTCCCGGAAGACTGCTGCTCCACAGCCACTGCACTGCACCACTCCAATCATGTCTTATTTCTGGCCCCTTAACTGTTTGCAATCCTTACTCTTTCCTCTCTTTTTTCTCTCTCTCCTTACTTTCTGCCTGTGTGCCCTTTAAGCTCCTGATTGTCCTGTTCTGAGACAAGAATATCCTATATTTCTCAGTAGACCACTTACTTGCTCAGAGGCAGACCTCCAGCAGCTAGAGGGGGCCGGAGAGCTACTCTTGCCCTTCTAGGATGATGGGTCCTTGGTGGTTCTGTGATCACTCACTTCCTGCCCCTAAACAGGAAGTTCCTGTTGTCAGTCAAATCCTGTGCCTATAAAAATAGAACTAGCTTTGGGTGAGGGGTGGAGGGGAGGGAAGGAGGGCAATATAGTCCCAGCAGAGAAGTTCAGTCACACAGCAGTCCTTTCTTCTGGTGTCTTCTGCCAAGCTATTAGCAGAATCTTTCTAAGGCAGTCTTTAAATGTAGCTTCCTTCTAGCTAAGCGACTCCTCCTACTTACTAGATCTTTCTACAAGTAATTTAAACCTCACAGCCGTTAAGTCCTTTCAGTCACCTGAGATTTACACCTAGATAACTCTTCAGATACCCATTCAGTTCAGTTAACCCAAACACACACTTTTTTTTTTGTTTTGTATGTTAGTTTTTTTACCCTAAATTAGAGGTCCAAGTACAAAAGTTCTTCTACTTTAGTCCCAGCAGAGAAGTTCAGTCACACAGCAGTCCTTTCTCCTGGTGTCTTCTGCCAAGCTATGTATACCCTTGAGTAAAGGAGGGAGAGAGGTGATATGATCGAGGCATTCAAACACCTTAAGGGCATTAACAAGGTGAAAGAGTCTAACATGTTTAAATATAAGAAAAATAGCAGGACAAGAGGACACAGCATGAGATTAGAGGGGGGTCGATTAAGGAGGAATGTGAGGAAATTCTTTTCCACAGAAAGGGCGGTGGATGCATGGAATGGCTTACCACAAGAAGTGGTGGCTATGAATACAGTGCAGGGCTTCAAACAGGCATGGGATAGGCATAAGGGAGCAATACAAATGACTATGAATAGATAGGCCACTGACAGAGCAAAGGCCGATGGCACATTTATAAGGTAGAAAAAGAAATGGGCAGACTGGATGGGCCTTGCGGACCTTATCTGCCGTCAACTTCTATGTTTCTATGTTTCTATGTTTCTATGTAATTCTGCTGATCCTATCTAGTCTAGTGGCAGCCCTCCCTCACGGATCCCTGTACCCCATATAATTCTGCTGAACCCTGGTAGTTTAGTGCCCCCTCACCCTCAGCAATTCCTGTACTAGTACAATTCAGCTAATCCCTAGTAGTCTAGTGATACTCCCTCCTTCACAGACCCCTGTACCCAGAATAATTCTGCTGCCCCCTGGTGGTCTAATGGTACCCCTTCCTTCACCTGATCCACATACCCAATGCAATTCTGTTAATGCCTGGTGGTCTAGTGGTAGCCCCTCCCTCACCAATCCTTGTACCCAATATAATTCTGCTGGTCCCTTGTAGTTTAGTGCCCCCTTCCTAACTGATCTCTGTACCAGTAAAAATCTACTAATCCCTAGTAGTTTAGTGGTACCCCTTCCGACACCCCATTGCCATACCCAGTATAATTCTGCTTATCCTTATTAGTCCAGTGGTATTCCCTTCCTTATCAGTCCCTGTACCCAATATAACTCTGTTGATCTGTAGTAATCTGATGGAACCCCCTTCCTCACCGATCCCTGTATCCATTATAATTCTGCTTATCCCTGGTAGTTTAATGGTACCTTCTCCCTCACCAATCCCTATAACTAGTATAATTTTGCTTATCCCTGGTAGTCTAGTGGTACCCCTTCCCTTACTGATCCCTGTACCTAGTATAATTCTGCTGATCCCTGGTAGTTTAGTGGTACCCCTTCCTCATCAATCCCTGTACCCAGTGTAATTCTGCTGATCTATGGTAATCTAGTGATCCCCTCTCCTTCACCCGATTGCCATTCCCGGTATAATTCTTCTTATCCATAGTAGTCTAGTGGTATTTCCTTCTTAACCAGTCCCTATACCCAGTATAATTCTGCTGATCCCTGGTAGTTTAGTTGCCCTCCTCCATCACTGATCCCAGTACCCAGTGTAATTCTGCTGATCCCTGGTAGTTTAGTTGCCCTCCTCCATCACTGATCCCAGTACCCAGTGTAATTCTGCTGATCCCTGGTAGTTTAGTTGCCCTCCTCCATCACTGATCCCAGTACCCAGTGTAATTCTGCTGATCCCTGGTAGTTTAGTTGCCCTCCTCCATCACTGATCCCAGTACCCAGTGTAATTCTGCTGATCCCTGGTAGTTTAGTTGCCCTCCTCCATCACTGATCCCAGTACCCAGTGTAATTCTGCTGATCCCTGGTAGTCCAGTGGTGCCCCCTTCCTCATCACTCCTTGCACTCAGTATAATTCTGCTGATCCCTGCAAGTCTAGTCGTACCTCCTCCCTCACCGATCCCTGTACTTGGTATAATTCAGATGATCCCTGGTAGTTTAGTGGTATCTCATCCCTCACCAATCCCTGTACCCAGTATAATTCTGCTGCTCCCTGCTAGTCTAGTGGTACCCCTTCCTCATCAATTCCTGTACCTGTACCCAGTATAATTCAGCTGATCCCTGGCTGTCTAGTGGTACCCCTTCCTTACCAATCCCTGTACCCAGTATAATTCTGCTGATCTCTGCTAGTCTAGTGGTACTCCCTCCCTTCCTGATCCCTGTTCCCAATATGATTCTGCTGATCTTGATACCACCTCACTCACCGATTTCTGTACCCAGTGTAAGTCTGCCAATCTCTAGTAGTCTAGTGGTACCGACTCCCATAACTGATCCCAGGAAGCAGTAGCCAGTATAAACACAGACATCCCCTGGTGTCCAGTGGTCACCCACCACCCTCCATGTCCACCACCCACCATCTTCTTACCCACTTGCTAGAACTGAAAAGGACACTCAAATGGAAAAGACTGGGGACCACCTTTTACAAAAAGTATCCCCTCCTGAAAATCTAAGGTAAATAAAGAACTGTACACAAGAGAATCTGGCAGTACTGGCAGACTCTTCAGTTTCATCCCCCCGGGAACAAAAACAACCATCTTACAGGTATGAATTAGAATAGAGAAAGCGAAAGGAAGGAAACAAAGGCTGACTCAGAATTATGAATTTGATTCAATTAAAAAAGACGCTTGCAGAAAGACAAAATACAGTGCATCCCTGCTAAAAAAAAAAAAATTCACTGAAGCACCTTATCATATTTTGAGATTTCTTATTATGTCACCTGTGTTAACTTGTACTTCTTTTGTATTGTACGTTGCTTTATGTTGTACCTGCATGTCGATATTTCTTTGTTGTATGTGTACATCATGTCCCTGGGTTGCACCTGGAATTAAGCTTCGGCTCAGTGTGCCTTTCCTGGTTACCAAAGTTTTAAATAAATAAATAAAGTACAAAGGGGCAAGAGATACACATAAGGACTCAATGAGATATTACTCATCCATGCTGTATACATAATTATAAAGCAGTTGAACGTTTTCCACCAATCAGAATTAAGAAGTGAAATACTTTTTATGCAGTGTACAGACACCACCTTACACTGACCATTCATCTTATTTCAGCGGCTGATTCCCGGTGTTATCTTGGAAGCTGTAACTCACAATGCCGTGGCTCTGCTCACCAGGCTTAACCTGGTATACTAACTTTGACAGTGAAGGTCACATAAAAAAAATGCCCAAAACTGGTAAACAAAAACACACCCCCCAAAAAAAAAATCAATTTGCTTTTTCAACTGCCAGGATTCCAGCCTTCAGAGTGCATAGTCACCTTTGTGAGTCTGTGGACCATTCCATTATTCACAGCAACTGGAGGGGAAAGCAGAAGGAAGTCTTAATTTAAAAACTATTACATTGCCTCTCAAAGTGTGCTTTATTTACAAAAAAATTCAACTACTTCATGATATATTTAAGCAATAAGGCACGACAGGGTGTGAGTTATTGTGTAATAACGTCACTACTGGGGTGGGTTGAAGCACGAGGCAAAGCTGAGTGCTTACACCACCCCAGGAGTGACGTTATTACACAATAACACATTCTCTGGAGTGCCTTATTGCTATTATACAATGGGTCATTTTTAAATAATATTAAAAAGTTTAAAAAAACAAGTTTTGTTGTACTCTTTGTGTTTTTTTTTGTATGAGAGGCATCTTTTTTGAAGTAAAAGAGAAAGTAGTACAGTAGGTGGTGCTGCTGGTAATACTGTGTTTTCTTTTTGTGAGTGCCCCCCCCCCCACCACCATCACAATCATCATTTGATGGTGGTAACTTTTAGTGAAGTGACATATTAATTTAGTGTATATTTGCTGCTTGACTGGGAGCAGTCAAAAATGTTTCTTTACTTTTGTTTCCTGTGAGAAAGATGAGGACTGTAAAAAAGACGAGAGCGCAGCCGATTGGTAACTTCCGGTTTCCCGGTCCTGCTAGATAATTGGACATTGGTCAGAACCTGTAAGTTACAGGTCTTTTTTTCCTTTTATTTGGGGAAACTGCTTTTTTTTTTGAATGGTCAAAGTATGTGGATTTGAGAAACTGCTGTCGGGGTTAAATGTAACTGCCAGTGTGTTTTGGTTTTCTACATGGAAAGGGTGCGCGGTTTGAAAGACTGAGGCAGTTACAGTGAACTACGGGAGTGGAATTTTGATATTTACTCTGAATACTGTGGCTTTTGTTTCTGTTGACTGAAGGAATGAGGCAGGCAGACAGGAAATGTCTGTATTTGTCGAAGGGTGAGTGGCTAAGCTGTGACGGTTCAGGGCACTGTTAGTTTCCTGGTGGTTTGTGCAGGGAGGGAGGGGGGATTTGTGTCACTGTACTCCAGTCACTTGTGTACCTGAACTTCATAGAGTGATGTTATTGTTCAATAACATCACTGGTCCAGGCACACATTGTGCAATCAGAATAGTGGAAATTTTCTTGCCATTATATAATAATATGTATACTTGTATGTTTCTTACAGCACAACATTATCTTGTGCTGTCTGGGCTGACAGAAACACTTAGCTTCGCTTCACAGTCCTCTTGCCCACACAGGACAAGATAATGTTCTTATGCTTTAAGAAACACCCCCAACTATATATATTAATTTATAATACATACTTAACTCATTCCCATCCAGGGTGATATGAGAATATAAATGTTCAATGCTAAACCTTATTTAAAATGACCACTTCGAGATGACTGAGTTAAGGAGGTACTGCATATGGCATCAACTTCAAAATATCTGCTACTTTTGATGGATTTTGGCAAAGGTATCGCTCATCAAAGAATGTTCCATTATGGTGCCTTTATATTGCCATTCCCCTATCAAAACCCGAAGTAAAAGTTGCAACAATCCTGTTTAGAAATGAAAATGTCAAGGTCTTGAATATAATGCACTGAATAAATCAGAAATGTGATGTCTTAGAAAAGCCTGACCCTGCCATATACTCTGTGAAAATTTTTTGGACTTGGTGGGTGAAGGTTTAAAATTAAGCTCATACAGATGGAGACTGGACTACTACAGCATTTGCCAAACATATGTGTTTAGTGAGGGACAGAAGATTGTGCTTCTACCCAGGGCAGCCTAAGTCACATCATAAATGTGAGGCTAGGTCACACCTCCGCGATAGCCTGTGATATAAGCTACCACAGCTGAGCGACCCACTGAGGGGGCGGTTCAGTTGTGACACCATCTCCGAGGCTACTGATGAGGGAGAGTGACTGGATGGGGTTGGGCGACCTGTAGCAATAGGAAGTCACTACTTGTACACTTGCACATTGGGGGGGGGGTGGGAATGAGTATGCACGACGAGGGGTGGGAGGGGATCTGTGGGGTGGTGCTGCAGTAGACTGCTGAGTTGGCAACATGGTGTAGTGGGTTGGCTCACAGCTTTGGTGGTTAGGGTGTTAGGTTCTGGTCTGGGCGCAGGTTCGTTTTTGTTGCCCCGCCCAATTTTTTTTTATGGTTTGCCCCCCCAACATGCACCCCCCCTGGAGTTGAGAATCCTTTACTAGGGGGGTGTGGGGGGGGCTGCATAAACATAAAAAATACAAGTCTCTGGTGCCATTTTGTTGTGCACCAGGGAGTCAGAGCGTCGAAATTGATTTTCGGCGCCCCTGACTTTGCCATCATAAGAATCCACCTCAGCAATGCCTGTGACAAATTTTACTGCATCCTATATCTGGATTATGGCCATGTCAGCCTCCATTGCCCTAATTTGTTTTGCTGTACGCTATGCAACGAACAGGGCCATTTTTACTGTCAATGCCCTTGGGCCTCCATAATTGTGAAGATGGACTAGATAAGTAACATATTGCCATTCAAGCCCAAAAGCAAGGAACTACAAAGGAGAAAGAAAGCTCAGACCCTCAAATCACATACCCTGTTACTTGCTCAGTGTAGAAGGAAGGCATGTTTACAGTATCTGTACCACATGACACTGTACAGAATAGATCACGGGATCCCGTCCCCCCACAAGACTAAAAACCACTACAACCTAGTGCAGCCCATGAAATGGAGGAATAATTATTGCTCTCAAGCCAAGCAATCATGGGCTGGCCTGCTGGTGCAGCGGTAGAGATACTGCATGTGGCACCGACAACCTGAGTTCAGGAATGAGCCTGGCACATTGGAGGGTCAGCTGGGGGGAGGAGGATAGGGCATCTGATGGACATCTCTCCTCCTCCTTTGGGGAGGGAAGGGACACGCAGTCTGTAAGCAGTGGCTAGGGGTTAGTGTACCTTGAGGTGTGTCAGCAGGAGTTGGTGGAGCAGCAGACATTGCCTGATCATTAACAGGAGTGCTGCCGATGCCATCAGATATCACTGCATGTCCGCTGTGCCATGGGGAACTGAAATGAGAAAACTCCTATGGCAGTGCAGCATGATGCCAGAGCCCTGGCAAGTGCCACTCCACCGAGTCGTCTGAGAATGAGCCTATCACCAGATTAGCATTTTAGCCCTCTCTCCCAGGGCCAGATTAAGGTTCCATGGGGCCCTAGGCCCAAGGAAAATGTGAGGCCCCCTTTTGTGTAGCCCACGCCCATTCTACCAAGCCATCCCCCCCTTGCCAGGAGGTAAGACATATTATGGGAAGGGAGGAAATCCAGTCCGACCAACACGGGCAGCAAAGAATTCAAATCAAAATTATATGCAAAATGCAATTAGCAGCCCAAATGAATTTCCGACTCCAGCATCTAACAAAAATGACCACGCAAACCAAGGAGGGGGCAGAAGCAATGTCAGAGTCACAACCAAGCTCTAATCCTCAGTTGTTTGTAGTAACCTGTAATGTACAGTATAGTAAACTAGCATAGCCCAGACAGCCAAGCTAAAGCCCCTCCACTCACAGCAGCAACTGAGCATGAACAGCCAATACCCCCTATGGCAGCTGCCAGCAACTGGCAATGCAGAACCAAATCCCTCATCACACACTGCCAAGCTCAGCCCTTCCCTGCCCATGGCAGCAACCTGCAGTGCACACAACAAAGTATGGAGAGCCATGTCTGACTGAAACTGCCCCTTGTCTGTTTTAATAAAATGCAGTTGCAGCTTGCAAACGTACATACACACAGTTGTTCTGGTGAGAGTTCCTGTCCCAATCTCCAGACCCTCCAACATCCGACAGATCAAAATATGTACACTTTTGTGCTGCAGTCAGCGGGGGACTAAAGAACTGAATGTTGATATGTTGGGTGGTGGGAAGTTTGGCAACTGCCCTTCACAACTGCACATGGATCTGAGCCCACATTATAAATGAGAACCAAACAAATTCATGAGAGTCACTGTGCACAAAAGCCATACTACCTAGGGGCAGCCGCAGTGTCATATGAAAAAAAATCATAGTATAAGTTTGTTTTTTCATGACTCTCTGCAGCTGCCCCTATGTATAATCGCTTTGTGCACAATGACTCTTGTATTTTTTGTTTGGTTCTAATAATGTGAGCTCACATCCATGTGCAGTTCAAGCTGTGAAGGCCAGTTGGAAAACTAAATCCCACCACCCAACCCAACATGTTTATT
Organism: Neoceratodus forsteri; assembly: GCA_016271365.2. Taxonomy (NCBI): domain Eukaryota; kingdom Metazoa; phylum Chordata; order Ceratodontiformes; family Ceratodontidae; genus Neoceratodus; species Neoceratodus forsteri. Next base: position 561,387,347 of record CM057458.1, read on the forward strand.
CACACAGACTATTGAATGGAACATGTACATCAACATTCACAAAGAAATTCCATAGGCAGTGAAGTGCAGCAGTATAACATGGGGCAAGAGAGGGAAGCAGGCAGTTCCTGAAATAAATACTGATTTTTATGTTTGCTTGCACGCATGTGCAAGAAACATAGTGCCATCATCCAAGATTTCGGAGGTGTGTCACCTTCTCTTCCAATTCAGTCAGTGTGTTGACAGGCGCGGCCCCTGTAAGCCAATGCATGCTGGAGCTGTCTATGACAAGCTCCAAAATGCAGTGGCATACAGTTGAAAGGGAGCTACGCTTCGCGTGAGCAGTGATAAGATATCACCTGCTCCGCGTGCAGCTCCCCCACACACACACACAGAAATCGACGCATACCGCGTGCTGCCCCCCCGCACACACGTGATAGCCAACGGTTGCACCGCGCGCCCCAAAGCCTTCCACATGCCATGCTGGGTGCCCACCCAGCGTGGCAATCTGATAGAATAGCCGACAGGTGCCCAATCCCTGTCGGCTCCACTGTCCCTCACCCCCCGAGTATTGGGCCATGCTGGAGCCCATCCCAGCGTGGCAACTGATCATATGGCCGATGGGGTGCCCAATCCCCGCCGGCTCCACAGCCCTCCCCAGTTTTGTGCCACGCCAGAGCCCACCCCAGCTGGCAAACGCCCCACGCCATCTTTTTTTTTACCTGCAAAATAAAACGTCCCACGGCACTTCTCCCAGCCCCTCCCACAACCCACATCCACCCAGTGTGCACCCTGAGTCCCCAGCAGCCCCCTCACCCCATACTACCTCCGGAGCTTGGTGCAACGATCTTCGTGGACCGGGAACACGCTCTGCACTCTTCAAAGCTGTCCGCGAATCCGAGGAAATGCCAATAAGCTGTATTAATGGGCTGATAGGGTTTTCAACTTTATTGCATATTCAGGTATTTTTTGAATTTTGCACCAGCTCACATGGGGTTTTGGGATTTTCTTGAATCGATGCTCACCGTCATGGCGTTCGCCCGGCGTGATTTCGGTCACCGCGCAAAATCACCTCTTCGGCCTGAATAATGCCATGACAGTGACATCATTCATGAGAAGGGATCCCAAAAACCCCATGTTGAAAATTTGGTGCAAATATTCCAAAAAATGACTGTTTTATGAGCTTGCGCTGCACAGTTTCTACGCAGGCTCGTAAGTTCGCGAATTTTCAATATTTTCACTCCAGATTTTCAACATTGCCATTTCACCACACCTTCTTATGAGTAGTACAGCTGTCATTTTTCACATCTCACCCAAAATGTGTTTCCGCCCATGTAGCGCACAATGGCGCAGTTGGTGTGCGAAATCAATGTACAGGACAAATTAAGAAAATCACAGTGACACTGTTCATGAGCAGAGGTCTTAAAATGGCTATGTTGAAAATTTGAACAAATTCCTAAAATGACTGTTTCGCATGCGTTGCGCGAAGTTTCCTCGCGTTCATAAGTTCGTGAATTTTCAATATTTTCACTCCAGATTTTCAACATTGCCATTTTACCACACCTTCTTATGAGCAGTACAGCTGTCATTTTTCACATCTCACCCAAAATATGTTTCTGCCCATGTAGTGCACAATGGCGCAGTCGGTGTGCTAGATTAATGTACGGGACAAATTAAGAAAATCACAGTGACACTGCTCATGAGCTGAGTTCTTAAAATGGCTATGTTGAAAATTTGGTGAAAAAATTCCTAAAATGACTGTTTTACGAGCATGCATTGTGCAGTTCTCCTTTCCTCGTAAAAGTTAATTTTCAATATTTTCCTCAGATTTTCAACATTGCCATTTTACCACACCTCCTTATGAGCAGTGCAGCTGTCATTTTTCATATCTTGCCCAAATGTGTTTCCTACCATGAAGCATTGCAATGGCACAGTCGACGTGCAAAATCAATGTATGGGACACATTAAGAAAATCACAGTGACACTGTTCATGAGCAGAGGTCTTAAAATGGCTATATTGAAAATTTGGTGAAAAAATTCCTAAAAATGACTGTTTTACGAGTGTGCGTTGCGCAGTTCCTATGCATGCTCGTAAGTTTGCGAATTTAATGTTTTCACTCCAGGTTTTCAACATTGCCATTTTATTACACTTCCTTATGAACAGTACAGCTGCCATTTTTCATATGTCGCCCAAAATGTGTTTTCGCACTAGTAGCGCACAATGGTGCTGTTGGTGTGCGAAAGCAATGTTTAGGACAGATTAAGAAAATCACAGTTACACTGTTCATGAGCAGAGGTCTTAAAGTGGCTATGTTGAAAATTTGGTGACAAAAATCCATAAAATGACTGTGTTACGAGTGAGCATTACGCGTTTCCATGCACCCTCGTAAGTTCATGACTTTGTAATATTTTCAGTCCAGATTTTCACCAGTGGCATTTTCCACACTTCCTTATGAACAGTAGAGCTGTCATTTTCACAACATGGCTGAAGTGTGTTTTCACACTTTCAGCGCAGAGATGCGTGGTCGCTGTGGGAAATCATTGTTCGGCACAGATAAAGAAAATCACAGTGACACTGTTCATGATCGGAGGCACCAAAATGCCTGAGTTGACAATCTGCTGTAAAAAATCCCCAACCTAATTATATTACGGTGTATCGCTGCACAGTTCTATGTATGCTCGTGACTTCACCATTTTTTAAATATTTTTACTGCAGATTTGCAACATTGCCATTTTACACCTCCCATGAACAGTACAACTGTCATTTTTACATCCTGTTCGAATGTTTTGCACCTGTGGTGCTAAATGCCGTAGTCGCTGTGTATAAGCAGCTGGCTAATAAACTGATATTCCCCTGTTCATGAGGTGGGGTCACAAAAACATGTTGAAAATTTGGAGGAAAATACCAACGAATGCCTGAGGTATTAGGTTTCCAACCATAACGCCCAACCCTGTAGAGAATGACAGGCATCAGGGTGTGACTTGGGATTCTTGCCTGTAATGCTCATACCATTCCACCCCTGCAGCGGTGAGAGGCATCGAGGTATGCCTTGGACTCTTCAGCCCCAAAGTTCACCCCATTCTTCTATATCGACCCATCTCACCGTATTTCCTAATGAAATGGGGTGCGCATAAGGGCCAAAGACCCCAAGGAACACCGTGACACTTGTCAGTGTCTGCAGGGTGGGGTGTGGTGAAATGGCGTGCCCATTATGCCCGATGACCCAAAGGCACATCCCAATGCCTGTCACTCTCTGCAGGGTGGTGGTGGGGTTGGCTTCAGTTCACTACTTCACTGCCATTCCTATTACGCAGCTCTGTAACTTCTACACTACCACTGCCAATGCCAGCAAGCAAACATTCAGCATTGACAAATGCTTGTTCATATACTTTTTAGAAAAATTGAGTGCACAGTAGAGTGTATGCACTTAAGGAATCTCTGAAATGTCAGCATTTGTATGTTTGTACGTTTAAGATGTATATTCTTATACATTATAATCCACACTAATCATATATAAGTGTGTACACTGAATTTTATATCATCCACATGAAGAGCCACTAGAGATGGGCACGAGAGACCTCAGTTTACAGCTTATCCAAAGGATGAGCCCTGAGCACTGCAGCACCCTCCTAGTACTGCACTGTGGTGTCTCTGTTGGGTATTAGCCCAAATTACTGATATGAAACTTCTGATCTTTCATCCTGGGGTGAGCGTGGAACCTACTGAGCTACACTGCCACAGATAATGCTGTTGTTATGTACTAATGTCTTTTCTTTTGCCTGGGCTTCTTTGATGTCTCACACAAACTTGGTTAGGGCACCACTCACATCCCCATTCCATACTGTTGTTTGCCCCTAACCTAGAGTTGGTCAACCTAGCATCCTCCTCAGAAATTATTCAATTCAGGCTGAATCAATGCTGAAAGACCTTCAGGGAAGTACAGGACTAGGGTAGAATCTTCATCCTTACCACCCCCTTCCCACACCAGGCACCCTCAGAACTCTCTCCCTATCTACCCCATTCACTGTCAAATGCATCACAGCTCTGTACAGGACAGCACAAGCATTTCTTCAGAACTGGACTTCAGTCTAGCATACCTCTAATCTGTCAGCACTGAAATATGCAGTTCTGGCTCTGTGGAACAAATGGGCCAGGGCTGTAACATGCACCTTGGCTACGTGGAAAATAGACACCTGACTTGCACAGACACACTGTTCTGATTGCAGGTGGTTGGACCTAGGTGCTCTCCACAGTGGCATAGTTAGCTGTAAAAATCTGACACAAACACAACCATTGAGGACAGGAAATAATCAGCTTGCTATTCTTTTTGTTCATTCAAGAAATTAAAACTAACTCTCCCACCCTTACCAAGGCTGCTATCCCCCAGTTGACCCACTAGCCTCCCCCTAAAAAGCTTACAGTTAAGTACAGTACCTTTAACTCCTCAACTTTACCTCTCAGACAAGTCGGAGAAAAACATTGCAGCAATCTAATTTGCCTCCAGGCTCCACCAACCTTGAACCAGAACCACCACCATGTTATGATGTGCATAATTGCCTTACCTGTTCTCCTAATGTCTGTAAGGTCTGGACTGGAGTGACTTGTTGTCTTGAGTCAAGAGTCGGCCTCGGGAGGAGTGAGAACAGAGTATGGACTGGACAGGACTCTTGCTTCTCTTCTTAGCTGGCAGCCAGGCGTCTCTGTCTCTCAGATGTTGTTCTATTCCTACTCGGGATGGCAGTACTGGGGCCCCTTTCAGGTGGGGACTGACACGCAGGCTGTGTGTGGGGGGGGCACCATAAGATTTTCACCAGTGGGCGCCAGGCGCAACAGTAGACATGCTGCAGTGATGGCCACAGACTCAGGGCCCTGTTCTAAATTACTCAACCCAAACCCTACCAACAATTCAATAAAAAATAATAATACCCAATGGCGGCCGATGGGATGAACCATCTGACTCCGACCACTATTTTAGTTTAGGTCAGTAGCTACTGTACTACATACAGTCAGTCACACGGCACAGTCAATAAGAGTTGAGTCGACACGAGTGACTGACTGAGTCGAAAATGGAAATTGCTCAAATTTAGCAATTTCTTTGAAGACAGCCAAAGGCAAAGCTTCAAAGTTGTTAGAAGAAATAAGCGCACAATTGTTATTGATCTGGGCCATTGGAGAAAGGTGGGTTGCGTTGTGCAAGCGAGGAGAGGCAAACTACGGGACTCCTGCCGCCGGGAAGGCAAACGAGGGAGGCATAGCTCAAATGTTCCAATCATGATCTCCGCAGAGCACCACCTGATCATGGCACCAGCACCAATAGTAAGAAAGAAATACAGTCTAGACAGTACAGTATTATTTTAACAACTCTCTCAGGTCATGACATGATGGTGATTGGCTCGGCTAACTCGTTCTTCATCACGGCGGAAATTGCTGAAAGGAAATCAGTCTTCTGAGTGCTGCAATGCATGCGATCAGTCAACCAGAGCTGGCCCCCGACTCGAAAAAGTAAATTTTCCATAGATTTCCAGTTCAGGCCTCATATAGTGATTTAAAAAATAAGCATAAAGAATGAAGGGGAATGAATGAAGCAATGCCCCCCCCCAAGCAGATGGGGCCCTAGGCCCAGGCCTATTGTGCCTATGCCTTAATCCAGCCCTGCTCTCTCCCCTAAGAGAGAGGGGGAGCCCCACCATTTGGGGCAAGCCACAGTCTCCTAGTTGTTAAGGTCAGATCTGGGGGCTGAGGGGGGTGAACCTGATACAGGGGTCTACAGGGTATATATATATATATAGGGTACATTCCCACCTCCCTTAGGAGTCTAAATGGAGTTGGAAAAATAAAAGTCAGGAAAGCACCTCAACAAAGAAAAGTAAGCATCAGACATTGGTCCAGGAATCAGAACCTACTCTGGACACCTGAATAAAATAACCCCCCCCCATCTAAAGGACTCATGACTACAGTTACCAGAAGAAGGTGACAATGAAGTCAGCAGCTGAAAACAAAAGTTCCTAAGACAGACATTTTGGAATTGTATAATAGGTTTGAACTACCATAGGCACCAAGCAATGAGGAGATACCGAAGAGGAGGAAGGGAATTTAGAAACCTCCTCCATTGCACCATCTCAAAAATACCCACTCCTGGACACTGAAGATTCACAATCAGAACCCCAAAAGACAAAATAATAGAAGGGGAAGTCTGGTTCAAAAATTAAGAGAGGGAAGACGTAATGGAAGTGGGGAGGTTGGTTCTGTGCCTTTTTTATGCTGACATAACTTTTTTATGTTGACATAACATGTTGCGGCAGCTTTCTCCACAAGCAGGTTGTGGAGGCACGACACTATTGTGCCCAATGCTCCCACAGACTGCAAAGGCTTGTCTTGCTTCCCCCCAATGCCGTGGCATGCTGCTGCTGACACTAGTTCAGCCAGTGTGCCACAACTTTCTAAAAAAGTAGCCGCTGCAATCAGGGGCCACCTTGTCATTGCAGTGTCAGCCATCTGCTGCAATGAGGGAGCGACCCATCATTGCAGGGCGGGAAGTGAAACCCTGATATTGTTTGTGAACATGGCAGTAGCTTGCCATTCACAAATATCAACAACTTCCACCATATTTAGCTGCAGATAGGGCCCCAATCCTAAATCGACTTCAGTGGCCCAATGTTGATTGTGCCCGGACAGGGGAGCCCACTCCTCACGGGTAGACGGCAGTAAGTCAAATCCTCCCCATTATTGCCAACGGGTGCCCAATCCCTGCCGCATAATGTGAACCCCTTTGTTGTGTGCTGACAGGGTGCCCAATCCCATCGGCTACTGGATCCCCAAAAGAAGCAGTTGGTGGCATGCTGGGAGCCCACCCCAGTGTGCCCAATGCCCCTGTGAAAAAAAAACTGTCCGCTTATGTCTCCCTGGCCCCCCTCCCACCACCTGCACCCATCCACTGTGCACCCTGCCTCCCCACACCCCCCTCACCCCATACTTACCTCTGGAGTCCAGCACGACGATCTTCGTTGGACCGGGAACACATTTACACTCTTCAAAGCTGACCGTGAACTGAGGAAATGCCGGTAAGCTGTATAATGGAATAAAAGGGTGTTTTTCAACTTTAATGCATATCTCAATCATTTTTTTGGAATTTTGGCAACAAATTTTCAACATGGGGTTTTTGGGACCCCTCCTCATGAATTCTCGAACTGTCATGGCGTTAATCAGCCCTGAAAGGTGATTTTGTGGTCACTGCGCAGAATCACCTTTTGGTGCTAATTAATAAAGTGACAGTGCCAGTGTTCATGAGGTGGGCTCTCAAAAAGTCTATGTCGCAAATTTGGTGGAAGAAATCCTCAAATGATTGTTTTACGAGCTGCAGAATATGAAAGGTTATGCTGTGTTTCGTGAATTGCAATATTTTCATGCCAGAATTTCAACACTGACATTTTTCACACCTCCTTGTGAACAGTACAGCTGTCATTGTTCACATCCTGGTGGAAATGTGTTTTTACAGTTCTGGTGCAGAATAGTGCAGTCGCTGTGGGAAATCAGTGTTTGGGACAGATTAAGAAAATAACAGTGACACTGTTAATGAGTAGTGGTCCTAAAATGCCTATTTTAAAAATTTGGTAATGATACTCCATAAAATGACTGTGTTATGAGCGTGCGTTGCGCAGTTTGCACGCACTCTCGTAACTTTGAGAATTTATAATATTTTCACTCCAGATTTTCAACATTGCCATTTTCCCACACCTACTTATGAACAGTACAGCTGTCATTTTTCCCATCCTGGCCAAAATCTGTTTTCGCACTCCGTGCAGAATAGAGCGGTTGCTGTGGGAAATCACTGTCCGGACAGATTAAGAAATGACAGGATTCTGTTCATGAGCAGAGGTCCTAAAATGCCTATGTTAAAATTTGGTGATGATAGCCCATCAAATGATCAGTGTTAAAGTGTGCGTTGAACTGTTTCCACGCACCCTTGTAACTTTGCAATTTTGTAATATTTTCATGCCACATTTTCAACAGTGGCATTTTTCCACACCTCCTTCTGAACAGTACAGCTGCCATTTTTCACATCCTGGCTAAAATATGTTTTTGCACTCCTGCCGGAGAATAGCTTTGGGACAGATTAAGATCGAATGACTGAGAGAGGGGAGTGACCGAGCTCAACTGAACTGTGTCGAGACTGCTGCCGATTTGTTTGTGGGCAGAAAAAGGCCACAACACAAGAGCCCAGTACAAAAGGGCAGCCTGCAGCACTGGGAGAAACAGAACGAGAGAGCAAGTGATGGAGGGGGAGTGAGCGAACTCACCGGAGCACTGTCAGGACTGCTGCAGATTTCTTTGTGGGCAGAAAAAGGCGTCAATGCAGGCAGGGGCCCAGTACAAAATGCCATCCTGCAGCGGTGGGAGAAACAGTATGAGCGAGTGAGACAGGAGGACTGAGTGAGCTAAACGGAGCTCTGTTGGGACTGCTGCAGATTTATTTGTGGGCAGAAAAAGCCAGTAATGCTTGCAGGGTCCCAGTACAAATGGGCAGCCTGCAGTGGCTGGGAAACCAGAATGAGCAAGTGGGGGGGTGAGCGAGCTCAATGGAGCTCTATTGTAACGGCTGCAAATTTCTTTGTGGGCAGAAGAAGGCGGCAATGCAGGCAGGAGCCCAATAGAAAATGGCAGCCTGCAGCACTGGCAGAAACGGAATGAGTGAGTGAGAGAAGGGGAGTGAGCGAGCTCAACAGAGCTTTGTCGAGACTGCTGCAGATTTCTTTGTGGACAGACAAAGACGCCAACAGAGGCAGGAGCCCAGTACAAAAGGGTAGTCTGCAGTACCAGGAGAAACACAATGAGTGAGTGACACAGGGGGAGTGAGCGAGCTCAATGGAGCTCTATCGTGACTGCTGCGGATTTCTTTGTTGGCAGAAAAAAGCGGCAATGCAGGCAGAAGCCCAGTTCAAAAGGTAAGCACCGGCAGAAATGGAATGAGTGAGTGAGAGAGGGGGAGTCAGCAAGCTCAACAGACCTGTGTCGGGACTGCTGCAGATTTCTTTGTGGGCAGAAAAAGCCACCAACAGAGGCAGGAGCCCAGTACAAAAGGGCAGCCTGCAGCACCAGGACAAACAGAATAAGCGAGTGAGAGAGGAGGAGTGAGCCACCTCAACAGAGCTCTGTCGGGACAGCTGCAGATTTCTTAGTGGGCAGAACAAGGTGCCTACGCAGGCAGGAGCACAGTACAAAACAGCAGCCTGCAGCACCGGAAGAAACAGACTGAGCGAGTGACAGAGGGCCAGTGGGCCTGCTCAACAGACCAACGTAATCAACATTCGGCATTGACAAATGCTTGTTTATATTTGATGGTTGTAGAACTAAACAGGCCACTTAGGGTGGCAATACTGAATGTAAATAGGATTACAATTTTAATAGGTGGTTACTAACTTTTCCCTCCTGAGCAATGATCAAGATATTATATTCTTGCAGCTACCACATTAAAGTCCATATATGAGATACAACAAAGAAAGTAAGTATGGCTACGAGGAGATTCATTTGGTCATTACGGGAAGACTGTTGCACAGAGGTGGCAATCCTATTCAGTAGCACAGATCTTTTGGTAACCTAACTTGCAGACATTTATCTAGGCAGAGCAGTGATGCATGATGTAACTATGAACAAGCTACAATTTGAATGATTTGCATATATGCTCCAAAAACTAAAGACCTAGGAACTGATTTATTTAAATTAATAAAACCATATTTAGGTACAGCAAGGTGGGTAATTTTGGCAGGAGAGTTCAACTATGATCTCATGTCATGAGAGAGGAAACAAACAAATAAGGAGCACACACAGCATGGCTTGGTACAAACTATGCAATTTTACTGCTCGAGGATATCACTCCACAGATGCCAAGCACCCTACATGTATCTCATGAGAGAAGTCGGGGGAAGTAAACCCTCAAAACAATATTGCAATACTAACTTTCTGACCCAGATGATAAAAGCAACATGGTTACAAGATATACTGCCACTTGCGCAAGCAAGGGAGGAATAGATATTTTAGAAGAGCCCCTTCCATGAAGATCAACTTTATTTTATTCAAGATACTTTTTAGTTACCCAGGCATCAGTTTCCGTGGTTGAAATATTGGACCACAGATTCATAGATACATGTCGGCAGAAAAGGACCTTCTTGACCCATTGAGTCTGCCCATTCCTCCCTCTTTACTTGCACCCCAGATTCCACCACCTCCTTCCCTTGACAACCCCTTGTATTAGTCCCATGCCTCTTGAATCCCTCCACTGTACTAAGCCGGTATCCCATGAGAAAGGCGATCGGTATTGAGCACTTACCGAAGGTGACCTTCAACAGCAGTGCCTGTTCTCACGGTGAGTGGACGGGTGGGGTTAATGCGGTATAGCAAACATCCTGTCACTATATGTATATGAATGCACAATGGGAGGAGTGCAACGGTGGAAGGGAGGAGGATTTGTGAGGGGTAGTGTGACAGTGGGTTGCTGAGCTGGCTGTGTGGAATGGGGAAACGTGGCAGGCTGGTGGCTGGGAGGTGCTAGGTTCAGTGCTGGGCACATTGTGATTTTTATGCCCAGCCAAGAATTTTCTTTTTTCACTTTTCACCCCTCAACATGCACCTCTGGAGTTGAGAATTTTTAGTAGAGGTGCATGAGGTGAGTCCCTGCACTAAAAAATTAAGTTCCCTGAGCTGTTTTTGCTGTGCACCAGGACTATACATCAGCGAAATGTATTTTCACTGATGTATAGTCGCCCTAATGGCGATCACCTTTTTGTGATTGCCATTATCACATAGCTCTGTACCGGCCTCAATCACCTTCTCCGGCAGATTGTTACAGAGTACCACCACTCTCTCTCAGTGAAGTAATACTTCCTAATGTCTTCTTCAACCTGCTAAATTGAGTTTTGGGAGCCAAAGTAATGGGTAAGGGTCTATTGAGACTAAACAGCTCCCTTGTGAGATACTTGCACATTCTACCTAAACTGTCAGTTCTATATAGGGCTAGCAAATCTGTTTTGTATTTATATGACACAACACTACAGTAGTGGGAAGATAAAATAGAATTCCCAAAGTTTTCTTGTCTCAAGAAAAGATACTTCCAAAACCCATTATGAAATGGGCAGGGACAATCCTGCATCCTGATTGGTCAGTCTCTGTCCAGACCTGTGTAGTTATTGCCCGATATTCGCATGGGTCTGTAAAGTCTTGAGAAAGCTTTCTTTGTGGCTGTGCAGCTCTCGCTAGCAAGCTATGAGTAATGGCCAAGAGTGCTACATCAGTTGAACAAATCACTAAACAAATAAGGTTTAAAAAAACAGCAACTCTGAGACTGGCATTGCTAACACCCACATTGTGATTAAGTCACCATTTTTATGAGTTTCCATCAGTTTTGAAGTAAGCCCAATAATCAGCATGGAGAATATGTGCTGCATCATTGCAGCTCAATGGGAACATGAGGACAGTAAAGTAACAAAAAAAAATATTTTAACTAGTTTAAAGTTGGCAGACCATTTTATAAAAGAAATAATCCACTCCACTGCATGTGATTACCTAGCAATTGCACACCACCCTCACTGAAAGGCACTCAGCTGACGCCTCATGCTTCCATTCTGCGGGGGGAGTGGGGGTGGGGGTGCGGTAAGTACACATTAAGTGCATGCCCTGTCATGTATTATTTCTTACTTATCATAAATATTAGGGTTTAGGGTCCCAAGTTTTGAAACCAATTACAAGACATAACAAAAGTGGGAGACATCTGGACCCCAAATTTAAAAAAACATTACAAGCAGAGATGTGAATGCTCGTATAACTCGTATAACCGAGCAATATTGTTGTCAGCTGAATTAAACTTTGGAACTCAAGGTACAAAACAGAATTTTGATATGTTTAAGGGGTGTCATGGTTGGGTAAGACAAGTTTTTTCAGGATTGAAATTAGATGAAAGACATCTACACACAGATACTCAAGGAATGTTAGCAATTGTAGGAAAATACCTTCCTGCAACATTTGGTGCAGAACTCCCTTTTCCACTGCCACCAGAAGCTTTTTTTTGCATAACTCAGAGCTTCTGTCCTTACTGTTTGAGGTAAAGTAAAGTTAATGTAACCCTGTTATTCAGGAAGAGGTGAAAAATGCCAAGAATACTGATCATAAACCAGACAATTTTATTTAAAGTGGTCTGACAATAGCTTGTGCAGGCAACAGGTTGTGTCTCAGGCAGTCTTTTTTAATCCTTGGAGACTGTATGAATGATAATTGGATTGTGGAACAGAACAATCAGTGGGGTACTGGATGGGTTCATTCTGTCTTTAGACCAAGAAAAGGCATTTGATCGGATGTCATGGCACTAGGTCCAAACATCGACTGCATGGGCAGCGCCTGTCAGTAACAGCGTTAATCAGAAAAGTTGCAGGAAACAAATACTGCTAGCAAAAACAGCACCACTAGTAGCGATTGCAAGTCTGTTTTGTGATTGTTATCACCCTAAACTGTATTTTTATGGCTGGCTCTGCACTTCTCAAGTGGTGGGCTATGCCCCCCACACACCCATATTTAAACTAATCAGCTCCTAGTCAGAGTTGGATTACGGAGGAAAAAATAAAATTCAGGAGGCCAGGATTAGAACCCTGGGTACACCACCATTCTGGCTGAACTGCTTACACTTTAGCCTCCACACCCTGGAGCAACTCAGCCAGCTTCCTGAGTTCCTCCCCTTGTGGTCTCTGCTAGCACCACAGACAGCGACCTGGGGAGCGCTTACCATAGCGATTGTTATTCCCCTATTGTTGTCCATGGTAGCGTTGTACAGACCACGCTGTTCTGTGCAGCTATTATTGTAGCACCATTCTAACCGGGTAGGAATGTGGCACACATACCTTTTCTCAGTAATAACTGCATTAAATATGGCATACCAGATGTACTTGTTAATTGGATAAAGCTGATAAACTGTGCTGCAAAGGTTTTGCCGGTATTAGGGGAGTCAATACCAGTACATAGAGGAGTCAGGACATTACCTAAGCCAGTTATTATATGGTATCTGTTTAGGTCCTTTATAAAAGAAGCTAGAAGGTTTTGAAGCTGTCAGGGGTTCAGAGGTTCATATGTATCCACCCCACTTGCACAAACACCTACACAGTCAACATTTCCCTATTTCTAAAAGATGCACAATCAGGGAAACAAACAGTTAATATTTTTGACAGGTTTTTACTGGTGTCAGGGTCTTTAGTGAACTTTGAGAAAAGTAAAGGGGTAAGTCTGGGACAGATGCCAGAGGCACGTTTGCAAACTCTTGCAGGTATTCCCTTGACAGTCTCAACCATTACAATCCTGGGAGTTAAGATTAGTAGTGGAGATATGAGCTTGCAGAACTGGGAGGAGAATTTTATAGTAGGGGACTATAAAGTGAATTAATGGAAACAGTGGTAACTTTCGAAGATAAAGTGTTTTCCTAATACAAATGCTGTTACCATTTTTTCTATTTTTAAATTGTGTGCATCCCCCACCAGTGGTAGAAACATGGATTTGTAGTATTTTTTCAACTTCTTTGGGGTTAGCAGGTTAAACCTTATGAAAAGGAAAGCATCTTATCTTCCAGCAGCTCATAGGGGAATCGATATAATAAACCCTATTATCTTCTTTTTTGTTATTTTTATGAGTTGTAATTTGGGACCAGCTCTTCGGGATGGCCTTTAACTGTGGGCACCTAAGGCAAGGGATTGGTTTGTCCATTGTTTGAAAAACTAGAAGAAAGGTTGATTGGAAAAATAAAAACGTAGAGGTTTATGAGGACTTCTGGTGACATCACTGACACAATAGCAGCCTAATCGCAGAGTTCCCCAACCCGCAGGCACAGGATTGTCCCTACGCTACTGAAATTTCATCAGTTTTAAGTAAAAACGCAAAAAGCCAGCAGTGAGGGCACACCAAGAAAACATTCCTGCTCCAAAAATGGAAAAAAAAAAAGTGGTCAGCAAAGCGGATTTCCACGGATTAACCCACCGGACAGTAGCAGGGAATCCCCATCCAGCATGACGAGCAGAGACACAGAGGTAGAGATAGAATCCCTGTCATGCTCGAGATTCAAGATACTCCTGACAGAAATTAAGCATTTCCACAATGAAAACAAAGCTGACTTTGAAAACTGCATGCTGTCAGCTGACCTCACAAAACTTGAGACCAGAGTTACTTCTGTAGAGGGGAGGATCTCAAATGCAGAGGATGACATTATCTGCCTCTCGCAGGCTGTGGAGGCCCTCACCAGACAACAAGAAAGCACGGAAGCCAAATGCCTAGACCAAGAAGCCCATGCTAGGTGAGAGAATTTAAGGATTTATGGACTCCCGGAGGATTCAGAGATGGGAGAGATGGCAGAGTTCCTGCAAGATATGCTCAAGCATGTTCTTGATCTCCAAGTATTTACGTTTAAAATCGAGAGGGCCCACAGAGCGCTCTCTCAGCTAAGCCAACTTCACCAACTGCCCAACCCAGATCAATCAGAGCCAAGTTCTCTAGTGATAGAGATAAGGAACTGGTACACAGGACCGCATGGAGACAACAAAGGGTGGAATATAATAGCTTTCACCTTAATTTTGATCAGGACTACCACAAATTCAACAACAGCTATGGCCTATGCGCCTGTACTGCGTAAGCTTAAATCCCTGGGAGTGAAGTTCCAAACACCATACCCTGCATGCCTTTGAGTTAGGTGGGAATCAGGGGTAGAGCTTTACCGCACAGTGGAAGAGGCAGTTCAAGCACTGAAAGAGAAAGGCCATGAGGTTGCCGGTGAACCCCATCATGTAGGACAAGCTCTGATTCCATCAAGTCAATGGCAAACTGCTGCAGCATGTAATTTCAGAAAATCAGGGAAGAGAACAGCTCCCAGTACTATGCAGGACATTAAGGGATTACTAAGCCAGATAACTCACCTATACACAGCAAGAACTCGAGAGAACAGGGGACACTTGAACTGATGGTTTGGGGTTTGTGAGTGCCACGTTTTTTATTCCTATGGGTCTGCCATGCACCTCCTGTCTAGCTGGTCCCAGGCAGCTATAGAGCTGCTTAGTACATGTCTTGGGCTCATGGCTGGTGGGGGGGGGGGGGAGAAGTCCCGATTTGGAACCAGGGCTTATGCCTGGAAGACAGGTGGCTGCTTACTTATCCCCATCTATAGCCCCAGATTACAGCATGGACAAGATACTATTGACGTGTCTATGTTTAGTTTATAAATGGTGCTAAATTACCCCTCTTAGAGGATGCAGGAGGAGCATATTTAGAAAAGACTTTTAGAACTGGAGACTTATTGCCCTCAGAAAGTATATCACTGACAACTTCTCCACACCTAAGCCAGATATAAGAAGGGCACCCCACTGGGAGGACCTTGTGACCTGTTTAATGGAAAGAGTATGAAAGGGGTAAAATGAGGAGCGGGGGGGAAGGTTGGAACAGTATGTTATAAAATAAACAGGAGATTTTTATTATTTTCTGAGAGCCATGGGATAGCTCAGATTTTATGCAGAAGGGGGTGAACACAGTTGAAATAACTTACTCACCTGGGGGGGATCACTGGGACCCCTTCTCATGTACTAGATGGGTTGGGGCCTCACTTTTGGGCTGTGTTGCTACTGGTTTTGGTAGGCGAGCAGAGGATGTTTATACCTCCTCGGCTGGCATGCGAAGGACCATCCTCCCTCAGGTAGGAGCACCATGAGGGACGGGTGATGTACTTTGGCCTTCTTACCAGGCCAGGACTCACATTGGTTAGGGTCCTGGAGGACAAAACCCCTAATGGGGCTCCGTTTCCTCTACCCCTGGATTTATTACTCCAGGGACTTAGGGGCCGATTTAATTGGTTCCCTATATTGGGGGTCTGTTTGTACATAGTTTCAGCCCGGAGAAGATGGCAATGTTTGTTGTACACCTCAGTTGGGCTGCACAGTTGCACTTGTGGTATGTTGTATACATAGTTTTGTATATGTTGTTCGAGTTCTATGTGGGCACATCAAAATCTATTATGAATGAGGTATACGAGGGGGAGGATTGGGGGATGAATGTATCTATGAAATATGAGTAGTGGGGGGAGCCTCATAACAAGATCACGAAGGTGGTCCTGAAGAGGAATGCTAGATGGAAAAACGTAACAGCTGTTATTGTCGAGCTCACATATGGGTGATAAAACTGTTATAAAGATAGTATCACAGAACGGTTTAAACAACCCTGTTAAATGATATAAGGTGCTATCTGCCTTGAGGAGGCAGAACCCCGCTTTTATACTCCTGCAGGAGACACGCTTGAGTAGGCCAAACATGTTAAGCTGAGTAGATTTGGCTTTGCTCAGGTAATTACCTCAATGCATGGAGAGGAGAAGAGAAGGGGCACGGCTATTTTGATCCTCGAGCACCCCATTCAAGCTGCATGACAGTTATATTGATGCAGAGGGCTGGATGGCTATAGCATCTGGGGACTTGGGGATCATCTATCACTCTGGTGTCACTTTACGTCCACGGGATCTACAGTAACAACAATGACAGGGTTGCTCCAGAAGATTACGGAGTATCATAGGGATGCCTAGTGGTGGGGGCGACCTCAGTCAGATCTGGGAACAGGTGGATACCTCTAGAATGAGGCCATTTCAACCCACTCCCACTGGCAAATTCATCAAAGATTCATGAGGGAGGCCTGCTGGGTGGATGCTTGGTGCTCAGTGCACTCGACAGAAAGAGAATATACCCATTATTCTCCTCCACATGGCTCCTACACCCGGACTGATTATTTCCTGATGTCAAGCGAGCATCAGTATCAGATAATGGAATGTGAACATATTCCCTTGGTCCTATCGAACCATGCACAGCTCATGCTGAGACTGGTATGGAGAGCAGCACAGGACCAGACATTACGGAAATTTAATAATTATTTTTTAAACCTAAAAGAATTTACAGACATGGCTAAGTCTAGGCTGGAGCAGATTGTGAGGGAGAATAACACTCAAGATGTATCTAAGGGTACCCTTTGGGACACTGTAAAAACCGTCATGGGGGGGAGATCATCAAATTTGCTGCTTATTTCAGGAAAAGGCAAGCCATACTAATGGAAACTCTCCACTCACAGATTAAGGAGGTGCAGGCACTCCACGCAGCAGGAGAGAACACAGCCCAGGCTAAGATAATGAAAATAAAACAACAAATAGATATTAAGACTGAGCAGGCACTGCAGCGTCTCTGCCAAAGATATGGTGAAATAGGCCCTAGGGCAACTAGATTATTAGCCCATCAACTGAGGCAGCAGATGCTCCAGTCTGCCATAGTCCAGGTTAGGGATGTTGGGACAGGCAGGTTGGTTCTATTGCCTAAACAGATTTGATCCAGTTTTAGAGAGTATTACTGAAAATTATATACCCCATAGTCCACAGCGGATAATGCACAGGTGGAGGCCTACCTCTCCAGGAGGGTTTTACCTACACTTAGTCCAGAAGCTGAAGTTAGACTGGACAGCCCCATCACTCAGCAGGAAGTTGAACTGGCAATTAGAGGCTTAAAGTCATGCAAAGCCCCAGGTCCTGATGGTTACACCTCTGAGTTTTTT
The DNA here is from genome assembly GCA_016271365.2 of Neoceratodus forsteri. NCBI lineage: Eukaryota > Metazoa > Chordata > Ceratodontiformes > Ceratodontidae > Neoceratodus > Neoceratodus forsteri. The sequence continues at coordinate 561,404,916 of CM057458.1, forward strand.
AAATACTTTAATAAAAAAGAGATAGGGAGCCCACTACTGGAGACATGTAAGGAAGCATAGCTGGGACAACAGTTTCCGGATACTTGGAGTTATGCAATGATTTATAGCGTACCGAAGCCAGGTAAAGATACTACCCAGTGTTCATCATACAGGCCGGTATCGGTGCTTAATGTAAATTACAAAATATATGCAAAAATCTTAGCACAGAGGCTGGAACTAGTTCTTCCCTCCCTTACTAATTTTGATAAGACGGGATTTGTCTCAGGTAGGCAGACCCAGCATAAAATCAGGTGAACCCTGTATATTCTACACCATGCTGCCCGGTCAGGGTCAGCCTCCTGCTCTTGAGTTTGGATGCGGAGAAGGCCTTTGACTGGGTAGCATGGAATTTCTTTGGGTTAACCCTGAGACATTTTGGTTTCTCGGAGGCCTTTGTGAAGGCTATTAATGGTATTTATAATAAGCCCAATGCCTATGTTAAAATAAATGGTGGAGTCTCAAGCTCTTTTTCTCTGCAGAGGGGCACTAGGCAGGGGTACCCCTTATTCCCCCTCCTGTTGCCCTATACTTGGAGCCCCTGGTGGAAGCCTTATGACAAGATGGGGGAGTAGAGGGGGTAAGATTGGGTGGGGAGCAGCATAAACTAGCTCTTTATGCTGATGATTTGTTAATATACCTGGGAGACCCCGAGAGAGCACTCAAGAGGAATTTGGGTGCCTAGCAGGCTATAAAATTAATACGGCCAAAACAGAGGTACTACAGATAAACTATGAGCCTTCTGAAGCAGTCTGGAAGTGATTTTCCTTCCAATGGAACTTAAGACATCTGAAGTATCTGGGGGTACAGCTAGGACCTGATTGTGACCAGTTATTCACACTTAACTACTCCCCATTGATGGATAGTGTTAGGGTGAACCTGGAGAGATGGCAGACTATACCCATTTCTTAGCTGCAGAGGGTGCAGACGGTGAAGATGGTTGTGCTCCCTCACTTCCTGTACTTGGCACAGATGCTCCCCATCCAGTTACCGGACTCGTTTCACTGTGCTGTCAATAGAAGGGTCTCCCGATTTACATGGTACCGGCAGAGACCAAGAGTTCCACTGTCAGTCCTTCAGATCCCGAGAGCAGGAGGCGGCCTGGTCTTATTCAATTTTAAGCTCTATCACAGGACAGCGCAGATTAGAACAGCCTTATATTGGTTTAATAGAGTATATAGCCAAGTGGAAGACACTAGAGTGGAGGGGGGTCCCGGATAATCTGCACTCAGAAATGCTGACAGATGGTGGGTTGCGTGCCGTGGAGGAGGTGAGCCTATATACAGAAGTGACCCTAGATAGCTGGTCTGCAGTGATAGGGATAGAAGTCTTGGGAACTGGAGATAGCTCATGGGCTCGGTTCCCTATCTGAGGATTTATCATGGCCCACTGGGATGCGGGATTCCAGAGATGGGAGGCAGGGACTTCATCTGATATGGCAATTTTAGAGGGAGGGAGATTAGATTATTTCAGGACCTGGTAACCAGCTTGCACTCCCTGGAGAGACAGGTTCTGTTATTTTCAAATTAGAGATTACATCAGAACATCACAAATTTGCAGGATTGAAAAGAGTGCCCCCCTCCACCCCAGATTCTGTTTATTCTCAGGGCTGCAGTGAAAATAAGGCCCCATCAACACATATGATTTTCCATATCTATAAAGTTCTTGCACATGGAAGGGAGACACCACCTTGTCAATAAGAGAAGTATGGTACAGAGCGTAGGTTCCCAAACATCTGATGTAACATGGGTATGGGCCCAAGAGAGGTTGTTCTGGGGTCTATCAACCATCAGATGGAGAGAATTTTCCTGAAAAATGAATGTTAGGTTTGTTAGAACCCAGCGATCCAAGTTAAGTTTCAAAAGTCAAAGGGCAGCATGCTGGAGGGTGGGTGTCACCCAGTGGCCCTACATCATATAATGTGGGAATGTCCTGAGGCTTGCTCCTTCCTTAGGGACTTGGGCCAAGCCTTACAATCCATTTTGACCCTGATTTAGAATTAACTGTATCACTATATTTCTTATTTGACTTCCTGAGAGAGTATAGGGACCCAACAAGGAAGGCTGCTGAAATATGCACTTCTTGTGAGTCAGAAGGCTATAACTAAACTATGGCTCACTGATAAGGAACCTACCTTAACCCACTGGCATGAAATCATGGTTTCTGTATATAAGGCAGAGGCCTTAACAGCCACCCTTAACAAGAAGCAGATCCAATTTGAGTTAATTTGGAGAAGGTGGGTCCTATATAAGTCTGCAGTGCAGCCAGAATTTGTACCATAGGTACTTGAAGGGGCATCTTTTTGTGCTGGTTTCCGTCCCTCTTCTTCCATCGCTTTTTCTTCCTTCCTCTCCCTTCCTTCTGTCTAAGCAGGAACTCCCTCTTCCCTATATGTAGAACTACTCTGTGAGTTATGAATTGTACTGAATTAATTGGACAAAGTGCCTGTATTATGTGAATGTGTAATTGTGATTGATGTTATTATTATTTCTATTTTATGTCTGTATATGATTTGATGTACTGTCTATTTAAAGTTTAAAAATCAAATAAAGAATGAAAGTTTAAAAAAAAAAAATTAGAAGTTTATGGCAGACAGAGACCACTGGTTCATCCAGTCTGTCTGTACTACACTATCCTACCACTGAGACCTAGGGCCCGATTTTAAAACAGCCCTTAGAGCGACACAAGTTGTACACTCTAGGGCTGTGGCAAACTCTGGGTATGTCAGGGACCCTGCACCCAGTTGTATTAAAAGGGGGGGTATTCCTGCACCAAAAACTCAGGAGTTGCCGCAGCCGCAGGCTTGCACCAAACATTTGTCACACCTGTGGAGATTGCCACAGAGATCCGGCCCCCATCCAGCACAACACTGGAGGGGCTGTGAGGGTTGGGGAGGTGAATATTCAAGCCAGGAGGGGACATGGGGCAGAAAAAGCATGGGGGCCCTAGGGGGTGATAGGGAGACAGCGGGATTGACAGGGATATGATGTGGCACCCAGCTGGGGTGATAGTTGCATAGCCACATGGCCGCTCAGATGGGACCACTTTGTGTGGGGGGCATTTGGCAGGCACAGACAGTGACATGGCCACAGGTGGACACAGATCTGGCATCTGCCCCATAGGAGCAACAACTGACAACCCTGAAGACAGGAGGCTGCAGCTGCAGATTGAAAGCTGCCAGTGGTGGAGGGAATGTTCTTTGGGCACTAAAACAGTTCTCTAGTACCCATCTTCCTGTGTCGTGGCAGGCTACCTCCACACACAGGATTGTCCATTGTTGCACCTATGGGGTAGGTGCCAGGGCTATGCCCACCTGGGGCCATGTGACTGTCCCTGTCTGCTAATCCCACAAAGTGGTCCCATTGGAGCGGCTGTGTGGCTGTGCAACTGGCACCCCCACCAGGTGCCACATCACATCCCTGTCATTTCCACAGCCTCCTGGCTGGTCTAACTTTACCCCTGTTGCATCCAAGGCAGGGCTTCTAAAATAGCAAAAAGGGGATGCTGCAGCCTCACCATGGTGCATGCCCCCTTGTGACCTGGTGGAAGCGCGCTTCTGTCGCAAGAGTGGTGCAGGGTGGCTTGGGCTCAAGGCATCCTGATTTTGATGCAGCCTGCATTTTAAAATCTGGATTGCCGCAAAGTTTGACGCAAGGTGCCACTTGTGTCATACCCATTTGTCACAGGCACCTTGTATCAAACATATCCTTTTGAAAATCGGGCTCCCAGTGTCTTTATGGGGTTTATGCCCTATATCTACCCTAATGTTCTCTGCCTTTCTGTTACCTTCCTCGGTGACTATTAAACCCTTAACTCTGCCATGGCTATGTTTGTAGCCTTTAGAGGTCCTGGCATCCAGCACCTCAGCTGGCATGCTTTTCCACAGCTTAACCACTCTGTCTATGTAAAACAAACTTCCTCATGTCCCTCCTGAATTTCCCTCCCACAAGCTTCCACTCATGTCCCCAGTGTTGTAGATTTCCTATACCTGTTGAATAGTTCATCACAGTTTATCTTGTTCATTCCTTTCAGGAACTTGAAGTTCTCTATCATATCAACCCTCTCCCTTTTGGCATCCAGCGAGTACATGTTCAGTGCCCTAAGCTGATCCTCGTAAAATCTGTTCTGCATGCCATGAATTATTTTTGTTACTCTATGCTGCACTGTATCCAGCCTCTCCTGGTCTTTCTTTAAGTGAGAGATCCAGAATTGAGCACAGTACTCCGGGTGTGGCCTTACCAGTGACCTATAGAGAGGTAATAATACCTCTTTTTCTGCTAACATATTCCCTACCAATACACCCCACCATCCTAGTTACTTTGCTGTAGGCCTTGTTACATTGGCTAAATTGTTTGTTTGTGTCACCTATGATGACTTCTAGGTCCCTTTCCACAGTAGTAGTGTCCAGCTTAACCCTTCCATCCAATATTCTGTTCTGTTGCGCTGGACGGCGCCTCAGTGACTTAGCCATGTACCAAGACAAATCCTGGCAGCAGGATCTGCATAGAAACGTACAGTAGTAGCAACTGATTTGGCAAGTTATTTTCCAAAATCTCTGATGATCTTTGAGGAGATTTTAGTAAGATTTCCTGCAGCACAGGCAGTCCCAGACATTTTTCTCTAGGTATTGTCTCAAGGTGTGGATGTAAAATACAGACACTGATTCAGTTTGAATAAGGAACAACATGCTTTCTGCATGACTTGATTTCAACATGGTTCCAAAAATGAAAAAAAAAAAAATACAATTACGTAAAAATAAATCATTACACAGCGTCTGTCAAGATGCAACAGTCAGGATCACATAACATCGCTGGGATCATTTTTTCATCTGTTCTTCACATTGCTTTGAGGGCATGAAAACTGCATGTCCTTCCCTCTGTCATGATTCCAGCAGATTGACAAAACCAAGGCTGCTTTCAACTGTTTTCAAGGCTGTTTGCAACTGGCTCTAGGCAGTCTATTGAGGGAAGCTTTTCTTTTATGCTAAATCTGGCTTTTGCAGACACCAAACCACTATATAGTATTTAACATTTTCAATGTACTTTAGGCAATCAAACACATTTTTGACATTCCCTGTCATTTCGCATGGTAGCCAGCTGAGGTGGTGAGAGGAAGGCTGTGCCAGTCACCCTATTGACTCCCCAAGGCAGTGTGGCAGTGGCTCTGAAGACTATAGAAAAGTGGGGAGTGGCAGGTTTCTGCAATCAGCCTGGTGTGTGTATGTGGGGGGTGGGGGGACTGCTAGACACCAGGGAGGTGCACATCAGCAGGAGAGCGGAGGGTGGGGGGGGCAGTGCCACTAGACACCAAAGAAAACATTTAATGATAGAGAGACAGTGATCAGAGGGTGGAGGGTGCCACTAGACACCAGAGAAACATTTATTTGATAGGAGGAGAGCCATCAGAGGCTGGGGGTACCAGTAGACATCAGGGCAACATTTATTTGATGGGGACCCAGTGAATGGAGGGTGGAGGGTGCCACTAGACACCAGGAAACATTTATTTGATAGGAGGACAACAATCACAGAAACAGAAACATAGACTTTGACGGCAAATAAGGACCGCTTGGCCCACCTAGTCTGCCCATTTCCCTACCTACAGGATAAGCTGCAGATCCCAGTTAACCAACAGCCTATTTCTTCTTACCCCCCACAAGAATTGCCTTATGTCTGTCCCATGTATTCTTGAATTCTCCCACAGTTTTAGACCCCACAGCCTCCTCAGGAAGGCGTTCCATGTGTCCACCACCCTCACTGTGAAAACATACTTCCTCACATTGCCCCTGAACCACCCCACCTCTATCTTTAAATTGTGTCCCCTTGTTCTTGCACATCTCTTTTTCTGAAAGATGCTACCCTCTTGGACTTTGTTGATTCCATTGAGGTACTTAAAAGTTTCTATCATTTTCCCCCCTCTCCCTCCTTTCCTCAAAGGTATACATATTAAGCTCCTTTAGTCTCTCCTCGTATGGCTTCTCTTGCAGACCCAGCACCATTTTAGTTGCCCTCCTCTGGATTGCCTCTATCCTGTCTATGTCCTTGCGGAGGTGGGGTCTCCTGAACTGGACTCAGTACTCCAGATGGGGTCTCACCAACTGTCTGTACAGAGGGATAACAACTTCTTGTTTTCTGCTGGTGATACCTCTCCCTATACATCCCAATATATCCCCAGCCCTCCCTACTGCCTTCTCACATTGCTTGCTAACCTTAAAGTCATCTGATATGATTAACCCCAGGTCCCTTTCCATTTTTGTTGTTGTTACTACCTCCCCCAAATTGTGTAATCTTCCCCTGGGTTTTTGCTTCCCCAGTGCATTATGCTGCACTTCTTTGCATTGAATCCAAGCTGCCATACTTCTGACCATTCCTCCAACCTTGCCAAGTCCCGTCTCATCCTTTCCACGCCTCCTTGTGTATCAACCCTGTTGCAGATCTTTGTATCATCTGCAAAGAGGCATAGTTTTCCTTTTAGTCCCTTTGAAATGTCACTTATAAAGACATTAAAAAGGACTGGACCCAGTACTGAACCCTGCGGTACCTAACTAGTTACCCCTCTTTCTTCATAGTGAGCTTCATTTACAATTACCTTCTGTGTACTGTTGTCCAGCTGTTGTTTTACCCAGGCTACCAGCCTGGGACCCACTCCCAGGCTGGTTAATTTGACTATTAATCTTTAGTGTGGGACTGTATCAAATGCCTTGCTAAAGTCTAGGTAGGCCATGTCCACAGCCCCTCCCTGGTCTACTACTTTGGTCACCCAGTCAAAGAAATCAATTAGATTCATCTGACATGACCTTCCCACTGTGAACCCATGCTGCCTTGGGTCCTCTGCCCCACTGGCCTCTAGGTACTCAACAATTCTTTCCTTCACAAGTGATTCCATCAATTTCCCTACCACAGAGGTCAAACTGACAGGTCTGTAGTTTCCTACCTCTGTTTTGGTCCCACTTTTGTGAAGGGGAATCACATCCACCTCCTCCAGTCCTCAGGTACCACACCATCCTTCCATGATTTGTTAAAAAGGGTAGTCAGTGGTTTCACTAGTTCTCCCTTTAATTCTTTTAAAATTTTGGGGTGAATTCTATTAGGCCCCATTGCTTTGTCCACCTTCAGTTTTTGGAGTTCTTTCAGAACCCTTTCTTCTGTGAAAGGACTAGGTTCAACCCCCTATCAAGAGTGCTTCTGTTAATTGGATTAGGCACCTCTCCCTCCTCCTCTTTTGTGCATACTGAGCAGAAAAATTTGTTCAGTATCCCTGCTTTTCCACTGTCCTCTCTGCCCACCCACCATCCATTCTATTCAGCCTCACTATCCTCCCTTGTCTTTCTACACTCCCTGATGTACCTATAAAGGTTTTATCCCCCTTCTTAACTGAGCTGGCTATCTTTTCCTCAGTTTGGGCCTTTGCTGTTCTGACTTCCCTCCCTGCTTCCTTCTGCCTTAACTGGTACAGCTCTCGGTCTTGCTCTTTCTATGTTTCCTTATACTTCCTGAATGCTATCATTTTCTCCCTGACTTTCCCCCCACCACCTCTTTTGAGAACCATAGTGGCTTTTCTTTCTTTTTGATTTGTTTATTTGCTGCACACAAAGGCTTGTTGCCTCTGTCGTGGCAGTTTTGATGTTTCCCCATTGTTGCTCTACCCCTCCTTCTAGCCTGTTTGCTAGTGCTTTTCTGAGGCACTCTCCCCTCTTGCCAAAGTCAGCCCTCCTGAAGTCCAGTACCCTCACTCTTGTATGGCTTGACTCTGTAGCTGAGTTTATTGTGAACCACACTGTTTGATGGTCACTTGTTCCCAGATGGCAATCCACTTCTAGATCTGAGATCCTCTCACTGTCCCCATGTGAGAGTACGAGGTCTAAGATTGCTCCCTCGCGAGTGGGTTATGAAACTAGCTGTCTGAGGCATGCCACTTGTAGGGCATCGAGAATGGCCCTGCTCTTGGATGTGGCTACAGCAAATGTGCTCCAGTTAACATCTGGCATATTCAGGTCTCCCATCAACAGGATCTCCACTTTCTCTGCCATCCTAACAATGCCTCCTATCATATCCTTGTCCATTCCTTCTCCCTGACATGGGGGTCTGTATACAACCCCTGTGAGGATTGCCGTGCCATTTCCAGTCTCTAAGGTGACCCACAGTGCCTCCTCTCCTCCCTGTTTAATTTTGTTCAGTTGCTTTTATCCCTTCCTTTACATAGAAAGCTACTCCTCCCCTTCTTCTCCCCTCCCTGTCTCTCCTGTAGGTTATGTACCCTGGTATGTTAACATCCCAGTCATGGTTCTCTGTGTACCTTGTTTCTGTGACTGCTACAATATCTAGGCACCCCTCTTCCATCAAGGGCGGAGGTGCCACTAGACACTAGGGAAGCATTTTTTTGATGGGGGATAGTGATCGAAGAGTGGGGGGGTGTCACTAGACACCAAGGAAACATTTACTTGATAGGGGAATGGCAATTGGAGGATGAGGTGCACTAGACACTAGGAAGACATTTAGTGATAGGAGGATGTGATTGAAGTGTTTGGGGTGCCACTAGAAACTAGGGAAACATTTATTTGATGGGGGATGGTGATCAGAGGGTGGGGTTGCCACTAGACACCAGGGAAATGTTTGTTTGATAGGGGGACAGCAATTAGAGATTGGGGGTGCCTCTAGACACTGGGGAAACATTTCTTTGATAGGGGACCACGATTGTATGGTGGGAGGTGCCACTAGACACCAGGAAATGTTTTTTTCAATTTACCAGGGACTATGCAGAATTGATCATTCACTGAGCTGAGGAATAATTACATGAACTGCAGATTAGTGTCTTAATTCCACAGTTCAGTGAGAAAGTGTAGCGAAACAGGATGAAAATTCGCCAAACACATTTGGAAGATTTCTGATTTCATCACAGGTGGAAGTTTGGAAAAGTCAGCGAAAGTTGTGAAATTCTGCAAAAGTTCTGCTAAAGCAAAATTCTCAACTTTCACCCAGCTCTATTTAGGATGGATTAAATATTATGGCTGTGCAGTAAAAACCACATCTGTACTCTTATCTAGTTTATGAGTTTCTGAAATGTCTGAGTTTCTGGGCATTCTGCAGATGTCCCACTTCTCAAGCTTCAGCTCCAGCTGTTGGCTGTTGCAATCACATGAGGCAAAGGGAGGTCTCTCATTCATCTATTTTGGCATGCACTGTACTCCATACTGCAATCTTTTATCCACTGCTCCTCTTTCTGCAGGTCACCCCCCTGACTGGCTGTCTGCCACACTGACCTCTGGCCCGTCACACAGTCCTGAAGGCCAGAGCGTAAATAGTGAAGGTGCTGCCCATATCTGCTGGACAAACATTATTTGAAACAGTTCTGTGCTCATAATGTGACTCCTACTACTCTGTTGTGCCTCCAGGCATTTACAAAACAGTCTGGTGTTTCTCTTGTCTGTCTGACCCCTCTGCCATCTGTCCAGGGCTGGGCAGAAGTGGGAATGTCCTGAGTGCCTCCTGCTCTCTTTTATCACTATCAAGGTTCCCTGCTGTGCTATCTGATGGCTGTGTGGCAGGGAGCTCAGTCTGTATTTAGGTTTTTTTTTTTATTTGGTCTCTCAATGTGGCTTCCAGTCAGGTTCTCAGTTTTTCTCCAGTCTGTGTGCAGCACTGTTCATAGCAGTGATCAAGTACACTGACAGGTGTGAAGAAAGCAGGAGCTTTCCTGTGTGCTGACAGATCCCTACACCTGCAGTCCTCAGGGATTGGGAGCAACTCCTCAACACTGGCAGCTCAAGGGAGCATGTAAAGGCTAGTCCTCCTTTTGAGAGTAGGGTTACACAATTAAAACAGTCAAGGCTCTAAAGGCTTCAAGAGACTGAATAATGACAAAGAAGTGGTAAGGAATAAGCATGACTGAGTTCCTAGTTGTTGAAATTGGTATCTGAGCTGGCTCTTGTTGCCAAACATACAACTAGACTGTCTGTTCTTGTTGATTGTTCAGTACTCAAAAGCAACAGAACAGTAATGCCAGTCTCGTGTAGAGGTAAAACTGTTGCAGTAGCATCTACTGGACATTTTGGCATAGTGAGCACCAAGAAATTGCTATGAGAGAAAGCATGCATTCCCAACATAGACCAGGTTACTGAGAACATTATAAAACACTGTTCTGCACCTCAGATGATAGGGGTGTGATCAGTATGAAATTTAGACAATATTATAACCATCACAGTAATACCATACTACAGTATTGTAGCAGTAGTCATTTTTCTGCAAAATGATGTGTCCTCAAACTAATGTCAGCAGAGATGATGCAGAAGAGATAGTCCTCTCTAAAAAACACAACACAATTGTTGAATGACATGCAAACCACAGTACATCATGAACCACAGTTATGATGTTGGAAGTTGTCTATGGTATCAATACTGTGACCACTGATGCCATGGTATACTGTGAAACCATGATACCATGGCATCCCTAGTGGTTACATGTGATGTGGGACCATAGCCACTACTAATATTTGAATGATCAGATACTATATGGGACACTTGGCATGAATCTTTATGGTCCATGGCCCAGTCAGAAGTATATCTTAGTTGCTATAGATTGAGTATTCAAGGTATCTTGAAATAGTTTTTTTCCCAACTGCAGCCACTGTAATATTGAGAAAGAATGTTTTCTGCTTAATTCGTCCCAAAGTTGAAAAAAAAGGAATAGACCTCAATTTTAGGATTCTGATTTAAAACCTGTTAGACTCTTTGAGGCTCATCCATAGAAAAACTCATTATTGGCTGCAAGTTAATGAAATAGCTGAGAGTCACATGTGGACACTTAGTAAATGGCTTAAGACAGCCAAAATGGAAAAGAAATCTCAGACAAGTAGTGCACCAATTTTTGAGAAACTACCGCAAAGTTCCACATCCAACCACTAACAAGATTCAATTTAAGTAGCCTTCAACAGAGCCATTAGCACATGATTCTCTGTCATCACCTTTCATAAACCCCAGGAGGATAACCAAACCAAGCAAAGAGATTGGTGGAAGGGGGGGTTGGCCAACTGACAAGCTTATAACAGCAGCTTTGTAGAGCTCCATGGGAAATAGCATGGATCATTGAATTTGCTAATCAAAAATTCAGCCTACAAGTTTTAATTTTACTAATCTGAAAGCTGACAATGAGAGAGGAAAAAATAAATTTTTTTCTGGAGAATTTTTGCCTACCTGAATTGGAGTTATGGGCAGAAGTTATAGGCGCTGGTGGAGATGGGGCCTGATCTAAGGAACCAAAACTGGCCTCAGTAAAGAGGCAAACAAGGAATCTAACATGAAAATGGGAGAATAAGCAATAATGCACCCATCAAATGTGGTACTCCTCAAAGCCATACATAAACTAGACCAGAAAGTTGAGGACTTTGTAGCACAATTCAAAGTACTTGACACTAAAATGGGGTTGCCAGAAGGTGAAGCCAAAGTTGCATCTAAATCGGCTGACACAGCATTGTCAGTGACAACGGGACTGACAAAATAGAATTTTCTGCTTTGCCGTTGATTAGAAAACTTGGAAAACTCCTCCTGCGACACACATGTCTGCATACTTGGATTATCTGAAGGTATCAAGGGAGGTAATTTCACACTGTTTCTATCTATGCTATTTCGAGATGTCCCAATGGTGGAGGCCCTGATTACCATCTTCAAGGCATACAGGATAAGCCCACGTAGAGGGAGAATTGCACTGCTACTAATGAACTCCCAGTGCGGACTCTTTTGGTGGTGCTTGGAGCTATCTTTGAAAGAGACCCTGTACTCAATCAAGCTAAAAGCAGTGGACCTCTGAACTGGCAGGGCAATACATTTATTTCATGACTTAAGTTATGCAACCCGACAGTGCAGAAAGGGTTTTTATGGAGGCTGAACTCAGCTACACCAGCTGGGGGTGCATCATATCCTCCTCATGCCTACCAGCCTTCGCACTGTTTATGGTGAGAAGACTTATCAATTTGCGGATGTCGGAGAAGCGGTGAAAATGGTGGATCACATAGAAAAGGAATTCTGGGCTAAAGGAGAAAAGTCTGGCAGTGTTCTGGGGGATAGTGAGTAATCTATTGGGGTCTCCAAGGGCCGTATTTATATCACAAGTCAGGCTGTGACACTCTTCAGGTTTTCCTAGATCCTTAGATGTTGGTCACTAACAAGTTGAAGGTACTTTTGTTGGTTATGTAGTTTTGAGAGGCTTGACCAACAATCGAGGGATGATGGAGGGAGCCCATTTTATGACAGCATCCTTAGTGGTGCACTTTTAATGTCTGGATATGGTCTCATGAAGACAATGGATTTTGGAGCCTTTCACAGCTCGAGACTGTGCACCATGAAGGACTAGAATGTTAGAGACTATATGTTAAAATACATGCCACAATAAAGGCTTTTTCCCTTTCCTTGGTGGTTCAGTTTTAAGATCTGTATTGCCACAATATGTTTTCCTCTTGGGTGACTCAGTTTATGACCTGCTTAAATGTTTTTTTTTCTTATTTTAAAATTAAAATGCAAAAGTCAATGTTTAAAGCCATAGGGACCTTTGTTGTTATACAGTATAATATACTGATCTCTTCCATGAAGTACTGCATTCTCAATTATTTTGGTAACTTTAGCCTTCATTCTGGGGATGTTAAACCTAACTCACAGGGTGCACGATCTTATAATAATGTGTCTTTGCGAGTAATCCCTGCTCATGGCAGTGGTGCCAGTTTATAACTCAGATGCTGGTGAACTTTGTTTAATACGGTATTTAGCAAACCCCTCGATGATGTAATGAAAGATAGGGGCACATCAAATCCTCACTGTAAAAATGTTGTATTATTCAATGGGTCATGTACGTGATTCTTCTGTGTGCCTTCTTATAGGTAGGCAGTACTGTGTATTGTATGCAATAAAACAAATTAAAAATAAAGTTAAAAAAAAGAGATTGGAGGAAAAAAATAATAAAATGCAGCAATACACAGACTAGAGAAGAAAATCCCAGAGTTTCTGATATTATGATAAATATGGTTCCCTGTGGTGAAGTTGATCAATTTTGGGGTAGTAAGTATTGGTTTTACATTCATGTACCATACATAAATCATTTTTGAGTGCTACTGTACATCTGTCAGTCTTGTTTTTATAGTCAGACATAAGTGATCCTTGTACATATCTGCTTGGATCAGACAAAGGTGCTCCAAGCCATGCTGAAAAAGTGTCTCTTATTTTTTACAAAATGGGTAGACAAGACTGAGACATTTGCTTGGCTGAGACCCATCATATGAATGTATGGTGATTTAGCTTACTAAATAGTCATCCTGGTACTTAGCCTTATCCCGAATCATTACACCACTACAAGCTCATTTTAGAACTTATTTGGTAGCCATTTTGTTTCCTCACTAAATCATACCACATCACCTAAGACTCAACAATCTTCAATACCTCATTTCCTACCCACCCCCTTCCACATTACCAGAAAATCACAGTCTCTACAAGGCAACACTATTAGAAGTTAACACCACATGTATTTTATATTATTTCTGCAGTTTTAAAATGGAACTGTCATTCTTGCAGTCTCATTAACACCCCCCCTGACCCCTTATGGCCCCTGCAGTCAAACAGTGTCTGCCAAAGATGAAAAAGTACTCAGAGTATAACAACCTGTACACCTGATAGAATGCTGGCAATGTCTGTATAAATGTTCAAACGATACATAAACACCTAATCCAGCAAAGTTACACCTCACTCTCTTGCTCCCATATACCAGTTGCATGCTGCCACTCCTTATTTATCACATGCACTCTATGTTCATTGCTCTTCCACAATACCTTTTGCAGATACTTCCAAAGAAACTTTCATCATGGCACTAAAGCACTTTGGAGTTAAAATCCTTTGTGCTGCTGACTGCACAATCCATCAATATACTGGGTAAACCTGAAATAAAAATGGTGGTGGGGGGGCATTGGCACAGAACTACAGGACTACAACTAAGGAATCCCCCTTCAAAACAAATTACCTAAGACAAAACATAAACTAAATTCATGTTCCAACAGGTGGAAAAGCTTTTTCACTGACATTTATGAACATATGAACATACAAAGTCACCGGCAGAAAAAGGCCCATAGGTCTATCAAGTCTGCCCAAGTGTGCAGCTCACAGTTTACTTCTCCTGCAGCTGCCCCCTGTTTACATGAACATTTATATTTTTATATATTTTAACATATATATTTTTAATCTAAAATACATTTTCTTCATAAGATACTCATTTTATAAGTGCAATAAAACACTCCAGGGACTGCTTTATGCCTGATCACCACATTTCCCTGGTGGTTGAAGGCAATTGGCTTGCAGTATCACATGTAAGCAATAAGAAATGGCTGGGTGTTGGTAGTACTGAGATACCTGCACACCCAGAGGGTGTAGTTAGGCATGAGATTACAGGTTGCGTGCCTTCATCCTCTGGGTGTGTGGGTATCTCAATCTCCTGTCTGTGCTTATAGGAAATACCCACCCCAACACACAGAATGGTAACATGGAATACATGAATTTAACATACTTCAGAGTTCAACTGGCATACAAACAAAACACACACACAGTCCTGAAGTGGAGCCAGAACCTCAGTTTTATCTGTTACCAGGTAAGGAGCAGGGAGTTCTCTATCAAAGTGGTGGGGATAGGAGGGAGATTTTTCATGATCATCAGAGAAACACCAGCAATGGAAACTGAATAGTACTTGATTTTTTTTTTATATTTGTATGTATGTAAGGGGGCTCATGAGTGTAAATAACATTAAATTATTTACTTACTTTATTTAATTTAATGGACTTTTTGTATGGCCTAGTTGAAGCTTTTTATATACGAGTAAAGCTGCAGCCATGTTTGTGAAGGAAACTAAGAAACGGGTGGCTTATTAATTCCTTGAGTTGTCCTGGTTGGCAAGGACTTGTTTTAATCAGAGATGGAACTCTCTTACTACACTGGCTAGAACCATGTCTCAGCCAGTCAGGACACAGGGATTTCTTTGCC
The DNA here is from genome assembly GCA_016271365.2 of Neoceratodus forsteri. Classification (NCBI taxonomy): domain Eukaryota; kingdom Metazoa; phylum Chordata; order Ceratodontiformes; family Ceratodontidae; genus Neoceratodus; species Neoceratodus forsteri. The sequence goes on from CM057458.1 coordinate 561,419,953, forward strand.
CATTTTATATCTTATAACACACACGGGGTGTGTGGTGATCTAGCATAAAGTACACCTTGTTGTGTGTTATTGCTTGCTATTATTTTGCCAAGGAAATATCTGGTTCTCAAATAGATGGAATTTCAAGGCTTCCTCATAACTTATCCTTAGCAGTCTAATTTCTTTATACTGTAATATTTTATCCAATACATAGCTGCTTTTTATTGTTGCTTGGGGTTTCCATTCTGATAAATGCAGTTGAAACAGAAGGAGACACATTTGGCAGAAGTAAAAAATAAATTCTACATACAAACATAAGAATAAGCCAGCAGATAAAGGCCTTACAGTTTATCTAGTCTACTCGAGTTTGCAGGTCCCTCCATATCTACAGAGGGACCTGCCCCCTCCCAAAATCCCCCTTAACTCCCCTCTCTTCTAGTTCCCCTTTCCCCCTCCACCACCAGCAACTTTCCCCTTCACTCTGTCCCATCCTTTTTTGAAGCTATCCACCATTTTCAGGAAGACCACCTCCTCTGGTAACATGTTCCACAAGACTGTCACTCTCTAGGTGAAAAAGTGCCTCCTCATCTAAGGCTGAATTCTTTCTATGGCTGTTAGGTCATTCCAGCCCCAGATATCTGCTGACACTGCTCTGTGACACAGTTGTGAGTTGGTTTCGGTTTTAGATAATGTACTTTTATTTGGCTTTTTGTGGTTGTCACATCCAAATCTCCCATTTCATTTTGAAATCCCAGCAGGTGATTGATTTGTTGTGTAAGTTAAAGCAAAGATACTGGACTTTTTGTCTCTTGATAAGAGTGTGTGTGTGTGTGTGTGTGTGTGTGTGTGTTTTCAGGTACTTGAAAAATATTTATGTTTACAGATTGCAAACATCAGATGTGGATAAACCACATCAATGGGTTGCCATTGCAAAATTGCCAATACCCCAAATTCCACCTTTAAAGAGCAGCTGATGCCTTTGGGAACATTTTAGAAAACATAATACTTAGACACAGTTCAGCATGCGTTTTCATATACCCTCTATAGATTTCCCCAAGTCATTATTTATAACTAAAGAAATTCCCACAAAGCAAGATCTTTATCCCTTAGAGTTCCTCTGCCTTTATAGCTTATTCCCTATGCTCCATTGTGACACCACAACCTTTTGCCATGGGAATAACTGTGTTGTCATAAGCAGAGTACTGTGACATCAGGTTGGGAAGAAGCAACAGAAGCCAGCTAACCCTCAGGGAACAGCTATGCTGTTTTCATGCATATGACCTTAATAATAAATAATTGGGATAAGAAATACAGAGCTAATGAGAAATAGAAGCAGTTTTGTGTTCCCATGTTATGTTTTTCAAAATTCTTCCTGAGCCACCGGTGGCTTTTTAATTCCAGTGCCATTCCAACACAGAATCTGTAGTTCCCCTTTATAAACAATGACAATAAAGAATATTCCAAGTATTGGTCTGCTAGGAACACTGTCATTATTCTAGATCTCATTCTCATTCAAACTTGTCATCTATTAATTAAAATAATAATGTAGAAAGAAACAACAGATTGTTGATGATACAATTTTTTGAGCTATTAAAATTGTTTTACCAATGTTTGAGAATTAAACATTTTTTTAATGGGCTATACTCTCAGTTATTCTTTTCATTTGGACCGACATGAATAATAGACTATGTCACAGATTCACTCAGCAGGTCAGGCCCTTTACTGCCTAAGTGCTGACCTCTGAGCACAGTCTTGTGAACAGTGTAACAGACAAGGTAACCCTCTTGTCTGTTTTTGTGAGTTTGGATCAACCTTTGGTCTCAGGTTCTGAAGAGATTCAAACTGTTAACCTCCTGCTAGCATACCCAATGCACATGCTCAGATATATCTGTCTTCAGGGTGCCAGATATCTTTGTCTATGTGCACCTAACCAGCTATTCAGAGATGAACCTATAAAACTTTAATAAAGACCTCAGATTTAAAATGCTTCTCTTTCCAGTTTGGTACCACCATACAAGCTTATGTCTGCTGTCTGCTATAACCATAAATCAATCAATCAATCAATCAATCAATCAAATCTTTATTTATTCAGGCGATCATCATTGAGCAAGGCTCATTTACAAGATGGACCTGATAAGGTCAAGGTTCGAGTTGGTGCACAGCAATTACATCACATACTTATGAGACAGTTATACATACAGAAACAAGAAAATGTTATTTATAACACAATAATATACAGAGAATTCACATGTTAAAGCTTGGCAAGAGAAAGTTAAACTAACATCTACAATATGTACAATACATATATATCACAATGAGGGGCCATGACAGTCACTCACATAATGAGTACAAGGATGGTGAAGGAATATTAGATGCCATATACTGGCGGTGTCTGGCTGGAAGGAATATGCCATATGTGATTGGAATAAGGTTTTGTGGGATGACTATTCTATCTCTAACGGTAGCAACTGCATTTCTCTGTGAAGAAGGCTGTACAGTGCTGCTTGAAGGATGTAAATGAAATAATAATGGACAGTTTTAGGGATTTTTGTAGGGTGTTCCATGCTATGGCTAGAGAGTAGCTGATTGCTGCCCTCCCTATTTTGGTGTTGACTTTGGGCAATTTGAGCAGGATGATATTGTTGCTTCTTAGGGCATAGGAGCTGGGAGTGGTCAGGTTGAAGCAGTCCAGGATATAGCTTGGGAGTTTTTTTGATAAAGCTCTGTAGATCCATAGAGCTGCATTTCTGCTCCTCCTGACATGAAGGGAAACCCATCCAACTGAATCATAGAGAGAACAATGGTGAGTATTATATGGCAGGTCTGTAATGAACCTTATTGCTCTATGGTATAAGGTATCCAACTTTTGAAGGTAGGGTGGAGCAGTGACTATAGAGGAAGTCTGCGTAGTCAATGACTGATAGAAAGATGGCCTGGACTAATCTCATCTTTGAATCTCTATTAAGGAAGGGTTTAATCTGTAGAGGAGGCCAAGCTTTAGGCTAAGCTTTTCAGCAGTTGTTCTAGATGCTGAGTAAAGTCAAGTCTGTTGTCAATCCACACACCTAGGTATTTGAAATTTTCAACATACTCCAGATTTTCTCCAAGTATAGTGCATATCTGGGGAGACTGATTGAAGAGGATGTGTTGGTGGAGTTTTGGGTTGTGAACATCATTGCTTTGGTTTCTTTGCATTTAGCAGAAGCTTTTCTCGAAGCTGATGTTGTAACAGGGAGAATTCTGCTTGTAGGATTTCATGAGCAACTTTAGATGAAGGGTTGCTGACATACAGTACAGTGTCATCAGCAAAGAGATGTACTGAGGACTTGGTAAGGTTGAATCAATTTTATTTATATAAATGGCAAAAGGATAGGACCCAGAATACAGCCTTGGGGACTCCTCTTGACAGTGGTCTTAATGGGGAGAGGTCACCTTCAGCTTTTACCTGCTGTGATCTACCGGAGAGGTAGCATCTGAACCACTTAAGGGAGGATGGATCTAGGCCAATGGAGTGTAGGGAAGAGAGTAGCAGTTCATGGTCCACAGAGTCGAATGCTTTGCTCAGGTCCAGGAATACTGCACATACATTGTTCTTTTTATCCAGTTCGGTTTGCCAATCATTGGTGATCTTGGCTAATGCAGTGATAGTGCTATGTTTGGCCCTGAATCCAAATTGAGCTGGATTTAATAGATTAGCATTGTCCAGATATTCCCTTAACTGAATACTCACTAATTTCTCCAGCATCTTGGATAACACAGGTAGGATGGAAATGGACCTGTAGTTATTAAGATCCATAGGGTCCCCTATGGTAAATATTTCTTAGCAAAAGAAAACAATTCAAAGACAGACCAGGTATGCTCTAAAATTAGAGTTTTTTTTACTAAAATATGTAATAATATGTCAAACATACAATACAGAACTCTTATATCACAAGAATACATATCTTTAAACAAAACAAGGTTTAAAACAGTGACACTCCTATAACAATATTTAGATTTTGTCTAGCTTTCTAAATACCCGTTTTCAGTGCTCAGATGTTTTCTTGGTCAGTGTCAAATAAAAGTGTGTCTGTGGTGAAACAGAATAATCTTTAAAAGTTGGTTTTACCCACCTCTTTTGCATGAGGTCATCTAGCTCCTCCCTGTCAAAATATCTAAAAAATATATATTTCTATACAACCACAGGATGTAATTTCAAAGTATTAATTCTGTAACCTTAGCATAACTCAATTTCAAATGACACTTCTTTGATCCCAGGATGAGTTTCCTTCCTCCAGGACATGAAGGAACATTTACACTTCACACCCCTGTGTAAGAACGTGAGTTTTCTTCCAATGTTGTAAAAGGGATATTTCAGAGCTTAGCTACAAATAACCCACATCCTAACTAAGGCTATAAAATGCAAACTCTTAGGAGTTAATCTAATCACAGAGATCTGCTGATCAGTATATCCTGTCCTGTTAGAACTGAAACCTGGGGGTGAGTGAGGTTATTCCAAGTGCACTGGCATTTCCAGCAGACAAATTCAATACCACATTTCTGTGATTTTTAAGAAATAAAAAATGATACAGAACTTAGAGCCTGCTGTATATGTCACAATTCCTGTCCACCTAGACTGAATTTGGGAGATCTATCCCCTACATGGGATGAGCTTCCCAAATCAGTTCACTTCTCATAGACTCTAGACAGCCCACTGGAGTTCTGATTCTTAATGCCTGCCCTATGTATGATTGTCAGATCATATCCTTGCAAAGCAAGACTCCATCTTAACAGTCTGCCATTGTTCTTTCCCATCTGCGTCAGCCAAACCAGGGGGTTGTGGTCAGTCTGCACCACAAAACGCTGCCCATACAAGTATGGCTCTAATTTCTTCAGGGCCCACACTAAGGCAAGACACTCCTTTTCCACCATGGAGTACACTTGCTCCCTGGGAAGCAGATTCCAGCTCAGATACTCTCCCGGGTGATCTGTCCCTTGGCTAGACATCTGGCTAAGTACTGCCCCAATACCCATGTCTGAGGTGTTTGTCTGAAGTATAAAAGTTTTGTTGCAGTCCGGACTTGTCAAAACAGGAGCACTGCACAGTGCCTCCTTCAGTTTGGAAAAGGCTTCCTCACAGGCTGGGTCCCAGGTAATTTTCTTGGGCATCCTTTTCTTTTTCAGGTCAGATAAGGGTGCAGCCAGGGCACTGTAATTAGGTACAAACTTTCTGTAGTACCCTGCTGTCCCTAGAAAGCTCCTGACCTGCTTCTGGGTTTTTGGTCTGGGCCATGCCTGGATCACCTCTATCTTTATTTGGTTAGGATGGAGCTGTCCCCAGCCTACCACATGTCCAAGGTATACCACCTCTCCCATGGTCACCTGACACTTTTCAGCTTTGACAGTGAGCCCATCCCTCTGCATCCAGCCCAGCACTTCCCTAAGGTGTGAAAGGTGTTCCTCCCAGTTGGTACTAAAGATGGCAATGTCATCCAGGTACACTACGGCGTACTCTTCAGCACCATTCAACACCTGGTTCACCAACCTTTGGAAAGAGGCCAGGGCGTTCTTCATTCCGAAAGGCATTACTTTAAACTCAAATAAGCCTATTGGAGTGATGAAGGCTGACTTCTCCCTAGCTCTGTCTGTCAATTCTACCTGCCAATACCCCTTGATCAGGTCAATAGTCATAAGGTAGGTCGCCCTTCCCAACTTGTCCAGGAGTTCATCCGACCGGGGCAGCGGGCGGGCGTCGGACTTTGTGACTGCATTCAGTCCATGATAGTCCACACAGAAATGAGTTGAGCCATCTGGCTTGGGCACAAGGACTATGGGTGAGGCCCAGGGGCTGTGGGTTATCTGGATTACCCCTAAATCCAGCATCTCCACCACTTCCCTCCTAATGTCCTTTTGGACAACCTCTGACACCTGATATACTGTCCGCCATATGGGCATCTGTATCCCTGTCTCCCTATCGTGTGTTGCTAAGGGGGTTAGTCCAGACTTGGCGCTAAACAAGGGGGCAAAGTCTGCTAAAACCTCCCTCACTTTCTGGATCTGGTCTGGGGCCAGCTGGGGAGACAATTTTACTGCCTCCACAGAGGACTCCCGCTTACTCTCTTCCAGCAAGTCCAGAAGGGGGTCTCCTTCGTTTGTCCCCTTCCCATGACTACATACTACGAACACCATGTCAGCCCTGTTTGCATATGGCTTTATCATGTTGACATGGTACATCCTTTCTCTCTATCTACGGTCAGGTAACTCCACAATGTAGTTCACATAATTTACTTTCTTAACCACTTTGTACGGTCCTGCCCACTCAACTTGCAGCTTGCAGCTTGTCTTTCTGGACTGGAATAAGGACCATGACTTCCTGACCCACCATGTACGAGTGAGCTCTGGCTCTGTGGTCATACCACACCTTTTGTTTCTGTTAGGCAGCTGCCAGATTGCTCTGGGCTGTCCCCATAAGCTCCTTCAGCCTTTCCCTAAATGTAAGGACATAATCCACAAGGGGAGTTCCCTGGGTGGTGTGCTTGCCTTCCCAGTCCTCCCGGATCAAGTCTAGGGGCCCACGTACCCGGCGTCCATATAAGAGTTTGAAGGGAGACAATCCTGTTGACTCTTGGGGCACCTCCCTGTATGCAAACAACAGGTGGGGAAGGTATTTCTCCCAGTCCCTCCCATGCTGTTCAGCAAATACCAGAGCATTGACTTTAGGGTACCATTGAATTGTTCCACAAGCCCATTGGCTTGTGGGTGATACAGTGTCATGCATCTCTGCACCACCCCACACTTCTCCCATGAACATTTCATCAGGTCCAACATGAAGGAACCCCCTCAATCGGTGATTACCTCCTGCAGAAACCCAACATGGGAGAAAATCCCAAGTAAGGCATCTGCCACTTTGTCTGTCCTCAAAGAGGATAGGGTGACTGCCTCTGGGTACCAGGTGGCATAATCCACTACAGTCAGGATGAATCTCTTCCCTGAGGAGCTGGGGGTATTTAAAGGCCCCACAATACCCATTCCCACCCTCTGGAATGGCTCCTCCACTATGGGCAATGGAATCAGGGTGGCTTGGGTTTTCTTGCCTGCCTTCCCTATTTCTTGGCACCGGTGACAAAACCTGCAATACTCCTTCACCTGCTGGGTGAAGTTAGGCCAGTAGAAATTCTGGGCCAACTGCTGCATTGTGTGCACAATTCCCAGATGACCAGACAAGGGAATATCATGTGCAATTTTGAGCAACTGCTCACGATACCCCTGAGGAACGACAAGCTGCCTGCCTAGCATCCCTCCCTATGTCTGTACTGCCTGTGTATACATAAGTCCATTTTCCCAATAAACCTTATGTCTGCCATCACCTCCCTGTGTGTCCTCCGAGTCTGCCCAAGCCCTCAGCTTCTCTAAACTAGGGTCACTCCTCTGAGCAGCTGCAAACCCCTCACACATTCCCAAGGCATGGGACAGGTCCCCTTCAGTCGATAAACTAGGGTCCCTAGCACTAGCATCAGGGCCCTCAGGATCACTGTTAATCCTAACCCTCTGACATGGGGTCACCCCTTCCTCTTTGGAGTAACCCTCTGTAGCTGTGTGGTTACTTGCTACTGGGGAAATTTCTATCCCCTTTTTATCAATCTCCCCATCTGGAGACACAGGCTGGGGAATCGGCCTCTCAGCGGTTTTCACACTGGTTTCTGTGGGATTCAGGGAACTATTATTTTCCCTTGCCTCCTGGCTACGGGTAACTGCACATACCACCCCCTGCTGGAGATTGTTACCCAGGATCACATCCACTGCTAATGTGTTGGCTACAGCCACCTGCTGCACAGTTCCCCCTGTTTCACCCCAGTCCAGGAGAACACTAGAGAGTGGCAATGTTTTCTCTTCACCAGTAAACCCTTGTACAGTTACGTATTTACTGGGTTTAAGCTGACCAGGCTGTACCAGATCCCCCTTTACCAATGTCAGGGATGCTCCTGTATCTCTAAACCCCTGCGTCTGTACCCCATTCACCACGACTGGGTGCATGTGTTCCCTGATGTTTACTGGCATGCTTCCAGGGACACACAAACAACCCACTTCTTTTCTAGCACCCTGTTGTGTATTATGGCTCACCTTTTTTGGGGCACTGTCTAGCAATATGCCCAGTTTCTTTACACAACCAACAGGCATTTCTTACTTCAGAGAAATCTTTTCTTTGAAACCAGGGGCTAACTGGTTTTGGTGGAGGCAGTAAGGGTTTTAGCTGCCCTGAAGGTGCACTTTTCCCTTTCTGCACTGCCATGCCCGCCCCACTCATTCTCAGAGCAGGTCTGCTCTTGGCATATCGGTCCGAGAGTTCAGCAGCCTCTTGCGCTGTTTTTGGATCTCGGTCCTCTAGCCAGGTTTTTAGCTCTACTGGGCATGCCCAATAAAACTGTTCTAATAAAATCACTTTTTCAATTTTATCAACAGAATTTGCCTCAGTTCCTTCTCACCAACATTTTAAAAACTGACGTTGTTTCATGGCTAGCTCCTCGTAGCTCATATCAGGGCTTCTCCTGAGATTACAGAATTTAGCTCTGTATGATTCAGCAGTTAATTCAAACTTTTTTAATAGTGCAGCTTTTAGCTTGCTGTAATCATTGCTGTCTTCATTGTCCATTTGACCCAATGCATCTCAAGCTTTCCCGGTAAGTAGCGGGGATAGCTGGAAGCTTCCAGGACTCTCTAAGAATTTTAGCCTGAATACAAACTTTTTCAAAAGAATTTAAAAAGGCATCCATGTCCTCCCCTTCCTTAAACTCAGCTATTAATTTGGAGTTCAATTTGTAACCCAGTCCTGCAGTCCAAGTTAAACCCAAGCCACTTACCTGCTCTGGTGCCGCTGGTCAGAGTCGCATCTTTTCCAGCTCGTGTTGCCTCTGGTGCCCCCTTTCTCTTCTCCTCTGCAGCTCACTGGTGCTCGCGCTTCTCATGGTCTGCCTCCCTCTGTTGTCGCTCTGCCTCTCTGCATTCTCGCTCTGCCTCACGGTCCGCCTCTCGCTTCTCTTGCTCTCTCCTCTCCTGGGACTCCAACTCCATCCTGCACAACTCAATTTGCAGTTTGAGTACCTCTGGATTCAGGATACTGGTGGCCATTCCTTGCTGCTGTGGCCCTTCACTGACAGTGGCCCTGCTGCCCTTTTCAGTCACGGTCAGTGACTCGCTGCTCTGGGTATCTGCTACCATCAGGGCCTCTATAAGGTTCTGCTTTTGGCTAACACCTTGAGCGGGACTCCCCTGTCCCCGCATAACTCCTTCAAGTAATCTACAGTGTGCCTGCTGTAGTCGGAAGCCATCTTCTTCTTCTTCCCTGACTACAGCTACTCTGACTTTGCACTTTAGAAAGAAAAATAAAATAGGTAGAAACTTGACTGTACACCAAGTGATATATAGTTCTGTTTCCTTTTTAAAATAAAACTCTGTCTTTTTCTTTATTTGAAAGAGAGCCTATGGTCTCAGCTGACACAGAACAATGAAGCTTGTGATACCAAAATAATGCCACCGCTGCCAACCAATCTGTCACAGATTCACTCAGCAGGTCAGGCCCTCTACTCCCAAGGTGCCAACCTCTGAACGCAGTTTTGTGAACAATGTAACAGACAAGGTAACCCTCTTGTCTGTTTTTGTGAGTTTGGATCAACCTTTGGTCTCGTGCTCTGGAGAGATTCAAACTGTTAACCTCTTGCTAGCATACCCAATGCACAAGTTCAGATATATCTGTCTTCAGGGGGCCAGATATCTTTGCCTATGGGCACCTAACCAGGTATTCAGAGATGAACCCTTAAAACTTTAACAAAGACCTCAGATTTAAAACACTTCTCTTTCCAGTTTGGTACTACCATACACGCTTATGTCTGCTGACTGCTATAACCATAAATATTTCTTAGCAAAAGAAAACAATTCAAAGGCAGATCAGGTATGCTCTAAAATTAGAGTTTTTACTAAAACATCTAATAATATGTCAAACATACAATACAGAAGTCTTATATCACAAGACCTACACATCTTTAAACAAAACAAGGTTTAAAACAGTGAAATTTCTACAACAATATTTAGATTTTGTCTAGCTTTCTAAATACCTGTTTTCAGTGCTCAGATGTTTTTTTGGTCAGTGTCAGATATAAAAGTTCTGTATTGTATGTTTGACATATTATTATATATTTTAGTAAAAACTCTAATTTTAGAGCATTCCTGGTCTGTCTTTGAATTCCTTTCTTTTGCTAAGAAATATTTATGGTTATAGCAGACTGCAGACATAAGCTTGTATGGTGGTACTAAACTGGAAAGAGAAGCATTTTAAATCTGAGATCTGTATTAAAGTTTTAAGGGTTCATCTCTAGATACCTTGTTAGGTGCCCATAGGCAAAGATATCTGGCCCCCCAAAGACAGATATATCTGAGCCTGTGCATTGGGTATGCTAGCAAGAGTTTAACAGTTTGAATCTCTCCTGAACTTGAGACCAAAGGTTGATCTGAACTCACAAAAACAGACAAGAGGATTACCTTGTTCTGTTCACTGTTCACAAGACTGCGCTCAGAGGTTGGCACTTTGGGAGTAGAGGGCCTGACCTGCTAAGTGGGTTTGTGACAGACTATATATGGTAACTCTCAAGAGCTAGTGATTTCCATTAAAGAATGTTTTCGTAGCCAACTGTAATGTATCACCATCAATTTGTTTGTTGTGTAATTTTCTACATCTTTAACTGGTGTTACATGGCTTACACTTTCTTTTTAAAGACTGTTTTGAAACAAAAACTAGGCCATTTGATCAAATCCTTACTCACTACATTCTTGTGTACTTGTGTGTAGAGATGCAGCAAAGTTTTAATTTGTGGATAGAAACATAGAAACATAGAAGTTGACGGCAGATAAGGACCGCAAGGCCCATCCAGTCTGCCCATTTCTTTTTCTACCTTATAAATGTGCCATCGGCCTTTGCTCTGTCAGTGACCTATCTATTCATAGTCATTTGTATTGCTCCCTTATGCCTATCCCATGCCTGTTTGAAGCCCTGCACTGTATTCATAGCCACCACTTGTGGTAAGCTATTCCATGCATCTACCACCCTTTCTGTGAAAAAGAATTTCCTCACATTCCCCTTAATCGGCCTCCTCTAATCTCATGCTGTGTCCTCTTGTCCTGCAATTTTTCTTATATTTAAACATGTTAGACTCTTTCACCTTGTTTATGCCCTTAAGGTGTTTAAATGTCTCGATCATATCACCTCTCCCTCCTTTGCTCAAGGGTATCATATTGAGCTCCGTTAATCTGTCCTCATATGTCTTCTGATGCAGTCCCTGCACCATTTTGTTGCCCTTCTCTGGACTGCCTCAATTTGGTTAATGTCCTTGTGAAGGTGTGGCCTCCAATACTGCACGAGTACTCCAGATGGGCCTAACCAATGTCTTGTACAGAGGGATTATTACCTCCTCTTCGACTTGTGATACCCTACTAATACACCCTAACACCCCCTAGCCTTACCTACTGCTTTAGAGGTCTGCTTGGATGATTTTAGGTCATCAGTGATGATGATGCCCAAGTCTCTTTCTTCCTTGTGACTGCTAGCAACTCCTCCCAGCCTATAAGTGGCTTCAGGGTTTCTTCCCTATGTGCATGATTTTGCACTTCTTTGCATTAAATCCCAGTTGCCACTCTTCTGACCATTTTGCTAGTTTATCCAGATCTCTTCTCATTCTGCCCACCCATCTGGATCATCTACTCTGTTGCAGATCTTGGTGTCATCTGCAAACAGACAAGCCTTACCCTCTAGTCCATCTGCGAGGTCACTAATGAAGATGTTGAATAGGACTGGCCCCAGGACTGATCCCTGAGGTACCCCACTTGTGACTTGCATCTCTTCTGACTGTATACCATTTACCACCACTCTCTGTTTTCTGCCAGTCAACCAGTTTGCCACCCAGTTGACCAACTTCTGACCCACCCGAGCCTACCTAGCTTATTTATCAATCTTCTATGTGAACAGTGTCAAAGCTTTGCTGAAGTCAAGGTAGGCGACATCAACTGCTCCCCTTGGTCCACCACTCTGGTTACCCAGTCAAAGAAATCTATGAGATTAGTTTGACAGGACCTTCCTTGTAAACCCATGCTGTCTTGGATCCTGTGCCCTATGGATTCCAGGTGTTGCACTATCCTTTCCTTAAGGAGTGCCTCCATAATCTTGCCCACTACTGAGGTAAGACTGACTGGTCTGTAGTTCCCCGCCTCCTCCCTGCTACCACTCTTGTGGGCGGGATCACATGAGCCCTTCTCAGTCTTCTGGGACCTCTCCTGTGCTCAGAGACTCACTAAACAATTCTGCTAATGGCTCTGCTAGTTCCATCTTTAGCTCCTTAAGTACCCTGGGATGTATGCCATCAGGTCCCATTGCCTTATCCACCCTGAGCTTAGCAAGCTCTTGTAGGACCCTTTCTTTTGTGAAGGGAGTAGTGCTCACCTCCCTCCCCCCTGTGTCCATGATGCTGAGCTGTGGGCCCTGCCCTACCTTCTCTTCAGTAAATACTGAGCAAAAGTATCTATTTAGGATAGATGCCTTTACAGGGTCCACCTCCTCACATGCTCCCTTTTCTCCATTAAGCTTAGCAATACCCCCTCTGGACTTTCTCCTTTCACTAATGTATCTATAGAAAGTCTTGTCACCTTCTTTACTGTTAGGTGCTAGTGTTTCCTCAGTTTGGGACTTTGCCTGCTTTACTGCCTTACCTGCTTCCCTTAGGCAGTTTGGTATGCCTCCTATCTTCATCCCGCTGTGTTCCCTTATATTTCCTGAAGGCCAGCCTTTTGGCTCTGACCTTTTCTGCTACTGTATTTGAGAACCAAAGTGGTTTCCTTCTTCTTTTGCACTTCCTTTTCTGTCTAACACAATAGGATGTTGCTGTATTGCATCCTTAATGCTTGCCCACTTTGCCTGTACCTCCTCACCTGTGTTTCTTTTTGCCAGGGCTAGCTTAACTCTGTTGGCCATCTTATCAAAGTCAGCTCCTCTGAAGTCCCATATTTTTGCCTTGGAATGGGATGATTTAGATGTAGTAGCCAAATTGAACCATACCATGTGATGGTCACTGGACCCCAGGTGACCTTCTACCTGGAGATCTGTGATCCCTTCTTTGTTAGTCAGTACTAGATCTAGGATAGCCCTGTCTCTTGTGGGTTGCTGTACCAGTTGTTTGAGGCCCTCCCCCTGCAGGGAATCCACTATGAGTCTAGTTCTGGCAGATGTTCCTGCTGGTATTGACCAATCTATATCTGGCATGTTGAAGTCTCCATTATCAGAACCTCCCTTTAGCTGTCATGTTTGTATATCTTCTAACAGTAATGTGTCTATGTCCTCCCTCTGGTCTGGGGCCTGTAGACAACCCCAGTTCTTATGGCTGTCCCATTTCCTGTTTCCAGGGTGACCCACAGTTCTTCTGGCTCCTTATGTGTATTCTGAATTTCTGTAGCTTTGATATTTTCATTAACATACAGGCCCTCCTCCCCTTTTTGCACCTCGGTCTCTTCTGAACAATACATAGCCAGGTACTGAAGTCTCCCAAGTGTGGTTACTGGTAAACCACGTCTCACTAATTGCTACTATGTCCAGTTTAGCCTCTGACATTATTGCCTGCAGGTCTGGGATCTTATTTCCCAGGCTGTGAGCATTTGTGTACATGATTTTCCATTGCCAGATTTTGGTGTGTTAGTTGTTGGGTGAAGTTTGGCATTACCCCTGTGCATCGTATGGGGAGACAAACCTTTTTTCTTACCTGGTGATGCAAATGAACGGCAAACACGCTGAATTCCTGTTTGACCACTAGCTGAGGGGAGGTGTTCTTCCATTCGACGTATGGGTGCTGCAACCCTCTCCCCATTTGCTAGTTTAAATATTCTGCAAAGACGTCAAACTTCTGCCCCAATGCACTGACTCCTCTTTAGTCAGATGCAGTCCATCAAATTTAAAGAACTTTCGCTCCCAGAACTGTTGCCAGTTCCTTACAAATCTGTGTCCTTTTTCTGGCACCAGTCCTTGAGCCACGTGTTTAGCTCCCTATCTCTCCTTCTCTGACCTTCCGTCCATCTGTTCCCTTCTCCCAGACTGGCAGGATCTCAGAGAAGGAGATGCCAGACGAAATAGATGATAGTTTGTCACCCAGCTTAGTCAGGTGTTCCTTGGTCTCCACAACTGACCGGCTGGCGAGATCATTAGTCCCTATGTGTACTAGGACATCAATGTTTTCTCCTGCTTTGTGAACAATTTATAATGCGGTCAGTGTCTCTCCATGCTGATGTACCTGGAGACATCTGACCATCACCCTGGCTGGAGATGGGTATCAACTCCCAATCATGAGTCTCCTATGATCAGAAGTTTTTGGATTTCCTTTGTGCTTGTTTAGTTTTGGTTCCTGATTTGGGTGAGTATTGTTGTGCTAGCTCCTGTGCCGCAGTGTCCTGCTCTTGCAGTGTCTTCTGCCTCTTTATTTGATTTCAGAGATAGAGGCAGATACCTGTTTGTAGCGTTTATATGGTTTTGGAGGTAATGTGTTGGAGAGCAGAGAGTGGATGGGCACCTGATTTGCTCCTCCTAACCACCTGCCAACCTCCTGGACCAACTACCCTCTGCGGTCGAGGTTTTTCTGTTGGATGCTGGGGAAATGGCGGGTGGTTCTTATAATGTATTTCCTCTTCAATATGAAATTTGAGGCGTGCAATCTCTGCCCATGCTGCCCGGAGCTGAGACCGAAGATCTCCAAAGGCCCAGCATGTAGGACAGTGTCCTAAATCCTGTAAGACTGTCCTTCTGAAAATTGTTCCACAGTACCTGCAGTTAATGAAATCCATTCCAAATAAGTTGCTGGGTTTGTAACCTAGTCAGAGTAATTAGAAGGAAAAAAAGGAAAAAAATGCAAGTAATGGTTTAATTGTGCTTTGTTTAACTTGTTATAACAAGTTAAATTACTAGTGCCCCTGTAAATGAGATCACCTTGTGGAGACCCCACTGATCCGCCCCTTCCTGCTCTGCCACAGGAAATGTCACAACTGTGGTACCCTATAAAAGGAGTGTAGCGTGGGGTGGTTGGGGATGGGGGTGGGTGGCTGGGCCCTTCCCCTGCCTAAAAAGAAGAACCACGGACGAACAGTAAATCTGCTTAGCCAAACTAAGTCTTAATCCTTCTCCCTTGCTCTGGTCTGGCCTGAATTCATAGAAATTTGCACTTGACGAATGTTGGGAATTTCCCAGCGGCCACACCAACTTCACCATGCAAACCTTTTTTTTTTAAATAAACCCTCAAACTGTAATGAAAACTTCCTCCCATTCACTGTACTATAGTATGAACCCCCCACCTCCCAAAAATGCTGTAATCATATACACCCCACCCATTCCCTGCAGGTACCATCCTCCCTCATGCCCCCTTTGCTCTGATGAATTTGACTCAGTGTATGGCATCATATGATTCACATAACATAAAGAGTTAATCGTACAGTTTACCCTTCCTTCCACCCATGTGTTGAAATTATCATAAAGGGGTAGATGAGCTATAGGGGAGATGGCAGATAGTCGTGGAGCAAACAGGGGCTGAGGAACCCTGCATCTACCCCAGGAAAAGAAAAGAAAAGAGCTCTATACAGAAAACTATTGTAACTAAATCAAATGATAACGAGGCAGCAAATTTGAATGTATGGAATATGTACGGAACACAAATGAGTAGTTATAACTTTTTGCAGAAGTTATATCCTATTTAAGCAATAAGGCATGCCAATGAGTGCAATATGGTGTGATAATGGCCTGCCTCAAGTGAGCTGAAGCACAAGGTGAAGCCGAGTGCATCCACCACCTGAAAGGGGTTGATATCCAACTGCAACACATCCCCAGCAGTGCCTTATTCCAAATATGAAATGGATCCATTATTTGAAATAGGAGAAAATTTGCTTTATAAGTTTTTAAATTTAAATTAGTAAAAAAGGAAAAAAAAGTATAAAATAAATTACATAAGGAAACAAACTCTGGCCAGAGCTGCTAGGGCTGCAGCTGATGGAATTTGGGATAAAAATTGTAAACTTGTGTATTAATATTTTTACACCAAATTTTAAACATAGCCTTATTATGACCCTGCCTCATGAAGACGGGCAGAGAAAAAGTTCAACTCCTGGCTTAAAGGTGATTTTGCACAGTGACTGCAAAATCAACTTTTGAGATGCTAAAATATATTTTGGTCAGGAGCTGGAAAATGACAGCTATCACATTCATGAGGTGCGGCAAAGAAATGGCTATGTTGAAAATTTGGGAGAAAAAGATTGAATATTATCAAACATACAAGCCTGCATTCACAAAATCCAATGCAGGCTCATCACTTTGTTGAGTTTTAATATTTTTACACCAAATTTCCAACATGGCCTTCTTATGATACCAACTCATGAACAAGGGCAGAGACAATTTTTAACTCCTGCCTGAAAGGTGATTTTGCGCAGCAAGCATGAAATCACCTTTCCGGATGTAAAAAACATTTTGGCCTGGATTTGAAAAATGACAGCTGCCACATTCATGAGGTGCTGGAAAGATATGGCAATGTTGTAAATTTGGGGGAAAATACTGAAAATTACCAAAATTATGAGGCTGCACTTGGAGAATTCAACATAAGTACCTTCAACATAAGTTTATAATGTTGTTGTTTTTTAATATTTTTACACAAAATTTTCAACATAGCCTTCTTATGACCCCTCCTCATGAACAAGGGCAAAGAAGATTGTTAACTCCTGCCCAAAAGGTGATTTTACTCAAGGACTGCAAAATCACATTTCAGGGCAGATTTGCCTAACAACAAAGCAATTGTTCATGAGGTGGGGTCCCAAAGAAGGCATGTTGAAAATGTGGGCAAAAAATATGCAAGCAATAATACTCAACAGGGTGGGCGGTATTGCCCATACTGCCCACCCTGGAGAGTATTATTGCGCTTAGAAAATGGGCTTACATTTTTTTTTTACAAATAATGTAATACAAAAAAATTTTAAATATTAGTGGAAATGCAAAGAAATATCAGGTTATGTGAAATAGTCCCTTTACTGGTGTACTGGTTTAGTACCACTAGAGGGTGCTGCCGTTTGTGAATACATTTTGTTTGTTGCAGTGTCACTTTTCCAAAGTGGTACCAGGGAAATTGTTAGTTTAACCCCCCCCAATCCATGAGTTTGCCATTTGACTTGTAAATTAATTTTGTTTGGGTTGCTAGATTGTGAGCAGTTAGCGAGTGGCTGAGCTGTGGAATCAAAATGCTGCAGTGCTGTCTCATATGTGATTGGGGAACACAGAAGTCGGGTAGTAGCTAGACAAAAAAGCAGATACTCTGCATTTTTTTTATGTAAAGGTTCCTGTTGTGGGGTCAATTTTTGTAGTTTGGTGGTGGAAGAGAGAGACTGTGTCAGGGTCAGTGTGAGGCAGGCAGCTCTGGTAAGCAGCAGAAGTGAGTTTCGTTGCCATACAGAAGCATGTGCTGCTATTTCGAAAGCTGCACTGCCAGCAACGTGAAGCTGGTAAGGTTGTTGGCTTCGTTTTGCAGGGGTTTTTTTTCTGGATGCTATTAAAATAATTGAAAGATGGGAAAGGAGGGTTCTCTGAGGGGATTTTACTGCCACACACTCACTCCCTAACTCTCTCGGTAACACTAAGCAAGAGGTAAAAATGGCGGTTGATGGCACTGAAAATTCAGGGTGCCCATAAATATTCTCAGTAATTCGGCACCCCGAATTGGTACTTGTTTTAAACGGGAGTCTATCAGAAGTTAATGTACCCCCCTGTAGTGCCCATCAGCCAATCAGACAGCGTGAAGAATCTTGCCCATTTTCTAAGCAAAAATAGCCAAGTTATGCCTCTAAGTTCAAAATCCCCTTGAAATACATTGAACAGAATACCTGTTTCTTCAGTTCATGGTCCTGCTTTGAAGACTGAAGATGTGTCTGCGATCCAGAGAGGATTATGGTGTTGGTCCCTGATAGGTAAATAAGGGCTTGGATGTGTGCGTAGTAGGAGGGTCGGGTGGGGGGTCAGAAACAGTGCAAATGACATTGATAGATGACTTTCTTGTTACAGGATGGTTAAAATAAACAACAACAAAAAACAGGACTGAGATGCCAGTTGCAACATGAAGGAATTAGGCACCCTCAGTGTCACTGTTATGTTTCTGGGGGGGGGCAGGGTAGTGGATGCCGAGAGGGAAGGAATTAAAAAAATAAATAACAGTGTATGTGGTTTGGTGGTGGGGGGAATTAGGATTCCTGCACTGGGGTATGGGCATCCCTCAGTGCCACTGTTACATTTCTAGGGGGAGTGGGGTGGTAGGTGCTGAGAGGGAGGATTGGGTGGTGAGAAACTATAAAAATATATGTTAAAAAAAAAAGCACAACCATGCATGTGCGGTACTGGGGGAGGAGGGATTTTGTGATTTGGACACTGAAGGACTGGGCAACTTCAGTGTCGCTATTATGCTTCTGAGGGTGTGTGGGATGGTGGGTGCTGAGAGGGAGGGTCAGGTGGGAAGTTATGTATTTCGGCAGTCACGGACTGCAGAAAATAAAAAAAACAGTACAAGCGCGGAGTGTTCCACAGATGCGGAGGTGACTTTTTTTGTCACTCCAACATGATGTTTGTTCACAAGGAATGCAGGAATCCTTTTTCTCAAAGCAAGAGGTCTGTACGGCTCCACTCACTGCATCCCTAAAAAGTAGTCCAATTAAGGGAGAGTAGTTTCAGTTTTGTCCAGTAGGTGATGACAATTGCAAACCTGCATGTAAACTGCTTAGTTTTGTTTTTGCTTAAAAAAAAAACAGTAGGGTCAGTGATAAGTAAAGTATTAGAATTGCTATTCTAGCACGAGAAATCCTGCAAAACAGTACGCTGATTTTTTTTTTTTTGAGAAAGGGCAGTAATGGTCAAAGTATGGACAGTGCGGTTTAAGCCATTAAAGTAGTAAAGCTGGTCACCACACAACTGGTGAATCTAGCTGGAGATAACAGTGACTGAAGAGAGGCTGCCAGAGTAATGGAGAAAGGAGCATAGTGCAGTTACCTAGCAACTGTTCTAGCTTGCATTGTGTACAGTAACTAAACCTCCAAAGAGAGGGATCTGCCCTGCCCAGTTCCCTTGCCCAATGGCTCCACTAGTGGTGGGCAAATAGTGCGGTCGACCTCGACTGCCCATCCTACTCGGGTAGTGTTATGCGATGCCAGGTCTATTAAAAACAAGGCAGCAGTGATTGCTGATCTTGTTGGAATATCAGACCTGGCATGCATCACTGAGATCTGGCTGGACAAGAATACTGGTCCCATATTGGAGTCAGCGGTTCCGGCCAGGTACTCAGGGATACACCGCCTGAAGTTGGATCGTAGGGGCAGGGGTGTAGCCATTTGCTTTAAGATGGAACTGGACCTTATAGATGTGCCAGTTGGGGTCACTAAATCCTTCGAGTGTATTGTGAGTGCAGGTGTGGGCTGCAGGATACTTCTCATCTACTGTCCACCCCAGGGCGAGAAGGGTTTCCTGCAGGAAGTCATGAACGTCATCATTGATATGGTGTTGGAGTCCCCCAGATGGTTGGTGCTGAAGGACTTCAGTGCCTGGGTTAATGAAGAACTCTCCCATTTTGGTCAAGACTTCCTCCAACCAATGATTTTGTTAGGTTTTACACAGGTGGTTACCTCTGCAACCCACAGACAAGGTCACTCGTTGGATCTGGTGTTCCTACTGGGGATAGAGGTCTCTGACATAGTGGTGGAATGCGTCAGGCAGTATGATCACCACACTATGGGGTTCAATTTTGTGGCTCCCCCCCCATAGACCTGCCCCTACTGAGATGGTCCGGTACTGCCCTTTACGGGGTTTGACCCCTGATGGTCTTATGGCAGTGCTGGACCTATCGGGGAGTTTGAGTGTTAGCTCAGGTCCAGGGGTGCTGCTTTTAGCCTATAATAAGGTGGTGGCAACTGCTCTGGATTCCGTAGCTCCTATTCAGGTTCACCCCCTCACCCTTCACCCTAGGTCCCCTTGGTTCGATGGGACTATGAGGGAGCTGAGGACAGTGGAGAGAAGGTTGGAGTGTTGTTGGCAGAAATCCAGCCTGGTTGATGACAGGCTTTGATTGCTGTCCCATTATGAGGACTATCAATTGGCGGTCTCCCGTAAGTAGGCAGAATTCCTGTCCAAGGAGACTGCCGCTACCGAAATTGACTGGCTCAGCTGTTCTGTACTGTGGACAGGCTGTGCAATCCATCCTGTCTCCAGAACCAGGGAGCCTTTTCACAGAATAAGTGTGATGAGTTAGTTCGATTTTATGTGGATAAGGTTGCCACCAGAGATTAAATTGAGGCGGAATGCTCCAGAACGCTGTTCTACCTCCTCAGTCTGCCAGCCCCCTTCCCCACACTTAATGCAGCAGCTGAACAGCAATAGTAATATGGCCCCGAGTTGAATCCTTCAAGGCAGCATTCCATTCCAACTTCATCAAGCACTATTTAACACAGTGGCCACTTATAAAAACACAAACCAAGGACATTAAACTGAAAGAGTTGTTATCTTCAGCCTTTGAAGCTCCTCACACTCAGTTCGCACTTGTATGTTAAATGCTGAGGTCCCAACTGCAATACCTTTTATATTACAGAAGGCTTGGTATACCCTCATATATTGCTACATTGCCTTTCTATATTGTAACATTCTGACACATTATACTGAAAAAATGCATTTCACATTTTAAGAGGGAAAACACATGAACACTTAATAATTGGAGTTGTTTAAAATAATTTAAATATTATAATTATTTGTATTCATGAAAACATATTTTAAATATTACATATAATTATTTGAATTGTACATATGAACACAAGGAACTTGCTTAAGACCCTTTGAAAACTGTGCCAATCTGGGGGTTTCATTGTTGTTTTTCATAATAATTTCTATACCGAGTTTCTGTCAATGTCTGCCAATTAATTCACAATGCAAGGTTTATAAGGTAGTTTATGATTCAATGAAAACTAAGTTATAGTAATTTTGTAAAGTGTGTTTATGTGTGCACACATACCTGCCTGCTCAGATCTTCTTTATCACAGATTCCTGATCTCCAAAATCAAAAGTACATTAATGAGTTAAAAGTATGTAGGTTGGTAGGTAGGTAGGGAGGTAGGGAGGTAGATAGACTGACTGACAGGTAGTCAGATAGATAGATAGATAGATTATGTGATGTCATGTGAAACTACTAAATACAGAATGATAGTTCATAGCAATGTAAGTCTGCTTTATTACTGAATAAGCATCTCAAGTACTGTGTGTGGTTTTCCTTCTGTTAAAAATGTCAGATCTTTGCAAATGATACATTTTCTCTGCATCATGAAAACAGATAGATAAATAGACAGACATAATGACTGACAGATAGTCAGCTAGACAGACATACTTGAAAATCAGAATCAGTTGAAGCAGCAATGCAGTGAAACTGGGCAAAACGTTTACACTTCATTTTTTTTACTACAAAAGGTGACATGCATCTTTCAGTTTTATTTGGGGTAAATGTTATCCTTACGCTAACAGATGAGTTTTTATAAATGTTTCAATTTAGTTTTTTTCTAATGTGTGTGTGTGCTTTTTTTGGGGGGTGCTGCAGTATAGCCCAGAGGTTAGAGCAGGGAGCTGTGAATGAACTTGGTACATCCAGCAGACATGGTTTTAATTCCCACAACCTCCACTTGCATGTTGGGTGACTCTGAGCAAGTCATTTAACTTCTCCTGTGTCCTTGGTCACCCCTTCAAAAGAGGTATATGTGCCTAGGGATAGTGGGTGGGCATTACTTGATTAATACAGAAACAAAATGATTGCCTTGCACATTGCAAACCTGGTAAGGCTCATAATCAAGAAAATAGAAAGAAAAGAAAACTCACAATGTGCAGCATAGGAAGTACCTAAAAGGAGATTTGATAGGTATGCTAATATTGTTTTATGAATTGTAGCTGAAACTTTGTGTGGGAAAAACACGTTTTCCTTGCACTGCGGCTATAAGGTAGAGGAACAGCGCAGTTAGGCAGTGGGAGCAACCACACTTTAAAATCAGGTCCTAGGATGCCCCCCCCCCCAAAAAAAAAAACATAAACTTGCAAACCATGCATGCTGTCAATGGCATATGCATGCAACTAATCAGCTGGTATGTTGTTATTTTCTAACTATAACTTGAAGCAGCTGCAGGTGTTTTCTATTTATTTTTGTATTCTTTTTGGTAACCAGATAAAGCCCACTAGACACAAGTGCCTGTTTTCAGGAGAAACCTGGGAGCACTGATGTGGTTAAGTGACTTGTTCAGTCACACAGAATGTACAAGCGGAGGTTGTGAGAATCAAACCCATGTTCACTGGTTGCACCAAGGTAATTCACAAGCTCATCACTCTAACCTCTAGGCTATACTGCCAGCACCATAAACACTTTTTGTTGACGTTTATTTGTTATTTTTGACCAGGAAAGGCACACTAAGCTAGTACAGCTCATTTCCAGGTGTGTCCTACTACAGATTGTGCATGCTGTCAACACAATTGCACTGAGCACTGCTGAGTTTGAAAGGGGGTTCAGTGAGATGAATGATACATGCACACCCCTGAGAACTAGCCTCACAGTTAAACACCTCTCCTCACTGATGTACTTGTCACTGGTTGGCCCACCAGAAAAAACAATGGGACTACACACCATTTGTAAAGAAGTGTCTTATTTCTATACGCTCAGCAGATCACACTGCATGCAAGGCTATAAAGGACAAGGATGTTCAGCATAGCTATGAATACATTTGAAAAGTCCTGTCAGAAGTTAAGTGACTCTTCACTGCACACTGCACATACACAAGACTCCGATTTCAATGGCAAAGTGGTTTATGTTTTGGTTGTAAGTGTTTATTTTCACAGTTGTCATGTTTGGTACAGTTAATCTGAGTTAAACTGTGGGAATTTTTTTTTTTGTAATTTATTTTTTGGTTTGGTGGTTGCAGATGTTTAATTTTACTTTATGACTTTAGTTAGCCATTTTTCAATGGTTAAAAAAGTTAAATTTTATTTATTTTAGTAGTTTTTAATAAAATGTGATACATGATGTCACAATACAGCCTTTTTTGGGTTACTAATATTGTTGCGCTACACATGACATGCAACGCACACTTTGAGCCCTTTCTCAGGAACTAGAGTTCCACATTCTCTGAAATCCCAGTTTAACCCCTGTTTGCCACCATCAGGTCAGAGGTCTGTATGGCTCACTCAAACGGGCATTGTGGTGGGTTTGTGGGAGATTCAGGCAACCAGTTTGTCTGGTCCAGCTTTGACCGGTTTGCAATCATGGACATCGTGAAGATTATCCAGGGTTTGCAACCAGCTTACTGCAGTTTGGACCCAGGTCCAACACTCCTCCTGGTGGGGTGCATGGAGGTAATCAGACCAATCCTAGCTAAGATAGTTGGGTGTTCACTGGAGACTGGGGTGTTTCCAGACAACCTGAAGGAGGCGGTGATACGTCCTCTTCTGAAAAAATCTTCTCTCAATCCTGACTGTCTTGCTAACTACAAGGCTGTCTCAAACCTACCTTTTGTGGGTAAGGTTATTGAGAAAGCAGTGGTGTTGCAGCTTGAGGAGCATCTTACCACCCATGATATCTGTGATCCTGTACAGTTCAGTTTCAGGAAGAGGCATAGTACTGAGATGGTGCCAGTTTGGGTACTTAATGATCTCCTGATAGCGAGAGATTGGTGAAACCATTCCATCTTGGTTCTCCTTGATCTCTCTGTGGCATTTGATACCGTGGACCATGATGTGTTACTGGAGCATCTGTGGCTGATCTGTAGTCTGTCTGGGACAGTCCTCAGATGGTTTCAATCTTTCCTTACAGGCAAGACTCAGATAGTGGAGCCGGGTTTTTTTCCTTGGCCTCTCTCCCCCTGCCTTGTGGGGTGCTGCAGGGCTTTGTGCTTTCACCCATGTTTTTTGGGGTATACAAGCTGCTGTTGAGAGACATTATAAGGTGGTACAGGCTGAGCTTTCACTGCTATGCAGATGATACTCAGCTGTACATGTCCTTTTTTACCCAAGCAGAGTGATACTGTTTTGGTCTTTAACAACTGCCTTGCTGAGATCCAGGATTGGATGACGGCCAACTGGCTAAGGTTGAACCCGGATAAGACTGAGGTGTTGATTGTGGACCCAGGCCATCGGGTAGAGGAGTTGTTGGCTGTGTAACCATCTGGGCTATGGCTGGGTGGCAGCCAGCTGATGACCTCTGGCCGGGTGTGAAATCTGGGCTTATTACTTGATGGTAGGCTGACACTTAAGTCTCAGGTGTTGGCCACCATCAAGACCTCATTTTACCATCTGAGGAATATCTCATGGATAAAATACCTTGTCCTGTCTGATAACCTTCCAACATTGGTCCACACCTTT
The DNA here is from genome assembly GCA_016271365.2 of Neoceratodus forsteri. Classification (NCBI taxonomy): domain Eukaryota; kingdom Metazoa; phylum Chordata; order Ceratodontiformes; family Ceratodontidae; genus Neoceratodus; species Neoceratodus forsteri. The sequence goes on from CM057458.1 coordinate 561,444,374, forward strand.
GTGACCTTCCGTCTCAACTACTGCAACACCCTAGACCTAGGGCTACTGGGGGTGGACCTCCGCCACCTGCAGCTGGTGCAGAATGTGGCTGCCAGGTTGTTGACTGGCTTATCGAGTCTTGCCATGTCACACCTGTGCTCTGTGGCCGCACTGGTTGTCAGTTCAGTGGAGGATCACCTTCACAGTTGGAATACTGACCTATAAGGCCCTACACCGACAGAGACTGCGGTATTTGCAAGATCTCCTGTGCCCCTACCACCCCCTCTGCCCTCTCCGTTCCACTGACAAGGGATTGTTAGAGATTCCTAGGGTCCATTTGAAAACTTTGGGAGCTAGAGCCTTTTTCTTTGCAGCTCCGACCCTATGCAATTCTCTTCCTTGTTAGATTAGAGAATACCTGACCATTGAGGCTTTAAAATCTGCTTTAAAGACTTGTTTATTTAATCTGGCATTTGCGGATACTTGAAATCCTGCTGCTTATGATTGACTGTTATATAATGTTTTTATTGCTTAAGATATGTTTTTATTGTTTTATTCACATGTATAGTGCTATGATCTGGCTCTAGAATAGCATTTAGCAAATAAAGTTTGCTTTGCTGCTTTACTTTGCAGTGATCAGTGTGTGGCAGTTGCTTCACTGGTAAGCGGGATGGTGTGTATGGAGCTTGCTGGATGAGGCCCTTAAATAGTTAGTTTATAAAATAAACATCTTGCACAGTTGCCTTTTGGAGGCAGTGTGATTATAATAACTCAGGGAAGCCTGTCAGTAGGGGAAAGTGTTTAAGCAGATATTTTGAACAGTTTTTAGGGCTGCAGTGGGCGGAACCCTGCAGTCCTTTCACGAACACTGAGAAAAAGGACTCCGCATTCCTTCCGAATGAACAACATGTTGGATTATGTCACAGCTGCCTCCACGTCTGTGAAGCAGTCCACCATGTTGTTCCTACCGATGGCAGCACTGCCCTATTTCACAGTGCTGGAACCTCATCCAGCTCACTCTTTTCGTGAGGGAAGGGGTACAGATTGTGTGCATATCACTCATGCAGCATGCTGCAGCTCTTCTCCTTGAAACAATAACTGGTCTCCTCTCCATCCCAGATGGAGTGCAGTTGCGGGAATTTCTGGCACATGCGGTATTTGTCCACTGCCCCCCGGGCTGCACAGTTTCTCCACCTCAATGCAGTGTGCCTTCAGCCACACTGCTGCAGTTTGGGGTGGTTGTGTGGCGAGAACTGATGGCTCTTCAGGATCTTGTAGAGGTCGCGAAAGTTTCCCCAGAGGAAGGCCACCATGGCTTTTGCCTTGAGCATGCTCTTACTTTTTTTTTTTTACAATGACACTGGGGGTGCCCAATCCCCCAGTGTCACATTGTGTGCATCCATCCCATTTTTTTAAATGTTGTCCCACCACCCAATCCTCCTTCTCAACACCCCCTTAGAAATAAAAGAGTGACACTGGGGGGGTGCCAGATCCCCCAGTATCATGACTGGGAATCCTCTGTCTTTTTTTTTCTAAAACCTGAAAATAAGAAAACTGTCCACTGTTGTCTGTTGCACTGCTATCCCAGCCCTTACTTACCTACAGGAAGGTCCAGCGCTGCAATCTTCTGTGGACCCCAGACACATCTTCACTCTTCATGCCAGACCGCAAACTGAGGAAACAGGTATGCAGTACAATGCATTCCAATGGGGTTTTGAATTTAGTGCATAACTTGTTTTTTTCTAGGTGCCTTTAGGCTTTGACAAAGTTGGATGCTTGGTGCTCGCAGTATTTAATAGCCTACTTGAATAGACGAGGTCAGTGTACAGTCAGAGCTGCAACTTCAGTCACCCCATTTCCCTAATAAGATTATCAGTTGAGCTTATTGTGGGCTCTGACAGAGGAGCTAATTCCTACAAAGCACTGGGCAGGGCAGGAGTTCTAACTAGGTGACTGCTGTGATGTGAGCTTTGATATCAAGAAGTATGACTAATAATGAGGGGCTAGAGTATATTGTGTTTTCTGGTTGCTCTGTTTATATTGTGTTTTCTGGTTGCTCTGTTTTCAAGACTGAGAGAAAAGTTTCCTTAAAGCTCAGCAGCAAAAAGCTTGTGTGGCCTGGGAAGTCAACATAGCAGCTGACCCAAAGCCGCAGTGAGAACTTACACCAGCTTGTTCCCATAAGCGTAATACAGAGGAGGACCAAAGAGAAACTGTCTTGCATGCGATAAAGGACAAGCACTGGGATGGTGGTTCTACACAACAATGGTATAGTTCAGCAAATTCAGAGGCCCACTCACCCCTTTCAGAAGAACAAAATACAAGGTTGCTTAATCAGTAATCTTGTTTATTGCAGCGACAGCTGCTTTTCAGGTGTGAAACAATAGATCTCCTGAGGCTGCAAACAGCAGGGGCTGTGGCTGCAATAAATGAGATTACTGATTAAGCAGCGCTGTATTTTGTTGTTCTGAAAGGGGTGAGTGCGCCTTCTGAATTTGCTGAGAAACTGCATTTCTCAGGCTAAATAAGGAGGAGAGTGAATATGTGGAGATTACCACCACCTGCGCTGGCTGAGACTTTTGGAAGACTTTTGTTATTGCAGTTTGCCTTAACACCTGTCTTTTGGCTCTGTAGCCTCTTCACTTGTTTATGCAGACTGCATTTGGTGATCAGACGACCAAACGGGGGATGCAGCTCTACAGGACTAGCTGGATTTGCCACCCATAATCCTCTTTGGGCCTGTCTCTGTTACTTTATTCTTTAAGAGTGTTATAGTGTGAGGTTTTCTTTTGTCTTGCTAGTATATGTTGCTCATGGGGTATAGCTCTTGTTTGACAGTTGACGGGCAGCAGGGGGCACTTTCTCTATATTGCAGATTACTGCACGTTTTCATTAGGCGGCCCTTTCCCGAGATACTATGCTGTCCTCGCAGCCGTCAGTCCCAGCCTTAATTATTATCATTGTTCATAACCTTCTTATTGTACCTTTATCTTGTGTGTCCTTGTTTCCCCAGGCTCTTTCAATGTATTTTGTTTAGCCTATTAGAGGGTGTGTGACCTTTTGTTTGTGCTCCCACAGTTTATTTATTTATTTATGTTTTTGATAACTGGGTGAGCAAATTGATCCAAAGGACCATTTTCAGTTGTGACCGGGGCCGTACAGTGGCACAGACAATTGGTACAAGTTATAATACAGTAGGTACATATAATACAGTGAGTGCTGTGGTATCAGAAACCGTGATACATAAACATCATATCTTGAAAACAGGGGTTAAGAATATAAAAAAACAAGTTCATGACAAATAAAGCAATGCTTCTCTACTTGCAGAGAACTAGGACGTACACTTACAGCAAATCAAGACATTATTCAGCCAGTCCAAGGTTTACAAACAAAGTGCATGAGGGATTACACTATAGCAATCAACATTTTCACAATAGAGTCAAAAATGTGTCAATGGCATATGTAGTAGCCAGTACTTAGGAAGTAAGGCAAATGGTACATTGGTCTCCTAAGGCAGATTTCTGGCAAAGGTGTTTCCAAGGGAGCAGACACAAGTGACCTGAGACATGAGCCAATCTCTTAGCTTCAATTTGAAGGACTAATGAGAGGGTAACATATGGATAGCAGGTGGTATTCTGTTCCAGAGGTAGGGGACAGAAACAGAGAAAGCTTTGCTCCCCATGACAGTAGATACATGGGGGACTACCGAGGGGAACGGAAGAGACTCTGAGACACTAAGTTACCATCCTGTCAGTGAGAAGCAAGGAGTACAGGAACTTATGTGAGCTCCTGAGAGAAGTGTCAACTAGACAGCTCATGGCATTTTCAAAACGACCCTGCAGAGAGAGACAGCCTAAGGACTGATATTGAGCATAGTAATGAGTGGAGGAAGGGACCTGAAGGGTAAAGCGACAGAGTTATATGTGATATTTAGATGAGAAAGAAGTGAGGAAGACATGGAGGAGAACACTGGGTAGGAATAGTCAAGTGAGGCAGTAGATTTCCCTGGGCAATTGTAAGACAAGCCTCTGGGGTCAGGAGGTGGTTAACACAGTAGGCTACCCCCAGATTCTGGTGGACCAACTTCATAGTGTTAGAAATGTGGTCATTGTAGGTAAGGGAGGGATAAAGAGTCAATCCTAGGTATTTGAAGGAGGATATAGTGTCAAGAGCAGGCCCTGCAGGGGTGACTATGTGTAACAAGGTTTTTGATTTGGTGGCCTTTGCAAGGTATGGCTTTGAGCCAAAGAGCATGGCCTTCATGTTTTTCTCATTTACAAGAAGTTTTTTGGAGAGGAACCAATGTTGAGCCAATCCATAGTTTGTAGTGAGTGCAGAAGATATAGATTTAGAGAGACTTGGCGTTATGGTAGATGACGAGGTCATCAGCATAGAGGAGTGCATTACAATTTATCCTTTCTGCAGGAAGATCATTTATGAACAGTGAGAATAATAGAGGCCCCAGTATGGAGCCCTGGGGGAACACTGGTATGCACGGGTAACAGCAGAGGTATCTTTACCTATCAGAACAGACTGGGATCTGTTAGCGAGGTAGCTGATAAACCAAGCAGTGGCGTCTGGGGAGCAGCCTAGGTTTAGCAGGGTGGATTGGAGAAGGTGGTGATCAACAAGGTCAAAGGCCTTTGATAGGTCCACAAACACACACCTGTGGCCTAACCCATGTTTCTAAGGACATGGTTGGAGAAAAGGGCCAAGGCCAAATAGGTGCTGTGGTGCTTGCAGAAGCCATATTGGGGGGGGGGGTCAAGAGGTTGTACTTATCTAGATGCTTGGATAGTTGGTGGTGAATGATTTTTTCTAATAGTTTTCTTAGATGTGGGAGGAGGGAGATGGGATGGTAGTTTTCTGGGGCAGAGGGATCACCGGATTTGAAAACGGGGATTACGTGTGCATGCTTCCATGAGTCAGGCATAGTAGGTGATGATAGGGCAAGGTTAAATATGTGGGTCAGTGGCTTTACAAGGGCAGGAGAGAGGAATTTCAGAAAGGTGGGATACAGACCATCGCTACCTGTGCTGCCCCTTGGGAGTATTGTCTTTAGGAGTTTGCCAGTGACACTATGGTCGATGGCGCTGAAATAGAAGACAGGGCTTGATGTCTGTGGGCAGCATGACTGTTTTTTCTGGGTAGAGGGAGGCTGTGGAAGGAGTTTTCTGGTGTAGGCAGTAAGGTCAGTGAACAGTCTATTGAAGGTATCAGTGCTCTTGCCTGGGTCAGTAAGGGGGAGGTAAGTTACATTATTTGTTTATTTGATTTGGGGTTGAAGAGGGTGTTAATTGAGGCCCAGAAACTATGGGGGTTGCCAAGAGACTCATTTTATAGGTTGGTGTAGTATTTACGCTTGAGTGACTTCACAGCCTGCTTACAGGAGTTAAGAAGTCGCCTGTATGCATTCCATAATTGGGGGGAGGGGGGTGCTTTGAAGGCTTGCCAGGTTTTGTCCCTTACTTTCAGTTGGGCCAGAAGTTCATTTGATATCCAACAGGTGTTGCCACCTTTAACTTTCTTGGTGGTGATAGGGAAGTATTTGTCCTGAAGGTTGCAAAGAGCTTCCATAAAAAGCATCACCGCCATGGAGACATCTTTGAGTTTGTAGAGTGAGGACCAGTTTATGGCCCAGGCATCCCTTAGCAGTAAGTCTGAGTCCTGGGTTTTGAATTTCCTAAAAGACAGCAATTTGTGGTGAGGACGTATTGATTTGGTGGTTAGAGCGTTATACGTAGAGGTGTGGTCACTGATAGAGTCAGCCATAGTGCCTGCTTGGAGGACTTTTTCAAGGTGATGCGTCCTTAGCAGGTGTGCATACTCCAGTACTGGGGATTCTGTCTGGTTAATGTTGAAATCTCCAAGTATGATGGTGTCCCTGGAGGAGGTGGAAGATGCAAGGCCATCCAGGAAATTTGATAATCCCTGTGCACCTCCTGAGAGAAGATTGTAGCAGTAGCCATATACAATTTTTTTGATGTGCCCAGGACAATTTCAGCAACAAGCCATTCACTGACCGAGGAGGAAAGGAGCAAGCAATAGTGATGGCACTAATATGGTCCTGCACGTATAGTACAATGCCACCACCCCTCTTTCTGCCAGGCCTGTCAAGGCACAGCAATGAGTAACCAGGGAGTTGGTAGGAGGCATCACTGTGGTATGGCTTAAACCATGTTTCAGATAGACTCAGGACATGTGACTTCCAGAGGAACACCCAGGCTTCAAGTTCAGAGAACTTAGCTGGAAGGCTGCACACATTTAGGCATGCAACCCTGAGGCTGCAGTGTCCTGTCCAGATAGTATCAGCATGGTTAATATGCATGTTTGAGGGTCCAGGGTTGGCTTCCACATCCCCTGCAGTAGGAGAAGTGAGAGGAGGTGACACATAGAGGGTGCCAGTGGGGGGCTGTATAGTGAGGGTGGAGAAACGAACCAAGTAGATGACAATCATGGTTAGTCAGGAAGGCCAGTATGACATAGCCCATGGGGGAGAGCTGGTAGGCTTCGGCTTTGTCTGGGGGGGTCACTAAGTATAGGTGACTCGGAGAAGGATTGTAAGTAAGCCTGGTCAGCAGCGAGGATGATGGCACTGAAGTCAATTATTAGTAACAGGCCAGTCATGGTGCATAAAATAATGAAGAGCAAAGGGGAGAACATTTTTGTATTTGAAATCAGTATCATCCATTTAAAAATTGTTCCTTATAGACCAGCAAGATGACAGCTGCAGAGAAAGTGGAGTGTAGTTCTGGATCAGGTAACAAAGACACAGTGGCTACTATGAGATTAACACCAACAAGTGTTAGGCCCTATAACTGCATTCTGTATCTTTAAAGGGAGTTGCAATATTAGTGAGGGGGGGATGGAGATTGCCTGGGGTAGTGCCGCTGGGGGAGGAAGACTATTTAATAAAGGCCAGAGGGTGGGGGAGGAGGGGTGGGCAAAGATTCCAGCTAGAGGAATAGAGGCGAGGGAAAGGAAACAGAAATGGGATTAGTTGCAGGGCATAGCTTAGAGCTGTAACACAGTGAAACCTAGTCTAAACAGAGGAGTGTTTACAAAAAAATGTATCACTTTAAGCTTAATATTTTAATAGTTTAGCTGATTTTGGTTTAGTTTCTGATCCAGAGTAAAATACCACAGGAGCTTGAAACAAAAGAGCTGTAATTCTTTAAATCTTGAAACTTGCACTCTGAAAGATCCTGCACTTGAAACTATCCTTGGAGTGCAACATTGCTGTAGACAAGGCTTAGATTCATGTTTAAGTTAGGATTCACAAGACAATTTGGTGAAACTTAAACAGTACGAGAATCAGTAAATAAAATTAGCTTTAAAGGTCAAAAGGATTGGGAATAGCAAAGAATTAGAGAAGCGGAGCAACCAATCAGCAGACAGAGCTGATGGTTCTGGCCAATTGGTGTGGAGGAGCCAGAAGTTTGAGCAGCATATCTTTGGTGTGGTGATTAGCGGGCAGTAGAGCAAGGAGGCAGCCGGTGGATGGTAGGGAACCGCCAGGCTGCTTGTGGCAGCAGAAGTGCCCGTGTCAGGGGTGAAGCTGCTTGGCTATCTTCCCATTATCAGTTTTTACCTCCCCCCCCCCCCAGTTATCATTTCATCACTTGCTATCTGCACAAGGCAGCATGTTTTTCAGTTAGCTATGAATTCCCTGGTCTTGGGTTAGCATGCCTTGTACACTGGTGGAAATATATTTAGGGGAGGTGGCTCATATTTTAGTACCTGTCGATCACTGGTCTTCTTTCCCCTCTTTGAACTCCTGAGGACTATGTCCGGAATTTTGGTGGTTGACCCAGATTGTGCTTTTTATGAAATGGTCAGCTACTATAATATTCTCCTATGGCCCTGACTCCATTTTCTGTGTTTCTGTTTTAAGTTTTAGCCTCTCAAGCCCATGCCTTGTAAAGATCATAGAATCATAGAAATCTGACAGCAGAAAAGGACCTCCTCAGCCCATCAAGTCTGCCCTTATCCCCCTCCCTTACACATCTACTCCACTCTTGCATGCCCTCCCATTCCCCTCCCTACCCAATTCTATATGTCTGTCCCAAGTTCTCTTACATTCCTCCACTGTTTTGGCCTCCACTACCTGTTCTGGTAGTTTATTCCAGGTCTCCACCACTCTCTCCATGATGAACTTCTCCCTCACATTGCCTTTATATCTTCCACCTTGCAATCATAGACTATGCCCTCTAGTTTTAGCCCCATCCTTCCTTCTGAATAGGCTCCCCACATTCACCTTATTTATCCCCTTCATATATTTAAAAGTTTCAGTCATATCTCCCTTCTCATGTCTGGTCTCCAATGGGTACAGATCTAATTCCTTACACCTCAGTTTGTATGGTTTCCCCTGCATAACGTGCACCATCTTGGTTGCTGTTCTCTGAACCCTTTCCATTACATCAATGTCCTTACATAGGTGCGGTCTCCAGAACTGGACCCCATATTCTAGGTGTGGTCTCACCATGGCCTTGTACAGGGCACCAGCACCCCCCTTTCTTCTGCTAGTTATGCCCTTCCCAGTGCATGCCAACTTTCCATTTGCCTTCCCCACTGCCTTGCTACACTGGCTACTACCCACTTTAAGGTTACTTGATACTATAGCCCCCAGGTTCCTCTCTTGCTCTGTTTTTTTAATTTCCTATCCTCCCAGAGTGTAAGCAGCTTTCGGGTTTTTGCACCCCAGATGCATCACAGCACAATTTTTGGCACTGAAGTTCAGCTGCCAAGTTTCCGACCACCCAGCCAGCTTCTTTAGGTCCTGCCTCATGGTTTCCACCCCCACCAGAATGTCCACCCTATTGCAGACTTTTGTATCATTGCGAATAGGCACACCCTTCCCTCTAGAACCTCAGCTATATCAGCAATGTATATATTAAAAAGGAGCCGTCTCAACACTGATTCCTGGGGCACCCCACTTGTCACCCCCTTTACCATGGAATGCACTCCATTTACTACCACCCTCTGACTTCTGCCTGCCAGCCAGTTTTCCACCCATCTAGTTATTTTCTGCCCCACTCCTAAGCTTTCCAGCTTATTTACCAGCCTTCTGGGAGAGACGGTGTCGAAGGCCTTACTGAAGTCCAGATAGGCCATGACCATCACCCCCCCGGTCAACCGCTTGGTCACCCAGCTGAAAAACTCTATCAGATTCATCTGACAGGACCTCCTATTCATGAATCCATGCTGCCTTTCATCCTGCAGCCTGCTGTCCACCAGACAGTCTACCACCCTTTCCTTTATCAGTGCCTCCATCATCTTGCCCAGAACTGAGGTGAGGCTGACCAGGTGATAGTTCGCTGCCTCCTTGCTGCCCCCTTTGTGCAGTGGCACCACATCTGCCCTCCTCCAGTCACTTGGCACACACTCTGTATCGATGTACAGGTTGAACAGTTTCATCAGTAGGGCTGCCAGCTCCTTCCTCAGTTCCCTAAGTACCCTGGGGTACAAGCCATCTGGCCCCATTGCCTTATCCACCTTCAACCTGCCCAGTTCTTCCCTTACCCTGTCTATGGTGAACATGCTAGCATTCACCATTTTGCCTTCCATTCCCTTTCCCCCAGCTCTGATTCTCTGCCCTCACCCTCCTCTGAGAAAACTGAGCAGAAGTATTTATTCAACACCTCTGCTTTCTCAAAGTCACCTTCCAGTTGTATTCCCCCCTCCCCCCAACCTTACTATCTCCTGTCTCGCCTTCCTTCTTCCCCCACATACCTGAAAAAAGTTTTATCCCCCTCCTTGCCCTATTTGCTATTTTTTCCTTCATCTCCACTTTAGCCTTCCTTATCTTCTGCCCTGACAATCTCCTCTTCTCTATATGAGCTTCCTTGTCCTCCCCCCCCTTTGTGCTTTCTTATATTCCCTGAATGCCCTTTTCCTTTCTCTGACCACCCCTGCCACCTTCCTTGTAAACCAGAGAGGTCTCCTCCTTTTTCTGTTCTTTCTCACCAGCCTATTGCAAACTTCAGTTGCCTTCAATATCCCTTCTTTGATATCTCCCCAAAGTCTCTCAACATTCCCTATATTGCCCTTCCCTGCCATTTCATCCTTGATTATCCTCTTCATTTTGTTAAAGTCCATCACTTGCATTCTAGTCAGATTTGTCTCCCTCCCAGTTTTTACCCTGAATCTCACAGTTCTGTGATCGCTAGTACCCAGTCCTTTCCTCACCACCACCACCACCACCTCTTCCACACTCTTCCCATTTGTAAGGACCACGTCCTACAGGTTGTCTCCCCTAGTAGGCCCCCTGACCAGTTGTTGCATGAAAACCCCTTGCAGCTCCTCTAGGATCCCCCTGCTCCTAGTGGATGCCACAGATGGGAACCGCCAGTACAAGTTGGGGAGGTTTAGGTCTCCCACTAGCAGAACCTCTCCCTTGACAGCCATTTTATAACTGCCTGTATCAGCTGCCTGTCCCCTTCCTCCCTGTATTGGAGGTCTATAAACCATCCCTATCCTCAAAGTGTCCCCCGTCCATTTATCAAGCGTGACCCACATGAGCTCTGTCTCCCCTACCTCCTTCTGCCCTTCCATTATCCTAATGTCTTCTCTGACATATAATGCCACCCCACCCCCCCTTACCATCCCTGTCCTTCCTAAACAATCTGTAGCCTGGGACAACTGTCTCCCAGGCATGGTGCTCTGTCCACGATGTCTCACTTACTGCTACTTTGTCAGGTCCCTCATTCACCATGATGACTTCAATGTCCACCATTTTGTTCCCCAAACTCCTGGTGTTGGCTGAGAAACCCTTCCACCAGGACCCCCTCCTCTTAGTGCTCTCCCCAGACCTTTGCTTGTTCTTACTTTCTACCAGTCTATTATTTCCATCCTGGGGGGAAGAGGCTGATATCCTCCCTTTACTCCTGTCACTTTGAGTGACCCCTGCCTGACCCCCTCCTGGAAATTAGTTTACATTATACTGTTTTGCAATAAAGTCTCCTAACTTTCTCTTAGCACTCCCTGTCCCTCCCTGCTCATGTGCAACCTGTCTGGGGCAAACAGGGTCTCATCCTCCCATGTATCTCCCCAGCCCCCCACTAACCCAAACCCCATCTGCCTGCACCAACCCTCCAGCCATTGATTAAATGCAATAATCCTCTGCATTCTTTCTGTGCTTCCGTTTTGCACAGGCAGCACCTCTGAGAATGCAATTGAAAGGAACCCCGCAGTACTGCAGAACCCAGCAAGCTCCTTGAACCGAGCCTGCACCTCTACTAGACTATTCCCTTCCAGGCCATTTGTATCTAGGTGGAATACCAAGTGTGACCTTGCATCCTGTCGCTTTCCCCATGAGGGTATAGTGTGCCTCACCTTTAGTGCTGTTGTTCCTGGCAAACATTTGATCCAAACAGTGCCACCACACCTTCATTTCTCCCCCATCTGATTCCATTTATGACTGAGTCCCCTGTGAGTACTACCCTGCTTCTCCTTTCCTTCTGCCTGCACTTTTGATTCTCTTTCTCACACCTCTTTCCTGGTATCCTAGTTCCCTTCCTTGTACCATTTTCTCCCCGTCCACCTCTTCTCCAGTGTTTTGCTCTCTCCCTGGGCTAAATCCTCCATTACCCCTTCTCTGGTGTCTCCACCAGCCCCCCTCACCTTATTCTCACTTTTCTTGGGCTCTGACCCCTCCTCATGCTCCTTCCTCTCCTCCCTCCTGCCCAAATCCCTTTGAGTCATGGTTCCCACCCCCTCCCCCCTCCCCTTATCCCTTCACTTCCCGACCTTACAGGATGCTCCCTCCCTGTCTCCTCTGTGTGTTGTGTCCCCCTTGAGACTATCACCACCTCCCCTTGCTCATTTCGATTACTTCTTTCCAGGTTCCCTCACCCTGGTGTCACCCCCATTCCTGATCCTCCTATCTCTTTAGGCCCTACTTCCTCACCTGTGACTTCATCGCTGCTGCACTCCTTGCTATCCTCCTCTTCAAGTGTCCTCAGGAGGGCAAATCTGTTTTCCTGTTCAACCCTCTTACTTCACAGCTGGCTGCCTGATGCTCCCCACCCTTATTTCTGCCCCTTCCCTGGTGGTGCTGTCTGTGGTTTTCTTGATCCTACCACTTGCCAATTATCCTGGCCCCTCTTGTCCTCTACTCCTCTTGTACCTAAGTCTCTTGAGGCCTGCTATGTGCCCCCGCTTTCTCCTCTCGCCCCTCTGATGCTTCCTCTGGAACTCCTCTAGTCCTTTCCCCCTCTTCCCATGCTGTCCTTCACACCTGCTCCTTCTCCCCTGCAGATCTTACTATGTTCCCTCCTGTAACCCCTTTCCAGCTGGTGTTTCCTTTGCCCCTCTTCCAGTGCTCTTCCCCCATGCCTTTTCCCTTCCCTGCTAAGCTTCCTCCTCAACCACCCCACCTCCACTCTTAGTTGTGTAAGCTGTCTGCACACCATGCAGCTCCCCATCTTCCATGCTATATCCAATACCATGGCTGTTCCACACCCACTGCACTCTACCGTCCTCCCAAAGAATCTTCATACCCCAGTGGCCCAGAGACCAATCCGAGGACCTGCCTGATCCCTTTTGAGGCTAGTTCTCCAACTACACTGCCCTTCCATTTGCAAAATTACTCAGAATGTGCTAGTACTGTTCTTTTAGTTCTCCCTACTTTGTCTTTATGAAAAATACTATCCCCCACCATGCAACAAGATTCCTTAATCCCTTCACACCTCTTAACACATTCTGCCTTGCAAAATGTCCCTACCTCTTGAAACAATTATTTTAGTTTGTTGTATGTTATCATGACAGAAATATAACAATTTACATTGAAGTCCTTACCCTTTTGAGTATGAACCATGGTCATGTGCCCCCCTCAAATCCCGTAATCAAAACCTACCCTGTTTATGCCACAACTTCTTTAACCTCCTAGCTGTTATGAGATAGACTCGATAGAATTAAATAATCCTTTACCTATGTGAGTATGTACCAAGGTGACTGAACCCCAACAGCACTCCTAACATATACTGTTTTGTAAATTACGCTGCTTCTTTAGCTTGATATAAGATAAACCTGATACTAGACCAGAAAGTCACTTAAGAATGGAGTAAAATGTCACATAAGATTAAGTAAAAAAAAGTCACTTTAAATCACCAGTCACTTTTTCTTCTTCCTGCAGCTAAAGCTCTACCCCCCCCCCCCGACAGTTGGTAGCTTCCTCTGGGAGGAGCCCAGGGAACCTACTTAGTTAATGGAGGTGGTGCAGAGTGGGAGGGTGCGAGAAAAATCAGCAAGTACCACCACGGCTGTCCTTGGCCCCTTTGTTGCTCCACCGCTTTTATAGCAGAGCTAACAGTGTGAATTTTGGCACCGCTCACCTTGATTGACTCCCCTCCATCAGGGAGGCCTGTTCTGATTTTGTGTCTCCTGCTGCTGCTGTATTGGGTGGTAATGACCACTGAACAGTCAATTGCCACAGCTATGGCCACTGATGTATCCTACGGCTACAACTGCCTCTGGCTCCCGCGGCTATGGCCACCTCTGTCTCCCACGGCAACAGCCACCTCCGGCTCCTGCAACTACGGCTGCCACCTACTCCCATGGTTATGGACACCTCTAGCTGTCATGGCTATGGCTGCCTCTGGCTCCTGCAGCTACGGCCATCTCCTGCTCCTTGGTGGGACAAAAATCAGTAAGCACCACCATGACTGTCCTTGGCCCCTTGGTTGCTCTGCTGCTTTTATAGCAGAGCTAACAGTTTAAAATGTTGTGCCTCTCACCCTGATTGGTTCCCCTCCAGAAGGGAGCCCTGTTCTGATTTTGTGTCTCTGGCCACTGCTTTATCTTGTGGCAATGACGGCCAAATAGTCAACTTCTGCAGCTACGGCCACGGATGTATCCTCTGGCTATAGCAGCCTCTGTCTCCCGCAGCTACGGCTGCCTCTGGCTCCTGCAGCGATGGCTGCCTCCTGCTCCCTTGGCTATGGCTGCCTCTTGCTCCCGTGGCTAAGGCCACCTCCTGCTCCTTCGGTGCACCAAAAATCAGCAAGCACCACCACGACTGTACTTGGCCCCTTTGTTGCTCCACCGCCTTTATAGCAAAGTTAACAGTTTGAAATTTGGCACCTCTCACTCTGATTGACTCCCCTCCAGCAGGGAGCCCTGTTCTGATTTTGTGTCTCTGGCCACCGCTCTATCTGGTGGCAATGACCACCAAACAGTCAGTTTCTGAGGATGTGGACACCTCTGGCTCCTGCAGCTATGGTTGTCTGTGTCTCCTGTAGCTATGGCTTCCTCTGGCTCATGTGGCTATGGCCATCTCCTGCTCCTGTGGCTATGGCTGCCTCTGGCTCCCCCATCTATGGTCATCTCTGGCTCCTGTGGATACAGGTGCCTCCTGCTCCCTTGATGCAACAAAAATCTCCCTTGGTGCAACAAAAATCAGCAAGCACCACTATGACTGTCCTTGACTCCTTTGTTGCTCTGCCACTTTTATAGTAGAGCTAACGGTTTGAAATTTGGCGCATCTCACCATGTTTGGCTCCCCTCCAGCAGAGAGCCCTGTTCTGATTTTGTGTCTCTGGCTGCTGCTCTATCTGGTGGCAATGACTGCCGAACAGTCAATTTCCATGGCTATGGCTGCCAGTATGTCCTGTGGCTATGGCCGCATCCAACTCCTGTGGCCATCTCCTGCTCCCGTAGCTACGGATGCCTCTGGGTCCTGCGGATACAGAAGCCTCCTGCTCCCTCGGTGCACCAAAAATCAGCAAGCACCACCATGACTGCCCTATTGGGGTGATTTGCTCTTATTGGATTTAAAGGGTGGTAGGGTGGGGGACCTTTCAGGTCTAATGGCTCTTCTTGACAGATTCATGTTGGGAAAGAATCCTGGACTGTGTTTACCCTTCCACACCCTATCACAGAGGATAGTTTTTTCTTCTTACATACTGTTGCCTAGTTTGGTGTCTGACCCAGCTTTTGCAGTTATGGAAGCCCTTCCACTTTTAGACATAATTCTCCATACTTCTGTTTAAGTCCATAGCCATGTTATGCCCCGCCCAAGCTAGTTATCAGTGTGTTGCTCCTCCTTTTTTGCATTTTTGCCATGCAAGATTATTTTTCTTGCTTTTATTACTGGCTGCCTGTTCTACCATGCAGTCTCACCACTTTTCGAGTTTTTTTTTTTTTTTAGTGTAGCAACAGTCCTAGTATCCTGGTTTTAAGTGTTGATAATATATACCCAGTGGGGGGCAATTCTAACTGTACCTCTAACTTTCCCTTGCAGTAGAACATTTTTGCATATGCCAAACTACACCCTAGCCTTGGTGGCCTGAGGTTCAGCACCCAGCTATGGGACAATACTACTTTTGGGAGTGTGGAAGTTGCTATGTTTGTGTAGATGGGAGTACCCTACTCCTCGGGGCTTTGGAATATGAAGCATATCCCCTTCTTGGATCATCTCTATCAGTTTTTGTTAGGGGAATGTTTGGTTGTTTTACTCTGAGTCTTTTGATTGGGGAGGGGTGGATTTTGCTGTGCAGCTCAATGCTTTGAAAGGGCTTCTATAATGAACTGCATGGACAGCTATAATGTAGCCCTACATCTTTAGCACCTATCATTATCATGTGTGAAATGGGTTGGCAGATTCCATGGGCTCCACTTTGGCAGTAGCCCTGTAGCCTTCAAGCCGTCCCATGTTATGAATTTGGAAGATAAACTTGTTTGCCTTGTATATAGTTCAGTTTGTCAACAGCTTTGTATACATATTGTTAACCAGCTTTATAGCTTTATATCCTTGATTATTTTTTCTGACAGAGTATTGGTATTTTTTATCTTGTTACCCATGCTGCATGGAGAGAGGGAACTGTTTATTCTGCCTTGTATCTATGGCATATAAAATTATTTCTTAGAATGTTCGAAAGCTGAATAGCTCCGTCAAATGGAACAGGGTCCTTATGCATCTTAGGCATTTGAGGGGGACAACATTTTTTTTTGTAGGAGACACACTGCGTGAAAAAAGGAGGCACAAAAGCTGGGTAGAATATGGGGGGAGGTCTATGAGTGGTCGTATTCCTCAAAAGAAAAAAAAAGAGGAGTGGTTATTTTTTTGTCATCATGGGGTTAACTGGGTCTTTTAGTAGGTTAAATGGGATAAAGCGGGGAGGTAGGTATTGATTAAGGGTAGGTTAGAGGCTAATCCCGTGGTTTTGGGATCAGTCTATGCCCCTAATACCAACAATCTCCACTTTTTCTATGACCTTTCTCAGTCACTTCTAACATTGGGGAACTCCTTGGTTTTCCTGTGAGGGGATATGACTCAGGTCGTTGACCCTCTTTGTGATAGGAGTGGTACCCCATTAGGATGCCCTTGGCTGGTAATAGAGACCTTAACTAGCTTTTGACAGACAATGGCCTCCAGGATGTCTGGAGACTAGACTACCCCTATGGTTGTGACACACTTGTATTCTGTTTTGCATGATAGGAATATCAGAATAGATATGGTATTATATGGAATGATATCCCCTTTCCCTTTTCCCCTTTCCCTTTCTGGAGGTAGTATAGCTTAGTGGTTAAGGGCACTGAGGTGCAAACCTGGAGACCTGGGTTTGAATTCCACCAGCCCCCACTTGCATACTGTGTGATCCTGAGCAAGTCACTTAACTTCCAAGTGCTCCCAGGTTGCACCTGGAAACAAGCTTTGGCTTAATGTGCCTTCCCTGTTTAAACAAGAAAAAATTACTTACTGCAGTAATCTTCTTTCTTCCAAGCGGTTCTTTAGCATCAGTAACTTTTTTGCACTTAGCTGGCTAGGTGCATCTGCCCCGGAGGTGTGCCTTTAAGAAATATTTAAATGAGCTTAGGCCAAGCCAATCAAAAGACAGGAGGGGGTATGAGCTGAGTGAGAGCTGCTGAAGGCTTCCGATTGTTTTTGAGGAAAAAAAGAGGGCCAATGGTACGTAAAAGAATCAACAGGATTCAAAAAACATGCAAATGTCCACAAAAGTGGAAATAGAAACAACAGCAACATGAGCTAAAAACTCATCAGTAAGAAACTCCAAATTTTTTAAAAGGTGACATAAAGACCCCTTTTCCGATAGGAGAACCAGGGAGGAAGGGGTTAGAGCTTACTGATGCTAAAAGATCCCTTGGAAGAAAGAAGATTACTGCAGTGAGTAATTTTTTCTTCTTACCTCAGGAGTCCTTTAGCATCAGTAATGTTTTTGCAGACTGCCGAGCAGTACCAAGTGGGAGGTGGGCAGAGAACCTACTTAGGAAAGAGGCTCTGCATAAATGCCCTACCAAATTTAGCATCAGACCTGGTCTGAACATCCAGACTGTAGTGTTTCACAAAAATGTGCACAGATTTCCAGGTAGCTGCTTTGCAGACATCCAGTAGGGGAATGTCCCTTGCTGCTGCCAGCGAGGCTGCAGTGCCCATAGTAGAGTGGGCTCTGAGCCCCACTGGAGGTTGTTGACCAGCTTTCTCATAGCAGAATCTAATACAAGAGACCAACCAATGAGAAATAGTTCTCTTGGTAGCTGGTCTTCCTCTGCCTACATCCCGAAGGTGAGGAACAACTGAGTGGAAGAGCCTCTGGACTATCTAATATGTTCTAGGTAGTGAAAAGATGGCTCTTTTGACATCCAAGCTGTGGAATTTTGCTTGCCAGGAGTGGATGGCTCAGTAAAGAAGACAGGCAGAGTAATGGACTTGTTCAAGTGAAACTTTGAAACCACCTTTGGCAGAAATCTCCTATTTGTCCTGAGCTCAACTTTATCATTGTGAGGGATGATGTAATTTGACTCAGTGCACAGGGCCTGTTGTTCTGAAACCCTCCTGGCAGATGTAATGGCTACCAAGAAGACTGTCTTCCAAGTTACAAACTTGATGTGAGTGGGCCATGGACGTAGGCTCGAAGGGTGGATTCAAGAGCCCATCTATGCAAAGGTTCAGGCTCCAAGGAGGAATGGGCTCCCTGGTTGGAGGCTGGAGGTGCAAGAGGCTTTTGAAAAACTGTTTAAAAATGTAATTGGGAAAAAAATGATTTCTTCTTTCCCACTGAAATGTAGGCCAAAATTGCCGCCAGGTGTAGCTTGAGTGAAGATGGTTTCAAGCCTGATGCCTGTAGGCGTACCAGGTATTCTAGCAACTGAGGGTCTGAAGCTGATAGGGTGGATGCCTGCTCCATAGAAACCTCAAATCACCACCCTGACAGTGAATTGAAATGTTTGTGACACTTATAAATGTGTTTTAAATGCTGCATGATGTTGAAACTGTCATTTGTTACCATTTTTTTCTTGTCCTCAAAGTGCAAGTTTTTCACCATACACTGTATAGAAAAGGATATGGCTGCCACTGCACAACAAGGCTAATCTCCAGTCTTGGGGTTACTATGCCAACTGTGTGACCTCTTGACCTGTGCTCTCGAGGTCAGCAGTCAGCACAGTAACCACTCGGTTGGAGTATAGCCTTGTGCATCGGCAGCCATTCACTATCCTATATATGATATAAGGGTGTTGTAATTTGGCTTCCACTTCCACTGAACATCATCAGAATGACCCTCCATATAGTAACACTTCATTATAATATAAAAACATGCTTAGTTCCCTGGACCAGCTTTCGATGGAGGAACCCTGGTACTGTGACTTCTTCCTTTTGCACAGTGTTTCAAACCGCCAGTGGATAAATTGGAAATGTTTAGGTTGGGGGAAGTCTTACATCTAGGTTTTTAGAAGACAGAACCATTATTTCTACCTGGTGGAACTCCCCTTTAGAAGTCAATGGAGAAAGATGACAGAGGTGGTGGAGCTTTCATGATAGTGTTTTAAGAGGTGGTAGAATTAAGTTCCTGTGAGCTCCTGCCCAATTTAACCCTTGCTTCAAACTGTACCTTCAAAAGAGCATGCATTGTACTTTACAATATGGCAGAAAGTGGGGCTGCTTGCAGACGGCTGAATATCTTATTATTTAAATGTAGATTTTGTTGACATTGTACAATACATCAACTATTACTGTGTGTCTTCTGTGTCACTCTATTTACAGTATAGAAAAGCTCTATTGAAGCTGATGATCGATATAGCAGTCTTTCTTGGAGCCAGTTCCTCTACAGCAAAGTCTGATATGAAAGCAGTACTTCATTTTGAGACACAACTCGCTGAGGTCAGTAGATTATATTGTCATTTGGGTAGAACAATACAATCAGCTTTTGAAAGTTTACACATTTCTTTTAAATAAGCAAATGTCAAGATGTTCTGCAACAAAATGCAGTACTCCATCCTTCCACTGCATAAAAAATGTGAATGTTTAGATTTTAGTTTTACATAAATACAATGCAGTTGCTGGGTACATTGTAGATGTGACTGTAGCCATCCAGAAATTAGTTCAAAGTTGCACAATGATATGTAGTGTATTTTATGCAGGAATGTACCATTGAAGAATGATAGTACTTTGGCTACAATATATGAATGCATAATCAACTTTATTTTAACTTCTGCCCATAAATCAATGTTGGCACTGCCTGTTTTCATGAGTCAATAGAAATTCTTCAAGCCAGCAGAGCATAACTTTGTGTATTATAATTATATTATCCTCTGAAATCTCACAAGTGCTTTTCTTACTCATTACACCCACAACTGAACAGAACTCAATAAATTATAATATTTGACAAACCTGGACATGCCATTTTTTTCAGTATTTTTCAAGAGGAATTTTAATACTAATATAAGGTTATAAACTGAAGGACCTTTAATTTTTTTTGAACACATGGTTTGGATACTTTAACTTTGGATAGTCTAAATCTTTATAAAGAACTATACAAAGGACCTCTTTGAAAGTATTTCAATTCCTTTATTACACAAACATGAAAACATAGACATTTTCAGCAGAAAAAGGCCCTGTGGCTCATCAACTCTTCCCAGCCGAGCCTATCTACTGTTGTTTTTGTGAGGGCCTTAGTGGCCTTTTACTCCTTTTGCTTCCCCTTCCCTTTTGGCACTGTCTCTACGAGCCCCATATGCCTTTTCCACCCATGTTTGATCCCCCACTGATCTCTCACAGACTACTTCCCTTGTAGCCTATTAAACTCTTTCGCCACCCTTTCTGTGAAGCAATGTCTTATGATGTCTCTCCTAACCCCCCTGCCAGCTTTATTGAGTTACCCCTAGTGCTTTTGTTCCCACTCATTGTAAACCCTCCATGGTCTACCTTGTTATTCTATTGGAGGAATTTGTACATCTCCATCATATGACCCCCCCTTCCTTCTTGCCTACAGTATATACATGTTGAGATTTGACAACTTCTCCATGTACGGTAAGTTTTATCCTTCTGACATTGAATCATTCTGGCCATCCTCCACAGTATCAATGTAGTTAATGCATTATGATATATCTTTTCTATCTTGTACAGAATTTTTGATTAAATTAATATTTTCGTTAACCCTACTGTGTGCCTATTGACCCCAACAAAAAGTCGAAAAGGGGACTATGACTGAAAGTTGTTATCTCTCTCTTTCTCTCTCTCCCCCTCCCTATGCTACAATACATTTTATAAGCATAAATATCTTACTGTAGGGTACCGGTAATAAAACTAGATCTACCACATTTCTTAAGTTAAAAGTTAACACTGTTGGAAGTCCTGTCCTTCAAATGAGATGCTCAACCAAAGACCCCTTCTATCAATTTTTTATTTGCTCATTTGTTAATCCTGGATAGCCCACTTGAGATGCAACATGCTGTTTCCAGTGAGGTCCTGTTTCTTTTGAGTTTAACAGATATGGGAACTAAAGTATGGAATGGTTAAGTTACTTGCTCGAGATCAATTGAGAGGCAGTATAGCACAGTGATAAGGGCACTGAGCTGCAGTCTGGAGACCTGGGTTTAAATCCCATAGCCCCCACTTGCATACTGTGTGACCCTGAGCAAGTCACTTAACTTCCTTGTGCTCCCAGCTCACACCTGGAAACAAGCTTCGTCTTAGTGTGCCTATCCTGGTTAAACTATTTCCCCTTCCCCTTTCCCTAATTGGTTCTGGCAAGATTTGAACCTGACTATCCTCAGTAGTGTCAGTCATGATGGCATTGAACCTAGGCTTCTCAGGATTGCTGTACCCCAACTAGGCTTTCCAGTAACTCAACAATTTAAATTATCCTTCATCTCCGGGGTGGTGCTCAAAATCTGGAGGTCACTAAAGTGGTGCTGGTCTGTAAAAAAGATAATCCAAAGTGCACTGAAAACTGTACTTTATAGCCACTAGACCAGACTGCCTCCTTAAAGCATAATGCCTCCTTGCCATGTGTGTCTGTA
The DNA here is from genome assembly GCA_016271365.2 of Neoceratodus forsteri. Classification (NCBI taxonomy): domain Eukaryota; kingdom Metazoa; phylum Chordata; order Ceratodontiformes; family Ceratodontidae; genus Neoceratodus; species Neoceratodus forsteri. The sequence goes on from CM057458.1 coordinate 561,465,611, forward strand.
CCTAACCCATTGCTTGCAGATTATTTTAAGTTACTGGCTACTGGTCTCTGTAGTGTGTGGCACCTACTGCTCTACATTACATTATTTGGAGATATTAAACACAATCCTAGCCCCCTCACCTGTGCAACCCACACAGTGTCTGCCATGGCACAATCTGTAACAATGCGGAGACAATTGCAGACACTTTTAATTCTCACTTCTCTGACCTGACCAAGTACACCAAGGTGTCTTGCTGTGCCATTGACAAATACTCCCTAGTAGAGCAACCAGATTCTCCTCCCCTTCAACTTAGGGCTGTCACTCACATTTAGATTTTATGCCTTTTGAGGACTATTTATTCTGGCAGTTGTGTTGGTCATGATAGTCTTGGACCTAGGCTTCTCAGGATTGCTGTAACCAAGCTAGGCTCTCCAGTAACTGGACTATTTAACTTGTCCTTCACCTTGGGGAGTGCTCAAAAACTGGAATGTTGCTAAAGTGGTGCTGATCTATAATAAAGATGATACAAAATGAAATGAAAACTTTCATCCCATTGCAATCCTGTCTGTGCTCAAAAAGTTGCAGGAGAAGCTAGTGGCCTGTCAGGTTAATGTGCACCTTCAAAAAGACAACCTTTTTATTCCCAGCTCAGCATGGCTTCAGGCAGGCCCATAGTATGTCAGCTGCCCTCATCCAGTTTATTAATGATGTCAAAGTGGCCATGGATAGGGGTTTGCACAGAGGAGGTACTTTTGTCAGCCTTACAAAGGCCTTTGACCTTGTGGATCACTTCTTAATCAAAATTAAATTGCCTTCCATCTCCTGTCGCATGCACGGTGGAAGAATCTTTATTCTTTAATGGACAACAAATCCTAATGTATCCAGATCTCTTTTATGCCACTCGGCAAAAACGGAAAAGGTTCAATGGCATCAGAGCTCTACTGTGAGAGATGGAGGTGCCCCATAGCATGGTCTTCCCAGCTTGTATTTGGATAGATCATTGTGGTAAAGTGTACCTTTTCTCGGACCCAGAGGAGGCCCTAAAATGGTGTCAGCGGAATTCCTCAACTCGATCCTGAGACCTGGATGAAGAGGATCCTTTGTCTGATGAGGACATTTCTTGAATTTTACTGGTTGTACTTTTGATTAAGAAAGCTTAGTATCTCATAGGACTGAGGTTTGGGGTGGGGAGGAGTAACTGAACTCCATGAGGTAAGCCTTGTTCAATCTCTACTTAACTTTTTTTTTTAATATAAATGTTAATTTTAATGAGAAATAGAGACATTGGGATAGTGGGTTTAGTTTTTCTCCCAAGTAATGCCTTATAACCTAGATAATGCAATGTTTTCCATTAATATATGCATACCTGGTTCTATATAATGTATAAGCACCTTGTTTAGTTTAGGGATGATGTACTTTCCTAGTCACAATATAATGCTCAAATCAATGTCTTGCTGAGTAACTGTTTGATAGTGGTAGCGGATTGCTATTTCTGCCTTAATTTTTTCTGATTGCACCAGTAGGTGCTCATTTTACGATATGGCATGGTGGAATTCTCATCCACTTTAAGTGGGCTGGACACTGGACTTTACAGACTTTGTACCATTTTCGGTCTTTAACCATACAGCTCATGGACTCCTTTACAGCTAACTAAATACAAATGGAGATGTAAACTTTTTGTTTCCCCCCTGCTATGATGTATCTTTTAACATTTAATGGACAACTTGGAAATATTAAGAGGAGTGGCACTCGCTCGGCATGAAAATACTTATGTACAAATTAAATGTTGAAATGTAACTCTATGTTTGATTTACAAACTAATAAACATAAAGTTTAAAAGAAAATAGCTAAATTCCCTTCCCTTGGTTTTTCATCCTCTCTTATTACCTGTTTTTTGAGCTACCTTGGTGATCAACATCAGTTTGTTTAATTCGGCTAATCCAGACCAGGCTTTTGCACTGTTAATATTGATGAGCTTCATCGAGAATATCTATTTCATCAGGCAACACCTATGGAACTTTTAGCCGCCTGGCCCTAGGACCACACAGAAAGTTTTGCAAGCAGTCAGTCAGGGGTCTCCTACAATGACATCATATGTCAGCTCATACATAAATGTGAGTGGCCCCTCCTTTCCTCAGTTCTTTTCCCACCATCAATCAAACTCATTGGATCGCTGACAGAAACGACGCTGCAACCGTTTTTATTTTCTCGTATAAAAAATAATCACTTTTACAGTGATTTTTCATGACTTGTATGTCATTGAAAGAACTGTTGAAATTATTTTGATATTGCGAGTGTGGAGACAAGATCTACACTGGTGACTTCCCATGATGTCTGCTGCATAGACCCAGACCACAGTGTGAAAGCCTATGAAATCTGCTGGGGTTTCAATTCTGCAACAGGAAGAGGACCTTGAGAAGCATCTCTCAAGCAAAAAGTAGCTAGAATGGAGCAGGAGCTCCAACAGAAGAGTGCAGTGTCACCAGCCCAGTCAACTGAATCCAGGCCATCCAAATTCCAGGACAAGGCATCAGAGAGTCACAGACACAAGCACTGGGATGAGGACAAGAAGAAGACCTCCCCGGTGCATTCCAGGTTGCCCCTTTACTCTGCAGGTATGATCTCTACAGTGCCATCATCCGCTCTGGTGGCAATGCTGCTCACCTCCTGATTATTGACATGACACCAAGATCGGGGCTTGATGCAGACACTACCAGGTTCAGTATTGCTGGTATGTCACTGTGGACATCAGGGACTCATCCTCCGCTGTCGACTCCTCCAGTCACCCTCATTGACTATATGGGTGTCGATGCTCAGGCAGTCATATCATCATTTTCAGACATGATTAGATGCCTTCTACCTGGCTTCCCGGTTCCAGGGGGTCCGTCGATGGGGCTTACCACTAACACCCTATCGATTTCGAAAGGTCCACCCTTGTCATAGCCTCCTCCTAGGGCACTGCCAACATCTCCGGCATACTCCCTTCTCCCTGTTGACCTTCTCGATGATGAGTACAAAGACAATCCCAACTTAATAATGCAGGATGAGGAGGAGGAGGCTGAGGACTATGCTGAAAGCCACTATGACTGTGACATCAGCTCCACTGTTTCAACCTTCAGTGAGGACTCTATGGTAAATGCACCATGGTCCCCTTCAGAGGATTCCACTTCCCTCACCATGATGCAGCAGTTGCAAGCTGCTATGGGTTTTGATCTGGAGGAACAGGACACTATTAAAAAGAATTTAATAGAGTTCCTGGAACTTACAGAATCTCCTGCCATTGTGGTGCCACCTCTTCTTCTTGCTTTAGAGGATGCTACCTTTGCTGCTTTGTACAGACCAAACCTCATTCCTGCTGTCTACAAAAAGTATGTGGCAAATTCTGGGAAGCCTGTCTATGCTACACATCCTGAGACAGATTCAGTGGTGATTAATGCTGACCATAATAGGTCTAGGGCAATTAAGCACCTTAGTGTCTTCCCTCCTGATAAAGAGTCTAGGAGGTTGGATGTCTTAGCTGTAAGGACATTTGCCTCAGCATCATTGAGCCTTCATATTTTCAACTGACAAGGCCACCTAATGAAGTACCAGAACAGCCTCTAGAGGAAGACCAAAAGCAGCTGCACAAGCCTTGCCCATGGGTACCCCAAAACAGAAGCTCTTAAAAGCTCTTACTGCTGGGTCTGATGTTGGCAAGCATTTGTCCTGTACAGCCTATGATATCTCAGATGCTTCTGCCAGGGCTGCAGCCTCTCATATCTGTCTCAGGAGATATTCTTGGCATAGAGTGGCAGGCTTTGTGAATGCTGTGCAACAGTCCATTCTCAGTGCCCCATTTCAAGGGTACAAGCTGTTTGGTCCTGAGGTCCAAGATATTTTATCAACTCTTCAAGCCTCAGGCAGGACTTTGAGGTCTGTGCATTCCTGCTACCATTCCCCGCCTAGGGGTTGGAGAAGGGGTCCCATTTGACTGGCTGGTGCCAGACAGTACCCAGTCACCAGACAGTAGGGCGGGGCATGGGAGCCTTGCCAGTCCCCAGTACTACCCCAGGTGCCCATTCAAAACCCCCTAGAGGTAGTGGCATGGGGGAGCCACCCCAACTATCTCTGCTTGACTGCTTCTACACCCCCTCAACAACTTTTACCTCCAGAGGTGGTTGTAGGGGTCACCTTTCCCTCCACTCAAACCAGTTGAAGGAGGTGACTACAGATGCATGGGTTCTGGAGACTACATAACAGGGTCATGCTCTGGATGTTCTAGACATACCTCCATATCATCCCCACTTGTGACAGATTGTCCTCCAGAGCACCTGTCTCTGCTCCTGGAGGAAGTACAGATCTTGCTTCAAAAACTGGCCATAGAACCTGTACCCTTAGAGCAAAGGAACACAGTCTTTTACTCCCAGTACTTCCTTGTCCCCAAGTGAACAGGAGACATACAGCCTATTCTGGATCTCATGGAGCTAAACTTCTTCATAGTGTACAAGAAGTCCAGAATGGTCACATTGCAAGGTCTTCTTCCACTGCTATAAGCAGAGGATTGGATCTGTTCTCTCGATATGAAGGATGCATATCTCCATAACAAAATCTGGAAGCCTCACAGAAAATACTTGAAGTTCCTGTTTTAAGGGGAACATTACCAGTTCAGAGTGCTGCTCTTTGGCTTGTCTTCTGCTTCATGGGTCTTTACTAAAAGCTTGGCAGTAGTGGCTGCAGCCCTTTGCAGGGAAAGCCTCTATGTTTTCCCCTAACCTGGTTAACTAGCTATTAAAAGTCCACTGCAGGGATCAGCTCCTGGAGACTATACTTGAACCAGACAGCTGTTTAATGCCCTGGAGGTGACTGTCAACATACGAAAATCAGTGTTGACACCCTGCCAGTGACAGCAGTACATAGGAGAAGTCTTGGACATGGCCCAGGGCTCAGCATTCCTGCCTCTGGACAGGGCTAATCACCTGGTTGCCCAAGCACAACTAGTGTACAACAGCCGTTATGTCTTAGCAAGGACATTCCTATGCCTGCTGGGCCTCATGGCAGCGACCATTGTCACAGCACCACTGGCCAAGCAAAACATGCAGATTTCCCAGTGGACCCTGACAGTCCAGTGGGAGCAGCTCACAAATGACCTAGGACAGATGGTTCTGGTCACATCATCTGTACACAAAGTGCTTAAGTGGTGGATGGAACCCAGCAACCTCTTAAAGGAGGTTCCATTACTGATCCCCTTCCCTCTACAGATTCTCATCACAGATGCTTCAGAGATGGGCTGGGGGAACACTTTGGCCCCCATCAGACACAGGGCACTTGGACTGCAGTGGAGAGCACCTTGCACATATATGTTCTAGAAATGCAAGCTGTTCTGTATGGACTCCAGATCCTCCAGAACCACTTGTCCCCAGGTCCTCTGCTAATACAGAGGGACAATGTCAGTTTGATGTATTACGTCAATAAACAAGAAGGGACTCATTCCTATCCACTCTGCAGGGAAGCAATGAGTTGGGCTCCAGAACACGGTCTAGAACTATCAACAGTACATGTTCCAGGCCCCCATAACATCTTGGCAGACAAGCTAAGCAGGTCACAGTCCAGGATGCATAAATAGGAACTGCTCAACTTGGTGGTAGAGGGCCTACTAGAAAGATGGGGTCATCCAGAGTGGGACCTTTTTGAGTCACCACACAATGCAAAACTGTCGCTTTTCTGCTTACTTGCTCCAGGGCCTGGAGCTTTCTGGTGAGATGCGTTGTCCTTCTCTTAGAAAGGAAGGTTCCTGTATGTCTTCCCTTCCTTCCCTCTAATTCACAGAATACTACTCAAGCTCCAAATGGAAGGGGAAACTCTGATATTCATTGCTCCCCTATGACAGATCTGGTTCTCCTTACTGCAACAGCTAGCAGTGAAACCCCCAGTGCCTCTGCCTCTGTGCAAGAATCGACTGTCACAGGAACAGGGAAGCCTGGTCCATCTGGACCTGAAGTCTCTCTGTCTGCATGCATGGCTCATGAAGACATAGCCATTGCTCATTTTGGGGTTTCTCAAAAAGTGGCTGATGTTCTGGTGGCTGCTAGAAAGTCTTCCTTCAGATCCACTTATTCCATGAAGTGGAAGCAGTTTGCTTTATGGGCTGCTTCTCACCACCTGGATCCATTCACCCGTTCAGTTAATCAGAGTCTAGCGTACCTGCTGTCCTTATCAGATTCAGGCCTGCAATATTCCTCCATCAAGGTGCACCTGGCTGCCACAACAACTTTCCATGTGCCTATAGAGCATTATACGGTTGCCCAACTGTAGGTGGCACAAACGTTCTTGAGAGGCATTCTACTTCCGAACCCTCCCATCCATAATCCCGTCCTGGCTGGGACTGGAATTTCAGTTTGAAAAGTTTACTTTGGCTCCTTTTAAGCAAGTCATGACTTGCTGCTTACACTTTCTTTCTTGGAAAGCATTATTTTTAACTGCAATCACTTCTGCTTGAGGGATTTCAGTGCTACAGAGTCTAATGTGTGAGCCTCCTTATTTGATTTTCCACAAAGACAGGGTGTGTTTGCATACTAATCTTCAGTTCCTACCAAAGGTGGTGTCTGAGTTTACTTTAAATCAAACCATTCACCTGCCAGTTTATTATCCTGAGCATGCCATTCCAAGGGAAGCATTGCTCCATACTCTAGATGTACATAGAATACTTAGATACCATATACACCACACGAAGGATGGTAGAAGGGCTTTGCAGCTTTTTGTTTCATTCTCCCCTGGGAAAGAGGGTGCCCCAGTTTCCAAACAGTGCTTGTCCAAGTAGCTAGCCAACTGTATTAGTGTTTGTTACAGGAAGTATGGTAAGAAAGTTCCTGGGGTGGTTTGTGGTCATTCCATAAGAGATATGGCCACCTCTGTTGCTTGTTTTAAAAATGTCTCTGCTGCAGACGTCTGTGCAGCTGCTACCTGGAGTGCTGTCCACATTTTCACTAAACACTCAGTCTGGGCATTGTCTGTCATAAATGGTTGGCTTTGCCCTAGCTGTAGTACAAGACCTCCTTTCTTAAGCCCGTATACTCCAGCCAACCAAACTGATCACTGTCAGTACTGTTTGGTATTTGGGATGGGCAAAGTCGGGGTGAATTTGTATTTGGTTTGGATTTGCCAGATCTAGGCTGAGTTTAGATCTGGATTTCCAAAGGATTTGAATTTGTCAGAGTTGCCCTACATGTACAGCATAATTGAAGGAAAAAAGAGGGCTATCAAGAGAAAAGCACCAGACAATGTCAATGAAGTGACTGAAACTATTAAAGGGGATCCACTACCTGAGATATATTGCATCCTGCTGTTTAAAGTGTTAATTCCCGGCCAAAAATGAGATGTTTTAAATTCTTTTGATAACCAGGTAAGGTCCACTAGGCACAAGTGCCTGTTTTCAGGGGTGACCCTGGAGAGGTTAAGTGACTTGCTCATGAACAGAGTCACACAGTATGCAAGCAGAGGTTGTGGGAATCAAACCCCATTCTGCTGGATGTACCAAGCTCATTCTTAGCTCATTATTCTAATCTCTAGTCTATACTGCCAGCCCTCAAGCTAAGATGAGGGGGCTCGGGGCATCAGGGGTGTCTTCTCTTTTTTTTGTTATTCATTTGGCAACCAGGTAAGGCCCACTAGGCACTAGTGCCTGTTTTCAGGGGTGACCCAGGAGCACTGGGGAGGTTAAGTGATTTGCTCTTGCTCAGAGTCACACAGTATGCAAGCTGTGGTTGTGGGAATCAAACCCAGTTTTGCTGGATGTGCCAAGCTCATTCATAGCTCATTACTCTAATCTCTAGGCTATGCCTGCCACAAGCTAAGATGATGGGGCTGGGGGCATGGGGGCATCTTTTGTGTGGCCACGGAACTTGGATAACATGCCCCCCCCCAAAAAAAGTTGCATCTTGGCACCTCTACAGCTACCAAGAGACCTGATCCCTCCCAACTTCTATAGCAGAATGGTGCGCTGAACTGCCACATCGTCTGCTACATACCGAATTTGTGCATATATGCAAACTCGATATATAGCAGAGGTGCGCACTGCTCAGACGTACTCTGATCTCTTCCCCAGCCTTCTAAGCCTGTCACATGACAGGAAGTAAGCCTGCTGCATAACAGGATGGCTGGGGAGTGCAAGATCTGAGTCGAACCAGCTGTGTTCAGTTCAGGTCTTGCAACAATTGAGCCACTTGTGTTCATAGTGGCTTGGTTTTCAAGGGAAGACTTTGGCCCATTCCTGTTTGGTACTCATTCCATAGGTGTGGTCTGATGAAAGAGAGTCTCTCAAAGATCTACTGTTATGGTAAGTACTTAACTGTTTTTTCTTCAAGGCTCCATAGTGGGTCCTCTGCCTTTTACCCTCTTCATCAATGACTTGCCCTGGTCCACAGGGTCCTGCTCCACTTTACTTTATTCAGATGATATGGTGCTGTATACCAACTCCAAGAATACTACAGAAAGTAACTTGCGGCTCTGAGTTCGGTGTTGATTTTAGGAGTGTTCAGTCTTGGCTAGCTCAAAATAGTCTTCTCTTGAACTCTAGCAAAGCATACTCCATGCTCTTTGGTTCAGCACCTAAGATGAGAGCTTGTTCCCCTGCCTTAACTATTTACTGATCTGATGGCTGTCACCTTACTGCTGTTAACTCCTTCAAATACCCTGCTTAACCCTTGATCCTGCCCTTGATTTTAGCCTGCACATATCCAATGCCTGCAAGTCTGTCCATTTGAAACCAGAACTTGCTTATAGGGTAAGACATGCCCTGACTCCTGCTTCTAGGCTTGCGATTACTCAGGGTGTTGTGTTGCCTAGCCTCACATATGGTCTTATACTTCATTCTGAGGCAAACAATGTAACTTAAATAAATGGAACACCAGTTATAACATCTGCCACTTTGCCTTATCTGTACCCAGGCTGACTCACCACTGCTTTCTTTAGTCGAGACTAGGATGACTTTGCTCAACCTATCAGCTATATACTTAAAGCTCCTCCCAAGCTCAGCGATCCTTTGAGTACCAGGCCTTGCTATGGCTTACCTCACTCCCACCAGAACTAGCCACTATTAGCAAAATTGGTTTGTTCAAATCTGCATTTAGATCCCACCTGTCCAGCCAAGAGGCAATGCACCTGCCCCACCTGATCAACCCACCTGGTAGCAAATTCTGACTATCCCACCAATGCGCACTTATGCAATCACCCAACCTGCTACTTCCCGCCCTACCTCCTCCACCAACCCCCCCCGCCTCAGCCCAGTCCCACCTCCCTCTCAATTCCCAGGGTCCACAGCCCCTACCAATTTCCAAACCCCCTGTCCTTCCACTTCCCTACTTTTCTGTCAAGACGACCACTAGCCAGTGGTTCCTGCAAGCTAACACCTCCTCAGTCCCCCTTCACTTTGAACTTCCATGCCTCCTTCTCCCCCCACTCTCTCATTCTTGTTACTGCTGTAGCACTGACTTTGCCTGTATGCAAAGCCACAAACCTATCCCGTGTACTTGGTCAGTCATAATACTGTTGTCATTGCCAGCTCGCTGGTGCAGCAGTTGGATTTCCACTTGCGACTCCAGCTACCCGGGTTCGGGAATGAGCCCGGGAGCAGGAGGGCCAGCCAGGGGAGAGGACTGGAGCATCCTAAGGACTGCTCATCCTCTCCGCGGGAGGGGGGGAACCAGAGCTTGGCTCTTGTCTGGCCCCAGGTGGAGACCCGAGGTACAACAAGCCTGACGCTCAACAGAGGGGTGACGTGCCAGACATCGACGCTTCAGCGCCTTGACGTCCGGGGACATGGCACGCTGAGAGAACATCAGAAAATAACCGCACAGCCTCCCAGTAGACTGAGCACCAGGCCCGACCTTCAATGCCCCTACCAGCCCAGAGACAGCGTTCTGACGAAACGTAGATGCATCGGGGTGTAAGGGTCCTTACCCTGTACCCGCCTGGGGGGGTACAACCACAGCTCCATGGGGGATGGACTGCACCGGCCACCAGGTAGGTGAGTGAGGGCTGAAAAGGCCGTAGGTGTCTCCTGAAGAGGGGAGAGCTACGAGGAGAGGGGAGTAAAAAAAATAAATAAATAATACTGTTGTCATTTGTTTAATGTTCATTGCAACTCTGTGTTTTACTATTGTATGTTCACATTTTCTTCCTGACATGGAACCTTTGTAAATGAGCTTGTAGCTCAAAGGTTGTAATCTAAGAATTCAATAAACAGACAAGATTATCAGATCAGCTAAACCTGCTGCCCCATCTGGCATGTTCACTAAAACTGATTGGGCTTTCCCTCAAGATCTGGTGCTCTGTCACTTTCGTCTATGCCCAAGTGCACTCCAAATATGGGTGAGCCAGCTTTTTCTGTCTTTGCCCCTAAGCTCTATAACTCACTTATACCTAACCTTAGGATCTCCCAGACACATGTAGTTTTCAAGAATGAGCCTCGCAGGTTCCTGCAGTCCTCTGATAAATGCTTATATACCTTATGCTTTGTACTGCTGTTAGAAACATGCATTTTGTCTGCTTTTTCAGTTGTACTCAGAATGTGCTATGTTCATAAGTTTTTGCACTACTGTATTGTTTGACTTCTACTGCTGATGTATGTAAGACTTTCTTTGTAGCCGTGTGCCACTGTGCTGCTGTTATTTATCGTTGTATTTCTCCTGTGTTGTGCCTGAAAATAGGCATTGTATGTCTAGTGCACCTATCTGCTAAACAAAAACTAAATAAATATAATGCCCTATTCATAGAAGGTGGTGGAACAGTACAATGTGATCAAATTCAGTTCTAGTCTAATTGTTGCTTTACTTTCTTTGTTTTCCTTAGATAACAATTCCTTATGAAAACAGGACCAGCTAGATTATGTATAATAAAATGACCATATCTGAGTTGCAAGACATGGTGCCACAGGTTAGTGGAAAGACAGTTAAAAATGACATACTGTAAATGTTAGAATTTTTAAAGAAAAGGATCTCCTGCATCAACAGAGCTTATACACCTGTATAGTCCCCACAGTTTGTGGTTTCTGAAGAGGTTTGCTCACTAGCCATGGGAGGGGGTTCTGGTCTGGTCTGGTGGGTGCACTATTCTGTGAGGGGCTTATCTCCTTGCCTAGCTGTGCATGCACTAGTTTCTGTAAAGAATGCTTTTGTCATATTAACAAATTGACCCACTAGTTTGGCAGCAGCAGTCTGCACTGCCACAGTGGAGATCAGAGCTCAGGTGCAACATTAGGTCTATCACCTGCTTGGCTGATGGAAAGCCAGGGGCAGAGTGAATGCAGTGTGGCCACTCCTTGTGTAGAGGGTAGTAGTGCACACCACTCTGCTTGGGCAGTTGCTACATAGATACATAGATACATAGATACATAGACAGTGTCTGCAGATAAGGGCCTATGGCCCACCCAGTCTGCCCATTTGAGCTTGTAAGTTCAGTTTGTTTTCCTAGAAGTCTGTTGCCCCTTACCCCTGACCTCCAGAATTCCTTTATGTCTATCCCATGCATTCTTAAATCCGTGGATTGTTTCAGCCCCACCGCTTCCTCTGGCAGGGTGTTCCACTTGTCCACCACCCGTTCTGTGAAGAAATTCTTTCTCATGTTTCCTCTGAATCGTCCTCCTTCCAACTTCATCCCATGCCCCTAGTCCTGGAACATCTTTTCACTTAAAAATAGTGTTTTCCGCACCCTGTTCCTCCCTGTAAGATACTTGTATGTCTCTATCATATCCCCTCTCCTCCTCTCCTCCAGGGAGTACATGTTCAGTTCCTTCAACCTGTCTTCATAGGACTTGTGATGCAATCCATACACCATCTTTGTTGCCCTCCTCTGAACCTTCTCTACCCTGTCTATGTCCTTACATAGGTATGGTGTCCAGAACTGTACACTGTACTCCAGGTGGGCCTCACTAGTGTCTTGTATAGCGGAATTATGACTTCCTTTTCCTGCTGGTGATGCCCCTGCCTATACATCCCAGCATCCTATTTGCTTTACCTGCTGCCTTGTCACACTGTTTCCCTACCTTGGAGGTCATCAGAGATGACAACCCCAAGATCCCTTCCCTGCTTGGTGCTTGCTATATCCTCACCCCCAACTGATATATTGTGCCAGGGCTTTTGTGCCCATATGCATTATCTTGCACTCTTTGCATTGAATTTCAACTGCCAAACCCTGACCATTCTTCAAGTTTCTGCAGGTCGCTTCTCATTCTGTCTACACCCTCTGGTGTGTCTACTCTGTTACAGAGCTTTGTGTCATCAGCAACAGTGAAATTCTGCCTTCTAGGTCCCACGTAATGTCACTGATGAAGATGTTGAATAGGACCAGTCCCAGCACTGATCCCTGTGGTACCCCACTGGTCACTCTTCCTCTGTGGAGTGACAGCCATTTACCACCACCCTCTGTGTCCTGCCACCCAGCCAGTTACCTACCCACCACACTACTGTCCTGCCCACACCCATATTCCCCAGTTTGTGATAGTCTTCTATGTGGCACAGTGTCAAAGGCCTTGCTGAAGTCCAGATAGGCCATGTCCACTGCCCTCCCGATCCACCTCCCTAGTCACCCAGTCAAAATTCAACGAGGTTGGTCTGACATGACCCCCTGGTGAAACCATGCTGCCTTGGGTCCTGTAGTCCATTAACAACTAGATGTTCCACCAATCTCCCTTCAGTAGTGCTTCCATGATCTTCCCCACTACCGAGGTGAGGCTGACTGGTCTGTAGTTCCCTGCTTCCTCTTTGTTCCCACTTTGTATAAGGGGACTACATCTGCTGTCCTCCAGTCTTTGGGTACCTCCCCTGTTTCCAGTGATCGGCTAAACAGGATAACCAGTGGTTCAGCCACCACCTCTCTTAGTTCTTTAAGGACCCTGGGGTGCACCCCATCTGGCCCCATTGCTTTATCAACTCTTATTACTTCCATTTCCTTCAGGACCCTTTCTCGTGTAAAGGGACTTGTGTCCATTTCTGCACCATTCTCACCCCTTGTACTCCCTTCAGACCCATTACCCTCCTCTTCCTCAGTAAAGACTGAGCAGAAGTACCTGTTCAATATGTCAGCTTTACTTTTGTCATCCTCCACGTGGGCCCCATCCTCCCCCTTCAGTCTCACTATCCCTCCCTTTGTCTTTCTTTTTTCACTTATGTACCTGTAAAAGGTTTTGTCCCCTCTACCCACTGATTTTGCAATGTGTTCTTCTGTCTGAGCTTTGGCTTCCCTGCTCCTTTGCTTCTCCTGGTACTTCTCCCTACCCCTTCTGCCTGTGTCTTTTGTATTGCCTGAATGCAATCTTTTGGCTTTCACTTTCTTTGCTACCTCTTTGGAAAACCATAATGGTCTCTCTTCCTTTTCCTCTTGCTAACCTGCTTAATGCAAAATTCTATTGTTCTTGTAATCCCATTTTAAATACTGCCCATTGTTCCTCAACCCCTGATTCCTGTCCCATTCCTTAATGCCTCTTTCAAGTATCTCCCATTTCCCAAAGTCTGCCCCTAAAATCCAGGATCGTGTTTTGTGTGGTTTGGTTCTGCTCTTTCTGAGATTTCAAACCACAATGACTGGTGGTCATTGTTTCCCAGGTGCTCCCCCACTGTTACCCCATCACACTGTCCCTGTTTGTGAGCACAAGGTCCAGTATTGCCTTCTGCTGAGTTGGTTCCATGACCAGTTGCTTGAGGAAGGCACCCTGAAGGAGTCCAGGATAAATCTGCTCTAGTTGATGCTGCTGCTGGATGCTCCAGTCCACATCTGGAATATTGAAGTCTCCAACCAGTACTACCTCACCCTTGTCTGCCATCCTTTGGATGGCTAGCATCAACTCTATCTGTTTCTTCCTCCTGGGCTGGTGGTCTATAGACCACACCTGTGTGCGGATGGCTGTCCCCATTTTCCCTTTCCAGCTTAACCTGCAGTATCTCTCCCCTATTTGTTCCTCCTGGATCTCTTTGGCCCTTATGTCATTTTTCACATACAGTGCCACTCCTCCTCCCTTCCTGCCTGCTCTGTCTCTTCTGAATATGTTGTAGCCAGGTATGGCCATCTCCCAGTCGTGGGTTATCATTACACCAGGTTTCAGTGATGGCCCACAATGTCCAGGTCTGACTGTACCATGACAGCCTCCAGATCTTCCATCTTGTTGTTAAGGCTCCTGGCATTTGCACATGGCTTTCCATGATTTGACCTCCCTAGACTGTTTCACTGTTCTACCAGCCCCTTCCTTGGTTGTCATTTATCCCTGGTTCTCCTTGCTGTCTGCCCTTCTGCTGAATTTTGCCCTTTCTGCTTATCCACCTCTTGGGCACTAATCTCCATCTTTTGCACACTGCTTTGCATAGATAGCCACTCCTCTGGTTCACTGGTTCCACTGCTAGCTGTGGGGGTGAGCAAGTAGGTACCATCCTTGCTGGCCTGCCACCCCCCTTTGCTAGTTTAAATGCTTGTCAATGTAACATTTAAACTTATCATTGAGTGTTTGGATTCCCCTCCAGGATGGATGCAGGCCGTCAGGCAGACAAAACCTCCATCCCTCCAGGTGGGTACCCAGTCACCAAGTAAGATCCAAACCCTTCCTCACAGCACCAGTTCTTCCAACCATGAGTTAAAGTTCCTGGTGCATGCACTCCTATGTCTCCCTTGCCTCTCACAGGTAGTACTTCTGAGAAAGTGACAGAAGTAGCTACTTGCTTGAGACCCTCCTCAGTTTCCTAAACTCTTCCTGGACTTCCTTTGGCTCCCCATTTGCCAGGTCATTAGTACCTAGGTGGATAATGACATCCAGCTCACCCTCCCGTCTTGCCTTCCCAGTGATCCCCAGGATCTTCCTTCCATCCCTCCATGCTGTGGCACCTGGTAGGCACCTCATCTCCCTGTCCTCCCCCTCCTGTGTTCCTAGCTGGATCCCTCTTATGATGGAGTCCCTCACCAGGATTCACTTCCTCCTCCTCTGGGGTCCACTGCTTTCCCTGCTGAGGTCACCTCCTTGGCTAACCTCCACATCCTTTCCTTCCACTTCTCTGGGTACCTGTATTTGGTTGTCCTCATTTGCCAGTGTGGCATATGAGTTCTTGAGTGGAATAGGATCTGGGATGTGCCTCTGCCTGACTGCTCTAACCCTCCCTGAGCCCACTGTCATCCAAGTGCTCCTCGTTCTCTGCATCCTTTGTGGCAGTTGCATTGGACTGGGTGGTCCCTGGATAGGGGTGATGGTACTTGCTAGGCATTTAACTTTAATGGGAGTGACTGCTGCAGAAGTAGCAGTAAAATCGTTATTTTTGTAAAGGAATAAGATGGTACAATCATACCATTAGGACCAAAGTCTTATTTTCAAGGTGGTCCTGTTTACAAGTTGGTTACAATAACATTTTAAAAAGAAACCAGTTACACTTAGGACACTTATTTAGTAAGTAAGTAAGCATAACAGGCATTTATATTTGTATTCAAGGACATTACTAGATCTATTTTTTTTTAAAACTGTCTAACTTAACCTAGCTACAGTATATTGCCTTAGAGTTATAAAAAGACAAATTACGCTTAGGACACTTGTTAAGTAAACAAACATAACAAATAGAAATTTCTGGTAAATAAGGACTGCTAGGCCCACCCAGTCTGCCAGTAGGCCCTATACATTGTATGTGGCCATTGACCCTATTTTATCAATGGCTTTTCATCAAAAATAACAGCTTAATATTATTATTCAAAGACATTTCTAACCTTTCTTACATACTGTCTAACTGGCACACCCTAACTATCATGCATGACAGACATAGACCAATGGATTTGATGAATGTTCTTAATTCATGAGACTATGAGATCTACAGTCCCAATTATCCTATCTGACTGATAACGAACAATAAAAACAAGAAGGCAGCTTACACATAGACCACATGTCATATGAATAAACGTGTAGTAGTAAGTAGCAGTAAAATCTTTTATTCATTTTCAAGCAAAATGAATTAGATAACTCAACTGAGACAAGGTCATTTCCAGTGAGGTCCAGAGGTAAAAATTTCCAGTTACTCTTACACATAATTAAGAAAATAATTCAAGTAATAGTAGTATATACACAAGTTATTAGACCCTAATGGGTAATAATATACCTATTATTTCTATTATTTCACAGAGAGGGTAGTGGATGCATGGAACAGTCTTCCTGAGGAGGTTGTGGGGTCTAAAACTGTGGGAGAATTCAAGAATGCATGGGACAGACATAAGGCAATTCTTGTGGGGGGTAGGAAGAAATAGGCTGTTGGTTAACTAGGATCTGCGGCCTATCCTGTAGGTAGGGAAATGGGCAGACTAGATGGGCCTAGCGGTCCTTATCTGCCGTCAAAGTCTATGTTTCTATGTTTCTATTATTTATAATACAGTAGACCAAATATACTCAGTTGCCAGACATAGACAATATACAAATAAGGGTAAATTGCTTATACCAATAAAGGTAATTCTACTCGGTTGACATATATAGTAAGTTTCCACTTCTTAAGACAGTCATACAATCTGTTATATGTCACATTTCATTCACAGTTCTTTCAATCCAAGTTTAAGTTTATACTCATTAGAGGTATCAGCTATAAACCAAGTTTTTAGTTCTCCTATCTGAAATATCTTATTAATGGGGCCAGAACTGAATTGGGAGTATTCCAGATAAACAGACCTTTATTAAAAAAAGTGTTCTCTACCTAATTCAGTTCTACTCTTTGAAAGTAGACATTCTGATCCCTCGACTGATCTTAAACTTATTTTTGGTGCTTTAAATTGAAGTTTATCTGTGATGTATTCAAGGACCTTCCCTTTTATACATTTTACCATAAACAGTAAAACATGGAATGTTTGTCTGTCTTCCAAGGTTAAGCAATTTAAGTTTCTGTACATCTCATTTACTTATTTAATTTTGTTGACCCGGTAGGTCCACTGAGACTAGAAGTCCCTTTTTCATGGGCGACTGAGGGGAGGATACAGATGGTAACCGACTGAAATTGAACCAGATTAAGCTGTTGGTGATATTTTTAGTGAATGGGGGAAATTTGGCCAGGATACGGGGGAAATTCCTCCAGTTAGACATTTCTATGAGTTCTCTTAGGAATATTCAATATAAATCTGGCTAGCTTATTGTACATAATGTCCAATTTGTTTAATTGTGTTCAAGAAGCTCTGGTGAACACAATATCTTCATAATCTATTAAAGAGACCACCTTAACATTAATTATGTGTTACCTTAATTCCTCTGACATGCAATTCCTGTTTCTATATAAGGATCCCAGGTACTTTCCAACCTTTTTATGTTGTCTTGTGCACACAGCACAGACAACATATTGTGATTGCTTTAGTGGAGAAGTGAGTTTTGGTGGTGCGGTCCTGCTGCAGCCAGTGGCGCAACTGCTTTTTGTGGCTTGGCTCTGTGGTGCCTATGGCATAGCATGCTGTCTATGACAGCAGTTCAAAAACATTCCACCACCTTGAAAGAAATTAGCCACTGCAATCAGGGAGTGCCATGGGATGGTCCCTGATTGCAGCAGCCAATTACTGCTTGCCTCATCTGGTATCCCCATCAAGCAACATGGCGGCGGCTTTCCCATCAGCTTCTCATAGTCCCCACAGAAGCCAAGGGACAGCTGCCGCCTTTCACACTCCCTTTGAAAGCCGACAAGGGTGCCCAATCCTCCTGTCAGCATGCCCCCTCATAATTTAACTCACTGATGGGGGTGCCCAATCATCGTCAGCATAATGTACCCCCCATTTCTTGTGTGCTGAGGGGGTGCCCAATCCCCCTCAGCTCATGCGACTCCCCCACAACTCTGTATGTGCTGGTGGGGGTGCCCAATCCCCATCGGCTACAGACCCCCCCTCCCATCAAATACACAGGTGGCATGCTGGGAGCCTACCAGTGTGACAATGTCCCTGAAAAAAAAACAGGCTCATGATTTTTTTTTGTTTTAACCTGTAAACAGAAATGGTCCCATGTTGAGTCCATGGCCCCTTCCCCAACCCACTCTCACCCTCTGCTTGCTCTGCCTCCCCACACTCCCCTCTCACCCCGTACTTACCTCCAGAGCCCAGCGCGATGCTCTTCAGTGAACTGGGAACACGTCTGCACTCTTCAAAGCCAACTGCGAACTAAAGAAATGACGGTAAGATGTACAATGGCATAAATAGGGTTTTTTTTCAACTTTGGTGCATATCTCTTTCATTTTGGGGAATTTTGGCACCAAATTTTCAACATGTGATTATTGGGACCCCTCATGATTTCAGTCACTGTCATGTCATTATTTGGTTCCAAAAGATGATTTTGTGGTCACTGTGTGGAATCACCTTTCGGGACTCAGTAATGAATTGACAGTGTTGCTGTTCATGAGGTGGCCTCCAAAAATGCCTATGTTGCAAATTTGGTGAAAAAATTCCCCAAAATGACTGTATTATGAGCGTGCATTGTGCAGTTTCCACGTGCACTCGTAACTTCGCCAATTTGAAATATCTTCACTCCAGATTTTCAACATTGTCATTTTTTCACACCTCATTATGGACAGTGTAGCTGTCATTTTTCACATCCAGGCCAAAATGTGTGTTCACACTACCGACGCAGAATAGCGTGGTAGCTGTGGGAAATTAGTGTTTGGGACAGATTACAAAAATCATAGCAACACTGTTCATGAGCAGAGGTCCTCAAATGTCTATGTTGAAAATTTGGTGGCAGAAGTCCATAAAATGACTATGTTACAAGCGTGCATTGAGCAGTTTCCACGTGCACTCATAACTTCAACAATTTGTAATGTTTTCACTCAACATTTTCAACATTTTCAATTTTGCACATGTCCTTATGAACAGTATAGCTGTCATTTTTCAGATCCTGTCCAAAATGTGTTTGTGCACAAGTGGCGCACTATGGCGTGGTCACTGTGGGAAATCAATGATCAGCACAGATGAAGAAAATCATAGTGACAGTGTTCATGGGCAGTGGTCCCAAAATGCCTATGTTGAAAATCTGGTGAAATAATTCCACTAAATGACTGTGTTATGAGTGTGCATTGTGCAGTTTCTACGTATGCACATAAATTCGAGCATTTTTAATATTTTCACTCAAGATTTTCAACACTGCCATCTCTTCACACCTACCTATGAATGGTACAGTTGTCATTTTCACATCCTGCCCAAATGTTTTTTTTCCCCACATCTGGTGCAGAATGGTGCAGTCGCTGTGAGAAATCAATGTTTGGGACAGATTAACAAAATCACAGTGCCACTATTCATGAGCAGAGGTCCCAAACACTTTCATGAAGTGGGGGGCACAAAAATGCAGTGTTGCAAATTTGTAGTGCAGATACCAAAAAAACGGCCAGGGCAGTAGGGTTTCTAACCATAACGTCCCATCCTGTACAGACTGACAGTCATCAGGGGCGTGTCTTTCCACTGCTAGCTGTCATGCTCATGCCATACCATCTCCTCCACCCTCAAGCCACTGACAGGTATCAAGGTGTGCCTTGGACTCTTCGGCCCCACAGTTCACCCCATTCTCCTGTGCTGCACCCATTTCTGTGTATGTCCTTATGAAATGGGATGACTGTAAAGTCAAACACCCCAAGGCACACCTCAGCACTTGTCAGTGTCTGCAGGATAGGGTGAGGTAAAATGCCATGAGTGTTATTGCTGAATGGGGTGGCCCAAGGACCCCAAGACACAACACGATATTTGTCGCACTGCAGGATAGGGTGAGCTGAAATGCCATGAACATTATGGCCGATGCCCAAAGGCACACCTCAGTGCCTGTTAGGGTCTGTAGGGTGATGTGGGGATTTGATGTCACTTTCATACTTCACTGCCATTCCTATTATGCATCTGTTCAACTCCTGTGCTACTGATGCCAATGTCAGCAAGACAACATTCTGCATTGACAAATGCTTGTTTATAACAGAGTCAATGTGTATATTCCATTTAAGAGAACTATTCAGATAGATTCCCAAGTATCTATACTGTGTAACTTGTTCCAATCTATATATAGTTACTGTTTCAATTTGTAAAACACTGTCACTTGGATTTGCTAACTTTGCTCTGGAAAACAGCATTACTTGAGATTTTTTAGAATTCAATACCAGTTTAGACTTAAAGAGAAATTTCTGCAACTCATAAAAAGCTTCTTAACATAGAGGTTGATGGCAGACAAGGACCGTAAGGCCCATCCAGTCTGCCCATTTCTTTTTCTACCTTATAAATGTGCCATCGGCCTTTGCTCTGTCAGTGGCCTATCTATTCATACTCATCTGTATTGCTCCCTTATGCCTATCCCATGCCTGTTTGAAGCCCTGCACTGTATTCATAGCCATCACTTCCTCAGGTAGGCTGTTCCATGCATCCACTACTCTTTCTGTGAAAAAGAATTTCCTCACATTCCCCCTTAATCGGCCTCCCTCTAATCTCATGCTGTGTCCTCTTGTCCTGCTATTTTTCTTCTATTTAAACATGTTAGACTCTTTCACCTTGTTAATGCCCTTAAGGTGTTTGAATGTTTCGATCATATCACCTCTCTCCCTCCTTTGCTCAAGGGTATACTTATTGAGCTCCACTATTCTGTCCTCATATGTCTTCTGATGCAGTCCCTGCACCATTTTGGTTGCCCTTCTCTGGACTGCCTCAATTTGGTTAATGTCCTTGTGAAGGTGTGGCCTCCAGTACTGCACGCAGTACTCAAGATGGGGCCTAACCAGTGTCTTGTAAGAGGGATTATTACCTCCCTCTTACGACTTGCGATACCCCTACTAATACACCCTAATATCCCCCTAGCTTTGCCTACTGCTTTAGAGGTCTGCTTGGATGATTTGCGGCCATTGGTGATGATGATGCCCAAGTCTCTTTCTTCCTTTGTAACTGCCAGCAGCTACCCTCCCAGCCTATACGTGGCTTCAGGGTTTCTCTTCCCTATGTGCATGATCTTGCACTTCTTTGCATTAAATCCCAGTTGCCACTCTTCTGACCATTTTGCTAGTTTATCCAGATCTCTTCTCATTATGCCCACCCCATCTGGATCATCTACTCTGTTGCAGATCTTGGTGTCATCTGCAAACAGACAAGCCTTACCCTCTAGTCCATCTGCAATGTCACTAATTAAGATATTGAAGAGGACTGGCCCCAGGACTGATCCCTGAGGTACCCCACTTATGACTTGCATCTCTTCTGACTGAATACCATTTACCACCACTCTCTGTTTTCTGCCTGTCAGCCAGTTTACCACCCAGTTGACCAACTTCTGACCCACCCTGAGCCTACCCAGCTTATTTATCAATCTTCTGTGTGGAACAGTGTCGACAGCTTTGCTGAAGTCAAGGTAGGTGACATCAACTACTCCCCCTTGGTTCAGTCTTTAAATTAAATTAGCTGATACTCCCCTAATGTAAATTAAAGTGTCAGCAGCATATAGATGATATTCTACACTGGGCTTAGATGGAAAAAAATCATTCAAGTACAAGTTGTACAGAATAGGTCCCAATATAGATCCCTGTGGTATGCTCGAGACAGCTGTTTTTAGGCAAGAAGACCATTCATTTATTGATACCTGTTGTAATCTATTTTTCAGGTAATTTCTAAATCAATTCATAGCTGCCTAAGTCATACCAGAGGATCAGAGACTGGACAGGAGGATGTTGTGGTGCTAGGGTATGAAAGGCCTTGGATAAATCTATAAAAATTGATCCCACTGACATCCCCACAGCCAGAGCCTCAGAAATATCACCCATAACTCTCAGTAATGCCAGTGTTGTTCCATGCACTGGTCTAAAACCTGACTGAAATTTGTTGAGAATGTTATGCTTGAATAAAAAACATGTACCTGTTTAGCTATTAATTTTTCAAAGATTTTTGAAATGATTGGTAATAGTAAAATTGGATGGTAAGTTTCAAGTTGACTTTTGGAACCTGATTTAAAAATAGGCACCACCTTGGCAGTTTTCCATGTTGTAGGATACTCAGCATGTAACAATGACATATTAAATAATCCAGGAAGTGGAAAAGCTAAGAGGGTATTGGGGATTCCATTCAGACCTCCAGCTTTATCAACCTTTATTTTAAGTAATAGATCCATTACCTCATTTGCTGTTACTGGGGTAAAATGTTATTCTTCTTCTCCCACCTATGGAGTGACCCTATTCTCCATGGCATCATAAGAATTCCACAATGTCTGGTGTAGAGCTATGGCATCTTGCTAGTTTTGTGCTAATGCTTTGTTCCCCATAGAGACAAAAAAATAATCATTAAATTCATTAACAACTGTTGTGCCCAGTTGTACTTTTTGGCCATCAGTCTCGAAACTATCTGGATAGTCTGATTTCTGTACCTCCTGAAGTTTGTTCATTGTTTTCCAAAATGCCCTCAGGCTACTTGTTACATTATTAGTCAATATCTTATCATAATATTCTTGCTTGCAATTATTCAATTCCCTAGTGTACAAATTTCGCAGTTGCTTGCATTTAACCCAGTCCTGGTCTAATCTGGACACCTTAGCCCTTTTCCAAGCCTTGACTCTGTTTTTCCTTATTTTGAAGAGTTCTGAGTTATACCATGGGGCATTTTTGAATTTACCTGCCTGGTTTTTATTGGGGCATGTGTATAATAAATATTTAAGAAATCATCTTGAAACAATTTATTTATTAACCTCTAGGATTACAATTACCTTTGAACAAGAACTGCTAATTTACAAAGGTTCCACGTCAGAGCATGGAGGGTAACATACATACAAAGGTAGACAATGATTTACAGTCATAACATGTTTTACAGTTACAGTGATAGGTGTGGGGAGAATTCAGAGGGCAGCTTAAATGGAGTCTCAGAGTAAAAGAAAACTATACAGGAAGGACAGTTGTGTGAGCAGGGTAGGAGGGGAACGGAAGAGGTGGGCAGGCTGAGGGGCCTCTGTCAGAGTGATGGGTGGGTAGAAGTAGTGTAGGCAGAATTAGAGATGGAGGGCAGATGTCTAAAAAGGTGCAATAGTGGGGGGAAGGGGTGTGAAAGATGGGGAAGGGCAGGAGTGATGTAGTGGGGCGTGAAAGGTGGGGAGGGAGGGACTGGGTGGGGCAGAACAGCAGGTGCCATGGTGCAGGTGGTTAGCTGTCAATGGTTACAGGTCACAGGTCAGAAACGACCAGGTAGATGGAGAGCCAGTACCTTTAGGAGAAGCAGTCACATTGCATGGTTGAGGTGAGGTAGAGTTGGAGATTCCTTTTGAAGGGTTCAAGCAAAGCAGACGAAAGTGCTTCTTTGTTGAGGGTGTTGTACCACTGAGGAGCCCTGTGCATAAATGCCTGCTGGCCCATTGTTGTCCTGCACCTGGGAACCTGGAAGGTGTGATGTTGGGTACTACGTGTAAGCTGGGTACTGTAATAGGTAGTAAGGAGCTTTTCAACACCTGGGGGCATGAGCCCGAGGAGTATCTTTTTGGTTAGCAGGCAGGTCTGGTATTGAATTTGACTGTGTAGAGGAAGCCAGCCAGCCTGGGTGTACAGGTCACAAGTGTGGTTTAGGTGGCAGTACCCGTTAGAAACCTGCAGGCTTTGTTGAGCAACACTGAGATCCTGTGTAGGGCAGTTGTACAGGCAGACCCATAGATGGCAAGACCATAGTCAATGACAGAAGTGACAGAGCTGTAGATAGCCAATCTAAGGGCATCTGTAGTCATACAGTGGTTGTGCTTATGGAGCATACCACTTCGTATGTTGGTGGCCTTTGCTGCATTGTCAATATGCTGAGCATAGGAGAGGGTACTGCCAAGAGTGATACCAAGGTACCTGAACTCAGAGACATGCTCGAATTAAGTCCCCGAGTGGTTCTTGATGAAAAGTGGCAGAGATTTGAACTTGCTCCGTGCATGACAGAATGTCATGACTTTAGTTTTGCTGTGGTTCAGGATGAGTTTATATGTGCACAGCCAATCTTCAACTTGCTTAAAATCTAGCTGCAGCTGGTATTCCAGGAGCTTGGTGTCATGGTGGCTTGTGAACAGGATAGCATCATCCGCGTAGAGTAGTATTTTTTGATGGCAGATGCTAGGGAGGCTGTTCAGAAAAAGGGAAAAGAGTGGGAGTCCCAGCATTGACCCCTGCAGGACTCCAAAGAGGACTGGCTTTTCATGTGAGGTGACACCGGCAATCCTAACGTGTTGGACCCTGCCTCCAAGGTAGCTAGTGAACCATTGCAGTACATCATTGGACAGCCCAAGAGTAGCTAATTGCCTGAGTAGGAGTGCATGATTTACAGTGTCAAATGCCTTCATTAGGTCAATAAATACTGCACACACAGTTCCCTTGGACAAGCATGGCATGGATGAAACTTGTAAATTCCAACAGCGCCGTGGTGGTACTATTCCCTTTTATGAAGCCATGCTGCTCTGGGCATTGAACTTCATACTTATCTAGGAATTCTACTAATTGGTCTGAGACAATTCATTCCAGGTCTTTGGATAAGGGGAGAGGAGTGAGATGGACCTGTAGTTGGTGTGTAGGGCCCTATCTTTGCTTTTATATACTGGTGTGATAGTGGCCAGCTTCCAAAGTGAGGGGAATTGCCCCAGTCTTAGGAAGAGGTTAAAGACCTTTGTCAGGGGTTCAAGGATTTCATCTAGAACAAGCGAGATCAACTTCAGGTCCAGGGAGTCACCACTGTACTCAGTATTACAGATGGCCTTGCTGATATAGGTTCTGGCTACACGTGTTGATATCTCTTCAAAGAAGAACTGCAGAGTTGTGTGCAATTGTGGTGTGGGGTTATGGGGTGAAGCAGATAAAGGGGCATCAAAGACGTTTGGGGGAAGGATGCTGCCCAGGTTGGAGAATGCATTGTTGAAAGTGTTGGAAATAGTGCTAAGGTCTAGCGTTGGTATTCCATTGATGTTGAGCAAAGTGGGTGGTGCCTTTAGGTCCTTGCCTGTGAGTTCTTTCAGGTTCTTCCAGAAGTTTTTAACGTTACCCCAAGAGTTGGTTAGTGACTGTTTGAAGTATTTGCTTTTAGCATTCCAAATTACTCGAGTGCAGTCATTTCTGGCAGCTTTATATTTTTGTATGTTCCCTTGTGTAGGTGTTGCCCGAGCACAGTACCAGAGGTGGTCCCTGTGTTTCAGCCATGCCACAGGCTCAGCAGTTATCCATGGGTTTGCCCTACCTTTGACCTTAATCTTTTTCCGGGGAGCATAGATATCACAGGCACAGTGAAGCGGTTGATGAACAAGTCCAACACTTTGTTAGTATATTTGATTGTTTCAATTGGTGTCCAGTCCAGGTTGCATAGATGGGATTTTAGCAACTGGAGATGACCCTGTTTAAGTACCCTGGTGTGTATTAGCTTAGGAGGGGGTTTGTTGAGTTTGTTTGCCCAGGAGCAGAGGACAGGTGAGTGGTCACTTATTGAGTCAGGGAGTACTGAAACCTGACAGATTTGTTTGGGGCGGTTTGACAGAATCCAGTCAAGAAGGGTGAACTTCCCAGTCCTATAGTTGCACCTGGTGGCAGCGGGGACAAGCTGTGTGAGGAGCTGTGCCGTGATAGCATCCTTATAAATGTTGGCCTCAGGCGAAAGCCAGTTTATGTTAAAATCACCCAAAATAATTATCTCCGAGTTGTGATGCAGGCTTCTTAGGTATTCCATGACGCTATTGAAGCCAACAGCTTGGTCCTTAGGGGGTAGGTAAACAGATACTACAGTGAGTTCCTTTTTGTGGGCCCCAAGTAGAACTTTAATGGCGAGGATCTGAGATGGGGAGCTTTGGATAGGGGAGGGAATGATGTGGCCCATGTAGATATCCCTTAGGTAGATGGCACAGCCCCCACCTCATTTTGCAATCCTGTCCTGTCTGAATAAGAAATAGCCAGGGACTGAAACTGCAGTGTCTGGAATCCTAGGGTTTAGCCAAGTTTCGACAACAGAGAGGATATCAGGCTTGTGTTGTTGTATCCATGTATGGAGGTTATCAAGCTTGTTGAGGAGGCTACAGGTGTTGATGGAAGTGAGGGTGAGGGACCCTTCCCTCCTGTTCGTGGGATGCGCTGTCAGGCCAGTTGGTCCTGGATTGGGGTGAATTTTACTAGAGAGCAGAAGCAGCATAAGGAGAATTTTCAGGAGATAGGTTTTGAGCATTTTACGGATCATCTTGTTTGTTAGTCTTTTGTGCCTCCCGATGCCAGGGCACCGTGGATGACCAGCTAGGTTGTAGGTTACTAGTATTTGTTGAGAGTACACCTAGGGACTGACCGCACTGAGTTTAAGAAGGTATCCAATGTGCCATATTGGGGTGCAGTAGGCCGAGGTATTAACAGAATGAGAGTCCGTAGTCATACCTAGTGTGTAGTGCATGTCATTGGGAGGTGCTTGCTGAAGGAGAGATTGGGACAAGGTGGGCACAGGGAAAAAGGGGCAGCACAGTAGAATCATCACCACTATGACAAGCAACTTAATATGCCAGTTTAGGCAGGACATGATCAGTTTCTGGGTGAGGGTAGTCACAGATATGTGAAAATCTTAGCAGCAGAAAGTGTGAGCTGCTGGTGAGGAGAAAGAGTGGTTAGGCTGAAAGGACTGATCCAATGGGAGAAGAATTCCCAGAGTGGGAAGGGACAGAGTGTATTTAAAGGTGGCCTGGGAGGGGGAAGGGGTTGGGACAAAAAAAAGAGTACAAGAAAGTAGCTAGGAGAGCTAGATTCAGGAGAAAGAAAGGCACTCCAATAGCCGTGCTGCCTAAGGCCGTCGGGACCAATCACGGGCCAATAGCAGCAGCACCGCACCAATCAGTCTAGCAGAAAAGCTCTGGGCTCCAGTGGTGTTAGGCACTCGTACCTTGCAAGGGGATCTGTGTCCGAGTTCCAGGAGGGCAGTCACAGGCAGTCTGATGGGGCCAGTGCAGTGGCCGAGGTTGCAGCTGTTGGGCGCCGCTGGAGGCGGTAGCACCGTCGATGTGGGCAGGATCCCTCATGGGGAAATAGAGAAGAGGGGCCAGTTAAATGGACTGAGAGAGCTGTAAGGGGGGGGCAGGAGGCTGTTGGCAGACCGTCAGTGAGGGAGGGGCCGGAGTGCAGATGAATGATAAAGGCAGAGTTGGAGTGGCAGTGGGAGGGGTGGAAATTGGACAAAGGGATTTAGAGAGACGCAAATTAAGAGCAGGGAGGAGGGGAATTAATGATCGGGGGAGGATAGCAGCAGCGTTTTCTTGGATGAGTCATGTGCCAGCCAAGGGGTAAAATTAGGAGAAGGGGAGGGAGAGAGAGGAGAGCAAAAAGGAAAAAGAAAGATTTTGTGGGCTGGAAGGGGTTTGCAGATGTGTGGGTGGTCAGGACAACAGCAGATCAGGCTGTGGGAGGCTTTCCAGCTGAAATTGTGGTAGAGGTTGGAGGGGCCAGAGAGTAAGAGGAAAGGAAAACCGTAAATTTACAGTACAGGCTTACACTTTAAAATTTAGGCAGCAGAGCTCTTTAAACTTAATATTCAGGCAGATACAATGTCGTGGCAGCTAAGGAATTAACAACAGTCACACTACAGCATAAATCTTAAGACAAAGTGCATAAGTAAAAAAAACAGAGTACAAGAAAGTAGCTAGGAGAGCTAGATGCAGGAGAAAGAAAGGCGCTCCAATAGCTGTGCTGCCTAAGGCCATCAGGACCAATCACGGGCCATTAGCAGCAGCACCGCATCAATCAGAGTCTAGCAGCAAAGCTCCGGGCTCCAGTGGTGTTAGGCGCTCGTACCTTGCAAGGGGATCCGTGTCCGAGTTCCAGGAGGGCAGTCACAGGCAGTCTGATGGGGCCTGCGCAGCTGCCGAGGTTGTGGCCATTGGGCGCCATTGGCGGCGGTACTGCCTTCGATGTGGGCAGGATCCCTACAATGACCAAATGTCACTCACAGTGGGGATCAACTGCAGTTTATCCCAGTTATATCTTTCTAGATCTAACATGAACCTTATATAATCAATCTTTTTGAAAGATCTGATATTTATTGTTTTTCCAGGTACCCTTCTCATTCTATAAATTCTTATGCAATATATAATTTGGTGATCCGATAATGAATCGGGTAACATCCCACTTGCCACAAATTTTTCTGGATTAGAGAAGAATATCAAATCCAATATTGTAGAGGAATTTGGTAATTTAATATTGACTCTAGTAATTTCATTTATGAGCTATGTTAACCTCAAGGTAGTAGCCATATCCTTAATCTTGTGTTGTGTATCTACTGTAATCCAGTCAACATTAAAATCTCCACTTAACAAACAGGGACAGACTGGGCATGTAAGGGCCCCGAGGGAAGGTGTAGACAAAGGGTCCCCTCAAAAAGGAAGATGCAAAAATCCTACATATGCATTAAAGGTGTACACACTTTGCAGAGTCCTGGACTCCCCCAGCACCCTCTCTTCTACTGGCATCCACATCCCGTTCTGCCCACAGGCCTCCACATAGGGGCAATCATTCGGTGTGAATGCCAACCAACCCACCCTCCCTGGGAGACGAGAGATGTCCTTCAGATGCTCGATCCTCTTCCTCCCGGGTCAACCCCCAGTGACCTGCTTACACCACGAACACTGGTTGCCAGTGTGGCATGAGATAAGGCAGTGATGCCTCAGCTCTCCATGCCATTTGGCCAGCCACTCTGTGCCATTTTAAATTAAAGACTAAGATTAGTGCTGGCCTGGGAGTAGGACAGAGGAACAACAGGAACTATGAAGATAAACATTATTTAAAATTGCAACAACTCAATAACAAGCCAGCAAGGTATCTCCCCCCCCTTCCCAAAACATAGTCAACTGTCTCCAGTCTCCACACAGTGACATAAGCAAGGAGGAAAAAACAAACAACAATACACAGCAGTCTACTAGATAGCACCAGCCTATGCCTACCTAGGCTACCTGTGACCTCTCTTGAAATAAGATACTAGCTTAGTGTACTGCCCCCTTCCCAACACACACCATCACTACCTCCCGATTGGAGGGAATAGGGCAACTTTAAATATATAAACAAACCAGCAGCACAGCACATATAATCTAAGAATGAAATATTGCATTATAGGTCAGTAATAGTAGATTTACAGGCAGTTAATTCATGCATAATACATAAAAAACAACAGTGTTACTTCTAGTTTTAAATACACAGGAAGCAGCCATCAGGTAAAACATCCAAGCCCAAAAGGTGAAACCAAGCACTATTCTACATATAATTTTAGTACAATAAGTGGACGTTTATCTCCCTTTTAATATTAGCGGTACCCTACCATACTATTCCACTGAAATTAATGCATGCAACCTCACCATCTTTTAAAATATATCTTGTACCTATTATTGACACTGGCAATAATTGTTTCTATTTTCAGAGTATCCAGCATTTCATTGTGCCACTACCTGTACAAGGGGACATAGAAACATAGACTGACGGTAGATAAGGACCGCTTGGCCCATCTAGTCTTCCCATTTCCCTACCTACAGGATAGGCCGCAGATCCTAGTTAATCAACAGCCTATTTCTTCCTACCCCCCACAAGAATTGCCTTATGTCTGTCCTATGCATTCTTGAATTCTCCCACAGTTTTAGGCCCCACAACCTCCTCAGGAAGGCTATTCCATGCATCCACTACCCTCTCTGTGAAATAATACTTCCTCACATTGCCCCTGAACCTCCCTCCTTCTATCTTTAAATTGTGTCCCCTTGTTCTCGCAAGTCTCTTTTTCTGAAAGATGCTACCCTCTTGGACTTTGTTGATTCCACTGAGGTGCTTAAAAGTTTCTATCATGTCCCCCCTCTCCCTTCTTTCCTCAAGGGTATACATATTAAGCTCCTTTAGTCTCTCCTCATACGGTTTCTCTTGCAGACCCTGCACCATTTTAGTTGCCCTCCTCTGGACTACCTCTGTCCTGTCTATGTCCTTACTGGAGATGGGGTCTCCAGAGCAGGACACAGTACTCCAGATGGGGTCTCACCAACTGTCTGTACAGAGGATAACAACTTCCTGTTTTCTGCTGCTGATGCCTCTCCTATACATCCCAGTATACCCCAGCCTCCCTACTGCCTTCTCACATTGCTTGCTAACCTTAAGGTCATCTGATATGATTACCCCAGGTCCCTTTCCTTTTTGTTGTTGTTACTACCTCCCACCATTGTGTATTCTTCCGTGGTTCTTGTTTCCAGGTGCATTATTTTGCACTTTTTGCATTGAACTTAGCTGCCATACTTCTGACCATTCCTCCAACCTTGCCAAGTCCCTTTCACCCTTTCCACGCCTCCTTGTGTATCAACCCCTGTTGCAGATCTTTGTGTCATCTGCAAAAGGCATACTTTCCTTCAGTCCTCTGCAATGTCACTGATGAAGACATTAAAAGG
This sequence comes from Neoceratodus forsteri, assembly GCA_016271365.2. Taxonomy (NCBI): domain Eukaryota; kingdom Metazoa; phylum Chordata; order Ceratodontiformes; family Ceratodontidae; genus Neoceratodus; species Neoceratodus forsteri. The sequence continues at coordinate 561,495,909 of CM057458.1, forward strand.
ACTGGACCCAATACTGAACCCTCGCGGTCCCACTAGTAACCCCTCTTTCTTCAGAGTGGACTCCATTTATAATTACCTTCTGTGTCCTGTTGTGCAGCCAATGTTTTACCCAGGCTACCACCCTGGGACCCACTCCCAGGCTGGTTAATTTGACTATTAATCTTTTGTGTGGGATTGTGTCAAATGTCTTGCTAAAGTCTAAGTAGGCCATGTCCATAGCCCCTCCCTGGTCTACTACTTTGGTCACCCAGTCAAAGAAATCTATTAGATTCGTCTGACATGACCTTCCCGCTGTGAATCCATGCTGCCTTGGGTCGTGTGTTCCACTGGCCTCTAGGTACTCAACTATTCTTTCCTTCAGAAGTGAGTCCATCACTTTCCCTACCACAGAGGTCAGACTGACAGGTTTGTAGTTTCCTGCCTCTGTCTTGGTCCCGCTTTTGTGAAGGGGAATCACATCCGCCTTCCTCTGGTCCTTGGGTACCACACCATCCTCCCATGATTTATTAAAAAGAGTAGCCAGTGGTTTCACTAGTTTCTCCATTAATTCTTTTAGAATTCTGGGGTGAATTCCATCAGGACCCATTGCTTTGTCCACCTTCAGTTTTAGGAGTTCTTGCAGAACCCTTTCTTCTGTGAAAGGACTGGGATCAACCCCCCTATCAAGAGTGCTTCTGTTAATTGGATTAGGCACTTCCCCCTCCTTTTTTGTGAATACTGAGCAGAAATATTCATTTAGTATCCCTGCTTTTTCACTGTCCTCCTCTGTCCACCCACCATTCATTCTATTCAGCCTCACTATCCTTCCCTTTGTCTTTCTACGCTCACTGATGTACCTATAAAAGGTTTTGCCCCTCTTCTTAACTGAGTTGGCTATCTTTTCCTCAGTTTGGGCCTTTGCTATTCTGACTTCCCTTCCTGCTTCCTTCTGCCTTAACTGGTACAGCTCTCGGTCCTGCTCCTTCTGTGTTTCCTTATACTTCTGGAATGCTATCTTTTTCTTCCTGACTTTCACAGTCACCTCTTTTGAGAACCATAGTGGCTTTTGCTTTCATTTTGATTTGTTTATTTGCTTCACACAAAGGCTTGTTGCCTCTGTGATGGCAGTTTTGATGATTCCCATTGTTGCTCACACCTCCTTCTAGCCTGTTTGCTAGTGCTTTTCTGAGGCACTCTCCCATCTTGCCAAAGTCAGCCCTCCTAAAGTCCAATACCCTCCTTTTGTAGTGGCTGACTCTGTAGCTGAGTTTAACGTGAACCACACTGTTTGATGGTCACTTGTCCCAGATGGCAACCACTTCTAGATCTGAGATCCTCTCACTGCCCGTTTGACAGTATGAGGTCTAAGATTGCTCCCTCATGAGTGGGTTCAGAGCTAGCTGTCTAATTCTGCCACCTGTAGGGCATAAAGAATGGCCCTGTCTTGGATGTGGCTGCAGCAAATGTGCTCAGTTAACATCTGGCATATTCAGGTCTCCCATCAACAGTATCTCCTTTCTCTGCCATTCTAAGAATGCCTTCTATCATATCCTTGTCCATTCCTCCCTGACATGGGGTCTGTACACTAACCTGTGTGTGGATTGGTGCCCTTTCCAGTCTCCAAGGTGACCCACAGTGCCTCCTCTCCTCCCTGTTTACTCTTTTGTTCAGTTGCTTTTATCCCTTCCTTTACATAGATAGTTACTCCTCCCCCTCTTCTCAGTCCAGCCAGTATCTTGCAAATTCTGCTTGCCTACCATTGCCGCCATTGAAGGTAAAGCCATCAAAAAATGGAGAGCAATGAGTACCAATGCCCATAGTCTGGGTAACAAGCTTCCTGAATTAGTGACCTTGATGGAGGAGGAACACCTGGATATCGCGGCAGTCACAGAAACATGGTACACACAAAACCATGACTGGGACGTAAACATACCAGGATACACTGTCTACAGGAGGGACAGGGAGGGTAAAAGAGGAGGAGGAGTAGTTCTTTACATAAGGGAAGGAATAAAAGCAACAGAACAAAAGGGTAAACAGGGAGGAGAAGAAGCACTGTGGGTAAATTTGGAGACAGGCAATGGCACCACAATACGCACAGGGGTTGTATACAGACCCCCTTCTCAGGGGGAGGAAATGGACAGGGAAATGATAGAAAGTATACTTAGAATGGCAGAAAAAGGGGAGATATTGCTGATGGGTGATCTGAATATGCCAGATGTTAACTGGAGGCAGTTGCAGCTGCCACTGAAGAGTGCAGTTATTCTAGATGCCCTACAGGGGCATGCCTTAGACAACTAGTACTGAGTCCACTCAAGAAGGAGCAATATTAGACTTGATTCTCTCAAATGGAGATGGAGAGAGGATCACAGATGTAGAAGTGGGTAGCCATCTGGGAACTAGCCACCATCAACAGTATGGTTCACAATAAACACAGCAATAGAGTCAAGCCATGCAAAGACAGAAGTACTGGACTTTAGGAGGGCTGACTTTGCTAAAATGGGTGGAGTGCCCATGAAATGCACTAGCAAATGGGCAGGAAGGAGGTGGAAGAACAATGGGAATAATAAAACTGCCTCACAGAGGTAACGAGCCTTTGTGTGAAGCAATAAACAAAACAAGATGATGTAAGAAACCACTATGGTTCTCAAAGGAAGTTGCAGTGAAGGTTCAAGAGAAAAGAAAGCATTCAGGAAGTACAAGGAATCGTAGAAGGGAGCAGGACAGAGAACTGTATAGTTAAAGCAAAAGAGGCTGGGAAGGCAGTCAGAACAGCAAAGGCCCAAACCGAGGAAAAGATAGCCAACTCAGTTAAGAAGGGGGATAAAACCTTTATAGGTACATCAGGGAGCAAAGGAAGACCAAGGGAGGGATAGTGAGGCTTAATAAAGGGAGGGAGGGAGGCAGAGGGAGACTGTGAAAAGGCAGAGATACTAAACAAATATTTTTGCTCAGTATTTACAAATGAAGAGGGGAGGTATATAAACAAGCAGTAGTAACACTCTGGATACAGAAGTTGATACCAGCCCATTTACAGAAGAAAGGGTTCTGAAAGAACTCTAAAACTAAAGGTGGACAAAGCAATGGGGCATGATGGATTCATCCCAGAATTCTAAAAAAGAGCTAAGGGTAGAACTAGTGACACCATTGACTACCCTTTTAACAAATCATGGGAGGATGGGGTGGTACCTGAGGACTGGAGGAGGGCAGATGTGATTCCCTTCACAAAGTGAAGCAAGGCAGAAGCAGGAAACTACAAACCTGTTAGTTTAACCTCAGTGATAGGGAAATGATGGAATCACTTGAAGGAAAGAATTGTCGAGTATCTAGAGGCCGAGGCACAGGACCCTAGGCAGCATGGATTCACAGTGGAAGGTCATGCCAGACGAATCTGATAGATTTCTTTGACTGGGTGACCAAAGTAGTAGATCAGGGAGGGGCTGTGGACATGGCCTACCTAGACTTTAGTAAGGCATTTGACACAGTCCCACACAAAAGATTAATATACAAGTTAGCCAGCCTGGGAGTGGGTCCCAAGATGACAGCCTGGGTAAAGAATTGGCTGGAGAATAGGACACAGAGAGTAATAGTAAATGGAGTCCACTCAGAAGAAAGGAGGGTTACTAGTGGGGGGCCCTGCAGGGTTCAGTATTAGAACGGTCCTCTTCAATGTCTTTATAAGCTGCATTATGGAAGGACTGAAGGAAAAGTATGTCTCTTTGCGGATGACACTAAGATCTGCAACAGAGTTGATGCACAGGGTGGAAAGGATGAGAAGGGCTTGGCAAGGTTAGAGGAATGGTCAAATGTATGGCAGCTTAGATTCAATGCTAAGAAGTGTAGTGCACCTGGGAAACAAAACCCAGGGAAGAGTACACAATGGGGGTGAGATACTAACAACAACAAAAATGGAAAGGACCTGGGGTAGCTGTATCAGATGACCTAAAGGGCAAGCAATGGAGAGGGCAGCACGGAGGGTTGGGGGGATACTGGGATGCATAGGAGAGGCATCACCAGTAGAAAACAGGAAGTTATTATCCTCTGTACAGACAGCTGGTGAGACCTCATCTGAGTACTGTGTGTAGTTCTGGAGACCCAATCTCCGACAGACATAGACAGGATGGAAGCTGTCCAGAGGAGGGCATCTAAATGGTGCAGGGTCTGCACCGGAAGACATATGAAGAGAGACTTAAGGAGCTTAATATGTATAGCCTCGAGGAAAGGAGGGAGAGGGGGACATGATAGAAACTTTCTAAGTACCCTCAAGGGAATCAACAAAGTCCAAGAGGGTAGCATCTTTCAAAAAAAGAGTGTGCAAGAACAAGAGGCATAATTTGAAGATGGGGGCAGCCTCAGAGGTAATTTAAGGAAGTATTTTTCTACAGAGAGGGTTGTGGATGCATGGATCGGCCTTCCGGAGGAGGTTGTGGAGTCAAAATCAGTGGTGGAATTCAAGCATGCTTTTGACAGTCATAAGGCAATTTGGGGGTGGGGTGGTGAAGAAGTAGGCTGCTGGTTAACTAGGATCTGCAGCTTATCCAGTAGGTAGGGAAATGGGCAGACTGGGTGGGCCATGCGGTCCTTATCTGCCATCAAATTCTATGTTTCTATGGTATTTTTGCATACCAAGAACCAGAAGGTCTCCATAGTTCCCTAGCAAACACATTTCAAGGCATTTTAAGGGTTAACACATCGTGCGGTCCCAGCAAGGGGGCTAAGTTTGCTTGAATTACTGACCACACCTTTAAGTACTCCCATAATATATGTAGGAGGGATCCTTCATACTCTCCACATCTTGTACATGTAGGCGTGTCAAAATGCCTCGTTTTGTAGAACCTATGGGCTGTAAAGTAGAAGTTATTTAGAATTCTGGACCTGTACTGTGTAAGCGATAAGCTGCCCATTTTCAAGTATGTATGCACATTTTCCCTTCCCAGATGGTTTTCCATGATCAGTTATAAGTACCACTGGGACACATTCACCTTGTAGTGGCTGACTCCCTCCCACACATTCACGTTAGGGCTGAGTCAGAGACTGCTGTCTGAATACAACCTGGAAATGACTTGGCATATTGGCATTAGGGCCATTTGCAAATGCCCTGGGAGTAATTTAATTACCCATGTTGTGCATTATGCCACGGATGAGACCCTAAATGTGTGGCAATAGATAGCATGCTTTTTAATTGTGGGAATTTTTTTTTTACTTGTGTTCGGTTTCCAAGCCAGCAGCATCAATCACTCTCCCTAACCTGCTCTGCACTCTAGCATCCTTGCTGGCTAATTGGTTTCCAATCTTTTTCTGCCATGACTGGTGAGAATAGAGATTTACTTTATCAGAATTTGTCCTTTGCCCTTAAAGTCTTTCTTTCTGGGGGGTTAGCTTTAAAAAGCAGCCTACTTACTTTACTCCTCAGACTCCTCTGGGGTGTGCAGCATGCTGTAGTAGTGCCTCCGTCCATCACCGAGAGAGAGTCTCTGACTGACCCTGACCCACTCCGAGTCCCCGGACCCTCCTGGGATGGCCATAGTGTCCCACTTCCACAAAACACTCCTCCATTGGTCCTCCAACTGTCTGCAAACAGGGTAGGCCACTAGGCCACCAGCCAGGGTGTAATTCAAAGAAGAGCCCTGAGCAGAACTGATGAGCCATCATTTGGAACTTTGGTAGCACAGTGGGCGGCACCACTGATGGCTGGCCTGGCTCGCCTCCTTGCATGGAGCCTCTCACTATCATTGGTGTCACTGCTGGGGGCCTGGCCTGCTGGGGTACACCAAAAATTTCCCCAGCTTCCTCACCTCAACCAACTGACCATCTCATTTCACAGTCCTTCTTCTGGCTCAACTTCCCAAGTCCTAGTGCCTGACCCATTTATCTCCCGTCTCCTTCCAACAGAATCCAGCATCGACTACTCAAGTTACGACACTGTCTGCTAGCAGCTAGCCCAAAGATTAAGGGAAGCCAGACCACAGCCCACTGTGCACTCCTCCCAAGCTCCAGTGGCAGCAGCAAATGGAAATGGTGTCAACAGGTACCAAAACTTACTCAGCCAGAAGGACTGCTGCTGGGTGCATGCACACGCATGGTACAGGTAACGTTTAGGGAAGCTGGAAGCAATTGTTGTGACACACATGCAAAGTGCATGATGACAACTCTCGGGTGAGCGAAGGACTAGACTAGGGCACATTACTGTGGCATGGGCATGGCTGGGGGGATAAAAAAACAAAGTGTACAAATTCTTTCTTAATTCTTTTTAATTTCCTACCACCCATGGGCCAGGGAAAACTTGAAACTTAGGGTTTACCCTGAAAAAAAGTGCTGCCCAGCCATGGGGACCCACTAAGGGGCGGGGCCCCCAGAGAATTTTCCCTGTAGCCCCGTGGGCCAGTCCGACCCTGTTAACAAAAACTCATGAGATGTCAAGTAGTCTTTCAGGGTCTCTTGTAGAATGTCAAAAACCTCTAAGTTATTCTTAGACAGATGGCAAACACCGAGGGCCAACATAGGTTTTGAAAATGGTAATTTTAGTTCCAATGATAAAATTTCAGCTCCAACCCAATCATTTAAGTTTTTTACTTCAGTTAACGCCAGTGAGTTAATTGCGTAAATAATAATCCCCCCTCTTTTTGTTCTATCCTTTCTCCATAAGTTATAACCATCTATGGTTATCAAATTTTCTGTTATTTTTTGCACTGAGCCAAGATTCAGTTATTATAATAATGTCCAGTTCATATTTTATAGACCACTCTCTCAGCTGATCAGTCTTTTTTAATGAACTGTATATACTGATATGTTGAGATGTACAATGTGGAGACCTTCTTCTTTTAGTAAATGAGCAGTAAGGTCTGGAATTTAATTAATCTGAGGTCCTGGATTAAGGTGGCTGTCTTCACTTATGGTTAGACTCAGAGTCAGTGCCGGTTTACAAAATCCATGTAACCTTAATCTTGATGACATTTCTTTTGTATTTTTGTGATCAAATCATCCTTAGTGAACATTGAGACATTTTGACCCCATCCAGCTATTAAGCTCCTAAGGATAAATATCAATTTCACCAAGGAGGATTCAATATTGTTTCTAATAAGGCTGGATTTAGTCAGCTCCTGTCAATAAGTAAAAGACTCTGAATGCCGCAACATTTTTCCCTTTTGATTTGTATCATACTGTGTCTCTCTCATATATGCAGTCACACAGCCACCACCTTTAAAGGGCAGATACTCGGTATGAGCACTAATGCAAAGTAACAATCCTCACCAAATCAGCCACATTCTCAATCTAGCCTAGACTAATTTAAACAAATTATAATCAGCATAATGCTTTGTTGGTCTACCTATAATAAGCTGGTGACTAATATGTCCTGTCGCAATCCTGTCTTCTGAGAACTTGTCAGTTAAAGGTATGGTACCACACTGCTTGAACAAATTTAATTAGTCTCAGTTGTTTTTAAAACAAGGATAACATTTTTAAAATTGGATTAGTTATCATAATTAAATATTAATATCCGTATCACATAACCTAGTTAAAAAAGAGGGGAGAACTTACTCTCCTTGGCTATACTATAAATTTAAAATTAACTGGCTAGAACCAATTTGTCTGACACAGTATATTTAAAACAACCAGTAGTTATCATGAGATAAATGACAATTGCTGTGCTACCCAAAATTTTACTATTGGTGTTCTCCAGCCAATCAAGGTGTAATGGAGGTGGCTGCTACTTTTCTACTTCAACCAATCTAGTTAACACCGTTTATTTGTACAACCGATTAACATCCAGTAAAATATAATGACTGTGCCAAGCAAATATTTCTATCGTTATTCTGCAGTCTGGCTAATTAAAACATTGGAGGTAGCCAAGCTATCACCAATCTTATATGTAGTAGGTACAGTTGCAATTTAATATAAACATAATACATTATAGTTAAGTTCAAAGTCATTGCAAGTCCTATTTTAATGACTTTCAGTCATTCAACCAGAACTAAGTTGAATCCTCTGAAAAGTCTGATACTGGGCTTTAGTGGTAGATCTGAACCAGACATTGGGTCACAGGGAATTCCTGAGACTCCTAATGAAATGACCATACGAAACAGCAGAAGAAAGCTCCATAAATATAGTTAAAAAATAAAGTATTAAAACATAAACATTTCCTTTATAAGCAGGCTGTAGTTCTTCTGCTTATTTCCTTTAGTATTCCGCATGGCCTGGTGTGATTAACAACTCATATATAAAGGTGTAGATTGAACAAGGAGTGTGATTGGTCAGAACTGGCCATGTGACCATGCATTAATTTTAATTACCTCAATCTTGTATGTGACTCTTTATCACCACATTGGTGGTTTGGGCAGGCGCATTAAGATTTTACATATATACTCTAGTGCACATTAATACATTTTGGGCCCACATGTTTTTGTTTTTTGATGCATCATTTATTTGCAGTCCAGGTAACTCCAACCCATGAATCTCAAACTGTCCCTGGCAACCAGTGTGGTACAGGGTTCATATCTCTTAACTGTTTCAGATTACAAGGAATATTTCTTGTCCTCTCGTAACTGATCCACCCCTCATGGAACCAGGGCTGTCCAACAGATAACCCTTAGAGAAATAATTGTATGAAATGTTTTCGTGTTGCACACATAAAACTGCCCATGTGATATGCGTGCTGCAAGCATGATTTAAATGTTAAATTAGAACCGATTGCATGCATGCAGCAAGCAAGTGTGGAAAGCTTTTTATGTTAAGTTAGGACAGATTTCATGCATGTGGCATGCGAGCAAACAGCAAGTGGTCACTTATAACTGCACACATAAATGTAAAGTGACTTGCTCAGGATCACACAGTATACAAGTGGGTGATGAGATTCAAACCCAGGTCTTCAGATCTCCTGGTTTGCAGGTCAGTGCCTTTAACCACTAAGCTATACTGTCTGCATACATACATATTGATTGCTTATACTTCATTACAAATCTGCATAGATATGTGTGCATGTGGCATGCTTATAGCCATTGACATGCTTTTTAGTTTTCTTGTCCCCTCTCATTTCAGCTGCACAGCTAAACAGTAGCACACATACCAATGGAAACACATATGGTTCTTCCAACCCCCAATACACACACTTACCCACAAAACTACTTAATTGCTTCTGTCTGGCCTGTGCTCTTACTGTTTTCTCTCCCAATAGTTTTGAATACTTCCATGCAAATAGACTTTAAGAAGCAAACACAAAAATAGCAATAACTCGACACCCATCCACCCACATGGACAGTCCCCCCCCCATGCACACACACTGTAGTGGGTGTGCTCACACTGCTACAGACAACCCACCAAGTATAGATGTAAGTCAAGAGTCTGTTACCTCAGTACTAGGGAGACAGAGGTAGAAGTCTTTAAGAGATGATGTTCATGGGCCAGAGTGCTGGGGTGTAGCCCTTTGAAATGAGTGGAGTTATTTTTTATTGCTAGTTTATACATTATGATGGTGAGTTGGAGAATAATGAAGGCCACTGTTCTACAAACAAGGCCCTTGTTAGTTGAGCGGTGACCATCATTAATCTCCAACTCACCACCAATAATGTCTAAATTAGTATTAAAAAAATACCCTAATTAATTTTAATGGTGCATGCCCCTGCACTCTCCCTTGCTGTTTGTCACAATCTGCCTGAGCATGGGGATGTGGAGACTAGCTTCACTGGGGGGGAGCATAAGCCTGATTATAGTGGGGCATAAGTCTGACTATAGTGGGGCTCCAATAGTCTGTGCATACCATACCGCTCAACTGTCCCTGAATGCAAAGGACAGCCCTCATCTTACCTCTGAAAACTGCTCTGCCTCTCATCCATCCCTTATGGAAAACGTGATGCTCACACAGAGGATGTCCTGTAAATTTAGACTTTATGGCAGGGGTGCCATTTCAGCTTTCATCAGGGGGAGCCAACAACCAGTGGAGGCCAGGTGCTAGTTAGCCCCTAGGAGGCAAGCTCTGGAATGTCTAGAATGTCTCTAAAGGTAAAACTTATTTGTTGTGAGTGAAAAGTGATATGCAAATCAGGAAAAATTCAAATGTATAAGATTCATCTACCTATACCCCGGAGTAGTTCATCAGATTTGGGCTTAAACCCACCCAATTACTAACCAATTTTTTCCTGGCTAAAGTTCTGATGACCCCCCCCAACCAAATAAAAAAACGTTGTCCAAATTTCTTTCCCCAACTTCATTCCATTCAATATCCATCCCATATGGGTTGTGAAGCCACCCACAGGCACAGAAATGTGAAAAACACATCAATGTTTCAGTCCTTCCTCCTTCCCGAAGCCCCTGTAAAAAAATATATATATTTACTTTTACTTACCCAGCCATCTGGCCAGAACCTGCAGCCTAGCCCAATATGCCACCAGCCCAGTTTTCTGCTCACTCATCCTCCGTCGTTTTGCCAGGAGCTGGATGCTAGAACCAACCATCCCAGGTCTCCAACATGGTCTGCGAATAAGTCACCTCATCAACCGAATCCACCCAACCTGTGTTGCTCACTTCTGGCTTGGCTGCTGCTGTGGCTGCTGCACTGTACTGATCAAGGCCTATGAAGGCCACCCACACTGCTGTCACTGATGCTGCGAGGCCTAGCTTGTTGCTGCAGGGGGGGAGCCTGTGCTGTATTTTTTTTTTTTTGTGAGGTGAGCCTAGTAGAGTAAAATGGTAGCCTAGTCTCAGGTTATTTTCTAGCTTACTCCCAGCCCCTTCAGCCACCAAGGGAGACATAGACTCAATAAGAGTAGACCAACAAAAATATGCCGACACAACACTGCTGTTGAGAATTCAGTGCTTACCAACTCTTCCAAGCTGTAGTGTGCAGCCTATCTACTCTGTGGTGGGATAGACAGTGTCACACTTGCTTGACTCATGTGCTCTTGCTTGGCTGGAGCTCCTCCACATCACCTGTGATGACACCGCTGCTAATAGGTGGAGAAAGTGGACAACACAATACAGACACAGTCAAGTCAGGAGTCCACCTGCAGCATGAGCACAACAGAGGCCAGGGGACCTTTATTGTGCAAAAGATTAAATCAAAATCTGATGTCATTATTGCCATGCCATAAGAACAACCTAGGCATAGGTGTGTGGGGGGGGCAACTGACCCCCTCTGCCTATCTAAATGGCACCCCTGCTTTATGGTAGAAGTTCATTCTCAAGGGCTAACATCAGTACAAGTAAGTACAATGTTTTCCACTGTATTCTGAGGTACTGTATCTCCATATTTCAAGAAGTGTCCTGATCATTGTGAGGGTTAGTGTCCCTCATTGTCCCTCATTTTAAGTGTCCATGTTCCTCATTTCAGTGACAAAATGTGAGGTATGGTGTATGTTTCCAAGACCCTACTCCACACAAAGAGTGCCGAGCATGGCCATAGTGTATATACTCCATACAGAATGAAAAAAGAGAAAGTATGTGAGCCGTAACAGTCATGGAGAAACACATTTGTAGCACTAAATATGCATTAGGGGATTTGCATGGCCCAAAACAAAAATGTCAGGCTTCACAACACAGAGGCCCCTCTTTGCACACCTAGAATGAGGGATGTTGGCTGATCATATCCTGGACATTCAATGCAGTAAGCAAACATTACTTGGCAAATTAATGACAATTTAATGACAAAAATCAAAGCCATTACACAACTTGCAAAAGGATGAGAATTAATAAGTTTACCTAATTGAACCCACTGGAAAACATCCAGCAGTTCAGGTACCTGGGCATCACACTTGACTCTACACTTTCGTATGCCCAACACATCAACAATACAGCAAGGGTGATTAATACAAGACTAAGGATCCTATACAGGCATAGACACTGCCTAACACATGAGGCATTGAACCTGGCCATCAACAGCTGTATAGTCTCACTCATTGACTATAGCCTGGCAGTCTACGGGTCGGTGACAGATATAGCCCTAAACCGCATCACCACTGCACTAAACAAGGTGGGCCGACTGCTCACAGGTGTGGAAAAACTAACGCACACCTGTGAGCTCTACACCGGGGCAGGTTGGCTACAATTGAAGGACAGAATAAACTACTAAACCTCCCTCATTGCCAAGAAATGCTCCCTCAACCAACTACCCACAGGGGTCCAGAACATCCTAACTCCACACTCAAGCACCTGACCCACAAGGAACTCCTCAACTCAGACCTACAAAGTTCCCAGATGCTGCACAGCCCTGACACAATGTGCCTTTTACTATTGTGCTCCACTATGGATCAATGTCTTACCTCCTGACATTATCAATGCCACATCTATTGGATCATTCAAATGCAGACTCCGGCAGCACCTAGTAAAATCTAATAAATGTGACTGCTACCATTAGCACCCTCCCAGAGCATCAAGAATCTACCTGCACTTACCTTCTGACAACTTACTGGGTTGAGGGACCCCAATCCCAGCACTTTTGGTTACACCTACCCTCCCCAATCATGACATCGCTCCCACTTCCCTACCCCCTCAGATGCTCCCAACTACCTTACTCCTTCCACCCATGTTCACAACCCCTCCTTCTTCTCATCTCTGAGAGCTTCCAAGTAGGGTGTTAACCTCTGACGCCGGCTAGCTGCTATACTACTTAAGCTGTTTAATACTGTTGTACCCTCTAACTTACATGTACCATATGTAGGGATGTAAGTTTGTCATGGATGAGGTTTTAATGACTCATTGTTTGTTCATGAAATCATTAGTAAACAGTAGTAAATGTTGCGGCACTGTCATCATTGCTACATTCTGATGACACTAGTGAAAGTCATGGAAGTCCTGAATAAAGATCAAACGTCATGGAATGAATGACGTGTATGACTACCATAACAAACTTACAACCCTAACCATATGTAACCCTGTCATCTGCATTGTATTGTCTATGTAACTGACGTGGAACCTATAAATGAGCATCTGCTCACTAGTGTAATCCAAGACCTCAATAAATAAAAATAAAAATAATTTTAATGGGAAGTCAATGAAAAAGGTATTTTAATGGTTCTAATTGCTAGCAGTAGTATGTGAAATAGAAACTGGTGTTTTTTTATGAGTTTTGCGTCAGATTAGTTGCTGCACACATGGCAAGCATGTAGCATGTGAACCTGATGTGATGTTTAAATGATGTTCACACCAGTTTAAATGCTGCACTCATGTCAAGCATGCAGCATGTGAACCTGATGTGATTTTTAGAAGATGTTCACACCAGCTTACCTACTGCACACATGTCAAGCTTGCAGCATGTGAATCTGATTGCTTTTTCAACCTGGTTCACATAGGTTCACTTTGTGTATGCAAGCTGCATCCATACATTTCACAATTAAGCATATGGGATGCATTCTGCATGTACGCAGCACACATATTTCTGTAAGGGAAGGATCAGTGTCATACTGCAAACTCAGAGTATAACATGAAATTACATTCTCTATAATGTTAGTGAATCAAAATTAAACTTTGGACAAATAAAACCAATTGTTTCCAGTGTTTCAAGTTTGTGTTTCTTGTGCTTGATAATATATCCAATATTATGAGGTCCAGCATCCCTTATTTTCTTACATTTTGAAGATCTGTGTCCCAACATTTCATTGAAAAAATGTCAAACGGTATACATGGCCTACCCCTGCAGGTGGTGGGTTGTATCCTGACCATCCAGTAGTCACTTCCTCTCCCTTTCCAATCTCCCAGCTCTGTACTTTCCACCTGGACACCACTGCATGCCGCTGTCAGAGGAGGTCTTCTGAAATGACAGCCAATGGCATCCATTGGCCCATAGCTGCCTTTTCTGGCAGGTGTAGGGGTCTGCAATTCTTCCTCATAGACCACAGTTACTAATTCTATCCATACAACACCACCCTTTTCCTACCTGGCACATCATCTCACCCTAGAAACATTGCTTTGGTGCCTGGACGGTAATAAAATAAACCCTAATAAAGTAATTTGTTTTGAAATGCTGAAACAGACTTTAATGGTGTTCATATTTTAGGTCTCCCTGACTAGAAACAGAGGAAGCAGAGCTTCATTCCTTGATACTGGTTCCCCTGGGTGCATGAAAGGGCACTTTTAAAAAAATACTATTATTGTTTGGGCAGAGCATCTTAAAAATCTAAATTGGTTTGCCTGGAATATATTAATAAAAATGTCACAAACATTTCTGTCTCAGGCCCACTAAGATGGATTGACCCCCCTCATTGAAATCCTAGATACACCCCTGGCAGATATTAGGATATGGGGTAGACATGGAGCAGACACTGGATTTTGGGGCTCACCTTACGCTCATCTAGCCCGCTACTGCTCAGCTACCCAACAGCAAGATATCTGTCACACAATTGTCCCAGTTCTGAGTATTAGGCAGGAGTTCCAGCAACCCCAGTATGTGACTCACAATAAATCAAAACCAGTATGTGCCCCACAACTCTATCCTGGTGGTAGTTTGGTGACAGTTACTGAATTATTATAGTAGTGGATGTGGGGCATATACTGGAGTGAGGGTTTGTTGTTTGGCAGATAATGTGGCATGGGATTGTTGTGGAGCAGGTACTGTATATGATAGTTCTGGACAGATACTGGAGTGAGGGATCATTGTGGGCCAGAAACTGAGATATTGGGTGGCTGGGACAGATACAGAAGAGGTGCAGCTGTGGGACAAATACTTGGGTGTGGGGTTGTTGTAGGGTAGATACTGAGGTGTGGTGATACTTATGAGTAGATTTTGGTTCATGAGTTGTTACTGAGCAAATTACTCGGTGTATGGGTGAGTTGAGGGGTAGATATTGGAGTGTGGGGTACTTGCGTGGCAGATGCAGGGGTGAATATAGTTGGAGAGCAGATATTGGACTGTGCGGTAGTTGTGGAACAGATATTAGGGAGTGTTTGAAGACTATAGACAGGCGAAGTCAGGGAACTTCCTTTGTGCAGTACTTCACAAAGTGTCATTGTCTCCACTTTGCCTGTGCTCACCTCTGCCCACGGAAGAGTATGTGCAGTTGTACTTAGTTGGCAAAAGTGTCAGTGAAGTGCCACTTTGTGCAGTTTTTGTAAGGCAAAGTTAACACTTCACCAATGAAAAATGTGTGAAGATGTTAAACTGAAGTCCCAGCTGTCTGTTCTGGTGGTTGTTCAGGTGGATGTGAAAGATCCCATGGCACTTCTTGGGAAGAGTAAGGGAATTTCCTTAGCGTCCTGGTCAAATTTCCCCATCTACTAAAAATACAACCAACAGCATAACCTGATTTAATGTCAGTTTGCATCTGTATCCACCTCCCAACTGGGTGAAGCTGAAAATAGACAGAATTGCCTGGCCTTCCTTTCCTAGTCATCAAAAACTCACTCACCACTCACTCACTCACTCACTCACTCACTCACTCACTCACTCACTTGGTAAATATAGCATCCTGAGCTTCAGGGCATATGCTACAGGGCACCAGATCAAATATCTCTGACAGCTGAATCTAGCTGATACCCTCAAGTATGCAAAAGACTGAGATCCTGTTCCCTCTCAGACTCTTTTTCTCTAGGCTGAACTTAGCATTTGTCCCACATGCTGCTGATCATGTTGTTGGTCTTGTTTTTCACCTCCTCCACTGCCTTAATGTCTTTTTTGTGTTGATGAGACCCAAACTGCACAGAGTGCTCCAGGAGGGGTCTGACCAACACCTTGTAAAGTGGCAGGATTACTTCCCCCTGCCCTATTGGTCACCCCACTTTTGATGCCCCCCTTTTGACAGTGGCACTTTTTCTTTAGTTGGACTAAAAGCTGCCTGTAACAGGTTTCATTATCTACCTTCAGACAGCCGAGGCTACAAACAGGAATTAAAGAATCTGTTTTGTTCTACCAGGGACTCGATAGGAGCTATGCAGTTGCCGTTTCAGCAGGCTGGACAAATCCAACTGCCAAGTGCCTAAGACTAGCCTTCTTTAAGACTGGCTAATGAAAATCCCATTCTGAGACTGGCCAGAGCACTTTCATTCATACCACTGTTATCAGTGAGAGAACTGCCCCAGGCAAGCCCATGGAGCACCACAAAAGAGTGGAAAAGTTAATTATTCTTGCCTGTGGAAATGCAGTAGTAGAAGTACATGTTCACCCTGGTTTCAGCTGGAGACCAGCGCATGTACAGTAGTACTGTATAGTCACAGTGCAGATCAGGTACGGTATTTGGTTGTTTTCCATTTGGAGTAACCTTTGCATTTTTTTCTGACAAAACACCCCACCCCAACATCAGTACAGCCAAGTTCTAAAAACAGACTACATCAATCCTGCAGGCTTGAACAATAGAACTGAAATGCTGAACCTATTATTCCTGAACAGTGGTGCACCTGCTAGTATGATAGTCACATGTCCACAGGGTACAGAAAGGCCATGGATGTACAGTGAGGCCTGCAAGGATAAAACACAGTGTCACAGTTTCCCGCATGACAAAAGAGATGAAATCCCTTTGAAATTGCATTGTTTCCTGCAATAACTCTAGTAGAATTCTGCAGAATTAGGTTTCATCCTGGCGAGCTTCACTGTATAGATCACTTATAGCAGGTTCAAGGGAAATCATTGCATTTCATGCCATATTCTGATGACACCCCAAGGCTGTTGTTAAAAATTAAATTTAAATCTGGCTTTTCATCATTTTGTGATGAAACGCTATAACACAAGTGCTTTCATTAAACGAGTAATCAAATAGATTGTTTTCCTTTAGATTACCAGTGGAAAATCAAAGCAAATTGCATTTCTGATAGAAAAAAAACACTGTGTCACCCACACAGAAGTTATGCAAAATGCAGTGTTGCTCTTGGCTTAATAAAGAATAGTGAAAATCCATGGATATTGTTTCATTTGTCTGTTGGACAGTTCTGCTGCCTGCATCTTACATGTTATGACATGGCCTATATTAGACATTTAGCTTGGATGCTGCATGTATAAGACTTACTACCAACCTACCTGTGTAATCTAATGCCCAATATTCAGATTCTTTTATATAATGTATTTAATGCAGTATGACTGTGTTGCATATGGTGAGCTGAAAGATACTCCATATAAAACACTGACCCTTTTTCCTGTCATTTTCAGTGTCTCTGAAGTGGGAGTTGATCTAGATATTTTTTTTTGTCATTAGGCAACAGGACAAGTTAATAAAAAATTGCACCAGCCCATTGAAATGTGCTCTAGTCTGTAGTCACAATCAACTGGGGATCTGTCATGATTTTCAGCATAGACAAATACAAGAATAAATTCTGTCTAAAAAATTCAGACAAGAAGGTGCTTGCTGCATGGTGCTGAGGGGTGGGTTACTGATTTGGAATGCTGGCAACCCAGGTTTGTACCACAAGCCTAGAAGAACAATAGTAGGGAGCTAGTAGGGAGGCTGCAGAGCATCTGTCTGGAAGTTCTGCTCTCATGGGGAGGGAGCAGCATCACATTGCTCTGTAAGTGACATCTGGTGGAGGGATGACTGTTGCCCTTGGTAATGTAGGTGACCATGTATTGGCAGGCATCTTCACCAGGAATATTGAGAATATGCTCACCAAGCATGGTGGGTGGGTAGGTTTACCAACAGGGAAGCGTCTGCATTGGCAGCAACATGACTTGCAGTCATCAGTCTCCATCTACATCCACTTTGCACACAGTAACAGGTAGCCCCACCCAGTGACCGCACAGCAAACTTGAATCAGTCCCGCTGTGCACCTGGGTGACCAGGCTATAACTGGAGACTCCACCCTGGTGGGAAATCTGATAGGTAAAGTGAGGTGCATGAGTAGGGACTCCCCCAGTATGTGCAGAATCTATATGGGAACAGGGGACATGAGACTCACAGAGGTATGCAGGTTGGGAATCAAATAGATGTAATAAAAAAAGGTTTGCTTTGAATAACAGCATCTGCCACTGTTAGATGTGACTGTGATGCTCCCAGAAATGGAGAGCAGTGATTCTGACATAATTGTTCACACTGGTCAGTGTGGGCAACATGGAGTTAAATGCTCTCGCACTGTGCATTTTACACTATGACCCAGACGAGTAAATCAATGTAAAATTAAGTTTTACACCAAAGCCACAGAAATAGCTGCTTTTCCAGTGGTTGGCTTTTAAATGACATATGACTGGGTCAGCTTCCTGCGTGCTGATGTTTTGTGCCTTTTCAATTTCAGTTTGACTGGTTAGGGTATATTAAGAAGACAATTGACACCAGACTTAATACTCATCTGAAGGACCTGAATGAATCTGAGACTGTGATTGTGCGTGTCCCTCAGTACTTCCAGGATTTATTCAACCTACTAGAAACTGTGGAAAACAGGTACGAATGAATGGTTATATACTGTGGCTAAATGATTTGAAAATGAACCTGGCCAGCAGCATGTTACCTTGGCAGGGCTCAGAACATACTGTAGTCTGCAAATGAATTCCAATAATAATTGTGTGAGACCTGCTAATTAGTACTCATTTAGGCAATAAGGCATGATCAGAGGTAGAGCTGTGCAGAATGTAAAATTCTGCAGGTATAATTCAGACAGAATACCATTCCTATTCCATGGAATTTTGCAGAATTTTCATGACAATTCCATGAAATTTTGCCGGAATTTGAATTTCAGTTTTTTTGGAGTAAACGTTACAGTTACTTGTCCAAATGTTACTAGATCTGGAGAATGTACTGGTCCATCTTCACTGCACACCCTTGGAGTGCCAGCCATTGTGTGCCCATCGAGTGCCAAACACACAAGTCGTCCCCCCTTCCCCGAGGTCTACCCCCCAGAGTTAGAATCCTAAGTAAGGGATGGCTGTGGGGGGCACAGTATACCACAAGGAAAATCCGGGGGGGGCACAGCACCCAGCATGAAACATAATTGATGACTTGCAGGATTGGCACCCTAATGACAGTGTGCACAACAGCTGGTGCCTTCTGAGAGTGGAACCATCCATCTTACATGCAGGACTGTATTAAAGTCAAATTTCTAGCTTGAAAGGGGGCTGAGTAATAGGTGGCCAAACATTTCATTAAAATTAAAAGGACAATTTTAGTTAGTTCTGTCTAATTTTAAAACAACTTATTCAAATTTCACCAAGTTTGAAACATCCTGTATAAACTATGGTACCACATTGGTATGTATGCCATATTTCACATTTCTAGCTTTAAAAGGGACTGAATTATAAATAGTCAAACTTTTAACAATGTTTAAATTAAATTTTGAAGTATGTAAACTGCAAAATTATAAACCCCTACAGCTTTAAAACTAGAGAATGTCATAGCATTAATTTTGGCACGTTCATAGACCTTAATGGAGACTGTGTGTTAATTTCTTGCTTAAAGGATGTCGATCTTATAAGCTGTTAAAAGACTGGCAAAATAACTTCAGTACTTAAAGTCGAATTCCATGAGTCTTTGTGAAAATCGTAGAATTTCATGATAATTATGTGAAAGCCATATGCATGAATATTTCTCTGCCATACACCTGACCTGCCATGCAACAGAGAGGAAAAGGCTAGTGATGGCAGAGTTGGGTTCATGGGGGATTCCATTGTAAAAGTAGCAGGATGGTTGCAAAGGCACTGCAGGCTCTTTATGCTAGTACATGTAAGGTAATTTGCCTGCCTGCAATGAGGGTCACATGAAGGTGATCCATAGCTCAGTACTGCGTACAGAGAAAGTAGCTTACTGTTGTGCTCACTGTGACTGGAAGTACAAGTTCTGAGGACATGAGGATGTCACTTATGGAATGAGAGATGTTCAAAAGAGAAACAATGTCCAAAGGGATCTTCTTAAAGGTCTTCATGGTTCTGGGGCCTTTATGGAATAACAGTGGCATCAAGTAGAAAAGTTAACATTTATTTTTCTTAGGTATTGTAGGTATATTTTTGTTTTCTATGCAATCCCTCATGTCCCTGACGCAGCATGAGTGTGTGGAGGCGCACACACTACAGGACGCCCCACCCTACTGGTCACTCCGTTACCACCTACGCCTGCCACTGGACCTCCATCCAGTGATGGCAGGACTGTGGATGTGTGACCCCCCCCTCCCAGGAGAGGAGAGCCAATGTTTGATCTTGCTCCCCTCTCCCCACCCATGCCGGCACCCCGACGACCCAAGGTCATACCCAAACCCGGGACACAGGTGTAACACGAGGTAAGGCATGGATGCCTCAGTCCTCAGCACCACCGGGCTGGTGGCAAAGCTAACATTTTTCTAGGATTCCATTAAAAGAGGAAGGTTTACTTTTTCTGGCAAGTTTGAGAACATTTTGGGGCTTGGAATGCCTGCATGCTCAGGATGTGCCACAGTTGTGCCAAGAAGGAGGAGGAGGTACTGGACTCGTTAACAGACATGTCACCTGGGGGATTCAAGTTCAATAATAGGGATTGGGGAGGCAGCCAGTGCAGGGGTTCACAAGTTGCATGAGTCAGATGCATAGTTTCACCAAGAAACAGACAGCCGAGCTGCGTAGCACCAGAACAGTAGACCCCCCTCACTTGAAGCAAGTTGGCACTGAGCGTCACAATTTCAGATTGAATGCATGATACATACAGTAAGAATCACACCTAATAAATTGACTATCCACAGAGCCAGCTGCACTTGCAAGTCTATGACTTGGAGCTACTCAGAAAGATGTGATGGGGAAAGAAATGTCTGTGAACACTAAGAAGGAGGGATTCTGGCTATTTCAATAAGATTGGTCTGCTAGGAAAGGAATAGGTGACTCTCTTTTTAAGGGAGTGTGTCACTGTAAAGAACAAGGAGGATATCAGGGGAACCAGCACTTACACCAAGTCTATCTGGTTAAGTTAAGAGAGAAGGGGGTGGGGGACAATATAGCCACCAAGGAGGAACCACAGGACTACAAACAGCTCAGCTTACCAGATGAAGTAATTAGATGTGCTTTGTGAATGTTAAATTTCACCAGAATAATTCTGGACGTATTACCTATTATGCTACCATAAATATTGGAGGAAAAAAGTTGCCAACAATAATCTGGGATATTTGCACTATAAATTTAAAACTGCTAAACCAGTTTTTCTCCAGTTGTGTTAGATACCAGGATATACTGACATCTGATATGCATGACAAATGTCAGATCTATACCTGGAAGAGCAGAGACATTACAAACATCCAAATAATTACGTTGTCAAATGTTGATCCCCTGTAACTTTAACATTTTGAAACCAAATCTCTACATATTTAGTTGATGACACAAACTGGAGGTTGGGCACTCACAAAACCAGTTATTCTAGACACTGCAGCTTATCAAAAAGCAATAAATATTTATTAAAATCCCATGTTGGGAATGAAACAGAACGAAGTCTGCACATGCCTGACGCGTTGCAGACTTTAGAGTCCTTTATTAAAGGCCTGCTAAAGTCCAAAACCCATCAGGCGTGTGCAGACTTTGTTCTGTTTCATTCCCAACATGGGGTTTTAATGAATATTTATTGTTTTTTCATAAGCTGCAGTGTCTAGAATAATTGGTTTTGTGAGTGCCCTGCCTCCAGTTTGTGTTGTTCCTGCCTTTTGCCATGAGCACTACTATCCCAGTGCACACCTTTTGTGTTTGAATATTTAGTTGATGCTATATTATCCTTTAAAAAAGGCTATGCATGCTCATTTTCTTTTTTCTTTATTTATTAATAGTATCGGAATTACAGACCTTTGAGTTAGAGACTCATTTACAAAGGCTCCACGTCAGAGGTAGACAAACAAGTAATACAGCTTAGGAGATACATTTTCTATACAGAGTAGTAGCTAAGGTAATGGTAACAGTTTCAGCAATTGTTAAATAGCACAAAAGAACAATACAAACAACACAACATGAAGAGTGTGACTGAAAACAGGGCTTGGGAGGAAGAAGATACCTTAAAGGGCTAGGAGAGCAGGACAGGAGTCCATTGTCTGTGTTGGGGGCAGTCGCAGCACGGGCATGAAGTGATCAAGAGGAAAGTTGTGGGCAGCTTCTTTTTGCATTTATAGCTCTGGGAGGCAAGGAGGTGGAGGGTGGTTTTAAAAAGCCTAAGCTTACTTTCAGAGGAGATGTCAGCAGGGAGGAAGTTAAACCAGTATGGGCCTCTGTAGAGGAAGGACCTTTTGGCCTGAAAGGTCCTGACTCTGGGCACAAGGAGAGAGGGTTTGGTGGAGCTGTGAGTGGAGAGGGTAGGGGGAGTGGGGCGGATAAGTGTGGACAAGCCCTGGGAGGTCAGCCCCAGCTACAATTCTCCAGATGAAGAGACAGGTCTGGTACAATAGTCTCTCATCAAAGTTGAGTAAATTAGCCAGTGTGTAGAGTGAGCAGGTGTGGGTAAGCCTGTTGGCACTTGTAGCAGATGGCAGGCTTTGTGTAGGGACATTTTTACTCAGTTGAGGGTGGTGTTATCTGTGGCACCATAGACCATGAGACCATAGTCTATGAGGGACAGGACAGAAGAGGTAATAGCCAGTCTTAGGGCTTCGGGGGGAGGCAGTCCCTGTGGCGGTAGAGTAAGCTGATTCAAGAATTTACCACAGAGCAGAGGTTGTCGATATGGCCTTGGAAGGAGAGGGCTGGGTCAAATGTTAGGCCAAGGTATTTGAAAGAATTTACTTGTTCAAGACGAGGTGACTATTGGAATGGACCCGAAGGGGTGAGCCTTTGAATCTGCTCTGATTATGGGAGAAGAGCATGATCTTCATCTTCTTGCAGTTCAGCACAAGTCTGCGGTCTTTGAACCAGGTTTCAGCCAGGCTGCAAGAGTTCTGGAGGGCATTTTGTGGGGAGATAGGATCGGGGTGGGCAGAGAAAAGAACCATGTTGTCAGCATAAAGAAGAACTCTTTCAGGGCAGTAGGTGGGGAGAGAGTTAAGGTATAGACTAAAAAGTAGTGGTCCCAGAATACAGCCCTGTGGAACCCCTGAGTGGACAGGGTGGCATCCAGGAAGGGTGCTATTAATTTTGATGCACTGAAAGTGGGAAGAGAGATAGTTGGCAAACCAGTCATGGACATTTTGGGAGAGGCCTAGTTGTGTGAGGGTGGAAAGCAGGAGTGGATGGTTGACACTGTCAAAGGCTTTTGACAGGTCCATGAATACAGCACTGGCTAGATGGCCATTGTCAAGAGCTGAGTGTAGGAGACTGGAGAATTCAAGCAGGGCAGTTGGGTGCTGTGGCCTCAGCAGAAGCCATGCTGCTCCTCTCAGAGGAGGTTGTGTGTGGTGAGATAGTTAGTAAGCTGGTCTGAGACTATCTTCTCTAGGGCTTTTGAGAGGGGCAGGAGGATGAATATCGGTCTATAGTTACCAGGGGAGGAGCGGTCACCACTCTTGAAAATGGGTGTAATGACTGCAGTTTTCCAAGTGAAGGGGAACTAGCTAAGGCAGAGGGAATGGTTGAGGAGGTAGGTAAGAGGGGAGAGTACAGCGTCCAGGACCAGACGAAGCAGTTTAAGGTCCAGTGAGTCATTACTATGACTGGCACCATTTAGGGCATTGAGAAGGTAGGACTTAGCATCTTGCCTTGAGAGGGCATGGAAGTAGAAGGGGGGGTTGAGGGTGAGTGGGTGTGGCTTGGGATAAGGTCAAAAAAGTTAGGAGGGAGTAATGAGCTGAGGTCTGAGAAGGTGGAGTTGAGGGTGTCTGCAATGCAATGAGGGTCGGGGTGATGGAACCATTTATGTTGAGCTGGGATGGGGGGGATACGGGCTTTCCACTGAGTTGTCAGGAGGAGGCAAGGGAGAACCTATAGTAGTCCACTTTGGCCTTATGGATGGCCCAGGTGCAGTTGTTTCAACAGGCCCTGTAGGCTTGCCTATCAGAGGGCTTGCCCAATTCAAGGGCTCTGTGCCAGAAGTTGTCCCTGTGGTGCATTTGCATGAGTAGGGTTTGGGTGATCCAAGAGGTGTCTGGGTTTCTGATAGTGGTTTTGGAAAGAGAGGTGAAAATGTCCCAGGCCGAGTTGAAGGAGCGGATAAAGTAATTGAGGGCCACATCTATGTCTGGAGCTAGTTTAATTGGAGTCCAATTCCAGCAAGTAAGCTGGTCAATGAGCTGACCTAGCTTGCCAGGTTTGAGGCGCCATTTAAAGATAGTTCTGGGGGGTGGTTTCTGTACTTTGCAGGACAAGGAAAAGATGACCGTGGGATGGTCACTGAGTGCATTTGGTTGTACTGCAGTGTTAAAGATTTTGAAGGGTCTGTTGGATAGGACAACATCCAACAGGGTTGCAGAGCCATTAGTGGGGTTGATCCGGGTGGGGTGGGTGACCAGTTATTTATTTATTTATTATTTATTAAATTTTGATTACAGGGTAGGCCCACTGAGCCCCGAAGGTCCCTTTTTCAGGGGCAACCTGGGATACAGTAAAGATGACAGGTGTAAGGTACAATTTATAACAGGAGAGTACAATTGCTAACCAGGTTACAGTAAAAGCAGTTAAACAATCAAATAGTGAGTCAGTAAGTAAGAAACATATACAACATAAAAGTAGTGATTGACTGAGACAAGGCCAAGCCTTGCAGTCTGTTTGGGTGACAAAGGGATGTGGTAGGCATTGGTTGTTGGATCGGGGGAAGACTAACTTATTCCTAGACAGTGACAAGTTCTGGTCTCAATCATGTGGGCTTTGAGCCTAGTACAAAAGATCGGTAGAGAGGGGGCTTCCTGTACAGAAGGTGGAAGATTATTCCATAGGTAGGGGGCTGTACAGGAGAAGGATCTGCCACCGGCAGTTGTCCTGACTCTGGGGATCTCGAGTAGAGTCTGACCAGAGGTCCTGAGCGTAGGAGCATTGTGCTTGAGTGAGATAGTCCCTTTTAGGCTAGGGGGAGCAGCTGGGCTCAGTAATTTGAATGAAAGGCAGAGTAGGGGATACTGAAGTCTAAAAGCAAAGGAAGGCCACTGCAGTTAGGCAAGCGTGTCACAGGGGTGGCTTTTTGAGTGGTTTTGGGTAGCGAACTGTGCAACCTTGTTATACAGAACCTGTAGCCAGTTGAGCTATTGCTTAGGCATACCCTGTAGTACTGGGGCAGCGTAAGTAAGTGTTGGGAGCAGGACACTGAATGCAATTGCGTGCCTTGCCCCCTGGATGAGCTGGTCTTTTAGTCGGTACAAGGTGCCAAGTTTACAGTGGATGGTCCTTGTTACTTGATCTATGTGGGACTTGAAGGTGAGGCCTTGGTCAGTTAGGTGAGGTCAAGGGCAGCAATTGTATCTCTGGCCTGGGTGGCAGCGCAGGAGAACCAGTTGATGTAGAAGTCACCAACCAATATGAGATCTGTTTTGGGTGGGAGCTGGGAGAGGAGGTCAAGTAGGTATTGGAGGGCAGGAAACTGGAGACACGGTGGGATATAGGCTGTGGTGATGAGCAATTAGGCCCTGAAGGCACCAGGGGTGATTTTGAGAGAAAGAGCTTGTGCATCGTGTTCCAGTTGGGGGGAGGAGGGCATGCCCTTGCAGTGAGTTATGGAGGTAGATAGCGCAGCCACCTCTGCGCTTCCCAGTTCTATCTTCCCAGAAAAAGGTGTACCCAGGTAGAGCAATGAAGGCATCTGGGGTGGTTTTAGAGAGCTTCATCTCAACAAATGCTAGGATGTCCAGTTGGTGCTGTGCAATACAGCCTTGGTGTCCATCAAATTTCTTTAGGAGGCTGTAGATGTTCAGGGTGGCAATACAGAGCCCAGCCGCAGGTGGGGATGGGTGAGGGTTAGAAATGAGGGGTCCTGGGTTGGGGATGGATATTCCCAGACAACAATAGGAGAATGGATATCAGCCTGAGGAGTGCCAGGTGTTGCCTATGGTGGGAGGGAATAGGGGTGAAAATACATGCTTGCTCCTGGGCGGGGGGAGGGAGACAGGGATGGGAAGGGAGTAGAGGATAGGTATGGCCAGGAAGAGGGGAGGCCATAAAGAGTCTGGAAAAGCAGCAGCAAGAAGTTGGGAGTGACGCAGGGGAGGATGCTGGGGCGGAGAAATCACTACTGTGTAGGCGCTGAGCTGGTACTGGGAGGGGCAAGATTGGAGGTGTATTGAGGGGGATGGTGACTGAGATGGGGCACCAACGGGGATTGGAGTGGTATGAAGGAATAGGAGAAGTGCGACGGTGGCCAGGGAGGCAGCCATGTGGAAGGTGTGGGGGGTGGAAATGGTAGGAGCACTGGGGCAGATGCAATGGAGGTACAAAGGGGATAGAGATGCTACCAGAAGAGAGGCAGCCCTGATGGCACAGGGGTAGGGCCATGGACTGAGGGTGCAAGGTTTGATACCCAGGAGGGGAGGAAAAGAACTGGGTAGAGAAGTGGATTAGAAACAATGGGGAGAGAGCAAAAGAAGATGACTAGTAGAGGATGGGGGGGGGGAGGCAGCGAGGGGTGGGTCGCTAGTAACTCCTAGTGGCCAAGTGGAGTAAATAAAAAAGGGTATCAGGTAGGAAGCAGTGGAACAGAAAGTAGGGGTAGAGGTGGTTGAGTTAGAAGCAGATAAAACGTTTCATGAAATTCCCCCAAAATTAAAATGCCAGACTTTGAATACTTATAATTTTGACATGTTTCATCCAACTGTCATGATATTTGGCATGTCATGTCTTTAGGGTTAATACATATAAATAATGACAGGCACATATCTCAATAGATGGCTGAGTTATAGCTAAATAAAGACATTTTAAAAAATCAGCAACATTCTAATGAAATTCCACAAAACTTTGAGGAATGTCATGGAATTCTGGGAATTCTGAATTTTCTTAATTCTGCATAGCTTTAATCAGGGGTTATGCTAATTGCTGATAATCACCCTCTGGAAGTATAATGTGGCATGAGGCATAGCTGAATGTCAGATAGCCTTAGAGGGTGATTTACTGATCAGTATCATAACCTCCGGGGTGACTTATTGCTACTTTAATTACTGTTCCCATCCTTCATACACAGATTATCAGACTTTTAAATCACGTTACAACTGCTAGGTTGATATTTTGCATTGTAACTGGGTGGTTGAAATCACTGCTTGTCAGTCTAGCTCACACTACAGACAGCACAAGCTAAAGCAACTGCTCCCAGTAATGCAAATTCATCCCCTCACAGAGAAATCAGTCAGTCGCACATAACCTCACAGAATTACAATAAAAAAGGCACACAACAGTGTCATCCTGACAGAAAATAAAAAAATGGAATCGAGATTCAACATCTCAGACCTGTCAAACTGCCAAGACTTCCTCACAGAGCAGGAAAATAGAAACACAAACCAGAAAACAAGTGACCTAAAGCTATTCAAAACTTTTCTCAGAATCAGGAGAGTTAGCAGACTTTGAAACGTTCCCTGTACCTTGTGTCAAAATGTCATGAAAGCTTAAAAAAAGCATGAAGCTACAAAGAAAAACTTTTCTAACACCATTTACAGCACTTTTCCACTCTTTCTCTGTTATTTCACAACCCAAATCTTATATAAAATGAGGACCAGTAATTAAAAAAAATAAAACATGGGTGGGTGTGTGTAACCAGAACTTCATACACACCCTCGGTGTGGGATGTTTTTATAAACCTCTTGAGCTTCGTTCTCGGGGTCTATGTATAGCATTTCACACCTTGGGTGTGTGTAAAATTCTGGTTACACACACCCACCCACGTATTATTTTATATATAATAACAGTATTTTTAAATAGTGTTGCACCTTGTTCGGCATGTGATTAGGCTATACATGTACATTAAGAAAAGATTAACATATGCTTACAGACAATCAGAAAGCTCTGTTTATCTGACACTTTTTTTTAATTTGGAGTGAGATTGTCTCACTTCTGGTCTCAAAAATTGCTACTCTAAACATGAATGGCATTTTATGTGTTTAACTTCTTTTGTATTTTTTTGGTAAAAACTTGCTTGGACTTAGGTTATCAACTGTGGTGAGATGTAATTACAGTGCAGACTGCTATTAACTATGCAGTTGCTTGTGAAATGGGAATTGTGTGCCCCCGTCGCACACTGACCAACATAGGAATGGCATTGGCATTGTCTGGGTAGTCAGCTCTCCTGTACTGCTGCAAGGAGGAATGGTGCATCCATGGAGATTCTGACCATTAGGGTGAGAGATCAAGCAATCCAAATTGGTAAAAAATGTGTGGCAAACAAAATAAAATCAGAGCTCAGATTCACAGTGTATCAAGGGGGATTTGGCCACTTAGAATACTCTTCCTAGAGATAACCTTGGAGACTGGCAACTGAAGATCAAAGAATGCTACATGAACTAGCTGTAGTGCTTAGGACAGAGAAATGACATTTGTCCAAAAGAAGACTAGAATTATGCTTTCTTATTAGAACCTGAAAGATAGGTACAGAACAGCAGCTGGATTCGATTCCTAAAAAGTTATAGATAGGATGCAACTCTAAATCCATGTACTTTCTATGCACAATGGTATAATATATGTAATATAATGATATCATATGATATAAGTTCTGGAAAGTTATCCACTCCCTCTTCTACCCTCCGACTAGGTCCCCCCATCCTCAAGGCTGGCAGCTCCCATATCATTGATCCTGCTGCTGTCACTCTTCCTTCAGCTCCTTTTTTACCACTTGTACCTTATCCCTTGTTCCTTGTCCCCATTCCCCCTTCCTTCCTCTCCTCTCTTCTTCCCCTGCACTACTTCTCCTTCGGCTCCTTGGCTTGAAGAGATGGAAAGTGCATCCAGAGGATTGCTGGGGCAGCAGTATGGGAAGGAGAGCTAGACATCATTGTCCACCTGGGGACGAATGATCGAGCTGGTGATGAGGTTAGGGTAGTGCAGTAGGACTTCATGGGAGCTGGGGAGGGGTCTTAGATAAGCGGCATGCACTATAAGCTTTTTTTTTCAATTTAATGTACTTTATTACGTTTTCAGTTATTACGCATCAAAACAAAAGAAAAAATAAAACATAATGGAAACTGACCGTATCCAGAAGTAATCGGTCACAGTATATACTAATTCTTTTCTAAACATGTATAAACAGTATCTGTTGTAAACCATGCTTTGTCTATGAATCTTACTTCAAACCATAATAGGGCCCTTCAGTGCTATAATGGCACTGAAATAACAGATGAAGACCTGGGTGTGGGAAAAAAAAATAATAATAATGAAAAAAAATGAAACTTATCCACACTATTAATATTTAATATCTAGTAACTAACTCCCTCTCTCCCACCCCAACCCCTCCCCGGAGCTCAAGGGTGAAATATGAAGTCTGTCGGGCTTCATTAGGAGCTGTATCAACCCTAAGAGGTGGAGGCTGTGGCAGATCAGCTGACCTCTGCACAGAGAGCCACTGGGTTGGGCCCTGAAGTGCAAGAAGAAGCCTCCCCATTCTCAGGATCACTAGGGTTTCCCACCATGATGTAAGATTGGTATCAGAGCCCTGAGTTGGCCCCATCTGTTGTTAAAGGTGATGAGATGGTCCTGTCTTTGAGCAGTATGCTTCTCTAATTCTAACGCTTGAAGTATTTCTGCATGCCATTCCTGAAAGGGAGGGCTATCTTGATCTATCCAGTGTTGTGCAGTAATCAGCTTCACTACTGCAGAGATAAGGGCCATGTGTGCCTTACAGATACCCAACATGTCAGTGGGGAAGAGACCCACTAAGCAGACTAGTGGGATAAAGTAGGTCTCCAGACCAAGCAAAGGATCGAGGGAATCCCTGATTCTTCGCCACAGCAACTCGCCTGACTTATCCCTCTGAGATAGGAGCACTCAGAACTGCTTGTTGAGTATAAGAAAGGACAGGTAAAGATAACAAGCTTAGAAATTGGTTTGTAAGGGATGAGTCAGGCGAAGTCTTGGTGTTCATCGAGTAGAGTTTTTCATAGAATTGTTTAAAGGATTTCACTATCTCTCTGGGCTTAGTAACCATGAGTCCTCCCTGTGTAGGTTTGAGACCTTGCACAATACTCTGCACCTCTATCTGCCTAAGCCGCATCACTAGTAGCTTGCCTGCTTTCTCCCCGATTCTAAATAGCGAAACTTGACCCTCTGTAATACCAGATCGGCTCTTGCTGCTAATAGGCCAAAATATTGAGCCCTGAGGGCTTTTAATTCTGCCCAGACCCTCCCATCGGAAGAAGTGGAGAGCTCTCTCTCCAGTGCTCTGATTTGATCTAGTATGTCCTTAGTAATTTCTGCTTTTGATTTTTTAGAGTTAGAGGCAATTCTGATACATTCCCCCCTTATCGCACATTTCTCTGCACCCCAGAGCATGTCCATTGAGTCCACCGTGCCCACATTTTCTTTAAAGAAGTTCTTTATGAAGGTAGAGAGGGATTTGAGAGTTTGGTTATCCTGCAATATTGAAATGCAAGATTCTATCTCTATCTTCCATCCCCTCCGTGGTGTGCTCTAGATAGATCGGGGCATGGTCCGATAGGACCGTGGGAAGAATGTTACAAGATACCAACCCCGGAAGGTGAGAAGTAGAAGTTAGAAAATAGTCAATCCTAGAGAAAGGAACTATGCGGGAGAGAGAATGAAAAGTATATTGCTTGTCAATGGGGTGCAGTATGCGCAAGGGTCACACAGCCCAAGCCTGTCCATCAGGTCCCTAAGGCCCCTTTGTCTGGTGATAGCCCTTCCTGCGGCCCCCAGATTTGTCTATGTACTTTTGATAAACCAGATTTCAGTCTCCTCCTAGGATAATAAGAGGGTTAGAGGGTGTGGAGAGATAAGTTATGAGGTTGGAAAAGAATCCGGGTGAGTCCGTGTTGGGGTCATATATGCCTCCGAACAGCACCGCTGTTTGTCCCAGCCGGCCACGTAGAAGAATTTAGCAAACCTTTCGGTCCCAGTGTTCTTCTGTAGACTGGAAGGGAGTTCTCCTGTCAATCAGGATGCATACTCCTCCTCCTCCTCCTCTCTTACTGCTAGACCCTGCTCCGAGTACTTGGCCTACCCATTCCCTGCGAAATAGTAAGCTGTCCTCCCTCCTCATGTGGGTTTCTTGGAGAAACACCACACTTGGTTGGTATTTGGCAAGGTGCCTGAGAATGATGTGGCATTTGCATTTATTATTAGCCCCCTTGATGTTCCAAGACAAAAATTTTAATAACGATCCCATGCCTAGCTATGTCAAAACCTGTTAGTCCAGCCTCCATATTAGAACCTCTGTAAGCTCCAGGCTCCCACCCCACAACCCCCCCATAGCTCCCATAATGTAGTCAAATGAAACCATAAGAGATGCAGTGAAACCAATAACAGTTCTCCTCCCCTCCCTCCTCCTCCCCATAACTATGTATAAAAATCTTGCTCCCGGCCCTAAAGGTCGTCCCTCCAATCTAACTTTGTCCATGATGATTTCCTCTCTCAGAACAGGCTCTCCTCCCTCCATCCAGCTCGTATATATACTTTAACATTAGGAATTCAAATTAGCCACTAGTAACATGGTGAAAAATAAGGTAAACAAGACCCGACAGTTTGTTTATAAATCTTTGTGTCCCTACAGTCTGACAGGGTGGACTCCTGCTAAAGACTCCATTACAGATGTGCTTGCACTGGGGAGAATCTAGGACCTCCGCCTAACCCCCGGTGAGTGCAGCCACTAGGGGGCGCCATCCAAGGCATACAGAGGTGGCCCCAAATGAGCCCACAACCTCGGAGGGGAGGTCCTCTCTGGCCTCAATAGTGGGACCAGGCCCATCCGGAGCCAGGACAGTTCCCAAACACAACTCATGGCTCCCCTACTAGCCAAGTCAGCAGCCTGATACCCCTCCAGCCCAGAGTCTTTAGTAAGGTTAGGGTCTATCACACGCATGCTCCCCCAGATCACCCCTCGAATGGCTCGGGGCTTCCCAGACCAATAAAGGAACAGATCCTCTCTCTGAAGCATAATTCCCCCCATTCCGTGCTTTAAAATTCCTAGCTTCTGTTTTGCAAGGGCGTGTCACGAAGAGGAGGGCAAGGCAGACCCACCTCCACTACCTTCCGCGGCCCATTATGCCAGCATTGTCCAGGTGAAGGAGCCAGGGGGTGCATGCAGGCGACAGTTATCAAGCATGTGCCACCTTATGCCAGGCCGATTGAAGTCTCAAGAACTCCTTGGCCCCTGCTCTGGCCCTGACTGGAGTGGCCCAGGCCTTGATCAGACTTTCAGTTTAAACCATAGTCAGCTAGTAACTCAAAATTCACTGGGGTGACCCCCATGAGCCATATATAGAGAGAGTTTCCCGGCCCCTTAAGGCCCTCCCACCATTTGTCCAGGAGGACCTACCTTTCATCCAGTTGTCTTGGAGAACCTCATGACGCCCCCAAACATGCTATCCCTGTGCAGCTGCGACCTCGCATTTAGGAGGTTGGTGGTTGTCCTACTGTCTCTCCCCTGTTGGGCCTGCCTGCCACTGTCACTCTGGGATAATCCTTGGGGCTGAGTCTTCAGCAGTGCAGTGTTCCCAGGCCGGAAATGTCCCAAGTGATGAGGGGTGAAAAATCCAGAGAGTGGGTTGAGGTCGAGGGGTGAGTAGAGGGAAACAGCAACAGTCCACAAAATAAAGCTTATGGGATCCTATGTCCTAGAGTAAGTAATACCAAGGCAGTCACTTCCTCTCATCCAAGAAACAGCTAGCCAAAGCCTGAGTCCATATAGGGTCACTTCACTTGGGGGCCTGGAACAAATCCAGAAAAAGCATGGGCAGTTCTATTTTGGCCTGGGTGTCCGAGTAGAAGGATTTGAAGGAGCCCTTATGCTGCATCTGAAGCTTGGCTGGAAGCATTTTAAAGTGCAGGCCTGCCGCCAGCAGCTTGGAGATGATGTGGTTGAACTTTGCTCTTTTCAACCTGACCGATTTAGGCAGGTTTTGAGAGATTCGAATCTTAGCCCCTTCCCATAGGATCTCCTTCGTTTCTCTAAGTTTAGCCATTATGTGCACTTTGTCCAAGTAGTTCAGCAATTTAAATATGAAAGGGCGGGATGGAGAGTTAGAAAGCAGCATCAGTCTAAGAGCTCTGTGGGCCCTTTCAATTATACAACTGGAACCATTCGGTGAGGGTCCTGCTAATTTCTCACAAAGTTTTTGGGTGAACAGTACTGGGTTTTGCCCTTCTGCCCCCTCTGGGAGGCTTATGATGAGCAGGTTATTCCTCCTTCTATGACCCCCAAGGTCTTCTAGCTTCTCTTCCAGCTTGGTAAGCCTTCTCCACACTGTAGTGACCTCTGATTCCTGCTGAGAGCACCAGTTAGCAAGCGAGCAAACTCTCACTTCTACATCCCCCATCTGGTGAGACAGCATCTCGGAGATCTGCTGGATGCTGGTGAGTTGATTTATGATGCCCAACAAGGCATCTTTCTGGGGAGACAACTCCAAAAGGAACTTTTCCTCTGTTAGGGGGATCAGATGTGATGAAGCCTTAGAGGTAGTCACTGGCTATATTTTCAATTTCTTGGCAGATTTCAGCTTATCCGGCATGGTTGGAGGGGTGTGTGAAGGCCCCACAGGCCACATTTCTGCCTCCATGGCAGCCGGTGGGTGAAGGCACAGAATTTAGCATATCTGCAGGGAGATAATCGCTCCACTGGCGCTTCTAAGGATAGAGCACCTACTGTAAAGGAAACCGGTGACTGCTACAGGTGAAAAGTGGCTAAAAATTAATAAATTGAGGAGCGGAGCCAAGGAAACTGTGTCTTACCTGTTCTGATGCATCACGTGACCTCCTCGCACTATAACCTTTTAAGAGGTGCTACCAGTCAATGACGACATGAAGGACAGGGCACTCCACACCATGAGATTCAACGCATGATTGTAGGACTTGCGCAGAGCAGAGGGATTCAGCTTCATTGGGGACTGGGGTCCTACCTGGAGGGATGCAGGCCTATACAAGTGGGATGGACTGCATCTATCCAGGGAGGGAACCAAGAGCCTCAGTGAGAGGTTAAAATGCTTAATTGGCAAGCATTTAAACTAGCCAAGGGAGTAGACAAAAGTAGGCAGGAAGAAACTAACCCCCCCCCCACTGGATAAAACAATCAGTAGGGAGGACCTAGGGTTGGGAAACTGACACTAAAACCTAAAACTGAGGTCAGTAGATAGGTCAGGTGTGTAGCAGTTAGGGTTTAACGCTAAGAAGTGCAAAGTCATGCACCTCGAAGCCAGAATCCCCAGGACCAGCAATTGGCTGGGGGGAATGCAGGTATCAACTTCAGAGGAGGAGAAGGACCTAGAGGTACTAGTCAGAGGGGACATGAAAGTATCAGCACAGTGCAGAAGGGCAGCAGCAAAGGCCAATTGAATGCTGGGGTGCATTGCTAGGGGCATCACCTCCAGGAAAGAGGAGGTCATCCTGCCCTTGTATAGATCACTAGTGAGGCCACACTTGGAGTACTGTGTGCCCTTACCTAAAAAGGGATGTGAGATTGCTGGATGGGGTGCAGCGTAGGGCAACAAAGATGATCATGGAGCTAGGGGAGAAGCCATATGAGGAAAGATTGAGGGAGCTCAATATGTACTCCTTGGAGGATAGATGGGAGAGGAGGACATGATAGAGACCTTTAAATACTTGAAAGGCATAAACAAGGTCAGAATGGGAGGAGTGTTTCACCTAAAGGGAGGAAGGGTCATGAGGGAGCATAGTCTGAAGTTGGAAGGGGGAAGATTCAGGAGGGAGATGAGGAGGCACTACTTCACAGAGAGGGTGGTGGCTAGGTGGAACGCACTGCTCAAGGAGTTGATTGAGCTGAAGACAGTGGACAGTTTTATGCAAAGATGGAATAGAGTCGGGGCAGGGTAAGTACAGACAAGAACAAAAGGGGGGAAAGTTCTGGGAGAAGGGATGATGGGAAGGGAATGATTGTGGGGGCAGCTGCAGGAGTACTAAACTGCAAGCTGCACAATCAGGCAGACTTGATAGGCCTATGGGATGTTTTCTGCCAGTGACTTTGTATATTCGTTTGTTTGTAGGTAGAATGGCAGAGATGAGGAAGAATGGGAGTTAAAACATAGAAACATAGACTTTGACAGCAGATAAGGACTGCTTGGCCCACCTAGTCTGCCCATTTCCCTACCTATTGGATAAGCTGAAGATCCTAGTTAACCAACAGCCTACTTCCTCCTACCCCCCCACTATAATTGTCTTATGTCTGTCCCATGCTAAGCACTGTGCCTATCCTGTGGGACCACCTTATGTGGTGAGACAGTACGGGCACTGTGATCGAGCACCGCATTTGCTGTCCAAGTGTGCATCTTGTGTTTTAAATCTCCTCAAGTCACATCGGAGCTGTGTTGAGCTGAAGCCAGGTGCAGGAAGTAGTCTGGGTCTTGTAGTTCTCTCCTCGTCCCTGAATTACATTTTCCTGCTCCTGGTGGGGGGGGCAAGTGTAGCTATTTTGATCAGCCACGTTCTGAATTTTAAATAGCAGGGAGCAAGTAAGGCGGCAGTGTTGCCGTTTAGAGCTGGGGAGTCTACGTATATATTTTAATTCCACAAGTTTGTAGCGTGGGAGTACCAGCCCCCACCTGAGTAATTTCTGGGTGTTCCTGCATTTAAGGGCACGCTCTGTGAGAGGAGCGAGCGTGTGCGAAGACGCATGCTAAGGCACGTAATGTGTGTCTTGCACGTGTCTGCAGTGTCTGCACTGATTACAGGGCTTCAGGAGCTACAGATTGGCACATTAAGGTACTAGTTAAACAAGTTTGTGGTATTGTTAGGCAAGTCTGCTAGAGCGCCACCTCTACATATTATCATACTGAATTATCTCTAGTGTAGGGATAAAGAAACTGTGTCAAATGGCTATTAAAATAAGGACATTAGATGGTGACTGGGCATTAAAATGCCAGAAATGTAGTATGTTTAAACTTCTGGATGAAGAATATCTGGGACTAGGCCCCATATGCACAAATTGTCTTTATATAGCTACATTGCAGCAAGAACTGGCTGAGCTATGTCTCAAGCTTAATTAAGTGATCTGTAACCAAAAAGAAATGCAACAGATGGTACATACTACTGTTAATCCTTTACCAGTTATCCATAAGAAGGTTGTTAATAAAGAGATAATGGGGCGAGCAACCAGAGTATGCCACTGTCCTCTAATGTTGGTTATGTTACTCAGAGTGCTATTGGAGATGGGGGTACAAAAAGGAAGGAAAAAGAAGCAGACCGGTCAGATGAGGATAGTATTGAATGGACAACAGTAATTGGCAACAAGTCGAAAAGAGGTAGAAGGGCTATGGATTTCCCACTACCACTTACCAACCAGTATTCCTTACTTGGTACTCTGGATGATAGTACTGACATGGGGGATGTTACAAATCAAACTGAGGAAATGATTTCCTCAGCAAGCAATGATAATATAATAGGTGAAAATAATATAAAAGGTGTAACACATACAAAACACTTACCAGCTACACTAACCCCCACCTCCGATGGCAATAAAGATGAGAACCTAAACAGCCCTGATACAAGCTTGATTACGACCTCAGTTATTAGCACCCATATAATTAATGGCTTCCTTTTTCCATAAGGAAACGTGGTGTAATTTGCCGTTATAAAGGGCGTTATAACGGCAAACCAACACGTTTCCCCTCTCTTCGTGCGTCTGCTCAAACTCTGCTCGCTTTTTAGGATGGCGACAGCGAGGGACTCACATTACCGCTGGCTACAGTGGAAGTGAGCGCGAGTTGTTATGGCAGAAGATAGCGATGTTGAGTGAAAAACAGCTGCGTGACTGTCTCCTCAGGTATTTGAAGGATGGGACAGAGAAACAGAAAGCGCTTTACTTCCAGAACCGAAACCTCGCTGCCTTTTTATTTTATATAATTGCTGATGGAAAAAGAGAAAGCCAACAATTATATAAAATAAATAGTGGGTCGGGTGTAAAACTTGATTTACACACTGCTAGGTGGGATGTTGTAAACCGGCTTCACCGGGTTTATGTAGCATCCCACAACTCGGGTGTGTGTAAAATCTCGTTACACACCCCGACCCATACTTTATCCTATATGTTAAACCTTCAGATAATGAAATGTCACACCAGGTATCTGTCCTCCTTGGTGATTCAATGATGAAACACATTGATAGGCACTTTGTTAATCCGGATAAGTAAAACAGAACATGCAGTAGTTTTAGAGGAGCCACTATATCTGATATTACAGTGATGGCCAATGATATTTTGAAAAATGGAGGGGTTAAACCAATGGTCATATTACATGTTGGAACCAACAATATTAATAAAACTAGTATAGAAGATATTAAAAAAGATTATACTATATTGAGTGAAATTCTGCTATCCAGAAACTGTAACATTTCATTTTCTAAAATATTACCTGTTCCATGAGCAATAAATGCAATGCTTAATAAAATCAAAGCAATTAATAACTGGCTCAGACAATTGTGCCTTATTAAAGGCTTTAATTGTATTACCCATTGGGAGGATTTTGAAGATAGGCAACGTTTATTTGTATAGGATGGATTGCATCTAAATAAAAAGGGGAAACAATTTGTTGGGTAGAAAAATAGTAAAAGTAATATCTGATAATTTAAACTCATAAAAGGGGGTGAGGGAGCACTAGGTAGGCAATCACCTAGGCATGATGGCTGTAACATATTTACTACAAATGCAAGAAGTTTAAATTTGAATAAAAAATCTGGAATTAGAGACTGTAATGATTCAAAATGACATACATATAGCAGCAATTACAGAAACATGGTGGGACCAGGATTCAGAGGGTCTGATGAACATAAATGGCTATAAATTATATAAGTGTGGTAGGGATGGAAAAAGGGGGGGGAGGAGTCTGTATATATGTGCATGAGTCAATACCGTCCTTTAATACTGACCCTCCTTTAGACTCCTGTGTTAAGCTGCTATCAGTTTGGGTCAAAGTTACCTTTTTAGGTAGGAACTCTGTTATCCTTGATAATTGTTACAGACCACTTACAGCACTAACAAGTACAATACAGCCTTAAATGATGAAATCTCTAAAATGTGCTCATTGGGAGATGTAATAATTATGGGAGACTATAATTATCCAGGGATTAATTGGGTGGATCTTTCTGGCTCTGATTCTAAAGAAAGAGATTTCATTGAACTCTGCATAAGTTGTGGGGTAGCTCAATTATTAGATTTCCCCACCAGAAATGGTAACATATTGGATTTAATATTGACCAATATGGACAATGAAATAGCAAATATTAACATTAGGGCATCCCTAGGTAGTAGTGATCACCAATCCATTGCATGTTACTTGGTTAGGGGAAGACAATATTCGGGACCAAAAATATTGATAAAAGACTATCATAAAGCAGATTTTACAAAAATTTGTCAAGCCATCTCTGACATATATTGGGATCTGGCTCTTGGTTTGGGGTCAACACAATATGCCTGGGATAGGTTTTAGGAGATTCTATTTGAGATTGAAAACCTTTATGTTCCTGCTAGGGAAAAATATAAGAAGGGCAAAATCCCAGTGTGGCTTAATTCATAGATCAAGAAATTGATTAAACACAGAGATCATATATAAAATACAAGAAAAAATATACAGAAGAGAATAGAAATAGATATCTTTTAGCACAAAAAAAATTTAAAAAAACAATTAGACTTACTAAATCTCAAGTAGAATTTAAGATAGCACACTCCAAAAATAGGAAGTTGCTATATTCTTATATGAATACCAGCTGTCATAATAGAGCAAAAACTGTAGGAGCAATCATTGAGAATAAACAAGAGATACATGATGATAGCATCATTGCTAATAAATTTAACAATTATTTCTGTTCTATGTTTTCCCATTCATCTTTATTAGTATTACTAAGACTGCCTATTTCCGGAGATATTGTATTTTCAGAGGAAGAAATAATAAATCTATTAGTACAATTAGATAGCACTTCTAGTCCAGGGCCAGACTATATTAATACTATTATATTAAAATAAACGAGTAAACAGTTGGCTGATCCACTTTCTATACTTTTTAACTATTCACTTAGCGAAGGTTATGTCCCTGATGATTGGAAAAGAGCATTAGTGGTACCAGTCCATAAAACAGGTAGTAGGGGAAAGGTGGATAATTACAGGTCTATTAACCTTATATCCCATTGTTGCAAATTAATGGAGCGCCTTATTAAAAATAAGTTAGAATTACACTTAGAAATTACAGAACAAACAGATAGAAAACAGCATGGTTTTACCAAAGGACAGTCTTGTACCACTAATTTGATAGTGTTTTATGATAACATCAGTAAAACTCTGGATAAGGGCTGTCCTTCAGATGTAATACTGCTTGATTTCTCCAAAGCTTTTGATAGATTGGTCCATGAAAAATTGATTGACAAGCTTATTAATTTACAGGTTAACAGTTTACTCATTAGATGGATTTTTAATTTGTTATTAGACAGAAAAAAAAAGTGTGTACCAATAGTACTACACCTGAAGAAGGGATAGTGGGTAGTGATGTTTCACAAGGTTCTGTGCTTGATCCCATCCTGTTTGGTATCTATGTTCAAGATATGAATAATGATATCCAAACCTGTATTAGCAAGTTTGCTGATGATACCAACCTGGGTGGTGAGGTAGTCACTATTCACAAACACTATCGGCTGATTTCTGATTTGGCCAAAATTGAAACCTGGACAAGGGAAAATGACATGAAGTTCAACACTGATAAATGTGTGGTGCTTCATATTGGAAAAAATAATCCTGGATATACATATATCCTGGATCAAACCATTTTGAAATCAGTCGCCTGTGTTAGAGATTTAGGTATAGCTGTTAATGACTATTTCCTCTGATAGCCACTGTATGAAAATTATAAAAACAGCATGGTCTTTTATAACTAGGATTAGGCGTGCATTTGTCAATAAAACAGAACAACTTATTCTACCCCTATATAAGACCTAGGTGTAGCCCATTTTGGATTATGGCTCCCAGTTCTGGGTACCCTATCTGAAAAAAGATATTAAAATTCTGGAAGTGGTTCAGAGAACAGTAACTAGACATATCCCCTGACTAAAAACACTAGACTATCATACAAGATTAAAACAGTCTGGACTAGATTTATTAGAGGCACATAGGCAAAGGGGAGACTTGTTGTTACTTTACAAATTATCTCATAACCCCCATGGTATCAAAGAATTTAATTTGCAATATAGTAACACAAGGAAAAACCTACAATCACACAACAAAAAAATTGTAGTTCAACACGCGGAGACAGTCAAGAGGGACCACTTTTTTACAATTAGAGCACCTCTAGTATGGAAAAGACTGCCCCAGTCTGTGGTCAAATGTACTAGTTTAGTTTCATTCAAAAATTGCCTCAACAGAACATACTATAACAATTTTAATTTGGTATGATTAACCCACATATGTGGGGGACATATAATATGGGCTTACTGACTTCCATATGTCTTGAAAAATCCTGGTAATCCTAGTAATGTTTTCTTGAATTCCCCCACTGTTTTTGACCCCATGACCTCCTCAGGAAGGCCGTTCCATGTGTCCACCACCCTGTCTGTGAAAAAGTACTTGCTCACGTTGCCCCTGAGCTGTCCCCCCATCTTCAAATTGTGCCCCTTTGTTCTTGCACATCTCTTTTTCTGAAAGATGCTACCCTCTTGGACTTTGTTGATTCCAGTGAGGCACTTGACAGTTTCTATCATGTCTCCCTTCTTCCTCCTTTCCTCAAGGGTATACATATTAAACTCTTTTAGTCTCTTTTTGTATGACTTCTGGTGCAGACCCTGCACCATTTTAGTTGCCCTTCTCTGGAATGCCTCAATCCTGTCTATGTCCTTGCGGAGATGAGGTCTCCAGAATTGCATGCAGTAGTCCAAATGGGGTCTCACCAGCTGTCTGTACAGAGGGATAACAACTTCCTGTTTTCTACTGGTGATGGCTCTCCCTATGCATCCCAGTGTCCCTCCAGCCCTCCTTATTGCCTTCTCCCATTGCTTGCCTACCTTAAGGTCATCTGATAAGACTTCCCCCAGGTCCTCTTCCATTTTTGTCATTGTTAGTACCTCCTCTCTCCAATTGTGTCCTCTTCCCCTGGGTTTTTGTTTCCCAGGTGCATTACTTTACACGTCTTTGCACTGAATCTAAGCTGTCAGAATTTTGACCATTCCTCCAACCTTGCCAAGTCCCTTCTCATCCCTTCCACCCCCCCCATGTATCAACCCTGTTGCAGATCTTTGTGTAATCTGCAAAGAGGTGTACGTTTCCTTCTAGCTCCTCTGTAATGTTACCTATAAAGACATTAAAGACAGGTCCCAGTACTGAACCCTATGGTACCCCACTAGTAATTCCCCTTTCTTCAGCGTGTACTCCATTTACTATTACCCTCTGTGTCCTGTTGTTCAGTCAAATTTGTTACCCAGGCTACAGGAGGGGACAGAGGGAAGACATGGGGATAGGAGAGGAGCTACTAGAAGGGGAGATTGCAAAACTTGGATGGCCATGTGCATGAATGCCTGAAGCCTGGGAAATAAAATCCTGGACCCAGTGGCCTTGATGACAGTGGCAGACCTGGACATTGTCACTGTTACCGAGACATGGTACACAGAGAACCATGAATGGGATATAGCCATACCAGGTTACATTCTATTTAGAAAGATAAGGTTGGAAAAATGGTGGAGTGGTGGCTATTTATGTCTGCGAGGGAATTAAAGCAACTGAAGTTCAGGGAATGCAGGAGGGAGTGGAAGCACTCTGGGTCACCCTGAAGACAGGAAATGGCACTGCCATTCACACTGGTGTGATTTACAGACCTCCTGCACAAGGGGAGGAGATGGATGGGGTACTAGTAGAAGCCATCCACAAAATGACAGCCAAAGGTGAACTGCTGCTGGTGGGAAACTTCAGTTTGCCTGATGTGGATTGGAACACCCAGGCTGCAGCCACAGCCAGGAGCAGAGGCATCCCGGATGCCCTGCAGGGGGCGTGCCTCAAGCATCTTGTGGGGGAACTCACCAGAGAAGGAGCAATATTGAACCTGGTACTCACCAGTGGGGACTGAGTCACCAATGTAATGGTGGGTAGCCACCTTGGATCCAGTGCTCATCATATGGTGTGGTTCAATGTGAGAACAGTAGAGTAGTCAAACCACATGAAAGCAAGGGTCCTGGATTTCAGATGGGTCGACTTTGCAAAAATCAGGAATGTCTTAAGGAAGCCCTGGCAGGGGAAGAAGAAGGGGGGATGTAGAGGAGCAATGGGCTAACCTTAAGGGAGCTATAGCACAGGCAACAAGCCTTTTTGTTAGGCAACTTCGCAAAACAAACAGAAAGAAAAAAACACTATGGTTCTCAAGGGACTGGGCTGGAAAGGTAAGAAAGAAAAGGCTAGCTTTCAGGAAGTACAAGGAAACACACAGAGTGGGGAAGACAGGGAACTGTGTCTGGAAAAGCAAAGGAAGGTGGGGAAAGCAGTCAGAAGCACAAAGGCGCAAATGGAGGAAAAATAGCTTTAGCAATTGGGAAAGGAGACTAGATCTTTTTCAGATATATTAGTGAAAGAAAGAAGACCAGGAATGGGATTGTGAGGATGAAAAGGGAGGTGTGCAGAGGGAGATCTAGAAAAAGCAACAATCCTGAACAAATATTTTTGTTCAGTATTCACAGAAGAAGGGGAAGGAAAAGGATCACTATTGGGTGATGGGGCACCAATGTGAGAGAGGTGGACGTCAGCCCATTTACGGAGGAAAGAGTCCTAAAGGAACTCAAGAGTCTGAAAGGGGACAAGACTATGGGACCAGATAAGATGCATCCTAGATTATTAAAAGAAAATGGAGAGGTGCTGGCAGCACCACTAACAGCCCTTTCAACAAATCGATAAGAGACAGGGGTGGTTCCAGGAGACTGAAGGGAGGGCATATGTAGTCCCTCTCAACTAAAATGGAAACAGGGAGGAGGCTGGCAACTACAGGCCAATCAGCTTGACTTCAGTGGTGGGGAAATTAATAGAGTCACTGCTAAAAGAAACAATTGCAA
The DNA here is from genome assembly GCA_016271365.2 of Neoceratodus forsteri. Taxonomy (NCBI): domain Eukaryota; kingdom Metazoa; phylum Chordata; order Ceratodontiformes; family Ceratodontidae; genus Neoceratodus; species Neoceratodus forsteri. The sequence continues at coordinate 561,538,735 of CM057458.1, forward strand.
TATTTCTTGAATCCAATGGAGCACAGGATCCGAGGCAGCATGCATTCACAGTGGGAAGGTCCTATCAAACAAATCTGATAGATTTCTTTGACTGGGTGACCCAGAAAGTTGATCAGTAAGGGGTGGTGGATGCGGCCTACCTTGATTTCAGCAAGGCCTTGGACACCGTCCCACATAGGAGGTTGGTAAATAAGTTGGGCAGCCTGGGAGTGGGCCCCAATGCGGTAAACTGGGACAGAACCTGGTTGAGTGACAGGACACAGAGGGTGGTGGTAAATGGCATTCAATCCAAGGAGGGGGGGTGACCAATGGGGTGCCACAGGTATACGTCCTGGGGCCTGTTGTCGAGGCACAGGCCAGGAAGCATAGAGAAAACCTAGGCGCAGTTGTAAAATTCCACAAAACTGTTTATTTGTGGTTACAGGAACATAAAATAAAATAAACCTAGTCAGGATAACTGTATACAGAAGCAAAATAAAATCTCTTGTCAAAGAAAATCTTTCATGGGAAGAAATCTCCCTTGCAGCTCAGCTTAGCTGTTTTTTATATGACTTATTCAACCCCCATCCTTTGTAAGCATCCTGTGCTTTGTCAATTTCAGGAGCTGCTAGAACATTAAGAACATCTTGAGGTCTCCACAGCCTTTGCAAAAGGCTCAGGCATTTGCACTCAAATGACCTCTAGCGTTTTACAGTTATCTCAAATTATAAATATATACATTTCAACAGTAACACAGTTTTCTAAATAAAAGTGATCCCATTATCAGCTTCACTCCATACATTGATTCCCATATATTTTAATATTACCAGATCTAGATTTGCAAGGGAAGAAAAACAGACAGCAAGAGAAAACAGAGAGACAGTGAGAGGCAAAGGATTGCGAGATTGTTCATGTTGATCAAGTCCGAGGTCTCACAGGAAAATTTGGTTGCGCAACCAGACAGAAGAGGCAGAAAGGAAAAGAATACAGATCCTTGCATTTACACACTTTCTCCCTAACAAATGGAACAGGGTCCTATTCAACCCTGTCACAGAGCCAGTTCTCTTTAATGTCTTCATAAGCAACATTGCAGAGGGGCTGGAGGGGAAGTTATGCTGTTTTGCAGATGACACTTAGATCTGCAACAAGATCAACACTCCGGGGGCGGGGAGGGGTGTGTGTGTGTGGAAAAAATAAGAAAGGACCTAAACATGCTTGAGAAGTGATCAAGAGTGTGACTGCTAAGATTCGATGCAAAGAAGTACAAAATCACGCATTTGGGGCATAGAAATCCAAGGGAAGAGTACAAGATGGGGGTGGAGGTACTGATGGCCACCAATCAAGAAAGGGACCTGGGGGGTAATCATATCTGATGACCAAAAGGTAACCAAAAAAGCTGAGAAGACTGTGGGGAGAGTCAGTGGGATGCTAGGGTGCACAGGGAGAGGTATCACAAGCAGAAAAAAGGAGGAGATTATACCACTGTACAGATCACTGAGACCTTTTCTGGAGTACTGTGTCCAGTTCTGGAGGCTGCATCTCTGGAAAGACACAGACAAAATAGAGGCAGTCTAGAAAATGGCAACACAAATGGTGCAAGGACTGCACCGAAAGTCATATGAAGAAAGACTAGTGGACCTCAATATGAATTCCCTGGAGGAGAGGGGGGAGAGAGAGGGGGATATTATAGAGACATTCAAGTACCTCAGGGATATAAACAAGGTACCGGAGGGTAGCATCTTTCAAAAAAGATGGTGTACAAGAGCAAAGGGACAGGATATGAGGCTGGGGGTAGGCTCAGAGGCAACGTGAGGAAGTATTTTTTCACAGAAAGAGTAGTGGATGCTTGGAACAGCCTCCCTGTGGAGGTGGTAGGGGCAAACCTGGTAGGGGAATTCAAGAAAGCATGGGATAGACTTAAGAGTACTCTTGCAATAGGGAAGAGAGGGTAAACCACAGAACAACCAGGATCTGCGGTACTGCATTAGGTAGGGAAAATGGGCAGACTAGATGGGCCACATAGTCCTTATCTGCCATCATCTTCTATGTTTCTGTGTATCCCCCTACCACTCCCTCTGCCACTCTTAATGCCCTTCTAGCTCTTAGCTTCCAAAAGGGTACAAGTTCTGATCACCTTGACCCCAAGCTTCTACATGTCTCTGCAGCAGCCATTGTTCTCCCTATTATCCTGATCCTCAACCTCTCCTTTTCTTCTGTCTCTGTCCCTGAAGCCCTGGAACAGCTACTGTCATCCCCCTTCGTAAAGGGGGTGATCTTGCCTCTCCTGCAAACTACAGAAACATATAATTTGATGGCAGATAAGGACTGCTTAGCCCACCCAGTCTGCCCATTTCCCCTACCTAATGGATAAGCTGCAGATCCTAGTTAACCAGTAGCCTACTTCTTTCTACCCCCAACCCCTAGAATTGCCTTATGACTGTCCCATGCATGCTTGAATTCAACCACTGTTTTTGACTCCACAACCTCCTCCGAAGGCCGCTCCATGCATCCACAACCCTCTGTGAAAAATACTTCCTTACATTACCCTCTGAGCCGCCCCCATCTTCAAATTGTGCCCCTTGTTCTTGCACACCTCTTTTTGAAAGATGTTACCCTCTTGGACTTTGTTGATTCCCTTGAGGTACTTGAAAGTTTCTATCATGTCCCCTCTCCTCCTTTCCTCGAGGCTACATATTAAGCTCCTTTAGTCTCTCTTCATATGTCTTCCAGTGCAGACCCTGCACCATTTTAGTTGCCCTCCTCTGGACAGCTTCCATCCTGTCTATGTCCTTGCGGAGACTGGGTCTCCAGAAGTGCATGCAGTACTCCAGATGGGGTCTCACCAGCTGTCTGTACAGAGGGATAACAACTTCCTGTTTTCTACTAGTGATGCCTCTCCCTGTGCATCCCAGTATCCCCCCAGCCCTCCTTACTGCCCTCTCACATTGCTTGCCCACCTTTAAGTCATCTGATATGACTACCCCCAGGTCCCTTTCCATTTCTGTTGTTGTTAGTATCTCATCCACCATTGTGTACTCTTCCCCCTGGGTTTTTGTTCCCAGGTGCATTACCTTGCACTTCTTAGCATTGAATCTAAGCTGCCATACATTTGACCTTTCCTCTAACCTTGCCAAGTCCCTTCTCATCCTTTCCACCCCACCTTGTGCATCAACTCTGTTGCAGATCTTTGTGTCATCTGCAAAGTGACATACTTAATTCCTTCCAGTCCCTCTGCAATGTAGCTTATAAAGACATTGAAGAGGACTGGTCCTAATACTGAACCCTGCGGTACCCCACTAGTAACCCCCATTTCTTCAGAGTGGACTCCATTTACTATTACCCTCTGTGTCCTTTTCTCCAGCCAATTCTTTACCCAGGCTATCATCTTGGGACCCACTCCCAGGCTGGCTAACTTGTATATTAATCTTCTGTGTGGGACTGTGTCAAATGCCTTGCTAAAGTCTAGGTAGGCCATGTCCACAGACCCTCCCTGATCTGCTACTTTGGTCACCCAGTCAAAGAAATCTATTAGATTTGTCTGGTATGACCTTCCCGCTGTGAATCCATGCTGCCTTGGGTCCAGTGCCCCCCTGGCCTCTAGGTACTCGACAATTCTTTCCTTCAGAAGTGATTCCATCATTTTCCCTATCACTGAGGTTAAACTAACAGGTCTGTAGTTTTCTGCTTCTGCCCTGCTCCCACTTTTGTGAAGGGGGAATCACATCTGCCCTGCTCCAGTCCTCAGATACCACCCCATCCTCCCATGATTTGTTAAAGAGGGTAGTCAGTGGTGTCACTAGTTCTACCCTTAGTTCTTTTAGAATTCTGGGATGAATCCCATCAGGCCCCATTGCTTTGTCCACCTTCGGTTTTAAGAGTTCTTTCAGAACCCTTTCTTCTGTAAATGGGCTGGTATCAACTTCTGTATCCAGAGTGTCTCTATTGTTTGTTTTAGGTACCTCCCCCCTCTTCATTTGTAAATACTGAGCAAAAATATTTGTTTAGTATCTCTGCTTTTTCACAGTCACCCTCTATTGTCCCATCTCTCTTCTCCCCACCCTGGCTAAGCTCTAGGAACATCTTGTCCTCTCACAACTCTCCCCTTTTATCAACCCCTGCTCCTTTTTCACCCCCTCCACTCTGGCTTTAGGAAGTTCCACTCCACTTTCACCTACCTCCTCTGGCTCATTGACATCATCTTGTCTGGGATGGACCAGGGCCGGGTCACTTCTGCCATCTTTACTGACTTGACTGATGCCTTTGACACAGTGTCACACCCCCTTACCCATGGACAAGCTTAAGGCAGTGGTACTATCTGCCACCTCATTCAGCTACTTTCACTGCTACCTTGAGAGCAGGTTACAAGCTGTCTGTATTGGAGACACCTTTCTCACGTTTTCTCAGGAATTCCCAAACGTTGTCCTTGGTCCCTCACTCTTCTCCACATCCCTAAATGATCTTCCCTCAGCCTATTTCTCTGCAGCCATCCACATGTATGCAGATAACATTAACTCTGTGCTGTATGCTTCGGATTCCTATGCTGCTGACCTAGTTGTCTGTCTCCAACAGGATTTCAAAAGTTTTCAGAGTTGGTTATCATTCCTGTTCTTCAATGGTAAGAAAATGGTCTCCATGACCTTTGACCCCAATAGAGGCTCCCCAGGCTCTCTCCCCTCTCCTCGTTCCACACTCTTGATGGTACTAAGATTGAGGATGTCTCCTCCTTTAATTACCTTGGGGTCTGGCTTGATTGTCATCTCAACTTCTCGGCACACATTGATGCCACCCACCTCAATCTCCACCCAAAACTGGGTACGCTCTATAGAAACAAAGCCAGTATACCTCTCCCCACCCATCGCATGCTAGTCACAAAGATGATCCTTCCTGTTTTTGACTACAGCAACATTGTCTACAGAACCATTCCCAACTCCCTCCCTACCTTTCCTCCCTCACTACTTCCCTCCACCTTACTCCTGCCACCTCTGTGACACTGCTTCCCTTTCCCTCTCCTTCTCCCTCCCACTCAGGAAAACTTCTGTAGGGGAAGCCGGATTCTCATATAGTTTTCCTAATCTCTGGTCCTCTCTTCCCTTGTCTATCACTCAACCTCATCCTTTTCCTCCCTCATGTCCCTTATTTATGACTATTAACCCCTCCTGCAACTGCTCCTGAATCCCCCCATTTTGTTGATGTCCTCATGCACCCCCTGCTCGATTATTTTCCTTCCCACCTTAGGCTACAATGTTGCATATCAGTTGTTGCATGTGGAATTTTCTTTGCACCTGTACCTACCCTACTGCATTGACATTGTTAACTTTCACACCTTCACAATCTGGATGGTAACAACTTTTCTGGGTTGCACCCAGAACTATATTGCACTTGTACCATGAGTTGCACTGTTATGCCTGTTTATTTTGTGTTGTCCTTATTATCTTTCTGTGTGTTATGTACTGTATATGGTGTCTGCAGAACTGTAATGCCTTTTTACATCTATTTTTAGAATGCATTTTTTATTGATTGTCTTTTATTGTTAATAGCCCTGCACCTACAGTTATTTTTACTTACACATTCTGTATTGTTTGCTCCCCTACCCCTTTCCCGCTAGGACATATCTGGAAAACGAACTGATACCAGCTGAGAATGGCTCTCCTGGTAAATCTCTTGAAATAAATAGATACATACATACATACATACATACATACATAGATACATACATAGATACATACATACATAGATACATACATACATAGATACATACATACATACATACATACATAGATACATACACACATACATACATACATACATACATACATAAGCAAGTAAAATATGACAGCAATTTCTAATGGAACCCCAAAACAACACCAGTCTAATCAGATTCAATGACATTATTGTTAATATCTAGCTAGGTACTTTGTAAATGTAACTTTGCACTTAGAGACTCAGATTGTGTGCACACTGTAACCATTCTACTCTGCTGCTGTATCTGCCATCCAGACCCTCTTAGAAACTAGGTGCATCACCTAAATGAGATTGTCATGGGGTGTGCAATCCTAAATAAAAATAACTACACTCTATTTTTCTTTTCTTAAATTGTGTTCACTCAATGCTTTCATTCATCTGAAATACACTGGTTGTATTTTTGTTGGTAGAGACGGTTGTTTTGTTTTTTTCAGTTACAGTCTGCCTTGTATTCTTTACTTTACACTGTTTACCTCTGCATGTTTCTATGCTTCCTTGAAATTCTTGTGTGTCACTTCCACTGATCAGTGCTGTCTAGTCAGCAGTACAGAATGGTAAATTGGACATCATCAAATGGCCAGGAAGCACAGAAAAAGTCAATAGGATATAGCAACGAAGGAATTATAAACAGACTCAATGGCAGTAAGCAAATGCTAATCATTAAGGGGATTAGAAATTGTGATTTCAGCCAGTCAGTGATCAGAACCGCAGGTCCTGTCAAGGTCTTCTTATCCTGTGTACAGTTGTTGTCTCATGCAGAGCATTTTGAAGTGGAATGATCCACTTTAGAGGTGGGGGGTAGTAATGATAGCGTTACCTGCACTTTTTCCATAGATCACTTTAGCCAACAAGTTCATTTATAATAGGTTTATATATACTGTGCAAGATGGCTAGTATGGTAAAATAGCATCACTTAGCACAGAGATTCAACAGACAGAACTATTAAGTTTCACATGCTAGTCTTCCAATCCAAACTGCGTAAGATGACACTTTTGTGCTGTAAGAGACATCTGACAAAGCACATATACACCTATGCCATAAACATCAAAACACAGCTTCATAGTAAATGTCGACAGAAGAAGGTCATTCCCTGCCTATCTAATGGATTGAGACCCTTTTTAGTCCATATGTTCTCTCTACTTTTGCATCCCATTGCACCCAACAGCACTAATGCCATATGCCCATCTCATTTGCTCTTAAACCCTCCCACAGTCTCAGCATATCTAATTTCACCTGGAAGTTGGTCCATTCTGCCACCACCATTTTGGTAAAAAGTATGTTCTGACATCTTTTTTTGACCCCCCTCCACCACCGGTTTCATGAAGTTACCTCTGGTGGAAATGTTACTACTTATTGTAAATATGTCACTAATGTCTACTCTATTGATTCTGGAGAGGAACATAAAGTCTCAATCATGTTCCCTAGTTTCCTCCTATCCCCCAGAATATACATGCTTCGACCTCCAGGAGTTCCTTGTGACCCTCCCCTGTTGTCCTTGAATCATCTTGGTAGCCCTCCTCTGTATGGCATCCAATCTGTCCCTATCTTTCATTCGGTGCAGATTCCAAAACTGTACACAGTACACCAAATGAGGTCAGACCATAATCATGTCTTTACCACTTTTAATATAACTGGAAATTTGGGCATGTGTGGAGTTCCCTTATCTCTGTGCTGTACTTTTGCTCACTTTGAAATACTAACTTTTTCACTTTTTAGGAGCCCTTGTTGTTATTGCCTTGTATTCTGCCTATTAATCATTTGTATAACTACTGAACAGTTCTGAACCTGTTGCCACCAGGTCCTGCATTGAAACTAGTACCATGATCTGACACTCAGCTGATGTCATCACATTCCAGACCTGCTCAGAATTAAAATATTAACATCAGGGAGTAAAATGTCAGCATCAACAAGGACTCAAAAGGAGAATAAAACAAGATTATTTGAAAATGAACAAAAGGTAAATTTGAGACATGTGGGTTGGCTACACACATGCTTGTTTTTTATGTTGTCTTGTGCACGCAGCACATACAACCTATTGTGGTAGCTTGGAGTGGAAAAGCAGGTTTTGGAGGTGCAGTCCTTCTGCAGCCAATGACGCCACTGCTTTTTCTGGTGGGGCTCTGAGGCACCAATGGCACAGTATGCCATTCATGACAGCAGTTGAGAAGCCTGCCACCAACTTAAAAGTAATTTGCCGCTGTGATCAGGAAGCACCCCTTAATTGGAGAATCAGCTGTTTTTGCTGCTGGGGTGGTTCCTGATTGCAGCAGCAAATAGCAGCTTGTTTCCCCATCCCTCCCCCTCAAGTTGCACGCTGGCACGCACTCGCTGTCTGTGGCAGGAAGGAGTTCTCGCAGCTGCTGCCCACCGCCATTACAGTCAATTCACACCCCCAACTGAGACATAAGTGAAATGAGAATAGGTAAGCACAGCAGTGGGAGCCCTCCACAGCCCCAGCTGAAGAGTGACATTAGGGTGAGGAAAGAGCAAGGCTCACTTCAGGCAGAGCCTTGTCAACCCCAGCCATGCAGCACAAGCTTGTCCATGGGGAAAACACCGATGCTGCTGCCTCGGGAGTGCTGAGTCTGTGTGTTAGAGCTCGCTGAGTAAAGGAGCTGGGACCTGGGACATGGAGCCACGACGCCATCACCTGCTGCATCCTTAAAGCACCACATGCCCACCAGCGAGAGGGAGAGCAAGTGAACTCAGGGCTGAGCCATACCATGGTATGTACCTAACCTGGGAGAGAAGTCCTTCTGACACGGTGCATAACACAACCCCCAGCAGGCAACAAGGACTGTCCAGCATGGCACAGGCCTGGGCTCGGGGCTCCACTGCCATGTCCCTCACAATAATAATAATAATAATAATAATTTTATTTTTAAAGCACCTTTCAGATTTCAAAGCGCTGTACAATCATATAAAAGTAAAACCATACAATCATCATTATAATACAATATAAAACAGTCATAAAACCACACTTTTATAAACAAATCGCATTATACTATAAAAAAGCCATGTGAAACAAATGAGTTTTAAGGCCACTCTTAAATTCCCCCAGGGAGGTGCACTGCCGTAACCGACGGGGCAGAGAATTCCAGAGAGTGGGGGCAGTGTAAGAAAAAGCTCTACAGCCAGATGAATTTAAACACACTCTCGGAATCTCTAGCAACCCCTCGTCGGCCGAGCGGAGCAAACGGCCAGGGCAGTAAGATACAAGAAGGTCTTTCAGATAAGCCGGACCCTGATTGTGTAGGGCTTTGAAAGTCAATAAACAGACTTTAAAGTCCTCCTCCAGTCTTAGCCCATGGAGAGGAGCCTCAGCGGGCCCCCCACTGGTGGCTGGCTGAGCCCCCTTCCTTCCTCCTTGCCCATGTTCCTTGGGTCTGACACTGGGGAGGCTGAGGGAAAGTGTCACGCTGCTGCTGCTGCTGTTGCTTCTCTGGGTACCTTTCCTTCCTGCCATTTCTGAGGCTCGCAGCACCAAGGCAGAAGAGGACACAGGGTGGCTGGCAAGAGGCAGCAGCAGGCAGCCAGCCAGGAGGGAACCTTGCACTGCTGACACTGGGGGATGGGCAGGCCTGCAGGGGAACACAGGGAGATTGGCACTAAGCTTGTTGTTAAATAGATGCAGTGCAGTAGCCTGGTGTTAGAGTCTGCAGGGAGACAGTTCAAGCCGACCCTTTCTCTAAATACATATTCTCCTCACCCTGTGCTGCCTATGCTGACTCGGGCTTCAAAGTGCATCTCATCGGGTCTTTGCCAGCTGCTTGGACCGCCTTGCCTATCTAATTCATGTAACCCTTAGTCATATCAATTTTTTAATCATCCATGTACCGAGGTGGTATCGTCTTTCTTTGGTCTCTTCTGCTGCAGACTTTGTAAAAAAAGTCTTTAATCAGACAGGCAAAGTGACAAGGGTGCTGATGTGACCAATCCCAAAACGTTTTTTTGGGGGGGGTATTAGATTTAAATATATGGCCATAATATAGCAGTTTGAAATACTTCAGACAGAATTATACACTTTCCAAAATGTATGTATTAACCCGACAAAAGGCGATTTCGGGGGGGGGGTCCTCCTGTGTCATCAAAAGAGGAACACAAATTGTGATGCTGGGGGGGGGGTACAGTTGCCCTCCATGCCATGGAAAGGGCCAGTAAGGTTAGGAAAACAAGGGGAAACATTGCACTCCAAGCCAAAAGGTGCTCAAAAACATTTTAATATGCAGACAGAGAGAGTAACAGCAAGCAGACCTAGTCGAACACGCCTGAACCTTTAATAGAAACCTACAGAAACAAAGGAAACCTAGAAAGGGGTTACAGAAGGGGACCCTAAGATTCATCTAGTCTGCCCATAGTCTCTAGCACAGGCCCTTTGTCACAAACTTTGAGAGTCCTTCTTTGACTTTGGATGCCTGTTTCGTGTTTTCTGCCCAGGTCTAAAATCACTCACTGGTTCTGGAGCTACCCTTTTGCTGTTTGCTTGGCCAGTAAGGTTACTCAGTTCCTTTCTCAATAAAGAACGGAAACAGGAGAATTTCAATGAGTTTTTGATGATTTTTAACATTGAGTACAGTATTCATTAATTTGTATTATTTTACAATCTTTCAGTATTTGACAACTCAAGTTCTTCTATCTAGCCATCTATTTCTCTCTATATATGTAGAAATGACAAACACACTGTAACTAAATAAACACCATCAACCGCTTATCTTGTTATACCAAGCCAGAAGAGGAGTACCCTCCAGAACCGATTTTGGGTCTAAAACCAAAATCTCCACATTGGGAAACTTGGCCAAGAGTCTGAGGTGGGGGCATTCAGACTTGCTCTGCAAAAAGGTCCAGTTCTTGTTCTTGAAGCCTTTCAGGAAGAATCGAATGGGCCAGTCCTTGTAGACACGGTGGCCAACTCCACGGTGCAGATGACCAGGGGCTGCGGGGTCAGGATGTCGATGGACTCCAGGAAGGTTACCCCTGGAGGCTGCGGGAAGATGGTGCTGGTGGATTCCACCCAAGGAGAGGCCAGCCACTGAGGGACCTTCTTAGTCTGTGTAGTGACCCCAGTCCGAACACTGGACAGGTACAAGAATTGAACCAGAAACCAAATGCAGACAAAAGCTGCTAAGAGTTTAAGCTTAGCTCCCTTCATTGCCGATAGAAACCCTAAAATAAAGATGCTGTCTGCTGCAGATGGCAACTTCAAGTATGCCAGAGGTTACTCATTTCCGAATGTGCTACCCCAAGGCAATCCAACTGCAGCCATGCTTGCTCAGATTAAGTAATCAAATTCCAAACAAACCTACCAAGTAATGGAGCTTTTATAGGGAAGGGGATCTCACTGTGATAGGGACATGAACTGCTGCCTGAATGAATAAATCTGAAAAAAAATAATAATTCAGTGCAAGAGACTAGCATCACAACTGTGGCACATACCCCCTCTATGTTTTTAATTCTTCTGCTGTCAGTTTTAAAATACATTTTGAAATCTAAAAATACATAAATAACAGAACTACGTAATGGTGGCAGAAGGGGGGTTAAAAGTGGTAGAACCAAGGCCGCAAGGGATACATTCCCCAATGAGTCCCATCCCCCTTAATGTTATTTTTGATAAAGTCTATAAATGGTGGACTAGTGCAACTCCTTAACTGTCAACTGCTCATGCTCCTTAGTTCCTTAATACCTCCTCCAATTGAGGGCATCTCCCTGTACTTAGTTCCTCAATGCTCCCACCCACATGTGAATACCTCCCTATGCGTACTTCCTCAACACCCTTTTGAGAGTAACTCCCTGGGCTTGATTCTCAAAAAGGGCTTAGAGTGGTGCAAGCTGTGGCAAACAGCAGCTTGTGCTGAAGCCTGGTGCACCAGGGACCCTGCGCCCTATTCTCTATTGGGCAGGATCCTGGCAGCAAAAACCTGTGGCTTGCGGCAACCGTGGTGGTGCACCAAACAGACAGGGCACCAGGATGGTTAGCCGCAAGCAGAGGGTTGGTTATGTGCCACTCTAGTCCCTGTTTGTTAAGCGTCCCCCCACATGCTCATAAAGTAATATGTAATAAATAACATCTCTACCTGGTAGTTCAGTGCTCCCCCAATTCCCGATGTCCTCATAGTAATACAAGTTAACAAAATTCCCTTAAATTGATGGTTCTATAGTCCCTCTCCTCGATGTCCCCATAAACAAAGATTAAAATAAATGTCCTCACACTGATAATCCAGTAGCCCCCCCCCACCATCCCTGAGGTCCCCGTAAATAAATGTTACAAATTGCTCCTCACATTGATAGTCCTTTAGCCCCCATCCTCAATCCCCGATGTCCCTGTAAATAAATGTTACGAAAATCCCCTCACATTGATCATCCAATAACCCCCCAATTCCCAATGTGACTGGTAATGAGTGCTTATACTTTACAGTATGCACTAAGTGAGTGGTCAGTCGGGGGCCGGCCGCGGAGGTGTGAGGAGGGCTGTACTGGTCTCCGGCACTGTCTCGGGATGGGGGTGAGAGGTGGTGCTGGAGTTGGGGGTTGGGGGGGACCACTGGACCATCAATGAGAAGGGATGTTTTAAGCATTTATTTATGGGGACACCGGGGATTGGGGGAGAGGGCTACAGGACCATAATTGTGAAGGGATGTTTGTACCATTTTATGTACGGGGACATCAGGAATCTGGAAGAGGGGCTAAAGGACCATCAATGTGAGGGGCTATTTCTAACATTTATTTTCGAGGATCAGGGAGGGGGAGCTACTGGATTATTAGTGTGAGGGGATTTATTTTAATATTTGTCTACAGGGACATCTGGGATCGGGGAGGGGGCTACTGGACCACCAATGAGGGGATGTTTTAGAGGTAATAATTACTAGGACGTTGAGGATGGGTGGGGAGGAGTGGCTACTAGACCATCAATGAGAGGGGAGTTTTCAAACGTTTATTTACGGGAAAATCAGGGATAACAGCAGCTTTCTAAGCATACTCTCTTGATGCCACCACCAGATTGGGAGCAACTCCCTATGCTTAGTTCCTAGACACCCCACCCAAGTGAGAACAAGTCCTTATGCTTAGTTCCTTGACATCCCCATCCAATTGAGAACAGCTCCCTTTCCTTATTTTCTCAACCCCCCCCCCCCAAGATTGTCAGCAACTCCTGATGCTTAGTTCCTCGACAACCAACCCAGTTAAGGGCAACTTCCTAAATGTAGTTTCTTGATGTCACCACTCCATTGAGAGCAACACCTTATGCTTAGTTCCTAGATACCCCCTCCCTTTGTGACAGCAGGTCCTTATGCCTAGTTCCTCAACACCCCATCCAACTGAGAGCAGCCCCATGTGCTTATTTCCTTAACACTCCACCCACTTGTCAGCAGCTACCTATGTATAGTTCATCAGTGCCCTTCACACAAATAAGAGCAGCTTCCTGTGCTTAGTTTCTCAATGCCTGATTGTCGTCAGCTCTCTATGCTTAGCTCCTTAATGGTTCCAGCTGTATAGGAGCATCTCTCAATACTTAGTTTTTCAATGCCTCCACCTGATTGTCTTCAGCCCTGATTGAACTACTGCAGCTACCAATCGAGTCCTTACTGTACTTCAGGCAGATCACTTCCAACATGGCCTCCCCACACAGTCTTATACATCTCGGTGTAACCCCCCTACAAATGGGGGTTCCCTAAAAGTCTTCCTCGAGCTTGCCTAAATGCTCACTGCCAGGCTGGTGTCCTGCGTTTTAGCAGTTTAAATGTGATTGCCAGAGAGTGCCTGTATAGCCTCTGTGTACTGTCTCTTTAAGAGCTGCCTTGATTGCAGTTATAAGTAATCTGAGAGGTAGCTCTGTTGAAAGATGTAACTATTTGCTGAAAATCATTTAGAGTGATAATGATAATGTTGTTTGTCTAACCTGCCTTCTTTGCAGCAAGGACTGTTTTGTTTATCTCCACTATCTTGGTCCTGGACTGCGAATTGGACCAATCAAGTTCTGGTGGGACCTAAAATGGAGCAGGACTACAGGAGCTGTCTGGAGTCAAAATCTGTAGGAATTGTAGTTTTTGGCTTTTGGCGCCTTTTTGCACCTGAAGGGGGAGCCTTTGTTGTGATTGACAGACAGATCAGCCAACCAAACCTTTTGGATTCTGGGGAAAGTCCCTGGCTTGCTGGCAGTTGAGTCAGATCTAAGTTGGGAGTTGAAGAAGCAACATGCTTGAGACAGTCAAGCAGCCGTCTGAGTAGTTTCATGTGGGAGAACTGTGGAAAGGTCTGAGTTGTGGCCTGCATGTCTGCCTGCTGCCCCTGAGAGGGAGAGAAGAGAAGAGAATTATTTCGGACTAAATCCAAGTCTGTGAGAATGAAGTAAGCCACTGATTTTTTACCAGGCTCATACCTGAAGAAGACCGAAGATTTTGCTGAGTGCTATCGGCCTGTCAGGATTTCCAACTGCTTTTGAATCCCCGGTTTCTGCAGAGACTTTGCAATCATGACCGGAGAGCGGCTTGCCTGGTACAGTAGAATTTCCTTACATGTAAATGTGCTGTGTATTGAAAGTGGGTCATGATTTGGTTCCCCACTGTGTGAACTGTGTTCTGCTTTCTGGTACTGTTGAATCCTTTACATGTAAATGTGCTGTGTATTAAAAGTGGGTCATGATTTGGTTCCCTGCTGTGTGAACTGTGTTCTGCTTGATGGTACTGTAGAATCCTTTACATGTAAATGTGCTGCGTACTGAAAGTGGGTTGTGATTTGGTTCCCCACTGTGTGAACTGTGCTCTGCTTGCTGGAAGCTTTATCTAGCCTAATTGGAATGAATCCACACGTTCATCTCCATTCGGCCTGGGCCATGCCACCCTGGCCCTGCCAGACTACCCCACTGCACAGAGAAAGCCACTGATGAGAGACCTGCCTGAGGATCAGTCCCCTGCTCCATGCCTGAACAGGAATGATGCCTCAGCAAATTGTGTGGGCCCTGCTTCTCCTGGCACTCCAGATTAACCAACTGCTGTCTCGATTTTCGTCAAGCCTGTGTCCATTCTTGGGTATTGTGAGTAATCAACAGGGTAGCTCCCTGCAACACCAGCCTAATCTAAAAGTGTGTCATCTGATTGACTTGTTGTTTTCTTTTCACGAACTCAGCCCTCCGGCTCCGGATTACAAATAGCGTGTGTTGTGCATGTTGTTTTTTTCTTACATCACAGGGCCCCAACCAGCTGCAATGTTCCTCGCTAGCTCACTGTTCTCCATCTGGGTACCCAGGGTATTTGACTGTTTATGGCCCCCTGAAGTGCATGCATAACTATTTGATTGATACAGGCTTTAAGCAAATTAACCTGATTATGCCCCTTCCTTGTTCAAGTCTCTTAAATAAATCAGATCTAACTCTTTTTTGCATTTACCCTGATTGTGGGTCCAGGTTGTACAAGAGTACTGTACTGCTATTATTTGCTGTGTATAACCTTGTTTTACAGGGGGGCCCCAGGGCCGAGCCAGAGAAAAGTGCAATAGTGGGTACTTGTGTGGTGTATCGTGAGTATTGTGAACGCACTATTGTGCAGTGTTTAAGCTTACTAGCAGGAAGGGGGGGTTACAGTGTCCCAGAGGGCTGTGCCTTGGTTAACTTGACCACTACCAACCCTGACCTCCAGGTGGAGGCATCCATTACAGACCCTAGGCCCCTTAACCTGCTACTAGCCAAGTAGGCAGGGGTAGTAGCTCTTGGGATAGCGCCACCTAGGGGTTACATCTGTCAAATATCTTTTGATTTAGATTGCTTTGGCAGCTTCTGACTGCAGGGTCATGACCCTCTTGATCCCATCTGGTGGTTGCTAGGGCCAGGGGGCACACTGGGGAGACAGAAGCTCAATTGGAAGCTCCATTCTGTGAGCTCCCAACAGGAGCTAGTCTTTGGAAATAGCTCTCAGGCCACACAGGATCATGGGACTTATAGTCCCAGTGCCATTTTGTCCTCTTCACTGCCAGACCAATTGAAGGCTTGGATCAGGTTGTGGAGCCTTTTCATTTATTCACTGTATTTGGTTCGATTCCCCCCAGCCCCCTTTTGTGTCTGATGGGGCTGGGGAGATAACACTTCTAGCGGCGCATCTGCTGCATTTGCCTCAGTGCCCTGAGGTGCCAAAAACACACTGGGCCTTCCCTGGAACTCCCCTCCCTGCTGTGCAGCAGTCTGAGGGGGCCGGGCAGCAAAGCACACTGGTGGCTCATCGCTACGTCCAGTAGACACATGGAGGCAGCTCCCCCACCCTGGCAGCCACCAGCTACATGGATTAGGTGCATAGAGGTGCCGAAACTGTTCAGTCTGCTTCCTGACCCTGGTAGCAGTCGAGGAGCGGGCCAGGGGAGCGAAGTCAAAGTGGCTCACTGGCTGCAAGAAGTAAGAGGCAGCTGCATGTCCTGGAACCCCAGGTAAGCTCTTGCCCCGGGGTGGGGGTTACACCCTCCAAAAAAATACAGTCTCAGTGACTTTTGGTACCCGTCAGAGGCTTGACAAACTTACTTCTCCCTTATTATTTAATACTCTTGGTGGTGCTAATATTGAAGATGCCTCCTTCTTTAAGTACCTTGGGGTCTGCCATGACTGACATCTTGATTTCTCTGTGCACATTGATGCAATTCACCAAAAGCTGCACCTTAAGCATGGTGCTTTGTACAAGAATAAAATGAGTATACCGCCTGCCCTGCGCCGTCACTAAATAATGATCCTTCTATTTTTGACTACAGTGATTTAGTCTACAGTGGTCCTCAATCCTCCTTGCAAGACTGGACACCTTTTCCATTCTTTCTGTCATTTTGCTTTACATTTCCCATCTCATACTCACCACTGCTTTCTTTACTAAACTCTTTCCCTCCCCTCTCTTGATGCTGGGCGTCTTTTCCATTTTATCTCTTTTTTTACACAAATTCTCATTTGGCAATCTTCCTTCTTATCTCAAATCTCTTTTTCCCCCTCTTTCTTCTTCCTCCTACCCTCTCCGAAACAATACTTTCCATTCTCTCTCTTTCCCTACTAGAAAATCTGTTGTTGGCCAATCTGCTTTTCCTCCCTTCCCCTTCCTATTCATTCTGCCTCTTCTCCTTCCTCCCTAAATTCTCTTCTTTCTGCCTTTTGTCATCCTACCTGCAACTGCGTGTGACCCTTCCTCTTTTTCTCTATTCTCTAGTCTTGGCCTCTTCTTACTGTTCTGCTATTTTCCCTTTCTGTATATATTAGAGTGTGTGTTATTTTCTAGATGCTTTCATTTACTATTCTGCCTATAATATTTGTGATTATGCTTGCAAAACTATATTATTGTATGTTATCTTGTTATCTTTTATTGTTAGTAATCTCCTACTCCCCTCTCCCCAGGACATGATAGCCATGATTTATTTCAACTTGCCATCTAAACTATAACATTTAAACTTTTAAAAGCAGCCCCATTCACTGCAATGGACACTTGTCCCCGTGCTCCTCATACACTGATGTCACAAAACGTAATAGCGCAGGGGCGGATTGGGGGTAGAGTGCATGGTGCAGAGATACAAGGAAGTGGAAGGGATCAGCACGGCAGAGCTCCACGGAGCAAAATTACAATCCCTTCCCTTCTTAAATTGGGGCACTTCATAAAGAAAATTACAATAAGATTCAATTTAGGGGCACGTAAGGGTTCTTTGTGCTTCTTGAGGGGACTGGGTCAAAAGTTGCTCTTTAAATTCAGTCTGAAAGAAGAAAGGGAACGGACTGTTGGGCATGAACATGGTTTGTAGAAAGCAACCCAATGATCCAGAAAATTTGGCTGTAAGAGCACCATTGACACAAAACATTATCCATCAGAAAGGTGTAATTGGGTGACTGTGGTTCCGGAATCACTATCTGGATCATTAGAAATTACAGACCTGTCAGCATCTCCTATCAGGTGAGCAATACCATGCTGCATTTGATGAGGAGACAGGTCCTAGTCAGTGGTTTGCATTTACAGCTGACTACGGAATAAGCCACAGTCTTGGGGGTAACTTTATTCCGCACCGTCGCCAAGTACTGAAAGAAGGGGAGGGAATGCAAGATGCAGGTGCAGATTCAGACAAGGTGCAGGTTTTATCTTCCACACCAGATGATCATGAAGGCAAGAAGGATGGCTTGTGGGTGTACTAGTAGAGGTCTAAGTTGACATGGCTTCAGCATGTGGTACATTAGAATTCTGGACTAAATTTGAATGAACCTTGACAGTTAGAAGGTGCTGTTCCTTAACATTTATTCCAATTAAGTCCCATACTTTGTCAGGGTGATCATAGAAGTGGGGCTGATTATTAAAATCCAAAACTACCAGAATGGCTGGGTATTTAAAGTAATAAGCGAATCCCTTTCTTTGTAACTCCTTTTTAACAGAGTCAAAACCTTTCCTCCTTTCTATGATTCCCAATGAGAAGTCTTGGAATAAAAGTATTCTTTCCCCATTCCAGATTAACTGTTTCCTCTCTCTTGCCACCTGCATCACTTCTTCTTTGATAGAATATCTTATAAAGTTAACAGTTCTAACCCCAGGAATTCTTCAATATGCTTAGCTCTTGCAGTCAGCCTCCAGTGTTAAACTGCCCCGGAGAATGGGACTTATCCAAATGATGGAACACTCATTGGCTCGTGCCATCATTCAAACTGCTACCCTTTACCAACTGCTGCAGTCTATAATGCTCAGATTTCATTCTCCCCCTGCTTAGTAAGATGCATCAGAGATCGCTCATCAGAGTAACTGTATTACATTTGTGTTTTTTTCATGAAAAACAGTAGAATGTATTAATTTTTATCTGCAGCCTTCATCTTGATTTTGTTTAATTTAGCACTAGTTTAGCTTAAATTTACTTTAGTTTGCATTCCTCTTTGGTTGCTAGTAACCATCGAGGAACCACAGTTAGCTCTTACTTTCTAAAACTTTATTTACCTTTTGGTATATCAAATTTGTTTAACCCGGATCCATGCCAAACTTTTTTTGGAAGGCAGTGCCTGAAGTTTGATGGGGTAGAACAGCTAACCACTCCCCCCTGCTCAGGCCATAAAGGCCATACCTCCCACTTCCTTCCTCCAGCATGTTCTTTCACTACATAGAAGTTGGCGGCAGATAAGGACCATAAGGTCCATCCAGTCTGCCCATTTTGTACCTTATGAATGTGCTATAAGCCTTTACTCTGTCAATGGCCTATTTATTCATACTCATCTATATTGCTCCCTTATGCCTATCCCATGTCTGTCTGAAGCCCTGCACTGTATTCATATCCACCACTTCCTGAGGTAGGCCATTCCATGCATCCACTGCCCTTTCTGTGAAAAAGAACTTCCTCACATTATCCCTTAATTGGCCTCCCTCTAATCTCATGCTGTGTCCTTTAGTCCTGCTATTTTTATGTTGTTTTGCATACAAGTGCAAACAATATATTGTGGTAGCTTGGAGTAGCAGGTTTTGGAGGTGCAGTCGTGTTGTAGCCAATGGCACCACTGCTTTTTCGGGATGGGCTCTGTGGCACCAATGACATAGCATGCTGTCTATGACAGCACTTCAAAAGCACACTACCAACTTGAAACAATTTCACCACTGTAATGAGGGAGCAACCCATCATTGCAAATCATGCCTTGCCTGGTGTAACATTTCAATAAACATGGTGGCAGCTATTGCCATCCACCTCTCACAGTCCCACGTGAAAGCCAACATCAGGGGTGCCTACTCCCCCTGTTGGCATGCCCCCTTCCCAGTTCATTTGCAGATGGGGGAGCCCAATCCCCATTGGCATAATGTCCCCCATTTTAATTTGTCTGCTGAGGGGGGTGTCCAATCCCCCTCGGCATCATGTACCCCCCCAAACACAGACAGGGGGCTCAATCCCCATCAGCTTCAGTCCCCCTCCCAAAAAAAACACAGGTGGCACACTAAGAGCCCTCCTCAGTGTGCCAAGACAAATCTGTAAAAAAAAAAAAAAAAATACCTTCCCGCGATGTCTTTTTCCTTTTTAAACTGTAAAAGAGAAAACAGTCCCTTGATGTCTCTGGTGCCCCCTTCCCCAACCTGCACTCACCCTCTATGCATCCCACCACCCCACACCCCCATCACCCCATACTTACCTCCGGAACCCGATGCAATGATCTTCGGTGGAGTGGGAACACATCTACACTCTTCAAAGCTGACCATGAGCTGAAGAAATGCCGGTACGCTGTATAATGGCATCAATGGGGGGTCAACTTAGGTGGAAATCTCAGCCATTTTTGTGACTTTTGGCTCCAAATTTTCAACATGGAGTTCTTGGGACCCCACCTCATGAACTCAATCACTGTCATGTCATTATTCAGTCCTGAAAGGTGATTTCACTGTCACTGCGCAGACTCACCTTTCAGGACCGATTAATAAAATGATAGTGTCACTGTTCATGAGGTGGGCTCCCAAAACATTTGAACAGAGGTGGTGATACCGAAGTGCTTGACTATATATGACAGATTTCTTTGTGTGGCTCGGGTGATTACTTTTCTTGTGTACGTATCTCTGTCTGTCTGTTGGTTTCCTGTAAATACAGGTATATAGGGTTCCATCCTTAATAGTGACAGTGGTATCCAGAAGATGTACACTGGTGGCAGAATATTCCAAGGAAAGCTTTATAGTTGGGTGGAGGTTATTAAGTTCCTGATGAAAATCCTTAAGTGTGTCAGCGCCCTCTGTCCAAATTATAAACAAATCATCAATGTAACGGAAATAAGCAAGTGGTTTATGTGTACAGTGCCTTAGAAAATCCTCCTCCAAATTTGCCATAAAAAGATTAGCATACTGTAGAGCCATCCTGGTTCCCATTGCTGTTCCCATAGTTTGAACATAATGTTTACCATTGAAGCTGAAGTTGTTATGTGTCAGAATGAATTCAGTGAGTTTACCCACGAATCCAGGGTCAATGTTGGGGTCCAATTCTTTGTCATGCAGGTATTTGAGGCAGGCTGAAATGCCATCTGTGTGCTGAATATTAGTGTAGAGGGATGTTACATCCATCGTGGCTAAAAGGGTATCAGGTGGCAAGTCCTTAAAACCAGAAAGTTTATGCAGGAAGTGAGTAGTGTCCTGGATGTAACTATCCCTTTGTATAACCAGCAGTTTGAAAATAGCTTTTACAAACCCTGATATCCCCTCTGTCAGGGTACCATTACCAGAGACTATGGGTCTACCAGGATTACCAGGCTTATGTATTTTAGGCAGCATGTAGAATGTCCCTGGCTTGGGTTCACAGGGGATGAGGGCCTTTAGTTTGTCTTGGACATGGTTTGGAAGTGTTCCAGTTAACTCCTGTAGTTCTCTTATATTCTGTAGTTGGGTCACTTCCCAGTACTTTGTAGTAAGTAAGGTCACTTAGCTGCATGTTGGCTTCCGTAATGTAATCTTCCCAGTTCAATATCACCACTGCCGAGCCTTTATCAGCTTTTTTTATGACAATGTTATGGTTCAATTTTAGTGTTTGTATAGCCCTCCGTTCCAATGGAGAGAGGTTGTAACGGGCCTATTTCTGCCTATTAAGAATCTCACCAGTAACTCTCTGGCGAAAGCAATGAATGTATCTGTCCAGTTTCTTGTTACGGCCACTTGAGGGGGTAAACTCATATGGTTTATTTTTCTTATCCATAATGTTTTGACTGTTTGTGATTTCTTCACTGCCTGCGATTTCTTCTCTGCCATGAAAAAATTCTTTGAGTCTCAATCTGTGGAAGTATTCCTCCGTTTCACCACAAAACTGTATACTGTCCAGTGAAGTAAAACAAAACAGACTATTCAGGATACAGGTGAATTATACATGTACATCAAGTAATGTGGTCTATTTTTTCCAATGCAAGAAATGTCCTCACACAGGTTATGTGGGGGAGACAAGGCAACAACTCCGCACTAGAATGAATTCACACAGACATTCTATTAATATTAAGATGACTGACAAACCAGTAGCCCAGCACTTCTCCCAGGATGGCCACTCAATCTCAAATATGTCTGTGATGGTCTTAAAAGGACATTTCAACAGTACACAACAGAGACAGGCTTCTGAAATTAGACTTATTTTACTTCTCAATATGGTGGCGGATGGATTGAACATTGATGTTGGTTATATGACACATTATTACACTTAAACTTACACAGACCTTTACTTTAAAAGATGGACATAAATACTTTAGTTCTTCAGCGGGCATTTGATTTTGTAAGTTTATGGTTATCTACATGTTGACTTCTCACTTTAACACTGTGGTGAGTGTGTGTGCGTGTGCGTGTGCGTGTGTATGTGTGTGTGTGTGTTTTGTGTGTATATTGATGTATGTGTGTGTGTGTTTTGCATGTGTTGTGTTTTTGTGTGTTGTGGGTATGTTGTGTGTGTGTGTGTGTGTGTGGTATAGTGTTGGTGTGTGTGGGTTGTGTTTATTTATATTTGTTGTGCTGCCAGTGGGTGTGCGCTGGTGTGTGTGTGTGTGGTGTGGTGTATGTACACATGTATGTGTGGGGAGTGGCATGGGGCAACTGTTATGTGGCTAGGACACTTAGTTTTCATATATAGTGTACATTTACTTCCTTCTACTAGTTGTCAGTGGTTGGATTACGCACTGTCACATTTTTAAATCTGTTCATATTAAGATGCATATCTCATTTACTTGGGGTTCATAAAAGGTGTAATTCCTTTGGGTAAATATTAAGATTGGTGTGAATGATGCTGTATTATGACTCTTGTACGTGCAGTATATCTCATTCCTACTAGTTACAGTATCTTTGCCAAGGAGAGAGTGAGAGAAAGAGAGAGAGAGAAAGGTAAAAAAAAAAAGAAGGGGGCCTGGAGGATTTCATCCTTAGAAGTTTTCATTTAGATTCCTTAGACTGATTCTGTGCATTTTTGTTATACACTGACTCTGTGTTGAAATCTGCACTTATCAGGCTCATGGTCTCGTTTTCTTGGGGGTCCTTGACAAGTATTTTTATTTGGCACTTATACTTATGAGTGATAGTTGCATACATCATGTATATGTGTGTATGTTTAATTTGGGGCTTGTTTTCAACTTGCAGTTTTTCCTTTTTTCCTAATTTCAGGAGTTTGTCTCTTATTGTCTGTTCTTTAAAACACAAGGACACTTGCAGTGTAAGTTGTAAGTTCATCTTACATGTATGAGAGAGAATGCTATCCCAAGGTTTTTTATCACTAGAATGCTTTCTTGAAGCATACTGAGACATTTTAAAATTTATGTGAGAACTCTCTGGTTATTAATAATTCTCGATAACCTTTGCCCTTCTGAGGCTTTTCAGTTAAAAGCATACTGGTGTTAATTAGCTTCTCTGACATAATCTTCTGTTATGTTTTAAATGTATATGTTAAATCAATGAGAATTATTTCTGTTTCTTCAACATTATCTGGTGTTAATAGTATGGGATTTATATTTTATATATATATGAAATACAAAATCACACATACTCCCATAATGCAAAACATCATGGGCTGTATAAGCAAATCACCACAGAATATTATGCTGGTTCAACTTTAAGCAGAAATGTATGGTGCTGAAAGGCCTGTCACACAGTCTCACTACAACATAACCCAGATAGACCAACTTAGGGTAGCTGGTTCATTCCACTGGGTGTTATACAGATGAGGCACACTGATGAGTTCTGGTAGGATGAAACACATGTTTGTGTTTTCTGTTGGCACCTTTTGCAGACTGTATGAGAGGCCTTTCAGCACCGTGCATTTCTGCTTTAAGTTGAACCAGCATAATAGTCTCTGGTGATTTGCATATACAGCCCATGATGCTTTGCATTATGGGGGTATGTGTGATTTTGTATTTCTTTGAAACTTGGCTTCCTGGCCAATGCCCTTTTGGGTAACCCTTGCCTTAGTGTTTGTGCACTGAGGTTCTTTGCATTTAGCTTGTTTTTTGGTTTTATTGGGCTCACCACAACATAACCCAGATAGATCAACTTAGGGTAGCTGGCTCATTCCACTGGGGTGTTATACAGGTGAGGCACACTGATGAGTCCTGGTAGCACCCTTTGCAAACTGTGTGAGAGGCCTTTTGGCACCATGCATTTCTGTTTAAATCTGAACCAGCATAATATTCTTTGCTGATTTGCATATACAGCCCATGATGCTTTACATTATGGGGTATGTGTGATTTTGTATTTCTTTGAAACTTGGCTTCCCGGCCAATGCCCTTTTGGGTAACCCTTGCCTCAGTGCTTGTGCACTGAGGTTCTTTGTCATATATATATATTATAGTGGCACAGTTGTGCCACTATATTTAGGGTTAAGAAGACACTTCTATGTTAAACTTGACCGTGCCACTATATTTAGGGTTAAGAAGGCACTTCTATGTTAAACTCAACATTTTGGGCGTTAATAACTTTGGATCTGTTCAACAGATTTGCCTGAAATTTGGTATGCATGGTGGGGCATGATAGGTCTCTTGATATGCCAAATTTCATTTTGGTCAGACTTACGATCTTTGAGCATGAAAACGCTGAAAAATGCAAAGTTATCCAGTTTTGGAGGCAGTTTTGGGGGTTTTGTCCGTGGCCCTGTGCAGCCATCGTGTGGCATGCCACTCTGCAAGATAGCTCATCTGAAAGTGCTTGGCTGCCCGAACATGCTGCTTTCATTTGGTGAAAAAAATATTAAGGCATTCAAAAGTTATGCCACTTTAAGGTTCCAATTATAAGTCAATGGGAAAATTTGTATGGTTGTTTTGCAAACAAAGAATGGGGTTCTGGCCATCTGGTCCCACCTGGCTATCAAAGAATTTGCAGCCTCACAGTTCAAGAATCTTTGTCCCCAAGAATTCTATGACCGCGAGGTCCGCCATCTTGCTTTTGCTTTTCCGACCCTAAAAATTAAAATATCTCTCCTCAGGGGTCACTCGAGAAGTAAAACTTGGATGGGTTTTATTCTGGGGGCCTTGTTCTATCAAGCCATGCTTTTGGTTTGATGTAAAATGGTCCAAAAATAGACTTATCAGGTTTTAAATTCTTTGATCGTGGCTCGCTAATGATCTTTGATCGCGAGCCTGCAAATTCTTTGATCGCGAGCTTCTTTGACAGTGATCTTGCATCGCAAGGTAAAAATACATTTTTATCAGCGCAGGGGTGGCCTAGGGACACAGATGAGGGCGGGTTTTGTTCAGTGGGCTTTGTTCTATTGAGGCATGGCTGTGGTTTTATTCAAATCTGCCTAAAAGTCTAGTTTCAGCATTTTTTATTCTTTGATCGTGAGCGTGCAATTTCTTTGATCGCGAGCCTGCAAATTCTTTGATTGTGAGATTCTTTGATCGTGATCCTGCATCATGAGTGAGGGACGAGATGGCCCTTTTAAAAATTCAATTTTCTCAGCCCAGGGGTGGCCTAGGAACACAAATGAGGATGGGTTTTGCTCAGGGGACTTTGTTCCATCAAGGCATAGTGGTGGTTCCATGTAATTCTGCCTAAAACTCGAGTCACAGCATTTTTTATTCTTTGATTGTGAGCCTTCAAATTCTTTGATCGCGAACCTGCAAATTCTTTGATCATGAGCTTCTTTGACCACGAGCTTGCATCGCAAGGGAGGGACCAGATGGCCAGATTTTATAATGCATTAGATAGGGCAATTTCACCAATCTTTAAGTTTAAAGAGGACAGGACATGAA
This sequence comes from Neoceratodus forsteri, assembly GCA_016271365.2. Classification (NCBI taxonomy): domain Eukaryota; kingdom Metazoa; phylum Chordata; order Ceratodontiformes; family Ceratodontidae; genus Neoceratodus; species Neoceratodus forsteri. Next base: position 561,564,089 of record CM057458.1, read on the forward strand.
AAATGATACATGTCGTGTGAAATGTGCCCTGTCATTAATACTTATACTGTTGGTTTCATTATCAGCCTGAAGAGAACTGTTACTTATTATATTATTCTGTATATTATTCATTTAAAGGGAACAGGAAAGTAGCTGTTGGCTGCAGTATGGTTAATTGTGCAATTTCATGCTGAATAAAATCACTAACTATGATTTATTGTGTCTTGGTATCTATTTGTGTGATCTCAATACATGTTATGGCTACTAATGGTGAAGCCGTGCCTCAAGGTTCAGTTTACTGCTCGAACCTGTTGCTGACATGATGACGACTCGGATTATTCATTCTAACTGCACTCGGCTCTCTGTTCAAAATCAGCACTGTAAACACATAGTATGACTAACTCAAAATTAGCCTGCATCCCAACATGACCCTAAACCGAAACTTGATGGTTTGTTAAAAATGAGAGAGAGAGACAGAAAAAAAAACATAAGGATGCCAGCGTCAGTTTTCCTTTGTGAGTCTCGGTGCTCTGACAGGTAGAACTAAGTCAACTCAAAGCCGACTTCCGATTTACGTTTTTCAACCCAGAAGGAACTAGCCTGCATGCATCCCTATGTAAATCTAACTGAGACAGGCAAGGGTGTATTAAAATAAAAAATGCTGTAGATCTTAGCCATCAGGATGTCGGTGCCATCAGTGGGGGCGAGGGGAGGGCTGCAGACCAGGAATGGGAACGGAGACATTTGACTTTGAAGTGCATTGCTGGACTTACTATGCAGGACTATAAATGCTGGGGATGGAGTTGCTCATTTTGTTTTTTAACAACAAGCCAGCAGCAGTTACTCAACTAGTAGTCTGTTGCGAGGCATTTTTTTTACGTTGCAATGCTACTAGTTTAACTGATTTAGCCTCAGATGGGAGTTTTATTTTTTTAAATTGTTTTTCTGAAAGACAGAGCTTAATGTACTCAGCCGTACTGCAGTGCTTAACTCCATTCAGTGTAAACTGTCGGCTTGTTGTCAAAAAACAAAATGAGCAACTCCATCTCCAGCATTTATAGTCAGTTTAGGTTCATGCAGGGATGCAGGCTCATTTTGATCTAGTCATACTATGTGTTTACAGTGCTGATTTTGAATAGAGAGCTGAGTGCAGTTAGAATGAATAAACTGAGTCATCATCATGTCAGCAGTAGGCACGAGCAGTGAACTGAACCTTGAGGCACGGCTTCGCCTTTAGTAGCCATAACGTGTATTGAGATCATGCAAATAGATACTAAGACACAATAAATCATATGTTAGTGATTTTATTCAACATGAAATTACACAATTAACCATACTGGAGCCAACAGCTACTTTTCTGTCCCCTTTAAATATCTCGGAAACAATTTGGTCTTTTTACTTGAAATTTGAAGGGTGTTCTCAGCATGTCCTGTAGATGTGACTTATGGTGTTTACGTGTCAGAGACATTTTTTTTGTGGAGATATTGTGTGACACAATTTATGTGTTGCAGATAGTGTTTTGCATTGTGCTGGTGGCTTGAAATTAGTAGGGTACCTAGTCTTAGTGTCATGGATGTAGTTTTCAGTCGTTGTGCCTGTAAAATGTTAACAGGTGTGGAATTCTGCATCTCTGATGAATGAAAATCTCAAACTTTCACATGTTATGTCTCAGACACGGTTTGCTGTTTTACACTGAAATTTGGAGGGTGCTGATGGTACACAGATGTTTACAAGTTGGTGGGAGTGCAGGGCCCAAAGGTCCCGCGCTCCCTTCAACTTGCACAAGTTCTTACTTTTCTATTCTTTTCAGAAAGGAAAATTCTATGCAAAAAACTGCATTAATGCATCATTTAGGTTAAAGACAAAAGTCAGGAAATGAAAAATTTTAGGTTGCCCGGACCTCATCATCCCAAGATTGACAAATGACGGGTGTGTCATTGGTCATGAGCCTAAATGTCATCCCATTCTTTTGCTGTCCTTGTCAATATGATTACACACAGAATGGGTGACATTTAGAGCTCCACAGGCCCAATGACCTGCCCCGTTATTTGTCAATCTTGGGATGATTGGCAGGTCCGGTGGGGGGGGGGCAACCCTAAAGATTTTTCATTTCCTGACATTTTGTGCTTTATCCCTAAATGATGCAGTAATGCAGGTTTTTTGCATAGAATATATATATATATATATACATATATATATATATGTATATGTATATATATATATATAAATATATAGATATGTAATAGATAACCCACTCTTAGGTGTGCGGTCATTCTCTGATATACACACCCCTTGGTGTGCGTTGTGCTATGGCGCCACAGGCTGAGTGCATCAACCACCCAAAGGCGTGATATATCAGGCGCACTCACCCGTAGAATAGGTTATCATCTTATAAATAGCAAAATTGTTTGAGGGGGTAAAAGTGCTGGTGTGCAGTCGCTTTGATATACGCACGGTCATGTGAAGTGTTTTATACAATCAGAACTTTGGATTTGGATAGTGATTTTTTATCCATTTTATAAATATATATATATATATATATATATATATATATATATATATATACACACTATATATATATATGCAATAGGCATCCGCATAAACGAGTGTGATAAATCCATTTATCTGAGTAACTGTGTACATAAATTTATTTATGTACACAGTTACTACGTCACACTCTGTTTATGTACACAGTTACTATGTCATTGTCTCCTCCCCCCTTGCTGGCCAGCCCTACCTCCACCCACATCACTTTCACTTTCCATTGCGAAAGGAACTTTACATAGAAAACTGCCTACCACTCTAAACAACTCTCAAACTGCAAACTTTAAAAGGAGTGGCTACATTGTAATTTTGCAATTCTTTTTCCATCTATAAACTATAGGCAATAGGTCTCCACACCCCTTAACCTCTCAGCTCCCACAGTTTCTACCACTCTGATACCTGCCCATAGCAGTCGCTTGATGTGATGCTCTCTTCCTCTGCTCCATTCACTCTCTCCACAGCTCACCCCAACACTCCTTTGCCTTTATCTGTTATTGTTTTCCCGGACACAGTATTTAAAAAATAAATAAATAAAATACAATGCTCGTTAGTTTGCTATAGGAACCTCTCCCTGCACCAGCTGGTACCGCTCATTCCACTAGTGGTATTCTGCACTCCATGGCCACCAAACATCGTGAATGTGCTACAGTAAGTAAAATCAGGAAACAGAGTGGAAAAAAAATCAGAGAGGCAGAAGCATTTGGGCCGTTTGCCAAAAGGTGTCCTTGGTCTCCTTCATTAAACTCAGTGGCCTTGTTGGCCGAGATTTTTCTGCTCAGAGCCACTGCAACCATCAATGAGAGTGCATGTTGCAGCTTAAACGTGATGTTATGACACTGCCTCCATGGCAACGGCCAGGGCAATGACGCTTAAAAGAAGCAGAGTAGCTTCATCACACAAAATAAGCCTCTACACTTTCAAAAATAAAGAAAAATGAAAACTATGAAATTAAAATAAATTACCACACAGGGTCCTCTTCTAGTGCGCAAATAGAATATGCAGGGGGAACCTTGTGTGATATCTGATTTACTGTACACTCATGCTGTTTGACCTTAAACACCTCACTTGTGGTTTACGCCACTCAGGAGGTTACCCAAGGTCAAACAGCACATGTGCAGATAAATCAGATATCACACAGGTCCCCCCTGCATATCTCTCATCTGTACCTACTGTATATCTTACATATATAGTTATAAAAACACATATAAAAGTTCCTTAAAATACATAGCTATTTCAGAGTCTAATGATTACATATATTTAAATTAATACTATTATTTTGTCCATAAAATATATGAGCAGTCACTTCTTATGGGTACTGGCTACTAGGGATTATTATTGTTAGAAACATCTTTATTTACAGAGAATAAATAACTGAGGAGGATTAGAAAATGTTGCTATTTAACAACGTGCAAATAGGAAATAAAACAAAACCTACAGTATATCTTGATGGGTATGTCTCTGTGTTCCTGAATCCTTAATGGACAGGTGCAGTAAAGCTGAAAATTCTTCTTTTATTTGTCTCTATGTTTTTATAATAAGCAACTAAGTAAATCTAAATCATGTATCATTGTAGAAGGTTTTAGATATTCACACCTACCAGTGTCTTATATTTTTTTTATCAAATGGCAAGAAAAAAATCTAGAAATGTTGTTGGCCGAGAGACATCGGACATCACCTGACCATGCATTAAATTTCCATAAACGCATGGGCAGATGCCAAATCTCATTTTCCTCCCCCAAAGCCTCCTTACTGAGCAAATCAGTAGGCCTCAAAACAGAAAGTAAAAAAAAAAAAAATCCTGTGGTGCCATATTGAAAATCCAAGCCTTTCTTACTATAGTTTTTCAAACTTAATTCTTGTAAAGCAAGCACAACCTTTAAGCCAACAAACTACACTGTCACTATCACAGTACCTTAAAAAAGATTTCCCTACAGGTTAAAGAATCCAATCCAACCAATCCAATCAACTTTATTTATAAAAAGGCGCTATTCCAAAGTTCACAGCACCATAACAATAAATACATAAATATTCAGATAAAAAACATCCATCATCACAACAAATACTAACATACTAAAATGCCAGCAGAATAGGCCTATCGGTCTTTCACGTCTGCTCATTTGGTCAGCCCCTACCCTGGGAGCTGATCTTGCTGCCCCCCCTGCCCTCTCAGGCTTCTCCCTTCTCAGTCCCAGATATTCTCGCTGCACTGGACTTTGCTTCTAGAACCCTTCTCCTGTACCTGTCCCACCCCCTCTTGAACCCCTCCACTGTCTCTGCCTCCACCAGCCCCCCCGTGGCAGCACATTCCATGGCTCCACCACCCTCTCAGTGAAGTAGCACCTCCTCCTTTCTCCCCTGAATTCTCCCCCCTGCAGCTTCCACCCATGGCCTAGTTGCCCCCACCTCCTTTCATCAGAGCACCCTGACTGCTCCTCCCCTATTTACCTGCGTCATGCACTTGAAGACCTCTATCATGTCCCCCGGTCCCTTCTGTCTTCCAATGTGTACATATTTAACTCTTTGAGCCTCTTCCCATAGGTCTTGCCTCCAAGCCCCAGATCATTCTGGTTGCCCTCCTCTGGACCCTCTCCAGGAGTTCAATGTCCCTCTTTAAGTGTGGCCTCCAAAACTGCACACAGTACTCGAGGTGTGGTCTCACCAAGCAGTTATACAGAAGAAGTATCACTTCCCTCCTTCTGGAGGTGATCCCCCTAGTGATGCAACCCAGCATCCTGTTGGTCTTGGCCACTGCCCTCCTACAAGTCTCCGAGTTGTTCATCTTGACATGCACCACCACCCCTAGGGCCCTCTCAGCCATCGAGACATGTAGCACCCCGGGTGTACACTTGGCCTGTGTTTCTGGCTCCCAGGTGCAGTACCTTGCATTTTCCTGCATTGAACCTCAGTTTTCACTTTCTAGACCACCTTTCCTGAGCCTCCAGGTCCCCCTGTAAGGCCACCCTCCCCTCCTCCCAATCCACCACCGCCCCCAGTTTTGAGTCATCTGCAAAGAGACTCATCTCACTCCTGATACCCTTCCTTATGTCAGAGATGTAGATGTTGAACAGGAGGGGCCCAAGGACTGATCCCTGAGGGACCCCACTAATGACCCTCCTTGGGGATTTGACTATCCCGCCAACCACAACCCTCTGGGTCTGGTCCTGGAGCCAATTCCCCAGCCATCTGGTTCCCCACCCCGATTTCCACCAGCTTATTCAACAGGCCCCTGTAAGGAACAGAGTCAAATGCCTTGCTGAAGTCAAGAAAGAGGACGTCCACCGATCTACCCAGGTCCAAGGCACTCATAACCCAATCACAGAACTCCACAAGGTTTGTCTGACACGATTTCCCCGGGATGAAGCCATACTGTCTATTGTCCAGGCACCCAGACTTTTCCAGGTCCCCCCCTTGCCTCTCCTTGACAATGCCCTCCATCACCTTGCCCACCACTGATGTCAGGCTGATGGGCCTGTAGTTTCCTGCCACCTCCCTTGATCCACCCTTGTTGATAGGCACTATATGCACCACGTGAAAAGCTCCACCAGGGGTTTTGCCAGGACATCCACCAGTTCCTTCAGCACTCTGGGATGTAATTTATCCGGTCCCGGTGCTTCCTCCGTCTTAAGGGACATGAGGGCTTCCCTCACTCTCTCTGCCATGATTTCCACCTCCACTACCTCGTCTCCCTGCTTTGCCTTCCCCCCTCCTGCCAGTGATGGTCCCCCCTCTCCCCAGACCTGCTGATTGGTAAGGGTTCCCCCTCCTCAGTTTCACCATCTCCTCCCATGTATGATGCAGCCCCCTGTTTTCCTTGGTGAAAACTGAGGCGAAGTACTCATTTAATACCTCAGCCTGCTCCCCTGGGGCTTGTGCCCATCCCTCCCTTGTTTTAATCCTGCTAATCTGCCCCTTCACCCTTCATTTTTTCCCCAATGTATCTAAAGACCCCTTGCCCTCTCCTAATTTCCCTGTCCGAGTTCTGCTCCTTCCTCCTTCCAACTACCTCCACACTGTTAGGCCCTTCTAGCCATCAGCTCAAACTCCCCTCGATCCCTTTCACTCCTTGAGCACATGAAATGCCTATGGGCCACCTTCTTTCCCCCCACCACCTCCTGAACCTCCCTGGTCCACCAGCAGGATTTTCGGGCCCTACTGCATTTGCATCTCACTCTTGCACAGGTGCTGGTAGCATCCAGCACCCCCCTCCTGATGATTTCCCCCCTACTGTCAGTGTCCATGTCTGGCCCAATCCCATCCAAATGCTCCTTTAAGGGTCCTCCCCATTTCCTTGAAATCCACCCCACTGAAGTCACTTACCTTCGTCTTTGTGCAGCCTTCTACCCCTCCTAGGTCCAGGCAGAACCAGACCGTGGCATGGTCGCTCCCCGCCAATGGTTCCCTTACCTCCAGGCCCCCAATCTGGTCACTGTCTGCCAGGACCACATCCAGTATCCGTGCTTCCCTGGTCGGTTCCCCTACCTGCTGGGTTAGGAACGCGTCCTGAAAGACATCCAACAACCTCTGTTCCCTGGCCACTGAGGATGTCATAGTCCCCCAGTCAGTTCCTGGCATGTTTAAGTCCCCCAACACCACCACCCTTCCCCTGCCCAATCTGCAGTGTCTCCCAACATCTGTCACCAGACTCTCCTTCAGTTTCTCCGCCAGCACGGTAGTCTGTACCTACTCTTATTTTACTCTTGCCTTCCTTGTTATCAAGGTGACCCAAATTGCCTCCACGGTTCCCTTCGCTTCCTCTACTCCTCCTATTCCAGTGTAGTTTTTGACTGTTATTACTACCCCTCCTCCCCTTCTCTCCTGCCCTGTCCTTCCTGAACATGGTGTAACCCTCCAGATTCAGGTCCCAGTCATGTCCAGCGGTAGCCCAGGTCTCAGTGACAGCTGTCACATCCACCTCTCCCTCAGTTAGCATTGCCTGGAGCTCAGGCATTTTATTGCCCAAGCTCCTGGCATTTGGCAGGACTACCTTCCACCCCTTCCTATACTCCCATTTCCCCTGCACGTGTTCTCATGGGGATTTCATTTTCCCCTGGTCTGCACCTTACCAGTCGGCCTTTCCCACATTCCTCCAGCTCCCTAGGGGGATTGAAACAGAGTTCCTCCTTTATTGGACCTCTCTCACAGCCTCTTCTCCCATCCCTTCCCTTCACAAGTTTAAACCCCCACCTTCACCAACGAACCTCTATTTTCAACTTAAGGATTTCCCTCCCCTCCAAATTGAGATGGAGCCTATCCCTAGCATACAGCTCAATCCTCCAAGGTCAACCCCCAATCCCCCATCAACCCATACCCTCTGGCCCCACACCACTCCCTAAGCCACTGGTTTATCTCCATAATCTTCTTATTGTGTTTCCCCACTTGCCCTTGGCACCAGCAGGATTTCCGAGAAGGAATATCGTGCATCCTATCATAACAGACCCTTGGCAAGCTCTCTGAACCTTGCCTGTATCTCTAGCTCACTATTTCCCTCAATGTCATTGGTACCCAAGTGGACCAGTATGTCCGAGGATCCTCCACAATACTTTGCTGACTGATATACCTCATGCTTGGCCCTGTGCACCATTAGTCCAAGGAAGCATTTTGTTCTAACTGGGCAGGCTTCCCCTTCCCTGTCCCATTTGATACCCCTGATCATGGAATCACCCAACAGGAGTACTCTGACTGCCCCTTTTCCTCCATTTCCCCCCTTCCATGTCCCTTGTCCTTTCTACCGGCCCCTTCCCCCAGCCAGCTCCTTGCTCCTCCCCCTATCTGGGTGCCACCTGCTGCCCCCTCCTTATTTACCTGGCCACCCTCTCCCCTCCGATTCTCTCTCCCTCCTCCCGAGTATCCTTCACAACCCTGCTACCCTCCCACCGTCACTGCTCATGACTGGTCCTCCCCCTCCCATCTGCTAAGCTAGCCTGACTCGTCCTCCCTTCCTTCCCGTCTCCATTCAGCCCTTCCCTGACTGTCATGCCCCCTTGACCTAAACCTTCAGCTCCCTTTACTGTATCCTCCTTGTACTTCTGGTCCTTCTCCTTTCTTCCCAACTGGTCCTTCTCCTTGTGCTTTCTTTTTTTTTTCCAAATAAATATATTTTATTTTATTTTTCCTTTTTCCTCTTTTTTGTTTGTAGGAGGAGTTGACAGATCTTGCGTAGTAGACAGTGAACAGAGAAAAGTACATGCTAGCAATACATATAAACACATTGTGTGGTAAAGTCTTATTACAGTATTTGCTCTGGAACACATTACTGGATAATAACCGATATTCAGTAAAGATCTGGTCTTAGTCTTATTCACATAACCTGTTCACCTCGGTCGACCAAGTCCTTTCCATGTTCATCCTCCTACCACCCCCTCCCCCCGAAATACCCCCACCCCTAACAGGTATCTGGTAACAATTGCCTATGTTTGCTTTTTAGCCTAGGTATAGTAATCAGAAAGCATCCAAATTAGTGTATCCGTAGCACTAGTATCGTTCTCCTTTACCTCATTAGAATATCCTCGATATACCGGTGGATCATTAAATGGTCAGTAAAGTGTGTAAAAAGGCCTATACTTTCTGATAGTATTGTGCCTCTTTTCATGTGAGCAATCATGTTTTCAGCCTGTAAAACCAAAAAGTATCTCTTTTAGCCATTCTGCATATGTTGGGATATTTTGGTCACAACCAGTGAGCATGAGACCTTTTTACTACATATGGATATTAATGTCATGTACTTCATCCAGTGCCTCTTAATACTTCTCCATAATCTCCTATTATACAAATTTCCAGGCTAAAGGGCACAGATAGCCCTAGTAGTGGGTCCAAATTGGACCTAATACTGTCCCAAAAGGGTGTAACTTTATTACATTCCCATAGTATATGCAGCAAAGTGCCAGGCTTCTGCTTACAGTGAGAGCATAAGTTTGAGGGAAGTTTCCCCATTTGGTGAAGCCTGTCCGTAGTGTAGTATAAGTTGTTTATTATGTAGAACTGTAAAATGCGATATCTGACCCATTTCACATCTTGATACAAGTGCGACCAAATTTTAGCCCATGGTCTTGGGGGTTGAGGTGCTTGGAGGTAGTACTTGATCCCAGACATGAGTGCGGCATTCCTCGTATATCTTCAACTGCATCCCTAAGGAGATGATAAGTAGGAAGTGATGTGAGTAAAGTAGATTGGAGATAACCCGGTGAAGGGCCAGCTAAAATACGTCAGTACCCTATTCCAAAATGTTGTAACAACATGTGTTGTAATTGGAAGGTATTTGAAACGTAAAAGAATTAGGGAGATTAAACAATAAACTAGCTGTGCGAAACGGTATCAGTTTATGTTCCTGAAGTAGGTCCACTACTCTCAGTTGAGTATTTCTGGGCCAAAAATTGTGCAATAGAGGTGCTCCCCCCATTCTAAAGTTAAGGTTCACACTTATAGGCTGGGAAACATCCTTCACCAGAGATATCTGGAAAAAGTTACACATCTGGGTATGCACACGAAGTGTTGTTCCAACGGGAAGGGTCCTGAGACCTTTAGGCAGTTTTTTAAGAGGGGAAAAAATGAGAGTATTAAGGGATATATTATGCAGAGAGAGAAGATTCTGCCCAATTCGATACCACAAGGGGATGTATTGTGACAAGGTACCTTTGTAAATGAGCCTATGGCTCAAAGGTTTTTCAAACTGCTGTCTAAAATAAATAAATAAAATAAATAAAATAAATATTGAGGTTGTTCCTGATATGGGACATCCTTCATCCAGTATGCAATAACTGAACAACTAATGGAAAACTGATAAAGAAGCAAATCCAGGAGTTGCAAGCCCCCATTATTCCTACTTCTCTGCAGTTTAAAAAGAGCTCGGCAGGGTGTCTTGCCACACCATAGGAAGTTAAACATGAGTTGATTAATCTGAGTAAACCAAGATTTAGGTAAGAAAAATGTATCATCTGCAAGGGGTACAGGATTCATGGAAGAACATTCATTTTCAAAACATTTACCTGTCCCCAAAGAGTAAGTGGTAGCATGGCCCAGCAAGAAAGATCCGTTTTAATCTGAGTTAGAATTTTGTCCAGGTTGTATTGTTTCATTTTGGGTTCTGAGATGGAAAGGTATATGCCCAGATATTTTAGTTTGTCCTTAGTCCAGTGAAACCCGAAACGAGCAACTTCAGCGTGAAATGTGTGGACATTTAAAGGCATCATTTCTATTTTTGTAATATTAAGTTTACAACTGGAGAATTTACGAAACGCTTTAATGATTTCAAGTGCAGCAGGGATCGATTTTAGAGGATATGCTATATGGAGTAAGATATCATCAGCGTAAACCAAAATTTTATATTGGTTAGATCCAATAGATATCCCAGAAATATTTGAGGAGCAATTGATACGTCTAACCAGCGGCTCCAAATATAAGTCAAACAAAAGGGGAGAAAGTGGGCATCCCTGCCTAGTTCCCTGTTGCAACTGAAAAGATTGAGATAGGTGTCCATTACATAATATACGTGCAGATGGACAAGTATATAATAACCTGACCAATTTTATATACTGTGTTGGGATATTATATAGATGCAACAAGTGAAATAGGTATTCCCATGAAACCCTATCGAATGCTTTCTCTGCATCCAGGGAGACCAAGGCAGATGGAAGTCGGGACTCCCTGGATACAGAGATCAAATAGGCCAATTTACGCATATGATCAGACGAGATCCTGCCTGCAACAAAACCAACTTGCTCACAGTTGATGAGACATTGCCAGACACTGGATAGCTGAGTGGCCAACATTTTTGCTAGTATTTTGATGTCAACATTGATTAGGGAAATTGGGAGATAGTTGACGACTTGAAGGGGGTCTCTATCAGGTTTTGGGATAACCACGACCGTAGCTTCAAATAAAGTACCTGAGATACCTTGCTCGAACATATAGTTATAAGTGTCTAAAAGGACTGGCACTATTTGCTCTTTGAAAATTTTGTAAAATTCTACAGTAAACCCGTCTGGGCCTGGGGATTTATCTGTAGGGAGGGAGTCAATGGCCTGCTTAATTTCTTCCTGGGAAATTGGAGCTTTGAGCAAGTTCGCTTGACATGTGCTAAGTTGCGGGAGCTGCAAAGGCTGCAGGAACTGTTCTAGCATATCCGGGCAAAAAGGGTGGGAGACCTGAGAATATAAGTTTTTATAGTATTCTTGGAAACAGTTAACAATTTCTCTCGGAGAAGTGACTATTTGTCCTCCAGGTTGCTGGATGCTTGGAATGATTCTGTCAGAGGCATGTGCTTTGAGTCGTAGGGCCAAGAGCTTTCCAGCCTTGTCCCCCTGATCGAAGTACTTGATCTTAGAATGTACAAGAAGATATTCTACATGTTCAGTCAAGATTGGATTATATCAATCCCTTAGAACTTCTAGGGCCTTAAATTGATTCAATGTTGAGTAGGGAGAAAGTGACAATTCCATGGCTCTAATGTCTCTTAGTAAGGCTGAAGTAACCTTGGAAGTCGTCTTTTTTTTAACTGTGGCCATATGAATGATTTCTCCTCTAACTGAAGTTTTTAGAGCTCCCCAGAGTATATCTGCCTTAGGCATTGAGGGGGTATTTGTCCTTATAAAGTTAGTAATAAAAGCAGACAATTGGTTTTTCAGGTATTCTGATCGAAAAAGCTGACAGTTGAATTTCCATACCTTATTTCTGGACTGGGGTGGACTGGGGCTCCAATATAATAAGATGGGATGGTGATCGGAAATCACCTTTGGGAGATAGTTACAGGATGTTATAGTCGAGAGTCATCCCATATCAACAAGAAAATAATCTAATCGAGAAAATAAATTATGTGGAATAGAATGAAATGAGTATTCCCGCTGGTGTGGATAAAGGGCCCTCCAGGGGTCAATTAGCCCAATGGAGTCCATAATTTCTCTGATGGCAGCCTGTGCTGGAGAGGGAGATGAAGGAAGACTTGGAGAGCGGTTCATAATATTACAATAAACGAGATTCCAGTCTCCACCTAACATTATAGGGAGTCGGGACCATTGAGCCGAGTCATTCATGAGGGAGACAAAAAAGGATGGGTCATCTGTATTAGGGCCGTATATGGAACCAAGCACTACCTCCGATTGACCCAACAAGGCCTTATCAAAATGTATCTGTGTTGGGAGTCTACAATAGTATCAGCAAGACGGAACGCGATATTCTTTGTGATAAGAATCGCTACCCCCCCCCCAAGAGTATCCGGTCCAGTCCCAAAGGCCTGGCCTACCCAAGACCGTCCTAGTTGCAAAATCTGAGGGGGGGGGATAGGTGAGTTTCCTGCAGGAATGCTATATCAATGCCAAGTTTACGGAGATGGAACAGCATTTTGGCCCGTTTGATTGGGGATTGGGACCCTTTGACATTCCATGAACATACTTTGTATGAGGTCACTTTACTGATAGTGTTTCGTACCTTTAAGCCCTAGACCAGGAATGATCCTGTTTTCCAGGTTGTTAGAAAAACATCCCTTATTGAGGCACTGTCATACTGCATACCTGATCCCTCCCTCCCTCCACTTCCCCTTAACTACCCAATTGTCCCTCCCTCCCCCCTTGCCGTGTGTCAAAACTTTCCTGCACGCAGCTGTTTGGCAGAGGATCCCCCGGAACTGTCCCCCGGTTAGATAATTCTGTAAGATCCCAGTCAGGACAGACATCAGGTCAGAGGACAGTCTAGAGAATGCTCCGCTGAGGAGCCACGCATACCTCCCTCCCTTCCTTCTGATTCGTAACACCCTTTGAAGTTGCAGTTTCCAGATTACCCCACCACCACCCCAACTCCAAGTAATGAAATTGTAGCATATGAAACAGTATTTCTCATGCACCAAGACAATAACCCTGCATTCGTCCTATACAACTGGTAAGTTGTAAAAAATTTTTTTCTCAGAACTTTATAGAGCTGGCAGAGTCCTCTATAGTCCAACATGCAGGTTAACAATCCAGTTCTTCGAGAGGTTTGCACACCATTGTTGCTCAGCCAGGGAAGATAGGTCGAGCATCCAGTACAAAAGAGAAAAGAAAAAAAAAAGGGGGGGGAGAGATATGACCCCAGATTTGACTACACAGGTATTCCTCTTACCTACTTGTATCAGATTGTGATTATCTTTTAAAGAGATCGATGACCTCTTTTTACTTTTATTTTGTAATTATGTTTGTCATCATATTCCATACTGAGGGATTACAAAAACAATTACCCTCATACTAAGGGTCTGCACAATAAGTGCTTAACAGTACTCCCTCTCAAGATACCTTTTTCCCCTAGTAAGCCTTGTTACCTCTGCAACCTACAATCCAGAGTCATATAGTCATCTATAGTTACCTTCAAATGGGAGAGGAGCAAAAAGGATACATATTAGTAAATGTTCCCCTAAGCAATCCACCCCTCTGTCCTCTTTCTACTCCTTCGATCTCTCTCATCCACCTGCTTTGAGTTTTAATGTACCGTCTAATATTAGTGCAGCAATAGTCAGATAAACACACATTCACCATCTTGGCTTAACTGTAATGTGATGGTAGTCATTTGGACCCATTATTTATTCTCTCCCTCTTAAGGAGAGAAAAAAGAAAGAAGAGCTGGAGAGTGAATTAAAAATAGTAAAGTAAAGATAAAGACAAATGAAAAAGAAAAAGAAAAAAAAGGGGGGGGGAAGGGTGACCAAAGTTTGCGAGTCTAGTGAACACTCTACTGATTTGGATTCCCATCAAAAAGAAAGAAATGTTATTTAGACAGTTATGCCATTATAAAGTCATCGCGGCATTTAACATTTCTAGAGCTCGCACTGTTCTGCTGTTAATCCACTAAAGGAGGTTTTTCCGTTCGTGAAGTGGAGTAGATGCACTTCAAATTACATGGTCACACAAATATTCCTCTTCAAAGTAAAAAGAAGGACACTTTCCCCACTCAAGCTCAGGAGGGAGTTGATCAGCATTGTAGATCGGGAATTTCCATGTTGCTGTGTGCAAAGTATTGGAAAGTTGATGTTCTTCAGGTAAGTGCTGGGACTAAAAGGGAGATCAAACACCAATAAGTCGGGTCATGATTCAGTACGCAGGACTACGGTGCCCTCTTGTGGTAGTAGTCTCGAATATCACCTGGGTTGACTCGAGATAACGATGGTGCGATGTACTGAGAAAATATTAAAGCGAAGAAAATTTAATGATCCACGGGTAAGGTATCCCACTTAATTGTGCAGTCTTTTGTTTCTTAATTTCTTCCTCTTCTGAGGGAGATGGAGGGAGCCAAAAGAAGAAAAGGAAGGATTGGGAAGTACTTCAGGTTTAGATCACACCAGACTAGGTATTCCTGTATTCTTTCTATTGCTGTTAATTTCTACTCCTCAGTTGTACTTCAAGAGTCCCCAAGTAGAGAGTGAGGATGGAGCGAGGAAATGCATGGCTTAAAGTCCCAAAAACGAAGATTGCTAAGTTGATGTCATAAATAAAATATGTGTTCTCCCATTGCTTGTACACTTTCCATTACAGGTAACATAATTTCTAGGGCTCAGTGTGGCTTAAACAGGTCAGACATCAACATCCTCAACTCAGACTAAGTTTTCTCGGCTGTATCAAAACTTTTCCAGGTATTTTGGTGAAATACTGATAATTTAGATGGATACTGGACCCTGAACTTTATGCTGGTGGCAATTAGTTTAGTAGCAATGGGATGATATGTGGCCCTTCGCTGTCGTATGGTGGCAGGGAAATCCTGCGGAAAACGCAGTTGCTGACCTTCCCATAAAATTTCCTGAAGGCTCTTGACTTTCCCTAATACGTGGGTTTTATCCAGGTAATTGAGAAATTTTAGTATTAGGGGCCTTGGTGGTTGCCCTGTTGCCGGTTTGGGCCTAAGTGAACGATGGGCTCTCTCAATTACATATGTGGTGTTGTTGTGAGAGGGGCCAGCCACTTTAGTTAACAATCGCTGCAGAAAAGTTATCGGGGCCGCTCCTTCCGAGCCCTCCAGAAGGCCAAAGATAAGGATGTTATTGCGGCGACTTTGGACCTCCAGGTCCTCGAGTTTAGCTTCCATGTGACTAATTTTTTGGTGCAGTGTAGGGAGTTCGTAGTCGATTGATGTCTTCCATCCTTCCAGCGAGGTCGTCCTAGCCGCCACATCTTTAATTGCACGGTTGGTATCGGTAAGTTCTGTAAGCATGGCCTTCAATTCTGAGGTAAGTTCCTGGAGTGTTGATCGGAATGGGTTTAATTCCTCCAGAAATTTCTGTTCTGTTAAGGGGACAGCCAGTGGTACTAATATTGAGATTATGCCCACTTTAGAAGTGGATCCTGGTTGCCCCCTGGAACGCTTTGAATTCTTCTCCGGCGTCTGCGGTGGTGTGTGTGGGGGAGGCACCTGGCGCATCTCTGCCTCCATGCTCGACTAGGCCACAATCTACTTTCAGTCTGAACTTCTGAACTTCTAATGTATTGTCACTAAATCTTCCACTTTGATCACCACAAATTCAAGGGACCGCTGAGAGGGTTTGCAGTAGGTACACTCTCGAAATTAGTGTACTGGAAGTTAGTGAAAAAGTACTGTAAATCTTGGAGTTGAGGCAGTGATGGGCTCTCCGAGCTGCTACTCCTTTCGTGGCATCACGTGATTCTCTCCTTGTGCTTTCCTTGCTCTACCCCCTCCTCCTCCTGCTCTGCTCCCCCGCTCCCCCTGTTTTCCCGTATTCCAAGTCCCCCCTATTTTTTCTGCTTTCAGGCCCCCGCCTCCTGTTCCCCGCTCCCTTTTCATCTCTAACCGCCCCTATCATGGCTACATCACCCCCCACTTCCTCAAGCAGAAGTAGAGAATTGAAGCAGTTACTGAGCTTAAGGTCCAATCCACCTCCCCACCTTGCTTCCTTCTGTCCAGCCCCAGCCACCTACCTACTTCCCTGAGCATGCCGTCCTTTTGGCCCCCCTCTGTGAGGGTTCCCAGATACCTGCCTGCTTTCTTAGTAGTGTCCTCCTTTTGGGCCTCCTCTGTCAGGGTCCCCATGCGGCCCCAGAGTACTCTCCTGCACTCCTTTTCCCTATGCCCTCACCCCTAGTGCTTGGTGTAGCCCCATGGGAGAGCTCCTGCCCTGTTCACCAACCATACCTTCCCCCCATCTGTCTCCTAATCTCCTCAACCTCCTCCCTGAGCTGTGCCAGCTGGTGGCACACTTGGCAACCCCAAACTTCTAAGCCCAGTCCAGTATCATGGCCGCCCCACTTACCTGCTAATCAGGTCACCCACTAATCCTAGATACAGTTCCACAGTAAGCAGGTACCCCCGTTACTAGGTGCAGTACTACACAGTAAACAGCTTACCTAGTTTAGACTTAAACTAGAGGGTGCCTCCCCCTTTCCAGCAATGAGCTCAACACCACATGTTCTTTTTCCCTTCCTCCAAGTCCTTCTCCAGCCAGTCTTTTTTTTTGTAAAGTGCACAGCTCCTTCCCGCTTGTTCGCAATCCGACAATGGGATCCTCACTGGTTTCCTTGCTCTGCCCTTCCCGGGCACTTAATAGAAGCCGGGGCAGGGGTGGGTGGTATGGGATGAAAAATCCGGTGCCCTGGCCCACTCCGTGTGGCTGGAATGGCTCCACCGATCTGCTGCTGTCCCCCAGTGCCCTTTCCCACTCTGTGCGGCTGGGAAATAACTCAAAAAAACAGCTCCTGTTGGAGAATATGAGCTGGGCAGCATTTAAAAGCTGCCCAGGCTTATGTATTCCCTGCCACAGCTCCTGATTTGCTGCCTTCCTCTGCACCCGACTGGCACACTTGCTCCTGGCTCCCTGTGGCTGGATTGGCTACCGAACGATCCCTCTGGCTGCTGCCGCAGTCCTCCAGTGTTCTGACCTGCTCCGTGTGGCCGGGATGGCTCCCCCGATCTGCCACTGTCTCTCAGTGCCCTGGACCTCTCAGTGTGGCTGGGAAATAACTCAAGAAACAGCTTCTGTTGGAGAATATTAGCTGGGCAGTTTTTATAGGCTGCCCAGGCTTACGTATTCCCCACCGTAGCTCCTGATTTGCTGCCTTCCTCGCCTTCCTCTGCACCCAATTGGCGCACTTGCTCCTGGCTCCCTGTGGCTGGATTGGCTGCCGAACGATCCCTCTGGAAGTTGCCGCCATCCTCCGGTGCCTTGACCAGCTCCATGTGGCCAGGATGGCTCCCCTGATCTGCCGCTGTCCCCCAAAGCCCTGGGCCGCTCCATGCGGCCGGGAAATAACTCAAAAAACAGCTCACAATATGATTCTTAAATATTCTCACAGAAGGCCAGCTCAAACAAATAAGTTTTTAGTGCGGTCTTAAAACTCTCCACTGTCAGGCACTCTTCTATCCGATGAGGTAGGGAATTCCACAGGGTAGGGGACGCAAACATGAATACCCACTACCCAAATGACTTCAGCTGCACCCTGGAAACCTCTAGGAATCCTTCGCTGGAATAGCTGAGTGGTTGAGGGGGCAGTGAGGATGCAGACACTCTTGTAGGTAACTCGGACCCTGTCCGTGTAGGGCATTGTAGGTCAGCAAGCCAACCTTGAAGGTGATCCACCACTGAACTGGCAGCCAGTGCAGTTCGCACAGGACAGGTGTAATATGACTGGACCGAGAGCCCAGACAACAACCTGGCTGCTGTGTTCTGCACCAGCTCCAAACGATGGATATCAACCCCTAGAAGCCCTAGGTACAGGGAGTTACAGTAGTTAAGGCGAGGGGTCACAAAGGCTTGGATCAGTGTCGGAAGGTCACCAGACAGAACAAGGCACTTAATCAGGGAAATATTCCTAAAATGGTAAAAGGAAGATTTGACGACGTCTGACACCTGTGAGTGAAATGTAAGCTCATTGTCAAATATTACCCCCAGATTCCACACCCATTCCAAGGTCAGCAGCTGACTTCCACTGAGCCAAAGCCCGGAGGGCAGGCTGGCTGCCAGCCTCTCTGTCCTGCAACCCGGATCCACCACCAATACCTCGGTCTTGTCGGGATTCAACTTCAACCAGCTGGCATTCATTCAGTCCTGTATCTCGGCGAGGCAGTTGTTAAACACTGAGACCACACTATCCTATTCAGGCACAAATGACAGGTATAGCTGGGTATCATCTGCATAGCAGTGAAATCCCAGCCCATACCTCCTTACAATGTCCCCCAGTGGCAGCATGTACACCACAAACAACATGGAGGACAGCACAGAGCCCTGCGATACCCTACATGGCAGAGAGAGAATGAGTCAGCAGAAAAAATTCCTGACAACACACTCTGGGATCTGCTAGTGAGAAAAGAGTGGAACCACCTGAGGACTGTCCAAGACAGGCCACAGTCAAACCACAGATGCTCCAGCAACACCCCATGGTCCACGGTGTCAAAAGCTGTCGAGAGAACAAGAAGAACCAAGATGGAATGGCACTTCTGATCTCTCGCCACCAGGAGGTCACTGAGGACCCGAACAAGGGCAGTCTTGGTGCAGTGCCTCTTCCAAAATCCGGACTGGAGAGGATCATAGATATCATGGATGGTAAGATGATTCTCCAGTTGCAGTGCAATCACCTTCTCAATAACCTTTCCCACAAAGGGGAGGTTGGAGACAGTTCTGTAGTTAGCGGGACAGCCTGGGTCGAGTGAGGTTTTCTTAAGGAGGGGTGTCACCACTTCCTTCTTCAGGAAGTCTGGAAACTCACCTGAATCTAATAAACTCCAGACTATCTCCACTAGGCCTGGGCTGGTGACATCAACGCACCCCATTAAGAGCCACATTGGGCCAGAGTCCAAAGTACAGCAGGTCAGCCACAAACTCCGGACAATCTGCATGACATCCACAATCTCCAGCCAGTCAGAGTGCAATCAACTACACAGAGGAATAACAACCTCACATCGATTGCCGCTACCCCCCCAAAGAACGGGCTAATTGGATCTTGGACCTGAAGTCGGCAATCTTATCAGCAAAGCAGTTAGCAAACTCCTCACTCTTTTCTTGTGACAATGCTCTTCGAACTTGCAGACAGGCTGGATTGTACAGTCTGTTCACAGTTCAAAAGAGCTGAGCTGGTCAATTTTGAGCTGTGGCAATCTCCCTGGACAGGATCTCTGTCTTCTTACGAGTGACTGCAGATTGATAGTCCCTATAATGGTCCATCAATCTACAGTAAGTC
This sequence comes from Neoceratodus forsteri, assembly GCA_016271365.2. Lineage (NCBI taxonomy): Eukaryota > Metazoa > Chordata > Ceratodontiformes > Ceratodontidae > Neoceratodus > Neoceratodus forsteri. Next base: position 561,583,747 of record CM057458.1, read on the forward strand.
TGTCGGCATCAAGGCGTGATTTCCGCCAACACTGCTCCAACCTTCGTCCTACTCGCCTCAACTCCCTCAAGGTCCCATCAAACCAAGGGGACCAAGGGAAAAGGGTGAGAGTATGAACCCAGACAGAAGCTATGACATCCAGAGGCACTGCCACAGCCCTATTATAAGCTTGTAGATACTATGTTGACAACAAAATCCGCGACTTCCTGCAGGAACTGTTTCTCACCATCTGGTGGATGGTAGATGTGAATGATCTTACACCCCACACCTGCAACCACCTACACTCAAAGGACCCAGACTGCTCAACTGGCACAGCTACAAGGCCCAATTCTAATCTAAAACAGACTGCTAACCCCTCCACCCCTGCGATCCAATCTTGAGCGGTGTATCACCGAGAACTCAGCTGGAGCCGCTGCCTCTAAAATGGGTCCAGCATTTTCATCCAGCCAGATCTCGATGATGCAAGCCAGGTTCGTTGACCCAACAAGATCGGCGATAATAGCCGTCTTGTTTTTAATGGACCTGACATTGCACAACACCACTTGAATCAGATGAGATACCGGAGCTGGATGAACTACCAACCCACCAATAGTGGAGCCCTTGGGTAAGGGTACCAGAAAAGGTGAACCTTGTTCTAGGATCCATTTCACCCCAGGGTGTCTCCTGGTCCTCACTACCCCAATCTGGCTGCTCCGCTAACACCCCCCATGTCCAGGACCCCCTTCCCTCACCTTCTACCCACTAACCCCAGGGCCCTGCAGTGACCATAATCCGCTGGGGGCAGTGGAGGACAACTAAAAGGGCAGAGGTCCCAGAGCTCAGAGGGGGAGTAGCGCCTGACAGGGAGTGCAGCCTGAAAACACATATTGACAAAAGCCAGAACTCTAGCCCCAAGTTCCCAAACTAACACTTACACACACCCAGTCTACTATACAACTAAAATAATAAATAAAACCCCACACCCCCCAACTTAGATAAACTAGAAAATAAGTAAAACTCCAGCACCACTCCAACCCCAACTAAAAATAACCCCTCAGACAACTAATACTAAAATCCCCCCTTCCCATTCAGGAAAAAGACTATATATATATATATATATATATATATAATGAGCAAGTTCAGTCCATAATTTGGCTGCTAATCTGCTTTGTTGAGGCTCTCACCTCCAGCAGGCATATATTTAAAATGTCCAAAGGAAAATACCAGTCTCTCACTCCAGCAGTTCTGCGATCTATGAAATTTGTACAAAACCACTTTTATGGAGGTACTCTCACCACCTCCACTCAAAACTAAAAGGCAGAAGTGGAACAGTTAGTCTATCATCACTTAAGAATAGTTCTTTATCCATGGTCCATGAACAGGAGCACATCCAGTTGAAGGTTCCACCCATATTAAAGCCTCACCTAAAGACCTAGGCTGGGAAGAGCAACTCTCCCAGAAAACCAGGGCTCCCAAAAGGAAACCCACTGGCCACCCGTTACGGGATACCCTAGGGAGCAGAGGTCCTACTGCCCTCCAGCTGCAGAATCTCCAGTGCCCTACCAGGGAGGCTACCTGACCCACAACCAGCCACCAGGCTAGCTCCCTGGGTCAAACCACGTCCACGGCATCAACAGACAACTAACAGAATTGGCAATGACACCAAAGGCACAACTAAAACTCCAGATGAGGGAAGAAGCTGACACAGCCCTCTGATGACTAGGGGATTATGGCCTGATTTCCCCGGCCATCCTCCAACAGCCATGGCCAGACCCCTTCCCTACAGCCGGTTACGGGAATGCACCTCCATGGAGATATTTAAGAAGGAATTGAAAACTCATTTGTGGAGAATGGCCTTCTTGGAAAGTTAAAGTGTACTGCAATATGTTTGAAATTTTATTGTAATTTATTATGTTTTTATGATGTATTTTATAATGTTTGTGGTCTTTGATGTTTTGTATGGAATGTTGAAGTTTTAATCAATTTGTTCAGCACCTTGATATAGCGAAAGGCGCTATATAAATAAAATTATTATTATTATTATTATTAATTCCCCCCCCTGCAAAAAGGCTCCCACAGCAAAATCCCTGTCACCTGAGGCCACACACAGCCCCCGCCACCACCACATTGAGGAGCTCAGCGGCCAAAGTCCAAATCTTCAGTCTTGACCAAAATGCCAGCGCTCCTGACCAATTCACAATTCAGGGAAATGCAAAGCAGTAGCAGAACTGCCAGCACTCATGACATCCAATGATCTTCACTCCTTGGTCATGTAGGTCCACTCTCCTCAGAATGAGCTCCCTTCCTGGACAGCAGGCTCCTCTAGTGATGATGAAAACCAGATGATCCCGCAAGATGGGCTACAGAAAGAAGCCCAACCTCTCCAACGACTGCCTTTAGAGAAAAAGCTTGCAACTGCAGAACTGCCGCAGGCAGCAACCAAATGGAAGCACTCACTATAGCATACGAGCGCTTCCAAACAGAAAAAGCGTGAAATAATTCAGCGGGCTGATTGGAAAAGTTCCGCAAAGTTGGTAAAAGCATTAGGTCTCGGGGTAGACCGAGAACTGTGGCCTGCCACACTGCAAAATGGCCTAAACCTTCCGGGACACTCAGTAAGACTGGTTAAATGCCAGAATGCCAGAAGAAGCAGCCTGAAAAAGCACTGTAAACCCTATACTACCTCACTTCTTAAACCCTTACTAAACTATGAGTTAAAATAAAACTAAGACTAAAACTAAAAAAAATAACAAATAACAAACACAAAATTAAAATGCCTTAGAGCTAGTGTTCTGGCTGGCTCACAGCTGCCACCATCTTGAACATCCAGTGGAAAATATTTTCACTCTCGAGCAAGACAGATGTTGTGGCCTCTGCAGAAAAAAGCATTGTTCTAACTCGGTCACCAGCTAAGCACCAAAGCATGCTGTTTTGGCCGGGAATGGTTTGTGCTTGTTCACATCATTTCAACTGCCCCTTGGTACTCCACAATATGATATTGTAACATAATCACATCATTAATATTAGGCAACATTTACAAATTACGGAGCAAAGTGGACTGCTGGTCAGCTGTTCAGTTAACTGCTCCTTCTTGAGCAGAGTGAGCGCGCATCTCCACAAACAGAGCTGGTGGAATGGGTTTGAATGGAGCAGACACTCACACTTTGTGAGTGGAATGGGCATATTACTGCCACTCAGGAGTGGAGCAGGTTGGTTGTTGACTGCAGCGGGGGGGATGAGGGTAGACAGGCTGCAACTCTCAGGAGCAGAGTGGGTTAGTTGCTGACTGAAATGGGGGGGATGAGGGGAGACAGATGGCAACTCAAAAAAACAACTAAACAGTAAATTAAACTGTAAAGCTGATCTTCTAGCTCATTACATTATTTCTCTGCAAGACACCCAGCTATCTGCCTCTGCTCCGCTCCTGCTGGTGGTGGTGGTGGGGGACCTGACACACCAAACTAAAACAAAACAGAAGAATAAATTGTAACATAAAGGACTCCACATACAAGCCACAAAGCAGGCTCACAGTGCCACCCTCTGGCATAATCCAATATAAATATGATACAAAGAATACAAAATGGACTATTTATTTATGTACCCCCCCATGGGTGGGGCTTACCTGGTCTGACTCTCAACCATCTAGTCTCACTAGTCCCGGTCCATTGGTGCCCTTTATTGCTCCTGCTGGTCCCTGAGTGCCTGTTTTGCTGAGGTCCAGAGGAGTTGTGTGTTATGGCTTAAAACTGCCAGCTTGGTTGTACAGCGCTGTCAGCACTGAGCAATCCATGGGAGTGCCGCACAGCTCTGTGTGTGCACATTCAAGCTGGCTCCTGCTGAAACATGCGAGCAGGCAGACCAGTCAGAGATCCTGTTAGTGTAATGGTGCCTAAGGCTAAAACCACCCGGGCAACTCAGCCAGTGTTTCCTCTGTGTGTTCCAACCCCTGAGACCCTAAAGGTATAAGTGAGGGGTTGGAGATGCACAAGGTGAGAAAAGAAATTAAACTCTGCAAGCATGTTGTTAATCACTGTAGCTTTAAGAGCAGGGGAGGCTGCATTGTGACTGTGTGCTCTGCCTGTCACCTAGGGAGATAGCACTATGGTAATAACGATGGGCTGGGGGAGACTTTGCCATGACCCACTCTGCCACCAAACAATAGAGCAGAGGGACAGCTATCAAACCCTGGAGGTAATTAATATTAAAGATTTACAGCTTGTCTGCAAAATACAATTAAAGTTGGGACTGATGATTTAACCTGGATTGCCAGATTCTATTACAGCCATCTTTGTTGCTTTTTGGCCTGCTCTGCAGCCAATGAGAATGCAAGAAACCCAAACTAGAAACATGGAAACATAGAATTTGACAGCAGATAAGGACCGCTTGGCCACCTAGTCTGTCCATTTCCCTACCTAATGGATAAGCTGCAGATCCTAGTTAACCAACAGCCTACTTCCTCCTACCCCTCACTAGAATTGCCTTATGTCTGTCCCATACATTCTTGAATTCCCCCACTGTTTTTGACTCTACGACCTCCTCAGAAAGGCTGTTCCATGTGTCCACAACCCTGTCTGTCAAGAAATACTTCCTCACATTACCTCTGAGCTGTCCCCCATATTCAAATTGTACTCCCTTGTTTTCGCATCTCTTTTCTGAAAGATGCTACCCTCTTGGACTTTGTTGACTCCCTTGAGGTATTTGAATGTTTCTATCATGTCCCCTCTCTCCCTCCTTTCCTGGAGGATATACATCTTTAGTTCCTTTAGTCTTTCTTCATATGTCTTCTGATGCAGACCCTGTATCATTTTGGTTGCCCTCCTCTGGACAGCCTCCACCCTGTCTATGTCTTTGCGGAGATGGGGTCTTCAGAACTGTACACAGTACTCCAGATGTGGTCTTACCAATTGTCTGTACAGAGGGCCAACAACTTCCTGTTTTCTACTGGTGATGCCTCTCCCTATGCATCCCAGTATCCCCCCAGCCCTCCTAACTGCCTTCTCACATTGCTGGCCCACCATTAGGTCATTGGATATGACTACCCCCAGGTCCCTTTCCATTTTTGTTGTTGTCAGTATCTCACCCCCCACTGTGTACTCTTCCCCTGGGTTTTTGTTTACCAGGTGTATTACTTTGCACTTCTTTGCATTGAATCTAAGCTGCCATACATTTGACCATTCCTCCAACCTTGCCAAGTCCCTTTTCATCCTTTCCAACCCACCTTGTGTATCAACCCTGTTGCAGATCTTTGTGTCATCTGCAAAGAGACATACTTTCCCTTCCAGTACCTCTACAATGTCACTTATAAAGACGTTAAAAAGGACCGGCCCCAGTACTGAACCCTGTGGTACCCTACTAGTAACCCTCTTTTCTTCACTGTGGACTTAATTTACTATTACCCGCTGCGTCCTGTTGTCCAACCAGTGTTTTACCCAAGCTACCACCCTAGGGCCCACTCGCAGGCTGGCTAATTTGTTTATTAGTCTTTTGGTGGGACTGTGTCAAATGCCTTACTAAAGTCTAGGTAGGTCATGTCCACGCCCTCCCTGGTCTACTGCTTTGGTCACCCAGTCAAAGAAATCAGTTAGATTTGTCTGACATGACCTTCCCGCTGTGAATCCATGCTGCCTTGGGTCCTGTGCCCCACTGACCTCCTAGGTACTCAACAATTCTTTCCTTCAGAAGTGATTCCATCATTTTCCCTACCACTGAGGTCAAACTGACAGGTCTGTAGTTTCCTGCCTCTGTCTTGCTCCCACTTTTGTGAAGGGGAATCACATCCGCCTCCTCCAGTCCTCAGGTACCACCCCATCCTCCCATGATTTATTAAAAAGGGTAGTCAGTGGTGTTACTAGTTCTTCCCTTAGTTCTTTTAAAATTCTGGAGTGAATCCCATCAGGCCCCATTGCTTTATCCACCTTCACTTTTAAGAGTTCTTTCAGAACCCTTTCTTCTGTGAAAGGACTAATATCAACCCCCCTATCCAGAATGCTTCTATTGACTGGATTAGGTATTTCCCCCTGCTTTTCCATTGTGAATACTGAGCAGAAGTATTCCTGCTTTTTCACAGTTGCTCTTTGCCCAACCACCTTCCTCTCTGTTCAGCCTCAGTATCCCTGCTTTAGTCTTTCTTTGCTCCCTAATGTCCCTATAAAAGGTTTTATCCCCCTTTTTAACCGAGTTGGCTGCCTTTTCCTCGGTTTGGGCCTTTGCTATTCTGACTGCCTTACCTGCTTCCTTCTGCTTTAACTGGTACAGTTCTCTGTCCTGCTCCTTCTGTGTTTTCTTATACTTCCTGAATGCTATCTTTTTTTCCCTTACCTTCCCTGCCACTTCTTTTGAGAATCATGTTTTTTTTTCTTTTGTTTTGATTTGTTTATTTGCTTCACACAAAGACTTGTTGTCTCTGTGATGGCGGTTTTGATGTTTCCCCATTGTTGCTCCACCCCACCTTCTTGCCTGTTTGCTAGTGCTTTTCTGAGGCACTCTCCCATTTTGACAAAATCAGCCCTCCTGTAGTACAGTACCTTCACTTTTGTGTGGCTTGACTCTACAGCTAAGTTTATCGTGAACCACACTGTTTGGTGGTCGCTTGTTCCCAGATGGCTACCCACTTCAAGATCAGAGATCCTCTCTCCATCCCCATTTGAGAGTACCAGGTCTAGGCTCTCTCTGTCTCTCTCTGTCTCTCTCTGTCTCTGTCTCTCTCTGTCTCTCTCTCTCTCTCTCTCTCTCTCTCTCTGTCTCTCTCTCTCTCTCTCTCTCTCTCTCTCTCTCTCTCTCCTGGGTTCAAAACTAGCTGTCTGAGGCATGCCCTATGTGAGGGCATCAGGAATGGCCTTGCTCTTGGATGTGGCTGCAGCAAAGGCGCTCCAGTCAACATCTGGCATATTCAGGTCCCCCATCAGCAATATCTCCCCTTTCTCTGCCATCCCAAGGATGCCTTCTATCATTTCCTTGTCCATTTCCTCCCTCTGAGACGGGGGTCTGTATATAACCACAGTGCAGATTGTGGAGCCATTTCCAGTTTCCAGGGTGACCCATAAAAACATAGAAACATAGATTTTGACGGCAGATAAGGACCGCTTGGCCCACCCAGTCTGCCCATTTCCCTACCTATTGGATAAGCTGCAGATCCTAGTTTACCAGCAGCCTACTTCTTCCTACCCCCACCCCCTAGAATTGCCTTATGACTGTCCCATGCATGCTTGAATTCCACCACTGTTTTTGACTCCACAACCTCCTCCGGAAGGCCGTTCCATGCATCCACAACCCTCTCTGTGAAAAAATACTTCCTTAAATTACCTCTGAGCCGCCCCCCTTCTATCTTCAAATTGTGCCCCTTGTTCTTGCACACCTCTTTTTGAAAGATGCTACCCTCTTGGACTTTGTTGATTCCCTTGAGATACTTGAAAGTTTCTATCATGTCCCCCCTCTCTCTCCTTTCCTCGAGGCTATACATATTCAGCTCCTTAAGTCTCTCTTCATATGTCTTCTGGTGCAGACCCTGCACCATTTTAGTTGCCCTCCTCTGGACAGCCTCCATCCTGTCTATGTCCTTGCAGAGATTGGGTCTCCAGAACTGCACGCAGTACTCCAAATGGGGTCTCACCAACTGTCTGTACAGAGGGATAATAACTTCCTGTTTTCTGCTGGTGATGCCTCTCCCTATGCATCCCAGTATCCCCCCAGTCCTCCTTGCTGCCCTCTTACATTGCTTGCCCACCTTTAGGTCATCTGATATGACTACCCCAGGTCCCTTTCCATTTTTGTTGTTGTTAGTATCTCACCCCCCATTGTGTACTCTTCCCCTGGGTTTTTGTTTCCCAGGTGCATTACTGCACTTCTTAGCATTGAATCTAAGCTGCCATACATTTGACCATTCCTCTAACCTTGCCAAGTCCCTTCTCATCCTTTCCACCCCACCTTGTGCATCAACTCTGTTGCAGATCTTTGTGTCATCTGCAAAGAGACATACTTTTCCTTCCAGTCCCTCTGCAATATAAACACTAAAGACATTGAAGAGGACGGTCCTAATACTGAACCCTGCGATTTGCCCACTAGTAACCCCCTTTCTTGGAGTGGACTCCATTTACTATTACTCTCTGTGTCCTATTCTCAGCCAATTCTTTACCCAGGCTGTCATCTTGGGACCCACTCCCAGGCTGGCTAACTTGTATATTAATCTTTGTGTGGGACTGTGTCAAATGCCTTGCTAAAGTCTAGGTAGGCCATGTCCACAGCCCTCCCTGATCTACTACTTGGTGACCCAGTCAAAGAAATCTATCAGATTTGTCTGGCATGACCTTCCTGTTGTGAATCCATGCTGCCTTGGGTCCTGAGCCCTCTGGCCTCTAGATACTCAACAATTCTTTCCTTTAGAAGTGATTCCATCATTTTCCCTACCACTGAGGTTAAACTTACAGGTCTGTAGTTTCTGCTTCTGCCTTGCTCCCACTTTTGTGAAGGGGAATCCATCTGCCCTTCTCCAGTCCTCGGTACCACCCCATCTCCCATGATTTGTTAAACAGGGTAGTCAGTGGTGTCACTAGTTCTACCCTTAGTTCTTTTAGAATTCTGGGATGAATCCCATCAGGCCCCATTGCTTTGTCCACCTTCAGTTTTAAGAGTTCTTTCAGAACCCTTTCTTCTGTAAATGGGCTGGTATCAACTTCTGTATCCAGAGTGTTTCTACTGTTTGTTTTAGGTACCTCCCACTTCCTTTGTAAATACTGAGCAAAATGTTTGTTTAGTATCTCTGCCTTTTCACAGTCACCCTCTGCCCACCCTCCCTCCTCTTTATTAAGCCTCACTAGCCTCCCTTGGTCTTCCTTCGCTCCTGATGTACCTATAGAAGGTTTTAGCCCCTTCTTAACAGAGTTGGCTATCTTTTCCTCGGTTTGGGCCTTTGCTGTTCTGACTGCCTTCCCAGCTTCCTTTTCTTTAACTGATACAGTTCCTGTCCTTCTCCTTCTGTGTTTCCTTGTACTTCCTGAATGCTTTCTTTTCTCTTGAACCTTCACTGCCACTTCCTTTGAGAACCATATGGTTTCTTACATCGCTTCGTTTTGTTAATTTGCTTCACACAAAGGCTTGTTACCTCTGTGATGGCAGTTTTATTATTCCCCATTGTTCTTCCACCCTCCTTCCTGCCCATTTGCTAGTGCGTCCTTAGGCACTCACCCATTTTAGCAAAGTCAGCCCTCCTAAAATCCAGTACTTATGCCTTTGTAGCTGGCTGACTCTATTGCTGTGTTTATTGTGAACCATACTGTTCGATGGTCGCTAGTTCCCAGATGGCTACCCACTTCTACATCTGTGATCCTCTCTTCATCTCCATTTGAGAGAACCAGGTCTAGATTGCTCCCTCTCAGGTGGCCTCAATACTAGTTGTCTAAGGCATGCCCTTGTAGGGCATCTAGAATAACCCACTCTTTGAGTGGCTGCTGCAACTGCCTTCCAGTTAACATCTGGCATATTCAGATCACCCATCAGCAATATCTCCCTTTTTCTGCCATTCTAAGTATTCTTTCTATCATTTCCTTGTCCATTTCCTCCCCTGAGAAGGGTCTGTATCAACCCCGTGCGGATTGTGGTGCCATTGCGGTCTCCAAATTTACTCACAGTGCTTCTTCTCCTCCCTGTTTTCCCTTTTGTTCTGTTGCCTTGATTCCTTCCCTTATGTAAAGAGCTACTCCTCCTCCTCTTTTACCCTCCCTGTCCCTCCTGTAGATAGTGTATCCTGGTATGTTTATGTCCCAGTCATGGTTTTGTGTGTACCATGTTTCTGTGACTGCCACGATATCCATATGTTCCTCCTCCATCAAGGCCACTAATTCAGGAAGCTTGTTACTCATACTACGGGCATTGGTACTCATTGCTCTCCATTTTTTGATGGCTTTACCTTCTTTTGCAGCATCCCCCACTGACCTGTCTACCTCGGTCTTTTTCTCATTTAGTACCCTGTTTTGTAGGGAGAGGCTGGGATTTTCCTGCTGCTTATCAGTGCCTCCCCCCTTGACTAGTTTAAAAGCTTGCCAATGAAAGATTTAAACCGATTGCTCAAAAGACTTGTTCCCTTCCTGGACAGATGCAGACCATCCTGCCAGTATAGGCTGGTGTCCCTCCAGGTGGAGACCCACAGTGCCTTCTCTCCTCCCTGTTTACTCTTTAGTTCTATTGCTTTTATCCCTTCCCTTACATAGAGAACTACTCCTCCTCCTCCTCTTCTTCCCTCCCTGTCCCTCCTGTAGATTGTGTGCCCTGGTATGTTGACATCCCAGCCTTGGTTCTCTATGTACCATGTTTCTGTGACTGCCACAACTACTACAAGAGGAGGACTTTTGGGAGGTAGTCTGTTATTGTGCTGATGTAATATTGCCACTAGAATGTTATCGGGGCAATAATGTCACACACAACTTGTGCAACTTGGGTTTATTGCCTCCGGGCACTGTTGCTGATCGCCAGGTTGCCCTTGTTACCACCAGAGTGCGAACCAGAGTTTGTTATTTAAATATATATGGGGTGCTGTGGGCATAGCCCCCCTGTAATTGCTGGCACTCTGACTACCAGACATCAGATTGTCGGAGTGTTCTGCCAGGTGTCGACCAAGTGCTGGTGACATAATTTATGTCAGTAACTTGGTTGTCACACAACATGGGTGAATCCTCTTGGGAAAAGGTGAGGACAGTGTATTTGTGTCTTTTCCCCCAGCCAATCAGGTGTCGAATGAACATTCCACATATTGATTAGATGGATTGACAGCCTGATTGACGAACTGGGATTCTTACATTATCCTCTGAGGTCTTGAGGAATTATTCAGCTTGAGGCAGTCGGAGAGAAGCCCTCAGCTAGTAAGGAGGGTTAGACTGTGTCTTGACCAGGAGCTTTGAGTTTTGCCTGTGGTTTAAATAGGCAGAGTCAGGAGGTGTCTACAGGAACTCTCCATTGTCTGTGGTGCTAGTTTTGAAGTAACAAAAGCTGCATTGTAGTTTGGACCTGAAGTTTGAAAATACCTGAGAAACTGTTTGCCACCTCCAGCCTTAGAAGGAAATCCAGACCTGCTCCAGGAGGTGTCCTAGTCTGCTAGCGAGCAGAGGGGAAAAAGACTGTGTGATTCCTGAACTCCAGGAGAAGAGTCACCGCCAGCAGAGGATGGTCTGGGGAATCAGCCAGGTAGTATCATTGCCAGGCACTACCCATCATCTACTCCTGAGGGCTGGATGCCTGGATGGGTGGGGAGAGGAATGTGGACCTGGTCCCCTGCATTAGTCTGTCCAGCACCTGTCATGACACAGAAGAGAAGGTGACAAGCCGCAAGAGTCTGCCACTCTGCAGAAGTGACCAGCTGTAAAGAGCCTCCTATAGCTAAGTAAACCACAAACTTGCGTACATTGCTCGAGGCTCAAGAATGGCAGACTGAACAATTTGTTGTGGCCCAGACCCTTTGAATCAGTAAAACTGTGAGTAAACATGAGGCCTACCCTGCATGAGGTTGGGGGGGGGGGGGAGTTGTGTTAAAGTTCTGTCTGTCACTGTGTATGAACACTAGGCCAGAAGTTGTAAAGTTACAACAAATAGCTACTTGCTACCACTGAAAAGAGGTCTGAATTAAAATGGTTTGATCTCACAGTGCACTAAAGCCAACCAACAATATCAGGCCTGCAACTGTTCCAACTGGGTACGCAGACAGACTGTGGGAGCTCCTACCCTAATTGACTGGGGTAAAATATGGTACTAGACAGGGGTGAGAAAATTGCCGGTGTTCTGTTGTGCATGCTGGTGGGGGGTGGGCACCATTGCTAGCGTTGTAGCTGGGATTACTGTTAATATTTGCATCTCAAATTGCTTGCACCATTGTTCTTCCTGCATACCATGTTCCCTGCAGTATTCCTACCTCGTTTTATAATTAATTACTGGTTGACCTTTTCAACACTGTCTGTGAGCATATTATTAGACTGCTGATAATTATATGTGTTTTGAAAGACTGCAGCAAATGTTGGTATTCTTTGTGTGGGGTGACTGTGTGGGAGGTGGGTTGGTACAACATCCCAGAGGGTTGTACCAAACAGACAGCTGGCCCACTATATTTTAACTCTGGGTGGAGGCACCACACAAATCAGCTTTGGGAAAGAACCCTCCATTTCCATCCAAAACAGAGCCCAGGCCCCTCAACCTTGCTTGAGCTCGGGGGGTTGTAACTGTTTTATACATGGTGACCCGGTTACATTTAAAATTACTTTTTCTTTCCAAACTTTGGAAAAACTTTTTTTTTTTGGCAAAAAAGAGCCATTTTATAAGTGTGATAAGCCACTCCAGGGTTTGCATTAAAGCACTTTAGTGAACTTCCCAGGGGCCTATGGGCACTCAGACTTTGACCTTGTACCTTAGAACACCCTGGAACATGCATTAAAATTCTTTAATGCACACCCTGTCATGGCTTATTACTTACTAAATTGACTCAACTCTTCCAATATTACAGGGGAGTCAGAAGTAAAAAACATATAGAAACATAGAAACATAGACTTTGACGGCAGATAAGGACCGCTTGGCCCACCTAGTCTGCCCATTTCCCTACCTAGAGGATAAGCTGCAGATCCTATTTAACCAACAGCCTATTTCTTCCTACCCCCCACTAAAATTGCCTTATGTCTGTCCCATTAATTCTTGAATTCTCCCACAGTTTTAGACCCCACAATGTCCTCGGGAAGGCTGTTCCATGCGTCCACCATCCTCTTTGTGAAACAATACTTCCTCACATTTCCCCTGAGCCATCCCCCTTCTATCTTTTAAGCACAATCTTCATCAACACCTCATCGCCAAGGCCTCCTGTGACTGCTTCTCCTAAATTAGTCCTATCCACCTCTCTCTTGCCTTCCAATAACATCTCCTTTCCCTCTCTCACTTTTCACCCTCTTCTTCTTGCCCTCCTCCACCCCTTCCACACATTTCTTTCATCACCTCTTCCTCCCCTTTCCCTCCCCTCTCCCCTCTCCCCTCCATGCCAATGCTCTCTATTTTTGCTCTCTCTCCCCCCTCCTACCTCACCTCTACCTCCTTTTGTTCCTGCCTTCTGACCTATTCCACCTGTACCTGCCCTTACTCCTTAATACCTTTCATCTTTCTAAAATTTTTATTTAATATGTGAGCTGATGTGTATATGGCAACCAATTATGGTACCTGACAATGCCTCTGGCTGCCTAAATTTGTCTTATTTGTCTGATGTATTCTTGATTGTGTTTTGTCTTCTCGTCATCTGATGTGGAATCTTTGTAAAAGAGCCTTGGCTTAAAGGTGTTATTCAAAATCTTAATAAAACATTAAACAAAGCATTAGGCTAGGCAGACTCACTCCTGCCAATGTTGGTAGGCTCACTGGTAGCTGTCTGTCAATGCTCATACTTGAAGTGCCCTTACAACCCACTTCTGGATCTGGCGCTGTGTGCAGCTCACTGAACACCCCTGTGCTTGATACAGGTGTTACCTAACAAGTGGTAGCCACTGACGTAAGAAAATCATCCAACCAGTCCAATGACAGTGGACCTGCTGAAGGCCATAGCCAGGCCACTGCATCTAGCTTTGCCCATTCAGCTGCTGGACCTGACCCCAGAAACCTGAATGATAATGGGAGTACATCATGCTTACCCAGGTTGCACTGGGCCCACACAGTCCCAGCCCTTGCTACAGGAGGGGTCCCAGCTGGGTGACTTCCCACTGGTAGACTGATCTGACCAGGATTTTGAAGCTCCAGATGCATCCTCCTCTCAGAGACTCACCATTCCACTTATGTGCCTAACTTTGCAGGTTGTCTGGCCTCTCGGCTTTTCTAGCCATGAGGGCCATCAGCACCTTAGGTGTCATTGTTTCCACCAAGCAAGCTTTTATCCATATTCGGCCTTTCTTCTTGTGCAATGCCTGCATCTGTTCCTCTTGCATCCCTTCTGATCACAGCTCACTGCACATCTGTCTTTTGCCAGCCATCATACTACTGGAACCATTGAAATGATAAGAGGCTACTGTGTACAAGAAAAAGCCCACTAGTAATGGTCCTCCATTTCTCCTTCCAGTAGTCTTAGTTTATTGACTCATCTGGGCCCATAGAAGATGGATTTGCCATGGCAGTCTGGCTTCACACTAATGCTCCCCCTTGGCCTCCCTATGTACCCTTTTTTGTATTTATTTGACTAGTATGTGTCTCAAATCTCTTCTGAGATGTGAAGTAAAACACTGGGGCTGGGAACCTTGTTAGGGGACATGCTGTGGCAATTGGCAAGTGTAACTTCCAAACCCCTGTTCTCTTGGTGCCTTCTGTACTTTGCTGCTCACCCTGCAGTGTGTACCAGCTCCTTGTTGTGCTATGGTAGGAAGCAGCAGTCTGATGAAGCCAGCCATTCAATACCAAGGAAGCCTTGGATATCCTGCCCAGTACCCAGCCCAGTTGCTCTTCCTCCAGTGCCATGGGATGCCGTTCTTAGTTAAATGGGGAGGGGCTTACCCCCCATGCCAAACTTAGTGGTCAGTGAGCAACTACTAGCAGGCCTTGTACTGGCTAAGTAGCTAGGAAGTGGGTCCCTCCCTTCCTTTATGTATGCACTGTATGTATGTGTATATATATATATATATATATTATATGTATATAGATGTAGATGTACATATAGATACACACATTTATGTTTATCGTTATGTGTGTCTACACTCCCTTGGTCATTCTTCACTGTGATTAAAACACATAGAGAAGCACTCAATTTGTAGAGCAGAACTTCCATTTATTGAAGTGTAGCAGAAAGAACCTTTGGGTCTAATGTTTTTTGTTCTTTTTTATTTAGTTTTTTGTTGACCAGGTAAGTGCACTAGACAAATCCTGCCTATTTTCAGGCACGACCCAGGGTAGGGGGATACAGATGAATGCCAACTGGCCTTGAACCAGATTAAGCTGTTGGTGGTATTTTTAGGGAATCAGGGAAATTTGGCCAGGACACCAGAGAAATTCCTCTATTCTTTTTGATAAGTGCCATGGGATCTTTAACATCCACCTGAACTACCACCAGTCCAGGCAGATGGGACCTCAGTTTAACATCTCATCCGAAAGACGAAAATGTGACCCTTTATCAAGGGGCATGGCTAAACAGACTCACAGTAACAGCTTGTACGTGTTGAGGTTTAAAGACATATACACATTAGAATACTTTACATGCAGTCTGCTGAAACTCTCTAAAGCCCATCAACAAGAGGAACTTTAAGTGAAAGAGAATTGTTCTATAAATATACAGTGAAACCCAATAAATAGTGAAGCAGTGAGTTGAAAAAACATTATTGCGGGGCTATAACATATACAACATCGCAATTTAGTTAAAAAGTTGTAGTAATCTTCAATGTTTACAAAAGAGTAGTAAAATGCAACTCAAGTTTGAATATGTTAATTGATAATAAAGTATTACTATCTGGGGCTGCATAACATTAAAGTACCAGTAGTACAAAACAGCATATAAATATTGGACGGATGATGAGGAAAAGCAAATCAAATAGGAAGACATAGAGATACAGTAAGAATGGGGTGGGGGGGAGCAAAGAGTAAAAAAGGAAACAAATGAATAAAGTACCATATAAAAGGTGCAGGGTCATAATGTCGCAGGACATTATGCTGCATGACAAAATCGCGCTGCCAATACAGTGCAATTCTTGCCATGCAGCATATCACTTTTTTCTATGGGGGGCTGTGCCCCTGACCCCCCAATATAGATTCTCAACTCCGGGGGGGTCCAGTCGGGGAGCGCACAAAGTTAAAAAAAAAAATTAGTTTCTGGGACTGGGAATGAAACCCGGTCCCAGAAGCACTGCCTGGGTTCCCTGCTGCTGTGGCTCAGTCCGTTGAGCCACAGCAGCTGGTCAGTGGAACACGCTCCCAGCAGTGGTCTTATCCTCTGCCTGGGAGAGTGAGAATGGTGCAATACCGCGTACAGCAGTATACGGGGTATTGCACCATTCGCTTACTGGTGCAGCGCTGTACTGGGTTAGCCATAATGTCATACGCTATTAAGCACCTACCTATATGGCACCTATATGGCAGAACAGACAAAGAACTACTGCTCAAAAAGAACATGGTATGATGAGGAAAAATTTCCTAAGCAGTGATCCAAGTGTACTAAAAGTAGGTACAGAGGTGAACGAGTTTGGGGGAGGAAGGGGGGGTTAGAAAAGTGCAAAGACAGCTCAAAATTCAAATATATTAATAGTGGAGAAGGTCTCCTAGGCAGTGGTCCACATGTCAAAATAGAAAGAAAGAAATGGGCAGCAAGCAGTGAACTGCAGCATTCTAAATTTGTAAGTCTGTAAAATGGCAACAGAAACAGTTGATTTATACCTAGTGCTTTGCTCTTAATTAAAATACTAATATCAAGCTGTAATTATTAGGGCAAAGCACATGTAGAGGTGTAGGGAGACAGGACAGAAGGGAAGATAGAGGGATGAGGGAGAAAAATGAAGATGGGAAAAAAGTTTGACATTTAATATACAAATGTTTGTTAGAAAATGGGTTTAAAATCTTAGGATTCTGATTGGCTGCCAGACATGCCAGGGAGGCACTTTAACTTACATTATGAATGGAGGCTCATAAATAGAGGAATCTAATTGGCCAAGAGCTATTTGAAGCTGTGATGATATCGAGCTACATCATCATGGCTTCCAAAAAGTTCCGGCACCACCAGTCTCTTTACTCTCTACTGTCTGAGAACTATTTTTTTCAAAATGTACTCCTACACCACCCAAAACTCATTCATGAAATGTTTTAAAACCTGTTTGTTTTATTTTTTTTATTTATAAAACTTTAAACTCGGTTCATAATAGCAATAAGTCACTCCAGGGTGCGGTATATCATGGGATAGCGCCACCTCTCGGGTGGCTGGATGCACTCGTCCTGCAGCCTCGTGCCCAACCACCCAAGCCATGACGATATCCCATGACATACCACACCCTGACGTGCCTCATTGCATAAGTAGAGCCCGGCAGATAGCAAGTGTCAGCACAGTCTGCTTTAGAAGCAAACTGGTATAAATGTGCCAGTTTTGATTTTAAAATGAAGCCGCCACCATTCGTTTCCATTCACTTAATGAGGGACTTGCCCCCCCAGCCCTGCTCACAAATCCTGACTACAACTGTACTGAGATTTTTTCTTTTAAAAAATGTAACCCAGTCCCCAAAAATAGCATGTTTTGTTAAAAATAGTTCCGTGTCAAAGCCACTAATTATTAACAGCGTGGTTAAAAAGAGTGTAAACAAAACCACATGGGAAAAGACTGCAATGGGGAAAAACAGCAAGGCAAACAACTGCTCGATCCAGCAGGCAGCTCCACATGCTCCCCGACACCACAAACCACATAGCACGCAATAGGGAATATCATTTCTAATGCGGGTGGCTTCTCACCCCACACCTCCCGTGTGGTAGCGCCCCATAGTTAGGGTTAAGTGGCCTTTTTAATGTTAAACCCCTAACTTAGCACATTAATATCTTTGACTCTGTTTGAAAAAATGAGCCAAACTTTTGTATATGTTTTCTAGGAGGCACTGTCTTGATCTGTGGAATTTTTTGTAACAGCAGATTGTGTGCTTTCTTAGATCAACATGTGTCATTTTTTGTAAATGTATAACTTTTTTCCTATACTTAGCATGTTTTCTTATCCTGTCCCCTACAGCCTACATGGAATACAATTGTTCCTTCAGACTTGCAGGGTACATGTGTTATGTCCCAAGGTAGCACATTTGACAGGTCTGGTGAAAAAATATTAAAGGGTTTCCAAGTTATAATTTACTGTCTTCAGACCTGAGCATATGCAGTAGTGGTTTTCAGATAATGTTCTGTGTCAAAAGTAACAATTTGATGCTGCAAATGCTGGTTTTTAGTTTTGTGCAACTGAATTGGCAGAGCACCAAATATATTTTGTGTCATGCCAACTGCCATCTTGTTCATTTTTTCCACTAATTGACAAACATGAAAAATACATAAAAGTGTTGGGATTTTACAAATAAACATTAGAACCTAGTTAAACAGGAGCCATTTAGCTTGATTCTGATGTTTGTTTTGAAATTATGGCCAGAAATATGTTTTCTGGGCACCAAAAATCCCAGGTACCCAGCTTAGCAAGAGGAGTTGTTCCCCCACATTCTCTGTATGAGAACAGCAGGAATTTCTTCACTTCTACTGCTGCAGGTGAACCCTTGCTGCCGGCTGTAGAGTGATCTGTAAGCCACCCTTTTACCAGGTGTCTAGTAGTACCCCCCACCCACCAATCACTGTCCACATAAATATATAAATTTATTCCCTAGTGTCTAGTGGCACCCTCCACCCACCAATTACTGTCCCTGACTCCTCATAAATAAATAATGTTCTGATCATTTTATTTTTCCCCCCAGACTGCTGTTGTGTTGCTGTTTTGGTGCAATTGTACCTTTCTTGGAGTCTGTGGTCTCCACTTTTTCTGTTTGTTTTTCACTTGTGTTTGTTTCATTCATTCTTGTTTTCTGAGGCACTTTGGGAGTGTTGTGAATTGTTGTGTTTGGGTGTCACCCCATGCCTCTTTTGATTATTTTTTCAGTTGTTTGTGTGGGGAAGGTTTCTGTATGTGATCTTTTCTGTGTTGGCAGTTGTCCAGTTGATTTTTTCTGCTTTTTCCTGAATGGGTCCCAAATGTACTTTGATGGCAATAATAACTGGTCTAAAAGACAATCT
This sequence comes from Neoceratodus forsteri, assembly GCA_016271365.2. NCBI lineage: Eukaryota > Metazoa > Chordata > Ceratodontiformes > Ceratodontidae > Neoceratodus > Neoceratodus forsteri. Next base: position 561,602,443 of record CM057458.1, read on the forward strand.
AGTAAAGATTGCCTTTCTGTCTTCTTAAATGGGCAAAAAGAATAGCATGTTTTAGGTCATCTTCCTGAGGGATGCCAGGATTACAGAGAAGCAATCGAATGTTATTAAGTTTTTGTTCATGAACATAATTGTTACTGTCATGGATCTCAAGCCTGAATCTGGTAATCAATCTTCTGTATTGTGCAAAATAATTACCATTTCCAGATAGCTTAATCGACAGGCCATTGACGGTGATAAAGGTGACTGAATTAATGGGATACACCTGTAGTCCATCAGTCCCTGTGACTCCCTTTCCAGGCTCTGCTGCCTGATTTGCCGCTGGTGCAACCCCTGACCCTTGTTGCCATGGTAATAGAGTTAGGGTGCATAAGTATGGTGGCATCCCGTGGAGGCTGTGGGGCTCTGTTCCTACAAGTCCTTATTCTAGAAGGGCTTTTGCCCTTGAAACCATCTCTGGTGCCCCTGTGGTGTTGTGCACGGTCACACTTTTTGTTCTGTTCCATCAGGGTTCCAGTCATGAACCCCTAGTCCAGTTGGGAGCACATACGAAGCTCTTCATTGCCAGCAGGAGGCCACCTTTGATGTGTGGCAGGAGCAATTGCTGTGATGGTGCAGTAAGCACAGAAAAAAATCCGTTCTCTTCTCTCTGGTGCAACTCTCCTCCAGTTTTCCATTACAGAGGGGAAGTCCTTGGAGGCCGGATAAGATGCAGAAGGATGGCTGTTCAGCAGGGCTCCGTAAAGCTGAAAGGTAAGCCCTTACACACTGAGGGAGTTTACAAGAGAATTATATCTACAGGACAGGAATGACCAACATAAACAGATGAAGCTTTAGGGAAAAGCTCTTGGGTAAGATACACAGTTACAGTCAGGAGTGGCTGCATTTAGAGGCTCTCTATTCTTCTACCCCTGAAAACTGCTATACACACATGCCTGAGTTACCTGCTGGGGGAACTACATCACAGTGAAAATGATGATTGCTAGATATTTGCAGCTGCAAATGTCTTTTTTTTATACTTAGTTTATTATCATTCATTTGCCAGCATTTGCTACATCATTTGCTTATTGTTCTTTGGGGTAAAAGCCCCTAGCACCGACAACATCACAGAAATATTTCAGTACTGTTAGTTCGCAGTAGTCAACCTTACTACAGTCTAGCTATAACAGTAACAGTAAATGCAACTGTCTGGGATGTGTTCCATCGCTCCACTATCTACAACCAGTTATCTCATATCCAGAAAATACCTATAACAGGAGTTAATCAGGGGATATTCTCTGACTCTGGGGGAAGGTGTAAATATTTCTTTTAGTTCAATTCAGGTATCTCTCTCTTAACCACTGTCATCGAGTAACCATCTGGTCCATTTCTGTTGATATATTTGTGGCTTTTGTTTGAGATTGATCGTTAACCTCTCCATCAAATGTATGGATTCGACCATATCCTTCCATTCCCCTACCCCTGGGGATCTCAGCTGCAACCAGTTCTTTGTGATCATTTTTAAGGCAGCCCCAACCAGGATCTTCCATAGGTATCTGGCATCCTTATCTCTAACCTCCCCTGGGTTTAATCCTAAAACTAAGTGTCTAGGTCCTAACTGCGTCTGAATTGAGAATATCTGTTCTAGATGTTTTCTTACCTCCCTCCAATATAAGGTGATACCTGAACATGACCACAATACATGTGCCTGTGAGGCATGTTGTTCTCTGCAAATGGGTTTTAATGCCACAAGCATCTAAATTGCGATCACCACACAATTCTAGGTATGGCATCACATACCACAATACCAGGCACAAAGGCTGTGGCTTGAAGTGCTACCACCTCAGTTATACTCCACCCCACCCCACCCTTATACTTTATGACCCTCTTGTGGATTGAGTCTTGTGTATTTTTTCTGTCCCTTGCCAGTCCTCCTTGGGGGTCTAGGCCCCTTACTGCTCCATTTGCTGTCTATAATCTTTGGTGTCCAATGGAATTCCTCACCCTAGCCTCCATTCCCTGTGCCCTTTGCTTTCATTACTAGTCCTTTGGTGATCTTAGCCCTACTTAGATCAATGTTGCACCTGCTGCACACCTTCCCCACCCCTACAGAGATGTTTCTCACAGTCACACAGGGGTCAGAGGTGCTGGAAATGATGTATGCTGCCAAGAAGCATCTGTGCATAGTGCAGTTCATTAGTGTGCCAGCCCCCACTCCTTTCCCCATGCCAGAGCAATGAACATAGTGCCAGCACTGGGATTTGTGCTACCTCTTTGTGAATAGCACAATGAGATGCACATTAGAGCAATGATGAAAACAAGGTCCCTGGTTTTCATGAAAATATATTCAGCAATACAAAATGGAAGATCTTGAATTTACATTTTTGAAGAATTCTATGTAATGAAGTTCTGGTGATGCCAATTGTGAATTTGTTGTTGGAAACCAGAAATCTCTTTAAATTCTTTGATGGCTAAAATAGTCAATTTGGGCTATTAGAAAAAATACTCCAGGTTTTGTGGTGCTCAGCAATAATGTTTCCTCTTTTCTAGACATGTCAATGAGCATCATAAGTGAAGAACCATTGAGAAGAGTCAAGGCCACCATCACTTTGCACGTGCCTGTCTTCCTGCAGTTTGCTAGCTGACCACTAGAGCCCACAGGGTAAAGGGCTTGTGGAGGCACACAAACACGCAACCCTGTTTTTGCACAAGGTCAACAAGTGGATGCTGTATATTTATAGCATTTAAAAACTGCGACACCATGAGGCATTGTGTATTACAGCTAACTGTGACTGAAGACATCAAGTCAGGAGTAACAGTGGGAGGCAGTATAGCATAGTGGTTAAGAGCCCTGAGCTGCAAACCTGGAGAGCTGGGTTGGAATCCCACAGCCACCACTTGCATACTGTTGGAATATGAGCAAGTCACCTACTGTAATTTCCCTGTACTCCCAGGAGGTGCTTAGAAACAAGCCTCAGCTTAGTGTGTTTTTCCTGGCCAAAACCTGTAAAATAAAAACAAAAAAAAAGAGTAGTCGCAAGATATTTTTAGTCTTGATGAAACCTGATGCCGGGCACCACTGTAGATAGTTGTTGAAATTAAATTTCTCTTAATGCAGCCAACTGTGGGAGTCTAATGGCATCTGATAATCCGCAAAGTACTCACATCACGATTGTATTAATAGTTTAATGGATGACTGATGAATGAAAATTGAAAAATAAATGATGCAAATTAGGCCTCAGCACCACATGCTGATTAATCAGGTCTGTGCTTTTTTCTTAAAGGGAGCAGTTCTTAGGCATAATGGACTGTCAGTCTGGGTAAAGCCTGCAATAGTTTGTCATAAATGTACAGTACTGCAGGGCAGAAAATGCGATTAAATCCATTTTGTTCAGAAAGGGCTGGAAAGTGTTTTCTGGAGTCACAACAGGCATTTGCTTAGCTGAAACTCTAGCTGCATCTGTGAGCATCCAGAACTGTGGATGAAGAATGCAAGCTTTAAAAGGGATAATAAAATACATGGAATAGCATTTGGGTAGATACGATTCACAAACTATCATTAATTTGTCAGATTCTAACATGTAATTGTAGCACTCATCTGCTATAGACATGATCCACATGAACTACTCTTTGCAAGTAATGTTTGTTGGTGCATGAATGCAGAAAATCTTTAATGCTGTTGTCAGTACCTGGTGCCTCACTGCTCTCTGACTGATGAACTGAACATACAATATAACACGTTTAGTTTAGTTAGTTTAGTTTTATTTTGTTAACCTGGTACGGTATTAAACCGGGAGAATGGCTGGAGGCTAGAAAGACAACCCTGACATTCTCAGAAATCCTCCCAGTGTGGGGAAAAGGGGACTGCAAAGAAAATCAGGAATAAGGACATTGAGTAGTTCAACACTTGACTACATGGATGGTGTCATGAAAAAGGAAATCACGTCATAGGCTCATGGGGGAGCTTCTGAGACAGAAAGCTTTTCAGGTTTGATGAACTTCAACTAACAAAGGAAGGAGTGAGTGCACTTAGGCAGAAATTCAATGTCCATCTCAACCATTTAAACTAGGTGAGGGGGAGTCTAATGCTAGGGAACCTATCAGAAAATACACTTCTGATTGGAACTTAGTCATCACTCCCCATAGCAGAATCTCCTGACTTAAGAAGACACTTAGAAAATGGTTGGAAACTATCAGGAACTGAACACAGGGCCATGCATCCGCAGGCCCAAGAGTAGAACCAATAATAACAAATAGCAGCGGGGTACCAGACCATGGAAAGGGATATGCATCAATGCCAGAAGCCTGGGAAACAAAATAAGTGACCTGCAGGCAATGATGGTAGATTCTCTAGCGGACCTGGTGGCCATCACGGAGACTTGGGCCTTAGAAAAAAATGACTGGGACGTTTTGGTACCGGTCTATGTCCTGTTCAGACAGGATAGAAGGGAAGTTGGGGGGAGGGGGAGTGTGGTCAATTGGGGTAATATCAAGAGCTGTGCTAGCCTAGCACTGTGAGGAAGCACCGCTTGTATCTTGGTGTTTTTTTAAAATAGTTTAACATTCATTTTCCAAAACCAGGGATGGGGTTACATTTTTAAAAGCAGACAATGGCAGTAGAGTTGGGGGCTGTGTGTGTGTGTGTGTGTGTATGCTTCCACTGCTATTTTCTAAATATATATATACTGTATATATATATATTTTGCAAAAAACTACATTAATGCACTGGTTAGGGTTGATATCATGCTTTTGATATGGAATGTGGTGCTAGGGTCCCCGACCCTTATGCTCCCACCCTCCCCCACCAACGTGCATCACCCCATCCCACCACTCCACCCTCCACACACCAACAGGCATCGGGGTGTGCCTTGGGGTCATCTGCCCTAATGATCACTCCATTCCATAAGTAAATAAACTGAGATAGACCCTAACACTCACCCCATTCTCCGATACTATGTCCATCTGAACTTATTTACTTATGGAAAGGGGTGTTAGGGTCCATCTCAGCTTATTTATTTATGCAATGGGGTCCAGGTCACACTGTGTAGGCTGCAGCTTTGAGATTATCCCCACCACCTCCTCCACCCCAACCAGTTCAAACTCATCCCAGACAGGAGGAGTGTTCCGGCATGACTCAGGCCTGACCCTATATCCCTTTCAAGAGATACTCAAAGAGACCTCAGCCCTGAGAGAGGACACCTTGCCGGTGAAGAACAGAGACAGCTCCTTACACCTAGTGCTAGAACTTGCCCCCTCCAACACGAAGACAGGCAGGATGTAAAAGCCCATCTACCATGCGGAAGAGCTGAGCTGGTCTGTACCTCGCAGCAACAATCTCCCTAGACAGAAATTCCACCTTCTTTTGGGAGATTGCCCCATGATAGTCAACATAATGCGACCTCAGGGCCAATTTGTTCCCCATCAGGCCAGATCTCCTCCAGTATCTCTCTAATCTCCGCCTCGAGATCTTTAAACTCCAGAGATGCTCATCATACCAAGAAGGTCTCCAGCGAGTAGCCAGGGGCTGGACACGAATGGGTGCGATTGAGTCAAAGGCCACAACAACAGCCCCATTATAGGCTGCCACTGCTTCCTCCATCCCAATTGCACAAATCACCCCAACACTTGATAGATCCAGCCCTGTAGAGGAAACTCCTCTTAACGGGCAGTACTGGACCATCTCAACATGGGCCGGACCATGTGAGGGGGGGCCCTAAACATGAACCCCACGGTGCTGTGATCTGACCAAACAACTGTATCTACTCTGAGGTTGATAATATCTAAACCAAAAGAAAAACCAGGTCCAGTGTGTGGCCACCTGACTGTGTTGCTGTTGTTACATTTTGTGTCAGGCCCAAATCCTCCATGCTCCTAAGAAGATCATTTCTAAAACTCAAGAACCCACTGTCGACCAAGCATTGAAGTCCCCCAGAATCAACCACCTGGGGGGACTCCAACACTAGGCCAGCGACGACCTCTTTGATCTCCCGTAAAAAGTCCCCATCTATTCCCGGGGGGGGGGGGATGATATAGCAGGAGAACCCTGAAGCCTGCACCAACGCCTCCTTGGGTGGCTATACACTCAAAGGATCCTGTAGGACCTACAGTTAGCACTGTGAGGTTCAAGTTAAATTTAAAACAAATGGCGATCCTCCCTCAGGGTGTGTATCATGGAGTACCCAGCCGGCACTGCCACCTCCAAAATGGGAGTGGCATTTTCATCCAGCCAGGTCTCCGTGATGCAAGCCAGGTCGACCGAGGATATCAAGTCTGTCATTATGGCAGTCTTGTCCTCATCAACCTGGCATTGTATAACACAACCCAAGTAGGATGAGGTGAGGTAGCCAGACCAGCCATCTGCCCACACTCTAAGGTGGAGCCCTTGGGTATGGCAACTATGCACCCCTTTATTCTGGTACCCTTTCTTCAGAGATGAAGTCACAAACAACCATTTACTCCAGTCTTAGACAAATAATTTATTACTAAACACTGGTTGTCCAAATACAACAGTAATATACAGGTATTTACATTATTTAGACATAGCTGAACAACAGCACACATACAGTATTACAGAACGAAAGCTTGCACATTTCTGCAAGTAAATACTTCTATCTTCCCTACCAGTTACAATGCCTTCTTACCTCACTATCCACACTAGGCTTTGTTTCCTGTAGTTGATCTCTACAGACACACAGTCTGGCTCTCCCTTGGATCAGTCCCACAGATATGCCAGCAAAAAGAGAAAAAATTATTGTGTTAAAGCATTTGTGTCCGCTCACGCTCTTTGTCTCCCTGGTGCCTTGGTTGAGCGAGGCTGTGATGACACTTCCCCATATTCCCATATCCAAGATCATCCGATTGGATGAAACTACTTCATGCCTGGAGTCTGAGTTATGGCTACCTTGCAGTATTATCTGACCTTCTTGCTTAGGGCCCAAACTCCCTTTCAAAGGTTATTTAGTGTCTGAACGAATGTAGATAGATTCACTCCAGAGAGTATGTCTCCAAGCCTTTGTATACTAACGAACCCTATCCCCCTTTAAGGAAGCCATTATAATGAAATTCCACACCATTAAAGAAATCCTGCTGAGTGTGTGTGTATGTGTGTGTGTGTGTGGGGGGGGGACTGGTGGTATGCCATGTAGTAGAACGGAGCTGGTGGGTCTAGAGCAAATGCGTGCTTCCACACGCATGCACCATGCATGTTTGCTGTAGCTCTAGGGAACTTGGTGAAAAAGTAGGAGGAAAATGGATGGGGGGACTAGGCTCAAGAAGCCCTGCCGAAGGTGCCACATCCCATCCTGCTGCTCCAGAAGAAGGAGGAGGAAGAAATGGAAAGAGTAAGCAGGTCAGTTGATGGCACCTAGGACGGGGATGAACAGAGCCACACAGTCTAGCTCAGGAGAATAAAAACCTTAATAAACAAGCATTTGTCAATGCCGAATGTTTGCTTGCTGGTATTAGCATTGGAAATGTAGGAGTTAGACAGATGTAGAAAAGGAATGGCAGTGAAGTATTGAACTTCACACCAACCCCACCTCCATCCTGTAGAGACGGACAGGCATTGGGGTAAGTGTTTGGGTCGTCGTCCACGACGGTCATGCCATGTCACCTCACCCTATTCTGCAGACACTGACATGTGTTGAAGTGTGCCTTGGAGTGTTTGGCTTTACAGTCACCCCATTTCATAAGGACATACACTGAAATTGGTGCAGCATAGGAGAATGGGGTGAAGTCTGGGGCCGAAGAGTCCAAGGTACACCTCGGTGCCTGTCAGTGGCTGAAGGGTTGGGTTGGGATGGCATAAGCAGTACAGTTGGCAATCCAAAGGCACACCCTGAAAAGTCTGTACAGGGTGGGACATTATGGTTAGAAGCCCTAACACCTTGGGCGTTTGTTGGTATTTGCACTACAAATTTTTGACATGGCCTTTTTGTGACCAAATCTCATGAAAGTATTTGGGACCTCTTCTAATGAAGAGTGGCAGTGTGATTTTGTCAATGTGTCTCGAACTTTGAGCTCCATCAATGACCTTGCCATTCTGCCCCACATGTATGAAAACACAGATCAGGCAGAATGTGAAGAATAACAGCTGTACCATCCATAGGGAGGTGTGAAGAGATGGCAATGTTGAAAATCTGTAGTGGGAATATTAAAAATGCTCGCACTTTTGAGCATATGTGGAAACTGAGCAACGCATGAGCATAAAAAAGTCATTTAATGGACTTTCGTCACCAAATTTTTAACATAGGCATTTTAGGACCTCTGCTCATGAACAGTGTCACTGTGATTTTCTTACTGTGTCCCGAATACTGATTCCCCACAGTGACCACGCTATTCTGCGCAGGAAGTAAAAAAACACATTTCGGCCAGGATGTGAAAAATGACCACTGTACTGTTCATAAGGAGGTATGGAAAAATAGCAATGTTGAAAATCTGAAGTGAAAATATTATAAATGAACGAAGTTATGAGCGTCTGTGGAAACTGCGCAATGCACACTCATAACACACTCATTTTATGAACTTTCATCACAAAATTTTCAATATAGGCATTTTATGACCTCTGCTCATGAACAGTGTCACTGTGATTTTCTTAATGTGTCCCAAGCACTGATTTCCGACAGCGACCGCACTATTCTGTGCCGGAAGTGTGAAAACACATGTCGGCCAGGATGTGAAAAATGACAGCTGTACTGTTCATAAGGGGGTGTGGAAAAATGGCCATGTTGAAAATCTGGAGTGAAACTATTGCAAATTCAAAAAGTTACAAGCGTGTGTAGCAATTGCACAACACACGCTCATAAAACAGCCATTTCTTGGATTTTTCCTACCAAATTTGCAACATAGACTTTTTGAGAGGCCACCTCATGAACACTGGCACTGTCGTTTTGTTAATCACCTTTTGGGACTGAATAACACCATGACAGTGGCTGAATTCATGAGGAGGGGTCCCAATAACCCCATGTTGAAAATTTGGTGCCAAAATTCCCCCAAATGCCTGAGATATGCACCAAAGTTGAAAAAACCCTATTTATGCCATTGTACAGCTTATCGGCATTTCTTCAGTTCGAGGTCGGCTTTGAAGAGTGTAGACGTGTTCCTGGTCCACCGAAGATCATTGTGCTTAGCTCCAGAGGTGAGTATGGGGTGAGGGAGGTGTGTGTGGGGAGGCAGGGTGCACAGAGGGTGGGCGCGGTTGGGGGGCTGGGCCACCGGCCTCAACGAGGGACCGTTTTCTGATTTACAGGTTAAAAAAAAAATTAAAAATTGCGGGACTTTTTTTTTAACAGGGACATTTGGCATGCTGAGATGGGCTCCCAGCATGCCACCTGAGTGTTGTTTTTGTGGGGGCGGCTGTAGCCAACGGGGGATTGGGCACCCCCATTTGCACATACCGGGGGGGCGCAAGAGCTGAGGGGGATTGGGCACCCACTCGGCACAAACCTACTGTTTTGTGGGGACATTATGCTGATGGTGAGTGGGCTCCACCATCAGCAAATGCGCTGGGATGAGGGGGCACTATGCCAGTGGGGAGTGGGCTTCCTGTCGGCAAATTAAACTGGGATGAGGGATTGAAGCCGACAGGGATTGGGGCCCCAGTTGGCAAACAAAGACTGTTTTGGGGGGGCGCATGTTGCCAGGGGGGAGTAGGCACCCCCTCAGCAGCAGGGCTGTATAATATTGTTTGTGAACATGGCGTTGGCTTGCCACCACGTTTACAAACAATGTTACATTAGGTAACATTCTGCCCTGCAATGACAGGTCACTCTCTCATTGCAGTGGAATGGCTGACACTGCAATGATGAGGTGGCCCTTGATTGCTGTGGAGAAAAATCGTTATAAGTTGGTGGCACTTTTGGAAGCCAGTGTCATCAGCACACTGTGCCTCCATTGGTCCACCAGTGCCAAGTCCCCAAATACAATGCCTCCGTTGACTGTCACAGTGCTGTACCTCCACAACCCCCTTCTCTTCTAAGCTGCCACATAATGTTTCTAAGAATCTCCTAAATAGGCCATTTTTTTCACATTGATTAAGGCTTATGTCCCCCTCCAACTCACTGCTACAGAAGGTACCAGCAGTTGAAAAAGGTATTTCAGACTACCAGTGAAAAGGTGTCAGGTTGTCACTGCTGCAAGAGCTGGGGAACATGTATTGCGTTTATTGCATAAGAATTGTTCTATTAGGGGAACAGAATTCTGCCATTGTTACTGCGGTTTTACAAAACTGTCATTACATCATTCTCACCAACAGCTGTAATGTATAGGTTTCACTATTTACCTCCATCATATACTGTCATTTAGAAGGGTTGTTGTGATGTGGTATGGCAGCCCCTGGGAAGATCTGTGCAGCTTCCATGGATGATGTCAGGAGGGTTGTCTTGCTGCCCAGTAGGGTCTAATTCTTGTTCTCCTGTGGGGAAATGCTTAGAAGTTCTGTTCTTCATGTGCAGGGATAGACTATTTAGATGTTAAAGTCTGATACCCAGTTGGGCCGGAACCATCCCTTAATATGCTCGCAGGTATACTGAAGTCACACACCCACTATATCTCTTTGCTATACATAACTACCTTAGTTACTAGTTGTGTCTGTTGGATTCTGCTCAACTGTTGGGTGAATAAAGACCCAAAGTGCATGCCATGTCATGAGTTATCTTGAGGGATGTAAAGGCAGACATCCAAGTCATTTGCCAAAACACCTTTTGACAGAGATGACAGTTTTATTGGGAGTCACTGCTCATAAATCCGTTATGCAGTCATCCTCATCTTCTGAAGAGTGGCTATTTTATTATGATTGTCTGGGAATTTGTCATCTACAGCTCCTAATCCAGATTCAGGTGCCCACTGTGCTTTACACCTGTTAATTTCTGTCTGTTTGTGAACACAGAAACATCTAAAGTGTGCAGATGCTATGGTCATTTACATTTATAACTATTATTGTAACTAATGGTGCCTGGTTCCTGGCTGGTTCTAGTGCCCCAGACCCAGAGTTCCATCTTAATAAAATATAAATGCATTTATGGTGGGCTGCCCCTCCTTGAAAATTCCCTAGACCCAGGGGGTGGGCTTATATTTGGGTGTATATTCATAGTCAAATTCTGTATAGTTACTGCCATGCAGCAGTAGTGGCAGACTAGGAGGACGCAATGTCCCTTTCTTCATCTCAATACTCTGTTTGGCTGCTAAGTTAGGCATTTACACAGTTCTGTTGTGATATCTGAACTTTCCATTTGCCCTAGCCCCATCCAATGCAATTTGTAGTTTGCTATTGTGTTCAGTTTGGCAGAACTTGCATTTGGATATAGCCTGCTCATAGCAGGAGTTATCTGGCTCCCTACAGGCAATCCCTACTGGCAAGCAACAGAGCATAATTGGTCTCCTGACCTCTTGGCATGAGGATTAGTACATCAGCACTTGGCATGGGAGGGAGGAGAGTAAAAAGGATAATAAAAAAATTGAACATAGCAACACAGGAAATTTCAGTAGAAAGAAAACCAAAAATGTTTTTGTAGTTCTTCTGTGACTTCACAACTAATGCCCCAGGACCAACGACTGAGCATAGCTGAGTGTGTGACACCACAGCTACACTTGACTATCCAAACATTGCAGAGAGCCGTGCTCGCAGGAACAACCTGCAAATCTATAATTCACTTTTGGGGGGTGGGGGCTGAGGACCCAATAATCATCCCTTCTTCCGGAACTGATTTGCATTATCCTGGACTTAGCTATTGATCTTATGCTTGAGGTCAACTGTACACACTGCGCATTTGGCTCCAAGTTCTCCTCCCCCAGTGGTGAGACCATGCTCTGTAGTTTTCCTTTTCTTTGATATCAAAAGAAGGAGTCAATGCTGCACACTGCTTGGCAATGGAAGGAAGTACAGTATGAGGACACCAGACTTTACATTAATAATAATGACTGGATGGAACATTGGTCTTTTTCTGCTGTCGTTGTTTATGTTTCTATGTTTCTAATGCCTATTCCATCCATGATGGTGAAATGTAGAGCCTATATCCCATACAGGAAGGGCCTCTTTGAGCATGGTTTTAAATTCCACACTTCTTACTCCACCAAGATGGTCACTGCTTTCCCAGAAGGCACACAGATGTTTGAATTGGTAGAGACTGTGCGACTGGAGTTGCAGTGCCGGAACTGTCCCCTTCCAGCTCTCTGGGCTGGAGCCTGAAACAGTCTTTCAGTGGAGGTGCTGGTGGCAAAAACAGTGGTGGGCTTCAAGCATGCATATTATATTCCCAAGGGAATCTTATTTGGGAAGCAGAAGGTGGGGGGGTAGTGATCAAGTTGGATCTATGGTAACAGGTTAGGCAGGGAAAAATGGGTAGACTAGGTGGGCCAAGTGGTTCTTATCTGCCATCATATTCTAGTTTTCTCAGTTTCTCAGCATCCATGTAATTTATTCTCTGGTTATGCTGTATTTATCAAGTTGGTATTTGAATTTACTGAGTTACAGGAGACTATGTTGGGTAGTAGTGAGTTCCAAGGTGTAATGACTTTTTGGAAAAAGAAGTTCCTTCTCATTCCAGTGTTAAAGCATGAGCCCACTGGTTACAGAGAAACATAGAAACATAAAAGGGCAGCTGCAGAATAAGGGGTGCTAGCTGCACATTCGAGCAGACTTGATAGACCTCTAGGCCTTTATCTGCTGGCAAATTTCGTATGTTCGTATGTTCGAAAAATGTCACGGTAGATAAGGATCACTTGGCCCACCCAGTCAGTCCATTTCTTTCCCTGCCCATATTGCCACTGCAGACCCTACTTGATCTCTGGCTCCCCCACCTTGCTTCCCATTGAGATTCCCCTGTACATATCCCATGCATGCTTGAAGCCCACCACTATTTTCACCTCCCACCAAATCTGCTGGAAAACTGTTCCAGCCATCAATCACACTTTCAGTGAAAAAGTACTTCCTCACATCTCCCAAAAGTTCCCCGTTTCGGCTTCATTTCATGTCCCCTTGCTCTTGTGCATCTTTTCCACTGAAAAATACTTCCCCTGTACCTTATTTACCCCGTGAGGTATTTATGTCTCTATGATATCTCCCCTCACTCTTCTCTCTTCCAGGGTGTACATACTGAGGTCCTCTAGTCTCTCCTCATAGGGCTTTTGACGAAGACCCTGCACCATTTTAGTTGCTATCTCTTTGGACTGCCTCTATTTTATGACCTTCCTGAGATGTGGTCTCCAGAACTGGACATGGTACTCCAGGTGGGGCCTCATCTGTGATCTATACAGTAGCAATACCACCTCCCTTGTTCTGCTGGTGATACCCCTCTATATGCACCCCAACATCCCAGTGGCCCTACCCACTGCCTCGTCACACTACCTCACCACCTTGAGATCATCAGCTATGATTACTCCCAGGTCCTTTTCCTGTTTGGTGACCATGAATACCTCTTCTCCCATACTGGACTCTGCCTCTGTGTTTCTGTGCCCTAAGTGCATGATTTTGCACTTCTTCACATTGAAACCCAGCTACCATACCCTTGACCACTCCTTGAGTTTTCTCAGTTCTCTGCACATTCATTCCACTCTCTCTTGAGTATCCACCCTATTACTGATTTTGGTGTCAACTGCAACATCACAGCTCATCTGCAATGCCAATTATCAAGACATTATAGAGGACTGGTACCAGTACTGAACCCTGTGGCACCCCACTGGTCACCCTCAATTCCCTGGAGTGAGCTTTGTTTACCACTACCCTTTGTCACCTATCCCTTAACCAACTTGTTACCCAGTTTATCACCTGTGGACCCACCCCTAAGCTGCCCAGTTTTTTTATGAACCTTCTATGTGGAGAGTGTTAAAAGCTTTACTGAAATCTAAATAGGCCACTTCCACTGCCCCATCCTGATCTATTTCCCTGCTCACCCAGGCAAAGAAATCTATCAGATTTGTCTGACATGACCCGCCCCCCCCAAGTCTGTGTTTCCTCAAGTCTTGTAACCTGTTGGATTCAAGATACTACACAATCCTTTTCTTTAGAAGTGGCTCTGTTAGCTTTCCCACCACCAATGTCAGGCTGACTGGCCTATAGTTGCCAGCCTCCCTGCCATTGCTTTTGTGAAGAAGGACTACATCTGCCCTCCTAAAAACTTTTGGAACTACTGTTTCCAGTGAATTGTAAGAAAGGCCTATGAGATGTGCGTCAGTACTTCCCTGAGCTCCCTCAGTACCCTTGGGTGAATTCCACCTGGCTCCATGGCTTTGTCAGCTTTCAGATTTGGGAGTTCCTTCAGGACTTTCTCTTCTGTAAAGGGACTTGTGTCTACCTCCCCCTCTCCAGTGCTCCTGTTGCTTTTATGTGGCCCATCCTCTTCCCTTTCCTCTGTTAAGACTTTAAAGTATTTGTTTAGGATATCTGCTTTTTCCTGATCCTCCTATGTACAGTCCCCACCTATCCCATTTAACCTCACAATCCTTACCCTAGTTGATAACTGTGGCTTCTAGTTGCAGATGCAACTCTCTCAATTCTAGTTGCAAAATATCCCTTAGTGTTTCATTGTTTATTGCTTTAACTAGCATGATCATATCTCCTCTTCTATGCCTCCTTTGAGGGTAAATAGAGTCGGTTCCTACACATGTTGGTCATAGCTTAGTTCACTCAGGCCCCTCATAATTTCGGTCATTCTCCTCTGGACCCTGTCAATTCTAGCTATATTCTTTTTGAGATATGGGGCTGAAGTTCTGAAGACTCGGAATTACTGCAATCCCCAGGTGTGTCAAATATATGGTGCACCAGGCTTGCGGCACTCTAGTGGGATTTTCTATCCCATGCATCAAAGTGATGCTCAATAGACCAACTTTCTTTGATCTAGTGTGCATCATATCTGGGGTGCCTTAACACTCAGCTTGTGGCAAAAACTTTCCTGCAAGTTGTCGTAAAATGAGTCGACTGTAGGAACTGCACCCAAGATTATAAAATTTGGTGCAGTTGCAGCATTTAGACATGGCACAGCTGCTGCAGTCTAAGGGTTTTCCACAGGGTTTGATGCATGCTGCACATTAACATTCGAAAATCTGGCCTATATTGACCAGTACCAAACACAGTACTCCACATGTGGTCTTATGAGTGACTGGAACAATGGCATTAATGCCTCCATGCTTCTGCTCATGACACTTCTCTTGATGTTACCACTTATCTGGTGACATTTGTTTGATTGCTGCTTTGCTTTGAGTGGAATATTTTGGATCACTGTTTAAAACCCATAGGACTTTTTCCTGGTTTATTGTTTTTTGTCGTATTCACCTCAATGAGTATTCAAACCCTGTTTTCACCTCATGTGGAGCACAGTACATTTGCTGGTGTGGAATTAAATTTTATTGTATATGGACTATTTTTAGAGGTTATCCAAATCATCCTGGAGAGATTTTTGTTACTCCTCTATAGCCACCATATTTGCTATCTACTGTAAGTGTCTTCAGTGAATTTCAAGGATCAAGCCTCAATATTGTCATGTATACTATCCACAAAAATGTTGAATTGTACAGGCCCCAACACTGTCCCCTGTGGAACTCTGCTACTGATGCTTTTTCAGGTTGAATAATACCCACTGAATACAACTGTTTGCCTTCAATCAGTTAGCAAGCTATTGTTCCATGCTATTACAGTATGTTTAGTTAAATCCCATAGATACCAACAGAGCAAATACCTCACAGTGAGGTATTGTGTCAGACGACTTAGTTCAGGCTAAATATAACACATAAGTTTCATAAGTCAGTTCAAGCTATGGGACTTTCGTCCATGATGCTCACCGTTAAATATTGTTAAAACATTGTAGTTTTATCGTACAGAAAGTTGTCTAAACTAGATTTAAATGTGTCCATGTTAGAACTCCCCACCACATTTCCTGGTAAGCCATCCCATGCTGACACCACCCATACAGTAAATCAATGTTTCCTTAGGTTTGTATTCCACTTCTGCAAATCGAGTTGCATACTATGCTTTCTAGCACTAGTCCAACCTGTTTTGTAGGAAAGTTTCAGATCTTCCCTTAATGTAATATTCTGAGATATTCTAAACATCATACAAAGGTCTCCCCTTAATCTTCTATAATTTAATGAGTATAATTTGAGTTTAGTTAATCTCTCCTTATAGGATAGGTTTTTTAGTCCCGACACTGATCTTGTTGCTCTGCACTGCACACTCTCCACTCTTACAATATCTTCCCTATTCTGGGGGATCACAGCTGGACGCAATACTCCAGGTGTGATCTCACCAGGGCTCCATACAATGGCATAATAACATTCTCGTGTCTACTAGAAATGTGCCTCAAGATGCAATATAAATTCTTATTTGCTCTTTTAACCTGTTGTTTACAGTGTGAACTAAATTTTAAGTCTGAGGTGACTTTGATACCCAAATCTCTCTCCTCAGATGTTGATGCCAGACTGTTGTCCCCAATACAATACATATGTTTACTATTATTCCGACCCAGATACATAATTTTGCATTTAGAGATGTTGAGTACCAATTTACTGACTTTGATCCACTCATAAATTTCATTTATGGCCTGCTGTGAAGAAAGTGCCTCAGTTATAGAAATCACAGTTGTATGCAGTCTACAATCATCTGCAAACTTAGAAATCCATATATAAGGATTACTAAGTTGTAGAGATGCAATATAGACATTAAAAAGACAGGGACCCAATACCGAACCCTGAGGTACCCCACTGGTAACTGCAGACCAATCTGACATCACGCCCCTGACCACCACTCTCTGCCTCCTTCCAGTCAACCTCTTAGCTATCCATTTTACGATGTTACTGTAAATTCCCACTCTAATCAAAATTTGTATTCATTTCTCAGGAGGTAGCTTGTTGAAAGCTTTGGCAAGGTCCATAAAAACTACATCCACCGGTTTGCCATTCTCCAATTCTATATTGACATTTTCGTAAAATGATAATAAGTTAGTCTGACATGATCTAGACTTAATGAAACCATGTTGCGCAGGGTCAGATAAATTATTTGCTGTTGTATAATCAACTATGATATCCTTTAAAATCCCCTCCATAACTTTACCCATTAGTGATGTCAAGCTAATGGGCCTAAAGTTGGCTGGCTCAGATCTAGATCTCTTTTTGTGGAGAGGGACCACCAAAGCATTCCTCCAAGCTTGAGGAACCTCACCACTATCCAGGTATGTTTGCTATAAAAAGCTAAGTGGATCCGCCAAATGGTCAGCAAGTTCTTGAAGGATTCTGGGGTGAATGCTATCTGGGCCTGGAGATTTGTTGATGTCTAATTTTTTTTCCTACTCTTCACCTCCACAGGTGTTATTTTAATATTTTCTGACAGAGATGCCAAGTTATCAGAAACATAGGGTGTATTTCCAGGATTAAAAACTGAACAAAAGTAATTATTTTGTATATTTACTGCCTCCTGCTCGTTAACCATTTCACCATTAATACCTTTGAAGGGTCCTGTTATTGAGTAATGGTTCTTCTTGCTGTTAATATAAGAGAAAAAATATTTTTTATTGTCTTTAATCTTATTGGCCAAAGTAATCTCCTGCTGAGCCTTCACTCTTTTTATAGTTAGATTAACCAATTATGTTGCTGTCAAGGGCTTTGCTAACTGGTTCAGGGTTGCTGCTGTTCTTTGGATCCTGAATCCCAATTCACAATTGCCATTCCTAATCCCAATTCACAGTTGCCATTCCTACTCCCAGACTATAGGTTAGGTAGTGCAGAAAGATGTTTTCTTGGAAATCAATCAGTGTACAGCTGTGAGTTTTTTTTCTTTTTTTTTTTATTTGTCCCAGAAACTGGGTTAAGCAACAAATCATGATAGGCAGCCAAAACAGTGGTTTGATTTCTTCTAGTCTACTGATGGCCAAATAAAAAAAAGGCTGCTGGTTTGCCTGAAATTATACAATGGCAAGAAAGAATCCTGGTCTCTGACTGGCCAGTCTGGGACTGGACCCATGATGTTATCCCAGCACAACATCACAGGTCTAGTCTCAGCACTGTGAACCAATTTGGATGCCCACCATGATGACCATTAGTTACTCTTTTTTTGCATCTTCTCTTAAGAAGCCCACTCGAGAGGGAGCAATCTTAGACCTGGTTCTCTCAAATGGAGATGGAGAGAGGATCACAGATGTAGAAGTGGGTAGCCATCTGGGAACTAGTGACCATCGAACAATATGGTTCACAATAAACACAGCAATAGAGTCAAGCCATACAAAGGCAAAAGTACTGGACTTTAGGAGGGCTGACTTTGCCAAAATGGGTGAGTGCCTAAGGAATGCACTAGCAAATGGGCAGGAAGGGTGGAAGAATAATGGGGAATAATAAAAACTGCCATCACAGAGGTAACGAGCCTTTGTGTGAAGCAAATAAACAAAACAAAACGATGTAAGAAACCACTATCATTCTCAAAGGAAGTGGCAGTGAAGGTTCAAGAGAAAAAGAAAGCATTCAGGAAGTACAAGGAATCACAGAAAGGAGCAGGACAGAGAACTGTATCAGTTAAAGCAAAAGGAGGCTGGGAAGGCAGTCAGAACAGCAAAGGCCCAAAGCGAGGAAAAGATAGCCAACTCAGTTAAGAAGGGGGATAAAACCTTTTATAGGTACATCAGGGAGTGAAGGAAGACCAAGGGAGGGATAGTGAGGCTTAATAAAGGGAGGAGGGTGGGCAGAGGGAGACTGTGAAAAGCAGAGATACTAAACAAATATTTTGCTCAGTATTTACAAACAAAGAGGGAGGTACCTAAAACAAACAGTAGAAACACTCTGGATACAGAAGTTGATACCAGCCCATTTACAGGAGAAAGGGTTCTGAAAGAACTCTTAAAACTGAAGGTGGACAAAGCAATGGGGTCCGATGGAATTCATCCCAGAATTCTAAAAGAACTAAGGGTAGAACTAGTGACACCACTGACTACCCTTTTAACAAATCATGGGAAGATGGGGTGATACTCGAGGACTGGAGGAGAGCAGATGTGATTCCCCTTCACAAAAGTGGGAGCAAGGCAGAAGCAGGAAACTACAGACCTGTTAGTTTAACCTCAGTGATAGGGAAAATGATGGAATCACTTCTGAAGGAAAGAATTGTCGAGTATCTAGAGGCCAGAGGGGTACAGGACCCTAGGCAGCATGGATTCACAGCGGGAAGGTCATGCCAGATGAATCTGATAGATTTCTTTGACTGGGTGACCAAAGTAGTAGATCAGGGAGGGGCTGTGGACATGGCCTACCTAGACTTTAGCAAGGCATTTGACACAGTCCCGCACAAAGATTAATATGCAGTTAGCCAGCCTGGGAGTGGGTCCCAAGATGACAGCCTGGGTAAAGAATTGGCTGGAGAATAGGACACAGAGAGTAATAGTAAATGGAGTCCACTCAGAAGAAAGGGGTTACTAGTGGGGTACCGCAGGAGTTCAGTATTAGGACGGTCCTCTTCAATGTCTTTATAAGCGACATTGCAGAGGACTGGAAGGAAAAGATGTCTCTTTGCAGATGACACAAAGATCTGCAACAGAGTTGATGCACAAGGTGGGGTGGAAAGGATGGGAAGGGACTTGGCAAGGTTGGAGGAATGGTCAAATGTATGGCAGCTTAGATTCAATGCTAAAGTGCAAGGTAATGCACCTGGAAACAAACACCAGGGAAGAGTACACAATGGGGGTGAGATACTAACAACAACAAAATGGAAAGGGACCTGGGGGTAGTCATATCAGATGACCTAAAGGTGGGCAAGCAATGAGAGGGCAGCAAGGAGGACTGGGGGATACTGGGATGCATAGGGAGGCATCACCAGTAGAAAACAGGAAGTTGTTATCCCTCTGTACAGACAGCTGGTGAGACCCATCTGGAGTACTGTGTGCAGTTCTGGAGACCCAATCTCCGCCAAGACATAGACAGGATGGAAGCTGTCCAGAGGAGGCAACTAAAATGGTGCAGGGTCTGCACGGAAGACATATGAAGAGAGCGAAAGGGCTTAATATGTATAGCCTCGGGAAAGGAGGGAGGGGGACATGATAGAAACGTTCAAGTACCTCAAGGAATCAACAAAGTCCAAGAGGGTAGCATCTTTCAAAACAAAGGTGTGTGCAAGAACAAGAGGGCACAATTTGAAGATGGGAGGCAGCTCAGAGGTAATTTAAGAGTATTTTTTCACAGAGAGGTTGTGGATGCATGGAACGCCTTCTGGAGGAGGTTGTGGAGTCAAAACAGTGGTGCAATTCAAGCATGCATGGGACAGTCATATGGCCATTCTAGGGGGTTGGGGTAGGAAGAAGTAGACTGCTGGTTAACTAGGATCTGCAGCTTATCCAGTAGGTAGGGGAAATGGGCAGACTGGGTGGGCCAAGCGGTCCTTATCTGCTGTCAAATTCTATGTTTCTATAAGAAACAAAAATATTCTTCCATACCAACAAAAACATTCTTTAAAATTAATTTTTATTCTGTATTACAACAAGCCATTGTATAATAGCAATAATGCCCTCCAGCGTGTGTGCTGTGCTGGGATAACTTCATGCCTCAGGTATTGGATGCACTCAGCCTGCGGCCTCATACCCAACCACCTGAGGTGTGACGTTATCCCAGCACAACACACTCCCTGTCAGGCATTATTGCTCAAATGAATAGCTCCATCATGTTTGACCAATGACAGAATAGTTGGGGAAAAGGAAACGTAGAACTCAGGTTTTACATTTCCCGCTTTTCACACAGCCACTGCAGTGCTCTTCATTAAAGAGAGGGATAAGTGCACTATCACTAGAGAGGCAGGTGTGTGCTGTAATCAACAGTGGTTTCTTTGTTTTGAGAATTGCCCCCAGAGTGAACCTTTAACTTTTTATCCACAAATGTTGAGAAACTGATACCTGTTCAGTCTTTAGTCTCATCATATTTAGAGTACTGCAACACTATATGCAGTGTAGGCACACAACACGCAATGCAGTATCCTGCATGGCAAAAGGGATTTACTGACATTGAAATTGCCTTGTTTAGTGTACTGATTCTGCAGCAGAATGCTGCAGTTTTAAATTGCATACTTCCAGGCTCCACTCTCTGCTGTCATAACTAAAAATGTGATCCACTGCCTGCAGCTAGTGAAGAATGCCAGGGTAAAGTTATTGACTTTTCGTAGGTCATACCACGCTGCTCCTGTACTAAGCAATTTTCACAGGTCGCCTGGGCAGTGGAAGATCAGTTCAGGTTTCATCATGTCTTCATGATCTATTCAGTCCATATGCCTTGCTGTACCTGTGAAATAGGCCAGGAAACAGTTTCCAGTACTCCCTTAATCTAAAATCTGTTGACAATCACATTTGACGTAGGCCAAATGAAAAAGGTTGCTGATTTGTCTGAAAATTAAAGGCTCCATCATGTTTAGCCAATAACAGAATAGTTGGGGAAAAGGAAACAGGGCTCAGGTTTTAAATTTCCCACTTTTCACACAACCACACAAAACCCACTGATATACACACACACACACCAATAAGTATGCATGAGAAATTTTGCATCTAAGAACAGCAGACAAATTGTAGGAGGAATCATAGGATGCTGAGTAGTTTAATAAGCACTGTATCCCATCACTCTGGCAAGGAGGAGATCACACGTTATCACATGTCATCACAGTATGGCAGTCCTCAGCATAGTAGATCTGGTTTCAACTTTATGAAAGAATGTTTGTTTTGAAACAGAATGCAAATCAAGCAACTCCTCTGCACAGCTGTGAATGCAGGAAGCTCTTAAAAGTAAGTGTCATTCCAGTATGAGCAATCTTGTTAAATTTGAGGCTAGAATGATTTTACATCTGGAGTTAATATTCAGCCCACTTTCTGCATTCTTACCCCCAACACGACTGATCTAAAAAAAAAAATAACCAGTCTATTTAAAACTGATTCAAGCAATAATACAAAATGTTCGCAAGTTTAGTGGATAGAGAGAACGTTATCAGCTTCTGGCAGGATTGACATATTTCCTTTAAATGATGATGGCTTTTTTGTTGTAGGAGTTATGGAAGTTATAAGTTGATGGAGCTGTAAGATAAAAAACACCATTCACAATGTATTTCACCTACCTAAAGTTCCCTGGGTTTCTGCACCTCATGTCAATTGTTTAATTCTTTTGCCCAGTACGTGCTGATTATCTAAACATATAAGGCATGATTTTCAAAGCCTAGGCCTAGATACAGTTTTATATAGTACAATATTGAACTTAAGCAAAACTGCCCCCATATCCATTTTTCAAAGCTAGAACACAGCCAAATCCAGTTTTCAAAATGATGACTTAAAGTAGTCATGTCCATTTTTCAAATTTCAGGTATAAATAGGCCTGGACACAGTTTTGTAATGGAGTGTAAACTGGTTTGTCTTTTACATCTAAGTTTAGCATTTCTGAATCCAAACACTGGATGTGAGGTATTACAAACAGCTAAACATTCTTCAAAAAAGTCTGATTTTTGAAAATAGCTCAGTGTTACTACCTTTAAAAAATCTACCACCCTAACCTAGGAGTTGTGTCCCTTTTATGACTTTTGAGCATCCAACCTGACACAACTAGGCATTTTGCCCATTTTATGATTTTGAAAATCCCACCCATAAAATCCACAAAATAAACCATGGGTTGCCAAGCTTGTTTTTAAGTTATGTGATCATAGAAACATAGAATTTGTTGGCAGAAATGGACCTGTAGGCCCATTTCTCCTGCTCTATTTTGCCTGCCGATTTCTACACCCAGGACCCTAATTGGTCACTGGTGTCCCTCCCTCCTCCCTTCCGTCACCTATTATCTTCATGTGCTTATCCCTGAAAGTCCCCACTTTCCTTGTCCCTCCCACATCTTTTGATAGGCTGTTTTAGGCATTTATCATCCTTTCTGTGAAGCAATATTTTCTAACATCCCTCTTAAACCACACCCCCAAGCCTCACTGCATGCCCCTGAGTTCTGGTACTCTTTCTCCTCTGAAAAAAACGTCCCTCCTGCATGTTGCTCACCCCAGTGAGGTACTTACAGGCCTCAATCATGTCCCCTGTCATTCTTCTCTCCTCCTGAGAGTACATGACAAGATAATGCAGCCTCTCCTCATATGGTTTCTCTTGCACCTCTCTCACCATTTTGGTAGCTCTCCACTGGACCACCTCAACTCTGTCAATGTCCTTGTGGAGGTGTAACCTCCAGAACCAGACTCAGTACTCTAGATGGGGTCTCACTAGCAAACAATACAGTGGAAACAATACTTTCCTTCACCAGTTAGAAATTGTGTTCCCTACGCAACCCAGCATCCAGTTAGTTTTGCTTACTGCCTTGTCGCACTGCTTTGCCACCTTGAGATTATCAGAGACGATAACACCAAGGACCCTCACTTGCTGAGTAACTGTAAATACCTTCCCCCCATCACATACACAGTGTCTGGGTTTCCCCTCTCCAGGTGAACAACTGCATTTTTTGGCATTGAAACCTAGTTGCCATACCCTATACTACCCTTCAAAGTTCCCCAGACCCTTGTTCTCTTTCCCCACCCCTTCCCTGGTGTCCACCCTGTTGCAGATTTTTATGTAATCCACAAATAGACTCTCCTTCCCTGCCACTTCCTCTGCAATGTCACTTATGAAGACAATGAAGAGGACAGGACCCAGTACTGATCCCCGTGGTACCCCACTGGTTACTCTCCCATCCTCTTAGTGACTACCATTTACCGCCACCCTCTTCTTCCTATCCTTTAACCATTTGATATCCAGTTTACCACCTTCCTTCCAAGCCCCACTTTGCTAAGTTTCTTAATTAGCTTTCTATGTGGCATGGTGTTAAAAGCCTTACTAAAGTCCGATAGGCCACATCCACTGACTTCCTCTGGTCCACTCCACTTCTTTAGTCACCCAGTCAAAGAAATCTAACAGATTTGTTTGACATGACCTCCCCCCTGTGAAGCTATGCTGCCAGTGGTGCAGCAACCCATTTTCCTGTAAGTTGTCCATTGGTCTCTGCTTCAGCAGGAACTTCATCAATTTCCCCACTGCTTATGCGAGACTGATTAGCCTGTAGTCGCTAGCCTCCTCCTTACTGCTGCTCTTGTGCAGGGGGACCATATCAGCCCTTCTCTAGTCCTCTGGAATGACCCCTTCCCCATATTAGTTACTGAATAGTGTTATCAGGGGGTGGCAAGCACTGTGCTCAGTTCTTTCACTACCCTTTGGTGGATCCAGTTCGTAGGACTGAACCACGAATAGTGGTGCAGGACAGGTGCCAGAGGAGGGCGGCTAGCCCGGATACACAAACACAGTTTCAAAGCTTCAACACACATTGAAAATGTGTAAAATGTGTATGTTCTGAGTATTTTAAAGACAGCTCTTTTTAGGATAACTACCATTTTCCTTTTGGAAAAGGACCATGTAGGATTGAAAGCTTAAGAATTTTCTGTAAATCTCTGTTGATCCTATAAAAGGTATCAGATTAACTAGTTTGTTCATCCTGTTGTACGAGGACTACTACAGCAACAAACATTTTTTTTTAGAAAAAATCAGCAAGGGGTCAGATTATTTTAAATAATTATAACGTTGTTTTAGGTGGCAATATATGTGAAACAACGGTAGGAGGACACATTTGTCATGATGAATACCTACAGAAGTACAGCCTTGACACCACCTGACTGTAGTGTTTTCGTAAAGAGCACATCACCACCTCCTCCCTGGTCCAGCTGACTAATGACATCAAGACTGCCATGAACAAAGGCTTGCTCACTGGCGCAGCTTTCACTAATCTGCCCAATGCCTTTGATCTCATTGACCACACCCTCCTCTACCATAAATTAACCACATTTGGCCTCTCCTCATATGCTACTGCCTGGTTCTCTAGCTACCTGTCAGACAGACAGCAATCTGTTAAATTAGGCAGTGCTTCCTCCAGTTTTTTCCCTTTCAACTGGGGCATCCCCCAGAGCTGCATTATAGGGCCACTTCTTCATTTTCATTAATAATCTCCCTCAGTCTATACCTCCCCTCAACCATTATATATGCTGATGATATTGTCCATCACTACAGCTCCTCTGTTCCTCCCACCTTAATGCCCAACTCAGACTCAACTTTCCCCACATTCAATACTGGCTTGTGGACAACAAATTAGTTATCAATCCCTCCAAAACTCAAGCCATGCTTTTCAAATTGAAGTCATTAAGCTTAGCATGCCAAACCCTCTGACCATGCCTTGCTCTGATGGCTCTTATCTCTCCCTTGAAGAGGAATTACATTCCAGGCTAGGTTTTACCTACTGTTGCAGCCACCACATGACTCCCAAAGCAAGGCTAGCCATTACCCAAGGTATTTTTCCTCCCCAGCTATCAATACAGTTCACTTATTTATTCAAATGCTCCTAAAACAATCCTCAACAAATGGGATGTGGCTTACAACAATATCTGCCAGATTGTATTGCCCTCCACCTGCCTAACTCACTATTGTACTCTCTATTCCTCACTGGGTTGACTTTTCTCTTCTGCCTCATGCTCTTACGCACAGGGATATTTTCTCTTCAGAGGTTCACCTTCCCTGCTTCCCCATCTCTTTGGTATGCAATGTTGCACTTATCCATCCTATTCACTTATATTCATCAACCTTACTTCCCTCACTGTCCCCAATGGCACTACTGGAGTGGGTGATCAGATCTTCTCCTGTTTCGCCTCTAGGTTTTCGAACTGTCTATGCCTCTCACTATACAACTCTCGCACTCATCTATTCTTCAAGGGCGATGTGAGAAAACATCTTCTCATATCCACTGTCTGCAACTGCACCCAACTCCCACCCTTACCATGCAAGATAACCCTGTCCTCACCTGAGTGAAGAGCTAGGACTACCCACCCATCTTACTGGACCCACACTGCTCTTTGTTTACTTTAACCTCTAGTCCAGGCATCAATTGTAGTCAGACCTAATCTGATTTGCTTCCACTGTCACATTTCTTAACTGCTTGGCCTAAACATTAATTGTTTAATGATCAGGTTGTTATTTTGCTATTTAAGTCTTGCCTATATTGTACTTGGTAAACTTTTTGTGGTTGCTTATGTTATTATTCTGCAATTTATGTTTTTCCAGTTGTGCACGTTATTTGGTATTGTTCTTCGTTTTATGCCTCCTTTGTACTCTTCTGGTACGTACCTGTAAATAGGCATTCACTTATCTGGTGTACTTGGTTAACAGGTTAACAAAAACTAACTAAACAAATAAATAAATAAAATGTTTGCATTATTTTTTAACCAATGCAACCATGTAGTGTATCTTAGCAATACAATGACACTTTTGAATTAACATTAGGAACGCTGGAATGAGGAATGAGGAATTAATGTATATTTTTATGGATAAAACCATGTCATGTGCAGGCCATATTCATAAAAACTTATTGACTGATGTAGAATATGGTTTTGAATATGGCAAAAGAAACAAATATAGGGGTCTCCTTGCTGCTTTTGGATGTACCTACTTTCGAGGTGACAGTTTCAGAACTGGTTGACTTTGAACAAAAATAACTAAACATCCCAATACAACAATAAAATATGCCACAAAGCCATACAAACAATACAAAAATACATTCAGATTGACAAAGACTTTAACATAAGAGAAAAAATGTAACCCAAGACAGACAGACATGTACATACAGTGACATAAAAGATACCAACAGCTGTAACTGTGGGAGTTTATTTCCTCTCTCTCATCCTATTTAGATCCTTTGCTGGAGATAAAATAATACGGTAAATCATTATTCTATTAAGTTTCCTACATGTACTGTATGAATGTACTTGTGCAATTAAACAGCCTTCAAAGGTGTTTTGGGTAGGTCAGAAAAATGAAAATCTGAAACACCAGGGAATGTCTTTAACTAACAGCCTACCAGTGGACACAATGGATCTGAAGACAATGTAGGCCTTCAATGGAAGCTTTAACAAATGTAAAAACATACAAGAAGAGAATTTGTCAGCAAAAAATGTCTATCTGTCCCACCCTGTCTCCCAAGGTGGTCCCTGCCTAGTCTGCCTCCATAAACCCTAACTCTTCTCTAGCGACCCTCCCTCCTCCCTGCCTATTCACTAATATTCCCTTATGTCTATCCCATGCATGCTTGAAGCCCTCTACACCTTTTTCTTCCACCAGTTCTGTTAGCAGTCTGCTCCAGGCATCCACTTCTCTTTCTGTGAAGTAGAACTTTCTCACAACCTTTTTTAACTTTATCCACTCCAGCTTTATTGTACCCCTTCTGGTCCTAGTGCTCTTCCTCCTTTGAAAGAGCCTCTATGTCTGCACTGTGTTCTCCCCCATGAGGTACTTGTAGATCTCCATCATGCCCCCTCTCACTCTCCTTTCCTCTCTTCCAGGGCATAGTTGTTGAGATCCCTCAGCCTCTCCTCACAGGGCTTTTGGTGCAACACCTGCACCATTTTAACTGCCCTCCCGTGGAGTGCCTCTACCCTATCTATGTTCTTTTTGAGGCATGGCCTCCAGAACTGGACATAATACTCCAGATAGAGCCTCACCAGTAAACAATACAGTGGCAACAGATACCTCTCACAGTACATCCCAGCATCACACTGTGCCTGCCCACTGTTTGTCATGCTGCTCTGCCACTTTAAGGTCATCAGATATGATAACCCCAAGGTCCCTTTCCTGCTTAGTGACAAATAACACCTCACCATCCATCCTATACTCAGTTGTTGGATTCCTATACCCTAGGTAACTGCCATGTTTTGACCACTCCTTGAGTTTCCCAAGGTCCCAATGAATTCCTTCCAGCAACTGGTCATGGAACCAACTCGGCAGAAGGCAATACTGGACCTTGTGCTCACAAACAGGGACAGTGTGATGGGGGTAACAGTGGGGGAGCACCTGGGAAACAGTGACCACCAGTCATTGTGGTTTGAAATCACAGAAAGAGCAGAACCAAACCACACAAAAACACGTATCCTGGATTTTAGGGGGGCAGACTTTGAGAAAATGGGGAGATACTAGAAAGAGGCATTAAGGGGAATGGGAAAGGAATCAGGGGTTGAGGAACAGTGGGCAGTATTTAAAATGGGGATTACAAGAACAACAGAATTATGTATTAAGCAGGTTAGCAAGAGGAAAAGGAAGAGGAGACCATTATGGTTTTCCAAAGAGATAGCAAAGAAAGTGAAAGCCAAAAAGATTACATTCAGGCAATACAAAAAGACACAGGCAGAAGGGGATAGGGAGAAGTACCAGGAGAAGCAAAGGGAGGCAGGGAGGTCAGTAAGGGAAGCCAAAGCTCAGACAAAAGAACACATTGCAAAATCAGTGGGTAGAGGGGACAAAACCTTTTACAGGTACATAAGTGAAAAAAGAAAGACAAAGGGAGGATAGTGAGACTGAAGGGGGAGGATGGGGGCCGCATGGAGGATGACAACAGTAAAGCTGACATATTGAACAGGTATTTCTGCTCAGTCTTTACTGAGGAAGAGGAGGTAATGGGTCTGAAGGGAGTACAAAGGGGTGAGAATGGTGCAGAAATGGACACAAGTCCCTTTACGAGAAAGGGTCCTGAAGGAACTGGAAGTAATAAGTTGATAAAGCAATGGGGCCAGATGAGATTGCCCAGGGTCTAAAGAACTAAGAGAGGTGGTGGCTGAACCTCTGGCTATCCTGTTTAGCCGATCACTGGAAACAGGGAAGGTACCCAAAGACTGGAGGACAGCAGATGTAGTCCCCTTATACAAAAGTGGGAACAAAGAGGAAGCAGGGAACTACAGACCAGTCAGCCTCACCTCGGTAGTGGGGAAGATCATGGAAGCACTACTGAAGGAGAGATTGGTGGAACATCTGGTTGTCAATGGACTACAGGACCCAAGGCAGCATGGTTTCACCAGGGGAGGTCATGTCAGACCAACCTCATTGAATTTTGACTGGGTGACTGGGGAGGTGGATCAGGGAGGGCAGTGGACATGGCCTATCTGGACTTCAGCAAGGCCTTTGACACTGTGCCACATAGATGACTATTACACAAACTGGGGAATATGGGTGTGGGCAGGACAGTAGTGTGGTGGGTAGGTAACTGGCTGGTTGGCAGGACACAGAGGGTGGTGGTAAATGGCTGTCACTCCACAGAGGAAGATTGACCAGTGGGGTACCACAGGGATCAGTGCTGGGACCGGTCCTATTCAACATCTTCATCAGTGACATGTCATTGGGACCTAGAAGGCAGAATTTCACTGTTAGCTGATGACACAAAGCTCTGTAACAGAGTAGACACACCAGAGGGTGTAGACAGAATGAGAAGCGACCTGCAGAAACTTGAAGAATGGTCAGGGTTTGGCAGTTGAAATTCAATGCAAAGAAGTGCAAGATAATGCATATGGGGCACAAAAGCGCTGGCACAATATATCAGTTGGAGGTGAGGATATAGCATGCACCAAGCAGGAAAGAGATCTTGGGTTATCATCTCTGATGACCTCAAGGTAAGGAAACAGTGTGACAAGGCAGCAGGTAAAGCAAATAGGATGCTGGGATGTATAGGCAGGGCATTACCAGCAGGAAAAGGAGGTCATAATTCCGCTATACAAGACACTAGTGAGGCCCCACCTGGAGTACAGTGTACAGTTCTGGAGACCATACCTACGTAAGGACATAGACAGGGTAGAGAAGGTTCAGAGGAGGGCAACAAAGATGGTGCATGGATTACAACACAAGTCCTATGAAGACAGGTTGAAGGAACTGAACATGTACTCCCTGGAGGAGAGGAGGGAGAGAAGGGATATGATAGAGACATACAAGTATCTTACAGGGAGGAACAGGGTGCAGGAAAACACTATTTTTAAGCGAAAAGATGTTCCAGGACTAGAGGGCATGGGATGAAGTTGGAGGAGGACGATTCAGAGGAAACATGAGAAAGAATTTCTTCACAGAACGGGTGGTGGACAAGTGGAACACCCTGCCAGAGGAAGTGGTGGGGCTGAAACAATCCACAGGATTTAAGAATGCATGGGATAGACATAAAGGAATTCTGGAGGTCAGGGGTAAGGTGCAACAGACTTCTAGGAAAACAAACTGAACTTACAAGCGCAAATGGGCAGACTGGGTGGGCCATAGGCCCTTATCTGCCGACACTGTCTATGTATCTATGTATCTGTAATGTCACTTATGAAGGCATTAAAGAGAAGTGGTCCTAGTACTGAGCCTTGCGGCACCCTGCTGGTTACTCTTCCATCCTTAGAGCAAGTGCTGTTAACTACCACTCTCTGTTGCCTATCCGTTACTAAACTTCTAATCCAATTTGCCATTTTAGATCCCACCTGTAAACTGCTCAAGTTCTTAATTAGTAGCAAGTGTGGCACAGTGTTGAAAACCTTGCTAAAGTCCAAATAGACCCAATCCACTGTACTCCTCTGATCTATTTCCCCTGGTCACCCACTGAAACAAATAAAATAAATCAAGTTTGTCAGGCATGACTGCCTCCCCCCATGAATCCATGCTGCCTTTAGTCTTACAGCCCATTTGATTCAAGATACTCTACCAACCTTTTCTTTAACAGTGTTTCCATTAATTTCCCAGCCACTGAGGTGAGGCTTACTGGCCTATAGTTGCTAGCCTTTTCCATGCTTTCGCTCTTATGTAAGGGACCATATCTGCTATCCCTCAGTCCTCCAGAACCACATCTGATTCCAGTGAGCTTTTGAATAAGGCCATCAGCAGGGCAGTCAGCACATCCCAGAGTTCTTTTAGTACCCTTGAATGTATCTCATCCAATCCCATAGCCTTGCCCAGTTTCACAGCTTCAGGTCCCTTTAATTTAGGACTCTCTTTCCTCTGAAAGTGGACTTGAGTCTGCCTCACCACCTGACTTGTTCATGCTGTTCCCTGATTATTCGTCCCCCCCCACCATTGTGAAGACTGAGAAGAAGTGCCTGCTAAGGATGTCTGCTTTTTCTTGGCACCTTTCTGCCTAGTCTCTCTCTGCTATCATCCATATCCTTTCTATCACTCTCCTTGCTTTCCTCTTCTCACTTATGTACCTGAATAAAGTAATTTCCTCATTTTCTATCCCTTTTCTTTGTCTGTGCCTTTGCTCCCCTCACTGCCTTACCTTCTTCACTCTATTTTACATTGTATACCTCCCTTGTTTCCTCCCTCTGTGTTTCCCTATACCTCCTGAAATCCACCTTTTTTCCTTCATCAACTTGGCCACTTTCCTAGAGTAACATAAAGGCCTCTCTTTCCTTTTTGCTTTCACCCACTTCTTCATGCAGAGGCTTGTTGTCTTAATCTTGTACTCCCCTATTTACTACCCCTCCCTAGCAATCCAACCTATTAGGCACTTTCTGAGACAATCTCCCATTTCTTGAAAATCCACCACCCTCCCAAAGTCCAGGGCTCTTGTCCTTGTGTGGTTTGTCTCTGCTCCCATCTTAATGGTAAACTAGATTGCACATTGATCACTGCTACCCAGGAGACTACCCACTATGATGTCTGTACTGTTGTCCCTGTTTGTAAGCACCAAGTCCAGTACTGCCACCCTAGTGGTTTTGTGACTATCTGCCTAAGAAACTCCTCTTGTAGGGAGTCAAGGATGACCCTACTCCTTGTCAAAGCTGCAGCTGGAAGTCTTCAGTCCACACCTGGCAGATTGAAGTCCCCAATTAGCAGCCCCTCCCTCTTATTTGCCATCCTGATGATGTCTTCCCCAAGCACCTTATACAACTCTTCTCCCTGTGCTGGTGTTCTGTATACTACCCATTTATGAAAAGTGGCCCTAAGCTCCTGTTTCCAGGATGATCCACAGCACCTTCTGTCCTCCTTTTCCTTTGGGTGCTCCTGTATTTTCATAGCCATGATTCCCTCCCTCAAATATAATACAACCACTCTTCCCCTCCTCCCTTTCCTGTCTCTGCTGAACAGAGAGTAGCCTGGTATGGCCATATCCCAGTTAAGACTATCAGTGCACCATTACTCCATTATGGCCACCATAACCAGGCTAGGCTCCTCCACGATGGCCTTCAGGTCCAAAATGTTAGTGCCCAGTCTCCTTGCATTGGTGCACATGGCTCTTCATACTTCCTCCCTCCATCTCTCCCTGCCTGTCTCCTTGCTTTTTCCCCCACTCCGGCCTGTGCTGCTCACTGAAGCTCCCCTTGAACTCTCCCTTTCCCTTGTTGCCCTCTTTGTTTCCTGTCTCTTTCACTCTTCTCTTCTTGCATTCTTGATTTATATTCCTCCTGTCCTCTGCCTTGTCCCCACTCCTTTCTTCTTGTACCCCTGTGCTGGAGGAGCTTCCTCCCATTGGGCTCTCCCTCCTTGCTCGTTCCTCATATGGGGGAGGGGAATATTTGCCTCCCTTAGCATTACAATCCCCCCTCACTAAATTAAATGTTCATCCAGGTAACATTTAAACCTCCCATTAAGGACTGTGGTCCCCCTCCAGGAAGGATACAGGCAGTATCATGTACAGAAGCCCATATCCTCCCAGGCTGCCCCCCAGTCCCTGATGTAGCTGAAGCCCTTCTCCATGCACCATGCCTTCAACTAACTGTTAAAAGCTGTAGTGTGGAATACCCTTTCCTCTCTCTGGACATACAAAGGTAGCATCTTGGCAAATGCCACCATGTGTGCTACCTGTGTTAAGCCCCTCCCCAGCTCCTTAAATTTACCTCACATTACCCTTCTCCTTTGCTAGGTCATTTGTCCTCAGGAACACAAAGACATCTAGCTCCCTTCCATCTCCTGTTACCCTAGTTATCCTCTGGATCCACTTCCCATCCATCCAAGTTGAAGCACCAGGGAGGCTCTTCACTCCCTCCCTCCCTCTCCCTTCCACCTCCTGTCCCTCACCAGCAGTTGCTTCCTCCTCATCTGAAGGCCTCTTCCACCCTCCTTGGGGCCTTCCCTTCTGATGATCCTGACATCTTCCCTTCTCACTGTTGTGGGTACCTCCTCCTGGCTTCCCTGTACCAACCAATATGGTGAAGGAATTTTTTAGTGATACAGGCTGAGGAGTGTTCTCTAGCTGCCACCACAACCTTCCTGGTGCCCATCAAGATCCAACCATTCTACCTCTGTCTTGGCATCCCCTGGGAGAGTGGTGGCAGAGTTGGTGGCCCCTGGATGGAGTAAACAGTTCTCTGCAGCTTTGTCAGCTTAGCCTGGAGTTTAGCCCCTTCTGCCCTCAACCCAGAGAGGTAAGTGCAAATGGGGCAGCACTTTAGTTTCCAGAATGTGTCCTGAATGCTCTGCACTCGTTATACTGCACCACTCCCATGTTGTTTCCTTCCTTAACCTTTTTGTCTTTTGAACCTTCCCTGTACCCTCCATCCACCTGTTTATATCTGGTTACTTCCTATTACTTCCTTTCCTGAAATGTATTTATTATACTACCCTAGATAGGGTGTCTACTACTTTTACTTCTACCAGTAGCTACCTTTAATAATATGTATTATTTCTTGTCCCTTAGTGGTTGCTCCAGTACTTATAGTTACTTACCTTACATTGTCTATTTCAGTATATCTGTACCCAGTGCTGTTTTTTCTCATACTTTGGTCTGGTGTTTCCCTGCAGAATCTTCTGCAGACTGTGGATGGTCTGTGGACACCTGCAGATGCTTTAGAATAGATGGTGCCACTCCTGCTCTGTAACTTTCATGCAATGGGACAGGGTGATGGAACATGGTGGGAGAGTGTTTGAATTTATCTCAGAGTTAGAGCTAACAAGCCACAAACAATGTATGGTTATCATGGATGGTCCGATCATTACACCGTGGGATTCAGTTTTTTGTGCCCCCCCCCCTTTGCAGGCCTACCTCTGTGGAGATGGTCAGGTACCACTTTTTGCGAGAAGTAAGGTATGAGGGCCTGGCGGTGGTACTTGACCTATTGGAGCTTTCTGACGTGAGCAATGATCTTGCCTTGGTCTTGGCCTAAAATAAAGCCACCTCCTTGGCTCTGGATATCATTGCTCCAGTCCATGTCCCCCCCCTCACCCTCAGTCCCCATGGTTTGATGGGACCTTGAGGGAGATGCGGGCAACAAGAATGAAGATTAGAGATTTGGTGACAGAGATCTGCCCTTGATGCCGACCATCTTAGATTGATGGAACATTACCAAGTCTATCATTCTGCAATCTCCCGTAAGAAGACAGAGTTCCTGTCCGGGGAGATTGCGGCTGCTCAGAAATGACCAGCTCAGCTCTTTCAAACTGTAGATAGACTGTGCAACCCAGTCTGCCTGCAGGTTCAAAGAGCTTTTCACAAGTAGAATGTGAAGAGCTTGCCTACTTCTTTGTGGCCATGGTGGCTGACATCAGGGCGGCACTCCAACCTGCATCCTCTATGGGAGAAGCGATGGATTGGTGCCCAGTCGCTGCCCCTGGTCTCTCCTGTAGTTCCCTTGATCAGCCAGAGCTCATTGATGTCATGCGGATTGTCCAGGGTATGCACCCTACATGCTATAGTTTGGATCTGGGCCTGACCTCCCTGATAAAGGGTTGTTGTGATGTTATCAGCCCAGTCCTAGCGCAGATAGTCTGGTACTCCTTGGAGACAGGTGAGTTTCCTAGTTCCCTAAAGGAGGCAGTGGTAATGCCCCTGCTGAAGAAAACTTCTTTGGGCCCAGACTACCATGCTAACTACAGACCAATCTCTAACCTTCCCTTTGTGGGGAAGGTGATTTGAGAAAGTAGTAGCCATACGACTGGAGAACCATTTGACCATCCATGACATTTATGAACCACTCCAGTCTGGTTTTCGAAAGAGGTACAGTACCGAGACTGCACTGGTTCGTGCACCCAATGATCTCTTGATGGCAAGAGATCAAAAGAGCTGTTCCATCCTGGTCCTTCTCGATCTCTCTTCAGCATTTGACACTGTGGACCATGGGGTACTTTTCGAACACCTGAGGTTCATCTGCGGACTGTCTAGTACAGTCCTCGGGTGGTTTAGATCATTTCTCACTGGCAGAACTCAGAGAGTGGTGCCAGGGATAAATTTCTCTGCCCCAATCTCTCTGTCATATGGGGTTCCTCAGGGTTCGGTGTTGTCCCCCATGGTATTCGCAGTGTACATGCTGCCCCTTGGAGACATTGTAAAAAGGTATGGGCTGAGGTTTCACTGCTATGCTGATGATACCTAGCTCTACCTATCTTTTGCACCCGACCAGGATAGAGTTCTCTCAGTATTCAGCAACTGCCTCATTGAAATTCAGAACTGGATGCATTCAGGCTGGTTGAGGTTGAACTCGGAGAAGACGGAGGTGATGGTCGTGGACCTGGGCCACTGGGTAGAGAGGATGGGAGCCAGTTTGCCTTTAGGATTATTTCTGAGTGGCTGTTAGCTCCTGACCTCTGAACAGGTGCAGAACCTGGGGGAGATTTTTGGTGATGGGCTGACACTGCAATCGCAGGTGTCAGCAGTCGTCAAATCATCCTTTTACCATCTGAGGAACATCTCCAGGATTAAGCACCTAGTTCTGTCCAATGATCTGCCTACATTGGATCACGCCTTTGTGATCTCGCACCTTGACTATTGCAACTCCCTTTACCTAGTGCTACCTGGGGTTGATATCTGCCACTTGCAGATCGTGCAGAATGCTGCAGCCTGGCTATTGACGGGTACTCCTCATGCCTGTCATATTTTCCCAGTGCTGCACGAACTGCACTGGCTGCCAATCCAGTGGTGGATCACCTTTAAAGTCGGTCTTCTGACTTACAAAGCTCTTCACGGACTTGGCCTGGACAACTTGAAAAGCTCCTGGTACCCTACTGCCCTAAGTGATCACTCCATTCAGCGGACATGGGGTTGCTAGAGTTTCTGATGGTTGCTCTGAAATCTTTGGGGACCTGTGCTTTTACGTACATGGCCCCAACCCTCTGGAATTCTCTACCCCATCCATTGCGGGAGTGCACGTCTGTGGAGGAATTTAAACGGGCCTTAAAGACCCATTTGTTGTTGTCAGCTTTCCCCTGGTGATGATGTTTTAATGCATTTTATTAATTCAGTATTATTGTATTGTGTTTTATTTATTGTTTTATGAAGCTTATTGTTAAGGCACCTTGGTTTTAGAAAGGCGTGATATAAATAAAGAATATTATTATTGTATTATTATCAATTGAATTACAGGGTACCCTTGGTAGTAGAATGGATGGGTTATCCATAAAAACATAGGCCTGATCCATAAAAGGCTGAGGAGGGAATACACACCACATGGGGGTACATGGTGAGGCCCTGCTCTGCACATTTGGAGACTTTCATGCATCCCCAGTTCTGGGTATGCAGACTCCTGCACCTAACACCATGTTGTAGGCAGATGGTCAGGTCAGGAATAGACCTTGTAGTTGGCTACACATACACGAGATAAACTGTTTTTCATGTTTTTTTGAGAGGGCTTGGCCCAAGGTTCAATGTGGGGAATAGCTCCTCCCACAACCTCTATTTAAGCACTCCACTAAACGCACCTGCCTTGCTTTGGGAGTGTTTTTTGTCCCTGGGCTACTACATGGTTATGTGGCTGTGCGTTTCTCCTTCTTCATGCTAGTCTTGTCCCCCCCTCTTTTTTGCTGTGAGTCTCCTTTCCTCATACTCTTCCCCTCTTTCTCCTGTCATGTTCTTCATTTGTTGTTCTCCCGCTCCTGATTGGTCCTCTCTCTCTGCCTGCTTCTCTCGGCCTCCCCATTCCCTTTCCCTGTTCGTCGCCGTCTTCTGCTGTGTTCAGGGGCTTCCCCTTCGTTATCTCTTTTAGGCTTCTCCACTTGCCTCCATCTTCACCTTTTTGTCATCGCTATCCAGACCAGCATGGACTTGCTTGTTTCGGATGCCACAGCTTTAATTTTAGCCTTCTGGAACCCTGCTCACACTGGACAGCTGCATGTTGCCTTTACTGGCACCTTTCAAGCTTCTACCTGTGCCTTCCCATTTCTCTCCTCGGATCTTGCTCCCATCTCCCTCAGGAAGCACGCCCACTCCTGTCTATTCCCCATGACACATGAGTGCATTTTGGAAACTACCTGCAAGGCCCTCTACGCACAGCTTGGTTGGCGGAGTCACACACTCAACAAGACGTGCATACAACATTCATTGTCGTAGCGAAAGGAAACTGCACATGAACTCCTACTTCCTTCAAGTACTTATTTTCAGTCCTCTGTGTACCAGTGCATATCCCACATCGTATATTACTTTGCAGCATACCCACTACCAGACCACCACTCTCCTGATTTCCCTGACTCCCCTACATCAGCAGGATTCCTGGCTGTACCATTCCGGCAGTTTTGTCTTCCATGTAACTTACCCGAGATAGTATGCATCAGTTACTCGCCTCTCGTTCCTCTGTTCCCCTACTTGTGCTCCAGCGCTGTCTGCTCCATGGCTATCAGTGATTTCAATCTCCCTAGAGCTGTCTCTGGTTCCTGGACTGGTCACCCCACTCAACTCCTCTCATCGCACTGTCTGTATGACCGTCCTTATTTGCACGGCCGTACCCTGCTTTGCCTTTCATATTTGCCGGGTGCTGATATCACAGGTATAGGGGTGGGTTGCCCAGCCTCAGCCTCAATCACTGTATTTTCTGTTTGTGATTCCTGTAATTCCACGTGTCAGCGTCTACCAACAAAGTTTGTCTATACGTAATTACACAGCCTTCATCCCTTCTCTCCCTGGGGGTTTCCTTTTTTGTTTAGTTGCGCTTGGGGGAGGGGGATTAGGGCACTCCTATTCTACTGTCCCTGGGGTTGCTCCCTCTTTACCAGCCCTGCTTCTTATGACCTCAGTCACCTATGCTCCATCAGTACCCCTCTCAGGTGTGTGCATCTGTTCATGGAAGGATCCTCCCCTGCACCCCACTGCTCTTACTTCCGAAGCAGCCCTTTATTCTATTACTCACTCACATTGTGTGTCCTCCATCCCATAGTTCCTACTCCTGTCCTACCATGTCTGTGTATCATTCAGTATCCTGCTTGCCTGACGTTCCTTATTCCCTCACCCTCTGCAGCTGCTTTCTATACTTTCTGCCAGCCCATACCAGCAGTACTCTGGACTTCAACCCTAACTTGCACCTTCTGAGATGCTGAGCGAAGGTAGGCTTCCCCTATCTACCAGGGATGGTATTCCGTTACATTGACCACCTCATTCTACTTACCACCTTGACATTCTCCATCTCTAACTCTGCTGGACAGCATCGAGTGAAGGTTAGCGCCCTGACTACCAGGGATGGGAGTCATGTCTACTTGCTCAACTGCTTCTCTCCCTTCTACCAGTTGCCTCTTACCTTCGGGATTGGGACTTCTTTCCCATGCGCTCACCTCATCTTACCTATGTCTAGCTGTCTCAAGATAGGATCATCCCATCTCAGCCATCATTGATATATGCCTGTACCTCCATCCCACACCTGCAACTTTCATGGACTTCCTCCTGCTAGTAGCCTCACTTTGTCCTTGCTGCAGCCACCCCTCAAGCCTCAGAGATCTACCCTGACTGGTCTGCAGCCTGAGCTTGCATCGCTATTTTTACCGGCTGCTTCCTTTATCTGATTCTGCTTGCTTTTTCCCTTCAGGAATGGGACCATCACACTCTACCTGCCTTCTGCCCTCGTCTTTGCCCATCTACATGGACAGCACAACAGATCATCGCCATTGTAGAGTTGTAGCCTGTCCCTGGACCTGCTAGGTAATTGTATCCTCTGTCCCTTTTCCTGGTTGCGCTTCCAGTTTGAAGAGGACCTCTGTTCTTCATTTGTCTCTCTCTTCCTACCTCTATGGAGTGCCATCAAAGGCTAGTTTTCTCTCATGTTTACCATGCCTGGAAGCTCGTTTCTACAAGCAACTGTCTTCTTCTTACCTCCTCTCCACTGGACTGTCGTTTGATGCTCCCACCTGGACTTGAGAATTTCCCTACTGTGCCTTCACCCTTGCCCATTATCTGGAGTGTCATGCTCTTCATCTCACCTCACCTGAGTCAGGTAGGAGCTTCCGTCTGCACCTGCAGGTCCAACCACATACAATGCCCATTTCCTAACCTCATTACCACTTCCCTCCAGTCTTGGGACCCAGTTTCTCAGTCTAACTTCCAGCCTTCCTCACCCCTTGCCAGTCCCGCTCATTCATGGACCTTCATCCTTCATCCCTTTGGCCTACTTTCCCCCATGATCTGCATCTTGCCAGCTGGTCCAGTATCTATCTTGATCCAGTTTGACTGCCTCTGGGACTTCCTTGCTGCAGGCCACCCATCCAGTTGAAGTCAGAGTTTCATTTCTCCTTCAGATATGGGAACTTCCTCCTTCTTCACTCCAGCACTTTCTGTGCCTTCACTGGTTGGTTGAAACCATCATCTGATGTCAGACTATCATACCTCAGCTCAGACGATCTGAGTATTGCGCTTTGCTTTTTGGCTTCCATAGATTGTCTTCCGGTGACTGCTACAGCCTTCCTGCATCCTGGTGCTGTTTTCTGGGGGCCAACTGGTTCTGTTCCTTGCTGCTCAGTTTGTCATCCGGCTTCACCTAGCTAATCATCTTCCCTGAATGGTTCCTCCAGTTCCACAGGATTTGATCCGGACTTCCTTCCCATTTGACTGGCTACCTCTCAACTCTGCCTTGCTGGCTCGGGGCTTTGTGCTGTTTGCTGTGGCTCTTTTGGGCCTAGTACCTTATCTCCAACCAATACTTCTACCAGGTCAATTGCTATTCCATATTATTCATTTCATTCTCCTACTCTGGCCATTCTAGCAGTATCCTTCTACTTCTCATTGGATCTCACGTTCATTACTCTGGTGACATACTACTGCCAGCAAACATCCTTTGGCTAACATGCCTCATAGACTCTTTCGTCATCTCAGAATTGAATTGCTACCCAATCAGCTCCTCAGGATCATTTATGACATCCCATTTGCTTGGACATAGGAAGATCTTCTCAGTCTCTAATGGATATACCCTTAACTCCTATCCATTCCATTATCTTGATTTCCCTGTCTACTTTGTCTCACTGGCTATCCTCCTACATGGAAAGGACATAAATCCTTCTGCTATGCTCTGACTTTGTAATTAGTATCCATTCTATGGATACCAGGAATTGCAAGATAACCCATTCAACTATGAACATCACCTGTCTTGCCTTCTACAGCCTCTTCTACTACCACCGACTCTGTTCACTATGTTACTCGACTCCTATTTCTAAACAGTCATTGCTTATTTTAAGAATTTCATGGATGTCTTCTAGAATATTCATCATGGGATCTTCACTGCCTAGCTGATTACTAACTCCATGCCATCCAAACCATCGTTTTCACTCCTGGACATTGCCACAATCATCTACACCTTTTGATCTAGTACCTTCAGCCAGGTTACGTGCACTTCCAGTGGACCCTTCAGCCTCTTCTTCTCGAATTACCTTAGTTAATCTCTGTAATAAAAACCATCACTGAGAACTGGCTCTCCTGAATTCTATCTGGCAATCCATAACAGTCAAAACAAATTCACCGACTCAGTCTTGCCTCCCGATCGATCTTAATCAGCCATGGCACTAATATCCTATGGCATCCTGCACTAATCGATCTCACTACCAATTCAGCCTACAGACTTCCTTATATCCACCTCCAAGCTTCTCTCAAGTACTTTGGCATCAGAATTACTGTAAACTTAACCAACCTATGCCACCCCAGTGCACCTCCTAGATGATCACACCATAGAAATACTTGTACTTACTTTAGACAGCATACCAGGAAAGTATTCACATATAAAGTAACGAACATCATGACCAAAGAAGCCATTTATCCCTTATATTGAATTTCCAATAATTCCCCATATACATTAGGCTACCATCTGGACTGCTCCGCAAATCTTCTTTTATATGTTTACTAATCTCTTACGGCATTACTTTCATCAGTTATTCAAATTCTCCTCTATTCATTTTACTCTGATCTGCTTACTTGGCGACTTGTCACTCACTAATCGATTCTTTACCTCCTGACTACCTTGAACATCAAACCTTACACAAATTGAATCAATCACCCATAACTGCACAAATCATCGCAGATCCCACAGTGCATCTTTCATCATCTTGGACACTTGGACTTCCTTCACCCTCCTTCACTTAAATTTACTTCACACTTCAGATTCTATTGCTCCTTGAGAAAAGATCTACTCTTTAACTTCAGGATCATCATTCAATCTGCATCATCCATGGATCAAGGATGGATTATTGTCTCTCCAAGCAGCTCACTAACCTCAGATTAGCTATGGCCTTTCTCCTTTTAGTATACCCAGAGGATGGGCAGACCTCTGACCATGGGTCCTCAGAGGTTTCCTCCACCTGGGGGGGGTTTCCTCTCCTGAGAACCAGGGGGTCATGCTCTCCATGAGCTGAAAGAGGTATCTTTTTGGGCCTTCTGTTCCCTACAAATTACTACCTACATACCTACTACTCAAGGGGGGGGGGGGAATAGAATAAAAATCACAAAAAGTGCTGCAGGTTATACAAGCACTAATTCCCCATCTCTCCCCATTGCTATTCCACACGCATTGAATGGGAGGGCTTGGCCTGAGGTTCAATGTGAGGCGTAGCTCCTCCCACAATCTCTATTTAAGCCCTCCACTAAACGCATCTCCCTTGCTTAGGGAGTGTTTTTTCTCCACCACCATCTCCTACTTCTCTGGCGCTCTTCTCCCCCTTGTTCATGGGCCTTCTATTCCCTACAAAATACTACTTACATACCTACTACTCAAGGGTGAGAATAGAGTAAAGCCACAAAAAATACTACAAGTTACACAAACACTGTTTATCCCATCTCTCCCCACTGCTATTCAACAAGCATTGAATCTATGATGTTTTTTGTGCCTGAGCCAGCTGAACCTACTCTGTCTCAGCTCATACTCATCCAGCAACTGCCTACTCCCAGGACTCACCTGCAGAGTGATCCCCTATGGATTGTCCCCATCCCATGTGGTGGGGATGTGAGGGAGAGGGCCTTCCCCACTGGGGAACACTTATCCAGATTCTGCAGGGCCTTGGGCAGTGCTGCGGACTGGAGGATGAGTCAGGCATCATCTGTTGGCTCTTTTCCTGTGTTTTCTCTCAGCCAGCAATGTACGAGGGCACAAATGAATGTGCACACAGAAGAAAATGTGCATTGCATAGTGCTGAACCAGGTGCAGAAGCAGGGTTAATTAGACCTTTAAGTCAACAAAACAAAGACAGGCAGTACTGCACTTATGGAAATCCAGAATGGTTCTCTATGACTTACTAACAAACGTAGGCAGATTCCAAAAAGTAGATTTTAGCTGTAATGCTGTTTATTGTGGTAGTCAGTGAGGCAAACAGGTCCTCAGCCCCATACAGTGGACCACTGGTCCTGGTGCTTTGTTGGGTGGAAGGCTTCATCGGGGGCTGATGATACTCTAAGCGAAGCACTGCTAGTAGTCCACTGTATGGGCTGAGGATTGTTGTGTTCGTCTCATTGACTATCACAATTAATAGCATTAGAGTTAAAAAACACTTTTTGGAATCTGCCTTCATTTGTTGGTAAGTCAGTGACAACCATTTTGGATTTTTGTAAGTGCAGTACTTTCTGTCTTTGTCTTGTCACACAAATGAATGAGCATGTAGATGCACACATGCAGCATGCACCTAGTCACTGGATGTCCCTGATATGTCACTTCTGTGGCCCTTCCACCATGCCTACATGTAGTGGCAGTCTTGGAGTGGTGAAGCAAAACCCCCCTTCCCTGGGGCATGGACAGCAGTCCCTTTGATGCTAAATCATCTGCCCCTTGGCAATTCCTATGTCACCCAAGTTCACTTCTGACCCTGGGTCACCAGAGTGGTTGGAGTTGTGGCATCTGGTGCCTCAGCCC
The DNA here is from genome assembly GCA_016271365.2 of Neoceratodus forsteri. Lineage (NCBI taxonomy): Eukaryota > Metazoa > Chordata > Ceratodontiformes > Ceratodontidae > Neoceratodus > Neoceratodus forsteri. The sequence goes on from CM057458.1 coordinate 561,645,200, forward strand.
TCTGAGCCACTAGTCCATCCTGTTTTGTATTTTCTTTTTTTAGTGTGCACAAAGACTGATGACATAATGCATCCCAGGGGGCTTCAGCTATGCTGGCCAGCTTGGTATGTAAGCCCCCCATGGTACCAGTGTGTCCATACGGTGTCTCATTTGATCACACTGCATGCTGAACTCAGCCCTCCATACTGGTAGGGAAGGCTGAGGGCCAGCAATTTATTATTCTAATTTACTAATTTTGTGTCACATTTTACATCTTGGGATACCATCTTTCTTTCCCTTTAGCCTCGGCTACTGGAGGGCACACCTGCCATGGAACTCCCCTGACCACCGCGGAATCATTGTCCCCGAGGCACTGAAGATAATTTCGTTAGCCTTTTCAGTGCCTCCTTGCTTTGTGTGAATTTAAATTTTGGCGCCTTTTACCACGGGACTTCTACCCAGCGTTTCAAACAAGAACAAGAACCGCAAAGAAAGACCTGTACTTTTCTGCATATTGTAACGTTCAAACAAGAATAAGAGCTGAAAAGAAAGACCTGTTCCATGTTGCTTATTGTAACTAATAGAACTGATTGAACTTAGTGGAGCTTGATTTATTTTAGTTGCCCCTTTTGAAAGCTGCAGAGTGTGCTGGTAACTCCAAAAGTGCCTCAGCGTTTGCAATTTTCTCAGACCGTAGGGCAACCTGCCAGCTCGTAGCTTTAGGGCTCACAGTCCTGTATTTTCTGCAAATCCCCATGGCTGCAGAGCGCGCCAGTAACTGCAAGTGCCTCAGTTTGTAAAATTCGGGGAAGGGCAGCCGTAGTTTGAAACTGCAAAGCCCAGCTTGTAAATTTGGGGAAGGGAAGCCGGTAATTTAAACCGCAAAGCCACTGAGCAGCTCCTCGGGCACTAGGCACTCTTAACTGAACTGCCTGCCCTGTGCAAGTAGGAGACCGCCTCGGAGAAACTCTCTACCTGGGTACTTGATCGCTGAAACCCCGCAGTTTCGTTTTGCGACTGCTCCCCGCCTGCCCCCCACCACACCCACCCTTGTCTGACTTTACTTATATAGGGTGCAACCACGCCCATAAACACGCCCTCTTGCAAAAATTAACTATCTCCTTACTTTTCCATTAGCAGCCTATACCTTTTGACTGCTAGAGGGTGCCTGATCAAATTTAAATTGTTACTGGTGCCCACACTTACCCTGTAAACTCCACTCTTACACTCTTAACAATCCTAAAGCTACTTATAACAGTACCAAATATGGCCATCACTCCATGTGTCATACTTTTAATATCCTCTACGGCTCTCTGCCTTATATGGCTCCCTATACTATACTACCCTATGTCCAATAACCATTACCAAACCTACCCTGACTATTCCAGGCTATCTTATACGTGTAGACCACCACACCAGGCTCCTGCCACTTTCCCCCTTCTTATTCATTATAAACTTCCCTATCATTTATTCTACACTCTGAATAAATCCCCGGTACCTAACCTAACCCTATCCACCTCCTATATCCGTCGCAAACTCCTGCACCTGTTTCATCTAACCCTGATGTTAGCTGGGAATATTGAGAAAAATCCTGGCCTCCAATTAACTTATCATGTAAGGCTACAAACTGGCATGACACCAAGGGCATCCGCATTGTCCACCTTAATATCAGGAGCCTGCTTCACAACAAGGCTGAACTTGAGGCATGGGTTGCTCAGCACAACCCTGATATCCTCTGCTTATCCGAAACCTGGCTAAAACCCTCCACCCCAGATCATCTGCTCACTTCCTAACTACAGCATCATGAGGCAGGATAGGCCATCAACTAAGCGGGGAGGGGGGGTTGCCATTTTCTTCAAACCTCACCTTCTAATATCCCACAATGCCCAACCTATCCTATCTTACTGCGAAGCAATCTATGCTACCTTAAAGCTTGGATCAAAGAAACTTCATTTGGTTTGCGCCTATAACCCTCCTGCTGGTGGTAGAGCTGAGCTGGAGGAACTTCTATCTCAGGTGGATAAGGCTATTGGCCGAAATGAAGTCCTCATACTCGGGGACCTGAACCTAAACTGGACTAGTAAATCAAACCAGTCCTGTCATACCATGGTCCAAGGACGAAACCTCCACCAACTAATTACGGACCCTACCAGAATCATGCTCCCCCCAGGCTAGTACTCTCATAGACTGGGTCCTTACAAACTACCTGGACAGTATAGCATGTGCTGGGACCCTAGCTGACTCAATCAGTGATCACTCCCCAATCTACTGCACCTGGCGTGCTACTAGTAAACCTTCTCCACCTCCTAAACTTATCACCTTCCAAAACCTGGCCAACTTTAACCAAGAAAATTTCTTACATGATCTCACATTGATTGACTGGTCTCCCATTCACACCTCTAATAATGCACAACTGGCGTTAGACCATTTCCTTGCCTACTTCCATGTGCTCCAAGACACCCATGCTCCCTGTGTCACTCGTCGGATCCGTGGATCACAGATGAAATGGCTCTCAAAAGACCTATTTGAGCAAATTAGGGCCAGGGATAAAACATGGTATCATTTTAAGGTCACTGGGCTCCTGGCCGATTATAATAAATACCGAGCCCAGAGAAATATATGCAAAAGGCAAATTCGATTAGCTAAAAGCTCCTTTTGTAAAAATTTGCTAACTAAAGCAGTGGGGGACTCAAAAAAATTCTGGGCTACCATAAAAACCCTCCTTGGAGCAAATCAAACAGCACACACAAATGACATGCTGATTAACGGTATACATTGCAATAATCCAGCTACTATAGCCAACTCTTTTAATCACCTTTTTTCTGACCTCACCAGCTACCAGGCCTCTTTCCCTAATACTCATGCCTTTTCGCCCAACGGCAATGATAAACCACAATCCACCCCCCCCTTTCCGATTCCGGAGTATTACAAAAACTGAAGTTCTGAGACTACTCCTCTCAGCTCCAGACAATACCAGTTCAGGGTCTGAGAAAATTTTAAACCCAGGCTTCTAAAAATCGCTGCCCCGCTTATAGACTCTCCCCTAACCAAAATCTTCAATCTATCTCTACGTCACGGCTCAGTCCCCAGCATCTGAAAAATAGCCAAGGTCACACCCATTCTAAAAAAGGGTGATCCCAAATTAATCACGAACTACTATCCTATAGCTATCCTCTCCCTCCTTAATAAAATCCTGGAAAAACTTGTAGCAACCCAAACCCGACTACCTGCAGAAGTATAACCTTTTGTCCAGCTCCCAACACGGTTTCCGAAAGGGACACAGTACATCTACCACCCTCTTCAGACTCACTAACGATATCTTTTCTGCCCTGGACTCTGGCCTCCTGACAGGTGCTATCTTCATCGACTTAACAAAAGCTTTTGACCTGGTAAACCATTCCTTCCTTCTTTCAAAACTTCGCTTCTTAGTTTTCTCTACTGATGTAGTGGCCTGGTTTAACAGTTACCTGTCCGGTAGGAAGCAGGCCGTTGTTTTCAATTCAGCCACATCCGATCCCTCATCTATCCATGTTGGAGTGCCCCAGGGCTCCATACTCGGCCCCTTGCTCTTCTCTATTTTCATAAATGACATCCCGTTGCTTGCTTCAACCTGCTCAACCTTGCTTTATGCAGATGACCTAGAGATTTATCACAGTGCAAGGAACACACCTGACCTCAACCAACCTCTTACCTCTGACTTCTCTGCTATTCAGTCTTGGCTAATGGAAAACAAACTCATTCTTAACATTAGCAAGACTCACTCTATACTCTTTGGATCGCTCGCCAAACTTAAAATAAACACAGATGCCCTAAATAGCACCTGTGCTGATGGCTCCACAGTGATTAGCATAAAATCCTTCAAATACCTGGGCATTACTCTGGATGAATCACTAATTTTGACTTACACATAACTAACACCTGTAAATCTGTTAACGCAAAATTAGGTGGTGCCTACCACACCAGCTATGCCCTTACCCCTTCGGCTAGACTAGCTGTGGCTCAAGGCTTTCTGCTCCCTGCCCTGGCTTATGGATCAGTCACGTATCTATCTGCCTCCAAATCCTCCCTCCACAAGTGGGACACCACCTATAACAATATCTGCCTTTATGCCTCAGCATCCCCTCATTTAACACACCATTGCCAACTCTATTCTGACCTAAACTGGCCCCACCCTTCTGCCCATCGGCTCCAGTCCCTGGGGTCACTTATAGATAACACTGTCCACACTGGCATCCCTTCATCACTTGCCTGTATGCTCCACTCTCACCCTCTCTCCTATGGGCTCCGATCTGCTGATCTAGCCCCCTTCCACATTCCCAGATGCAAAACTAATGTGGGTACACGCGCTTTTGCACATATGTCCCCAAAATACTGGAACTCGTTACCTCCAAATGTTCATGGAGCACCTATCCATACTAGCTTTAAAACGCGTCATGAGGAACATCTGCAAACAATCAGCCAATGTACCTGCTTTAATCCGCCTCAGACTACTTCAACTCCCCACCCTCTCTTCCATTAAACTACCTTCCTCCTGTACGCCACTTCCCTACCTCTCCAACTTCCTAGCTCTCATGTTCTGTTTCTCTCATCCCCACCTTTTTCTCCCCCCTTCCTCTTCCTCTCCCTTTCTCATCTCATCCTCAGTTTTTGCACTTACTGTACTTTGCTGTGTGTTAACCTTTATTTGCAAATGTCTGTTTCACTTATGGTTTTAACTTTAGTTGTGTATTTTACCTAAATGTTTTTCCTGTTTCTGCCTCTTACTGTAACATTATCTCTTATATTCAAATGTGGCTTACTCTTTGAATTAACTGTTTAGTTGACTTGTTGCTGGTCACATTCTAACTGTGTTCACCAATCTCATGTGCTGCGTCACATGTATGCTCATTTTGTATGTTCAACTGTCTCTCTCCCGGGTCGTGCCTGAAAATAGGCATTGCTATGCCTAGTGCACTCACCCGGTTACTAAAACCAAATAAAAAAATAAATAATACAGCAGAATTGGAGGATTGCCATATACTGCTATAATCCCCCCATAGAGCTTTACCTTTCAGGTTCCCAACACTTGCACAGCAAATGCACCAGCCACCGCCACTGTCAAACCTTTTTCTTTTAATTTCCTTTATATATTTTATTAAAAAAAAACACATTTTGTAAGTGACGTAACACACTCTGAGGTGTACATTGACCTATTTTAATGTACTTCCCAGTGTATGAAAGGCAGTTAGCCTTTGGCCTTTTGCTTTGTGCCTCATAACATGCTGGATGTGCTTTGAAATTACTCAATGCACACCCTGTCATGTGTTATTGCTTCCTTATGCCACATTTTAGTCCACAGCCTTACTGTAAATTGTAGCTACCTAGCATATCTTTTTTTGTTGGTTTTTCAAAATAAAAAACAGTTCCTAATTACAAACTGTAGCTGTATTCTTAAAAAGTATGATAAATCAGTAGACCATGTTTATTAATCAATAGTTCTGGTTCTATTTTGGTTACTGTTTTTGATCAAAGTTGCACTGCAATTCTTCAAGTGTCTCTATGAATTAGAGACTTTCACCAATATGTTTTCTGAATTTTCTGAGCACACTGTAATCAGCCCTGGTCAGTCATGATTCCTCCATTTTTGACCATGGTTTGCTAATGGTCGTAAGAGCATGGTACAGCAGCCAAACCTGCATAGCAGAATGAAGAATTTGTCACTTTATTAATAAATAATTACAGCATTTACGCACTCCAGGGGTTGGGTTGCATTTGTTAATCTAACATTGATCAAACTAAATTGGCTATGGTCATCCATGGTTTGTTCCTGAGCTGTTTACAATCAGTAGTTGTCTACTGATGATAGAAGGGGTTGGACCTATGGTGCAGTGGGACAGTGGGTGACCATGGCATACCCCCACTAAACAGTAGTTTATCAGTGTATTCCTGAGTGTCCTTCAAACACCAGGTTTTGTTGCCATTGCCATGTGGCTGCCAGTAGACAAACCCTCCTGCCCTCTGTCATCTTTCACTATTTTGTCCTTTGTGTGTTGCTATCCTGCTCCTGCTGTGGCTGCTGCTCAGTCATCCCATTCCTGGTGTCCTATTCAATTTTTATTGTGGCACTATTGCTCCTCCAGTCCATCTGCCTTTCACCTGTGCTGTTGGGTTCCTGCCTCTGGGCAGGTCCTTGCCTCACTGTCAGCTGTGTGTGGCTTGGCTTCTTCTTCCCAGCTTAGTTTCCCCACCTGGGTGTCTAAACTATATTCTGCTGCTGCACTCTTCCTGCTGCCTGTCTGTTGGTGCCTCTTTCACTTCTGTCCCCTGCCCCTGACCCTTTACTTTCCTTCACCCCTGATTCTCTCTTGTATGGTGTTCCATTTGTCTTCTGTTACTTCTTTGGATTCCACCCTTCTCTGCACCCTGTTATGGGTTCTTGTCTTCCTAACCTTAATACTACTCCCTAACCTTAGTGCCTAACCCCTTCTATACCACTAATTGCCAATCACAACATTATCTCTACAGGGCTTAACTCTCCTCCTTAGATCCAAGGCCATTTGTGCCTATCATACATGATATATCCTACCTACTTGCTCAGTTGCCTCCTTGATCATTCCCTCTTCTTCATCCAGACTATCACTGCATCAGCATTTATGACCCCACTGACATGTCATAAGTTGCATACCATACTACCTCTTACTCTTGCCTTGCGATTGACATGTGATTGACATGATCTCTCTGCTTTCCCTAAGTCTGCATCTTAACAGTATAGACCCCACCAAACAGGGGACCTTATTTATTCATTTATTGAAATGTTTCACCAGGAAGGCACACTGAGCAACAGATTGCTCATCTCCCACTGCGTCTTGAGGGGAAGGGGTACAATAGGGATGAAACATTTTACATTCAAGTTACTGAAAACAACATAGCATACAATTAATTAAGTAAGTTGTTACAAACAGCATTGCATACATATGAAATTTGTGAGAACAATTAATAAGTGCAATGATAATAAGTGAACAAGTGCTATCGTGAAATAAGGGGTGAAGGAGAGATAGGATGAAATGACAGGTAATGCAGAGTTGTGTCCTGAAGAGACCCCTTCAGAATGCAAGGAAACCTGCAAGAGGACAGGGGACTGGTGTAAGGATTGGGGGGGGGTAAGTGTGATTAACACCTAGGAGGGGAAATAAGGCCTGACCCAAAAAGAGAACCCTTCAGGATGCGATGAACCCTGCAAGGGGGCAGGGAAGTTCAGGCGATTGTAAACCCTCCTGTGGTTAGGCGTTGTAATTATAGAGGGATAATGAGAGGGAGGGAATGAAAAAATAACACCTGGGAGGGAATGAGGCCTGATCCAAGGAACCATCCAGGATGCTGGGGACCCTGCAAGGCTGACCTAGAAGGCCAAGGATAGGTAGATGGGGGAAGAAAAGGTGGCAGGCCTAGGCACTATAGGACCCCTTCAGGATGCTGAGAACCCTGCAAGGGGAGTGTGAAGGCTAGGGGAAAAAGGGGGAGAGAGTAGGGGAAGGGAGAAAGGTATGAAAACTAGCATCAAGGAGGGGCTAGGGTCAGTAGAGGCAGTAGAGTTGATAAAGGCATTGGGTAAATTCTGAAGGGGGAAGAACTGTAAGGAGCAAGATGAAGGAAATTAAGGTGGGTTATAACAGTAACAGTTAGGTGTAAGATAGTTGGAGAGGGCAGTGTTGATGGAATAGAGGGAGGAGGAGTGTCAGGTTTGGGGAGGCAGAGAGTTCCATATTTCAGAGAAACGGTGAGAGTACCCGGACTGGCTGGACAGGGTGGAGTGTCAGAGGGCAGTTAGTGTGTGAGTATCGGTAGATCTGAGGGAGTGGGAAGGAGAAGGGTGTGCTATAAATGAGGGTGAGAGGTAGAAATGGAGTTCACCCAGCCAGTGTTTAGTGGTGAACTGAGTGCAGTGAGAGAGGCATCTATTTGTAAGGGAGGGGATGGAGACGACTTGATAGAGATCACAGTGGTGGGTGTGAGAGGGAGCATCAAGAGTAAAGCAGCAGAAGATGTTAAAGAGAGTGTCCAGTCTGGTAAGGGAGGACCTAGGAGCAGCAGCATACAGTCATACAGATCAACTCAGTAGCATCTTGTAGCTTTCCCATGCCATTCTCCTCACCTGGAGAGTAGGACTCTCACCCTGGGGGCTCCATTAGTTGTGCATATCAACTTGGCAGCAACCTGTGGTGTAGTTTGTAGGCAAGGCAAATTTTATTAATATAGCACTCAATCCAGCAAGGGCTTTGAGTGCTTTATGAAGATAAACACCAGTCAATACAAGCAATATACAAAATTAAACAATAGCAAAGAATCGAGACGTGTCATATTGAAAGCTTGCTCAAATACAAAAGTTTTCAATGAGGCTTTAAAGGCCTCCACCTTGCTAGCTGAATGAATATACCCTAATCCCTGGTGCACCCACTTAGCATGACTCTCCCAAATCTATAGCACTTTCATTGTCTGTATGACATGTATTACTACAGTATATTGTTGTATATTCTCTCTAGTTAGGGACATTACCTCAGGGGTCTTTGCACTACTGTGTTGGCTGATACAGTGTTTAAGTTTTGCTAATCTGTACACTAAAACATGCATAATTTCTCCTAAATTTGTTGTTCACCTGTATGTAACTACTTTCACCCTATACCACTGAAATATCTGAAACAATTATTCTAATCTATGATCCCTGCACAAAATCATGTAATATATTGTTTCCTGATTTGCTGTTTCCTCTGTATGCAACTATCCCAGCTTGTACCTGAAAATAGGCAAAGTTTTGTGTAGTGCACTTACCCGATAAAGAAAAACCAAATAAATAAATAATAAGGGATTAGATTCCAAATAAGGGGGGCTGCTACTCCAAAGGCTGTGTCATCTGATTCTTTAAGCCTTAACTGAAGATGTATGACTTTTACTTCTTGAGGGTGGGTCTACACTGTCTCTGGGGGTTCTTTTTGCCATGCAGATCAACTGTGTGGCCCCTTTTGTAGCAATACTCCCTATGTCTGCCTATAGCCCACCTGTTCTTGCTCTGTATCTCTTTTATTTAGGCCTCCTATCATCCTCAGCCACAGGTTAGGCCTCCTCACAGATACTGAAACTGAGCATGGGTCATCTTGTAATCAGTACTCCCCTCATCTCCATCTGTGCCCAAGAGGGCTCCTCTAACAGTGCAGAGAGACTTGGCAGCACCTTTTGGCAGTATCCCCTTAGTGGGATAGAGTAAGATACTTCCCTTCCAAACTTTTCTTCTGAATTGGATTCTAAATTCAGCAAAGTTTGAGTCATCATACTAAGAACCCATTCCAGGAGGGAGTGCGACCAAGGTCTTCAGTCCTCAGAGATTTCTTCCACAAAGCAGTTTCTCCTCTCCTCTCCTCCATGTCAAACGTCATTATTTTACATACAAGTGTGTGTGTGTGTGTGTGTGTGTGTGTGTGTGTATATATATATATATATATATATATATATATACACACAGTATATATATATATACAGTATATATATATATATATATATATATATATATATATATATATATAAATTCTGCAGACAGTTTGACCTGGATTGTGGCCCTCTACTTCAGCCTTCTTTTCCTTCCATGAATATTGTGTTGTTCTTCAGGATGTAACCTTCTCTAGGCTGTCTGTTCTCTCCTATGGGAAGTATGTGCTTGTCTGTTCTTGCTTTGAACCTTTTCTGACTTCTTTCATAGGTAGCTGTGGTCAAGGGTTCCTTGAGGGGCACCTCAAGAGGGATCCTGCATCTTTAAAGTACTCAGAAATGGTAGTAGCCCATTTATGGGTCAGAGAGAGTGCCGTAAACCAGAATTATAATCATGTTGGCCAAGTATGCTACATACTCCTACCAAACAGAGACACTGCCACCTCTGAATCATTGCCTTCTGCTAATTCAGTCCTATTAACTCTTTCAATCCTCCCCAATGTTCTCTAAGCAATAGCACATATAGCAGAGCCAGCCACGGTGCAACACAGTAACTTGCAGGGAATGACGTCACAAAATACTGCAGTAAAAAAGGAATTAATTGCCTTTGAATTACTCTGTTCCCTGTAGTATATTACAGCATTTTGTGATGCACTGCAGCATTACTGTATTGCATCCTGGCTGATGCTGCTCTAGGAAGCCTGATGACCTATTGAATAGAAGGGCTTGGGCCCATGGTACAGTGGGGCAGTGGGTGACCCTACCATGCCACCACCAAGCTGTACTTAAACTGCACATGCCTGAGCATCTTTCAGACACCTGGTTTCTTTGCTGCCACCATCCTCCATTCCTCTTCTGATGGTAACTCTCTTTTCTAGGAGACAGACTTTCTTCCCTAGGTAGCTTTGGTCAAGGTTACCTCATTCCCGTGACTCCTCCAGGGATGGAACCCTCCATAAGAGGGTTCATGCACTGTTGCAGAACCATGCAATTGTCATAGAACTTTGAGCAGGGCAGACAGAGCATAAGTCAAAATTACAATCATGTTACACAAGCATACGACATACTCCTACCAAAAGAACCTCAGAATCTCTTTCAAATCACTGCCACCTACCAATTCAACCCTACCAAGCTTACCAGCCTTCCCAGTGTTTGCTAAGCATTATGGATAGTTGAACCATGGTTAATACCATGGACAAAACACAAATGATCATTGATGCTGGCCATGTATAACCAAGGCCTAACCATGGCCAACCATGTTTTTTTCTATGATCATAAGAGTGGGATAAACTGGTACCAGTAAGATTCTGGGAGTGGGTCTTGTACAAAGCTGGAGTGTGTAATCAGATGAAGGGTGGGAGGATATTGATCTATACCAGACACTATTGCCAGAATGACTAAGCCAGGTTTATTTGACTACTACCATTATTGCTGCATTGCTTACATAACCATTTCCTTACTCAATCAAAATCTTTATTTAATCAGGCAGAAAACTGTTGAGTAAAAACTCATTTACAAGATGGACCTGGAGTAGATGTACACCAGCAAAAGGATAAAGTCGTAAATACATTGACAGATAAAATGCAGGTAGTACACAAGTAACATATCAAAATCACCTAAGATAAAGGAATGTACATATAATGATGGGCATATAATTCAGATACAAGTACTGTACTTGGACAGACAGAAAACAGAATACATATTTATGCAATTTCTATACATGGTAGCTAAACATCCAGCAATGATTGGTTGCTCTGCAACATGTCAAAATTAGTGTAACATTGCACTTATGAAGGTATGCACACAAGATAAACCAGAGAAAACAAAATTAATAAAGGGAGTAAAACGAGATTTAAAAAACTGTAGGTGTAGACAACGGGGGGGGGGAAGGCAGGGGAGAGGTGGGAACAGATACATCAGTGAGGTAGGGAATACCAAATTGGAGGTTAGACAAACAAGTTGAGGAGCTAGAACAGTTTCTTATGGGAAATTGCAGGTCTCCTGAAAGGACCGCAAGAACAGATTTTTGAAAGAGGACAATGGCACCGGGAAAGTGAGCTGCAGCATTTTGTGTGCATTGTTACAGAGGACAGGGAGGGCATGGCTTAAAGCCACTCTGCTGAATCACACCCTAACTTTGGGGTTAGAAAGGGCAATGTAAAAGAGACTTTTTAGCAGATAGGCACCAGGGTTGCAGGTAGGTAAACAGTTCTTGATGTATTGGGGTAACTTATTAGTAATGGCCCTATAGGTCCAGAGCATAGTATTCTTGTGCCTTCTGAAGCTAAATGAGCACCATCCTATGTTCTTGTAAATTGAACAGTGGTGTGTTGAATAGGGGGCACCAGTTACAAACCTAAGCACCCGGTGGTACAGGGTGTCTAGTTTGGAAAGTGCCATGTTTGAGCAGTGCCCATACAAGAAATCTGCATAGTTATGAAGAGGCAGAAATGTTGTTTGTACCAACTTTTTTTCCCCTCTTGTGTTAGCAAATGCCTGATTCTAAAGAAGATCCCAAGCCTCTGCTTGAGTTTCTTAGAAACTTCTTTGATATGGACTATGAACCAGAGTTTAGAGTCAATCCACACCCCCAGGTATTTAAAGGACTTCATGTAGTCTAGGGGGTCGCCGAGCAAAGTAAGAAGTTTAGGTGCCTTTCCCACAGGGCAGAGATTGGAGGAAATTGGAGGAGTTCACTGAGGGGGTGAAGATCATGGTCGTCATTTTCTTGGCATTTAACAGGAGATTAGAGTACAGGAGATTAACTTGTAAATGACTGAATTCAGTTTGAAGGTCTCTACATGCTTGTTCCAAGGTCGGCCTAGCTATATACAACACAATGTCATCAGCAAAGAAGTAGATGCTTGCTGAACTAACTCTGGCATTTACGTCATTTTTATAAATGGCAAACAAGAGTGGGCCAAGAATGGACCCTTGGGGTACCATAGAAACATAGAATCTGATGGCAGATAAGGACCACGTGGCCCACCTAGTCTGCCCATTTCCCTACCTAACGGATAAGCTGCAGATCCTAGTTAACCAACAGCCTACTTCCTCCTACCCCCACAGAACTGCCTTATGTCTGTCCCAAGCATTATTGAATTCCTCCACTGTTTTTGAATCTACGACCTCCTTAGGAAGGCTGTTCCATGCATCTACAACCCTCTCTGTGAATAAATACTTCCTCACATTACCTCTGAGCCATCCTCCCTCTATTTTCAAATTGTGCCCCCTTGTTCTTGCACATCTCTTTTTCTGAAAGATGCTACCCTCTTGGACTTTGTTGATTCCCTTGAGGTATTTGAAAGTTTCTATCATGTCCCCCACCCCTTTCCTCGAGGCTATACCTCTTAAGCTCCTTTAATCTTTCTTCATATGTCTTCTAGTGCAGACCCTACACCATTTCAGTTGCCCTCCCCTGGACAGCCTCCACCCTGTCTATGTCTTTGTGGAGATGGGGTCTCCAGAACTGTACACAGTACTTCAGATGTGGTCTTACCAACTGTCTGTACAGGGGGCCAGCAACTTCCTGCTTTCTACTGGTGATGCCTCTCCCTATGCCTCCCAGTATCCTCCCAGCCCTCCTGGAAGTGGTTTCAAAGGGGAGAGGTCCCCCGTCCTTGACCTGCTGGTAGCAGTCAGTGAGGTAATTGGAGAACCATTCAAGGGATGGATTATTAACACCAATATTCTTTAGGGCAGCCAGAAGCAGGGTGTGGTCCACTGTATCAAATACTTTGCTAAGGTAAAGGAATAGCATGCAAACAAAGTTCTTGGCATCCAGGGCATTCAGCCAGTCATTTGTGACCTTAGCAAGAGCTGTGATGGCACTGTGATGAGACCAGAAGCCAGATTGGGCTGAGTTTAATAGGTCAACATCCTCAATGAACTGTCTCAGCTGGGAGCTGACAGTCTTTTCAAGGAGCTTAGCGAGGGTAGGTAGAAGGGAAATAGGGTGGTAATTGTTTAGGTCAGTAGTGCTGCCTGATTTGAAAAGTGGTATAATGTGGGCAGTTTTCCATATGGGAGGGAGTGAGCCCTGGCCAAGGGACAGGTTAAAGATATGGGTTATCGAGGTGATAGGACATAGTAGCCAATTTTAAGAAAGTAAGGCTCAATCAGGTCTGCACCAGTGCTCTTCCTACTGTCCAGCTGGAGCAGGAGGTCCACAACTTCCTTCACTGTGACAGGTGCGAAGGAGAAAGTTTTGCCTTGGGAAGTCAAGTCAGTGGCTAGGGAAGTGGTGTTAGAGGTGCAAAGTTTGGTGTGGAGATTGTTGGCCAAGGAAATATGGAAGGCCAAACCTGATGTGGAAAAATGGTTGTTGAAGGGCTCGAGGATTTCTTGCTCGTCAGTAGTGGCAGAAGTGCCAGTGAAGATTTTAGGCAGAAATTGACTGGAAGCGCTATGTCCTTGGACTTCCTTTAATGTTTTCCAGAATCTATAAGAGCTATTGGCTGAGGAATCAAGTTCAGAGCAGTAGTAGCTAGATTTCACCTCCCTGGTCAATCTGGTGCTCTGGTTTCTAGTAGCTCTGAAGGCTGCCCAGTCAGCAGGCTGTTTGGACTTCCTAGCCCTCTTCCAGAGTGAATCTTTATGGAGCAGTTCTGCTTTCAAGCTGGCAGAGAACCTATGGCAAGTTTTCCAATAATCTAGATGCTTTGTTCCTATTCCAAAAAAATCCTTCATTGTTGATTGCATTTAAATATTGAGTTACTACCTATTATTATTTTGAGTAATAAACGCAATTGTTTTAGGGTATAAACCACTCTGGCATTGTGTTGGTTTGAACAGCTGAGGATTCAGTAGGAGGACAGTGTTTATCAGGGGGAAGTATGAGTTAGTTACCTAGCACATTTGACTTTCCCTGGGTGCAGGCAATGGAACTTATTTCAACTTGGACCACGAATCCCAACAGGAGTTTAATGACAGTGACCCATTGACCTTATTTAAGCCTATAAAGCAGGGGTAGTACCATGATGCCCATTATTACATCTGTGTTTTACCACCTTGCCTTGACACTACTTTACCTAACTGGCCTCTAAATGCCCAAGTGTCACAAGAATGCACTCCACTTTACTTCCAAATACAAAGGACTTAGGGATGCTGTATCATGCAAGACTCTGTTTTAGTGCAGAATGGTAAACATAGAAGCTGCCAGCAGATAAGGACCGCAAGGTCCATCCAGTCTGCCCATTTCTTTTTCTACCTTATGAATGTGCCATCGGCTTTTGCTCTGTCAATGGCCTATCTGTTCATATTTATCTGTATTGTCCCCTTATGCCTATCCCATGCCTATTTGAAACCCTGCTCTGTATCTATATCCACAACTTCCTGAGGTAGGCCATTCCATGCATCCACCATCCTTTCTGTGAAAAAGAACTACCTCATATTACCCCTCAATTGGCCTCCCTCTAATCTCATGCTGTGTCCTCTCATCCTATTTTTCTTATATTGAAACATATTAGACTTTTTCACTTTGTTAATGCCCTTAAGCTGTTTGAATGTTTCAATCATATCACCTCTCTCCCTCCTTTGCTCTAGGGTACACATATTGAGCTCCATTAATCTGTCCTCATATGTTTTCTGATGCAGTACCTGCACCATTTTGGTTGCCCTTCTCTGGACTGCCTCAATTTGGTTAATGTCCTTGTGAAGGTGTGGCCTCAGTACTGCCGCAGTACTCCAGATGGGGCCTAACCAGTGTCTTGTAAAGAGAGATTATTACCTCCCTCATATGACTTGTGATACCCCTACTAATACACCCTAACCCCCCCTAGCCTTACCTACTGCTTTAGAGGTCTGCTTGGATGATTTCAGGTCATTGATGATGATGCCCAAGTCTCTTTCTTCCCTTGTGACTGCCAGCAACTTCCGTCCCACCCTATAGGTGGCTCCATGGTTTCTCTTCCCTATGTGCATAGTCTTGCACTTCTTTGCATTAAACCTCAGTTGCCACTCTTCCAACCATTTTGCCAGTTTATCCAGATCTCTTCTCATTCTGCCCACCCCATCTGGATAATCTGCTCTGTTGCAGATCTTGCTGTCATCTGCAAACAGACAAACCTTACCCTCCAGTCCATCTGCAACATCACTAATGAAGATATTAAAGAGGACTGGCCCCAGGACTGATCCCTGAGGTACCGCACTTGTGACTTGCATTTCTTCTGACTGTATACCATTTACCACAACTGTTTCCTACCCGTCAACCAGTTTACCACCCAGTTGACCAACTTCTGACCCACCCTGAGCCTACCCAGCTTATTAATCAATCTTCTATGTGGAACAGTATCGAAAGCTTTGCTGAAGTCAAGGTAGGCGACATCAGCTGCTCTGCCTTGGTCCACCACTCTGGTTACCCAGTCAAAGAAATCTATGAGATTAGTTTGACAGGACCTTCCTGTTGTAAACCCATGCTGTCTTGGATCCTGTGCTCCTATGGATTCCAGGTGTTGCACTATCCTTTCCTTAAGGAGTGCCTCCATAATCTTGCCCACTACTGAGGTGAAACTGACTCATCTGTAGTTCTCTGCCTCCTCCCTGCTACAACTCTTATGGAGTGGGATCACATGAGCCCTTTTCCATCTTCTGGGACCTCTCCTGTGCTCAGAGACTCACTAAACAGTTCTGCTAATGGCTCTGCTAGTTCCACCCTTAGCTCCTTTAGTACCCTGGGATGTATGCCATTAGGTCCCATTGCCTTGTCCACCCTGAGCTTAGCGAGCTCTTGTAGGACCCTTTCTTTTGTGATGGGACTAGTGCACATGTCCCTCCCCCCCCTGTGTCCATGGTGCTGAGCTGCGGGCCCTGCCCTACCTTCTCCTCAGTAAATACTGAGCAAAAGTATCTATTTAGGATAGATGCTTTTACATGGTCCTCCTCCTCACACACACCCTTATCCACTTTGATCTTAGCAACACCCCCTCTGGACTTTCTTCTTTCACTAATGTATCTATAGAAGGTCTTGTTTCCTTCTTTTACTGATCATGCTAGTGATTCTTCAGTTTAGGCCTTTGACTGCCTTACTGCCTTCCCTGATTCCCTTAGGGAAGTTTGGTATGCCTTTCTATCTTCATCCCGCTGAGTTCCCCTTATATTTTCTGAAGGCCAGCCTTTTGGCTCTGACCTTTTCTGCTGCTGTTTTTGAGACCCAAAGTGGCTTCCTTCTCCTTTTGCACTTCTTTTTCTCTCTAACACAATGGGATGTTGCTTCAAGTATTGCATCCTTAATGCTTGCCCACTTTGCCCGTACCCTCTCACCTATGTTTCTTCTTGCCAGGGCTAGCTTAACTCTGTTGGCCATCTTATCAAAGTCAGCTCCTCTGAAACCCCATATTTTTGCCTTGGAATAGGATGATTTAGTTCTAGTGGCCAAATTGAACTATACCATGTGATGGTCACTGGCCCCCCAGGTGACCTTCTACCTGAAGATCTGTGATCCTTTCCCTGTTAGTCAGTACAAGATCTAGGATAGCCCTGTCTCTTGTGGGTTGTTGTACCAGTTGTTTGAGGCCCTCCCCCTGCAGGGAATCCACTATATGTCTAGTTCTGGCAGATGTTCCTGCTGGTATTGACCAATCTGTATCTGACACGTTGAAGTCTCCCATTATCAGAACCTCCTCTTTAGCTGTCATGTTTTGTATATCTTCAAACAGTAATGTGTCTATGTCCTCCCCCTGGTCTGGAGGCCTGTAGACAACCCCAGTTCGTATGGCTGTCCCATTTTCTGTTTCCAGGGTGACCCACAATTCTTCTGGCATCTAATGTATATTCTGAATTTCTGTAGCTTTGATATTTTCACTGACATAAAGAGCCACTCCACCCCCCCATTTTTGCACCTCAGTCTCTTCCGAACAGTACATAGCCAGTAAAATTAACTAAGGATTGAGAAGGGAATCATGTAATCTTGTGGTGTATATTTTTGGTGTGAAATACATCCCACAAGACGTACCCACCCACAGTCCATGCGCTCAATATTTAAACTGTATTATAAAAAGGGTAAGAGAAATACTATACTGTGCTTGGTGGACTCCAGTCACATGACTGTGCTGTTATCCCAGCACAACATCACAGGCCAGAAATGCTTAACTTTCTGAACCTCATTACTTAGTCCTAAAATAAATCGGGGAAGCTATTTTATAATCACAATAAGGCATTCCAGGGCGTGCGTAATTGAGTGATAATGGCTCTTCTTGGGTGCGTAAAGCCCTTGGCTTTGCCTCGGGCTTCACTTCCTCGAAGTATGCCTTTATCCCACATTAATGAACACCCTGTCATGCCTTATTGCTTAGATATACTATACCAACATGAAATTCTCCCCAGAATGTATTCCTTGGAGAACTGATGTTGCCATTACATTTGTCCCATGTAGTTCTTTTTTTTATTGAAAAATTTTCCTTTATAAACAATTGACAAACAGAGCACAACAGGAACAAATAGTAGCACTTGTCAAGGTCCATAACTCTAGTTCAATGGTAAAGTCCATATGGGGAGCAGTAGGTTGCCATCCCAAGAGAATCTTTTTATGGGGTTCAAAATTGTGTAATATCACCCCCAAACACACCGTGGTCTCTCAGCATAGATGTTGTCATACCCCAAACCTTTCCTTTAATACAAAGCCAGTTACAGAGAGTGAATAGTATGTCATATTATACAAACATGTATCTGACCTCCCCGATAAAACCACTCTTCCACAAGTCTGTGCTGTCTGAGTATCAGTTTAGCTATAGTGGGACCTATATAGAGAACCCTATATCTGTGGCTTAGGGCACTTCAGGGGACACAATCTGCCAACATCCAGCAGGTAAAGGACCCATTGGTGGCAGAATTTGTCACATTTCTGTTCATGCTCTCTAATTTTTTATATGTTAACCTTTCCATGTAGTAAATAGTGTTTAAAGTCTTAGTACAGTTATCCAGTTGGAGTAGTTTGCTAGAGATCCAACATCTCACCGTTTTTTTTTGTCACTGTTAATAAAATTATTAATAATTTAAAATTTAAATTAAATTAAGTGTCATGCCCCTTGCCCCTGTGGGGGATCCCCATCAGGACTAAGGATGGGGTCCAAAAGTTTGTTTCTGTAAATATGGACCTCAGCGCCCCTTCAGTTGCCTGCTAGAAGTCTTGCAGAGACATTGCCCATATATATATATGGTCATGTGTAGCCATATGTTCCCCGCACAATCTCCAACAGCTACCATATGATGGACCCATGTATTTCATTTGAATAACTGGGATTTGCTGCTTTACTCTCGATTTTTCTCCTGACATGTAACACTGCTCCCTCTGTTCCAGTCTTTCAATCCCACTTGAGCCCTGATGCCTTTTTGACTGTGTTGCTTTCCTCTCCAAATTCTGGTTCAGCCCCCCCCCCAATTCATCTCCTTTTCACTCCTCTCCTCTTATTCCCCTCCACATTACAGAGTCCCACTCCTTCTTTGTCCCAATCATAAACCCGTATCTGCATATTCTGCCTTCTTTTCCACCCTTCAGCTCATTTGGAACAACCTTTCTGACTCATCTTCCCTCACTTTTAAAGCTTTCCTCCATGACCTTTCCATGCATTCCCACTCCTTCACTTAGCCCCACTTCCCTTTCTTCCCTTACATATTTTTCCTATGTTTCTCTTCCACTCCTACTTTCTTCTCCCTTGCCTGTAGGACTATTTCTTTGTGGAATTTTTCATGAAATTACCTGGTGTTTTACTGCTTACCAAACTTTACTTTTAACTGTCAAATCAGATTTCTTTTATTCAAAAGGGCATCCATTTTAGTATCCCCATTGAGTTCTTTCAGGAGGCAACCAGTACTAATTAATTTTGAGACCAGCATGTCTTTATTTATTAGGAAAAATAAACAGAACAGTTAAACAGAATGGAATTGGTATAGAATAAATTGGACACTGCTCATGGTGCAAAAAGACTGCCTTAAATACCATCAGTGTTCTCTTAAAAAATATATACGAACATTATGGTCTTGATATTCTGAGCTGGATGATAGTGTGGCACAGCCTGCAGCACTGCGCCAAAAATAACTCATGGCCATCTCTGAGCAATGCTCAGACAGTTAATGTGCCCTAATGGATCATGCTGTCTGAATATAGGGCTTTGCAGGCACAGCACTGAGTGAAAATGGGCTACTAAGACATGACCCAAACTAAACATGGTCCACAGGAGATAGCCCCTCCGAAACAAGTATAGCAACAGAGCTTCCTTGGGCTGTATTCAGCCCTAGCATGCAAATGAGCCTAACTGGACATGCAACATGCTTAGGGGCCATTTGCATGCCAATTATGGGCTCATCTGCATGCCGTGCTGCAGCCCCTTAGTGCCCATGTTGGCCATAACCCTGAAACACATCCTTGGTATCTAGAGGACCCCCTTTCCAAGTTGTCCCATCTGTATCTGTTCATATGTTCCACTGTAGTCTAGTAGAACCCCCTTCCCATGATTGCCCCTGATATGTTCCCTGATAGTCTAGTGGACTCCCCTTCCCCATCTGCCCTTGTTTCTATCTGTTCATATGTTTCTTGGTAGTCTATTAGACTGCTCCCCTGATAGCCACTGTCTCCATCTATTCATACAGTACATTCCCTGACAGTCTAATTAACCCTCCCGATCACCCCTGTTTGTGTTGATTCACAGAAAAAGTGGAGGACTCCTGGAACAGCCTTCCAGTGGAATGGCTGGAGCCAAAACAGTGGTGGGGTTCAAGAATGCATGGGATAAGCTCAAGGGAATCATAATAGAAAGGAAGGTGGGCAGGTAAAAGAGCTGTAGATTGGGCATGGTCTGCAGTAATAGGTAGGTAGAGAGAAATGGGCAGACTGGATGGGCCAAGCGGTCCTTATCTGCCATGAAATTCTGTGTTTCTGTGTTGTTAATACTATACATTCCCTAGTACTCTAGTTGATCCCCCTTCCCCGATCACCACTGTCTGTATCTGTTCATATGTTTCCCAGTAGTCTATTGGATCCCCTTCCCCCAATCACCCATGGCTATATTTGTCCATATGTTGTCTTTTAGTCTAGACACCCTTCCCTCCCCACTGAAGGCACTAGACACCCTGTGACGCAGTGAGCAACACAGCAGGCTCGCTCTCTGCTGATCTTGCCAGTGGTTGCAAGCCCCCCTTCCCACTGAAGGTACAGAGCATTTCTTGTTGGCGGAGCAGTGGAGAGTTATTCTTTTTAAATGCTTTATGTGTTGTACTTGCCCCGATTTAGTCACATTGTAATGTTGCCTTAAGAGACCTATTCAGAGCACGTGACCAGATTAGACTGCTGTTTCCTTGCACCAGGTTCGTTTCCTTCACTGTTTATATCAGGTAGTGTGTTACCAGAGGTAGATGAATTTGCTGCATGATTGCCTCATTGTTTGTAATATTGCTGCTGGGATCTTCAGTCACCATTTTGCCCCTGTGGTTGTAGCACCCCTTCCCCCTCCTTGCCCACATCCTGGTTTCTGCCCTGACCTTTTAATCTCCTGAGCTGTCTGATTACTTTACCCTGCTCTTTACCATGCAAGCACCAGATGCCCTGGGAAGCAGTGAGCAACACAGCAGGCTCACTCTTAGCTGAACTTGCTAGTGGTTGCAAGCCCCCCTCCCCAACGAAGGTATGGAGCATTTCTTGTCAGCGGAGCAGTGTTGTCCCGTTGCTGCTTATGTGGTGGCTGCCCCACCCTGGGCGGGATCGTCCTTTATAGGTAGAGGGGGTCAAGTGACCTATTCACATATGGGTTCTAACACCCTAAACCCACCTTAGTACCTTATACCACCAAGCCTCTAGGTGGTGCTATCCACCCCAACATAGCCTACGTTAAGTTGTAATAGAAGTTGGTAAGACCCTGCATGTCAGCCCTTTCTGCCACTGAACCATTATCAGTAGTGTATGCAGGTCCCTATTATATTCCCAGCCCCTGTTCTGTTGGGTCATACCTTCCCCCTGCAGGGACTTGAACCACAACCAACAGAGTACTGACTGATCTGAAGTCAGCATCACAGTCCATTAGGCCACACGGTCACTTGGCAGTTCCCTCTCTATCTGATTCCCAAGTATCTCTGCAGCCTGCATTCAGTTCTTAAATATTATTCGTAGCCTACACCCAGTTTTTAAATAGAATTGGCTTAGATCCTCTCTATGAGACCCTTTACTTCACTCTGAGTAAGCCCATTCACCAACTCCAATTTTGTTCATCTCCCACTGTGGGACTCGAACCCTAATCCATGGTGCACAGTTCTCACTGAAGTCTGTAACAAGGTTTCCTCCAGGCTGCACAGTCTGCAATTATCCCCTAATAGTCAGCTACTCTAGTACCTTACCTCCCCCCAATTGGGACATCCTGTTGAACCTCCTCAACACTTCCTGGTGAACCCTTACTGCTTTCTGTTCTGTCCTCTCCCACTGCCTATCACCCTTGCCCCCTAGTTGCAGTTATGGCTACCTGGAAAAAGGCATTCCTCTCAGCTTTTCTGCTAACTATTCTATCTTTGGAATATCCCAACAAACATACCCAGATAAACACCAACTCAGCCAATGCAACAATAACACTGAGCCACTTTTCAAGGAAAGGTATTGTCTATACAGACAAACTTGTAGGGTCTAGCAAACCCACCATGCACCAGACAGTTGACTACTTCATAACAACTACATTCCTGCTACCGTACCCCACCCCCCACTGTGCACTAAAAAGAAGGCTGAAGCTAGTAGCCATATATGGTCTTTCATTTTAAAAAGGCTAAAGAACTTCCTATTGTGCATCATTATGATGCTCCTACTCATCTCAGGCAATGTCCACCCTCTTCCTGGCCCACTCCAACAGCCCATGAGCAGTGGTAACAACCCTGGAACACTAAAACTAGCCTCTATTAATATCTGCAGTTTATTGGCTAAATTTGATCAATTACAAGTGTGGGTAAACCAGCACAATCCTGATGTACTTTCTTTAGTGGAAACCTGGCTCTTGCCTAAGATCCCAGACACATCTTTAGCTCTGAATAGGTACACCATCTTAAGGTTTGACAGACTGGGGAAAAGGGGTTGAGATTTTGTGTCATCTATATCAGAGATTACATAAGGTGTCATGCCCTCCCCCAAATAGACACTGGGGATTCTGCGCAAGCTCGTGCCATTAGACTACCATTGAGGCAACATAGCAAATCCCTAACAGTTATTTCAGTCTATGTTTCTCCTCATGATTGATGTACTGGCCTCTGAAAGATCACTGACTACATAAAAGGCTTGAGACAAAAATGGAAGGACTTCAGTGTCAACTGGCTGTCACACCATGTTACCCAATATAAAGATGCCTGATCATGTATCAGCTTCACCAAAATAGTTGAGTCCTCCACTAGGGTTAACTACCAGACTGGCACCAGTACACTGCTTGACTGGATCCTTACAAACCTCCCCAGTGGATTTCTTACTCCACCATCCTCACAGAGTTACTCAGTAATCACTCCCCTATAGTATGTCATTGGTCCAATAAGCCCCAGTCAAAAACTATGACAAGTCGAATCCTTAAGCAAGGATAACTAAACTTGTTCAAGGTCTGCCTTAAACAAACTGACTGTTCTACCATCAACACTGCAAAAGATGTTGTCCAGACACTAGAATGCTTTATTGTTAAAGTCAACCAAACTTGTGATATCTTTGCCCCAATAAGAAAACCAAACCTGATCATAAGACATGGATAACCCCCTCTCTGCTAAATCTAATGACTACCAGATACCATCTTTAACATAGAGCCAAGGCCACTGGCAAACTGGCTGATGTCCAGAAATATAAATGTGCCAGAAACGTCTGCACCTGTGAGGTCAAACTCGCCTAAACACTATTTCAAAGTCTGCATCTCCAACACCTGGGGGATGGGAGAAAGTTCTGGGATAACCTGAAAGACTTAAATGGCAAAACCAACAGAAACTCACCCTCAATGTTGTTAGTCAACAGTGAAATCACCCAGGACTATAAAATAATAGCCAACACATTCAGTGATGCATTCTGTGATCTCAGCAGTGTACTGCTGCCTGACTTCCTTGATGCAGAACAGCAAACTCCTATAGGTGCAACTACTTTCAATAATGTATCCCCAAATGGACCCCCCCTTCCACTTCAAGGTTATCTTCAGGGCTGAATCAAAAAATATCTCAGCTCGGCACTTGTTAAATCTAGGCACAGTAATGACACACTGGACCTAAAACTTATTGCTCTATCCCTGGATGAAGTACTTCTGCCTCTAACAAAACAATTGAATCTCTCCTTCAGTTTGGGGCAATTCCCCATGAGATGGAAAGCTGTGGTAGTCACCCTTGTCCACAAAAGTGGAGACAGAGCCCCCCACTCCAATTACCGTTCATTATACAATGGCAAAGACATTTCTTGTGTCCTGATTGATCAGTGTGTGCCTGGGACAGTGATGTTATTGAACAATAACATCACTGTATTAAGGCCAGGCACACACATGACAGAATAACAGTGACAAATTGTACCACCGCTGTACCACCTCTCTGCAGCATACCGCTACATTGAAAGCCTTCAGTTATGATGTGCACCCCCCCCAACACACACAGACACATGTACTCCATCCCTCATCCATTCCATTCCTCAGTCTGACTAACTGATCACAAATTCACGTCCTCTTCCTAATCCCTCGCTCCTCATCAAGTAAAGAAAGAACCCACGTTTATTGAAAAAAAATGCACTTTCCTCCTGAGTGATGCTGACTGCGGCGAAAGCCTTTTAGTGTGAGCATGTGCCCGCTTGGCCATTTCACTCAGAAGCTGCAGGCAGTGCTTGTCTACACAAGTAACTGTCTTTTTTTCCCCTTTTACATGGTGACCAAAACCCGACAATGACACTCACCTCCTCAGTTCAAAAATATCCTGTTTCCAAATTGCATCGCTGCTGACATCATGACCTCACGTACCCACATTAACAGTCCTGCTATACATTTACCATGCTGTACAGTTTGCTTTCACTCTTAAATGTTATGAAAACAGGATTAATCAGTTACAAATAGTTAACACCTCAAAGTGTTTTTAAAAGTTCTGGCAGCTGAAACTATTTAATGTTTTAAAAAATTCTGCATCCGTTGTAATTAACTTGTTACCAAAGTTTAAATTAATAGTCACAGTGACTCTAAAGGGACTATTTTATGTCTAAGTTATATAAACAGATTTTAAAAGTAAAAATATTTCTATAGAAACTCATCTGTCTCTGTGTATTAATTCCACATCTCTACCACTAAAAATGACACTCTGAGCCATTGTATAACAGCAATAAGGCACTCCAGGGTGTGTGTTATTGTCTAATAACATCAATCCTGGGGTGGTGGAAGCACTTGGCTATGCCTCATGCTTCAATCCACCCCAGGAGTGATGTTATTAGACAGTAATACACACCCTGTTGTGTCTTATTGCTTAAATATCAATCTTACCCCCTCTCTATAAAGCCCTAGGACAAATAGTTTTTGACCAACTGGTTGACCTCTTGGGAAAATATAAATTCCAATGCCCCCAGCAACACAGGTTCCAGAAGTGACACAGCACCGCTACTGCCCTTCTGGAATACACTGGATTACTTCACAAGGCCCTAGACATTAGCCAACTAGCGGGGGCAATTTACATCAACCTCACTAAACCCTTTGATACTATGAGTCACAATACACTCCTCGATAAGCTCCACTCTATTGGCCTCTCAACTGAAGCTGTGGGATGGTTTAAAAGCTACCGCAGTAATAGGACTCAGCAGGTAAAAACTGAAGACACACTTTCCAGCTATCGACAGGTACGCATGGGGGTCCCCCAAGGGTCGATCCTAAGTCTACTAATATTGAGCCTTTTTCTAAACTATCTTCCCTCAGTCTGCTCTGAATATATCCTACTCTACACAGATAACACTGTCATTTTCTCTAAAAGTCGTGATCCACGTCACTTAAAATCACACCTCCAAAGTGACTTCACCAGTGTTGAGGCTTGGTTCTCCAGTAACAAGCTACTGATAAATTATAAAAAAAATTATATCCATGATATTTGTAAATGCCTGCAATAAACACAAGAATTATCAATTACAGATTCTAAATAGCATACATACCCCCTTGAACAAGTGTATTCCTTTAAATACCTTGGCATAACCCTTAATAGCTCCCTATCCTATGCCCAACATATTGACCTTATTGTTAAGGAAGTCAACTACAGAATTCGCCTCCTATACACGCACCACCATAGCTTAACTCCTGAAGCGCTGTCACTTGCCATAAATAGCTCCATCCTCTCTATCTTAGACTACAGGCTGGTGGTGTATGGTACTGCCTCCGATTCAACCCTAAAATTAATCACAGTGGCACTAAACAACTCATGTAGACTTGTCCTTGGAGCCCACAGACTTATCCATACCTGCAACCTGTATGCGCAGACCAACTGACTTACACTTCAGGGCAGAGTGCAATACCAAGTTTGTCTCCTGGAGAAGAAGACGCACCTCTGCTTAAATCCCCCCTGCTATCCAGAACCTCCTATATGGAGTAAATAATCCCCACTGGATGAGAAACATGACCAGAGATTGCTGCAAGTCCCCTTCTTCAGAACTTAGCAAGCGCAGAGATCTTTTGCCTGCTGCACTCCGTGCTGTCTTAATGATCTCCCCTCTGACATATCCAGTGAGCCCAGGCTGGGGCCATTTAAGAGAGAACTCCACCAACACATTACCTCTCTTAGTAAATGTGATTGATAACCTGCCCTGTCTCTTACTGCTGCTTTACCCTCACTACTGCCTTACTCCCACTCTACCCCTCATAGGCCTGCTTCGCCTAATCCCCTTCTTCCCTGCCCGCATACCCTTCCTATCCTGTTCCCCCATCATGCTGCACTTATCTTACCCCTCCCTCACCTTACCTGGCCTATCCACATGGCTGCTTTACCATCCTCACTGCCTTACTCCATCTCTACCCCCACCTGCCTTCTCCACCATACCTCCATCTTCTCTGCTCTGCCTCCCTTTCTTTTTTGTTTCCCCCCTGCCAATGCTGCACTTATTCTGTCCCTCCTCTCACAGCCTGCCCCCCTCTGCCCTAATTGTGACTAATAACAATGCTCAATATTTTGACTGCTTCATTCTATGTATGACAAATATGTATCCACCTGCATTGTGTATTGGAACATGTTCAAAAGCACTTTTTTCTCCTGTGTTCATTGTTCTATTGCTATGTATTTATTTGCACTATGTTTATTTGTTTTACTTGACATGGAACCTTTGTAAATGAGCTTCCAGCTCAGAGGTGTATTTCCAAGAAACAAACAAATAAATAAATAAATGAAAAAAATCACCCACCCTCCCACTGTGGCCCCCAACACACATACACCCATCATCCTGGTCACCACTCAACATAAAGACTACAGAACATCAGTGTCCGGCACAGCCCTTCACTTACCTTCTCTGCTGGCCTCTGCCTGACAGCTGTAGAGTGCAATCATGAGTAAGTACAGTGCTTGTGGGCATGCTCTGTGACTGTCAGATGGTGGCTGGCTGAGGAGATGAGCAGAGGGCTGTGCCAGCCACTGGTCTTCTGCAGTCTTCAGAGCGAGTGATGACCTAGGTGAGAGGGGATGTGGGACAGAGGGTCGCAACTGGTGGGTGAGGGATGACACTTGGTTGGGGCAAGGAGGGGCCACTGGACTACCAGGGAACATATAAACTAATACAAACAGGGGTGATCAGAGGAAGGGGGGCCACTAAAGACCAGTCAGGTGGCTATAAAGTTTATTCCACTGCAAAGTCCCTGCCTTCAAGTGCCTTGGCATGTGGCTTGATTGTAAGTTCAACTACTATGCCCACATTGATGCCATCCTTGCCAAACTTCACTCAAAACTCGGTGCCCTGTACTGCAACAAGGACTGCCTCCCCCTCTAGGTCCACTGGGAGCTGTTTCTCCAAAATGGATCTCCCATCTTTGACTACGCAGGTGTAGCCTATGGCACTAGATATGGTCTATAGTAGTATGCCACATCATTTAGACGCAACCATGGTACAGTAGACAGCCTTGTTATGGCTTATAAGTCTTGCTGGGCATAATACTCTAATAATCTTTGAGTTATGAATTTTTGGTATTTTAAACTAGTAGTTATTCCTTTATTATATAAATTTTCTAGAAAAAGCAAAGTTGTTTCTTTTAAAATACTTTAGACAATTTTAAACCAATACGATTTAACCAGATTCCAATTATACCAATCATACTTTTCCCTTATGCACAAATGGGGTAACCTGTCATTATTTAGATGCAAAAGTTTGATTCAGTGATTAATTTTCCTACTCAAAAAAAGTGCTTTTAAACTTGGTAATCCTAATTCAGCTCTAGTAACTGCTTTAGGTATGGAGCTATTTAGCCCCAGACTTGCCTTAAGATGTTTATTGAGAGGAATTTCTACTGTATTAAATTCCTTAATGTCCTAAATTTCTGCTCCTTATAATATTTGTGCATAATTTTTGGCCCTCACAGCACTGATAAGTGATTTGATGGTATTGACACCGTATTTCCTGTTACTGTAAACATCTGAAGTGAGGTTGCAGTCTGCTTAGTTTTAGTTCTTCTTTGATGCTGACTCCAACTACCACTACTAGATATTTGTAGGTCCAAATATAAATAATTTGGGACAGTATTCAGTCTAGTTCCTCCAACTTTCCACACCTTATTATTGTGGGGTTGCCCAAAAATCATTGCTTGCGTTTTTTGTCTCATTTATATTTAAGCCGTATTTGCTAGCATATGTTTGCAATATTTTTAACTTGGCTGTTAAGCCAGACCGTATAAGTGACATAAGTACCAAATCATCGATATAGGCCAATACCCCACAGTTTTTTATTAATATCTTAGGAGAATCTGCACATGAATTATTTAGCTGATTTAGCAGTTTATCAATGTATATACAGAATAGCTGAGGGGCAAGGATGCAGCCCTGCCTTACCCCTCTATTTGTTGAAAGGCTTGTCTGAATAGTGCCCTTGACTACCCTGTCTAATTTGAGCCCATTTATTAGTATAAAGCTCTCTGATAATGGCTATTAAATCTTCAGTTATACTCTTATTATTTCCAATAGGGAATGGTGTGAAGTGGTATCAAAGGCTGAACTGAAATCTACATAAACCACGTAAAGGTTTTGCTTACGTAGTCCAACATATTTTTCGTACAGATGTCTTAATATGCAACAATTATGCACTGTACTATTTCCAGAGTGAAATCCCACTTGGAATTCTGACAGCCCCCCTAAGATTGTCAATTGTTTCAGTAGTCTGTCTAGGATAATCTTTGTAAAGATTTTCTCCATGGTGTCTAAAAGGGAAATTGGTCTGTACATTTTAGGATCATTTTATCATCTTACTTAAATATTGAAATTATTATTGATCCTTTCCAAAAGGAAGGGAAGTTAAGATCTTGACAACATTGATTAAAGTAACATGCTAAAACAGGTACCCATTGAGAGGGTGAATTCAGATAAACTTCAGCTGGTATCTGGTCTGGTTCAGCAGCTTTCTATTTTTTTAAAGTATGAATGGAAAAATATACTTCGCTAAAACTTATTGGCTCAAAAAGTCTTTTAAAAATAAAGTGTTTTATTAATAACAGAAAAATAAAAAAATAAAATTGTTCAGAAAAACTATTTACAATGGCAGTACAAACATAGAAAACAGAGTCCTTCTTCTGAGTTTTTCTTCTCAATTTCCAATCTCAGTCTCAATCTCTGGTCTCTCTTCTTGCACAATCATTACAGCTCTTTTTATAACAAGTTTTTTCAGGAACTCATTAAGAGAATATTCTCCTTGTCACACAGTGTTCTTGTCAATTTCAGCAGGTGCAGCAAAAAGAACATAATGACCCAGAACTGACCTCTTGTTTACATCTCTGCAAAAGGCTTAAAAACTGAATTTTAGGTTAACCTTTTGAATTCCAGTTTTTGCAATCATTTCAACAGTATAACTATATACTGTTTCAAACAAAGGGATCCCAGTTTCACATACAGTTTTACACAGAGACTCACCTATATTGTTTATAACTGCAGATATGCAAGGGGAGAGAAAAGAAAGAAATAGCAAGGGAAGGCAGAGAGATAGCAAGGGGCAAAGAACTGTGAAACTGTAGGAATGATCAGTTCCTAGGTCTCAAAAGAAAATTTGGTTGCACAGCCAGACAGACAAGAGACAGAAAAGGAGAGGATAGAGCAGATCCTTGCGTTCAACGCTTTCTGCATATCAAATGGGGGCAGGGCCTTATTCAACCCTGTCACACACCTGTAATTGTTGTCTAAACAACTGCATTCTGATGTTTTGTTGTAATTTTTTAATTCTCTCTGTACTCTCCTCTCCCCCAGGAGTTACACCTAGAAATGAGCTTTGGCTCAGTGTGCCTTTCCTGGTTACCAATTTTACATAAATAAAAGCAAATCAGCCCTGGATACCACTAAAAACCATTCCAACATAGCTATAGACTCTAATGACTCTGCTTCACATAGACATATAGAATTTGATGATGGAAAAGGACTGCTTGGCCCATCCAGTCTGCCCTTCTCTCCCTATCTACACTATTACCACAGACCGTGCCTGATCTAATGCTCTTTCTGTCTCCCCTCCTTCCTTTCCACTATGATTCACTTGTGCTTATCTCATGCATTCTTGAACCCACCACTGAAAATTTTTTTCTCCCACCTCCTCTGGAAGGCTGTTCTAGGACTCCTCCACTCTTTCTGTGAAGACGTACTTCCTCACATCTCTCCTGAATCTACCCCCTCCAGCTCCACAGCATGTTCCCTTGTTCTTGAGCACCTTTTCTTCTGAAAACAATTCCCACCTGTACCTTATTTACCCCTTGAGGTATTTAAAGGTCTCTGTCATACCCCCCCCTCTCCCTCCTCTGTTCTGGGGTGCACATATTGAGGTCATTTAGTCTCTCCTCCTAAGGCTTTTGATGTAGACACTGCACCATTTTAGTTGCCTTACTCTGGAATGCCTCTACTCTGTCCTTCTGGAGACAGAGGCATGTCTTGACTCATGCAACAGCATTGAGGAGGTTTGCCTGGCTGAGGGCTACCATCCTTGCCCTGGACACTCAGGCTAAAGCCATTGATTTCCCCTTTGAGTGAAATTCACCATTTGGTGATAAAACAAAGACATACATGAAAAAAGTTGACAGTTACAAGTCCACTTTTAAAAGAACATTGAGAAAGAAACATTGATACGTTTAGAGATGTAGCAAGTTTGTATTCGCCTGCAAAGTTGGAAACATTCAACTTCTCAAAGTGTCACAAAGTTCCCAAACAAGTGTACCAACTTTGCCAAAAACATTTTTATTATAGAAAAACAATTTTGTCTATATGTATAATCCCCACATCCACTGTTCCACCATTCTACAAATAATGCCTACTCATTTATTGTATAGTAGCTCACTCTGCCACCCTCTGCACAGTAAAATCCCACCTCCTCCCCCCCACTGGCAATTTTTATCACTGATAGTCTCTCTTATCATGTAATTATTCCCTTCCCCATGTTTGCATGCCAAAAACTACTCTCCCCTCTCACCTGACCAGAACCAAATGTTGAATGAAACCTCCCTCACCAATCCCCTCTGGCCCCCACCTCTACCCCCAGTACTATAAAAAAAACAGGTTTCAGTGACCTGTAAAAGAAGAAAACTGTCTCCTTATGCAGAGTGTCTGCTCTGCTCAGAATAAGTATCAGTAATAGCATGAATGAATGGGGATGTATTTGCCTATAGTAAAATCTGATTGGCTGAGCCCAGTTAATTGTCACAAACACCATTTGCACCCCTTAACATAGAAACATAGAGGTTGATGGCAGATAAGGACCGCAAGGCCCAGTCAGTCTGCCCATTTATTTTTCTACCTTGTAAATGCGCCATTGGCCTTTGCTCTGTCAATGGCCTATCTATTCATACTCATCTGCATTGCTCCCTTATGCCTATCCCATGCCTGTTTGAAGCCCTGCATTGTATTCATAACCACCACTTCCTGAGGTAGGCCGTTCCATGCATTGACCACCCTTTCTGTGAAATAGAACTTCGTCACATAACCCCTTAATCTGCCTCCCTCTAATCTCATGCTGTTTCCTTTTGTCCTGCTATTTTTTTTTATATTGAAACATGTTAGACTTTTTCACCTTGTTAATGCCCTTAAGGTGTTTGAATGTTTCGATCATATCACATCTCATCTCTCCCTCCTTTGCTCTAGGGTATACATATTGAGCTCTGTTAATCTGTCCTCCTATGTTTTTTGATGCAGCCCCTGCACCATTTTGGTTGCCCTTCTCTGGACTGCCTCAATTTGGTTAATGTCCTTGTGAAGGTGTGGCCTCCAGTACTGCACACAGTACTCCAGATGGGGCCTAACCAGTGTCTTGTAAAGAGGGATTATTACCTCCTTCTTCTGACTTGTGATACCCCTACTAATACACTATAACATCTCCCTAGCCTTACCTACTGCTTTAGTGGTCTGCTTGGATGATTTCAGGTTATCGGTGATGATGATGATGCCCAAGTCTCTTTCTTCCCTTGTGACTGCCAGCAACTACCCTTCCAGCCTATAGGTGGCTTCAGGGTTTCTCTTCCCTATGCGCATGATCTTGCACTTCTTTGCATTAAACCCCAGTTGCCACTCTTCCAGCCATTTTGCTAGTTTATCCAGATTTATTTTCTTTCTGCCCACCCCATCTGGATCATCTACTCTGTTGCAGATCTTAGTGTCATCTGCAAACAGACAAACCTTAGCCTCCAGTCCAACTTCTGCCCGTGTCTTAATTTGCATTCCCACTTAGCTGCAGGGGAACTCCTCCCACTGATAACCATGTGAGCCCTTCAGATAGCAACAGCATGGGTGGGGGGGAGTCACAACAAGAAGGCTGTTTACGCCCTTATTTGCAGTTCTCTATGTCTGTGTATAGTGCCTTAGCTTTTTCAGAAACTAATGCTTGGTGTAAGGTCAGCACTGCAGTATTTAGGCAACAGTTGATATATAAGCTTCTGCAGCAGTAGATACTAATGATATTCTGTCAAGGAAAATCACATCAATATTTCTTCTACTGCCATTCTAAAATTAATCTTTGTAGTTGTACTTTATTGTTTGTGCTGTACTAATTTACTCCTTGCTGTATTCCACTCCATGTGTAAATCTCCCCATTTTGCACGTAGGAAAGCAAGTTCCAACTCAGCATACCTATCCAGTTCAACAGATTTCTAAATGAATAAATAAGATAAATAAAAATACCAGATAACAAGCATTTGTCAATGCCGAATGTTTGCTTGCTGGCATTGGCAGTGGTAGTGTAGAAGTTACAGAGCTGCGTAATAGGAATGGCAGTGAAGTATTGAACTGAAGCCAACCCCACCACCACCCTGCAGAGAGTGACAGGCATTGGGGTGTGCATTTGGGTTGTCAGGCATAACGGCCATGCCATTTCACCACACCCCACCCTGCAGACACTGACAAGTGTCACCGTGTTCCTTGGGATCTTTGGTCCTTATGCGCACCCCATTTCATTAGGAAATATGGTGAGATGGGTGTGATATAGGAGAATGGGGTGAACTTTGGGGCCGAAGAGTCCAAGGCATACCTTGATGCCTCTCACTGACTGCAGGGTGTGGAATGGTATGAGCATCACAGGCAAGAATCCCAAGTCACACCCTTGATGCCTGTCATTCTCTACAGGGTTGGGCGTTATGGTTGGAAACCCTAATACCTCAGGCATTCGTTGGTATTTTCCTCCAAATTTTCAACATTTTTTGTGTGACCCCACCTCATGAACAGGGGGCATATCAGTTTGTTAGCCGAAAGCTGCTTATGCACAATGACTACGGCATTTAGCACCACAGGTGCAAAAACATTCCGAACAGGATGTAAAAAATGACAGCTGTACTGTTCATGGGGAGGTGTAAAAAATGGCAATATTGCAAATCTGTAGTAAAAATATTAAAAAAAATGGTGAAGTCACGAGCGTACATAGAAACTGTGCAACGCACACCCGTAATATAATTAGGTTGGAGATTTTTTACAGCAGATTGTCAACTCAGGCATTTTGGTGCCTCCAATCATGAACAGTGTCACTGTGACTTTCTTTATCTGTGCCGAACAATGATTTCCCACAGCGACCACGCATCTCTGCGCTGAAAGTGTGGAAACACACTTCAGCCATGTTGTGAAAAATGACAAATGTACTGTTCATAAGGAAATGTGGAAAAATGGCACTGGTGAAAATCTGTACTGAAAATATTACAAAGTCATGAACTAGCGAGGGTGCATGGAAACTGGGCAATGCTCACTTGTAACACAGTCATTTTATGGACTTTTGTCACCAAATTTTCAACATAGCCATTTTAAGACCTCTGCTCATGAACAGTGTAACTGTGATTTTCTTAATCTGTCCTAAACATTGCTTTCGCACACCAACAGCACCACTGTGCGCTACATGTGCGAAATTACATTTTGGGTGACATATGAAAAATTGCAGCTGTACTGTTCATAAGGAAGTGTAATAAAATGGCAATGTTGAAAATCTGGAGTGAAAATATTAAATTTGCAAACTTACGAGCGTGCTTAGGAACTGTACAATGCACACTCGTAAAACAGTCATTTTGGAATTTTTCACCAAATTTTCAACATAGCCATTTTAACACCTCAGCTCATGAACAGTGTCACTGTGATTTTCTTAATTGCCCCATACATTGATCTACGCACCGACAGCGCCATTGTGCGCTATCAGGGCAGAAACACGTTTTGGGTGAGATGTGAAAAATGGCAGCTGTACTACTCATAAGAAGGTGTGATAAAATGGCAATGTTGAAAATCTGGGTGAAAATATTGAAAATTTGCGACCTTACGAGCGTGTGTAGGAACT
The DNA here is from genome assembly GCA_016271365.2 of Neoceratodus forsteri. Lineage (NCBI taxonomy): Eukaryota > Metazoa > Chordata > Ceratodontiformes > Ceratodontidae > Neoceratodus > Neoceratodus forsteri. The sequence continues at coordinate 561,679,524 of CM057458.1, forward strand.
GCACAACGTACGCTCGTAAAACAGTCATTTGTAGGAATTTTTTCACCAGATTTTCAACATAGCCATTTTAAGACCTCTGCTCATGAACAGTGACACTGTGGTTTTCTTAATTTGTCCCGTACATTGATTCTGCACACCGACAGAGCCATTGTGCGCTACATTGGTGGAAACATTTTGGGTCAGATATGAAAAATGACAGCTATACTACTCATAAGAAGGTGTGGTAAAATGGCAATGTTGAAAATCTTGGAGTGAAAATATTGAAAATTCGCGAACTTACTAGCCTGCATAGGAACTGTGCAATGCACTCTCGTAAAACAGTCATTTTTTGGAATTTTGGCACCAAATTTTCAACATGGGGTTTTTGGAACCCCTTCTCATGAATGATGTCACTGTCATGGTGTTATTCAGGCCTGAAGGGTGATTTCGCACAGTGACTGCGCAGTGACTGCAAAATCACCCTTCAGACCCAAATAACGCCATGACAGTGACATCATTCATGAGAAGGGGTCCCAAAAACCCCATGTTGAAGATTTGGTGCAAAATTCTCAAAAATGCCTGAGATATACAACAAAGTTGAAACCCCCTATCTAGCCCATTATACAGCTTACCGGCATTTCCTCAGTTGGCGGTCGGCTTTGAAGAGTGCAGGCGTGTTCCTGGTCCACGAAGATGTGCGCTGGAGTCGAGTAAGTATGGGGTGGGGGTGTGGGGAAGGTTAGGTGCGCCAGTGGGTGGGTGTGGGTTGTGGGAGGGGCTGGGAGGCAGCATGGTGGGACCGTTTTTTCTTTACAGGGTAAAAAAAGTGACGAGGATGTTTGCCAGCTGGGGTGGGCTCCCAGCATGGCACAAGGACAGTTGAGGGGCCGTTAAAGCCAGCGAGGGTGGGCATCCCGTTGCGAAGTATGGATTGCCATGCTGGGGGCTCCCAGCGTGGCACTTAGTACTGGGGGTTAGGACAGTGGAGCCGATGGGGATTGGGCACCCCTGTCGGCTATATCATTGCCTGCCCGCTGGGATGGGCACCCAGTGTGGCATTTTCTAAGGCTTTGGGGAGGGAGGCGGGAGGCACTTGGCACAGCCAGCGGGATTGGGCACCCCTGTCCGGCTATTCAGTGTTTGAGTGGGCGCGGGCCCTGCGTGGCGTGTGTGTGTGTGGTGGGGGAGCTGCGCATGAGCAGGCGATATCTTATCGCTGCTCACTCAAGCATAGCTCCCCCTTTGAACTGTATGCCACTGCATTTTGGAGCTTGTCATAGACAGCTCCAGCATGCATTGGCTTACAGGGGCCGTGCCTGCCAACACACTGACTGAATTGGAGGAGGAGGTGACACACCTCCGAAATCTCTGATGATGGCACTATGTTTCTTGCACATGCGTGCAAGCAAACATAAAAATGTCTGTATTGCCAGTCCCTACAGCAGCTGTATTTATAAAAAGTTGGAGGCCAAGAGGTAGATAGTGTAGCTGAGTAACATTTTTCTATGACAGTCTTCGTCTGAAGTGCTATCTTGAGTTTTACTTTCACTGAGTTTATTAATTTGGTTCCCTCTCATCCTTTAAGAGTACATCATAAAACTATCACAGCTCAGCACCATTTGGCATAGCTGGCAGTGTTTACCAACAAGTAATGCCCTGAAATTATATATTTTATTTATTTATTGTAAATTTCAACCAAGAAAGGTACATGAGGAATCCTTTATAAGTGTGTCCTGTAGGTGGATTATATGTTATACTGACAGGGGTGGGGATGAGGGTTGAACTATTGGCCTGGACAATGGAAAACACCCCCTTTACAATAAGTGCTGTGGGATCATTAACTTCCAGGTGGGATCTTTAACTTTGGGAGTCAGTATAGCGCAGTGGTTTATGGTTCTGAGGTGCAAATCTGATGACATCCAGCAGACCAGACCTGGGTTTGAATCCCACAGCTTCCATTTGCATACTGTGTGACCCTGAGCAAGTGATTTAACTTCCCTGTGCTCCCAGGTCACTCCTGTAAAAAAGCTTTCCGCTTAGTGTGCTACTCCTGGTTAAACAACTAAATAAAAAAAAAACAACTTCCAGGTGGACAGCCAGTAAAGATGGGTTGAAAAGACCTTAGTTTAATGTCTCAGTTGAAAGGTAGCACTTCCACAGTGCAGAAACTCCTAGTGCTGCACTACGGTATCATGTAATCTCAATTTGCTGGTGTGAGCCTAGAACTTGCAATCTTCCAACCATCTGGCCCAGAGGTATACAACCTACTGAGCTACTAGCATGTTTTGTGCTGACTGCAGAAACTGAATTTCCATTTCACTTACTGTACAAGATGTAAAAAAAAGTTGTTTCTGTGGTGGTGAGGAGTGCTAATACAGTACTGCAGAACCACCTACTGCAATTGCCCTGTAGCTAAACAGAAAACCTCAGTTGCCAGTGCTGATAATCATTCACCTTTTAAGAGTGTTATGTGCAGTCTCACCAATTTGAAAAAGGAAAGAAGAACTGAAAAGTTTGAGCCACAGCAGTGGTGATGGCTGCTGTAATCCTGCTGCTAGTTCTCCTAGGCTCAATTCAACTATACTTTGTAAACATTTTTTGGGGGGGTTATCAAGTTCCAAATATCATACTACACAAAAGAACATATACTGCTATTTGGGCAGTAGTGTAAGAAATGCTATGAATATGCTTGTGGGATAATGATTTAGAATACTTAGACTTCCCCTTTTTGAAAGAGTTGCAGTAGACATTTTTATCTACAATGCACCATTTATTATTTGGTATAATGGGCACTCTGTCTTGCTGCTTATATATTCCAATGAATCTTAATTTCTGAACTAACATAACAATAGTGCTATTCTCATCTCGTTGACAGTATGTGGATATTTTAAAAGAAAAAGACAGAAAATGTCTTTGAGGTGCAGCTTACCTGTCAGATAAACACAATCATTTTTCAAAAGATGCTTTCATTATAATATGCAATGCCATGGAAACTCTGTAATTAGCCTGGATCTGAAAAGCAACACAAAAAGTAATAATTATCTAAAATAAGTTTCAGCTCTATCTCTGTAACTATAAACCCAGAACCAAAGTGTTACGATCAATTCATTTCTCTACTGCAAATAGAATTAAAAAAGAAAGCGAGCATAGTCTGTTCCTTTGCGAAAGAAAAATCTTCAGGTCTCCAGGTCTCCTGGCTTGTAGTTCAGTGCCTTTAACCACTAAGTTACAGTATACTGCCTGCATATATATGACTTGCTTGTACTTCAATACAAATCTGTATACATCTGTACGCATGCAGCATGCTTATAGCCACTGATACACGTTTTAGTTTTCTTGTCCCCTCATCTCAGCCGCACAGCTGAATTGTAGCACACATATCAATGGAAACACATGTATGTGATTCTTCCCACCCCCAATACATACACTTACCCACAAAACTACTTAATTACTTCCATCTGGCCTGTACTCCTACTATTTTCTCTCCATAGTTTTGAATGCTTCCATGCAAACAGACTTTAAGGGGCAAACACAAAAGTAGCAATAACTCAACACCCAACTGCCCAGTTCTCCCCCCCCCCATGCACACACACTGTAGTGGGTGCAGCCATGCTGCTACGACAACCCACCAAGTAAAGTTATAAGTCAAGAGTCTCTTACCTGAGTACTAGGGAGCCAGAGGTAGAAGTCTTTAAAAGATGATGCGTATGGGTCAGTGTGCTGGGGTGTACCCTCTTAAAATGAAAGCAGTTATGTTTTATTGCCATTTTATACATTATGATGGTGAGTTGGAGAATAATGAAGGCCACTGTTCTACAAACAAGGCCTTAGTTAGTCAAGTGGTGGCCTCCATTAATCTCCAACTCTCCATCAATAATGTATAAAATAGTAATTAACAAATACCCTCATTCATTTCAATGGGGCATGACCCTGCACTCTCCCTTGCCCTATGTCATAATGTGCCTGACCATGGGGATGTGGAGGTCAGCTTCACTTTAGGGGGGGCATAAGCCTGACTAGAGTGAGGCTCCAGTAGTCTGTGCATACCATACCGCTCAACTGACCCTGATTGCAAGGGACAGCCATCATTTTACCCCTGAAAAAAAAACATGCTGCTCACAAAGAGGATGTCCTATATATTTAGACTTTATGACAGGGGTACCACTTCAGATTTCAGCAGGGGGAACCAACAACCAATGGAGGCCAGGTGCTAGTTAGCTCCTAGGTGGCAAGCTCCAGAATGTCTGAAACATATCTAAAAGGTAAAACTTATTTGTTGTGAATGGAAAGTATTATGCAAATCAGGAAAAATTCAAATGTATAAGATTCATCTGTCTGTACCTTGGAGCAGTGCATCAGATTTGTGCTTAAACCCACCTAGTTGCTAACCAATTTTTTTCCTAGCTGAAGTTCTGATTCCCCTTCAAAATAACTTTGTCCCAGTTTCTCTCCTCAATTCTATTCCATTCAATACCCTTCCCATATGGGTCATGAAGCCACCCAAAGGTGCAGAAACATGAAAAAAAATCAATATTTCAGTTCTTCCTCCTTCTCCAATTCCCCTGTAAAAACAATTATTTACTTTTACTTACCTGGCCATCTGGCAGAACCTTCAGCCTAGCCCAGTGTGCCACCAGCCCAGTTTTCAGTCTGGTCCTCCACCATCCTTCTGGCAGAAGCTGGATACCATAACCAACCATTCCTGGTCCCCAACGTGCCCTGTGATCAAGTCACCTCAGCAACTGAACCCACCCATACTGTGTTGCTTGCTTCTTGCTTGGCTGCTGCCACACTGCAGTGATCAAGGCCTATGAAGGCCACACACACCACTGTCACTGTTGCTGCAAGTCCTTGTTTTCTGCCATGGAGGGCCCATGCTGTTTTTGTTTTGCAAGGCAAGTCTAATAGAGTAAGTAGGAAGCTTAATCATGAGTTAGCTTCTAACTCACCCCAGCCCCTTCAGCCACAATGGGGGATGGAGACTCCTTAAGAGTAGACCAACAAAAATATGCTGCCACAACACTATTATTGAGAGTTCAGTGCTCATTGACTCCTTCAAGTTGTAGTGTGCAGTCTCTCTACTCTGTGGTGGGAAAGACAGTATCCCACTAGTGTGACTCATGTGCTCTTGCTTGGCTGGAGCGCCTCCATGTCACATATTATGGTGCTGCCACTAAGAGGTGGAGAGAGTGGACAACACAATATAGACACAGTCAAGTCAGGAGTACACCTGCAGTGTGAGGGCAACACAGTCTAGGGGGGCATTTATTGTGCAGAAGATTAAATCCAAATTTAATGTCATTATCGCCACACCTTAAAAACCACTTAGGCACAAATGCAAGGGGGCAACAACTGCCACCCTCTGCCCTATGTAAATGGCACCCTTGCTTTATGGCAGAAATTAATTCTCAGGGGCTAACATCAGTACAAATAAATGCTATGGTTTCCACTGTGTTCTGAGGTACTGTATCTCCATGTTTCAGAATGTATCTTGATCATTGTGAGGGTTAGTGTCCCTCATTCTGAGTCTCCATGTTCCTCATTTCTGTGACAAAATATGAAGTATGATGCATGCTTCCAAGACCTTACTCAGCACAAAGAGTGCTGAGCATGGCCATAGTGTATATGCTCCATACAGAATGACAAAGGGAAAGTAAGTGAGCCATAGCAGTCATGGAAAAACACATTTGTAACACTAAATATGCATAAAGGGATTTACATGGCCCAAAACAAAAAGGTAAGGCTTCACAACACAGAGGCCCCTTATTGCACATCTGGAATAGGGGATTTTGGCCGACTATATTCTAGGCATTTAATGCACTAAGCAAACAGTACTTTACCAATTAATGGCAATTTAGTGACAAAAATCCAAAGCCGTTAAACAACTTGCAAAAGGATCAGCATTAATGAGTTTACCTAATTTTAATGGGAAATCAATGAAAAAAGTATTTTAATGACTCTAATTGCTAGCAGTAGTATGAGAAATAGAAACTGATGTGTTTTTTCAGATGAAATTTACCCCAGCTTAATTGCTACAAACATGGCAAGTGTGCAACATGTGAACCTGATGCAATTTTTAAATGATGTTCACACCAGCTTAACTGCTGCACTCATGACAAGCATGCATCACGCAAACCTGATGTGATTTTTAGAAGATGTTCACACCAGCTTACCTGCCGCACATGTCAAGCTTGCAGCATGCGAACCTGATGTGCTTTTTAGACCTGGTTCGCATAGGTTCACTATGTGCATGCAAATCGCATGCAAACATTGCACAAATAAACATGTGGCATGCATTCTGCATGTACGTAACACACTTATATTCAAGGCCCCTAGAATTCTGCGGCTGCAGAATTTTGCGCGGAACTTGCAATCTACCGCAGAACTTCTGCTGTGCCACAGAATTCACTTTTCTTGGTGGTTTTTTATTAATATTTCTGTTTTTCCAAAGAATCTGTTTCCCTTCCCCTCTTTTTATACCCAAAACCCCCCTATATGCTCAGAATGTGATGTTATCATTACTATAACATCATACATTAGCTAATGAAATGGCTGCATTCTGCAACAGAAATGAACAGTCACTTATCTACCACAGCTCCCACTGTCAGAGATGGTGGCACAGCATATCAGGCATGGTGATATTTGTTCAACCTGCATTACAGCCTAATACAATTTTTCAGTCTTACGTTATTGCACTAGAGCCAACTTAAACAAAACCTTGTCAATAGCACAGACCTGTTAAGTCCATACCTCACTTTGTGCAAACTTATTTGTGCCTTTAAGGTATAGAGATGCCATCTGAAATGAATAACTGATAAAATGAATTTTAACTGTAATTTTTAAGAAAAATAAAGTAATTATGCCCAGAAAAGTTGAATATAATAATATGTAGACCTGTTGAAAGAATAGACATGTTAAATAATTGCACTGTGTGCATTTTTGCCAAGGTTATTGATTACATATTGTCATTAGTTGATAGCATCACCTAAAGGTTATGGAGAAAAGTTGTGTGCAGAGACAGCTGTTGGGCCAGCGGGTAGCATGCTGTGTTTCCGTGCTGGCAACTCAGGTTCTGAGATTAGCTCTGGGAGCTGGCTGGGCAGCACAAGGATTGGTGGAACACATCACTGCTCGGAGTCTGGGAAGGTATGGTGCAGTGTTCTGTTACATGGTAGACCCAACATTGTGATGGGCTGGAGAGCTCTATCTATCGGTTTACATGCACGTCATGGCCTGATGGTGTTACATAGTGTGCATCGGAAGTAGGTTGACATGAAAAATGAGTTTTGCAATAACTGCTCTATTCCTTTTCCAATGGGACCTGTGTGAATGAGTATGTAATTTCATGGAAATTAAAAAATATATATATATTATGTGTGTGTGTGTGTGTATGCATATATATATATATATATATATATATATATATATATATATACACATATACTGTATAATCTATATACACACACATACGGTATCTCTGTCTCACGACACACACACACACACACACACACACACATTTGTATGTATATGTTACAGACTGCATTTAAACATGTAAGTGATATACAGTGGAACCTCATGAGTGGTGTAGAAAGCACATACAAAATAAGTGATAGACAGTAGAGACCTCATTAGTGGGATAGATAGCATGCGTATAGAAATACCTTATTTATCACATAAGGTCCCCTCTGCATATGTCATTTATGCAATAGGCTAGGACCTTAAGGGAGAGACATTTGTTTTGCCTTTTTAGGCATAAAATTATTTCAATAAGTCTGTTAATTTTTGAACTAGTGTTACTGTGCTTTCCACCATCCTGACTGCTATAACCATTGCTATGAAAGTGAAGTCAGGATGACAAGCTGACACTGTGATGTGGTAGTTTGTTAGGGCCACAGAACTTTCGCAGAAATTACAAACCACTGCCACAGAAGTTCTGCGGCAAATGGTAGCCTTGCTGCAGAACTTGGTCCCACTGTGCCGCAGAAAAGTAGGGGCCTTGCTTATATTTCTGTAAGGATGATACCTGTAATCTTTTAATATTCAGATGCCATATCAAAGGCAAAACCCTTACATAGAAACATATAATTTAATGGCAGATAAGGGCTGCTTGACCCATCCAGTCTACCTGTTTCTCCCTACTTAAACTATTACTGCAGACCATGCCTGATCTACAGCTCTTTCACCCTCCCCCATTCCTTTCTACTGTGATTCCCTTGTGCCTATCCCATGCATTCTTGAACCCCACCGCTGTTTTTATCCCCACCACCTCTGCTGGAAGGCTGTTCCAGGGATCCACTACCCTTTCTGTGAAGAAGTACTTTCTTACGTCTCTCCTGAATCTAACCGTCTTCAGCTTCATAACATGTCCCCTTGTTCTTGAGCACCACTTCTTCTGAAAAATACTTCCCTCCTGTACCTTATTTACCCCTGTGAGGTATTTAAAGGTCTCTATCATATTCCCTCTCTCCCTCCTGTCTTCCAGGATATACATATTGAGGTCCTTTAGTCTCTTCTCATAGGGCTTTTGATGCCGACCCTGGACCATTTTAGTTGCCTTCCTCTGGACCTCCTCCACTCTGTCTATGTCTTTCTGGAGATAGTGTTCTCCAGAACTGGACACAGTACTCAAGGTGGGTCTTACCAGTGATCTATACAGAAACAACACACCACCTCCCTCTTTCTTCTGGTGATACCCCTTCCTATGCACCCCAACATCCTAGTATCCCTCCCTACTGCCTTGTTGCACTGCCCAGCCACCTTTAGCTCATCCGATATGATTATCCTCTGGTCTCTTTCCTGTTTGATGGTTGTCAATACCACTCCACCCATTTTGTACTCTGACCTCTGGGTTTCAGTGTCCTAAGTGCATTATTGTGCACTTTTTCATATTGAAACCCAGCTGCCATATCCTTGACCACTCATCTAGTTTTCTCAGGTCTCTGATCATACTTTCTACCCCCCCCCCCCGAGTGTCCATCATCTGCAGAGAGACAGACTTTCCTTCCAGTTCCTCTGCAATGTCACTTATAAAGACATTAAAGAGGACAGGTCCCTTCTATAAAAAACATAAAACTCTTCTTTGAGGATATCTCTTCCATTAGGCCACACCTTTGGAACTATACCCATGTCATTTCTTGGACCATATGGAGACTTTTGCTAGCTGGGGGCCTCCCATGATTACATCATGTGTCAGTGTATGCATGAACATAGGTGTCATTATCATTCCTCAGTTCTTTTCCTGCTATCGATCATACTCATCATACCCACTGCTGGAAATGTCATCAACTAGCTGTTGCCGTTTATCCTTTATTTTGGCGTACAGAGTGTTTTTCGTTGCCTCTGCATGCCGCTAAAATCTAAAGATGCTTTATTTCAGTACAGTAAGTGCAGAGATAAAATTTACAAGGAAGACACCCACGAGGTTTGTGTGTGTTGTTTGGGCCTATCTCGCAATGTGAGGACTTGTTGCCCCATTGGCCGAGTTATGGCCACTGAAGTCAAAGGACCAGAAAAAGGAAAAATCATCTTCATGGCTATCCTCATCATCGAGTCATAAGCATAAACACTGGGCTAAAGAAAGGTCTGCCTCCCTGGCGGGTTTCCAGTCACCACTGAGAACACAAGGTACTTCTAATGTTTCATCAGGTTACATGTCAACTAAGCACAAAAAAATCCAGCTCAGTAATTTACAGTGCATCAAACTCAGTACGACTATTCTGCTCGTTCATACTTTGAAGCGTGGTTACTTATTCATACATAATGTCACTGTGCCTTTTCAATTACTGTGTACTTTCTTAATTAATTATTTAAATCAGAATCAGCGAATTAACAAATCAATGAAATGCACCCCCCACAAGCATGTGGACAGAACATTTAAAGCAACACTTATCTTATTTGCACAACTATACACCATACACGATGTCCGATTCACCGCTGTCATTCCCTCAGTTTTTGTTCTAATGGCCAACAGGATATATAGCAGTTATCTTTGGGTGATCACACAACTGAAACTACTGTGCCCTGAACTTGCATCTCTCTGCATAATGACTGATTTCAAGTTGGCAGCAGCAAAAGGATTTGGCACTTCATTTCCTAATGCTGTGACTAGGGGCTGCTTTTTCCATCTATGTCAGGCTGTGTGGCGTAAGGTACAAGACCATTCTGATATTGTAGAAAATTATACCTTGGACCTGGAATTTGCTTTACAGATTAGGATGCTACCTGCATTAGCTTATGTTCCAATACATGATGTGGTAAAAGCATTTGAACAACTAAGGGAAACAGAGTTTTATACAACTAATGATGACCAACTGGCCCCACTTTTGGACTACTTCGAGGATACATGGATAAGGAGGCCAGTTAGTCATCATGGACGCCATAGACCACATTTCCAGATACAGTTCTGGAACTGCTATGATTCAGTGACTGATGGCTTGCCCAGGACCATTAACGCTGTTGAAGGCTGGCACCGAGGCGTCAACAGTTTATTGGGTGCCAGTCACCCAACAATATGGAAGTTGATAAACGTGCTCAGTCATGAACAAAATTATGATGAACTGAAAATCAAATAATACCTAGCAGGAATGGAACCACCAACATCGAGAAGAAAGTACAGGGACACCTTGAAAAGAATAGCAACAGTGGTAGCAAACTATGGGGCAACAGACTTCGCTGGCTACCTAAGGGTCATCGCACAAAACTTTCAGCTTCAAGTTTAAAAATAAAGAAGATGAAAGTAAAGATTGATGAGAAACCAATTACTATTGTATTATGACACATTTTAATAATATATGGAATAAAGATTGACTTTTTCATGATTTCATAAAAACACTCAATGAACTAGCTAACCCGAGAGCATGGCACATTCCACGTATCAGCGTGCACAACCAGTGAGGTCATCAACATTAGATGCAACATGGACTGATAGTAAGGTAATTATGTGATCCATTATGCTCGTTTATAGTAAAAGTGTTCAGAGTTCTGCTCATTCTGTCGAGTATTTCAGCAGGTTTTGTGCTCTAATGCTGAATGTTTGTTTTTTTAGTAATGCTGACTGATTGTGGACTGATAGTAAGGTAATTGCAGGTTTTATGCTCCATTCTGTTCATGTTTTAGTAATGCTGAGTGTTCTATTATTCACCTGCAAGATACGCCGTAGTTGTATTGCGATCGAATATGCAATGCGCTTATGTTTTTTATGCTGTATTGGTTTCACTGAATTTCATGCGCTTAGTTGTTTACGCACAATTGACATGATACCATTTCATCAACCACTCTGGCAGCAGTGACAACAGACCCCCGACCTTCACTGAGACACCAAGGTCAGGGCTTGGCTCAGGTACTGCCATACCTAATATGAATGGTTTAAAGTCATTCTTGTGTGGTCAGTGCTCATCATCGATAAATGTAGTCATGACCCCTTGCCAGGGCAGCGTTGACATGCAAGCTGTGCTGGCATTGTTTTCTGAGATGATATGACATATTCTGCCTGACTTGCCTGTGCAATCTGCTATTCCATCAATGGGGTTTACTGGTTCCCAGCCCCCATCAACATCTTCCAGCACACAGAAAATGCTTTCTTCTTAGCTGATGTTACTGGTGTGCTCAGCAATTTCTGTAATCGACAGAGATGCTGATGATGAGGTTGAATATAATCCTGACCTCATGATGGAGGAGGATTATAAAGAGGAAGAGGGATATGAGGGAGAACAATATATACCAAGATCTAGTTATACCCTCTCCTCCTGCATTGAGGACTCTGTGATATATACCCCACCAGGTCTCCTCCTGAGGACCTTACCTTCCAGTTCATGATGCAACAAATTCAGATTGCGATTGGCTTTGCTGTGACAGAATAAGACTCAACAAAAAGGAACCTTATGGAATTTTTGGAGGTCCCTTGCACTCCCTCTAATATTATTTCATCAATATATCATGCACTGGGGGGTGCCACCTTTGCTACATGGTACAGACCTAACTCACTGCCTGCAGTTTCCAAGAAAGGCTGACATGCAGTATCCTGCCCCATCTGCTAAGCATTGCTATGCTAACCAGCCAGAAGCTGACTTGATGTTCATCATGGCTGTTCATGGTAGGTCTAGAGCAGCTAAACACATGAATGCATTGCCTCGTGACAAAGAATCTAAGAGGCTAGATGCAATGCGCAAGCACACATATGCCTGTGCCTCACTAGGCCTTAGAATTGCAAATTGCCCGGCCTATATGATTAAATATTAGAATAGCCTGTGGAAGGCTGCTAAGGCTGCATCCCAGGCATTGCCTAAATGCGCTGCAAAGAATGAATTGAGTAAAACTTTAATTTTTGGAGCTGAAGCTGGCAAAACTGTTCTCAGCTCAGCATATGAACTATCTGATGCCTCTGCCAGGGCAGCTGCTTCTGGCATTTGCACGAGAAAATTTTCTTGGCTAAGGGTTGCTGGTTTTGAAACTGCTGTGCAGCAAGCAGTTTTAAATGTCCCTTTTAGAAGGACCAAACTGTTTGGCTATGGTGTTGAAGAGGCACTTAGAGGTCTTGGGACATCAAAAATGACCTTAACATCTGTCAAATCCCTTTATCCCACTCCTGTCAGGGGACATAGAGGGGGATATTTTCACTGGCCTGCTGTCAAAGGTGGCTGTCTCTACCATCAGCAGGGCCGAGGTAAGAGTAGTGGGTCCTTGCTAGGTTGCCTCCCCTCAGGTGCCATACAAAAGAAGAGCTGGTGCCTTTGCTGCCCATATCAGTTCTACAAGATTCACCACAGACTCCCACAACCTGTGTTACCTCTGGGGGGAAGGGGGCATTGTGGTGGGCAGACTCCTCCTGCATCTCAAACAATAGAAGAAGGTCACAACAGATGAATGGATACTGGAGATAATTGCAAGGGGCATGCTCTGGAGCTTTTACAAACCCCTCTAGATCATCCTCTGCCTTTTTCCATTAATTCTCCAGGCCATTTATCCCTTCTGAAGGAAGTTGTGCAGTCATTACTCAAAAAACGGGCTAAAGAACAAGTTCCTCCTCATCAGAGAAACAAAGGGTTCTATTCCAGATACTCCCTGGTCCCAAAATGGACAGGGGATCTATGTCCAGTATTGGATCTCAGGGACCTCAACTTCTACATAGAATACAAGTTTTAAATTGTAGCTCTGCAAGATCTGATTCACCTTCTGCAAACAGGGGACTGGCTTTGTTCTCTGGACATGAAGGATGCATACCTTCTTGTCAAGGTCAGAGAAGCTTGCAGGCAGTACCTCCACTTTACGCTGGAAGAGGAGCATTGTCATTTCAGAGTATTGTCCATTGGCTCATTGCCTGCACCATGGGTCTTTACCAAATGCTTGGCAGTAGTGGCAGTAGCCCTTTGCAGGGAAGGCCTATATCTTTTCCCATATCTGGATGACTCTTGAAGGACAGCTCCAGAGAAGCTCTTCTCCATACCCTGCTTGAACATGGCAGCTGTTCAATGACTTAGGGGGTCACAGTGAATGTGCCAAAGTCTGTTATGATGTCCTGCCAGAGACTGCAGTACATCAGACACAGAGAAGGGATGTTTTCCTGCCACTAGACAGAGCAGAAAACCTGATTCCCCAGGGAGAGCTGGTATGCAGAAGTCATTTTGTCCTAGCCAAGACCATGTTACGTCTTGTGAGACTCATGGCTGTGATCATTGCAACTGTGCCACTGGCCCACTTCCATATGAGGATCACTCAGTGGACACTCAAGGTCCAGTGGTGACTGATGAGCTGGACCAAACGGTGCTCATCATGACTCCATTGTGCAGAGTATTGTTATGGTGGATGGATCGTGCAAACCTATAAAGGGCATTCCATCCCTTGTACCAGCTGCTGTACAGATCCTCACCATGGATGCCTCCAGCTCTGGTTGGGGTGCACATCTGAGATCTTACCAGGCACAAAGGTCCTGGTCCAGGGTTGAGGCCAAGTTACACATAAATGTCCTGGAGATGAGAGCTATTCTGTACAACCTTCAGACATTTCTGGAGCATCTGAATCCAGGTCCTCTGTTAGTACAGATGGACAACACCAGTGTGATGCATTATATGAGCAAGCGGGGGGAACTCATTTGGGAAGCAATGAGAGTGTGGTACTGGGTGCTGTCACATGGCCTAAAACTGTCAGTCGTGCATCTCTCAGACACCCAAAATGTGTTAGCAGACAGGCTGAGCAGGTCACAGTCCAAGATGCAGGAATGGGAACAGCTGACCTCTGTGGTAGACTACCTCTTTGCAAGATGGGTCATCCAGAGCCAAACCTTTTTGTGCCCCCACACAACACAAATCTGACACGTTTTTGCTCACTCACTCCAGAGCCTTTAGTTTTCTCGTGAGATGCATTGTCCCTCTCTTGGAAAGGGAAATTCCTGTATGCATTTCCCCTGATTCCTCTAATACAGAGGGTTCTACTCAAACTGAGGATGGAGATTGCCACCCCATTCTCATTGCTCTATAATGGCCTCACCAGATATAGTTCCCCCTTCTGTAACAGCTGGAAGTAGAACCTCCTTTATCCTTCCCTCAATGTCAGGATCTGTTGTCACAGAACAAGGGCCCTGGTCCATCTGGACCTGAAGTCCCTGCATCTGTATGCATGGATACTGAAGACATAGCCGTGGCATGTTTTGGAGTATCTCCTAAGGTTGCTGATGCCATGGTTATGGCTAGAAAGCCTTCCACCACACATACAGTGCACAGTCCCTAAAATGAAAATGGTTCTCTGTGTGCTTTTTCCAGGAGTTTGGACCCATTTACATATCATGTAACCGCTTTGCTGGAATACTTGCTGTCACCGACAGACTCTGGCCTACAGAATTCCAAACTCAGGCTGCATTTTGCCACTGTATCAGTCTTCCATGCCCCTGTTGATGACTGTACTGTAGCACATTTAGAGGTGTCACATACTTTTCTAAGAGGTATTTTGCATATGAAATCTCCTATCTGTAATCCAGTTCCACCTTGGGACCCAAATTATGTACCCGATAAGCTGTTTTGAGCCAGTTGTGAGTTGTGGCTTGTGTTTCCTATCATGGAAAATGTTATTTTTGGTTGCAGTCACTTCTGCTTGAAAGATTTCAGGGCTTCAGGCTCTAATATGTGAGTCTCCTTGTTTAACTTCTCACAAAGACAGAGTCTCTTTGTATATAAAACCTAAGATTTTGCTGCAGATGGTATCTGAATTTATGAAGAATCAAATGATACACCTTACTGTTTACTACCTTGAGTACGCCAGTCAAAGTGAGGCATTGTTCCATATTTTGGATGTACATAGAATACTCAGCTACTATGTGAATCACATCAAGAACTGCAGAATGTCCTCCCTCCTTGAGAAAGAGGGTGCCCTGTGTCTAAACAGTGACTGTCCAAATGGCTAGCACATTGTATTATGGTCTGTTATGGGAAGCACACTAAGGAACTTCCTGGTGTGGTTTGTGGTCACTTTACAAGGGGTATGGCCACTTCTGTTGCTTGCTTTAGAAATGTTTTTGCTGCTGACATTTGTGCTGCAGCCACATGAAGTACTGTCCACAGCTTCACTAAAAATTATAGTCTGGACATTGTCTCTCATAGTTAAGCTGGATTTGGGATTGCTGTAGTGTAAGGTCTGCTATTTTGAATATATATCAGAGTGTATTATTCTCTCACCGAATTTTGGGACTGCCTGGAACTCTTTCTGCAGGTGTGGCCTAATGGAAGAACTATCATTGAAGAAGATAGAGCGGTTACCTACGTACCTTAACAGTAGATCTTCAAGAGAATCTCTTCCATTAGGCCATGTCATCCATCCTGCCATCCCCCTTCTGCTTCAGTGATGATAGCATCAGATATTGTGCCTGATCCTAGTCCATGGCAACTATATCCAGCACCATATCTTGCTCCGTATGCCTGGTGCTGGTCTGATCTCCTGGTTGCCTGGTTGGAGGTCCTCCGAGTCTAGTCTCCAGTGAGGAACTAACGAGTGATGGGGCTACCCCTGTTGATATAGATGTTGATGCATGACATCATCATGGGTGGTCCCTGGCTATCAAACGTTTCTATGTGGTCCCAGCACTGACGTGGGTATAGTTCCAAGTGTCTGGCCTAATGGAAGAGATTCATTCGAAGAGCTACTACTATGGTAAACACATAACTGTTCTTTATAATGAGATAATAGGCAGCATAACCAAATTCCTCTTAGCATGTTCAAGAGAACATCATTAAAATGCAGTTTATGTTATACTTGAACTTGGCAGTGTTTTATACTGCCTAGATCAAGAATATGGTACAATATTCCATTGGATTGAAGATTTCTGTTCTACCTTTCAGACCTCTTTCAAACTTCTGGCACTGAGAAGAAGAGAGCATCAGATGCTCCTTCTAAAACTGTGAACATGTTATTCAGCACTAAAAGGGTTAAAGGGTAACATTCTATTTTAAGTGGACCATGTTAGTTCTAGAATAAACCATGAATTCAGATATCATTAGGAGCATAAATTATATGTGAGGTAAATTACTTATTGTGCTGATTATTTTTAATTCATGAACTTGAAAGTGCAACACCCTTTCACTGACTATTATTTGAGAGGTATTCTTCCAAACTCTCTCAAGTATGCTGTCTCAGAGTATACTAAGTATTGTATCTGATCTCCTCTGAGAAGTGGTGAGAGGCAAGCTCACTGCCTTTTCAAATCTCTTAAGAAACAGTATATACACTGTTAGGAAGAATGACTATATTTGTATAAATATCAAGGAATAATGTGATGATTTTTTTTATTCTAGTTTTTATGCTCTTGCTTCCCCTGATGGCTCTTCTTAGCCATCAAGCTCCCTGAAATCCCACCTTCTCAATTTTTTAACCCCACTGCCCCCTACTGCAGACTTACCCCCTGTGATGGGGGAACTGGGGCCAGAAATACAACTGCAGGACAGTCAATCTCTGGGTAGTGAGGTAGACATTCTGCATCATGGGGCATTGGAGTGCCTGTGTTATGTTGCTGCACTTCTGGGTTGTTTTCCTTCTCTGTTATTCCCCCCATCCTCAGAATGCTGACAATTCAGACTCAGTGACAGGCATGAACATAATAATGTGTGCCATAGGGACCTGAGCCTTTCAGCATCCCTCTCCCCATTTCAACAGCTTTAGCTACACAGCCTCCTGTGGTCACCCAGGTGGTAGTAGCAGAATGCATCCTGCGAAACTCTCACCAGAGAAGGTGAGTGTCCTCTTGGATGTTCTAGTCTCTTTGACCCAAACAGCTTATGACAACATGGGATTGCTCCTGAACTTGGGTTTCTAGCCTTATGAGGGTTGGTGCTACTGCTGCAGTGAAGGACCAGCAATTTGATGATTTTCTTAACCAGGTTTTGATGTGATCAACTATCTAAATCAGCCAGATTATTAATCTAGCAGTCGTTATCCCAATATACTTAAAATAGGTAACCCTTTTCTAACTGTTGCTAGACTAGAATGCTGATAAATGATGCTAGTAAAACAATATTCTTCAGGCTTGACTGACCCGAGCAAGTTAGTTAAGTAGAAGTTGATATTCCTGGTAGGGTCCTAGCATGGGCATACAACTCCCAAGGGCCCTACAGATAGAAGTCTGGCAGGGTAGGGATCTCAGCAGAAGGAGCCCCACTGCAAGATTAGGTAAAAGAGAAACTAAATGAGACTGGTAGTGGAAGAAAGCTGTCCCCATGAAGATCTCAAGATCACTATTGTCTCCCTAGTGGAAGCCTCACAGTGATGGGATGAAATAGTGGGGTGTGTTCTTGGCCAGATTGTTTTCATACTGTAACAGTGTAATGGTTTAATGCTGTTTGGCTTATAATTTTTGCACAAACGCTTCTTTGTACCTGAAGTATTTACATTGCTATAATAACTTTCACTTCAACTTGAAATTAATACTGTGAGTAGACAAACTGTTTTCCTGTCTGTGCTACACTGTTGTACCAGCAGGGCCAAAAGCCAGTCCATACTACGGCTGCCTTGCTACCGAGAGCAGTGAAACTCAAGACAAGGGAGTTTAATCTGCTTGCTTGTGAATCCCAAAAGAAGACAATGAACGTATTGCAATATTTTGAAAGGATTACTTATTTAATTATGTTTAAGAATTGAAAGCAACATCAGAACAATTAGCAGTACAGTAATTCACTTTCCATTAAAAATTGCTGCATTAGTGCTGGTATGCGACTAATGGTTTCTTCTCTGTAAATCCTTATGGCATGATACATGTATTGTATGTGATATAACAATGCCCCAAAACAAATCTAAGAGTAATTTCAGAAGTCATTGCACCCGTGGATTCAAGCTAAATCAAATGATCAAGTCGACAAGCCAAAGCCGCATCAAGGCAACCTCAGAAGCTGATACCTACTCTATAATGTTCCCAGTCTAAGTTGTGTCTACTAAAAATCTTGTGTTCATGCTACAGAGATAATTTAAGATATTATTCAGTTAGTGTTTCAAAAATATTGTACTTGATTTTTTTTTTGGTATTTCAGGACTGTTGCCAACTACATCATTTGGAGACTGGTTCATTCAAAAATTTTCAACCTCAGTAGACGATTTCTGTACAGACACCTGGATTTTGCCAGGGTAAGTCGAAGTGCTTTTGAAGTCTCCATAAAAGGCAACTGTAGGATCTAAGAAATCTGATCATATCAAAGATACTTTTCAGTTTGATCAAGAAAAATAAATGTATCTCTTACCATACAAACCAACTGTTTCAAATGTAATGAAAGAGTTGCCCTAAAAGGGAAGAAAAGATGTAGCATAATGAGAGAATCTCCTGGAAGCCATCCATCTGATGGCAGCCAAAGGAGAGGTGTTACTGATGGGCGATTTCAACCTGCCAGGAGTTAAGTGATGCATCCAAGCGACTGAAACAGCCTGGGGCAGAGGCATCCTGGACTCCCTGCATGGGCTTACCTCAAGCAGCTGGTTTTTGAGCCAACCCAGAAGGAAGTGATTTTGGACCTGGTACCCAATGGGGACAGAATCAAAGATGTCAGGGTGGGGGAACACCTGGGGGTTCAGTGACCATCACATGGTGTGGTTCAATGTGAGAACTACAACAGGGACATGTCACACAAAGGTGAGGGTTGTGGACTTCAGGAAGGTGGACTTCACTAATACTGGGGTATGTCTCAGGGAGGCCCTAGAAGGGGGATCGAAAAGGGGAGGAGTCAAGGAACTATTGGTCCATCTAAAAGGAGCCATACTGGAGGCAACAAACCTTTATATTCAGCAAATAGACACTTGGAAAAGGAAAAGAAAACCACTATTGTTCTCTCAGGAGGTGGCAGGAAAAGTAAGGGCAAAAAGGTTAGCTTTCAGGAAATATAAGGAGACTCAAATGGAGGAGGGCAGGGCAGTGTATCTAGAAAAGCAGAGTGAGGCAGGAAAGGCAGTCAGGGGTGCCAAGACAAAGACAGAAGAAAATGTAGCAAAAGAAGTTAAAAATAGGGACAAGACCTTCCATAGACACATTAGTGAGAAGAGAATGGGGAGGAAGGAGTGGGAGTGGAAGGGGACCAGGATAAAGCATCGATCCTGAACAAATATTTATGTTTGGTTTTCATGGAGGAAGAGGAAGGAGAGGGACAACAGCTAAGAATCAGGAAGAGAAGGGAGGTGGACAAGAGTCCATTCAAAGACCCCGCATCACTTCAACTGCCTCTCCCTCATTAAACTGCTGCTGACTTCTTGTAAGGTTTTATTTTGGACAATATTTCCAAAAGGGCCTTCCTTACCTTTTGGCAAAGGACACCTTCCGGCCAGCACCATGGTTAGAAGCACTGCTGCAGAAACTGAATCAAGTGCCTTGAGAAAGCAAGGTTCCCAGAGCAAACTAAAGTTCTGTTTATACTAAAGAAGATGTTTTGCCCCCACTCCCTGATCACCAAAGGAGGAATTGCACATGCATATAGAATGGACAGTGCTAACATTGGACTGGCCTCACCTCACTACAGTAGCCTTCCAGCCACGGGAAGTGCTGCACAAAACACAAGGAGTTGAGTCTGTCATGCAGAAGATTGACCCTGCGATGGTGCACAATGGTTAACATGTAAATGGAGGTTGCAACGGTGGGGGTGGTGCTGGGAGCGAGCAGCACAACAGTGCAGTGAGTTTAAATGCACCTATAGAAACTTAGAAAGACAACATTTGACAGCAGATAAGGATCGCTTGGTCTGCCCAGTTGGCCCATTTTTTTCCCCCAGCTATACTGTCACCACAGACACTACATGGTCTGTGGATCCCTCTCCCCCTTTCTTTCCATAAAGATTCCTTTGTGCCTGTCCCATGCACGCTTGAAGCCCACCACTGTTTGCACCCCCCACCACCTCCTCTGAAAGACTGTTCCAGGAAGCCACCACTCTTTCAATGAAGAAGTACTTCCATGCATGTCTCTTGAATAAATCTACCTTCCAGCTTCACTGCATGTCCCCTTGTTCTGCATTTTTCCCTTCAAAAATAATCCACTTCTGTATCTTATTTACCCCTGTGAGGTATTTATGTCTCTGTCATATCCCCCCCTTTCTTTCTTCCAGGGTGTACCCAATGAGGTCCTTCAGTCTATCTTCATAGGACTCCTAATGCGGACCCTGCCCAACAATGTCTGGCTTCCCACACACTTTCTCAATCCACTCTTCTACCCTGGGGAATACCTTATGCAGCCTCCGTGGCGCTGTGTGTCACTGGGCCACCACCCTTGCCAACTGTCTCTGGTACCTGGCAAGAGGCCTAGGTCCTGCTATGGTGACTATTGGGGGTTTGTTCCCAGAAATAGTAAAAATAGCGTGGTGCCTCCACCTTGAGTAAAGTATCAGTGGGCCAGATACCTGTTTGGCACAGCCCCCTATGATACTGTGCCTCCCCACCTCCCCAGCCAACCACTCTGCACACTGTGTCTCTCAGTACTTTGTCCTACCGAAGACCATATGACTTGGCAATGAACACATGCAATAAAATTCACTAGCACAGTAGATTTAAACAAAAAATTTACAGCTTTATTTAGGGGGTAAAAGATAGGAAAATGGATACTTAGTAGCTGTGAAAAGAAAAATGTTAGTGAAATATGCAATGTGAAAATATGGGCCTGTATGCCAAACCCTCTCCCATTGGTACCAGTGCCCCAGAATTGTCCCTACGAGATACCCACTAGATGCATGCCTGGTTCGGTGCTGCAGGTTAGCTGACTGTTGAGGCCCTGAAATTGCATAAACTATTTTTAGAAGAAAAAAAGATAACTTCCCCTGTCCCTACCCGGAACCAAGTCCGGGGTACTTGTGGCTTGAAGACTTCAACTCCAGGGGAAATGGAGCTCCTCAATCTTGTGCAGCGCAAACAAAACAGGCCGGCCAGGATCTCTCCACCCAGATGGAACTTGCTTGAGGATTTTGCAGCTGGTCACCTTGATTGTAGCTCTGGCTGCTTGTTACCTTCGACTGCTTCTGGCCCATTGCAGAGCACTGTGGCAGGACAACACCAGCCCCAGAAGGCCCAGACCTGGGAGTGGCTCCACAGCCTGAATCCCAAGATCAGAACACCCTAGCACTTGGCTGCAAGACCCGTGACCTTCTGAGACAGTGAGTCCCACTTGGGAGGGGACAGCAAGTTCCCTCTCTGGCTCTCGGTGAGAACTCCCGAACAGTGGGGGTCCTCCTGCAATCCCCGCACTGAGGTCTCAACAATCACAGTTCTTAGGCAGTTGCTACAATGAAATCCAGTGCCAAATTGAGTGGGTGCTAGCCCCTGAGTCAATCAGTGTCAGTGCAATTTAGCAGGGGGAACACTTAGCAGCAACAGCCACCATGCACAGCAGTCCACACTCTCAGTTTAGCAGTGTCCAAACCCTTTAATCAACTGCAGCAAGACCTCAGCTCTCAGCCACTTTAACCAGTTCACTCAGGACACATACAATTCCTGGCTAGCACCCTAAAGACCAGAGACACTCTGCCTGTTCAGGAAAAATGCAATTTGCAGTGCACACAAGCAAACAACCTTTCAGCAGCAACTGTAGTACTCAGATAATCTGCTCTGTCCTATCATCTAGCTCAATTTCCCAGTGCAGGGTGTCTTCCACATTTAGTTTCTCCCAACCCTCATCAAGCAAATTCTCAGTTCCTGGAGAAACAGGATCACAGCTTAGTCTCTCTTCTCTTTCCCCTTCGTAACTCAGTCTTACATCAAGCACCTGGGAAATCCTTCAGCAACCACAATCCCCAGATTAGGGCCTGGGTAAGCCTCTGAAGTTCAATGTCCGCTTTCACAGCATAGTCCTGACATGTACAGAGCCCAGCAGTAGACTAACTAAATCCCAGAAAGCCCCCACTGTAGCAGACGAAATCCCAGTGTTCTGATTGGCTGTTGAAGCCTTTCAATAATTGATATCCATAGTGATCAATATTCCCTACTTGTTTGTTGGGGCATGATCTAGGTGCCAGAATTGGTCCCTTCCTTTTCCCAAGAGTCCCTCTGTCACAGTTTCGGGTGCCTAGATCTCTAATTGGCTACAATGATGGGGTCAAATGTCATAAACATGTCAGCTCCCATTCAGTTCAATGTCCCATTCAGTTTTATGAAGTCTCTCCCCTTCCAACGTCTGGTAAAGTCCAATGCATTACACTATTGCTACACTTGCCCCACCAGGTTATAGCTTCAAATGTCCCCTGTTAATTTAACCCACTTTCAGGGCAGTGGCTCCGACCATTATGCTATGGCTGAAACTGTGTCCCCCCAGGCTGTAGGCAATAACTTTATTAATATACATGGAGTCATTCATTAATATTTATCTGTCCCCGAGCTATTCCTCTATTCAAGCCTCCTTTCCACTGTTCCTCCGGGCCTTTCCCCGATCTCTTCCTGGTCTCCGGGCCCCGTAAATGCAAGAGGGACACTGGGACCATGGACAATACCCTTATTTCAGGACTGCAACAGCAGTCAGGAACATCAAAGCGCTTTATGTGCTTAGGCGAGCACTGACTGAGAACAGCATGCCAGCCGCTTGTGATGAAGGAACCGCGCCTAACGGGGCAAAAAAGGTAGCCTGCTGGCAGAAAATGGGGAACAAAGTGGGGTACTTCAGGTAAGCCCCCACAGGGGTGTTACACTTATTAGCTGTGGCTCCTGGGAGACAGTGAACTACCCTGCTCTGCTGCTCTGTGTACAGAGCACATACTGAGTACCCTTCACTATGAAATACCCTAGAAAGAGTACCCTTTTCCTACCACTCCCATACTGTCTGCTGTCCTCCCTTGTGGGAATGACTGCTACAGCATACTTGGGGGATCTGGTTGCAATAGAGTGCAGTCCCCGGGGAATGAAGTAGCATGTACCAGTTTACTTAGTATTATGAATAAGTTACATGTTACAATATCAGATCCCCTCCAGCCATTGCCACCTGCTAATCCATCCCTGCTCACTAGTTTCCAGCCCCACTGCAAACCCTTGGAGGCCACTGAGGAAGAGGAGCTGCCTACTCTGCAGCTTTCATATTTCATTCCATGCTGCATCTAGGTCCGAGTGGAGAGCTGCCAGCTACCCGTAGACTGGCAGCTTCCATGCAATCACAGTGTACTCTGAAAGTACCTGCAGCTAATGAAATCCCCCCACCCATGTGTAGTAGCATGGGTATAATAACAGACACATTAGACAGTAAATAAAGTGCATACAAAATGCAAAGCTTGGCATTTGTCAATTTATTTTGACACTTCAAAAATAAGAAAGAAAATAAAAAATATTTACAAAAGGAAAAAGGTATTAGTCCTTCACACCACAACATACAGGACATACTTTTGTCTCAATAACTCCTGAAACTTTCCTTGAACTCCAAAAACTTGAACAGTGTGTAAGCTCTCACGCTTAGCTCCTTCTCTTACTGTGGTCAGTCCACTACTGACTCACCTATTTAACTTAGCCCCTGGTGGTGAGTTTATATAGGAAAACTAGGGGTGACATCACAGTCTGGTGACCCCTCATTAAATAAAATAACCATGTATCTTACTCTCACCCCACTGAGGCTCCTTAGCCATACTGTAGTCTTTTAAAGGCTAAAAGGCTTTACATTTATATACCATAATATACCATGTATCTGGTCTGTAAGACCACTAACAGCCTTAATTATAGGTCCTCAGATAATTAGGGACTAAGCTTCTCTCATCCAGGAGTGACATCACAGACTAGGCAATTATAAAAGCAGCCATTGCTTGGGCTGCCAGCTCTATAGTAGGGTGTCTGAATACCAATGGCTTCACAGGTATGCACATTAATTAATATGTACAGTCTCATGTACTATACAGGCATCTCTGAGTTGGCATGGGGAAGAGAAGATTAAGGGCGCACTCCTTATCTTCTTTCTCCTGCCAGGTCAGGAGACCTGGCAACAGATTATTTTTTTTATTGCATAATGAATAATTCAGAAAACTGTTTAAATACATTTCAGCCCTTGACAAGGGCTTTATTCCTTTTCAGTGGCAAGCTGCCACTTTTTCATATATGCAGGGGCTCTGAACTATGCTCCTTTTTGAGCACCTGCCACAAACCAGCATTTATTTTCATTGATTCAACAACTGAAACTGCAGCCATTGAGGACACATTTCATTTGGACCTTATTGTGCCCTTTTTACCAGTATTAACCTTTGGCATCACATATTTACTCAAGCAGCCCCAGTTACAACATTTCTGAGGCTGCTACATCTTTCCAACATAGAAACATAGAATTTGATGGCAGATAAGGACCATTTGGCCCACCTAGTCTGCCCATTTCCCTACCTAATGGATAGGCTGCAGATCCTAGTTAACCAACAGCCTACTTCCTTCTACCCCCACTAGCATTGCCTTATGTCTGTGCTATGCATTCTTGAATTCCCCCACTGTTTTTGACTCCATGACCTCTTCAGGAAGGCTGTTCCATGCATCCACAACATTCTCTGTGAAAAAATACTTCCTCACATTACCTTTGAGCCTTCCCCCCTCTATCTTCAAATTGTGCCCCCTTGTTCTTGCACATCTCTTTTTCTGAACGATGCTACCCTCTTGGACTTTGTTGATTCCCTTGAGGTACTTGAAAGTTTCTATCATGTCCCCCCTCTCCCTCCTTTCCTTGAAGGCATACATATTAAGCTCCTTTAGTGTCTCTTCGGATGTCTTCTGGTGCAGACCCTGCACCATTTTGGTTGCCCTCCTCTGGACAGCCTCTACCCTGTCTATGTCTTTGCGGAGATGGGGTCTCCAGAACTGTACACAGTACTCCAGATGGGGTCTCACTAACTGTCTATACAGAGGGATAACAACTTCCTGTTTTCTACTGGTGATGTCTCTCCCTCTGCATCCCAGTATCCCATCAGCCCTCCTTACTGCCTTCTCACATTGCTTGCCCACCTTTAGGTCATCTGACATAACTACCCCCAGGTCCCTTTCCATTTTTGTTGTTGTCAGTATCTCACCCCCATTGTGTACTCTTCCCTTGGGTTTTTGTTTCCCAGGTGCATTACTTTGCACTTCTTTGCATTGAATCTAATCTGCCATACATTTGACCATTCCTCCAACCTTGCCAAGTCCCTTCTCATCCTTTCTACCCCACCTTGTGTATCAACTCTGTTGCAGAACTTTGTGTCATCTGCAAAGAGACATACTTTTCCTTCCAGTCCCTCTGCAATGTCACTTATAAAAACATTAAAAAGGATCGGACCCAGTACTGAATCCTGCGGTACCCCACTAGTAACCCCCCTTTCTTCACTGTGGACTCCGTTTACTATTACCCTCTGCGTCCTGTTGTCCAGCCAATGTTTTACCCAGGCTACCACCCTGGGACCCACTCCCAGGCTGGCTAATTTGTTTATTAATCTCTTGTACGGGACTGTGTCAAATGCCTTGCTAAAGGCTAGTTAGGCCATGTCCACAGCCCCTCCCTGGTCTACTACTTTGGTCACCCAATCAAAGAAATCAATTAGATTCATCTGACATGACCTTCCCACTATGAATCCTTGCTGCCTTGGGTCCTGTGCCCCACTGGCCTCTAGGTAGTCAACAATTATTTCCTTCAGAAGTGATTCCATCATTTTCCCTACCACAGAGGTCAAATTGACAGGTCTGTAGTTTCCTGACTTTGTCTTGATCCCACTTTTTTTTTTTTGAAATTACTATTTTTTCTCCTTCTTGCCTGCCATCTCGGACCCTTCAGGAGCCCCAAGGTAGACATCCCTCTGCCTTCCACCCTGCCCATATGACCCCACAGGAACCCCATAGAGCTTCGGTTTTACCCCCCGAGTGGGGATGGGGCAGAGCCCCCTTACCCCAACAATCAACTTTCGTCGGTCCGGGAGCCATCGGGCAGGCGAAGGCACATCGAGGGCACGTCTCCGGAGGCTCCATCTTCCAGTGATGGCTGGTGTTTTCTGCTTTCTCCCACCCCTACAGCGTGGGACCCTGGCGTCAAGGCGCAGAGCACTGCGTCACGCTGTGTCGGCAGCCCTTCCCTTAACATTGGGGTTTGCAGTACTCCGAGCCTCCACTCGAGTCCGACAAATGTTCGGACTATAGCCTTAACCCTCCCGGGTAGGCGAGCTGTCGTGAGCGCTCAAGCCCTAACTTCCCTAGCTGGCCCTGGCGACCGAGTCCGCTCCCGAGACCTGGGTCACGGCGTGGAGCGAGGTGTGGTATCCAGCGCCTGAACCCTCAGCACCACCGGGCCGGCAATTGATCCCACTTTTGTGAAGGGGACTCACATCCACCCTCCTCCAGTCCTCAGGTACCACACCATCCTCCCATGATTTGTTAAAAATGGTAGTCAATCGTGTTACTAGTTCTCCCTTTAGTTCTTTTTGAATTCTGGGGTGAATCCCATCAGGCCCCATTGCTTTGTTCACCTTCAGTTTTAGGAGTTCCTTCAGAACCCTTTCTTCTGTGAAAGGACTGATATCGACCCCCCTATTCGGAGTGCTTCTATTGACTGGATTAGGTACCTCCCCCTCCTCTTCCTTTGTGAATACTGAGCAGAATTATTCATTCAGTATCCCTGCTTTTTCACTGTCCCTCTCTGCCCACCCACCCTGCTCTTTATTCATCCTCTGTATCCCTTCCTTTGTCTTTCTTCACTCCCTAATGTACCTATAAAAAGTTTTATCCCCCTTCTTAACTGAGTTTGCTATCTTGTCCTCAGTTTGGGCCTTTGCTATTTTGACTGCCTTCTCTGCTTCCTTCTGCTTTAACTGGTACAGTTCTCCGTCCTGCTTTTTCTGTGTTTCCTTATACTTCCTGAATGCTGTCTTTTTCTCCCTAACCTTCCCTGCTACCTCTTTTGAGAACCATAATGTTTATTTCTTTTGGTTTTGATTTGTTTATTTGCTTCACACAAAGGCCTGTTGCTTCTGTGATGGCAGCTTTGATGTTTCCCCATTGTTGCTCCACCCCTCCTTCTTGCCTGTTTGCTAGTGCTTTTCTAAGGCACTCTCCCATTTTGACAAAATCAGTCCTCCTGAAGTCCAGTACCTTCACTATTGTGTGGCTTGACTCTACAGCTGAGTTTGTCATGACCACACTGTTTGGTGGTCACTTGTTCCCAGATGGATACCCACTTTTCGATCTGAGATCCTCTCTCCATCCCCATTTGAGAGTACCTGATCTAAGATTGCTCCTTCCCGAGTGGGTTCCAACACTAGCTGGCTGAGGCATGCCCCCTGTAGGACATTGAGAATGGCCCTGCTCTTAGATGTGGCTGCAGCAAAGGTGATCCAGTTAACATCTGGCATATTCAGGTTCCCCATCAGCAATATCTCCCCTTTCTCTGCCATCCTAAGGATGCCTTCTATCATTTCCTTGTCCATTTCCTCCCCCTGAGATGGGGGTCTGTATACAACCCCTGTGCAGATTGTGGTGCCATTTCCAATCTCCAGGGTGACCCACATTGCCTCCTCTCCTCCCTGTTTACTCTTTAGTTGCATTGTTTGGATCTCTTCCCTTACATAGAGAGCTATTACTCATCCTCTCCTACTCTCCCTGTCCCTCCTGCAGATTGTGTACCCTGGTATGTTGACATCCCAGTCATGGTTCTCTGTGTACCATGTTTCTGTGACTGCCACAATATCCAGGCATCCCTCTTCCATCAAGGCCACAAGCTCAGAGAGCTTGTTACCTAGACTATGGGCACTAGTACTCATTACCCTCCATTTTTTGATAGCCTTGACCCTTTTTGCCCCATCCCTGTCCTCACTGCCTTTGTCTTTTTCTCCATTTACCCCTGCCCTTCTCCCTATTGACTTCTCTATCTTGGTGTTTACCTCGCTAACTATCCTGATTTTGTTTGGGGGGGGGCTAGGAATTTCCTTTTCCTTTTCACTGCCTCCCCCCTTGGCTAGTTTAAATGTTTGCCAGTGAAACATTTAAACTTATCACCTAGGATTCTGGTTCCACTCCTGGACAGATGCAGACCATTGCACCAGTATAGGCCTGCATCCCTCCAGGTGGAACCCCAGTCCCCAATGAAGCCAAAACCCTGAACTCTACACCAGTTTTCAACCACTGATTGAATCCCAAGGTGTGGAGCACCCTAGTCTCACCCATGCCACAGACAAGCAGCACCTCTGAGAAGGTTACCATGCGTGCTACTTGTCTAAGGCCCTCCACAACTCCACAAACTCTTCCTGCACTGCTCTGATCCCTTTCCCAGCCAGATCATTTGTCTCTACGTGGACAATAGCATCCAGCTCCCTTCCCCATGCAGCTGCTCCCTCGATCCTGAGTATTCACTTCCTGTCCCTCCAAGCCATGGCACCAGGCAGGCTCCTTACCTCCCTCTCCCCTCCTCTCCCTCCCCCAGTTCTACCCTCCTAACAGTGGAGTCCCCCACCAGGAGTTGTTTCCTTCCCCTGTGGGGTCCCATACCACCCTCCTGTGGGTCTCCTTTGTGGTGGTTCCCAGTCCTTGGTCTCCCCTGCGGGTGCCTCCATAGAGGAATCACTCTCTGCTAGAATGGTATATGACTTGTGGAGAGGTACAATTGGAGGGATGCATCTCTGTTCCACCACCCTCACCCTCTCTTAGCCCACTGTGGTCCAACCACTCCTCTTTCTTGACAATCTCTGAGGCAGCGGCGGTGACCATGGTGGTCCTTGGGTGGGAAAGGAGGTCCCCCGAATCCTGGCCAACTCAGTCTGGAGATGAGCAACCTCCTCCCTCAGCCCAGAGAGGTGCCTACAGATGGGAAAACATTGCATCCTCCAAAACGTCTCCTGGAAAACTGCTGCTCCACAGCCACTGCACTGCACCACTCCCATCATGTCTTATTTGTGGCCCTTTAACTGTTGTTATGTATACTTACTCTTTCCTCTCTCTCTTTATTTTATTTTTTTTATATCCATTTTCTTTTCTCCCTACTTTCCTACTGCTTCTGTGCTCTTAAAGGAGTAGTCCACCCAGAATTTGCAAAAAACATATGTTATGCAGAATGTTTTGATATGTATATTAAGTCCTAGTGTGTCCTTCCCTCTGTCTGCTATTGGGAGTTTTTCCTAAATTAGCCTGCTAGATGTATGGTAGTTTTATGACCCTTACGAACATACGAACATACGAAATTTGCCAGCAGATAAAGGCCTAGAGGTCTATCAAGTCTGCTCGAATGTGCAGCTAGCACCCCTTATTCTGCAGCTGCCCCTCCCTTCCACCCTTCCCCTTCATTAACCCTCCCCCTTGTCCTGTCCCATCCTTGTTTGAAGCAGTCCACTGTTCTACTGCATACCACTTCTGCAGGTAAAACATTCCACCCAGCCACCAACCTCTCTGTAAAAAAGTGTCTCCTCATCTCCCTCCTGAATCTTCCTCGCTCCAGTCTCATGTCATGGCTCCTGGTGGCCCTCCCCTCCCTTACTTTGAACAGCCCCTCTGTACCCGTCTTGTTTATTCCTTTCATGTATTTAAAGGTTTCAATCATGTCACCCCTGTCTCTCCTCTCCTCCAGTGAGTACATGTTCAACTCCTTCAACCTCCTCTCGTATGATAAGTCCCCCAGCCCCTTGATCATCTTGTCACCCTCGCTGCACCCCTCCAGTAACTAATGTCCCTCTTCAGATAGGGATGCCAGTACTGCGCAGTACTCCAGGTGTGGTCTAACTAATGACCCATACAGTGGCAGAATCACCTCCCTCCCTCTAAGAGATACCCTTGCAATACAACCCAGCATTTTGTTGGCCTTGCAGCTGCCTTCCTACATTGTGCCGAGTTGTTCATTGACCCTGTAATGAGCACACCCAGATCCTTCTCCTCTGTCTGGGCTAGCTGCACTCCCTAGCTGGTAACTCCTCCTTGGGCTCTTCATCCCAAAATGCAGCACCTTGCACTTTTTGGCATTAAACCCCAGTTGCCAGGTGTCTGACCAGGTTTCAAGCTTTGCCAGATCATCCTGCAACCCCTGCCATCCCCCTAGGTCATCCACCACTGCCCCCACCTTGGTATCATCAGCAAACAGACTGATCGTGCTCTTGATGTCCCATGATATGTCTGCAATGAATATCCCAAACAACACTGGTCCCAACACTGAGCCCTGTGGGACACTGCTCGTCACTGCCCTTGGGTGTGAGAGCTCCCCACCCACCACCACCCTCTCCACCCTCTATTGCCTTCCCTGCAGCCAGTTTCCTACCCATCTCACCAGCTTTGCACCCGGCCCTGTGCCTACTAACTTCCTTCCCAGCCTTCCATGGCACTGAGTCGAATGTCTTACTGAAGTCCAGATACAGGACATCCACTGCATGGCCCCTGTCCAGTTGCCTAGTTATCCAGTCATAGAACTCGACCAGGTTAGTTTGGCAGGATCTGTCACGTATGAAGCCATGCAGTCTGCTGTCCTGTAGTCCTTTGGCCTCTAGGAGGGCCATCAGCCTCTCCTTCAGGATAGTCTCCATTAGCTTCCCCACGATGGATGTGAGGCTCACCGGTCTGTAGTTTCCCGGTTCATCCTTGGGGCCACTCTTGTGGAGGGGCACCACATGAGCCATCCTCCAGTCCTGAGGTACACACCCTGAATGTAGTGAGGCGTTAAATAGGTCTGCCAAAGGTCCTGCAAGGACCTCTGCCAGCTCCTTCAGTACCCTGGTATGGATGCCATCTGGGCCTGGCGCCTTGTCCACCCTCAGTGCCTTCAAACCCTCTCGAACTCTGCCCTCCATGATTTCCCCATCTGTCACCACTTCCCGCCCTGCTTCTGCCATTTCTCCCACCTTGGGTGTCACCCCCCTCTTCTCTTTAGTAAATACTGAGCAGAAGTACTCATTTAGTGCTTCCACCTTATCGTACCCTGCTTCCACCCAACCCCTCTCCTTCCTAATCCTTACTATGTGGTCCTTACAGCTCCTTTTTCCCTGATGTACTTAAAGAAGTCCTTTTCCCCCTTCTTATTGCCTTGTGCTAGCCTGAGTTCCGTAGATGCTTTGGCTCCCCTTACTGCCCTTGTCACCTCCTTCGATTCTGTCAAGTACTCCTCTCTGTCCTCCCCCTCCCTGTTTTCTTGTACTTCCTAAATGCAGCTCTTTTCCTCCTTACCTTTTCCATGACCTCCTTGCTCAACCAGCTCGGTTTCTTAGCCCTAGCCTTCTTGCTCTGGGCTTTGCAGCAGGTTTTGGTTGCCTCCACTATCCCCAGCTTTATGAGCTCCCACCTCTGGTTAGTATCCATACTAGATTGAATTCTGGCCAGGTACCCTTTTACCACTTCCCCCATCCTCCCAAAGTCAGCCCTCCTGAAGTCCTGCACTCTTGTGCCAGATTCCACTCCTTCCTTGAACATATCCAATGTGAGCCATACTGAGTGGTGGTCACTCCCTGACAGTGGTTTCTCCACTGTAAGTTTTCTCACAAAGTCCCCATTTGCCAGCACAAGGTCAAGGGTATTCCCTAACCTGGTTGGTTCACTGACCATTTGCAGCAGGAAGCTGTCCTGGAAGGCATCCAGCAGTACCTGCTCCCTTCTGTTCCTAGTTGTTGGGGTGCTCCAGTCCACTCCTGGCATGTTGAAGTCCCCCACAATCACCACAATACCCTTCTCGTAGGTCCTCCTGATCTGTCCCGGTAGTTCCCTGTCTAACTCCTCCGTCTGAGATGGTGGCCTGTACACCACTCCCATTCTAAGAATCCTATTCTTGGAATCCTGGATTTGCACCCAAAGTGACTCCGTACTACCCTCCTCCCCTTCCTCCCTTACACACTTCAGTCCTTCCTTCACATAGGGCCACCTCCCCTCCTTTCCCCATCACCCAGTCCCACGAAATAACCTTGTACCCTGGTACAGACAGGTCCCAGTCATTATATTGTGGCCCATGTTTCCGTGATGGCTGCAATGTCCACCTCTCCTCTGCCATGAGAACCTGTAACTCTGCAGTTTTCCTCCCAAGGCTCCTAGCATTAAGGGTAACCACCTTCCACCCTTCCCCCCCCATCCTGCCCTCCTTTCCTAGCATCACCAATAGTACTTGCCATTTGTCCTTTGTCACTGTTATGGGGGGTAAGCTCATATGATTTCCCAAACTGTGGTCTCTGCATATCTCTTCCCCAACTGCCACCCCCCACTCCTAGTTTAAATTCCCAACTTCCTCTATATACTCTTCCATCCTCTGTTTCAACACTTTCTTCCTCCTCACTCAAGTGTAGTCTGTCCTTGGCATAGAGACTACTATCCTCCCAGGTCCCTCCCACCCCCAACAGCCCATACCCTTTAGCACAACACCAGGTTCTTAGCCATCCGTTAAATTCCTCTATTCTCAGCTTTCTTGTTGTGCTTGCCTTTGGCACCGGAAGTATCTCGGAAAAAGTTACTGATCTTCCTGCCCCTTCACATAATTGTGCTAGTTCTTCAAACCTCCTCTAGACTATATCTACTGTCTTGTCAGCCAGGTCATTTGTCCTGAGATGTATAATTAAATGAGGCTTGCCCCTACCTCTTCTAGCATATTTCAGAACAGACTGTCCCACCTTTCCGCTGTCATTCCTGGCATGGCCTCCACCCAAATGCGACTATGTCTCTCCCCCTTGCTACCCCACCTAACTCCTCTTAGTATTGAGTCCCCCAGCACTAAGATGCCACCCCTCTTACTCCCTGCTTGCTTCCATTCATCTCCCTCTCTCATTTCCAGCTCCTCTTCTTTCTCCTGCGCATTATTTCCCCCTTTTACCCCTGTTGCAATTCTCCCAGCAGAACTTCCCCCGCTCCAGTTTGATCCAGGCATTTATCAATTACTCCTCTAATTCCATCATTTCCCTCCTCCACTTTCTTCCTCTCTAGCAGTGCACAGCTGTTTTCTGAAGACCCTTCACAAATGCCTGCTCCCTCTCTCTTCATAGTAACCTGTTCTCTCCTTTCCACTCCATGACTTTTGCCACTTCTTCACCTCTCCTCACAAGTCCCTATCTCCTCCTTCTATTTATCTTTTGTCTCCTGACCTGGTTTCCCCGGCAATTGTTCTTCCTGGCCTGGGCCCCTTTGTCTCTGCTTCCCTTCTTCTGACCCCCTCCTCACCACTGTTGGCTTAAATCACCCTCCCTCATCTCCCCTTCTTCCTCCCTCCAGTATTGGGCTAAACCCACCCCCAATCTGCCTTGCCTGTCTTAGTTCCTCCTGAGACCCTCAATCTCCTTTCTAAGTTTCTCTATGTGGTTGCACACTAAACATCCTCCCACACTCCAGGCAATGTTTAGAAAGATTGGTGCACCACAGTTGTTGCAGCCTACCACCCTACCCATTGCTGTTGTTGCCCACCAGCGACCCCCCACCCTTCCAGATGAAGGATACCAAACACTCCCCAAGTCTCCCTCTCCCCCTCTATCAGTGCAAAACATTTCTTTATTTCCCTTACCTCCTCTGTTGCATACGTTTAGATATATTGAGCAGCTGCTTTTTATATTCCTATCCTTCCTATCCACACTCAAAAAGAGACTTTAAGTAGCCATTGCACAACATTCTTCAAACTCCTACTCCTCCTTTCCCCAATGCAATATCAATGCGAAGAAGTAATAATGAAAGCTCCTAGATTTGCATTTACTTCCCTTCCACCGAGAGAGCAGTCACCTCTTCACTTGCTGCTGTTCCTTTCCTGGATGTCTGCTTCTGCTATGACAGGTGCATATCCTTGCCTGTTTGAGAAGTGATGTCAGAACCCTGGTATAAAGGAAATAATGGACCTGGGGTGGTGGGGTGAGGGTTTGGGGTTAGGACCAGCCAAGTCTTCCAGAAACAATCAGGTAGCTGAGGCCTCTGGTCAGACCATTAGCACCCTTCCCCCACTGTAAACTCAAACTTTGCAGCTAGTGAAGCCAGCAATAATGAATCACAATTCTACTCAAAGCCCCTAAAATAGGTTTGCTACCCAAAGAAACAGGACTCCAATTCAAACAGCTTCACCAACAACACATCAAAATAGGCTTGGAATTAGAAGATATAAGTCTCCAATTCAAAGAAACAGACCCAGGTAAATTACAACAATTATGTTTTAAAACAGAAGAAATAGGCTTCTACAAATGCAGCCTGCTACACAGTGAACCAAACAAATAAGCCCACTTATAGGTACCAAAACAGGTTTCAAAATTCCAACAGCCCCAAACAATACCCTGCTAGCCCTTTAGTAGTAAGAAAGAAAATAAATAACATTCTACCAAGTAGAATTCACGAAAAACAATGTAAAACAAGAAGCTACTGTCCTGTAGATCTGATCCTGTCCCCCTTCTAGTTCCTTCTGAGAAGCCAAAGCACTGACTTCACACCTGATTCAGCTCTGCCTCCCTAACTGAGTGAGACCTGGCCAGACCATTAGCACCCTTCCCCCACTGTGCACTCAACTTTGCAGCTAGTGAAGCCAGCAACAATGAATCACAATTCTACTCAAAGCCCCCAAAATAGGTTTGCTACCCAAAGAAACCGGACTCCAATTCAAACAGCTTCACCAACAACACATCAAAATAGGCTTGGAATAAGAAGATATAGGTCTCCAATTCAAAGAAACAGACCCAGTTAAATTACACCAATTATGTTTTAAAACAGAAGAAATAGGCTTCTACAAATGCAGCCTGCCACACAGTGAACCAAACAGATGAGCCCACTTATAGCTACCAAAACAGGTTTCAAATTTCCAACAACCCCAAACAATGCCCTGCTAGCCCCTTAGTAGTAAGAAAGAAAATAAATAACATTCTACCAAGTAGAATCCATGAAAAACAAAACATGAAGCTACTGTCCTGTAGATCTGATCCTGTCCCCCTTCTAGTTCCCCCTTGGGGATCTCCATCACAAATAGGTTTATTGGCTTTCTTTCTCCTACGATGCACCCTGTCTCATGTGACAGTGATGTAGCCAGGCCCTTAGATTTAGCATATGCGCTGCTTTAAAATCAGTTCACAACAGCAGAGCTTTGTAATTGTTCTTATCCAGGGAGCACAAATGGCAAAAGTTACAGTTTAGCAGATACCTGAGAGCTAGCTAACTGGGGTTTCTGTGAGAAAACAGCTGCTAAATAGCTCTAATTCATTATTTGTGTTTTCAGTGTGTGTCAGGTATAGCTAACAGTAGTAAGTGTTTTAATTTTAAATTATTTCATCAAACTACACATAACAATAAAAAGCACAGAGATTGCCCCATATCATCAGTGCTATAATTAGTAAAGACTGTAGCTGTTTTCTTACAGAACACCTACTCAGCTCTCAAGTATTTGCTAAATCATAAATGTAGGTACCATCATTGTACTAAAAGGAACTGGGAGTTAGGGCTGATATTTCTCTGTGACGTGACTTTCATTTATTTACTTTTTTTGTTTGTATTTTTGTTACAAGCGTGAAGTGTCTTTTTAATTAAGTATAAACATATATATGTGTGAGTTATTCAGTTTGGAGAATATTGGTTTTATTATTTGTGTGATACACTAAATGTGTAGTGCAGTGAACCATTGTAAAATGGAATCAAATGTGTAGCTGGAATAGTCACTGTCATCCTATTGCTTTCATGCCATACCACAGGGAGGAGAAAAGCTGACTTCAAAGTATTTTGCAGATTCTAGCTGCAGCTTCATACCATACACTTCATTTGTAAAATATATATATATATATATATATATATATAATCCTGTCACCAAGCAAAATCAGCACTAACTGCTAATATAATGCTGATACCTACATTTACAGTTTAGCAAATACTTGACATCTAAGTGAGTGGGGTTTTTGTAGGAAAACAGATAGAGTCTTTATTAATTATAGCATTGATGATCTGGGCAGTTTCTGTGCTTTTATAGTTGTATATAGTTTGATAAAAATTAAATGTTTTAAAATTAAAACACTCCTGCTAGCTAAACCTGATGCACATAGAAAATAAAAATAGTGAAATAGAACTATTTAGTAGCTGTTGTCTTACAGAAACCCCAGTTATCTATAAGTAGTTGTAAATTGTCTGTGATTTTTACATAAGTATTGTTATGCATTTTTAATTTGTGATATGATATGCATTAGTTGTACATGTATGTTATGTATTGTATGTTTTGAGTATTGTAACAATAAGTACTTTTGTATAAACAGGTATGCCTTGTAAATAGGGATTATTTGAACCCTAATGGCTGTATCACTGTATAAATACATTTTTACATACATACAGTTAGCTTGCTCTCAGGTATCTGCTAAACTGTAACTTTTTCCATTTGTGCTCCTTGGATAAGTGAACTGATGTTAAACTGATTTTAAAGCAGTGTACATGCTAAATCTAAGGGCCTGGATACATCACTGGCACATGAGACTGGGTGCATTGTAGGAGAAAGAAAGCCAATAAACCTATTTGTGATGGAGATCCCCAGGGGTTGTAAAATTACCATACAGCTAGCAGGCTAATTTAGGAAAAACTCCTAATAGCAGACAGAGGGAAGGACACACTAGGACTTAACATACATATCAAAACACTCCGCATAACATATGTTTTTTGCAAATTCTGGGTGGACTACTCTTTTAAAGCTCCTGATCTTCCTGTTCTGGGACAGGAAGTTCCTGTATTCCACAGTAGTCTCCTTCTTACTTGCTCAGAGTCAGACCTCCAGCAGCTGGGGGGGGGGGATGGAGAGCTACTCTTTTCCTTCTAGGATGGTGAGTCTTTTGTGCCTCTGTGATCACTCCCTTTTGTCTCCCAAACAGGAAGTTCCTGCTTTCAGTCAAATCCTGTGCCTATAAAAGTAGAACTGGATAAGGGTGGGGGTGGGATGTGGAGGAGAGGGATGGAGGGCAATATAGTCCCAGTAAAGTTCTAACAGCAGCTACTTCCTCTTGCTATTCTCTGCCACAAGCTATCTAGGTCAGTTTTTAACTGCAAACACCCAACTTCCTTCTCTCTAAGCCACTCCCCCTAATTCACAGTTTCTTTTTCACCTAGCTAACTGCACAGATAACAATTTCTTCACCCAACTCAGACAAACACACTCTTTGTGTTGTTTGTTTTTTGTTTGTTTGTACCCTAAATTGAGGTTCCCAGTAACAGAGTTCTAGTTCTTTAGTCCAGTACAGTAGTAAAGTTCTAACAGCAGCTCCTTCCTCTTGCTATTCTCTGCCACAAACTATCTAGGTCAGTTTTTAAATGCAAACACCTGGCTTCCTTCTCTCCAAGCCATTCCCCCAATTCACAGTTTATTTTTCACCTAGTTAACTGCACAGATAATTCCTTCACCCAGCCCAGATAAACACACTCTTTTTTGTTTATTTTTACATTAAATTGAAGTTTCCAGTAGTAAAGTTCTAGTTCTTTAGTCCAGTAGAGTAGAAAAGTTCTAACAGCAGCTCCTTCCTCTTGCTGTTCTCTACCAAAAGCTACCTATGTCAGTTTTTAAATGCAAACATCTGGCTTCCTTATCTCTAAGCCACTGCCCCAATTCACAGTTTCTTTTTCACCTAGCTAACTGCACAGATAACAATTCCTTCACCCAACTCAGACAAACACACTCTTTGTTTTGTTTGTTTTTTTTGCTTGTTTTTACACTAAATTGAAATTCCCAGTAGTAGAGTTCTAGTTCTTTAGTCCAGTAGAGTAGTAAAGTTCTAACAGCACCTCCTTCCTCTTGCTGTTCTCTACCACAAGCTATCTATATCAGTTTTTAAATACAAACACCTGACTTCCTTCACTCTAAGCCACTCCCCCTAATTCACAGTTTCTTTTTCACCTAGCTAACTGCTCAGATAACAATTCCTTCACCCAACTCAAACATACTCTTTTTTTGTTTGTTTTTGCCCTAAATTGAAGTTCCCAGTAATAGAGTTCTAGTTCTTTAGTCCAGTAGAGTACTAAAGTTCTAACAGCAGCTCCTTCCTGTTGCTGTTCTCAGCCACAAGCTATCTAGGTCAGTTTTTAAATGCAAATACCTGGCTTCCTTCTCTCTAAGCCATTGCCCCTAATTCACAGTTTCTTTTTCACCTAGCTAACTGCACAGATAACAATTCCTTCACTCAACTCAGACAAACACACTCTTTGTTTTGTTTGTTTTTTGTTTGTTTTTACACTAAATTGAAGTTCCCAGTAGTAGAGTTCTAGTTCTTTAGTCCAGTAGAGTAGTATAGTTCTAACAGCAGCTTCTTCCTCTTGCTGTTCTTTGCCACAAGCTATCTAGGTCAGTTTTTAAATGCAAACACCTGGCTTCCTTCACTCTAAGCCACTCCCCCTAATCCACAGTTTCTTTTTCACCTAGCTAACTGCACAGATAACAATTCCTTCACCCAACTCAAACACACTCTTTGTTTTTTTTTGTTTTTACCCTAAATTGAGGTTCCCAGTAGCAGAGTTCTAGTTCTTTAGTCCAGTAGAGTAGTAAAGTTCTAACAGCAGCTCCTTCCTCTTGCTGTTCTCTGCCACAAACTATCTAGGTCAGTTTTTTAAATGCAAACACCTGGCTTCCTTCTCTCTAAGCCACTCTCCCTAATTCACAGTTTTTTTTTCACTTAGCTAACTGCACAGATAATTCCTTCACCCAGCTCAGACACACAAACTCTTTTTTTGTTTGTTTTTACACTAAATTGAAGTTCCAAGTAGTAGAGTTCTAAAGCTGGATTCACAAAGCTTTCTGAAGGTACAAAACATTCTCTAAGTCCCCAAAACTGCTGTAACTATGGAAACAAAGGGGAACTTGCACTGAGTGCTATTCACAAAACCCTCCACAAATGCGGAAAACAACACTAAGGACTGTGAAAAAAAAAATGCAGATGCAGAAGTCCCTGAGGAAAAAAGGTGTGAGATAAGTAAGGCACAGCCCCTGAAAGGCTGTTCACAACCAATTTTCTTCCGCAGGTGTGGAAAAAATGTTACACACAGTGGAATGAGGTGTAACTCTCCCTCAGCAAACTGCAGTAGTGCCTCAGCAATTGGAGCAATTGGAATCAGTTAAGGTGGAGGTGAGGCACAGGTAATAGCATCCCAGATAGTATAACTGTGGCTGCTGTAACAGCAACAAAAGCACACATTGCCATCATATGGTAACAGGCAACAACCACCAGACACAGTGCGGCCCATGACAGAGTCCCACAGGCAGTAGAGCCTGGCCAGCCTGCAGTGAGTGCTACCCCTGCAGGCAACAGGAACACTCGAGGGAGGGAGGACCAGCAGTAACAGTTGGCCACTGTGGTGCCATGGTATTGCTGGTACCTGTGGTGCTGCAGTGTTCCCAGCTGAGGAACTGGTTGCTGGTCTCTTTGTGGGTGCTTTCAGCTTCATTCTATGGCAGCCCTGTTAAAGTCTGCTGTTCCAGCTAATTAAGTTCACCTGTTGCTATGCCTCCTAAGCTATTTCTGGAGCTGCGGATCTGCAGTTGCGGATTTTCAGCACGTGTGCAATTTCCACAGCTGCTGAAATTCCGCAGCTATGGGGATTTTATGAAATTCTGCATCTGCTAAAAATTTCTATATGAATATCATGCAACTGCATTTCCACAGTGCTGCAGGCCTTTTTCCTGCAGCTGTGGGATTTTTGGCTTTCTTTGTGAATCCTGCCCCAAGTTCTTTAGTCCAGTAGAGTAGTAAAGTTCTAACAGCAGCTCCTTCCTCTTGCTGTTCTCTACCACAATCTATCTAGGTCAGTTTTTAAATGCAAGCACCTGGCTTCCTTCTCTCTAAGCCACTCCTCCTAATTCACAGTTTCTTTTTCACCTAGCTAACTGCACAAGTAACAATTCCTTCACCCAACTCAAACACACTCTTTTTTTTGTTTGTTTTTACACTAAATTGAAGTTCCCAGTAATAGAGTTCTAGACCTTTAGTCCAGTAGAGTAGTAAAGTTCTAACAACAGCTCCTTCCTCTTGCTGTTCTCGGCCACAAGCAATCTAGGTCAGTTTTTAAATGCAAATACCTGGCTTCCTTCTCTCTAAGCCACTCCCTCTAATTCACAGTTTCTTTTTCACCAAGCTAACTGCACATATAACAATTCCTTCACCCAACTCAAACACACTCATTTTTTTAACCTTAATTAAAATCCCCAGTAGTAGAGTTATAGCTCTTTAGTCCAGTAGAGTAGTGAAGTTATAACAGCAGCTTCTTCCTCTTGCTGTGCTCTGCCACAAGCTATCTAGGTCAGTTTTTAAATGCAAACACCTGGCTTCCTTCACTCTACGCCACTCCCCTAATTCACAGTTTCTTTTTCACCTAGCTAACTGCACAGATAACAATCCCTTCGCCCAACTCAGACAAACACACTCTTGTTTTGTTTGTTTTTTGTTTGTTTTTACCCTAAATTGAAGTTCCCAGTAGTGGAGTTCTAGTTCTTTAGTCCAGTAGAGTAGTAAAGTTCTAATAGCAGCTCCTTCCTGTTGCTGTTCTTTTATGTTGAGACATTATGGGGCTTATATGGTTATTTGCCCATAGTGTCCCACATACTGGCAATGTCTTGCATCTTTGCAGCACTGTGCGGGGTTCCACTATGCCCCGGTGACATGACATTTGCCAACCATCAGCACTGTGGTGTCGTGCTGTTGCTGGGGGAACTGGTGTTTTCTGTAGGGGGCTTCACCCCCCTAACCCCCAGACTTTAAATAACCAACTCTGAGTCAGAGTTAGTTCAGGGAGGAGGCAAACCCCCCTGAGGCAATAGTGTCGAAAATGCAGCAGACCATCACAGCAAACTGCTGAAAATGTTGTTGTGATGGTCTTCACTGTATTCTCATCACCGTTGTGACATGATACCACTATGCAGCATTTCTAGAGTTATCAGGGCATCCTTCTGCTCTGATCCATCTTGAACTACTCATCCACAATGTGCAGCACTTCCAAAGTGCTACAGAGCATCTTTCTGCTCCAAAGCACACTGGTTCTCATCTTGCTCCAAACCAGGAGCATAGCCATACTATACGGCATTAAAGTGGCCATGGAGCAAGCTGCTGCATTGCATAAAGCAATCTTTTGCTGCCCTGAACAGCACACAATAGCCCCACAATACGGAACAATGTTTTGGGGGCACCAGTGACTTGGGCACACTTTTTCTTCTTCATAAAAATGTGATTAATTATAGCGTGACCTGTGCTAATAATTATCTCCCACTCAGGAGCTGGTTTTAAAGTGCACCATGCGCTATCCTGTGTACCAAAGAGGAGCATTACATAAAAAGGGACAGAAAAGCATATAAAAGTTGTCAGGTTGGCCACCCTGACATGAAACAAAGAGACAGAAGAATAAAGAAAGGGGATAGGACAGAGTGAAAGAAACGGGGGGAGGGGTATACATCTTTATTTAAGGGAATATATGCATAATTATACATAACAGGGGCATCCTGTTACACACCTTCCCACACAAGAAGGCAACACAATACTTTTGTTGTCTTAAGCCCTTTACCCTTGGTAGGGTTGGAACTTCCATCCTCCCCCTTCAGAAGTTCCCCTCAGGGACTCTTAAATTTATTTTTTTTAATGGTACTTATAACAGTGATACGTAACATCATTCAGCCATTCACTACCATACTTTTCCCTAAGGTTTGTGCTTCTTTAGCAAAACAGTCTCTAAATATATTCAATACATTTGATGTACAATCCATACAATACATTTCACTTCAATATTCAGTCTCTAGTAATTGGAGTACTGTCAACCCCAGAGCAAGACAAAAAATCAGCACTCTGATGCTGTGACCCAGCACATTGTCTAACTATAAGCTTGTATGGCTGTAGTGACAGGTACCATCTCATGATCCACATGTTTTTCTCTTCCATTTTGTTCAGCCAACATAACAGATGGCCCATCACCACCAAACTCATAGCCCCAAAGATAATATCTGTGGGCTTCTATAGCCCATTTCATGGCTAAACATTCCTTCTCGGTGGTAGAATATTTTCTCTCCCTTTCATGAAGCTTTCTGCTA
Organism: Neoceratodus forsteri; assembly: GCA_016271365.2. Lineage (NCBI taxonomy): Eukaryota > Metazoa > Chordata > Ceratodontiformes > Ceratodontidae > Neoceratodus > Neoceratodus forsteri. The sequence continues at coordinate 561,721,828 of CM057458.1, forward strand.
ATATATAACACTGGGTGTTCTCCTTTTGAATCATATTATGTCAAGACTGCTCCAATGCCCATATCAGAGGCATCAGTCTGAACCTCTAAAGGCTTCACTCAAAGTTGGGGCTAATCAGAACAGGGGCAGAGCATAATACAGCCTTGATGGTCTGAAAGGCTGATTCATATTCCGCTGTCCATTTAACTTTGTTAGGATACTTGTTTTTAGTTAACTCCATGAAAGGTGTTGCAATGGTGGCAAAATCTGCTATGAAGTGCTGGTAATAACTGGCCAGTCCTAAGAAGGATTGGACATGTCTCTTTGTGAGAGGAGTAGAGCTGTTGGCGACTGCTTCTACCTTACTTAACTCTGGTTTTACAGTTCCATGGTCAATAATGAACCCTAAGTACAGTAACGTGTCTCTGTTTTTGCAATGGTACATTTGTCAGGGTTTATTGTCAGTCCTGCATCCTTAATGGTCTGAATAATGGCTCTCAGATGGACCGAGTGTGTGTGCCAGTCAGGACTAAAAAATGACAACGTCGTCTAAATAGGCTGCACTATACTGTGTATGGCGTCTCAGTATATGATCCATGTAACACTGGAAAGTGGCAGGTGCACCATGGAGAACAAATGGCATTGTTGTGAATTGATATAGGCCTATGGGTGTACTGAAGGCTGTCAGTTCCTGTGCATGGTGGGTCAAGGGAATTTGCCAATATTCCTTGGTCAAGTCTAATATGTTGATATACTGTGCAATGCCTATTTTGTCCAGTAAGTCATCAATTCTGGGCATGGGGTAGCCATCAAAATTGGAAATGGCATTTACTTTCTGAAAATCTAAACACAGTCATAGTCCATCTTCCTTTTTATTTACCAACACTAATGGGGAGGACCAAGCACTACATGAGGGAACAATAACCCCTAACTGCTCCATTTTCCTTACTTCCTTGGTCACCTCCTGTCTTAGTTTCTCTGGCAGTCTATAAGGCTTTTGGTGGATGGGCCTACTTTGAATAACTCTGATGTCATTAATTACTCCCTTGGCTCTTCCTGGGGTTCGTTGAGTGTTTCTCTGTAGTAGTATAGCAGTTGATCAACTTCTGCTCTCTGATCAGGCTCCAAATCAGGGTTAATCTGTATGGCTACACCTTCTGTGGTAGCTTCTAGTCTTTCATAGGCCACCTCTAACTCGGCCACATTCTGTTCTGGCTGTATAAATAAACGCTTGGGGAAGGAATTTGTCTACTCACTCTCTGAGGAGGTTAGAGTGGTATACCCTCTTAGTGGGCCTATGTCCAGGCATCTCAGTTTCAAAACTGGCACTCCCTGTCTGCCTAACCACTTCAGAGGGCCCTCGCCACCTCATTAACAGTTTGTTCTCCATAGATGGTAACAATAACAGGACTTTTTCACCAGGCATAAAACAGTTTTCTTTTAATCCCACATCATAGGTCTCTTTCTGTCCTTGCTGTTTCTGGGTCACATTCATGTGGGTCACTGACACATATTTTACTAACATACTAACATACTAGCATACTATTTGCCAGCAGATTAGACCTTATGGTCTATCCAGTCTGCTCGAACCTTAGATCCTTAGTTGGGTGCCGAGGCCCTCCCATCCCCTGTGCTCCAGAAACCCCTATCATCCATCCCCACCCCCCTGGGACAGGCCATCATCTGATACATCCACTTTCTGTGTCTGTCCCACCCTCTCTTGATGCCCTCCATTGTGGATCTCTGAACCAGCTCACCAAGCAGTGCATTCCAAGGGTCCACCACCCTCTCAGTGAAAAACCTCCTCCTCTTTTCCCCCTCACCCTTCCACCTTCCAACTTCAAATCATGCCCTCTGGTGATACCTCCCTGCTTTAGTCTGAAGATCCCCTCCATGTTTACCCTATTTATTCCCTTGAGGTACTTGAAGACCTCAATCATGTCCCCGTCTCTTCTCTCGCTCTCCTCCAATGAAAACAGGCAGAGCTCCTCAAGTCTGTCCTCATACATCAAATCCCCTAGCCCTCGTATCATCTTAGTTGCCCTCCTCTGTACCCTGTCCAGGAGCTGTATGTCCCTCTTCAAGTGTGGTCTCCAGTACTGTACACAGTACTCAAGGTGTGGTCTAACCAGTCCATTGTACAGCGACAGAATCACTTCCTTGCTCCTAGAGGTGATCCCCCACGATGCATCCCAACATCCTGTTTGCCTTGCTTGCGCTCTCCTGCACTGCTCAGAGTTATTCATACATGCATCCACCATGACCCTAGGTCTTTTTCCCTATTGAGGCCTCCAGCACCTCCCCTCCCAGGATGTACCTGTGTTTAGGGTTTCCCCAACCAAGATGCAACACCTTGCACTTGGTGATATTGAAATTTAATTTCCATGTGTGAGCCCAGCTTTCCAGGGTGTCCAGGTCCCCTTGCAAGGCCAACCTCCCCTCTACTCCCTCAACTACTGCTCCCATCTTGGAGTCATCCGCGAAGAGACTCATTTCACACCCTATACCTTCCCTAATGTCCTACTAGACATTTTCTCAAAGAAGTCATGCAGTCTAGAATATTACTGTACCTCACAGTTTGACCTTCCCCCTAGTACTCTTTTGCAACATCCAATGGGCCCCGTGGATTTCACCCATACAGTAAGGTAAAAGGGGAAAATCCAGTGGTGTCTAGGGGTACCTCTCGATAGGCAAACAGAAGGTAAGGGAGATACTTGTCCCAGTCTCTATCTTCCTCCTGAACATATTTTTGAAGCATTTTCTTCATGGTCTTATTAAAGCGCTCAACCAAGCCATCCATCTGGGGATGATAGGGGAGGTTCTTACAGCTGATACCCCCAAGAGTCTGTACAGCTCTTTAAACATGATGGATGTAAACTTACTACCCCTATCTGTCAGGCTTTCCTGTGGAATCCCCATCCTGCTAAATATTTTAGCCAGTTCTTCGGCTATTCAGGGAGCAGTGACAGTGCGCATGGGAATGGCCTTGGGGTAATGGGTGGCGTAGTCACACACTACCAATATTTTTTATTTTTTTTATTTATTTTAGTCTTGGAATTAATACCTTTGAGCCAAAGGCTCTTTTACATAGGTTCCAAGTCATATCAAAGAACAGAAACAAACAGTATAGTGAGAAAATACATAGCGATCCTAGCAGTAAAGGTAACAATAAAATTAGCACATATGAATTTAAGTTACAAAAACAGGTATTTTACAGACATACTGCAGCTAGGAGTAAGCTTAACTAGCAAGGAAGGGCATTAGGGTTGGGATCCAGCTACAGGAGGAAAAAGATGCAGCCAAGTGGCATCATCAGAGACAAAATGAGGGAAAGACAACAACTAGGGACATGGTCTTACAGGATAGACAGACACTAAGGGCTAGGGCCTAACATTATTCCAGAGTAGGGATACAGCCAAAGGTATTGTCTGAGTGGGGGGGAGTTGCCAGGAGGGAAATATCAGCAGACAAATGTGGGCTGTGTCATTCAGTTTAAGAGTGCACTCCAGTGGGCAATCAGTGCAGGAACTAATGATACCTTCTATGGAGCAGCAGGCATAGTTTGATGCTGGGGTTGGTTAATGGGGACCTCAGGAAGGCAAGTAAGCAATAGGGTTGTAACAAGGGTAGGATGGTAGGGTGGAGGAAGGGTGGGATATTGTGTGGGCGAAGGAGAGGAAACAGGCCCAAGTTGTTTTATGCACAGCAGTCACAAGAGGTATTGGCGACTAGTGCTTAGTGAAGTTTCTTTTTGAAGGAGCCCAGTGTTTGGTCTTTGGTAACATCACACATCACAGTGGAGTGAATTATACCACAATGGTGCTCATGTATGCAAATGAGCGTTGCCCTTGGGTGGTACTGCAGTGAGGCACTATGAACGCATGGTTCAAGGTGAGTCTAGTATGCCGGGTGTGGTTTGGCGACCTAAACATTGACTGTACACCAGGAGGCAAGAGACCGAGAGAGGCCTTTTTCGCTATTAGGCATGATTGATAGGATAATCTGCCTTTGAGCTGCAGCCAGTTTACTTGCTCATATAAGTCACATGTGTGTGTCAGGTGGGTGGCCCCAGTCGCAAGACGGCAGGCCTTGTTAAGGGCAGTGGTGACATGGCACAGGGCGGTGTTGGAAGTGGATCCATAGATCACAAGCCCATAATCGATTACTGAGACTATTGAACTATTTATAGCAAGCTTAAGGGCTTCCAGGGTAAGGCAGTGTCTGTGTTTGTATAGTAGCCCAATACAGATATTCACTGTTTTGGTAACATTGTCAGTACGGCTGGAAAATGATAGAGACCTGTCAATTGTCACTCCTAAATAATTAAAAAGTCGAGTCTGTTCTAGGATATTGCCTGAGCTATTTCTGATTTCCAGCTGGTGGGAGCAGAACCTGTTTTGTGCACTGTGAAACAACATTGTTTTTGTTTTTGTGTAGTTAAGAACTAGCTTCTGTGAGTGTAACCAGGCCTCAGCATTGGCAAAGCTAGTCTGCAATTGATTAGTCAGGTGAGTGTGATCAGTATTACTTGATTAAAGTACCGCATCATCTGCATAGAGTAGGATCTCACCATGACAGGAGGCTGGGAACTGATTTAGGAATATGGTAAAAAGTAGTGGGCCCAGGATAGACCCTTGTGGGACACTTGAACGAACCGGTTGTTTTGAGGAGAGTGTATCACCAGTCCTGACTTGTTGAGTGCGTTTGCTGAGGTAGCTGTTGAACCAATTGGTGGTGCCTATGGATAATCCTAGATTAGATAATTGTTTGATAAGTAAAGAGCAGTTTACAGTATCAAACACCTTGAAAATGTCAATGAACATTACTCCAACTAATTGACCTTGATCCAAGGCACGATGTATATAGTTTGAAAAGTCGAGCAGGGCAGTAGTAGTGCTATGCCCTTTATGAAACCCGTGTTGCTGACTACAGCGAAGATTATACTTCTCCATGTATTCTATCAATTGATCAGACACAATTGGCTCTAACACTTTGGCAAGTGGTGGGAGGATTGATATGAGCCTCTAGTTCCTGTGCAATGCCCTGTCCCCAGACTTGTGTACTGGTGTAATTAAGGCAGCTTTCCTTTTTTGTGGGAATTGGGAGAGCATGAGGGAGTGGTTAATGATCTTTGTCAAGGGGGACAGTACCTCATCAATGCTGAGGGCGATGAGCTTTACGTCAAGTGAATCCCCACTTAGCCTAATTTTCCCAAGTACATTGAGAATCTATTTCTTTGCTTCTTCTTTGCTCACCGCTTTAAAGTGGAATGGTGGGTGTGACCTCGTATTTTCTGCTGACTGCGAATTGCAGGAAGAGGGGGTAGGGTTGAAGACGTTAGGGGGTAGGACATGACTGAGATCTTTAAAAGCCTCATTGAAAGTGTCAGCTATGGTTCGAGGATCAGTGGTTATAGTGCCATTTATGTTGAACATGGACGGGGTCTCTTTGGGGACCTTCCCTGTCTCCTCAGTGATGTTGTTCCAAAATTTGTGTCCATATTTCCAGGAATTGGTTACGTCTTCCTTATAGTATTTTGCTTTTTTGGCCTGACTTGCTCTTGTGTAGGCATTCCTTGCTTTTTGGTATGCCTGTATACACACTTGGTTGCCAGTGGCCCTGGCTCGGTACCAGAGGTGATCGCAGGATTTCATTTGCTCGAGTAGGTCATGTGTAATCTAGGGACTGCTGTAGCCCTTGATTGTTCTTGTTTTGCGAGGGGCATGGAGAGTTCTCGCTGTACTGAAGGTAATAATAAAGTAATCCAAGGCCATATCGATATCTGGGGCAATGTCGATTTGCGACCAATCCACTTCTCAGTTCTGTGTCTTTAGAGGTTCTAGGTGCCCTCTGATGAGCACTCTGCTGTTAAATGGTCCAAGCTCGAGGTTTGATGTACTTGTTCAACCAGGTACATAGGACGGGCGAGTGATCGCTAACTGAATCTGGTAAGACTTCAGTGTAGGTAATATGATCTGGTCTGTGAACCTGTTACCCTTTGAACTCTTATGTAAGCGCCCCATAACATCCATTGCTATCCTCTCAAAGAGGGTAGTTACATATGGGAGAGGCTGAAGGGGCACCTGGTCTTTCTTGCCACCTTGGACTACTAGCTGGTACTCTGCACAAGCCCGGCAGTATTCCGCCACCTCCTGGTGGACACCTGGCCAGCAAAACTTAGACATCAATCTGTTCAAGGTTCTATCTCTCCCTTCATGTCCAGCTATGGGAATGTCATGGGCAAGCTGGATAACATTTTCCCTGTATTTCTTTAGTACCATCAGCTGTTTAACACATAATTCGGTATTTTGGTTAACAGTTACCTTACACAGGATACCTTTCTTTAACAAAAACATGATTGTCCCTCCTTTACATCCTGATTAACCTGTGGGAAGAAAGGTTTTAATGTCTCATCTGCCAGTTGTTCATGTTTTATATCACATTTAGCCATCCCTGGTACTACTCCACCAGTACATTCCTTATGGGTATCTCGCCACTCTTTCTTCTCTCTTTTCTTCTCTTTCCTGGTTTTCTTTGGCTTCCCTTTCTCTTCAAAAATATTGTCTTCAAAGGGAAACACCTGGGATATCTGTTGTAGTTTAGCTTGGGCCCTGGTTACCACATATACTGGCTCAATATATGACTGTTGAGACTGCATTAAGATGTCAAAATGGGGAAAGTCCTGGCTGATGATTACTGGCACTGGCAATCTAGGTACTAAACCAACAGTCATACAGTGTTGCTCATTGTTGACAGTTAATTCCATCACTGAAGTACGATATCGATGTATACCCCCATGAACGCACATCACTATGGTATCCTGTTGATTATCTGCAGTAGCACGGGCCAAATCTGATCTCATGAGGGTCTGTCTACTCGCTGAAACCACTAATTCCAATGTCTGTTGTTCTCCAATCCCCACAGCTGTAACATACCCAATATTGGCCAAGGCTAGGTGATTTAAATCAGGTCTCTTTTTATTTGGGCAGTTTTGAACTGTATGGTCTTTTCCCAGGCAACTGTGACATATCAGTTCTTGCTTACTTGGGTACCTTACAAATATTTTTACACGTAGTCATAAATCTCATATTACAATGTTAGCCTTAATAGCTAAGAAAGTAATTTTAACCCATTGGAAAGATAATCATGTTCCCTCATTACTGGAATGGAGAAATGAAGTTCTTTGCCACTTAAGATCTGAATGTATGTTAGTCAGTCTAAGATATGATCTGGAAGGCTTCCAAGCTAAATGAGGCACTTTTATGGTTTTGATTCTTAACCTTTCTCAGCTCTAGCTCTGTCTAGATTGGTTGTTGAAGCTGTTTATGAGATACACGTTTCTTTTTCTTTTATATACCCTTTGGATTCTGTAAGACTCTACTTAATTGATGTTCCTTTTTTTACTGAGGTCTCGATATCGATTGTATAATTCAGGTTTTGTCGATAAGGCGGGGATGGGAAGGGGGAAGGGCTGGGATAGTTACTTAGTATTTTATCATTATTGTGTCTCTCATCCATTTTATACTCCTATTTAATCCATTGTTAGTTTTGTATCTGAAAACTAATAAAGAGTTGAACATTTTAAAAAAACATGACATATCAGTTCTGTAAAAGGTATTCTTCCCTCTCTGTCCCTTCTTACATAATTATTCTGTTGTTGATTTTGAAAAAAAGTTCTTACCGGCTCCAAGGGTTGAGGTGGGGCACCTTGCTGTCCTTTGAGTCTTGATGGACGAGCTGCCAAATGATCCTCCACCAGTTTTATGGTTTTCTCTGCTAATTCCAGCTTGTGTTCCTTGACCCACGGTTGCATGTCCCGAGGCAGTACCTGGATAAATTGTTTGATGGTAATTAAATCCATTATCTGAGCAATTGTCTTATTTGTGGGTTGTAACCACTTCCCTCAACAGTCCTTCAGGCATGCATATGTTTCTTTTGGGGTGTCATAAAAAGACATCTTTTGTGACCAGAATCACTGCCGATAAGCCTCTGTGCTAATATTATAGCATCTCAGCACTGCCTCTTTCACTTGGTCATAATTATTTACATCAGCACCACCTAATTGGCTGTAAACCAGTTGAGCCCATAACACCATAAAAAACACACAGAAAACAACTGTGATACATTACAAACAAAGTACCCTAGACAGTGATTTTCTACAGATGTTTAACCTTACTGGGCCTTTACTTGAACTTTTCTTGAAACATGTTATATAGGAGTTCATAACAGCCTAAAAAAACACACAGAGAACAACTGTGATACATTAAAAACAAAATACTCAAGATAGGGATTTGTTATGGTGATATACCCCTACTGCATTATGTTATCTGCCCATGTAATCCAGATAGGGTTTTGTTAATGCCTCTCTTTCCTACTCACCAGCAAGTATGTTCCTTGAGACAGTAAAAACACAATCACTGTTGTATGTAGAATTGATCAGCTAAGGAAATCCCTTGGTGGATGAAACCAAGTGGCTCTCACTTTAAATGGCGAGATAAATGGGCAGAGTTTCCTGTGGACTCCTTGCAGATGGCCCTGCAGATGCTATCCTTCTGCTATGTGGTCCTCATGCTACAGGGTCCCTCTCATGCCAGGGTCACTTGGACCTCTGGAATTAAAACACTGGACTGCTAACACTCTACTGAGTGCCAGCAGTCATGTAAGCACCCACCCCATGCAATGATGCTGCTATTTCTACTTGCTGTCCACTGCTGGGTTCAGCTCCTGCTAGCATCCTTCCTAGTATCCACAACCTGGAGGGATCTTCTATATTTAAACCTCACTCAGGTTACACTCAGGGTCCTTCCCTCATCACCTCCTCCCAATTATCACTTAGCCCCAGATCTTAGGTCATGACAATTTTCACTCAGCTCCCACTCTCAGGGCAGGATTCCACTCTTTTGTATGGTTTTATAGTTGCAGGCTGGCCTGGCTGACTTATATCACTTTTTTTCTGTTGCCTGGGGGATGCCGTCAGGACATACAGGCAGCCAGTGGCATCCAGTCAGGCAGCAGAAGGTCACGTGATGCACTCACCAGTATATAAGGCTGGTGAGTGCACCACGTGGCCCAGAAGGAGGAGGATCGCAGCAGAAGAGAGAGACTGGAGAGAGGCTAAAAGGTGACACTCCAAAATGCAAAAGCACTAAAGTTAGGGGAGGGAGGGGAGAGATTCCTGATCGTAGAGCACGTGGGGTGGGTGAAGTCGGTCGGTTGATGATGGGAGGTAGTGTAGGGAGTACAGGGGGCATGAATGATTATAGTTACAGAAAATCCCAAATGAAACTTTTTCTTGACTTCAGACAGAAGTGGCTGTGTGTACAAAAAGGGCAGTCTGGCCACTGGCAAAATCTGACTTGTGCTATTCCAGAGATTATAGGTACGGAAAATCCCAAATGAAAGTTTTTTTTTTCTTGGCCTCAGACAGTATAGCTGTGTGTACAAAAAGTGCAGGCTGGTAAATTCTGACTTGTGCCATTCCAGATCCAGAGTACTGGGGGGTCCCAGAGATTACAGTTACAGAATATCCAAAATGAAACTTTTTCTTGGCCTCAGACAGTAGCTGTGTGTACAAAAAGTGCAGGCTGGCAAAATGAGAGAGTACTGGTGGCCCAGAGATTAGTTACATAAAATCCCAAGTTAAAGTTTTTTTTTTCTTGGCAGTAGGGTGGCAAAATAAATCTTTGTGTCGTAAAGAGGGGAAAGGGAAAGAGTCGGCAGGGTGACCCACAATAAATGTGACATCCCAGAAATCCCAAATTATTTTTTTTCCTGGCTTCGGTGTGGCTATGTGTACAGAGCAAGGGGAGTAGGGTGGCAAAATAAATCTTTGTGACATAAAGAGGGGAGAGGGAAAGAGACTGCAGGGTGGCCCACAATAAATGTGACAGTCCCAGAAATCCCAAATATTTTTTTTCCTGGCTTCAGTGCGGCTGTGTGTACAATCCAATCATGAATAATGATCATCATTACCTATATTCAATAAAGATTTTATGTATTAAAAAAAATACTGTTCAAACAACATACAAGTTATTGCGCCTGCCCTGTGCTGCTGGCTGTGGGTGGCCCGGGGATAATCTGACTGTGAGTTGTAGCAGGCTGAATGTTTACAGTACAACACAAGTAAAGCACAAGCACTACACACAAGTGTCATCATCATCACTCATTCCCCATTATTCGTTATTATCATTAGTTTCGTAGTATATCATGTTACAAACTTACATTACGTATTTGCATTAACCAACCCCTAGTATGGGCTCTGTGCTGCATGCAGCTAATGCACCAGATGTGTCTGCATCTCCAATTCAAATTCTGAGGCACACTTAACAGTTGCTGAATTTGGTCACTTTCACTTAACAGCAGGTATTATAAGAGCCAGTCCGGTAATCTTGGAAGTAAGTGGTGGTGGACTGCTGTGCTTTCGGTGTGCTGTGTACAGTTACAAGTCATGACAGTAAATTTGTCGCTGGTCTGTGTGTGTGGGAGTCATCAGGACATCACGTTTCACATTAGAGGGATCTTTTGTTCCAAAATGGATCAAAGTATTGATGAGGCACTTTCTAGTTCTCAGGTAGGTAGTGGGACTGCAAAAGACAGGAGTCAGCCTGAAAAGGGAAAACAGAATCAAACCCCAAAAAAGTATTTTTTTCACATTTAATAAGGTTTTGTCTTCTAAGCGAATGCTTGAATCCAAAAAAGGTGAATGTCTCGGTTCATCATCATCAGTCCCAAGTAAAAAAAAAATTATGTAGTTAAAAAAACTAAAGACCTGGTGGGTACCACCCGCAGAGGCACCCAACGGTATGGAACAGTTGCATACTATGCTACTGCCAGTCCATCATCCGATTCTTCTGAGGTTGAACCTGACAAGGATAATACTGATGATAAAGGAGATGAAGAGAATGCTCAGGCAGCAGAAGGTTTACTGGAGGGGATGGAGATTGCAGATGAGGAAGGAACAGGCAGGAATGTTTTGGATGTAGAGGAGGGGAGCAGTGGGAATAAACCAGAGCAGGCCCAGGACAAATCCGGGGGAGTGGGGGGACCCTGAAAAGATGAATGAGGTGTCATGCCTTCCAGAGAAAAACACTAAAAAAATATTATCTTTTGTTTGGTCATACTTCTCCATTGGTGCTTCCAATGAGTTGATAGCAACATGCGCTATTTGTAAATGGCCAGTCAGCAGGGGCAAAAAAGAAAGGAGTATTAGGAACTTCAGCACTGAAAAGGCACCTTGACAAATGTCATAACATTAGTGAGAAGGTCAGTTGTGAGTCTCGAAGAGAAAGTGATAGTGATAGCTCACTACACCAGGGGGTAATGCCCATAGATGAAAGCAGTGGCAACCCCAGCAGTACTACACCTCCACCACCACATGCTGCCATTCAAAAGACTCCTCCAACTGTTACTGAACGTGACCATGTGTTCAAAAGTCCTTCTTCAAGGAGACAGTTTATCATCTCAGAAACATATGAGCGTAAGGCCAAATATGCCTTGACCCACTCTGCTGCTGTCACAATAACCAAATAAATTTCCAAAATGATAGCTGTTGATTTGCTACTATATAATGTGGTTGAACATATGAGATTCAGGTGGCTGTTTGAGTACCTCAAACCTCGATATAGTATACCATCGCGGAAATACTTCTCGGTAACAGGGATTCACGATCTTTACGATGTAGTATGTAAAATATTAAGACAAGTGTTGTGCAGTGCTATTGGGAGGGTGGTGCATCTCACAACAGATATCTGGACAAGCTGTCAGCCTGAATCTTTCACATCTGTCACAGCCCATTGGGTATGTTTCGATAATTCACGTGGGAGTGGGGACAGTGAAGCATCATAGTTTGCTGTTCTAAGAATATTTTAGTTTCCATCTGAACTTACCTCATATAACATCAATAAAGAGCTCCAAAAACAAATACAGCAATGGCTCACTTCACAGGGACTGTCAGTTGGCTTTATAGTTGCAGAGAATGGGTCCAACATAAGGAAGGTCTTGAAGGAGGGGGGCTTTGTTCACATCCGCTGCTTTGTACATTGCTTGAATTTAATAGTTCACGGTTTTCTCAATGATGACAGGGAGTTTAAGGCTCTCATTAGCACTGGTAAAAAAATATGCACTCATTTTAGTCACTCAAGCAAAGTCCGTCACTTGTTTGAAAAAATACAGCAGTAGCACAGTTTACTTTTGCACAGACTGATCCAAGACATTTCTACTCGATGGAATTCAACCTTTTATATGTTCCAAAGGCTGCTGGAACAAAAGAAAGCTGTCAGGCAGTACATCTTAGAAAATAAAATTGGTGATACAGATGTCTCTTTCACTCCACCACAGTGGGCCATGCTGGAGTTTTTCATTCTACTGCTCCAGCCATTTGAAGAACTCACCAGGGAGGTTAGTGCAAACAAAGCAACTCTGAGCCAGGTGAAACCCCTAACAGCAATTTTAAAATTCAGATTAAATCTGATTAGGGAAAAGTTAGAGAAGCAAGACAGTTCCATGATCACACAGGCTGCCAGTGGCACTGACACATGCAGGTTGCCCTCCAGAATACAGCAAGATCTAACAAGACTTATGATCAAAAAAATTGAAGAAGATGACAAACTATGTAAAATGCTTCATTCTGGTTACTACATTAAAGCAACAATCTTGGACCCACGATACATATTGAAGCAACTATTGAGTGATGATGATGACACTTGTTTCAAGAGAAACAAACAAGAAATAATTGACGAGGTGCGTGCTGTCATTGGACAGAGTAAAACAGCAGCACCACATTCAGAATCTACTTCATGACACAGCAGCACAGCATCAGGTGGCCCATCCTCTACTGTTGCAGCATTTTGTCCCTCTTCCTTCTCAGCCACTGCAGCCAAATCTTCTTCTTCACCACCAGCCAAGCATGATAGCACTGTCCCACAGTCACGTGGTTCAGCTTCATGTATCCTGAGTCACTTAGAAGATATTATTGTAAAATCATCATCTGCCTCTTGTAACACAGCCTCAGCACAGACCATTGTTGAAATGTACCTGGCAGAGCCCAATATCAGCTGGAATGCTGATCCTTTGAAATACTGGAAATCCAAACAAAATATGTGGCCTGCTTTAATAAACATTGCAATGAGGTACATGAATTTCCCTCCAATTAGTGTCTGTTCAGAATGCTTGTTCAGTTCAGTTGATAATGTCATTAGTGGCACACAATCCTGTTTGACACCAGAAAATGCTGAGCGCCTCATGTTTCTCAAAGTCAGCATTCCTCGCTTTAATTTCAAATATGATACCTGAATAAAACATACAGTAACTGCTCCGAGCAGGCCCTATGCACAAAACACTTTCAAGAATTTGTGCCTGTGGTGAAAATCTTTTGTGAATAGGGACTACCACATGAGGCTGCAATTAATTGCAACAAGTCAGGTCAGGACAGGCTAAGCCAGGTCATTATGATCACATGAGCAGCATAGAATAGGAAAAAAAAAACATCAGTGTGTTTAGAGTCCAAATACGGCAAGCAACTGTAATTCATGTCACAAACTTACTTGGTGGTACCAGGTACCACTGTCTGATCTGTAAGGTAGGGTACTGCTGTCGTCTATTACTGCTACTACTATCACTTTTTGTCTTCACGAGTCACGGTTACGAGTCACAACAACTGCTTGTCACTTTTTGTCCTTACTCCAGTCCTTCTTATTACTACTGCTTGTCACTTTTTTTTTACCTCAAAGTGATCCTGACTGTACTGTTTTAATTTTCGTACAGTGCATGCATGGCTTAACAGATACCCGAAAGTTCAAAAACTGAATACTCTTTATTTCTCACGTCCCCAATATTTGACTGCAAATACTTCACAGAAAAAAATGCTACAAAATGGAAAATTCATATAATTTCTTTATTGTTTATGTGTGTGTGCGCTGTATGCTAGCCTGGTTACATCTCACAGTAACTGGGCTGAGATTATTATATTACTTTATTTTATTTGTGATACTTAAATTACTTGGCAGTGGCTGACAGCAAGCAATTGTGGACCTAGGAAGGATGTCATTGTGTTGTGTTGTGTGTCATCAGGTCTTCAGGTGGCAGTGGCATACTTTTTTATGACTGCACTGCACTTGATCAATGTGATGTGTGACTGACTGCCTGCCTGTGTGGTGATCACTATGTCTTTAGTTTTTCTTCTTTAAGGATTCAGCATCCATTCCTCAATCCTCAGCATGTTGATCAGATTCAGTGGAAGTAGTTCTAGTACTAGAAAACATTACCAACTCTTGGACTAGGTATTGTACCATGTATCACAGTACATTAGGGCATGCAAAGCAGTTGCATCATTCACGTGGGTAGTGTGCTGCTCATTTGATCATTTATATCCATTTCTTTGACTTGTTTGGCTCTGACTGGAACATCCATCAAAATAATACCCACACAAAACCATTAATAAAAAAATTAATCTTAGCTTCCTGGCGTGCCTGCAGTGCTTAGTGGTGCTATGATATACTGTAGGTATTTGCATCTGTTTGTCTGTCTCTCCCTTTCCCGGCATACTCATGTCACGGGCCTGAGCAGGATGTACCATCATTATAGGCCAACTATGAAGGGGCTGGTAGTGACAGATTGCTTTTTTATTTAGCAGTTTTACATTAATTTTTATACAAATAATCCATTCAATCATTTCCTTTGGGCCTCTGTGTCAAATATGAGCGACTTTGGCCACTTTTATGCATTTTTTACCTTTTTTCAAATATTGGTCAATAAATCAGAGCTAATCAGGATAAATCAAGACTTCACCGTGTTTTGGTTCTTATTTAATGAGGGTCAGAACTTCACTGAGTTCTCCCATCCCTACTCTGTAGACTCTATATTGTTTCAATGCATTCAAATTTCCTATTTACTGTCCACCCCTAGGTTTAATTCAAGCTGACTTCCTTTTCATTCCCCACACTTTGGAAAGAGTTACCCTGTTTAAATGCAGGTTTACCTTTAATTTGGTAGTACCTAGCAAGGGACAGGGTAGGGGTAGTGCAGAGAAATTTCTGAGAGCTGGGGAGGAGCCTCTAGCAGGTGACATGCATAGTGGCTTTTGCTGTGGTGTTACCTGTATACTGCGGGGAAGAGGAAAGGACCCTTCACACCAGGGGTATCAACAATTGGTTGAAGACATGGTGCATGGAGGATTGCTTTGGCTACATTGAGGTCTGGGGGCCAACTTGGGAAGATATGGGCCTCTACAGGGGAGACAGCCTGCATCCTTCCAAGAAGGGAACCATAGTCCTTAGTGAGAGGTTTAAATGCTAATTGGATGAGCATTTAAATTAGACAGGAGAGAAGCTATAGAACTAAAGGAGGCAACAATTGCCCCACCCAGATGATGAAGCTGCAGTGAAGGAGGGCCCAAGGGGAATTAACTTCCTCAGGGCAGGAGCACAAGAAGGCAAGGGTTGGGACAAGGCAGAGGACAAGAGGGTGTGAATCAGGGAAACAAGAAGGAAGGAGTAAAGGAGAGAGGTACTGTACTTGAGATAGTAACAAGGGAAGAGGTGAGTCAGGGATAGCATTATGGAACAGCACAGGCAGGAGGGGGAAGCAGGGAAGCAGGCACTGAGGGAGTAAGGTATGGAGAGTTACATGCACCAATGCAGGGAGTCTGTGAAATTAAAGTCCAGACTTGGCAGCCATCTTGGCAGATGCTAGCCTGGATTTGGTTGCCATAACAGAGCATACTGCATTTATAGCCACAACTGGGACAAGGCCATACCGGGCTATTCTCAATTCAGGAGATACAGGGAAGGGCAGAGGGGTTGTACTATATGTAAGGGATGGAATCAAGGTCACAGAAGTGCAGAAGCACCCAGAGGAAAAGAAAAGAAGGGCTGGAGGTGTGGTGGGTCATCCTGGAGACAGGTGCCAGGCTTGCTGTCCTTACAGGGGTGATATACAGACCTCTAGCACAGGGAGAATAGTTAGATAAGGCATTTGGGGAAGCCAGCATCAGGATGGCAAGTGTGGGGGGGGGGTGCTACTAATTGGTGACGTCAATCTGCCAGATATGGATTGGAGCATTCCAACTACAGTTTCAACAAGGAGTAGGGCCATCCTATTGAATCCCTGTTGAATACCAGGAAGTGGTCTGGAGCCCTATCTATTCAAATTAAATACTATCACCCCCTAACTGCTTGCTGTTCATTTCAACCATAGCCCTACTACTTTACATTCAGTTGAACACATTACCTATGCTACTGCCCCTTTGTGGCCTCCCATTTTCTCCTACATTTATACCTCTTGGTATTCAGTCTACCCTCTTACCTACTGCTTTGCCTCCTCTTAGCTATCCCCTCCCAGCTACCACCTTTGCTCCCAATTATGTATCTTTCAAGTCTCTTCCTATCATCCTCTACCTACTCCACTCTCTGTTTCCCACAACCACTCTTCCCCAGCCATCTTCCCTGTTTTCCTCTCATCTTCCCTCCCCCACTCCCCCTCCACCATCTCTTTCTCCAACCCTCCTCTCCTCCAGCCTACTTCCCCCTCCCCATTCCCCTTGGAGCCCAGGCTGTTCCCTCCTCCCTTCTGCCTTCTCCTGGCTTCAGTTTGTGTCCTACTGAACCTCCCTCCCCACCTCTGCATCATGACCATTGTCCCCTAATCCCCATCAAGCTGTTACTTCTCTTGCTACTCCTTATGGCTGGTGATGTTGAGTCTAACCCTGGCCCTATACACTCCCTTTCCTCTGATCTGCCCAAAGGGCTCTGGGTGATCTACAGCAACATCCGTAGCCTCCTACCAAAAAACTCGATCAGCTATAACCCCTCATAGTCTTTCTGCGCTTTGATGTCCTGATAGTATCTGAATTTCCCCCAAAATTCCTAACTTAGCTATCACAATCCCTTGTTACACCCTTACCTGCCAAGGCCGTACCACAAAAGGCAGAGGCATTGCTATATACCTCTCTTCCTCTATACAGTCATCCACAGTATTGTCTGTCACCTTTCCCACTGCCTGTGAACTTCTCATCCTCAAACTCTCCCTCCCTTTCTCCCTTCCTCCCTATCTACGTGGTGGGTGTCTACTGCTGCCTTGGCCTATCCATCTCTTTTGTTTCTGAACTTCTGAATTCTATCTCCTCTCATGCCCCATCTGGTGAGCTTCTCATCCTGGGCAACTTTAACATAAACTGGCTATCTCACTCCAACTCCAGACTTTCTCAAAACTAAGGACTCTGCACCTTACTCAACTCATCTCAGTCCCTACCTGTCTAAACTCTAAATCCCATAACCACTTTCTCTTGGACTGGGTCCTCACCAATCACCCACATTGTATCACTGATGCTGGCACCCTCCCTGATGCACTCAATGATCACTATGTGGTATACTGTATGTGCAAAATCCATTGCTCCAGAGTGCCCCCAAAAATTATCCGAATCCATTCCTTTCATTCATTATACCTATCTTCACTGCATGCAGATCTACAGTCAACTGACTGGTTCCCCAACTCCAAAGCCACTAACATAAACCAAGCCCTCGACTACTTCCTCTCCAAATTTCTGTTAATCTGTGATCAACAGACTCCCCTATGGAAAACCAGGGTCAGAGTTTCACACCTCGCCTGGGTCTCAGCTGAGCCTCTGACTTACCACCGAGCACACAACCTGGCTTGGAAATCGTTCAAGTTCTCCAGCACACTTGCAGACCTTAACAGGTACTGCACCCTGAGGAACACCTGTACTAGAGCCACCAGGCTAGCAAAGGCTGAGTTCTTTTTCTCCTCTTTCCAGAAGAATCTAAGCCACCCCTCCAAGTTCTAAAGTTATTCATGCCCTCTTCACCCCTCCTACCCAATCCCCCCTCCTGTCTTAAATCTAGATGACTCCACCATCTCTGACCCTTCCTTTGTGTCCTCAGCCTTCGGCACATACTTTACCATCTAGGCTTCTGCTCTCCTATCCTCTTCCCCCCTTCCACCTTCCTCTCCCCTTCCCCCCACACTCTTACACTTCCCATCTCCTTCTCACCAGTTTCCCCATCTACCTCTCTGAAAGCCCTTCTTTCTCTTAACCCCATGCAAGATGGGAGCCCTGATGGGCTAAACCCTGAGCTCCATCATCTCTCTGCCCTGCCATTGCCTCTCCTATCGTCTCCCTCCTAAACCTATCATTCTCCCTTGCCTCCATCCCAGACTCATGGAAGCATGCTACAGTTAGTCCCTGGCCAAAAGGAGGTGACTCCTCCTCTCCAAGCAATTTCCATCCTATCTCCCTCCTCCCAACGCTTTCCAAACTCCAAGAAGACATAGTTCTAACCCAATGCTCCCCTCTTCCTTCTTCACACCTTTCCAGTCTGGCTTTTGCAAACACCACTCAACCACTTCCTCCCTCCTCTGACACTCCGATGCTTTTCTCACAGCTATGGACCAGGGCCTTCTCACTGCCACAATCATTGTCGACTTAGCGAAAGCTTTCAACACTGTCTCCCAACCGCTTCTCCTGCACAAACTGAGGTCTGAGGGTCTTTCAGACCCTGCAATAAACTGGTTCAGCTCTTACCTCATGGGTAGATTGAAATCAATGAAACCTGGAGATTCCTTATCCCCGCCCCTCCCCATTAACACCTGCGTCCCCCAAGGCTCTGTCCTTGGACCTTTAATTTTCTCCATCTGCCCTTCCCTCTACCTGCCCATCTGCATCCATCCACTTGTATGCAGATAACAAAGCCCTGTTTGTCTATGGATCTTCTCCAGGAGAGTTAAGATCCAAACTCCAACTTGATTTTTGACTTGGTCCAGAAATGGTTCAGATCAAATCAGCTCTCACTAAATGCCAAAAAACAGTCTCTATGTGCTTTAGCACCAGGCTGAGGATTTCTAATCTCCCATCCCTCCCCTCCTTCTACACCCTAGATGTGGACACAATTGATGACGTGCCCTCATTCAAGTATCTTGGTATCTGGCTTGACTGTCACCTTAACGTCTCTCAGTACACAGATGCCATACACAATAAACTCCACTGCAGGCAGTCAAGGCGCTGGCATTAGGGTGCCAAGATTGGGATTCACCGCCCTGTCCCCAAGGTCCTCCCCCCAAAGTTGGTATCAATAGTTAGGGGTGTGTGGGGGCATAGCCCCCCACAAGGGGGGATGTGGGGGGCACAGCTTACCATAAAAACAGTGGTCAGTGACATTACCAATTGGTGCTGCAATGGCATGATGCCGTAACTCTGGTGCATTCCAAAGGTGGAACTAATAAATCCCACCCCAATCTTGATGCCCTCTACAGGAACAAAAGCTGAATCCCTCTGCTTGCCCACCATGACATACTTACAAAGATGATTCTCCCCATCTTTGATTATGATGACATAGTTTATGGTGCTGCCCCAAGGTCCATCCTAGACAGACTGGACTCCCTCTTCCACTCCTTCTGCTGTTTCACTCTGAACTGTTCTCCCCGCATCCACCACTGTTTTCTTTACTCTGCTTTCTCCCTCCCTTCCCTAGAGGATCGCTGCCTAACCCACTGCGACACCTTCACTTCCAAGTTCTGGCTGTTCTCCCTCACGCCCTATTGGAACTGTCTTCTCTCACCTATCCACCCTCCTCCTACTCCCTCCGCAATCCTAGCTATCACTCCCTCCTGCTCCTATATTGTAAATCCCTTGCTGGTCAAGTTGTTTTTTCATTCTATTTTCCTAAACTTTAGAACTCTTTCTCCCTCATTCCATTTACTCTGCTTCCTCCAAACACTCACTAACCTCACAACTGCACACCCACACCACCACCTCGTGTGACTGTCCCTAGTTACCAGGCCCATTTGTTTCACTCAACTCCTTCCCCCTCACTGCCTCTACCTTCTCCTGTCCTTCCTATCCTCCCCTCCTCTCCTCTCCTCTCTCTATCCTCTCCTCCTCCCTCCTCATCCCCTCTTTCACCCTTTTTCCTCACGTTCCTCTCTGTTCCCCTCATTTCCCCTCCACTTATCTCCTCTTCCCCATCCCCTCTCCTCCCTCCCCTTCTCCCTCTGTTACTTCCCCTAATCCTCCCCCTCTGCCCCTCTCCTCCCTCATTCCTCCTCCTCCCTCTTATCTCCTCTCCTCCCTCTTCCTCCCCGTGTCCCCTTACCTGTCCCCCAATCCACCCCTTCTCCCGACCCTGACTAAAACCTCTTAGCAATCACTCTGCATTGGGCCTCTTCCTCAACTACCCATGAGGACTCAGCTGCACTATTGCCTAGTATCTTACCTATATATGGTTGTAAATGCTGTAAATAATTTTTTTTGTCGTGACAAGCAAAACTACTGTTCACTGTATGGTATATGCACTGTTATTCTTGTATCAATCCCCTCCTCCCCAGGACACATCTGGAAATGAGTTAATTCAAAGCTCAGTATGTCTTTCCTGGTAAATAAAAAATAAATCCTAGACTCCTCACAAGGTGCTTTTCTTAGACAGCTAGTCAATGAACCTACTAGGGATGGAGCAGTGCTAGATCTGGTGTTTACGAACAGGAAAGGTATTGGAGAAGACACAGTGGGCAGTCCCCTAGGTTCTAGTGACCACCATGTAGAGTGGTTTAACATGAAGATGAGAACAGAGGCAAACCACATGAGAATGAATGTCCTGGACTACAGGAGGGTAGGCTTTAAAGAAATGGGAGACTGCTTTAGAAACAGGCTCACAGGGGTGATTGCCAGGGAGTGGTACAGGCACATCGGGGAAAATAAGGGAGGGTATGATTTAGGTAACCAGCCTCTGCATGAAGGAAGTGAGTATAAAAGCAGAAGAAAAAGGCTATGATGGTTCTCTAGGGAAGTGGCCAAGGTGGTAAAGGAATAATGACGTATTCAGGAGGTATAATGAAATGCAGAGGGATGAAGACAGGGACATGTACCAAGTAAAACAGAGGAAAGCAGGAAAGGCAGTGAGGGGAACAAAGGTGCAGACATATGAAAGGATAGTCAATGAGGTAGCTAAAGGGGATACAACTTTCTTCAGGTACAGAACTGAGAAAAGGAAGGCAAAGAGAGGGATTGTGAAGATAAGGAAAGCGGAAGGACTGGCAGAAGAGGTCCAAGGAAAAGCAAACATCCTGAACAGGTACTTCTACTCAGTCTTCACAGTGGAGGGAGGGAGGGAGTATAGACCACCAGAGAGCAGCAGGAACAAAGGGGAGGGGGCGTAAACAAGGTTAAGTTTCAGAGGAAAGAGTCCTGAAGTGACTTATAGCCCTCAAAGTAGACAAGGCTAGGGGACCAGATGGAATACTTCCAGGGGTACTAAAGGGACTCAGGGAGGTGCTAGCTGCCCCGCTGATGCCCTTATTCAACAGATCTCTAGAAATAGGTATTGTTCCAGAGGACAGAATGAGAGCAGATGTGGTCTCTCTACATAAGAGCAACAGCAGGGAGGAGGTAGCAACTGTAGATTGGTCAGTCCCACCTCAATAAGCAACACTGCAGAACAGCTGGAAAAGAAGGTATGCGTTTTTGCAGATGACAACAAACTCTGTAACAGGGTGGACATTCAGGAGGGGGAGGAGAAAATGCATAGGGATCTTGGGAAACTCAAGCAGTGGTCAAGAGGATGGCACTTATGATTCAATGCCAAAGAGTGCAAAATCATGCATCTATGGCATAGGAACAAAGGAGCAGAATCAATCAATCAGTCAATCACAATCAATTAAATCTTTATTTTACCAGGTAGATAACCATTGAGATAAACACATTTTTGGGGTGAACCTGGAAGTGGTACACAAAAGTCATCATGATACATACAAAGAACTACCTTGACAAGCAGCATACAGGTACATGCAATGAATACAGAACATAAAAAGATATCTATGACAGCACACAAATGTATATATTATACAGGCAAGTTACTTTATAATGCAGTCAGTTACAATGAATAAGAAATTACACAATGCATACATAGTAAATATGCAGGATCTACACTGCTTGTAGAAGGTAATAAGAAGATGGGAGAAGGAGAGAAGGCCAGAAGAAGGGTAGGAACATCAGTTTACAGGGGCAGTGAGTTACAACAATAAAATGGACTGGGCCTTGTAGGTGATTATAAGAGGACGCCGGGAGAAAGCTGGGCCAGGAGAGTGGGGGTCATTGGCAGGAGCAGTTGTATGACTCTTTAAAGGACCGTGATAAGTTTTTTGAAGAGAGACAGTGACACCGGAGTAGCAATCTGAAGAGTTTTTTGTACGTTATTCCAGAGAACAGGGAGGGCATGACTTATTGCTACTCTGCCAAAGCGCGTTCTAGCTTTAGTGATCAAGAGGGAAATAAATGAGAGACTTCTTAAAAGATAGGTCCGAGGACTACAAGCAGGCAGGCAGTCCATAGTATATGAGAGGGTGAAGTGCTGACAGTTCTCTAAGCAGGAAAGGGTTCTATGGGATATTATATCTGATGACCTCAAAGTGGAAAAGGAGTGTGACAAAGGACCAAAGACAGTGGCACGCTAAGGAAAAAAAATGGAGATGCATTACTGGCTTGTCATAATTACTACACTGGCCAGCTTTTGAAGGACCAGGAGCCATGACATGCTGAGATAAGATCAGTTTGCTGTTGCTCAGTATGTTTTGTTTTTAAATGAAGACAGTTTTTTAACCATTTTTTTCCTTTATAAAAGTAAACTGAGACCTTCTGGTAGTGGTGGTGGTGGTGGGGGGGGGACCGGCCGCCAAGTCACCGCTAAGCGAGAGGAAAAAACAATGGCAGCTGGTCAATTTGAAAATTTGGGGTGCCCAATAATATGCTAAGTAGTGGGGCACCCCGAATTGGCACTTAATACCTGAGCTCTGTTGTCTGATAGACACCCACCTTGCCAGGGCTATCAGCCAATCAGAGCCCAGGAATTGTTTAGACCATTTTCTAAGATCTGATAAATGCATGACTAGGGGCATAGTGAGGCACAAGGCCACAGACCAGGGGCCCTACTTTCCTATAAGTACATTTATTAGAGCATAAAGCGCACCTTGGAGTGTGTTATTTTGCTAATAAAATGGATATATGATGAGAAACTGTCAGGCTTTAGGATTCTGGGGGCCCCTAGCTGGATTAGTGAAGTCATGGGGCTCCCCTAATTGACCCACCGCCATGTGTTTGAATGTAGCCTATACACACATTTTATTTTTAGTACAACCAGTGGTATATTTCTATTTTTTTAGGGGGAGATGATAGCAATGTTAGTTCTGGGGGCTATTCTTCCCATTCCATTCATTTCTGCCCAACTGCCTCTTATTGACTGGGTCACAGCTTGGTGAGGCACTTCATGACATAATGATGCTACAACAGAAGTAGCTGCATAGCCCTTTATTGCTGTTTTAGGAAGATAAAATACTGAAAACCTTTTTAAAATTGAAGCTGCTTTGGTTGTGGACTCCCATGAGCAGGGGGCCCCCAGTGACTGCGGGGTTCACTTGTGCCTAAAACAGGCTATGGAAACTGTACAACTTTTTTTAAAAACTAGTAAAATAAAAAAAAAAATCAGTTCATGCAAAATAGTCCCACTGGTTTCCACAAATTACTAGAGACACTTTTAAAGTAATTGCTGTCACTAGATATGCCAAAGTGAGCCACTAAATCACTATCTCAGCCACCGGCAATTTAGTTTTGATTTTGCTGGCACTACATTACCATCTGAGGTAGCTAGTGACATTAAAGTGCCAGTGTTCTCACTGTGCTCGGGTCAAGAGTTGCGGTTGGAGAGCGTGGTCAGCTCAGCAGTGAGTAATTTGTGTATTAGTGGTTGGGAGTCATAATGATCAGGTCAGAAGGGAGAATGAGAGGCAAAATATGTATTTAAAGTTTGGTTGTTACTGTTTGGGGATGTTTGGGGATGAAAACAAGCTGTTGCTTAGAAAAGGAAGATGGTAGAGAAATGGTTTTCAAAATGGTGCACATGGATATGGTTGATTCTAAGTCCACAGGTACAGGCACTTTTTATTTACTGTGCTATATACAAAAAAAATAGATATGGCTGAAATCACATTACAGTCAATCAGATTCCTTTACTGTCTCTACCTATTTTGCAAGTATTATTATACATATTTTAGGATTTGTCTAAACAAAAAATAATGCTTTCAATATATAATACTGGGTTTATGGTCTGACATGTATGCAGGCCTGATGTATGTTGTGCAACTGCCATTTTTAAATTACACAGAGCACTCTGAACCGATGTAGAAGTGTGGTATACAGCATGTTCTGAAAGTATGTCAGAAGTCAACAAATGTTGGAGTCCAGACTGCTGAGTGATATCATAAATATTGTAATTTCCTGACTGATCAGTGATCATGTGACTAATATCAGCCAGCAAGAAAACTGGAAAATTGTACATATATAAAACAATGCAACTTATTCTGCTTTACATCAACAGGTAATCACAGGGACCAGTTCTTTACCTGCACGTTGGGATAAATGTGTGAACCTTTTAGAAAATTCCCTCGTGTATGCTACTGGAAGGATGTTTGTGGATGTGCACTTCCAAGAAGATAAGAAAAACATGGTATGCTCCTTATCTTTCTTCAGCTGTATTTGTATCATTTCACAAGAAAAAACTCTGCTTTTTTTTTAATCATTGTTAACCAGATAGGGCATACTAGGCACAAAGTTTGTTTTTAGTGGGGACCCAGGAGCACTGGAGAGATTATGTGACCTGCTCGGAGTCTTACAGTATTATAGTGGAGTTTATGGGAATCAAACCCATGTCTGCTGCATGTATTAAGTTCTTTCACAGCTTGTTACTCTAACCTCTAAGCTATACTGCCAGCCACAAATAACATGTTAGATGCTCTATTGAGTTGCTCCAGGTTCTATTATTTCAACAAAGGTTGTGACAGTTAATGTAGGGGGCAACTTTATATATACAGTACAGCTTCGATTATCCAAACTGTCTGGGAGACATCACATTTGTTTGGATATTCGAGAGTTTGGATAACCCAGCATCCATTGCACTAGATAAACCAGAGTAGGGAGACAATGTCAGAGTCTGGATAATCCGGAGATCTAGATAATCAGGGTTTGGATATTTGAAATTGTGCTGCATATATTTTTTTGCCTAATACATTCAGTGAGTCATAATAATCTTGTTTCAGCAGAAGCTTTATAAGGTATTGGAAATACTGCACATAAAATAATGGTGGAGCATCTGTTGAGATAACTTGTTGGTATATACTGTTCACAGTCTAATCTTTCTTATTTTTGCAAAAAATAATAATGAAGTCAAACTGAACCCTCATTTTATCAAGCTCTGACAAGATGGTGTCTTACCTTACATACCTGTGTTTGTAGGAAGATCAAACATTGGAAAACAATCAGTTTTTTTGTTTGACCAATTCTTGGATTCTTTTTGCACTCTCTCTCTCTCTCTCTCTCTCTCTGTCTCTCAGTCTGTCTCTCTCTCCCTCCCCCTATATCTCCCCCATCTCTCTGTCATTTGGTGAAATGCTACCATTAAAACTGGTCAGGAACCATAGTCTACTATGGTAAACTTATTGTTAGCAGTCCAACACCTGCTGTCAGTAACCCACTTCTGAAGGGGTATTCCTTTCAGCCATTTTCCTTGAAGTCACTAAAAAAGTGCCTCCATTGATGTTTGTCACTGCCTTGACTATTCCTTTTCAGCATGAACTTAATTACAGTCAGGGCTGTCTCCTACTTGCTGGATTCCATTATACTGTTTCCTTTGTTACATGGTCTTGTCACCTTTAGCAGCCACAGGCAGCAGTGCGTGACTATTGCTCAGAGATGCTGACTTCCCTGTCTGCAGTTTCAAGATTTCTAGCTCACAACCTGCTGGTGGGAGAATAGCTCCTCTTTCAACAGTGTCGCTAATCTTTCTGTTGAGGAAGAAGTGAGGGTATAGTAAAATTTCACTCACTCTCCCAAATGATTCAGTTTCCTTCTAAATCATTTTCTTTTTCTAAGAAGAGTTCTGTCATTTTATAGTGAACACTGATTATGTATGTATGTACAGTACTTCTCTATTTTTTCATCACAGAGTATGTGTGTGTATATATATATATATATATATATATGTATATATATATGTGTGTGTGTGTGTATATATGTATATATATATATATATATATATATATATATGTATGTATGTAGAGACAGACAGATAGATAGATAGATAGATAGATAGATAGATAGATAGATAGATAGATAGATAGAAATTTGCCGGTAGAAAAGAACCCCTTGGCCCATCCAGTCTGTCTATTTCCCGTCTCTTACTCCCTTTATGCCATCTATTGTTTCATTTATTTAGTCCCATGTATTTGTCCCATGCTGTCTTGAATTTGTTCACCAAATCTACCCCCAACACCCATTCTGGCAGCCTATTCCAAGGACCTACCCCTCTCTCAGTGAAGAACTGCTCTGTCACATTCCCTCTAAATCTGCTCACCTCCAGCTTGAGTGCAAGTACCCTAGTTGATTTGTTTTCACTCATCCTGAATATGCTTCCTTCCCTCACTTTGCTTATTCCTTTCAGATATTTGAAGGTTTCTGCCATATCTCTCCTCTCCCTTCTTGGCTCCAGTGTGTATACATTTAGTTCCTCCAGTCATTCCTCATATGACCTCCTATGTAGTCACTGAACCATTTTGGTTGCACTTCTCTGGCCCCTTTCCACCCTGTCCTTGTCACTCCATAAGTGTGGCCTCCAGAACTGAACTCTGTATTCCAGATGTGGTCTGACCATAGCGTTGTATAGCAGCATGATCACCTCCTTCCTCCTACTTTTAATGCCCCTCCCTATGCAAGCCAACATACTGTTTTCCCTCCCCACCACCTTGTTACATTGGCTCCCAACCTTCAGGCTATCCAAAATGATGATCTCCAGGTCCCTTTCCTGCTCTGTTGCCTCAAGTTCCTCCTCTCCCAGCCAGTATTTTGTCCTTGGGTTCTTCTGCACTATGTGCATAATTTTGGATTCCTTTGCATTGAAGAGCATCTGTCACTTCCCCGACCACTCCTCCAGCCTGGCCAAATCCTTCTCCATTCTTTTCACCCCTCCTGGTGTGTCCACCATGTTACAGATCTTTGTATCACCTGCAAATAGACACACCTTCCCATGCGGGGCCTCTGACATGTCCCCAATGTATATGTTAAACAGTATGAGCCCCAACACAGATCCCTGGGAAACCACACTCATCACCCCCTTCCCTGGAGTGCACCCCATTAACCAACACCCTCTGAGTTCTATCTATCAGCCAGTTCTCCACCCATTTTGTTAGTTTGCTCCTCACCCCTAAGCTGCCTAACTTGCTTACCAGTCTCCTGTGAAGGATGGTGTCAAAGGCCTTTCTGAAGTCCAGATAGGCCACGTCCACTGCTCCTCCCTGATCACTTATCTCTGTAATTCCGTCAATGAATTCAATCAGGTTGGTCTGACATCGCCGTCCACCTGTGAACACATGCTGGTTGTCATCTATGAGCCCCTCTTCCTCTAGATATTGTGTCAGCCTTTCCTTTATAAGTGCATCCTTCAGCTTACCCACCACAGAGGTAAGACTGACTGGACGATAGTTGCCAGGCTCTTCCCTCCCTCCCCCTTTGTGCAAAGGCACCATATAAGCCCTTTTTCAATCCCCAGGGAAACTCCCCTTGTCTAGAGACAGACTTAATAACTTGGTGAATGGTGCCACAAGTTCCTCCCTCAACTCCTTGAGCACTGGGGTGGATTGCACCAAGGCCCATTGTCTTGTCAGTCTCCAATTTTCCTAATTCCTGTCAGACCCTATCTTCTGTAAAGGAGCTTGTGTACATCTCCCTGCCCACCCTTCCCATGCTTCTTAGCTCTGGCCCCTCTCCTTCTTCCTCAACTTCAATAATATGTGTGTGTGTGTGTGTGTGTGTGTGTATATATATATATATATATATAAATATATATATATATATATATACATCATATATATATGTTATTAAGGTGCAACATTTTGGGTTTAACATGCAAATGGCTCCTCAACCCTAACTATGGTAGCACTACCATGCTACCACAATATATATATGTGTGTATATATATATATATATATATACTGTATATATTTATAAAATGGGTAGGGAAATGGCAGCAATATTATTGGCCAAACAGTATCAAATGACCATGCGTATATCAGAGCGTGAACGCACACCTGCACTTTTATGCCCTCTAAAACAATTTTGACATTTATAAGATAGATAAACCACTCTGAGGTGTGCGGTTGCGCTCTGATATATGCACGCCTTGGGTGGTTGACGCACTTGGCCTGCAGCCTTGTGCGTAACAACGCTCACCAAGGCGTGGGTATATCAGAGTGCGACTGCACACCTCAGAGTGGTTTATCTATTTTATATATATATATATATATATATATACTATATATATATATATATCTATGGAATACGTATCAGAGACCTGTGGAATACATTTTTTAATTTTACAAGAGCTGTTTGACCTTGAGTAACCTCACAAGTGATGTAAGCCATGAGTGATGTGCCCAAGATCGAACAGCTCGAATGAAAATAAATCATGTATTCCACAAGGTCCCTGTTATGTATTTCATTTATGCAATAGGGATTCTTCAGGATCATATGAAGAGCTTTGTTTTAAATTGTTTATTTAATTTTTAATGTTAACTTACATGGACTTTTTGTGGTTTTCCCAGGGTAGCTCTGCTTAGCATAGTGGTTGCTAAGCAGTTGCTATGGATGCTCCAACTTTACATTATGGCCAGTACATAATGAAAAAGTTTGATGCACAATTCTTTTGTTTTTGCTTTTATTTGGGGTGGGGGGGTTGTTCATCAAAAAAGTGAATACAAATTGAATTTTCTGCCATTTCTTGATGATTATAAAAAAATCTAAAATGAATCTATAAATGAAATACCTCTCATTTTGTAGATATTTTTGTACTGGACAACTTTTATGCTCACAGTACCATTCTATCATTTTTTGTTTTAAAGTTATTTACATTTGAATATGATTAGTACTGCTGCTGAGGCTGAACATTCTAAATCGGCTGATGACATAGCAACTGTGTACATAAACGAGTGATGACATAGAACTGTAACTATGTACATAAATGAGTGATGACATAGTAAGTATGTACATAAATGAGTGATGACATAGTAACTATGTACATAAATGAAATTTACATACACAATAGCTCAAATATCAGAATGTATGTAATGGATATATTGTTCACACTTGTTGCATAAATATGTATTATTATGGTAGCATGGCAGTGCTACGATAGTTAGGGTTGTGGAGCCATTTACATGTTAAACCCAAATTTTTGCACCTAAATAACTTTGCAACCGTTTGACAGATTTGCCTGAAATTTGGAATACATGATCAAAACCTATATGCCTTGGGATCTGCCAAGTTTTGCACCTGTTGGTTATATGGTTGCAGAGTTATTAACTGTGATCTGCACGTGCATTTACGCTTTTTTTGGAATTCTACGGTCGCGCCTACAGGTCTCATGGTTTGTGCGACCTGTCCGAAATCTTCAGGTAAACACCAACAGTTGTGTTTACCTAATCAGGGCTCAAGGAACACAATTCAGGTGCTACTTTTTTAAAATACTTTCCAGAAATATGTTTTTTGGGTTCAGCAACTGGTAGTGTTGCAAATTTGCGACACTACTGCTGCAAGCTGCAGCACTACATTTATGAAAATATTGCAACTTGTGGCAATACCTTTGTGAAAATGCTGCAAATTGCACCACTGTTCCACAAAACACCCACTGTTGCACAACACTATGGGGGGAGGGGGGTGGCACTACTTCCTAAAAATGTGCATGTACATTTTAGGGACAAACAGACCCCAGAATCCGATTCCTCAGCTCCCGTTTAGGTTAACATCTGCTGGTGTTTACCTAATTAAAGACTTTATACCCTTTTACTGCCTCTAAGGGAAAGGGGTCTGAGGAATGTTTATATATTACCTATAGTGCTTACAGGCAGATTGGGGGTCCCTAGTGGTCCTTATCTGCTGACGATTCCTATGTTCATCTGTTTCCATTTACCAACATCAGGGTACCCAATTCCCATGTTGGCAGTATAAAACCCCTCCTCCTGCCATTGTGGGACACTGGGGAGCCACTCCCAGTGTCCCCAGATATGTTCTACACCCCCTTCCCCACAGTGTGGGACACTGGGGAGCCTACTTCCAGTATCCCAAAAAATGTATTTTAATTATTTGCCAACAGCAGGGTGCCTGATCCCTGAGTCAGCACTGGAAGCCCCCCCACTGTCAGTGTGGGACACTGGGGAGCCCACCCCTAGTGTCCCCAAAGAGTTTTCCAGTTCCACCTGTAAAAAAGAAAACAGTCCCCCAAAGTGTTTTTTCTGTTGAAAAAAAGAAAACATCCCTCGTCTTCTCCCCATCCCCCTCCCCATCCCAACCCTTCCACGGAGCACCTACCACCCCACACACTCCTCCTTGCCCTAT
Organism: Neoceratodus forsteri; assembly: GCA_016271365.2. Lineage (NCBI taxonomy): Eukaryota > Metazoa > Chordata > Ceratodontiformes > Ceratodontidae > Neoceratodus > Neoceratodus forsteri. The sequence continues at coordinate 561,752,240 of CM057458.1, forward strand.
ACTTTACACCAGAGGTAATCCAGTGTCATCTTCTATGGACTGGGAAATGTCTGCACTCTTCAAAGCCGAACCGCGAACTGAAGAATCAAGGTAAGTGCCGTATAATGTACTGTATGTCAATGGCGCTTTGAACTTATGTGGATCTCTTTGGCATTTTTAGGTATTTTTTTTACCAGATTTTCAACGGAGCCTTTTTGGGACCACACCTCAAGAACACTGTCACTGTTGTTTCATTACTTGGGCCTGGAAGGTGATTTTGCAGTTGCTGTGCTAAATCACCTTTTGGGACTGATTAACAAAATGACAGTGCCAATGTTCATGAGATGGAGTCCCAAAAAGGCCATGTTGAAAATTTGGTGAAAAACGTCCTAAAATTAGCTGAGTTACGCACAGCCATTGAAATATTTCTACTCAAGCACATAATTTTGGTACTTTTTAATGTTTTTACATTCAAATTTTCAACATAGCCATTTTTTAACATCACCCCATGAACAGTACAGCTGTCATTTTTCACATACTGCCCAAAATGTGTTTTTGCACTTCTAGCATGGAATGATGTTTTGACAAGGATTAAAAAATGTTCCCCTATGGTGTTAATGAGGTGGGGGTCATAAGAAGACTATGCTCAAAATGTGGGGCCAAAATATGAAAAAAAATGCCACAGTCATGACCATACATTGCAGTTTTGCTGTGCATGCTTGTAACTACAGAAATTTTGAATATCTTGACCCTAGATTTTCAACATAGCCATCTTATTTCCAACCTCATGTATGTCACAGCTGTCAGTTTTCAAACCTTGTCTAAAATGTGTTTTTGCACCTGTGGCATGGAATGGCATCGCAGTTGCACAGAATTGTGTTTTGGTTGGGATTTGAAAATTTTCTATGCTGGGTACATGATCTGGGGTACTCAGATGGCTATGGTGATAATTTGCTCATTCATCTACGGAGGTATGTGGACCCTGTGCTCCCATAGCAAAATAAGGACAATCACGGAGCATGGGGGCCCTACACATATGGATAGATGGGAGTGCAGGACCCTGGTGATACTTTTACAAAAAGTAAGAAAATTCACTGCAAAAAAACTATTTTAATGCATCAGTTAGGGTTAGAGATGCAGCAAATTTAAATTTTGCCAGCAAAGTGAATGCGAAGTGAGCACTTCGCATTGTCACTCTGCTACATGGAGTGGCCAATACAAAAGGCTCAGTTCGCCTTGTAATTATTACTTCGTGTTGTCCTTACACCTTAACATGAAGTAAGGTGAAGTGACAACAATATTGGCAGCCCCTTACACACATTTAAAAGACAAAGAACCTCTGTGCGCAAACACTGAGGCAAGGGTTACCTCAAAGGGCATTTGGCTGGGAAGCCAAGTTTCAAGAAAATACAAAATCACACATGCCCTCACAATGCAAAGCATCATGGGCTGCATATGCAAATCACCACAGAATGTTTTGCTGGTTCAACTTTAAGCAGAATTGCATGGTGCCGAAAGGCCTCTCACACAGTTTGCAAAGGGTGCTAACAGATGACATAGACACGTGTTTCATCCTACCAGGACTCATCAGTATTCCTCGTCTGTTTGACACCCCAGTGGAATGAACCAGCTACCCTAAGACAGTCTGTCTGGGTTATGTTGTGGTGAATCCATTAAAATAAAAAACTATTTAAAAGACAAAGAACCCTTACACACATAGTCACCAGAATTAATGTGCATCCCCAAAATGCTACTGTCTTGTGTGCAGAAAACTCCCCAGTGCTGATGAAGTGAAATGAGATCACAACAAGAAATGCAAAGTCTCCCAGAATTATTAGCACACTCAGTCATGTATGCAGTGGTCACACACAGTCACCAGAATTAATGTGCATCCCCAAAATGCTACTGTCTTGTGTCCAGAAAACTGCCCAGTGCTGCAAAGTGAAATGAGAGCATAAGAAATGCAAAGCCTCCCAGAATTAATGGTGTACTGTAAATGCACAGACAGATTAAGATTGTGCTGCACACTCAAGCGATGTAGATGCAAAGATACAACAACACCTAATCAGTGCTCACAAGTCACAAATCCACATCTGGAAAAGAATACCTTTTGCCGTGGGGGTAGTACATGGCAGTAACAGTCCACTACCAGTAAAGATACCACAAAGCAGTATAAAAAAATCCATGCAGGTGCGGTGGATAGCAGGTTCCCACTACTACAATTACTCTGTGGCACAGTTAAAGGCGTCTGATTTAATGGCATGCATCGCACACACACGCCACACACACACACACACACACACACACACACACACTACAAGTAATGCGTAGCAAATTGAAAACCTTTAGTAATGTAACCAAATGTTTTAAACAAACTGAAATTATACACTGCTGCATCACAGCAATCAGCAAAAAATTTCAAGAATTACTGAAAATATTACTGTGTGTACATTAATGCAGTTATACAAGAAAAATATAACCAAAACAGAAAGACTGCCTTTTTCTCCCAGTTAATCTATGTACACCACAGATACATCCAACCCCCAAAGCACACTTCACAATACACAGACTGACTGTTCTAAATTAACATTCAAAATCCACACACAAACAATAAACACTCAGTGATATGAGCACAGGAGGGTTTCCTACAAACAATGTACTAAATTTTGAGCAAAATGGCTCAAAAATGTTTTTTTAACAGCTTTCAGAGGATTTGAAGTGCAGAGCTCTCAGGAGAAACTGTCTCCATCTTCCACTACACACACACTACTCAGAACTGAGGCTGTGCAGAACAATCTAGACCACATGTGACCTGCAATCCCATGAAGCACTGCAAAATTCACCTTGGAGCTCAATAATAAGGTGAAGTGATGCGAAGTACATTGATTTCAATGTACTTCACCTTAAAATTGGTGGAGAAGTAGTTTGGGGAAGGCAAAATAATGCAAATTCATTGGTTTCAATGGACTTTGCGTTCCTCATCATGATGCGAAGTACTTCGCTTTGCATTGCCTGAATACTTTGCAGATTCCTTCTACTCCGGCTGAATCACTTTCTATGAGCTTAATTTCATCCGCTTCCGCCCACCACTAGTTAGGGTTCATATTAAAATGACAAAAGTATGGAAATATTGTGTTAGGTTCCCAACCCTAACACCTCACCTCACCCCCAACACAACCCTACCACCCCACGCCCACCATCCTTAATGCTTGCCCACTTTGCCTGTACCCCCTCACCTGTGTTTCTTTTTGCCAGGGCTATCTTAACTCTGTTGGCCATCTTATCAAAGTCTGCTCCTCTGAAATCCCATATTTTTGCCTTGGAATGGGATGATTTAGATGTAGAAGCCAAATTGAACCATACCATGTGATGGTCACTGGCCCCCAGGTGACCTTTTACCTGGAGATCTGTGATCCCTTCCCTGTTAGTCAGTACTAGATCTAGGATAGCCCTGTCTCTTGTGGGTTGTTGTACCAGTTGTTTGAGGCCCTCCCCCTGCAGGGAATCCACCATGTGTCTAGTTCTGGCAGATGTTCCTGCTGGTATTGATCAATCTGTATCTGGCATATCTGTAACAACCGTGCCCTGCTTTGGTTCAACTCTCTTCAGGTGGATCTTGTGTATATGCCTACATTGGGTGCTTTCAAAGTCCACCTCCAGCAATTCATGCTAGATGCTGCCTTTTGAGACTGTCACCCTTAGCTTTGCCTCCCTCTCTCCCCGCTGGTATTCCCTGCTCTTCCCCAGCCCTCCCCCCTTCCCCTTGCCTTTCCCCCCTTTTCCATCCCCACCCCCTCACCCTACCCCTATTTCTCCACCTGAGCCCTCTCCTCACCTACCCTCTCACCCCTTACCCCGACTCCTCTCCTGAGTCTGCTCCTCCCCTCCTTACCACTTCACTCTCCCCGAAACTGCTATCCTCATACCTCCGCTCCCCCCCACCAGTTTAATTACTCGCAATAATGTTTGCTCATCTTTGGCACTTGGGGCTACTACTCTCCTCTTCTTGCACTTATCTACTGATAACCCTATTTCCCTGCAGACAATTGATTGGTTTTCTCCATTCAGACATCGTATACCTCTAAGTGTTTTGTTAGCACCCCTTCCCTTATCCTTACTGCCTCTGTAACATGTGCTACCCTGTTGTATCTGCTGTATCCACTATCACTGTAATTTCGTACCACTCTGTTTGTATTGTTTTCATGACATGGAACCTGTGTAAAGAACTTTGCACTCAAGTGGTGTTATCCTTGACTTCAATAAATAAATAAAAATAAAATAAATATAATGTGCATGTTTGCAGCAACTGATGGCAGTTAAAACTGACAGTGGTATAAAAGTAATGCTTTACTTTTTGACAGACAGTAATTTTCTACTTCATATTTGTTACAAAAATACGAAACGTAGGAAAGATTGAGGAGGATATTCTGTGACACAGTTTTCCTACCATTTAACTTAGTACAGTTTAGTGGCTCATTTTACATCTTTGCATAACAAGTACATGTCACACATTTTTATTTAACTGGTGTTTGCACCCCTGATGCTGTGATGAAATGCACCCCATAACGCTCCTTAATCAAAGCAAACAGTACACAGGATTAAAGATACATTGTCCCTGTGCTTCTGTGCCCTAGTTGGTCAAAATCAGGTAAGTGATTTATAATGAAATGAACATTATATAATATAAGTAGTAGCAGTAAAAGTGTTTATTTTTAGGCAGGACAAAACACTTAGGTACTGACAGGACCTATTTACAGTGTTGTCCTGGTATAACTATTTCAGGGTACAAAGTACAATTTCAGATTAAACATCAATTTATAAGAAGCCTTGGAAAATATTACATTTATACAATAAATAATGTGCAAATCTCTACACAATAGGAGAGAGAACAAACATAAATATAGGACAGTGTTGGTAGCTTAAGCAGTGCACCCTGCAATATAAGCAGACTAGATAGACCAAATGGCCTTATTCTGCTGGCTTCTTTGTATGTTAATATGTAGTATGCTTTCACAAATATACAATACAAATATCCCCCCTTCAAACGTATAACATAACAAGGTACATACAGATATTTCCTTTCCTTTTGTAGTATCCCATTATTCAACTATAATATATGGAGAAGCCATAATAATACCGTAGAACTAGAAACTTTCACTGTAAAAATAATTTCACTATCTTTGCTGGAGAGTCTTGTTCAGTGAAATTATTTTTACAGTGAAGTTTACTTGCCAACATGAGCATAAGCGTCATTGTTTTTAACGGGTATTCCGTTTCCCTTTTCTGCCAATTAAATGAATGGTAAAACCCTTTTAAAAGTATACTCATTATTTAGATTGCTGATGCAGAGGTGTTGAGAGATGGCATAAATAAAAATTGCTCCTTGGTGAGATGGCAAAAGGCACAACGTGACATGATAAATCAGCCACCACCACGGAAATCCACAATCAGAGTACCCTTTTATCTGGCCACACAGCGGTACTTTAAAGAGCTTTACAGGGTTCCAAAGTCTGAATCATGGCAAGAGACAGTGGAGAAAGTAAGGGATTACTGAGTGTTTGAACCTCCTTGTCCTGTTCCTTACCTCCAGTTACCTACGCTAAATACATGACTGAGCTAAAAGACTGGACTCGCTAATCGCGACCACGTGGTCGGAGCCTGATACTTCCTGGTTACTGGCAATACTGCTTTAACTGCAAACATTAAATCTCCTGCTTGTTACTACTGTTAAGTGAGTTCTTACTGTATTAAAGTAAACAGTGAGGAAAGTAAAGTCTGAGTTAGAGACATGGCGATGCGATTAGCTGTTTTTAAAGAGGGTAAGCCCGCGAAACTTTATGGGCACAATCCGATGACATGACCGAAGAGTGCAATATAAACTTTACGTGCATATTTCTAGTTCTACAGTAGTATCTTATCCCATACAAAAAAATTCCCTATAATACACTAGTCCAGGTGTTATAATACTATCATCGCTCAACTGATAATGACATTGTTTCATGGTGATAATACATTGTTCAGAGCTGTTAATAGTATCTTAGCTCTGAACAATAGTATTATCACCAAAACTGTAAAGTGCAAGTGTACAACTGCCTTGTGCAGAGCGGGAGTCGGCTTTTACTGTAATCATCATATACAGTAAAAGACGACTCGGCACGTGCTAAAAAAAAACACCAGAAAATGCCTTCAAAACCTTTCCCCAATGTATCACCTTAAACCACACAGGAAATATTGCTCTCTTCTCTTCAGTCCAGTCCAACTTCTGCACACCAAATCAGCTGACAGCTCGCAGACCTGCTTGCATAAACAAAATGTCATTTTCCCATGATAATTATGCAAAGAAACACAGCTACAATCAATCAGAATATACGGTGTGCACTTTACATGCATGTGAGCATTGTGGCATCCATAGCAATGGCTGGCAACCACAGAAAAAGAAAGGGTTCCAATACAGACATGCTTACCCTAGCAAGCTAATTTAAAAACATTTAAAACTCCTCGGATCCATATATTACAAAAAATAAATGACAGTGGACTGAGTATTATAAGGCTAGAAAAGCATCTCAAGGTTCTGGGGACATGTTGGAACCTCTCAAGCTTCGCTCTCGAGGTTCACATGTCCCCAGAACCTCTATAGGCTATTATAGCCTTGTAATACTCAGTCCACTATCATTTATTCTATTTTTAAAACTGAGATCTACTTGCCTGTGCATTGAAACGTGCACTGCTTTACCATTTCTGAATATACTGCATGTATGAAACTATTTAACTTTCCTATTTTCCCTGAATCCAAGTGAATGCTTATTCCACATGCTTGCTATCTGGTAATTTACTGTCATCTGGCCATAGTTGTTTCTGATCTTTCGAACTCTCATTCCTTTCCTCCCGATATCTCTCATCATGCATCATTTGGTATCACTTTCTTGAATATTAAAAGTTAAACCTGTTACAAAATCTTTCATTAATCTAAAAAACATTACTGCTTTCTGTTTTTCTCATCTTAACGTCAGTGAATCCCATCTCAGTTCTCTGTATGTGTGCCAGTGATGTCTTTGTGGTGGACATTTCAACATGAATATGACTGATCTATTATGCAATGCTCCCAGATTATGTAATAAATGTTTGCTTGCATGCATGCATGCTTAAAAACAGTGTTACCATAGTCCTGCATGGGGATCTAAAGTTGACATACAATTGAACGTCTTTTTTTCCCCCCCATTATTTATCTCCTGAGCTGTCCCAGCTACTCCCTTGCTACCAACTCCCCTAGTCTCATCACCCGGCTTCTCCATGACTTACCTTCCCACCACTATCCTCTGTCACAAGACTGTGGGCGGTACCCAGTCACTGGTGCAGGGCCTGCGAGGGATCAGTCATCATCCTGCAGCCGGAGTGTTTTTCCACTGATTTTTCCCTGGGTTTACAGGACGTGCAATGTGCGCAGTGTGTGAAGTCCACCTCCATGGAGATGACCTCTGCACCCTGAACATGGGTTGCTCCCCACTCATGGTGATGTCATATGTGCTGCCACCCAGCTGCTGCTGGGTGGCAGTCAAACGGCAAACCATGGCAAACCCCCTCCCTGAGGGAGGAGAGGAGTCCTATGGATGTTCAGTCCTCCTTCATCTGGCCAGCACCCATATGACTTGTGCCCACTTCTGATCTCAGGTCACTGGCATGGCAGGAGGTGAGGTACATGATGCCTCAGCCTACCACACCACTGGGCCAGCCCCATAACTGAGCTTCTTGCTTCTGTAGTCAAAACATGTGAATGTCTACACAACATCCCTAGATATGGATTTATGTTCCTAATTGTACTTAAGATATGTGCATCAAATTTTAAATAATTGTCCATTTATACTCCTAGATAGTTCTGTTCTCTGATATTCTTTGGCTGGTCTTCATCCACAGATATTATTGTTGCTTTAGTTTTGGTGAAACAAAATATCAGTTTGGTTTAATGGTTAGAGTAATGAGCTGTGAATGACTTTGGTACATTCCACAGTCCTGGGTTTGATTCCCACAGCCTCCACCTGCTTACTGTGTGACCCTGAGCAAATCTCTTAACCTCCTCAGTGCTCCCAGGTTATTTACCCCATAAATCAGCCTTGTGCCTAGTGAGCTTTATCTGGTTACCAAAGAATAAATGAAACAAATAAATATATGTGAGATGGGAATGAAAGCTGTGTGAGAGGTGAGTATGGCATCACTGTGTGATGACATACATTGGGAGACCTCTGTCACCATGACTGGGGTTGATACAGGCATTGGTTAAAGACTCTGGTTCCATTTAAGAGAAGCACCTGTGATAACTGTACTGTGTCTGATCCATGCAGTGTAGATACTGGCAAGATCAGTGATGAGATTTGCAGAGCTATCTGATGAAAAGTTAGGCAAGATTATTCATGGAGTTCTGCTCCTACCCATTTCTACAGTTGGGTAAACTGGAACTCTGGGGAATTTCAATGACTAGCCTAAGTTTACACAATAAGCATTTGGCTGTAGAGGGGTTTGAACCCATGATCTTCTGCTTTCCATACTGTTGCTCTGTCACTAAACGCTAGACCACACTGCCTCCTGCTACTTCGCTGATTTTCCAGAGGTTTTCTCGGACTGATAAAATACAGCAGCTGGTCCTCTACCAGTATGTGTGACCTCTGAGAGGATGATCAGCCCAGTCAGGGATGGTGTGGAGCCTCAGCTGTCAGTCAGACCCAAACCAGTGCACGTCCAAAACTTGTACATGAAAATTAATCTGGATCCAAGTACCCACTCCTGCAGTCATTCAGGTGGAGGAAGCAATTGCCATAGTATTTTCATAAGCCATAGCTACTCTAAATGCCACTACCAACGTCCATTGCTGCCATGACTGCTGTCCCAATGTAATTGACCAAACCACTCCTGGGTAGAAATGGGCAAAGTGGCCGAAATTCGCTCTGTGGAGTGATTTACAGAGTAACGAGGAATCCGCGACGCGCTCCACAACATGAATTGGAGTACTTCGCATCATAATGGGGAACGCAAAGTCCATTGAAACCAATGACTTTGTGTTATTTCACCTTCCTCAAACCACTTCTCCACCAATTTTAAGGCGAAGTATATTGAAATGAATGTACTTTGCATCACTTCGCCTTGTTATTGAGCTTTGAGGTGAATTTGCAGTGCTTCATGGGATTGCAGGTCACATGGGCTCTAGATTGTTCTGCACAGCCTCGGTTCTGTATAGCGTGTGTGTGCAGTGGAAGTTGGAGACAGTTTCCTCTCAGAGCTCTGCGATTCAAATCCTCTAAAAGCTGTTAAGAAAGCCTTTTTGAGCCATTTGTTTTGTCAAAATTTAGTGCATCGATTGTAGGAAACCCTCCTGTGCTCATATCTTTGAGTGTTTATTATTTGTGTGTGGTTTTGAATGTTAATTTAGAACAGTCAGTCTGTGTATTGTGAAGTGTGTGTTGGGGGAAGGGCTTATCTGTGGTGTAGGTAGATTAACTGGGAGAAAAAGGCAGTCTTTCTGTTTTGGTTATATTTTTCTTTTACAACTGTGTTAATGTACACACAGTAATATTTTTAGTAATTCTTGACATTTTTTTGCTGATTGTAGTGGTGCAGCAGTGTATAATTTCAGTTTGTTTAAAACAGTTGGTTATATTGCTAAAGGTTTTCAATTTGCTACGCAATACTTGTAGTGTGTATGTGATGCATACCATTAAATCAGACAACTTTTATTGTGCCAGAGTAATTGCAGCAGTGTGAGCCTGCTACCCACTGCACCTGCATGAATTTTTTATACTGCTTTGCGGTATCTTTACTGGTAGTGGCCTGTTACTGCCATGTACTAGCCCCGCCAACCGGCAAAAGGTATTCTTTTGCAGATTTGGATTTGTGACTTGTGAGTACAGGTTAGGAGTTGTTGTGCCTTTGTGTCTGACTCTGCAACTCTTGAGTGTGCAGTGCAATTTTAATCTGTCTGCATTTGCAGTACACCATTAATTCTGGGAGACTTTGCATTTTTGTTACCCTCTCATTCCACTTCGCCAGCACTGGGGAATTTTCTGGACACAAAACAGTAGCATTTTGGGGATGCACATTAATTCTGGTTACTGTGTGTGGCCACTGCTCACATGACGGAGTGCACCATTAATTCTGGGAGACTTAGCATTTTTTGTTACCCTCTCATTCCACTTCGCCAGCACTGGAAAATTTTCTGGACACAAGATAGTAGCATTTTGGGGATGCAAATTAATTCTGGTGACTGTGTGTGACTACTGTGCGCATGACTGAGTGTGCCATTAATTCACGGAGGCTTCACATTTTGGGTATGCACATTAATTCTGGTGTCTGTGTGTGATGTGGCCATGTCCCCTGTGTGCATGACTTAGTGTGCCATTAATTCTGGGAGACTTTGTATTCCTTGTTTTGCTCTCATTTCACTTCATCAGCAGTGGGGAGTTTTCTGGACACAAGACAGTAACATTTTGGGGATGCACATTAATTCTGGTGACTGTGTGTGTGAGGGGGCACTGGGGAGCTGCCAATATTGTTGCCAGTCTGACTTACTTCGTGTTAAGGCAGAATGACAACACAAAGTAATAATTACAAGGCGAAGTGAGCCTTTCCTATTGGCAACTCTGCATAGCGGAGTGACAACACAAAGTGGCCACTTCACCAGTGGAATCTAATTTCACTGCATCTCTACCCCTGGGATTACCTCATACTCATAAAGCCTCCTCCTCTGATGTTGATGCGGAAGAGCACTCACAATGGTCTGAATATCCACAGTCTTACAAACCCCCTGTCCTATCTGCTGTCCATGTATGACCAAGGAGAGCAGTTGCCTTGATGCCCCACATTCTCATCAGTCATAGATACATTTTCTACCCTCTGGCAGCTACTGCACATGTTACCCCCAAGATAACCTCATAGCCCTGACACCAGCCTCTGTATCAAGCAACTAGGTTGGTACCTTACTCCCACAGCCACTGGATGAAAAGGTACGTTTTTACCCTTTTTATGGGTGAGGCACAATCAGTGCCATAACTACTGGTCCCTATATAGGTGATCAGGACAATTGTATTCCCCCATGTCTGTAATGTGAATGTCTCTGCCTCAAATGTTGGGGAGGAGAAGCACTCACAGTATCTACTGTAGAACAGAATACCTGTCCACAGATATAGAAAAACTCTTTCAGTCATGAGTAGATCCACTCCGGTGTACACCTTCATGATAATTATGTGTGACTCTAGAATGAATTAGCTGATATCCTAGTTTTGAGGAGGCATGGCCTAAACAAGCCAGCTGGATGAAAAAAGATCAGCTCCATAGTCTTTAAACTGCTCAAGTGGAGCTTGTCAAAATTAGAGATGTGCGAAATCTGTGAATTTTGTTACGTGAAATATTCCGCGAGATTCACCCATTTTGTAGGTGTAAAATGCAAAATTCCACTGGCAAAATTGAAAATGTTGCCCATGAAATTGTGACTTTCACCCACGAAATGTAGAATTTCACCTGCAGGTGGCAGAATTTCACCATTCTCTGGTGAAATTCTGCTGCTCTCTGGTGAAATTCTGCATTTCGTGGGTGAAATTTGTTATTTTGCAGGTGAAATTTTGCATTTTGCACCCGCAAAATTCATTAAGGAAATCCACGAATTTCACAAAATGTTTCACATAGCAAAATTCTCGATTTTGCCAGATTTTTGCTAGCGAAATTTAATTTTACTGCATCTGTAGTCAAAATAATACCACAGTGTGGTTAATGCAATGAAGGGTTGCTCTTTAAAAGGATTCATTTCACATTGCTACACAACAGCAAACATAAGATGACTACTACATACAAGAGTAGAGAGTCTCATAGTCTATAAGACAGTATTAGATTCATGAATGCAAACTCTCATTTTAAAAAGCTTATGCGGTCCACAACATGCGGTTGAAAAGCGAGAGAATTCTGCAAAAAACACAGCCGACCTTCAGGAGCATGAGCTACCATCGTCCATATGGGTCATGCTCACAGATAAGCTAAATTAATACTGAATAATGACAGTCAAACATAATTTTGTGGTAGTGGCCCAATGAAATAAGGCAAGCAAGGAATAGCTGGTGGTCCAATCAATAAGTCCAAATAATTGATGCCAGCTGGGAAAAGAATGTAATAAGGTTGAAGCCCGGTAAAAGAAGGCAAGCAAATCAAGGCCTGTGGTGCTGTGAATATGTACAGTACAACAAATGAATGACAACTGATTAAAAAATGTAATAATGTATTACAGGTTCACTGAAGTAAGGCAAGCAATATATGGTTGTGATCTCAAGAATAATGTTAAATATTTGATGACATCTAGCTGAAAAATACATAGATACATAGAAATTGTCAGCAGATAAGGACCGCTAGGCCCATCTAATCTGCCTGTAAGCCTTAAACTTGTATGCAGTCACTCACCCTAAGTGATCAATGGCTTTTCATCACTCCCACCCCACCCAATTTTCCTTATGCCTATCCCAGGCATGTTTAAACCCCTCCACTGTGCTTGCCCCACCACCTCCTGTGGAAGACTGTTCCAAGCGTCCACCACTCTCTCTGTGTAGAAAAACATCCTCACATTACCTCTTAATCACCCCCCCAATTTCATATTTTGTCCCCTTGTTCTGATATCTTTTCTACATTGGAAAAGATCTCTTCCCTGCACATTGTTTATGCCTTTGAGGTACTTGAAAGTTTCTATCATGTCCCCCCTTTCTCTCCTCCAGTGTTTACATATTGAGGACTCTAACTCTCTCCTCATATGTTTTGTGATGCAAGCCATGGACCATCTTTGTCGACCTTCTCTGGATAGCCTCTACTCTGTCTATGTCCTTACGCATATGTGGTCTTCAGTACTGCATGCAGTACTCCAGGTGAGGCCTTACCAGTGTTTTATACAATGGCATCAACACCTCCTGTCTCCTGTTAGTAATGCATCTGCCTGTGCACCCCAGGATGCCACTGGCCGTCCCTGCAGCCTTTACATACTGCTGTGATATCTTAAGATCATCAGAGATGATAACCCCTAGGTCCCTTTCCTTTTTGGTGACAGTCAACACCTCATGCCCCATTCTGTAGCTCTCCCCAGGGTTCCCCCTACCCAGGTGCATTATCTTGCACTTTTTTGAATTGAACCTCAGTTGCCACACCTCTGACCATCGTTCAAGCTTCTCCAGGTCACTCTTCATTTTCTGTACCCCTTCTGGAGTATCCACACTGTTGCAGATCTTGGAGTCATTGGCAAATAGGCAGACCTTTCCTTCCAGCCCCTCTGCAATGTCACTAATGAAAACATTGACCAGGACTGGTCCCAGTACTGATCCCTTTGGTACTCCACTGGTCACCTCTCGCTCCCTGGATTGGATCTCATTTACCACCACCCTCTGTCTTCTAACCATCAGCCAGTTTCTAACCCAATGTATCACCTTATGCCCCATGCCTAGACTATTCATCTTGTTAACCAGCCTTTTGTGTGGGACAGTATCAAAAGCTTTGCTGAAATCTAGGTAGGCAATGTCTACCGCCCCTCTCTGATTCACTTCCATAGTCACCCAATCAAAAACATCTATCAGATTTGTTTGACAAGACCTTCCTGCTGTGAATCTGTATTGTCTCAGATCCTGGGCACTACTGGATTCCAGGTGTGCCACTATCCTTTCTTTCAGCAGTGTCTCCATGATCTTCCCCACCACTAAGGTGAGACTGACTGGCCTGTAGTTCCCCGCTTCCTCCCTACTGCCACGTTTGTGCAGTGTGACTACATGCGCCCTCCTCCAGTCCTCTGGAACCACTCCTGTGTTGAATGACTCTGCAAACAGGGCAGCCAGAGGCCCTGTTAGTTCAATTCTCAGCTCCCTTAATATGGTCTGGCCCCATGGCTTTATCCACCTTCAGCCTTGTGAGTTCCTCCAGAACTCTCTCCACTGTGAATGGACTGGTGTCCACTTCTCCCCTCCATTGCCTCTTCTCCCCATCTATGGTCCTTGACCCTCTCCCCCCTTGGTGAATACTGAACAGAAGTACTTGTTCAGTATATCTGATTTTTCTAGATCCCCCTTCTTATGCTCTCCCTTCTCCCCTTTGAGCCTCACAATCCCTCCCCCCCAGTTTTTCTTCTATCACTGATGTATCTATAGAATGTCTTGTCCCCTTTTTTCACAGTCCATGCTAAACCCTCCCATGCCTGTGCCTTGGCTCTCCTAACAACTTTCCCTGCTTCCCTTAGACATTCAACATACACCTCCCTGTCCTCCTTCCTTTGGATTACTTTATACTTCCTGAAACTTGCTCTTTTAGCCCTTACTTTGTCTGCCAAAGTAAGGGCTAAATAATAGTGTAAAGGCCCAGTATAGCAAAACAAGCAAGGCATGCCTTTTGGTTTCAAGAATAAGTTTGTAGTAGTAGTTGTCATCGAGGAACAGGTCAGAAAGCATAGGTACCAGGAGAAGTTATAAAATTCACAAGTGGCATTTTAGCATCATTAATAACAATAAAATAAGAAACATAATTGTACAGGATAGTTTTTGATACGGGCAGTTCAAACAAAAAGAAGTCCTTCATCTCAGTCTCTTTAAAATCTACAGCTCTCTCTATATCTAAACCAAAAATTGCTGTCTTTCAATAAGATGTTTTCCCATGACAGTTAGATTCTGCATCCTGTTCTTGTAAATTACACTACCTGTGTTCTACAAAATGCATTAAGATTTTGTCAGTTTTTTCTTGTGACTAGTTTGAAGAGTATATCAGACTTCTTAACAGGTGCAACCAATTAAGACATTCTGTTCCAGGGCTGATTTTCTGCTGATAGTTCTACAAACAAACTTGCAGAAGTCAAAATACACCTCAAGGTTAACCTCTTGTGTTCCAGATAAACTCAAGTAGGTTTCTGCAAGCATTTCAATAGTATAATAACATATATTTGCAACCTAGGGGATCTCAGTTTCACATACAGTGGTACATATATGTTTTGTTTAACCACAGAGAAGCAAAGGAAGAAAGAAAGAATAGAAGCAGCAAGTGAAGGAAGGGAGAAAAGAGGGGGGAACTGTTGGACCATCAGAGTGGCCAATTCTGAGGTGCCACAAGGAAAATTTGATTGTGCAATCAGACCGGCTGAAAAACACAAGTGAGAGAATAGGAGAGGATATAATAAATCCTTGTTTTTAACTCTCTCTGCTTAACAAATGGGGCAGGGTCTTACCCAACCATGTCACATACCCCCTCTTTAAGAGGGGAGCCTGTTTTTTTTCTCTTTTTAAAACAGGTTTTCAAAACCTTCTATTATTTCTGTTTTAACATTGCTTTATAACATTTACAGTTATTTGCATATGTGATATCCCTTTTTTATGACACCTATTACAGCAAACATTTCAGTTAAGCACACACATTTTGTTTCAATCTTCTGAATTCTCAGTTCTGGAACCATATCTTGACAGAAAATCAGCACTTACATTCTCTTTTGCAGATTCGTGCATCACTTTGAATTTAAATGGCTGTAGTGCCAGGTACTACCTTGTGATTCTGGGATTTTTATCCTTCATTTGATTAAGCCAACAGGTGGGATTGTGATCTGTCATAAGAGCAAAGTCAGCTCCTAGCAAATAAAACTTAATGGACTCCATTGCTCATTTTGCAGCAAGACATTGTTTCTCAATAGTGGAGTACTTATTCTCTCTTTTGTGCAATTTCTTACTGATAAATAGAGTGGGATGTGTCTCCCCATCTATATTCTGACTCAGGACTGCACCAAGGCCTACCTCTGATGCATCTGTCTGTAACAGAAATTGTTTCTCAAATTCTGGAATTCTTAAAACAGGGGTTGAACATAATGCAGCCTTGATGACCTGAAAAGCCTCATCACACTCTCGGGACCATTTCACAATATTCAGGTATCGTTTTTTTTTCACAAATTCAGTGAAAGAGGTAGCTAAGTGGGCAAAGCTGAGAGAAATTCTTATGTGGTAACTAGACAGACCTAAAAAATATCTGGCATGTTTCTTTGTTTTAAGGACAAAACTGTTTGCTACAACTTCTATCTTGGAATTCTCTGGTTTTACTTCTCCATTTCCCAAAATATAACCCAAATTTCTGATTTCATGCATGCCTAATGTACACTTGGTAGGTTTAGTGGCCCAACCTATATTTTTTATATGTTGGATAACTGATCATAGGTGTTCCAGCTGGCTTTTCCAGTCTGGACTGTACGCCTTAACATCATCCAGTTAAGCAGCATGATAACCAGTGTGAGGGACTAGAATTACATCCATGTACTGTTGGAATGTAGAAAAAAAAAACAAAATGGCATGGTGGTGAACTGGTAGAATCCAATTGGAGTGGAAAATGCAGTTTTGTCTCTGTATTCTTTAGCTAGGGGAATTTGATGAGATCAGGGGTACTAATGTACTTGGTACTTCCCAGTCTGTCCACCAAATCTTATATAATGGGCATAGGATAACTGTCAAATATGGACACTTGATTAAGTTTCCTAAAATCAAGGCTGAATCTTAGACCTTCTTCTTTCTTATTTACAATCACCACTGGTGACGACCAAGCACTTCTCGAATTTTCAATGTTACCCATCTCTTTCATTTTTTGTATTTCTTTAGCCAAGTCTGCTCTTAACAACTCGGGCAATCTGTATGTCTTTTGTCAGATAGGGTGAACATTCCTTGCTATTATGTGCGGAACCCTTTTGCTTAGCATGGCATTGTGGTCAAAGTACTTCTAAATGTCTTTACCAAGTTATGAATTTCTGCAGTTTGTTGTGTGGATAAGAAAACATTCATATTTGCAGCATCAGAAGTTATAGTTTGTTCCGGTCTGTCATAAGCTATATCAATATCATCTTTAGCAGCTTCTGGTATTACTAGCAAAGCAAATCTTTGGTGTTTTTTCAACCCATTTCTTCAGGTTAGCATAGTATATCTTAGTAGGATTTTTCTATCAGGAGTCTCAATCTCATAGTTAACTGTACTAGTACATCTAAACACTTTGTAAGGCCCTTGCTACTTCATTAACAGTTAGTTTTCTCTAATGGGTAACAGTAACAAGACCTTTTCACCTGGCTCAAAAACTTTTTCTTTTACCTCATGGTCGTAATACACCTTTGCTATTTTGAGGCTTTTTCCTGATTGCTGTGATTAATTTCAAAATATTTTGCCAGTTTCTTTCTCAGTGCATGCATATAAGATGCAATAGATTCTTTCTGAGTGGGAGGTTCTTCCCATGTTTAGAAAATGGGCAAAGTGTAATCTTGATGCAGATTGGCTAAAAGCACCAATCAGCCGGTCTGGTATGAGAAAACAGACACTGGGAAATAATGATTTCCAGTCTCCATTGCCGCATATCATTCTAAATAATACTGAACCATTAGAATTTTGAAAAAGGCAAATACCACCATGTTTATGTCTCACTTAGTGAGCAACAGCCCTCTCCCCCATCCAACACATCAACAAACAGTCATACATATGAGTTGGAAAATAAAAAAAAGTTAAATACAATTTTTTCCTGTGATGCTAAACAGTACAGAACTGCCTTCACCTGAAACAGTCATGCTGCTGCTTACTATACCATGACCGCGATCGTACCTGTACAGCCCTCTGATGCTCATTTTCAAATTTACCACCATTTTACAAACCGAAGGTGATTCGCCACCGTCCCCTTGCTCCGCCAGTGTGTTTAGTTTTAAATACCAAATACAATCCAACATTCAAATTAAATAAATGAATCTAAACCCAACTTGCATCTCAGTTCTGTAATAAAGCAGCATGTCAGGTAATCGCTGGCACATTTCTGATGTCCCAGTCCCTCTCAACTGTCAGTGCACTCGGATCTCTTCTGAGCACTAGCAAGTATGTTTACCAAAAAAAAAAAAAAAAAGAACGAATACAAAAAACTCTTCCTGTTCACCCGCTCTCACATTGCCTTTCTCAGTAGAGCAATGAACAGCACTTGGGAAACACGGATGCTTGCTGTATTTCCCAATTTTGTGTGAACTAATGATCCTTCTTCAGGTGTGACCAGGCAGAGAAGAAAAAAATAAAAATAAACAGCAACAGCTATTCTCAGCATGAAAGGTCATGGAGGTTACAGACTGAAGCAGAGGAAACAGAGAAACTGCTGGGAGGGGTTGAGGATACAACATTTAACAGACTGACAAACATATATTACAGCAGTGCCCTCTACTTTCAATATCAACAGCAGAGGGACTACTTTACACAGCATTTTTTATTCATTCAAATTACTTTGTTAATTATGTTGTCCCTATCTGCAGGCACCTCTCTGGGCTGAGGGACGAGGTTGCTCATCTCTAGGCTGAGTTGGCCAGGATTTGTGGGACCTCCTCTTCCATCCAGGGACCACCAGTGCCACTGCCGTTGCCTCAGAGGTTGCCAAGAAAGAGGAGCGGTTGGACCATAGTGGGCTCAGGGAGGGTGAGAGTGGTGGAACAGAGGTGCATCCCTCCAGTTGTACCTCTCCACAATTCCTATGCCATTCTGGCAAAGTGTGGTTCCTCTATAGAGGCAGCCGCAGTGGAGACCTAGGAGGATGCTGGGAACTTCCACAAAGGAGACCCACAGGAGGGTGGTAGGGGACCCCACAGGGGAAGGAAACAACTCCTGGTGGGGGGGGACTCCATTGTTAGGAAGGTAGAACTGGGGGAGGAAGGGGAGAGGGAGGGAGGTAAGGTGCCTGCCTGGTGCCATGGCTTGGAGCGACAGGGAGCGAATCCTCAGGATTGCCGGAGCAGCTGCACAGGGGAGGGAGCTGGATGTTATTGTCCACCTAGGAACAAATGACCTGGCTAAGAAAGGGATTAGAGAAGTGCAGGAAGAGTTTGTGGAGCTGGGGAGGGGCCTTAGACAAGTAGCACGCATGGTAACCTTCTCGGAGGTGCTGCTCATCTATGGTAGGAGAGGTTAGGGTGTTCCACACCATGGGATTCAATCAGTGGTTGAAAACTGGTGTGGAGCTCAGGGATTTGGCTTCACTGGGGACTGGGGGTCCACCTGGTGGACATAAGCCCGTACAGGCATGATGGGCTGCATCTGTCCAGGAGGGAAACCAGGATCCTAGGTGATAAGTTTAAATGCTTCATTGGCAAGCATTTAAACTAACCAAGGGGAAGGCACTGGAAAGGAGCAGGGAAATCCTAGCCCCACCAAAAAAAATCATGGTAGTAAGTGCGGTAAACACCAACATAGAGGTGTCAATAGGGAGAAGGGCAGGGGTAAATAGAGAAAGTGACAAAGGCAAGAAGGACAGGGATGGGGCAAAAAGGAGTAAGGCCATCAGGAAATGGAGGGTAATGAGTACCAATGCCTGTAGTCTGGGCAACAAGCTCCCTGAGCTGGTGGCCTTAATGGAAGAGGGATGCCTGGATATCGTAGCAGTCACAGAAACATGGTACACAGAGAACCATGACTGGGATGTTAACATACCAGGGTACATAACCTACAGGAGAGACAGGCAGGGAGAAGAGGGAGGAGTAGCTCTCTATGTAAAGGAAGGGTAAAAGCAACTGAACAAAAGAGTAAACAGGGAGGAGAGGAGGCACTGTGGGTCACCTTGGAGACTGGAAGGCACGCACAATCGCACACAGGGTTGTGTACAGACCCCATGTCGGGGAGGAATGGACAAGGATATGATAGAAGGCATTCTTAGAATGGCAGAGAAAGGGGAGAGACTGTTGATGGGAGACCTGAATATGCCAGATGTTAACTGGACCACATTTGCTGCAGCCACATCCAAGAGCAGGGCCATTCTTGATGCCCTACAGGTGGCAGTCCTCAGACAGCTAGTTTCAGAACCCACTTGTGAGGGAGCAAACTTAGACCTTGTACTCTCAAACTGGGGCAGTGAGATGATCTCAGATCTAGAACTGGGTTGCCATCTGGGAACAAGTGACCATCAAACAGTGTGGTTCACGTTAAACTCAGCTACAGAGTCAAGCCATACAAAAGTAGGGTACTGGACTTTAGGAGGGCTGACTTTGGCAAGATGGGAGAGTGCCTCAGAAAAGCACTAGCAAACAGGCTAGAAGGAGGTGTGGAGCAACAATGGGGAATCATCAAAACTGCCATCACAGAGGCAACAAGCCTTTGTGTGAAGCAAATAAACAAATCAAAACAAAAGAAAAAGCCACTATGGTTCTCAAAAGAAGTGGCTGTGAAAGTCAGGAAGAAAAAGATAGTATTCTAGAAGTATAAGGAAACACAGAAGGAGCAGGACAGAGAGCTGTACCAGTTTAGGCAGAAGGAAGCAGGGAAGGAAGTCAGAATAGCAAAGGCCCAAACTAAGGAAAAGATAGGCAACTTGGTTAAGAAGGGGGATAAAACCTTTTATAGGTACATCAGCAAGCGTAGAAAGACAAAGGGAGGGATAGTGAGGCTGAATAGAATGAATGGTGGGTGGGCAGAGGGGACAGTGAAAAGCAGGGATACTGAACGAATATTTCTGCTCAGTATTCACAAAAGAGGAGGAAGTGCCTAATCCAATTAACAGAAGCACTCTTGATTGGGGGTCTATCCAGTCCTTTCACAGAAGAAAGGGTTCTGCAAGAACTCATAAAACTGAAGGTGGACAAAGCAATGGGGCCTGATGGAATTCACCCCAGAATTCTAAAAAGAATTAAGGGGAACTAAAGGAACCACTAGCTACTCTTTTAATAAATCATGGGAGGATGGTGTGGTACCCAAGGACGGGAGGAAGGCGGATGTGATTCCCCTTCACAAAAGTGGGACAAGACAGAGGCAGGAAACTACAGACCTGTCAGTCTGACCTCTGTGGTAGGGAAAGTGATGGAGTCACTTCTGAAGAAAAGAAAAGTTGAGTACCTAGAGGCCAGTGGGGCACGGACCCAAGGCAGCATGGGTTCACATGGGAAGGTCATGTCAGGCGAATCTAATAGATTTCTTTGACTGGGTGACCAAAGTAGTACCAGGAGGGGCTGTGGACAGCCTACCTAGACTTTAGCAAGGCATTTGACACAGTTCCACGCAAAAGATTAATAGTCAAATTAACCAGCCTGGGAGTGGGTCCCAGGGTGGTAGCCTGGGTAAAACATTGGCTGGACAACAGAACACAGAAGGTTATTGTACAT
This sequence comes from Neoceratodus forsteri, assembly GCA_016271365.2. Lineage (NCBI taxonomy): Eukaryota > Metazoa > Chordata > Ceratodontiformes > Ceratodontidae > Neoceratodus > Neoceratodus forsteri. The sequence goes on from CM057458.1 coordinate 561,773,331, forward strand.
GGAGCCCACTCTGAAGAAAGAGGGGTTACTAGTTGGGTACCGCAGGGTTCAGTATTGGGTCCAGTCCTTTTTAATGTCTTCATAAGTGACATTGCAGAGGAACTGGAAGGAAAAGTATGCCTCTTTGCAGATGACACAAAGATCTGCAACAGGGTTGATACACAAGGAGGTGTGGAAAGGATGAGAAGGGACTTGGCAAGCTTGGAGGAATGGTCAGAAGCATGGCAGCTAGGATTCAATGCAAAGAAGTGCAAAATAATGCACCTGACACCTGGGAAACAAAAACCCAGGTGAAGATTACACGGGGGCTAGTAACAACAACAAAAATGGAAAGGGACCTGGAGGTAATCATATTAGATTACCTTAAGGTTAGCAAGCAATGTGAGAAGACAGTAGGGAGGGCTGGAGGGATACTGGGATGTATAGGGAGAGGCATCACCAACAGAAAACAGGAAGTTGTTATCCCTCTGTATAGACAGTTTGGTGAGACCCCATCTGGAGTACAGCATCCAGTTCTGGAGACCCCATCTCTGCAAGGACATAGACAGGATGGAGGAAGTCCAGAAGAGGGCAACTAAAATGATGCAGGGTCTGCAAGAGAAGCCATATGAGGAGAGACTAAAGGAGCTTAATATGTATACCCTTGAGGAAAGAAGGGAGAGGGGGGACATGATAGAAACTTTTAAGTACCTCAGTGGAATCAACAAAGTCCAAGAGGGTAGCATCTTTCAGAAATAGAGACGTGCAAGAACAAGGGGCCACAATTTAAAGATGGGGGCGGTTCAGGGGCAATGTGAGGAAGTATTATTTCACAGAGAGGGTAGTGGATGGATGGAACAGCCTTCCTGAGGAGGTTGTGGGGTCTAAAACCATGGGAGAATTCAAGAATGCATGGGACAGTCATAAGGCAATTCTTGTGGGGGGTAGGAAGAAATAGGCTGTTGGTTAACTAGGATCTGCGGCCTATCCTGTAGGTAGGGAAATGGGCAGACTAGATGGGCCAAGCGGTCCTTATCTGCCATCAAAGTCTATGTTTCTATGTTTCTATAATTTGCAATAAGCTTTGTATATTTAAAAAATTTTTTTTTTTCTAAAATTAAGCCCTAATCCCATTTTCTAAGTGCAATAATATCCTCCAGGATGGGTGGTATTGGGCTATACTGGACCTTCCAGGGGCTATAAGGCCCTCCACCTGCAGCGTCGGGCCTCATTATGCCCCTGGGTGGTCCAGTATAGCCAAATACCACCCACCCTGTCAGGTATTATTGTTTACTTCTTTTATTATTTGTAGTGGCCATCAGAGTTGTCTACCATACAACATTTCAGAGTGAAAAATCTGTTTATGCTTGTGGCAGTTCTGTGTAAGCAAAAAGCAGGCAAGGTAGATATTGGTCCCAATCTTGCCCTTCACCTTGTACAAACCCTTTTAACTTGCATTTTAGGATTTAATTCAAACACTCAACAAGACTGTCTTTCTGAGGGTGCTAAGGGGAGATTCTCATGGCAGTGATACCTACTGTAGTAGTCAGTACAGCTCCTTCAGTAATACAGCATGAAAATGACTACCCTGATCAGTAATAATCTCTTTAGGTATACCCACCCTGCTGAAAATTTTGGCAAGCTCTGCTGCCACTTTTGAGGCTGTCACAGTACACATTGGACTTGCTTCTGGATATCTAGTAGCACAGTCATGTACTAACAAAATTAATTGATTTCCATTTTTACTTTTGTCTAAGGGGCCAACCATGTCCATTGCAATTATCTCAGAAGGCACATCTATCAGGAGTAGGGGCACCAGGGGAACCTTGTATTTTTAAGTTACTGGGGCTACTTTCTGACTGCACACTTTGCTACGGACTAATCACCTTTGCCCACGTTGCAAAAACTAGCCTAGTAAAGTGGGACTCAGCGTACAACAACATATGCCGTTTTGTGCTCTCAGCCCCCCGCCTCGCTCACCGCTGTGAGCTTTACACCCGGCTTGAGTGGCTTCCACCAGAAACTCACCACTCTTATGTCGTGGGCAACTTCATTGACAATATTGTCAGAACTGCCACCCCTCAAAACCTTGCTGAGACCCTTGTTCTTGCTACACCCTCCTACAACCTGAGATCCAGCGGCTCCCATGCCCTCCTGGTACCTAAAACCCTCACACAAATGGGTGACTGAGCCTTCGCTGTGTATGCACCCAGGGTTTGGAACTCTCTTCCAACTAGCACTCGCTCCTCTCCCTCGCACCAGAGCTTTAAAGCCTCCCTCTGGGGTTTTCTCAAAACGGCTGCCACCTGTCTCTGCACTAGACAAACCCTCTCAGCCTGAGATGCCCCAACTAACTGAGATTCTACCTAAACATTACGACTTGAGCAGAGCACAACTGTGCTCATACTCCTCCTGTTCTCACAGCATATATGAAAATGGACCATTTAGGCCCACCGGCAAAACAGGATGAGCACTATAACTGTGCACTCCTTTCTCTCGCACTGTGCCTACTCTATCTCAACTGTGACTCCTCCTTATTCTAACTGCTAGCCTTACAACTTGCACCCTGGAGCGATGAATTCACACTGCACTTCTTCCTACTGACTGTATTGTAATATCTGTTTTTGGTATTGTTATCTTACAATGTCCCTGTGTTCTGGTCACTTTATATTAACTCTTCACTAATATTTGCCTGATGAAATCTGATGCTTGTAAAGTCCCTGTTGTGCTAATTCTATGTAATGTAATCCTCCACTTGTATTTGCCTGATGTTCATGTATGTACCTTGTAAAGTGCCTTGTAATCTCCCGGGTCGCAGTTGAAAATAGGCACTTGGCTGTCTAGTGTGCTTACCCGGTTAACAAAAGCAAATAAATAAATAAACTGCAATAGGTAGCATCATCCTCATGAATCCCAGGCCAGTAAAATCTGTACAACAGTTTGGTAAGGGTGTGGCCCCTCCCTGAGCGACCAGCTATAGGACTATCATATGCTATCTGTAACAGTTCAGTTCTATATTTCTTTGGGTATGACCAACTGTTCTATCTGTTCCTTTGTTTGAGGATGAAGCCAAGCTCTGTACAGTAGCTCATTATGTGAGCATTAAACCATGACAGAGCATGGTTCTACTGTGGAATTAATCCATGGTTGGGTGGGCATGAGGCCGCAGTAGAACCATGCTTTGGAGTGGCCTAATGCGCTTGTAACATGGTAAACATTTACAGAAAGAAGCACATTTATTATGTAGTGAAATACAAAAACAGACACAGACACAGATTAGATTTGTCATGACTGTTTTCATAGTAAACAATCTGCTGCATGCAACGTTTGCAATATATATTGTGGGTGGAAGGAGGACATAATTCATGGCATTTTCATTGAACTGCATGGTGTTATTACAAGATATACTTTTACATATTTTTAGCACTTACAGGAACGTTTCAGTTCTCTTGGGAATGGGGCAATGCATATTGGGATCGAAAACATCATCTAATATTATTAGTATGCAACTTGCGGAGAGAGACAGAATGGGTGTCTGCAGTGCTACAGAAATAACTGGAGCGCTAACATTTTACAGCATCACAATACTTCATCTGTGCTTCACAAAACGTATTAAGACTTTGTCAATTAATTTCCTGTGACTAGCTTGAAGAGTACATTAGTCTTCTTAACAGGTGCAACCAATTAAGACATTTTGTTCCAGGGCTGATTCCTGCTCATAATTCTGCAAACAAGCTTGTGGGGATCAAAATGCACTTCAAAGTAAACCCCTTGTGTTTCAGATAAAATCAATTATCACATAGGTTGACAGAAACATGCAACCCTATTGGTTGAGTCGCTCTCAGGGGCCATGGATTACATAAGTATTAATCCACAGTTCAACAGAGCATGTCAAGTGAACAGGCATTGGGACTCATGCCCTGTTTGAGAGAGGGAATCTGGCAGGCAGATATGAAACGTTGGGAAGCAAGAGACAGGCAGGGGAAGGCTGTTCATCCTCTGCTGACATCTCCTCTGGTAGCCTATGTGACACTTGGACAGCTGGTTCTGATTACTCTATGCTTTTTGTAATATAAAAATGTGTTATTGAGTGTCTCTCATGAGATATGCTGAGACAGCCTGTGGGATGAAACACCCGCCCAGGTATTAGTTCAAAAGACAGGATATGTTAAACAGCAGATCTCTGCAAGGTGATTAACTTGCAAAAACTCACATTTTGTAGCCTTATTTAGGATCTGGGTTGTTTGAAGCTAAGAACTAAAATATCCATTTTATGATGTTCTCAGGAAGGGCAGTTAATTTCAACTGGTGCTGGAAAAACTATGTTACAGCTAGGTGAGAAAACTGCTGAGTTGTAAACGGTCCTTTGATGTCTGTGAAGGACAGGAAGACACTCTAGATCAAAAGGACATGGGGAAATGAGTTTTTGCTGATGTCACCTTCTGAATGATGAGACATCCTGGCTGTATGATTTTTTATAAACTGAGGAGGAGCTGGATGACATCATGGAGAAGACAGGTTCAAGACAATGTTTTAATTATGCTGTGACTGACCTTTAGAGTGAGATATTCATGTTTGGACTCTGAAGCTACAACATCTATCAGCACTGTAAGGAGATAAGAATACATTACATAGACAAGTCTAAGTGTATGGTTGGTAGGAATTTGCACTTTTAAACCTTATTCTTTTAAGTGAGTATATGCTTTGTGATATATTGCTCTGTGTTTTACATTTTACATTTTTTATATATTTTTAAGTAAACATCTAATTTTAAAGAGACTACTTGGCGTACCTTTGAAATTCTTTATTTGACAAGTGAAGCATATATGGTTAAAGTTGACACTGTGAAAAGCTTACTGGTTTACCAAACTGGGAAAAGGTAGGTGTTTATCTGAGGTCTTTAATAGAGTTTTCAAGGGTTCATTTTGTACACCTGGTTAGGTGCCCATAGGTAAAAAATATCTGCCATTTCCCCGAACAGCAGTATTATCTGATCCTGTACATTGGGTACGCTAGCAAGAGGTTCACAGTTTGAATCCCTCCTAGACCAAAGGTTAATTCGAACCCACAAAACAGACAGGAGGGTTACCCTGTTCTGTTCCTGTTCACACTACTGTGCTCAGAGGTTGTCACTGTGGGAGCAGAGGGCCTGACCTGCTGAGTGGGGTTGTGACAGATTGGTGGGAGCAGTGGAATAAGTTTGGTATTGCAAGCTTTATTGTTCAGTGTGTCGGCTTGATACTGTCAGCTCTCTTGCAAAGAAAGAAAAAGGCAGTGATTTATTTTTAAAAGGAAACAGAACTATATCACTTGGCTTACAGTCAAGTTCCTACCTGTTTTATTTTTTTTTTTAAAGTGCAAGTCAGAGTAGCCGTAGTTAGGGAAGAAGATTTCGTCCAACTACAGTGGGCACACAGTAGACTACTTAAAGCAGTTGTGCAGGGACAGAGGAGTCTCATATGAGGTGAAAATCACCAAACAGAACCTCATGGATGCCCTGATGGTAGTGGATACCCAGTGCATTGAGTCACAGACAGTGACTGTAAGGGACCGAACCTTGAATGTGGAAGGGCTAGCGGCCAGTGCAGTGTCCATATTTGATGAGGAGGGCAACAGGGCCAGTGCCAGCAAAGGGCCACAGCAGCAGGGGAAGGTCACCAGCATTCTGGAGCCAGCAGTACTCAGGCTGCAGATTGAGTTGCGCACAATGGAGCTGGAGTTCCAGAGAGGGGCAGAGCGGGAACGCCAAGAGGCAGAGCTAGAACAGCGAGCTGCAGAGGAGAAGAGGGAGTGAGAACAGTGAGCTGCAGAGGAGAAGAGGGAGCAAGAACAGTGAGAGGCAGACCGTGAACAGCTGGAGGCAGACCGTGAGGAGCATGAGCACCAGAGGCAACATGAACTGGAGAAGCTGTGACTCCAACCACCAGCAAAAGAGCAGGTAAGTGGCTAGGGTTAAACTGGGACTATAGGACTGGGTTACAAATTGAATTCCAAATTAATAGCTGAATTTAAAGAGGGGAGGATATGGATGCCTTTTTAAATTCTTTTGAAAAAGTTTGTATTCAGGCTAAAATTCCTAGGGAGTCCTGGAGCTTCCAGCTATCCCCGCTACTTACTGGAAAAGCTCGGGATGCATTGGGTCAAATGGATGATGAGGACAATAATGATTACAGCAAATTTAAAGCTGCACTGTTAAAAAAATTTTAATTAACTGCTGAATCATACAGAGCTAAATTCCATAAGCTCAGGAGAAGCCCTGACATGAACTATGAGGAGCAAGCCATGAAACGACGTCAGTTTTTGAAATGTTGGTTGGAAGGAATTGAAGCAAACTCTGTTGACAAAATTGAAAATGTGATTCTGTTAGAACATTTTTTCTTGCCATGCCCAGCAGAGCTGAAAACATGGCTGGAGGACCGAGATCCCAAAACACTGCAAGAAGCTGCTGAATTCTCGGACCGCTATGCCAAGAGCAGACCTGCTCTGACAGCAAATGGGACAGGCATGGCAGGGCAGAAAGGGAAAAGTGCGCCTTCAGGGCAGCTAAAACCCTCACTGCCTCCACCAAAACTGGTTAGCTCCAGGTTTTAAAGAAAAGATTTCTCTGAGAAAAGAAGTGAATGTTGGTTGTGTAAAGAAACTGGGCATATTGCCAGACAGTGTCCCACAAGGGCAAGCAATACGTAATATAGTGCTAAGAAAGAAGTGGGTTGTTTGTGTGTCCCTGGAAGCATGCCTGTGAACATGAGGGAACACATGCACCCAGTCATGGTGAATGGTGTACAGACACAAGGGTTAAGGGACATGGGGGCATCCCTGACATTGGTAAAAGGGGATCTGGTACAGCCTGGTCAGCTTATACCCAATAAATGCATCACTGTACAAGACTTTACTGGTGGGGAGAAAACATTGCCCCTCACTAGTGTTCTCCTAGACTGGGGTGAAACAGGGGGAACTGTGCAACAGGTGGTTATAGCCAAAATATTAGCAGTGGGTGTGATCCTTGGCAACAATCTCCAACAGGGGATGGTATGTGCAGTTACCCATAGCCAAGTGGCAAGGGGAAATTGTAGTTCCCTGGACCCCACATAAGGCATTGTGAAAACCACTGGGAGGCTGGTTCCCCAGCCTGTGTCTTCTGATATGGAGACTAATGAAAAGGGGGTAGAAATTTCCAGAGTAGCAGTTAACCACACAGCTACAGAGGGTTACTCTGAAGAGGGGGGGTGACCCATTGTCAGAGGGTTAGGAATGACAGTGATCCTGAGTGCCCTGACACTAGTGCTAGGGACCCTAGTTTAGAGACAGAAGGGGAGCTGTCCCTTGCCTTGGGAATGTGTGAGGAGTTTGCAGCTGCTCAGTGACCCTAGTTTAGAGAAGCTGAGGGCTTTGGCAGACTCTGATGGAGCACAGGGAGGTGATGGCAGACATAAGATTTATTGGGAAATGGACTGATGTATACTCAGGCTGTGCAGACAGAGGGAGGGGTGCTAGGCAGGCAGCTTGTCATTCCCCAGGGGTGTCATGAGCAGTTGCTCAAGATTGCACATGATATTCCCTTGTTTGGCCATCTGGGGATTGAGCACACTTCACAGCGGTTGGCCCAGAATTTCTACTGGCCTAACTTCCCCCAGCAGGTGAAGTAGTATTGCAGGTCTTGTCACCGGTGCCAAGAAATAGGGAAGGTGGTCAAGAAAACCCAAGTCACCCTGATTCCATTGCCCATAGTGGAGGAGCCATTCCAGAGGGTGGGAATGGATATTGTGGGGCCTTTAAATACTCCCAGCTCCTCAGGGAAGAAAATCATCCTGACTGTGGTGGATTATGCCACCTGGTACCCAGAGGCAATCACCCTATTCTCACTGAGGACAGACAAAGTGGCAGATGCCTTACTTGGGATTTTCTCCTGTGTTGGGTTTCCGCAGGAGATAATCACCGATCAAGAGGGTTCCTTCATGTCGGACCTGATGAAATGTTTATGGGAGAACTGTGAGGCGGTGCAGAGATGCATGACACCATATCACCCACAAGCCAATGGACTTGTGGAAAGATTTAATGGTACCCTGAAGTCTATGCTCCGGGCATTTGCTGAACAGCATGGGAGGGACTGGGAGAGATACCTTCCCCACCTGTTGTTTGCATACAGGGAGGTGCCCCAAGAGTCGACAGGATTTTCCCTATTTGAGCTCTTGTGTGGACACCGGGTACGTGGGCCCCTAGACTTGATCCGGAAGGACTGGGAATGCAAGCATGCCACCCAGGGAACTCCCATAGTGGATTATGTCCTTAGGTTTAGGGAAAGGCTGAAGGAGCTTATGGGGACAGCCCAGAGCAACCTGGCAGCTGCCCAACAGAAACAAAAAGTGTAGTATGACCGCAGAGCCAGAGTTCACTCGTACATGGTGGATCAGGAAGTCATGGTCCTTATTCCGGTCCGGAAAGACAAGTTGCAGGCTCAGTGGGCAGGACCGTACAAAGTGGTTAGGAAGGTAAATGATGTGAACTATATTACAGAGTTATCTGACAGAAGGCAGACAGAAAGGATGTACCATGTCAACATGATAAAGCCATATGCTAATAGGGCTGACATGGTGTTTGCAGAGTGTAATCCTGGGGAGGAGATGGATGAAGGAGATCCCCTTCTGGACTTGCTTGAAGAAAGTAAGCAGGAGGGGAACATCTGGATATCATGGCAGTCACAGAAACATAGTACACACAAAACCATGACTGGGATGTAAACATACCAGGATACACTATCTACAGGAGGGACAGGGAGGGTAAAAGAGGAGGAGGAGTAGCTCTTTACATAAGGGAAGGAATCAAAGCAACAGAACAAAAGGGAAAGCAGGGAGGAGAAGAAGCACTGTGGGTAAATTTGGAGACCGGCAATGGCACCACAATCCACACAGGGATGTATACAGACCCCTTCCAGGGGAGGAAATGGACAAGGAAATGATAGAAAGTATACTTAGAATGGCAGAAAAAGGAGATATTGCTGATGGGTGATCTGAATATGCCAGATTTTAACTGGAGTGCAGTTGCAGCAGCCACTTTGAAGAGTGGGGTTATTCTAGATGCCTACAGGGGCATGCCTTAGACAACTAGTATTGGAGCCCACTTGAGAGGAGCAATCTTAGACCTGGTTCTCTCAAATGGAGATGAAGAGAGGATCACAGATGTAGAAGTGGGTAGCCATCTGAGAACTAGCGACCACCGAACAGTATGGTTCTAATAAACACAGCAATAGAGTCAAGCCATACAAAGGCAAAAGTACTGGACTTTAGGAGGCTGACTTTGCCAAAATGGGTGAGTGCTAAGGAATGCACTAGCAAATGGGCAGGAAGGAGGGTGAAGCACAATTGGGAATAATAAAACTGCCATCACAGAGTAAGAGCCTTTGTGTGAAGCAAATAAACAAAACGAAATAATGTAAGAAACCACTATGGTTCTCAAAGGAAGTGGCAGTGAAGGTTCAAGAGAAAATGAAAGCATTCAGGAAGTACAAGGAATCACAGAAGGAGCAGGACAGAGAACTGTGTCAGTTAAAGCTAAAGGAAGCTGGGAAGGCAGTCAGAACAGCAAAGGCCCAAACCGAGGAAAAGATAGCCAACTCAGTTAAGAAGGGGGATAAAACCTTTTATAGGTACACCAGGGAGCGAAGGATGACCAAGGGAGGGATAGTGAGGCTTAATAAAGGGAGAGGGTGGGCAGAGGGTGACTGTGAAAGGCAGAGATACTAAACAAATATTTTGCTCAGTATTTACGAAGGAAGAGGGGAGGTACCTAAAACAAACAGTAGAAACACTCTGGATACAGAAGTTGATACCAGCCCATTTACAGAAGAAAGGGTTCTGAAAGAACTCTTAAAACTGAAGGTGGACAAAGCAATGGGGCCTGATGGGATTCATCCCAGAATTCTAAAAGAACTAAGGGTAGAACTAGTGACCCCACTGACTACCCTCTTTAACAAATCATGGGAGGATGGGGTGGTACCCGAGGACTGGAGGAGGGCAGATGTAATTCCCCTTCACAAAAGTGGGAGCAAGGCAGAAGCAGGAAACTACAGACCTGTTAGTTTAACCTCAGTGGTAGGGAAAATGATGGAATCACTTCTGAAAGAAAGAATTGTCGAGTACATAGAGGCCTGAGGGGCACAGGACCCAAGGCAGCATGGATTCTCAGTGGAAAGGTCATGCCAGACAAATCTGATAGATTTCTTTGACTGGGTGACCAAAGTAGTAGATCAGGGAGGGTATGTGGACATGGCCTACCTAGACTTTAGCAAGGCATTTGACACAGTCCCACACAAAAGATTAATATACAAGTTAGCCAGCCTGGGAGTGGGTCCCAAGATGACAGCCTGGGTAAAGAATTGGCTGGAGAATAGGACACAGAGTAATAGTAAATGGAGTCCACTCTGAAGAAAGGGGGTTACTAGTGGGTACTGCAGGGTTCAGTATTAGGACCGGTCCTCTTCAATATCTTTATAAGTGACATTGCAGAGGGACTAGAAGGAAAAGTATGTCTCTTTGCAGATGAGACAAAGATCTGCAACAGAGTTGATGCACAAGGTGGGGTGGAAAGGATGAGAAGGGACTTGGCAAGGTTAGAGGAATGGTCAAATGTATGGCAGCTTAGATTCAATGCTAAGAAGTGCAAGGTAATGCACCTGGGAAACAAAAGCCAGGGAAGAGTACACAATGGGGGGTGAGATACTAACAACAACAAAAATTGAAAGGGACCTGGGGGTAGTCATATCAGATGACCTAAAGGTGGGCAAGCAATGTGAGAGGGCAGCAAGGAGGGCTGAGGGGATACTGGGATGCATAGGGAGAGGCATCACCAGTAGAAAGCAGGAAGTTATTATCCCTCTGTACAGACAGCTGGTGAGACCTCATCTGGAGTACTGCATGCAGTTCTTTAGACCCAATCTCCACAAAGACAGAGACAGGATGGAAGCTGTCCAGAGGAGGGCAACTAAAATGGTGCAGGGTCTGCACCGGTAGACATATGAAGAGAGACTTAAGGAGCTTAATATGTATAGCCTCGAGGAAAGGAAGGAGGGGGGACATGATAGAAACTTTCAGTACCTCAAGGAATCGACAAAGTCCAAGAGGGTAGCATCTTTTCAAAAAGAGGTGCAAGAACAAGGGCACAATTTGAAGATGGGGAGGCTCAGAGGTAATTTAAGGAAGTATTTTTTCACAGAGAGGGTTGTGGATGCATGAAACGGCCTTCCAGAGGAGGCTGTGGAGTCAAAAACAGTGGTGGAATTCAAGCATGCATGGGACAGTCATAAGGCAATTCTAGGGGGTGGGGGTAGGAAGAAGTAGGCTGCTGGTTAACTAGGATCTGCAGCTTATCCATTAGGTAAGGAAATGGGCATACTGGGTGGGCCAAGGGGTTCTTATCTGCCGTCAAATTCTATGTTTCTATGTCCTTTGTGGAGGCAGTTAAATTGCCTCCCCAGCTGACCCCAGACAAGATTCAGGAAGTAAGGAAGGTTTTAGCTGACTTTGCCCCATTGTTTAGCACCAAGCTTGGACTAACCCCCTTAGTGACTCATGATATGGAGACAGGGACACAGACGCCCATATGGCGGACAGCATATTGGGTGTCAGAGGCTATCCAAAAGGACATTAGGAGGGAAGTGGAGGAGATGCTGGATTTAGGGGTAATCCAGAGATCCCACGATACCTGGGCCTCACCCGTAGTCCTTGTGCCCAAGCCAGATGGCTTTACTCATTTCTGTGTGGACTATCATGGACTGAATACAGTCAGAAAGTCAGACGCCCACCCGATGCCCTGGATGGATGAACTCCTGGACAAGTTGGGAGGGGTGACCTACCTTATGACCATTGACCTGACCAAGGGGTATTGGCAGGTAGAGTTAATGGACAGAGCTACGGAGAGGTCACCTTCATTACTCTGATAGGCTTATTTGAATTTAAAGTAATGCCTTTCGGAATGGAGAACGCCCCGGCCACTTTCCAAAGGTTGGTGAACCAGGTGTTAAATGGTGCTAAGGAGTATGCTGTGGCATACCAGGATGACATTGCTATCTTTAGTGCCAGCTGGGAGGAACACCTGTCCCACCTTAGGGAAGTGCTGGGCAGGATACAGAGGGTCAGGCTCACTGTCAAAACTGAGAAGTGCTGGGTGGCCATGGGAGAAGTGGCATACCTTAGGCATGTGGTAGACTGGGGACAGCTCCATCCTAAGCAAATAAAAATAGAGGTGATCCAGGTGTGGCCCAGACCAGAAATGCAGAAGCAGGTTAGGAGTTTTCTCAGGACAGCAGGGTACTATAGAAAATTTGTACCCAATTACAGTACCCTGGCTACTCCCCTATCTGACTTGGTAAAGAAAAGGATGCCAAAGAAAATTACCTGGGACCCAGCCTGTGAGAAAGTCTTTACCAGACTGAAGGAGGCACTGTGCAGTGCACCCATTTTGGCAAGCCCTGACTATAGCAAACTCTTTATAGTTCAGACTGATGCCTCAGACATTGGTATTGGGGCGGTACTGAGTCAGACATCCAGCCAAGGGAAAGATCACCCGGTAGCGTATCTGAGTAAAAAGTTACTTCCCAGGGAGCAGGCATACTCCACTGTGGAAAAGGAGTGTCTTGCCATAGTGTGGACCCTAAAGAAGTTAAAGCCATACTTATATGGGCAACATTTTGTGGTACAGACTGACCACAACCCCCTGATTTGGCTGACGCAGATGGGAAAAAACAATGGTAGATTGCTAAGATGGAGTCTTGCTTTGCAAGGGTATGACATGACCATTCTACATAGGGCTGGAGCGAAAAATCAGAACTCAGATGGGTTGTCTTGTGTCTATGAGGAGTGAACTCATTTGGGAAGCTCATTCAATGCAAGGGATAGAGCCCCCAAATTCAGTCTAGGTGGGGAGAATTGTGACACTTGGACAGCTGGTTCTGATTACTCTATGCTTTTTGTAATACAAAAATGTGTTATTGAGTGTCTCCCATGAGACATGCTGAGACAGCATGTAGGATGACCCTCCCCCCCGGTATCAGTTCAAAAGAAAGGATATGTTAAACAGCAGATCTCTGTAAGGTGATTAACTTGCAAAAACTCGCATTGTATAGCCTTATTTAGGATCTGGGTTGTTTGAAGCTAAGAACTAAAATATCCATTTTATGACATCCTCAGGAATGGCAGTTAATTTCAACTGGTGCTGGAAAAACTATGTTACAGCTAGGTGAGAAAACTGCCGAGTTGTAAAAGGTCCTTTGATGTCTGTGAAGGATAGGAAGACACTCTAGATCAAAAGGACATGGGGAAACAAATTTCTGCTGATGTCACCTTCTGAATGATGAGACATCCTGGTTGTATGATTTTTTTTTTATAAGCAGAGGAGGAGCTGGGTGACTTCATGGAGAAGGCAGGTTCAAGACAGTGTTTTAATTATGCTGTGACTGACCTTTATAGTGAGATAGTCATGTTTGGACTCAAGCTACAACATCTATCAGCACTGTAAGGAGATAAGAATACATTAGATAGACAAGTCGAAGTGTATGGTTGGTAGGAATTTGCACTTTTAAACCTTATTCTTTAAAGTGAGTGTATGTTTTGTGATATATTGTTCTGTGTTTTACATTTTACATGTTTTATATATTTTTAAGTAAACATCTAATTTTAAAGAGACTACTTGGCGTGCCTTTGAAATTCTTTATTTGACAAGTGAAGCATATATGGTTAAAGTTGACACTGTGAAAAGCTTACTGGTTTACCAAACTGGGAAAAGGTAGGTGTTTATCTGAGGTCTTTAATAGAGTTTTTAAGGGTTCATTTTGTACATCTGGTTAGGTGCCCATAGGCAAAAGATATCTGGCATTTCCCCGAACAGCAGAATTATCTGAGCCTGTACATTGGGTACGCTAGCAAGCGGTTCACAGTTTGAATCCCTCCTGAACTTGAGACCAAAAGTTGATTCGAACACACAAAACAGACAGGAGGGTTACCCTTTTCTGTTCCTGTTCACAATACTGTGCTCGGAGGTTGGTACTGTGGAAGCAGAGGGCCTGACCTGTTGAGTGGGGTTGTGACAGCCTATAGTATGTGTTCTGTGAAGGAAAAGTTCAGATTAGCTTCCCCAGCACCCACAGACACAGACACAGACTGAGAGACACGAGAGATAGAGAAAGAGAGAGAGATAGTTGACGGTGGTTGCTGGCACCCCTCCATCATCACCTGATCACCAGTATATAATTACTGAGAGAGACAGTAAGGCGGAAAGAGGGAGATAAATGCCACAGTCCCTAGTGTGTGTCTCTCTGTGTGAGAGGTCGGTGGATTTCTCTGTATTTTTGAATTATGTGCTCCCACCCCACACTGACAGGCAAGGCAAAAACAGTGGTGAGAGAGACCGAAACAGACACACAGTCTCAAGGAGATCATGAGTATCCTCCCCCTAAAAGAGCGACAGATAGGATGTGGTCTCTGTAGAATAAAGATAATCTAGCCTCTGCTCTACTGTCAGTGTTGGTACTCAATCTTCCACATGTTGTCTGTCTGTCTCTGTGGCCCATATACAGGGAGGAACACAAACCAACTTTCTCAGTGCAGTAAGTCACTGCAAGGCAACTCTTCTTAAATCATGAAAGAAATGTGAAAGGAAAATGTGTGCCCTCTACTGGGATCTGAACCCAGGCCCCCAACATTCCGTGCTGTGCTCTAAGCCCTGAGCTATGGAGGAACTAATTTCTGAGTTCCTCCATAGTTCAGGGGTTAGAGCACAGTGCAGAATGCTTGGGGCCTGGGTTCAAATCCAAATGGATTGCACACACTTTCCTTTCAAATTCCTTCATGATATATAGGGAGAGTAAGAGCTGTCAGCTTGCAGAGTGAGGGACAGGCACTTACTTGCAAAGCACTGGCAGGTCACGGCGCAGTGAACTGAGCACATGAGTGATAGACAGAGTGGGAGCATAAGGTGCTGGAGAGAGAGAGAGAGAGAGAGAGAGAACGAGATACACACACACAGTGACAGCGAGATCAGGAGAGGAAGTGGAGAGGAAGTGGAGAACTGCGACAGCGTGTCTCTGTCTGTCTTGATTTTTGATAGATGGATTACTCTCTGACTGTGTCAGAGTTTGCAGCAGCAGGGTGTGCTTCTGGCTGTATGTTTGTGTGTAGAGAAGATCTTACTTCGAGAGGGCTCTTGCAGTATATTCTTCCAGGCCTCAACTTTTTCAACTCTTTCTCCATAGAAGACATCTTTTTCTTGAGGAGATGGGCTTCCAGGGACTGTTGGCGCCATTTACGGGTGGCCGCGTTAAAGTTGAGGCAATGCTGGCACTTGTCGACCGGATGATCGGGGCCCAGGCAGAAAAGGCACAGGTAATGGCCGTCCTTGTGTGGCAGTTGGACGCCGCACGAGTCGCACTTGTTTTTGTGCTTGGAGGGTGTAGGGGACGACATACACCGACGATGTACCTGACGACTGAAAGAATAACCAATTTTCCGTAAAAAAAGACGAAAGGGCTGATGAAGCATGAACTTTACTGCGAGGCACTGCACGAGCTAACGGCGGGAAAGAACTTTATACCGACGTCGTATGACGCCAGTCCCCTGACGTGGGGGCGGTCCCTCGCCAGGGACTGCTAGCTAGAAATTTTTCCGTGGGGTCCTGCCACCATCCGGCGTCAGTCCTATATGTAATTACCTACTGCAAGAGCCTCTCTCTCGAAGATATACTGTTACAGTAAGTTCTTATGTAACTGTACTTTCCTTGTTCCCCCGCACCCTGACCCATGACAGGTAGTGGTCACATAGAGCTGGACCATGACTCGGAGATAGAGCTTTCAGTAAACAGGTGCAATGTTGTTCCATGCACAAGTGCCCTGTTTCCATTCAGTCTGCACTGTACCTGTGTCAATATGATCATTTCAGGGTGTGATGGAGAGAAAGACAGACACACTGAGTGGAAGTGAGTGACAGTCCCTGTGAGCTGTGGTTGTGTGTGTCATAGTTTCAGACAAGGAGAGAGAGTGGGGGGGGGGAGGCAGCAGTGCAATGCCCTCCATAAAGACAGACAGAGAGACCCTAAGAGTGAGCTGCATATGAAAGCAGTGCAGTCATGTCACAGTCTCATATTCTAAGTTCCAGTCATTTCTCAGTAGTGTTTGACTGTCATTTCCGAGCTGCATATGGATGTCTCGGTTTGTGTGTCTGAAGTAAACGTGCTAGGAAGGTAGCAGACTTTATTATGCATAAGAAATATCACAGGTCACGTTAATACTATATCTGTGACATTTCCATGTGTATAACAGCAATTCAGTATGTAGTACTTGTGAGGGACTATTTTGTAAGGTGGCAGGATACAGTACTTTTCTTGCTCTTTAAACAGGGGAACCCCCTTACTGTGGGGTTTTCCCTTGTTTTGCACATACCCATGTCATAAGTGCAATAACCCACTCCAGGGTCTAGGGTTATTGGGGATTAATCAACACCCTGGTTGCTGTGAGGACACTCAGCATGCGGCCTCATGCCTCACAATGCACCTGGGATGTTGATTAATACCCAGTCCCCCATACACTGTCATGGGTTATTGTTTACATACTGTGGATTTCTGCAAACATTTCAATAATATGATCATATACATTTGCAAACTAGGGGATCTGTTTCACAAAAAGATTCACACTATCTCTCTCTCTCTCTCTCTATATATATATATATATAGATATATATAGATATACAGCACATTCACATACTTATATGTATATATATTTATACAATAGGGGTGTTGTGTATTCATTGAGAATAAAAGCATGTATTCTCATCCCAGTGAGAATATCGGGTGATGACATAGCTGAAGTGAAAATAAATCCATTTACACCTATAGTAGCTAGTCATCACCTGATATTCTCACTGCAGCATCAGTTAAGCACTACAAGCTGGAACTTCTTTTAAAACTGAAAATGAAATTATCAATCTACCTAATTACACACAACCTGCATAATGTGAAACTTACTTGCAGTTTCTAAAAAGCCAGAAGCTGAAAGCAGTACACTTGGAGCAGTACTTAGCACTGAAAACAAATTACAAAAACTTGACTAAAAACAGTATTTCTGTACAATGAGCTTTTCAAAATTAATTCCTAAACATTGAGAAGCACCACAGATGAAAAAACTAAAATTGCATCATCCACTGAAAACAGTGAACCTGGAACAAGAGATTTTCTTGAGCTGTTCTCAGTTCAAGTAGGATAAGGAGCCACTGCTAGACCCATCAGAAAGAAACAAATAATAAACATTCTACTTTCTTTTGCACACACTGACACTACAAATCTCCTCCCAGAAAGCGTTCAAAGCAGCTCACCAGTGACACAGACTCTGAATAACCAGTGAAGCTGCTCTGTCCCACATGTACCTGTCTTTCTCTGTGAGCCTTGGATATTTGTGCCACATCTCCACCTCCATCGATATCTTAATGTTGATATCCCTTCTCAGAAGCTGCGATGCAGAGAGGGCTAAAGAACTAAATTACTGTTGCACTAAGCACTACTAACACAATATAAAATAAAATCTCATAAATAAATAAATGTTATTTACACTGTACCAAAACAATAAACAGTCCCATTTCACCAATGGTCATCGAAGCACTCTGGAAGTAAACATACCACACACATCCAACCCATAAACACCAGCAAACCAATGAAATCACTCATTCCCCAACACACACCTAATAGCACCATGAAAAAATTTACTCCGAATCCACTACCAGCACAACCAAGACACCACTACACACCATATCAACCCATCACAACAGAGGATTCCAACGCATCACTAATCCCTATCACACAGTTGAGCAGACTAACACACAGCAGGCAAATCGCTGAGTAATAACACCAACTTAAAAAGTAACAACAACAAAACAGACCTCAGACACAATATTTCAATAGCAAAACCATACAAAAACAGTTGTTGCCTATTGTATAAATCGAACACATGATGGGCAGGAGTGGAATATGGAAAATATTCTCACTCCTGCATTGTGAGGCACTTGTGGGATATCCATGTCTCACTCTGCAGGAGTGAGAATATTTTCCATATTCCACTCCTGCCCATCATGTATCCTATATATATATATATTTGTTTTAATTTTTTATTAAACTCTAGGATTACAAATACCTTTGAGCAAGAACAGCTCATTTACAAAGGTTCCACGTCAGAGGATGGAGGGTAACATACATACAAAGGTAGACAATGATTTACAGTCATTAGCATATTTTACAGTTACAGTCATAAGTGTAGAGAGAATGCAGAGGGCAGCTCAGAGTAAAAGAAAACTATTCAGGAGGGACAGTTGGGTGAGCAGGGTAGGAGGAGAGGAACGGAAAAGGTGGGCAGGCTGAGGGCCTCTGTCGGAGTGATGGGTGGGTAGAAGCAGTGTAGGCAGAGTAGAGATAAAGGGCCAGATGTCTGGAAGGTGCAGTAATGGAGGGAGGGGTGTGAAAGATGGGAAGGCAGGAGTGGTGTAGTGGGGGTATGGAGGTGGGGGGGAGGGCCTGGATGGGGCAGGAACAGCAGGTGCCATGGTGCAGGTTGTTAGCTGTTAATGGTTATAGGTGACAGGTCAGAAGCAGCCAGGTGGACAGAGAGACAAACCCTTTAGGAAAAGCAGTCACATTGCATCATTGAGGTGAGGTAGAGTCAGAGATTTCTTTTGAAGGGTCCAAGCAAAGCAGAAGAAAGTGTTTCTTTGTTGAGGGTGTTGTACCACTGAGGAGTGCTGTGCATAAATGCCCACTGTCCCATTGTTGTCCTGCACCTGGGAACCTTGAAGGTTTGATTTTGGGTACTACGAGTATGCTGGGTACTATTAAGGGTAGTAAGGAGCTTTTCAACACCTGGGGGCATGAGCCCGAGGAGTACCTTTTTAGTTAACAGGCAGGTCTGGTATTGTATTCGACTGTGTAGAGGAAGCCAGCCAGACTGGGTGTACAGGTCACAGGTGTGTGTTAGGCAGGCAGTACCAGTTAGAAACCTGCAGACTTTGTTGAGCGACACTGAGATCCTGTGTAGGGCAGTTGTAGAGGCAGACCCATAGATGGCAAGACCGTAGTCAATGATGGAAGTGACAGAGCTGTAGATAGCCAGTCTAAGGCATCTATAGTCATACGGTGCTTGTGCTTGTGAAGCATACCAATACGTATGTTGACGGCCTTTGCTACATTGACAATGTGCTGAGCATAGGAGAGGGCACTGTCCAAAGTGATACCAAGGTACTTGAACTCAGAGATATGTTCGAGTGAAGTCCCCGAGTGGTTCTTGATGGAAAGGGGCAGAGATCTGAACTTGCACCTTGCGTGACAGAATGTCATGACTTTAGATTTGCTGTGGTTCATGATGAGTTTATGTGTGCTCAGCCAATCTTCAACATGCTTAACGTCTAGCTGCAGCTGGTGTTCCAGGAGTTTGGTGTTATGATGGCTTGTGAACAGGACTGCATCATCCGTGTAGAGTAGTATTTTTTTTGGTGGCCGATGCTAGGGAGGCTGTTCAGAAAAAGGGAAAAGAGTAGGGGTCCCAGTATTGACCCCTGCGGGACTCCAGAGAGGACTGACTTTTCATCTGAAGTGACACCAGCAATCCTAATGCGTTGGACCCTGCCCCTGAGGTAACTAGTGAACCACTGCTGTGCGTCATTGGAGAGCCCAATATTAGACAGTTGCCTGAGTAGGAGTGGATGATTTACAGTGTCAAATGCCTTTGTTAGGTCAATAAATACTGCCCTCATTACTGAAAATCTGGAGGAAATTTGTAGTGTCTTAAATAACTTTTTTTGTAGATCTCCCAAATTGTGAAATTCCTTGTAATTTAGACTTAGAACAAACTAATGTAGCGTCTATACAAAATAAATGTCCTCCATTTAGATTTAAAATTTTGACAGTCACTAAAGTATATAAAATTCTTCAAAATATAAATGCTCATAAGGCTTTTGGTAGTGATTGTCTGGAAGGTAAATTCTTAAAACTAGCTGCTTTTCATATAGCACCAATTATCACTTATTTATTTAATTGGAGTCTTCGAATTGGATATTTTCCCTTATCTTGGAAAGAGAGTCGAGTAAAACCTGTTTTCAAGGGGGGATGCGGTAGAAGTTAATAATTATAGGCCCATAGCCTTATTACTTCTTTTGTCGAAATGTTTTGAAAAACTTGTCTCTAGCTAGATAATGGAATATTTGGACAGATACAGTTTGTTGACAACTAACAATCTGGTTTTCGAAAAAACTATTCTACTACAACAGCCCTTTGGAATTTTATGACCAAATAAATAGGTCATTGGGGGAAACTAGGGAGACAGCTGTTATTTTGTAGATCTTTCAAAGGCTTTTGACCTGTGGACCACCCTTACTAATTGAAAGACTTCATGAAATAGGCATGAGGAAGATCCCTTAAATTGGTTAAAATCTTATTTGGATGATCATTCCCATAGAGTCGAGGTACATGGATGTTTGTCAAGAAAGAGGAAAGTAAATAGAGGAGTTCCCCAGGGATCAATTTTAGGACCTCTTTTGTTCCTAATATTCATAAATAACTTGCCATCGACTATAGAAAAATCAGAGATTTGACTTTATGCCGATGATATGGTTATAATTGCATCCGGAAAAACAGAAGAAATATTACAAACTAACTTGCAGCCTGATTTTAGAAGAATTGAAGGGTGGTTCACCAGGTCAGGGCTGATAATGAACACAAAAAAAACAAAGTGTATGTATTTCCCATTGAAAAAAGTGGTGAACTTGTTTATGATTTATCCATTTATACAGGAAATCAAACTAAACTAGAACAAGTTAAAGAGTATAGTTATTTAGGGATTATATTTGATGAATATCTGACTTTTTCAAATCATATTATTGCACTGATTAAAAAAGTAAATAGAAGGGTAGGGGCGTTAAGAAGAAGTACTGATTGTTTATCTTTTTTAGATAGAAAAAAACTGGCAGATCAGTTAATTATTCCAGTGCTAAGATATGGAGAATTAATATATAGAAATGCAAATAAAACTCTATTGTCTAGATTAGATAGAACTTATTATCACATAGCAAGATATGTATTACAAGGAAACTATCGGATTCATCATTGTCTATTGTTGAAGAAAGTGAACTGGTCACCTTTAGACATAAATCATAAGTGTCATTGGTTATCTTTAATACACAAAATGAAATATTCATCTGTAAATCATCCAATTTATTTAATATTATTTACAGTGAACAACTATCAAAAACAGATATTGACAAGATCAGTTCACTTAAATAAGATAGTTGTAGGTAAACATTATAATAAATATTGGGACAGGTCTTTGCTATATCAGGCTGCTAGTTTTTGGAATTCTCTTCCTGATGAGGTAAGAGAAATTCCAAATTATTCATTGTTTACTCATGCTATAAAGGAGCTACATGCTCACATTTGTGAGTGTTAAATTTTTTTTTTTCTCTAAGGTTCCTTGGGATTTTGAGATTTTATAATTTAGCTATTGTAAGTCTTTTATGTATACCGTGTTGTTTGTATATTGTGGTGTTTGTATTTATATGTATTTAACATGGAACTTATTTGTATGTGACTAGTTAGGAATTTACACAGGTCTGTCTTGTAAACTGGATTATGTCCAAATGACATGTATTACCTGTATAAAAATAAAATTTTACCTACCTACCTACCTCACACAGTTGCCTTGGTCAAACGTGGCATGGATGAAACTTGTAAATTCCAACAGCGCCATGGTGGTACTATGCTCTTTTCTGAAGCCATGCTGCTCTGGGCATTGAACTTCATACTTATCTAGGAATTTGACTAATTGGTCTGAGACAATTCATTCCAGGGCTTTAAATAAGGGGTGGGAGGAGTGAGATGGGCCTGTAGTTGGCGTGTAGGGCCCTATCTCAGCTTTTATGTACTGGTGTGACAGTGGCCAGCTTCCAAACTGAGGGGAATTGCCCCAGTCTTAGGAAGAGGGTGAAGATCTTAGTCAGGGGTTCAAGGATTTCATCTAGAACAAGCGAGATCAGCTTCAGGTACACAGAGTCACCACTGTACCCGGTATTTTGGATGGCCTTGCTGATATAGGTTCTGGCTTCATGTGTTGGTATCTCTTTAAAGAAGAATTGTGGAGTTGTGTGCAACTGTGGTGAGATGTTATAGGGGTAGCGGATGAAGGTGCATCAAAGAAGTTTGGTGGAAGAACACTGTCCAGGTTGGAGAATGCATTGTTGAAAGTGTTGGAAATAGTGCCAAGGTCAAGCGTTGGTGTTCCATCGATGTTGAGCATAGTGGATGGTGCCTTTGGATCCTTGCCTGTGAGTTCTTTCAGGTAATTCCAGACGTTTTTACCATTACCCCAAGAGTTGGTTGGTGACTCCTTGAAGTATTTGCTTTTAGCATTCTGAATCACTCGAGTGCAGTCATTTCTGGCAGCTTTATATTTTTGTATGTTCCCTTGCATAGGTGTTGCTCTAGCACAGTACCAGAGGTGGTCCCTGTGTTTCAGCCGTGCCACAAGCTCAGCAGTTATCCATGGGTTGCCCTACCTTTGACCTTAATCTTTTTCAGGGGTGCATAGATATCACAGGCCGCTGTGAAGTGGCTCATGAACAAGTCCAATGCTTTGTTAGTGTCATTGATTGTTTCAATTGGTGTCCAGTACAGGTTGCATAGATGGCATTTTAGCAGCTGGAGAAGATGCCCTTGTTTAAGTACCCTGGTGTATATTAGCTTAGGAGGGGGCTTGCTGAGTTTGTTAGCCAGGAGCAGATGACAGGTGAGTGGTCACTTATTGAGTCAGTGAGTACTGAAACCTGAGAGATTCATTCAGGGTAATTTGACAGAATCCAATCAAGAAGGGTGAACGTCCCAGTCCTATAGTTGCACCTGGTGGCAGTGGGGACAAGCTGTGTGAGGTGTTGTGCCGTGATAGCATCCTTATAAACGCTGGCCTCAGGCGAAAGCCAGTTTATGTTAAAGTTGCCCAAAATAATTATCTCTGAGTTGTGGTGCAGGCTTCTGAGGTATTCCATGATGCCATTGAAGTCAATGGCTTGGCCCTTAGGGGGCAGGTAAACAGAGATTACAGTAAGTTCCTTATTGTGGGCCCCAAGTAGAACTTTAATGGTGAGTATCTGAGATGGGGAGCCTTGGATAGGGGAGGGAATGATGTGACCCATGTAGGTATCCCTTAGGTGGATGGCACAGTCTCCACCTCATTTTGCAGACCTGTCCTGTCTGAATAAGGAATAGCCAGGGACTGAAACTGCAGTGTCTGGAATCCTAGGGTTTAGCCAAGTTTTGCCAACAGAGAGGATATCAGGCTTGTGTTGTTGTATCCATGTATATAAGTTATCAAGCTTGTTGAGGAGGCTACAGTCATTGATGGAAGTGAGGGTGAGAGACCCTTCCCTCCTGTTCAGGGGTTGTGCTGTCAGGCCAGTTGATCCTGGATTGGGGTGAACATTACCAGAGAGCAGAAGCAGCATAAGGAAAATTCTCAGGAGATAGGTTTTGAGCATTTTACATATCATCTTGTTTGTTAGTCTTCTGTGCTTCCCAATGCCAGGGCACTGTGGATGACCAGCTAGGTTGTAGGTTACTAGTATTTGTTGAGGGTACACCAGGGGACTGACCGCATTGAGTTAAAGAAGGTATCCAATGTGCCATATTGGGGTGCAATGGGCCAAGGTATCAGCATAATGCGATCCCGTAGTCATTCCTAGTGTGTAGTGCATGTCATAAGGAGGTGCTTTCAGTAGGAGTGATTGGTACAAGATGAGCACAGGGAAAGGGGGCAGTGTATTAGAATTATCACCACTACAACTTACTATGCCAGTTTTAGCTGGCCCAGTGGCGCTGAGGGTTGAGTCACTGGATGCCACACCTCATGCTACACCGGCAACCCAGGTTTGGGAATGAGCTTGGGTCGTTGGGGGTTGGCAGGGGATGACTGGGATTGAGCATCGGGAGACAGCTGTAGTAGTCCTTGGGTGGGCTGGGGACTCTACACCGTGCTGCAGCGACCCCTGGGGATGCCCGGAGGTACCGCATGTAATGGTGTAACTGAGGGGGGACCACAGTGGACGTCAGCATGTATGTGCATGGACATCATTGCACATCCGTGATCCTAAATGGGGAGAAACCGGGGAAAATGGTGGCATGGGTTCATGGCAGCTTGATAACTGCAGCTCTGTCAGCCAATGATGCCTGGAGGCATGTGCCAGTACTGGTTCCTCACCGGGCATGGGGGCTATGGGGGGCCCCTTTCGCAGGTGTAGTTGTATCTGCTAGCTGGGCATGCGAGCTTTGGGGTTGGCGGTGGAGTGGAGCGGTGGTTGGATGTGGAGCAGGACTGTGGCTGCAAGGTAGAAAGTGTTAAATGATAAAAAAAGAAAATGCCAGTTTAGGCAGGACATGATTGGTTTCTGGGTAAAGGTAGTCACTGTTATGGGCAGTACTAGCAGCAGAGAGTGTGAGCTGCCGGTGAGGAGAGGGAGTGGTTAGGCTGAAAGGACTGATCCAATGAGAGAATGATTCCCAGTGTGGGAAGGGTGAGAGTGTATTTAAAGGTGGCCTGGGAGGGGGAGGGGGGATGGCATGAAAATACTGAGTACAAGAAAATAGCTAGTAGAGCTAGATGCAGAAGAAAAAAGGTGCTCCAATAGCCGTGCTGCCTAAGGCCATCAGGACTAATCACAGGCCACTAGCAGCAGCACTGCACCAATCAAAGTCTATCAGCAAAGCTCTGGGCTCCAGTGGCGTTGGGCGCTCGTACCTTGCAAGGGGATCCGAGTCCTAGTTCCAGGAGGGTGGTCACAGGCAGTCGGGTGGTGCTGGTGCAGTGGCTGAGGTTGCGGCCGTTAGGCACCACTGGCAGTGGTGGTGCCATCGGTGTGGGCAGGATCCCTAGTGGGGAAACAGAGAAAAGAGGCTGGATTAAATGGACTGAGAGAACTGAGAGAGGGGGCAGGAGGCTGACAGCAGACCGTCAGCGAGGGGGGGTTGGGGTGCAGATGAATGACAAAGACAGAGTTGAAGTAGCAGTGGGAAGGGTGAAAATTCAACAATGGGATGTACAGAGATGCAATTTAGAGCAAGGAGGAGGGGAGTTAATGATCGGGGGAGGGTAGCGACAGCGTGTTCTTGGATGAGTCAAGCGCCAGCCAAGGGGTGAGAATAGGAGAAGGGGGAGAGAGAGGAGAGCAAAAAAGAAAAGGAAGATTTAGCATACTGGAAGGAGCTTGCTGGTGTGTGGGAGGTCAGGACAACATCAGAGCAAGCTGTGGGAGGCTTACAAGCTGAAATTGTGGTAGTAGTCAGAGGGGCAAGAGAGTCAGAGGAAAGGAAAACAGTAAATTTTCAGTACAGGCTTACACTTTAGAATTTAGGCAGCAGAACTCTTAAAACTTAAATATTCAGGCAGATACAATGTAACGGCAGTTTAGGAATTAACAAACAGTCACACCACAGCATAAATCTTAAACAAAGCACACAATTAAGAATACTGAGTACAAGAAAATAGCTAGGAGAGCTAGATGGAGGAGAAAAAAAAAGGCACTCCAACAGCCATGCTGCCTAAGGCCATCAGGACCAATCATTGGCCACTAGCAGCAGCACCACACCAATCACAGTTTAGCAGCAAAGCTCTGGGCTCCAGTGGTGTTGGGCATTCATACCTTGCAAGGGGATCTGAGTTCTAGTTCCAAGAGGGCGGTCACAGGCAGTCGGGTGGTGCTGGCACAGCAGCCAAAGTTGCAGCCGTTGGGCGCCGCTGGCAGCGGTGGTGCCATTGGTGTGGGCAGGATCCCCTGCAAGGGGATCAGAGTCCTAGTTCCAGGAGGGCGGTCACAGGCAGTCGGGTGGTGCCAGCGCAGCGACCAAGGTTGCGGCTGTCGATCGCCGCTGGCGGCGGTGGTGCCATCAGTGTGGGCAGGATCCCTTGCAAGGGGATCCAAGTCCTAGTTCCAGGAGGGTGGTCACAGGCAGTTGGGTGGTGCCGGTGCAGTGCCAGCGCAGCGGCTGTTGGGCACCGCTGATGGTAGTGGTGCCATCAGTGTGGGCAGGATCCCTTGCAAGGGGGATCTGAGTCCTAGTTCCAGGAGGGCAGAGACACAAGGGAAGACAGAAAGAACGGAGACAGCAGAGAAAATGTGGGACCATCAGAGTGGCCAATTCCTTGGTGCCACTAGGAAAATCTGATTGTGCAATCAGACAAGCAAGAGGTAGATGAGTGACAGAATAGAAGAAAGCTGAACAGAGCCTTACTTTTAACTCTCTCTCTCTATAACAAACGGATCAGGGTTTTACTCAACCCTGTTACAGTAATCACCGTCTAATAGAAGTTATGGCTATGGTCTAGTTTAACATTCTTATGACACCATGGCATTCATAAGGCTTTTTTTGGTTCCCCTCAAAAATGCCTAACTAGTTTTCTTAACTATCTGTCTTTAGCATAAATGAATACAGAGCTCTGCCACTTTGTTAAAAATTCTTCCTGTTTTATCACCGAGTGTACTTGTTCTACTTTTAACATATATTCCTCCTTTTTTGTATCTTTCCATGATGTCTGTAACAATATTAAATGGTCTGTTTAGTTATACTCTGCTATTAAAATAGACAGGCTGTTTCTGAAATGTGTGAGTTTATCCTCTCACACGTGTCTATTCATGATGGTGACCAGCATTTGTACCACAGGCTTATACCACAATCCAGATCAGCAGTTTAAAGTAAATTGAACCTCCAATAAAGACAGCCCTCTAACTGAAGCTTCAGCTACAAATGGATGATTTTAAACCCATGGCTACAATTAGAATATACTGTATCTGGTAGTTGATGACAGCTGACTGAAGAATGCAATAATGTGGTAGGGATCTAGTGGAGTATTGCAAGGACGAAATGAGTGCTGATCTCATGACTAGATCTGAAAAATGTTACAAAATTAATAAAGGAAATAAAAGTACATTGTTGGTAACAGTGTGGATGAAAACATGACAAATGGGTGGGTAGGTTCCACTGACTTGACTGAAAATGAAGTCAGACAGAAGATTACGACAAACTTCCCTGTTTAATGAATGCATTTAATTTCTGGCCAAAACAAAAATGGAAGATGTTGTTGGTAACAGTGCTGATACTTTAATGGCGTGAACCTGAGGAAGGGTCAGGGGCCCACTGGCCAAAACAAAAATGCAGTCAAAATCTTCAAAACTGCATTATGACATGAATGCATTCTATTTCTGGGGACAAACAACATAGATTGCATAGCTTTTGGTAGGCTATAAGCAGTCGTGTATAGTGGTTAGATATGGGCAGCTCAGGGGTATTTACTTAGCTGTAGGAACTGCAGTGCTACACTCTTCCAGAGTACACTGTGGAGGTATGGAGGCTGACCAGTCTGCAGGAGTGTGGCAGCACTCCACTTGGAGCTAGCATCAGTCTAGGCTGGGGAGTTGGTAGGTCCATTGGCACATTTGTTCAGCAGTTCACTATAGTTGGAGGTAGTGCCAGGTGACTGGAGAATGTCAGATGTAGTTCTGCTCCACAAGGGAGGGAGCTGTGAGGAGGCTGTCAACTACCGACCAGTTAGCCACGCATCTGTGGTGGAGAAGCTTATGGCAACCTTAATAAAGCAGGATTTGGTGAAATACCTAGAAAAGAACAGCCTTCAGGATGATAGGCAGCATGGGTTTGTGGTGGGCAGGTCATGTTAGACGAACCTAATTAAATTTTTTGATTGGGTCACTATGGAAATTGACAGAGGCCACCCAGTGGACCTACTCTTTGACTTCAGTAAGGTTGTCAATGGGGAGAGGTCAGAGGAAGAAGTTACAAGTGGGGTGCCACAGGGATCAGTGTTGGGGCCAGTCCTGTTTAATGCATTTATCAGTGATATCAGTACAGGTATACAGGGCAAACTTGCCCTTTTTCAGATGTTATCAAGCTAGCTGGGAGGGTGGATAATGAGGAAGCGGTTTGGGACCTACAAAGTGTCTTTCAGAGGCTGGAAAGATGATCTAACATCTGGCAGCTGAGGTTCAACACTAAAAAATGCTAAGTGATGCATCTGGGTAAGGGGAATCTGAGGGCAGTCTACAGGCTTAACGGGGTCCAGCTTAATGCCTCTCATGAGGAAAGAGACCTGGTGGTCGTCATTTGCAGTACCCTTAAACAGACCAGCCAATGCAACACAGCTTATAGAAAGGCCAGCAAAATGTTAGGTTGCATAGGGAGGGGATTTGACAGCAGAAACAGGGAGGTAATACTTCCGCTATACAGATCCCTGGTAAGGCCGCATCTGGAATATTGTGTCCAGTTTTGAAATCTACACCTAAAGAAGGATAAGAATAGACTGGAGACCATCCAGAGAAGAGTGACCAAAATGATTCAAGACCTCCCAAGGGCTCTCATATGAGGGCTGGTTAGAATCATTAAATAAGTTCTCATTGGAACATAGGAGGGAGAGGGGGGGACATGACTGAGGCATACAAGTACCTAAGAGGAATAAACAAAGTGCCCTCATCTAATCTGTTCTGTAGAATTACCAACTCCAGCACGAGAGGTCACGAGTGGAAGTTGA
Source organism: Neoceratodus forsteri (assembly GCA_016271365.2). Lineage (NCBI taxonomy): Eukaryota > Metazoa > Chordata > Ceratodontiformes > Ceratodontidae > Neoceratodus > Neoceratodus forsteri. The sequence goes on from CM057458.1 coordinate 561,801,904, forward strand.
GGGGGGGAGTTTCAAGAGTGAGCATAGGAAACACTATTTTATAGAAAGGGTGGTAGAACCATGAAATAGGTTGCCCATTGAGGTGATGGAAGCTAAGACAGTGACATCATTCAAACTGGGGTGGGACAGAGCTAAAGCACGAACAAAAGTAGGGAGAACAGTAGGAATATAAATTAGATTGGGGTTTAGGTCCTGTTATTAGAAAAAGTTGCAGGAACACTTGGGCAAACTAGATGGACCTTGGTCTCCTTCTGCTGTCATTTTTTCTAAGTTTCTACATATACCAGCAGAAGAGTAGGTCAGAGTAGGAGCCAGGGGTGCCTACTGCAGCTCCTCTTCCTCTGTGACCTGAAGGGTTTACAATGGGGTTGAAAAGTAATGGACAGGGAGGGGGGTTGGCAGATGGCAATGACTAGGCAAGGGACCTGGTACTGCAACATGCAACTGATTCAAAAATATTGAGTGAAGTGGTACAGTACATGCTACTCAACCTCCCAGAGAAGGCACCCTGTTGCAACCAGATCCCCCAAGGCCACTTTAGCAGCGATACCTACAAGGGAAGCAGGCAGCATGGGAGTGCTAAGAAGAGGGTACTCCTCTTAGGGGATTCCATAGTGAGGGGTTTCAAGAATGTAGTCTGTGCCTCAGAATGGGAGGCAAGTGTAGTACGCTGTCTCCCAGGGGTCACAGCTGATAGAACACTCCCTTGGGTGGCAAGTTTGGGTAAAAAAGTAGGTGGAAGTCACAGAAACAAAGACAATGATGGCAGAAAAAGGCCAGTGGTCTATCCAGTCTGCCCAAGTTCCCTATAAAACCCTGGGACCTATTGTCCATTCAGGGTCCTAGCCCCCCCTCCTCCTCCCTCCTAGTTTCCTTCCCAATTTTCTACCTCCAGTGACCACTATACCCTTCACTCTGTCCCAACCTTGACTGAAACCAGCAACTGTTTTAGTGCCCACCACCTCAGCTGGTAGACTGTTCCACAGCTCACCACTCTTTCTGTAAAATAATACTTCCTCATGTCCCTCCTGAACTTCCCTGCTGTCAGTTTCCATTCATGGCCCTGTAACCTCAAACTAGCATTCAAGCTAAAAAGCTCCTCTCAGTTCACCTTGTTTGATCCTTTTAGGAACTTGAAGGTCTCTATCATATTTCATCTCTCCCTTCCGGTCTACAGTGAGTACATGTTCACTGTTCTGTTGGCCTTGAATCACTTTTGTCACCCTGTACTGCACCTTCTCCAGCCTGTCTCTATCCTTCCTGAGGTGAGGGCTCCAGAACTGGGTGCAGTACTCCAGATGTGGCCTCACTAAAGATCTATAAAGATGTAGTATTATCTCTTTCCTCCTGCTACCAATACCTGTCCCTGTACACCCCAGTATCCAACTTGCCTTACCATAGGCCTTGTTGCATTGACTCAGTTGCTTGAGGGTGTCACTGATGCTAACTCCTAGATCACATTCCTCAGCCATAGTGCTAAGGCTCACCCCATTCATTCAGTAGTCAGATGTTATTATCCATCTAGGAATGAATGACCTTGCAGGAAGTCCTTTAGGAGAAGTGAATGCTAGTTTTAGGGAGCTGGTTTCCAGGCTGAAAAAGTTGGCCAGTAGTGCGACCTTCTCAGAGCTCCTCTCTGTGAACAGACGGTGGGACAAAATGTAGGAATTTAATTAAAAGGTAGCCCGGTATTATGTGGGGGAAGAGCTCCTCCCCCACAGCCTATTTAAAACCAACAGCTGACTTCCGCTCTGCTTAGAGCGAGTCGCACTCACTGCGCTCACTTCGTGCTGTGTGCTGGAGCTGCCCCCCCTCACTTTCATCTCCCTTCTCTTTCCTGCCTTTCCAACACCTTTTTGCTTCATTTGTTTTCCCCTTCCCTCCTCTCCGTTTGTTGTTTTTTCCCTTTCTTGGGGGGGAGGATCCCGCCTGCCTCCAGCCACAGCTCCAGTTTGTGCCGTTTCATTCGCTCATTTGGCTCTTCCATAGATTTCACCTGACCAGCTGTCTTACGCTCGCTTGGATGCCTTGTGAGCTGCCACACTCCATCTACACTTCTTTTGGCTACGTCGCTTCTGCTTTCTTGCGCAGGACCCTGACCCTCACAACCTCTTCACTTTAGCCATGGCCTTTTCATGCATTTGCCCATTGCTCTGATTGCTGCTATGCTTGTTTTGGATATTCCTGTCGTGGCAGTTTGTTCGGGCCCTCCACAACAAGAGACGTAATTTGGCTGCTCCGACTACTCAGCTGATGGCCCGCATGTCCTGTTCTGTGCGTTTGCTGCCATTTGCATCATCCTTCTGTGTGGCCCGTATCTTCTGCTGTTCATCTCCAGGGCTGCTCAGCCGCTCATGACTCCATCCTATGCCCAGGACCTTCCGTTGCTGGCTTGATTGCTTCATGCTCCATGTATGCTTCGTGTTACCAATTTACAACGTACCTGCCTCAGGTTTTGTTGTTCGTCTCAACTGTGTGGTACAAGCAGTTCAACCTATGATTAGCGTTCTAGCCCTTATTGCCATCGCATATCCTGCCCTATATTTTTCCTTGCCTTGCATTAGCCTGGATGTGACACCTTAATCTTAATACTGCTATTATACTCTGATCCCTTCTTGGGATTCACTATTTGACTTTTCCTATGTCGTGTGCTTGGATTGTGAATTATTTGTTATCCACTGAGTGACTTACCTTGTCTTTGCTCATACTCCATCTTGGGACTATGAAATTCATCTCTCCCTTCTACTGCTATGCTCGCCTCATTCCCTGCTTCATTGTTAGAGGGCCTCCTGGTTCTTAGCTATGCTTCCCATAATTCAAGTTTGCCTCACTGCCCGATTTGACCCTTTCATTACTGAGATTCTAGCTATATTATTCCGCAGCCTGTTGACTTAACCCACCTCCGTACTACACTCACCGATGTATCTGGATCGGCCAGTCTATGCTGCAGTGCAGATATTGCTACTGGACGCTTGGATTCAGCATCTTACCCTACCAACCAGTCTACGATGGCATATATTATCTGATATGGTACTGTTACTCAGTTTGTTTCTTGTCAGCACAGGCAGCATTTTACTTGCTCCTTACCCTTAGCCCTATTAACATCTTGCTGACCTGCCTGCTCTGGATTATGTCTGGACTCATCGCACTATTCCCTACTTTTCTTGGATGCTTCTCGCCATGTTATTTCAATTCCTTCGGAGTTACTCCTGTTGCAGCCATGGACTTCCGGCTGAGCTCTATTCCATACTGCCTTCCTCAAGTTTACCTGATGTCATGGCTTGATCCACTACAGTTCAATATGCTTATTATTTCTACTCGAGTTACCACTTCATCCACTCCGGTCTTCCTTGCACACTTGCCATCCTCTACCGTCAGGGTTTGGCAGTGTACAGCATCCTCATAGTATGCCTCGGACAGTATTCTACAACATGGCATTGGGATTTCATTACCTTTTGTATTCCATGTGCAATCTAATCTTTGCAGCGTCACTTTTGTTTCTGCATTACATACAGCTAGACATTCTAGCACCATTCCTGTCTCCACTGCAACCTGCCTTCGCCCATCGGGCTGGGAGGTTTACCTATTTATCGCTTGCTTCTACGTGCTGCATTCACCCATCGGGATGAGAAATTGACCTGCTGCTACTCTACTTTTGCAACCTGCCTTCGCCCATCTGGCTGGGAGATTTACCTACTGATCGACTGCTCCTACAACTTGCCTTTCCCCTCGAGCTGAGAGATTTATCTACTACTCGTCTGCCTATATGACCTGCCTTCGCCCATCGGGCTGGGAGGTTTACCTACTTCTGCTCTACTTCTGCCTCACCAGATCAGGGCCTGGAGATTCCCGCATTCTATTATTTGCCTACCTGCTGCCATGTCCTCCAGCTGGCAGCTCCTTTATTGGATCCACATCTGGACGTTTCTTCATTCCTCCTCTGTTCTTGGATGCTTGCCCTGCTGCTCAGCCGTGTGGACTTGCTGCCGCTTCACCCTTTCCAGGACTTAGTTGTGCCTCTCATGAAGACCTTATCCTGATTGTGCTCTACCGCTTTTTTGACCCTGTGACAACGCTACTCCATTTGCCTCAGCCTCTTCAGTTATCTCCATCCAGGACTCTTATGTTCGACTATTCAGGTCTTGTCTCGTTATTGCTGCCTCCGCCATTGCATTCCTACAGTTTCAACTGCTATTTCTCATCCAGTTGCCATTTCTATGCCACAGTCTCTTCAATGCGATCCCTGCCAGCCTCGATCTACTGGATCCATCAGTCCTCAGCACCATTCCATTCTCTACGTCTGCCTTACAACTGCAGTTCTGCTCTGCTCTAACCTGCCTCAAGATACGTCTCCTGGAGGCTGTATGCCACGCACTATTCATACTGACTGACTTCCGTAGGTCTGGCTGCATTTTCCTGTTACCTGGAGCTAGTTGCCTCTCTACTATCCTCTCCAGCTAATGAAAAAGCTGCGCTTCTCGTCGAAGGACTAACTGCCACGCTCTGTTTTACCAGCAGACTTCCATGGGTCTGTCTGCGCTTCCCATACCTGGAATCAGCCGCCCCTCTCTTCTACCTCACCAGCTGTCGGTTATGCTGCGCTTTCTTCAGGGGCTGATTGCCACGTCTTGTTCCTTCTCATCTGCCTTTGTGGGTGCAATCCCTGCTCCTTCTACCTCTCACTTCAGATTAGCAGTACGACTGACTTGCTTACTTTTGGGCTCACCTTATTCTACTACTTGGATGCTTCATACCTTGCACCAGTGTCTCCTATTATCCTCTACAGCTTGCCAATATTCCAGCTCAGCTCTATAGCCATTGCCTTCATATCAATTCCCAAGACTATACTTCACTTATCAGAACTGGATTCATCAGTCAGTAGCCTGGCTACAAGCCTTCTTTCATGACACGTACTATACAAGCCCTCAGTTAGAAATCAAGAAGTTGTACTACTTCTATTCATCCTGCCTTGTTGACGTCAAGTTTCGATGCATTTATCTGCGTCTGGTCTCCTGTTTTGAATTCGTCAGTCATCAACTTCATCTCCACCATCATACATTTCCTGGATTATGCCCTCTATCAACTGAAGTCTGGAAGAAGGTTCTTCATATATCCATTCTCCATCATTCCAAATTGTACATGGATTCTCAGACTCGGACTTTATTAGGAGGAAATTACTTCACTGGACATTTACAATTCAGTTCTTTCTTAAGCTCCGTTTATCTGGATTGAATTCTACAAATTAGAATTCAGATTTAGCTGATTATTTCGTTTAATTAGGATCTCTCTCCTTTAGTACGCCCAGAAGGATGGGTAGGTCAGTAGCCATGGGTCCTCAGAGGTTTCCCCCCAAGAGGGTTTTTCCTCTCCTGAGTGTTACTGGTCACACTCTCCAGAGTTGGAGGAGGCGATCGTCTATTCATATCATTAAGTTGTTATGCACGACTTCTTCAGCATTCAGTTACAGAACAATCGTTGATATTTATTCTTTATTTGGGGCTTTCATAATCCTAAACCAAGCTTCCTTCCTACAGGTGGGATACAGAGAAAGGCCAAAACCATCAAATATTATCAAATGACTCATTTCAAGCATCCAAGTACCTAAGCACAATACATTCTATGCTATTATCTAGTAAACATTGTCCTCTTTCTGCTGGCCTCTGTATCCAACAGCCTTATTCATCATTCAATTATATGTTACATAAGCACTGAGCTATGATCCACACATAATTAAAGGTAGTCAGGTATTATGTGGGGGAACAGCTCCTCCCCCACAGTCTATTTAAAACCAACAGCTGAATTCCGCTCTGCTTAGAGGGAGTCGCACTCACCCACCATCCTCCCCAACACCTCCTCCTTCTGCGGCACTCTTATCCCACTGGGGGGCTTTCGTAATTCTAAACCAAGTGCCTTCCTACAGGTGGGATACAGAGAAAGGCCAAAACCATCAAATATTATCAAACGACTCATTTCAAGCATCCAAGTACCTAAGCACAATATATTCTATACTATTACCTAGTAAACATTGTCCTGTTTATGCTGGCCTCTGTATCCAACAACCTTATTCATCATTCAACTATATGTTACATAAGCATTGAGCTATGATCCACACATAATAACTGTTTAAAATGGTAGTGCTCTGAGCATGGTTTTAGCTCCCTGGTAGAGTGGGGTACTTTTCAGAGGGATAATGACCCATTTAAACTGTGTGACTTCCATCCAAACATGGAGGAGACAAGGGCACTGGGGCAGAAGTTTGAGGCACAAATTTCTGGGGGTTTAAACTAGCAGGGGGGGCTGAAGCTAGGAGTGTCTAGAGGGGGCACTCAGGTGAGGGAGAATCAGTTAATACTCCATTCACTAGCGGGGGCATTAAGGGAGTTGAGGTAAAATTCAGTTGGCTTATGTGGCAAGGAGGTATGTCAGGGAGTACAAATTATAATAGGCAGAGCAGAGGGGAGGGAGGGAGAATGAATATGGGGTGGTGGCAATAAAGGATGGGCAGGAGGGCTGTTAGAAAATGCATGGGGGGTCAAGGTAAGGATAATAGAGGCAGGACTGGGGTTCAATGGCAAACAATGAGTGGCAGGAAGGCTGGGGGAAAGGCAAATGATGGTCATGGAAAGCTGAATGCTAGAAGCCTGGGAAACAAAATGTTGGACCTTATACCATAATGGTGTAGGTAGATTTTGCTCAGCATATCTGAATCTGAGGTATCCAATGATAAAGACTGGGATCTTGTTGTGTCAGGTTACACAGTCTATTCCTAAAAATAGGTGCATTGGTGTCTAGTGCACTTACTTGGTCAATAAAAGCTAAATAAATAATTAAGGACAGGCAGAAGGGTAAGGGAGGAGTGGTGGCCTTGTGTATAAATGATAATATAGAGGAGACTATGGAAGCATCAATGTGAGATGAGGGAGACGTAAAGTCGGTTGTGGTGCAGCTGACGTGGGGGGGCAAGTATGAATATAGAATCTTGACTGCCAGGTAAAAGGAAGGAAAAAGATAGGGCATGGGGGCACAAAATTAGAAAATCATCAGCAAGTGGGCTGGAAGTACTAATGGGAGACCCACATTTACCAGATGTAGACTGCGTGATCCCAGTGGCCAAGAGTACCAGAATTTAAGCATAGGTAGGGGTGCTACAGGACTGCTGTTTTGTACAGGGGTTAAGGAACCTACTTGAGAGGGGATTATCCTGGCTCTCATACTTTCTAGTGGGGCTTAAATAGGGAATGTTTGGGTGACATAGCCACTGGGGTTCAGTGATCACAATTCAGTGTGGTTTCCAAATGACCTGATAGTCCATCAATCCAACTGAAAGACAGAGACTCTATACTTTAAATGGCAGAGTTTGGGAAAATGGGTGAGTTGCTCAGGTAGAAATTTGTAGAGATAGGAAGTGCAGATAGGGTGGAGGCTAAATGGGTATGATCAAGAGAGGGATAGCTGAAGCAACTGATGCCTGCATTAGGCAGATGGGTAAAAAGAGGAAGTAAAGAAATCAGTGTAGGTTACCAAAGGGGAAGGGTGCTGAAGTTAGAGGTAAGAGGGCAGCATTCAGGAGTGTGTGGGTGATCAGAATGTGAGCAACAGGGGAGAATATTTGGAAATGTTAAAAGAGGCCAACAGGACAGTCATGAAACCAAAGGCAGAAGGAGTCAGGGATGGAGAGAAACCTTCTTTTATTATGCTAAGGAAAAAGCAAAATGAAATAGGGAATTGTCAGGCGGAAGAGCTGGAGCTGATGGGTGGGGACGGTGCTGTAGCAAAAAGTCAGAAATTCTGAATAAATATTTTTAAGTATTTAGAGTGGAAGAAGGTAGATCATTCCCATATTTTTGGATCAGGGCTCATGGATTGCATGGCAACAGACCAGGGGTAGGAATGGTATCATAAGAAAGAGTACTTAGGACCCTGAAAGTAAATAAATCCAGGAGAACCTAAAGCATGCAAACTGGGATGTTGAGAGAGAGGCGAGACAGACACTGGTGGCAACACTGAATGAACTGCTTAACTACTCTCTTGAAGCAAGGGTCATGCCAGTGCATTCGAGGGTCATTAATGTTGTGCCACTCCACAAGATTGGGGGCTTAGATAATCTGGGAAATTACCTGCCAATAAGCCTGACCTCAGTTGTAGGGAAGCTGCTGGTTACCATCATAAAGAGGTACTTGATGCAGTTCCTGGAGGCTTACAGAGTTCAGGACAGGAGACAGCATGGATTCATAGCATGAAGGGCATGCCAGATTTCTATAACTGACTTTTTTTAGATCAGATTACAAGTGCAGTGGCTGGGAGACAAGTAGTTGACATACTGCACTTGAGCATCAGCAAGGTATCTGACTGTGTACCACAAGGACATCGTGGTAAAAAAACAGTAGGGCCCGAGGGTGAGCAACAAACTCACCAGATGGAGAGAAAAGTGGTTGATAGGCAGTACTCCACTGGTGGTAGTTAACAGTGAATTCATGGGGCTCAGGGGACTGCCAGTGGGGTGCTGTAGGGATCAGCCCTGGGGCCGGTGTATTCAACATCTTCATATGTGACACAGCAGAGGGTATGCAGAGCAAGGTCTATCTTTTTGCTGACATCAAGATCTGTGGGAGGGCGGACAAAGAGGAGGGAATGAGGGATATGAAAAAGTATCTAAAAAGGCTAGAAAAGTGGTGTAAGATGTGACAATTTAAACTCAGTGCTAGAAAATTTAAGGTTATGAATATTGTTGAAAAAAAAAATCCAAGAACTGACTATTTGTTGATGAGAGTGAGGCTGGTTGAAACTTTTGAAGAAAGTAACCTAGGACCCATTATCAGCGACAACCTTAAATCATCAGCCCAATACAACAAGGCATTTGGGAGGGTGAGCAGAATGCTGGGGTGTATAGTTATAGCAGCACGTTCACCAGCAAAAGGAAAGAGGTGATACTGCCCCTCTACAGGTCCATGGTGAGACCACAGCTAGAGTACTGTGCTCAGTTTTAATCTTCCTACCTCAGGAATGACAGGGATCACTTGGTGATGGTTCAGAGGAGTACTATGAAATTGTTAGGTGGCCATAAGGGTGGATTTTCTGTGTAAAGAGAAGCTGGAGAACCTGAACGTACTCACTCTAGGCTAGAAGGCAGAGGGGACATGACTGAGGCCTACATATTCTTGAGGGATGTTGACAGGGTAATTAGCACGATAGTTTTACAGTAAATGAAAATACAGTAACCAGGATACATGAGTGAACATCGATGCCAGGGAGATTAAAAAGGGATGTTAGGAATTATTTTTTTTCCCCAAGATCTTAATTAGTTTTTTAAATATTAAAATATACAGAAAGATCATCACTTGAGCCACATTTTATGTAATGCAGCATATTTTAGAAAATGTTTCTGATCCCATTTCTTGCATATTTCCAAAAAATAATCATATTTCAGTAAAGATGAAAAATCACTGTAAAAAATAAATTAATACATTAATACTGAAAAAAGAAAAACAAAACCAAAACTGGGGAACACGCGTAAGTGTTGATGTGCAAGAAATTAATATCCTTATTAAGGGGCTCAGTATAAAATCTATTTCACACCATTTTCTGCCTTTCTGGTCTATCTGATTAATTATGTATTAATTTCTCTACTCTTACAGTATCTAAAAATATGGCAATCCATTTATGTGTATCAAAAGGCATCATTTGCTGCACACTCCAGTTTGACGGTATCAGGAATTTGTAGCCAACATAGCTAATGAAACAATTTTGCATTATATTTTATTGAGAGATGTTTTAGTGTAGTCACGTAACAGGAAAAAAAGAGTTGTATTATGTGCAATGGGTTTATTTATTATTCTCTGTATTTCAAACAGTTTGTCTGTACCATTCTTGCACCCTCTGGAATGACCAGAACTGATGATAAAAGGTACCCTTCTGTTTATATCCATGTCAGCATAAATTATTTGCCCTACAACCCATCTTTTTTTTCTCCCCCAAATGTTTAACCAGGAGTAGCACACTAAGCTGAAGCTTGTTTACAGGTGCAACCTGGGAGCACAGGGAAATTAAGTGACTTGCTCAGGGTCACAAACACAGTATGCAAGTGGGGGCTATGGGATTCAAACTCAAGTCTCCAGATTTGCAGCTCACAGCCTTAAACCACGGCACTATACTGCCTCTCTGCTGAATAAGATAGATGAAAGATAGACAATGTATTTAAAAACATCTTTCTAAGAACCAAGGCACTGTAAATAGTCATACTATAAAAATCAACATAAATATCTTTGGCAGTAATAGAGGAAAATTACGAATTCAAAAACAATGCAGATATCCATGGTTATATCAATCTCCTGCAAAAGTCTGTCTAAATAGGACCTAGAGACAATTTTTTTGTTGAATAGACCCATTTTTTTGCATTAATATCATTTGTATTTTTAATCAGTCTAGTCCATGTGTTTAATGTACTTTTTCCAGAGTCAATTTCCCATTTGTCTCTAAGTGTTTCTTCTAGCTTATCTTGTTTATAGTTTATTATCTCCAATATTTCTACATAAACCTTGTCTACTGTTATAAGCTCAAAATGTTTCAATGTTTTCTGTTCTGTTAATCTAATTTTATTCCAATTAGGTTTAGTTTTATTTCCATAGCTGTCCTTAATAAAATAAAGAGATGTTTAAGCTGGTTGTAGTCGGTACAATTCAAATGAATCCCTTCGCTCTCAAGGCACTTTAAAGATGGGAAATCTTGATCTATAAGGTCACCCCACCTATAACCCCAAATATTTTTATATAGAGTATTGAATTAGTTTTGGAAGTTACCCCTTCAATTGCAATCTTCTGACTTATCCATGGCAAGGATATATTTTTATTTTTATGTAAATAACCTGTGTCATGGGTTATTTCATGGCCCAGTCCACACACCTTAAACCACACCCTTCTGGCCTGGGTTCTCTCCTCACACCAACACCACATTGTTACATCAGGTATATTGACGGAAGCTTTTCATGACCACTGCATTACATATTGTGTCAATACAGTCTGGCGCCCTCCCTTCCCCCAGGTACATCTGGTCTAGGTCCCTATTGTCATTAAACAAGGATGCTCTACTGGATGACCTGTACACAACAGACTGGTCTTCCATTCTCACTGCCCCTGATATAGGTGTCACTCTCTCACTCTTCCACTCAATTTTTACTTCAGTTTTAGACAAACCTGTCCCTATCAGGAAGCCTAGGGTTAAGTCCTCCAACCACCCTTGGATCACCTCTGATCTCACTGATTTGTGCAAGACCCATGATCAAGCCTAGGCCCAGTTCAAATTCTCATGCTCACTGTTGACCTCTACTCCTGTAGAGTGCTTAAAAACTCTTGCAAAAAGGTCATTCATACTGCCAAATCCTTTTACTTCAAGGCCAACCTCCAGAGCAATCTCAACTGCCCCACCATGTTTCGTAAGGTGATCCACTCCCTCTTTAATCCCCAGCCCAGTCTGCTCCCCCAGTCCTCAAGATAAATAGTTCACCAGTCCCTGATCTTTCCTCTGTTGCTGCTTTCTTTGATGAGTTTTTCACCACATGTGCTCTTACCTCTTTGCCCTCTCCTAGCTCCTCTGTCCTCCCTCTGTCTCAACATGCCTCTCTGTCCACCTCCTCTTTGGGTTTCATTTCCCTTCCCTCTCTGCCCGGGAAACCCTGCTTGCCCTCTCTTCACTCAATCAGTCCAAATCTAACCCTGATGGTCTGGACCCTATACTCCTCCATCTTTTAGCTCCTGCCATTGCCTTCCCCCTCACTCACCTCCTCAACCTCTCCTTCACCTTCTGTGCTGTCCCTCAGGCTTGGAAGGTGGCAAAAGTTCTTCCCCTTCACAAAGGAGTAATCCTTCCTCCCCTGGCAACTTCTGTCCTATCTCCCTCCTCCTCTCTATTGCAAAGTTGCAAGAGAAATTGGTCTACGCCTAGCTCTCTGACTTCCTAGTCTCCTCCAACTTCCTCTCCCCCTTTCATTTTGGTTTTCAGAAGTACCATTCTGCCAACTCCTCTCTGCTATATGTCACTTACTCCATCCTCTCTGAGATGGATTGGGGCACATCACAGTGGACATTTTCATCTGGCCAAAGCTTTTGATTCAGTGGCCTATCTGATCCTCCAGGACAAGCTGAGTTCTGCTGGCCTCTCAGCCCCCACTGTTGAATGGTTCCATTCCTACCTTTTGGGCTGTCAGTAGTTGGTACAGGTAAGTGGCGTCCTGTCCCCTCCACTCCCTATCCAGGATGGGGTCCCACAGAGCTCCATCCTAGGTCCCATCTTCTTTTTCCTCTACAACTTCCACTCAGAAACATAGACTTTGATGGCAGATAAGGATCGCTTGGCCCATCTAGTCTGCCCATTTCCCTACCTACAGGATAGGCCGCAGATACTAGTTAACCAACAGCCTATTTCTTCCTCCCCCCACAAGAATTGCCTTATGTCTGTCCCATGCATTCTTGAATTCTCTCACAGTTTTAGACCCCACAACCTCCTCAGGAAGGCTGTTCCATCCATCCACTACCCTCTCTGTGAAATAATACTTCTCACATTGCCCCTGAACCGCCCTCCTTCTATCTTTAAATTGTGTCCTTGTTCTTGCAGTCCTTTTTCTGAAAGATGCTATCCTCTTGACTTTGTTGATTCCACTGAGGTACTTAAAAGTTTCTATCATGTCCCCCCTCTCTTCTTTCCTCAGGGTATACATATTAAGCTCCTTTAGTCTCTCCTCATACGGCTTCTCTTGCAGACCCTACACCATTTTAGTTGCCCTTCTCTGGACTACCTCTATCCTGTCTATGTCCTTGCGGAGATGGGGTCTCCAGAACTGGACACAGTACTCCAGATGTGGTCTCACCAACTGTCTGTACAGAGGGAATAACAACTTCCTGTTTTCTGCTGCTGATGCCTCTCCCTATACATCCCAGTATACCGCCATCCCTCCCTACTGCCTTCTCACATTGCTTGCTAACCTTAAGGTCATCTGATATGACTACCCCCAGGTCCCTTTCCCTTTTTGTTGTTGTTACTACCTCCCCAACCATTGTGTATTCTTCACCTGGGTTCTTGTTTCCCAGGTGCATTATTTTGCACTTCTTTGCATTGAATCCTAGCTGCCATACTCTGACCATTCCTCCAACCTTGCCAAGTCCCTTTTCATCCTTTTCATGCCTCCTTGTGTATCAACCCTGTTGCAGATCTTTGTGTCATCTGCAAAAAGGCATACTTTTCCTTCCAGTCCCTCTGTAATGTCACTGATGAAGACATTAAAAAGGACTAGACCCAATACTAAACCCTGCGGTACCCCACTAGTAACCCCTCTTTCTTCAGAGTGGACTCCATTTACAATTGCCTTCTGTGTCCTGTTGTGCAGCCAATGTTTTACCCAGGCTACCACCCTGGGACCCACTCCCAGGCTGGTTAATTTGACTATTAATCTTTTGTGTGGGACTGTGTCAAATGCCTTGCTAAAGTCTAGGTAGGCCATGTCTACAGCCCCTCCCTGGTCTACTACTTTGGTCACCCAGTCAAAGAAATCTATTAGATTTGTCTGACATGACCTTCCCGCTGTGAACCCATGCTGCCTTAGGTCCTGTGCTCCACTGGCCTCTAGGTAGTCAACTATTCTTTCCTTCAGAAGTGACTCCATCACTTTCCCTACCACAGAGGTCAGACTGACAGGTCTGTAGTTTCCTGCCTCTGTCTTGGTCCCACTTTTGTGAAGCGGAATCACATCTGCCTTCCTTCAGTCCTCGGGTACCACACCATTCTCCCATGATTTATTAAAAAGAGTAGCCAGTGGTTTCACTAGTTCCTCCCTTAATTATTTTGGAATTCTGGGGTGAATTCCATCAGGACCCATTGCTTTGTCCACCTTCAGTTTTAGGAGTTCTTGCAGAACCCTTTCTTCTGTGAAAGGATTGGGATCGACCCCCCTATCAAGAGTGCTTCTGTTAATTGGATTAGGCACTTCCTCCTCCTCTTTTGTGAATACTGAGCAGAAATATTCGTTCAGAATCCCTGCTTTTTCACTGTCCCCCTCTGCCCACCCACTGTTCATTCTATTCAGCCTCACTATCCCTCCCTTTGTCTTTCTATGCTCACTGATGTACCTATAAAAGGTTTTATCCCTCTTCTTAACTGAGTTGGCTATCTTTTCCTCAGTTTGGGCCGTTGCTATTCTGACTTCCCTCCCTGCTTCCTTCTGCCTTAACTGGTACAGCACTCTGTCCTGCTCCTTCTGTGTTTCCTTATACTTCCGGAATGCTTTCTTTTTCTCCCTGCCTTTCACAGCCACCTCTTTTGAGAACCATAGTGGCTTTTTCTTTCATTTTGATTTGTTTATTTGCATCACTCAAAGGCTTGTTGCCTCTGTGATGGCAGTTTTGATGATTCCCCATTGTTGCTCCACACTTCCTTCTAGCTTGTTTACTAGTGCTTTTCTGAGGCACTCTCCCATCTTTCCAAAGTCAGCCCTCCTAAAATCCAGTACCCTCACTTTTGTATGGCTTGACTCTGTAGCTGAGTTTAACGTGACCCACACTGTTTGATGGTCACTTGTCCCCAGATGGCAACCCACTTCTAGATCTGAGATCCCCTCACTGCCCCCATTTGAGAGTATGAGGTCTAACATTGCTCCCTCACGAGTGGGTTCCAAAACTAGCTGTCTGAGGCTCGCCACCTGTAGGGCATCAAGAATGGCCCTGCTCTTGGATGTGGCTGCAGCAAATGTGCTCCAGTTAACATCTGGCATATTCAGGTCTCCCATCAACAGTATCTCCCTTTTCTGCCATTCTAAGAATGCCTTCTATCATATCCTTGTCCATTCCCTCCCCTGACATGGGGGTCTGTACACAACCCTGTGCAGATTGTGGTGCCTTTCCAGTCTCCAAGGTGACCCACAGTGCCTCCTCTCCTCCCTGTTTACTCTTCTGTTCAGTTGCTTTTATCCCTTCCTTTACATAGAGAGCTACTCCTCCCCCCTTCTCCCCTGCTTGTCTCTCCTGTAGTTATGTACCCTAGTATGTTAACATCCCAGTCATGGTTCTCTGTGTACCATGTTTCTGTGACTGCTACGATATCCAGGCATCCCTCTTCCATCAAGGCCACCAGCTCAGGGAGCTTGTTGCCCAGACTACGGGCATTGGTACTCATTACCCTCCATTTCCTGCCTTACTCCCTTTTGCCCCATCCCTGTCCTCCTTGCCTTTGTCACTTTCTCCATTTACCCCAACCCTTCTCTGTCGAGCACCTCTATGTTGGTGTTTGCAGACTACTATAGTGATTGTTTGGGGGCTTGGATTTCCTGCCCTTTCCAGTGCCTCCCCTTGGCTAGTTTAAATGCTTGCCAATGAAGCATTTAAACCTATCACCTAGGATCCTGGTTCCCTCCCGACAGATGCAGCCCATCATGCCAGTATAGGCTTGCATCACTCCAGGACCCCAGTCCCCAATGAAGCCAAATCCCTGAGCTCCACACCAGTTTTCAACCACTGATTGAATCCCATGATGAGGAACACCCTAGCCTCCTATGCCATAGATGGGCAGCACCTCCTAGAAGGTTACCGTGTGTACTTGACCAAGGCCCTCCCCAATTCCACAAACTCTTCCTGCACTTCTCTAATCCCTTTTAGCCAGGTCATTTGTCCCTAGGTGGACAATGACATCCAGCTCCCTCCCCTTTGCAGCTGCTCCGGCAATCCTGAGGATTCGCTCCCTGTCCCTCCAAGCCATGGCACCAGGCAGGCACCTTACCTCCCTCTCCCCTTCCTCCCACAGTTCTACCTTCCTAACAATGGAGTCCCCCACCAGGAGTTGTTTCCTTCCCCTGCAGAGTCCACTACCACCCTCCTGTGGGTCTCCTTTGTGGAGGTTCCCAGCATCCTCCTTGGTCTCCACTGCGGGTGCCTCCATAGAGGAACCACACTTTGCTAGAATGGCATAGGAATTGTGCAGAGGTACAACTGGAGGGATGCGCCTCTGTTCCACCACTCTCACCCTCCCTGAGCCCACTGTGGTCCAACCGCTCCTCTTTCTTGGCAACCTCTGAGGCAACGGCAGTGGCACTGGTGGTCCCTGGATGGAAGAGGGGGTTCCACAAATCCTGGCCAACTCAGCCTGGAGATGAGCAACCTCTTCCCTCAGCCCAGAGAGGTGACTGCAGATGGGATAACACCACATCCTCCAGAACATCTCCCGGAAGACTGCTGCTCCACAGCCACTGCACTGCTCCTCTCCAATCATGTCTTATTTCTGGCCCCTTAACTGTTTGCAATCCTTACTCTTTCCTCTGTTTTTTTTCCTCTCTCTCCTTACTTTCTGCCTGTGTGCCCTTTAAGCTCCTGATTGTCCTGTTCTGAGACAAGAATATCCTATATTTCTCAGTAGACCACTTGCTTGCTCAGAGGCAGACCTCCAGCAGCTAGAGGAGGCCGGAGAGCTACTCTTGCCCTTCTAGAATGGTGGGTCTTTGGTGGTTCTGTGATCACTCACTTCCTGCTCCCAAACAGGAAGTTCCTGTTGTCAGTCAAATCCTGTGCCTTTAAAAATAGAACTAGCTTTGGGTGGCGGGGAGGGCAATATAGTCCCAGCAGAGAAGTCCAGTCACACAGCAGTCCTTTCTCCTGGTGTCTTCTGCCAAGCTATTAGCAGAATCTTACTAAGGCAATCTTTAAATGTAGCTTCCTTCTAGCTAAGGCACTCCCCCTACTTACTAGATCTTTCTACAAGTAATTTAAACCTCACAGCTATTAAGTCCTTTCAATCACCTGAGATTTACACCTAGATAACTGTTCAAATACCCATTCAGTTCAGTTAACTCAGACACACACACACCCTATTTTTTTTGTTTTGTTTGTTATTTTTTTTTTACCCTAAATTAAAGGTCCAAGTACAAAAGTTCTTCTTCTTTAGTCCCAGCAGAGAAATCCAGTCACACAGCAGTCCTTTCTCCTGGTGTCTTCAGCCTGTGTTAACTTGCATATTCACATGTGTGCACATGATACAGTTCTCTACACCTCAGGCCCATCAACTGAGGTTGTGGAAGTCTCACTGCAATAAGATTTCCACAATGTCCTCTGAAGATTTCAGGCAAACTAGCTCTGGGTCAGTACCAAGAAAACAGTGTCCATGACCTTTGGATCCAGACAGAAACTGAACAGGCTTGCTCCACACCCTTTCTTCACCACCCTGGATGGTTCCCCTTGAAGTGGTTCACTCCATCAAGTATCTTGGTGTGTGGCTTGACAGCAGGTTTGATTTCTCTGCCAACATCAATGCCATCCATGCCAAGCTCCACTTCAAGCTTGGTGCCCTGTACTGTAATAAAGACTGCCTGTCCCCTCATGTCCAGTGGGAGCTGGTTCCAAGAATGGTTCTCCCAGTCTTTGACTATGCAGATGTGGTTTATAGTATGGCTCCCTCCTCTTCCCTTGCCAGAATAGACACCCTCTGTAATGTCTTCTGTTGTTTTGCTACAAATTCACCCCCTCACACTAATCACTTCTCACTCTACTTCTCCCTCTCCATCCTCCCTCTTCCCTCCTGTCGTCTGCATCACTGTGCATCTTTCTTCACTAAATACTGGTTTAAGGCACTGTCCTCATACCTATCCATGTTCATCTCTGCCATTTCACCTGCCTTGTACTCCCTTTACTCCTGGGATCACCGCACCTTCTCCCTCCCCCACCCTCACTCCCCTGCTGGGCAGTCAGCCTTCTCCTGTTGCCTTTCCTCTCTCTGGAACCTGCTCCTTTCTTCCATTCATCTCTAACCCTCCCCAACTTTCATTAAGTGCCATCTTAAACTCCTGTCCCCCCTCTGCACCTGTCAACTCCCCACCTGCCCCACTCTTTAATCCTCTCTGCTTGCCAGTTGAGGATCCCTCTCTGGGGTCACTTTTACATCTCTTAATTTCATTGCACCAATATGTTGAACCAGTTGTTATATTTTATCTCAGGATGTAGAGTGGATCATGTTCCTTAAATCCACTTCTGTTATTTTGCACCTTTTGTCATGTCACAGTACATTTGTGTGCACTTCATTTGTATGGCATGCATCAGTATTATTGTATTTGCTTGATTTTATCCCCATCCACTTCACCTCCTCCGGGTTGCACCTGGAAATGAGCCTTAGCTCAGTGTGCCTTTCCCAGTTACCAATGTTTAAATAAATAAATAAATTTATTTCTTTATGCTATGGAATTTCAGGGGTGTCCTCTGCATAAAAAACTTTTATAAATTTAGAAAAAATGCCACATAAATATGTAACAAAATCTACAAGCACTCTAATATGATAAATGGAATCTGACCATTCTTATCGTAAAAACTGCATAATTTATTAATAGGTAGTGCAATCACACAAAACTTATTATTTTCACTTGTACAAAACAAATCTTGACATTTCAAACTTTTCCAAACTTGTGCAAAACTTGAGCAAAATGGTAGTCTGCTTAAACAGGAAAAAGTCCAGTCACTTTGCCCTTGGGACATTTTCATGGCTCAATTGCCTAATGCATCCATGCAGTTCAAACTAATCCAGTTGTTGGAGTTTGTATTGTTGGTCCTCTGGCATTTAATATGCTTTTTGCTCAAAGCCCTAATTTCCCAGAGCATATAATTCAACCACAAAGGAGCAAGTACTAGACACCAACACCGGCTTGCCATGGCCATCTAGGTAATTTTGTGGAAGACATTTCTAGTGGTAGACTTAAGGTTTTTGATTTATTCATCCTGTATCTTGACATTTTTTGAAATCCTCTCTGTCTCTTTCATCAGCACTGGGAATCATTGCCAGACTTAATTCTAATTAACAGACTGCCCGCATATGTGTTCATCTTATATTCAGTACAATAAGTGTTATTCCCTACGATATCTTTGTTATTTCTTACATGGTTTAATACAGGTTTGAGTGCAATTATAAATAGGATGGTGGAGAGTTAACACCTTTGTTTTATGCAATTTTGTAGCAACAGACTCTTGGAGGTATAAGCCATTAAGCCAGAAATATGCAGATGGGAGTTGTACAACTAGTGAAATAATATTGATCTGGGGAAAAGACAATGGTAAGGCAAGGCAATTTTTATTTATTTGGCACTCTTTCCAATGGCTAAGGATGCCTTACAACAGTAAAAACAGCATAAAAGCAATTTAAATAATATAAAATTAAATAAATAAATATTAATAAATTAACAGTAAAGAATTTCAGTAAGCTAAACTGTTAGGCCTATGCAAACAAACAGGTCTTCAATTGATTTTTAAAAGGCTCCCATCATTTGAGCAGATCTTACTACCTCTGATAGGGAGTTCCAAAGTAGAACAATAACCCAAAGGCCCTGCTCCCAGATTGCCTGAGGGGGGAATGAGGGACCTGCAACAAGCCCACATCAGTGGATCGGAAGGGGTCAGTAGATAGCAGTAGGTCTTTCTGGTAGCTAGGAAGCAATCCATGTAGGACTGTGAATGTTAGCAAGCATATCTTGAAGGTGCATCAGACTGGCAACCAGTGCAGACTGCGCAACACTGGCATGATGTGGTCCCTCCAAAAAACTTCCCACCACCAGGTGGACCACAGTGTTCTGGATCAGCTGCAGGAGGTGCATCAAGCCTTCAGATAATCCTAAATAAAGAACATTGCAATAATCCCATCTGGAGGTGACAAAGGCATGGACTATCATCTCCGAGTCAGCTGACACTAGATATCGCTTGATCCTGGCAATATTACAGAGATGCTAAAAAACATTATTGTCAGCTTGCTGTCCAGAACAACGCCCAGATCCTTCACCACATCTACAGCTTGAAGTATCTGACAATTTACAGATGGTAAAAAAGGTCACCACTTTGTCATTGCCAACCCATGCCAGCCTAGATCAACAATCATAACTTCTGGCTTACCTGGGTTGAGACGCAGCCAATTTGAGGCCATCCAGTCCACGACGTCTTGTAGGCACTGTCAAAGCACTGAAACTGTATTCAGTCCATCCAGAGTGCAAGACAGAGCTGAGTAGCATCTGCATAGTGGTGAAACAGCTTTATACCATCTAATGATCTCACCCAATAGCAACCTGTATACATCATACAACATAGCAGCCAAAATCAAGCCTTGTGGAACCCCACAGGAGACCACATCTGCTCCAAAGATGTAATTACCTAGAGCCACATGCTGGAATATCCTGGAAATGCAGGACTCACACCAGCACAAAACCATGCCTGTGAGCCCTTCATAGTAACTTCCATAGGCAATCAATCAGCACACCATGGTCCACTGTGTCAAATGCAGATGAGAGATCAAAAAGGACAAAGACTGAACAAAGTCCCTGGCCTCTCACCACAAGGAGGTCATGCAGCACTCTGATAAGAGCAGTCTGAGTACTGTGATGAGGTCTTAATCCAAACTGGAGAGGATCATTGATGTTATATAGCTCCAGGTAAGCCTCAGACTATGTGGCAACCACCTTTTCAATCACCTTCCCTACAAAGGGGAGGTTCAATACAGGCTTGTAATTACCCAGACTGTCAGGGTCCAAAGATGGTTTCCTAAGGAGGGGTTTCAACACTGCCTTTTCAGAACTGATGGGAAAACACCATCCCTCAAGGAGCACCCCAGATGTTTGGCATACACTGGCCCTAGGGATTCAAGGCTACCAACAGGCAGCCAAAGAGACCCAGGGTCTAGTATGCAGTAAGTAAGGCACAGACCCAAGATCACCCAAACCACTTCCTCTTCTACAACCAGCTGGAACTCAGCCTAAAACAGCAGGCTGACATTGCCCTTCCTACCCTGGATTATCACAGGCCTATGACAGACTGCATGAGGCTATCTCAGTCTGAGTGGAGGACACCTTGTCAAATAGAAAAAAAAACAGCTGAACTCTGTATTTATCTGTGGACAAAACTCACTCAGACCACAGACAGAGAGGATTTATCAGTCTGTCTACAGTGCAAAATAGCTGAGCTGTCCGATTTTCATTTGTGGCAATATTCCTTGACAGGAATGCTTTATCTTTTTCAAGGTAATTGCCCTCTGATATTCACCACAGTGGGTTCTAAAAATGTAAACATGTATTACTATTGCAACAAATCAAATGCTGTAGCTACATCAAGAGGATTGCCACTTTTTCAGTTTTTTTTTCTCGTTAACTCAAGATATAGTGCACTTTCTAAAGGCCTTGAAATATTTGTTTGCTTATTTGTTTATTTGATTTTTACAAAACACTCCTCAAGGGCTCAGAGTACTTGTACAATGGTCTCAGAGTGCCTGTACAATAAATAGCATACATCAATGTAACATAAATAACATAAAACCACATTACAAACTATATCCACTCATACAAGAAATATCCACTTATACAGTACTAGACAAACACAGACCTAATGACAATTCAATTTAGCAGCTCTGATTACTGAAAGGCTCTCAGAAATAAATAGCATTTTAGTTGCTTTTAAATGAAAATACAGAACTGGTGGTTTGCATCTCTTCAGGGAGCACATTCCATAAGGTAGGAGCTGCCACTGAAAAAGCCTGACCACCAACAGACTTCAATCAGGAAGAAAGAACAGCCAGCAGACCCCTTCCTCTAGATCTTGAACCCTAGGAGGGATGTGGGGAGCTAGGAGATCACTGAAGTACTGAAGGCCCAGTCCATTCAAGGCACAGTGCATCCTAACTAAACTGACTGGTCTTGGTGTATCTAGGCTGGTAAATAACATTCAGTACTCTCTGCAATAAGCTTGACTATCAATTTATATTCAAAATTTATGAGAGATATTGGCCTATATGTTTCCATCACAGCCGGGTCCTTATCCTCCTTTAATGCCAAAACTACCAAGGCTTCCAAACAAAGAGACATAGAATTTAGAAACATAGAAAGAGACTTAGACATATAACTGCCTTTCGTTATGTCATTAATCGATAAACTCAGTCAAGGCAAAAGTATATCCAAACTACAGTAGGTAAAACTCACTGCTAAATCCATCATTACCAGGTGATTTGATTTTTTAAAGGTCTGGATAGCACCGTCTATTTCTTTAGGGGAAAAAGAGGAACCATTGATTGTACAATTTTTAAAGGGATATTGCTGTAAATACTGAATTATTGCATCTTGTAGAAATACTGTTTGTTGCTGGTATATGGATTTACAATGCATTCTAACATTTTCTGCAGTGTCACTGTCCTCAAGTACCATACTACATAGATACATAGATATTGACAACAGATAAGGACCTCCAGTCCCACCCAGTCTGCCCAGGCATACTACCTACTTGTTAACCGAGGAGCCTAGGTGTCTCTGGTAAATTTGCCCCCTTCCCTAATTTTATTATTCCCTTGTGCCTATTCCATGCAGCCTTAAATCCCCTTACAGTCTTGGCCTCCATCACCTCCTCAGGGGGTACATTCCAACTATCCACCAACGTTTCTGTGAAATAGTGTTTCCTAACATTTTCCCTGAATCTGCCCCCTTCCATCATCATGTTATGACCCCTCATATTTGAGTGTCTTCTTCTGGTAAATACTGCTATCTGACACCCTGTTTATACCCTTTTTGTTCTTGAAAGCCTCCATCATGTCACCCCTTTCCCTCCTTTGTTCCAGGGTGTACATGCTAGGATCCCTTAGCCTCTCCTCATATGTTAAGTGGCTCAGGCCTCGCACCATTTTCATTGCCCTCTCCTGGACCCTCTGCATCCTATCCATGTCCCTCCTGAGGTATTTTCTCCAGAACTGAGCCCTGTACTCAAGGTGTGACCTCACCAGTTGCTTGTACAAGGGCATCACCATTTCCCTCTTCCTGCTCGTGAAACCCCTGCCTATGCATCCCAGCATTCTATTGGCCCATGCTACTGCCCCCTTACTTTGTTTAGCCATCTTGAGATCATTTGATATGGTTATCCCAAGGTTCTTCTCCTGCTCTGTTGCCTCTAGTACCTGACCTCCTGTCATGTTCTCTGCTCCCTGATTTCTGCTCATCAACATAGAAACATAGAAATTGTTGGGAGATAAGGACTGCCAGGTTCATCCAGTCTGTCTGTAAGCCCTACACTTGTTTGCAGCCTCTTGACCCTAACTGATCAGCAACTTGTCACCACTCCTTCCCACCTCTAAGGTTTCCTTGTGCCTGTCCCAGGCATGCTTAAATCCCTCCACTGTGCTTACTCTTACCACCTCCTGTGGCAGGCTATTCCATGTGTACACCACCCTCTCTGTGAAGAAAAACTTCCTCACATTTCCCCTCAACCTACCACCTTCCAATTTCATATCATGCCTCCTTGTTCTTGCACTCTTCCTATATTGGAATATGTCCCCCCTGCACCTTGTTTATACCCTTAAGGTACTTAAATGTTTCTATCATATCCACCCGATCCCTCCTCTCCTCCAATGAGTGCATATTTAGATATTTTAATCTCTTTTCATACGATTTCCACTGCAAGCCCTGTACCATCTTAGTTGCCCTTTGCTGGATTGCTTCCATCCTGTCAATGTCCTTAGTCTCCACTTGCATACCATGTGTTCCTGAGCAAGTCACTTAACTTCCTTGTGATCCCTGGTCACACCTGTAAACACGTTTTCAGCTTAGTGTGTCTCTCCTGATTAAAATACAACAACAACAAAAAAAGGAGGTGTACACTCCAGAATTGCACACAGTACTCTAGGTAAGGCCACACTAGTGTTTTATACAATGGCATCACTACCTCCTGCCTTCTGCTAGTGATATCTCTGCCTATGCACTCCAGCATGCTACTAACCCTCTCTGCAGCCTTTGTTCTCTGCTTAGTCACCATTAGGTCATCTGAAATGATAACCCTGAGGTCCCTTTCCTCCAAAGTGATCGTCAGCACCCTGCTATATACTGTTCAGAAGAGACTGAGGTGCAAAAAGGGGAGGGAGTAGCCCTTTATGTCAATGAAAATATCTAAGCTACAGAAATTCAGAATACATATAAGGAGCTGGAAGAACTGTGGGTCACCCTGGAAACAGGAAATGAGACAACCATACAAACTGGGGTTGTCTACAGGCCTCCAGACCAGGGGGAGGACATAGACACATTACTGTTAGAAGACATACAACACATGGCAGCTAAAAGGGAGGTTCTGATAATGGGAGACTTCAACAAGCCAGATACAGATTAGTCAATACCAGCAGGAACATCCTCCAGAACTAGACACATCGTGGATTCCTTTCAGGGGGAGGGCCTCAAACAACTGGTACAACAACCCACAAGAGACAGGGCTATCCTAGGTGTAGTACTGACTAACGAGGAAAGGATCACAGATCTCCAGGCAGAAGATCACCTGGGGGCCAGTGACCATCACATGGTATGGTTCAATTTGGCCACTAGAACTAAATCATCCCATTCCAAGGCAAAAATATGGGAATTCAGAGGAGCTGACTTTGATATGATGGCCAACAGAGTTAAGCTAGCTCTGGCAAGAAGAAATACAGGTGAGGGGATATAGGCAAAGTGGGCAAGCATTAAGGATGCAACACTTGAAGCAACATCCCATTGTGTTAGGGTGAAAAGCAAGAGCAAAAAGAAGGAGGAAACCACTTTGGTTCTCAAAAACAGTAGCAGAAAAGGTCAGAGCCAAAAGGTTGGCCTTCAGGTAATATAAGGAAATGCAGCGGGATGAAGATAGGGAGGCATACCAAACTTCCCTAAGGGAAGCAGGGAAGACAGTAAGGCAGGCAAAGGCCCAAACTGAGAAAACACTAGCACAAACAGTAAAAGAAGGGGACAAGATTTTCTATAGATAGATTAGTGAAAGGAGAAAATCCAGAAGGGGTATTTCTAAGATCAAAGGGGATAAAGGGGAGTGTGTGGAGGAGGACTAAGGAAAAGCATCTATCCTAAATAGATGCTTCTGCTCAGTATTTACTGAGGAGAAGGTAGGGCAGGGCCTGCAGCTCAGCACCATGGACACGGGGGGGGGGGGATGGAGGTATGCACAAGTCCCTTCACAAAAGAGAGGGTCCTACAAGAGCTTACTAAGCTCAGGGTGGACAAGGCAATGGGACCAGATGGCATACATCCCAGGATACTAAACGAGCTAAGGATGGAACTAGCAGAGCCATTATCAGAACTGTTTAGTGAGTCTCTGAACACAGAAGAGGTCCCAGAAGACTGGAGAAGGGCTCATGTGATCCTGTTCCACAATAGTGGTGGCAGGGAGGAGGCAAGGAACTATAGACCAGTCAGTCTTACCTCAGTAATGGGCAAGATTATGGAGGCATTCCTTAAGGAAAGACTAGTGCAACACCTGGAATCCATAGGAGCACAGGATCCAAGACAGCATGGGTTTGCAACAGGAAGGTCCTGTCAAACTATTCTCATAGATTTCTTTGACTGGGTAACCAGAGTGGTGGACCAAGGGGGTGCAGTCGATGTCACTTACCTTGCCTTCAGCAAAGCTTTCAATACTGTTCTACATAGAAGATTGATTAATAAGCTGGGTAGGCTCGGGTGAGTCAGAAGTTGGTCAACTGGGTGGCAAACTGGTTGGCTGGCAGAACACAGAGAGTGGTGGTAAATAGTATACAGTCAGAAGAGATGCAAGTCACAAGTGGGGTACCTCAGGGATCAGTCCTGGGGCCCGTTCTCTTCAATATCTTCATCTGTGACATTGCAGATGGACTGGAGGGTAAGGTTTGTCTGTTTGCAGATGACACCAAGATATGCAACAGAGTAGATAATCCAGATGGGGTGGCCAGAATGAGCAGAAATCTGGATAAACTGGCAAAATGGTCAGAAGAGTGGCAACTGGGGTTTAATGCAAAGAAGTGCAAGACCATGCACATAGGGAAAAGAAATCCTGAAGCTACCTACAGGCTGGGAGGGGAGTTGCTGGCAATCATAAGAGAAGAAAGAGACTTGGGCATCATCATCACAGATGACCTGAAATCATTCAAGCAGACCACTAAAGCAGTAGGTAAGGCTAGGGTGATGTTGGGGTGTATTAGTAGGGGTATCACAAGTCGTAAGAGGGAGGTAATAATCCTTTTTTACAAGACACTGGTTAGGTCCCATCTGGAGTACTACCTGCAGTACTGAGGCTGCACCTGCACAAGGACATTAACAAAATGGAGGCAGTCCAGAGAAGTGCAACCAAAATGGTGCAGGGACTGCTTCAGAAAACATATGAGGATAGATTAACAGAGCTCAATATGTATATCCTAGAGCAAAGGAGGGAGAGAGGTGATATGATAGAAACATTCAATCATCTTAAGGGCATTAACAAGGTGAAAGAGTCTAACATGTTTCAATATAAGAAAAATAGCAGGACAAGAGGGCACAGCATGAGATTAGAGGGAGGCCAATTAAGGGGTAATGTGAGGAAGTTCTTTTTAACAGAAAGGGTGGTGGATACATGGGACGGCCTACCTCAGGAAGTGGTGGACATGAATACAGTGCAGGGCTTCAAACAGGCATGGGATAGGCATGGGATAGGAACAATGCAGATGAGTATGAATAGATAGGCCATTGGCAGAGTAAAGGCCTATGGCACATTCATAAGGTAGAAAAAAATGGGCAGACTGGATGGGCCTTGCGGTCCTTATCTGCAGTCAACATCCATGCTTCTATGTTTCAGAACCCCCATCTTGTAGTTCTCCCCAGGGTTTCTTCATCCCAGGTGCATTATTTTACACTTATTTGAATTAAACCTCAGCTGCCAAACCTCAGACCATTTTTCAAGCTTCCACAGGTCCCTCATCATTTTCTCCACCCGTCTGGAGTATCCACCCTGTTGCAGATTTTGGTGTCATCTGAAAACTGGCAGACCTTTCCCTCCAACCCTTTCACCATGTCACTAATGAAGACAATTAACAAGACTGGCCCCAGGACTGACTGTTCCCTAAGGTACCCTGCTGGTCACCCCCCTCTCTCTGTATTGGATGCCATTTACAACCACCCTCTGCCTCCTATCTGTTAGCCAGTTCCTAACCCAGCTTACCACCTCATGCCCAATGCCCAGACTACCCATCGTGTTAACCAGCCTTTTATGTGGGACGGTATATAAGGCTTTGCTGAAATTGAGGTAAGCAATGTCCAATGCCTCCCTCCCACCCTGATTTACTTTGTCACCCAGTCAAAAAAAATCTACTAGATTCGTGTGACACAACCTTCCTGCTGTGAATCCATGTTGTCTGGGATCCTGGACACCATTGGATTCCAATTATGCCACTATTCTTTCCTTAAGGAGTGCCTCCATGATCTTACCCACTACTGAGTTCAGGCTGACTGGCTTATAGTTCCCTGTCTCCTCCCTACTACTGCTTTTGTGTAGAGGGACTACATTAGCCCTCTTCCACTCCTCTGGGACCACTCCTGTGTTGAGTGACTCGGTGAACATGGCTGCCAATGCGCTGCTAGCTCTCTTCGCCGCTCCCTTAATATCCTCGGGTGTATGCCATCTGACCCCATTGCTTTGTCCACCTTCAGTTTTGTGAGCTCCTGCAGAACTCTCTCCATTGTAAATTGGCTGGTGTCCACTTCTCCCCCACCTTCATATCTGTTGGCCTGCTGTGGTCCATGACCCTCCCCCTCTTCAGTGAATACTGAACAGAAGTATTAGTTCAGTATTTCCGCCTTTTCCAGGTCTCCCTCCTTACACTCACCTTCTTCCCCTTTGAGCCTTACTATCCCCCCTCCAGCTTTTCTTCTTTCGCTGATGTACCTATAGAATGTCTTATCCCCTTTCTTCACCTTCCATGCTAATCTTTCCTCAGTCTGTGCCTTTGCGCTCTTAACAGCCTTCTCCACTTCCCTTAGACACACTCTAGGTACATCTCCCTGTCTTCCTCCCTTTGGGTCACCTTATATTTCCTGAAACCTGCCCTTTCAGCCCTTACTTTGCCACCTTTTTCAAGAACCACAGTGGCTTCCTTCTTTTCTTACCTTTGGATACCAATCTGATGCATTGGTTCATCACTTCCACTATGGCTCCTTTTAGGTGCCTCCACTGCTCTTCCACCCCCCCACCTTCATCCTGTCCAGGGCTACTTTAACACATCTCTCCATTTCAGTGAAGTCTGCCTTTCTGAAATCTAAACACGTCATCTTTGTGTGACTTGACTGAGTCCCTGTCTCCATGCTAAACCATGCTGTGTGGTGGTGACTGGACCCCAGTTGTCCTTCTACTGGGACTTCTGCAATTCTGTCCCCATTGGTCAGTACTAGGTCCAGAATCACTCTGTCCCTGGTGGGATCAAGGACTAGCTGCCTGAGCCCTGCCCCTGTGGGGAATCTAGGATGCCTCTATTTCTGATTGAAGCAGACACCTGGGTAGTCCAATCCACATCTAGCATATTGAAATCACCCAGCAGCAGAAATTCACCTTTAGTTGCCATCCTGTGTATTTCATCCACTAGCTCCCTGTCTGCTTCCTCCCCCTGTGTTGGAGGCCTGTAGATCACTCCTGTGTGTATTGCTGTGCCATTGCCAGGTTCAAGGGTGACCCACAGTGCCTCGGCCTCTTCCTGCCTACCCTGCACCTCTGTTGCCTTTGCACCCTCTCTGATGTACAGGGCTACCCCCCGCCTTACCCTCCATATCCCTCCTGAACAGCGCATAACCCGGTACATTTATGTCCCACCCATGATTTGTAGTGTACCATGTCTCTGTTATTGCTATTATGTCCAGGTCTGCCGCTACTAGCAAGGCCTCCAGGTCTGGAATTATTTCCCAGGCTGCAGGCATTAGTTACCATGACCTTCCATTTTCTGTATCACGTCCTCTCTCTGCTTCTGTTCTCCTGCTTCTTTCTCCCACCCCAGTTATCTTTTTTATATGGCCTCAATTTTCTGCCTCTCCCTTTCTGCCTGCTACAGTTGTCCCTGTCATCAACTCATCTTCCTGTACCTCAGTTCTGGTTTGTTTACCTTGTGGGGGTGGGCTGCTCAAGTTTCTCTGCTCCTGTTGGCCCCCCCCCTACTAGTTTAAACACTTGGCAGCAAAGCTTTTAAACTGTCCATTGAGGACTGCTTCCCCTTTCTTGGACAGATGCAGTCCATCACCACTATACAGGGTGCCATCATTCAAGGTGGGTCCCCAGTCCCCAGTGATGCCATAGCCCTTCTCGCTGCACCAGCCCTTCAACCATGTGTTGAAGCTTCTGATGTAGAGATTCCTATCCTGCCCCATACCGTGGACTGGCAGCACCTCTGAAAATGTCACAGAGCTTGCTACCTTCTCCAGGCTCCCCCCCAACTCTCTGAAGTCCTTCTGTACCTGGTCCATGCTTGCCCTGTCCTTGGAAAGGTAATTCATACCCAGGTGGACAGTGACCTCCAGTACCCCTCTCCTTGTCTCTGCTTTTGCAATCTTCAGGATCTGCTTATCCTTCCTCTGAGTGGTGCCTCCTGGGAAGCACTTTACCTCCCTCTCATTCCTGCTGTCTGTGCCCAGTATCACCCCCTGGACAATTGAGTCACCCAGCAGTAGTAACTTCTTCTTCCTTTGGGGTCCTCTTCCTCCCACCACTGGGTCTCCCTCTTAGAGGACCCTCACCTCCTCCCTGGTCGCAAACTTGGATTCCCTTGCAGGACTCTCCCGCTCCTCCAGAACACCATAGAAGTTCTTAAGCTAGACTGGATGGGGATGTGTCTTTGACTTCCCTCCCTGAACCCCCCTGAGCCTACTGTAGTCCATCCCACCTTCTGCCCTGGCAACCGTTGTGCATCATTTTTCACATTTTGCACATCTTTGTGTTGAAGCCTAATTGCCATTCTCTAGACCTCTCCTCCAGTCTGTGCAAATCTCTTCTCATTTGTTCCACGCTTCCCGAAGTGTCCACCTGGTTGCAGATCTTGGTATTGTCTGCTAAGAGACACATCTTCCCCTCAAGCCCTTCCGCAATCTCCCCTATAAAAACATTGAACAGGATCGGCCCCAATACTGACCACTGCAGCACCCCACTGGTCATCCCTCCATCCCCCAATGGAACCCCATTTACTAACCCCATTTACTACCCCCTTTGCCTTTATCCCTCTAAGCAAATGTTCACCCATCTCTCCACCTCTGGACCCTCCCCCAGGGCTCTTAGTTTGTGCAATAGCCTTCTGTGTGGCACAGTGTTGAATGCCTTGCTGAAGTCTAGATATGCCACATCTATTGCACCCCCCCCCCCACAATTTTCACTCTGGTCGCCAAATCAAAGAACTCAATTAAGTTCAATTGACATGGCCTCCCTTCTGTGAATCCATGCTGTCGGTGACCTGCAGTTCCTTTGATTCAAGATATCTGACATTTTTTTCCCTTAAGCAATTTCTCTATTATCTTCCCCACAACTGATATCAGGCTGACAGGCCTGTAGTGGCTGGCTTCCTTCTTGCTTCCGCCCTTGTGGAGAGGGACCATATCCACTCTTTACCAGTCATATGAAACCACTCCCGTCTCCAGTGATCTGTTGAACAGGCCAGTTAAGGACTCTGCTAGCACTTCCCTCAGCTCCCTCAGTATTCTGTGGTATATCCCATCGGGTCCCAAGGCCTTGTCTACTTTTAGCCCTGCTAATTCCTTTAGTACCTCCTCTACTTTGAATGGGCTTGTGTCCACCCCCTCCACAGCTTTCCCTCTCTCCCTGATCCATCCTCCTTTTCCCTCCCCCTCCACTGTGAACACAGAACAAAAGTAGCTGTTTAGGAAGTTTACCTTTTCCTGGTCCCCTTCCACTGCCTCCCCACCCTTATCCCTTAGTCTCACTACCCTCCCTTCCTTCTTTCGTTCGCTTATGGTAAAGGGTTTTGTCCCCTTCCTTAACTGATTGAGCTATTCTCTCTTCAGTCTCTGCCATAGCTCTCCTAACCTCCCTTCCTGCCTCCTTTTGCTGGTACGCTTCTCTATCCTCCTCCCTCTGCGTCTGCTTGTATCTCCTGAATGCTGTCCTTTTTCCCTGACCTTTTCTGCTACTTCCCTGCTGAACTATAGAGGTTTCCTTTCTATTTTGTTCTTGTTTACCCTCTGACTCAAAGATTTGTGGCTTCTACTATGGTCTCCTCTATGTTTGTCCATTTTTCATCCACCCTCTCCAGATACCCCACCCCTGCA
This sequence comes from Neoceratodus forsteri, assembly GCA_016271365.2. Classification (NCBI taxonomy): domain Eukaryota; kingdom Metazoa; phylum Chordata; order Ceratodontiformes; family Ceratodontidae; genus Neoceratodus; species Neoceratodus forsteri. Next base: position 561,832,943 of record CM057458.1, read on the forward strand.
AGAGTTTTCCTGAGGCAGTTGCACATATGCTTGAAGTCAACCCACCTAAAATCTAGGACCTTTACCTTTGTGTGCTTCCCTACTGTTGTCGTCCTTAGTGTGAACCATATGGTATTATGGTCACTTGTGCCTAGGCTTTCCCCCACTTATACCTTCCCCACTCTGTCACCATTTGTTGAGATCAGCTCTAGTACTGCCCCTTGCCTAGTAGGTTCCCTGACTAGCTGTCTCAAGAGTGCCCAATGTAGGAATCTATGATATCTCTGTTCCTGGCAGAAGCCGCTGCTGGGGTGCTCCACTCCACATCTGGTAGGCTGAAATCCCCCTGCAACAGCACCTCCTGTTTTTTCGCCATCCTCTGTATTTCCTCCATCATAACTTTGCCCATGTCCCCCTTCTGTGACGGTGGCACAGATTCCAGCTCTGTACAAATGCCTGCACCCATGAGGACCAAAACATAACAGTAACATAGGGGAATCCCTTTTCTTCCGCATCCTACTAAATGGAGCTCACCAGTGATATGCCAGTAATGGAGTTGTTAAAGGACCCACAGCTGATCTGCAGTTAGGCTGTGGGACAAGTGTTGGTCTTTTAGTAGGTGACATGTTAGAATAAACTCATGTGGGTCCACAGTTTTTAGCAATGACAGTCAGTGGGATCCAAGTCCCTACTTAGATCTCCTATTCAGAAGGGTACAGCTAGACTCTTGAGGATGGGGACTGTTTGTCTAGAGTTCAGAGAACAGACTATTATCCACTGGAGGGCTGTTGCAGTGTGATGATGGTGTGTGATGAGAGCACCGCAGGTATATGTATTTCAGTGTTTATCGGTTTTAACCGAAATCGCAAAAAACATGTCGGTGGTGTTTTATCGGTTAAAACCGAAAACCGGAATCCCTACCTATATATCACTGCTATGCGAGTTACCTCCCCTTTCCTCATCTTTAGGATGACTCATAGATCCTTTGCCCTCCCACTTGCCCAGCACTTCTGTAGACTTTATGTCCTCTTTCACATAAAGTGCTACTTCCCCCCCTTGCCCTCTCTGTTCCTTCTGTAAAGAGCATATCCCAGTACAGTCATGTCCCCGTCCTGGTCCCCATTTCCCCACATCCCTGTTATAGCCACAATGTCTAAATCTGCTTCTGCCATAACTGCAGGCATGTTGGGGATCTTGTTTCCCAGGCTCCTAGCATTGGTACTCATGACCTTCCATACCCTGGATTTACCTCTTTGTCCATCCTCTGTAGTGGTTCCCACTCTCCCTTTCTGTGGAATGCCTCCTATATTATCCTCTTCCCCTCTTTTGACCCTATACTTCCCACCTATCATCTTCCCTCCTTGCATTTTTATGTCACTTGTTTTTTTTGTTTGGAACCCTCCCTTTGTTTTACTGGCATCCCTCCCCACTTTTCCTTCCTCTTGTTGTCCAACTATCTGCGCTAGTTATCCATGACTAATGTAAACATCAAACTTTTGTGTTATTGCACCAACCCTCTTCCATGTCGGATGGAGACTATCTGACTTAAAAAGCCTCCTTTCCCAGAATTTGCCCAAGTTGCCAATGAAAAGTGGTACCCCCCTGGACTGGCACCATTCCTTCATCCACTCATTTAGTTCCGCTATCTCATCCTGTCTGATTCTGTCACCCCTTCCTCCACTACTCCACACTGGTAGGACCTCTGAGAAGTCCAGGTTAGTTGTTCTCACCTGCAGCTTTTCTGACAGCTTTGCAAGACTATGGTTGACCTCAGCAACTGATTGGTAAGCTAGGTCATTTGTACCTCAATGGACTACCATCCTCAGTCCCTCCCCTTCATTGTCAATCATTTTTCCTATCTTTACTATATCCCTTTTAGCAGATGCTCCTGATTGACATTTAACTGATACCTCTGATTGGCTTTCTTCCATCAATTTGTTATCCACCCTTAACCACAGAGTCCCAAACCACTAATATTTTATTCTTGCCCTTTTGCCATTGACCTTCCCTTCGGTGGAAGCTTCTTTTTTGCTCCCTCTGATCTTGCTGATTGGTTCTTGGCCCTCCCCTTCTGACGCTGGTAACGTTTCCCCTACCCGGGGAGCTCGCCGCGATATGCACCAAAGTGGTTTTTTTTTAACATTGAACATTTTCTCCTTCTGCTGCCATGGTCCTACTTTTTTACATCGGCCACCGCTCCACTCCACGCTGACCCTGAAGTTGCATGCCCAGCTGGCAGATGCAATTACACCTGTGAAAGGGGGCCCCCCCATAGCCTCCTGCACCTGGCGAGGAACCAGTACCTGCACATGCCTCCAGGCATCATCAGCCGGCAGAGCTGTGGCTATCAAGGTGTCTCAGACCCGTGCAGTAATTTTCCTTGTTCTTTCCCCATTGGGACCATGGACATGCAAAGACGTCTGTGCACATATGTGCAGACATCCGCCGTGGTCCCCCCCCCCGTTACACCGCTGCCTGCGGTACCTCTGCGCGTCCCCAGGGGTCGCTGCAGCATGGTGTAAAGTCCCCATCCCACCCCAGGACTAGGAGAGCTGTCTCCCTACGCTCAATCCCAGTCCTCCCCTGCTGACCCCCGACAACTCGAGCTCATTCCCGAACCAGGGTCACTGGCGTAGCGCGAGGTGTGGCGACCAGCGCCTCAACCCTCAGCACCACTGGGCCAGCATGCAGCAAAGTGTTGGCGTCCGGAACCATGTTGCCACAACCAGCTCTATTTCTGCTTCCCCTTTCCTTCCCCAACTCCCTCCACCCCCTGGGCCGATGGGCTCTGTGGGCGCGGAAATGGTGTGGGAGAGCCCCTGGTAAGCAGGTGCTGTAGCCTGGATATTACCCCCAGGCTGCTTCCAGATTACTTTTTTTTACCCCTCCCAAGATGAAGAGGGTGTATACCCTCGAAGCACTGAGGAAACCGTTGTTTGCATGCTTAAATAAACTTTGATACCTTTTTTTTGCCTTTATATCCAAATTATGTGTGCATTGCTGAATTTTTGTATCCTCTGCTTCCAGCTTACCTCTGAGCTCATCTAGATTTCGGCATACTGGGCAGCAGCCCACCCTCCAGCATGTCTCCCTGGAGATGAGGGCCCCATACCTATTACAGTTTACAAATCCCATACTTACTTTATGCTGACTCTTTGTAGCACCCTGTAGCTAATCTCTGCTAGTAGTTATGATTTCTGTGGTCTGCAAGATTAAAAACTATCAGTATCACTCACTACCTTTACTCATAGGCAGCTCTGAACATAAGTTTGACTACAAGCAAGTTTGTTGATCGGGCAATGTTACTGCCTCAGGCATGATTAGAGGATACCGCACCCAACCAGCTGAACAGTAAGCCTGGCTATTTCACCAGTACCTAAAACACTTGATCAGCCTAACAGCAAACTTAAGCAGTGCACTATTTCCAGTACATTTAATCAGTTAAACATTAAACCTTAATATTAAACTTATCCTGACCAACTAAATAGCCAAGTACCCTGGATAGCAAACTTAAGCAGTGCACAATTTCCAGTACAGTTAATCAGTTAAACATTAAACCTTAACATTAAACTTATCCTGAGCGACTTAATAACCAAGTACCCTGTATAGCTGGTCACCTTGATTGTAGTTCTAGCTGCTAGTCACCTTCAGCTGCTTCTGGCCTGTTGCAGAGCACTGTAGCAGGACCACACCAGCCCCAGAAGGCCCAGACCTGGGAGTGGCTCCACAGCCCACCTCCCCACAATGTATCCCAGGTGCCCTAGCACCCTAGCAAGCACCGGTGACCTCCTGAGATGGTGAGTCCCACTTGGAAGGGGTTAGCTGTTTCCCTCCCTGGCTGTAGGTGAAAACTCCCAAATGGTGGGTATCCTCCTGCAGTCCCTGTACTGAGTTCAAAACCAGCAGCAATCACAGGCAGTTGCTCCAACAAAGTCCAGTGCCAGATGGAGTGGGTACTTGCCCTAGTTCAATGGAGCCCAGGTGCAATCAACAGGGGGATCCAAACACAACAGCCCCCTGCACACCAGACCGTACTTTCCAGTTATAAACTGTTCAGAACCTTTTCTCCAGTTGCAGCTGGGACAGAGCTTTCAGCCCTTTCAACCAGTTTGCTCAGGAAATGTACAGCAACTGGCTAGCACCCCAACGTCCAGAGACGCTTTGCCTCTTCGGAATCCCAATTATAGTCCCACACAGGTAAAAAAAATTCTCAGCAGCAACTGTGGCACTCAATTAGAACAGCTCTGTCCTCTCAGCTCCATTCAGTCCAACAGTACAGGGTTTCTGCAGCTCTTAGTTTCCCCAAAATAATCATACAGCTCACAGTACCTGGGGAATCAAAGTATCAGTTCAGTCTCTCAATCATCTTTCCTTGCTGAACCTTTCCTGAACAGAGCAATCTCCTCTGGAAGCCTGGGAAAGGCCTCCCTAGTCCAGATCAACTTTCACATGAGTCTCTTGACTTGAACAGACTGAAGAAACCCAGAAAGTCCAGGGGTTTTCACCTGAGAATCCAAGGCTCTGATTGGCTGATTGAGCCCATCAATTGTCCATAACTATAGTGATCAATATTTACTGAGGGCTTATTGGGGCATGGTTTAAGCACCTGAATTAGTCTCCTCCTTTTCCCAGGAGCCACTTTGACACAGTTTTAGGTGCCTAAAGAGGTGATTGGCTGCTGTTTGAGGTCAAAGTATCAACAACATGGTGGCTGCTTATTCAGTATGAGTGCAGTCCATGAATGTCCCATCTTCTAAGTTCTAGTGCAGCCAGGAAATGCACTTTTTATTTACAATTGCCCCACAAATATGTAGCCCCAACTGTCCCTTCTTACATGGGCCCACTCTTGTTCTATTAGCCCCCGTAGTTTTTTAGTCACTGCCACCAAAACACAATCCCCCTATAAAGCAGCAACTTCCTCATTAATATGTATGAGGGGCTGTGAAGTATTTATAAGCCCCGCTTGTGCCCTGCTACTAGGGCTTTTCGGCGCTTGTTATTTAAATTAAACAGAGGTCTGTGTTAACCCTTACACTGGTTCCCGGTCCCTGACTAATTACGGGAACCAGGACCTTCGGAACAGGGCTGGCCTTGATCATTCTCAGACCCTGTGCAGCACTTTTGGGTCCCACCACTCCATTCCCTGTGCTCCCCACATCCAACAATTACACCTAACTACCCCTCCCTTCCTGTATTAATAAAGAAGTACCAGGTCTACTAGTTTAACCAGCATCTTTTAATTAGTGCCATTGATTGCACTGAATTATTGACTTCCACCATTGGAAATGGATCTGACTGAGCTTGGAGCCAGAACTTAAGTATAGTACTACTGCCATATTCATTTCTGTATGGTCAGGGACATCATCACTGGACACTCACACCTCTGATAATCTGATTTGCAAACAAGTTAAAAAACGTAACTTTCTGGAGGAGTGAATGAGAGAGAATAGAGATGATTATCATGGGACACCAGAAATGTTGCCGCCTGTCAGTTTTTTTTCCCAGTGACCAGGTTTTCAGGGTCTTATCAGGAAATCTGGCTTTGCTCTGTGCTGGTCAGGTTTTTGAGCCATTTTGAGCGCTCACATACTTTTAAAACATATTTTTTTCATATCATTCATTGTTTCAGCTACATGTCCAGGTTACAAACAAATTATCTTGTCAATATAGCCATTTGTTTGTGAAAGCAGTCAACCTGGGAGGCATAAAATATGGCAATTAACACCATTAGCACTTGCTTCTGTTTTGACCACAACTCGGGCAGTCGGCAGAAAAAAACGCACAGTGTGCATACGTGATCGCCGGCTGCAAACTGAAGATGCTGGTGACTTGCAAATAAATATTTAAGCCAGAACTGGGCTAACTAAGGTACTGGGGCTGGATGGGGAACACTGGAGCACACGGGAACCCTGGGCTGAGGTGCAGAAACTAGGAGAGAGCAGGGGATAAATGTGAGCCATTAAGGTAAGCACCGGGGAGGGTTACATTTACTTACTTACTATTTGTGTAGTTATTATAGTAGCCTGCTTTTTTTTTTTTTTTTTTTACTTTTCTCAAGCTCTTGATGTAGTGGGAGGGTTTAACTACGTTGCGTTCCTCCTCCTCTATTGTCAGCCCTATGAACAGCAAATCCTTAAGATGGGCATATGTCAATCAATGGTCACTGGGTATTTAATAGATGGTGGAAGCGAGGGTGGGAGGGTGAGCAAAAAATCTTCCCTTGGTCTCTCCAGTGTGCCTCCTGTGCTGCAAATTAATTATTTGTCCAGTTTTCAGGAGCAGGTCCCCTAGGTTGGCAAAGCAAAGTCTCTCCAGCCCCAAAAGTGGATTGCAGGTGTCTGCAGTGCAGGGGGAGGGCAATGGTAAAAAAGGCAGTTGAGCCCTCTGACCCCTGATGCTCAAACAGTCTTCGGTGGCTTCTTTGTTTAACTGCTGGTGTACCTGCAATTTAAGGAACCCTGTTAGTTTGAAATTGATGCCTTTTTGTTAGCATTCAGTGATTGGCTCCAATTTTCTTTTGAAGTCTTCCCCTGGTCTCTCTGGTTTGCCTCCTGTGCCACAAATGAATTCTTTGTCCCCCCAATCTCTCTGGTGTGCCTCCTGCGGGAGCACGACAGATCGCTCCCGCGATTTTGCTCCGTGACATTTCGCTCCCGACTGTACGCTCCTGTGACAAGTCATACCGATCGGATTACACTATTGCGAAAATTCGCTCCCATTCTGTACAATGTACAATATATCTTAATAAATCAGGACTTACCAATTTGTTTCCTGTGTCCTGACGTCAGTTGTCATGGTTACCAGCGTAGAGTCTGGCGCTGTCTCTTGAGTATGACATCAGTTGTCATGGTTACCAGGTCCCGATATGGAGAGTACAGTCTGGGTTCAATTTCAGCGGGCTTGTGAGTTTAAAATCGTGATTAAAAACATTCTTTTATTAAACTTGGGAAAATAAAATTAATAATCAAAGCTGTGAGCAACTCCACGTAGAAACTCCTCAGTTGTGCGGTCTGCACATTTTTCTAAAATGCTAGCGAGGCGAGCTACATTGTCACGGTAAACCCTCCGTGAAGCATTTGGTGGTTTACCAGCTATAATTTGCTCAACCTCAGAATCCCTTTTACGTTGAACCCCCCTTAGGCCATCTATAAATTTCCACACCGTGAGGTGCGACATACACAGCACACTCTGCATCCCACGGTGAAATGCCTCCACAATGTTATTTGTTTTAGCCCTTCCGTTGGACACACTTGCATAATGATTCCATAATGTAATTGCAAACTGTAGTGGTCTTCTTCCATTCCCTCTTCTGTTTCTTCTGCCCACCCAAGTGTCCTCAAAATAATCAACTACAGGCTGTAATTTGTCAGGGAAAATTTGTTTTGTTTCGTCTGATATATCCTCAAATCTAGTGATGACTTGTTCTGGTGGGTAGAAAGCCAAAGCTGGCAGATATTTACATTTCAGAGCAAATTCTGGGTCGTGGGCATATTTTGCAGCAAGCCCTTCATTTTGAATCTTTCGATATATACATTGAGTGAAATGAAAGAAGCAACCTATTTGCTCTGACTGAGGAAATACAGTACGGAATGCCTTCAGTGTTGCTTTCTCAAAGTCAGTCATGACCAGGCAGGGGTTCAACTTAGGACATAGAGCTTTCAAGGCTGACAACAGATGCTCATAACAGTCTCTTGTTTTACCAGGCAGCAATGCATAAATCGCTGGCTGCACATTTCCAAAGCGCTCTCCCATAATGACATATAACTGTGTGAGCGGAGACGCTGAATGTGCCGTCTGCAAACCAGTGTGAGCATCGCTCCAAGAATGTTAAATTTTGTGTGTCCCAAAATTAATATTCTACTTTCACCAGGGCCACTGTCATGCAATAAGAATGGTACTGTCTCACCACAGTCTGATGTTTTATAGACAGTGTACGATTCAGGTATTATTAAATCCATTAAGTTTTTGGGTTTGGAGGTGCCCCATGAACTCGAACCCGTTGTATAGTCCGTTTCAGGTTTTTGTCTGAAATTTTTCCTTGGGAGGCAAGTGTTATATTTGATTTTGAGTGCAGAAGCACCTGTGCAGTACTATCTTGAGTAGTCAAAGCTCTATCTTTTGCAGCATGTATTGCTTCAACTTTTTCAACAGCACAAGCATCAGGTGCATGAGAATGAACTGAGAAACGGTGTATAATTGTCGGATCCTCGTAGCCTTTAGTGTGAATCCGTGAATTGCATAGCTTTGGTTTTCGTACAGCTAGCTCGCACTGCCAAATAGCTCTGCTCATGTGTCCTGGTTTGTGGAAGGTATATAGATAGTTTTCATCATCCACAAATTTTTTTATCAGCTGTGACATTAAGAATCGGCCAGTCATTTTGAAAACTGCAGTCACTGAAATTTCGGGTCAGCGTATTCCAACTTTTAAAAGCTTCTGAAATACCCAGGATGCAAATTTTAATTAGTGTAGTGGGCGGTCACTATATGGTGCGTTAGCGGGCGTTAGCGGGAGCGAATTGTCATAGGATGGCCATTGTCATAGGGATGGGTTGACGCGTGAGTCTATTGTTGGGAGTGATTTGTCGCGGGGCGAAATCGCGGGAGCGATTTGTCATGTACCCGCCTCCTGCACTGTAAAATTAATACCTCGATCATTCCTAATTTGCAATATCAAATGTCTTTCTCTATGTGTCTTTATTACAAAGAAAATCCACCTGGTATGCACCTACATCCCCCCTAAGGATGGCCTGACTGGTCTCTCCTCACTGCTTGACTGCATCGGTACCAAAGTGGGTCCCATCGAAACCCTACTAATAGGCGACTTCAACCTCAACTGGCTGGGTACAAACCGCAACGTGTACGAGCCTCTGCTCTTGAGTCTTGCACTAACCCAAGTCATAACCGAACCTACCAGGCTCGCCTTACAAGGGAACTCAGGCTCCCTTATTGACTGGATCCTATCCAACAGGCCTGTCAATATTATATCCTCAGGAACCCTCCCGGACGCCATCTCTGATCATTCCCCTACCTACTGTGTCTGGGGCACCTCTCAGCCTAAAATCCCTAGCAAGGTGATTGAACTAAGGGATTACTCCAAATTTAATACCCACGACTTCCTGTCTGACCTCTGAGCTATTGACTGGCCGGGGTCACTACCTCCAATGACCCCTCACGAGCTCTGGATTTATTCCTAGCCAAGTTTGTCCCCCTTCAGAATAAACATGCCCCCCCTCACTAAGAGGAGGGTGAGGGGCACCGTCACCAAATGGCTAAATGGGGACCTATTCTCCCTTATGAAGGCCAGGGACAAAAGTTGGGCTACATACAAGGCCTCCCAAAACGTTAATGACCTGATGGCTTACAGACACCTCAGAAACTCCTGCAAAAGGGCCATCCGCTCCAGCGGCAGAGTTCTGTAAAACATGCCTTACACTCTCCTCTGGCAGCAACCCGAGGAGTTTCTGGCAAATTATTAAAAATGCTATTGGGGGGTCAGCCAAGGCTCAGGTCACTGACTTACTTGTTGATGGGGTCAGCTGCAATAACCCCCACACCATAGCAAACACCTTCAATTCCCTGTTCTCCAACCTGCCTGCCCCCCTCCAGTCCCCAGTCATCTTTCCTCCCAGGGCCCTCTCACCCGGCCTCCACCCCTGGCCCCCCTTCCAACTGAGACAAGTTTCACCTAAGGAGACTCAGAGGCTACTCTCAGGCCTCTCCCCTCACCCCGGTGCAGGATATGACAGTCTCGAGCCAAAACTGCTCAGACTGGGGGCCCACCTCCTTGCCAGGCCCGTCTCACACCTATTCAACACCTCCATTAACTCTGGGCTCATTCCCAACCTGTGGAAAGTGGCCAAGGTCGTTCCTGTCCCAAAACCAGGAAATCCCAAGGATCCTGGCAACTACTGCCCCATTGCCATTCTATCCGCCACTAGTAAACTTCTCGAGAAAGCCATTGCCTCCCAGCTCTCCCAATATATCCAGGACCACAACATCTCTCTCCTGCTCAACATGGCTTCGGGAGAGGGCACAGCACATCCGCCCTTGCTGTGGTCACTTCACTGATCCGGACTGGTGCTGACCTAGGCAACCTCACTGGAGCCATTTTCATGGACCTCTGTAAAGCTTTTGATAGGGTGGATCACTCGCTCCTCGGCTCCAAGCTCCTATCCCTTGGATTTTCCTCCTCTGCACATGCCTGGTTCATGAACTACCTCTCCAACCGACAGCAATTCACCTACTTCAACCGGATGACCTCCAACCTCTTACCAGTCCACTGTGGGGTCCCTCAAGGATCTATCCTTGGTCCGACCCTATTCTCACTATTCATCAATGACCTGCCGTCCATCACTGTCCATGGTCACACCACCCTATACGCGGACGACCTAGTTCTCCTGGTCAGCTCCCGGGACATCTCAACTATAAACTCCCACCTGAATAACGACTTTGAATGCATCCAAACTTGGCTGGGGGACCACAGGCTCACCCTCAATCTCAAAAACCCCAATCCATGCTGTTTGGGTCCCTGAACAAAATAAAATCTTGCCCTGCCCCCCTGCTGATCCTCGGGGCGGATGGCTCACCCCCTGAGATGGTAACTTCTGCCAAGTACCTGGGCATCACCTTGGACCCACAATTGGACCTTACCTCGCACATTCGCACCATCTGCAAGGCCACAAATTGTAAGCTTGGCCTTGCTTACCGAGCCAATAACTGCCTCACCACCACTGCTCGCTTGGCCCTAGCTAGGGGGGTCCTCCTCCCCTCACTCTGCTAAGGACTCGTAGCTTTTGCCCGAGCTCCCAAATCCAGCCTCTCAAAATGGGACATGGCCTACAATAATGTCTGTCGCGTCGCGCTTTCCGCCCCTTCCCTCACCCACCGTTGTGACTTATACAGACTCCTGGAATGGCTTCCCCCCGAAAAGCACCGCTCCTTTGTCCTAGGTAATTTCATCGACAATATCATCCGCTCTGGCACCCCTCCTGCCTTAGCCCTTCCCCTTAAACCAGGTGCCCCATCCTACCACCTAAGATCTGGGACAAACCAGGAACGCCTGGTTCCTAGAACCCGCACCCTTGCAGGGGATCGGGCCTTCTACACATATGCCCCCATACTCTGGAACTCGCTCCCCGAGTCCACTCGCTCCTCCTCCTCCCATCCTAGCTTTAAAACCTCCCTCTGGAACTTCCTGAAACCTCTCTCCCCCTGTTCCTGCTCCTTGTATCCCTACTCCTCTGCCCCTCTCCTCCCTTCAATCTGGTAGGGTGGAGGCCTCAGCGCTTCTTGCACTTCTTCTTGGTAACTGGCCAGGAATCCTGGACTAGGCCTCCTGTCTAGGGCCCCTCCCCTCCCCCCACAGGCACTTACCACTGTCTTGCTTCTGTTTTACTCCACTGTCCACCTCCCATTTCATTCCACCTACCCCTCTCTATTGCAGTGCACTGTGCCAACCTTGTCCTAGTGCCTGCCTCAAATGCCTGTTATTTCTGGTATTTTTTTTACAGACTCCTCAAATGTCCTTGTATGAACATGGTGCTAACCTCGCTCTAGAGTCAGCCTTGAAATTCCTGTTTACCCCCTATGTAACTTACTCAATCCCTCAGCTGTCCATGAATGTACTGTGTGCCTACTGTCCTCTAGAACCAGTCTTGAATTGCCTGTTGTTCTTAGAGCCTGTCTTGAATTGCCTGTTGTTATGCTATGTATTTCTTTTGATTCCTCAATGGTTTATGTGAAGTTGTCCTCTGTAACTCTCCCGAGTCGCACCTGAAAATAGGCACTTGGCTGTCTAGTGTGCTTACCCGGTTAACAAAAGCATATAAATAAATAAATTAGCCGTTAATTCCCCAGCTTTATCCTTTTCAAGATATAAACTTGTTCTTAAAATGAACATGTCTCTTTCAACTGATTCACTATAGAGCATTTGTATTTGTTTTTCTTTAATCTTTCTCATTTTTCAAATCTGTTTGATTTTCCATGATTCTTCTATCCCATACTTCAAGTTCTTGCTGCATAATTCTATTATTTTTTCTGCTTTGTCCTATATCCAATTTATTGTGTCCTCTTATAACATCCTTGTATGCATCCCATAAGGCTACCACTTTCTGAGATCTGCCCCCCCCCCAAAAATTTTTGATTACATTTGCTGTTTTAGTAATAAAATCTTTTTTTTTTATAATTTAAATTTTATTGAAAGTTTCAGTATACAAATAGGACCGGATCCGTAGATCCAAAGAGTATTCTTTGAAACAAAACAGCATGAATGACCCGCCCTCCCGATCAACCACCCCAAAAACCACCCCCCGTCACAGTTCCTAAGAATTAGGAGCCCTTGACATCCATCCATTTAAAATAAATGTATTAGACAAAAATTAGATAGAGTACAATGTATGAAGCGAGGCCCAGATCCGATCATATCTGGAATTGTTATTATTAATACCCAAGATCATCTTCTCCACTCAAATATTAAATAATAACTCATTTAGCCATTCAGAATAAGAGATAAGCTCAGAGCTTTTCCAATATTTAAGCACTAATTTTTTAATGGACATAGAAATCAAAGCGATATGAAACTTGCACTTATTAACTAAAATCTGTGAGAAATCCCCAAAAATACAAACCTCCAGAGTGAACAGGTCTCCCAGCCCAAAGAGTGGGTCAGCCTTTTCCTTTATAGCTTCCCAAAGAGGTAATATCTTAGGGCAATCCCAGAAAATATGAAGTAGAGAACCCTCTGCCTGAGCACACCTAGTGCAAAGAGTAGAGGGGGTTAAACTCCATTTATCCAGTTTCTGGAGATAGTGATAGAGATTATGGAGAATACAAAATTGCATCAATCGTAACCTATCTTGTATTACAAAACGATGGCAATTATTCCAGATGATTGTCCAGTTTTTATCCCAGTTCGGGAATTGGGTCACCCAAAACTCTGTGGGACCAAATGGTGTAGGGAAACACCAGTCATACAAAATATTATATAATTTAGAGATACTATGGGGGGAATTTGCCAAAGGGGCTAAATCTGTGAGAAATGCAAAATCGTAAGATATAGGGGGCCCTCCCCAAATTTTTTGAGAAGGAGATGTCTAAGTTGGTATACCTTGAAATAGTCACTTCCCTTGAGCCCAAATTTCACCACCATATCCTCAGCTGATAACCAAGTACCATCCTCCTTGAGAAATGAGTGAACCTTCCCCTTGCCTAAACTGGGTAACCATCTAGGGAGTAACATTTTGCTATCCAGTTTAAAAGCAGGAGAATTCCAAATCGACTGGTCCACGTCCAACCAATTCTTATATTTTAGGAATCTGCACAACTGTAAATGAATCTTCAATGAAATTCCGATTGTAGAGTCTTTTAACTCCTTAGGTATCGAAACTGCATTGAGAAAAAATAAAGCAGAGGGAGCAATGTTACTCAACCGGATCTTTTCCCTCTCTATTTTAAGCCAGGCAGGCAAATAGTCCAGGGGATAGGGGACCATCCATTTCTAGTATTTAGCTGCACAAGAAGCCCAGAAGTACAACCCTATATATGGAAGAAAGTAGGCCTCCCTTGGACTTAGGAGCCACCAGCTTGTAAAAAGATATCCGAGGCTTCTTTTTAGACCAGATAAAATTTCCAATCACAGCTTGAACCTTTTGGAACCAGCTACTTGGCACAGAAATGTCCAACAACTGGAGAGGATACAAGATACGTGGGAGAATATTCATCTTGATCAAACTGACTCTCTCCCAAAAAGATATAGGTAATGCCGTCCATCTCTCCAAATCCAAAGCCACCGTGGACAGTGTGGCCTCTAAATTGTATTTAAAGGTTGACTGCATATCCCTTGTTAGCACAATACCTAAATATCGCAATGAGTCCTTAGACCAAACCAAACCCAGGGAGATAATGTAATTCTTAAAGATGTGGTGATTTAAAGGGAATACAATCAACTTCCATACATCTAATTTGTAATTAGATAATTTACTATATTGTTCTATTATACCCAACATGGGGGGGATAGAAGTCTCTGGGTGGGAGAGATACTGAAGCAAATCATCTGCATAAGCAGCTACCTTCAATTCAACACCAAGAATGGAAACCCCCTGCACCTCCGGACAAGATATTAGTCTGCAGATTAAGGGCTCTAAATAGAGATTAAAAAGCAAAGGAGAAAGAGGACATCCCTGTCTGGTACCAGAATGCAAAGCAAAAATCCTGGAGAACACACCATTTCCTGATATTTTAGCCGTTGGTCGCTGGTACAAAGCCCTTATCCAGGATTGAAATTGTTGAGGAAAACCAAAGAAGTTTAATATTTGAAGTAAGAAACTCCAGTTAACTCTGTCAAAAGCCTTCTCAGCATCCAGAGAAACCAATGCCATTGGTACGGACGCATCTCTGGACTCCGAGAAGACATGTGAAAGAGTACGGAGGTGGTCAGCAGAAAATCTGCCTTTCATAAATCCAACTTGATGCGAGCCAATTAAATCAGGCAGAACTAAACTAAGTCTGTCAGCCAAAATCTTCATTAAAATTTTAATATCTTGGTTTAACAAAGATAGGGGTCTGTAACTCTCGACACACTCTGGATCTTTCCCTGGCTTTGGAAGAAGCACAATAAGGGCTTCAAATAAGGAGGAATCAACCTGAACCCCTGAAAGAATATAATGAAAAAGAGACAAGAGATAGGGAGTAATTTGTTCCCTAAAACACTTATAAAAATTTGCTGAAAAACATCTAACCCAGGTGATTTATCTGAGGGTAGGCCCTTTATCACATCCCAAATCTCAGACTCTGTAATAGGGGTCATCAGCCTCCTACTCTGGGATTCCGAAAGCCGAGGTAGATGGGTCCCCGCCAGATAAGAGGAGAGAGTGAGGGCCGAGGGTGGATCAGACGTTTCACTGTATAACTGTTCAAAATAAGTTACAAACTCTGAGACAATTTTCTGAGGGTTAGATTTGAGAGTACCATCAGATTTGGAGCGAATCGGAGGGATAAACTGATTGGACTCCCATTGTTTAATTCTCTGGGCCAGTAGCTTGCCTGCTTTTTCCCCGTGTTCTATATAAGAGGCTTTAGTACATAAAATAGCAAACTCTGCTTTCTCATTAAGCATAGCAACATAGGAGTCCCTCAGCTTAACCAACTCTTGTTCTGACTCCTCCGATGGAGTTGAGTGTAAGCTAATCTCTAATGTTCTTATCCGGGCTAATACCTCCCTCAGCCTCTCCTCATGCTTCTTTTTCCTCACCGCAGCCATCCCAATTAAAATGCCTCGAAGGTATGCCTTAAAGGCACACCAAAGCATATCTGGTCTGGTATCTTGGGTAGCATTCAAATCAAAAAATTGTGTAATATGTTCTTTGATTTGGTCTCTGCATTTGGAATCCTTAAGCAGTTGGGTATTCAGTTTCCATCTAGTTTGCCATTTAGGCAAAGAATTAAGGGCCAACTTACAAAGCACTAACAGATGGTTGGAGGGAGGACCTGATAAGATATGGGAACCTGTCACCCCTGGTAACAAAACCTGAGACACTAGTAAATAACCAATACGGGAAAGAGACCTGTGGACAGGGGACACAGAAGTGTATTCCCTGTCCGCAGGGTGTAGGACCCTCCAAATATCGCACAGGCCCAACTTATCCATTAATTCCTGCAGTGCACATTGTGCAGGGGAAGGAGTTCTCATTCGAGGACCAGTACAGTCTTTACCTGAGTCTACCACTAAATTCCAATACCCCCCCTAAAATAATGGTAGAGGGCAGTAGTGGAAGAATATTATTAAGCAATCTCATGAAAAACACAGGGTCATCTTTGTTAGGGCCATAAATACTGCCTAACACGAAATCTTGAGAAAACAAAGTGCCCTTAACCGAACAGATCTGCCCTGGGGGTCTTTAATTTCCTGGATAACCTGAAAAGGAATGCCCTTATTAATGAGAATTAAGACCCCACAACTACTTGTGGTTCCTTGGGCTGAGAAGACCTGTCCAATCTGCATCCGTCTCATCTGAATGGCTTCCAAATCAAGTAAATGAGATTCCTGGATAAAAACAATATTTACACCTAGGACATCTAAATACTTCAATATCCTATATTGCTTAGTTTTTTTCCGAGCCCCATTAACATTCCAGGTTGAAAAACTAAGCTCTCTAGCCATTGTACAAGTATATTATAACAATCCTATAAATAATGCAACGGACTCCTTTGAATAAGACCCTCCCTTGATCTGCAATGAACTGTGTCCCCCCAAAACACTTCTCCCTCCCAACCCTCCCCACCCCAATGACCCCATCCTTCCAGCTATCCTAGTATGCCACTAACCCCAATAAGATACCCATCAGCTCCTCCCTGCCCACCCATCCCCCAAGTCTCCTGTGCATCGCTAAGCAGCACTCCCATCCTCCCACCCACCTCCGTACAAAGGGCCCTATTAATGACTAATCTAAACAGGAGTACGAAATTATACCAGCCCACTCCACATATGGAGTCCACAAACACCTAAACTGTATATGAGATCCGCGGTAAATGAAAGAGACCTATTATTGTTAATAACACCATCGGAGAGCCCTATCCAATCTACAAACTCCATACCCGATTAGGGATCGCCTCTAATATGGGGCAGCCCAAAACCCTGTATCTCCCAACCTCTGCCTCGCCTCTGGGCAAGAGCCCTTGAGAAAAGCACTATCTCCATTTATAAGCCCAAACAGGAAAAAACAAACCCCCCAGTAGTCAATCCGCACCTCAAGAAAAAAGTGAGATATAAAAAAGAGACAAAATATCCCTCGGTAATACTGACCAGAATCCCTGACTTGGGGAACTTGCCCTGAGATAATGAAAATGAGAAACCCTAAATTAGCTGAATCCCTGCTCCGTACTAGAACAATACTCGTGGTGCAATGCTAGGCCTGTATCCTAATTACCAACGTTACCTTTCCTCATCATCAATATTATGAGGGGGCGCTATAAGGCGAAAAAAGACATTCCCCTCTAGAGATTTCCAAACTGAACTGCAAGAAAACTTTTCGACCCATAGACACTCCCCTCATCCTTTCATGCAGGAGCGGCAGGCAGCACCAGCCCGAAAAGGCCTCCACCTCGCCGGACTACCACAAAATTTGCCACGGATTGCAGAGCCAGCCATCAGCCCACAACAAGAGCTCTCCCCCTGAGGGTCACCGACCCAACACCAGTACTCCTGCTTCCCAGCTCAAAAACCAAATAGGGGAGAGAGAGGCCAGGCTCTGCGCCATACACAAACAGGGTGTTGACACCACCGTGGCTCCCCCAATGCAACATCCTCACATAAGTGAGCATTATCATCCTTTAGATCTTGCCTGGGATAGCATTGCCATTCGCCTCATCCTTTGCCCAATCAAGCTAGAATGCAACTGACCACTCCCAGGGTATACAGATACAGCAAATTCCCGTTGCTAGTCCCCAAAAACCCAATATAGTTAAAGAATCAAGAATATTCAACAACCAACTGGGGTGTTATACACTAAACATTCTCAAAAATTCTGTTAAATCTCAGACTGAGTAAAATAGTCCTCTCTAGTAACCCCATAGCAATTAAGAGTCCTTAAAGAGATCAGGCATGGCTTTTTTCAATTCTTCCACTGCAGACTCAGAATTCTCATAGGACTGCCATTGTCCAGATATCTTAACTTGTAATATCGTGGGATATCGCATTCTGAATTTTAAGCCAGCTGCCAGAAGCTTCTTGACTACTGGATGATAAGCAGCTCTCCGCTGCCTTACAGAGAGCGGCAGATCTTGGGTAACTCTAATTTTGGTTCCTTCCCATTGCAGTTCTCGTATGGTCTTAAGCTTCGAAAAGAAATGTTGTTTCTCCAGAAAGTTTAGAAAATGAAAGATTAACGGTCTAGGAGGTGCCCCCATCAGAGGTTTAGAGCGTAGAGCTCTGTGGGCCCTTTCTATAATGTAATGGGAGCCATAAGGAGACGGTCCTATAATTCTCTCAATGAACTTCTGTACAAACAGAATCACGTCTTGCCCTTCTTCCATCTCAGGTAGGCCGATAATGACTGCATTATCCCTGCGGCTACGGCCCTCAAGGTCTTCAAGCTTTTGCTCCAACTTAGCGATTTTCTGCGGAGTGCAGTCACCTCAGGACCCTGTTTATCCATCTTTCTTTTCTGCTGAAATAAGATGAGTTTCAACATCAGACATTCTCAATACTATTTCTTCGATAGCCTGAGAGACAGACTTGAAGTCGGTAGCTAGGTTCCTTAGCTCTTCTTTAAACAGCCTAAATTCGGTCAAAAATCCAGCAAGGGTTAAGGGCTGTTGCTCAGAGGTAGAAGGAGTCGTTGCCAGTACTGATTTGGCTGCTCCATCCCGAGGCTTCTTAGGGGCCTTCTCTGGTGTGACTGGGGGCTTATGCTTCGGTGGAAGTTTCTTCATGCCGGCTTCCATTCTTCGCTGAACTCCCCAATTTACTCTTGATGGCTTCCCCCACCAAAAAAACCCACAAATCAGGCTCTCGATTAAATTGGAGAAGTTAAAAGTATGTAAAATTAATGGTGGTGGGCAGGAGAGAACGGGAAAGCGTCTTCTCAGGCATGCTGCATCACGTGATCCCCCAGTAATAAAATCTTGTTGCTGTAACAGCATGGCAGTAAATCTCCACTGCCTAGTCATTCTTTTATGTTTTGTTGGTACTAGTTTACAACTCACCATGGCATGGTCACTTATGACTACTGCCATATTTTCTCTCTGTGAGTGTGAATGTGCTAGCATTGAAGGTGGGTGAATCATCAGGACTGGACAGCATACACTCAAGGGTATGGAGGCTTGCAGTATAACCTAGAGGTTAGAGTAACAAGCTGTGAATGAGACTGCTACATCCATAACCACATGTTCTAGAAAAATGGCAATTCCTGTTTAAAATAACCAGCTCTGCTGATAGTGAGCTGTGCACATCATTTACAGCAATAATGAAAAGTAGAGGGGCTACTGAGCTGTGCAGTGAGAGGGAATGTGGCAGGTAAGCCTCACAGTCCCTCCCTAGTGCACTGTCTGCAGGGAGTACTGGCATCTTCTTAGCCCCTGCCCTGTTCCAGTGTGTCTCAGGGGTTTTTGGGTGGCAATGGTCAGCTGAGTTGAAAATATTTCAGACTCCAGAAATGCTCCCTGGACCACCAACTGGCCCATGCTGCACTCCCACAGACTAGGAGTACCGTAAGTATGCAAATGGGTCCGGCAGCCCCTTGATGCAGTGCACTCCAACTGCCACCCTACATAATACACCACACCACAGCAGCAGTAATGTAAGAGTACAGGACAGAGATCTGGCCCTGTATTGGGTATGATCTACCAACTGTCAGTGTGCCATCACCCGCTGTTACACCACTGGTGGTAGGTACCCTGTATACAGGGTATTTTTTCCTCCACTCATTAATCAATGCTTAGTCAGTCAAAACTCCCTAAACATCTGTGCCTCTTTAAGTCCTCTTTCTGTTCATTTTGTTGTTTTGTCCATTATGTACTCTGCACAGATATTATAATCCACCCCCCATCTCAACCTGGGTTCTCCCTGAAAGAGTAGACCGTGTCTTATAGTTGGAAGAAACTCATTACAGCACAGAAAAGGACCATACATACTTTAGATCCCAAAATATAGTTTTTACTACATTGTTGGCCTTAATCTACAAAATCCTAACCCCCCATCATAAAATTGTTTTTCAAACTTAAAGCCAGTTTTTATTAATAAGAATTGCAGTACCCCTGATCTGACTGGTTCAGTACCTCTTGAAAAAAGATCCGTTCAATCCATCCTACTTTAAATTTAATTATTTCACTCTGTTCTAAATGTGTTTCTTGCAACATCATGACATCAAAATGTCCATTCTGTAAATACTTCAAGATTTTCTTTCTCTTAATAAGAAGTGTGCACCCCATTAACGTTCCAGGTTGGAAACTGTACTTTCAGCTCATTCCCAGTATTTGCAACCATTAATCTCTCTTAAGTTATAAATTATTAAAAAACTGACTGAGCAATACATCTTCAATATTATTTCTATTTTTGTGAATATTGACAAAATTAGATTTAAGGCATCAGGTAATCTGACTTTGCCCTCACTTATTTTATTTTATTTTATGTTATTTACTTATTTCTTCATTTCCAAGAGTTTTATCAGGAGATACACACTGAGCTGATAATGGCTCATTTCCAGATGCATGCTTGGAGGAAGCGTAGGGGAACAAACAATACAGGATGTGCAAGTGAAAATAAACTGTAGGTGCAGAAGCAATAAAAATAAAATACAATTCAACAAAAAATACATTATAAAAAGATAAAAGTAACACAACATTACAGTTGTGCTGATACAACATACACAGTATACAAAACCTGAATCTGTCAAACAATATTGCTCCCCTCTATGTGTCCCAAATTTGAAAATACTTAAAAAAACAAGATGCATGTTTATATGCAACTCGCCAGTGCACATCCATCTGCACTGATTGGCTGCCACTCCATGCAAAATTCTGCAGGGCTGCATTTACACACAGGCAGTGTGCATCATTGCAGGAAGACTTCCTGTGTTGTTACCATATTTCCACCGAGGCTGGGGTAAGGGTTGCTGGCAGGGGTCCGGGGTTGGGGTTATTGGGAGGGTTCGTCATTTGAGTCAAGGAAGCCTAAACACCACAGTAAACATGATGTCAAGTTCGAAGAGTTAATGTATGGCTTAGTAACATAAAAGACGTCCATTATCATTCAAAGTGCACATGGAGATGTTAAGAAATGACAGCAACTATTTATTTCAACTGTAATATGACACGTCTTGTGGATAAGGACATCTGTCGTGCAATGCTTAGCATGTGTCTTGCTCCTTATATTGTTTGACATAAATTTAATTATACTGCAGAATGAAATGGCCCTACTCAGGTAAAGCAGTGTAGAAGGGGGGCAGTAGGGCATGGTGTGTTGTGTCATGCGGCTGTACCATTGCGGGGGGGAAGCATTTTACAAGCCAACCATCTTACAATGGTCACGGACCCTACAAACAGGGATTATCCTGCACTGCAACAAAACCATCTAACGCTCCACTTGCTGTTTACACTGCCTGTCTTGCACTGGTGTAGATCATCGACACCTCTAGCAACAGTGCAGATGATGTATTATAAACAGGCCTCAATATTATCACAAAGAAAAACCTGTGTACCCACATAGGTACTGGTCTTGGAGTTTTTTCCTTTAGGATGACACTCCCTAATGGGAGGTAGCCCCCAACATTCCTCCCCTTTCCCTAAGTCACCAACCCCTCCATATCGGACTGAATTCATATCCTCACTTCAAGCACAGAGTTTATGCATCAGTTATAAAACATTTGAGGAAATCTTATTTTTTAGATAATTTTCACTCTTTTCAGCTGTCATAAACGCTATCCATTTGGTGCAACTTGAAACCATGCAGGATTCATTATGAAGGTTCCTATTTCATTTTACTAGAGCTTAGTTTGGAAAAAGTCACATTTTTGTCAGCAGGCTAGTTGTATATTTTTGGTTTAGCACCCACAAGTTCCACTCTTTTTTCTTGTATACAAATTGCATTACTGTCTCTTTTTCACAACGTCTGAAAATGTTGCTGTGATTGGCCATGGAGGTTTCCCAAAGTCAGGTTTCAGCCTGGAAGTTCTCCGAATGTTGTCTAACTTGGGGATTTTCTGAGTTTCTTTCTCTCCCGTATACTAATTAGAACTGTTTTGGGTAGTGTTTTCCAGTGATGGCTCACTATCCCAGGACTCAGGAACAGTGATTGTTTGAATATTTAATCTCCTAGACTTGGCCTCCAAATCTTGTAATTTAGTCTCAGCTTCTTTCAGTTTGTTTTCTTGCTGTTTTATTGCCCTTTGTACAACAATGGCATCATCTTCAATCACTGAAACTCTTGCCACAAACTGAAGTGAGAAAAAAAATTATGACCTACTGGGAATTGAACCCAGACACCTGGAATACCATCCCAGTGCTCTAACCACTGACCTACAGGCTCAGATGATTGCTTGAAAACATGTTACATTTTGAGCAGATATTTGCAAAGAAGCTAGTGAGGTAGTTATACATTCACTAAAAGCTGGGTACTCTTTTGGCTCTCCAATATCTCCCATTTTATTTTCAGAACATAAGTCAGTACCTAAGAGTACATTTTGAGTGTCATCAATTTGTGTAGAGAGAGCGTTTTCCTCCTCACAATGAGTTTCAATTATTAGGGCAGACTTTTGAACATTTTGCTTTTTTTGCACATTCTCTCCCTTTGTGGCTATTTTATTTTCTTTCTTTTCTCTCCCATTCTGCTCTGTCTCAGTCTTTCTTACTTCATTTTCAAGTTTGACAAGAGTTTCAGAAAGAGTTTATCCCTATTACTGCTGTTTGCCAGTTGCTCTATCCGCATATTCTTTCCACATCAATCACCATGTGTGTGTGTGTATGTGTGTGCGTATGAGTGTGTGTGTTCGTTATCTTTATCACTTAAATTTTCCATGCTTTGTCCCTTAGGCTCTTCTATTTATATATTCATTTACAGTTGATTAAGGAATAGTAACTTTTAGTTTACCTTCCAGCTTGCTCCACTGCTGTTTACAGTCGTCTTCTTGTGGTTTCGGCTGTACTGTGGTGTCTTGCAATTTGCTATGAGAGTCTGTTTTCTTTTGCTGGTCTATAGATTTAATCAGTGGCTTCATTTCCACAACATTTTCACTTCACACGCTTGGTGCCTCACTAGATGGGCTGGGTGGGCTCAGCATTCCAACCTTGACTGTTTTGCCTTTTATGTTTGCTTGCGCACGCAGCACACAAGAAACATTTTGAGGAGAGTAGAGCATTGCAGAGGTGTGGCAGTGTTTGGCCAATCTGGTGAATGGTTTCAGGGGTGCATCCCTCAGCCACCAATCAACAGGGAAGCTGATGATGACGGCAGTTTCAGAGTGAGCGCCGGACTTGAAAGAAACCTGCTACTCCAATCAGGGATAGTTTCGTCATCCCTGATTGCAGCGGCAGCCCCCCACCCCCGGCATCCAGGCACACAGCGGTGGAGAAGACTCCAGCCATGCGCATTACATTGCACAGTAATGCACATGGCTGGAGATATGAGCAACTTATTTGCTCAGTGTGCCATTCCTGGTGAAACAATGCAATAAATAATTGAGCCGCCGCCCACCCACACTCTCCGGAAAGCTGACATCGGGGTGCTAAATCCCCATGTTGGCATGTATCCACCACCCCATTAATGTGACACACTGGGAGCCCACCCCAGTGTGCTAAAATCATTGTTTATTTATCCGACATCAGGATGCCCACTACCGGTGTCGGATACGCCCCTCCCCCCAAACCCATCTATTTTGTTTGCTGACATCAGGGTGCCCAATTCCTGTGTCAGTGCTTCACCCCAACCCCCACTATTGTGGCACACTGGGAGCCCACCCCAGTGTGCCTAAATTAAGTTTTTTCTTGTTGCCGACATCAGGGTGCCCAATCCCCATATCAGCATGCCCCCCCCAACATTGTGGCACAGTGGGAGCCCACCTCAGTGTGCCTAAATTAATGTTTTCCCCTGAAAAATAAAGAAAACCATCCCCAAGGTCTGTTTTTTTTTACCTGTAAAAAAGAAAACAGTCCCTCATTGTCAACCCAGTCCCACCTCCCCAACCCACACCCTCCCTCTGCACACCCCACCTCCCCGCACCCCCCTTACCTGATACTTACCTTCAGAGGTCAGGAGTAGCAATCTTCTGTGGACCGGGAACACATCTGCACTCTTCAAAGACCAACTGGGAACTGAAGAAATGATGGTAAGCCCTATAATGGCAGTGAATGGGGAGAGTTTCAATATAGGTTGATATCTCAGCCAATTTCTGGAGTTTTGGTCCCAAACTTTCAACATGGAGATCTTGGGACCCCACATCATGAACACTGGCACTGTCATTTTGTGTCTTGGTCCCGAAAGGTGATTTTGTGGTCACTGCAAGGAATCACCTTTTGGGACCGATTAACAAAACAACAGTGCCACTGTTCATGAGCTAGGGTCCCAAAAAGCCCATGTTGCAAGTTTGGTGAAAAAACTCAAAGTGACTACAAGTACGCATGCTATGCAGTTTGTACACACACTGCATCTCTTGCCAATTTTTAATATTTCTACCCAAATTCACACTGTACATTTTTTCAGCACCTTATGAACAGTATAGCTATCATTTTTTGCATCCTGCCTGAAACATTTTTTCGCACCTGTGGCGCAGAATGGCGCAGTTGCTGTGCAAAAGTAGAAGACTTGGTTTGCTGGCCAAGGCACCTAGCTTCACCTGAGCTCTTTCCTTCTAAGACTGCTTGAAAGGCAGAGTAGAGAAACTTACCAGAGCAAGGAAAAAGGATTAAGACTTATTTTGGCTAAGCAGATTTACTGTGTGGTGTTGTTTTTAATTTTTACTCACAGGGATTGCTACTGTTTGTTGCTAACATTTCATTGTTTATTTTTCTCTGTAGCAAAGTGTTTCTTACAGCGTATATCTTCTCTGAAAGTATTACAGGTGGTGCTTTACAGGTTTACAGTTTTATCTAACATTAGGATAAGCTTTCATGGTTACTGCATTTGTTGTTGACTGATTGTTTCTGCTCTTACCTCCTTGTCCTTTCGTCCGTGGTTCTTCTTTTTCGGCAGGGAAGGGCTCAGCCACCCATCCCCAACCACCCCACACTACACTCCTTTTATAGGATAGCACAGTTGTGACATTTCCTATGGCAGAGCAGGAAGGGGTGGATCAGTGGGTCCTCCACAAGGTGAGCTCATTTACAGGGGCACTAGTAATTTAACTTGTTATATCAAGTTAAACAAACCACAATCAAACCATCACTTGCATTTTTTTTCCTTTTTTTTTTCCTTCTAATTACTCTGACTAGGTTATAAACCGAGCAACTTATCTGGAATGGATATCATTAACTGCAGGTACTGTGGAACAATTTTCAGAAGGACAGTCGTGCAGGATTTAGGACACTGTCCTACATGCTGGGCCTTTGGAGATCTTAGGGCTCAGCTCCGGGCAGCATGGGCAGAGATTGCGCCTCAAATTTCATATTCAAGAGGAAATACATTATAAGAACCACCCGCCATTTCCCCAGCATCCAACAGAAAAACCTTGACCGCAGAGGGTAGTTGGTCCAGGAGGTTGGCAGGTGGTTAGGAGGGGCAAATTGGGTGCCCCATCACTCTCTGCTCTCCAACATATTGCCTCCAAAAACCATATAAACACTACAAACAGGTATATGCCTCTATCTCTGAAATCAAACAAAGAGGCAGAAGACACTGCAGAGCAGGACACTGCAGCACAGGAGCTAGCACAACAAAACTCACCCAAATCAGGAACCAAAACAAAGAGCAAAAGAAATCCAAAAACTTCTGATCATAGGAGATTCCATGATTCAGGAGCTGATACCCATCTCCAGCCAGGGTAATGGTCAAATGTCTCCAGGTACATCAGCATGGAGACACTGACCGCATTGCTAAAATTGTTCACAAAGCAGGAGAAAACATTGATGTCCTAGTACACATAGGGACTAATGATCTCACCAGCCGGTCAGTTGTGGAGACCAAGGAACACTTGACCAGGCTGGGTGACAAACTATCATCTATTTCATCCGGCATCTCCTTCTCTGAGATCCTGCCAGTCTGGGAGAGGGGAGCAGATGGACAGCAGGTCAGAGAAGGGGAGATAGTGGAGCTAAACACGTGGCTCAAGGGCTGGTGCCAGGAAAAAGGACACAGATTTGTAGGGAACTGGCAACAGTTCTGGGAGCTAAAGTTCTTTAAATTTGATGGACTGCATCTGACTAAGGAGGGAGTCAGTGCATTGGGGCAGAAGTTTGACGTCTTTGCAGAATATTTAAACTAGCAAATGGGGAGAGGGGTGCAGCACCCCTACGTCAAATGGGAAGAACACCCCTCCTCCCTCAGCTAGTGGTCAAACAGGGATTCAGCATGTTTGCAGTTCATTTGCAACACCAGGTAAGAAAAAAGGTTTGTCTCCCCATACGACACACAGGGGTAATGCCAAACCTCACCCAACAACTAACACCACAAATCTGGCCAATGGAAATCACGTACACAATGCTCACAGCCTGGGAAATAAGATCCCAGACCTGCAGGCAATAATGTCAGAGGCTAAACTGGACATAGTAGCAATTAGTGGTGCGTGGTTTACCAGTAACCACACTTGGGAGACTTCAGTACCTGGCTATGTATTGTTCAGAAAGACCGAGGTGCAAAAGGGGAAGAGTGGCCCTGTATGTCAATGAAAATATCAAAGCTACAGAAATTCAGAATACACATAAGGAGCCAGAAGAACTGTGGGTCACCCTGGAAACAGGAAATGGGACAACCATAAGAACTGGGGTTACAGGCCCCAGACCAGGGAGGACATAGACACATTACTGTTAGAAGATATACAAAACATGACAGCTAAAGGGGAGGTTCTGATAATGGGAGACTTCAACATGCCGAATACAGATTGGTCAATACCAGCAGGAACATCTGCCAGAACTAGACACATAGTGGATTCCCTGCAGGGGGAGGGCCTCAAACAACTGGTACAGCAACCCACAAGAGACAGGGCTATCCTAGATCTAGTACTGACTAACAAGGAAGGGATCACAGATCTCCAGGTAGAAGGTCACCTGGGGGCCAGTGACCATCACATGGTATAGTTCCATTTGGCTACTACATCTAAATCATCCCATTCCAAGGCAAAAATATGGGACTTCAGAGGGCTGACTTTGATAAGATGGCCAACAGAGTTAAGCTAGCCCTGGCAAAAGAAACACAGGTGAGGGGTACAGGCAAAGTGGGCAAGCATTAAGGATGCAATACTTGAAGCAACATCCAATTGTGTTAGACAGAAAAGGAAGTGCAAAAGAAGAAGGAAACCACTTTGGTTCTCAAATACAGTAGCAGAAAAGGTCAGAGCCAAAAGGCTGGCCTTCAGGAAATATGAGGGAACACAGCGGGATGAAGATAGGGAGGCATACCAAACTTCCCTAAGGGAAGCAGGGAAGGCAGTAAAGCAGGCAAAGTCCCAAACTGAGGAAACACTAGCACGAACAGTAAAAGAAGGTGACAAGACTTTCTATAGATACATTAGTGAAAGGAGAAAGTCCAGAGGGGGTATTGCTAAGCTTAATGGAGAAGAGGGAGCATGTGAGGAAGAGGACCCTGTAAAGGCATCTATCCTAAATAGATACTTTGCTCAGTATTTACTGAAGAGAGAGGTAGGGCAGGGCCCAGCTCAGCATCATGGACACAGGGAGGGAGGTGAGCACTACTCCTTCACAAAAAGGGTCCTACAAGAGCTTGCTAAGCTCAGAGTGGATAAGGCAATGGGACCTGATGGCATACATCCCAGGGTACTTAAGGAGCTAAAGGTAGAACTAGCAGAGCCATTAGCAGAACTGTTTAGTGAGTCTCTGAGCACAGGAGAGGTCCCAGAAGACTGGAGAAGGGCTCATGTGATCTCGCTCCACAACAGTGGTAGCAGGGAGGAGGCGGGAAACTACAGACCAGTCAGTCTTACCTCAGTAGTGGGCAAGATTATGGAGGCACTCCTTAAGGAAAGGATAGTGCAACACCTGGAATCCATAGGGGCACAGGATCCAAGACAGCATGGATTTACAAAAGGAAGGTCCTGTCAAACTAATCTCATAGATTTCTTTGACTGGGTAACCAGAGTGGTGGACCAAGGGGGAGCAGTTGATGTTGCCTACCTCGACTTCAGCAAAGCTTTTGACACTGTTCCACATAGAAGACTGATAAATAAACTAGGTAGGCTCGGGGTGGGTCAGACGTTGGTCAACTGGGTGGCAAACTGGTTGACGGGCAGAAAACAGAGAGTGGTGGTAAATGGTATACAGTCAGAAGAGATGCAAGTCACAAGTGGGGTGCCTCAGGGATCAGTCCTGGGGCCAGTCCTCGTCAACATCTTCATTAGTGACCTTGCAGATGGACTAGAGGGTAAGGCTTGTCTGTTTGCAGATGACACCAAGATCTGCAACAGAGTAGATGATCCAGATGGGGTGGGCAGAATGAGAAGAGATCTGGATAAACTAGCAAAATGGTCAGAAGAGTGGCAACTGGGATTTAATGCAAAGAAGTGCAAAATCATGCACTTGGGAAGAGAAACCCTGAAGCCACCTATAGGCTGGGAGGAGTTGCTAGCAGTCACAAAGGAAGAAAGAGACTTGGGTATCATCATCACTGATGACCTGAAATCATCCAAGCAGACCTCTAAAGCAGTAGGTAAGGCTAGGGGTGTTAGGGTGTATTAGTAGGGGTATCACAAGTTGTAAGAGGGAGGTAATAATCCCTCTTTACAAGACACTGGTTAGGTCCCATCTGGAGTTCTGCTTGCAGTATTGGAGGCCACACCTTCACAAGGACATTAACCAAATTGAGGCAGTCCAAAGAAGGGCAATCAAAATGGTGCAGGGACTGCATCAGAAGACATATGAGGACAGATTAACAGAGCTCAAGCTCAAGCTTGAGCAAAGGAGGGAGAGAGGTGATATGATCGAGGCATTCAAACACCTAAAGGGCATTAACAAGGTGAAAGAGTCTAACGTTTAAATATAAGAAAAATAGCAGGACAAGAGGACACAGCATGAGATTAGAGGGGGGCCGATTAAGGGGGAATGTGAGGAAATTCTTTTTCACAGAAAGGGTGGTGGATGCATGGAATGGCTTACCACAAGAAGTGGTGGCTATGAATACAGTCCAGGGCTTCAAACAGGCATGGTATAGGCATAAGGGAGCAATACAAATGACTATGAATAGATAGGCCACTGACAGAGCAAAGGCCGATAGCACATTTGTGAGGTAGAAAAAGAAATGGGCAGACTGGATGGGCCTTGCGGTCCTTATCTGCCGTCAACTTCTATGTTTCTATGTTTCTATATACTTTTGGGTCAGATTAATGAAATCACAGTGCCATTGTTCATGAGGGGAGGTCCTAAAAAGGCCATGTTGAGAATTTGGTGAACAAATTCCAAAAAATTACTGTGTTACGAGTGTGCGTTGCGCAGTTTCTACGCATGCATTTAACTTTGCCACTTTTTCATATTTTCACTACAGATTTTCAACATTGCCATTTTTTCACACCTCCTCATGAAGAGTACTGATGTAATTTTTCACATCCTGCCCAAAATGTCTTTTCACACCTGTTGCGCAGAATGGCGCATTTGCTGTGTGAAATCACCTTTTGGGAGTGAGTAATAAATCAGTCAACTTATCACTAAACCCACCAGACCCTCCTCCTCCGGGGAAAATGGCTCTCTGCTTGACTGGATGCTGTGTAATAGGCCTGACCGAATTATCGCCTCAGGCCTCCTCCTCAATTCGATCTCGGACCATTGCCCTACATACTGCATCTGGAAGGTTCAAAATTCCAGGATCCCAACAAAATTCATACAGATGAGAGATAACTCAAACTTTGACTTAAACAACTTCCATACCAACCTCAGCCTGGCAGACTGGTCCCCGGTATATGCAGACCCGGACCCCTCAGTTGCTCTAGACAGCTTCCTGACCATATTCACCTCACTGCAAGACAGACATGCCCCACTCATTAAAAGAAGAGTGAGGGGCACAGTCTCTAAATGGTTACAAGGGGAACTGTTTGCCCTGATGAAGCTCAGGGACAAAAGTTGGCTAACATACAAAACTTCTGGGAACAGATCAGACTTCGAGGTCTACAGGGAGCATAGAAATTCATGCAAATGGGCAATCCGCTTCGCAAAGAGTGATTTCTGCAAAGCATCCCTCGAAGTGTCCGCCAAGAACCCGAGGAGTTTCTGGCGCACTATAAAGCACACGGTAAATGGCCCGGCCTGCCAGCAGCTCCCTGACCTGCAAATAAATGGAGTCAGTTGCAATAACCCCCAAACGATAGCTAATGCATTCAATGACCTGTTCTTGGACCTATCTGATTACACCTCTATGCCTTCAACTTCTAAGGATATGGGTCCTGCTCCTGGTGCTTCACCCATCCTCCCTCCCTCCCTCCCTCCCTTCTACTTTAAGTCTGTCTCCTTCAAAGAAACCCAGAAGCTTCTAGTAGGTCTCTCCGCTTACTCCAGTGCTGGGCACAACAACCTTGTGCCCAAACTGCTAAACCTGGGGTCCCCTTCTTGGCCTGCCCGATCTCCCATATTCTAAACTCCTCGCTCACAACGGGGTCTGTCCCTCCCATTTGGAAGGTGGCCCGTGTGACCCCTGTCCTCAAGCATGGCAATCCCAAATTACTTAAGAACTATCGACCCATAGCGATTTTATCTGCAGTCAACAAACTGCTCAAGAAAGTAGTGGCCTCCCAGATTGCCCTCTTCCTCCAAACCTATGACCTTCTCTCCCCTGAGCAGCATGGATTCAGAAAAGGACATAGCAGCTCCACTGCCCTAGCACAGGTCACCTCAAACATCAGAACCGCGACTGATCAAGGCAAACTCACGGAGGCTGTCTTCATAGACCTGTCCAAGGCCTTCGACTTGGTTGATCACACCCTCCTGGGCTCTGCTCTCCAGTCTTTTGGTCTCTCCCCTTCCGTCCTAGCCTGGTTCTTTAACTATCTCTCAGGTAGGAAACAGTACATGAGGTTCCAAAATGCCATATCCGTCCTATCACCAGTAGCCTGTGGGGTACCTCAGGGGTCGGTCCTTGGTCCCCTCCTGTTTTCCCTTTTTATAAACCAGTTGCCCTCAATCCCAACCTTTCGACAAGTTACCCTATATGCCGATGGTATGGTGCTCCTTGACAGTTCACAAAGTATTGATGACATTAACTATGGACTCAACTCGGATTTCTGTCGCATCCAGTCCTGGCTCAAGGCAAGGAAGCTGGTCATCAACCTTCAGAAGATGCAGGCAATGTTATTCAGCTCCCTTCCCAAGGTGAGAGCGTGCCCGGCCATGCTCAGAGTCGATAGCACTGATGGCATCCCTGTGAAGGTGGTGATATTGTTCAAGTACTTGGGGGTGACTTTTGACCAACAAATGGATCTCACTCTGCACATACTTAACTCCTGTAAGGCAACCAACTGCAAACTGGGACTTGAGTACAGAGCAAAAAGTTGCCTCACCCCAGCTGCCAGACTTGCCCTGGCAAAAGGGGTCTTCCTCCCCTCACTTTGTTATGGGCTTACCTCCTTCACAAATGCCCCCAAAGCCTGGCTGTCCAAATGGGACACCTCGTTTAACAACATATGTCGGTTCGCTCTATCAGCCCCTCGTCTGACCCATCGGTGTCTACTTTACTCTAGACTGGGTTGGCTTTCCCCAAGCAACCATCACTCATTCGCTATGGACAATTTTACGGATAACATCATCCGATCATCTACTCCTCCAGCACTTGCTGACCTCCTCCAGCCTGTCCCCTCTGGCTATCAGCTGAGGTCCACTGAATCCCAGGTGCTGATGGTTCCGAAGACTCACTCCCTTGCGGGGGATCAAGCATTTGCAGCTCTTGCCCCAAAAATGTGGAACCTCCTACCTCCTCATGTAAGAACTGCCCCCACCCACAGTTGCT
The DNA here is from genome assembly GCA_016271365.2 of Neoceratodus forsteri. Taxonomy (NCBI): domain Eukaryota; kingdom Metazoa; phylum Chordata; order Ceratodontiformes; family Ceratodontidae; genus Neoceratodus; species Neoceratodus forsteri. The sequence goes on from CM057458.1 coordinate 561,864,501, forward strand.
TCAGGTCCTCCCTTTGGGATTATCTAAAACAAGCCTAAACTGCCTCTGTCCCCTGTAGTCCCTCCCTCCCTCTGTGAAATGCCTGAAATTAAAAAAAAAAAAATCCTGGCTACGAGCGTGCACTTATTCCAAAAATAAATAAGGGATATGCAGCGGTTCAGTGTGTGATAATGCATTTATCTTGTACAGTTTCCAGTGACCTCAAGTAACCTCACAGTGCCGAGGCACGGTAGATCGGAGGTCACTGAACTAAGATCATCTGTATTATCCTATGAGATTCATGCATAATCATTATAACAGGTTTAGATGTTGTGTGAACATTTTGATTTTGGTAGGTGTAAATAATTTGTCAAAAAAGGGAAAAGAAAATAGAATTTTATGCTGTTTTTTGCTAATTATAAAAAACAAAATTTTATCTATATATGAAACACCACTCATTTTGTAGATATTTTTGAGCTGAACATTTTTCGTGCTCACAGTACCATGCTATCATTTTTTGGTTTTAAGTTATTTATATTTGTTTGTCAAAAAAGTGAACAAAAAATTACATTTTCTTCTGTTTTCTTGCTAACAATATACAATATACAGGGTTTATGTAAATGAAACATTATTCATTTTGTAGATAATTTTGTGCTGAACAATTTTGTGCTCACAGTACCGTGTTATCTTTTTCGTTTTAAGTTATTGACATTTAAATATGATTAGTACTGGTTCTGAGGCCGAACATTCTAAATGAATTCTGAAGAGAACTGTGTAGATAAATGAGCTAGTGATGTAGTTACTGTGTGGATAAATGGGTGATGATGTAGTTACTATGTGGATAAATAAATTTATTACCATAGTAGCGAAGATAAATGGTTTTATCCTACAGTTTTTATCCTGACCCCTGTTGCATAAATAACAAATAAGCAATATTCACAAATATTGTTGCTGCTGGCACTGGCTCTATTTTTCCTGGCTGTCCTCCCTGGGTTGTTCTGCCTCATACTGCACTGCACTAAAATTGTTCTCTGCCTGTTACCTGACTGTAGTTGATTGCTTATACCTGTCTGTACCTTGCCTGACAGTTAGACCCAAGCCTTTGTACTTTGTTTCGGCTGGGCCTTTGTTGCTTGTATTCTGACTGTACCTTTGTGTAACTTGATGCTAGCATCTGTAATGTTATTGCTTGTATCTCTGTAACTCTCCCGGGTCACACCTGAAAATAGGCACTTGACTGTCTAGTGTGCTTACCTGGTAAACAAAAGCTAAACAAATAAATGATGGTGCCACTGTTTATGAGGTGGGGTCCCAAAAAGCCCATGTTGAAAATTTGGAGTGAAAATACTAACAAAATGCCAGGGGCATTAGGGTTTCCAACCGTAATGCCCCACCCTGTACAGACTGACAGGCGTCGGGGGGGGTGTGACTTGGAGTCGTCGGCTGTAATGCTCATGCCATTCCACCCCTACCTCCACCCTGCAGCCACTGACAGACATCGAGGTGTGCCTTGGGGTCTTCGGCCCTAACATTCACCCCATTCTCCTATACTGCATCCATCTCAGCTTATTTCCTTATGGAATGGGGTGATCATAAGGGCCGAAGACCTCAAGGCACACTATGACACCTGTCGGTATCTGCAGGGTGGGGTGAGATTGAATGACGTGAGTGTTATGGCTGACCCAAAGGCACACCCCAAAGCCTGTCAGTCTCTGCAGGGTGGGGGTGGGGGTTGACGTTAGTTCAATACTTCACTGCCATTCCCATTATGCATCTCTCTAGCTCATGCAGTACCAATGCCAATACCAGCAATCAGACATTTGGCATTGACAAATGCTTGTCTTTCCTGCAGAAGCATGAGCACTACAATGCTGAATGGTGGGGAGTTCAGAGGAGTTTGCAGGTTTTGCAAAAGGGGAGACAGTGTCAAATTGTCTGCAGTGATTGTCAATGTACATCTCTTTCTCACCACAATATCTGCTTTAATTGTAGCTTGCTGTATTTTCTGGCTTATTTGAAATGGAGTGAGCAATTATTTCTCTGCACTGACATGGAGGGGCGAGGGTTGCAGTTCAGTTCAGCAGGAGGTGAGGTAGTGTTTACCTCTATCAGTAGCAGTCTGCTTTTTATTCCATTACAAACTCATGGGAATTCAAGCAATGTGGTGTCTCTATGTAGCCCCACCACCTAATTATTTAAAAAAAAGAATCAGCCACCACAGATAATTTCTTTAGGCTGGGCCAAGAAGGTATAGAGAACAATATAAAGTAAAATCTCTCAGTCATACCACTTTATAAAGTATATACTATATTTCAGAATTCGGGGCTTCTTCACTCCCTCCCATGAGTTGTGTCTCACTCCTCACTCCTGTCTGCCACCATCTTTGCAGACATATCTAATTCTGTTGGGATATTAGGAATTCTTTTTTATGACAATGGTGGTGTATGCCTTGAACAAACTACCGAAGCTGTTGTTAGAAGCTAAAGTAGTGATCGGTTTAAAACATGAATGGGATAGGTATGTGGGGACAGCAGGAACTTAGGGAAGTGGGGAGGCTGGACAGCCAGTGGATGTGGGCACTGGAGCACTGGAAGGGCAAGAGGCTCAGTAACTCTGGTGTCATGTCAGGTCAGACATGGAGTTAGGTAAGAAATGTGCAGACTGGATAGACTGAAGTTTTTTTTTTCAGTCAGCTTCCCCCGATCTTCCCCCGCAAGGACTCAGCTCCCACTCTCGCCACCTCCCCATACCCAGGCTTACGCCCCAGGATGGGGCCACCAGGCGGGCACCCCCCAAGGTCAACAGTAATGGTAACTTTACCCTGGCTTACCCCCCAGGGTAGAGCCACGGGAGCGGGGCCCCACCCAGCAGAGACAGTAGACAGTGGAGGCAGTGGAGAAGAACTTCATGCTTCGCGGGGCCAGCAATTTGTAGGCTGTATCGGGAAAGGGGACATGCAATAATGGCCAGCATCCACCTTGTCCCCCCATCAATGTGACACTGGCACTGTGGTTCCCCCAGCCTTTGCCAGGGGCTCATAGCGTGCCGGACACCCCCCCCCGAGGAGAGGAGAGGAGTCCCTCAGATGCTCAATCCTTCTCCCTCCGGCTAGCCCTCCGACATCCTGAGTCCGTTCCCGAACCTGGGTCATTGGTGTCGTAGATGGACGCTCTGCCTCTACACCAGTGGGCTGGCTGACTAAAGAGTATTTACCTGCCATCAGAATCTATGTATCTATGTATACCATGCACTATGGGGCATGATGTCAGAACTGATAAAGAGGATAAGAAATAGAGATAAGTCCTCCCAATGTGAGATTTTGATGATGATGTTAATGGACCCCCAACACAAGCAGTTTCTGGCTAAAAAAGGGGAGTAGTAGGAGTAACAGAGATGATGAGCTATGGGGCACAGAGTTATAACTGATATACAAAGAGGCTAAGATATGGCCATCACTCTCTCTCACTCTGAACTAATGGTGATGATGTTAATGATCCTTCCCATAGATACACACTCAAGCACAGTTTCATGCCAAAAAGGGGATGATGTAGATGATGACCTATGAGGCACAGAGATGAAACTGATGAATTATAAGCATATGATATGGGGATTGCTTTCACCAACACAGAGCTGATGGGGACGACCGTAATGATCCCCCACACTACACATACACAGTTTCTGACCACAGAAAGTGGATGACATAGATGATGAGCTATGGGGCTTCACTCAGAACTGATGAGGTGAAATATGTGGAGCACTCATTATCCCCTTTCCCATAATAAAAACAGAATTTTCCAGCAAATAAGGACTACTTGGCCCACCTAGTCTGCCCAGTTTCCCTGCCTGTAGTATCACCACAGATCCTACTTGCTCTCCGGCTCATTTACCCCCTTCCTTTCTGTATGATTCCCTTTGTCTGTCCCATGCATTCATTTTTTTTTTTATATTTTTATTGAGAAAAATAATATGTTTTAAAACAGTTTTTATACATATTTTTTCGAATTATGGGTACAAGCACTACTAGCATTGCATTTCAGTACTGCTTCAGAGGAGATGAAAAGTATTTATTTATTGAATTTTGTTGACCCGGTAAGCCCACTGGGCCTAGAAGTCCCTTTTTCAGGGCGACTGGGGGGAAGGGGCATATAGGTGGTAAGCAACAGAAATTGAACCAGATTAAGCTGTTGGTGGTATTTTTAGTGAATGGGAGAAATTTGGCCAGGACACCGAGGAAATTCCCCTACTCTTTTTCAATAAGTGCCATGGGATCTTTAACATCCACCTGAACTACCACCAATCCAGGCAGATGGGACCTCGGTTTAATGTCTCATCTCAAAGATGGCACCTCAGAAGTGCAGCATCCCCCTCATGCTGCACTACAGTGTCAGTATTTGGATATTAACCCACAGCCCTCTGATCTCCCGGCCTCAGAGGCCAGTGTGCTACCTACTGAGCCACTGACGCTGTAGACAAAGTAAACCTCTTTGATTCTGTCGAGGTTGTAGGTCCATGCTAAGGGATGTATGGGAAATATGGAACAGGGTAAATAACAATTGTTGAGTGACAGTGGTAGCAACAATAATGGTGATGATGATGGAGTTAATTGTGTTAGTAATGGTGATGGATGATGCATTCTTGAACCCCACCATGGTTTTTGCCCTCCACCACCTCTGCTGGAAGAGTATTCCAGGAATCCACCACTCTTTCTGAGAAGCAGTACTTCCTCACATCTCTCCTGGATCTACCCCCTCCAGCTTCTTATCATGACACCCTTGTCCTTGGGCACTTTTTTCTGAAAAATACTTTCCTTCTGAACCTTATTTATCCCTGTGAAATATTTAAAGGTCTCTTCCATATCCCCCCTCTCCCTCATCTCTTCCAGGGTGTATATATTTATGTCCTTAAGTCTCTCCTCATAGGGCTTCTGATTCAGACCCTGCACCATTTTAGTTGCCCTCCTCTGGGCCATCTCTACACTGTCTACATCCTGCCAGAGCTGTGCTCTCCATAACAGGACACAGTACTCTAGGTGGGGTCTTACTAGTGAGCTGTACAGATGCAATATCACCTCCCTCTTTCTGCTGGTGATGCCCCCTTCCTATACACCCTAGCATCTCACTAGCCATCCCAACTACCTTGTTGCACTGCCTGGCCACCTTTAGGTTGTCTAATATGATTACCCCCAGGTCTCTTTCCTGCTTGGTGGTCATCAGTACCACTCCTCCCATTTTGTACTCTGCCATCGTTTCTGTGCTCCAAGTGCTTAACTTAGCACTTTTTCACATTAAAACACATATGCCATACTCTTGACCACTCTTCAAGTTTTCTCAGGTCTTTGCTTACCCTTTCCACTCCCTCGGAGTGTCCACTCTACTGCAGATTTTGGTGTCATGCACAATGTCACTTATAAAGACATTAAAGAGGGCCAGTCCCAGCTCTGACACTTGAGGCACCCCTTCCTTCCTAGGAGTGAACTCCCTTTACCACCGCCCTCTGTCACATATCCGCTAATTGATTTCTTACCCAGTTTACCACCTTTGGACCCTGTCTTAAGCTACCCAGCTTGCTTACTAGTCTCCAATGTGGAGCGGTGTCAAAAGCCTTACTGAAATCTAGGTAGGTCACATCCACCACTACACCTTGCTCTAATTCCTTGGTCACCCAGTCAAAGAAATCTAACAGATTCATTTGACATTACCCCACCCTGTGAATCCATGTTGCCTCGGGTCTTGTAATCTGCTGGATTCAAAATATTCCACAATCCTTTCCTTCAGCAGTGACTCCATTAACTTTCCCACCACTGATGTCAGGCCTACTGGCTCATAATTGCCAGCCTCTTCCCTGCTACTACTTTTGTGATGTGGGACTGCATCTGCCCTCTTCCAGTTCTTTGGAACCACACCTGTTTCCATTGAGCTGTTAAATGGGACTATCAGAGGTGCAGCTAGTACCTCCTTGAGCTCCCTCAGTACCCTTGGATGCACCCCATCTAGCCCCTTTGCTTCGTCAACTTTCAGATTAGCGAGTCCCTTCAGGACATTCTCCTCTGAAAACAGACTAGTGTCTACTTTCCTCCATCCAATGCTCCTGTTACTTTTTTGTGGTCCCTCCCCTTCTCTTTCCTCAGTGAATACTGAACGAAAGTATTTGTTCAGGATGTCTGCCTTTTCCTGGTTCCCATCTTCATGGTCCCCCCTTCCCTTTTTAATCTTATGATCCCATCCCTGGTCTTCCTCATATAATTTACATACCTAAAAATGTCTTGTTCCCCTTCATCACCACCTAGCCTATTCTCTTTTAAGTTTACTCCTTCGCACTCCTTACTGATTTTCCTGTTTCCTTCTGTTTCCCTGATATACCTCCCTATCTTCCTCCATGTACATTTCTTTATACCTTCTGAATGCCACCCTTTTAGCCTTTACCTTTTCTGACACCTCTTTCAAGAACAACTGCTTCCTCTTTTTCCTCATGCTTTTGCTCACTTGTTTGAGGCAGAGGTTTGTTACCTTCCCTATGGCCCTTTTTAACTTCACCCACTCTTCATCTGCTCCACCCAGTTCATCTCCCATGCCAGGTCATCCCTGAGGCATTCACCCATCTTTCTAAAATCTGCCCTCTTGAAGTCCAGGACCCTCACCCTTGTATGGTTCAATTCCACAGCTGTCCTTATATTGTACCACACTGTACAGCGATCGCTGTTCCCCAGGTGGCCTCCCACCTTGATGTCTGCAACACTGTCTCTGTTAATGAGTACCAGGTCCAGTATTGCCCCATCATGAGTGGGTGCACTGAGCAGTTGCCTGAGGAACACCCCCTGCAGGGAATCCAGGATATCCCTGCTTCTAGCTGTAGCCGCAGCTGGAAGGTTCCAGTCTACGTCCAGCTGATTGAAGTCCTCCACCAGCAGCACCTCCCCTTTTCTGCCATCTTGCTGATAGCTTCACCCACTACCTTATCTAACAGCTGTCCCTGTGCTAGAGGTGTGTTGATCATGACAGTGCGAATAGAGGCTCCATTCCCCTTCTCTAGAGTGACTCACCATACCTCTGCCCCCCTGTATTCCCTGTATCTCCATTGCTTTTATGCCTTCCCTCACATAAAGCACCACACCCCCTCCTTTCCTTTCCACCCTGTCCCTCCTGATCAGAGAAGAGACTGGTATGGCCATGTCCCAGTCATGATTTTTAGTGCACTATGATTCAGTCATAGCCACAACATCCAGGTCGACATCTGCCATTATGGCCTCTAGGTCGGATTCTTATTTCCTAGACTTCTAGCATTCACACACATGGCCTTTCAGACTTTGATACTACTCTGCTTTGTACCCCCTTCTTTCCTTTTTGCCTTTTCTCCCCCCCCCCCTTCAATGCTTCTGTTCCCATTCCCTTCATTTCTACCGCCCTGCTTCCTTTATTAATTTCCACTCTGGGTTCTTCCTACATTCTACTTCAGTCTGTGGTGGGGCAGTTTCTGCCTTCCCAATTTCTCCCACCACCCCCTTGGCTAGTTTAAATGTTCATTGGCTGTGGTTCCCCTACTGGATTGATGTAGGTATTTACTCCTGTAAAGGTCCTTGTCTCTCTATGTGGATCCCATGTCCCCAATGTAACTGAACCCTTCCTCTCTGCAACATTCCTTCAACCATAAGTTGATGGTCATGGTGCAGAAGTCCCCCTCCTTCCCCCATTATAGACAGGCAGCACCTCAGCAAAAGCTACTGACTTCACTACCTAAGACCCCTTCCCAGCTCCTTAAACTCCCCCTGCAATGTTCCACCCTGTCGCTAGCCAGTTCATTAGTCTCCAGGTGGACAGTGACATCCAGCTGTGCCTCCCATCCTGCTGAGCTAGTGATCCTCTGTATCTGCTTCCCATCTCTCTAGGCCATGGTGCCACAATGGCACCAAACCTCCCTCTCCCCCTTTTCCTGTTCCCAAGTCTATCCCCTCACAATTGATTCCCTCACCAGAAGTTGCTTCCTCCTCTGCTGGCGTCTTTTTCCTTCTTACTTGGGATCTCTGCTCCTGAGAACCCACACATCCTTCCCAGCCACTACCATGGGTGCCTCCTCCTGCCAGACCCACCTCATCAGAGCAGAGTAGGAATTCCATAGTGGTACTGGTTGAGGAATGTGCCCCTGACCCACCACCTCCTCCACCCTTGCAGAGCCCATTGTAGTCCAGCCCGAGCCAATTTTACATCAGTGGCACATTGATGTTGATGTACAGTGGAGCCAGCCAAGATGCAATGCAATACCTTGCAGTAAATGGTATGTCACAAAACACTGCATGATAAAAGGGCTTAATTGTCATTGAATTGCAATGTTCCCGGCAGCATATTGTAGCATTCTGTGGTAGTACTGCAAGGTACTGCATTGCGTCCTGGCTGGGTCTGCTATATACAGTAGAGCCAGCCACGATGCAATGCAGTAACTTGTAGTATGTGACAGGTCACAAACTACTACATGCCAAAATTTTTTAAAGAGCTGCTGACGCCTCAAGGAAAACTTTGAAAACCATAATATTTAGGTGCACTTCAGCTTACATTCAGTATACATTCTAAAGATTTCCCCATATCATTATTTATTACTGAGGAAATGTGCATGACTACATGAGCTGTATCCCTCTGAGTTCATCTGCCTCCGAAGCTGACTCCCTACTTGAAATCATAATCCTCTGGTGTGACATCACAATCTGTTGCCATGGGAGTAATTGTGATGTCACAAGCCATGTATTATGACCTCAGGCTGGGAATAAGCAACTGGAATAGATGAACTCTTCAGGAGCAAAGATCCTGTTTTCATGCAAATGACCTCAGTAATACATAATGGTGAGGGAAAAGACAGAATTAATGCAAAATACAAGCTGAACTGTGTCTAATTATTATGTTTTCTTAAAGTTCTCCTGAAGGTGACAGCAGCTGTTTAATTATCATTAAATTACACTGTTCCCTACAGCATACTGTTGCATTTTGTGATATACTGCAACATTATTGCGTTGCATCATGGCTGGTGCCATTGCAAATACAGGTTATTGAGCAACTCTATTTTATATCCTGCTAAAAGCTGTGCATAATTAAGCCTGTCCTACTGAAAACTGAATGGTTATTTAGCATCAACAATGTGAATACATACAGTCAGCATGCACATGCAGGGAGCACGGACTATCACATGTAAGAGCTATTAGTGTGTACTCACTGTATGGGCAAGTATGTGCAGTGGCTTGCAGCCTATAAGGGAGAGACAGCCACCTGCCCTCTTTGGTCACAAACAGAAGAGGACCAGAGTTTAGGAAACAGCCTGACAACCCCAAAAATGATTATGCTCCTGGCTGTGACTCACAAAAGAGATCCTTCCAAAGTTTGATTTAAAATTTGTTTTGAATATACTGACAACATTTTAACAATATGTATGAAAGATTACTAATGTGACTGTCTTTAGACATTATCTGCACTTACTGTGGGTCTCAGACTTCCAGCCTAAATAGTTTGGACAAAAGTAAAAAAAAAAAATACCTTCCCCAAAATCTAAATGTTTGCCGTTTAATGCGGTGTGCACAAATATTCATGAAATTAAATTATTATATTTATAAGCTATTTCTGAGCTTATTGATCTTGCACAGCAGCAACCACAATGCAGCACATGAATGATTTGACCCCCCATCACAGTATCGCTAATCCAGCACTTTAACGTGCACAGATAGTTACTGTCTATAATGTTGTCTGACACTATTTCTCAGAATGTACTGTAGGTCTCTTATAATAGCAACAATTCAAAGCAGACAAAAGTCAGGAACAAAACCCTGTCACAAAATCTAAAAATCTATTGTTACTGCTGTTCATGTTGTCCTTTCCAGCTTGGCATGAGCTTTTTCAGAGACTTGCAGCACGTCTTCTTTTGGTTTATTTCTGAAGCGTAAGGAATGAAAATTCCTTAGACTACAGTGTACAACATTTGATCTCTCAACCATATGCTTATGGATGTAAACAGAAACAATTTTTTTTCTTTATTTTTGGTGTCCACCTCATCCTCTGGAGCTCCTTGCCAGTGGAGATCTGATTCTCCCCCGCCCTCATTACTTTTAAATCATAAAATAGGTAAAAGAAACCAACACCTGTGATTGGTCAGATGTGATGACATGCATCATTCCAGGAAAACAGCACAGGTTAAAAATATTTAACGTTCTGAACTGCATTACTCAGTTTTTAAAATAAAAATCAGTGGAACCATTTTATAATTGGAATAAGGCACTCCCCGGTGTGTGCAGTAGTGGGATAATGGCACTTCTAGGGTTTGTAAGGTACTCAGCATTGCCTCATGCCTCACTTCCCAAGATGTGCTGATATCCCATAATAATGCACACCCTGTCATGCCTTATTACATAGAAACATAGACAATGATGGCAGAAAAAGACCAGACGTCCATCCAGTGTGCCCAAGTTCCCTATAATCTCTGGAACCTACTGTTCCTCCAGGATACTAACCCTCCCCGTCATCTCGCTATTCTCCTCTCTGGTTCTGTCATTCCCGGTAATCACTATTCCCTTCATTATGTCCCAGCCCTTCTTGAATCTCCTGACTGTTTTAGTACCCACTACCTCAGCCGACAGACTGTTCCAAGGTTCCACCACCCCTTCCATAAAGTAGTACTTCCTCACATCCCTCTTGAACCTACTCCTGTTAATTTCCATTCGTGCCACGTGACTGCGGTTTGGTATTCAGGCTAAATAGTTCCCCACAGTTCACTTTATTACTTCCTTTAAGGAACTTCAAGGTCTCTATCATATCGCCCCTCTCCCTTTTGGTCTCCAGTGAGTACATATTTAGTGCCTTGAGACGCTCCTCATAGGATCTGCCCTGCTGGACCTGAATCAGTTTTGTTACTCTGCGCTGCACTGCCTTCAACCTATCCTTATCCTTTCTGAGGTGAGGACTCCAGAACTAGGTGCAGTACTCTAAGTGAGGCCTCACCAGGGATTTGTAGAGCAGAAGTATTACCCCTTTTCTTCTGCTTTAAATACCCCTCCTGATACATCTCAGCATCCTGTTAGCCTTGCTATAGGCCTTGTTGCACCAACTCAGTTGCTTAAATGAGTTGCCAGTGATAACTCTCAGATCCCGTTCCTCATCTGAAGGGATAGGTCTCTCTCCTCCCATCCAGTATTCTGTCTTGGGGTTCTTTTTCCCTAGGTGACTTACCTTGCACTTTTTAGCACTGAATTTTAACTTCCAGATCTTTGATCACCCCTCAAGCTTTTGTAGGTCTCGCTGCACTTCTCTTATTCCCTTGTCACTATCCACCCTCTCTCATAGTTTTGTGTCGTCTGTGAAGAGAAACACAGCCTGCCCTGGATTCATTCACCAATGTCACTGATGAACATTTTACTTAACTAAGGAGTTGCTTTTTAAAATGGCCATTTTCAGATTACTCTTGACTTCTTTTTTATTGCATTGTTGCAATTGTGCTTTGCTGTTTGCTATGTACTGTTTCTCTATACTGTCCTCCCTACACTGAGATATCTGAACATTTTACAGCACTTTGAGCCTTGAAAAGGGGCTTAATTAAATAACAATTATGATTTCCTCCACTACCTGGGGGTACAGGAGACCCATTCTCAAGCAGTGGGACAGAGTTGTGGGTATTTCGGTAGGGACTGGTCAGACTGGATGGGCCTGGGGCCTTTTTTTGTTCCCAGCCTTCTATGTTTCTGTGTTTTTACCATATGTATGTTTATGTTTTAAAATATGTAATGAGTCACACAATTCTTAAGTATATCAAAGTGAGATAATTGAAAGCATACAAGGTATCAAAAAATCTGAACTTTAATGTGAACAAATAGTCACTAATAAGGTGTTAGACACTGTAAGAATCAGACTGAAAGCAAACAGCAACAGAAACAGAATAAATATTACCTCCCCCCCAAAAGAAAAACACACTGTCACTTTACTATTTTTGGCCACTTTAAAGCACACTTATCTCCAAACACTGTCACGATTTTATTGTTTTTAGAAAATATTTAGCAGCAAGCTGGGGCTCAGACTGCCCTTGCGTCTGCTCGAGCACATGCCACAATCACATTGAAATGGCCTCCTAGTGGCCAGAAGCTCCTGCAAGATATTGAAGACTTGCTGAATAGCGATCTCTCTGAATCCTCCTAAATAGAGAAAAATGCTTGGTACAATACTCAGTCTTGACCAAGGCCTGAGCACCCCATTATTCTTGTTATTTGGGAATTAATATTCAGGGTATGCACACCCCTAATATTTATCCGTCATATGCCAACTAAGGAGACACATTTTGTTTGCTGTTTTGTTCTATCCATTTTAAAAGGCCGGAGGACAGACACAGAGAGACACCAAATGACTTGCTCACAATTGTACAGTAGGTGGCTCTTGTGGGATTTGAACCTCAGATCCCCGGTTCAGAATTCAGTATTGTAACCACGGGTCCACTCTGTCTCCTTAAAGCAATGACTAAGGTAAATGAATTGCAGGATTAGCTTTAGCTGGTCTTTAATCCTGTGTTTGCACCTATTCCCAACATAATAATGTACTCTGATCATTTTTCAAAGATGGAAGAACTTATTGAAGGAATACGATGGGCTTTTATAGACATGCTGAACAAAGAAAATGACTGGATGGATGAAGATACCAAAGTTAAAGCCAAAGAAAAGGTAAGAAAGGAAACACACAATCATAGCACCAGAATAAAGTGCCTAATTATATTGGTGATGAGGGCTTTTCCTACAACCAGTCGCACAGTGAGCAATTGCAGTTATAACATGGGTCTTATACTGCCTGTGACCTACAACATTCATTTTCTATTGCTCACTAACTCTGATCTACTTCTGAGTTCAATAAAAAATGTTGCAGTAATGTTTCACTCCCTGCTCTTTTCTTAGTTTTGAGCATATAGTAGTACATAGAACATAGAATTTGTCAGCAGAAAAGGACCACTTGGCCCACCCATCCACTCTGCCCAAGTGTTCCCTGCCTATTCTGCCTCTGCAGACCCTATCTGGTCTTTGGTGACCCTCCTGCCTCCCTGATTCTTTTCTAATATATACCTCAGTTTATCCCACATATGCTTGAAAATCCCCGCCATTCTAGCCTCCAGCACTTCTGCTGGCAGTCTGCTCCAGGCGTCTATTACACTTTTAGTGAATAAATATTTTCTTAAAGGGGAACAGTCACCACAAAGGGCCCTCACACTCAAGTGTGGGGCTGGTCTCAATGTGCACTTTGTATGAAAAAACCTTTTATTTACTTACTGCTTACTATTGTATAGTAGATTGTGTCTGACTAATTTGCTTAGGTGTAGGCTGACATCTTATGTTCCTATAAAACCCAGAATCCCCTGCAAATGACATCAGAGCAGTAGGCAGAAGTGAGAAGATTCAATAACCTGCAGTGCATGTTGGAGTTTACATAAGCTCTGATCTTTTGTTTGCTGGCCCTGCTGTCCTGCCTGGGCTAAGTACAGTCACAGAGGACTGTACTTCACTCCTGGAGAAAAGCAGACCCGGAAAACATCTAATTGGAGATTATAAAAACTCTAACATGCACTGCAGGCTATTCAATCTCCCACTGCATCCTTCTGCTCTGATGTTGACTGTGACAGATTATGGGAATTGTAGTAAAACAAGATGTTAGCCTACAGCTAAGCAAAATTAGTCTAAAATAATCTACTGTATTACAGTTATCAGTATGTAAACCAAAATGTTTTTTATGCAGAGTGCACGTGGGACCAACCCCATAATGAAACCTTCCCCCTTTAAACTATCCCCTTCCAGCTTCATCACACGCCCCGGTCCTGGTGCTTGTTCTCATTTGAAAGAGATTCCCCACCTGCACCTTGTTCACCCATGTGAGGTACTTTTTAGTCTCTGTCATTTCACTTCTTTCTCTCCTGTCTTCCATGATGTACATGTTAAGATCCCTCAGGCATTTTTTGTAGGGTTTCCCATGCAAACGCTGAAGCATTTTATTTCCCTCCTCTGGACTGCTTCTACCCTATCTGTGTTCTTTCTGAGGTGTGGTCTCCAAAACTGGACACAGTACTCTAGGTGGGGTCACATCAGTGAGCGATACAGTGATGACACCACCTCCCACTTCCTGCTGGAGATAGCCCTCCCTGTGCACCCCAGTATCCTATTCACCATGCCCACCACTTTATAACACTGACCTGCTACCTCAATTTCTGCTGATATTGTAACCCCAAGGTCCCTTTCCTGTCTAGTGACTGTCAGTATATTCCCCCATCCTATTCTCAGCACCTGGGTTCTTATTCCCTAGGTCCATGATTTTGCACTTTTTGGTATCGAACCCCGACTGCCATATCTTTGACCACTCCTCAAGTGTCCCATGTTCCATGCACATTCTCTACACCCCTCCTGAGTGTCTGCCTAAGTACAGATTTTGGTGTCAACTGCAAAAAAGGCATACCTTCCCCTGTAGTTTTTCTGCAATGGCCCCATCGAAAATATTGAAGAGGACTGGTCCTAGTACTAAGACATGTGGTAGCCTGCTGATAACTCTCATCTTTACATTGGGTGCTGTTAACCAAAACCTTCTGTCTCCTCTCCATTAACCAGGTTCTAACCAATTTAACACTTTGTATCCCACTCCTAGATTGGTCAACTTCTTAATCAGCCTCCTGTGTGGCACAGTGTCAAAGGCCTCCTAATGTCCCAATAGGCCATGTCCACTTTCCTCCCCTAATCCATTTCCCTGGTCACCCAGTCAAAGAAATTAGTTAGATTTGTTTGGCATGAGCTATTCTGCCATGAATCTTTGCTGCCTATGGTCCTACAGCCCATGGGATTTTAGATGCTCAACCAGTCTTTCCTTTAGTAGGGTCCATTAATTTCCCAACCACTGAAGTAAGACTGACTGACTTATAATTGCTAGTCTCCTCCCTGTTTCCACTCTCATGAAGAGGACCACCTCAACCCTTTTCCAATCCTCCAGAACCACACTTGTTTCTTTTTTTTCAACAAAGGTTTTCATCCTCAGTAGGCAGAATGGGCAGCTTCTCAGGCCTGTCTCCATGCACTGCGGTCATCTCTTATCTCCTGCTGAGTCAGGGGCCCTATGTCTTGTGGACATCCCCCATGGCAGAGCCAGGAGGGGAGATTCGTCTCCCTCCCGGTCACATATCCAGATTTGTCCTGGGCTGGAACAGCAGAGTGGGCCACAGAATGATGGGCAGGGTTTCATGGGACCTGTCCTCCATTTTTCTTCCTGTTTTTCTCCCTGGGCCCATAGACGTGCAATGAGCATGATGTGTATGCTCCCCCTCCATGGAGACAACCCCAGTGCTCTGTACATGGCATCCCTATACCTCCAGGTGACAGGCAACAGCGAGACACATTAGCCCCTCTCTCCGAGGGAGGCGAGCAGTCCTATGGACACTCAATCCTCCCTCACCCAGCCAGCCTCCAAGCAACCTGAATATGTTTCTGAACCTGGGTCGCTGCAATGGCAGGAGATGAGGCACCACAACACCTCAGTCCTCCACACCACTGGGCAGGGCCACACCTGTTTCCAGTGAACTGTTGAACAAGGCTGTCATTGGAATGGCTAGCACCTCCTTAGTTCTTTTAGTACCTTGGGATGAATACATTTTTTAAGCTGTAACATGCTTCAGGGTATGTGCAGTATGCTGAAGTACTGAACTTCATCAGTACTTGAAAGCACTCAGTTTTGCCTCATGCCTGCCAGTGCTCCTGGGTGTGCATTAATGCAGTACGAAGCATATCCTCCTGTCATGAGTTATTGTTTACAGATTCTTCAACAGTAGTACGTTATGGGGGTTCTACAATATAATGTTAGCTATTTTGAGCTAAACATGAGCTATTTTGTAAATAATAAGGTCTTCTGGATGCAGACTCTTCTTTACAGTTTCTGTTGAAATTTATCAGTTCCTGGCAACATGCAAAGGAGCAAGTAATAAAGCCCCAGAACTGTGTACTAATGTGAAATAACTAGTCTAGCAATGCACTGAAAACATGTTCTCTGTTCTGTATGTAACCTTATGGACTCTGTAGTATGTGACTGGTTTCTTATGCATTTCTCATGATATTATGATGGTATGCTTACTTATAGTATACCATTGAAAATGAGCTCTGGCTCAGTTGGCGTACCATCATCCTCGTTTAGTTATTGTATAAAAAAGAAATTTAAATGAAAAATTAAAACTGAAAATGTGCATAGACTGTCTCTACAGTTGTCTTGCAGCTTGCAGATCCAGTTTCCTCCACTGGATGGAGCTTGTGGCATTTCTGAAGTGCGTCTCCATGCTTGGAGAGATGATGTTTGTCATTTGTGGTCTGTGTATGCTCTCTCTAGTTCTCTAGGACCTACCGCTTTGTAACGAAAGCTTCATGTGCCTGCGTTTGAGGTTACAGAGAACTGTTGCCGCAGAACCAGATTATTTTTTTTAGTGGGTGTCATGTAGGGCAGTTCAAGATAAAGGCTCTGCAAATACAAATCAAGGATTATATTTGCCACCTAGAACAAAGCAGTAACTGTGCTGCAGGATTTGACTGAACACATTATTAAGTGCTTGCAGGAAAGTGTATTTGTATTTTTAATGATCTTAATTAATCACTGTCTCCCAGGGGCTAGTTAATTAAAAGGTATTATTGCATAAAGTGGTAACTTTTGCAGGAAATATGTGAAAAGGGTATTTTATCTGAACCATCATGCTCGGAATATTGGACTGAATTTTTTTACTGCTGTAAAGTACTTAAAATGTTGTAGAATGATGAGACAGCAGGGCTTACACTCAAAACCAGCCATAATACATTTATTGCGATTTTTATCTCTGCTATCCTTTTAATCCCAGAATTAAAGTAGTGCTGTTATGCTGTAGGTGGTATAGGAATGTGGCTTATTTATCAAATGGGACAAACAATAGCAACTTGTATGTCCTTTTAGTTTTATTTACAGGTACTGTGGAGCCGGCCAGGATGTAATACAGTGTTTCAAATTACTGCATGACAAAATGAATTACCTGGTATTGAAATGGTCTTGTTCACTGCAGTAACTCTAAAGCAGTATGCTGAAGTATTGCATTGCAGCCAGGCTGATTCTACTATACTTCAAGGTAGTTTCTTTAAAGGAGGTAGGAAATTCTTTTCACATGGTTAACTGCTCTTCCAGCTTCCTTTCCATGCCAGTTATGTATTCTGATATGCTTTGATGATTGTTAATAAATAAATAGTCTAGTCTTGGGGTGTCCTCAGATCTACCTAGAGTTCCACTCTTCTCAACAGCTGCTCTTTCTTTTCATATTTCTAAGACCTTCTGTGACGTCAATAACTCCCATTCCATGCTAGTTATCTGAATGGCCTGGAATGGTGTTATTGATGTCAGAATGTTCAGACAGTATGAAAAGAGAGAACAGTAACTGCTGAGGACAGAGGGATTTGGGGTATGAACATACGTAAATAGACAGCAGAAGGAGACCTCTTGATCTGTCATGTCTGCTCATATTGATGCAGGGTCCTGGCCTTACACTTACACCAGTGACCCTGTTCCCCCTTCCACCCCTCCTATCCCCCTTCCCTCTCCACCTTCTTGGTCCCATGGCTTCCCTCTGTGTTTGTCCCAGGTTCTCTTGAAAGATCCCACTGTCTTTGCTGCCACCACCTGCTCTGGCAGCTTGTTCCAGGCAGACACCATCCTTTCTGTAAAAAAGTGCTTCCTTACATCCCTTCTGAATCGTCTGCCCATCAATTTTAGGCTGTGTCCTCTAGTGGAGGTATTATGTCTCTTATTGAAGAGACCCTCCCATTCCACTCTGTTAACTCCCTTCAGGTACTTGAAGGTTTCTATCATATCACCCCTCAGCCTCTTCTCTTCCAGTGAGTACATCCTTAGGGCTCCTAGCCACTCCTCATAAGACCTATCCTGTTGCCCCTTGATCATTTTAGTTGCTCTCCTCTGGACCCCTTCCAGCATGTTAACATCATTTTTAAGGTATGGATACCAATGGAATTATGTGATAAGGGCGAGTCCCTTATTGTGCTGCACACAAACAGCGATACACACATATCTCCTGAAGTAAAAGGGCGACTACAACAAACAGAAACCATCGCAAACAGCAACATTCATCATCCACTCAAGCAAAACAAATGGAAAGTATTTTTTTTTTGCGGGGGTGCAAGCACCCCTGCACCCCCCCCAAAAAATAAAATAATCATCTCCGAGTGTGGGGGTGGGGTGGACAAACACAAAAAAAAAAGAAAATGACGTATCCCAGTGTAGGACCCAAACCCAGGTCTGCTGGCTCTGTAGGTGGTGGCGCTAGCCGCTATGCCAAATGGCCAGCTCATCAGGGTTTGGCCACACACCTTCCTATATCCTGTCATAGTGAGTGTAGTTCACTGCTACACTCGCTGTACAGTATCTTTTGTTCTTTTCCACCGGTCGCTCTAAACTCTAAACATGAGAGGTATTATTGAGTCGGCTCATATTGAGCCACTGAATAATACTTGCTCTTATTACATGATACTGATGCCAGTACCTCACTCTGTATTCTAAATGTGGTTTTACCAACAACCTGTACAGTTGCAAAATAACTCATTCTGTAGTTAAAAAGGCAACAAAATTAGATTATTAATTTAACAAAAAAGGTCAAAAACATATCACAATACTGGGCAGACAATAAAAGAAGAACTGGAGGCTATCTAGAGTTAAAACAACTGTTTCCTATCACCTTTAAGAGCTATTAGTACCAGTAATAGCAGACCAAAAACGTTATTCATTTTTAAAGGTACTATAGCCAGTGGTCACATTTTAATTTCTAAAGAAGCTTTCATTTTTTTTCCTTTTATAAATTATATTTCTGCCTAATATCTAATATGAGATGCCCTGAGTACAGTAATACTTTACCTGGAGGCTGGCATATCTAGTTCCGTTCTTCTTCATACAGTATTTCATCAACTATGTGACTCTACTTACTGTGACATCACAGAAGACCAGTCTTGTAGAACATGTGTGTCTTTCCTTGGTCTTTTTGCGATGTCACAGTTAGTGAAGTCATAATGCTGATAAGATATGAAGTATATATTAATATGTCCCCCGGAGCCACTTGTTGCAGGATAAGAGTGGTTTCACGTCCATTCTGCCCAAGAAAGAACAGTGAAGCAAAGCTGTTCCGGCTTGAGCAGAACACAAGTGAAATCACTCTTACCTGCAAGAGTGGCGACGGGGGATGTATTAATATATTACAGATCGAGGGAGCACTCATGTTGTTTTTAAAAAAAAAAAAGCTGTCCCAGAATGTGCCTGTTTCCCAGGGCATCTGCACATTCGATGCTGTTCACAGAATAAGAGTGTCTCACATGCAGGGAAAAGAGTGCTCCAATTGGTCTGGAGCGCTCCCTTGATCTATAATGGAACAGATCTAGATACTCTGTTTCAGTGTCCTGGTAACGCATTTCTCCACACATTGCACTTGGCACTGTCAGCATGAATATCTTTCAATAAACAAGAGAGGAAAGAAAAAAAAGTCCTTTAGAAATAAAAATAAAATAAAAAATTGATGATCACTGTCACAACACCTTCTGATTGACAACTGGTTTAACTTACTTTACTAGTGCTGCCACCAACCTCATTATGAACCTACATGGGTGCTTTTCCCATCTCAACCCTCCCTAGATTTTTGCTAACCTAGTGCAAGGTTATGGATCTTGGTACCTCAAGTTCATATCAGGCATGCTGTTGCTCTGCCTGTATACTAGAAGCAGTAATACTTTAATATGGTATATGCCCTCAGAGAAGGATCAGAGAATATCCAGTAAAACAGATTACCTGTACTTTTTATAACACACTGCACAGTCACAGATACAATAAATACTACGTTTCTAATATTCACACAATGTATAAGATATATAAACAACTGATAGGAAATGCATGACATACTAAGGAAATCAAAATAAAGATGTTATGCTAAAGAGGAATGCAGGGTAGAAAAAATGAAATAGATTATAGTCTGAATTTCACCTCACAGATCTTTCTTTGAAAATAGACTTTCCAGTCAGGACTTCACTTCCTCAAAAGGATTACAAACAACCCCTTGGCAGAAGTAGTTCTTCCTTGGTCATATACAACAGAGATTAAGTACTGTCTAAGTTAACCTCTGAAGAGATGAGAATTTTTTCCCCTTGTGTATCCCTGGCTATAGGAACTATCATCACCCATGGTACCCCAGTGTTGGGAAATGTCATTGCCATTGGCAAGTAACTTGTGCCTGTGTATCTGTGACATTGGACCAGCCCCCGATTTATCCCTAGCCAGTCTCAACTGTTTCAGGAGTGGCATCCTTCTCTGCAGAACAATATACAGTTTAGATATTATATTTACTGTATACAGGATCATCTCTTCCTGGGCCAAAACTCATTAGTTTGTCTGGTCTAGCTATAGGGTCAGCAATGAGTCTTTTGTTTACCCTGGCCTCCCACACCGGTCAGCATTCCACATGTGCACTGTACAGACAGACAGACTTAAGTGTTCGCTTTCAGGATTGCTTTACTAACAGCAGAAGGCCGTCATGGTGGGACAATGATCATCAGACATCCAGTAAAATAGTATATTCCCACACAGAAGATCATTTAATAGTCAAAGAAAAAAAGGTGGAAAAAAGAAATTCATATGCAGTCTGTGTCACAATTACTTTGAAAAGGTAATATTAATTTCATGAAGCATACCACAGTTCTTCAGGCAGCAGCCAAAGCAAATCATGCTAACTTTACCAGTGAACTTAAAAGTTTACACTTACAAATGTGCAAGGAATTTAAGATTTCTGCATCTTTTTGGGGAAAGAAGCTGTTAAAATGTGTGTGTGATTTTGTAGCCAAGGAACTTCTCTCTGCTTGCAGAAATCATGTGCTTTCAGGCTTTAGCAAGATGTCAGAATGTCAGGTTAGCCATCATGGGAAAACAACCCACTATAATGAGCCTCACATTAGCTGGCACCAACTGGCAAAGAATATGTGCTCACCCACTTCAGCAGACCTCTGAATTAATGCACTTGAAACCAGTTAATAAGATGTTATGGTCCACACCTGCCATAGCCAAACTCAAAACAGAACCAGCACCATCTGGCAAGAAACCTCACCACACCCACACTAACAAGCCTCATAACAGAGCTAACATCAGCAAGCAAAATGCAGCAGTACATCTGTAGAGGATATCAAGGCAGAGTCAGTATCATCTGACATAATGCATCGTACCACCTGATTCGGAAGGCCACTGAACAGAACCAGGTGTTCACTGACATAGAATTCAGGAGCACCTGCCCTTCCAGCTGGCATTTATCAATTCTCTAAGCAGAAGTTGCTGGCTCCTGATAATCTTTCTATGGTGGTAATTTTTGTTGCTCATTCATTGGTGCCTGCATTTTTTGTATTATTTCACTGGACCCGTGGGCAACTATTTATGGTATAGGTAGTACAGTTGGTTGCTTGGAATGTTGTGCTTTACAACACATGAATAGCAAGCTGTCACTAGGACATGCACCCATTGCTAGTTGATGAAGCATTTGCCTAAAAGTGGTAAGTAACATAGGAATAGTAGATGGTAAAGGAGAGCCCAGAGGAGAGGGGAGGACTAGACAGCTGGCTGGGCAGGCTGGCGGGAGTTAAAGAGCAGTGGAGCACTGGCCCAAGGAATGCCTAGAGTGGCTGGCCAAGGTTACAGAGAAACAGCAGGCAGCTGAAATCAAAGTGAGCTGAGGACAGTAGGCATGGAAGGCAGGAGTTCAAGAGCAAGGCCGTGTGTCTCGTGGAAGCCTGCTCTGGCTGCAGCATCCTGGAGTGCCTGGTGTACAGAAACGATGCAGCTAGGAGCTGTGCACAGTGGAAGAAGCAAAAGATAGCCCATAATGGAGGTGCTGTTACAAAGAAGCAGAACACGCTGCCTGCTTTACTGCAAAGTAGAGCAGGAGAAGGAGTACGGGCTGTGGAATGGTGTTAGTGTAAACCAGGAGGTAGCCAGGTTGATGCAGCCATGGCTTCAGTTGCAAGGCTGAGGACTGGGGAGAATGCACCAAGTACTCTGACTGAGTGTTGTGCAGCAGGAACTGAGGCACAGGGCAGGCTGCAAGGGCTGACCGAAGATGAGCTGCAGCAGGTGTGGAAAACAAAACCAAGAGAATGGCAAGAGAGCATGGCAAGCATGCACAGCTACAGCAACAAGGGGAAGGATAGCCCCACAAAGGGAACAGGAATGCCCAAGGCAGCAGCCATGCAACAGGGTGAGAAAACAGGGAGGGTGGGCAGGAATCCAGCAGCTGCATAATGCCTGCAAAGACACGTATATCTGAAGGACTCCTGGGCCTGTGCACTTATAAAGTGCTCAGTGGTGGTGTGGCATTAGTCGCCTGCTATCCCACAAAACCCCAGGCCAGCAGCATAATCATTTAAAGCAAGGAATTAGGACAACAAACAGTTAAATCATCTTTGGACAAACCCACCTCAGTTCTTCTCTGCTGCCTGGGAGAACTCCATCCAAGTCGTTCAGAAAATAGACATCCAGTAAAATGGCCAGCACTGTCTGCAGGAAGATACCTTTTTCATAGTGCTAGATGATGGAGTATGGGGGCAAAATTTCTGTGACTAGAGACCACCCCTAGCCCTCCACCGAATTGTGCTTGAGGGGAGAGACTCGATCTGGGGTGTGAAGTCCTAAACTGAGCACCTGCAGGCTAAAATAAGGGTTCTTAGCAAACCTTATTTTATTTTTTAATTTATTGGTATTTCAGATTACAAACACCTTTGAACCAGTGATTCTTTTACAAAGGTTCTCATCAAGAAAGTACAAACAGTTGACAAAATGAGAAGAAGAAATTTAACATTACAAGATCATAACAAGTATGGTATCATGTAAGGCACTCCTAATGAGGTCACAAACAGGTAATATAGCAGTCACTAAGTGACTTTGTCAAATTAACTTGTAAAGGGGAAGAAAAGTAAAGAGAAAAGTTAGAAAAGAATAGGGGGAGAATGTCAGAAAGGGTGATAAGGGGAGGAGGACAGAAGGGGATAGGTGTAGGGTGGGGGAAGTAGGGTATCAAGTAAGGCACAACTCAAAGGGTACACAAACAGGCAATAATGCAGTCAGTAAGTGGCTTTGTCAAATTAATTTGTAAAGGGGGAGGATAGTTTAGATGGAAGAATGTCAGAAAGTGTGAAAAGGGGAGGAGGACAGAGGGGGATAGGTATGGGGTGTGGGGGGAGGGGGTAAGGGACGACAAATGGTAAAATTCAGAGAGAGACAAGGTTAGGGAGAGGTGAAGTGTGTGTGGGGGGGCCAGAGAGGTGTAGGAAAGGGTGTAGGTGGGAATTAATACCACCAGTCAAGGAGAGAGGTGAATGTAAGATAGCTAGGTAGTGTATATGGAATAAGGAGGTTGTAGGGATGGATGTAAATAAGGGCCTTATGCAATGATAGCTTAATCCAAACAGATCCAAATGCCAGGAAGTTAGATGCTGAAAAGTCCTCTAGCTTGTGATTAAAAATGATGTAACCTCCCAGATGTGTTGAAGTACTGGAGGGGATTTTCAAAAGGACGCACAAAACACTTGCTTTTGTATTTTGGAACTGTGTAACATCCTGGCAAATGCGTCAGGATACGTGTGGCATATTTTAAAACATTCTGATGCATTTGCAACAGTTTACCCAGCACAAAAATGACTCGTACAGCAAAACTTCTAACGCATGTATCATTTTCAGAGCACAAGCTGTGGCAATTGTGCCCAGAAGTTAGACTGTCTTTTAGGTGGTCTACGGACAGATGTCATGTGGCCACATCCAAAAAACAGACGCGGCCATTTGAAAATGCTGCCCATTCATTTTGGCTTTGGTTCAAGCTACTTCAAAGAAAATATTGTGCGGCTCTTTCCTCTGTTACAGTTTGCTAAAGTTATGCCACAGGCAGCAGCATTTGTTCTGCAAGTGTTTACCACTGTTGAAATGGTGGCAGCAAGGTGGCATCAATAGCCTGGTGCAGTTAGAAAAACTATACTTCTGTGTGTCTCAAAATGCAGTGGGGTAAACCTTTTAATAAATGTTCTTTTCAGTAGACTCATTAATGCTAGTGTTGGTTGAAACAACGTTAAAACTAGCAGTGGTGGTGGTGGTGGGGATGGATCAGTCAGTCTGTGTGTGTTTCTTTCAGAGACATGATAGCACTGTGATCTTTTCAGGTTCGACTGCATTTACTGATCTGAAGGGAAAGACACATACAACAGTAGAGAGTGGGAGGGTGCAGTGTAATTTAGGTATTGAACTCTAGGCTGCTGAGAGCACCAAGCTGTGAAAATGGAGAGCCAGCAGACGTAAGTATGAAACCAGTAACTGCTACTGGCATCATGTATGACCCTAAGCAAGTCATGTACTATAAGCTCCCTGTGCTCCTGGGCTGCACTTGGAAATGAGGTTTGTTTCAGTGTGCCTTTCCCCACTCAAAAAGAAAATCTAGTACAGTCTGGCATTGTTGAAGTTCATTATGATCTAATAGCTTTTTAATGACCTTCAAGACATCAGTTGTTGTGGCATCAGACCAGTTCCCAGTGAGTTCTGGGTAGGCATCCATGCCATAAAAAAACATTGTGATAGTTACTATAGATACACTTAGTTGCAGACTCTCATGAGAGGCAGATTGAATGGATATGGACTCTGAAGTAGTATCTCACATGACACAATTAGAACTTCTAGGCATGGTCAGGCTCATTGTTGGAGCAGAATAGGAGAGTTGGTATTGAAGCTATATGTACAGTACGAGCCAACTGGGAGGTCTCCAATATAAGGAGGGGTGGGGGGCAGCCAGGGCTCTTGCTTTGATTTCCTCAGGGACAAAATGGAAAGATCTAGTCTTCAGTCCTCCCATGAGTTTCTCCTTGTCAGGATTTCCTTTTCCTCCACTGTCCTTATCTTCGTAGGGGTTTTTCATGCTTCATCTAAAATCTCACCTGTCTCTGGATGACTTTGTCTCTGCCATCACCTCATACGCCTTCTCAGGTGAACTCATCCTTCTTGGGGACTCTAATATTAACTGGCTCTGTCCAGTATCCAGGCCAACCTTCCTCAGGACTGAGTCTCTTAATCTCTCCAAGCTTATTGCAGAACCTACCCAGCTCAATCCACACTCCCCTAATCGCACCCTTCTGCACTGGGTTCTCTCCTCCCACCCCCACCACATTGTTACAGTAGGTATTCTGTCAGATGCTTTCGGTGACCACTGCATGACTTTCTGTGTCAGGAAAGTTGGCCCCCTCTCTCAACTGCTAAGCAGTACATCTCATCTAGGTCCCTCTGGTTGCTTAAAGGAAAACACTTGTTTTCGTCACCCTCCCACCCCTGAAAGTTCTAGCCCCCGATTAAGCTTTTAGGATATTAAAATAATTTTTTCCTGCAGTTTACTTACTTCATTTTAACTTTGTAAATTCTGCAATCACCAAACATGGCGGATGCTGTGCAGTTCCATTTCATGTCACGGTGTGGTGCCGCATCGCTCACCCCAATACAAAATGTATTGTGGCGAGTGGTGCACCATGGCATGAAATAAAACCGCGCAGCATCTGCTGTGTTTGGTGATTGTGGAATTCACAAAGTTAAAATGAAGTAAGTAAACTGCAGGGAAAAAATTATTTTAATATCTCAAAAGCTTATTCAGAGCTAGAGCTTTTGGGGGTGGGAGGGTAACGAAAATGAGAGTTTTCCTTTAATATCATTGCTCTCCTGAGCGACACTGCTGCAGCTGACTGGTCAGCCATCCTCTCTGCCCCTGACATTGACACGGCTCTCTCCCTGTTTCTCTGCAAAGTTTCCTTTCTCTTAGAAAACATGCTCCCCTCAGAAAGTTCAGGGTCAGATCTTCTCACCACCCCTGGATTACTCCTGAACTCACCGACCAGTGTAAGTCCTGTGATCACGCTTGGGCTATTACAAATTATCCTGCTCCCTGCCTGACTTCCTCTCTTATAGGGCACTTAGAAATTCATGTACTAAGGCTGTCCATACTGCTAAATCTCTCTGTTTTAAGGCCAAACTCCAGAATAACCTTAACATCCCAGCCAAATTCTGGAGGGAGATTCATTTCCTTTTTGACCCTCCTACCCAGTCCTCTTGGTCAATAGTTTACCTACATCTTACCTTTCCTCTGCAGCAGCTCTCTTTACTAAGTTCTTCACTACTAATACCCTCCCTTCCCCCTTCCTGGCTCCTCCCCCCCTCCATGCCCCACCCTCGGGTTTCCATTCCCCCATTACTACCCAGTAAACTTTGCTTTCCCTTTCTTCCCTCAAACTGTCCAAATCTAGCCCTGACTGGCAGGATCTAAACTCCTCCACCTTTCAGCTCCTTCCATTGCCTACCCCCTCTCTCACTTCTTCAACCTCTCCTTCTTCCTCTGTGCTGTTCCTCAGTCTTGGAAATTGCCAAAGTTCTTCCCCTTCATAAAGGAGTGACTCCTCCTCTACTGGCAACTTCTGTCCAATCTCCTTCCCCTCTTTTGTTGCAAAGCTACAAGAGAAACTTGTATACTCTAGGCTTGTTGACTTCCTCTATTCATCTCACTTCCTCTTCCCTTTCCAGTCTGGTTTCCAGAAGCAACTCTCCACTGTGTCCTCCATGCTGCATGTTGCTGACTCCATCCTCACTGGGATGGATCAGAGGCACATCATGATGGCCATTTCATTGTTCTGGACAAAGTCTTTGATTTCTTAGCCCAATCCACTCCTCCTGGACAAACTGACTGCTGCCGACTTCTCAGGCCCCACTGCTTGAATGGTTCCATTCCTACCTCATGGGCCATTAACAGTTTTTACAAGTAGGAGGCATTCTGTCACCTCCTGTACCCATCCATGCTAGGGTCCCACAGGGTCCATCCTGGGTCCCATCCTCTTTTCCATTTTCCTGAATGACCTCCCTGCTACCTGTGCCAACTTGCATATTCACATGTATGCAGATCACACAGTCATCTTCTCCTCTGGCCCCTTGACTGCAGTAGTGGAAGGCTTTTTCTATCAAGGCTTTTTCCTGCCCTGGTTGCAGTCCAATCCCCTTTGGGTTAACGCAAAAAAAACACCAGTGTCCATTACCTTTGGTAGCAGCCTGAAACTGGCCAGGCTCTTCCCCTTCCATGTCTTTTTCACCCTGGATGGCTTCTTCCTTGAAGTGGTTCTGTCCTTCATGTACCTTGGTGTGCAGCTAGATAGTAAACTTGACTTCTGTGCCTGCATTGATGCCATCCATACCAAACTCTACAACAAACATAGAGCCTTATATCATAACAAAGACTGCTTGTCTCTGCTGGTCCATCGGGAGTTTGTTACCAGAACAGTGCTCCCAGTCTTTGACTATGTGGATGTGGTCCATGGCACCACCTCCTCCTTTTCCCTTGCCAGACTGGACACTGTCTGTAATGCCTTTTGTCACTTTACTGCCAACTCCCCCCTTCAAACTCACCATTGCTCCCTCTACTCCTCTCTATCGATCCTCCCCCTACCTTCATGTTGCCAGTTCCACTGTGCCTCCTTTATCTCCAAATACTGGTTTGATCCCTGCCCTATTACCTATCCTCACTCCTCTCTCCCATTCCCTCTGCCTCATACTCCCTCTGGTCCAGGGATCCTTGTACTTTCTTCCTTCTCTTCCCTCACTCCTTTACTGGGCAATCAACCTTCTCCTACCACCTTCCCTCTTTCTGGAGCCGCTTCCCTCCTCTCTCTGTCTCTCCCCCTTCCCTGGCTCCCTCAGACGCCAGCTAAAACTCCTCCCCATCCCATCTGCTCCTGTCATCCCTCTCTCTGAACCTCCCCTGTCAGAGCCATACCATCCCTGCGTGGCCTCTTCTTGGGTTCTACCTCAGCCTGTATCAGGCTGCCTCCTATTACACATCTGCAATGCCATCATCCAACCTACTCTGGTCTTTCTATTTGCTCATTATAGCTGCTCATTGCACCTTGCTACTTTTTATTTGCACTGGTACCATGTTAACTTGTACTCTGTACTGATCACTGATATTGTGTTTGGTATTATTGTGTCTCCTGTTCCCTTCTCCTGCGTCACTCTTGAAATGAGCCTTGGCTCAGTGTGCCTTTCCTGGTTACGAATTTTCAGAAATAGTCATCAGGGGACCCTGAAGTAACAATCTAAATAAATTGAATTCCCATCCCTCACCTATCCTATGGTGTACTGAGTGCATTCTTGGCTGACTCTCATTTGCTCATGGGATGCCTGACCTTCAGCTCCTACTTGGAAAATCATGAAAAGAGTCATGTGTGCTTTGAAAACAGAAATGCTACACATTTACATGACAACCACAGTCCTATATCTTCAGGCTAAACCTTGACTCTGGGACACACGTACACCTTGGTGTGCCCTGGGGAGGACACAGCACAGACTTGAAGCAAACATGAAGCACTTTCAAGTCCAACACATAATTTCATTTCAGTGGTGTAGGGGGCTTATGGAGGACCCAGAGTTCATTCCCCTAGGTGTCCTGACAAGCAAGCATCCTACAAATGAGTACACAGAGCACGTCCATAAGCAGCCCCGACTCTCTAGAGCATTAATATTATGGACGTGTCTTGTTAATTATGCTGCCCAAGTCTGTTATACAGTGTGCATTTTTTAATGTTCCTACAGCCCCCAGTGCCCCACTCCATGAGGCCTCCAAGGGTCCACAGCTACCTGACAGACTTACCTCCTGAGTTTGAGCATCCACTTCCAGGATCACAGCACCTGGGAGGAAGAAGTGTCTTGGAAGGTTGGGAAGATAGCCAGGGTGGTGGAGCCAAAGCAAGGAGTGGCGTGGTGGCATGGATGGGAAGCAAAGATGGCTGTCATCTGGCATGCTGAGCCAACCGATTTTCACATGTTCTCTCAGCTCCCTCTGCCTTCGATGCACTCTCATGGTGCAATGTCCTGGGCTGAGGGCATGGAGGATGCACTGTCATTCATGTCAGCATGCCTCCATAGGCCAGCACTAGGAACTGTCACCAGAAGCCTCTCTAAAAGTGGTGTTCTGCCAAGCCCTCCTGGGAGAGCATCCGCCTGGCACTCTGTATTCCTCCCTGCCAGCCTCCACTTCTGACATGCCAGAGTGGTCCCCTACTGCTTGGTGCCACAGAGCCCATTTATTATGTATTTAATGTCTCAGTAGGCTTTTCAATACTCACAGACTAGGTTTGGTAGTTTGGAGTTGATTTTTTTCTCAACTTACCTGCCCCAAAAATTAGCAGAGACAGGAAGCCTCCTGGAACCTTAAAATCCCCAAATGTTATGGAGGCATGTTAAAAATTCACTATACCCTGGATCTTTCTTTTTCTCTATCATCTAAATTAATCATGAGGGCAGAATCATTACTAAAAAGCAAACATGTACCCAAAATCGCCAATAAGTGTTTTATAGATGTTGCTCTGCCCTAGCAGATCCTGATTATATCTAATGCTATAATCAAAATATTGGGGCTGGCAGTATATCCTAGTGGTTAGAGTAATGAGCTGTGAATGAGCTTGGTACACCCAGCAGACAAGCCTGGGTTTGATTCCAAGAACCTCCACTTGCATACTGTGTGATTCTGAACAAGTCACTTAACCTCCCCAGTGCTTCTGGGTCACCCCAAATGGGCCTTACCTGGTTACCAAAAAGAATAAATAACACACCTACTGTATTCAGTGGCTAAATTTGAAATATTTACATGGTGGAACTCTCACATCTAGATTTCTAAGTGGTGGAGCTGTCATTTTTAGGTGGTGGAACTCTTCTATAGAAGTCAATGGAGAAAGATGACAGAGATTGTGGAACTGTCATTTGGTTTTTTAAGAGGTGGTGGAACTGAGTTCCTGTGGGCTCCAGCCCAATTTAACACTGATTGTATCTCTCCTTTCTGGTGCAGTAACAGATCAATGGAAACTACTGGAGCTCAGATTATTCCAGTCTTCAAATTAGGCTCTAGAGACCCCGTGGGTAACTACCAGGCAACATCTATACTATAGAGCATATCTAAGATTGCTGAAAGAACTGTCCAGTACTAGCTACATCAGTACTGATATGGCAGTGATATCCCCGCCCCCCCCAAAAAAAAGGAACAGCATTTTGACCTGGGCACTTAAGTACCACTGTGTTAGTTGCAAACAAAAATCATGTGAAATGGGGATAATGGTGTACCAGCCCTTGTCACTATAGACCTGCAAAAGACTTTTAACACAACAAATTGATCTCACTAGCTCAGCAACAAACTGGATTAGCCTTAGCTCATATACTAATATACTAAGATGCCAGCAGAGTAGACCTAAAACTCTATCGAATCTGCTCGAAAATCAGCATCCGGTCAAGACACCGCTGCTGCCCCCCTGCCTCACCTGTAACTCCACCCGACCCCATCCCCATCAGGATTACACCTCCAGAGTTGGCATTCCTCAGCTTTACCTTACTCTTATACCTGTCCCAGCCACTCTTGAATCCCTCCACTGTATCAACAGCCACCAGTTTCACAGGCAGTACATTCCGTGGGTCCACCGCCCTCTCGGTAAAGTAGCATCTCCTTGTCTCCCCCCCGAGCCTCCTGCCAACCAGGTTCATGGAATGCCCCCTGGTGGCCCCTCCCTTCCTCAGCTGGAACACCCTATTTAGGCTGATCCTGTTCACTCCCTTTAGATATTTAAAGACCTCGATCATATCCCCCCTGTCACTCCTCTCCTCCAGGGAGTACATGTTCAGCTCATCAAGACTCTCCTAATAGGATTTTTCCCTCAGACCCTGTATCATCCTGGTTGCCCTTCTCTGGAACCTCTCCAGAAGTGCAATGTCCTTTTTCAAGTACAGGCACTAAAACTGCATGCAGTAATCGAGGTGCGGTCTAACCAGGCAGTTATACAGAGGGAGAAGCACCTCCATCTCCTCGAGGTCATCCCCCAGCAATGCACCCAAGCATTTTATTTGCTTTAATGGCAGCCCTCCTACACTTCTCAGAGTTATTCACTTTGGCATCCATGACCACCCCAAGATCCTCCCCCTCCGAAACCTGCAGTTTCTCCCCACCCAAAAAGTACTCATGATCAGGGTTCTTAAGTCCCAAGTGGAGAACATTGCATTTCTAGCCATTTAACCTCAGTTTCCAAATGCGAGACCACCTCTTCAGAGTCTCCAGGTCCTTCTGTAGGGGTCTTCTACCTTTCTCCCCATCTACCACTGCCCCCAGCTTCAAGTCATCAGCAATGAGGCTCAACTCACTCCTGATACTGTCCCTGATGTCCGAGATGTAAGCATTAAACAGGAGTGGGCCCAACATCGACCCTTGTGGGACCCTGCTAATGACCCACCTAGGAGATAACACCTCCCTCTCCAACCACCACCCTCTGAAACTGCCTAGTCAGGCAGTTTCCTATGCACCTCACCATCCTTTCCCCCACCACCATTCCCCCCAGCTTGTCCAGCAACCCTGAGTGTGGCACTGAGTCAAACACCTTGCTGAAGTTCAGAAAAAGACATCCACTGGCCTTCCCTGGTCCAGTGTCTTTGTCACCCAATTGTAGAACTCCAAAAGGTTAGTCTGACATGATCTGCCTGAACGAAGCTATGTTGGTGGTCATTCAGATGGCCCCATGTCTCCAGAAACACCTCCAGCCTCTCTTTCAAGATGGCCTCCATCATCTTGCCCTCCACCGACATCAGACTGACAGGCCTGTAGTTACCCAGCTCCTTCCATGAGCCGCTTTTGTGGATAGGTGTGACATGAGCCATCCTCCAATCCTATGGCACCCAACCCATCTGAAGGGAGGAGTTAAAAAGGTCCGCCAGAGGTGCAGCAAGGACATCTACCATCTTTTCAGCATCCTGGGGTGAAGGCCATATGGACCCAGAGCCTTATCATTTCTCAGGGACTTAAGGGGCTCCCTCACCCTACCAACAGGAATTTCAATGTCAGAGAGCTCCCCCCTTCCTCATTCCTAGCCCATCCCCCCCCCCCGTATGGTGTTGGCCGTCCATCATCTCTTTTTGAAGACTGAGGCAAAGTATTTGTTAAATACCTCTGCCTGCTCTCTGGCCTCCTCGGCCCACCCATTCCCTGATCTCAGTCTGCTAATCTGCCCCTTCACTTTCCTCCTTTCCCTAATATACCCTTTTTCCCTGTTTCTGATCCCCTGTGCCAACCTCTGCTCCATCCTTGCCTTGACTGATCTCACCATCCTAGTTACCTTTTTGGATATCCTATCATACTCTCCCCTGTCCACGTTCCCTCATGAGTGCTTATTTTTCCTATAAGCTGTTCTTTTCTCTCTCTCTAACCACCTCCTGGACCTCCCTGGTCCACCAGCTCAGCTTTCTGGCCCTACCAAATTTGTGTTGTACCTTCGTGCAGGCCTTGGTGGCTTCCAGGAACACTCTTTTAATAATTTTTCACTTGCTCGCTGTGTCCATGTCCTGTCTGATCCCCCCTCCAAATGCCTCTTGAGAATCTCTGCCATATCCTCAAAGTCCACTCCCTTGAAGTCAACCACTATCATTTTAGTGTGATTTTCCCCTCACCCCTGGTCTAAGGAAAACCAAACTGTGGCGTGGTCACTACCCGCCAGTGGGTCCCCTACAACTAGGTTCCTAACCAGATAGCAATCCGACAGGACCACATCCAGGATGCAACCATCCCTCATCGGGTCTGTCACCAGCTGAGCTAGGAATGCATCCTGGAAGACGTCCAGCAAGTGTTGCTCCCTAGTCGATGAAGATGCCTTAGTGCCCCAATCAACCCCTGGCATGTTAAGGTCACCCTGCACCACAGTTCTACCCTCACCCTGACCACAGTGATCTCTTAGATTTTCCACCAGCCCCTCCTCGAGTTCCTCATCCTGCGTGTACCTTACTGGTACAAAACACTTCACCCTGATATACAACTTCATTTCTGATCTGCAGGAGGTACCTTGTGTAGTGTCCATGGTTCTGTATTAGGCCCTCTCCTATTTATATTTTTTTAAATTATCTCCTAACTGCTTGTATTAATTTTATAATGCCCTTTCAAAATGATGCAAATAAGTTACAGTCAGCTGCTCAGGCAGACAGTAACAATGTTGCATTGCTGTAAGCACAATGACTTATGCTGGGAATCCTGGTAAACATATTCCGTTTTTATGTTGATTGTGCGCATGCGCAAGAAACATATTGTGGCAGCTTGCTGCAGAAACAGGTTGTGGAAGCGCGGCTCTGTTGTGGCCAATGCCCCCACAGCCTTTGGAGGCTTGGCCAGCTTTTCCCAATGGGGTGGCATGCTGCTGCTGACACTAGTTCAGCCCACGTGCCACAACCCTTGTAAGGTTTCAGCCTCTACAATCAGAGGCCACTTCGTCATTGCAGCGTAAGCCATTCCGTTGCAGTGAGGGAGCGACCCGTCATTGCTGGGTGGAACCTTGTTATTGTGATATTGTTTGTGAACATGGCGCAGCTTGCCACTGTGTTCACAACACACAGCGCCCCGCTGCCGAGGGGTGCCCAATCCCCGCAGCATGTGCTCTCCCACTGTGTTTGTTTGCCGATGGGGGCCCCAATCCCTGTCGGCTTCAGTGCCCTGACGCTCATGTTGCTGACAGCGGAGCCTACTCACCATCGACACTACATAATCCCTCCCAGTTTCATTTGCGATGGGGAGCCCACTCCCGTTAGCGCAATTCCTGCCCCAAACACACAGTACAGTTTGTGCCGGTGCCCAACCCCCTAAATGCGCACCCCTCTTTTGTGCCAGCGGGGTGCCCAATCTCATGTTGGCTAGAGCTGCCCCCCAAAAACCACTCTGTTGGCACGCTGGGGAGACACACCCAGCGTGCCAAATGGCCCTGTAAAAAAATGCCTGCAAAGTTTTTTTTTTTTTTTTTTTTTTAACCCTGTCAAAAGAAACGTCCTCCTTGCCCTGCCTCCTTAAAACACTCTGTTGGCATGCTGGGAGCCCACTCCAGCGTGCCAAATGGCCCTGTAAAAAAAATGCCCCGCAAGTTTTTTTTTTTTAACCCTGTCAAAAGAAACGGTCCCTCCCGGTCTCCCTGCCCCTCCCACGACCAGCACCCACCCTCTGCACACCCTGCCTCCCCACACCCTCCTCACCCCATATTTACCTGTGGAGTCCAGTGCAACAATCTTCGGTGGACCGGGAACACATCTGCATTCTTCAAAGCCGACCACGAACCGAAGAAATGCCGGTAAGCTGTATAATGGCATAAATAGGGTTTTTTCAATTTTGGTGCATATCTCAGGCATTTTTTTGAATTTTGGCACCAAATTTTCAACATGGGTTTTTTGGGACCCCTCCTCATTAATTCTGCCACTGTCATTGTGTTATTCGGCTCCGAAAGGTAATTTCACGGTCACTACGCGGAATCACCTTTCGGGATCAATTAATTGAAAGGCTTGCCTGTAATTCAGTGGCCAAGCAGCCAGCCACTCCCACTTCCTGAGCTGTATAAGCAGTTCCTCTCAGCCTCATGTGAAGCATTTTGTCTTTGCAGCAGGAGGCTATGTTGGTTTGTCTTCTGAGCGGCTGGGGCCTAACACCCCCCCCCCCAGCCTGCTGTTTCTGTGTGTCTCTGCTGGACTTCAGTGTTTGTTTTCCTGCTTCTGGTTTGTATCTTTCCTCTGGCTCTATGCTTCCCTGTGTTTTGTTTCTTGTTTTGCTGTGTTTTGTTTCCTCTTTTGGGGGGGCTTTATTTTTAAAACTCCCAGCATACTGTTACTACAGAGCTCATTCTGCTTGCTTTCAGTTACAACTCTCAATTTACTGCACTGCAACTACAATCCTGCTCAGAGCTCAGGCTACTGCTTTCAGTTACCTACAACTTCAGCCACTGCTGCTGACTGTTTACTTTAATTACTATTGTACCCAGTGCCTGTGTTTTAACACTGTACTCATTTAACTACTGCTGTACAGGCCCACTTGCTTCCTGCTGCTGCATTGTTTACACCCATTCCTATTCTACTTTGTTTACTCTGAGGTTAGCTGAAGCTCCTGCTGAGGCTATTAAACTAGCTTTTATATCTGCATGTGGTTCTCGGCCTTTCATCGCTTTCATTGTTTGTCTTACTGTGGGAACTGGGAGGTGTTTTGGGGGGCCGTGGCCTATGTGGTTAATTAAATTTGTTCTAAATCCTGTCTTCGCCGCCGAAAATCCTCAGTTTGTCACCTTGATTTGGCTGTTCATGTCTGGCTGACTTGCCCCTAACTCAGTGCTGTTTACTTGCTATACAGTTGTTATGCAGGTCCACCTATTATTACTACTACTGCTTACTGACCTATCAGGTCCCCACTTGCTTACGCAACCGTTGCTCCTTGCTTACGCAAACCACTGCTTTATGCCTAGTGCCATCCCCTCGGCTTGGCCTGGGATTCTACTGCTCTCAGTCTGCATCTGACTTGGGGTGGGATCCTTCTCACCTGGCCCATAGCTGGGAATGTCCTCGCCCCGGGCTTGGCTTTAGCTGTCTGCTACGCAACAGCAGCTCCTGGTGTAGAATTTAAGACTAGCGGTGAAGGGTGGTTACGATGATCTCCTTTGGCTCTAGTGTTCCACTATAACGGTTGGCCATTGACTTTAGTGGTTTCCTTAGCAAGGCACCTTCACCACATTCTCCCCACGACTGCCTCTGGTTTACCTGGTTTGATTTAGGGCGGGTAGGCCAGGTGAGTGCCTCAGCAGTTGTTGCTCTCCTCCTGCGCCTTGGATGCTCGTATTGTTGCAGAGTTTTCTCGCAACCTTCCAAGACGTTCCCGCTAGATGGTTTGAGTGAGAGCCTTCCTCCAAACTGGAATATTTTCCACCTCCCTTTAATTGGGTTTTCCAAATTGCAGCTGCAGAGCCGTCACTAAATACATTTTCCCAAGCCTGGAGGGAAGGTGACCTAGGCCTTGGATCCCCAGAGATTTCCTCCTCATAGGGTTTTTTCTCTCTCCTCCGTTGCCTCAGGTCATAACACTTAGCATAGTTTTCCCCTAGTTTCCTTAGGTAGGTTCCGTTGTTGGATGGAGGTGGAGGATGTCCTGACGTTCCCTCTCTCCTTGGGGATCCTCTTCTCTCAATGCAAGCCATCACTATTCTCTACTACTATGTTCCAGTTACTGCTTCTACGTCACTGTTACTGCTTGCTCATACGCATCATGTTGCCTCCTTTGGGGATGATACTGCATTTCTTTTGGTGATTCCTAAGGTACCTTTAGCCACGGGAACCATCCCGTGGCACATCTAGGGGCAGAACCCTCTCCGAGAGTTCCTTGCTTCGTACCCCTACAGGGTGGTAATTCCTCTGGAATAGAGAGTGTGAACGGCCACAACCAAAACTAACACAGTTACACAAGCATAACACTATACTGGCTGCATAGGTCAGTGAATTGAAAGGCTTGCCTGTAATTCCGTGGCCAAGCAGCCAGCCACTCCCACTTCCTGAGCTATATAAGCAGTTCCTCTCAGCATTTTGTCTTTGCCCCCACAATCCTCCCCTCCTTCTCCTCCAGAGGTAGTGCTCTCTCCTTAGGGGGATTCCTAAGGTACCTTTAGCCACGGGAACCGTCCCATGGCACCTCTAGGGCAGAACCCTCTCCGAGAGTTCCTTGCTTCGTACCCCTACAGGGTGGTAATTCCTCTGGAATAGAGAGTGTGAACGGCCACAACCAAAACTAACTGTTACACAAGCATGACACTATACTGGCTGCATAGGTCAGTGAATGAAACGACAGTGCCAGTGTTCATGAGATAGACTATCAAAAAGCCTATGTTGCAAATTTGGTGGAAAAAATCGCAAAAAATGACTGTTTAGCGAGCGTGCGTTGCACAGTTGGTACGCACGCTCGTAACTTTGCAAATTTTCAATATTTTCATGCCAGATTTTCAACATTGACATTTTATTACACCTCCTTGTGAACAGTATAGCTGTCATTTTTCACATCCTGGCCAAAATGTGTTTTCGTGCTTCCAGCGCAGAATAGCGCAGTCACTGTAGGAAATCAGTGTTCAAGACAGATTAAAAAAATGACAGTAGCACTGTTCATGAGCAGAGGTCCTAAAATGCCTATGTTGAAAATTTGGTGACGATACTCCATAAAATGACTGTATTACGAGTGTGCGTTGCGCAGTTTGCACGCATGTTCGTAACTTCGCAAATTTATAATATTTTCATTCCAGATTTTCAGCATTGCCATTTTCCCACACCTACTTATGAAAAGTACAGCTGTCACTTTTCTCATCCTGGCTGAAATGTGTTTTTGCACTTCCGGCTCAGAATAGCACAGTCGCTGTGGGAAATCAGTGTTTGGGACATATTAGGAACATGACAGTGATACAGTTCATGAGCAGAGGTCCTAAAATGGCTATGTTGAAAATTTGGTGATGATAGCCCATCAAATGACTGTGTTACAAGTGTGCATTGCGCAGTTTCCGTGCACCCTTGTAAGTTTGCAGATTTGTAATATTTTCACGCCACATTTTCAACACTGGCATTTTTTCACACCTCTTTATGAACAGTACAGCTGTCATTTTTCACATCCTGGCCTAAATATGTTTTTGCACTCCTGCTACAGAATAGCACGATCGCTGTGGGAAATCAGTGTTTGGGACAGATTAAGATCGAGCGAGTGAGAGGGGGGAGTGACCGAACTCAACTGAGTTCTGTTGGGACTGCTGTGGATTTCTTTGTGGGCAGAAACAGGCCCCAACACAGGAGCCCAATACAAAAGGGTGGCCTGCAGTGCTGGAAGAAACAGAATGAGTGGGTGAGGGAAGGGGAGTGAGTGAGCTCAATGGAGCACAGTTGGGACTGCTGTGGATTTCTTTGTGGGCAGAAAAAGACAGTAATGCAAGCAGGGGCCCAGTACAAAAAGGCAGCCTGCAGCGGCGGGAAAAACAGAATGAGCGACTGAGAGAGGGGGAGTGAGCAAGCTCAACTGAGCTCTATCATGACTGCTGTGGATTTCTTTGTGGGCAGAAAAAGGCAGCAATGCAGGCAGGAGCCCAGTACAAAAGGGCAGCCTGCAGCGCTGGCAGAAATGGAAACTAGCGAGTGAGAGACGGGGAGTGAACAAGCTCAACAGAGCTCTGTCAGGACTGCTGCAGATTTCTTTGTGGGCAGAAAAAGGCGCCAACAGAGGCAGGAGCCCAGTACAAAAGGGCAGCCTGCAGCACCAGGAGAAACAGAATAAGCACATGAGAGATGGAGACTGAGCCACCTCAACAGAGCTCTGTCAGGACAGCTGCGGAATTCTTTGTGGGAAGACAAAGGTGCCAACGCAGGAAGGAGCCCAGTACAAAAGTGCAGCCTGCCAAGGGAAGCCAAGAGAAACAGAACGAGCGAGTCACAGAGTGTGAGTGAGTGAACTCAACGGAGCAAAGCAATCAACATTCGGCATTGACAAATGCTTGTTTAAATAGCATCTGACAAGTTTATCTCAAAGTGCTTGCAATCCAGGATAGGGAGAGCAAGAGGGAATGCTGGTGCCATTAGGCACAAAGGGATATTCAAAAAGCAAAGGCAGATTAGAGAAATGTTTCAAAGGAGGTTTAGCACAGAGAGGTTATTAGACATGCTTATGGGTCACACAGCAAGTAAGTGATGGTTATAGGAGTCATCCCAGGGTCTCCAGGTTCATAGCATTGTAATCTAGCCACTTAGTAAAAATGCATCCTTTTAAGAAAGTTTAAGAGCAGTTAAACTACCAGCAATGAAGCACTTTCCTTCCCAACACTTGGACCCTTTAAACGGAATCTCTGACTTTATCTCACCACTACGTCCAAATGTGACTGCTTCTACTAAAGGACTGCTCCTTTTCTCCGCCTAGTCATTCGTGACCTGTGCCCTTCATCCCTCCTGGCTTTACTCTCTCTGGCTTCTGTCTTTCCTTGTGACCCTTTTCATTCCCCTCTCTCTCCACCCTCCTCCACCTCTCCACCCTCCCCCCCTTACTCCTCCACTCTTCAAACTTCATTTTCTTTTCCCCTGTACCGATCCCCTCCCTCCGTCCCTCTCCCACCTCACAACAAAGGCCCCTCAGCCTGACCACTTCTCTCTGGCACCCTACTACTCAATTTAAGTCTAATAGTCACCTTCCTTCTTTATCCCCTCAGTATACTTCATCATCTATCTGCCTGTTCTTACGTTGCTGTCTAATGTTAACCTTTATCTATAAATTGTTTTACAGATGCATAAAAATGTCAATCATGTCTGTACTATGCCTGTTTACCATTACCAACCTTTGTTTGTATGTTTCCTCCTTCCTTTGATGTGGAACCTTTGTAAATGAGTAGCTCCTACTCAAAGGTACTTGTAATCCAAGAGATTAATAAAATAAAATTTAAAAAAAAATTAAAATAAAAATATCAAAGGACAGAATGACTGTAGTCATGTTAGTCCTTGGAGAATAGACTTGATGGGCAGTGTGATACTATGCCCTTTGTTAGACCAACAGAGATATTGTATAGAAATTTGACAGTACTTTAGCTTTCAGGGTCACAAAAGTCTCTAACTGACGTAAAGTCCAGTGTGACCTTGAAATATTGTGCACTAGAACATCTAAGTACAATATCTGTGCAGGCTGAATCCACGGTATCACACTAAGACACTATCCAATGAGTAGGGCTGTGCAGAAGGCTGAATTTCTGACAGAACGGAATTTTGCTGAATTTTTAGAAATTCTGCTGATTTCCATCATTTGTGGCATTTTGATATTCCGCATGTGAATATTTTTTTTTTTGAGGAATAATAATCCGCAGTTCACATAAACCATGGATTCTTTTTTTGCAATCCACGGAAAATTATTCTGCTGTTTATATGATCCACGGGAAATTATTCCGCAGTTTGCACAGAAATGCTTTTCAAAATTCTGTGGAATTTAAAAAGAAATTCCACAAAGCATTTCAGAAGCAGAACTACCATTCTGCAGCAATTTGATGGTGGAATTTCACATTCCACATGGACCTACCAATGATTCTAGGATTTAAAAATGGAAGCAGCTGATTTGGAACCGCCAGAAGCAGGGGAGATCACAACGTGCTCTATCCAGCAACACTGGACTATCTTAGATGACTGACAATGCATTTCTAGTCACAGAGGGGCCTATTCACGAATGGCTGTGGTGGCTACGTGCCACGTAAGTCAGGTATGTTACACCGCGCAACTGGCCATGCCTACTGCGCCCCCGCCATCCCATTCCTGAAAATGATGTGCCCTCCCATGCACCGGATCCCCTGGCCGATCATGGAGCTCCACATGGGGGCAAGCCAACACTCCGTGGCTTGGACATCCCTGTGGACTGCTGTGCGCATAGGCTTCTGGCTCCACGTCTAGGAGGCAGCCATAAACCACCAGGGCTGGTTATGTGCCCCCAGGGAGGCTGCCTCTGGACGTGGCTGACATGGCAGGGGGCAACGACCCCCCCCAACGATGGTGTCCCTGCCATCTGGGCACATCAGGAGTCCAGGGTCAGGTGGAAGAGGTACGCCCCCAACTTTGCATGGTCGGCACTTAGCGCACTGGCTGGCAACATGGCACCCATAGGGTGCAAGGGATTGACTGCGAGTCCCTGCCTAGGCAGCCTATTGGCTGCCCACTGGATCCGCCACTCTGCACCCACCTGCACCCCGCAGACCTGCATGCCAGGGGGGTGGAGCTGCATAAGGGAGCTGAGTGGAGGCCGGTGTTCGTGAATGTGGCTCCCAAGTGGAAATCCCTTGGGTACGGAGCTGCACACCCTGATACTTGCTTTTTTGTGAATAGGTCCCGATGTTTATTATAAACTGACAAGATAATGGTTAAGTACCATTTATCAAAACTGCATGATCATGCATCATATTTACATCAATGCATGGCATACTGGCAGATCTCTTTTCTGTCTCGACTAGACTTATTCACCAACAAAATCAATATACACCTTCAAGTAAAAATCTTACAGACAAAGCGCATACCATACTTCAAGAGACACTTCATGTATTAATTGTGGCTAATTGTATTGTGTAATTATTTTTATGGCGATTGTAACATATAATACTGTACTATATTTAATTCATGCCTTTAATTATTGTTGAAACATGCCATAAATATGAAAAATGAAATGAAGCACTCAGATAGGTGCAAACACACCATGTGGTACAGTAGAAACCATGGTATAATACTTAGCAGACCATGGTTTGTGATGTAATACCTTGGCAATCCACTACAGGCAAGAAGCAGTACACTAGTGAAAATAATATGCAAATAGTTTGCAGTTTGTAGTTGTTCCAGCTTGTATTTGCTAAGGTTTTTCCTGGCACAGGATTTTTGACATTTTCAAGATTGTTCTATGTTGTAACTGCGACGAAAGTTCATGAGTTACTAAAGATTGTACATTTAAACTCCACATATACTGTTAATTATGCTGCAACAATATTTCTTTAGAAGTGAACATTTACATACTGTTACCATCCTTTCTGATGTACTGCTTTCTAAGCAACTGTGGGTGCAATGCATTGTGGATGACTGAATAACATTATCTGTCCTAGCCTTTTCTTGGTGAATACACAGTGGTAAAGATGCACATGCATCTTCTATAACCGAAAGCAAAAATAACAGAAACTGAGATAAACAAAGCAAAATCAAAGAGAGAGGATAGTTCTATGGGTGAAAAGAAAAATAAAATGAGAGAAACAAAAAGAAAACAAAGAAACAGACTAACAATACTAGTCAAAACAAGTATTTGAAAGGTGAAAGCAGTAAACGTTATGTTGTTCTATGTCCTGCTGAGTTAAATAGTTTAGAGGGGGAAAAAAATGAAAATAATATTCCGCAAAATAGTAGTTGTTCAATAAGGTGTTTTTCAGATGGGCTTAATTCAGTACATTTGGAGAAATGGTGCTTGTGCTACTAGGATTGTTTGACAGCCACCGATTGGTCTGCAAAGGAAGTGCTGGAAGAAAACTAAAATGTACCATAGCACACTCCCATCATGCAGTGTAGCCCATATCGTCTAATACATAGAGAGGAAAATCAAAGCACCTAGAATAGAAAGTGAATTGCAAGTTTTTGAAAAGTTGTAAAATATGTTTTGATGTTAGAAAGCTTAAAGCTTGTAATGAAAGTTATTTTAACAAAAGTGAAATAGCAGCCACGATATTTCCAATAGGTGTGTTCCAACTGTTTTGAAGTGTATGTACATCATGTTCAATAGCTCAACATACAGTATTCTGAAAATAAATCGGTGTGATTGTACTCATTTATTCAAAGACTGTCATACAGTCATTGCAATGTTACAAAGAGATTAAGCCATGATAAAGGATGAATTACACAGCGGAATTAATCAATGGTTGGTTGGTTGGACCCACGAGGCCGGAGCCCAACCATGGATTAATTCCACAATAGACCCATCCTTTCTCATGGCTTAATCCTTACTAAACCTATGCAATGTAATGTATTAAGGACTCTACTGGAAATGAATTGTGGCTCAGTGGCGTTTGTTATTTCCTGTTCTTCCTAATGGCAACTAAGGTAACTAAAACTAAATTAACTTGATCCCCACCCAAGAAATTGCAAAATTTTAAAATATCAGTTACTTATTTCCTGTTCATTGAAATACCACCGGTCCTCAGACATCAGCCAGGAAAACATTCATAGCCATCACCAGCAAACTGAGTATATATTTACAGCTTTACTTG
This sequence comes from Neoceratodus forsteri, assembly GCA_016271365.2. Taxonomy (NCBI): domain Eukaryota; kingdom Metazoa; phylum Chordata; order Ceratodontiformes; family Ceratodontidae; genus Neoceratodus; species Neoceratodus forsteri. The sequence goes on from CM057458.1 coordinate 561,907,138, forward strand.
TCAAGCCAGTATCTACAACACCTACAGTACCTGACCCAGTAACCTGCCCTATTTTTTTCAGTCTGCTGTTTCTGTCCTGGTCTGCACTGGTGTGTCCCCTTCTACTGCCTCCTCAAGCAGCCCCATCACCAACCTCATGACCTTCTCTAGGACTTACTCCACCACTTATCCTAGACCCAATTCGGGCGGCTGCCTTCAGTCAGTAGACTTTATCGGGGGCATGCTGTGGTACCAGCATCATCTTGCCTATCAGTTTTTCCACTAGTTTCCACCCTCTGCCTGCACTTTGACACAAGTAACAGACATCCTGACATACACATATGGAGATGTGCTGTCATGCTGGTGTTAGGCAGTGTCCTCTTCCCTGCATATATGGTTCCAGCTGTACCACCACTCAACTTTAGCTAGGTGATAGGCACAGTGTGAAGAACATCACCCTTCCTCCCTCCCTAGAGAAGGAGAGCTGTCCCTTTGAGGCTCTCCCCCCCAAAGTGATTTGTGGTTGGTCCCGAGTTCAGGTCATTAGCATAGCCAGTGGAAGTCCTACTGCTGCATTACTTGGTCAGCACACCAGCAGCTCCTCTTTTAAGCAAACCCTGATCCAACCCAAGTTATAAAATGCCTACCAATGGCATAGGCTGTAACAAATTTGTTGCTCTAACAAGCCTGTTCATTTATTACAGCCCAAATTGAATCACTTCTTTTAAACAGTTACTAAGTGGTCCTTTGTCTTACAAGTTACAACACCATCAAATCCCCAGTTAAAAACAATTTTTTAAATGGCTTTTGAGCAAGTGAACCATGACACATTTGCAGTTGGGAGAAACAAGGTCCCTTGGACCACTACAGGGGTTGCTATGGCAACAGAACTTTAGTGCTTCCCTCCCTTGGCTTCGGGGCAACATCTAACCTGACTCCCTGAATCTGCTCCCGAATTTGGGTTTCTGACATAGAAGCAGGTAATGTTTTGGCTGGACCATTGGGCAGCTGAAAACTATTTCCAACTGACAGTCTCTTAGAATTTGTTTTTTGTTATACTCAACAGCAGTGAGCCATGGTAGAAACACAATAGCACATTCCTGGGTGTGTAGTAATACTAATTTGATGCACTTCCCATGGGTTTAATTCACTTGGCTGTGCCTCATGCCTCACAACATCTCTAATGTGTGCACTAAGTTTGCAACACTACACATCGTGCCATGTGTTATTGCTTATTTAGAACTGGATTACATTAGCCATATATCTGCAGAGCCTATTGGAACTGGGCAGGAGCCTCCAACAAATGCCATTTGAGTCTTTTGATTGCACTGTAGAAGGATGCCAAAAAGTAAATCCCTGGACATTTTGCAGGTGTCCTTTCATCTTTGCCTTCACTGAATGCTGACTGAAGCAATGGTGGGTGTCATCTGGAGCCCTCATTCCTCCATCTCATCCAGTCAAGATTTTGCACACCGGTTCAAAGGTCAAAGCCTTTAAGATACAGGATCAGTTGCAAATTCTTAAATATTGGGAATTTTTTTTTTTTTACCAATTTTCATGCCTTAGTGCTATTTGTGGCTTAACTAGCCACGTGGTTTTTGCCAGTCAGTTGAGCTGAGCCAAGGCACCAGCATAAATCCAAGACCTCTCCTCGTTTGGTCAGTCAGGCCCTGATTCAATTAACTATGTTCCAGCAGAGCACAGTGGAGTTGAACAGGAGCCCCTCTATCCCAAGACAGTGGCTAGTCAGGCCTTTTGATTGCACTAAAGGGGGATGCCAAAACAGAAATCCCTAGCTGTTCGGGTGGCTACCTTTTCATCTTCGCTGCCACTAAATGCTGACTAGAGCAATGCTAGGAGATGAACTGGAGCATTTCCTTCCCTCTCTCATCCAATCATGGTTTTCTATACCAGCATAGAGGTCCTTTAAACTGCAGTACCAGTTAGGACTTTATGACTTTTTGGCAGCTTCTTTGAAATTTTCACGCCATAGTGCGATTTGGGGCTAGGTTGGTCATGTGACTTTGGCCAGCCAATTAGGCTGAGCCCAGGCACCATCATAAGACCAAAATCTCCCCTCATTTAACCAGTTTGGCATAGATTACATTAGCCATCTAACTGCAAAACCAGGAGCATTGGGCAGGAGCCCCCCCCCCGTCAAACAAAGGCCAGTTGGGCCTTTTAAACGTGTGACAGAAGGACATAGTAAAGGAACTTCCAGACAGTTTGGCAGGTGCCTTTCCATCCTCACTACTGCTGAATGCTAACTGAAGCAACCCTGAAAGTTGGGTTGTAGCTTTTCCTAATCTTCACTCACAGGGCTGGATTAAGAACTTCTGGGGCCATGGGCAATGTTTAATGTTGGAGTCTCCTGGAACTTTTTTTGATGGCTTAAAGATCAAATGCACATATTTCATAAAAAGCCTTTAAATTCACTTAAATTCATGTCACTGTGTCATGAGTAGTGTTTCCTGAAAATATCATGTTGTTTGGTTTTGTGGTTTTCTTTAAATCAGCATCTGTTAATGTGCTGTGCAGTAACTAAAAACAGTGAAGAAAATGAAGATTTTTCTGTCCCTGTCAATGAGCAATGACATCATACTTCTCCAGCCTTCTGCTTCAGCAATTAAGTCCGATTGACTGAATAAGCTGTTGCAGGCCCCAGTTGGAGCAGTCTGTAGAGCGAATTGTTTTCACTCAAAGTTTGTTACTAACCCACCTGGTTTTTGTTTAGAGAGATTAGCTTAAAATGTATCTTTCTGTTCTCATAAAAAGCTGATCATTTGGGGTTCAGTGCCAAACTGAAGTGGTATGAATGAATGTCTGTGAGAAATTACCTTGTCTGTATCACAGCTGTCAGTTCTCTGTCATCAAAACTATGCATTCTGCTCTGGCTATATAACACAGGATTGTTTAATGGATATAAAATAAATCTACATTCCATCAATTCATACAAGCTACATGCATTTGATGTAGCCTCAATAAATATGTTCATGTGATAACAATTTTGTTTTCATGTCAGATTGACCAAACGTGTGTCTGAAACACTACTATTTCCAGAACATGAACTCCTGCTCAACAGTTGAGGCCGCATCTCTCTGCTTCCTCCTTTCCCCTGCCCCAAAATCTCCCTGTCACCTGCCCCCATTTGAGGCTGCTGTAACCTGCTGCCCACTGTCTTCTCCACACAGTCAGGGCTGCTGCATCCTGCTGTCTCCTCCTCAAACAGTTAAGACTGCTTCACCCTGTTACCCTCTGTCCCCCACCCTATAACACAAGATGAAAGTACTTTTTGTTTCGAGTAGTTTGGGCAGTGTACCAAAGGATCTGACTCTAGTGATAGGGAGCAGCATGGTGCAACAACCCTAACTGTGAAGGTAAGAGGTTCTATGGTGCAGCAGGGCACAGTGGTGTCAGGGACAGAGGACAGCATGGTGCAGAAGCCATGACTGTGGTGCAGGACACAGTGGGGCATCAGCGTACAGCAGCTCTGACTGTGTGATGGGGTGCACGTGGTGCAGCGGCCCTGCCCATTTGGGGCAATGGAAGTGGGTCGCAGGGTGCAGTAAAAGCCCCAACTTTCATCGCCTGGGGCAGCATGGTGCAGCAGCCCAAACTACAAAGGCAGAGGCTTAGCAGAGTACAACAGCCCTGTCTGTGGAGACAGGAAAAGGGGCAACGGAGGGCATTAGCCCTGACTGTAGGGCACAGAGGGAAGCAGGGTGCAGCAGCCTCAACTGAGAGGCAGGAGACAGGGGCATCAGGATGCCATATAGTGTTTCTAGTTATACACATACATGATGTATTTTCACACAGAAACTCTTAAAGAACTGAATTTTATGAGTTCACACAGTACATGATCCTGAAATAGCAGCATGTTGAAGACGTTTATCAATTTGACATAAAAACAAAATTGTTATCATGTGAACCTATTTATTGAGGCTACATTAAAGACACACTGCTTCTATGAATTAATGGAATGTAGAATTATTTTATATCCATTAAACAACCCTGTGTTATATAGCTAGAATAGAATGCAGAGTTTTGATGACAGAGAACTGACAACTGTGATACAGACAAGGTAATTTCTCATAGACATTCATTCATATCACTTCGGTTCAGCACTAAATTCCAAATGATCAACTTTTTACTGTATGAAAACAGAAAGAGAGATTTTAAGCTAATTTCTCTAAACACAAGCCAGATGGGTTAGTAATAAACTCTGAGTGAAAACAATTAGCTCTACAGACTGCTCTAACTAGGAACTACAACAACTTATTCAGTCAATCTGGGACTTGATTGCTGAAGCAGCAGGCTGGACAAGTATGATGTCATTGATCACTGACAGGGACAGAAACATCTTCACTGTTTCTTCACTGTTTTCAGTTACTGCAGAGCACATTAACAGATGCTGATTTAAAGAAAACCACAAAACCAAAACAGCATGACATTTTCAGGAAACACTACTCATGACAGAGTGAAGTAAATTCAAGCTTTTCATGAAATATGTGCATTTGGTCTTTTTAAAAATGAAATTGGAGGAACTTCAATGTACTCTGGGGAATGAAGGTTAGAATGTGTGTAGTTATAGGTCTGGAGAATATCCACATTATTAGTGTCAACACAGCCAGCCCAAACTTGGGAAAAATATATGCTAAGAATCACACATACTCATATAAAATTTAACTTGTAGTACATTGATTTTTAATAGAGGAAGAAAATGCTTTAGAGTCAACATTGAACCTCTCAATACTTTTTTCTTAAACTTCTGTTGAATGATTAGTCATGCATTTTACACATGTAGATTTACAGTGACTGACACAGTTTTGTCATTTTTTTGTTTTATTTTACAACCTCTTTACCCAGGGTAGCCCAGCTGAGATGCAACATATTTTTTCTGGTATCCTGCTTTTTTCACCCATTTCCGCAGCTGGAAGGGGTTTAGCACTTGGAGGTTAAGTGACTTGCCCAAGGTCACACACCATAGGTACCAGAACCTGTGGGTGAAAGGTGGGGTGGCAGCTCCCCCACATTTGGCTATGAACATTCAAAATTCCCATTTAATGCCTGCAAGGTCAGGAAGGAAGCAATTGTAACCCCTAGGTGGTGCTATCCCATGGGCTACTACTCCTGCCTGCTTGGCTAGTAGCAGGTTAAGGGGCCTAGGTTCTTCAACAGGTGCCTCCACCCAGAGATCAGGGTTGGTAGTGGCCAAATTAACCTGGGCACAGCCCTCCGGGACACTGTAACCCCCTTCTTTCCCTTCTAGTGGCCTGAGCAATATACGATAATCACTTTCACAGTACCCCTTACATAGAAACATAGAATTTGATGGCAGATAAGGACTGCTTGGCCCACCTAGTCTGCCCATTTTCCTACCTAACAGATAAGCTGCAGATCCTAGTTAACCAACAGCTTACTTCCTCCTACCCCCCACTAGGACTGCTTTATGTCTGTCCCATGCATTCTTGAATTCCCCCACTGTTCTTGACTCCACGACCTCCTCAGGGAGGCTGTTCCATGCATCCACAACCCTCTCTGTGAAAAAATACTTCCTCACATTACCTCTGAGCCGGACCCCCTCTATCTTCAAATTTTGCCCCCTTGTTCTTGCACATCTCTTTTTCTGAAAGATGCTACCCTCTTGGACTTTGTTGATTCCCTTGAGGTACTTGAACGTTTCTATCATGTCCCCTCTCTCCCTTCTTTCCTCAAGGGTATACATATTAAGCTCCTTTAGTCTTTCTTCGTATGTCTTCTGGTGCAGACCCTGCACCATTTTGGTTGCCCTCCTCTGGACAGCCTCCATTCTGTCTATGTCTTTGCAGAGATGGGGTCTCCAGAACTGCACACAGTACTCTAAATGGGGTCTCACCAACTGTCTGTACAGAGGGATAACAACTTCCTGTTTTCTACTATTGATGCCTCTTCCTATGCATCCCATTATCCCCCAGCCTTCCTTACTGCCATCTCACATTGCTTTCCCACCTTTAGGTCATCTGATATAATTACCTCCAGGTCCTTTCCATTTTACTGTTGTCAGTATCTCACCCCCATTGTGTATGCTTCCCGTTGGTTTTTTGTTTCCCATGTGCATTACCTTGCACTTCTTTGCATTGAATCTGAGCTGCCATACATTTGACCATTCCTCCAACCTTGCCAGTCCTTCTCATCCTTTCCACTCCATCTTATGTATCAACCCTGTTGCAGATCTTTGTGTGTCGTCTGCAAAGAGACATACTTTTCCTTCCAGTTCCTCTGCAATGCCACTTATAATCGACATTAAAAGGACCAGTCCCAGTACTGAACCCTATGGTACCCTGCTAGTAACCTTCCTTTCTTCACTGTGTACTTCATTTACTACTACCCTTTGCGTCCTGTTGTCTAGCCAATGTTTTATCCAGGCTACCACCTTGGGACCCACTCCAAGGCTGGCTAACTTGTGTATTAATCTTTTGTGTGGGACTGTATCAAATGCCTTGCTAAAATCTAGGTAGGCCATGTCCACAGCCCCTCCCTGGTCTACTACTTTGGTCACCCAGTCAAAGAAATCTATTAGATTCGTCTGACACAACCTTCCCATTGTGAATCCATGCTGCCTTGGGTCCTGTGCCCCACTGGCCTCTAGGTACTCAACAATTCTTTCCTTCAGAAGTGATTCCATCATTTTCCCTACCACTGAGGTCAAACTAACTGGTCTGTAGTTTCCTGCCTCTGTCCTGCTCCCACTTTTGTGAAGAGGAATCACATCTGCCCTCCTCCAGTCCTCGGGTACCACCCCATCCTCCCATGATTAGTTAAAGAGAGTAGTCAGCGGTGTCACTAGTTCTACCCTTAGTTATTTTAGAATTCTTGTGTGAATCCCATCAGGCCCCATTGCTTTGTCCACCTTCAATTTTATTAGTTCTTTCAGAACCCTTTCTTCTATAAATGGACTGGTATTGACCCCGTCTTCTGAGTGTTTCTCTTGTTTGGTTTAGGTACCTCCCCCTCCTCTTCCTTTGTGAATACTGAGCAGAAATATTAGTTCAGTATACCTGCTTTTTCACTGTCACCCTCTACCCACATTCCCTCCCCTTTATTAAGCCTCAGTATCCCTCCTTTGGTCTTTCTTCGCTCCCTAATGTACCTATAAAAGGTCTTATCCCCTTCTTTTTTTTTTTTTTTTTTTTGCAACTCACTTTGCTTTTTCCTCCTCGAGCTGCCTGCACGCCTTCCATCTACTCGTTCATGGCTCGCGGCTTCTGTCCCCAAATCAGCCGCCCCCGATATCCTGGTTACTCACCCCCATGGTGGGGGCCAGCACTTCTGCAGGGAATGCCCCGGGCACTGTAGAATAGGTCGGGGGTCAACCTGAGGACACATCGGAAGCCACGGCTGGCTTCATACATGGTGGCAGGCGCTCAGTGATTTTTCCGGTTTTCTGTGGAGGCAGGGCCATGCCCCCGACACCGTACGTCATCTCCCGCCCCGCCTCCAGGGAACACGCAAGTGTCAGATGCTTGGGGACACCCCGACCTCCGCCAGGGGTCCCCAGTACACGATCACTGCCCGCACCTCCCCGGAGTAGGAGAGCTGCCCTCCGGCGCTCGATCCTCTCCCAGCCAGCCCTCGGCGGCCAGGTCCATTCCCGAACCGGGTCGCGGCGTCTAGCGAAATCCCATCACTGCGCCAGCGGGCTGGCCTTATCCCCCTTCTTAATAGAATTCGCTATCCTTTCCTTGGTTTGGGCCTTTGCTATTCTGACTGCCTTCCCAGCCTCTTTCTGCTTTAACTGATAAAGTTCTCTGTCCTGCTCCTTCTGTGTTTCCTTATATTTCCTGAATGCTATCCTTTTCTCCCTAACTTTCTCTGCCACCTCTTTTGAGAACCATAGCGTTTTTTTCCTTCATTGTGTTTTATTGATTTGCTTTACACAAAGGCTTGTTGCCTCTGTGATGGCTGTTTTGATTACTCCCCATTGTTCCTCCACCCCCTCCTTCTTCTTGCCTGTTTGCTAGTGCTTTTCTGAGGCACTCTCTCATTTTCCCAAAGTCAGCCCTCCTAAAGTCCAATACTCTTGCTTTTGTATGGCTTGATTGTATGGCTGTGTTTATCGTGAACCACACTGTTTGGTGGTCGCTTGTTCCCAGATGCTACCCACTTCTAAATCTGAGATTCTTTCTCCATCCCATTTGAGAGTACCAGGTCTAAGATTGTTCCCTCCCGATGGGTTCCAATACTAGCTGTCTGAGGCATGCCCCCTGTACAGCATCAAGAATGACCCTGCTCTTGGATGTGCCTGCAGCAAAGGTGCTCCAGTTAACATCTGGCATATTCAGGTCCCCCATCAACAATATCTCCCCTTTTTCTTCCATTCTAAGGAAGCCTTCTATAATTTCCTTGTCCATTCCCTTCCCCTGAGATGGGGGTCTGTATACAACCCCCATGTGGATTGTGGTGCCTTGTACACCATACAAGTACCCACACTGTCTGCACTTACCACCAGGGCTGGTTCCTCTGGCTCGACCCTGTGGGCCCCTTGTAAAACAAGGTTATGCACAGCAAATAGCAACAGTACAGTACTCTTGGCACAAACTGGAACCACAATCAGGTTAAATGCAGAAAAAGTCAGATCTGATTTATTCAGGAGACTTGAACAAGGAAGGGGTGTAATCAGGTTGATTGGCTTAGAGGCTATATTAATCAAACAGTTATGCATGTGCTTTAAGTCCCCACACAGTCACACCTCTGGGTACCCAGGTAGGGAGACAGTGGGCTAGCCAGGAACTTTGCAGCTGGTTGGGGCCCTGTGATGGAAGAAAGTAACATGCATAACACACACCATTTGTAATCCAGATCCGGAGGGCTCAGTTCATGAAAGAAAAAGCAACCAGACAATCAGATGACAACACTTTAGATTTAGCTGTTGTTGCAGGGAGCTACCCTGATGTTTACTCATGATACCCAATACTGGACACAGGCAGGACAAAACTGAGACTGCAGGTTGTTGATCTGGAGTGCTCGGAGAAGCAGAGCCCACACAAATAACTGAGGCATCACTCCTTTTCAAGTGTTGAGCAGGGGGCTGATCCCCAGGCAGGTCTCTCGTCGAAGGCTTTATCTGTGCAGTGGGTAGTTGGGCTGGGCCAGTGTGGCAAGGCCCACGCTCAATGGAAATAATTTTGGATTCAGTCCATGGGGCTGGATGAAGCTTCCAGCAAGCAGAATACAATTCAAACCACAGTGGGGAACCAAATCGAGACCCACTAGCAGCACACAGCACATTTACATGTAATGAAATTCAAATGCAGCTTCCAGCAAGCAGAACACAATTCAAACCACAGTGGGGAACCAAATCATGACCCACTATAAGCACACAACATATTCACATGTAAGGAAATTCCACTGTACCAGGCAAAAGGCTCTTTGTCACAATTACAGAGTCTCTGCACAATCCGGGAGTTCAGAGGTAGCTGGGGGTCCAGATAGGTTGATCGTATTCAGCAAATCTTTGGTCTTCTTAAGGTAGGAGCCTGGTCACAATTCAATAGCTTACTTCACTCTCCAAGTATAGATTCTGTCTGAAAAAGGCACAAGTTCCCTCTCAGGGACAGCAGGCAGTCATGCAGGCCAAAACTCAGGCCTTTCCACGGTTCTCCTGTGCGAATCCACTATGGATTGCTGCTCGGACTACCTTGAGCTGTTACTTCTTCATTTCCCAACTTAGATCTAACTGAAATTGCAAGCAGTTTGGGACTTCCCCAAAATCCAAAAGGTTCAGTTGGCTGATTTGTCTGTCAATCACAACAAGGGCTCCCCCTCCAAGTTATTTTAGGCACCTAAATGCAAAAACTACAATTCCTACAAGTTTTGACCACACCAAGCCCCTGTAGGCATGCTCCATTTTAGAGTCCCAAATGTACTTATTGGCCCATTTCAGCAGTCCAGGACGAAGATGATGGAAACAAACAGAACTGTCCATGCTGCAAAGAAGGCAGGTTAGAACAAACTGCAATATTATTATTACTCTAACAAATGATCAACAAACAAGTACATCTTCTAACAGAGCTCCCTTTTAGATTAACTGTGACTGCAATCCAGGCAGCTCTTATAGAGACAGTGCACAGAGGCTATATAAGCACTCTCTGGCAATCACATTTAAACTGCAAAAACACAGGACACCAGCCTGGCAGTGAGCATTTAGACAAGCTCAAGGAAGACTTTTTGGGAACCCCCATTTGTAGGGGGGTTACACTCTTCCCTGCCTGGAGAAAACTTGGTGTCCGCGTCAAGTCTGTACCATCACAATATCAAAAATTCAATATAAATTAGACATATATATATATATGTTTTTTAGCTTGTTACATTACTATACCTTTTAATATACTTCACATTACTACATCCATATTGACAATACTTATGCATGTTTCATACAAGTAATACTGATTCATTTAATAACTTCTTGTACATTGAACAACGTAAAAGGGGGCCTTTCCCTATCAGCTAACTTGGGGCTGGATGGGGCAGAGGCACCATGGTGAGAGGGAAGAACAAGTAATCTGGAGTTGGCTGTCAAGCTCAATTTGGGCAGTGAGCTTGGTGAAACATAAACCCCTTTGTGAACCACATTGAGAGACAAATCCACTGGCCTCCAATGTGAATCATAACTAAAGCATAGCACTGGCTTGACAGCTCAGCCAGTCTTTCTAGGGGGATCAGCCACAGTCTCTGTACTTTCAGCACTAACTTTGGAGCTTTTGTCACTTGTGAGGGTTGCCTCTGCATGGATGGGAATGTCCAAACTTGGAGCACTGTCAACTCCTTGCTCTGTAGGCTCTGTTTCCACAACACTTTGCTCATAATCTTCTCACAGAGGCCCAGGTTGCTGATTTTGAGCAGGATCTGGCACAATTTGGCTTTGCAGCACTGAAGGGGGGCTGTCAACACTCTCACATTGTTCTTCAAGTTCTGGTGTGTCAGCAGAGAGACTCAGACCATCAACCCCCTATTCAGGCAATTCAAACAGTTCCACAAAACACAGAGAGTCCACAACCTCAGACATAATACTTTGCACTTCACCTTCAGGGAGCACTGGCTCCAAGGACAAATCTGGGGGGCCAGACAGTCCAGAAGGCCCAACCTCATCCCCACAACTAGTCACAGGGTCACCTTGAAACAGCTGACTCAGTTCATAGGAGGGGCAATAGGCATTGTCACACTCACTTTCATCAGAGGTTAACTGACAGTCACTATCATTCTGGGCCTGCTGCGGGGGAACCTTAAATCTGTAACTACTGGGGTAGGTTGACTCTGTCTCTTTTTTGCAGCAGCTTGAGTCAGCAGCCCAGGGGAATCAATCTCTAATGGTTCAGCCTCAATTATGACTTGGCCAATAGGTAGCAAGTGGTTATAGTGCATGGTCTTGACAGCTTTGGAGCTATTCTCTGCGCGCACCTTGTACACTGGTAAATCATTCAACTTTCCAACTACTACATGGGGATGATGGTGACATCTATCAGCAATTTTGTGTTTGCCATGTAGTCCCAAATTGCGTAACAACACACGGTCTCCAGGCCGAAGCTCTTGAGCCTTTACTTTTTTATCATGCCTCTCTTTGTTGGCGAGATTTCTTTTGGTGGCCATTGTCTGGGCCAGTTGATAGACATAGTTCAATTGTGCTTTCAGTTTCTGTACATAATGTAGGTAATTTTCGGATTGGACCCCATCTGGAGACACCACAAAGCAGACATCAATGGGCAGTCGGGCTTTCCTCCCGAACATGAAGCGGTAGAGGGAGAACCCAGCAGCATAATTTTTTGTGCAATTGTATGCGTGGACCAAGGTGCTAATCTGCTGGCTCCACTTAGGCTTGTCTTTGCGATGGAGGGCGCCCAGCATGTCTAGAAGGGTGCAGTTAAAACGTTCTGGTTGAGGAACCCCCTGTGGGTGATATGGGGTGGTTCTTGACTTCTGCACCCTCCCATAGAGAGAGCATTTCTTTGATTAGCTGACTTTCAAAATCTCTGCCTTAGTCAGAGTGGATCCACTGAGGGGCACCATAGTGGACGAAGAAATTTTCTACTAGCACCTTGGCCATGGTAGAGGCCTTTTGATCTTTAGTTGGAAAAGCTTGTGCATACCATGTGAAATGATCCATAACCACTAACACATTGCCAATATTCCACTGATCAGGTTCTAAACACAAAAAGTCTATGCAGACCAGCTCCATGGGGGTGCTGGTAGTAATATTGACAAGGGGGCCAGCTCTCTGAGACAGGGCTTTCCTTTGCAGGCAACAACTGCAGGTCTTTACATGGTGCTCAACATCAGCCCCCATCTTGGGCCAGTGGAACTGAGATTGTACCAAGTCAAGAGTTCTGTCAATACCAAGGTGCCCCATGTGATTGTGGAGGGACCTCAGTACCAAATCTTTAAAGGCCGTGGGCAGGACCAGTTGCTGTCTGTCTACTTGACTGCCATGATCCACTGTCTCTGTACAACAACTGATTGAGCAGCTTCAACCTGGGGCCTTCTTTAAACAATACAGCAGTTCGCAAGTCAGGGGAACGCAACTTGGATGCATCTTTCTCCGCCCACAGGGCATGAAGTGCAGGCTGAATCATAGGATCTTGGGATTGAGCCCACTAAATGCTGTCATTGTCAAATTGAGGTAGTGCACTAATATCTGGAGCAGAAAAGTGGCAATAGGCAGCTGGTATGCAGGTATCAGGAGGGCCCAAGAAATCTACTAAACAGTCCACTGTGTCTGCAGACATCTGTTAATCTTGGTCAAATTTTTGGCACAGGGCTTGTATGTCACATTCAGACAGCCTGACCCAATCACTCTTGGAAACTGGCCTTCGTGACAAGGCGTCACCATCAATATGGTTCAGTCCTGGCCTGTATTCAACAGCATAATCATAGGTTGATAAGGCGGAAAGCCAACGGTGCTTAGTGGCATCTAACTTAGCTGAAGTCTGTACATAGGTTAACGGGTTATTGTCAGTCTTCACCAATATCTTTGCCCCATAGAGGTATTCATGAAACTGGTCGATGAGGGCCCATTTTAGCACAAGGAACTCCAGCTTGTGCACAGGGTAGTTTCACTCCAACGGGGTCAAGCTCCTACTGGCAAAGGCCACTGATCTCAAACCATACTCATGGGCTTGATACAGCACAGCTCCTAGACCCTGCAGACTGGCATCCATATGCAGCACATAGGGCTTGTTGGGGTCAGCATAGGCGAGCATGGGGGTGTGGGTGAACTGGTATATGACTTCATGAAAGGCTGCTTCACATTTGTGTGTCCAGCGGGGCCCAAAAAGTTCACCTGTGCTGAAGTACACTTTCTCTGGTTCTTTGATGGTTCCTTTTTTATATTTTTGGTTGGTAGGAGGGTAACCCTGGGTAAGATTCAAGAGGGGGTGAATCACCTTTGAATAGTCTTTTATGAACCTGCGGTAGTAGCTACAGAACCCCAGGAAACGTTGTAGTTCTTTCAAATTATGGGGCTGGGGCTAAGTAGTCAGTGATTCAACCTTACTGGGATCAATCTTTATCCCTTCTGCAGATACTATGTGCCCCACACGCTTCATGGAGATTTGAAAAAACTGGCACTTGTCAATGGACAGCTTGACGCTGAAGTCTTTAAACAGTCGGGTCTCATGCTCCTCTAATGTGCACCCAAATGCAATTACATCATCTAGGTACACTAGAAATTCCAGCAAGTTCATATCTCCCACCCCATGTTCCATCAGTCGCTGAAAGGTGGCTGGGGCACCTGAAATCCCCTGTGGCATTCTCAGGAATTCGTAGAACCCCAAAGGACAGATGAAGGCTGTTTTCTCATGGTCCTCCGGGGCCATCGGGATCTGGTAGTATCCGTTGAGAAGATCCAATACTGAAAAACATTTGCTCCTATTCAAACAATCCATATACAGGGCATGGTGTATTGATCGGTGATGGTCGGCTGGTTGAGGGTTCGATAATCAACACACATCCTTACCAACCCATTCTTCTTGCGCACAACCACAATGGGAAAGGCATATGGGCTCCTTGACTCTTGTTTCACACCAGCAGTGAGCATTTCCTGCAGGTGTGTCCTCACATCATCTATGTCTGCTGGGGCGAGATGTCAGAATCTCTCTCGAAATGGCCGGTCATCATGCAGGTGTATGTGATGTTCTGCACCCTGGACACACCACGCATCCCTTTCTTTTAATGAAAACACTTGGTCCTGCTGAGCGAGTTTCTTGCTGATTCTAGCCTTTCATTCAGCTGGCAATGGGGAGTCAACAAAGTCAAATAAGTCTTGGGTCACTCTCTCCTTCTCGCCAGAGCACTTGTTGCTGGGCAATACAGCAGTGTCAGCACAGTGTACTGTAGTTAGTGTGCACCCTCTGTTCACCTGAATCTCCCAATTTGACACATTCTGAATCTGGACCATCACTCGTTGTGCATAGGTATAGGCACGATCAGGCAAGATGCTGAGTTTGACCAATAATCCCTCTGGCAACTTTCCATCTCCTGGTGCATCCAACATTAATATTTAGTTCTTAATGTTTCTCTTTAGGCGGACTTCTCCATGGATTGTACACTGGGCCTTGGGGGCCAATACCAAGGAGTCAGGTTCCTTTTTCCACACTATCCCCACTGGCTCATCTGGGTCCACTTCATCGGGTCTCTGTTGCCAGTCATAAGCCCTTTTTACTAAGGCTGGAGTTCTTAGGGCCCATCCAGTCAGCTGCCCTTGTTTCTCATGGCAGAGTTGTGCTAGTCTCCTAAACATGTGGGTGTTTGTTCCAATTACATAGATATATAGACAGTGTCGGCAGATAAGGGCCTATGGCCCACCTAGTCTGCCCATTTGAGCTTGTAAGTTCAGTTTGTTTTCCTAGAAGTCTATTTCCCCTTACCCCTGACCTCTAGAATTCCTTTATGTCTATCCCATGCGTTCTTAAATCCCGTGATTGTTTCAGCCCCAACCACTTCCTCTGGTAGGGTGTTCCACTTGTCCACCACCCGTTCTGTGAAGAAATTCTTTCTCATGTTTCCTTTGAATCGTCCTCCTCCAACTTCATCCAATGCCTCTAGTCCTGAAACATCTTTTTCGCTAAAAATAGTGTTTTCTGCACCCTGTTCCTCCCTGTAAGATACTTGTATGTCTCTATCATATCCCCTCCTCTCTCCTCCAGGGAGTACATGTTCAGTTCCTTCAACCTGTCTTCATAGGACTTGTGATGCAACCCATGCACCATCTTTGTTGCCCTCCTCTGAACCTTCTCTACCCTGTCTATGTCCTACGTGAGGTATGGTCTCCAGAACTGTACACTGTACTCCAGGTGGGGCCTCACTAGTGTCTTGTATAGCGGAATTATAACCTCCCTTTTCCTGCTGGTGATGCCCTACCTATACATCCCAGCATCCTATTTGCTTTACCTGATGCCTTGTCACACTGTTTCCCTACCTTGAGGTCATCCGAGATGACAACCCCAAGATCCCTTTCCTGCTTGGTGCATGCTATATCCTCACCCCCCAACTGATATATTGTGCCAGGGTTTTGTGCCCCATATGCATTATCTTGCACTTCTTTGCATTGAATTTCAACTGCCAAACCCTTGACCATTCTTCAAGTTTCTGCAGGTCCTTCTCATTCTGTCTACACCTCTGGTGTGTCTACTCTGTTACAGAGCTTTGTGTCATCAGCGAACAGTGAAATTCTGCCTTCTAGATCCTGTGCAATGTCACTGATGAAGATGTTGAATAGGACCGGTCCCAGCACTGATCCCTGTGGTACCCCACTGGTCACTCTTCCCTCTGTGGAGTGACAGCCATTTACCACCACCCTCTGTGTCCTGCCACCCAGCCAGTTACCTACCCACCACACTACTGTCCTGCCCACACCCATATTCCCCAGTTTGTGTAATAGTCTTCTATGTGGCACAGTGTCAAAGGCCTTGCTGAAGTCCAGATAGGCCATGTCCACTGCCCTCCCCTGATCCACCTCCCTAGTCACCCAGTCAAAAAATTCACTGAGGTTGGTTTGACATGACCTCCCCCTGATGAAACCATGCTGCCTTGGGTCCTGTAGTCCATTGACAACCAGATGTTCCACCAATCTCTCCTTCAGTAGTGCTTCCATGATCTTTCCCACTACCGAGGTGAGGCTGACTGGTCTGTAGTTCCCTGCTTCCTCTTTGTTCCCACTTTTGTATAAGGGGACTACATCTGCTGTCCTCCAGTCTTTGGGTACCTCCCTGTTTCCAGTGATTGGCTGAACAGGATAGCCAGAGGTTCAGCCACCACCTCTGTAGTTCTTTAAGGACCCTGGGGTGCACCCCATCTGGCCCCATTGCTTTATCAGCTCTTATTACTTCCAGTTCCTTCAGGACCCTTTCTCGTTAAAGGGACTTGTGTCCATTTCTGCACCATTCTCACCCTTGTACTCCCTTCAGACCCATTACCCCCTCTTCCTTAGTAAAGACTGAGCAGAAATACCTGTTCAATATGTCAGCTTTACTGTTGTCATCCTCCACCTCCCATCCTCCCCTTCAGTCTCACTATCCCTCCCTTTGTCTTTCTTTTTCACTTATGTACCTGTAAAGGTTTTGTCCCCTTTACCCACTGATTTTGCAATGTGTTCTGTCTGAGCTTTGGCTTCCTTACTGACTTCCCTGCCTCCCTTTGTTTCTTCTGGTACTTCTCCCTATCCCTTCTGCCTGTGTCTTTTGTATTGCCTGAATGCAATCTTTTGGCTTTCACTTTCTTTGCTACCTCTTTGGAAAACCATAATGGTCTCCTTTTCCTTTTCCTCTTGCTAACCTGCTTAATGCATAATTCTGTTGTTCTTATAATCCCCATTTTAAATACTGCCCACTGTTTCTCAACCCCTGATTCCTGTCCCATTCCCCTTAATGCCTCTTTCAAGTATATAGGGGAACCCCATCATATAATCTGGTCAGGGATACACTAGGGCCAGTGTCTCTACTTGCTCCTCTATGCCAGTGACAGTTGCAGGAAAAGACAACCAGAGGTGGGCATATTCTAGATATGGATAAGACTTGTCGCTCAACCCCCACACATGTAAGCCTTACAGGGATTGTAAGGGCACATCAGATAAGTGTTTGTCATACCAGTCCTGAAACACAATGGTCACTTGCGACCCACTGTCAAGCACAGCCCAAGTGGAAATACCATTCACAGCCACATTAGTCTCCATTGAAGGGCCCACTATCTTAGACCAGTCTGGAGGGACAACAGCAGGGGTCTGGACAGACTATTTAGCCACAGAGGGGTTTGAGTTAAGATGGCCAAAGCCTTTACTGCAGTTATTTCGTGCACCCCTTGACCACTGACTCATTTTCTGAAGCTCTCCTTGAAGCTGGTTCACCACTTTCTCTAAGTCCTTCTGAGACTGGCATTCGCTCTTCATATGGCTATCCTTGCCGCAATTGTGACAAATGACATGCTCTCGGGGCACCCTTGGGGAAAACATAGCAGGGGATGCTGAAGCATCGATGGGAGATTGTGATCTGACTTCTGCGGGTAGTGTACCATGTCTCAAAAGTTCCTTTAGGGTGGCAGTCAATTCCTTGAGCTCAGCCGAGAAGCCACCCTCAGTAGAGGATGCCTGAGGGTGCACCCCCACCCCCGTCACAGCCACGTCCTGACAGGGGCCAGGGTCTCTGTCAGCAGGGGATACCTCAGTGAATGCACCCAGTAGTACTTTTCTGACTTCCTTCAGCAACTCCTCCCCCCACCATTTAGCCCATGGCAGGACACTCTTAGTGGTCTCCATTTCAGAAGTGCCTTCCGGTGCCATGATCACTTGGGCTGCACTCACCCCATAATTACAATCTCCCTCTTCACCTTCTACCTCCCGGAGTTCTCTTATCAAGTCACAGTAGTCAGGTGGGTTACCTCTCCTATCCTAGAGCCTTAACTGGATGATCTGTAGTTTAGAATGCTTGGCATGTTGCAGTATGTGCCCCAATCTTACACGGTTCAAATCACTATCGGCTACCCCATCTTTCTGGTAAGCTTTCTGCAGAACTCTTTCTAGGAGAGTAACATACGCAGACAAACTTTCCCCCTTCCAATGCTCGGTAACTTGGAATTTTCACATCAAAGTCTCCCCTGACTCAGTAATCCCAAAATTGTTTTCAAGTACAGATCGGTACTTCTGAGCAGATGCATCAGGGTTCATGGACCTCAAAAATTTAATGGCTTCAAGGGCGGGGCCCCTCAGACTTTCTATGATTCTTTTCCACTTCTCAGCCTCCGCACACTGCTACCCGGATACCAAGGGGGCAACATAGTCGATCCAGGTCTCCCAGTCATCCTCCCCTGGTGGGGTGGGGAGGGTGCCCGAGAAGATTCTCAGCCTTTGGTAGGAGTCATGACTAATGGCGGGTACAGATATAGGGGCCAGCATTGGCATGGGCACAGAAGGTGGGGCAGTAACAGGTGCTGGAGTGTGAGGGAATGTTGGGGAAAGTACACCCCCATGTGGCAGGAACAGTTTCTTAAAGTTCTCTACGGTTTTCCCTTCCTCCAGCAACAACTTAGGAAATTTCTCCTCAAAAGTCTCAGATAATGGTGGGAGCTCATCCTCCCTAGGGTCTTTACTGTCTTTTGTTATCACTCTCCCGGTAGCTGGGACCCCTTCTGAGGCAATAGTCTGTGGCACTTTAGAGCTGTCCACGAGGTCACTACACTTTACCAAGGCTATGACAATTTGGGCGATCAAATCATGCTGTCGACCCACCACCACAGGGTTTTTTAAACATTCAACTTTGGGGAGTGCTCTCTCTACAGTGTCCTTACTGGTACCCAGAGGAATATCCAGTATAAGCAGAGCATTTTCGGGGTTGATCTCCTGCCTAGTACACCACCCCACCAACTGCTGTACAGCCATTTCTACTGGGGTAGCCATTAATTTTTAGCAATAATTTGTAATTTTTGGCCATTAGAAGGCACAAAATCCCAGTGGTGAGCCTCCAAGATGTAACCCCTAGGTGGCACTATACCATGGGCTACTACCCCTGCCTGCCTGGCTAGTAGCAGGTTAAGGGGCCTAGGTTCTGCAATGGGTGCTTTCTCTGTGCAGTGGGTAGTCAGGCTGGGCCAATGTAGCAAGGCCTAGGCCCAATGGAGATGATTTTGATTCAGTCCATGGGGCTGGATGCAGCTTCCAGCAAGCATAATACAGTTCAAACCACAGTGGGGAACCAAATCGCGACCCACTAGCACCACACAGCACATTAACACGTAAGGAAATTCTAATGCAGCTTCCAACAAGCAGAACACAATTCAAACCACAGTGGGGAACCAAATCAAGACCCACTATAAGCACACAACACATTCACATGTAAGGAAATTCCACTGTACCAGGCAAAAGGCTCTCTGGTCTCAATTAGAGAGTCTCTGCACAATCCGGGAGTTCAGAGGTGGCTGGAGGTCCAGACAGGCTGATCGCATTCAGCAAATCTTTGGTCTTCTTCAGATAGGAGCCTGGTTACAATTCAGTAGCTTACTTCGCTCTCCAAGTTTGGATTCAGTCTGAAAAAGGCACAAGTTCCCTCTCAGAGACAGCAGGCAGTCATGCAGGCCAAAACTCAGGCCTTTCCACAGCTCTCCCATGCGAATCCACTATGGATTGCTGCTCGAACTACCTGGAGCTGTTACTTCTTCACTTCTCAATGTAGATCTAACTGAAATTGCAAGCAGTTTGGGACTTCCCCAAAATCCAAAAGGTTCAGTTGGCTGATCTGTCTGTCAATCACAACAAGACCTCCCCCTCCAGGTTATTTTAGGCACCAAAATGCAAAAAACTACAATTCCTACAAGTTTTGACCACACCAAGCCCCTGTAGGCAGGCTCCATTTTAGAGTCCCAAATGTACTGATTGGCCCATTTCAGCAGTCCAGGACCAAGATGATGGAAACAAACAGAACTGTCCATGCTGCAAAGAAGGCAGGTTAGAACAAACTGCAATATTATTACTACTCTAACAAATGATCATCAAACAAGCACAACTTCTAACAGAGCTCCCTTTTAAATTAATTATGACTGCAATCCAGGCAGCTCTTAAAGAGACAGTACACAGAGGCTATATAGGCACTCTCTGGCAATCACATCTAAACTGCAAAAATGAAGGACACCAGCCTGGCAGTGAGCATTTAGACAAGCTCAAGGAAGACTTTTCGGGAACCCCCATTTGTAGGGGGGGGGGTTACAAAATCATGGTCTCTTTTGTAATTATTATAGCCCCATCCCCACACTTTTCCCCGTGTTCCAGCACCCATGTCACACACATTGAGAATTTGGCAAATGCTCCCCAGCAGGGTTTGAATCTGTGATCTCCTGGTTCCTAAGATAATGCTGCCCAGCCAAGCCAACAACTGCCTGCTCCAGCTCTGCCCAAGTGATTTATACATTCCATCATTTTTTTAACTTTTTTAATTTTACAATGTATTTACCTAGGCTATCTCAGCTGAGAATCCTGAGATCCAACATCTCTTGGGAGGTTAAATGACTTGCCAGAGGTCACGCAATGAAAATTTGGTGTTTGAACCTGTGATGTCCTTGTTCCCCGACTGGTGCTCTAAGAGAACCACCAGACCATGCTGTCTGTGCCTGAGCTTCCCATGCAGTTAAATGTCAGCAGGCAGGTACATGATTAACTTACTTGTACTAGTGTACCTACTGGCAGCAGTGCTGCTCCTGATGTCGCCCAGCTGAGCCGATGGTCACCCCCCCCCGTGCCCATCACTATTCACTGTCTATGATGATGATTACCTACCTAAATGAGACTGCGTTTGTTGGTTAGTAATGGTAGTCTGTTGAGGTGGTCTGCTGCTACTCTGCCTGCTTCTCCATTGGTACTGTGGTTAGTACTCCTCTGGGAATTATGGGCTTCAAATCCACTTTGCTTAAATCCTCCTTGTCCTGCTCAATTTCTGAGTCCAACCTTGCACAACCTGAGTCCTGTAGTGCCCCCAGACCTATGACCAATCTGACAGGTCTGATTTACTTTACTGGCAACAGCTATTTACAGACAAAATCAGAAATCATAATTCCTACTGCTGACAGGAGCTGGGTAGACTGTTCAGCTCTACTAGCATGCTGATTTTGGAAGCAGAGACATGAGGTGATGAGTACTGCTGTGGTTTGGACCATCACGTCATGTATGTAACATGATGTGATGCTAGCCACGACAGTCTCTACTGTATGTCTGTCCCGAACTGACAGACCAAACCTCACAGTGGAGGCCCCCTGATTACTACAGAGCCAATTAGCAACACAACCATTTAACCTGACCCTGTGATAAAAAGAAACTGGTCATTCTGGGGGGCTCCACTCAAACTCAGGGCCCTAGGCAACTGCTCATTTGTGCCTTATTCTTAATCTAGCCATGCTACTCATCCAATTAAGGTTTTGCTTGTCAGATTCAAGGTTAAATCCTTTAAACTACAGAACCAATTGGACACGATAGGTTGGAAGCATAATGTAGTAGGATCAGGGAGACACACCTGAAGGTAATCGAGGCTTGCATAAAGAAGGTTCCCAAAAGGAGTAAGCACAAAAGTTTGATGATCTTCTCAAAGGGGTGAGGGAAGCAGTGAGTCAAAAAGAAGGGTCTTCACTGAATACATGAGGAACAAGGGGGAAGAAGCCTTGCAGGAGTATCAGGCTAAACTCAAAAAAGCAAGAGTGGAGGTTAGGAAGGCAAAGGCAGACACTGAGCTGTGGTAGTAAAAGGTGGGGAAAAATAATTGTTTAGGTATGTAAGGGAAAAAAAGGAAACAAGAGGGAGGATTGTTAGGATGATGGAGGAGGGTAATGGAGGATGATGAGCAGAAGGCAGATCTACTAAACAATTATTTCTGTTGGGTATTCACGGTAGAGGACAAAAGTGCTCTGCCAGATCGGGGTACCAAGGCAGACACAAAGGGGTTCAGGAAATGGGCAGAGTACAAGAGTACAGATCTTAGTGGATGGGGTACAAAAGGGACTGTAAAATCTTATGATAGTAAAGGTACCAGGCCCAGATGGCCTGTACCCATGACTGCTACAGGAACTGGCGGCAGTATTGGCAGTAGTCATTGAAGCAAGAAAAGACAGTGCCACCCTGTTTTTGGTCAGTGATTACAAAACAGAACAAAGACCCGATAACATCAAAAAGTATGAATTGCAAAGAAGTTTAATACAAAAATCACCTGATGTATAGTGGCCAGCCTCTTCACGGAGACACCAAAAAGGGCAAACAAAGAAACTCCTTGGCAGTACCCTTAACTCACTTATTCAAAAACTCACTTCAGTCTGAAGTGGTGCCAGTGGATTGGAGACCCACCAGTGTACTACCACTCTGCAATGTGTGTGTGTGGGGTGGGGGGGCAGGGATGATCCAGACAAAAAACAAATACATGAAACAGTACACTGGGGCTATTACACAGACGCCACACATGCCCAAAATTCTAATTATACAGATAATATGATCTGCTATTTTACTATGCAAGCAAGAGCGGGACAGCTTTCCTTTTCTCAATAAGGCAGCCGTTCACTGAGGAGGATGAGCTGTGTCGGTTGCCTTCCCACACCTGGGGGGACTTTAATGTTAGGAAATTTGGATGCTGGGTGGAGGAGGATGGGACTTGGGTGCAGCTGTTGGGGTGGGGGATGGGTGATGACTTTTTTCAATTATTAAATCGGAAGAGGAGATGTCAGTCAGCCATGAAGGTTGGCAGGTTGTGCTGGTCACCCACTGTGGGAGTTTTTGATTAACCCTTTCATGCATGGAACGGCCTTCCGGAGGAGGTTGTGGAGTCAAAGACAGTAGTGGAATTCAAGCATGCATGGGACAGTCATAAGGCAATTCTAGGGGGTTGGGGTAGGAAGAAATAGGCTGCTGGTTAACTAGGATCTGCAGCTTATCCATTAGGTAGGGAAATGGGCAGACTGGGAGGGCCAAGCGGTCCTTATCTGCCGTCAAATTCTATGTTTTTATGTTTCTATTGTGGGTGCTGGTGTGTTAGGAGGATGGAAGTGGGCTTACTGCAGAAGGTGTGGGGGTGGGGTGGGGATTGTTTTTAACATGAATCGGTTGGGAAGTAGGGTGGAGGAGCTGTTTTTTTACTTGCCCCCAGAGGTACAAGAATATGAATACTAAATTAACAAATATTTGAGGCCCTGAATATGAATATTTGGCCAAATATTTTAAATAAGTTGTTTGCCTACCCCTGATGGCCACACACTGTTTCCATTAAGGTTTGTAAAAAACATCATTTATATCTTGTTTTCATATCCTATGTAGTCACCACAATCAATTTCCCAATGTTTTGTGTCTACTTGCCACTTTATGAAGGAGATAGTCCTTTTACATTTCATTGCTCTTCACAGTCGTACTGTAATCTTTTCATTTTATACACTAGTGTGTACATTACAGCCCCCTCCAAGGCTTAGAATTTAATTGGCCCACTGATAATCATTATACTGTTTCATTTTGTCACTTGGTTTTCTGTGTTGAATTTCAGAAAAGGGGAATGCAATCCCTGTCTAGATAGTATATGAAAACAAGCATTTGTCAATACCAAATGTTTGCTTGCTGGTATTGGCATTGGTAGTGAAGGAGTTAGAGAGTTGCATAGTAGGAATGGCAGTGAAGTAGTGAACTAACACCTACCCCCACCCCTACCCTGCAGAGACTGACAGGCATTGGGATGTGCCTTTGGGTGAGCCATAACTCTCACGCCATTCCACCTCACCCCACCCTGAAGACAGTGACAGGTGTCAAGATGTGTCTTGGGGTCTTCGGCTCTTACGCTCACCCCATTCCATAAGGAAATAAAGTGAGATGGGTGCAGTATAGGAGAATGGGGTGAACGTTAGGGCCAAAGACCCCAAAACACACCTCAATGCCAGTCAGTGGCTGCAGGGTTGGGGTGGAATGGTGTGAGCATTACGGCCAAGAACCCCAAGCCACACCCTCGATGCCTGTCAGTCTGTACAGGGTGGAGCATTAACAATTGGAAGCCCTAATGCCCTGGGCGTTTTTTGGTATTTTCATTCACAATTTTCAACATATGCTTTTTGGGGCCTAGCCTCATGAACAGTGGCACTGAGATTTCATTAATCTGTTCCAAAGCTTGAATTCGCACAGCGAGTGCACCATTCTGGGCCACAGGCGCAAAAACACTTTTTGGGCAGGATGCAAAAAATGACAGCTGTACTCTTCATAAGGAGGTGTGCAAAATGGGTAATGTTGAAAATTTGAGTGGGAATATTACAGATTTGTAAAGTTACAAGTGTGCGTGGAAACTGCGCAATGCACGCTCGTAACATAGTCATTTTATGGACTTTTGTCACCAAATTTTCAACATAGGCATTTTAGGACCTCTGCTCATGAAAAGTGTCACTGTGATTTTCTTAATCTGTCCCAAACACTGATTTCCCACAGCAACTGTGCCATTCTGCACCGAAAGTGCAAAAACACATTTCAGCCAGGATGTGAAAAATTATAGCTATACTATTCATAAGGAGGTGTAGAAAAATGCCAATGTTGAAAATCTGGAGTGAAAATATTACAAATTCATGAAGTTACAAGGGTGCGTGGAAACTCCGCAATGCACGCTCGTAACACAGTCATTTTATGGACTTTTGTCACAAAATTTTCAACATAGGCATTTTAGGACCTCTGCTCATGAACAGTATCACTGTGATTTTCTTAATCTGTCCCGAACACTGATTTCCCACAGCAACCATACTATTCTGCGCTGTAAGTGCAAAAGCACATATTGGCCAGGATGTGAAAAATGACAGCTGTACTATTAATAAGGATGTCTGAAAAAATGGCCTTGTTGAAAATCTGGAGTGAAAATATAACAAATTCGCGAAGTTACGAGTGTGCATGGAAACTGCGCAATGCACACTCGTAACTCATTCATTATTTGGAATTTTTACACTGAATTTGCAACATAGGCTTTTTGAGAGCCCACCTCATGAACAGTGACACTGTCATTTCGTTAATCGGTCCCAAAAGGTGATTCCATGCAGTGACCGTGAAATAACCTTTCGGGACTGAATAATGCCATGACAGTGACTGAATTTATGAGGAGGGGTCCCAAGAACCCAATGTTGAAAATTTGGTGCCAAAAGTCAAAAAAATGGCTGCGATATCTACATAAGTTGAAAAGAAACATTATGCGGCTTACTGGCATTTCTTCAGTTTGAGGTCGGCTTTGAAGAGTGCAGACGTGTTTCTGGTCCACCGAAGATCGTCACGCCGGGCTCCGGAGGTAAGTATGGTGTGACAGAGGGTGTGGGGAGCTGGGGTCCACAGAGGGTGCATGTGGGTCAGGGGAAGGGTCAAGGGACTCAACGAGGGACCATTTTATTTTTTAACAGGAATTTAAAAAAAAAAAAAAAGACACCGTGGGATGCTTTTGGCTTGCTGGGGTGGGCTCCCAGCATGCCACCTGGATGTTTGTTGGGGGGGGAGTGCAGCCGATGGGGATTGGGCACCCCCATCGCCCATACAGTATGCTGGGGGGGAGCGCATGAGCACGCTGGCATGGGCTCACAATGTGCTATCTGGGTGTTTGTTGTGGGGGGACTGGAGCCAATGGGGACTGGGCACTCCCGCTGGCCATACAGTGTGCTTGGAGGGAAGGGTGCATAAGCCGAGGATTGGGCACCCCCTCAGCACCACAACAAATGAGGCGCGCATCATGCCGATGGAGTTGGGCTACCCCGTCGGCAAATGAACTGGGAAGGGTACGCTGACAGGGGATTGGGCACCAATAGCTTTAACATGACTATGAAGAGGCGCTGCTGTCCGGTCGGCTTCATGGGGATCTGTAAGAGGCCGATGGAGAAGCCACTGCCATGTTTCACCAAAATGGAACATCAGACAATGCAGCTGTAATTGGCTGCTGCGGTCAGGGACCACCCCATAAAGACGGCTGATTGTTTAATGATGGGGTGCTCCCTGATTGCAGCGGCCAGTTTCTTTCAAGGTTGTGGCAAGCTACAGTACTGCAGTCATGGACAGCGTGATTTTCTATTGGTGCCACACAGATCAGCCCCCAAATGGGCTGCTGACATTGGCAACAACACTGCCGTGCCTCCACAACTCGCTACTGAAGCAAGCAGCTGCAGTATGTTTCTTGCGCATGTGCACAAGCAAACATAATAAGCAATAAATCATTTATTTATAAATATTAAGGAAGGGCTGTGCCTCCTCATTGTACACAGATTTTGGGGTTTTCTAGCCTCACAAAGGAATGAGTTTCTTGTAAACATAGAAACACAGAAAAATAGAATTTGATGGCAGATAAGGACTGCTTGGCCCACCTAGTCTGTCCATTTCCCTACCTAACGGATAAGCTGCAGATCCTAGTTAACCAACAGCCTACTTCGTCCTACCCCCCACTAGAATTGCCTTATGTGTCTCCCATGCATTCTTGAATTCCTCCACTGTTTTTGACTCTACGACCTCCTCAGGGAAGCTGTTCCATGTATCCACAACCCTCTCTGTGAAGAAATACTTCCTCACATTACCTCTGAGACGGCCCCCCATCTTCAAATTGTGCCCCTGTTTTGCACATCTCTTTTCTGAAAGATGCTACCCTCTTGGACTTTGTTGATTCCTTGAGGTATTTGAAAGTTTCTATCATGTCCCCCCTCTCCCTCCTTTCCTCGAGGTTATACATCTTTAGTTCCTTTAGTCTTTCTTCATATGTCTTCTGATGCAGATCCTGCATCATTTTGGTTGCCCTCCTCTGGACAGCCTCCACCCTGTCTATGTCTTTGCGGAGATGGGGTCTCCAGAACTGTATACAGTACTCCAGATGTGGTCTTACCAACTGTCTGTACAGAGGGCCAACAACTTCCTGTTTTCTACTGGTGATGCCTCTCCCTATGCATCCCAGTATCCCCCAGCCCTCCTTACTGCCTTCTCACATTGCTGGCCCACCTTTAGGTCATCTGATATGACTACCCCCAGGTCCCTTTCCATTTTTGTTGTTGTCAGTATCTCACCCCCCATTGTGTACTCTTCCCCTGGGTTTTTGTTTCCCAGGTGCATTACTTTGCACTTCTTTGCATTGAATCTAAGCTGCCATACATTTGACCATTCCTCCAACCTTGCCAAGTCCTTTTCATCCTTTCCACCCCACCTTGTGTATCAACCCTGTTGCAGATCTTTGCATCATCTGCAAAGAGACATCTCTCCTTCAGTTCCTCTGCAATGTCACTTATAAAGACATTAAAAGGACCAGCCCCAGTACTGAACCCTGCGGTACCCCACTAGTAACCTCTTTTCTTCACTGTGGACTCCATTTACTATTACCCGCTGTGTCCTGTTGTCCAACCAGTGTTTTACAGGCTACTACCTGGGACCTCCCCAGGCTGGCTAATTTGTTTATTAATCTTTTGTGTGGGACTGTGTCAAATGCCTTGCTAAAGTCTAGGTAGGTCATGTGCACAGGCCCTCCCTGGTCTACTGCTTTGGTCACCCTGTCAAAGAAATCAATTAGATTTGTCTGACATGGCCTTCCCACTGTGAATTCATGCTGCCTTGGTTCCTGTGCCCCTCTGGCCTCTAGGTACTCAACAATTCTTGTCGTTCAGAAGTGATTCCATCATTTTCCTTACCACTGAGGTCAAACTGACAGGTCTGTAGTTTCCTGCCTCTGTCTTGCTCCCACTTTTGTGAAGGGGAATCATGGGAGGATGGTGTGGTACTCCTCCAGTCCTCAGGTACCACACCATCCTCCCATGATTTATTGAAAAAGGTAGTCAGTGGTGTTACTAGTTCTTCCCTTAGTTCTTTTAGAATTCTGGGGTGAATCCCATCAGGCCCCATTGCTTTATCCACCTTCAGTTTTAAGAGTTCTTTCAGAACCCTGTCTTCTGTGAAAGGACTAATATCAACCTCCCTATCCAGAGTACTTCTATTGACCGGAGTAGGTATTTCCCCCTGCTTTTCCATTGTAAATACTGAGCAGAAGTATTCATCTAGTATCTCTGCTTTTTCACTGTCACTCTCTGCCAACCACCTTCCTCTTTGTTCAGCCTCAGTATCCCTGCCTTAGTCTTTCTTTGCTCCCTAATGTACCTATAAAAAGGTTTGTCCCCCTTCTTAACCGAGTTGGCTATCTTTTCCTCGGTTTGGGACTTTGCTATTCTGACTGCCTTACCCACTTTCTTCTGCTTTAACTGGTACAGTTCTCTGTCCTGCTCCTTTTGTGTTTCCTTATACTTCCTGAATGCTATCTTTTTCTCCCTTACCTTCCCCACCTCTTCTTTTGAGAACCATAGTGTTTTTTCTTTCATTTTGATTTGGTTATTTGCTTCACACAAAGGCTTGTTGCTCTGTGATGGCGGTTTTGATGTTTCCCCATTGTTGCTCCACCCCACCTTCTTGCCTGTTTGCTAGTGCTTTTCTGAGGCACTCTCTCATTTTGACAAAAACAGCCCTCCTGAAGTCCAGTACCTTCACTTTTGTGTGGGTTGACTCTACAGCTAAGTTTATAGTGAACCACACTGTTTGGTGGTCGCTTGTTCCTAGATGGCTACCCACTTCAAGATCAGAGATCTTCTCTCCGTACCCATTGAGAGTACCAGGTCTAAGACTGCTCTCTCCCTAATGGGTTCCAAAACTAGTTGTCTGAGGCATGCCCCCTGTAGGGCATCGAGAATAGTTCTTGGATGTGGCTGAAGCAAAGGTGCTCCAGTCAACATCTGGCATATTCAGGTCCCCCATCAGCAATATCTCCCCTTTCTCTGCCACCCCAAGGATGCCTTCTATCATTTCTTTGTCCATTTCCTCCCCCTGAGACGAGGGTCTGTATACAACATCTGTGTGGATTGTGGAGCCATTTCCAGTCTCCATGGTGACCCACAGTGCCTCCTCTCCTCCCTGTTTACCCTTTAGTTCTGTTGCTTTGATCCCTTCCCTTACATACAGTACTACTCCACCTCCTCCTCCTCTTCTTCCCTCCCTGTCCCTCCTGTAGATTGTATGCCCTGGTATGTTGACATACCAGTCATGGTTCTCTGTGTACCATGTTTCTGTGACTGCCACGATATCCAGGCATCCCTCTTCTATCAATAAAAATAAACAACAACAAAAAAACAAACAAACAGAAAAGCCTTTTTAGTCTGTTGAATTGTTCTGAACAATGCTTCACTTTCCCTTGAGGAAATTCTAGAATACTGATGACCTTTTCCCTAAAATTCCCAGAGTAATAGCAATTTCCCCCTACTGTAGCTGTGCAGGAGTTGCATGATAAGTAAATCTGTTTTTAACCAAGAAATATGAAAAAAAAGAGGAAGTTACATTCCCGTATGATTGTACCTGGATTACTGAAACCAGCAGAGACAGCCTGGCAAATAATGAAGTGTTGTGTTTGGTAGCAATGTCTGGTAAACCTGTGCCCAGATTGTTCCATCACCCTACACCACTCACTCTGTATTTCTATACTGCTCTTCTGGGCTTGTGTTGTGCATGTAAAGGGTCCACTTGACCAGCACACCTACTTGGTCAATAGGTAAACAAACAGACATAGAAACATGGAAAGTGTCAGCAGATATGGACCGCTAGGCCCATCCAGTCTGCCCATAGGCCCTATACATTGTATGTGGCCACTGACCCTATGTGATCAATGGCATTTCATCACTCCCTCCCCTCTCAAGCTTCCCTTGTGCCTGTCCCAGGCATGCTTAAACCTCTCCTCTGTGCTTGCCCCCACTACCTCCTGTGGCAGACTGTTCCAAGCATTAACTATCCTTTCTGTGTAGAAAACATCCTCACATTACCTCCTAATCTATCCCCTTCCAATTTCATATTGTGCCCCCTCATTCTAGTACTTTTTCTACATTGGAAAAGGACCCCTGCCTGCACCTTGTTTATGCCCTTGAGGTACTTGAAAGTTTAAATCATGTCCCCCCGTCTGTCTCCTCTCCTCTCCTCCAGTGACTACATATTGAGGTCCCTTAGTTTCTCCTCATATGTTCTGTGGTGCAAGCCCTGCATCATCTTTGTTGCCCTTCTCTGGATAGTCTCCACCTTATCTATGTCCTTGTGCAGGTGTGGCCTCCAGAACTGCATGCAGTACTCCAGGTGAGGCCTTACCAATGTTTTATACAATGGCATCACCACTTCCCACCTTCTACTAGCAATACCCCTGCTTATGCACCCCAGCATGCCACTGGCCCTTCCTGCTGCCTTTGTGCACTTCTTTGACACCTTTAGGTCATCAGAGATGATGACCCCTAGGTCCCTTTCCTCTTTGGTAACAGTCAGCTCCTCCCCCCACCCAACCTGTAGTTCTCCCCAGGGTTCCCTCTACCCAGGTGCATTACTTTGCACTTCTTTGCAGTGAACCTCAGTTGCCACATCTCCAACCATCTTTCAAGCTTTTCCAGGTCCCTCTTCATTTTCTGCACCCCTTCTGGAGTATTCACCCTGTTGCAGATCTTGGTGTCATCTGCAAATAGGCAGACATTTCCTTCCAGCCCCTCTGCAATGTCACTAATGAAGACATTGAACAGGACTGGTCCTAGTACTGATCCCTGTGGTACCCCACTGGTCACCCCCCCTCCACAGACTGTACCCCATTTACCACCACCTTCAGTCTTTGTCTGTTAACCAGTTCCTAACACAGTTCACCACCTTGTCTCCCATGCCCAGGCTACCCATCTTGTTAATCAGCCTTCTATAAGAAACAAACAAAGAAACAAAACACACACACACACACACACACACACATACACACACACACATCAATAAGAACCTGGGCCTAGGTTAAAACTAGTTTTTATGATGATACATTCAAATAACCATTTAACCATTTTCACTTCAGACTTTTCTGTAAAAAATTGCCCTTGGAGTAACAGATTTCTCCTAGTGCACATTCCTGAATATCAGCTTTTCTTAATTAAAAAGAAACTCCCCAACTCCCCTGTTTTCTCTCAATGCGCCCCATACTACACTTCAAATTAATGTTGCAGCTGCACCATTCCTCTAGCTAAGAGGGTGGACAAGCATCTGCCTTTAAATTGATGCCATTTTTGCTTTATAACAAGCCAGCAGGGGGCACTAATCGCTGGGGGTGCAGGAAGAAGCATCCTGTCCCTAGAAACTGAACTGTACTCAGTGAGGCACTGAGTCTCCAACAGCTCTGGGCCTGAATCAAATGTCTGGATCAAATGTGGGTATTTTTTTACAGTATAAGCCGCTTATAGCGGGCACATTCATTATCTACCAATCTGCCCGCTATACAGAGTGGTCAGACTATCCACATTAAGAAAAAAAATCAGTTTCATATAGTGGATCAACAAATGAGCAGCAGCCAATATGTAATGCAGTGCAGTAAATTTATTATTTTGTTAACATCACCACTGAAATCAAAATCAAAATCATCACCACTTGAATGAGAACCCCAAATGAAATCAAAATCAGTGCCACTTAAATGAATAACCCACATGAAATGTTATAGTCACTGTGTGTCAGTGTCTGCTGCCATCTGCTCCCACTCATCTTCGATCTTTGATGGCAAAAAATAATCCGTAATCTTTCTTTGTTTTCCTTTGGTCTGGCAATATGGTTTCCACACATTTTTGGTGTATGCCAGCATCTCCCAGTCGGGTATTAGATCACCATTTTGCACCATTGCTCACCTTAGCTTTAACAACGCTTCACGGACATCAGTGTGCGACACCTTTCTTTCCTCCATATCATCATCTTCCCCCTCTACCTCTGGTTCCTCTTCTGCCTGTTGTTGCCACATTGATGATACAATGGCATTGACATCATTTACAGGCTGCTCCTGCTCTCCGTGACCAAGGTGACACAGCTCTAAAAACTCCAGCTCGGACAGCCCTGGTGGTGGAATTGTATCTAGCTCCTGGAATTCAGGTTCAGGAGTAAGGTCAGTTAGCTCTGGCTTCCAAAAGCCAGCTTTTTTGAAACATCTCTGTACAGTGGTGGGAGTGACAAGGTTCCCAAGAGATGCACAGCATCGAGTACAGTTATTTTTTTTACACAGTCACTGGCAGTAAAGTCAGCACTTGAATTCAATGCTTCAAGCACTTTCTCCCTCATGCATCTTATGTAGTGCTGCTTCAGCGAGTAGATTATCTTCTGGTCAAGGGGTTGGATGATACATATGGTGTTTGGCGGTAGGAACACCAACTTGATGTTTCTCAGCCCTGGTATGGCTGGGTGACCAGAAAAATTGTCAAAGATCAGTGCAATCTTACACCATCTGAGGCAACAATCCCAGCCCCACACCCAATCACTGAAGATGTCACCCATCATCCAGGCAGTTTTATTAGCCCTATAAATGACAAGGAGATGATTGACCCCACAAAAGCATTGTTGCATTAGTGATTTTCCAATCACTAAAAGCTCTTTCTTGTCACTGCCATCCATATTGCAACATGTGAGCAGAGAAATTCTCTTCTTGGCCTATTTTTGTCCGAAAACGGATTCGGACTTAAAGGCTAAGGTGCCATAT
Source organism: Neoceratodus forsteri (assembly GCA_016271365.2). Classification (NCBI taxonomy): domain Eukaryota; kingdom Metazoa; phylum Chordata; order Ceratodontiformes; family Ceratodontidae; genus Neoceratodus; species Neoceratodus forsteri. The sequence goes on from CM057458.1 coordinate 561,939,621, forward strand.
CCAACGAACCTAAAAAAAACCCCAGTTTTGTCTACATTATAGATGTCCTTTGCTGTGAACCCATCAAGCAGCCCAGGGAGCACATCGCTCACCCATTGCTCTGCACTAGCAGTGTCAGCGCTTAGTTTTCACCATGTGTGTGACGAAAGTCAACGTTGTGTCTGGCTTTCTAACACCCCAGCCATCCCTCAGAGGCAGTAAAGTCTGTCTTTCCCAGTGCAATGGCAAGCTGTTCTGCCTTTTGAACAAACAAAGGACCACTAATGAGGGCATCCCTCCACCTGGCATTCTCGAACCAATGTAAGAGTGCTTCCTTAACATCTACATCCTTGCCTTCTCTCTTATGTTTTTGGTCAGGGTTCATGTTAGAATGCCACTGTTCGTAAATGCCAGCACACTGTCAAAGCAAGTCTGCAATTGTTGACTTTGGCATCTGTAAGTTCTGTGCCAAGTCACACTGACTCATTTTTGGGAAGCTACCAATTTGTTCGAGCAGCTCTACCTTCTCCTTCAATGACAGAGCCCTCCGTTTGCCAACAGAACTAGAACCCAAAGTGCTAGACATACTGAACACACTCCACTGAAAATTGAACAGGTACAGACCTGGTACAGTAATGTGATGCTTAAGTAGTGACATACAGGGAGGGACATCGTTCATCGCTGATCGATTGATTGCTTAGGTGACAGAGTTGATATAGGTAACAAATTGCAGTCCAAGTTTTAATTTTGAACAATGAAATCGGTGTGTGATCACTCGAAAAATGGACGTTATAGCAGGCTTCCAACGATCGTTTTAAGCTACGTTTTTTAGTAATAACACATAGCAAATGGTGTTTGGCAAACAAGTTTTGCCTGTTTTAACTGAGTGCCCGGGTTATGGGTGGGTGATCTAAGTGGTATATACTGTATTTGCCGTATTTATTAGAAAAGCCATCCATTGACATAACCCAGTGAGGTGAGATATCCCAGCTACATATGGGTCCCTGGGCAGCATCAGCTCGAGAATACACAGTTCAACAATTAACATTTAGAAACAGACAGACAATAAGTAGGATGCAGAAATCCTATAGAAGAGCACTGTTACAAACTCAGGACTGCATTCTCAGTCACAATGGATGCTGGAGCAAGTTATATGCCACAAGGGGTGGAGTTCCACCCCCAAGAGTGTTGCAGTGCAAATCATTATTCCAGATGCTCAAAGTTTCAAATGGGATTTGCACAAGCTAGCAGAGCAACACCAACAGAGCTGCAGCACAACATAACCCCAATGGCATGGTGCTGTGTATGCTGAAAATCCATGGCAAAAAGGCATGCTGCCCGGGAGTCTTACTCACTTTCATAAACCCCCCCACAACTCCCCTGATGGCCCAGTGGATCAGTGGTTACCGGATTCTGTTGCCTTGTAGCTAGGACTCCTAGTTCTCTGCAGTACTTCAGTCCTGATTTCTGTGCTAGGACTCCTGAGTTTCTGCGGCACTGTTTATTTCAGTGGCATGGATTATTCTGAGGCAGGAGGCAGTCTGCCTTTGGTTAAATTATAATGTGATGTCACTGACGAAATCACATGCTGACCATGGCTTCAGGATAAACAAGTGTAACAACCCTTTCCCGAGAAGGGGTAGGTTGTTACTAAAATGTCCAGCAAAGCACTGGGTGCCAGTGCACCAATTACTTTTTTCCTTAGAAGGAGGGGTAGAGTCTAGAGACAAAGGGAGACATAGGCAGTTTTGGCATGAGGGAAGGAGTTGTTGAACTGTGGTGGTGGAGTCCCCAGCACTTGAAGAGTCAGAACAGTGAGGGGGTAGGCTGCATCTCTACTAGTGCTGCAGCACAAGTATGGATCCTGGGTGAACAGAGGGTTTCTACTGGGCCTAGGTCTGTGGCACGGAGCCAGGGTCTGAGTGGCATGGGATCTCTAGTGGGCCTGCAGGCACTACTGGGAGTTTGAGGGGGCTCCGCTGCCCCTGGCTACATGCCAGGGTCCTCTGGGTGAGTCCAAAAGGGATCCAGTAGCCATACGTTTGTTGGGCCAGATTTGTCAGAAACCATTTGGAGGAGGGGTGAAAGGCAGTGGTGTCAGGCCAGGGTGTGCATTCACTAGGTACCACATGTTAGCCCCTCTCTTCTGCTCATTTTGGAGATCCTTGGGCATCTGATCCTTGGATCAGAGGCCTCCGGGTAGTTGGCATGAGGGTGCAGTAGGTGGGAGGAGTACAGATGCTGGAGGAGGTTTGGCACAGCAATAGTGGTCTCCCACTAAGGCATCCTTTCATTGGATGTGCATCAATGGCTTTTGGGCCCAGGGGGTTCCTTGAAGATACCTATGTGGAATAACAATACAGGAGCTGCCATTACCATCAAATGGTGAGTGGCAATCAGGGAGATGGGTAAGTGGGGCAAGTACCTCAGCGGGTGGGGGACCACTAGTCTATCTAGGATCAATCTACCATATGATGGATGGGCGACTGGGTGGGGTGGGAGGACCACTAGAGTATCAGGGAAAGTGCTGTTAAATGCAGGATGAGTGATCAGGGGATTGGGGGGACCACTAGACTACCAGGGATAGTGCTATTATATGCACGATGGGTGATCGGGGGGAGTAGGGGAACACTAGATCACCAAGGAAACAGTGGAAGTGACAGCATGTGTATTAAGTGGCTGATGCGCCCATGCAAATGAGCCCATAATGGACATGCAGATGGCACCTTAGCACCTTGCATGCCCAATGAGCTCATTTGCATGCTGAGGCTGAATATGGCCCACAGGAACCCTGGCACTATGCTGTTTTGGGCAGCGCTATTCCTGTGGACCATATGCACCCTTGGTCCATGTCAACACAGTGCAGATCCACTTACTACTGCAATGACATGGCCCGATATTCAGTCAATGTGCTCCGCTACATGGTTGAATATTGCTCAGAGCCAGCCAAGCAATATCGCAAGCACAGTATAACAAGCTGCTCTGTGCTTGCAGCTAGCACTAAATGCGGGGGCCGCTGAGTATCTGTGTGGTGTAATGGTGGCTTCCAGAGATAGGAGTGGGGCACTGGCTGGGGCACCAAAAGTGACAGTAAGGGATGGGAGAGTCTCATATAAGTGCAGGTATATGTGACAGTGTTTACCAAAACAAGTTAAATGAAAAAGGACTCTGTCATGGCCTTCACCTCAAAACCCTTGCCCAACTGAACTTTTCCAACAATGTAGTCAACTGGGTACACATCTATCTTAGTCACAGGATACGCAGAACCTTGATTAAGGGTCACCTCTCTGATATCTGTCACATTAAATACATTGTCCCACAAGGCTCCATTCTTAGCCCCCTACTATTCTCCCTCTTTGTTAATTCCCTCCCAGGCATATGCACCTCGACCAAGCTCATACTTTATTCAGATGATGCAGCCCTTTACTGCAGTGACAAAAAAAACATCTGTACTTCACCATAATCTCCTAACTGACTTCAGTAGATTCCACTCCTGGTTAATCACGCATGGCCTTGTCCTCAGTGCCAAAAAAAGCAAATCCATGGTTTTCTCAGGCATCAGAACATCAGGAAAAACACTGACTTTGACTTCACCCTTTCAGATAATGACTTCAGCCTGATCAAAAGAGTCTTTGAATTTAAATACCTTGTGATCCTCCGTGACTGCCACCTTACTTTCAATAATCACATAATCGTTCTCATCAAAAAGTGCATCAAAGACTCAGGATGCTATATCGTATTAAACAATTCCTCACCCCTGACTCCAGAGCCCGACTTGTCAACAGCTTCTTGCTCCCCCCTCCTTGACTATGGTTCCTTAGTCTATTCCCGACTCAAAAAATCTAGACAGACTGAGGTCCACCTTCCACAGCATCCTCTGGTTTGTCACTGGAATCCCTTGGACAACCCATCACTGCACTCTTTACAGAATGGCAAATTGGCTTCACCTTGAGAACAGATTCAACAGCAAAACCTGTACCTTCCTCTTTGAATCCCTCAAGGGTCTACTCCTGACAGCACCATCTCCCTTATTCCTGGGCCTACTCATCCTCGCTCCTCCAGACACACCTCGAGTAGCATCTTTGCAACCCCACTATACTGCACCTCCCACGGTCAGCACTCACTCACTTGCATACAAGGGCAGTAAAGAGCACAGTGGTTTAAGGCTCTGAGTTGCAAACCTGGAGACATGGGTTTGAATCCCACAGTCCCCACTTGCATACTGTGTGACCCTGAGCAAGGCACTTAACCTCCTTGTGCTCCCAGGTCGCACCTGTAATCAAGCTTTCAGCTTGGTGTGTCTTTCCCGGTAAAAAAAAAATACAAAAATAAAATAAACTCTTCTATGCACTGCCTCAGTCTCTCAGTGCCTGTCCATCACTGTCTTGGAATGCAAATCTAATAAACCGCCTCCTCAACAATTCTGCATGCAACTGCCCCAACCTATACTTTCCTTGTTGTCTTACTCTTTTTACTCTCCCCTTAATCACCCTGCCTTCACTCAGTTCCCTAAGTTTCTCCGACAGTGCTCTGTAATTATGGTGCTACTAATTTAATGTTAATTCATTATGACAATACCACTATTGATTTGTACATTTCCTCTGATTTGTACATAATTATTGTCAATTTCTATGTTTTACCTCAAATTTTTTTGCATAATTCTCCAGTATTTTTTATATGATTCCTGTCACTGTATTTTTTCCCTCCCTGTATTTGTCTTCCTCCTTACCCTATCCACTGGCGCTTGTGAATATGGGCAGTTTTGCTTACATGCCTTTCCAGTATAAAATAAAAATGAAATGAAATGAGTTGAACATTTATGAATAATGATACAGGATGCAGACTCCAATTGTACTGGAAAAAAATTTGGAGGTGCGTTACATAAATTTCTTTTTTTTCTTTCAATTTAAAGTTTATTACAGGTTTTAAACACATACATGAGACAAAGCCATGAGTAGTGATTATATACATCAGCTTAAAAAATCAGGTACAATGGGTCTGTCCCCCCTCCCCCCTTCCCCAGTCCCCCTCCCCACAGCCCATATAAGCTAGGTCATTTATTCTAATATTGACATCAACATTCACAATTTAAAGGGAGTACAAAGTATGTAAGGGGCCCCATATCTTTTGATATTTAGGCAGACTATTATGAAGGCTTGCTATAACCTCTCTCACCCCCTCTTGATATCTAAACTTCCCAAACTGGTCTGACGACGGCAGCACTCAGTTGGTTCCATTCATACCTGTCAGGCAGGTCACAAACAGTCCGCATCGGTATGGCTCTATCCTCCCCCCTCCCTGTCACCAGTGGCGTACCTCAAGGGTCTGTACTTGGCCCACTGCTCTTCTCAATTTTCCTCAATGACCTGCCTGCTATCTGCACACAATCTGGTATCTATATGTATGCAGACGATACGGTGATATTTGCCTCTGGCCCATCTGGAACCACTGTAGCATCTCACCTTCAGAAGGACTTCGACTCCATCCAACACTGGTTCATTAAGAACCAACTATTCCTAAACTCAAAAAAAACTGTCTCCCTCACCTTTGGCTCCCAAGCCAAGCTAACCCGGCTAAAGGATGTGCCCACCTTCTTTACCTTGGATAGGACCCCACTTGAGGTCAGCTGCTCATATCGTTATCTCGGTGTCTGGCTGGATCAGCACGTTGATTTCTCAACACATGTAGAGGCTCTGCAAAAAAAATTATATCCCATGCTGGGAGCTCTCTATCGGAACAAGTTCTGCATCCCTACACAAACCAGGCAAGAAATGATACAAAAATGATCCTTCCAATTTTGACTACGGCGATGTCATTTACGGTGCCGCCTCCCAAACATCCTTAGCCAGGCTCGACCCTATTTATAACTCCTTCTGCCAGTTCGCTTTGGATTGTCCGTCAAACACCCACCACTGCAACCCCTACAAATCCCTTGACCTCCCATCACTCCAAAATCGGCGATTGTTGCACTGCACTAGAATTACTGCTAAATTCTGTTCTCATATGCTGCCCTCCTACCTATCAACATCCCTAACCACCGTCCCCCCACCTACCTACAATCTCAGGAACTCTGACTCCAGACTTCTTCACATCCCCCACAGATCCACCCGATCAGGTCAGGTTGCTTTCAACTTCAGACTCCCCAAATTATGGAACTCTCTAGCAGCCGACATCAGACACACCACAAGTACTCCACATCAAAATACCCTCCTCAAAATGCATTTTGCCACCAACTGCTTATGCCTTCCCCATGCTGAACTCCTGCTCAATTCTTATCAGCTATCCTGGGCTCCATTTCTAAATCAGTACCATCGTCATTTTGTTTGACCCTCCTCTGTTACTGTTTGATATTCTCACCTACCCATCTAGTAGGTAAATCTAATCTCACTATGAAATTGTTGATATTGCTACTGTATCACTGCCTGTAAATACTGCTACTGTATTCACTGCCTGTAAATACTGCCTGTAACTACTCCTCACTTTGTATAACTCTACATGCATCTCAGCTACTTCACCCATCCCATTGGGCCTTTGTTGGATATCTACAAATTATGTATGTTCTATTGTGCTTTATGTATTTATGTACTACACCCTTGTAACCCCCTACCCCCAGGGTGCATCTGGAATCGAGCGGTACACTGCTCAGTATGCCTTTCCTGGTAAATCTCTTAAATAAATAAATAAATAAACCTTTTCAGTTCTGAGGTTAGCTAATAATTTGTTAAGCCATTCAGCATAGGAGATGGTATCACTATCCTTCCAGTGTTTAAGAATCAATTTTTTAACAGACATTGAGATCAAGGACATGTGATATTTATGATTACTCACTGAACTTTGTGAATAGTCACCCAGTAAACATATCTCAGGTATAAAATATTCTGGGAGTCCTAATAACGGGTCTGCTCTGGCTTGAATGCAATTCCATAGAGGGGCTACTTTGGGGCAGTTCCAGAAGATATGAAGAAGAGTACCCTCTTCCTGGGAGCAACAGGAACATAAACTGGAAGTTATTAAGCCCCATTTTGCTAATTTTTTGTGGAGAATAATACAAATTGTATAAAATATGGAATTGCATAAGGCATAATTGATCTTGTGTCACAAATCGGTGGCAATTACGCCAGAGGGTGGGTCAATCTATATTACAGTGGGGAAAAAAAGATGACCAGTATGCTGTGGTACCAAAGCATTCATTAAAATGCCATTCATATAGAGTTGCATATAATTTGGAGACTGCTTTAGGGGAGTTAACCAGGGGTCTCAGATCCGGTTGGAAAGAAAATTTGGGTGATGGGGGTTGACCTTACCTATCCACTTTAATGAGGAGATGCTTCAGTTGAAAAACCTTAAAATAACAGGGCAAGGGGATTTTAAATGTATTCGTAATTTCAGCAGTCGAGAGCCAAGAACCATCTTTTCCCACAAAAAGGAATAACTTTCCATCCCCCAATTGGGGTAACCAGTTGGGTGTAAGCCTCTTGTTATCAATTTGGAAAGTTGGGGAATTCCAAATGGATTGGGACAGATTGTTGTGGGGTATGTAGTGTAAAAAAGCACATAATTGGGAATGAACTCTCATTGAAACGTCAATTGTGGTAGATCTTAGGTTTGGTGGTAATGAGGATAATTTTAAACATAACAACGTAGAGGGCTCCATGTTACAGGAGCGAATCAAGGCCAGTTCAATTTTGAGCCAAGGTGGAAAAGAAGAGGAAGAGGCTGGTGCAAACCATCTGAGGTATTTGGACACATGACTGGCTAAATAGTATAGATTAAGGTGAGGGAGACGTAGACCTCCTTTAAGTTTGGAAGCGGCTAGTTTGTGATATGCTATTCTTGGTTGTTTCTTAGACCAAATCAATTTTGTACGAAGCCTGTGTGCTTTCTTAAACCAGGTACCTGGTAACCACACATTGAGTAAATTGAGGGGGTAAAATAAGTGTGAGAAAATATTCATTTTAATTAAATTAATCCATCCCCACAACGAAATAGGAAGGGTCACCCACCACTCTAAATCCTGACTAACAGTTTGTACCAGGGAATCTAAATTTTTCTTAATGCTTGGAAGTGGGTTTCTAGTGAGTTTGATACCGAGGTATCTGAGGGAATCTGGGGACCAAGAGAGACCTAGAGATGTAATAGTGTTGTTACGTACTTTATGATTAAGAGGAAAAACAATTGACTTGTTAACATTTAATTTGTAGTTCGACAGTCTACTATATTCTGCAATAATCTCAAGCATTGGTGGGATAGATGTCTCTGGGTGGGACAACTGTAGGAGAAGGTTGTCTGCATATGCGGAAACTTTCACCTCTGTGCCTTGTATCATTAGACCCTGCACCTTCTGACATACGATCAGTTTGCGGATAAGGGTTCCAGATATATATTAAATAATAAGGAGAGAGAGGACATCCCTGCCTTGTGCCAGAATGTAAAAGAAATGCTTCTGAGATCACTCCATTCCCTGAAATTCTAGCAGATGGGGCCTGATAAAGAGCTTTTATCCAACCCTGAAATTCTGGGGAAAAACCAAAGGTGTTTATGGTTTGAAACAAGAAGTTCCAGTTAACTCGATTGAATGCCTTCTTGGCATCCAGAGACACCAGAACAGCTGGAAAGGGGGCATCTCTGGATGCCGAGAAGACATGCAAAAGAGTGCAGAGGTGGTCTACTGAGGATCTCCCTTTCATGAATCCCACTTGCTGTGAGCCTATTAAGTCTGAAAGTACTAAACTAGGTCTGTCTGCTAATAATTTTGTTAAATTTTTTACATCTTGATTAAGAAGAGAAATGGGCCTGTAATTCTTTATCAAATCTGGCTTTTTATCTGGTTTAGGTAAAAGAACAATAAGGGCTTCAAATTAGGTGGGGTCAACTTATGTGCCTGATAAAATATGTTGATATAATGGTAAAAGAAATGGGATAATTTGGTCTTTAAATTTCTTGTAAAAGTTGATGAAAATCCGTCTGGTCCCGGGGTTTTGTCAGTAGGGAGATGTCATATAACCTCAGCAATTTCTAGGGTAGAGATGGGTGTAATCATTGCCAGTTTGTGGGCTTCAGAAAGGGAGGGCAGTTGGGACTCCTTTAGGTAAGAAGATGGGGTTAGGTTTGAGGAGGGATTAGTCATAGCTCCATATAATTGTTTATAATACATAGTAAATTCGTTCACAATTTCTTTAGGAGAAGATTTCAAGGAACCATCCCTCGAGAACAAATGGGGGGAATAAATCAAGATGATTCTTGTTACCTAATTCTAAGAGCTAATAATTTTCCCACCTTCTCCCCTTGATCTGTATAAGAAGCCTTGGTATGGAGGATTGCTAATTTGGACTTTTCCTTAAGCAAATCCAAATAGGAATCTTTAATGTTGGCTAAATTTTGTTTGATATTATCAGAGGAATGGGGAGTTAGATTTGCTTCTATGGCCCGAATTTGGGACAAAAGGGTTCTTAATTTTGAGTCTTGGGATTTCTTTCTCTTAGAGGCTAACCCAATTATTATACCTCTAAGGTATGCTTTAAAGGTGCACCAAATAATATCAGGCTTCATATTGTGGGTAGAATTAATATCAAACAATTGTTCAATGTGTTCTTTAACAAGATCAATAATCTTTGAATCCTTGGGCAGCTGGTCATTTAATTTCCAACATGCATTCTGTAAGGGCAAAGAAGTAAGGGAAAGCCGGCACATTACTAGGGAATGGTCAGAAGGAGGTCCAGGTTGGATTGAAGAGCACAAAACGCCAGGGAGAAATTCTTGGGATATCAAAATATAATCAATATGGGAAGAGGATCCATAAACTGGGGATATAAATGTATATTCCCTGTCCTTGGGATTCAAAACTCTCCAAACGTCGCACAAACCCATCTGATCTACTAGATCACGAAGTGCACGTTGAGCTGGAGAAAGTTCTCTGGGAGTGGAACCTGTACAGTCCATATTGGGATCGAATGGCAAATCCAAATCGCCCCCTAGAATTATTGATATGGGTAGAAAAGGAAGCATGGTATTAATAAGGTGCATACAAAATTGGGGATCATCTATATTAGGACCATAAACACTGCAGAGCAAAAGCTCTGTTGTGTATATAGTACCCCGGGCTAAAATAAACCTGCCCTGCGGGTCTTTAATAATCTGTATGGGGTTAAATGGAAATTCATATGAATTAAAATCACAACACCGCAGCTACTTGTAGTACCTTGGGCAGAGAACACCTGTCCCACTTGCTGTCTCCTCATTTGTAAAGCTTCAGCATGTAGTAAATGTGATTCCTGAATAAAAGTAATTTATGACTGTAGGACATTTAAATGCTTTAGGACTTTGTATTGTTTTAGTTTTCTTCTAACCCCTTTAACATTCCATGAGGAAAATCTCAAGTCATGAGCCATATTTCTTGAAGACATAAAAATCATAGGCAAACTTTGAAGGGAAAGCAATCATCATATCTTGGTATCCTCGAAACACTTGGACTGTGGTCTGTCCCTCCCTCCCACCCTCCCCAATCCCCAATCACAAATCCATAATTCCAACAATGAACTCCCAAAATTCCCATACCGCTTGCAATCCCAGCCCCCACCTCCCTTACTGTTAAGAATACTGTTTTGCAGTACCCCCATACTTTCGCTCCTCCCCTCCAACCATCTTAACCTATATTTACCAAATACAGATAACCCAACCTTCAAGGAGTCACCTCCCCTTCTAATAACATGTTATTGTAATTATAAACATGGCTGTGTCAGCTCTGATCCTAAAATATAAAATTGGAAAACTTGCTCAATACTCCCCCCAGTAGACATTAGAAGGAACTACGCCTTCCCTAAGCCCTAGTGGGTGAAGCTGCTGAAAACGCCTTAACTTTAGGAATATTCCTTTTCCTAAAGCCCTATAAATATTTGATGTCAACATAAAACATTAGGCATTAAACTAAGTCCTTGTATTTCTGCCTGGTAATACCATAAAACAACAGAACAGTAAACCCCCCTGTTGAAACTTTGTTTCATGTACAAGAAGGGGGAATATCCATATCTTTGCATTTAGTCCTGTAATCCGCTGACGCCTTCATAGGTAAAAGGCGCTGAAATCAGGTCTAACTCAGAGTGCTCTCAGTTATTTAAGAAATAAAACAATCCTTCCTTCAGGATTATTTAAATGCAGACATCGGTTTGAAAATAAGGGAAGACCTCTGACCTTACAATTACCATTCTTTAGGCAAAGGAAACAGTCTATTGGAATGTCCCTGTTAGATTTTTGGTCACAGAAACAGTTCCCACAACAAGAAATTGCTGGTTTGTTCATCCAAACTCTTGTAATTCAGTCCTTAGATTAGAAAGCGACCATGCACACTCTCACTGAGTAGCCAAACCTTTTGATTCAGGTACCTCGAAAAAGATCGGGCAGAGCTGCCTTGAGGCCTGTGTTTGCAGACTCTGAATCTTCATAGGACTGCCAGGATCCTGATAAGAGCACCTGTAGTTTCACCAGATAAAGCATTTTAAACTTTAGGCCTGCTGCGATTATTTTTGTGACCAGAGGATGGAAAGCAGATCTCCGTTGTCTGACGCGATAGGTAAATCCTGGACCACACAATTTTTTTTCCCCTCCCATTGCACTTCTTGGATTTCCTTTATTTTAGTAAGGAAATGTTGTCTCTCCAGATAGTTAAAAAAGTGGAATATGAGAGGTCGGGGAGCTGCCCTGGGTGGAGGAGTAGGTCGGAGAGCCCTGTGAGCCCTCTCAATAACATATCGAGGCCCAAAAGGAGAAGACTCTACTATTTTTTCAGTTAGCTTTTGGACGAAAATAATGGTGTCCTTTCCTTCCTCCATCTCTGGAAGTCCAATTAAAACCGCGTTATTTCGGCGGCTACGCCCTTCCAAATCTTCTACTTTCTGCTCCATCTTTGTGAGTTTTTCTTTCACTGCCACCAATTCTGGATCAAGCCTATCAGCCCATCTCTCTAAAGAAATAATACGGGCTTCACTGTCCAATGTTCTTGTTGCAATGTCCTCAATTGCCTGGGATAAGGAGTTAATTTCTGTGGCCATTCCTCTAAGCTCTTCTTGAAATGGTCGATATTGTGGCTGTATCTGACCTCCAAAATAAATGAAGGAACATTTATGTATGTTAAAATGTCCTCTGGAGCAACTCTTTGCTGTGTAAGAATGGTTTCATGTGGATTCGGCTTGAATGAGAACAGCAAAGCGAAGCTGAGCTGTTCTGGCTCAAACTGAAGGCAAGTGAAACTACTCTGATACAGCAAAGAGTGGCGATGAGGGACATACTGTAGTAGTATATTGTTGATTCAGTGTATTGAGCATGATCAATAATATAATTTTAAAAAAAAGTTCCTTGAACTTGCCCATTTCCAGGGCACCTGCGTGTGAGATGCTCGTCACAGAATAAGAGCATCTCACTTGCAGAGGAAAGGAGCATCTGATTGGTCAGGAGCACTCCCTCGATCTATAATTTCTTAACAATGCCCAGTATAAAACAATTTACAGCTGGCAGTGCCCACTAACTAAAACATACCTCTGTACCACCATTCCATGTGAAAACAAAGTAACTAGGCCAGCCGAGTGGCATGGAGGGCTAAAGCATCATGCCTTACCTCCTGCCACACCGGCGATCCGTGTTCACGGTGCAAGTGAATCATCGGGGGTTGCCCAGGGAGGGAGAGGATCGAGCATCCAGGGGACAGATCTCCTCTCCCGGGGAGGGTGGGACACAGAGACCGGCATCTGTCTGACACCTAGCGGAAGCTGGGTATTGGCACACCGTGTCCAGTATGGGGGGGCATGGAGACGGAGCAGCTGACTGGCGTGCTGAATACAGAAGCATGTGCAGCTTGGCCATTGTTGGCATTGCGAACGCCCGTCTGCCAGAAAATGGAAACTGGTCCCGGGCAAGTTGGATGAATGCCATCCTCCACAGGCGCCGTCCCTGGGAAGGTACCTCCCTGAACTGGATTTAGTCCCGGTGGGTAGAGAAGTGGGCTCCCTGCCACCCTGCCACAGAGGGTAAGACGTGGGAGAAGATGGGAGGTAGGCCTGAAGATCAGGGGATGGGGCTGGGAGGATGGCACAAACGTGGGCAGACCGGGACAGGGGAGAAACAATATCCCCCCCAAAAAAGAAAACAAAGTAACTGCCATTTTTCGATGCTCGCTTATGGAAAAAGCCGCCCCCCCGGACGTGACACTCTGTAGGGAGTGTTTCCACACCACACCACGCAAACAAACAGAGAGGGTTCGACACAGCTTGAAGACATTCCCTTTTTTCATTTTAAAAGCAAAAGGAAAAAACAGCTTTAGTAGTACAAGGAAGCAGTACTAGCACATTGCTCAGTGCTACTCACAGACAGCCCAGCTCGCCCTGCTGCCTCCACCCTTGCTCGACAAAGACAGATGCATTTCTTTCTTTTTTACTTTTTTATAGCAAAAACCAGCCAGATTTTACATTCCTCATCTCATCATGTTGGAAATCTCTCAGCCATGATCCCTCACCTCATAGGGCTCCATTCTGCGCCACGACACCCACTGCACTTGGTGCCCACTGCCAAATTCAGTTCCTCACCACAGACTCTCAAGCTCACAAGGGGTGAGAAAACAAAACAGAGCAGCAGAGCATCAGCATATAGGAGATGGGATGCATTTCTTTTTTCGTTTTATATTTTAATGCCGAAAATCACCCAACATTTACATCCCTCACCTCATCATGATGAAAATCTGTGACTCTCATTCCTCACCTCATAGCACGCCATATATTTGCTGCAATGCCCGCTGCACTTGGTCCCCATCATCAGTTTGATTTCCTGACCACAGACTCCAAAATCAAGCACATGAGGGGAGAAAAAAAAAAAAAGAGCAGCAGATCCTAGGCGTGGAGGAGAAGGGAGTAGTGCAGAGAAGGGGGAGACCAATAAAAGAAACAATAAAGAAAACTGCAAAAGAAGTGTGTAGTACTGTACTGCCCTCTACTGGCAAGTATACCAGTAGAGGGACTGATTTAACCCAACTTTAATTCATTTCTAGTCATATATGTGTATATATATATATACATATATACATATAAATATATTTTTTTTATTTTGGCAATTGCACAGGAAAATGTGTCATGTAGTCCATTTTCTGAGTGCAGCAATACCCTCCAGGGTGGGCAGTATTGGGCCTCTTTACACGCCTGGGCAGTCTGGTATATCCCAGCACCGCCCACCCTGTTGGGTATTATTGCTCACTTAATGCATCTGATTGTTCTATATACAGTATTCTTAACTGTGGCATTGAAATGTCAGTGATTGAGGTGCGGGTTTTAATTTTACTAATATGGAGACCTATAAATTAGTATTAGGGAGAGAAGGACAGATTTTTTTTTCTTGTTGTGATGGGCTAGGTAGGACGCCAGTCCTGTTAGTAGACAGTAAGAGAGGGACACAGTTTTTTTTGCTGTAATTGTACTGCCACCTAGAGACCAGATAGTGCAGATCATTTCCCCACTGTGGGAAATAGCACCACCTGGCACAGTGCTTCTCAGGTACAATTAACATGGACCTGTGAACCATGAGATTAATTTATTGCAGATGGCGTGTTTCCAGGGACTGAACACAGTATAGATGATGCAGGTAATGTGCGAAATCATGGTAATGGGGAAACTTCTTAATTACTGGCTCTGTATATTCTGTAAAGCTTGCCATGACCATGGAATTGTAGAATTGGGGGACCTTTCTTATAGCCCAACTGTCCTGGTGGTTCAGTGGCTTCTCCTCCCACTCCTTCAAGTGGTGTACTCCTTGAAAGTTCTACCAAGACTCAGTACACTAGCAATGCAGCTACTTCATGGCATGCCTCCACAAATGTGTCCCCTCTGGCTCATCTGGTCATAAAACTGTGACCACACTCACCTGTCACCTGCCTGTAGAAGTTCTACAGGTAAAGAGTTTGCCAGATGCATTGGCTGTCACTGTGAAGGCTGCTACTCTTCTGTTTGAAGCCCTGAGGGCCATAACCATTGTGCCCCCAACCCCTTTCCCAACTATTTTAGCTTACTTTGTTTAATGTTTGGATGCACTTACCTTTACAGTTTTCTTTCCTGGGTGCATCCGAGCTTGTGAGTAACTATTCCCGCTGGACTGTGTTTCCTGTTGACTGCTGCTGTCCTCCTTGAGAACGCAATGAAAACAAGATGCTACATCTCATGGGGTTATCCCAGCTGGAATAATTTGCACAGTCACAAACATCCTTGCAACTCAGAAGGAAGGGATCACGGCTCCTGTTAAGCATAAGCATAAGCATTCACTAAAAAAATACCACCAACAGCTTAAACTGGTTCAAAGTCAGTTGGCATTCATCTGTATCCCCCGCGTCAAGCCTGAAAATAGGCAGAATTTGTCTAGTGCACTTACCTGGTCAACAAAAACTAAATAACTAACTAAATAAATAGCTCAACAGAGCTGCAATGTTGCAGTTGGCGCTAGCATTTGCAGTGACCACTTCCTGCCAGCCCTTTCAAGTGTGACTCGAGCCCCTAGTGTATTAGAGACAGGTGCGTTATTGTTGCGTACGCTGAGTCAAGACTTCTAGGTAGCTCAGCAGTGGTGCAGACCTCTGACTCTGTATCATAAAGGCATCTAAAACCTTAGCCTTTCTAAAATGAAGGTATTTAGGCCATCTGTCCAAGGCCTCTAGTAAGACTGTTCAAAGACAAAAACTAGCAAGCAAGACATTCTTAATACACACACATAAAGCAAGACATTTTTAATGCATACATAATGTGTGGTATTATAGCCATTCTCTCTTTATACTCCATGTAATACATTGTTAGAACTGATTTATTTGGGGGAGAAAAAGTGAACATAACATCTTGAATGACACCTGAGTTAGGTGTTGAATTGTTAAAAGTTACTTTTCATCTCGATCCAAAACAAATAGGCACCGAGTGTTATCTTATCTTATATCTTTGGGCTAGGATCTGCTGCTGTCAGCTTCTTCCTTGTTATCTGGCCATTTCTGCTGCTCAGTCAGTTGTACAGGAATGTCATTTCCATTAATAACCTGTGCACTGTGCAGGCAGACTGTGGAAAATGGGTGAGGAGAAAAGAAATTGTATTTAACCCTCTGCTCCCAGCTGTCATGTTCCAGCACTCACCGTGCTACATGAGGCCAGAGCATGACATTATAAAGGAACTGCTTAAAGCAGACCTTGAATATAACTAAAACATCAGGGCTAGTCCACTGCTTTAGCTCTAGAGCATGGAACATGAGACCAAATATGTATTTTTGCAGCACAGATATAGTGGGACTTTGTATGTTTTTTTGGTAGTGCACTTTAATGTTCTGAACAGACTCCTCTGATTGCAGAGCCATGCAAATACATTTTTCTGAATATTTAGCATCTAGATATCTGGTATTTGGCCAGGAAAGTAACGGTTTCGAGAAATAAATTAAAACTATGTTTAATTACTCAGTTGACCCCACTTAGCTCATGGTGTGGTATGCATACCCCTCAGTGACACACAAAGAGCTGTTCAGTAATGGAACACACAAGGTACTTGGGTCCTCCAGGATCCCCCACAGAGCAGCAGGAGGAGTGGACCATGTGTCCTTGACTGCACAGCACTGCATGCTGCGTCATAATAATGCTATCATAAACAAGCACTGTGCTGGAGCAACACAGTCAAGATGGCCATGGTCACCATCGCAGGGGCAATCGGTGCTGTAGCTGTGGTTGTTGGCACAGTATACTAATCACAGTGCCAGTAGTGGTGACAGTACAAGAAGTAGTTACAGTGGTGGCAGTTGCTGTACTGGTGGTGGTGGTCACTGTGGTCTGCAGTGGCAGTGGCAGTGGAAGACTGAGTGGCTGCTGCAATCATTATACAGGTTGTATCAGCTGGCAGTATAGCCTAGAGGTTAGAGTAACGAGCTGTGAATGAGCTTGGTACATCCAGTAGACCTGGGTTTGATTCCCACAACCTCCACTTGCATACTGTGTGACTCTGAGCAAGTCACTTAACCAGCCAAAAAAAGCTCCCGGGTCACCCCTGAAAACAGGCAGTTATGCCTAGTGGGCCTTACCCAGTTAACAAAGAATACAAAAGAAAAGGTGGAAGTGGGAAACACACAGGATGGAGAAGTAGCAGCCATGGTGGTAGCTGTGAGAATACTGCCAGTGGCTGATGCTTCCTGAACCAGGGATGTAAGCTGTAAAGGCCTCCTCCTATTGCCATTGGAGGATGTGGTTGCAAATATTTAGCTGGTACTGTTGACAATAGTAGCACTACTGCTGGCAGTGGTGTACAAGCATTTTTTTCCACTCCCACTACTACCAGAACCAGAAGGTTTACTAGGACAGAAAAATGTTATTTACTCACCTGGTAAAGGTGATTATTTGAGTACCCTTTATAGTACTCCGCAGTCAAAACTGGTTTACTTCGTGCATCAAGATAGGTTGGTCATATCCCACAGTGATTCTCAACAACTCTTACTTCTTCTACAAGGCACCTTTTTATTTAAACTAGCCTAACAATTTTGAAAAGCAGCCTGGTAGCCAGTGTTTAGCAACTAGCATGCATGCATTAGAATTTAAAGACAGAATGCAGCATCTATAAGGCTTCAGGTACTTCAGTATAAAATTAGGAAGCTGGCAATAAGCAGGGTATGGTATGCGACTGTTATTTGGTTGTCACACCTCACTAGGAATGCTTTATTGGTGATCAGAGGTGTGAAGAAAATCAGGGCTAGTCTTACAGCTCTCATTTCCAGAACATTTATTGGGAGCGTGGACTCGCTCTCGGTCCATAATCCCTGGGTGGCATGGTTCAAGTAGGCTGCACCCCAGCCTGACAAGCTCATGTCCATGGTGATCACTTCTGTGGGGGGGGGGGGGGTTGAGCCAGTGGGTGCCCTCGCAGTATGTCCTTTTTCAATGTTCACCATCTCAGGCTGGAAAGTATCCATGCGGTGGCTCTATTTGGAACCTGAAGTTTTGTGTTGTCTGGTCCCATGAGTCTATCTCCTCAGAAAGAAGTAGCAGCCAATAAAGAAACAGTGCTACTTACTACTATGGAGGGGGAGACAGCTGACAACTGTCTTAGTCACACAAGCAACTGAGACCAGAACCGGATGATACACAATACACAACTCCGTGGGTCAAGCCTGACCCATGGAGAACTGCAGCAGTTTTTAAAAAAATGCATGTACACAGGCATAAGGATACAAGGAGCAGTTTCACACACACACACAGAAAAACCTTGCATAGAGGAAATTCATGCAAAATGAACTGCAAAAGGTGTGGGGTGGAAGTCAGCTGACACACTCTTCAGTCACATAAGGATCCAATACCAGAACTATACAACACACAACACACACAACTCAATAAGTCAAGCCTGACCCATGGAGATCTACAGTAATGCAGTACAATATCTGGTGCAGCCATGCACACACCCATGCAACAAAAATAACATGCACACATGGATAAGTCATGCACAGTAGTGCTGCTCAGATAGTGCCACTGTGGATCTGCCAGTGATATGGAGGTCGGATCCTGGGTCGGATCTCGTGTTTTCCAGTGCCAGATCCAGGGATCCAGTGCTGGATCCAGGGATCCGATGCCAGATCCCTGGATCCGGCATTGAATCCCAGTGCCGGTTCCTGGGATCTGGTGTTGGATCCCTGGATCCTGCCATCGGATAATACAGGATCCAACCAGGGATCCGATGGCCAGATCCACAGGAAGATAGGGGTGGTATCCAGTGGATCCACTATCCTGCTGCAAAGAGCAGGTATTTGGTGGATCCAGATTGCCACAGATCCATCTAAGCATCACTAATGCACAGTAAGCTGCTGGGAAGGGGTGTCAGTTGACATTTCCTCAGTCACACATGGAACTAAGCCTGGAACCAGATGACAGCAAACAAAACGCACAAAAACAGTGCTTAACCAAAAATTGAAACACACACACACACACACACACACACACACACACACTTTGGAGCTGTGTGGGCAGTGTGCACTGGAGGAGGAGTCAGCAGACTGCTCTTCTGGTCCCTACAGCTTAGCAACAGAGGACAAAAAATAGATAAGCACCATGCCTGGCTTCACTGACAGTGATAAGAGAAAAATCTAACCAAAAGCCTATAGCAAGGCAACCAGCATGTTGGGCTGTATTGGGAGGGAATTTGATAGCAGAAGAAAGGATGTTTTACTACCTCTCTAAAGATCACTGGTAAGGTAACACCTGGAGTACTGCACCCAGTTCTGGAACCTTCACTTGAGGAAAGACAGGAGAGGGCTGGAGATGGTGCAACATAGAGCAACAAAAATGATTCATGGGCAGCAGGATAGCTCCTACGAAGATCGTCTTAGGGCACTGAACACATACTCATTGGAGGCCAGAAGGAAGAGGTGCAACATGACAGACCTTTGTGTTCCTGAAAGGAACGAACAAGGTAAACTGTGAGGAGCTATTCAACAGGAATAGTGCCAGCCTTATAAGGTCCTTTTCTGCCACACATCACAAGGTCAAAGATCTTTCGAATTCTGTGCCCCTAAGTGGCTCAATTCACTTGGGAGTGACATCCTTGCAGAAACAAAGCTTGGCATGTTTAAATGAAGGCTCTGACTGCACCTCTCAATACTGTGTAGATGTGACTGCCACTAATAGACCCTTGACACAACTGCTCTTTACCCGCAACATGCCCTTCTAGCACTTACAAGATTTTCTTTCCCCCCTCCCCTCCTCATATCCCAGCCCCCTCACTCTCCCCTCTCTATTCCCCCCTTTGGTTTTATCCTACTGCTCTCCCACTCCCCCGTTCACCAGACAATGCCTACTCTGGCTGCTCTTCTAATTTCGGCAGCACTTATCCCTGGTATTTCTTGCACTGATCCAATCTGCTATGCACCTACTGCTGTTTCTCTCATCATACAATTCAACTAATCCATGATGTAACTACACTGAAATCACTATTACCATCTTAGGCTTCTTTCTGTTTCATGATATATTGTGATATGCATGCATAACTACCCATGTTGTGTTTTTTTTCTATTATGTGTGTCTGTACTCCTCTACCTATTGATGTGGAACCTTTGTAAATGAGCTGTTAGCGTGAAGGTATTTTGTAATCCGAAATGAAAATAAAAATAAAAAAGTAATTTTTTTACAGAGAGAGTAGTTCAGTCAAGGAACAGCCTGCTGGCTGAGGTGGAAGGCTAGGTTTGCTGGCCAAGGCACCTAGCTTCACCTGAGCTCTTTCCTTCTAGCTTGCTTGAAAGGACAGGACTAAGAACCTTACCAGAGTAAGGGAAAGGATTAAGACTTTGGGCCAGGCAGATTTACTGTGTGTTGTTGTTTTTATTTTGTACTCACAGGGATTTTTACTGTTTGTTGCTAACATTTTATTGCTTTATTTTTCTCTGATTCAAATTGCTGTTGCTGGGTATACCTTCTGCTGCATTATTACGAGGTGTGCCTACCGGTGTGTGCTAACAGATTACTGCTGTAATCTTCTGATTCAAATTGTCTTTTGCAAGGTATATCTTCTGTTATTGCTTTATTTTTCTCTGTAGCAAAGTGTTTCTTACAGGGTATATCTTCTGTGAAATTATTACAGGTGGTGCTTACATTTTTGTGACTTTTTATCATTAGGCTAAGCAAAATTACTGTTTGCCCCTATTTTATTTATTTATTTTTTGCAGAAAAGTTTTTTTTGTCTCAGAGGTGTTGCAGTCTCCTTCTCACATTGAAGACAGGGAGAGTGAGAAAGCAGCCACAACTTCCTTGAATCAAGGAGGTTATTTTTTAGACTGCACTGAACTGAATTATTACTTTTTGGACCTGTGTAAGTAACTAGTATTGATTCTGTTTTTGGGGTGGACTTTTCTTAGTTTTAACTTTAATTTGCCTGGGAGGAACTGTAGCTGGGAGATATTTGCAGTCAGTTGTGACTAGACCTGTTACTTAGCATTTGTGAAATAGGTGTCTGAAAGGAAGGAAGGCACTCCCGGGGGTGGAGGGTAAGAGTTGTAGGTGATTGTTTCTGGACAGCATAGGTTAGGGAGAAAAAGATAGCATTTAAGAAGTATAAGGAAACACAGAAGGCGTAGGACCGAGAACTGTACCAGTTGAGGCAGAAGGAAGCAGGGAGGGAAGTCAGAATAGCAAAGGCCCAAACTGAGGAAAAGATAGCCAACTCGGTTAAGAAGGGGGATAAAACCTTTTATAGGTACATCAGGGAGCGTAGAAAGACAAAGGGAGGGATAGTGAGGCCGAATAGAATGGACAGTGGTAGGCAGAGAGGGACAGTGAAAAAGCAGGGATATTGAATGAATACTTCTGCTCAGTGTTCTCAAAAGAGGAGGAGGGGGAGGTGCCTAATCCAATTAACAGAGGCACTCTGGATAGGGGGGGTTGATCCTAGTCCTTTCACAGAAGAAAGGGTTCTGAAAGAACTCCTAAAACTGAAGGTAGACAAAGCAATGGGGCCTGATGGAATTCAGCCCAGAATTCTAAAAGAATTAAGGGGAGAACTACTGTAGTGACACCACTGACTACCCTTTTTAACAAATCATGGGAGGATGGTGTGGTACCTGAGGACTAGAGGAAGGCAGATGTGATTCCCTTTCACAAAAGTGGGAGCAAGACAGAGGCAGAAAACTACAGACCTGTCAGTTTGACCTCAGTGGTAGGGAAAATGATGGAATCACTTCTGAAGGAAAGAACTGTCGAGTACCTAGAGGCCAGTGGGGCACAGGACCCAAGGCAGCATGGATTCACAGTGGGAAGGTCGTGTCAGACAAATCTAATTGATTTCTTTGACTTGGTGACCAAAGCAGTAGACCAGGGAGGGGCTGTGGACATGGCCTACCTAGACTTTAGCAAGGCATTGGACACAGTCCTGCACAAAAGATTAATAAACAAATTAGCCAGCCTGGGAGCGGGTCCTAGGGTGGTAGCCTGGATAAAACACTGGTCGGACAACAGGACACAGCGGGTAATAGTAAATGGAGTCCACAGTGAAGAAAGGAGGGTTACTAGTGGGGTACCGCAGGGTTCAGTACTGGGTCCGGTCCTTTTTAATGTCTTTATAAGTGACATTGCAGAGGGACTGGAAGGGAAAGCATGTCTCTTTGCAGATGATGCAAAGATCTGCAACAGGGTTGATACACAGGGTGGGGTGGAAAGGATGAGAAGGGACTTGGCAAGGTTGGAGGAATGGTCAAATGTATGGCAGCTTAGATTCAATGCTAAGAAGTGCAAGGTAATGCACCTGGAAACAAAACCCAGGGAAGAGTACACAATGGGGTGAGATACTAACAACAACAAAAATGGAAAGGGACCTGGGGTAGTCATATCAGATGACCTAAAGGTGGGCAAGCAATGTGAGAGGGCAGCAAGGAGGCTGGGGGTTACTGGGATGCATGGAGAGGCATCACCAGTAGAAAACAGGAAGTTGTTATCCCTCTGTACAGACAGCTGGTGAAACCCCATCTGGAGTACTGTGTGCAGTTCAGGAGACCCAATCTCCACAAAGACATAGACAGGATGGAAGCTGTCCAGAGGAGGGCAACTAAAATGGTGCAGGGTCTGCACCGGAAGACATATGAAGAGAGACTTAAGGAGCTTAATATGTATAGCCTCGAGGAAAGGAGGAGAGGGGGACATGATAGAAACTTTCAAGTACCTCAAGGGAATCAACAAAGTCCAAGAGGGTAGCATCTTTCAAAAAAAGGGGTGTGCAAGAACAAGAGGGCACAATTTGAAGATAGAGGTGGGGGCGGCTCAGAGGTAATTTAAGGAAATATTTTTTCACAGAGAGGGTTGTGGATGCATGGAACGGCCTTCCGGAGGAGGTTGTGGAGTCAAAATCAGTGGTGGAATTCAAGCATGTATGGGACAGTCATAAGGCAATTCTGGGGGGGTTGGGGTAAGAAGAAGTAGGCTGCTGGTTAACTAGGATCTGCAGCTTATCCAGTAGGTAGGGAAATGGGCAGACTGGGTGGGCCAAGCGGTCCTTATCTGCCGTCAAATTCTATGTTTCTATGTTACCTGACACTCCCACTCAGTACCCACTACCCTCTTCTTACTTTTAATCTTCTGAATCAAGGGTGCCCATTCCCTGGTGCTGGCTAGTACCCCCCACTGTGCTCGTCTTCACTGTATGACACCTGGGATCCCACACCTTGGTACTGCCAAACATAATGCCAACACTGGGGTGCCCAATCCCCAATGTTGGTACCTGAAATAAAGAAAATCATCCCTCATAGTATTTTTATTGTTATACACACTGTAGAAAAGAAAACCATCCACCAATGTCTGTTGCTGTGCCAGCACACAGCTGCCGTTACCCATCCCCCAGACAATTTGCTCACTCAGCTCCCACCCCCCCACCTCTTACTTACCTGCTGGGGGGTCCAATACCATATTCCTCTCTGGACTGGATACATGTCTTCACTCTTCAATGCTGGACCGGAAACTAAGGAAATCAGGTATGCTGTTCGATATATTTCAATGGATTTTGAACTTGTCTTCATTACTTGGTCATTTATGAACACTTTTTTTCCCCAAATTTTCAACATGGCCCTTTTTGGACCCCACCTCATGAACAAGGGTGGTGAAATGATGCAAATCCATCCCAAAGGGTGATTTTGCGGTCGCTGCGTGAAACCACCTTTCGGGCAGGATTTGAAAAATTTCCCTGCCCTTTTTCATGAGGTAGACTCATAAAAAGGCAAATTTTAAATTTAGGGTAAAAATATTTAAAAACATTGTTATGAGCATGTGTTGAAATTTTCCAACACATGCTCATAACTTTGGTCATTTTCAATATTTTGAGCCCAAATTTTCAAAACAGCCATTTTTTCACACCACCTCATAAACATGACTATTGTCATTTTTCAAATCCTGGCCAAATGTGTTTTCGCACTTGTGACGTGAAATCACCTTTTGAGCAGGATTTGAACATTTTTGCCACCCTTGTTCATAAGATGGGGTCATAAGAAAGCTATGTTGAAAATTTTGGGTAAGAATATTAAAAACAACAAAATTATGAGTGTACATTGAAATTTTCCAACACATGCTCGTAACTTTGGTAATTTTCAATATTTTGACGCCAAATTTTCAGTATACACATTTTTTCACACTACCTCATGAAAGTGACAGCTGCTATTTTTCAAATCCTGGCCAAAACGTGTTTTCACACTTGTGGCATGAAATTACATTTTGGACACTGTTTTATAAATAACACTTGTCATGTTAAGAAAGAATGGTCGTAAAAATACTATGTTGAAAATTTTGGGGAAAATGTGATAAAACAACTAAGTTGTGAAGAAACATTGAATTGTTCCAGTGTCTATTCATAACTTTATTTTTGTAGATTTTGGCCCCTAATGTTCAGCATATCCCATGTCTTGCCCCATCTCCTGAACATGGCAGGTGTCATTTTTCAAATCCCCTTTGAAACGTTTTCAGAGTTGCACTGTGAAATCACCTTTCAGATGTGATTTAAAACATTCCACTTGTCTTGATCATAATGTCAGGTCATAAAAAGACTGTTGGAATTTTGGGGTCAAAATGTGGGAGCCCACTGACATTAAGAATATTGGCTCTCAGCTAGCCTATCCTTGGGTAAATACAATCTAAAAATGTGTAAAAGCAGGACACCACTGAAAATGAGATATCACATCTCATCTGGTCTATTCTGGGTAAATATATAGTACAAATGTGTACAAGCAAGACACGATACAACAGCAATGCAAGCAGTGAATATCTGGCATTGATAAATACTCATTCTTGCTCCTCTTCTGCACAGTCTTCTTCTGTCATCCTCCTTGTCCTTACTATCCCTTCCCTTGCTTCCTTCGTTTTGCTAACATACCTGAAGTCTTATTCCATTTTCATTACACATTATATAGTGCTTTTGAAGTACAGCAAATTCTACTTATTTTAACCAGTCAGATATGCAGGGGAAGAGAGTAAACTAGGCCTCAATTTCAAATGTTGATAAAAGTTATACACAGCAGTAAAAATCTTTTCCTAACATTCTATTACATTATCTGAGCCAATAAACAAATCTGCAGCTGATAACCATTGCATTATTTAAAAAACCTAAATACAGTGTCCATAGATTCTGTGCTGTAAAAGTGCATAGATCCCTTTATTTAGAAAGTCCACAGATCCTACATAAGCAATAACCCATGACAGGGTGTGGGGTTATAGGCATTTAATCCATGCCTGGGGTGCGTTGTGAGGCATGAGACTGTAAGCTCTGTCTCCTCGTAGCGCCCCAGGTGTGGATTAAATGCCTATAATCCCACATCCTGGAGTGGGCTATTGCGCTTATAACATGGGTGCAGTGAAACATATGAAACATGCCACATAAATGTTTTTATTGTGCCTAAACAGAAGAAAAGGGAATGTATTCTGCTGCCAGCCAAAATAGTCCCCCCCGCAAAAAAAAAATCCATTGCATGCTGTGCTGACAGACAAAGACACCTGCTCCACTCTGATCACATACAGCTCCCCGTGACACACAGATAGAGAGAGAGAGAGAGAGAGAGAGAAAGAATTTTATTTTGCATGTCCCGGACTCCTGGTATCTCTGCTCCACATGACATACAGCCCCCCAACGACAAACAGAGAAAGAGAGAGACAGAGACATAAACAGTTGGGTTTTGCATGTCCCAGGCCCTGTCACTCTCTGTCTCTCTTTCTCTCACTCCCGCTGCCGGAGCTAGACTGTCTGAAAAGCATGGGTGACTGCAGAAGCACTGGCAGATAGAGAGCACAATGCGGGACATTGCTTTGTTTGGCTACACATTCAGGAGGGAGCTGTGGGGGCAGGGGGATGCAAAATTAGGTGCGTGTCTGTGTGTGTCTCTCTCAGGCTCCGCACCACACCATGAAGTTGTACACCACTGAAGACAGAGACAGAGGTTGCCTACATCTCCTGGTCTGTCTGTCATGCCAATATGAGAGGCCCCGCTGAGCCTTGCTGGTTGCTCCTCCCCAACACACACAACACCATCATGGAGAGAGAGAGAGAGAGAGAGAGAGAGAGGCTGCTGGGGAGATGCTTCTTCCAATGTCTTTCTCACTCTCTGTCTCCACCTCCCCACAATGCCTTGCTGTATACCTTACTAACAGTACTGCTCGGGAAAGGAGACACATGGCACACTCCAGTCACTGTCCGATGCTCAACAAGGGACACCCAGGACACAACTTTGTCTGTTGCAATTACTGTCTCGCACTGTGTAAGCTGCTGTTTCTATGTAACAGCAACACACAGGACTGGGGTGAACTGCTTACTGTATGGGGGGGGCTGTGAGGGTGAACTACTGGTGACACTATACAGGAGAGTGGGGGGCCACAATGGGTTCCACACAGAAGTGGCTATGACAAATTTAAAAATTTGCCTCTGCCTTTACACATCCCTCCCTGTGTCCCCAGCACATGCTGCCCCGACCTGACAGGGGAGCACTCGTTGATGCCACGGTGCTATTTTCGGCAGACAACACAGCAGCTGTCACTTACCTGCAGATGAATTTAAATGGCCAACATTCAATGTTCACTTGCTGGTCAGATAATGAGTTCCGCTAGCCTGATGGATTCTCTTCTGGGAAGCACCACCCTAACTTTGCCGGTACAGGCATTTAATCAAGTCAGGTGGTGCTTTCTGACCAATTAAATATCTTGCTCAGCAAACCCTGTTATAAAGTAAAATAGTCCATTGAGCAAAACTGCCCCTTACCTACAGCTTCCTGAACTGAGATAATCACTCTTCACTTATGCTGATCATTGTCTACTCTGAATGCTGATGTATTACTGTATGCCGTTCCATGTCTATTTTGATACTTCTACATTTGTATTTGTATTAATATTAGAGCTCACTGTTTTCTGCAGTAACAGGTATAACTGGTGGCTTGTAATTGTTACAACCCGATAGTTTTTCCTGCTACAGGAGCTCAGATTGTTTAGAATCTGTCCCATTCTGCATACATCAGAATTTTGGTAATTCTAATTCAGGTCCTGTTCTGCTTCCTATTAAAGCAGAATCACAATCGGAATTCATATTCTGCCTCTGAATACCCTGACTGGTATTCACATTACCCTTACCCACACCTCCCCGCCCCCAGGCAGGCTGCAGAGTCACTGGAAAAAACTAACAGTAGTGCTAGTCAGGATAGAGGACCCTGCTTGACACCCTTGCTTATTCCCAACCATGTCACACACACACTTCCTGCTGTTACCTTAGGTTGCATGCAGATAGTGTGGAAGTGTGGTGGAGAACTGGGGCAACCCAACATGGACTTGGTGAGGTGTGATCTTGGTTCCCTCTCCATCTGGCTGTGTGGTGGCTGTTGTTCCCCCCAGTGCAGACTGCAGAGTCACTGAAAAAAATGACAGTAGTATTGGTCATGATAGAGGACCCTATCTGACACACTTGCCTTCTCCCACCCCTGCCACACACTCCTCCTGCTCTGACAGACAGTGTAGTGGTGGACTGGAGTGGACCAACATGGACTTAGTGAGGTGTGGTCATGGTTCCCTCTCCAGCCAGCTATGTAGTGGCTGTTGGTCCTGGTCTAGTATACTCTGTCATCCTCTGCCATAAGCTAGGCAGAGCATTACGAGTCTGACAAACACAGACCTCTCTTTGCATCTCTGTACTGGTCCGAGTCCAGAACATCAGTGCCACAGTTGGTGGTAGTGTACTACCACAGGCTCATGAGCCTAAGAAGGTGGCCTAGAAACAGAAAACCCTGAAGTTTTACAGAAACTTCTCCAAACATACCATTAGAAAAGCAAAGGGGCTGTTCCAAGTTTTTTTGCTGGGTGGCCATCATACAGATTTCAGCTGGTCCCTCATAGTCTGTCTCAGTTAATCATAGCTGGATGTCAGACAGACTATGACATGAATGATGATTGGTGCACACAAAGCAACTCTGTTTGGGACTGGGAAGGGAAAATTGTACACTGGTAGTGGGGCTGGGGGTGCAAGTATTAGGGCAGAGGCACCAGGTGGTGAGGTTGAGGGAAGGGGTCCTGTGACTGTCTGCAGCAGCACACTCCTGGACCTGGATAGTTACTGGTGCAATGAGGACCACAGCAGCAAAAGGGAGTGGATACAGGAATTGAGGCCGAGCTCCCCAGATTGTCCAGCAGCTGCCAAGTTGACTAAGGTAGGACATGGTGTGGGGGTGGGGGGAGTGGAGTGGGCTACACAAAGATGGGAAGGAGAGGAGGTAAGGCAAGGTTTCTTCTGTTGCTCTGCACTTGTTTTCTTGTGTAAGCTGGATGGGGAGGTTTTACAATTAGATAAAATCACATGAAGAATCAGTTTGATATCTTGATTCTGCTTCCGAGTTCGGACTTTTTGGATACAGATTCTCAGCCTTCAATACCGAAATTCTGTATTCTAAAAAAATGTCCAGAGTCTGATGTATCCAGTTTCCATCTGATGGATTCTGAACACCCCTATTTCCTGAAAACTCCTGTTTACCACCCCCCCCATGTCACAAATGGAAATGAGCCTTCCTTGGACTCTGCTTGTTTACATGATCACATATGTTTTAATAAATCAACCAACTAACTAATGAAATATATCATAAATCCATTCATTACCATCCCAGTCATCTACCTGGGGTGGGCAGATTCTCTACTTTTTTCAACATGTATTGAATTTATTCTAAAAGGATAACTTGACATCAGTCTTGGCCCATGTCTTCACATTACTGAACATTGCCTGCAAGATCTGCTGGAGTTTAGCTTTTGCAAAATAAATATTCTACAGCTAAATAATCATTCTGTTGAAGTACATTAAGTTAAGACTGTCTGCCCAGAGATGGCATGAACACATTTCTCTACATAGCCTTCCTGAAAATGAAGGGTATGCTTGCCTGAGAAAAAGACTTATGGAGGATTTGTGCAGGATTTCCACACAGCATGTATGTTTTTAATGAAGCTTCCAGTATTTTCCATAATTATTCTGAGCTCCAAGTATTTATGATGTACAGTACAAAGCCACACAGACTAAAGCACATGAAATACGTTGGTCCTTATTTTCTGTATCTTAGTATTTGTTGAGAGTAATTAAGATCTAATTCAGTCAAGAATTTCATTTAGAGGAAGTAATAGCCGCACAGAATAATGTACATAAAACCAATGAAGGAATTAGAAAACGATAAGTGTTTAGAAGCTGCAAAGAAATCCATTAACAATGAATTTGCTTAGTATTAGTTGGGACATGCTTTTTGGTTCCCATAATAGGTGGCACTTCCTTATTTCTATTATACAGGGCCTGATTTCTCCTGCATGGAGAAAATACCCTTGTTACACAGAGAATAATTATGAAGTGAACTGAATGATCTGGAAAACAGGATTCCTGTTGGTCTGCCAGCTGTCCTTATCAGCTTAATAATGCCTAACTGTGTTAACAAAATGTAGCTGAGTGTGTCTATGCTGAGTTTTTTTCTCTAATTAAAGCAGACCAACCACCAGCGATAATTTCTTTGTGTTAACAAAAATATTAAAGAAAAAATTAATCATTTTAATAATTAAACTACCTTAATCAGGTGAGAATATAACTCTTGAAAGCTAGTCTTTTTCTTTTAATGTTTTTTTTGTTAGTTCAACAAAAGGTTCAGCATCACTACAGCAGCAACTTTTTCCAGATCCCTGACTGGACTAGCAGACATACTGTACATTTCTTTTAAAACATAGCTGAAAATGATTTGTATCTTAACTTAAAAAAAAATTCAATTTGACACTTTCTATTAAAAATAATGTACATTGTTGTCTTTCCACCTACGTACTGTATCATTCTGACCTCCTAGTGCACTTTTACCCTTTCTGTTCTCTTAGACCCTCCAAGATGGAATAATTTCAGCAATGAGGTTTGGCAGGATGAGCGCTATTGTTAGATAATAGCATGCTTTGGAAAATGAGGCACAAGGTGAAGCTGAGTGCCTTACATACCCAAGAAGTGCTGGTATCCCATAATTCAATGGGCCTATGCAACCAGAGTAGTGTTATGCTTGTGCTGCTGTAATAATTGTTTGGCTGTTTGTACTCTCTATTCCATGGGGAAATACCATCTTGTAGGGGGTACCTAAGGCTAGGAACCCTTGAAGAGGGTTCCACCCATAGAGGTGCCATGGAAAAGAGTTCATTGGCTAGAGGTACCTTAGGAAGGAGCCCCCAAGGAGAGAGGTGTGCCACTGAAGGAGGAGGGGAGGATGGTGGGGCAAAGGAAAAGTGCTTCAGAAGGAGGCTGGGAGGAACTGCTTATAGAGCTCAGGAAGGGGGTGTGGCTGGTTGCTTACCCCATTAAACTACAGGCATAGCCTTCCAATTATACATACCCTGGAGTACCTTATTAAAATTATAAAATGGCTCCCTCTATTTGTTTATACTGTGAGTGATAAGCTTCAGAGTGTTTTGCATTTCTGACATGTTCTGCTGTGTTGTATTGACACCATCATGATCATATCTGACCAGCCATTTCTTTGCTAATCTTTACACAGTCTGTTAAAAAAAATTACTTTTATAAATCAGCAGAGAGCAAAGCTTTTTCTCAATGTAAATCCTCTGCCAAGTTTTATCAGACAGTCTTCTATCCATAATGATTTATGACTTTTTGAAAACCCATAACAATTGTATCATGGAAACATACCAACATAAGAATCTTGCTAATCCAGACCCCCATTAGATGGATTCTGCAGTTACATTTTGGAAAAATTACCCAGCAATGTGTTTTTAACACATTTTAAAATTATTTTTTCATGAGTCAATTTTCTTTTATTATATTGCCATACGAAACAGGAACAGGGCCATATGAAACAAGATTGCCTTCCTATGAAACAATAATTTGGACTTAATTTTTCACATTCTTTTTTCATATGAAGGAATCTTTTTTTCATGAGCATGACAAAATCTCATGAAAAAAGACTCCTTCATATGAAAAAAAGAATTTGGAATTAGTTATTTTCATTTTTTTTTGTATGAAGGCAACTTTTTTCATGAGATTGTGTCCTTCTCACAAAAAAGATTCCTTCATATAAAAGAAGAATTTGGACTTTTTTTTTTCTACACTTCAAATTTAACAAGCTATAACTCTGTCAAGATTGCAATTAAGGGACTATATATATATATATATATAAATAAAGGTCTTAGTGAGTACTACAATACTAACATCCCCCCAAAATTTAGGTGCCTTTTAAAAAAAAACATAAAAATTTAAAAATTAAAATTCCCATGGGATAACTTTGCAACCTTTACAAGCCATAAGTCCATCAATAACTGGTGTTCAGGGACAATGCATAAGTCCAAAAAAAGGTGCCAGTGAGTACCAGCACTAACACATAATCCCTCCTAAACATTCATGAAGTACACTCTGCACTCCCAAATTACCTCCAATATTCACCATGGTGCCAAATCCACAATGAAAGTCCAATCATCATCAAAAATGCACCAAAGGTGTATCTAGTCTTCCAGTAGAATCATTACACATTTCAGAGCAAACTGACAAAGTGTACTGACTTATGGGTAAAAAAACAAAAAAACAAAATTTTGCCCATATACAATCAAGTGTTGGCATTTAAGAGGGACACTTAATATATTTTACCCTTTGGAGACAGCCCCACAAAAAAACAATTACAAGCAAGCACATCATTTGCTTTTCTGGAGGCATGGAAGCTCAGGGCTCAGTGGGTCCTGCACTTCCACAGCCAGATGGATCTGTGCATCTATGAAGGGATGGACGTGAAGGGCCCAGAGGGCCTTGCACTTCCCTGGGCAGATGGATGTCTTTGGTACCTGCGTGAATGAGGATATGATTATACTATCTCAAAAAGTAAGGAAATTCTTTTCAAAAAACTACATTAATGCACCAATTAGGGTTCAGATTAAAGCAACTAAAGTAGGAAAATGTGGTGTTATGGTTAACTCCCCACCTCCACCTTCCAAGCAGCAAAAGGAAAAAAATATCACTGTTTTGGCTGTCCTGAGTCTGGGTGCATCAGGTCTGGGGTCTTCCTTGGGGTTATCAGCCCTAATACTCACCCCATTTTATATAGTCTGCACAGCTGAACTTATTTGCTGATAGAATGGGTGGAGCATTAGGGTTGATAACCCCAAGGAAGACCCCAGTCCTGATTTGCCAAGATTCAGGACAGGCAAAACTGTAATGCTTTTTCCTTTTGTTGCTTGGATGGTGGTGGTGGTGGTGGTGGTGGGGTGTTAGGGTTGGAAACCTCAATGCCACATTTCCCTACTTTTTTCACTTTAATCTGAGCCCTAACTGGTGCATTACAGCAGTTATTTGCTAAGAATATACGTATATACAGTATATATATATATTTATAAAATGGGTAGGGAAATTGGTGTTCTTTTATTGGACCATCAGCATCACATGACCGTGCGTATATCAGAGCGCGACCGCACAACTGCACTTTTACCCCCCCAAAAAAACTATTTTACCATTTTATAAGATAGATAACCCACTCTAGGATGTGCGGTCATGCTCTGATATAGGCACGCCTTGGGTGGTTGACATACTCAGCCTGTGGCCTCGTGCGTACACCAAGGCATGCGTATATCAGAGCGCGACCGCACACCTAAGAGTGGGTTATCTATTACATAATATATATATAGCCAAATGCCCTTTGGGGTAACCCTTGCCTCAGTGTTTGCACACAGAGTTTCTTTGTCTTTTAAATAGTTTTTTATTTTAATGGGTTCACCACAATATATCCAAGACACACTGTCTTAGGGTAGCTGGCCCATTCCACTGGGGTGTCAAACAGACGAGGCATACTGATGAGTCCTGGTAGGATGAAACACGTGTCTATGTCATCTGTTAGCACCCTTTGCAAACTGTGTGAGAGGCCTCTTGGCACCATGCAATTCTGCTTAAAGTTGGACCAGCATAACATTCTGTGGTGATTTGCATATGCAGCCCATGATGCTTTGCATTGTGTGGGCATGTATGATTTTGTATTTTCTTGAAACTTGGCTTCCCAGCCAAATGCCCTTTGGGGTAACCCTTGCCTCAGTGTTTGCGCACAGAGGTTCTTTGTCTTTTAAATAGTTTTTTTATTTTAATGGGTTCACTACAATATATCCAAGACACACTGTCTTAGGGTAGCTGGTCCATTCCACTGGAGTGTCAAACAGACGAGGCATACTGATGAGTCCTGGTAGGACCCTTTGCAAACTGTGTGAGAGGCCTTTTGGCACCATGCAATTCTGCTTAAAGTTGGACCAGCATAACATTCTGTGGTGATTTGCATATGCAGCCATGATGCTTTGCATTGTGTGGGCATGTGTGATTTTGTATTTTCTTGAAACTTGGCTTCCCAGCCAAATGCCCTTTGGGGTAACCCTTGCCTCAATGTTTGCGCACAGAGGTTCTTTGTCTTTTAAATAGTTTTTTATTTTAATGGGTTCACCACAATATATCCAAGGCACACTGTCTTAGGGTAGCTGGTCCATTCCACTGGGGTGTCAAACAGACGAGGCATACTGATGAGTCCTGGTAGGACGAAACACGTGTCTATGTCATCAGTTAGCACCCTTTGCAAACTGTGTGAGAGGCCTTTTGGCACCATGCAATTCTGCTTAAAGTTGGACCAGCATAACATTCTGTGGTGATTTGCATATGCAGCCCATGATGCTTTGCATTGTGTGGGCATATGTGATTTTGTATTTTCTTGAAACTTGGCTTCCCAGCCAAATGCCCTTTGGGGTAACCCTTGCCTCAGTGTTTGCGCACAGAGGTTCTTTGTCATATATATATATATATATATATATATATATATAACATGGGTTCCTAAAATACTGTCTTCTGATTGGTCCAAACAGATTATCTGACCATGGATTAATGTCTATATACCAACAGTTGCATGGTCAAATGGCTTTATTTCACTATTTTTTTAGGTAAAACTCAAACAAAACATTGCCCATGTTATAAGAGGATTAACCCACTCCAGGGTATGGGTTTACTGAGCATTAATACACACCTGGGTGGCCAAAATCACTTGGCTTCACCTTGTTATACCAGCCCACCCCCCAGTAATGCTCAGTAAACCCATACCCTGTTTGTGTAATCCATATATATATATATATATATATATATATATATATATATATATATATATATAGTTGTAGATATATCTATCTACCTATCTATCTATCTCTATGTATGTATATATATATATATATATATATATATATATTAGTGTGGAGCCAAAAGCCATGTGATAAATCCATTTATCTCCACATATGTGTGATAAATCTTAGAACTCAAAATTTATCAGACATACGTGTGATAAACACAACCTGTCAGTCACCCCCCTTCCCCCACTGGCTGGCACTACTTTACAAAGCTTTTTCAAGTTACTTCTTTTTGGGCTCTGTGCACAGCTGTTACCTACCTGCCCACTGACTCCCAGATGCCTGTCTGCCAACTCCTGCTCTCCTCCAGACTTGTGAACTCCATCCTGCCATCTTATTCATGGCTCAACAAGAGCCTCAAAACAGGAATTTTTTTTTCCTTTTGTAAAATGCCATTTCTGAACCGAGTACCACTCGCTTGCTCCCCAATTCCAACACAGCACTCGCTCACTAGCTCTGGCCAGAGTGCTTAATCATATTTAGACCATCAGGCTTAACATGGTGACAAGCAAAAACTCCATTAAAATGAGCTAAGCATTAAAAAAAAACTACTAAAGAGAGAAACACTACAGCAGGATTCTGCTCTGCTTTTCCTCCACTCCCCCCACATCCTTGCCTTTGTCACCCACTTGCTCCTCTGCTGTATCTCTCTCTCTCTCTCTCTCTCTCTCTCCAAAGCTCATCACTGAGCATCACCACTACTTGCAAAACAGAAAAAATCAGAATGCACACACCAGCAAACCGGGAAAAAAATTACAAACACCGAACTGTGATTTAAAACTGAGAACAACTACCGTCATCTTTTCGAAACCTTCCAACCTGCCCCAAAACACAATCACAGGTAATGAAGTGGTGCAACAGGGCACACAAAATACAGAGACATACTTGGTGAAGAAAAAGTTCCATACATTTCCTTAATTTGAAAATAATAAATACATGGAAAAAATAAAATAACCTGTAACACAATGTTCTCCCCTACTGCATCTATGGAATATGCAGGGGGGACCTGTGTGATTCATGATTTATGCACACTCATGCTGTTTGGCCATGGCAACCTCACTTGTGGCTTATGCCACTCGTGAGGTTACTCAAAGTCAAACAGCACTTGTGTGCATAAATCATGTATTACACAGGTCCCTCCTGCATATCCCTTCTATTTAAAATTACTGGTGACCTCCTTTAATTACTTTTTTAATGCACAGAGTCGATCTGGTTTTCAAATGCCATAATAACCAGTAGGACTGGTTATTACAGCATTTTTTGTCACTCAGTTGTAGCATGACACCTCATTGGCTGTTACTTCATGTGTGGATGGGCAGAACACATCAACAAACATGGTGGCAGTTTCTCCATTACTGAGGACCTGCATTCATCCTTTGCCTCTCACTTTCATCATCAGTAACATATTAATTATTTACAGTGTCTGCATTTATAGAGTTGATCCTGCCTGAATATATCTGGTTGATCCTGGTGTTTGTCAGTGTAGGGAGACAGTGACTGAAATTGGTAAAAGCTGTGGTTAGCTACCTACAGTGCTACTTATGCAGGGCTGCGGTTGTACACTTTACGTTTTTTAAAACAAAAGAATGAGAGAAAGAGAGAGAGAGGGAGTGAGGAAGGAAAAGAGAGAGAGAGAGAGAGAGAGAGAGAGAGAGAGACTGACTGTGCGTGGATGTGGAGTGGAAGGGCTGACCAAGGAATTCACTCTTTGTACCAGTAATTATAACAAATAAAGAATAGATGATGTGCGTCTATGAATTTTTTTTTTTATACACCCTCAGTGTGTGATGACCTAATAAACCTCTTGAGCTTCACTGTTGAGGTTTATGGGTCATCACACACCTTGA
The DNA here is from genome assembly GCA_016271365.2 of Neoceratodus forsteri. Lineage (NCBI taxonomy): Eukaryota > Metazoa > Chordata > Ceratodontiformes > Ceratodontidae > Neoceratodus > Neoceratodus forsteri. The sequence continues at coordinate 561,975,610 of CM057458.1, forward strand.
GCATGTAAAAAAAGTATCATAACATACAGAACTCTATTCATTATTCTCTATAAATATTAAGAAATAACATATCACAAATAGCATCCATTGATCAGCTGCATCTTATTTCATACAGTTAGCTGCTTTGCTATTGCATACAATACATACAAATTAGCAAAATGTAATAAGAACTTCACTTTCTCATTCTTGATACAGTGATTTAATGGTGATAAGATAGCAGCAAGCCTTTTCTTCCTTTGACTTTCTAGACAATGGCATTCCAATAACATACAAACTGTAGTCCATTTCCCTAAGAATCCACTCTTACAGACTAAACCTTTGATAAACTGTGGATGGTTTCAGAAATAAGTGTTAGTGTCAGCACTGACACCAAACCTTAACCTCACTGTCAGTTTAACATGTAAGTTATTATAGCAGCATTCAATATATTTTGTCTGGTACGTATTTGCTTAGGGTCTTTGTACCCAGTACAATTATGTGTTATGTTTAATCTTTCTGTTTACTAATAAGTCTCTCTTTTGCTTCTTACTTAAATCCCTGTACTTCATTCAAGACCCAGTTCCTTAGTATGGAGCGTAAACCACTTAACTTTAACCTCCTATCTAGCTCCCCAAACTAAGTCCAAAATTTTAAAATAGTTGATACACCTTCCCCTGTACTTTTCATAGCCTCAGACCAACAATGATAAACATAAAAACATTATTTTGTTTAATTAATCCGTCAAAGCAGTTGACTAAGCAATAAGGCATGACAGGGTGTGTGTTATTGTGTAATAACATCATGCCTCAGGTGGTTGACGCAAGAAGCTGCAGGCTGAGCGCGTTCAACACCTAAGAAGTGACATTATTATACAATGACATACACCTTGGAGTGCCTTATTGTGATTATACAATGGCTAATTTTTAAATAGAAGAAAAAAGTAATACAAAGAAACATATTGTAAACAGTTTTTTAGTTCATTTTTGTGTCTAGAAGTATATTTCTACAAAAAGAAGTTCCTTTTTTCTGTTTTTCCTGTAGGTGGAGCTGTCTGGGCAACAGGTGGATTTTTCTGTTGTCAATCTGGTTCTCCATCGCACACGTGCTTTTGCTTGCTTCACTGTGCCCCCCCCCCGCCCCCGTGTGTTGCTTTCAGTTCTGCTGGTTTGGTTTGTGTTTATTTTTAACATTGTACCGGAGATTATCCTACTGCTGCTGTGACATTTTTGAATTACTGAGCACTGTTTGGAGCTCCCGCCCAATCGCCGTTCTTGCTGTCCGGTCACTTGCCATTATCAACTGCATCTCTGGGAGACTACAGAAAAGGAGGTTGGGAGGTGGTGAGAAGATTACTTTGCTTTTTGTATAAATATGTCAAATAAACGAAAATGTAAAGTGAGTTGTGGAAAGAATATGGATAACACGGAAAAACACGTTGACAACAAAGTGGGGCAGTGAGAGCCTGCTGCATGCAGCTCTTGTGAGCCACATCTGAGAAGCGTCTCCTAACTGTAGATTAACCAGGGGAAACAAAAGAAAAAAACATTTGCCATATAGTGGCTTTTTTTTTAGTGACTTGGGGTCTACCTACTCCTGCAACACATTCAGGGTAGAAAGTTAATTTAATTTTTTGCCAGCATTTTGTCCCCATAGCAAGCGGCTTCAGTGAACTGTGCGAACAGTAGATACAATATATGCGGTTCACTCAAGCCGCTCAGTTCAGGGAGAAAATGCTGGCAAGAAAATGTAATTGATTTTCTACCCTGTATTGTATTGTTTACTGTGACTGAGAGAGAGAGAGATAGAGAGAGAGAGAGAGAGATGGAATTGGTCTGGGGGGAGTGGAGATGTTAAGCTGTGACGGCTTTAGCATGGGTTGAGAGTGGCAGTAACTCTGTGGAGTGGTGGCATGATTTCTCAGGATGTCATAAGATAGTGTGAGTGCCTGGACTTCATACCATGATCTTGTTCAATAACATTACTGTCCCAGGCACGCAATGATCAAGCGGAGGAGAGGAAAATTTCTTGCCATTGTACAATAAACCTTATTTCTGCAAATGTTTTAATTGCAAGAACCCCACACTCCACTCCTTTAAATTTAGCTGGAATAAACTGGAGTAGCACAAGTATAAGTCACGAATATATATTATAAATTCTGAATGGGTTCTAAAATGATCAATATTTTTAGCTAATCCCCAAACTTCAGTCCATATAATAGGCCCATGTTTATTTTAATTTCATACATCTTAAGAAGCACAATTGGTGACTTACTTACCTATTGTTTTGTATATTTATGTATGGCTATATCTGCTTGTCTAACTCTTTTATTTCAAGGTGCCCATTCTAAGTATGAGTGAAATCAGTATTGACACCCAAATAAAAAACCTTTTGACCTCTTCAATAGGGTTACCTTTTATATAGACCATGTAAATCTTAAATTCGTTCACTTATCAACTACCAGTATTTTTGACTTATCTACATTTAATTCTAACTGTAATTTTTCCAGTGAGGTGGCCACTTGATTTAAGGTCTTTTGAAGACCTGAGGTCATTTTAGACAATAGCACAGCATCAGCTGCATATCATAATTTATTGATTGGCCTACCGCTTATTCTAGTGGCATCTGTAGCAGTATTATCAAGATCCTATACCAACTGATCACCATATATTTTAAAAAGTAAGTGAGCTAATAGGAAAACCTGTTTGAATCCTTTATAGGTATCAGTTTTATCTGCTAATTTGACATCACTGTATTCGTGTGTCTGTGCGTTATATTTGTATTAGTGCCAGCAGTCTAATATCAATATTTCAGCCTTTTAAAATTCCCCACAGTATACCTCTGTCTACATTGCCAAAGTTTGCTGTCATGTCTATAAAGGCCAAATATAATCCACTGTTCTTGCATGCCTTATACTTTTCTTTTTAGATAATCCAATATAAATATATTATCAGTTGCAGAAAGCAGTTCTCCGAATCTGAGCTGTCAATCACTTAAAATATTGTTTTTTACCGAGCTGGTTAGTTTTTCTAGTATTAATCAATCAAAGATCTTGGAAGTTATACATTGCAATGACATAAGTCTATAATTACATGGATCTTCCTTGTTTCCCTTCTTACAAATTGGTACAACTTCAGCAATTAACCATATCTGAAGAACTTGGACATTTTGCATAACATAGTTAAAAAAACTTTCTATAATATTTTGGCCCATTAGGCACAATCATTTTGATATAATTCCACTGAGCTCCCATCAACCCCTAGGGCATTATTTTTTTTTGTTCTTTCATATATTTATAACTTCTCACTGACACTTCCTCCCAAAGGGGGACTATAGACCCCATATTAGTAGCTCCTATTTGCATATTGTTATAGCCATACATTATAATGTGACACATGTTTATACGCTGGCACCATACCATCTATATTTCATGTACACATTCTCTATCGTACCAATGTGTTTTAGAAGTAAACATACTCAATTTTGTTTCTGTTCTACCTCCGGAAGTCACATTATCGCTACAGTAATCAATCATTTTTTTGATAACAATACAGTAAATTAGAATCAGAGCACTGTAGAACATCTTTCTTTGAAATATTATCATGTATTGAGTACTGTCATTGACTTTTTTTTCCTGGCATCAATGGATTCCATTTAATCTTTTTACTAGGAATACAAGATGCATGCCTGCTTCATCTTTAAGGTATTTTATTTTATTAACGTCTCCCTAATTCTCAATTTGTTGTAAGCACAATCTGTATTGTGTAATGGTCAGCCACTATCCCTTGGGTCACTTTAAAATCTAGTATGATATGGAAGAAATTAGTATCTACAATTGCTGGGTCTAAAGTTGAACCACCCCATTTAGTAGAGAAGGTAACCACTCCTAGTGCATCCTGAATACTGCATCCTTTTAAAATTCTCAGATTGTTTACAGAGCATTTAACAATGTTTTTTGCCCTAGCTATTAATCTTTCTGTCAAGTGACAATCTTTCAGGAATATCTAGAGCCAGAGCCACCTCATCTCTATTGGTGTAAGTTCCATTTTCATTCATACCACCTTTTCTTGCATTCCAATCTCACATAATAACCAGCTGATGTAAGGTATATAACTCCAGTATCTTATCTATTAATTTTCCAAATTGTGTTAATTTTAAATCATATTCATTTTGGACTAAAGAAGGAGGGACCTACACATTCATAATTAAAATTGTATAACTGCTTCCAACAGTTAATTAAAGCACTAGCCAATGTTCCCGTTTCAGATCCCAAACCATAACCTCACAGTATAATTTATTCAAAATTATGGTCATCAAACCACCTCTTTTGCTTTCCTTTTTTGCTGGATTTGATAGCAGGAAGCTCACACTTTTGAAATCCTTGTAAAGTCAACATTGTAATCATTATCTATCCAGACTTGTAAAATGATTACTTCAAAGATGTAAACATACTCTAATCATGCTCTATCATCTAATTTATTATTATTGTTCAAATAACTTCCATGTGGGGCTTGATGACTTCTAACAATTTTCAGTCAAAGTCGGACAAACCACTAGAATCCATTTCTGAACCTACATGCAGAACCAGGACTTTATTTTCTAGTGCAGCATGACCATTTTCTATTCATAGCATAGTACAATAAGGGATTCTTGAGAAATCTATATATTTGCAGGAGTCCTGACCAGAGTTAAGGATTGCACTTGTATTCAGCCTTTTTCCTGTGTGACCTCTCCTCTAAGGGTTCTTGCTACTGTACCCCTGGGAACACTATAATTCATATTCAGTCTCATTAGTTTGTTCTAAAATCTTTGTTATCGATTGTTAGTTCTGTTCCTTTATTTTTCCCATTTACTGTATATATACAGTATATGTGTGTGTGTATATATATATATATATATATATATACATATACTGTATACACATACACACACACACACTTTCCTTTTTTTATATCATGTCTCTTTTAATTTTCTGGACCCTCTGCCAGGGTACATCTTTTCAATGTCATCTAGCTCCACCTCCATTTTTCTTACTTCTTTTGCTGCTTTCAGTATTATATGACTTATTCCCTGTTCCCTGACAAGACAGTCAAACCCTTCATGTGGAGGAACCCTGCATCTATATACTGTTCTCATATCTTCTCAGATTGTTTCATTTTTTAAAGAAGGCTTTTAATATATTACAAATAGCAGTTTTCAACATAAAGGAGTTTCATTCCTTGTTTTTGGAATCCCCTAAAAATAGATTGTAGATAAATTATTTAGACTTCCATCTCTTTTTTCTATTGACACTCTCTCTCTCTCTCTCTCTCTCTCTGTTATTTACGTTATTGAAAGAAATATATCCAAATCAGAATATGAGGTTGGGAATACAATATTTTGTACTGTTTATCTAGTGGAACATTTTGGATTCTTTTATCTTTAAACTTTTTACTCTGTTTTTCCCATTTTTGCCCACTATAAATATATAAAATAAATAAATATATAAAATATATTGTTTTACTTCCTTGTTTTTCTTTAACATCTCAATAATTTCCTCCTGCTCCTTTCTGCTTATATCCACTGTAATCTGTTGTATTGTTTTGGTACTAGATATTCTTTCCTCTGTTTCTCTGCCTCCTTTCTAGTATTAGCATCATTGTTCAGTAAAATTTAATTTTGCTTTTCTAATGTACGCTGAATTTTTCTCATAATCAGATTGCTATGAAACAGTGTAGCTTTCATTTCTCCTATCTCCATATCAATTAAATTTTCTTGGACTGCATAGCTTTCTAAAAACTACTTTGCAGAATTATCAGTCAACACATGCACCGGTTCATTATGAGATACAGCTTCCTCAACAGACCAGAGAAAGGGGAAGTCTGGTCTACTAGATGGTGGGTCTAACTTCTCTTTTGCCACATGTATTGTGATAAAGTTTTAAAATTGCACCAAAAAGTTTTGTTTCATTTTTATTTTATACTGAAAGGCCTGTGAGCAAAATTTTGTTCTGCATTTCCAGTCTAGTGCTATTTTCTATTTGTTCAGCGTGATTAATATCAGTCTTATTCTAGCCTGAAGGCTCACTGGCTATAAAATTATGTTTTGATTTGTTTATACTTGTGCCAGTCCTTCCCAGCTGGGAAGCTGTCTTATTATGGGCAGATCTGGCTTGCATTACCGAGACCTGGTTGGATGGGAATGCGGACCCTTTTTTAGAGGCCGCTGTTCCCACTGGGTACTCGGTTATACATCACCCAAGATTGGATCGTGGGGAGGGGGGGTCGCGGTCTGTTTCAAGACCGAATTGGGCCTAACTGATGTACCAGTTGAGGAGGCAAGGTCATTTGAGTGTACTGTGGTAGCTGGTGTAGGGTGCAGGATCACTCTCATCTACCATTCACCAGGTGATGAGAAGCTATTCCTGCGGGAAATAGCAGATTTCCCCACCGACATGGCCTTGGAGTCACCCAGACTGATGGTTCTGGGCAACTTCAATGCCTGGGTCGATGACGAATCTTCACTTTTTGGTCAACATTTCCTCCAGATGATGATATCTCTGGGCTTTACACAGGTTGTTTCCTCAGCTACACACAAGGGAGGTCACTCTCTTGACCTGGTCTTCCTCCTGGAGATCAAGGCCTCCAATCTGGTGGTGGAACCAGTCGGTTGGTCTGATCATTACTCAGTTGGGTTCAATTTTGAGGCCCCCCTGGGTAGGTCGGCCACTGTGGGTTGGTCAAGTACCACCCTTTGCAGGACATAGTCCCTGAAGATCTGATGGCGGTTATTGACCTCTCGTTGTTGGATGAGTCTTGCACTGATCCTGAGCAGTTGGTAGTGGCCTATAACGGAGCCATATCTGCAGCCCTTGATCAGATTGCTCTGATATGTGTTTGCCCCCTTCTGCATCACCCCAGACCCCCGTGGTTTGATGGGGCTCTGAGAGAGAGCTGCTGAAATTGAGGCATAGGTTAGAGCATCGTTGGAGGAAGACTGCCGCTGATGCTGACCACTGTATTTTGCTAGAGCATTATAAACTCTACCAAACAGAAATTTCCCATAAGAAGGCAGAATTCCCTGTCCAGGGAAATTTCTGCCACACAGAATCGACTGGCTCAGCTCTTCAGAGCTGTTGACAGACTGTGCAACCCAGCCTGTCAGCAGCTCCATCAAGTTTTTACACAAACTGATTGTGATGAGATCGCTCACTTCTTTGCGAATAATGTTGATGACAACAGGAGGGAGTGCCACCAACTTCACTCTAAGGGGGTTGCTGTCAATCGGTGCCCTGTCGCAGAGCCTGGAGTTTCCTGGAGTGCCTTTGACCTGCTGGACTTCATAGATATTATGAGGATCGTCTAGGAGATGCGTCCCACATGCTGTAGTTTAGACCCAGGCCCTACTTCCCTGATCTTGGGTTGTAGTGAGAGCTTTGGCCCGGTCTTAGCTCGGATTGTCCGGTGCTCTTTAGATATGGGTGTGTTCCCTAGCTCTCTGAAGGAGGGGGTGGTGATCCACCTTCTGAAAAAAGCTTCTTTAGACCCAGAAAACCTAGCAAACTGCGGGCCTATCTCTAACCTCCCTTTTGTGGGGAAGGCTATTGAGAAAGTTGTGGCTGCTCAATTGGATAACCATTTAACCATCCTTAATTTATACGAACCTCTCCAATCTGGTTTTTGTAAGAGGCACATTACTGAGACTGCTCTGGTTTGGGTGCTCACTGATCTCTTGATGGCGAGAGATCAGAGACACCGTTCTATCTTGGCTCATCAGCTTTTGATACTGTGGATCATGGGATTCTGCTCAAACACCTGAGGTTCATCTGTGGGCTTTCAGGCACAGTCCTCAGATAGTATTCATCTTTCTTCACAGGGAGAATGCAGAGAGTGGTCTCGGGTTTGTTTTCATCCGGGGCCTTCTCTCTGCCATGCTGGGTACCTCAGGGCTCGGTGCTGTCCCCCATGTCATTCGCAGTATATATGCTACCCCTCGGAGACATTGTAAGATGGTACAAGCTGAGGTTTCACTGCTATGCTGATGATACTCAGCTCTACCCTATCTTTTGTGCCGGACCAGGTTGGTGCTATCTTGACACTGAACAACTGCCTCGCTGAAATCCAAGACTGGATGAATTCCAGCAGTCTAAAGTTGAACTCAGGAAAGACTGAGGTTTTGGTTGTGGACCCAGGTCATAGGGTAGAGGGACTGAGGACTGGGCTTCCTTCAGGTTTAGTCCTGGAGGGAGGACCAGATTCTCACCTCTGAACGGGTGCGTAACCTGTGAGTGGAGACTGACATAGGTCTGACTCTTTGACATTAGATGTCCCCAGTCATCAAGCTGGCCTTTTTCCATCTTAGGAACATTGCCAGGATTAGGCACCTTGTTCCATCCAGTGACCTGCCTGTTCTGGTCCATGCCTTTGTGACATTGCGCCTTGATTACCGCAACTCCCTTTATCTAGGGCTTCCTGGGGTTGATATCTGCTGCTTGCAGCTAGTGCAGAATGCGGCAGCATGTTTGTTGACTGGGGCATCTCGAAGATCTCACATCACACCAGTGCTACACCCTCTGCACTGGCTGCCAATACGGTGGTGGATCACCTTTAAAGTAGGTCTTTTGACCTACAAAGCCCTACACGGATTGGGTCCCAATTACTTGAACACCCCTCTGAAACAGCTCCGCTTGGCTGATGAGGGGTTGCTGGAGATTCCGAGGGTTAACTTGAAGTCATCTGGCACTCGTGCCTTTGGATTTGCGGCACCTACCCTCTGGAATTCCCTGCCCCGTCAGCTCTGGGAGTGCAGGACGGTGGGGAGTTTTAAGCAGGCACTAAAGACTTTTTTATGGGGAAAGGCGTTTACTGTTTTATCCTGATTTTATATTATATGTATCTTTTTTTTTATTTTTTTATTTAGTTGTTTAACCAGGTATAGCACACTAAGCTGAAAGCTTTTTTACAGGAGCGACCTAGGAGCACAAGGAGGTTAAGTGACTTGCTCAGGGTCACACATGAATATATGTTATGTTCTGTATTAATACTGTACAGCGCTTTGAAACACGGAAATGCGCTTAATTAAATAAATGTTGTTGTTATTATTATTACGTTTCTGTGAAATACCCTTCTAGGATTCTAATTGCTTAATTATACCAAACAGGTAATTATCTTCCTGAGATTTACCTGGAGTGGGGGCTTTCTTAGGTAATGATGTCCTAGGTTCAGACATGATGATTAGGCTCACATTCTCCTTATCGTTTAGGTTTGTAGACTCTGTAAGTTTTTATTATTTTTATTAGCAAATCTGTTCCTCCCTAACATTTTTTTCATTTCTAAGCTTCATTTCATGTGGTTGTCTGCCTTGACGGTCACACATTTTTAAATGTAATTGTAACAATAATTTTTAAGAATATAAACATTAAGGGCTGGATATTCAAACTGCGCCCAAAAAGTGCGCAACAGCAGGAGCAAGCACAAAGTCACCACGCATACGCGCACAGACGATATTCAAACATGGAGCAAGCCAAATTGTGCAACAAGCCAGCATCTGAATATCGCACAACCTGTGCTATAGTGCAACCAGGAAGGGGAAGCTGAGCAGAGACGATGCACTATGGCGCAACAAGGGCTGCCCAGCTGAGCAGCCCAGAGGTGCCATAGCGCAGGCAGGGAGCCCCCCTAGCAGCAGAGCAATGGAACCGCACAACCATGAAGGTAGGCAGGGGCCCACCACCCATGCCACAGATGGGCACAGGGACACACTGCAGAACCAACAATATACCCCCACACCCAAAGCACAGCATAACTGGGGGAGGGATGGAACAGCCACTGGACCATGGGGACAAGCAAACAAAGCACAGCTGGGCCATGGTGCCCCAGCACACCCACCGGCAAGCTGAGACTGCCACACAAGGAGGGCGGACCACCCCATGGCACAGCAGCCCCCCCGGGCACAGCACACCCTGCACCATGACCCCAAGACACCCCCCATGAGCAGTGACCACCACTGCGGGAATCCCCATGCATACCATCACCCCCCAGTGCCACACTGCAACCTCGTGTACCACAGAACCATACAAGCCAGACCCACCATGAGCCACAGCAGCCAGCACAGACACCCACAGTGGTGTGTGGAAGCATGCAACACACTGGATGCAACACAGTACAGGGGCAAACACACACCCATACCCATGGGGACACTAACACAGGGACGCAGTAGTGTGGCAACCAAGCCCCCAGTGTGGGCCCATGAAAACTGTGCATACACAGCCTGCAGTCCCTCATGGCATAGGGGTGACACCCACCCTGTGCATGAACTGTGGCCCTGTACGCCACCAGCATATGCCTGGATCACAAGTCACAGACAGTGGTGCACAGCCCCTGCAATATGCACAAGCCACAGCATGGAGGTGGGACATCAACTGCGGAGGCCATAGTGTCACCCGAGGCAAACATGCACCACACCATTGACAGGAGGCAACCCAGCATTGTGATGGTCACAGTGGATGACTTCAGGGACAGCCACCACTGACAAGGCAGCAGACCTCGCAGGCCACAGACATGCAAGGGTGTCAGCTGCACAGGTCAAGGATGGGTTGACAGGGGCACAATGGACTCAGAGCAGGCACCATGGACCACTGCACACAGTAATGCAATGCACAGAGAACAACACACACACCACAAATACCGACTGATAGCCACTCCCACACTAGAGACACTTCCCCACGCACACACACACACACACCCATGACTGAACCACCCCAGATGCCATGCACACCACTGCAACTGACCACCTATAGCCAGCTACAAATCAGAGACCACCACAGTATTCATATCAAAATAACTGTATTCAAATAATATAACAACAACAGCTATTTACAATTATGTACAAACATGGGGTGGAGGGACAGGAACAAGGTGGGGGTGGGTAAGGGGCAGGGGTGAACATATGGGAGAGGGAAGGCGGGGTGTGAGGGTTGGTCAAAGGGGGGAGGTTGTCTCTCTTCACTGGCAGCCAGCCTAGTCCTCTGCTGCCTGGGGCTGTTGCCTGGGTCGCCTCCTCCTCCTCACACCATGATGCTGCAGATCCCGCAGGATGGCAAGACTCTTGCGCCATCTGCACAAGGTCCTGGATGGACCGCTGCATTCGCAGGAGTATCCGCACACCTCGGACAAGGGATCAGAGTCAATGGGTGTGACTGTCCATCCCCCTGCAGCCCACCCATTATGCATGGCAGACAGCCATGTGCCACGCTCCTGTAATGGTGTGCGCCCACCCACAGTGACTGTGTCCACAAGACATGCCCAACCAGGCAGCAACAGCCATGTGTACCACTGCACACACCCACTGTCCATGTCCAGCACAGCACAACCAAAGCCGTACAGTAACATGGCTATGCGGTGAGCAGGCAGTGCCACAGCCATGTGCCCAGTGCATGCATGGACCACCATTGATGCACTCCCAGACATGCAGTGCCACTGGACAGTGCTGACTGTCACAGGTCGCGTGCATGGCAGTGGTGTCCATGGATGGTTGTCATGCCCTGCCTCCCACCCTGTCACACAGCCTGCAATAGCAATCATGGTGTCATGGCACTCACCCTCATTGGGATGTTGCTGACGTTGGGGTTGGTCCCCGACATGCCCCCGTGCAGTGTCCCCCACCCTCTGCTGCTGCTCCAAATTCCTCCTCTGCTTGGCCACGCCTGTGGGAGACAAAAGGAGAGAAACACATCAGTACAAACCCAAAGCATATTCCCCTGCCCCAATGTGTGCCCACCCACCCAGCCAGACCCACCCATCCCATACCCTGTAAACACCGCCACAGCCAACCCTAGATCATCCCTCCCCTATGTGCTGGACACATGAGACAGTGTTACCCATATGGACCATACAAGTGTGTAGACGTATCACCCACCTGGATGAGGCACCACGCCCCCTCCTGGCACGCGACCGCAGACATGCCAGTAGCTCCGGCTCCCTCCATCTCAGGTCCCCATACCAGTGCCTGCACTGTTCGGCCATTCTCCTGCGGCCAGTGGCCGCCTCCAGGTCAGTGGCCACCTTTTCCCAGACCTGGATCCTGGCCCTGTCCAGTGGCACCTCACCAAACAGTGGGCCATAGTGTGGCTCCACAGTGGTCACAAGGTTGGCTAACTCAAGGGCATCCCACTGAGGGGCTCTCCTGTGTGCATCTCTAATGCTATAGTAGACAATATGGTGCTCTGCAGCGCGGCAACCCCACGTGGAAGTGCTGCGTGGTACATCGCCGCCATTCCCTATCTCGCTGTCAGTACAGCGCTGCCAATCCCTATCACGCTGTCACCGAACAGCGCGATAGAGCCATACACATGCCAGACATACAGCACCAGGGGGCAAAGGTCGGGCACAAGGTTAGGGGTCAGTGGCGCAAAGCCACGCACAGCGCCATCGGATGTCTACAACGTCCTGCACGAATGGTCACCTGCATACCAGTGCCACAGTGGACTATTGCACAGTTGTGCCACAGCACCATTTGGTGCCCAGCGCTTTAGCACCACTGGCACAATGGTGGCCATGTCCTGAATTTCTGATCGCGCACAGTACGTCTTCAGCGTGGCAGATGCCTGCATAAGCTACCTGGGCATGCACAATGCGGTGTACTGCACAGTCACAGAAATGCGCCATTGTCTCAGCCGGCTCAACCGTATTGCACAAAGCGCAACGGCGCGATATTCAGCCGACACATGCAAATCATCTGATCAGCCATTCAACGGCGCAGTGGCACGATTTGCATGTCATTACAGTTGCTCCACTCCTAATTTGCATGCATTGCACTATAAATATGCGACAGTGGACTGCGCTGGCCAGAGTCGGGTACTGCAGGTGAGAGGTGAGTTGCAAGCTGTGTGATGTTCCGGGCAATGGTCATGGGATAACACTGTAGACTGCACAGTGACAGGTGTCCACTTCCACCCATACAGACCGACATGACCGAGCAGAGCCAAGGTGAGGGTGAGGATGGTGGGTGAAGGAGGAGGCCCAACTTCACCAAGGCGGAGACAGAGGCACTCTTCCAGGTCTACCTGGAAGAGGAGCCACTACTGAGTGGACAGTGTGGCACCCCTCAGGCCCATGCGGCTGCATGGGAGGGGGTAGCTCGGGTGGTGAACCTGCACGGAAGCCACCAGCGCTTCATGCAGGAATGCAAAAAGAAGGTAGGGACAGACTTCAGAAGGGTGAAAGAGAAGGTGGCAGCCCTCAGGGTGGCATGCGCTGGCACGGGCGGGGGCCAGCCAGTGGTGGTGGAGCTGACCCCGGCTGAGGACCGACTGGCTGCATCAATGCAGTGGAGTGCCACAGAGGACGTACCAGGAGGTGGATTCCAGACAGGTGGAAGCCCATCACTGCACGGTATGACACAGTGGTGGTATTGGGGGGGAGGAGGTTGATCACATGCACTAACATGTCCTCACTTTCTGTTACAGATACTGTTCGTCTGCAGGGGACGGTGGTGGTGGGACCATGCAGTGATGAAGACCTGCCAGAGTTGTAGGAGGGTCCATCCACCTCTGTCACCAGCTGGCTTGCACTGTACCAGCATGCACGCCTGGCTGCCACCTCTGTTGTCAGTGAGTCAGGTGTGGGGAGTGCACAGCCTGTGTCTCAGCAGTCTGGCATGCAAGCATGCCAGCACACTGTGACTGTGGCTGTTGCACGTACTTGCACCATTGATGATGCAAGGACTGCAATGGGCAGTGACACGTGTGTGTCCCATAACGGACACACAGCAGGCCAGCACGTGCCCCTGGACCTAGCTGGTTCCAACGTGTGTGCCAGCACATCAGCACAGTCCCAGGCTGTGCCTGTCAGCACCGGTGGGGCAGCACCGGTGACGTGCAGGTCTCTGGTACTGTTGCGGCCACAGCAGTGAAATGAGTGGTCCCTGGGGCACAGCAGTTGGAGGGGCAGCAGCAGCAGTCATCCACCAGATCTGGGGGTTACAGGGTCCAGCGGTGGCACATGCACACTGCCTGTTGACATGCCCATACCTGGTCCTGGTTAACAGCGCCCACCCTCAAGGGGTGTTGAGCATCAGGACCTTCCATACCCTGGGGGACAGAGTGCCGATGTGGCAAACATCCCATCTGACGAGCACACCCACCAGCAGCAGATGCGGGTTGCAACATCCGTGGAGGCACTGTGTGTGGCTGTGGAGCGGCACAGCAGGGACAATGCAATGATCCTTGCAGAGATGGTCCAAATATGGATGGATGTGACCTCTGCCATTGACAGGCAGACCCAGGCATTGGTCGCTGTCGTGGCCGCAGTGGGCACACAGTCAGATGCCCCTGTACCGCACACCCCACACAGCTTGCACTCCACTCCCCGTTCCCGGCATCATGCGACACCCAGCCTGTCGACGCCAGGTTCTGCTGTGGGCATCCCGAGCACACCTGGTACAGGAATGTTCAGCATGCTGCACACCCCTGTGCAGACACAGTCATGATCATGCAGTGGGACCCCTGGTGGTCCATCGGTGCCACCCATGTGGCCCATGATTAGCCTGCCAGCACTACTGGGTCACGGCGGGGCCACCCACGCATCCGAGGTGGCCATGGCACAGTGCCACCTGAGTGACCTGTGTCCCAGTGTGGGCCCTGTCTGATGCTGCCCTGTGTGCAATGTCTGTCATGGTGGGCAGTGCACTGGTGGGTGCCCTGCCCAACACGCCGACACACGGACCACCTGCACACCCACCCAACTGCTGTCCACAGGTGCATGTGCATGATGATGCCTGCACTGTACTGTACACCAAGGTGTAAGGGTGCCCAGCATCTGACACATGTACTTGGATAGTACAGGTGGTGGGGGTGGTCCATTGATCTGTGTGTTTGCCATGTCTGTTCCTGCTCTGCTGTGCACCTGCCCGTGTATGCTTTGTGCCTGGTGTGTGTGTGTGTGTGTGTGTGTGTGTGTGTCCAGATGACTGTTCAACCCTCCCTGATGGTGTGTTTGTGTGCCTGGACCCTTCAACTCCCCTTGCTGTCATGCACCCCTGGTGTGTTACTCTGTGTGCCTGTGGGTTGCGCCTAGACAGTGTTGGTTGCACATGGCCCCTTGACTTACTTGTGTCATGCAAAATGCTCCTCCGTGATGGTGCCCCGGTGCAGCTGGGCCTGCCGGATCAGTCGGGGGTTCCACCGTCCAAGGGGAGGCTGCTCATCACCATCATCACCGGGGTCACTGGCATCCCCATCGCTGTCCCCCTCCTCGACCTGTATGGCTATCCCATGGTCTTTGGCCATGTTGTGCAGGATACAACAGGCCAGGAATATCCCACAGGCCTTTGAGGGGCTGTACTGTAGGGCACCGCCGGAGGTGTCTAGGCATCGGAAGCATGCCTTAAGCATCCCAAACACCCGCTTGATGATGTTGCGTGTGGTGGCATATGCCTCATTATAGCATTGCTGCGATGGGGTCATGGGGTGCCGGTACAGTGTGAGCAGCCAGGGATGAAGTGGGTATCCGCTGTCATCTGTGTGGAGATAGTGGCGATAAGTATCATGTTCAGGTCCATAATGCCCATATCGCTGTGTGCCACTACCATGGCACCTGTGGCATTCCCACCCTTGCCCCAAGTTTGTACTTCCTACATGCGTACTCACCCTCTAGTTGGCCTGTGGGGATGTCCCCACTCTCGAATCAATGGCACAGTGCGGACTGATACCATATGAAGGCATCATGTGCTCCGCCAGGGTGTGTGGCACAGACACTGATTATGCACCCACTGGCATCACACACCACCTGGCAGTTGACACTCGAAAAACCCTTCCTGTTTCTGTATGTAGCCCCATTGGGGCCAGGTGGCGTGCGAATAGCCACATGGGTGCAGTCTATTGCCCCTAGCACGCCAGGCATACGTGCTACCCTGTGGAACTCCTGCATGTTTGCTATGCGCTCTGCCCGCTGAGTGCTGGGAAATGGATGTACTCCGCGGCATGTGGCAGCAGTGCGCTGAGGAACTGGGTGAGGAAGCATGACGTGGCCGACTGTGTTATGCCTGTAGTGTCCCCTGTCGGCCTCTGGAAGGTACCCGTGGTGAGCAGGCACATGCAGGCTGTTACCTTTGTCTCCACTGACAGAGCGTGACTCCGTCGTGAGGGTGCCTGCATCACATCACTGCACAGCTCACAGAACCACCTCAGTATTGCCCTGTTCAGGCGGTACCAGCCCACGATCTCTACATCCGTGTACAGCTCAAAAGCTGGCGGGGTCTGATACTGCCTGTTGAAATTCCGTGCCGCCGGCCGGGCCCTTCCACGGCCCCACGTCCCCTGCAGCATGCCTTCTCACCCCCCTCATTACAGCTTCCATGAGGAAGCTGGCACTGTCCATGTCCCTGGCTTGTGTTCCCCCCCTTGCTGTTCTTGCTGTGTTACCCCCGCTGTCCTGACTGCTACCTCCACTGCACCAGGTACACCTACTGGCCTCTGCAGTCTGTGGCCCAACATACCCTCCCTTGTCCCTCTTCTGTCCTGTGCACTCCTTGGCCTGCACTCTTTGCCACTGTCGCACTCTCTTTCTCCCTGCCTCATGTGGCTTCCCTGTAGCGTTCTTGCACCTCTTCCTTGAGCCTTTTTATTTTGGCTAATTTCCGGCGTGGCACACCTTCCAGCTCATCCGCTGTTGCGCATTGCACAGGTCTCTGAATATCGCATTGCGCTCTTTATGCATGGGTCCACCCCCTTCGGTTGCGCATGCCTTCATTTGCATTGTGCTGTTGCTCAGCCTGTTTTCAGTGGCGCAACTGCCTCCTGCTGAATATCGCAGAATGGCGCAAGTTTGGACTTGCGTGACAAGAACTTATTGCGCACGGCGCAACCCTTTTGAATATCTGGGCCAGTATTTCTTATGCCAGTTTTGTAGTTAAACATCAGTGGATGATATAATCATTACTTTGTTAAAAATATATATTTTCTTTAATTTTTTGGTAAACAGGTAAGTGCCATTAGGCAATGTGTTCAGGGGCGACCCGGGTGCACTGGGTAGGTTAAATGACTTGCTCAGGGTCACATAGTATGCAGGTGGAGATTGTGGGAATCAAATTGAGGTCTGCTGGATGTACCAAGCTCATTCACAGGTTGTTACTCTAACCACAAGGCTATACTGCCAGCCCATAATTTAATAATTTCTAAGATGGCATAATGTAGAAAAGCTGCCGAACTTGTGCTTGTACAACAGCAGTGGTAAGCAATCATCAGATAAGTGTAAAATGTCTTTAAAACATCTTTTAAAGTGTCAGGTTGTATGTATAGATTCTTAGCCACCACTCAGGTGGTATCGGTAGTAAACAGTAATAATTGTCGGCATCTGGCGTTGCAAAGAATAGCACAATAAACTCAGCTGCAGTGGTTTCCAAATCATATATTGGAATAGTTTCAGTTCCCTATACTTTCTGCTGACAGCAATCCCTGAGCAAAATATTAAAACAGCCTTTGTTCAAGGGACAGAATAAAATAAAGAGACCACTTTCATTATGTTGCTTACACCATGGCGTTCAGTCAAAATGAGTCTCAGACAAGCCAATAAAAGCTGCTAAATAATTAAAGAATTTTAACCATGCTGACCCTACTGACCCTTCTGAATATAATGTTGGACATGCAATGCACCTTCGGCTTCTTCCTTTCTCCAGATTCAAGATGTTGCAAAGCTTGCTGGACTTAACCCCACACTTATTAGCTAATAGGGCTTCCTGGTGCAGGTCACATGGGAAAAAAGCCACAAAAAATAAATTGTTTATAGCATTAAAAATAACTAAAATACTACAAAAATGCTTGGATCAGTACTAAAATAAATATTTGCATCAGTATTCATAGCAAAAAGTTCAGATGACAAAAAACAGGAATCTAACATAGCCAGAAACCGCTATACATGTCTGAAATATTGATGCGACACCAACTATACTGTGCTGTTTGGGGCTAGTTGGGGATATTAACTCTCAACTCTGATAGCCGATATCCACCCTCCTACAATTGTTTTACTAGATGATGAGAACAGTAAGGAAGTAAAAATGTGATATGTTGATGATCGTCAAGCACCAAGTACACTCAAATTATTTTCAACTTTTTGGTTTTCCTGTCAAGTAAGATGATCGATTACAATTCTCCAAAATCTCTCCTTCTGAAATGGATTCTGTCCTGTTTCCCTGTTAGACTGTTTAATCCCATATTTCTTATCATGGTGTTTGGCGTCTACAAAAGGCAAATTGTTACCTTACCTAACCCAGAAGTCATGTACAGCCGAAATATAGCCAGAGTAATTGCGAAACACTTTGCTATAGTGGCTTTTCGGCTTTCTAACTGTCAGCCTACTTAACATTCTGATGCTCTATTTTTCCATTATGTTATCTTGCCAGGTTTGATGCTCCAGTCATCAGCTGTTTCAAACATCAATTCTCCAGACCTATTCTTCTCTGGTTCCTTTGTTGGTTAGCTCGGCTCCTGGCTTCTGGTCTGTGTGCCCTGGTTTGTGTACCCTGGTTCCTGACTCCTGGCTCTGGTTAGTTTGGTCTAGCTGCAGCTGACAGCAGCTCAGCCTGGATAAGAGGCTCTCACTTCCTGTTCCACTTCCACTTCAATTGAATTCAATTTTCTTCTGCTAAAAACAAGCAAATCAAGACACCAGCAAAAGCAACCAGCATATATTTAATCAGAAAGAGAAGTTAAAGCCCTGAGGCAACAATGGCATACTGGTTTAAGTCTTGTTAAGTGCATGTATCTAAGCTCTGCTTCAGTTGCTCCTCGACATCCAGGATGGTGTTCCAGTGCCTATGTTCAGTTCCCTGGGGGTCACATTATTTCTTTCTCACTACAGTTCAGCCTCTTGAGTTAATTAACGGTAGCTTGATTTTGTTATGAAATATAGTAGCTCCCTGTACATAGTTTAGAAGACACACAAATTAATAATTTAAACAAAACACCTGATTGAATAATAGGTACTATCATGAACTCACTCATGAGGATCAGGTCTACTGAGCTCACAGTACTCACCCCTAAGTGCAATCCATGATGGTATGCTGCCACTACAGTGACACCCGCTCAGTGAACCCCCACAGCGAAACCCCTATGTGCCTAAATCGGCAGCGATGGGGGTTTTGCTTCAAGACACTTTAGAGCGATGGGGGGCAAATATCTAACTCCACTGTCTGTGATGTGGAGTTAGATATAAATAGTGGGGGGGGTGCAGGGGTACAGCCCCCCCATTGTGTGTCAC
The DNA here is from genome assembly GCA_016271365.2 of Neoceratodus forsteri. Classification (NCBI taxonomy): domain Eukaryota; kingdom Metazoa; phylum Chordata; order Ceratodontiformes; family Ceratodontidae; genus Neoceratodus; species Neoceratodus forsteri. The sequence continues at coordinate 561,994,818 of CM057458.1, forward strand.
AATGTTGCCTGTCGGTTTGGGGTTGCATCACAGTCAGGGGTGTTGACACATTCCCATCGCTGTAGCAGACATCATGCTTGGGGTTGTCATGCCGGCATCATGGATCCATCCTTGACGGGGGAAGGGGGGACAGGGATACCCTCCTAGAGTCCTTTTAGAATGCTCACCAAGGTCATGACTAAACAACCACCACGAGGACCCAGGGTGTCCCTCTATACTCTGGATAAGGGCACAATACCAGTCTCAAGTCTTGTTGCCAAATATGAACCCTTCTTGGTTACGAACATACAAACATATGAAATTTGCCAACAGATAAAGGCCTAGTGGTCTATCAAGTCTGCTCGAATGTGCAGCTAGCACCCCTTATTCTGGGGATGAGAGCTCCCCTCCCACCACCATCCTCTGTTGCCTTCCCTGAAGTAAATTCACTACCCATCTCACCAGCTTTGCACCCATCCCATGTCTTCTCACTTCCCAGTCCCCATGCAGTGCCCAGTTGAATGCCTTACTGAAGTCCAGGTACAGGACATGCATTGCATGGCCCCCATCCAAGTGCCTAGTTACCCAGTCATATAAATCTACCAGGTTTGCTTGGCAGGATCTGCCACTGACAAAGCCATGCTCTCTGCTGTCCTGTAGCCCTTTGGCCTCCAGGAGGGACACCAGTCTCTCCTTCAGGATATTTTCCATCAGCTTACCCATGATGGATGTGAGGCTCACCGGTCTGTAGTTCCCTGGATCATCCTTGGGATCCCTCTTGTGGAGGGGCACCATGTGAGCCATCCTCCAGTCCTGAGGTACACACCTTGAGTGTAGTGAGGCATTGAATAAGTCTGCCAAAGGTCCAGCCAGGATCTCTGCCAGCTCCTTCTGTACCCTGGGGTGGATGCCATCTGGGCCTGGTGTCTTGTCCAACCTCAGTGCCCTCAAACCCTCCAGAACCCTGCCCTCCATGATTTCCCTTTTCATCACCCCCTGTCCCTCCATTTCTGCCCTCCCACCCCCCTTTGGTATCACCACCCTTCTCCCTAGTAAATACCGAGCAGAAGTAATCATTTAGCGCTTCTGCCTTATCACCCCCTGCTTCCACCCACCCCCCTCCTTCCTAATCCTTACTATATGGTCTTTACAGCTCCTTTTCTCCCGGATGTACCTGAAGAAGTCCTTCTCTCCCTTCTTAATGCCCTGCACCAGCCTGAGCTCTTTAGATGCCTTGGCTGCCCTTACTGCCCTTGTTACCTCCTTCGATTCTTTCAGGTACTCCTCCCTATTTTTTTGTATCTCCTAAAGGCAACTCTTTTCCTGCTTACCATTTCCATGACCTCTTGCTCAGCCAGCTAGGTTTTTTGCCATAGCATTCTTGCTCTGGGCCTTGCTGCAGGTTCTGGTTGCCTCCACTATCCCCAGCTTTATGAGCTCCCACCTCTGGCTAGTGCCCATACTAGGTTGAATTCTGGCCGGGCACCCTTTTACTACTTCCCCCATCTTCCTGAAGTTGGCCCTCCTGAAGTCCAGCACCCTTGTGCCAGATTTCACTCCTTCCTTACTCATATCCAACGTGAACCTTACTGAGTGGTGGTCACTCCCGGACAGTGGTTCTTCCACTCTCAGTTCCCTCACAAATTCCCCATTTGCCAGCACAAAGTCAAGGGTATTCCCTAACCTGGTTGGTTCACTGACAATTTGCATCAGGAAGCTGTCCTGAAAGGCATCCAGTAGTACCTGCTTCCTTCTATTCTTGGTTGCTGGGGTACTCAAATCCACTCCTGGCATGTTGGAGTCCTCCACGATCATCACACTACTACAAAGCAGGAGAAAACATTGATGTCCTGGTACACATAGGGACTAATGATCTCACCAGCCGGTCAGTTGTGGAGTCCAAGTAACACCTGACCAGGCTGGGTGACAAACTATCATCCATTTCATCTGACATCTCCTTCTCTGAGATCCTGCCAGTCTGGGAGAGGGAGGCAGATGGACAGAAGGTCAGAGAAGGGGAGATAGGGGAGCTAAACATGTGGCTCAAGGGCTGGTGCCAGGAAAAAGGACGCAGATTTGTAGGAAACTGGCAACAGTTCTGGGAGCGAAAGTTCTTTAAATTTGATGGACTGCATCTGACTAAGGAGGGAGTCAGTGCATTGGGGCAGAAGTTTGACGTATTTGCAGAATATTTAAACTAGCAAATGGGGAGAGGGGTTCAGCACCCCATACGTCGAATGGGAAGAACACCCCTCTCCCCTCAGCTAGTGGTCAAACAGGGATTCAGCATGTTTGCAGTTCATTTGCATCACCAGGTAAGAAAAAAGGTCTGTCTCCCCATACGACGCACAGGAGAAATGCCAAACCTCACCCAACAACTAACACACCGAACTCTGGCCAATGGAAAATCATGTACACAAATGCTCACAGCCTGGGAAATAAGATCCCAGACCTGCAGGCAATAATGTCAGAGGCTAAACTGAACATAGTAGCAATCAGTGAGACGTGGTTTACCAGTAACCACACTTGGAAGACCTCAGTACCTGGCTATGTACTGTTCAGAAGAGACCGAGGTGCAAAAGGGGGTGGAGTGGCCCTGTATGTCAATGAAAATATCAAAGCTACAGAAATTCAGAATACACATTAGGAGCCAGAAGAACTGTGGGTCACCCTGGAAACAGGAAATGGGACAGCCATAAGAACTGGGGTTGTCTACAGGCCCCCAGACCAGGGGGAGAACACAGACACATTACTGTTAGAAGATATACAAAACATGACAGCTAAAGGGGAGGTTCTGAAAATGGGAGACTTCAACATGCCGGATACAGATTGGTCAATACCAGCAGGAACAAATGCTAGAACTAAACACATGGTGGATTCCCTGCAGAGGGAGGGCCTCAAACAACTGGTACAACAACCCACAAGAGACAGGGCTATCCTAGATCTAGTACTGACTAACAGGGAAGGGGTCACAGATCTCCAGGTAGAAGGTCACCTGGGGCCAGTGACCATCACCTGGTATGGTTCAATTTGGCCACTACATCTAAATCATCCCATTCCAAGGCAAAAATATGGGACTTCAGAGGAGCTGACTTTGATAAGATGGCCAACAGAGTTAAGCTAGCCCTGGCAAAAAGAAACACAGGTGAGGGGGTACAGGCAAAGTGGGCAAGCATTAAAGATGCAATACTTGAAGCAACATCCCATTGTGTTAGACTGAAAAGAAAGTGCAAAAGAAGAAGGAAACCACTTTGGTTCTTGAATACAGTAGCAGAAAAGGTCAGAGCCAAAAGGCTGGCCTTCAGGAAATATAAGGAAATGCAGCGGGATGAAGATAGGGGGGCATACCAAACTACCCTAAGGGAAACAGGGAAGGCAGTAAGGCAGGCAAAGTCCCGAAACTGAGGAAAGACTAGCACGAACAGTAAAAGAAGGTGACAAGACTTTCTATAGCTACATTAGTGAAAGGAGAAAGTCCAGAGGGGGATATTGCTAAGCTCAAAGGAGAAAAGGGGGCATGTGAGGAGGAGGACCCTGTAAAAGCATCTATTCTAAATAGATACTTTTGCTCAGTATTTACTGAAGAGAAGGTAGGGCAGGGCCCACAGCTCAGCACCATGGACACAGTGGGGAGGGAGGTGAGCACTACTCCCTTCACAAAAGCAAGGGTCCTACAAGAGCTCGCTAAGCTCAGGGTGGACAAGGCAATGGGACCTGATGGCATACATTCCAGGGTACTTAAGGAGCTAAGGGTGGAAATAGCAGAGCCCTTAGCAGAACTGTTTAGTGATACTCTGAGCACGGGAGAAGTCCCAGAAGACCGGAGAAGGGCTCATGTGATCCCGCTCCACAAGAGTGGTAGCAGGGAGGAGACAGGGAACTACAGACCAGTCAGTCTTACCTCAGCAGTGGGCAAGATTATGGAGGCACTCCTTAAGGAAAGGATAGTGCAACACCTGGAATCCATAGGGGCACAGGATCCAAGACAGCATGGGTTTACAAAAGGAAGGTCCTGTCAAACTAATCTCATAGATTTCTTTGACTGGGTAACCAGAGTGGTGGATCAAGGGGGAGCAGTTGATGTTGCCTACCTTGACTTCAGCAAAGCTTTTGACACTGTTCCACATAGAAGATTGATAAATAAGCTTGGTAGGCCTCGGTGGGTCAGAAGTTGGTCGACTGGGTGGGCAAACTGGTTGACGGGCAGAAAACAGAGAGTGGTGGTAAATGGTATACAGTCAGAAGAGATGCAAGTCAGAAGTGGGGTATCTCATGGATCAGTCCTGGGGCCAGTCCTCTTCAATGTCTTCATTAGTGACATTGCAGATGGACTAGATGGTAAGGCTTGTCTGTTTGCAGATGACACCAAGATCTGCAACAGAGTAGATGATCCAGATGGGGTGGGCAGAATAAGAAGAGATCTGGATAAACTGGCAAAATAGTCAGAAGAGTGGCAACTGGGATTTAATGCAAAGAAGTGCAAGATCATGCACATAGGGAAGAGAAACCCTGAAGCCACCTATAGGCTGGGAGGGGAGTTGCTGGCAGTCACAAAGGAAGAAAGAGACTTGGGAATCATCATCACTGATGACCTGAAATCATCCAAGCAGACCTCTAAAGCAGTAGGTAAGGCTAGGGGAATGTTAGGTGTATTAGTAGGGTTATCAAGTCGTAAGAGGGAGATAATAATCCCTCTTTACTAGACACTGGTTAGGCCCCATCTGGAGTACTGCGTGCAGTACTGGAGGCCACACCTTCACAAGGACATTAACCAAACTGAGGCAGTCCAGAGAAGGGCAACCAAAATGGTGCAGGAACTGCAACGGAAGACATATGAGGACAGATTAATGGAGCTCAATATGTATACCCTTGAGCAAAGGAGAGAAAGAGGTGATATGATCGAAACATTCAAACACCTTAAGGGCATTAACAAGGTGAAAGAGTCTAACATGTTTAAGTATAAGAAAAATAGCAGGACGAGAGGACACAGCATGAGATTAGAGGAAGGCCGATTAGGGGGAATGTGAGGTAATTCTTTTTCACAGAAAGGGTGGTGGATGCATGGAACGGCCTACCTCAGGAAGTGGTGGCAATGAATACAATGCAGGGTTTCAAACGGGCATGGGAAAGGCATAAGGGAGAAATACATATGAGTATGAATAGATAGGCCACTGACAGAGCAAAGGCCGATGGCACATTTATAAGGTAGAAAAAGAAATGGGCAGACTGGATGGGCCTTGCAGTCCTTATCTGCCATCAACTTCTATGTTTCTATGTGACCCTTCTCGCAGGTCGTTCTGATTTGTCCCGCTAGTTCCCTGTCTAACTCCTCTGTCTGAGAGGGCAGCCTGCACACCACTCCCATCCTGAGAATCCTATTCTTGGAATTCTGGAGTTGCATCCATATTGACTCCTTACTACCCTCCTCCTCCTCTTTTTCCTCCCATACACACTTCAGTCCTTCCCTCACATATAATGCCACCCCATTCCCATTCACTCTATCCCTATGGAATATCCTATACCCTGGTACTGACAGGTCCCAATCATTGCATTGGGTGGCCCATGTTTCAGTGATGGCCACCATGTCCACCTTCCACTCTGCCATGAGAGTCTGTAGCTCTGCAGTTTTCTTCCCAAGGCTCCTAGTATTTAGGGTGACCACCTTCCACTCCCTCCCCTTCCCCCTTCTCCTCCTGCCCTCCTTTACTAGCAACGCCACTAGTGCTTGCCCTTCATCCCTTGTCACTGTTATGGGGATATGCTCATATAGCTTCCCAACCTGTGGTCTCTGCATGTCTCTTGCTCACTTGTCATCCCCTGCTCCTAGTTTAAATTCCCATCTTCCTCTATGCACTCATCTATCCTCTGTTTCAACACTTTCTTTCCCTCCTTGCTCAAATGCAGTCTATCCTTGGTGTAGAGACTACTGTCCTCCCAGGTTCCTCTCCACCCTCCACCTGCCCATCTGCCCATACCCTTTAGCATGACATCAGGTTCTTAGCCATCTGTTAAATTCCTCTATTCTTAGCTTTCTTGCTGTGCTTGCCCTGGGCACTGGAATTATCTCTGAGAAAGTTACTGATCTTCCTGCCCCCTCACATAATTGTTCTAGTTCATCAAGCCTTCTCTGGACTATATCTACCATCCTGTCAGCTAGGTCATTTGTCCCCAAATGTAGAATTAAAGGAGGCTTCTCCCTACCCATTTCTAGCATATTTCAGAACAGATTGTCCCACTCTTTCTGCTGTCATTCCTGGCATGGCCTCCACCCAAATGCGACTATGCCTCTCCCCCTTGCTACGCCACCTGACTCCTCTTAGTATTGAGTCCCCCAGCACTAAGATTCCACCCCTTTTACCAACTGCTTGCTTCCCTTCCTCCCCACCTCTCACTCCCAGCTCCTCCTCTTCCTCCTGCACAGTAGTCCCCCTTCTGTCCCTGTTGTAATTTCCTCAGAACTTCCCCCCCTCTCCAGTTTCATCCAGACTACTATCAGTTACTCCTCTAAGCTCAACACCTCCCTCTTCCTCCTTTCCCTCTAGTACAGCAAAATGATTTTCTCAAGAGCCTTCTCTTACACCTGCTTCCTCTTCCTTATACTAGCCCGTTCACTCCTTTTGACTCCATGACTGTTGCCACTTCTCCTCCTCCCCTCACCAGTCCCTTTTTCCTCCTTCCTGTTTTCTTCTTTCCTTCTACCTGGGTACCAACAAAACCATGTCACTTGGCCTTGGGTCCCCCTGTCTCTGCTTTCCCTCTTCAGACCCTCTCCTCCCCTTGTTGGCCCAAACTGACCTCCCTCCTTATCTCCCCTCCTCCCTCCCTCCTCTGTTGGGCCATAACCTCCTCTAGCCTGCCTTGCCTGTGTTAACGTCTCCTGCAGAACCTTGATCTCCCTTTTAAGTTTCCCTATTTGGTTGCACACTAAACATCCTCCCACTCTGTAATTTTTAGAAAGATTGGCGCACTGCAGTTATTGCAGCCTGCCACCCTACACATTTCTCTCATTGACCACCAACGACCCCCATCCCTCCAGATGAAGGATACGCAACGCTCCCCCAAGTCTCCCCCTCTATCACTGCAAAACATTCTTCTCAATTTCTTAATTTTCCTTACCCCCTTTGTCATACACTTCAGATAAACTGAGCAGCTGCCCTTTTAAGCTCCTACCCCTCCTGTTCACACACAAAAGGAAGCTGTAATCAACTATTGCACAGCCTACTTCTAACTCCTACCTCTCCTTCTCACAATTTGAGCTAATGAAAATGAATTAAACATCTTAAGCCCTACAGCAGTGTGCCCCAAACAATACAATACAATACAAAATACAATCCTTCCTTCATTTGTACTATAAGGCTATTAACTTGAATGCACAGCTTCAATGTCATGTAACTTCCACAGTACCCTTGTTAAAAATGCAATATCACAGTCCTTCCCCTCCATTCCAGTTAAAGTTAGTGAGAACTAATTAAATATTTTTTAGTATTTAGTAGCGTGCCTCAAACAATACAATCCTTCTCTTACTTGCACTATATGGCTATTAACTGGAAGGCAGGGCTATAATGCATCAGCTTCAGTGCTTTGTATCCGCCACAGTACCTTTGTTAATGAGAACTAATTAAACTTTTTTCAACATTTAGTAGCATCTGCTGGGAACTGTTATCCGACTCCATTTCCTTATTGACACCCTGGTCAGATCTCTTTCCTTTATTTTTGTGGCTTAAATTTGCGAATATTTTTTGAACTGATGAGAGGAGCTGCAAAAGTTGTATGCAATTAGGAAGTGCTGGACTACTCAGAACCTACAAATGGACTAAGAAGTCAAGTGACTCTTTGTTTTTATTATTTTGGTTTTATTATTTTTCTTTTTCTTTAGATTTTGAATGTGTGATAATCATTGGTGTTTGGTATTGTGTTATTTGTTTATGTATCTATTTCCCCCCATTGTGTGAGAGACAGTGTGTGGGATTTTTATTTGTTGACCTCCCCTTCCCCCTCCCCCACACACACTGTGAGAGAGAGTGGAGGAGTGAAGTATTTAGATATTCAATAGGGGGTGGGTCTTTATTTTGTTTTTATTTCTATTTTATTTTATCCACAACCCTGTGAGAGAGAGTGGAGGATTATATTATTGGGTTGTTTATGTAGGGTGGAATTTGTTTTATTTAAGTTTTTGGGTTTTGTTTTGTTTCTGGTTCTGTCTACCAATCTGTGAGAGAGAGTGGAGGATTAAATTTTTTTGGTTTTGGAGAATTTGATTTACTTTACTGCTATTTGTTGCATCTGTGGTTTGAGTGCTCTGGGTTTTTGGGTACATGACGTGATATTTTGGTGCCTAGATGCGTCGGCGGACTGCTCTCCCGGTCGTGCGCTACTCATCCTCTGAACTTCAGGACCTCTGCTCATTTGCAGCCCCCCTTTACAGTTTATAGTATATCAATGGTGTAGAACATTGGGAATTGCTTGTGGGGGGCGGGGCTGGGCTAGAGGTTCTGAACGTCTGAGGGTGAGTGAGCAGGGTGCTCATATCAGGGTAGTGAGGCCCAGAAGATGCCCTGGGGTGAAATGGATTCTGAAACATGGTCCACCATGTCTGGTCTCCATACCCAAGGACTCCACTACTGGTGGGCCGATAGCTTGGGTGGCCCCGAAATCACTTCCAACTCGAGTGGTGTTATGCAATGCCAGATCTATTAAGAATAAGACTGTAATAATTGCAGATCTTGTTGGGACATCAGATCTGGGTTGCTTCACTGAGACCTGGCTGGATGATAATGCTGGCCCCATATTGGAGGCTGCTCTTCCGGACAGGTACTCAGTGATACACCACTTGAGATCGGACCGCAGGGGTGGTGGGGTAGCTATATGTTTCAAGATGGAATTGCCAGTTGAGAAGGCTGGCTCATTTGAGTGTGCCATGGCTGCAGGTGTAGGCTGTAGGATCGTTCTCATCTACTGTCCACCTGGGGATGAGAAGCAGTTCCTCCAGGAAGTAGCGGACTTCATGGTCGACATGGCATTTGAGTCATCCAGGTTGATGGACTCTCGTGATTTGGGCAGGACTTCCTCCAGTTGATGATATCTCTGGGCTTTACACAGGTTGTTGCCTCTGCTACCCATAAGTTCAGTCACTCTCTTGACCTGGATTTCCTCCTGGGGATTGAAACCTCCGACTTGGTGGTGGAACCAGTCAGATGGTCAGATCATCACACTGTACGGTTCAGTTTCTATGCCCCCCCCCATATAGGCCTGCCCCTGTGGAGATGGTCAGATACCGCCCTTTGTGGAGTGGTGTTAGCTCTATCAGCGATTCTGTTGGCAAGTGGGAGTCCAGACAGCCTGGTTCAGGCCTATAATAAGGTTGTTACTATGGCCCTGGACTCTATCACTCCCATCCTTTTTCATCCTCTCTCTCTTCATCCTCAGTCCCCATGGTTTGATGGAACCTTGAGGAAGTTGCGGCAACTTGGAAGAAGGTTAGAAGTCAATCAATCTGCAATCACTCATAACAAGGCAAAGTTCCTGTCCAGGGAGATTGCTGCTGCTCAGAATTGACTGGCTCAGCTCTTTCGCATCATGGACAGGTTGTGCAACCCAACCTGTATTCAGGTTTGAAGAGCCTTTTCACAGATTGAGCGTGATGAGCTCACTCGCTTCTTTGCGGATAAGGGGGACAGCATCAGGGCTCACTCTGTGGGAGCTGATAGTGGTTGGCATGCGGTCACTCCTCCTCAGTTTACCTGGAGTTCCTTCGACTGGCTGGAAATTGTGAATGTTGTGTGGATTGCTCATGGTATGTGCCCAATGTGCTGTAGTTTGGACCCGGGCCCAACTTCCCTGAAAATGGGTTGTTGTGACATCGTAGGCCCGGTCCTAGCACGGATAATTTGATGCTCTTTAGAATCTGGTGAGTTTCCTAGCTCCCTGAAGGAGGCGGTGGTGACATCTTTCCTGAAGAAAGCTGCTCTGGACCCAAGCTGCTTTGCAAACTAGAGACCAATCTCAAACCTCCCCTTTGTCAGGAAGGTAATTGAGAAAGTTGTGACACTACAACTGGAGAACCACTTGACCATCCATGACATCTATGAACCTCTCCAGTCCGGTTTTCATAAGAGGCATAGTACTGAAACTGCTCTGGTTCGGGTGCTCAATGGTCTCCTGATGGTGAGAGATCAGAAGCTCCATTTTATCTTGGTACTTCTTGATCTCTAAGCTTTTGACACCGTGGACCATATGGTGCTTCTCAAGTGCCTGAGGTTCATCTGTGGCCTGTCTGGTACAGTTCTCAGATGGTTTAAGTCCTTCCTCACTGGCAGAACTCAAAGGGTGGTGTAGGGGAATTTTTCCTCTGATTCATTCTCACTGCCATGTGGTGTTCCTCAGGGCTCGGTGTTGTCCCCCATGTTGTTCGCGATGTACATGCTGCCCCTCTGAGATATTGTAAGTCAGTATGGGCTGAGGTTTCACTGCTATGCTGATGATACCCAGCCCTACCTGTCTTTTGCACCCAACCAGGATAGTGCGTGCTTGGTATTTAATAACTGCTTTGCAGAAATCCAGGATTGGATGAGCTCCAGCTGGTTGAAGTTGAACTCTGGAAAGACTGAGGTGATGGTAGTGGATCCTGGTTACTGGACAGAGAGGTTGGGGGCTGGCCAACTCACCAGACTTTGTCTTGGGGGTATCCAGCTTCCTTCCTCTGAATGGGTGGGAGACCTGGGGGTGATTCTTGACAACGGGCTGACACTGTGTTCGCAGGTGTTGGCAGTCATCAAATCCTCTTTTTACTATCTGAGGAACATCGCCAGGGTTAAGTACCTTGTTCCATCCGGCGACCTTCCAACATTGATGCATGCCTTTTTTATTTAGTTGTTTAACCAGGTATAGGCCTTTGTGACCTCACGCCTTGGCTACTGCAACTCCCTTTACCTAGGGCTTCTTGAGGTTGATATCTGTCACTTGCAGCTAGTGCAGAATGCTGCAGCATGGTTGTTGATGGGGACTCCCCGCTCGAGTCACATCACACCAGTGCTGTGCGAACTACACTGGCTGCCTATTCAGTGGCAGATCACCTTCAAGGTCAGGCTTCTGACCTATAAGGCCCTGCACAGACTGGGCTCAGACTACCTGCAAAAGCTCCTGTACCCCTACTGCCCGGGGCCACCACTCCGCTCAGCTGACGATGGATTGCTAGAGATTCCCAGGGTACTTCTTAAGACATCGGGGCCCGTGCATTTATGTATGTGGCCCCAACCCTGTGGAATTCTCTACCCCATCAGATATGTGAGTGCATGACTGTGGAGAGCTTAATGAAGGCCTTGAAGACACATCTGTGGCTTAGTGCCTACCCAGACTGATTATTTTAGCTATTTTATCCATGTTTGTTATTTGGTCATACTGCTATGTATTTTATAGTTTTTACATGTTTATTATTGTACAGTGCCTTGATGCATGAAAGGCACTCTAAAACTAAAGTTTATTATCATTATTATTATTATTATTATTCCTCAAACAATACAATCCTTCTCTTACTTGCACTATATAGCTAGTCACTGGAAGGCAGGGCTATAAGGTATCAGGTTTAGTGCCTTGTATCTGCCATAGTACCCTTGTTAATGAATCAGTAACAGAGTACCTCAGTTTGGTGCAAGTGTCCTCCTGACCATTGTAGTCCCAGTCACAGACCCTTTCCCAGAGTTCTCTATGTGACCTCTTCTTTCTTTTTTCCTTGTAGCCAAGGCTTCCCAAGCCCCGCTATCAGGCTCACCAGGCTCCAGCAGCTGACTCCCTCATACTTGGGGATGCCCCCTCCCCCCGAGTGGGGCTGCCAAAGCAGAACTGTTGTGGTCAGAGGGGTCAGCATTGGAGCTGGTTCATTGAGGAGGGGGCCAGCATTTTTCTTGTATGCTTTCTTCCCTGGAACCGAGGGCATACAATGACATAGGCAGAGGAGGAGCACGCATGCATCCCTGCGTGCTCTCCTCCATGCGTCTTCCCTCAGCTCCCCCAAACTTACTGCACATCACCTTGTCCCCCAGCCTCTGTCAGGGGGTGAACAGGTGCTGATACAGTGAGTCGCCCCTTCCTGGAGAAGGAGAGTAGTCCTCTGGATGCTCAATCCTTCTCCTCCCCTACCGACCCCTGACAGCCTGTGCTCATTCCTGAACATGGGCTGCCGGCATAGCGTGAGATGTGGCATCCAGTGCCTCAACCCTCAGTGCCACCAGGCCAGCTGGTGGTCTCTCTTTTTTGATGCACAACACTCCTACCCTCACCTGGTTTGTGAGTTCTCCTCTGGGCATGTCCAGTTTGTCCTTTTAAGAATGGAGTCAGTGCACAGTGGGTGGCTGGGAGAAAATAATAGCCCAGCCGCCAGCTCTTTAAAATTCACACCTCCTAGCACAGTCCTGATTGGCTCTGGCAGGAGCCCCAGCTATTGCGGCTATGGCCACTGACTTTTGCCTCCCCTGCTATGGATGCAGCGCAGGTTCCCTCCTGCTACAGATGCAGCATCTGGTCCTCCCTTCTCTGTGCCATGGATGTGGTTCTCTCTCCCCCTGCTATGGAGGTGGCTCACTCCCCAAACAGCAACAAGATGAACTGTGTGGCTGGGCCTGGCCTATTTATATAACCCAGCCACCAGCTCTTTAAAATTCATGTCTCCTAGCATAGTCCTGATTGGCTCTGGTGGGAGCCCCAGCTATCATAGCTATGGCCACCAACTTTCACTTCTCCTGTTGCAAATGCAGTGCTGGTTCCCTCCTGCCACAGATGCAGCATCCAGTCCTCCCCTCTCCATACCACAGATGCATTTCCCACTCTCTCCCCCTGCTGCAGATGCTGCTCACCCCAAAACACCAGCAAGACCCATTTGTGTGGTTGTTACACAAATGGGGAGGATCCAGGCATCACACTCTCTTTAGGATAGCAGTGTGCTCCTGATTTTCATCTACTCCAACAGGGCATGCAATGACCTGGTTCAAAATCCCTACAGAGTCTCCTTTGAGACTTTGGTATTATCCTTATCTCTACCCAGATTTTCCTTACAGTCCCTTGCTCAATTGGTTGCTTATGGAGGCACCCTTTAGCAATAACAGTTTGTCACTGATTATTAACTGTCTCACAATTCACACACAGTTTAAAGAAAAATCTTGCTCAGGCAGGTTGCTTAAAAACAAATGTTTTTACTAAAATACTTGAATAATAATCATACAGTTACAACTAAAAGATGCACTAATTTAGTCACAGAACAACAGAAAATAAAAGTGGAAAAATATACATGAAAAATGCACTATAACTGTTATCTAAAGTCTGCCTTAAGTCTGTAGTAGATTGAGGTCCAAAGAAAGTAAATGAAAGTTTCAGTTTCCTTTGTACTGGCAGTCTTGGGTCTCAGCAGTTTTACTTCTTGTGTCAGGAGAATGTCCCTTGTAGGTGCTCAGCAAAAATGAGAGAGAGACCCTAGTTTGTAAGCTCTTTATGTAGTGGGTGAAAATCCCATAACTTTTAGGCCAGTAGATGGCACCCTTGCACTTTCCCCACAACACAATTCCCAGACTACCCTGTGATGTCACACAGCCTTACAATTATTACACCTGTGAGAGAATTCACACAGGTCTGCCAGAAAGAATGTTCCTGGTCCTCTCACCTTATAAGATGCAACATACCATAACAGTTTCCAGGAATCAGAGCATTCTGCTTCTGAAGTGCACGGTTTATGACAGGTAAATGGATTTTGGCATATCTCTGTAAAGGCACCTGAAAATGCAACCTAAGCTTACTGGCAAGCAGCTGCCCCTCAGGTCAGAGGAAGGTCAAACATTTTTAAAAGAAATCCAGTCTCTCTTTCTATGTGATCCTTTGCATTAACACTGGCATTCTTGTGGCATGTACATATACACAGAATCACATAAAAATATATAACAGAATTATATCTGCAAATAATGACTGGCAGTTGACTAGCTCACCACAGGCACCCTGTCATTTACTATCATTTTACTATCCAGATAGTTTAAAAAAGATGAGAAGTTGAAGATATCATGACATTGTGAGAACAAGATATCATAATAGCTTGGTACAAGAAATGACTCCATCTGGTTAGATACAGCAACTAAATAAACTATATCAAAAGACTGGAGAACTGGAGGAGCAAAGTGGTTGACTACAGGAGCAAGCTTTAGAAAGAATATTCATAAATATATCACTGAAAGAGTTGTGGATTTGCAGAACAAACCTCCATCTAACAAAACATTTTATTTATTTATTTATTAAATTTTGGTGACTGGGTAGGCCCACTGAGCCCCGAAGGTCCCTTTTTCTGGGGCGGCCCAGGATTACAATAGAAGTTATAAGAATGAACAAGGACATAAGGAACATTTGAGGCATTGTGAGTTACATCATGAGGTGGTTACAGTAAAGAAAAATAGTGGATACAGGCATGGTTACAGGCATGGTAAAAGAAAAGCAGTGGATGCAGGCATGGGTACAGGCATGGTTATCATCATGACATGCAAGCAATTGGTAGTACTTTGCATATAGTTTATTCAGGGGTTACACGTGGCCTCTGGTGAGCAGTCTGCATAAGGCAGGTAGTAGGAAGGTTAAGCTAGGAGACGGGAGTTGGAGAGGAGGGGAGTACCTTAGGAGCTTTAAGAGCCATGACAGTGGCATGTGCTTGAGGTTAGTAGATGGGACTTAAGCCTGGTGTGGAAGTTCATGAGTGAGAAAGAGGCCTGGACGTGGGGAGGGAGCTTGTTCCATTGGCAGGCTGCTTGGGAGGAAAAGGATCTTCCGCCAGCGTTTGTCGTTACCCTAGGGACTTCTAATAGCATTCTATCTGAGGTCCTTAGGTTCCTTGGGTTGTGTTTGAGGGTTATGGTCCTGGCAATGCTTGGCGGAGCGCGGGGTTTGAGAAGCTTGTAGGCCTGGACAAGCAAGGGGTGTTGGAGGCGGGTGACCAATGTGAGCCAATGAAGATTGGCCAAAGTGTCACAGTGGTGACGTCTCAGGTGATCTAAGGTTGCTAAATGAGCTATTTTATTATATAGGGTTTGCATCCTGGTAATCTCTTGTTTAGCCATGCCCTGTATAATAGGGGCTGCAAAGGTCAGGTTGGGTAGAAAGACGCTGGTAGCTATGGAGAGCCTGGCTTCAGGGATGAGTTGGTCCCTGAGTCGGTACAGGGTGCCAAGTTTCTGATGTAGGGTCCTGGTGACCTGGTCCATGTGTTCCTCGTATGTGATATTCTGATCCAATGTGAGGCCTAAGTATTTAAGGGAGGGGACTACATTAATGGCTTTGCCAGAGAGTGAGGTTAAGGAGAGGGATGAGGACCTGTCAAATCCCAGGGATCTTGGCCCGAATAGCATTGACTTGGTCTTGTCGGCATTTAATACCATTCTGTTCTTACATAGCCAAGTCTCTAGTGAAGTGAGATCCTTTTGGAGTGGAAGGTCTAGGGCAACCACGTCACGCAGGGGTTGGAAGATGACAGTATCATCAGTGTACTGCACAACCGAGCTCTCCCTGCAGTGGGTACGCAGGTCGTTGGTAAACAAGGAAAACAGGAGGGGACCTAGAATTGAGCCCTGAGGTGCACCCTGGTTTAGGGGTAGTGGGTCAGACATGGTCCCTTTCCATGAGACCCTCTGTGCCCTGCCTGATAAGTAGCTCCCAAACCACTTCAGGGCATGATTGTCTAGGCCTATATTTTGCAGCTTCTGTAGCAGCAAGTTGTGGTCGACGAGGTTGAATGCCGTGGATAAGTCTATAAAGACAGCACCAGTGGGTATCCCTTTGTCCATTGCCCTGAGAACTTCATCCATGAAGTTAATGAGGGCAGTGTCAGTACCATGGTTTGTTCTAAATCCATTTTGGGAGGGGGCAAGGAGCTGATGAGCTTCCAGGTAGTCCCTGAGTTGATTGTAGAAGACTGTTTCTTGCACCTTAGCAAGTGAGAAGAGGAGGGAGATGGGCCTGTAGTTGTTGAGTTTTTCCCTGAGTCCCCCTTTGTAAATAGGGACAACATTGGCATGTTTCCACGGGTCAGGGACTGCTCCTTCCCTCAGTGATCAATTGAGAAGCATGGTTATAGGCCAGGCTAAGGAGGTAGCTCCTGCCTTGAGTAGCCGAGGGTTGATACCGTCGGGTCCCCCTGACCCTTTTGGTTTCAGGTTCCTTAGGAGGTTTAGTACTTCAGTGCATTTAGCCAGTCTCAGGTGAAATGGGGGTCTTTCCATGTGAGGTGGTTCATCTGAGGTAGGGGGAGAGTCTGGGGAGACAGGCAGGTCTTGTAGGCCTCGAGGTCTGAGAAGTGCCTGTTAAGGGCAGCTGATATTTGAGAAGGGTCAGTTGTGAGCTGACCGTTAATCTCCATGGGACAGGACTCAGGCTTTTTGCTGCCCTTGATCAGGTCATTGATATGATTCCAGAATTGCTTGGGGTTGCCCAGGCTGGTTTTCTGGAGGTGTGTTAAGTAATCTCTCTTAGCGAGTTTTATGGCTCTCTTGACTTTGTTCCTCAGGGTTTTTATTTAGTGAGATCTGCTGGGAGGGAGGAGAGCCTAAACTTTTTCCAGGCTTTTTCCCTGAGTAGCCATTAGGGCTTTGAGGGAGGGAGAGATCCACTTGTAGCAGCTGCCTTTAGCCCTCATACTCTTCATTGGAACAAAGAGGTTGGCCGCTGTGGTTAGTTCATCCTGGAAGTATTGCACAGCCTCAGTAAGAGTAGGGAGAAGATTTATGGGGTTCCAGTCCAGACTACCTAGGTAGTGATTGTATTGTAGTTCAGAGAACTTGGAGAAGTCACGGGCGGAGAGAATTCTAAGTTGGACCTTGGGTGGTTTGTTTTTCCATATACAGAAGATTGGGGAATGGTCACTCAGGGAGTCTGCCACTGTGCCCGCACTCTGTATGTAACCCCTAGATGGCGCTATCCCAGGAGCTACTACCCCTGCCTGATTTGCCACTAACAGGTTGAGGGGCCTGGATCCAATGGCGGGTGCCTCCACCCAGAGGTCAGGGTTTGCAATAGTTAAACTAACTTGGTCACAGCCCTCTGGGACACTGCAACCCCCCTTTCTTCCCACTAGTGGCCCACACAATATATCAGAATTACCTTCATAGTATACACTTACCCCAGGTCTGGTTCCGGCACTGGGACCTCCTGTGAAATGAGATACAGTGCAACAATCACAGTACAGTACTTTAACATAGACAAATACCCAGGCAGTATAACTTTGCTGAAACAAGCAGCTCTGATTTATTTAGGGGATATAGCAAGGACAGGGGAAATCAGGTTAATTAGCTTATCACTCTAATAATTCATTTCATGGCTCTGTGCACAGGCCTATCCCTATCAGTTACTGTCCCTGGGTACCCAAGCCCTAGTGGCTAGTCCAAACCGTGGCAGCTGGTAGGGCCCTTTCACACAGAGAAAAGAGAATTAAACAGTCAGCAGTACAGTAATTCCATTTTGGATTTAATGTGGCAATTCAACAGGGGCGACCCTGAATTAGTACTCACGACCTCCAAATAAGATAGGGTCCTTGAATGTCAGCAGGGCTCACTTGAGGTACACAAACCTCTTCACACATCCATATAAAAGAAAGCACTATACCAGGCAGGCTGCATCTGTATCGATCGCAATTACTGCACAATACCCGGAGAACACACAGCAGATTCAGTTCCTGACAGACCGAGCAATTTTCAGCAATTCCTCCAGTCTTCTACAGGGTGAGCCTGGTTTCTACTCTTCAGAGATCCTTTGATTCTTTTCACAGGACGGATTCAGTCCTAACAAGCTGTTACACAAGCTGCAGACGGAACTCTGGGCCTTACACACGTTTTTGACTAAAACTGCACACTGAAAAGCACAGGGCTCCTTCCTTCTTCACTGCCAAAGCTCAACTGAAACTCCAACCGACAAAACCGGGCACTTCCTTTGAGTTCCTCCCAGTTCTTGACTGGATTGGCTGTCACTCACAATAGACTGCTGCTGTTGGTCCAAAAGGCACTGAAGTCTAAACTACATCTCCCAGAGTCACTGCCCATACAATCCTCTTGTGGCTGGCTCAGATTATGAGTCCAAGTTCTGATTCGTCCAAGGCACCATTTTAGAGCTAGCTTACCCCACACTGATTGGTCCAGTTCAGCAGTTCAAAACTAGAATGGGAACTAGCAGACACAGTTCTGACTGCAAAGAAAGCAGGTTAGACAAACTGTAATTTCATTATTACTCTAAATAATTTCTGGCAAACAGTTACATCTTCAGATAGGTTCCTTTGCACTCCTAGTGGCTGCAAAATGAAGTGAATTGGCAGCAGCTCGAGTGGTACTCAGAGAAGCACACAGTCCCCATACAACTAATTATGTCTGCAAGCAGACAGCTCTTAAAGAGACAGTACCAGAGGTTCTAAACACACTCACTGATAAATGGCTTAAATGCCAAACACCATTCAGGCTTGGAGCATTCAAGCAAGCTCCTGGAAGTCTTTTGGGAACCCCCATTTGCAGGGGGGTTACATGTATATTAGTGGGGTTAGACACCAGAGCCCAGTCAAGGGTGGTGTGGTTCCCAGTTTTGTAATTAAGTCTGGTCGGTTCAGAGATGACCTGCGTCAGACCTGCTTCATGGGTAAGTGACTTCAAGGCATGACCAGGGTCCTGGGCCCAGTTAATGTTGAAGTCACCCAGGATTAGTTGCTCCATTGTTACCTTGTTAGCCGTATCGTTTGTGATGGCTTCAAGGGATTTGAGGGCTGATTTTGGTGGGTAGTAGATGCAGCCAATTGTTAGTTGTTGGGCGTGCCCTAGGGTTATCCGGATGTATATGCTCTCTCCCTCAGCAGTAGGATTAGTCTGCAGGGGTAGAGATGACATGGAGAGGTCATCCTTAGTACAGATTAAGGCCCCATCCCCTTTTTTGGTTTCTTTGTCATTACGGTAGCTATTGTAGTCCACGACCTGAATCTCGTGGTCATGGATGTGGGCTTCTAGCCAGGTTTCAGAGATGGCTAGTAAGTCCGGTTTGTAGAGGTCCAACCAGGCCTGGACTTCGTGTATTTTTGGTCTAAGACTACATATGTCCATATGCACTATCTTCAGACCCTTGGTGGCTCCCATTGATGGTCCTGGGGGGATGCTACCCAGGTATTGAGTACGTACGGGCCAGGGTTAGGTTGGATATCACCTGATAGGAGAAGTAGCAAGACTAGTAACCTGAGCAGTTTAGTGCTAGGTATTGAGATGAGGTGTCTTCGATGCATCCTGCTCATATAGTAAAGCAGGTCATAGCATACATCCATTTTTATGATCTCATGCTCCGTTAAGAGACTAGATATACTTGAGATAGGGTAGCTGCTAAGGAAGTCATGTGGGGGGATAGTATGTAGATTGCTCACTGGTTCTGGGGGGAATGGGTCTATGAGCCTGTCCACCCAGAGTAGGGTCAGTGAGTAGATTATGGCAAGTAGTACACCCCTATTTGGGGAGGGACACTTGGGTTCCTAGCACACCAAGGAGGGTGGAAGGAAGCATGTACTAAGTAAGGCATTATTATTGGATGATGTCAGCGTAGCGTAGGTAAGAATAGGGTGCTCAGAGTCTATCTGACTTGAGTCTGAAGGGTGGATGGCAGACACTGAGGGCTTCCTGTTTTCAGCTGCAGAGCTGTCGCACAGGCAGTTATAAGGAAGTTGTCTGCCTGTTCAGTGAAGCTTAGGGGAACCTCAAACTACAACTTCCACTTGTAGCTGCACCGGGAAAGAAGTAGAATGATAATGCAGGCCATATTGCCCACGACTGAGTACAGTGATTTGTGTAGAAAGACCAAGAATCCCTCTAGTGGCAGGTCTGTATAACCTGCTAATGGAAAAAAAAAAACTTCTATTACACAGTTGAAATGCGCTTAGTTCTATCGAAAATCTATGTGTAAAAAGTGCCAGGTGGCTGAAGCAGGGGAAAAGTCCTGGCCAATCAGAGCGGGTTTGCTGGAAGCACCCATGTTCCGATTGGCTGCGCTGTCCCGTACCTTCCAAGGAGCTGCAGGCGGGCGTCCTGGTCTCGGTCGGTGGCTGGCTGGGTGCCGGCCGACCGTGGGGGAGATGAAGCAGCCCTATTCAAGGGCAGGCAGCTGGAGAGAAGAAAAAAGAGCAGGTCTTAAATAGCATAGAGGTTAGGATGGGTTAGATCTGAGCAGTTTAGTAAGACAAAAGGTAGTTAGACTTTTCGGTGCCAAGACAGAGTGCTTGGATGGGGGAGCTGCAGGAGGAGCACTGAGACAGAAGAGGTGTAAGCACTTTAAAACACTAGTAGAAATTACAATCCAGCTAATACAGTTGAAAAACTTCTATTACACAGTTGAAATGTACTTAGTTCTATCTTAAATCTATTGTAAAAAGTGCCGGGTGGCGGAAGCAGGGGAAAAGTCCTGGCCAATCAGAGCGGGTTTGCTGGAAGCACCCATGTTCTGATTGGCTGTGCTGTCCCATACCTTCCAAGGAGCTGCAGGTGGGCGTCCTGGTCTCGGTTGGTGGCTGGCTGGGTGCCAGCTGACCATGGGGGAGCTGAAGCAGCCCTGTTCAAGGGCAGGCAACTTCCAAGGAGCTGCAGGTGGGCGTCCTGGTCTCGGTCGGAGGCTGGCTAGGTGCCGGCTGACCATGGTGGAGCTGAAGCAGCCCTGTTCAAGGGCAGGCAGCTTTCAAGGAGCAGCAGGCGGGTGTCCTGGTCTCGGTCGGTGGCTGGCTGGGACGCTAAATGTTACATATATCTGGAAAAAGCAAAAGAAGTGATCAAGTGATCATTCCCACAGAATTTGGTGTGGCAGTCGACCAAAGAGCTTTATTACTGCCATAAGCAAAAGACTGCTATTTTATCCTTAATACCGATTTTGATCAAAATGTAAAACTCAAAGTAAACACTTTAAATGTCATTGTAAAAACAGCTCAAGTTTCTCCTTCACAGCCTTTTGTTTGAAATGGTTCACATAATTACATCTATGAATTTTGCATGTGGCACAGAGAAGTGATAAAACAGATATTTGTGTTTCAATATAATACAGTGAAAACTATTAAACATGGTTCTACATTAAATGGTTGTATATTATACATCAATATGATTATGTATAAAAAATGGTTTATTTAAAAAAGTGCATACATATATTTTTAAGGTAGAGAAAATTCATACAAAACAGTTAACAGAAAAAATGCAAAATACTTAAACTTTTCATAAAAGAAAATTTAACAGATTAATTCAAATTATTGACATTTTTCACATTACTGTTTTGTACACCCATAGTTCTATGAGGCTTAAAATAAAAACAAATTGAAAATAAAATTGTAAATAATTAACCTGTTAATTAGTCACTGAATTCCATTATCCACCCAATACGCAAGCAATAACACACGGCAAGATGTGGGTTATCGCCTGATAAGAGCATGCCCAGGGAAGTACTAAGGCATGAGGCACCTGCAAGAACAGCGAAGTCCTGGCTCAAGCTGAAGGCAAGTTGAAACCACTCTGATATAGGAACGAGTGGCAATGGGGGATGTATTAATATATTATTAATCGAGAGTGATCAGTAAAATATATATATTTTTAAAAACTGTTCCTGGAACATGCTTGTTTCTAGAGCATCTGTGCATGAGTTGCTCTTCACAGAATAAGAGTGTCTCACGTGCAGGGAAAAGGAGCACTCTAATTGGTCGTGAGCACTCCCTCGATCTATAATTGTCAAATGACTGCCAATATCCTTTTTTTTCGTGGCTTAATGTGAAATTGACGTGCAGCATGCTCCCAATATGGTGGCTACCTGAGCTCTGGATACTTTGCTTCCTTCCAGAACGTTTATAGAACTATTGACGTCACAGTCTCGTTACATCACATTTACCAGACTGGCTGATTGATTGGACAAGTGAGTTTTGAAAATGGAGGGGAGCTTTTTCCCTTCTTCTAGCTTACCTTTCAGGGGAATCTCTGCTAAAGAATTCCTTTAGTGTTCTATTTTGATTCAGAGTTTTTGACCATTGAACAACTTTTAAATAGAGATCTCCATTCTAATAAAAATTATATTTCAATGACAATCATAATCAGAGAAGCAGTTTGTGTAAGTCTCATTACTGTGTTGCTGTATGTGTTAATTCTAAGAACCAGATTTTCTTAAATAAATCCTGTTCCAAATATCATACAGTTCCATATTGCAGCTAATTTTTTTTACGTAGTATTTATCCCTCCTACTGCCTCCTCTCACCACTCAATCAGACTTCCTCTGTTGCGCTATCCTTCTTTACAAACTGGATTCTGCCCCTAGAGCACCTGGTCCATATACCCTTGATTGCCAGATTATCCCCCAGTGGGGTGAAGGGAGCCCCCTACTTCCCCCGACCATTGATTGTGGACACCGTGCAGCGGAGTCTGCCCCTATGATCCAAGGCCATGCAATGAGGAGTCGTCACCTAGGTGAGGAGAGGGTGATTTTCCTGTTTCTCTTCCCCCAGAGCTGGTGTGCAGTGAGGGCCAATGAGCAAGGGGGCACGATGAGATGCACCTCCTGCTCCGCCCCTCTGCCAACATCTGTCCTGGAACCCACGCTGCTACCTCCTTCTACCGCACCTACCTCCTGAGCTCCCCCAGGAGGCGGTATTGTGGCAAGAGCTTGCAGGTTGACCCCCCCAGAGAAGGAGAGCAGCCATCGGGTGCTCAATCCTTCTCTTCCCCGGCCGACCCCCAGCGGTCCGTGCTCGTTCCCGAACACAATTGCAGCTCATTTTAAAGCAAAAGATTTCCTGTGAAAATATGATATGATAGATCTCCATATTTTATATTTAAGCAATGATGCACTCCAGGGTTTAATATATCATGAGATATCGACATGCCTTGGGTGCGCTGTGAGGCACAAGGTTGCAGGCTGAGTGTCTCATGCAGCCAAGAGTGATGATATCCCATGATATACCACACACTGGAGTGCATTATTGATAAAGTGTATTTTGGAATGCGGTTATCTATAAAAATCTAAGCATTTTCGCTTTATTATGCTGCACTGTAATTGTTCATTTCTTATGTTATGCTGCACCAGATATGTAGCTAGTGCAGCATAACAGTTTAGAATAATACTATGTCAATCCTGACAGTAACAGCTGGGCTACCACGCCTTGTGGTTATGGTCACTTAACCTCTTGGGCTTCGCTCTTGAGGTTAATGATGCAACCATGGAAACCACTCAATGTGGTAGCCAGCTTGTTACCGATGGGACGACATCAATTATTCTCTATATTATGAACTGTGTCCATTTTAAATTTAATATTAAAGATTAAAAAAATCTGTTTCTTTATCCTTTTTTTCAAATGAATATGCGTACATGTTAAACAAATTGTCCTGTAACTTTTTGTTATGGCCACTAGGTGTCAGTATTGTAGAGGGACTACAGTAGTATTACTATTGAGACACTCTTGTCTACGGTATTACCTCCACCCCACACTGTTTTGTAAGTGTACTGTGGAGAAGTATGGAGTTCCACAAACTGAGTGAGGATTGTAGTCTTTAAATGAAGACTCTATAGCAATGCTTTCAAACTTTTTTACCAAAAGCGTGGGTTCAGCTGACTATGTCCGTGGCTTCAAAGTGGTGCCCTAATATTTTTCTTTGTTGCAAAGCCATTGGTTTGTGCTGACTCCACCTGGGGACTCCCCTCCTTGATTTTAAATGAAAACATCGTGGCTGAAACATTAATCAAGACATCACAGTTTCTTTTTTAATAGCCGCAGTCTTGATTGTAAAAAGTTAGTGACCAAGGAACCTCTGGTTTCGCTGTTGGCACGAGGCAAAGGTTGCAGTTTGAGAAGCCAAGTGACTAATGGCTTCGGGAGGGCATTTTGTGACATTAAAATTGCTGTTGGACATTGCAATTAGCGCCAGCTAGACTAAGATGTGGAGGGTGGTAGTAATACCACAGTGTTAGTGTCCGTGGTTAGGGCCGATATAGGCACACTGCTGAGAGTTTGTTTTCATTTTTTCATTTGGCACTGCTGCTGACTGTGACTTTACCATGTTGTCAGGGTGCCTTGCAGTGAGGGACGTGGAGAACGTTCTGGTCAGTGGAGTCCATTGGGAGTGTGGAGGTTGGTGGCTGGAGGCATTTTGAAGCCGTGATTATGTAGTGGGATATAATCACGGCTTCAGATACCTCTCAGCTAATCAGCTTTTAAGATTTTTTTAATCACGTTCATAATGTATGCTACAGAACCCTCTTGGCCACATTGGAAGGGAGCACAAGCTCAAATAGATTGTCCTGGTCAATAATATTCAATTTCAAATTGAGGTGGTCACAATTATGGGACAGGAGTCATGGCTGTTGCCAAAGTTACTGTGGTTGCAGTTATGGCAGCAGAGCAGGTGAGAATATCTTTAGTTGTGGTAGATGTGGGGGTATTATAGGTATCATAGGTAATTACAAGCCAGAAGATAGTATACTACCCTATAAGGCTTGTCAAACATAATTAAATTAAGAATTTTCTGTTATCAAAATAACAGTCAATTCCATTCTTAAATTCGGTAATAGTAGTACTATCTACTAATTCTATTGGCAAAGCATTCCAAACTCCCACAACTCTACAACTATACCATTGTTTCCGTAAATCATGCACCCATGCATGTTGATATAGTTGTTTGGCATGTTTCCTAGTACTAGTTCTTCCACGGTTTCTTATGAGCCCCATTTCTCCCATTAAATCTTCATCATTCATATTTTTATATAAAAAACACAGATCACCCCTTAATCTACGATAGGATAATGAATAAAGATTTAGACTGAGTAATCTTTCATAATAAGTTTTGTTCTTTATTCCTTTTATATGCCTAGTTAGTTTTCTCTGAACCCTTCTATTGATGCAATATCTGCCTTATTTTGAGGAGACCAAACCTGGGCACAATATTCAAGGTGAGGTCTCACTAATCACTGTAAAGTGGATCAATACCTTCCTATCCTGCTTACAATATTGTTTGAGAATGCAATTAAGGTTATGGATTACCTTCCTAATTTGGTTCCTACAGTGTAATCTAAATTTCATATCATTAGTAACTGTAATACCCAAATCCCTTTCCTCTGTTACTTCCCCCAAGATGTTATTGTCCAGGAGATATAATTCTCTCTTATTATTCTTACCAAAGTGCATTACCTTACATTTGTTTTTGTTTAATTCTAACTTATTTAAGATTGTCCAATTGTATATTAAGTCCAAGGCATGCTGCAGGGTAGCTTTTTGTTGAACATCATTAACCACTAAGCCTAATCTATAGTCATCTGCAAATTTATACATCCAAGCGTTATTATTACTCATTGCTAACGAAGCGATGTATATATTAAATAAACAAGGGCCCAAAACAGAGCCCTGGAGGACCCCACTAGTCACCGGAACCCAATCAGAATATTCTCCGTTAATAACCACTCTCTGCCTTCTCGCATGAATCCAATTAGAAACCCATTTACAAATATTACTAGGCAAATTAATGGCATCCAAAACTGTCAATAAATCATTGTGGGGTAATTTGTCAAAAGCCTTGGCGAAATCAAGGAAAACCACTTCCTCCGAATTTCCCACATCCATTTCTCGGCTCACTTTTTCGTAGCAGGACAATAAATTTGTCTGACGATCTATTTTTGGTGAATCCATGTTGTTTAAGATCAATTATATCCTGTCTTTCCTGATGTTCTATTATGATTTCCTTGATTAATCCCTCCATTATCTTACCCAATATCGAAGTTAGGCTAATTGGTCTAAAGTTTTCGTGCACAGTTCTAGACCCTTTTTAGGATAGGGACAACATTAGCCAGTCTCCAGTCCCTAGGAACCAATCCCATATCCATAGATGCCTGGAAAGATAAGTTATTGGTTGGGCCAATTCCTCTGCCAGCTCCTTCAAAATCCTTGGGTGCATTCCATCTGGTCCTGGGATTTGTTGACATCAAGGCTAACCAAATGTTTATATATATTATTGGGGTTAAAAATAATTGAACCTGGTACTGGAGATCTAGTAGTTTCATATAAATCTTCATTGGTGGTATTATATACTGAACAAAAATAATGATTCTGGATGGTAGCCATTTGTTGGTTAGAAGAAATAAGTCCTGACTCGGTAGTAAATGGTCTTATATTACTGGGGACCCTCCTCTGTTTATTGATAAATGAAAAAAAGGATTTTTTATTATCCTTTACCCTATCTGCAAGGTTAACCTCACATTGGGCTTTGGCCTTCCTGATGTTTATCTTTATTTTCTTGAGGCAATCTTTATATTCAGCATATATTTTTGGTGATTTAGATAATTTTTTTTTTATATAATCTATTCTTCTTATTAATTAATTTTTTTATTATAGGTGAAAGCCAAATAGGTTTCAAGGCCCTAATACTATTGTATTTTTTAATGACGGGGATAAACTTGGTAGTTAAGTTATCAATTTTAGTTTTAAGGGATTCCCACATATTATGTATCGATTTATTAGCAAAATCAGTTTCCCAATCCCAGCAACTTAATTTTATTTTCATTTTATGAAATTCTGCCTTACCAAAGTTATACATTATGGTTGTACCAGTGGGTTTGGACATTTGAGATTCACTAATATTAAATAAGACCGAACTATGATCACTGTTTCCCAGGGGTACATTTATTTCAACTGAGTTGATTGTCTCACCCATATTAGAAACCAGCAAGTCCAAAATATTATTGCCCCTTGTTTTATTAAGTACCATCTGTTTAAATCCCCCATGATCCATAACATCAATAAACTGCCTCTCGAAAGGAGATGAGCCTAGCCCTTTACCCCAGTCTATATTGGGTAAGTTAAAGTCCCCAGTGATCAATAACCTGTCGGTAGGATCGAGATTTCCAAAAATATCCAACAAGGCCTTATCATCTTCCTGTGACATGGAGGGGGGCCTATATAGAAGTCCCAGAATAATTTTGGGACTATTATTGGGCAATAGTTTAGTACAGGGGGCAGTGGCAGCAGTTGTGGAAGTGAGTACAGAGACCACAGTTGTGGTAGTGGGAACATTGCACAGGTAGTGGTGGTCACAGTAACTGGGTCACTGTGACTTCAGGGGGGGCAGTGGCAGCAGTTGTGGAAGTGAGTACAGAGACCACAGTTGTGGTAGTGGGAACGTTGCACAGGTAGTGGTGGTCACAGTAACTGGGGTTGTAGCAGTGATAGTGATGGTTTCTGTAACAATAGTGATGTTGAGTACAATGGGTCCTATGCACTATTGTGTGGAGTGGCTACACACTGTGTATCTGTGGCATGTAGCCACTCCACACCCATTGCACCCCCTGTGCCGAATTCATCAATTGGGATGAACAGCCCCATGGCACCTGATCCCCTGGTAGCATGGACAGCAATGCGCTGGGGGTGAGTGGGGGACTGCCTGCACTATGTGCCATACACTAAGGCGCACAGTATGACATGCAGGGAGTGCAGAGGAGGAAAGGATACGCTAGTGCGGACCCTCCTGCAGCGGCCATATGTGGCCATACTCGTACACCCACAGGGTCCGCCCTGGCATGACAACCAAATATTAGCACTAACACACCAACACATGTAGCCCGCCCCATCCCTGCAGCCCAGAGACCCCCCCACAGGTGTTTTCCCCATCCCCAGTGCAGATGGTGGGGGAGGTGTCCATTGGACATTGCTGTGGGCTTCCCATAGATGCAACACCTCCTGCCAGGTCCAGGGGTGGTGTGCTCTGTGCAGCTGGGGGGAGCATCGAGGATGTGTGCGATGTCCCAGGACCAGTGCCCCACTGTGTGAGGGGGTGGGACATGGCTGGGGATGGGGCCCCTACAGTGTTCAGGGGTGGCAGGTGGGAATCAGGTGTCTGGGGTGGGTGGTGCCCATTCCGGGGTGGGGGTGGCAGTGCTCCATTCAGTGGGGGATGCCTCTGGGGCAGGCATGGTGGAGCTGTACTGCTGCCACCAGCCACCTGCACAGTCCATAAGTGCATCATTGGCTCCATTGTGCCCAATGCACAATCCCGGTCCCACGCCATCCTGCATGGGGGATCCATTCTGAGTCCCAGCTGGACCACTGGATTGGCCGCCCGCCTGAGACCACAACTCCACCCAATCTGCCCTGCGTGAACCTGCACCCCGGGGGGAGGGGCTGTGGACAGGTGGCCAGCAGTCATGCATGCTGCCGGTGGGCACCTGTCTGCCAGTGCAGAGCTCCACAGGTGGGATACATGACTCTGGTGTGTACTTTCTGCCCCTATGCGCATGGGGCCATTGAGAATACTATGAGTCCAAAGCACTAATGCCCTCCAAATTCTCTCATAACAGGATAGAGGTGAAAAACTCCTTTTGGTACTGCTACCCTATCCCCACCACTACCTGATCTGGAACTAGATATGCTAGAACGATGAAGATTTTGGGGTGACAAATGTGGCAAGACCATCTATCATCCTCTCCTTCAACACTGCTCAGGGCTAATGATGAAGATGGTGATTTGCTGGGCCTGGACCAAGCAGATTTTTGGGGTTCATCAGACATTGTCGCTCACTTCAATTTATGCATATTCTGCTTGTACTACACTTGAACCCAACCCCCAAAAAGGGATTTTTTTTATAACAGGTTCTGACACTGGGGAATAGGCACCCCAGTATTGGGAGGTGGGTATCTCAGTTTTGCATACAGTGGCAGGGGTGTTAGTTGGCACTTGAGGCTGGGTACCCAAAGTCATATTTAAAACATGGGTCAGGCTGGGGGATATCATTGGTGAGACTGACTGGCCATCACTGGTTTTATTGAAAAGGTGGTTAGGCAGAAGAACGTGATACTGAAGGTGGCATTGTGCACCTGCTGCTGGTTTTCTGTATTGGCTGAGTCAGGTGGGGGGGGGGGGGGGGTTACCAGCAGTGGGGATGAGCACCTATCACCAGTTTTCTGTACTGGCTGGGCAGGGTAGGATGGGGAATACCAATGATAGAGCTGAGCACTCAATGCCTGTTTTGTGTAGTGGCTAAGTCGGGTGGATGATACCTCTGGTGGAATTGAGCACCTGCTGCCAGTTTTGTTGAAGGATTGTTGGATGTTAACATGGCAGCCACAGGCAGGAAAAAGCTGTGGCTGTTGTACAACATCTCTGCCATTCCCTGAGAAAAAAAGTACCGAACAGTAGCACATATGTGGAATGTAAAGCAGAGGAACAGTTTCAAGCAGGGATTCGTAGTTTCACAAGAAAACTCATTTCCACATTGCATTTTCCAGCCTCATTATTAGCCAATGACTTCAAAGGGAAAAGTAGGAGAAAGGAAGATAGTGGACAGGATTAGGGAGGGGATTCAGTATTGTTAAACTAATATGTTGAGAAGGGTCCACCCTGAAAAGCCTTCTCACAGCTCAGACTGATACCAGTATGTTTGCATGCTTTGCAAGTGAACATAATCAGCTTGACTCCTAGAGGAGGAGGATAAATCCATACTTTTGAGAAATAGGGTAAACTGCTGTATATGAGCTGTGCCTTGTGTATGTTGCAAGGACTAAACATTCTTTACTTTCAATGTTCAAAACACAGGTAAGCAGAGTAACACAGCTCCTTACATAAACTGATCAATGAGTGTAGGAACTTGTAAGACCTTCCATTTTACTTGCTGTTTACCATGGCATAAGAACGCATTAATTCCACGGGTTGCAAGCCCCATGTCAAGAGAATACAAATAATATGGGATGTGCAACATCTCTGCCATTCCCTGAGAAATAAAGTACTAAACAGCAGCACTTATGAAAGTAGTAAGCAAAAGTACATACATGGAATGAAAAACAGGGTAAAGGTTTCAAGCAGGAATTAGGAGTTGCACGAGAAAACCCACTTCCAACTTGCATTTTCCAACCTTGTGAGTGGGAAGGACTTCAAAGACAAAAGGAGGAGAAAGGTGGAGAGCGATGAGAAGAGGGTGGCGTTAGGGAGGAGCTCCAGTATTCTGAAGCTGTGATAGGTGGTGGAGGGATCACCCCCTAAATCCCTCTCACACAGTTCATACTGATACCAATATGGCATTTCTACTCTGAGGTTCTGGAGCTTGGAAAAAAAATCAGAAAACCCAATGATCTTAATGTTAACAGAAAACAGCTTCTTGGAAGAGAAGAGCAGTATATTGGATTTTGCAGTTCAAAGTCCTTGATAAAAATATATGGCTTGAGTGAAGCCATGAATTGTAATAAATTAATTTAAGCATTGGTGTCGACATTGTTCAAATCCCCCCACAGCCTCATCTAGTTTCATTTATTTTTGTATCAGACATTGTTGCATAGAAAGATAGAAATAAAGAATGTGTCAGCAGAAAAGGCTCAGTAGGTCCATCTAGTCTACCCTACTGACCCTGCTTATCACTACACCCTGGACTATATTTGGTCACAGGTGTCCTTCCTTCCTTTCTTGTATTTATTATACCCATCCCATGTATGTTTGAAGCTCCTCACTGTCTCTGCCCCACCACCTCTTCTAACATGCTGTTTAAAGCATCCACCACCCTTTCTGTGAAGACGTATTTCCTCACATTCCTCTTAAAATCCCTCCTCAAGCTTCATGGCATGTCTCTCTGTTCTAGTGCTCTTCCTCCTCTGAAAGAGACTCCCCATCTGCACCTTGTTCACCACCATCAGGTACTTATACAGTAGGTCTCAATCATGTC
The DNA here is from genome assembly GCA_016271365.2 of Neoceratodus forsteri. Classification (NCBI taxonomy): domain Eukaryota; kingdom Metazoa; phylum Chordata; order Ceratodontiformes; family Ceratodontidae; genus Neoceratodus; species Neoceratodus forsteri. The sequence goes on from CM057458.1 coordinate 562,025,471, forward strand.
CCCTCTCACTCTTCTCTCCTCTAGGGAGCAAATGTTCAGTTCCCACAGGCTCTCTTTGTATGGTTTTTCATGCATCACTTTAGTATCCCTCCTCTGGACCACTTCCACCCTGTTAATGTCCTTGCAGGGGTGCAACCTCCAGAACTGGACACAGTACTCCAGGTGTGGTCTTACACGTGAGCAATACAGAGGCAACACCACCTCCCTTCTGCTAGAAATCCCCCTCCTTCTGTACACCAGCATCTGGCCTGCCTTGACTATTGCCTTGTCACACTGCCCTACCATTTTGAGATCATCAGATATGATCACCACATGGTCCCTTTCTTGCTTGGTAAGAACATCCCCCATCTTATACACAGCACCTGGGTTTTCCTACCCTAGGTGCATGACTTTGCACTTTTTGACACTGAAATCCAGCTGACACTCCCTGAACCACTCCACTAGTTTCCCCAGATCCCTTTGTATTCTCACCACCTCTCCTGGGTGTCCATCCTGTTGCAGATTCTTGTGTCATCTGCAAATAGACACAACTTCCCTTCCAGTTCCTCAGCAACATCACTCATGAAGACATTGAAGAGGACAGGACCCAGTACCGATTCCTGTGTTACTCCACTGGTCACTCTCTCATCCTCTGAGTGACTGCCATTTATCACCATCCTTTGCCTCCTGTCTTTCTACCAGTTAGATGCCCAGCTCGCCACTTTCTCTCCCCCCACTCCCCAGGATGCTAAGTTTCATTATCAGTCCTCCATGTGGTACAGTATCAAAGTCCTTCTAAATTCCAGACAGGCCACATCCACTGCCCTTCCCTGATACACTTCTCTAGTTACCTAGTTAAAGAAATCTATGACATTTGTTTGACATGCACTCCACCCTGTGAAGCAATGCTGCCGGTTGTCCTACAGCCCATTTGTGCCCTAGTGCTCCATCAATATCTCTTTTAGTAGGGACTTCATTAATAAAGCAGTGTCAGTGGCTCAGCAGGTAGCACACTCGCATTTGAGGCTGGGAGATCAGTAGGCTATGGGTTCTATCCACACACCAGGCACTTGGGTTAATATCCCAATACTGACACCAACAACTTAATCTGGTTCAAGGTCAGTTGGCATTCATCTGTATCCCCTCCCCCGGGGTCATGACTGAAAATAGGCAGGATTTTTCTAGTGCACTTACCCGGTCAACAAAAACTAAATAAATAAATAAAAATTTCCCCACCACTAATGTGAGACTGACTGGTCTGTAATTGCTTGACTCTTCCCTGCTGCAGCTCTTGTGCAGAGGGACCACATTGTCCCTCCTCCTGTCCTCCAGAACCACCCCCATCTCCAGAGAGGTGCTGAATAGTGTTGCCAGAAGGGTGACTAGCACGACACTCAGTTCTCTTAGCACCCTTTGGTGGGTCCAATCCTGATCCATCACCTTGTTTTCCTTTAGAGCTTTCAACCCCTGGTGGGACTCTTTCTTCTGTAGATGGATTTGTGACCACTCCTTCCTCGACCTGTTGCCTGTTAATGCATGTTGGTCTGTCCCCTCCTTGCACTGTGAAGACCAAGCAGAAGTATTCATTTAACATTTTAGCTTTTCTTGGTATTCCTCTGCATCTTACCCCCCCCCCCAGTCTCCTGATCCTCACTATACCACCCCTTGCTATCCTCCTTTTGCTTGTGTACCTGAAAGATGCCATATCCCCTTTTTTGACCTGCTGGGTGATTCTTTCCTCATTTTGAGCCTGTGCTGTCCTTACGCTCCTTCCTGCCTCCCTTTGTTTATCTAAATTACCTCACTGTCTGCCTCCATTTGTGTTTCCTTGTACTTTCTGAAAGCTGCTTTTTCCTCTCCCACCTTATCCACCTCCTTTGAGAACTACAGTGGCCTTTTTCTCCTTTTACCTTGCTTATTACCTTTAAACAGTTTGCCATTAACTTGGTTATTCCCTGCTTTATTCTTTTACATTGTGTCTTCACCCCCCTCCCCCCCCGGCTATACCTCATTAAGTTATTTTCTAACGCAATCTCCCATTTCTTTAAAATCTGCTCTCCTGAAATCCAGGACCCTTTCCTTAGGTGCATTTTTCCCCTATCCAATTCATATGCCAAACCACACTGTACAATGACTGCTTGTGCCCGGGGGGCTACCCACTGTGATGTCTGCAATGCTGTCCCTGTTCATAAGTACCAGAGTCTGCACTGCACCATCTTTAGGGGGAGCTGTAACCAGCTGCATGATAAATGCCTTTTTAAGGGAATTTAGGATGACCCTGCTTTTACTTGTAGCTGCAGCCAGGATGTTCCAGTCTACATCTGGTAGATTAAAGTTTCCAAAATTAAAATTTCTCCTTTGCTTGCCATTTTTGCCTATGGCCTTCCCCAGACCCTGTCCAATTTCTTCCCATGTGTTGATGGATTATACACTACCTCCATGCGTATAAAGGCCCCAGACCCCATCTCTAAGCCAATCCAAAGAACCTTTAGTCCCTCCCTTTTCCCACAGTGCCCTTGTACTTTTGTGACCTTTATAAAATCCCTTACATATAAAACAAGCCACTCCTTTCCTCCCTGCCCTATCCTTTTTAAGCATGTTGCAACCTGGTATTGCCACCTCCCAGCTGTGGTTGTCATTGTATCAAGATTGTTATGGCTACCAGATCTGGATTTCCCTCCACAATGGAAGCCTCAAGGTCAGGCATTTTGTTGCCTAGGCTCCTTGCATTGGCACACATGGCTGTCCAGTCTTATTGTCCCTCCCTGTCCCTACATTGCCCTCCCTTCCTGAGTTCATCTTTCACTCTTCTTTTTCCCCCTGATACTGTCCTTCGCCTTTTTATCCTCCCTCTGCTCAACCTCCCTAGTAATTTTTCAGACTCAGATCCACCTCTCAACCCTCCCTTCCCTTCATCCTTCCCTTAACACCCCACTGCCCCGGGGAATTTATTTGATCTGTGCTTTTCTTCACTGCTGCTCCATTTTATTGAGGGGACACTCACTGCCTCATTAACAGTATGATTGTATGGGAGAACAGTCCCATACTGCCACTCTCATGGCCAAATTCTGGCCTGGTAGCCTCTTCTCCTAGCTCGTATCAAATGCTGGACTGGTAGCCTCCCTTTCTATCTCATATCTTCCATCTGCACTTCCTCCCAATGCACTTACTATCTCCTACCCTGGCATAGTTGCCTTTTTCTTATCTAGCTGACATTGCCCCCTAGCTCTTCCGTTGACTCACTCCCCCAGCAATAACAGACCGCATCCCCATCTTCACTTCTCCAACCCCAACACTACCCCAATCAATCCCCCCTTCTTTTGCCCATCGTTTGTGACCTTTTCCTATCTCTTATTCATCCCCCTATCCTTGCTCTTAAGTAGTTTGCTTGAATGACATCATCCCTCTCTATACAATGCCTATCTGCTCTCAACCCTACTCTGGAAGTATTCTATAACTACCCTATTCTCTAACTCCTTGTATCCTCAACCTCTGAGGTTCACTGACAATGTCATTCTCTTTGACCACTAATACTAAGTGTAAAATAACTGTAACCCTGTAACTGATATAACCTAGCAGCACTTACTATGTATTATATGTAATTTGTATGTATCATATATTATTTGTAATTTGTACACTCGTTTTACCCTTGTACCATGTAAACTGTCCCTTTGTTCCCTCCTTCCTTCCTTCCTTGACATGGAGTCTTTTTAAATGAGCCCCTGGCTCAAAGGTGTTGTAATTCCAATAAAGCAAATGAAACTGATGTGGTAGTTATCCTATAGCTACTTCAATGTGTGCACAGTATAAGAAAAGTTATAGTATTGCAGTTTGCAAATTAACAATTGAAATGCGTTGGGAACTCTGCTTAGCTCCACAGAGCTTGGTAGAGCACTGCTGAATAGCAGTCCAGGCCAGCAAGTGAGTGATGCAATTGCATCATTACATTTGGCATCAGTGATGTCACTGAGGTGGGATGCCTTGGCCCTGTCCCTCCTGGCATAAAAGCCTTCTTCAAACATACAAGGCAGTGACATCTCTGTTGGCAGAACAGGAGTTCAAAGAGGACCAACACCCACTTTTTGGGGTATATATTTTTACATTTAAAGTGTATGAAACAGACTAAGAAACTTAAATGTTGAAATGGAGGCATATTCACCCTTTCCAGCATCTGTGTTTGATAGTGTTTCCTATTTTTTCATTTGATTACTCGGGTGAAGCAGCAGATATATTCTGAGTTTTCTATACAGATTTGTAACCAGTAGAGACTGCCAGGCTTATTTCTTAAAGTGTCTTGGGTCAACAGAAAGAAATGTATTTGATAGGAATATTAAGCTCATATAATTAAGTTCAACTCCTTTTGTCACTTTGTCCTATTCTGCCACCCTCACACTCATCACTGTGACTTCTATAAACCCCTATCACTCCCATTACTGGTGTCCAGAAGACTGTCCCATACTGCCACTTTCATGGCTGAATTCTGGACTAGTAGCCTCCGCTCCTATCTCGTATCTTCCATTTGCTCTTCCTCCCAACACACTCTTTCTGCAACTCTGACCAAAAATATTTGCTATCCACCTTCATTCCACCTCTACTGGCCAATCCACATTCTCCTTTCATTGTTCTAAACTGTGGAGTGGGCTCTATCTGTATCCTCTATCCGTAATGCCACTTCACACAATTCACTTTCTCCCTATTGTGAGAATACACAGCCCCCTCCTGTTCCTGCCAAAGCCCACCGTCATCCCTCTCTAACAATACCTCTTCTACACTACTCTTAACCCCTAGAGCCAGGTCATGGGTTCCCCACATCAGAGTCCATCTAGGCAGACACCCGTTGCTCAAGTCACCTACAGTCCCATAGGTCTTGACTCCAACTAGGCCACTCCAGTTAGTCTAAATCAACTGTGCCCTAGATTGCCTGACTACCTGTGTATTTCACTTCTGCCTTGATGTATAATTACCATGATACCTATGCTGGAATATTGTTCTTATTGTAAATTGTAATTTAATTTTTGCTGTAATGTCGTATCTGCTATGTATCATGTGCTTTTCGTTTATGCTCTTGTATTCTTGAGACCTTGTACTTGTACTTCTTCCAGTCCTCTTCCTCCCCAGGACCATTCTGAAAATGAGCTTTACTGCTCAGTATGCTTTCTGGTAGAACTTTTGAATAAATAAATAAATAAATAAAATTGTCTATATCCTCTGAAAAAAATAAAAGAAATACAGAAAAGAATAGTAAAATATGGCTATAGCTCAGCTTTAATTGGTAAGTAAGAAAATAGTAATTCTGAAAATAATTCTGCTAAACGACCTTTGGATATCATGGCCATGACTTTATTTTTATTTTTAAATAGAACCAACATAAGCATACTGAAATATTTAAATGCAGGATTAATTAACATAAAAAAAACACTGAGACACAGGCTATTAGTTCATTTATTGAAGTGGTATCTTTGATTTTTCAGCTTTGTCCACTGTTTGAATTAATGCATATAGTTACTGTACGTATGTAATAACATTTTTAGGACTGCATAAATTTCCCTGATGAAGCTGGAACCCTACCAGTGAAATTATGTAGTCTCAAATTAACAGATCTGTGAACAAGAATAAAAATAATAATTGAGTTGAGTACAGTTTAGGATTTTCTTATTCACTTGTTAGTAAGGGGTTGGGAACCAGTACTCCTTGTGCTATATTTTTCACAACATGACACCGTTGCTCCAGGTTTGAAGGTTGTGCAACATCTCTACCATTCCCTGAGAAACAAAGTACTAAAAAGTAACACATATGAAAGTAATAAACAGTAGTATATATGTGAAATGAAAAGCAGGGCAAAGATTTCAAGCAGGAATTTGGAGTTGCAAAAGAAAATCCACTTCCACCTTGCATTTTCCAGCCTTGTGATTGGGTAAGGACTTCCAGGGGAAGAAAGAAGAATGGTGGAAAGCAGACGGAATTAGTATTCTGAAACTATAATAGGTGTAGGAAGGGCAAATCCCCTAAAGCCCTCTTGTACCTCAGATTGATATTGATACGTTTCCATGCTTTAAGAAGCAAACACAAAAATGGCACAGACATAGCCATGCACATGCAGGGAGCAGCCTGACAAACAGAAAAGAAATCTGTGCATGTCACACACACAGGCAGGTCATGTGCAGTGAGCTGTGGAATGGGGGAGGCAGCTGACAACCTCCTCAGTTGCACATTAGCCAGGAATTGAACAACAACAAAAAACCCACTGAAAAAGAAACTTGCTTCACCAACAAAATCCATACTGGAGCTATATGGTGGTGAGCAGAGGGAAATGAGTCAGCAGACTGCCCTTCTTATTCCCTGGCATTGTGAGCTGATGAACAGATGACTGAAAAGAAATACATTAATCAGTGAGCCAAATCTGACTTACTGACAGCAATCAGACAAACAACTCACTCCAAAAACAGCCTTAGTAGCTAAGCAGGGGTCTCATACTATAGAACACAGATCAGAAACATCCAAGTGTCTCCTCTTCTGCACCTGTGGGGACAAACAGAATGCCACTATTTGGCACTTAGGTGTTGTAGCAGACTACAGAAGTCAGTTCAGTGATGCTCAGTTATGCACATCCTTTGTCCTGCTTCTACTTCTCCATCTCAAAAGTGACGTGGCCATACTCAAAGACACACTGTGTACATCCTTTTGTAGAAGGGAATTGTCAGCCAACTGCTCTCCTCCTCCACTGCACATGACTTCAGGTACTCACTGTGAAGCAAAGTACAGCTGTCTGTTAACTCACTGAGAGATTGTACTGGCTGGTGAACCATGGAGCCTGTGCTATTCTGGTTTTCACAGTTTCCTTCAATTGAGTCCAGTAAAAAGTATATTAGCTAATTGATTAAGGGAATAATATGATTTTCCCAAGCTGATTAATGCCATCAGCTCATACATGCAGACTACTAGGACCTATAGCTTAAGCCATGGATGAACATATCCCAGATTTCGACCAGAAAGGTGCTGATATGGTCACTGGTGCGGATTCAGGATGGCCACAGTAGCTGTTGGGCTACTTACAGGCTCTGGTTATGGTATAGAGGTGTCTACACCCTACAACAGGTACAAAGAAGGGGAACTAGCATTGTTTACTGTAATATGTGCTGCTTTTGTCAAAAATGCCATTTTAGGGCCAAATACCAAACAATGAATTCCTGAAAATTAGGGCCCCAAATACCAATACTCTCTAAGTATTTCAAAAAAGGTATTGGCACACCCCTAATGCTAACTGCTGTATTTGTGTACCAATAAGGGTGCAGTTTTTTAACAGAATCCGATTGCAGTCTATATGACAAGTGCTATATAAAATCCATATTTGTCTTCTTCTGCTATCCATTTATTTATAGACAATGTGGTAACTGGAATGGGCACACTGTGCCACAAGTGAGACCCTGCAAGAAAGAAAACTGGGAGAGAAACATCAGACATAAATTAAATGGAGCAAAAATATGAAGTAGTTAAAAATGCAGAAGCAACAGACAGTATATACAATACGTGGGGATGCAAAATTATAACAAAAAAGTTTATGTCAGCAATAAAAAATTCAAAGAAACAAAATGTGTGATGCAGACCTGGGAACAATTGTCAGAGAGGGCTGAAAAGAGAAAAATGAATTAAGTGTAAAAGAAACACTGGAAATAAAAATTAAATAAAGACACATGCAGAGGGAGGTGGAAGAGTAGTGCTACATATTTGTTTTGATCATAATGTTGCTTACTGCATCTTAATATCATATTACATGTTTGTTAGCAATTGATGACTAAGAACTATGAACTGATTCACTTGCATGACCTTTCCTATTCCTTTTAATTGGTAATGTAGTATACTGTACTTTATGGTTCCACATTGTAAATAGGCTTTTGCTTAATGTCTTTAACCTGTATAAAAATGTACTACTACTAAAATAAATGTTTATGACAATGCATTGATTTTAAATAAAACCAATACTTACTGGAGGTCCTTTGACTATATGTATCAGCCTGGTTCAGTGATAACCCAGTTGCCTCTGAAACAGGTCATTGGTTTTCATAAAGTCAAAAGTCACACCAGAGAATCAGACTTGTACCCAGCACTGACACTGGGAACTGCATTAGGGTTGCACTGCACAGTTGGAGGAGACTACCTGGATATTGAAGTCATTACCCCGGTGGAAGATACAAATCCTAGGGCATTTTTTGAAAAGAATGTGGAATAATCCTAGTGTCTGGTTAACCTCTTTCAATAAAAGTGGTTCTGCAAGTACCCATGGCTGCAATTAGCATGTTGTTGGGAAGTAATGACTGCTGTTTGTCCTCATGCAATTATTACAGTACCACTATTAAATTTAGTTGTAAATGATCTGGAGATATCTCAAATATGAAATGTGGGCACATTTTATTCTATTCTGTTCTGTGCATTCTGCTTTGTTCTCTCCTGTTCTGCTCTGTTCTGTTGTGTTCTGTGCAGTGGTGGTTTGATAGCAACAAATGATAGAAGGACCTCAGCTAAGTATTTTTTATGAAAAATATAAGGTTAAAGTCTATGTGCTGTTTATAGTGAGTATACGGATTAGCATTAAATGTCCACCAAACCCCAAGTCTATGTGCTATTTATCTTGAGTATACAGATTAGCATTAAATGACCACCTAACCCTCAAAAATCCTTACATCTGTTTGAATAGAGTGCATTAGGACTACATTAATAATGTTGCTAAATGTTGTCAGGGGGTACCATTAAGAGACACTTTAACATCACAGTCTATTCTGACTATTGATTGCTGCCGTACACAGTGTAGGGTCTAATTTATTCTTACTTGAATCATTAGGTACTAAGTACACTGTGAAGAAGCCAGAAGGGGAAGGATCCAGATTCATTTCAGTGCAGTAACTGCTCATTGCTGTTTCTGTTTTAAACTTACATTTGTAGGCTTTTAGTGGTACTGTTGCTTCTTTTCTGTCTTTACTTAGAATTGTTTTTGGGCTGTTGAAAATGTAAAACCTAGTTTGGTGTGCTTGTAGTGGTGCAGTTTTCCTTTGCTGTCTTTACTTGCTGCAAATTTTCTGGAGGTGGAGCTAAGTCATATTTGTGGGCTTTCCTTTGCTGTCTTTACTTGCTGCAAATTGGGTCTTGTCTGTCTTGCCCTGTAGTTTAGGGGAAGGGTGCTAATTGTCTGACCTCTGACCTCAGCTACGTGATAACTGGATGTGGAGCTAAGTCAGATTTGAGGTGGCAAGTTGATTTTTGATTTCTCAGAAGAAGCCAGAAGGGGTAGGATCCAAATTCATTTCAGCGCAGTGCAGTAATTGCTCATTGCTGTTTTTGTTTTAAACTTAGATTTGTGGGCTTTTAGTTGTACTATTATTTCTTTGCTGTCTTTACTTAGAATTGTTTTTAGGCTGTTGAAAATGTAAAACCTAGTTTGGTGTGCTTGTAGTGGTGCTGTTTTCCTTTACTGTCTTTACTTGCTGCACATTTTCTGGAGGTGTGGCTAAGTCAGATTTGTGGGCTTTTATTTTTTGAAATTAAGTCAACTTTATTGATTTTTCAAATAACAAACACCAATAGAATACACAGAACGTGAAACTGTCCAGGCAAAACCATGCCCTCCAGCTCCCCTCCTACCTATTCTCCCCTAAAGGCCCCCCTCCCCAGAGTGTGCCAGATAGCCCAGTAGTAGTAGAGTGTCCAAGAAGCCACAAGTCCCATGATGGGATTATATACTAGGGGAACCAGAAGAGCATCAAGGGAAGATAATTCAGGTATAAGGCATAAAGCTTGCCCCATTTTGTGTTGAAAAGGTGTAGCCTATGATGAGTACTGGCAATCAGGCACTCCATCCAGAGACAAAAAGAGAACATGTGTTGCCATTCTCTATAGGATATGGATGACTGAGCTAGCCAATGCTTAAGGACCAACCTTTTAACTGCCATAGATATGAGTGCAATATGATATCTCCTCTCTTTAGAGAATAGTCCCCTATGATACATAATTCAGGAGTGAAGACCCCATCCAGCCCCAGAAGGGGATCAATATGGATTTTAATCTTATCCCAAAGGGGTGAGATCTTCTCACAGGCCCAAAAGATATGAGAAAAGTATGAGTGTTCCCTCTGCATTGCCACATCTAGTACATGAAGGAGAGGGAAGACAATCCATCTTAGCCAATTTGACAGGCGTGTAGTACATGCTGTTTAAAATTTGGTACTGGGTGAGTCTTAGCCTGTCCTGAGTAGTATACTGATACAGGTACTTCCAAATTTGAACCCAGCTGAGAGAGGTATCTAGCATCGGGACCTCCCAGACCTTGGAGCCCTCTAGGTCAGTGGGATGGAGTGTAGAAAAGAGAAGTGAGTATAACAAAGCCATCCAATGGGGCCCACTTGCCAGATCCTGTATCTGTCCTAACAGACCTGGACATTCTGACCATCACAGAGACCTGGTGTAATGATAACAATGACTGGGAGATGGCCATACCTGGCTACAACATATTCAGAAGAGACAGGGCTGGCAGGTAGGGAGGAGTTATGTGAAAGATGGCATAAAGTCTGCAGAGATCCAGGAGGAACAAAATGGGGGAGAGATACTGTGGGTTAAGCTGGAAAGGAAAATGGGGTCAGCCATTCACACAGGGGGGTCTACAGACCGCCAGCCCAGGATGAAGAAACAGATAGGGAGCTGATACTAGCCATCTAAAGAATGGCAGACAAGGGTGAGGTGTTGCTGGTTGGAGACTTCAGTATTCCAGATGTGGACTGGAGCCTCCCAGCAGCAGAGGCATTAACCAGGAGCAGATTTATCCTGGACTGCCTTCAAGGTGCCTTCTTCAAGCAACTGGTCATGGAACCAACTAGGCAGAAGGCAATACTGGACCTCATGCTCACAAACAGGGACAGTGTGATGGGGGTAACAGTGGGGGAGCACCTGGAGAACAGTGACCATCAGTCACTGGGGTTTGAAATCACAGAAGGAGCAGAACTAAGCCGCACAAAAACACATATCCTGGATTTTAGGGCAGCACACTTTGGGAAAATAGGGAGATGCTTGAAAGAGGCATTAATGGGAATGGGATGTGAATCAGGGGTTGAGAAACAGTGGGTAATATTTAAAATGGGGATTACAAGACCAATAGAATTATGCACCAAGCAGGTTAGCAAGGGGAAAAGGACAAGGAGGCCATTATGGTTTTGCAAGGAGGTAGCAGAGAAAGTGAAAGCCAAAAAGATTGTATTCAGGCAATACAAAAGGATGCAGGCAGAAGGGGATAGGGAGAAGTACCAGGAGAAGCAAAGGGAGGTAGGGAGGTCAGTAGGGGAAGCCAAAGTTGAGACAGAAGACTGCACTGTGTTAGAGAGAAAAGCAAGAGCAAAAGAAGGAGGAAACCACTTTGGTTCTCAAAAACAGTAGCAGGAAAGGTCAAAACCAAAAAGCTGGTTTTCGGGAAATATAAGGGAACGCAGTGGGATGAAGATAAGGAGGCACACCAAACTTCCCTAAGGGAATCAGGGAAGGCAGTAAGGCAGGCAAAGGCCCAAACCGAGGAAACACTAGCACAAACAGTAAAAGAAGGGGACAAGACTTTTTATAGATACATTAGTGAAAGGAGAAAGTCCAGAGGGGGTATTGATAAGATCAAAGGGGATAAGGAGGAATGTGTGAAGGAGGACCAGAGAAAAGCATCTATCCTAAATAGATACTTCTGCTCAGTATTTACTGAGGAGAAGGTAGGGCAGGGCCCACAGCTCAGGACCATGGACACAGGGGGAGGGAGGGAGGTGTGCACTAGTCCCTTCACAAAAGAAAGGGTCCTACAAGAGCTCGCTAAGCTCAGGGTGAACAAGGCAATGGGACCTGATGGCATACATCCCAGTGTTGTATTTGGTGGCCGAAAATAAGTACCTTAAACACATCAGGGTCTTGGTAGAAAGAAAAACATGCCCCACAGAAATTTAGGTCTTCTCTGTTTACTTCCATTCAGCACAGATACAAGGGGACAACTGTTCTCAACACACAGACAGGTAGACTCACACAGGAAGTGTACATTCTCTTAAAGCTGCACTGTTGTGTATCATTTCTTAAAGTTATACTACACATAACAATCCCTTTTGACTTAGCTAGAAAGTACGTAGGTCAATAATTCAGAAAATAATATGAAACTATCAAAGTTATTACTGCAATGTCCCTCTTAGTTAGTAATGTCATTAGACTATATCTCTACAAGTCCATTCTCTTTGGTGGACGTCTTATATGTCCTGAACGACATAGTAGGACTGTAGGCTGTTGCTCTGGAATCTGATTAGTGTCAGCAACATCTTGTCTCAATTGCTGTGGTTCCTCTATCTCTTCCTGTTCTTGTTCTGGAAGAAATAATGCTGGATAACTACCCTAACTCTGGGTATCCCTTTTTTGTTCTGTCTCAATTCTAGCATGTAATTAGTCCACATTTTTTTTCTCTCTTCTCTGGTTAGTCAGTCAAAGACTATAGACGACATTTCTGAACTTTTTTTCCACTGTGCCTTCTATCCATCTCTTTGGGCCTGCATACATCCTGACCAACACAAGATCATTGGGTTTGAAGGATCTGGTCTTAGGAAGCATTTCAGGTACTGACTTATAGCCTAGAGGGTGAAGAAGGCCCAATTGAGTTTGAATCTGATGTCCAAACAACAATTCTGCAGGGATATTCCCATGACGCAATGTGGTGTTGTTCGATACATTGTGAGAAAGTCCAGAAGGGCTATTTGTATTGTCATTGGTGTAGTAGGATTAGCTTTGGCCATACTCTTTTTAAAAATCTGAACCAGGCATTCCGGTTCGCCATTTGAACTTGGATGGTAGGGAGGTGAGAAAATATGGTAGACACCATGTTGCTGGCAAAATGCTTGGAATTCAAGAGATGTGAACTGTGGTCCGTTAACCAGAGACAATCACTTGCAGAAAACCATGGGTAGCAAAGATAGATTTCAATACTTTAATGGTACTGTCAGTAGTTGTCAAAAATTTGATGAATTTCTAGCCATTTACTATAAGATTTGGTTAAGAGTAACCACATGGAATTTAAATAAGGTCCTGCAGAATCAATATGCAACCTTTGCCAGGGTTTTTCAGGTGATTCCCAATGGTGAACTAGAGCTCTTGTCAGATTTTTCATTGATACAACACAATCTTTGCATCTTTTCACAACCTGGTATGTGTCTCAGTCAATGGAAGGCCACCATACGTGAAGTCTGGCTAGTGATTTCATTTTAGCAATGCTTGGATGGTCCGCTTGCAAAAGAGTCAACACATTTGAGTGATAACATTGGGGTACTATGACACACAATCCCCACAGAAGACACCCCTCAACAATGGACAACTGCTGTATCTTTGTATAGTGAGGTTGCAGTTTAGCTGAACAAGTCGTGCCTTGTGGCCAACCCTCAAGTGTATACTGATACACTTGTTTCAAAATTGCATCTTGACTAGTTGCTTTTGCAATGTCCTTGGCTAGTAATGGAAGCTGATCTAACTGTTGTAGCTCCATTGCATACTTAACAGTAGAGTCCTCCATATCTTTGAATTGCACTTGAAAACTATCTGGCCCCACCTGGCATACTAATGGCTCCTCTTTAAGTCCCACATCGAACTCCATTTCTCTGGATATTGGAAACCTCGACAAGGCCTCTGCATTTCTATGCTGGTCAGTTTGTTGGTATGTAACCTCGAAATTATAGATAGACAATATTAATGCCCATCATTGAAGGCGGCTAGGAGCTGTCTCTAGAATTCCTTTTTCTGGACTGAAAATTGTCACTAGTGGCTTGTGATCCATCTTCAGGTGAAACTTGCAACCTAGCAAGTACTGGCAAAATGTCTGGACTCCAAACACAATCGCTAATGTCTGTCTCTGAATCTGGGCATAATTCCCTTCAGCTGCAGTGAGTTTGCATGAAGCATGGGCTATCAGCTTCTCCACTCCTTCTGGATCTGTATGGAAAATGAAAGCTCCTATACCCACAGGACTAGCATCACAGGCCAATGTGATAGGTAAGTTAGGGTCATAATGAGTCAAATTATTCACATCGATTAGACAGAGCTTGATGGCTTCAACTGCCTTACTCTGGCCCTTGGTCCACTTCCACGGAGTACCTTAATGTAACAGTTCATTTAGGATAGCACATTTAGTGGCTAAGTCAGGTATGAAATGGTCATAGTAGCGCACCATACCCAAGAATGAGCGCAACTCTGAAACATTCTGTGGTTCAGGCATGTGCACAATGGCTTCCACCTTTTCATCATTCAGACAAATTCCATCTTTGTCAATAGTGTGTCCAAAGTACGTGACACTTGGTTGACAAAACTGGCATTTTTCCTCTCATGTCTGAATTCATTCTGTTGCAATCTCGCTAAAGTATTTTGTAAGTTAAGTAAATGCTCTGCTTCTGTCTTGCCCGTGACAATGATGTCATCCAAGTAAAAAGCAACACCTGGTATATCATCAACTGTTTGCTGAATCATTTTTTGAAAAATAGCAGGCACAGATCTATGGTCCAAACATAACCATTTGTACTAGTACAGTCCTTGGTGTGTATTAATCACTACCAGTTTTTGAGAGTCTGTATCCAGTTCCTCTTGAAGGTATGCATCAGCGAGCTCCAGTTTAGAGAACCCCACACCACCATTCAATCTGTGAAAAAGTTCCTATGGTAAGAGTAAAAGAAATACATCTGTGCTAAGTACTGGATTAAGTGTCACCTAAAAAGCTCCACATTTTCGAACCTTACCACCTGGTTTAGATCCCACAAGAACTGGAGTAGCCCAATCTGAACTTGAAACCTTTTCCAGCACATTTGCTTCTTCTAGTCTGTCCAGTTCTGCCCCAACCACAGGTTTTAAGGTAAAAGGAAGTTTTCGTGGTTTACAAAACTTAGGAACTGCTTTAGACTTTGTAACTAGCTTGGCTTTAGCTGTTGTGGAACATCCCAGGCCTTTCCATAACTCTGGATAAAAGTCTAAAATCTCCCCAAGCTTGGATGGATTACTGCTTTGTGGTACCTGGACAGCAGCAAGTAGGCCAAAATCTGCTGGATCAATATGAATGTTTAGAAGAACCTGAGCATCTCTGCCCAAAATGTTGACACCCTTTTTTGAAACCAGAAAAGTTAAAGGTGTACTGGGAGAATCAGCTCTGTGTACCAATGTGGTAAATGAGCCCTGTGGCTGAATTGGTTACCCTTCAAATGCATGCAGCAACTTATTACAATGAGACAGTGGTGGCTTATCCAGATCAGGGCCATGTTTGATGGTTAATAAAAGTAACTGGGGAAGCAGAATCTACCATTAAATGCAACTGACGCCTCAGTTGTGGCAATTGAAATAACACATAGATAGAAGGAACATCTTTAGTCTGCATTTGTGGTGCAATAGAAACCACTGCACTCTCTGTGCTTTCTGAACTGATCAGCACAGTTCTCCTTCTCCTACAAACTTTAGCAATAGACCCTGATGTTTACAGGCATGACACTGAATTTCTGTGAATTTGCACAAGTCCTTGCCATGCTGAGAAGACCCACATGATGCACATTTATACTGGTCATGCAGTTTGGGTGGCGTGGTTGAATTTTTCTTTGAAAACAGTGGCTTAGACTTAGGTTTGAACTGTTTCAATTTGGGGTTTACTGCAGACACTTGCACCTCATTTTTAGTGTTCCTCTTAGCATGTGCTTCATTTTCTGCAGCCTCATACATTTGTGGCAACTGTAAAAGTTCATTAGCAGACCTCTTGACACTTACAGAAAACAATTGCTGAACATGATGTTCATTATTCAACCCCATGACAAACTTATCAGCTAAATTATTTATTTATTTATGATTTTGATAACCAGGTGAGTGCACTGATCCCAGGGACCGTTTTCAGGCATGACCCAGGCCATAACACATGGTGCAAGGTGACAGTGGAGTACAAGGTAACAGTAATACACATGAAACAGATTTGATACAAGCAACAATAGTAAGCACAATATGTAGGTTTGATGCATAGGTAAATTTGAGAACAGTGAATACAAGGTTTCAATATCGGACATGAGGAGATTTGGTACAAAACAAACAAATTGTAGGCACAGTGTACAATGTGTGACTGCATCATCCAGTGAGCAAGTAATACACAGAATACTCAGTAAAAAATTAGATTCAAGATGCTCCCTGCTCCACTCACACTTGAGAGCTAAGCGTTTGATCTCAGCCAAATAAGACTGTAATGACTGACCTGGTTTCTGCTGGTAACTGTAAAACTGATACTGTTCAGCCCTTGTAAAAGTTATTAAACTGTATTGTGCATTCAATTTAGCCTTTAGCTCATGATATGACAAATCCTCTGGCCAGTCCGGTGCACAGAGATTGCATAAAAGTTTTAAGGTTTCACTCCCCCAGAAAGTACAAAAAGCAGCTCAAATAAGCTCACCCTGTAGCTGATCATTTGCTGATTGTATGGCAGGATTAAGTAATAATCACTGATCAAACTGTCTGGACCATGTATCCCAGTCTGTTCCTGTAAAAATCTCAAAGCTGGCTGAAGTTTCCATGATATTGCACAGTTCCAAACTGCTTACTTGCCTCCAACGCAGAAAGTCACAAAATGGTGCAATTCAGTAAGCTGGACGTATTAAAACTTTCACCATCCTTGTCACCAGTTTGTTGTATTTGGTGGCCGAAAATAAGTACCTTAAACACATCAGGGTCTTGGTAGAAAGAAAAACATGCACCACAGAAATGTAGGCCTTCTCTGTTTAATTCCATTCAGCACAGATACAAGGGGACAACTGTCCTCAACACACAGACAGGAAGACTCAAACAGGAAGTATGCATTCTCTTAAAGCTGCACAGTCTCTTAACATTTCTTAAAGCTGTACTACACATAACACCCAGGGTACTAAAGGAGCTAAGGGTGGAACTAGCAGAGCCATTATCATAACTGTTTAGTGAGTCTCTGAGCATAGGAGAGGTCCCAGAAGACTGGAGAAGGGCTCACATGATCCTGTTCCACAAGAGTGGTAGCAGGGAGGAGGTAGAGAACTACAGACCAGTCAGTCTTACCTCAGTAGTGGGCAAGATTATGGAGGCACTCCTTAAGGAAAGGATAGTGCAACACCTGGAATCCATAGGAACACAGGATCCGAGACAGAATGAGTTTACAGCAGGAAGGTCCTGTCAAACTAATCTCATAGATTTCTTTGACTGAGTAGCCAGAGTGGTGGACCAAGGGGGAGTAGTTGATGTTGCCTACCTTGACTTCAGAAAAGCTTTTGATACTGTTCCACATAGAAAATTGATTACTAAGCTGGGTAGGCTTGGGGTGGGTCAGACGTTGGTCAACTGCGTGGCAAACTGGTTGGTGGGCAGAAAACAGAGTGGTGGTAAATGGTATACAGTCAGAAAAGATGCAAGTCACAAGTGGGGTACCTCAGGTATCAGACCTGGGGCCAGTCCTCTTCAATATCTTCATCAGTGACATTGCAGATGGACTGGAGGGTAAGGTTTGTCTGTTTGCAGATGACACCAAGATCTGCGACAGAGGAGATGATCCAGATAGGGTAGGCAGAATGAGAAGAGATCTGGATAAACTGGCAAAATGGTCTGAAGAGTGACAAATGGGGTTTAATGCAAAGATGTGCAAGATCATGCACATAGGGAAGAGAAACCCTGAAGCCACATACAGGTTGGGAGGGGAGTTGCTGGCAATCACAAGGGAAGAAACAGACTTGGTCATCATCATCATCACAGATGACCTGAAATCATCCAAGCAGACCACTAAAGCAGTAGGTAAGGCTAGAGGGATGTTGGGGTATATTAGTAGGGGTATATCAAGTCGTAAGAGGGAGGTAATAATCCCTCTTTACAAGACACTGGTTAGGTCCCATCTGGAGAACTGTGTGCAGTACTAGAGGCCGTACCTGCACAAGGACATTAACAAAATGGAGGCAGTCCAGAGAAGGGCAACCAAAATGGATTCTTGGACTGCATCAGAAAACATATGAGGACAGATTAACGGAGCTCAATATGTATACTCTAGAGCAAAGGAGGGAGAGAGGTGATATGATCGAAACATTCAAACATCTTAAGGACATTAACAAGGTGAAAGAGTCTAACATATTTCAATATAAGAAAAATAATAGGACAAGAGGACGCAGCATGAGGTTAGAGGGAGGCCGATTAAGGGGTAATGTGAGGAAGTTCTTTTTCACAGAAAGGGTGGTGGATGCATGCAACGGCCTACCTCAGGAAGTGATGGATATGAATACAGTGCAGGACTTCAAACAGGCATGGGATAGGCCGTGCAATACAGATGAGTATGAATAGATAGGCCATTGACAGAGTACTGGCCTATGGCACATTCAAAAGGTATAAAAAATGGAAAGACTACATGGGCCTTGCAGTCCTTATCTGCTGTCAGCTTCTATGTTTCTGTCACAAAATCAGTGGGTAGAGGGGACAAAATCTTTTACAGGTACATAAGTGAAAAAAGAAAATCAAAGGGAGGGATAGTGAGACTGAAGGTGGAGGATGGGGGCTGCGTGGAAGATGGCAACAGTAAAGCTGATGTACTGAACAGGTATTTCTGTCCAGTCTTTACTGAGGAAGAGGATGGTAATGGTCCTGAAGGAAGTACAAGGAGTGGGAACGGTGAAGAAATGGACGCAAGTCCCTTTATATGGGGAAGGGTCCTGAAGGAAATGGAAGGAATAAGAGTTGATAAAGCAATGGGGCCAGATAGGGTGCACCTCAGGGTCCTAAAGGAGCTAAGAGAGGTGGTGGCTGAACCTCTGGCAATCCTGTTTAGCCAATCACTGGAAACAGGGGAGGTACCCAAAGACTAGAGGATGGCAGATTTAGTCCCCTTATACAAAAGCGGGAACAAAGAGGAAGCAGGGAACTACAGACCAGTTAGCCTGACCTTGGTAGTGGGGAAGATCATGAATGCACAACTGAAAGAGAGATTGGTGGGGCATCTGGTTGCCAACGGACAACAGGACCCAAGGCAGCATGGTTTAATGGGGAGGTCATGTCAAATCAACCTCATTGAATTTTTCGACTGGGTGACAAGGGAGGTGGATCAGGGGATTGCAGTGGACGTGGCCTATCTGGACTTCAGCAAGGCCTTTGACACTGTGCCACATAGAAGGCTATTAAACAAACTGGGGAATATGGGATTGGGTAGGATTGTAGTGCAGTGGGTAGGTAATTGACTGGGTGGCAGGACACAGGGGTGGTGGTAAATGGCTGTCACTCCACAGAGGGAAAAGTGACCAGTGGGGCACCACAGGGATCAGTGCTGGGACCGGTTCTATTCAACGTCTTCATCAGTGAAATTGCGCTGGACCTAGAAGGCAGAATTTTCCTGTTTGCTGATGACATGAAGCTCTGTAACAGAGTGGACATGCCAGAGGGTGTAGACAGAATGAGGAGAGACCTGCAGAAGCTTGAAGAATGGTCAAGGATTTGGCAGTTGAAATTCAATGCAAAGAAGTGCAAGATCATGCATATGGGGCACAAAAAGCCTGGAACAACATATTAGTTGGGGGAGTGAGGATATAGCATGCACCAAGCAGGAAAGGGACCTTATGGTTATCATCTTTGATGACCTCAAGGTAGGGGAAACAGTGCGACAAGGCAGCAGGTAAAGCAAATAGGATGCTGGTATGCATAAGCAGGGGCATCACCAGCAGGAAAAGGGAGATCATAATTCTACTATACAAGACACTGGTGAGGCCCCACCTGGAGTACAGTGTACAGTTCTGGTGACCTTACGTATGTAAGGACATAGACAGGGTAGAGAAGGTTCAGAGAAGGGCAACAAAGATGGTACAGGGATTGCATCACAAGTCCTATGAGGACAGGTTGAAGGACTTGGATATGTACAGGCACAAAAAGCCTGGAACAACATATTAGTTGGGGGTGAGGATATATCATGCACCAAGCATGCTATCCTAGATCTAGTACTGACTAACAAGGAAGGAATCACAGATCTCCAGGTAGAAGGTCATCTGGGGGCCAGTGACCATCACATGGTATGGTATAATTTGGCCACTACACCTAAATCATCCCATTCCAAGGCAAAAATATGGGACTTCAGAGGAGCTGACTTTGATAAGATGGCCAATAGAGTTAAGCTAGACCTGGCAAAAAAAAAAAAAACAAGCATTTGTCAATGCTGAATGTTTGCTTGCTGGCATTGGCAGTGGTAGTGTAGAAGTTACAGAGCTGCGTAATAGGAATGGCAGTGAAGTACTGAACTGAAGCCAACCCCACCACCACCCTGCAGAGAGTGACAGGCATTGGGGTATGCGTTTGGGTCGTCAGGCATAGCGGCCACACCATTTCACCACACCCCACCCTGCAGAGACTGACAAGTGTCATGGTGTTCCTTGTGGTCTTTGGCCCTTATGCGCACCCCATTTCATTAGGAAATATGGTGAGATGGGTGCGATATAGGAGAATGGGGTGAAGTTTGGGGCCGAAGAGTCCAAGGTATACCTCGATGCCTCTCACTGACTGCAGGGTGTGGAATGGTATGAGCATCACAGGCAAGAATCCCAAGTCACACCCCTGATGCCTGTCCTTCTCTATAGGGTTGGACGTTATAGTTGAAAACCCTAATACCTCAGGCATTCGTTGGTATTTTCACTCCAAATTTTCAACATGTTTGTTTTGTGACCCCACCTCATGAACAGGGGGAATATCAGTTTGTTAGCCGAAAGCTGCTTATGCACAGTGACTACGGCATTTAGCACCACAGGTGCAAAAACATTCCGAACAGGATGTAAAAAATGACAGCTGTACTCTTTCATGGGGAGGTGTAAAAAATGGCTATGTTGCAAATCTGTAGTAAAAATATTTAAAAATGGTGAAGTCACGAGCGTACATAGAAACTGTGCAACGCACACCCGTAATATAATTAGGTTGGGGATTTCTTACAGCAGATTGTCAACTCAGGCATTTTGGTGCCTCCGATCATGAACAGTGTCACTGTGATTTTCTTTATCTGTGGCGAACAATGATTTCCCACAGCGACCACGCATCTCTGCACTGAAAGTGTGAAAACACACTTCAGCCATGTTGTGAAAAATGACAGCTGTACTGTTCATAAGGAAGTGTGGAAAAATGTCACTGGTGAAAATCTGGACTGAAAATATTACAAAGTCATGAACTAACGAGGGTGCGTGGAAACTGCACAATGCTCACTCGTAACACAGTCATTTTACGGACTTTTGTCACCAAATTTTTAACATAGCCATTTTAAGACCTCTGCTCATGAACAATGTAACTGTGATTTTCTTAATCTGTCCTAAACATTGCTTTCGCGCACCAACAGCACCATTGTGCGCTACATGTGCAAAAACACATTTTGGGTGACATATGAAAAACTGCAGCTGTACTGTTCATGAGGAAGTTTAATAAAATGGCAATGTTGAAAATCTGGAGTGAAAATATTAAATTTGCAAACTTACGAGCATGCATAGGAACTATGTAATGGAAGTTTAATAAAATGGCAATGTTGAAAATCTGGAGTGAAAATATTAAATTTGCAAACTTACGAGCATGCATGGGAACTGTGTAACGGACACTTGTAAAAGTCATTTTTAGGAATTTTTTCACCAAATTTTCAACATAGCCATTTTAAGACCTCTGCTCATGAACAGTGTCACTGTGATTTTCTTAATTTGTCCTGTACATTGATTTCGCACACCGACTGCGCCATTGTGCACTACATGGGCGGAAACACATTTTGGGTGAGATGTGAAAAATGACAGCTGTACTACTCATAAGAAAGTGTGGTAAAATGGCAATGTTGAAATCTGGGTGAAAATATTGAAATTCGCGAACTTACAGTGCACAGGAACTGTCTGGCCACAGTCGTAAACAAGTCATTTTGGAATTTTTCACCAAATTTTCAACATAGCCATTTTAAGATGTCTGCTCATGAACAGTGTCACTGTGATTTTCTTAATTTGTCCCATACATTGATTTCGCACACCGACTGCGCCATTGTGCGCTACATGGGCAGAAACACATTTTGGGTGAGATGTGAAAAATGACAGCTATGCTACTCAAAAGAAGGTGTGGTAAAATGGCAATGTTGAAAATCTGGAGTGAAAATATTGAAAATTCGCGAACTTACGAGCCTGCATAGGAACTGTGCAATGCACGCTCGTAAAACAGTCAATTTTGAGAATTTTGGCACCAAATTTTCAACATGGGGTTTTTGGGACCCCTTCTCATGAATGATATCATTGTCATGGTGTTATTCAGGCCCGAAGGGTGATTTTGCGCAGTGACTGTGCAGTGACTGCGAAATCACCCGCCCAGACTGTCTGCCATGACAGTCATCATTCATGAGAAGGGTCCCAAAACTCCATGTTGGTGAATTGCAAAAATCAAAATCCTGAGATATGCAACAAAGTTGAAACCCCTATCTAGCCCATTATACAGCTTACCGGCATTTCCTCAGTTTGTGGTGGCTTTGAAGAGAGAGCAGATGTGTTCCGGTCACCGAAGATGCGTCGTGCCGAGCTCCGGAGAGTAAGTATGGGGTGGGGGTGTGGGAAACTGGGTGCACAGTGGATGGGTGCGGGTTGTGGGAGGGGCAGGGAGACAACGTTGGACCGTTTTCTCTTGGTAAAGGAAAAAAAGCGATGGCGTGGGACATTTGCCATGCTGGGGTGGGCTCCCAGCGTGGCACAAGAATAGTTGTGCGGGGGCGGCTTCAGCCGGCGAGAGTGGGCACCCTGTCGCCCTAAGGATACATTGCCACGCTGGGGTGGGCTCCCAGCGTGGCACTTATTCTGGGGGGAGGACTGTGGAGCCGATGGGGGATTGGGCACCCCGTCGGCTATATTATTATTGCCATGCTGGGGTGGGCACCCAGCATGGCATTTAAACCTTTGGGGGCGCAGCACAGCCGACGGGATTGGGTACCCGTCGGCTATACATTGCATCTGCGGGAGGGCGCGCACGCACCTGCATGGTGGCGTGTGTGTGTGGTGGGGGGCTGCGCGAGAGCAGGCGATATCTTATCGCTGCTCACTCAAGCGTAGCTCCCCCTTTCAACTGTATGCCACTGCATTTTGGAGCGTGTCATAGACAGCTCCAGAATGCATTGACTTACAGGGGCCACGCCTGCCAGCACACTGATTGAATTGGAGGCGGAGGTGACACACCTCCGAAATCTCCGATGATGGCACTATGTTTCTTGCACATGCGTGCAAGCAAACATAAAAAACACAGGGGAGGGGGTACAGGCAAAATGGGCAAGCATTAAGGATGCAATACTTGAAGCAACATCCCATTGTGTTAGACAGAAAAGGAAGTACAAAAGAAGAAGGAAATCATTTTGCTTCTCAAATACAGTAGCAGAAAAGGTCAGAGCCAAAAGGCTGGCCTTCAGGAAATAGAAGGGAACACAGTGGGATGAAGATAGGGAGGCATACCAAACTGCCCTAAGTGAAGCAGGAAAGGCAGTAAGGCAGACAAAGTCCCAAACTGAGGAAACACTAGCATGGATAGTAAAAGAAGGTGACAAGACATTCTATAGATACATTAGTGAAAGGAGAAAGTCCAGAGGGGGTATTGCTAAGCTCAAAGGAGAAAAGGGGGAATGTGAGGAGGAGGATCCTGTAAAAGCATCTATCCTAAATAGATAATTTTGCTCAGTATTTACTGAAGAGAAGGCAGGGCAGGGCCCACAGCTCAGCACCATGGACACAGGGGGGAGGGAGGTGAGCATTACTCCCTTCACAAAAGCAAGGGTCCTACAAGAGCTCGCTAAGCTCAGGGTGGACAAGGCAATGGAACCTGATGGCATACATCCCAGGGTACTTAAGAAGCTAAGGGTGGAAATAGCAGAGCCCTTAGCAGAACTGTTTAGTGAGTCTCTGAGCACAGAAGAGGTCCCAGAAGACTGGAGAAGGGCTCATGTGATCCCGCTCCACAAGAGTGGTAGCAGGGAGGAGGCAGGGAACTACAGACCAGTCAGTCTTACCTTAGTAGTGGGCAAGATTATGGAGGCACTGCCTAAGGAAAGGATAGTGCAACACCTGGAATCCATAGGGGCATAGGATCCAAGACAGCATGGGTTTACAAAAGGAAGGTCCTGTCAAACTAATCTCATAGATTTCTTTGACTGGGTAACCAGAGTGGTGGACCAAGGGGGAGCAGTTGATGTCTCCTACCTTGACTTCAGCAAAGTTTTCGACACTGTTCCACATAGAAGATTGATAAATAAGCTGGGTAAGCTCAGGGTGGGTCAGAAGTTGGTCAACTGGGTGGCAAACTGGTTGACGGGCAGAAAACAGAGAGTGGTTGTAAATGGTATACAGTCAGAAGAGATACAAGTGGGGTACCTCAGGGATCAGTCCTGGGGCCAGTCCTCTTCAATATCTTCATCAGTGACATTGCAGATGGACTAGAGGGTAAGGCTTGTCTGTTTGCAGATGACACCAAGATCTGCAACAGAGTAGAAGAGCCAGATGGGGTGGGCAGAATGAGAAAAGATCTGGATAAACTAGCAAAATGGTCAGAAGAGTGGCAACTGGGTTTTAATGCAAAGAAGTGCAAGATCATGCACATAGGGAAGAGAAACCCTGAAGCCACCTATAGGCTGAGAAGGGAGTTGCTGGCAGTCACAAAGGAAGAAAGAGACTTGGGCATCATCATCACTGATGACCTGAAATCATCCAAGCAGACCTCTAAAGCAGTAGGTAAGGCTAGGGGGATGTTAGGGTGTATTAGTAGGGGTATCACAAGTCATAAGAGGGAGGTAATAATCCCTCTTTACAAGACACTGGTTAGGCCCCATCTGGAGTACTGCGTGCAGTACTGGAGGCCACACCTTCATAAGGACATTAACCAAATTGAGGCAGTCCAGAGAAGGGCAACCAAAATGGTGCAGGGACTGCATCAGAAGACATATGAGGACAGATTAATGGAGCTCAATATGTATACCCTTGAGCAAAGGTTGGAGAGAGGTGATATAATCGAAACATTCAAATACCTTAAGGGCATTAACAAGGTGAAAGAGTCTAATATGTTTAAATATAAGAAAAGTAGCAGGACAAGAGGACACAGCAAGAGACTAGAGGGAGGCCGATTAAGGGGGAATGTGAGGAAATTCTTTTTCACAGAAAGGGTGGTGGATGCATGAAACGGCCTACCTCAGGAAGTGGTGGCTATGAATACAGTGCAGGGCTTCAAACAGGCATGGGATAGGCGTAAGGAAGCAATACAGATGAGTATGAATAAATAGGCCACTGACAGAGCAAAGGCCGATGGCACATTTATAAGGTAGAAAAAGAAATGGGCAGACTGTATGGGCCTTGTGGTCCTTATCTGCCGTCAACTTTTATATTTCTATGTACTCCCTGGAGGAGAGGAGGGAGAGAAGGGATATGATAGAGACATACAAGTACCTTACAGGGAGGAACAGGGTGCAGGACTACACTGTTTTCCAGCAAAAAATATTTTCTAGGACTAGAGGGCATGGGATGAAGTTGGAGGGAGGGCAATTCAGAGGAAACATGAGGAAGAATTTCTTCACAGAACAGGTGGTGGACAAGTGAGACACCCTACCAGAGGAAGTGGTGGGGGCTGAAACAATCATGGGATTTAAGAATGTATGGCAAATATATGAGGGAATTCTGGAGGTTGGGGTAAGAGGCAACAGACTTCTAGGAAAACATAAAGTGAACTTACAGGCCCAAATGGGCAGACTGGGTGGGCCATATACCCTTATCTGCCGACAGTGTCAATGTATCTATGTATCTACGTACTTAAAAGGTTAAATGATATATAGAATCTTTTAAAAGGCTGTGTTTGAAAAAGAACTATAGATTCTGATTTGCGTAAAGAAACTTGATTGATCGCTCTAGAAAGGATGCCAAAAAATATTATCCATTTGGCTAGCCCCCCCACCCCCTTTTTGTTTAGTCATTTTAGCCATTTTTTTTAAATGGACACTTTCTAACATGACATAAAAAGCAGTAGCCAACAGTGACTACCTAAAAATCTTTTTTCTAGCAAAATGCTTTAAAAATAGCCAGATGACTCCATGGCTAATATGTGGAGCCAGCACTGAACTCATCCCTTTATAGACCTTGAAAAGCTAGTCTCACACTGCCTGAAATAAATATTAACTTTTAAATGTGATCAGCAGTCACTTTCTTTATATCCAAAGTTATTTTTCTTTTCTCTTTTACTAATTAGAGTTCCCACCTGACAGCACTAAGCGTGATGTAACGAACAATATGTTAGCAAGAAGGTGGTGACATGCCTTCAATAGGTCTATTCCTCTTCATCCCTCATCAGCACTGTGACCTCACTGATTAGGTAGCAAAGTAGGTACCGAGGTCAGATGGAAGTGGGTGTGCCTTAATGCCGGGAGCCAGGTGCTGGTGACAGACACTGAGGTGGACCTTGTGGCCATCGTGAAAACATGGGCTTTGGAAAATAATGATTAGGTACTGCCATTGCCTGGGTACTCAGTGTTCAGAAGGGATAGAGGAACAGGTAGAAGAGGAAGAATAGACATTTTTGTGAAGAAGAGCATCAAGGTGGCAGAAGATGGGTGCATCAGGGTAGTAATGGGCAGACAAAGTCACTGGGGGTGCAGCTCATGGCAGCCTCAGGCAAGAAACTGCACTTGGGGGTGATCTATAGACCTCCGGGGCAAGTGGAGGACAGGGACAGAAAGCTCAGGGAAGAGCTTAAAAAAGGGGTAGCAAAGGGGGAAGTAGTGGTGGTGGGTGATCTGAATCTGTTGGACATCAATTGGGATGTTCCAGTGGCCAGGAGCTTCAGATGTCTGGCCTTGCTGGATATTTTCAAAGGTGTCTACTGGTACAGCTAGTTAAGGAACCCACCAGGCAGTCCACAATTCTTGATGTGATGCTCACCAACTCAAAGGTGGCAGCAACTGTGGTAGTAGGTGAACAACTGGGGAATAGCAGCCATAACTCTGTTTGGTTCAAACTGGCCCATGGGTGTGGTAAACTGCAATTGAGAGCTGAAGTCCTTGACTTTAGAAGTGCAGACTTCAATAGGCTGAGGGAGTTGGTCAGGGATAAGATAGCAGTGGTGGACAACATAGGTGGGTTGGAAGAGAGTTGGGGGTAATTAAGGGGGCCATTCCCGAGGCATCTAAGGTATGCATGAGAATGGTAACCAAAAAGAACAGGTTCAAGTGACCGTTATGGTTCTTGGCAAGGGTCAGGGAGGCAGTGAGGGCCAAGAAAAATGTATTTTACAGATACAAAGAAAAGCAGGGGGAGGACGAATCGGGTGAATATTTTTACTGAAAAACAGGGAGCTAAAGATTTTGGTTAGGGAGGCAACAGCAGGCACACGGCTGCATATAGTCGAGGGGGTCAAGAGTGGTGAACAACAGTTCTTCAGATATATTAGGGAAAAAGGGAAAAGAGGGAATTGTAAGAATTGCTGAGGGTGATAGAGGAGGATGGGCAAAATGCCACTGTCCTCATTGAGTTCATTTGCTCAGTTTTCATTAGGGAAGATGGTGGGCTCTTACCAAAGAGTGGCATCAAATGGGCCGCTAAGGGAGTCAAGGAGATGAGACAGACAATATTTACTAGCAAAAGGGTCTTGATAGGGCTGGCAGACCTAAAGAGAGATGAGGCCCCAAGACCAGATGGGTTGCATCCAAGGATACTCAGGGAATTGGCAGCAGAACTGGCTGAACCCTTGGTAGGTCTATTTAACACCTTACTAAGGATAGGGATGGTTGCGAAGGATTGGACGGTGGCGGACGTGGTTCCGCTTCAAAAGGGGAGAACAGGAAACAAGCAGGGAACTAGAGATCTGTCAGTTACATCTATTATAGGAAAACTGATGGAGTCACTGGTCAAACAGGACCTCCAGGACTACCTGGAGAGCAATGGTCCCCAGGACAGTAAACAGCACAGATTCATGACAGAGAGGTCTCGTCAGACTAACCTGATAGTTTTCTCTGACTGTGTGACAATGGGATTAGATAGAGGCCATGCTGTGGATTTGCTCTACTTCCTCTTCAGCAAGGCTTTTGACTCAGTGCCTCACAGTTGCTTGCTGAAGACGATAGAAGATCTGGGAGTGGCTAAGGTCATAGTAATCTGGGTAGGTAACTGGCTAAAGGGGAGCAGCAATGGGTAGTGATCAATGTGGCTAAATCAGAAGAGAGGGAGGTGATGAGCGGGATACCACAGGGATCTGTCCTGGGTCCAGTCCTCTTCAACATGTTCATCAGCGACATTCGAGAGGGAATTCCAGGGCAGATTGTATTTCTTCACAGATGACATTAAGGTCTGTGGGAGGTGGATAGTGATGAGGTAATAGAGGAAATGCAGAGAGACTTGCTAAAGCTACAGGGGTGGCCTAGGGTTTGACAGTTGAAATCCAATGCTAAAAAGTGCAAGGTAATGCACCTAAGGAACCAGAACGCCAAGATGGAGTACTAGATGAGAGGAGTGAGACTTAGTACTATGGCTGAGGAACGAGACCTTGGAGTTATCTTCAGTGACACCCTAAAGCAATCAAGTCAATGCAACAAGTCATATAGAAAGGCAAGTAGAATATTGGGATGTGTCAGGAGGGATATTGATAGCAGGAAAGAGAGGAAGTACTTCCAGTATATAGATCCTTGGTGAGGACACACCTAGAGTACCCAGCCCAGTTCTGGTGTCCTCACCTCAAGAAGGATAAGGATAAGCTGGAGGCAGTGCAGTGCAGGGGACCAAAAATTATTCAGTGCCACCAGGACAGGTCCTGTGAGGAGCATCTCAATGCCCTTAACATGTGCTCACTGGAGACCAGATGGGAGAGAGGAGATAAGATAGAGACCTTTAAATTCCTAAAAGGAATTACCAAAGTGAACTGCAGGGAACTATTTAACTTGAATACTAGCTTGCAGTCATGTGGACACAAGTGAAACCAACGGGTAGGAGGTTCAGGGTTCAGGAGGGATGCGAGGAAGTAATATTTTACAGAGAGGATGGTGGAGCCATGGAACAGTCTGTCAGCCAAGGTGGTGGATGTGAAAACTGTTAATGGTTTCAAGCACAGTTAGGACAGATGGAAGGGTATAGCGGTTGATCAGGGTGACAGCATCAGGGTGGAGAATAGGGCGGAGGATGGGGAGGGATAGGACCCTGGAGGGACAGTAGGTCCCTGGGCTAAACAGGGAACTCAGGAAGACTGGATCGACCATTGATATTTTTCTGTCATCACTGTCTATGTTTCTATTATGATGCCATGACTGACCAAGATGAGGCACTCGCCTTCTGCCAGATTGTTCTCCAGTGATGTCACAATGAGTGAAGCACAATGCTGATTGGGCATGAAGAGGAACAGAACTAGATATGTCAGCCTCTAGTTAAAGTACTGTTCTTCACATCAGTCCTAAAACAATCAAATAGAAAACCTTCTAATCAGCAAAATGAAAAAGCTAAAATTCTTCAAAAATAAAAAGTAACAACTGGTTAACCAGTGTGTGAGTATGCTGATGTTTACATGTTTGTTGTTGTTTGTGGTGGAGTCTTCCTTTAAAAAATATACATTTTAATAAATATGAAATTTGAAAATAAAATAACAACTGGTTACTTTTAAACAACATTTTCTGGCAATGTATGGCACTGCTGGATCTTTCAGAGTGCTATCTAACTAGAATTGAGATAAAGTACAGTATAAATAAGCATTAAACCTGGCATAAACAGTAACTGTCCTATAGTACTGTTTTTGGTGTCCATAATTCTGTAAATACATCCAAATGTGTTGTTTTTCCCCACCATTATCCTATTGATAGACTGCTGTTTGCAGAAGGTCCCTTCTGTTTCTGGTGTAAAATAGCCATATATTAGGAGGTGTATAAGGCTGAGATCAGATCATTCTGCAGGTAGATAAGGTCACAAATGACATAGTCCTACAGTGCTGAGGAATAGTAACTGAGTAACTGCAGAGAGAATTCTGTTGTTGGTTGTTGGGATTACAGTCTATTGTAACATGGGCGTTAATGAGCTGTTAAATAAAACATAGCGATTTGTCCAAACACAGCATGTGACAAAAATGAGGCAGGTATTAATCCACTAGTAATACCCTCAGCTGCTATCCCTCACACATCCACCAAAAGAACAATGTCGCATTCAATAATCCCTGGTATCGCAGCAGTAACTTGAAGTCAGTAACACAATGCGGTCTGAGACAGCAGAGTGCAGAATACTGCCCGCTATTGCAGTACCGAAATTATTCACTCAAAAATTTGACCATAGCAGAGCACTGTTCATTTCTCAACGACTTGGAACAGCGAACTGTACCATGCCACAAGAGACGCGCATGTTGGCAAGATTCTGTTGTTGCTCAGAAAGCATTTCCCTTAGTAATACCAGCGGGGAAAACCCCATGAATAGTGATTGAGCTGCAGTCTGTTCTATAGACGGGAGCAATATATCTATCCCAAAAGCAGCTGATCCCAGTGTGTAAAATGAGATCAGTAAGGCATTCAAATTAGATACTGTGTCATCTGAGCATTCAGGAGAAAAACTGTACAGGCACAGTTAGCGAGTGAAATAAAAAAATATTGCACATGTGCTTTTCTCAGGAAAACATCGTAGTCCACTAATCATTCACTGCCCTTTCAATGAAGTATTTGTTAATGCTGAAAAAAAAAAGAAACACCACCATATTAATAAATATGGTTGCAATGAAATAGTAATTTCTAATTTTTTTTTGTCATACATATATATTATATACAGGTCAGTGTCTATACATAATGTTTTTCTGAATATAATCGTGCAGTTTTTATCTCCACACTGCCCATGTTACAAGAGCATTAATCCCCTCCAGAGCCTGGCTCTGCTAGAGGATTGCATGGTTGGTGGTTGGAAACACTCGGCCTGTGGCCCCGGGCACCAACCCCCAACCAGGCATTAATCCACTAGTAGAGCCCTCCTCTGTTGGGGATTAATACTTACTTAAATCAAGTGGCTCAATCTGAACTCCCAGCTAATAAATATCTCCTGCTGCTGCAGGAGCATAATCAGGTATTAGGATCCAAGAGCCCCAATCCAGAGGCCAGGAGGCACCTAGGTAAGAAAAGAATACAAATGAAAAATGTTTTTTCCAGCCCCATGGGGTTGACAGTGTTCTCTGAATCTTGAATCTGGTAAGCAAATAGAGGGTATTCTATGGGGTGATAAAACTGCATATAATACAGAAGAAGCCAGTTTGCTTATCCTCGATTATGAGGAAAATACTGTAGAGGTTTATCAAGAATCAGATTATGGAACATCTGGCATATTCTAGCAGTAAAATAGTCCACGAGTTCTCGTAGGGGAGAACATGGTAGTCTAACTTAATCTTTATTGTGGATGTTTCCTCCATTGAACCATACCTTTGAAACTGTAAGCCATCGGCATCAGGACCACTCAGAAATTTTTTCTAGCTGGGGGGCCACCCACGATGATATGTACCATCAGTTCCTATAAAATGTGGGGAGCTCCCTTGCTCCTCAGTTCTTTCTTTCTTTCACCATCAAACACTTGTCAGACTGCAGAGAAACAATGCTGTCATTTCTTTACTTTTTCTATTTAGCATAAGCTTATTAACCTTGTCCCTGTATGATGCCATTTAAAGAACCTTTATTTAGATTTTGTACCTGTGGTTTTATTTATTTATTTATTTTTTATTTTAGTCTTTGGTAACCGGGTAAAGCTCACTAGGCACAAGTGCCTGTTTTCAGGGGCAACCTGGGAGCACTGGGCGGTTAAGTGATTTGCTCAGAGTCCCACAGTATGCAAGTGGAGGTTGTGAGAATCAAACTCAAGTCTGGTCTACTGGATGCAGCAAGCTCATTCACACCTCGTTCCTCTAACCTCTAAGCTATACTGCCAGCTTAAGATCTACAAGGATGATGCACACACTGTGTGTGTGTGTGTGTGTGTGTGTGCTGTTTGGGCTTGTCCCACAATGTGAGGGCCTGCAAGATCTGTCAGGGATTTAACCAGGCCACAAGGAGGAGGGCAAATGTGATTCCACTTCACAAAAGTGGGAGCAGGGCAGAGGCAGGAAACTACAGACCAGTTAGTTTGACTTCAGTGGTAGGAAAAATGATGGAATCACTTCTGAAGGAAAGAATTGTTGAGCACCTAGAGGCCAGTGGGGCACAGGACCCAAGGCAGCATGGTTTCACAGCAGGAAGGTCATGTCAGACAAACCTAATAGATTTCTTTGACTGGGTGACCAAAGTAGTAGACCAGGGAGGAGCTGTGGATATGGCCTACCTAGATTTTAGTAAGGCATTCGACACAATCCACACAAAAGATTAATATACAAGTTAGCCAGCCTTGGAGTGGGTCCCAAGTTGGTAGCCTGGATAAAAAACTGGCTGGACAACAGGATGCAAAAGGTAATAGTAAACGGAGTCCTCAGTGAAGAAAGGAGGGTAACTAGCGGGGTACCGCAGGGTTCGGTACTGGGACCGGTCCTCTTTAATATCTTTATAAGTGACATTGGAGAGCACCTGTAAGGAAAGGTATGCCTCTTTGCAGATGACACAAAGATCTGAAACAGGGTTGATACACAAGGTGGGGTGGAAAGAATGAAAAGGGACTTGGCAAGGCTGAAGGAATGGTCAAATACGTGGCAGCTCAGATTCAATGCAAAGAAGTGCAAGGTAATGCATCTGGGAAACAGAAACCCAGGGGAAGAGTACACAATGGGGGTGAGTTAATAACAACAACAAAAATAGAAAGAGACCTAGGAGTAATTATATCAGATGACCTAAAGGTGGGCAAGCAATGTGAGAAGGCAGTAAGGAGGGCTGGGGGGATACTGGGATGCATAGGGAGAGGCAGCGATAGTAGAAAACAGGAAGTTGTTATCCCTCTCTACAGACAGTTAGTGAGACCCCATCTGAAGTACTGTGTGCAATTCTGGAGACCCCATCTCTGCAAAGACATAGACAGAGTGGAGGCTGTTCAGAGGAGGGCAACCAAAATGGTGCAAGGTCTGCACCAGAAGACATACGAGGAGAGACTAAAGCAGCTTAATATGTATACTCTTGAGGAAAGGAGGGAGAGGGGGGACATGATAGAAACTTTCAAGTATCTCAAGGGAATTAACAAGGTACAAAAGGGTAGTATCTTTCAGAAGAAGAGATGTGCAAGAACAAGGGGGCACAATTTGAAGATAGAGGGGGGACGGCTCAGAGGTAATGTTAGAAAGTATTTTTTCACAGAGAGAGTTGTGGATGCATGGAACAGCCTTCCTGAGGAGGTTGTGGAGTCAGGAACAGTGGGAGAATTCAAGAATGCATGGGGCAGGCATAAGGCAATTCTAGTGGGGGGCAAGAGGAAGTAAGCTGTTGATTAACTAGAATCTGCAGATTATCCATCAGGTAAGGAAATGGGAAGACTGGGTGGGCCAAGCGGTCCTTATCTGCCATCAAATTCTATGTTTCTATGTTTCTAAGGAGACACTGCAAGAAGGATCTGGAAACCTTCATAGCCATTAAGATCATGAAATCTCAAGCCAAGGCTATTGGCTCCAAACCATTTGGGAAAGATACTTCCCAGAAGTCAGCAATGCTATCACCACCATGGTTACTGAAACATTTGGAGAAAAGCACAGAAAAGGACAAGGACATATCATTGTAGGAACCTTCCTCTTCTGGATCTCACTATAAGCATAGAGAGAAAACTGCTTCACCAGAGAGTTTGAGATCTCCATTAAAGGAGGGTTAAGTCCTCATGATGGACCACTGTGGTGGCATCTTCTACAATCCCCATGACCATCGCTGAGACACCAATGTCGAGGCTTGGCTCTGGCACTGTTGTACTACTAGGGATAGTATGCTACCTCCATTATTGGGTTTTGACCTACTTACAACAGCAGCCACAAACTCTTTAGTGGGTGTTGTGCACTCCTAGTCTGTGCTAGAGTCATTTTCAGAGATGTTGCTTCATGTCTCATGTTGGGAGGTGGTGTCTTTGAATGTGAGAAGTTTGGCAAACAAGGCAGTAGAGCTCCAGGCGCTGATGGTGGAGGGAGAGGTAGATATTGCGTCCACCACAGATACTTTGGCCATCCAATACCATGACTGGGACCTCATGATCCCTGGGTACAGATTGTACCACAGGGACAGAGGGGTGGGGATGGGGGAAGGGTGACTATTTATGTAAGGACAGGATACTATGAACCAGGGAGGAGGGGAAGGGAGGAGGGCAAGACTGAAGCCTTATGTATGCAGCTCTGAAACTCTAAAGAAAGGAAAGTTAGATTGGGGGTGGCGTACAGACCACCCTCACAAAATGAGGAAACAGGGATTTGGGGGAGCAAGTTGAAGGGTCAGTGGTAAGGGCAGCACTGTCATAGTGGAAGACTTTAATCTGCCTGGGGTGAACTGGAGTACCCTGGTTACCTCTAGTGCCAGGGAACAGGTACTCCTGGAGGCCTTCCAGGATGGTTACCTCATGTAGGGGTTAACAGAGCCAACCAGGGAGGGTAATATACTAGACCTTGTGTTGTCAAATGGGGAGCATGTCCAGGATATAGTGAAGCAGGACACCCTAGCAGGCAGCAACCACCGCATGATGTGGTTCTTCCTAAGTTTGAGCAGCCAGGACCAAGACAAGAGTGGTGGACTTCAGAAGAGTGGACTTTGTCAGAATGGGTAACATCCTAGAGAAGCATCTTGCTATGATCTGCCCAGAGATGGATGCTGATCAGAAATAACCTATTATCAAGCTGGGTCTGATGGAGGCCACTAACACATGTGCAAAGACCCAGAGTAAGAAGTCCAGTACCAAAGGACTGAGATGGTTCAGCAGCATTAACAGGTACAGGAGAACCAGGTGTGGGGAAGACAAGGAGGAGTACTCCAGGAAATTAAAAGAAGTGAGCAGAATGGTCAGGGTGACTAAAACTTCAAGGGAGCTAAGACTAGCACAGGGGATCAGAGAAGGAGAAAATCATTTCTTCAAGTACATAAGAGGGAAGAGGAGCTGTAAGGATGATGTTGTCTGGATCAAGTGGGAAGGGGGATGGGCAGAAAGGGGAGTGGACCAGGTGGAGGCACTTGACAAGTACTTCTGTTCTGTGTTCACTAGTGAAAAGAATGGGCCTGTGCTACAAGGGAGAAGAGGGATGGGTATGGGAGAAGCAGGGGTAATGGATGAGGTAATCCCAATGGATAGGGTTTTAAAAGCCTAAAGGCCCTGTGGGTGGACAAGGCCCCGGAATCTGATGGACTGCATCCAGGAGTTCTGAGAGAGTTCACAGAGGTCTTGGTGGCCCTCTGGTGGACCTGTTCAACACTTCACTGGAGAGGGGGTACATGCGCCAGGACTGGAGAATGGCTCATGTGGTGCCTCTCCACAAGATTGGTCCAAGGGACAAGCCAGGAAACTACAGACCGGTCATCCTTACCTCCATTGTGGGGAAGTTAATGGAGACCATTCTGAAAGAGAGATTAGTGATATTTCTGGAAGAGAATCGTCTCCAGGATGGAAGGCAACATGGGTTTATCCCTCGGAGATTCTGCCAGACCAACCTAATTTACTTTTTTGATTGGATCACAAGGGCATTTGACAGTGGGCATGCAATGGATGTCCTGTATCTGGACTTCTGCAAAGCCTTTGATTCTGCCATATGATAGATTGCTTAACAAACTAAAGAACCTTGGAGCCGGAAATAAACTAGTGGGGTGGGTCAGGAGCTGACTGCAGAAGAGACAGAAGAGGGTAATTGTAAGAGGGTTATCCTCAAAGTCAAGACCTGTAACCACTGGGGTCCCTCAAGGCTTGTTGCTCAAACTGGTGTTATTTAACATCTTTATTGGTGACATAACAGAAGAGCTCAAGAGTATGATCAGCCTGTTCACAGATGACACAAAGGTCTGTGTGATGGTGGACAGTGAAGAAGGGAGGCAAGAACTCAGGGAGGACCTGGCAAAACTTGGGCACTGGTCAAGTATATGGCAATTGGGGTTTCATGCTAAGAAGTGCAAGGTCATGCACCTAGGAGCCAGAAACCCCAGGGATAGCTACTGGCTGGGGGGAGTGCAAGTATCCATTTGAGGAAGAAAAGGACCTTGGGGTACTAGTCATAGGAGACATGTAACATTGTGTGCAGTGCTGTAGGGCAGCAGCAAGAGCCAACAAAATGCTGGGGTGCATAGCCAGAGGAGTCACCTCTAGGAGGGAGGAAGTCATCCTGCCACTGTACAGGTCGCTGGTGAGACAGCACTGTGTGCAGTTCTGGTGTACCTATTTAAAAAAGGATGTCAAACTACAAGAGGGGGTGCAGTGAACAGTGACAAAGATGATCCTAGGACTGGGAGAAAAACCCTACGAGAAAAAATTAAGGGAGCTCAACATGTAGTCCACTGGAAGATAGAAGGGAGAGGGGAGATAGGATAAAGACCTTCAAATACTTAAAAGGCATAAATAAGGTTAGTAAGGAGGGCATGTTCACCTTAAAGGGAGGGAGGGTCACAAGGGGACACAGTCTGAAATTGGAGGGGGGAAGATTCACGATGGAAATGAGGAGACACTATTTTACGGAAAGGGTGGAGGCAGGATGGAACTAATTACCAGAGGAGGTGTTCTTGCTGAAAACTGTGGGCACTTTTAAAAGGGGGTTGGATAGGGTCAAAGGAAAAGTAAATGCAGAGGGGAGGTAGTAGGTGGGGAGGATCAACAGGTAGGACTGGGAGTAGAGGGGTGCAGCTGCAGTAGAGTAAAGTGAGAGCTGCATACTCGGGTAGACTTGATAGACTTTTAGGCCTTTTTTCCACTGGCGTTTTCATATGTTTGTATGTATGTTCATAATTCTTGTTTTGATTTTATCTATACATTTATTACCATCATCAGGAACATAAATGCAAGGTGCTTAATGCGTATTAATAAGCTAATATTTATTAGACCTGAATTGCTGCTAAATACGTCCAAAAAAAAAATCCTGGAAAAAAAGATGTGCTTGTCAGCAATGCTCCAGTAAATAAACATTTTCAAACACAGGGGAAGCAGGGCCTGCTTACTCTTTAACCCATTTATAACAGCACATGAAACAGTCACATTTTTCAAGCCAATAACTTTTCATTCCATTCTATAGAACAGCCCAGAAATACCATTGCAGGGAACTAGTCATGTAACCTAAAGAGTCCCAAACCTAGAAAAGCACATCTGACTGGAGTCAGTTTAAGTACACCAGGTCTCAGTGGCCTCAAACTTACACATCTGACTGAACCAGCGCCACAAGCTCTAAGAGATCCCGTACTCTGTGTAAGTGGTCAGGATCAGCTAAGCTTTTGATGCTGTTGACTGTATTATCTTCCGCAGAGCTCTTGCACTGATTTTTGTTAGCTGTGATGTTATGAGTGCTGAATTGTTAATGGCAGATAGCAGTGTTTCAGAACTGCAACAGCTGTTCCTGGTGCTGGTCAATGCTCTTGTGGCTGCAGCAACTTGAATTTCCAATAAAACTATGGCAATGTATTAAGGCAGTTTTTCCCCCTGTGTGCTCTGCTTCTGCATTTCTGCACAAGCCATGTGGTGAAGGCAAGTACCTTATGAGTCTAGAGTAGATTAACAAAGGTAACACAGCCCATGGTATGTTTTGATACTAATATAAAAAAAAAATGTTTGTGTCTTTATAGTTTACATTCTAATTGTTCCATTGTACATGAAGTTTTCCAGTTATTAACAAAAACATTTTTGTATTATCTTTATGCTCCTTTCTCTCTATAAAGTCCCCTTCAAGCAGGCTCCCCAGCCCTTTTACCCAGCTTCTCCTAGACTTATCTGACTCCCAGTTTTCCATGGGGGTTACAGAGAGCTTCTCAGAATCCAGTTTGGTTGGTACCCGTGTTGCCAGTGTGGGGCCTGTTGGAGGTTGGCAGTTGATCCTGCCTGATTAGGCTTTTCCCTGTTCAATCCTGCCCTCAGGATGCTGGTGGATAAGGGTGTGCATGAGCAAGCATACATGTGATTGCTAGCAGTGTGGCACCAGCCTGCATCCTTCCACCCACTTAGCTGCTCTGACTGCACTTCCACCTAAGATCCCCTAGGTGGCAGTATCACAGCAGAGTTAGTTGTTCTCCCTCCCTGGAGGAGGAGAGTGTCCTCTGGGGTGATCAATCTCCTCCCCCTGGATGACTCACAGTGATCCAGACTCATTCTGGAATCTGGGTTGCCGGTGATGCAAGTGGTAGCCCTACCACTGCGCTGATGGGTCGGCTCTTTCCAACTGTTAATGCAACCATTTAGAGTGTTGTCAGTCATATCAGTCTACCCTGTTTCCAGCAATTGTTATTATTATGAAGGCTTGTTGGTGCTATATTAAGAATTGTATTATGGACCCACCAAGTTGGAATCATGTTGCCTTTAGAGTAAACTCTGCTTGCCTGCTCTGATTTTGAATTTACTGTTGGTAGGTCAGTAGGTTGCATATACATAGATTTGGATAGCAGATAAAGACTCATTTGTCTATCCAATCTGGCCATTTTCTACTGTACCTACCTCCATGTTTGACCTGACATTGAACCAGAGGTACTGGGCCTCTTGTCCTTCCAGTGCCCTAGTGCCCTCCAAACCTGGCTGTCCATCCTCCCCCTTCCTCAGGTCTGTCTATCCCCATGTGCTTATACTATCCAAGTTTGAAACCAGTCACTGATTTATCTTCTACTACCAATGTTGGTAAACTATTCCAGGCAACCACCACCCTCTCTGAAAGTTGTACTTCCTATCATTCCTTTAGAATTTCTCCCATCAGCCTCCACTCAGGTGCCCTGGTTACAGTTTCATTTTTATGAAAGGATCCCGGCATTTTATCCTTTTGATTTATTTTATTTATTTATTTATTCTAGGATTACAAGTACCTTTGAGCCAAGGCTCTTTTACAAAGGTTCCACGTCAGAAATAACAAACAACAAGGAAGCAACAGTGAAATAACAGTAAACAATTCATGTACAACAGTGCTATTGAAAGGGATCAATTATAGGAAGAGTAAGGGGTAGAGGATGAGGAGAAGTGTACGTAGTTAACAGAGGCAGCTATAGTAAGATGGTGAACACAGCTAGGATGCATATGCCCACAAGGAATGGGTAGGGTCAGGCACCCGGGGGGTGGCAGAGAAACAGGGATGAGAGGAGAGGAGAGAGGGAGGATGAAGATGCAGCCGGAGGCATTTGTTGAAAAATAAATGGGAAGGAGTGATAGAAGAGAAAAAGGGGGTGGGGGAGATAAGTGTTGTAAAGGGGCAAGGAGAGAGACTAATGAGGTGGTATGAAGACCTGAGATTTGAAGTGGCGCCTCAAAACATAACACAACTGACAGTTTCAGCTTTTGTTCAGGCACAGTTAAATAGGGATCCTTTAGAGGTATGAATGTAATTTATGAAAATAGAGACATTACAAGCAGCTATGCGCAAGTAATCAGTTTCTGTTCCCTTTAACATAACGGAATGCGGCTTTTTCTCCATCCCTGTCTTCTTCCACAGTGCTTAGCTCTGTATCTGCTTTTATCTTCTTGGCTGTCCTGTTGTCCTCCTTATCTTTTCTAAATATTCTCCCCTATTGCTCTCATTCTTTTCTCCCTTGTAGAGGTCTTCTGGAATGTTGCCCTCTTAACTCTAACCACCTTTTCTACTTTGGTAAACTACATTGGCTTTCTGTACTTTCCTTTCTTACTCACCTGCCAAATGCAGGTATCAGGCACTTCAGGTATCACTGTCTTCATCATACCACATTTAACCTCCACCCCCTCTGCTATTTCTACCTCTGCAAATGTTTCCCTAAGCAGCTCACCCATTTTCTCCAACTCTGCCCTTCTTAATTCTAGGCCCTTTATTTTTAAGTTGGACTGGTGGGCCTCCAGGTCAGTCTGAAACCATGCTGAACTGTGATAGCCAGACTGCAGCTACTACATTAGTCTCACATTCGACATTAAATCCCAATTACTGAGTACCAGACCCAGGATAGTCCTCTCCACTGTAGGTTTCTTGACCCACTGTACAAGAAAGCAATAATTTAGCACCTCTGTCAGTGCTTGGCTTCTGGCAGTCATGATCATTGGGATCAGACAGTCTGTCTGCTAGGTTCAGGTCTCCCATGAGACTAACTTCCCCTTACTGATGAGTTCCAAATTTCATCCCCCAGTGTCCTGTCTTTGTCCATCTCTTCTCTTTCACTTGGTGGCCCATGCACTTCGCCCACCCTTATTTCCCCATTTTTGTTGTATCTCTTGCACCCAAACTGACTCGGTGTCATCTTGTCTCCATGTTTTCTATTGATGTGTCCACAGTGGCCTCTGTGCTGTCTTTCTTATACAGGACCTCAACGTCTCCCTTACCCTTTTTGTCTATAGATGGTGTAGCCTTGGTCAACAATGTCCCAGTCATTACCGTTGATGGCCAGATTTCAGTTATGACAATTAAGTCTTTCTGGGCCATTGCCATTATCATTTGAAGCTCCTCCATTTTGTTTCCCAGGCTTCTGGCATTCAGGAAAACGGCTCTTTCACTGGATTCTGCTTGCCTTTCACTCTT
The DNA here is from genome assembly GCA_016271365.2 of Neoceratodus forsteri. Classification (NCBI taxonomy): domain Eukaryota; kingdom Metazoa; phylum Chordata; order Ceratodontiformes; family Ceratodontidae; genus Neoceratodus; species Neoceratodus forsteri. The sequence goes on from CM057458.1 coordinate 562,066,015, forward strand.
ACCCTTTCTGCTGTCCAGTTTTCCCCTAACCCCTGCCCTGTCTCGGTTCTCCTACTTACGTTAATAATCCCATGCCATTTCCTGCCTGCACTCCTACCCCTCCCTTAACTGCTACAACCCTTCATTCATCCTCTCTCCCTTCTGGTCAGCCAACTATCATTTCTGCTCATGGAGCATCGTCATGCCACATTAGCTGACTGGGTTCTTCTGCTCCCTGTTTTTCCCCTGTTGGGAGAGTGCTTACTAAGTTTGTTGCACATGAGTATCCCCTAAGGGTGACCCTGACTCCATCCTCCCCTGCTACTTTAAATACCCACAAATGTATGCCTCAAACTTCTGCCCCTGTGTGCTTCTCCCTTTCTGTTTGTATGATGGCAGTCTGGCTTAAATGGACCTTTCTACCTTTGAAAAACACTTGGGTTTCCCAGGAAGTGAAAACCCTCTTTGGTGCACCACCCTTTCAGTCAATTGTTAAACTGGTAGATTTTCAGCTTCCTTGCTTCCAAAAACCTGTTTTTTCAGAAGGGCCTGCTTGAGGGTCACATTAACAGCAAAACTTTACAGCATGGAACTGGACTCCCTTAATCTTAAGCTCACACTTCCACTTATGGACTCCTCAACTCCTCACTAGGTTATGTGTCCCTAGATAGACAATAATATCTAGCTTTAAAACCTCTTCCTTATGTAACCCTTCCACAATGGGGAGACCCCTATCAGCCATCACCCCTGGAAGACAGTGCAACACTCTCACCTCCTGGTCTAAGGCACAGGCTATAGTCCCAGTATCCCTCACTATGGAATCCCTTAAGATAGAAACATAGAAAATGTGACAAGCTAGCCTATGGTAGGTGGAGAGGCAACACGCTTGGTTTAAAGTTCACAGAAGAAAATTTAATTTTATTGCTCCAAATGTAAGTTATTGCTCCAGAAAAGCATAACTAGTCAGTTCAACTTCTCCAGCCTAGTCAGGAAACATACAGCTTAACACAAAACAGTTCTTTCAGGCTGACTTGACAAAAGGAATCTTTAAACCACCTATGTGGGCCAGCAGTTTTTGAATATACAGTCACAAACAAAGCATAAACAGTCTGTGGGCAAGCAGTTTTTGAATGCACAGTCTCAAATAAATCACAAACAGTTTTCCCTTTAGCCTTATTTGCCAGCTGTTATTAGCGGTACATTCCACTCACTGTTTTGGCTCAGCTGGCTAGGCTGATCTTTACCTCAGGATTCTCTGCTCTAGAAATGGTCTCTTTCTCAGCAGCAGGTTACACCTTTTCCTCAAATGCTCTCTCCAGCAATTAACCCTTCTCCTTGGCTTTCTGCTCTGGTTCCTGTCTTACATTCCACCCTCCATCCTGCAGAGTTCTCTGCCTAGGAATATATCCTCCTTGCAGCAGTTTCCAGCTTCCAACTGACTCCTTGCTGGATTCTCTCTGCCTTTCAGCAATCTCGCTAATCAGCAACACCTGGGAAGGCGCCCCCCTTGCCTTTTCATTTGCAATCCCTGCATTTCCTCTACCTCAGCCAAGATGTTAACCTCTTGTTTCCTAGTGTAGTATGTACACTGTCACAGAAACATAGAAATTATCAGCAGATAAGGATCACCTGTCCCATCTAGTCTGCCCGTAAGCCCTTGTACTGGATTACTGCTTCTGACCCACCTGCTGCTGTACCTCTATGGCTCCCTTATGCCTGTCCTAAGCATGCTTGAATCAATCCACAGTGCAGCCTGCTGTCCTCCCTTGTATATGTCATTACTACAGCAGTCTTGGGGGATTTGATTACAACAGGGTTCTCTCCACTAGTAGATGAAGTAACATGTACCATTTTGCTCAGTAATGTGAATTGGTTGCATGTTGCAGTACCAGGAACCCCTCTACACATTGCCACCTGCTGACCCCCCTTCCTACCCACTAGCTTCTAACCCCCACTATGAACCCTTGGAGGCCGCTTAGGAAAAGGGACTGCAGTAGGCTTCCTGGCCACCCCTCTGATATACATCACAGCTGGTGTAATTCTGCCTAGGCTGCAGCTAGCTCCATGTGAAGGGCCACCAACCTCCTGCAGACAGTGTAGCCTCCACACCTCCACAGCGTACCCTTGAAGATTGTGGCACTGCAGTCCTGCAGCCATCTAAATCCCCACAATGCTCCTTGTACCCACCCACTACATATGACTGTTTATGTCTTACTGCCCTTCCTTTTGCACTGTATTACTCAAAGTTCCCCAGGTAGGGGTTTTCCATGGACATAAACCTAATTTCAGTACTCTTGCTTCAAGGTACCCCAGCTGATTTTTACTTTGAGGTACCCTAGTTAGGAATTCAGTACACTCCTAAAAACCACACTGTGGTATTTTGAGTTTGAACTACTGTAGGATTTACTACGGACCTAAAACCTTGCTATAACACTTAAACTTTGAGATACCCCAGATTGGAATTTAGTACACTTTCAAAAACCCTGCAAGAAGCCCCACTGTGATAGCTTGAATGTGATGTATCCTAGATAGCAATTTGTTGTGGACCTATACCTTTACTGCAATGCTGTATCCATCAAGGTAATGCAGATATATTTTTCTAATACCTCACTTACCCACTGGCCTGCATGAATGCGACTGGAGATTATACTAACACAGTCATAGTTTTATGTAGAAATAACCAAGAAAACAAATCCCTAGGTGAATGAAACCAGGTGGATCTTACCTTAGACAAGGAGTGATATGGACAGTTTCCTGTGGACTCCTATGGACATCCCTGCAGAAGTTGTTCTCCTCCTCCTCCATGGTCCTCACACTTCAGAGACCCTAACACAGTGGGGTCACATGGGTCTGTGGGAGTTTAATACTGAACTATAAGAACTCAACTGGGTGTCAGCAGTCACATGATCCACATCTTCCTCAGTGGTAGCGCTGTCCACTCGTGGGTTCATTTACTGCTAGCTCCTTTCCTGGTCCCCACACCCTGGGGCACCTGCTCTGTTTAAAGTTTCTCCCACACAGGAATCAGGTTAAAATAAGCCCAGTCCAAGGCCTCAATATAACACATTAATTGGATAGAAACGATGAACCATAATTTAATTTTGCTACTGCAATATCATTGCTTTTTTATGCCATTATCTGCCTATTGAGATTTGAATGCAAAAAAAATGTAGTGTTTCACTTTACACTATTAAATAGAGCATGCTATGTATCAAGGGTCTAGTATAATTTCTGCTGGAGTTACTAGCACCGTGGTGTTGGAATGATCCCAATACTGACTTTTCCCCTAAATTTTAAAGAGCAACATTCTACATCATCATCTGATGACTTAGGTAAAGTGGCATGAATCACAACAAAGCAGAGAATCTCTCCAACATCCCAGTACAATGAGACAGTCACTGTTGTTCAGCCATCTCCACTTGCTGCAAATGTAAGCATTACTGCTGACCTATGCGGAGACCGAGAAGTAAAGAAAAGAAATGTACAGTTGAAAAGGCTTAATGGAAGGTAATTGTATGGTACTATAATTGCTTGCACTGCAAATGCACTCCCATACAGCAGCACAAAGCAAAGCAATTTTATGGTGCTGCACTTTTTTTTTTATATCTGAAATCATTTACTGAAAGACTTCACCACAAATACACTTGCATTATAGCTGACATTATAGCCTTGTATAATCCTGATAGTGGACTCGAAAATGTAGAACATTCCTACCTGATGCTACCACGTTTTACGTTAATGTGCCCTGGCCCACATACATAACTACTTAAATTATTACTGCACTGCTTTTTTCTTGGTTTATTTTGTCAACTCTTATTTACTACAGCTGTTACACATTGGATTCAATACCTGCAAATTCATTCACTTCAGTTAATGGGTAAAAACATTTGCATATGCAATTTTATTCTCTGTAGATTTTGGTGATGTCCCTGCAGTCTGTGGACAGTTTGCTGATCTTCCAGAAAAGTGTTTTTTAAAGCAGGTTCAGCTACTATTAAAAAAAATGCTAGCAAAGTTGACAGATATTCTTGTCAAAGTACTTCTTATGCTGCGCACCAAGATTTTTTTTTTCCGATACCAACTCTTTCCAGGTCTATAATGATATTTCTAAGCCAAATGTGGCAGCCCTTTTTTTTTTTAAGAAAAAAAACTAAATTAAAGCATCACTAATATACTCCAGTGTTGGTAGAACAACCACATTTTACTGCCTGATGAAACTGGAAGATGCATGCCTGGAATCTTTTATGGTGAAAAAATGGTAGGGTCAAATGTTTTGCACAATTTTGTCACATTGCTGCTTTAAGTTGCTGAAGCAAACAAGTTGGATGTGTAAATATTTTAAAGATCTGACTACTTCAGCCACTGATGCATTTCAAAAATTTAATATTTGTCTCATTATACATGCATACAGCATCATCTTCAGGAAATGAGAAATTGTTTTACCAGGAAAGGCACACTAAGCTGGGGCTTGTTTCCAGGTGTGACCTGTGAGCACAAGTAAATTAAGTGACTTGCTCAGGGTCACATAGTAAGTAATTGGGGGTTGTGGGATTCAAACCCAGGTCTGCAGATTTGAAGCTCAGAGCCTTAGACCACTGTGCTATATTGCCTCCAGTAGCAACTCATTTTGGGTGCTATTATTCTGGGCTACACTGTAGTATATTTCAGTCAGTCACATGACCCTGTGTACAAGGCTTATTTACACAGATAGCATACTCACCTTCCTATGTGCATGGTGTCTGTAACTATCATCCATTCCTTCTGCTGTGTAGCTAAGTGCTTACAGCACAGAGCTGTAAATCTGGAGACTGTGGTTTGAATATTTTTACCAAACACCAGTTACTCTATGTGTGAGGAGAGTTAGTAAAAGTAAGTAAGTCAGTAAAATTGTTTTTGTTTAGCAACTATTCCCTGGGGCTCAAGATGCTGTACATATGCCAAAGAACAGAATAAGGCATCAAGCAAAACAACACCATATACAGTAACTCATATCATAATAGAATACATTAAATCACTGGTAAATACAGTACAAAATATAAATGAAATAAAACAGCATGAAATAAAATAGCAGTCAATGTAGGAGAGGCCCTTAATTGTACCCAAAGACCTCCCTAAACAAGTGAGACTTCAGGTCCCTCTTAAAGGCCTCCACCAATGGGGCCTTTCTCAAGGATCTTGGGAGTGAGTTCCACAGGGCCACACTGGCAACCTCAATGGCTTGATCTCCTAATGATTTAAGCCTAGCCTTGGGATTAATAGGAGGTCTACTTTGGAGGAGTAGAGAGGGTGATGGATATAGTAGGGAATCACTTTCATCCAATCAAGTAACTCAACCTCCTTATGCGCAGCCTACTCTTGCTCACTCTTTCTCTGGCTGTAGCCTCCCTGGGCTTTCCTTAATCTCTCTTTATTTCACGTCACCTGTCTCAATCTTACTGCACCTCTCTGTGCATGCTGGATGTCTATTGTGAGCACATCCATGGATTGTAAAGCACACTAGGATACAATATTTTGTATATGAAAGATTTGTATTAGTACTTATTCATAAGAAAACACCTTTCAGCTAAACATCCATTTTAAAAGGTCCTATGGGTATCACATGACAAAAGTGACCCAAAATGAGCAACTACAAAAATAGCGACTCATTTTGGGCCTATTATTTTGGGCTACCTTGCACAATAGTGAGGGTATGGGAAAGCAACCATGGGGAAGAGCGAAAGGAAGGGGGGGGGATAGCGAGGGGAAGGGGATGGACAGGGAAGGGGTTTTCAGGGACTGGTGTATCTGCTGCTGCTGAGCTAGCTATGTGGCATGGTGGTGTGGGTGGCTAGCTTTGGCACAGCAGGTACTGGGTTCGGGACTGGGAGCGAGTACATTTTGCCACAGTCGCAAGCTGCAGCACTTAAATTTTGCAGAAATCCAGATTTTGCCCACTCACCGGCTTGCACTCCCCTGGAGTTGAGAATCCTAATTCAGGGGGATATGAGGGGTAAAACTCCCAGCAAGAGGGTGCCGGGGGGGGGGTGCAAATCCCCACAAAAACACTTTTTTTAAATCCGGATGTCAGGTCGCCTTGAAGTATACTGTATATCGCTGATTTGCTTTTGGTGATAAACACTTGCCATAATAGCGATCACTGTTTTGCAATCGCTATTATGACATGGAACTGTTCTATGTCATTGTATGGACAACATGCAATGCTAAAGATGCTATAGAAAACAAAATTCCATTCCTTTCCTTTGCCTATTGCATCTTTTATGGAGCAGTCACATAACTTTCACAACATACGGCGTAACCTTTTGTTGACAACTGGATGTTCAAATATAGTAACACGTGATCAACTTATATGCCATAATGCAAGAGCTCTGAATCATTGTGTGGAAACCAATAACTTGATTTGCATAAAGGACTGGACTATGAAGGCTTCTACAAAACTATCATATGTAGCTTGATGAGGGCAGAAAATGTTGTGGTATTGTGGCCTTTCTTTCTTTTCCCAGTTTTCCAGCTACGTGCATCACATTGGGATAGGCTATGAGAGGTTCTCACACACACAAGCAAATATTGGCATTGAAATGTTAAATCAGTTTGCTCAATTTATAATTTCACAAAAGGAAGCTTCACCTTGCTTTACACAGGTACATACGAACATACTAATTTGCCAGTAGAAATAGGCCACCTGGTCTATCAAGTCTGCTCAAGTGTGCAGCTAGCATCCTCACCCTGCAGCTGCCCACCCTCCCTCCCTTCCCATTACCCCCTCACCTTGTCTCATCCCTTTTCAAACTATCAACTGTTTCACAGGCTACCACATTCTCTGGTAGAGCATTCCATTCTGCCAAGACCCTCTCTGTGAAAAAGTGTCTCCTCATTTCTGTCCTTTATCTTCCCCCCTCCAATCTAAGGCTGTGCCCTCTCATGTCCCTCCCTTTCCTCAGCCTAAGCATCCCTTCAGTGCTTGCCTTGTTTATCCCTTTTTACATACTTAAAGGTCTCAATTATATCCCCCTGGTCCCTTCTCTACTCCAAGGAGCACATGTTTAACTCTCAGCCTTTTCTCATATGGTCTGTCCTCCAATCCCTGCATCATCCTTGTTGCCCTGCATTGTACCCCTTCCAGTAATTTCACATCCTTCTTCAGATATGAGCACCAGAATTGCACACAGTACTCCAGATACGGCCTGACCAGTGCCCTGTAGAGAGGCAGGATCTCCTCCCTACTCGTAGAGGAGATCCCTCTTGTGATACAACCCAGCATCCTGTTGGCTTTCACTGCCACCCTCCTACACTGCTCTGTATTTTTGATCTTCCCCATTATAACCACCCATAGATCCTTCTCCTCCTTGGTGGACCCTAGCTGCACCCCACCTAGCTGGTAACCCCTCCCTGGGTTCTTTGCTACAAAGTGCAGGACTTTGCACTTTTTCGCATTGAACCCAACTGCCACACTTCCGACCACTCCACCAGTTTGGTTAGGTCATCCTGCAGCCCCTGCCAACCTACTGTATCATCTACCACCACCCCCAATTTAGTATTGTCAGTGAATAGACTGATCTTCTTCCAGATGCCATATGAGATGTCCGCTATGAATATTCCAAACAGCACTGGCCCCAGTACTGATCCCTGCAGCACCCTGCTCATCACAACCCTTTGAGATGAGAGTTCTCCTCCACCACTACCCTCTGCTGTCTCCCATGCAGCCAATTCTCAATCCATTTAACCATCTTAGTCCCCACCCCCACATATCTCAACTTCCCTCCCAACCTTCTATGTGGCACAGAATCAAAGACCTTACTAAAGTCCAAGTATATGTCATCCACCGCATGACCCTAGTCCAATTCCCTTGTGACTCAGTCGTAATACTCAACTAGGTTCATCTGGCAGGATTTTCCAGCGACAAACTCATGCTGGTGACTGTCCTGGAGCCCATTGTTTTTCATAAAGGTCACCAGCCTTTCCTTAAGTATTGTCTCCATCAGCTTCCCCATGATGGAAGTTAAGCTTACCGGTCTGTAGTTACCTGGCTCATCCTTTGGTACACTTGTATGGATGGTACCACATGGGCCATCCTCCAGTCATGCGGTACGCACCCTTTGTCCAGGGAGGTATTAAACAGTTCCACCAGTGATCTAGCCAGGATATCGGCCATTTCCCTCAACACCCTGGGGTGTATGCCATCCAGTCCTGGTGTCTTATCCACCCTCAGAGCATTTAACCCCTCCAATAACCTACACTCAATGATCACGTCTGTTATCCTCTCCCCGCCCACCCCTGCAGTAGCTGCCCTCCTTTCTCCCTCGTGAATACAGAACTGAAGTACTCATTCAGTGCTTCTGCCTGATCCACCCTTTCTCTGCCCACCCTCCATCCTTCCTGATCCTAACTGTCTGGTCTTTGCAGCTCCTTCTCTCTCGTATGTATCTGAAGAAATTATTTTCCCCATCCCTGATGCCCTACACCAGTCTCAATTCCCTGGAGGCCTTAGCTGCTCTGACCCCCCTGGTAAATTCCTCCCTTCCCGGATTTCTTGTATTTCTTGAATATTGCTTTTTTAGCACTCACCATTTCTAAGACCCCTCTACTTAATCAGCTTGGTTTTATAGCCCTACCCTTTTTGCTCTGCAGTCTGGTGCATGTCTCAGTAGCCTCCAATTTGATTTTTTCCCATTTCTAATTTGCATCCCTGTGTGGCTGTATTCCTTCCAGATGCCTCAGTACCGTTAAACTGCCAACAGACTTAGAACTTATAGGAATTTTGAACTGATATACCAGTCTGCGGCCCTGCAAGGGTTATAATTTGGGTATATAAGGTACTGAACTATTGAAAATTGTGTCCCAACCTCTGTTCCATTCTGTGCCCACAGACTCAGGGAAATATTAGCAGGCATGATGTTCATTGACTAGCAGTTAGGGATCAATGCAAAGAATTAAGATTTAATAACATAGAAATGGAAACATGATGGCAGAAATAGACCATTGGTCCATCCATTCTGCCCATGAACCCTAACAAACCCAGGACCTATTATCCGTACAGGGTTCTACCCCACACTATCCAACCCCATGCTTCCTGCCCTACTGCTATCACCCGGAACAACCACTAAACCCATCACTCCTTCCCAACTGTATTTGCAGACATTGATCATTTTTGGCACCTGCCACATCAGCTGGCAGATTGCTCCATGGCTCTACCACCCTTTCTGTAAAATAAAACTTTCTCACCTCTTGAATCTCCCCCTCTTCAGTTTCTACTCATGCCCTCAAGTTCTTGCTCTGCTACTTATGCTAAATAGTTCCATGCAGTTTACCATGTTAATTCCTTTCAGGAACTTCAAGGTCTCTATCATATCTTACCCTCTTGTTTGGCCTCCAGCCAGTACAGGTTCAGTACCTTGAGTTGATTTTCGTAAGATTTGCCCTGCCGATCCTGAATCATTTGGGTCACCCTATTTTGCACCCTTTCCAGCAAGTCCTTATTTTTCTTTGGGTGAGGACTCCAGAACTGGGCACAATACTCCAGGTGGGGCCTTATCAGTGATCTATAGAGAGGTTGTAGTACTGCCTTCCTTCTGTTGTCAAGACCTCTTCCTATACAAGCCAGTATCCCGTTTGCCTTACTTTAGGCCTTGTTACACTAGTTTGATTATTTTAGGGAGTCACTGATGATGACTCCTACTGTAGGTGTCTTTCATCAGAAGGCATGCACAACTTATCCCCAACATCTGATACTCTGTCCTTGGGTTCTTGTTCTCTATGTGCATTGCCCTGCACTTCTTGGCACTGAATTTCAAATGCCAAACCCTTGACCACCTCTCTAGCTTTTACAAGTCTCTCTGCATCTCCCTAACCCACTCCTCACTTTCTACTCTGCCACAGAGCTTAGTGTCATCTGCAAAGAGACACATCTTGTCTTGGATTCCTTCTCCCATGGTCGCTAATGAACATATTGCAAAGGACTACACCCAGGACCGATCCTTGTAAGAATTCATTAAAAAGAATGAATAAGAATTAAGGTTTAAGAATAATAGTCTAGCTAGCTGGTCTTTTAGTGAAAACTACATAAATAACCAGCAACAAGTTCATAGCCAGTGGTGAATTGTTGTATTCTCAAAAGAGTATTTAATATGTTGTGGTAATGCAAGTTTTACAAGTTGGAAAGCATTAGTTCCGGTAGATTAAAAATAGGGACAAATTTTCTTTTTTTTCTAAAAACACTTAGTGAAAGCTTCTAAAATAGATGTATTTTATATGGTGTATTACAGTTCTTTGTAACCTTGTAATCCTTGTAAACTATGGTTTTTTGTAACCTTGACCAAAGTCTGTCCTCGAACTTCTTTCAAAACAAGCCTGCTCAATGGAACACTTCATGGTTAAATAAATTAATTGCACTGAATGAAGATATATAATATGGCCAGAGTATTATGCTCTAATATGGTTATATCACATTGGTGTCAGAGATCTGGGGCTCAATTTTCAATGTCTGCAAATACAATTTCTGCTCCAGTCCTGTTCTGTGTGCCCGTAGTACAAAGTCCAATCGAAAAGCAAACAAGGGCACCATTGGGCACAGTGATGAGGGCTTTATTAGTGAACAAAATCAACAAACCACCCAACAGCTCAGGACACCACCTCTACTGGTTTCGCACTACCATGCGTTTTTAGGATTTTGCTGCCCCTAGTGTCCACATCAAATAAACAGGTGTTCATTTAAGTGACAGTGCAAATAAAAACACATTATGAATGCAAGCAATATAAATATATAAAAAAGCTTACACCAAAAACCATTGTTGGACCGATGCTATGCTTGGTAATACCAGGCACAGCATCAAAGAAAAAAGCTGCACAAGTTGCAACAACCATGCAACTAGTTGAAGAAGGCAGTCTTTTTTAAACTGTGCGCATGTAGTGCAAACTGCACTTACACAAGGGCATCCTCCCTTGCACAACTTTTTCGGCCCCTGAACTTCTGATAAACCACACTTGTTAAGTCTGCTCTGCATTATTTAAGTCATTTTTTTTTTCTTTTTTTCTGGGGCAGTCACTTTTTAGTCAAGCTGTGATTGTTAGGGTGCCCTTTGCATAAACTATCTTACATTAAATATGTTGTATGTAGTCTAAAACTGGGAAATTCAGTCAACCATAAATGTGGCATTAGGATGAATGGCACATATATATCCTTAGTGCTCTGATTAAGGGTTTAATGGTGAAATTTTGAAAAGTCATGAAACGGGCAAAACTCCTAGTTATATTGGGTGGGGTTTTCAAAAGACATAACATGGGGTTATTGTTAAATGTTGGAATTATGCACAGAATTTCTAGCTGTGTCATGATGCTTTACATCCAGTTTTGTGGATAAAAAATGCTAGACATAGATTTAATAGACCAGGTTAGAGATCTGTTTATTGTATAAATTATTGTAATTGTACCTAGTTCAATTGGGGATTGAACCCTAAGTTTGAACTTTTCATTTTGTTCTGTACTCACACCCTCACACTATTTTGACATGATGTTTTGGGGTGGCATTGTGCTGACACGTACAGTGTTGAATGGGTTGTTAACTATTCTTCCAGGAAAAATATCATTTGACCTCTTTTGTTGACCTTTCTGAACACAAGTCAATCATCTTTTCTTTGTTGTTTTTTTTTGCCTGCCACATGCTTTTTTTTTTAATCAGCTCTGATTCTTAGCAAATACTAGGCTATATGAGAATATATATTATTTAATGAATACAATGACTTATGGAGTACCCCCGAAGAAATTTTGTAATGAGTATTTTCTGCAAAACTGATTTTTGCTGAATACGCCCCAAGCACAGTATGCATGAGAAAGTACTTGCACACCCCCAACAAATATTTTCAATTAGGGTAAGCTCACCTGGCCACATACTGTTTTTTTTTTTTTTCATCAACAGGTGAAACACCCTTTCCCCTCATATTTTACTAAGGGAAGTGGAGCCAAAAGTGTTGCTGAAGATAGCCAACAGACTTTAATAAAGTTTGTAAAAATGATGATAGGTTTAGACTGCATTTCAAGTCTATACTTTTCTTTTCATATACCTGTGCATTCTTCAGTTTCTGTGACTGATTGTTTTATCTGGCAGAAGGGTTGGACTGTGACATGGGGGGGAAGGGTACCTAGAAGGTTGGTACTGGGGCTCCACTAGGAAAATCACTAGGCACAGACACATTTATATTGTACCTGAACTTTTCAAATGGGATGTAACTAAGTCAGAGTTTTGACTTAGCTATGTCCTAGCTTAAAAAACTGGACAGATGGGCAATTTTGCTTATGTCCAAAGTTGTACATTCAAAAATTGCATCTAGACAAAGGCTTTGAAAATCCCCCTGAAATAACTAGAACCTTATGATCCAACTTAACAAAAATAATAGAGGATCTTTCAATTCTGAAAATCATCCCATCCCATATGGCTATGAGCATATTGCCATTATTCAGCCTTCAATAAAATGAACAGTTTGGTTATACAAGTTACAATAGTGACTACTAATTAGGGGTGCAGGAATAATTAATTTTAATTCCTGAATATCATAAATATTAGGCTTCATGAATATTTTTCCAAATAACAAATGGTTTCCACAATTCATAGTCTGCCAAATGTGTTCAGGAATAAATATATAAAGAAACCTAAGACCACCCTCCCTCCCATTTCTAAACTTTTCCCTCTCACCTAGAAGAAGAATCAGCATTTATATAGCACTTTTTATACACAATGTATCCCAAAGCACTTTGCAAGTAATGCTAGGCTGGTAGTGAAATGACTGAACATGTAGTGGTAGCCATATTGCACATCAACACCCACACACAGTCTGGAAAACTGCATGAACCGGTTTTATGGGAAGGGGAATATTGACTAGGACTTCAGGAGTACCTTGGGTTATTTTACTTCCACCAGGACAGAACCAATAGAGGTAGAAGGGACCGTGGTTTATTGTCTCATCTGCAGGACAGCACACCCCAGCAGTGTAGCTCCCTCCTAATACTGCACTTGGATGCCAGTATTTTTTAGGTACGAGTCCAATCCTGGTGTGGGACATGAACCGAACAGCTTTCTGGTCAAGAGGCAGATATGCTACCAACTGAGCCATGCTGACACCTTATCACTTACTTACCCCATCCCTGAAGTACCACACAACCTAAACAAGTGATATCCAGCTTCTGGCACCTTTCCAGTTCACAACAACATCATGAAATGATACTCCCTCCCTAACCCAACTCTACTGGTAAAAATCTGATAGTATATTTTTGTGCCCCCAATTCAATTCCTGATTTGGATGGGAGGGGTAGGCTAATGCCAAATATCCTGTCTGTCCCCGCCTTCCTCCTGCCAAGCTCCACAGCCCTCTCTTATTGTTAGTAAGCTGATTGTCAAAAAGAGAAAATGTGAGTGGGGCTAGTTGTGAATGATTGTGAGTTAGGGGATGGGACAGTAGCATCAGTAGTGATGCTAGGTAATATGATGATTTAGGCTGTCCGGGGTGGAGTAGGTGGATGGAAAAAGTTTGGAATTGGGAGGCTGGCCAAGAGAATAGCCCTGGCCACCTAAGGGGGGGGGGCTATTTTTCTCCCACCTCTCCATTCTGAATATGAATATGAAGCAGACGTGTTGCTAGCATGAGATAATTTTCGTGGCCTGTGTCCCAAAACAATAGGCTGAGGGTCTCGGGGCTGCCTAGGCCCTCAGAAGCTGTCAAAAGTTTGGTGTTCTCTGGTGCAAAATAACACATTTCAGGTACAATTTTCTTTTTTTTCTACTTCTGTAACAGTATAATCTCACACAGTACCTGCTGTTCTTATTCCTACCCCCTAGCACACACAGCACCACAACCATTTTTATAGACTTTGCTGTACACAGAACAGGACTGGGCGACTGGCCCACCCAGCTACCTGGAAATTTCCAAGTGGACCCCCTCTTTTGGGTACCTGACCATCTTCTGAATTTTGCGTGTGTCATCTATTTTATTGGGTTGTTTGGGCACTGCAAGTAAATGTAAGATGCAAACATAGAACTGTATTAAATGTACTGTAAGTGGAATGCTGATAAGCATGTCTCACCCTGAGCCCTCCTTTATTAATTTTCCAAGTGAACCCCCGTACCTCAGTCCAGCCTCGACTGTACAGCATTATCTGAGCACTACATGGGGGATACCAATAATAAGAAATCATCATGCCAGTTGCTGCTCATTTGTAGACAGTGTCTGCCTCACTTCACCACACTGTATAGCCCCACACAGTAGCTACTGCCCTCATTTTTTCATTGAGGCAAAAAATAACTTACAACATTTAAAAATTCTAGTAGAGATGGAAATGTTGATCAGTAAGTGAAAGTGGAAGATAATGGAGCCTTTTACTGTTGCAAACGGTAAGGTCAGACTTTTTGCCAAATTTTGCTGCAATGCTGCTTTAGGATGAAGAGTGAATGGAATAGGTTAAGTAACTGCTAATGATCTTAATGGGAATATATTACACCTCCTAGGTTGACTGCTTTTACAAAAGGTTATGCTAATAATAGAACATGTTTGTAACCTAGAGACATGAGTACCACCACAACTAAAACGTTGGGGAGACATGGATCTGCTAAGCCTTTCATGCAAATGCAATTGTCACTGGCTATTTTGCAGGGCATTAAAAGTTAAGGGGAACTGCTCCACCTTATACCCCCCCAGCGGTTGTGCCTGTGCCTGAATTTACAGCTGAAACAATGAATTATATGACAAAATCTGCTTTAAGAATATGTGAGCACTGAAAATGGCTCAGAAACATGACTTCTCTGAGCAAAACAGGATAACTGGATAGGAACCCAGATTATAAAACCTGACATTTAGCAATGCTAAATTAGGGGTGAAATGGGGTAAGGGCACAAGGTATATATATGTATGCCAATGAAACACTACATTATTATCTGAGGAAACCCACAGAAATCCTTGAGACACCAGCAGGCACTATTGGAAGCATATGGTAATGCTTCTTATTTATTATTTATTTATTAGCTTTTGTTTACCGTTGTTTAAAGTTAACAAGCCCCTCTGGCACCCATTTATTTACCCATAGCATAAAACAAAAACTGAACTATGAGATCCTATTTCTTAATGGAAAATTAAAGAGAATTAAAAAAGCTTATATCTCATTGGTGGGCATCTAAGCGTATTAGGTATCCAGGAGAGCAAATTTTGAGTGAAAGAACAGAATTATATAACCTTAATTTTTATGCTCTTGGGAAGGTAATCCGAACTGACCAAGCTAGAACTGCTCCCACTTTATTCAAGAAACTGGAAATGCTACAAATAAATATACTGACCAGATTCCTAGCTTTATTTTGTCTTGCCCCTCAGAGTACTGGGCACCATCTGAAAAAGCCGAGACAGATTTTTACTAAATTTCTCTAGGGTTGTAGAAACCCCCTCACAAATGAGAGCTGGCTATAACCTGTAAACAACAGCCCCAGCCCTACAATAATATTTGTGGAAGCCCAGCTTCACATCTTTATTGCATGCATCTCCAGAGACAATACTGTGGGCTAGTGGGGCATGGAAAACTCAGGCCAACTTGCTTACAAGCCACATGCAGAGACAGCATCCCAGATTAACCACCAAGTGCTAAATCAAATAACACCTCTACATGCAATTTAGCCTCAGAATCTTAGCTGAGAAACTTAGAAAATTACATATCAACCTTATTATTGGGGCAGGCACTTATATTGATGCCTGCCCGAACATCCATATTGCCAACATTGACAGAGTATAAGAGATGGGGCAACAGAGGACTGGGGCTATAAGAACAACTATATCATTCTGAATACAAGAAGAAAAAAATTACTCACCATAGTAATCTTGTTTCTTCCAAGGTATTCTTCTATATTCATAACTCTCTGTAGTCAGCCTCTTAAGCAAAGCTGCCCAGAGAAAATGGAACTATATGCTGATGTCAGAAGTTATCACTGGCTCATGCCACATATTCAAACTGCTGCCCTTATCAGCTACAACCTTCCACCAACATATCAGATTTCTAAGGCACCTACAAGGCAATCTAAACTAAGACTATCTAAATATAATTATTTAAATTTAACACAACTAAGCTGTAAATGCCAGCATGAAACACCCTGAATATTATTATAATACTAAATCCCCTTGAATGCCAGAATCACCTGGAAAAGGAAAGGAATTAAATATTCCCCACTAGGGCTAAAAACTATGCATGCCAGTGTTTGGGACTTTACATTAAAATAATCAGGTAGGAGTGCATAGGCTGTGGTTCTGGAAGGGGAGGCAGGGTATGAAAGTTATGAATATAGAATAATACCTTGGAAGAAACAAGATTACTATGGAGAGTAATTTGTTCTTCTAACACCAGGTATTATTCTATATTCCTAACTCTCTGCAGACTTCAAAGCAGTACATTTAGAGGTGGGCATAGAACCTACTTAGAAAAGAGGCTCTGCAGGACTGCTGTGCCAAACCTAGCATCACTTTTGGACTGTGTGTCCAAACTGTAGTGCTTAGTAAATGTGCATACTGTCCTCCAGGTAGCTGCTTTACAGATTACCACTAAAGGAATATCTCTGGATGCTGCTATAGTAGCAGCTGTGCCCCTAGTTGAATGAACCCTCAGCCCTGCTGGGGGTTCCTTGCCAACTTTCGAATAGCAAAACTGAATACATTGGACTATCCAGTGAGAGACTGACCTCTTAGAAGCTGGGGTGTCCTTACCTACATCCCCATATGTAAGGAATAACTATTGTTTGTCATGTCTATGCTCTCTGGTGTGGCTTATATAGTAACTTAATGCCCTTTTGACATCCAGACTATGGAGTCTGCGCTCACCTGAATTAGTATGTTCAGTGAAGAAAACTGGTAATGTAATGGACTGGTTTAGGTGAAAATCAGAAACAACCTTGGGAAGGAATTTCTATTGATTTTCAGCACCACTTTGTCATTATGGAAGGAAAGATAGTCCTTCTCTATACACAGGGCTTGAAGTTCACTAATTCTAATAGCTGAAGTAACTGCAACCAGAAAGACAGTTTTCCATGTAACATATTTTAAGTGTGCTGAGGACACAGGCTCAAAAGGAGGTTTCATGAGCTGAGCAATGCATATGTTCAGGTCTCATACTGGTACTGGTTACCTAATAGGTGGGTGCAAATGGCACAGACCTTTAAAGAATGTTCTGAAAATGGGATTGGATGCCAGGTAGTACCTCTCTCAGCAGAAATGTAGGCAGAGATTGATGCTAGATGCACTTTCAGGGATGTATGTTTCAACTCCTGAGAGTGGAGGTAGGTGAGGTAATACAGAACAGCTGGAATCTCCACTACAGAAGGAGAAAGCTCTTTGGACCTACACCAAATAGAAAACCTCTTTCATTTGGAAGGGTAGATTTTCTTAGTTGAAGACTTTCTATAACATTTTAGGTATCCAGAATGCTTTGAGAGAGATTTAAGTTTGCATATTCTAAGTCCTCAAAAGCCATGCCTTGAGTCTGAGAGACCTGAGATTTTGGGTACAGAATCTTGCCCTGGTGAGAGGTCAACAGGTTGTGCCTCCTGGGTAAGTGTATTGGTTTGGTTACAGACATGGAGAGTAGTCTGGGGTACCATGGCTGCCTGGCCCAGTCTTGTGCTATCAGTATCATTGATGCAGGTTATGACCTGTGTTTGATCAGGACTCTGAAAATGAGAGGGGAAGGGAGGAAAAGCATACAGTTTTCTCCCTGACTAGTCCAGAGCCATAACATCCTTTGGGATTGTTCCCTTGGCTGGTGGTCTGCTGTAAAAGAGGGGCAGATCATGAGTCTTATGGGATGTGAAGAGATCCATCTCTAGTGTGCCCCATTTCCTGAACACTGAGTCCAACATTTATCTGTTGATGGATCACTTGTGATGTACCTGATTGATTCTGCTCAGGGCATCTGCTAGGGTGTTGTCCTTTCCTGGCACATGAATGGGCTGTAATAAGGCATTTGGTGAGTAAACCAAACTCCAGACTTTCATTGCCTCTGTGCATAGGGGGTCTGAACTGGTCCCCCCCTTGCTTGTTTATATAGTACATTGTTGCGGTGTTGTCTGTCCTGACATGCACCACTTTCCCTTGTACCAGATGGGCAAATGTTTTCAAAGCCAGAAACACTGCCCTTAGCTCCAGCAGATTTATATGCAGGAGTTACCTTGTGATGGACCAGGTTCCATGAGTGGTGTGTTCTACTAAGTGAGCACCCCACCCTAACAGAGAGGTGTCGGTTATAAGAATGAATGATGGGGTTTCTCTTTGGAAAGGTACCCCTTCCCTGAGGTTTTCTGATTCCTTCCACCACTGGAGAGCCTGCAGCAAAGTTTTTGTTACTGGAACTGTTTTATCAAATTGTCTCTCCTTTGGCACCAGTGTGCCTTGAGATGAAACTGTACATCTCTCATTTGGAACCTGACTCCCAGGACTGTGCTGGTTGCTGCAGCCATATGTCCAAGAAGTTGCAGAAAGTGTCTTACTGACCATGGCTCATTCAAAATCATTGCCAATGTGATCATTTTGAACTTTGGCTTTATTAAATGCCTGTTCAGCAGTCTGAGGTCTAGAAGAGGCCGCCACTCCTCATTTTTCTTTTTGGTAAGGAAGTATCTTGAATAGAAACCTCTTTCCTTCTGTTGAAGTGGAATACACTCCATTGCTTTCAATTGGAGGAGGCTTTGAACCTCCCTCTCCAGGAGTTTTTTCTCTAGGAGGGGAGCTGGTTTAAACATCCTTGTTCTCAGGAGGAGGGAAAGACTTGAAACTCAGGGACAAGCCCCAACTCACTGCCTCCAGGACCCACTTGTCTGTGGTGATGGACTGCCAAGCCTGGAAATAGTGAGCCAGTCTGCCCCCTACTGGTAGAGGGGAGGTGGCCTTGATCATTAAGTCAGGGGTTATGTTTTGCTTGGGGCTGAGCTTGGGTAGTTTTGGAACCTCTCCTAGAGCCTCTTCTACCTGTGCCCCTGAAATACCCAGTCTGCTGTGGGTATTGTTAATATTGGGGGCGAGCCTGTGCCAGATAAAAAGGTCCTAATATAGGCTGTCCTTCCTCTGCCTCCCCTTTTGTAAGGCCTATAGGAGGATGAAGCCCTCTCCTTTGAGGAATTGCTTTTATAGGTGGCCTTATAGTCATCCACCTTCTTCATGTATGCTTCAGTCTGTTGGCTAGATAATGAATGATCCTCTACAGGGAAATCCATAGCCTTATGTAGAAATATAGAAACATAGAATTTGACAGCAGATAAGGACCACCTGACCCACCTAGTCTGCCCATTTCCCTACCTGATGGATAAGCTGCAGATTCTAGTTAATCAACAGCTTACTTCCTCCTACCCCAACTAGAATTACCTTATGTCTGTCTCATGCATTCTTGAATTTTCCCACTGTTCCTGATGCCACAACTTCCTCAGGAAGGCTGTTCCATGCATCCACAACCCTCTCTGTGAAAAAATACTTTCTAACATTACCTCTGGGTTGTCCCCAATCTATCTTCAAATTGCGCCTCCTTGTTCTTGCACATCTCTTTTTCTGAAAGATGCTACCCTCTTGTTCTTCATTAATTCCCTTGAGATATCTCCCTCCTTTCCTCAAGGGTATACATATTAAGCTGATTTAGCCTCTCCTCATACATCTTCAGGTGCAGACCTTGCACCATTTTGGTTACCCTGCTCTGAACAGCCTCCACTCTGTCTATGTCTTTGTGGAGATGGGGTCTCCAGAATTGCACGCAGTACTCCAGATGGGGTCGCACCAACTGTCTGTACAGAGGGACAGCAACTTCCTGTTTTCTACTGTTGATGTCTCTCCCTATGCATCCCAGTACCCCCCAGCCCTTCTTACTGCCTTCTCACTTTGCTTGCCCACCTTTAGGTTATCTGATATCTACTCCTAGGTCTCTTTCGATTGTTGTTGTTGTTATTATGTCACCCCATTGTGTACTCTTCCCCTGGGTTTTTGTTTCCCAGATGCATTACCTTGCACTTCCTTGCATTGAGTCTGAGCTGCCATATATTTGACCATTCCTCCAACCTTGCCAAGTCTCTTTTCATTCTTTCCACGCCACCTTGTGTATCAACCCTGTTTCAGATCTTTGTGTCATCTGCAAAGAAACATACTTTTTCTTCCAGGTGCTCTCCAATGTCACTTATAAAGACATTAAAAGAGGACCGGTCCCAGTACCAAACCCTGCGGTACTCTGCTAGTTACCCTCCTTTCTTCACTGTGGACTCCATTTGCTATTACCCTTTGCGTCCTGTTGTCCAGCCAGTTTTTTATCCAGGCCACCACCGTGGGATCCACTCCAAGGCTGGCTAACTTGTATAGTAATCTATTGTGTGAGACTGTGTCAAATGCCTTGCTAAAATCTAGGTAGGCCATATCCACAACCCCTCCCTGGTCTACTACGTTGGTCACCCAGTCAAAGAAATCTATTAGGGTCATCTGATATGACCTTCCTGCTGTGAAACCATGTTGCCTTGGGTCCTGTGCCCCACTGGCCTCTAGGTACTCAACAATTCTTTCCTTCAGAAGTGATTCTATCATCTTCTCTACCACTGAGGTCAAACTAACTGGTCTGTAGTTTCCTGCCTCTGCCCTGCTCCCACTTTCCCATCTAATGCACTTATTGTCTCGTCTAGTTTTAGTGTCCCGTTGTATGTAATCATCACATTCGCTATCCATCCCTTGCACTTATTCTCCCCCAGTGTTACATATCCCTGTAAAAATTCCCACTGTTATCCACCTTTTCTACTATCATGCCTGCTCTAGTACCATGTTACTGTAGTCTATCAAATGTATGTTAGATGCTACTGTATTGTATCAAATGTATGTTAGATTACCTGCGTGTTATCCTCTCCTCTGTAATCCCTCCTCCCAGGTCGCACCGGGAGATGAGCAGCTTGTTGCTCAGTGTGCCTTTCCTGCTGAAACAATTTAAATGAATAAATAAACTAGTGGAATCACATTCTGCCCTCCTCCAATTCTCAGGTACCACCCCATCCTCCCATGATTTGTTAAAGACAGTAGTCAGTGGCATTACTAGTTCTACCCTTAGTTCTTTTAGAATTCTGGGGTGACTCCCATCAGGCCCCATTGCTTTGTCCACCGTCAGTTTCAAGAGTTCTTTCAAAACCCTTTCTTCTGTGAATGGACTGGTATCGACCCTCCTATTCACAGTGTTTCTCTTGTTTGGTTTAGGTACCTCCCCCTCCTTTTCCGTTGTGAATACTGAGCAGAAATATTTGTTCAGTTTCACTGCTTTTTCACTGTCACCCTCTGCCCACATTCCCTCCCCTTTATTAAGTCTCTGTGTCCCTCCCTTGGTCTTTCTTCATTCCCTAATGTACCTATAAAAGATTTTATCCCCCTTCTTAAGAGAGCTGGCTATCTTTTCCTCAGTTTGTGCCTTTGCTATTATGACTGCCTTCCCTGCCTCTTTCTGCTTTAACTGATAAAGTTCTCTGTCCTGTTCCTTCTGTGTTTCCTTATATTTCCTGAATGCTATCATTTTCTCCTTAACCTTCCCTTCCACCTCTTTTGAGAACCATTGTGGTTTTTTCCTTCATTTGGTCTGTTGATTTGCTTCACACAAAGGCTTGTTGCCTCTGTGATGGCTGTTTGATTATTCCCCATTGTTCCTCCACCCCTCCTTCTTGCCTATTTGGTAGTGCTTTTCTGAGGCACTCTCTCATTTTCCCAAAGTCAGCCCTCCTAAAGTCCAATACTCTTGTTTTTTTATGGCTTGACTCTATGGCTGTGTTTATTGTGAACCACGCTGTTTGGAGGTCACTTGTTCCCAGATGGCTACCCACTTCTAAATCTGAGATCCTTTCTCCATCCCCATTTGAGAGTACAGGTCTAAGATTGCTCCCTCCCAAGTGGGTTCCAACACTAGCTGTCTGAGGCATGCCCCCTGTAGGGCATCAAGAATGACCCTGCTCTTGGATATGCCTGCAGCAAAGGTACTCCAGTTAACATCTGGCATATTGAGGTCCCCCATCAACAATGGCCTGGGTATCCTGTGTCAGATTAGTAGCCCTTAGCCATGCCAACCTCCTAAGGGCTATGGTAAGGGCCATCCATCTGGCAGCATTGTCATGGGCATCTGCTGCCATTTGAAATTGATAATTGGCTGCTTCCAGCCCAAACCTGGCGGTCTCAGCCAAATCATCAGAGAGAGGTGAAGAAGCCTTCTTTGCCATGGCCAACATGGACTACCACAGTGATTTCTGATACTGTGCTGAGTAAGCTTGATAGTTAGCCTGTCTTATTCCCAGTGAAGCAGCTAGGTATCCCTTTTTTGCCATGCTGTCTATTTTGCGAGAGTCCTTCTCAGGTGGATGAGATGCTAAAGGCACCATTGCCTTCTCACAGGCTGCTTGCTGGACTATTCCCTGATGGTCAGGGTGAGAAAAGAGGAATTCAGTCCCTTGTCTGTCCAGCTGGTACTTTTTATCTGCCTTCTTGTCCAGAGGTGGGACAGAATTTGGAGTCTGCAGGATCTTAAACAAGTCTTTTTTTAAATAACTTGTTTATAGGGGGTAACATTTTCTTTGTGGGTGTTAACCCCATCATCTCCATATATTCATCCTCTTCCTCATCCCCTATGACCTCTGTGGTAACCAGATCAAGGGCGTCCACAATTTTCCTTACAAAGGAAAAATCCTCTGGTGGCGGAGGAGAACTGAATTCTTGCTTTGGCGAGATCTCAGGCTCAATAGGCTCACCTTCATCTATTTCAGGTAAACCATAGTCCTCAAACTCCATCATCTCCTGAGATGGGTTTGTGTAAGAGGAGGAACCAACCAGGATTTGAACTGGTGCTGGGAGGGCTGGAGTAGGTATAAAGCCCTGCAAAGCCTGGATGACCTTCAGGGCCTGGGGAATCTCCTCTGATGATGGCAGGCTGTGAGGCACAGATGAAACCCCTTTTGGCTTATTAGCCAGGGGTTCAACGTACTTTGTTTTCTTAGTTTTTTTGGTGGGAACCAGAGAATCAGCCAGATCACCCATCCTTTTTCCAGTAGTTGTTTTACCCTTGTGAGGGAGTGCTTAAAGAAGACACAACGGTTTCACCTGCAGGTTTAGAGGGTGTGGGTTGGTCAGAACATGCAGCACCCTTTTCCAATTTTCTTTGGAGTCTTTCCATTCTCTTTTCAACTGTTTTCTGAGGGAATGACTTGCAGATATCACAATCTACTGAAAAATGATCATTCTCCAGGCAGACTACACATAATTCGTGCTCGTCTGCCTTTGCAAAAACGTCACCACACTTAAGGCAGCTTTTAAACTCTGGGGGTCCAGTTTTTTTCTTTGTTTTTTCTGCCATCATTCAACCAATGAAGAAAAACAGAACTGCAATAAAGATTTTACTCTTTTTTTTTTAAAATGTGGTCAGTTCAGGAACCGATGAAAGTTCCAATACTGAACCGAGAACTGCAGAAATCCAACTGGTTTAGCAGTTTACAGAAATCGGGCTAGCGATTACAAAATATAGTAATTTGCTAAATTAGAAAACTCAGATAAGCTAAAATAAGTACTAGAGACAATAAATAAAGCCCCGGAAAAGGTACTAAGACCCGGTTCCTCAACAGTTATTCCGAACTGTGAGGAACCAAGAAAATAAACTAAAACAACTCTAAAATAACGCTAACTAACAGTAAGATTATAAACGGAAATAAAGGCAGCAGTAAGAATAATAATATAAGAAACTACTTATATTCAGTGATCAACCACAAGGAATGACTAAGAGTTAAGTCTCCTAGGCATCTTGACTTGTCAGGCGGAGAAAGAAATCTGATACGTTGGTGGAATGTTGCAGCTGATAAGGGCAGCAGTTTGCATATGTGGCATGAACCAATGATAAGTTCTATCATTAGCATATAGTTCATTTTCTCTGGGCAACTCTGCTTAGGAGGCTGACTGCAGAGAGTTAGGAATATAGAAGGATACCTGGGGTTAGAATGAAGCCTTTCCCAGAGCTCAGGGCAGAATTCCAACTAGGTAACATGGACCGTTTTCATTACCTTCAAATTAGTACTTCCATACTAAAGCAGCCTTACAGGGATCTCACTAGGCAACCACCAAGGCACTTCTGCACTATATTACCCAGGCAGGTCTGTGACACATAAGAGGAACAATATATAGCCAGTATAGTACTGATTATATAGAAGGAGCAAGGTAATGCGCTAAAAGGCATACAGAATAAATGGGAAGACAAACTGCAGTTGAAGCTAACAGAGGCTCAGGGAGAAAATATATTGGAGGCGGAACATAACACAGCTTCTGCCAATGTATGGAGAGAATTCTGAAGGAAAATTATTAGTTTTTTTCCCCTCTTCAGAACACCCTCTATAACCAAACACTAATGAAACATTTATTGATCAGTGTTGGAGAAACCGCGGGCAGATTAGTGCCACTTGCATGTTCGCTGGGAGTGCCCCTTTATATAGCTCTTTATCAAGCAAGTCAGCCGAGACATTGTTAAGACTTAACTGAGTTTCTGAAAGTGAACAATGGATACTGGCGGGGATCCTGCCCACCATAGGAGCTATTTACTCATGCAGTAATCTCTCCCCACACACACAGCACCACAACCATTTTTGGCAACTCCACAACTTAGTTGGCACAAATATTTAATCCCCTCTGAGTCTAAGCAACCTAGCTGACTTACTGGTCCAGTGAGTGACGTCCACCATGACTTTGAGCCCCTGCTTATTCTAGCATCTATCTTCAGCCAGGAGGGAGTCTGGGCTGTGCTCCTGTCTTGATTGATGGTGATGCAACTCGCTGTCAAGAGAGAGAGTAGCACACAGGGCACTTAGCGACGAAAGTGCAGAGTGCTGAGAGACGGAGAGAGAGAGAGAATGCTACTGTGCAACTCACTGCAGGCCAGAGGTCAGGCTGCTGCTGCCACCATGCTGCCAGCACGGGTTCTGCATTATAATTTTGGATGCATTGTTATTTAGGAATGGATCGTGATATAATTTTTTTTAATCCCTCTGGAGACTACAGTGCATGACGGGGAGAGGGCAAACCAGGGTAATGAAGAGTGGTTTGGAGAAATTGAAGTTTAAAGCAAAAATACTAAAAAAGAAAATCAGGGCTGTGCAGGACAAGGTTTGGGGCCCCAGACAAAACATTTGGAGCCCTAGCCCCAAATGCCAAGCCCTAACAATGCCCCTGATATGAAGAAATATACAATATACTGATAGGGTAGAAAAATAGTGGGTTACTATAGAGACTTTTTTATTTTATAAATTAATATAACTGTATGTAGTACAATTGGAATTTCACCCTAACTTTGTTCTGCATTTTGTTTTGTATTCACACCTTTACACTACAGTATGTTTAACACAGTGTTTAGGGGTAGCATTATGCTGACATGTGCAGTGTTGAATTGGCTGCTAATATTCTTCCAGGAAAAATACCCTTTGGCCTATTTTGTTGATGTGTCTGAACTTATTAAGTCATCTTTTCTTCATTTTTTTTATCAGCCCAAAGTTTTTTTACACCAGCTCTTACTCTTAACAAATATAAGGACAATAGACTGTATGCACTAAGGTGGTCTGGGTATGCATGATATGCATGTACCCAGCCTGCATGGCTATGCGCTTGCAGACAGGCACCCAGTGGCCAGCATTCACTAACACGGATAACTGTACAAGGTCCTACCCCCCCGGTGCACAGCTGCATGTGGGGGTGGATTGTGAGACACAGGGGGACATCCAATTGGATCCCATTCTGGATCCCATAGTGGATCCCTTGCTGTCTGCGACCAGGGATTCTAGGTGAGTGCGGATCCCAGGAATTTTAAATATATGGGTGAGTGTCTGAATTGTTGCTCCCAGCCCTACAGTGCAGCTAGGTGGGTTGGGGCATTATGATGAGGGGATTCCCTGTCCTGCTGGAGCTGGTGGGTACCATTTGTGGGGTGTGCACTGGTTATTGCAGGGTCCTCCCTGTGCCTGGCACTCCATGCCTTAGTGAGTGGCGTGGAGTGGGGCACACCCATGACACCCCCTGGACTGCATGTAGTGCATGACTGCATGGGTGGCCAGAGGACTGAGTGTGTAAGGGGCTCGTGCACCTGCCATGAATGCCACCAGGAGTCCATTGGACCCCTGTAGCATGGCATTCTGACTAAGGGTTGCCTATGAGCCTTACATACGCAGTATGTAGGCAACCCGGACATTCGAGCATAGAGCCTAGTATGAATAACCGATATTAATTAATCAATACTATAAATTATGACATACTCCAGAACAAATGCTGTGCCTAGTATCTTTCTGCAAAACTGAATTTTGAAAAAAATGGAATTGAACAGAGGGAGGACAAAGGGAAGGGAAGCTGCTGCCTTCAGTTATTTTTAACCCCTCACTGTGTGTCCTCTCCAGGTAGCTCACACCCTGTGGGCAGCCCCTGTGGGTCCTCCTCTGAGGGTGGTGACAGACTCATCAACCACCTCCCCCAGGGGCAGAATCCTACTTGCCTGACTACAGGTTGCTGGGGAGGGGACACAGACAAGGGGACATCTGCTGCAATACCTTGGCAGACTTTGTGTTTTCTGCAAAACTGAATTTTGCCAACTACACACCCATTACAGTATTCACAAGAAGGTACTTGCACACCCTTAACAAATATATCCTTTTTTTAATAATCAACACATTAAACACTGCTTCCCCATATATTTTACTAAGGGAATTGGAGCTAAAAGTGTTGGTGAACATAGTCTAAAGATTTTAGTAAAGTTTGCAAAAATCGTAGGGGATATGTTTAGATTGCATATCTAGTCTCTGCTTTTCTTTTCATATACCTGTGCACCCTTCAGTTTCTGTGACTGATTATTCTGTCTGGCAGCAGGGATGGATTGTGGCATGGGGATGGGAGGGCCACCTGAAAAGTTGATATTGGGATTTCCCTGGGAAAATCACTAGGGGAGAGCCCAGGTGTGACACACACCAATATCATCATTCCCTTTAAATTTGTTTCACTGACTCTGTGTTTGCATCTTGCATTAACTTGCAGTGATCAACATACCCCCTTTAAAGCAGCAGTGCATCTTACGGTAAAAAATTTGAACTATGCCTTTTTAATTCCATTTTAGATGGCCCCTTCTCTTTTTTCTTGTATAAATACTCTTTTCCCCTATATTGAGTCTGCTTAACACTTTTGCTTACCTTTGAAATCATGAGAGAAGTGTTCCTTTCACTATGACTCAGACCAGGTTTTCATGCTAGTTCATATTTGTCACAATAGAAGTGATGTTAAACACTTTGGGCTGGATTTTCAAAGCCCCTGAGAATGCCACAAGCCACTGGTGCACTGATCATATGGCACGGGGGGCTTTCAGCATTCTGCTAGCCAGTGAAAGGGATTTTCACTCCCATACGCCACATGCCGCAGGCTAGACCAGCTCCCTCAGTCTAGCTTGCGGCATTCAGGGGACCATTTTTACAGGGCTCATGCCAAATATTGGGCATGAGCTGCCACAGTAAGGAAACTGTCACAACTGCACCCGAGAATAGAATATTGGGTGCAGTTCTGGCAAAGGTATTTGGCGCAGCTGAGCCAAAAAAATTGGTTCAACGCAGGGCTTGAAGCAAGCCCTGTGTCACCCTTTGAATATCCAGCCCTGAGTGTTCATAAACAGCAGAGAAAACAGATGAGAAATGGAAATGAATCATATTAAAAAGAACCCTCCTTTTACTAATTCAGATAACAACAGCATTAAAGCAAACTCAAAAAGGAGAAAAAAGGGATCATACAAGGCAGGAGTAAGAGGCAGTATAAAATTGAATAATGGAAGTACAATATATGTCAAAATGGATACCACTAACATATGCTCCTGCTTTAATTAGAAAATAGATGATGTACAGTGTGGAAAGACTTTTCAGAGTTTGGAAGGTGGGCAGGTACCCAAATGAGGGGGGCCCACCTGGACATGTCCAGGCATCCAGGTGGGCTGATCTGACCCAGTGCAATGCAATGATGCACATTTTGTGACAGCAAACAAGCTATGGAGTATGAGCTGGAACTAAACCTTGAAACATAGTATTTACAAACTAAAATCGTAAACAGAAAACCGAATGATCGACATTTGCTTTTGTTTCCTCCTCAACTCTCTTTAGGCACATGCAGTTATTGCAAAAGTAGGGTACCCTGAATTTATCATGAATGACACATATGTGAATGAAGACATTAAAAAGGTGAGTATTGGTTTTACCTCTTATTCCACTAGTTCTAGATTTTACTGTTTTTTTATCAGTGTAAAGCCTACTGTGATCACTGAATATATTACTTCAAAATCCAAAAAATAAACATCAGTATTACAAGAAACAAATACTGTACATCCTGTCTGAATGGTGGTTAGATTTCCTCTCAGAAAAATTCATTGCAGAAGCTAGCTTCCCAGAGGGATTTGGGCTGTGGTTTGGACTTATGCTAGAGAAATAGCAATTTGCCTTTCTGAGGGGGAAAAATCCCTTTCATTCTTTATTCTTGGGAGGAAATGTTCATTTTCTTCTGTGAAGATCTTTGTAGTACACTGGGTAAAACATAAAAAAAATGTATTCAGTTGCTCTGTGTAAAAACATCAAGCGGCCAGGTGGCTGACCATTAAAATTCACCAGTGGAAGTTAGCTTGATGGCATAGCAGTAGAGATACTACTAGCCATGCTAACAATTCAAATTTGTGCCTCACTACATTGTGCCAGTACAAGGTCAAGGCAATAGGCCAAGCCATGTCTTGGATCAAGTTGATTAGGGGCAGATTGGTAGCAGGCATCGATGCAACACTAACAGGATGGCTTGGCTGGAAAAGAGATAGGCAGTGGTCACTACAGACGGCAGTTCTGATTGGGGAAAGTAGACAGCAGACAGGAGAACGCAAACTCACCAGTGGCCACTAAGGCATATGTGTATCTGACCATGCAGGGAATAGACTTTCGGTTCTAATGGCCACAGTGCATGGGGGTCTAGCGGCCAGCTGATAATTAACTATAAAAATACATTTTTTTCCCCTTAACTAGAAGGTGCTAGAGTTCTTTAAGTGGTACTTTAGTTTGAAAGTCTACATTTTAGAGAAAACAGGCAGAGAACACCAAGAGGAAGGAGCTGCTGTTATAACTATACTTCTCTACTTGGACTAAAGAACTAGAACTCTACTACTGGGACCTTCAATTTAGGGTAAAAACAAAACGAAAAAAAAGTTGGAGTGTTTGTCTGAGTTGGCTGAAGTGAATTGTTATTTGTGCAGTTATCTAGGGATGTTTGTCTCAGGTGGCTGAAGGGAATTGTTATCTGTGCAATTAACTAAGTGTATAAAGAGCTGTAAAGTAGGGGGAATGGGTTAGCTAGAAGGAAGCCAGGTTAAAGCCAGATTTAAAAACTACCCTAGATAGCATCTGCCAGAGAACACCAAGAGGAAGGAGCTGCTGTTATAACTATACTTCTCTACTGGGACTATATTGCCCTCCTACCCTGCCCTCCACCCTAAGCCAGTTCTACTTTTATAGGCACAGGATTTGACTGACAACAGGAACTTCCTGTTTGGGAGCAGGAAATGAGTGATCACAGAGCCACAAAAGACTCACCATCCTAGAAGGAAAAGAGTATCTCTCTGCCCCCCCCCCCAGCTGCTGGAGGTCTGACTCTGAGCAAGTAAGGAGACTACTGAGAAATACAGGAACTTCTTGTCTCACAGCAGAAAGATCAGGAGCTTAAAGAGCACAGAGGCAGTAAGTAAGTAGGGGGAGAAAAAAAAAGCTGAGGAAAGAGTAAATATTCCAAACAAAAGTTAAGGGGCCAGAAATAAGACATGATGGGAGTGGTGCAGTGCAGTGGCTGTGGAGCAGCAGTCTTCTGGGAGACATTCTGGAGGATGCGGTGTTGTCCCACCTGCAGGCACCTCTCTGGGCTGAGGGAGGAGGTTGCTTATCTCCAGGCTGAGTTGGCCAGGATTTAGGGGACCTCCTCTCCCACCCAGGGACCACCAGGGCCACCGCCATTGCCTCAGAGGTTGCCAAGAAAGAGGAGCAGTTGGACCACAGTGGACTCAGGGAGGGTGATGATGGTGGAACAGAGGTACATCCCTCCAGTTGTACCTCTCCACAATTCATATGCCATTCTGGCAAAGTGTGGTTGCTCTATGGAGGCACCTGCAGTGGAGACTAAGGAGGATGCTGGGAACCTCTACAAAGGAGACCCACAATAGGGTGGCATGGGACCCCACAGGGGAAACAAACAACTCCTGGTGGGGGACTCCATTGTTAGGGGGGTAGAACTGGGGGAGGAAGGGAGATGGAGGTAAGGTGCCTGCCTGGCACCATGGCTTGGAAGGACAGGGAGAGCAACTCAGGATTGCCAGAGCAGCTGCACGGAGGAGGGAGCTGGATGTCATTGTCCACTTAGGGACAAATGACCTGGCTGAGAAAGGGATCAGAGCAGTGCAGGAAGAGTTTGTGGAGTTGGGAAGGGACCTTAGACAAGTAGCACGCACAGTAACCTTCTTGGAGGTGCTGCCTGTCTATGGCATGGGTCAGGCTAGGGTGCTCCACACCATGGGATTCAATCAGTGGTTGAAAAACTGGTGCAGAGCTCAGGGATTTGGCTTCATTGGGGACTGGGGGTCCACCTGGAGTGATGCAGGCCTATACTGGCATGATAGTCTGCATCTGTTGAGGAGGGGAACCAGGATCCTAGGTAATAGGTTTAAATGCTTCAATGACATGCATTTAAACTAGCCAAGGGGGGAGGCACTGGAAAGGAGCAGGGAAATCCTAGCCCACCCCCAAAAATCAAGGTAGTAAGTGAGGTAAACACCAAGACAGAAATGTCGATAGGGAGAAGGGCAGGGGTAAATGGAGAAAATGACAAAGGCAATAAGGACAGGGATGGGACAAAAAGGGGTAAGGCCATCAAGAAATGGAGGGTAATGAGTACCAATGCCCATAGTCTGGGCAACAAGCTCCCTGAACTGGTGGCCTTGATGGAAGAGGGATGCCTGGTTATTGTAGCAGTCACATAAACATGGTACACAGAGATCCATGACTGGGATGTTAACATACCAGGGTACACAACCTACAGGAGAGACAGGGAGGGGAGAAGAGTGGGAGGAGTAGCTCTCTATGTAAGGGAAGGGATTAAAGCAAAGGAACAAAAGACTAAACAGGGAAGAGAGGAGGCACTGTGGGTCACCTTAAAGACTGGAAATGGCACCATAATCTGCACAGGGGTTGTATACAGACCCCCATGTCAGGGGGAAGGAATGGACAAGGATATGATAGAAGGCATCCTTATGATGGCAGAGAAAGGGGACATACTGTTGATGGGGGACCCGAATATGCCAGATGTTAACTGGAGCACCTTTGCTCCAGCCACATCCAAGAGCAGGGCCATTCTCGATGCCCTACAGGTGGCATGCCTCAGAAAGCTAGTTTTGGAACCCACTCATGAGAGCAATCTTAGACCTCATAATCTCAAATGGGGACAGTGAGAGGATCTCAGATCTAGAAGTGGGTGGCCATCTGGTACAAGTGACCACCAAACAGTGTGGTTCACGATAAACTTGGCTACAAAGTCAAGCCATACAAAAGTGAGGGTACTGGACTTCAGGAGGACTGACTTTGGCAAGATGGGAGAGTGCCTTAGAAAAGCACTAGCAAACAGGCTAGAAGGATGGGTGGAGCAATAATGGGGAAACATCAAAACTGCCATCACAGAGGCAACAAGCCTTTGTGTGAAGCAAATAAACAAATCAAAATGAAAGAAAAAGTCACTATGGTTCTCAAAAGATGTGGCGGGGAAGGTTAGGGAGAAAAAGATAGCATTTAGGAAGTATAAGGAAACGCAGACGGCATAGGACAGAGAACTGTACCAGTTGAGGCAGAAGGAAGCAGGGAGGGAAATCAGAATAGCAGAGGCCCAAACTGAGGAAAAGATAGCCAACTAGGTAAAGAAGGGTGATAAAACCTTTTATAGGTACATCAGGGAGCGTAGAAAGACAAAGGGAGGGATAGTGAGGTTGAATAGAATGGACGGTGGTAGGCAGAGAGGGACAGTGAAAAAGCAGGGATACTGAATGAATACTTCTGCTTAGTGTTCACAAAAGAGGAGGAGGGGGAGGTGCCTAATCCAATTAACAGAAGCACTCTGGTTGGGGGGGGGGGTCGATCCCAGTCCTTTCACAGAAGAAAGGGTTCTGAAAGAACTCCTAAAACTGAAGGTAGACAAAGCAATGGGGCCTGATGGAATTCAGGACAGAATTCTAAAAGAATTAAGGGGAGAACTACTGTAGTGATACCACTGACTACCCTTTTTAACAAATCATGGGAGGATGGTGTGGTACCTGAGGACTAGAGGAAGGCGGATGTGATTCCCATTCACAAAAGTGGGAGCAAGACAGAGGCAGGAAACTACAGACCTGTCAGTTTGACCTCTGTGGTAGGGAAAGTAATGGAATCACTTCTGAAGGAAAGAATTGTTGAGCACCTAGAGGCCAGTGGGGCACAGGACCCAAGGCAGCATGGGTTCACAGCGGGAAGGTCATGTCAGATGAATCTAATTGATTTCTTTGACTGGGTGACCAAAGTAATAGAGCAGGGAGGGGCTGCGGACATGGCCTACTTAGACTTTAGCAAGGCATTTGACTCAATCCCACACAAAAGATTAATAATCAAATTAACCAGCCTGGGAGTGGGTCCCAGGGTGGTAGCCAGGGTAAAACATTGGCTGGACAACAGGACACAGAAGGTAATTATAAATGGAGTCCACTCTGAAGAAAGAGAGGTTACTAGTAGGGTTCAGTACCGGGTCTAGTCCTTTTTAATGTCTTTCTAAGTGACATTGCAGAGGGACTGGAAGGAAAAGTATGCCTCTTTGCAGATGTCACAAAGATCTGCAACAGGGTTGATACACAAGGAGGCGTGGAAAGGATGAGAAGCGACTTGGCAAGGTTGGAGGAATGGTAAGTATGGCAGCTTGGATTCAGTGCAAAGAAGTGCAATATAATGCAACTGGGAAGCAAAAACCCAGGGGAAGATTACACAATGGGGGGGGGGTAGTAACAACAACAAAAATGGAAAGGGGCCTGGGGGTAATCATATCAGATGACCTTAAGGTTAGCAAGCAATGTGAGAAGGCAGTAGGGAGGGCTGAAGGATACTGGGATGTATAGGGAGAGGCATCACCAGCAGAAAACAAGAAGTTGTTATCCCTCTGTACAGACAGTTGGTGAGACCCCATCTGGAGTACTGCATCCAGTTCTGGAGACCCCATCTCCGCAAGGACATAGACAGGATGGAGGCAGTTCAGAGGAGGGCAACTAAAATGGTCCAGGGTCTGCAAGAGAAGCCATATGAGGAGAGACTAAAGGAGCTTAATATGTATACCCTTGAGGAAGGAGGGAGAGGAGGGACACGGTAGAAACTTTTAATTACCTGAGTGGAATCAACAAAGTCCAAGAGGGTAGCATCTTTCAGAAAAAGAGATGTGCAAGAACAAGGGGACACAATTTGAAGATAGAGGGGGATGGCTCAGGGGCAATGTGAGGAAGTATTTTTCACAGACAGGGTGGTGGACACATGGAACAGCCTTCCTGAGGAGGTTGTGGGGTCTAAAACTGTGGGAGAATTCAAGAATGCATATGACAGACATAAGGCAATTCTTGTGAAGGGGTAGCAGGAAATAGGCTGTTGGTTAACTAGGATCTGCAGCTTATCCTGTAGGTAGGGAAATGAGCAGACTAGGTGGGCCAAGCAGTCCTTATCTGCTGTCAAAGTCTATGTTTCTATATTAATATCAGAGTAGGCAATTAATTTTAACAATCACAAGTTTAAAATAACATTTTATTCTTTTACCAGCTTTTGTATGTTGCCTATAAGCACTTCCCACACTTCCTGCTTCTATAGGGTCTGGTTTGGCTCCTCTCTTAGAGCTCTGTCAGTCCCAAAGCGGTTGGGAGGGAATCCCATGAACTGCATGATCCAGTCTTAGTCAAATTTACTCTAATTTCCCAGAACACATTCATGCAATCTTGTCAGCTACTCATTAATCCCCCATTCATGTTTTCCCATGCCCAGTTCCTCAGCCACCCCAACCCCATCTCCTACTTTTACCCTCAAAGTTTTTAATATATAGATAATGCATCACCTGCATCCCCACTGTCTGGTTGCAGCCCAATGCATGTCCCCATCTCCCAATGTGAAATACAGTGACAGTGCCTCACCTATGACCCCCACTGCCTGTCCTACCCAATCCTAATGTTTCTCTCATTAGTTTCCTATTAATAAAAAGGTAATCTCCCAACATTCCTTCAGTAAATGAATCCACCCCAGTACTAGTCCCTGCTTTTCTCCTTTCTTCCTTATTGAAAGGCAGTCTCCCACTTACATTCCCCACTGTCTGATCCACACTCTACCCCAGCCTATCCCAGTAACTCCTTTATTAAATGCCTCAAGCTGGCAGCCTCATATTTACAACTTAGAAATGAATAGAAAGATGCAGTCTCCCTGCTATGCTAGCAGCTGATGCCATGCTGTTGTTTACATAGGGAGGGGGCACAAATAGTGCACTACTGGGTATTTTGGGGTGTTCACTGTGGTGCAGGATTGCAGGCCCCCCCTTCCCCTCAATGAATAACAATGTGGCATTTGTGTTAGCAGTGAGGGGAGCCTGTCCTATTTTACTCCATTTCTGTGCTGACAGATGAGGTGTTGTCATGCCCAGAGTGCAGAAACCTTCACTCATCACCTGTATAATAAGATATTGACATGAATGTTTAAGATAACCAGTAAAACACATGAAAAAACAAAGTATAGTGCAAGGGCAAGGCCTGGAGAAAAGAATGAATTTGAAAAGACATGTTAAAATGTGCATATGATACTATAATGAAATTAGGGTCACCTCATCTACCCAGAAGAAGCAGCACCATCATCATGAAACACTGATGTGTCTGATGCTTGAGTAACATGCTGAATACAACCAGAGGCGTTGCTAGCATAAGATATTGTTCGGGGCCCAGGCCCCCAAAACAATAGGCTGGAAGTGCCCCCAGAAATTTTTTGGAATTTGGTGCATTCTGGTGCATTTTGAGGGTCATTTGAAACACAGTTTGCTACCCTGATACCTCCTCCCCATGTCCAGTAAGTTGCACCCTAGGACCCCCACCCGAGTCCCCACAGTCCAGTATGTTGCCCAAATCACCCTCTCCATAGCTCAGCCACCTGCTCCAGTGCATGGCTCCCAGCCTTCCCCAAGCATTAATACTGTTATATTAAATTCTGTGTGACCTACAGTACAGTACTTTTCCCTGGTCAGTGCATTTTTATTTAAATATTCTGTAGTCCCCTCCATCACCACAGTACTGTTACTGTGATACATTTTTCTGTACACATGACTAGATACATCATGCAACAGCACCAGTGATGCTCTCATAGGGAGTACTGTGTGGGTCAGCATTCAGTGCAAGAGTATAGGAAAAATGTCACTCTCCTGTACTTCAGCAGGGGTCAGTGTTCTCCTTGCAACCTGTAATAAAGGAGGTACTAGGCCCACATCCTAGCTGGTCTGGAAAACTGTGCCTATCCACCTACTCATTTACTAAAAATTTAGAAAAGCAGTACATTCTACTGCCACGTAATACACAAATACCGTGATTGCCTATAGAGGTTAAATAGTCTTACTCTGGGGTTTGGCTTTAGTCAGCAAACACACACACATGATTCAGTTGGAAAAAAAGCAGTATTGCCTAGCCCTCCTTCCCCATCAACAAACAATGAAATAAGTAAACCTGATACTACATTTCTTTCCCATAAGTATCTGCAAATCTAGCCTGCATTGCACAAGACACAGTTTATAGCTAATGGTAAAAACATATCTCAAAATTAATAAACTAATTCTCTCCCATGGTCACTTTGGGTTGGGTTCAGCAATGGATGGTACCAACACCATATGGCTTTGGCGGCTATGGGAACGAAGGTATGCACAGTAAAACATCCAATTTAAAGGCTGCAATCTACCAGCTGTTTTTCACTGCAGTTCTTTCTGGCCAAGGTCTAAGAAAGGAACTGCTCTGATCTCTTTGCTCCGATGACTGGCTGCCATGCAGTTGAGCCACGAGGAGGGTCGGTAGTGATCTCTACCAGCTGAGTAAGTCCTCCCCTCATCAGTCATCACACACCTTCAAGGGCAATCACCTTGAACAGTGAGGTGGGCAGCTCGGAGGCAATTACTTGTGATCAATAGCACTAATTTAAATATGAAACCTCATGTACCTCATCCATGCAGCAAGGAATCAGAGGCATATTGTTAGTCAGGGAAAAAAATGGAACTTCCATTCGTTTCCCTCACTAGCAATATGCCTCTGATTCCATGCTGCATGGATGAGGTACATGAGGTTTCATATTTAAATTAGTGCTATGGAACCCAAGATAACCATGGAAAATTAGGCATATGATAGCATTAAACCTTGTCAGTTACAGAGTTATAAATTACAGACATATTGTTACACCATAAACTCAACTACTGAATTAAATGATAGTTGTAATAATGCTATTTGATGCAGAGCTGTATCAGTTTAAAACATTACAACCCCACTGGCTTCTCTATTTGCCTAAGCAAAAGAGCACACACAGCACAGCATTGCACCACACTTTTCAGGAGATTTTTTTTTTTACTTTTTTATTAAAATATGATTGGTCCTTTTTCTTTATGCAACACTTTTTCTGCTTGACTAGCCACAACTGGATTATAAAATGGGACAGGACATGTAATAGCTGTTCCGATTGAAATGCCTGCTTCTTCTGTTCTTCAAAGAAGTTCAGCAATTTTTAACCCTAATTTTACTTTTGAATGTAAGCTAAGTGCTAACTTCTAGCAGATTGGAGATAATGGAGGCGCTCACCTGATGCTGTCAGAAGCTTGGTCGACTCACTCTCAGCCTCTTATACAACAAAGTGTTGATTCTTCCCATTCCCATAGGGGTCTCTGGCCATCACACTGTGGTAATCAACGAGTGGTTATTGTTTACAAGGAGGTCTGACTCATCTCTCGCTCGGCCCCCATCTGGTCTTCTTGCTCATGCTCCTGCTCTTCAAATAAAAAAAAAGTCCCAACCAATTGCATGAAAGGTTTCTCTGTGGGACAGGAGGGGACTGGATGCTGGTGGGGAGGGGGCATGGTGACCCCTAAATGATGCCTGTCTGTGGGAAGTGGGAACAAATGGTCGAGTTGGGATGAGATCGGGAATCACAGGTCCTCCTCACCCAGCACTGACCCATCCAGAACTGTCTTCACTGATGAACTTCATTCATTCATCCAGGCTGGCCTGGCAGGCTCCAAACAAGTCCTCTTCTGCATGCTCTGTTCTATGTTCTTCAGCACTGGCTGTCTGGGGCTGCTGACACCCTGACACACCTGTATGCGGCAGCAAGCAAAACAAAGAGAGCGAGCTCCAGTCATGTGACTAGTCTAGCCAGCATGTTTCTTCACTGAATTTGTCAGGCCGCACTGCCGCCTGTCCAGATGGGGAGAGGAAACACATTGCTTCATTGGCTGTGTGTTGCTATTCTCCATCACCGTCACCAGGGCAACCAGAACCAAAAAAAAACATTACCGACCAGGAAGGATTCTGGCAAGCCAATCAGGTCGATCACTCTTGCTGTGATCCAGAATCTGTTGATGGTTGACATGGTGATGGAGCTGGAGCAGGATCCAAGCATCAATATGTGGACACTCACTGGAGGAACTGGAGGACAGTAGAAGTGGCATTGGAGGAGTGGACATAGCCAGGTGAGCAGCTCAAATGGAGAGAGAGCCAGAGAGGGGGGAGAAACGGGCAGTGCAGCACACAACAACTGTCATGGGGTCAGTGCAAAAGGGTAGCACAGCTCAGGAAAGGTTCGGGGCCCCAGGCGAAACACTCGGGGCTCTAGCCCCGGAGGCCCAGCCCTAACAACACCCCTGAATACAACATTACATGTTACAAAAATCTGATGAATTTATTTTGCATGGAGCAGTCTACAGTTCTTATTGTCTGATTTTGCTTTGGAGAGTCTTTGGACAAGCAGACTCACATTATATGGTTTCTTTTAGGGCCCTGAGACTACACTGAGCATTTAATTTTCTTTGTATTTAGTAAAAGGGTCATTCAGAGGAGTTGGGGTAGGATTGGATGGGGGGAGCATGTGGGGGCAGTGACTGACTTTCAATAAAAAAGACAGAAGAAAATGGAGATGCTGATTAGGACAGACAAAGTGGGTGTACTGGAAAGACTGCAATCTCCCTGCATGAAAAAAAAAAAATATCTGGGGCAGGAGCTGTTATTAAAAGGACAGGGATTACATGCAAGGAGCATAAAAAAGCCACATTTGCTCACACATAAATTAACAAATGAATTAAAAAAATGAAATACCTAAGAGACAGTGATGGCCACTAGGGCTTATGCAGGGCAAACTGGCAGGGTGGGCAGACTGGAAAGGCTGCTGGCCTTTTTCTGCCATTACAGTATTTTCTTTGTTTCTGTAGTTATTATGAATAAATATCTGACCATCAAAACATAATTCTAGAATAAGACAACATGTTGTGGACTGCTCATCACTTTTCGAGGCACGGGTTCCTTTTTCAAGTATTGAGCTTTCTTAAAATTGTTCAATACAGAATCTTATTTGTGCATATAGAGCTAATGTTTGCTGCTACTCATGAAATGAGTGTACGGCATCTGGCACGGGGTTATAATGTCGTATGACATAACAGCGCAGCAATGTACCACGCTGTAATTATAGCAGATACTGTACATTGCTGCTGCTCAGACATACTGCTGAAACACATTCCTGTTAAAGAAGCTAGTGACTTCTTTGTTTTCTATAGGGGGCTCTGCTTCTGAACCCCCCATTAATATAATCAACAGCAGGGGGGTTCAACACGGGGAAAGGGAGAAACACCACCGGGGGAGAAAAAAAACAAACCACGCAATGCAGTTTCACAAAAGTCTGGGATTGGGATTTGAGCCACAGTCCACAGATGCATAGCGTCCCTGCACTTCTGTGGCTCATCCGACTTAGCCAAGGAGGCAGCTTGACAGACCACCTCCCCAACAGTGGTCTTGACCTCCGCGTCACTCCTTCTCCTCCCCAACCATGTGTGACAGGGTACAAAACTGGATGCAACATATGTGCCTTGCAGGATTTTGTACCCTGTCGCGCTAGTACACTGTGCTATATGTTCTGCACAGTATTCTGTTCGTGGTTCTGTATATGACATATTGACTCAGTAAGGTGGCGGGCATCCTGGTGCAAACATCTGGCTTTTTTAGTCAGAGTATATGTATGTGTGTGTGTGTGTTTGGTGGAAACTTTCAATAAAGAAGGAAAAGAAAAAAAAATGGATGTGACCACCATGTGAATGGAAGGGGATAACAGATTGCCCCACCCCCCCTCGACAGACAAAGAGCTGCACTCAGGTTATTTGTAATGAGCTAAGTAATACACTGAACAGCAGAGGAGAGAGCTGATCCCTCAATTCAGTTCAAAATTTTGTTCATTAAAATCAATAAACATGGATAATGACAGGCCATTTGAGCACCAGAAAGCTCATTTTCAATGACATCTAAATTTACAATGCACAGTTAAATATAAAATTGCACAAATCCTATCAGATGTGGCTACTTAAAAACACAGACACTGTTGCTATAAAGGTTTAATGAAGGCACGGTATATATGGCAGATACAATAAAAAATGCAAGGTAAAGGAATGCTAACTGCAACACAAGAACCTGTCCCAGAACTGTGATACACTTCTGGTGTAAAAGACAGTTGTGTAAGTTCATCTGTCTCTTTCCATGACATGGTGGTACACAGGCACATAGAATCATAGAATGCTATTGGCAGGAAAGGGCACCAGGGACCCATCTAGTCTGCCCCCCCCCTTTGTCACATGCCTACGCCTCCTTAGTCTACCCCCCTGTTTCCTTCAGATAATCCTTTAAATCTGTCCCATGCCCTCTTGAAACCCCACACTGTTTCAGCTCCCACCACCTCCTCCGTTAGCCTGTTCCAGGAGTCCACCACCCTTTCAGTGAAATAATGTGCCCTTAAACTGACCCTGAACCTCCCCCCCTCCAACCTCAGACTGTGGCCCCTTGTTCTATCTGTGCCTTTCCTCTTGAAGAGACTCCCTTCAACTACCCTGTTTATTCCCTTCACGTACTTGAATGTTTCAGTCATGTCCCCTCTTTCCCTTCTGGTCTCCAGTGAGTACAGGTTCAGCTCCCTCAGCTTCTTCTCATAGGACAGCTTATGCATGCCCTGCACCAAATTTGTTGCCCTCCTCTGAACCCTTTCCACTGCATCATTGTCTTTACCCAGATACAGCCTCCAGAACTGGACCCCATACTCCAAGTGCGGCCTCACCATGGACTTGTAGAAGGGCAAGAGCACCTCCCTTTTTCTGCTTATTATATCCCTCCCTATGCATGCCAGCATTCCATTTGTCTTGCCTACTACTTTCCCGCACTGGTTCCCTACCTTGAGGTCATCCGAGATCATAATCCTCAGATCCCTCTCATGCCTTGATGCTTTTATTTCATCTTCCCCTAGCATTTACTTCGCATGCAGGTTATTGTGCCCCATGTGCATCACTGTACACTTCTTGAGATTAAAGCTCAGTTGCCATGCTTCTGACCATTCTTCCAACTTCTTCAGGTCCCCTCTTGTTGCCTATACCCCCATTATATCCACTTTGTTGCAAATCTTTGTATCATCTGCAAACAGGCACACCTTCTCTCCCAGTCCCTCCACTATGTCTGCCATAAATATATTGAATAGTAAGGGCCCCAGCACTGACTCCTGGGGCACCCCACTCATCACCCTCCCCTCACTAGAGTACTCTCTGTTTACTATCACCCTCTGACTTCTGTCCTGCAGCCAATTTTCTACCCACTTCATTCATTTTGGCCCCACACTCATGCTTTCCAGCTTATTGACCAACCTTTTGTTAGGAGTCAAAGGCCTTCCTGAGATCCAGGTAGACCACATCCACTGCCCCTCCCTGGTCCACCACCCTTGTTACCCAGTCAAAAAATTCTATTAGTTTCGTCTGACATGACCTCCCTACAGTGAAGCCATGCTGCCTATCATCCCTGCAGCCTCTCTTCTTCCAGGTATCTGACCACCCTCTCTTTTATTAGCACCTCCATCACTTTACCCACTACCGATGTGAAGCTTACCAGATAATAGTTCCCCACCTCTTCCCTGCTGCAACCTTTGTGGAGAGGTACCACGTCTGCCCTCCTCTAATCCCTAGGCACATGCCCTGTGTCCAGGGACAAGTTGAATAGCCTTGCCAATGGAGCCGTCAGCTCCTCCCTCAACTTTCAGAGCACCCCAGGATGCAGGGTCTGGACCCATAGCCTTATCCACCCATAACTTTCCTAACCTCCTTATCCTGCCCTCTCTGAATGGGCTCAGGTCAACACATGCACCCTCCCTACCTCTCTTCCTTAACCTTGGTCCACTTCCTCCCCTATTACCATGAATACCAAGCAGAAATATCTATTCAGTACTCGCCTTCCTGAGTCCTCCTCCACTAGTATGCCTCCTCCCTTAAGCCTAGTTATTCCTTGTTTGACCTTCCATCTCTCCCTGACATACCTGAAAAGGTTTTGTCTCCCCTTTGGTCTGCCTAGCTATCCTGTCTTCCGTCTCCGCTATCCTTATCTTCTGCCTTGCCACCCTCCACTTCGTCCTGTAGGACAACCTGTCCTCTTCCCTCTGGGTCCTCTTATACTTAGCGAAAGCCTGTCTTTTATTCCCAACTGCCCTCCTCACCTCCTGGGGGAACCATAATGGCCTCCTCCTCCTTTTGCTCTTTTTGACCATCCTAATGTATGTTTCTGTGGCCTTCAGCAGTCCCTCTTTGATTGATCCCTATAACTCCTCCATGTCCTCTGGCTTCTTCCTGCCCTTCATTTCCTCCCTGAATATTGCTCTCATGTTTTCAAAATCCACCCTTCTGAAATCCTTGACCCTAGTGCTCAAATGACTTTTTTCCCTTCACGTCCTCACCTTGAACCTCACTGTGCTGTGATCGCTTGCAGCTAGGTTGTCCCCCACCTCTACTTCCTCCATGCTTTCCCCATTAAGGACTACATGTACTATATTACCATCCCTTGTGGGCTCCCTGACCAGCTGTTGCAGAAAACCTACTTGGAGGGTCTCCAAAATTTCCCTGCTTCTGGTTGAACCTGCTAATGGGATAGCCCAGGCAATATCTGGGAGGTTGAAGTCCCCAGCCAGCAGAAGTTCCCTCTTAAGCACCATCCTCTGGATCACTCACAACATCTGCCTATCTATCTCTTCTCCCTGTGCCGGGGGCCTGTAGAACACTCCCATCCTCAAGGATTCTCCAGACCTTTTGACCAGCATGACCCACAGGACCTCCGCTTCCTCCTGGTTCCCCTGCCCCTCCATAGTTCTAATGTCTTCCCTGACATGCAGCACAATCCCTCCTGCTTTTCTTCCCGGCCTATCCTTCGTGAAGAGTCTGTATCCTGGGATTTACACCTCCCATGTGTGGTGTTCTGACCACCAGGTCTTGATCACGGCCACAACGTCTATTTCCTCATCTGCTACTTTAGCTTCCAGCACTGCCATTTTATTTTCTAAGCTTCTGGCGTTTGTGTACAGACCACTCCGCCAGATGTCGCTGTCCTCTTTGCCAGTGCCGCTCCCTTGCTATTTCCTCCAATATCCTGCCTGACTTACCCATCCCATCTTCCCTGCTACTGCCCTCCCCCTTCCCTTCCCTCTCCTGGTGGGGGAGTGCCAGCTAGGCTATCCTTGTTTGCTGCTCCCCCTCCTGTCCACCTAGCCATGTACTCCCCCCCTTGCAGTTTAAACCATCAATCAAGACTCTGTCTATGAACCCTTGCAGACCCCCTCTCAGAACCCTAGCCCCTCTCTTGCTGAGGTGTAGCCTGTCTTTCCAGTACAAGTCCTCATCCTCCCACATGTCCTCCCAATCCCCTATGTAGGCATAATCCTCCTTCCAGCACCATTCCCTCAGCTAGGCATTGAATTCCTTAATTCTTTGCTTCTGGCCAGAACTAGCACAGGGAACCGGCAAGACTTCTGAGAACGCCAACAATCTCATCTCATCTCTGCAACCTTTCACCAGTGCCCTGAACCTTCCCTGTGCCACCTCCACCTCATTTCCAGCCAGATCATTGGTCCCCAAATGGATGACCAGGTGCAGTTCACCTTCCCTCTCCTTTGCGCCTTCCCTAATCTTCTGCAACGCCCTTCCCATTTTCATCCCTGGTTCACAGAACACTGATCTTCTTCGAAGTTTACACCCCTTTTAAGCCAATGGATTCCCTTGATTACTGAGTCCCCAAATACCATGACCTTCTCCTCCTCCCCTGCCCCTTGTAAGGAGCCTGTCACCTTTTCCATCAAGCTCTTTCTCCCCCACTATGGCTCTTCTACCTGTGACCCCATTTGACGAAGGACTCTTTCCCCCATTCTTTGCTACTCCATCCATGCCTCCCTTGGCCAGTGAGATTTTCCCTCATCCCGGTGCCCCCATCCTCATTCCTCCCAGGCTTGCCCTGACTTTTTGCTTACCTGCCTCCTCCAGGCTAACTGTGCTTCCCTCACCCTGCTGCTTCCCCCCCTTCACACCCCTGTCCTCCCCCCTCCCCGATGGCTCAGCCCTGTGTCAGGTTTATCCACCTCCAACCCTCCCTTTTCTCCCCTTGCTCCCTGGGTACCGATACCACTGCCCCCCTCAGCTTGCCTGTAATTTCCTTCCTCCATCACTGCCCCCCATTCTTGATTACTTCTGTCTTGCTGAATTGTCTCCCTCCCCCCGTGTTTTCTCCTGACATGCTGGATTGTTCTCCTCCTGTGTGCCTCCCCCTGTCATCTTCCTCAACCCCTTTTGCAGGTTCTACTACCCCACTGCAGCCCCACTCATCCCCCTTCCACTCCCCTCCTCTCCTCCAGTGGGCCTAGCCCTGCGTTCAACTCCCCAACCCCTCTCTTGCCCTGACTCCTGACTCCCATGCATGCCTCCTGTCATGGACCCTCCTTCCCTTCCCCCTCTTGTCTCTTCCATTCTCCCTCCCTTCTCCTGTCCGACCCCTGCACCACCTGCTCCCTTACCCCTCTTTCCCTCGCCCGCTTCTCCCCCAGTCCCATAGAGGATCAAACCTGTTTGATATTGTAATTCGACTGTCCTTTGTTGCCCTTATACCCCTTGGTGCCCAAGACCCAGCAGCCCCTCTCAGTCCAGTCTCCTGTAAACCACTCCTTTTCCCCCTCACCTCTTGCCAATCCCATACTGCCCTAGATCCTGTCCTGCCCCACCATCACTATGCCTCTCCCCCTCATCTGCCCACTCCCCCTCGCTACTTTTCAGTTTTTCTGCTATCCCTGTTGCTCTTAGGAATGTGGGCATCAATTCCTCCTCCCCTTCCCACCAGCCTTCTACTCACTATTTCCCTCCTTAGACTGATTATTTCATAAGCCATTTGCGCTAATCTCGTGCATATGGTACATTCCACCACCTTCTATAGTGTATCCATAAATACCGCTGCCCCACATCCATTACACCCCACTATTCTCCCCAGCTGTCTTTGTTCTCTGCCCACTTCCATCTCCCTTCTGAAAGCCCCTAACCCCAGCCCTTTTCATCCCCTTGGATGGTATATGCTTACCCCTACCTTTTCTCTCCCTTCTATCCCCTGTTATATTCCC
The DNA here is from genome assembly GCA_016271365.2 of Neoceratodus forsteri. Lineage (NCBI taxonomy): Eukaryota > Metazoa > Chordata > Ceratodontiformes > Ceratodontidae > Neoceratodus > Neoceratodus forsteri. The sequence continues at coordinate 562,110,761 of CM057458.1, forward strand.
CCTCAGAATCCGCTATTTAAATTCTTATTAAAGCTATGCTGCAGTCTTTTTTGTGGTGAGGGGAACCGCAGTACTGACCTTGAGGGGTTAGCTGCAAAATGTTGCCTAACAGAGATACAGATGTGATCGAAGTTGTAAAGCTGTAAAGAAAAATAGAATCTGTGGCAGTTTTTAGTTCATTCACTGAGTCTGGCAAGTGGTGTTTAGCTTCCACTCCAGAGTAAGCTGTGCTTCTTATTCACAGCATGGCCTCCTGTGTGACAAGCTGCCTGGATGAAAATAGAACATGCAGTAGAGTTGAGTGCAGTTTAGTTTCAGCCTAAAGACAGTTGCTGACCAAGTCCCGCGTTCTCTCACTGGAGAGGGACCACTGACAATCACATAGGCCCCTGGTGTTGTCACTGTTAAAATGACCACCACCCTAATGGAACAGTGTCTGGTACTGAATTAGAGCAAAGTTCTGCAATTCAGAGTAATAAAGAAAAACAGGCACTGTGTTAAATATTTTTACCAGGGACAGTTAGTTCTAGCTGAAGGGCTGGAATGGAATCGGGGAGAGAGCTAAAGAGAAGGCTAAAGTGTGGGCAGAGGAGTGTCAGTGTTGAGAAAATGAGACTCAGAGAAAAACCAGCCAGTTATCTGGGCCAAATAACTAAATATACTGTATAGCAGAAAATATTCACTGGCTTTTTATTTTCATTGGATTCATATCAGTGCAAAAGTAAAAAGACAGTGAATATTAGGTAAATCATTATAAAATAGCAGCACTTCTACCAGTGAAAATAAAATGATGTGAGGATATCAGGTGTGCTTGGAGCACTGAATATAATGGACATGAATTTAAGCTGTTATACAGTAACCTTGCCTTGTAATAGGGAGTGGTACACTATGGCATATGATTTCTATCTGCAACGTGAGAGAGATGTGATAACTTTTAATGCCTGTACAGTACCCCATGCTGCTCAACTGCACAGGTAGAAGTGGTGAACCAGGCAGTGCTATGGCTTGTGGTGGTCTCTCCAGTTAAAATACCCCAGCCATCAGCCAGCTCAGTAAGTTCAACACTAGAGCTAACACTCCCAACACCAGCAACCGAGGTTCGAGAATGGACTTGGGTCGCTCAGAAGCCAGCCGAGGAAATTAAGCATCCCAAGGGCATTTCTCCTCCCTTCGAGAAGAGGAATGCTGAATCCTGCTGCTTGAATGCCATCTGGTGGACGCCAAGTGGCTACACAGCAGGAACACCTAGAGTGGGTGAGTGCCAGCTGCTGGACCGAAGCATGCGTTCAATCACACCATTAAATGCCAGCACCCTCAGGAAGAAAACCAAGAGCTGAAGGAAAAAGCCCTGGTTGATTGCACTGGCAATCCTCCCGCAACCCCAGGCCCTTGCATGACCAACATGACAGGTCACTCACCACAATCATAGTCCTGGTTAAGTTGTGGACAATCAGTAAATCCATGAGAAGGTCAGTGACAGAGCTGGGGATGCCATAAGGTGGGCGGGCGGGGGAAACAGCTTGATAAAAATATTTAAACCTTTAGAATTGCTCAGTCTCTCTGAAGCTGACACCCCTGGATGTGTCACTGATTGAGGGCTAGTAGCCAAGGCAGTGGCTGGTCTCCAGTGGAGGAAAAGACAAGTGGAGATTGCTTGAATGTGTGACATGGGAGGTTGGTGGTATTTGGTGCCTTGTCACAAGAGGGGGACTTTGCATGGTCTGCTGCAGCCTCAGAGGCTGACACAGACTTGGAGAAGGATTTAGTGAATTATGGGACCGTGATGTGTGCAGAATCATGGGCCAGCACTGCCTTTGGGCTCAGTGGTCACCCTCTCACTGATGTGGCCCTCAACCTTTAAGGGTACTCCTTCTGAACTTGCTGCTATGTCCCCTGTTAACCCAGAAAAGGAGCTAGAGCACCCAGAAGTCCCAGGCCATAAATACACTAGGAGGAGACTCCCAAAAGTGAATCTGGTGATGCCCAGCCAGGACCATAAGATGTCACTGCATCAGAAGACATAGTACAATGTTGGTCAACTGTCTCTTTCCTGACCAGATATACTGAAGGAATGATAAAGAAGTAGTAGCACTGGAATTTAATGAAGCTATCTTGCCTTTGCCATGACAGGCAACAAGACATCTTAATAAATCTAGCAATGCTAAACAGCAGTCATCGGGAGATATGTGGAGAAGCAGTGCCTTACAATTGCCCTGGGCCCAGTTCTTGTGGAGATTGTTAGGTGTTCCTTAATGGAAAGGGGTTCCCACTGTCTGAAAAAAAGAAGTGCCTCAAACATCACACCACCTTGTAAAAAGCAAACTAGTTTGACAGTACTCAGATAAAGTGCTTCTTTTTTTTGCAAAAAATGCACAAAACTGTTGCATACTTACAAGCAGCATGCAGACCACAAAAAAGCCAACAGTTTCGCACGTAGTGCTTTCCCAATGTTTTTTACCGTGTGGTGTGCTGTTTGAGTGACTTCCTTTTCAGGAGAGTGTATTTTAATTATTGCTAGTCCCACCATACTCATTGGGCATCTGCATTTTGCTTGTTTTCCTCACTGCCCTGAAGACAGCAGTGGTGATGCCACTCCTTAAAAATACATTTTTGGACCCTGACATTCTACTTGACTACAGGCCTATCTTCAATCTTCTCTTTCTAGCTAAGGTTATCAAGAAGGTAGTGGCCACAAAATAATGCACTTTGGGCTCAGAATCCCAGGGGTGGAGTACAAAATGGGTGGTTTGGTATTGACAGCTACCAAGCAGGAAAGAGGCCTGGAGGTAATCAAATCTAATGACCTAAAGGTGGCCAGGCAGTAATACAAGGCAATCGGAAGGACTAGTGGGATGCTGGGGTTCATAGGGAGGGGAATCACCAGCAGAAACAAGGAGGTGGTGGTGTCTCTGTATAGATTGTTGATAAGACCCCACCTAGAGTACTATGTCCCGTTCTGGAGACCACATCTCTGGAAGGACATAGACAGAATAGAGGCAGTCCAGAGGAGGGAAACTAAAATGGTGCAGGGTCTGCATCAAAAGCCCTACAAGCAAACATTAAAGGACCTCAATATGTACACCCTGGAAGAGAGAAGGGAGAGGGGGGATGTGATGGAGACCTTCAAATACCTTATGGGGGTAAATAAGGTATAGGAGGGGAGCATTTTTCAGAAAAAAAGGTGCTCAAGAACAAGGGGAATTGCTTTGAAGCTGGAAGGGGGATTGATTCGAGAGAGAGAGAGAGAGAGAGATGTAGGGAAACACTTATTCACAGAAAAGATGGTGGATTGCTTAGAATCGTACTTCTGTTTGCCTACCTAGTCACTACATGGCTACTGCTCCAGTTATGTCTCAGTCCCTGCACACTGATATTTTATGGATTTTACTTTTTCTATGCCTCTGTTCCCTCTCCCCTAGGTCACATCTGGAAATAAATCTTTGCTCAGTGAGCCTCTTCTGGTCAAAAATGTTCAACAGAATAATAAATAAAAATTCCTGGAACAGCCTTCCAGTTCAGGGGGTGGGCATAAAAACAATGGTGGTGTTCAAGAATGCATGGGATAGGAACAATGGAATCATGGTGAAAAAGAAAAGGGGGAGGGAGAGAAAAAAGAGGTAGATCAAGTAGGGTCTGTACTAGTGATAATGTAGGTTGGGAAAAATGGGCTGACTGGTTGGACCAAGCAGTCCTTATCAGCCATTAAATTATGTGTTTCTATGTTTCACAGCTTGAGTTGCACCTGCAGAGTTTTTTTTTTTTTTTATCTATAAAGCCTTCCAGTTGGGTATCAGGAGGTATCACTGCACTGACATAGGATTTGGTAGGGTGCACAATGACATGTTCCTAGCCAGAGATAGAGGAGAATGATCAGTTCTTGTTCTTCTCTATCTCTTTTCAGCTTGTAACACTGAAAACCATGGAGTTTTATCAGCTCAAATGAGGCACTTTGGAGAACTCACAGGCACTATTTTGAGGTGATCTGAGTCCATACTTTCCAGCATAGTGCAGCAAGTGGGGCAGGGAAATTTCACCTTGCACCCTGTTGCCCATGACTGTGGGGTGCTTGAAGGCTCAATCTTATTACCCATGTTCCTTGCAGGGTATATGATGCACCTGGGAGAGGTCATTTGGTGATATAGTCTGAGTTTTCATTGCTATGCTTGTGATAGTGACATCTGTTGTTTGCTCCAGGAGAGATAAATGCTGTTGATGACTGAATGATTGCCTACTTGATATCAGTGACTGGATGGCCTCCAGCTGACTGAGGCTAAATCCAGGCAAGATGGAAGTAATGCTGATCAATTCAAGTTCAAAGGGTACATGCAACTTAGTGAAAAGTTATGTTTGTTCAACACCGATGATAGTTTGAAGGCAGTTGAATAAATGTGTTGACTGACCGTTATATGTGGATACTTTGGCCATTTGCACTCTTTGTCCCACAGGGGACTACCACCATATTGGAGTACTGTGAAGGCAAAGGAACCCTCTTGAGGAGGGTTCCGCTGCTAGTAGTGATACAGGAACATAATTCCTTTAGGCTAAATGTACCTTAGAAAGGAGCACCAAGGAGAGAGGTGTGCCACTGGAGCAGGAAGCAGTGCTTCTGAATAAGGCTGGAGGAAGCTGGCTTAAATAGTTCAGGAAAGGGGTGTGGTTGGTAGCTCTCGTCCACTGAACTTTTTACTTACACATAGATACTTTTGCCGTTAACACTCTCTGTTCCATGGAGGCTGCCATCCTGTTGGGGTACCATGAAAACAAAGGCAGCTGAAGTCTTAAATGCTACATTTACACCTTGAGGTGCTGCCAACAGAAGGCCTGCACAGCTGAAGCTTCCCTTGAAGCACTGAACCTTACCACCTGGTGGGATTACCAGGAGGCACCACAGGAGATAACTGGCCTACAGAGAAGGACCTCCACCTGAGACAAGGGACTCACTCTCAAGATACAGACTTCAAGGGGACCAATAGCAGTCTACCAACAGGGAAAGCCTTAGGGCAAGATTCTAAATAAATAATGACTGCTGAATAGAATGACTGATATTGATTGAAAATACAATGACTGAAAGGTACTGAAACCAGAACATAAATCAGGGTCAAAATGAGAGGTAAAACCAGTCTCAGCAGAAAGTGCTGAAAGCTGTAAACACACTAAGACTAGGTTGGTAGATGGTGAAGCAGATTGACTGAGTAAACTAATTAAAATAACAGAACAGAAAATGAGAGTGGCTTCCTTGCTAGGAAGTCAGGTGAAATCAAATGGCATATGAGGACAGGTTGAGGGAGCTCACCATGTACTCCCTAGAGCAGAGGAGGGAGAGGGTGATATGATTGAGACATTCAGGTATCTCAAGGGTATAAATAAGGTAGGGGTACAGGACCTCCTTCAGGAGAAGAAAAGAGGCAGAAGTAGAGGACATGATATGAGGCTCAATGGTGGGCAATTCAGGAGCGATATTAGGAATTTCTTCTTCACTGAGAGGGTCGTTGACCCATGGAATTGCCTGCCCTGGGAAGTAGTGGAGGTCAAAAAGGTAAATGGGTTCAAAAAACACCTGGGACAGGCACAAATGTATTATTTCACAGAAAAGGTAGTGGCGGGGTAGTTACCCATATCGAGCAGATCAGATGGATCTTGCAGTCCTCTTCTGACATCAATTTCTGTGTTTCTATGAAAGCAATTGGGGAATGCAGTTGAACTAAGAGATCTGCAAGTTGCCTGGTATGAACAGCAAAATGGAAAAGACTGAAATAGCAGAAGCAAAAGCAGCAGAATGATAACATAGGCAGGACATACTGTGGAAACTAGCAAGCACACCAAGAACCAAAACAAAAAGAGACACAGGAGTTACCTGAGGACTGTAGTGCAGCAGGAGTAGCTAACTGCCAGAAAGACAGAAGCACAAGTTGCAGCCAGGAAAGGTTGAAAAGAACAAAATGCTGACTAGAAATTCACTAAAGGCACAAACCAAACAGAAAGCCCAAAAGCACAAGCAGAAAGTAGCAGACAACCACAAGGAGAAGGGGGGGAGCAGAGCCTTAGTAATGCCTCTGGTGGCAGCAAAGAACAGTGCTTTTAAATGAGGCTGGAGGAATCTGGTTTAGACATCTCTGTATGAAGGATGTGGCTGGCAGCTCCCGCCATTTAACTGTAGACATAGTTTTTGAGTTCTTGAAGATTGGCAGGTTTGGGAGGAGATTTGACTGGGTAGCAACTTAAGGCCACCCCTCACATAGCCAGGGACAGGGTGAAGAATCTAGGCATCATCATGGACAACAGACTGACACTGTAACATCAGGTATCAGTGATGGTCTGTAGTGGCTTATTCCACCTTTGGAGCATCATCCGGACCAAACCCTATCTGAATTCTAAGGACCTGAAAACACCTGTTCATGCCTTTGTTACATCAAGGTAACACTACTGCAGTGCTCTGTACCTCAGGTTCTCAAGAGGGTTGACATGTTTCTTGCAGCTAGAGCAGAATATTGCAGCCAGGTTGATTGCCTAGGTGTCTCACTCCAAGCATATCTCCCCAGTGTTGTTCATGCTGCATTGGTAAAAATTTTGAAAAGTTTTACTTCGCATGCAAAGTTGGTGGGAAGTCAGGAACTTTATGGTTCACAAAGTGAGGCAAAGTTCCCGACTTCACCCTCAACTTTGCTTGGTGAAGTCATTTTTTAATGCTTTTTAAAAGCATTTTCTAACCTTCATGATCATGGTTATTACATACCCACCCCTAGCCAACCCAGCCATTTAAAAATGTTTACCCTTTCACTCTGTGGCATTGATATTCCTCAAGCTCTTCCTGAGATATGGTAAAGTTAGTACTAAATATATGTTCTATGTTGGTGAACTATGTAGTGCTTGGTGATACTTGAGCTGCTTTGAGAGATTTATATTTATTGAATTTAATGTGGCTTTTCTCTATTACCACCCTTGGTAGATGAGCTGGGTAGCTGTTGGGAATATAAGCCCTACCCAAGGGTGTGTAGAGTGCCGGAGAAGAAGGAGGTCAATGGGGAGGATATAGGGTGAGTTTCAGTTTCTAAGCATGAAGTGCTACGAGATGAGGGTTTTTAAAGGGAAAGAAGGAGGAGCCTATTTCCCCACAATGAACCTTGGGCTTAAGGCCCTCCTATTCAATGTTGGTGAAATAGGTAGTGCTTGGTGATACTTGAGCTGGTTTGTGAGATTTGTATTTATTGAATGTAATGTGGCTTTTCTCTGTTACCACCCCTGGTAGATAAGCTGGGTAGCTGTTGGGAATATAAGCCCTACACAATGTTGTGTAGAGTGCTGGAGAAGAAGGAGGTTGATGGGGAGGATGTAGGGCGAGTTTCGGTTTCTAAGCATGAAGTGCTGCGAGATGAGGGTTTTTGAAGGGAAAGAAGGAAGAGCCTATTTCTCCACAATGAACCTCGGGCTTAAAGCCCTCCCATCCAATGTTGGTGAAATATGTAGTGCTTGGTGATACTTGAGCTGGTTTGTGAGATTTGTATTTATTGAATGTAATGTGACTTTTCTCTGTTACCACCCTTGGTAGATGAGCTAGGTAGCTGTACGGAATATAAGCCCAAAAAGGATTGCCTCCTCCAATTCCAGAGAGTGTGATCAGGAGCACTCAGGAGAGGAAAAAGCTCCTTTGGGGAAAACCTCTGAGGACCCATGGCTACTGATCTGCTCATCCTCTGAGCAAACTAAGAGAAGATAATCAAAAAAGCATTTTTAAGTTCGAAAGTTGGATTAGAGATGTATATTTTGAAGGCTGATGATTTCAATTTTCCGAGTCTTTTGATGATGTGAATGGGAATGTTATTACGAGACACTGAACTGGCTGCTCCTATTCGGAATGAATGACCCGAAAAGGAAAATGGATCTAGTCCGAGTCTCTGAAGCAGGATTCTTGTATGATTGATGAACCATTTTGTTGTCATGGGTATGTTAGCATCTGAAGATATGAGGGGAGAAGATGGATTTGAACTGGAGTGGAACTTCATGAGTTTTGATAGGATGATGATTGGACACCATTTGTTTGATGTGGAGTAATAGGTTATGGAAGTCCCGGATTGAAGTCTGTCAGTTTTTGATAAAGGTAATGTAAGGATGAAGGTGTCATTATACCTTTCGAGGTTAGATACTCTGAGGAAGGCAGATGAGTGAGATGATGATGTGGTGAATTCTTCTGGACGAAGGAATCCATAGAATGCAAGTGTGATGGCTGAAGATACCATGATATTTGAATGATATTCAAATGGATTAGATTCTAGTAAGTCTAATAGCTTTCTGAATAGTGATCCTTCGATTGGGAGTCGACTAGGGGAACTTGGAGTGGATAATCATTTGAATCCTAGTAGAAGTAGTTTGATTGATTGATAGGAGAATAAATTTGGTGACGATGGTGAATACTGAGAGAGAATGAACTGGATACCTGCAAGATACAATTTGATTGTGCCATGCACAAGATGTAAAGCTTGATGGCAAAATGTCAGGAAGGCTAGACATCGATCTACTGAAATGATAGTTGGTTGTGACGTTGAGGAAGCACAGAATGATACGTATTTATTACAGGCTGTTGAATATATAGCTCTGGTAGATGGAGCTAATGATGACCACATGATGATAGATGCCTGATGTCAATAATATGTTATGTCATTATTAGGTCGTAGGAGTCATGACGGGATCGGCTGAAGGATGGAGCTGGAAGAATTCCTGAAATTGAAATCGAGAAAGAGCATCAGCCGCTTGGTTTGGGCACCAGGAATATGACAGCAAGTGATTGTGAAATCATGAATGAGAGAGAGCCATGTTAACCTCTGCATGAACAACATAATGGAAGGAGATGATGAGTGACCTTTGTTGACGATAGCATCTGTAGACTGGTTATCAGAGAATATGGAGACAGACTGGTGGGACCATAAATGCTCCCATGTAGCTGTGGCTGCTACGATGGGATAAATTTCAAACAGCGGAGACACGGAAGCGAATTCAGTCAATGATGAGACATCTGGAGGCCAAGGGGCTGCGATCCATTCCTGAGAGAATATAGCTGCGTATCCGTGAATAGAAGATGCATCTGTGAATATGCGAGGATGGTTTTGGTGTGTTGGATCTTTTCTAAACATAGAGCATCCATTCCATCTTGCTAGAAAGAGGGACAACATGACTAAATCGGACTTGGCAGATGCTGTAATTCTGATGTGATGGTGTGGCACTAGGACGGATGAGGCTTGAATGAGTAGGTACGATATGAATGAATGACCTTGTGGAATGATTCTCATTGCGAAATTTAGATACCTCAAAAGGGAAAGCAATTCACGTTTTGTGCAATCCTCCTGGATGGAAAAGGAGGAGACCAGTGCTTGAATCCGAGAAAGCTTACCCAGTGGGAGGCGAGCTTCCATGCGGATAGAATCTAGCACAATCTCCAGAAATTCAAGAGATGTGGAAGGTCCAGATGTCTTCTTAGCCACAACGGGAATTGACAGAGTGTTGAACAGGCTGAGAAGCATTGAAATGCTAGCCCCTGGAATAGCATGAGGAGGAAATCATCCAGCAAGTGAAGCATGGCAGGCAACTGGCAAACATTAAACAAGGCCCAGCAGAGGAATTTGGCAAAAATGTTGAATATCTTAGGGCTGCTACGGCACCCAACGGTAAGGCGAATAGCAAAATAGAAAGTAGAATCCCAATAAACACCGTGGATGTGCCATAGGAAAGGATGTATGGGAAGCAGCTTGAAGGCATCTGATATATCTGCTTTGGACAACCAAGAACCATGGCTTGACAGTTTAATCAAAGTGATAGCATCGTCGATGTGGGCATATGACAAGGAAAATTCTTCAGCTGGAATGAGAGAATTGACACTTGGAGTGGAAGAATGATGAGGAGCAGAGAAGTCGATGATGAGGCGCTTTTTTACTGGAGAACTTCCGAGTGGCAACTCCGAGTGGGTTGATTCTATAGATGGGAAATTGTAGATGTGGGAAAGGGCCCAATATGAACCCTTTGTCCACTTCTGATTGGAGGTGGGAGCGGACAATGGCAGGTTCCTGAATGGCAGACTGTAGATTAGGGCAGAAATGCGAGGAAGTGGGAAGAACGAAGACTCCAGTGTGAAAGCCACAAGCCAAGCCGGAGAGGAGAGAGTGCATGGAATCCTGGTTAGGGTGGGTGGACAGAAAGTGGGTTAGGGCATTGATGTCTACCAGGGTAGAAAGGTGGACCTGGCATCATCTGGAGGGTTTGGAAGCCTTAGGGCAAATGTAGCGAGCGTGAGCTTCACCGTAGGTACAGCACAAGTGTAGGAATTGGCATTGAGGGGTTGAACAACCACGGTCATTAAAGTTATTACATATGAACTTGCTGCCAGTGTTATGAATGGGGCAACCGTGGCGATCGATACGTGTGGGCAGATTGGGGACAGGGCGAGCTAGGCTGGAGGTGGAAGATGAGTCAAAAGAGTGAATCCGGTCTGGGACTGATGAGGAAGGTCAAGGAGGAGACACTGTCAGTGGGCAAAGGGGAGCAAAGTGGTTGAATGAACCACATAGAGAACAAGAGTAGGCGCATTGGCTGGCGAAGTGGTGGCAAAAGAGTTCATTGTCCAAAACGGCCCAATTGAGCTTGATGTTGTAGTGGTTTAATGCAGAGGTGGCCTTAGCCAAAAAGGAGTGATGATAATCATAGAAATGAGTCCCACCATATCGGACACTAAGGTCTATGATGAGATAAAGATAAGTATCCAATTCTTCACGGTGATCCGGGAAGGAGGAACAAATGATGTCACGATAGAGGCTGAAAGCAAGTACAAATTCGGCCATAGTCATCTTGCGAAGGAGATGAGAAATCTTGGACTTCAGGATGACGGATATGTCTCCACAGGATACTATGTGATTGTCCAAGACATCATGGGAGGAGATGAGCAGCAAAACCAAGTTGACGTCCTTACCGTCCAGGATGTCCTTGCTGAGGTGAACAGGCACAAGGTGAATAGGAGAGATAAGTGGAGGCTGAGGAGAGAGAGATGAACCTGGAATAACAGCAGGAGGCATGGATGAAGGAGGCACCATCACCAAAGGGAGGCCAGGATCCAGAGGCGGGATGAGGCTTGTGGAAGGCAATCGAGCAGGCAAGGTTGGGGCTGGAGGGGGAATCTGAGGAACATTAGGACGAGCTTCCAGTGAAGAAAGGCAAGTCTGTATGTCTGAAATGGAAGTGGACATTTGAGCGTTTTTGACCGACAGATCCTGGAGGGGGTATAGGAGTCGCAGGATGAACTTCGATGGATGGATCTTCGACGGATGACATGGTGAGGAATAAGACCTGGGGATAAGAAAGAAAAGTGAAAGCCATGGGAAGTGATAGAGGAAGACTATAATGAGGGTGAAGAGAATCATGGATGGGAATAGGGAACTGCATTGGAGTATGGAATGGACGGGAATAAAATGCCTATGGGGACGAGAACTTACCACTGAAGGCAGGATCTTGGCCTGGAAATTCTATACAAAGAAGCAGCAGGGAAGGAACGATGAACTCCAAAAATTGACCACTAACCTGAAAAGAAAAGCAAGGGTCGAGGAAGAGGAAAGCAGGAATCAGTCGATCAATGATATATAAACACTGAAAAAAAAAAAATGTTTTTATTTAAGTCCCCGCAGGAACTAATGATGCCAATACGAGTGTGCTGATGAGTGTAGCTGAGAGACGGATAACTGAGAGTGTCGGCTAGCCAAGATACCAATGGCAAGTGGGCTAGCGGACTTGCAATCATAAGTAATGATGAATTTACTGAAGCGGGCACAATTGGAGTCACTGGAGTGCTCAGGAGCACTATGATGTAGGCAAAAGGAAATACACTGGACTACAAAGGGAATATTGTGACATGAAGCAGTGCTTATGCGAGACTATAACTAGTTAATTTTTTTTTTTTTTTTTAATAGCAGCAGGTCGTCCAGGTCAATATTAAAGTAGTGAGCATCCCCGTGAACCAGAGTCCTGGCTCCAACTGCAGGAATGGTTCAATGAAACTCGGCACGGCATTTGCAATACCTGGGAAGTAGGTGAATGGCAAGGGGAACAGGAGTGGTTTTATGTGAGAGGAAGTAGGACTGAGTGATATGATGGCAGGGAAAGCAATGAGGCTTCCCAGTGCAAACGTGCCATGTGAAGGGTGGGGGTGCGGATACCGGTGAACGAGCGGCCGCCAGTCAAGCAGGCTATGGACCAAACAACGGTCTGAATTATGTATCCAGACTGAAGTGTGGCAAAATGCTGACAGGCGGTGAAAGGAGACTGCAAAAGGGGCGGGTAAAGGGGTAAATGCCAGGGAATGCGGGAGCCCAAGAGCAGCTGGACGAATGCAAGATGCAGAAAATGTAAATGAGATGAGGAACCCCAGTTGAGGCTGGTCAAGCAGTGTGGTGGGAGATACGAATGCATCAGCATTGAAATCCAGAAATGGAAGTGGCATACGGCTGCATGAGCTAGAAGTCCGAGGATGCCAAATCAGACATGGAAGGTAAGGGGGCCATGCTGGGTAAGAGCTGCAATAGGGCTAATGAAGGGACTGATCTTGCTGGGGCGAGCACTTTACTGGACGGGAGCGAGCGAGGCAGGGCAGGGAATGATTGAGATGGCAAGAGACAGGCAGGCATACAAAGCTCTTACTGGAGGTTGAAGAGGTCCATGGTAGAGAAGTGATGCAAATGGAGCCAGCTAGTTGAAGGGGGGAAGGGGCAAATGCAGCCCAACGAGCATGAGATGAACCCGTGGCAAGCGAGGAGTTCAGCTGGAAGAATTCATGATGTAGAGCAGGCAAACAGATGAAGGCAATTGCCATGCAAAGTTCAGCAACACTAGAAGCAAGACGCCGATGAGGGGCTCAGGGAAAACTAGACGAAAGTCGAGTTTCAGTTTCTAAGCATGAAGTGCTGCAAGATGAAGGTTTTTGAAGGGAAAGAAGGCGAAGCCTATTTCCCCACATTGAACCTCGGGCTTAAAGCCCTCCCATAAATATAATCCCATTCATCTCATCTGAGTGTAGGGGGCTTGTGGGTACTTAACCACCTTACTCCATCCCCCCCCCCCACAATAGCTCACTGAGCTTTGTCAGCCCTCTGGGCTTGGGGGTGCATAACCTTTTATATGTGTTGCCTCCACCAAGAGATTATAACTTAATGGGTTAGCTGATAGCAAGCTACTATCCAGTAGGAAACTGCACTTACCCACCTCCCCTTCAGAATAGCCATCCCTCACAATGTGACATCAGCAGATAGTCAGATAATAAATATAACAGTTTTAATAGCATAACACAGATCTATTTCAACTGCAACATTCTGCAGAAGGAAGTCATTAAGCATGCTCGCTCTGTATGGCCAGACCTGATTAGGGGCCCAATGTAGGTGAGGTAGTTAGGCAGCAAAGTTCTCTCTATAACCAAAACCAATATGGGATAGTGGCAAAAAAGTATAATGGTAGCTGCCAATACCAAAGCCCAATTAGGCACAACTCCATGCTTAACTATTGGTACAAACTGACAATCCCCTTTGTTAAGACCTTCTGTACTGGAATCTGCTACACACTCCTGCCTGGACTAAGTATTTTACTATTAGATTTAATGGGCGATCCCATACTTCAGTTTCTGAGATATGTTGACTCATTATAAGCTGTTAATGTTGCCGTGTTTTGGCTGGAATTGGGTTACTTAACTCTAAAAACAACAGAATGTAATTTAACCCACAGGCCATGCAATTGCTTAAATTGCTCCTGCTCTTCTCTGGTCTAGGGACCATCACACTTTTGCCATTCCTCACCCATGCTCCTCAGCTGAACAATCTGCATTCTTCTATAGGCTTCCCTTACTCTGGAACAAACTCTCCTCCATTCTCTGTCACTCCCCATCCTCTAGCTCCTTCAAATGGCAGCTGAAACTTCTAACACCCCCACCCCCACTTGCTCTGCTACACTTCTGGTTACCCTGGAAGTGTTTATTTTAGTAAGATGAGGTGGCTCAGGAACAGGAAAAAGGGGAAAGGGAACATTGTTTAATCAGGAGTAGCAGACTATGCCGAAGCTTGTTTCCAGATGTGACCTGGGAGCACAAGAAAGTTAATTGACTTGAGCAGGATCACACAGTATGCAAAAAGGCGGCTGTGGGATTCAGACCCAGGTTTCCAGATCTGCAGCTAGGAGCCTTAACACACTGCCCTATACTGCTTATATAAACAGAGCTGAATAGTGAAAACTCCTATAAAGTAAAACAAAAAACGGCTGCTCCTTAAGACACAAGAATCATTCCAATACTAGGAAACAATAAAAAACAAATGATTTATTCAGACTTAAATTATTTGTTTTTTTATCATTTCCTAGCTTAGGAATGGTTCTTGTGTCTTAATGTTCAGCCGTTTTTTGTTTTACTTTACAAATTTATTTTAGTGCAAACATGTTTTCTCATGATTCTATGCATTACTAAAGTTTACTGCACTTTGTTTTAATTGCAATACATGAAATTGTTCTTTATTTATCCTATTACTGCATTTACACTACTAGTCTGTCTGTTCAGATGTTGACTCTGCTTTGTCTGCGGCTGTATGCTCCATCTCTCCCTTCCCCAAGTCGCACCTGGAAATGAGCCTTGGCTCAGTGTGCCTTTCCCAGTTACCAAATTTTAAATAAATAAATGGCTGTCCCACCTCTGTAATATTTGTAATCCAAACTCAGAACCAATTGTAAAATCCAGCTAGGGAGCACTCGCATGTTTACATACTGCAGAGTGCTGTCCAGTGTTACTCATGGTTACTAAGGTCAGCTTTTCTGTGCCTGCACTTCCCCCCAAGTTCAGCCTAGACCAGGCAGAAACCCACCATTTTGTCTCTGGTGCTGCAGTGTTATGCTGTTGGTGATAGCCTAGTCACCGAGGTCCAAGTCTCTATTCATAAACTGAGGGCTACACACACTGATCTCAGTTGCTGTATCACATAAGCTGGCACAAATACAGTGTGCAGCTGAAACATGGTTCGTCCAGATACTAGGCCTGAGAATGATGTAGCTGGATTGTGAGACACACACAGTGTCTAGCAAAACTATCTCTCTCCCCCTAAGCCATACCCCCTTTTTGTCCAGGGCTCTGATCCAAGGTTCCCATTGGTTGAGTCACTTGTCCCTCAGCCACCTTCACACCAAGTAGGTTTTTGGTTAGTGCCAAACACAACATCCCACCAGTCAAACCTTAGAAACAGATATTGAGCCAGAGAAAACAGAGACTGGCCATCCTAATGGTCACAGCATGGCAGCCTCTTTCCAATAATTCAAGCGGGGTATCTCCATAACCAATATGTTAACCCCATGTACTGTTCTCCAGACACCTCACTGCACACCATTAGTCCTAGGGGGTTTAGATTTGATGAATGTCCACGAACAAATTAAGCAGGGGTTGCATCCTCCCCTAGCTGAAGAAAATGTCTGCCCCTGTCAGCCATAGGCAGGCAGAAAGACAGTCCATTCCTGAAACAGGAAACACATATAACGTAGTGGCTAGTCTAGACACTTTGTTCTTGTTTTAAATAGCAGAGCAGAGCATAACATAACCTATTAGGCAAATGTATCCTGACTAACATATAAACATAGAATTTGAAGGCAGATAAGGACTACTTGGCCCACCCAGTCAGCCCATTTTTCCCTACCTACATTATTGCTGCAGACCGTACCTAATCTAAACCTCTTTCTCCCTTCCCCCTTCATTTCCACTATAATTCCTTGTGTTTAACCCATGCATTCTTGAACTCCACCACTGTTTTTGCTCCCACTACCTCCACTGTAAAGCTGTTCCAGGAATCCACCACTCTTTCTGTGAAGAAGTACTTCCAAACATCCCTCCTGAATCTACCCCCTTCCAGCCTCATAGCATGTCCCCTTGTTTTTGAGCACCTTTTCTTCTGAAAAATACTTCCCTCCTGTATGTTATTCATGCCTGTGTGGTTTTAAAGCTCTCTATCATATCCCCCATCTCCTTCCTCTGTACCAGGGAGTACATATTCAATCAATCAACATCTTTATTTTACTAGGTTAAACACCATTGAGACATGCTCATTTTCAAGATGAACCTGGGAACAATACAGTAGCCTGACAGACTGTAACCTAAGGCATAAAGAATCAAATAAAAATGACAGTATAATTGTACAAAGCAGACAAGGGCAGGGAAGTACATGTAATCTGTAACAGGCTAAGAATCACTAGCAAGCTGTATTAATAAGCTCATAGGAAAGCCAATGATTTAATACACAATTTTAAGCACAATAAATGGAGATTACATGAGATTTGCATAGCTGTAGAATGACGGGGTCTATATGACCTATGAGTAGCATATTGGAGATTACAGACTACTAGACTACACATTAGTGTGGTACTGGCAAGATAGAACAGGAGAGGAAAGAGAGAAGAGAATGGGGGACAGTACAGAGGTAATGACAAGGGAGGGATGTCAGGAATGTAATAGATAGGGGATGAAGGTTATCAGTTAGCTGGTATGCTATTCAGAGACAGAGCCTCCTGGGTTGATATCCTAGTAGACAAGCCTGATGAAGGATAAGCAATTAGAAGGTGAGTTGGCCAGTTGAATGCTACTTCCCTATTTGAAGCACTGGCAGACCTCAGGGAAGGTCTTTAGAGCGTGGTTTTGAATCAGTGTAGTGTTACAGGATGAGTTAGCCTTAGGGATTTTTGTATCTTATTCCAGAGCATATCTTAATGAGGGTCTGCCAAAGCACGTTCCAACTTTAGGAATAGCAAGGGATATGTAGGCGAGATTTCTAAGTGGATAGATACTGGAGGGGCAGATGGGCAGACAGCCTATAAGGTACTGAGGAAGCTTGTGAGTTATGGTCTTGTAAGTCCAGAGTACGGCATTTTTTTGCCTCCTCAAGCTAAGTGAACTCCAACCTATGGAAGCATAAAGGGTGCAATGGTGAGTGGAGTAAGGTGCATCAGAGATAAACCTGAGGGCTCTGTGGTAAAGGGTATCGAGTTTAGAAAGAGCCGAGCTGGTGCTGTGGCTATACAAGAAGTCCACATAGTCCAGAAGTGGCATAAACGTAGCCTGGACAAGGAGTTTTCTAGCCTCCGGGGTTAGTGAGTATTTAATGTGGAAGAAGGTGCCGAGTCTTTGCCTCAATTTTTTGGCGAGCTCATCTAAGTGGTCAAGAAAGAACAGCTTAGAGTCAATCCAGACCCCCAAATATTTGAATTTCTTAACAAAGTCCAGTTTTTCATCCAGGAAGTTGCTGATTTGGAGGTTTGTGTCAGTTTGGTTGTTTTTTGTAGAATGTACTAAAGGAGAGAAAAGCATGGCTTTGTTTTTTTTTTTGCATTTAGTAGGAGTTTCAGGTCAAGCAGATTTTTCTTGAGGACTTTGAATTCATTTTGGAGGTCCACACAGGTGAGCTCTGGTGTTTGTCTGTCGATGTAGAGCACAGTATCATCCATGAAAAGGTGTATTTTTGCAGACTGAAGACCGCTGTCTATTTGGTTTATATAGATAGCAAAAAGCAGTGGGCCAAGTATTGACTCTTGAGGCACTCCTCTTACGAGTGTTTTTTTTTGGAGATACACCTTCGGCCTTTACCTGCTGATCTCTGTCTGTAAGGTAGTTGGCAAACCAATTTAGTGCCTGGTTTTCCACCCCAACTTTCTTTAAGGACATTAGGAGCAGATCATGATCCACCGTATCAAAGGCCTTACTGTAGTCTAGAAACAGGGCGCGGATGTAGCGATTTTTGTCAAGGGCAATCTGCCAGTCATTTATGACCTTGGCGAGTGCTGTTGTAGTACTGTGAAGCGGTCATAAACCTGACTGGATTGGGTTTAATAAGTTGGAGTTTTCTAGGTGCATTCTGAGCTGCTCATTAACCAGTTTCACCAGTAGTTTAGACAGAGCTGGGAGCAAGAAAATAGGATGATAGTTATTAAGGTCACAGGGATCCCCTGATTTAAATAAAGGAATAACATGAACTGTCTTCCAGATCTTAGGGAAGGTACCTTGGTTGCGAGAAAGGTTAAAAAGTTTGGTAACAGGAGGGGCAAGTATGAAGTAGGCTAGCTTTAGAAAGAACGGCTCGATCAGATCTGCACCTGCACTTTTCTTTGTATTGAGATTAAGGAGAGCATCCTTGACTTGTTTAATGGTGACTAGTTGGAATGAGATATTGAGGTCCTTTAGTCTCTCCTCATAGGGCTTTTGATGCAGATCCTGCACCATTTTAATTGCCCTTTTCTGGGCTGCCTCCACTTTTTCTATGTCCTTCCAGAGATGTGGTCTCCAGAACTGGATACAGTACTCTAGGTGAGGTCTTACCAGTGATATATATAGATGCAACACCACCTCCCTCTATTTTTGGTGGTACCCCTCTCTATGCAATCCAGCATCCGACTAGCCCTCCCTACTGCCTAGTCGCATTGCCTATATGATTACCCACAGGTCTCTTTCCTGCTTGGTAGACATTAATACCATTCCACCCATCTTGTACTCTGTCCCAGGTAGAGGTGTGCGAAAAAAAGAATTCCACTTGAGGAATTTCTGCGAAAGTGAGAATTTCACTTCTGCGAAAGTTTGGAAATCATTTTCGCAACTTTAGTGGAAATTTTCACCTTAAAACTGCAGAATAAATATACAAACTGCTGGTTAATTTATTAAACTGCAGGAAAAAATCTGTAGAATGGATCACTGCCAGTGGTCAGTTCTGAGGCTTTTTTTAACCAAAGTTTAATTCATTAATCCACCCCCCCACTGGTCAGGGACCCAGTAAATAAATAAATAAAAAAAAATCCAATCCCTCCCTCAGACCCTCCTGGTGTCTAGTGGCCCTCCCACCCACCAAACATGGGTCCCAAGTAAAAAAAAAATACCTGATCTCTGGTGTCTAGTGGTTCCCACCCCCCCACCAAAGGATCATGGCCCATGGGTCCCAGTAAAGAAGAGACAAAAACTCCAATCCCTCCCTGGTGTCCAGTGGCACCCCCCCCCCCACCAATCATAGCCCCCAAAAACATTTATTTCCCTGGTGTCTAGCAGATCCCCTTCCCTATCCTGGATTCCCTTAATCCACAAAAAAACAGCCATCAGTCCACTGACTCATCCCCCTCTATTCCCAGTATTTCCTGGTGTCTGGTGGACCCCCCCATCCCCAATCCCTTATAAAGAAAAGTAATCCCAATTCCCTGGTGTCTAGTGGACCCCTCACCCTGACAGTTCATCCTCCACCACCTCGCTCCCCCCACCCTGCCCCTGAGTGGGCCACCGGCACAGCCCTACTCTCTCCTCCACTACCAGTGGCCTACTGAACTGTCAGTAAATGACCTCATGGTTGTACAAGCACACGCTCATTCACTGACAGTTCATTAAACTGTGGATAGAATAAATTCCACAGTTTATGTGCATTTTTCCACAGTTCACAAAAAAATCTGTGGAACCCGGTGATAATCCACAGAAAACCCCAGTTTCGCCAATGGTGAAAGTTCCAAAATTTCCACAAAATTTTGCAGAAGTTCCATGAAAGTGGAATTCGTAACTTTTGCCCACCCCCAGGTTTCTGTGCCCTAAGTACATTATTTTGTACTTTTTCACATTGAAACTCAGCTGCATTACCCTTGACCACTCCTCTAGTTTTCTCAGGTCTCTGCTCATCCTTTCCACCCCCAACCCCTGGAGTGTCACATCTATTGCAGATTTTGGTGCCATCTGAAAAGAGGCAGATTTTTCCTTCCAGTTCCTCTGCAAAGTCACTTTTAAAGATATTAAAGAGGACCTGTCCCAGCACCGATCGCTGAGGCACCCAGTGGTTACCCTCTCTTCCTCGGAGTGAACTCCATTTATCACCATCCTCTGTCACCTGCCCCATAACCAATTTCTTATTCAGTTTACTAACTTTGGACCCACTGCTAAGCTACCAAGCTTGCTTACTAGTCTCCTATGTGGAACAGTGTCAAAAGCCTTACTGAAATCTGGGTAGGCCACATCTACCACTCTACCCTGATCTAAATCCTTTGTCATCCAGTCAAAGAAATCTATCAGATTCGTTTGACGTTACCTTCCCCCTGTGAACCCATACTGCTTCTGGTCTTGTAACCCACTGGATTAAAGATATTCCAAAATCTTTTCCTTCAGCAGTGATTCTATTAGCTTTTGTACCACCAATGTCAGGCTGATTGGACTATAATTGCCAGCTTCTTCCCTGCTACCACTTTTGTGTAGTGGGACTCATCTGCCCTACTCCAGTCCTCCAGAACCACTCTGGTTTCCAGTGAGCTGTTACATAGGGCTGTCAGAAGTGCATCTAGTGTCTTCTTGAGCTCCCTCAATACCCATGGATGCAATCTGGCCCCATTGCTTTGTCCATCTTCAGATCAGCGAGTCCCTTCAGGACTCTGTCCTCTAAAAAAGGACTAGTTTTCACCTCCCTTCCTCCAAAGCTTCTGTTACTTTTTTTGTGTCCCAGCTCCTTCTCTTTCCTCTGTGAACACTGAACAAAAGCATTTGTTTTGGATGTCTGTCTTTTTCTGGTTCCTCCTCTTCACAATCCCCCCCTTCCTTTTTTAATTTTACAATCTCATCTGTAGTCTTCCTCTTCTCTCTTATATACCTAAAACATTACTTGTCCCCTTTTGTTACCTCCTGGTCTATTCTCCTTTCAGATTGAGCCTTTGTGCTCCTTACTGCTTTCCCTGCTTCCCCTTGTTTCCCCTGATACACCTCCCTACCCTCCTCCTCCCTCTGCATCTACTTATATCTTCTATAAAGGCTCAATCCACATCATCCCAGATTACACATTCAATTGTAGGGGTCCCTATAATCCCAGAGCATGATAGAGACCATGTGTGTGTGTGGGGGGGGGGTATGGATGTATTTGTGAGCTACATACAGTAGGATATCAGTTGGGTCCCCTGGGGAGTCCTAATTAAATTTCAGAACAGGTTGTCTTTCCCAGGTGGTCCTTTGAGGAGACACAACAGCATGGTCCTCCAACACAGCAAGTTTATCCTCACTGGAATGATCAGCAGTTGCACTGTCAGCTCTTTCCACATCAGGTGGGTTTGGAATGAGAGGGGCAGGTGAAGAAATGCCCCCAAAGTAATAGGAGTTGGCTTGGGTACTGCCTGCACTAAGTGTTTACAAAGAGCTTGGGTTGTCCCAGATTGTCTGAAAACCTATGAGGTGTGTCAGCCAGGAGGTAATTTCATGTAGGGGTGCTTCCCCATCTGAAGAGTCACTGCCATGCATAGTGACATGGTATGTCTGATGGTGGGCTCAGGTCTGGGAAGACAGACCACTGTTGAGTAGAGGGCCCATGTTGGTACCAGGGAATTCAACTTCTCCCACAGGGAGCAAATGCACTGTCTTCACTTTGCCCAGAGCCCCCTCAAGGTGAATATGGTAAGCAGACCATTCAGCCAACTGCTTCAGTACTACAAAGGGAGTGTCACTGCATCTGTCAGCAGGCAGTGCTAGATTTTGTACTACCACATGGTCCCCAGGTCAAAGATCATTCACTTTTACTTTCCGGTCATAGCGTGCTTTATTGGCAGCATTTATTTTCCCAGCAGTCACAGTAACCAGTAGATATGTGGAAACAAGGTGGTCCTTAAGACGGTGCATGTATTGCAACTAAGCCTCAGGTGCTGCCCCAGCAAGAGAAACTCCAAGACACAGGTTAATAGGGAGCTAAGCTTCACGCCAAAACATGAAATAGTAAGGTGAGAATCCAGTGGCATTTTTTTTCTGCAATTGTAAACGTGGACCAAAGTACTAACTAGTTGACTCCAATGGTCTTTATCCTGTGAGAGTACAGTACCCAACATATTCAGCAAAGTCCAGTTAAAATCACTCCAAATGTGGGTTACCTTGAGGATGATAAGGGGTGGTCTGAGATTTTCTGATACCCACAAGATCAGTGTCTCTATGATAACCTGACTTTTTTTTTAAATTTTTATCAGTGTTACAGCAAATAAAAAGAAATAATTGTAACTTCATGTCAGTGCATTTTTCTACTACATTAAGTCCAACATTACACATATTATACCTCTATTTTTAAAGTTAATTAATCATACGGGGGGGGAGCTCAGAGCATTTTACTAGTTGCTAATTCTAGATTTCTAAAATTCTTAAGCTTTGCTTGAACAGGGTTCCAAATTCGATTATATTTCTGAATCGATTTAGCCGTGAAATAATGAATGTATTCCAAGGTATGAATAGTAGCCATAGCATTCAACCAATTCTTAAAATTAGGAAAAGCCGGATCTTTACATTTCAATAAAATCTGCTTTAAGGCATGAGTTACAGAAATATGAATCAATATTTGATTATCTTTTGATAGTTTTGTGATGGGGGATCCAATTCTTACTAACATCCATAATGGGTGCTTAAGCAAGGGTATATTAATGGTGTCTGATATAAATTCTAAAATCATATCTCACCAAGTGTCCAATTTTGGACATAATATAATCATGTGAACAAGATTACCCTCAATATTTCCACATCTGGGACAGAACTTTGAAATTTCTGAATTAAATTTATGTAACAGTTCAGGGGTATGGTATGTTTGGTGTAATCCATTAAACAGGATCTGTTGCATCCATATTGATTTTAATCCCCATTTTTTTTTTGTTTTATCTTTTTCTCCCCTTCGTGCCTTGCAACTCACCACTCCTTTGAGCTGCCTAGGTCCCATCTGCTTCGCCTGTCCCCTACTGAGCCATCCACCTCAAATCGTAGCCGTCCCTGGGGTAACCCGGATGTAACCCTTCACCAGGCGGGTCCCCCTCCTCTGAGAAGGAAGGCATGGGGGGGGCACCCAGCACACATACTTGGCCCCAGGATGCTGCTGATGTGAATGGTCTCCTTCAGGGCATCGGCGGCAGCTGTGGACCAGCAGCCATCATCCAGTTGGTCGCAAAGCAGATTTTCCGCTTTTTCGGCTGTTCCCTCCTACGTGCGTCTGCAGAGCTCCTGGTCTCCACCAGAGGCCACTGTAGCACAACGTCCACCTGCAGCCCACCTCAGGAGAGGAGATCAGTCCTATAGATGCTCAATCCTCTCCTTCCCCTGCCAGCCCCCGGCGTCCCGAGTCCGTTTCCGAATCCGGGTCGCTGACGTGGTTTGAGGTAAAGCGCCAGCGCCTCAATCCCCCATGTTTTAATGTTAATAGAATGCTTCCAATGTACATAGGGCATTTGCACCCCTAGATTCTCTTCCCATTTAGTTTTTAATCTCAAGATGTGAGTTGAGCTGGGAAGGATAATTTTATAAAGCTGTGAAATTGGTTTCACATAATTCGGGAACCTAAAATAGTTTTCTAGAACAGGTAAATTGTCTGAGTTTAAATTTATTAAGGTTTTTAAGTACATAATCCCTTAACCGCAAAAATGCATAAAATTAAGAGTTTGGAAGATTATATTGTGTTTTAAGAGTTTCAAACTCTATTACCTGTCCTTGATCAATAAATTGACCAATCTGTCATATGCTTTTATTGTACCATTCTTTAAAAATGGGGTTTTGTATAGATGGTAGAAACTGGGTGTTCAGAAAAATAGGGGATTTCCTAGATATAATAGTTTTAGATAACTTTACTCCTGTGTACGGACGTTTTGTCCCCAGAGATAATGTTGCAGTCAAGAAGCTGTGGACATTATGTCACAGGGACAAAATATACTGTAGTTACCGTAATGGTCATTTCTCAATATTGACACTGGACTATATATTGCCAGTCAATAAATGGAACAGTCAAATGGTTGTCACAATACTCGTTACAATAACGTATTTACTGTTCTTAGCTTGAGATCCGGCTTCTGTGACCTGACATGACATAAGGGAGCCTCATGAAAAAAAAAGAACCTGTCACTACAGTTAGGTTCTCCTCTTGAGATCCGGCTTCTGTGACCTGACATGACATAACGGAGCCTCATGAAAAAAAAAGAACCTGTCACTACAGTTAGGTTCTCCTCTTGAGATCCGGCTTCTGGGACCCCATTTGACACAATGGAGCCTCATGAAAAGAAAAAAAGTCCTAACCCCCTTTTGCTCAGCAACTCAATTCACTGACCATCCCTCTCTCTCTTATCAGTCCAAATGCAATTTGTGATTATAGACAAACAACAAAGCCGTCAACCTGATCGACATTCCCTACTTACTTGACTACTGAAGTAGTCTCAGATGGAATCAAAAGTGACGATGGTCTCTAATGCAAAAACGGAGATGGCACAGACCTTTAGATGGAACAGCACAGCAGCATCATTTAAAGAGACACATACACAGATAGAAAGCAGCTAAGTCACTTGCCAGCTGTAATGTAAAAAATTAAAATAAAAACATTCAAGAGATTGTGGCTGATAACTTAAATAAATCTGCCCTGCATCTCTTAATGGTTTAAAATGCCGCCATCTTGCCATCGCCACTAAATGGTCGCTGTAGTTTCTTTTTGCCTGCGGCCTCTGTCCCGGCAACGGCAAGTCTTTTCAACAATATGACAGCTCCGTTGTGACTGTGGCCAATTGAATTCGCAACTACATGTCTGTATGCCCTTTACTCCCAGTGTAAGTTTTCAAGTGAATCTAGTAGTTTTGGTAGCTAATAACAATGGGAGATTCAGCTTAACCCAATCCATGTACGAAACATGTTTAACATTTATAAATGGGGTCCTAGAGGTTTCCATTATAAATGTAGCATCGTGTTTCTTTTCTTTAAACCAGTCCAAAACTATATGGATATTGGCTGCTAGATAAAAATATTTAAAGTTTGGGAGGGCTAGCCCAGCTTCTGAGTGAGGGGAAATAGTTTTTTTGATCTTGAGCCTAGATTTTTGCCTTTCCATAAACACTTTTTAATAGCAGCATCTAGTAATAGAAAAAACGTATCTGAAATAATGATTGGGAGAGTTTGAAACAAAAACATGAACTTAGGTAAAATAGACATTTTTATAGCATTAGCTCGGCCCATAAGTGTATATGGTAAAGTTTCCCAATGTTGTTGAAGTTTCTTTACTTCTTCCAATAGTAAGTCATAGTTCAAGACATGTAAATGTTGAAGTTTGTTTTCTATCCTAACCCTTAAATATGTAAATTGTGAAGTTTGCTTAATATGGTATTGATCTGGAGGAATAAACAGGCTGGAATGTGTAATGGTTTCTTAATTCCTCCATCTTCACCCAGTTAACTTTAAATTCTGAGAATGTCCCGAATTTGGTCAAAATTTCTTAAATAGCAGAGAAACTCTGGTTAAGATTTGTAACCGATATAAGGGTATCATCTGCATATAAGCTTATGCAGAATTCTTGACCATTAATACTTGAACCCTGTATTTTTTAAGACTTTCTAATAGTGATTGCCATGGGTTCTATAACAAGGGCAAATATCAATGGAGACAGAGGGCATCCTTGCCGGGTGCCTTTCTGTAAAGAAATTAAAGGGGATATGTTTGAGTTAGTTTTAATCCTGGCCACCAGACCTGAATACAGTATATTAATCCATTTCTGAAATTTTTGGCCAAATACGTGCTTATTTATTTATTTATTTAAATGTTTAACCAGGAAGGCATGCTGAGCAGGCTACTGCTCGATTCCAGATGCGTCCTGGGGGAAGGGGACATAGACCAGAGAATGACATCATAATACAAGTGTGGTACATAATGCTAACAATAGGTCCTGGTATTTAAGACATAATAGAGCGAGAGCAATAGATACAGGCACATTTTACATACATTGCCAAAAATAAAGGCGGATAGGTAGAACAATACATTTTTATAAACACGGGTTGGTTGAACAGTGTTGCCAATTCTAGGGGGTCAGCGATGGTGATACCACCTACCTGCAGGGAGGGAGTGGGAGGCTGCGATGGAGGACTGAAAAGTGATTTTACCACTTTCCAGAATTTGGCTGGGTGATAGGAGGTGGAGTTGAATGCGACTCTGAAATAGTTGGCTTTTGTTTGGTGGATTTTCCTAGTACTAGCATGTAGACTGCTTAATCACATGCACAGGTAGAGGCAAAGTGAACTTGGAGCATGGAGTTAAGGTGCTGGTGGGAGGAGAAGTGATGAATGTTTGTAGGGAGGGAATTCCACAGTGTTGGTATGTGGTAGCTGAATACTGCCTGGCCGATAGCAGTGGATCTATGTGGGACAGCTAGGGACAGCGAGTCAGTGTTTCTGAGAGAGTAAGCTAGGGTGCTTGGGATGGCTAGGGCAGTGGCAAGGTAGGGGGGGAGCAGCTGTGACCAGAACTTGGCTGAGATCTTAGCGGAGTGGGTTACGATTATCTACAGAGGAGAGGCTCATTGATTAGTATAGGGCACAGTGGTATGTGGAGTATGGACAGTCCAGGACAAAGCAACAGAAGGAGTGGAAAAGAGGGTCCAGTCTGGCTAAGGTGGACTTGGGACCGGTACTGTAGATTACGTCGCTGTAGTCAAAGATGGGGAGGATCATTTTCTGCACAATGGCCCTACGGGCTGGTTCAGGGATGCTATCTCTGTTCCAGTAAAGTGCACCAAGCCTGGGATGTAGCTTCTTGAGTATGGAGTCAACATGTGCAGAAAAGTTGAGGTGCTGATCAAGCCAGACCCCAAGGTATCTGAAGGAGGTACAGGCCTCCAGAGGCATCCCTTCCAGGGTGTGGAATGTGATAGGGGAGGGTAACCTCGAGAGTTTCTGCCTTGTGCCAAAGGTTAATGAGACTGTTTTCTTGGCATTGAGGAGGAGTTGATTGGTGCATCGCCAGTGCTGGACCTTAATAAAGTCCAGCTGCAGTCTGGCCAATACCTCTGAGGCCGAAGGGCTAGAAGCATGCAGCACAGTGTCATCTGCATACATGTGGATTGTACTGTGTGGGCAGGCAGAAGGCAGGTCATTCAGAAATATGGAGAACAGGAGTGGGCCTATGACGGAGCCTTGTGGTACCCCTGAGGTGACAGAAAGGGGTGCAGAGCTGGAAGAACTGATTCTGATGGATTGGGACCTGCCTATGAGGTATGAGTGGAACCAACTGGTGGTCCAGGTGGATAGACCAGCTTTGGTGAGTTTGGACAGGAGGAGTGAATGTGAGACAGTGTCAAATGCTTTGGCCAGGTCGATGAAAATGGCAGCTGTGATGTGACCAGCATCCATCCCAGTGAGGATGGCATCAGTGAGCCTGAGAAGGGAGGTTGTGGTGGAGTGGAATTTCCTAAAGCCAGACTGGTAGGGGAAGAAAAAGGAGGAAGAATCCAGAAAGGGTGATAGGCGAGAGGCTACTAGACGCTCTTGTAGTTTTGCCAGGATTGGTAGAAGGGAGATGGGTTGGTAGTTGCTAGGGATTGAGGCATCCCCACCCTTGGGAAGGGGGATTACAGTGGCAAGTTTCCATTTGGAGGGGACTTCAGCAAGGGAGAAGGATAGGTTAAAAAGGGAGGCCAGGGGTTTAGCGATGGTGGGGGCCAATAGGTGGAGCATTTTGGAGTCCAGCCCAGTGGGTCATTTGCCTTATTTGGGTTAAGGGTAGCCAGTGTATTATATACCTCATCCGGGGTGACCTGCAGGAAGGAGAAGGTGTGAGCTGAGGGTGTGACACTGGGTTGGGAGGTAGGGGTGATGCACTGTGCCGGGTGAGGTGAGGACAGGAGAGAAGCATGACCATTTGTGAAATGGGAGTTAAACAGTGTGGCCACTTCTAGGGGGTCAGCGATGGTGATACCACCTACCTGTAGGGAGGGAGTGGGAGGCTGCGATGGAGGACTGAAAAAGTGATTTTACCACTTTCCAGAATTTGGCAGGGTAATAGGAGGTGGAGTTGAATGCGACTCTGAAATAGTTGGCTTTTGCTTGGCGGATTTTCCTAGTACTAGCATTGCGTAGCACACGATACTGCTGGAGGTCAGCTGGAAAACTGGAAGTCTTAAAGGCTTTCCAGGCTTTTACCATAATATCTTTGACATATGACTATTCAACTCGATTTAATGCCTTTTTGGCATCGATCATGAGTAGAGATAAATCCACATCTTTGTAATAATCAAGTAAGTTCAGTGTATGCTGGACATTAGTAGCCAAGTAGCCAAAGTATGATTTTTAGTAAAACCGTTCTGATAAGGGTGGATCATATCTGGTAATATACGTTCAAGTCTGGTGGCCAGGACTTTTGTCAAGATCTTGGAATCTGACTTAATGAGAGAGATAGGTCAATATGAAGTGGGGTTACAGGGGTCTTTGTCTTTTTTCAAAAATAATAACACATTTGCTTCTTTAAAAGGTGGCGGCAGAGTCTGAGATGTGAATGTATAATCAAATATTTGCTTTAAGAATTTAACCAATTTAGGGGCAAATATTTTGTAAAAATCAATAGTATGGTCATCTGGTCCAGGTGCCTTCCCAGAGGGGAATTTTTTGATAGCGACTAAGATTTCTTCCAATGAAATACCTTTGTCCAGGGCCTCTGCCACTTCTGTGGTTATAGAAGAAAGATACATTTTTGAAAATAATTCTTGCTGAAAGGATTGCTGAAAAGGATTGCTGATTGTCAATTTCAAACGTGTTTAAGTTCTGATAAAAAGTGAAACAAACTTTATTAATTTCATCTGGTGCAGTTAAAATATTGCCCTGGTTATCTTGAATTTTAGTTATAATATTTTGATACTGTGCAGTCTTCAGCTGCCAGACCATTATTTTATCTGTTAATTCTGTTCATTCTCCATTAGCATAATATTTACTTTTTGTGTACATCACTTGCTTCTCTACCATTTCAGTGGTATCATGTCCTAATAGCTACCCAAAATGAGCGACTAGAAATATAGCGACTCATTTTGGGTACTATTATTGTGGGCTACCCTGCAGAATAGCGAGGGTGCGGGATAGCAACCAGGGGAAGGGCGAATGGAAGGGAGGAATAGCGAGGGGGAAGGGAGGGACAGGGTTGGGGTTTTCAGCCATGTGACATGGTGGTGTGGGTGACTAGCTCTGGCACAGCAGGTACTGGGTTTGGGACTGAGAGCATGTACATTTTGCCGCAGCTGCAAGCTGCAGCACTTAAATTTTGCAGAGATCTGCATTTTGAGAATCCTAATTAAGATGGGTGCGGGGGGCAAAACCCTCTGCTAGGGGGAGTACACTTTTTTAAATCTGGATGTTGGATCTCCCTGATGTGTATATCGCCAATTTGCTTTTGAGCAATATACATTCACCATAATAGTGATCGCTGTTTTGCATTCACTTTTATGACATGGAACCATTTCAGTTATTAATCCATTAAATTCTTCTTTATACAAAATTAAGGATTGAAAAGTCTGAATATCTGCTGTTTGCATATGTGAGGTCTTCAATTCAGCAATTTTATTCTCTAATAGTTTCAAGGTGGCATTTTTTTGCTTGTTTTTCTTAATTTTATAAGACATAATGCTGCCCCTTATAAAGGCCTTGAAGGCCTCCAATATGCAACCTAGATCCATATCATGATTAAAGTTTTGAGTGAAGTAAAGGTCTATTTTGGAATTAAATATAGTTTATAAACATGGGATCCTTAAATAATATGGGATCAAACTTAAATGTAAAGTTTTTTTTGTACTCCTGGGATCTGTATAACTGTTAAAATTGGTGCGTGGTCAGAGATTAAGATATTATGATATTTAGTGTTATGGATTATAGAGTTTAATTACTGAAATTAAAAAAAAATCTATTCATGAATAGGATTGGTATGGGGCTCAAAAAAAGAATACTGACAAGAATTAAGATTGTTTGTACAGCATGGGTCAATTAGTTTATAGTCGTTCATAAACTGGGAAACTAAAAGTGCTGCCCTGGTGGTTTGATCTGGCTTGATTCCAGAATTATCCAGACCAGGCTGCAGGACTAGATTAAAGTGCCCACCAATAATAAATGGTGCAGTAAAGCTGGCTAGTTCCAAAAATAGATGTGAAAAATATTGTGGAAGTTCGTTAGGACCATAGATATTACATAAGGTGTAAGTGTGACCGTGTAATAATATTTGTGTAATTATATGAAGAAGAAGAAGAATCAGCATTTATATAGCGTTTTTCATACATCCAAAGCGCTTTACAAGCAATGCTAGACTGGTAGTGAAGTGACTGGATGTGTGGTGGAGGCCATATCGCACATCATCACCCACACACAGCCTGGATAATTGCATGAACCAGTTTATGGGAAGGGGAATGTTGGCCAGGACACTGGGAATGTTCCCTACTCTTTGTGAAGAGTGCCCTGGGTTCTTTTACTTCCACCTGGACACCCACCAGGACAATACCAGGATGGACAGAAGGGACCTCGGTTTAACGTCTCATCAGAAGGACGGCACACCCCAGCAGTACAGCACCCCCCAATACTGCACTCGGATGCCAGCAATTTTTAGGTACAAGTCCAATCCCGGTGTGGAACGAGAACCCACGACCTTCTGGTCCAGAGGCGGATGTGCTACCAACTGAGCCAAGCTGACACCTCAGAGTCAGATAAAGATGTTATAATCTTGACTACCAGGGTTTTCTTAAATAGGATGAAAATGCCTTGAGAGGCATTTGTTTATGGAGCATTAATTTCATCGCCCCATCTTTTCTCATAATATGAAAATTCTTTATGATCTAGGTGGCATTCCTGAATCATAATACAGTTAGCACCTATATGGTCAATAACACTAAAGATTTTTTTAGCCTTGGATTGATCTTGTATCCCCTTTACATTCCATGTAATAAGTTTCAATTGATGAGACATACTGCTAAATCAAAAAAGGAAAAAGAGAGGAAAGGAAGAAAGAGGGAAAAAAAAATCAAGCTCTTCAGATAACATGCTCTGAGCTTCCTAGAATGCAAGTCAAGCTTAATCGTATTCCTAAAAACAAAGTGCTTTATGGACTTTATTATAGTGTGCACTTTATTTGTTACTGGCAACATTTTAGAAATATAGCAGTATTAAAGATTAACAAATGTATTTATTCCCCCTCTCCCTTCCCCCTCCCCATATTTCCAGAACTTAAAAAAATCATATTCTAACAATTAGGGTACACATTCATATTCATATACATACTGTTGTGGTTTTGAAGTTTCACCAAGGTTGTAAACATTATTAAAAAAAATAGCTACACAGATGGGAGTAAACAGTGCCTTTGTTACTTCATAATTATAGTAGGTTAACCCACCTTGTATCCACTGTACCCTCCATTGATTTCTAACTGCAATATTGTAAAGGATCAAACCCGCTCCCCACTTCGCTCTTATGCTTCTTTGTTCTGTTGTGGTTGTGCAAAGCCTAGTGCTTGCATCTTAGATGCTTTTGGCCCTTAAGGGAGAAAAAAACAAAGAAAATATGATACTAATAAGCTCCCAAAAGGTTTCATGATATCCCGACCCTTCTTTTACGAGATCTCCATAGGTTCGCTCCTTTAGATAGCATCCCCTCCATTTAATATGAATAGTATCACAAATGCTCTGCTTCCCTTAAACTAGCATCGGGTTAATAACATAAATAGTTTGCAGGTTTATACATCCAAATACTCAGACTATACTTAGAATATTCAGCTCAGCCATTGATAATTAACAAAATAAATTTCCAGACATATCATTACGAGTTCTAGGTCTGTGAGTTTAGAAATTGTTCTGCGTCTCTGGAATTAGAGAATATCCAAAGTCTACCACGTAGATAAAAATGGATTAGAGCAGGGTAAGACAAGCTAAAATGAATATCTCATTGTCGCAGAATATTTTTAACTTTATCAAATGACCTTCTTGCCTGTAAGATAGCAGAAGATAAGTCTGGATATGCTGAAAATTTTAACTGTTCATAGGATAAATCTTTATTTATTCTTGTGTGTCTAAGAATCAGCTCCTGGTCCTTAAAATAATGTGGTTTGAGAAAAATGGGTCTGGAGCTATTTCCATTAATAAGCTGAGAGCTCTGTCTGGGACCCCAATGAGCTTTAGCCAGTATTACGCATTCTTCAGGATATTTTTTGCCAACCACCACTGTCACCAGTTTCTCAAAAAAAGTAAGGGGATCCCCCTGCCTTTCTAATCCCTCCAGGACCCCTACCAGTTTAATGTTAACGTCTCAACCTGTCTTCAAGATCAGCAATTTTAGTTTTTAATTCAGACAGTTCTTTTTCAAATTTTTGCTGTCAAGTTAGCAACAGGAGGTAATTTATGTTCTAATGCACTAATCCTGTCTTCAGCTTTGGCAGTTCATACTGTTAGGGCACTTAATTGGTTTTGCATATTTTTCAGAAACTCCGATAGTTCAGAAATGGCAGATGTTATGGAAAAAAAACATATTTAATCTCTTTCCGAACTTCGGCTTGAAATTACAAGAAGCTGGCCATTGTAACTATCTCTTTAGCTTCTTCTTTATGTGTTTTTAAAGGGCCCACTGATTAAGTTGTTTCTATTTCAAAGGTCGACTGAGATACTGAGACAATTGGTACACTATTAAAGGCAGCATCTTTCTCTCCATTATATAGAACATCTGCAGAAATGGAGGCCATACCTGATGCGCCGTGGTTTTCAGAAGGTCTCAGGGATGTTATGTTGGCCAGAGTGTTGGCCAGCTCCAGAGGTCTATTCCCTTCCTGCATCATATCGGTGGTAATCTGAAGAGTGTCCATGTTCTCCGTATCAGCTGCAGTGATGTATCTGGTCTCTTCAGTTTCAGGAGCAGCAGTACTACTCGGTGATAAGATCTGTGGGGATTGAGGGAGAGGGGATAGTGGTTTACCAGAGAATATATTATTTGATGGAAAAAAAGCTATTGATCTTCTGTTGCTGCAGTCCTTGTCTGGCTTGTCATGCCTGCATTTGGTAGCATATTTTTATTACCAGCAATGGTTGGTTCTGAAGTAGGGGGAAGTCTTGCTTCTTTTTTTTTTTTTTGGCATAGCATTGCTCTGGGAAGGTTTATGGTTTATCCGTGAAATCAACCGCTTGCCTGGACATACTTAAACATACTGTACCAACCACCGTTAAAGCCCGGAAGAAAAAGCTGACCGCCAGTAAGACATGCAAGCTGTGGGATGTACAACTAATTCTGGTTTAACTTTTGGAGTATAAACTGGGCCATTAGCAAAAGAAGCCACTGGACCTTACACTGCTGCCATCACTGAATGCTTGCAGATGCGCCGTCTGCCCTCCCATGATAACCTGACTTTTAAAGTCTTGACCTTGGTCTGAATGGTTGTGCCTGGGTGCTCTGTAGTGCACTATGAACTTGTCCGGCGGGTGCTTGGCTACATTTACGGCTTTTTGGTCATTGGTAGGGTTGGCTCAAACATAACAGAACCCTTGATTACAAGAATGTTAGATATATCTTTTGACTGGGTTCAAGACTCAGAAAATCTGTGCAGATAAGGTCCATGGGTACTCTGATCTCTGTAGTTACCAGCGGGACAGCTTTCTTGAGCAGGGTTTTCCATTTCTGGATGCAGTTGTGGAAATACCATTCAATTTTGTGATTCATCTTTGTCCATTAGAAATAAGCTTGAGATAAATTCAAAGTTCTTTCCGACCCTAAATGTTCCATTTTTTCATGCGATGCTTGGATTGTAAGGTGCTGAAATTTGACAGGCAGCAGCAATTGTTGTTTTAACTGACCTTGAGGGTCACATATCTCTTGATAGAACAGCTGATTGAGTAACTTTAAATGAGCCCATTCATGCTTCAGCAGTTTAACCTCTGGATTGTGTAGTTCATAGCACCCAGAATATCTGATAGTCCTGGGTCCTGCCACTGCTCCCTGAGTAGGAGAAACTGAGTCAAATGCAGCAATGTGGAAGCTTGAAATCAGACCACCATAGATTGCGGGCAAACATGCACTGGGGGGTCCAAAACTATCTACCCACCAGTGGGAGTTAGAATTATCAGATTGATCACAAATGGCTCAAACAGTAAAATCCACAACAGTCACTCATAGTCTTAGTAGGATCACAGTCCAAGGAATGCCTAGATAAGATCAGCCTAAAAAATCCTGAAGAAAACCTGATGTTTATGATACTACAGTTTTAATATTTTAATATTTTGATATTTCTACTGTTTTATTATTTATTTTATATATGGCATTTTATTAGATACCCTGCTTATTGTTTATGTATGGTGTCCAGAGCCTCTGGGATTGGGTGCCTTAGAAAAAAACTTTGCCTTGCCTTGTATTGTCATCTATATGATTCAACCCTGGGTGATACTCCACAGAACAATCATAGGTAGCCAGTGCTAATAGCAAGTGGTAGCTGGTAGTGTCCAGCTTAGCAGATGTTTGCATGTACATGAGTGAATTGTCAGTTTTGACAGTAATCTTAGCTTCATATAAATATTCAGAAAAGTAATTGTCTGTAGCCCGCTTGAGTGCAAACAATTCTAGTTTATGTGTAGGAGACTTGTGTTCACTAGGGGTGAGTGAGCTTTTGCTTGGCAAATGAAACAGGTTTTAATCCTTCTGACAACTCTTGATACAAAACAACCCACAGTCCATGTAAACTGGCATCTGTGTGGAGCACATAGGGTTTTTGGTGGTCAGCATATACCAACACAGGAAACATGATTAGTCATAGGATGATTTCTTTAAAGGCATCCTTGCATTTAGCACTTCATTGGTGCCAAAATGGCTCACTAACTTTGAAGTAGGATGGGGAGACTTTTCCGTGTTTGTCCCTCAATCTGCTAACATTGGTGGGTGGGTACGCGTTTGTTAAGTTCAACAGGGGCTGAACTACCTGGGTATAGTGCTTAACAAACTGCCAGTAGTACGTACAAAAATCCAGGAATCATTAATGTTATTTAAGATGACTTGGGTGAAACCAAGAAGTCAGGGCTTCCACTTTACTATGTTTCGTCTAAATCCCCTCTGATGACACAAAGTGGACTGCATATTTTACTGAAGTTTGGAAAAAATGGCACTCACCCAAAGATATTTTGAGGCCAAATTCCCTGATCAGATCCAATACTTTAAACAGCTGAGCCTCATGTTCCTTTAACATTTTGCCAGACACAATAATATCATCCAGGTTCACCAGGCATTTAAGTAACTTAATATTGCCAACTGCACATTCTACGAGGCACTGAAAAGTAGCAGGGGACCCAGAAATATCTTAAGGCATAAACAGAAACTTATAGACTCCCAAAGGATAGAAAAAGGTAGTCTTTTCCTGGTCAGTCCTGGGCACTGGAATCTGATAATAGACACTATGCAGGTCCAGCATTGAAAACTAGCAACTGGAAGGATATCCAGTGCATCCTGTATTTGTGGCATGGTGTACTGATCAAGAATGGTAAATTTGTCTAATATTCTGTAGTCTACACACATCCTCATAGTGTCTTTTATTTTCCACACTACTACAATCCATGAAGCATAAGGGCATCTTGATTCCTGGATAATACCCATGGCCAGTAGTTCCAGCAGGTGTTGTCTAACATCATCATTATTCATGGGGGCTAAACATCACCATTGCTTCAGAAATGGCTGCTGATCCCGTAGCCAGAGCACATGTTCATGACTTCTCATACTCCACACATCCTACTTCTGAGTGGGAAAAAAACCTTGAGTTCTGGTAGCCAATTTCTGACTGATATGCTGGTGCCATTCTTCAGGCAGTGGGGAAGTGGGGAGTCCCCAAAATCAGAACAGCCTGGATCAAGTAATTTCCTGGGCTCACAGCTGCCTACACTGAGCAGTATCTTTATAGCAAATAGTGGCCAGGGTCTCTCTCTCTCTTCGAATGGTGATAGGCTTTTTAGTCATCTCTCACATGCACATTTATACATCTTACAGTAGTATGGGCTTGGGTGGGCAGTGTGACAAGGTTGAATAAGACCCTGTCCCATTTGTTGTGTGAAAGAGTTAAATGCAATAATCTGTTCTATCCTCTCCTTTTCTGTCTGTTGTCTGTCTGATTGCACAATCAAATGTTCTTGTGAGACCTAGAAACTGATCACTCTGACCGTCTCGTGATTCTCCCCCCTCATGCTATCTCTCTGCCTTCACTTGCTGTTTCTTGTATTTTTTTCTTCCCCTTTGTGTAGCTGCAGTTATAAAAATATATGTGAATCTTTTTGTGAAACTGGGATCCCTTGGTTTGAAAATGTATATAGTTCAATTGTGCTTATGCAACTGGATGAAATGTATTCTTGTGTGGCTTTGAGACATTGTGGCTGTTCACCTTGGGAAAGAGAGATGAGCTGCTGGAGGAGGAGGAGGAGGGGTGAATGGTGCTGCAACGAAAAATGAATCCTGGAACAGTCCAGGAGGAATGGCCTTTTAAGGCCTGATGGAGGAGTGACATTTGTTGCTCCACCCATTGAACCTCAGGCTTAAAGCCTTCCCATTCAATTGTGCTTATGCAACTGGATGAGATGTATGCTTGTGCAACTTTGATACATTGTGACTGTTCACCTCTCTATCCATGGGGTATACCACCCTGTAGGGGTACAATGAAAGGAACCCTAGAGGAGGGTTCCCCCCATAGATGCTGCAGGAATAATTCCCTTGGCTAAAGGTAGCTTAGGAAGAAGCCCAAAAAGAATACCCAAAAGGGTGTCGAGTTCAAAGAGGCGAGAAATCAGAACAGAGACCGGAAAGTAAGGAGATAGATGTAGATGGGAAGGACAGGAGAAGAACAAGATAGGATGAGAACAAGGAATGAAATGAAAGCTGACAAGATTCAGAAGGGCAAACTCCTAAGGAGAGAGGGAACGTCCGAGGCCACCATCCAACTCCATCCAACAGCAGAACCTAACTACAGAACCAATGAAAGCACTAACCCTGTCTAATATTATGACCTTTGGAACAGAGTAGAGGAAAACCCCCCTTTGAGGAAGAAACCTCTGGGGATACAAGGCCTAGGTCACCTTCCCTCCAGGCTGAAGGATGTTTTGATTATTGACAGCTCTGCTACTGCAATTTTAGAGTCATGATCTAGGGAGGAAGAAAATATTCCAATTTAGAGGAAGCTCTCGCTCTGTCATTCTAACTGGGCAGCTGTTGAGGGTTGCAAGTGATGTCTCTACAAGTAGATGCTCAGAAGCAAGAGAGGAGAGAGGTGACTGCTGAGGAATTCAGCTGGTCTGTACGAGCCTATGAAACAGATCAGGTGAACCAGAGGCAGTCTTGGTGGAGAATAGGATAGAGGGTGCCTCCAAACCTGCTTGGGCAGCCAAAGGGGCTCTGATGATGACAGCCCTACCCCTCACAGCTGGAAGTCATAAATTCTATGTCCAGAGGTGTTGTTGAGATGAGGGATGACTGAAGGTCCACCCGGAGTGAAGACATTCCCGCTATGGCCAGGGGAAGGACCCCACTCCAAGCTTCCCATGCTTTAGACACAGACTTCATGGGTGAAGAGTGAGATGGTCAGCTACAGGCTAGCCCCAAGCCAAGGAGCAATGGACATGGAAGGCATGTCTCTGAGTGGAGAGCAGATGATGAGGTAGCATAAGACCCAACTAGAGATATGTTTGATTAATCGATGTGAATAAGTAGACCCTGAGGTTGGACAGAGTGAAGAAGAACCAGACTCATGTCATGAGGAAGCTACCATTATTGGTAACTATGGGAGTGCATGCCAACTGGGTCCATTGACAGCCAAATTAGGGATGGATAGAATTGCATGAAGGTAGGAGTGAGAGTGGCCAGGTGAAGCTGGCAGTTGACAGTGAGGTAGGCAGTACCAGGAGAACATCTGAATGGGTTTGACTAGAATGAGGGAATAGTGTTGGAGGAGGAGACACGTAAGCAGGGCGATATGCAGGAAGGAATATTAGGTGATTTGAATGAGTAGGGTATGGTGGTATAGCAGTATAGCAGGATAGGGAAGCCCACAAAAGAGAGCAGAAGTCAGAGAAGGAGGGGAAGTGGGGGGAGAATGAGAGGAAGGGGGTGGAGGAGGGCAACAAGAGGAGTTGAGAGGGGTAGACACCCCCCCAGAGACAGGGGACAGAGGTAGAGAGAAGGAATGAGCAAGCAACAGAGAGTGAAGAGTGAGTAGGGGAGGGCCAATACAATAAAAATGCCTCCAAATCACAGGAGGTATGCACATGAGCATACAGTAACACTGAGGTGATAAGTTGTAATGCTGGATAACAAAGAAAGGTGCACATGCTGAAGACAAGGGATGTGCAAAACACAGGTGCGAGCCCAGACCAAAAAGGGCAAGCAGGCTGGAAGGGGAGCAGTAGAAAGCAGCAAATGATGGTAGGGCAAAAACCCCACCAAAGCAGAGGCAGGAGATGCAGTAGTGGTCTGATACCCGAAGGCAGTATGAGGAGTACAGCAGATGGAAGACAACCACAGACTGGGCCAGCAGGAATGGAGGAAAATGCAACAGGGAATAGAGCACTCAAAGATGCAATGAGCACATGGGAGACCAGCAGGAAGGATGAGGAGGATTGGAAGGAATGAGGGAGGACGGCACAGAACCCAGTGATCCACAAGCACTGGGGGGGGAAGACTGTCAACAGAAAGAGGCAACCTGGAGAGGGGACCAGTAACCCCAATGAAGGGAAGCAGAGTCCCAAAGGCAGGAGGCGGAAAGGGTGAAGCGCGGAGCAAGGTGCCTGCGCCCATGGGTGAAGTCACACCCGAAGCACTGAAAGAAATGGAGCCATAGCAGACGAGGTGGTACAGAACACTGCAGAGTATTGGAGTGAACAAGAAAGCTGAAATGAAGCCTGCAAGGTGAGACATTACAAGCGGGAAATGAGACGAAGTGGAGGAGGGCCAAACCCAGATAGAGACAGCAAGGGAGGTGGCAACCACTACCAGGACAGCAAGAGTAGGGTACAAGGTGTGGTAAAGAGCACAGCAACAGCAGTGGTGGACCGCCCCCCAAAAGCCACTGAAGATGCTGAGAAGTGGGAGAAAAGCAGCAGAATTAGCGAGGCCAGGGAAGGCTATCTGTGCAGGAGGGAGAGCCAGCAGCCGGTGGTGACCATAGGAACAGGGGTAGTGGTAGGAGAAGCAGGGCATGAGGAAGAGCAGCACCTCTGGCTGCAATGAAGAATGAATCCTGGAACAGTCCAGGAGGAGTGGCCTTTTAAGGCCTGATGGGGGAGTGACGTTTGTTGCTCTGCCCATTGAACCTCAGGCTTATAGCCTTCCCATTATATTGTTGAAATGATTGCAAAAAGCTATTTGGAACTCAGGGGGTTAACAATGAGATGTAGTTTGACCTCTGCAAACTCTTTTGCAGAGTTGTCAACTGGAGATTAGTTCTCTGATACCATGTTCTATTTTGTTACATCTGCAAAGAAATACATTGACAAAGTTCTGATTCATTTTGTGAGAAACAGGATGTCTATTAATGTGCTCAGGATTAAGAAATTAATTGCCAGGCAAAGACTTCTTATAAAAAGAGCAACAATGTTTGTTATAGAGAGAGAGAGAGAAATTTAGAATTAAAGATACCCTCAAATGAAGGACTTTGTTTTCTTTGTTTATACTGCCTTTGTAAATAGCTACCCTGCACAATTTTTTTATTTTATTGTTATTGAAAATAATACAGTGCTACTTGTGAATTTTGTAACTGCTCCTGGTTTTCCTGTGCTTACTGACCTGCACCTCAACATCAGGCAGTACCACTGGCTTCACTATCAACCCCCTGACCTCTTCGGGGTTGTCAGCCATCAAGATCTGTTTAGTAGTATCTTTCCTTAACTGAACCAGTACACTGATACCACATTCTTTACTGGAGAGCAGAACAAAGGAGCCTCATCTTATCTCCATTCTATACCAGTCCCCCCTTGATTTTCCTTTAAGAAACTCCAGTGATGCTTTTGGTAAACCTCTTTCACCATTGTATGTACAATCAAATCTCATCCTCCTTGCCAGGCTTCCCATTCCTCACACAATTATTTAAGTATCCAAACAACTGCATTAGTGCCACTGATAATGAAGACTCCTTTATAAACCCTGACTCTAGACATTGCAGTGCCAAGGTCTCCACTGGTCCTCCAACTCCAGCCACTTTACCAGGAAACTTTATATCCACAGTTATGCGGCCTATATGGGGATAGGCCTTTCCACTGAGGCCCCAGAGATCCAGACCATTCAAGAGATGCCATTTGGGTGTGGAAGAGTGAATGGGACTAGAGATAAGTAGAGGGCTGATCTCTGTATTGTTGCACAGTGCTCTGGTTAAACTAATGTTTTAATATTCTGTTTGGGTCTCTGTGTGGGATTCAGAATGACAGGGAGGCACCAAAGGGTAGGCTGAGTAAGGGAAGTTGGTGGTTGAATCTTCAGTGCTACTGGCAGTCCCAGTGGACGACGTGACTACAGCCAGCCAATAGGGTGGCTGTAGTTCACTGGGGCTTAAAATCAAGCTGCTCAGTAGTCTGTTCCTCACTTTAGCAGATAACATTCTGGTATAGAGGAATAAGCAGGACTACAGATAAGCAGAGGGAAGAGGGCTGTATCTAGTATTATTGTACTGTGCTCTGATTAAACAAATGTTTTAAGTACTGTTTGGGGACTATGTGTGGGTTTCGGAAGGAGGGAAGGCACCAGAGGGCAGGCTGAGGGAAGGGGAAAGGTAGCCAAAACTCCGGTGCCATTGGTGGCCCCAGAGGACCACATGACTACAGCCAACTACCCTGCCTGTAGTTCCTGTATATTACCCAGAGGTCCAAGTGAACCCTGAAGCAGGAACGACCCTGAAGCATGAGTGTCACAAAGCAGGAGAGTAGCATCTGACTCAGTGCCACATGGGAATTCATTAGGGCTAGACAGGACCACATGCCACAGACCATGCTGTTTGGAGAAGGGAAGATAACTATAGAGGAAGGGCAGGAAATACACTGTACGGTGGTGGAAGGGGATTGCAGCTGATCCCTATCTAGTGTCAGCTTGCATTTGTACTGAGCATCAAAGGGGTAGGGGATAGGAGAATCGATGGCATTAGGGGCTGTTGTAGGCATCCCCAAGTAGTTTATATATGTAAGTACATATCTGGAGGGTTAACAGAGGCAGGGGTTAGGAGGATGTGTGGGAATAGGAGTGTGTACAAACCTCAGGATAGTGGGAAGAGAGTGGTGTGCTATGATGTGGGGAACAGGAGGCTGTCTAGTGTGCAGGAACCTGAAGCACTTAATGTCAGAAGTATGGCACCTCAGATGGGAACTGGGGAGGATGGCATAGAGAGTAAGAGCGGCAGGGCAGGTGAGAGAAAGACAGATGGGGGATACCCAGGGGAGTAGGGTCAGAAAGCAGGGGAAGGGCAGGGAGGATACCCCAGATCAGGATGTACCCCTGCCTCAGAAAGCCAGGGATCCCAGGGAGCGGGAATGGCAAGTGGTACGGGGAAGGGTTGTACTGTGAGGATTGCAACAGGAGTGGGAGTATTCAAAGATGTGCCTTTCATCCACTGTCTGGATATGAGGAGAAGGGAACAAGATGTATGGTAAGAGGTTGGGTTATGGCACCAGGGTTGGGAGAAGTAGGACAAGAGAAGAGGGTAGGTCTGTACTGGTAAGTCATGGTGGCTGAGGAAGAAGGAATATGGAGAGTGGAGCAGAGAGTGGAAGCAGAGAGGGTGTAGGTGGCAGGAGGAAAGAAGAAGGAGAAGGTGTGTGTGGGTGGCCAGAAAGGCAAGGACATGGAGTGGGGGTGGTAAAACAGATGGAGGGGCATGTAGATGATGTAGAGGTGTAAGGAAAGTTGAGCATGGGGAGAGTAAGGGTGGGATGTTAACCAGGGTGGAGGGGGAGTAGTTAGGTAGGGAAGAAGGATGTATGGCAGCCAAAGAAGGAAAGGATAGAGGTAGAAATGAAGGAGGCAGAAAGGTGATAATCCTAGGGGACTCCATAATTAAAGATATTCACTGGAGAAGGAAGGGGGATCCAAATACAGGTAGGAAAGTGGTTTGTATGCCTGGGATGACAGCGGAGAGGGTGTGCCTAAAGACTGGGGAGTTAGTGAAGGGTGGAAGGGAACCAGTTATGGTTATACACCTAGGTACTAACAAACTAGCTGGGAGGTAGGTGGGGGTACTGTAGTACAAGACAGAGTCAGGGCAATAGGGAAGACCTGCATTGAGGTAGCCAGATTGCAGGCATTCTCAGAAGTGTTGCCAGTACTGAGAGCCAGCATGGTCAGGAAGAAAAGGATAGAGGAATTTAATGACTGACTGAGAGAATGGTGCAAGGAAGAAGGGTATGACTGTATTGGGGCTGGGAGGAGACCTGGTCAAATGAAACCCTTTTTTTTTTTTCAGTTGTTTAACCAGGAGTAGCACACTAAGCTAAAAGATTTTTTACAGATGCGACCTGGGAGCACAGGGACGTTAAGTGACTTGCTCAGGGTCATACAGTATGCAAGTGGAAGCTGTGGGATTCAAACCCAGGTCTGGTCTGCTGGATGTCACCAGATTTGCAGCT
Source organism: Neoceratodus forsteri (assembly GCA_016271365.2). Taxonomy (NCBI): domain Eukaryota; kingdom Metazoa; phylum Chordata; order Ceratodontiformes; family Ceratodontidae; genus Neoceratodus; species Neoceratodus forsteri. The sequence continues at coordinate 562,153,120 of CM057458.1, forward strand.
CAGAGCCTTAAACCCTATGCTATACTGCCTCTCAACTTTTTGCACCCAACAGTGAGTGCCTCAGCAGTGGGGGCTTAAGAGTCCTCAGGGACAAACTGGGGGGGGCGTACATAACCCATAAGCTTAACCCTTGCTGTGCCGTGGAGTGATATATATCAGTCTGAAATTCCTATACGTTCTAAATCTGTTGGCAGCCTAAGGGTTAATTTAAACCACTAGGGTGGTGGCAAGCAGGCCTGCAGGCCCTGTGACTTTGGGAGAAGAGGTCACCAGACCGCCTCCCCATACCAGTGGGGGGAGGGACTGAAGGGTGGAAGTGGAGGAGGAGGAGGAGGAACAAAAGGGTTAGCAGCGGGGGGTGGGTGGTAAAAGCAATGGGGAGAAATAAGAATGGCAGATGAGAAGGAAGGGAAAGAGGCTCAGAATCTAAGTGGAAAGTGGTGTCCTGGAATGCATGAAGTCTTGGTAACAGGATGGATGACCTGCAGGGCATTTCTAGAAGAGAGAAGAGTGAACATTGCAGCAGTCACTGAAACTTGGACCATACCAAACTGCAACTGGGACCTCTCAATCCAGGGGTATAAATTATAGAGGAAGGACAGAGTGGTAGGAAAAGGGGCAAGGGTGGCGGTTTACATCATGGAGGGTATAACATTTATGAGGGAGGAGTCAAAGGAGGGATGGGCAGTAGCAGTGTGGATTCAGTTACTGTCTAATAGAGGGAGGAAGGTGAAGTTGGGGGTGGTTTACAGACCACCCAACCAGGAGGAGGGAAGAGACAGGGAACTGAACTCACAAATATTGACTGCTGCAGGGAAGGTTGAGGTAGTAATAGTAATAGTGGGAGACTTCAACCTGCTCAAGTTGGACTGGAGGGCACTGGCCATGAACCGAGTCAGGAGTCAGGGGATCCTAGATGCAGTGCAAAGTGGATTCCTGACTCAGGGTGGAACAGAACTCACCAGGGAAGGGGCAATGCTTTATTTGGTACTGATGAATGGGGAGCACGTCCAAGATATAGCAGTCAAGGAGCCCCGAGGTGGAAGTGATCATTGTGCAGTATGGTTCTCATTAGACATGGGCAGGGAAAGGGCCTCCACTAAGACTAAAATTCTGGATTTTAGGAAGGTGGACTTCAGAAAGATGGGCGAGTTGCTAAGGAGTCATTTGACAGACATCCAAGGGGATGTGTGGGTGGAACAAAGGTGGTCGATCATTTAGGAGGGAATAATGGTTGCCACAGAGGAGCATGTTAGGCTCAATGGGAAGAACTTAAGGGCTGAAGCACCCAGCTGGTTTAGTACTGAGGTCACCCAGGCAGTAAGGTGGGTGGTTGAGAATACAGGAAAAGCAGAAGTACTGAATGAGTACTTCTATTCTGTCTTCACCAGGGAGAAGGATGGACCGGTGCCACTGGAGGAAGAAGAGGAGCACTGGGTAAGTGGGGCACAGATATATTGATAGAGGTGGACAGAGTGAGGACATGGTGTGGAGGGATTGTGGGATAACAGATGGACCAGACACCGAACTTCAGGTTCAACACACAATCTCTGTGTGATAGTTATTCAAAATACAGGAAATAACCTTCAGCAATGGCACATTCCTTCTTCAGTACATCAGTTTGCAGTAACAGACTATGTATGTCTATTCTCTGCACTTAGCCAGCACCTGCTGACACTGATCTTTGATCTAACCACTTTTCAGTGAACACCCTTCATCCCTATGTGGGCCCCGTTTGCTTGGGTAGTGGGGGCTCAAAAAGAAAAAAACAAAACAAGCTAACAAAGCAAAACTAAGCTAAACAAAACAAAGAACCTCAGTGCAGAAACACTGAAACATGGGCTACCCCAAAGGGCATTGACAACAAACCAAATTTCAAAGAAATACAACATCATACATACTTCCATAATGCAAAGCATCATGGGATATATGCAAATCACAATGACATTTCAGACTTGTTCAGTGTACAGCAATTTATATGCATTGTAAATAGCACAACTAACTTAATTTCTATACTAGTCACCTAGTACTTTTTACCATTATGAAAAACAACTGGTGCCATGGTATTTTCAACATTTACAGGATTCATAAACATAAGGTATATACATCGAGGTATTTTATGACACAGTGCTATTACATACTAAATCCAATAATGATAAACACAACCAGTTTTACATACGTTTGGAGGTCACCACAATAACCTCTCTGTACGAGGACCGGAGAGGGAAAAGGAAAATTAAAGAGAACACTGTAGTATTGTCAAGAAAGGGAAGGGAATGCCCATAGGTGGCCAACCTTATGGACTAGAAATTGTAAAGGATAGATTAGGCTAAGAAACAGAAGAACTGTTGCAACAGATTTAAGAAAAGATCAGTCCTCAAGAGTTTCAGGAGCTCCCTGTCACACATGGCTGCTAGCATTGAAGGTGGACAAATCCCTAGGCTTTGATGGCATATACCCAAGAGTGCTGAGGGAACAGATGGATGAGCTTGCAGATCCACTGGCTGGCCTGTTCAATAGTTCACTGGAGTCAGGCATGGTGCCACAGAACTGGAAAAAGGCACATGTAGTGCCCCTACATAAGAGCAGCCCCATGGATGACCCAGGGAATTACAGACCGGTCAGTCTGACCGCAGTTGTGTGCAAACTCATGGGGATCATACTTAAGGAAAAGTCAGTAGAGTATCTAGATGAGCATGGTCTCCGGGATGTGAGGCAGCATGGGTTTATGGGAGAGGGGTTGTGTAAAGCTAATATGATTGACTTCTTTGACTAGGTCACTAAAACAGTGGACAAGGCCAAGCAGTGGACATCCTTTACCTGGTCTTCAGCAAGGCCTTTGCCTCTGTACCCCACAAGAGGTTGATCAGGAAGCTGGCAGATCTTGGGGTTGAAGAAAAGTTAACCAAATGGGTGAAAAACTGGCTGAGGAGCAGGACCCAGAGAGTGGCAGTGGTGGGTGAACTATCTAGCAACAGGGGGTCTCCAGTGGGGTCCCGCAGGGCTTGGTTCTCAATCAGTGCTATTCAATGTCTTCGTGAATGATACTGGGGATGGCATTAAGGGCAAAATCTGCCTATTCATGGATGAAAACAAACTTTGTGGGAGGGTGGACACAGCAAAAGGGATAAAGGACCTAAAGGAGGATCTGGAAGAACTAGAGAGGTTTTCCGGGGTTTGGCTGCTTGGCTTCAATGCAAATAAATGCAAAATTAAGCGTGTTGGAGCCAAGAACCCCAGGACTGAGTACAGCCTGGCAGAGGTCCGGGCATCTACAACAGAGAAGTTCTAGAAGCAATGATCACTAGTGACCTAAAACACTCTCCGCAGTGTAGGAATGCAGCAGCAAAGGCAAATAAAATGTTGGGCTGCATTGCCAGAGGGATAAGCAGCAGGTGAGCAGAGGTAATACTGCCCTTTTACAGGTCATTAGTGAGGCCACATCTGGAGTACAGTGTCCGTACTGGTATCCATACCTTAAAAAGGACATTAACCTGCTGGAGACAGTCCAAAGGAGAGCAACGAAGATGGTCATGGGCCAGCAGGGTAGAACATATAAAGAGAGGTTGGAGGCCCTGAACATATATTTGCTGGAAGAGAGGAGAAAGAAGACATGATTGAGACCTTCAAATATTTGAAAGGAATAAATAGGGTAGATAAAGAGGGTCTCTTTAAACTTAGTGGAAACCAAAAGATGAGGGTGCACAGTCTCAGACTGGAGGGGGAAGGTTTAGGAGGGAGGCTAGGAGGCGCTTCTTCATGGAGAGGGTGGTGGCAAGTTGAAATGTGCTTCTGCAATAGGTGGTTTCATTGAGGATGGTGGTCAGCTTCAAGAGAGTCTGGGATATAGCTAGAGGGAAAATAAGGATCAAGAAAAGGGTGGATTGGGGAGGGGGGCAGGGAAAGTACTTAAGGTGAGGTCCCTACAATACAAGCAGACTAGATAGACCAAATGGCCTTTTCCTGCTGGCTTCTTTGTATGTTTGTATGTTATGGCATGAGCTTCAGGTGGGAATTGTAAAAGACTTTGAATAACAGTGTAAATTGTGAACCACTATCCAACACTGCATGTGCTTTTTTCCCCACTGAGGGTCACTAAAATTTCTCAGACAGGTTCAATGAGTGTGTGCACTAGTGGATGGGACTTGTCCAATTTGTTACTGATTTTAATTCAGCAACTTACTCGGGTTCCAGTATGCTCCCACAGTGGGCTCTTCTGGTGATTCCTGGCAATGCATATTTTGAACTTGCACGAACAATTAGTCCACCATTATTTGCAGATTCCTTGGCATACAGGCAAAGTCAACATGTACGTCGATAGGTGCCACACCACAAACAGACTGCAGATTGTAGTTGCGATCCAGTGGAATTCTGCTCAAGTGACACTGAGCTCCCTCCTTGCCCTTCCACATGACAGGGTGTAGATCTTCCCACTTCACTGCCTGGACCTCCGCCCTTCTGTTGCTCACACACAGCCTCAGTTAGTGTTTCCAATTGGTTTAGCATATCATTCACTCCTACCTCAGTGGGTGCCAACAACGAGGTACTGTGAGTAGCCATCTGTGGGGGTCCCAGGTTAGCAAGCACTCCTGCCAAGTGTTTCTCTTGCTCCTTTACTGGCACAATTAGTTTGCTAGAGTTGGGAGGACAACCACTTGAGTGCCCAAATGCAAGTTGGTCAGGATTTGGTCCCCATACACAGTACCATCAATTAACTGCTTCATGGTGGTTTGATCAATGTCCTCCCAGACTTAACTACTCTTCAAGTAAGACCTTTGAATGACTTTTCACATTCCCACAATGAACTCAGACAACTTTTTTCCATCTGCCTGGTGCATCAGGGCCAATTTCATCATAACACAGCCAGCTTTTCCATACTGCCATACATCTGCTCCAGATATCCAAACAGTTCTTCAAAGTGGCATCTTCTTTGAGGAAAGCAGGACTGACACAGCAGCTAAAGCAGGCCCTCGAAGACTGCTGGTCAGATGGGTCCTCTTATCATGGGGTAGCCATTCTTGTTTTTAAAACATCAGTACAACTTGCTCACTCCAGGTATTAAAATCCTCTTCAGCAGATGAAGTAGGTTTGATTCCCAAAAAGCTCCACTGTTTACAGTACTCAGGGAAAGGCCAAGGTAACGTCCATCAAGTGCCCAAGAGCATCCAACATAGGTGCTCCATCCAGAGAAACATGTATACCTCTGAACATATACTTCAAATCCTCTTCCATAATCTTTCACTTTATGGTCAAACTACAGTTGAAGCTGCTTGACTGGTACACCTCGATGGATGCCTTTTTGTCCCCATTAAGCATCCGTTCCAATAAAAGAAAGTCAATGCTTTCTAACCTTTGCCCCAGTTCTACCTTGCTCCACCGTACTGTACCTCCACCCAGTAACCTAGTGAATGCTGAGGGCAGTACTGTTTTAAGATGCTAATTAAGTTTAAATGTTAAGAAGTACTGTACCATAGCACAGAGTTTGCATCATCACAGGTGTCAATACTCTTATGTTTTTACTGCCACCTGCAGAACTGCCCCCACTGGCAATGTGGCACTTTGGTCAGAACAAAGATGCCAGTACATTAATTGCATTAAGTGAGAGTGGAGGCAATTCAGGAAATTTGGGCAGTAAACTGGTCAAATTATGACTGCATTTTGACTGGAGATAATGAGAGGGTTACACAGTGCAGATCATCAGACAAGCAATGATGTACAAGCAGCAGCAATAGAATTTCCTTTACTGACAGATGTGCCCACACAAAGTGGAGAGAAACCGCTGCATTTAGCTATAGAAGGCATAATGGGAACAGAGAAAGTCACACCTATGTAAGTGTAAAGAAAGGATTAGGCAAGGGATTAGAGAGGGACATGCCTCAGTTAAGCAGCAGGGAGCTGCAGGGACATCTCTGTTAAGCAGTTTTAGCTCCCATAGACTAACATAGCCACTTAGTAGGTTCCCGACGGGACATACCAGTAAAACAGATGTTACTATTAACCATGTCCAGATTAAGTGGCTCATACTGTGTCTTTAAATTTTTCCTGCCAGTCAGCACCATCTCCAGCAGTGGGTCCCTTGTCCATTGCCAACTTTCTGTGTATTACTGTTGTTACAGACAAATAATGTAACACTGAGAGGGTAGCACCAATCTTACTGTAATCACTATTTATGTTGCTCTCTACAAGTATGTCAAACACCGAACTTTCACTGCCACAATGGATATGAACAATCTCCTAACAACACTCAAATGTTCTTCTAACAGTCAATGAGTCCCAATCCATTACATCTGGCACCCTATGGTGTAAAAGTACATTCTTGGAGTTGTCTCCAAACCATTTGCACCACTTCTGAATTGCTGTAAAGACCATGATGCTTGCTTATAGTTTACCAGAGATGACTGCTGGGTCGACACACTGCTAAAGGGGAACACAGAGCCAAATGGATCTGAGGAGTGCCTCCATGGTGTAAGCAGGTTTGCAGGGTACTGTGCCACCATACACAACCAAGCTGCCAATAGCTGGCTGACCTTCGGTGGGCCCCAGGGCATGGAGGTGTGTATCCTTTCTATATGTGGTGCCTTTGCCCAGAGATTATAACTTAGTGGGTGGTAGTTTCTGTAATTTATTATGCTAGAATTATTTTAGCACTCCTAGTGAATGTCTAATGAAAGTCTTACAAAAATTGTAAAAGTGTAACAGAAAACAATTTATTTTACAGGGTTTCCAGATAAGAAGACATAGACATCCAATATAACATTTTCAATCCTGAACCTTCATATTAGTGACATTCATCAGACACAGAATACCAATACATTTCTTATTTGCATTGTTAAGTATCCTGCTATCTTCCAACAGTCTGCTATACAAGTACAAGGAATTCAAACTCACATTAATAGCAGGGTCACAAAGGTGGAAGTCTGACGTGCCATCGCTGGCTACCAGACTGAGCGAACAACACTGATAACAACTAGCCTCCTTTATATATGGTTTGAACAAACAGACTGTCCCATAAGTTCCTCAGACATTGCATTAGTTAGAAATACATGTTTTTCATGAGGTCAGCATTGACTTCATAGGTGCTTACGTGTTTTGCAGTGTCCTTCTCTCTCTGGTACAGAATAACATGTTTACCAGAAAAGGAGACAAGACATCTCGACTTTATCAAAACAGGACAACTTTATCAATGGAACTGTATGGTACAGTCTGAGTAATGGACAGTAAGGCTTAAGTAGATACTGTACCTCACTTGTCATTATATTTCTTCACCACTCCTTTTTCATGGCCTTTTGCAATTTGAGGTATTCTTCCTCTTAATAACTGTGTTAACCCTTTTAGAGATGTATCCTAAAATGTGCCTATCCTATAATGTGTGCTACTTCTAAATCTAATAAATATGTTTGGGCTATGAATATGCTCATACTAACAAACCCTAGCTGTCACAGCATTTATGTCATATGCTATGCTCATAGAATCTAGCTAAAATGGAAATCCTACCTGTCCCAGAATTTATGAACATGCTGAGCTCATAAAATCTAACTAAAGAATCAGTTCTGTCATGGCCTTTTTTATATGTTGTGCTCATGTAGTCAAACTATTGATATGCTCATGACCTTATGACCTCCAACAGAAGGTTAACTGGTAGTAAGGTGCAATCCTCTGAAAAGCTGCACCTACCCACTTCTCTTTCAGGATAGCCATCCCCTACTGTGCAACACCAGCAGATAGTCAGACAATAAATATACCAGTTTAATAAGCATAACACAGGTTTATTACAACTGCAACACTGTGCAAAAAGAAGTCATTAAGCATGCACACTCTGTGTGACCATCTCCTATTAGGCACCCAATGAAGGTGAGATGGTTAAGCACTAAAGGCCAGTGTATAATCAAACCCTATGTGAGACAACGGCAAAACAGTATAACCATAACTGCCAATGCTAAAGCAGAACTAGGCACAATGTCATGCTTTAACAGCAGCATAACCTGACAATCCCCTTTGTTAACACATCCTATACTGGAAGTCTGTACCCACCCCTGCCTGGTACCAGGTTCCAATTAAATATAATGGAAACTCTCATACTACTGTTTCAGGGTACCCAGTGTTGAATCACTGAGGGCCCATTCATGCTGCTGCTGGTTGGCTGGCACTGATGAACTTAACTCTGAACAAAGCAGTTATATAATTTAACCCCACAGATGTTGCAGTTGCTTAAATGGCTGTTCCACCTCTGAAACACGAGGTATTTGTAATCCAAGCTTGAAACCAAATTGCAAAATCCAACTAGGGGACACTAGCATGGTTCCAAATGGCAGAACTATGTCCACTGTTACTCATGGTTACTAAGATCAGCTTTCAGGGACTGCACTGCCCACTGAGTTCAAGCTGGACCATGCCAGAACACACTATCTTGTCTCTGGTGCTACAGCATTGTGCTGTTAGTGATATCCAAGTCACTGATGTCCAAGTTTGTATTCCTCTGCCAAGGGCTATGCACTTATTGTTAGGTGTCATATCACACAGCCAGGCATTCATATGATGCTCGAACACCATTCATCCAGACACTAGCCCTGGGAATTACACAGTTAGATTGATGGGTTATGCACCATATGCTTGCTTCAGACCTCTCTCTCCCTGAGCTATCCTACCTTTTATACAGGTCTCCAACCCAAGGTTCCCATGTGTTGCATCACTTGCCCATCAGCTTCTTTCACATGTGATGGGATTTCGGTGAGTGCCAAATACAATGTCACACCTGGTCCAGCCTTAGCAAGAGCTCTCAAGTCTGCAAATGTCAGACACTGGCCATCCTAACATGTTAAAAGTCGTAATGTGGCAGCCCCTTTTCAATAGTTCAAGCTGTGCATCCCTGTAACCAATATGTGAATCCCATATAATGTTCTTCGGACCCTTTGCTACACACCAGGAGTCCCGTTGGGCTTAGATTTGATGAAAATCTAGGCAGAAATAAAGCAGGGGTTACATGTGCAAATTTCCCTTCCCCCACCCGCTGTCAAAACACTCACCTCCCACTTCACTCCACCTGACAGTACCTTGTACTATGTGATGATCTGTCACCAACCCCCCAGTAGCCCCCACCTTCCTCTTTTCCCCCGAGCACCCCCCCAAAATAAAGTTGTACTAAGCGACATCCTCTCTGTACTGAGGTAAGAATCCAAATTTATGAGTGACATGTCAGTGGTAATAGTAATACCTGATTAGCTGAGGCCTTGAAGGCTGAGAAAACACTCATGTGTGAACCAGGTCATAGGAGGTAACAGGTGAAGGAGGACTGGTGCCCCTGCATGACAGCTACTTGCAGTGCCACCTAAACTCTTTACAAACCTTCTCTAAAGGATGTTTCAGATGGTTGTACTGTGGAATTTGGTGTTTTTCACATGAAAATAAAGCGAGCACAATTTAAGGTAAACTTTTTTTTTTCCTGGACTTACTTTGTTCAACTGTGCTAATGCTCGATGCTCTTTTGTCTTGTGCTCCCCTACCTCTTTCCAGATTTGACTCCTTTGTTTGTTCTGCTGTTTATCTGGTTCTGTTTCATTCCTGTTCAACTGCCAACCTGCAGTTCAAGGATCGATCTGCAGCTGTTGGATTGTATTTGGCAAAATGTAGTTCAGACTATCAGAAATTGGGGAGTGGACTGTTTCTCTGTTTCTCTATCAGGGCTCTGGATAAATTCTGGACTGGACACCTCACACTGTCGTTCCATGGGCATGGTTCAGCATATCCTCAGACTTTATGACATAGATTCTGGCCACCAACTGTAAGGCTATCATTCTCACTTTTTCTTAAGTTTCTCCCTCACTCAACAAGGCACATAAATGTCTGATCTGGGTGCACCTACCATTCTTCCTGGGCTTGGCTTGTGGCCTAGCTTGCAGTGGGGCCTAGCTGTCGGGCCTAGTTTCTACAGGGCCCTAGTTCTAGTTAGACTGATCATTGTTCTGTAGTCTAAGTTGTAGCTCAAGTTATATTATAGCTCGAGCTATAGCCAGAGTTTATCCTGTAACCTGAATGGTAGCTGAACTGTCCTAGAGACCAGGAGGCATTTGACAAGCTCATTCATTGATTGAGTCTTTAATTCTCCAGCCAGTCTGACTGCTGCTATTCCTGGTCTTGACTCACCCCCTTTATCTTTAGCAGGGCCATTTCCCTAGTTTTTCATGGATAGAATTCTAACCAGGATGGGGGGGGGTCCTTTAATCATAGTAAGCTCTGTGGCACTCTTCATAGATTATACTTCCTCATGGGCAAGAGACAGGGAGTTGCCACCACAGAGCAGCTGTTACCCATCCTCAGGGAGCCTATTCTGTCATACAGACCAAGATCTTTGACACATTTGAGGTTGGCCATCATTTTAGACAGATGGAGTTCTGGCTGGTGTCTCTGCCTAGTGCACCTTTACCACTAGTTCAATTTGCTCTCTTTCTGCAGGAGAACACGTTACACAGTACATTTATACATGTTCCATAATGGATTTGACTTTGTCTTTTCGGGGATCATTACTATATTCCTTAAAGTACTTTAAGTCAAAGGAGACTTTGTCCCTGTGGCACCTCTAGGGGTGGAACCCTTCTCAAGAAATGTTCTTTTGCCACATGACTGAGCTCAGTGGTACCAAAAAACATGGTAGTCCCCTTCCTGTAACAGAGATTGGAACAACCCAAGTCTCATTTCATACGCATTCAACATATAGTGCTTTTTTATAACCATTCCTACACATATTTAATCTTCCAACTGAACCAGTGAATTAATGACTAGTAATAGGGAATATGGGGATTGATTTATGGTGGGATCAGGAAGTGGAGGCCATGGATGGGTGATTATGATTTTATTTTATTTTGACAGAGAGTGATGTTGGCTGGGATGGATCTGGAAAGTGAAGGATACAAGTGATGAACTGCCTGTATACTTAAAACTTTTGGGGGAAAAATGGCATATGAGGATAGAGTGTGGGTGGGATTGGCCTCGGGGTCATGCGTGGGGGACTGGTAAGTAGTTCACATGATTGTTGGAATGGGTTTGGGGAACATGGGTAAGTAAAGTCTGACTAATAATTGTTACAAGTAAGCTGCCAGGCAGCAGCACTCTGTATGGCAGCAGAAAACAGAGAGCACTCGGAACATACTGTATAATCAAAAAAGATTTTTCTTATCCACAAGCAAGCTTTATTCAAGAACTGGTGTGTAGCATCCTCAAAATAGTGATATAAGCTGATAGTAACAGAAATCTCATTAGGCAGTTCAAAGGCCAGAAGGACAAAAGGCTTTGCACAGCAGGCAAACATAGAGAGTTAATTTTCCTTTCTCTATAATGTCTCTTCTCTTCATGACCCAGAACATTTCAGATGTCCGAGATGTGCTACTGACACTTTGATTCCTTGACTGAGAACTGGTGTCTTTTTCAAACTGTCATGACACATCTAGCATAAAGGTATGGGATTGTTGGGAGGAATGAATGTTTCGGATTCAAAAACAGTGTTGTCAGAGAAAAGATCTCCTTATGGAGATGGTACAGAGATGAGATTTTATTCTGAGAGCCCGTTCTTCTGGCATGTGGTGGGTCCCTCCCTACCCCCAAAGAAGTAAGGAAAAATGAAGCTTCCCTCTGACTTTTCTCTCTCCAGCAGCTGTCTCTGCGGGGTCAGTGCAGTGTCCGTGAGAAAGCCAACACTAGAAGAAGAAGATCCACAGACTAGCTAGCCTCCTCCCTATATAGGCAATGGGTGAAGGAGAGGGCCATGGATATTCGTGCTTAGTCTATTATGGCAGGCCATGAGACACAGGGACACAAACACCCACACACCAGTTGGGCCTAGCAGTAAACAGCTTTAAGGGAACAAGTTAACCCTTAGGTGGCCCACTATTTGCCTCAAACGGGGGAAGTGAGAGTCTGGTAGCATATGTAACAAGTTCTAGCCAGAGCGGATAGGGCTCTGAAGAGCTACCAAATGACCAAAGTTACACATGTGCGTAGGAATTTTTCAACGCCTGGGTGTAACTTGGCCATTTTTTGGAGGTGGTATGCCAAATTTTCAACGTGGCCTTTTTGGGACCCTTCCTCATGAAGAGTGACAGTGTCATTTTGTTCACTTGTCCTGAAAGGTGATTTCACAGAGCAAATGCGTTATTCAGTGCCACAGGTGCGAAAACATGTTTTGGGCAGGTTGTAGAAAATGACAGCTATACTGTTTTGAAGGAAGTGTGCAAAAATGGCAATTTTGAAAATGTGGAGAGAAAATATTAAAAATTGGCGACGTTAGGAGTGTGCGAAGAAACTGTGCAATGCAAGCTCATAACACAGTTATTTTTTGGAACTTTTTCACTAGATTTGCTACATAGGCTTTTTAGGATCCCACCTCATGAACAGTGGCACTGTCATTTTGTGAATCAGTCCCAAAAGGTGATTCTGCATAGCGACCGCAAAATCATCGTTTGTGATCGAGTAACAAAATGACAGTGGCAGTTTTCATGAGGTGGAGTCCCAAGAACTCTATGCAGAAAATTAGGGGCCAAAATTCCAAAACATGACTGATTTATCAGTATAAGTTGAAAACCCCTTTGATTGACATTATAGCATGCTTATGTAACCCCCTACAAATGGGGGTCACTAAAAAGCCTTCCAATTTAAAATAATTTGGTGAGAGTGCCTAATGCCTCCATGTACTGTCACTTTAAGAGCTGCCAATCTGCAGTATAATTAATTTGAACTGGGGGGGCTGTGTGTTTCCTTGCTCGAGTCCCGCCTGGGCCACTGAGCAGATCGCTCCGTTCTGCAGTCACTATGTACGCAGGGGGAGCACTTTCAAAAGATGTAATTATCTGTTGGGAGTTTGTTAGTTTGTTAAAGTGATAATGACAGTACAGTTTGTCTAACCCGCCTTTCTTGCAGCTGGGACTCTGTGTGTTTAGCCCCTCCATTTCGGATCTGAACTGCTGAATAGGTCCAATTAATGGGGAGGGGCTCCTTAAAATGAAGCCTGCTGGCAAATCAGCACTTGGACTCTCAAACAGAGCCAGCCACAAGGGGCTTGTATGGAGAGAGCCTCTAGGAAATGTAGTTTGGACCGAGGCACCTTTTTTTGCCAATAGAGGGAGCCTGTTGTGACTGACAAGGAGATTCAGCCAACTGCAACCTTTTGGATTTGGAGGAAAGGCCCGGACTGTCTGCTGGGAAAGTCAGTCTGAGCATGGAGCTGGAAGAGTGAGCAGCTCGTGGGGCTGCTGCCCATGGGGAAGTGTGGGAACCCGGCGGGAGGCCTGAAAAAGGCCTATCTTTCATCGGCTCTCCTGAGGGGAGAGAAAAGGACTGTGTTTTCTCGGATCAAGTATCTGAACATGGGTGAAAAAGGAAAGCAGTTGTTGTGGCCTAGATATTGGGCAACCAAGTGTTCAGACAGAGATTCTGAAGTGGAAACCTTGATTTTCAGACAGAGATTCTGAAGAGAAGCCTTGATTTTCAGACAGAGATTCTGAAGAGAAGCCTTGATTTTCAGACAGAGATTCTGAAGAGGAACCTTGGTGCTGAAGTGCCCTGAGGTTTGGGGCAAAAGAGAACTGTGTTTGAAGTTGGAAGCTGAGGGGGAAACTGCCCCGAGTGTTCGTGCAGCCGTTATGCGCAGTAGATTCACACGGCAAGCACGTGTGAGGCCATAAAGTTGGCCTGCATTCATTAGTGAGTAATTATTCAGACAGCGATTCTGAGCTTTCAGAGTGAGAGAAGAAGCAGAAGTAATTTTGGGACCAGACTTAACCTGAAGAAGACCGAAAGTGTGCAGAATTGTGATCGGCCTGTCAGGACTCTGTGGTCTGGTACAGTAAGTGACCATCACATATAAATGTGTGAGTGCTTGTGGGGACTGAGCGCTGAGTAATTCCCCATGTTGTGAACTGTGTGCTGTGCTGGGAGTGTGATTCCCTAGCAGGGTTCGATCTGAATCCGCATTTGAGTCAGAGAAGAATGCCTCATTATCCAGACTCAATCTCCTGAGGTGACCAGCTGCTTGCCTGGTAGTGTTTTGTGTACATATAAATTATGCAGCGAGCTGGAAGTTGCAGCCAGCATCTCTTGGACTGCATCTGCCTGTGACTAAAGTATATGGGATGCTTGATGAAAGTGTCATTGCCAATTTACTCTGGATGGATGCCTTTCGGTATATAAAGTACTAGATGTGACCGTATTTGAATTACATATAGGATGCTTGACAAAAGTATCACCAATATTGCTTTGGAATGGACTTTTCAAATATTGTGCTGAATGTTCTGGATGTAAGATCCATATAGTTTGTTCTGGAATGTTCAGAAGTCTATGAGTGCAGGGCAATCCCTGCTTTGTCTGTGAGTGCAGGGCAATCCCTGCCAAGTCTGCAAAGGTGCAGGGCAATCCCTGCTGTGGGTGTAAATAGTAATTTGCTGCTTTACACAAATCTGTTTCCAAGTTGCCCCCACCCTAAAATTAATAGCCGGCCACCTCGGCCAGCTGCAACTCCATCAAGCCTGCAACATCTTGGACTCTGGTATCTGTTTAACCAGTATGATATGAGATTGCAGGGTTTCTGCTGTATCTGGGGCTGGTACCAGTGTGGGTATTAATAACAATTGTGTTTAACATCTGATTTATCAGCAGCTAGATAGCGAGGGCTCTGGATGTCTTAAGTCGAATGGTAAAATGTGATTTATGTCTGCCGTTAATCTGTAGCCACCCAGCTGGAGGGTTCACCAGCAAAATCCAAAACAATCTCTGTACAAGTGTAAATACGGTAAGATAACCTCTACTCCTCCTGCTTCCCTTTCCTAGCTCCTTTATACCCCCGAAATAAATATCTTGTTGTTGTTTGAAATCCTGTGTGAGCATATTATTAGAGAGAACCTTTAATTCAAAATGTGGAAATGTGGGGAACTGTGTATTGGGGCACATCTAGGGAAGGTAACTGGTCACCGTGGGTGGTGTAGCAGCTCAGGGGGCTACACCCAGTACCATCTCACCCACGTAAAGCACCCTGAGTGGAGGCACTACGCAAAGGTTTTAAAAAATGTTATAAGTTAGTGAACCCAAACCCCCTTAGCCTGTGTTCAGGGTAGTATGCAGGGGTGTAACACTGGGGGGTGGCACCGCCCAGGGGTTACACTTACCTTAGATTCTTCAGTTAGTGGTTCGGCTTTGAAGAGTGCAGATGTGTCCTGATCCTGAGAAGAAGATGGTGCTGACCTCCAGAGGTAAGTATGGGGTAAGGGATGCATGTGGGGAGGTGGGTACTCAATGGCAGGATGGGGATGGGGGAAGGGGACAGCAGCAATGACAAGGAACTGTTTTCTTTTTTATAGGAAAAAAAATTGAGTGCAGCGACAACGAGGGACCATTTCCTTTTTTACAAACACAGAAAAAGAATACATTTGGGCACACTGGGGCGGGCTCCCAGTGTACTGCATGAGAGGGAGGATGCACATAATGCTGTCACGAGATTGGGCACCCCAATGTCGGTGGATAAAAATAAACATCTTTGGGCACACTGGGGTGGGCTCCCAGTGTGCCACATGAGTTGGGGGGGTCACAAAAATATCTTTTGGCATGCTGGGGTGAGCTTCCAGTGTGCCACTTGAGTTGGTGGGGGGGCACAGAATGCCACGGAGCTGACGCCAGTGACACAACTGTGCATGCACGGCACTTGCACATGCGCAGTTGCGATAAATGACATCTTGCCATTCATAATATGATGGCGCCAGCAGAACTGAGCATGCATGTGAGTGGTGCATGCGAAGTCCATGCACCAGAATGCGAAAGTAACAGCTGAAATAGTGCAACTGTTATTCCATAGTGGCCGATCATGGTAGGGGCGTTCAAACTCTGTTGGGCTTTCGAAAGGATACTTCCAAAAGTCCAATGGAAGATACCAAGATTGGCCATTTTTTAGAGCTACTGAGCGATTGCAATAGTGCTGTAGGCTTCGCCCACAACCCTAAAAATCCTGTGACATATGAAAGTTGATCAAAACATTTTGGCTACTACTTGTTATAGAACTTACCAGTTTCTAGCACAAAATCATAGCATCAGAACACAACATTCCCTTGGAATCTGAATTTTAGGACCTTCTCTTCTTTATTACTGAAGACATTTTTAAATAAAACCGGATGTTTTTCCTTTGGCCACTGGTGCTACAGGGTCTACATGTAGTACACAGGCAGCAGCCATGAAGCGTGCTATTACCAGACCCCTGTGCTTATGGATAGGCTGAAGGAACTGAGAGTTGGGCAGCTACTTGGGATGGGTAGAAGGGACCTTGATTTAGTGTATGATCTGAAACATGGCACCACCAACAGTGCATCACACCCTCTGGTAATGCACTGTAGTATCAGTGCTGGGCATTCACCCAAATGCACTGAGCAGGGCATGAACCCATGATCAGCTGATCTTCCTGGCCCAGAGTCAAGATTGCTACCAACTGAGCAGCTGACACTGATACCATAGAACAAAAAGAAAATGCACTCCAAGCAGGAAGACCAGTAGTATCATCCAGAAAAAATATTCCAAATCATGGTTTGAGCAGTTTGAAGATTTATTCCTAGCAGAGTTGCTAGCACTACCAAGGTCTTCCAAATGAGACAATTACAGACCAGGTATGACCTACCCAGCAGCCTCATATGTTCCATGGTGTTTGTGAGCTTGCCGAGCTCTGAATTTGCACCTCTCCCCTAGTTCCCGGTGAGCGTAATATAAACTTGTGTTTTTGCAGCTGACACTGATACCTGTCATACACATAGTTGTGTCAAAGCCTTCTGTAGATCATTTAATTAGATGTTGATAGTGCAGAAGCTACAGTAGATAGAGAGGAAAGCGGCAGCCATTTATTTCTGCTTAGTTTTTGTTGATCTGATAAGTGCATTAGAGAAACGATGCCTTTTTACAGGCATGACTAGGTAGAGTAGTGGACTACAATGACAGAAGCGGCATTTACAACCTACTTCCAGCACAGAAGCAGGTTAAGTACAATAGAAACAGTAAACAGCCAACAAGTACAAAAGTATAATGATATAGTTGACTTCTTACCATCATTCATAAACAGTCATAGATGACTATAGATAATTTCATTGAATCGTGTTATATTACAAGAAAGGATGTTGGTCACGGAACTATTTTTGACTATTTCCCCAGGACAATTATGAAATGTGGGCAGAAGGGACCTAGATTTAGTATCTATCTGAGGGGTGGCACTCAGGGAACCCCTCACTTCCAGTCCTCATCAGTACTGAATTGGCTAAATTCTCAAGTATGGCACCATGACAACTTTGGCACCACGGAGGCCCCATGCACAGCTCAATGCCGGAGGCCTTTAAAGTGTTGCCCGTGTGTGGTGTGTGTGTGGGGGGGTGTTCCTTCCCAGCTGGAACTGACCACTTTTTCAGTATTATTGCCAGTAAATCGCACCCAGTCCCATTCTTCGACCACATACCATTCAGAAAAGGACTGGAGGTAAGGGAAAGTAACAACTTTAAATTGTGGAACTGTAAACGAAAAGTTTCCCACATCAGCTGCTTCTCTAACCTGGCCGACACTGCCAGCACCAGGATGCCAATCCAATCTTGCCACCTACTGAATCGCTCCTCCTTTACCCCACACTTTGCTCTTCAAATTCACTCCCTTCCCAAGCAACTGTAAAAAAAATAAATGCCCCCTTCCTCCTTACCAGTGTACTTCCTTGAGGTATGCAGCAGCAAAACACCTTGGAGGAGATGGTTGGAGTCGGCACAGGTGACGCGGCTTCCAGTGTTCCAGGTAAGGAGGCCTGAAAAACATAGGCTCAGGTCTAGATCAGGCAGTCAGCAAAAATCAATCTTTAAAAAAAGATAAAGAGAAACCGATACTGTTTCCACCAGTTTTATTGCAACCATTTTGCCAGAATAATTTCAGTGGGACTGTGGGCGAGCTGATTGGCTCAGCCTTCCTTGACTCCAGACTCCAATTATTTCTGTTTTAACTGGCTCCCTGCCTCTCTATGCCTACTTCTAATTGGTAGAAATTGCCCTGTTCATGATTGGTTGCTTGTACTTTGTTTTCTGCTTCCTCATTGGTTGCCTCCTGATCCTGCTAGTCTTGCTTGCTTTGTTCCATGATGTGCCCCATAAATTTTGAAATTATGCTTGGCTGCATGCTCACTTAGAGGAGATGTAGTTAAAGGGTCAGATGCAGTACAGCAAAAAAAAAAACTGAAGTTGTAGATGAGAATCAGGAGGCCAGGGGGCCCCCTCGCTGCCTTGGATCCCCATGCAAATGCATGGGTTGCATGTCCCTAATGCCGCCACTACATGGCAACTGAACACAGGATGTTTTGACCTATTGGTGAAATCATATGGTTTTGCGTTGCTCGGATAGTATCCTATCAATTAGGATATCACCGGATACCAGTCTTTTTGCCAGATAGTGGATCTGGTTGGATAGTAGTGCTATCCAACTGTGGCTCTGACTGTCCCAGATACAGGTCAGATCCCCTGGACCCATGGTCAAATCCCTGGATCTGACACTGGATCTGACCATGGCTCCCTGGATCTGACATTGGATCCCTGGATCTGCTGTCAGAAAGTGTGGGGATCCAACCTTGGATCTGACCTCTGACTTGGTTGGAACCCAGGTCAGATACTGCCACTATCCGATGGGTCACAATCAGGTCCACAAGGGCACTATCCGAGCATCACTAGTATGGATATGCTTGCCAGGAAGTGGCCCGTGGCTTGCAGCATCCAGGCTATTACAGTGAAGTTAACACCATAATATTTAACCTTTTTCCAGCTCTGAAAGATCTACTACATAGAATAACAGAAAAGTGAACAGCTTGGTTCCCGGGGCTTCATGGGTGAGATCAGTGAGCTGCTAGAGCTTTGGCAAATTGTATTGACAATGACTGCTGTGAAAGATCGAGTACCCTAAGACTCGTCTGCCAAAACATGATCACCTTTTAAATCTGTATATGCCTACAGTGGCATAGGCATGTCATCGAGGCACAGGTCAAGAAGCATAGGAAAACCAGGAGCAGTTGTACAATGTGCAACAAGAGTTTTATTATGAATAACAGTGAAATTAAAAAAATAAAATTGTTCAGCATAACTATTTACAAAGGCGGTATAAACAGAGAAAGTCCATCTGGGTTTCTTCTCAATTTCCAATCTCAGTCTCTCTCAGTCTCTGTGTCTGTCTTTTACAAAACATTGCAGCTCCTTTTTATAAGTCGGTGCAACAGCTTGTTAAGAAACACAGCATGCTTCTCACACAGTGTTCTTGTAAGTTTCCAATGTTCTTGTCAATTGCATGCATGTGCAGCAAAAAGAACATTGTGACCCAGAAATGACCTCTTGTTTACATCTTCTACAAAAGGCTTAAAATTTGCATTTCAGGTTAACCCCTTGAGTTCCAAATAGCTTTGCAATCATTTCAACAGTATAACTATATACAGTTTTAAACAAAGGGATCCCAGTATCAGTTACATTTCCACAAAATGATTCACATATGTTTATATACCAGCAGATATGCAAAGGGGGAGAAAAGACAGAACAGCAAGTGAGGGTAGAGAGATAGCGAGAGGCAAAGAATTGCAAGACAGTCAGGAAGATCAAGTCCTAGGTCTCACAAGAAAATTTGGTTGCATAACCAGAGAAGAGACAGAAAAGGAGAGAATAGAACAGATCCTTGCACGTAATCTCTTTTTTATAACAACTGGGACAGGGCTGTATTCAACCCTGTCACGGGGCCTTTTAACCTACCCTCATTCTGTATATCATTATGCATTTTTTGTATCAGTGGAAGAATTAATATCATAAAATGTAATTATTCAGTAGAAACCAATTTTCATCTTTCTGTAATGTGTGCAAATTGTACTCCTGCCACTTGTATTTTAACAGTAAATTTTGTGCTTGGTTTCTACAGCTGAAGTTTTCTGAGCGTGATTACTTTGGCAATGTCCTACAGACTCTGAAACATGTAGCACAAGCAGATTTCTACTGGCTGAGAAAACAAGTGCCTAAAACAGAGTGAGTATGCATCAAAGTACATTACTAAGACATTTCAAGATTGCAAATTCTGATCTGTGTTGTGGCATGGCTCCTGTGGGTTAAATTGTATTTAGAAATGTTAGATAAAGCTTTATTTTCATACATATGGGCAGTTGTAGAGTGTATCTCTTTCAGGGTATATTTCTGTCTAGACAAGGTTTTTGAGTGCTCCACTTTCTCAACATATTTTGTTAACTTTAGTAGGTGAATTAATTATTTTAAACAAATGTATTTAAATTAGGGCAGCAACAATTACACACTGTAACTTTTAAATATCAAGCCTTCCTTCTCTTTATTAATAGGGAATGTGTATGACACCAGGATCTTTGCCCCTTACAGTTCATCTTCTCATGCTAAATATTTCTTTGCTGAGGTCATACATCTGAGTTTGAGACATCACGCTCATTTCTCAAGAAATAAATGGTTATATGACAAGCAAGGGATTTATTACCTCAGCTAGGGTACAAGTATCAGGAGTAAATTAACTTTAATGGACAGACATTCTGCTTTCATGTAGTTCATGACGATATTAATATAAAATGGACAGCTTGAACTGAAGCTTTCTTTGCTTGCACTATAACCCCAGGTTCCTCACTTTTAATTTTATACTCACAATTTTTTTCCACCTTGGTCTCTGGTCCCCACTTCTCTCAGGGAACTCAAAGGCACAAACTGATTCACTTTCTGCAACATCCTCTGCCAGACCCTCCATGGAGCAATGGTTTCCCCCCCCCCCTTGGCAGGGCTGGGGCAGGAGAAGCACCCCCAAATATTCTTCTCCTTCCCCCAAGTTTTCACAGGTTCATCAGGTGGGTGGTGTGATGAATGTCACAGGGGCACTGAAGTACCAGGGTCCCATCACCTCAGCAACCAGGCCCAATTATTTTTCCACTAGTTTCTCCCCTAGTGGATGCTGGCATGCAAGGCTGAAGCATCCTCACACATGCACATGGTGTGCAATATGCAAGCTGTCCAGCATTCATGCCTTAACCTGCATGCCTCCTGCTGTGCTGCCAGTCACCTAGGTGGTAGCACTGCAGTGCAGGCTGCAAGCCACCCTCCCCTGAGGAGGAGAACATTCCCTGGGATGCATGATTCACCTCCCCCCAGTGGACCAGCGATGGCTTGGGGTTTCTTCCAAAGTCGGGTCACTGGCATTGTGAGCAGTAGCACTGCTGCTGTGCTGGTGGTCCAGGCAATGGTTCCACACCTCTTTGGGGTCATTTGGTCTACTCTGCCCATTTGAAACACTCTCTAGACCTTTATGGACCTCTTAGAAGTTTCACCCAGTCTGATCACTGTCTAAAGTCTCTGAGTTAGCCCAGCACAGGGGGGAAGGGTTGCTTCCATGGGGATGTAGGTTGTTTGGTATGGTAGCAGCTGTGGGGTAGCATCCAAGGCACCACTGGTCATTGATGATATGAGAGGGCCGGCACCCATACCTAATGCACTTGTCCAGCATTTGTTCCTGTTTTGCCTTGAAACTGTATCCACTTCCTTTCATATGAGATATCTTCAGTGCTCCAACTCTTGACTGGCCTCAACAGACAGCGCATAATCACTAGAAATGATCAGATAATTGGTGGTACTGCTCAGGTAGCCTGGAGAATACAAATTGCTAGACATGGAGTTTTTGTCTAGGGCAGCTATGAGGTACTGAGGGGCTACTACTATATTATATGTAGTGAAGAGACCATTTGAGCTCTTCTTGGGGCCCTATCCTGACATTTTAAAGGTAGATATATGACTCACATAAAGCAATGTTAACATTTTAATTTCTGAAAGTTGACTTGCAAAACTGGAAGTCCTTGTAATGTCACTTCCAGTCTGGACCCATTTTAAACATCACCTCTGTGAGCGGAGGTGAGCACTGAGTGGAGGCGACACGCTGGCAGAGGCAAGCATGTCTGCCAGTGTCAGCCAGGTAGCTAGGAAATGATGTGGCTTTTATGCTTGTTTACTACATATATCTAGCTATATATATATATATATATATATATATATATGTGTGTGTGTGTGTATATATATATATATATATATATATTAAGGTATTGAACATTTTAGCTTGTTTTAAAACACCTCATATTATAATGGATCAGAACATAGTTTTGCTAATTAATGGGGGACTTGGAATTAAGTGTGTATTGTGTAGTAAATTCACAATAGAAGCTAGTACAGACTTTACTCCATTTTCATGCTGACAGTGTTTGAAGTTAAAAGAACTAAAACCAACAATACTTGGGCTGGAGTTAAAATTTAAAAGCTTTAAAAAGCAACTAAATGACAATAGCAATGAAACTGGTGGAAGGTCATGCTCTATAAACAAAGATCTAAGTAAAAAAGGATTTTATAAAAGGCAGAGAGAAACTGAGGAAGGGGACGAATAGTGCTTCATGGAAGTGAATAGTAATAGTAAAAGGAGAAGGAGAGACGTAGATTTTGACTTACAACAGGAAAATCAATTTATACCACTATTAAATATAACTGAAAACACTGAGGAACAGTCAGAGGAACTCCCAAACCTAGTGAGCAACAAGTAGATAACTGTAGAGGAAAATCACATAAAAGATTTCACATTAGAATACAGGGTTGAAAACAGAGGAAAAGATGAAGCATCCAAACAAATTTGTATCCTGTTGGACTCAATTATCAAATACACAGACAGGGGTAATAAAGAAAATGTTACTAGTCATAGTTTTCCAGGTGCAAGGCTGAACAACATTAGAAACATGATGCAAAATCTAATTAAATTATCAAAGACCAAATCACTAGTTGTAGTCCATGCTGGTACAAACAATGCCAGGAGACAATCTGAAGGAGAAATATTTAATGAATTTAAGTCACTATATGCATTGCTTCAAGAAAACAAATGTGAAGTTGTTTTGTCAGAAATTCTGCCAGTACCAATGGCTAATTATAGATGGACCAGAAAGATTATTAAATTGAACAACTGGTGGAGACAATGGTGTTGTATGAAAGGAGTAAAATTAATTAAGACTTGGGAAATCTTTAATGGGAGATATGACCTGTATAGCTAGGACAGACTGCATTTAAGCAAAAAGGGAAGTCAAGTTCTGGGTAACATCATTTGTGAAAATATAACTGGTAATAATTTAAACTAGCCAATGATGGGAGAGGGGATACTGAAACTAAATTTTCTTGCAAACAAATTGAAGACCCTAGAAACAATGGTAGCAAGAACAGAGTATTTTATGATATTCATACAAACACCAATATAGGCAAGAGTGTAAAATCATGTGGATTTAAAGGCTTTATTAGTTAATGTAAGCAGTTTAGGAAAAAAGAGAGATGAACTAGAACTGCTATTACATACAGAAGATATACAAATCTGTGCAATCACAGAACAAATGAAAACTGGGGGAAAGAACTACCAGATTATAATCCCTTCCATTTAAAGAGGAAGGGAAATTATTTCTAATATGCAGCTGTTTATAATGTTACAATTTCCAGAAATGATATCCATAAGCCTGAATGATCCATAGGCAACTGTACCTGAATAAAAAGTAATGTGAAAAACAGTATTTTGCATTGTTTTGATTTTAAGGGCAGCATTCTGTTATAGTTCTCTTCATGGAACCAGTAATCTGGAGTTTTAACTATGTCACGGTTTGAGCAAAGAACTCTAAGCATGGTGCTGATAGGACAATAGCTCAAGTTTAGCATTCTGTACTCAAACCGCAGCATAGTAAAAACTCCAAATTACTGGTTCCATGAAGGGAACTGTGCAGAATGTTGTCCATAAAAGAAAACAATTGAAAACACAGTTTTTCACATCAATGTTTATTAAGGTATAGTTAAATATGGCTCATTTGGAGGCAAGTTTATCATTTCTTACTAGGAACATTACTAACTACTGCCAGTTAGCACACATTTCCTGTCCCCTTTAAATCATGCACATAAGAGGGGCAGAGGTGCAGCACTGTTCATAAAGAATACCATTGACACACTTGAAATTGAACTATGGTATTTAAAGAGAAAAGGGTAGATATTGAACAAATATGGGTACAAATAACTCAAAGGAACAGTAAAAAAAAATCACCATAGAAGTATGTTATAAGTTGCCAATCCTTAAGAGCAATGAAAACTTAATATTTATGTAGGCTACTGAAAGATGGAGTTAGGTAGTAGAACATTAATTTTGGGGGATTTCAATTTACCCAATATCAACTGAAAAACTTTTATGGGTGATACAGCCTTAGATAAGAAACTAATTGATATTATTATAGCTAATAATCTGGAACAGCATGTAAAACACAATACTAGAGGTTCAAGTCTTCTAGATCTGGTCCTTAGTAATATGGGAGAAAATATGATAGATTGTGTTGTTAGGGAGCCTTGGGGAAACAGTGACCACAATTTGGTGCAAATAACTATAAGAGGGAATTGGAGTTCACAGACATGAGTTACTGAAGTGAAGTGTTTCAACCAGGCAAGATATGGAGAAATGAAAAGAAAAAAAACTTAACTAAATGGGATTGGAAAACTGAACTGCATGCACTCTCTCTAGATCAAATATGAAACAAGATTAAATACCAGCTTGAATACTGTATTACCACATACTTCCCAGAAAAGGTAAAATATAATAAGGGTAAAATTCCTAACAGGTTAAATAAAAAATATCAAGAGACTAATAAGAAGGTAATCAAAGGCATTTAGGAAATTTAAACACGATCTGTCCCCAGAAAAAATGCAAATGTATAACAATAGAGCCAAAGAATGCAAAAATCAAATTAAAACTGCAAAAAGTGAAGAAGGGGTGAAACTTGCTGTAAAAATAATGATAATAAAAAGCCCTTCTTTAATTACACAAATAGCCTTACAAGGGGCCAGCAAAAGATAGCCCCATTAAAAATAAGGGATAGACAAACCGCAAATGACCAAGATATGGCAGATATCTTTAATGAAAATTTTCTGAGCATATATCAGCCAAAGGCTGATTGCAAGGAAATTCTATATGGAAATGGTGAAACTGGAAACGTAAAACTGGAATTTGAGGAAAATGATGTTAGGAAAAGATTAGAACAATTAAATATAAACAAATATCCAGGGCTAGACGGCATCCACCCCAGAATTCCTAAGGGAACTTTCATCCAAGTTGGCAGGACCTATTGCAAAACTGTTTACATGACCATTGGCTGAAGGTAATGTAGCTACTGACTGGAGGGAAGCTAATGTGACACCAGTATATATCATTCAGCCATGCAATCATCCTTTGGCTGATATATGCTCAGAACATTTTCATTAAAGATATCTGCCATATATAAAAAAGATTCCAAACATGATTACAAAAACTAAAGACCTGTAAGTTTAACTTCTGTCCTAAGCAAATAGGAGAAAATAGAAAAACACATACAGTTTGAAGGTTTGGTGGACATTACACAGTATGGTTTCAGGTCACAAAGATCATGCCCAAAACACTTATTTCAGTTCTTTGAACCAGTAAGTAGATCACAAGACAATGGGCTATCTGTGGATGTGATTTACCTGGATTATTCTCAGGCTTTCGATGTAGTGCCCCATAGAGAATTAATTGGGAGGCTAACTGAGTTAGAATTCAACTCTGATGTCATCAGGTGGATAAAAGCATGGCTGAATGATAGAAGATAATGAGTGTATATTAGGGGGTATTGTTCCAATTGGGGAAACGTGACCAGTGGTGTTCCTCAAGGATCGGTATTGGGACCATCCTTGATTAATGTTTTCATATTGTACATGCACGTTCTTCAAACTCATGGCTTTGTAAGTTTGCTGATGATACAAAACTAGATGCTGTTGTTGACAGTGAAACAGCCATCAGCCAATTACAAAATGACTTAAACAGTATAGGAAAATGGGCTACTGAACATAAACTGCTGTTTAATATCAATAAGTGTAACATTATGCACTTTCACCCAAGAAATAAATTGGCAAAATACTTTCTAAATGGATTAGAACTAAAAGTTACACACAAAGAAAGGGATTTGGAAATCATTATTACAAGGAAGTTGTTTTTTGATGAATGCAGTAAGGAGGTGGTAAAGAGGGGAAACAGAATGATGGGATGTATATTTAGAAATTTTAGAAGATGAGAAAGAAGTGTTCTAATTCCATTGTATGGTGTGCTGGTAAGTCCACAGTTGGAGTACTGTGCTCAGTTCTGGGCACCCATTCTAAAGGACATATTGAGCTTTTGGAAAAAGCGTGAAGAAGAGCAACAAAAATAATTAAATCATTAAGTCATCTACCATATGGGGAGAGATTAGAGGAGCTCAACTTATACTCTTTAGAGTATAGACATCTCAGAGGATATTTGTGCTTAGTTTACAGGGCATTTAGGAATATAGATTTATTGTAAGTAGCAAAACTTTAGACATCTTTCAAAGTAAGACTGGACAGGCATCTGGGTAATACACAAATCCATTGAAAAATGATATAATTTTGGCTAGTGCTATAGACTCGACCCCATCCTAGGAATCCTAGGAATGTGGGTCATTATCCCGAATATCCAGGACTATCTAGTCACATGATCCATTATGTGGATCTACCCACTTGGTTAGGGGTAACTGAGCCATGTGCAGATAGTATGTTTAATGCACTTTCTGAAAATCTCTACTGGTGACCTACTCCATCAATGCTGTAACTGTGGCCCACATTGATGCACTGTTGCCATGGGAACCACCCACCCACAGCCTGAATTAGGACTGGGTGAAACTGGCATATACTGTATATTTTAGAAACATTTTTTTCCAAAAAAGTGAAAGTGCAGTAATAATGACAGTTTTCATGATTACCCCCAAATCATTTCAACATTACAACCAGCAATGAATATCACGAAGAAATGCAATTTTCTCAAGCAAAAAAGGAAATTTGTATTTAAAACAGTGATACTGCAAGAAAATCAACTTTTTCAACATCCTGGTTGTGTAATGTCACATGGCATAAAGGCATATCTATACCTAGTAGTCTGTGCAGCATTCAACAGAGGGGAAAGGGACAGCAGAAGAGTTAGGATATCTCCCTAAATCCCTTAGTCTAAAAAGGCAGGTAAATATTTAAAATACATTACATTGCTTAGAATTTGTGGTGCACAACCATAATTGCAACTATGGTCTACTAAGCAGAGTAAGTTAGGCTTCTTAAGCATTAAAGAGCAGCTGATGCCTTTAGGTAAACTTCAAAAAACATAATATTCAGACACAGTTCAGATGTTATTTCATATATTTTCTATATATGTCTACAGATTTTTCCACGTCATTATCTATTAGTGAAAAAATTCCCACAAAACAAGATCTTTATCACTTAGAGTTCATCTTCCTCTATAGATTATTCCCTACTTGAAATCATAATGCTCTGATGTGACATCATAGTCTGTTGCCATGGAAACAACTGAGTTGTCACAAGCAGAATATTATGACATCAAGTTGAGAAGAAGCAATAGGAGCTGATGAACCCTTAAGGAACAATAATCCTGTTGTCATGCATATGACCTCATTAATAAATAATGGGGATAAGAAATACAACTTAAGATAACAACTACAAGTTTTCCTCTGTGAGGATGTTATTAACCAGATGAATGGCCGAGTACAAACTTGGAAGTAAAAGGTGAGAGACCCCCCATCTGGAGTAACCAGTTTACCTCTCCGGGTTCAGTTTGGGCACCAGCACATTTTCCTTTAGTGCATTTGGTCAGTGCCTAATGGAAGTAATTACCCTGAGATGTGGGTTTGGAATTTCTGTTTCTTCAGCTTACCTCAGTATAGTGGGTTCTGGAACATTTGAGTCTGGATGTGCTCAGTGTGGTCATGGGTACCACTTTCATTCCTGTGGGAAATAGGAACAGTACTAGTCTGACCGTATGTGCCAATCTTCAGTTTCTGAACCAGAGTGTTTGCTGTTTTGTGTTCCTTCAGCCTATACTAAATGGGAATTCAGGAACTTCTGTACCCTGGAAAATTTGCAATACCAGTATGTGTAGCCCAATGGGGGTCCATATTTGCTTTGTGTATTATTCCTACTTTGTTACGCAAATAAAAGCCACACTCTAGAATCCCAACCTGGTTTGGACAGCATTGTTATTGCTTCCATGTGTCTGGATTTACTTAGGTGCCCCTGTCCAGAAGTGCAAACCTAGCATAATTGTAAGCAAACATTTTCTCCCAGGGACCTGGGTTGCTGGCCATTGTAAATGGTCTCACCAGGTAGTTGCCACACGTGGTCAACTGTTTTTGTATAATAGTCTGGTCCACCTAGCCTAATGGTGGCCACTTCATCTGTATTTTCTCTCTGTTTTTTTTTTTTAGTATGTAAACCCCCACCCCTTTCTATTGCCCCTAGATACTGTTGTGGTGAGAGGATAATCCCTGCTGGTTAAACAAGGAGGGTTAAACAAGGAAGGCCAGTGGGGGGTTACACAAGGATAGGGGTATATGTGCTAAATCTTGTCTATTTGTGCTGTAATGTTCAAAATGCTCTAATGTTAGTGTTCAAAACACAAGTAAGCAGAGAAACATGGCTCCTTGCCAAGACTGGTCAATGAGTGTATGAACATGTTAGAACATCTGTTTTACTTGCTTTTTAGCATAGTATGAGAATACATTAATTTCATGAGTTGAAAGCACTGCAATATGGGTATGCAAATGATAGCAGGTGAGCAACGTCAGTACCATTCCTTGACAGAAACAGCATTAAACAGCAGCGCATATGACAAAAGTAAATAGTAGTGCACACAGCATGTAGAACAAAAACCAGGGGCAAGGTTTCAACTGGGAATTGGGAGTTGCACAAGAAAACCCTCTACAATACCTTACATCCTCCAGCTTTGCAATTGGGCAAGGACTTCAAAAGAGAATGACTGAAAGTGGGTGGAATTAGGGAGGAGATGCATTATCCTGAACCTGTAATAGACAGAGGAGGAGGAGCATGACCCAAAAGCCCTCATGCAGTTCAGATTGATACCAATATGTTTGCAAGCAAACATAAAAGGGGTATGAGAAATTAATCTTTCTGATTGGTTGTAATCATTTTATCAGCCTTTTGTTAAGCTTTGATTAACATACATGTAGAGCTTAATCACAAGCTGAACAAGGCTGACCACTGTTAAAAATAATTTGTTATTATAATAGCAATAAGGCACACCCAAAGATCACATTATTGGTTAGTTAATCACTCTCTTGGGCATGTGGCACTTGGCTACAACTTATGCTACATCACCTCACTAGAAGGTGATTAGCAGACCATGAACATAACCCCCAGTCATCCTGTTTTGCTTAATTAAGGAACACCCAGGGGTCGGGTTATCATTTATTAATCTAACCTTAGGGTGTCATGAAACAAGAGGAATAGCCTGAGGAAGGTAAAGGGTTTTTAAGTGAGCAATAAAACACAGCAGGTATGCATTAAAGTGTTTTAATGCACAATCATATGACATGTTTCAGCCAATCATGTTTGTGGATTTTCAGATGCCATTTGATAAATACTTTTGAACTGCTTTATTTTGTTGAATTTTCCACGTATTTTGGGCTCATATCATAAAATCCTGGCACCTGAGTGCAGTAGTAAGGGGATGTAGTACTGTTGAGGTATGCCATCCTTCAGATGAGAAATTAAGCCAAGGTTCCGTCCAACTGTTTTGGTTGTTGTTTAGATGGAAGTTAAAGATCCCATGGCACTTCTCGAGAAGAGTAGGAGAATTTGCCCATTGTCCAGGCCAACACTCCCCCATTCACTAAAATACTGTGCCACCAAAAGCTTAATCTACAGTAGTTCATGTTTCAATTTGTTTGCATCTGTAACCCCCCTTCCCCATTGGGACAAGGCTAAAAATAAGCAGTATTGTCTAGCCCTCATTTCCAGGTCAACAAAAACTAAATAATAAACAAATAAATATGCAACTACCATGAATCGTGGATACTGTTTGTTATTCAGTCCTTAGTAATGCATTAGCCATTATCTGAGGTATTAAGGAATTGATATTTATAGCTTGCACAGCCATAATAAATGTGTTGTGCTTGCGTCTGAAATGGGGGGAAGTTTGTATGAGAAAGATGAGACAGTAGCACTGAGCACCTGCAGTGTCAAACAGATACCTGCCATTATTGCTCTGAAGAAGCCATCTGTTCCAGAGACAAAATTACAGCATTCAGAGTGAGACTGAAAGGGTGTGGAGCAACTTCAGTATAGAACGGAGGAAGGAGCAGGTGAGAAAGCAATCCAGTAACAGTTATTCGTTTCAGTGCTCCAAAATGTAAGGCTACTGTACCTGTACAGCAGTAGTGTGGAAGATTTCTTCCTTTCTTGAAGACAACACAAATGTAACAGATTGCCACCTTTGCAGGAAGAGGGGTTGGAAGGTTAGGAGTAGCAGTCAGGCCCTCATTTGGAGACATCGGGGCAGAGAAGCCACATGATGATAAACCATCCACTGGAGTCAGTCAAGTGCCAGAAGTATTCGAAGATGATGGCTAGTGGACAAAGCTTTGATGGGGAGGAATAAGTGGTAGAGAATGGCATGGATGATAAAATGCATGATGATAAAATGCATGATGATGAAGATGATGAGAAGGAAGCAAGTCTGAGCCCCCCCTTGATATTAGTCTGATGGACTCCATTAGCAAACTTACACCATCCTGCACCCCGTGTAGTCAGTGTTCTCCAGCAACTACTTCAAAAAAGACAGAATCAGGTTTGGTGGTGAGTCCAGATATGGGAATGTCAGCCTGTCATTGTCATGTTTACACTGCAATATACCA
Organism: Neoceratodus forsteri; assembly: GCA_016271365.2. Classification (NCBI taxonomy): domain Eukaryota; kingdom Metazoa; phylum Chordata; order Ceratodontiformes; family Ceratodontidae; genus Neoceratodus; species Neoceratodus forsteri. Next base: position 562,183,919 of record CM057458.1, read on the forward strand.
GCCAATCCTTCATGGTTTTGTTAAAAGCTAGCAAAATAACATTTGCATGTACGCCTTTCAAATGCCAAGCTTAAGCCTGGTGATGACTGTTGATCGTCTCCCTTACTCATTAATTGAAGACAGTTGGTTTTGATTTTTTTTGCTGTGCAAAACTGGCAGGTGCTTATCCACACCTATTTAGCAAGCGATCTCCATTTATAGCAGTATATGGTAATCACATCAGGTCTTACAGACATAAATAAATCATGAGTGCCTGCAATTCACCTTATCAAAAACATGTTGACTTGTTGTCAGACCACTGGCAATGTGTGTGTGACAATAAGCTGGGTTTGTTTGTGTCAGATCAGTCCTCAAGATCTGTAAGACAGCCTGGTCACTTGTTTGGCTCCTTTACATGTGTCTGAACTATGTGTATATACTCTAAAGTCTTCGACCTAGTGCAGGGCATTGTGGAAATGCAAACCTTTGCAAGTCAGGATACATATTTGCAAATAGCAGGCTTCACCAAAAGTTACCTTCTAAATGGACTTTTACTTCTAATCCAGTTTATTTTTTAAAACTTAAGTTTTTACTGATAGATTTTTCCACAGGGTACAAGTTTGACATCATGCAGAGCACAGACAGTACACAAGGATAGTACAGTGATAATACATAATTACATAAGCAGAAATCCATATTATACATTGATATAGCATCTCTGACATGTCATCCATAGAGTGATGAGTATATAATAAAATGATTAGGAGCACCTAATTTTAAAGAGAACAGGGATATACAATATCATGGATGGTTCAAAATAAAAAGAAGAGGGGTTGACGGCTGGGGGGAACAATCCTGCCCCATAGGGGCAAGTGGGAGAGATTCTGAAGATTAATCCATGGTGTAGGGTTGCCCAGGCTGAATTGGAGAAGGGTCTGCTTGCCTGCCATCATGGAATGAATTCTGGTCTGTGTTCTAATACATATAAAAGCCAAATTATCCATATGTTTAAAAGAATATGGGTTCTATCTTGTAACTGATCTGTCATGCTTTTCATTTTATATATCTCATATATTGCATCCTCCCATTGGGGGATTGTAGGGGGATCCATTTGTAGCCACTTACAGGTAATTACTTTTTTGCTGATGCAAGGAAGATGTTAATTAAGTAGATTTGTTGTTTATGCCGTAACTGTTTGGGGTAATATAATAGAAGAGTTACCTCTGGGGTGAGATTTCCTAGGCCTGGAAACATACCTAGGAGAACGTCTGACACCCCTCTCCAAAACTGTGTCAACATCAGGCAGAACCAAAAAATGTGTGTGAGTGTAGCAAGTTCATGCCCACAACATCTCCAGCAGGAGTCGTCTCTGGAAGGGTAACATTTAGTCATGATCTGAGGAGTCCTAAATAATCTCGCTACTGTTTTCCACCCATATTCCCTCCATGTATAAGGACCAGTGGTGCAATGTTGTTGTTGCCAAATGCCGACCCAGTCCTCTGGTAGGATAACTATTACCAGGTCTGTTTCCCAAGACTCATATACCCTATCCCATCTTGAACCGTGGAGAGTCTGCATTGACTTGTAGAATCTTGATATCAGATGTCTTAGTTGGTATTCTTTCTGGACCTGCATGAGCAATGTTAAGGTGGGGGTGGGTTGCAATGCCGTCACATTTGTACCTAGATTTTTGGTCAGGAAATCGTGGATTTGCAAGTGTCTATAGAAATACTGATGCGGTAGGCTGTATTCAAGCTACAGTTGTTGGAAGGTTTTAAGAACGCCTTTTTTATAAAATTGATATGCAGTGTGAGGCCCTTATGACACCAGCCTTGAAATCCATGAACGAGGTGGGCTGGGGTAAAGGATGAATCCAGAGAGGTTATACGTATCCGTCTAGCCTCTGATATGTTTTCAGGAGTCCTTAGATATGCCGTTCAACACTGTAGAACTTTTAAAGTAAAGAATGAGTTCTTTTGTGTGGAAAGATGACAGGGAGGTTGGTAGAGAGTCATATAGTCTAGAGGATACGAGGAGATAAATCTCTCTACTTGAACCCATGGAGGAGCTTCTAATCCAGCTTAGGCTAAAAATTTAAGTGCAGGGCTGCCAGTTATGATACAGCACTGTCTGCAAAGTTTTTAGCTTACCTTAATGAGAACTAAATTGTCAGTTCAACTGGAACTCTGTGCAAATACATGTCTTTTTTGTTAGATGACAGTAATATTTCAGACTTGTACATGTGCTCTTTATAAATAATAAAAACTCAGCTATTAGATATATAATTCCAACTGCTAGCTGAACAATCACTGCTTTTCATGCTGTTTGTGTTTTCAGTTATTTCTCTCTCCTACCTAAACAAAGATTACATCTTACATAATTTGGGGACTGTTTCTTCTGTATTAAATTTTTTCACATACTTTATCTACCTAAATGACCTTCCCAGAATGACGGTGTTTCTTCACATATTCACTTGAATGCAGATGAAAAAGCACTTTACCAGAGGCCCTAAATCCTACATACTCAAATCCAGTATTCAACAAGCCTTTAATAACCACCGGCCAAGTGGTGCAGTAGGCTGAGGCACTGAGTAGCACCTACCACACCAGTTACTGGGGTTTGGGAATGGATGCTGTCCACTGCTGGCAGAGGAGAGAGGATTGAGCATCCTATGGACAGCTTTCTTCCCTCAGGGAGTGGGGTCCCTATGTCCCACTCGATGGCTGCCACATAGAGGAATCTGCTGGTAGTGTGGACACAAGGGAAAGAGATCCCACCCGCAGGATGGTGGGGTTGTCTTCAGGGAGAAGGAGCATGCACAGTGCATTATTGCAATTGCTGTGGATCAAGGGGAGAAAACTGCTGAAAAAACCTGACTTGCAGCTTGGTGGCAGCCCGGTCCTGCACAGGTCCCACGCCAGTGACTTCCAAATGTCCTGTGGCAGAAGACCGACTGGAGCATGGAGGTTAGACCCCGAGATGCTGGGTGATAAGGCTGGAGGGACCAGTCTGGATGGGGGCTGGGCTGGTGAAACAGAAGATAACTGCTAATTGTAAACAAAAGTCAGTAGCCTCCAACATTAATTTAGCTCTAATCATCCTGTGCTGAATGCACAAAAGACATTCAAGTTTGACCTTTAGTACCAAGCCTAGGCTATGCAAACATCCTGACCTCGCTTCCTAACAGCTTTTGATGGCTCTCAGTTGGAGCATGTCAACTCTGCAAATATACTGTACTTTGAATCTGGCTCTACCATCACCTTGATTTTCCCAAACACATTTATTCCATCTCCATCAAACTTCTCTCCACATTTGTTGTCCTCTATCAGAACATGCCCTGTCTTACCTTCTGTGACAGATGGAGGATCAGATGCAAAAATGATCCTCCCTGTCCTTGGTTACAGTGATCTCATGTCAAGAGTTTCCATAAAACCTCCTCAAGTCAAACTGGAACCCATTTGTCTTTTGTGTAGAGCTATATAAACCTTACAAAATTCAACCACATCAACTTCAAACTTTGCACCAAGTAAAGTTCGTCATGGTCTGGAATTCCAAATGGGTTCAGAGTTTGTACAGTCAAAGAAAATTAAACGAAACCCTCCTCAGGTGGCATGGGCTAGTTCATTGATCACCCCCTCTCCAGCCCCAGAAACATTCACCTCTGTCTCTGCTCTAATGAGCACCTGAATACCACATCTCTACACACATAAAATGTTCACCTCATGGCTCTCTGCATGGTTCCGACACTGCATTTTAAATAAACCTCTGTCCTTGGCCCCATCTCCCAATCCCCCCTAAAATGCATTCTGAGATAGTTGCCTCCTTGCCACCTGACCTCCAATCCATGATAGGGGTGAGTAATTATACTGTCTTTACCAGTTAGCTCAGTTGTTCCCCTTCCCCAGTTCTCCCATGCCCATTATAATAGGAAAATAACTTTGTCAGTTTACCTGCCTTGTACTTTCAAGTGAACCCTCTCTTCAGCCCCCCACCATGGCCCCAAATATCTGTATTAGATGGGTAGCTCCCCCAAGCTGGCTCCTGTCCATAATTTTGGGTGGAGTGGGGGATCATCTTCAGGCTAGCTCAGTCTAGTACCCCGCCAAATGGCATGTGCACTCTTCATTCAAGTTTCCTTTGCCTGTAGAAGCACACCAGGCAGGAGGCAGTATAGCATAGCAGTTAAGAGCACTGAGCTACAAACCTGGAGAGCTGGGTTTGAATGCCACAGCCACCACTAGCATGCTGTGTGACCATGAGCAAGTTACTTAATTTCTCTGTGCCCTCAGGACACACTTGGAAAGAAATTTCAGTTTAGTGCGTCTTTCCTGGTCAAAAGCTGTTAAAAAATGAAAACAAAGTAGTGGAGTGGTACATGTCACCAGTGCATCAGTGCTGATGGCTACCACTCTACCTCCTCTCTCCTGCATAGCATGCTTATGCAGTCAATGGGGACTTGAATGAGTGGTATGCATAGTAGCGGGGGGGGGGGTTACCTGACTGAGCTAGTATGAAGCTAATTGCCCCCCAAATTGTAGACTGGGTCAGCAGAGGGCCTACATATCTAAAACAAGTTTTTGGGGCCATGGCTGAGGTCATCTAGGGAGGAGGGTTCACTGTAAAATAGGGTGTTGGCATACTGACATAGTTGGTTTTGAGTTGTTACAGGCATAGGAAGACATGGGGTGGGGAATGACTGAGCTAGTCATTGAAGATAGTGAAATTGCCTCTCCACATGTTGCGGCTTAGGTGCCGGGCGGGGGGGGGGCAGGTAGTAAACTATTTGAGAATGCATTGGAGGGATTAGGAGGTGGGGATAAGGAGGGGGGTTGATTTAAAACACAGTGTCTGTGCCTGGTCTACTGACATGAGCCAGAACATTGATATACATCAGCTGAGATCAGTTGATAGGGGACTGCCTTATGTTCATCTGCACAACAAATATGGAAATATGACTTTGCAAATGTGTGTGGCAAAACCATGGAATTAAGAGCAAAAAATTCACTTAGAGTTCCAAGAAGCCCTTAGAAAACTCTTGCAGCAACCACGCGATTGTTAAAAATGAATTACATAGACAATTCTTCTCTATGTTTATCTGTTAAAGTGTGTATTGTGCAATTTATGTTAATTGCATCTCGGTCCTGTGTAACACTCTACTCTGTATTGTTTTAGCATTACCATCACTGTTTTATGTATTGTATGTATTGTACAGGGGCTCTTGTTGAAAATAGAACTGGCTCCTAACACAATGATCCTGTTTAAAAATAAAAAGTTATCAATCAAATTTTTTTATATGTGCGTGAGAATGGGAAGGTGGGTTCAAGTGCCATTCAGGGCTATTACCAACAATAGCCAGTCTGCCTGGTTTGACTAATGTGTAGCAATCAAACTGGGTCAAAATGTGCTTGGGAATCAATGAGAACTGGACAACCGAAGCTTGAGGTTTGTGATACTCAGGTAAAACTGAACTTGTAGCTCTACTTTTGGTAGTTTACGCTCAGCTGGCCTCCCTCTTCATACCACATTTAAGATATGTAGAGCAGATTGGGCTGGCTGGTCCTGGAGGGGAGATTCCTCCTTTATGAAAATAGAAGCTTTACTAAAGTACTACATGTATTTACAACAGGATTTATGTACAGTCAGACAAAAGCATTACAGTTTACTTGAAATTAAAATGAATGGAAGTTATACCAGACAGGTTGCAGACAGAAAAATCTGAGCTATTCTCACTTGAAAAACCTATTCATTTACCTGCTGCTGCTGTCTAAAGAAAACACTATTCCCTAAGCTATCTTTCTTACCATACCTTTAGCTGCAGGGCTCTGAATTTCCAGGTGTTCCAAGTCAAAGAGGAAGAGCCTTCTTACAGCCCCTAAATATATTTCTCATTCACTGTGGGAAGGGGTCTCACTCCTTTTGAGTGACAGGTCCATGTTGTCCCAGCCCTCTTTGAGAGAGTGTGTGTGCGTGTATATGTGTGAGATACCTGTTAATTTGCTGTAACTTGTATTTGCTTTACTCAGTGTGCCAAGGCAACCTTCTCCCCCTTATAGACTACAGCTTCCCATCTATTCTCAGGTGTCCTCTGCTCTGCATTCCAGGCTAAACTCCATATACAACAGCAACTGTCACTTTGTGTTACAGTCTCCTTACTCTACTCACCACTGTGACTTGTACCAGTCACTAGGATAGCTCCCACTATAAGGACGGTTCGACTATGCCCTTGCATGTATTATAGACAACACCTTCAGAGACAGCCACCTGTCTCCATACTCTCTCCTCCTCAAGGGCAGAGTGGCATTAAGGTGCCTACATGAATCATCTGTCCCCCCCCCTCCGGAAATCCCTAGAATATGCTCTGTAATGGGCCGTAAAGCTGTTTCCTTCTCTGCCCCCACCTTATGGAATAGGCTCCATTTATCGCTCCGTTCGACTGACTCTCACCCCACCTTCAACACCCACTTCAAATCTTGGCTGCTTTCGGAAACCAGATACATTTGCCCATCAGGGTAATTAGTGTACCCCTTTCCTCTAATCCCCCTCCCCTGTACTGGTGTTATACCCTTTCTGGCGGCACCCTCACCCTACCTGGCTCTGTACTCTCCCCTTTCTTGCCTTTGCCACAGAACCCGGGGGTAAGCCGGGGCTTGCCAACAGTGACCATTGGGGGTGGAGCCCTCCTAGTGGTTCCACCCAGGGGGCAGCAGGTGGAACACTTGGCTGACCTCCGACTGGAGGATCGGGGGTCCTGACCAAAACAAAAAGTCTCTTCCTCATGGCTTTTCTTTTCCATCCTGCAGCTGTACATAACCCTCTTCCTTCCCTCTCCATTCCACTAGTTTTGCCCTGGTAGTTTGCTCCCCTCGTTACCTGATCACTGTTCTGTGCTTGTAAAAGTGCTTCCCTCACCTAAGGTATCTCAATTGTATCTACTGTATGTATCTATTATGCTGATTTGCCTTCAATGTTTTGGTTATGCTACTTGATATATTGTATTTGCTGTATATGACTTACCACATACCCTTACCCCAGGACGCATCAGGAAATGAGCTGTTGTCAGCTCAGTATGTCTTTCATGGTGAAATATTTGAAATCAATCAATCAATCAATATACAGTAGTACTGGAACATAAGCTGTTTTAGTTCAGTGTTTCTTTCCTAGCCCAAAACTGAAAATGAAAATAAATAAATATTTTTCTTTTTCTGACCAGCAACTGCTTCTGCTGTCTCATTTTCTTCATTTTTGCCCATATCTGGGAGAGAGGACTGTAGTAGGACTACTGTTTCTGCTGCAGCAGGATGCACTCCAGCAAATGGTCACTCTTGATGCTCTATATCTCTTCCACTGATGGAGGATTTGCTTTGATATGTGTGTGTGTATCCCAGCATTGGCTCCAGTGGTCATAAAGAGATACAGTGACAACACATTAGAGCCTCCTTTTAAAGGAGAACTGTGCTGAACCTGTAAGTCATGGGTTTTCACTATAGAAGCTGACTTTTAAATACTGATTACAATTCTGACACTGTTTCATCTCTGTAGGCTTTTTAGTATCCTTGTTGGGTTTCTGATTTACACACAGTTAGTACTATTTTAGAACTGTATGATATAGTTTTTGTCACTTGGTGAGTTCTTCCATGGTTGGCACAATGCATCCATGTTCCACTACTGAACTCCGTTACTGAAAGGTACATCAATTACATTGTACAGTTCTAAAATACTACTTCATGCCAGAGTGTAAATCAGAAAAATGCACTGAAGTTAGTAATAGGCCTGTATACATGGAACAAAGGGCAGACTATGTGGGCCAAGTGGTCCTTATCTGCTGTCAAATTTTGTGTTTCTATGGAACAATAACAGAACTAGAACTAGTATTTAAAATAAAAACACTTTTACTGGGAAAAAACCATCAGGTGTGCTTTCAGTTCAGTAGTGCAGCCATCTAAATGACCTCCTTAGTGGTTGAGATATCTTGGGGCATGCTTTCACAGGGGAACAACAATAACAAAGCAAACCATACTGCAAGAGAAAGAATATAAAAAAGGACCAGAAATTTGCAGACTAACTGAAAAAGTCTGGGGCCACATATGCAGTTTTCAGGGATATGCACACTGTTTGTTAGAGTGACAAAATAGAGCTGGTCCCTAATCTTGGCCATGGTGTGGCATGCACAAATGGAGCTGCAAGTCTTCTCTGTGTAGTTGCACAACAATCTGTGATGGTGAAAGGAAGAGGACAGGGGGGCATCATACAAATGGCCCTCAGGGCCATACTCAGAGCACAGCACCCCTCACTTACACTGCCACGGAGCTGAACAACATTCCATGTCCTGAGAATTCCTAAGGGATGGTGATGGAGAAGCCAGCTGGGGATGGAAATCAGTGAACATTCAGAACAGCAAATTTCACAACAGCATCAGTGAACAGGTTCAGGGAGTGGCTACCATTGAATGCCAGGGGCATTGAAAGGACAGCTGCATGGACTGGGGGCCAACAAGGTTTGATAATGTGGGTGTATAGTGTGCTTTTTTGGTTCATGGAACGGTTGCTGCTAAAAGGACAGACACATGCACATTTGTGTATAACTGCAGAATAGAAAGTAGATAATATCAAATATTGAAAAAGTGATACCTGCCAAAAGTTAGTGGCTCAGCATGCACAAGTAGAATGGACACATTGTGATTTTTGACTCTCAAATAAATGAGATTAATTATTGTTGTATACATGATTTAACTCCCTTTCTATGAGACTATTGTTGTATACATATAAAAATATTTGGAAAAATGAGTAAAGGTCTAACATTAGCAAAGTAAAAGGCAGAATTACAAATTAGGAAGAACTGTAGGACATAAGTAAATATTTTGGAAGAGTTACTAGTGCAGCAGTACAAATTCTGGGAGGAAGAGAACCCATTACAGAGAACATGCATAGATACTGAGAATGCATAGAACCTTAGCAAATGGGGTAAATCAAAACATAACTGCATTTAGGGTAGTCTGGAAAAGGGAAAGAAAAAAATTACGTGACATGATGACATTTGCCCCCCCCCCCATTCTCTTGTTTAATATCATCCCCAAAGTTTTGCTGCTTTGCATGTAAAAGTTACTAGATAGCTAATATCTTATAGCATATTTAATACTGTTTGAAGTGGCAACTAATTTTTTCCAATTCATAATCTGATGTACTGTGTGTATACTAAGCTGCCAGGATCTTGAAGAAAATGATATCATTCTTGTTTAAATGACATCACCATCCACCCATGATTTTGCCATCTGGTCTGAAAAAGTGTGAGGTCCTTTTTTTTGAAGCCATCAAATATGAGAGGCGATACAATAGCATTTATTCATAAGAAATTGCAGTTCCTGTAGTATGTTTGTAAAATATAGGGCCTGGCTGTCATTGTATAAGGGAAAAGCTTAATTTTTAAAATACATTTGCATTTAATCTTTAAAAATGAATAAAATCTTATGAGAGAGGCAGCTCCAAGTTTTATTTTATTATATATTTATTTTTTATTTATTGAGCATTCATTAGAGCAGACTTCTCCCTTCTGAGTTTGATACTTTTTGTTTTCCAGGACCTTACATTATAGCAAGTTCACAGAACATTTGTTTTAAATTGAGGGTCTGTACTACTGCCAGTGTCACTGAGCCATGTTCAAATTAGTCTTGGAATGCTGTGCAATTGAGTTCTGAAGATGCCAACTGTGGTTGTGTTTCTGGTGAATAGAGTCCTCTATTTCACAAACTGCTTACTCAGGATAGTCATGCTGCGATGTAAAATCACTGCTTCTGGTCCTGCTCCCACCTACAGTAGTCCCACAGCTGAGTAGCCTGGAGCACTGAGAGATTAAAAGGCTTGCCTAAGGTCCCACAGAGAGTATTTGTCTATGGGGGTGGGGGACCTGGGATTTCTTGGCTCCCAAGCCAGTGCTGTAACAACTAAACCACATTGCCTTTGTGTAACAGAATTCTGCAATTACAGTACTACCTTTACGTTCTGTAATTACAAAGTGGCCATATTTTAACCATTAACTGGGCCAATATTCCTTTTGACAGCTATACAGTTTCCCATTTCCATTTTACAAAGCAGCTGAACATGCTTTCCTTTTCTATATAAAGTGAAATCTTTGCTAAAGTTTCTTATTTGATAAAAAAAAACAAAAAAAAAAAACAATGATCTAAACCCCTTTCTCCTTAGTTTAGAACAATGTAATCTGAACACTGGAGGAAGGCAGCTTATTCAGTAGGGCTGCAGTGGGCATAGTCCTGCAGTCCTATTGCTTTCAAAAAGGACTCCTGCATTCCTTCCAAATGAACAGCATGTTGGACTTACTCCACAGTCACCTCCACTTGTACTGCACTATGTTTTCCTTGTTAGGATGAGAGAGAGAGAGAAAGAGAGAAGGAGAGAGGGAAGACAGGGAAGAGAGGGAGAGAGGGAAAGAGGGAGAGGGGGAGAGAGAGAGGGAGAGGTAGAAAATTTGATAAAAGCTGCAGTTTCACTCTCAAAGGGATTACTTTACTGAAGGCACTCATTGTTTTCCACTGGTACCAGCCCCCTGACCAGCACCGAAATCCCCAACGGAGTACTTGTAGGTGTGGCTCAACTGAGGAGCCAGTATGGATTTACCAAGTTTCTGATGGCCCTTGCTTTCATTGCACAGTCAGACCCAATGTCCATTGCAGTCCCAATTGCTATTCCTGCATGCTGTTTTGACAAACAAATAGCAAAAAATAAAACCGAAATGTGCTCTGCGCTTCTTGCTGTGTTTTCTTTCTTTGTTCAACTTTCGCGCATGCCTGGTGCAACCGCAGGCTAGCAAGACATCAGCATAGAGAGGCGGTACCTTCACCTATTGCTCCATCCCCCTGTACACAAAAGCTGTGGTTTGAATAGGAGCTCTGTGCTGATAATAGTTCTCAGTTATAACCCTTGCTGTGCTGCGGACCAATATAGCAATCCAAAATTCCTACATATTCTAATTCTGTTGGCAGTCTAAGGGTTAAAACCCCCAGCGATATCCCACTTGGCATAACTAAAAGTGCTGTGGAATTTTGTAAATGTTCCCGAAAGTCACAAAATTTAAGCCATCTTAGCCTTATAGGGGCCGGAGCTCCTGCTCACTTTCGAAGCACTGCATAGCTCCAAATACCAAGTCCTCTGTTCTTTGTGGGTTTGCAGTAGCCAACATCTGGATTTCATGCTTCCGTTGTGTCCAACAATATTATAAAATAGCTGACTTATGGTCAGTGCTGCAGTATCTGTGGATGGGTGAGCAAACAGACCACAAATTCCCAGTCAGACCATTGCAAGATAAATGCTGTTTCATGCTAGTAAGCACTTTGTTCCATACTGTTTCTCAAATCTGGTCTGAGTCTGTTTGCCTCCCCGCTTCTGTAATGTACTAGTTAATTCTAATTATGTGTGGTTCATAGCTCAGTGCTTGTGCTACATACAGTAACTGAATGTAGGTTTTGTGCTTGGATACAGAGGCCAGACAGCAAGTAGAACGATGCTTCCAAGGTTTCGTTGTATAGAATAATTCATGGTTAGGTACTTCAGCATAGACATGAGTAAGTCAGTGATTGTGGTATATGATGAACTGGCAGGTATATGCAAGTGCTTAGATGCTTGAACTGATGAGTATCTTATGACTTGATGTTTTTGCCTTTCTCTGTATCCCACCATAGGAAGGATGGTTAGTCGAGTAGGATGAGAGCCCCAAAGAAATAACGAGTATCATACGATTAACTCCTCCAACTCCGGAGAGTGTGACCAGTAGCACTCAGGAGAGGAAAAAAACCCTTGAGGGGAAACCTCTGAGGATCAATGGCTACTGACCTGCCCATCCTTCTGGGCATATTGAAGGAGAATAATCCTAATGTAACAGTACTACGATATTGGCTAATCCGAGATCCAGAGTTGTAGATATTGATCCAGCAGCTTGAAGCTGAATCGAAGTACTGAAGTTAGAGTGTCGGGTGAAGATGGCAGTACATCCTTCTAGTGAATACCTAGTCCAAGAAAGCCATAATGAGCATATTTAACAGAAGCATCAAAAGTAGCATTAATCAAGCAATCCAAAGGCAAGGAATTCTTCTCCAAACACATGTAGCCTAATGACTAGGACTCTAGACCCAGAACATGATGACTGGTAGTTGCTGATCCAATTGGCAAGCTGTGCGATGAGGGCCTTGATGAAGAAGCACAGAAGCTAAATGCAAGCTGTGTGATCTGGAGAGAGCGTACTGGAAACCTCTGGTCTGGCATGGTTAAAGACAGAAATGAAGGCAGATGAGGTGACAACGTGAACCACAGTTAAAAATCGTGTGGTACTGAAATAAGTTAGGTTGAATGCTTGAGCCATGATATAGGAAGGCATAATGGAATAGAGTTTGGCTGAAAATCCAGGCAAGAAATGGAGCGGTAGTAGATCCAAACTGCAGCATCCCAGTAGGAAGCATCCAAGGGAGTGAAGGGAAGTGAAGCCCATGCGAAGTGATGGATATGCGGCTGGACCACACATAGGTCAGACGGTAACGTGAGTAGAGAGTGGCAGCTAAACCCCATGAAGGTCAGCATGCATGGCTGGACCACATGTAGGTCAGCCAGTAAGTTGAGTAGAGAGTGGCAGCTAAACCCCATGAAGGTTAGCATGTGCAGCTGGACCACACATAGGTTAGCCAGTAAGTTGAGTAGAGAGTGGCAGCTAAACCCCACTAAGGCTAGCATGCATGGCTGGACCATACATAGGTCAGCTGGTAAGGTAAGTAGAGAGTGGCGGCTAAGCCCCACAAAGGTTAGCATGCGTAGGTCAGCCGGAAAGTGAGGCAGTAGCGATGAATCCAAATGAAGCAAAACAACATGGGAAGCATCCAGGGACACTGATGTACAATCCTAAGACAATCTGAATAATAAATCCACAATGGAGAAGATGGGTCCTGGAGGATGGAAAGGTACAAACAGGGAAGTTGAGAGCTGGAACATCCAGAATTCGATTGTCAGGACTGAAGATAAGACTGAAGAGTGTCCAACAGGGAATGTTGCATTGGTCAAGTGATCCAGAAAGCGAGACAATCTTCTCTGGCGGGAAGCAGTATCCAATGATCACGTCTCCAAACTCAAATTACGAAGATGGATGGGTTGTGTTCTTTTTTGGAAGTTTGCAAATTAAGGCCTTGGTGATTAAGCACAGGAACTAGGTGCAGGCTGCTTGATCAGGAGAAGGCGGAGCGGTAGGAACCTCGATCCAGAGCAGGTGAAGTAGGTACAGTGAACTGAGGACAGATCTTAATGCAATTAGGTGGACATGAGTTAGATGGACCATCAGGCCCCGAGGGGTGAAGCAGGTTATAGAATAGGTGAGACAGTCTTGATGAACCTCTAGGTCCTGTTAGGGTGAAGCAGGTAACTACAAGCAGATAGCGTAAATAGTGGACCTGTACATAAGTCTGCAGTAGTAATGGTAAATAAAACCAGCTTGAAGTAGACGTATCAGCAGAAAAGTACTATTGAATAGGCAAACCCCAGGCCCAGATGAGAAGGCAATGACAGTCATGCAGGAAGTACTTCCTGATCAATGAAGATAGCAGCTAAATGTTAGCAGGCTGCAGAACCCTCACGTAGGGTAAACAAGGAGTAGATGGAGTGTGCCAGGTGAGGCCCCTGCATGGCTGGCAAAGTACGGCTTGACCCCATGTAGGTAGGTGAAGGAAAGTGAGTCAAGCTAGACCCCACATAGGCTAGCAGGACAATGCGCTGCTACGGAGGTCTGCCCGGCTAAACAAATGTCCAGGGCTAAGCTGAGTGGAAGTAGCTGAATTGAAAGTAATGTGACTGCTGCATGTCCAGCATGGTTTAGGTGACTGGATCTTGAGTCTCATAGCATGCTGCTTGACAGGACAAATGGACCTATTGCGGTCTAATAATATTGACTTGCATTACATGAGTGAAGGGAGCAGTATTCCATTGTAAGTGGCACAATTAAATATTGCAATGTACTGGTTCGGGTATCAAGCTAACATCGCTGCAATAAATGTCTCTTGAAATGAGCACTGTGTTCCTTAGGCCAAGATATGCATGGCAAGTGTTTGCTAAGGAGGTATCGTGATAGATAGTGAGCAGCAGCCAGCAATGTCCCAGTCCTAGTGTGCTAGACTGATACACAACTAAAGGCAAAGGAGGTAAAGAGTGATGCACGAGCTGACGGTTGGGAAGCAGGCGGAGAACTGCGGATATCCATAGTAAGGCAATGAGGCAATGGAACTCAGGGTGGAGGCGGCGACCAGCTGCAGAGGTAAGAAACTGTGCAAGGTATAGGTAAATCCAAAGCTCTAGGGGCAAAACACAAGCAGGTTGTAGGTACTGGACTCGGCTTAGCGTGGTAATGGCTGCTCAGAAGCAGAAGCGGGAAGAAATAATGCAGCAGTAAAGCAGATGGATAGAGAGAGAAGGAACAATGAAGCAAGTGAAGAAGAAAGCGAATCCCCAAGAAGGGACCAAAAAAAAGCAAACAGCACACAACGGAGGGGCGGGGAGGGGGACAAAATGGGAATGGACAAACAAGCAGGGGAGACATGAGGAGCAGTTGGGGGGGGGCAAAGCAGAGGGAGGAAAGAGCAGCTGAGCACCAGCAGAGCCACAAGCGAGTGTGACTCGCTCTAAGCAGAGCGGCAGTTGCCTGCTTGTTTATGTAGGATGTGGGAGAGGAGCTCTTCCCCCACATAACTACAGGCATAGCCTTTCAATTATTTGCAAAAATAGTTGCTGTGCACACTGCGCAGTCCTGCAACCAATCTGGCAACTAATATCCTGTATTAAAACGTACACTGCATTTGGGCCCACAACTGTACCCATTCTCTATAACCACTGGCAAGCAATTTCAGATGTGATGCCTTAGAATTGCTAAGTAGTAAGCATGCCAAAAATAATAATGGGACCATGGGTCAAGCTGAAACTATGGGAGTACTACAGCATCCTGACTGAAACTGGAGCTGTCTCTTCCGAGAAAGCTAAGTTTATCCCCATAACCAGTTCCCTTTTTTACCCACTAGTTGTTTCTGATCTCTGCTGCCAGATTTTCTAACTCCTTTAACAGCCTCCTGTGGCACCAACTCAAACCCCTTACTAAAATTGAAGGAGAAAAATGCAGCTCTCTGGACATACAGAGCTATCACTGGCAAACTTCCGGAGTACATTGTTGATTGCCTGACTCTCAATATGCCTGGAACCTATGCCCTAAGAAGCTGTTCACTGATTTCTCTGAAAGTGCCCAAAGCCCTAACACGTTTTGGGAGAGCTGCCATAGGATTCGTTTTACCATCACTCTGGAATGTACTACAGAAATCATTGAAACTGAGGACTCCTGTTAGTATTACTGTGTTTAAGACCTTATACTCAAAATACATTACAGAAGCCTGCAACTGCTTCCAACTATCCTAGCTCTGGAATGTGCTACAGAAATCACTGAAACTGAGGACTCCTGTTAGTCTCACTGTGTTTAAGACCTTATACTCAAAATACATTACAGAAGCCTGCAACTGCTTCCAATGATCCTTGCTGACTTATACCCCCCTTCCACATCCTCCCTGCTTTTCCCATCCTCCTTCCTTCTTGTATCAGTGCATAACTTGACCCTGAGCCACCTACTTATCTACCGCCCTAAATCTCACCCTCCCTCAAACACATATTCCTTGTATACCCACAGCATCTCATTCCTTCGCTCCTAGTATTATCCCAGTTCCAGACCACCCCCCCCCCACTGGCTGCCCACTTCTCCTGACACATGTCTCCCCCTTGATACGCCTGGGTCTTTTTAAACTGACTATGTATGACTGTTTGCTTGTAGCATCCACTTCAACTAATCTCTTCGCTGGACGATAATGCCTTTACCTTACAGGAATACTAAACCATGTATGTTGTTGTTGTATCTAGTATACATTTTTACTGACTTGCTACCTTATTGTTATGTATTCCCTTACCAACTGTCTTTTACCTGAACCCAAATGTATTTTTACTTATCCTGTCTATTGCAGGCCTACCTGTACTGTTGGACTCTTGCATCTACTGTCTATTTGTCTGTATATAAATGCATTGTTACTTGACTTGTGTAATGCAGGTCCACCTTGTAAATGAGCTTGCTCAATGGTGTTCACCTGGATAAATAAAGAATTTAATTGATTGATTGAATAAAGGCCCCATTATATCCCCCACTTCCTTCAATGCTTTGCTAAAACTGAAACTGCAGCTGCATCTTCCAAGAATGCGGAGTTCATCCCCATAACCAGTTCCCTTTCCTATCTACAAGTTTTTTCTAATCTTCTCTCCAGATTTTCCAGCTTCTTTAACAGCTTTGTGTGGTACCAAATCAAACGCCTTACTGAAACTGAAAAAAAAGTAAAGTCACTGCTTGCCCTGTTACCAACCCCCCTTGTTACCCAGTCAAAAATACTAATAGGTTGGACTGGCTCAATCTACCTGCTACAAACCCATGTTGTTAGTAGTCCTGTGACCTGGAATAAGAGATGCTTGTGAAGTTGGTTTGTTATTTAGAATGGGGATTTACCTCCCACCCACTTGGATATACTGAGCCATGTGCTCTCTTACTGTAAAGATTTAAAATACTCGGCACTGTTTTAATAATTCGGTATGTAGTGTTACATTTTTTAAGCTGGGAGTCAGTGTTCCACATTGCATGAAAATATAGAGCGGTGGTAATGGGGAGGAGCTACCAGTGGGCGGAGTCAGTCGGGATGCAATAAATGCATAAGAAACAAGAAATAAGAGTAATATGATGATCTGTAGGCCTCTGTAGTGTGCAGTAGCAAAAGAAAATGTACTGGAAAACCTCTGCATTCTAGTTGCAGGCCTGGCAACAGTTTGTGACAGTCTTGACATTTTGGTCCAGCCATACTACAACTCTTTACTAGTGCCTGCAAGGCCAAGATCTAATCTTCGGTTTCGCAGTCCTGCCCATTGAGCTGTAGCTTCCAAATAAGGGAAACTGTCAATATCAGGGCCCTCAATTGAGATAAGCATAAGTGCATTTAGCACACTGGCACTTAATCTATTTCGTTCTTGCGTTTTTATTCGATTCAGTGCAGAAAACCCCCTCTCACAATCTGCAGTTGACATTGGTATTATCATTGCCAGTTCTGCCAAAGTAGATATGTTTGGATACAGGTCTACATACTTAGTAGTTAGAGCGTGCAGCACATCGGAAATAGTCTTAAAGGCCATCTTTTCCGTGAACATGAGACTACGCAGGGAAGCCCATTCCAGTGCAGAAGCACCTACATGCACACAGTAGCATACTGACCAAGAATAATCTCAAGGCTATCACTACCATACCCTTCCAACTCTTCAATATCACCTTCCGGTATTATGCTGGGGTCAAAGATACTGAACGCATCCAAAAGTTCTGTGCTTGGAAACCTTTGCTCAATTTGAGCAATTAGGGCCCTAATAAACTTGTCATGCACAGAGGTTCTGAAATGATGTAACTGTGGTTCGCTAAATGGCAAGTTCAGGCCATTATCATTCAGGAGTACTAGTTCAGGTGAAACGGAGGAGAAGTACTGACCAGGTACCAGTAGGTGTGCCCTAAGAATCTCTAAAGTGGAACGTAAATGTCTCTTTATATCAGTAAAATTCAGAGCTGATGTTTGAAAGCATTTAGATAAGATGCTAAGGTATGGAAGTATGTCACACATCATGCATAAAATAGAGAAAAACTCCCAATTTTCCACCATTTTTCTGTAGGCCCACAGCTTGGGGATCATGCCTTTCAGAGGCCTCTCTATGCAAGGACGTAACAACGGATGGGAAAATCTTCCTTAGTGTGTCACATGCTGCATCATGGGACTACCACCTAACTGCTTTTGCCTGTTTAGGCTTTAAAACAGGGTTTTCCATTACCTGCTGAATTTCTTTCACAGCAGCCATGCGAACAGCAGAATTTTCATAATATTTGTATAAGTGATCTAGTGTTTGATTAAACTTTTAAATGGCTTTCACTTCATTTGCTGCTGCCTTTACAGCCAAGGCCTCCCGGTGAGCCATACAGTGATTTTCAACAAGAATTGGGCTGACTTCTTTCAGCTTTTTAGCCACCCCGTTTTCCCTGCCCAGCATAACGGCTGCTCCATCACTGCCTAACCCTGCAAGGTGATCAATCGAGATTTGATTGTTATCAGAGAACTCCAGCATTTTTTTAACAATTGTGACTGCCTTTCCATCAATTAGTTCCTCAAGTCCCAGGAAAGAAACTCTGGGTTTCCGTTCTTTGCAGTACATACCATACAAAATGAGCTGCTTCATAACAGCAATATCAGTTGTTTAGTCCACAAATATGAAAAATCTGGCAGCCTTCAAATCTGTAAGAACTGATCTCTGACCACCTCACCCAGAGAGAGAACCATTTCTCTGACAGTTCGATCAGAACGATATTTAACAGCATCAGCAATATGTATATTGTCTAGGTATTTGCATCCCAATGATTTGGCGAGATCCAGCAGTGAGCCATATTTCGTTTGTGAGGCAGCTCATTTTTTATTAGCCAGTACATGCAACGAAGGGATGCCACAAAAGCTTCTTGTTCCAGGGTCAGGGCCTGCTGCATTGCCTGCTCTATTCCACCTTTTGAAGCAGAAATTCAGCAGTTAGCTTCCAGTTTAGAAGCAACAACGTGAACTGAACTGTTCTGATGCCTTCTTATAGCATCTTCTCTGAATGTCTTACACCCACTGAGTACCCAAACTGTTCCTGATTTGGGCATCTGTTTATGTTTTATGCAAAATGCACAAAACATGCCATCATTTTCTTTGTACTGTAACCAACAGTATTTGTTAAGCCAGCCAGTATAAAATCCTGTTGCTCTATGCTTAGAGGTGTTTTTTTCTGTATTACAGGAGGAAGAAGTGTAGGAGTTTTTGGACAATGACGCCGATATCAACTGGACCAACTGGCATTGTCCCAATCGACTCACAATTGTCATCTTGATCAGGATGTTTCCGTTTTGAGTTAATTTGAAACCAAAGTTAGTTAGTTTCTGCATTGTGTACAATAAAGCTTTTTTTTCCTAGTGTTATCGTGTGTTTATTTGTCAATACAGAACGAGGTTTGGTAATGCTGGCTGAGCCCCAAATATTTTTCCCCACACAAATATTTTTTGCTCCCTGAATCAGGGACAAGTGACCACTGACGAGCTTAGACTAAGTGCACAACCTGACTAGTGGTGCAGACCCCCTGTTGGCACAGTTAAGGAGACCAGAATTTTTTTCCCCCCACACAAATATTTTTTTGCTCCCTGAATCAGGGACAAGTGACCGCTGATGAAGCTTAGACTAAGTGCACAACCTGACTAGTGGTGCAGACCCCCTGTTGGCACAGTTAAGGAGACCAGAATTTTTTTTCCCCCCACACAAATATTTTTTTGCTCCCTGAATCAGGGACAAGTGACCACTGACGAAGCTTAGACTAAGTGCACAACCTGACTAGTGGTGCAAACCCCCTGTTGGCACAGTTAAGGAGACCAGAATTTTTTTTCCCCTCACACAAATATTTTTTTGCTCCCTGAATCAGGGACAAGTGCCCACTGACGAAGCTTAGACTAAGTGCACAACCTGACTAGTGGTGCAGACCCACAGACCCCCCACACAAATACAAAACAAATCTCTTGTGGAGGGCTGTAAAGTGCACCAAAACACTTCTCTAAGAGTCATTGACTCAAATCAGCTGCTGCTCTGTGAAGTCCACACAATGATCTTTCCCTCCCCTGCCCACCTCACTCAGCCACCTTCAAAGTACTAAATTAATAGATAGTTTTCACTGTGATCAACACTGCTAGACTTCAATACAGATTTGTTTTTTTTTTCTGGGGGGGATTAGCTGCCTGCTGTCACATCAGTAATACTATAGCCCCAACTCTCACATGCTGAAAACGATCATCTCCTTAGAAGACTCACAGTCACACTGGCAAAAACCCTCGAGTGGCAGCAGACTACTTTACTGGGACTTACCCCTAAGTGTTGTAGCTGCTCCACTATAGGGCGTCTTAGCTGTCACTCTCCTACTTCCTCCGTGATTCATTCCACAATTTGGCGCCTTGCATAGTCTGCTGACTGCTAGACCAACAACCCCATGATCACCGACTTTGTAACTTCCTGACTGCGGTTGCGTGCCTCGTGACCGCGTGAACCAGCTGCCTGCGTGTGCGCTCCTAACGTGCACACTCCTAGTGTGCGATCGTGAACCGTGAACATTTAAAGGGACAGTAGCGCTAAGCGCTACTAGGGTAGCACAGAGCAGGAAAGAGTGGCGGCAATACAAAATGAGAGGCGGGCATTCAAGATAACATGGCGGCCCGCCTCTCATTTTTAATGAATGGGGATCACTGGGGAGTTATACTGCCAATCTTGCTTGGATGTTCTGAGCTTCCAATACAAACAACACACAATTCGGACTGAAAAGTGCCAGAGTATTTAAACAGAAACTCTCATTTGACAAACAGCTTAGGTAAAATATAGCCGATGTAAAATTTCTGAAACAGGATCAAAGTCTCAGATAAATGTGAGCAAAAAATGATCTGAACTGCTAAAGTGCTAAGTTACTACAAATGATGCAGCTGTTGTTGATAACAATTACATGCTTAAGTAGTTGTTTAAAACTGTTGCAGATATTAAAGTGCACTCAGCACTTTAGCAGCTCAAATAATTTTGGATTGCATTTATCTGAGACTTTGATCCTGTTTGAGATTTTACATTGGCTATATCTTATGTAAGCTGCTCATGGGACAAGAATTTCTGTTTAAATACTCTGGCACATTTCAATCCAAATTGCATACTGGGAGCTTGGTATGTCCATGCAAGATGGCTGGTGTACCCCCCCCCCCCCAGTTTAAATATTTAACATTACATACCAGAATATTAAAACTGCACTAAGTATTCTAAGTCCTTATATTACAAAAGTGCATAGCTTAATATGTCGGAGCAGAAAGGAAGTGAATCCCTATTCTAATAAGAAGCCAATTTCACAAGCATCTCTTGCTCCAAATGCCATAAAGAAACTCTTATTATCAGAACTTTATTTACCAGTCACCATTTTAAACCTGAAGAGTACAGTAAAAAACTATCACCGTTAGTGCCTCTATGTCTGAGGAACTGTGAAGGTGCAATATCCTGCTTTTTTCCCCTCTGCATTTGCACTTTTTATTACATCTTGAGGCCTCATTTAAAAAATACTGTTGTGGGGGGGTTGGGGCAGGGGCAGCCTGCTCAAGAATATGCAACCACAAACAGGTGCATAGAAACCCCAATGCAGCATTTGTCAAATGACGCCACAAAATATAATAAAGTGCAAATGCAGAGGGAAAAAGTACAAAACATAGGCATGTCATTTAAGGAAATTCATTTGACGGGTGGATGTGATTGAGAAGCATCCAGGCAGCTGCAGACCTGCCAAATCCAACAGAGTACACAGGTCAGCAGATTTTCAGCAGATTTTCCATGTGTGCCCATGTTTGGAAATTTATCAGTACAAGAACATTGAGATAAAACAGTGTCGTTTAAACTTGTCAGGCTTCAGGATGCTATGGTAGTTTTTGTATTTTACACAGGAAAAGGGTAAAACATATATGTGCCTATTATGTTCTTAATCCCATGTTGCATCTGATGCTACAGAAAAGCTTAATAGTGCTTTACTATGTACACTTGCAGACACTTAAGTTTTATACATAGCATACTATTTTGTCAGGTAGAGCCTTTTCAATTTGTACTCCAATATTTAACACAATCTACAGTTGTCTCTTGTACTTCTCCCCAACGCACACATACCACCACCTGCAGAAGAAAGACTGAGTTCTTTGTACAGTTTCCCCCTGTAGTCTCTTGGCATCATTTTGGTAGATGCATGCACACATGCACACACACACACACACCAGTTCTGTGCCCTTGCTGCAAGACTTTGTTTGTTTTTAGGGCTGCAGTGGGCATAGCTCTGCAGACCTCTTGCTATGAGAAAAGGACTCCTGCATTCCTTCTAACTGAACAATATGTTGGAGTTATGACACAGTCTCCTCCCCATCTGTGAAGCACTCCGCTTGCTGTTTCTAAAGGCAGTTGCACGGCACTATTTTTATTTTCGGCAGTCACTGCAGAACACAGCACACTCCACCCTCACCTGACCCTCCCTCTCAGCACCCATCACCCCCTCCAAGAAACATAATTGTGACACTGGGGTGCCCAATCCCTCAGTGTCCTGATCACAAATCCACTTACAGATCCCCCCACTTGCCACACATGGGCTGTTATTTGTGTGTGTTTTTCTTCTTAAATTATATATATTAATAGTTCCCTCCCCCCACCCGACCCTCCCTCTTAGCACCCACCACCCCACTCCCTCTGGCACTGGGAGTGCACAATCCCACAGTGCAAGAATCCTCACTTTTTTTAACCTGTAAAAAAATCCATCAATGTCTTTTGCAGCCTTTACACTTCTCCCCACCAACTCTCCCACTTAGCAACCACCATCCCACACACCCCCAGCCCTTACTTACCCATTGGGATCCAACCCTGTAATCCTCGCTGGACCACAGACACGTCTTCACTCTTCAAAGCTGGACTGTGAACTGAAGAAACAGGTATGTGGTACAATGTATTTCAATGGGGTTTTGAACTTAGTGGCATAACTTAAGCATTTTTTCATATTTTGGGCCCACATTTTCAACATGCCTTTTCTGGATCCCTCCTAATGAACAATTGCACTGTCATTAGGCATATCTGTTCTGAAAGGTGATTCTGTGGTCCCTGAATAAAATCACCTTTTGGGCAGGAGTTGAACATTTTCTCTGCCCTTGTTCATAAGGTGGGGTCATAAGAAGGGGAAAATTTGGTGTAAAAATATTAAAAAACAATGTTGTATGAGCCTATGCTGAAAATTGCGAATGCAGGCTCATATCATTACAGCCCTCATGACTGTGTTAGCTGTCATTTTTCAAATCCTGGCAAAATGTTTTTTTCACATCTGAAAGGTGATTTCGCAGTCTCTGTGCGAAATCAACTTTCGGGCAGGGGATGAAAAATGTATCTGCCCTTGTTCATGAGGTGGGGCTCATAAAAAGTCTATGTCAAAAATTTGGTGTAAAAATGTTAAAAAACAACAACGTTATGAGCCTATGTTGAATTTTGCAAATGCAGACTGGTACCTTTGCTAAGTTTTAATATTTTTACCCAAGATTTGCAACATAGCCATTTCTTTACAGCACGTCTTGAATGTGACAGCTGTAATTTTTCAACTCTAGCCCAAAATGTGTTTTTGCATCCTGAAAGCTGATTTTTCACTTCCTGCATGAAATCACCGTTCAGGCAGGAGTTAAACATTTGCTCTACCCTTCTTCATGAGGCAGGGTCATAACAATGCTATGTTGAAAATTTAGTGTACAACAAATTTATGAGCCTACATTACATTTTGCTAATGCAGGCTCATAACATTAGTCATTTTCAATACTTTTCTCCCAATATCCTCCCATGCAGCCCTATCAGCTCTGGCCAGAGTTTGTTTTAGGTCATGTTTTTTTTTTTTGTTTTTTTTTAGTCTTTGGTAACTGGGTAAGGCCCACTAGGCACAAGTGCCTGTCTTTAGGGGTGACCTGGGAGCACTGAGTGGTTAAGTGACTTGCTCAGAGTCAAACAGTATGCAGGTGGAGGTTGTGAGAATCAAACCCAGGTCTGGTCTGCTGGATGTACTAAGCTTATTCACAGCTCATTACTCTAACCTCTAGGCTATACTGCCAGCATGTTATGTAAGATTGAAGTAGTAAGACACAAAGGGGCAAGATTAACGTCAGGTAATTATGTATTCACCTCCTGTCATTTGCAAGGTGTTAGATTTGCACAAATGTAGCTGTCGTCCCCTTTTTTTACAACTTATCCTTTCTCCCCAAACTCTCTCAACTGACCTTCAGACACCCAGAGCCCCCACTAGCTCCCCTTTACCTTGGTTCTGCATCCTGTCCCCCTCCTCCAGTGGGAGCCCCCTAGTCACATTGCCATTATAATCCTTTGTGTAAATCAAACTGTGCAGAGCCACTTGCCACCTCTATCCCCACCTGATGGCTGATGTCATGTCATTGCCTCTTGAGTTATCAGAAAGCAACTGGATATGAATGCTGGACATCCACTCATCCCAGAGGAGTAGAGTATCTCATAGGATTTTACTGACAGAAGAAGCTTTCCCAACTAGTCCTAGACAGCAAAACTGGACACTACAGTTGTGTTGCATGATTAACTTTTATTAGATGCAAGAGCAGTGAGCTTGTGACACTCCAAAAACACAGCCAAATGTTTTTGTGCCTCATGCACTTTGTCAAGATTAATGTCACCACAGTACAGCTCATGTTTTATGGGTGCCCCCAGTAGAGACAATACCTGAATTGCCTTAGCTTAATGTGGCAATATAACCAAATTCATAATTCAGTAAGTAAGTGACATAAAACCAACTCTATAAATAATGACAAAAAATGAAATAATAATGCTTCATAGAAAATGTGGATAAACCCACATAATTAATAGATGATCAAAGACATATATCAGTAAATTCCAAATACCAATTGGTAATGAATAATTGCAACATTACAGATGAGAGAGTGGTGCAAAAGGGATATGGATAAAAAAATCAGGGTGGGGGAGGAAAAGGAATCAGACTGACAACAAAAGTCAGAATGGGGGAGAGACAGGGGAGAGACCATGGAAAATGGGTGAAAAAACAAACAAACAGTCTAGTTCCATAAGCTGGACAATTGTGCAAGATGATATAAAGTGCAATACACATACAAACCTATGAAATTTGTTTTACTGTTCAAAGCAGCAGCATTTTGGGGGTGAACAATTCACCTCTGTATTGCTTGCTTAATTAAAAATTATATTGGGCTTCAGCTGTCTCCATTTTTGGGTTAAAACACTGAATCTGAGATAACCATAAAGATTGCTGCTGTAACATTTAGCTTAATAAGTATCGAAGATGCGCAGTATAAGGATTGCTACTGTGACATTTAGACTAATATGTATCAAAAATGTTTCATATGCTATTTATTTGCACGGTCAATATAGAGGTGACTTGTTCACACTACATGCTGCTACTTTGATTGGTAAAAACGTTCATTGGTTTGTATATATATTGCACTTTATATAATATGGCACATTGTTTGTTATTTATTAAGGCATAGCTTTGTACATCTTCTCCAACTTATGGAGATGGATTGTTATGTTTTTTTCATGTATTTTCCATGTTCCCTTCCCCAGCTCGCCCCTCTATTCTGTCTTTTGTTGGCAGTCTGATTTCTTGTCCTCTCCCCCACCACTGATTATGGATTTTTCATGCATATCCTTTTCGCACAACTCCATCATCTGTAATGTTGCAATTATTCATTACTAAATGGGCTTTGAAATTTATCTATGTATGTCTTTAATCATATATTTGTTCTGTGTTTTTTTCCCACATTTAATCCTATTATAAATGGTGCTATTTCTGTACTTGTTTTTATGAAACATTATTATTTGTATTTTTCATTACTTGTACTGGTGGTTTTATTATGTCACCTACTTACTGAATTGTGAATTTGGTTATATTGCCATGTTACGGTAATGCATTTGACAAAGCGTGTGAGGTGAAAAAATGTTTGTGTTTGGGGAAATGTCACAAGTTCACTGCTACTGCAGCTAATACAAGCTCATTCTGCAACAGAGCTGTTCAGTTTTGTTGTCTGGGACTGAGTATCTGAGCTTCTTCTGTGAGTACTGTGTATTCCATTTTTCTTGCTTCTGGCTCCAGTGATTTGTGCCTTAGTCTTCTGTGCTAAAGGCTGCATATCTCATAGGATTCTTTCCAGTCTCTGGCCAGCCCAAAGTGATAGACCTAGGCACAGGTCTCTAACCTGGGTTTCCCTCATCCTCAAAGCATAGTCAACACCCTTAAATGCCTTACTACTATCAGAACACACAGCAAAGCAGTTTATTAAACAAAACAAACAAACAAAAAAAATCTTACAAGACTTAGAAGGAAAATGAATAACATTTTCAGCATGTGCACCTGCATTCATCAACAGCAGACTGTGTGTGTGTGTGTGTGTGTGTGTGTGTGACCAGAATGATTCTGCTTGCAGTGCAGAAATCGCATACAATAGGTTCCAGATAATCAGGTAGTTGGATTCCAGTTTTGTAGTTAATTTTGTAGTATAACCATAGAAAAATAGAAACTGAGGGCAGATAAAGGCAGCTTGGCTCATCCAGTCTATTCATTTTCATTGTGATTGCTTTCGCTGTAGACCCTCCTTCGTCTACATCACTGTCTTTTCCACACCCTTCCTTTCCCTTATGATTCCCTTGTGCCTATCTCAGGCTTTTTTGAATCCCATCACTGTTTTTGCCCCCACTGCCTCCACTGGAAGACTGTTGCAGGCATCCACCACCCTTTCTGTGAAGAAGTATTTCCTCACATCTCTCCTGAACCTACTCCCCTCCAGCTTCATATGATGACCCCTTGTTCTAGAGCACACTTTTCTTTGAAAAATACCTCTGACCTGTACCTAATTCACCCCCATGAAGTACTTAAAGGTCTCGATCCTATCTCCCCTCTTCATCCTCTCCTCCAGGGTGTACATATTGAGCTCCTTTAGCCTCTCCTTGTAGGACTTTTGATGCAGACCCTGCACCATCTTGGTAGCGCTCCTCTGAACTGCATCTCCTCTGTCTGTGCCTTTCCTGAGATGTGGTCTCCAAAACTGGACACAGTACTCTAGGAAGGGTCTTACCAATTACCTATATGAGGGCAATACCACTTTCCTCTTCTTGCTGGTGATAACCCTACCTATTCACCCCAATATCCCACTAGCTCTCCCAATCGCTATGTCAAATTGTCTGGCCATCTTTAAACCATCCGATATGATTACTCCCAGGTCCCTTTCCTGCTTGGGCATTGTACGTATCTCCCTCCCATTTTGTACATCACCACAGGGTTTCTGTGACCCGAGTGCAATATTTTGTACTTTTTTGCATTAAACCTTAGCTGCCAAACTTTTGACCACTACTCCAGCTGTTTTACATTTCTTACCATCTTTTGAAGCCCCCCGGAGTGCCCACTCTGTTGCAGATCTTAGTGTCATCCATAAAGAGGCAGACCTTCCCTTCTAGCTCCTCTGCTATGTCACTAATGAAGACATTAAAGAGGACTGGCCCCAGTACTAACCCTTGAAGTATCCTGTTGGTCAATCTCCCCTCTTCAGAGCAATCTCCATTTACCACCACCCTCTGCCTCCTATCCCCTAACCAGTTTCTTTTCTAGGTTACCGCCTTATTGCCCACCCCCATGCTACCCAACTTGTTTACCAGTCTCCTATGTGGAACGGTGTCAAAGGCCTTGCTGAACTCTGGGTAGGACAATTCCACTGTCCCTCCATGATCCAACACCTTGGTTACCCAATCAAAAAAATCTATCAGATTTGTTGGGCATAACCTTCCCTCTGTGAAACCATGCTACCTTGAGTTCTGTAGTCCATAGGATTCCAGGTATTCCACAATCCTTTCCTTTAATAGTGTTTCCATTAATATCCCTACCACTGAAGTCAGGCTGACAGACCTATAATTGTCCACTCCCTTCTTTCTACCATGTTTGTGAAGTGGGACTACATCTGCTCTTCTACAGTCCTCCTGGACCATGTTGTTGTCCAGTGAACTGTTAAACGAGTCTGCCAGGAGTGCAGCCAGTACCTCCGTGAGTTCCTTTAGCACTCTTTGATGCACCCTATCTGGCCCTACAACTTCGTCCACCCTTAGATTACTGAGTGCTTTCCTGATCCTCTCCTCAGAAAAGGGACTGGTGTCCCCTTCCCTCAAAGCTCTTGGTGCCTATTCATTGTCCCTTCCCTTCCTTCCTTCCTTCCTTCTATTGTGAACATTGAGCAGAAGTACTTGTTTAAGCTTTTTGCCTTTTCTTGGTCCTCCTCTGTACAGTCCTCTCCCTTCCTCTTTAACTGTACAATTCCCTCCCTTGGTCTTCCTTTTCTCGCTAACTTACCTGAAAAATGTCTTGTCCCTTTTTGATATTGCCTGGGTTATTCTTTCCTCAGTCTGTGCTTTTGTGCTCCTTACTGCTTTGCTTGCCACCCTTGGGATCTACCTCAGGCTCTCTGGAGGTACCCTCCATCAACTGCAGCTAGTGCAGAATGCAGCTGCCAGG
Source organism: Neoceratodus forsteri (assembly GCA_016271365.2). Classification (NCBI taxonomy): domain Eukaryota; kingdom Metazoa; phylum Chordata; order Ceratodontiformes; family Ceratodontidae; genus Neoceratodus; species Neoceratodus forsteri. Next base: position 562,212,124 of record CM057458.1, read on the forward strand.
TTGTTGACGGGACAGCCTAAATACTGTCACAATACCCCGGTGTTGCATGAACTGCACTGGCTGCCTGTTCGATGGAGGGTTCTCTTTAAGGTGGGCTTGCTCACCTTGAAGGCCCTACATGGACTGGGCCCTGGCTGCCTGTTGGACCTTCTAACACCTGCTGCCCCGGTCCGCTCCCTCTGCTCCTCCTCTAGGGGCCTTCTTGCGATTCCCAGGACGAGGTTAAAAACTGCCGGTGACAGAGCCTTTAGTGCTGCTGGCCCCATCCTGTGGAATTCACTTCCTCCATCAGTAAGGCAGACCCCTTTAGTTGAGGCTTTCAAAGCCCGCCTCAAGACTTTTATTCAGCCAGGCATTCCCAGACACTGTTCTGTAAATAATGTCTCTGAGATATTTTAGATTTCTGCTGGTAAATTAGACCCCCATTTTAATGTTCTGATTTTAAGTATTTAACTGGAATGTTGATATTTTATTCATTGTGTTTTAATTGTTTCTGATGTATTCATTGTACAGGGCCCAGAGCCTCCGAGATTGAGAGCCTGAAAAATAACATTTGCCTTGCCTTTGCCTTGCTTCCATTTCCCCAGATACACTTCCCTTTCCTCTTCTCTCTGAGTTTCCTTACACTTTCTGAATGCCACTCTTTTTGCCTTTACCTTTTCTGATGCCTTCATTGAGAACCATAACAGTCTCCTCTTCCTTCTGCTTTTGTTTACCAACATGATGTACAAGTTTATTGCCTTTACTATGCCCTCCTTTAGTCTGAACCATTTGCCTTCCACCACACCCAGGACATCTTCCCCTGCCAGGTCCTTTCAGAGGTATGCTCCCATCTTTGTATAGTCAGCCCTTCTAAAATCCAGGACCCTCATCCTTGTGTGGTTGGATTCTGCTGCTCTTATATTAAACCACACTGTGCAGTGATCACTAGTCCCCAGATGACTTCCCACCCTGATGTCTGCAACACTGTCCCCATCAGTGAGCACAAGGTCCAGTATTGCCCCCCACCGAGTGGGTTCACTGATTAGCTGCGTGAGGAATGCTCCCTGCAGGGTGTCCAGGATGTCACCACTTCTAGCTGATGCTGCACCAAGAAGGCTCCAATCTACATCTGGCAGATTAAAGTGCCCCACCAGTACAACCAATACCACCTCCCCCTTTTCAGCCATTTTGCCAATAGCTTCTAACATTTCTTTATCTAAGCCCTTCCCCTGTGTTGGAGGCCTGCAGACCACTCCTATCTGAATAGCAGCTCCATTTCCTGACTTGAGAATGACCCACAACACCTCAGTACCCCCTTGAATTCCCTGCACCTCTGTCATTTTTATGTTTTCCTTGACATAAAGCACCACTCTCCCTACTTTCCTTCCTACCCTGCCCCTTCTAAACATCATATAGCCAGGTATGACCATTTCCCAGACATGGTTGTCAGTGTACCATGATTCAATAATTGCCACAGTATCCAGGTCTGCCTCCATCATGGTGGCTTCCAGGTCTGGGATCTTATTTCCCAAACTTCTAGCATTGGCACACATGGTTTTTCAGATTTTGTTATCCCTTTTCTTGTCACTTCCCTCTTTTTCTAGCTGTTCCCCCTTCTTCGCCTTTTTATTTTGCCTGCTCCTCTTCTCCCCCTCCTGCCCTGCTAATTCCTTACTACACTGATTGTCTTGCATTCCGATGGGGTTCTCTCCTCTCGGGATCTCTCTAATCTCTATCACAGCCTGTTGGGGGGGGACAGTTTCTGCCTCCCCTTTGTCTTCTGCCACCCACCTTCGCTAGTTTTAAATGTTTATTAAAGTAACATTTAAACTGTCCACTGAGGACTGCTGTTCCCCTTCTGGATGGATGCAGGCCATCCCCCGGTATAAGCTCTGATCCCTCCAGGTGGAGCCCCAGTCCCCAGTGTAGCCATACTTCCCTCCTGTCTGTACCATTCCTCCTACCATAAGTGAAAGTCCTTAGTGTGGAGCTCCCTCTCCTTCCCCTGTTGTAGACAGGCAGCACTTCTGTAAAGGCTGCAGTGTGTGTTGCCTGCCTAAGACCCTTCACCAGTTCTCTAAACTGTTCTTGCCCTGCTCCTCTCCCATCCATAGCTAGGTCATTCATCCCCAGGTGGACAATGACATCCAGCTCCCCCTTCTGTCCTATTGCCCTTGCAATATGTTTTACATGCTTCCCAGCCCTCTGAGTCATTACACCAGGTAGGCACTTTACCTCCCTCTCTACCCACTTTCCTTTTCCCAGCTCTAACCCCCCCTGACAATAGAGTCCCCCAAAGTTGCTTCCTCCTTCTCTGGGGTCTTCTTGCCCCGGGACTCCATTAGGGCAGATCCCCACATCCAAACTGTCCACCACCTCAGGTATCCTTCTTAGTAGTCCTGCTCTGCAGAATGGCATAGGAATTTGCTAGAGGTACCGGTTGAGGAATGTGCCTGTGAGTCTCTCCTCCCAGCCTTCCAGATCCAACCACCCTGTCCTCCTTGAGCCTACCATAGTTCAACCACTCCTCCTTTCTAGCATCCTTTGAGGCAGTTTTGTCTGGCTAAGTGACCCATGTGTAGGAGAAATGACTCCTAGTCAATGCAACTTTGAGTCTAGCAATGTTCTCCTGACTCTTAGCTAGTGCCACCTGAAGCCTAGAGACCAGTTCTCTCCACCCAGATAGATGCACACAGATGAGGTAGGACTGCAGTCTCCAGAAGATCTCCCTGTAAACTGCCACTTCCAGCCACTACATTGCACCACTCCCCACATTTCCTTTTATCCTGCTTTTCTTGTGCTTACTGTCCTCCTGTCCCAGACTTCAGTAAGGCTATCATACTAACACTCAGCAAAAGCAAGCCCCAAAACCCTGAGCACACTAATACCCAGCAACTGTTTAACAGCAAGCCCCTACACACAAAAATACCCAACAACCATTCAACAGTAAACCCCTATACCCTGAAACACACTAATACCTAGCAACAGTTTAACAGCAATCCCCTAAACCCAGAAACACACTAATACCCTGCAGCAGCTTAATAGCAAGCCCCTAAGCCCACAATCACACTAACCTCTCAAATGCTTAGCAGCAAGCTCCAAAGGTACAGCCTCCTTACAATGCAACCTCCAACCAATACAGGCATACCTGGGATCCAATGATCATGGGTCAATTTGGTCCACTTGGGTCAGCAGGGGAGCAGTGTGACTGGCTACTGGCCATCTTGTTGGACTGACTCCAGTGGACAGACTCTGATGTCCTTTGTGGGTATGTCTTTAGCATGGGGGGCCACAGCGTAGAGGGTCACTTAGTGGTTACTTCCTTTTGAAGCAGTCAAAGGCTGATTGGTGAATGGTGGAGTGTTCCAGTTGGTTCCCTGGAGCATGGGAGGCATCTCCTCTTCCTTGATTGGCTCCCTCCTGATCCTCCTGTGCTGGCTGAACTCCAGTGCTCCAGTGCTCCAGTGCTGTGAGCTGCAAAACAACAGCACAACAGCTCTCTGTGAGAAGGAGGGAGGAGGGAGGGCTTCTGGCTTCAGAAAGTTCCTGCTCCTCTTGGTCGATCTGGCAATGGAGCACAGTGAAAGCAGTGGGGTGTCTGGTAGTTTTAAAACCCCAGGACTGCTTCCTGCTTCCTCAAGCCATACTCTGACTGGATCCCTGGAGGGCGAGTGGGCATCTCCTCTTTCTTGATTGGCTGCCTCCCAGTCCTCCTGTACTAGCCAAGCTGTGGTGTTCCGGTGCAGTGAGCCACAAAGCAACTGTGCAGCAGTTCTTTATGAGAGGGAAGGAGGGATCCTGGCTTCAGGCAGAGCCTCCTCCTCCTCTCTGTCAATCCGGCAGAGGACTGGGGACAACAGGGGCAGATCCAGAATTTCTTTAAGGGCATAGCACTTCTTGTCAAGGGGTAGCATTTTCCCATAAAAAATACAAAATGTTCCATTTTAAAACTCAGATTAGGCTAAAACAGCTGCTGTTTGCAGGCCTAAGGTGATAGTGGTTGCTACTTCACTACATAACTAGATCCACTAGTGATTACCAATGTGTCTGTTGTATTAGGAAGAAATTACTTGGTTCTCTTTGTCTGCTTGCTCATTACAAGGGAAAATTGTACATGAAAACATGAACTATGACCACCCAGCCTGGCTAAAAGCAGACATATTAATGTTGTGTTACCTTTTGGTTTCCTGGTATTGTCCCATGTCGTTGTTTGTTTATGGTTTTACATTCTACATTGTGCAAAGGGCTGCAACTGAGCCATCACCAAATGCACAACCAAAGTTCATGAAACTACCCTATAAATTGGTCTTCAGTAAAATTAAATACAACAAAAATGAATTTCTGACTATATTTGGAATTACAGTGTTCTGGTTTCTCCCTTAAACTTAAAGGTAAAAACTTCATTTATCATTTGTTTTCAAGCTGTCACCAAGATGCTTCAGTGAAAAGGATCCTGTCATGAACAAAAGATAAATAGTTGTGTAGTCCCTCAAGGGAAAACATACTACACAGTAGATGCTTTGTCATGAGAGAGTCTTGAAAATTCTTACTTGATTCTGACATCAGCTCATTTTATTAAGAAGCTTATGGTTTAGCTATGTAAGAACATCATTTATTATTTGGTTTTTAATATGGCACCATTATTTTTCAGTAAAAAGTATCCCGTTTTGAACAAAAAAAACTAAATTGTAGTGTAGTCCTGCAAGGGAAGATGTACTGTACCATGCATGAGCAATTTTGTCTACAGAGGATTTTGAAAATGTTTACTTGCTTTTTTCATCAGTCCATCTACATTATGTAAGGAACTCGTACTATGCTTGAAAACATTAAAATCTTAACATAGTAATGTAAGGTCAGAAAGGACTCTAGGTCCACCATATCTGCCCCTCTCCCGCTTCCCAAGCAGAGATGAAATAAGAAATCATTACACCATACAAGATGAAATAAGAAATCACTACACCATACAAACACATACCAATATATGGGGAGTCTCCAAAAATATTATAGAGGTGACATTGTCTCAGCTCTTAGGAACTGTAAGAAGATTAGAAGTGATGTAGCTGGCATAATGTGCTACAGTATGCACCGCATATAATGGACTACTTTGGCCACCGGTATTACGTCCGTTACAACTAGTGTTCACTACATCCATTTTGCCATTACATGTGGTTCTACTCCATTGCTGACGTGGTCGACAAATGACATACAGTACAGACATACATAGCTTGTGAGTACAGCTCTTTTAGAGTGAAGTGTTAGCTTTTTATATGGAAGGCATACTAGTAACAATAAAACAATAAACAAATTAAAAAAATTAAAAAATGCTGCATGCTGTACCATGTTCTAATTGGTAATGCTCAAAATGTTGTACAGGATCTAGTGCTCTACCTGCAAAGGGCTAAAATAATCCACTATGCTGGTCTGCTTAGTGCTGACTTTTGTGTACTTCTTCCACATGGACTCCATTAGAGAGAGCTGGTCCCATTTCAGAATGAGGTTGTCCCTCTGTTTGACTGCACAATGCAGAGTGAACAAGGCACTCCTCACATCTGCCGGGGTCTCTTGCACATCCATCTCATGCTCTTCCTCCTCCATCTCATGCTCTTCCTCGGACTGGACATCTTCTGATCTAACACTTGACTGGAGCCCTTTGACAGTCTCGTTGATGTCATCAACATCAGACGGATGAGCTTCATTGCCTAGGTGACAGATCTCATCAAGTGCTTCTGATGACAGCACCACCTGTGAATTTTCCTCAGGTAAATCTTCTGGGTCTTCAATTTCTTTGGCAACTGCACCAATAGAATTATCAGTCACAAATCCACTCTTTCGAAATCAGGATTGGATTGTCTTCATTGAGACTTTGTTCCACACCTGCTGGATTAGACGCACCGCATTTATCAAGTTAATGCGGTGAACACAGATTGAAGCTGTGCTCTCCTCATCCCGATCAAGCATGTCCAGCAACTGGCCACTCATCAGGGTAACATAGTGGCACTTGAAACTGTAAATCACACCCTGATCAAGTGGTCGCATTATGTTGGTTGTGCTGGGTGGGAGGAAAATAAGCTTTATGTTCCTGAGACCAGTGACAGGAAGGTGGGAGCTGCAATTATCCAGGAGAAGGGCAGTCTTGCAGGACTGGAGAGTATGGTCCCAGTTTCTAAGCCAGGCTGTGAAAATCTCCCCGGTTATCCAAGCGGCCTTGTTGTTTCTATAGATGACCGGGAGGTTACGAACCCCACGGAAGCAACTGGGCTGGGCACTTTTACCGATGATTACGGGGGTCTTTTTTTTCAGAACCTGCCCTGTTACAGATTAACAGAACTGTAATCCATTCCTTGGCTTTTTTCAAACCAAGTGGTGCCTCAGACCTGAATGCTAAAGTGCCATAGCCTACACATCTGAAGAACAGCCCAGTCTCATCAGTGTTAAAAATAATGTCTGGGCTGTAACCAGACAGTAGCTACAGTAGTACGTCTCTTAGCCAGGCATCTGCTGCACTATTGTCAGCATCTAACTTCTCTTCTTGGATCTTATGGAAGCATATGTTGTGGCGTTGTTTCCACCTACGAAGCCACCCATCAGTAGCTTTGAAGTTAGTTTTCCCCAGTGCAGCAGCCAGACTATCGACCTTCTGAAGCAGGGGAGGCCCACTAATCAGTGCCTCCCTGTCACAGACATTAGTAAACAACCTGAGCAGCGCCTCCTCCACATCATTGTCTTTTCCATCTCTTTTGTGCTTTTGCTCAGGGTTTTGATTACTGTGCCAGTCTGCAAGCAACTTATCTTTGTTCTTTAGCAAATTAGAGATGGTAGACTGTGGCATAGAAAAGTGACAGTTTAAGTCTCTCACACTCAATTTTAGGAGTTTTTCTATAGCATTGTTTATCTCAATTTTCTTGGATAAAGGAAGACAGGTTCTCTTACCCAACAACATTTCTTTGACAGCATGGCACAGCAACACAGCAAAGAAAGCAGGTAGAACATGTTTGGGGCAGCATGGAGGGTACTTAAGTAGGGGAAATGATTGCTTGATTGAAAGTTTAATTGATTCAAATTATTTTAATGGGCTTTTCATGGGGTTAGAAACACCAGGCAGCAGTATCCAATTAACCATGAAACTGACAGCACTCAGAAAAGGTGCTAACTGCTCTCTCTGGCGGCTGTTACATGTGGAATTACAGGTCCACTACAGCTATTAATTTTAACATAGAAATAATAGGATATGGCATTTGGCAATATTAATCTGTCCATTAGAAGCAGCTGTCCATGACACCCATGTCCGTTAAAAGTGGCACATACTGTATATAAAAATAATGGATATGCAACTGTGTGTTATGGATTTGTTTTACACACCCGAGATGTGTGATGACCCATAAACCTCGAGAGTGAAGCTTGAGAGGTTTGTGAGGTCATCACACACCAAGGATGTGTAAAAAAAAATCCATAAGAACACAGTTGCTTATCTGTTATTTTTTATCATTACTGGTGCAAGGAGTTAGTCCCCAAGATAGTACAGTCTCTCCCCTACCTACAGACACACTTGCTCTCTCTCTGCCTCACTTGCTCTCTCCCTCTCACTTGCATGCGCACATAAACACACACACACACACTCTTTCTCACTTGTTCTCTCATAGGGACTTTTCTTTCAAACTGTTAGCTATGTTGTCAGCTATGGCCGACCTGGATCAGACTCGGCACCTCCTGATCCGGAGACACAGTGCGATCAACCATATATATATATATATATATATTTTTATATTTATGTAACCCTGGCGCCATTATACTGTGGGCTTCTACCCCTACCTGTTTCCCTGACTGCAGGTTGAGGGGCCTTAGAATGCCAAGTGGTTTGACCATTAATGATATGCTCACACTCAGCCCACTTACCACAGGGTCTGGATCTCTTGCACGCACCCTGTGCTCCCCCTGTAAAAGACAGTTTCACAACCACCATGCACTTTAAGACAATTTGCATATATCTTATCACTGTAAGCAGAGTAATAATATGCTCATGGCTCAGTTTAAATGTGAAAACATCAAGCAGGTTTATTTAGGGAAAGTTTAACAAGGGAGGGAGAGAATCAAAGTAAAGTAGTAAAGCACTTGGCATGTATTAAATTGTTTAGCATTAACTCCAGTCCATTCACAGTGTAGAGAGTTCTGAAAGAACTCAGAAAGCTGAAGGTGAATAAGGCCGTGGGGCCAGACGGCCTCCACCCGAGGATATTAAGGGAGCTGCAAAGGGAACTAGCAGCACCTCTGGCAGCCCTGTTCACAGAGTCACTCAACATGGGTGTGGTTACAGAGGACTGGAGGAAGGCACACGTAGTCCCACTGCACAAAAGCGACAGGAGGGAGGAGGTGGAGAACTACAATCCAGTCAGCCTCACCTCAGTGGTGGGAAAGACCATGTAGACACTGCTGAAAGAAAGGATAGTGGCACACCTGGAACCCAGGGGTGCTCAGGATCTGAGGCAACATGGATGCACAGCAGGAAGGTATAGAAATCTGATAGATTTTTTTCATTAGGTGACTAGGGAAGTAAATCAGGGAGGGGCAGTTGACATTGCCTATGTAGACTTCAGCAAAGCCCTTGACACCATCCCACATAGAGGGCTGATTAACAAGATGGGTAGTCTGGGTGTGGGAGACAAGGTGATGAACTGGGTTAGGAGCTGGTTAACAGACAGGAGACAGAGGGTGGTGGTAAATGGGGTACAGTCTGGGGAGGGGGGTTGCCAGTGGTGTACCACAGGGATCAGTACTAGGACCAGTCCTGTTCAATGTCTTCATTAGTGACATTGCAAAGGGTCTGTAAGGAAAGGTCTGCCTGTTTGCAGATGACATCAAGATCTGCAACAGGGTAGACACTCCAGAAGGGGTGCAGAAAATGAAGAGGGACCTGGAGAAGCTTGAAAGATCATCAGAGATGTGGCAACTGAGGTTCAATGCAAAGAAGTGCAAAATAATGCACCTGGGTAGAGGGAACGCTGGGGAGAGCTACAGTTTGGGGGAGCTGACTGTTGCCAAGAGGAAGGGATCTAGGGATTATCATCTCTGATGACCTTAAGGTATCAAATCAGTGTGCAAAGGCAGTGGGGGCAGTGGCATGCTGGGGTGCACAGGTAGGGGTATCACTAGCAAGAGGCTGGAGGTGGTGATGCCATTGTATAAAACATTGGTAAGGCCTCACCTAGAGTACTGCCTGTAGTTTTGGTGGCCATACCTGTGCAAGGACATAAACAAGGTGGAGACTATCCAGAGAAGGGTGACAAAGATGGTGCAGGGCTTGCACCACAAAACATATGAGGAGAGTCTAATGGACCTCAGTATGTACTCACTGGAGGAGAGGAGACAGTGGGGGGACATGATTGAAACTTTCAAGTACCTCAAGGGCATCAACAAGGTACAGGTGGGGGACCTTTTCCCATGTAGAAAGAGTACTAGAACAAGGTGGCACAATATGAAATTGGAAGGGGGTAGATAAAGAGGTAATTTGAGGAAGTTTTTCTACACAGAATGAGTAGTCGATGCTTGGAATAGTCTGCCACAGGAGGTAGTGGGGGCAAGCACAGTGGAGGGGCTTCAGCATGCCTGGAACAGGCACAAGGGAACCTTGAAAGGGAAGGATGTGATAAAAAGTCATTGGTCACATGGGGTCAGTGGCTACATACCATGTATAGGGCCTACGAGCAGACTGGTTGGGCCTACCGGTACTTATCTGCTGACAATTTCTATGTTTCTACGTTTCTTAAAGTCAAACAAGCTCTGCATTCACAGTCCTGCAACTACTGGGTACTCAGATTGTAAACAGGCATGCCTGATCAGTGCCGCGGGTTGGTCGGCATTGCAGTTGGTTAGTGCTCTTGATGGAATAAGTCAATTAGACATGAACAATGCATTTAAAACACTTAAACCCTTTGTATCTGTGGCCAGTTGGCCCAGTAACTTTAAACTGGAAACACAGAATTAGATGGTATCATAAATAATTGATTGCTGGTTGCAGGGAGTTACCCTGGTTTTACTCACTGTACCCCAACAGATGAAGGAAAGCACTAACGAAATCAAGACACGTTGCTCTCTTGAGTAGTAGGTGGGGACCGGGGCCAGCATGACTTCATGGCCTTCCCCTATAGGTGGCTGCAACCTGCATTTAGCTGCATCACGGGGCTGACTCCCTGAATCTGGATGCTTGCCAGGATGGTCCGGCTGCTGGTATAGTAACAGTCAGACTGGGCCTCTGGTAGAATCGACCCAGTTGAAGAAAATGTCTTTTAACAGTTAAGGCTGCATGCTGGTGAACCATCCAGCTGTGTTTTAAACAAACTTCCTTACTGCACAAGGCTGGCTCCCTCTTAAGCACAGGAGTCCCTGAAGTAATTTCTCCACCCACGTGGTAGGCCACAATCTCGGTAGTTGAAGACCAGAAACTTTCTCTTTCAGTGACTTGTCAGTCTTTTTCCAGCTTTCTGGCTGCAGAAACCTTTTGGCCTGCTTTAAAAGGAAGTTCCAGGACAATTGATCCTCTTTTAGGCCGAAAATGAAGTCACAGGAGGCAATACAGGCCTCCCCCTGCGAATGGTGACAGGGCCAAGCAGGGTCCTCTCTCCTCAGAAACTCAAGCTGCAATGCACCTGAATTCAACAGTTCACTGAGGTAGCAAACTTCAGAAAACTCACAGGAAATGCAGGATGCCTTTAGCTTATTGTTCAGAATCATGAGTTGGCAAGGTATTACCTCAGAAGTCACACCGCAGTTACTGGTTCTGGTGCAGTTCACAAACTAAGACAGCATGAAGAAAAGAGTTTCTTATCTGTAGTTCTCTTTCTGCTGCAGGCAGATCGCTTCACTTTTTCTAAAGATGGCTGTCAAAACAACTGGTTCAGCACTGCCCTTAGATGGGGAGGGAGTACAGGCCTCCCCTGGATCTACTCAGAGATCCTGCACTAAGCTCCTTGCTCTCTGGAAGCTCAAACTGATCTGAACCCAGACTGAAGACAGTCTAGGACAGTCTAGGGCCTCTTCAACTCCCCTACATATCAACTATGAAGATGGCTCCCCTCTTCCTACTGTGACCTCCCTTAAATATCTTGGAGTGACGCTTGATCCCCAACTGGACCTGGGCAGTCACATCCATAATGCCTGCAGTGGGAGTGAAGCCGCTAAGCTGGGGCTGGCCTACAGAACTGATGCAACCTCACCCAAGTGACTCGTCTAGCTCTTGCCAGGGTATTACTTCCCTCCCTCAGCTACTGGCTCCCCATATTTGCTCATACTTCCAAGACCCTCCTAAACAAGTGGAGCACGACGACAACAATATCTGTCGGTTTGCCCTGGCCGCCTCCTCACCCCATCACTGTGAACTCTATGAGAAGCTTGGTTGGCTATCCCCGGTCAATCACCTTAACTTTAGTACTGGGTGCCTCGCGAATGAAGTAATCAGCTCCGGTACCCCTCCGGAACTGGCCCGGATTCTCGCCCCTGCTGACCTCTCCCCCTACCTGCTGAGATTCCAGGGCCCCGGCCTACTAAATGTACCTACCACCCACACCATCATGGGGGACTGGAGCTTTGCTGTTCATGCTCCTAGGCTTTGGAACTCCCTTCCTGAAAGTGTCCGTACTGCCCCCTCTCACAAGCTTTTCTGGACCTCCCTGTGGGAACATCTTAAGCTGGTCTCTCGCTGTGAATGCCCAAAGCCTCCTTAGCACATAGCTCCCCGGGCCCACTGAAATGCTGGCTTCACCTCTCTTGCACTGGCGCCACCACTCTCGTGCTACTACCTCAGTCAAATCCCCCCACCTTACTGACCGACTCTATGGTGCTCCTACGCTCATGACTTCTTACATGCCCTGCTGGTCATTGTATTTATTTCAAATTTGTATCTTGCCCCCGGCAAGTAGAAACCGGGTGTACTTTCCACTCAAAAGTAAAACTGTAAAAACTGTCTTTCTCTCCTGCTGTTGTATTTAATATACTCGTCATACCCTATTGCTGTATTGATGTACCTGTTATACCCTATTGTACTCTCCCGGGTCGTTCCTGAAATAGGCATAAAACTTGTCTAGTGTACTTACCCGGTAAACAAAAACTAAATAAATAAGTTAGTGAAATCTGTATTCCGGTTGGCTAAGGGAGCTGTCAGTCACAGTTCTGGCACTGCCATTGGTCCATTTAGGCTCCATCCTGAAAGTTCACAGTTTCTCCCACAATGCACTTCAATTAGGACCCCTCCAGGCCCCCTGTGTACCGACTGGTCCAGCGAGAAAGTACAGGACCGATGATGGTGGCTCCCATCAGGGAGAACTGATACTGGCAATATTCGCAAGGTTAAACACTTTATTTATTTTAGCAACAGTAAAGAGTTAGCAGTAAATATTTACAGCACATGCTAGTGCTCCCTCTGCACTACAGTTGACAGCAGAGTAGAGCAGATTAGGGAACCGGAACCACCTGGCTGGTCGTAAGCTTCATTGCATTCAGACCCTAGCACAGGCTCTTACAACATATACACTGGCTAAAGCTCTTAAAGAGACAGCGCAGTGGCATGATATGGCACACCCACGCAGCGCTACAGCAGAACATCACCAACGTGGATTTATCATCCCTATCTGGATGTCTGCCAGGCAGTGGGCACAAGAGAAGCCCAGGGAGACACTTAATGTAAGTCCCCACAATTTGAGGGGAGGGAGCTACATTTAAAAGGCAGGATCAACCAGATAAAGAACAAAAAAAGTCCAGTAAAGATTGGGAGGCTAGTTAACAACCAAGGCCCTGTCTGGAGAAGGGGTTGTTACTCTGGGGGGTAAGGCAAGGCAATTTTATTTGTAGGGCGCCCAATCCCGGAGGCTCTGGAGAAACAGCATAAATAAGTAACACAATAACGATGCTTAAATATAAATATAACAATTTAAAATAAATTAAAAGGGTTTCAGACTGCCACAGCAGGGACTAGAACAGGATGTACTAAGAAAACTGGAAAAGCCAGGAAAAAGAGGTGGGCCTTCAGCCTCCACTTGAACACCTCAACTGAGGGAACCTCCCAGACAAAAGGTGGTAATGAATTCCACAAAGTCAGCTCAGAGATGTTGAATGCACTATCTCCTGAGGTCATGAACTGAATCCTGGGAATGTCCAGGAGGCCCCTTGAAGAGGAGTGGAGGGATGAGCAGAGGTCACCGGTGTCAGGAGTTTTGACAGGCAACCAGGACCCAGTCTGTAAAGGGCCTTAAAGGTAAGAAGACCCACCTTGAAAAGGACCTTCCACCTGACTGGCAGCCAGCGCAGAGTCCACAGGACCAGAGTCACATGACTGGACCTCAAGAGGCCCGTCAGTAACTGGGTCACCACGTTCTGCACTAGCTGGAGTCTGCGAAAGTTCCCTCCTGTGACCCCTGAAGTATAGAATGTTGCAGTAGTCAAGTTTGGAGGTCACAAAAACATGCACTAGTGTTAGCAGGTCCTCGGACGGAAAGAGGGGCTTAATCCAGGCAATGTTCCGCAGATGATAGAAACCACTACTAACAGATGAAACCTGATCTTCAAAAGTCAATCTGCTATCAAGGACCACACCCAGATTTTGCACCCTTGGGGCAGCCACCAATGGAGCAGAACCCTGGAAAAGCCCTGAGTCAGCCCCAGGTGGCAACCCATCACTTCTGTGACCAGGCTCGTTCACCAGTACCTCCATCTTGGCCGGATTAAGTATCAGCCAGCTGAAAACCTTCCAGTCGTTAATTTTAGCCAGACAGTTGTTGAGCACATCGACCACTCTTGATGTTCCAAGGGCAAAAGACAATTACAACTGGATATCATCTGCATAACAATGAAACTTCATGTTGTACTGTCAAATAATCTTGCCCAAGGGCAGCATGCACACTGCGAACAACACCGGCAACAAGATCGAGCCCTGTGGCACTCCATAAGACAGGGGCTTTGGAGAGGAGGAAAAAAATCCCCCATCACTACCCGCTGCACTCTGATTAAGAGATAGGACTCAAACCATGTGATGATGGTACTAGCAAGTCCACAAAACTCACAGAGCTGATCAAGAAGCACAATGTCAAATGCTGAGTAGAGATCAAGGGGAACAAAAACTGATCTGTCTCCTCTATTTCTAGCCCTGAGCAGATCATTATGCACACTCACTAGAGCTGTTTCTGTGCTGTGTCTAGCCCAAAAACCTGACTAAAATGGTTCATAGATGTCTAAGGACACCAGGTGATCCTCGAGCTGATGTGCCACTAACTTCTCAACAACCTTGCCCAAAAAGGGCAGGTTGGAGATAGGACAGTAATTTGCCAGGATGTCAGGGTCGAGGGAAGATTTCTTGAGGAGGGGGCTCACCAGTGCTTCTTTCAAAGCCACAGGGAGGATTCCCTCTGCCATCGAGCACCTGATAATCTTGGTGAACACCTGGCCCACAGCCTCGACACATCTCATTAAGAAATGTGTCGGGGCTGGGTCCAGTTCACAAGAAGTGTGCTTCAGCTCTAAGATTACTCTAGTCACTTCAGACATCTCCACTGGCTGAAACTCTTCCCAGATAGGCAAAGTGCCTCCGAGACCCTCAGCCCAACCACTGCGAGGTGAATGCCCCCCTGGCAGGATCCCTGACTGGATGACTGACACTCTGTCGGAGAAAAACAGAGCAAACTCCTCACACAAGGTGGATGACAATGCTTTTCTCGGCTGCAGACAGGCAGGGTGAAGAAGCCTAATCTATAGTCTGAAATAGCTGAGATGGTCTTTTTTTCCCCCGCAGCAATTTCCCTGGACAGGAATTCTGCCTTCTTATGGGAAATTGCCCCCTGGTACTCCACATAGTGGGTGTGTAGGGCCAGCCTATCAGCCTCCAGCCAGGTCTTACTACAGCAATGCCCCAACCTCTGACCCCTGATCTTCATCACCTTGAGGTCCCCATCAAACCAGGGGGACCTCAAGTGAGAAGATCTGGTTTGTATACGAACTGGTGTGACAGCATCCAGAGCTTCAGAGACCACTCTGTTACAAGTGGCTACTGCCTTTCTGGAACCCATCGCGTATGCCGCGTCAACCTGAGATAGGTCAGCTAGCGCCAACAGTCCCTAAGGGTGCATGCCCCTTAAAGGGCAGAAGCTGACCATCTCGGGGGGCTACTGGGGGGGGGACAAATGTGAACTCCACGGTACAGTGATCAGGCCAAGCGACCAGATCAATCTTGAGGTTATCGACCTGCAGACCCAGCTGGAACACCAGATCGAGAGTATGGCCGTGCTGGTGGGTCACAGAAGCTACTGCTTGTGACAGGCCCAATGACTGCATCAACTGGAGGAGGTCGTAAACGAAACATGAGGATTCTTCATCGATCCAGGCATTGAAGTCCCCCAGGATTAAACATCTGGGGGACTCCAACACCTGGTGGACAATGAAGTCCTCCACCTCCTGCAGGAAATCTCCCCCCACCCCAGGAGGACAGTAAACAAGGAGAATCCTGCAACCTGCACCTGCGCCCCCATGCACTGCAATGCTCTGAAATGATCAGGTGTCACCAACTGGGTGCACCGTGAAGCCCAGGATGACTCAAAAAACAATAGCCACACCCCATCCCCTGAGATCCTTCCTTGGGCAGTGCACTATGGAGTACCCAGTAGGGCTTCAGGAAGTTCTGTGTGATCCAAGGAGAACCAGTGGTCAAGTACCGTGTTAGAGTGTCACTCTCTGACAATACAGTCTCGCTTATAAAATTAAAAAAACACAGCACTGCATCAAAATGGAGGTCTGGCTGTTTATTTTTTTAGTCCCACTCCTAAAATCCCAGTCTAATCTCACATAAAGATTGGGAGACAATCATGTCTCCTCGGTAAGTGGAAAATGGAGCTGACATTTTTGTGATACTGTTCAGCTGGCCCACACACAGAGCAGGAGCCAATAAAGTGACATGGTACAACTGAGTGACACATCAAGGACACTGCTGGTGAAAGAAATGTCTGTGAACACTGTAATAACTCATTTTTGGGTTATTACTGTGTAACCCATATGCTCCATTTTTGTAACATGGATATACATATGTGTATCTACGGGTTTGGGGAAGGATGAGGTTACCTGGCACAAGAGACCTAGGTTTGACTACTCTGCGCAGGAGCACCCAAGTAAATCCAACTACAGGAAGCAATAACTGTAATGTCCAGAACCAGAATTGGGATTTTTCAGTGTGGCTTTCTTTATTAACTCACTGAACATAAACAAAGCACTGCATGGTCCCCCAAAGGGCTACGTTACTGTAATGCAGATTAGAGGTTAAACACAGTGGTCCATTTGAGGAATGAACACATTACAACAGATGTCTGGCTTTGGACCCACCAGGCACTCAGCCCGGACTTTGCATGCGCATTGGATACACAGCCCGACTGGCCCGGCTCCCTTGCCGCGACTCGACTGACGGTCCACTTGGCGAATGAACCCAAACTTTACTTGGAAAGACATCCCATCAAACAAGGAGGCTCCCAAACTGTGGCTCTCCACACCACTTGAAGTCTGTGACTCCTAGAGAGATTTGTTTTCGTACTTCCAATCGAAACTCCCATCATACAAGAAGTAATTTCCCCATCCTGTGGCTCCCCACACCACTTAGAGTCTGCGACTCCTAGAGAGATTTTCAAGTTGTGACCCACGTCTGGGTACCCACCCCATCACTGGCCAAGCGCATGAGGCAAGTAGCAAAAACACAGAAGAAATCCGTAGAGGTGGACCTGGTTACTAAAGATGGGGGGTTTTCCCACCTCCAGCTCCCACAGCCTATACCCAGCCATTTCTCTGGACACACAGAACTTTAGACTTTAAAATGTAGATTGACGGTGGATGACCTGAAGCACCCCCTCTACAGTGAACTTTAAATCCATTAACACTTTAAACAGATGACTGCTCTATTTGTTTGTCCTAGTTGACATAGTCCTCCCAAATAGCAGTCCACTTTACTTGAAATCCAACTGAAGAAAAGAAGTTGTTTGCCCCTTCCAATGGAGCCAAACACTCACCCATTCATTGCAGGTGCTCCACAGGTGAAGAACTGTTACCTTTGCTGTTATACATGAACAGACTGAACTTAAATTAAAACAGGCAGCTTTCTTCCCAGGGTGGGAGAAGGGGATTGCCCCTGGAACCCACAGAGAACTTTTCCTACCCCCCCCAAGAGGGAGGGGGGTAAACAGACAACTACTGGTGTCCTTCTTGTTTGCTTAAGGACCAACTGCAAAGTCACTTTGAATTTCCCAAAGTTCTAAACTTCACTCTCTGAGCTGAAGATTTCAAATGTGGCTCATGCAGCTGCAACAGTTCTATAATGATGTCATCTCTCAAGTCTCAGCTGTGACTGAGGACAGAGTGAGACAGTGTGAAACCCATTTAACTGGAGTTTCACAAGCTGCCTTCCCTGCCTACCACTAGGTCTTACTGGGACTCTAGTAACCCCGGGTAACAAAGAGGTTACAACTGTGTCTTGTAGACCCTTGTAAACAGTGTGATAAAGTGGGTCACCAGTAATTATACTCTGTTAGCACATGTGAATTTCCTGTGAGATTTGTAAAAGTTATAGATGAGTTCATCCATTAGGGTGCTCAATCTCAAGATGTGAGAGGTGGGGGGATTTGAAAATATGTTGGGAAGTATGTTTTCACAGAGCAGGTGATGGATGCGTGGAACAGTCTACCACACAATGTGGTCAATTCTGTAACTAAAGCTGGGTTCAAAACACAATGGAATACCTTCAAGGAGGTTATTAGGAAGTAATACATTACAGTTCTTCAGGGCTGGTCCTGGAGTTTCAGATATCTTGATGTAGTGTTTGTGGCAGTTGTACTTCCACAGCTGTGTGTGTGTGTGTGTGTGTGTGTGTGTGTGTGTGTGTGTGAATGCTCTTACAAGTACCTTGGGATCATCTTCAACTTGGCCCTCACCTTTCATGCCCACATTACAGCCCTTGCATCCACCGCTAACTCCCGACTTAGCATCCTCTACCGCCACAAGGACTGCCTCCCACCTGATGCTCTCAGGCTTGCCATTACATCCTCAGCAATGTCCCTTGTGGATTATGGCCTTCCAGTCTATGGTGCTGCTGACTCTACAGCCCTCAACAAGATTCGACTCACCCTAAACAAGGCTTGCAGACTACTGATCAATGCCCCCCCAGGCTCACCCTCACTTGTCAGCTTTATGACGTGGCTAAGCTCCTTAACCTCAATGAACGTCTCCGCTACCAAACTTGCCTTCTAACTAAGAAAATTCTGCTCGGGCTCTTCCCCCCTGGGGTTTCTGCCTCCGTCCAACTTACACCCTCCACAGTCTCTACCCAGATTGCAGACAAGGTCACCCTACTAGTTCCCAGAACTAGGACCACCCGGGCACAGAGGTCGTTCAGCTACAGAGCCCCATCTTGGTTCAACTCGCTCCCCATAGCCATCTCTAGCACTCCCAAAATTGCCCCCTTCAAAACCGCCCTTCGGAACCTACTATTCAACACCCGCTGCTGCAACTGTCTCTAACAGATGCTCTGCTACTCTCAAGACACTCTTGACATAGCCCTCTGGGTTGAACTCTCTACCTCACCCCCTCACTCCCTCATGGCCTCCCTTCCCTCCGCCGGTACCTGCTGGTACTAAATCTGTCACTGTGAAATATTTCTAGTTATTCATTGTGTTCTAGCAACTATGTAAAACTATGTTATTCTGTGTGAGTGTATTCTGTAAATATGTGACACTGTATGTCCTCTCTGTGACGAGGTACCTTTGTAAACGAACCCCTGGCTCCAAGGTTGTAAATCTGATTGTACAATAAATAAAAATAAATAAATAAAAATGTGCCAGAATGTTTGCAGGAGATTTGCAATCTTTATGATGCATTTACAATATATGCAAACTTTACTGTATAGAAATAATGCATGCATCATGACTGCTATATATGCATCATTTTTATTTTGTCTTGTGCATGTGAAAGCAGCACCTTGTGGTAGTAGCAGAAATGCAGAGGTGAGTCGGTGTTGGCGAATGCAGGTCAATCTTTAGTAGGTGCATCCCTCATTTTCCAATTAGCCAACATGCTAGCACTGACATAGGAATTATGTAAAGTGCCACCAACTTGAAAGAAATGTGCCACTGCCATCGGAGACAATCTCGTCATGCAGCGGCAGAGATGACACACCTCCCGTATGTGCCTTTCCTGGTGAAACATTTCAATAAATATGGCGGTGACTCACAATGCCCAAACAAAGCTGACATTGGGGGTGCAATCCCTGTATTGACTTGTCCCCCACTCCCCCACATTGTGTGGCACACTGGGAGCCCACCCCTCACAGAAAGCCAAATGTGTCAGCATGTTTCTCCCCCCCACACCCATTGTGTGGCACACTGGGAGTCCACGCTAGTGTGGCCAACATCCCCCCCCCCAAAGTCATGGGGCACATTGGGATCCCACCTAAGTCTGCTCAGCATCCCCCCCAAAAGTCATGGGGCACACTGGGAGTCCACCCCAGTGTGCCCATCATTAGTTTTATTTCACCTGTAAAGAAAGAAAACTGTCTGCAATGTTCATTTTATTTCTGTACCTGAAAAACAGAAAACAGTCCCTTGTTGTCTGTGGCACCCCTCCTCCAACCTGCACCAACCTTCTGCACACCCCACCTCCTCACCCCCCCCACCCCATGTTTACCTCCGGAGGTCCGGCGCTGCGATCTTCGGTGGGGCGGGAACACGTCTGGACTCTTCAAAGCTTAACTGCAAAATTAAGAAATGCCGGTAAGCTGTACAACTATATCAGTGGGGGGGAAGGGTTCAACTTACATGGAAATCTCATCTATTTTTTTGAATTTTGGCTCCAAATTTTCGACATGGGGCTCTTAGGACCCCACCTCATTAACACATGCACTGTCATCTCGTTATTCGGTCCCAAAAGGTCATTTCGTGGTCACTGCATGGAATCACCTTTTGGGACTGATTAACAAAACAACAGTGCCACTGTTCATGAGGTGGGGTCCCAAAAAGCCTATGTTGCAAATTTGCTGAACAAATTCCCCAAAATGACTGTGTTATGGGAGTGCATTGTGCAGTTTCCATGCACTCTCGTAACTTCAATAATTTTTAACATTTTCACTCCAGATGTTCAATGTTGCTATTTTTTCATACCTCCTTATGAACAGTACAGTTGTAATTTTTCACATCCTGCCTGAAATGTGTTTTCGCACATCTGGTGCACTATGGTGTGGTCACTGTGGGAAATCAATGTTTGGGACAGATTAACAAAATCACAATGCCACTGTTTATGAGCAGAGGTCCCAAAATGCCTATGTTGAAAATTTGTTTAAAAAAAATTCCCCAAATAATTGCATTATGGGCGTGCCTTGTGCAGTTTCTACGCATGCTCGCGACTTCACCAATTTTTTATATTTTCACTCCAGATTTTCAACATTGCCGTTTTGTTACACCTCCTCATGAACGGTATAGCTGTCATTTTTCACATCCTGCCTGAAATGTGTTTTCGCACCTATGACGCAGTTGCTGTGCAAAATCACCTTTTGGCTAATGAGCTGATTGTGCCACTGTTCATGAGGTGGGGTCACAAAAAGCCCATGTTGAAAATTTGGAGTGAAAATACCAACAAACACATGGGGCATTAGGGTTTCCAACTGTAACGTCCCACCCTGTAGAGACTGACAGGAGTGAGGGGTGTGACTTGGGATTGTTGGCTGTAATGCTCACGTCCTTCCAACCCACCTCCACCCTGCAGCCAGTGACAGGCATCAAGGTGTGCCTTGGACTCTTCGGCCCCAAAGTTCATCCCATTCTCCTATGCTGCACCCATCTCAGCGTATTTCCTTATGGAATGGGGTGAGCATCAGGCCCAAAGACCCCAAGGCACACCGTGACACTTGTCGGTGTCTACAGGGTAGTGTGAGGTGAAATGGCATGAGCGTTACGGCCGACGAACCAAAGGCACACTCCAATGCCTGTCTGTCCCTGCAGGGTCAGGGTGGGGTTGGCGTCAGTTCAATACTTCACTGCCATTCCTATTATGCAGCTCTCTAACTCCTGCACTACCAATGCCAATGCCAGCAAGACAAAATTTGGCATTGACAAATGCTTGTTTTAATATGCATCTTGTGGCATTTCGACTTGAAGTTCAACCACATTTTCTGTGGTCTAACAGTCTTTTCAAAAGTATCATTGCTGCAAATGAATTGTGACACACATATTTGAAAATCCAGCCCCATGTCTTTATCTGTTCTTATTTCTTTATGCTTCTGTGCTTGTACCTAAAGTAAATAAGCAAAGCTGGGTTAATCTATCTCTGTTGTTGTGAGTTCTAATGACAGCACTTGCAGAATTCTGTATATTTATACATGGGAAAAACCTGCCAAATCCAGTAAACAGCACTGGGAAATCATTTTCCGTCTGTGGCTGAACCACATGTTTATTGCTCAATTTTTGGATTTACTCTATGCTGAAAAGCTGTAACTGCAAATCAAAAAACAGACACTCATCCCTTATTAGTAATAAAATCACCCATTGCATAACGATGATTAAGTTACTGTATATAAACACTATTTGGGCAAGATCATTTGACATTGATTTTAAACACCAGTGAGCTTTTTTTTTATAATAACAATGTATGAAACAACTTGCATGTTAAAAGTACTATATATATATATATGCTACTGCTTACTATGCTGGTTACCCTGGTTTAGGAATGAAACAAAGTAGTCAGAAGGCTAGCTGGGGAAAGACAACTGAGTACCGCTTTGGAAGCTCTTCTCAGAGGAAGACGGAATGGTTTCATCTCATGCTGAGTAACTGCCACTTTGGTGACCATGGATGGTGGTGCAGGCAGGAGATGGTGGGGAGACACTATTGGCTTGAAGGAATGTTGCCACATCTTGTGTGTGCACATTCGTCAGTCAGCCTGCAGAGGGAAGAAAGGTGGAACATTCTGCAGTGCTGCAGAGTAAGGTACCAGCGATACTGTCGGGCCCAATTCACTGACTGCCTGCCCACCTCCAGAAATGAGTTGTTTGATGGAGAAACCTGTCCCACTCCCTGCCTCAGGAGGAATATGTCTGCAGCATAGATTACCGCAGTGACAGAGAAGGCATGGATGGGGCTGGGAGGTTGCTGAATAGGTACACGTGGAGGCAGTTGTGGGAGTGGGAGCATAAATAGAAACTATAAAAAGCACAGTAGATGATGCTCTTTAAAACAATTTATAAAATGGGCTTAAGAAATCCAAGTCTCTGATTGGCTACTACATCATCTGAGCTGTGTCCTTATCAGATGATATAGTAGCCAACCGGGACTACTGCCCTCCAAGATGCCCCATGACAGGAAGGAATCAGTGAGCTCTGCCAAGCCTAAACAGAAACACTAACTCGCAGAGCTCACTGAAGTGGCAGCAATCCAGCACAACGGCTGGCACAGCTCACAACATGGAAACGACAGCCTCTACGAAAAAAATAAATCTCCTGTAATGCTGCTCTACTGGCCCGACCAAGCTCACAGTATAGTGATCCACAAAAAAAAATGAACAGAACAAACTGCATGTATTCTAACCTCTCCTCCCCGATGGTAAAAAAATATCTCGCTTGAAATCTTCACTATCGTGATCCACTGAGCATCCCGTATGCTGATAAGAAACGGCTTTCAGTTCAGTCTGTGACACCGCCTCGCATTCAGTCTCGGTTGTAATCTAGCAACTGTGCCTCCTGCAGCTTTCAAACCCACTTCAATAGCACAGTCCTCATGCTCAGCCCATATTTCTCTCCATTTCTCACTTAAATGAACCCGGAATCTACAAGTTGAAATTCGCGAACCAGAAAATAACTATCTATGACCGCCACAAACGGACATGCTGAATTTCAACTTGTAGATTCTTATCAGCATGCGGGATGCTCGGTGGATCACGATAGTGAAGATTTCAAGCCAAATATTTTTCTACCATCGGAGAGAAGAGGTTAGAATACATGCAGTTTGTTCTGTTGTGCCCATTGGGAATACAGTGTATGGGGACAACCTGTACACTACCTGTGTGTGTCTGGGGTGGGAGGCAGCAGCACCCTGTACTGGCCATCACAAATCATCAATAGGGGACTATTTTTTTACTGTTTCACTATTTTAGCCAACTTTTTATATTTTTTGCTGTGTTTTTTCTTCTTTTTTTTTAATTCTTAAATACTTACTTAGATGCCCATTTTCTTTACCGAGGGCCCATTTTATAAGTGCAATAACACACTCCGAGGTGTGGGCTATTGCCTGATAAGAGCACGCCAGTGGCATAAGGCACTCGGCGCAAGCGCCTCATGCCTTAGTACACCCCTGGGCGTGCTCTTATCAGGCAATAACCCACACCTCGTTGTGTGTTATTGCTTACATAGTCTACTGTATGTCTTGAAGTACATATAGTAGGATTTTATTAAAAACAAACATGCTGACATTTGTAGAAGTACAGACAACATTTTGCCTGGATCACAGGGATTTTTTCAGGTATGTCCAAGTGAGACATCTCCTGGAATCCCAATTGACTGGAGTCTGAAACCGTGAGGCATCTCCTCCTCTGGTCTTCACCATGCTTCTCCATACTCAAGCTCAGATAACCAGGCATCTTATTTCTTTCATTTATCAAGTCGTGCAAGGCTCTCAATGGCACAATACCCTATACACTGCAAATAATAAGTGGGAGGTGGAACTGGGTAGAGAGCAGGAAAGGAACTTGGGAATCAGGATGCTATGAGACAGGGCGCAATGCAGCTTCACACATATGGCATGACTATGGCTGGAAACATCTTGTCCTTTATTTCCGCACTCCTGGGATAATGGCCAGTTCCAGCCAGGGCCACACATTGGGGTGTTGGAGAAACTGTAGAGAAGGGAGGGCAACACACATGTATAATGTGGTCCTGCCCCAAACTGGCAACATTTTTAAGGGGCCTAGAAGAAACTATCAAGGATATACTCTCCCCAGGATTTACATTGACCCCCGAAACCTATTTGCTGTATCAACATTCAGGATGCCCTGAACTACAGCTTTGACTCTGCTCACGCCAGCTGCTGCTGCTGCTGCTGCTTTCTTTCAGCCAATGCTTTTTAACCAGTGAGTGATGTCTGTGCTTAGTGTCCATGCTTCTGGTCAGGGACTTCATTTTTCTTCTCTCCTCCCTCCCTCCCTACTGGTGGTCTGTTTTACAGGATGGGCAATTCAGTGTCTCATTGAGTGGGCTGGAGTTCAAGCCCGGAGTTTGTGGTGAGTTCTTCTCAGCAGCAAGCTACCATCTGTAGAAGCACGGTGCAAGAAGCTGCTGAGGCCCAATATTTAAAAGTTTGCATGGGTGCTAATGGGTTTTTACCCATGCAAACCATGGTTTGCATTGGATCTCCACATTCAAAAGAGGCAGTTGCATGGATAAGGAGGGTTAGGGCCTGCACAAAACATAATGTATGCGTGTGGGCAAGGGGAGGGGTGTGGCCATGAATAGCCATGCTACCCCATATTCAGTGGCTTTGTGCGGCACAAAAGGGTTTAGCTTGGGCCTTTTGCACAGTGCAAATACCGCTAAAAAAACACCCGACTTATTCCGGACAACCCTACTGGGTGCCGGAGGTAATGCAGCCACCTAGCCAGTTGGCCAATGAGGGAGTACAACCATTCCCTGTGATCTCTGGCACCCCCCAAATTGATCACCAGCCCTAATGTACAAATAAAACTCCCTAGTGCTAGTGGTCTCCCCCACCAATTGATAGCCTGTACTGTAATAAACTGACATCCCTGGTACTAGTGGTCTCCCCCTCCCTCAGATTGCTGACCCATACTGTAATAAACTGACATCCCTGGTACTAGTGCCCCCCCCCCACTGATGGTTGACCCATACTGTGATAATGTGAAATTCCTGGCATATAGTAGCCCCCCCACTATGGCACCGAACACCACTTCAGTCATCTTCCCAGTCACCTCGGTGCCATGGATGCGTACGGCCACTAATGCCGCCCTCCACACCAGTGGTGCAAGTGGTAGACAAGAAGTACAGGAACTCGGCTATTGGCAAATATGAAATGCAGAATGAAGATCCTCAATCTGATGGATAGCTGTGTCAAGACACATCTGTCTGTTTAGACACTAGTAGATTCAGTTAGAGATATTGAAGTATTTCTAGCAAAACAGCAATGTTGAACAACTCAGATGTTGTTATGGAAATCATGATTTCAGGTCACAGGCCCAGAAACTGTCATTATGTTGCTGGTTTAAGAATTTCAGTTACAGTGTCAGTGGGAAGAAGTACAGGAAAACCGATCCTGCTGCAAAAAAGGTACAGGAGCTGAGTTCCTGTGTGTTCCTGTTCACTTTTATCACTGCTCTGCACACCTCCTTAGCTAGTTGCCTTATGTCCAGGCAGGGAGCATGCCTCTTATTTATAGGACAGGGCATGCCCTATGCACCCATGGCACTAAGGGGACTGGGAAGGTGACTGGGGGGTTGGTGTTCGATGCTGCGGGGGGGGGGGCTAGATGCCAGGGATTTCATTTTTATCACAGAACAGGCCAGCGATTGAAGGGAAGGGGCGACCACTAACACCAGGGATGTCAGTTTATTACAGTACAGGCTGGCAATTGGTGGGAAGGGCACTAGCACCAGGAATGACTGTTATTACAGTATGGGCCAGCAATCGGGGTGGGGGGACCGCCAGCACCAGGGATGTTAGTTTATTACAGTATGGGCTGGTGATCACTGGGGGGGGGACCACTAGCAGCAGGGATGTTGTTTTATTACAGTTTGGGCCAGCAACTGGTGGAGGGGAACCACTAGCACCAAGGATGTCAGTTTATTACAGTATGGGCCAGCAATCAGAGGGGGACCACTAGCACCAGGGATGTCACTTTATTACAGTATGGGCCAGCAATCAGAGGGGGACCACTAGCACCAGGGATGTTAGTTTATTACAGTACAGGCTGGCAATTGGTGGGAGGGGCACTAGCACCAGGAATGACTGTTATTACAGTATGGGCCAGCAATCGGGGTGGGGGGACCGCCAGCACCAGGGATGTTAGTTTATTACAGTATGGGTTGGTGATCACTGGGGGGGGGACCACTAGCAGCAGGGATGTTGTTTTATTACAGTTTGGGCCAGCAACTGGTGGAGGGGAACCACTAGCACCAAGGATGTCAGTTTATTACAGTATGGGCCAGCAATCAGAGGGGGACCACTAGCACCAGGGATGTCACTTTATTACAGTATGGGCCAGCAATCAGAGGGGGACCACTAGCACCAGGGATGTTAGTTTATTACAGTATGGGCCAGTAATTGGTGGAGGGGGACCACTAGCACCAGGGATGCCAGTTTATTACAGTATGGGCCAGCAATCAGAGGGGGACCACTAGCACCAGGGATGTCCGTTTATTACAGTATGGGCCAGTAATTGGTAGAGGGGGACCACTAGCACCAGGGATGCCAGTTTATTACAGTATGGGCCAGTAATTGGTGGAGGGGGACCACTAGCACCAGGGATGTCAGTTTATTGTAGTATGGGCCAGCAATCAGAGGGGGACCACTAGCACCAGGGATGTTAGTTTATTACAGTATGGGCCAGTAATTGGTGGAGGGGGACCACTAGCACCAGGGATGTCTGTTTATTGCAGTATGGGCTGGCAATCAGAGGGAGAAGGGACCACTAGCACCAGGGATGTCATCTTATTACAGTAGGGGCTGGTGATCGGAGGAAGGGGGACCACTAGTACCAGGGATATGTACACATCTGGGACTGTGCAATTGGAGGTTGTGCTGTGCTATCCTGCCTTGCTGTCCATGCAAATGAGCCTGTAATGTGCATACAAATGGCCCTTTAGTGCCTTGCATGCCCAGTCAGCTCATTTGCATGGGTCCCTTTGAATGTTACAGATAGAGCTCCAGCGCTATCCATTCTGGCAGCATACTTCAGGATCCACATCAGAGCAATGCTACATGACTTGGCACTGCACCAAAATGGCCCTATATTTAGTTGAATAGCACCAGTGCACTACTTGACTGAATATAGCATCCTTGGGCTCCCAGGCAATTGCAATGTGCAGTGCAAAGCTTGGCACTCTTTTGAATATCGGGCTCCTGGTGTTCTATGTCTCTGTGGTGAGAGCGAGGAACACTACATAGTAAAAAAAATAAAACATGGATGGCCATACGCAACTTCCATGTGTTTTTATCTCGAGGCTGAGATGACAGCATGGAACTCTCAAGCTTCACTCGAGAGGTCCATATGCTGTTATCTGAACCCTTTAATAGAAATGCAGGCTCCTTGTGTATGGCTATCCATACATTATTTTATATATCTTAAATGTCTGCATTGCTTTTCCAATTATATAATAATATCCCCCCAAGAAAAACAAATTATGCATCAAAAAACAAGCAAAAAACAAATAATGAAAAGAAATAAAAAGACAATAAATGTAGGGCATTACATTGGCCTTCACAACATTTTCCATCCATTAAAGGATATGTCTTTTGTTTGAGTTTTCTTTTTTATATTTAACTTATTTTTTTGTTTTGCTACCTTAATTGAACTTAGTCTGAACACTGACCCTGCCTGCCAGCAGCAAAAGCTGTAATAGTCAGCTACTGACAAGATGGCCAGCCTGGAAAACTGTGCACACCTATGAATGACAGGTCAGATCACTCATCCAATCACTATTCCACTATTCCACTTTCAGTGGGTGGGGTGATGGGTTTTATTAAACAGATACAGTCTGTGTGTGCTCACTGACACCTGTTTATATTGAACTTGCTGGTGATGTGGCTGGCCGCTTGCGATGCTGGTGACTTGAGTTCTGGAACAAGCTAGGACCATTGGGGCCAGCCAGGGGGAGGAGGAATGAGTGTTGTGTCCCAGGGGACACTTTCCTCCTCCGGGGGGGGGTTGCTGCCCTTGCTGCAGTACTGCCACCTGGGTGCTTCAGATAGCAGTGTAGTCAAGGGCACCAGGTAAGGGGAGGACACAGGCTGGAGGGGGTCCTTGTGGCAGCATGCTTGCATGCACACACATGTTGGACCTCTTTTGTGTGCCTGTATTCAGGGGGACTGGGTGAAAACCAAGGAAAAACTCACTACCTGATAGACAAGGGGCCTCAGTGGACCAGAGAAGGTTGGACCTGCACTCCCCCTCTAGCCTGCCTGACAAAGCATAGTGTGTTAGAGGAGGACCCACCCAATTCCCAGCTCAGATGGGGGGCTAGCCATGGCAGTATGGAGGTAAGCAAGTTGTAGGAGTCAGTTGCCAGTAAAGACAAGGCACCTAGGGCACCCAAAAGGAGGGTGAGGTAGTGGCATAGGAGGGGACATAAAATAGAGAATTGATAAAAACAGAACTTGCTGGTAATAATAGTATATACTGTATGCTGTTGTCATGTCCTCAGGAGATGGAGTTGCACCACTACTGCTGGGTGTAGTGAACTGGACTTTGGTGCCTGTGGGAGAAGTCGGTGGAGACTTGCCACCAGGAGGTGTAGTAGCAGGAATGGGATTAGTAGCAGATGTCACTTGTTGGACATGTGAATAATCAGATGAATAGTTAATGTCAATCCTAGGTAAGCTGAGTTTGGGACATGGTAAAAAGTCAAGATTATAAGGATCTAGTATTGAGTGATATGATGAGGCAATATCCCCAGTTGTACTGGAACTTCTTTCAAAAGTAACCGACACTGGAAAGCATCCAAGAAAATACAAAGCCACTTCAGCCTGTGTAAGTCAAATATCTTAGGGTGCTACGTAGGGTCTTTTCTGCATCACTATAGTTGCTCCTGCTGCGTAATAAATCTCAGTACCTTTAGCTGACGAGTGCTGCATCTTTTGTTGTTTTTCAAGCCAAATGATTTGCCTGTCTTGCCAGAATTTGATTGGATCCCCATTTCTGCTTATCAGTGGCCCTGCCAGATAAATCTGCGTCATGTATTCTGACAACAGGTACCAGTCTTTTCCCAAAATGTCCAGGTTGTTTCAAGTTTTATTTAGGGGTAGGTCATTGAGCTGAGTCTCATTTGCAGTGATGCCCCTGCCCACATACACACCACTGTTACATTATATAACATATTTAAATACAGTACAGAAACAATTTTAAAAGAAGTAGCTACCCTCAAGTAATCCTGTACAACATTTGCTAAGTAAGTTAAGGCTACAGTTTATTGAAGTATGTACATTATAATGAATTCTGCTGTCAATCAGACATATTTAATGCAGTGTAATAAGTACAGGAGACTCTACACAAAGCAGACCAGTAGGCTTATGTTAAATCTTCCCTACATTTGCCAATAAAGTTGATAGGAACCATTTTTTTATTGTCCAGAGGTGGGAGATTTTTTCCCCTGTTGTCTATGAATCTCAGGGAGGGAATTCCATAGTTGTGGCACCCGGAAACTATAGAAGTTCCTGGCTCCTGCTGTAGCATACATGCGAAAACCAGTTCCAGAAAGCAAGCATTTCTCAAAAATGCATGTTTTTCCCTAACTATCAACTTCTGTTAAAAAGTTTGGGACTTAATTCTATATACGCTTTAGTGAAAATTGCATTTTATGCAGTGTGCATCTATTAGTGAGGCATAACCAGCTTAGCTTTTTGTGTAGAACACAACTATGTGTGTCATATGAGCTGTTAACAAAACATGGCAGATTGAGTCAGGTGATGCTCCAGAGATAATGCCAGTTCTCCTGCATTGCTCTGATGTCCCCAGTTCTA
Organism: Neoceratodus forsteri; assembly: GCA_016271365.2. NCBI lineage: Eukaryota > Metazoa > Chordata > Ceratodontiformes > Ceratodontidae > Neoceratodus > Neoceratodus forsteri. The sequence continues at coordinate 562,241,837 of CM057458.1, forward strand.
AATATGTTTAAAAAGTGTTGTCCCTGCTGCAAATTTTAATTCTCGTCATCAATGGTTTTTATTTTATGCTTTGTGCTATCGACCGACACTCTTAATGGTGGACTTTATGGAGACATCGCATGAATAACAGATAATGCATCATACCCCACCTCCAACTCTGGAGCAAGACTGAGGTCCAAAGTGGCCTAAACAAGATATTACCCTTGCTACGACTAGTAGCTCTGATGCTGGCTTATTAATAGCTGAGCATTTTCTGCACAAGTTAGCTTAGTTACAGGACACTATCTTGCATTTATTGGATGACATGAAAGCCCTCTGACCTGCCATTACTAAGCTTACCTGCTGCATCAGAGATGTGGAGGTGAGATTTAGCTCTGTGGAGTACTGCTGCCTAAGACTGACCCTGACTTGATCACCCTTCATCAGAAAATCTCAAGGATGGAAGACCCTCTTCATGATCAAGAAGGACATTTCACAGCAGAGGACACCAGTCGCTGCAACATTAGGGTCCTAGATTTTAGGAGAGCAGACTTTCAGAAAATGAGACACGGTCTAGCTGAAATCTTGAAAGAAGAAGGGGAGGGATTGAGGAAATCTGGGAAAACATTAAGGGCACTAACAAGAAGGTCACAAACCAATACACCAGAAAAATAAGTAAGGTGAAAAAGAAAAGAAATCCAGTACGGTACTCCAAAGAGGTGGCAACTATAGTGAAAGAAAAAAAGGCTGCCTACAGGAAATTCAAAGCAACAAATACAGAAGAAGACAGGGAATAATACAGCGAGAAACTAAAGGAGAATGGTAAATTAATAAAGAAGGCTAAAGCCCAAACTGAGATGAGGACAGCAGAAGTTGCAAAAAGAGTGGACGAGACCTTCTTTAGGTACATAAGAGAAAAAAGGAAGACCAAGGGGGGAATAGTAAGACTACAAGCAGAAGAATCTACAAGAATCTAGAAGAGGGGGATAGGGAGAAGGCAGAAGTCCTAAACAGGTACTTCTGCTCTGTGTTTACAGAGAAGAGGAAGGGAAATGGACCAGCACTAAGAAGGAACAGCACCCCTGGACTAGGGGTTGATACAAGCCCCTTCACAGCAGACCAAGTCTTGAAGGCACTAAACAACCTAAAAGTGGACAAGGCCATGGGACCAGATGACGTGCACCCCAGAGTCCTGAAGGAACTAGAGAAGGAACTTGCAGCACCCCTAGAGGAGCTCTTCACCAAATTACTGGTGAGTGGGGAGGTTCCAAAGGACTGGAAGGGGGGGGGCAACTGTGGTCCCACTTCATAAACTTGGTAGCAGGGAGGAAGCAGGAAACTATCACCTGGTGGGACTCACTTCTGTGGTGGTAAAATTGATGGAATCATTACTCAAACAGAGGATAATAGCATTCCTTGAAACCCATGGGCAACAAAATCATAAACAACACGGGTTTAGGCAGAGAGGTCCTGCCAAACTAACCTAATTAAATTCTTCAACTGGGTTATCAAGACAGTGGATAATGGGGAGGCAGTGAATGTAGTCTACCTGGTCTTTAGCAAAGCCTTCAACTTTGTCCCACACAGAAGGCTGATAAAGAAGTTGGACTACATGGGCGTGGAACAGGAGGTGGTGGTGTGGGTGAAAACTTTGCTGCATGATAGAATGCAAAGGCTGCAGGTAAACAGCACATTATCAGCAGAATGGAAGGTAACCAATGAGGTACCCCAGATTTCTGTGCTGGGACCTCTACTATTCAATGTATTATAGCTGACATTTCAAGTGGGCTCGAGGGAAAGGTATGTCTGTTTGCAGATGACACCAAGATATGCAACAGAGTGGACTCCTCAGCAGGACAAATGAAAATGGAATCAGACCTAAAGAAACTGGAGTAGTCTAGAGCATGGCAGCTGAATTTCAATGCCAAAAAGTGCAAGGTCATGCACATAGGAAAAGGGAACCCAAAAAGGGAGTACTATTTGGGAGGAGAAAGATTAGCAATGACCAGCCAAGAGCGTGATCCAGGGGTTTTAATATTGGATGACTTGAAAGTGAGCAGACAGTGTGAGAAGGCAGCACTTAAGGTCAGTGGCATGCTTTGCTGCATTGGGAGGGGAATTGTGAGCCAGAGGAGAGGGTAACCCATGAAAACGGCAACTGAAATAAAAGTGACTCAATTTCATCACTCGTTATGTGAGCTACACTGAAAGGGTAGCGAGGAGCAAACAACAAGGTGAATGGAAGAACAGGAGGGGGGAATGGAAGAGGAGGGAAGGTATGTGGGAGGTAGTGCAGCGAGAGGCTGCTGAGATGGCCATGTGGTGTGGTGGTGAGGGTAGCTGGCTACAGTGGGGAGGGTGCAGGGTTCAGGGTTGGGAAGGAGCACATTATTTAATGTTTTGCGTGTGGGAGTAAATTTCTTTTACAAGTTTCTCCCTCATCCCCGACATGCAACCCCCCTGGAGTTGAGAATAATTATTAAGGAGTGTGTGTAGGATGAAGCCCTCAGTGAGATGGGGTGCGGGGGGCTGTAACTTTTTTTTTCCACTGGTGTTGCCTCACTGGGATTGTATATCACCATTTTGTTTTTTTGGTGATATACACTCGCTGTAATGGTGATCGCTGTTATGACGTGGAACCGAGGAAAGAAGTGGTACTGCCACTGTATAGGGCACTTGTCCATCCCCACCTGGAATACTGTGTCCAGTTTTGGAGACCACATCTCAGAAAGGACATTGACAGAACAGAAACAGTACAAAGGACGGCAACAAAAATGGTATAGGGAGTACATCAAATGTCATAAAAGGAAAGGCTGAAGGAACTAAACATGTACTCCCTGGAACAGAGGTGGGAGAGGGGAGACATGATCGAGATCTTCAAGTACATTAAGGGTATAAATAAGGTACATATGCAGGAACTTTTTGATTCCAAGGAGGGAGGCAGAACAAGGGGTCATGATCTTAGACTAAAAGGGAAAAGTTCAGGATCAATGTTAGAAAGTTCTTCTTCACAGAGAGGGTGGTGGATGCCTGAAACAGCCTACCTTCAGAGGCCGTGGGGACCAAAACAGTTGAGGGGTTCAAAAATGCTTGGAACGAGCACAAACAAATCATTCAAAAGAGGGGGATAACAGGGTGGAGGGTAGTAATCTATACACCATTGGCAGAATAAATGGACCTTGAGGTCCCCTTCAGTCATCACCTTCTATGCTTCTGTGTTTAAGCATGAGGCTGCCATAACAATTTGGTCATCATAGGCCTCCTGGAAAGGAACGAGGGTAAAGATGTGATTTCATTTGCTCAGCACCTCTACGAAAAAGCAACTGGTGTGTCTCCCAATGGTCTGCAGTATGTGATCGAATGGGCTCATAGAGCCCTTAGACGTATGCAGGCCAATGGGGACAAACTTTGGACCCTGTATTTTAGGCTCCTGAATTATCTGGATCACCAACATATACTTAATCAAGTCAGAAGCATGCAACAGGTATTTTGGGAGGATAAATGAATCTACATATATCAGGCTCTTCCCTTACAAATCCGTCAGAAGAGAGCTGCCTATCATCCACTGATATCTAAGTTATCAGCTGCCAACATTAAATTTAGATTTTTGTATCCAGCTAAAATATAGAGTTTTGGAATGGGGACCAGAAAACTTTTCTATCTGCCAAACAAGCCAAGGCTGACTCACACAGTCTTTTCCCTGATCTCTTTAAAAAGACTTAAATTGATACTTTGTATACTCCTAATTTCACAGGATTACCACTCCTCTGTGATTTCTAGGACCTGTTTGCTTTAGTATTGGTGGATTTGTAGGGGTATACTTGGTTTTTGGGCTGGCTCAGCCTCACTGTTTTGTTTTTCTTTCAAGCCATGTGATCTTTTTTGTAATATAGTAATCTGAAGGGTGTGATATTTTCTTTCAGCTGTGTGATACTTTTCTTTCTCTGTTTAAGATGTGAGTTTGGGCCATCTTTCATTGTTTCTTTCTCTACTACAACCTCCGACTGGTTCTACTCTGTGTTTTGTTTTTTGTTTTTCTAATACTACATTATTTTAATTCTATGGGTCCCCTATACAACTATTTACTAGTGTTCTTTTGGGGTGGGTCAGGGCCATGGTACCTTATTGAGAAATGATGAGGATCGATCACTGACCTAATGGATGTGGAGTGGTGGTCTTTGGGACTAGGGATGTTGTTTCTAGTTTACTGCATATTTTATGGAGTTTTTGTTCTCTTTTTACTCCTTTTTTATTTCACGTGTAGATTATTTGACCATACGATGTTGGGATGTGTTTGTTCAGATGGAGGGGAGTGCTACTAATTACCCCATTTCTCTCTCTGACACAGTTGTTTATGTTTGGTCTTTTTACATTATTTAAGTGATGGGAAGTCACTATGTGTTTCTCACATGAAATGTAGAAGGTGCTCAGGATGTACGGAAATGATACATCATTTTTTAAGTGCCTGAAGCAGATGGGAACTGATATTGCGTATTTACAAGAGTCTCATTTAAAAAGAGATCAGCTTACCTACCTGAGATGGGACTAGGTAGGTCAGGTCTATGGAGCGGGTGATAGTACTAAAAAATGTTGCTGTGTATATTCAGAGCCAAACGAGTGCCATTTCAACTGCTTTCAGACAAATGGGATGCAGAGAGCCACTATATATTTATCCATGGCAGACTGGGGTTACATGAAGTGCTTTTGGGTTCAGTATAGTATAGTATAGGAGGAAGTAAGCTGTTGGTTAACTAGGATCTGCAGCTTATTTGTTAGGTAGGAAAATGGGCAGACTAGGTGGGCCAAGCGGTCCTTATCTGCCGTCAAATTCTATGTTTCTATGTATATGGCCCTACTTCAGATAACCCCAATTTTGTTACCAATTTGGCTTCACTACTAGCTCCATGCACCCATATCACCATCATACGGGGTGAAGATTGGAACGTTATATTCCAATTGGACCTGGATATATGGGGCAGTATTAGGAAAGATCTTTCCCCTGCACAAAGAGGTTTGCAAGAATATTTGGATCTCCTGGGTCTGACAGACCCTTGGCATCTGTTACACCCTATGGAGCATAGCTATACCTTTTATTCCCCCTCCCACAATTCTTTCTCTAGATTGGATTTCTTTTTAGTGAATCAAGAAAATGTCCCAGGGTAGTAGGTTGTAAGATCAGGGAAATGGTTTTCTCTGACCATGCTCTGGTTTGGTTAGCCCTGACTATTAAGGGTAGTCTGGACAGACACTGTTTGGTGTTTCAGTAACCACTTATCATGGGATGATAGCTTGGTAGATATTTTGAGATGCTATATACAGTCTTTTTTTGCCTTCAATAAGTCTTCAGTTGATAAATTAGATGCTTTATGAAGCACGATGAAAGCAGCAATTTGGGGTGAATGTATTCGACTCACTTCCAAAAGGAGAAGAAGCGTCAACAACACATTAACAGTTTGCTGTCATAAATAAGGTCTATTGAAGCGTCACTTTCTCCTACTACCCCAGAATGTATTTGGCTGACCCTTAACTCCCTACGTTACAGAAATGTGACCTTATTGAATGAACATGCTGAACTAGCTATTTTTAGAACTGAAGTCCGGTATCTGGAGCAGTGTGAGCAGACCGGGAAATTGTTACCCCTATGGCTGAGGCAACAGGAATCTCTCCAGGTGGTTCATGGTCTCAGGCTTGAGGATTCATTGGATCTTGTTACTAAACACAATCATTCAAGTACCTCGGCATCACCCTTGATCCCCACCTCTCATACGCTGTCCATATCAGCAATGTTGCAAAGTCTGCCAGTGTGAGGTTAGGCATATTATTCTGGCACAGGAAACACCTAACCCAGAAGCACTGGCAGTGGCCGTCCAAAGCTCCATCGTCAGCATCATAGACTATGGTCCTATCATATATGGGTCTGCAACTACCTCTGCTCTCAAACGTATCGCAACCTCCTTGAATAAGGCCTGTCATCTCATCACTGGCTCACATCACCGTACCCACACTTGTGACCTATATTCCCAATCTGGATGGCTTCAACTGGACAAACGCATAAAATACCAAACCTGCATCATGGCCAAGAAAATTATAATGGGTCTGGCTCCACCTGGTGTCTGTGCCCTCCTTAAGCCTAGACATAGGAACGTCACTACAAGGAGATCCAATTCTCATCTACTACATATCCCATGATGTTGCACGACCCAAGGACAAAGATCATTCGCCTATCGGGCATCCAACTGGCTCACCGCTCTTGGCAGCGACATAGCGACCGCTCCAACACTTGGTCTCTTCAAGTCCAAGTTGCTACTCTCACTGCTTGTGTCCTGCGATTGCCCATCTTAACATTTGCACCGTTCCAGCTGCAAATGCCCTAGCACGGAGCACTTACAATCAGTCTTTGCACCCCTAGCACTTTACCTGTCATATTCCCTCAACAAGGCCCACTGGCTGCACTGTCTCCCACCCTAGTTCACCTCCCCCCCTTATCTCCACTCCTGCCCCCGCCCCAACCACTGCCCATACTCCCTCTTACCCCTGCACCTCCTTCCCTCGACCCCTCGATCTCCTACCTCACTTCCTCCACCACGCACCCCTTCCCTTGTCTTGCTCATAGCTCATGTCTTTGTACTGGTTATTATATGTCTGTAAGTCAATGACTATATGTAACTAAAAATGATGACTGTTGCACACGCTGACATGGAACCTTTGTAAAAGAGCCTCGGCTCAAAGGTATTATAATCCTAGATTGAAATAAATAAAAAATAAAAAAATAAATAAATGCTGGGCATTGGCGAGATTTTTAGACGTTCTGATCATTTGTATTTCACTGACCAGTCTGACTCCCACCTTCAAAACCGTATTCTGAACTATTTAAGAGGTACACCTTTACCATGCCTTTGTGATGAGCAAAGTTCCTTGCTTTAAGGTCCCATTACTACTGCTGAGGTACGCTGGGCTATAGTTTCTCTTCATACTGATTGTGCAGATTGTCCAGATGGTTTCTCAGTAAATTTTTATCAAACCTTTATAGAAGAACTCACCCCGATGTTGGTAGATGTCTTCAATTTCCTTCATTCTCAAGGTATCACAAACCTAGCTCTCACACACACTTGTATAATCCTTTTACTTAAATTCAGGAAGGATGAGTTTCTTCCTTCTAGTTCCTGCCCTATTTCCCTCATTAATACCAATAATTAATTACATCCTACATATGCCCCAGGCCAATGTTCATCACCTTCAGGAATTTAACACATTCTGGGTCTTTGATCTACAGTAACAACAGTTTTCTGGTCCCCAGTAGTTCACCACTTCCTGTGGATTTGATTACTTTTCATCAATCATGTGGCACCTCTGAGAACATGGCATTATATATTGTGCTCTGCAATATCACGGGGCAAACGCAGACCAGCAATTCCAAAAGGACTAGATGCTCTACAACAAAACTAGTCTGCAAAATTATTAAAGCGTACCTTCTTAGGATACTATTTGTGCTACTTCTGATATCTGGAAACATTCATTCTAACCTGGGGCCCACTGGCCTAGCGCCCCATGCCACAAAAAGGTGGGAGGGGTCCCTCACATTAGCCTCAATTAATGTCTGCAGCCTCCTTAACAAATCTGACATCTTGCAAACCTGGGTCCAGCAACATAGCCCTGATTTACTCTCTGTTGTGAAACATGGCCTAACCCCAAGATACCAGATGCTGCAGTCACCATCCCTGGATACTGTATATTCAGGAAGGACAGGGTTTCCAAATGAGGTGGGCGCTGTGCCATCTACCTGAGGAATTCCTATCTGGGTCAAGTATTCCCTTTCTCAAACCCTATACCACCCTCGCAGGTTCTTGCTATTAAAGTTCTACTTGGGGTGCACAACAAGGAGCTCACCATTGCCTCCGTGTACCTGCCCCCTAAAGATCAGCCCATTGGATTTATGAGCATATTGGAAAGCCTACAGGGATTACACCATAACTCTGAACTCATAGTACTAGGTGACTTCAACATAAATTGGCTATCGCTGGAGGCCAGAAACCACAAGGATGCTGTCATGGCACAGAACCTCACCCAGCTTGTTACCACCCTGCAAATGGGGTTCCCAAAAGTCTTCCAGGAGCTGGCTGAGTGCTCCCAGCATGAATGGTGTTCGGCGTTTAAGCCATGTATCTGTGAGTGCTTTTAGAGCCTCTGGTACTGTCTCTTTAAGAGCTGCCTGCTTGCAGGCATGATTAGTTCGCATGGGGGGACTGTGAGTTTCCCTGCTCGAGTCCCACTTGAGCTGCTGACAAGTCGCTCCATTTCTGCCATCGCTAAATGAGCAGAGTGAGCGCTTTTCAAAGATGTAACTGTTTGACACATATCATTTAGAGTATTAATGGAAATGTAATTTGTCTAACCTGCCTTCCTTGTAGCTGGGACTCTGTGTATTTTGGCCCTCTATTTTTGGATCTGGACTACTGAATAGATCCAATCAGTACAAGGGGGGGCCTCAAAAATTGAGTTTATGTGGAACAACCAGGATCAGGACTTGCTTGGGAGCCGGCTTACCATAAGAAACATAGCTAGTAATTCTGGGAAGTGAAGTTCTGGACATTGGTTCCTATTTGCACCAACAGGGGGAGTTTTCTGTGATTGACAACTGAGTCCACCAATTGGACCGGGTGGCACCCAAATGGAATGCCCTGCTTTGTGCCTGGAGAAGCAGATCCATTGTAACCATGACCGGGGAAGGAGCTCCGAGCTTCTGTGCTACACAGTTTTGCGCGGGTAGCACGTGAGGAGGCCTAAACTCGGGCGGCGCATTGCTGTTGTGACTCGGACTGAATCCGCAGCTACCAAGGAGAAGAGAGGCTGAACAATTGGGAACCAGGCTCACCCTGTAGAGGACTGGAGAAACTGCTTAATCGCACTCAGTCTGTCAGGAAAGTGAAGCTGCAGTGTGAACTCCGGGGTTAGCAGTAAGTGCGACCAGGATCTGAGAGCAGCTGCCTGGTACAGTAATTTCCTTTACATATAAATGTGTGGCATGTTTGTGGAGGACAACTAAACGGGTTCTCTTGCCCTGTGTGGTGTAGACGGAAAGCCAAATGCATGCATGCGGACTGAATCTGTTGCTGATCAAAGCTGTGCGCCTGGCTAGTAAAATTTAATCTCCCTGCTGTGTAAGGGAATCTGGCAATCCATGACCCCCTCTGTGCCAGTTTTTGGCATCAAGTTTGTGAGTACCCCTCAGGGTAGCGCCCTGCCATCTCTCCATCTAATTGCAAGTGTTTCATCTGATTTCTTTTCTTTCTTTCTTCATGAACTAAGCCAACTGGCTCCGGACTACAATTGGGTATTGTGCAAGTGTTTTTCCATCACAGGGCTCCAACCAGCTGCACCGATCCTGGCTAGCGCCTCACCATTCTGGGTACCCAGTAAAGTGACATTTTGGGACTCTGAGTATGTGTACAGTACTGTGATTATTAATGTGCCTAATCTAATTAACCTGATTTCCCCTTGTTCTTGTTGCAGCCCCTTAAATAAATCAGATTTGTTTGTTTCAGCAACGTTACACTGACTGAGGTATTCGTTTATGTTAAAGTATTGTTCTGTGGCTATCGTATTGCATTATCTTGTTTTACAGGGGGTCCCCAGAGTCAAGCTGACCGAACCAGTCCTGGGGGTAAGTGTAAATAGTGAAGATACTCCTGATGTACTGTGTGGGCCACTAGTAGGAATAAAAGGGGGTCTCAGTGTCCCAGAGGGCTGTGACCAAGTTAGTCTGACTACTGCAAACCCTGACCTCTGGGTGGAGGCATCCGCCATAGAACCTAGGCCCCTCAACCTGTTAGCAGTTAAGCAGGCTGGGGTAGTAGCCCTTGGGATGGTGCCACCTGGGGGTTACACAACTATAGGACAGGGTCACACACATTTCTTGACTGGATCCTTACTAATCACCCTGAATGAATCTCAAAAGTCTCAGTGCTCCCTGATGGGATCAGTGACAACTCACCGGTCACATGTACCTGGACAAACAAATTCATTAAGCCCCCTCCTAAAATAATCCACACCCGAGTGTTAAAGCAGGGGTACCTTGGGCTACTAAAGGCACACCTAAGCCGCCTGGACTGGACACCAATCGACTCCACCATTAATGTAAACCAAGCCTTAGGCCTTTTCATCAACCACTTCACTGTGGCCTGCAATATCTTTGCACCTCTCAAAAAGCTGAAGGTCAGGGGCAGAGCTAACCCTTGGATAACCCCCAATCTAATCACTTTACTCAAACATAGGGACCATCTCTGGCACTGTGCCCGTGCAACGTCTGAACCTGGAGATATTCATAAATATAAAGCTGCCAGAAATGAGTGCACCCAGGCAGTTAGGAGTGCCAAAAGCAAATACTTCAAGGAAGCTCCCTCCAACTCCTGGGGTGATGGAAACAAATTTTGGAGTAACTTGAAAGACCTTACAGGCAAGGACCCTAAGTCACCACCCACCATGCTCAAGATAAACAGAACACCAACATCTGACCTGTACACAGTCACCAACACCTTTAACAATGTGTTCTCCAATTTGGATAGTATCCTCCTTTCTAATCTCTTCGCTGCCCCCTCTGGTAGTAACCCTCCTGCCACTGCTCATCTCCTACACCCTGCCCCACAATTCTACTTCAAGGAGATCCCAGTGCATGAAGCAAGAACCTATATTCAGAAGGCCATTTGCAACGCAGGCTACAGCGGTGATTCCCTTGACCTGAAGTTTTTAGTGCTTGTCATTGAAGAAGTCCTTGAACCCCAGACAAAGATCCTCAACCTATAACTAAGGATGTCCCAGTTTCCATCTCACCAGAAAAAGGTGACCATTACACTGATACACAAAAGTGGAGACGAATCACTGCACTCCAACTACAGAACTATCTCCATCCTCCCTCCATTGTCTAAGGCCCTGGAGCACATCGCCTCAGACCAACTAGTCAAGTACCTGGAAAAATACGACATCCAGTGTCCTGAGCAACATGGTTTCTGAAAAGGGCACAGTACCACCACTGCCTATTAGAATTCACAGGCTTCGTCCATACCACGCTTGATCAAGGAAACTGTGTAGGGGCAGTATTCATCGACCTTATGAAAGCCTTTGATACTGTGAACCACCCACTCCTACTCAAGCAATTATCAAACATTAGGCTCTTCAATGAAGCGCTGCTCTGGTTTTCAAGCTACCTTGGGGAGAGGGTCTAGTGGGTTAGGATTGCTGGTGTCACCTCGGAAGAAAAGCCAGTCCTTTCAGGGGTCCCACGGGGTCCATCCTGGGGCCACTACTCTTCAGCCTCTTCCTCAATGACCTTCCCAGTGACTGTCACCAGAAATTACTGCTCTATGCTAATGACGCAGTCATGTTCACCAACCACCAAAACACAGAGCTCCTAGAGAAACAATTACAGCTTGAATTCATACACATCGAAGAATGGTTCAAGTCACACAAACTGGTCATAAACTACAGCAAAACAAAGGTTATGACCTTCTACAATGCCAGGAGTAAGTACAAATCCTGTGACCTCACCATCCTAAACCAAACAGGGACCTTACTGGAACATGTTCCTGATTTTAAATATCTAGGTGTCACATTGAACAGCTCACTGTCCTACCATCGGCACATAGATTCTGCTACCAAAGCCACTAACATCCATATAGGCCTGCTCCACAGGCACAAACACTGCATGACTCCTGACACTCTCCAGTTGGCTATCAACAGCTCTGTCACCTCCATCATCGATTATGGGCTAGCAATCTATGGCTCTGCCTCCACCTCTGCCCTCTGCAGAATTACAGTTGCACTTAACAAAGCATGCAGGCTGCTATCTGGGGCTGACTGACTTACACACACTCGTGACCTGTACACTCAGGCAGGATGGCTTCCTCTCATCAGTTGGATACAGTATCAAACCTGCCTCTTAGCCAAAAAAGTCCTCCTCGGGGTCATGCCCCCAGGCATTGAAAAGCTCCTCATTGACCACCACAGCACCCAGCGAACTAGAAGTTCACAACGACTAACATTCCTTGTCCCCAGATGCCAGACTACCATGGGCCAGAGGGCCTTTGTTCACCGAGCACCACAGTGGTACAATACTCTCAACAAAGAAACTCTTACTGCTGCTGCTCTTGGCCCTTTTAAGAGACAACTCTGACCTCATCTCATTTCAACTAGTCATTGTGACTGCCTCGCCTAATCAGGGGCCCACCGCTCACTGCCCTCCACTTCAGTCTTGACAGCTACCTCTCCCCTCCTTCATACTGGAGTTCATACTGGATGGATAAGAAAATCAGAAGACATAGCCCATATAGATTTTCTCCACAATTCAGCGGTAGTGGCGGATGCCACCAACTTCATCAAGATACTTGTCCAATTTCTGTTTGAAAAGATCCAGGCTTTTGGCCTCCACCACTTCCTGGGGCAGTCCATTCCATATCCTTATTGTTCTACACTTGAAACACCTCCTCCTTAGCTCAGTCCTGCTCAATTCCTCACTCAATTGCCTATCATGCCTTCTCAATTGCTAGGTCTTTTCTTTAAACATGAATCCCAGCTCTGTTCTAACAATAAATCCCCCCTTGCTCTTCTACTCTCTAAAGACCACAACCCCTATCTTTCCAATCTAGCATCATATGGCTCTTTTTCACACCCTGAAATAAACCTAGTAAGGGATCTCTGTGGTCTTTCCATTAATTTGATATCCCTCACCAATAATGGACCTGCCACTGTAGAACAATAATCTAATATAGGCCTTACCAAAGAGCTATACAATGGCATCAATACCTCTCTGCTCCTTGATTGAAAGCCTCTCCTAATACAACCAACAATCTGCATTGCTTTGTTAGATGATTGTTAATTATTAACTTCATTTCTTAAATCATTTTGGGCATAAATACTCAGATCTTTCTCGCATTCCGACACCCTAAGCTTCAGATCATACATATAGTAGATCTGTTTAATATTTTGTCTACCAAAGTGCATGATGGTACATTTATCCTTATTAAAGGTCATTCCATTCTTTCTTGCCCAATCTACAATGTACAACAAATTCTGACAAAAAATTAGTCTCTCATTGAACGTATCTACTACTGCTCCAATTTTAACATCGTCAGCAAATTTAATTAATTTATTGTTAATTGATAGTTTCAGATCACTTATAAATATACAGAACAACAGTGGGCCCAGTACCGATCCCTTGGGAACTCCACGCCATACTCCATTTAAATCAGACAGATATCCTTGTGTCCTTACCTGCTGTAATCTGTTTTTCAGTCATTGTTCTACCCATCTAACAATGTTCTTATCAATTTCCATATTTATAAGTTTTTCTATTATTTTATAATGTGGAACTGTATCGAATGCTCGACTAAAGTCAAGCATTACAACGTCAACATTTTTTCCGTCATCAATACATTTGCTGACAGACTCATAAAAGGTCAATAGGTTTGTTTCATATGATCTATTAGTCATGAAACCATGCTGGTTCTTATCCAGAATTCCCCTATTTGACATACTTTCATAAATAGCATCACTCACTGCCCCTTCAATAATCTTTACCACCACTGTTGTCAAACTAACAGGACAATAATTCCCCTGCATCACTCCTTTTCCCTTTCTTACATATTGGCACAACATGTGCCAACCTCCACCCCTCAGGCACCACATCATCACTTAAAGATTTTTGTCCCAGTTTGGTGATAATAGCTATGATCACATCACTCAACTCCCTCACGAGAAGTATGGGTGAATGCCATCTGGTCCTGCTGTCCCATCCAACTTCAGTCTCCTTACTCTTGTTGCTACCCTCTCTACAGTTATAATATTTTGAGGATCCAGATTACAAGTCCCTGTATTACACTTATCCATATCAACATCATTTTTCCTAAACACAGCTCCAAAACATCTACCAAATTCATTGGCCATGTCTATAGCTTCAGATGTCATGACTCCATTAATATTTAAAGGTCCAACTGTACCCCTACTACCCTTAGTGCTATTTACATAGGCAAAAAAAACCTTTTTATCTTTATTCACAGCTAGTCTAAATTCAAAATGTTTCTTAACATTTCTTATTTCCTTCTTTAATCTCCTCAGAACTTTCTTGTAACTCTGTTTGGACATTTCTGACCCATTAAAATTTATTTTATTAAACATTATTTTCTTTTCCCTGCACATTTTTAATATTTTCTTATTCAACCATGGTGGCTTTTTACCCTTATGATTATAAGCCTTTCTAAACGGGATGTAAATTTTTTTCAATTTATTTAATTCAACCAAAAAAAAAATTCCAAGCTTCTTCCATGTCTAAATCTTCTAATTCTCTTTCCCAGTTTATTCTTACCAGTTCCTTTCTTATAACTCTATAATTCCCTTTTTCATATAAATACTGCACTGTATCTCCCTTAACTGGTTTAAGTGCCCAATCCATCATAAACATAAAAGACTTATGGTCACTGTTGCCTAATTGAGGTTGAATGCTAACATTCTTTATTACATCAGGAATGTTAGTCAGTAGAACATCTAAAATATTATTGCCTCTAGTGGCCTCTCTTGGACTCTACATCCTAAATGATTGCCAGGTTGTTTTTTATCCCACTCAATGTTAGGCATATTCAAGTCCCCCATAAAGATAATATTTGTTGTCTCTGCCTGATTTACAATATCTTTAATATGGGCCTCGGTTTCTTCCATACCAACATCAGGTGCCCTATAGAAAACAGAGACTCTGCATTTTTTTCCCTTAATGCCCAACAACTAAATATTAACTATTCTGATTCCCGTTAAGTTGTTACATTGTTCTAATTCCCTAACCTCTATTCCTTCTCTAACAAAAAGAGCCACACCACCTCCTCTTTTCCCTTCCCTATTTCTTTTAAAGATTCTATATCCTGGAATGTGTTGCAGCCACTCACTTTCATTATCCCACCATGTTTCAACTATTCCTACCATATCTAAACACTCCTTTATAATTATAACCTCCAATTCTGCCATACTTACTATATTTAAACTTTGGGCATTGCAAAACATGGCCTTTATTATGGATAACCTTTTATTATTTTCCACCTTTAGAGCCTTTCGTACCCCACCATTTCCCCTCATCCCCTTCTCTTTCAGTTTAAACAATTCTCTATTGCCTGACGTAATATCATTCCCAACATTCTACTTCCTCTAAAATTCAGGTGCAGCCCGTCTTTACAGAACAGATCTCTTCTTTCATCAAAAGTTCCCCAATGTTTAATAAATTGAAAGTTCTTGTTTTTGGTCCATTTACACAGCCATTCATTTGCCAATGCAATCCTTTTCATTTTATAAACATTAGCCCTGGGTTCAGGAAGTAATTCCAAAATCACTATTTCACACCCTTTCCCTTCCAATTTCTCCACCAAAGTAATGCAGTACTTCTGCATCTCAGGTAGGGTTTTTCTCATACTATCATTTATGCCTACATGAATCACTGCCAGAGGATGATCCCCTGCCACTCTAAATATATTGTCAGCCATGTTACATAAATCCATAGCCCCTGCCCCTGAGAAGCTACTGACCATCCTGTTTGCCTTGTCATGTTTACAAATATACTGATCAGTATACTTGATGATGGAATCACCAATTACTATAACCTGCCTTGGATTTTACATTCCTCCCTCCTCCATATGATCATTGTTTTTATTTCCACCATCTCCCACTATGGCAGATTGATTCAACTCCCCCAGCACATCAAATCTGTTTGTTACTGTTATTCCTTCTATTGTACCAACAGCAGACTCATTTGTTTTATTTATTTCAAACTCTACCTGACCTGTATCTTCTGTATTATAATTTATACTTATCTCCTTATTCTTCCTTAACTCTCTTGGAATTGGTCTAAGAGGACTTTGACACCTACGCTTTCTGTTAGCTTTCTTATTCTCATAATGATTTCCAGACTTTTGTTCATTTCCAACATATCTTGACTTCCTTTTCCCATATCCATTATCTAAACCTTTTTTTTCCTTAGTCTCCTCATTTACATTTAAACTTAAGAGTATTTGAATCCTTTCTGTTAATACCCCGTGCGTCCTTTCTAAGCTCTCTAATCTTTCAGTAACCGTTACTAAATTACTATATAATTCTTTATTTTGTTCACATTTCTCACATTCGTAACTGTTATAGTCCATCCCCAATTTTACCATTTTTTACATTCTACATTCTTTACATCCAATCATCAAGTCCCCTTCTGTTGCCAATACTGAGGCTACAAAACTTTGTGTCCTCACCTCTTCTGTCATCATTTTATACTCCAATTTACTTTAATTTTCAAGTAAATATGCAAACTCCTCTGCACACTGCCACTACTCGACGCTAACATACGCTAGACTCGCATGTCTCTGCACATCTCAGCGCGCTGAGATGTGCCGCACACACTCGCACCACCCAGTTCCACCGCTTTTGGCAGTCACGCAGTCCAGGAAATGATCTACAGAGCGCCAATCGCATGAGTGTCTGCTTAAATCCCTGCTAGGACCCAGAAGCTGCAGAGGTCTCTCCCCCAGAACAATTATGTGCCTGCGTTTGTAATTAACATGCACCAGCCCCCTAAAATAGCAACACAAATTCTCTTGCTTGCTGCCTAATTTAATAGCCCTCTGTCAGGGCGCATCGAGGGACTCAATTGAAATGGCAAAATGTTAATGTGCACAACACACTAATGGCAACTCCAATGATCAAAACCACCCTGTCCAACTGCTTTTGGTGGTCACACCGTCCAGAAATTGATCTACAGAGTGCCGCTCGCGTGAGCATCTGCTTGAATCCGTGCTAGGACCTGGAAGCTGCACAGCTCTCTCCCCACAACAATTATGTGCCTGCATTTGAAATTAACAAGCACCTGCCCCCTAAAATAGCAGCACAAATTCTCCTGCTTGTAGCCTAATTAAATAGCCCTCTGTTAGAGCACATCGAGGGACTCAATTGAAACAGCAAAATGTTAATGTGCACAACACACTAACAGCAACTCCAGCAATCAAAACCACCCAGTTCCATTGCTTTTGGCAGTCACACAGTACAGGAATTGATCTACAGAGTGCCGCTCACGTGAACGTCTGCTTAAATCCCTGCTAGGACCCGAAAGCTGCACAGTTCTCTCCCCAGAAAAATTATGTGCCTGTGTTTGAAATTAACAAGCACCAGTCCCCTAAAATAGCAGCACAAATTCTCCTGCTTGCAGCCTAATTTAATAGCCTTCTGTCAACGCGCATTGAGGGACTCAATTGAAACAGCAAAGGGTTAATGTGCACAACACACTAACGGTAACTCCAACAATCAAAACCACCCTGTCCAACTGCTTTTGGTGGTCACACAGTCCAGGAAATGATATACAGAGTGCTGCTCGCATGAGCGTCTGCTTAAATCCATGCTAGGACCCAGAAGCTGCACAAGTCTCTCCCCCAGAACAATTATGTGCATGCATTTGAAATTAACAACTACCAGGCCCCTAAAATAGCAGCACAAATTCTCCTGCTAGCAGTCTAACTTAATAGCCCTCTGTCAGGGCGCATCGAGGGACTCAATTGAAATGGCAAAATGTTAATGTGCACAACACACTAACAGCAACTCCAGCAATCAAATCCACCCTGTTCCATTGCTTTTGGCACTCACACAGTCCAGGAATTGATCTACAGAGTGCCACTTGCGTGAACATCTGCTTAAATCCCTGCTAGGACCCGAAAGCTGCACTGTTCTCTCCCCCAGAAAAATTATGTGCCTGCGTTTGAAATTAACAAGCACCAGTCCCCTAAAATAGCAGCACAAATTCTCCTGCTTCCAGCCTAATTTAATAGCCTTCTGTCAACGCGCATTGAGGGACTCAATTGAAACAGCAAAATGTTAATGTGCACAACACACTAATGGCAACTCCAATGATCAAAACCACCCTGTCCAACTGCTTTTGGTGGTCACACAGTCCAGAAATTGATCTACAGAGTGCCGCTCGCGTGAGCATCTGCTTGAATCCCTGCTAGGACCTGGAAGCTGCACAGCTCTCTCCCCACAACAATTATGTGCCTGCATTTGAAATTAACAAGCATCTGCCCCCTAAAATAGCAGCACAAATTCTCCTGCTTGTAGCCTAATTAAATAGCCCTCTGTTAGAGCACATCGAGGGACTCAATTGAAACAGCAAAATGTTAATGTGCACAACACACTAACAGCAACTCCAGCAATCAAAACCACCCTGTTCCATTGCTTTTGGCAGTCACACAGTACAGCAATTGATCTACAGAGTGCCGCTCACGTGAACGTCTGCTTAAATCCCTGCTAGGACCCGGAAGCTGCACAGTTCTCTCCCCAGAAAAATTATGTGCCTGCGTTTGAAATTAACAAGCACCAGTCCCCTAAAATAGCAGCACAAATTCTCCTGCTTGCAGCCTAATTTAATAGCCTTCTGTCAACGCGCATTGAGGGACTCAATTGAAACAGCAAAGGGTTAATGTGCACAACACACTAACGGTAACTCCAACAGTCAAAACCACCCTGTCCACCTGCTTTTGGTGGTCACACAGTCCAGGAAATGATATACAGAGTGCTGCTCGCACGGGCGTCTGCTTAAATCCATGCTAGGACCCAGAAGCTGCACAGGTCTCTCCCCCAGAACAATTATGTGCATGCGTTTGAAATTAACAACCACCAGGCCCCTAAAATAGCAGCACAAATTCTCCTGCTAGCAGTCTAACTTAATAACCCTCTGTCAGGGCGCATCGAGGGACTCAATTGAAATGACAAAATATTAATGTGCACAGCACACTAATGGCAACTCCAACAATCAAAACCACCCTGTCCCACCGCTTTTGGTGGTCACACAGTCCAGGAATTGATCTACAGAGTGCCGCTCGCGTGAGCGTCTGCTTAAATCCCTGCTAGGACCTGGAAGCTGCACAGCTCTCTCCCCCACAACAATTATGTGCCTGCATTTGAAATTAACAAGCACCTGCCACCTAAAATAGCAGCACAAATTCTCCTGCTTGTAGCCTAATTAAATAGCCCTTTGTTAGAGAACATCGAGGGACTCAATTGAAACAGCAAAATCTTAATGTGCACAACACACTAACAGCAACTCCAGCAATCAAAACCACCCTGTTCCATTGCTTTTGGCAGTCACACAGTCCAGGAATTGATCTACAGAGTGCCGCTCGCGTGAACGTCTGCTTAAATCCCTGCTAAGACCCGGAAGCTGCACAGTTCTCTCCCCCAGAAAAATTATGTGCTTGTGTTTGAAATTAACAAGCACCAGTCCCCTAAAATAGCAGCACAAATTCTCCTGCTTGCAGCCAAATTTAACAGCCTTCTGTCAATGCGCATTGAGGGACTCAATTGAAACAGCAATGTGTTAATGTGCACAACACACTAACGGCAACTCCAACAATCAAAACCACCCTGTCCAACTGCTTTTGGTGGTCACACAGTCCAGGAAATGATATACAGAGTGCTGCTCGCGTGAGCATCTGCTTAAATCACTGCTAGGACCCGGAAGCTGCACAGGTCTCTCCCCCAGAACAATTATGTGCCTGTGTTTGAAATTAATAAGCACCAGGCCCCTTAAAAAGCACCACATATCCTGCTGCTTGCAGCCTAATTTAATACCTTCTGTCAGGGCGCATCGAGGGACTCAACTGAAATGGCAAAATGTTAATATGCACAACACACTAATGGAAACTCTAACAATCAAAACCACCCTGTCCCACGGCTTTTGGTGGTCACACAGTCCAGGAATTGATCTACAGAGTGCCGCTCGCATGAGCGTCTGCTTAAATCCCTGCTAGGACCTGGAAGCTGAACAGGTCTCTCCCCCAGAACAATTATGTTCCTGCGTTTGAAATTAACAAGCACCAGCCCCCTAAAATAGCAGCACAAATTCTCCTGCTTGCAGCCTAATTTAATAGCCCTCTGTCAGAGCACATTGAGGGACTCAATTGAAATGGCCAAATGTTAATGTGCATGTAACCCCTAGATGGCGCTATCCCAGGGGCTACTACCCCTGCCTGATTTGCCACTAACAGGTTGAGGGGCCTGGATCCAATGGTGGGTGCCTCCACCCAGAGGTCAGGGTTTGCAATAGTTAAACTTACTTGGTCACAGCCCTCTGGGACACTGCAACCCCCCTTTCTTCCCACTAGTGGCCCACACAATATATCAGAATTATCTTCACAGTATACACTTACCCCCAGGGCTGGTTCAGGCACTGGGACCTCCTGTAAAATAAGATACAGTGCAACAATCACAGTACAATACTTTAACATAGACAAATACCTCAGGCAGTATAACTTTGCTAAAACAAGCAGCTCTGATTTATTTGGGGAATATAACAAGGACAGGAAATCAGGTTAATTAGCTTATCACTTTACTCATCTACCTATGGCTCTGTGCAGGCCTATCCCTACCAGTTACTGTCCCTGGGTACCCAGCCCTAGTGGCTAGTCCAAACCGTGGCAGCTGGTAGGGGCCCTTTCCACAGAGAAAGAAAATTAGTTTAAACAGTCAGCAGTACAGTGATT
This sequence comes from Neoceratodus forsteri, assembly GCA_016271365.2. NCBI lineage: Eukaryota > Metazoa > Chordata > Ceratodontiformes > Ceratodontidae > Neoceratodus > Neoceratodus forsteri. The sequence continues at coordinate 562,262,353 of CM057458.1, forward strand.
CCATTTGGATTTAATGTGGCAATTCAACAGGAGCGACCCTGAATTAGTACTCACGACCTCCAAACAAGATAGGGTCCTTCAACGTCAGCAGGGCTACTCTTGAGCTCCAAGAGACTCCTCACACATTTATATGGTAAACAGTCACAGGCAAAAGTCACTTAATGGCAGCAGGATTCACTTGAGGTACACAAGCCTCCTCACACATTTATATGGTAAAAAAGAAAGTACTATACCAGGCAGGCTGCTTCTCTATCCCGATCGCAATTACTGCACAATACCCGGGAGAACACACAGCAGATTCAGTTCCTGACAGATCGAGTGCAATTCAGCAATTTCTCCAGTCTTCTACAGGGTGAGCCTGGTTTCTACTCTTCAGATATCCTTTGATTCTCTTCACAGAACGGATTCAGTCCTAACAACAGTTACACAAGCTGCAGACCGGAACTCTGGACCTTACATATGTTTTTTGACTAAAACTGTGCACTGAAGGAGCACAGGGTTCCTTTCCCCTTCACTGCCAGAGCTAAACTGAAACTCCAACAGACAAAACTGGGCACTTCCTTTGAGTTCCTCCCAGTTCTTGAATGGATTGGCTGTCACTCACAATAGACTGCTGCTGTTGGTCCAAAAAGGCGCCGAAGCCTAAACTACATCTCCCAGAGTCACAGCCCATACAATCCTCTTGTGGCTGGCTCAGATTATGAGTCCAAGTTCTGATTCGTCCAAGGCACCATTTTAGAGCTAGCTTACCACACTGATTGGTCCAGTTCAGCAGTTCAAAACTAGAATGGGAACTAGGCAAACACAGTTCTGACTGCAAAAAAGCAGGTTAGACAAACTGTATTTTCATTATTACTCTAAATTATTTCTGGCAAACAGTTACATCTTTCAGATAGGTTCCCTTTGTACCCTAGTGACTGCAAAAATGGAGTGAATTGGCAGCAGTTCGAGTGGTACTCAAACAGAGAAACACACAGTCCCCCCATACAAACTAATTATGTCTGCAAGCAGACGGCTCTTAAAGAGACAGTACCTGAGGCTCTAAAAACACTCACTGATAAATGGCTTAAACGCCAAACACCATTCAGGCTTGGAGCATTCAAGCAAGCTCCTAGAAGTCTTTTGGGAACCCCCATTTGCAGGGGGGTTACATGCACAACACACTAATGGCAACTCCAGCAATCAAAACCACCCTGTTCCACCACTTTTGGTGGTCACACAGTCCAGGAAATGATCTACAGAGTGCTGCTCGTGTGATCGTCTGCTTAAATGCCTGCTAGGACCCGAAAGCTGCACAGGTCTCTCCCCCAGAACAATTATGTGCCTGCATTTGAAATTAATAAGCACCAGACCCCTTAAAAAGCACCACAAATTCTCCTGCTTGCAGTCTAATTTAATAGCCCTCTGTCAGGGCGCATCGAGGGACTAAATTGAAATGGCAAAATGTTAATGTGCACAACACACTAACAGCAACTCCAGCAATCAAATCCACCCTGTTCCATTGCTTTTGGCACTCACACAGTCCAGGAATTGATCTACAGAGTGCCACTTGCGTGAACATCTGCTTAAATCCCTGCTAGGACCCAAAAGATGCACAGTTCTCTCCCCCAGAAAAATTATGTGCCTGCGTTTGAAATTAACAAGCACCAGTCCCCTAAAATAGCAGCACAAATTCTCCTGCTTCCAGCCTAATTTAATACCCTTCTGTCAATGTGCATCGAGGGACTCAATTGAAACGGCAAAATGTTAATGTGCACAACACTAAATGGCAACTACAACAATCAAAACCACCCTGTCCCACTGCTTTTGGTGGTCACACAGTCCAGGAATTGATCTACAGAGTGCCGCTCGCATGAGCATCTGCTTAAATCCCTGCTAGGACCTGGAAGCTGCACAGGTCTCTCCCCAGAACAATTATGTGTCTGCATTTGAAATTAACAAGCACCAGCCCCCTAAAATAGCAACACAAATTCTCCTGCTTGCAGCATAATTTAATAGCCCTCTGTCAGAGCACATCGAGGGACTCAATTGAAACGGCAAAATGTTAATGTGCACAACACACTAATGGCAACTCCAACAATCAAAACCACCCTGTCCAACTGCTTTTGGTAGTCACACAGTCCAGGAATTGATCTACAGAGTGCCGCTCGCATGAGCGTCTGCTTAAATCCCTGCTAGGACCTGGAAGCTGCACAGGTCTCTCCCCCAGAACAATTATGTGCCTGCATTTGAAATTAACAAGCACCAGCCCCCTAAAATAGCAGGACAAATTCTCCTGCTTGTAGCCTAACTAAATAGCCATCTGTTAGAACACATCAAGGGACTCAATTGAAACAGCAAAATGTTAATGTGCACAACACACTAACGGCAACTCCAGCAATCAAAACCACCCTGTTCCATTGCTTTTGGCAGTCACACAGTCCAGGAATTGATCTACAGAGTGCCACTCACGTGAACGTCTGCTTAAATCCCTGCTAGGACCCGAAAGCTGCACAGGTCTCTCCCCCAGAACAATTATGTGCCTGCATTTGAAATTAACAAGCATCAGCCCCCTAAAATAGCAGCACAAATTCTCCTGCTTGCAGTCTAATTTAATAGCCCTCTGTCAGGGCGCATCGAAGGACTCAAATGAAACGGCAAAATATTAATTTGCACAGCACACTAACGGCAACTCCAATGAACAAAATCACCCTGTCACATCGCTTTTGGTGGTCACACAGTCCAGGAAATGATCTACAGAGTGCCGCTCACATGAGCGTCTGCTTAAATCACTGCTAGGACCTGGAAGCTGCACAGGTCTCTCCCCACAACAATTATGTGTCTGCGGTTGAAATTAACAAGCACCAGCCCCCTAAAATAGCAGCACAAATTCTCCTGCTTGCAGCCTAATTTAATAGCCCTCTGTCAGAGCACATCGAGGGACTCAATTGAAATGGCAAAATGTTAATCTGCACATCACAAACGGCAACTCCAACAATCAAAACCACCCTCTCCCACCACTTTTGGTGGTCACACAGTCCAGGAAATGATCTACAGAGTGCCGCTTGCATGAGCGTCTGCTTAAATCCCTGCTAGGAACTGGAAGCTGCACAGGTCTCTCACCACAACAATTATGTGCCTGCGTTTGAAATTAACAAGCACCAGCCCCCTAAAATAGCAGGACAAATACTCCTGCTTGTAGCCTAATTAAATAGCCCTCTGTTAGAGCACATCGAGGGACTCAATTGAAACAGCAAAATGTTAATGTGCACAACACACTAACAGCAACTCCAGCAATCAAAACCACCCTGTTCCATTGCTTTTGGCAGTCACACAGTCCAGGAATTGATCTACAGAGTGCCACTCACGTGAATGTCTGCTTAAATCCCTGCTAGGACCCGAAAGCTGCACAGTTCTCTCCCCCCAAAAAATTATGTGCCTGCGTTTGAAATTAACAAGCACCAGTCCCCTAAAATAGCAGCACAAATTCTCATGCTTGCAGCCTAATTTAATAGCCTTCTGTCAACGCGCATTGAGGGACTCAATTGAAACAGCAAATGTTAATGTGCACAACACACTAATGGCAACTCCAACAATCAAAACCACCCTGTCCCACAGCTTTGGGTGGTCACACAGTCCAGGAATTGATCTACCGAGTGCCGCTCGCATGAGCGTCTGCTTAAATCCCTGCTAGGACCTGGAAGCTGCACAGGTCTCTCCCCCAGAACAATTATGTGCCTGCGTTTGATATTAACAAGCACCAGCCTCCTAAAATTGCAGCACAAATTCTCCTGCTTGCAGCCTAATTTAATAGCCCTCTGTCAGAGCACATCGAGGGGCTCAATTGAAATGTCAAAATGTTAATGTGCACAGCACACTAACGGCAACTCCAACAATCAAAACCACCCTGTCCCACCACTTTTGGTGGTCACACAGTCCAGGAATTGATCTACCGAGTGCCGCTCGAATGAGCGTCAGCTTAAATCCCTGCTAGGACCTGGAAGCTGCACAGGTCTCTCCCCCCACAACAATTATGTGCCTGCATTTGAAATTAACAGGCACCAACCACCTAAAATTGCAGCACAAATTTTCCTGCTAGCAGCCTAATTTAATAGCCCTCTGTCAGAGCACATCGAGCGACTCAATTGAAATGGCAAAATGTTAATGTGCACAACACACTCATGGCAACTCCAATGATCAAAACCACCCTGTTCCACCACTTTTGGCGGTCACACAGTTCAGGAAATTATCTACAGAGTGCTGCTCGAGTGAGTGTCTGCTTAAATGCCTGCTAGGACCCGGAAGCTGCACAGGTCTCTCCCCCAGAACAATTATGTGCCTGCGTTTGAAATTACTAGCACCAGGCCCTAAAAAGCATCACATATTCATCTGCTTGCAGCCTAATTTTATAGCCCTCTGTCAGAGCACATGAGGGACTCAATTGAAATGGCAAAATGTTAATGTGCACAACACTCTAAAGGCAACTCCAATGATCAAAACCACCCTGTCCCACTATTTTGGAGGTCACACAATCCAGGATTTATCTACAGAGTGCAGCTCACATGATCATCTGCTTAAATCCCTGCTGGGACCTGGAAGCTGCTGGGTCTCTCCCAGGACAATTATGTGCCTGCGTTTGAAATTAACAAGCACCGCTCCCTAAAATAGCAGCACAAATTCTCTTGCTTGCAGCCTAATTTAATAGCCCTCTGTCAGAGCACATCGAGGGACTCAATTGAAACGGCAAAATGTTAATGTGCACGACACACTAATGGCAACTCCAACAATCAAAACCACCCTGTCCCACCGCTTTTGGTGGTCACACAGTCCAGGAATTGATCTACAGAGTGCCGGTTGCATGAGCGTCTGCTTAAATCCCTGCTAGGACCTGGAAGCTGCACAGTTCTCTCCCCCAGAAAAATTATGTGCCAGCGTTTGAAATTAACAAGCACCGGCCTCCTAAAATAGCAGCACAAATTCTCCTGCTTGCAGCCTAATTTAATTGCCCTCTGTCAGAGCACATTGAGGGACTCAATTGAAACAGCAAAATGTTAATATGCACAACACTCTAATGGCATCTCCATTGATCAAAACCACCCCGTCCCACCACTTTTGGAGGTCAAACAATCCTGGAATTTATCTACAGAGTGCCGCTCACATGTTCGTCTGCTTAAATCCCTGCTGGGACCCGGAAGCTGCACAGGTCTCTCCCCCAGAACAATTATGTGCCTGCGTTTGAAATTAACAAGCACCAGCTCCCTAAAATAGCAGCACAAATTCTCCTGCTTGTAGCCTAATTAAATAGCCCTCTGTTAGAGCACATCGAGGGACTCAATTGAAATAGCAAAATGTTAATCTGCACAACACACTAACAGCAACTCCAGCAATCAAAACCACCTTGTTCCATTGCTTTTGGCAGTCACACAGTCCAGGAAATGATCAACAGAGTGCTGCTCGTGTGATCGTCTGCTTAAATGCCTGCTAGGACCTGGAAGCTGCACAGGTCTCTCCCCCAGAACAATTATGTACCTGCGTTTGAAATTAATAAGCACCAGGACCGTAAAAAAGCACCACATATTCTGCTGCTTGCAGCCTAATTTAATAGTCTTCTGTCAGGGCGCATCGAGGGACTCAACTGAAATGGCAAAATGTTAATGTGCACAACACACTAATGGCAACTCCAATGATCAAAACCACCCTGTCCCACCACTTTTGGAGGCCACACAATCCGGGAATTTATCTACAGACTGCCACTTGCATGAGCGTCTGGTTAAATCCCTGCTAGGACCTGGAAGCTGCACAGGTCTCTCCCCCAGAACGATTATTTGCCTGCGTTTGAAATTAACAAGCACCAGCCCCCTAAAATAGCAGGACAAATACTCCTGCTTGTAGCCTAATTAAATAGCCCTCTGTTAGAGCACATCGAGGGACTCAATTGAAATAGCAAAATGTTAATGTGCACAACACACTAACAACAACTCAACAATCAAAACCACCCTGTTCCATTGCTTTTGGCAGTCACACAGTCCAGGAATTGATCTACAGAGTGCCACTCACGTGAATGTCTGCTAAATCCCTGCTAGGATCAAAGCTGCACAGTTCTCTCCCCCAAAAAAATTATGTGCCTGCGTTTGAAATTAACAAGCACCAGTCCCCTAAAATAGCAGCACAAATTCTCATGCTTGCAGCCTAATTTAATAGCCCTCTGTCAGAGCACATCGAGGGACTCAATTGAAACGGCAAAATGTTAATGTGCACAACACACTAATGGCAACTCCAATGATCAAAACCACCCTGTTCCACCGCTTTTGGCTGTCACACAGTCCAGGAAATGATCTACAGAGTGCTGCTCGAGTGAGTGTCTGCTTAAATGCCTGCTAGGACCCGGAAGCTGCACAGGTCTCTCCCCCAGAACAATTATGTGCCTGCGTTTGAAATTAATAAGCACCAGGCCCCTTAAAAAGCACCACATATTCAGCTGCTTGCAGCCTAATTTTATAGCCCTCTGTCAGGGCGCATCAAGGGACTCAATTGAAATGGCAAAATGTTAATGTGCACAACACTCTAAAGGCAACTCCAATGATCAAAACCACCCTGTCCCACCGCTTTTGGTGGTCACACAGTCAGGAATTGATCTACAGAGTGCGGTTGCATGACGTCTGCTAAATCCCTGCTAGGACCTAGAAGCTGCACAGTTCTCTCCCCAGAAAAATTATGTGCCTGCGTTTGAAATTAACAAGCACCAGTCCCTAAAATAGCAGCAGAAATTCTCCTGCTTGCAGCCTAATTTAACAGCCTTCTGTCAACGTGCATTGAGGACTCAGTGAAACCTCAAAATGTTAATATGCACAACACTAATGGCAACTCCAACAATCAAAACCACCCTGTCCCTGCTTTTGGTGGTCACATAGTCCAGGAATTGATCTACAGAGTGCGCTCACATGTTCGTCTGCTTAAATCCCTGCTGGGACCTGGAAGCTACACGGTCTCTCCAGAACAATTATGTGCCTGCGTTTGAAATTAACAAGCACCAGCCCCTAAAATAGCAGCACAAATTCTCATGCTTGCAGCCTAATTTAATAGCCCTCTGTCAGAGCACATCGAGGGACTCAATTGAAACGGCAAAATGTTAATGTGCACAACACACTAATGGCAACTCCAATGATCAAAACCATCCTGTCCACCGCATTTGGTGGTCACACAGTCCAGGAATTGATCTACAGAGTGCCAGTTGCATGAGCGTCTGCTATAATCCCTGCTAGGACCGGAAGCTGCACAGGTCTCTCCCCAGAACAATTATGTGCCTGTTTGAAATTAACAAGCACCAGCCCCCTAAAATAGCTGCACAAATTCTCCTGCTTGCAGCCTAATTTAATAGCCCTCTGTCAGAGCACATCGAGGGACTCAATTGAAATGGCAAAATGTTAATGTGCACAACACACTAATGGCAACTCCAATGATCAAAACCACCCTGTCCCACCGCTTTTGGTGGTCACACAGTCCAGGAATTGATCTACAGAGTGCCGCATGCATGAGCGTCTGCTTAAATACCTGCTAGGACCTGGAAGCTGCACAGCTCTCTCCCCCACAACAATTATGTGCCTGCATTTGAAATTAACAAGCTCCTGCCCCCTAAAATAGCAGCACAAATTCTCCTGCTTGTAGCCTAATTAAATAGCCCTCTGTTAGAGCACATCGAGGGACTCAGTTGAAACAGCAAAATGTTAATGTGCACAACACACTAACAGCAACTCCAGCAATCAAAACCACCCTGTTCCATTGCTTTTGGCAGTCACACAGATCTAGAGAGTGCCGCTCACGTGAACGTCTGCTTAAATCCCTGCTAGGACCCGAAAGCTGCACAGGTGTCTCCCCTAGAACAATTATGTGCCTGCGTTTGATATTAAGAAGCACCAGCCCCCTAAAATAGCAGCACAAATTCTCCTGCTTGCAGCCTAATTTAAGAGCCCTCTGTCAGAGCACATCGAGGGACTCAATTGAAATGGCAAAATGTTAATGTGCACAACACACTAACAGCAACTCAACAATCAAAACCACCTTATCCCACCACTTTTGGTGGTCACACAGTCCAGGAAATGACCTACAGAGTGCCGCTTGCATGAGCGTCTGCTTAAATCCCTGCTAGGACCTGGAAGCTGCACAGGTCTCTCCCCACCACAATTATGTGCCTGCATTTGAAATTAACAAGCACCAGCCACCTAAAATAGCAGCACAAATTTTCCTGCTAGCAGCCTAATTTAATAGCCCTCTGTGAGAGCACATCGAGGGACTCAACTGAAGTGGCAAAATGTTAATGTGTACAACACACTCATGGCAACTCCAATGATCAAAACCACCCTGTTCCACCACTTTTGGCGGTCACACAGTCCAGGAAATGATCTACGGAGTGCTGCTCGTGTGAGCGTCTGCTTAATTGCCTGCTAGGACCCGGAAGCTGCAAAGGTCTCTCCCCCAGAACAATTATGTGCCTGCGTTTGAAATTAATAAGCACCAGGCCCCTAAAAAAGCACCACATATTCAGCTGCTTGCAGCCTAATTTAATAGCCCTCTGTCAGGGCGCATCGAGGGACTCCATTGAAATGGCAAAATGTTAATGTGCACAACACACTAATGGCAACTCCAATGATCAAAACCACCCTGTCTCACCACTTTTGGAGGTCACACAATCCAGGAATTTATCTACAGAGTGCCTCTCACATGATAGTCTGCTTAAATCCTGCTAGGACCTGGAAGCTGCGAGTCTCTCCCCAGACAATTATGTGCCTGCGTTTGAAATAAACAAGCACCAGCCACCTAAAATAGCAGGGCATATTCTCCTGCTTGCAGCCTAATTTAATAGCCCTCTGTCAGAGGCGCATCGAGGACTCAATTGAAATGGCAAAATGTTAACGTGCACAGCACACTAAAGCAACTCCAATGAACAAAACCACTCTGTCCCACAGCTTTTGGTGGTCACACAGTTCAGGAAATGATCTACAGAGTGCCGCTCACATGGCGTCTGCTTAAATCCCTGCTAGGACCCAGAAGCTGCAAGGTCTCTCCCCAGAACAATTATGTGCCTGCGTTTGAAATTAACAAGCACCAGCCCCTAAAATAGCAGCACAATTCTCCTGCTTGCAGCCTAATTTAATAGCCCTCTGTTCAGAGCACATCGAGGGACTCAATTGAAATGCAAAATGTTAATGTGCACAACACACTCATGGCAACTCCAATGATCAAAACCACCCTGTTCCACCACTTTTGGCGGTCACACAGTTCAGGAAATTATCTACAGAGTGCTGCTCGAGTGAGTGTCTGCTTAAATGCCTGCTAGGACCCGGAAGCTGCACAGGTCTCTCCCCCAGAACAATTATGTGCCTGCGTTTGAAATTACTAAGCACCAGGCCCCTAAAAAAGCATCACATATTCATCTGCTTGCAGCCTAATTTTATAGCCCTCTGTCAGAGCACATCGAGGGACTCAATTGAAATGGCAAAATGTTAATGTGCACAACACTCTAAAGGCAACTCCAATGATCAAAACCACCCTGTCCCACTATTTTTGGAGGTCACACAATCCAGGATTTATCTACAGAGTGCAGCTCACATGATCATCTGCTTAAATCCCTGCTGGGACCTGGAAGCTGCACAGGTCTCTCCCCAGGACAATTATGTGCCTGCGTTTGAAATTAACAAGCACCAGCTCCCTAAAATAGCAGCACAAATTCTCTTGCTTGCAGCCTAATTTAATAGCCCTCTGTCAGAGCACATCGAGGGACTCAATTGAAACGGCAAAATGTTAATGTGCACGACACACTAATGGCAACTCCAACAATCAAAACCACCCTGTCCCACCGCTTTTGGTGGTCACACAGTCCAGGAATTGATCTACAGAGTGCCGGTTGCATGAGCGTCTGCTTAAATCCCTGCTAGGACCTGGAAGCTGCACAGTTCTCTCCCCCAGAAAAATTATGTGCCAGCGTTTGAAATTAACAAGCACCGGCCTCCTAAAATAGCAGCACAAATTCTCCTGCTTGCAGCCTAATTTAATTGCCCTCTGTCAGAGCACATTGAGGGACTCAATTGAAACAGCAAAATGTTAATATGCACAACACTCTAATGGCATCTCCATTGATCAAAACCACCCGTCCCACCACTTTTGGAGGTCAAACAATCCTGGAATTTATCTACAGAGTGCCGCTCACATGTTCGTCTGCTTAAATCCCTGCTGGGACCCGGAAGCTGCACAGGTCTCTCCCCCAGAACAATTATGTGCCTGCGTTTGAAATTAACAAGCACCAGCTCCCTAAAATAGCAGCACAAATTCTCCTGCTTGTAGCCTAATTAAATAGCCCTCTGTTAGAGCACATCGAGGGACTCAATTGAAATAGCAAAATGTTAATCTGCACAACACACTAACAGCAACTCCAGCAATCAAAACCACCTTGTTCCATTGCTTTTGGCAGTCACACAGTCCAGGAAATGATCAACAGAGTGCTGCTCGTGTGATCGTCTGCTTAAATGACTGCTAGGACCTGGAAGCTGCACAGGTCTCTCCCCCAGAACAATTATGTACCTGCGTTTGAAATTAATAAGCACCAGGACCGTAAAAAAGCACCACATATTCTGCTGCTTGCAGCCTAATTTAATAGTCTTCTGTCAGGGCGCATCGAGGGACTCAACTGAAATGGCAAAATGTTAATGTGCACAACACACTAATGGCAACTCCAATGATCAAAACCACCCTGTCCCACCACTTTTGGAGGCCACACAATCCGGGAATTTATCTACAGACTGCCACTTGCATGCGTCTGGTTAAATCCCTACTAGGACCTGGAAGCTGCACAGGTCTCTCCCCCAGAACGATTATTTGCCTGCGTTTGAAATTAACAAGCACCAGCCCCCTAAAATAGCAGGACAAATACTCCTGCTTGTAGCCTAATTAAATAGCCCTCTGTTAGAGCACATCGAGGGACTCAATTGAAATAGCAAAATGTTAATGTGCACAACACACTAACAGCAACTCCAGCAATCAAAACCACCCTGTTCCATTGCTTTTGGCAGTCACACAGTCCAGGAATTGATCTACAGAGTGCCACTCACGTGAATGTCTGCTTAAATCCCTGCTAGGATCCGAAAGCTGCACAGTTCTCTCCCCCAAAAAAATTATGTGCCTGCGTTTGAAATTAACAAGCACCAGTCCCCTAAAATAGCAGCACAAATTCTCATGCTTGCAGCCTAATTTAATAGCCCTCTGTCAGAGCACATCGAGGGACTCAATTGAAACGGCAAAATGTTAATGTGCACAACACACTAATGGCAACTCCAATGATCAAAACCACCCTGTTCCACCGCTTTTGGCTGTCACACAGTCAGGAAATGATCTACAGAGTGGCTCAGTGAGTGTCTGCTTAAATGCCTGCTAGGACCGGAAGCTGCAGGTCTCTCCCAGAACAATTATGTGCCTGCGTTTGAAATTAATAAGCACCAGGCCCCTAAAAAAGCACCACATATTCAGCTGCTTGCAGCCTAATTTTATAGCCCTCTGTCAGGGCGCATCAAGGGACTCAATTGAAATGGCAAAATGTTAATGTGCACAACACTCTAAAGGCAACTCCAATGATCAAAACCACCCTGTCCCACCGCTTTTGGTGGTCACACAGTCCAGGAATTGATCTACAGAGTGCCGGTTGCATGAGCGTCTGCTTAAATCCCTGCTAGGACCTAGAAGCTGCACAGTTCTCTCCCCCAGAAAAATTATGTGCCTGCGTTTGAAATTAACAAGCACCAGTCCCCTAAAATAGCAGCAGAAATTCTCCTGCTTGCAGCCTAATTTAACAGCCTTCTGTCAACGTGCATTGAGGGACTCAATTGAAACCTCAAAATGTTAATATGCACAACACTAATGGCAACTCCAACAATCAAAACCACCCTGTCCCACTGCTTTTGGTGGTCACATAGTCCAGGAATTGATCTACAGAGTGCCGCTCACATGTTCGTCTGCTTAAATCCCTGCTGGGACCTGGAAGCTACACCGGTCTCTCCCCAGAACAATTATGTGCCTGCGTTTGAAATTAACAAGCACCAGCCCCCTAAAATAGCAGCAGAAATTCTCCTGCTTGCAGCATAATTTAATAGCCCTCTGTCAGAGCACATCGAGGGACTCAATTGAAACGGCAAAATGTTAATGTCCACAACACACTAATGGCAACTCCAACAATCAAAACCATCCTGTCCCACCGCATTTGGTGGTCACACAGTCCAGGAATTGATCTACAGAGTGCCAGTTGCATGAGCGTCTGCTATAATCCCTGCTAGGACCCGGAAGCTGCACAGGTCTCTCCCCCAGAACAATTATGTGCCTGCGTTTGAAATTAACAAGCACCAGCCCCCTAAAATAGCTGCACAAATTCTCCTGCTTGCAGCCTAATTTAATAGCCCTCTGTCAGAGCACATCGAGGGACTCAATTGAAATGGCAAAATGTTAATGTGCACAACACACTAATGGCAACTCCAATGATCAAAACCACCCTGTCCCACCGCTTTTGGTGGTCACACAGTCCAGGAATTGATCTACAGAGTGCCGAACGCATGAGCGTCTGCTTAAATACCTGCTAGGACCTGGAAGCTGCACAGCTCTCTCCCCCACAACAATTATGTGCCTGCATTTGAAATTAACAAGCTCCTGCCCCCTAAAATAGCAGCACAAATTCTCCTGCTTGTAGCCTAATTAAATAGCCCTCTGTTAGAGCACATCGAGGGACTCAGTTGAAACAGCAAAATGTTAATGTGCACAACACACTAACAGCAACTCCAGCAATCAAAACCACCCTGTTCCATTGCTTTTGGCAGTCACACAGATCTAGAGTGCAGCTCACGTGAACATCTGCTTAAATCCCTGCTAGGACCCGAAAGCTGCACAGGTGTCTCCCCTAGAACAATTATGTGCCTGCGTTTGATATTAAGAAGCACCAGCCCCCTAAAATAGCAGCACAAATTCTCCTGCTTGCAGCCTAATTTAAGAGCCCTCTGTCAGAGCACATCGAGGGACTCAATTGAAATGGCAAAATGTTAATGTGCACAGCACACTAACGGCAACTCCAACAATCAAAACCACCTTATCCCACCACTTTTGGTGGTCACACAGTCCAGGAAATGACCTACAGAGTGCCGCTTGCATGAGCGTCTGCTTAAATCCCTGCTAGGACCTGGAAGCTGCACAGGTCTCTCCCCACCACAATTATGTGCCTGCATTTGAAATTAACAAGCACCAGCCACCTAAAATAGCAGCACAAATTTTCCTGCTAGCAGCCTAATTTAATAGCCCTCTGTGAGAGCACATCGAGGGACTCAACTGAAGTGGCAAAATGTTAATGTGTACAACACACTCATGGCAACTCCAATGATCAAAACCACCCTGTTCCACCACTTTTGGCGGTCACACAGTCCAGGAAATGATCTCACGAGTGCTGCTCGTGAGTGCCTGCTTAATTGCCTGCTAGGACCCGGAAGCTGCAAAGGTCTCTCCCCCAGAACAATTATGTGCCTGCGTTTGAAATTAATAAGCACCAGGCCCCTAAAAAAGCACCACATATTCAGCTGCTTGCAGCCTAATTTAATAGCCCTCTGTCAGGGCGCATCGAGGGACTCCATTGAAATGGCAAAATGTTAATGTGCACAACACACTAATGGCAACTCCAATGATCAAAACCACCCTGTCTCACCACTTTTGGAGGTCACACAATCCAGGAATTTATCTACAGAGTGCCTCTCACATGATAGTCTGCTTAAATCCCTGCTAGGACCTGGAAGCTGCACAGGTCTCTCCCCCAGAGCAATTATGTGCCTGCGTTTGAAATAAACAAGCACCAGCCACCTAAAATAGCAGGGCATATTCTCCTGCTTGCAGCCTAATTTAATAGCCCTCTGTCAGGGCGCATCGAGGGACTCAATTGAAATGGCAAAATATTAACGTGCACAGCACACTAACGGCAACTCCAATGAACAAAACCACTCTGTCCCACAGCTTTTGGTGGTCACACAGTTCAGGAAATGATCTACAGAGTGCCGCTCACATGAGCGTCTGCTTAAATCACTGCTAGGACCCAGAAGCTGCACAGGTCTCTCCCCCAGAACAATTATGTGCCTGCGTTTGAAATTAATAAGCACCAGGCCCTTAAAAAAGCACCACATATTCTGCTGCTTGCAGCCTAATTTAATAGCCCTCTGTCAGAGCACATCGAGGGATTCAATTGAAATGGCAAAATGTTAATGTGCACAACACACTAATGGCAACTCCAACGATCAAAACCACCCTGTTCCACCACTTTTGGCGGTCACACAGTCCAGTAAATGATCTACAGAGTGCTGCTCACGAGAGCGTCTGCTTAAATGCCTGCTAGGACCCGGAAGCTGCACAAGCCTCTCCCCCAGAACAATTATGTACCTGCGTTTGAAATTAACAAGCAACAGCCCCCCAAAATAGCAGCAGAAATTCTCCTGCTTGCAGCCTAATTTAATAGCCCTCTGTCAGGGCGCATCGGGGGACTCAATTGAAACAGCAAAATGTTAATGTGCACAACATACTAATGGCAACTCCAATGAACAAAACCACCCTGTCCCACTGCTTTTGGAGGTCACACAGTCCAGGAAATGATCTACAGAGTGCCGCTCACATGAGCGTCTGCTTAAATCCCTGCTAGGACCCGGAAGCTGCACAGGTCTCTCCCCCAGAACAATTATGTGCCTGCGTTTGAAATTAACAAGCACCAGCCCCCTAAAATAGCAGCACAAATTCTCCTGCTTGCAGCCTAATTTAATAGCCCTCTGTCAGGGCGCATCCAGGGACTCAACTGAAACAGCAAAATGTTAATGTGCACAACACACTAACGGCAACTCCAATTATCAAAACCACCCTGTTCCACTGCTTTTGGCAGTCACGCAGTCCAGGAAATGATCTACAGAGTGCCGCTCACATGAGCGTCTGCTTAAATCCCTGCTAGGACCCAGAAGCTACACCGGTCTCTCCCCCAGAACAATTATGAGCCTGCATTTGAAATTAACAAGCACCTTCCCCCTAAAATAGCAGCACAAATTCTGCTGCTTGCAGCCTAATTTAATAGCCCTCTGTCAGGATGCATCAAGGGACTCGACTGAAATGGCAACATGTTAATGTGCACAACACACTAATGGCAACTCCAACGATCAAAACCACACTGTCCAACCACTTTTGGTGGTCACACAGTCCAGGAATTGATCTACAGAGTGCCGCTCCCATGAGCATCTGCTTAAATCCCTGCTAGGAGCCGGAAACTGCACAGGTCTCTCCCCCAGAGCAATTATGTGCCTGTGTTTGAAATTATCAAGCACCAGCCCCCTACAATAGCAGCACAAATTCTCCTGCTTGCAGCATAATTTAATAGCCTTCTGTCAACGAGCATTGAGGGACTCAATTGAAACAGCTAAGTGTTAATGTGCACAACACACTAACGGCAGCTCCAACGATCAAAACCACCCTGTCAAACCGCTTTTGGCAGTCACACAGTCCAGGGATTTATCTACCTTCTACCTGCCTCACCTGCCCTCCCCCTTGCCCCTTCTCCCTTTCTTCCACACCTCCAGGCATTTCCTGACTATTATCCCTTCCCTCCCCTTCCTCTCTCCCCTTTAGAGCTCTTACCCTCACCCTCTACCCTCCGACAATGGCCTTCATGCCTGCATACCCCCCTCACCTACAGCACTTATTTCTAAGATTGCCCTTGGCTGGTATGTCATGCTACCTAACATTTGGCACATTTTGAATTTCTGGAATTTCCTAAGCCTTGGACTCTTGCTTTTTTTTATTGTGTAACTATGTATTATTATGTCGACCTTTGTATGTATGTATACCCCCATTTCTTTGACGTGGAACTTTTGTAAATGAGCAGTTCCTGCTCAAAGGTATTTGTAATCCTAGATTTCAATAAAATAAAAAAAAAAGTAAAATACTGATCTTAAAATTTTAGCTAACATATTGGCTCATAGATTGGAGGGAGTATGGTCCAGTTTAACTGATCCAGAACAAACTGGACTCATGAAGGGCCGAGTTTCTAGTGCTCATACTGGTAAATTATTTCATTTAATCTCAGTCTCTGTTGAGACCAGGATTCCACAGGAAAAGGTAGCAGACATATACTCTCTCTGATACAAAATCTGCCAAAAATCTAGAACACGAGTTTAGCGTATTGAACTGCTATATACAGTACACAGATAAATAGTCCTACATAGGACTGCTCAAAAAGGATTATTTATAAAAAGATTTGATGGTGACCAGATATTCAGTTTGTTTGTAATTATTACAGATTAATAGGTCAACAAAATGTGTAGTATTTTGTGTGTGTAGCAGTTCAATACTCAGATTTTATAGTTTTTATAGATCTTGTGTAAGGATGTGTATTTTAACGATATTTCACATTTGGTATTTGGTCATTAGGCTAGGATGACGAGAGTGCTTCACTATTCAGGTACATGTGTCTTTAAGAATATTTTAGCATATGTTAAGGAAGGCCAACACAAATGGAGGTAGCAATGATGGCAACAAGGATTAAAGTACTGTCTCCCCTGCTGACACCAGTATTCTGCATGAGGAGGACAATGGCCATGATAACAATGATGACATAGTAAATGCAAGCACTGTTGTTATTGTAAGTCAACATGTACCTATGCTAGGAGGTAAAACTAAGAAAGACACTTCTTGGGCTCAGAACTACTATTATACTGACTCTCAAAATGCTTGTTGTGCAATAAGTAAGTGGCAGTGTGGGCCAAAAGTGAAAAAAAAGGAGGCAGTAAGGAAGAAATGACCACAAGACAACAACTTATTTTTTTTTTGATACAAACAACAGAATATACTGTATGTTACTTTACTGTTTTTCAAATTGTCCTGCTATTATAAAAACAAATTGTTCTGGACTCTGACCACCCTGTAAAGCCGAAACGCCCCTTGGCTAGTGTGGTGTACACCTACTGGGCTAGCTGCCCAAATTCTTCAGTCATCTTGTTATAAAAGAAATTGTTCTGGACCGTGACTATCCTGCAAAGCTGAAGCCCCATGGCTAGTGTAACAGAAGCCTACTGAGCTAGCTTCCTAATTCCTTCAATCATCTTGAGGTTATAAAAAAAATTGTTCTCAACTCTGACCATCCTGCAAAGCTGAAACCCTTTGGCTAGCTTGATGTAAGCCTACTGGGTTATCTGCCCAATTTCTGTAGTCATACTGTTGTTATAAAGGAAAATTTTTTTCTTTAACCCGGATGATCCTGCAAAGCTGAAGTCCCTTGGCTAGCTTGCCATAAATGTACTGGGCTCATTTTCAGGCAAAATGGAATTCAAACACATATTTTGTGTTTTCCAATTCAACCTGCTTTTAAAAAAACAACAAAAAAAAAACAAATTTTTTCTTTTTGGAAAAAACTGGAAAGAAGAGGGACTAGAATAATAATAATAATAATAATAATAATAATAATAATGGTGGGTTGCAAAAATACAGTTTTCCCCAAAAAAGGCAGAAAAAAGCAAGTTAATGATTTTGCTGTAAGCAGCACTAGCAGTGACATTCCTCCTACTGAATTGTGTTTGACAGAAAAAAGAAACAACAAATAATTCTCATTCTGTAAGTGACACAAGCAGGAGATCCCCTTTCACTACAAAAGATCCACACCTAGTCATATCAAGCAAACAAACAAAAAAAAAGAGAGGGGCAGATGGTGCTGTACCTTGCAAGATGAGTAAGGGATAAGGTAGCAGAGGCACTGTTATGAAAAAAGCAAGGATCATCAGGGACATCACCCACAGAGGCACTGAAAGGATGACTACATATGCTTTTAATGTTGCACTATCCCAGTCGCCATCTCATGACTCCGACTTTAGCACAAACAATAACAGCAGCGGTGGTAACTTTGTGCCCAATGTGCTTGAGTCGTCTGAGCTGTCTTATTCTTCTTTCAGTACTGATGTGGGTGGAGCAGGACGAATGTTCTAGGGCAAAAGTTCTATCAAAAAACCTTGTAGGTGGGCCATCAAGGGAAGCCAACACAAATGGAGGTGGCAATGATGACAGCAAGGACAATAGTACTGTCTCCCCTGCTGATGCTGGTATTTTGCATGAGGAGGGCAAGGCCCATGATTAAGCAATAAGGAATGACAGGGGGTGTGTTATGGTGGGATAACGGCCCACCTCGGGGTGGGTTGAAGCATGAGGCATGGGTTGAAGCACGAGACACATAATACTTTCAACTGGGCCGTTGTGCTTGGATAATGGCCCAGCTGAAAGCAGCTTTTAGCCAATCAGAATTCAGCATTCTTTCTTCCCATTTCACAACAGCAATCATAATACAACAAATGAAAGCACTGTTGTTACTGATAGCCAGCAGGTACCTATGCCAGGAAGTAAAACCAAGAAATAAATTTCTTCGGTATGGAACTACTTTATTCTAGCTCTTGCACCACTCTGTTTGCATTTATATAACCCTACTGTAAACTACTGTACACAATCCTTACTGTAAATTACTGTTCATATTGTACACTTCAGTAAATGCAATGAAATGAAAATTAATACTGTAAATATTGTTTTGTCTGAGGAATTATTTACCACTTCCTGTGTCTGTGCTACTGCACCCTGGTTGTGCCTGAAAATGACATTTGTGACAGTGTACTTACAAGATCAGCAAAGTTAAATAAATAAATATAAAATACAGATTCTCAAAATGCGAGTCATGTACTCTGCATGCTCTGGAAAATTGGTGTCAGCAGGGACAGACAGAAAAATCACCTTGCAAATCCCTTTTAATAAGACACTCAAAGAGAATGCACCCAATTGCATGCAACAGAAAAGTATGGGTGTCGGTGTCTGATGAGATAATGGATTAGGCAGGTAGACAGTGAAGTAGATGGTGTTTCTTCATTATCAAAATGTGGTGGCATCATCAGCTATTTCTCAACCTCACTTCACCAAAAAAGCAAATAGCATGATCTTTCATCTCCATCATTATCACAATCTGGTACCCTTGTATCTAAGAGTCCTCCTTGACTACCTAATCTCCATTTCTCTCACAACAAAACATGCCAAAAAATCAAAACTGTTAACCACACAAAAGTAATTTAAAAGGGCATGTAAATATGATCACACCCATCCAATTGCCCAGAAATTAAATAAGGCAATAGCAGAAATGATAGTTCTTGACCTGCATCCTTTCTCTAGTTGAATCTGTTGGCTTTAAACAAGTAATGCAGATTGCAGTTTCACAATATCAAATACCATCCAGAATGCATTTTGCCACTAGGGTAGTACAAGACTGAATTGCATGAAAAAGTGACACAGGCATTGAAGCTCACAGCAGTGCCATAAATACAGGTACATGTTACAACTGATATGTGGACCAGCAGCTAAACTGTGGATTAAGTGACAGTCACTGGCCACTGAGCATCCTTTCAAAATTCATGATTCCTCTTCCTCATCCTCTGTCTCAGTCATATCAGCCACAACATGTAAGAAGCAGGCTGCCTTGTGTATTGCTAGTGTTGAGTCAAAAGATCATACTGCAGTGAACCTCTTTCAAGAATTAAGAAGACTGTTTGCTGAATGGCTTACTCCTCATGGCCTGTTTCCAGGGTTTGTAGTATCTGATAATGTGGTTAACAACATACATGCTGTGAAGGATGGAGGGTATGTGCACATACCTTGCTTTGCACATACCCTCAGTCATATAGTGCATTATTATAGTGGCACAGTAGTGTCACTGTAGTTAGGGTTCAATGGTCACTTCTATGTTAAACCCCAAATTTTGCACTTTAATAACTTTGCAACCATCTGGCCGATTCACATGACAGTTTGCATGCACCATTGGGGACCAAAGATCTCTTGATGTGCCAGGTTTCGTTCTGCTTGGATGTGTAGGTGCAGAGCTGTGTAATGTCAAAAAATTTGAAAACTACCATTTTTGTGCAAATCCTTTGTCAGGCCATTTCTCTGAAATGGCTTGGAGGTTGGGTCTGAAACTTTCAGGGTATATGGGGTTTGGGTCACAGATGTGCCTTTTGAAGGTTTGGTGAAAAAATATTAATCTGTTCAAAAGTTATTAAAATTCAAAAATTCCCATTATTTCCATTGGGAAAAAATAAATGTGCCATGTGAAAGTACTGTTTTACTGGCAGGAAAGCGTGTTTTGCTTTCACAAATGCGAAAAATTGTGTTGAGAGTCCACCATCTTGTTTTCAGTTAGTGATGAGGAAAAAATAAAATAACTTAAAAATGACTGCTCCTTGGTAAACATCAACACTTGTGTTTACCTAACTGAGGCTGGAGGAACATGATTTTGTGGTTAGTTTTTTGTAACATGTCCAAAATTATGCTTATTTTAATAGGCCCATTTTTACTGCTGAAACTGTGGCACTAATGCCGCAATTTCTGAAACTACTTTTGCGAAAGTGCAGCAAATTGCAGCACTATTTCATGAAACCCCTGGGATAGGGCTGCAAATTGCGGTACTGTTTCACGAAACTACGGGGGTTGTGGCACAATCTGCGACATTCCTTTTTAAAAACTCTCTGTTTCTTTGTCATTGCATTGCAAATTAATGGTTTGGACTTTGGGGCTGAAATTTTCAGGATAGAAATGGCTTGCCTAATGGATGTGCATTTTGCTGGTTTATAATATTTCAAAGTTTAGTGATTTCCCATAGGATAACACTGTAATGGTCAGGGTACCTTTTGGCAGCTATATTTTGAAAATGCTTTGAGACTCGCAGCTTAGTACAACTTTAGGTGTATTAAGCTGTTTT
Organism: Neoceratodus forsteri; assembly: GCA_016271365.2. Classification (NCBI taxonomy): domain Eukaryota; kingdom Metazoa; phylum Chordata; order Ceratodontiformes; family Ceratodontidae; genus Neoceratodus; species Neoceratodus forsteri. The sequence goes on from CM057458.1 coordinate 562,283,147, forward strand.
ACATGTTTCTTGGTCTTGTTTTAAACTGTAGGTGAATTGTCATCAATGGGGCAAAGGTGACTGATACTGTGGTATGAATTCTCAGCATGTTTCCAGTACTGCTTTGGTGGGCCCTGTGCTGTTGCCACTCAGTAATATGGATACTATTATGTAATGATGGGAGTGCAGTACCTGGAGGGCCCTGAGCTCCCACATGTAAATAAGCAACTATTACAATATGCATGCTCCCACAATGACATATGCATAATGCAATGAACTGATGGGAGTGGAAGCACAGGGCATATAGGGTACTGTGCTCACACATGCAGATATGGTTACCATTATGGACTGATCAGAATGCAGGTCACTCTGGGACACACATAAATGAGGAACAATTACAACATGCATGCATAGGAGCACAAGGCCCTGTGCACCCCCATGGACATATGCATATGGTTATGGACTGTTGGGAATGGGCCCTACAGGTCCTGTGCTCACACATGGACATATGGATAGTGTTACGAACTGATGTGAGTGCAGGGCCTGGAGGGCCCTGCGCTGTCACACATAAATGAGGGACAATTATGGGGCCCAGATGTAAAACATGGTTCATTACATGCCAGGTCCCAAAGGGACCTGTGCTGTGATGCATGAATAATGTTATGATTACACCATCTCAAAAAGAAAGGAAATTCATTGCAAAACAATTCATTAATGCATCAGTCAGGGTTCATAATAAAGTGACAAAAGTATGGAAATGAGAAGTTAGGGTTCCCAACCCTAACTCTACATCCCCTCCCCCACACACACACACACACACACACACACACACACACACTCACATATGCAAGCAGGGTAAGGGACAAAATAACATAACCAATCAGAGACAGCCATCTGGACATATGAATACCATTACAGAATGGTGGCAACCTGGAGGGCCCTGCACTCCCACATGTATATGAGGAACAATTACAAAATACATGCATGGGGTACAGGGCCCTCTGGCCTGTGCCCCCACATGGACCTATGGATACCACTATGGACTGATAGGCGTGGGAACATAGGGCCTGTTGGGCCCTGTGCTCCCACGTGGACATATGCATATGCTTATGAACCACAAGGAGTAGGACACTTATGTTCAGAGAATTGTATGTTCTTTCTCTTACCTGATGATGGCCATGTCTAATTGATTGTGTTGCCTTGCCCCTTACCCTGATTACATGTGTGAGTGTGTTGGGGTGAGGAGGATGCGAAGTTAGGGTCTGGAACCCTAACATCACATTTCCATACATTTTCCACTTTAATATGAACTCTGACTGATGCATTCACAAAGTTTTTTGCAATTAATTTTTTTAAAGATGACAGAACTGTTCAGAATGCATTAAGTGTTGCACGCAAAATATGTGGGCATTTTAGTCATTTGTTAAAACATGCAAAATATTTCATCAGCTACAAAAGGTCAATAATCTTCCACAACACCAGCTGAAGCAGGAGGTGATCAGCAGGTGGAATTTCACCTTCTACATGGTACAATGACTTATTGAGCAGCATAAAGTGATGCATCAATACACCATGGATCACTCAATAGAGAAAGGGGTTGTGTCATTCAGTTTAAGCCCCTTTTGGCACAAATGTGCCATATTTTTCAGCCATATGAGGAAGCCACTTGAGAAATGAGTGGAGACAATGCCAGTCTGAGTCAAGTTATACCCGGATATTCCTTCTTAGTGTCAAAAAGCAGAAGGCAACATATCTTGAGGAAGGTAGTGGTATTTCTCTTGTCAAAAAGCTAGCTATCCCTGGAAGTGAACCCCCGAATATAAATGATGTTAGAATCAGAGCATTATATTCTGGCCACAATGTTAGACTCTCAATTTAAGGCTAGCCTGGCATCCTTTCTCCACTCTAGTCTCACATACATCATCAGGTATAAAGACCTACCCACTGAGAAAGTGTGAGATGAAATGATAGATGCTATTTTGATTTCACAACTGGTTGAGCATGCACTCTCCCAAACCTCACTGCCTGTTGGCATAACATCCAGTGGAAAAGATGAAGATGGTGACATCTGGTCAGGGCTACATGATATTGATAAAGACATTAATTCTTCCTTTGTTGGACAAGGCCATACTGCTACCACCATGATTGAAGACTATCTAAAAGTCCCCAAGAAGCTCAGCATATGGAATGATTCTTTGAGATATTGTCAAAGTAAGAGAAAAATCTGTCATGCATTGTGCAGAGTTGCCATTTTATATTTAAGTTGCCCTCCGACCAGTGTCTACTCTGAGAGGATCTTCAGCACCACTGGTAGTGTTGCTTTGAATATGCACAGCCATTTGTTGTCTGAAAATGTGGAACATTTGACATTTATTAAAGTCAGTGTTGGTCTCTTTGCTGGCCCACTTGTTCCTTATAAAGTCATTTTGATATTGATGATGGTGAAGATAGTAACATAATAACATAGAATGTGTTGGCAGAAAAAGGCTGGTAGGCCTATCTAGTCTGCCAAGCCAGAGCCGAGCCAGGGGTCAGACTTGACTCTAAGAGGCAAAACATGAGCTGAACTCTGGCTACTGCAGGCTGTTCTTCACATAGGAGTTGAACATTTCAGACATTACACTGACTGCTCAAGCTGACAAAAATGCTTACTTAGACCATAACTGGCTCAGCTTTAACTAGTTTGTCAGTTGCATATAGAGGCTGAGCCGAGCTGAGCCAGGCACTAAACTCAAGCCAAACTTGAGCCTGCTCTGACTTGCCCACCTCTACATCTTGGTAATCCATCTAAAAAGTCTGCATAGAAAACATTTGCCTCTCCCCTGTTAACATTACAGTGCCTTTGTTTATGATATAGTGATCAATAGTTGTCAATATGACAACAGACTATGATGTCACAAACAGAAACTGTGTGGTTATAAGGGGAGAACCAGATACATTTTGAAAGACTCAGCGAAATAATTGCTGCATTAGCTACAATATTCAGTAGGCCTACAGCAGGGGAAAGTAAAAAAAAACAACTAGAAAACAATAACGTTAAACCACAACTGTTGTTAATCAAGTATTGTTAAGCTTTTTATTATAATACAGAGTTGCTGTTTAATTAAGCAGTGCTGAGGAACATTGTGCTTCTTTTGGTAGTGGAATAGGAGCTCAGTGGATTTTGGGTAGTGACAGAAATGTTTAGTGATGTCATGCACATTGTTAAATGTTTCTTTTGGCTGTGCATGTTTGTCAAGCACATGATTCACCACCAGATTTAGTGTATGTTCAAAATAAGGTGCATGGGGGAAATTGCTTTCAGCATGTTACAGCCACTGCCCATCCTGAAGATTCGCACCTTCAGATCATAAGGGTATATCCAGATATCTGTCAGTGATTGGATGAGTGGCAGAATGTTTTTCCCACTGTGCTTTCCCTCCATGACTGACACAGTAAGACACTTCCTCTATTGCTGTGCTTTGTGAGGCAGTCTGCTTCAGTATAATTCCTCAAAGATCTGGTGGTGCAGAGGTGGGACAGAAATGGTGGTGGAGCTTTATTTGGACACAACTCACTGGGCTTTGAAACTGAGACTCAGGATGCTTGGGCTTGTACTACAGCTTCAGCTATCGCTGGTGAAATGCACATAATGCTCCTCTGCCTCCTTCAGAAATGTGGCACCATCTACATACATACTGACTCATACTTTGGGAAGAACATTGGGAAAAATGATAAAACCCACCTTAAGATGCTCAGTACCAACAGGACTGTCACCCTTGACCCTGCTGAAATAGCCAGTATATTCAATAATGCCTTCACGGACCTCAGCTCTGTTCCCACCCCAAGTGGAGATAGGACCTACTGACAATAACCCTACTAGTTGCCCTGATCATAACCTTAATAATCCAGAATTTTATTTCAAACCCATCACTTGAGGGAACACCCTCAAATATGTGTCACCAGTGGAGTACCGCAAGGATCTGTTCTTGGGCCTTTACTTTTTAATATATTGATAGCAAGTATGCAAACAACAAAAGAAGTTTGGATAAATAAATATGCAGATGATTGCAAATTGGGCTGTATTGTGAACACTACTGCATCTGCAAACACTCTCCAAGTAATTTAAATAAATTAACATCATGGGCAGTAAACAATAAAATGAAATTTAACCCAGCAAAGTGTAATGTAATGCATATGGGGAACAATAAGAGACACCCATATTTTATTAAAAATGTGAAATTAACAATCACAACGGAGGAAAGAGATTTAGGTATAACTATAACTGATAACTTAAAATTTAACACCCATACCAATAAAACTGTTAAAAAATATCACAAGATTATAGGTTGTATATTGAGACATATCAAAAGTAGGGAATCATCTGTCATCTTGCCCCTATACACAAGCCTGGTTCGTCCACATTTGGACTATTGTGTTTCATTTTGTGCTCCAACTTCCATTGGCTATTTAAACATGACAGAAAGAGTTCAACAAAGAATAACTAAAAGGATTGTTAATATGTCCAAACTTGATTATGGTTCTAGATTAAAATCTTTAGAGCATTACTCTTTGAAGTACAGAATACTAAGAGGCGACTTAATCTATACTTACAATGCATACAATAACAATTACTTGTTAAACACAATAGGATTGGAAAAGTTTTCAATAAGTAATCCCACTAGATCCCACAATTCAAAACTAAAATCATCCTTAAGTAGAACCAATAAACAATCTAGATTTTTTACAGAGAATTCCTCCAATCTGGAATACATTGTCTAATAATATTATAAACAGTGAAAACATAGAACAATTTAAAAGAAACCTTGATAAATGTATGGGTGACAAAAAATTTTCCTTCCACTGCTAATTTAGCTGGTGGCAAGTTCATAAATGGGCATGTGCCTTCTGAACTTGTATCAATCTATGAATCTATGAATCTATATAAGTGAGTGATGCAATTGACACGATGCTGGTGGCCTTGACATTAGAGGAACTGGTTCTTCTTCTGACCAAAATATTTAACTTTTCCCTGCAATACTCCCAGTTCTTGGGAATCTGGAAAACCACACTAGTCCCACTTGTGCACAAAAGTGGTGACTGCTCAAACTTTGCCAACTATAGGCCCATATCAATTCTTTCTCCACTGTTGAAGGCCCGCGAAAGAATTATATTGAACCAACTTGTCACCTACCTTTGCAAGTACAATGTTCAGTGTAAACAGCGACATGAGTTCAGGAAGCTCCATAGCATTAGTACTGCCTTTATTGAATACACCAGTTTCCTGCAGGAGGCACTTGATGATGGTCACCTGGTGACTTAATTTGACAAAAGCACTCGATCTAGCAAATCACACACTGTTGCTCAATAAGCGCCACACACTACGCCTCTCAAGAGGCATGGTAACATGGTTCTATAGTTACCTTTCTGACTGCACACAATGGGTAAAAATTCATGGTGCACTATCAGATGTTAAAAGTGTCTCGTCAGGGGTGCGGCAAGGCTCAATACTTGGCCCACTCCTTTTTGGTCTATTCATAAATAATCTTCCTGAGCCTGGCCCAGTGGCATGGAGGGCTGAGGCAGCAATGCCTTACCTCCTGCCATGCCAGCAACCTAAGTTCACAGTGCAAGCGGGTCATCAGGGGCCGGCTGGGGTGGGAGAGGACTGAGTGTCTGGAGGACTGTTCTCCTCTCCTGGGGAAGGTGGGGAACAGTGGCCGGCATTTGCCTAACACCTAACGGAGGCTAGGTGCTGGCATGCCTGGCCAATACAGTGAGACATGAAGGCAGAGCAGCCAGTGGGCATGCTACAGGTGGACACACGTGTGGCACACTCACTGTCACATTGCATGCCCACAACCGTAAAAAGGAAAAAACGACATCCAGATCAAGCTGCTTGATGGCTGTCTGCCTCATGTACCTTCTCCGAGGGCACCACCTATAGAAACATAGAAACATAGAATTTGATGGCAGATAAGAACCGCTTGGCCCACCCCAATCTGCCCATTTCCCTACCTAATAGAAAAGCTGAAGATCCTAGTTAACCAACAGCCTACTTCCTCCTACCACCACCCTCTAGAATTGCCTTATATCTGTCCCATGCTTTCTTGAATTCTCCCACTGTTTTTGACTCAACATCCTCCTCAGGAAGGTCGTTCCATGCATCCACAACCTTCTCCATGAAAAAATACTTCCTCACATTGCCTCTGATCCGTCCCCATTCTATCTTCAAATTGTGCCCCCTTGTTCTTGCACACCTCTTTTTCTGAAAGATGCTACCCTCTTGGACTTTGTTGATTCCCTTGAGGCACTTGAAAGTTTCTTTCATGTCCCCCCATCCCTCCTTTCCTCGAGGGTACACATATTAAGCTCCTTAAGTCACTCTTCATATGACTTCTGGTGCACCATTTTAGTTGCCCTCCTCTGGACTGCCTCCATCTTGTCTATGTCCTTACAGAGATTGGTTCACCAGAACTGCATGCAGTACTCCAGATGGGGTCTCACCAGCTATCTGTACAGAGGGATAACAACTTTCTGTTTTCTACCAGTGATACTTCTCCCTATGCATCCCAGTATCCCCCCAGCCCTCCTTACTGCCCTCTCACATTGCTTGCCCTCCTTTAGGTCATCTGATATGACTACCTCCAGGTCTCTTTAAATGTTTGTTGTTAGTATCTCATCCCCCATTGTGTACCCTTCCCCTGGATCTTTGTTTCCCAGGTGCATTACTTTGAACTTCTTAGCATTGGATCTAAGCTGCCATACATTTGACCATTCCTCCAATCTTGCCAAGTCCCTTCTCATCCTTTCCACCCCACCTTGTGTATCAACTCTGTTGCAGATCTTTGTGTCATCTGCAGAGACATACTTTTCCTTCCAGTCCCTCTGCAATGTCACTTATAAAGACATTGAAGAGGACTTATCCTAGAACTGAACCCTGCAGTACCCCACTAGTAACCCCCTATCTTCAGAGTGGACTCCGTTTACTATTACCCTCTGTGTCCTGTTCTCCAGCCAATTTTTTACCCAGGCTACCATTTTGGGACCCACGCTAAGGCTGGCTAACTTGTATATTAATCTTATGTGTGGGACTGTGTCAAATGCCTTGCTAAAGTCCAGGTAGGCCATATCCACAGCCCCTCCCTGGTCTACTACTTTGGTCACCCAGTCAAAGAAATCTATGAGATCTGTACTGGACCTGTACTGGGTCCAGTCCTGGAGGGGAGTTGAGGGCTCCCTGCCACCCTGCCATGGGGGTAGCTAGTGGTGGCCCAAATGGGGGACAGGTGTGGACGGACGGTGGACGGAGTAAGAGGGGATGCCTTGAAGAAAGGAGCTGACCGAGAGCTACGGGGAGGAAAAAGTAAGTAAAAAAAATAAATAAATAATCTTCCTGAAGCATATCCTATTTCAAAGGTGCTTCTCTATGCAGATGATGTTGTTGTCTTTAACAACAGTACATGCCAAGAGATACTGTCCTGCGACCTACAGAATAACTTTGAGTCCCTGGAGGATTGGTTTATACTAAATAAATGTGTCCTTAACTACAAGAAACCAAGACTGTGTTGTTCAGTGGCCCTCATGTTAAGAAAAAGGCCCTTCTCCATGCCATCTGCAATGCTGACAGAACTATATTGGATCAGGTTGCTTTTTTAAACACCTTAGAGCCACCCTGGATGATACCCTTTCCTTTGCACCCCATGTGGACAACATTGTCAGTCCTGCCTAAAGAAAACTAGGTGTACTGTTCAGGCAATGCCAGAACCTCACGCTGGGAGCAAGGTGCCTTGTGGTATCACTTACTCTTCTCCCACTATTAGACTATGGCCTCCCAGTCTATGGTGCAGCAACCGACTCTGTCCTTAACAATGTTAGGCTGGTACTAAACAAGGTCTGTCACTTTGCTCTTGGTGCTGTCCACACCCATAGCTACATCTGTGTTCCCTATCCAACTGTCTTCCCCTACAGGACAGAATAAGGTATCAGACCTGTCTGCTCAGGAAAAAAGTTCTGTTGGGCCTTACCCCCATGGGAATACAAAACCTCTTTTGCCCAGTATCCAACCAATACTCCCCTAGGAATATGTCCAGGAATACCCTGTCTGCGCCCTTTTGTAAAACATATGAACATACGAAAACACCAGCACATATGAGCCACAAGGTCTATCATGTCTGCTCGGCTGTGCAGCTCATAGTTCAGACAATTTCTGCTGCCCCTCCTACTCCTTGCCTCTCTTTCAACAATGTTTCTCTGAACTGAGTTCCCCACTCGGGTCAACCCCCCCCCCCAACTTGCATCTTGCCTTTGACCCTATCCCAACCCCTTTTAAAACTCCCCACTGATTTCAGAGAGATCTCCTCTTCTGGCAGGGTGTTCCATGATGTCACCACCCTCTCCATAAAATAGTGCTTCCTCATCTCTCTCCTGAACCTACCCCCCTCCAGTTTCAGTCTATGCCCTCTCATGATCCCTTCTCTCTTTAATCAAAACATACCCTCAGTACTAACTCTGTTATGCTCTTCAAGTACTTAAAGGTCTTAATCATATTGTCTCTGTCCCTTCTATCCTTCAGGGAGTACATGTTGAGCTCCCTCAATCTATCCCAATAGGGTTTCTCCCCCATTGCCCTGATCATCTTGGTCTTCCTTCTCTGGACTCCCTCAGAAAGCTTGATGTCCTTTTTAAGTTGGGCCATCAGAATTGCACACAGTACTCCAAGTGATGCCTCACCAATGACTTGTACAGCAGCAGAATGACTTCCTCCCTCCTAGGGGTGATCGTCCTAGCAATGTGACCCAGAATTCTGTTGGCCTTGGCCGCCACTCTTCTACACTGTGCTAAGTGATTCATATTCTCCACAGAGACTGATAACTGTTCCCCACCCGATAGATAACTGTACCCTGGGTTTCTGGCTCCAAAGTGCATGCCCTTGCACTTCTTAGCATTGGAACCCAGCTGTCAAGTGTTTGACCAGTGCTTGTATCTTACCAGATCCTCCTGGGGTACCCTCGTCCCTTCTACACTGTCCACCACCACACCTGTTTTGGTATCGTTGGCCAACTGGCTCATCTTGCACTTAAGCTCTTCTACTATATCAGCTATGAAAATGTTCAATAGTAATGGCCCGAGAACCAAGCTTTGTGGGACCCCACTGATGACAGCTCTAGGTGTCGAGAGTTCCCCACCACCACCACCCTCTGCTGTCTGTTCCTCAGCCAGTTCTCTATCCACCTGAACAGCGTCTCCCCTTCCCCCAAGTTCTTCAGTTTACTAGTCAGTCTCCATGTAGCATTGAGTCAAAGGCCTTACTCAAGTCCATATACGTGACATCAACTGCCCAACCTCCATCCAGTGCCTTAGTCGCCCATTCAAAAAAAGGACCTCTCTGGGATGAACCCATGTTGCCGGTTGTCCTGAAGACCATTTTCTTCCAGGAATACCATCATCCTCTCCTTTGGGATAGTCTCTAATAGTTTCCCACTATGGACATGAGGCTGACCAGTCAGTAATTACCTGGCTCATCTCAGAGTCCGCTCTTATGGATGGGCACCACATGTGCCATCATCCAATCTAGAGGTACACATCCTGATTGAAGGGAGGTATGGAACAAATCAGTCACAAGTGCTGCCAGGACCTCTGCCAGTTCCTTTAGGACTCTTGGATGTATTCCATCTGGCCCTGGTGCCTTGTCTGTCTGCAAGGACTTAAGACCCTCCAACACTCTTTTCACAGGGATCTGTCCATCCATTTTCCCCTCCACCACCGCCTACCCTGTCATTCACCTGTGGGATGTGCCTGTCACGTTCCATGGTAAATGCTGAACAGAAGTACTCATTTATTGCCTCCGCTGGTTCAGCCCCCTTCTCTGCCCACCCTCTGTCCTTCTTGATCCCAGTGATTTGTTCCCTGCAACTCCTCCCCTCTCTGATGTACTTATAGAATTCCTTTTCACCTTCTCTAATCCCCTGTGCAAGCCTTAGCTCCTTTGAGGCCTTGGCTGCTCTTAAAACCCTGGTTAAACAAAAAAGCAAACAAACCAGGCCATGCAATCCTTTGTAGTCAGAGCACCCCAATGACTGAACTATCTTCCAGAATTCCTTGTGGGCCTTCCCAAAATAGCCTCATTTAAGAAAGAATTGAAAAATGTGCTCACACTTGGTTCCAAATGTAATTGCTATAACTGACATAACTTGGCTATTGTAACTGATTCTTAAATCATTGTTACTACTGTCTCTTCCTAAGAGGTTATTGCCATGTACTACTGTATCTTTCTAATAGGGTAATGCCGTGTTCTTTGCTGTAGCTGTCAATTGCCATTGACAACACATCATGCTGTAATATGAACTTGCAAATACCTGCTTGTACTGCTGCTTGTCAATGCTCCACCTATGTGTCTTGTAGTTAATCAATCTGTGTACACTATCCTTGTCCATTGATGTGGAACCCATGTGAAAGAGCTCCTGTGCTCAAAGGTTTGTTTCCGAATGAATGAATGAATGAATGAATCAACCAATCAATCAATCAATCAATAAATTAACAAAGATTCCTGGAATTTGGTCTCATGTCACTTGAAAACTGTGGGATAAAGGGCGATTTGTTACCCATGTTTGATATCATGCTTGACAAAGTGCTAAGAAATAGTTTGGGACTTGAGATCAAATTAGATAACCATGTATTCAATAAGCCTAACAAGCAGGTGAGAAATATCGAACGATGTAAGACTGTTGCAAGACAGTATTTTTTTCTCACATTGAAAAGTATGTGAAACAACCTTTCTGAGTAAGTAATTGATAGTGTAAATAAAAATCAGTTAAAAATTAAAATCAAAAAACTAATTTTGGGTGGGTTCCCATATTATCAAAGTTAGACTTGGCAGTCATGAGGGACCCCAAGGCTTGCTTCTGCCTTAATCCCAAGTGTAATCCCAAGCACAGCATAAAAGTGAAGCATGACAGAATGTTGTGTTTGGACATTACTTCGAGCAAGTCTGTGAAAGTTGGTGTATTCTGCAACAGAGAATGGCTGAAGCTCAAGCGTCATCCTCTCCCCCCCAATAAGCTGTGTCTCTCGAATAGAACTTTGGTGAGCAGGTGGCTGGTTAGTGTGGGCATGTAGTGACTTGGGCAGTGCACTTTGGTTTGTTGGTGGTGGCTGGCGTGGAGCTTTTTAAGAAGACTAGGACCTGGAGTTGCTTTGGTGGTTGCTCTGTCTGCCACTATGGTTGCATCAACTTGAACAAACCACCTAATCCTACTACTTTCCATACCCAACTGTCATTGCTGCTGCTACACACTCGAAACAGGTGATGTCTGTAAGATGATTTTTTTTCCCACGTTTGTCCTGCGGGGGTGGGGGTGGGGTGGTAGCCAGATTTCCCTTCTCTTTTCACTTTTTTAAACTGTTGCTATTTCCCACCATGATGGCCCCCACTCTTCAGTGTCATACTCATGATCACTACTAGTTGGTGGTGTAACTGACAGAAAACTTTCAAACTCCTCTTGCCCTTCATCATTCTGTTACACATATGGGGTCAAATTTTCAAAGTGACAAAAAAGTGGCAGAAACTCCATGAGGGGATCTTCCCTTGCACATCTGCAAATTTTCCACATGCACGATGTTCAAAGTTGTTTTAAGTAGGGTGTTTACCCTAGAAATAGGTTTTCCCAGTTAGTTGGGTTGGATGGTGGCTCTTATCCTTCAATCCTGCCTCTCCCTCTCTCCTTATAAAAGTTATGTCTCTGTCTTTCAGTTACCAGTAGTGATCAGTCAATGCTCAAATCATTCTCAGTTTGCTATCAGTCATCACTAGTTGTCAGTCAGTACTCACTCAGTCTCTATGTTCACCACCTGCTGCACAGTACTTTTGAGTTTCTTCCTAAGGTACCTTTAGCTTAAAGGAATTATGTTCCTGTGGCACCTCTAGGGGTGAAACCCTCTTAAAGAGATTTTCATTGCCGTCACAATATCCTGACAGGCTAGTAGTTCCTCATAGGACAGAGAGTGCCAACCGCCAAAGTATGCATGTATAATAGTCAATTATGAAATGGGTCTAAAGAATGTCAGCTCCTGATTGATCGAGAGCTACTATCAACAGGGCCATTATCCCAGCACAACAGCAGAAAGTACTCCCTGACCAATGGCTCACCACTCACCTTCAGAGCGGTCCACCTCAGTTGAGCCACCTGCCATGCACACTGCTTCACTTCAAAATGCCGCTGAAAGCAATTCATTTCACACTGCCACCCACTGTGGCTGTTCTTCACACAATCCACTAGCTTATTCTTTTTTTAAAAAGGAAATTAAAAAAACAAGCAAGATAAACCCGCAACTGTATACTGCTTGTCAGCGAATGCTACTTCCTTCATCTGGATCGGATCTGTCTCGCAAACCCATCAGGTGATGGACCGCAAATGAAATTTGTTTTTGTTAATTTAAACAAACAAGAAAAAAGGGACTGGCTGTGGACTGTGGCAAGTATCTGCCACTCTCCCGATCTGACCAACAACCTGTAAACATATCTGGTAATGCTCATTATTTCCATTACTTGCAAGTAAGAAAAAGAAATGCCACCTGCTGGCAAAGTGGTCACATTTTAATGTAGAAATTGGACTATTTTTTTTCATCGGTAAAGATTTTTTCAATATTTTGTGTATTTCTTGGCAAATAAAATATACATTTTAGCGGGTACATGCACGAGCTGGGAAAGTGAATAGAAACTTAATCTTTAGCTCAGTTCCACCCGCCAGTTAATTTATCCAGAAAACAGAAATCCAGCTATCCTCGATTGTGGTTCAAACTTATTCATTAGGCGACATATAGTGCTAATGAACCTGCAACTTTGGGATCTACAGTGGATTGGGGAGCCAAAATATCGATCACCAAAGTTTTGCAATCTGCACGGAGCTCCATGTGGCTGAAAGCAATGGCCGGGGCTGCACCGAATCCCAAGACTGGGATGGCCAGCTCAGCAAAATTAAAAGAAATCAAACTCCTAATGCAGCAGATCCTCACAGAGGTAAAAACATATAAAACCTCGGTGGCAACCCTAGAGGTCATTGCCCTGAAACATTGCACCTTGGGTGCTGAAACTTATCCCTCATACATAGATGAGAAGGACTCCAGACATGAGGCCCAAAATCAGGAACTTGAACACATGGTACAGGTACTATGATCCTGGGCAGAAGACTCTGAAAATAGGAGCCGGAGGAATAACCTCCAATTTGTGGGCTTTCCGGAGGGGCAGAGAGATGAGATGTAACCAGATTTCTGCAAGTTGAATTCCCAAAGCTGTTGCAGTACGAGTGGCACCCGACTCTCGAAATTGAGGGGGCACACCATACTCTGGCACCACCTCCGAAGGGAGGGGGTAGACCAAAGCTCATCCTGGCAAAACTATTGCACTTTCCAGAGAAGGAAGGGATCCTGAGCTTGGCAAGGGCCAGGAATCAACTGGTATGGCATGGCCTCTAAATTTACATTTTCAGTGACTATTCAAATGAACTGGCCCAAAAACGTAAAGTTTTCACTGAGGTGAGGAAACTGCTGCAAAAACATCAAGTACAGTACCACCTAGCATACCATGCCAAACTACAAATCCTCAGGAATGTCATATACAACTCCTTCGAATCTCCTAAAGAAGCAATGGAATATATTGAGTGCCAATGGCTGACCCACAATCTCTCTCGTACCCCCAACACAAACAGCAAGCTACAACCTCTCTGAGGAAAAATCCTCTAAAAGAACGGAGTTGACTGTACTGAGACCAGCAGAACAGATATGCTGTGCTAGCTGACGACCATCCAGGAGACAGCATGGAGTGGTCCACCATGATGAGCAAGCATAAGCAGTATAAGCAGCAGAAGAAGAGCCCAAAAGAGAACAAGATCAGTATCCCCAATAGACCATCCAGATGGCGAAGCAGAGCATCCTCCATGACTGGCTCAGAGTCACTGGGAAAGCTGGCCTTGAAGAAGCAGGGGCAAGGTCCGAACTCAGACCTTGAAGAAACTCAACAGGCAGCACCCGGATTTGCAAGTAAACAGCTACACAAAGAAGACAGCCTGCTACAGAAGGAAAGCATCGACTCCTGGGGGGGATGCTGTGAGCCAACTTTACCCTGATGGCTTGGAACCTGACCCATCCTTGCCAGAAGCCACCATGACCTGGACCACTCCGTTGAACCACAGCCCAACAAGAACAGAGTTATGAGGCACCTGAACAGATCCACAGACTGGCAAATGTATGCCATGGACTCTTGATCTCTCAGACCACTCAATGGACTGATACCCAGGGACTGTTGTTTTAGGATCTGCACAGACCTGCCAGCAGCAGCTAATGTAACTAAATACACCAGCACTCCCCCCCCCCAATTTGGTATCCTCCCTGGTTCCTACACCTACCCCACCTTCTTTTTTTGCCCTCACCTCTGGCTGCCTATGCTTTAGAGGCCGGCCTCCAGTACCTCACTGCTTCCTTGCCAAGGCAATCCAGAGCCCCCTGTTACTACCCTTTATGCCTTCACTGGATCTAGACTAAAGTGCCCACCACTGCTCCCCTCAGGCCCAGCTCACACTCCTCTGGACTTATTGGCTGGGGAAGCATAGTTCATATGGTAAAAGCTCGGCCACTGGGGAAAGCACAGGCCAGTGGAAAAAGCCGAAAAGTGAATGGAATGTGGAATGTGTAATACTTTCTGAAACAGCCTCCCTGTGGCATCTGATGGGGGAGGGATAAAGAGAGGGTTTGCTTTTGCTTCTTGTGTGGGTCGGGGATATTGTCAGCATGCAGCCACCTGTAAATTGTGAACTCCTATCTCACAGCAATCTCCCAGCATGATGACTGTGGACATCCAGGTTGTTAAGCCTTTGGTGCCAGGGGCTTGTCATGCGGGACCTCATAGAAAGGTTTGGGGAAGCTTTTGATGTGGTTGTTTTCTTGGAGAGGGTCCCTCCAAAGACAGAACCAGCAAATCGTGGCTGTGCAGCATTCAGACAAGTGTCCAAGGCAAGCATGTGCCAATATACCTTCCCCAGCCATTAGAAGGTTCCAGGGGAGCGACACTGTGGACCCCCATCTCGGCATGTAGTATTGACATGGGTTTCCAGTCCAGCAGAAGCAACACTTAGTACTCCTTCTGCAGCAAAATGGGAGTGGGAAGGGAGTGGGCTAAATTGGCAGTTGGTCCCAGGCAAAATATGTACACAGTGACTACTATGCATGCCTCTGCCCTGGGCACCTGCAAGAGACTGCAATGCCAGCCTGCACAAGAGCCGTGAGGTGCAGGTGTACGACGAGCAGACATGAACTTGCGAGAGGAGAGATCCCCGGCCACAGGGAACCGCAAGGGTGCTCCACAAGACAACCACACTAACAGCCTGGAATTGGTAACCAAAGCCTGGCAGCAAGGGGAGAAGGGGCATGATGTTTTTTTCTTATTTCAGCTCAGGAGGATGACATGGCCACAAATGGAGTTGCATTGAAATAGCTGTCCTAAGGGTAGAGCGGCGCAGCTTACTCTCTCCTGCCCATACTGTGTTTGGATGAACCTGCCAAACTACAACACTGCCCACTACCACAAGACACCTCAGGTCTATGCTGTTGGGTATCCCACCCATACCCAGGACTCCCTTGGGAGGCCCAGGCAGGCTGAGCCATAAGAATTTCCTCCTCCCTCCTCTCTACCTTGTCTTGCAAACTCCTCTAACGGGAGCACATTCAGGATGAACAGCATAAGAACTCAAGCTGGGAACAGCTATTTGAGAGGGGAAGACACTCAACCTAAATACCCCATCCCTTTGCCACAGAAAGCCCCCCCCACTCCTGGGGGTGAGACTGAGCCAAAAGGTGCCGAAGTCTCCGACCCAGGCGGAGACTGCATACACCACCCCAGTCCCTCTTTTCCTCTTCCTTGCCAGAACCCCCCCGCCACCTTAGGACAAAAACCACAGACACACCCTGAACATTAGGGGTAGTTATAATCCTACCGATCAATTTCTAGATAGGCACAAGGCAATGGTAGGTTGTCCTCACAAACTGGGAAGGACCTCCGACCTTGCTATGCACATGGTTACTGGGAATAGTATCAGGGCAGTTTATCCCACACTGGACATCTCAGTCACCAAAAAGAAAAAAAGTTGAAACAAGTTGATTTATATGGTTTATGCACAGTGTTACTGATTTATGTTGTGTTCTACTATACAATACATTATTCCCCTAAGTTCAAAGGGATTTTTCAGGCCTCTCTAGCAGAGAAGTTGCTACCTCCTCAGTTCGGAGGTATCAGGTAGTAGGGCAGACAGTTAAGACAGCAGAACATGATATGACTCTCCCGCCAAGGAGTGGGAAATGAGTCTTAGTTAAGGGACAGATGCTTAAATTCAGTATACAGGGGGCAACATGCTATCCATCACACAAGATGCTCTACAACTGGCACATCTGAGCCCACAGGACCACACTAACTCAGTTAGGTACAGAACTGGGAGTGTGTACCTTCCCCAGGCATAGGGCCCCAGGGAACTGGACCACTGTGAACTCTACGATAAGCTAGGTTGGCTATCCCCGACCAATCACCTTAACTTTGGTAGTGGGTGCTTTACGAGCAAAGTGATCAGCTCCGGCACCCCCCGGAACTGGACCAGCTCCTCTCCCCAGCTGACCTCTCACCCTATCCCCTGAGATCCCAGGGCCCAGAACTACTATGTGTACCCTCCACCCGCACCCTTATGGGTGACAGGAGCTTCGCAGCTCACGCACCTAGGCTCTGGAACTCCTTCCCCGAACAGGCCCACACTGCCCCTTCCCATAAGCGTCTGCGGACCTCCCTGTGGGAACATCTCAAGTTGGCATCACGCTGCGAATGCCTAAAGCCACCTTAGGACATAGTCCTGGATATCACAAGCCAGGTGGCTCACTACTCCCTGAACCACAACCTGAACTAATGCACTACATACTGTCTGATGTCTTGTTAACCCTACACACCTTATCTTCTGTTTGATCTGTTGACTATGTACCTAATTCACAAAATGTATCTTGCCCGCCCCCGTCTTGTTGACTCCTTGTACCTCACCACAAATGTATAAGTGTTTGCTCACCCGCTTTGCTGTATTGATGTACCTGTTATACCTGTTGTACTCTCCCGGTTCGTTCCTGAAAATAGGCATATAACTTATCTAGTGTACCTACCTGGTAAACAAAAGCTAAATAAAAATAAATAAAGATACACAACCAATTGGGTATAGGATCCCACATGTCTCTCTGAAACCTACCAACCACCCTCCTGCTCACCGCACCAATCCAAATGGCTAGTTGTGGGGTTAAATGGGTGTCATGGAATGTGAAGGGGTAAAAAGAAGGAAATTCCTAGATCACCTCTAGAAGGAAGGCACAGGAATAGTCTTCCTACAGGAAACCCACCTGACTAAAGGGGAAACCCAAAAGCTTAAGCAGGTCTTCGGATCCTCCTTCAGCTCAAAAAGCAGAGGGATAGTAATCTTAGTACATAAACAAATCCCCTTCAAACCAAATCTAACCAAAAGTGACCATGAGGGAAGATTCATAATAGTGCAAGGGGAACTATGGGGTGTTGATGTCGCTCTGTGTAACGTATAAGGGCCTAATGACCCAGATGCCTCATTCTACACGACCCTCACCCAATCCCTACAAGAAACACAGAGGGGCTAATTGGTAGTGGGAGAGATAGGAACACCACCATGGATGACCTATTGGATAGAAGTCAAGCACCCCAAGGCCCACCGACCAGGGCCACAGAAGCCCTTAGAATGCTGGTACAAGAACTCAGTTTGGTGGACATTTGGCAGCTGGCTAACCACACAGGGAAGGACTTCTCCTACTATTCATCCCCACACAAAACACACTCCAGAATAGACATGTGGCTTACACCTGGGGCATGGACCCCCCACGTACTAGAGGCTGGCATTGGTTCTGTTCTTTTTTTTTCTTTTTCCTCTGTTTCTCACCATCTCTCCTGGCCCCTATCATTCTACCCCCCAGACCTGTTGCCCCGGTGTCCACTGGTCACACCTCTGACTCTAGTGAGGTGCCAGCTGGTCAGGTACGGGGCCTGCGAGAGGCCAGCTGTCGTCCTGCCGAGCAGGTATTTCAGCTGCCATTTTCTCCTGCTCGTCCCTTCCCATGGTGCATTGTGGAGGTGTGCAATGATGCCAGTGGTTGAGCCGTGCACGCTTCCTCATGCAGCACGCTGGGCATCTGTGCCGCTTTTCCCCCTCTGTGTGGGTCCATTGTGCTGGCCCCCAGCCACTGCTAGGGTTCAGGCAAGCAGTGGACTCTGTACCCACCCCTCCCCAATAGAGGAGAACTGTCCTCCGGTTGCTCAATCTTTTGCCTCCCCGGCCAATCCCCGGTGGCCTGCTTGCACCCCGAACATGGGTTGCCAGCATGGTGGGAGGTAAGGCATGATACTTCAGCTCTCCATACCAGTGGGCCAGCTAGCATTGGTTCTATTCTAGTCTCAGACCATGCCCCCATATCATTCTCCTGACTACCCCACATGGGGCCCCAAGGGAGTAGGGTAAATGGTGACTGAATACATCCCTGTTGCAAGACCCCCAGCACTTCCTGATCAATAACAAACCAGGAGACACCTCAATGGCCACTAGGTGGGATGCCCTCAAGGTTTTTATTAGGGGCAGATGTATCACTCACACCTCATATTTGTGCAAGCAAAGAGGTAAAATCTTGGGAGACTCGAAAATTGAATTGACCACCCTAGGGAAAGAGTTATACACTACCTCCAACCCCCCAGACAAACTCAGGGCCTCAGTCATAGGCCTGATATATAAAATCAATACCTACCTACTTACACCAAAAGGCAGAATATTCCCTGTTCCACTTGAAATAAACATTTTGGGAAGCTGGTGAAAAGCCTGGCCGTCAGTTAGCATGCCAATTTAAGAAAAGGCAGGAGTGTTCCAGAATCCTGGCAGTTAAGAAGAAAGACGGGACCCTAACTGGGGGGAAGAAGAGATAAACACTGAATTCCTTACCTTCTATAACTCCCTATACTCCTCCAAAATGTAGCCAGTGAGAGGAACCATCCAGACATTTCTTCATAGCCTCAAACTCCCAAAACTTACCCAGGAAAAGTTGGAGTGGCTGGACAGGCTTCTAAACAGGGTAGAACTACAAAAGGTCTTAACCTCCACAATGCTAGGGAAGGCCCTGAGGGGGAGACAGCCTGCCAGCTGAATTCCTGGAGTCCTTCCAAGATTTTCTTTTGCCCTCACTGATGGAGGCACTGGAAGAAGCGGCCATAACAAGTACCCTTCCACCATTCATGAGAGTGGCACAGATCTCACTAATCCCTAAACCAGGTAAGGACCCAACCAACTGTGGGAGTTACCAGACAATCTCATTGATCAATGCTGACTGTAAGCTGTGGGCAAAAGCCATGGCCACCAGACTGAAAAACCTGATCACATCACAGGTGGACTGTGATCAAGTAGGTTTTGTCCCAGGCTGCAAAGGAACAGACAACACAAGGAGACTGGTAAACCTTCTATGGAAAACAAGAAAGGCCTCTCCCCCAGTCACCCTTGTTTCTCTGAATGCAGAGAAGGCATTTGATAGGGTGGAGTAGGGGTTCCTCCAGGAAATACTGGAAGCCTTTAATATAGGCCCAGTTTTCAGAGCATGGTTCCAGGTTCTCTACTCCAGGGTCTCTGTGGAGGTCATCACAAATGGGCATGCATCCGCGGCCTTTCTACTACACAGGGGCACCAGAGTGGGATGTCCACTCTCACCACTCCTCTTCATATTAGCTTTAGAACCACTTCTGCAGGCTATTAGTAGCTCCAAAAACATGCACGGGGTGGTAATGGGGAGAGAACATAAGGCACTAGCATATGCAGATGACATCCTGATCTTCCTCAGGAACCTGAGAACTTCTATCCCAGCCCTACTTAAATTGATAGACACATACAGTAGTCTATCAGGGTACAAGTTAAACAGCCAAATCCCAATTCATAGCTGCAAACTCCTCAACTCCTGACTACCCTTCGGGGCTACTACATGCCCCACAGGACATCACATATCTGGGGATTAAATTCCATTGGAATCTACAACAGCTAGCAAAAGACAATATACTACCCCTGTTGGCAGAACTGGACAAAGACATTAGGAGATGGGCACTGCTACACCTCTGCCACTGGGGTAGGGTGCAGGCTTTTAAAATGATGGTGGCCCTGAAATTTCAATATTTATTAGAGAATCTCCCCATATGCATAGACACAAAGATAGTTAAACAATTACACTCTAAGATTTCTTCCTTCTTCTGGGGCAAGAGACCAAAATGCATAAGTTGGGTGAAACTCAGGCACCCCCTACTTAAAGGAGGCCTGAAACTCCCTGACTTTCAATTCCAAATCATGGCCCATTTCATCCTCCAAATGGCAAGGACAGCCCCGGATATAGAGAATGGCCCCCCCACCCAACCACGGTGGGCAGAATGTGAAACCTCAGTACTGGGCCAACCTCTGTTGTTGGCAGTGCAATCCCTAGGTATCCCCAGAGGCCGAAAAATACCACCCACCATTGCTCAAACAGTGGCAGATTGGAAGGCCTATTGTAAATTAAGCCAGTGGGATCCAAGCCAGGCAAATTATTACCCGTTGTGGCATAACCCAAACCTAACCATTGGGGACAAACTGATGATAGACAAGATTTGGGCCAGTAAGGGCCTGAACTACCTTAGAGACTTCCAACACAGAGAACGACCTGCCATGCTAAGCTTCCAACAAATCCAGGTTAGATATGGTCTCCCCAAGCGTCACTTCTGGAGATATCTCCAGGTTAGGCACGCCATAACTAGCACACTAGGCCCTCATATCTGGTGTAATGAGTACAATAGCCTGAATTTACTCCTATGGCCAGACAATGGACCGACCCCCTGAAGCAGCACCATATATGGTCACATCCTGAGCCTACTCCCAGATAAATCAATTAGATTCAGGAAGAGGTAGTCCAAAGAGTTGGGCCTACATATCACTGCACAAATGTGGAACACCTGCTGGAACTCAGTGAAAAACTCCACCAGGAACACGTAAAATAGGTTCATCCAATTCAAGGTGTTACACAGATGGCATAGAACCCAACAACAGCTATTTGACTGGGGTAGTTTGCCTATAGACAAATGCTGGAGATGCCATGCAGCCTGTGGCACAATTACGCACATTCTCTGGGAATGACTCCTTTTATTCCCATTCTGGGACTCCATCCAGGACACTCCAAACAATATATTGACAATACAAACACCTCTATCTGTGCTGTTGGTGATGCTAAACTCTTACCTAGCCCCAGCCATCAGACCGGGCCTCCCACAAGGGGAAAAGGGAGGCTACTAGGAGCAATGACCACAGTTAAAAGGATTATACTTAGACACTGGAAAGACACACAAACTCCAGAAACCAAGGAATGGATACAGGAATTGGGGAAACTGGCCAGCTATGAAAGAGTCCATCACATTATTCTGAATAGGCTTCCCCTGTACCAGGCCACCTGAGAAGGGTTCCTTGCATCCCCCTTATGCAAACTACCCAAATCCAGTGAGTCTCCTCTGCCACCCATTTAGGTTTAGAAAGGTGGTGCCGGTACATATTAGCCCACAGGGAAATCCCATAGCCCCAAGAGTTGGCGGCCACCTGAGAGACCATTGCTCATTAAAGGTTACTGCTAATCACACCTAGAAAGAAAGCTAGAACAGCCCCTTCCCCATAGGTAGGGGGTAGAAACAGAGGCAGTGTGGTCATTTTATAAGGTCATATGGTGCACTAATGAACCTGAAGGTGATGGAATAGGCTTGTGGCCTGACCCAATAGCTGCTCATGTTTTATAAGGATTATCTGTCTGCTATTGTTGTTTGCGGGTTTTAAAAACCTGTAGTATGTACAATATATCTGAGTTATATTCATGTTCGACTTTCTACATCTGTCTTAGCCTGTTTTTCCAAGGGTATTTACCCGGCCAGGACTGTTTACTTTTAATGTTGCAAAACGGTATGTGCCATAACAGATTGCTAATTGCCTGTCAAACCTAAAATTTTGAAACAATAAAAAACTATTAATAAAAAAAAAAAAAAAGTATTTATTTATTTATGTATGTATGTAGTGCTAGTAGGGACCCATTTCATAATCGCAATAAGGCACTCCGGGGGGAGGGGCATTATGGTGGGCAAATGGCCCTTCTCAAGTGGTGGAAACACTCAGCCTCGCCTCGTGCTTTAACCCACCCGAGGCAGGCCATTATTCCCCACCATAGTACCCCCCATCATGCCTTATTGCTTAAACAACACATTCATTCAACTACCTTCAGACTAATAACAATGTTGCACAAGTATAACCCTCACTAAGTTGCATATGCTCATTGAACAGAAAGGCTATTTTTTGCAGTTCAACAGGCAGGAGTTACCATCTACACACACCCTTTCTGAACTATTTAAGCCAGCTTCCTCTATCCTTATTTGGAAGGACTGTTTCTTTGCCCTGCCATCCTCACCTTCTCCTCTAGTGGAGCATCTCTCTCCTTGAGGCTTCTTCCTAGGGTCCCTTTAACATAAAGAAATTATGTTTCTATGTCACCTATACAGGTGGAACCCTTCTCAAGATGGTTTTTTTTTTGCCTTCTCAGTACCACGACAGGAGAGTGCAAATGGCCAAAGTATCCAAGTATAACAAACAACACATTCATTCAACTACCTTCAGACTATCAACAGTGTTACTCAAGAAAAACTCCTCATTAAATTGCGTACGCCTCTTGAACCATCTTTGACAGTGCTACTCGTGAACATGGCAGCAGCGTTGCCTCTGTTGGTGATATCAGTCCCATGGAGTGTATTGTCCTCAGCTTCACTAATGAAACCCTTTCCTAAGATCACTGCTCTTGTGATTTAAAAGCACTGGCATGGCATGTATATTCCATGAAGTGCTCCATAGAGGGCTTGACACAGTCTCAAAGAATTCAAACAGTACGTAATGGCAACAATGGAAGGTTTTCATTTTAAGGATGGCTTCTTGAGCAGGATCTGCAGGATGAGCAGGATGAGCGCAAAGATCACATTATTAGAGCGGTGCCAATTGCCAAACCCTCTTGAATGCTCTGCCTTCAGCACCACAGAGAAACCATTCCCAAGCACATGGTGTAGGTAGCAGTTTCAAAATAGGAATATCCTTCTGGAGTGTGCCAATTTCTCCTACAGCTGAAGATGATGAGTCGCACAGACAACACCATGTCAATGTATGGATTCACTAAAGGTAGACTAAAACGTAAGACCAAATTATCAAGTCAGTGGGATGAGGGCTTCAGTGCTGAAAGAATGCTCACTGCATGTATGAATGGGACACAGAGACCCTCATGGAAACCTCTTCCTCAAGTTGCTGCCAATTGCCTTGGGTGTCCACTCACCATTGTAGCACCAAAAAGGATATTCAGTACCACTGGTGACATACAGTGCTATCCCTACCCAAAGCTGTACTTCTCCATTAACATATTGAACAATTAACACTTTTTTTGTGTTATTTGTTTATTCGCCTATCCGTACTCCCCTTCAGTCTTCCCTTTGGGTCTTCCTAGCCACCTCCACCACTCCATCACCTACTACAGCCTTTCAACCCCATGTTAGCAGCCCCAGGTAACCCGGCATTTCCCTTCTACCAGACGGGTCCCCCCCTCCAGGGGAGAAGGCACCGGTAGCGACAGGCCAGTGCACTCTATCATTGGCCTGGGTGCTGCTGAGAAAGGTACAGACAGGCTGTTTCAAGGGCCTTAGAGCCGGCGGAGGACCAGAGGCTGTCATCTGGCTGGATGGGAGTGATGTTTTTCTCTGGTTCCCTCTCGTGGGGCGTGGCATTCGGATGTCTAGGCAAAAGCCGACGTCTGCCAGGCACCTCCCAACAGTGAACCCGATGTATTGTCCTACCCCTGGCCTCCACCAGCGGTCGCTCAACACTGGGTCGCAGCCCCCCTCCCTCCCAGAGACAATGAGCAGTCATGGGACGCTCAAGTTGTCTCCCGACCGTCCACTCCAGTGAGCCGAGCTCATTCGAACCAGTCGGCTGGCGTCGCAAGCAGAAATCCAACCGTTGCGCCGGTGGGCCGGCCTAATTAACACTTTTCAAAGTCAACTTTTCCACTCTGAATTTTAATTATTGCCAGCAAGTATAATAGGATGAAAATGAGTCCACTGTCAAAATGAGAGATGATGATTAAAGGAAATATAGTGCAATGAAAGATAGCTGGTTAAACAATAGTGCTGAGACGGTGGGTTGCATGGGACAACATCAGAGTGGAAGCAAGTCACCAGTGTGGTTCCCCAAGGATCAGTGTTGGGACTCATACTGTTAAATATTTTGATTGATGACCAGGAGTCAGGGGTCTAAAGCAATGTAATTAAATTTGTAGGTGACAAAAAGCTACTATAATAAGGGTGGAAGACTGCAGTGGAGAGAAACATTGTTTACAAAGGGACATGTACTGAAGAAGGGACTAACAAGTGCCATTCAGTATGGATAAATGTAAGGTCCTTTATTTAGGCCCAAAGAATTCTGGCTGCGGTATACTTTAAATCGTAAACAACTAGCAGCAACAGACAAAGAAAAAAGGATCTAGGAATTTGAAGGTCCCATAGCAATGTGCCTGAAGGTAAGGGAAATATAATGCAAGACTGCATCTAATGGGACATAACCTGCCATGAGAATGGAGCACTAACCCCTCGTTAGTCATAAATGTGTGCTTTTTTACACCAACTGCAATGTGTTCTTTTGTTCTTTTTGGCTGCACTTTATATTGTACCACTGTTAATGTGTTATGTCTAAAGCTATCAACTTTCCATGGCCTAAAACTGGGACAGGGTCCATCCTGACCATGCTCCCCCCCACACATGTCACTCCCACAGGCACCACCGCAGACAATGTTGCACACAATCAATTAAATTGTGCTGCTTGCTCTGGCCATGCCGCCCCACAGTAACATACCTCTCAATGTCCTGCCTCATAAATCAGGGACAAGGCTTAAAAAAATCAGGGACAAAGGCCCAAAATCAGGGACACATTTTTTAAAATTGGTGCTATCCACTCAGGAAGCTGGCAGAATAAGGGACTCAGTGTATAATACATTTTCTGAAGAATAAGAAGTCTGCAACTGTATTATTTGACATAATTTTATTCTTACAATCATCACTGTTTAGTCAGGGGAACACAGATTTTAGGAGGGACAGAGTAAAATTTTGAAGTGAAATCAGGGACATCCCTGAAAATCAGGGACACTTGAGAAGTATGCACAGTAACATCAGGAGAAAACATTCAGATTAAAACAATACATCATTCTGCTGCAGCAAGTTCCAAATCATGATGTACAGAAAGTTCATCAGAAGCAAACCTGCATTAAATTGCGTCCAGACATTTGAGCTGCATGTATTGCTCCTCCTGACAATCCCATCCCAACCTGCTAACACTCCTCTCATTTGCTGAGCAAATTTCACTTCAGCGACTCCCACCACCACACCAGATTGTTTTCACACACTTCCCTGCAGCTGATCAGGTTCGGGTACCTTAGTTCACTGCTGACGGTCTCTTCTGACTGGAGTCCCTCTCCACTGCTGGCAAGAGACGTCCACATGCACTTGTTTGCACTACTACCCAGTCTAGCCTAACAGGAAGGAACATGCTTTACCATGCTCCTGCTGACATGCTTGCTGTGCAACATAGGTGCAGGGGTTGAAGTTACAAACTGTTGTCTAGTTCGAGCAGCACCACAGTGGTGCTGAAATGCACCTACCTTGACTTCAGCAAAGCTTTTGACACTGTTCCACATAGAAGATTGATAAATAAGCTAGGTAGGCTCGGGGTGGGTCAGAAGTTGGTCAACTGGGTGGCAAACTGGTTGACTGGCAGAAAACAGAGAGTGGTGGTAAATGGTATACAGTCAGAAGAGATGCAAGTCACAAGTGGGGTACCTCAGGGATCAGTCCTGGGGCCAGTCCTATTCAACATCTTCATTAGTGACCTCGCAGATGGACTAGAGGGTAAGGCTTGTCTGTTTGCAGATGACACCAAGATCTGCAACAGAGTAGATGATCCAGATGGGGTGGGCAGAATGAGAAGAGATCTGGATAAACTAGCAGAATGGTCAGAAGAGTGGCAACTGGGATTTAATGCAAAGAAGTGCAAAATCATGCACATAGGAAGAGAAACCCTGAAGCCACTTATAGGCTGGGAGGAGTTGCTAGCAGTCACAAAGGAAGAAAGAGACTTGGGCATCATCATCACTGATGACCTAAAATCATCAAGCAGACCTCTAAAGCAGTAGGTAAGGCTAGGGGTGTTAGGATGTATTAGTAGGGGTATCACAAGTCGTAAGAGGGAGGTAATAATCCTCTGTACAAGACATTGGTTAGGCCCCATCTGAGTACTCTGCGGTATTGGAGGCCACACCTTCACAAGGACATTAACCAAATTGAGGCAGTCCAGAGAAGGGCAACCAAAATGGTGCAGGGACTGCATCAGAAGACATATGAGGACAGATTAACGAGCTCAATATGTATACCCTTGAGCAAAGGAGGGAGAGAGGTGATATGATCGAGACATTTAAACACCTTAAGGGCATAAACAAGGTGAAAGAGTCTAACATGTTTAAATATAAGAAAAATAGCAGGACAAGAGGACACAGCATGAGATTAGAGGGAGGCCGATTAAGGGGAATGTGAGGAAATTCTTTTTCACAGAAAGGGTGGTAGATGCATGGAATGGCTTACCACAAGAAGGTGGCTATGAATACAGTGCAGGGCTTCAAACAGGCATGGGATAGGCATAAGGGAGCAATACAAATGACTATGAATAGATAGGTCACTGACAGAGCAAAGGCCGATGGCACATTTATAAGGTAGAAAAAGAAATGGGCAGACTGGATGGGCCTTGCGGTCCTTATCTGCCGTCAACTTCTATGTTTCTATGTTTCTAAATAACTGTCACACATGGATTAGCAGTCAGCAAAAACTAGGGACAAAACTGGGACAAGTAAGCAAAAACCAGGACAAAAGTGACATTTTGCAAAACTTGTGGGGACACTGGGACATGCTGCCCAAAATAGGGACTGTCCTGGGAAAATAGGGACTGTTGGTAGCTTTAGTTATGCCACCTGTATTCTTCTTCCTGCCTACACTTTCCTTTGTACCATTGCATTCACTAGTTTCCTTGCATTGTATCTCCACTCTCCCTTCCCTCGGGTCACACCTGGAAACAAGCCTCAACTCAGTGTGCCTTTCCCAATCACCAATTTTCAAATAAATACATGTATGAGACTTACATGATTCTTTGCCTTTTATGACACTGGTAAGCCTGCCCTGGAAGTATTGTGTGTAACTGTGTTCCAATTTTAACCAGTCTGCCTAGCATCACTGATGCTGAATGCGCCTCCTCCTTCCTCCACATTTCACACCCCCCACTTGGCACTGCAGTCAGAAGACAGAAATAAATGAACAGCAGGCATGTTGTTGGGGATGGGTGACTGATGTAACCAGAATTTGTATGTTGTCCTCAATTCATGGAACAGGTGAATGAGGAGGGAATCATTGATTAGTGACACTTTGGGGACCTGTGGGAATCGGGCTTAGAAGGTTGTAGTTACAGAAGATGTAGTGAGATTCTGGCACAGTTCAAGAGCTAACATTTTTATATTTGCTTGCATGCATGTGCAAGAAACATAGTGCCACCATATGAGTTTTCGTAGGTGCGGCACCCCCGCTTCCAATGCCCTGATCTTTTTTGCAGACACGGCAGCAGGGCACCAATGAATGTCCAAGCTGTCTATGACAGCGGTTCAGATGCAGTGGCATACAGCTGAAAGAGAAAGACCACTACAATCAGCAGTGGTAACGTGTAGGCAATTTGCATACTGCGGTGCTGTCAGCAGTATGAAAATTGCCTAAACGTCTCCACCTTAGCAGTTCTCTTTCAGCTGTACGCCACTGCATCTCCTGGCATGATGTACCGCCCCCATTTGTTGTGTGCTGAGGGGGTGCCCAATCCCCCTCGGCACATGCACACTCCCCCCCCTCCAAGCACACTGTATGTCTGATGGGGTGCCCAATCCCTGTCGGCTCCAGTGCCCCCCGAAAAAGCAAACTTCAAGGTGCCACACTGGGAGCCCACCCCAGCGTGGCAAAAGTCACGTGTCATCATGTGCTTCACCTCACACACTGTATGGCCAACTGGGGTGCCCAAATCCCCCACTAGCTCCATTGCCCCCCAAACAAACTTCCAGGTGCCATGCTGGGAGCCCACCCCAGCATGGCAAAAATGCTGTATCATCTTTTTAAAAAAAAACCCTGTAACAAAAGAAAATGGTCCCTTGTTGATTCTCTTGCCCCCCAACCTGCGCCCGTCCTCTTTGCACCCCATCCCCCCTCACCCCATACTTACTCCGGAGCCTGGCGTGACGATCTTCAGTGGACCAGGAACAAGTCTGAACTCTTCAAAGACAACTGCGAACCGAAGAAATGCCAGTAAGCTGTATAATGGCATAAATAGGGGTTTTTCAACTTTGGTTCATATCTCGGTCATTTTTTCTAATTCTTGCAACAAATTTTCAACATGGGGTTCTTGGGACCCCATCTCATGAATTCGGTCACTGTCATCTGGTTATTCAGTTCTGAAAGGTAACTTCACAGTCACTGTGTGGAACCACCTTTTGGGACTGATTAATGAAAAGACAGTGTCACAGTTCTTGAGGTAGGCCCCCGAAAACACTATGTTGAAAATTTGGTGAAAAAATTCCCAAAAATGACTGTTTTACCAGCATGCATTGTGCAATTCCTACGCACGCTCATAACTTCGAGAATTTTTAATATTTTCACTCCACATTTTTAACATTGCCATTTTACCACACCTCCTTATGAACAGTACAGCTGTCATTGTTCACATCTCGCCCAAAATGTGTTTTCGCACATGTAGTGCACAATGGTGCAGTCGATGTGCGAAATCAATGTATGGGACACATTAAGAAAATCACAGTGACACTGTTCATGAGCAGAGGTCTTAAAATGGCTATGTTGAAAATCTGGTGACAAAAGTCCATAAAATAACTGTGTTACGAACGTGCATTGCAGTTTCCATGCACCCTCGTAAGTTCACGAATTTGTAATATTTTCAGTCCAGATTTTCAACATTGTCATTTTTCCACACCTCCTTATGAACAGTACAGCTGTCATTTTCCACACCCTGGCCGAAATGTGTTTTCGCACTTCTGACGCAGAATAGTGCGGTCGCTGTAGGAAATCAGTGTTCGGGACACATTAAGAAAATTACAGTGACACTGTTCATGAGTCAAGGTCCCAAAATGCCTGTGTTGAAAATCTGCTGTAAAATATCCCCAAACTAGTTATATTACGGATGTACATTGTGCAGTTTCTATGCACGCTCCTGCCTTCACCAGTTTTTTTATATTTTTACTCCAGATTTTCAGCATTGCCATTTTTACACCTCCTCATGAACAGTACAGCTGTCATTTTTCACTTCCTATTTGAAATGTGTTTTCATACCTGTGGAGCCAATTGGCACAGTCTCTGTGCAAAATCACCTTTCGGCTAACAAACTGATAGTGTCACTGTTCATTCAGTGGGGTCACAAAATGCCCATGTTGAAAACTTGGAGTAAAAATACCAAGAAACCCCCAAGGCATTAGGGTTTTTGACCATAATGCCCTATTCCGTAGGGACTGACAGGCATCAGGGGAGTGACTTGGGACTGTCGACAGTAATGCTTATGCCATTCCACCTCCACCCCCACCCTGCAGACCGTGACAGGCATCGAGGTGCACCTTGGACCCTTTGGCCCCACAGTTCACCCCATTCTCCTATACTGAACACATTCCAGCATGCTTCCTTATGGAATGAGGTGAATGTAAAGCCCAAACACCCTAAGGCACACCTCAACACTTGTCAGTGTCTGCAGGGTAGGGTGAGGTGAAATGTCATGACCATCATGGGCAATGACCCAAAGCCACACCCTAATGCCTGTCCATCTCTGCGGGGTGGGGGTGGAGTTGGCATCAGTTCAGTACTTCACTGCCATTCCTGTACTGCATCTGTCTAACTCCTGCATTTCCACTGCTAATGCTAGCAAGCAAACATTCGGCATTGACAAATGCTTATTTAAAAATCACTTTGGGAGAAGTGTGTGTGTGTGTGTGTGTGTGTGTGTGTTGTGTGTGTGTGTGTGTGTGTGTGTGTGTGTGTGTGTGTGTGTGTGTGTGTGTGTGGGTGAAGAAAGCCAAATAGCTAGGATTGGGAGGGGTGGCCAAGGGACTATCACTGAACACCTTTGGAGGGATAGAGAGTTTCTGATTTAATTTTTAGGCTGAATATTAACCAATAGCCAAGAATCTGGGGTGCTCACTACAAATACTCATCCAATATTCAAAAAAAAGAACTGTACTCACACATTGCTAGTGCACACATCATCAAATGCACAGCAAAAACAATACTCATCGCCTGCCCGGTGGTGCTGAGGGCTGAGGCGCTGGACACCTTACCTTGTGGCATGCCTGTGACCCTGGTTTGGGAACAAGCCTGGGCCGTTGGAGGTCGGCGGGGGAGGGAGGCGGAGCTGGATGGAGCTGCCGACAGGCAAGCTCTCCTCTACGGGAGGTGCAAGGGGCTTCCTCCAGCTGATGGCTGCCACCTGGTGGAGGCTGGAGGCAGCACGGGCCAGAAGGAGCCAGGCGCTAGGCCTGGGGTGGAAGGAAAGGGGCCGTTACCAGGGCCATGGGACTAATGCATGCCTCCACATGCATGTGTACCCACTCCTGGGGCCCCTGGGGTAAAAACGGAGGAAAAATCCAGTGGCAGGATGGCAACCAACTCCCCGCAGGCTCTGCTCCTGGGCCAGGTGTAAGGTAAGCCCCGGTAATTCTTGGTGATGGGGCTGGGGGGTCGGTCAGATGGGGGCTGTCTGGGGGGGCGACAAAAAAAATGTTAAATGATAAAAAAAATAAAATACTCCTCAAAATTTTACAGAATATCTAAAGTCCACTACATAGTTTCTGGGAAAAACACCCTCTTACAGCCCATATAACTGCTTTTTTTAAAGAGCCCCTGACAAATCAGGTGACATTTTGGAAATATATCATTTTGAGACAAATTGCAACTTATACTTCATATGGGGCCTGTATTTAGCTTACCCTTTTTCTATATAACTATACATTAACATGAACACAGTATCATTCTCTATTAGACACATTATCTGCACTGGCTGCTTGTCTACATCTGACATCATAATCCCTGGTTTATGATATCACAGATTTTTCAATAGCAGTGGATTGTGATATTAAATGTGCAAAACTATTGTATGTTCCTTCAAAGTTCCCCCAGGGCTCTTTAAACAAGATGGTAGAAATGAACACAAGTTACAGTATACAGATTTTCTGTTTGGTTCTGTGTATGTGATGTTTGCATGTGCATGAGAATATGCGGCCCATCCAGCAGTGGGTTATTCACCATGTATGTGCACATGGGCTTCACTATTATTGTATCTGCAGGGAAATGTGCTCATAGAGGCATTGATAATTTGGACAGATACATCCTAGTAGTGTGGTTTTGTAATGTGCCCCACTCTGTCAATTTTGGTATCTATTTTATAGCCAACACAATATACAAAGATATCAGGATGCTCACCTTATCCAAATATTTCAGATGCCTTAAAATAATAATAATATTATTTTCCTTACCATGTTGCCTTATTTATTGAGAGAAATAACCTCGAGACAAAGTATATCATATTTAATTGGATAGCAATGTGTGTGTGTATGTGTATGTGTATTTGCTCACACATGTGCATTTTTATAATCACAGCTGTTATACATCTGAGACTGAACACTAAACAAAAAATAACTTTTTTCCTCCTTCCATACACACAGGTGGTTTACCAATCCTACCACTGTCAATGCCTTTTACGGTTCATCAACCAACCAGATCCGTAAGTCTTTGCCTGCTTTTGATTTTTCTGTAAATCCACTGATTGTTTGTTTTTTTCCAGCACCTAAGCCACAAGCATTCTATTGGCAGTAGGACTGCAGTCGATTGATCATTTTCCCACTGGGACTAATAAACATGAACATCAGTAGCAGTATATGAACCTCTGGTCAATCAGCCATTATGTGATTGTGTTAGGTGGCTTCTCTGTGATGAGGAAAAAGGAGTGTTAGGAACAATTTCTGCCTTTGAATGCTAGAGAAATTAGAAGAAGATTCTACCAGGGCATGCAGTAGCTTCCACTGTGCACCTGCAGAATACCAATGTGTTTTAGCTACTGAGAAATAAAAGGTTGACTCATGGAGAAAATGTATCAGTTTTGGGCACAGAATCAAATGTTTTCCATGACACCTAGAATTCTGCAATGTTCTTGTGAGCCTTGGAGCCCAACACTGGGGTGTTGTCTGGGTGAGTATGCTGTGGAAGTTAGGCAATTGGCTGCATAGAGGGAAGATATAAGATATAGGTTGCTTGGTATTTGCACACACTCTGCCAGCCAATTAAGGGGTGGCATTTGTCCTTGTCTGATAGCACGGACTCATGGTGTGCTGCACCAGCACATGGGAGACCCAGGATCAAGTCCCAGTCCTGACTCCCTTGCCCAGGGCTGTTGGAGTCTGAATGAGATGCAGAAGCATTGTGTAAGGATGAGAGAAGTGGGTAATTTGCAGCTTGGGTTCAGCTTTCAGTTGGGCCAATAAATTTTGCTTGACTTTGAAAATTAAGCAGAACTATTTTGGCTCCCAATGCAATAATTGGCATGTGGTAAAGCAGGCTACAAATAGGTGGTAAAAAAAAAAAAAAAAAAGGGCACTGGGTCAGGTGAGCGCATACAATAATAGCGTCACCAACAATAGCACCGCAATTTAGGCTCCGATTCTTTTTTTTGCGGGGGACTCTGTCCCCGCACCCTCCCTGACATGGGGGGATATGCCCCCCGCACCCCCTGTCACTAGGATTCTCACTGTGGGGAGATCGGGAGCAGATCCCGGAGAAAGTAAAACATTTTGGGGCCATTACGGACCCATGTAAAAAAAGAAGTATGCAAGTCCTGCGATGTGTTAAAATGATCAGAGACCAGGATTAGAACCCTGGTTTCCACCACTGCTGGCCAAGCTTCTTAGTGCCTCAGCCCTCTGCACCATGGGAGCAGCTTGGTCAGCCTCCTGACTCCTGCTGTATTTGTCCTTTCTATAGGGCCATGGACAGCGACCACAGGAGCCCTTACAGCATGTGCTGTAATTTCCTAGATGCTGTCCATGTGAGCGCTTACTAAACTAGCGCCGTATAGTGTGGCACTATTCTGGTAGTGCTCAAATGACAGGGTACCAAACAAAGTCTTGAGGTCTACAATGAATATCAGTTACTGCAGCTTTCTTGTGACAGGTGCTGTTGGAATGCATCTGCTCTGGATCCCTGTTTGTTGTGTTGTGAGAGAGTCTGCAAAACCCATTAAGACCACCGTGGCACACTGACACACTTGGGAAAAACAAAAAACAGCACACACATCATCCACTGTATGTTATAAAAGTGCATGAGAAAGCCTCATAGCCATGGTGATAAGATGGGGCAGTTGACCAGCAATTCCTATGTATTTCTTGCACCAATAAATATACTTTTATAACATACAGTGGACATTGTGTGTGCTATTTTTCTGTTTTTTCCAAGTTTGTATGTGGACAGCAGCACCTTTGGGGGTCAGGAGTGTTCTTCTTTATCTGCTTACAGTACTCAGTGATACACTGGTTGCTGGAAAGCATGGGCTGGCTTTCGTCATACTGCCCCAAGGGGATAAGCTGTGGAGCAGCAGAGAAGGCAGGGGTCTGGATAGGAGTTGTCTGAGGTGAATAGTGTGTGAGAGATGCAGCTGGAAACAAGTAAACCTGAGACTTGTGGAGGGAGATGGAGGCCCAGTTGTGGTTGAGGTCAAACAAAGAATATATTACTGTATGAAAACAGATTTGGCTTTTGTGTCAGCTGTGAAGGTGGCTTGTAGTGCTCACCCACCCTTCTGGCCAAAGGAAGGTTTCAGCCATGGCAACTGCAATTGGTGTGGTGATAGTAGGGGAAAATTACAAAAAATAAAGACTAAACAAAATAATAGCAAAACAATAAAACCCTGAGTGTGCACTACCTCAGCGACAATAGGAGGGAAGATATCACAGGCAGGCCAGAACTGGGAAGATTCATTTTTTGCAGAGGGTCAGATCATTTTGAAAACCTAGAATCAGCTAATGATATGTTCACCTCTCGCAGAAGCATCTTTTGCCAGACTTAGTGGCAGATGTGTGGAATTCAGTGGACCATGTAACAGTTAAGATTTTGTTGTGTTGGTAAAATGCTATTTTGTGCTCGTTAATTTTACATCTACTACATAGAAACATGGAAACAACAGAATTTGATGGCAGATAAGGACTGCTTGGCCCATCCAGTTTGCCAATTTTTCCCTACCTACAGTGTCACCGCAGAACCTACTTGATTTGTCTCTTTCTCCCTCCCCCTTCCTTTCCATAATGATTCCCTTAGACCCATCCCATGCTTCCTTGAACCCCACCACAGTTTCAGCCCCCTCCATCCCTGCTGGATGGCTGTTCCAGGAATCCATGACTCTTTCTGGGAAGAAGTACTTTCTCACATCTCTCCTGAATCTACTCCCTCCAGCTTCATAGCATGTCCCTTGTTCTTGAGCACCTTTTCTTCTGAAAAAGACTTCTTTCCTGTACTTATTTAATGGTTTCTATCATATTCTGGTTCTTTAGTTTCTGCTCATAGGACTTTTGGTGTAGACACTGCACCATTTTAGTTACCTTCCTCTGTACTATCTCCACCCTCTCTCTGTCCCTCTGGAGATGTTGTCTCCAGAAATGGACAAGTGTTCTAGGTGGGGTCTTTCCAGTAATCTATACAGGGCAACACCACCTCTCTCTTTCTGCTGGTGATACCCGTCCCTATGCATGTATGTGTGTGTGTGTATATATATATATATATATATATATATTTATACAATAGGGGTATGTTGTATTCATTGACAGTAAAATCATGTATTCTCACCCCAGTGAGATAAATGGTTGATGATATAGCTACAGTGAATATATTTACATTTACACATACTGTAGCTGTTATCAGCCAATATTCTCACTCCAGCAGCATGCCCCCAATGTAAGTTAGAACTTCTTTTAAATGTGAAACTGAAATGTTTGAGGTACCTAATTAAGCAGCTGGTCTGCATTCTTCATTCTTTGCTTGAAGTTTCACAAATGCCAGAAGTCTGCAGCAGTACAGTCCTCACTGCACCAAATGGCACACACCTAAAACAGCACATTTCTGTACCACAAGCTGCTGAATGGTTGTGCAGTCTCTCACACTGCATCCAAACTGTAAATCTATTGGGTCCCATTTATGATCTCTGCGATAACAAACATAAAGAAAATCTGTCTACAGACTCCGATTCTGACTAACATACCAGTGAAATGCATAGCACACATATTTCCACACCAAAGCCTTCAGTTCTTAATTTCATTTCTTCACGTTACAGCAACCTAAACGTGACCTCTAAACTGGTATTAATTACATGATATATACTCTGAAACTGTATAACTCTTGCTCTCAGTCTCAGTAAAAAATAAAGCTGAGCATCTCAATGACAACTAAAGCACCTCACACAGTCAAAACTGCTCTTACCTGTAGTTCCCATGGAGCTTCTCACAGACATTCCAAAACAAATAACATATATGCCAACAACAAATGAAAAAGTTACGCACAGCAGCATACAACAAAAATTAAACGATACACATAATACAATATAGGGAAAAAGGAAAATCACACACAGTATCTACAGGAAACTCCTGGATATGCCCCGCCTACCAAAACACATCATCCAACCATAGATCACACTCACACACTCATCAACCTGTTACCACTCACTCACTCACACACACACAATGACCAGTTGCACAACATATACAAACCCCATTCATACCCATTCACTCACAGCAACAGAACAACATAAGATAAAACAAATTAAAGCTGCCACACCTATTGTATAAATCACACACATGATGTGCAGTTTGTGGGAAATGGCAAATATTCTCATTCCTGCATCATGAGGCATGGATATCAGATATCTATGCCTCACTCTGCAGGAGTGAGAATATTTTCCATATCCCACTTCTGCCCGTCATGTATCCCCTATATATACAACACCTGTGGGTCTCTGTTCAGGAAGATATTTGAGATATCTCACAGACCACATGTGAGTATATTAGATATCTTTAAGTTGGGTATTTATTTATTTAAAAGTTTTACCAGGAAGGCATACTGAGCAGTGCAATGCTTGATTCCAGATGCGTCCTAGGGGTGGGGGTTTGGAGAACAGAAATACAAATACAATACATGATGTAACACGTTGTTGAGAGATACACAGTATACACAATATGTCACAATGGATATATTTTCATGCTGGGTATGTCACAAAAGGTTTGGAACTCATTTAGAATGTTCATCCTCAGTAGCAGCACTAACCATATTCTAATGCAAACAACTTTAAAAGGAAAAATGATAGCATGGTACTGTAAGCATGAACATTGTTCAGCACAAAAATATCTACAAAATGAGTGCTGTTTCATTTATAGCTACCTTTAATTTATTTTTTCAAATTAGCAAAACATCAGCAGAAAATTCAGTTTATTTTCCCTTTTTCGACAAACAAATGTAAATAACTTTAAAACAGAAAACAATAGCATGGTACTGTGAGCACGAAATTTGTTCAGCACAAAAAACTCTACAAAATGAGTGGTATTTCATTTACAGATACATTTTAGTTTTTTATAATTATATATAATTTTATATTAGTTTTTTAAGGTAGCAGTATAGCGCAGTGGTTTAAGGTTCTGAGCTATAAACCTGGAGACCTGGGTTTGAATCCCACAGCCCCCACTTGTATACTGTGTAACCCAGAGCACGTCACTTAACTTCCTTGTGCTCCCATGTCACACCTGTAAACAAGCTTCAGCTTAGTGTGTCTCTCTCTCCTGTTCAAAAAAAAAAATATATAATTAGCAAAAAACAACAGAAAATTCAAATGTTTTCACTTTTTGCAACAAACAAATCCAAATAACTTCAAAATGGAGAAAAAGAGAGACCCACACTTGTTTTACAAATCAAATATGACATGGGTGGGAGTGAGATAGTAGAAATATATTCACTAGCTGTCATTGAACTCTTGTATCTCACTCATGGCTTTGCCACTAGTAAGATATCAAGAGTTTGGTAACAGCTTGTGAAGATATTTGTGTTATCTCACTACCACCCATGACACATCCTATATATCTATATCTATATCTATATATATGTGTGCCTAACTATTGCACCACAATTTGATATGTGTTGCACTTCTAAATGCAGTTTTTCAGCTCTGGTACTCAGTTCTGACTTCTAAAAAAGATGCCTGTTAGGATTAACATTTTACTTTCTGTTGCAAACTAGACTTCAGTACAAAATAATGATCTATGCTGCTGTGTTGATGTTAAAATGTCCCATTTACCTTAATAGTGCATTCATTTTACTAGGGTTCTATATACACAGCTTTCTTTTGAGCAACAGGGATGTTTTTTCTCCTGAAACTGATTTAACTGTGATTTGCTTTGGATAAACTTTCACTCAGCAGTACCTGAACCTGCTGCATGCATAACAAACATCAAACCTGGATCTGAAGTTAGACAATTTTTAACAAAGTCATGAATTAGTAATACAATACAAGCAAGTGGTGCTTTCACTCAGAGTGTATTGTGTCCTTTTGAAATGCTCCTGAGTTTTACATAATAAGAAAGATCGAGTCTTTGCTGTTATTTGAAAAACAAAACATTTTGGTCAGATTTTCTGAAGGTGCACCTGTGTGTTAGTATGTTTTCTGGAGCCACTTGTTGCAGTGTAACAGTGATTTCATGCGCGTTCCTGTCGTGTCAGTTGTCAAACATCAGTTTAAGGAAACTGTTTTGGAAGTGGTGCCTGTGATCAATGATAGTTTATTACAAGTATGTGGTACTTGATAATTTATAAATACAGTATAACCTTGATTTTACAAACTCTGTTTTTACAAAACACTGGATTATCAAAACCCAGTCTTGTCCTCTACATTTTTCATGCTGATTGCCCTACTACCTGATTATGCTGATTATGTTGATTGGCTAGTTGACTGCTTAATTAGGTGTTAACTTGTTTTCCTATAAATACCACACACTCCCGGCACTGCCTAAGCACAACTAACAGGTACTGAACAAGAAAATGGATGAACACCACATAATACAAGTTCATATAGTCAGAATTTATTTTTTTAACTTCACACAAGTTTCTGGGTAACATTTCATTGTTGTTTCCACTTTGTCAGGCCCACTGTACTCATAGCCTACCGAGATATCAGTAAACTTAATAATCAATATTCTGTATTCATCATTTTTCAACAACACCACTGTGCAACCCAATCCTCTCAGACAGTACACAGGCACTAGATGCTGTACTATTTACACCACTATACACGTCACCATCCAGAGTGCTGATCCCTTACGTCTGTAAAGTACAATGGCATTGTTGTTTATACTTAACACTGTATGCATTTAACCAAGCATTCTCCACATTAGCATATTATTCATACTAACTACCTACTAAAACAGTTACACATAGGGTTCTGAAAAAAGGACATCTCAAACCTCTAAAGACACAACTTAGACAAACTGATTGGTCCCCTATTGACATAGCCTATACTGTGGATTAAGCCCTTGAGTACTTCATTTCTCAGTTTATCACATCTTGTGATATCCATGCCCCCCTTAGGACAGGAAAGATTAAGGGAGCAAACACCACCTGGATAACCCCCTACCTGCTTAATTTTATGGCCACCAAGGACAATCTGTGGCATCGTGACCAGGCTATTGGAAAACAGGCAGACTGGCAATGGTATAAAACCGTAAGAAATGCCTGTCCCACGGAGATTGGTTCTGCTAAGATTCACCACTTCAAAGAGGAGCTGTCTAACTCCTGGGGGATTGCAGCAACTTTTGGGGAAACATGAGAGACCTCATGGGCATGACCAGCAAGTCAGCCCCATCTATGTGCTCTGTAAATGGAGAAATTACCCAGGACTCCAAGGTGATCGACGACACTTTTAACTTGGCCTTCTCAGACCTAAGTGGCGTACTACCATCTGATTTCTTTGATGTGCCAGTACCTCCTACCACGGAGCACAAAGAAGGCCCACATCAAGCCCCACCCCCCTTCTATTTAAGATGGTCTGTAAGCAAGAGGCCAGAAAATATTTGCAGCAGTTGCTTGGGAAGTCAAGATTTAGCAGTGACTCTCGACCTGAAGATTTTAAACGTCACTCTTGAAGAAGTTCTAACTCCCTTAACTAAACTCCTCAATCTCTCCCCTCTGCCTAGGTCAGTTCTCCAAGAAATGGAAAGCAGCTGTAGTCACCCCCATTTTCAAAAATGGTGACTGTGCCCTCCATAAAAACTATCGCCCAGTCTCAATCTCCCCCCTTTTGAATGCATTGGAAAAGATTGTTTCAGACCAGCTTACTGAGTATCTACAGAAATACAAGATCCAGTGCCTACAACAGCATGGTTTCCATAACGCACACAGTACCACCACTGCCCTGCTCGAATTCACCAGCTACATTCATAATGCAATTGATTGAGGCCGCTTAGTGGGGGCAATTTACATCACCCTCACTAAAACTTTTAACACAGTAAACCACCATTCTGCTAAACTCACTGCCGCTAGACTTTTGCCTGAAACCGTAGGCTAGTTCTGTGGCTAGCTGGAGGACAGATCCCAACAAGTCAAAATAAATGGTGTTCTCTCTGACAGCCACCCAGTTTGCTCTGGTGTTCCTCAAAGATCGATACTAGGTCCATTACTTTTAGCCTGTTCCTTAATAACCTCCCTGAGGCAAGCTCCACCAACATGTTATTCTATGTG
Organism: Neoceratodus forsteri; assembly: GCA_016271365.2. Taxonomy (NCBI): domain Eukaryota; kingdom Metazoa; phylum Chordata; order Ceratodontiformes; family Ceratodontidae; genus Neoceratodus; species Neoceratodus forsteri. The sequence continues at coordinate 562,323,138 of CM057458.1, forward strand.
GGGGACACAGTTATTTTCGCCAGCCAACCAGACCTGCCTCTACTGGAGACCCAGCTCCAACTTGATTTCGCATCTGTTGAGGATTGGTTCTCAAAACACAAACTCCTTATGAACTACAAACCCCTCACCCCCAAACTATGCTTTTCAGTAACACTCACAACAAACACAAGTTGCAAAGGCTTACCATCTGGAACAGTCAGGGGAACACACTTGAGCCAGTCCCATATTTCAAATACCTTGGCATAACCCTTGATAGTTCACTGTTCTATGGCACCCATATAAAGTAGATCAAGTTGCTAAAGCTGTAAATGCTAGGATTGGCCTGCTATATCAGCACAGACATTGCCTAACCTCCGATGCCCTCCAACTTGTGGTCAACAGCTCCATAGTCTCCATTATTGAATGTCTACTAGTTATATACAGTGCAGCAATGGACACTGCACTCAAAAGGATCAACCTAGCCCTTAATAAAGCTTGCAGGTTAATCACGGGTGAACACCATCTCACCCATACCTACGACCTATACAAACAAATAAATTGGTTGAACCTCATGGGACGAGTAAATAGCAAACCTGCCTCCTCGAAAAAAAACCTGTCTTGGACTATCCCCCCCATTAATACAAGATCTTCTTAAACAAGTGATCAACCCACATATAATCCGAGGTATGTCAAGACAAATGCTTCTTGTACCTTTCTGCCACACTACACAGGCACAACACTCTTTCGCTTGCTGGGCACCCTCCTGGCTAAATGACCTACCAGCCGCTATCCTGTCAGTACCCAAATTGGGCACTTTGAAATATAAACTCCACCTACACATTACTGCACTTAGCAGATGTGATTGTCCAATCATGAAGAAATCTTATCCTGTTGCCTCTATAGCCTAAGGCTGCTCTCTATTTCTCTGTGCCCCCTACCCCTCCCTCTATGCTACTGCAAGCCCACCGCCTACCTCCCTACCGCTTGTTACATAGATCTGTATCCTGGGCACCATCCCACCCCTTGTAAACATAGACCTGTATCCTGTCCACCATCCCTGTCCCTCCCCCGCTCTCATTTCTTCCCCTTCCACTACCCATACCTCCCTAGACCAATCCTCTGCCATGGCCCCCCACCCACCTCCTGCCCTTTTTTCCTGATCCCCCGACATTCCCCTTCCCCATTCCTTTTTCTCCCCCTCACTCTCAAACAACAAGGCCATTGTTGGCTGCTCTATTTTATACTTAATTCTAAAATGTATTTTTATTGTCTACCCTTTGGTGCCTGTCAGGACACTGTACCCTTGTTATTGTAACACTCTGGTGCTAATTGTATTATATTGTATAATGTTTATTTTATTATATTTTTCTTTCAATGTGGAACCTCAGTAAAAGAGCCTCAGGCTCAAAGATATTGTAATTTAAAAACAAATAAATAAAAATAAATAAATAGCAAGATATCTACAGCAACAAAAAGTTCTACTACTGCCTATAATATTACCTGACATTCAATATATTATATCTGTAACCCCTCACCCCTGCCTTTCTAGCAAAACGACAGGTGGCATGCTGTTGAAACTGACAGCAGTACCTGTTGGGGACTGGGTTCGGGGAGGATGAGGTTACTCGGCACAGGGGGCCTAGGTTTGGTTACTCTGCACAGGGGCACCCAAGTAAATCCGAAACACAGGAAGTAATAACTGTAATGTCCAGAACCAGAAATGGGATTCTCCAGTGTGGCTTTTATTTACATCCAAGCTGAACAAACAAAGCATAGACGGACCTCCATGGGGCTACATTCCTGGTAATGCAGATTAGAGACTACAGAACACTTTATCACTATTTCCAGCCCTCAGGCTCTAAACCCACCAGGCACACAGCCCGGACTTGCACGCAGCTTTGGGTACATAGCCTGACTTGTACACTACTTGGGTTTTCCCCACTGGCCCGGCTCCCCTGCTGGCCACTTGATCCGCGGTCCATTTGAGGAATGAACCAATTATCCTGTTGTGGCTCCCCAAACCACAATAGAGCCTTCGACTCCTAGAGAGAATTTTCCTTACAATCCCACATCTGGGTACTTTCCTCATCACTGGCCAAGTGCCTGAGGTAAAGTAGAAATGCACAGAAGAAATCCGTAGAGATGGACCTGGTCACTAAAGATGGGGGGGCCACCCACCTCCAGCTCCCACAGCCCATACCCGGCCATTTCTCTGGAAACTGAACAATTCCTTTACTGAAAACTTTCAAATGTAGATTCTGGGTAGACGTCAGTCACATCTCCTCTACATATCGTTTGCATCCCAACAAGCTCTGGACTTGAACCTACTTTTAATTTGCTTAGCCCATTACTCTAGGCTTCCACTATTTTAGTAGTTCAATCCCCACATTGTCACACAAGTCCCAGGGTGAAAAACATAGGCCCTTTTAGCAAGAGCAGACACTCACTCTCACATTGCAGGTGCCCCACAGGCGACTCACAAATCTTCTTGTTCTCCCACCTAAACTCTGGAACACATAGGCAGCTTTTCCTTTACAAGCAGAACTAGGGGGTTGCCCCAGGAACATGCAGGGAACCCTTTCCTGACCATCATCCCTGAAGGGAGGGGGCACTGAGACCCGAAAACAGTGGTCTCCACCACTTCAATTATCTTCTGTGTCTCTCTTTTGGTGGAGACACACACCCTTTTACTTAAAAGTAGCACTCTGTCAGGGCTGAGGCTCCTAGAGCCTTACTGAGCTGTTGAGCTGCTTTCTCAGCAAGCTCCCAACACCAACTCCACACTGAACTGACTGACTCTGACTAACTCTGTTTAAAACTTTGCAACGTTCTATACCAACTCCCTTGCTGCAGATTCCAATGTGGCTCATGCAGCTGCGATAGTTCAATTGGTGATGTCATCCCTCAGTCTCAGCTGAGACTGAGAACAGAGTGAGACAGTGTGAAACCCATTTAACTGGAGTTTCCCAAGCTGCCTTCCCTGCCTACCACTAGGTCTTACTGGGATTCTAGTAACCCCAGGTAACAAGGGGGTTAAATATCACTATGCTATCCATATATACGAGGATGACTAAACATCTGGCCATTAGTTATTATTTTCCATATTGTATAATATCGGTAGTTTTTCATGCAGTGCCTTCAAAGTTAGAAGATATACAAAACATGACAGCTAAAGGGGAGGTTCTGATAATGGGAGACTTCAACATGCCAGATACAGATTGGTCAATACCAGCAGGAACATCTGCCAGAACTAGACTCATAGTGGATTCCCTGCAGGGGGAGGGCCTCAAACAACTGGTACAGCAACCCACAAGAGACATGGCTATCCTAGATCTAGTACTGACTAACAAAGAAGGGATCACAGATCTCCAGGTAGAAGGTCACCTGGGGGCCAGTGACCATCACATGGTATGGTTCAATTTGGCTACTACATCTAAATCATCCCATTCCAAGGCAAAATATGGGACTTCAGAGGGCTGACTTTGATAAGATGGCCAACAGAGTTAAGCTAGCCCTGGCAAAAGAAACACAGGTGAGGAGGTACAGGCAAAGTGGGCAAGCATTAAGGATACAATACTTGAAGCAACATCCCATTGTGTTAGACAGAAAAGGAAGTGCAAAGAAGAAGGAAACCACTTTGGTTCTCAAATACAGTAGCAGAAAGGTCAGAGCCAAAAGGCTGGCCTTCAGAAAATATAAGGGAACACAGCGGGATGAAGATAGGAGGCATACCAAACTGCCTTAAGGGAAGCAGGTAAGGCAGTAAGACAGGCAAAGTCCCAAACTGAGGAAACACTAGCACGAACAGTAAAGAAGGTGACAAGACTTTCTATAGATACATTAGTGAAAGGAGAAAGTCCAGAGGGGTATTGCTAAGCTTAATGGAGAAAAGGAGCATGTGAGGAGGAGGACCCTGTAAAGGCATCTATCCTAAATAGATACTTTTGCTCAGTATTTACTGAAGAGAAGGTGAGCAGGGCCACAGCTCAGCATCATGGACACAGGGAGGGAGGTGAGCACTACTCCTTCACAAAGAAAGGGTCTACAAGGCTTGCTAAGCTCAGGGTGGATAAGGCAATGGGACCTGATGGCATACATCCCAGGGTACTTAAGGAGCTAAAGGAGGAACTAGCAGAGCCATTAGCAGAATTGTTTAGTGAGTCTCTGAGCACAGGAGAGGTCCCAGAAGACTGGAGAAGGGCTCATGTGATCCCACTCCACAAGAGTGGTAGCAGGGAGGAGGCGGGAACTACAGACTGGTCAGTCTTACCTCAGTAGTGGGCAAGATTATGGAGGCACTCCTTAAGGAAAGGATAGTGCAACACCTGGAATCCATAGGGCACAGGATCCAAGACAGCATGGGTTTACAAAGGAAGGTCCTGTCAAACTAATCTCATAGATTTCTTTGACTGGGTAACCAGAGTGGTGGACCAAGGGAGCAGTTGATGTCACCTACCTTGACTTCAGCAAAGCTTTTGACACTGTTCACATAGAAGATTGATAAATAAGCTAGGTAGGCTCGGGGTGGGTCAGAAGTTGGTCAACTGGGTGGCAAACTGGTTGTGGGCAGAAAAAACAGAGTGGTGGTAAATGGTATACAGTCAGAAGAGATGCAAGTCACAAGTGGGGTACCTCAGGGATCAGTTCTGGGGGCCAGTCCTATTCAACATCTTCATTAGTGACCTCGCAGATGGACTAGAGGGTAAGGCTTGTCTGTTTGCAGATAACACCAAGATCTGCAACAGAGTAGATGATCCAAATGAGGTGGGCAGAATGATAAGAGATCTGGATAAACTAGCAGAATGGTCAGAAGAGTGGCAACTGGGATTTAATGCAAGAAGTGCAAAATCATGCACATAGGGGAAGAGAAACCTGAAGCCACTTATAGGCTGGGAGGGAGTTGCTAGCAGTCACAAAGGAAGAAAGACTTGGGCATCATCATCACTGATGACCTAAAATCATCAAGCAGACCTCTAAAGCAGTAGGTAAGGCTAGGGGGGTGTTAGGGTGTATTAGTAGGGGTATCACAAGTCGTAAGAGGGAGGTAATAATCCCTTTGTACAAGACATTGATTAGGCACCATCTGGAGTACTGCGTGCAGTATTGGAGGCCACACCTTCACAAGGACATTAACCAAATTGAGGCAGTCCAGAGAAGGGCAACCAAAATGGTGCAGGGACTGCATCAGAAGACATATGAGGACAGATTAGCAGGCTCAATATGTATACCCTTGAGCAAAGGAGGGAGAGGTGATATGATCGAGACATTTAAACACCTTAAGGGCATAAACAAGGTGAAAGAGTCTAACATGTTTAAATATAAGAAAAATAGCAGGACAAGAGGACACAGCATGAGATTAGAGGAGGCCGATTAAGGGGAATGTGAGGAAATTCTTTTCACAGAAAGAGGTGGTAGATGCATGGAATGGCTTACCACAAGAAGTGGTGGCTATGAATACAGTGCAGGGCTTCAAACAGGCATGGGATAGGCATAAGGGAGCAATACAAATGACTATGAATAGATAGGTCACTGACAGAGCAAAGGCCGATGGCACATTTATAAGGTAGAAAAAGAAATGGGCAGACTGGATGGGCCTTGCGGTCCTTATCTGCCGTCAACGTCTATGTTTCTATGTAAAGTTCTTAAGTTGCTATTATAACCTCACTAACCTTGGGACCTATGCTCCACCAGGTGGGATGTACGCACCCGAGGCACCCATCCCACTCACGGAACTCCGCACCTGCAGACAGGTGCATGCCACTGGTATTCCCCAATGGCCATGACCAATCAGATGCCTATCCCTGGTCTGACAGTGGATCCCTTGCACGGTGGGGGTGCAGTGGCAGGACTTCCCCGTGGATGTCCGCATGGCCAGCAGCTGTGTAGATGAGAGGTGGGTAGTGCTGCCGGACGTGCAATGCCCCAAACCAGATGGGGTTGCACAGGGGTCAGGGGTGAAGGCATGGTGTATGTGTGTGTGGGGGAGTGGAATCACTTTGCCCACAATACCAGTGGGGTGAGGGGACATGAGGTGGGCAGGTGGTGTGTTGCAGGGGGTTCTGCAGTCCAGGAGCCAGTGCCCTCATGTGTGTGTGTGTGGGGGGTGGTATGCATGGGGCAGTGTGGGGCACAGATGGGTGCAGGGGTGAGTGGCCCTGGGCAGCTGATCACTGCACTTATGTGGTGTCCCCATGTTGAGGGCTGGGGTGCAGGGCATGTAGTGGACTTACAGCAGGGATTCCCTGGCATAATGGCTGACCCCCATGTGCCCTGGTGTGCAGCGCTACATAGCTATGTGCATGTTGTGTAGTGCTGTCATGCCCTGTGCCTGCCCCCTGCACACTGCGATCTGTGCAGTGAGGGATTGAGGGATCGTATGCATAGGGGCTGCACGCCCTGTTTAGTGAATGTTGCGCGGATGGCGCGATGGGTGCGGAGTGTCTCCGTGCCTCACATACACAGCATGGAGGCACTCCACTCCATTGAGAATAAGCCCACTTATGTTTGCAGATCATAAGAAAACAATAAAAAGGTGACAGTATCATGTTTATCCCTCTGCCTGCCTTATAGTAAAAAATCATAATGGTTACCTCTAAAATCTTTGAACATACTTCACAGTACAGTGCACTGAAACTTGGCTTCAGTATGTTTCTGTATCTATAATATATGCAAAATAAAGCAAACTCTGAGGGTCATGTGATTCATTACTAATTTTTCAGTTGCGATTCAGTATTGCACCCTTCCTTAAAATAATGAACACTTTGCCAAACTGGATAGCACCATGCCTTTTTCCATTCAGTTCCACATTTCACCAGGAGTTTTCACATCCTTCTGATCCCAGTTTATAAGTACAACTCCATTAGATCATGAAGCAAAAAAGTTCTCACATTTATGGCACTCTTAATAATTAAAACGTTTTCATAGTTGTAATGTTATTAAAAGCTTGTTTTGTCACTTACTTCTGGGTGTAAGGGAATTCCAGGCACCACCAACTGCCAGTGGACCACAACAGAACAGAAACAGGAACATAGAAAGTGTGTCAGCAGAAGGAGACCGTGGGTCCATCCAGTCTGCCCAAAGATTTACTTGGAGCCTAGGAATGCTCCAGGAACCTTTTCCCCCTTAGGGTGCCTTGGCTGTGCACTCAGTAGTGCTTCCCGACTGTGCCCATAACTTAGCCCACCTGTGCTTGAATCCTGCCACCATGTTGGCGCTAACCACTTCAGAGGGAAGTTTGTTCCATTGCTCCACCACCCTCTTCATGAAATAATACTTCCTGTTGTCCCTTTTAATGGCCCCTCCCTTCATTTTTACAGTTGTGACCATGTGTAAAGGAAGTTGTGTTCCTAGTCTGACACTGTGTTCACACCCTTAAGGAACTTGAATGCCTCAATCATGTCTGCTTTCTCTGTACGTGCCTCCAGTGAATACATCCCCAGTGTCCTGAGCCATGATTACTTCAAATTAGAAACATTTTATTCAAAATGTGTGCTGAGTCCTCTTACCAGGATCTTTACACAAATATTCCAGATGATGGAGGTTTGGCGGCATTATTAAACTGGCTGGAAACTGTCATCTCATATGAGCCTGTGTTTATTGATTTTCTTTGTGCCCTCTCAGAGTTTGTCCTAACTAAAAATGCTTTCATTTTCCAGGGCCAACATTTCCTGCAGACAAAGGATACAGCAATGGGGGCAACGTTTGCCCCCACCTGTGTTAATTTATATTGTATCTTGTCGTATGGGAAAGGGAAACTATTTATGATAGAGACTGAAACCCCTTTTATGATTTTTTGGACCTCTGGCTCAGGTATATTGATGATGTGTTGATGGTGTGGTGTGGTGAGGGATCTGAGCTGTGGGAATTTGTTCAATTCCCAGAGAAATCCAATCTAAATGTGAAGTTTACTGTGCATTACAGCCATGACAGCATTCAGTTTTTGGACTTGGAAATCTTCAAAACACAGGATGGTACCATTTTTACCAATCGGTATAGAAAGCCTGCGGACAAAAACAGTCTACTTCTGTCTAGCAGCTGCCACCCATGCCACTCCATCAACAATATCCCCAAGTCACAGTTTATGCACCTTAGAGGGAATTGATTCTGAAGTGTATATTTATGTCAAGAGGAGTAAGGAACTACAGATATGATTGTTGTCACAGGGGTATAACTATTCACTTAATAGTGAAACTCATGACAAAGTGCAAAACATGTCTAGGGAGGATCTCCTGACATACAAACAGAGGGACACTAACACAATGAGAGACATCATTTTTGTTACACAATATTGTGCAAAGAGCAATGTAATCAGAACATGCTTAGGAAAGTACTGGCACATTTTGGGTACTGAACCTGCTTTGTTAGAGATTGCACAAAACCCTCCTAAAGTAAAATACAGGAGGGAAAGGAAGGTAGGTGAGTTATTGGTCCACAGTTTTTTGTGTATATGAGGAGTGCTCAAGCAAAACTGATTGCTGACTGCGCCGAGGGGCTGCTTCAACTATGGCAAATGCACCTGTTGTAATGTAGTTCTGAAATCTAAGTTTCACTTCTGTAAACTGTGTGAAAATGTATTCCATTGAGCAGTTCATTAATTGCAGTACTGCCAAGGTGATATACTTGGTAACTTGTGTCTATGGTGCCTTTCATGTAGGGAAGACCAAGAGGGTCTTTAAACTCAGAATAGGGGAACATTTGAGTTGAGTCAGAACACAAGATGAGCATAATGCTTTGTTTTGCCATTTAGATCATATTAGGAAGAGGGGGCAACATCAGTTCCAGAATTAGAAAGAGTTAAAGTGGGACCTAGATATGGTGATTTTGAAACATTACTTAAAGGGAAACATTTTGGATTTATACGTTGGGTGCAATGAGTCCTCTAGGTCTCAGTGATGGCTTCGAGTTGGCAACCTTTCTTAAGAAATAGATTTTATCTATTTACAATAAGCCATTTTGTCTGATATATCTTGCTGCATCCTGATATTCTTACATTGCTGGGATTGATTCGATATTTCCAAAAATGAAATTATAATGTTTTTGGTATTTTTGGTATTTATTATTGGGACCTTATGCTGCTATACTACATATTTATTTTTTATACACATTATATATGTGATTTATTATGCAGCAGATCTAGTTGTTACTGGGTTATATATATGTGGCCAGTTTCACCTTTGATGTTTTCAATATTATAAAAAGTTTATTTGTTTACCACATTTTGATAGCACCTAATAGGTACAGGTTCATAATGCTGCAAACAAAATGCTGTCCTCTGAAATAAGGTCAGGTAAAACAGTGACCGTTCAAAAACAGCACACATCATTGGGAACAATGGGATTTTTTGTGTTTTGTGGGCGGGCTCTGCCCCCAGCACCCCCGGACTTAAAATAATCAACTTAGAGAGGGTGTTGACTTCAGGGATGGGGAGAAACTCGGGGGGGGGGGTTACTTTTAGTAACAAAAAAGAAGTTGCAACACCTGGAGGACACCAAACTGTGGTCCCACTTCTCCAACCGGCGGTGTGCTGGTGCCTCAGCCACTCTGCCATGGGAGTGGCTCAACCAGGTACCACACCAACAGTGACTTGATCCCTTTGTAGCTTCTGTGCACAATGACAGGGGTAGTGATAATTCACTACCACTATTATACCCCAGTCACTCTAAATGCTTTTGTACTTTACACAGCGCAGTTCTTGCTGTGCTATTCTTGAAGTGACATATTGACTTGGTACCCACTTAATGTTGTTCTCTTTATAAGATGTGTATTTCACAAGTTGTAACTAAGTGTACCACTTTAAGTGCTGTGTTTAAGGTGAGTGGATTTTACTATGATGAACACTCCTGGATGATCAATCAATCAAAATCTTTATTTATCCAGGCGGGCACCATTGAGCAAGGCTCATTTGCAAGGTGGACCTGGTCATGAATACATCAAAGTACAGTACAGAAGCAGGTACACTAAAAGCAATAATATACAAGGAAGAAAAAATATATAGAGTGTATACAGTACAGTACAAGATTGAAATAAATAAAAAACAACAGCATTATTTTACAATTGAAGAAGTCAGCAGATGTACAATCAACCATAGGTATACAGGGGTTATAAGCAGAGATCTTTTGAGTGAGGCAGCCAGCAACTACACATATAGGGGAAAGAGGCCGTGTATGGGGTGGCAGGTTAGAGAGGTAAAGAAGAGGAAGGATATATTACCGACGACTGGGGGAAAAATTGAGCTAAAACCGCAGAAAGTGACAATGGCTGTCATGTACTTGTTTATTACGATAATGACAGAGGAGGGGTAGATAATCGGGACACTACTATGGATGTGGTGGGACTTTAGCCAGGCTGGAGTGGACAGGGAAGGGTGATGCTGTGAGTGAGATTGGTCAGATTTCATTAGGGTCCCACTGGAGGTTTCTGATTGTGGGAAGAGGTCTCAGCACACATTTTGAATAGCTTTTTTTTTTTTTAATTTATCGATTTGTTCTGTGTGGTCCATTGATGGTGGGTGGCGCTGGAGCTTCTGAACTGGCTACTTATTTCACTTTTTGTGCCCAGAACCATGAGGAAGCCTTGTTTTGTGATACTAGTTGTGTGTAGCCCACCCATGGCAGCCACCAGACACACACAACTCTTTTCAAATTATAGTGTGCTTTGATCTTAGTTCCCACTTTGTTGGATTTGGGCCAACAGGAACTAGGATGTCTGCTGTTCCTAAAGACATCCATGTGGTGGACACCGGTGGGACACTTGTGGCTGCATTATTCAGTAACATGGGAATGGACAACCTGTTTGGGACTGACACGCTCATTCCTGAACTAGATGTGACCCAAGGCAATAGGAATGCAGAGGCTAATGATGCAGACTTCACAGTTGCCTTCCAACAATTAGAGCATGCATCACTAAAAGCAAGATGCAACTATTGGTACCAAACTACCTTGGAAGCTAATGTCCGAGTTGGCCATGTTCCTCATGGCTTACGGGTTGTTAAGTGGCCGGGCTACAGACATGAACATTCAGGGCCAGATATTCAAAAGGGTTGCGCCATGCGCAATAGGGTTGCGCCTGCACAAGTCCAAACTTGCTCCATTCTGCGATATTCAGCAGGAGGCAGTTGCGCCACAGAAAACATGCTGAGCAACAGCACAATGCAAATGAATGCATGCTGAACTGGAGGGGGAGGAACCATGCATAAACTGCACAGCCCGATATTCAGCCGGGCTGTGCAGAGTTGTGCAGGCGCAATCCCCAACCTCTGCGCCTGCACAGCTTTGAGCCAAAAAAAAAAAAAGAGCTCAAGTGGGAGGCCACCCACAGGTGAGCTGCTGCATTGCAGGGTGCAACACAGTAGCTGCCACCTGTGGCTGGCCCCCAACCCACTCCCTGTATCTCCCCTGCAGTCCGATCATGGGCGAAAGAGTGAAAATCCCCACCACCACCCCCACTGGCCCGATCGCGAGCAACAGCAGAAATGTTCCCTCCCCACCAGCCCGACCGCGGGCTGCATTAGTTTCAAAACAACCCCCCCAATACATCCCTGGTGGTCCACTGGACCAAGAAGCCTGATCACGGGCTGTATCACTTTAAAATACAACCCCTCTCTCCGAACATAGCCCTGGTGGTCTAGTGGACCAAAACTCCCGATCGAGGGATGTATGCAGTAAATACCCCCAAAACATCCCTGGTGCCTAGTGTCCCCACCCCACCCACCCACCTATGAAGCCCCACCACCCCGCTCCCCCCCCACCCGCTCCCCGGCAGCGGTGGCGGCAGCATCCCACCAGCCTGCCACCCCCCAAGCACCCGCCAACCGGAGCTCAGTAGGGCTGTACGCCCATTGGTGCAGAGTAAGAGCAATGGGCGGCAGCCCATACCGCATAAGACAGTCCAGTTTTAGGACACAGTGGTTGTGGTTGGGTGATATTCAAAGGAGTTGCTCATAGCGCAACTCTTTGAATATCGCCCCGGCCACACCCCTGCGCAACTATTTTGCACAGCGCAAGGGCTTGCGCCTCAGAATGGCGCAGTTTGAATATCCAGCCCTCAGCATTTAAGATTGATTTGAAGCAGCAAATGCAAGCTGTCTTCTTGCTTTTTGTTAATTGTACTATTCAGGACTATGTCACGCATAAGGGTGAACTATAAGCCAAATTGAAAATCAGGGAGGACAATGCTGCTGCTTTTAAGAAGCTCCCTGACTTTGACAGTTTTGAAAAAGAATTGATGTAAACTATTGAGGAACAGGACCAGCAAAGCTCAAAACCTGATGAAGTTTGAACAAGATAGGCAAGATTACCTTAAAGATCAGGTATTTATATGGAAAAAGCAACCAAACAACGACAACAGTAATAACGGAAGAAATAACATGTAATTGACAAGGACACTCCTCAATCATGCCCATCTGTTCCCCCTAAATCAATCTTGAAAGCCAGCAGTGTGTCCGCTGACCACTTGACATCAAACAGTGAATTGCAATGGATTTCTCTGATTTTTTTTCAAGATTGAGGAACGGGGCAGAAAATGACATCAACCCCAAGATGCACCTAGATGATTGTCAAGTTTTGAGAGGTGGAGGGAGTGCAAGGAGAATGAGATGCAGAGGAAAAATAAACAAGACAAGGTGGCAACCAACATCCCTAATCCATCCCCCATGAGGACAGAAACAGCAACAGGGATGGGAGGCTAGTCCACAGAGGGAGATAACCAACAAAACGTACAGGCACAAGAAGAAGTAAATGGGCCAGATTCTAGAAGGGTTACACCTGGCGTACCAGCCATTGTGCCAAGTGGAATGGTGCATGTAGCAACTTCGCCAGCAGTTGCGACATCTTGTGATAGGCCAAAGTGGCCTGTGACATGTCGCAGGCCACTTGCGCCAAACAGTAGTTACACCACATAAACCCCCTGCGACATGGAGCTAGGGGGTTTATGGCAGCAGTTGAGCCCCGTTCTAGAAGGGCAGCCACAAAGTCCCCACATCGGGATTCTACAAGAACCCCGGTAGGAGATCCAGCAACGTAAGTTACACCAGCATTTAGTAGGTATAACTTACGGATGCCCCCGGAGGTCCTGTAGACCTGTCGGCTGTCCAGCGGTCAGGGCACAGTTTTCCTTCCCTCCTATGTCCAGCAAACCCCAGTGGGGCCCCACAGGGCTACCATACCCCCAACCCCTGAACACCCCGTTGGCAGAAAGCCCCAGGCAGTGCTGCCATCCCTCACCTGTGACCCGAACGCCAAGTCACCCACCGCAAATGCGGCATAAAGCCTGCCCTGGTAGTCCGAGTCTCCTCACCCCGCATCATCATAAATAAAAGAAGGCTCATAATGCCCTGTAGTCTAGTGCCCCCCACGAGCAACATAAATAAAATACAGTCCATCTATTCCTGGTAGTCTAGTAGCCCCCCACCCTCCCCCACCCAGCCGTGCCAGCTCACCCAGCACCCACTACCTGTCCCCAGCCAGCGACTGGCACAGTCACCTCTCACCACCATGACAAGCTGCCTGAGTCCAGTATCAGCGGTACACTGAAAGAGATGCACTCAGATATTATATCTGAGTGTGTCTTTACAGTACACACTGATACTGAACTCAGTCGTCGGCTGGCCATGGTGGTGAGAGAGGCTGTGCCAGTCGCCCTGCTGGGGATGATGTGGATGCTGGGTGGCTGGCACAGCTGGGTGGGGGGGCCACTAGACTACCAGGGACTAGATGGACTTTATTTTATTTGTGTTGATCATGGGGGTGCTAGACTACCAGGGCCTTACGGACCTTATTTTATTTATGATGATCGGGGGCCACTAAACTACCAGGGCAGACTTTATGCTGCATTTGCAGTGGGCGACTCAGGGGAGTCGGGGCATAGGTGGGGGTGGCAGTGCTGCCCTGTGAGGCATTCTCAATGTGTGGGTTCTGGGGGCTGGGGATGTGGGCAGCCTACGGGGTTTAGCTAGGGGATTTGGGGTCAGCCATTGTGGCCAGCACTGTGAGGCACTTACCGATGGCTGGGGGGCAAAGGGTGTAGGATGTGGCTTGCTTCGGCGGGGGTGCACTTGGAGCTCTCGCGGGCATGGGTTGCGAAATGCTGCCAGGTACTTTCAGCGGTATACCTTTGCCGCATGTCACAAGTTGCAGGACTTTGCTGTGGAGATCCTGCCTCTTCTAGAATAGGGCGCAGGGTCAATGTTGCAGGTGTGGGTGGTGCAAGTTGCATTCGGTAGCAACTTGTGCCACCCTTCTAGAATCGGGCCCCATGTCATCAACCCTTCTAAAGCTCAAACAAAGATACTTATCAAGGGGCTCAGTTTTGTGCCAACATGTACTGTCAAGGAATTTGATTTATTCACTGATGTTAAAAAGTTTTCTAGGACACTAAGTTTAAAAGTTAATTTTGCTAAGAAAAGTAATGAGCTATCTATGAATGAAACACTAAATGAGTCAGCATGAAGCAATTCAACTGATATTGACATTACCTCATTGAATCAATTAAAGAAACCATCTACATTCATGCCATCTTATTCACCAGTGGTCCTAACATTTAAAAGGGCTGTACTTGATGAATTAGAGAGACATTGCACTGATTTTATGAACCTTAATTATGTCAGTATCATGAATGCAGAGAGAATGGTGACAAAGGAATTATAGAGCAACCCTCACCTGATTATCAAGTCAGTGGACAAGGGGCCTCAGTCGTCCTTATGAAATTAGAAGATTGTAAACTAGAAGTTTTTCACCAGCTTGCTAATACTGACTTTTATGTTGGTTTAAAATTGGACATGACACAAACATATAAAGAAGAAATTGATGTTTTTATGTTTTTTATGGGAGCTTGTGATGATGGGGTTATTTCAAGGGATACACTCGACTATCTGGCAGTCCGCCACTCTGTGAGACAGACCCTCTATGTTCTTCTGAAATTCAATGTAATATTTATACAAAAGGGATCAGGGCTGGGGAGTGCTAGATCACCAGGGAAGTTATTAATATTTATACAGAGGGGATCAGGGCTGGAAGGGGTCCGCTAGACCACTAAGAACATGATTACGTTTTATACAAAGGGGATCATGGCTGCGGTAGCCACTAGCCACCAGGTAAGTGATTAATATTTATACAAAGGGAATCGGGGATGAGGGGTCCACTAGACCACTAGGAGTGAGTTAGTTTAATAAAAGGGGAGGGGATGGGGAGGGGGGACTGCAGCTCATTGGCTCAAGTTCTAAACCCTCCCAAAGGACACACGTCTAAGTATCCTTAGACCAGCCCTGGCTAGTCTAAGGGTACTTAGAAATGTGCCCTCTGGGAGGGCTTTGAGAACATCAAAGTAGGGGATATGGCAGCCTGCATCTGCCACAAGCCTTCTAGCACCATGCTGCAGCCCATTTTTGTGGCGCAAGCTCCCTTTGGTGCACATAGCCTGCGTTTGCTGCAGGCTGTAGTTGTGAATTGCTCCTGGCGTATCTTTTGGTACAAGCCACACTTTGCACCATTCCTTGTGGTGCAAGCCCTTATGTACAATCGGGGGGGGGGGGGCTTTGAGAATTGGGCCCCACATCTCCAGAAGGACATAGAGTGGAGTCAGTCCAGCGAAGGGCAACTAAAAAGGTGCAGGGTCTGCAACAAATGCTCTCTGAGGAGAGACTAAAGGACCTCAGTATGTACACCCTGGAAGAAAGGAGGGGGGAGGATATGGTAAGGACCTTTAAGTATCTCATTGGGGTAAGTAAAGTACAGGAGGGAAGTATTTTTCCTAAAATAAGGAGCTCAAGAACAAAGGGATGTGATATGAAGCTGGAAGGGGTAGAGTCAGGAGAGATGTGAGGAAGTACTTCTTCATAGAAAGAGTGGTGGACTCCTGGAACAGCCTTCCAGCAAAGGTGGTGGTGATGAAGACAGTGGAGGGGTTCAAGAATGCATGGGGCAGGCATAAGGGTATCTTAGTGGAAAGGAAGGAGGGGGAAGGAGGAAGAGTCAGAGATTGATTAGGGTCTGTGGTGATGCTGTAGATAGGGGAAAATGGACAGACTGGGTGGGTCAAGTGGTCCTTATCTGATACATAAGGGTCCTGTATCAGAAGAGAAACACCGGGGTTATTGCTGCATTTTCGTAATTCACTCTCAAATGAACAGAGTTTTTGCATATGCTTTGAATCACTGGTTTATTTCTACAGCTACTATGCATGCAATCCATTGTGTTGCTTTCTTGTAAAACTACAACAGGTTGCAGGCAAACATTTAGCATTGACAGGCAAACTATAAATAAAGGTATTTAGATTTGCAGGGAATGGGTGCTCATCAAACGACCCCGGGGAAGCCTGTGTGGCGAAGCACTGGTTTGTTTGTTTTTGTGGCTGGCTTGTTGGAGTGGGGTACGTCTTTCTATTTATTTTGTCCTTTTTTAAAAAATGACTGCATGCACTAAAGCTGTTTTTTATCATGATTTTTTCTGAAAATTTAATTTTTGGATTTGTTCAATAATATTTTTAACATAAGACCTCACTTTTTTGTTCACCTTCCATTTGTGTATGCACAAAAGGTTATTTGTATTTGGTTTGAATCCTAGTCTGGATCAACATAGGTGGAGCAGGGTCTACAAGGCCAGTTCGACAAAAATGTTGTCGACTGACATTAGAGCGACGGATTTATGGCGACCACAAATTATGGTTGGCATAACTCCGTCAGGTAAACTGTCTGTTTTTTAGAAACATAGAAGTTGATGGCAGATAAGGACCGCAGAGCCCATCCAGTCCACCCATTTCTTTTTCTACCTTATAAATGTGTCATTGACCTTTGCTGTCAGTAGCCTATCTATTCATACTCATCTGTATTGCTCCCTTATGCCTATCCCATGCCTGTTTGAAGTCCTGCACTGTATTGCTCCCCCGAACCCCCAACCCCTTCCGTACTTTAGGATTATCAAGTCTGAGCCGGAGTTGATTTGAAGGGGGGTGCAATACCCGAAGAAAGCAATGCCAGGATCCCATGGGTACATTACAGCGGTACCATCGAATTGCCGCTGTAATGTCATTCGCTGTAAAATTGTCGCTGTTCAATCAACGTACCGGTTGAGCACCACCTCTAGCTTTTCACAGAACACAAGCCCTTTATTCATTTGGAAGTGATGGTTGCTCATCAGTATCATACTTTTTACACAAGGCTTGCACAATTGCTTCAGGAATTCTAATCCAGTCATTATTTTTGATGTCACCATGTGGACATCTCGACAGAGCATTGACATTGATGTGTTTCAGTTCAGGGGGCATACTCTACACAGTAATCATAAGTGGACAGTGCTGAAAGCCAACAGTGACCAGCAGTGCCAAGTTTGGAAGTTGTTTAAACACAGGTTAATTGATTATTATCAGTTCTTACTGTGATGTGGGTGCCATAAAGTATTCATGAAATTGGTCCCCAATTGCCCATTTCAATGCCAAAAATTCTAACTTGTGAACTGGATAGCTGCATTCAGATAGAGTCAAACTTCTACTTGCAAAGGCCACAGTTCTCAGGCCCTCTGGATACGATTAATACAACACTGTGCCAAGTCCTTGAAAACTTGCATCCGTATGCAGAATTTATGGCTTGTTTTGGTCTACATACACTAAGATGGGTGCAGCTGTCAGTTGTTAGATAATGTCCTTTGTCACAGATGACATCTCACCTAGGTTCAAATGATTCACTGATTTGGTAGTAACTTTTAAGAGCAGGCTTTTATTTATTTATTTATTTAGGTTTTTGTTGACCAGGTAAGTGCACTAGACAAATCCTGCCTATTTTCAGGCACAACCCGGGGGAGGAGGATACAGATGAATACCAACTGACCTTGAACCAGATTAAGCTGTAGGTGGTATTTTTAGTGAATGAGGGAAATTTGGCCAGGGCACCAGGGAAATTCCCCTACTCGTCAGAGGGGGAACCTCTGTCCAAGATGGCGGACTCACCCTTGCCTTCTGAGGAGGGAGCTATGGAGGTGGGGAGATTTGGTCTCTGCTCCTACCTCTGACCGAATGGAAACCACAATGCCAACAACTGATGTTTTGCCTGCTGATGTTCCTACTACAACTTTAAGTTCTGCTGCTCATACTAAGGCTGCTATACCTAGCCCTCTGCTTGCTTCTTATGGAACTGACTTGCTGACTTGCGTGCCTACAATCAACTTGCCGGAGGATTTTACTTCATCTGATTCGGAAAATCACTGTTTGACAGCACAAGAGATCCGGGAGTGTTTTGCAATGGCGGAGCGCCATTTTGCTAGTGCAAAACTGAAAATGCATAGAGATATGCAACGTCTGAGAACCGACAGCACAGATGCATCTTCCACTCGGGTGGAAGCTCTTGAAGATTTACCTGACTCGTCTCCTTTCCTGCCTGTTGCTGTGACAGGCTCAGACCCAACCTGTGCATCAGTTGCTGAAGCCCTACTGCCTGCTTCCTTGCCGCCTGCAGTACAAACGGATTTGGTTTCCTTCTCAGAACCTTCTTCCATTACATTACAGAGTTCCCCACTTGGACAAGACTTCTCTATAGTAAATGCTCCCCTGCCTCCTGCAGTTCAGACAGATTCAGTTTCCTTTTCACTACCTGCTTCCATTAAATCGCAGAGCTCCCTACATGTACAAGAATCGTCTACTGTCAATATTAATAAAGTGCCTACCTGGACTGTTGAACTGGCGCTGACAGGTGCTGGCTAGGTTCAGGATACTGTCCCAGGAAGTTGGAAGTCGGGTCCATCTCCAATTCGGTCCCCCCACCCTGAAGATTTTCTGGAGCTACAGAGCACTTCAGGCACTTCAAAAGTCACTACTGACCCCTTGTGTCTCCCTCATGAACTGGAGCTTACACAGAACCCTGTGTTGGATTATTTGAAGGGTTCTCTACCCCAGGCTCCTTTTTCTACTATTTCTATAGAGGCTCTGGCTCCCCTACCACCGCAGCCCCCCCCCAAAAAATATCGGGACCAAGCCATTCATATTCTTCATTTTTTAAATTTCCACTCCAGGTTGCTAAGAGACACAATGCTGTTCATCTGGCATACCTGGGGGGGTTACCTGAGCCACCTGATCAGGTCTATGTGGCACGTACGCTTCTAAAGGATTCTTTAAAATTATTTTCCCATGAAATATATGCATTAATTCATATCTCTGGTGAAACCACATTTGACATTAGTTTCCAAACATCTAGGGGATTGGAGCGTTTTTGGTCAAAGTATACTTCTCTGTGGACTACTGCATTATGGACCCCATTTCAGGGTATTCCTCTTTCTAAACCTACTTTTAAGATGATCACTATTCTGTTTCAAAATGAGGGAGTTGAGGTGGAGGATGTTGGATTGGCTGAAACAGCGTTGTGACATCCAGGGACAGCCTGAAGCCATTTTGGATACCAAGAACATTTGGACTGGGGGCTGGAAGTTTAAAGTCTTGTTATGATCTAATGATTCTGGGGTTGTACATCTGCCTATCTCTTTTTTCATAGGCTGAGATAGTGGGGTCTTGTTCTACCCAGGTCAGCCGAAGGCTTGCTATCGGTGTGGTGACCCTGCACATCTTAGTAATGTATGTGATAAAATGAAATGCAACGTCTGTGGGGAATTGGGCCACGTAGGGGCACACTGTTTGAATGAATGTAGATGTAACCTATGTGATGAACAGGGGCACACCTTTCAGAATTGTAAATGGGCTGCACATAACCAGGAATTTCACAATGGTGGAGTGGACCAGCGCTTTATTATTACACAGGCGCAGAAGGTCCGTTCGACCACCTTGGCTGTACCTTCCCTAAGGTAGCCCAGCCCTTACTGCAGGCTTTGTGCCTGTTGTATCCTCTGAGGTCGTACCTCAGACAGTTTCCTTCACGGATGACCCCTTGCTTGAGATTTCTTCTGTCCCTGATCCTGCCCAGTCTAATTTTCCTGTTCAGGACCCGGTCCCAGGTCCAAGTACTATGCCCACTCCCGAGTGCTTACAAGTGTTATATGTAGAAGGTCACTGAGAAATAACCCTCGGGTTGCACCACCTCCTGTGAGTGGTCTGGAACCCCTCCAGTGCCCTTATCTAATTCTTTTGAACTTCTCCAACCCCTTTCTGATGACGCTGGAGGTGAGTCGGACTCTTCCTCCATAGCTTCTTCTCTCCCTGACGGGTACCACTGACTCTGAGTTGCAACTTGGTACTGGCCTTTCTCAGAAGCAAAAGGCCAGAGTAAAACTTAAAGGGAAGAAGGTGGTTGGGAAAAGGAAATTGTAAAATGTATTTTTTGTCTGTTTTCCTTTTTTTGGTGCTATGTTTCACTTTGTTTGCCATACTATTAATGTAAATAGTATGAAGCGTATGACTAAAAGGAGATTGATTTTTTCCTTCCTACAGCTTTTGCCTTTTGGTTTAATTTTATTACAGGATACAAGACTTCACACTACACATGAGATCCGACAAGCACAACAGGACTGGTTACTGGGTCCTTCTTTTTGGTCGATTGGTCAGGACTCTTGTTCGGGACTGGGAATTTTAATTAATATCCCAGACTTCTGTTTGCTATCCGTTTGCTAAAACTGTTTGATGTAGCCCCTGGTAGATAGATTTTGTCATTGGGTTCTGTCCCTACCGGCTTATAAACATTTATGCCCCTCAAATCAAAACTGAACACGCATAGCTTTATTTACTTTGCTTCGTCCTTATTTGCACGCTTCCTTTCAGGTATTGTTTGCTGGTGACTTTGATTGTGGCCTGAGTCTTCTAGATAAGAGCTCCTTTTCTGCTACAAAGAAACTGTTTTGTGATTCCCATGAATTGGGTAAATTGGTTCGAGTTGCACACTTAACGGACTCCTATCTCTCCTTTACTACACAACACACCCCTACCTTTCCAAATGGGTAAACTAGCCACACGTATTGATTATGTGTTTTCCTCTCCTACAGTACCAATTATTTCTGCTAAAGTTCAAGCGGTTGACTTTTCTGATCATAAGCTGCTTTCTGTTGGTTTTGGTTCTGTTGTCTCTTCCTGTAAAGGTCCAGGTATTTGGAAATTCAACACATCTTTGTTGCAGATTCCGATATTTATGCAGTCCCTTCTGTCCTTCATACAAGCCCGTAAATCTGTTTTTTATTTGTTATGAAGATCCTGTTCAGTGGTGGTTAGACACGAAACATGATCTGGTCACTTTTTTAAAAACTTACAGTCGTTTAAAATGTAGGAGGGAATACCAGACTATTTGCAGAAGAGGGTACATTTTCAGTCATTATTAACCATAGCGTACACGACGGGGCAAGACCTTACCCAACAAATAAAAGTCCTACAGAATGATATGTTGACTTTCCAATTACGGCAATCACAACAACTTTTTTACCAACATAAATTCTGTACTGTTGGAACACGTGATGTTATTTGTCCTTTTGAATCTAATTCCCGTCAGACCGCCCGAAAAAATATGACGTGTCTTCTAAATTCAGAAGGGACCTTATGTTCCTCACAAACTGAGATTTGTCATATTGTAACAAAGTATACTACAGCCCTTTTTTCTCCCCTCCCTGCTGTGGCTAGTAACAGTGCGACTTTGTATAGTGGCCTTGATATCCCAGCTCCCTCACAGCTATGTCAGGACCAGGCTTGTTCTTCTATCACGGAGCAGGATTTGACATTGGCTATTTCTTCATTACCTGTACAGAGAACTCCTGGTCCGGATGGTCTCCCTGCTGGCTTATATAAGGTGCTGGGTGACCATTTGGCCCTAGAACTTATATCTGTGTTTAATTCTTTGTTAACATGTGAATCTCTCCCTTTGGAATTTACTAAGGGTATTTTAATTTACATTTATAAACAGAAAGGTGATATCCATTCTCTAGAGAATTGGCGACCTTTATGTATGTTGAACACTGACTTTAAGCTGTTAACGAAAATTATTGTGAAGTGTTTGGTGAGGATAGTGGAGGTGGTTTTGCATCCTGCCCAATCCTGTTCTGTGCCTCAAAGGAGAATTTCTGATCATTTGATCCTCTTACGAGAATTATTTTCTCATGGCTATGCAGGTCTGGCTTCGGGACTTGTCTCCGTAGATCAGAAGGCTGCTTTTGATTCGGTTAGGCATGATTTTTTATGGGAAGCACTTTGTTTTCTGCATGTACCTGATGTTATGGTACACTGGATTCATGCTTTCTATAGAACGGCTACTGTTGTGCCTGTAGTGAATGGTTGGATAGGACCCATGATCCCCATAAAAAGGGGGGTTTGTCAGGGCTGTCCTTTAAGCCCGTTGTTATATGTATTTTTTCTTGTTGTTTTGCTCTGTCGGTTGAATACTAATTCTCAGATTTGGGCTATTTCTAGTTGTGCCTTATGCTTGCCTTATAAGGCGATCACATATGCAGATGATGTTTGTTTTCTTGTAGCTGATGCAGCCTCAGTGGTTCATTCTCTCCATGAGTGCTCTATTTTTGGAAACTTCTCTGGTGCAGTTTTAAGTTACACTAAAAGTCTGGTTATTCGGGTCGGTTCAGTAACCTCCCCCCGGACCGTATCGGTCTGTTACGTTTAGTTGAGGGCCCTATTCGCATTTCGGGAATTTGTTTTGGGACACAGGACTCAGATTTTTTTAACTGGAATGTTAAACTGCAACAAGGTAAACCTCAGGTGGCCTCCTGGAACCGGGGACAGATAGGGAAAAAGAAACGTGTTTTCTTAATTAAAAACTATTTGATCTCTACTTTCCTTTTTCTGAGTTATGTATTCCCTATTGCACGACAGCTAGAAACTGCTGTCTTTAGCCTGTTTTTCCAGGCTCTTTGGGGTAGTAGGTTAAACCCGATAAAACAGAATATCACTTATTTACCTATCCCTGAGGGTGGCATTTGTATGGTTAACCCTTTGTTACTTTTTCTTGTATTTTTCACTGCAAACCTTAGGCCTTTGTTGATTCATGCCCAAAGGGGGTGGGAACCTTGGTTTTATGACTCTTGCAGGATTTGGTTTCATCAGTGGGAAACTAATTCCTTAACTGTGTTGAGACAAACTGTTGGTATACCAGCTTACGTAAAACATATGTTTTTACGCCTCAAACAATGGAAGGTGTCTGTTCAGATGTTATTAAACCATTCACATAAAGTTTTATATAAGAAATTACTCCTGACGGTTTGTGCTGTATCAGTACCCTTTGATAAGTGTCCTGGTCAACACCTCCCTTCCCTTTTGTTATTGTGGAGATGTAAGAGGGTTCCAGCCAAAATGTGGGATTTTCATTGGCTTTCATGCCATGAAAAGATTAATGTAAAATCAAATCATAAACATAAGCAGTCCCAAGATAGAATGTGTTCTCACTTATTATGTATTACAGAACTTGAAACTATCCCTCATTTATTTTTTGACTGTTCCTTTATCAAAAATTGGTGGTCCTTTTTGGCACAGGCATGGGATACCCCCTTGCTTCAGTCAGTTACTTATTTGAATCTTGTATATGGGTTTTTTCTCCCCAGTGGTCAAAATGGCACCAGGACACTTTGAACCTTGTTTTTGTCTGCATTAAATGGAATATTTGGATGGTGCGTTGCATGTTTTCTTTACAGCAAAAGGACTGCTCCTATTTGGAGCTCGAAAAAAAGATTGTACAAGATTTAAATGAAATTTATGAGCATGAACGTACTCTATACTCAGATATGACTCTTTTGGAACTTTGGAAAGCTCTTCCTTGCATCACTGACTCTGATTTTGCAGTTACCTGAATGATTGTATAATACTTATCCTGTGTTTCCTTTTTTGTGTATTATGCTTTGTGTACTATTGTACGATTTTTGTTTCAATAAAACTTTCCCCTACTCTTTTCGATAAGTACCATGGGATCTTTAACATTCACCTGAACTACCACCAATCTGGGCAGATGGGACCTCGGTTTAACGTCTCATCTGAAAGACGGCACCTCAGAAGTGCAGCACCCCTCTCATGCTGCACTACAGTGTCAGTACTGGGATATTATTTCCAGCTACTTTGCATTTTTCTTGTTTGCTGGTGGATACCCTTGTGTCAAAGTTAACAGTGGTTGAACAATGTTGGTATAGTCTTTAACAAATACACCCAGAACCCCCCAAATCTTTGCAGTTCTTTCAGCTGAGTTGGTTTGGCCAAGTAGTCAGAGTTCGTACTTTGTCAGGGTCAGTGCAAAATCCTTCCTTCCTTCCATTCCACATAGGAGACTAGTAAGTTAGCTGGGTAGCTTAGGAGTGGGTCCAAAGGTGGTAAACTGGATAAGAAATTGGTTAGGGATAGGTGACAGAGGGTGGTGGTAAATGGAGTTCACTCTGAAGAAGGGAGGGTTACCAGCAGGGTTACTTCAGGGATCAGTGCTGGGACTGGTCCTTTTTAATGTCTCTATAAGTGACATTGCAGAGGAGCTGGAAGGGAAGGTCTGCCTCTTTGAGGATGACACCAAGATCTGCAGTAGAGTGGACACACTGGGGTGGTGGTGTAAAGCAGTGGTTGTCAACCGGGGGTCCGCGAGCACATGCCAGGGGGTCCACAGAACAGTACAAGAAACTGAAAGTTCGCTAAAAGTTTTAGCAGAGAAAATGCAGACTGCTTAAAAAAAATAACTGTGACTGCAACCGTGAATAACTATGATTAGCGTGAGTACAACTCACTGTAACTGACTGCAGGAGGTGCCACATAAGTTAATTAGTCCCACTGATTACTCACAACTGTCCTCGCTTACCTCAGTGATTTAGCTTGTTGGTTTTTGCTGTGTCTTTGCTGTCCTTGCTCCTCGCATCTTGCGCTCTCTCACTCGCATTTCAAATAAATAAAGAAGCTGCTCTCTCACTCTCCTCACGTCCTGCACTCACACACTCGCATTTCAAATAAATAAAGAAGCTGCTCATTTTTATAAGCTGTTTCACTCACTGTGTCACTTGCTCCTCAGTACTTTTATATGGCTCAGTCAGCAAGGTGTGGGTTCTTTCAGCTGTTTTTATGCCTCAATCAAGCAGTGGCAGATACTTATGACTGGTGAGATGTTTATATATGTATATAAAGGCTGTGGACAAAAGTTATCATTAAAGGAAAACTACACCCTCATATCATTTAAATTGTGTTTCCATGAAAAAAGACAACTCCTTTCCTATAGCTGTTAGGGCTATATGTGTTAGCTTTTGTTTGTTTTCACTGCTCATGGTAGCTTCTGTAACTGCCCTGGGGATCTCCATTTCATGGTTGTTGAAATCTCCATGACAAGACACTCAAGCAGATTCATATCCCCCATAACTAGCTCCATGAGTTATTGGAAAGTGGCTGGTGCTCCCAATATTCTTTGGGATATCCTCAAGAATTCTCAAAAGCCTAACGGAGAAATGAAGGTTGTTTTCTCCTGTTCTGACTTTGCCATGTGTATTTGGCGGTATCTACTCTTCTGGTCCAATACAGAAACCAGTGCCTTCCATTTAAACAGTCCAGATCATTTTAGAGTCTAGGCATTGTATACTGAGCAGGGATTCTTTGTCTCTTCAGAGTATGATGGTCTACACAGATTCTCACCGTGCCATCCATCTTCTGTACCACCACGACGGGCAAAGCAGATGGGCTGTGTGACTCTCCGATACCTGTGGCTAATTTTTTGCAGATGTCTTCTGATGCTATTAATGTCAGCTGGCACCAAGCATCTGCATCTTTTTCTGAAAGGCCTCTCATCATGCAGACAGATTTTTCACTGTTCTCCCTTCACACATCCAACATCCCATTCACTCATGGAAAATGCTTGAGTTCTCTGAGCTAGTTTCTGCCTCACTCAGTCTTCTCATTCCTTTGACACTGAAGAATTATTAAAGCCAAACAAGTCTGGCTCTATTCCACTTTGTCTGACTGTTGAGGTTGACTTGGGTTGTATACAGTGTTAGTGTTGCATACTTGTGCTGAGGTCCTCCCCTTGGGCATGGTTATTTTGTGTTCTGTAGCATTTTTCACTTGCACATTTATTCTCTGGATTGAAGCATGGGTGTTCACAGGAAAAATTCTGGGCTTCACAAGAAATCTCACAGGAAAATGATGTTCTTATGGGGCATCAGTCATGAATAGCTTTTCAGCATTCTTTCTCAGTCATGCCATACCGCAGATGGCACACTTAGAGTTCATTGTTATGACCTATTCTTAACTGTCCTGATGCCACATGATACCAACAGGATCATCATTGTGGTTGCTTTGCTTCTCTGTATGGCTGACATATGTTCTGCTGACCAGTCCATGTGAATTTGCACTTTTTCTAGGATTTTGTTTCTTTCTTCACCCAGCTGCTTTAAGTGCCCACATTTACATTTCATCTGATGATGAATGGTATACCATCATACAGATTGCCTTGGGTACACACCATAGCACATGTTTCACTGGGTCCGTCGACCCCAGTCACATTTTCAGAAAAAGTGATCCAGACTTGGATAACTCCCAGGTACAGATATGTTTCATCGCTGAGGCTTCACACATCTAGTCCTCCAAGAGGCTCCAGTGGTGTGTAACTTGGGAATTTGTCATAGTGATCTATGAACACAATAGTTACTTATGAGACACTATTTAGTAATTTCACAGTTTGACCAAGATGGCTGCTGTCGCCCTGTTTGCTGAGGAGTAGCTGCAGGAGCAGGGTTCTTTTGAAAGCATTTTTTTATTTATGACAGGTATGCTACCATTGCCTGTGTGTTTTATGCATTAAACTTTTCCAGTAAATCTTATGCCACTATCTTAGTACTGTGCACTTCTGGGTTGTTATCTGTTTTCCCACCAAGAAAAACACTACCTATTTACTCACAGTTCGGAGGAGGGTAAAAAACTCCCATTACTAAGAAACATTGAAAAATTGTATCAGATTTATTACAAAGGTGTAGTAGCACCCCACCAACACACCAAGTCAACATTTCAAGCCATCAGCCTCTTTATCAAGATCTTTGTAATAAATTTGACACAATTTTTTAACATTCCCTAGCAATGGGAGTTTTCTACCCTGCTCTGAACCACGAGTAGCTGAGTGTGTGTGTGTGATTTCAGATATTCAGTATTTCGGCACCATGGGTAGCTCTGAAGCCGCTGCTTTTTTATTCATGGCACTACCTATTTACAGTGGGGCGGCTGGACTGGTGGAGAGGACGGAGAGCCCTTCGGGGGGAAGAGGAGGGGGCAAGATAACATGGCAGTTTTGCACAGTGGTTGCCTGGCCAGTTCTATTTTGGAGAGTTTAAAATGACAAAGTTTACAGAAGCTGCACTTCAAGCAGTAAGAATTTATAGCTTACAGTCTGATGTTTTTAGTCCAACTATTATTTTTCCAATTTAATGTATTTTATTGTGCATTTAACAACATTCGTACTAATATACAAACAATGTTTTTCTCCATATTTGAGACAGTAACAGAGACTATTTATGCAACAGAGAAAACCATATTTGGCTGACCATAACTCCTGGTCTATACATGAACAGCAAATGACAGTAATAAGGACTAAGTAATAAACAGCTACAACCTAGCTCTACCAAACCCATCCCACCCCCAACCCCTTAGTCCAACTATTTTAAAAGGGAAATAATTTATTACTGCTTAATTTTTTTACCTTGTTTGTTTTTTAACAAGTTTAAGGATAAGATGAAGAACATAAGATTAGTTTTATCAGACTTGCCTCATCAACCAGGACCCCACTGAGCTTGAAAATGTTCTATACTGGACAGCTATGCTGGTCAGTAGACAAGGCAATATAACTCTGCCATACAAGATTCTGCAAGGTTCTGCATACTTGGCATTTCAGGTGGTCTGGGAGGCCTACATCTGTGAGGCTCAGTCTCCCATAAATGAGGAAGACTGGGAACTCATTTGGAAAACAGGCTGGTGCACTACAGCATCCCCTTACTGGATAGAGTTTCAGTGAAAATGCTTGATGCAATTTTTCCACACCCCATCCATCACCAAGCACTTTGTTGCCAGAGGTTTGGATTTATGTTGGGAGGATTGTGGGCAGGAGAGCCCTCATTATTATGTCTTCTGGAGCTGCCCTGGTACACAGCCTTTTTGGTCCAGGATCTATAAAACTCTTGAAGACATTTGGGGAATCAGGCTTCCATTCACTTTTGAACACTTATTCTTCAGTAAAAAAATTGTCAGAATTGGCTGCCACCCACAACAGATGCTATTTAAAAGTCTCTGACCACAACGAAGGGAATCACAATAAACTGGTGAACAAATAGCACACCGACAATTGAGATGTGGAGGTCAAAGGTCAGGGAACTCCAAACAATGCAGCACATCAGTGCAACACTGTGGCTCACCCAAGAAAAACCTACAGACTTATGGCATAGATGGGAAATCTATGATACCCTAGGGAATGCGGCAGAACTCCCAATGGAGTTAGATGAAAGGCCTCCAACTGTTGCTTTATAGGCCCCGCTGACTGATTAGGCACACAAGTAGACACAAACGAATGGATGAGTGCATTGGAGACATATGGGAATGTGGGAGATGGGCTTTCTTTCACAGCTGGTCAGATGTTTTCCTTTGCTTTTCCCATTCATTTTTCTTCTCAGACCTTTAACACCTGTGTATATTAATTAGTAGTGCCGGGGCAACCGGCAGCCACACTTTGTTTAATATTTTAGTTGCTGATATGAAGTAGGTTTATAGCTACTTACCTATTAACTGTTCCAGAGACTCTTCAAAAATAGCCACAGTTAGACTACAGTGTTGAACAGAAAAGGGCATGTTAAATACACTTATATGATAAAGATGTTAATATAATGGTACTGCTTAGTGCCATATACCCTTGTTTTGTATATGTATGTGGTATCATTCTGGATCTTCATAATAAAGCTGAGTTAAAAAAAGAAACAGAAATAGAAAAATCACAGTAGATATAGCAGTGTTAGGTTAGAGATACCAGAGATACAGGAGTAATTGGAACAGTACCAAGCTATATATTTCAACTCAAACTGCATTGTAGTGGGGTGCAAAATTAGTTGTAGGATTCATCCAACCAAGAAGTGCCTTGTCACACTTTTAGTATTGTATTTACATATTTATATATATTAACATATATTTACTTATACATTATTTTTTAGCCATCATTTAAATTTCATGCCATCTCATCACATGACCCATAGAGATTTAAAGCACAAATGCTGGTGTCTTATTTCATAACTGCCATTTTTCTGTGAGGTGCTCCATGTTCAATGGATTGGCCATACCTTTTGGGGCTGTAATCAAGACCATGGGGATTTTTGTAATATCGTTCCCATGCTCCGGTTCTAGTTTTTAGTGTAGTATAGTTTTTTTCCTGTCTTTGAAGCAGTACATCTAAAGCTAACCAAGTAAGTAACCTCAAAGGTGGCTACTGAGCTACTGAAATGATTAGTCATATTGTAATCTGGGCTTTCCTTTTTTCATTGGTGCATTTTTCTTGATGGCGTAGTTTTATCCTTTTTAGATTTATTTTATCTGATTTGATGTTGACTGAGTTTTATTTTTAGAAGTTTCTTTTTATTTACTTTGAGATGGATTGAGGTTTGAATTATTCTGAATTAAGACTGATGCCACTTTGTTGTTTGGTTTCTATTTAATGGAAATCAGGCAACCTGTCCAAGTTTCAAAGTGGTTATGCGGTGATTCTGTGGAGAAAATGCCCCATTCTGATCTAAGAGCTACAGGACTTGGCTGAGGCCCAAACTATACAGCAGATTGATAAAGCCCTTGACACAGATACTGTGGGGTTAAGTTCTTAAGACCTGGGAGCTATACTTAAAATTGAAAGAAATGCAAGATAAAAAAAAGAAAACCCAAAGTACTGGTGAAGTTTTGGATAAGTATCTCTTCTGTGCATTCTGCACTCCACTCCATGCACTTTGATTTCTCTGAAGTGCTCTAAAGCACAAATGTAGTCTTGAGACTTTGCTGAGATATGTTGCGTACTGTATAACTGGATACAATTGCATATGTATTTTCACTTTATTCTTTCAGCTCTGTACAAACTGCTACAACATTATCTAGAGACTACTGTGATATTTTTGAAGACTTCTGAACTATAACATCATTCAAAGATTATTGCACTGTGATCATTTTTAAAAGACTTTATTGGGCCACTTGTCTAGGCGATTTCCTTATTGTCTGTACTGTATTCAGGGCATATGGCAACCAAAATTTAATTACTTCACAGCTAGCTCAGTTTATTTTTTTCTTATTTATGTACAGTAGTTATACATTTTTAGAGCAGTTTTTATTTAAAGGGGGTTGATGTATGTATTTAATAAGCTCATATTCATATTAGGTATTTAAATGTGATTATCTATTGGATTATTTATGAGAAATATTCATTGGTAGTTACTAAAACCATAGGATTTTACACTTAATTTCTTAGCTATTCTATTTTAAAGGTAATTAATTACCAAAATTGCAGCTATGGATATTACACAAATAAAAAGGATACCTATAGCAAAAAACACTATAAAAGCAAAATGAGGGACAGGAATTAAGAAGAAGGACAAGAGAATAAAGGAGAAAGACTATGAGCTACATTTTAGGACCTGGTAATCAAACTGATTTAGCTGGAAGAAAGGAGATTTTAAGAATTCAAAGTGCTACATTACCTACTTACCATAATCACCCATAAAGGTATGCAGTGAAACTCAAGAGAGTGATCACCATTACTAAAATAAATAAAGGTTATGAAAAGAGAAGGAGAGATACTAAAGACTAAGAATCAGAGAAATGGGAGGGAGATTCTGAAGGGAAAAAATAAGACAGAGGGAAAAAAAAACAATGTATAGGATCTCATACAAAAAGACTCAGAGATTGAACAGGGAAATTTTAAAAATAATAAAATTGAGATAGTAGCACAGTTAAACCAATTAAATTCCCCTTAAGAACATAGTAAAGGACAAGTCACAGGGGAAGAACAATCAGTAAACATAAATAAAAGATCTTTTTGGGAGGATTTTGAAGCATTTTTAATGCCTTACACAAATAAGTTAACTCTGGACTCACTTTCCCAATTGCCTCCACACACAGTATATCGCACTTGTGGCATGATAGTAGCCCAATCCCAAATGATAAGGAGGATGGTAGGAGAAAAGGAGCAAAAAAGGGAGAAACCAAAGACTGGGACAAAGATGCAAGAAGTATAGTAGATAATGATTTACATATCTTTAATATAGCAGGTTGTTTAGTGGATATTAAAAAGGAGATTGCTACTGGAATCAGTTATTAATGAAAATTATTATTTTGCTTAGAAGGGTGCTTAGTGAAAAGCCTGAGCAGAAGATTTGTTCTCCAGTACAGACCCATATAGTGAATTCAGAGAGTAAGAAAGAGGGTGTGGAAAGAAGAGCTAGAACAAAAAGGAGTATAGCATAAGTGACTGGGAGGAAAGAATTGAGGAAAACAGTTGAAGTGATAGAAAATTTAAAGATTGATAAAGAAAATAATAAGAACAGAAACGCTCTAAAACTTAAACAGTTTGATGGTAAAGGGAAAAATAGTCAGCAAGTAAAGGGTAACAGATTCACGACGGGTATGCGACAAAACATTTGTCGAATGCCCCGACAGCGAAACCAGCAGGTCGACTGCATTTTGTAGACAGCTGCTGAATTCCAGTGGCTGTAAAAATTTGCCTGGATAGACAGTTCCTCTGCTTGTAGATACCAAGTGAAAAATTATAATGGTTGGGTTTGTCTGCTTACTCATAAAACCACAATTAGATAAGTAATGTTAAAACAAATAGGGGTCAAAGCAGAAGCAATACTTATTTATCTAGTAAGCCAGTTTGAGAAAGAGGATCATGAACAGCTGCCTGGAAATGGATAAGGTCAAGAAATTAAAATTACAAGTAGACCAAAATAAAATGTACAAAATCAGAAAAGAATCACAAACTATATGGTGCTGATAAAAAGGGAACATGTATTACCACCATTTTATGTCAGGAACAGAGGAAGACCATCAGAGGCAGATTGCAGAAGGGGGGGGGAGGTAATTAATAATAGCATCATTTTAGAAGATTCAGAAGAGGAAAATTCAGTTTTCAAAACAGATGCATCTCAATTAGGTACATCATCAAATGACTTACCCAAGGTTACGAACAAATTTAATCTCCTGGAGTCAGAAACAGAATTAGAATGACCAACTCTGAAGCTAGACAAAAAGGGAACATCTTGAATGTCTTGTGTTGGAATATTGTGGGCATTGGGATAACTTAAGGATAGTGGGTGCAGGGAATTTATGAAAAAATTCCCTGTAATAATGTTACAGGAAATGTAGGAAAAATGCATTCTTGAAGGCTTCCAGGTTTGGAATATAAATGCACACAAAAATTATCAATTTAGGAGAGCAGTGG
This sequence comes from Neoceratodus forsteri, assembly GCA_016271365.2. Classification (NCBI taxonomy): domain Eukaryota; kingdom Metazoa; phylum Chordata; order Ceratodontiformes; family Ceratodontidae; genus Neoceratodus; species Neoceratodus forsteri. The sequence goes on from CM057458.1 coordinate 562,355,431, forward strand.
GTGGGGTGTGTAGTTTGATAAATACTAATCTTGGAATACAAAGTAAATGCATATACAGTATAAGGATGAGATTCATTTTTTTCTGTGCTTATAACTTTCAGTAGCTGAAGTTCCACTTTGTATTTTGATAAAAGTTTATATTGTTTCTCAATCCAGTATATCACCCATAGAAAAGACCCTTGATACCCTGAAACAATTAGACCCAGATGATTGGTTAAATCACTTAAAAAAAATCTTTAGAGTTGACAGAAGTGTAAGTCAAATGACTGAAGACGCAAATCACATGAAGGAGGAGGTACATTTAGCAAACACAAATGGGTGGTTGGAGTTCACAATAGAAGAAGTAGCTGGGGCCATACTGGCTCAGAAAAACAATAAAGCACCAGCTATAGCCAATATAGCTACAGAAATTTATCATGTGGGCACCAACTGGTGGGTGGAGTTACTTGCTCCATTATATAACTTTATGGCAAGATATGAGGTTGTGCCAGAAAAAATTATTAACTGGTGTAGTGGTCCCATTCCATAACAAAAGGTAAAAAATAGACCCACAAAACTATTGCCCAATCACATTAGTATGTATCTGTTTAAAATTATTCTCTAGATTGTTGTCATCTAGACTGCAATTCTGGTTGGAAGACACACATGTTCTTTCAGTTTACTAAGAGGTTTTAGACATGGGGAATCTACTTTGGATTTAACCTGTATCTTAAATTATATATTTAGCAACTATATTAAAATCAAGAAAATAAAAAATATGCTGCTTTTATTGATATTAAAGCAGCTTTTGACAGTGTGAACAGTGATACTTTGTGGAAAATCTTAAGCAGGAAAAACACAAATCCTAAATTACTGTTTTTAATTAAACTTCTGTACACAAACACGAAATTAGTAATAAAATATGGGAAGGATGGTGCTATCACAGAACCATTTAACACTGAGTATAGTTTTAAACAGGCTTGTTTATTAGCTCCACCCTGTTTAATATTTAGAAAGGATATGCCATGGCACAACTGAAAATATCTTTGATATTTCCCCTAGTGCAGTTTGACCTTATGACGTTACAAGAGGCAGAGCCATGAGTGATGTCACAAGGTCAAACTGCACGAGGGGGAAATATCACTGATATTTCCAGTCATGCCATGGCATATTTCATTTATGTAATGCCCTGTTATTTTTTTGGTGTTATTTTTAGTTGGAAACAAGAATCAGCACTCTGCAGTGCCTATGATCTGATCTTTGTTCTCAGTGGTTGGTTCACCTAATGGGAAAGCACTTCCCTTGTCTTTTATTGTATCATGTTCTTTGCGTCTGAGATTTTTATAACTTTCTAAGGGCCAGTTCTTTTTTTTCTTTTTGTTCTCTTCCATTCTATTAAAATTTTATATTATCTAGGGAGCGTTTTCTCCTGTATGGAAATCCAGTTATAATTCGCCATTATAACCCATGGGTTATAACAGCGAACACATGCCAGTTTCCAATTCTCCATGCATGCGCCTGCCGCTGCTCACTCCACTGACAAGGCATCAGCACTGGACACTTGCCTTGCCACTGCTGACTGGACAACGCTCACTCAGTGGTAAGTGAATAATTAAAAAAAAAAAACTTATCACTCAGCTCTAATCCTCGGGTGGCTAAATGTTAAGAAAAAAAAGGTTTCAACAGCAGCTCGGCTGCAGTTCATGGACTGCGTTCATCCATACCGGATTGCAGCTATTTTATTCTATATAATTGCTGTGGTGAGAAAAATGCTTCCCAGCAATTATATAAAATAAAACATGGGGTGGTGTGTTTAACTTGAGATTTTACACACCACCCTATGCATTATCCTATATATTATTTTCAGATTTGGTTTCTTCTGGGATCACAATGCTTGAAAAGTCAGGATGTAGTTTAAGTACATTTTCTATGAGAGCTTGTTTGACTACAGTAGAACATTCCAGGGGAAACTGTCTCCTTTTGGTTGTATGTCCTGTTGTCTAGCTCCGTTTATTGCCACATCCTCCCTGAGTGTCTCTATATAGTTTCTTGTAATGATCAACTGCTCCATTATCATTAAAGAGACTGTATATTCATCACCCTTATGATGAAACATGTGGGTCACATGTTACATCACGTGACTATCATAGTGGCTGTTGGTTAAGTCCCTATTTCTCCATTGGCAGGTTATACTCAGTGACCACTAAGGGTCACTCCTCCACCTCTCCCAACCTCTCTTTTTCTCTGTCCTTCCCCTAATCCCTCCCTATCTACTACCTCATTCCATGACCCCGACACCCCTACTTCACTATCTTACTCACCCTACATGGGATTTGAACCTTCAACCCTTTACACCACAAGCCAGGACACTACCAATGTGCTACTCTGTCAGCCTTACTGGACCCTAAAACTCTCCTTGGCTGTATACTCCTAGCTACCATACTGGTGCAGGTTCTGCTCATCAACCCCTCAACCTTATTTCTCTTATACAATGCATTCACTGTATCAGGCACATGGGCTGCTTTGATAGAGCTGCCTCAGGCAACAAGCCCCTCTCAGTCCAATAAACCTCTTGCAGGGGTTCTTTGACTCACAAATTGCTAGCTCCCATTCAACTCCCAGCCAGTAGTTCCCTCAGCTACTCCAATCCAAATATCTCCCTGTTTTTTAAGTCAACTTTATGAGTCTATTAAACCCTATGCTGCTGGCTGTGCTCCTGCCATCCATGCTACTGATCACAGACTACTGTGCTAATGAGCTAGCCTTAGACCAGGAGTCCCTAACCTATTTCAAAACTACCCATTATCCACTGTCCCACCCTTCCCCCAACCCCATCTGGGAACAGTCCCCCTTGGTCCTATCACCTTGTGTTTCCTTTCCAACACTGGTCGCCATCTTCTTGGCCACTACCTGTCCTCTTGCTCCTGGACAATGCACATCCCCCCTTGTTGTTACCCCCTCTTCCTCTCCCTCCTAATGCTAGGCGGGGACATCGAGTGTAACCCAGGTCCACCCAACTCCTGCATCACCTCCTTCACTAGCACCTGGGCTAATGCTGCCGGGCTGATGTTTGCTCATATCAACATCTGCAGTCTTCTCTCCAAGTTCTTCAACCTGGAGGCTTGGGTATCTCTGCACAAGCCTCACATGCTGGGAATCTCAGAAACCTGGTTAAAGCAGCACCTATCGGACACCTTGTACCAGCTACCTGGCTACTCCTCCTTATGCCATGACAGGCATGGCAAGAAAAAGGGTGGAGGCATAGCTATATTCCTCAGGGAACCCCTCTCTACTACTGTTGTCCTCTGCTCTGATGCCACCTCCACCAGTGAATGGCTCCTCTCGGAGGTGACTCTGGGCTCCACTAAGACGCTCTACATTGGCTGTTGCTATATCCCTCCTACTGCAGGGTCTGAGGGCCTAAACAAATTTTTATCTGGCTTCAGCACTCTCTCCCCCACCAGAGACATCATTCTCCTTGGTGATTTCAACTTAAACTGGCTGAGTGCCAACCAATCTGACTACGTCTGCCTGCTAAAGCAACACAATCTTGTCCAGTCTGTTGTGCAACTCACTAGGCAGAATTCTTGCACAGGCTCCCAAACCCTCTTGGATTGGATCATCACTAATAGGGAAGACAGTGTTCTACAAGCTGGTACTATGGCTGACTCCATCAGTGACCACTCACCCACGTTCATCCGCTGGTCAACTAAGACCAAGCGCCCTCCCCCCAAATACCTATCCTTTTGAAATTTTTGCTGTCCAGACACTACCCTCCTCCTTAGGGAAGCATGGTCGCTGGATTGGTCTCTAATTTACTCCTGCACTGATGTGTCCTCAGCAGTGACATCTCTCACTCACACCCTGCTGGCATTGCAAGCTAAGCATTTCCCTCTTACAACCAGACGTGTTCATGGTGGTTGCTCCCGCTGGATCACCAAAGATCTCTCCCACATGAAGGACAGGGATCAAGCTTGGATTGCCTACAAGATGTCCCCCTTCCCAGCCCTCTGGGATGTCTACAGATGCCGGAGAAACTGGTACAAACACCTGGCTAAGTTTCTGAAGCAGAACTACTTCTGTAACTTTCAGGAGAAAAGTCTTGGTGACCCAAAGAAATTCTGGGAGTCCTTCGGATCACTTCTGAATCCCTAAACTGGCAAGTTGGCGCCTCGGCTCAGTTCCCCTACTGGCCTGGTAACAGACCCCTAGATGTTGCCAAGACTTTTAATGTTAAATTTACTGACCTCTCTGCACTTCCCTCCAAGCTCCTGAGTAGCCCACATAATGGTTCGGCCTACCACCCCCAAACTGCTCCCTCCCTCCCTCCCTAGCCCCCTTTCACCAATTCCCCACTTTTATTTCAAGTCTGTCTCCCATATCAATACCTCTAAGCTGCTGAAATCTCTCCCCCGGGTCAGACGGCCTCTACCCTATCTTCCTCAGACTCATTTCCTCTACTATTGTCAAGCTCCTTACATTTATCTTCAACCTTGCCCTATCTACCTCTACCATGCCCGACCCTTGGAAAATGGCCAAAGTGATTCTTATTTTCAAAGCCAGTGATCCACACTCTGCCGACAACTATCGGCCAATCTCCATCCTCCCCCCACCTAAGTAAACTCCTTGAGAAAGTTGCCCACCACCAGCTCACCAAACATGTCACTAAGTACAACCTCTTGTGCAGCTAGCAGCATGGCATTTGCAAAAATCACAGTACCACCACCACCACCCTTGCACTGCTGACTGACCACATTCTTAAGAACATGGAAAATTGTCAAGCCACTGGTGCAGTTTTCGTTGACCTCTCCAAGGCTATCGACTTGGTAAATTATGCCATCCTTGTCTTGAAGCTACATCTCTTTGGCTGCTCCCATGAGGTATGTAACTGGTTCCTAAGCTACCTCTCCAGTCACTCCCAATTTGTCAGTGTGGTCCCCGCCTGCTCCCCTACCCTGCCTGTCTCAACTGGGGTTCCCCAGGGCTCCATCCTGGGTCCCCTGCTTTTCTCCTTATTTATAAATTTTCTACCCTGGGGCAGTATCACCTGGCACTGCCTCCTCTACACGGATGACCTTGTCCTTTTTGTTAGTGACAAATCCCCCTCCCACATTTCCTCAGTCCTTACCCAAAACTACGGAGCAGCCCATAACTGGTTTGCAACCAGTCTCCTCCTGGTTAACACTAAAAAACTAAGGCTGTGCTATTCGGGTCCAAGCCCTTCCTTTCCCAGCTCAAATCAGCCTCCTCACTCCACACTGTCTCCTCCAATGGCCAACTGCTTGAAAATGTTGAAACCTTCAAGTACCTTGGCATATTACTTGACCCCTTCCTCTTCTTCTCTGAGCACATCAACTCTGTTGTTCGCAGGATTCACCAAAAGCAGGGTATAGCCTTCAGATTCAGACACTACCTCACTCCAAAGGCCCAGCTTGTCACTGTCCAGGGAAATCTACTCCCTATAATTAACTACTGTTTCTCCATCTACTCAAGGGCTTCCTCTTCCCTCACTGCCAAACTATTTACTGCCTACAACAGTGCCTGTCGCTTCTCCTTACTGGCCCCTTATTCCATCCATCACTGTGTCCTTTATCAGGCACTGGGGTGGTTTCCACTTCAAGGCTACTTCATCCTTGCCCTTTGCTGTTTGGCTGATAGTGCCATCCACACCAGCCAAGAGTCCCCTCTTGCAGCCCTATTCCAGGTCAGAGCCTCACACTGCTGCCTATGCTCAAACTCTACCCCCCCTTCTGTTCCCAAGGTATCTGCCAACATGGGTGAGAGAGCCCTATCTGCTGCTGCTCCCACGCTATGGAACAAACTGCCAGCTGGGTTTCGCTCCCTGGCTACCCACTGTCTATTCAAATCCCACCTCAAAGACTGGCTCCTAGTTAAGTCTAGCTGCCGGTGTTTCTCCAACTAGTTTCACACTACTCTGACAGATGCTATAATCCCCTGTTTCCTCAGATGCCTCTCAGTGCCCTGCAATCTGCCTCAGATTTTAACACTCAGTACCTTATGTTGCCTAAGCCTATTGTTTTGTACTTGATTGCATTGCTCTTGCTTCATTATATTTGGCATGTTCTCAGTGCACTGTTATACTTTAAATTTCTGTATTTTGTACTTATTCAATGTATTTTGTTCAATTTCCACCTCTGAGTTTAACACTCTGTACCTTATATTACCGAGGCCTACTGCTTTGTCCTTGCTTCATTTCTCTGGCTCCATTGTGATTGACTTCTCCTCTATGCACTATTGTACTTTGAATTCTGTATTTTGTATTTTGTTTATCGTTGCCTCCTGTGCCATTGCCATGGCCCGGGTCGTGCCTGAAAATGGTCCCTGGGATCAGTGTACTTACCTGGTTATCAAAGTCATAAATAAATAAATAAATGATGTTTGTACAAAGATAGGATGGGAAATAAGTGAGTGATTCATTAAATATACAGTATTTGGATCTTCTTGTTTAGCTGCGTTGTTAATCATCTAATTTCCCTTATTAACATTTTGATAAAGGTTATTGCTAAAATTAGAAATCTCGGTAATATCTTTTGTCAGTTCTTCATTATTACCCTTGTTTTGATAGCTATCAATTTCTTTGAGCACCTGAATTGTGTTGTACAAGTTCGTCATGACTTCAGAAAGTATGTCTAGTTTTCCGGTATTGCTAGCACTCTTGTTGAAAAGGGGACAGAGGTAATTCTCTAGCCATAGGCCCCAAATGAGGGTGGAAAGATCAAACTATGGGAGGAGTCTTCTAAATAGTACTGTGAGGAGGGTGAACATATATCTCCCTGGGGTTCAATTAGAGGATCAATAATATCCTCATAGTTTACTTGTAGGTCCCTACAGGGTCCTGGGGTCATCCCACTATCTTCCTCTGATACTTTAATGTCCTTCCTATCAGATACTACCATATTCTTTAGGGTTTCATCTGTGAGAATCTACTATCTGGAGGGGGCAGTAGAAGTTAAGGCAAGTGATTCATTTCCTGATGCCTCCTTTGTTTATTTTAATTAAGATGCTGGTTATTCCAGACTGGTTTGTATCAGGACAGGGGTCAACATTCCCCTTCCATTTTTTTCCCGCCTACTTACTCAGAGTATTCAGGAGTGCAGAGTACAAGTACTCAACAAACAGGTGCCCAAATCCCATGCTAGACAAATAGATTTTTGACAGCATCAATAAGAAGCGATTTATGGGGATTACCTATAAACCTCTGAGACAGAGGAATAGAGTAACAGGGAAATAAGAGCAGCAATTGAAATAGGGAAGTAGTGGTGGTGGGGGATCTCAATTTACCAGACATAGATTGGGACACTCCAGCAGCTAAGAGTGCCAGGAGCCAGGCCCTACTATATAAGTTGCAGGACTGCCTGCTAGTGCAGCTGGTCAAGAAATCCACAAGGCAGGCTGTACTTCTGAACGAGGTGCTTACCAATTTGAATATCTTAGGTGGTATACAGGTTGGGTAGCCCCTGGGATCCTGTGACCATAACAACGTATAGTTCAAGCTGGCCCTGGGTATTAGTATTTCCTCATTAAAGGCTGAAGTTCTGAATTTCAGACAAGCAGAGTATGACCAGATGAAGGAATTAGTCCAGGATAAGTTGGTTGGAGTAAATCAAATCAGGGGAGTGGAGGAAAGGTGGACAGTATTTAAAGGGGCAATTCTCTAGGCAACTAAAGCCCTGGTCAGACTACAACATGGTAAGTTGTAATGTTTTGTAAAATGGCAAGAAAAAATCTAAAAATTTAATTGGTCGAGAGACATCATCTGACTCTGCACTAAATCTCTATAAATGCATGGTCAGGTGCCTAATCTCCTCTTCCTCCCCCAAGAAACCTATTTAGAGCCATTTTATAAGTGTAATAAGCCCCTTCAGGGTGTGCATCATTGGCTTTTAATGCACTTTCCAGGGGCTTAAGGACACTCAGCCTTCAGCCTCATGCCATACTACACCCCTGTGGTGTACATTAAAATCCTATAATGCACACCCTGTTGTGGCTTATAACTTACTTATAAAACATTTCAGCACTTACTGTGTTACTGCATTCTAACTGAGTTCAGCCATCTTTTAGCATTTATAAAACATCTGTGCTGCAGGGTCCCTATTTGCTGATTTGATAGTGCACAGTGGGACTTGCTAAACATGCTTTCTGGGGGACTAAAGCAGAGCTGGAACCATGCCTGCCTTTCCAGACTACAGGTACCAAGGTTCTTTATTATAATCCATTTCAAAAGCCATGTTAAAGCCTGGTATGGCTACCAAGAGTAACAGGCAAAAGAGATAAATCTGGTGTTCTAACAAAGTCCAAGAGGCAGTGAGGGCCAAGAGGGCAGGAAGGGAGTGAATACAAAGCAAAGATGAGGGAAGCCAAGAAGACAGCTGGGGATACAAAAGCAGAAACTGAGCTGCGTATTGTGGAGGACAGCAAGGGAGGGAAAAACAACGTTTTTAATGCATTAGGGGAAAAAAGGAAGATGAAAGGGGGAATTGTAAAGAAGAAGGGTCAGAGTAACTGAGTATGATGAACAGAAGGCACCTGTGCTCAATGTCTATTTCCCATTTGAATCTTCTGTGGAATATAGCGGGCCTGTGCCAGAAAGTGACATAAAGGCTGCTGCAAAGGGGATCTCAGAAATGAGGCAAGTGATGATCACAGGGGCAAGGGTCATAAAAGGACTTACAGCCCTGAAAGTAGATAACACCCCAGGGTCCGGTGGATTGCATCCAAGGCTGCTTAGGGAACTAGCATTGGAATTTGCTGAAGCCCTGGATGGGCTGTTCAGTACTTTACTGCAAGCAGGGGTAGTTCCAAGAGATTGAGGATAGCGGATGTAGTTCTACACCACAAGGGAGGTGACAATGAGCCTCTGGGTGTGGATCTATGTCCTCACCTAGAGGCCACCATGTCCCCAACCACGGCCACAATGTATGCTGTAGTGGACAGCTGGATGGACTATGGCGGGCTCAGGAAGGTTGAAGGAGGGGGGTCAGAAGCACATCCCACATCCGGTCCAACTCAAAATCTCCTTTGCTGTCTTGGAAGAAAGGGATGCCCCCACAGGGGATCCCAAGATTGAGACCAAGGAGGGGGTGCAGGTCATCCAGGAAGGGGACTGGGGGAGGGCAGGTGAAAAAGCACCCCATAAGAGGTGGAAGCTACTCCTGGTGGGGAACTAAATTGTCAGAGGGATGGAGCTAGGCACAGGCAGCGGGGTGAAGAGGGAGGTCAAGTGCCTTCCTGGAGGCACAGCTAGGAAGGAGGGTGAATGGATCCAGAGGATCGCTAATGCAGTGGTGAAGGGGGGGGCGGGGGCTGGAGGTTGTTGTCCAACTGGAGGACATATGACCTAACCAAGGATAGAGAAGGTGCAGGAACACTTCAAGGACTTGGGTGGGCACCTTGATGAGGTTGTGAGCTCCATAACATTCTTGGAGGTCCTTCCAGTCCACAGCAGGGGAGAGGCTAGTAATCTCCAGATCAGGAGCTTCAACCAGTGGTTGAAGGGCTGGTGTGGGGAGAAGGGATATCACATCCATCCAGAAAGGGGTTAACAGTCCTCAATGACTGGTTTGGTTGCTTCCTTAGGGAATATTAAGTTAGCCAATGGGGGGCAACAGAAGCAGAAACACTCAACCAGCCCACCCCATAAGCTAGACCAGATAGAAGAAAAGGGAAGGTAGATATATTGCCAACAGTTACACCTGAAATGGAAAATAAGAGCAAGGCAGAGGATGAGAGGCAGCTAAATAGGGAATCCAGAGATGGAAGGAGAAAGCAAGGGGGGGGGGGGACAGGAAACAGCAGGAGGGGGAGTAGGTAAAGAAATGTGGATGATCATGGTAACCAACACCCACAACCTAGGAAAGAAAATTCCAGAACTGGTGGCCTTGATGATGGAAACTGACCTTGACATAGTCGCAGTTACCGAGGCATGGTACACAATAAACCATGACTGGGAGGTAAGTGTACAGGGTTATGCTCTATTCAGAAGAGATAGGGAGAACAGGAAAGGGGGTGGGGGAGTGGCCCTGTATGTAAAGGAGGGTATTAAGGCAACTGCAGTACAGGGTAAAGGGGGGGAAGCAGAGGCATTGTGGGTCACCCTTGAACCAGGAAAAGGAACAGCAATCCATACAGGGGTGATCAACAGGCTTTCAGCTCAGGTGGAGGAAGTGGACAGGGGACTGCTGAAAAAAATACAGGACATGACAGCCAGAGGGGAGGTGCTACTGGTGGGGGATTTTAATATGCCGGATATGGACTGGTCCATCCCGGCTGCTGCCTTGACCAGGAGCCAGGACATCTTGGATTCCTTGCAGTGAGCAGGTCTCAGGCAGCTTTTGCAGGAAACCACCAGGGACAGAGCAATACTGGATCTAGTATGGAAAAATGGTGACAGAGCCACAGAAGTCTGGGTGGAGGGCCACCTGAGGTCCAGCGACCACCACATGGCGTGGTTTAATTTAAGAACAGAAATGAAGTCAAGCCACACAAAGACAAGGGTCTTGGAGTTAGGGAAGGCAGATTTTGCCAGGATGAGGAGCTGCATCAAAGAAGCCCTGGCAAAGAGAGGTGTAGCGGTGGGGGGGGAGCAGTGGACATACCTAAAGGGAGCCATAGAGGAAGTGACACAGCAGTGCATTAAACTGAAAAGCAAGGGTAAGAGAAGAAGGAAGCTCAACAGAGGTGACAATGAAGGTAAGGGCCAAAAGGTTAAGTTTCAGGAAATACAAAGGGACACAGAAGGAGGAGGAGGATAGGGTAGTGCACCTAAAATGTCTGAAGAAGGCAGGAAATGCTGTCAGGAGAGCAAAGGCTCAAACAAAGGAAAGATTAGTGCAGACTGTGAAAAAAGGAGACAAAAGATTCTTTAGGTACATCAGTGAAAGGATAAAGTCGAGGGGTGGTATTATAAGGCTCAAGGGGAGGGCAGTGAGTGTATTGAGGGAGACCTGGAGAAGGCAGAATTCTTGAATAAATATTTCTGTTCAGTATTCATGGAAGTATTCAACAGTAGAAAACAGGAAGTTGTTATCCCTCTGTACAGACAGTTAGTGAGACCCCATCTGGAGTACTGCGTGCAATTCTGGAGACCCCATCTCCGCAAAGACATAGACAGAGCAGAGGCTGTTCAGAGGAAGGCAACCAAAATGGTGCAGGGTCTGCACCAGAAGACATACGAGGAGAAACTAAAGCAGCACAATATGTATACCCTTGAGGAAAGGAGGGAGATGGGGGACATGATAGAAACTTTCAAGTATCTCAAGGGAATTAACAAAGTACAAGAGGGTAGTATCTTTCAGAAGAAGAGATGTGCAAGAACAAGGGGGCACAATTTAAAGATAGAGGGGGGACGGCTCAGAGGTAATGTTAGAAAGTATTTTTTCACAGAGAGAGTTGTGGATGCATGGAATAGCCTTCCTGAGGAGGTTGTGGAGTCAGGAACAGTGTGAGATTTCAAGAATGCATGGGACAGGCATAAGGCAATTTTAGTGGGGGGCAGGAGGAAGTAAGCTGTTGATTAACTAGAATCTGCAGCTTATCATCATGTAGGGAAATGGGCAGACTAGGTGGGCCAAGCGGTCCTTATCTGCCGTCAAATTCTATGTTTCTATGTTTCTAAGAAGAGGAAGGGTCAGGGACTGCATCTAGGTAGCACATACATGAGAAGGGGGGAAGTGGACACAAAGCTATTCACAGAAGACAGGGTCCTAGAGGAGCTCACTAAACTGAGGGAGGACAAGGCAATGGGTCCAAATGGTATGCATCCAAGGATATTAAAGGAACCACAGATGGAGTTAGCAGCACTGCTGGTAGCCTTTTATAGTGAGTTCCTTGATACTGGGGTAGTCACGGAGGACTGGAGGAGGGCACATGTGGTCCCTCTATACAACAGTGATGTCAGGGAGGAACCAGGAAACTATAGGACAGTAAGCCTTAACTCAGTGGTGGGGAAGATTATGGAGGCACTGCTTAAGGAGAGGATAGTGGGTCATCTAGAGGCCAACAGAACCCAAGACCCCAGGCAGCATGGATTTACAGCAGGAAGGTCCTGTCAAATGAATCAAATAGATTTTTCTTTGACTGGGTAACCAAGATGGTGGACCAGGAGGAACGGTGGATGTCACCTACCTTGACTTCAGCAAGGTCTTTGACACTGTACCACATGGAAGACTGGTGAACAAGTTGGCCAATCTGGGGGTGGGCCAAAAGGTGGCAGACTGGGTTTAGAACTGGCTATGGAATAGGAAGCAGAGGGTGGTGGTAAATGGAATCCAATCAGAGGAGAGGGAGGTGACCAGTGGGGTACTGCAGGGTTCAGTCCTGGGGCCAGTCCTTTTTAATGTCTTCACTAGAGACATTGCAGAGGGGCTGGAAGGAAAGGTTTGTCTATTTTCAGATGACACCAAGATCTGCAACAGGGTAGACACTACAGATGGGGTGGATAGAATGAGGAGGGACCTGGTAAAACTGGAGAAGTGGCCTGAACTGTAGTAACTGAGGTTCAATATGAAGAAGTGCAAAGTTATGCACCTGGGGCATAAAAAAAAAAAACAGAAGCGAGCTACAGATTGGGGGAGAACTGCTGTCAGTCACCAAAGAGGAAAGGGATTTAGTCATCATCATCTCAGATGACTTGAAGATGACCAAACAATGTACAAAGGTGGTGGAGAGAGCCAGTTCTATGTTGGGGGTGCATAGGTAGGGGTATCACGAGCAGGAGAAGGGAGGTGGTAATGCCACTGTACAAGACACTGGTGAGGCCTCACCTGGAATACTGTGTACTGTACTGGAGACCACATCTTTGAAAGAGTATAGATAGGGTGGAGATGATTCAGAGAAGGGCAACTAAGATGGTTCAGGGGTTACACCAGAAGACATATGAGGAGAGGCTATGGGACTTGAACATGTATACACTGGAAGAGAGCAGGGAGCAGGGGAAATATGATAGAAACCTTCAAGTATCTAAAGGGCATTAATAAGGTGCAGGTAGAGGACATCTTCCACTTTAGCAGGGATACAAGAACAAGGGGTCACAATACGAGATTGGAGGGGGCAGGTTAAGGGGGAACATGAGTAAGTATTTATTCACTGAATGGGTGATGGTCAATAGAAATTTTCTACCACAGGGGGTGGTGGGGGCATGCACAATTTGGGGTTTCAAACATGCCTGGGACAGGCATAAGGGTACCCTAGAGGGAGGCAAGAAAGGCTAAGCTGATGATCAAATAGGGTCACCAGCCTCCGATATAGGTAGGGAAAAGGGGCAGACTGGATGGGCCTTATAGCTGTTATCTGCTGGCAATCTTCTATGTTTCTATGTAGGAAACTACAGGTTGATCAGTCTTACCTCCACTGTGGGTAAACTGATGGAGACACTGGTCAAGGAGGATCTAGTGGACTACCTGGAGGGAAATGGGTTCCAGTATAGTAAGCAGCATGGGTTTGTGGCAGGGAGGTCTTGTCAGTCCAGTCTGGTAGTATTCTTTGATGGCATCATGGATTTACTGACTTCAGCAAGGCATGCACCTCAATGCCACATAGAAGCTGAAGAAATTAGAGGATCTTGGCACAGCACAGGGCCAAGTAAGAAGTATAAGAACTTGGTTGATGGGTAGACAGAAAAGGGTGATGATAAATGGTGTCAAGTCAGAGGAGAGGGAAGTCACAAGTGGGGCGCTGCAAGGGTTAGTCCAGGGACCAGTCCTTTTCAATGTTTATCAGCAACATAGGAACAGGAATACAGGGAAAAGTGTGTTTCTTCATGGGTAACACTTAGCCCTGTGGCAGGGCAGACAGTGAGGAGGATGAAAGGGAGACACAGAGGGACCTGCAGTGGTTAGAAAGGTGGTTGAAAACCAGGCTCATGAAATTCAATGCCAAAATGTACAAGGTGATGCACAAAGGGAATGAGAACCCCAGGACTGAATATTAGATGAGAGGGGTTAAGCTGGACACTAGTTCTAAGGAAAGGGATCTGGGAGTTTTCATAAATGAATTCCTGAAGGAATCCAACCAATACAAAATAGCTTAAAGCAAGGGGACTAGAATGCTGGGGTGCACTGGGATTTTTTTTTTTTATAGCAGGTGAAAAAAGTTAATGCTACCACTTTGTAGCACACTGGTGAGGCTGCATCTGGAATACTGTGCTCAGTTCTGGTGTCTCCACCTAAGGAAAGACAAAGATAGGCTGGAGATGGCGCAGTGTAGGGTAACCAAAATGATTCAGGGCCAACAGGGAAGATCCTACAAGGAATAACTAATGGCACTGAACTTGTAGTTGCTGGAGGCCTGAAGCAAGAGGGGAGACATGATAGAGATCTTAAAGCTGCTGAAAGGAATGGATAAGGTAAACTGAAGAACTGTTCAGCAACAGTGGTGAGTCTAAAACACAGGGACATGAATGGAAGCTGACGGGAACATTCAGGAAGGATGTGAAAAAGCTTTACTTTACAGAGAGAGAGTGGTTGAGTGGAACAGCCTACCGGCTGATGTAGCAGGTGCAAAAATCATTAATGGTTTCAGCTATAGCTGGGACAGAGTTTGGGGACAAATAGTTACTCAGAGGGATAGCTATAAGACAGAGGGTGGGGGGGGGGATGGAAAGTGAGAGCATAAACCCTGACTAAATATTAGGTCCAGGGATAGCATAGCGTATAACAGGGCAGACTGGATGAACCAATCATTTTTTTCTACTGACATTATGTTTCTATGAATACTCATAACAAGGTATTCACACACAGTTTGTTTCACATGTATACTATAGGTATCCTATTTTCAAAGGAATGCCTCCAGTGCTGCCCTTCCATGAAGACCCCTCTGTAAATGACACCACTAGAATCTCTTTTGGAGAAAATAATTCTAAAAGAAGAAGGTTCTCACACATCAACCTAGTTTTTCAATCCTTATTTGTTGTTCACTGCTGCAACCCTGTGTCCCACTTCTCCTCCTTCATTCCCACCAGTTTCCCAGCAACTTTACTCGACTGCTGTACTGGGTTGCCACCTAGAGAAGGCAGAATCAGCCAGACATGAAAATACAGCAGAGCTCAGAGACCTGGTGGAATCAGCAGAATACTGTAAATTGTGCGATGCAATCCCTCTGGCACAAAAAAAGCCTATTTCCAGTAGCCCAGTTCTGCCACTTTGAGACTTCTAATTTAATGTTATTTGTTTAAAATTACAAATTTGAAAAATTCATGTTCTCATTTTAAAGTGTTCACTGAAGATAGTGCTGCATCCAGAAAAAGGTACAAAGTAACAAACTATTCAGTTATTCGTATATTAGAATGTATCCAATTGCATTACATTGAAGGGTTTTGTTTGGCAAAACTTTCCAAGGAAGCACATTTACACAGGTTCTGTAGGGCCATTACATATATTATATTTGGTGGCAGCAACATGGTCTAGTGGCTAGAGTTCATCTTGGGAATCAGGGGACCCAGGTTCAAGTATTACCACAGCCACGTATTTAACATTTGATCCCGAGAAATGAAACTCTTACTGCTTCATTTCACTCAGCTGTGAAATGGATTTAAAGCACGGGCCCCAATGAAAATGATCTATAGCATATCAGCTGGGCTCCCCCATTCGTTTCAACATGTCCCACGCCACATACATACATACATGCGCACTCCCGGTCATGTGTTGATTATTAATTGCTGGTGTGAATTTGAGAAACACTGCACTATTCCTGCTGATGACTTCCACTTCAGACGACGGCCACTATTATTTCTATAAAGGGTTTGGGCATCAGTGTATCCCTATTATTATGCATGTAAAGGCATCTGGCATTGGTGCATCCTGGTTATTATGTCTGTAAAGTACAATGAGAAATAGTGCATTCGTGGGGGAGCTACTTGGCCTGGCAGCCTTAGGGGTTAAATGGTATCCTGCAGTTGAATTTGGAGTGCAGCCAGAGCCTGCTCTCAAAGGAAAGCTGACAGGCATGAGATGGCGTGGGCAGTGATAATGGTATGTTTTACTCCTTAGTAAAGTGGGGGGCGAAGGGCATCAGATAGGGCTGATTTCTACAAAGAACTCTGCACCTGCACATAGCTCTGCTGTCCCTTGCCATTGTCAAGGCATGGCTGACGGGATTTTATTTATTTATTTTCAGTTTATTGACTGGGTGAGGCACGCTGAGCAAAGCTCCTTGTCATGTGCGACTTGGGGAAGATGTTACAGGGGGAGAATACATCTAAGCCTGATGTTCACACAAATAGCTACATGGCAAAGATGTAAAAAAATGTTCAGTCAGGGATGTCCAATGTCCTGAAAAACACAACTCTACATGGACCAGTTTTTATTTCTTTTCAAAAAAAGCAGCAGCCAGTGTGTGTGTGTGCGCGTGTGTGTGTGTCTGTCTTGTTTTTTCTTTCACTGAATGTATATACACACTCACATGTAAGTTTCTTATTGATAACTCTTCAACTGTGAGAAAGCGAATGGATTTCATTTTAGAATTACTAGACAATTTTACAGCAGATTTGTTCATTAAGGAATTCAAACTATCCCCCCTTTCCTAATAAATGGTGCACACTCTGTAAATTACATTCATAGATAAGTAATCCTGAGGGATGCATTCCATCTTACTCTGAAACCAGTAATAGGGAAACATATTTTAAATTTACTATCCCTGGGATAAACAGGGATTTGATTAACAGTGCAATACCATGAACAGATTACAGAGTTGTTGAGAAGGCAATTGTTTTATGTTTTTAACCTCTCTATTTGGGTAGATGCACCATGCTGGGAATCAAACCTGGAACCATGAGCTCCAAAAACTCTACCTATTCAGCTAAAAAGAAATTCCCCCAGCTAGAAGGTTAGAGTGCTTGGTGACTTTCATGCCTGCTGTCCCGTGGACCACCACCAGATGGCTAGGTTTCTTTTACAGTTACTCATCACTGCCTTTGACTGTTATTCACAGCCTTTGGTGGTTGGTACTGGTGCTGAGGTCATACACTGACAGCACGCCACTGGCCTCCACTGGAGACTTGGATGATGGGTAGAACTGAGGTTATGGGCCATGGGGCTGTGGTAATTGTGATGCTTGGCCTTTATTGAACAGTTGGACCATGGATCCCCTGTGTCCATGCCTTTATTCTGGCTGGCACTGCACACAATCAAGCTAGGTGGTGTGGGGGGGTATGGTACACTGTGTGGCATGTGTGCCTGCCAGTGGATCATGGGCTGGCCACGTACCTGCTGCAGGGGATGATCTGTGTGGTAGGGAGCATGCCTGTGCAGCTGCCCCCCTGCTGTGTTGTATGTTGGCTGCTGTGTTGTGGCGGCGGAGGGGGTCATATGACCTTGACAGTGTTTCAGACTTCTCCAACTGTCCCCGGTATCGGCCTGTGAACTATGCACCTGAGGTTTACAGCAGCCCTACCCATAGCATAGTGTTGTGTGTGTGGACCCATGTGCCTTCTTTTTGTAGTGGCGGTCATGCATGCGCATCCGGGGGGATGTGTTGCACTCTGCATGACCACGTCTTTCTGCCCACACCATGATGCATTACCACATTCATCCATGGGCATGCAACACTGCGCACCATTTGTGCATGCCACCTGTGCATGTTCTACACACTGCACAGATGTGTGCTACACGCTTCATCTGCATGGCCTATGCATGCCGTCCCCAGCTTCATGAATAGAGCCCATTGTTAGCTTCTAGCACAGTGTCATGACCCTGGCAGTTTTTTAAATGTTTTTTAAAAACTGTGTGGGGAAAATGGGAGGAAGGGAGTTGGAGAGTTGTAGATGACTGGGGTAGGAGAGGAGCAGCCATGGGCTTAGTCCTGGTTACCTGGGGTGGGCTACACTAATTTTTAACATTTTGTTTACTCTTCTGAGTAGTGTTCCCCAAACAGCAATGAATAATGAAAAATATCTGGTCCTTTGTAATTAGTACCAAGTACCTCATTATTTGGGGTATTGGAAATTACTATTCTTATGGCTGTACCCACCTGTAGAAGGTTTAACTGATGTGGGGGGTGGGTCTTTGAGTGCCCAGAAACTCACCTCCCAACTTGTTTCCATTATTTTGTCATGCATTATCAGATGAACTAAGTAAAAAAAAAGGAGTTTTGTGGGATGAAGGCCTCCCATTACAATAATCTGGCTATACCGCTGATGTAACATATGCATCCAATCGCTTTGGGGGTGCATGTTTACAAAGTATGAGGCTTGAGATATGTATACTTTGGGATATAATGGCAAATGTGCCCTTATAGTTAGTATAGTTCCAAAACTTCCAACACACTTACCCTGCCAGGAGTTACATAACTGGTAATTGTCACAAACGCACTCAGCAGGTCAGGCCTTCTGCTCCCACAGTGCCAACCTCTGAGTGCAGTATTGTGAACAGGTAACAGAACAGGGTAACCCCCCTGTCTGCTTGTGGGTTCAAATCACCTTTAGTCTCAAGTTCTGGGGGGGGATTCAAACTGTGAACCTTATGCTAGCATACCCAAATGTACAGGTTCAGATAATCTGCTCTTCTGGGGGATGCTAGATATCTTTCGCCTAAGGGCACCTAACCAGGTATCCAAAATGATCTCTTAAAACTCTATAAAAAACCTTAGATATATTCTTACCTTTTCCCAGTCTGGTAACACCATCAAGCTTATGAACAGCTATCAACTTAACCACATATACATCACATGCAAAAAAAGCTTCGAAGACACACCCAAGCAGTCTTTTCAAATGAAAGGTTTAAGTGAAAATGAATAAAAATATGTAAAATGTAAACACAGAACACTATATCACAAAGCATACAGTCACTTAAAAGAACAAGGTTAAAGTACAAAACAAACACCTACCCCAATACTTTTTCTATCTACAGCATTTCCTCGGTACAGTGCTTAAATTAGTTCTTGTTTCTTAAGAGCCCGTAAAGAAAATGTCATTTAGTTAAAACACAGAATGCAGTTTAAACTCTGTGTCTCTACCCCTTCTTTGATGTCATCTAGCTCCTCCTGTTGAATATAAAAATTATACAAACAATGATCTTCCTGTCAGGAGATATTTTAATAACTGTGTCTTCAGCAAATACTGATTTTCCAAATTATAAGTCTGTGATTTCCCAGTTCCTTCTCTTTGATCTTTCAGCAGTTCCTGTTCCCAGGGCATATCAACGATTTTTACAACTCTGCAGTTTCTCACCTAGATGCAAATACAGCCAACAGGAATCAGCTTATCTGAAGTCATAAAATGTATATTTTAGTTTCCCACCTTCAGAGCAGCACAGGTCATAAACAAGACCATAAAACACAACTTCTCAAGGAAGTTAATTTCCTTATAGAAATCTCCTGGTTAGTTACATATATCCTGTGATTCTCACTAAAACCCGGGGCATGGCACAGCTGCCTGATACAGACCATCACATACCACATTCTATATTACAAATATCATAGAACAATCATAACCAGTTGGCCAAGCATCACAGTAATGAAAAATTTAATATTTCACAGCCCTGTTTATTTCATTTTCCTTTACCAGGAAGTTGGAACAGATCTGAAGATCCATTTTCAGCTATGCCTAGGGGCTGGGGCATACACTAGGAGCATGAAATAAAATATGTTTCAATACAAACAAATACACAAACTCTTTTCAACCAGATTGATCAACATTACAGAACTCATTTACTTTACATGTCCAACCTTGGATATGCATATGGATTGATGTTGACTGCTAATAACGTCTGACTTACTCTGGGTAAGAGTTGTCCGACTAGAACCCTACTTTTGATTTATCAGTTTTACTTTTTTTATTTGACTGTTTATTTACCCACCATAGCTCAGCTGAGATATCACATAGTGTTTGCAGTAAGGTCCTACTTCTACCCATTTCCACAGCTGCGTGGGCCAGAGCACTGAGAGGCCAAGGCCACAAAGTGACTATTTTGGCTCTAGTGGGGTTTGCCCCTGCAATCTTCTGATTTCCAAGCCGATGCTCTAACCACTACACCACATTGCCTCACACGGGTTCATTTACCCTTCAAATTTTCTGCCAGTTTGCAGCTGCTTTCAAGTCTCATGCTGAAGAGTTGTACTATATGTAAAATGTGTTTCTTATTTCTGATTTATTTATGCAGAAGGTTTCTTCTTTTATAGCTGTTGTTGCTGCCACTTAGTGTCCAGGATAGGCCTGGCTCCTGTCTGCGATCACCATAGCCCTACCTAGGCTTGTACTGTGAATGCAGGATTGAGGGTTTTCAGTGTGCAGGGGTTGAGTTTCCCTGTCTTTCCATCAGTATATCATTTTTTCTCACTCTGCAATACCTGGTCTTTTACTCTCTTCTTATAACCATTTCTATTGCATATAATCTTCTGCTGAGTGGGGTTGACGTGTTACCTAGTTGCAGTCAACATCAGTCCTTGTGAACATCCACAGTTGGGCATTGGAGGATGCTCTTGCATCATACATCCCCAACAACCCCCTCCCCCTCCCCACATACACATACAGAAACATACTTTTGAAGGCTCAGAGCACATACACACAGGGGATCTCATTTTCCCACAATGCCCACTCTCGCAAGGCTCTTTCTGTGGTTCAGGATATTGTATGTATACACGCCTGGGTTGACGGTATTTTATCTGGCATAAATATCTAATGAGTCAGTTGGGAAACTATCTCAAATTTCTCTGAATGCTACTGTCAGTTCATACAGTACCTGAAGCTTTCAGGCTTCCTGTAAAATGTTTGCTTATATTAGACTGACTACACATGAAGTATCTGATATTATGATGGAATTACAATGCAGTTCCCATGTAAACAGTTATGGGTGTGCAGTACTAGTAACAAATATCACTTCAGAAATATTGATAGGTACTTAGAACTCAGATTGGAGTACTGAACATTTTTTGCTATTTAATGGCATTCAGGGAAAAGTACTCAGCAGGATTTCAAAATTATGTGCAGCTTTCTGACCAATCAGAAGTCATTTCGGGATCTCACAAACACCATATCATGGGATTCTCACTCTGACAAGGTAAAGGAGAGAAGACAGATGTGGCTGAGCTTCCCTCTTGTAGTGTGAGATACAGACAGCTAAATAATGATATCATATTGCATGCACAGGCTTTTTGGGGGTAGTCTGGTCACTGTTGGTGAGTCCAGGCTTGGCCTTACCGACATGTACCTTTTTTTCACATCTGTTCCTGGGCTCAAGTGTGGCAGCAACCACAGAGGGCATTCAGCTTACTCCCCCCCTTCCCCACTTCTATCTGTCCACCGCACACAAACTTGCAATGGGTGTAGTTTTTGGTGAGTTTCCTGGGCTCAGGTGAGTCGACAACTGAGGAGAGCATTCAGGTTTATTCCCCAACCCCTCGATCTGCTCACCACACACACACCCTTTTGGTGTGTGCATTTTTTGGTGAGTTTCCTAAGCTCGGGTGTGTCAGCAACCAAAGAAAGTATTCAGCTTACTCCAGCCACCATCTGCTCAGCTCATAAAGCCCCAATTGGTGCTTCTTTGGTAAATTTGGTGATTCTATGTTTGCTTGCCAGTGGCTAGCAAACATATTGCGATCCATGTGAGCTGTGAGTGGGCTTTTAGGGGCTTGGCCATCCCCTGTTTATCACAGCTTCAGAATCACCTATCTGTACCCCAACTATGCCCTCACCCCACCTACCTGCTGTTTTTTGCTTTGTGGTACATGGCCAATCAGAATGTTGGAAAATATACGGTGGAACCAGTTTTTTTGTGTATCTTGTAGTTCCTACAGGCAATATCTCTGGTGCTCTAAGTTCCATTCATGTGGTGCTATTTCACATTTGTTTCTTTGCCTCCAGACTGTAGCTAGAATGCACTTCACTTGGTAGCATTTCCTCTACCCCCCATCTTACCGGCACTGCAAGAGTTCTTTAAGACTCTCAGCAGCACCTCTCCTTGATACCAGTTTACACATCTAAAACAGTAGGAGTTCCAGCACACCGGAGGCTGATAGTGCTACAGCCACTAAGAATGGAAAGCAGGAGCCAAAGCATCATGCTGTGCACAGAAAACGGAGCCCAAGGAAGGAATCAGTGTGCAAAATCAGTGTTTAAATGGTGCCTCAGTAAAAGAAATAATGCCAAAGTCACTACGTTTTGTGTGTGCATCATGTTACTTTGATTTCCAGTTCACAAATATGTCTCAGTGGCAATTTTAGTTTCTTTCTCCTCCCTACCCACAGCCCTCATCATCCTCAGTGCGGGCACCCACAGAGCGATGACTCCTGCTTGGAAGGAGCCCGGGTAGCAGGCTGCAATTTCTACTGAGAAGCACACATTGCATGGATTGGAGCCAGCCCCACTTGCCCCATCCCCCCATCAATCATTACAGCTGTGCAGAGCAGTAGTGTGCATGAGTTTGTTTTCTTTTTCTAATCCAGACCTGACCGAACCTTTCTCACCCTGCCTGGCTGCCTCATTCAGACAACTGTGAACTGCTGCTGCAGACCTTTAGTCTCACTACAAGTACTGGTGGTAGGACCATCCCATTCATTCAGAAATCAAGAGGATCTATTGTTGGGCTGTTAGATAGGAGTTTAACCTGTTACATTATCCCACCCACCACAAAACAGTGCCCCCTGTCCTCCACCCTGCACTACCACTGATCCCGTTGTTGGCAGGCCAGTTATTTTTGGTAACAGTTATGAATTTGTTGAGCACAGCAGAGGACCAGAACTCTCTCTGATTAAAATTTACAAAATCCTTTATTCTGTCATTCTTTCTTTCAGCATGGCGTGCACACTGATAGTATGTGATGTGCTCTGGGCTCTGGCATCAGCTTAAGCACAACCCACACTATGGGTGTGTAAATGTTTTAGGAATTATGTTTACTGTGAGCTGCAGTTGAATTCTTCCATGCCCCCCAAAAGTTATGGAGTAAAAGATTTTGTAAGTTTTCATTAGCGTTCTGGTTCTCTGCTTTGCTGTACAGTGCTTGCACCATGGCAGATTTTGTTCCCCAGAAATGGGTGCACCGTGATACTCCTGGTCGTAACTTCTAAAGAAAATGAGCATTGACTTTTTAAAACTTGTGTGATCAATTTTGAATTGTCTACATCTTTCAGGCATCCAATATGCTAGCAAGGTTGTACTGTGCATAATTCTTTCTGTTGTGTTTGTTTAAGCAGTATTGATGTCTCGGCCTCTGGCCTGGTTTGTGACCTCCGGTTTGATTCTCTGTCCTTCTTATTAGAATATTGGCCCATGATTTCTGGTCTAGAATACTTACCTTACCACCATATTGCTGACTACCAATAACTGAATTTTACAATTTTCACTTGGTTCGAAATGAATTTATTGAATTGGATAGTTTGGTTGGTGACCTCCCACTGTTTCCTCAAACTGTACTTAGTAACTCCCAGGTTTTTTCTGAAGTTGATGCAATCCAATGTAGAAAGACCAAATAGTCTTTTGTCAGTTTTTGCTGGTACTACCCATTTAAGCAGGTGCCATAAAAATAACTGCATACTTGTACAGGAAAAATTGATGCTACTTAGGAAATGAATGGCAATATAAAAAGTACATGTAAGTGTGCCAACTATTCTATTAAATTTGTCCCATAGAGTTTGTACTCCTTTGCCGACTCTATGTGTGTATGAAGTAATACTGCACTTTAATAGTTTTAGTAGATACAAAAGAAACATTTTTCACACTATGGCCGCTATAGTGAAGCACATATGCATTTGATTGTATATCTAAGAATGACCACATATTAGACAATTTACATCTTTTAATATTTATATGTATTGTATGGTGTTTTTCCCTTGCAGTTACATAGAAACATAGAATCTGATGGCAGACATGAACATACAAACATATGAAATTTGCCAACAGATAAAGGCCTCGTGGTCTATCAAGTCTGCTCAAATGTGCGGCTAGCACTCCTTATTATGCAGCTGCCCTTCCCTCCCACCCTTCCCCTCCTTGACCTTCCCTTGCCCTGTCCCAGTGCCTTTTGAAGTGGTCCACTGTTCTACTGGATACCACTTCTGCTGATAGCGCATTGCACCCAGCTACCACCCTCTCTGTAAGGACCATATGGCCCACCTAGTCTGCATATTTCCCTACTAAATGTTGACAGCCCAGATCCTATTTGATCTGCAGCACACCTTCTCTGCCCATCTCCAGGGTACCCTTATGTCTATCCCATGCACTGTTGAACCCCCATATTGTTTTAGCCTCCACCACCTCTGCTGGAAGGCTGTTCCATGGATCCACCACCCTTTCTGTGAAAAAGTATTTCCTGACATTCCCCGAGTTTTTTTTTTTATTTTATTTATGTGCTAGTATACAAGTGTTTTTGTTAAACCTACACATTCCATGTTTTTATATGATTTCAAACATGGCTGGGACAGAGTGAAGGGCTTAGTGGTTACTCAGGGCGGTAGTGGTACGGTGGGCAGCATTGGGGTAGATAGTGTGGATTAGAAACCTGTGTGGACAATAAGCTCCAAGCCTGTTAGGCTTTATGGGCAGACTGGATGGACCAATGGTCTTCCTCTGCTGTCATTGCCTATGTTTCTATACTATTTTTCACAGCACTCATTTTTTTACTATTTTTTTCTATTATTATTTTTTTATTCTTTGTTAACTGGGTAAGGCCACTAGGCACAAGTGCCTGCTTTCATGGGTGACCTGGGAGCTTTGGGGTACTTAAATAGCTTGCTCAGAGTCATAAGTAATGCAAGCTAAGGTTGTGGGAATCAAACCCAGGCCTATTGATGTTCCAAGCTCATTCACAGCTCATTATTGTAACCTCTAGGCTATATTGACAGCATAATCACTTACTCATGCTCTGTCTATGACTTCCCTCACTGCGCATGGCATTGTTTTTTTGTAACATTTCCAAATCATGACAATTTCACTGTTACACCTACACGGTCTAGACAGCTGTACGCACACAGCTATTGAAATTGCTGCAGTAATCAGTGAGTCAGTCTTGGGTGTGTGGTGTACACCTCTACTGCTATGCACTCAGTAGTGCATATTCACAACCAAATTAGCCCTTGCTTCATCAAGATATGCCGATCTTTACCATAATGTTGGAGCTATTTCTGGATACCAAGACTATTAAAACATTTCACTGTCTTGACAGCAACATACCTTAACACTAAACAAATTATGCCCACCATTCCTTAACATTTTATTTTTTAAACTAAGAATGTGTTACACATTCTGGCCATTTGCTGCTATTACATTTTAATACTGAGAGGTCAAAAGTATGCATTACTGTTTAATTTCTCATCCTGTTTCAGGATCAGTCAGTGGAGTCCTTATTACTATAGCACAGGGAGGTCAAACAGAAGAAGGTAAGTGGTCCCTCCAAGGGGAACAGGTAGCGCAGCTGAGGCAGCTACTACAGGAGTCCGCAGAGACTTTATAGCAGGTGCTTGCCTCAAGGGGCATGGGGAAAAGTCCAAAACTGAGAACTGTACAATACTCATGGGTTGGCTTCTGGTGAGACATTCCTTTCAATGCCCTTAGATGCAGAAGTTGCCCTTGAGGTTATTACTCTCTCCCTCTTCACCAAGGGACAATTTGGTAGGAATGGCCTGAAGGTAGGGTTGTGTTGCAGAGGTACTTTATTATCGGGACACTCCACCTAAGTAGTGACTACCCAAGGATTTTTTTGTTCTGGTTGAGTAGCTGATTCCTTGAGATGAACAACACTGTTTGTGCTTTTGTTTACTTTAGTAGTACTGTAATTTGTTGCAGATTATCCAACCCTGCAGTAGGCCGTAACCTTTTGCAACCAGAAAACAAAAAATTAAAAACATGTACACATTGTCCTAAAGGGGTGCTTCCTCTCACTGCTGAAAGCATGATCCAGAGAAAAACAAAAACAGAGGCACACACCACCAAGATACTGTACTAGACTTCCATTAGTTTATTGTGCAAAGAAATGCAAGTGTAGTAGTGCAAAACAGCTCTCTGGCACAGAGCAAGCACATCTGCGTAAAGACTCATGCTGACTCTTGTGGGATTCCTGCCGTGATCTTGGTTAGACTAAAAGACAGTTTGCAACTTTAACCCTTTGGATTCTATCACTGACATAATCCCTAAACCATTCATGTGCTAGGATGCCTTGACCAAGTAATTTTAGTTTCCATAGCACTAGCTGGTGATCCACCAGATTAAACACCTTGGTTAGATCAACAAAGGCAGCCCCTGTCAGAGCTCCATTATATATCTGTCTATCTCTAAAAATACATTATTAGTGAGTCTTCCAGGGGCATGTGTTTTACTTTGCCCTGTCCAGAAACAAAATGGCTTGTTTCTTAACATGCTGTCGATTGAGAGGTATACAGTTAGCTGCTTTACAACCAGTTTTTTTTTTCTAGTAGTTTTTACTGGAGTAGACAAAATTTAAATTGGCCTGTTGTTCTGCTTGCAAGTTTTTTTCCATCAGGTATTTATGCTCCATGGCGGGTGGCGGTCCCTTGTTGGCCGACATTACCAGACTCCGTGGTCATTAAAGACACCCTCCCTCTCATTCCCCAGTGGACCACTGGGTTCCTGGGCCTGGGGGCCTCATCTAGCCACAGACCCTAATTTTCATGGTTTTCTCCCCTTCCTACCCGAGGCCATAGACTGCAGTTGCCCATGTGCGTGGAGGTGTTCATGTGCACCGCGGCTCAGGTGATAGCCCCTTCTGCCCACTCAGCCTATTGCCAGGTTCCCCCCTCTGGCATGGGACTGCCACCTAGCTTTCACTGGGAGGCAGCCAAGCACCAGGGAAACCCCTACATCCCTTCCCTTGGAGGAGAGCTGCCTGCTGACTGCTTCAATCCACTCCTCTCCCTCCCCCCCAGCCGGCCCCTGGCAGCCCAAACCTGGGTCGCCTGTGTGGCACGAGGTATGGTATCCAATGCCTCAGCCCTCAGCACCACCAGGCTGGCTATGTGCTTACAAGTTTTAATCTCAGCTTTTAGGATAGTAGTGGCATTAGCAGCTTCATTATTTCAGGGATGATTCCAGTAGACCTGAATTATACACTGCTGTGTTAAAAAAAAAATGTAATCGCTGGCCCTCAGGCGCAGCAGTTGTGTTTCCACTTTTGATGCCAACAACCCGGGTTCGGAAACAAACCCAGGAGTCAGAGGGCTGGCTGGGGGAGTAGGATTGAGTGTCCAGTTGACTGCTCTCCTCCTCCAGGCAAGAGGGTGGGTAACTGGTCAGTGCTTGACAACCCCCTTGGGGAGGTCAGGAGGCAGCAACTGGAACTTACAGAGCTAGAGAGGCATGCCAGACATTGGCATGAGCATGCCTCACATCATTTCATGCCATGCCTCCCACCCAATAAAACCTTGAAAATTACTGGGGTATGTAGGAAGATGTCCACCCTGCCAAGCCCCACGAAGTGAACTGAGGCAATCTGACCCCAGATCACCTTTCAATCTCTGGTTGGGGAGTAGCTCCCCCTTCCCACCAACCCTGCTCTGGGGGGTATGCCAGGGATCACTCTGGGGTGGAGGATAAGTCCTAGGGTCCCAGGGGATGGGTTGATAGGGTAGGGCTAACCAAATACCAAAAGAAAAAAATTTCTGGTGGCACTGCGAAAGCAGCATGTGACATTCCCCCTTGGCGTAATCCTCAGACTCAAACAGCAAGTCCACATTACTAAATGGGAATGAGTATACAGAAGCAGAAACCCATTGCTATCATACTGGAATTTGTGCAGGCTATGCTGAAGATGAGAACTGTGGGCACTAGCTTGCACATGGGGGTTGTGTGATGGACAATGTACATATATGGTCAAAGCAGAGACTGATGAGAATTTTGGTGTAATCTGCTGCTTTGCCCACATGCTCAACCTGGTGGTCACTATTATGTCTATCCCCTCTTGTTTTGGTCAGATGCACCTCCAGCCTTTGCTGTAATCAAACTGGATACCCAGAGCCCCAAAGGCAGTGACTTAATTCAGCTAAACGGAAATTCCCATTAGACAGTCACTAGATGGCTTGTGTTGCTTTTGACTGATATTCACAGCTTTCACTACTCAATGGCCCTGCTTTATACAGGCTGACTTTTTCTCATACACTATACAACAAGCACAAACACTCTACATCATAGTTTTGGGACTGGCAATGCTGTGATGACAGCATATGCCCTCTGTGGGCATTTTCACTGTTACATCACGGCCACCAAGCAACTGTGTAAAGTGCAAGAGTGCCTTTGTCTTGCCCAGCATTGCCTTATACAGAATGTTAGCATACTGTGGACTTCATCCTGCTTCCTGCTTCATGCTGTCATGCATCCTTGAGCAGAAGTGGGCCCTTCTTGAGATGAGGTAATCCGAAAGGGTTCACCAAAAAGAGAAACAGCAAAATGCTGTCAAGTAAGTTTGCAAACCAAGTGCAGTTTATTCACAAAATATGTGAGCAGCCAGTACAAATAATCACTGACCTACTAACACAGCATGTTGAGTCTACTCCAGGCTCTTCATCAGGGGGCCCCTCGATAAAGAGTCTGCATAGACCAGCATTGCTTGCTAACAGAGAATCAGGCCATATTCATCAGATGGTGATAGGTCCTATTGATCAGCTGACCAGTGAGCATAAGAGTTGGTTTACCTGACTGTAAGACAATAAGAATATTATTTTTGCCACAATGCTTGACCCCCATTTTAAGTGTGAGGTCATGCACCTTGCAGTGGTGAGCTACAAGCTCATAATCTTTGGGTGCAGCTGTGTACATAGTTCATGTACAACATGTGGGGTCTGGTAACAAAAGCTGTGTGTTAAGGGATAACAGGATCACACCTGCCTCTGCTGGTGCTGAACCAATAATAACAGTACAAGCCGTCACTGATGAAAGTGACCTTACCTCACAGCTTCAGCTGGGTTTCGACAATATTCAGCACTGGTTCCAATCTAACCAACTTTTACTCAATGCCAAAAATACAGTCACCTGTCAGAGGTTTTCCAGACTCACTCCTCTCCCTTCATTTCACACCCTTGACGGTGCTATTATTGAGGATGTATCCTCTTTTAAGTACCTCAGGATCTGGCTTGACTGTCATCTTGATTTCTTGGTTCATATTGATGTCATACACCAAAAGCTCCACCCCAGGCTTGGTGCACTGTACAGGAACAAAGCAAGTATTTATTTATTTGTTTTTGGTAACTGGGTAAGTGCACTAGACATAGGAAATGCCCATTTTCAGGCATGACTTGGGAGGGTACAAACAAGAATACATACAAAATACAAAATACAGTTACAGTCAAATGCGAAGTAGAAAGTTACATAAAATACAAGACCGTAAAGCAGTACAAAGAGAAACACACAATCAACATGGTCTGCAAAATACACTTCAGCAATGTACAAATGTATTGTAACTAAGTATAGCAAACACTGTGGCACAGTGGTCAGTGATAGAAATAGTACAGTTATCTGTGATAGTAAATATATAAATCAAATAAGTGAAGGCTATATCATAAGGATGGACATTATTAACAGCAAGTACAGTGAAGTACACTAGGTGCCCCCTAGTCATATGAAAAGAGTATTAATAGCAACTGAGGGAGTAAGAGAGGGAAAAGCAACATTAATGATAGGTGGGACAAGCAAGAAGGAGGGCAATAAGTGTAAGGGAAGAAATTTCAACTTTCAACTTTAATGGATAAGAAATTGAGATAAAAATATCTCTTTTTCAATTGTATCCAACAATCGACATAGTAAACACAAAGTACAACATTTATATACATCTACAAACTTCATAAGTTACATCAAAAAATACAGTAGGCAATTGCAAAGTGTCCATGCAATACAATAGCACAATTTATCCATAGCAGTTACAATGCTTATTATATAAGCTGGCCAAAGATGATCTAAAATGTTCAAAAGGCAATAATACAAACACATTTAATTGTTTGCCTATTCAATCCCATGTTCTGGGAACTGAGACTGATAAAGTTCTGACCCCAAAACTAGTTTTGCTTCTTGGAACATATAAGGATGTCCTGACTGAAGATCTTAGACAGTACTGTTGCACTGGTTTGGTTTCTATTAACTTCAATAAGAATTCAGGGAGAGACTGTATTATGAATTTATAAACAAATAGGTTCCAATGTATATCCCCCCTGGCAGAAAATGAAGAAAAACCTGACACTTGAAATAATACACAGCAATGGGTTCTGTAAAGCAGGTTAGTTATAAATCTTAAATTGCTATTAAATAAGACATCCAGTGAATTAAATAATGATTTCCTTGCATTTTTGTAAATAATGTCTCTGTAGTCCAATATTGACAAGAACATAGAAGTAACCAACAGTTTCCTGATCTTTAGGTTAAATAAAGACTTATTCCTATAGAAAAATCCCAGTAAGCTCTTCCGCTTATTAGATATGTTATTTACGTGCAAGTCAAAAGTCAGGTGTGTATCAAGTATTATCCCTAGATATTTATAGGATTCCATGTGATCTGTAGAAACTCTAGACATTTGTACTGATTTTTTACTAGTCATATCTTTGGAGTTTTTCCTTTTAAATAAATTGGACTGAATAGAATCAGCATGTGTCCTGAGGCATAGAGCATGCCAAGAAAAGTCCCATATCAACCAATAAGAAAAAGTACAGTGAAAATATACCAAACACATCAAAGGAATGTACAATGTACCTTATAAGAATAGAATAATTAGCCTAAATTTATTATCATTAGAGACTTGTCAGCTACGTGGGGATTTGTCATTTCTCTATGACATTATTCAGGACCATGTCTTAATGTCAGATCTTGGATTTCTATTCAAGGATAATACACATAATGCCAGAGGTCACCCACTTCAATTAGAAATAACTTTAATTACATGAAGAGAAACTTTTTCTTCACGCTATGGGTAATCAATCCCTGTAATAAATTGCCACTCAGCATTATTATCAGTAAAAATAAAAAGGAATTTAAAGCTATATTGGATGTGTTTTTGCTATCTGGCATATCATTTTCATATTATTGACTTCTGCTTAGTATGAGGGCAGCTATGGGCCTTTGGCCCTCTTGCTCTCTTTGAACCTTAGTATGAATAGTGGTCAGGAGAGTTCATGATGGAAGGAAGCAGGAGCAGCAGTCAGCAAGCAGTAGTTGTCTTTTTAGTAGGTGTTTAAAGCTAGCATGAGTAGAGGTGAGGTGGACATTTGTGGGAAGAGAGTTCCAGTATACAGGTGCAAAGTGAGAGAAAGCTTGGGCACCCATAGCTGTTTTGCATCTTGGCACTTGAAAGAGCAATTGATCACCAGAGCTAAGAGCATGGTGGGGGTTTTGAGGGATGAGCATCTGGGCTAAAGAAGGTGGAACATCAGATTGAGCAATACTGTCAGTCAGGACACCTAGTGCGAAATGACGGTGGGTCATGGATGATAGCCATTGAATGCTGTTGTACAGATGACTGTGGTGGGTGCGGTGACTTGAGCCCAATGCAAAGTGACATATATTGTTATATGAGGTGTTTCA
Source organism: Neoceratodus forsteri (assembly GCA_016271365.2). Lineage (NCBI taxonomy): Eukaryota > Metazoa > Chordata > Ceratodontiformes > Ceratodontidae > Neoceratodus > Neoceratodus forsteri. Next base: position 562,386,869 of record CM057458.1, read on the forward strand.
TTTAAGTAGACTGATTGGATGCCCCAGAATATGTAACTGAGCTATAGGTGAGGGCTGGCAAAAGTATGCCCTGGGTTTTGGCTACTTGGGCAGAGGGGGTGAGGGCATATCTATTTCTGTAAGCCAGTCCGCTCTTGGAATTAACAGCTTTATAAGTGAGAAAGATGTGAAGGTCGAAGTCCAGGGAGGGGTCAAGAGTGATACCCAGGTATTTCAAGTATTGCACATTACTGAGAAAGGAGACATCAGTGCAGGAAACTGCTAGCTGGTTAGTGCAATTATTTAGTCTAGGGGCAGAACCAAAGAGCATGGCTTAGGTTTTGTCAGTATTTAGTACAAATTTATTCCGGGAAATGCAGTCTTGAATACAGCAGAAGTCAGAATATAGGGTAGAGTTGAGGTTGGGGATGTCCTTGGCACTGTAATAGAGGACGAGGTCATCAGGATAGAGAAGGGATGAAGAGTGGGTGGCATTAAAAGAGACATCTTTGATAAAGATAGAGAAGAGAAGAGGTCCAAGGATGGAACCTTGTGGTACTCCAATGTTGCTGGTGGAGAGGTCAGATGATGTGGAGCAGTATTTAACATATTGCTTTCTGTCAGAGAAATAGCTTTTATGCCAGGCAACTACGTCTGGGAAGAAACCAAGGGAAGACATTTTGGCCATAAGTAAGGTGTGGTCAACAAGATCAATGACCTTGGTGAGGTCATAAAAGACCGTCTCTGTTAGAAGGACTGAATCCATGGCAGTTTTGGCATCATTCATATACTTGAGTAGAGCAGTAGTTGTGCTATGGCCCTTTCTGAAGCCATGCTGAGACTCAGAAAGAAGATTATGATCATGGAGAAATGCAGTAGTTTGGAGGGAGACACATTTTTCTAATATTTTACAGGTACTTAGGACAAGAAGTATGGCAATAGGTCGATAGTTATGGATTGATTTGGGGTCTCCTTTTTTAAAAACTGTGACCGTCCTTGCAGTCTTCCAGAAATGGGGAACTATCCCAGTGCATAGTGATAAATTCCAGCCAGTGGAGCAGCAACAAGAGGCATAACCTGCTTACTGTCCACCGTAGAATTGTTTTAAAGCTGATTCTCCCTTTTTATGTTGGCTCACACTTGCGCGCCAGCCAACATATTGCATTAGTAGCAGATTTGGAGGTGCGGTCACTGTTGGGCGAATGCAGGGCACACATCAATAAATGTGTCCCTCATTCCCCAATAAGCCAGCATGCAGGGCCACACCAGGAATACATAATGTGGCGAGCACATCTAAGAAAAGGTCTGCTGCAATGAGAGCCAAGCTCATCATGCGGCAGCAATAAAACACGCCCTCCCTATGTGCATTTCCTGGTGAAGCCCTTCACATAAACATGGTGGCGCTGACTGCTGCCGCACAAAGAGCCGACTTCAGGGACAACCAATCCCCCTGACGGCATGCCCCAACCCACTTTATTTGACAACAGGGGGAGCCCACTCCCCATCAGCATAATGCACTCTCCCCAATTTAAAGCGTGTAATAAGGGGGTGCCCAATCCCCTTCGGCATCATGTCCCCCCTTCCCAGTTTAATTTGCCGACGAGGGAGCCAACTCCCCATCGGCATAATGTCCCCCCACATTTGTTGTGTGCCATCAGCTACAGAACTCCCCCCCAAAGAAAACACTCAGGTGGCATGCTCGGAGCCCCCCCTAGCATGCCAAATACCCCTGTAAAACAAAAACGGTCCTGCAATTTTTATTTTTTTTTTACATCCTGCAAACCAGAAAACGGTCCCTCATTGAGTCCAGTGGCCCTCCCCCAACCCGCGACCACCATCTGAGCACCCTGCCTCTCCACATCCCCCCTTACCCCCTACTTACCTCCGGAGCATTGTGCGACAATCTTTGGTGGACCGGGAACACATCTGCACTCTTCAAAGCCGACTGTGAACTGAAGAAATGCTGGTAAGCTGTATAATGGCATAAATAGGTTTTTTTTAAACTTTGGTGCATATCTCAGGCATTTTTGACAACAAATTTTCAACATGGTGTTATTGAGACCCCTCCTCATGAATTCAGTCACTGTCATGGCGTTATTTGGTCCCAAAAGGTGATTTTGTGGTCACTGCTCGGAATCACCTTTTGGGACCAATTAATGAAATGACAGTGCCACTGTTCATGAGGGGGGCTCTCAGAAAGCCTATGTTGCAAATTTGATGAAACAAACTTAAAAAAATGGCTGTTTTATGAGCGTGCATTGTGCAGTTTCCACGCACACTCATAACTTTGTGAATTTGTAATACGTTCACTCCAGATTTTCAAATTTGACATTTTTCTACACCTCCTTATGAACAGTACAGCTGTCATTTTACATATCCTGGCTGAAATGTGTTTTCGCATGTCCGATGCAATATAGTGCTGTCACTGTGTAAAATCAATTTTTGGGACAGTTTGAGAAAATGATGGTGACACCGTTAATGATTAGAGGTCCTAAAATGCCTATGTTGAAAATTTGGTGACGAAAGTCCATAAAATGACTGTTATAAGTGTGCGTTGCGCAGTTTCCACGCACCCTTGTAACTTCACAAATTTCCAATATTTTCATGCCAGATTTTCAACACTGCCATTTTTTCACACCTCCTTATGAACAGTACAGCTGTCATTTTTCACAGCCTGCCCAATATGTGTTTCTGCACCTGTGGCACACAATGGCATAGTTGCTGTGGGAAATCAACTTTTGGGACAGATTAACAAAATCACAGTCCCACTGTTCATGAGGGGAGGTCCCAAAATGCCTATATTGAAAATGTGGCTAAAGAAATTCCCAAAATAATTGGGTTACAGACATGTGTTGTGCAGTTTCTATGCATGCTCATGACTTCACCAATTTTTCATATTTTCAACACTGCCATTTTTTTTACACCTCCTCATGAACAATACAGTTGTCATTTTTCACATCCTGCCCAAAATGTGTTTTTGACCCTGTGTCACCAAATGGCATAGCCGCTGTGCAAAACCACCTTTCAGCTAATGAACTGATTGTGCCGCTCTTCATGAGGTGGGGTCACAAAAAGCCTATGTTGAAAATTTGGAGTGAAAATACCAACAAATGCCTACAATGTTAGGGTTTCCAACTGTAACACCCTACCCTGTAGACACTGACAGGCATCAGGGGTATGACTTGGGATCATTGGCTGTAATGCTCATGCTATTCCACCCCCACCCTGCAGCCAATGACAGGCATTGAGGTGTGCCTTGGAGTGTTTTGCCCTAAAGTTCACCCCATTCTCCTATACTGCACCCATCTCATGTATTTCCTTATGGAATGGGGTAAGTATAAGGCCCAAAGACCACAAAAGCACACCATGACACTTGTCAGTGTCTACAGGATAGGGTGAGGTAAAATGCCGTGAGTGTTATATCTGACGACCCAAAGCACATCCCAATGCCTGTCAGTCTCTGTAGGGTGGGGATGGGGTTGGCATCATTTCAATACTTCACTGCCATTCCTATTGTGCATCTCTAACTCCTGCACTACCAATGCCAATGCCAGCAAGACTACATTCAGCATTGACAAATGCTTATTTTGATTATGGTGACAAAGTCTATAGGTGAGCTCCTAAATCCTCCTTTGGCAGACAGGACCCCTCTTCCACTGTTTTTGTTGTTTTGCGTTAGATTGTTCCCCTCGTATCCACCATTGCTCACTCTGCTCTGCCCTTTCACTCCCTTGTCTCAATGCCTGGCGTCTTCCCTACTGTACCTCCTTTCTATCTCTGGAACACTCTACCATTTCATATCAGACACTCCCCTTCCCTTCTTCTCCTTAAATGTGCTCTCTCCCACTCGTCCATGTTTCCTGTTCCTGTCAAAGCTAACTTCCCCCTTTTGCCCCCCAAATGATCCTCTTGCTCAGTTAGTTTTCAGACAGTCCCAGCACTTTATCTTACCTTTGCCTTTCTCTCCCTTTCCTCTTGCACTTTCCCTCCTTCTTCCTCTTCTTCATTTTCCCCTCCCCCCAGGTATTTTTGTTAGTCAATTCTGTTTTATTCATCTGTTTGTTTGAGATGAACTACCTGTTTTCCCTGTCTGCCCTGTTACTACCCTGTATTACTGACCTGTATTTGCTTTAACAACACTATATTATCTGCTTATTTTACACACTCTGAATACCTCTCTCAGCCATTGTACTATTCTTACATTGTATATCTACTTAATTTTATACTTTGTATACCTATTTAATCCTATTGCTCTGTAACTTCCCTACTTCCTTTCCCCTGGGTCACACCTGGAAATGAGCCTTGGCTCAGTGTGACTCTCCCTGTTAACAATTTAAAATAAATAATAATACATATATATATATCTATATATATAAATTCTGGTTTGGTTCCTTTCCATCCTACCTTACATCCCTATTATCCTCTCCCTTAGCTTCTTACTACTCTCTACAATTAATACTTATCATTCCATCACTATTCCTACTAGAAAATCTACGGTTGGTCAATTAAGCAATAAAACACAAGGGGTGTGGGTTCTCAGGAGGATTATATGGCTGGAGTGCTTTGCCCATGAGGTGGGCAAACCACTCCAACCGTGGTAAATCCCCTGAGAACTCACATCCCCCAAGTGGCTTACTGAGATTATACCAAGTATTGCTTTTTTTTATTATTTAAAAAAAAAACAGTACTTGGCCAGTCAGTAGTACAGCAGTTTTTGTTTTGTTTTCTTTCACTGATGCACAGAACTGCTGTTTTACAGTCTCCGTTTAGCGGGGAAACAAGATGGCAGTTGCAGTTCCATGATTTCGCTGTTGAATTTTTTTTTTTTGAAGATGCGGCTGACTGGCACTTTTTCCATTGGTAATGCTAGATTTTACAACAGTGGTAAGGTGCCAGCCTGCTGTTCTGATTGGTTGTTCTGAGAGGTGCATGGTATAATCTGCTTTCTCAAATCTCTTTCTTAAATGTTGGTCCTCCAGTTCCTTCTCAGTTTGTTTGGCCTCTTCAGCCCTCTCCTTAAAGTCTCTCCTTCATGACTATTTTCCTTCTTCCTGCAACTGTCCATGACTCTCTTCCTCACCACTGCCACCACTAGTTCTACTTTCACAATCTGTTCCCTTCATTATCTGTAAGTATCTTATCCTGATTTGTCTTCAGTTTTAATTAAGCTCCTTGATATATTGTATTTTCTATATATTTGCTTGATATATTGTATTTACTGTATATGATTTCCCACATTCCCTACTCCCAGGATGCATCTGGAAATGAGCAGAAGTATGTCTCTCTTCTGGTGAAACTTTTGAAATAAATAACTAAATCGATCATTCAATCAGTCAATGCAGGAAGAGCAAAATAAGAGGCTTATGATGTAATCTCTTGCAGCTGAACATCTTCTAACTGTTAGCTCACTGAGCCTCTTGAGGCTTTCTCTGTAGACTTGCTGGGATATGGAGCAAAAGGCTAACCCTTTCCTCACAACTGGCACAGCTGGCATTAAAATATCTCCACTGACCCACTAACCAGTGTGCCTTCTGAGAGAAGGCTCAGCACACTCAAGGGTACAGAGGAGCCTCATTGGGCAACACTGGATCCAGGGTCATACAATAACTCATGTTCATTAAACTGAATTTACTGATGAGCAGGTCCAGTATGATGTCTAAATAGAAATTATTTAGGTGGTTGATTTGATATCTGCCTTTTTTTTCTCTTTGCCATATATGCAGCTGAGCTTGGCCTCCTGATCTTGTCTGAATAGATTTCTGGATCCTGCTTTTATTAATTCAGTTAAACAGCCCATGTATCCTTGCCTTAGGACTGACATGCCTGCTATATTCATTTACTTGCTGAATCCTGTCCTGCACGTGTTTCATAATTCAGGTCATGTTAGTTAAGTAATAAGATGCAACAGAGCATGTGTTGTGCTTGGAAAATTGTGTGCCTTGGGTAGGTTGGTCACAAGGTTACATGACCTCAACTACCCAAGAAGTGACATTATCCAAGTGTGACTCATGTCCTGGGGTGCATTATTGCAATTATGAAATGACTCATTTGTATGCACAAAAGCAATAAAACAGATACATGTTAAATCATTTTTAAAATGATTTTTGAATAAGTACAGTATATGCAAAAAGTTCTTATTTTATGATTTTCCCTGTAGGTGATACTACTGCTACATGTTGCTGTATTTTTCCTTAGTCCACTCCCTTCCCCTCTCTCAAGTAAACATTGGTGGGGATGAAAGGCAAGAAGTTGTTTCAATTTGCTGTACTGCCTGCATATTTCTGTAGTGTCCTCCCTTCTTACTCACATTGGAGTAAATGCCAACAAGTACCAGAAAGAGGACCTAGGAAGAGGACTGGGAAAGTAGATCAGATCGGGGTGGCACATCCGCCAGTCTGAAATTGCATGTGTGCTAGTGTCTTATGACTGGAAATGAGGGCATAGTGTAAAGCCACTTGGAATGGCACTTTGTGGTTCAGGAAGAAGGGAGAGTAAAATATGAAGAAAGTAGGTACTGACATGGGGAAAATATTTTTTTAATTGTTTATTGATTAGTACTACTAGCATGGGATGGATAGGTTATTATTTTTAATGTGGGTCATTCTACTGGCAGCATTGAAAGCAACCATTACAAGTGAGGGTAAAACAGTGCTGGGGGAGGTATGGTGACTTTGCTTTGTAATGTGGTTGTCTGTGTGCTGTAACTTTGCCCATTCTATTGTGCCGGGATAACATCACGGGTAAGGGCCCAGTTGACAAATCAGATTGCAGGATTTTCTCTTGCATTTTATAATGCATCTCTTCTACATGCAGTATGTAATTAGGACAGGTGACTCCTTGTGGCAGAAAACCTGTGCATTTGATCATACTACTATCATAATTTATAATTCCCCTTCTTGTGCAGTACATTTTGTGAAGTGTAGTTGGTTCTGCAATATCATCTGACTGTAAAATGGATTCTACAAGTTTGTTTTGTATCAGCCTATACAGTATATGCCACTTTCCTATTGGTCATTCTCCTGTAAGAAGCCTGTTACAATACACCCATCACCATCATCCTTTCCAATAATGCATTCTCCTGAAAGAAGTCTTCTAATAGGCATTACACCACTTTCCCATGGTGCATTCTTTTTAAAGGATAACAATAACTAAGCATGACTTCCGTCTCCTTTACAGTGTCAGTCAACAAGATGATGCAGAACATCCAGAGATATCACAGTATATTATAATAATTCACCATTTATCCCAATGGGATTGCTGTGATATTTCCAATGTATCCAGATACATAGTGCATCTAGTCATTGCCCACCACTGCATGTGTTCTCCTACAGTAAAACAAACCTGCCACCTTTCTCCACTTGTGCCCTACTTGAAAGTAGCCTGTAAAAAAAGCCTGTTACCAGTCTCCAAGTGATCCTTCTCTTGCAAGAAACTTTATTGTAAGCCTGTCACCAGTCTAAATATTTGTGTTCACCTGCAAGCATTGGTTCTGATTTGTTTAAGCCAATAACAAAATGTTTGTATTAAAAACAGAAGAAGCTCTAGCTAAGCATTTTACAATTTTATTGCTATTGCTGATATACAATTTTTTTTAACATTGGTATAAAGTAGAACTCAAATAAGATTTTGTAAAGCATTCAGAAAAAGAAACTATGCAAACCTTTTCATAGGAGTGTTTTTAAATATGAAGGCTTCTACAAGGAAAGGCATACAATACTATACTCTGCACTGCAGTATCTTTTAAAAAGTCAGAGGTCACACTATTAAGCCTCGGTGAAAACATACAGAATTGTATTGTATCATTCATATTCTGCTAAAATGTTTTACAGGCTTTCCGGCAGGGGAGCTTCAAAAGCCATTCTTTTGGGGAGTGAATTATCCTCGGTAAGTAATAAGCACACACAGTGAAAAGGAGAAATGTGTCAGTGTGATTGCTCCTCTTGACTGTCATGAAATGTTTGCGAAGCATGCTTGTTTCTGTGTTCTAATGAACACTGGGTCTGTATCTCTCATTAGCATGGTTTATAAAATCTTGGGAACATGGTGTGGTTTGTACATAATGGGAAAAGTCACAGTTCTTTCTCCACAGAACTATGCTGCTTGGAGAAATACTGAGTCAAATATGACAAAAATGTAAAATAAAAATTCAATACCCTCCCCCACACCAGACAGCCAAACACACTCCCAATGCTCAAGTCCCACCACTCAGTCAAATAAGCCATAAGAACCCCCACCCAACCCCTACCTGGTTCCCATCAACCTCCTTCCCCACCAATACCCAGAAAAAAATGTGCCTACAATAAAGAAAATGGTCCCCCAGTTTTATTTCAATATGGAAAGCATGCAAAGTATTGCATTGGCGCAGATGGGATTGATGTTGGCTGTAAAAACTGCCACACTACAGCTGTCTCAGCCTGAGGAATAGTACTGGCATGGAAACTAAATCATGGGTGTGGGGTAAAAGGGTTAAATGACATATCAACATTATATTTATTTATATATTTGTTCACCAGGTAGGTGCATTTGTCCCAGGGACTGTTTTCAGGGATAGCCTGAGTCATGAAGATGGCACACAACAGTACAGTAGGAATGTAGTACATATAGTGCACTTTGTAAACAGATTTAGCAAATAGGACAGCTGTACAGTGCAGTCTGACTACATAAACAGCAGTTTGAGGTAAAAAGGCATTAGTTAGGATTGGCAGATAGTGAATACATAACATACAAATCAAAAGTTATTGGTAATGCGTGGTCTTTTGAAGTCATTGGCAGCCTTTAGGCATTCAATATTTATGCAGACATGTGCAACTGAATTACATCCTTGTTTTTTTAATGGACAGCACAAGTATTTGCCAAGACATTACTCTTTTGAAAATTATCATAGGATCTTTAATTTCAGTGTAAACACCCATCTGAGATGGGCAGATGGGACCTTCATTTAACATCTCATCTGTAAGATGCCAACTTAAACAAAGCAGCAGTCCTTGGTGCTGCAGTGCAGTGTCAGCACTGATATGAGCACAAGTCACCTTGATATAGTCATTGTTGTGCAGCAGGTGGAATATAGGCCCTTAGTCTCTTTTGCCACTACAGTACTATCAATCAATCAAGTTTATTTTATACTGGCAAGAGTGTGAGCAAACATGCCCATTTTCACAGTTGTTCAGGTTACAGAGTATCACAGCAGATACAGCAAAAGAAAAATACAAGAGCGGAAATAACCATATTTACAACAAATTTAAATGCAAATTAAAAGGTATCCTGTGATGTGGACTATCTGCAAGTGGACGCCTGCCAAAATGGCAACCCAGTTCTGGCACAGGAAGAACAGGGTGAGGGTGTGAGGAAGGCGACAGGATGGGAGAAGCTGGCGCATATAGTGACAGGACATGGCTATATATATGTGTGTGTGCAGGGGGGGAGCGAGCATAATGGAAGGGAGGGAGGGTTGGCCTGGCATGCTTGGCATGAGTCTGCCAAGCTGGCCCCATAGCACAGTGGGGGGGAGGCAGCCTAAACTGTGAGTATTCCGTGTTCAGGTCTGGGCACGGCTACATGTTTGTGCGCCCAACCCGTAATTTTTTTTTTACCAGAATTTGCACACACACACCCCGACATGCACCACCCTGGAGTTAAGAATCCTTTAGTAGGGGGGGTCTGGGGTGCAGTCCCCCACATTAACATTATAAATCTAAGTCCCTGACGCCCAGGCATGTACATCGCCGAAATTTGATTTTCCGCGATGTACCATCACCATAATGATGGTCGCCTTTCGGCAATCTGGCAATTTGGCAATTTGTATGTAACTGTATTTGTATGTAATTTGTATGTAATGTATGTAATTTGTATGTAACTTTCCTCCGGGTCGCCCCTGAAAAAGGGACCTCCGGGGCCCAGCGGGCTCACCCGGTCAACAAAATTCAATAAATAATAAATAATTGCCATTATGATGTAGAACCAAATTAAAACAGTCATAAATGTCAGTGAGGATGAGGGAGATAGACAGTGGGAGGCGAGGTAAAGATTAGACAGTAAACACAGAACTTGGGAGGAGAGGCTGGGGGTGTGGATGGAGAAAAAAGAGGCGATGTAAGGTATGCCCTGTGGGGAGAGGAGTGGAACCTCACAACTGCTGTATGAAACTTACCACAGGGGGCACTTACTAGAATAACTCTCCAGCAGCAAACTGTTTGCAGAGGCAATAAATAAGGGGAAGAAGCCACAGGACTGGGTGCCAGGAGGTAGGTTGCTGTAAAGTTTTGCACCCTGATAGCAGATGGAGTTTTGTGCTTGTGTGGTATGAAGGAAAAGAACTTCAAAAATTTGGCTGGTGCTCCCTCTGGTGCCATGCTCGGGGGCAGATTTGGGGGAAAGGTCCAAAACACTTGGTGGCAATAAATTAAGATTAACCTTGTGTAGAAAAATAAGTGTTTTAAGTTGAAACCTTCCTTCCAGGGGTAGCCATGAGAGAGTAGGTAGAGGGAACAATGATAGGTGGACCAGGGGAGGCCAGTGCAGAAACGTGCAATGTTGTTGTAAGAGGTTCTCAGTTTGGAGAAAAGAATAGATGGGGGCCGGTAGACTGTGGAGCCATATTCAAGAAGGGGAAGGAGCAAGCAAGGCGAGATCTCGAGGCTGGAAGAAGGAATTTTCTGATCCGGAATAGCAGTCCAAACCTCATGTTTATTTTCTTGATAAGATTAGTAATGTGTTCTTGGGAAGTGAGGTGTGGGTCAAGAACCAAGGCCAAATATTTAAAATCTTCAACTTTATCTATACTGTTCCCATGAGGGTCAGAGAGGGTGAGATTTAATTCTACAATTTTTCTGGGTCCTGCAAAGAGCATATACTTAGTTTTGTTAGAGTTAAGAACTAGGTTTCCATGAAGGAACCAAGAGTGGAGCCTTATGAAGTCAATTTTCAGGTTAGAGAACATGGTGTTGGAGTTTTTATCACTGCAGTATAGAGCTGCATCATCTGCATAGAGAACTATATTGGTGTTTTGACAGATTTTGGGGTGATTATTAATGAAGAGAGAGAAAAGCAGGGGGCCTAAAATAGAACCCTGCGGGACGCCACAATTAATTTGGCAGATGGATGAGAGTACCCCTTTTATGGTTGTCCTGTGAGATCTATTTGAGAGATAGCTGTCTACCCAGCAAACTATGTCCCGGGATATATGAAGGCAGGAGAGAGAGTCTAGGAGGAGGCTGTGATCCACCAAATTGAAAGCTTTGGTCAAATCAATGAATAGTGACCCTGAGTACTGATCATTGTCGCTTGCTTTACTAATATCATTGGTGAATCTGACTAAAGCCATTTCTGTGCTGTGGCCAGCTCTGAAGCCGTGCTGTGCTTCAGTAAGCAGATTGTGTTCTTGAAGAAAAGAGATTAGTTGTGAGTGAGCAACCTTCTCGACTATCTTGGAAAGAGGAGCTAGAAGTGAGATAGGGAGTTAGCTCCCTACATCACTCCTGGACCCCGATTTGTATAGGGGATTGATTGTACTATTTTACTGTGGAAATCCACAGTGTGGAGTGTGCATGCATGACCTTCTAGCCCAGAAGCAAGAGTACTACTCCCCCGATCCAGCCACACAAAGAGACTGTGCACTTCCTAATAGGAACTCACCAAAGCATTGATGGATATCCCCTCAGAAGTCAGCATACCCAACATGTATTGCTGTGCAAACTGCCAAGTACAGTGAAGCATCAATACTGGTGCTTAGCATTAGCAGTGGGTGAGTACAACCCACAGCAAGGACTACATGCAGATGCTCTGGCACTTTGATCAAGGGATCTTCATCTGGGGGCAGCTTTGTTTCCTACCCACTGATCTGCACTGACACACAATTTTATATACATGTACATAAGTGTAAGAAACCAACCTTTTTGTACTTTACTACTACCTTTGCCATGCCTATCAAAAGACAGTCATTATCTTGCTAGCATGACCTTTGTAATAATAAGGTTTCCAATGACAATGTTATTCCAAAAAGATCAAATTACCGTGTAAGTATTCCCCATAGAAGTGTAAAAATAACATTGCATCTTTGTTAGAGGAATATGATAGCAAGCTAATAACCTGTGAGGTTGAAGATTGCTACAGTACTATCTGAAGTAATGCATTCCATAACAAAGGTGAAATAAAAACCTCTGTTCACTTCTGTCTTATTTGATGTTCCAGATACTAGCTGCAGGCACTTTAATGCATACCCTTAGGACCTAAGGATGAGTAAAAGTACAGTCTGAGAAAAGGAGATGGTCATCTCAGTAGAAACTCATTGGTAGACTGGCTTTAACATTAAAGGATTAAAACGATTTGAAAATATTATGTTGCTGCACACTGAGGAAATGTGATTTGGTGTCTACAAAGAACACATTATGACTGAATCTCTGCAGGCTTGCCCATTAGATTGTAGATAATTTCCTGTCTGGGCATAGGGAAAGGGCAATGTATCTCCTGGTTGAAAACGTAATGGAAATGTATTTAATAATTTACGCATTTGTGCCCTTCTGTTGCAAGCTGTTTATCTTATGACTTCAAGTGAGTGATTAGTTCAGTCCCAGATGGAGCCCCCTAGTCTCTGATCTGTGCCATTCCATGGAAAACACTTAAAAAATGTATTTTCTTTTATTGTAAATGCTACCCGGTCCTTAAGATTTGTCACTGATTTAAAAAAAAAAAAAATAATGTATATTATAACAGGAGCATTTCCATTTTTAACAAAATGACAGCTAGCAATTTAAAAATAAGTTCTGTCAAGTGGAAGGCAGAGTCATACAGACCTGTGGAGAAGTACATACTGTACTTTTTTCTTGCAGGGCTTTAAGCTATGGAGCAATTGGAACAATTGTTGGACATGAGCTGACACATGGCTTTGATAATAATGGTGAGTATTGACAATGGACTAAAACTTGAATGTATTATATACTGTATGTTTTAATACAGCACTCTTACAAATAAATGGCCATAATTAACCAGAATAATCTTGGCCTATGATGTATCTGAAATAGAAATAAATGACTACGGTGTGTCTGGAGTGAAAATGACATGTTCATTTTCACATTAGATGTGCCATGACCAGTGACACTGAAACATTGTACTCACAGTTATATTGTAGAATCAACAGTTGCCACCATTCTCCACCAAAATGCCATTTCCTCAATTTGATGTTCAAGGTTCAAGTTTATTGTATATTGAAACAGGATATGATCATTAGACACAGTCCATTTTCAAGATAGTCCCGATTAAGAAAATTACAAAAACCATGGTCACAGTTAAATAATAATTATAATAAAAACATGAAAATGACCTGCATTTTATTAAACTTTTGCCTCAGACCATATGAAAATAGTGCATTTGTTTCATGGAAACTCTCAAACACACAGTCACTTTAGCATGCTTACCTGAATTTGGGTAAAACAATACTGTTTGAGGCTGGTAAGGGGTTCTCTGTGGCACTACATCCTTTGAATCTGCAATCAGATTTAGTTTCAAAATCTTCTGGTTAGTCATATAAATGCTCCATATTTTTTTGGCAGACTTTTCCCATCATTTTCATGTTACTTTGGTTATAGCCAATTTTTGTCCCAATATAGAAATGTTATGGCAAGGAGAGCTTCAGTAGCAGACAAGTAGTGGAATTGCAGTATAATGTGGGGAGTGGTGCAATGCAGTGGCTGTGGGGCAGCCATATTCAGGCAGACCTTCTGGACAATGAGGTGCTGCCCTATCTGCATGCATCTCTCTGGACTGCGGGATGAGGTAGCCAGACTCAGAGCGGAAGTAAACTGGGTCAGGAGTACCATCACCCCTATCCAGAGACTACCCAGTCCAATGCAACTGCCTCAAAGGATGCCGAGAACGCAGGAGCACTTGGATGACAGTGGGCTCAGGGAGGGTTAGAGCAGTCAGGCAGAGGCACATCCCAGATCCTATTCCACTTCAAGAACTCATATGCCACACTGGCAAATGAGGACAACCAAATAGAGGTACCCAGAGAAGTGGAAGGAAAGGATGTGGAGGTTAGCCAAGGAGGTGACCTCAGCGGGGAAAGCAGTGGACCCCAGAGGAGGAGGAAGCGAATCCTGGTGGGGGACTCCATCATAAGAGGGATCCAGCTAGGAACACAGGAGGGGGAGGACAGGGAGGTGAGGTGCCTACCAGCTGCTATGGCATGGAGGGATGGAAGGAAGATCCTGGGGATCACTGGGAAGGCAAGACAGGAGGGTGAGCTGGATGTCATTACACACCTAGGTACTAATGACCTGGCAAATGGGGAGCCAAAGGAAGTTCAGGAAGAGTTTAGGAAACTGGGAGGGTCTCAAGCAAGTAGCTACTCTGTCACTTTCTCGAAGTACTACCTGTGAGAGGCAAGGAGAGCATAGAGTGCATGCACCAGGAACTTTAACTCATGGTTGAAGAACTGGTGCTGTGAGGAAGGGTTTGGATTCATTGGGGACTGGGGACCCACCTGGAGGGATGGAGGTTTGTTCAAGCCTGATGGCCTGCATCCATCCTGGAGGGAATCCAAGCACTCAATGATAAGTTTAAATGCTACATTGACACATTTAAACTAGCAAAGGGGTGGCAGGCCAGCAAGGATGGTACCCCATTGTTCACCCCCCACAGCTAGCAGTGAACCAGTGAACCAGAGGAGTGGCGCACTTTGCAAAGCAGTGCAAAAGATGGAGATTAGTGTCCAAGAGGTGGATAAGCAGAAAGGGCAAAATTCAGCAGAAGGGCAGACAGCAAGGAGAACCAGGGATAAATGACAAGCAAGGAAGGGGCTGGAGTAGAACAGTGAAACAGTCTAGGAGGTCAAATCATGGAAAGCCTATGTGCAAATGCCAGGAGCCTTAGCAACAAGATGGAAGATCTGGAGGCTGTCATGGTACAGTCAGACCTGGACATTGTGGCCAACACTGAAACCTGGTGTAATGATAACCATGACTGGGAGATGGCCATACCTGGCTACAACATATTCAGAAGAGACAGAGCAGGCAGGAAGGAGGAGGAGGCACTGTATGTGAAAATGACATAAGGGCCACAGAGATCCAGGAGGAACAAAATGGGGAGAGATACTGTGGGTTAAGCTGGAAAGGAAAATGGGGCAGCCATCCGCACAGGTGTGGTCTATAGACCACCAGCCCAGGAGGAAGAAACAGATAGGGAGTTGATGCTAGCCATCCAAAGGATGGCAGACAAGGGTGAGGTAGTACTGGTTGGAGACTTCAATATTCCAGACGGGACTGGAGCATCCCAGCAGCAGCATCAACTAGGAGCAGATTTATCCTGGACTCCTTCAGGGTGCCTTCCTCAAGCAACTGGTCATGGAACCAACTCGGCAGAAGGCAATACTGGACCTTGTGCTCACAAACAGGGACAGTGTGATGGGGGTAACAGTGGGGAGCACCTAGAAACAGTGACCACCAGTCATGTGGTTTGAAATCACAGAAAGAGCAGAAGCAAACCACACAAAACACGATCCTGGATTTTAGGGGCAGACTTTGGGAAAATGGGGAGATACTTGAAAGAGGCATTAAGGGAATGGGACAGGAATCAGGGGTTGAGGAACAGTGGGCAGTATTTAAAATGGGATTACAAGAACAACATAATTATGCATTAAGCAGGTTAGCAAGAGGAAAGGAAGAGGAGACCATTATGGTTTTCCAAAGAGGTAGCAAAGAAAGTGAAAGCCAAAAAGATTGCATTCAGGCAATACAAAAGACACAGGCAGAAGGGGCTAGGGAGAAGTACCAGGAGAAGCAAAGGGAGGCAGGGAGGTCAGTAAGGGAAGCCAAAGCTCAGACAGAAGAACACATTGCAAAATCAGTGGGTAGAGGGGACAAAACCTTTTACAGGTACATAAGTGAAAAAAGAAAGACAAAGGGAGGGATAGTGAGACTGAAGGGGGAGGATGAGGGCAGCGTGGAGGATGACAACAGTAAAGCTGACATATTGAACAGGTATTTCTGCTCAGTCTTTACTGAGGAAGAGGAGGGTAATGGGTCTGAAGGGAGTACAAGGGAAGAGAATGGTGCAGAAATGGACACAAGTCCCTTTACACGAGAAAGGGTCCTGAAGGAACTGGAAGTATAAGAGTTGATAAAGCAATGGGGCCAGATGGGGTGCACCCCAGGGTCCTTAAAGAACTAAGAGAGGTGGTGGCTGAACCTCTGGCTATCCTGTTTAGCCGATCACTGGAAACAGGGAGGTACCCAAAGACTGGAGGACAGCAGATGTAGTCCCCTTATACAAAACTGGGAACAAAGAGGAAGCAGGGAACTACAGACCAGTCAGCCTCACACCGGTAGTGGGGAAGATCATGGAAGCACTACTGAAGGAGAGATTGGTGGAACATCTAGTTGTCAATGGACTACAGGACCCAAGGCAGCATGGTTTCACCAGGGGAGGTCATGTCAGACCAACCTCATTGAATTTTTGACTGGATGACTAGGAGGTGGATCAGGGAGGGCAGCGACATGGCCTATCTGGACTTCAGCAAGGCCTTGACACTGTGCTACATAGAAGATTATTACACAAACTGGGGAATATGGTGTGGGCAGGACAGAGTGTGGTGGGTAGGTAACTGGCTGGGTGGCAGGACACAGAGGGTGGTGGTAAATGGCTGTCACTCCACAGAGGGAAGAGTGACCAGTGGGGTACCACAGGGATCAGTGCTGGAACCGTTGCTACTCAACATCTTCATCAGTGACATTGCGAGGACCCTAGAAGGCAGAATTTCACTGTTCGCTGATGACACAAAGCTCTGTAACAGAGTAGACACACCAGAGGGTGTAGACAGAATGAGAAGCAACCTGCAGAAACTTGAAGAATGGTCAGGGTTTGGCAGTTGAAATTCAATGCAAAGAAGTGCAAGATAATGCATATGGGGCACAAAACCCTGCACAATATATCAGTTGGGGGTGAGGATATAGCATGCACCAAGCAGGAAGGGATCTTGGGGTTGTCATCTCTGATGACCTCAAGGTAGGGAAACAGTGTGACAAGGCAGCAGGTAAAGCAAATAGGATGCTGGGATGTATAGGCAGCGCATCACCAGCAGGAAAACAGAGGTCATAATTCGCTATACAAGACACTAGTGAGGCCCCACCTGGAGCACAGGTGTACAGTTTCTGGAGACCATACCTACGTAAGGACATAGACAGGGTAGAGAAGGTTCAGAGGAGGGCAACAAAGATGGTGCATGGATTGCATCACAAGTCCTATGAAGACAGGTTGAAGGAACTGAACATGTACTCCCTGGAGGAGAGGAGGAGAGGGATATGATAGAGACATACAAGTATCTTACAGGGAGGAACAGGGTGCAGGAAAACACTATTTTTAAGTAAAAGATGTTCCAGGACTAGAGGGCATGGGATGAAGTTGGAGGGGAGATTCAGAGGAAACATGAGAAAGAATTTCTTCACAGAACGGTTGTGGACAAGTGGAACACCTGCCAGAGAAGTGGTGGGGGCTGGAAACAATCACGGGATTTAAGAATGCATGAGATAGACATAAAGGAATTCTGGAGGTCAGGGGTAAGGGGCAACAGACTTCTAGGAAAACAAACTGAACTTACAAGCTCAAATGGGCAGACTGGGTGGGCCATAGGCCCTTATCTGCCGACACTGTCTATGTATCTATGTATCTATGTATGGATTCACAGCATGTGCAGTGTCACCATTGATGTCACAAGATGCTTGCTCCTCCAAGGGGGGAAGAACACAAGGAAATCATCCTGTCTGGCAGGATGAACACCGACCCATAGCAGGCTTGGCATTGGTGACCCAGACTTGGCCCAAGACTGGATTTATGTTGGGCAGCTCAAGAGGACTCCCGTGCTACCCCTCCATGAGGGGCAAGCCTTGGAAAAATCAGTCCAGGTAAGTGCAGGGAGAAGTTGGGTGATGGGGCTGGAGGAGTCGATGTGAGTGGGGCTTGTCATGATGAGGAGTACAAACAGAGGAACAGAAAACAGATACACTTTCCTGCATCCCTCCTGAATCTAACCCCCCCACAGGCTTTCATTTGTGTCCCCCTGTTATAGACCTGACATTTTTGCTAAATAGCTCCTTGTAGGTTACCTTGTTTGTTCCTTTCAGGAAGTCAAAAGTCTCTGTCATGTCACCTCTCTCTCTTCTGGCCTTCTATGAGTACAGGTCACCCAGGTCCCTTTCCTTTGAAATAGTGGCCATCTAAGCACCTTCCATCCAGTATTACATCCTGGGATTCTTGTTCCCTATGTTTGTTTGTTTATTTATTTATTTTTTATTTCACATAAAACCCTTTAGGCAGAACATGGGTTTAGAGTCAGCAAGAACAGCAAATAGCAAGTACAGGGAATTTAGTGCTGCCACAGTATTAAATCAATACATTGGTGTAATGGAAACAGACAGATCAAGTAAGGTGCCACAAAGCAAATAGGCAAGATAGTCAGCGGTGCAAAACAAGGATGAAGGTGTGGGAAGACTTCAACTTGCTATCTTCTTTCTGTTATAAAGAATGAGTGTAAGCTTGTAAAAATGATCCTTTAATCACTCCATTTATTGTGAAGTGCCCACAATCAGTTTCTTCTTGTTTACATACATTTCAGGACCAACATGTCCCTTCTTCAGAACTTGCTGGGCTAATATAACAAGTAAATACAATAATACATATATTATTTTTCATGAAATATTCCATGATTGTACTTTAAATAGACTGTGATCCCATAGTCAGCTATGCTGGTGATGAAGCTCTGTATCAGACGTTTCTTGATCTCAGGAAGGAAACTGCTCCTATGTCTGTAGAGTAACCCTAGCCTGGAGTTAACAGTCTTAACTAGAAGGCTAATGTATGCAGCAAAGGATAAAGTAGGATTAAGGGTAACC
This sequence comes from Neoceratodus forsteri, assembly GCA_016271365.2. Taxonomy (NCBI): domain Eukaryota; kingdom Metazoa; phylum Chordata; order Ceratodontiformes; family Ceratodontidae; genus Neoceratodus; species Neoceratodus forsteri. The sequence continues at coordinate 562,405,726 of CM057458.1, forward strand.
CCAAGGCACTTAAAGGTGTTTACTTACTCAAGGGGGGCTCCAGAAGAAGATGCAATGGTCAATGCCAGCAAGAAGGGGTACTTGATGTGGGTGGCAAAGACCACACATTTAGTTCTCTTGATATTCATTGTGAGCAGGTTGGAGGGGAACCATTCTTGAATGGTGTCAAAGGCAAACTGGAGCCTGTGCTGTAGTTTCTTTATGCACTTGTCCCTAGAGAAAATGTCCACATCATCAGCATATACAGTAGTAACATATTAGAGGACTTGCAGTCAGCCGGTAGTTCATTTATGAAAAGACAGAAGAGAAGGGATCCAAGGATTGACCCCAGGGAACACCTACAGTGGCAGGTTGAATGTCTGAGAGTACATTGCAACATCTGACCACTTGGGTTCTATCAGATAGGTAGCCTTTAAACCAGATGACCACATCATATGAGAGGCTTACAAGGTTAAAGCCTTGGTGAGGTTAATGTATATGGACCCAGCCCTTTCTTCCCTGTCCAGGTCACACAGTGTAGTGAGCCAGTGAACTCCAGGAGTGCTGTCATAGTGCTTTAGTTTTTCCTAAAGCAATGCTATTCATTAGCCAGGAGTGCTTGATGATTTAAGTAGTAAGTGAGCTAGTAATTAAAGATCTTCTCTAAGGTTTTTAATGGGGTGTGGTAGAATAGAGATAGGATGCTAGTTAATGGGTAGGTTATCACCCCCTTTATCTACCGGTGTCATGTAAGCTTTTTCAAAGAGCTCAGGTACTTGCCCAGTGGAAAGGAATAAATTGTATATAACCTGCAGGGGGCCGGTGACTTCCCTAAAGACTAGCTTGAGCAGCTTCATATCATAGAAAACATAGAAACATAGAAAACTGATGGCAGATAAGGACTGCTTGGCCCACCTAGTCAATATTGTTGGAGCCAAGTTGAGCTATAATTTTGGTTTTTGCTAGGTAGGTGTGCACTTCATCCCAAGTCAGCTTTTTGATGTACAACTTGGGTCTGTTAGGGAGGTTGGGTGTGACCAACTGTGGTGGTGAGGTGAGTACAGGGGTCAGGTATGTAACAGGATAAGTCACTAAATGTTTTTTTAAAGGAGTGCATCGCCTTGTAATTTTTGGCATTGAATTTCAACTGGACCACCTCTTTAACTTATGCATGTGCATCTGCAGCTCTTTGTCTGTCTACCTTGCCACAGACCATAGTGTCATCTAGAAAGAGACACATCTTGCCCTGCATTTCTTCTCCTATGTGACTGATTAACATATTGAAAAGGACTGGTCCCAGAACTAAACCCTGCAGTACCCCACTCATGACTGCCTTTTCTTTTTACCACCACCCTTTGCTGTTGCCCCCCAGCCAATTTCTCACCTATCTAACTAGGGTCTTTGCTATTTCCAGATCCTCTAAGTTCTTCATCATTTTTCTACGTGGTGCCGAGTTGAAGGCCTTGCTGAAATTCAAGTAGAGTAACTGCTTGCCTTTTATCTACCATCTTGTTCTACAGACAAAGAATACTATCAGGGTGATCTGACAAGACCTCCCTGCCACAAATCCATCATGCTAACTATCCTGGACCCCATTTTGATTCTCATTGACTAGTGCCTCCATTAGTTTACCTACAGTGGTGACAAGACTGACAGGCCTGTAAAGTTCCTCCCTGTCCCCTCCCTGGTGGAGCAGAGCCAAGCCTGCTATCCTTCAATCTCTCAGAACCACCCCTGACTGTAATGAACTACTGAGTAGCCCTGCCAGGGGTTCAGCCAGTTTTGACGAGATTATCTAGGCACCTGTGACATGGGTTCATGTCAATCAGCTCTCATTAATTAGCCCCATGTCAGTTTGTTCTCCACCACTCACTTCCAACTCAATTCACTCCCGCTAATTACACTCCACGTTAATTCACTCCCTGTGGTGCCATTTTGCTGCAATACAAGCACTTATAGAATTAATCAATTATATGCTGGGCAATTTAGTAATTCCTTAAATATGAAGGCATTGTAGTGACAGCATTCCTCATTATACCTAGAGCTGCAAGCATGTCAGCACAGTTCATACTATCTGAGCGTAACAAAAAGAAATTGGTGAATTCTAACAACTATGTATACACTCATCACAAGCGGGGCTACAACGTTAAGTCTATATGGCAGTGTGAGTTAGCAGTTAAGAAGTTAAAAACATGCAATGCAAGAGTTCATACTGAAAGTTGCGAAGTCCCCTGCATAATTTCAACCTTTAGCAAACACACTCATGCACCGGACCCAACAGCAGTTGAGAGGGCTCAGGCTGTCAATACTGCTAAGGAGAGAGCCAAATGCACTCAAGATACAACTGCTCAGGTTGTTCTTTATTGCAAGGAAAATGTGTCTTTGGCTGCACAGGGCACTATTGTGGACAAAAATCTTAAGCGCATTATACAGCGTGTTCACTGTCAGGGAGCTCCTCCAAACCCTCGAGACCTGACTGAGCTTGTTATACAAAAGACTGCGTTTTTAAATTTTTAAATAACGTTTCCTTTTAAATTGGATCTGATGGTTACTATGTCAACAACGTCAGCAGCGTCACATCCTGCGCAAGGATTGCATGACAACTGCCTGACAATGGATAAGGTAAAAGACAGTTCAAGCTTTTATGTTTCTTATTGTCAATTGAAAACTTTAAAATGCACTTAGTAGCCCGTGTGTCTATCAAAAGTACTGAGAACATTAGGCAGGGAGTGAAAAGACACAAAATGAGAAGGAGTGGGAGCAATTTAGTGAGAATGAACTGTCGGAGCGAGTTGTCAGGGAATGTATAGCTTGACACTGATGTGCTCCCCCTCCCCGGATGTATCTCATCCAGCCCTGGAGCCTTATCTATTTCTCAGGGCTGCAAGCCCTTTTTTATCTCCTTTAATTACCTCCTGCCCCATTTCTGGGATCTCCTTGAAGCAGCCTATATGTCACTTTTTGGCAGAGGTCCCCTATCCTCCAGTGTGAATACTGAGCAGAAGTAGTTGTTTAGAATAGCTGCCTTCTGCTCATCCTCCTCTACTATCCTATCACCTTCATCAGTTGAAAAGTTTTACCTCTCATCTTCCCTTTATCTCTGATATATCTGAAGAACTGTTTTTCCCCTCCTTTGACCCCCTCTGCAATATGCAGCCCTGTGTCTTCTTTTGTATTCTGATTTCCATCTTGGCCTTTTCATCTTTCCCATTCCCCATTCCCCTCTTTCTCCTTGTAGATAATGAAGGCACTTATTTGGCTCGCCTGTATTTGGTGCTTTCCTGGCACAGAAACTTAGAATTTGATAGCAGATAAAGACCACTAGGCCCACCCATTCTTTCCCCTTGCCTACATTGTCACTGCAGACCCTACTTGATCTCTGGCTCCCTTTCCTTCCCCTTGCTTTTCACTAAAATTCCCTTCTGCTTATCCCATTCATTCTTGAATCCCACCACTGTTTTTGCCCCCCACCTCCTCTGCTGGAAAAGTGTTTCAGGCATCCACCACACTTTCAGTGAAGAAGTACTTCCTCACATCTCTCTTGAATATACTCTCTTCCAGCTTCATCGCATGTCCCTTTGTTCTTGTACATCTTTTCCTCTGAAAAAATGCTTCCCTCCTTTACCCCCATGAGGTATTTATAGGTCTCTATCATGTCTCCCCTTCCAAGGCGTACATTTTGAGCCCCTCAATCTCTCCTTATAGGGCTTTTGATGCAGACCCTCCACCATTTTAGTTGCCCTCCAGCCTCCACTCTGTCTATGTCTTTCCTGAAATATGGTCTCCAGAATTGGGCACAGTACAGGTGGAGTCTTATCAACAAGCTGTACAGCGGCAACACCACCTCCCTCCTCCTGCTGGTGATACCCCTCCCTATGCACTCCAGCATCTCATGGCCCTACCAACTGCCTTGTCACACTTCCTCGCTACCTTGCGGTCATTGGATATGATTACTCCCAGGTCCCTCTCCTGTTTGGTGACCATCAATACCTTTTCTCCCATTTTATACTCAACTTCTGGGTTTCTGTGCCCTAAGTACATGATGTTGCATTCTATTTGTATTGAAACCAGCTGCCATGCCCTGGGCCACTCAAATGTTCTCAGGTCTCTACACAGTCTGCCCACCCCCTCTGGTGTGTCTACTCTGTTTCAGATTTTGGTGACCTTCTTAGAGAACCAGACTGTTCTCCTGAACCTATTACCCTTGGTAACCATTCTCAAGCATGATTTAGTTGCTTTGAGAATAGCCTCTTTGATTTCTCTCCACATCTCCTATACCGCCTGCTTTTGCCACTCCAGCCAACTTACCATTGACTAGTTCACTCTTCTGACCAAAGACTGATAGTCTGAAATCCAGAACCACAGCTTTTGATGAGAGTATACTGGTACCTTGGCCAGTTCAATCCATAGGGTGTTATGGTCGCTGTACCCTAATGGTTCCCAAACCCCCACTCCACCTACCATTTCTGAGTTGTTGAATACCACATGAAGAATGGCAGCCTGTCTAGTGGGTTCTCTGACCAGCTGCATTGGCAGTCAGGCCTATAATATATCTTGCAGGACCTGATGTCTGGTGCTCCTAGCTGCTAGAATGTTCCAATATATATTTGGTAGATTGAGATCCCCACAACCACTACCTACTCTTTGTGGCCCCGTTCTCAGTTTCTGTCCCTAGTTACTTAATCCCCCTTGTCTCTCTGTTCTGGCAGTCTAGAGACCATCCCCATATGCAAACTTGAGCACATCAAATGTATCCACCAAGAGTGACCACATCAATGGTGCCCTGAAAAGGAAAGTAACAGAAAATAATTTAATAACTTTGATTTTGTTCCTTAACTGTGATGTGTGTGCTAATAGTTTAAGCAATGCAAACAATGGGTCTTTTAAGAATGGGTTGGTTTATTTTCTAGGTTTGTGCTCTCTGCTGTTACCTTCTGGTTGTCTGTCTATGTGTTCAATAAAAAGTGATGATGCACTTATAAAATACTGCTCTGGTGTTTCTCTTAGATAGAGATTATTTCCTCAGATATTAAGTTGTTCTCAGAAGTCATGAATACATGAAAACTCACAATGATGTGGAAATAGCTTGCTGTAAAACAAAAGGAACCAATGAGAGGAAATGGACCTTTAGAAAACAGCAGTATAGTAACTGTGAGTAACTAGGCCAAGACAAGAGGCTGCAAAGTAGGGAGTAGGACTTAAAGGAAAAGTACATTTGACAGAGCAGTATAAGCTATACAAGATGGCAGCTGTGTATGAAGGATGGACATTTTTGATAGTGCAGGGGAGGATTGGCCCACATATATTATGTGGAAAGGTGTAAAGAATATTTCAAGGCAAATTAAATCAAAGATGAGGAAAGGCAGCAGTCTGGCTGAGTGTTATGGAGGCAAAGACATACAATTTGCTACATAGCCTAACAGCGCCATTAAAACCAACAAATAGTATGTATGCTCAGATTGTGAAAGTGGAACAGAACCACTTATCCCCAGAACTGTTACTAACTGTGGAGCATTTCAGATTGCATATATGTGACCAAAATGTAAGGCTGAGTTTTTAACTGAGTAGTTTGCAGAATTATGGAAACTGGCAGAGCGTTGCAATGTTTGTAATGGGTTAAGTGACACATTAAGGGATGGAGTGGTTTGTGGAATGCCAAATGGGAGTTTTCAATAGCATCTGTTAACCTAAGCAGATTTCACTTTAAAATGCACTATTGAAATAGCAGTCATGATGGAAACTGCAGCAAAAATGCCATTGAATTACAAAAAAATACTGTAGAATGCATCACACATCAGCTATCTGTAAGTCCAAAGGTAAAAATGAATCCTATTGTCAAATTAATCTATTTTCATTGTGGAGAGCACTCATACAACCCTGTTGACTGCTGGCTAAGGACAAACTGTGTAGGAAAGTATAATAGGTAGGGACACATACAGAAAATGTGCCCATCTTTTGTTGGTAGTAAGCAGCCTAAGAAAGGAAAAAGGAACACTGCCTTCATGCACCATGTTACTGATGAGTCAGATGGATACTGTACGTATGATGGCATGGTATGTCTTGAGTTGTACAGCCTGAAAGTACCAGATTGTTGTGACACACAGCAGTAACAAGTATCTGTTGGATCTTTATGTGATACAAAGTGGAGGCTCTGCACTGTTTGGGCAAGAATGGTTAAGGAAGATTCAGCTAGACTAACATTTAATTAAGCCAGTTCTGATGATGATGATTCAGGTTACTGCTGGTGTGACCACAGAGAGCTGGTCTCAGTTGCTTGCGCAGTAATGAGAATTATTTCAGGAAGGCACTGGAACCTTAAAGCATATGAAAACAAAAAATTGTGTTGGGGGAGGGGATCCTGCATTCCACAAGGCCCAACCTGTGCCATATGAATTACTTTCCAAAGTAGAAGTTGAATTTGTGCATCTTGAAGAAGCTGAAATTTTGTCTACAGTAGACTGGTGCGAGTGGACCACACGTACAGTGTCAGTAATGAAAATGTATAAGGATAATCTTTATCTGCAGGGATTTCAAAGTGGCAGTAAATCCAGTATTACATGCTAATCGATAGTCACTGTCTTGCACTGAGATCATGTTTGTATCACTGTCAGGGGGAAAATGTTTCTCTAGCATTAATCTAACATATACCTATTTGCAGATGGAAATTAGGGAAAAAAAATATTTCTCACCATCAACACTCAAAAGGGGTTATTCAGGTAGAATTGGTTAGTGTTTGGAATTGTATCAGCATCAGCGATGTGGCAGAAAACAATGGACCAGGTACTCTAGGGGATACCCAGCACCCTTTGTTACTTGGATGACATAATCTTCACAGGAGCAACTGACAATGAACATTTATAAACTCTACAGAAAGTGCTCAGTCTCATAAAATCTCCCCCCCCCACCATTGAAATAAAAATTTCAGAACATTCCATTCTTTGTAAAACAAAATGACAGAATGGTTGGCTTGCTACAACCGTAGCAAAAATCAGCTTGTGCACAGGATAAATTTCCATGTCTCTTATATTTTCTTTTTTTTTCTGTGTGTGAGTATTAGTGCTTGTTGGAGGTATGGGATTGACAGAACTGGAAAAGTAAGCCCCCTATTGATCCACATGATTACTACAGCACAGACGATCACAGTGCAAGCTTACCCACACTGCCCCACAAATATGTCTTGACTCAATCCTGTCATCGAGGGACCACTACATGGGTAAGAGGGCCCATTTAATCCTTGGCCTCTCATGTGAGACTGCCAACAAGGGTGCCAAGTACTGCACATTGTGATCAGGGTTTTGCAATGTGGCAGCTGCCCACTAGGAACTGGACTGAGACCATCACAACTCATTTTACACAGACCACAGAATAGCCCTAAGGTGATAATAACTTTCCATCTCCACTGACCTGGGCTTGATTTGAACCAGTGACCTAGAACTTAAAGGCTCCTTAACCCACCACAAGTCCGCTGAGCCATCCAACTCCCCAAATCTCAGTTTCTAATGTAACAGTAGTTTTTTCATTGCCATAATTACACCAGTCCCCTGCTTGCAGTCACAACTGTACTTGATAGAAATCTGCCGATTGTTCTTTTTAGCACTCCATTTGAGTTTAGAGATGTACTCCCATATTGCTAACGTCTTCCCTATATGGACATGCGTACTGGTGATTCAACCAGATATGGTCTTTATCAAAACATCCTTTCTGATTACATTTGCATGAAACCACAATCTCTTCCTTTAGAAGTCATCTGTTGCTGCTGCTTATGCCTGTCCTAAAATCCTAATCATGTGCTTGTGACATCCAAATAATTTCCAAAGCAACAGACTGTGAAGTAACAAGCAGAGGATTATGGATTCAGGGCAAGCACTGTAGTAAAGCACGTCTCCCTTATGAAGACTTGCTCTAAGGCCGAAGTGTTGGGGTGTTGGTCCGAACTGCTCCTATATACAGTAACAGTGTGGTGATACTGTATGAAATATAATACAATACAGTAAGAACAAACTTTGTGTTCAGGACAGTTTTCTCAGCCCTGACTTCCTGTAACTACATGGAGGCTTTTTGCTAAACACTGCATTAAAAAAGCAGGAACAGACAAAAACTAAGAGAAAACAATTCTGTTTTCTTGATGCATATCCATTTTTAATTTTATTTCTAGTTTTCACTGAAATTTAAAAAAGGGCGAGGGTATTCAACATGGCCTGTAAGACAACATTAATATAAAGTGAAATGAGCATTCCAGTTGGTCCGCCTACTGCAGCCACAGTCAATGCATAAACAATTAGATGAGAAAGAATGTCTTTGATAATGGGATGAATACTTGCCCATGGTTATTGTAAGGATCTTCACACATTCAGCCTCTGTGAAAGTGTTTATCCCAGCACAACCAACACTGTGAAGTGTTGTCTGGTGTGTATACAATAGTAACCAGGCTAGCTAGCAAAAAGTATTACTCAAAGTTTAAAAAAGACGCAAAAAAGAATATGAAATAATTCCTCTAGATAAGTACCATTAGTGGGTGATAGGACTGTGTGCTGCGTACTTCTTATAGTGTGCTGCCAGGGCTTTTCTAGATTCTGACTGTGATTTTTTGTTGTGGTTTGTGTGATGCTCTGCCATCTGCTTATTGTTATTGTATAATATAGAGGATAATGGCTGCGGATCAGGTGATAACCACGCTGTAATCACCTCGAGTGGTTGCTAGGGCAACATGGTAAACCTCGAGAGCGCAGCTCGAGAGGTTTACTGTAGCTCTAGCAACCATGAGAGGTGATTTCAGTGTGGTTGTCACCCGATCACCAGCCATCATCTTTTATAGTGTATGGTCAAAAAAACACTGTTTGCATTCTATGTGTGAGCATTATGGAACTCTGGTGCATTCTTTTTTGTTGTGCCACTGTTTGGAAGTTCTGAAGCGTGGTTAACAACTTCTAAAATTCTAAACAGTGCATAACAAAGCTATGTAACTGCTGATTATGGTGGTTAATAGGCACTTACCATACATTATATTTGTATTATAAACAAATGTGTCTGAATGTCTGCTTAGGTACAAAACAAGTTTGTTGCAGTGAGTGATCTTTGACCTCAAAAGCGTCAGGGTTGCTGAAACAGCAGATATGGCAAACAGACCAGGGAAACCTAATTAAAAAGCCTTTCTTCCAGAGGGACAGTTTATTACCCCTATAACCTGCCCCCGCTTTTGAAGTTGAAACTAAATATAAATTTTATGACCCTGGCAAGAAGGGAAGTAATTTGGCTGATTCCTCTTGGTTTTCTCACCTTGCTGAGAACTAGTGACATGATTGTGGGATTGTAATACATCATATGGGATGTTTTGATCAAAGACTGTCATATTTGGGAAATGGCTAGTTGCTGATTTTTCACAGTAATAACATACATCCTTGTGGATAATTATGCTAAGAAGTGGAAGCTAGGATGATCTAACTGTGACCTCACCAAAAGGGGTGAGGAGATGGATCCTGAAATGAACTGCTATCAGAGAAACAGAGCATATTATTCTGGACTCAGAGAATTAATTATCTGGACTTGAAGGCACTTAATGGTAACATCTAGCTAGGCAAGAACCTAAGTATTTGTGGTAGGCATATTTGTGTTCTGTAACTTCCCATACTTTTATGTGACTGTAAATTAGTGATATAACTGTTCTGTGTTTGATTTTACCTGTTTTACAATTTTTAGTAAACAACGTTTTCTTTAAAATACTGCCTGTGCTTTTTCTCAGTTATTTTACATGTGACTGCTGAACCTGTGTTTAAGTCTGACAGCTGTTAAGGGCTTGAATGTGTTACTAAGCTTGCTTAAAGGTAAGAATATACCTAGGTCTCATATAGAGTTGGAAGGGTACATTTTGGAAACCTGGCTGGGTGCTACTGGGTGAAAGATTATATTGCATTTACCTGAAGAGAATATATATCTGAGCCTGTTAACTGGTTGCGCTAGCATAAGGTTCACATTTTGACAACACCCCCCCACCAGAACTCAAGGCTGTTAGGTGATTTAGACCCAAAACAGACAGGAGGGTTAGCCTGTCTGTCCCCTGTTCACACTGTTGCACTTTGAGGTTGACACTGTGGGAGCAGAGGGCCTGATCTGTGGAGCTCATTTGTGACAGTCTGCCCCCCCACCCGAGTTCAAATAGAGTAAGGTACAGACACAAGATCAAGGTAGTGCAGCTTCTGTTTTTATACAAAAAAATTATAATAATGGCTTACAGGTTTGTGATGCAAGTGAATGTGGGCTGCTGGCCAGTATGAGTGCTAGAGTGTGCTGGCAGGTGTGGTAATGAAGCTGACGGGGGACTGAGTGAGTAACCAAGAGTGAGGATGGTTGTGAAGGCAACTCTTTTATTTTCTTGCCAGATTCAAATTTAAAAAATGCTGATTTTGGAATGTGCGCTGTGTGGCAGGAGAATAAGTGAGAGAGCAGGTGGCTGAACAGCTGACAGTGCAAGTGGAGATTGTCATGGCACTAACTTTAAAAAACAAGCAGACTGCAGTACAAACAATAGCCAAAAAGATAACATTAAAAAAAGTGAAAAAGCTTGACAACATTTCATGAAACAAGTATGACTGGCTAACTGGTGGGGGTAGTAGGAGGTAAGAGTCAAAAGCTTTTTAGCATGGGGAAAATAGCTGCTAATCTAAAATTATGTCATGGGCACAGTCATATTTAGAATAATGTGACAAGGCTGGTAATGGTCCCTTTTTTCTCCTGTTGATTATACTGAGATAATAGTATGAGTGGCAACGTATTACAGCCAATCAGAGAGCAAGAATTTTCTTACTTATTGTAATCTAGGAATAATATACAATCAGGTATTGTGTATCAGGTGCATTGTTAGTCACGCAGGTTGAGTGACTCATGTACCTGAGAAGTGGCAGTATCACATGATTTAGAAACACAGAAACAAAATGTCAGCAGAAAAAGGCTTATCAGCCCATCCAGCTTGTTCAAGTTTGACTAGTTATAGGACTGTTCCCCTATCAGTCTTCATTTTTGCCCCTCCTATGTGCCTGTCTCACCTTCTTTTGACACCCCCCACTGTCTCAACACAGATGACCTGTTCTGGAAATTTGCTCCAGTCTGTCACCACTCTTTCCATAAAAAAGTACTTCTTGACATCCTTTTTGAACCTCTCCCCACCAGTTTCATGGCATTTCCCCTGATGCCTGTCTCACCACACACCGTGAAAAACTCAATGATGTCCACCTTGTATATTCCCAGGACGTACTTAAACATCTCAGTCATGGCTCCCCTCTTTCTCCTGTCCTTCAGCATGTACATATTAAGATCACACAAGCACTCATCAAGAGACCTCCTGTGCCACCCCTGTATAATTTGGTAGCCCTTCTCCTCACAGCCTCCAGCCTATCCTTATCCTTCCCAAGTTTAGGCTCCACAATTGCACACATTACTCTAGGTGCAGTTGAACCAGGGATCAAACAGGGATAGTACTATCTCTTTCTTTTTGCTAGTGGTTCTGCTCCTGATGCTTTCCATCATCCAATTCACATTTTGAATAGCACAATTACACTGTGCTGATGCCTTTAAGTTATCCATTATTATCACCACCAGGTCCCTGTCCTCCATTGTGCTCTCCAATACCACCCCATCCATCTTGTATTCTGTTCTTGTGTTCGTGGGCCCTATGTGAATTGCCTTACACTTTTTCATATTAAATTTCAGCTACCACACCTTCAGCCACCTCTCAAGTCTTTCCAGATGCTTCTTCATAGCCCTACCACCTCCTTGGTGTCCACCCTACTAGAGAACATGGTGTTTTCTGCAAAGAGGCATATTTCATCTTGTACCCCCTCACCTGCATCACATATAAAAATGTTAAAGAGGGCCAATCTTAAAATCAGTCCCTGTGGTAACCTGCTAATGACTTCCTTTTCATCTAAGGGCTCTACATTTAGGACTACCCTGTAGCTCCTCCTACCCAGGCAATTTTTTTACCTTCCTCATTATCTTATCCCCTACACCTAGGTCACCCAGTTTCTTTACCAACCTCCCATATAGGATGGTATTGAAGGCTTTGCTGGAACGTAATATGCTGCTTTATTTTGTATGGTTTAACCACGTGTGGGTGCCAAAATTCATCCTTCATTGATGTGTGTCCTCACACTGAGCACTGTCTACAGGGATGCATACCCACTCTGAGAGGTCTTAGACATAGCTGGATTCCATTATCTGGTCCTACACTGTTACCAACATGTACCAATTTGGTCTTAAGAGTGGTGCCTTTTTTGCTGTATCTAGAGGTCTTTCAGTAAATATCCTGCTAGTGTTTGGATGATTCTGAAGAACTGTCCAGTGTCTATGGGGGATCCCACATATTTGCCCCATTTGTTGGCAATGGATTGTGCTGAACAGGACTCTAATAATTTCTGTCTGTTGTTTGTTTTAGGTGTTAAAGTATTTGCTCATGTAACTTGTGCTGCTCTTTAGATAGCTTTACTTATGCAGCCTTGTTTATATCCTCTGTCTTACAGTAAATCTTTGAGTCATTAATTGTTTCTCCTGCTTATAGTCCTGCTGACTGCTGCAGTTTCTCCTAGCCCTCAGGACTGCGAGTATGGGATGCTCTCCACTAATTTGTTGAGGTGAAAGCTAGCTGCTGCCAGGATGGTGTTCCTGTCAGTGGACTTATGGTAAAGGAAAGTGGACACTGCCATTACAACACTTAATAAGTATGTTCAGAAACAGAATGTCTTCCTTACTGTATGAGGGTGCAGTTCAGGTATGCTAAAAAGTCTTGTAAAGTCACAGTGTCTACTTTCCAAAAAAAGATGATATAATCTGTGTACCTACTCCAAAAGGAAATCCACTGGTGAAACAGGTTCTGCTTAGGATCTAGTATATGCTGTAACTTAAAGGTGCACATGTAAAAGTTACAGCAACCCAGGGCCACAGTGCTGCCCATGGCTGTGTCCTTTACTTGGCCTTAATATTGAGTCACAGAGTTGAAGAAGTTCCTGCTCAAAACTATATGGACGCAGTCAAACCAGAGATCTATACAGGGGCAGTGTTACATCCCTCTTTCTGCTAGTGGTTCTGCTCCCAATGCTTTCCATCATCCAATTCACCTTTCCCACAGCACTATTAAGAAACACTCACAAAGTCCAGTGCTGCAAAAGCCAGAGAAGCAGTTCAGCAAGAAAATCAGAGCAAAAGTACAAAAAAAGCAAGTGCTCACTGCATAATGAAATGCACAACGCAAAGGCTACAAAATAAAGTGCAATTTGTTGTGGGTCAAAAAGCCAAGAAGAAAAACTTGCAGGTCCACAGTTCCCCAATCCGAGTTCTTCCTCAGGGGGGCGGTTGTGCTCTCCACTTCCACTCCATCCATCCTGTATTTCGTTCCTGTGTTCTTGGTACCGATGTGACTTACCTAGCACTTTCCGATATTAAATTTCAACTGCCACACCCTCAGCACCTCTTCAGTCTTTCTAGATTCTTCTTCATAGCCCTACCCTTTCCTTGATGCCCAGTCTATCACAGAACGTGGTGTCTGTAAAGAGGCACGTCTTACCCTGTAACCTGTACACCTTCCTTGTATCATATATAAAATGTTAAAGAGGACCAGTCCTAAACCAGTCCCTGGGGTAATCCACTCATGACTTCCTTTCCCTCAGAGGGCTCTTCATTTAGGATTACCCTGTAGGTCCTCCCGCCCAGCCAATTGTTTACTTTCCATTATTTTATCCCCTACACCTAGGTCACCCAGTTTCATTACCTAGCTCCCATATGGGTTGGTGTTGAAAGTTTTGCTGAAATCTAGGTACAGGACATCTACTGCCTAACCTCAGCCATGGCCTTTGTCACTCCACTGAAGAATTCAATCAGATTAATCCTAGACAACCTCCCATTTGTACTCCCATGCTGACTGGAGTCCTGAAGGCCATTGGCCACTATACCTCACCCTGGAGTGTAATATTACTATAATCCAAGGCTTTTTTGTGTATATAAAAGTACACTTTAAATATATATGTTTTTCTCACAGTGCAAGTGTAACTTTAGAAAGAACAGTTCCCATACATTTTTATATGGTCAATAGGTGTAGTTGTTGCAGATTTCACAGGTGAAGGGAGCAGGACATAGTGTGGTAATGGTAGGATGAATTGCTCTGACTTTGGATGGTAGTTGACCAGACCATTTTTGTTGTGCAGTGAGAACTCAGAGCTTGAGAATGATGTAGCAGCTATAGTGTATTGGAAAACTGGGACTGGGAGAGATGTGCAACAGTGGTGTGATGTCCTGGTCAAATCAGGTTATTTTAGAAATAATATGCTGGGGAATGGATGCCAGTCTATCCACATTATGAGTGGGCAGGAATGGATGCCAGAATATCCACATTGAGTGGGCAAAAGAGGGCGTAGTACTATGAAAGCAAGCAAAAAGGCTGTTGGCTGGCACTTTTGCACCAAACTCCACTTGGCCTTGAGGAACCCTCCCTTATTTGGGATTATCTGACCCATGCCTCAGACCTGCCACTCATCTTCTCTGTAGAAGGCAGTATAGCGCTCTGACTTAATAAACTGAGATGCAAACCTGGAGACCTGGGTTTGAATCTCACAGCCCCCACGTACATACTGTGTGACCTTGAACAAGTCAGTTAACTTTCTTGTACTCCCAGTTCACACTTGAAAACAAACTTTGACTTAGTGTGCCCTTCCTAGTTAAACAATTTCCCCTTTCCCTTCTCTGAAGATTTACCATCTTCTCCCCATTGGACTGCTGTGACTTTCAACCCAAGGTGGGGCCATTCTTGGGGTTCCCAAAGCCCCTCTGTATAATTCAGCAGCCAGCTGTCAATGGGGAAGACATGCATGAGTCAAACAGTACATAGTGCACTGGCAGGTCAGGTCCTTTTGTTTCTCACCTCCACGAGGGTGCGGCAACAGAGCTGTCATCGAATATGCTCATGCACAATGTAGATGCATGTTGACTTTGTTGGCATCCTCTTTCCTTCTCATTTCCCCAGTTATAACCACTCTGTGGTCACCCAGGGGGCAGTGTGGTAACAGGACTTGACTCCCTCCCTACCCATAGGAAAGGAGTGTCCTCTGCTATGCTTAACCTTCCTCTTTTGGTCAGCCCTCTGTTAATTCGAGATTGTTCTTGATCTTGGGTCTCTGGCATTGTGAGTGGTAGTACTAACAATACACAACAGGCAAGCAGACTGGCATGTTTTGCAGGGTGTATGTACAGTGGTGCCCCATGGTGGTTGGCAGTCAAGTCTGAGTAATTGTTTTGGCCATTTAATGATTAAGTAATAATACATGACAGGATGTGGTATATTATGGGATATTGCCTTGCCTTTGGGTCCATTGCTTTTTATTCTTGATATTGATATAATGCTAAATTCTATTTCAAGTGAATTTATGCCAATATGTGATAAGGTTGCCCTGATGTGGAAACTTGCGTTAAAAATAAAAGTCAGATTTGGATAACACTGAATCTAATACATGTAATGCAAGAAAGAGAGAAGGTTTGGAAAACATAAATTGGAGAAATCATTAGAAAATCTAAATGAATACAAAAGACTGAGAAATATAAGTAAAAAATTGGTATGGAAATCCAACTCTGAATTTTATTTAAATAAACAATTTGAAAATGGAAATGGAATGAAGGAAAACTGGAAGATGTTGAATGACCTAATGGGGAAAATAAAGACAACAAAAAATGATTCCCTGACTTCTACAAGTGATGATGTTTATACATCCTGGAATTAAACAATATGGAGGGGACATATTCAGAGCTGGCCGGTTGCGTGTGCATAACAGTACGTCCCGCAAAACAGATGCGCTGTCTGGCTCTGCTGCTATATTCACCCAGAATGTGTGACTGGCACAGATTGTTTAATCTGTGTGAATATGGGACCCTGGATGTGTGTGGCACAAAGTGGATGGCCGCCATGTGTGGGCAGCGCATCCAAGGGTCAGGGCTGAAGACCGTCAATGGGGGATACATGGTGCATACCTGGATGCACCATATCCTGCATGGGTGATATTCAGCCTGAATATGCTAATGAACTCATTGGGCATGCATGGCACAATGGGGACTCATACATGCCCATTAAGGGCTCATTAGCATGGCTGTGCCTGGTGGAAAGTACCGGGCCAGCCCCGTCCCAGCACCGATGGCTATACAGAGCACACTAGGCCCTATTCCAAAGTGTAGCCCCCTCCTCTGGCCCCACTTGCCCTACCACAGTACTGAAATTACCACACCCACCCCACGTTTCCATACTGTAGGGATCCCCTCTCATCCCTGATCCCCAATCAAATTAAAATTAGGCCCCAAACCCATTCCAGTGTAGTGGGACCACCCACCCATCCACAATCCCTGATCAAAAAAGAAATATGTCCTGATCAGGTTCCATAGTGTAGTGGACCCCCCATGCCTGATCCCCAATCAATACTGAAATATACCCGATCAGGTTCTCTAGCATAGTGGAGCCCCCCTCCCATTCTGTTTCCCTGATCGCACTGCAATTCCACCCTGAACTAATTTCCATAGTGTAGGGTTCCCCCTCCCATGCCTGATCCCTGATGTCACGAATGAAAGAACAGACTGGAGTATTTCCCTTGGTGTAGTGGTCCCCCACCCTGTCAGAGATGGCTAGACCCCAACACTGCTCCACCCCCCAACCCAACCAGAGCCGGGTGAGATTAGCTCATTATTGCACATCATTATTAGCCACAGACCGAACTGTCAATGAAGATGTACTGTACTGTACATAGTATGCACTCATTGGTTCTGAGTGCGCATTTAGGTACAGTACACATTTATTGATAGTTCAGTCAGTGGCTGGCTGAGATGGTGTGTGAGGGCTGAGCCACCAATGGCTTCATTGGGTGGGGGGTATGGTGGGGTCCATACTGACAGGGTGGGGGCCACTGCACTATGGAAATCATCGGGTCTGTTTTTATTCGTGACATTGGGGATTGGGCATGGAGGGGACCCTACGCTATGGAAATGGATTGGGGGATTTTGGTATGTTCAGGGATAAGGCATGGAAGGGGGGTCCACTACACTATGGAACCTGATTGTATCAATTGGGGATTGGGAAGGGTGGGGGGTACCACTATGCTATGGAAACTGATTGGGGCATATTTCTGTATGGGTTGGGGATCAGGGATGGGCAGGTGGTACCACTACACTATGAAACATGATCAGGGCATATTTCCTTTTCGATAGGGGATCAGAGATTATTGGGGGGGTTCCACTGCACTATGGAAATGGGTTCGGGGGGATTTCAGTTTGAACGGGGCTCAGGGCTCGGAAGGGGTTACACTACATTATGAAAATACCAAGGGTAATCAATTTATTTTGTACAGTGGGCATTGGGGATTGGAGATGGACTCTACACTATGGAAATGGGGGGCTATTATTTCATGTGTACATCGGAGATTGGGATGAGGGGGTACCCCTAGACTACTGGGGCTGGCAGGCTGCTGTGGCCCTGTCTGCAGTTCCACAGTCAGCCAGTGGGTGGCTGACTGATTGAGACATGCCTTTTCCATGTCTAACTTTGGGCAGCTCATTTCTGGGTTGCAGCGGCAGATGCACTGCATGGCTTGGCTGAATATTGAGGTATGTGGCATATTCATAGAACCACCCCCTTTATTCATGCCACATACATTAATTCTGTGCAATGGTACACTCAGAGATGCACAACACATCTCTCCTGTTTGAATATTGCACTTCGGCACATTTTCTGGGATGCGCCACACATCTCCACTTTGGGCCAAGCTGTGCCACACATCTCCTTTGAAAATGTGGGTCCTGAACAGTATGTTCTGCAATATAACTAATGGTGTGTCTCTGAAATTTTTTTTAACTGAGACTAAAACAGTAAACAGGGATGACAAATGGAGTTTATTTTTATTTTAGGGAGTTGACTGAGAATGATGTGTATGAATATTTACAACAAATGAATACTAGGACATGAAATGGTGAGAATTGGATTGAGTTACAAAGTATTTTCCTGTGTAAGGGATTTAATAGTTAGACCACTGAATTTGCTTGTTTAATTTTTCTTTAAAATGTAGGTGGCCCCCAAGCGATGGAGGCAGGTGACCATTGGTGCCAATTTAAAAGGCTGGTGACTAGTCTTTAGTTTTTGGGGTCTGTCTCTTTGTTTGTTCCTGTGTCCATGGTCTTGGAGAAGGTGGTCTCTGATCAAATCGTGGGCTATTTAGACCTGCATGGTATATTATCTTTGGTATAACATGGCTTTAAAAAACACCATAGTACTTTAAAGAGCTGGTGACACGATCAGTGTAACTTTAACAAAACACAATCTTTAAACATAGTCCAGCTTGTATATACCATTAGTTCTGTATTCCTCCTCCCCCATTATTTATTATTTAAGTTATCTGCATGAAAACAAGATCTGTGGTCCAGAAGAGTTCATCTATTTCTGCTGCTTTCTCCCTACCTGAAGTCACAGAGCACTGCTTGTGACCTCACACTTACTGCCATGGCAACATATTGTTATGTCACAACAGAGGATTATGACTTGAAGTTGGGAGTAAGCTATAGAGGCAGATGAAGCCACAATTAACTCTAAGGGTTAAAGACCGTATATTCATACACATTTCCTTAGTAATAAATGATGGGGAGAAGACATATAAAACAGAAATGGAATGCAAGCAAAATTATACCTAATTATTGTGTTTGTTTAAGTTTTCTTTGAGGAGTCAGTAGCTCTTTAACAGCTTTGGTGGAATTGATTGCTTTTCTCCATCAGGCCTTGGGCAGGGGTGAGACAGTTGCTGCTGTTTTTTGATTTATCTAAAGCTTTTGATTTGGTGCACAAGGTCACCTGCTCTGCAAACTCAGGGACATTGGCTTTGAGAAGGAAGTTATTTCTTGGTTTTGGAGTTATTTGGGTGGTAGAAAACAAAGAGTAACTCGAGATGGTGTAATGTGTCCACTGGCAGGAATTGATACAAGGGTTCCACAGGGATTCGTTTTGGGACCCCCTGTTATTTACTACTTTTGTTAATGATTTACCCTTGGTTACTTAATCCTCAAAGATTTTACTTTATACAGATGATAGTGTATGTAATTGGTCAGTAAGTGGTTGAATGATGATGGATTACTATTAAATGCATCTAAGACTAAATTTCTGTTTTTTGGAATCTAAGACTGATTGTATTTTTTTGGGAAATAGGAATGTTAGCTGCTTTCCCTAATTATTTGGTAATTTGAGATGCATGGAATCTGAAAATAAAGTGGGTGGATTGCGTTAAGTGTTTAGCTTTTTTTGGATAGTTTGTTGTCATCCGATTCCCATATTGAGTTTTTGGTTAAGACTGTTAATGTATGATTGGGCTTGCTTTATAGAATAAAGAATTGTCTTTCATTTAATTCTGAAAAAGTTGTTTGTACAATCATTAATGTTACCTGTTATCGATAATGGACTACCAGTTTATTCAGCTGCAATGGAGACCTCCTTAGATAGAATTAGAGATGTTTACCACAATGTAAGCTGTTATGTATTGGCCTGTTCTAGGTTAATGCATCATTGTACACTATATTTTTCACTTAATTGGCGCTCATTTGAATATTGTTTATATTTTAGGTTAATTTCTTTTTGGTGATTTTGGCATAGTAATGTACACTTATCATTTAAGGATCTGTTTAAAGTGGGAAGTTCTAAATATTCAATTTGCTCTCTATCTACACTACCTCTATGTAAGTCATCCTCAGCTCAATGTTCATTTGTTTATAAAGTGTTAAAAGAATGGAACTCACTTCCTTCCACTTTACATTACTTTGACTCTTACTACACAGTCAAACTGAATTTGAAGCAGTATTGTAGTAATAAGTCTAAGTGTTGCTGCATTAACTTGACTTTTAATAGTGTGTATATAACCAATGTTTCTGGGGCTAGATTCACAAAACTTTGCCCCAGTGCAAACCTGGTTTTGTGCCAGCAAACTGAGTTTTGTGCCAAGTCAGTATTTACAAAATCCTGGTTTGTGCACTCAAACTGGGTTTGTGTCAGGGCAAAGTGATGAGGAGGCCAAGATGCAAATGAGGGGTAGGGAACGTGAATATTGATGGTGCCTGATTCACAAAGCATTTGCTCCATGCAGGGGCCTTTTGTAGGGTCCTCTTGTGTGAAGTAAATACCACCAAGACCTTGCTTTAATCCTGTGCAACCCTACTGATTGGGAGAGGTACTGCAGTGCCCTCCCCAATTGCCGATCACTGGCCTGATAACAAAATATGTTTCCCTGGTGGTAGTGAATCCCCCCAGATCACTGATTACTGACCCAATAGAAAGAAAATAGAAAGAAAATAAGTTTCTCTGGTGCTAGTGGTCCCCCTACCCTGCGATCAGATCACAACCCAAGTCTAAAAAAATAAGTTTCCCTGGTGTCCAGTGGTTCTTCCCCCCACCAGCATCAATGTCCGATGTATACACAATATATCCCTGAAGCTACAGTAGTGGTCCACCTCCTGTGATTGCCAGCATGAGTATATAGAACAAGTTTTCCTGGTGTCCAGTGGTTTCTCCCCCCACCCAATCACCCACCCAATGCTGACAGCATATTCTCTGGTGTCCAGTGTAAACCCCCATCCCGATCCCCTGTATAGTACAGTGGAACTGCTTAAGTGTGCACCCTCAGGATATTGTTGTTTTGTGCACTTAAGCGGTCTGTGCATTTAACTGAAAAATAACTTTTAAGACTTCAGTGGATTGGTAATGCATTTTATTAAATATAGGCGTAGTGTATAAACCAAATGTAAACAAAAGCAACATAAAGAGAACTGTATTTAAAAAAAGAAGCCAATATAATACAGTACTGTGCAGAACAATTCATCTACCAGTGTGGGTTTGCAACTGAATCCGAACACCAAAGTACTATACAAGAATATTTGGGGAAAAAAAACAAAGCTGGTATAATAAAGAATGCAGTAATTCATCAACCGGTGCAGCTTTGCAACTAAATCCAAAGACTAATTAGCAGTGTAACAAAATCTAACTAAAGAAATCCTGACAGTGCCTAAATGAAGACGTACTGTACTGTAGCACAACACCGTACTTGTCTATTTAAAAAAGTCAGTTATTTTCTTTTACTTAGAGTTTTTAAGGGCTAGCTGTTGCACATAAGAATGAAAGCTAAACACTGGTCTGAAGTCAATGTTTTCCTTTGCCAGCACATATTTTCTTACTGTTTCCATGCAGTGGAGTGCTTCTGCTGAAGTCACTGGCTCCTTTTCTTGGCTCGTCTCATCTTCTTCTTCTTGGTTCAGGTCTGTGGCATGGGAGCCCCTGCGGATGTCTCCCCATATCTCTTCTTTGCTGACATGGCTAACTGTAGGAAGGGCATCTATTGCAGTGTATTCAATGAAATCATGTACTGACATACAGGCTGGCAGAATGGGAATCTGCTGCGTTTCTGTACTGTCCATTTCTGGGTCCATGGTTTCCTCTGATGTGATTGGTAACATTAGCCCAGCCTTGCGATAACAATTAGATATTGTTTCCTGACTGACAGTGGACCACATCCAGTCCAGCATTTTGATGGCATCAAACAAAGATTGCCAGCTTCTTCACCAAGTCATCAAATCTCAGGGAAGCTCCAGAGTCAGTATGGACCAGAATGCACTCAATGATCTACATTAAGGAGACAAGAGAAACAAACAAAACAAAAGTTAGCAGTTGACTGATGTATGCATCGGGGGTAAAATGAATTTTGATTGGGATGGGGTAGTGACACACACCTTTCACCTGTACAAGTGCTTAACATTCTTAAATATGCCCATATCCATCGGTTGGATGAGTGATGTGGTGTTGGGCGGCATGAGCACTATTTCAATGTTTGACAGCTTTACGTTAGTGAGTGCACTGCAGTTATCCAAGAGTAAAGCTATCTTCTGTCATCATCTCCTCATTTGGCCATTAACAGTCTGCAGCCATCTGGTGAAAATCTCCGTTGTCATCCAAACATTACTGTTTGCCTCACAGATGACAGGGAGAGTGCCTAGTTCAATGCCATTGAAACACCTCGGCTTACTAGACTTGCTGATTACAACAGGTTTTAATTTCTCTGTGCCTGTCTTGTTGGTGCACAGCAAAAGAGAAATTCTTTCACTTGCTTTTTTGCTGCCGCTGGTCTCCTCTGATTTAAACGTTAATGTGCCCTCTGGTGTAGCCCCAAAGTGTAGCCCCATTTCAGCACTATTAAAAATATCCACAGGGGTGTACTCAGTTAAAGTTGATGGCAAAATCTCACTTATCCAATGCTCAGCGTTTGCATCCTTTTGTCTCTGTGGTAACGATTATACACAAGGCCATGCCTTTCTTTCTATCTGCACAGCCGTCCATTGGTTGGTGTAAATGGAATAGAAAGTATGTCTGCCAATTGCTGTGTCTTTTGTAGGAGTAGGGACCACTAATGGGGGCATCGACAGCTCAGCTGGCAGTGAACCAGCACAATAAGGCAGTTTCTACAGACTCGCTTTTGCCAGCACATTTCCGCTTTCTTGTTGTATTCTCACCACTTTCCCATTCAGCAAGTAAGCACTCCCAGGATGCATAAATTCAGGATACAGTGAACACATCTATCCCATACTCTTTTGCAAGGTCTGAGTGCTTGGCATCTGGCTGTGATAGTTTATGGAGCAATGAAACCTTCTGTCCAGAGTGAGAGTAATCTAACAGACTTGCTCCATTATACTGACAGGGGTTGGAATGGTTGCTGCCCTGTGGTCCATTTAAATAGTACAGTAGAGAACACTGAATAATTGGAGTGATACGCTAATTAGAATTTTAAGGTGGACTTCTTAAGGTGGTTTATCCAGGGCAAAGATGTAAAATGTTTAGGAGCAAGTGTGCATTTAAGGGCGTGATGTACATAAAATCTATGCGAAATAGTAAAAAGATGTGAAATTAACCAAAATGTGCACTTACATGGTGTGCATGTCAGAAGTTAAATTAACATTGGAAACATAGGAAAAAATAATGGGATATTGAAACACTGTGTACATAAGCGGTATATTCACTTATCTGATGTGCACTTAAGTGGGCTGCACTGTATATTTAAAAATTTCCCTGGTGATCTAGTGGACACTCCTTCCCATTCCCGATCCCCTATGTAGTGAAATGAAACCTTTTCCTGGTGTCTAGCAGACCCCAGACCCCCAACTCTGGCAGGTAGTATCCCACCACCCAGCTTCCCCATCCTGACCCTGAGCCGGTGACTGGCACAGCCCTCCGCTCTCCACCATGGCCGGCTTCTGACTGAGCTGTCATTGAGTGTGTACTGTAGGTGGCCAGCCATGGTGGAGAGCAGAAGGCTGTGCTGGTTGCCGTCTCAGGCCAGGATGGGGAGAAGAGGGGTGATGGGACACTACCTTCCAGGGTGGAGGGGTGGGGGTCTGCTAGACACCAGGGAAAGGTTTAATTTCACTATACAGTGGATTAGGGATAGGGAGGGTGTCCACTAAACTACCATGAAAATGTTTAAATATACCGTACAGAGGATCAGGATGGGGAGGAAATAGTTAAATATACTATACAGGGGATCAGGATGGGGGTTACACTGGACACCAGGAAACATGCTGTCAATATTGGGTGGGTGATCGGGTGGAGGGAAGGATCACTGGACACCAGGAAGCTTGTTCTGTATACTCGAGCTGGCAGTAATTGGGGGCCACTAGCACCTGTGAAATATTGTATATACAATTGATTGGGCGTGCATGTGGGTGAGCAGAGGGACTACTAGACACCAAGGAAACTTATTTATACTTGGGCCAGTGATCATGGGGTGGGGGATCTCTAGCACCAGGAAAACTTATATTTATTTTGTTATTGGGCTGGCGATGGGGGGAGGACCACTACCACCAGGGAAATTTATATTTATTTCAATGGGATTGCACAACTTAGTATAGTGTTATGATTGTGCATTTTGCTGACAAACCTTTGTGGCCATTCACCTCTCTATTCCATGGGTTATACCACTCTGTAGGTGTGCCAAAGGCAAGGAACCCTTGAAGAGGGTTCCACCCCTAGAAGTATTGCAGGAAGGATTCCCTTGGCTAAAGGTACCTTAGGTAGCAGCCCTGAGGGAGAAGAAGAAGAAGAAGAATCAGCATTTATATAGTGCTTTTCATACATCCAAAGCACTTTACAAGCAATGCTAGACTGGTAGTGAAGTGACTGAATGTGTGGTGGTGGCCATATCGCACATCATCACCCACACACAGCCTGGATAATTGCATGAACTGGTTTATGGGAAGGGGAATGTTGGCCAGGACACCAGGAATGTTCCCTACTCTTCGTGAAGAGTGCCCTGGGTTCTTTTACTTCCACATGGACACCCACCAGGACAACACCAGGATGAGCAGAAGGGACCTCGGTTTAACATCTCACCCGAAGGATGGCACACCGCATCAGTACAGCACCCCCAATACTGCACTCAGATGCCAGCAATTTTTAGGTGCAAGTCCAATCCCAGTGTGGGACAAGAACCCATGACCTTCTGGTCCAGAGGCGGATGTGCTACCAACTGAGCCATGCTGACTCCAAGGAGGAGAGAGGCAAGCCACTGTAGGAGGATGGGAGGATGGTGTGGCAAAGAAAGAATGCTTCTGGGTGAAGCTGGAAGGACTGCCTTATATAACTCAGGCAGGGGGCATGGCTGGTTGCTTCAGCCTATTGAACTACAGGCAAAGCCTTTCAATTCAATGGGCTTATGCAACTTAGCATAGTGTTATGCTTGTGCAACTTGCTGATAAACATTTGTGGCTGTTTGCCTATTTCATGGCGAATACCACCTTGTAGGGGTGCCGAAGGTAAGGAACCCTCAAGGAGGGTTCCACCCCTAGATGTGCCGCAGGGAGGATTCCCTTGGCTACAGGTATCTTAGAAAGGAGCCCCAAACAGTGTGTTGAACAGCAAGTGGTGCTTACAAAGGATGAAGAGCATGAATTGACAGCAACTGGTCAGTTAACAGCTATCGGTGATGAGTGAAAACAGACACAAACTGAGAGCTGATATATACTGTATATAAACTTAGCAGGAGGGCAGAACTTCCTAAGGAGAAAGGGGATGGAAAGGAGAGCCACCATCCAACTCCATCCAACAGCAGAAACCTACAGTATCTAGGTAACCCAAGACTCTAGTATGATATAAACTAAGTAGGTAGTATGACCTTCGGCATGGAGGAGAGGAAAAAAACCCTATGAGGAGGATACCTCTGGGGATCCAAGGCCTAGGTCACCTTACCTCCAGTATTGGATATGTTTAGTGATGGCTATGCTGCTGTACTTTAGAAACCAAATTAGGGGAAGATTTAATTTGGAGGAAGGCTCTCACACTATCCTTGTAACAGGAACACCATGAGGGACTGTGGGTGACCTCTGCAGCAAAAGGGGAGCTCCCACACAGGAGGCCCTCCCCAAAGGTGGAGGGAGGAGATCTATGATTACCAAGGCACTCAGCTGGCCTTCACAAGCCTAAAGAGCAACTGGTGGGTTAACAGCCACTGGTGCGAGCAGACCAGATGAACCTTAGATGGTGGTAGGGAGAATAGCTTATGAAGGTGCAGCTGAACCCACTAGGAAGTGAATAGAGCCCCCTTGGGATTGAGGATTCACCGCTCAGCAGCTTAAGTCTTAAATTCTACATCAAGAGGTGCCGGCAACTGGTAGGTTAACAGCCACCAGTGTTGGCTAAAGCTCCACCCAGAGTGAGGACATTCCATTGCAGTGCAACCAGTGGGTCAATGGCCATTGGTGATGCAAGATAAGAAGGGCTCCATCCAGAGCTGTGCATGCTCAGGATGTGGACTTCATGGATGCAGAGCAAGACCATCAGCTGCAGGGAGGTCAAGAGCCATAGTAATTTATGGTCAAAGTCGGCACACATCCAGTTTTGAAAGCAGGCAACTGGTTAGTTAACAATGGGCAGACTAGGTGGGCCAAGTGGTCCTTATCTGCCATCAAATTCTATGTTTCACCAGTGACGCATCAGGTGACAAATCAGTTATAGTGTATATAAGACCCACATGTAGGTCAAAAGCATATATGAGACCCACACTTAGGTCAGTAACATGTACACAGGTATGACACAACTTGTATGATGCAGCATGCCAACCAGTTCCATAGGGGAAGCCAAATTACTTGTGAAATTTAGAATTCTCATTACTGTTTAATCATAAGGTTTGCATCTAAATGTTTGAAATACCGTCCCAGGACTAGGGAGGCTACTGGTAGTACTGGACTTCTTTTGGTACATTAAATATAAGCAACATACCAGAATGTTAATACATAGACTCACAACTTGGAAAGATTGTCAGGGGCTAGAGACAGTGCTACATAATATGTCTGATGACTGAGGCAGCATAAATGATTTAAACTGCTAAGAAGCAGGAGTAAATGGCAGTAGAGCAACAGTGAAACTGCTAGAAAAGCAAGTACATGGGAACTGAAAAGTTTGGAGATGTAGCTGCTAAGTGGAGCTAGGCACTGAGTGAAATCAGGTGTAAACAATTCAGGGTGGATTTGCACAGGTAGACTGCTATAGGCAGGGAAAACAGCAAGTGGAACTGAATAACACACAGATAACAATTGCAGTTACACTGAAGGATTGCTAAAAGTTTGATAAAAGTAAATGGAAGTCTGAATAGCACAATGCATCTGAATAGCACATCTCAAGCAAAGGTGCAATTCAGGTGCATTGTGCTATTCAGACTTCCATTTACTTTGACGATACCTCCATGACATGGTTCAACTGTTACCTTTCCAAAAGAATGCAACTCAAAGACCAAGGAGATCTCTTGCTGCTTAAAATTCTACCATGTGGAGTACTGCAAGGCTCCATACTGGGTCCCATACTCTTCGCGATCTATATTAATAACATTGACTCCCAAATACACAAGGCACGTGTGCATCTATTTTTGGATGACACGGTCATATACACAGCCTGCTCTTCCCCTGAGCTTGTGTTTATGGAGCTGCAACATGAATTTGCCATCCTGCAAAAAAATTACTGCAGCTGAAGGTCCTCCTTAATGCAAGCAAAACAAAAGCTATGGTTATCTCCCCTTAACCCCACTCTCTGGCAACAACCATACACCATCATAGGATACTCACCTTTCTTGATGAACCAATTGAAATTGTTGACAACTTAAGTACCTGGGTTTTTGCTTACACAGCAAGCTAAACTTTATGGTACATTTGCAAGAACTAGTCAAAAAACTGAGACAGTGCCTGGGTGTCTCCTATATTAGACACCTTCTCACCTGTGAGGGAAAAAAGACACTGGTCCAAACAATCTTCCTACCTCTACTAAACTATGTGGACATCCTCTATAGCCAATGCCCTGTATCAGCTCTAAATAAATTAAAGACCCTATACCACCATGCCCTGAGATTCATATCTAGCGCTCCTTTAAACACCCACCACTGTCAGCTCTATGAGATGCTTGGCTGGTCATCTCTTACTATCAGGAGGAAAAGGAATGCAGCCCTTTGGTTTCACAGAGCAATTACAAATAAACTTCCTTCTTATATCTCCAATCTATTTTATCGAAACTCAGGGACCTACTGTTTGAGATGCTACACATTTGTTATGTTCGATGTCCCCAAGATCCAAACATGATTCAGCACTGCTGCTATTAGATTTGCTCTTCCCTCACTTTGGAACACCCTGCAGAAGGTACTTACGATTGTTATGGTACCAGGGGTATCCATCTTCAAGTCACTTCTCACAGCTGCCTTGAAAGAAACTTGCTCATGTCGTAGATAATTGTTCAAAACTTTGCTTTCCCAATCCCACTTTTGTTTGTTAGGTCAATCTAGCACTTTCTGCTACTTTCCCCTCTTACTTCTACCCATTCTCCTCAACCACCCCACTCTTCCCCCTTCTCATCTCTCCACTCCCTTTTTCTTCTTTAGCAAATACTTAATATCAGTTGCCTTGTTGTATTATTACAGGTTACTATAGTTTTGTAGTATTATTCCCATGTTATCCTTTGTATATGTAATCTGTATATACTGTAACATGCTTAAAATGTATCATTGACTGTATTTAAATTAAGTATATGTTATGTAACGGTATAGCTGTACCATAGTACTGTTGTTCCTTGTACTTGTTGTCCAGGACCACCTTGCAAACGAGCTTGCTCAAAGGTGAAAAGCCTGGTTAATTAAAGTTTGCTTGATTGATTGAAGCAAAGGGAAACAGCAGGATGCTAGGAAAACTAGAAAGCCCTCCAAAAAGTAAAACTGAAGAAGCACAGGAGAACAGTAGAGCAGACATAGAGGACAGAAAGAAGCACAAGCAGCAGCCGAAAGCAAAGCAAAATATTGACCAAGACAAACAGGAGAAACACAAACCAGCAGAAAGTCCAGCAAAAAACAAGAAGACAATCCAAATGTATGAGAGGAGGGAGGCAAACATGCAGAAAAAGGGGGAAGGATGGGCAGAGCCACTACAGCAAAGAAAAATGCTTCTGGGTGAAGCTGAAATGAGTGTCTTTTATACTATAGCTCAGGCAGGGGGCGTGGCTGGTTGCTCCAGCCCATCAGACCACAGGCGAAGCCTTTCAACTGTTATCAGGCTGGCAATCTGTGCTTTGGGGGGGGGGAGTCCACTACTGCCAGGGAAGCTTATAATTTTTTGTTGTCGGGCCAGCAATTGCATGGGGGGGGGACCACAAGACAACATGGACACAGGGCTGTCTCTGGGGCAGGGGCTGGGGGTACACTAAACTCCATCGCATCTCATGTAAATGGGCCCATAATGGTCATGCAAATGGCCTTGCATGCCCAATGGGCTCATTTACATGGCTGATCTTGTGAACTGGACCTAGTGCACCTGCGTTATTCATTGCAGGGTCATACTCCTGATTGCATGTCAGGTGGCACTAGTGGGGCTAGCACTGCAGTATTGGGGTTAGTGCCATGTCGACCTGGCCCTATTCTCAGTTGGATAGTGTGCTGTGCTATCTGACTGTGAATAGCAACATTTGACACCCGAGCAATTGCAAAGCACAACCCAAACTTTTCTGATGTGCTTTACAATTTTTTGTGAATCTAGCCCCTGGTCTCTTGCAAGAACATTCTTGTGTGAATTCTATGTATGCAATCTATTATTTCTTCTCTGTCTGGGTCCTCAATGAACATGGGCATATGATGCCCTCGGAGTTACCTGGTTAACCAATTTTAAATCAAAGAAATGTGAGTTACAAGGCCACCAGCTGAGTGACTCATGAACTAAGAAGTACCAATATCTCATGCTACTCCACATCCTGGTGTGTACCAATGGTATTATGCAAGGGATTTGGGGTTGTATATAAAAGCCAAACACTTTAAAATCTGTTTTCATGATTTTTTACAGTACATGTGTAATTTTAAAAACAGCTCTCGTACTTTATTTATCGGGCAATAGGTGATGCTGTTATGGGAGGAGAGTGGGTAATGTTGTGGTAATGGTATGAGAAGGGATGGCATGTAAGTTTGGATGGTAGTTGGTCAATCTATTTTTGTTGTGTGGTGGGAGCCCAGAGCCTGAAAGTGCAGCAGCAGCACGTAAAGGGTGTTGGAAACCTTGGACAGGGGAGAGATGTGCAGCAGTGGACATGCTGACCAAGTAGGTGCCCTTTTTAAAGCACTGTTGTGAGGAATGGACACCAGGGCAGTCATATTATATGTAAGCAATAGAGAGCAGAGTACAGTACTATAAAGTCAAACTAAAAGGCTGTTGGCTGATATGTATTTTTACTGTGGGTATGTTAAGAAAATTCTCCTCACCACCTTTTCTGAACAAAGCAGCATGATGTAGATATGCTTGGGGAAGAGGGCAGGCAGCTGTCATGTCCAACTTGCAGTGCAGAATGAATGCTGACACATTGATTCTGATGGGCTTTGGGGAATGTTTGAAAAAGCAGAATGTGCTACTGCTGGGGCGGGGGGGGGGTACCATACCTGCCATGCAGCCCCTGCCCTTCCCCACATACTTAGGTATATTGCTTTTAAGAAAACAAAGGAATCATGTGGCAAAGAGATTTTTAAACTACCATTAAAAAAAAAACAGAACAAAAAAAAAAAAACGGGGAGGATTGCAAGCATGATCTGGCAACTGAATTGCCACATCTTGCAATGCACCAGGGTGTGCTTGGTCACACCTTTCCAACTGTGTGTGCAATGATTTGAGTCTGGACATGGGTTTCCACAGATAATGGTATGGATTCCCATGAGGTAGGTAACAGCTGTCATGCACTGTATTGTGATAGTGAAGAAGCAGTCAGAGAATTGTAATTGCCTCCTGCTGTAATGTTGCAATTGTGTAGTTAAAAATGTAAACATTGAATGAATAAAATTGCACTTTTTAGTGAGGCCTTTTACTTAAAAAAATGACAATTTTGTTGTATTTGCTTAATGTGGACATTTCCTACAACCCAGTCAGCTTTCATATTGCTTGTCTGTTTTTCTGTCACAGAACATTTACCCTTATATAATCTTTCAATCGTAGATGTGAATGAAAAAGGGTCTGCGACTTTGGCCACTTTCTGGCTAAAGTAGCAAAAATAAAACAATTCTCGAAAGCTTGTTTGCACCTGCAAGCATTGGAAAAGAGGCATGCAGACAGTTTGCACTGCATTACTTATAAGGCATCTCAGTCAGTGTGATCTGTACTAGTATTCAGAAGCCAAGGGCTAGCTACATGTCTCATTAACGTAATCACTGTGTACAGCAGAGAGTTGGTAATCCATAGGAGTGTAGTATGCAACCAAGGTAAATGAGTGAATGCTAGCTGCAGATCTCCTGTGAGACCCCCATGGCAGTGTGCTCCAATGTGCATGAGGAAATGGAAATCCATCAAATGGCACTTCTCGACTTTAAAAGGGCAGAATTAGAATGTTTTAGAGTTTAGGTTTGCGACTTCCAAAACACAGTCAAAGTACCAATGGCACCAAGTGGGGCCAGGGTATGGATGTGTCATATTTGTATAATAAAAAACACATATATAGTACATGCTAAACAATGTACATGCAGACGATGCACTACATATATACTTACATGTGAGCAAGCACACATACACACCTCACAGAATAAGCAAGCGTACCCCACACAATACACAAACTGAATGTTTAACCTGATCAGTTCCTGCAGTAGGGCCTCTGGAATCAGTATGATTTTTACAAAATGAAGGGCTCATGAGCTATGATTGATGAGAATCTTCTACTCCCTCTCATGATTGATCAATCTTGATGGAGTGCAACATTCACAGTTTCCATGGTCTTGGTTCCTTAATCATGAAACTTTCCATGGTCTGAAACCCTAAACATAAATTGTAGTGAGAAGAAAAAAAAAGTGCCAACTGGGGATCCCACCATGGCTCTCTCAGCTACTGTCCAGATGCTCTGCCACTGTTTTATCATGCCACAAGGTGATGCATATAATAGCTATGGGAAAACATGCAGACCCCCATTCACAGCTGCAGAGGAGAAAGTCTCAGCCAGAACAAAGTTGACTGCAATATAAAACTAGCCACTCAATGTCCTGAACCCTATTTCAAGCCCTGTTGAAACCATTTCACTGACGTCAGCATGCATCTAACAGTTTCTCTCACAGAACGTAAATCGCACTGAGAATGAAAAAATGTGCCCCACTGGGAATTGAACCTAAGCCCCCTTCCCCCACTATGGTTCTGGTATTCTGCCACTCTGATATTTCACATGATGGAAGATATGTGTCTTGAAGGAGATGCTTGCTATGGGTAAGCATATCCTGCACCGAGTGCACCCCCCTTCTCCATACATTTGCACTGGAGTGAGCCTCAGCCAGGAATAAAGCAACTGTACAAAGAAATGGGGGCATTTTACACTACCTTTTTCACTATAAAAGATTCCAGGCATCTTCCAGTTTTATTTACTGGTAAAATTGTCATGAGTCACCAAAATTTGAGTATTTTATAAATGTTTTAATTTAGTTTTTTCTCAAGAGAAAAGGATGGCCAACACAGTTGACTTAGAAAATACCACTGTGGACCGGGTAAGAGCTAAGATTGGGAAAATATCAAAAAACATTGTGCAGTGTATTGCAAGTACCTAGAAATGCAGATTTTACAGGTATGCTAATATTTTTATTAACTTTAGCTGAAAATTTGCTTTTTAGAAACAAACATTTTGTTGCAGTTCAATGTTCCTAAATATTATTTCAAATCTTGGTAAAACCATATCGCTGACATCAGCAAATAATTCTAACAGTTTCTCTCATACAACACAAACTGTAGTGAGAAAGAAAAAAAATGTGCCCACTTTGAACTGAACCATGTCCCTTCCAAACTACTGTCCTAGTGCTCTGTCACTGTGGCATCATTCCACATGGGGGATGAGAATGTTTCAGACAGAGATGCATGCTATGGGGAATCACATCCTTTATTGAGGGAAGGTGCTCCTCCTCCAAACACAGCTACAGTGGAGTAAGCCTCAGCCAGACTAATTATGTTGATTGCAACACAGAACTAACAGTTCATGTTCTAAAATCCTATTTCAAGCACTGCTAAAACCTTATCACTGACATCAATGAAATAGAAAAATTCCTCTCATGCAACATAAACTGTAATGAGAAAGAAAAATGTGCCCCACTGGAAACTGAACCCAGACCCCTAACTACTGTCCCAGTGCTTTTCCATTGTGCTATTGTTCCACACAGTGTGAAATATGATTTCTAGACATAGATGCATACTGTGGGAAAGCATATATTTTTTATTTTATTTATTTATTTAGTTTTTGTTGACCGGGTAAGTGCACTAGACAAATCCTGCCTATTTTCAGGCATGACCCCAGGGGAAGGGGACACAGATGAATGCCAGCTGACCTTGGACCAGATTAAGTTGTTGGTGGTATTTTTAGTGAATGAGGGAAATTTGGCCAGGACACCGGGGAAATTCCCCTACTTTTTTCGATAAGTGCCATGGGATCTTTAACATCCACTTGAACTACCACCAATCCAGGCAGATGGGACCTCAGTTTAACGTCTCATCCATAAGATGGCACCTCAGAAGTGCAGCACCCCTCTCATGCTGCACTATAGTGTCAATACTGGGATATTAACCCAAGTGCCAGATGTGGGACCTGAACCCACAACCCTCTGATCTCCCGGCCTCAGAGGCGAGTGTGCTACCTACTGAGCCACTGACACTGCTAGTGCTAGATATTCTACAATGAGTCCAGACCCCCCTGTACACAACTGCAGAGGATCGTGAGGGCTATAGGAAGAATGGGGAGCTGGATGTCATTGCCCATTTGGGGACAAATGACCCAGCTCTGGAAGGGATGGGGCAGTGCAGGAGCAGTTTAGGGAACTAGGGAGGGGTCTTACACAGGTAGCATGCACTATAGCCTTTATGGAAGTGCTACTTGTCTACAACAGGGGGAAAGAGAGGAAGCTCTGCATTAAGGCCTTCAACTCATGTTTGAAAGAGAGGTACAGAGAGGAGGGGTATGGCTACATTGGGGCGTGGGCTTCACCTAAGCCATGTTTACATGGCTGACCTTCTTCCTTCTTTGGAGAGTTGCAGAGCTGCCCCAACCCAAAAGACGCTTGGCTAGCATGTCTACACAGCCCCCCTCAGTGCCAGTGTAAGATGTGCTGGAGAGGGGCTGGGAGTTGGGCCAGTTAGCTGATGGAAGCACCCGTAAGTGGAAGCGAGCAGTGCAGCCTGTCCACACGGCCACTTAAACCACTCTCTCCTGAACATGTCCTCAAACTTTCTGGGACTGACGAGTGTCACATGAAGTGGCTTAAAGCAATTTGGAAAGTGTTCACATGGCAGCATTTGCACTGCAGCAACCCGAGCGCTTGGGTTACTGTGGTGCAAATGCTGCCATGTAAACACGGCTCTGGAGGGATCAGAACTTGCACTGGGGGAGGATGGCTTGCATCCATCCAGGAAAGGAACAACAGTCCTCAAACACTTTAAGTGTTAATTCAACGGGTGATGGAAGGCAAAGGGGTGACAGAAGCTGCTCCCTCCTCATGCTGTGATGGAGGGTAAAGAATTTCTGAGGGAAAGGATTCTGACCAAAACGGAGGACAACCAAGGGTGCAAGGGATCAGCATGGGAGGAAGTGGGGAAGAGAAGCAAGCATTATGCAAAGGAGAAAAAGGGGAAACAACCATACATGAGAAGGGACAATAGTAGGACTAACAAAATCTGGACAGTCATGAGTGCCAGTGCTAGAAGTCTGGGAAATAAGATACCAGACCTGGAGGCCAAGATGACTGAGGCAGGCCTGGATATTGTGGCCATCATGGAAACATGGTGCACAAACAGCATTGACTGGGAAATGGTAATGCCTGGCTACACAATTTTTAGAAGGGAAAGGGTAGGAAGGAAAGGTGGAGGAATGGTGCTTTATGTTAAGGAAAACATTAAAGTGACTGAGATACAGGAAGGACAGGGGGGTTGAGTTGTTGTGGGCCAACCTTGAGTCTGGAAACGGAGCCACCATTCACCTGGGAGTGGTACACAGGTCTCTGACAGAGGGAGAGGGCATAGACAAAGAGATGTTGGAAGACATAGGCGAAATGGCTAAGAAGGGGGAGGAGGTGCTGGTTGGAGACTTTAATCTGCCATATGTAGAGTGAAGCCTACTTGTTGCAGCATCAACTAGGAACAGAGTTATCTTGGGCTCCCTGTAGGGGGCATTCCTCAGGCAGCTGGTCTGTGAACTCACTCAGGGTGAGGCAATACTGGACCTGGTAATTATGAATGGGGACAGTGTGGCAGACATCTGAGTGGGGAGTCATCTGGGGACCAGTGACCATCGCACGGTATGGTTTACTATAAGAACAACAGTGGAATCCAGTCACACAAGGGCAGGGGTCCTGGATTTTAGAATGGCTGACTACAGAGATGGGGGAATGCATCTGAGAAGACCTGGTGGGGAGAGATATCTGGGGGGGGGGGTTGATGGAAAATGTGCCAGAATAAAAAAAAGCTTAGTAAAGGCTACAATTTTGTGCATCAGGCAAATAAGCAAAAGCAGAAGGAGGAGGAGACCATTACGTTTCTCGAGGGAAGTGGCAGAAAAGGTAAGGGCAAAAACAGTGGCATTCAGAAGGTAGAAAGAGACTCGGAGAGAGGAGGACAGAAGTGTATCTGGGGACACAGAGGGAGACAGGCAAGGCAGTAAGGAATGCAGAAGCACAAGCTGAGGAAAGAATAGCTCAGAAATGAGAAAAGGAAGACCAAGGGAAGAATTGCATGATTAACAAAGGAGGCAAGGGGCTATACTGAGGAGGACCAAGAAAAGGTAAATATGTCAAAGAAATATTTCTGCTCAGTATCCACAGTTGAGGTGAAAGGGAAGGGACCACAAACAAGCACCAAGAGATTGGGGGAAGGAAATGGACACCAGTCTCTTTTCTGAGAAGGGGGTCAGAAAGTATTTACTAATCTGAGGGCTGACAAAACTATGGGTCCCAATTGGGTACATCCAAGAGTGTTACAGTAACTCAGGGAAGTGACAGTTGCACCCCTGACAGACTTTTTTAAGAGTTCACTAGAGACCGGTGTGATCCTGGAGGACTGAAAAGGGGCGGATGTAGTCCCACTTCACAAAAGTGGTAGCAAGGAGGAGGTGGGAAATTACAGGCCTGTCAGCCTGACATCTGTAGTAGGGAAATTGTTGGAAACACTATTAAAGGAAAGGATCATGGAACACCTGGAATCCAATGGACTGTAGGACCAGAAGCAACATGGCTTTATGGAGGGGAGGTTAAACCAAACAAATGTGATAGATTTTATGACTGGGTAACCAGGGTGTTGGATCGTGGGGGAAAGGGTCAGTGGGCAGGGCCTACTTGGACTTCAACAAGGCCTTTGACACTGTTCCACATAGGAGGCTGGTAAACGAGCTGGGTAGAATGAGGGTGGGCAATTAGGTGGTAACCTGGGTAAGAAACTGGTAAGGGGATAGGAAGCAGAAGGTGGTGGTAAGTGGAATTGGCTGTGAGAAGGGGAGAGTGACCAGCGGGGTACCTCAAGGGTCAGTACTTGGGACAGTCCTCTTTACTGACACAGCAGAGGAACTGGAAGGGAAGGTCTTCCTCTTTGTGGATGACACCAAGATCTGCAGCAGGGTGGACACTCTGGATGGGGGTGCAAAGAATAGAGAGACTTGTAATGACTGGAGGGGTGGTCAAAAGTTTGGCAGCTGAAGTTTAATGCAAAAAAAGTACAAAATAATGCACTTGGGTCACAGAAAACTGGGAGTGTGGTACAAAATGGGGGGAGAGATACAAGCAGTGACCACACAGGAAAGAGACCTCAGGGTAATCATATCAGATGATCTGAAAGTGTACTAGGACAAAGCCATCAGAAGAGCTAGTGGAATGCTGGGATGTATAGGTAGAGGTATTACCAGCAGGAAGAGGGAAATGGTGTTGCTACTACAGTGTATAGGTTTTTAGTAAGACCCACCTGGAGTACTGTGTACAGTTTTGGAGGCCACATCTCAGGAAGGACATAGAATTGAGGCCATCCAAAGGAGGGCTACCAAGATGGTACAGGGTCTACATCAAATGTCCTATGAGGAGAGTCTAAAGGAATTAAACATGTACACCCTGGAGGAGAGAAGGGGGGGATGTGATCGAGACTTTTAAATGCTGTACCTCACTTGGGTGACTAAGGTACAAGTGTGAGGTATTTTGCAGAGGAAAGGGTGCTTCTGAAGAAGGAGCCCCGATATGAAGCTGGGGGGGGGGTAGGTTTAGGAGAGATATGAGGAAATACTTCTTCACAGAAAGGGTGGCAGATGCCTGGAACAGTCTTCCAGTTGAGGTTGTGGGGGTGATAACAGTGTTGGGATTCAAAAAAGCCTGGGATAAGCACAAGGGACTCATAAGGATTAGGTAAGGGGGTGGCAGAGAAAGTTCCATAGACCTGGAGCGGTCTACAGTGTAAGCAGTGCAACAAAAAAGTGCAGACTGGTGGGTCATGCAGCCCCCATCTGCCATCAGCTTCCATGTTTCTGTAAGGAGTAAGCCACAATCAGAACTAAAGTTAACTACAACATAGAACTAATAATTCAAGTTCAAGTTTATTGGCAGGAACAAGCTCCATTAAGCAGGCTTATTTATAAGGAGGTCCTGATCAACAACAGGGACATGACACAAGCATATACAAAGTAATATGCATTAAACACACAAATAATCCATGAGAAGAAAATAGGACAGTAATATTTACATCATATATACATAGGTGCACTAAAGCTAGGAGTTAAATGTTTAATGTAAATAATAGTTTAATGCTCTGAAACCATATTTTAGGCCATGCTGAAACTTATTCCTGACATCAGTAATGAGATATAACAATTTCTCTTGTAAAACACAAACTGTAGAGAAGAAAAAAATGTGCCCACTGGGAATTCAACCCAGGCCCCCCACCTACTGCAATGGTACTCTGCCACTGTTTAATTGTTCCACATGGGGGCATGAGATTTCTAGGCAGAGATGCATGCTGTGGGAAAGAATGGTCTGCAGTGAGTGCGGATCCCTCATACATAACTGCAATGGAGTAAGCCTCAGCCGGAACTAAGTTGACTGCAAAATAGAACTAATAGTTCAGTGTTCTAAAACCGTATTTCAAGCCCTGCTAAAATCCTATCTGTGACATCAGCAAAGAAGTCTTAATTTCTCTTATATAACATAAATTGTACTGAGAAAGAAAACATGTGTCCCACTGTGATATTAAGGAAAGACCCTCACCCACCCACCCGACTACTGTTCCAGTTTTGTGCCACAATGCTGTTATTCCATATGGTGGGACATAAGGTTTCCAAATAGAAATGCATGTTAAAACATATATTACACTGAGTGAAGATCTCCCTCCAAATATAGTTACAGTTCAGTAAGTCTCATCTAGAACTAATTAAAGTAAAACTACACCCTCATATCTTCTAAATTATATTTGTTTCCATGTTAAGACAACTCTTTTTATGTAACTGTTCGAGATGTACAGTATGCAACTGCTGTAGTCAGTTTTCACACTTCATACTAGGCCCTGTAACTGTCATGGGAGGATCCATTTCGTGGTTTTGAAATCTCATTGTTCCAGAGAGCTGGATTAACATACGAGAGCATGATGTGTAATCAGCCTTTGAACTCCCCAGTATGCCCGTCTGCTTAATTAGTCTTCAAAGAAACAAGATGCAAGAAGGTAGGAAATATCACATTTATCTTCAGTGAGCTTTGCAAACTATCTGAGTTGTAATGCATGTTTTTTCTCTTTAAACTCCATTCAGTTTGTGTTTCCAGAGAGTTTTTGCAGGGTATTTGTTCTTTCAGCAAAGAGATACATTATATAAATGGTTGATCTGACATCATGTTCTCATATGCTAATGCAGTTCTCATGGACAATGAGATTTCATCAGCCATGAAGTGGAGCCTCCCAGGACAGTTCCAGGGCCTAGTATGAAGTGTGAAAACTGACAGAAGCAGTTGGATACATCTCTAACAGTTACAGCATGAAAAGGGTTGTCTATTGACATGGAAACAAATAAAATTTAAATGATATGAGGGTGTAGTTTTATTTTAAGTTGACTACAACACAAAGTTAACAGTTTAATGTTCTACATAGATACACAGATACTGTTGGCAGATAATGGCCACCAGGCACATCCAGTCTGCTCATTTATGCTACCTGACGAAGCGACCAGTGACCCTATCTGGTCATTGGCTTTAGCTTTTTCTTCCTATATCTAATATTCCTTTATTCCTGTCCCATGCATGTTTGAAATCTGTCACCATACAGGCGGCCACCACTTCCTGGGGCAGGCTATTTCAAGGATCCACTACCCTCTCTGTAAAAAAGAACTTCCTGACAGTTCTCCTTATGTGATCACCCATCAGTCTTATATCATGCCCTCTTGTTCTGGTACTACTTTTCAAATGGAATATGTTGTCCCCTTTCATGTTGTTAGTGCCCTTGAGGTATTTGAATGTTTCTATCAAACTGAGGTCTCTGACTCTTTCCTTTTAAGGCTTGTGATGTACTGTAGACCCTTCACCATGTTGGTTGCCCTCGCCTGCACTGTCTCTATTTTGTCAATGTCCTTATGAAGATGTGGCCTCCAGAACTGGACACAGTACTCAAGGTGAGGCCTCACCAGGGTCTTGTACAGTGGAACTATTACCTCCCTCCTTTGGCTTGTGATTCTCCTTCCAATGCACCCTAACATCCCAGTGGCCTTCCCCAGTGCCTTGGTTGTCTGCCTTGTGGCTTTCAGGTCATCTGTGATTATGACCCCCAAGTCCCTCTCCTCCTTGGTAACTGCCAACAGATCTCCCCCAACCTGTAGCTTGCTCCAGGGTTCCTGCTCCCCACATGCATGATTTTGCACTTCTTTGCATTAAACCTTAGTTGCTATGCCTCTGACCATCTTTCCAACCATTCTAGCTCCTTTGTCATCCTTTCCACCCCCTCCAGGGTATCCACCCTGTTGCAGATCTTGGTGTCATCTGCAAATAGGCAAGCCTTTCCCTCTAGCTCATCTGTAATGTCACTGATGAATACATTGAAGAGGACTGGCCCCAGAACTGACCCTTGAGGTACCCTACTGGTCACCTCCCTTTCTTCTGATTGGGTTCCGTTTACCATGACCCACTGATTTTTGTCCCTTAATCAGTTTCCAGTACAGTTTATCACCTTGTACCCCATCCCCAGGCTACCTAGCTTGTTGACCAGTCTCCTGTATGGGACAGTATCAAAGTATAAGCTAAAATCTAGGTAGGCAATATCTACTGGCCCCTCTCCCTGGTCTACTGCCTTTTTCACCCAGTCAACAAAATCTATTAGATTAGTTTGACATGACCATCCTGTGGTGAACCCATGTCACCTGGGTTCTAACACCCCCATGGCTTCTAGGCGCTCCACTGTTCTTTCCTTGAGAAGTGTCTCCATTATCTTTCCAACTACAGAGGTTAGACTAACTGGCCTGTAGTTCCCTACATCTTCTTTACTACCGTTCTTGTGCAGAGGGACAACATTTACCCTTCTCCAGTCCTCTGGGACCACTCCAGTGTCTAGGGACTCATTGAATGGGGCTGCCAGTTCAATTATCAGTTCCCTTAGGACCCTGAGATGTTTGCCATCTGGACCCATGGCTTTGTCCACCTTCAGCTTTACAAGCTCTTCTAGGACCCTCTTCTCCATGAATGGACTGATGTTTGCCTCCTTATCCTTTGTTCCTTTAAAGTCTAGCTGTGGGCCCTGCCCATGCCCTTCCACAGTGAAGACTGAACAGAAATATTCATTCAGGATCACTGCTTTCTTCCCTTCTCCCTCCACTATCTCCCCGGCTCCTCAAAGCTTAGTTACCCCCCCTTTGCCTTTCGTCTCTCGCTAAAGAACCTGAAGAATGTCTTATCTCATTTTTTATTCAACTGAGCTATTCTTTCCTCTGGTTGTGCTTTAATGTTTCTCACTGCTTTTCCTGCCTCTCTCAGACACTTCTGGTACATTTCCTTGTCCTCGTCTCTTTGTGTCTCCTTATTCTTCCTGAAGGCTAGTCTCTTGGTCCTTACCTTTTCAGCCACCTGCTTGAGAACAAAGCAGTTTTCCTCTCCTTTTACCCTTGTCTATCAACCTAACACAATGATTTGTGACCTCCACTGTGGCCTCCTTGATGTGTGCCCATTTCTCCTCAACATCCCCTCATCTCCCTTTTTTCCAGGGTTTCCTTGAGCTGAAGTCCCATCCTGGTGAAGTCCACCCTTCTGAAGTCTAAGACTCTTGCTTTTGTATGGGTTGACTGAATTCCTGTGTCCACCTTGAACCACACCATATGGTGGTCGCTGGAGCCTAGCTGACCTTCAACCTTGAGCTCAGCATCTTGTACCAGTTGGCCAGTACCAGATCCAGGATTGCCCAGTGTCTGGTAGGGTTCTGCACCAGTTGCCTAAAGCCAGCCCCCTCAAGGGAGTCAGTGAGGTCCTGTGTGCTGGCCGCGGCACCTTCTGGGATGGACCAGTCTATTTCTGGCATGTTAAAGTCTCCCATCAGCAGTACCTCTCCATTTGCTGCCATGTCATGCATGTTTTCAAGCAGCAGTTAGTCAATTTCTTCTGCCTGAGTTGGGGGTCTGTAAATGACCCCTGTGCCAATGGCTGTTCCACTGCCTGGCTCAAGGGTGACCCAAACTTTCTCTGTTTGGTCATGCCTGTTCTGAGTTTCAGTTGCCTTGATGCTTTCTTTGATGTAGAGGGCAACCCCACCACCTTTTTACCTTCCCTGTCTTTTCTGAAAAGGGCATAACCTGGTACTTGTATTTCCCTGGTGTGGTTCCTTATGTCCCACGTTTCGGTTATGGCCACTAAGTCCAGATCAGCCTCCGCCATTACAGCCATGAGGTTTTGAACCATGTTCCCCATATTGTGGGCATTTGCGTGCATGACTTTCCATGGAAAGTGACATCCTTTTGTCCCCTCCTTGTGTTTTGCCCCTTGTATCATCCTACTATTCATGGCATATTCTATGTGGTGCTTCCCTTTTACTACCTTTCTGGTTACTTGTGGTTTAGGTCTTTTTGTTAGCAATTATATCATCAGGCCCGGAAACACTATTTCAAGCCCCGCTGAGACCCTTTTGCAGACATTAGCATTGACACCTAATAATTTTTCTTGTGCTTCATAAATTGTAGTTAGAATAAAAGTTGTCCCACTGGAGTGCTCTGCCACTGTGCTATAATTCCACATGGTAGGACATACGATTTCTACCAAACAGTCAGTGTGGCCCCAGTCTGAAGAGACAAAAAGCAGAAACCAGGAGGAGCCTACTCCACAGCATTTAACTAACACAGCCCAATTTGAAAAGCACTCTTAGAGCACCGCAAGTTGTGTCAATCTAGGACTGTGGCAAACT
Source organism: Neoceratodus forsteri (assembly GCA_016271365.2). Lineage (NCBI taxonomy): Eukaryota > Metazoa > Chordata > Ceratodontiformes > Ceratodontidae > Neoceratodus > Neoceratodus forsteri. The sequence goes on from CM057458.1 coordinate 562,447,627, forward strand.
TCAGGTGCAGCAGGGACCCTGCACCCAATTTTATAAATGGGGGGGTCTCTGCACCAAAGATCCAGGAGTTGCTGCAGCCGCAGGCTTGCACCAAACATTTGGTGCACCATTGAGGATTGATGCAGGGATCTGGCCCCCCGCCTGGTGCAACAGTAGAGGGGCCATGAGGGTGGGGGTGAATATGCATGCCAGGAGGGGGCCAGGGGAAGAAGGAGCAGGTGGTGCCCTAGGAGCATCGGGAGACAGCAGCTATGACAGGGTTGTGATGTGACACCTGGAAGGGTGCCATTTGCAAAGCCACACAGCTGATCAGATGGGCTGCTTCATGGATGGTTGGCAGGGATGGACAGTGACATTGCCCAAAGTAGCACAGCTCTGGCACTAGCCCCAACAACTGCCAACACTGTAGGCAGGAGACAGCTGCCACAATGTGGGAGGGTGGGTACTAGGGGACTGTTGTGGTGCCCAGAGAAAATTCCCCTCCACCACTAGCAGCCCTCAACCTGCAGCCACAGCTTCCCAAATACAGGGTTTGGATGTCACTGTCCATCCCTGTCAACCCCCCAGGAAGCGGTCCTATCTGATCAATTTTCTGGCATTGCAAATAGCACCCCACTGGGTGACACATCACCACCCTAACATTGCTGCCATCTCCCTGATGACCCCTAGGATACCCCGTGCCTCTTCTGCCCCTGCCCTCTACTTTCAGGTCCCTCCCCAATTGCCACAGTGTCTGACAGTGGCACATGGCCCTTAGACCACCTTCTGGCTGGTTTAACCTGAGCCCCCTGTTGTGTCCATTGTGGGACTTCCAAAATTACAAATAAGTGGATAGTGCAGCCCCACCATTGCGTAAGCCACCTTGTGACATGGCACAAGGGCATTCTGTCATAAGGTTGGTGCAGAGCAGCTTGGGCACAAGGCATCCCAATTTTGACATGGCCTGAGTTCAAATATCGGGATCGCCACAAAGTTTGATGCAAGGTGCCACTTGCATCATACCCATTTGGTGCAGACACCTTCCATCAAATATTTCCTTTTTAAAACTGAGCCCACAGTATCTAAAGTTGGAAATGAGGCCAATTCACACCACAGCTTTTTATATTCTACAAGGTTTTGATTTAACTGTCAAAATTATGTGTTCGATGCACTTCATCATGGAAATTCTGTGCTATCTTTCTCTTATTCTTTTATGTGGTTTTTAGTTAATTCCCAATTCAGTACAAGTCTCCTCTGCTAGTGCTGGGGATGCCATTTATATCAATTACAGAAATATCCATTTAAGTTCTATGCTTTTGGCCAGCCCAGTGATACTAAGGGCTGAGGTGCTGGATGCCACACCTCACACCTCGCCAGTGACCCATGTTCAGGAGTGAGCTCGGTGTACTGGGGATTGGAAGGGGGAAGGGAAGGTTGGAGCATCCACAGACAGCTCACCTTCTCATGGGGAAGGAGAGCTGTAGCATCTGTAACATTTTGGATCCCAGCGGTGGATGGGTGGTACTGAGCTGGCAATTCACTATGACTGGGGAGATGAGTAGTAGCAGATGTCAACACGAGTGAGCACGGGAGCATATGCACACCTGTCATGAGGTAATTGCACATCAGTGCTCACCATTAGGAGGGTTGGGGCAGTAACAGCAGATAAAGGAAAAAATACCAATCCCTGGGATGGTGACAATGCACCACGGCTCCCACACTGACCGTCAGACTCTTCCCACCTAAGTCCTCATTCTCCAAGCCACAGTCCTTACCTGTGGTACTTGGATTTCAAGGAATGCTGCAGTAGTGGAGGTGGCCCTGCCCTGGGGGTGTACAAGCCAGGGGGTCTCTGGCAGGTAGGAGTGTGGAATCAGAGGTCCAGGAGGGGACCCAGGATGGAGGTGTCTCAGGTTGGACAGGAGAAAGCCATTAGTGACCTCCAAGAGAGGTCCCCAAGATTGGTGACTGGAGGGAAAGAGAATAAAAAAAAAATCTATGCTTTTTTTTGCACTGCAGAACTACACAAATTGCCTAATTTGCCCACAGATTGGCCATTTGCATAGTTTTGCCATGTGAAGCTGGGCAGTTTGCTGAATTGGGGGGTTGGGTGTGGGCTTGCATCACATCCACAATGCGAGTCATGATGTGACTAGCTGGAGGAAGAGATGGAGGCTATACAGCCCTAAGAGCTACATTAGCCGCTACACTCTGCCCCTGCCCATCCATAACTTCAGTCCCATGATCCAGTCAGCCTTCCTTTACCAGCCAACAGCCCTAGAAGTCTCCACAGTTGGCTGGGGTAGTACTGGCATTGGCTGCATTTCAAGGAGCACTGCAGTAGTGGAGGTGGCCCCATCCCGGGAGGTACAAGCCAAGGAGTCTCTGACAGGTAGGAGTGTGGAATCAGGTCTCCAGGAGGGGACCCAGGATGGGGGAGTCTCAGGCCAGATGGGAAAAAGCCAGTGGTGACATGCGAGAGAGATGTCTGAGACTGGTGACTGGAGGGAAAGAGAATTAAAAAAGATAAATTTTATGCTTTTTTTTTTTGAGCTGCAGAAGTATGCAAACTGTGTAATTTGACTGAAGATTGACAATTTGCATAGTTTTGTCATGTGAAGTTGGGCAGTTTGCTGGTTGTGAGTGGAGGGTGGGCCTGCATCACATCCACAGTACAAGATTTATGATGTGACTAGCTGGAGAAAGGGAGGAAGAGATGAAGGCTACACAACCCTCAGAGCTACATTAGCAGCTACACTCTGCCCCCACCCATCCACAACTTCAGTCCCATGGCCCAATCAACCTTCCTTTACCAGTCCACAGCCCTAGAAGTCTCAACAGTTGGCTGGGGTAGTACTGGCATTGGCTGGCATCCTTTGTCATATGTTTAATTTTCACTGGCATTCCAATGAAGACATGACAATTCGAGTGTACGATGGCCACCTTAGTGGATCAAGCCTTGAGTGTGGTCTTTCATGGTCTTCACGCCTACTTTTTCCTCACCTTAGTCCCCACACCATGCTTCTCAGAAAAATGCATACTGTCTTCCTTCACATGGCAATTGGCAAGTTTTTTACTCACAAATCACTTTGCCCCCTTCTCTGGAAAAAAACATTCCATGCAATGGCCACTCTGCTGAATACCTAAACCTTGTTAAATCTCTCTTTAAGGACTAAACTGTTATATCTGAATAGATTTAATTTAGAATTCTGTATTAGGTATTTTAGGAGTTCAACAAAAGTTGATTGTGTTTGTTTACCAAAATGTCCCCTAATGGCTAAATGAGCTAGGAAGTTTTCTGTTTCACGAGCTGCTCACTGTTTTGTGTGCTTCATCAAAACTGCACTCAATATGAAAAAAGGACTCATAAGCAATTTTGTAAGATGCTTCTCTGTGTATATTTTTTGTTGACATATGGGAAGAATAAAATAACTGCATTTGTGAGAACAGACTCTGGCTTTTCTGTGTTAGACAATCCCAGTCTTTCTCTCTGGCACTTTGGTTTGTGAGCCATACCTCAAACATTTGCCCAAACTCTCCAACCTCTCCCTACATAGACTTTTCTTCTCCCTATGTCATCCATCCACAGAATTTACCTTTATTATCTTACTATGTCTTATATTACATTCCCTACTAATACCCATTGTTATATTTTGTTCCAAATATACTATATATAAAATGCATGCTATTGTACTGTAACTGCATTATAAATATATGCATTCTACTGTAAAATGGGCCCCAGTAAACACCCAGGAGGAGGTTTGGTTTGACAAAATTACGACTGTATAGAAAGTTTCATGGATATATGTTACCTTTGCGATGTAATTGACTGCAGTACTGAAATCAATTGAGGCAGTACCATTTTAGTTAGTAGTCTGCTTCTCCGAGTGTTTCTTGAAATGTATTTTTTATCAGCATTGTGTTATGAAACTTCACAAAATGGTATCTGTCGCAGGTACGTGGATATAAAGATAACATTGGACACTGTACTAGGGTACAACACACCCGCAGTGTGTTTTATTTTACACAAAAGTAGAAACAAATTAATAAATACAGCTAAAACAGTTCAAACTAAACAAGAAAATAAACAACAGCTTAAGGCTATTTCACCTTACATCAGGTATCTCTAAACGATTCATCAGCTTTCCTGCTGTTAGAGATAAAATTCCTGTTCAGGCACAGGTCCTTCTGCTTGTCTTCCTTCAGATAGTGAGACTGGCTATGCAAGTAATCTGACTCTTGGTGTTTGAGGAGGGCTTATATAGCCATCCCACTTATGGGAAAGTCCCTCCCATAACATCCATTTAGTTCTAGAATGGTCCCTAAATAGGGAAACTCCTCTTCTGTTACATAATGAGGTTTTATTTATGGGAAGTCCCCCTAGAGGAAATCCCCTTCCTGAGGTCTTGCTAACAGGTCAGCACCTTGTTTTCTATATATGGAAACAGTGCAACATTTATTTTATTTATACATGTACTGTATTATGAACACTGTCACTAATGCACTCAGCAAGTCAGGCCCTCTGCTCCCACAGTGCCAACCTCAGAGCACGGTAATATGAACAGGTAACAGACAGGGTAACCCTCCATTATGCTTGGGGGCTCGAATCACCTTTAGTCTCAAGTTCTGGGAGGATTCAAACTGTGAACCTTATGCTAGCATACCCAAATATACTGACTCAGATAATATTCTCCTCGGGGGGTGCAATATATCTTTCACCTAAGGGCACCTATCCAGGTATCTAAAATGAACCCTTAAAACTCTATAAAAGACCTAAGGTATATTCTTTTTTTTTCTTTATCTGTTTATTCCCCTCCTTGCTCCCCAGGTGACCCCCACTCCTTCAGGCTCCTACAAGTCCTCACCAAGCCCCCACTAGCTTTACCTGAGCTCTCTCTGACCCTTGCATCGCAGCCAATCCCTGGGATATCCCGGACATAACCCTTCACTGGGCAGGTTCCCCTCCTCCTAGGGGGAAGACACCGGGGGGGGGACTTCAGTGCACTCTTGATAGGGCCAGGGATGCTGCTGAGGGAAGGAGGCTCGCTGAAGCACTGGAGGTATCAGGGGATGAAGCCATCTTGTTCCCTAAGTACGGCTAATAGTCCTAATAGTACAGGGACATCAGTAATTATTTACATAAATACTGAGAGGCAGCAAAAGTAAAAGAAAAGTTTGCCTCTCAGTTCAAACAATTCCTGCTTTGATGCAGGATTTCTTTGGCATCACATTCTACATGACAATGTAGCGGCAACAAAATAATTTAAATAATGGAGACGTAATGCCGCTCCATTATACTCATAGTCCACCTGTCAGAATGGATGTTGTTTTGTATTTAACTGCCATTCTTAACATTTCTAAACATTCCTGCACCATATACTTAAAAATGGCATAAACATTAACTTAATTAAGCACTGCAGCACTTTAAACTCATGATATGCACACAATGCACTTTATTTGTTCTATGCATTTTATTTCAAAACAAATGTACTTTCTTCAACCAGCAGCTTATATTCTTAAAGGCACTTTATATCTTTTGGCATTAAATGCCATAAATGTGCCTGATGTTATTCTTGCCAGCTGGCCTTAGCCTGGTGCATTATTTTGGGGAGTTCTTGGTGAGGGATGGATATATATAGTAGAAACTAGAAATAAAAGTAGTAGGAAAAAAGTTTTAGTGAGAGATAGAAAAGACTGATATAGGTGGCCAACTTACGCTGGGGTGGAAAAAAGGTAAAGTACAGTATAAGAAGAGACTGTCATGCAACAGATTTCAGTAAGGAAAAGAAGAAGCTAGAAAAAGCATCCCTCCACCGGGGTATCAGCCTGGAAGAATGCAGTTCTGCCACAGTATCTTGAGAAACTATGATGAAATGCACACAGAAAGATGCCTATGAACTTTTCTTATTTTGCAGGTCGTAAGTATGACAAGAATGGAAACCTGAATCAGTGGTGGACTAATGCTTCAATTACAAAGTTTAATGAGAAAACCCAATGCATGGTTGACCAATACAACAATTACTACTGGAAGGAAGCCAACTTACATGTATGTATGCACTGAGGGCAGATACCCAGATAGTAAGCAGTTTTACATTTCTAACTCATGATACTTTGTTCTGCAAATTGAGCACTGGTTTGTAAAATGCTGCATGCCAAAACAGAATCAATTAGTTACAGAGCATTATTGTTGCTCTCCTGTTAGTGGCAACAAATGAGCCATAGTTTTTTTGTTAAGCGAAAGTGATTAAGAGTGTTTTTCCAGCTAAACATATGCAAGAGTTTTCAAACATACAGAAAAAAACAGAACAGGAAACAATGTACTCAATTCAGACTGTAAAAAGTACCTTAGTGTCGCTGGGATTCCTGATACATCTGCAGAAGTCTCTGCTAGAATCTGTTCATGTACTGGACTTTATAGGAGCAGAGCTAAACACCCTGAAAGGGAACACTGGTATGCTAGTAAAGGTGCCATGAGCTTTTACTATCAGAGAATTGTCCTGTCAGGAATGACAATTGTCTTTGCAGGAAATTGTCCTGTAAGGATACAGCCAGCACAGTCTAAACCTCTATAGCTGAACTATAGCTGAAGAGCTGAGGGGCATCACTGTGCCAGTTTTTTGGTGTAGTGGAAAGGTTTACAGCCTCATAAGCATAAGGTTGTGGGGTTGAATCCATGCAACATTCTCTCACTTTTCTTTTCTCAGAATTTCACTTGAGTGGTGATCCATGGCAGCGTGGAGTTAGCAATAATAAATCTATAGGTGAAAATGGACTTAGATGGCACAAAAAACTAAGTTCTCACAGCTGTCCTGAGAAGAAAACACCCTGAGAGAGAAAGAATTTATGGTATCTTTACTAGGCTGGTGGGGAAAACCTTCCTTCCACAGGCCAGAATTGCAGCTTTGAAAGCAACAGCAGAGTCCTTCACAGCAGGCCACCCAAGATCTGCAAGGAATTTCCTGCAATTATTGGGACACGTGACTGTATCCACAGCTGTGGTTTCATGGGCCAGATTTCAAATGAGAGATACCCAGTATCACCTAAGAGACAACTGGTCTTAAAAATGGGATCCACTTTCAAAGCTAGTACTGGTGACAAAAGCAATTGTAAAGCTATTGGAATGGTGGAAGGAAGAATGCAACCACAGAGAGAACATTCCCTTCCTTCACCAATCACCATCAACATTCTTACTACTGATGCCTCACTCCTAGGGTGGGGCACCCAAATGTAGGATTTCACTGTGAGTGGCCCATGGAGCTAACAGGAGCCAATGGAGCACTTCAGCCTCCTGGAGCTTAGGGCAGTGCTGTTAGCAATGCAATTATTCTCCTCCCAACTAAGAGGTCAGTCTGTCCAAATCAGAACAGACAACATCTCTACAATGTATTACATAAACAAGCAGGGAGGGGCAAAACTCAAAACTATACAGAAGCAATGAAGATCTGGGACCTGGCATACATCTTAGAAGCAAACATTTATGCGGGCACTTGCCAGGCAAACACAATGTTCTGGCAGATTCCTTAAGCAGAATCAGCCAGGGAAATCATGAATGGACCTTGAACAGACAGGTTTTGTCCACTGTGTTCAGAAGGTGGGGCATTCCCAAAATAGACCCGTTCGCTTCTTAGGAAAACAATCAACTCCCCCAGTTTTGTTACACACCACTAGCCAGAGGGACAGTCTCTGAGGGTGTTCTGGTCTTGGAATTGATAGGGAGGTTCCTGTATGCTTTCCCACCATTCCCACTTATTCAGAAAGTCCTCCTAAAACTCAGGAGGGAATCTGCAACAATGATCCTAATAGCTCCAGCCTGAGCCAGACAGATCCAGTATTCAGTTCTACTGGCCCTGCAAGCACGTCTCCAATTAACTTGCCACTTAGTCACAATCTATTGACTTTATGTCAGAGCAGGACAGCATTCCCAAACCTCAAGATGATACGCCTGAGGGTATGGTTCTTGAGAAGTTAAAATACTCTGGTTTAAATCTCTCAGAGGAAGTCCTGAAGGGTGCTTAGAATTTCAAGGACACCAGCAACTAGAAAAACATATTCCTCCCAGTGGAAGAGATTTGCTTACTGGTGTTTCACCAGAAAAATAATTCAGTACTGGTAGGGTTGCCTATGGTCCTGGAATCGCTGGTATGCCTGTAGTCTCTAGGTCTAATGCCTTCAGCACTAAAGGTGCACTTAGGCAAAGCAAGGCAAATTTTATTTATATAGCACCCTATCTAGGGGCTCAGAGCGCTTAACAAAATAACAGTAAAATGTAATAATACAACATCAAAATAAATTAAAAGCAAAATTAAAAACCTTATCAAATAAGTACATTTTAACAGAGGTTTTGAAGGCCTCCACCATATTGGCAGCCTTAATGTATGGTGGAAAAGAATTCCACAGGAGAGGAGCAGCCACCCCAAAGGCCCTATCTCCCAATCTTTTTAAATGGGAGGATGGTACAATTACTAAACCAGCTTTGGTTGACCATAGGGAGCAGATAGGAGAGTACAGAATCAGGAGCTCTTTAAGGTAATCAGGTCCCAGACTGCATAGAGCCTTGTATGTTAACAGGCCTATCCTGAAGATGATGCACACACTCACAGGCAGCCGGTGCAGGGAGAGCAGGACAGGAATGACATGATCCCTCATAGAGGTACCAGTCAACATCCTGGCCACAGCACTCTGCACTAGCTGCAGACAATGCTTAAAACCTCCAGATAGCCATAGGTACAGAGCATTACAGTAATTAAGCTGGCTAGTAACAAAGGCATGGATAACTGTAGCCAGGTCAGAGGACAGATCCTGGCAATATTCTGGATCCTGGCCAAATGTCCCCCATTCACTGGAAATACCACCAACAGCTGAATCTAGTTCAAGGTCAGTTGGCACTCATCTGTGTGTAGGGGAGGTATGGGGGGAGGGGCAGGTGCAAGTGGGGTGCTAGCTGCATACTCGAGCAGACTTAATAGACCATGTGGCCTGTTTCTGCTGGCAAGTAGTAAGTAAGTAAATAAGAGTGTCTCATGTGCGGAGGAAAGGAGAGCTCTGATTGGTCAGGAGTGCTCCCTTGATCTATAATGATAATTATATAGAAACAAAGACAATAAGAGCAGAAAAATACTATAATTCCAATGGGTCTATCCTGAGTCCCTACCTCACATTACTCATTGTTAGTTATACTAACTTTGTCCCCAGTTGCTCTCTTTCCAGAATTTACCCTCCCATATCCTGGTACTTTTTCAAATGTGGGCTTCAAAACTGCTTGTAACATAGGGAAGAGAAAGGGTTGCTTTGGATTGGCTGAACACCATCAGGTGAGCATACATTATTTCTCAAGTGATGCACGGTTCCTTGAGAATTAATGTATAGCTGAGTCTGCAGCTATTCTCTCCCCCCCCCATGCCCACCATATCTATTCTTGTTTGACAGCCATCTGTTGGCCATGAATTGCAGGCTAAGACTGTTTAAGGCACCATATACTATAGCAGTCTGTTTCTAAAAAGAGGACTCAAAAGCAACTCATTTTTTTATTTATTTAATTCTTGGAATTATAGCCTTTGAGCCAGAGGATCATTTACAAAGGCTCCATATCACAGAATGGAGGAAAACAAGGAACAATAACATGACACAATTAGACAGAGTGAAAGGTACAGGGCCCATAGAATAGGTCAAAAATACATGGTAATTCCTACAGGGTTACAATTATTACAAGGCTAAGATTGCATGATGCATGTAACATTGGTATCAAGAGTTTCAAAGATTTCCAACTTACATACACTTTGTTAGAGCGTCCAAAAAGAATGGCCTTGTCAAAAAACGAATGCAAGCACACCAGACTGTTTAAAAAGTAACTATATAGTATAGCAGCCTATTTCTAATACATCAAACACAGCAGAAAAACAGAGATGATTTCACAGTTTTCAAAACTAAGTCAGCTAAAATGAGCAAAAAGTAATGTGCCAAATGTCATTTGGTTTCTGGAACAACAGCCTCAGCATGGCAATGCACTTTTACTAGGTCAACAAGAATCTGTGGTTTGGCTGAGCAAAATTCTATCTTTTAACAGTTTGTAAACTATTCGGTGGCATCCTGTTGGATAGTTATGAGATGTAGGCTATAATTACCTGTGGTTTATTTTAATCTAGCTGGTTTCTGTTGCAGAGCAGCTGAACAGAAATGGATTATGCTGTTAGCGACACACACTGGTAACTGTGATTCTAGCAGTATGGAACAGCTCAAATGTACTATCTCCCTTTTTTTAATTTTTTCCTACCCCTGAGGGCAACTACTATACTTCACAACTGACTAAAAGTGAAATGTAGTAAGCAAGAAACTCTTTCTGCTGCAATAATTTTTCTATTCTTATTCTCTGTCTTTCTGTGTGGTTTCCCCTATTACCTACCTAGTGCTGTTTGTAACTTTCATATTCCACTGAGACAGAATTCTGTGGAATTTCAGAAAATTCTAACATATTCCTTGTAATTCTGTCAGAAAAGAATTGGCAGAATTTCACCAGCAGAATATGGATTATCATGTGAACTACAGAATAATATTATTTATAATATGGCAAGAAAAAATCTAGAAATTTCATTGGCCAAGACAGATCAGCTGACTGTACATTAATTCTCTGTATACGCACAGTCATCCTGATCCTAAACCACATTACACAATGAGTAGATCAGTCCTCCTACAACCAGAACCAACTTCCATCAGTCTTGCTACAACCAGAACTGATCTTATACCACAAACATGGCCGCTACCTTTACACTGTAGAAACCTTCAACTGGGCCCTAAAATTAAAAAGATCTTAAATATAAAATAAAACAAATTAATTAAATGTTGTTTACCAGATCGTCACACTCCCCTTACACACATAAACAAATTAGAAACATTAAGTAATGTTTATAGTTTTCATTACAACTGTTTGTTTGCCAGCAGTGAAAAATACCCCTTCTATCTTTACCTGCTCATCAGGAAAATCTCTTCTGCTTTCCTTGACAAGTGAGATAATTGAGTCTGTGGCTCCAAAGCAGGCCTTTGTTGTCTGTGTGTACAGTATGTTAGTAGAAGAACATTCTGCTAGTAGAATTGAGCAGAATTTTGAATCCTTGTATTCCATGGTAAACATTCCATTTCTTGAATGTGGGGAAACACAGAGGGAAAAAAAACAGAATGAAGAAAGTAAGCAATAATACTATGTAAACAAAGAGAAAAGGTGGTAAATGACTCACCCTGCTGTTTAACTTTTAGGACAGAGCGAGCAGTTCATGATGCTGTCAGTGAGTGTGGCAGTTTTGAGCCACGCTAATGCTTGCAGAACTGAGGAACTGAGAAGCCTCTGTTATGGCTTCCTTTTAGTTTTGTCTACAGAGTGAGGAGAATAAAATAAAATAATGGGGCTATGTGTCATACTTAGAATGAGAAAAACAGCAAGTGTGAATTGTTGTTGCTGGCAGGGGAATATGAAGCTTAAGTGGGCAGGGAGGCACACACTGTATAACACTACTCTAATCTAGCATCAATAGGCAGAAGGACTATTTTATGTTAAAAGCACAGATTCACTTACATTTTTACTTGTTTAAAAATTCGTTTAAAAAAAAAACTGCTTCTAAGAATAAAGGGACATTTTATAAGCGCAATAAGACACTCCGGGGTTGTGCATTACGGTGTGATAACTGCACTCATAGGGATGACCGGCACTCAGCCTTTGGTCTCGTGCCTAACTACGCCCCTAGGAGTGTGGTTATCACACAGTAATGCATACCCCATTGTGTCTTATTGCTTACATAGTAGAGCATTGTTCTATGTAGAAACAACTATCAGAAGCTTCACAGCCATCTGTTGGTCTGCCAAGGGAATTGCAGGAACAACTACCAGATGTCAACTCTCCTGTGCACTTAAATATATGCATTTCCCATAATGCACAGCAGCCAAATCCCAATCAACAAACATAGCAGAAAAATGGAGATAATTCCACAGTTCACAAAAGTAAGTCAGTCAAAATGAGCACATACTCTGAAATGCTGATTACAGCTGCATGTAATCAGTAATTCAATGACTGTTCACCACAATAGTAAAAAAGAAATGAGCCTTTTCAGCATGTAGTTTCTCCAGTCAGGTGCAACCCCCTTTCTGCTCCCAATGGTAGGAAGCTTAATATCTTCCTGGAACCTTTGTAATTTTGCACTTTAAAATTACTTTTACGCAAATGTAACTTTGGGAAGAGAAACATATAAAAAGAGTGCCAAACCTTTTCTCTTCCCCATGTTACAAGTGAACTAATCCACTCCAGAGTGCGGGTCTACTGGGGATTAATGTATGAATGGGTGGTTGGAACCACTCGGCCTTCCAACCCCCCCCAGCCATACATTAATCCCTAGTAGACTCATGCTTTGTCATGGGTTAATCTTTACATACAATATTCTACATGCTGCCTAACTAGTGAGCTGTGCATAACTAGTGACCTGCGCACAGTAGAGGAAAAATCATATCCCTGCTGTAACTGGTGAAGCCCCTACTGATTCAATTTAGCATTATATTTGCTGTCCCATATGATTTGCTGTAACGAGATGAACATTTTAGACTATTACTAATTATTATTCTCAGCACCCTTTCTTCTTTTGTGCATTGTACTTTTACCCCACTTATTATGTATGTTGTCAGTGGATTCTTGCATCCAGTATACATAACTTGGTGCTTTTTTGGAATTGAATTTCAATTGCTGCCTTATAGCACATTCTGATACAAACATAGAAACTGATGGCAGACAAGGGTGCTATGGCCCATCCAGTCTGCCCCCTTTTGTAGCATAGCTTACACTGTGGACCCCTCCAGGTCTACAGCATTTCTTCTTCCACCCCTTACCTATCCCTTATTTATTTATTATTTATTTATTTAGCTTTTGTTAACCAGGTAAGTACACTCGACAAGACAAATTGCCTATTTTCAGGTACGACCCGGGAGAGTACAGGAAATTACATATTATATACTTAGGACAACATGGTACATAATTAGGAAAAAGATTACAAGTCATAAGACAACAAGGAACAAGTTAGAAAAAACAACTTACATGTCACATGCAAACATCTTAATTTAGAGTACACAAAGTACAGGTCATGTAAGGCAAATTTTAGTTAGAATAAGTATAACAGAGTAAATGGTATGAGCCAGTTTGGAGCAGTACAAAGGCAAGGATTGGTAGCAGCAGGTACAAAACTATCAACATAAGGGCCAACTGTTATGTATGCGGGCTGAGTGCAAAAATGTTGTCATGAGGGTTTTTGGCACCCCCAGGCCAATGCGAGTTTGAGATAGTTCCATAGGGAGGAAAGCAGGCAGCCCCGAGATGGGGCAACACGGACCTGTGCAGGGAAGGTGTTCCATAGTTTGGGGGCACATGCTGCAAAATCTCTTCCACCCATTTGAGTCCGAGTCACAGGTATCTTGAGTGTGGCATACCCCTGGGACCCAAGGTGGTAGGAAGAGGGAACAGTTTGGGCAAGCAGACTCGCCACCCCTGGGAGGGTGCTAGTGCTAAGGACCTTTCCTGTGAAGCAACCAAGGACAAAGTCAGTGTGCTTTGAGGGAGAGAGCCAGTTTAGATTGCTATAGAGATCACAGTGGTGAGTTAGCCGAGGGGGCCGCTAGAGCGAAGCAGCAGACATTGTTGTAGGCAGTCAACCACCTAGAGAGATGGACCTTAGTGGTGCAGGCAAACAGCAGAAGCCCGTAACATAGTAAGGGGAGAAGCATACCTCTGGCAAGAGCAATACGTGTAGCCGGAGTGAGGTTATTTTTTGCTCTATAGGCCAGACCCAGTTTACAGTTGACAGTTTTGCATGTATTCTGGATATGGCAGCCAAGGTCAAGCTGCGGGTCCAACGTTACCCAACTTGAAATTGTCCGTGATTGGGATCGGGATGCCCCCCCATTCCAGAAACACAGAATGGCACAGGGGAGGCCTTAATCTTAGCCCGGGATCCAAAGAGCATGGCCTGGGGTTTTTTTAGATTAAGGACTAGCTTATGGTTCAGGATCCATGTCTGAATATTACTTAGGTCATCACTCAGGTGGCTGTTAATGACCCCCATCTCTGGTGAGTGAGACAGGATGACCAGATCACCTGCATAGAGGATTGGTTTACAATTGCAGGATTTAAAAGTGCATGGGATAGACATAAAGGAGTTCTGGAGGTCGGGGTAAGGGGCAACAGACTTCTAGGAAAGCATAAACTGAACTTACAAGCTCAAATGGGCAGACTGGGTGGGCCATAGGCCCTTATCTGCCGACACTGTCTATGTATCTATGTAATGAGCAGCAGCTGCAGGGAGATTATTAATGAAAATGGAGAAGAGCAGGGGTCCAAGCACGGAGCCTTGGGGGAACCCCATTGTTACTGGGATGGGGCCCAAGAGCTCTTTGCCATATTTAACCTGCTGCATTCTACCATGTAGATAGTTGGAGTACCAACTGAGAGCAGCAGTGGATAGTCCAATTGATCTTAGCTCTGTTGATAGCATGGCATGATCAACCAGGTCAAAGGCCTTTGAGAGGTCTATAAAGATAGCCCCCGAGAGTTTGCCTTGGTCCATGGCCTCCCTAATCCAAGATGAAACAGTAATGAGGGCTGAGGAAGTACCATGCCCCTTCCTGAATCCATGCTGTACTGGAGACATTATATCATGTGAATGTAAGTAATCTGAGAGTTGCCCTGCCACAGCTTTCCCAGGAGTTTGCTAACCGTGGATAGGATGGATATGGGGTGATAGTTCTCTCTCAGTTTAGGGTTCCCCTGTTTAAGGATTGGGACCACCCTGATGACCTTCCATATGTCTGGGATAATACCAGTTGACAGGGACAAATTGAAGATGTGTGCCACCACAGGGGCAAGCCAGGGGGCACAGAGGCTGAGGAGCTTTGGTTCCAAGCCATCTTGGCCAGCACTTGAGAAGGGGCAGAGTCCAGTGAGCAGTCTCTGCACCTCTTGAACCACCACTACCCTGAAAAGAAAGGGCAGATGGGGTGGTAAAGGTGCTATGGGCTGGTCGCCGCTGACACCACCACCATTGGGGAATGTCGAGGTGTACTCAGACAGATCAGAGAAATAATGATTGAAGGAGTTAGCAATGGTTTCCGAGTTGTTGCAGCTGGAACCATCAATTGTCATGTCAGTGGTCTCTGCACTCTGTGTACCACTCACTATGTGTTTAATATTGCTCCAGAACCTCCTTGGGTCCCTAGCCAAGTTCAGTAATGCAGATTTGCAGAACTCACTTTTGGCTACCCTTATGTTCTTTTTGCACTCGTTTCTGAGTTTCCTGTATTTCTGAAGGATAGCCTGGTCATCTGTGGCCTTAAACTTGGCCCAGCACTTATCTCTAGTTTTGAGGAGGGCTAGGAGGCTGCCATGAAGCCATTTTGTAACCGTTCTCCTGACCCTCCGTCTGATGAGGGGGGCATGTTTCTCCTGTAGGGCCCTTAAAGAGATGAGGAAGTGACTGACAGCAGATGTGGAGTCCTGAGTATTCCATACTGCTGACCAGTCAGTGTACTTAATATCATTTTGCAAAGAGGACAGATTGAACCTAGAGTAGTCTCTGATCTGGATAATTTTATGTGGTATTTTCAGGAGTGGGATCCTCCAAACACAGTACACCAGGGAGTGATCAGAGATAGAATCAGGCAGGATACCAGATGAGCTGATCCTATCAGGCTGTTGGTCAAGATCCAGTCCAGGAGGGCTAAAATACACTGGTGTGTCCTGAGGACGTCTGCAGAAGTCAGCTACTGACTCCCAGTGTGCCCTTGCAATGTCTGGAGAAGTCACTTATATATTTCAATATATAGTGTAACAGAATATAATATATATTTGACTGCATAGCACCATTGGAAAGGTAATTTTATGCTGAACAACTTTGTCACTGACATTTTGTGCATATCATGTATACTTTAGGAGTTATTTGCATTTGTTTATGGTATGGTGTGTATGGCTGACATGTTTTCCATCAAGATTCAACTAAGCAGCTTGAATAAAATTCACTTTTTTGGCACTTCAGCAGGTATAAAATAAAAACTGCATTGATTACAACTGGTTGCATAGCACCATTGGAAAGGCATTTTTGTGCTCATCAACTTTCATGCTGATGCTTTGTGTGTATCATGTATACTTTTGGAGTTATACACATTTGTTTATGATATGGTGTGTGTGGTTGAAATTCATCCCTCAAATCTCACCAAAGCACCTTGACTAAAATGGGGAAAAATTACATTTTATAGTAAAAAAATATCATTTTTTTAACAAACATAATATTAAAACACCATCTAATGTCTGTATGCTTAATTTGGTGTTGATATTTTACACATTTTCCAACAAAAAATGGCTTATGTTGCCCTTTTTTAGTGAGAAAATATTTAGTTTGCTCTTTCGACTAGCATAGAAAAAAAAATGACTTATTATTACATGCATGCCACCATTGGAAAGGCAATTTTGTGTTGAATAACTCTGCCACTCATACTTTGTGTCTAGCATGTACAGTTATTGAGCTATTAGCATTTGTTTGCGACATGCTGACTATGGCTTGATTTTGCTTAAAAAGGCCCAGGATTCACTGTTAAAAGTATACAGGAGATTCAGGAGGCAAGTGGTGTAATCTCAAAGTTAGCCTGTGGAGGCAATGAGTTATGCTGGCAAAGGAATTAATTATGCAGGCATGTGATAGGCTTAACAGGATATAGTTATGCTGGTAAACACAAGCAGACTGGATTAAATTTATCTGTTACAGAAGAGAAATCAGACAGCCTATATGTTGATTATACTGGCAAGAGGAGATCACCACAGTGATTTTATCACAAAGTTCAGACAGTCAGACAGTTTATAGTCCGGGTAAATAGGCATTGCGCTGTTGTCAGAGGGAGAAACCCGAGAGGCTACAGGGTGGTCATTGGGCAGCTGCTCCGGTCCCACCCTAACTCAGTTCCAATTGGCCATTTTTTACCTGAGGGCATGGTTACCTGGCATTTAATGGGAGGAGGGAACGAAGTGGGCGGGTGGGCTGAAAATCAAAGTCCAGAATGAGCTGTTTCTCCGGTACAGCTCCCAGCCCCTCCAACAAACCCCTCAGCTGCCCAAAACTCTCCAGCAACTGGCCTGATCATTTCTCAGAGTTTTTTCAGTGGGTGAGGTCTGCCCAGTTTCCCGGCACCTCGACCCCGCGGCGTATGGCTTCTGCAGGTGCTGGAGGCAAGAGCCGCCCGCTCCCACGTAAAGAGTTGCAGTCAGATTAAAATTTACAGCAGTCTGTGCTGCCTTTTACCCTTGTCTGCCCAAGCATCACAAATATTCAGGGCCCAATCAGCGCTTCTGCCTTTTTTGAATGGCAAAATTGGCGCCAAATTCAAATTCACTCAGATTCAGCTGGAGGAACAACGGCAGGTAGGGGGATTGAACACAGGTAGGTGATTCACTTGTGCTTATCCCAGACTTTTTTGAATCCCACCACTGTTTTCGCCCCTACTACCTCTGCTAGAAGACTGTTCCAGCAAGCCACCACCCTTTCAGTAAAGAAGTATCTTCTCACATCTCTCCTGAACCTACCCCCCCATCCAGCTTCATATCGTGGCCCCTTATTCTGGAGCACCCTTTCCTCCGAAAAATATCTCCCACTTGTATCTTATTCACTCCATGAGGTATTTAAAGGTCTCAATCATATCCTCCCCTTCCTCCTCTCCTCCAAGGTGTACATGTTTAGTTCCTTTAGCCTCTCCTCATAGGACATCCGATGTAGACCATGTACCATCTTGGTAGCCCTCCTCTGGGTGGCCTCTATCCTGTCTATGTCTTTCCTGAGATACGGCCACCAAAACTGGACACAGTACTCCAGGTGGGGTCTTACTATAAACCTACATAGTGGCAACACCACTTCCCTCTTCGCACTGGTAATACCCCTGCCTATAAATCCCCAGCATCCCACTAGCTCTCCTGATCACTTTGTCACATTGTCTGGCCACCTTCAGGTCATCCGATATGATTACCCCCAGGTCCCTTTCCTGCTTGGTTGATGCTAGTACCTCTCTCACAATTTGTACTGCACCCCCAGGTTCTGTGACCCAAGTACATTATTTTGCACCTTTTTGCATTAATCCATAGCTACCAAACTTTTGACAACTCCTCCAGTCATTTTAAGTCTCTTTTTACATCCTTTGCACCCCCTCCAGAGTTTCCACCCTGTTGCAGATCTTGGTGTCACCAACAAAGAGGCAGACCTTCCCTTTTAGTTTCTCTGCTATGTTGCTAATGAAGACATTAAAGAGGACTGGCCCCTGTACTGACCCTTGGGGTACCCCACTGGTCACTCTCTCATCCATGAAGCAAACTCCATTTACCACTACTGTCTGCCTCCTATCCCCTAACCAATTTCTTACCCAGGTTACCACCTTATTGCCCACCCCCATGCTACACAACTTACCAGCCTTCTATGTGGAGTGGTGTCAAAGGCCTTGCTGAAGTCCAAGTAGGCCACATCCACCACCACTCCCTGATCCAACACCCCAGTTACCCAGTCAAAAAAATCTATCAGATTTGTTTGGCATAACCTCCCCTCCTCTCCATAAAGCCATGCTGCCTTGGGTCCTGCAGTTCACTGGATTCCAGGTATTCCATGAATCATCCCATTAATAGTATTTCCATTAGTTTCCCTACTACGGATGTCAGGCTGACAGGCCTGTAATTTCCAGACTCCTCCTTGCTACCACTTTTGTAAAATGGGACTACATCTACACTTCCTCAATTCTCCAGGATCAATCTGGTTTCCAGTGAACTGTTAAACAAGTCTATCTGGAGTGCAACTAGCACCTAACCGAGTTCCTTTAACACTCTTGGATGCACCCTGTCTGGTCCCATGACTTTATACACAGAGAAATTTGCTGGCAGAAAAGGACCACATGGCCCATCTAGTCTGCCCTTACATTCTTTGTCCACCCTCAGATTAGCGAGTGCTTTCCTGACCCTCTCCTCAGAAAAGGTACTGACGTCCACTTCCCTCCTCCCAATCCCTTGGTATTTATTTGTAGTCCCTTCCCTTCCTCCTCATCTGTGAACACTGAGCAGAAATATTTGTATAAGACGTTTGCCTTTTCTTGGTCCTTCTCAGCATAGCCCCTTGCCTCCTTTATTAACCATGCAATCCCTCCCTTGGTCTTCCTTTTCTTGCTGATATACCTGAAAAATGTCTCCCTTTGATACTGTCTGGGCTATTCTTTCCACAACTTGTGCTTTTGCACTCCTTACTGCCTTTCCTGGCTCCCTCCATTTCCCCAGATACTCTTCTTTGTCCTTCTCTCTCTGGGTCTCCTTATACCTTCTGAATGTCATTGTTTTTGCCCTTACCTTTTCTGCCACTTCCCTTGAGAACCATAATGGTCTCCTGCTCCTTCTGCTTATTTGCCTAACGTGCAAGTTTGTTGCCTTTACTATGCTTTTATTCTGGCCCATTTTCCCTTCCACCTCCCCCGGACATCCCCCCACCCAGGTCCTATCAAATGCATTCTCCCATCTTTGCAAATTCAGCCCTTCAGAAATCCAGGACCCTTGCCCTTGTGCAGATGGATTATGAAGTTGTTCTTATATTAAACCATACTGTGGGATGGTCACTGGTCCCCAGATGACTTCCCACTCTGATGTCCACCACACTGTCCCCGTTGGTAAGTACCAGGTCCAGTTTTGCCCCACCCAAGTGGGTTCACTGACCAGCTGGCTGAGGAATGCCCCCTGTAGGGAATCCAAGGCGTCTCTGTTCCTAGCTGACACTGCAGGAGGTAGGCTCCACTAAAGTCTACCACCAGCACCACCTCCCCCTTCTTAGCCATTTTGCCTATGTCTTCCATCATCTCTTTCTTTATATCCTCTCCCCGTGTCAGAGGCCTGTATTTACTCCCATGTGAATGGTGGCTCCATTTCCAGACTCGAGGTTGACCCACAATACCTCAGACCCCCCCGACTTCCCTGTACCTCCATTGCTTTGATGTTTTCCTTAACATAAAGCACCACTCCTCACCTTTCCTTCTTTCCCTGTCCCTTCTAAACATTGTGTAGCTAGGTATGACCATGTCCCATTCATGGTTTTCTGTGTACCGTGTTTCAGTGATGGCCACAATATCCACTTCTGCCTTACCTATGGTGGCATCCAGGTCTGTTATCTTTTTTCTCAGACCTCTAGCATTAGCACACATGGCTATCCAGATTTTGTTATTATTACTCTTGTCCCTTCTCATGCTGTTTAGTTGCCCCCTCTTCTCCTTTTCATACTGCCTGCTTCTCTTCCCCCTTTCCTGCCATGCTAATCCCTTTCACCCTTGGTTGTCTTTCATTTTGGTGGGAATATTTTCCCTCAGAAATGCTCTACCCACCATCACAGCCTGAGGGAGGGGCAGTTTCTGCCACCCCTTTGCCTTCGACCACCCACCTTGGCTAGTTTAAATGCCTGTCAAAGTAACACTTTAATCATCTACTGACGACTGCCGTTCTCTTCCTTAATGGATGCAGGCCATCCCCCTGGTACATGATCTGATCCCTCCAGGTGGACCCCCAGTCCCCAATGTAGCCATACCCCTCCTCTCTGCACCATTCCTTCAACCATAAGTTGAAGGCCTTAGTGCGGAGCTCCCTCTGCTTTCCACTATTGTAGACAGGCAGCGATTCTGTAAAGGTTACAGTGCGTGCTACCTGCCTAAGGCCCTTCCCCAACTAGCTAAACTGCTTCTGCACCACCTCATCCCTTTTAGAGCAAGGTCATCTGTCTCTAGCTGGACAATGGCATCCAGATCCCGCTTCCTTCCCATAGCCCTTGCAATCCACTGGATACATTTTCCTTCCCTGCAAGCTGATGCACCAGGTAAGCACTTAACTTCCCTTTCTACCCCCTTTCCTTCCTCCAACTCTATCCCCCTAACTATAGCATCCCCCACTAGAGGTTGCTTCCTCCTTCTCTGGGGGCCTCCTTGCCCCAACCAGGGACTCCATTTAGGCATCCCCCACATCCTCGCTGTCCACTACCTTAGGTGCTCCTTCATGGCAGTCCTGCTCCACCAGAACGGCGCATGAGTTTCTTAGTGGAATTGGATGAGGAGTGTGCCTGTTACCTGCTGCTCCCAGCCTTCCCAATCCTATAACCCCTGCCTTCCTTGAGCTCATCTTAGTCCAACTGCTTATTCCTTCTGGCAACCTTAGAGGTAGCACTGTCTGACTAGGTGGTGCCTGGGTGGGAGAGATGGTCCCCCAACTCTTTGCTAAAGTGACTTTGAGTCTTGTGACATTCTTCTGACTCTGCCAGTGCTGCTTGGAGCCTTGAGACCTGTTCCCTCCACCCAGAGAGGTGCTCACAGATGAGACAGCACCACAGTCTCCAGAAGGTCTCCTTGTTGACTGTTGCCCCACAAGCACTGCGTTGCACCACTCCCCACATTTCCTTTCCCCCGTTCTTCTAGTCCTTCCTGTGTTTTTTTTTTGTCCCAGTCCTAATACCATACAGTAATCATATGCCCTTAAACCCCAAAGCTCACTAATACTAAGCAGGCTTTTTATGGCAAGTCTCTACACCCTACTATAGCTAGCAACTATTTAACGGTAGGCCCCTGATCTCTGAAAGCACCCTAGTATCTAAAAACAATGTATCTATAATCTCTACTACCCAGAAACACACTAATACCTTGTATCAGTTAAGAACCAACAGCACAACAAATACAAAGAAAACAAACAGCAAACCCCTAAGCCCACTGATACGCTTACTCCCAGATGCTTTGCTAGCTTCCCAAGTACAGCCACCCTATAATGTAGCCTCCAACAGGCTTACCTGGGTAGGGGGCTCCTTGGGTCAGCAGAGGAACAGAGTGGCTGACTGCTGGCTGACTCTGGTGGGCAGACTCCAATGTCCTTGATGCATTTGTCCTTGATGCGAGGGGCCGCTTGATGGCTGAGTCCTTATGATGGGCCCTGCTACTTCCTGGAGACCCTGGAAGAACCTGTGATTGCCTGCCAAATTGGTAGGGGGGCATGGCCAAGCCATGACTGGCTCTGTTACAAGAGCTTCTCAGAGCTCCCAAGCTCCACTTCTTCTCCGGTCCCTCAGCACTCTCTGCTGCTGACTATTGCGGGGGGAGATGATCTGACCCCCACCCCACCAACATGCCTGCCTTCTCATGAGGGTTTATGGCATAACAACATACAGCCAGTTTGTATCATGATTAGAAGTTCAGGACCTGTTTACATTGAAATTCCAGCTAACAAAGGAGCTGCTTCTGGACTTACTTTTACTATACTGCGCCTTAAAAGCTTGAGCACCCCTTGCATGAGTGACTTTTCCCTTGCACACTGATGGTAAGGATTGTTGGGCAGTTGCACTGCTATTTCTAGTGCTCATTAGAGTTCCTTTATGTATGCTGTGGGCTAACTGCCCTTTGATAACTACCAAATGTGCTGCATGACTTTGTGGGCATTTGATTCCAAACAATATTGCACCCAGGGCTCTGACATTTTTGTTTCAAGATTGCAGTATTCTGCACTTTACCCTTTTGAATCTGAAGGATACTGTTGTTCAATACATATATTATAGGGTCATGGTCATGCCCCTATAGTTAGGGTTGAATAGGCACTTCAATATTAAACTCGAAATTTTGCACTTTAATAACTTTGCAATCATTAAATGGATTTGCAATGCCAATTCACATACACAGTCACCCAGGGTAGATCTTTAGATGTGACAAGTTACGTTCTGGTCGTATGTGTGGTTTCTGAGTTGCGGAGAGGTGAAAAAAAAGCATTTTTTTTGCTCATTGACTTTCCTGGGATTTTTATGTTGCTTGCATGCATGTGCAAGAAACATAGTGCCATCATGGGAGATTTCAGAGGTGTGTCACCTCCTCCTCCTCCAGTTCAGATATCGGCTGCTCATGCGCAGCTCCCCCCACCCACACACACACACGCAGCCGTGTGCGCCCCCGCACTGTATAGCCGACGGGGTGCCCAATCCCTGTCGGCTGAGCTGCGTCCCCCCCAGTAGTAGGTGCCATGCTGGGAGCCCACCACAGTGTGGCAATAAATTCCATGGCCGACGGGGGTGCCCAATCCCCTGTCGGCTGAACACCCCCCCAACATCCTTGTGCCACGCTGGGAGCCCACCCCAGTGTGGGCAAATGGTCCTACCACATCTTTTTTTTTTTTTCCCTGTAAGACAAAACGGTCCTGCGGTGCGCCTCCCGACCCCCACAACCCGCACTCCACCCACTGGGCACCCAGCCTTCCACACCCCCTCACCCCATGCTTATCTGCGGACTGCTGGCGATCTTCGTGAACCGGGAACACGTCTGCACTCTTCAAAGCCGACCACGAACTGAGGAAATGCCGGTAAGCTGTATAATGGGCTAGATGGGGGGTTTCAACTTTGTTGCATATCTCAGGCATTTCTGGGAATTTTTGCACCAAATTTTCAACATGGGGTTTTTGGGACCCCTTCTCATGAATGATGTCACTGTCATGGCGTTATTCAGGCCCAAAGGATGATTTCGCGCAGTGACTGCACAGTGACTGTGAAATCACCCTTCAGGCCTGAATACCACCATGGCAGTGACATCATTCATGAGAATGGGTCCCAAAAACCCCATGTTGAAAATTTGGTGACAAAATTCCAAAAAATGACTGTTTTACGAGCATGCGTTGCGCTGTTCCTACGCAGGCTCGTAAGTTCAGGAAATTTCAATATTTTCACTCCAGATTTTCAACATTGCCATTTTACCACACCTTCTTATGAGTAGTGTAGCTGTCATTTTTCACATCTCACCCAAAATGTGTTTCTGCCCATGTAGCGCAGAATGGTGCAGTCGGTGTGTGAAATCAATGTACGGGACAAATTAAGAAAGTCACAGTGACACTGTTCATGAGCAGAGGTCTTAAAATGGCTATGTTGAAAATTTGGTGAAATAATTCCTAAAAATGACTGTTTTACGAGCGTGTGTTGTGCAGTTCCTACGCAGGCTCGTAAGTTCATAAATTTTTAATATTTTCACTCCAGATTTTCAACATTGCCATTTTACCACACCTCCTTATGAGCAGTACAGCTGTCATTTTTCACATCCTCCCCAAAACGTGTTTCCGCCCATGTAGCACACAATGGCTGCAGTCGGTATACGAAATCAATGTATGGGACACATTAAGAAAATCACCATGACACTGTTCATTAGCAGAGGTCTTAAAATGGCTATGTTGAAATTTGGTGAAAAAATACTAAAAATGTTTTTATGTGTGCGTTACGCAGTTCCTATGCACGCCAGTAGGGTTTGCATTAATTTTCAATATTTTACTCCAGATTTTCAACATTTCCATTTTACCACACCTCCTTATGAACAGTACAGCTGTCATTTTTCACATCCTGCCTAAACGTGTTTCCGCCCATGTAGTCACAATGGCGCAGTCGGTGTGCAAACTCAATGTATGGGACACATTAACAAAATCACAGTGACACTGTTCGTGAGCAGAGGTCTTAAAATGGCTATGTTGAAAATTTGGTGAAAAAACTCCTTAAAATGACTGTTTTACGAGCGTGCATTTCTCAGTTCCTACGCACGCTCGTAAGTTCGTAAATTTTCAATATTTGCACTCCAATGACTTCCAAATACCTAAACAGCACATAGAAGCAAGCAACATTTGGCATTGACAAATGCTTGTTCTTTGAACTTTTCTACAGCCCAGACAGTTTTGAATCTTGGTCTGAAATTTTCAGGGCAGAAAAGGACTAGCCCACAGATGTGCCTTTTGCTAGTGTGGTGAAAATATAATAATCCATTTTTTTGGGCTATTTCTTTTTTCCCTCCTTTCATGGCATACCTGGTTTGTATCATCTATTTCTGGCAGCCTCCTTGGGGATTCCAGCCACCGTCCATTGTCCATGCTCCAATCAGGGTCATGCCTGCATTCCCCTGTGGCTTACCCCACCACAGTGGGGCGGCAGGGTGCCCCCAACTCCCCACCTCAAATTGGATCCAGACTTCAGGTGCCCCCCCCGAAGCTGATGTTGTCAGATGGCTATCAAGCCACTCAACCCAGGATTCCTGTCTGATTTTCTTGTTTTCTCCCTGGAGCTGTGGGTGTGCAATGATGCCAGGCGGAGGGGAGCGCGCACGCATCCGCATGCGCTCCCTCCAGGCATCAGCCCCAGTTCCTCCCCTTACAACAGAGTGATGGCTTGTCCTCTAGCCTCCACTAGGGGGTGAACAAGCACTGACTCTTATGGCCCCCCTTCCTGGAGAAGGACAACTGTCCAACGGATGCTCAATCCTTCTCCTCCCCTGCTGACCCACAACGACCAGTGATAGTTCCGAACATGGGTCGCCGGCACCACATGAGGTAAGGCATTCAATGCCTCAGTCCTCAGCACCACCAGGACGGTTATAATAAGCCATTTTAAGTTATTGCATGTTTTTAAAAATGTGAAAAAAATTGTTTCTGAGCACGCTCAGTAAGCACTAAAACATAACTGCATGAAATGAAAAAAGAATTATTTTTTGTATAACATCATCCTTTTTCATATGGCCACCATCTTGTTTTCAATTTTACCTGAGAAATTCAAATTTGGAAATCCCCAAAAATGATATTCTGGGGAGGAACCAACACATGCAGTTTTCTTATCGGGACCCTCTTAGCTGCATTCTGCACTTTACTGCTCAAGAAATGCCCTTAAAATATGTGTTTTTTAACATTGAAATTCTTTTTTTGTATTAGCATCATACAAAAAAAGATCTTGTTTCGTATGACGACTCATGAAAAAAATATATTATTTTGTATAGGAAACCAATGAATTTCAATGTAATTTTAAACTTTATGCATAACTTTGCCATTTTTGCATATTTTGACACCATATTTTCAACATACCCTTTTTGAGACCCCTCCTCATGAACAATGGAGGGTATCATTATGCAACTCCCACCTGAAAGGTGATTTTGTGGTCGCTTGGCAAATTTATCTTTCGGGCAGGATTTGCGTAATGACAGTCTTATTTTTAATTTTTTTAATTTTTTTATTTAAACATTTGATAACCAAAAAAGGCACACTGAGCTGAGGCTCATTTCCAGGTGCGACCCTGGGAAGAGGGAAAAGAATGTAAAGCAGAAAATACATAATAGATACATGAGATAAATATACAGTTGCATAAATTATACAGCGCAGTATTGTACATTCAGATGGACTTTATACATGCAGTATCATACAAGTCTGAGGATTAGATTACTATCCACAAAAAACATTTGGCATGAGGCTAGGCCTGTGAGTGACTAGGTGCAGGTAGGGCGTGGAAGTTGTTGGATCTGGTATTTGAAGCAGTTGTGAGAGGGTGAGTTTCTTAGGAGAGGTGGAAGTTGATTCCATAAAGAGGGGAGTCTGTAGTTGAAGACAGATTTGCCAGTGGATGAAGAAGGTTTGGGGAGGGAGAAAGAACGGGAGTCCCTTGTGTGCAATGAGTATGGGGAAATGGCAGCTGGTGTTAACCTCTCTGCTAGCTAAGGGGGCAGCAGTTCAAACCAGAATTTGGATATGAAGGAGATGGAGTGGCTGAAGTGACGATGGGATAGGGGTGGTACCTTGAGGAAAGAAAGGAGAGTGCAGTGATGGGTTCTGAGAGGGGTATTTGTGGCAAAGCGGCAGAAAGCATAGAGGAAGGTGTCAAGCCTGGATAACTGGGGGGGGCACTGCCATACACTATGTAAGCATAGTCGAAGAAGGGAGATCATTTTTGCTAATAATATGCCTCTAACGGGTAGTGGGAGGGCATTACGATTTCTGTATAGTAGGCCTAGCTTAGGGTGGAGCTTTGATGTGATAGTATCGATCTAATTTGAGAAGTTTAACTGGGGGTTGAGCCATTCTCCTAGACATTTGTATGTAGAGACAGTGTTTTGTGGGGTTCCATCTAGGGAGGTGATAGCAAGTGGACAGGATATTCTCATGAGTTTTTGAGCAGTCCCAATAGTCATGGAAACAGATTTGGATGAGTTTATTTTGAGATGGTTTGCATGAAACCAAGACTGCATGTTGTGATAATCATGTTGCAGTCATGATTGAACGCCACTTAGAACTGGGCCAAATATGAAAAGGATTGTGTCATCCACATACATGTGGATAAGGGTTCTTAAACAGACAGATGGGAAGTCATTAATAAATAGAAAGAACAGAATGGGGCCTAGAATCGAGTCCTGGGGAACACCGGCTAGTATGGAAAGGGGGGAGTGAAGTCTGCAATCCTAACTGACAGGAGCCTATTTTCAAGGCACGATCTGAAGCACTGAATTGCAGGAGGGGTGAGTCTGGCTACCTTGAGTTTGTCAAGGAGCAGGAGTTGGAAAACAGAATTGAAGGCCTTTGCCAGATCAACGAAGATTGCAGCAGTTAGTTGGCCTTGGTCAGTGGCAGACTGGATGTGTCCAGTAAAACAAAGGATGGAAGATACGGTGGAGTGGTGCTTTTTGAACCCAGACTGATATGGGGAGAGGAAATTAGTGGATGTGAGAAAGTTAGTCAGTCTGGACTGGACAAGAGCTTCTTGCAGTTTGGCAAGAGCGGGGAGGAGGAAGATTGCTCAGTAGTTTCCAGGTACTGAGGGGTAACCACCCTTGTAGAGAAGGGTGACATAAACAAGTTTCCAAGCTTGGGGGACATTGCCAGAGGAGAAGGACAGGTTTAGTATATAAGTGAAGGGAACAGCAATTGCAGGTGCAGATATACACAGAAATTTGGAGTGGATACCATCAGAACTGGATTTTCAGATGTTCAAGGAGTAGAGGGTATTAAGGACTTCTTCAGGTGAGGTGAGAGTGAGGAGGAAATTGTTTTGGGTAGGGTTTGGGGGGGTGCGTGAGGGCCTGGGGAGGAGGGATGTTAGGTTAGAAAAGGCACAGGTAGTGAAGAAGTTGTTTAGGGTTTCTACTATTTTGACAGGGTCAGAAATTGTTTGGTTGATATGCTTGAGATTTGGAGTGGTGGTCTGAAAGGGGATCGATAAGGGAGTGGACCACCTTACAGAAGGAGGAAGGTGTTTAAACAGGATGTAAAGTCTTCAGCTTTGGCTTGTCTTATAGCCTTGGTGCAGGCATTTCTAGTGAAGTTGTAGGCCTGTCTAGACTAGGGAGTTTTTGTGGTTTTAAATAGGGGCCAGCCTTGTCACGAGCTTTAAAGAGTGCAGTGAATGTGCTGGAGATCCACAGGTTGTGGCACTTTTTGACCCTAGCTTTAACCTGGTGGTCTTGGGAGTCCCAGATCTTATTGTTCATAAGGTGGGGTCACAAGAAGGCTATGTCGAAAATTTGGGGTCAAAATATGGAACAATGGCAAAGTTATGACCCATTCGTTGCAATTTCACTATGCACGCTCATAACTTTGGAAATTTAAAAGACATTGACCTCAAAGTTTCAACATAAACTTCTTATTACCCCACCTCACGTATGTCACAGCTGTCATTTTTCAAATCCTAGTCAAAATGTATTTTTGCACCTGTGGCATGGAATGGTGTTGCAGTTGTGTAGAATTATGTTTTGGAAGGTGTTAGAAAATGTTCTGCACCGGGTACATAAGATGGGGTAATAAGATGGCTATGCTGGCAATTTGGTCACTGTTGTCTTATATATGGAAGTGCAGGGCCCTTCAGCAGCAACCTACATATACACATCTATGGAGGGATGGGAGTGCAGACCCAAAGGGCACTGCGCTTCCACAGGCAAATAAGGATATGATTACTCTATCTAAAAGATTATACATGGGTGGCATGTGCTCCTACAAGCAAATATGGCTACGATTACACTATCTCAAAAAGGAAGGACATTCTTTACAAAAAACTACATTACTGCATCAGATAGGGTTGATATCAAACTGTAAAAAGGAGGGAAATATGACATTAGGGTTTCCAACCCTAACACCCCACCCCCAACCTGCACACACCAACAGATGTCAGGTGTATGCCTTAGGGGTTGTAAGCCCTAGCGATCACCTTATTCTTCTATACTGTACCCACCTCAGCTTATTTAGTTGTGGAGTGAGTGTTAGGGCTGATGACCCCAAGGCAGAAACCCAATGCCTGTTGGTGTGTGCAGGGTGGGGGTGGGATATTAGGGCTGGAAACTCTAATGTAATATTTCCTTCCTTTTTACAGTTTGATATCAACTTGAACTGATGCATTAACATAGTTTTTGTGCAAAGAATATAAAATATTATTTACAAAAAAAATGCTTTAATGCACCAGGTAGGATTTAACTTAATGTCACAAAACTAGGGAAATGTGGTGTTAGGGTTTCCAACCCTAACTCCAACTGCATCCCTCAAGCAGCAAAATGAAACAAAAAACCAAAAAAAAACATTAGAGTTTTGGGTCTCTGGAGTCCTGGTGAACTAGTGGTGGTGTCGTCTTTGGGGTTTGTCAACCCTAATGCCCAACCCTACCCCTGAGCAAACAAGGTCAGATGTGACTCTTTCTATATGCAAGGCCCACAGGCTATGCATGAAGAATGCTACAACAGATTCTGTTGACAACATGTGGTGAAACTTACTTCTCTACCTTTGAAGAATGTATCACTATGAAGCACTGGCTTGGAGCTGTACCTTGTGCATCTGACGGGGGCTACAGGTTGGAGGGAGGGATGAACATTAGGGTTGACAACCCCAAGGAAGATCTCGCTACTGATTCACCAAGACTCCAGAGACCTAAATCCCTGATGATTTTTCCTTTTACTGCTTCAGGGGATGGGGATGAGGAATTAGGTTTGGAACCCCCTAGCGCCACATTTCTGTATTTTTATAGCTTTAAGTTGAATCATAATGGGTGCATTAACACATTTTTTTGCAAAGAATTTCCTTTCCTTTTGAGATAGAGGAATCGTGTCCTCATTTACGCAGGTCACAAACAGATTTTCAGGTGTGCGGGGCTCTCGGGGCCCTGCACCATAGGAAAGATTCCATCTGTGATGGATGTCAAGAATTCATGATGCTGCCTGGTGGGTTGCAAAAGTGCAAAGTCTTCTGGGCCTTGCACTTCCATGTGGCTGCAGATACAGATAGACAGGATAAAGAGTCAATTTCTCACCCAATGAACAGGGCCCTCTGCCACCCATGGGTACAGATGTGCAGCACCCTATGCCAAGAGAAGAGTTCTCTTCACTATATGATGCCTGAGCCTATGCATGCAACCCCACACCTTTCTTTCCCTCACTGTGGGTGGTTGTGTTGCATAACGGTGCCAACTGCGCAGCCTTGCCCCATCCAGCTTGCTCACTGAGATTGTCCCAAACTTAGCTCACTGGCACAGGATCACAACACACTGGCCACTAGGGTGAAGGTTGACACTACACTTGTTTCTTAATAATTATTATATTTTATTTTGACTTCAAATTTTCAAGATAGTCGTTTTATGACTCACTCTTATAAACATGATATGTGATGATAACATGATATGTTAGCATGAAAAGGAAAACAAAGGGGAGAGATTGTACAGTTAAAAAGGAAGGGAGGAACTGTATGGAGGATGACTAAGAAAAGGCAAACATCTTAACACATACTTCTGCTCAGTGTTCACAGCAGAAAGGGAAGGGGAGAGACCACAAATAGGTACTGAAAGCTTTGAGGGGATGGAAGTGGACACCCATCCTCTTTCTGAGGAGAGGGTCAGGAAAGCACTCACTAATCTGAGGGTGGACAAAGCCATGGGGCCAGATGGAGTATATCCAAGAGTGCTGAAGGAACTCAGGAAGGTGCTGGCTACAACCTTGGCAGGCTTGTTTAACAGTTCCCTAGACCCCTATATGATCCCAGAGGACTGGAAAAGAGCAAATTGTAGTCCCACTTCACAATCATGGTAGCATGGAGGAGATGGGAAGTTATAGGCCTGTCAGCCTGACTTTGGTGGTACAGAAATTAATGGAAACACTATTAAAGGAAAGGATTGTGGAATACCTGGAATCCAGTGGATTGCAGAACCCAAGGCAGCACAGTTTCACAGAAGGAAGGTCATGCCAAACAAATCTAATAGATTTTTTGACTGGGTAACCCAAATGTTGGACCAGGAAGGGGCAGTGTACATAGCCTACTTGGACTTCAGCAAGGCCTTAGGCACCATTCCACACAGGAGACTGGTAAACAAGTTGGGTAGCATGGGGGTGGGCAGTAAGGTGGTAATCTGGGTAAGAAACTGGTTAAGGGATAAGAAGCAGTGGGTGGTGGTAAATGGAGTTCACTCTGAGAAGGGAGGAGTGACCAGTGGTGTACCTCAGGGGTCTGTACTGGAGCTGGTCCATTTTAATGCCTTCATTAGAAACATAGCAGAGGAACTGGAAGGATGACAGCATCTGCAACAGAGTAAACACACTTGGGGGGTGCAATGGATGGTAAGAGATTTAAAATGGTTTGAAGAGTTGTCAAAAGTTTGGCAGCTAAGGTTTAATGCAAAAAAGTGCAAATCAATGCACTTGGATCACAGAAACCTGGGGGTGGAGTACAAAATGGGGGGAGAGATGCTTGCAAAGACTAAGCAGGAAAGGGACATGGGGATAATCATGTTGGATGACCTGAAGGTGGCCAGACAAAGTAACAAAGCGATCAGGTGAGCTAATGGCATATTGGGGTATATAGGTAGGGGTATCACCAGTAGGAAAAGGGAAGTGATATTGTTACTGGAGTACTGTGTTCAGTTTTGGGAGACCACATCTCAGGAGAGACAGACAGAGTAGAGGCGGTCCAGAGGAGGGCTGCCAAGATGGTACAGAGTCTGCAACAAAAGCCCTATGAGGAGAGGCTAAAGGAACTCAATATGTGCACCCTGGAAGACAGGAGGAAGAGAGGGGATGTGAGTGAGACCTTTAAATCCCTCACAGGGTGAATAAATAAGGTACAAGTGTGAGGCATTCTTCGGAGGAAAGGGTGCTCTAGAACAAGGGGTCACAATATGAAGCTGGTGGTAGTTTCAGGAGAGATGTGAGGAAATACTTCTTTACTGAAAGGGTGATGGATGTCTGGGACTGTCATCCAGTGGAGGTAGTGGGGGTGAAAACAGTGGTGGGATTCAAAAGAGCCTGGGATAGGCAAAAGGGAATCATAAGAGAAAGGAAGGGGTGGAAGAGAGTGCTGTAGACCATGGAAGGTCTTCGGCAAAAGCAATCACAATGAAAATAGGCAGACTGGATGAGTCAAGCAGCCCTTATCTGCTGTCAATTTCTATGTTTCTATGTGGCATTTATAGTATATTGGCTGAAAAGTCATTTCGCACCAGAAGTGTAAAAACATGTCTTGTCCAGGATTTAAAAAACACCTTTTATGTTTATCAGGTGTTTGGAGTAAAAAATATTGAAAATTAGCAGATATGGGCGAACATTGAAATATTTTAACATTCACTCATAACTTGCTCATTTACCATATTTTTACACTAGATTTTCGACAAAACTTTCCTATGACCCCACATCATGAACCTAAAAGGCGAAAATGTTCAAATCCTGCCTAAGACATGATATTATGCAGTCACTGCAAAATCAGCTTTTGGCATGTATTTGACAAATTTCACCTGCCTTGCTCATGAGGTGGGGTCATAAAAAGGCCATGTTGAAAATTTGGTGGAAAAATGTATACAATTAGTGAAGTTATGAGTGAACATTGAAATATTTCAACATTCACTCACAACTTGGTCATTTTACTGTATTTTTACTCCAGATTTTCAACACAGTCTTCATATGATCAAACCTCCTGAACCCAGTAGGTGAAAATTTTTAAACCCCACCCAATAGGTGATTTCACACAGTGACCGTGAAATCACCATTTAGGACAGATTTGAATAATTTCACCTCCCTTGTTTATGAGATGGAGACCCAAAAGGCTGTGTTGAAAATTTATAAAAATATTGTATAACGAAATCCGGAGAATGCAGGAAGCGCTGTGAGAAAAGCGCTAACTACGGCAGTTCCAGTAAGAGACACTCGCTCTCACTGAAAATGATCGTCAGTGTAACGTTAACAGCTGCTGGGGGATTTCGAATTCTTTTTTTTTTTTACATGATTTGCCTTTATTGTTGTGTGGTTGTGGAGTATTATTCCTTCCCTTTTAAACAGTCGTGGAGTTGCGGTCCTTGGTTTTTGGCGCCATTTTCAGTTCGTGCTGTGAGGTGAGAAGGTGTCGGTCTGTGGCATCAGTGAGCTCTGCCAGTCAGCGTTGTTGTTTTCAGTTGGCAGAGCTCACTGATTTTTGCGGTCATGAGGCATGTTGCTGGGTGGTAGTGCCGGTTGGCTACAATATCATCTGATAAGGACACGGCTCAGATGATGTTGTAGACAATCAGTGCCTTGGGATTTGTTAGCCCATTTTATAAATGCACTTAAGTACTCAGTGTTACAACAGTTCATAACAGTACGCCAGCTCATGGGAAGAGCTGGCGCATCCACAGGTTTCAGAGGGGAGTGTAATCACACAGTTTTTCCAATATTAACACTGAGCAGAAAGATAAGAATACTAGCAGTCAGGCACATACTGTAGGTGATTACAGCTTTTTGGTATATGACAGCGAGAAAAACAGATTTTAGTTTGGTTTAGGGAGAACACAGATGCAAGTTTAAGGAGCCAATTGGTGACCAGAGCTGAAGAGTGCTCGCTTCCCGATAGGGTAGCGGCATTGCCGTGCCTTGCTAGATGAGGGTCCTGGCTTGGGTTGACCTGTGGAGGCTGAGGCAGCACCGACCACCCAGTGTCCAAGATTCCCATGTCTGTAGAATGGGGAGCCCGTAGAGAGCCTGTCATTGGTATTGAAAAAAAGAGGAGGTCAGGGGTGATTGCAGACCATGGATGAGAGACGTCTGTACCAGCAGAGGAGCCCAACAGCAAGACAACCCAGATGTGGATTCCTATGATGCCCAGAGCCTGGCATGAACACAACAATTTGGGAAGGGGTGTAATCACACAAATTCCCTCCATATAATACTCTAACAGTAGAGTAAGGGTCTTAACAGGCATTGGAAAAAGTGATGGCAGCTTTTTTGAGCGGATTTCAGCAGGGAGACCAGATTGTAGTTGGTTTTTGAGGGAAACACAGAAGCAGACCACATAGAAACATAGAAACATAGAAACATAGATTTTGACGGCAGATAAGGACCACTTGGCCGACCCAGTCTGACCATTTCCCTACCTATTGGATAAGCTGCTGATTCTAGTTAACCAACAGCCTACTTAATGCAACCCCCACTATAATTGCCTTATGTCTGCCCCATGCATGTTTGAATTCCCCCACTGTTTTAGACCCCACAACCTCTCCAGGAAGGCGGTTCCATGCATTCACCACTCTCTCTCCATGAAAAAGAATTTCCTCACATTACCCCTGAGCCGTCCCCCCTCTAACTTTAAATGTTCTTAAACATCTCTTTTTCTGAAAGATGCTACCCTCCTGGACTTTGTTGATTCCCTTGAGGTACTTAAAAGTTTCTATCATGTCCCCCCTGTCCCTCCTTTCATCAGGGGTATACATATTAAGTTCTCTCAGTCTCTCTTCATATGGTTTCTGATGTAGACCCTGCACCATTTTAGTTGACCTCCTCTGGACTGCTTCCATCCTGTCTATGTCCTTGCATAGATGAGGTCTCCAAAACTTCACACAGTACTCCAGATGGGGTCTCACCAACTGTCTGTATAGAGGGATAACCACTTCCCTTTTTCTACTTGTGATGCCCCTCCCTATGCATCCCAGTATCCCCTGTCCTTACTGACTTCTCACATTGCTTACCCACCTTTAGGTCATCTGATATGACTACACCCAGATCCCTTTCCATTATTGTTGTCGATTAGTACCTCCCTGCTATTGTTACTCTTCTCCTGGTTTTTATTTCCCCAGATGCAATACTTTGCACTTCTTTGCATTGAATCTAAGTTGCCATATGTCTGACCATTCCTCCAACCTTGCCAAATCCCTTCTCATCCTTTCTACCCCCCCCTTGTGTATCAACTCTGTTACAGATCTTTGTGTCATCTGCAAAGAGGCATACCTTTCCTTACAGATCCTCTGCAATGTCACCTATAAAGATGTTAAAGAGGACTGGACCCAGTACTGAGCCCTGAGGTACTCCACTAGTAACCCCCCCACAGGGACCAGTCAGAAGCCAGAGCCCAAAAAGCACCCAATTCCGGTTGGATAGTGGCTGTGCCATGCTTTGCTCGAAGAAAGTTTGGGCGTGGGATCTCAGACAGCGGCTGTGGAAGCGCTGACCTTCTGGTAACAGTGAATCCCACGTTTATTAAGCAGGGGAGACTCAGTGGGCTTGACTTTAGTTGGGGAGCAAGTTCTGGGACAAGGGATGGAATAAAGAGAACAGAGTGCAGATTCTGGGAGTGCAGTGATGCAGTGGGACAAAATTTATGTGCAGAGACAGGAAGGTGTCTGGAGTCTAACGGTCACAATAGCCATAAGAGGCTATGGGCCATTCCAGTTTCTATAAGCATCAGCATTTAGATCATAAGTGGTTCACAAAACTAGAATCGCCGGTGATTACAACTGCTTTTAAATACCACACAGCTCTATTGATAAACACTTGAACAATATCTCTTTACCTTGATCTAATTATTTTGTCCCACTGTCAAAGAAATCTATCATATTCATTTGACCTGATCTCCCCCCTGTTCAACTATGCTGCCTCGGGTGTTGTAACTCACTGGATTCAATATATTGCACAATCATTCCCTTCAGCAGTGATTCCATTAACTTTCCCACCACTAATGTCAGAATGACTGATCTATAATTGCTAGATTTCTCCCTGCTACCACTTTTGTCTAGTGGGACTATATTTGCCCTCCTGCAGTCCTCCGGAACCATTCCTGTTTCCAGTGAGCTGTTAAATAGGACTGTTAGAGATGCAGCCAGTACCTCTCTGAGCTCCCTCAATGCCCTTGGATGCACCCAGTCTGGCCCCGTTGCTTTGTCCCCCTTTAGATTAGTGAGTCCCTTCAGGACTCTCTCCTCTGAAAAAGGACTAGTGTGCACCTCCTTCCCTACAAAGCATCTCTTACTTTTTTGTGGCCCCTCCCCTTCTTCCTTGGTAAACACTTGAACAATAGTATTTGTTCAGGAAGTCTGCCTTTTCCTGGTCCTCCCTGCATAGTGCCCTCTTCCCTTCTTAATCTTACAATCCCACCTCTGGTCTCCCAAAAAATGTATTTTCTCCTTTCATTATCTCCTGGGCTATTCTATCTTCAGTTTGCACCTTTACGCTCCTTACTGCTTTCTCTGTTTCCCTCTGTTTCTCCGTTACACTTCCCTAACCTCCTCCCTCTGTGTCTCTTTATACCTTCTGAATGCTACCCTATTAGTCTTTACCTATTCAGATACCTTTTTCAAGAACCATAGTGGTCTCTTTTTCCTCTCACTTTTGGATAATTGTTTGACACAGAGGTTTGTTGCCTTTACTATGTTCCCTTTTAGCTTCATCCAAAGTTTGTCTACCCCACCCAGGCCATTCTCCCTGCCAGGCCATCCCTGAGGTATTCACCCATTTTCTTTTAAATCTGCCCTCCTGATGTCCAGAACACTCGCCATTGTGCAGTTCAATTCCTTAGCCATCCTTATATCGAACCACACCGTACAATGATCACTGGTCCCGAGGTCGACTCCCACATTGATATCTGCAACTCTGTCCCTGTTAGTGAGTACCAGCTCCAGTATGGTCCCATAATGAGCAGGTTCACTGGTTGTCTGAGGCAAAGCGTCCAGAATGTCCCTGTTTCTTGCTGAAACCACTGCTAGGAGGCTCCAATCTACATCCAGCAGGTTGAAGTCTCTCACCTGCAGCACATCCCCCTTTTCTGACATCTTGCCAATGGCTTCCACCAGTATTTTATGTAATTCCTCCACCTGTGCTGGAGGTCTATAGATCACTCCAGTGTGAAAAGTGACTCCATTCCCCATATCTAGGGTAACCCATAATACGTCTTCCTCCCCCTATATCCCCTGTAACTCCGTTGCTTTTATGATTTCCCTCACAAAAAGCACCACATCCCCTCCCTTCCTTCCCACCTGGTCCTTTCTATGCAGCACATAACTGCATATGGCCATGTCTGAGTCATGGTTTTCAGTGCACCATGACTCAGTAGTAGCCACAATATTGAGATTGGCTTCTGCATGATGGCCTTTAGGTCAGGGATCTTATTTCCTAGACTTCTAGCATTCACACATATGGCCTTCCAGATTTTGTTTCCACTCTGCTTGTTGTCCCATTTTTTCCTTTTAGTCATCCCTCCTTCCCCCTCTCTTTTTAATGCTCCCCTTCACTTCCCCCTTTGCCTCAACCACCCTGCTTTCTTAATAATTTTCACCCTGGGGGATTCCTCTGTCCTCAGGTTCCCCTCACTCTCTACTTTAGTCTGGGGGGCAGTTTCTGCCTTCCCAATTCCTTCTATCATCCCCCCCTTAGCTAGTTGAAATGTTCATCAAAGTAACATTTAAACCATTCACTGAGGACTGTGGTTCCCCTAACAGATGTATGTAGGCCATCACCTCAGAATAGGCCCTTATCCTGCCTGTTGGGTCCCCAGTCCCCAATACAGCAGAGTCCCTCCTCTCTGCACCATTCTTTCAGCCATGAGTTGAAGCTCCTGGTACAGAGATCCCTCCCCCCCTTCACTGTAGACAGGCAGCACCTCAGCGAAAGCCGCTGAATGAGCTTCATGTCTAAGACCCCTCCCCAGCTCTCTAAACTCCCCCTGCACTATCCCAGCCCTGTCTATAGCCAGGGCATTAGTCCCCAGGTGGACAATGACATCCAACTCTCCCTCCCATCCTGCTTCCCTGGTGATCCTCAAGATCAGCTTCGCATCCCTCTAGGCCATGGTGCCATGTAGACATCTAACCTACTTCTCTCCCTTTTTTTCCTATTCCTAAAACTATACCCCTCACAATCAAGTCCCCCAGCAGAAGTTGCTTCTTCCTCTTCTGTGGTCCTCTACCACTCTCCTTGGGGTTGCCATGATGGAAGATCCCACATCCTCCCTGATCACTACCACAGGTGCCTCCTCCTGGTAGTCCCACCTCAACAGAGTGGTGTAGGAATTAGGTAGTGTTACCGGTTGAGGAATGTACCTCTGTCCTACCACCCTCACCCTTTCCAGAGCCCATCATAATCTAGCTGTTCCTCTTCCCAGGCATCCTCTGTGGTAATGGTGGCAGACTTAGTGGCACCTTGGTGGTGGAAGAGGTACCCTGAATCCTAGACAACTCTGCTGGGAGTCTAGCAACCTCCTCTCCCAACCCAGATAGGTTTGTGTAGATGGGCAGCACCGAGACTTCAGAAGGTCTCTGAAAACTGCTTCCCCACAGCCACTGCACTACACCACTGTCAACATTCTCAACTTCTGTTCTCCCTGTGTTACCTGGAAATATTTTTATACCCTTACCCCGACAGGGTGTTTCCAGTTTCCCCCCTTTTTTTAGTTTGCTTCTGTTTGTGTTGTCCAATGCTTTGTCTAAACCTCTTTATACTTCTATCCTAGAGAGGGTGCTGCTCTTATTCTGGGTGGTTTTCTTTATTTCCGGGGGATCCAAGCCAATACTGGGGATTGGGCATTCCTATGTTAGGATGATACTGGGTACTGGGAGTGAGCACCCTCCTGTCATTAACCATAAATTCTGGAAGGCGGGTGGGTGACCTGGAGGGGAGGGAGACAAGAAAAGCAGTATCTGGGGTGGGCACCATAGATCACTCTGTTAATATAAATGGTAACTGGGGATGAAATAAGAAGGGGATGACTGAGTTGGGAGGGGGAGGGAATAAAACATAAATAATGAAATAGATAGATAGAAAGAAAGAGACAGACAGACAGAGATGTGAGGGAGAAATCACTGGCTTACTGCTCCAACTAAAGACAGCACCACAACTCTTGCTGCAGCTTCACAATTCAAGAAAATCCCACTGTTCTTATACTAAGAACATGGGTGAAAGACTTCTCTTGCTAAGCTGAGCACCCAGGATTTTCAGGTGTCCAGAAACAATATTTCCATGCATATTTTCAAAAACGTAACACCAGAATCTAGCCAAATGCATCCCGTTTACCTAATTTTAGGTGTTTGTTTTTCGGAACTTCATCATTTTAATTAATTGGCCATGTTTTTGATTTAAAAAACAAGATGGCCACCACCACAATCAATGTTTTTTCCCCATGACAAGTACATCATGAAAAATAAGCCTTCATGATCAATGTTTTTTTATTGTTCGTATCAGAGGGTAATCCAAAAACCTTACTTTAAATCCTTATAATTCCTGAGCCATTTAATTTTTTTTTTCACAAAACCTTTCCAATGTACTACATCAGCACAGGCTGCTTCTACCCTGAAAGTTTTGTAAAAAAATTCTGTACTGTCTAACCGTACCCACCCCCCACCATCCACAGCCCAACAGGCACCGGGGTGTGCCTTGGGGTCATCGGGTCTAACTCTCACACCATTCAATGTGTAAGCAAGCTGTGATGGTACAGTATAGGTGAATGGGGTGAGAGTTAGGCCTGATGACCCTAAGGCACACCCCAGTACTTGTTGGTCTGTAGATGGTGAGGAGGGTGGGGGGTAGGGCTGGTAACCCTAACACTGAATTTCCAGAGTTTTGGTGGTATGGAATAAACCCTAACTGATGCATTAACTGAGTTTTTTGCAATGAATTTCCCTTCTTTTTGAGAAAATGAAATGCTACTTATATGGTATCCATAGGTGGGAGTGCGGGCCCTCCAGGCCCTGTGCTCCCACCCACCCATCAAGGTAGAGGCATAGCACAGGAGGGCCCTGTACTCCCAGTTTTGCATAATGGGATGCATATTTGGGAGCGTGGGCCCTCTGGGCCCTGTGCTCCCACCCACCCATGAGTGAAGAGGCCTAGCATAGTAGGGGCCCAGTGCTCACAGTTTAGCATAAATAGTATTCATAGATGGGAGCATGGACCATCTGGGCCCTACACTGCCATCTACACATAAGTACAGACACATAGTATAGGCCTAGAGGCATTCCAAGTAACCCTTGTAATGCATATTTGTCAACATCTCAGTAACCATAACAACTGCGGGAAAAAATCTTTTGCAGTTGTATTCATGGCTTAGCCACCTCCATGCATGCTTTATACTAAGCTGCACTTAACAAAAAAAAATCCATATCTCAAACTATTTTTGAGATATAGGTGCTGAAAAGTGGCGCGGCCGCCACAATGGTATCCTAAGGAAAAATTTGCAACATTGGAGTGCTGCAATTCTGGAACCAGTGTATATTTTTGCACCAAAACCACAAAAGGCACATCTGCATTGCAAGAGTTTGCCACCCTGCAAATTTCAGCTGCAAACTCCAAACCGTGTAGTGACAGTGCAGTGGAAAAAAACTGTGGTTTTGATGGATGCCACAATGTTAACCTATGGAAAAAATTCACAACTTTGTAGTACTGTATCTATGGAAACGATGAAAATTGTTTCACCAAACCATGAAAAGGCACATCTGTGGTGCAAGGGTTTGCAACCCTGCAAATTTCAGCCCAAAAATCCAAACCGTGTAGTGGCAGTGAGGTGCCAAAGAAATTAATGTTGGGGGCAGTAGTGTCGCAAATTGAGACACTTTCTGAAAATTTGCGAAAGAACGGTTCGATACCTTCTCAAAATTTGTGAAAGTGTCGCACCGTTCTTTCACAATTTGTGAAAGTACAGTGGGGCAAATTGTGGAAAACATATTTCTGGGCCTTATTTTCCCAAACTAATGGCAGCATTGTGTTCCTCTGGCCCCGATTAGATAAACAGTGTCAGTGTTTACCAAGGGGCACTTAAATTTGAATTACAGCAGTTTTTCTCCACCACTAACTGAAAACAAGATGGTGGCAGCATGACAGTACAGAGGGCATTTGTGACAGTAAAAGGTGCTTTTGTGGACGAATCTGTCACTGTCACATTGAACATATATTTTTTCCCGTAGAATATAATGAGACCCTTTAAACTTTAATAACTTTTGAATAGATTAATATTTTTTTCACCAAATCTTCAAAAGGTACATCCTTGACCCAGTCTCCACATACCCTGAAAATGTCAGACCAGATGGACTAAGTATTTGGGCTGTGGAGACAAGCAAAGAATTCACAAAAGTTGAGGATTTTTCACACTTTTTGATGCTCCACAGCTCCACAAATGCAAACCTGACTGGAACAAAAATTTTCAGATCCAGAGATCTATGGTATGACAATATGCATGCAAAATGTCAGGAGAATTGGACAAACAGTTGCAAAGTTATTAAAGTGCAAAATCTTGGGTTTAACATAGAAATGACCATGCAACCCTAACTATACCTGCCCTACTGGTGAGGTATTATATATATATATATATATATATATATATATATATATATATATATATATCTTAAGACTTATCCAGTTGATATTTGCTGTAATAACCCATTGGTTATTATGGCATTGACGTTCAATGCCACTCAAAACAATATCAGCCCCTCATTGGATCACATTCTGTGTGTGGGTCGGTGGAACAATTCCAGAAACATGGCGGCTCCATTTCTCAGTTAGCAAGGAGCTGCCACACTGCCAGAAGACTCTTTTTTTTTTGGCCCAAAGACTCATTCGCCCTGCTCTCGCCAGGCAAATTGTCTCTCCTATTTTTTTTTCTTAACCCTCTATCTGGTTCTGCTGTTGGAAACCATGTATCGGGATGATCCTGCTCTTCATCCACTGTGCTGCCTCAGGATGTCCACTGCGCTGCCTCAGGACAGACCTACAGCCAAGCCAACATGAACTGCAGCAATTGCAAACCTAAAGTTAAGAAAAAATAAAATAAAAGAACAAAATGCTCATGCACAAAAGGCAGAGAAAGTACCAGAGACACACAAGTAAGTCACTGCCGTGTGTGTGTGTGTGTGTGTGTGTGTGTGTGTGTGTGTGTGTGTGTGCCTGTCTGTGTCAGTCTAGGTACTGGTGGGATTCCGGAGTGCTAAAATATCTCCTCAGCCTGTGCGTCTGAGACACATGGACACAGAAATCAATTGGGAAAAAACTGATTCCCAGTTATTGTAAAAAATTAAAGATAAAGCAGTGTGATATGAGAATTTAATGCACACCCTCAGTATGGGATGCTTTACTAAACCCCTTGGGTTAAGCCCTTGTGGTTTATGTAGCATCCCATTAATGCTTCAGTTAGGGTTTCTATCACAACAATAGCAGTTTGGAAATTCGATGTTAGGGTAGGGTTACCAACCCTACTAATCCCCACTCTCCACACACCAACAAGCACCAGGGTGTGCCTGAGGGTTGTCGGGCCTAACTCTCACTCTAATCCAAGTGTAAGGAAGCTGACATGGTACAGTACAGGAGAATGGGGTGAGAGTTAGGCCCGACAACCCTAAGGCACACCCTGACTCCTGTTGGTGTGTGGAGGGTAGGGTTGGGTGCGGTGGTAGGGTTGGTAACCCTAACATCGCATTTCTAAACTTTCATCACTGTAATAGAAACTCTAACTGATGTATTAACAGAGCTTCTTGCACTAAATTTCCCTTCATTTTGAGATAGTATAATAGTATCCTTATTTTACTGTGGGATGCGCATATGTATGTAGGTGTTGAAGTGCAGGAACTTCTGGGCCCTGTACTTCCATGTGTCAAACAACAGTGACCAAATTTTCAGCATAGCCATCTTATTACCCCACCTCAAGTACCCCGGTACAGAGAAATTTTGAAATGCAAGGCCGAACATAATTATGAGCAACTGCAATGC
The DNA here is from genome assembly GCA_016271365.2 of Neoceratodus forsteri. Lineage (NCBI taxonomy): Eukaryota > Metazoa > Chordata > Ceratodontiformes > Ceratodontidae > Neoceratodus > Neoceratodus forsteri. Next base: position 562,490,371 of record CM057458.1, read on the forward strand.
CATTCTGCATCACAGGTGCAAAAACACATTTTGGGCAGGATGTAAAAAATTACAGCTGTACTGTTCATGAGGTGATGTGAAAAAAATGGCTATGTTAAATATTTGGCATCAAAAGATTGAAAAGTAGCAAAGTTATGCGCATGCGTAGAATTAATTCAGCAGACACACGTGACTCGGACATTTTCAGGAATTTTTTCACCAAATTTTCAACATGGCCTTTTGGGGATCCCAGCTCATGAACACTAGCATTGTCATTTCGTTAATCGGTCCTGAAAGTTGATTTGGCACTGTGACCACTCAATTCTGTGCCACAGGTGTGAAAACACATTTTGGGCAGGATGTGAAAAGTGTCAGCTGTACTGTTCATGAGGAGTTGTGAAAATATGAAAAACTGATGAAGTTATGCACACTCATAATGAGGTCATTCTTTAGAATTTTTTTCACCAAATTTTCAACATGGGCTTTTTGGGACCTCCCTTCATGAACACTGGTACTGTCTTTTGTTAATTGGTCTGAATGAAAAAAGATTCTTTTTCCTTTGGGGACAACCCTTTTCTGTGAGGAAAAAAAATATTTTTTGTTTGCTGCCATCTTGTTTTCTGTTTTTCTTTAAAAACAAATTACAAAACCCACAAAAATGACATCTTTCAGAGAGACCAAACCGTATCTTGCCGATCGGAACTTCATTAGGTAGATTATTAGGTTAACTGCTGCAGAACTTACCCCAAAATGTGTGGGTTTTTTTTTTTTTTTTTACTTTTAAAATCCTTTTTTGTGACTTGCTTCAGCTTTTGCCTTATGGGCTTTTTTGTTCAAATGAAAAAGGATCCCCTGATATGGAAGAAGATTTTGGACTTATTTTTTTCCAGCTTTCTCTCTATGACCTTTTTCATTTGAACCAAAAAGCATCCCTTCGCATGGAAAAGGAATCTGGGCATAGGTTTTTTTAGTGTTTTTTTTTTCACTTGAAGAGATCCTTTTCTGTTTGATATTTTTGTTCAAATGAAAAAGGATCCATTCCCATGGAAAAAAATTTCGGACTTAGTTTTTTTGGATGATTCTTTTTTCATTTATAGGGACCCTTTTTCATTTGATATTTTCATTCAAAAGAAAAGGGGTCCCTTCAGATGGAAAAGGATTTTGAACTTAATTTTTTTGCTGATTCTTTTTTCGTTTGAAGGAATACTTTTTGTTTCACTTTTTCATTTGATACAGAAAAAGCTTAACTGTTACAGAACCTCCCTGCTTTGATTTTCCCAGTCACATTTATTATTAATGAGAATACCAAGGTCTTTTTCACAGTTTACAGTTTTTTTTACCAGTTAATAAACTTATTGAAATTTTCAATAATTAAACATTCAGCTGCCAAAATTTACAGAACAGTATAAAGATCAGAGTATCCAAAATTCCAACCAAAGTATCACAAGAAGGAGAAACAATGAATGGAAAGAAATGACAGAGAAAACCCCAAACAACCCCCTCCACCCTCAACTCCCTTAAGCACCCCTCCCCATACAGAGTACAGTGAATAAGAATATGGGAAAAGAAACAAGAGGCATACCTTGTAGGTATTGTGACATAGACAGCCAGCTCTGATTGAGGTATCAATTTTTTTATTACATATAAAATATGTGATGGGAAGGTCAGTTTGAGGAAACTACTGTCTTACTGGAACTGACACATCAAGACCCCCCAGGGATAAGTTCAACGGACAGGACATAGCTAAACTGCAGATATCTGGGGTGCAATTACCTTGTCAATTTGCTTTCACCCCAGGAAATAGGATTAGCCATTCATAATTCCCTCAGGGAGGGGTGTCAGAGAGAAGCCAGAATGGACATTGAAGAAAGGTTGATGTCTGAGCCAGGGAGGACCCAGACGAATTTGGAAGGTCCAATATACTTTCCCGGGGAACCCTTGAATTACATCAGAGAGACCTTTGAGGTATAGATTCCAAGGTCCAGATGGGATTAAAAAGGCAAATACACTTTTGCTTGAATACAGTGACTTAGATCAAAGAAACATTTGAGATGCATGTGTAGCAGAGCACAAACCAGTCTGGTCTGGTTAACCTGAGGTAGGAAAGGCAGTGAGGTAACCTATTATGATTTTTTAAATATTTTATTTGGACATCCTGTGAGATAAAATATAGATGTTGTTACACCAAGGCGGAGTTAGTGATTGCATGAGAAGGCCGGCTCAGAACTGTGTTTAATTGCTGAGCGAACCTGGACAGAGACACACAAGACAATATTCCTGACTGAGAGAAGAAGGACAACATCAGCACTGTAGGAAAGAAGTATTATGTGGATAAGAGAGCTTAGTTTGTACCTTTAAATACCTGCTTTGTTTTTAAGATTGTATATGTTTGGGATATTTGCTCTGTATTTATTGTTCTGTTTTGATATTTTAAAGTAAAGCGATATTTTTACAACGGAAACTGCTTGGAGTGCCTTGACATTTCTTTTTAAATAAGTAGAGCTTAGAGTGGTTATAAGTGACACTGTATTTTAAGCTTATTGATATACCAAACTGGAAAACGGATAGAGTTCTCTAAAGTAGTGCATAGAGTTCTAAGGGTTCATTTGAAAGACCTGGTTGGGTGTCCATAGGCAAAGATATCTGGCCCCCCAAAGGCAGAATTATCTGAGCCTGATAATTGGGTATGCTAAAAAGAGGTTATCAGTTTGAATCCCTCCAGAGCTTGAGACCAAGGTGACTTGAACCCACAAAACAGACAAGAGGGTTACCTTGTTCTGTTCACTGTACAGAAATCATACGCTCAGAGGTTGGCACTTTGGGAGTAGAGGACTGACCAGCTGAGCGAGTTTGTGATAGGCATGAATGTTAATTGATTACTACCGGGATGTTAGGGCCTCGAGAGGTTCCCAATGTTCCTTGTACAGTATATCACAGTTTACAATTTTTAATGTATTATTTTCTAATTTGCATTGTTGTTTTAGACTTCTATTAAAAAAATGTTCTTTTGTCCATATAGGGTCTTTGTCTACACTATCGTCCCCCTTGCTCCTTGGTTTACTACTACAGATTGTTCCATAGATACATGGATGTTCTTGGCAGATAAGGGCCTTGTGGCCCATCCAGTCTGCCCTAGCCTTCTTTCTAATGCTTAAGGTACCCTAAATGCTACAATTTCCCACTTAACCACTATCTATGTAAAGTAAGACTTTCTCACATTGCTGCTGAAGTGAGAATTCATTTACCTAAAGGAATCTAAAAGAATTCATCCAAGCATAGGTATTATTATTATTATGGCTCACCTTGTTGATTTGGAAATTTCCATTCAGGGGAGAACTTTGAAGGGATATAGCATAATACTGTGGGAGTGTTGTGAGTCAATCTTATACATAAATAAATGTTCCCCCTGATGGAAGCCCACACCACGAAACATGGAATTAAGAGAGTAGTGACTGCTGAAAGGCTACCACCTAGCCTCAAGGTTGTGAGGTGGCCTAACCTTGACTGAAAACTAATGGAATGGGATACAGAATGAGACTAGGTGGACCTTAGGTAGATGAAGGGAGAATAGCTTTCAAAGGTGCTGCTGACATGGTCTGGACAGAAAAAGGAACCTATGTGGGCTTAATGCCCCACCCTCACAGCTGAGGTCTTAAATACTGCATCATGGGGTGCCACCAACCATTGGTCTGCATAGCTAAAGCTTTTCACTGAGTATTGGACATTCTCATCACCTGGTAGGAGTGCTAGGGAGCACTGCCATAGGAAAGAAGCTGCCTGAGAAGGACCCCCTTCTAATGAGGGACTCACCCCAAGATGTGGATTGCAAGGGGAGGGAGTGAGTGAGCAGGATTTTGGGTATGATAGTGGCCAGTAGCAATGCCTTCCTAGAGCTTGATGGCATGATGTAGAAATAGACTTACTGAATGATAACTGCTGAAGGAATGATTGATTGGACTGGACTGACTGCAGACTGCTGAAGAATGACTGATATGATAAAAAATTAACTGAATGGTAAGGCACTGAAAATATGAATGCATATCAAATACCAGTATCATGGAAATCACTTACACATGAGCTGGAATTGCAGAAGCTGTATTACAACTATGCCCTTAACTCTGTCCCAACCAAGTTTGAAACAATTAATGATTTTGTTGCCCAACATCTCTGCTGGCAGACTGTTTCATGGCTCAACCACTCTTTCTGTAAAATCAAGTACATGTTGAGATCCCTAAGCAGATCCTTGTCGGATCTGTTTGCTTGCCCTAATCATTTTGGTTATCCTACACTGCACTGTTTCCAGCCTGTCCTTGTCTTTCCTTAGCTGAGTAGTCTAGAACTAGGCACAGTACTCTAGGTGTGGTCTCACCAGTGATGTATAGAGAGATATTAATACATTTTTTCTCCTGCTGTCAAAATCCCTCCCAACACACCCCAGCATCCTGTTTGGCTTACTGTAGGCATTGTTTCACTGGCTACATTGTTTCAGGTAATCTGTTATGATGATGGTGGTGGTGGTGTGTTTTGTAGTGCAGATGTGTTTTAAACAGCTGATCCCTAGGCTCAGCTACTCCCCATCCCTTCTCTAGTTCCTGTGTCCCTTTCATGATCCTCCTACTGGGTGTGGAATATTATTGCTTCGAGGAGGTGGGAACTGTGAGGAGACATAGGGACTGGAGCTTGGGTTCATAGAGGACTGATATGGAGAGCACCATTAGGACCGTGAGGACCAGAAGACCCCATGGGGCAAAATGGGACATAATGGTCAAAACTGTTTACTTACCATACCCAGGGTAACCAGAAGACTGAGTGAGCAGGTAGCTGAGAGATCATCCACCTCTACTCATCCTCTTTGGGTAGTGTTATGTAATGCCAGATTGATAAAGGAATAAGACCATTACTATAAGACATTTTATTTCCGATTCCTCCATCAATCTGGCGTGCATCACAGAAACCTGTCTGAATGATGATACAGGCCCTAAACTGGAAGCAGTCACCCAGACACATTCTTTATGGTCCACAGCCTAAAGAATGATTAAGGAGACCATCTGCTTTAGATTTGAACGGAACATGGTTGTGCACCCAGTAGAAGATACCTCATTGTTTGTGTGTGTGGCCATGCATGGGGGCTGAGGTACAGGTTTTATGATCCTTCTCATGTTTCAGCCTCTAGGACATGGGGTGGGATTTCCTTCAGGAAATTGTGGACTTAATTGCTGATAGGATGTTGAAGTTGCACAGATGGTTAATTCTGTGAGACCTCAATACCTGGATCAATGAGGAACTCTCAAATCTTGGTCAAAATTTCCTGGGTAATGGAATCTCTGGTCCTCACACAAGTAGGTACTTCTGCAACACACCAACATAGTCATGATTTGGACTCAGCATTTTCGCTGGACTCTAGGTAGAGGGTTTCTAGACTGATCTGGTCAGTTGGTCGGATCATTGTACAATCATGTTCTCCTTCAGGGCCCCCTCTTGCGGTCCACCCCCAGTGAAGATGGTCCAGTACCACCCATTGAGAGAGCTTTGACCAAAAGGACTTCCAGCAGTACTGGGCATCTTGAGTGTGATGGCAGCATGTGAGGCACGGTCAAAGGAGGTGGTGGCAGCCTATAACAGGGCTAACACAGTGGCCTTTGATCTTGTTACACCTATCTGTGTGTGCCTCCTTGTCTAATGCTGTGGCTTACCATGGTAGGATGGTGAGCTAATGGAGACAAAGGCAAAGGGATAGATTTTGGAACATTTTTGGAGGGGATCCGAGGCCAAGGAGAACAGACTGGCTTTGGGTATTCACTACAGTGAATTCTGAAGGGCAGTCACCTAGAAAAAGACAGGTTTTCTGTCAAGGGAGATCACTGCTGGAAGGAATCGATCAGCTCAGCTCTTTCAGACTGTAGATAGGTTATTTCATCCAACTTGTCTGGAGTCTGGGACAGTTTTTTGACCCACCAAATGTGAAGAGTTGGCTTGAGTCCTCTCAGACAGGGTGCCCTCTATTTGAGCCAGGATCTCCCTGAGTGGGCTGTATCATTCCAACGAGGCTGTGCCAGCACTACACAGATGTGTTCAGTTGTCATGGGGATAGTTAAGACCAGTGATGATGGAGGAGGTGAGTAGAGTGATTTCAAAGCTGCAACCAACATGTGACCTGGATCCAGGTCCAACACGATTACTTGTAGATTTTGTCAGATAACTGGGTCCAGTGTTAACTGGGATTTTCCAATGTTCCTTGATGGAGGGACTCTTTCAAGCTGCAATGAAAGATGCACTGCTGAGGCATCTCTTGAAAAAGCCATCCTTGGACCCTGGCATCCTAGTGAATTATTGACCAATCTCTAACCTGCCATTCATATGCAAGGTTACTAAGAACGTGGTTGTGTCACAGCTTAAGGCATACCTCATAACCTTTGACCTATATGAACCTCTCTAGTCTGTATTTACAGTGAAGAAAAGCACTGAGACTGCACTAGTCAAGATGCATAATGACTTCCTCAGAGTGAGAGATAGTGGTGACTGGTCAGACTCATTCTCCTCTATCTGTACTCAGCCTTTGATACTGTAGAACATGAGTGATTGTTGGAAACAGATGGTTGTGTTTGGAAATTTCTCTTTGTGTCTAGTGTCACTGCCCTGGTGTGTTCCCCAGGGTTTGGTTACTTGGTTAGAGGGACAAAAGAAGGCAAGAGCCCATAGATATTGTCCTCCACATATATGGATCATTGTCGATGGTTCCTATCTAGTTAACCATTTGTCCAATTTAAGTTTAAAAGTCACAGAGGAAGGAGCATCTACAATATCCTGGGGAAGTGTGTTCCATAGTCTCGGGGTTCTTATTGAAAAGAAATTTTGTCTTTTATTGGTTTTACATTTGGCTATATCCAGCTGTTTGTTATTCAGCCTGGGTCCGATTTTCCTAGTTGCAAAAGAAATACCACATTGCCTCATCAGGATTGGGTTTTGAATAATCTTGAAGAATTGGAGTAAGTCCCCTCGTGATCTTCTCAATTTGAGTGAGTGCAACCCCGTTTTATGTAGTCAAGTTTCGTAGTCCACCTGTGCCAAGTGGGGAATAGTTTTAGTAACTCTTTTCTGAATCCTCTCAAGCCTGTATGTGTCCCCACAGAGGTATGGACTCCAGAACGGAGAACCATAATCAAGATAAGGTCTAATATGTGATCTGTATAGCGGAATAATACACTGCTTGGTTCTAGAAACAAAAGTACAGTTGATTTTACGAAGAAGTGAGTTTGTTTGGTTTGCTATTTTATTGCAATGTGAAACTTGGCTCAGCTTATTGGTCCTCTTGCTCATGTTGTTTTTAATATATATGATGCCCCTGGGAAGGATCATTAGATGTTATAGGCTGGGATTTCACGTTTATGCAAATGTTACCCAGCAATACCTGTCTTTTGCACCCAGGATGCTGGGTGCAGTTGTAATGTTTAATAAGTGTTTGACCGAGATCCAGGACTGTATGTCATTAAGCTGGATGAGGCTCAATCCTGACAAGACTAAGGTATTAATAATTGAACCAGGTCACAGTAGGATAGTGGTAGTCACCAGGACTGACACTGGGCTTCGGTTCTGTGAGTCTAAGCTTGTGGTTGCCAATAAGGTGAGAAATCTGGGGGGCATTGTGGATGAAAGACTGATATTTGAGGCTCAGTCTACTTGTTCCAAGGTGGCCCATTTCTCATTTATAATGGTAAAGGGGGACCTTTTTTTCTTACAAGAGGACCAGCAAACAACATAGTTTTGGTTTTCTTGTAGTTCAGTATCAGTTTACTTAGTCTGAACCATTTCTCCAAAGACTCAAAGCTACGTTGTAGGTCATGAGTGACAATCTCCAGGCTTGGACTACTAGAATAGATGACAGCATCATCTGCATATAGAAGCACCTTTGAGGCGGGGAAGCTTCAGGGAGATTGTTTATAAGGAGTCCGAAAATGAGTGGTCCCAGTATTGAGCCTTACGGCACCCCGATCGAGACACTTTTAACACCAGATAATGCTCCATTGATCTTCACACATTGTGAGCGTTTGGTAAGGTAGCTGTGGAACCAAGTCACTTTGTCTGAGGAGAGGTGTAGAGTGTGGAGCTTGTCAGCAGTAAAGAGTGATTCTTACCAAGTCAAATGCTTTTGTTACATCAATATAAATGGAGGCCACTATCAAGGGCCTCATGCAGGAAGTTAGTGTACCCAATAAGTGTTGTGTTGGTATTGTGAAGCTTCCAGAACCCATACTGTTGTTGACACTGGATGCTATACCTTCATACCTGTTCCCCCTCCCTAGGGCTCTAACAGATGTCACCAGGCAGCAGGTAGTGCATCTGGTCTGCTTGGCCCATCTCCTTTGGGCCATTCATTGTAATGCAAGGTCTATGAGGACTAAGACCGCTGTGATGGAATCTTTCATTGCTGATTCCTTAGCCGATCTTGTTTGCATTACCGAGACCTGGTTGGGCAATGATGCTGGCACTAGTCTGATGGCTTCTGTCCCTCCCAGTTACTCGGTCTTGCATTGCCCAAGGAGGGACTGCAGAGTTGGTGGGGTGGCCATCTGTTTTAGATCTGCCCTGGGCCTCACTGCACTCCAGTGTGACCACCAGTGTCCTTTGAGTGTGTTGTTGCCAACTGTGCACTGGGAGTCAATGGCAGAATAGTTCCATTTACTGGCCTCCAGGTGGTGGGAATCTATTCCTGCAGGTGCTGGCAGACTTCATCGGTGAACAGGTGCTGAAGTCCCCTAGAATTCTTGTTCTGGGGGACTTCAATGCCTGGGTGGATGATGAATCCTGCCTTTTTGGGCAAAAGCTCCTTCAGCTGATGTTTCAGCTGGGACTGACTCAGGCAGTTGCCTCTGGGATGCATACTTATGGCCACACTCTGGATCTGGTCTTCTCACTTGGACTTGACATTTCATTGGTCAAGGTTGATCCGATTGTTTGGTCGGATCATCCTGCGGTTGAGTTCTTGTGTGAGGCCCCTTGTAAGTTAACCTCCTCTGTAGAAGCAATCCTGTGTTATCCAAAAAATAAATTGGAGCATTGCCAACTCCAGGAAACACTGGTTGTTTCAGGCTTGATGCTAGCCTGTGCTAAGGGTCCAGAAGCCAGGGCTGATGCTTATAATATGGTCTTGACTGAGGGCTCTGGACAGGATTGCACCTTACCATGTTCGCCCCTTAACCTCCCGGCGTCACTCACCATGGCACTGTGTGGAGCTGTGCCGGTTGAAGACTAAGGGGCATAGGTTAGAGCATTTCTGAAGGTGGTTGCACTATGAGGAGGGTGGGTTGGTGCTGTGACACCATTATTTGGAGTATCAGCAGGCAATTAATCGTAGGAAGTCCAAATTTTTGTCACGGTCAATTACTGCAGCAGGAAATCGTCCAGCTGTGCTGTTCCACACTGTTAACAGTTGGTTAACTCCCCCCCCCCCGTCTCCAGTCCCCCGTCTCCAGTCTGGGACAGCCATTTCCACAGAAAAATGTGAGTAGTTCAGATGAATTTTTGCTGACAAAGTTGCGTCCATCAGGGCATGTATTACCTCCTCCTGCCCAGTTTTTACTGGGGGTGATCAGTTTTCTGGGAGACAATATCTGCCATGCTGATCTGAGTTCCAGCCAGTTTTGGCTGATGAGGTCCTTCAGGTGCTCACTAGTTTGCATCCTACTGCCTAAGCCTTGGAGCCAGGTCTGATGTGGCTTATTATTGGCTGCTTGGACTCTTTGGGCTCAGTGTTTGCAGAGATCATCAAGGGGTCATTAAGAGAGAAAGCGTTTCCTACATCTCTGAAAGAGGCTGTGGTATGTATGACCTTTCCTGAAGAAACCTTCTCTTGATCCTGTCATTCTCATAAACTATAGGCCTGTCTCTAATCTTCCCTTTTTGGGGAAGCTTATAGAGAAAATGGTGGTTGATCAGCTCGTGGAGTGCTTGGAGTCACTTTCCATCTATAAAACCTCTCCCATCTGGATTTTGGCCTCGGCACAGCACCGAGACAGCTTTGGTCTGAGTAGCTCAAGATCTCCTCATGGCGAGGGTCCGAGGGCACTATACCATTCTGGTGCTCCTGGACCTTTCATCTGCATTTGACACTATTAGTCACAAGGTGCTGTTGGATCGACTGCGGGAATATGTGGGTGCTACTGGTACTGTATTGCACTGGTTCCATTCATTTTTAACCAGAAAAGCGCAGTGTGTGGTCCTCAGAAATTTTTTCTTTGCACTGCCTTGTGGTGTCCCACAGGGGTTCATCTTGGCGCTTCTGTTGTTTTCCATGTACATGCTTCCGCTAGGAGAGATCAATAGATGGTACAAATTGGGTTTTCACTGCTATGCAGATGATACTCAGTTGTACTTGTCTTGTGCTCCCAATGATCTGTTCACCTTGGCTACGCTTAGGTGATGCTTAGCCAAGATCAATAACTGGTTGTCTGCTAACTGGCTTGTCTAAACCCTGGCAAGATGGAGGTTATTGTGATCGAGCCGGGTCATGGGGGCATTTCCGCTGATGGGAGGCTACCACCCATTTCTGTGAATGTATCTCGATAACTGGGATGGTGAAGGATCTTGGCATTATTCTTGATGATTAACTGGACCTTGAAAAACAGGTCATGTCTGTAATCAGAGCCATTTCTTTCCATCTTCATAATATCACCAGGATCTGCCCATTCCTGTCCCCCTGACCTGGCAATATTCATCCATGCCTTTGTGACTAGTCGACTCAATTACTGTAATGCCCTGTACCTGAGGTTATCTAGAGGTTTGACGTTGCACCTGTAGTTAGTGCAGAATGCTGCGGCCAGGATGCTGACTGGGACTTCTATGAGGGACCATGCCACTCCTGTTCTATGCTCTCTGCACTGGCAGCCTATGAGTGCACATATCACCTTCAAGATTGGCTTGTTAATATGCAAGGCCATATGCAGTTTGGAACCTGACTACCTTAAAGAGCTCCTGATCCTGTACTCCCCGGTCACCCCCTACACTCTGCCAATGCTAACTTATTAGTTGTTCTGCCTTTCTGTTTAAGGAGATCTGGAGACAGGGCCTTTGGGGTGGCTCTTCCACGCCTTTGGAATTCCCATCCTCCTTATATCAAGGCTGCCAGCTCAGTGGAGGCATGTAAAGCCTCTCTCAAAACGTATTTTTTTTTTAAGTTTTTGATCCAACTTAAATTTTTATTCTGGGGTTGTTTTTAACTGCTTTTATTTTTGTCCATATATTGTTTTATGTGAAGCACTCTGAGCCCTTGGATAGGGTGCTATATAAATAAAATTTACCTTGCCTTGCCTATATTTACAGAGGTAAGTGACTAGTTGGCCTGATAGAATTCTTTCAAGGACCTTGGACAATGGGGAGAGGTTTGAAATTGGCTTGTAGCTGGCTACAAGGAATCTTTTTTCATATGGACAAAATTATTTTTTTCGTTTCAAGCAGCTATCCAAAAAACCATACTGAGCATGCTGATAACTGAAATTTCAAATTCTTATAACATTGGAATGGATTCATATTTTTTCAGCAAACCAATGGAAGGTACCACTGTGTCTCAAGCCCTTTGTACCCTGACAATTTCAGAGGAAAATTCCAGACCATTTGGGTGCTAGGCAATGACATAAAGCCAGCAAACCCCACTATTTTCTTAACTTTTTTCACCATCTAGATCTTGGAATCTGAATATCCGACAAAAACAAAACTTAGAACATCAAGGGATTGTGGCCCTGATACTGTGCATGCAAAATTTTTTGCAAGTCTGTTGAACGGTTGCAAAGCAATTAAAGTGCTAAGTTTGGGGTTTAACATAGAAACCCCTGCTCAGCCCTAACTATGGTGGTGCTTTTGTGCCACTATAATAATACTACCATGGTAGAACAGCATTCTGACATTCCTACTGTGGTGCATTAGCAGTTTGATATCAATACTCGTTATGACATCACTGCTGTTGTACAAATCATTCTGACAGTACTACTGTGGTACAACAGTGTTCTGATATCACTTCTGTGATACAATAGCATATTGGCATCACTACTGTGGTACAATAGCATTCTAACATCAGTAATTTAGTACAATAGCATTCTGGTATCCCTACTATGGTACAACAGCATTCTGACATCATTACTCATTCTGACATCACTGCTGTGGAACAACAGCCGTGACATCTCTACTCTGGTACAATAGCATTTTTACATCACTGTTGTGGTACAGTACAATTCTGACTGCACTACTATGGTACAACAGCATTTTGACATCACTTCTGGGGTACAGCAGCATGACTCAGACATCAGTACTGTGGCACACCTTCATTTGGAAATGTACTGTATGGGTTTCCATATACAACAACACTCTGCCATATATTGTAAGAGATTGCTTCTACCCAGCTTTACAGTTAGGACTGACTGGAGTACAGGAAGATCAAATAAATTACTCCAAATCACACAGTGCACCAGTGGCAATGATGAGATTTGAACCTGTGAGCTCCTTTTTCCACAATTTAGTACTCTTAACTAGTAACTTCACTGCCTTCCTAAATCATGCTCTTTTACAACATGTAAATTGATAGTCTTAAAATCTACTGAACCCAGATGCACTTTGGGGTCACTTTTTCATATTTTACAGTGCAGGCAGGGGATTTAAAGTGCTTGAATCTACTACAGTGACAGTGAAGGCCCTATTCCCAAATGATGAGTAGACGACTTTCAACATCCTTCCACTGAAATAATGAAAGCATTGCAATTAATGGATGTCTTTCTCCTATGAGCCGGAGAGACATGGCAGCTTGCTGATAAGAGACATAACTAATGTTCCTTTTTATCCTCACAGGTCAAAGGGAAGAGGACCTTGGGAGAAAACATTGCAGATAATGGAGGGCTGCGGGAAGCTTTCAGGGTACTCAGCCATTGTGTTTATATAAAAACAAATGACATGTAAAACCATGGGAGTTGTCCTGAAGAGCACTATACTAAAGATGCCTGTGTATTTACTGTAGGCTTACAGGAAATGGATCAAAGATAAGAGGTGGGGCAAGGAAGAGGCTCTGCTGCCTGGAACAGGAATGACAAACAATCAGCTCTTTTTTCTGAGTTATGCCCATGTAAGTAGCAAGAATTATTTAACGTTGTCGTTGCTGGTTGCATCGTGTGTTCTAGCTCTGTATAGTTCTTAGTTAATTATCTGCAAATTCTAAGGGGATGTAGGCTCTTTATAGCAGTCGGTTTTTCAAAATAGCCGAATATAAACTACAGGCCACAGTGAACAAATTTACTGCAAGACACCCTCAAATACAAGTTGCAGCTTTTAGTTAGGGCTGAAGACAACACAAATGAAAATACTATAGGTTGGCTTATGCACTGCAACATATAAGCTTTATGCCAGCTGCTTTTTGAGGTCAATGAAACCCCATCATTTGCATTATGTAAAAATGCTTAGGCAGCAACAGAGAATGATTTTTAAGTACTGAGGTAGGTTAGGATGGTAGATACTAAATAAATTGTACCAGGGTAATTGAGGGATGAGTCCAGTTACTGTAGGATAGTATGCTTTAATGCTTGTGTAAAATAGATTATAGATTTTGGTCCAGATATTCAGACTGTGCCGGGCAGTGGTGCAAGCCCAGGTGCAGCGCAACTGGGCTGCGCCGGGGACAGGACCAGACGATAGTCAACTGTGTTGTGCCATGGTGCAGCACCATTGAATATGGCATGCACTGTGCATGGTGCAGTGGCACTTTGCTGGTGCAAGCCACAGATAGGGAGCACAGGGAGTGCCAGCGCAAGTGCAGTTGCGCTAGGCGCAGCACCCATGATATTCAGCGGGGGACATGCAAATGAGGCCATAATATATGCACGGTGCAATTGGGGCAATTTGCATATCAACATGGCCCCATTTGCATGCCTTGCGTAGGGCAGCTCAGTGACTTGCGCCTGGCACCCTGCACAGTATGATGTGTGCAGTGGGGATCCTGGGGCATTTCCTGCCCCATAGCTGCGATTGTGGTAGAAGCACAACATGACAGTCCCTGGTAGTCTAGTGGTTCCCCCTTCCTCCCGAGTCCCTGATAAATATTAATGAAGATGTTCCCTGCTGGTGAAGTGGTCCACCCGCCCTCCTGGGTCCTTGATTTCCTGATAAAGTAAAAGATGACTGTCCCTGGTGGTCTAGTGGCCCCCCGCCCATTGCCATGATTGCAGTACAGCACCATCAGAAACATTACTGGTGATCTAGTGGCACTCCCACCCTCCCACCCACACAGAACCTTGCCCTCCCTGTTCCTCCCCATCATCCGGCGGGCGGCAACAACCCGCCCACATACTGTCTGGCCACCCAACGAATGACAGGCACAGTATGGGCTTGCAGAGCATACTGTACTAGACAGTCCCAAATATGTGAATGAAGCCATTGGGATGGCCTTCAATCTTGTGGTGCTGACTCGTGAGCACCCACTGGTTTCATGCTTTGGCTCACTGTAGTATGACTGGAAGCTGAGGAAGATGACAGCAAAAGGTGGAGGTTGGAGCATTGTTGGAGAAGATCCAGGGCCCAGCAGTGCAGACTGAATTGGATTACTCTGGGCTAAGGATGATTTATTATGTCTGGAAAAGGACCTTAGACAAGCTGCTTCAGTTAAATGAATGATAGGTCTCTCTCTGTCTTGAAGATATCCTCCGTTCCTCCTTTCCATGTTGAAAAGTCGGACATACAACTCAATGAATCTCTGTTTGGAAGGATTCCACCCCAGAGTACTATCAAAAGGCTGAAGTTAAATGCTAAAAGAACAATAAGATTACTGAAGGAATCCTGATTAGGGATGCAACAAAATATTATTTCGCCGGCGAAATTATGACAAAATTGCTAATTTTGCCAAGCGAAATATTTCACATAATTATAGCCTTTTGGTAAGATTTCACCACCCAATTTCACTTTTAATTTTGCCTTGCACTTCTATAAGGTGAAATTAGGTGAAATTTGGATTTTCTCTCTGCTGATGGTCACATGGTTGAGTCTAAACAGGCAGGAAGTGAATGGTTCATTTCCTGTGCTACATATCTCAAGGAAGCAAGCAGCATCTATACTGCCTGTGACTGCAGGGTGCACTTTTATACATAAACTACTTAATCTGAGAGTTAGAAGGGGAGTACAAAATCTAAAGGGTATGAATTATGAAAAGAGGCTTAGGACCCTAGAGTTATATCTCTTGTAATACAGGAAAAGAAGGGGGGATTTGTGTCTGGTGCACGAGGCCTGGACAGACAATCAGTTGTGTGAAGATCTGGGTTTGGAGTCAAGGGAACAGGTGCTAAATACTCGTGCCCACCCATTACAGCTAAAGGACAGAAAACCTAAACTACAGAAAAGCCAGATGTGGTTCAGTCAGAGAGTGGTATATACCTGGAACAGATTACCCCTAGAAGTAATAACCAGTACAATTACCAACATGTTTAAACTGAGACTGGACAAACACAAAAAAGATTTAGGAAATATTTTCAAAGTTTAGGCATAATAAATGGGCGAGCCAAATGGACGAAAGTCTTTATAGTGCTCTGAAATACCTATGTTACCTATGTATTTGTGCTTTTTTTTTTCTTTTTCTTGTTTGTCTTTGTCCTATTTCATATTTTAGTACCTATGGTATATATGTGTGTGTGTGTGTGTGATTCCCCCTCTCCCAGAGTCTCTATCTCTGTTTCTTTTTTTTTGTTTTTATTTTTGTTTGAATTGGTGGTGTTGGTAGGCATAATGGAGAAGGGGGAGGCAGTGGGACACCTGTATGTGCGTTTCAGATGACCAGTAAAAATGAAATGCCACAGCTGCAGCAGGCTTTTGACCCCAGTACTAGCACTCAGCAGCAAATAACTGTGCCCCCTTCCCAGCAGCAGGAGGCGATTGTGGCCCCTCCACCGCAGCAACAGCAGGAGACAGTGCCCCCTTCCCAGCACCAGGATACTATTCCTTCACCCCGGTAGCAGGAGACTGTGCCCCCTCCCAATCAGCAGGAGGAGTCAGTGTCTGGGGCATCATCTGCCCCCCCATAGCCCCATCATCCCCGAAGTTCTTCTGTCTGGGATTTTTGTTATACAAGTTCAGCAAGTGAACCAGTGGTCACCTGCAATCTATGCAGGCAGGAAGTGCATCACTGAAATTGTGGTTCCCACTTCGGCACAACCGGCCAGCATAGCCACATGGTGCATCACCACCCACTTCAATAGGACCTCAAACTGCAGGAGGTGGCACCAGCATCAACTGCACCTGTGGGGAGCAGTGCAGGTGTAAGCACTGAAGGGGGTGAGCAGGAGAGACTCATGGCTGTACCTGTTAAGCGTCCTCACCAGGCTCACCAGACCAGACCAGACAACAGCAGCAGTCTGCAGCAGCATCAAGACCCTGCCAGAGGCCACCCTGTCCAGAGCCAGCAGCAGCAGCACAGGCAGCCCCTGCCTTGCCAGCAGTGCCAGTGACACCCTGCCAGGGCCCTCCAGTCCTGAGGCAGCAGCACAGGCAGCCCCTGCCTTGCCAGCAGTGCCAGTGACACCCTTCCAGGGCGCCCCAGTCCTGAGGCAGCAGCACAGGCAGCCCCTGCCTTCCCAGCAGTGCCAGTGACAAATGTGGACTTACCAGCTGTCCTGTCAGAAGTCCACCATCTTCGACAGGTGTTAAATAGTTTCAGACAGGAATTTAGTGATGCCTGGGGGGGAGATCGTTAAACTCCAGTGTGATGTCAACAAAATCATGGGCATCCTGTCTGAACTGCATGGCAGCCCCACTGGCACTCAATATGGCAGCACAAATTAATTTGTCTTTTTTGTTTTCATTTTTCTATCCTTTATTCTGCTGTTTGTATGTTCCCCCTTAAAAAAAATAAAAACAAAAAAAAATCTGTTCTGTCTACTTATTTATTTATTTTTTTCTTTGTGACTTTGGTAACTGGGTAGGTGTGCTGATCCCAGGGACTGTTTTCAGGCATGACCCGGGCCACATACTGTGGCAGAGGAACTATTGTAACAAACAACAAAGTATGAAACAGTTGACAAAAACAAACAAAAAAAAAAAAAACAAGATAAAGATTGCAATAGTGCACAGGAATAGCAAATAGAAGAGCAACAAAAAAATACAGGATTCCATAAACCATACACCAGTTAGGCATTGCAATAAGTAAGGATATGCACTAACATACAGTTCTATCAGCAGCAGTTACAATAGGAAACAAACAAGGGAGTCTAACTAATTCCGAAAGATTTCGTACTCTCAATCTAGATAATCTGGTGCGGGTTGTAGAGTCAGATTTGAAAAGGTGGGCACATCTACCTCTCTCTCTGTGGGGGAGAATTAATGTAATAAAAATGAATGTATTCCCTAGGTTATTTTACCCCCTGTGTAATCTTAACATATGGATTCCGCTAGCATGGTTTAGGAAGTTGCATGGGCTCTTGGCTGACTTTATTTGGAACCACAAGAGGGCAAGAATGGCCTACACCAAACTGGCGGTCCCAAGGACCCAGGGTGGTTTGAGGTTACCTCAGTTTGCGCTGTACTTCTGGGCGGCCCATATGAATAGATATGGTAGATGGATGCTTGCATCACCCCATGGTTCTGTAGGCGATTACCTCCCTCTCTGGGTAAGTTTGGAGGTTAGTTTAATTAAGGTTTTGGGATATAATCCGGAGGCTCTAGTATATAGTAGTCTAAAATCCTTACCCCAACTCAAAAATACGCCCATTGGGGTATCTCTTAGGGTACGCGACCAAATGTGTAGTTTCCTAGGTTACAAGTACACTCTAGATAGTTCCCAACCAATTGTAGGAAACCCCCAGTGGCACATTGCTAATCGGATGATTACTTTTAGTTGGTTACCTGAACTGGGTGAGTGTAGATGGGCAGACCTTCTCAATGAAGAGGGTAATCCACACACGGTAGCTAAAATAATGCATGAGTTGAAGTTGTCGGGCAAGGTAGTATTCAAAGTATATCAACTAAGACACCTCCTGGTGCAAAAAATGAAGATAGAGGGTCTGGTGGTTTCTCGTGGGGACTTCTGGTCGGAACTTAAACCAATCATAGGTTCCCCTCATGCAATCTCAAAAATTTATAAAGTGTTGTTTCATTACGGTGTTAAGGATAATATAGCTCCCACCTCCTATTGGGCTAAGGCCTTTCCCGATGTTACATTTGAATGGGCCAAGATTTGGGGGAATTGTTACAAATTTTTGTGACAGGACTGTCTTAGATTAACCCAATTTAAGATTCTGCACAATATCTATTATACGCCCCAGAAGTTAGAGGATCTGAAGATACTGCAGGAACCCAAATGTCACAGATGTGGCTCAGGGGAGGCTGACCTGTTGCATATTTTTTGGAACTGCCCAAGTGTTGGCACGCTGTGAGAGATAAAAATAGAGTAGACCCTTTGTTGGGAATTGAGGAGCTGTTTATACCGAGGTTTGTATACTGGGGACCTGTCCTGTTCCTCGGTTAAACTGAGGAAGTATTACATAACCATTATATCTATCACTGTAAAGAGATTAGTTCTCAGACATTGGAAGGATTCAAACAGTATTGGGTATATGGAATGGTTAAAAGAGTTGTTAATGAACCTCAGGATTGAAAGAACAATAGCAATACTCCAGAATAGATTGCCTCTTTACGACCAGATTTGGTCTAGATTCGAGGTGGCCTATGCTTAATCCCATCCAGTTTTTCTTTTGTGTTCGGACTGCCTTGTGGATGGGGAGGGTGGAATAGTTTCTTTATCTCGTTTTTCTTTTCCTGCTGTGGATTTCTATCTATGGGGGGCGCTAGGGACTCAATTGTGAAACCTGAATGTTCAAAGATTTATAATTGTAATTGTTTAAGCTGTAACTTGAAAGCTGGCTAGTTTAAACCCCGCGCTTTGTTCTGGATTGTCTGATGTAAGATTACTCCTTACTTTGTTATTTATGGGGGGTTGGTGGATGGGGAGGGCTTGCTGGTCTTCTTTTGGGCCTGGTCAAATGTTGGTCGATGTGTGGTAATGGTCTGTAAGCCTCTGTACCCCATTATGAATAAAAATCAATCAAAATTTAATGGCAAAAAAAACAAGGGAGTCTAAGTACAAGTAGAAAGAGGGATAAGGCATAGCAAAGTACAGGGGCAGGAGGAGAAGGGTGGGGCGGAGGGGTGGGAGGCAGGATTAACAAACATAGGCACTAAAGCTCAAGTGCACAAGCAGGCCAGATTAACTGAGTCCCACTTGACCTAATAGACATACACATTTCCTGGTGGGGTGCAGTCAGGAAAGTGAGTGAACTACCCATGGAAGCAGTGGCATCAGGAAGTCATCAGAAGCCAGTCTTTGAGGTGGGTTTTGAACTAGCAGTGGGTGTTGAGGAAGCAGAGCTCAGCAGGCAGTATATTCCACAGTGTAGGTGCTGTCACAGACAAGGTACTGCCGCCCATGTTGGTAGATACCCTGGGTATATTCAAGGGGGGGATGCTGTTTGAGTGGAGGCTACGGTGCAAGTTTTGTACAACAAGGAAGGGAGCAAGGGGAGATACCTGGCCAATATGGATGGTGGAATCCACCATGCAGCACAGGGCTAGGTCGAAACAGCTTTGTAGCAGGAGCCATCCTAGCAAGTTGTAGAAGACACAGTGGTTTGTGGTAAAAGGTAAAAAGTATAACTCTTTCTCCCCCCCCACCCGGCTGCTGGAGGTCTGAATCCAAGCATGGAAGAAGGAGACTACTGAAGACTACAGGAAGTTCCTGTCCCAGAACAGAAAGGACGAGAGTTGTAAGGGCACATAGGCAGTAGGAAAGTAAGTATAAAAATACATAGAGGGAGGAGACAGTAAGCATGCAAAGCAATAGGAGAGGGGACACAAAATAAGTCAAGATGGAAGTGGTGCAGTGCAATGGCTGTGGGGTAGCAGTGTTCTGGGAAACATTCTGGAGGCTGCGATGCTGCCCTGTTTGCAGGCACCTCTCTGGTCAGAGGGAGGAGGTTGCCTGTCTCCAAGCTGACCTGGCTAGGATTCATGAAACCTCTTCCCCCACCCAGGGATCACCAGGGCCACCACTGTTACCTCAGAGGTTGCCAAGAAAGAGGAGTGGTTGGACCAAGGTGGGCTCAGGGAGGGAGATGTTGGTGGAACAGAGGTGCATCCCTCCAGCTGTACCTCTCCACAGTTCTTATGCTGTTCTGGCAAAGAGTGGTTCCTCTATGGAGGCACCTGCAGTGGAGACCAAGGAGGATGCTGGGAACCTCCACAAAGGAGACCCACAGGAGGGTGGCACAAGACCCCACAGGGGAAGGAAACAACTCCTGGTGGGGGACTTGATCATTGGGGAGGGTAGAAGTGGGGGAGGAAGGGGATGGGAAGGTAAGGTGCCTGCCTGGCACCACAGCTCAGAGGGACAGGAAGTGAATCCTTAGGCTCGCAGGAGCAGCTGCACAAGGGAGGGAGCTGGATGTCATTGTCCACCTAGGGACAAATGATGTGGCTGTGAATGGGATCAGAGCAGTGCAAGAGGAGTTTGTGGAGCTGGGGAGGGGCCTTAGACAAGTAGCATGTACTGTAACCTTCTCGGAGGTGCTGCCTGTCTATGGCAAGGATGATGCTAGGGTATTCTGCATCATGGGAGTCAATGAATGGTTGAAAAACTGGTGTGGATCTCTGGGATTTGGCTTCATTGGGGACTGGGGAGCCACTTGGAGGGATGCAGGCTTATACTGGTGCGATGGTCTGCATCTGTCCAGGAGGGGAACCAGGATCCTAGGTGACAGGTTTAAATGCTTCTTTGGCAAGCATTTAAACTAGCCAAGGGGAGAGGCACTGAAAAGGAGCAGGGAATTCCAGCTTCCCTCTGCAAAACACAGTAGTTAGAGAGGTAAACACCAAGGTAGAGAAGTCAGTAGGGAGCAGGACAGGGATAAATGCAGAAACAGGTGGTAAGGACAGGGATGGGGCTAAAAGGGGTAAGGCCATAACAAATAAATGGAAGGTGATGAATACCAATGCCCACAGTCTGTGCAACAAGCTGCCTGAACTAGAGGCCTTGATGGAAGAGGGATGCCTGGATATTGTGGCAGTCACTGAAACATGGTACACAGAGAACCATGACTGGGATGTCAACTTACCAGGATACACAGTCTACAGGAGGGACAGGGTGGGTAGAAGAGGAGGAGGAGTAGCTCTCTATATAAGAGAAGGGATTAAAGCAACAGAACTAAAGAGTAAACAGGTGGTTGATGAGGCATTATGGGTCACCCTGGAGAAAGGAAATGGCACCACAATAGGCAGGGGGGTTGTGTACAGACCCCCATCTTGGGGAAGGAAATGGACAAGGAAATGATAAAAGGCATCCTTAAAATGGCAGAAAAAGGGGAGATATTGTTAATGAGGGACCTGAATATGCCAGATGTTAACTGGAGTACCTTTGCTGCAGGCACATCCAAGAGCAGAGTCATTTTTGATGCCCTATAGGGGGCATGCCTCAGACAGCTAGTGTTGGAACCCACTCAGGAGGGAGCAATCTTAGACCTGGTATTCTCTAATGGGGAAGAAGAAAGGATCTCAGATTTAGAAGTGGGTAGCCATCTGGGAACAAGTGACCACCAAACAGTGTGGTTCACAATAAACACAGTCATAGAATCAAACCATACAAAAACAAGAGCATTGGACTTTAGGAAGACTGACTTTGGGAAAATGAGAGAGTGCTTCAGAAAAGCACTAGCAAACAGGCAAGAAGGAGGGGTGGAGGAACAATGGGGAATAATCAAAACAGCCATCGCAGAGACAACAAGCCTTTGTGTGAAGCAAATCAACAAAATAAAATGAAGGAAAAAAAACACTATGGTTCTCAAAAGAGGTGGCAGGAATGACTAAGGAGAAAAGGATAGCATTCAGGAAATATAAGGAAACACAGAAGGAGCAGGACAGAGAACTTTATCAGTTAAAGCAGAAGGAGGCAGGGAAGGCAGTCAGAATAGCAAAGGCCCAAACTGAGGAAAAGATAGCCAACTCAGTTAATAAGGGGGATAAAACCTTTTATAGGTACATTAGGGAGTGAAGAAAGACCAAGGGAGGGATACAGAGACTTAATAAAGGGGAGGGAATGTGGGAAGAGGGTGACAGTGAAAAAGCAGGGATACCGAATTAATATTTCTGCTTAGTATTTACAACGGAAGAGGAGGGGGAGGTACCTAAACCAAACAAGGGAGAAACTCTGAATAGGGGGGTCGATACCAGTCCATTCACAGAAGAAAGGGTTTTGAAAGAACTCTTGAAACTGAGGGTAGACAAAGCAATGGGGCCTGATGGGATTCACCCAAGAAATCTAAAAGAACTAAGGGTAGAACTAGTAACACCACTGACTACTCTCTTTAATAAATCATGGGAGGATGGGGTGGTACATGAGGACAGGAGGAGGGTAAATGTGATTCCACTTCACAAAAGTGGGAACAGGGCAAAGGCAGGAAACTACAGACCAGTTAGTTTGACTTCAGTGGTAGGGAAAATGATAGAATCACTTTTGAAGGAAAGAATTGTTGAGTACCTAGAGGCCAGTGGGGCACAGGACCCAAGGCAGCATGGTTTCACAGCAGGAAGGTCATGTCTGATGAACCTAATAGATTTCTTTGACTGGGTGACCAAAGTAGTGGACCAGGGAGGGGCTGTGGATATGGCCTGCCTAGATTTTAGCAAGGCATTTGACACAGTCTCACACAAAAGATTATTATACAAGTTAGCCAGCCTTGGAGTGGGTCCCAAGGTGGTAGCCTGGATAAAAAACTGGCTGGACAACAGGACGCAAAGGGTAATAGTAAACGGAGTCCACAGTGAAGAAAGGAGGGTAACTAGTGGGGTACCGCAGGGGTTGGTACTGGGATCGGTCCTATTTAATGTCTTTATAAGTGACATTGGAGAGCACTTGGAAGGAAAGGTATGTCTCTTTGCAGATGACACAAAGATCTGCAACAGGGTTGATACATAAGGTGGGGTGGAAAGAATGAAAAGGGACTTGGCAAGGTTGGAGGAATGGTCAAATATGTGGCAGCTCAGATCCAGTGCAAAGAAGTACAAGGTAATGCATCTGGGAAACAAAAACCCAGCGGAAGAGTACACAATGGGGGGGGGGGTGGTTGAGTTAATAACAACAACAAAAACTGAAAGAGATATGGGAGTAATTATATAAGATTACCTAAAGGTGGGTAAGCAATGTGAGAAGGCAGTAAGGAGGGCTGGGGGATACTGGGATACATAGGGAGAGGCATCAACAGTAGAAAACAGGTAGTTGTTATCCTCTGTACAGACAGTTAGTGAGACCCCATCTGGAGTGCTGTGTGATATTCTGGAAACCCCATCTCCGCAAAGACATAGACAGAGTGGAGGCTGTTCAGAAGAGGGAAACCTAAATGGTGCAGGGTCTGCACCAGAAGACATATGAGGAGAAACTAAAGCAGCTTAATATGTATACCCTTGAGCAAAGAAAGAAGAGGGGGGACATGATAGAAACTTTCAAGTATCTCAAGGGAATTACCAAAGTACAAGAGGGTAGTATCTTTCAGAAGAAGAGATGTGCAAGAACAATGGGGCACAATTTGAAGATGGGGGGATGGCTCAGAGGTAATGTTAGAAAGTAATTTTTCACAGAGAGGGTTGTGGATGCATCAAATAGCCTTCCTGAGGAGGTTGTGGAGTCAGGAACAGCAGGAGAATTCAAGAATGCATGGGACAGGCATAAGGCAGTTCTGGAGGGTAGGAAGAAGTAAGCTGTTGATTAACTAGAATATGCAGCTTATCCATCAGGTAGGGAAATGGGCAGACTTGGTGGGCCAAGCAGTCCTTATCTGCTGTCAAATTCTATGTTTCTAAGGGACTAGCAAGGCAAAATGACAGGCACTATTATAGGCAGAGAAGAGCTTGGCCATGAGGGTAGCAGATGTCCTGGCATAGATGGAGGAGCAGTAGTCCAGGACAGGGAGTAGAGTTCCCTTTACGATGGCAAGTCGGGCTTCCAGAGAGAAGCATTGCCAAAATCTGTAGGCAGCACCTAATCTTTGGTGGAACCTTCGAACTACTGAATAGATGTGTTCAGAAAAGGAGAGGGAGGGGTCGAGTATAACTCCTAGGTATTTGAAAGTACACATTTCTTCAAGGGCTTGGCCATCAGGGGACATGATGTTGAGAGGGGGGTGAGTTTTGTATTTAGCTAAGAAAGACTTTGCTCCGAACAGCATAGATTTTATGTTTTTGGCATTAACCAGAAGGAGGTTATTTGTGAACCAGTTATGGGCCACAGCATAGTTTCAGGAAAAAACAGGAAATATTGTCTGGTGATTTATCACTGTGGAAGAGCACAAGGTCATCAGCATAGAGGAGAGAGTGACAACTGTGACAGTCCGAGGGGAGAGAGTTGATAAATAAAGAGACTAGCAGAATAATCTACATCCTTAAGTCCTCTTGTTTCTTTATTTTGTATGTAAAATAATTTGTTTGGCCATTGCTGTTGTGTTTGTTACTGTCTTATGCTCCCTATATAATTCAGTACCTTTTCTTGTTCTCTCTCTATTACTTCTCCCCACTCATTGTTGTATTACCCTTGTCCTTCTGATCCTGCCTGTCATTTGTTATGCTTATTCTGTACCATGTCAGTGTACCACTCCCTCTAATAAACACCTTATTCTCTTATTATTTTTGGTGTGTGTTACTTCTTAGAGCTAGTTACACCTACAAGATTACTTTTAATAACATAATGATGTGTAATGCAGTTGCATTCCATATATATGGAGTTTGCAAATGAAAGACAAGCTCCTGTCGAAGGCTGTCGGATGTCTGTGCCTTGTGCACAGAGTGCATATTTTTTTTTAATTCAAATGTTATCAGTTGCTTTTAACTCAAAGTTAGAGTACTCACCACAGCACTTGTCCATAAAGTGCTCATTCTCTATTCAAGTCTCGAGTGCGACAAGTAAACAATGTAAAAACTGTTTCCATATAACTAAGATAAAAACGTCCACTCCCCTAAGGCCCAATCATTCCTTATATGTTACTGGTTATCTCACAGCTGACACATGTGTTTTTCACATGCGTGCTTTGTGAGTGAGAAAGCATGAATCTGTGAAACATGTCAGGTGTGACATAACCTTTGAAGTATCATGAAGTATGGTGCCTTGAGAGAGCAGGCATTTTTATGTTAGTTATATGGGAGCATTTTTCACATAGTCTACTTGCCACACTGGAATAAAAAAAGAGCACTTTATGGATATGTGCTGTGGTGAGTACTTTTTACTTTGAGTTGAAGCAACTCATATGAGGTATTTGAATTAAAAAAATACAGACTCTGTTCACAAGGCCCTGATGGCTGATAGCCTTTAACAGGTGATGGCCTATCCTTTGCAAACTCCATAGATGGGAATGTGACTGAATTGTTGGTCAGTGTTATTGTTTTGTGAAAGTTATGTTGAAGGCATCACCTTTAACATGTTTCCTCCTGCTATCCACAAATGTCAAGTATTGTGCCTATTAAAAAAATTGTTTCACAATGCTATGTGATGTTGCGTCACTTATTCTTGTGTGCAGCATTCTGAAGATGTAACACATCTGGTGCTGCCACTTCCAACATGCTCCAGAATTCTTGGTCATGATCTTAAATGGTGCCCATCATCCACCTGGACCAAAACATGCTGTTTGGTCCACTGTTTATTAAGGATTTCTGGCCTCATCTTTTTGCTGCCAGTGCTAAACAGGCCCTAGAAGTCCAGAAATGTTTCATAAAAAATGCTACAGTAAATTGTGACAGAAATCTGGTGTTAGTCATGTAGTTAGATGGTGTCCCCCATCTCCTGGACTTCAAACTGAAGTTTCCGCCACTGTTTACAAAAGATTAAAGGCCTAATCTTGCTGCTGCCATTGCCGAGCATGACCCGGTATTCCAGAAATGTTTCCCAAAAAATGTTACAGTAAATTGAGACAGAAATCTGGTGTCAGTCATACCGTTAGATGGCTCACATCCACCACCAGGACTGAAA
Organism: Neoceratodus forsteri; assembly: GCA_016271365.2. Lineage (NCBI taxonomy): Eukaryota > Metazoa > Chordata > Ceratodontiformes > Ceratodontidae > Neoceratodus > Neoceratodus forsteri. The sequence continues at coordinate 562,516,361 of CM057458.1, forward strand.
CCTGCTGTTTTCTGCCCCGTTTACAAATGATTACAGGCCTAATCTTGATGCTGCCACTGCTGAACATGCCCCAGAATTCTAGAAATGTTTCCCCAAAAATGTTACAGTAAATTGAGACAGAAATCTGGTGTCAGTCATGCTGTTAGATGGTTCATATCCACCTCCAGGACCAAAATCTGCTGTTTTCTGCAACATTTAAAATGGTTTTCAGGCCTAGTCTTGGTGCTGCCACTATCTAATATGTCCTAGAAATCCAAGAATGTTTTCCAACAAATGTTACAGTAAATTGAGACAGAAATCAGGTCTCAGTCATGATGTTAAATGGTGTCTCCCCAGCTCCTGGACCTCAAACCCGAGATTCTGCCTCTGTTGGCAGGCATATTTACATGCTTGTTCTATTTACCTTCCTCCAGAAGTATATGATTATGTATTTCTATTGAATAAGTGTGATTTAAAATCTGCAGTACTATCTACATAATATGTATTTATTTATGTAAACATAAATCAGAACAGGTAGCAGCACTGTAGTCTAAAACTACGACAACTGCTACTGTAGCATATTTGAGTGCTAAAACACTATTTTTTTTTCAATTATAAAAACATGAATTAAGTAACACGGGGTAACAGGAGGACAGAAGTAAGAGACTTTAAATACCAAACCGACAGAGAACACCACCACCTCAACAAGGATGTGCAGTAACTGAAAAAATAATTAAGTAGTTCTTAATAAACTGTCAGTTTTTAAATGGAATGGTTATTATGAACTTGATAATAACCGGGTAGGCACAGGTAGGTTCATGCAAACTAAATTGTAAACCAACCGCACAGAATACCTCACAGTCACAATATGATCTATGGTCCAGATAAGTGGCATCTGGAAAAGGCAAGTACTGCAATTTGTTAGTATGTACTAAATACAATTTTGGCCTATGGATATATCAGACAGAAGGGACAACAAGATTTGAAATGAACAAAGAAAGTTGCCTCCAACAATCTTGCTGTGATCACCACTCTCTTGAAAACTATGTAGTTTTTTATATAGTACGGGTCAGATAGTAAACACCAGTGGTGTAACAAAGAGGAAAGTGTTAATATGGTAAGCAAATTAAGCAGAAAAATGGGAACGCTGCAATGCAGAGGCAAGATCACACTATTAATTTCTGTTTGCAATATAACAATGCAGTGTACCTGGATATGGACAAGTGTTCAATGTCCAAGAATACTTCCAATACAAAAATAAAGCAGAAAAGGGATTAAACAATGAGAAACAGGAACAGAACTACTCAGAATGAGTAACTGTTCAGATAAAGTTATCCAAAAAAGGGTCAATATGTAAGAACAATTTTACAACTAAGTAGCACACCAACACAAATATTAAGACTTAAAAGAAATAACAGAAACTCACTCATGACTTGTGAGAAATCTGTCAAATATTAGGAACTAGCCTGCTCTGCTTTCACATACACACACACACACACACACACACACACACACACACACACACACACACACCCCACATGGTCGACCCTCCCCACTCAACTCCCTCATAGACACAGAGAAAACTGAAAACACTACCTAAGTTTAACTAAGTATTATCCACAGATACCAAAACAAAAAAAAAATGTTCACCAGCAGCACTAGAAACAACATTTAGATTTTGGGAGCAACTAGCTCTCAAAAATAACAAATAAAGAGGTTTTTGAAGGGGTTATTGGCTTTGATGCACCACACTGAACTGCTCTAAGACTCAACAGACAATATACTGTGCAGGAAACAGCCTGCACATGATAGTTCAGCTATTTACCCACAATGCATTGCAAATTCACAGGCAAAATTAAAAAGCAATGGCAAAATTGGTGAAATCTGGTGAAATTTTGCATTACGTGAAATTGCCAAGGCAAAACATTTTGCGGAATGCGGAAATTATGCAGAATATTTTGCTAGGCAACATTTTTCAATTTCACACAACTCTAATCCCGATGAAAAGGAAGGCAGTGTACAGCTCCTTCAGGCTTGGCTGCCCAGAAACTATTCTCTGAGACATGACACATAGATAGACACTAGAGTCAAGCCCTTGAGGAGAAAGGCCCAATGGGCAATATTGGAACTAAGCCCTTAAGATGCAAGGCCCAATGCTGATGACCTTTGAGGGGAACAATAAGCCTTTGAGGAGCATGGACTGGAATAGGGTTTGATGCTGTAGAACGGGAAGGATGCAAGGGACTGTGAAGCCCATGTAGGTAATATGATAAGCATGCTATGGAGGACAATACCCAGGTAGGTAGAATAATAAGAGTGGTGTATCCTCATACAGTAGCATAGTATAAGTGTTGAGTTCCAAAGAGAAGACTCAAATGACTCACTGGGATGGCTGACAGACATGGTACTAATGGGTGAAGCAGTAATTAGAGGGCTAAGTCAGATGGTAAGAGCCACTATTACAAAGGCAGAGCATGGTAACAGCAGTGGTGGATGGTCCGGATAAGGGGTGTGGCCAACAGTGGAGAGGACAGCTGGGGAAGCAAATGAGGGAGTGCAAAGGGTAAGAGGCAAAAAGGAAAAGCAGACCCCAAAGCAGAAGATGGCAAATGGGAGAAGGGGGTTGCCAAGCAGGAGAGCACATCAAGACCATGAAGCCATGACAGGCAGAGCAGGCAAGGAGAGGGAGCCTCAAAGCAAAAGGCAGAGAGCAAATGCAAGTAGCACCATTAGACACATGGCAGCTGTCCTGAAGAATGCAAAACCAGGAGGCTGAACAGACCACTTGCACACTGGAGGTAGAAAGCAACACACTCATGGCACTGAACTGCAAGGCAGAAAACTACAACAGTTGCAGTCATGTTAGCTGAGGGATAATGGTGGGACCAGACAGGAAGCTCAGAATGGTACTGAGCTTCTGGGCAGGTGATAATACAATGAGAGCAAGGGGGAGGCAAACAGCAGGCAGCAATAGCATTGTGAGGGAGGCCCAGAGCAAAAACAGGTATGAAAAGCCAGGCATCTGGAGGGAGGTGTGAAAGGAAACACAGCAGCTCCAGCCACTGACTAACAAAACAAACTCTGGACAGAGCCGATAGGGTTGCAGTTGAGGAACTGGGGAGAACATTTTGTAATTAACAAAGTTACAAGCATGCATTTATAAAATGTAGCATAGGCTCATAAATGTTTTGGTTTGTAATATTTTTAAAACAAATTTTTAACATAGCCTTGTTATGACCCTACCTCATGAAGACTGGCAGACAAAATGTTCAGCTCCTGGCTTAAAGGTGTTTTTGCGCAGGGACTGCGAAATCAACTTTTGGGATACAAAAACACATTTTGGGCAGGAGTTGAAAAATAACAGCTATCACATGTATGAGGTGCTGTAAAGAAATGGCTATGTTGAAAATTTGGAGTAAAAATATTGAATATTACCGAGCTTACAAGCCTGCGTTCGCAAAAATCAACATAGGCTAACTTTTTTTTATTTAAACTTAAACTTTATTGACATTTTTCCAAAAAACAACAAGAGAAACAAAACAAACAACAAACAAGGGATACGCAAACACAGAATAGAATAATGCCAATACATAGAAAAAGGTATACAGTTCAAATATATAAGCAATACAGGGTAGGATGGAAATGCCAATCCAATTACCACAGCCTCACCTGAATTAGAATGAACAAACATGCTTCCAGAAAAAGAAAAAAAATCCTTTACAATTGTACAATAAAGGAAGCAACCTACACTAAGAAACAAATATCAATAGATTTCAAAGTGCAGTAAAAAGACCCCAGGAGCATGCCATTATATAAGTATAAGAAGAAAGAAAGAAACTGAAAAGTCTGCTGCTAGCTGATCTGGAGAAGAGTAGCCAACTTCTCCCACCTGTTATAAGCCTTAAGATTAAGATGGAGGCTGGCAACAGACTTTTCCATTCATAATATGGCCAGCATTTCATTATGTCATTCTTTATATGAAGGGATTTAGTTATCAACACTGTATCCCAAAATCATTAGCTTAGTCACTGCAGTGATAGAAGCCAGGTGATAACTTTGGGAACCCAATAACTGGGTGTTTCTGTCTCCAAAGAGACATAGTTGTGGAGTAAATCCCAGTAGTAGATATATATGAGACTGTATTTGATTTAAAAGCTCTGTATAGGGGGACAATCTCACAACATGTGTCTCAAGGTGCCCTCATGGGATTTACAATACCCACACATGGGTGACTCTATTTTACCTATTTAAATAAATAATAGGATGTGTAACACACATTATATAAAATCTTATATTGTGCTAATCTGAGTTTATCTAGTTTAATGTATTTATGAACAAAATGCACAGAGGCAGTAGAGTCCAAAAAAGACAATGAATCAGGGAACTCCCAGGACCAATAAACATATTTCCCCTCTGACTTCACTCCCAACTTGTCACAGAGAGTTTTATACAACAAAGACATAGTATGAAGCTGAGTTACCAAATCTATTAGCTGTCAATAGTCAGATCCATCTGTGAAAATTCAAGGGTGTGGGCCCACAAATGCTAATACTGCTTATAAAATGGGCTTAAGAAATCCAAGTCTCTGATTGGCTACTACATCATCTGAGCCATGTCCTTATCAGATGATATAGTAGCCAACCGGGACTACTGCCCACCAAGAAGCCACATGACAACAAAAAATCAATGAGCTCTGCCAAGCATCAACAGAAACGCTGACTGGCAGAGCTCACTGAAGCGGCAGCACAACAGCACTCGCGGCAGCACAGTAACGGAACAGTGGCATTCACGTCCATGTCCAAAAGTGTGACATCACAAAATAAAAGATATATGAACCCCTCCCCCTTGCAGGACAACACATTTACAAATTTAGTAACTTGCATTTAGATTTTTCACTGTCCATCTGTACCTATCAAGTGATGCTCTCACTTGGGCTGTCGCTTCTGCTCCCGCTCTTCGAAACCACGGCCATAAATGGTAGCAGAATGTGTGGTGTCTCTGTACATGTCCTGCATCTCAATTAATAGAACTTCATACCTGTTCCTCTGTTAACAGTGCAATTCCCTAACTAAGCACAGCCAAAGAAAGAAATGTAAAAAAGACTCAATAAAGTAAGAGGCATATTCTGAATGGATTTGCAACTTTTTGTGTGCGGGGGAAGGGGCAATAAATACATTCCAAATAAACTTAATAGGAGGGACTATTTTTTACTGTTTTAACTATTTGAAACCTTTTTATGTTTCACTTTTTGTATTTTTTTTTACACATTAAAAATTACTTTGGGGAGGGCCCATTTATGCATAACAGCACTCTCGAGGTGGAGTTATTGCCTGATAAGCGCGCCAGTGGCATAGGCGCACTCAGCAAGCGCCTCATGCCTTAGTACACCCCTGGGCATGCTCTTATCAGGCGATAAACCACACCTCATCATGTGTTATTGCTTGCTTATAAAATGGGCAAAAAAATCTAAGCCACTGATTGGCTGTTTCAGCTTCCCAGCCGTGTCCTTAATCCATGATATTTTAGCCAACTGGCACTAACGTCTGCCAGTCTGCCCCTTGACAACAATGAATCACTGAGCTGTGCCAAGCAGAAACAAAAACACAGCCTGCCACAGCTCAGGGAGCGGCAGCAGGAAATCAGTAGTGCATGCTGACAGCTGCACATAGCCTGTCTCCTTTCAAAGAGGAACACTGTAATAAGCTAACTAAATAAAAAAAAAACTACAAAAAAACTGTGACCTGTACTGTTTCAGTTAACAGCAAACCTGAAAACTGTGATGAACATTCATTGCGTGCCATCAGTACGGACTTTTGAAATCTTCAACATCCCCTCCAACTCCTCGGGTCATACACTTGCTGTCCATCATCTTCCCCTCCGGCTCTATCAGTACTCAAACACAGTCAATTAAACTAGCAGTTATCTGAAAAGTCTAACCTGTACTCTTTCTGCTTCTTAAAACAGCTGCTCACAATCTTTCAGGCATTTGCGATCTAGTGATTATCCCCACGTGCTGCGCCGCTCCTCTACAACTGACAAAACCCAGTTCTGTCCCTCTCCTGCACAATGTTTTTTTTTTAATGTTTTTAATTTTTTTACAGCACCACTTTCTGTGTATACTACCTGCACCCACAACCACGATTGGAAAAGCGCAATCAAGAAAGCACTAAATACGCTGGTTGCTGAGGGACATGTTCGGTCCCACTCCTAACGGCAGTTACGCTGCAATTCTTCACATAATAAAAAAACGAACAGAAAGAAGCAATAATTGCACGATTTCCTTAATGGGAAACCAGGAGGTCTGTTTACAAAAGATGCAATCTTTCTAAAAAAAAAATCAAATTAACTATGGCAGCTGCCTCACAGACAGGCTCTCATTAGTATGGCACCTGGCCACAGACAGGCTCAATCCCCATAAACACTGACAACCACATGAACATGGAAAAAAAAAAAGACAGTAAAATAAAACAGTATATGCCTTTCTGGCATTTGGGGGTGGGACAAAGCAGTGTGTTTCTTTTAGTTATAATCCCTCTACTTGCCAGCTACACAATGTCAGACGCAGGACACACTAGTAATAGAGGAACTATTTTTTCATGTTACCACTATTAAAAACATTTTTGTAAAAAAAAGTATTCACTTGAAAGCCCATTTTATAAGCTCAATAACACACTCCGCGATGATTGGTTTATCGATAGAGCACGCCCAGTGGCATCAAGGCACTTCGGTATAGCGCCTCATGCCTTAGTACACCCTGGGCGTGCTCTTATCAGGCGAATAAACCACACCCGCCATGTTTATTGCTTGCATGTTTAAGTTGGAAAAAAGCAAAAATCGCTAAATGGGGTACAAAGAATTTTGGACAGCTGGTGTCAAAATCAATAAAGTCATCACCCTCAAAAGGTCTGATATATTGCAGAGAGTAGAACCTCAGAGAAAAATTTGAGGGATGAGTTTGTTGGTAATTTTAATATTGGGATTTAACCGAAATGGTTGGTTAATATTTCTACATGGAACTTAATTGAGCAAACGGCATAATTATATGTTAATCTGATGCGACCAACCAAAAGAGGTGTCATGTAGGCTTGAGGTGGATCTTTGACCATGGGATGTGAGCCAAAGCAAGGTGGGAAATACCAGCGGATAAGCAATAATGCAGCTTTATTTCTTTCCAAGGGAGGTGGGACTGAGTTGTAGGCATCCCCATATTGGAGAGGCCCCAAGACAAAAATTTACTTGCTTGAAATACTAAATAATATCAATAAAACTAAGATAACTGAGGACCTCCATGACATTTTGACAAAGCTAATTTTGAATATGCCAGATGAGTTTTTTTGCCTTTCCAAAGGAAAACACTAATTATCCTATGCAGTTCTATAAACCAAGACTGAGGTAACGGAATCCAGATCACATTTCAAGGATATAAGACTCTAGGTAATATATTCATCCTTACTACCGAGATTCTCCCTCATAGAGAAGGAGGTAAAAGTTGCCAATGGGTGAGGTCCGCTTTTATAGTAGCCAGCAATGGTTGGAAATTATGTTCAATCAATTTTATCTTACCTTAAAGGAGCTGAATACCAAGATATCTGAGACCTGTAGTGGACCAAGTTTGCAATTCAGATGGCACATCTGTTTTATGGTATACAGTTGTAACAGCGATGCACTTACAGTGACGCTGTTATAGCGACACCAACCTGTCGAACACCTGCAATTATGAGCTGGAATTTCTGAGTGATGACCAGTCGTCGACTCAGAGTTTAGCCACTCTCCCCAGACATCCGACCCCCCCCAGAGTTGGAATCCTTAAGTCCGGGGGAGGAGAGGGCAGAGCCCCCTGCATGGGGGGGAGGTGCAGGGGTTGCATGAACATTGATCAGGTGTCGGTGCATTCTCTGGACGGGGACCGGAGTTGGTGGTGTCATGGATGTCGGCGATCATGTGTCACTGTATTGGAGTTTACTGACATTCCTGTCACCGTGGCATAGTGGAACCATATTTTATGAGTATCAGAGTTTAAAGAAAAATGACAGTTTGGGACAAATTCAGTTTGTAACCAGATAAAAGGCTGAATTCCATCAGAAGCTATAAAGCGGAAGGTAGCGAAACTAAGGGATGAGTCAAATGAAAAAGAATATTGTCTGTGTATGTTGAGAGCTTAAAGGTGTGGGGACCAATAGGAATGCCGGCAATAGTTGGATGTAAGATGAAATGCATTGTAAGTGGTTATAAGTAGAGATTAAACAAAAAGGGGGACAAGGGACACCCCGGCCTTGTACCTCTATGTAAACCAAAACTGTTTGGCAGCACACCATTACAAAAAAAGACAAGCTGAGGGAGTCGAATACAGAAGACGAATACATTTAATAAATGTTGCAGGGATCCCAAAAGCCTCTAAGGTAGAGAACAAAAATGGCCATGAGACACAATCAAAAACCTTTTCGGTGTCCAGGGAGACCAACACCACAGGGGTGCTGGACTCCCTGGAGGCTGAAAGTAAATGAAATATTTTCCTTATTTGGTCTGATACCAGATGGCCTTGCATAAAACCGGTTTGTTTCTTACTGATTAATGGGTGTCATATCTGAGCCATAAGTAATAAAAATCTGCCAAGATGGGGGGTCATTCGGATTTTAATATTGAATAAAAATTAGGTGAACATCCATCAGGGCCTGTGGCTTTATTTAAAGAAAGGGAGGAAATGGCTCTTTCCATTTCGTGACTTGTAATAGGAGCGGACAAAAAGGGGATCAAATCAGAATCTAAACACAAAAGCCTGAGGAGTGGACAAAAAGGGGTCAAATCAGAATCTAAACACAAAAGTCTGGCAGCTAAAACATTATGTCTGAATTTGAGTATGTACATCCAAGGGATCCACTTCTGCATGATAAAGGTTGGAGTACAATTATTGAAATTCCCTAGCGATGTCCCTAGCAGCAGTCAGCAGGGTGTTGTCAGATAGAGAGCATATTCCAGGAATTAAACAAGCCATCTCTATCTGTTTAAGCTGCACAGCTAATAATTTACTTCTGTTCTCTGCAAACATCTCATATTTAAGTCTGGAATGGAAAATAGCATCTTCCTTCCTTCCTTCCTTCCTTCCTTCCTTGTAACCAGGTAAGTGCACTAGGCAAACACCTGCCTATTTTCAGGCACAACCCAGGAGAGTACACATCAGATATAATGGTACAGGTAGAAACACAGGGATTAACAAACACTTAGCATGTCAGGTGAATACATTAATGTCTCAGGGAACAACAGAAGGCTACAAGGTAGTAGAGATAAGAAACACAGTTGGAATAAAACAAGTAAACACCATCGTAGTTTAACTGACATTAGGTAGGGTACAGTCAGCATTGAATTATCACAGGCATGTACGTAATCAGTTAAACTAAGTGCCATATTTAGCTCTGTACAGGCAGCCCGCATTTGATTAAGATGGAGCCACTCTTGTTCAGGCGAAGTTGAGCTAATATTCTGCTCCATGTTCCAAATCTTTTGCAATAGTTCATGAGTTTGCTGTTCTCTATGTTTAGTTCTAACTGAGGCCAAGCGGATAAGATCCCCATGGACTACACACTTGTAGGTACTCCAGCAAGTAGCCAAGGACTGAACCGAGGGGATATCAAAGGCAAAAAATTGTCTGTAATTTGCTTTAATCTATTGCAGCACCATTCATCTTTAAGAAGGTGATTATTGATTCTCCACTACCTGTCTTTTTTCAATAATAGGAGAAAGCTGTACTAAGAGGGAAACAGGACCATGATCAGAAATAAGAATACTGTGGATTTCACAGTGTCGGGCCATTTGTAAGAAAACAGAGCTCACCAAGGCAAAATATATATGGTAGCTAGTGTGGTGAACTGGAGAGGAAAAAGTATACTCCCTCTCTGTGGGGTGAAGATTATACCATAAATCAGCCAAACCACAGCAGTCTAACAGATCCTGTATAGCCTTTGCACTAGAGAGAGGCCCTTTACGATTGGAACCAGACCTATCAATGGTAGTGTTGATTGTAATATTCCAATCACCCATAATAATTTTTGGCAGTGAAGGGTAAGTAGAAAGGAGAGTCCTAAGATTAACAAGAAACACCGGGGTATCTGCATTCGGGCCATAAATATTGCCAAGCAGGAGTTCTGAGGTACCAATTTTCACATGTAAAATAAGAAATCTACCCCCTGAATCAGAATGCTCCTGAAGTACTTAAAAAACTAAATGTTTGTGAACTAGGATAATCACTCCTGCCTTACGAGATCCCGCCCCATATGAAGAGCCCATCCATAATCTATGGAAAAGATGTGCCTGGGCTGCACACAAGTGAGGTTCCTGAAGAAATGCTAGATCTGGATTATGGGTGGCCAAATGTTTAAGAACTTGCAAACATTTCTGTGGGGAATTGCACCCCTAATGTTCCATGTCACACAAGTTTAATAACGAGTAGACATAATATTGTATACTGAGTAACCTAAACAACCTATAAAAGAATGATAACCCCATGTAGTTGAATATAACAACTGTCTCCCAGAAAATATCAAGCAGGCCCAAAAAGGAAATACATATTAGCTGGAGGCTATCCACCCTGTACGTCAACACATCCCTGAAATGTGTATCCCAGTAAGACATGCAAAACCCAAACAACACAGTAAACGAAGGACCATAAGGGCCAAACTCTAAGTGAAGTAATAGGTAACAGTCACTCCCCTGTGTACTTTCCTTAAAATAGTGTAGAGAGTGTAGAGGACATACCCAGGCTCAGAACTGTTTTGGTTTTTTAATGTATTTACACCATATTTCCAACATAGCCTTCTTATGAACCTATCTCATTAACAAGGGCAGAGAAAATTTTCATATGAATCTGCCAGCAGAAACAGGCCTCATGGTCTATTAAGTCTGCTTGAATGTGCAGCTAACTCCTACACTGCAGCTGCCCCTCCCCTCGTGTTTACCCCCCACCCCACCCTGTCCCATCCCCTTTTAAAACTGTCCACCGTCCTACAGGATTACAACCTCCTCAGGAAGAGCATTCCACTTAGCCACCGCCCTCTCTGTGAAAAAATGTCTCCTCATTTTTCTCCTAAATCTTCCCCCCTCCAATCTCAGACCATGCCCTCTTGTGTCCCACCCCCTCCTCAACTTAAATACCCTTTGTGTACCCGTCTTTTTTATCCCTGTCATGTATTTAAAAGTCTCAAGTCATATCCCCCTGATCCCTTCTGTCCTCCAGTGAGTACATATTTAACTTCCTCAGCCTGTCCTCATAGGGTCTGTCCTCCAAACTGTGGATTATCTTTGTTGTCCTACACTGCACTCCCTCCAGTAATCTGACACCCTTCTTCAGAAACGGGCACCATCTCTGGGGAAAAGGTGATTTTATGCAGGGGCCGCGAAATCACCTTTCGGGATGTAAAAAAAAATATTGGCCAGGATTTGAAAAATGGCAGCTGTCACATTCATGAGGTGCTACAAAGATGTGGCCTTGTTGTAAATTTGGGGTTAAAATATTAAAAAGTACCAGAGTTATGAGCCTGCATTCGTAAAATTCACCATAGACTCATAACTTTGTTGCTTTTCAATATTTTTACACCAGATTTTCAATGTAGCCTTCTTATGACCCCACCTCATGAACAAGGGCAGAGACAATTTTTAACTCCTGCCCAAAATGTGATTTTGAACAGGGAAGGACCGCAAAATCACCTTTTGGGACAGGTCTGCCTAGTGACAGTGACGTTCATGAGCTAGGGTCCCAAAGAAGGCAAGGTGAAACTTTGGGCCAAAAATATGTGCAAATGCCCAAGTTATGGTACTAAGTTCAAAACCCCAATTGACATACATTGAACTGCATACCTATGTCTTCAGTTCGCGGTCCAGTTTTGAAGTGTGAAGATGTGTCTGTGGTCCAGAAAGGATTACAGTGTTGGACCACTGATGGGTAAGTAAGGGATTTGGGGGGTGCAAAGCAATGGATGCTCAGTAGGAGGGTCAGGTGGGGGTTAAGGAATGGCCACAAAAGACATCAATGGACCATTTTTTTACAGGTGAAAAAAAAGAGACCGATGATCCTCGATCGCGACACTGGGGGATTGGGCACCTCCAGTGTCACAGTTATGTGGGGGAAGACATAGATGGACCATTTTTTTTTACAGATGAAAAACCAAAAAAGACCAATGATCCCCGCTCGTGACACTGGGGGATTGGGCAGCCCCAGTGTCAGAAAAAAGACTGACTATCCCAGATCATGACACTGGGAGATTGGGCACCCCCAGTGCCAGAAAAAAAACTGATGATCCTGGATCATGTCACTGGGAAATTGGGCACCCTCAGTGTCATTTCTATGTTTCTGGGGGGATGTGGGGTGGTAAAAAAGGACCAAGGATATCCCAATCACAACACTGGGGGATTGGGCACCCCCGGTGTCACAGTCATGTTTCTGGGGGCCAATTGAGACACTGGGGGACTGGGCAGCCCCAGTGTCATTTCTATGTTTTGGGGGTAGGGGTGAGGTGGTGGGTGCTGAGAAGGAGGGTCGGGTTGAGGGAATTTCTATAAAATAAAAAAATTAATAAATGTCTGCCGGTGGTCACGGTGGAACACAGCCCACTCTGCCATGACCAAGATGGCCACTGCATGCTACTGCACATGTGCAACTGCTAGCACATGTGCAGTATAGTGAGCTAGCCATCTTGGACATGACAGAGAGTGCCATGTTCTGCCATGAATGCTGGCACTGTGAAATAGTGCAATGCTGCGGTCAGTAGGGACAACTTGGTCAGACTGCTTCACAGATACAAAGGTGACTGTGAAGCAATCCAACATGTTTGTTCAGAAGGAATGCAGAATCCTTTTTCTTGATGATCATAAAAGGTCTGCAGGGCTCTGACCACTACAGCCCTAATGAATGAGAGAAAACAAGAACTGTGATTAGTCAGATTTGATCACATGACTGTGTGTTACTCCAGCACAAAAGCACAGGTCAGAAATACGGCACTTGACATTCTGAACCTCATTACTCAGTTTTTAAAAGAAAATTTGGAACTGCCTCTTCTGCATACTACTGTACTATAAATAAAATATTTTTGTGCACTGCTGCACCAAGGGACATCCATAGAAACAAAATACAGTATTGTATTTCATGAGGTCATCCTGTCATCCATTTGATGAAAATGTCAGTAAATAACTAGAACCACACTGCCTACACAACCTACCCTACTTTGTGGATTTTACATCTATATTGGCATTGGGGTACACAAGTGTTGTATACCAATTTATAAAATGGGTGAGAAAAATTCTCTACTGTGATCAGTGAACTCCAGTCACATGACCATTCTGTTATTACAGTAGAACCATAAGGATCAATTAAAATTATCTTTCTTTTGTAGGGCTTTATTCACACTTTTACAAGTGTGATAACATGCGCCAGGTTGTGCAGTTATGCTGCAATAATCACACTCTGTGAGTGGTTGATGGCATGCAATGCACAATTCACCCACAGCATGTGCCTATCATAACCGCACACCCTTTTGTGTATCCTATATGTAACATATGGGGGGTAGTTAGAGATGTGCAACATGACATAGGCCCTTGTTGTCATGCCTGTGCCCCAATGTCTTAGAAAGAGCATACAGGACAAAACAATTCTCCCAGGGATGGACTTTCTGGCACCCTTTAGTAGTCTCTATGAAATGTCAGATCCATGTGTCCTGCTGTCTAGTCTTGGGTGATTGGCCCCTACGTGGGGGCAAGTTTAAAGAGGAACAAGCCAACAAAGATAGCTTGGATGTTGAAAGATATAGTAAGGAGGAGCCCTATATAATGACAGCAGAATAAAGAAAATAATAATTATAATATAAAAACTAGAATCTTCCCAAATTGACCCATAATTACCATTTACTGTAATTTTGTATGCACCACTACTGTACTGCATAATCTGTTTATTATTTACATTGATGTATTACTAGTCCTTTCTAGTCTTGTAACTGTAAATGCTGCAGCAAGGTGTTTAGATGCAGTTCATATCAAATTGTATACTGTAGAAACAAGGCATGATTCAATACATAAATAGATAGACAGATGATACCTGGAAGAGTACAACAAATACAGCATCTCATTTTCAGGGAGGTTTGGCTTCTACCCAGTTTTACAGCTAACAGAGTTGAAGTACAAGGCAATGTAATTTTATTGATAAGGTGCCCAATCTCAGAGGCTCTGGGCACCAAACATAAATGCAGTTATACAGCAGTAATAAAAACATAAAACAAAAAACCTTGTTAAAAACATAACAGGATCAAAATACAACAAAATATAGGATTTCAGAAGCCAATCATTAAGGGACTGGCTAAAGCTAAAGGTGGTGTCAGCAGTCAGAGGAGTACAAGGAGGTTAAGTGACTTTCCTAAGGTCCCACTAAGCCAATTGCTGTGGGTTGGATTCAAACTTGTGCTCTCCTGACTCCATTTCATGCTGTAACCACTAGACCACATTGACTGCTCACCTGGGTCCACACAAACTGTTATATGCTTGAGACAACAGTAAGGGTGAAGGTATTTCAAGGCATCAGCAGCTTCTTTTCAACTCTGCTCAAAGGATAGTTTTTCAGTGACAGGTCCACGGCACAGAGGCTAGCACAGCAGGAACTTAGCAGTCAGTGGCTCCAGGTTGTGGTTAGCGCAAGGGTGATTCCAATGACTTAGAGAGCTGAAAAAATGTGCTGACCAAAGCAGTTTGAATACAAAACTGACGTTCAGGTAAATTGGAAGGGCTCACAGAGAACAGCAATAGACTGTGAGCATCAGAGGCTGATTTTTTACCACCCTCCCTCCCCACTACCCACCGCCCACGCTAAGCTATATCTACTTATATAGACACATAATACTGACTGACAGCAAGCACTTCCAGGTTAGGGACAGGAGGTGAGGCAATAAAAAAAAATGCTCTTCCTTCTTCTTTCCTCTTTGATTCTAGGATGGATGTGGGCAGTTGTCAGAGATGTGGGGCACTTGTCTTCCAAAGACTGCTTGAAAGGATGGGTCAGTGTTCTGCATGCAGAAGACTGGGAGGCCTGAGTTTTCAGCTGGATGTGGCATGGTGTGAGATAGACTACTTGCATCAACCGATATACTGGAATGCAATCCCCCTACATCTTCTCCCCCAGAGACCCACTGACCCAGGAGGGTGGTAGGCAGTGGTTCAAGGTGGGGGGGGGGAGTGATGAGGATGAACAATGCTAGAACAAACACCATTCTGACTGCAAACCATTTTACACCCCTGGAGAAGATGCAGGATTCAGGCACAGCAGGAAAGGACACAGAACGAGTCATGGGGACTAGACAGAGCAAAGAAAAGGCAGCCGGAGGCAGTAAAGATGGACAAGGTAGACAGAACATGGAAGCGGCAGCCAAAGATAGCAAGGAAAATTAAGGAAGATTCAGAAGCAAGCAAGTACTTGTTCTGGGGAACTTGATGATCATAGGAGCTGAGTCCCTCCTAGGGAAAGGTACACAGCACAAAGTAATGGTTAAATATTTCCCAGAAGCATCAGTGCAGTGTGACACCGAATGCATTGGTAGGATAGTGGACAAGGTGGAGAAAGGAATCAATGTAGTTATTCACCTTGGAACAAATGACCTGTCAGAACAAACATTGGATGAAACTAAGAAAAACTTTAGGAATCTGGGGGAAGGGTTGGAGGCTCAGATGACATCCCTGACATTCTCAGAGATCCTCCTACTTTGGAGCAAAGGGGATAGCAAGACCAGGATCAGGAAAAAGGAAATCAAGGAATTCAATGCTTGGTCTCAAGAATGGAGTCGGGAGAAAGGATATCACGTCATAGGCTTTTGGGGGAACTTCTGGGAGAGGAGGCTTTTCAAATTTGACAGACTTCTTCTCACCAAGGAAGGAGTGAGTGCACTTTGGTGGAAACTCCATGTTCAACTTGACTGTTTAAACTAGATCGGGGGAGTCTAATGCTGGGGATACTATCAGAAATTACACTCTTGATATGAACGTAGCAACCACTCCCCCAAAAGCAGGAATTTCTAACCCACGATGGAGGGGACAAAACAGAAATCAGAAGAAAAACTCAAGAGATCAAACAAAGGGCCATGCAGAAACATCCCAAAAGGAGAAAACAAAAACAGAGGCAAAAAGAGAAACTGGGCTATGGAAAGGGGTATGCATCAATGCCAGAAGCCTGGGGAACAAACTAAGTGAACTACAGGCATTGATGGCAGAGTCTAGATTAGATCTGGTGGCCATAACAGAGATGTGAGCCTCTGAGAAAAATGACTGGGACCTATCTGTCCTGGGCTTCACCCTGTTCAGGCAGAACAGAGGGGAGGGCAGGGCAGGGGGAGGATTGCGCTTCATGTGAGAGAAGGGAATAAAGCCATCTCTATGGGTGCAACTTAACTCAGAATCAGGGAAAAAAAATCTACCTAGGGATAGTATACTGACCACTGAGGCAAGCAGAGGGCAAGGATGAAGAGCTTCTAGGGGAAATTAGACGTGCAACTCAATAAGGGGAAACTATTGTAGTAGGAGATCTAAACATACCAGATGATGAGTGGGGCATCCCAGTGGCTGGTTCCTCCAAGAGTCAAAAGGTATTTGATGCCCTACAGGATTGCCTGCTTACGCAGTTAGTTAATACTCCAACTAGAATGGACAACTTCCTGGATGTGGTCCTCACAAATTCAGAGGTAGTAAGTGTCACCAGGGTAAGGGAGCCACTGGCCAACAATGATCAGAATGCTGTGTGGTTCGAATTGGCCTTTGGGGCAATAAAATCTCAATCAAAGGCAGAAGTTCTAAGTGTTAGAGGGGCTAACTTTGGCAGTATGAGAGAAATAGGGACAACCTGGGAAAGATACAGGAGCATAGGGAGGTAGAAGACATTTAGGAGCAAATAAAACATACCATATTGCAGGCTACTAAGACGTGCAAAGGACAGTGTCTAAAACGAACAGACACAAAAATCCTAAGTGGTTCACTAACCAGGTCAAGACAGCAAATAGGACCAAAAGAGAAGCATACAGAAACTATAAATGAAACCATGGGAGATAGTGAATGGGAAGAGTATAATAAGAAGAATAAGGAGGCAAAGAGTGCAGTTAAAGCAGCCAAGGCCGTAATAGAGCTAAGGTTGGCAGAAGTAGTTAAGGAAGAGAATAAACACTTTTTTAGATATGTAAAAGAAAAAAGAAGGAAGAGGGGATGAATAAACATACTTAAAGCTGGAGATGCAATAATAGAGGAGGACAGGCAGAAGGCCACTGTTCTAAATAACTTTTTCTGCTCCTTGTTTACCAAGGAACACACAGGCCAATTTCCAGACAGTGGTATTAAAGTGGAAGCAAGAGGGATCACTCTAATGGACACATCAGAAATCACAACCAGCAGGGTTAAGGAAGCCCTAGAAAAAATAAGGGAGGACAAATCACCAGGGCTAGATGGAATTCACCCGAAAGTGCTAAAAGGACTGGCTGGGGAGTTAGCAGGTCCGTTGACACATTTGTTCAAAAGTTCAATACAGTCGGGGGATAATGACAGGGCCTGGAAAACAGCAGATGTGGTTCTCCTCCACAAAGGAGATGGGGGGGGCAGTTCAGGGGCAATGTGAGGAAGTATTTTTTCACAGAGAGGGTAGTGGATGCATGGAACAGCCTTCCTGAGGAGGTTGTGGGGTCTAAAACTGTGGGAGAATTCAAGAATGCATGGGACAAACATAAGGCAATTCTTGTGGGGGGGGTAGGAAGAAATAGGCTGTTGGTTAACTAGGATCTGCGTCCTATCCTGTAGATAGGGAAATGGGCAGACTAGGTGGGCCAAGCGGTCCTTATCTGCTGTCAAAGTCTATGTTTCTATGTTTCTATGTAACTGCAAGGAGGGTGGCAATTACCGGCCAGTCAGCCTCACATCAGTGGTAGGGAAACTCATGGAAACCTTAATAAAGCAGGATTTGGTGGAGTACCCCAGAAAAGAATGATCTTCAGGATGATAGGCAGCATGGGTTCATTGCAGGTAGGTCATGCCAGACAAACCTAATCACATTTTTTGATTGGGTGACACAGGAGGTTGACAGAGGATGCCCAGTGGATCTCCTCTTTTTTGACTTCAGTAAGGCCTTTGACTCTGTGTTTCACAACCACCTGCTGACAAAACTGGAGGACCTGGGAATAGCTAGGAACATAGTCAGGTAGATAGGTAGAGAGTGGTAGTCAATGGAGAGAGGTCAGAGGAAGGAGAAGTTATAAGTGCAGTACCACAGGGATCAGTGTTGGGGCCAGTCCTGTTTAACACATTTATCAGTGATACTGGTATAGGCATTCAGGGCAAACTTGCCCTTTTTGTGGATGATACCAAGCTAGGGGAAAGAGTTGGACTGCGAGGAAGCAGGGACCTGCAAAGAGACCTTCAGAGGCTAGAAAGATGGCCTAACATCTGGCAGCTGAAGTTCAACGCTAAGAAATCCAAAGTAACACATCTGAGTATGGGGAATCCAAGGACAGTTTACAGGCTTAATGGGATCCAGCTAAATACCTCTCAGAAGGAAAGAGACTTGGGGTCATCATCTGCAGTTCCCTTAAACAGACCAGCTAATGCAACACAACTTACAACAAGGCCAGCAGAATGTTAGGGTGCATAGGGAGGGGATTTGACAGCAGGAGCAGGGAGGCAATACTTCCTCTCTTCAGATCTCTGGTAAGGCCTCATCTAGAATATTGTGTCCAGTTTTGGAATCCACACCTTAAGAAGAATATGAACAGACTAGAGACCATCCAGAGAAGGGCGACCAAAATGATTCAAGGCCTCCAGGGGTTCTCGAATGAGGAGCGATTGGAGGCATTAAACATGTTCTCACTGGAGGAAAGGATGGAGAAGGGGGACATGATTGAGACATGCAAATTCCTAAGTGGAATAAACAAAGTGTCAGCATCTGATCTATTCTGTAGATCTACCAACTCGAGCACTAGAAGTCACAAGTGGAAGTTGGGTGGGGGGGGCTTCAAGAGGGAGCTTAGGAAGCACTATTTTACAGATAGGGTGGTAGAACCATGGAATAGACTGCCCATTGAGGTGGTGGAAGCAAAGGCAGTAACATCATTCAAACCAGGATGGGATAGAGCTAAGGCATGCACAAAAGTAGAAAGAACAGTGGAAATATAAATCAAATGGGTGTTTAGGTCCGGAGATCAAAAGGTTCTCAGGAACACTTGTGCAGACTAGACGGACCTCAGTCTCCTTCTGCCATCATTGTCTCTATGTTTCTGTGCTTTTTCAGCCTTTTCTGTTCTCTTTTTTCCACTTTTCTAGCTTTCCTTTCATGTTTTCTCTTCTCAGCCTTTGCTCTGTCTTCCTCTAGCTCATGTGGTGTTCTTTTCTTCCTTTTTTTATTTGGACTTGAAGATGTTGTCAAGGTTTGGCACTGAGATAATGGCAGAGAGAAACCAGTTCCATGCTCATCACAAGCATTAAGTGGTGTAAGCTGACTAAGAGTTCCATCACATCATGATACTGACACTTCATCCAAGTCCTTTCTACAAATTGATAAACCGCTAGGTGACGTGGGAATGATATTTCTGTTTTTAGACTCCAAATCACTTTCAGGCTCCGAATCTGAAATTTCCCAGGTTGTGGGGCCATTTGTCAATTTATTACTAGAAAATTCACTGTTGGGTTTTCATCATCATTGTTCCATATGAAAAAGTACCCCCACTGCAGTAGAGGACTGAACTGATTATACTGCATGTTGCGTTTCACCATCATATAATTAAAAAATATTGTTCAGTTTTAATATTTTCTCCAAGGTTCTGTGATATTAGACTTTTTTCTTTCACATGATGTAGCTAGCTATGAGTGACAATAGCAAGAGGTTTGTAACTTTCCCATTGAAATGACTAATGAATTGTTTGCTTGTAAGAGAGAGCGTATAAAACTAAAGACTACACACCCATTGAATTGCATTATTAATCTGTTTAATGAGCGACTCTAGCTCAGAAAGACAGAGAACTGCAGTTAGTGCTCTTGGGGGGTAAGCAATAAGCACTGACTGTCTGAAGTGCTTTCATCTCCACCTGGGAAGCACCGAGAGGGCAGCCAAATAGATAAGTCACTTCTTAGTTGCTTTGTTTTGTTTACGCTAATTTCTTCAATTCAGATTTATCTTAGCCTTTTTTTTGCTGATTTCTTCTTCTCTTTCCATGTATCTTCCTGTTTGTAAGATGACAGAAGATAAAAATTGAGAATAGATTTGTACGGGAAATGTCAAGAAGATCTGTGACAAAAAGTTGCCACCTAAGCGTCTAAATTCACACTATGGCTACAGATATCAAAGGGAGTGCATTACTCTTTTAATATCCCAGTGAACGGCACTGCTAGGTTCTCTGGTCAGGAACAAGTTACTTAAACATGATTTCAAAATAGCAATGCAACTGTAGCCCAAACTTAGTTAAAAAAAAAACAGTCAACCTTGTAATCAGTGAACCTATGTGCATGGTGAAGCCAGATCTTTTTCACTGATGAATCATTTGATTATAAGAGTGAGTGTATAAAACTAAAGACTACACACCCATTGAATTGCACTATAGATCAGTCACTTCTTACTTGCTTTGTTTTGTTTATGCTAATCTCTTTTCAATTCAGATTTATCTTAGCCTTTTTTTCTGCTGCTTTCTTCATTTCTTTCCATGTATCTTTCTGTTTGTAAGATGACGAGATAAAAATTGAGAATGGATTTGTTCGGGAAATGTCAAGATCCGTGAAAACAAAAAGTTGCCACCTCAGCATCTAAATTCATACCCTGGCTACATATATCGGCAGGAGTGCATTACCCTCTTACTATCCCAGTGAACGGCACTGTTAATCTCTCTTTTTTTCAGGAATGAGTTACTAAAACATGATTTTAAGCTAACAATGCAACTCCAGCCCAAACTTGGTAAAAAAAAACAGGCAACCTTGTAATTGGTGAATCTATGTGCATGGCGTAGCCAGATCTTTTTCACTGATGCACAATAATACATAGTTTGTAAATGCTTTGCATTCACAATAGTTTAAAAATATACCCAACTCCACACAAAACAAGAGACATGTTAAACACTGTCAACTGTCTTTTCACATTTTTGCAAAGATGTGCAGAATTTTGAGACTGTTTCAAAAGGTGGAACTGTTTTGTTCTTTTGAGGGGCTCCAGATGGACACCTTTGGAGTGCTGCACCACCTTTGGTGACCGTGTGACCTCAGTGGTATAAGTAAGCAAAATACCCGACAGGTGGTAGTGTGTGTGCTACCGGACCGTAGGGGCGTAATGAGACCCGACGCCACAGGTGGAGGGCCTGATAGCCCCTGGAAGGTCCGGGATAGCATAATACCGCCCACCCTGGTGGGTATTATTGCACTTAGAAAATGGGCACTGTAAAAAAATTAAGTTTAATTTTAAAAAGTTAGTGCAATATTAGTATAAAATATGTTTGGAGATAAAACAGTTCCTCCGCTTCATTAGATTTGTGTGGTTTCTTTTTTAGGGTGGGCATTTCTGTCCTACTGGAGATTCTGTACTACTGTTCTCCTTTCTCCCTCTGACTAGTAACAGCAGCAAATGAAAGTAAAAGAAATGAAAGAGCAGGGCTCACTCTAAAAATCAGCTTCATTTTGTAGCATTTCAGTTCAGGTTCCCACAGTGAAAGCCAAGGTATGAGATGGAGTGCGATGGGAACAGTAGTTAAGTAGTAATATCATTAAAAAAAATGTCTTGACATTTCTGCAGTTGTTTTTTTTTTTGTTGTTTTCCTCAGTTTGATCTTGTTATGGGGCTGCAAAACCGTGACTGACTTGAGCAACAGAGAGAGAGTGCTACTGTGTGTTAGAGAAGTGGTATTTTTTTCGTTTCTATCGCACTCCATCTCATACCTTGGCTTTCCTGACGTTGGGAACCTGAACTGAAAGGCTACAAAATGAAGCTGATTTTCTGTATGAGCTACACAGAAAAAAACACAATAAAAGAGTTTAGAAAGCACACAGATGTGATCATTCCCTTGATCACTATTCAATGCTCTGCACTGAATTCAGCATGACTGTTGGTGGTAGCTGTGACACTGCATGGAAAGAGAAATGGTAACAGTACTCTCTTCATGTCTGTGCTGCAAATGGAATTAAACCTATTGCACAGAAGGGGGGGGCGGCATCACTACACCTCAGCTAGGTTTCGGTGTATCATTTTGGCAGATGGTCAGGGAGTGCCTTTTTGATTTGTAGAGCTATTGGATGGGGAGATTGAGGAAAACAGCAGGATCAGGCATGTGGACCTTAGATAGTAGCTGACACTGTCATCGGGATTGGGCATGGCGGCTGGAGTTCTCAACACGGTTCCTCTGCTACAAGCTACGAGGAGGTAGTTTTGTTTTTCAACAAAACAAAGAGATTTTTTGTTTTCTGTTCGGCAAGCGGGACTGCAGTTAAGGGGAGCAGTGAGTGTTAGAGTAGCGATTAACACACCTCGTGCTAGTGCCACTATTTAAAACGTTAAAAGTGTTGAACATATTTTTTTTTACTAATGGTGTTAAATATGCGAAATTATGGGTCAGTAACTCATGGTACAGCCATTCTGTGCTATGTAATTGAGAGCGTCTCAAACGCATTTTTTTAGCAAAGTTAACCGTGTCGGGGGGAAGCGCTGTCTCTCTGGGCCGGTTAGCGGTCTTGCGGTGACTGAACTTACTCTACAATTTTGCAGCCCAAATTTATTTTAGCTGCAACTGTGTGTGCTTTTATATTTGTTAACTGTTGAACATGCAGATGCTCTTGCAAGGTGGACAGGGGGAAATCGACTTACGGTTTAGGGAT
The DNA here is from genome assembly GCA_016271365.2 of Neoceratodus forsteri. Classification (NCBI taxonomy): domain Eukaryota; kingdom Metazoa; phylum Chordata; order Ceratodontiformes; family Ceratodontidae; genus Neoceratodus; species Neoceratodus forsteri. The sequence goes on from CM057458.1 coordinate 562,539,179, forward strand.
CTGTCAGCGAGCCAGCCATCATGGTGGCAGTTGCCTTTTTCAACATTCTACTGGCCCATGAGTATCCGAACTAAATGAGGCACCAGAGACTGGGACTAATTATTTCCTGGTCTCTGTTGTCTCATACCGGCCCGGCTTCTTAGTGTTTTTGGCCAATCAGGATACAGATATGAATTTGCCCATTTTCTAAAACTTACAATAGTGCAGTGCTGTGATTGGTAGGGACAACATGGGCAGACTGCTTCACAGACGTGGAGATGACTGTGACGCAATCCAACATGTACATTCAGAAAAGATGCAGAGTCCTTTTTCTCAATGATTTTAAAGGGTCTGCAGGGCTCTGCCCACAGCAGCCCTAAAAAAGCATCTGAAGGACACTTGGAAAAGTGCAGTTTAAGTGCCTCTTGATGGGGGAACAAGGTAAGTATTGCCCTCTGTCCCACTGAGTCACCGGCAAAGCCCTCTGTTGTTTTTTTTTTTTTTTATTAAGTATACTTTATTATTTTTAAAGTTGCACAAACAAAAAAAAGGAAAACAATTTTCCAGTACAAGTCTGCAATCAGAGCAAAAGTGGCAGGATCAACCATGAACAAGAAAAACACAGAGAAGTGGAAGTCTATCAGATTCTATTCAGAGAAAGAAAACTAACAACAACCCCTTCCCCCATCATCCCCCACCCCATCTGTGATCCTCACTCTATCCACAGTAAAGTAGGGATAGGTGCAGTTATTGACAGACTAATAGTGGATGCATGTAACTATCAACAGCAGAGAGGCTGATTAGGGCTTAGGTACCCTATACAGATAATAAGGTGTAAAGAGGTTTCCATAACTTGCGGAAAGTCTGCGACTTCTTGCACATGATGGCAATATGCTTTTTTTTTCTTGAGAGCCAGTAAAATCTCCTGGTGCCACTCCAAGAACGTGGTTGGGGTAGAATCCTTCCAGTGTCACAGCATAACTAATTTGGTGACAGTGTTCACCAACGAGAGATGGGATTTTTGAATGGATGGTGTACCAGGGGGAGCATAGTCAAAAGGCAACTCTCAGGTGAAAAGAGGTCATCAAGTCCAAGCAAGGGATCCAGAAACTGCCAGATAATACTCTAAAACTGTTGAATTTTGGAGCTGTCCCATAATAAATGAGCTAGGGGACCCGGGGCATCCTGGCAATGGTTACAGACTGGGGAGGGGAACCTACCTATTCTGTGCAGCTTCATTGGGGTATAATATAGATTATGCATAATATTAAACTGCAGTAAATGCAACCAATCTTGCTTAATGTGTTTAAAAAGATTAAGCCAAGGTGGTATCCAAAAGACACTGTTGATAGGCAATTGAAGCCTCTGAACCCAATAAAAACAAACCCCGGTTGGTAAATGAGGATCTATGGATTGGAAATGTTTGTAAAGCACAGATACTGTGTGTAGTTGCCATGTTATAACCAGGAGGAGATTTATCCCTTCGATTTGTGGTACGCACCATGGCTTGGGTCCTAACAATTTGGTCACCACACTCCTAAGCTAAAGAACTTTGAAAAAGTCAGAGCTCTTCAAGTGAAATTGGGTTTGCAGAGAAGGGAAAGGGACAAATCCCTCATCCTGAAGTAGGCTGGCCAGAGTACAGGTGCTCAGGGAGGGACAGAAAGAAGGTGGTATAGGTCGATGATCTGTTTTGAAATGAGGATTACTGAACAAGGACTGGGAGGTCGCATTAGTCCAGGAAAAAGCCAGGTAAGACTGCAGCTGATGCCAGGCTTTTAGGGACCACTCAATGGGAGTAGAGCACAGAGCCCAGGGAAGCTGGGATGGTCTTAAGTAAATCAGCCTGCTCAGAAAACAGCCCTCCTTGTCTGCTAGGTCCTGCTCAATGTGTAGCCAAAGAGGAGTGTAACCAATGGGGGTAGATGAGTCAGAGCCACCTTTTTGCTTTGGGGCAGTCAGTTTTATGTATGGTCGGCGAATAGTTGAAGCTTTCCAAAGGAAGACATTAAAAATATGTTGCAATCGGGAGAACCACATCTTAGGAAGATAAAATCCCCGCATTCCCAGAGAGGAAAAAAGGCGGGGTAACACATTCATTTTGAGAATGTTCATCCTACCCCACAAGGATAATGGTAAAGTGGACCATCTCTCTAGGTCAATCTTAATCACATCTTGCAGTTTGGAAAGATTCTGCCTAAGCATAGATAAGAAAGTACAGGTAATTTTTATCCCCAAGTAGGTCAAGCTTCAGGGATCCCAGAAGAGACCCAACCCCTGAATGTCCCTTTTGTAAACCACACTATTGAGGAGAAACACCATAGTCTTACTGAAGTTTAATTTATAGATATAGACCTTTGAGAACTCTGAAATTTCATGGTGCAAAACTGGAATAGAGGTGCAGGAGTTCTCTATATGAAGGAGCAGATTATCAGCATAAGCTGACAAAGTGTAGCATGTCCCCTCTAGTGGGATACCGAGGAGAGTGTGAAGGTTGCACCATCTGATTAAAGGTTGTAGGTAGAAATTGAATAAAAGGGGAGATAACGGGTGATCCGCTGGAGGGGAAAGGGAGGTGACAGGCACCCTTTACATGGGTCTCAGGCAGATGGGGCAGAGTATAAGAATTGTACCTATTTAATAAAGTCCCAGGGATTCCGAACTTGAGCAGGGTAGTGAACAGGAAGTTCTAGGCCACCCAGTCAAATGCTTATCCTTGTCAGGGAGACCAAAGCCATAGGGGATTTGCTGTCCCTGGAGGAGGAATACAAATGCAACAGATTTCTTAGGTGATTCCCAGAAAAGCGACCAGCCATAAATCCCACCTGTTCATTCTCAATAGCTGATCCCATGACAGGGGCAACACACAAAGCCAAAATTTTTGAAATAATTTTAATATCTGAGTTTAATAGGGAAATAGGACGGTACCTTTCCAGGAATAAGGGGTCCTTACTGGGTTTCAGTATCGGGGTAATTAAAGCTTCGAGAAAAATTGGGTCACTCAAACCATGTGCAAACCAAAAATTAAATACATCTGTCAATAGCGGGACCATTAAGGAAATACAGGCCGAATAAAAGTTATTGGTGAGTCCCTCTGGGCCTGGTGCTTTATCATGGGGCAACAGTTTGATAGCTTTCTACTCTTTTGCCAGAGTAATGGGTATTCCAAGGTGGGCTACTGCAGCTGATGTTAAACAAGGGAGAGTGGCCAAGTCCAAATAGGCTGCAATGGCCTCTGGGAGGGATTTGAACCAGAGTCCACTGCATGCAATTCCCGAAAAAAATGAACTAAAAGTTGCTGCCATCTCACTAGGGTCAGTAATCACTGGTGTGTTCTGGTGAGGTTGAAGGCCTTGGATAAATCTGGCTGTTTTGATTTGGTGCAGCCAAAAAGCCAGGAGTTTCCTGTCCTTTCTCCCAGAGTCCAGATATTTCATTTTAGTGTGATGCAATGCCAGTTCGGCCTTCTGCGTTATGAGATCTCCATATTGGGCATGCAAGGTATGGAGTCTGGCCCAGTCTGTTTCTGGTAAAAAGTGGGACAGGGAGTGTTCTAGGTTGTGAATGTCAATTAGGATCCCCTTGAGCTGCTCCCTGCCAGTTTGGGCCCTTACAGTGGCTAGACGGATGAACTCCCCACGGAGAGCACATTTCAAAGCACCCCACAGGATGTCCACCCTTTCCATCGAACTCCTGTTAGCATCCAGGAAGTTGAAAATAAATTTGTGGATATGGGCCATGGAGTCAGGAGACTGCAATAACTGGGCATTAAGCTGCCACAAGGGTCTCTCTGTGGTCCCTGACCCAAAATATAGGAGATGCTGATGGGAGAATGGTCCAAGAGGACTCTTGAATGGATGTCAGTGGACAGGATTCCTGGTAAACAAAAGGCACTCACTAAAAATTAATCAATCCGAGAGGACGTCCTATGGGGTGGTGAGTATACCCTAGCAGAGGGGTTCAGTACCCACCAGATATCTACTAGCCCAAGTCTGTCCATTAGATCCTGGAGTACCCTCTGTCCTGGTGATAATCCAGTCACTTTGGCATCTGATCGATCAAGGCTGGACTGTGGGACTAGATGCCAGTCCCCTCCCAGGATAGAAGGAGAGGGTGGGGAAGTGGTTAGTAAGGAAATGAGCTGGGTAAAGAAGTGCAGTGAATTTGAATTGGGGCCATAAATAGAACCTAGTACTACTGTCTGAGTGCCCATAGTCCCCTTTATAATGATGTAGTGCCCCTCTGGGTACCAGCCCTCCTGTGTAAGCTGAAAGGGGATTGCCTTAGTTATCAATATACTAACATACTAAAATGCCAGCAGAATAGGCCTAATGGTCTTTCGCTTCTGCTCGTTTGGTCAGCCCCCACCCTGGGAGCTGACCTTGCTGCCCCCCTCGCCTTCTCCCTTCCCAGTTCTGGATATTCTCACTGCATTGGATTTTGCTTCCAGAACCCTTCTCTGTACCTGTCCCACCCCCTCTTGAACCCCTCCACCAGCCCCCTAGGCAGTGCATTCCATGGCTCCACCACCCTCTCAGTGAAGTAGCACCTCCTCCTTTCTCCCCTGAATCTTCCCTCCTCCAGCTTCCACCCATGCCCTCTAGTGGCCCCCTCCTCCTTCCTTCGAAGCACCCTGACTGTTCCTCCCCTATGGTGACCTCCCCACACTTAGTCAAGACTCCTGAACCATAAACCTGACCTGCCTAATCTCTACAAAAGACAGAGAGACATCCTCCCAAATGAGGTGGGTCTCTTGTAAACAGGCCACCCCTGCACAATGGAACTTAAGATGACGTAATATCATTGAACATTTGCACCTATCCCGTGAACCTTTAATATTCCAACATATAAGATTATATGGTCCACTAATTGACTACTAATACCTAGGGACATCAGCTGGGAGTTAGACAGCGAGCCCCGGATAATCCAAGATCATCCTGCATAAGGTGCCCTCAGGGTGCAGATGGAGAAAGAGGTGTGGATCACAGACAGCAAAGCCCTCCCCACCACCCATCACATTCCACCAAATAAACTCACCCAAATACAAAACAAACAGCCAACTTGTGCTACCTCAAAAAACAAATCCCAAAACCCAAAAGTTAAGTAACACTACCCCTGGTCCTAGCGACCGACCTACAATATCATACATGGTTAGGATGATTACAATTCCACACTACCAAGGCAAAACATGAATTTCCCCACCATAAAAACAGAGACCAAACCCAAATCATATGTAGAATCATAGAAAAACTGGCAACCATAATACAGAGAAATGTAAACAGTATTAACATTGTGAAATACAGGTCAAATACAATGAATCTGAAGTATAAAGGCACTGTGTATAACCCCCCCCCACACACACACACACACAACCTATAAAGAGGAAAAACAAGCTGGGCTGCAACAAGTGTATAAAATCTTTTAACACTGCGAGACTGTATAACCAGGATTAATAAGGGTAATCATACATTAAGCATTCCATGAAAAGGTCCCAGCATATAGCAGCCTGAAAGAGAAACAAACCTCCATACACCCCCAATGTCCAGGAGCCACAGCAGAAGTGGCAGGCCATGCAGTCATTGAGGTCAGAAAGACCCTCAAGTCAGAAGGTAAAATACTAAAGGGTTACAGTCTCTTCTGAACCCTTGCAAAGAGCTCTGAAAATGAGCAGAGTTTGGGGAAAAAGTATGCATCTCAAAGGGCAAAACTGAAGAGATATAACTTCTAAGTGCCCGTGCAGTAAAGTCAATCCCAGAGGAGAACGGTTCTGCAGTTCAAGCTGGAGATCTATATATTGCCAGGGAAGGGAAGGACCATTCCGAATTGTGAGGGTGTTGAAGGGTGGGGGACTAAAGAAAGCAATGAAAATCGGTACCTGTGGTACAGTCCAGAGGTCTGTGTGGAGACAAGCAGGGCAAGATAAACAGGGGGGTGCAGTGGGAAACTTCTGAGTGGGAAAAGCAGCCCAAGTCTGTAAACTCCCGATAAGATGTTAAGGTACGGGGTTCCAACTCGCAAAAAATGTTGAAACCAGAGGGAGCATCTTCAAAGTGCAAGAGTTCGGACAAAGCCCTCTAATCATATCTTCTCTCTGTGATGTTTATTGCTGTACATATAATTATTATTGTAGTTCATGTTAAAAACATATTATCATAGTTTACGTTTGTTATGCCTATTTTGCTAGGAAGTGGGAGATTAGCAATATACTTGATCAATCAGTCAATCAAAACCTTTATTTAACCAGGTGATCACCGTTGAGCATAACTTATTTTCGAGGTGGACCTGGGGTATACAGGATAAAACAGATCAGAAAGATACAATGAACAATGTACAAGGCAGAAATATATATATATATATATGTGTATATATACACACACACACACACACACAACAATTAACAACAAGAGGCATGTACAGTAATGAAAGACAGTTGGGATATGGGTCAGGAATCTAAACTGGTAACACATCATACAAAGTCTATATGAGAGTATACATGTATAGATATAACAGTCGATGGGTACAGCAGATTAAAAAAGTGCCCAATATACACTATATGTAGAGGTCCAGGGTAGGGGAGAGGGTTAAAACCAGGATGTGTAATATTCATTCTTAGTAATGACCAAAAATGATATTTTGTAATACAAGCCACCCTCAGCTACAAGCCGCATGCCAAAAAAAAAATTTTTTAAAAGAAACTACGTCTTCCATTCAGTAAAATATTGCATACAGTAAGGGTACACAGAAATGGAAACTGGTACAACAGACCCATGTAAAATACTTTACATTATACAATGGCAAGACAGAATGCTTGCCTCTGATTGGTCAGTCTGGGACTAGACCCATGATGTTATCCCAGTACAACATTACAGGTCTAGTCTCAGAGCACAACCTCACTGTATTGATTTGTATGATGAAAATGGAGGGTAATGAGTACCAATGACTGTAGTCTAGGTAAAAAGCTCCTCAAAATGGTGGCCTTGATGGAAGATGGCTGCCTGGATATGGTGGCAGGCACAGAAACATGGTACACAGAGAACCATGACTGGGATGTCAACATACCGGGGTACACAATCTACAGGAGGGACAGGGAAGGAAGAAGAGGAGGAGGAGGAGGAGGAGGAGCTCTCTATGTAAGGGAAGGGACCAAAGCAACAGAACTAAAGGGTAAACAGGGAGGAGAGGAGGCACTGTGAGTCACCCTGGAGACTGGAAATGGCACCACAATCCGCACAGGGGTTGTATACAGACCCCCATCTCAGGGGGAAGAAATTTTATTTATTTATTTATTGAAATTGTTTCACCAGGAAAAGCACACTGAGCAAGAACTGCTCATCTCCTGGTGCGACCTGGGGGCAGGGGGACAGTGGGGAAGAGGACAAGGGTAGTCCAGGTCCTGACATATATACATACAATTACAATACAGTTGAAAACATTTGACAGAAATAGTCTGACGTAGATGACAATTTACCCTTACTTATAGTATAGTAGCACTTACATGGGGAAGTCATGCTTTATACCTTGAAAACATATAATTAGATAATACAGCTGCATATGTTTGACAGGAATAGGTGAGTGTGGATTAATACATATACCCTAACAGTCGAGGTAACAGTTACAATGAGGAAATCCTGCTAAGGTATTGGGTTGTGGTATATAATGAGATAGGAGTGCAAACTAACTGGCTCAAAAGTTGGGATCAAGTGCAGTAGTTGGGCATGGTTAGTGAAGTAGCACCATTGGGCCTACTGGGAGAAGAAATATAGGAGTGTCTGAGGTAGAATAGATTGGAGAGTTAGCTGCAGGAGCAGTTTACTGAGCAGTGGTTGGCAAGTGCATAAGATAGTGAGCAGATAGAGGAAGAGTGGCAAATTTCAGGGAGGAAAGAGTTCCAGAGTTGAGGGAAGAGGTGAGAGAAGGTGGCCTGGCCAGCTTGGGTCCGACATCTGGGAACTAACAGGAGCCAGGAGTCTAGGGACCTCAGAGCATAGGTGAGTGCCAGAGGGGCAATAGTACAGAGGTCAGATACACTGGGAGGGTACCAAACCAGGTCTTCGAGATAAACTTGGCACAGTGTATTAGGCAGCGGTTCTCAAGGGAGGGGAAAGCAAGGGAGCGGTATAGCTCGCAGCGGTGGAAAAGATAGAAGGCATCCTTAGTATGGCAGAGAAAGGGAAAATATTGCTGATGGGGGACCTGAATATGCCCGATGTTAACTGGAGCACCTTTGCTGTAGCCACATCCAAGAACAGGGCCATTCTCGATGCCCTACGGGGGCATGCCTCAGACAGCTAGTTTTGGAACCCACACGGGAGGGAGCAGTCTTAGACCTCATACTCTCAAATGGGGACAGAGAGAAGATCTCTGATCTTAAAGTGGGTAGCCATCTGGGAACAAGTGATCACCAAACAGTGTGGTTCATGATAAACTTAGCTGTAGAGTCAAGCCATACAAAAGTGAAGGTACTGGACTTCAGGAGGGCTGATTTTGTCAAAATGGGAGAGTGCCTCAGAAAAGCACTAGCAAACAGGCAAGAAGGTGGGGTGGAGCAACAATGGGGAAACATCAAAACTGTCATCACAGAGGCAACAAGCCTTTGTGTGAAGCAAATAAACAAATCAAAATGAATGAAAAAAACACTATGGTTCTCAAAAGAAGTGACGGGGAAGGCTAGGGAGAAAAAGATAGCATTCAGGAAGTATAAGGAAACACAGAAGAAGCAGGACAGAGAACTGTACCAGTTAAGGCAAAAGGAATCGGGGAAGGCAGTCAGAATAGCAAAGGCCCAAACTGAGGAAAAGATAGCCAAATCCATTAAGAAGGGGGATAAAACCTTTTATAGGTACATTAGGGAGCAAAGAAAGACTAAGGCAGGGATACTGAGGCTGAGTAAAGAGCAAGGTGGTTGGGCAGAGAGCGACAGTGAAAAAGCAGGGATACTGAATGAATACTTCTGCTCAGTATTCCCAATGGAACAGCAGGGGGAGATACCTAATCCAGTCAATAGAAGCACTCTGGATAGAGGGATTGATATTATTCCTTTCACAGAGGAAAGGATTCTGAAAGAACTCTTAAAACTGATGGTGGATAAAGCAATGGGGTCTGATGGGATTCACCCCAGAATTCTAAAAAAACTAAGGGAAGGACTAGTAACACCACTGACTACCCTTTTTGATAAACCATGGGAGGATGTTGTGGTTCCTGAGGACTGGAGGAGGCTGGATGTGATTCCTCTTCACAAAAGTGGGAGCAAGACAGTGGCAGGAAACTACAGACCTGTCAGTTTGACCTCAGTGGTAGGGAAAATGATGGAATCACTTCTGAAGGAAAGAATTGTTGAGCACCTAGAGGCCATTGGGGCACAGGACCCAAGGCAGCATGGATTCACAGCAGGAAGGTGATGTCAGACAAATCTAATTGATTTCTTTGACTGGGTGACCAAAGCAGTAAACTAGGGAGGGGCTGTGGACATGACCTACCTAGACTTTAGCAAGGCATTTGACACAGTCTCGCACAAAAGATTGATAAACAAATTAGCCAGCCTGGGAGTGGGTCCCAGAGTGGTAGCCTGGGTAAAACACTGTCTGGACAACAGGACACAAAGGGTAATAGTAAATGGAGTCTACAGTGAAGAAAGGGAGGTTACTAGTTGGGTACCGCAGGGTTTAGTACTGGGGCCGGTCCTTTTTAATGTCTTTATAAGTGACATTGCAGAGGGACTGGAAGGGAAAGTATGTCTCTTTGCAGATGATACAAAGATCTGCAACAGGGTTGATATGCAAGGTGGGGTGGAAAGGATGAAAAGGGACTTGGCAAGGTTGGAGGAATGGTCAAATGTATGGCAGCTTAGATTCAGTGCAAAGAAGTGCAAAGTAATGCACCTGGGAAACAAAAACGCAGGGGAAGAGTACACAATGGGGGGTGAGATACTGTACTGACAACAACAAAAATGGAAAGGGACCTGGATGTAGTCATATCAGATGACCTACAGGTGGGCCAGCAATGTGAGAAGGCAGTAAGGAGGGTTGGGGGGATACTGGGATGCATAGTGACAGGCATCACCAGTAGAAAACAGGAAGTTGTTGGCCCTCTGTACAGACAGTTGGTAAGACCACATCTGGAGTACTGTGTACAGTTCTGGAGACCCCATCTCTGCAAAGACATAGACAGGGTGGAGGCTGTCCAGAGGAGGGCAATCAAAATGTTGCAGGGTCTGCACCAGAAGACATATGAGGAAAGACTAAAGGAGCTTAAGATGTATAGCCTCGAGGAACAGAGGGAGAGGGGGGGACATGATAGAAACTTTCAAATACCTCAAGGGAATCAACAAAGTCCAAGAGGGTAGCATCTTTCAGAAAATGAGATGTGCAAGAACAAGGGGGCACAATTTGAAGATAGAGGGGGGACGGCTCAGAAGTAATGTGAGGAAGTGAATCTTCACAGAGAGAGTTGTAGATGCATGGAACAGCCTTTCTGAGGAGGTCGTAGAGTCAAAAACAGTGGGGGAATTCAAGAATGCATGGAACAGACATAAAGCAATTCTAGTGGGGGAGTAGGAGGAAGTAGGCTGTTGCTGGTTAACTAGGATCTGCAGCTTATCCATTAGGTACAGAAATGGGAAGACTAGGTGGGTCAAGTAGTTCTTATCTGCCATCAAATTCTATGTTTCTATGTTTTTATGTTTCTCTTCTGAAACAAAGATATATTGCCACACTAAAAATCTACTAAAAACATTTTGTACATTTTTTTTTATTTTGTATAACAACGAGTCATTGTATAATAGCAATAATGCATTTCAGGGTTTGTGTCGTGCTGGGATAACCTCACTTCTGGGGTTGTTGGATGCAACCGGCCTGCGACCTCATGCCCAACCTCCCCAGGCATGAGGTTATCCCAGCACGACACATACCCTGTCATGCGTTATTGCTTAATTGTTACTTCACTAGTGTTTCTGGAATACAAAAATTAATAAGAAGGGAAAAGCAATACAAGAAATAATGCTCCTTTTTGTTGGTTGAGTGCTTATAGTACTTGCATATTTTAACTTTTTTATTTATTTATGCACAAAAAATGGAACACTTTGTAATGGCATCTCATAAGTGACCAGAACATTTTCATTTTTTAAACTGCTGAATAAAACAAAAAACTCTTATTAAACTAATATTAGAATGGAGTAGTTTTAGCCAGAAAATAAACTTTTACTGCATAAATTATAGCTACAGTGATTTCAGATCTTTATTTTGGGTAGGATATTAAAAGAAATGATGAATCTACACTAAGGAGATTAATTTTCTAGAGCACATACTGCATGGTGAGACATTTTTTGGTATTATTTATAATTACCATACTTTCACAATGGATGAGGAAGCGAGCTTAGGGCACAACTACATAGTCATTTCAGATCTGAATAGTAGTATGCACATCAGGCCCTCCCCATTTCCTAAGCAGGGAAGAATAAATATGCTTTGCAAACATGCCGTATTTCATAGGTATTCCCTAACCACTGTACTATTCAGGATACCTGTGATTGCACTGAGTAAGAAGAATGAAAGATCAGAAGGGACTATAGTTCCAACGCCACCCTCACCCACTTCATAAACAGAATTTATTTGTAAGAATTCTGTACACACTCTACTACCTGGGGTACCTGATGATTACCTTGGTAAGTAGAAATGTTACTAGGCTTACCTTGAATGCCTGTACTGTCGTCATGTCCACTGTCTCAGCTGGTAAACTATTCCACTGGTTTGCCACCCTCTGGGTTTAAAAGTACCTCCTAACATTACCTCCACAATGTACCACCTCTGAAGGATTCCATATAATGTTGAAATGCACCACCTCTGAAGGAATCCATGCTGAAATGTATCACCTCTGAAGTACCTCGGGGGGGGGGGGGGCCTGATTATAATTAAGTGGGAAAATAATATACCACATTAGTCTGCAGGATTTTAGTCAATTACTGAGGGAATAGAGCATATTAATGAGCACCACTGTATGTCTCTATCTGGTCCCATTCAGAATTCTTTTTTCAAGTAAGAACAGGTTCACTTCCCCTAACCTCATCTTCTAAGTTACCCGTACTATGAGTATTAGCATTTTTTGCTGCTTCTTTTTGTGGACCTTCTCCAGATCAGAGTGCAAGCAACATGTGTAGACATTCAAGTGCTAGTTTTTTTCATAAATTAACACTTTTTAAAATGACATGTACAGTATATCATCCCTGCCACAATGTTGCATTACAATATAAATTTAAGTAATAAAAGGAACGAGACCTACAGTAATTGAGCATTGAACCCCAGCTCCAGGAATACAACATCGGCGATTTACTATCCAAGATGTCAGGATGATCTATTATTTCATTCTCAGTATGATTTGTTTTGAATGCCTTGTGCTGGCTAATACCATACAAAACGGTTTCCTTCCAGTACGCTAACAGTTAAAAGTAAAACCTGCAGCTCTCATTAGAAACCGAGGAACCTGCAAATGACTGCTTTTTTTTTTCCCCATAGATTTTTCATACATTTTGTCCTTGTTCGAACAAAACACATAATTCTGTTTCAGCTTTAGGAAAGTTAATGAAAAAGGCAGGACCTGGAATATAGAAAGCCTTAAGTGGCTGTGCATTCAACAAATGGAAAAGCTCTTCATGGGCTACAGTGATAAACACACTTGAAAATGTCCTCCAAACATTACCCCTACCTTATTGTTAGGTGTGTGTGGAGGGGGGCCTTTGTTTTCTTGAAAGATGATGTTGAGCTACCATTAGAAGTCTAAGGCTGGATTTTCAAAGGATAATCATTTTTATGTAGAAGCATAACTATTCAGGTTTCCCCCCATATTTACACCTTAATCAAATTTCAGGATGAAAAATAGTAGACGGTATAAAATGTCATGTCTTCTACCATACAGTTCACAACATATTTTTGGTACCATTGTCCAGGTAAAAATAGAAGTGACTTAAATTATCATGATTTAGAATACCCAAAAATAAATTTGACCTGCAAGTAGGGGGTAGTTTGTGTGTGGGGGGCAGGGGGGAAATGACTGGGATGGCTTCCCCTCCATTTAGTGCAAGTGAGGTTTTTGCGGCCCTTTAAAGAGCTAACCCCTACATGTTATATGGAGATGGACTTCACCATTCCTGTTTTAAACATCATACAGAACATCTTTCTTTGCTTGTTGCTACACTGAAAACTAAAACTGAAAAGGAAGAGAGATTCTGCGCTGCAGTTGTGTTTGATTCCATGATTAACTTCGAATACTATGAACATAAAAATTTGTCAGCAGATAAAGGCCCAAAGGTCTAGCAAGTCTGTTAAGTTTTGCAGTTAGCCCACCCCCACTCTGGTTAGGTGGGTTACTATTGTTAGGTGGGCTACCGCCCTACTATGGTTAGGTACTCCTCAGTCAAAAGGCTGAGGAGCTACTTTTGCTGCAGTGTTCATCTCTTAAAACAAGTTCTTGTCAGATCCACCACAGCTGCATAATGAAGTTTGTGAAGAAAATGGGCAGACTAGGATGGCCCCTGTGGTCCTTACCTAGTGTGAAATTGTATGTTTATGAGGGTAATGTAGTTTTGAGCTTGCACGGTCCTGTCTGATGATGTATTTCCAGACAGTGTCCCACAATGTCCTGTCATTTATTCTGACTGCTATTCTGTGACCCTCATTTCCGTGACAAGACAAAAAGAGGTGTGATGATAACTGTGTACCTCCATGTTCATATCCTAGGTCACTAAAAGAGATGAACTGCACACCAACAGGGCCACTCAATAGTTAACCTATATGATTAAAAAGCACTAGGGTCCACCTGTCCTCCACCCCCTTGGTCCAGTTAAACATTTTACCCAAGCGCAAGAATTGTTTTAAAAAAAATCATTCATGTTAAAGGCCATATCTGAAATGCTGATGTAATGTCATCAGAGATGCCTCAGCTGTGCAAACGTTATGCAGCCAGTCCCCGCCCAGAGCTAGACTAATAGGCGCATGCATGCATCGCAGTCCGATGATGCTACGATTCCTGATAAGGCTAGTAGATTGGGGTGCTATGTCGCAACATAGAAAAAAAAAGCTTGTATTTGTTCTTCATGTTTATAAAAATCCCCCTCGAAGTCCAAACAGCAGAAAGAATAAAAAATACAGACCTACGATGAGCAGACGTATGCAAGCCATACAGATCTTACCGGCTCCACAGAACTACAACTTTAGTTAGGGCTCGGCTTGCGCTGCTGCCTTTCGACTGTGCGAGTCATTCACTCTGCTCGCTCACTGCTCTGTCTCATGAGTCAGATGGGAGTGGGAGTCAGTTAGATTATTTAACTTGCACACTAGGCTTCATAGTAAAAACTACAACTCCTGCAGCGCTCCGCAGTCCATTAAGCAGTTATGCACAACAGTAAATCCTTTCCTATCTCCTGTAAAAAACACTACAAATCCAATGAATTGTTACTCTTTTAATTTAGTTGTAAAATATGGTTCAGATGCTCTCCATAAAATTTCTGGAAAGGCCCCATAGTTGCTTCAAGGCTTAGTCACGGAACTGAAGTTTCGCGATCGAGCAAACGGGAGTGCTTTCTCAGCATAAAAGCTGTAACAGACCCATGTTGGTTGTGGCCCCACATCTTTACCAATGACATCTCTCTCTCTCTGCACACTTTTCTCTCTCATTACATAAAAAGCTAATCTCGCGCCACAGAAACGAACTATTAGTAGTGCATGTGATGACCCTTGTAAGGGTGACTATGGATTTATGTGATCTATAACATGCACGCTAAGCTTCATAGTAAAAACTACAACTCCCGCAGCTCTCTGCAGTCCACCTGCTGCTCACGATTGGCTGCTGCCTCGCAGATCCCCACCTCCTGGTGCCATGATACTAACCCTCTCTGGGGACGCCGATAGGTGGCGGGTGAGGGGAGAGCGGCTTGGGGTAGGAATGCATACAGGCTGAGAGCATCTGGTATAGTATATCATCATGGCAGTACGGGCAGCAGCGAAGCTTGGATGGCTCTTGTGGTACAGGCTCTCCCGCTGAGCTCCAGGGATAGCTGCGGTGCTCCACATGCCGGCCAGAGGGGAGAGCTGCCTGTCAGTGGGAGCTCCAGCACCGCAGAAGACTGCACAGGAAGTGAGTGACACTATTAATTTAGGCTGCTGTGTCTGGGAAATAGGGGAAGCTTACTAGGAATGGAGGGTTGGTACTTGTGACTTGTATCGGTAGCTATGCCCTTGCTGTTAAGGGGAGGGGACATGTAAAGAACTGTACAAAAAAAATGCCAACTGTGATATAGTACAGTGCTGCAGTCCATAGGGACAACATGGGCGGATTGCTTCTTGGGGAGGGTCAGGTGGAGGAAAAACGGTTCCACGGACGGAACACATGATGTCAGCCCTTTTCTACATGCGAAAGGTCTGCAGGGCTCCGCCCATGCAGCCGTAAAAATGGTTTGTCAAAGTGCCAGACTCTGTCAGGTCAGTACAGCTGAAATGTAGCATGGAACTGTTTGTACTCATTTCTTATTGAACTGATTTGCACTGAAAAGCATTTTATAAACAATAAAACTATAAATGGGATAGTAGCTGGAGTGCTCCACTTAAAGTTCTCCTGCTATCCATTTTATTTACCTGGTGGAGGTATTTGCATGTTTCATCCATGTCCCCTCTCTCCCTTTTTGCCTCAAGCCTATACATATTTAGATCTGCCAACCTCTCTTTGTACATTCTATCCTGCTGTCCCTGGATCATTGTGGTTACCCTTCTCTGCACTGCCTCCCCTTTGTACCTGTCCTTTAGAAGCAGACTTCAGAACTACACACAGTACTCCAGGTGAGCATGAATTACAGTATGACCCCAATTATCCAAAAGCCCTGGGGGGCACACAATTCTTTTAGATAATCGGGGGTTTGGATAAACGGGAGTCCATTGAAACTGAACAAAACAGGAGTACAGTATGTTGAACAAAACAGGGCACAATACAGGACACTAATCACAAGCATTTCAAATTTGAAATTTATTGAAAAAGAATTGCACTAAGGTCTGTAATAAATATGTTTTAACACATTAAAAATGTTAAAAGTTCAGCACAGTAAATGTAAAGGCAGCAAGAAGTTACGGACTTGAAGCAGCAAGCATAGGCATAGGTAGTAGCAAGCAGTGCATTTTAAATTAAAGCAAGCAGCAGCATTATAAAATCACAGTGGCCAGCAGTACAGTAAAGTAATGAGGCAGCGCAGTGAGGCATATTAAATTCAGCAATTAGAAACCAATTAAAAATAGTAGGAGCAGTACAAGCATGCTGAGCGGCAGTGACATTAATGCTAACAACTTGCAATCAGTTAGGATACAAATGCAGCATGCAAGTTCAAAAAACATTTTAAATGCCTAGCAGCACACATTAAGCAATATGGCACCAGCTTCATACAGAACACATTTAAAAGACAAATTAACATCATAGCTCTCGTCATAGCAAGAAGTACCAGCACACAGTTAGTTATGATAGATACGATTTTAAACTCATAGGGGCTAACAGGGTGTTGAACAAGCATCTGTAACATGAAATGCAGTTAGACAGTTACAAAACTAAAAATCTCAGTGACTGCAGCCGTCTTTTTTTATTTATTCATTTTTTCAATTGCCTGCATTCTCAGCTTTTGTATCAATAACGTGTGCAGGTAGTCTGTGCTGTCCTGACTGTCTAGCCACAGGATACATTTATTAAAAGCCTCTACAGCTTTTTAGGCTGTGGGTACCTGAGCAGTCAGTGTGACTTGCTCGTTCTCATCTTTGTCTCCGGTTGCCTCCATTACCTCTGGGATGTTCTGTGCTATGCTGACAATGTCATTATCGTTAGCTCGCAGTATCCGTTGTTGCTGGTGTCACATTCTTCCTACTCCTGGACCGCCTCCGGTGAACAGTCTGTTTGCTGGGCCATGGCATGCAATTCTGTGTTTGCCTCAGGTTGTTGCTCAACTACAACAGGGTCAGCTTGCGGATCATGCTGCACCTCTGATTTTTTTCCAGCATTTAACAATTGTCTCCTGTCTATCCCCTGACAAAGACTCTGCTAACAGGTAGCAAGCGTCTTTAATTGTTAGTTTCCTTGTGGCCTCAGTTAGGGTGAGCTGCTCATTTTCTTCAGCCAGGACAGCTGCTAAAAGTTTTACTGAGTACAACCTCTTGAGTGCTGCTAAATTGCCTTGGTCCATTGGTTGTAGCTTGGAGGTTGTGTTTGCAGGTAAAAAGAGACAGCAAAAACCTATGTCTGCCGAAGTGAGCTTGTCTGAATCAGGGTGGGCAAATTAGAAGAATCACATGTTGGAGGAGGTTTAATGACTGCAAATGATTGTAAGCTGCTGGAACAAATTCAGAATGGAACCATTGTTTAAATATGCTGGCATCCATCCAGGAATTGCATTGCACAGTATAGCTAACAGGAAGGGTTTGCAGACGTATGCAAGCCATACAGATCTTACCGGCTCCACAGAACTACAACTTCAGTTAGGGCTTGGCTTGCGCTGCTGCCATGCGACTGTGCGAGTAGCTCGCTCTGCTCGCTCGCTGCTCTGTTTTGCAAGTCAGATGGGAGTGGGAGTCAGTCAGATTATTTAACTTGCATGCTAGGCTTCATAGTAAAAACTACAACTCCTGCAGTGCTCCGCAGTCTGCCTGCTGCTCACAATTGGCTGCTGCCTCGCAGATCCCAGCCTCCTGGTGCCATGATACTAACCCTTTCTGGGGATGCTGATAGGTGGCAGGTGAGGGGAGAGCAGCTCGGTGTAGGAATGCATACAGGCCGAGAGCATCTGGTATAGTATATCATCATGGCAGTACGGGCAGCAGCGAAGCTCGGATGGCTCTTGCAGCACGGGCTCTCCCGCTGAGCTCCTGGGACAGCTGTGGTGCTCCACATACCAGCCAGAGGGGAGAGTTGCCTGTCAGTGGGTGCTCCAGCACCGCAGAAGACTGCACAGGAGGTGAGTGACACTATTAATTTAGGCTGCTGTGTCTGGGAAAAAGGGGAAGATTGCTAGGAATGGAGAGTTGGCACTTGTGACTTGTATTGGTAGCTACGCCCTTGCTGTTAAGGGGAAGGGACATGTAAAGAAATGTACAAAAAAAATGCCCACTGTGATATAGTGCAGTGTTGCAGTCCATAGGGACAACATGGGCAGATTGCTTCGTGGGGGGAGGGT
The DNA here is from genome assembly GCA_016271365.2 of Neoceratodus forsteri. NCBI lineage: Eukaryota > Metazoa > Chordata > Ceratodontiformes > Ceratodontidae > Neoceratodus > Neoceratodus forsteri. Next base: position 562,557,345 of record CM057458.1, read on the forward strand.
CAGGCCGAGGAAAAACAGTTCCACGGACAGAAAACATGACGTCAGCCCTTTTCTACATGCATAATGTCTGCAGGGCTCCGCCCATGCAGCTGTAAAAGTGAGCCCCTCAGCAAAGAACTTCAGTTACATTGTACTAGAAATGCACTTCAGATCATCATGCATCCAGCTGTCTTTAGTGCCCACCCTGAAAGAACACCTGATAGTTATCAACTCCAACAACACTCTGAAAAGAGTTTTGCTTATTTGATAATGTAACTGTGAATATATCAGTTATTCAGAAACTTTCCTTACTTTTTTCTTGGTTTCCTCATTGGTGCGTAATGGCAATAAATATGATACTATCTATGTTGCCTTATTGTCTTTGGTTCATAAATATACAGGCATAAACAAGATGAAATTGTCATTGTGGTCTGTTCTCTGCTGTAAATACAGGTCCGATGCAATTCATATAGACCAGAATCTGCAAGGGAGCAAATCCAGAATGGAGCCCATAGCCCTCCTTCATTCAGGTAAAAACAGGCCTTAATCTTCTTTTGTAACATGACAATGTGACAGCATCCCCCCCAAACATTCCTGCTGGGATCTTAGATATAAATAATGCACGGATGCAGGTGCATGTGGTTGATGTGCCTACATCCAGGCATTTGGACATTCATCTCAGCCATTTACAGCACCGTTACTTTCCAAACACATACTGTACAGTATGTTGAGACACCAAAATATGACTTTTTATAGTTTTACACTAATTACCAACACTGATTTTTGTTGTTAAGAGTGCAGTGTGATTTGAATAAGATTACATAAAAACACTGAAGTTTGCTGACAGATTAAGGACATATGATTTATTGAGTCTGCCTGATGCAAGGCCCAAGCACCTGAAGCTACATGCCACTCTGCCCTCCATCTCAGATACCCTTCCTTTAACTTAATTACACCCACTATTGAAGCTATCCATGGATTTTGTGCTTAACAAATACTCTGGTATCTTGATCCACCCCTCCACTACTCTTTTGTGAAGAAGAACTTTCTGGCATTTGAGGCTGATTCCCCTTGTAATGCAATAGTAGCACTGATTTCTCCAAATGGGGATTGGGGGGGTGAAGGTGCAGGAAAACTAGTACAGTATCTGTACAAAAGTATTAACTGCTGATGATTAGAGTTGCCAGATATCATCTGCTTGGCTGTCTTCTGCCCTATAATAAAAATGAGCTTTCTTTTTAGGGTTATAGGTGCTATGAGCAACTTTGAAGAGTTCAGGAAAGCATTCAACTGCCCAGAGACATCGAGAATGAATCGAGGTGAACAGTCATGTCGTGTTTGGTAGATCGGCCATGCACTCAAAAAAAAACCCAAAAGAAACGGAAGCCGTTGAACATCACTGTGTTTCTAAATTAAATTGAATACTGTATCTACTATTTTCTGGAATGCATTTAATGGTATGCAGGGTTCATTGTAGGTACTGTATTATATTTACTGTCAATATAGGTCAAGTCAGTTCAAAGGTACAGCTGAATTTTCAGCAAAAGGTAATAAAACAGGAATCATTATATTACTCTTATTGGGGTCATACTCATGCAACTGTGAGAAATCTTGCTCTTTAGTCTGTGGCCTTGCCTAGAATGGACAGTGAACATGGAAATATCTACAAGAAATGCATTATCTCACATATTGTATATTGCCATGATACAGTAATGCGTATTGGGCAATGCATATTGGGCTGGCTAGGATTCTGGCTGGATTATAAGGTGCTAAAAGGTCCACACAAATAGTCTGTTTAAGGAAGAGACAGTAAATGAGAGAACCTGCTTTCCCTTCCCTGGGCTCATCTGTGTGGCGTGTCACTTGTTTGAGTCCTGCAAAAACAGTTCACTAATAAGTTGATGACCATGTTTTATGTTATAATGACCCAAAATGAGTAATTTAGGTTAAATGAAAAATCCTCAGTGCAAAAGCATTGGGGGTGTATTGCCAACTGACTAGCACCTAAATGTAGCTTGATACTTTGGTGCTGAGTTGTTTTCTTTACTAAAATACTGAAACATCCATACTATAGTGTCAAAGATGAGTAAACCATTTGTGAGACTATTGTAATCAATCCTGTGTACTGTGGTTTGAATCATTCCTTACAGACAGGACTTTACGAATACAGTATTATAAGCACCTGCAATAGTTGTGCTGCCATTTCTTATTGTCTTCCATTCTTCATTTTATTTGTAGGCCAAAAGAGTCTGTTGCACTGCCTTTCAACATAAACAAGTGCATTTAGTCTTCTACAGAATTATTCTAAATCAGTGGTAGTCAGACATAAACTTCAAGGCCTCAGCCTTAACATTTTAAAGTTATGCTAGACAATGTATACAAAGGAAAAGCAGAAAATATGCAATGAATGCCTCAATAAATTATATTTCCCTTTCAAATATAGATATGGCCTTTTACTATAAATGCTGTGTAATTAGTGAACTAGTGGATGCTTTTTCCTAAATAATCATAATAAAGTACAGTTATTGTAAACTTAGATATAGAAAGAACTAGTAGTTGAAAAATGGATTGATGGAGAAACTTTTCATTTTACCTGCTGATTTTTAACCTTTTCAAGTCCAAAGAGTAAAAATGCTTGTTTAAGTGTTTCAGCTCTGTAGGCCATATTCATAAGTGTATGTATGAGAGACAGAGAGAGAGAGAGAGAGAGAGAGAATGTATTAGAGTGGGAATGGATTACAGTGAGAAAGAAAGAGAGTTACACATGTATGATTTTATGAAAGAATATAGACCATTGGTTCATCAAGTTCTTTCTCCCACCAGCTCAGTGGTAATAACTTGTCACAATATTTTCAAGAGTTAGCTTAGAACAGTCCCACATTTTAGTTACTTTTTTCTTAAATGAAATAATACCATTTCAGTGCTAGCCAACCTGCACTGCAGAATTTTGGTGGAACATTTTTGGTGGCTAGAGTAGTTTGATGCAGTGCGGGTTGTTCATAAAATGGTTATATTCAGATTTTTGTTATCAAGGTATATGATCATTTAAGATAGTTCTAACCTTTTTAAGAATCGAACCCTGTGTGTCATGGGGAATATCTTCACAAGTGCTATACAGTAATTAGCAGGAACCTTAGCCACTATTTCCAAAGGGAGCACACATGACAAATTGTCTGCACTCAACATTCAAGCCTCTTTATGAGGGAAATCCTCACTGATGTGTTAGATTTGCAAGGATTTACTTCACAAAGCTTAAAGTCTCAATATGGAGAGCTTAGCTAGAATTTATATAACAAGTGTTTTAAATGTCTACCCATAGTAAATACTGAATATAAGAAAAAAACAATAAATACCGAATATAAGAAAAAAAAAAAAAGATGAACCCAATGTATAGTTGAAGGCTAGGCAGTGGTTTCAGAGGAACATACTGTATGCCCAACTTTTTAATGAAAGTCAATGTCAACATTGCAGCAAATACTTCAAGTAGGACTCTGCAGAACAATGGAGAACCACAAAAACAGTTTTCACTAAATTCTCTTCTGGAATGGCTCTTCTTGTTACTCTGTGAGCTATGCTTTCAACATCACCAAATACTGTAGTAGTATTTTTTTTCTAAAATATTATAGTATCATCAAGTATGTCAACAACATAAAGTTTAAAAAAAAGGTTTATCTGATTGTTGCAGGGGAGACATGTCACAAACAATTTTTGATTATATCATAAGAGCAACTGTAAGTTGGAAAAGTAGACCAGAGGTAAATACAGTGAGTGAAATATATTGTCCACAACCAAAGATGTCTACCACAGTATTTGTGATAGCCAAGATAGCTGTATTATATCAATTTTTAATGGTTGAATTGACTTTCAAGTCAACAAAGAAGTGCATGTTTTCTTTAAATCTAAGATATCCACATACTTTTATAAATGCAAATTGAATGACTAGGGCTATACTCTTACTGTTATTGTAAATGGCCAGTGTAGACATTTCTATAGGATACATGTCTGGAAACTTGCTGTGCAGTTTCCTAATTGTGCTCACAAAAACAGCTGGTTAGGAGATAGGGAGACTGTTTCTCTGTAACTGTCATTTGTAAAGATGTATCTTGCAAAATTCATTTTTAAGAAATGCTCTTCCACATTTTCAACAAAATCAAGGACAGTAAGTGTTATGATGCATATAGAGAATAATGTATGGGGAACCATACACAGCAAGTCTTTGTTTCCATTGAGGGGTTGAGATGACAGCATATGAACTTCAAGAGCGAAGCTCGAGAAGTCCATGCTGTCATCTCAACCTAAAATGAAAACACATGCCGAGTTGTATGATTGCCCATATTTTATTTTATATACTATATGGTTTTTCACACCGTAGTAACAGACCCCCGCTGAAGTGAAAACAATAAATCTTGCCATTTCTTTGTTCTGTTCAATTATCAAAATCAAATTTACAGACTTTCAAAAGTTAAAATGTGCAACTTTGGGCACTGGATGGTTAGTAAATTGCCAGGTGTGGCATAAATGAGAAATTTAAAATTGTATGACCTTTGAACTGTGCAGAACAACTATTCGGAATGCACACTTTGGAATGTGCACAATGGTTTAGAATGTGCTTAACAAGGATTTTGAGCAGGCTGATTTTTAAACAGAACAAAGGCTAACCATATACTATAGTAGCTTTCTTTGCTAGAGACATGTCTTGCAGTTCTGAACCCTCACAGCAACCTAGTTATCAGTTATATTTAGTGTAAGGCTTGGGGGAGATGGAATGTAATCAGGCTCATTCTTGTGCAGTTCAGTACAAGTTATAAAATAAACATCTGAAAAAGGAAATTGTGAAGCCTTTGTAAAATTTTACAATTGCTGAGACACCCTTTTCCCTTTATTTTTATCTCATGATATATTGTTAGGCCCCAAACCACAAAGGTGAAAACATGTAGCTTCACACCCGTGGAGTGTCACACAAGTACAGCATTCATGAAGTATGTCCCGTATCATGGGTGTGAAGAATTGGGGTCAGAATAGGACCAGATAGCAGAAATCTAAATGGATGGCTGGTCCAGGGCTAGAGTTGATCTTCTGTTCATTTGGGATAATGGGATCCAGAAATAAAGATTCACTAAAAATAAAAAAAAGCCTTTGTGACCTCCCGCCTCGATTACTGTAACTCCTTGTACCTAGGGCTAGCAGGGGTTGATATCCACCACTTGCAGCTGGTGCAGAATGCTGTGGCCAGGTTGTTGACTGCTTTGTCACGATCCAGCCATATTACTCCTGTGTTGTGTGAACTGCACTGACTGCCAGTTCAGTGGCGGATCACCTTTAAGGTCAGCTTGCTGACCTATAAAGCCCTACATGGACAGGGTCCAAGCTACTGCAAGAGCACCTTCATCCCTACTGCCCTCTCCGACCTCTCTGCTCCACCAATGAGAGATTGCTAATGGTTTCCAGGGTTCAGCTGAAGTCATCTTGGGCTCATGCATTTGAATTTGTAGCTCTTACCCTGTGGAACTCTCTACCTCACCGGATACAAGAATGCCAGACTGTGGAGAGCTTTAAAACTGCTCTAAAAACTTATCTGTTTGCACTTGCTTTTCCTGATTGTACTGATTGGTTGAGTTCTGTTTGTGGATTTTATGGCTTATTGTCTATTACTGTTTTTAATGTACAGATGCTATGATCTTTTGGAATAGAGCCTTTTTAAAAATAAATCAAATTGAACTGAATTAATTAGACTGACATCCCACAGCTCTCCATGCCAGCTCAGAGGGCTGAAGGCAACCAGCACCAGGACAGATCGTGCCTCAGAAGGGTCCTGGTAGCACAGGAGGTTATTTATACAGAGAGCAGATGGTCATCCCTGCAGGATTTCCACCTTACATAATGCCATTACCCTCTACTTTCTGCTCCCAGTGTGGAACACTGCACTGAAATCACATGGAAGTGCATTCACACCCCTGTGGTTGCCTCCAGCCCATCTGCTGGTGTAGATACAAGGCAAGCACAAATACAAGGGGATACCCCCAAATGAACCAAGTGTTCCACATAGTGTCCTGCATGTATGGAGGGGGCATTCTGCATATTTTCCTGGTCCTCTGCATTAGTGGGAGGGCCAAGACACCTTTGTGGATTTTGACCTTGAGTGCTACCTCTTATATAAAAGGACAGCCTGCACTTGGAATAGATAATTGTATTCAGATTTAAATGATTTCTTCTGCAAAAAGCATTACTCAATTATATTGAAATCAATAGATGCACAGCAACCCAACCTCAATGTTTCAGTTCATGGCCATATCCAAGGATCAATCAAGTACTTATTCTCCTGTTGGATCTAGTAATAGTTTTCATCTAATATTGCCTCATATTATTTATCTTTGGTTTCCAGAAAACAATACTAATTTGTTGCAGTTTGTGCTTCAAGCTATGTTTGTACAAGCACCACTGTTTGCAGTAGCATCTGTGGTGAGAGTTATGACACACCAACTGCAGTTTTCATAGTAATTACTGCCTGGAATTACATCCAGAAACTCATTGCTGTCACATTATGGTTTTTGATTTCTACAGGGACTTGAACCAGTGGCATCAGGAATAGAAGGTCTGCACACAAATGTGTTTCCTTAATTTTAATGCACTGAGCCTTTGTGCTAGTCACAAAATAAAATATTGATAGTGCCTTGTCTGGTCAGTCAATTGTAAGAAACAGAGCAAGTTGAGAAAACCCAAGCTTGCCAGAGGTATGATGACTAAAAGATAAGATTGACTCCACTCAATGTCTGCTGGTACGGACAAATATTGACTAAGCTCAAGATCACCATAAAGTTTCAGTGTGATCCTTGTTTGACTTAGAAGGATGAATACAGTTACACTTTAGTGTATATCTGACATATTCAGGCACGAAGTCCATGGCTATGCCAACATGCATTAAGGAGACCTCTGATATTTGTTTTGGTAGAGGGGGATGTCTTTGTCTGTGCACCATCACCATATGCAGCTACATAACTAAGAACGATGATGTCATGTTTACAAAAATATGGAACAAACACTTTTCAAGAGGAGGATTTGAGTGTGTGCAAACTGTATGATGAGCCTGCACTTAAGGATTGAGTTTTCTGGGATCTAGGCCATTTAGGAAGATTCCACAAGTTGTCCTATATATACATGACTGGTAGAAAGACAGAATTATTGCCCACAATGTAAACACTTGAGGGTGGGAAATAAGTCTAAATTATTCCTAAGGAATGCATTTAAAAGAGAATGAATATTATTGACTTTGGTGCACTGTACCTACATGTGTGACTCCCCTACCCCACTCCCCACCCTCGAAAAATGTCTACCTTTTGGTTTCCTTTTGATTTAACCTGATTCTCAGGGTTTAAAACTAAATGAACCTTTTTTTTAATTCTATCCACCTCTATCAGCAAATACTCAACAATATTCAACTTATATGTGGACTTACAGTATTTCTGAAGTTATACCCTGATAATCTGTAATGCCCTAGTTAAATTAAACACATTATTAGTGTGCATGTGTGTGATTTGGTGCTCCCTTTTTATAAGTTATTTTCTCTATGATTCTAAAATTTTAGAAGTGTATTCATTAGTTATTGGTTTCCTAATGTTTCTTAACAACAAATGAAATTGCCATTCCATGTTTGACTGTGCCCTATGCGTTGAACAAACATTTATGGCTAATGTTTGTTAACAAGTTGAACCAATAATTAAATTTTCAACAGATGTTTGCATAGTATGAATAATATCAATTTTCATTTGAAATGTGGTTGCAGTAAGATAACGATATCCTCACCAATTTCAAACTTAAATGTATATATATACATATATTCTGTGTAGGAATTTAACTTATAAGTTCTGTTGCACTGTGGTGGTATAATAATAGGATGCTTCATCCAGCCTTTTTCTAGTTTATTAAGAACTCAGTGTCTAAAAGCTTTGTGAAATAAATAATTCATTTAACCATGTTACGCTCCAAATGTGAGTTTTTTTAATCAGTAGTTGGCTTAGCAATATGTGTTACAGGAATGTTGTTGAAACAGACTATTTTATTAGTCAGGTTTAGATACATGTATTGTAGAATCACTGGTATAATGCGAAATTGAACTTATATGCCAAGAGTTACAATTTGAAATGGTACAACTTACTATACACCAGGGTTGTTTGATGAAAATAGAAATGAATAAAAGATGTGAAACAAATTCTGTCAAATGGAGAAAGCAATGTAGGATGAATTTCAATGGGTATGGCCATATATACATCTTCATACTGTAGGTACGCCGCTTGACAGCAGTTTAAAGAGCCACTGATGCCTGGAAAAGAACTATAAGAAACATAATATCTGGCCATGAAGCACATTGTATTTCTCATTAGCTCTGCATTTCTTATCCCCATTATTTATTACTGAAGTCATATGAATGTGAACAGTGTAGTTGTTCTTTGAGGGTACATTGATTCCTATTGCTTCTTCCCTACCTGACGTTATAATACTCTGCTTGTTGCATTACAGTTATTCCCATCGCAACAGACTGTCATGTCACAAGAGAGCATTATAATTTCAAGTAGGGAGTAAACTATATTGGAAAATGAACTCTAAGGGATAAATGTCTTGCTTTTGTGGGAATTTCTTCAGTAATAAATAATAGAGAGGGCAAATATTGAGAAGATATATGAAATACAAGCTGAACAGTGTTTAAATATTATGTTTTATAAAGAATTCCCAAAGGTGTCAGCTGCTCTTTAAAGTTAATTACTAAAACACAATTATAGATGTGCAGAATCATCACTATAGATAGGGCAGGCTGAGTAGGCACTTTATTGTTAAATAATATTTTTGGCCATTTGTGGCTTGACTGTCTTTTACGCCAGGGACCTGACCGAATACTCATCCATTGTGTAAAGATTTTGAAAACTGCCACATCTGGTAAACATTGGCCAACTAGTTTTAATAATAAAAGGGGGATCAGAAAAGCAACATTCACCAGTTTAAGATAATTTTTTGTAAAGGCACACTTGCAGAAAACATTTCCAGACTTATAGAATCTGTTTTAATGCCACAAGTAAAACAGCCAGAGACATCTCCATCCAGGACACTCCAGATTTTCTCAGAAAACTGAAACTAATACTGAAGCAACCTCTAAATATTGTCATGCCCACCATGGTTGTCAATGTCCATGATCCAAAACCTTCCTTGAAGATTGTGTATCAGCTCAGAAGAATTTTTTTGCAGAAAAGGTCACCTGGGGAAGACATTCCTAATAACGACTTCAGCAACTGTAATGCAGCTGTTTGGCATAACTGTTATAAACCATTTCCCAATGTGGTATATTCCTGTTTCTGTACTCTGTTGTTGTTTCTTCCCTTGGATCTTGCCTGGAAAATGATCCTTAGTCCAGTGCACTTACCCAGTAATCAATTAAAAATAAAATAAGAAATACATAACATGAATAATACCATCACAAGTCTAACAATAGTTATTCTGACTCAAAATAATGTTTCATTTAATAATAGACATTTTTACAAATCATGGGTACCACTATATGGGTACTCAGTTGGTGCCACAACTTGCAAACCTTTTTGTGGCTCAGTTGGAAAACATTTTCTCAATCACGAGCCCACAAACTACCACTGTATTGTGCATTTGCTACATAAAATACATATTCCTCATTTGAACAGGAGGCAAATATATACTTTAGCAGTTTCTGTAAACCACACCATGGAATACTCTACCACCAGAAAAAAATCAACATCATAATATATGTCAAAGAAGATGGGAATATATAGTAGTACCTTCTTACATAACTTAAAAACAAGGATCAACACAAATATCTGCACATCAGTTTCCATCTTAGTCACATAAAACAATCTCTAATTTTCAGTTAGGCAACCCAGTATTACACAATATGCTCAGAAGAAGAGATGAAAGACAGCCACCTTTTTTTGTAAACATATTTTATTGAGGTACTTCACAAAACAAAACAAAAAAATCAGACAGAGACAGATACATATCAGGATAACCAAAGTATGACATCATACTACAGAAGTATCAATCTAGGTCCATACAGCAGAAACCACTTCAAATTGAGAACAGGATTTCCCACCCAATAATAGACTATCACAGTATTTCTAGATACTGTTCCAAAGATGCTGCTGTTACAAGAAATATAACCCCCATTGTGCCTGCCCACCTCAGTAGGTAAGTATGATACAAACACCAGGCACTTATACAAGAGCTCCAGATACAGCTGATCAGACTACATTGCAGTTTCATTATTGCTGATGGCATGAACCATAGGATCCCAGCAGGTTTGATGGAAAAGCACATTCTGCTCAGTGGCCTTAAGGTGGTAACTTTCAAGTTTCATAGATACTGTAGTAGCAGATTGTTTAGCCAATGAGCTACAATGGGAGGTGAAGAACTAACCAGTGCTGTGCATAGTCTTCTATCCATTAACCAGTGTGATATCCCAGAGTCTGTGTCGGATTCTCACCACACTCCCAGGGCACAGGGGAGAACCTATCCCTAATATAAAGTCTGAGGGCTGCCTTGGGAGGTCACAGTTTAAGATTTTTTCCATACACTGCTGCACCTGTGTCCAGAAAGAGGCAATCTTGTTACACATGAGCACCATATCCAAAGAAATCCCCTTCTTCCATGTGACATTTTGGGCAAATCAGGTCATATGTAGATTTAAACTGATGAAGTTTTTGCAGAGTGAGAGAGGTTCTGTAAAAAAATTGAGTTGTATTCTTCTTAACTTATTTGAAGAAGAGCAGGTATGGGCATGCTTTAAAGCAGCTTGACATTTCCTTTCTGCCTGAACCAGGTCTAAATGTTCACTCCAATATTCTTGCACCCCTACTCTTGGTCAGGGAGCAGTACCAACAAGAAGTCTGTAAATAGAGGTTAATGATTTAGACCCTTGCTGTGTCCGAAAGAGAATTTCTTCAATGGGGGAAGCTATAAGTGTGCTGTTAGAATGATACTGTCTAACTCTTACATGAGCAAAGAAGTCACCCACCTGAAGACAGAATTCTTGCTTAACAAAGCTAAAAAATTTCAGGACTCCCCCCCCCCCATAAAGATCTGCCACTCCAATTAATTCCCTCCTTCTTAATCAGAGTGAGGCCTGGTGTTGCTGCACATTGTATCCCTGTATCCTTCTCAATGTTGCCACCAGACCCACCCTCAAGGATACTCCTGGAGTTTGCTGGATTAAATTGTGGGTTCCTAACTAGATTCTAACAAGATGACGAGTACAGGGATTGCCCTTATGAGGGAAGGGAAGGGCATTTAGTGATGGCAGCAAAAGCTCATGGATCAGACCATCATCATATACCTCTCTCTCTCTAGACTCATCCAGTCAGGGAGAGTTGCCCCTAGATCCCACTGCCAGGAGAGCCGGCAGTGCTGCCCATTAGTGATACCTCATATTTAGCAATGACAGCTTGCTTTTAGTTAGCGGAAGCTGAAGGACAGACCTGGGGATGAATACAAATGTTCCACCCCACATAAACCTATGCAAAATACTATTGAGAGACTTGAAAAATTTTCTGGGACTCTAATAGGCAAGTTTTGGAATTAATAAAACCATTTGGTTAGTATGTTAATTTTGATAGTAATAATTTGACTGATTAAAATAAGGGGTAGACCGTCCCACCTCTCAGAGTCTTGCTTAACTGTGATCTGCAACCTGGTGCAATTGTCATGGAACAGCCTTTGCCCACTATTGCTAATGTGCACACCAAGATATATTAGGAAGCTGACCACCCTAATATTCAAAGGGCTATTAACCAGTGTCTGGTGTGGCCCCTTCCCCACAGGTAAAATCTCACTTTTTGTCCAGTTAATTTTATGACTAGATATTGTACTGTATTCAGTCAAGATTTTGGTGTACCCATGGAATGCCCTCATCAGGCTTCTCCAAGAACATCAATAAATCATCTGCGAACAGCAAAATTTTGTAACGGTGGACACTGATTTGAAAACTGATAACTCAGAGATCTTCCCATATAACAACTGCTAAGAGCCCCAGAGAGAACACGTAAAGAAGTTGTGATAGGGGGCATCCCTGACGAGTATTTTGGGTTAAGATGAAGGGTTGAGACAGCCTCCCATTTGCCAAGACTTAAGCCATAGGGTGCTGATAAGGTGGATATCCAGTTAAGCATATTGCTTCCAAGGCTGAAATTTTTAAGTCTTAAAAACATGTAGCCCCTTCACATGGTCAGAAGACCTTCTTAGCATTTAGGCCAAGGATAGCTACCTCCTTTTCTGCCCCTGAGCAGCCCACCAAAAGGATATTCAAGGCTTTATGCACGAAGAGAGCAAAAAACTCCACACATGCAGAGCAAAGGCATGCAAAACTGTGGAAATGCAAGCGCAGCATATTCACAGTCAAAATGTCTGCAGGTGTGGAAAATCACAAAACAGGCAAGTTGCAAAATTCTGCAAGTGCTAAAAATCCGCAACATGTTTTCCACTGATGCGGACATAATATAAAAGGCCCAGCAGACAGAATAACAGCAGGTGATCCATATTAAGTGGAGCAGGAGACTTTAACAGTCTTGCAAATGTTGCAGCAGAAACAGCACTCCCAGAGAAGCAAGCAGCCAGTCCCACAACTGAGACCATTGTAGTACCACCTGTGCCAGCAGGACCTTGCAGCCAGTGACAATATGAATCTGTTGGCTGTGTCTCTGAGGTGTTTCTTTCTACTGCATCTGTAGCATACACTTCTGCCTGTTATCATCCCTACCTCTACTGTCTGTGGAGGATTCCTTTATGGGTCGCACAGGGCCATGTGGTTGTGCTTTGTTGCCTTTCAATGGAAATTTGTGCTAGTTTTGGTGTAGCAACTGACACTACTATACAGCCCACAGGTTTGCTGCTGTTTGGTGCTTGAACCCTCACTATGATTGTTTCCCAATTGTTAGTGCACTGCCTTTTGTTCAGGGTGGGCTACACCTCACTCTCCTTGGTGCAGCATGTGCAGAACATTTTTTATGCAACTGCAGAAAAACAGAGGCTGAGAATAGCCTTTAAGGGGATATGCCATACTTTACAATGCTATTTTTTGAGCAGGAATTATTTGCAGTCTGCTGTATATTTTTCCATGCCTGTGGGCTTTTTGTGTATATGACACAGTGCAATTACCTCCATTTTTCCACAACTGTGCAAATTTTGGGGACTTGCACATTTTTTCCCCTTCAAAGTGTTTTGTGAATCCTGCCCACTGTGTTTACCTTAATGCCCCAGGACAAACCTTGCCTGGTCTGAGTGTATTATTTGGGGCATAATATTCTCCAATCTGTCTGCCAACATCTGGGCCATAATTTTATAGTCAGCTGTGAGCAGAGAAACTCGTCTGTATGACCCACACATTGTTAAATCCTTACCAGATTTTGGGAGGACTGTAATGGTAGTGGACGGTGTGTGGGGTGGGGTGGAGGTGGGGCAAATCAGATTTCAGGGTCTCTGTAATCGTATCACCAAATGGCTCCCATAATTCATCAGTCAAAATCTTATAAAAATCAACTGGGAACCCAACAGGCTCCAGGGCCTTCCCCCTTTTAAATGCTTTATGGCTTGTATGATCTACCAATTAAAGTCGGTGTCAAGATTATCTCTGTTATCAGAATCTACAACAGGCAATGAAGCCCACAATAGAAAGGTCTGGATTGCTGCCTCTGACACCTGTGACTCCAAGGTGTATACATTTTGGTTGAACCCCCAGAAGCACTTCCCTATGTCCTCATCAGTGTGTTTAAGCTCTCTATTTGTAGCCCATATACTGGCAACATCTTTGATACTTTCCCTATGTCTGAGCTGCCATGCTAACCACTTTCCACAGGAATCTCCTTCAAAATAAGTGGTGGCTTGATTTAACAATATTGCACTCTAATTTAGAACTTGGTAACTGGTTAAACTTTCATTTTAATATTTGCATCCTGATGCACCCCATGAGCAAAGGATCAGCCGTACGCTGCTTTCGGCTAGAGCAATTTGTCACTCCAGGTTTACCAGAAGCTGATTTTCAATTTTCCTTTTGTGCCTAGCATACAATATGATAACCTCTCCTTAGAACAACCTTATGAGTTTCCCATCTGGTTGAAGCAGGTGTGACACCCCCCACCCCCAATGTTGGGTCAGTTACTTTTTCTATTACATTCTATTACTTTTGGAAACTTGTTCCAGAAAGCTCAATATCATGTAGGATGGAGAAGTACTGGAAAGTAAGCACACTCATAGTTACAATTACTTATGTCTTTTTATACTAAAGAAATACGTAACTGTAACTGATTGCATTTATTTGAAAGTAACTAGTAACTAACCTATTACTTTCAAAAAATGTAATCTGTTACAGTTATTTATTTTTGTATTGTTTTTGTATAAAAAGAAATAAGTAACTATAATTGTAAGGTGTATTACTTTTTCTAGTACTTCTCCACCCTTGCTAGTGACTGCACAGAGCTTCCTGGAACAAGTTTCCAAACGTAATAGAAAGTAATAGAAAAAGTAACTTACCCAACACTGTCTCCCCAGGGATTATTATAAAGAAACTATTCTATCTACCTCAAATGTGTGTTATAAATTCAGGCTTCTGTACTAGTACTGGGTCTCATTTCTAGGCCCTACTAGTGGCAGGTATGCCCATTTACTTAAGTTGAGCAGAACTGGTGCACGATCAGTAATGGCAATGGGGCCATGTTGAGTGGAGTATATGGGGGCCACTAGAAACTGGGAGAGGAGGATCACATCTAGGCTGATATCAAGTAAAGTAAAAGTAAAGTAACATTTGATTTATATAAGGTGCTCTTTCATAGCTCAGGGCACCTTTACAATATATCTACAATAACGTTAACAATATTATAGTTAAAAACAGTAAAACAGCAACAATCATTTCAGTAGTTACCCGCCAAGTGCGAGTAGTATGTATTCCCTACCTGCTGGGGAAATAAACCACCATAAATCAACCAGGCTGTAGTCTGCAATAATATCCATAAGTGCTTTTGTGTTTCTGCACACAGGTACAAACACTCTGGATGACCTTTCTAAAACAGTATCCTGTACACAGTTATAGTCCCCACACAAGAACCAGGGTCCTACAAAATCTGTAATTTGTACCTTCAGTCATTGAAACAATTCTGGGCATTCCATATTGGGGCCATAGACAGAGCCAATTGTCACTTTGTGCTCCATATTCACCAGGACTTGTACCAAAACAAACATCCCACCCAGGTCTGTGCAGAACTTGATGACCATCCCAGGGAATCTAAGCCTGAATCAAATGGCTGCACCCTGAGCCTTTCAGAAGAAGTAAGCCCCATACAACTTGCCCCCGTTCTTACTCATATCAGCATCTTCCTTTTCAGTCACGTAGGTTTCCTAAAGACATATAACATCTGTCTACATAGCCTTAATTTTGGTCAGCACACTATCGCATTTAACGTGGGACTAAAGCCCATTTATACACCAGGACCTAATTATAAAAATGGTTTCAGTCATTATTAATTGTATCCTTTATGTTTC
The DNA here is from genome assembly GCA_016271365.2 of Neoceratodus forsteri. Taxonomy (NCBI): domain Eukaryota; kingdom Metazoa; phylum Chordata; order Ceratodontiformes; family Ceratodontidae; genus Neoceratodus; species Neoceratodus forsteri. The sequence continues at coordinate 562,572,861 of CM057458.1, forward strand.
TATGTTTAATCCCCCAGTTTCCCCTCTACTTTACTGCCACAGTCTATAATATCCACACAGACAAACTGGAATGTACCTCACTCACAGTTAGAGATATCCTTCCCCATCCCAAAAATGCAGTACCTCATTTCCCCAAAAAACTGCTACCTCAAAAGAATTTTGACCAACCAGTCAACAAGTCCCCCCCAACCCCAGTGTTGGTTCCGCACTGTAAAGTGCAGACTCCCACTAGTACCTTTGCAGACAAGTACATATTAAGGCCCATCTAGCATCTTTATTCAATATGAAAAAGCTACAAGAAACTGTTAGGCAGTTTATACCAAGCCTGTAGGAAGAGCATAACCCCCCCCCCACCACATCAAACTGGTGATGGAGGTGGACTACTACAGCCCTGTGGCATCTTGAGAAAAGTAAAAGCTATTCCAGGAACTGTCAGAAATAACGGAAAGAAAACATTAGACTGGGTAGCCACCCCATATCTGAAGTGGCTACTAGACCAGTCTACATATCAGATGTCAAAAAGAGTTAGACAATTGCATCGGAGTGCCATCCCCTTAGCCCAACCCAGGAAATGGATGTGGGCACATGAGGGAAAGACAAAAGACTGAGGCAATCCCAGAAGCAGGCCCCTATTGGCATAAATAGAGACACTTGTCTGGGCAATTACTGGACCCCTCCCAGGATGTAAGATGAACTCCTTAAGGAGGGGACATATGGCAGCAGGGCTGGTAGTAATGTAGTGAACAATAAGATTGTTCCCTGAGCACCCTCTAGTGCTTCAGACCCCTTTCCACAGCCCAACAAGAATGCAGTGATACCTCTTCAGCAGACATTTTAAGCATATGAAGGCTAAGAAAAAGTCCAGAAAAATGCAGTCAATAAGTCTCATGGTCTTTTTGTTTTCACAGAGAAAGAGCAGATTGCACACATTTCTTCCCCTCCACCAATACCTGCAACCCAAGCTACAGTCAGTGGAGTTTCATCCCCTCCGCTAATACCTGCAACCCAAGCTACAGTCAGAGGAGTGGTGGTGGGAGTCAAACATGCACGTCCAGCACAGCTCTTGGACTTGATCTGCTCTAGAAAAGGAAATACTTTGTCCTCACCTTGATTTAATAAAGAAACAACTCCAGCGTAGGAACATCCACAGTAATTAAAATCAGGACCATTACATTCACAAGCGAATGTCTCTCTGCAGCTTGACACATTTGTCAGTTTACTTCACTGACATGCTGGCAAACCCCTGCAGTGGTGATGACAGCATGTTGGTAGTTAAGGCAGAGAAGATCCCACAGTTAGAGGAAGACCATGTAGATGACTACATGAGGCCTCCCCATCCTGGTTGGCAGGGATACCCAGGAGTGACTTAGATCTGACAGGCAGGATATGAAAAAAGTGTCAACTGCTCCTGCCTGCTATTTACATTTCAGATCCAAAAATCTAGCCCCCCAGTGGGGGCTTGCACACTATAGATTAAAGCCATGCCACAGACGCTTGGGGCTAAATAACAAAAAAACCAAAGCAGTTCCTCCAGGCGGTCACTTAGGCCTTTTTCACACTGGAGTACTTAAAACGTTTTATCTATCATAAAATGTTGGAAGTATCCCCAAGCATGGTTTGCATTTGCACCGAACACACTTTCTGAACCATTTTAAGAAACCGTGCACAAACCCTGATTCGAGGTAGGCCTTGAGCACTGTTTTAGTAGCAGTTCAGAATTTAAATTGAACTTATCGGCAGTGCAAACAGGACAGCATGACTTCCCTCAGCTTGTTCGAGGATGCAATCCCAGCTGCCCCATGAAAGCACAATGGCAAAAAGTCAGGAGCCAGGTTGACAATCAGAATGCAGTAGCATGGTTCAGGTGAAGGAGACAACACTGTTTAGAGCACGCTTTTAGTAGTGTGCAAGCATTGACATGGTAAGCATTAATCTATGTTTTAAAATGATTGCTTGATGCATGTTGCAGCATTCCACAGTGTGAACAGGGCCTTAAGCAGAATCAATGAGTACCCTAGTCCTGTATGACCATCCAATCCCCTTCACTTGTATAGCCAGCTTAATTGCAGGAAACTGACCCTAGGCTTATATTACAGGCATCACTTTACCCCGATCTACCCCAGTGGCTGTGTACACACTAGATTACCAAGTTTTAAAATGGAATATGACACGTTTTTAAACTCACTCTGGTATTCTGTCTACAACATGTGGTAGCGTGTTGAATTCTATTTTGCCTTGCATCCGCATCATAGTTTTCCATCCGGTTTGCTGGCTGGTTTTCTGGTCTCTGCAGACACCAGCATGGAATGCTGTCTGTCTGCATTACCAGGAACAACATTTTATCCTTGTAAGCGTGTTTAAAATCGTGTTTAAGCCCTGGTTGCTAGCAAGGTTTAAGCATGGTTCTTAAACACTCTTACAAACTGTGGCAGATGTGGACACACACCGTGTAGCTGCTTTTTAAAATGTTTTAACACTGTTAAGACATTTTAAAGGCCCCGTTCGCACTACAGCACGGTTGAGCAAAACATTTTTAAAAGTGGATTAACACTTACCGTGCTGTAGCGTTCGTACTGCTACCCCTTTCCTGTGATCCACATTAGGCAATGCATTTTACAGGGTTCACACTGCAGCAGAGATCCGTGCCAACTATAAACCTAATTCAGCAGCATGGAAAAGCTGCTTACCGTGATGCTTTGCGCTCTTGCTTGAAGTGCATTAAAAGGAAATGAGCTGGCGCGTTCGCACTCTAGGTAAATCGCTTTACTTTGAAAACGGATTTCTGGAAGCGTGCTCAAGCCCAGGTCTCATCAGGGTTTGAGCACGCTTCCAAAATTCCGATCTAAAAGTGGGTTATGTGCGAACGCGATCCGGGCCAGCACGCTTTTGAAACGGTTCAAGCGCTGAGAACCATTTCAAATGCCCTAGTGCGAACGGGGCCAAAAAGTCTAGTATGTACACAGCCAGTAATCAGCACTTCAAAAGCAAACAGAAAACACAAACAAACAATCACCACACTATGTGCCCAGAGCCTCACCTCACAGTGCGCTCCGCTGGCTGTCATCAGGATGACTGCTTATTTCTAACTAGGGACCTGCCTTCTTCGGCAGCCTCCATCACCCTTACATATTCTTCAACTTCCTGGGGTTTACTGAAAAATTTCAGAGGCAGGCCCAGGCAGGTACTGTAATGCGGAGCTTTGCTGGATACCTGTGGGCAAACTCCCACCCCAGCCCGAGGAACTTTGTCTTCACTTCAGAAAATTTCTGATGTCACAGCTGAAGTTCTTGACTGAAATCTTGATAGATAAAAACTTTTGGCCCTGTTGATGTCCAGGGATCCATGTCATTGCGCTGCCCACAGCACCCCCTCCTTCTCTGGGTAGTTTAGATATTTAATTATGTAATAACGAGGTCTGTCTTCATATCTGGGTTTTGGGCCAGCCCAGTGGGCCCACTGAATCTTGAAATCAGCAGCTGCAGGTTCCATTCCCAGCTTTTCAACCAGCAAATGCTGGACTGCCCACCCGCATTCTTTGCTCTCTAGATATCCTAGAAGTCCAGTTAGTCTGATGTTCGAGTGCCTTTCATGAGTTTCCTGGTCATCACCTCACTCTGACAAATGTTGGACTTTTTCAACGATCATGCTCCGGTCTCTGGTCAGATCCACTACAATGTCCTCAAGCTCATCGATTGTTTTCTCTGCCTTGTCAAGTCACCGAGCATGGGTGGCCAAGGTGTCTCCCAGTCCTGTCATTATAGACTGGTGATGTGCTATCTGGGTAATAACTCTTGCAATTCCTGCTCTGACCTCCTGTTGTAAGTTAAAGAGCAGGTTCACCAACATAGAATCCTGAACATGTTTATCTTTCCTTTTTTCTGCCTCCACTGTCATGCTGTGGGCTCTGGCATGGGCTTCACTGTCAGAATTAACGGCTTTGATAGGGGACTCAAACAGGATAATGGTCTGTCTCTTGCTACTTCACCCTATTACCATTGATCTCCTGTAAAGTTTTGTTTGCATATATATACAGCTCCCAGTGTGATTGTCACAGAGGGGCTCTGTGTCAGGTTAGGGCCACAAGATAATATACTGCAGCTCTTCTAGCCCTTTGTGTTAGAAATAGAAATTAAAAAGGGTTATTAATGTCAAAAGAAACATTGTTTCTGAGAGATATGGGTGTTAAAATGTTTAATATTATAGCAAGTCGCAACGTATTTTAGCTATCCTATGGGGTTGCGAGTGTGCTCAGTGTCACACAGAACAATGAGCCGTATAATTTACGTGTCTTTAAAACTTTAGAAATATGCATCTGTGTAGGTGCTTCGAATGGGTTAGTTGTAAAGGCACTTTAAATGGGTTTGTGATCTGCAGATGTGGCTTCACTTCAGTAATATCTAGGCAGCGTTTAAAATTAGTAGTCGTGGTATTTGGAAGCGATAGTAAAGAAGTTAAAATAATGACATTTATAAAATGTTTACCTTTAGGCAGTGAGTGTTTGAAAAGTGGGGTATTCTGGTTTTCTTGTTGTTCCCTAAATGATATGTAAAGTTAATTTCCTTTTCCAGATATCGATATAGTGGTTAAATTGGTGGCATATTAAAATGCTTTATGTTGTTGTATTGGGACATTTTATGGTGTGCCTTGGGGCAGGACGGCATTCTAAACATTTCGACGACAGCCCGAGAAAATAAAATAGAAATGAATTGTTAACCTGAAAGCAAAAAGGAACCACACCAGCCTTTTTAAATAAGAAGCACTGTGTCTATGCAAGAAGGAACGTGTTCCTCCTAAATGTGGGGGAATTTAGAAATCAACACAGAGCTCCAGCAGTATGATAATGGCATTGATTTTATCTACTTATTTCTAAATGTTTCTAGTACTCCTAGACATGGTGAAAACAAATAAAAACCCCAGTTAGTTTGTTAGTAATGCCTTTTGGGCTTTAGCAGAAAAGCTGGCTTCTTGAGTTTTTGCTCGCATTGGGATATTGTTTGGTTTATATGCTGACTTTCATGCCATGCACTGTAATTATGTGCATCATGCAGTAGTTAAATGCTTGATTAAAAACAAGTAGGCAAGGTGAGAATGTTTAGAATTGGAGCCGATAGTTGAAATGTAGTAGTGTCAATTTTGGCCGAGGCATTTGGCGTTGTTATGCTGCAGTTTAAAATAGCTAGTATCATTGTTTAGAATTAGATATGTTTTGAAGGTGCTGATTATTCTGAGATACCTTTAATTAGAGTTAGCGAGAAGAGCAGTGTCTCTTTTTATGTTGACTTGCCGTGCTTGCGTAGCAGTCAACATATTGGGAGAGTGCAGCTTTGGGGGTTCGGTTGCTGTTGGCGATCGTAGGCAATGCATCAATAGATGCGCGCCCTCATTCCCCAATAAGCCAGCATGCTAGCACTGACTCATGGTATGGGGTGATAAAATCTGAACAATGTGCCGCTGCAATCAGAGACAAGCTCGCCATACAGCGCCACTTTGTTTAGAAGTTATGTCCACTTTTACTACATGCTGCCCCAGTAGAGGGTGCCACGCTGGGAGCCCACTCCAGCGTGGCAACCGATGCCATGGCCGATGGGGGTGCCCAATCCCGTCGGCTCCACTGCCCCCGAGACAGGGTGCCACGCTGAGCCCACCCCAGTGTGGCAACTGATGTCATGGCCGACGGGGTGCCTAATCCCGTCGGCTCCACGCCCCCAGAAGACCCTTCTGCCATGCTGGGAGCCCACCCCAGCATGGCAAATGTCCCGTCGCCTTTTTTAAACCTGCAAATTAAAATGGTCCCACGGTGCTTCTCCCTGCCCCCTCCCACAACCCGCATCCACCCACTGCGCACCCTGCCTCCTCACACCACTTTCACCCCATACTTACCTCCGGAGTCCGGCGCGATGATTTTCAGTGGACCGGGAACACATCTGCACTCTTCAAAGCCGACCGCGAACTGAGGAAATGCCAGTAAGCTGTATAATGGGCTAGATAGGGTTTTTTTCAACTTTGTTGCATATCTCAGGCATTTTTTGGAATTTTTGCACCAGATTTTCAACATGAGGTTTTTGGGGCCCCTCCTCATGAATTCTGTCACTGTCATGGCGTTTATCAGGCTCGAAAGGTGATTTCACAGTCACTGTGCAAAATCACCTTTCGGGGCCCATTAATGAAATGACAGTGGCGGTGTTCATGAGGTGCCCTCTTAAAAAGCCTAAGTTCCAAATTTGGTGGAAAAAATCCAACAAATGCCTGTTTTACGAGTGTGTGTTGCGCAGTTGCTACGCAGGCTCGTAACTTCGCGCATTCACAATATTTTACTGCTGGATTTTCAGCATTGTCATTTTTGTACACCTCCATGTTTTCCCGCACTGCACTACCAAACACCCAAAGGGACACCCTAATGCTTGTCACTCTCTGCAGGGTGAGGGTGGGTTGGCATCAGTTCAATACTTCACTGCCATTCCTATGATGCATCTGTCTAACTCCTGCACTACCAATGCCAATGCCAGCAAGCCAACATTCGGCATTGACAAATGCTTGTTTTTTGGGGACTAGGTTTGAGTGTTTACAGGGACAGAATATAGGTTCAGTGGTGTCTTTTGGTGAGGCGGCATTAGTAAACAGAGCCTTCGGCTAGGGAAACAAATAGAAGTAGGATGTAAATAATGTGTGTGTGGGCTATTTAGTAGACAATTGGTGTATCTCTATATAAAATAAAGCCCATGTATCATGAATTTTGGGGGATAAAGGAACTTTCGGTTGAATGGTTATTCAGTTAATTAGTTACTTTCAGTTGTAGTGTTTAGGTACTCTTATTTTCTTACGAAGTCTAATTAGGTTGTTTTTCTTTTCATCTGTTCTTATGAAAATAAGGTTTGTTAATAAAAAGAGCTGGTGCCTGAAACACATTGAATGTTAGTGAACTTACATAGAGGGACTTTTTGGCTTTCAGTTGCACTTGTAGTTGCTCCTTGCACCCTCCCCTCACAGTGCAACTACAGAGTTGATCGGCCATTTGTTCCCCTAATTTATGCTGTGCAGTGTTAGGGGTGGTGCCTGGATGAACACTGCCATTTGTAAATGAATTATGGATTACAATAAAGTAGAATATATATTATAAAAATGCAGGGGGCTGTATGCATTGATTATAAACTTATAAAGAATGTAATAAAAGTGTATAGATTTAGTGTATTTATTTAAAAGTAAGATGTGGGTGGGGTGAAGTAGATCACATGATTTGGTACCTGTATAAAAAAGGCCTAGAAGTGATAGACTAGTTTGGATAGGTTTTGAGTCTGAAGACAGACTCCAGGGAGCTTTGTTGCTCTAAATTGTGGGAATGTTTTTCCTAAATGATCAGTAATGCTTTTCTTTTGTCTGCTATTCAGTAAATATGTGCTCTCGAGTAAATTCGCTGTAATAAATTTGTCCTGCTGTTGAAGAAATCCAGACATAAAATACATTTTGAACTATATAAAAAACTGCCATCGTGTCACACTACCTGTTTTTTTGTCCACAAGAGCCTGTGTCCTACCACAGTGATTAAAAAAATGTAACTGCCAAATTAAATCAGTGCTGTTCAGACTCTCACTAAGGTGTGACCGCCATGTTCGGGTGCTTAGTCATGCTCCCCCAAGACAGCCACCTTAACACTCTCTGTAACTCTTTCATTCAGCAAGGTCACATCCTGAGACAAATAGAAGGGGAGACTGAATATATGAAACACATGCTGTGTAAAAATTTATTTCTGTCCCTGGATTGTAATATGTTTTTACACACAGTACAAATGCTATGTAAAAACCTACTGCAATCCTGGAATATAAAAGCACCTGGCCACGTGCCAATCACTGTTCCAGTAGCCCCATAGCATCAGTTCTTTAAAATGTTGTACAAGGAATTATAATCTATGCTCAATACGAATGGTAAACTGAAAACCAGATTCCCTGATCCTCCAGTGGTAGCCTAAAACAACCTCTGAACCTCTCCAACACCCTTGAAATCAGGACAGGAAACAAGAAAGTGCAATATCCTGCAGCATTACAAGTTGCAAAATTAGCCCATACATGCTTACATAACTACAATGTGCATCTTCTATAAACCAATAACAGGGCACTGCAGAAAAAAGTATATATACAGTGCCATCCACATGGATCAAGTAGTCTCTGTGAAGTTTCACAGCTATTTATTATGCAACAGATTGAGGAATTGCCCTTGGAATACACCAAGTTCCTGCAGTACCTTGCACGATATCACAGCAAAACAGTGATAAGAGTGCTTGATATGGTGGACAGCACTGTAAGTAGAATAGCAATATAATTCACCTGTAAATGACACAGATGCTTACTGTGAATAGATGGAAGTCAGAGGTAATAATACAGAGAACAGTGGTGGGTGCTGTTGGGGAGGGCTCAAAAGCAAACTAAAATAATGAGTGGTGGAGGGGTCCAGTCTGGCCAGTGGGATTTGGGTATTGAAAGACAAACAAGCTGGGGCAGATGCACATACCAGGTACATGCCTGAGCAGACCAACAGAGGTTATAGCTCATGAACATACATACAAGGACACACTCACCAAAAACTTGTGGACCAAAATGAAAATCTAATACAAAATTGGAGTTTATTTGCAGTCTAAGATGTTAGCTACTGCCTCATCAGTGTGTATATGTGTTGTGTTAGCACTGCACTCACTATACTATATTAGCACCAGTATTGCATTCTTACAAAACTAGTTGTTTAACATATGTGTTTTTGCGCCACTTTATTGAAATTCTATTCAGTTTTTTACATTGTTTTTATCTGTACATTCAGTCACCCTGAAACTGTATTTTCCAGCTTGTTTATAACTACTGTGGCCCAGATATTCAAACTGCGCCCAAAAAGAGCACAATAGCAGGAGCAAGCGCAAGTCCAATGTGCCCATGTGCAAGAGGCGCAATATTCAAAAACTGAGCCGGCCAAACTGCGCCTACAGCCGACAACTGAATATTGCACCACCTGCGCCACAGTGCAACTAGGGTGGGGAAGCTGTGCAGATCAGATGCATCATAGCGCAACCAGGGATGCCCCCCAGCAGCAGGGTGGCAATGCAACTGCACAACCAGGGAGGTAGGGGCCCACCACCCATGCCACAGATGGGCAAAGGAGCGCACAGCACAACAGACATCGTCCCCCCACACCCCCTGTACTGCACAAGTAGGAGAGGGCTGGAATAACCACTGGCCCATGGAGACAAGCAACCAACCCACAGCCGGCCATGGTGCCCCATCACACCCCCCGGCAAGCTGTGACTGGCATACAAGGAGGGCTGACCACCCTGTGCCACACCATCCCCCCAATGCAGAGCACACCCTGCACCATGACCCCCAGACACCCTGCCCAGGAGCAGCATTCACCACTGCAGGAAACCCCATGCATGCCACCACCCCCACTGTGACAATGCAACCCTGTGCACCACAGAACCATGCAAGTCAGCCCCACCATGAGCACCCATCAGTGGGTGGCAGCACACAGCGATGCAACAATGGCATACACAGTGCCACCATACACAGCCCCACCAAGGTACTGCTGAGAGACCAACCATGCGTCGGCACACGAGGTACCCCACATGGGGCAGGGCATGCCCCGGACCCCACCACCAGTGGTACAGCACCCTGCACACTCTCCCAATGACACACCCCAACCCAGCACTGGCCACAAAAGCCAGCACAGACACTCACAGTGGTGCATGGAAGCATGCACCACACCAGATGCCACACAGTGCATGGACAGACATCCACCCATACCCAAGGGCACAACAACATAGGGACACAGTAGCAGGGCAACCAAGCCCCCAGCGTGGGCCCATGTAAACTGTGTACACACAACCTGCAGTCCTCCATGGCACAGGAGTGTCAGTCATCCTGTGTAGGCACTGTGGACCTGTACCCCACCATCATTTGCCCAGAGCACAAGTCACAGACAGTGGTGCACATCCCCTGCAACACACACAAGCCACAGCATGGAGGTGGGTCAACAACTGTGGAGGCCACAGTGTCACCCGAGGCAGACATGCACCACACCAGTGACAGGAGGCAACCCAGCACTGTGACAGGTACAGTGGCTGCCCTGCATGGACAGCCACCACTGACATGTCAGCAGACTGTGCAGGTCACAGACATGCATGGGTGTCAGCTGCACAGGCCATGGACAGGCTGACAGAGGCACCATGGACACAGAGCATGCACCATGGACCACTGCACACAGTCATCCAGTGCACAGGGCGCAACACACACACCACAGACACTGACTGATAGCTACCCCCACACCATAGTCACCTCCCCACGGACACACACACATATCCATGACTGCACCACCCCTGATGCCATGCACACCACTGCAGCTGAGCACCTATAGCAAGCTGCAAATCAGAGACCACCACAGTATTCATATCAAAAGATCTGTATTCAAACAAACTATCAAAGTGAACTATATACAATAATATATACAAAGTTGGGGGGGAGAGCCACAAACAAGGTGGGGGTGGGTAAGTGGCAGGGGTGAACAAATGGGACAGGAAAGGAGGGGTGTGAGGGTGGGTCCAGGGGGGTAAGGGATCGGGGCAGAGGGACTGTTAATGGGAGCTCTGCTCCCCGCTCTGGCTGCTTCTCTGCCGGTGCCTCCCGCACACCCCAATCTGGTCAATCCGCTGAAGGATTTCTAAGGACGCCCGTGCCACAGTCAATATCTCCCTCAATGCCTCCCTGATCTCCATCAGCTGGTGGACACCTAGGATAAGGGAGCACAGTAAATAGGTGTGAATGCACAGCCCCATACAGCCCACCCACTGTGCATGGCATACGGCCATGGGACATGCCTCTGTGATGGTGTGTGACCACCCACAGTGATCACGCCCACATGACCTGCCAACCCAGGGTCATACAGCCATGCAGATCACTGCACACCCACCGGCCAAGCCATGCACAGCACCACCATGGCTGTTTAGTGACATGGTATGTGGTGCAAAGGCAGTAGCACAGCCATGTACCCCGTGCATGCATGGACCACCATCGACGCACTCCCAGACATGCATTGCCACAGGACAGTGCTGACTGTAACAAGTTGTGTGCATGGCAGTGGTGTCAATGGATGGTGGCCATGCCCCGCTGCCCACCCTGTTACACAGCATGCAATAGTAATCATGGAGGTATGGCACTCACCATCATCGGACCGGTCCCTCGGGCGCTGTGGACCGTCGCCCCACCTTGCGCACCTGTCCTCTTGGTGGTGCCGCATTTCATGGGCTAGGCACCGATCCTCCGGCCCTGTGGTGCAAACATGGAGAGAGGAACGTCAGTACAATCCTGTAGCAAAGCTCCCCTGCCCCCAGGTGTGTGCCCTCCCACCCAGCCAGACCCACCCACCCCACACCCTGATAATACCACCACAGCCAACACCAGATGGTCCCTCCCCCATGTGCTGGACACATACAACCATGATACCCATATGGAAGATAAAAGTGTGTTGACGTAACACCAACCTGGCCGTGGCACCGTACCCCTTCTGGCACGTGCCCCCAGGCAGGCAAGCAGGTCTGGCTCCCTCCACCCAGGTTGCCATACCTGTGGCGGCACTGCTCTGCTGTCCGCCCCCTTCCTGTGGCCTCCTGTAGTGCAGTGGCCAACTCCTCCCACACCTGGCTCCTGGACCTGTCCAGGGGTCACTCCCCAAACAGTGATCCATGGTGTGACTCCACTATGGCCACTAGGTTGGCCAATTCTACTTGGCTACACTGTGCAGCCCTCCTCTGCACCATTCCCCTAGCTCAGTCTGCAAAAATGGCACTCTGCAGTGCGGCTCCCCACGTGCAGATGCTGCGCGGTACAGCGCTGCCATTCCCTATCGTGCTGTCACCGAACAGCACGATAGTGGTGCACCCATGTGTGACGCATGTCACCTAGGGGGAAAAAGTTGGGTACAGGGTCAAGGGGCTCTGGCGCAGAGACAGGCACAGCGCCATTGGAACCCAATGCGTGTAGTGCGATTGGATGCCTGTGTGCTACCTCCAGTAGCGGCCTACCGTGCTGTTGCCCCAGTGTGCCTATGATGGCCCAGTGCCGCAGCACCATGTAGGTGAACATCACTGTATTGCCACTGGCACAATGGTGGCCGTGCCCTGCATTGCTTCCCGTGCACAGCACGTCAGCAGTGCAGCAGACGCCTGTGTCAGCAACCCGGGCATGCACAGTGAGGTGTGTACTGCGCATGTCACAGAACTGCGCCCTTGGCTCAGCACATTCAACACAATTGCGTAAAGCGCAACAGTGCAATATTCAGTTGTCATATGCAAAACAGTTAATCAGCCATTCAATGGTGCAGTACTGCAATTTACATCCACTTAAAGTTGCGCCTTGCCTCGTTTGCATGGGTTCGCTATAAAAGTGTGACATTGGGCTGCACTGGCCATAGTCAGTTACTGCAGTCTATTGGTGAGTTGCATGCTGTTTGGGAGTGTGGACTGTAGATTTAGGGACATGCATGGGACTGCACAGTCATAGGTAACAACTGTCATTCTTACAGGCTAAATAATGACCGAGCAAGTTGTGGGAGAGGAGGAACACAGTGGTGGGAGGAGGAGGAGGCCTAATTTTACCAAGGCTGAGACCGATGCCCTGTTTGAGGCCTACCTGGATCAGGAACCACTTCTCAGCGGACGGCAGGGAACACCTCAAGTCCGTGCTACTGCATGGGAGGACGTGGCACGTGCAGTGAACCTGCATGGCAGCCACCAGTGCTCCGTGCAGGAGTGCAAGAAGAAGATGGGCACAGACAGGAGGAAGATAAAGGGGAAGGTGGCTGCCATCAGGGCAGCACGAGCTGTGACAGGTGGGGGACAGCTGGAGGTGGTACACCTGACCCCACAGGAGGAGAGGGTTGCTAGAAGCATGCAGCATTGTGCCATTGAGGGTGTTCCGGGTTGTGGCTTCCAGACGGGTGGTAGCTCTTCACTACATGGTAGGTCATGGTCTGTCCATGGGGGGGGAAGGGTAGGTCACATGCAGTAATGCGACTTTGTTTTCCCTTACAGATCCTGAGCATCTGCATGAGTCATCGGTGGTGGGCCTGTCCACTGAGGACAGTCAGCTAGAGATGGAGGAGGGCCCATCCACCTCCACAGGTATACATGGCTCAATGCGACAGTGGGCCCGCCTGGCTGTCCACACTGATGTTGTTGGAACAGATGCGGAGGAGGCCCTGCCTGTGTCCCAGCGTGCCAGCATTCACAGATGCCAGCATGCTGTGACTCGGGCCAGTGCCGGGTCTGTCACCGAGGATGATGTCGTTAATGGCATGGGCAGTGACACGTGTGTGCCACGGGATTGCCACACAGCAGGTAACATCGCGGCTATGGCTGTGGGTGGTGCTGCCGTGGAGGCCTGCATGTCAGCACAGTCCCAGCCTGTGCCTGTCAGCACCAGTGGGGCAGCACTGGTGTGTGTACATGACAGTGGGACTGTTGCGGCCACTGCAGCGGCACCAGTGAGCCCTGGGGAGTGGCAGCTGGAGGGACAGCATCAGCAGTTGGCCAATGGGCTTGGGGGTACAGGGTCAAGGGGCGACGTCTGTGCACCACCTGTGGACATGCCCAGACCTGGTCCTGGTATGCAGCGCCCACCCTCAAGGGGTGCTGAGCATCAGGTCCGCGCACATCCTGAGGGACAGGATGCTGAGGAGGCAGATGACCTCTTGGACGAGCACAGCTGCCTACTGCAAGCATCAGTCCAGCAGCAGATGTGGCTTGTGACGTTGATGGATGCAGGCTCTGGAGTGGGCAGAGGAGCGTCGCAGCAGAGACACCACTCTGATCCTGGCAGGTATGGACCAGTTGCAAAAAGGATGTGACCACTGCCATTGACAGGCAGACACAGGCATTCACTGCTGTCATGGCCACAATGGGCATACAGTCATGTGCCCATGTGTCACAGACACCATGCAGTGCACTGTCCACCCCCCATTCCCGGTGTCATGCGACACCCTTCCTGTCGACACCGGGTTCAGCTGTGGGCATCCTGAGCACGCCTGGCGCAGGCATGTTTGGTGTGCTGCAGACCCCTGTGTGAGCACGGTTGCGTTCACGCAGTGGAAGCCCTGGGGGACCATTGGTGCCACCCCATGAGGCCAGTGGTTGGCCTGTCAGTGCTGGTGGGTCTCGGTGGGGCCGCCCATGCATCCGTGGTGGCCGGGGGCACTGTGTCGTGTGACTGACCTGTCTCTCAATGCGGCTACTGTCTGGTGCTGCCCTGTGTGCATTGTGTCTTTCAGCGGGCATTGCACAGGTGGGTACCCGGCCCTGCACGAGGACACACAGTCCATCTGCACACCCTCCTGGCTGCTGTCCGCAGTTGCTTGTGCATGATGATACCTGCATTGTGCTGTGCACCAATGTGCAATGGTGCTCAGCATCTGACACACGCATGGACAGGCAGTGGGCGTGGTGGTCTGTGGACATGTGTGTGGCTGGGGTGGTGTTCTGGGTCGGTGTGCCTCCTACCCTTTGTGCATATTTGGTGCGTTGTGTGTGTGTCTGTCCACAAGGCCTGTTAGACCTCACCCATCCCTGGTTGTGTGTGTGGTTCCATGTCCTGCCACTTCCCTTGATGGCATGCACCCCTGGTGTGTGTCCATGCATGTTTGTGGGTTGTGCCTTAGCCACTGTTGGTTGCACATGGCCCCATGACTTACCTGGGTTGACTGAAGTGCTCCTCTGTGATAGTGTCCCAGTGCAGCTGTGCCAGCCGGAGCAGTCGGGGGTCCCGTTGCCCAAGAGGGGGCTTCCATCACCATCATCACCGGCGACCTCATCATCCCCATCGCTGTCCCCCTCTTTGACCTGTACGGCTATCCCACATTCATTGGCCATGTTGTGCAGGATGCAACAGGTCAGGAATAGCCCGAAGGCCTTTGAGGGGCTGTACTGTAAGGCACCGCCGGAGGTGTCAAGGCAACAGAAATGTGCCTTCAGCATCCCGAACATCCCCTCGATGACATTATGTGTGGTAGCGTCTGCCTCATTGTAGAGTTGCTGCGATGGGGTCACGGGCTGCCAGTAGGGTGTGAGCAGCCAGGGATGGAGTGGGTATCCACTGTCACCTGTGTGTATAGGGTGGAGGTTAGTTTGGTGATCAGCATCGCCCTGCCCCGGGCCATGTAGACCACTACCCATGTCACCTCTGACCATCCCCCCCAGGCCCTATGATTGTCCATGTGGTTTGCATAGTCACCCACTAGGTGGCCAGTGGGGATATCCCCAGTCTCGAATCTGTGGCACAGTGCTGACTGGTGCCAGATGAAGGCATCATGTGCTCCCCCAAGGTGCATGGCACAGACATTGATTATGTGCCCCCTGGTATCGCACACCACCTGGCAGTTGATGCTGGCAAAACCCTTGTGATTGATGTATGCGGCCCCCTCGGGTCCAGGTGGTGTGCAGATGGCCACGTGGGTGCAGTCTATTGCCCCTAGCATGCCAGGCATATGTGCTACCCTGTGGAACTCCTGTATGTTTGCTGTGTGCTCCACTGGTGTGCTGGGGAAATGGATGTACTCCACAGCATGTGGCAGCAGTGCACTGAGGAATTGGGTGAGATGGCATGATGTGGCCAACTGGGTTATGCCTGTGGTGTCCCCAGTTGGTCTCTGGAAGATACCCGTGGCAAGCAAGCACATGCAAGCTGTCACTTTCATCTCCATTGACAGGGCATGGCTCCGTCGTGTGGGTGCCTGCATCACATCACTGCATAGTTCACAGAGCCACCTCAGAATTGCCCGATTCAGGCAGTACCAGCCCACAATCTTGGTATCACTGTACAGCTCGAAGCTGGTGAGGGCTCAGTACTGCCTTTTGAGGGCATACCGCTGATGGGCCCTTCCCTGGCCACGCCCCCCTGCTGCCCGCCTTCTCACCCCCCTCATTACGGCCTCCATCTGGAAGGTGGCACTGGCCATGTCCCTGACTTGTGTTCACACCCCCTGGCAGCTGTTACTATATTCCCCCCCCCGGTGTCCTGACTGCTACTTCCCCTGCACCGGGAACACCTGCCTGTGCTTGCCTCATTGCAGTGTGGTGTACTTCCCCCTTCTGCACTGTCTCCTCACACCTTCCCCTGTGGCTGTTGCTTCCAGGTGCCCTTTCCTGCCTGGCCCTGTGTGTCCCTGCTGCCCAGTTTTCCCTGCTGTATTTTGCTCTCATGTGGCTTCCCTGTAGCGTTCTTGCACCTCTCCCTTGCTCCCTTTTATTTTGGCTCATTTCCACTGTGGCGCAACTTCCGCTTGCTCCCCTATTGAGCATGCCGCAAGTTGTTAAATATTGCACTGCACCACTTATGCATGGTTCCTCCCCCTTCAGTTGTGCATGCATTCATTAGCATTGCACTGTTGCACAGCGTGATTTGGGGGGCGCAACTGCCTCTTGCTGAATATCGCAGTATGGTGCATTTTCGGACTTGTGCAGGCGCAACCCTATTGCGCATGGCTCAACTCTTTTGAATATCTGGGCCTGTATCTGTATCTCTTATTTTCACCTTTTGCCTACCTAAGGTCAGGTAATTCCTGAAAAAGGTCAATATGGCCAATATACGTACCTGACCAACTACTAACTGGGCTCATTAGGTCAGTGATGGGCAGCCTGAAGGAGTGAAACCCCCAAAGGAACCACATAACAAAGGAATCCAAGAGGCAAAAGGACAGAGGGATAGTAAAAAAAAAAATAATCTATTTATTCATTTGTTAACCAGATTGGTGCACTGGTCCAAGGACCTTTTTCAGGCATGTCCCTGGCCAGAAACTGGCACAAACAAAGGTAGAATACAGTGAAAATGTACAGTAGTGAACATGCATAGGCAGCATAACTAGAAACAGTCAGGCAATATACAGTGGTGAGGCAAATGTAAATACAGGTAACAGTGTCAGATACAACAACAATGTGTACATATTAAAAATATTTATAAATATACATATATACCATGCTTAGGTAACAATATTCTCTATCAAATGGGTCTATAGTAGATTGACAGAGCCAGTAACAGCAAATAAATTCAAGAAAGTGCAGAAATTAAGTTAACAGGTATAGACGCAGCTGGCATCAGGAGTAGAATAATGACCAGTGAGCCAGATTCAATGGAAGAAAAGGCAACTTGCAGGTGGGGAGGCAAGCGAGGGCTATAAGGGGGGTGGAGTAGTGCTAGAGGGCTGAGGACAGTTGCATGTACAGGCAGACAGTAAGTGGGTTCTTAGTAGGGTGTTTAGATTTAGAGGGGGGGATGAAAGGAATGCATTGTTGGTGGGAGGTCATTCCACAGAGGGGGTCCAGCAGCGAAGAAGGCTCTTTGGCCAATCCTGATGGTTATGTTAGGGTGGGAAAGTTGGAGGAGAGACGACTGTCAAAGAGTGTGGATGTAAGTTCTGGACTGGATCTAAGGAGACAGAGGAGAGTAAGAGGGACTATGGATGGCATCACTGATGGTCCGGCCCAGCAGATAGGAACATTGGGCTTGAGGGGGAAGCCAGTTTAGGGACTTGTAGAGGGAGCAGTGGTGCATGGAGAGTGGGGCGCGAAGAGCAAAGTGGCAGATCCAGTTAAAGGTTGTATCTAGCCGGTGCTAGTTGGCAGCAGTTTTCAAATGAGTACACTGGGCACCTATAGTTGAGGAGTGGGAGGAGGTTGCTGTGGGCTACAGCAAGGCATGTTTCTGAGGTGAGGTGGTCAAGTAGGCAGTAGCACAGCCCTAGTTTCTGGTTGATGTGACTGACTAATAGCAGGGAAAATAAGGAAGAGCAAAAGGGAAACGGGGAGGGGCAGGACAATCTGGAAAGCCATGTATGCAAATGTTCAAAGTCTGGGCAATAAGACTGCAGACCTAGAGGCCACCATGCAGATGCAGACCTGGACATAATAGCATAGTAGGTGCAATGAAAACCAGGACTGGGATGTAGCTGTACCAGGGTCTACTCTGTTCGAAAAAGACAGGGTAGGTAAAAAAAAGGGGAGGAGTAGCTCTTTATTTCAGGGCCAATATAAAAGGTACAGAAATACAGGGAGAGCAGGGAGGAGCTGAGGTACTGTGGGTCACCCTGGAGACATGGAGGGGGGTCGCTATTTGCACAGGAGTGATCTACAGACCTCCAGCACAAGAGGGAGAATGGGATAAAGAGATGATGAAACAATCCAAAGGATGGCACACAAAGGGGAGGTGTTGCTGGTAGGGACTTCAATCTACCAGATGTGGACATCCTGAAGTAGGGACATCCATGACTGTCCTTAAAGGGCATTTCTCAGGCAACTAGTTAAGTAACCCACTCACAGGGGGGGCATACTGGACCTGGTACTGACAAATGGGAACAGTGTTGCTGATGTGACAGTGAGTGGCCAACTGGGGACAGTGATCTCCATACAGTGTGGTTCAGTATAAGAACTGGGTCAGAATCAAGCCACAGTAAGATAAGGGTCCTGGACTTCAGCAGGGCCGATTTCAAGAAAATGGGAGAATACCTCAGGGACACCCTAGAAGGGATAGGGAAACTGGATGGAGTCGAGGAACAATGGGCAAACATAAAGGGGGGCATTAAAAAGCAGCAAATCTTTGTGTCAGGCAGGTAACAAAGGCAAGAGAAAAAAGAAGACAACTATGGTTCTGTAGAGAAGTAGCAGAGAAAGTGATGGTAAAAAATTAGCATTTAGAAGGTACAAGAGGACACAGAAGGAGGAAAATAGAGTTAACAGGAGAAACAAAGAGAGGCAGGGAGAACAGTTAGGAGCGCAAAGGCACAAAAGGAGGAGAATTTTGCCCAGTCAGTAAAAAAAAGGGATAAAACATTCTTTAGACATATAAGCAAGAAGAGAAAGACTAATAGACGGATAGCATGGCTAAAAGGGGAAAGAGGAGTTTGTGAGGAAGAGGACCAAAAAGAGCAGACATATTGTACAATTACATTTGTGCAGTATTTATGGAGGAAGGGGTAGCTGATGGGCCAAAGATAAAGGACAATGGCATTAAAGGAAGGGAGGTAGACAGTAGTCCTTTTACGGAGGATAGAGTCCTCAAGGAACTGGTACAATTATACTGTAAGTAGACAAGGCAATGGGACCTGACAGGGTGCACCCTAGAATACTGAGGGAGGTCAAGGAGGTGCTAGATGCACCTCTGACAGCTCTGTTCAACCTATTACTAAAAACAGGGGAGGTTCTGGGGGACTGGAGGAGGGCAGATGTGGTCCCACTACACATAAGTGGAAACAGGGAGGAGACCATAAATTATAGACCAATTAGCCTGACTTCGGTAGTGTGTAAAGTAATGGAATTGCTACTGAAGGAAAGGGTTGGGGAATACCTTGTAACCAGTGGATTATGGGATCCAAGGCAACATGCTTTCACGGGGGGAGGTCTTGCCAGTGTGGTGTTTTGGTTATTTGGTCTGCCACTAAAAGGACCCCTTACATTCTCTGTGGTCTGCCAGACCCTTCGGTTGCTGCTGGTGAGGACCCCATCTGGACGTGCGAATAATTGGATGGACGCATAAAGTAAAGAATACAGGTTTATTCTCTGTACAGCAGATGTTTTCTTCAGGAGGACAAGCCCCAGACTAGCAAATTCTCTGACTGACAGGCATACATGACACTGCCAGGCAGTGCAACAGTTAGATACATGCAGGTTCTAAGTGCTCTTAAAGGGGCGGCAGCTTAACATTAAGCCCCATGCTTAATGTGTGCTTCACATCACTGCCGGAACAGTGAATGTGAGCACCACTCAAACAAGCAATAAATCTATAACAGTTTCAAAGTAAGAGATAATTTTAAGTTTTAAGGCAAAAAGCATTCTCATGCATTTCAAGGCATTACTGTCACAACAGAATTCCACTGCAGGGAGGGGGGAAGGGGGACAGAACCTGGACTACACTGGGGACCAGTCAGAGTAGCACCAGAGAGGGGTGGAACACAATAGTACTTGAGACTTGGTCATGCCACAAGCACTAAAGTGTGGGGGAAGGAATAGGGAAGAGAGGGAAGGGTAGCAGCAGGAGGATACCCAGAATGCATGCCAAAACTTTATTAACGGTTGCATAACAATATAGGTGGACTGTTCCTCACAGCTGGGTTTTGTATCGGGATGGTTATCTTCAGACCATACTCGTAAGATACTTCACCTCATAGCTGAAGCCAAAGGTCGCCCTACCCCTTCGGTCCTTGTCTCGTTGGATGTGGAAAAGGCATTCAATCGAGTCTCGTGGCCATTTCTTTTTGCAGTACTTAGAAAATTCAGCTTTCCTCCTTCTTTTTGTAACTGGTTGAAAGCAGTTTATACATGTCCTACAACCAGAGTTCGCTGTAACGGAGTTCTCTCTACCTCATTCTCTCTTGCTAGCGGTACTAGACAGGGATGTCTCCTTTCACCATTCCTCTTCAGCCTCTATCTTGAACCTTTAACTCGATCATTGCAATCATGCAAAGAGGTTCAGGGGATTCGGGATGGGTGGGAGGCCTTTTCCCTGTCAGCCTGTGCAGACAATCTTTTGCTTCACTTTGATTGCCCGCAGCAGTCCATCCCTACAGCGATAAATATTATTAACAAGATTTCATCTGTTTTTGGGTACAGGCTAAACTTAGCCAAAACCAGTGTCATGCCCCTTAATTACCAAGTACAGAAGCACTGGATCACAGACCTGGGTCTGACATGAGAGCCCACAGCCCTTAATTATCTAGGCATTAAACTCTTCCATAACTTTACACAATTAGTTAAAAATATTTTTTTCCACTCTTGCAGACTGTAAAATCAGACCTGCTCAGATGGAGACTCCTGCCCCTTTTTCTTTGGTGACGGGTAAATATCATTAAAATGAACATTTTGCCATGCCCATTATATCTCCTTAGTATGATATGCCCATATCTTCCTAAAAAATGGTTCTTCAATGTGCAGTCAATGGTCTCTGACTTTTTCTGGCAGGAGAAGGCAGTGTGTAGGGCCTATACCAAGCTTACTCTCCCAAAACGGGCAGGGAGCCTTAGCCTTTTAAACTTTTTCTTATATTATTGTGTGGTTCACTGTAGTAAGATCTTCCGTTGGAGTGCAGGAGAGGTTGGAAGCCCTACTGAAGAGTATCTACCCCAATGGCTGGTTCTTGAACAACAGCTTTGTCGTAGGCAGGGCATAGACCTTAGATCTCTTATTTACATAAGGCCGTCAAATTTACCAACCATTGTGGTGGTCCCTGAAAGCCCTTCCTCAAATTAGCGCTCTTTTATCCTTGGACCTGCCTAAAGACTTGGACTAACCTTTACTTGGTAATCCACAATTTAAGATTGCAAGACAGACCATACCAAAAGGCTTTTCCCCCAAGTTATGGGGGGATCCTGTTCTCTGCCGTACTTCAGGCGGGGACCCTCCACCCTACACAGGACCTTCAGGTAAAATTCTTGATCCCTGCTCTCCATGCCTTCAAATACCTGCAGCTTAAGAAGGTTCTGGTTGATACCTTTGGCCCACCTACATGGAATATGCCGACAAGCAAACTAAAATTATCTTTATAGGAAATGGCCTCCCAACCCCATGTTATTTCTCTTTACCACAAAGCCTTACAAACTCATGAACCTCACTCCCTTCAGGGTGTCTGTTATTATTAGCAGCATGAACAAAACCTCCTTCCAGGAAGGGTGGTTTGGAAAAAGGTATGGCAACAACTGTGCAAATATATAAAACAAGACTGGTTACGCTTACTGCAATTTTGCATACTGCATAATCTGTATTTCACCCCGATTAGGTTATACCAGATGGGGAAAATAATCTCCTTCCTCTGCACCTCTTGCCAAAAAGCAGAAGGTACATTGTTGCATCTCTTCTGGGATTGTGACAGAGTGGTCCCATTGTGGCAAAGAATCAGGGATTCCTTGGATCTGTTGCTTGGCCTTGAGGCCTATTTACCCCACAGGTTTGCTTAGTAGGTCTCTTCCCCGACGATATGTTGGGTACCTGTAAGGCACACATGGCCCTTATCTCTGCAGTAGTGAAGCTGATTATTGCTCAACATTGGAAGGATCAACATAGTCCCCCCCCTTCCAGGAATGGCATGCAGAGATACTTCAGGCATTAGAATTAGAGAAACATATCACTCAAAGACAGGATCACCTCAAGGCCTTTCATAATAGATGGGGCCAACTTATGACTCTAATACCAATTTTACATCATGGTGGGACACCCTAGCATTCTTTTGGGACTGGGGAAGCTTTATCCTGCACCTTAGGATCCAACTTAGCATCCCTGGGAGCAAGGGTCAACTGAATTGTCCCAGCATCCACCTTCGTAAGATTGATATACTACAAATGAAGCCCGACAGACTCCATGTTACATCTTTGAGCTCCAGGCTGTGGGGAGGGGAGAGGTGGGGTAGAGGGGAGTTAGTTACTAGTTGGTATTTAGTACTTGTATGGATAAGTTTCCTTTTGTTACAACCAGGTCTTTAGCAACTACTCAGTGTCATTTCAGAATTGGTAGGCCCTATAATAGGTTGAAGTAAGACTTATAGACAAAATATGGTTTACAATAGATACTGTTTTTACAGGTTGAGAGAGGAATTGTTTTATACTGTGACTGATTTCTTCCGAATACAGTTGCTTCTCATAGTGTTTTATTTTTTCATTTTTGTTCTTGATGTGTAATAATTGAAAACTTAACGAAGTATACTAAACTGAAAACAAAAACCAACAACATAAGTGGACTGTAAATATAAAACATTCCTAAGGGGGAAAAAAAGGCATTAGTACAGGTATGCAATACCACAGCAACAGTTGCTGGAGGTACCAGAAACATTTACAGCAATCAATTATCCCAGAAGAAATTAGTCCCAACACATTACACTGAGTCCGGTTTACGAAAGTTCAAGACCTCTGTCGACTTTTCTGGCCAGTGGGAATGGAAGCATGTGTAGATTGCACTAGTTCCTGACTGGATGGGGTCAGGTCGTTAAAAGCGACACAGGAGTTCTGCCCACTATCAAATCCACACCATTTGACTCTGTAAGTCCAGGATCCATTTGTGAACTTCTTCTTTAAGATCTTCTCGATCTGGTACACTGTGGTGTGTAGAAGAGAGTCCTGAGAAGAAGAAGAAGGTTGAGAAGAAGAAGAAGAAGTTTCAGGCAAATCATCTGGTAAAAAAGAATCCAGCTGGAGAGTGTCAGGAGTGGGAAGATCTGTAGGAACTAGTTGTAAGTTGTCTGGAGGGATCTCAGCTTCAGAGAGGATGGCAGACTCAAGGGCAGCTTCATTTCTGGGAGGACTGGGGTCGTCTGGAAGGTTGTTACTCAGGTACCCATGCTTTAATCAGTTTTCATGGACTTTGTTGTGTACCAGCTTCCCATCTAACTCGAACATGGACCAGAGGAAGCTTATCTATGATGTAGAAGGGACCAGTCCAGGGGCAAAGCAGTTTCTTGGTGGTGCCCGGTACAAATAAACAATGTCCCCAACAAAGAATGAAGGCTCATGCGCCTTGGCTGCAGACATTTTTTGCATTGCCGATTTTCTCTGGCCCAACTTGGTGATGGCAACACATCGGGCAAGTTCAAGTTGTTCCAGCAGAGGGATAATGAAAGAAGGAGCTGACTTAGGAACCTCTAGCAGTCAAGATATCCCTGTTCAATGGAGTTCTTGGGTGACGTCCATGGGCTAAGAAGAATGGGGTGTATTCTGTGCTGTCAACACAAGGGTTGGTATTGTATGCAAACTGCACATAGAGAACAAAACGGTCCCAGTTGTCGTGAGTCTCATCCAGATACTTGCAGAGTGTGCCGAGAATGATAGACATAATTCTTTCACTCCATCTGTTGCATTGTGGATGGTAACTTGTGGTATGTGTCTTTTTTATGTTGAGAAGTTTGCAAGTTTCTCGGACAAAGGTGGATAACTAGTTAGTGCCTCTGTCTGAATGTAGGTACAGTGGGGTACTGTGATGACAAATGACTGTGTTGAGAAAGGCACTTGCCACAATGGCTGCTCTAATGTCTTTTAGGGGGATGAGCTCCAAATACTTCATCAGGTAGTCCACAAAAACAAGGATGTATTTGTTGCCAGAGTCAGAGCATGTTGGTAAGGGCCTAAGAATGTCAGTGCTGACTCTTTCGAATGGTTCAGTGGCTACAGGCATTGGAATGATGTGTGCCTCTGTTGGTTTGGCAGGAGGCTTTCTTTGGGATTAGGGCTGGCAGGATTTTACAAACTGGACAATGTCCCTGTTCATGTGTGGCTAGAAGAAGTGAAGCCTTGTCTTTTCAAGAGTTCAGTGTATTCCCATATGACCCCCAGGAAGTGGTGAGGCATGAGTGGAGAGAAGAACTTGAGGAATTAGAGAGGCTGGCACAACTAGCTGTACATGAGGTCTATCTGTACGATTGACCCTTGCCTTCCTTGGTCCAAATGTGAAAAGCACACCGTCATTGAGGAAGTACTGCGAGGCAAAGAAAAGTACATCTTGGCGATGTTTCTTTTGTTGAGGTAAGGTTCCAGACTCTAAGTAGGAGATTATGTCTGTAAATTGAGTGTCAGTTCATTGTTGCATTTTAACAGTTGCCAGGTACAGATCGGATGTTGAGGAGATGAGACACACTTCAGCTGCTTGCAGTAACTGAGGATTTGTGTGTCTCTCTGTAGAAGCGGTTGGTAGCAGCAAAGCAACTTGAGGTGCTGTAGGAGTGTCCACAGGAAGCACATCTGTGACGTGGAAGGGAAGAGCTTGTAAGCAAGATTCTTCATCTGTTGAGAAGGATGCGGAAGGATATCGTCTCCAGCTTACACCATCAGCATTTGAGTAAACCCAACCTGGTCTGTATTGAATTTCAGAGTTGTAGGATTGCAGCATGGCAATCCATCGGGTGAACTTGCCTACTGGCTCCTTCATTTTGAATAACCATTGGAGGGCCTAGTGATCAACATATAGCTGTAAAGGAGGAGTAGCGAAGGTAGCAGTCAAATTTCTTTATGGCAAATACCATGGCTAGACATTTTTTTTCTGTGATGCCATAGTTCTGCTCAGCTGAGGAAAGAGAGTGCCCGGCATAGGAGACAACTCGTTCTGTTCCATCTTGAATTTGACAGAGCACAGTGTCCACTGCAAAGGAACTAGTATCTGAGTAGAGCTTGAAGGGTTGGTCAAACCTTAGGTTGGCCAATACTGGAGAAAAGATTAGGTTTTGTTTTAAGGTTTCAAAGGCCTCTTTACATTCAGAAGCCCAAATATAGTCACATCCCTTTTTGGTGAGGGTGTACAGTGGAGTTGCAATCTTGGGTAGTTGCAAATGAACTTTCGATAGTAGCCAGACAAGCCCAGGAAAGCACGAAGGTCTCTGAGATTGTTAGGCTCTGGATAGTCTTTGACTGCTGAGAGCTTGTCTGGATCTGGAGAGATGCCTTGAGGACTAACCACATGTCCCAGGTAATGAATTTGATGCTGTGCAAAACAAAACTTTTCTGGGTGAAGTTTGAGATTGGCTTGCCTGAGATGTTTGAACACTTCTTGGAGATGTTGGAGGTGCTCTGGCAAAGTTCTGCTGAAGACAATTATATCATCCAGGTAGACTTGGCAAGACTTCCAAGACAACCCATGTAGTATGGCTTCCATACCACGCAGAAATGTGGCTGAACTGTTCCAAAGACCCATAGGCAGATGTTTGAAATGAAAAAGTACCAATTGGCAGCACCATGCCATGTATGGATGAGAAGCTGTATCTATGGAAACTTGATAGAACCCATTCTGAAGGTCTAGAGTGGTGAAGTAAGCAGGAGTGGCCACACCAAGACTCTCTAAAGCATCTTCGGTTGTAGGCAAGGGATGAGCATCCTACACCGTGTAGGCATTGAGTTTTCTTAGTTTTCCATGAAGTGATACCCTCTGTCCTTTTTTACCACCAGCAAGCAAGTTGCACCCCAGGGGCTTGTAGATTCTTTGACTATGCCTTGGTCAAGCACATTTTTGATTATGTCCTTGAGGACTTGTTTCTGTTTGTGTCCCACTTTGTAGACTCGCTGACGGATTGGTTTCTGGTTGGGCTGTACTACGATGGTGTGTTGCAGGATATCACAGCATCCGAGCTTGTTATCTGAACCAGCAAAGACATCCGGGTAATTCTCCAGGAATTTCAAAAGTTGTTGCTTTTCCATTGGAGATGCTGGAAGTTTGGAAGAGGATAGTCACTGACTGAGGGGTAACTCTGTTGAAGCTGGAGTGGTCGTGATAGTACCGACAGGATTAGATTTGGTGGAACCAGGCTGAGGTTCTTGCATGATATGGAGCTGGTCCCCTGAAGGCAAGCAGACAAACTTTCCAATGTTGGACCCCTTTGAAATGACCACTGGCTCATCTGTGAAGTTGCAGCATTTTTGGAAGACTGCGCCATCATGCACCACCGATAAGGTATTTCCTGGAAGAAGATCTGACAAATGCAGCTCAGAGGATCCTGTGATGATGCAAACAACACCTTGTGGAAATGGTTCACCTCGAATCTTGGCAATCAAAACCATTTCTGACTGAGGAGGCAGAGTGACTGAGTCTATAGCTGTGAGTTGCCACCGAGGATCTAACGACAGTTTTTTTGAGGCAAAGTCTAGTATGGCTTTGTGAGCTTTGAGGCGGTCCAAGCCTAGAATTATTGCAGATTGAAGAACAGGTACTATGTAAAACTTGACAGTAGCTTGCTGTGAGCTAAAGTGGAGCTTGAGATGGACCATGCCTATGATAGGTACTGTAGCTGTACTTACTGTGATAATGTATTTTATGTCAGCTGGAGAGACATTAGGTATGTGATGAATAACTTGGTTGTTTAGAATACTGCTGTTGATAACTGAAATTTCTGCTCCAGTGTCGACCAAGACATGCATTGACCAATCTCCAGTGGTTACAGGTACATAGTTTGCTAGGAGAGGTGATCGGATGACAGGTACCTTTGCTCCTGGAAGTGAGAGTGTGCCAGAGTTCGCTGTTGGAGGAAGCGTTTTGTTTGAATTACGAGAGTCAGAGGGGCAGTCAGTTGTTGTTTTCCCCTGATCCTGGGAATTGTTGTGGTTATCTTCCTGATTGTGCAGCGGTGGGTGCCTGTGGTTCTCTTGATTTCTGTTGTACTTTAGCTTTCTGCAGACAGCGGCAGTGTGTCCTCTGAATCCACACCACTGGCAGGTCACTGGTTATTGTGAAGGCAGAGGTAGATGAAATCACTTTTGAAATGGTCGAAGGACATTGACAGAGGTAGTAGAAGAAGCAGTTGAGTATTGATACTTGTAGTGAGCATCTCTGTCATTGATTGCTGCTGCTGGACACATGTTGCGAGTGCGGCTAACTGCGATGACTGAGGTGCTTGTAGATTGGTAGCCTGGGACATTGCTATGGATTCTTGTGCTAGTCATGCCACTTGGATTGTGCCCATCCAAGTGGTTGGTTTCTGCTGGATTACATAAAGATGGAGTTGAGAAAGCAGTCCCCGAACAAATATTGTGATTTGTTCTTTCTCAGGTTTCTGCAGATGTTTGCAGTGAGACTCAGTGTCCACTATGAAGGCTTCAAGAGATTCAGTGGGTTGCATTGTTCAAGTTCAGTTCAAGTTCAAGTTTATTGCAGGAAAACTTCATTGAGCAAGCTCATTCACAAGGAGGTCCTGTGACATAAACACTTAAAGTACAAACACAGATAGGTAATAACAGTATATACATGAAATGCACGTTACATGATACAGGCTGGATATACATACAAGGGTACCACATAGGGTGACCGCAGGTGGTAAACATTGATATGAGACAGGGAAGCGACTTACAGGTTGCATACTGATAAGTGAAACATGATGACTGGTGTGTGCAATACATATACAGTATTTTGGCAGCTAGAACAAACAACAGTCTACAACTGATATGGGGGGGGGGAGTGATTTGATAGAGTAGCAGTGGAGCATAAGCAAAGATAAAGCCAGGAGTAGAAGGGGAAGGGGAAAGTAGTTAATATGGCAAATCAATTACACCTTACCAGTGGATAAATATGGCACACATGGGGAAGGAAGAGACTTAATGACAGTTACAGGTGTCTTTTATTTTGGCTGAACTTAGCGATTTGTAGAAGTTTATTGAAACTGCGGTAGTTAGTTTCAGTACAGTTTGTAATTGGTTCCAAATGGAGGGAAGGGCATATGCATAGCATCGCTACCAAAGGAAGTCCGCCCTGGCATGTCAAGCATAATAAAGTCAGATTTTCTTAACGAGTATGCACTATGTGAGATACTAATAAGGGAAGAAAGATAGCTTGACAATTTCTGCAGGAGCAGTTTAAGAGTCCATAGCCCAGCAAGGAGCAGGCGCCAGTGGTAAGGGGATGTCCAAACCAACAGCTGCATTAAGTCACAGTGATGCGAACGTAAGGGAGTTGGTATGAACCGTAATGCACGGTGATAAAGGATGTCCAGTTTACTTAGATTTGCAAGAGTGGTGGAGGAATAGATTACATTGCCATAGTCAAGTAGGAGGAGAAAAGGGGCCTGTACAAGCTTGTTTCGAGCTCAAGGGGAAAAGGGCCTATTTCTGTAGAAAAACCTAACCTTGCTTTTAACCTTCTAGAGACATCTTCGACGTGGTCACTGAAAGATAATTTATTGTCGATCCAGATACCTAGATATTTAAATTTGGTTACAACTTCCAGAGGCTCGCTAGCTGGTGACAATGAAGTCTTGGGCAAGGGTATTGGGAGGCCTGAGACAGCACTGCGGAGAATATCATCGCTTAGTCTTCTTAGCATTGAGCAGAAGCTTACCTTTATTAGATTATGCCTCAAGTTGTGCGAAGTCCGCTGAAGCACTCCCTTGACTTCAGATAATGATGAGCCAGAAGTATATAACACAGTATCATCTGCAAAAAGTGCAGATTGGATGTAAATATGTTAGCATCTAAGTCATTAATGTACAGAGAAACAAGATAAGGCCTAAGATGGATCCTTGGGGACTCCTCTGCAACTGGCAGCAGGCAGCAGAAAAAAGCTCCGCCTTTACTTTTTGGAATCTTCCAGTTAGGTAGCTAGAGAACCACTGGGTGGTATGGTATGTGGCACCCAACTTTGCAAGGCAATTGACTAATAGTTTGTGATCAACAGTATCAAAAGCTTTGCTGAGGTCCAAAAAGACTGCACCAGTTACCTTCTTAGCATCTATAGCAGAGATCCAATCATTGGTTACTTTTGCTAGTGCAGTGATTGCGCTATGATTAGCCTGGAAGCCAGATTGAGCTGGGTTAATGAGAGAGAAGGTTTCCAAGTGAGATTTTAACTGAATATGGATCAGTTTTTCGAGAACTTTAGAAAGGATAGGCAATATGGAGATAGGCCTATAGTTGTTTACATCGCATGGGTCACCAGATTTAAATAGAGGGAGGATATGTGCTGATTTCCAGCAGGACGGCACAGTAGCAGATGTAATGGAAAGATTGAAGATGTGGAGAATTGGGGCAGTGAGATGGGCGTAGCCTGACCTTAGGAAAAAGGGTTCCAAGCCATCATCCCCTGTGCTTTTTTTGGTGTCTAAGTTAAGAAGAGAATCTTCTACTTCTTTATAAGTTATCTCACGCGGTTGGAAGAGGCTGGGTGCAGGACTAGATGTGGCAGGAGGGGTATGCTGGCTCACAGCAGCACCAGTATAAGGTGATGAGTCAAAAGCTAATCCAGCTGTGGCAAAGTGGGAGTTAAGTTCCTCCAGGATTAGGGACTTGTTTTCCACAATCTTGCCACTTGCAACTATCTTTGGTTGGGACAGAGGAGGCCATGGGCCGTCCTTCTATAGCTTTGATAGTCTTCCATATTTTATGAGGGTTACCTTTAGCTTGTTCGAGAGTAGAAATATAATAGTTAGCTTTAGCAGAGCAAAGTTTTTTCACACAGTTATTCCTGGCTGTTCTAAAGGCCTACCAATCCGAAGATTCTTTGGAATGTGTAGCTTTAGCCCAGAGCTTATCTCGAGCTATAAGGGCTGCCTTGAGATCCGAGATGAACCAGGGGTTGGAATTGTTCCGTACCCTTACTTTGATGAAAGGGGCATGCTTATTTATTATTGTAGTGAGTTTGTCATTAAGGATGCAAGCTGCCTTGTTGACATCTTTGGCTAGGTAAAGATCTTGCCATCTAATCATGCTCAGGTCAGATAGGAAGTTTACTGCACTGAATTTGCGAAAGGATCTTTTTGTTATAAAGATGGGTTGTGGAAAGGCCTTAATTTGAGATCTTATGCAAGCAACAATTCCATGATCGCTCATGTCATTGTGAAACATTGCCAAATGAGATATTTTGTGTGGAT
The DNA here is from genome assembly GCA_016271365.2 of Neoceratodus forsteri. NCBI lineage: Eukaryota > Metazoa > Chordata > Ceratodontiformes > Ceratodontidae > Neoceratodus > Neoceratodus forsteri. The sequence continues at coordinate 562,603,187 of CM057458.1, forward strand.
GGGTGGTTAGTACCACATTTAGAATGGAACTGTTGGCAGTATTTAGAGTGTTGTTCCTAGTAGGTTCACTGACTAATTGCCAAAGACCTAGCTCGTCACAAAGGGATTTGAGGCCGTGTGATTTAGGTGGCAGCCAGTCCATATTTAGATCTCCTAGAAATATTGTTTCAGTTTTTGCATCTACTAACATGGATTTCAAAAGATTAAGGACTTCATCACCACCAGACGGGGATCTATAGCCACCTAGGATAGTGATACATTCCGAGGACGGGAGATGAAGGCTCAGCGAAACTAACTCAAATTCCTTGGCTAGAGATTTGCAACTAATATTAGTGACCAAGTACTTAGATTTGGCATAGATAACCACACCCCCGCCTCTAGACTCTCTATCTGCTCTAAATAAATTGTAGCCCTGCAGTGATATTTGTTGATCAGTGTTCATCTTTTTTAACCACGACTCAGTAATTATGATAAGGTCTGGGTTAACGTGTGCAGCCCAGGCTTGCAGCTGTACAAGTTTTTTAGGCAGGCTTAAAATGTTGACCATCATCATTTTGAGACCTGTGGCCTCAACAAAATCGATAGGGTGAGGTAAGTTGTTGGGGGGCAGGTTGAGCTCCACATTTCTGAGCAGAGAAGAAGCAAGTATAATAACTTTCTTTAAGGAGCTTATAAGAATGGAGACTACTTTTTATTTCTTCACGGGCAACCCATATCGTGACATGCAAGAGGCGGCACCACTGTAATGACAGTTGATCGTGATCAATAAGTGCTTGTAGACATAGGTGAGGACAGTAGTAAGGGGGTGTAGGCTAATGGGGGGGAATAGGCTAAAAGGGGAGAGGAGAATGACATAGTGTCTGCACGGTAGACTGTTATAACATTAGGTATTGATAAGGTACGTTGGAGAACTGAATTGCATTGAGGTACTTCGAATTGCACTGTATTGCTGAAAACTCTGCACTTTAGGAGCAATAAAAACACAATAAGGAGAGCCATGGTTCCAGATTGAGTGGTCTCGTGATTTGTATTAGTGCAATATTTTCTAGGCAAGAAATTTGCCCACCTAGGTACTCACTTAAAACCTAGATGAGAAAATACAGCAGAAAGGGGAACAAGGAGAGCAGGAACAGCTTAGTTAGTGGCCATCCACCCTTCAGACTCAAGTCCCCTTGTAGCAGCACTGGGAAAGAAGTAGAATGATAATGTAGGCCATATTGCCCACGAATGAATACAGTGATTTATGTAGAAGACCAACAATCCCTCTAGTGGCAGGTCTGTATAACCTGCTAATGGAAAACTAGCCATTAACAAAAAAAAAAAAAGTAGTTAAGACTTATCGGCACCAAGGCAGAGTGCTTGATGGGGGCTGCAGGAAGAGCAGTCAGACAGAAGAGGTGTAAGCACTTTAAAACAGTAGTAGAAATTACAATCCAGCTAATACAGTTGAAAAACTCCTAATAACACAGTTGAAATGTGCTTAGTTCTATCGAAAATCTAACAAAGTGCCAGGTGTCTATAGCAGGGGAAAACTCCTGGCCAATCAGAGTGGGTTTGCTGGAAGCACCCATGTTCTGATTGGCTGCGCTGTCCTGTACCTTCCAAGGAGCTGCAGGCGGGTGTCCTGGTCTTAGTCGGCGGCTGGCTGGGTGCCGGCCAACCTTGGGTGAGCTGGAGCAGCCCTGTTCAGGGACAAGCATCTACAACCCCACAGCTGTTGCTCCAATAACCAGGGTGGGTGTGCTTGGAGAAAATGGGCTTTGAAGGTTGTGTACAGTGTGGCAGTAACTCCCTTGACTTGGTCTGGAGGTGTGTTGAACCAAGAAATGGCAGTCCCTCTCAGAAGCAAGAGCAAGGCATTGGAAAAGCACAAGGGATCAGTCCAACAATTAAAGGAAATCCATGCTTGGAATTGTTCCAGCTAGTCGACAGCATCTTCATGAGGCAAGGCTGAGAAAGGTACTGGTTGTAGGCTGGTATGGACCATGGACTGTAGTGAAATGGCTTTAATGTAGGCCAAGTCATCTTGAATAGCTTGCATAGCTGGTGCTCCTTGAGTAGAAATAGAAGACTGGATGTCATGGAGGACTGTCTCAATTTTTTAGCCCCATGCCCTTGAGGTGGGTGATGGTAGGATGCCGGATGCTCCAATGCCCATATCTGTGTCATCGTCAGACATTGTGGTCAGAGATGAGCTTCGATTCACTGAGCGAAGGTCGTATGGGTGAGAAAGAGTTGTCGTCATGCAGGAGACAGGACGTCGTGTGGTAGATGAAGTGCTGAGCAAAAATTATTTTTGTAGACAAAAGTACAAATTTTTGTAGCAAAGTTCATCAATTGCCATCTTAATAAAGAATTCCCACTCAATTCTGTGTCGTTTGTTATTTAAAGATTTCATTGCAAAAATCAGCTTTTTGTTGCAGTGTCCATTCATTTAAATAGGAATGCTATTGATTTCAATGGAGTGAGGTCAATTTGTGCCCTTCACAAGATGGCCGCCGAACTGTGACATGCAGTTCCTGTGGGTTTTGACTGCCTGACTGTAGCAAGATGGCCGCTGGCAGGGGGTTTAAGGTTCACTTCCTGTCTTATTGTTTTGCTGTTCCCAAGATGGAGGATTTCTTCCATGAGGTTGCCTTGCTGCTGAACAATGTTTAAAATGGCAGTTCCCATGTCTGTGCTTCTTCCCCTACCCCTGACTGAGAAAAATGGTGGGCTTTAACTGTGGTGAGTGGCAACTTGCTGGGGAAATTCCTGTATATGCTTGTTTTATTTTGCTGCTCGTTTGTTTTTTTCTTTTGTCCCTAGGCTGTTTTCCGTGTGTTTTAGGTTCTGCCCCCGAGGTGATTTATCTCTTTGGCTCCTCCATTTTATTGTCTTGTGCCCCTGATAGTTATACTGTGCCTTGCTGCAAGCTTCTGCTGTGCTTTATTTTATTCATGTCTTTTTCCCTGTCTATTCCGGTTTATTTATACATCTCTCGGTTGTGTTGCCCCCATTTTTGTTCACAGTGCTCTGGTTTGGGAACTGCGAGCCAACTGTAGCGTGACTGGCAGCTTGGTGAGGTGATGATCGCTCCATTGCAGACCTTAGGCCATTATTCATTAATATTATTTTTCTTTATTGTTGTACTCCATGGGCTGTCCTTTTATTTATCCCCTTGCTTGGTGTTGACTGGCTCCGCGTGGGCTGCCTCAGTCAATATTTTATTTATGAGGCCGGTTTGAGCGTGGCCGAGTGGGGACAAGCTGAGCTCTATGCAGCTTTGTTTGGCAGCAGTGGTGAATCAGGCAAAGAAAAGCTGCAGTGTGGCAAGAGACAGGAGGGCAAATGAGGAGCAGAGGCTCTGGTTTGTTGGCCGTGGGGGTGAGAGGAGCGCTGCGTCTGTGTTAGGAGGGGAAGAGCTCCGTAATAGTGGCAGTAGATAGACACAGGTGCCATGGAAGCAGGGAATAGTTGTTGTCAGGAAGCTGTGGCTGTAAGTAGGGCAGCCAGTGAGTCGCGGTTGCGAGGTGGGCCGAGCAGTGTGCTGCAGATGTGGCCATGAGTGGAGTTGTGGTTAGAGAGCAAGCTGGAAGGCCAAGTGTGGAGCAGATTACTCCATTTTGCAGTAGCAGGACTGGCTTTCAGGAGGAACGAGGTAGTGGTATGTGGCGGCTGTAGAGTGGGCAGAGTAGAGCTGTGGACTTATAAGTAATCTTCGGGGCTGCAGTAAGTTGGGCCACTTCTGGGTCGGGAACCACAGTTTGCAGAGCAGGCAGAGCTGCAGTTGTGAAGCAGGATTGGATTTGCAGTCCTGAATGGTGGCAGTCTTTTTGGGAGGTAGAAGTCTGTCAGAGATCTGAGAAGCCACTTGCATTTGGGGAGCAGAGCAGGAGGGGAGAGGAGCTGTTGAGTAAGGCCCAGACAGAAGGGCATGCATGGTACAGTTTTTTTTTTTTTTTAACACTGCTGCTGTCTTTTATTTATGTGTTTAGTAGTCCATTCTGGAGCAGCATTTACTTGCAAAGTGGCTGTAAGTGGAGCTGACTGGGGTTAGGCACTGAACCTGCCATGAGGTGGGAGCTAGGAGGGGGATGCACAGTTTGTAGCTCCGTGGGGGCAGGATGTAGCACATTTATTTTGAACCAGTGCAGGCATGGAGCTGTTCACTAGCAGGATTGGAACACTTGTACTGTGTTAGGCTGGTAAAAGTAGGAGGGCTGCAGGCTGCTATACACAATTCAGAAGACAGTTCATCGTTTTCTTCTATGCAGCAGAGGCTGTGTTGTACATATCATTCAAGCAGTTCAGGCATACTGGGGTAGATGACTTAGGGTAACCAGTGATGCAGGCAAGCGAGATGGGGGTCACATCCTCCACCATGTGTGGCATTTTGGTTATTTGGTCTGCCACTAAAAAGACCCCTTACCTTCTCTATGGTCTGCCAGACCCTTCGGTTGCTGCTGGTGAGGACCCCATCTGGACCGTGTGAATAACTGGACGGACACATAAAGTAAAGAATACAGGTTTAGTCTCTGTACAGCAGATGTTCTCTTCAGGAGGACAAGCCCCAGGCTGGCAAATTCTTTGACTGACAGGCATACATTGCACTGCCAGGCAGTGCAACAATTAGATACATGCAGGTTCTAAGTGCTCTTAAAGGGGCGGCAGCTTAACATTAAGCCCCATGCTTAATGTGTGCTTCACACCAGACAAAACTGATCGAGTTCTTTGACTGACTGACCAGGGAAGTTAATCAGGGAGAAGCGTAGATGTGGCCTATCTAGATTTCAGTAAGGCCTTCAACACTGTTCCAGATAGAAGACTGGTGAGCAAGCTGGGCTACCTGTGACTGGGTTGAAAAGTAATAAAATGAGTAAGAAGATGGCTAAGCAATTCAGAGGGTGGTGGTTAATGGTATCCACTCCAGAGAAGGCAAGGTGACCAGTGAGGTGCCACAGGGGTCAGTACTATGGTGGTGGATGCATGGAATGGTCTTCCTGAGGAGGTTGGTGGGTCAAAAACAGTGTGGGAATTCAAGCATGCATGGGACAAACATAAGGCAATTCTGGTGGGGGGTTGGAAGAAGGAGGCTGTTGGTTAACAAGGATCTGTAGCTTATCCAATAGGTAGAGAAATGGGCAGACTAGGTGGGCCAAGTGGTCCTTATCCACCATCAAAGTCTATGTTACTATGCCCAGTCCTCTTCAATGCCTTTATTAGCAACATTGCGGTAGGGCTGGAGGGGAAGTATGCCTGTTTGTGGATGACACAAAAATCTGCAACAGAGTGGACAAACCGGGGGTGGAAAGAATCAGGGAAGATCTGAAAAAGCTGGAAGAATTGTCAAGAGAATGGCAGGTGGGTTTAGTTGCTAAAAAGTGCAAAATCATGCACTTGGGGCACAGAAAACCAGAGGCAACGTACCACTTGAGCGGAGAGGTATTAGCAACCACAAAACAGGAAAGAGACCTAGGGGTAATCATTTCTGATGACCTGAAGGTAGCCATGCAATGTGATAAGGCACTGGGGAAGGCTAACAAGATGCTCGGGTGCACAGGGTGGGACATCACCAGCAGAAAGAGGGAGGTAGTATTACCCCTGTATAGATCACCGGTAAGACCCTACCTCAAGTACTGTGTCCAGTTCTAGAGGCCCCACCTCTGGAAGGACATACATATGGTGGAGGCAGTACAAAAGAGTGCTACCAAAATGGTGCAGGGCCAGCAACAAAAGCCCTACAATGAAAGGATCAAGGAGCTAAATATGTGCTCTTTAGAAGAAAGGAGGGAAAGAGTGGATATGATAGAAACATTAAAATACCTCACAGGTATTAATAAGGTACAGGAAGGTAACATTTTCCATAGAAAAAGATGCTCCAGGATAAGGGTCATGACATGAAGATGGAGGAGTGGAGGCTCAGAGGAAATGTGAGGAAATACTTCTTCACAGAGAGGGTGGTGGATGCCTGGAACGGCCACTCAGCAGAGGTGGTGCATGATAAAATGGTAACAGGATTTAAGCATGCATGGGATAGACTCAAGGGGACCTTAGATCAAGGAAGGAGAAGATTGGAGATTGAGTAGGGTCTGCAGTGGCATAGTAGGAAGGGAATATAGTAGACAATAGGTCCTTATCTGCCAACATTTTTTATATTTCTATGTTTCTTTGTAACTAAATAAATAAAGTAACAATTTATAACTCATACCATACATTCCAGCACTGTGCAGGACTGGGAGTATTGTACTGTTGAGGTGTGCCATCCTTTGGATGAAACATTAAACTGAGGTCCTGTCTGGTTGTTGCTCAGGTAGACATTAAGAATAGGGCAGTTTTCCCGGTGTCCTGACCAAATGTTATCCATTCACTAAAATACCACCAATAGCTAAATCTGCTTCAATTAATTTTAGTTGGCCTGCATTTAGTGCCCCTCTCCCCGGAGGAGGCTGAAAATAGGCAGTATTATCTAGTGCTCCTTTCCTGTTCAACAAAAACTAGATTAACTAACTAACTAACTAGCTAAATAGTTAACATGAAACATTTTTACACATGAATTCTGAAGCTGGCACAGAACACTGATAACCCATGGCACTTTGTGTCCAACTCCTATCCCTTCTTAAGGAAGGATTTGGGGATAGAATGAAGGATCACATCCCAATAGTCAAATGCAAGGAGGGATCATTTTAATGACTCTCATTGTGAACTGGGACGGGAAGAAAGATTTGTTCCAATATGACTCTTTAAATTTTAGGAGGACATTTTGTGAATGACATCTATGTGGTAGCAAAAGTCAATGAGATAATCCAGCTGGACACCCAGCTATTTTAAGGTGGAGACAGCTTTAAGGGGAGTCATCTAGGATAATGAAGATAGGAGACTGGGTTGTGGCCAGTTGCTGCATGGTACCAAAGACATGAAGACCATTTGTTTTGCCATTGAGGGTGAGGTGGTTATGATGGAACCAGAGTTGGATGTTGCTGTGCTGCCAGTGCAGGTGCTGAGGATCTACTGGCACAAAGTAGTGTCATCCTCAGAACACTTGGAACCTTTATACTTATTTGTAGAAGCTACAGTAAACCACTTGACCATGAGGACAGAGAGGCCAGCCCTAATAATCTTGTCAAGTAGCAGGTGTGCAATAGTATCAAATGTCTTGGCATGGTTGGCAAAGATAGCAGTGGTAAACAGGCCCTGATCCATTACCTTCAGTATTACTGAATCTGAGGAGGGAAATAACTGTGGAGTGAGTCTACCTGAGGTCAGACTGGAATGGGCAGAGTAAGGAAGAAGAGCCAAGGAAGTAGAGAGTTGGGAAAGAACAGTGGGGCAGCCCGGCCCAGCGGTGCTGAGGGTTGAGGTGCTGGATGCCACACCTCACGCCATGCTGGCGACCTGGGTTTGGGAATGAATTCGGGTCACTGGGGATCGGCTGGGCAGGAGAGGATCAAGCATCCAGAGGACAGCTCTTCTCCCGGGTAGGTTGCAGGCTATACTCAACTCCTTAGCAGCCCCTGATAGAGATCGGGGGCTCTACAGGCACAAGCACTGTAAAGGGGTGGAGCAATGGCAGACGTCAGTGGCGCACCTGCGCAGACATCATTGAACATCTGCTCCCCGGTGGAAAAACACAGAAACACCCTGGAGTCCAGTAGAGATGAAGGAGATGCTGGGGACCTGCCCACATCCTGCTGCCGGACTTGACCTCAACGGATCTCCTTAGGCCCCTACACAATCTCACGGCCATCCCTCTAATTTCAGATAGGCCACCAAGGGAGGGTGATCCAGGAGGCTGGATGAACCTTGGGATTGGGAGGGAGACTGAAGAGGAGGTTTCAGGCTGGGAGTAGCGGCAGCAGTCGAGTGGGTACTCTGGAGGGATGCCCTGGATCTCCGGAGCAAAAAACAGAGTTAAAAAAAAAAAGAACACTGGGGCATGCAGAACATGGGAGCATGCAATGAAGCTGGGAGGAAAGTTTAAGAGATATGTGAGGAAATATTTATTCACAGAAAGGGTGGTGGATGCCTAGAACAGCCTGCCAGAAAAGGCAGAAAACAGTAGGGAGCTTCAAGTATGCATAGAATAGGCACACAGGTATAATAAGTAGAGGAAAAGGAGGTGGGAGGGACACTGGTGACCAAATAATGTGTAGGTGTTGGAATAGGCAGGAAAAAATAAGGCAGAGTGGATGGGCCTACCGTTCCTTTTCTGCCAACAAATATGTTTCTATGAAAGTACCAGTCCTCTTAAATTTTAGCCAAAGCAGGGTAAGAGAGATGCTGTAATTACCAAGATCAGAGAGGCCAACACCCTTATTAAAAGGATAACTTTAGTTGTCTTTCTAGTCCTAGGAACTTTATCAGTCTAGCAGGCCCAAGAGATGTATTTAGCTGGCTGTGATGACATACAGGTGCCACCAAGGGACATAGCCATTTATACAGAGTGGGATGTCCTGGGTTCTAAATGTAATTGATCTTTGTACTTATTTGAACAGCACTTGTTGCTTTCACCGAGGTGGCTCGTTTCAAGGGAGAACTGTGGTGCTACCACTTACGAAAACTATATGATGGATTTAAAGTGTCTTGGCTTAATCTGTCCCTGTAAGAGGTGCTGTTGGATTTCTTATTTCTGGCTGGACACTCTTTTTACAGTATGGCTACAGTTTACATACTGTTCCCCATTCATCATGGATTACTGTGTGCATACTGTACCTTCACAATAGCACATTTCTGTTCCACCAAATTAGGCTCCAAGAAACAAGCCACTTTGACTTCAAATAGTAGTAAGACAAGAAGACTTCTAGTGATGCAGCGCTACTGAATGGAGCGGTGAGAATCAGCTCTCAATCAATCAATCAATCAAATCTTTATTTTTTAAGCACTATTTCAATAGATCATAGCGCTATACAGAAACCACAAAACTATAAGATATCGTTAAATAAAATAACAAATCTAAGATTTTAAAACAATCTTAAATATAACAAATGGCAGTAGGCTAACCAACACTTAAGTCAGGGAATGCTAAGGAGAATAAATAAGTTTCCAGAGCAGATTTAAAACACTTGACGGTCAGGCACTCTCTAATCCACCCTCACCCGACTTTCTTTCAATCATTTATCTGGCTATTTCCCAATGTGGAGTGTTCAGTTCATTTCTTGTTGGCTTTGTCTACATGGGAGGCAAAACAAATGTGCTAAATCTGGGGACTCTGCATTAAATCAAGAGAGCTTACCTTCTTCTATGGCGGCTGCAGACATGGCAACAGCTTCTGGTGCACCTCCTCTGCAATCTACTCATTCAGCTATCCTGGATGAACTTCAGGACTTTCGGGCTGAATTCCATTCTCTCCAAGCAGAATTTCAAGCATCACTAGCAGCTTTGGAGACCCGGGTGGGAGAACTGGAGTGGGTTGAATCAGATGCGGATACTCGCATAGACCGACTGGAGCAGCGCCTTATTAAATGTCTCCAGGACCAACAGACGCTCCTAGACCATTGCGAAGACCTTCAGAATGGGTCTAGGGGGAAAAATATCTGGTTGTATGGTGTTCCTGAAGGAGCCGAGAACAGGGACATAATTGGTTTCTTGCAGGACTTGATTTCCTCTCTCCTTGGCACCGAGAATCTCCTGCCCCTTCAAATAGAATGGGTACATCGGTCTTTAGTGGCCAAACCATCTGCTTCCGATGCCTGTTCCCGCTTTATTGTTATCTACTTCCTTGACTATGCTGTGAAGCAGGACATTTTACTTCGAGTCTGGTGGAAAGGTGCCTTGTTCTATAAAAGAAAGCAGGTGTACATGGATATTGATCACTCTCCATTGCTCCTCTCTAAACGTTGGGTGTATGGCCCCATACTTCACCTGCTGCGGGACTGCAAATTAAAGTTCACCACCCCTTATGCCACTCACCTCCGGATACATTTCCGTTATGGTCCCCAGATTTTTGATGATCCCAACTCTGCTGCCCCGGAGTTGCACAGTAGAAACTTAATTTGTTCAGAGGAGCATATGGAAGTGGACACCTCCAGAGAAAAGAGAGCACTTTAGTGAGACCAATGGAGTAAGACATCACCACACAGCAAAAAGCGCCATCAGGAGCAGACCGTGGAAGATATTAAAGCCAGGGTAAAACTGCCTGTATATCATCATCAAGAACCTCCTTGAAGCAACGGCTAGAACACTGAAGACTCCTATTCTTTCTCGCAGATATATGGACTGTATTTATTTTTTTCCTATCTCTGGTGGTACTCATATTTTTAGAAGTGTTTTTCTATTCATGCTCTGTGTTTTCTGTGTCCTTTTTCATTTCTTAGCTACCTCCTTGAGCTTTCCTATTTGCTATTTATTCACTTTCTTCCTCCTCTGTCCTATCCACTTGTTTAATTATTTGCATTATGTGTTTACTCAGTTAAGTTTCACTATATTCACTGCTTTCCATATCTGCACTGTTCCCTTGCTGTCTTTTTGTATTCCCTTACTATTGAGAGCCTTATTTGTTGATTTTATTTATTGTTTTTACTTTAATCTATGTTGGTATCCTTGGTTAGCCTCATTTTCTTTTTTTTTCTAGTTGTTAATCCTTGTGGGCTTTATATTCGTTTTGTCCTTGGATTATGTTTGTGTTTATTAAGCTTTTAATTTAAAAAAAAACAGTTCTTCACATTTTTTAGTGCTTACATTAGGTAAAGTTGTTTTTTCCTTCTCTCTTTTTTTCTGTCTTTGAATATCCCTGGTCCTGGGAAACTATGCAAGCCCTACTACTAATGCCCACTTAAATTGCATTCTCTTTTTTATTCCTTTAGTTTTGGTTATGTAATCATTCTCCTGCACATTTCATGGTCTCTGCCTCTCTCTAGTGGGGTTTTCTGGTATTGTCTCGATAGTAATCTCTCCCCTTCTACATTTTTGGTTTAAATATTTGTGCCATCTAGTTCGGATTTGTCTTACTCAGGCTTATTTACAGTATTTTTGTATTTTATTACCTATACTCTCCCCCTCTTTTTATAGGAAATATTGCCTTTGTATTTGGAGTCAGCAAGATATTTGACTCCTACTGGGTTGCTTGTGACTATCTGAGAAGTTGGGTGAGTAAAGACTACCACCCTTTGCTGTCTTTTTTACCTGCCTGTTTCTCTCTCGGTTTTAGCGTTTATTTAATACTGTCTCTTTTTAGATACATTTTGACCAGATGTGTGGTGGTGGTGGGGGGGGAGACCAGCCCCAGGCCCATTCTGGTAGTTTTGTTTGTCTCTACTCCTCTTGCCAGTACTTCTTATCACCACCTCTGGTCTTAGTTGTGGTGTAGGGGGCTCACTATTTTCTTGTGGCTTTTCCCCCTCAAGAGTTAATATTTTCTCCAACTTAGGAGGCATTTCATTTGCCTTCCTGTCTGGGAAGCCATCAATTAGAGTCGTAGATACCCATTCTTTGCATGGATTTCTTCTTATATTCAGTAATAAGATTACATTGTTTAATTACTTACTTACTGATCTGCCTTATGTTTGTTATTGTTTGTTTAATGTGTTGTTTATATAGTTTTTTTTTGCTTATGGTTCCAGGAGTTTTCCTGGTATTTTGTATGAATACTATGGTTCTGCAAGTTATAGCAGAGTGATTTATGGTTATCTTGAAAATGTTAAGGTCACTGTGAAAGGAGATAAGTTAGAAGACAGACTGTTAGTGTATTTCTATGTACTTAGAATGCATTCCCCAGGATGTTACAGATGTCTAGAATCTTTGATCAGGGGATGAAGAGCGGTCATTAGCAGGATAAGAAATTTCGAGTATGCTCTGCTATGGTTAAGTCACCTTTAGTCATCTCATTAAATATTAACTAGATTCATAATCCCATTAAGCAGTCAAGGTTAATACAGTTTCTTAGGAGGAAAAGCCAAAAATTGTCTTCTTACAGGAGACACATTTGTTCCTGGAGGAACATAATAAATGTAAACATTGGGCTTTCCAAGAGTGGTGGCTTCCTCCAATAGCTCGGGTAGAAGGCGTGGGACAGCAATTCTTGTCCCCCAGAGGGGTCCCTTTTGAAGTGCAGGACCAAATAATTGATCCAGATGGTCAGTAGGCTATAGCAACAGGTAAATTGTATGCATGCTTGGTCACATTGGCACCCACATATTTCCCCTGGGCTCCCCTAAGACACTGGCCCAGAAATACTTTTTTCAATTATTAGATGTACTCCATGGACAACTGCTTATGGGGGGATCTAAGTGTTACACTTAATCCTTCATTAGATGTTTCTACCTTTTTGGCCCATAGAGCTAACTCTCTCCAGAAGTACATGTGGTGGATTGTCCCTTCTTTGGGCATTACTGACACATGGCATCACTGTTTCCCAGCAACCAAGGGATATATCCATGTGGCACCCTGTACTGGAGTGGCATCCTGACTGGATTATCTATTTACCACAGCCAAGCATCTTGAAACTTTTCAAGATGTCTGGCATGGCGTGACTTTTTTTATCTGATCATGCCCCAGTATATGCTAAATTTACACTAGGGTTCAGCCAAGGAGTTAGGCAATGGTGTCTGAATCTAATCCACCTTAGGGATCCTCGGTTCCGGCAGATGATCCAAGAATCAATACCGTGGGTTCTCCAAGAGAACTCTCAGTCAGATGTTTCATCTGTGGTGCTTTGGGATACCCTTAAAACCATTATCTGGGGGGAGATTATTACTTATTCCTCCAAAAAGTGAAGGGAGAGAGATGCTCACTTTCAAGCACTCCAAGAGAAACTAACAACCATACAATCTTTTTTATGCCCAGGGAAATCGGTCGGTGTGGCCCCAGACACAGCTAGTAAGGCAAGAAATTCAAAAAATAGTGACTCAAAAGATAGAACAGCAATTATTTTATTTAAAACATACTTCCCATGAGGGAGGACCCAGAGGAGCTCAAAATTTGGCCCATAGATTAAGAACGCAAAAAGCCAGGGCCTGTGTGACAAATTTGGTAGACCCTAATACAGGGAGGATGTTAACACACTCTAGCCATTAGACAAGCCTTCGCTAAATATTATCAAAAAGTTATATATGGCAGATCATGCCCTGCCTCTCATCCAATTGGACTCTTATTTACGGAAGTTATCCTTGCCTAAGTTATCCCCAGCTGAGACTGAGGCTTTATTGGCCCCTATGACCAAGGGAGAAGTGGACAGGATGCTTAAAAATCCTAAAACCAAGAAGACTCTTGGCCTGGATGGGCACCCTTTTGAATTATATAAAGAATTCAAATATTTACTCTCTCCCACCTTGCTGGCAGCCTATCATGAAATACAGGATGGTGACTCCCCCTCCCCTCTCTTGGAGACACACTATTATAGCAGCCATTCCTAAATCCTACAAATATCCTAAAAAAACTATTTCATATCATCCATTGTCAATGCTAAATTTTAATTACAAAATATACATGTCTGTTCTTGCCCATAGACTTGATAATTTCCTTCCGTTTCTTGTTGACCCCGATCAGGTGGGGTTTATCAAAAATAGACATGCCCATGATACAGTTAGGTGAATCATCATCATCAAACTTTATTTTTAAAAAGTGTCCTTCCAGAGCTCAGGGTGCCCTTACAATATTAAAAATACTTAAAATCTTCAATTATAAAATCCACACTATTGGACCTATTACACATTTAACATATATTAAAATATATATTCAGAATCAGATTATATATTTACTCATTCAGTCCTCAGCAGAAATACTATCGGCCTTAAACACCAGAGAAGGCCTGATTAAATAAATACATTTTAAGGGATGTTTTTAAAACCCTTCACGATCAGGCTATACTAAGATTCATACTAAGAAAGAAAGATACACAGAAGACCGAAGCCCATAGGTGTTCATCTCCAGCCACGCTGGCACATCATCCCTTGGTTAGTAAGTATTGATCAAGTTTTCATTTGAAATCTGTGTGATTTAAGGACAGCACTACTGAATTGGGCAGAGAGTTCCATAAGGGGATTATTCTTTGAGTGTAAAAAATGCTCCTTTTGTTTTTTTTAAGGTAAGTAAGTGACAGTTGATGTTTCTGGTTTCTAAGGTTACATTCCTGTAGGTCAAAGGTCATCCCTTGCTGTGACATTAGTTTACTGTCAGTTGACAATTTATGCATTAGAAGAAGGGTTCCTCTAGTTCTCCGCTGTTCCAGGGAGCACAGATTAAATTCATCAAGCCTTACTTCATATTCTTTATTGTACATGTTTGTGACCACTTTGGTGGCCCTCCTCTGGACACCCTCCAACCTATTTATGTCACTCCTGTGATAGGGATTCCACAGGATAGAACAGTAGTCCAAATAAGGCCTTACATAGGCCTTATACAATGGTAATATACACCCCCTATCTCTTGAATTGAAACTCCTTTTTATACATCCCAACACTCTGTTTGCTTTATTTATAACATGATTACAGTGATCATAGAAAGATAAATCATGGGAAATTAGTGTACCTAAGTCATTATGTTGTGTTACTGTTGTGAGAGCTTGTTTATTTATTGTAAACTGATATTAATTGTTAGTTGTACCTAGGTGCATTATAACACATTTACTGATGTTAAAGGACATTTGATTTTTTTTGCCTAATTTTCTTGTGTTTTTATGTCATTGGTGAGTTTGCGTCTTTCCTCCTTAGTTTTTACCTGGGCTGCTAATTTAGTATCGTCAACAAATTTGATAATGAAACTGTTGATATTCTCTGTCAGATCAGAAATAAAAATGGAAAATAGTATTGGACCCAGTACTGACCCCTGAGGCACTCAACTACTCACTGAACATAGATCAGATGAGTGACCCCTAATACACACCCTCTGGGTGCAATTTTTTAACCACTCTTCCCCCCAATTTGTGATAGTGTTATTTATTTTCTATCTCCTCATTTTACTTACGAAGATGTCATGAGACACTTTGTCAAATGCATTACAAAAGTCCAGAAAGATCACATCCATGGGATTATTATTTTCTAGCATTTTACTGATATACTCATAAAATACCAGGCTTCCAGATAAACAGGACCTATTTTTTTTTTAAACCATGGTCTGTGTGATCAGTTAACCCCTTCTTTTCTAGATCCATTTCCAATTTAGCTTTGAGCAGTGATTCAAAAATGTTTCCCAGAACACTGGTCAAGCTGATGGGCCTATAACTGGATATCTCATCATGATTTCACCTTTTTGTAGATTGGTGTCACAACAGCTGTTTTCCAGTCATTAGGTATAATATGATACCATAAAGACATGTTAAAAATCTGAAAAAATGTCTCTACTAGCGAGTCCTTTAGTTTCTTCTAGAGTCTTGGATGTAACTTATCAGGCCCTGGGGATTTGTTTATGTTCAAAGTATTCAGTTTGGCTAGTATCTCTATCTTGGAGACTTGAGGGTCTCTTCTGCATTATTACTTAATGAAGGATTGTTAGTAGTGTTCTTGGGATTGAAAACTGTACCAAAGTATTTATTGAATTCCTCTGCCATATCCTTGTTCACAGTTAATTCCTCATTTTTTACCTTAAGGGGTCCAATTGTCCTTGGAGATGTTTTTTTATTGTTGATGCAAGAATAAAAACATTTCCTCCATCCTTCATATATACCAATCTGTGTTCAAATTTGTTTTTTTCTATTTTGATTTTATTTTTACATTCCCTTTGAATTTTCTTAAATCTCCATTTGTTGGCTAGGTCTTGACATCGTGGTCCCTGATGAAGTCCTTCATTTACATGTTTCTTCTCAAAAGTGCAGGATGTCCTATAATTGACATTCTTCCTGTCTGGAGACTTGTTCATGCAGAACTATGTTTAACTCCACATCGTCTACCAGGGGGTTATGTGCCACCCTAACTTCAAAACCCTTGACACCCCCATCAAGTCTGTTATCCCTGGAGAGAATAACCTGAAACCATTCCAAGAAACAGGTACCTATCTAACTACTGATGAGTTTAGTACTTGTCAGAAGATTTGTATCTACCACAGCCCAGTTTGTTAGCTATAGATGAGTTTAGAATGAATATTCACGTACCTACCACAGACACCATCTTTAGGCTGATGGGTGGAGTACAGCTACCATTTCCCAGTCAACCAGCCTTCCAGAAATGCCAATGGGGGAAAGAACTGTGTTCTGCCATTCATCTGCTATCCATGGAGCAGACTATCTTTCAACAGACACAGAGTAATATGCAGCACTACATTAGCAGCTTCTGTCTTCTAAACTATTTCAGTTTACTACATTCGCTATTCTCAGCAGAAAACAACATTCTCTTTGAGGACTCAGAAGTCCTCAAGACTTTCATTTATGAGATCACAGCTCCAGTCAGTACAGATGCCCATCACTTGATGGAAAAGAGCATACAGTACTTCTCCAGATGACAAGAGAACATCCGATAGGACAGAAAATAATAATAATGAAAATAAAATGTACTGTATATTTTATGCCACATTAGAACATGACAAAAATGATTAAATGCACAGATAACATAAATCAAGCAAAAATAGCAGTGTTCCTCATTAAGCTGAGCACAGCACAACAGTTAATAGAAGCAAACAGGAAAGTAGCCTAAATACAATAGAACTAGGTTGTAATGTAACAAAACAAAAAAAAAGGGTCAATAAGATTTTCTTTTACTCCTTGCTAACTGGCAAATTGGCAATTATAAGTAGAGGGTGTAGGCAGAAGAAAACCAAAGCAACAGGAAGGGAGTCATATGGGGAAGGCAGTCAGTAATAGCAGAGAGAGATAAATAAAAATAGTAATGGGAGTGGTTCAGTGTAATGGATGTGGAGCTGTAATTTTCTGGGAGGCTTTCTGGAGTCTGAGGTGCTGCTCCATCTGCATGAACCTCTCTAAGATGAGACTGGAAGTCACTGGTTTCCTGACTGAGCTGGCTATGATCCAGAGGAGCTCTTCCCACACCCAGGGGCCATTTAATCTACCACTGTTGCCCCTGAGGTTGCCTAGGAGAAGGAGAGTTGGCTAGCCTGTGGTGGACTCCTGGAAGGTGGGGGTGGCAGGAAAGGGGGAAATTCCTCTGCCTGTGCCACTACCAAAATTCCTTGACCACTCTGGCAGGACAAGAATACCAGGAGGAGGCACCTATAGTAGTGACAAAGGAGGATGTGGGAGTCCTCTGTAGGGCAGGCCTCAAGGTGGGAGGGAGAGGACCCCACAGAGGAAGAAGCAACTTTTAGTGGGGGAATCGATTGTTAGGGGGTAGATTTGGGAATAGGAAGGGAGGTAAGGTACCTACCTGGAACCATGGATCAGAGGGATGGGCAATGGATCCAAAAATCACTAGGTTGGTGGGCAGGAGGGGGAACTGAATGTCATTGTTCACCTGGGGCCTAATGGCCAGGCTAGGGATGTGGCTGAGATCATGCAGAGAGAGTTCAAGGAACTAGGGTATGGTCTTAGGCAGGTAACACATACCATGACTTTTGCTGAGGTTCTGCCTGTCTACAACAAGGAGAGGATAGATTACTGTGCACCAGAATCCTTAACTTGTGGTTGAAAGAATAGTGTAGAGAAAAGGAGTTCAGCTACATTGAAGACTAAGGACAACCTGGAAGGATATGAGCCTATACAGAGGTGATGGCCTGAATACATCTGGGAGGGGAACTGCAGTCCTCAGTGGATGGTTTAAATGTTACTTTCATGAACATTTCAACTAGTTGAGGGGGATGGCAGAAGGAAAAAGAGAGGCATACGTTTCTCCCCCCACAGACAGAAGCAGTAAGAAGGACCAGGGAGGGAGGAATCCCCCAAGGAACAGGGTGAAGAAAATAACAGTGCGGTAGAGCAAGAGGTGGACAGGAATACATGTTGCAGAAGGAGAGAGAGGAAAGGAGGTGGGGCAACAGGGAAGGAACAGAGATTGCCAGCGTGTAAGGCCATGAATGCAAATGAGTATCCATAAAAAAAAATGGCATACAGAGTTCAATCCTGTAATAAGAAGTCCCAAACAATCAATGCCTTTATTGAAGAGACATACAGAAACACAGTGAGTGGGCGTCCAAGCAGCAAACACTCTATTTTATCAATGCTTTGAACAAAGTCTTCGTCAGGGGCTGGAGTTAGCATGATTAATTACATACTTTATTACCTTTTTGGTTTTACTGCTACACTGTACCATAAGAATTAATTATTTGCCTTGCTCTAAATCATAACAAGAAAGCATCAGCTAATGAATTTAAAACAATGTTTTAGAAAGCTGTTCTAATGTTGCAAACTTGTACTGATAGTCTGGCATGTTGTACCACATGTTTTCTATCAATGGATTTTTGTTTGTGTTCATTTAAAAATCTCCTTATGTGTATACAAGTTCACAAGTTCGAATCTCTCCTGCTATTACTTAAATAAAGTATGTAATTAACACAGTACCAACAGGGGGCAATATTAATGCACCAAGCTCACTGGTATTTAAGGGAAGGCGTCATCACTCTAACTCCACCTCCTGTTGAAGACTTTAGTTGAAGCACCAGAGAAATAGAGTGTTTGCTGCTCGGATGCCCACTCACTGTGTTTCTGTATGTCTCTGCAATAAAGTTATTGATTGTTTGGGACTCCTTATTACAGGATTGAGCTCTGTGTGCCAGGTTTCTGTGGATACTCAGTACCAAGCAAGGGTTAGCCACCCTGTTCCTGAGCACCGGGTTCACTGCTGTGCACACTGACTTTTACAGACCATAGAGACCATGTGTGCAAATGCAAGAAGTCATGGAAATAAAATTCCAGACCTAGTGGCCATCATGGTGAAGGTAGACCTGAATATTGTGTCCATTACTAAGTAATGGTGCACAGGTAATCATGACTGGGACATAATGTAGCCATACCAGACTATATTCAGTTCAGGAAGAATAGGATAGGAAGGGAGGAGGGATGGCACTGTATGTAAGGGAGGGTATAAAAGTGATGGAAATGCAAGGAAACTGGGGGGTGGGGGAAGGAAGGGTTGCAAGTACTGTGGGTCATCCTGGAGACAGGAACGAGAGACACTATTCTTACTGAAGTGATCTACAACCCTGTATGAGGATGCACTGCACTCACGGGTGCTGGGTGAGGTGTGTATCATTGGTTTTGCTGACCCAGGTAGAACTACAGAGAAGACAAAGAACTGACCACACTCCAGAGCTAATGTGTTGAATGTGCACTGTTATAAATCACTGAAGACTATGAGGTAGGTGCCTGAACAAATTTGTTTGCCCAAATGCCACAATGTCCAACAACACATCCAAAGACATTTGGAGCTGTAAATCCATTACCCAGGTGCCCCGGCGCTTTGCTTGTTAAAGCTTTCTCAGGAGGTGGCTATCTGAAAGACCTGATGCCCTTAAATACCATTTCAACCTATGACATCATCATTGAGGTATTACACCAACATTTGGGTAAAAAGGCTGTAGGCAAAACATCTTTGCGCCCAATTCCAAGACAGCAATGAGAGCAGGACGCAAAGTACGCTAGTGTGTAAAGTTACGCCAAAAACCCTATGGCATGTGAGCTGTGCCATATTCCAAGAGAATCACCAGATATGATGGAAAATGCAGAATTACGCATGTCACACAATACGCCTGCAAGACATGGTGTAACTCGCAATAGCGGCTTAGCAGTACGCATGTTGCAACTCATCAATACTGTCAGCAGTACATACCTCTCCGCTGTCCCACAGTACATGGCACTGTTCCCTACTGTATGTCCCATCACTTCTCTGTTCCACTGTGTGATGCCCTGTCCCACAGTCAGTGTTTGGCTATTGTGCTACATGCTATGGTATATGTTGCACCAGGTATGTATTTCACTTACTATTGGCCTGTCTGGCCATGCTGCTACCTATTTCACTGTGTTCTGGGCTTCCTAGGGCACAGTCACTTGGGTGTTCCACTGTTTGCCCATTAGTTCCACATTCAGGGCCTACTGTTTGAAGGTATGCTGCAGTCTGGCTTTGTGGGGGGGGGGGTGTTTCCATGGCCTGTGCTCTGGCTAGGACAGTTTTTCCTTCTTGTAACTTATATTACCATCCTCTGGCGTGATTCATTATGCCACCTGTTCTGGAACAGCAATTTCATGGTGCTGGTGTGATAACCATGTCGTAAGCCACATTACACAGTGGCATAGGCTTTCTTTGGTGTAACTGTGTCATAACTTGCGTTTGTCATAGCAGTTGCGGATTGTGGCATAAGTGTTCTTTTGGAATCATGCATGTCACAAATTGCTGGCATAATTTGAGATTTGTACTATCAGGACTGGTGTACTGCATTTACACCTGGTGTAACTATCTTGGAATCGGGCCCTTTGTCTTTAAATATGTACACACAGTACACCTTAGTGCAATTAGCAAATAAATCATAAAACAAATATTGACATAGCTTATCAAAAAATGATGCAAACAAATCAACAAAACGTTCTTAATTTTTCATTCAAGATTAAGCAAGTTCATTTCAGAAAGTACAAAGAACAGAAATGAAATAGATAGTCAAACTGGAGTTGGGAGCATGTCACACTAAACTACAGCCAGCTGGGATGTTTATGTGTATACAGGAAATTCCTGTGCTCTCCAGGCTGAAACAAAAAAGTTAGAAAGAGAGAAATTTATTAAATAACATTATCATAATTATTTACACAGAATAAGCATAAATTACAAATCAGATAATGAGGAGGGGGTGAAAATATGACAATAAATGGCACTTAGAAATAATACCTCCTATTATTTTTTTTGGGGGTGGGGGATTAGTTATGGCTAAACTGAATGCCCAAAGAATGGCATAAAGGACAACTGTCATCTAGAGAAAAGGTTTAAAGGTCCCACTCCAAATTCAGACCAGAGGGGGTTAAAGCAGTGTGCAGTGATATGGGAGAGTGAAATTGAGCCGCTCAATTTGAACAACTTAATTTGATCACCCGTAGGAATAGCAAGGTTGAGAGTACTGCGAGGAGTAGTGTATAGCAAGTGTAGCGGTGACCTACACTCGTTGAAGTAGGATATGTTTTTTCCAAGTACTGCTGAGCTGGCCATTTCATGTAGTGGCTTAAGCCACTGCCCTTGGAGCTTGTGGACCCGGGTATGGGTTCTAGTCTGGCTGTGGTGGAAATGTTTTTTTTTGGGTGTCTCTTCTTTCCCTTGTGTCGGCCCCAACCCGGAGTTGGTTATAATAATTTTGGAGGTTGTGGGGAGCTTACCCCCTGCATAAAAATTGTTTATTTGGTTGGATTCATTTGGAAAGTAAGCAATTGTCGCTGTTTGTGATGGTCACTGTAATGCTGGTTGCCCTTTTCACATCGGGTGGTGTTTACTTCACTCTTTGTGGTCAGCACTGTTTAAATCTCACAATTATCACATAAAACCATTAAGGCTTTAAAGGTGAAAGTACAATAAATCTCCCTTTGTACAAGTCTTTGTCTCCACCTCTCCTCCTTATTTTGACCTGTTCCAAACAATTGCCAGCCATTTGTATTGAGGTTTCCAAGAAAAATCTGAAAATGTTGCTTAAATGTCCATGTATCTCTGAGATACAACCCCAAGCAATTTACATTTCTCTGCAACAAAAGCATAGTGAATTTGCAAAGATTGTCTGTTAAGAATCCCATCCTGAAGATAATAAGCAAGGCCACTGATTTATGGTGATTAAAACATTGAAATTCCATTTTCAATACTTCAGATTCCGGATTGCACCGGTGATTGTTATTCTAATTTCCGGATTTTACCGGGATTCTGCAGTCATTCTTTTAGTATGTGTATAAATAATCAGAATAAAAGGAGGCTTAATATACAGAACATTAAATAAAGCAAATTGAAAATAGTTCAGGAAGCAATTATAAAAAAAATACAAGTTTAATAGAATTACTGATCTAGTATAAAATGGCAGATTCCATGAAATCTTTGTTTTTAACGGTGTTCAGGCAGCCCTAATTCTGGAATTTTACCAGGTTTTCTGGTAAAAAACGAAAAACAGTGGCGTTGATAATAAGCCTACCCATGGGGTTGATTGGCTTCTTATGTATTTTGAGTAAAATGTACATGGTAGGTGTAATAAGAAACTGGAAGCAGATATTTATATTCATTTTCATCTATTTCACAAAAACTATGTACATTATTTAATAAATGCATCAATTCCTGTTTGTATACAGACACAGTGTTAGACAAGAGTTTGGTGTAGTTCTTTTCATCTAATAATAATTCTAGAACCTTTTCGCTATTAGAATCCATAGTCAACAAAACTATGTTCCCCCCTTTGTCTGCAGGCTTGAAAATGGTATCACTTAAATTCTGCAGTTCTTTTAGTGTTTTTCTTTCCTCAAATGTAAAATTCTGATGTTTACCCCTATGTTATTTTCCAATAATTTATTCACCTCATTAAACACTGTTTTTTTTCTCAAAAGTATTAATAACTGGGTTGACAGTGTTTGGACATTGACGCTGACATTGTTATGCCCATTGACCTGATAATGAAAGGCCATGAGTTTGTGCTTATGCACAACTGTTTTGTATTTGACAATGAATGTTATCTCCAAAAGTGTGGTACCACCATGGGGGCATCTATGACCCGTCATTTACAAATTTGTTCTAGGGGCTTTGGGAGGAATACATACTGTAGTGCTGAATGAAAGACCCATTCCATTTTTTGGAAAAAATTACAGATGGTATAAATTTATTGACAAAGTGATTTGTGTTGGGAATGGTTCAGGACCTGAAGCAGCCCTGTTTTTAGAACCACTTAACAACAATGGGTTAAATGTACATTTCACATACAGACTGGATTCCAACTCAACTGATTTTCTTGATGTGACCCTGTTGGTGGATAATGTCAACAAGGTAATTTCTAAAGAATATAGAAAACCAACCACCACCACCAACATTTTGTTAGGCAGTAGTTCATATCCTAAGTCCTTTAAAGATTCCAACCTATTAAGTCCAATTTTTATGAATATGAATTTGAAGAAAGTAATCAGATTTAGAGAAATTTCTCAGAGAAGCAGAAGAGCTGAAGACAATGTTTCTTGCTAGAGGTTGTTATCCTAAGTTTCCTGAAAGTGCATTAACAAGAGCTAAAGTGACTGAATGCAGTACTCTGTGCAAACCTAAAGTTGGGGGCCCCAGGGAAAATGAGATGGTTTGCCTTTCTACAGAGTATAACCATGTAGCTGAAAAAATTGGTGACATCATTACAAAATACTGGCCCATATTGTTGAGTGATCAGTAACTAGTAAGGAATAAACCCCAGATTACTTTTCATAGAGGGTCCAAACTTAAAGCTAAACTTGTTCAAAACCATTTCTCCCATAGTATTTCAGGAAACATCACCTAGTTACCAGTCAAACCACCAGGCATGTTCAAATGTGGTAATTGCAATGCGTGCCCCATGTGCACACAAGGATCCACTTTTCAGCTACCAA
The DNA here is from genome assembly GCA_016271365.2 of Neoceratodus forsteri. Lineage (NCBI taxonomy): Eukaryota > Metazoa > Chordata > Ceratodontiformes > Ceratodontidae > Neoceratodus > Neoceratodus forsteri. The sequence goes on from CM057458.1 coordinate 562,626,549, forward strand.
GCTATGAAATAACTGTTACAATTAGACAGTTTATTCATGCACCTCTATGTTCATAGTGTATGCTCTGCAGTACCCTTGCAGCTTACTCTGTGTTGGTCGCACAGTGAGACAGCTGAAACTTCAGATCCAATAACACATTAGAGATATCAAAAACATTAATCTGGATAGCATTACTCTGTAAAGCCTGATGACTAGGCACTTTTTAACTCATCACAACAGTGATGAGAAGAATGTAAAATGTATGGGCTTGGAACAGGTCAAAACAGGGCGGAAAGGTGGACACATATTAAAAAAAGATTTTTACAAAGGGAGAGTTATTAGATGTTCACCCTTAAAGCCTTAACCCCATATGGTCTGAATTTAGAGTAGGACCTAAAAGATTTTCTTTAGATGACAGTTGTTCGTTATGCCATTCTATGGGCATTTAGCTTAGCTGTAAACCCCCCCCCCCAAAAAAAAAATAATAGGAGGTATCATTTCCAAGTGTCATTTATTGTCATATCCCCCTCCCCCCGTTTTATAATTTATGCTTATTCTGGGTAAATAACGATGATAATTTTATTTAATAAATTTCTCTCTTTCTAACTTTTCTTTTAGCCTGGAGGTATGGAAAGTGCAGGAATTTCTTGTATAGACAAACATCTCAGCTGGCTGCAGTTTAATCTGACATGTTTTTGACTCCAATTGAGCTATCTACTCCATTTCTGTTTGTTGTAGTTTCAAAAATGAACTTGCTTAATCTTGAACGAAAAATAAAGAACATGTTTTGCTGATTTTTTTCTACAGTCTTTGATAAGCTATGTCAATATTTGTTTATGATTTATTTGTTTAATTGCACTAAGGTATACGTACAAATTTAAAGACAAAGATGTTTTGCCTCTTGCCTTTTTCCCAAATGTTGGTGTAATATCTCAATAATGACATCATAGGTTGAAATGGTATTTAAGGGCATCAGATCTTCCAGGTAACTGCCCCCCTGAGAATGAGCAAAGCACTGTGGCACCTGGGTAATGGATTTACAGCTCCCAAATGTCTTTGGATGTGTTGTTGGATGGCATTTGGGCAAATACATTTGTTGAGGCACCTACCTACCTCAGTGTCTTCAGTGATTTAAAGCAGTGCGCATTTAACACATTATCTCTGGAGTGCAGTTAAATCTTTTTCTTCTCTGTTGATCTACAAACCTCAAACACAGGGGGAGGAACTGGATAAGGAACTGGAGAAAGCCATCAGCACAATGGCAGAAAAAGGGGAGGTGCTGCTGGTGACTTCAATCTACTGGATGTAAATTGGGGCCTCCCTGCCATGACTTCAGCTAGAAGTAGGGACATCATAGACTCCCAGCAGGGGGTGATTCTCAGGCAACTAGTCAGGGAGCACTCTCATGATGGGGCAGTACTGGGCCAAGTGCTGACAAACAGGGACAGTGTTGCAAACACCAGGGTGGGTGGGCACCTTGGGATCAGTGACCACGGTATAGTGTAGTTCAATATTAGCATGGCAGTAGAAGCAAACCACACAAGGACAATGGTTCTGAACTTTTAGGAGGGCAGATTTTAAAAATGGGCCAATGCCTCAGAGATGACTTAGAGGGGTGTGGCCTGGGTGGGGTGGAGGAACAATGGCCCAGCTAAAGGGATGGCATAGGGAAGACAAAAAAAACTCTGCACAAAAGAAGTGAACAAAAACATGAGGAAATGGAGACCACTATGGTTTCACAGAAAGTGGCTGAAAATGTTAAGGCTAAGAGTAGTATTCAGGAGGTACAATGTGATGCAGAGGGAAGAGGACAGCGAGGTGTACCAGGAGAAACAGAATGAAGTAGAGAACATAGTGAGGAGTGCAAAGGTGCAAATGGAGGAAAGGATAGCCAAAGGTTAACTAAAGGGGATAAGATCTTTTTGGGGTAGACAAGTAAGAAAAGGAAGACAAAGGGAGGGGTTGTGAGGTTAAGAAGGGCAGGGGGGGACTGTGCCGAGGAGGACCAGGAAAAAGCTGATATTCAGAACAGATACTTTTGTTTAGTCTTTACAGTGGATAGGGAAGGGGATGGACTACATAAAAGCAGCAGGAACAACTGGGGGTAGGGAGATAGACACAAGTCCATTTACAGAGGAGAGAATCTTGAAAGGACTTCAAATCTGAAAGTGGGCAAAGCTATGGGGCTGGATGGGGTACATCTAAAGGTGTTGAGGGAGCTCAAGGAGGTACTGACTGCACCTCTGACAGTCCTGTCCAATAACTTACTAGACACAGGAGTGGTGCCAGAGGACTAGAGGAGGGCAGATGTAGTCCCACTTCATAAAAGTGGTAGCAGGGAGGACTCCAGAGACTATAGGCTGGTCAGTCTGACATCAGTGGTGGAGAAAGTAATGGAGTCACTTCTGAAGGAAAGGATTATGGAGTACCTTGAATCCAGCAATTCACAAGATCCGAAGCAGCATGAATTCATAGAGGAGGTCATGTCAGATGAACCTGATTGATTTCTTTGACTGCATGACAAAGGAAATATATTACTAAAATAACCATCTTCGGGGGGGGGGTGCATAACTCAGGGAGTGGGAGAAACTCAGGAACCTGGGGGAAGCAAGTGAAACCAACAACAAAATAAAAAAACTACCAGCTGGGAACTGAATCCAGCTCCACCTACATGACCCAGCTACTCAATAGTGGTGCCTCTAACCATCACGCTAAGCCAGCAGCATGGTCGGCAGCCCACAACTGCTGCACTAAATATTACCTGTCCTCATTCCCCTCGCTCTTTCCCAACTTACATATTCTTCACTCTTTTTCCTCCTTGCTCCTTTAACCACATTGCTATTCTTTATAGCTCGGTATTCTTTCAGGCGCTCAAACTGAGTCACTCAATTTGAGTCACCCATATCATGGGTTACCAGTGGTGCTAAATGGAACTTACACAAGGAAAGGTAGATTGACCAGTGGAGTACCTCAGGGCTCAGTACATGTACCAATCCTCTTTAATGTCTTCACAAGTGTTATTGCAGAAAAGATCAAAGGGAAAGTATGCCTCTTTGCAGATAACACCAAAGTCTGAAATAGGGTGGAAAATTAAGAGGAGGTTGAGTGAATGTGCAGAGACTGAAAAAACCCTAGGAGTGATCAAGAGTATGGAAGCTGGGTTTCATGAAAAATTGCTAAATTATGCACCTTGGGCACAGTAATCGGAGGCAGTATATATAAAAAGGGAGATGAGTTATTGACAGTCACTAAATAGGAAAGGGACCTTGGAGTAATAATATCTGATGACCTCAAGATGACAAAGTAGTGCAACAAGGCAGTTGGTTGGGCCATTGGGTTGCTGGGATGAATTGGGAGGGGTATCACCACCAGAAGGAGAGATGTAATGTTGCCACAGTATTGATCATTGGTGATACCTCACTGGAGTATTGTGTCCAGTTCTGTAGACCACATCTCAAAAAGGACATAGGGTGGGGGCTGTCCAGAAGAGGGCAACTGAAATGGTGCAGGGTCTGCATCAGAAGCCCTATGAGGACAGACTAAAGGGTCTCAATATATACACCCTGCAAGGGAGGGAGTGACATGATAGTGACCTATAAATACCTCAGAGGGTTGAACAAGGTTCAAGAGATGAGCTAGTTTTAGAGGAGAAGGTGACCGAAAACAAGGGGACATGCAATGGAGCTGAAAAGGGGAACATTTAGGAGGTATGTGAGGACGTAATTTTTCACTGAAAGAGTGGTGGACACCTGAAATAGTCTTTCAGCAGAGGTACTGAGGACAAAATTAGCAGTGGACTTCAAGCAGGCATGGGATAGGTACAAGGGAATCTTAGTTGGGAAGTGGGGGAGGTAGACGGAGATCAGGTAGAGTTTGCGGTGATAGTATAGGCTTGGAAAAATGGGAGGACTGGATGGGCCAAGGGGTCCTTATCTGCTAACAGATTCTATGTTTCTATCACAGAATGAACCAGGCTCACTATTCACAGGTGAATGATTAGTATCATCAGCAACCTAAATGTGCTAACAAGGAAAGACGTAAAAGAAACAAAAATCACAGTATCTTTACAAACACCTGTTGTATGAAATGACCATGGCAAGCACCAAATTTGCAAAGTTACCTGAAAAGTGGAAGTTTGAGCTGGCTGATAATATAAATTAGTAATGGGTTCACCCGAGATAAGCCACAGAGTGACACATCTATCAAACGTATGGCAACCTGCACCCGACAACATTTCAGCAGGCCAAGTCCATCTAAATAAGTTTAACAATGTCCACACTTCCACAAGATATGACAAACCTCACCAAAATCCAAACCAGCTCAGGTATGTCAACCTTAGAAAATGTGTGTGGATTTATAATGTGTTAATAATATCTCTTACCCCTATAAAAGTGATGACACACAGAAATAGTTTGTTGCCGTATTGGTCCTTGTAAAAACAGATCCAGAAACAAATGGTTTGATACCTTTTATTGGACCAACATACAGTAGCTGTAACAAAAGAAAACAGTGTTTAAGCTTTCGGATCAACCAAGCCCTTCCTTGGAAGCTTATGGCAGTTGTTTGGTAAATCACATACTATTAACGCTTAGATCATACATAAAAAAACAAAACAAAATGAATTCTCATTGGTTTAAAATGCCTTTTAAAAAAAATAGTAACTGAAGTTTAAATGCAAGAAACCAGTTTTAGTCAGCTGGCAACTATGAAGCACTCCAAGATCAAATGTCAACAGAGGCAGCTAAGAGGAATACTTCCAGGGGCCAGGCAGTTTCATAAACTGACATCATGAATGAGTGATTGTGTTATGTGAATACACTCTTAATTAAATGCACGATCATTAGATATCATACCCACTGAAGCACATGTTAAAAAAGATAGTATTCCAAATAAAAAACTATAAAACAGAAATATTCTATGTATAGCAATAGGAGGGTATAAAGAGAAGTTTCCCTAAAGTGAACAACCTTTAACACATTCATAAACTGTTTATCAACTATATACTCAACCAGATATTATATTTCATAAATATTTAAACCTTCAGTGCTGAATAAGATTTTTACAAGAAATATAAAATGTCAGAATTAGTGCCCAATAAGAAAAAAAAAGTATAAAGGACCCCCCAAGGAATGAGATCATCCATCCTAATATGTTTAGAGTTCAAAATGTGTCAATATATAATTAATCTACTATAAGTACAGAAACATTCTTAGGAATGGAAATCAAAACTAATGGAAATACCCTGCCCCGGTAATGTCATAATATGGACAACTAGTTGGAAGGAAGTATAAATACACTATGTATGTGAACCAAGAGTCCTAATACACTGTAACATCATAATGTCATGTAACTGAATATAAGCCTTACCTCATAAATCCCCAACCCCAACCCACCCACACATAACCCCCCTCACACACAACAGTATTATCCCCCATACACAAATAGTTAATGGAGAGATACCAAAATATAGATAACCAGTTAAAAGGGACCCTATAACCATACAATATTAAAACAAACAAACACACACACACACACGCACACGCACACACACATACACACACACACATACACTGAAGACCATCCTTTGTACTTAAGGTTTGTGTAGGTTCAAGTAGGGTAATGTGTCATAAATCCCAAATCAATGTTCATGCCATCTTCTACCATACTGAGAAGTAAAATAAGCCTGACCTCATAAGCCTGTCTCTGTTGTGTATTTTTTAAATGTCCTTTTAAACCATTACTAACATATCTGAGACTGAGTGATCAGTCTGAGAGAAGTGCTACACCACTGGCTTTTCAGTCATCGTCATATTAATAGTAAGTTTACTCCTAACAATCAGGTTGGCTAAATTAGGTGGTTGTTTAAAAGGTAGTAGTGGTAGTTCTTGAAAAATACAATTTAGGGCCTCATCCTCACTAAACATTAGGTGAACGTCCTTAATAATCTTCTGTAGAAGTTCATGGTCACTCCCTGGCGGCCACACAGAGGTAGATGCCTATATTTACCATAGGCCAACAATAAGTAAAAGCAGTTATGACATCCCAAACCTTTTTGTGCACTTGCACTAACTCGATATATTCAAATGTCCCCATGCAACTGACCCCTTTGGCCAAACAAGGTGCTAAGGCGTCTTTTGCATCATACTACGGGCTCATTAATTATTTATTTCAAGAGATTTGCCAGAAAAACATATTGAGCTGATAATAACTAATTTCCAGAAGTGCCCCAGGGGCATGGGGAAGTGATGTACAGTACAACTTGAAAATAAGGTGCAAATAAGAATAAAATACTGTAAAACTCATTAATTTCACACAAAGTAATTATAGCACAAACACAAATGCAGCCATAAACCCTCAGTCATTAGTAACACATTCACTATAATGGAAACACAGAAATATAGAAACATAGAATTTGATGGTAGATAAGGACCGCTTGGCCCATCTAGTCTGGCCGTTCCTCCCTACCTACACTATTACCACAGACCATGCCTGATCTACAACTCTTTGTTCATCCCCCCTTCCTTTCTACTATGATTCTGCTGTGCTTATCCCATGCATTCTTCAACTGCATTAGTTTCCACCCCCACCACCTCCACTGGAAGGCTGTTCCAGGAATCCACCACTCTTTCTTTGAAAAAGTGCTTCCTTACATCTCTCCTGAATCTACCTTTTTCCAGTTTCATAGCATGTCCCCTTGGTCTTGAGCATCTTTTCTTCTGAAAAGTATATCTCTTCTTTACCTATTTACCCCATAAGGTATTTAATGGCCTCTATCATATCCCCCCCTCTCCCTCCATTGTTCCAGGGTGCACATATTGAGGTTCTTTAGTCTTTCCTCGTAGATCTTTGATGCAGGCTCTGCACCACTTTAGTTGTCCTTCTCTGGCCACGTCAGCTCTGTCTGTGTCCTTCCAGAGATGTGGTCTCCAGAACTGGACACAGTACTCTAGGTGGTGTCTTAACAGTGATCTACACAGAGGCAACACTGCCTTCCTCTTTCTGCTAGCGATACCCCTCTGTATGTACCTCAGTACTTCACTAGCCCTCCCTATTGCTTTGCTGCACTGCCTGGCCACTTTTACGTCATCCAATATGATTACCTCCATCCAGGTATCTTTACTGCTTGATTGTCATCCATACCACTCCACCCATTTTGTACTCTGCTCCTGAGTTTCTGTGCCCTAAGTGCATTATAGCGTATGGTAGAACGCTGTTCCGCATGGAAATCCATGCCTGGAACAGCATTGTTGTACTGCACTCAATGTGTCATGATGTTGCTGTGCTGCACTGAGTACATCACTAGTGCAGTACAACAACATCGAACGGGGTTGTGCATGCACAATTAAGCAGGCCCCTGTGGTGAGGAAGTAAGCAGTGCTGGAACAAACCGATACAGCTGCCAAAGTAAGCCATTTTTTTTTACTGGGAGACCTGTTTGGGGGATCAAGGAGTGTTGCTTATGGTTGCCCATACACTATAAAAGATTGTGTATGAGCAACCATACACTAACAAGGCAGTTTTACAATCTCAAGGTTTCCATGGTAACAGACTTCTCAAGCTGCATACGTGAGGTCTCTAGTTACCACTGTAACCTCTTGATCGTACAGCTGCCTTGTTGTGTATGTTTGCTCTTACACAATCTTCTGTATTGTGCACTTTTCCACACTAAAACCCAACTGCCATACCCTTGACTATTCCTTTAGTTTTTGCAGGTCTCTGCTCATCCTTTTCAACCCACCTGGAGTGTCTACCCTATTGCAGATTTTGGTGTGATCTGCAAAAAGCAAGACCTTCCTTTCTAGCTCCTCTGCAAAGTCACTTTTAAAGACATAAAAGAGGACCAGTAGCAGCACTGATCCCTGAGGCACCCTGCTGGTCACCCACCCTTCCTTGGAGTGAACTTTGTTTACAACCACCCTCTGTTACCTGTACTCTAACCAACTTCTTACCACCTTTGGACCCACTCCTAAACTACCTAAGTTGCTTACTAGTCTCCTATGTGTAACAGTGTTGAAAGCATTACTGAAATCTAGGTAGGCCACATCCACCACTCTGCCCTGATCTAGTTCCTTGGTCACTCCATCAAAGAAAGCTATCAGATTTGTTTGACATGACTTGACCTCTGTGAAACCATGCTACCCTGGATTTTTTAACCCACTGTATTCAAGATATCCCACAAGTATTTCCTTCAGCAGTGATTCCATTAACTTTCTTACTGCTGATGTTTGGCTGACTGGCCTATAAGTTCCATCCTCCTTCCTGCTACCACTTTTGTGTATTGGAAGTACATATACCCTCCTCCAGTCCACTGGGACCACTCCTGTTTCTAGTGAACTGTTAAAAAGAACTGTCAGAGATGCAGCCAATATTTCCCTGAGCTCCCTAAATACCCTTAGATGCATCCCATCTGGCCCCATGACTTTATTCACCTTCAGATTAGCAAATCCCTTCAGAATGCTCGCCTCCCAAAAAGGACTAGTGTCCACCTCCCTCTCTCCAAAGCATCTGTTACGTTTTTGTGGCCCATCCCCTTCTCCTTCCTCTGTGAACAATGAACAAAAGTATTTGTTCAGGGTGTCTGCCTTTTCCTGGTCCCCCTCTGCACAGTCCCCCCTTTCCTTTCTAATCTTGCAGTTCCACCCCTGATCCTCCTCTTTTCACTTATATACCTAAAAAATGTCTTGTCCCCTTTCGTTACCTCCTGGGCTATTCTCTCTTCAGTTTGCACTATTGCACTCCTTACTGCTTTCCCTGCTTCCCTCTGTTTCCCCCGATACACCTCCCTAGCCTCCTCCCTCTGCATCTCCTTATAACTTATGAATGTTCTCTTTTTGCCTTTACCATTTCAGCAACCTCTTTTGAGAACCATAGTGGTCTCTTTTTCCTTTTGCTCATTTGTTTGACATAGAGGTTAGTTGCCTTTGTCATGCTCCTTTTTAACTTCACCCACTGTTCCTCCACCTCACTCAAGACATACCCCCATGCCTGGTCATCTCTGAGGCATTTACCCATCTTTATAAAATCTGCCATCCTGAAGTTCAGGACGTTTGCCCTCGTGTGGTTTGATTCCAAATTTGTCTGTATCTTGAATCACACCCTACAGTGATCACTGGTCCCAAAATGGCATCCCACCTTGATGTCTACATCACTGACCCTGTTAGTAAGTACCAGGTCCAGTGTTGCCCCATCATGAGTGGGCTCACTGACTAGTCGCCTGAGGAACGACCCCTGCAGAGAGTTCATGATATCCCTGCTTCTAGTTGAAGCCACTGCTATGAGGCTCCAACCTTCATCTGGTTGGTTGAAATCCCCCACCAGTAGCACCTCCCCCTTTTTTGCCATCTTGCCAATGGCTTCCATGGAAAATAGGCTAATAATAATGCTAATCAGTGCAACTTTAGTTTCATGCTTATTAGTGCTTCAACAAAAATAGGAAAACGTATTTGACACATTTCAAGTTTTACAGCAGATAGCAATTTATTGTCTACAGCAAAAATACAAATACAAATATAAATACAGAAATACTATACTGCTATGACAAATGGACAAATATAAGAAATACAAATACAGATTTAGTATGTAAAAAAATTATTAATGTTTGATTTCTGGAAAGTGATATTGTGCCTGAAAATCAGAACAGAAGTGATCAAGGGCAATTACAGAAGTGGGTACAGAATTCTCAAAGGAGGATTTAGAGGGAAAAAAGGGGTGGGGCAGAGCTGATAGCAGGAGGAAGGGTAGATCAAAAATTAGGGAACCAGAAGGAGAAAGTAGTTCAGCCTGCAGAACAGTTCATTTGAGGGAGAAAGAAGAAACAAGGGTCAGTGTTATGGAGTGAGTAAATGGAAACAGAGGGGGTCAAAAATAGGCTGGTAATGGAAGTGGGAACCAAACCAGAATCTGGAGGTAACAGAGTGAGAGAGCTTGCTGGCATCTAGGGAAGGAGGGGAGAGAAAGGAATAGAAAAAGCAATGATGGATGTGATGAGGACAGTCCATGGCAAAGTAGCAGAAAGAGTAAAAGAGGGAATCCAGTCTAGCTAGGGTGGACCCTGAGCAGCACTATAAACAATGTCACCATAGTCGAAAATCGGAAGGATGAGTTTCAAGAGGATTTCTCCTCATGCAGAAAGCTGGATGCATGCTCTTCTTCTGTAATGGGATGCACCCTTTATTCCTCATTAACCTTTGAGGTGTTTGCTTGGGCTCCACGGATTGACTGCAGAAATGTCTCCCCACCAACATCTGTGGTGCCTGGGATGTGTGACATTAAAATAAAAGCACTTGTGTTCTCCTGCTCAATCCATGTCAGTATCATATTGTAAAATGTAACTCTACCTGGTGTTCTAGTGGTCCCAAATACACAAAAAAATACTCACTCAAAGGTAAGAAGAAGAAGAATCAGTATTTATATAGTGCTTTTCATACACAGTGTATCCCAAAGCACTTTACAAGCAATGCTAGACTGGTAGTGAAGTGACTGAATGTGTAGTGGCGGCCATATCGCACATCATCACCCACACACAGCCTGGATAATTGCATGAACCGGTTTTATGGAATGGGGAATGTTGGCCAGGACACCGGGAGTGTCCCCTACTCTTTCTGAAAGGTGCCCTGGGTTCTTTACTTCCACCTGGACACCCCCTAGGATGGCAAAGGAACCTCAGTTTAACGTCTCATCCAAGGACGGCACACCCCAGCAGTACAGCACCCCCCAATACTGCACTCGGATGCCAGCGATTTTTAGGTGCAAGTCCAATCCTGGTGTGGGATGAGAACCCATGATCTTCTGGTCCAGAGGCAGTTGTGCTACCAACTGAGCCATGCTGACGAGAATCAATAAAGAAGTAAAGCTTTAATCACATGCTTCATCGGGGTCTCTAGTGGTCTCCCCTCACCTGATCCCTGTTGGTATCATCTAACTGGTAGTCTAATGATATCTATACCCATTAATAATGTTCGATTCCTACCCCTTACCCCCTCCCAATGACAGTGACTAGCACAACCCAATACTCTTCTCTGTGGCTGGCTGCCTCATGAAAGTGTTAGTGTTTTTTTATACAGAGCTATATAGTGATACAGTATTTGTAGGACATTTATTGAAACTTTCAGTGTTCAAAAATCTTCTTCTTCCTTGTTACTACTTACTTTTAGATACACAAAGTCATCTGATTCTGGACTTCAGAAGAAAAATCCAGAAAGAAACAGATAAGAAAAATAGGCACAGAGAAAACCTGTGAGAAAACATAAGGTCCTAGTGATTCTGATAGTGCTAAACATCAACTGCACTATTTCTTTTTGCTTAAATCTATAATGCAGGGCATACCATCAAAACTGTATCAGAATAATGGCACAGTGAAATCTGCACTGAGGAAATAGCATCAGCGAAAATGACCTGGACAGAACAGCATGGGGTTATTACAGTGATTCATCCCCCCCCCCCGACTTTCCCCCTCATGGGGTTGGGAATGGCAAATGGCTCTCCCAGAGTTGCCCCCTCCCAGGAGTTGTAACACTAAATCCACCACCCCTGAGAATCACCCTCGAGTTGCCTTTCCTGAGTTATAATAGTAAATCCCTCCGAGAATTCCTCACTCCAAGTTGAACCCCCTAGAGCTGTCACCGTAAATTGCCCCTTCGTTGCCTTCCCTCGGAGTTGTCACCCTACATTGCAGTGCTATTCTTTCACTTCACTGTCTTTCTGAGGTGTATTTTTTGTTGTCAGCAATTTATCTGCATTGTTAGTGGCCATGCTGCATTTATTTTAGCGGTCTTGTGGTGGACCCATAATGCAGTATATGTAATGAAAAGCTAGTACTGGATTATACCTATAACACAAAAAATCTAAACTCAGAGGCAGACCTTTTTTATCCTAGTCTAAAGAATGAACAGAATACTGAGTCTATATGTGAAGGTGACACTGGTAAGATAATTCAAAATCACATATACTTCAATAATGCAGTGCATCATGGGATGTATATGCAAATGATCAAGAAAGAATTTAGACTCATTCTGCATTACACAGGAGTAGATGGTGCAAAATGACTTCCCACACATACTGGAAAGGTTGAAAACAGAAGACACAGAAGAGTTTTGTTCTGCTCAGGACCCATCAGAGTGCCTCATCTGTATCTCAGCCCTGGTGAAAAATGAACCAGCGCTTATGATGGTCTTTCAGGTTTGGGCTATAGTGAGATCAAAATAGGAAAGCAAAAAACCTTAGCACAAAAGCATGAGGGAATGTTACCCAGAAATGGCATTCCAAACAAAATTAGATAAAAAAAAAATACAAAATCACACATATTCTAATAATGCAAAGCATCATGGGATGTACATGCAAATCACCATGAACTCATTGAGACAGATTCTGTTTTAATCAGGAATGTATGGTGGCAAATGAACTTTCACACAACCTTAAAAAGCTGAAACCAAAGCACACCTGAGACGGGTCCTGATTAGTTTGACCTTTCAGAGAAAGAAAGATAGAGAAAAGCGTATTGCAGCTCTCCTTGCTCAGATTCGGGATAAAGAATCCAAACTCACCTCACGCTCCTCGAACAATATAGACAGGAATTAGTGAAATTAAGGAACTGCTACCTGGACTTTTGGGGGAACAGGCCGAATTCGCAATTATGAAAACTAAAGCAGCCTACACTGACCAAGGAGAGAAGGCTGGTCACTTGCTTGCATTGAAGGTTAAACAACAGGAACCTTCCAGACTAATTGTGGCAGTCCACTCCTTAGAAGATAACTCCCTGAAAACTTCTCCTAAGGATACAGTGGCAGAGTTCAGCCACTATTGTAAGCAGCTCTACGGCCCTATGATAGATCCTCCATCTGATGAAAATCCAGTCCAATGCCTGAAAGAGTCCCATTTACCCTCACTCTCAGATTCACAACAGGCTCTCCTCATATCAGAGATTTCCCAGGCTGAGTTAGAAAGAGTAATCAGAAATCTCCCCTCAGACAAAACCTCCAGCCCAGACGGATTCTCAGCCAACTTCTACAAAGTATTTGCCGAACAATTAATACCCATTCGCTTGCCTCTCTATCAGTATATCCTCTCAGGGTCAAGCATCTGACATATCCTTGTTTGAGGCTGTAATTGTTCTACTGCCCAAACTGAATAAACCCCCCTGAGTTTGTGTCCAATTATAGACCAATATCACTCCTTAATCATGATATTAAAATCCTGACAAAACTCTTGGCTGACCATGTGAATGAAGTCCTCCCTTCCCTTATAGGTTCAGAACAAGTTGGGTTTATGAGGGGGAGATCCTCCGTGGATCACATGCATTGCCTAACCCATGTTTTCTTGGTCTCCTGGGACGTCCTTTTCCCTGCTGCTCTGATTTCCCTGGATGCTGAGAAAGCTTTTGATAGAGTTCATTGGAATTATTTATTTGCCTCAATGGAGGCATTTGGCTTCCCTGTAGTCTTTCAGAAATGGGTCGGTTCTCTTTATAAAATTCCCACTGCAAGGATATCCTGCAATGGGACAATTTCTGAATCTTTCCCACTATATGCAGGGACAAGGCAAGGTTGTCCTTTGTCTCCCCTGCTTTTCAATATTTACCTAGAACCTCTCATGCGCAGATTAACTAATTCTCCAGAAATTTAAGGTATCCCTTGATGCACTCTATCTTGGAGTCTCTAGGGGTACCCTGCACTGACTGCAGCTGGTGCAGAATGCAGCAGCAAGGCTGCTGACAGGACAGTCTAAATATTTTCATATTACCCCGGTGCTGCGTCAACTGCACTGGCTGCCAGTTAGGTGGAGGATCCTCTTTAAGGTGGGTTTGCTCACCTTTAAGGCCCTACATGGCCTGGGCCCTGGCTACCTGAAGGACCTTCTTGCACCTGCTGTCTTGGTTCACTCCCTCTGCTCCTCCTCTAGGGGCCTCCTAGCGATTCCCAGGGTGAGGCTAAGAACTGCTGGTGACAGAGCATTTAGTGTTGCCGCCCCCGTCCTGTGGAATTCGCTGCCTTTGGTTGTTAGGGAGGCCCTGTCTGTGGAGGTTTTTAAGGCCCACCTCAAGGCCTTTTTGTACAATCAGGCCTTCCTGGACTGTGTTTTATAGTTCCCTACCTGTCTTTTAACAAAGATAAAACTGATGTTAACTAGTCTTAGAGACTTTAAGCGCAGCTAAAGTTGAGAGTAGTTAATTGCATAGCAAATTCTGTTTTAACTTGTTCAGAGTATTGTATTTAATTGATTATTACTGTGATGTGTTGTATTTTTTGATTGATGTACGGCACCCAGAGCCTCCAGGATGGGCGTCTTTTTAAATAAAATGTGCCTTGCCTTGCCTTGCCTTGCCATCCCTCACTATGGTCAAGTAGCCAAAGTCTCGGCCCATGCAGATCATCTCCTACTTCAAATATCATATCCTGTCACATCTATCCCAGCTATGCGAAATGTCACTGATGGCTTTAGCAAAATCTCTTATTATAAACTTACTATTGGAACAACTTTGGTCTTTCCTCTTAATTATAAGTTTCAAAAAGGTGAAATCTCCGCTTTTGGATTTTCATGGAATTCTGACGACATTAAATACTTAGGGCTCACTCTCACGAGGAGCTTATCTCACCTTCAACAGCTTAACCCTGATGCACTTGTTTGCACGGTCAGTCAGGACTTAAATAGATGGTCTCTTCTCCCCCTTTCCCTTTAGGGAAGGATTAATTTAATCAAAATGAATGTCTTCCCACTCATTTTATACCCCCTTAATTTACTGAACATTTGGCTTCCCTTAAAGTGGTTTAAAAAAATTCATAGTATTATTACTGACTTCATCTGGGCACGCAAAAAGTCTAGAATGACACTTCATAAATTAGCAGCACCTAAGATAAATGGAGGATTACAACTGCCTCATACAGGGTTATACTACTGGGCTAGCCATGCAAATAAATACCTCAGATGGTTATCTATGGAGGACTCCCAATCTGAGTTCACATATGTCCCAACTTGGCTTAAAGTAGAGTTGGCATGTATATAGGAGCATGCCTTCTCTCCCTCAGCTATGTTATACACAAAATCAGGTTCCCTTCCCACATCATTACGCAGTTCTCCCATAGGAATTTCTGTCAGGGTTCACTCCCAGTTGAGCGCTTTTCTAAAATACGATACTATCATAGATTTATCCCAAGAAGTTATAGGTAACCCCAAATTCCAAATTGATGGTAAGCCTCCTCTATCAAGCTGGCTCCCACAAATAAAGGATTGTCAACTCAAAGGCTTTATCAGAGAAGATGGGCACTGGCTTTCCTCGCCGGAACTTATAGATTAATTTCATATTCCCCGTACTAAGATTTTTCAGGTTTTCCAGCTCCGGCACCTTTTGATAAAGCTTATGGGGACGGTTCCTCCTCCAGTTGCAAAATTAAGTTTCCAGTAGGATTTATGCATGGTAGCAGGTTCTTCTCATGCAGTCTCAAAAATATATAGTACTCTCTATAACTGGGCCTATCCTAATACTTTTAGTCCCATAGGCTATTGGTTCTCTCTTTTCCCTGGCAAGGAGTTCAATTGGTCCCTTTTGCGGAAGAGATGCCATAAATTTCTGCTTCAAGACAGACTCCGGCTTATGCAATTTAAAATATTACACAATATCTACTATTCTCCACAAAAATTGGCTAGGCTGGTTATTACATCTTCCTCAATTTGTACACGATGTCAACAGGAAGAAGGGGATCTACTACATATTTTCTGGAATTGTCCCAAAGTGGCCTCCACTTGGAATATTATTAAACAGAGGGTTGATCCCCTTCTGGGCCTGGCAGATTTGTTTATGGCAGAGATATGCCTCTTAGGTGACTTTACTTCCATTCTAGTCCTTAACAGGAAGTACCATATGGATCTAATTTCTTTTATCACTTAAAATAGGTTGTCTTAAGGCACTGGAAAGACAACACGGAAATTTCTTATGTGGAATGGCTTAATGAACTCCTTGCCAATCTCAGAACTGAGAGAACTATTGCTAATCTCCAGAATAAATCAGATAAGTTTAAAAGAATTTGGGGTCCTTTGCAATCTCTGTACTCCCTTCATGCTGACAGGGGTTCCTCCTAAACCTCATGCTGGAATAGTTCTGGGTTATAAGTCTGTGCTGGGGATAAGGGGAGGGAAGGAGGGATGGGGTAGGGTGGGAGAGAATGAATCCTTTACATAATTGTACAAGTTTGTTTTGATATACACTATACACTGTGGATTGATTCTCTATACTGTAACACCTTAATAAAGTTTGAATGACAAAAAAAAAAAAGCTGAAACCAGAAAACACAGACACGTGTTTCATCCTTCTCAGGACTTGTCAATGTACCTCATCTGTACTATATCTTAACCCAGGGTAGGATGGAACAGCCCTTATGATGGCTGTATGTGTTTGTGTCATGGTGAGCCCAAAATATGAATACAATCTAAAATACAAAAAACCTCAACCCAGTATGCTGGGGTTCTATGTCCTTCAGATTGCTGACCAAGATAATGTTATAGAAGTACCTCCAGCTGATGAAAATGGATGCCAGTACTATATAGTAAAATGTCCAGTAGATGTCACTCAAGTCAATTAAATGCCAAATCAACCTGCTGAAACTGACAGTTGCCCTACCAGAGAGAGAGGGATATCAAAGTTGTTTACCTACTGTATGAACATTTAGAAGCTACACCACCTACCTGTCAGTATGAAAATCCAACTCTGAGTCCTGTAAGTACTTTACAGTACCTTCAAGATTTATCCAGTTTTTTTTAGATATTGCCACATCAGATACTTATACCTTTAGCACAACTGATATTCCACTGAAGAACATTATTTTGGGGGCATGATTCATAATTAAGAAAATGTACCAAATGAGTTTTCATACTATGTACTTAGTTATGGAGTGAGCATTTTTTTATTAATGTTATTATTTAGGGTTAATTATCACTGTTGCACAATTAAGCAGTAACACAGGATAAAGTATGCAGCATCATGCAATATCATCCCACCTCTGGTGTGTTGTGAGGCATGAGGCCATAGGCTGAGGGACTTCAGCCACCTGAGATGGGATGATATCCCACGACAGCACATACCTTGGAATGTATTATTGTGATTTTGACATGGATCCATTTTGATTTTGTTGACTGATATCATACCTTACTGTCAGATGAGATTATGTACTCAGATATTCTGGCTGAATGGGCAGAAACAAGGATTTTGACCATCCATTTCATAACTAGATATATGTTACCATGCTGCAGACTCAGTTCAAGGTGCTTGCTAGAAAACTATTATAAGATAGGTTACATACTGAAAAAGTGATCAATTATTAGTGTCATGTATAAAAGCTTATTTCACTGGGTTATCGAGTGACTTATGAAAGGACACTAATGCAATGTCACTAGAATGATTTGTAAGATGACTAATAAGGTTGTAAGGTACTGAGTATATTTGTACTGAAGGCAAGACGATTGGACTAAGGATACAAGGTACTGAGTACATCTGTACTGAAGGTAAGGGAATTGTACAATCAGTGCACATTTATAGGTGTGACTGCTTGTGCAGTGCAGATGTTGGGCCATCCTCTCTCTCTCTCTCTCTCTGTATCCCTGCTAGAAGGTACACTGTCCTTTCAGGTACAAAGAAGCCACATGCTGGAGTGCCATTTAGTTTACAATGCTGTAATGCAGAGCTCATAATTAGTTAAAAGACGTGTTATAATATAAAGTTTTTTTTAATATAAATGGAGCCCATTTGTTTATGTGTTTGCTACCCTAAAATGTGTGAAAAATGCCAGAGATTTAGCTGTACGACTTACCTCTTCAAATTGGGGGATATCTTGCTATTGTTAGCTTAGCTCTGGGGAACAGGAAGCACTCCAGAGGAATAAGGTACATGCACTCAGGTTCAGAGCTTCTTGTCAGACTGGGGCACACAGCTGTATTTCTCCACTGCTCTTTTGTGGGTACATTTTTCTAGATAGCTTTTACTATTAACTTTCTTGTCGGAAAGTTTGCATGCCTCAGTTTTTGAAGGTATAGAATTAATATCTGCATCTTAAAGATCTGCAAAACTGTGTGATAGTGTTTTAACACTTTGTTAAGTAAAAGCGGTAGCATGTGCTTGGTGACTACAGACAGGGCGCCACTCAGTCTAGAAATCAGTCAGCATAGTAAAACACATGGTTTGCACTATGCAATGACCAAAGCACCCCCGTTTTATATTTAGTTTTATTTAGCGCTGAATCATTCTGACAATCCTTGACTGGCTCTTAATGAGGTACTGTCATTTTTAAAGAAGTAATAGCTTATATTTATCTGCTGCAAATATCAAATAAACCATATGTCTAAATTATTTATTAGAACTATCCATGTATTATTCTGAAGAACTGCTTATGCATTATACCAGGAATCTGCAATCTTTTGTGGTCAGAGAGCTTCACGCCTATTTGGCTTTTTTTAAAGAAGTAATAGCTTATATTTCTCTGCTGCAAATATCAGCTAAGCTACGTGTCTAAATTATATTAGAATTATCCATGTATTATTTTGAGGAACTGCTTATGCATTATACCAGGGGTCTGCAATCTTTTTGGGTCAGACAGACACATGTCTTTTTGACATGACAGGCCTGATTACCAGAGAACCATGTGAGCGTATGCATAGTAGATGTCCCTTGCAATGATTAACTTTAAAATCATTCATCACAAAATGCTAGTTGCATAACAGGTATTTTTATTGGCACACTAAACAAGCACACCTGAAAAAAGTGTAATTTATGATTTGTTTTCAACAACAGAGATGCATATTTCTTTCTATTCAAATGTACAAAAGTATTACCTAGCAGGGTGTGCAAGTGTACAAATTACAGTGTACCACACTAGTATGCTGGGTGAGGCCAAAACTCCAGTTACACTTGGTATGGGTACTGTCATGCTGGGTGCACAGTCTGTGCAGAATAAAAAATTCACAATATCAGTGAATAGTGACTCCTTATTCAAACCCTCCCTATAAAACTGGAAATGTTTTAGCCATAATTCTGCAGCTTCAAGAAGTACAAAGGATTAATAACGCTACCTTAATTCTTGACATGCATAGAATAGAATAGATCACAAGTGCCAGTTGTGCTGTGTCCTTAATTTCTGTCGATTCTTCATGTACATAAGAAACATAGCACTGTAAATTGACCTACAATACTATCAAAAACAAAGCTAAGAATCCACATCACATCATTTTCTGTGCATGGTCCTTCATAGTCTTAATCAAAGAAAAGCAGGTCTTGACTCTGGCACACAGTATAAGTCTGCTCTGTCCATTGAAATCTGTTAGCAAATATGGGTACATTTTCAAAACTGTACCCTTCACAAACTCCCCATCTGTGAAATGTTGGCTTCTGCAAAGCAAAGTGAAGCTGGTTGAATTAAGAATGTAAAGCTGAAACAATGTTGTCTTTGCACAGTTTTATTCCAAGTTCAGACAAGAGTTTCCTCCAATCCTTTCTTTCTTTCACATTTGCTGCTTTACAATATGTAGAATGTTTGACTATGAGATCCCATGGAATTTGGATCCGATTTTCAAAGCCCCCCCTTAGATCTGAGGGTTCCATGTCAAAAAAGTGCCTGCAAAACAGCGCCAACCAAATACAGCTAAGACAAAACAGTGGAATGCAAAATGACAACAAGCACTACAGTGCTCACCCAAAAAAGCGAACAGCTGTAGTGACTTTTTTGCACCCCCTTTCAGGGGGCTCCCCCCCCACACACATCACTGTTACTTAAATAGCCATCTCCAGGGGGGACACAACTCAGATATGGGGAGAAACTCGGGAGGGTGGGCAAAACCTTTTACAAAACAAAAAAATATCACATCACCAGTCTCAAACCTGAGTCTGCCAAGCACACAGGTGGTGACTAGCACAGATCTGACCATCCAAACAATTGCCTACAGGCTTCTACGACTCTCTACCTACATCACTGACTCCTCGCTGAAGTAAACATGCCCTGTCAAAACACTCTCGCTCATTTGACACATGCTATTTTGGATTCACCGAAGTTGAGTCGCTCAAATGGACTCACTGTTTTAACAGGATACCAGATCGGTGCACCATGCCAGTGGCATATTCACTCCTGCTATGCCTTTTCATATCTGTCATCACCCTTTTGTTTTCCAGATTCTTTTCTTACCTTTCCTATTATCACTTTTTTCCCAGAGCCTCCCCCTGTTTTCTTTCCTCACATATATATCCCTTGTTTCCCCTTACCTCTCCACTAACTTTGCTTTTTTCTCTTTTAGATAATTTTTAAAGAAGCCCTATGGTTGAAACATTGATTCTAACTCTATTTTCAATTTTCAGTGTGTATTTAATATTGCCATTTTGTTTTGTTTTCAGACCATATGCTGATGCAGCACCTTGTTTTATTGTTCTTCAGAAATAAAGTGTGTATTGTCAATCACTTGTGCAACATAAAGACAGCCTAGTCATATGACTGGTCCATCCTTCCCCTGGGCTGTTACAGATGAGGTAAACTGAGGAGTCCTTAGATGGATGAAGTACATGTCTGTGTCTTTTGTTTTCAGCCTTTGCAGACTGTGTGAGAGGCCTTCTAGCACCATACTGTCATACCAAGAGCAGAATCAGTCTAAGTTCTTTCATGATGATTATCATATATGTTCTATGATGGTTTGCATTATGGTAAAGATGTGTAATCATACATTTCTTTGAAACCTGATTTATTATCAGTGCCTTTTCCATGTAACCTTTGCCTCAGTGCTTTTGTGCCGAGGGTCTTTGTCTTTTAATGTTGCAATAAGCGTAAATCCTTATGGAATCAGAAAATGTTTTTTATCATTGTAATTTGCATCTCCACATATATCTCAGAGTTTCAGTTTGGGTTAAGTTCCTGCATGGGGGATCATTGTCATGTCTAGGTACTCGTTTCAGTGACTAGCACCCATGTCATTGGTTTGGCACTCTGGCAGCTCATAAAAAATACATCTGAGTCCTCAGAAAAGCCAAGAGCTGAGAAGAAACACTCCAAACTTTTAAAAGCAAAGCCAGGCCTTTTTTTTTCCAGTTAAGGAAATCTAGACTTTCAGCAGTTGCTTGCCAGAGAAAAGACATTGTTCCTTCTCCTATGCCCATTAGCACTGCTGAGTGTCTGACTTTTGCAACCACATTATCTATAAACAAGCATTTGTCAATGTCGAATGTTGTCTCGCTGGCATTGGTAGTGCAGGAGTTAGAGATGCATGATAGGAATGACAGTGAAGTACTGAACTGACGCCAACCCCACCCCCTCCCTGCAGAGAGTGACAGGTGTTGGGGTGTGCCTTTGGGTCATCAGCTGTAATGCTCATGGCATTTAACCTCACCCTACCCTGTAGACACTCACAAGTGTCATGGTGTGCTTTGGGCCTTATACTTACCCCATTCCATAAGGAAATACGCTGAGATGGGTGCAGTGTAGGAGAGTGGGGTGTACTTTATGGCCGAAGACTCCAAGGCACACCTCGATGCCTGTTACTGACTACATGGTGGGGGTGGGGGTGGATTGGTGTGAGCATTACAGTGAATGATCCCAAGTCACACCCCTGATGCCTGTCAGTCTCTACAGGGTGGGGTGTTACAGTTGGAAACCCTAACACTGTAGGTGTTTGTTGGTATTTTCACTGCAAATTTTCAACATGGGCTTTTTGTGACTCCACCTCATGAAGAGCGGCACTATTAGTTTGTTAGCCAAAAGGTGGTTTTGCAAAGCGACTATGCCATTTGGTGACACAGGCACGAAAAATGCATTTTGGACAGGGTGTGAAAAATGTCAACTGTATTGTTCATGAGGAGGTGTAAAAAAATGGCAACATTGAAAATCTGGAGTGAAAATATGAGAAATTGGTGAAGTCATGAGCACAGGGGTGCTGATGGAGGGGGCAGCCAGGACAACTGTCTCGGGCCCAGGTGGCTTGGGGGGCCCACATTTATACATTTATATGTCTTGGGGATGGGAGAGGGGGGTACAGACCTGAAGGTGCGTCCGAGGCCTGGAAATTTCTATCTGCACCCCTGCATGAGCAGGCATAGAAACTGCACAACACACGTCCATATCCCAATTATTTTTGGGATTTTTTTTAACCACATTTTCAACATAGGCATTTTGGGACCTCCCCTCATGAACAGTGGCACTATGATTTTGTTAATGTGTCCCAAAAGTTGATTTCCCACAGCGACCATGCCATCGTGCGCCACAGGTGCAAAAACACATTTGGGGCAGGATGTGAAAAATTACAGCTATACTGTTCATAAGGAGGTATGAAAAATGGCAGTGTTGAAAATCTGACATGAAAATATTGCAAATTGCGAAGTTACAAGGGTGCGTGGAAACTGCATAACGAACGCTTATAACACAGTTATTTTATGGACTTTCATCACCAAATTTTCAACATAGCTATTTTAGGACCTCTCTCATGAACAGTGTCACTGTCATTTTCTCTAACTGTCCCGAAAACTTATTTCACACAGCGACTGCGGTATTCTGCGCCGGACATGCAAAAATACATTTCGGCTAGGATATGTAAAGTGACAGCTGTACTTTTCATAAGGAGGTGTGGTAAAATGCCAATTTTGAAAATCTGGAGTGAAAATATTACAGATTCACAAAGTTATGAGCGTGCATGAAAACTGCACAACATATGCTCGTAAAACAGCCATTTTTTGGATTTTTTTCACCAAATTTGCAACACAGGCTTTTTGAGAGCCCCCCTCATGAACAGTGGCACTGTTGTTTCATTAATCAGTCCTGAGAAGGTGATTCCATGCAGTGATCACGAAATCACCTTTTGAGGCTGAATAATGCCATGACAGTGACTGAATTAATGAGGAGGCGTCCCAATAACCCCATGTTGAAAATTTGGTGTCAAAATTCCCAAAAATGTCTGAGATACGCACCAAAGTTGAAAAAACCCTATTTATGCCATTATACAGCTTACAGGCATTTCTTCAGTTCGCAGTCGGCTTTGAAGAGTGCAGACGTGTTCTCGGTCCACTGAAGATCATCACACCAGACTCAGGACGTAAGTATGGGGTGTGGGGAGGTGGGTGCGCAGAGGGTGGGTGCAGGTTGGGGGAGGGGCAGGAGAGACTGCGAAGGACCATTTTTCTTCTTTTACAGGGTGTAAAAAAAGCGAGGGTCAGTTTCTTTTGCAGGTGTTTGGTACACTGGGGTGGGCTCCAATGTACCACCTGCAGGGTGGCAGACCGTGAGTCAGACTAGGGATTGGGCCCCCATCAGCATAAAATGGATGGGGGCATGCATGATGCCGAGGGGATTGGGCACCCCTCAGCACACAGCACACATAGGGGCAGGGAACATTATGCAGATGGGGAGTGGGCTTCCCTGTTGGCAAACTGAACTTGACAGGGGGGACTGAAGCTGATGGAGATTGGAACACCCTTCGGCAAGGAAAGACTGTTGAGGGGGGCCATGATGCTGAGGGGGGGGTTGGGCAACCCCTCAGCACACACTTGGGATGGGAAGGGGGAACACCATGCCACCAGGGAGTGGGCTCCCATCATCGGCAAATGAAGTGGCTGCATGCCGCCATGTTTTGTAAACGGCTTCACCAGAAAAGGCACACTGTGTGAGGAGCTTGGCGGCTTTCATTGCAGCAGACCTTTTCTTTGATCTGGTGGCCAGTTTACATATTGCTGGTGTGGCGCCTGCATGTTATCTTGTTGGGGAATGTGGTATGCACCTACTGATGTGTGCTCTGCATTCGTCCACAGTGACCGCACCTCCAAATCTGCTATTAATGCAATATGTTGGCTGGCGTGCAGGTGTGAGCCAACATAAATATGCTGTCTACCCTGAAAAGGGGAAGCCTGACCCAGGAAATACTGACCCAGATACTGGTGTGACTGGTAATCCAAGCCCCTCTCAGCTGTAAGCTCGAGAGAAAAATGTCACAGTGAACAAACAAGGTACCATCTGCTTTACTTGTATCAATAAAGAATAATGATGTTTCTTTTCATATATCCTTTAATGAGTATTCGCAGAATATGTACATTCCAATGCTAGCACATCCTGCTTTCCATGAACTTTTAAAATTAATGTAACACTTCCTGGGATGGCTTCAGTTTTGATTGTTAATCACCCTGATCCTAAACAAAAAAGGAAGGGAGGCTCAGTGGTGGTAAACAGCCTGATGACACAGTGAAAGACAATCCCTTTACCCCATTTCTATTTCTGTTTGCTTTAGGAGGCCTGCCTTTAGCACAGTCAGATCAACTTCCAAACAGCACCAGGGAACATCTTTTAGAAATAATGACAGTGAAGGTTAAATTGTCAGCTCTGGAGAAATTAACAATGCAGATGGACTTAATACTAACAAATGCTAAGTCCTTAACTTTAGATGCTGTTGAAATTAGACGCTGCAATGCTGAAGAGGACAAGCTGATTTCCACTACTGAAGACAATACAGTCATTTGCAGTGACATGATCTCCAAACAAGAATGGGCCATGTGAGACTTACAACATAAAAACATGATTGTGTGACATGTGAGGGGAAACCAGGGGCTGAACAGAGGAGGAGAAGGAGGTTAGTAAAACCTTGGCAAGGTACTGAACTACCTGGTGCCAGTTGTTCTCACCTGGTTGCCTCAAACAAAAGCACTTCTTGGATTTTCACCAACCTTTGCAGTTGAAAGTACTAGGCCACAAGTTTGAAAACACATGGAGGAGATCAATAAGCTTGTCCTTGAGGCTCAGTTTGCATGCTACCAGGAAGTGAAAGAAATTTCTCTCATGACATACTACTGCTGATAGGAAAAGACTGGCCACATTTTCCTGTACTGTGGACAGACTTTTACATTCTGACTGTAGGGCAAGAAGCTTGTCTCCCATGAGAGGTGTGCTCAGTATAGCCTGTTCTTTGTGGCCAAAATTGTTGGCACTTGAGACCATGTCTCCTCCATTTTTATGCCAACAGTAATAAGTGTTGAATGTTGGAAATGTTGAGGACTGTCAGTTCTTGGTCAGGGTTCCACCATTTGGATGAGAAAGATGTTGCCAGGTACTGTACTTATTGGCTTGTAAAGCATCACTTTTACACTGGCCCCTGCCTCAACACAGTGACTCAAGACTGAGTAGGGTGCATACACTCTGGTATTTCCTGGGATTCTGAAGGCCTCCATTAGTGGGGATATTTTCCCTACTCACTTGAAGGAGGCAGCAGTGAGGCTATTACTCAAGATACCATCTTTAGATCTGGAAAACCTAGCAAATTATAGACTGGTCTCAAATCTGCCCTTTCTGGCTAAGGTTGTGGAGAAGGTGGTTGTTGAGCAGCTGATGAGTCAGCATGAGGAACATGACAATTTCAAATCATTCCAGTCTGGTTTCTGCCAGAACCACAGAATGGAGACAGCAATGGTCATAATCTGCGATGATCTATACCTAGTAAGGGAGCAATGGGGAAATGTCTATCATTATTTTCCTGGGCCTAACATTTACTTTTGACACTGTTTATTGTGGAGCATTGAAGGAAAGACTGGAGGTTTCCTCTTTTCCCCTCTGTCTCTGTTTCTGTGTCATTTTTGTATTTTTCTCATTCTGTTTTTTTCTTTGTGTGTTCCCATGGCTCTTAGTTCATGTTCATCTTCTTGTTCTTATGCTTGTCTGTAGAATTGTTTTTATAGCTGTCTGAAACCATTCTGTATCAAGCCTAGTTTCTGCTTGATCTTCTTGCATCAAGCCCTGTGTCAAACCCTTTCTTTGGTGCAGCTGCACCAATAACCTTTGCTGCAACTGTGCCCGATTTTGGTAGGTTGGGTGCAGTTGCAACACTTTACACAATTTACAGCAGTTTGTGTCAACTTTTTGGTGCAAACCCAGTAAAAAAAGGGTCCCCAGGATTGCCACAAGCTAGACCAGAAAAAAGTTTGTCTATTTTGCAGCAATTGGCCCATGGGATTGAAAATCCGGATCGCCAGCCAGGTGACTGCCACAAGCTCTGTGTGCCATATCTTCAGTGCACCCTGGTCTCGTAGAAAATAAGGGCTTTTGAAAATGGAGCCAGAGTGTCCATTGGATGCTTCTGTTCTGCAGGGCGGTGGCTGTGCTTTGCTTTAATAGTGGCTCCAAGTGGTGGCTTTGCAGAGGTGCGATAGGTAATGTGTGTGGCCATACACTGCCAGTCTTCCCTGTCTCAGGATGCAGCTGCAGTAGCAGTAGCACATATGTGAGTGGTGGGTAGGCCCTAGGCACCCTAGGTGATGCCCTCCTTGGTAGCACCTTCCATGCTACCATGCTGCAAAAGCCGGTTGACCTTTCCACCTCTGACCATGTCAAGAAGAATTAAGGTGCTTCCTAGCTGGTGGCAGCAAGAAGGGCCTCCTGATGGGAACACGTGAGACTCACCTAGCAGCAGAGGAATGTAAGGCTGGGAAAAGAGTCTAGCAGCACTGGGTGAGTCCACCTGGTGGTAGGGGTGTGCTTTGTGGACTGCCTGAAAGAGTGGGTATACAGGTTAGAAGAGCAAAAGCAAATCACAACCTCTGTTGAACCTCAGTTCTCTCTCGTTCTCTCTCTCTCTCTCTCTGTCTCTCTCTCTCTCTCTCCCATGTACTAGCTGTGAAATAGATGAACCACCTGAATCTATATTAAAGAAATGTCTTTACTGTGACATATAGTACTCTTATTAAATCTTTATAAATTATACATCCACCTAAACAATAATATTCATTTTGATGTTTTAGTTTTCTCATTTCTGGTATTTTATTGAAATTCTGCCCAACCTTTTGTGTACAGTATATTGTTTGTGTATCGTGGTACATTAGTCTTTAATATTACACTTGGCCTTCTACTGTTGAGGCAAAGTTGTAATTTCCTGGGACACTGAGCTAATTTCTACAGCTAGATTTTCAATTAGAACAAGCATAAAGTGTTGGGAACATTTATGTTTGACCTCGTCCTTTTTTCCACAAGGATGATCATAGTGAAACCCAGACTGTGTTCTGGTCCCAAGAGGACTCTTACACTCCTTGGAGTCCTCTTTTGCTTGCTCTTTTGCATATTTCTCTAGGGGAGAGCATGCCATTGCAGGTGAGTATTTTTTGTTTAAACAGTTCAATCTGTTTACAATTTTCTTAGCCATGCCAGGGGCTGTTCATTGTTTATTTTATGTTATACCTCTCAAAAGCCTTTCTTCATTTGCCTGACAAATATAGATCTTTCTTCCATAAATGTTGCTAATTCATTAAACATATCCATGTATTAACAAACACAAACTTCAAGTAAGGAAGGAAGGAACTGACTGTTACAACATGCATTTAAAACAGGATGGCCATTTACAGTAGTAAGGTACTGATGGGAGATACAAGAGAAGTACATTATTACTTCATTTAATTATATCTGCCTTCCATCATTCAACTTATGAAAGAAAGAGCTCAAGGCAAGTAGTGACCTCTTTCTGTTTAATTCAGTTTATTTGTTAACCAGGTAGCTACACTGAGCATAACTGCCTTCTTCATTTCCGAGTAGGAATAGGTGGAACAGAATATGACAAAGAATTTTAAGTACCTCATGGGGCTAAACAAGGTACAGGAGGAGAGTATTTTTCAGACCAATAGGTGCTCAAGGAACAGGGGACATGCTATGAAGCTGGGGGGGGGCAGATTCAAGAGAGATGAGAGGAAGTACTTCAAAGAAATGGTGGTAGACTCCTGGAACAGCCTTCTAGTGGTGGTGGTGGGTGAGAACAGTGCCAGGGTTCACAAATGCATAAGACAGGCACTAGGGAAACATAGTGAAAAGGAAGGGGGGGGGGGCCCTACTCTACCAACTCCTGATGATGCCATTTTCTGGCTGACCACCCTACCCCTATCCATCCTAGGTTGGCCCACTATATAGTGAACTCCAAGCATGAGCCTTGCCAACCTTCTCTTATCAGCCTTTTCTTCTCTGTTAATTACTGACTAATTAGATGTATAAAAGTCTCAGTTTTTATTTTACTGCCTCTGTAAAAGATATATGTAAGTCTCAATTTTATTTTTTACTTGCCAATGTAAATGTATCAATGTAATTTTCTATATATCTTGTATTATTGTAATTGTTTGTGCAACACTGACTTGGAACCTACGACAATGAGTCCTTGACTCAAAGGTCTTAATCCCAAACTGAAATAAATAAATAAATAAATAAAAAGAGCTGTAGATCAGGCACATTCTGCGGTAATAGTGTAGGTTGGGAGAAATGGCAGACTAGATGGGCCAAGTGGTTCTTATCTGTCATCAAATTCTCTGTGTCCATGTTTCTACATTAATGTGTAAGTATTCAAAAGACAGTGGAAGCCTTGTCCAAGGCCACTGTATTCAGTTTACAATAGAATTCCAGTGTGGCCCTCCACTAAAAGAACAAACTGCAGAACAATTCCAGTGGCCCAGCAGTAGAGCTACCTCCCACCACACAACCCACCCAAGTTTGGGAGTGGATTCGGGTTACTGGGGTCAGCCAGGGAGGAGAGGAGAGGATCAAGCATCCACTGGACTGCTCTTCTCTCCCAGGGAAGAGAGGATTCATGACATTGTCATTGACTGCCACCAGTTGGAGGTCTGATGGTAGTGCAGGCTGGAGGCTTAGAATAGGGAAGAGCTGGCAGTTGGATGCAGTGCATGTGTGCCTCCGCGCAGTGTGTGCTGACATCTGTTCTGCAGCATGGGGTGGGGAGTGTGGAGAAAAACAGAAAATAGGCTGTAGGCTTAATGAAGCCATGCCTGCTAGCCCTTGACCTGAGCCACTACCCAAGGACACCAGCCCTGATGTCTGGATAAGTTTCTCCAGGGGTGGAGGAGGATGGCCCTCCCCCACCTAGTCCTGCCATTGGGGGCAATCCATGGTGGATTACCTGGGGTCCAGTAAGTCCTCGGGGGGGGGGGTTGCAGGTTGGAGGATAGATTGCTGGTTGGGGGAAGCAGAGACAGGACTGATAGCAATCTGCTCAGGCCTGAAAGGATAATGGGAGAGCTTGCCCAAGATTCAATGTGGGGAATAGCTTCTCCCACAACCTCTATATAAGCACTCCTCTAACACGCCTCCCTTGCTTAGGGAGTGTTTTTCCTGAACTCCCTGTGTGGCCTGTGACTGTGAAAGGTTCAGTTCATGCTCCCTTGTACCCTCTTTCCCTTATCTCTGTCATGTTGCCCCTCCTATTCCTTTCTGCTGTCTTCCTTACCTGCCCATTTCTCCTCCCCGTTTCTTTTGATTGTTCCCTGCTGCCACATGTGTTGCTTCTTTCCTTGCATTCTGGTTGTCTTCCTCCTCCCTCTGCTCCCATTTGTCTTTCATCCCTACCTCCTCGCCCCCTGACCAGCCTGCTGATCTGCTCCAAGTGGTGTTACCGCTGCTCCTGTCCTCCACTTCACTTCTATTTTTTTTTCCTTTTAGGCTTTCCTCGCACTCCGCTTCCTGACTGCCGCTCCCTAACCACCACCATTGTGCGCTATTCCCATCCTTCCTCCTTCCTGCATCATCCATGGAGCATAGCAGGCAGTGGGAGTACATCAGAATGGACTCCCTCCATCCTCCTTCAATTTGGATCCATTGCCTCTCTCCCCCACCAGACATACTTCCTTACAGCTCGTTGATACTAACCCAACCGGCTGATAACACTGCAGCAGCAATCATTGGTAGCAGGTATGTTCTTCGCACCTGTTACCATTCTAATTACCTCCCCATTACCATAGTCTTGCAGCCACACATAAAGAGGCTGTTTTGTTGCACTTAGAATTGGTTGCGACCACAACATTGCAATCATGTTATGATATCTTGCCCTGTTGGGTACATTACTATCATGCTGAGTCATTCCGACAGCAGCTTACTCAATTTGTTCATTTATTTTGAAAGCACCTTTAAGCACTAATGCTCATTTACAAAGGTTCCATATCAGGTCAATGACATTCACAAAAGAAACCTACTGGCAGCTTCAGCTATTCCAAGGACTTCAGTTATGGTGCAGTGTTAGAGCACCACTCATGTTTTATAGCGGACTAAGAAAGGAGTCTACTCATGGGCAAAAGTCCAGTTTGTTTTGTGCAGTTACCATTGCCATAGAGTTAGCATTTACTACTTTTACAGCATTGCCATTATATAGTATGTTGCATTGCAGTTCTCCAACCTGCCATGCTCCTGTTACTTCTTTCCTACCATTCCTGCTCAAACCAATGTAAACCTATTACACCGACCCCTGTCTCATTTCATACTCTTGTACTCCTCAGGCTACATAAAAGTCTGTTGCATGCACTTAACTGCTCTTTACAACCACTGGACTATCTGCCCTTCCACTTATATTTTCCCCTCAGCCCCCACTCAATTTTGGGGGGCCTTCCTTCCTGTTACAGTATGTTCCTAATTCCTCAGTTGGACTTTCTCTGCACCATTGCTAGTTCTTGTACCTACCAGTCCCATCTCACCATGTCTGTCTTTCCGTTCTGCCATACAGCCCCCATGCTACCATCTCTATTTCTTATTCACCTCTCCTTCTACGGCAGCATTCTGAGCTTCAGCCAGCCCATGCCAGCAGTACTCCAAACTCTGTCCCTAACTCACATCTTCTGAGGTGCTGAGAGAAGGTAGGCTTCCCCTGTCCACCGGGGATGGGAGTTCGTTTCACTCATTACATCTTACTTCTACCAGCCTGACATTCTCCATCCCTAACTCTGCTAGATGGCATTGAGTGAAGGTTTGCTTGCCCCGACGACTGGGAATGGGAGTCATGCCTACCATCTATGAACTGTTATCATACCTTCTCCATCTCATACTGGCTGCTGCTTCCCTTTGGGAAGAGAACTACCTCCTACTGACCAACCTGACATCCTCAATCCCTAACTCTGCTTGGCAGCATTGAGTGCAGGTTAGTTCGTCATGACTACCAGGGATGGGAGCTATGTCTCCAATCTACAGACTATGCTTTCTCTACCTACTGCCAGTTGCCAGTTCCCTTTGGAAATGGAACTTACACACTCTGAGTACCCTCCTCATTCTATGTATGCTGCTCCAGGTCACCACCATCCACCTCTACCGTCCCTGATGGTTGCCTGAATCTACAGTCCACCGCTGCTTCTCATCTATTCTCAGCCTGATACCTGGCTGCCACTGCATCCTACACTCTTCGTTCCTTCTGCCACCTTCCATGGCTGAGCCTCACACCATCCCAGATTTTCTCCACAGTTTGTATCTACCCCAACGTGGACTGCTAATTCCATCAAGGAATGTACCCTCCTCTACTATGATCTCTCATTGTACCACATACACTAGCCAACTCTGGCCAGGATCTTCTTGCCTCATGCGTCACATCTGGACACATCTCCTTCAACTCCTACTTTCATCTCTGTACTCCATTGGCCTAGATCCATCCTCCCTTAAGTGGTTCAGATGCTATCTCACCGGTAGGTCACAGCAGGTAAAAGCTGAAGGTGACCTATCCCCATTAAAACCACTGTCAAGAGGAGTCCCCCAAGGTTCTATTCTTGGTCCTATCCTTTTTGCCATTTATATAAATAACATTGATTCAACCCTTACCAATTCCTCTGTACACCTCTTTGCTGATGACACTGTTCTGTATGTCAGCAACCTTATACTCGCTGCTGGTGAAATCCTACAAACAGAATTCTCCTTGCTACAATATCAGTTACTCGAGAAAAAGCTTCTGTTAAATGCAAAGAAAACTAAAGCAATGATGTTCACAAATCAAAGCTCCACCAGCACATCCTCTCCAATCATTCTCCCCCAGCTATGCACTATACTTGGAGAAAATCTGGAGTATGCAGAAAACTTTAAATATCTAGGTGTGTGGATTGACAACAGACTTGACTTCACTCATCATTTAGAAGAACTATTAAAAAAGCTTCGCCAAAGGCTTGGCCTTCTCTATAGATTAAAACCCTTCCTAAACAGAGACTCAAAGATGAGGTTAGTCCAGGCCATTTTTCTATCAGTTG
Source organism: Neoceratodus forsteri (assembly GCA_016271365.2). Taxonomy (NCBI): domain Eukaryota; kingdom Metazoa; phylum Chordata; order Ceratodontiformes; family Ceratodontidae; genus Neoceratodus; species Neoceratodus forsteri. Next base: position 562,658,488 of record CM057458.1, read on the forward strand.
TTGACTATGCAGACTTCCTTTATAGTCACTGCCCCATCTCCTACCATCACAAGTTGGATACCTTATATCATAGAGCAATAAGGTTCATTACAGATCTGCCATCTAATACTCATCATTGCTCTCTTTATGCTGCAGTTGGGTGGGTTTCCCTTCACCTCAGAAGGAACAGAAATGCAGCACTATGGATTTACAGAGCGTTGTCAAAAAAACTTCCAAACTATATCCTGGACTGCTTCATCCAGACCTCTTCTAGCTCCTATGCCCTAAGAAGCAACAACATCATCCTGCTCAAATTGCCCAAATTCAACACCAGGCTAGGGAGGGCAGCAATCAGCTATTCTCTAGCTATAGCATGGAACACCCTACAAAAATCCCTAAACTGTCCAATATCATTCCATTTGCATCCTTTAAACAGCACTGTACAGTCTTCTTCAAAGAGAAATGCAATTGCTACCACTAGAGCTAGCATTGTCATCTCACAAATCTTCCAAACCATATATGGCATATTCCTTCCAAACAGACACCCCATCTTATGGCACCCAGTAATACCTTCACCATCCTAGTATTACATTATGTTGAGTGTCTGCCATGCCCCCCCCCACTGGGATATGTATATACTGTACATACTGTAAATATTAGCTTAACTTTCCTGTAACCGTTTTTTATCATGTGAATTTACTGTACATCACTGTGTTTATAAACATTATTTTCCCTTGTATGTATAACTGTCTTATATAAGTGTATGATGTATTTAGTTGTGTATCAACTATTGAACCTTGACCTTATCAGGTCCATCTTGTAAATGAGCCTTGCTCAATGATGTTCGCCTGAATAAATAAAGATTTGATGATGATGATGATGATGAATTCCGCCACTTCACATGTGTTTTTCTCCAGCTGCTACTCAATGTCACATCCCTTCTGGAACTGGACCTTCTACTCCTGCCTGCGATTTCGACTGTGGAACCTGGACCCCTCTGACTTGCTGCCTCCCTTCTGTCAGTTTGCCATTTCCCTTCCTTCACAGGACCCTTCTGCTTGACTGCCTCCACTTGCCATCCAGCTCTCCCATGGACCTTTGTTATCTCATTCCTTTGGCCTCCTTTCCCTAGTCATATGGATCCTGCCAGGTTGTTTGGTTCCTCTCTCACTCCAGGTCGACTGCCTCATGGACTTCTTCGCTGCATGTCACCAGTTCGGCTGTTGTATACACTTGTTTTCTTATAGATTTGGAACCTAGTCCTTCGTCGCTCCAGCACCTTCCATCATTTTCTCTGATCTCTTCCAGCCTTCGTTGGATGTGGGACTCCTGTTGCTCATAGTTCCTGGCTTGACTCCTTGACCTTCCATGCATCATCATCTGATACCTTGCTTCAGCTTTCCCATAATTCGCTGCTGTTCACCACGGACCTGACATCATCTTGCTCCTTCCTGTTCTAGATGTCATCTGGCTTCACCTGGCACATAGCTTCCTCTGCTTCTTCCTTCAGTTCCTCAGGATCCACTCCATACTTTCTTCTCATTTTGATTGGCTGCCTTCTCATCCTCACCTTGCTGGCTCGTGGCTTCATTCCAGTTGCTGTGGCCTTGTAGCCTACCTCCGACTAGTACTCCTTCATGGTCATCTGCACTTGCATATGTTCCATCCCCTACTTCTACTCCAGCCATTCTAACAGTACCTTTTAATTACTCATTGGATCATTAATTCACTACTCTGGAGTAATACTACTACCAGCAAACATTCCTTGGCTCACATGCCTCATAGACTCTTACGTTATCATAGAAGTCTTATACTGCCCATTCAGTTCTTCACAACTATTCATAAATCCCATTCACCAGGACAATAGGAAGATATCTTCCATCTCTATTGGATACCCAATGATCCCTGTCCATTAAATCACCAGGACTCTCTGGATGCCTCATCTCATTGGCTATCCTCATACATGGAAAATATTTAAATCTTTCTGTTATACTCATACTTTATAATCAGCATCACTTCTATGGATACTGGGAATCACAAGATAACCCATTCAATTATGGACTTCATCCATTTTCACCTTATGCCACCTCTTATTCCAACAATGACTCTGATGACCAAGTTACTCGATTCCTACTTCCCAACAGACATTGCTAGTTTTAGGAACTGCATAGATATTGTCCAGAATATTTGTCGTGGGATCTCCATCATATAGCTGATTCCTGACTCCACACCATCCACACCTTTGATTTCACTCCTGGACATTGTTATTCCTTATACTATTATCCGCACCTTGTCACCTAATACCTTCAGTCAGGTCACTTGTTCTCCAGTGGGCAATTCAGCTTATTCTTCTTGAAGTACCTTGGTTAATCTCTACAGTAAAGACCATCACAGAGAACTGGCTCTCCTGAATTCTAACTGGTAATCTGTAACATCCAAGTCATATTCACCAACCCAACCTTGCATCTCAATCGGTATTAATCGGCTGTAGCATTAAATCCTATGGCATCCTGCATTTATCAATATCACTACCAATACAGCCTACAGACTCTTCATCTCATCTGCCACAGGCTTTCTCATGTACTTCAGTACCAGGATTACCCATAAACTTCACCACCTATGCCACCACAGTGCATCTCCTAAATGATCACACCTCAGGAATACCCACAAGTACTTCAGGCAGCATACCAGCAAAGGATTAAGCATAAAGTCATGAACATCATGACCAAAAAAGCCATCTATTCATTAAACTGCATTCCAATCATTCCTTATATACACTAGGTCACCATCTGGATGGCTCTGCAGATCATCTTCTGGGCTTTACTAATCATGTATGGCATTACTCTCATCAGGCACTCAAATGCCTCTACTCATTTTACTCTAGGATGCTTACCTAGTGACTTTCGCTCACTAATCGACTCTTTACTTTCAGACTGCCTTGAATATCAAACCTTATACAAATTGGAGCAGTCACTCATAACTTTACTAATCAGCACAGTTACCACAGTGTACTGTCTGGTCTTATATCAATCTAATCTTGCTCTCCCACCTTATAACCTCCATACAATCCCTTGGACATCCATCCTTTGTCACTTTGGAAATAAGGTCTCCATTAGCCCTTCTTTAACTGGATCTACTTTACATATAGGATTTTACCATCCCTGAGGAGAGATGTGCCCTTCATCTTCAGGATCATCATTTAAGCTGTATCATCTTTGGATCAAGAATGAACCATCATCTCCATGGCACTCAAAGACTTTTCTACAAATTCTACTATATGAACGTTTCCTTTGTGACTTCTTGTTCAATACAGAATTTCTAGCTTCCAGACCATACCCTTACATTTGAACCTCTCACAAGTTGGATCATTCACCAATGACTTCTTCTACCATTGCAATTCCACCACTCCCAGTTTACTACCTTATCAATCCAATCACGATCCCTCTGCCCATTACAATTCTGTTGGACAAGCATCATTCGTCATCTTGGATACTTGGACTTCCTTTGTTCTCCTTCACTCGGATTTACTTTATACTTAGAATTCTATCGCATCATCCAGAACAGATCTCCTCTTCAGTCTCAGTATCATCATGCAATCGGCATCATCCACAGATCAAAGATGAATTATCCACTCTTCAAGCAACTCATCAACCTCAAATTAGCTATTGTTACTAGACCCTAGATCCTTCTCCATTTAGTATGCCCAGAAGGATGGGCAGACCTCTGGCCATGAGTCCTCAGAAGTTTCCTCCACCTGGGTGTTTTTCCTCTCCTGAGTGCCAGGGGATCATACTCTCTGTGAGTTGGAGGAGGTCTCTTTTTGGACCTTCTATTTCCTACAAGTTACCACCTACCTACCTACTACTACTCAAGGGTTGGAATGGAGTAAAGCCACAAAAAGTACTACAAGTTAAACAAGCACTAACCCATCTCTCCTTATTGCTATTCCAAAACATTGAATGGGAGGGCTTGCCCGAGGTTCAGTGTGGGGAATGGCTCTTCCTGCAACCTCTACATAAGCGCTTCTCTAACACACCTCCCTTGCTTAGGAAGTGTTTTTTTCGTCAAACACCATCCCCCCCTTCTCCTTCTCCAGTGCTCTTCTCACCCTTGCTCATGGGCCATCTATTCCCTACAAATTACTTCTTTCCTACCTACTACTCAAGGGTGGGAATAGAGTAAAGTCACAAAAAGTACTACAAGTTACACAAGCACTCACCCATCTCTCCTTATTGCTATTCCACAAACATTGAAAAATATTTATGGAAACAATACAAAACAAGTTCCCAGCTCTCTCTGGTGTGGATAGATCCATTGCTAAATCTGCTCTATACTGATTCTTGGCAGTATCCATTTACTGGAATCTTGAGACAGCAAATGATGTCATGCTTCAGAAGTCTGTGTTATCAGGCATACAGCTTTCCTAGCCATGATATCATGTGCCTCTAAGAGGTAATGTGACCAACCACATTTCAGGACAGAGAAAAAAATACCAATATAAGAATTGTGCCTGTATAGCTTTGTGGACAAAATATGGCCACTTTGTAGTTACAATGGAACATTGTGTTTATAAATTATGGCTTAAGTAACAGTGCCTATAAAACATTTTTTTCAAGACATGAATAAGAAAGACCTTGAAAATGCCATTGCAAGATTGTTGCTAGGTAGCATTATCATTACAGTAGATTTGTTATGGTATAATTAGTCTGCACTGCAATGCAGATGAATATTGTGTGTGGATGCCTGTATTTTTAGATATAAAGGTGATAATAAAATTAATCAGCAGCTGAAACATGGAGCTTTACAAGTACTAATTACTGTTTAAAGAAATCTTGGCATTTTTGAGTTTTCAAGTACACAGCATTGATCTGTTGGAGTGAATTATATAGAATCAGAATGACCATTAAATTAACCAATTATCATTTAAAGAAATGCCATTTTTGAGCTATTAAATATACAGTATTGATTTGTAAGTGGATTTGTATAGATTCAAAATGATCATCAAAAGCAATTTATATATTTTTTTGTACTTTTTATTTATGCATCCTATCCATTAAGACTCTCTCCAGCTGAGTTGTTCAGCAAGCAAGCAGGCTTAACCCGTCCTCCATGGCCTGGACATCACCCCCTGGTGAAACCTCTCTCTGCATTGCAGTGCCCCCTGAGCCTCCCAGATCTGAGTCCTCTGGGGCATGGACCACCATCTGCTTACTGGTGCTCTATCTATAGTGTCAGGATGGGAGACACTATGTGAGGGAGAACCAGGGTATGTCCTGGAGCACAATGTGGATGTGGTGCCTGCTGCCCCTAGACCTGACTTCACTCTCCCTCAGAGTGCAGCATGCAATGATGCCTGTGCAAGGCTGCCCTACTGGCGTCTGCCGCACTCCGCCCCTTACATCAGCTGGTGTACCTGCAGTGCCCCCAAATTTCATCGGGAGTCATCAGGACAGTGAGCATCCCTGGATCCCTTCCCAGGGACAGGAGATCTGTCCTCTGGATGCTTCTTCCTCTCCTTCCCCTGTCAACCCATGGCTCCCCAAGTCCGTCCCTGAACTCGGGTCGCCGGTGTGGTGTGAGGTGTGGCATCCAGCGCCTCAACCCTCAGCACCACCAGGCTGGCTAAAAGCAAATTATAATTAACTTGGGCTGAAGCTTACATGATATTCATTGTGTAACAGTCTTCTTCACAAGCCAGGTTTAGTTTTTGATGCTTAATTAAACAAAATTGGCAGCATCATATTAAAATTACAGTGTACACAGTATACCACAGAGATACAGTCGTAGAACAGGAGCCTTCTCACTCCAGTGATGTCAACGTGCACTGATGTTAAACTATTTTAGACATGGTCTGGTGTGATAGATTTAAACATAACAGGAACTTTGTCCATATGTTTTTAATACAGTTAAAACTGGATTGAATGCTACCCTAAACAACAATTAATGGGTTTACTCTTTGATTCATACACTGTCATAGTGACCTGTTATTAAAATATGTCTTTTTGATACTACAGCATTGGAGGTTTCTTTATCCTTTAACATTGTGGTAACTATTGGTAATCCTCAGTTATATAGACTTTTGGGGTAGGTGTAAGCTGACAAAAAGCTCAGAAACAGCAAAATAGAATTTTTTCCTCACAAGGATAATAAATAGAATAAAGTGTGGGGTGGTATGTGTAACAAGAAGATTACATATCCCCAAGGTGTTAGATGCTACATACACCCCGAGAGCGAAGCTCGAGGGGCTTATTTAAAGCATCTAACACAGAGGGTGTGTGCAAACCTCAAGTTTACACACATATCGCCCCATATTATATTTTATATAATTGATGGGTCTCCCCTTTTTCACCACAGCAGTTACATAAAATAGCAACCATTCCAATGCAGCCACACTCCAGTTTCGTTTTTTGCTGGTCAGCAGATTTTCAGTTTTCAAGGTGTTACAATATTTTTAAACATTTTGCTGTCCCCCTATTTGTGAAAAATATATTTGTTTTGTTTTGGAAATAACTTACCACTGAGTTTCTCTGGTGGCTGAGTTGCAGGTGAGAAGGAAGTGGTGAGTGCCAGGGACAAACTGCGGTGGGCGCACGTGCAGACCGAGGGAAACTGTGCATGTGTTTGCTGTTATAAATGCTCCTTTATAATGGCAAATTATGGCACAATTTCCCTAAGGAAAAAAGGGGAGACCATTAATTATACCTTTATTAGGTTAATGAATACATATAAGGTTGGTTTTCCCCCTGGCCCCACAGGCAAGGGGTGCTTTGGGGACCATGGTGTCATAGTTTAGGAGATAGCCCCTTTGGTGGTATCAAGGGGGTCTTGATGCACCAGGGGACCTTTTTGTGGCATTATATTTGCTTTGGTTGCAGCTGCTGTGCAGTTTTATCTCTCTCACTGCAAGATGTATTTAAAGCATTATTACATTTCACACTGTGATACACACTGTTATGACAAGATGGAGAGGGGTCCCAGCTTGGTCAGTCCCACTCACATCTACACTGATGGCCCCTGCAACAAGGTATTGTCTGAGTGAAGGTGGATGTGGGAAGTGAGTTTGTCCTCGAGGTCCACAGGGGCTCACAGGAGCCATGCAGGTTTGCAGCATTGTCAGTGATGTGGAGCATTCATGCCAGGTGCCTAAACACCTGCAGCATTATGGTTCCCTATCTCAGCAGTAGTTTGCTGGTACCACATCAAAACAGTTCCAAAACACACCAGACTCTGTCCAAATAAAAATGCCTGCAACAGATCAGAATTGGGAGGTTGTCAAACTCCCTACTCAGCTCTGGCTTTCTGCACTGTTTATATTTCATTAGCAGTCTGTGTGCTATAACTGCAAACCAAGTCCAGTTTCAGCTATATCATCCTGAACTTCAGCACACCTGCATCCAATCATTGAACCCTGTTGGCATCTGACTGTCTTCACCAATCACTCTCGAAGGGGGTGGGCATCTGCAGGGCCACCTTGCTATATGAATACGATGAGGATATTTGAATGCAGCAGAGGCTTCCACTTTCTTCAAGTCTGGAACTCCATAGGACTGTGAGAGCAAGGGAAAAGACAGTACAGGATCTACCAGTGAAAGTACAACAAGGCAACTGCATCTCAAAGCAGATTGGACTGGTTGTTATTGGGTCAAACAAATAAAATGTCTTTTTAGTGCTGGTATAATGCCTCTCATTTGTATGCATGTTTTTCTGTTCTTAGCAAAAACTAAGTTATAAAAAAAATCTCACTATTCACCGAGCTGCAGTGTAATGTGGTGGTGTTCAGTGGAACGTGAGACTACTGATTTTAAGAGCTGGGGTTTGGAACAGGTCAGGGATTTTAGTTTTGATATTTTTTAGATTGTTTTCTTTTGTATTGGGATATACTGTATAATGAGAATTATTATGTTTTATTGTATCTTATATGTGCTGCTGATTTTGTCTCCCCCTTCTCTGCAGAAAATGTGTGTCCGGCTGATAATTTGGATAACACTACTGCATTAGAAGTGCAGGGATGTGGGTAAGCAGCATATATGAGGAACTTTAATTTGTAAGTTTCTTTTTCAAAGCAACCTTATATAAGAATTGTCAGGAAAGTGTGCCAAAATGTAATCAATAGTTGGTTAACCATGAGGCAATCTTGCACTTTGTGAAACACAGTGATGCTTTCAGCTTCTTGTAATAAGGGAGCAATCTCAAACAAGCATTTGTCAATGCTGAATGTTCACTGCTGGTACTGCTATTGTATCGGGTCTTGCTATTACACATTTTTACTATATATTTAACCAGGATAGAGCCGATGACATGCAATAACTCATTTTCAGTGGTGACCCAAAAACAGCTTGACTAATAGCAAAACAGTGCAGCAGTGGGTATATGATGGCAATAAGTAATAAAAAGTGTCACACTGCAGCTCAGGATGTTGATGCAGCTTTCTCTCAATATATCACATTTCAAACCATAACAGCAAAACACATTTTGAAAACTAGAGGATTAATTTTGTATCAGATGTAAGCTCGGAAAATCCCATGACATATTTCAACAGCTGAAAGTTCAAATAATGTACACACAAAAATGACTGGAGCTGAAACAGTTACTATATCAAAATAGCACTAAAGGAATGCAGATCCTAATGGGGGTTATACCATCCCTTTGCTCGAAAATACCAAGCTAGGTGCTAACTTGAGATTGTAGTACTACAGATCAAAACTGACTTTGTAGATATCAAAAGCTGACTACCTGTTGAATATGAACAGTGGCTTCTTTAAAAGAAAAGGCCGTAGGCACAAAGAGCTAAAATAGCAATTATTGGTAGTGCACCGAGTGTCTTGACAAAATGACTAGGGGGAAATATGCCATCCATTTTGCTTGGGTTTGCTGAGCTAGGTGACTGTGCCACTAAATTAGATTAATACCATGAGGATGGGTAGGAAAATGGGCAGACTAGATGGATCTATAGGTCCCCATCTGCCGTCACATTCTATGTTTCTGTGAGCTGTTGGCAATTTTTCCTGAGGCTGTAATATAAAAGGCCAAATGTCTATCAAGTTATTTTTATATTATGAGGCAGTCATAAGGGTCAGTGAAACATGTTTGCCTAATTGAAAGCATTGCAATTGTTGAGTTGTTCGGTTTTTTTATGTCCGCATATAGAAGTGCTGCAAAACATCCTCTAAATAAATAGTCATATCATACTGAGAATATTGTTTGCTTGTAGAATACCAATAATTCTACTAGGCTTCAGAGGATAAAGTGCTAAGTTCATTGTGCAAAGGAACAAATAGTACAAAAAGATACAAGTGCAAACATAGTACAAGCATTTGTCAATGCCAAATGTTCACCACTGGTATTGCTGTTGTACCGGGTCTTGCTTGTACACATTTTTACTTAAACAGTTAAAGGAATGGTTTGCTGTTAAAGATTTATGTGCATGTATTGTTAGATGTTTTTTATTGTTTCTTTTTTAATATATTTATATGACTTTCTTATATGCTGTTATTGTTATGTGTACTGAAATGATTTTTATGAACTGTATCCTGCCATAAGTTTGCTTTACTGGGACACCACTGGAAATGATCTTCGGCTCGTTTGTTATCTTTTGTCAATAAACAGAAATATTCTCACACATTTGGATAATGAAAAGCTGAGAGGTTTTCATGAACTGATAAGACTGTATGGTACCAGAGAGTTACACAATCATGTGTCTTTGGTTCTCCACCTCGTGCTAGTGCATTGACGTCACATCGCTGCTGCGACTGTGAATCAGATAAGGTTCAGCATGCACTGTATTAAAGCAGATTTGGGGATGGAGTGGAAATTTCCAAGTGGTGACTGAATGGGCAGTAGGGTACCGATAACTGAACTGGATAGTCACACTACTACTAGCAGCCTTAGCAACAGCAGACTCCTTGCAAGCACTTAATTATGGGCCGCTGCTCAGTTCAACCATGGCAGATTACATCCACTGTGCCAAAACTAAACATTACAGTAGACGACCAAGATCTCCAGCACTGAAACTGCTGAAGGCACTGAGGCCACATTGGGAAAGCAGGGAGATCCAAATGAAGGTACATATATATACTGTGTATATATATATATATATATATATATATGTGCATTAAACCATTTTTACAGGTCTTTTTTTTGCTGAAATGGTGTGTGGCATCAGTGCATCTGCTGCACCTGACTGGGCTGTGGTGGGATGTTGACCCATGGGGTGGGGCACTGAACTCCTGGCAGAAGCTAAAGGCAAAGCCCTGGTGCAATATGAAATTATGGCCAAAGGGATTAATTTTTTAAGAACATTAACTGAACTCACAATAATTTGTAGAATGACAGAAGTAGCATGGGGACAATATTTGTAGTTTGATAATTTGGAGTTGCATCATATCCAATCATTTGTTTGAGACGAGGGTCACTAAAAAAAAAGACAACTACAAGGGACATTTTTCTTTATTTTGGGTTGTGACACTGGGGATTGGGCATCCCGAGTGTTGGTGTTATGTTTGTGGGGGGTGGGGTGTAAGTGGTGGGTGCTGAATGGGAGCTTCAGGTGGGGGGACAGTAAGGGCAGGGAAGCAAAAGACATTGATGGATGTTTTTCTTTGTTAAAGAGAGTGTAATTCCTCAGCAGGCTGATCAAGACAGATCAGCTGTGCTTGCTGGACAGCACAGATCAAAGGATATAGCTGACCTATGATTGGGTCAACTCTGGTTTGAAATACACAAAGTTCCTGCTCAGCAAGCCAGAACAGTGTCATGACCAGCCTGGCTGATGATTGGTGTGATACTGACAAGCCCCTTGCAGACTACTCTGCATTGAACTGACAGTGTATCTGATTTTATAAAAGTAACAAAGTAATTCAAGATAAGGTTTGTGATTTGAAACTAAACTATAAATCAGAGTCAGGGTCATTTATTGATTGAATTTTGTTCAATTGTCCTGAAGAGGTGGTTCTATCTCTATATATTCTGACACCTTAGGAGACCACTCTCAAGTGGTTTGCTCATGGTCACTAATATTATCTAAAATACTTTCTTCTATCATTAGGGTTACAGTTTTATCTAAACTAAAGATCAATGACTTGAAGTCAACTTTAGCTGAGGTAGACTGGCCTTTTATTTTTTTGAATTAAGCAAACTTTATTAACAATGTTTAAAAAATCAGCATCTCCAACAGTGATGATAGCCAAGACCACAAAGTACAAGCAGAATACAGGCAGGTGCATGTATAACATATATAACAAGGTAACCTCTATATCTAGATACTGAAAATAAGATAATAATTAAAAAAAATCATAGGTGTCCTGCAACATATGGAGTCAACAGTCCTATGATGAAAGATAAGCTACAGATCCCAAGAAATCTACTAAAGCAGCCTGAAACAAAACAAAGCTGTAAAATTTTTAACATTGCATTAGTAAACATTAGCCAGTAAATAGCCTTCAGATTATAACAAACAAGGGGCAACAAATAATTAACAAAAAACAAACTAAACTGAGCCAGGAGAGTCAAAAGCAAAAAACGAGAAAGAAGAGAAAAGAAGTAAAGTATAAGACTCATTTGAAAGGGAAAAATGTATAGTTTCTTGCATAGGCCAGACCAACGTTAGTATTACGTAACCATCAAGCAATCCCATATTCACTACAGATACAGAAGAGTATGCAGAATTTGCCAACGAAAACAATAGGTCTTCTCAGAGTGCCAAATACTAGAAATCATACGTTCCATACATAGAGCATCAAACATGGTCACCAACCATTCCTTATATGTAGGAGGGGATTCATCAATCCAATGCACACAGTAATTTTATTTATTTATTGCAATTGTTTCACCAGGAAAGGCACACTGAGCAACAAGATGCTCATCTCCCGGTGCGACTGGGGGGGGGGGTACACATGAATATGATAACATGCAGATTATCAAGTGCAGGGGTGTAGCCAGACAATATAAACATGCACACCAGGTCTGTGTTTGTTGCTTTGTTTGGCAAAATAAATACAACTTTTGTACCTCATGACACTGGTTGCTGCCCACCCCCCATGCATAGGTAAATACAGATGCCATACATTGTTCCTTAAGACACCAACATAGCAGCTCAGAACCTGTAAGGCTGTATAGTCCTTGGGATGCAAAGACAGTATCAGTGACCAATCCTTCTAGTTTTGACTAATATGAATAAAATTACAGAAAGGTTCTGCTGGATCTGTGTTTTGTTTTCATGGACAAAGGAAGCAGTTTAGAGCCTGTTTGCTGCCCCCTTTGAATAAAATTGTACACCATGGAGTACATGGAGTATGCCTGCCTACACCCATGATCAAGTGAATAGTTAACAGAAGCAAATAAAAAGCTGCATAAGGATACATGATTGCATGAATATACAAGCAGCGCACATTGAATGCTTAGGATATTATAGTATCAAATACATTTTTTTTGTGACAAGAAGCAGCAGACAAGGTAAAATAGCACAGTAGTAACAGCTGTAAACAACAGAGGACATATATCATAGTTATACACAGTACATAGGGCAAAATAGGCCCAGGACATAAGTGCAAGGTTAGGGTCATATGCCAGCTTCTGTAGCAAGGCTAAGGCTGCTGGTCAGTTATTGAGGAGGGAGTAGTGAGACATGGCAGGTTCAGGGACAGGAGCAATTTGTAGTAAGGAAGTTTGCTAGGGCAGTAGACAGAGATTAGGGAGAGAAGGAGTTCCGAATTTGCAGTGGGAGGGCGTTCCAGAGCTTGGGTAGCCGGTGTGAGAAGGCAGCTTGACCGGCAGAGGTCTTCCACCTAGGGACTGAAAGTTGGCAGGAGTCACTGGATCTAAGATGATGGGGGAGGGCATCTATGAGCATGGTGGCAAGGTAGGAGGGGATGGACCTGTGGCATGGGTTGGATCCACTTGGCCCCAGCCATAATCAGTGCCATGTAGAAGCGCTGCTGTCCAACAAGCTGTTCTAAATCCTGTTAAACAGAATAAAGGAGTGAAAACCTCCTGAAGGCCCAGCAGTGGGTCCAAATGCACTTGGCCTTTTATTAATTCTATTCCAGGCATCAGCTCCACTTTTCACTTTAAAAATCATGAATTTACAAGACTTTGTGAAGGATTTGCTCCTTTTAGGACTATTAGCATGATGGGTCGTTCTCAAAAGTGGATCACTTCTGATCTTCTACAATTAATGAGGAGTAGGGATTGCTTGTGGCATAGTTAAAGGACACTAAGTATGCATCTCATTTAAGTGAGTACAAACAACTTCAAAATTCAGCGGGTGCTGTCCAGAATCATGATCAGAGCCAACAGTACTGTAAGTTGAAAATGGAATAGGACTAATAGGAATATTGTGTCTATCTAAACTTTGCATAACCAATAAGGCTAAAACTTGTGCGTACTAGGTATGGAATGTGAACCTCCTTACACTCCTGTAGTGGTCAGATGATATGGACCCCCGAGAAGCAGAATGCCTAAATTAGAAGTATGAAATATAAAGGACAATATAGTAATTATATGTATTGAAGTAAATGTGATATGTTAAAATGATTTTAAAATTTTTTATATTTAATGAGTATAGAAATGGGCATTATCGATAATTGGGAGTATAACCCTAACCTTGAGCAAGCACCAGAGGGCACTATATATAATTTTCATTACTCTGAGTAAAAATAGGATTGAATTATAAAATATGGGTATACCGAATTACAACAGACTAACAGTATCTGACAAGAAGCATTTGATAATAGGGGGATATGGAATTATGTCCTTACCATAATGTATTGTTTATTATTAGATTAATTTAATGCAGACTGAAAGAAAGACATTTTTGGATAATATTAAAAGAGCTATTGAATAATAAAAATGTTTTTGAAACCTAGCTCCACCTCCCTGATGAACCCATATGGTGAAACATTGGGCATATTTATTTAGCTTTTGTTGACCGGGTAGGTACACTAGACAAGTAATATGCCTATTTTCAGGAATGACCCGGGAGATTACAACAAAGGGGTACAGAGAGGTACAGAAAAAATACAGGTACTGTACATCATGACAGCACAACAACATGTGGAAGTACAATGAGTAACATCATCAAGGAGTAACAGGTCATAAACAATATAACATATTATATTTTTGGCACAATCAGTATATGTGGTCGTAGACAATAATAAACACAGTCAAGTCCACAGGTATGTGGTAGAATCAAGGGGACAAGCAAGGTTTGGCAGGCAGGTCCTGAGAGAGCAACTTGGGTCCAGTTGACAGGAGACATTGCACTAAGGGGGCCTGGGGCAATCACATGCCGATGCAAGGTTCAAGAAGCCCCACAGGGATTTGTGAAAGCACTGATGGGAGGGGGCCGAGCAAACATACTCAGGAAAGGAGTTCCAGAGTCTGGGAGGACACACAGCGAAGTCCCTATCTCCCATGAGGGTCCGGGTGGGGAGAACTTTTAGCATCCCCGGAGCCTGGGACCTGAGTTGGTAGGGGGAGAGGTCTGCTGGGGGTAGAAGCTGGGCCATCCCCAAGGGGTGCCAGTTCTAATCACTTTGCCCGTGAGGCATCCTACCCCAAAGTCCAGGTACTTAGCTGGGGAGAGCCAGCAGAGCTTTTTGTATAGCTCGCAATGGTGGGTGAGATGAGTGACGGCCAGGGCAAAGCGGCAGATGTTGTTATACGTTGTGTGCCACCGCGTGAGGTGGGTTTTGGAGGAGTGAGCAAATTGGTGTATTCCATAACTAAGAGAGGGAAGGAGGACACCTCTCGCTAGGGCCAGTCGAGCCGCAGGTGTGAGGTTATATTTGGCCCTGTAGGCCAGGCCCAGTTTGCAGTTCACTGCTCTGCAGACATTTAAGATGTGATTCCCCAGGTCAAGTTGTGGGTCAAGTGTCACCCCAAGGTACTTGACAGAGTTCACTGTTGGGAGGGACATTCCGTCCGGACTGGTAATATCCAGCAGGGCTGGTAGGGCTTTGATTTTGGCTGCTGAACCAAATAGCATAGCCTGAGTTTTTTTCAGGTTCAAGACCAGTTTATATTTTGTTACCCAGGCCAGGACACTGTTAAAGTCCTCAGACAAGCGCTGGTTGAGAGTAGCGATGTCCCGGGAGTGAGACATAATAACCAGATCATCTGCGTATAGGGTGGCACTGCAGTTAGTTGCTGCCACTGGGAGTTGGTTAATAAAGAGGGAGAAGAGGAGGGGGCCCAAGACCAAACCCTGGGGGATGCCAGAGGTTACCAGTAAGGGCTCGGAGAGGACTTTGTTGAAACTAGTCCTCTGTGTTCTTCCATGCAGGTAGTCAGTGAGCCATGTCATAGCGGGGGGGAGAGGACAAGTGTCCTCAACTGTGAACAAAGCAACGCATGATCGACAAGGTAGAAGGCATAGATGGGGATCAGTGTATGAAATAAAATAAATCACATAAAATAGTGACTATATTTCAAGGAGTGGCTGGTTTCTAATTTTTGTTGGACATTGCACTTCTGTTCTCCATCTCCCACATTAATCAGGATTTGGAACTATACACAAAAGGGAACTCACAATGGACTGCTAGTTTTGGATCTGTCAGTCTGAACCTGCCAGGATAAGTGGCTTCTAAATTCAGATTTAATGTCAAATTAATATCCCCACCCAGAATCAACTGTCCCTGCAACAGAGAGAGAGAGAGAGAAGTTTATAAAAAAAAACAACCCAAAAAAAAGATATCACAGCCTTACTGGAGTTTGGGAACAGATAGACAATAACCAAGATAACTATGGTCTCGTAAACCCCCCACCACAATCACATAATGACACTGTGGGTTGGAGTAGGTATCTTTTAACTGAAATTTGGTAGAACCCAGAATCAGTGTAGCAACCCCCCCCCCCACTTCCATTATGACAAGAAAAGGACACCACCATTGTAAAACCATATTTGCCTAGCTTTGTGGCATGTTTCACCCCAGATAGTGGTGTCTTTTGCAAGAAAATCACATCTGGGGAGTCTCTTTTAATGTTTAATTATTCTTGTTCATTAAATGAGATTGTGCTTGACGTTTATGTTAAATGACATGATGGTGACTGGAGCTACTGCCATGTAGACAGAACGGAGGGAGGACACTCCAAACCAGGACACCTGTAAAACAAAAAAAAATGTTGCTTAAATGGTCTGAGAGACACAAGCACCCAGATACTCCCAATTATTGCTAGTGGACCACACCTATGGTACCGAATAAACAGGGAGAAAATTACAAACATAGAACATAGTTCAACACATAAACATATACAATGCACATTGTGTCTATCTGAATCCTCATTGCATGACATTGCAGAAGAACTGGAAGGGAAAGTATGTCTCTTTGCAGATGACATAAAGATCTGCAACAGGGTTGACATTCCAGGAGGGGTAGAGAAAATGAGAAGGGACCTAGTCAAGCTCGAGGAGTAGTCAAGGTTGTGGCAGCTAAGACTCGATGCAAAGAAGTGCAAGATCATGCACTTTGGACACAGAAATGCACGGGAGGAGTACATGATGGGGGGAGGTACTTATGGCCACCAAACAGGAAAGGGGCAAAGGGGTAATCATACCTGATGACCTAAAGGTTGCCAAGCAATGTGAGAAGGCTGTGAGGAGAGACATCAGAATGCTAGGGTGCACAGGGAGAGGTATCACCTGCAGAAGGAAGGAGGTGATAATGCCACTGTACAGAACATTGGTGAGACCTCATCTATAGTACTGTGTCCAGTTCTGGAGGCTGCATCACCAGATAGATATAGACAGAGTAGAAGTAGTTCAGAAAAGAGTGACAAAAATGGTACAGGGGATGCACCAGAAGTCATATGAGGGGTGACTAGAGGATCTCTAAATGTAGTCCCTGGAAGAAAGGACAGAGAGGGGGGATATGTTAGAGAATTTCAAATACCTCACAGATATAAATAAGGTACAAGAGGGTAGCATCTTTCATAAAAAAAGGTGTTCAAGAACAAGGGGTCATGATATGAGAATAGAGGGGGTAGACTCAGGGGTAATGTGAGAAAGTATTTTTTCACTGAAAGGGTGGTGGATGCATGGAACAGCCTCCCTGCAGAAGTCGTGGAGGCAAAAACAGTAGGGGAAGTCAAACATGCATGGGACAGACATAAAGGAACTCTAGCGATAGGAATGAGAGGATAAGCCACAGATCATTTAGGATTTGAGATGTATAAAACAAGTAGGTAAAATGGGCAGACTAGGTAGACCAAAAAGTCCTTATCTGCCATCAATTCTATGTTTCTATGTTTGCATGACCAATGAGGCCAAAACTTGTGCTTACAAGGTAGGGATTGTGAATTTCCTCACACTCCTGTAGGGGTCAGATGATACAGACCCTGAGGAGGAGAATGCCAACTATTGTCTTCCAAAACTAGAAAGACAGGAGTAGGCAGCCTTCCAAAACAGGCATTTCCTGTTATGAAAAGAGCATTGCCAAATTTAGAATCCAAAGGTAATATCATCAGCTCCATTCTCTCCACCTAGCATTAACCTGGAATAGAAGAAATTAGGAAGGAAAACTGATAATACCAGAAAAAAAGACAGCCTCCACTTCTTCAGTTCAAAGAACAGAAAGGAAAAAACAATGAAAATATCACAGGGGTGAATAATTAGCACATGGCAGCATGAGCATAGGTATCTACATGGGGCAGGATGCCCATAACTGGGATGCAGGATCAGCTAGTCTTAGTAACCAAGAAAGAGGTATAGGTGCCTGGTTTTGCTCTGGGGAAGTGGGCAACTACATTGGCAGATAAGACCCCTCAAGGAGAACAAACATTAGGAAGGACCCAGATGGGCTGTCACAACTGGAGGCTTAGCCCCTTGCACTGGCAGACTCACAAGAAAGTGTCACAGCGCTGAGGTCTGACTAGTCCTTCCACCTGGGTGGTGATGTCACTGAGTCACAGCTTGCTACCACCAGAAAGAGTGACCCTATCATGAGGCATGTCCCACCCATGCAAGTCCCCACAAAGGGGGGTAGACAAAGTGGAATATAGAGCCCTGACACATGGCATTGGCTAGTAAATTAGCTCCTTAGGTGGCATGACATGACTGACCCTGAATAGCGGTTCAGGAGAAACTGCCAGCTAAAAACAGAATTAGGTTACCGTGCATGACATAGAATCACTAGGCCCCAATGTCCACCGCCAGTGAGCCACAACACCATTCCAGAAATATTACCTGTAGCACAGCAGATCCACATAAAAAAAAAAAATGTTGCAGTGAAATCCAAGTATTCTAACTAAGGTGCTCTACTGATCCGAGTAGGAAGAGCAGCCCCCCAGCCCCCCGAAGCAATCAGAGAAAACAAAGCCTTGTTGCCTCCCTGTGCACCCCCCCCCATGCACTAACAGCTAAGGAATGCCCAACCAGAACTCAATAGTAACAGAGGTCCTGGTATTAGACAGAAAGAATAATAATGGTCCTGAAAACAAAATACCAGTCACAGAAAAGCAGTTTATCGTTACAACAGGCAATAGCACAGTAGTGCAGGTGGACCAATGAGTCTGTCTTAAATTGCAGTAAAAGTTCTTAATAGTATTCAAGGTGTCCTTGGAATGCTGTGCCCATTGGGCCATGTCATCGTGGGTACCATATCTCCTGATGGTTCAGGGCACTGTCTTTGTCTATTTCCCTGCTTCCGACTGGGGGCTTGGTGGGCTGGGCTATCTCCAGACTAAAGCGTTCAAGGTCCTGTTTAGCGCCTTCTGCAGTGTGGCAAAGAATGTTGACCTAGAGGAAGGAAACCTGCAGCCCAGCTGGGTAACAGGTTAGGAATTTTAACCCAACTTTCTAAAGTGCTTGGAGGCATGGGGCATAAGCCCATCTTTTGGCTTGTATTGCAGGTGCAAAGTCATTGTCAAAGTAAATCTGGATCTCCTTCCAGCGTACCTCTTCAAGACACCATGCAGCGAGCAAGACTTGCTCTTTAACTTGAAACTTTAGGAATTTCATAAAAATAGATCATGGTCTTTCCTGTGGGCCGGGCTTAGGGTCCAGTGCACAGTGAACCCTTTCAAGCGAAGGGAAAGTCATCAGGCAAGGCAAGCATGGTTTTATAAGCTTTTCCATGAATCCTGTAATGACTGCCCCCTCCTCACCTTCTTGCACCCCACAGATTTGAAGATTATTTTGTCAGAGCTGCCCTTCTAAAGCAATACATTTTGAGGGGGCGGGCATGACTTAGCCACCAACTAGATGGCAGCTTAATCCTTGAAGCTCTTCCCTCACCCCTAAAATCATCAAATAACACGCAGCATAATTCAGCTTTTCATGATTCTCCCAGTACTTACCAGTCTGTTTGGATCCCAGGCTGTTGATTTTTAGACTTTTTCCCCATTGGAACTGCTGGAATTGCAGAAGCATAGGGCTAACCAGTCAGCTGATCAGTGCTCCCTCAGCGATAAACAAAGATAGTGTCTCCCACCACACCAGATCCTTCACTCAAAATGGATGACCTGTCAGAAATTAAGAATATGTTTGCTCAACTTTTAACTGAAATTAGTGATCTGAAATCACAGGACGTATATACTGCAGAAGACATTGTTTCTCTCTCCTGGTGCCTCTTCCATACAGAACTACAGATTGACAATCATGATTGATCATATGGTTGCCCCACCTACGAGAGCTAGATCGCACGATTAAACAACCACAGTATGTGACAAGATTGATGACCTGGAAAACAAATGACGTCACAATAATCTTAGATTAGTGGGCATCCCCGAAGGCTCAGAAGGAAAGGACACCAATTCCTTCATGCAACAAATCCTCACGCTCATTCTCCATTATCACTGGCATGTACCTCTTGAGGTGAAATGCTCCCATCACTCGCTGGCTCCACCACTTACACCTGGACAAAGGCATAGACCAATCCTGGTCAAATTTCTCAAATTCACGAATAAAGGAAAAATTATGCAGCCAGCTCGTGAAAGGGGTCCACTTTACTGGCAAGATCACAGAGTGCACATTTATCCTGATTTTTCCCCTACACTTACAGAGAAGTGATGGGCCTACACTCGTGCCCCATATGCTGTAATAAAACTCAATGTCTCCTACAGTCTCTGTTATCTGGCCACACTTGGCATCTCCAGAAATTGGGTGTACCACTCATACACCCCAAGCAGCCAAGGAATTTACTTCAAAGTCCTGGCCGAAGGATCATCTCTTAGATTTCCAAGATCCAGCATAACAAATGGACACAACTCCTCCCATTAATCCACACCATGCCAAGACTTCTCTGGGCCCATCCAGCTACTCTGGTGATCTATCAGATCTGATGCTTGGCCACCCATACAGAAACAGCAGGGAAGAGGTTCATTGAGAATAAAATCTAGCAGACAGAGATCATCAGCCTCCACTCCCCCGAGAAACACTGAGATCAGAGCCATAGCAGGATCCAGATGTGTCTGATACCTTTGATGGAGAACCCACTGGGAGCAGGTTTGCTCCCCTCTGCAAACTTCCAGCAGATGGCAAGTATCAGCCAAAACCTCAGTGCCCTAAATCTGAGTCTAGTGAGAACCCTCCCTGGCACCATTCAACTCAACAGTGGGCCGATCAGGTTCCACTCCCACTAAGCAACACCCCAACTGTTGAAGAAACCCAACTGAAGACCTATGCTGCTGCTGCCACCAATTCAACTGCTTCAATAGCCACCATGGATCTACACTGAAGGCCTCCATTAACTGCCTGAGACTGATCTTCAAAATGTCAGGTTTTATTTATCCATCCCTGTGTTCCACATTGATTGTTCTACATGTTAAGTCCTTTAAGTGCAATCAGGAGATCTCTTCAGTTAAGTCCTGGGATCAGGTTTAATATTTAGACAGGCCAAATTAGTTCATATAGTTATAAGCTTGCTCCTGTATTTAGCTCATAGACAGTGCCCTTTTAAGATTCCCCCATGTGCCTCGCAGCTTCTGTGTCAAGACCGCTTCAGTTAAAAAAAAAGTATGGAAAACTTGCACATCTTTATAATATTTCATAATGTTCCATAAATGTTTCAGTATGTTTTGGCGAGGGGGATGACAGCAGTAGCATTGTTTTGTTTGCCTTCACAGCAGCACTAGACCCAGCAGACCAATTATAACTGAACTATCTTGGCTGCTTATCCCTGCCAAAAATAATAGGAACAAGGTCATCACCTATATCTTGTGCCCCACTACCTCCTCTCCACTGTCCAAATACCATAGTGTTAGTTGTGGGGGTGGAGGTGGAAGATATTCTCTCTCCACCACAAGAATCATAGCTTGGGCCGAGAGGTAGTGGAGACGCTATTTTCCATTTCCCTGGCAACATACAGGAAGCTTTTCATGACTTCATCTAACTTCTAACAACACTCACCTTTTAAGGCAAGTTTTGAACTAACTCTCCACATCCAACCTTAATCAAAAAACATCCTCACTATTAAACCGATCAGGGGATGCATATATCCTGTAGAAGTATAGAGCAATTCCCCTGATATTAATAATAATGGCAAAGATATGGGGCAGGATTCACAAAACTCTTGAAATTCCTGCAGCTATGGGAAAAAAACCCTTGCAAGTGGGTTGCCACTTGTGGTTCAGCAGGTTTCCCACAGCTGAGGGTATTCACAGAGGTGGAGCCAGATTACGATTGGCTTCACGATTTATGGCAGCTTGCGGGTGGTACTGCTGTGGAAATCCCCACAGCTGCAGAAAACTGTTACGGTCAGTGGGACTAGCTGTAATATCTTCCACAACTGCTGCGGCTGTGAATCTCAATCTCCGCAGCTGCAGAGATTTCAATCTGTAACTAGAGTTGAGGCATGAGATTTTGTCCCCAGACCTTTTGTGAATCTAGCCCATGATCTTTACTAATACGCCTTCCAAGTAAAACACCTTATCCCTTCCTGCCCGCAGATAATTGTAAAAAAATCTATAAAAACCCTTGCAGCAATGTGGATTTACAGTTGCCATGTTATACTTCTCGACATTACATCACGTCAGGGACTCATGTCTTGTTCTTTATACCTGGGACCCGTTAGCTATGGTCTGTTACATATTTTACTACCAAAAGCACTCCACACTTACTGTTCTATTGTTACATTTTAGGGAAAGGGAAAGGGGACATTTTTTAATCAGGAAAGGCACACTAAGCCAGAAGTTGTTTCCAGGTGTGACCTGGGAGCACAAGGAAGTTAAGTGACTTGCTCAGGGTCACGCAGTATACAAGTGGGGGCTGATGGGATTCAAATCCAGTCTCCAAGTTTGCAGCTCAGTGCCCTTAACTACTACACTATACTGCCTCCTATTATGCCCCCTATATTTTAGCACTTCTTTAAGGTTTAAACTATAGATTATGATTGTTGGGGTGAGGGGGTTCATCACCTCAGACCCACGCTAACCAATCACACATACTGGGACTGTGGCAAGTGCTCTAGCAAAGTCCTAGCCTATAGACTTAAAAAATGCAATCCAACAGATATATTCCAGGCCTTAAAGATTCCTCAGGCTCCCTCCAAAAAGACCCTATACAAATCAATACTGCCATGAAGGAATTTTACCTCAAATTGTATCAGACACAATTAGTGTCCACACCAGAACAGATAAAAGCATTTTTAGATTCACTTCCCTTGCCCGCCATTTTTGAAACCCAATTATCGAGCTTGGATGCTCCCATTTCCCTCTCTCAGATCTCCCAAGCCATTCTTTCTATGAATAAAAACAAATCCCCTGGGGGTAGGATGGTTTACAAGACGACTTCTACCAAGCACTTCATGAAACCTTCTCCCCTATTCTACTTTGGGTCTTCCAACATTCATTATAACACCACTCGCTTCCCCCCTCTTCCAGAGTGACCACCATTTCAGTTCTCCCCAAGAAGGGCAAAGACCCCACCTCCCCTGCTAGTTATCACCCAATATCCCTTATCAATTCAGATGCCAACATTTTTGCAAAAATATGGGCTACCGGACTAGAACAGGTTATTCGTACCCTAATACATCCTTTGCAGGTAGGTTTTGTCAAAGGACAGCTCAGCTCTGATCACCTTTGTACACTTCTAAATTGACACCATAATGCAAAAACTCTTCTTATCATGACTGCTGCCTTAACTCTATGACTTTGAGAAGGCATTTGATTCTGTTGAATGGTCATTCTTTTTCAAAGTCCTCACTAGAACTGGTCTAGGCCCCACATTTTGATCAGCTGTATAGACCTTTTGTGAGTCAGAACCCAGGCCCACGTTCTCACTGACTCCCTCCTCTCTCAGTTCTTCCCACTTTATAGAGGAACTCGCCAAGGCTGTCCCCTCTCACCTCTTCTATTCCTTCTTGCAATTGAGCCATTGGCAATCTCTCTTAGATCTGCCACTACTATTAAAGGAATTTCAACCTCTGTCTCTACAGTCAACTCTCTTTTTTATGCTGATGATTTATTAATCCTTATAGAAAATGCCAATATGGCAATTCAACTCCTACAATCCCTACTAGCAACATATGCCCAAATATCAGGCCTTAAAGTCAGTCATACTAAATTCATGATGCTACCACTTAACCATCTTCACACACCTCAAATTTGTCAAAATACCCATGGCAATGGGCAGACAAGGGCATATATTATTTAGGTACTGTATCATCATCATCACCACTAGAGACCTTGCGCACATAGTCCACGCCAATTTTATCCCCCTACTCGATAGGCTTTACACAGAAACTGACCAATGGAAAACAATCTATCTCTTTTTTGCTGGGAAGATAACAACACTTAAAATGAAGATGGCACCAAAAGTTCTACATCTTTTGGCCCACCTACCCATATCCACTGCCAACTCTTGGTTCCAAAAATTTAATAAAGTAGTGGGACAGTTTGACAGGGAAGGCAAAATCCCTCCGCTCAGGAGACAAAAACTTAGGAAATACTGGTCTGAGGGCAGATGGTGACTTCCTCATTTCCAATGGTATCTCTTAGCTTTTATTTTGGCCCTAGTAGTTCACTGGTTTTCACTTCCCCCCACATCCTCACTCTCCCCTCTGGGTAGCTATTGAAGGTAGTTTCTTCTCTTCTTCAACCCCACTGCCAGCTATATAGAGATGGGCAAAATCCTCAAATTTTGCTCTGCGAAATATTTAGTGAATTTCATGAAATATTTCACGGGCACGAAATGTGAAATTCCACCCATGAAATTCGGAATTTCACAATTCGGCCCCCGTAAAATATTCCATGAAATCCACAAAATATTTTGCAGGGCGAAATAAAATTTCACATCTTTACAGCTTTATGCCACAAACTTCTGTGTGAAAGCACATCCATCTCCCCTTTTCTCACTTAGATACTGAAAACAACTCCCTTGGCATATGCCCCTACCTATAACAATCCCACTCTTCCCATTAATAAAAAAAAATTATTTGCTGGCCTTATTGGAAAACAGCAGGGATCCATGAAGTAAAGGATATTTGTCCCCCATGACAAGATTTTTTATATACTTATGCAGAACTAAAAGCCAAATATGGTGTCCAATAACTAGACTTCTGGAGACACTTACAGATCAGATCCCTACTTTCTCCCTTTCTTAAAAGACAATCCATCCCTCCCCTTACTAAACTCCTGTTAACCTCCAAAAGTTAATTGACCACCCTGAAGGTCAAGCTGGATTGTTATACAAATCCCTGAGAGACATTACACCTAACCGGACCCTTACTTCTAAAACACATTGGGATGAAGAACTTCACATTACTATCTCCAAGCAAATCTGGAACCCCTGTTGGTATGGAGCCCATGTAGCTTGTAGAGATTCTAAAGTTCAGTTGTTTCAGCTCAAAATATTACATCAATGGTATAGAACCCCACACGTTTAAAAGCCCTAAACCTATTGCCCATGGACAACTGTTGGAGATGAGTCTTACATACAGGTACCCTCTTCCATACCCTCTGGAGCTGTCCACTGCTTCTTCCATTTTTGACCCAGATCTTGCAGTACTGTGATGTGGTCCTTTCCCATTATCTACTGATAGATGCTCCACTCATTTCACTGGGCATCACAGACCCTCACTTCCTCTGAATGGCCCTAAAGCTCATTGGGTCATGGCAGTTACCATGATAGCCAAGATGTTCTGCTTCAAAGATGGAGATCTACTGACATGCCTACCTTCAATGAATGGTTGCAAGCTGTAGGCCAGCTGGCCACACTGGAGTGAATGTCACATCAAGCCATGCTCAAACCTGGTGAATATAACCTGATAGGGTCTCCATATTTTGAGCGCACTAGTAAAATACATTCAAACTCTAATTAGTTCATACAACTGGCAATACTCTGTTTTATAACACATATTCCTTTGGAAATATTGCAACATGTAATATGGAGCTTTATGTTTGACTATACTGTTATAGTAACCTTACCATTTTTTGTATGCAACTTTTAACCCTTTGGCTTTTGTTGTACCTCCAATGTATTATAAGTACCTATGTTGTGTGATCTGTATTCTGCAAAGTGTTAATAAAGTGTTTAACGTTAAAAAAAATCAATACATTTTATAAAAGGGTTCTCAGAAATGCTCCATTCTAATTGGTTGTCAGCATTCTGATATCCTTACATTAATCTCTGTTACACTGTCATGTACAGCCTGATCCCTATGGTGCATTCATTCTTCCTGTCAGCACTCCATTCTCTAGCACTATTGAATGACTGGAATGATGTATTCTGATGCTGAACTAGCATTTTTAAACAACTGGCGGATGCACTATTTTATTAAAAATCTCCCTCTCTATGAGGAAAACATTCAAAAGGTATGCTTCTAACAGGAGTTAGATTATTTATTTTTTTATTTATTTATTGAAAGTGTAGGAATTACAATCCTTTGAGTCAGAGACTCATTTGCAAAGGCTCCACATCATGCATACATGAGGACAGGTACAGAGTTTACAGAATACTGCTCTAATACAGAAATACAGCAATAAAACAGAAATACAGCACTAGGTACAGAGACAAAGAAGGATAAAACATACGTAAGGGAACACTGAAGGTGTGTATAGTAGAGGCCTATATTGAAGACACAAACATAACTGCAGAACAGATATTTTTTTATCATTATTAGCGGAGTTTATCTGCAGTCGCAGTGAGAGTTGGACATAATGTGGCTCCACAGCTCAGATTTAAAAGGACCTAACCTGGGGATTGATAAGATATAATCAGGGACTGAGTTCATCCAGAGTGGGGCCCTGTAGCAAAAGGACATTTGGCCTGCAGATATCTTTACAAATGGGACATGGAATGTATTAGTGTCAGAACATCTGGTGGCATGTGCCTGCAGACTCTTTTGGAGGAGCTGGATACAGCCGGGGGGGGGGGGGCTAAACCCAACTGGATTTTTTGGCTCAGTAAACAGGTCTGATAGAAAAGTCACCCTCGAAAGTTTAGCCATGCTGACCGTTGGTTGAGGTCGCAGGTGTGCGTGAGCTAATCACAGCCTATTGCCAGCCTGCAGGCTTTGTTTAGGGTGCATTTAATGTTGGTCAGTGCAGTGGCAGTGGCAGTGGCAGTGCCATAGATGACTATGCCATAGTCTACCAGGGAAAGGATGGAGCTGGAGATGGCTAACCTAAGGGCATCAGGTGGGAGACAGGGTATATGCCTGTAAAGGAGACCATTCTGATGTTTATTGCAGAACATGTTGATGCAATATGCTCATGAAAGTTAAGTGCAGAGTCAAGGGTAATCCCCAGATATTTGAATTTAGTAACTGGTTCCAGCATGGTACCCAATGAGGTTAGTATAGATATTTTGGACATGCTGTGTTTGTGTTGAGGGTGGCTGAATAGCATAACTTTGGTCTTTTTGGAATTGAGTACTAGCTTGTGGGAGATAAACCAAGTTTCTACTTGAGTGAAGGAGCACTGCGAGGATTTTTGGAGCTGGGTAGGGTCAGGGTCCCGACGAAAGATCACAGCATCATCTGCATAGAGAAGAAGGTGCCCAGAGGAGGCCATAGGTAAGGAGTTCAAGTACAGTGAAACAAGAAGTGGACTCAGGATGGAACCTTGGGGGACACCGACAGGATGAGGATGGTAGTTGAGAGGGTGTCATTAATCTTCACTTGTTGGGAATGGCTATGGAGATAGTTGGTGAACCAGCCAGCTGATTCTTGGGAAACGCCAATGGAGAGGAGGGAGTCAATAAGCATGTTGTGATTGACTGTATCAAAAGCCTTGAAGAGATCAATAAAGACTGACTTAGCTAAGTTTCATTGGTCTAGGGCATCATGGACAAAGGAGGTGAATTCTAGTTGGGCAATGGTTGTGCTGTGACCTTTCCTGGATCCGTGTTGCTGCTGGCATAGTAGGTGGTGCAAGTCTAAGCTTTCAATAAGCTGATCAGCCACTATATTTTCCAGTGCTTTTGAAAGAGGATGGAGTATGGAAATGGGCGTATAGTTACTAGTTGTGGTACGGTCACCATTTTTATGAATTGGCGTAATCACCGCCTTTTTCCACAGAGATGGAAACTGCCCTAAGCACAGGGACATATTGATAATTTTTGTGAGGGGTGTTAGGACAGCATCAAGGGTTAAGGAGAGCAGTTTTGCATCTTGGGAGTCACCACTTTGCCTAGTCTTACCTCGTGACCTGGCAAGGTATGAGCAGGCAGCAGTAGGGGAGACCGTTTTGAAGTGAAAAGGTGGAGCACTGGGGGGCAGTGGACATTGTCCAGCATCTATAGTGAAAAAGTCAGGGGGAAAACAGTACTGAGGTCAGAAAAAGAATTATTGAAAGCATTTGCTATTAGGTAGGGGTCTTGGGTGGAGACATCATCGATAATAAGCATGGTAGGGGGAGGGGAAGCAGACTGGCCACTGAGTTCTTTTATATTTTCCCAGAACCTTTTCCCATTTTTCCAGCTGGCAGTAAGGTTGGCCTTATAATAAGCAGACTTTGTCTGTCGGATAGCCCAGGTGCATGAGTTTCAGGCAGCCTGGTACAATTGTTGGTCAGCAAGGCTACCTGACTGAAGGACACGGTGTCATAGGTCATCACGGGCCTTCATTTGGTCAAGCAAGGACCGAGTTACCCAGGAGGAGGATTTTATTTTTACAATCCGCTTTACAAAGGGGGCATAAATGTCACAGGTGGATTAGAAGGAACTTATGAAGAAAGACAGGGCGGTATCAACTGACACTTGGTGATCAAGTGGAGACCAATTGATGTTTCGGAGATAGTTTCAGAAATGTTTCAGAGTCCCTTTCTTTAGTTGGCGATACCTAGAGATCCTGAGGGGTGGGGGCTTCCAGCTGTTTGTCCAGAGACAAGTTACAGGGAAGTGATCACTAAGTGAGTCCGAGAGGACCTGGACTTCCTGTATGTGCTTGGGATGATTCATGAGTATGAGATTGAGGAGGGAACTTGGGCCCAGGTTTTTGTTTACTCTAGTAGGAGTATGGACCATTTGGGACAGATTTAGGGCGGCAGTTGCATACCTGAGGGAGGTGGACTGGGGAGCAAGCCTGTTTATATTGAAATCACCAAGTGCTATGATGTCTTAGTTATTTGGGAGCTGGGCGATAGTGTTTAGGATGAATGGGAAAGCAACCCTTTGGTTACGTGGGGGTATGTATACTGACATTAGATAAATTGATTTACCTGTGTTGCCAACATTAACTCTGATAGTGAGGGATTGTGCTCCCTCTGTGGGGTTCGATGTTGCAATATTTATGCCTTGCAGGTAATTACGAAGATACAGGGTGCTACCCCACCCCGCTTACCCAGTCAGTCGGATCTAAGCAATGTGTAGCCTGGTATGCACACAGCGGAGTCAGGGGTATGGTGCGATAGCCAAGTCTCAGTTATGGCTAGAGCATCAGGGTGGTGGAGGCTGACCCAGGCTTGGAGTGGGGCCAGTTTCTTTTGTAGGATACATATATTAATGGTAGCCAGTTGTAGCCCTTTGTGTTGCGTTGTTAAGCGAGGGGTTTGGTCAGTGGGGCCAGGATTAGGGTGTAAGTTGCCAACAAGGAGCAGGAGGATAATGGCTATCCTAGATAGGGTACTTTTAAAGATTTTCTTGTGAGAGTGCATTGAAGGCATTGCATGGTGGTGCAGTTTGTTGGTAATGTGGGAGCATGCAAAGCATCATATTTCATGGCCATATAGAAAAGGGGTAATCTTAATAACTGGGAGTAGGTGGCTTGGCATGAGGGGAGGATGTGGGGGTCAGACATGGTTATAGAAGCAGAAGTGTACTTCGGGCTGAAAGTCAGAGGAGGTGATTGGTGAGTAGGAGTGGGGGTTGTGAGAGGTTGAGTATGGGAAGGGCAGGAGGGTGGGGCGCTGAGAGGAAGGGACATCAAGAGGAGAGTAAGCAATAGTGTCATATTGTGAGTGAGAGAGTGAGATACAGCAGCGTTACTTGTTATTTGTGGAAGTAATTAGTATCAAGCTAAACGTTGTTAGTGCTTAGAGGTTTAGTAAACAATATTTTCCTTCTGTTGCTTTGGGGTGAAAGCTTGTGGGTACCAGCAGGAATCTTTGACAGGTAAGGGCCACACCAAGGCAATGCGTTGTAAAGTAGGAGGTGAGAGAAAATCCCAGCTGAGGGACAATAGCAACCTCTAGTGACAGGTCCTGATAACCTGCCAATGAAAAAGTTGCCTGATTGGTTAAAACAGGTCACCAGCCACCTCTCCTCCCCTATAAAGCAACAAGTCGACCAAGGGTGGTGGTGGGGGCGTTGGGGAGCTGACATGTGGCATCAGCAGGGCTCCAATTGTGAGTTTGTAGTGTTCGGGTCTACGTTCCTATTAAGCTGCTGTTCCCTTGGTTTAAGCGCACGTTACCTGGCCAAATAAATGCCACGGGGGGTCCCTGCAAAGCTCGGGTGAGGGTGTCTGTGTCCTACCCTCATGACCAGCACCCACGAGGGGAAACTCGTGGTTCTCTTGGAGAAAGAGGAAAGCACAGTTAATATCAGGTGAGCTTACAGGCAAAAAAAGGGGGAAGGGGGAGCTTCTGACCGAATTTCAGGGGGTAGGGCTACTATTGTGTGCTCAAGCAGGTCAGCAGCTGCGTATTAGGAATTCAGAATGGGACAGGCTAACCTACGCAGCGCAAATGCAAATGTAAAACAGCAAACAGTCAGTCACTCCCTATGGACAATATGGTACTTGGCTGCACCTCCTGCCACACTACACCCCTAGAGGGTAATTAACAGACTGCTAATCGAACCCATGGTCATGCTTTGTTTCTTGAAAAAAAGATAGCAATATTGTGCATCATTTTACCGTTACTAGAATATGGCTTAGTAATATATTCTGGATCATGTAAAAGAGTTGTGCAGGGGATACACATACTCAGAAATAGATCATGTTGGTTTACTTATGATTTGCCGGTGGGGTACCATACCTGCTCTCTTCACAAGCATGCAGATTGGCTTAACTTGAGTCAAAGGCTTTAATATTCTCTGGGCTGTTGGGCCTGGAAAATAATTACTGATAATGTTCTCTTGTTTATGAATTCTTTTGTGAACAGGTTTAACAGTGCTACATTTACTATAATGATGTGTTCCCATGACAGTTTGTCCCTGAAGTTACCATTGTGCGGAGCTAATATTGAGCTGGGCTGTTTTTTTTTTAACATGTGGGTAGTTAATGGAATTCTCTGCCTGTAATGTTTACAGATGTATTATCTCATTTAATCAGTTCACTACCTCTCTTAGATCCCATTTCCAGGATAATAATGTACATATTTTATGTTACTTTTATATTTATGTTTATGTCTTGGACAATTTATCTGACGCTAATTGTATTGTGATGTTTGTAACTAACTGTTAATGTTTTATTATGTATGTAACAAATCCAAAACAGCTGCTGCCTGGAGGTAGTAGAGCGTAAGGTCAAAACAACATGTATACAAAAGCACAAAAGACCTTGCTCAAATACAACAAACTTTGGCCAAAGCCGATACGGCTGCAGCCGAGTTATTTGGGGGTAAACATATTGAAAATTTCCTTTTTAATATTTTTATACCAAATGTTCAACATAGCCTTGTTATGACCCTACCTCATAAAAAAGGGCATAGAAAATGCACAACTCCTGGGCTAAATGTGATTTTGCGCAGGGACTGCAAAATCAACTTTCAGGATGCAGAAACACATTTTTGGGCAGGAGCTGAAAAATGACAGCTGTCACATTCATGAGGTGCTGTAAAGAAATGGCTATGTTGAAATGTTGGGGTAAAAATATTGAATATTACCAAACTTAATTGTCTATACAAGGTTCTAACCCACACTCTCAATCCTCATGCTCCCCACCCTACTGCTACCACCATGAGCAATCACTACACCCATCACTCTGCCTCAGTCATGTTTGAAACAATTGATCATTTTGGCACTCATCACATCAGCTGGCAGATTGTTCCTTGACTCCACCACCCATTGAGTAAAATAAAACCTTCTCACTTCCCTCTTGACCCCCCCCATTTCCACTCATGTCCTCGTGTTCTTGATTTGCTACTTACACTGAATAATTCCTTGCAGTTTGCCTGCATCAGCAGCATTTTTGCTTCTCACTGGAAACATTTAAACAAGTTCTGAAATTCCCTCGTTTTTAGAAACCTTCCCTATCCAATGAAGATCCAAGTGTCTATTTCCTTGTTAACACTGTTTGTATATGATTGATTTTATGATTCAAACTCCTGTACATTATATGCTAATTGCACAGTGTATGCATTTACTGCATGTACAGTGGTGCTAGCCAGGAAGCAACATGGTAGCTTGCTGCATTACTGCAATGAGTTGCGGTATGCGCTGCATGAACAGTGTAATTCAATGCCAATTAATTAGGCTGCTTACAGAATTTGAACATATAGGAAATCTGGATGGATATATCCATCTGCAGCAAAGCAAACGTTATGCCCTTTTGTCATGCAGTATTTTGTGGCATGTTATTTACTGCAAGGTATGGTGTTGTATCCTTGCTGGCACTACACTATGGGTTGTACAGCACCATTAGATTTTGGAATACTGTGCTTTAAAAATTACAACTGCCTTGTCTTGCATTGTACAGTCGTATAGAAATGGCCCACCATAACCTGACGAGATGTTAAAGAGATATCTAACATCTGTCTGTGCAGAAGCAAAGGAAGACGATGGCTTCCTCTCAGCATTAATTTACAGCAATCAGAAGAGGGGCATCAAGCAAAAGTATTTTA
This sequence comes from Neoceratodus forsteri, assembly GCA_016271365.2. NCBI lineage: Eukaryota > Metazoa > Chordata > Ceratodontiformes > Ceratodontidae > Neoceratodus > Neoceratodus forsteri. Next base: position 562,690,621 of record CM057458.1, read on the forward strand.
ATTAATCTCAGATTCCTGTCCTGCCTTTTGTTTCTTGTCACACTGTTATCTCCTAAAACTGCTTTGAGAAAAACAAGCATTTGTCAATGCCGAATGTTTGCTTGCTGATATTAGCATTGGATGTGCAGGAGTTAGACAGATGCAGAATAGGAATGGCAATGAAGTATTGAACTTACGTCAACCCCAACCCCACCCTGCAGAGATAGACAGGCATTGGGGTGTGCCTTTGGGTCATCGCCCATAACACTCATGGCATTTCACCTCATCCTATCCTGCAGACACTGACAAGTGCTGAGGCGTGCCTTGGGGAGTTTGGCTTCATAGTCACCCCATTTCATAAGGACATACACTGAAATGGGTGCAGTATAGGAGTATGGGGTGAACTCTGGGGCCGAAGATCCCAAGGCACACCTCGATGCCTGTCACTGGCTTCATGGTGGGGGTGGGTGGGGGTGGAATGGAATGGCATAAGCATTACAGCCAGCAATCCAAAGGCACACCCCTGATGCCTGTCAGTCTGTACAGGGTGCAACGTTATGGTTAGAAACCCTAATGCCCCAGGTTTGTTGGTATTTGCACTACAGATTTTCAACATGGCCTTTTTATGACCCCCACCTCGGGAAAGCATGTGGGACCTCTGCTTATGAACAGTGGCACTATGATTTTGTTAATTTGTCCCAAACTTTGATTTCCCATAGCGAGAGTGCCATTCTGTGCCAGATGTGCAAAAACACAGATCAGGCAGGATGTGAAAAATGACAGCTGTAACATTTATAGGGAGGTGTGAAGGGATGGCAAAGTTGAAAATCTGGAGTGAAAATATTAAAATTGCTTGAACTCCCAAGCAGTTTGGTATGCTGGAGTGGGCTCCCAGCGTGCCACCTGAGGATTTCTTGGGAGGGGTCTGTAGCTGATGGGGGATTGGCACCCCCCGTCAGCAAATTCAGAGTGTTTGGGGGTGGGCGCATGAGCTGAAGGAGATTGGGAACCCTCCTCGGCACACAACAAATGGGGGGGGCATTATGCTGATGGGAATTGAGCTCCCCTGTTGGCAAATGAACTGGGGAAGGGGCATGCCAACAGGGAACTTGGGCACCCCTGTCAGCTTTTTTCATGGGGACTGTGAGATGCGGTGGCTGTTGGAGAAGTTGCTGCCATGTTTATTGAAATGGTACACCAGACAATGCAGCTGTAATTCGCTGCTGCAATCAGGGACTGCCCCAGCAGCACAAACAGCTGATTGTTAATGACGAGGTGCTCCCTGATTGCAGCATCGAGTTTCTTTCAAGTTGGTGGCACACTACATTACTGCTGTCATGGATAGCATGATCGTCTATTGGCGCCACACATACCAGCCCCAAAATGGACTGCTGGCATTGGCAACAACTCTGCCGCACCTCCACAACTCGCTACTGCAGCAAGCTGCGCAACGTTTCTTGTGCATGTGCGCAAGCAAACATCAATGGCATAGCCAGAAAATCAGATGCCACTCACTTATTAAACAACTTCAGTTGTGCTCAGTGCTCCTGGAAATTGTTTGAAAGAAACAGATTCGAACCCCAGAGCTGTCAGCATTGGTCAAGTATTGTTAATTATGGACAGATCATTCTTTTTAAGGGCCAGCACTCCTCAAAGATGAACTTCCCTACTTGCTATGCTGGTAGCAGCTAATCTGAAAAGTAGACGCTTTTTTTAAATCTAAAGTACTATTTATTTATTTATTTTATTTTATTTATGACTTTGATAACCGGGTAAGTGCACTGATCCCAGGGACCATTTTCAGGCATGACCCGGGCCCCGTAACATGGCACAGGATGGCAGAGAATACAAAATGAACAACTAATTACACATGAGGAAATAGATTCAGATACAGCAATTAAAGCACAATGCATTGGTTACTACATGATTTGATGAGTTTACAAGTGCAGTATGCTGTCAAAATCTATCATTCTAACAACAGACTGGCTTGGGCATGCAGCTGTAATAACATGACTTTACAGCAATCTGCTGATTGTGACATCACAGTCTGTTGATTTAGAAATTAATTTGATGCCATAAACACAGGATTGAGATGTCTGGTGTAGATAACCAGAGTAGATGAAGTCATAGGGACTGTGACTGTTTTCCTGTAAATATCAGTTGAAGAGAAACTACACAAATGCTGTTAATATGTAAACTATGGGATATTTTCCACATAACATTTTTTTTTCCAAAGGTGCCCTTGCAACACCAGGGCTATTTAATTACCTGAACAAGGTTTGCAGATCCTCATATTCCAGAGCTCCAGTAAATATTACACCCCCAAAACCCCTACAAGACAGATTCACAAGCCAGAGCTGTCAGCTTTTGTCAAGTATTGTTAACTATGGAGAGGTCACTCCTTTCCAGGGCCAGAACTCTTCAAATGAACTTCCTGACTTGCTATGCTGGTAACAACTGAACTGAAACATAGATGCTTTTGTTAATCTAAAATACTAAGCACTCTCTCGCTTTCGCGCTCTCTCACTTTCAGTGTTCTCTGTCGCAGTGGAAAAGACTGTTGTAACATTATAAAGTCAGGGAAAAAGTCCCCTAGGAAATTCATAAAACCCACTAAAGTAAAGAAACTGTTTGAGAACTTAAAAGAAATGAAAAAATAAAACAAAGTAGTGTGACAGTAAGGGATCGCCTCAAGCGGGACTCCAGAGACATCCTCCAGTCCTGGCAGGGAAGAAGCAGAGCTCTCTGTACCGTTGCTACATGGGGAAACTCCCGAGGTCTGAACCACACAGCACACCCTGCTTCTTAAGCCCTCATGGTGAAATGGATGGGGAGGGATGAATAGGAGGGGTGGGAACAGAGTGGACTGAAGAACGTGGGGACGGGAAGGCATACTGGGGAGGGGACGTCACACTGAACTAGTGAGCAGGACAAGAATGGAGAGGTGCTGCTGATTAACTATGTTCAGGATTGCTTGTTGGAGGGAGTGCTCTTTCATTTTTTTTTTGTTGGCTTATCTGTTAAACTCTGTGGAGCTACCTTTTCAAGTTGTGTGCCATAATGATTGTTTTTTTTTCGTCGGGTGCATAACAAAAGGATCAGGGACTGGGCTCATTAATATACTCAGCCAATACTAAGCACTCTTTCGCTTTTGCTCTCGCTCTCTCTCTCTGTCTCTTTCTCTCACTCTCACTGTCATCATTTTCTGGCACAGTGGAAAAGACTTGCACCATTATAAAGTCAGGGAAAAAGTCCCCTAAGAAAAATCATAAAACCCCCAAAGTAAAGAAACTGTTTTAGAACCTTAATGAAAAAGGAATGGAGCCCTTTGTACTGGGGCTTGGTGGGAAAACTTCTGAGGTCCAGACTGTACGCACACCCTGACTCCTAGGCCCTCACAGTGGGATGGATGGGGGGGGGGAGTGAATGGGAGGAGAGAAGACAGAGTGCAGAACATGGGGAAGGGAAGGGAAGGCATACCAAGGAGGAGACGGCGCACTGAACTAGTGAGCAGGAGAAGAATGGAGAGGTGCTGCTGATTGCGTTCAGGATTGCTTGTTGGAAGGAGTGCTCTTTCATTTTGTTTTTTGGCTTACCTGTTAAAGTCTGTGAAGCCAGATTTTCAAGTTGTGTGCCTTAATGATTGTTTTTTTTTTTTTCTCCAGCACATAACAAAGGGATCAAGGACCAGGATCATTCCTTGAAGAAGGTAGCATTTTTTTCATTTTGTTTTTAAGCTTACCTGTAATTCTGTGAAGCCAGCGGTGTATTGAAGGTACTTACAGCCTGCTAGAGAAGGAAAAAAAAAAGTAGTGCGACAGCGGAGTGGGACCATGGTGCACAGTCCTGGAGGAACTTTTGACTCTCCATGTGGCTGTGCATTCGCAAGCTGCTTTTCTACTAGTCCTCCCAAAAGGATTGCAGGGCTATGCCCACACAGCCCTAAAAAGGACTGGATTGTCCACAAGCCATATACTTCAGTTTAAAAAGCAATAATCCCTTGATAAAGCTCACAAAAGTGGGCCAAATGATTGTTGGATGTTTCTTTTTTACCCTGTGGGTTTGTACCCTGTGCCTTCAATAATAAAGCCTACTTTTTAAACTGAAGTATATGGCTTGTGGACAATCTAGTCCTTTTTGTAGTTGAGCGAGGTCTTTAGTGCTTTTGTATTATGCATGTATCAGACATGATCGCCTAGGAAAACAGGCACTTGTGTCTATTGGTCTTTTTTTCTATATTCAAGAAGAAGATATTCAAGATGGCAGCCACGCTGGACTGCTATCAGTAGCAGCTGTCATGCTGCAGAGTTTTTTAGTAGTTTTTTAAGCTTTTAGACAGACAGATTTTATATAACCAGCAGTCCGCAAAGTTTGCTTAGTTAAATTGTTTAGTTAGAGAGCTGGTGACATGTTCAGAAGAGCTTTAACAAAACATAATATTTGATGACTGTCCAGCTTATATTTCCCATTAATTCTGTATTCCTCCTCCCCATTATGTAGTAGTGAGGTAATCTGTATGAAAACAGGATCTTCACTCCTGAAGAGTTAATCTATTCCTGCTGCTTTCTCCCTTCCTGAAGTCGTGTAGCACTGCTGTGACCTCACAGTTACTCCCATGGTAACAGATTGTGATGTCACAACAGAGGATTATGACTTGAAGTAGGGAGTAAGCTATAGAGGCAGGTGAACTCAAAATGAACTCTAAAGGAAAATAATCACAAAGTCATATACATTATAGAAGATAATGGCTGGGGATCGGGTGATAACCACATTGTAATCACCTCGAGTGGCTGCTAGGGCAACATGGTAAACCTTGAGAGCACAGCTTGAGAGGTTTACTGTAGCCATAGCAACCACGAGAGGTGATTTCAGTGTGGCTGTCACCCAATCCCAGCCATCATCTTTTATAGCACATGGTAAAAAAAAACACTATTTGCAGTCTATGTGTGAGAATTATGGAACTCTGGTGCATTCTTTTTATGTTTGCTTGCACGCATGTGCAAGAAACATAGTGCCATCATCTGAGTTTTCGGAGGTGTGGCAGCCCTCTTCCAATTCAGTCAGTGTGGTTGCAGGCACGGCCACCGTTCTCCAATGCCTGCTGAGCTGTCTATGACAGCTCCAAAATGCAGTGGCATACGGTTGATAGGGGGAGCTAAGCTTCAGTGAGCAACGATCAGATATCGCCTGCTCATGCGCGCTCCCCCTACACATACACACACACAGGCACGCACGCTGCATGCTCGCCCCCCCACGCACACACTGTATAGCCAATGGGGGTGCCCAATCCCCCGTTGGCTGTGCTGCACCCCCCCAAAACACAGTTCCATATGCCACACTGGGTGCCCACTCCAGCGTGTCTACACATCGTATAGCCAACGGGGGTGCCCAATCCCCTGTCGGCTCCACTGTCAAACCCTCCCACAGTACAGGATGCCATGCTGGGAGCCCACCCCAGCATGGCAACAGATGCTATGGCTGACGGGGGTGCCCAATACCCCGTTGGCTCCATGACCCCCCCAACCAGTCATCCTTCTGCCATGCTGGGAGCCCACCCAGCGTGGCAAACGTCCGCCATTGTCACTAAAAAACCTGGAAACTTAAAAACGATCCTCGCTGTGTGTCTCCCCACCCGCGCCCACCCACTGCACACCCTCCTCCCTCCTCCCCACACCCCCATCCCATACTTACCTCCAGACTCTGGCGTGACGATCTTCGGTGGACCAGGAACACGTCTACACTCTTCAAATCTGACCGCGAACTGAGGAAATGCTGGTAAGCTGTATAATGGGATAGATAGGGTTTTTTCAACTTTGCTGCATATCTCAGGCATTTTTTGGAATTTTTGCACCAAATTTTCAACATGGGGTTTTTGGGAACCCTACTCATGAATACTTTCACTGTCATGGCATTAATCGGGCCCAAAGGGTGATTTCACAATCACTGTGCAAAATCACCTTTTGGAACCGAGTAATGAAATGACACTGCCACTGTTCATAAGGTGGGCACTCAAAAAGCCTATGTTGAAAATTTGGTGAAAAAATTCCTAAAAGTGACTGTTTTATGAGCGTGCGTTGCGCAGTTCCTACGCACGCTCATAAGTTCATGAATTTTCAATATTTTCACTCCAGATTTTCAACATTGCCATTTTACCACACCTCCTTATGAGCAGTACTGCTGTCATTTTTCACATCTTGCCCAAAACGTGTTTCTGCCCATGCAGTGCACAATGGCGCAGTCGGTGTGCGAAATCAATATATGGGACACATTAAGAAAATCACAGTGGCACTTTAAATGAGCAGAGGTCTTAAAATGGCTATGTTGAAAATTTGGTGAAAAAATTCCTAAAAATGACTGTTTTACGAGAGCGTGTTGCGCAGTTCCTACGCACACTCGTAAGTTTGCGAATTTTCAATTTTTTCACTCCAGATTTGCAACACTGCCATTTTTTTACACTTCCTTATGAGCAGTACAGCTGTCATTTTTCACATCTTGCCCAAAACATGTTTCTGCCCATGTAGCGCACAATGGTGCAGTTGGTGTCCGAAATCAATGTATGGGACACAGTAAGAAAATCACAGTGACACTGTTCATGAGTAGAGGTCTTAAAATGGCTATGTTGAAAATTTGGTGAAAAAATTCCTAAAAATGACTGTTTTATGAGTGCGTGTTGCGCAGTTCCTACGCATACTCGTAAGTTTGCGAATTTTCTATATTTTCACTCCAGATTTTCCACATTGCCATTTTATTACACTTCCTTATGAACAGTACAGCTGCCATTTTTCACATTTCACCCAAAATGTGTTTCTGCACATGTAGCGAACGATGGTGCAGTCGGTGTGCGAAAGCAATGTTTGGGACAGATTAAGAAAATCACATTTATCTTGTTCAGGAGCAGAGGTCTTAAAATGGCTATGTTGAAAATTTGGTGACAAAAGTCCATAAAATGACTGGGTTATGAGTGAGCATTGCACAGTTTCCACGCACCCTCGTAAGTTCATGACTTTGTAATATTTTCAGTCTAGATTTTCAACAGTGGCATTTTTCCACACTTCCTTATGAACAGTACAGCTGTCATTTTTCACAATATGGCCGAAATGTGTTTTCACACTTTCAGCGCAGAGATACTTGGTTGCTGATGGAAATCATTGTTCGGGACAGATAAAGAAAATCACAGTGACATTGTTCATGATCGGAGGCACCAAAATGCCTGAGTTGCCAATCTGCTGTAAAAAATCCCCAAACTAATTACATTACGGGCGTGCGTTGCACAGTTTCTATGCACGCTCATGACCTCACCAGTTTTTTAATATTTTTACTGCAGATTTGCAACATTGCCATTTTTTCCACCACCCCATGAACAGTACAGCTGTCATTTTCCACGTCCTGTTCGGAATGTGTTTTTGCACCCGTGGTGCTAAATGCCGTAGTCGCTGTGCATAAGCAACTTTTGGCTAACAAACTGATATTGCCACTGTTCATGAGATGGGGGTCTCAAAAAAAACATGTTGAAAATTTGGAGTGAAAATACCAATGAATACCTGAGGTGTTAGGGTTTCCAACCATAATGCTCCACCCTGTAGAGAATGACAGGCATCAGGGGTGTGACTTGGGATTCTTGCCTGTAATGCTCATATCATTCCACACCCCCTGCAGCCAGTGAGAGGCATCGAGGTATGCCTTGGACTCTTCAGCCCCAAAGTTCACCCCATTCTCCTATACCGCACCCATCTCACCATATTTCCTGATGGAATGGGGTGCGCAGAAGGGCCAAAGACCCCAAGGCACACCATGACACTTGTCGGTGTCTGCAGGGTAGGGTGTGGTGAAATGGCGTGGCCGTTATGCCTGAAAACCCAAAGGCACACCCCAATGCCTGTCACTCTCTGCAGGGTGGTGGTGGGGTTGGCTTCAGTTCAGTACTTCACTGCCATTCCTATTATGCAGCTCTGTAACTTCTACACTACCAATGACAATGCCAACAAGCAAACATTCAGCATTGACAAATGCTTGTTTGTTTTGCCACTGTTTAGAAGTTCTGAAGTGTGGTTAACAACTTTTAAAATTCTAAACAGTGCATAACAAAGCTGTGTGACTGATGATTATGGTGGTTAATAGGCGCTTACCATACATTATTATTTATTAATAAATTATGGGGAGGAGAAATATATAAAATATAAATAGAATGCAAGCAGAATTGTACCTAATTATTATGTTTTCTAAAGTTTTCTTTGAGGTGTCTGTAGTTCTTTAGTGATTTAACTTAGGGATTTAATAATAGTTTATAGGGTTGTAAGGGTAGTGTAGGAAGTTAGTTTTTTTTATTTTGTAGCTACGGAGTAAAATGTGGTGCACTTAGAATTATAATTTAAGTTGTTAAATTTGCTATCAGCACTGGTGGACTACTGGAATCCCATCTGGTGAGGAGATTTTTAGAAGGATCTACCTGGAGTGAGAAGTTTGTTGTAGAAGGAACGGGGAGCTTGGATTCCTGATCAGACTCCTGGAGTGGTCCTCTCGGTGAAGGGTTTGTGCCTGACGAGGAGAATGTGGTAGTCTTTATGCTGCCCTTGGTGCCATTTGGATGATTTTGAACTGTCTCTATCTTCCGAAGGCAACCTCTGAAAGGAGGATTTGTGTCTGGGGTCTGTTTCTGGAAGGCGACCCTGGAAGAAGGATCTATGTCTGCTGTGGAGAGTGTAATGGACCTTGTGCTACTCCTGCAGCTGTTTGCTTGGCATCAGCAGGTTGGTCCCATGCGATCATTGCCACAAATGGCAGGGAGTTAAGTGGTGTGTGTCAGCCGGGGTCCAGAGCTGTAATTGGCCACTGCTATTTGCACTGCCTGTGGCAGGCAGCTATATGACTGACTGACTGTTTTTGCTGGCTGTGATTTGGAGGGTAGCCTGGGGCCACAGAATTGGTCTTTGGCCACAGGTGTTAGAGGAACAGACCCCAAGGTATTGATGTGATACCGGGAAATATACAGACACTAGACAGATATAAGAACAGACATAAGATTTTGGGGAATTGAGAAACTGTGAGTGCCCACTAATAGTATACCACCAAAGCTGCTGTAAATTGTAAAGTTGGACATTATATCCCTTGGACAGTGTGAGTGGCTCAGGGCTAAATAAAGAATGTATCCAATACTGTTGTGGCTGTGAGAGAGCCAAATAGCAAAGGACAAAGCATTTACATTAAATTAAACTGTCTGTTTGGGAAGTGAGAGTCCCTGAGTTGCGTGGAAATCATTTGGCATTGGGAAGTGAGAGCCCCACTGCAATTATATTGAGAACTGTATATTTGGACTAATGTGTACTGCAAACCTTTTAAGAACGTAATGATAATCTATAGGACTACCTGAGTTATAAATTGTTAGCTTGGAAAGGCTGGGTTGGGAAGTTTGCTGTGGTCAGTGTGAGTGGTTGCTGTGAATGGTTGAGTGTGTGTGTGGATGTGGTAATTTTGTTGGGTTTTAAGGGGTAGTAATAGTATTATGTTTTGGGATCTTTAAATGGAGTAATTTTCATTTAGTGGGATACTATAGTAATTAACAGTCAGGATGTGCTGGGGATATAATGCCATAAGGTGCAGCTACTCAGCAGCCTACCTCTGCAACCTCCATCCCATTGAGCTCCCCTCATTACTGGTGAAAACATATAAGAGATGCAGGGCTTTGGGGATTGCTTGGGGGGGGTAGTTCACGGCAGGGAGCTATGTTAGTTGCTGCCAGGGACTTGTTGATATGGGTGGTGAGGCCCAGGAAGCACCCGGGGTGAAATGGGAATTGGACAGTGGTCCTCCTTGTCTGATTCCCATACCCAAGGGCCCCACCTTTGATAGTGGGCAGGTGGTTGCTGATCCAGCAGTTTCCCCTCATCCAACTGGGGCTGTGCTTTGCAATGCCAGGTCAGTGAGGAACAAGACTGCAGTAATAACGGACTTAGTTTCCTTGGTAGACTTGGCTTGCATCACAGAGACCTGGCTGAATGAAAATGCTGCCCCCATCTTGGAGGCAGCAGTGCCAGCTGGGTATTCTGTGATACACATCCTGGGGAAGGATCACAGAGGTGGGAGAGTGGCCATTTGTTTTAAAGCCAGCCTGGACCTCATGGTGCTACTGGTGGGTTCTACTGGGTCATTTGAAAGTGTTGCTATGTGAGGGGGTCCTGGCCAGGTACAGGATTCTTCTGACTTACCATCCACCAGGTGGAGAGAAGGAATTCCTGTGGGAAGTTTGAGACTTCATTGCTGGCCTGGTGTTGGAATCCCTCAGACCATTAATTTTGGGGAATTTCAATGCCTGGGTCAGTGAAGGACTCTCATCTTTTGGACGTGACCTCTTGCAGAGTGTGGAAGCTCTGGGTCTGTCACAAGTTGTCACCTCAGGGACCCACTTGCATGAATACACATTGGACCTGATGTTCATGCTGGGTCTTGGGGTCGATTACCTCAAGATTGATCTGGTTGTTTGATTGGATCATAGCACTGTGAGGTTCATGTTTGGGACCCCCCTGTGAGGATCCATCCTCTGTGGAGATGGTCCGGTACTGCTCTTTACGGGGATTGTCCCCAACAGGACTACAGGCAGTACTGGATCTATTAAGTGTGGAGACTGCGTGTGTGACCAAGTTGGAGGAGGCAGTGGTGGCTTATAATAGGGCCGTTACTACAGCCTTCGACTAGATCACATTTGTCCATGTCTGACTCTTATCTACACACCAGATGCCCCCTTGGTTTGATGGGGAGCTCAGGGAGTTAAAGATAAAGGGTCAGAGGTTGGAGTGGCGCTGTTAGAGATCTGGACTGATGGAGGATAAATTGACTTTGAAGTCACATTATGATGACTATCGGGGGAAATCTCCTGAAAGAAGGCATATTTTTTGCCAAGGGAGATTGCTGCAGCAAGGAACAGACCAGCTCAGGTCTTCCATATGATGGACGGGCTATTACATCCAGCCTGCCTCTGGGCGGGGGGAGAAGGTTCAAGCACAAGGTGTGAAGAGTTTGTTCTGTTCTTTGCCGACAAAGTGTCCTCCATCAGAGCCGAGATTTCTTCCAGCATTGTCAAAGAGTTTCTGGGGTTCGACCTGAGATGTGCCAGGGCACCCCTCTTGTATGGGCTGAGTGCGAGCTAGTTGGATTTGATGAGGTGGCTGAGATAGTCTTGAGGCTGTGACCAACATATTGTGATCTTACATAGAAACATAGAAGCTGACGGCAGATAAGGACTGCAAGGCCCATCCAGTCTGCCCATTTTTTCTACCTTATGAATGTGCCATAGGCCTGCACTCTGTCAATAGCCTGTCTATTCATACTCATCTGTATTGCTCCCTTATGCCTATCCCATGCCTGTTTGAAGCCCTGCACTGTATTCATAGCCACCACTTCCTGAGGTAGGCTGTTCCATGCACCCACCATCCTTTCTGTGAAAAAGAACTTCCTCACATTACTTAATTAGCCTCCCTCTAATCTCGTGCTGTGTCCTATTGTCCTGCTATTTTTCTTATATTGAAACATGTTAGGTTCTTTCACCTTGTTAATGCCCTTAAGATGTTTGAAGATGATCTTGACCCAGGTACAACCCGACTTTTGGTTGGATGTGTGGATCTGATAGGATCTATGGTTGCTGAAATTGTTCGGAGTTCCTTGAGGAGTGGGGTATTTCCTATGGCACTGAAAGAGGCCTTGGTTAGACCCCTGTTGAAGAAACCCTCAATGGACCCAGAGTGTCTCAGTAACTACAGACCAGTCTCAAACCTCCCACTTTTAAGGAAGGTTTTAGAGTAAGTGGTGGCCATCCAGCTCAAGACTCGTCTTGCCCCCTCCACCACTTATGAGTGCTTCCAGTCTGAGTTTAGATCCGGGCACTGCATGGCGACTGCCCTAGTGAATGTGCTAAATGATCTCCTAATGGTGAGAGATAGGGGGAATTTGAGTTCTCCTGGATCTCTTGGCAGCGTTTGACACCGTGGACCACGAGGTGCTGCTGGACCACCTGCGGAACTGGTATGGACTAATCGGTAATGTCACCAACTAGTTTAGGTTCTACCTCATGGGCAGAGTGCAAAGGGTGATGATGGGGTTATCCTCATCTAACCCAATGCCTCTACACTGTGGAGTTCTGCAGGGGTCAGTCTTGTTGTTCACACTGTACATGCTGCCATTGGGAGATGTTATCAGGTGGTATGGGCTTGGTTTTCATTGCTATGACGATGATACCCAGCTGTACCTGTCCTGTGCACCTGGAAACCAGATGGCGGCCTCAGTGTTTAATACTTACCTGGAGGAGATCCTGAACTAAAGACTCAAAACTGTCTACTACTCAACCCAGACAAGAAGGAGGTACTGATGTTGGATCCAGGCCATCAATTCAATGTAGGGGGATCTAGGGATGCCCCTGGTTTAGTACTGGGAGACGTTTCCTTGGCCCCCTTTATTTGAGTCAAGGATCTGGGTATGATCCTCGACGATAGCTTGAAACTTGAGGCACAGGTATTAGCTACCGTCAAAAAGTGTTTTTTACATCTGAGGAACATTGCTTGGATCCAGGCCCTGATAACAACTGAGGACCTGACCATCTTTGTGCATGACTTTGTCCCACCCAGGCTGGCCTACTGCAATGCCCTGTACCTGGCACTATCTTGAGGCAACCTCCGCCATCTGCAGCTGGTGCAGAATGCGGTGGCTAGGCTGTTGATGGATGCTTTAAGATTTGACCATGTTCCGCCTGTCCTCCGTGAACTGCACTGGCTGCCAGTAAGGTGAAGAATTGCTTTCAAAGTTGGATTACTGACCTATAAAGCCCTGCACAGGGGGGACCAGACTACCTGCAAGACTTCCTGCTTCCTCATTGCCCATCTTGAGCTCTCTGTTCCTCCGAGGGTTGCCGTCTTTGTTTCCCAGAGCTAGGTTGCGGCATTCTGAGGACCGTGCCTTCTCAGTTGCCACATCAACTCTGTGGAACTCACCACTAAGATATCTAAGGGAGGCACCCTCATTGGAAACCATTAAAAAAGGGTTGAAAACATTTTTATTTAATCAAGCATATGACCTGTATAATCTGCCAGGAGTTGAAGGTCATAAAATGAACTGACTGTTGTTTTTATTATTGTTTTATTTTAGTTATAATAGATAGATTGATTTTACTGTATATTAAACTCTGCATAATGTATTGAGAATGTGTATGGATTGTTTTTAAATATTGTTAAGTGCTCCGAGTCTCCGGGAAGGGGCACTATATAAATAAAGTATCTATCTATCTATCTATCTATCTATCTATCTATATTAAAACTGAATCTCAGCAACACCTACTTTGGTGGAGATAAGGTATGTAAACAAGCCTTTACAGGAAAAGTAATGGCTATGCATTTATGGTATTTGAACCATAAACGTTAGCCTTAGCAATGATTCAACATATACAGTACCTTACAGGCAGACCTTGCAAATAAGTATTACTTAAGCAGGGTATACAGCACCCTACAGGTAGACCTTGCGAACAGATGATACTTAAGCAGAAAAAAAACACAGTCACAAAAAGGTGTTATAGTGCAGCACTTTATGGAACAGATAATGAAGTTCAGAAGTTCCTTCGGAAGGCATAGTCCAAATTCTGAGAGTCTAAAGCAGAAACATGTTTGTATCAAGCATGTCCATTTAGTGCTCAGTCTCCATCAGAAGATGCTTTGATGTTACTTTTTGGGGAATAGAGCTCAGATCACCCTGTGGCACCACCTGCAAGAGTGGCTTCAAATAAACACAATCCGTGGTGCTTTCCTTCAGGGCCTGATGATGCATCAACTTGAATCAAGTGGCGCAAATACATAACAAGAGCATTTGTAGTACCTCAGGCCATTCACTGTGAAATGGTAGTTGATGGGTTCAACACCCTCCCTTCTCCTGGGCTAGGCATATAGCTCATCCCCAGGCAGTTACCTTGCAGGTATGGAGATTACTGACCTAATAAATGGCATGCAAAGGCTGTGGCAGGATGGTTGCTTGGCCAGTATGGCAAATGAGGCGGACTGCTTCAGAATCAGTTGCTCTCCCTGGAGAGCTGTGCCTGCCCCATGCCCATGGAGGCAGACCGCAGTGACACTGCTGATAACGGCTGGTTGGAGAGGTATCCCGACAAAGGAGTGGAGTATACAGAGCGAGTAAGTTAGGGCACAGGAAAGAGGGCTAAGTGTATTTTACTGGATCTAGCTTTGGAGTTAAATCTCACAGGTCAGTACACGCTGTTATCCTCCACTCATTCTGCAACCTGGAGTTGGTTATATATAGTTGGGGAGGGGTGTAGCCCCCTTCGACTGGGTGTGGGGGTGGGTCAGTGCAATGGTTCAAGTTTGTGTTCTGGCTTCATGAAGGTATGCTCACATAGTCAGCAGCACATTGTGATATTTTCTCAATATGTGGGCAGGATACAGAACCTGCAGCAACATATTTATTGCATGTTGTTTTTATTATTATTATTATTATTATTATTTTATCTGATATAAAATCTTATATTGATAGAGAGTTTTTACAGTATGGTGCCCAGAGCATCCAGGATTGGGTGCCTAGGAAAATAAAATTTGCCTTGCAATTACTGTGCGGCATATATGCCTGTGATGTGTTTGCCCTGATACTTTGTGGTTCAGATGAATTGTTTTCGCTCTAATGTGAGTAACCTGGTTGGAGATCACCCCTCCTAGTGAGATATGATTCTTTCTCTGGGGAGTCTCTCTCTCTCTTTCTCTCTCTGTCTCAAGTATGGTCTGATCCCCCCACCAACCCTGATCCCTGAACCTTTAAATACACTGGATTCTTTACTTTTGATGTCTAGGGATGAACATTGTCCGGGACCCAGCCTTAATGTGCCTCCACATCTTGATTAGTGGGAAGATCCAACAAGCCCCTCCAGAACTTAGTCAGGAGGGAAGCTGAATTATCAAGTAGATTCATACCATACTCACATTATAACTATTAGAACATTATTTGTACATACTTAGAGTGGTGCCACAGCATTATTATTTCTATTTACAAATATAGAAATTAACGATTCAGCATTATTACTTCTATTCACAAATATAAACAGTACCCATACTGAAATAGTTGTTGCAAAAGCCATAAATACATCTTCCTTTGCAAATGTAGTTACTCATCATTCTAGGTAAAAACTCAGTTTTAAGCCATTTCAAGTTAATAAGTTATAGGTCCATTATATATCACACAATACAAATTTTCTATTTTGAACATGTTAAAGGCTTGGTTTTTAGTTGGGCAACCAGTGTTGGTACCATGGCTCTGTCTGTGCTGCTGCTATACATTAATTTCACTTAAAATGGTACAGTTCTTTTGTTGCATTGTGATACAAACATACGAACATACGATCATGCCAGCTGATTTAGGCTATAAGGTCTATCGTGTCTGCTCAAACTCAGCTCACCACTGATACCCTCCTTCTGTCCCTCCCCCCCCTTGACTCTCCCTCTCCCTCTCCCTGTCCTGTGCCCACTGAGCACCTCCTCCCATAAATGCCCCCCCATCTGCACCTTTCTCATGAACCTGTCTCATCCTTTTTTAAACTTCCCACTGATTTCAGTGAGATCACCTCCTCAGGTAACATGTTCCACTGCAAGACCACCCTCTTCATAAAGTAGTGCCTCCTTAGTTTTCTCTGGTATTCCCCCACCAGCTTTTTGCTATGTCCCCATCTGGTCCCTCCCCCATTCAATCTAAACAAACTATCCCTGCCTACTCTGTTGATACCCTTCACATATTTAAAGGTCTCAATCATATCCCCTCTGTCTCTTCTGTCCTCCAGGGAGTACATGTTGAGCTCCCTCAGGCTCTCCTCATAAGTCCTGTCCCCATCCCTCAGATCATCTTCATCACCCTCCTCTGGACCTTCTCCAATAGTGTGACATCCCTATTTAGATACATCCACCAGAAATGCACACAGTATTCCAAATGAGGCCTCACCAAGGCTTTGTACAGGGGCAGGATAACCTCCTCCCTTCTTGAAGTTATCCCCCAAGTGATGCAACCAAACATTGTGTTAGCCTTTTCCCTCCTACATTGTTCTGAGTGGTTCATTTTCTCTGTAGTCACAATCCTCAAATTTCTCTCCTTCGCTGAGGTGGACAACTGTACCCCCCCCCCCAGCTGGTAGCTGTACCTTGGATTCCTAGCCACCAAATGCAGTACCCTACACTTCTTGGCATTGAAACGCAGCTGTCAAGTATTCAACCAATGGTCCAACCTTTTCAGATCTTTCTGCAGTGCCCTACTTCTCTGTTCACTGTCCACCACCGCTCCCAGTTTGGAACTGTCTGTGAACAGACTCAATTTACTCTCCACCCCCTCTGCAATATTTGCTATGAGAATGTTGAATAGTAATGGACCCAGAACTGATCCTTGTGGAACTCAACTACGACTCCCTTGGGTGATGAGAGTTCGCCTACTACCACTACCCTCTGCTGCCTATTACCCAACCACCCCCCAATCCACTTGACCATCCTATCACCCACCCCTATGTTCACCAGCTTGCCCAGCAGCATCCCATGCAGGACTGAATCAAAAGCCTTGCTGAAATCCAGATACAGGACATTAACCAGCTGCCCCGCATCCAGGGATCTCTTCACCCAGTCATAAAATTCAACCAGATTGGACTGACAAGATCTCCCCTTGATGAATCTGTGTTGTCGCAGGTCTTGAAGGCCATTTATTTCCAGGAATTTCACCAGTCTTTCATTCAGGATAGTCTCTAGCACTTTCCCCACTATGGATGGGAGGCTGACCGGCTGGTAATTTCTCAGCTCATCCTTAGGACCGCCCTTGTGGAGGGGCACTACGTGTTCCAACTTTCAGTCTTGCGGCACACAGCCCGATTTGAGGGAGCCGTTAAATAACTCCATCAAAGGGGCTGCTGGGACTCCCGCCAACTGCTTCAAGATGCACTGGTAGATTCTGTCTGGCCTCGGTGCCTTGTCTGTCCTCAATGACATCGGGCCCTCCCATACTCTTTCTACTGGTATTTCCCCATCAGTTATTTCCCTCCCATCCCCTTCCCCCATCTTGTTGACCTCTTTCAGAATTGGTCCTTCCCTTTCTCTTGTAAAGACTGATGCGAATTACTCGTTCAATACTTCTGCCTGCTTGGCCCCTTTCTCCGCCCACCTCCCCTCCTTTTTTATCCTGGCAATCTGGTCCCTACTCCTCCTTTTTTCTCTTATGTATTTGAAAAATTCTTTCTCTCCCTGTTCCCCTTTGCCAACCTTAGCTGCTTGGAAGCCTTGGCTGCCCTAACTGCCCTACTCACCTCCCTCAACTTGGTGAAGTAGTCCTTCCTGTCCTCCCCCTTCTGAGTCCTCTTGTACTTCTGGAACGCCAGCCTTTTCCCCCCTAACTTTCTCCTGCACCCCCTTAATCACCAACTGGGATTAATGGACCTTGCTTTCTTGCTCCTAATCCTTGCTCTCCACCTTCATTGCCTCCAAGAGGCCCATCTTTATGATATCCTACCTGCATTCCATGTCCATGTCTGAGGTTATAGTCTGTAGTTGCTTATCTTCAATATTTTGAAAAATTAAAGAGCAAAAATATTTTTTGATGCATAACTATTATAAGTATAAAATATGTAAAGCAAGACACACAATAATCACTATGGCTTGGTAAAGTTATTTACAATAAAAGTCAGTGAAGGGTCCCTCTGAAAAGTGCTAACCACCTGCAATCCATGCCAGACTAGGTCACAACAAGCAGACAAAGGCTGGCACTACAGTGCTTATGGTTCCTATCTGACCTGATGAGATCACACCATGTTTTCAGATGCTCTTGCTGACTTGCCAATCTTTGCCAACCTGTTGACGCTCATCACAAAAAAATCCTAGGTATTCAAAGAAGATGTTGGTATACACTAGGCATACCTCTTCACTTACTATTACACCCACTCATTCTGATGCTCACCAAAAATGTCCATCACCTACTCAAGCAGGTAACAGTATTTCAGTCCCCACTGCAACTCTATTTTCTTTGACACCTCCAGGTCTGATTGGCAAGTATTTCCCAAGGTGGTTGATAAGGTCTTCTAGGTGGTAGCCAAAATGTTTCCTCAGCTCATCTTCCACTGCCTTTGTAGTCTGTGTCAGTCTCTCACCTATTCAGTTCTCTGTGAGCAACAGGTTCAGTGTCCTGAGTTTTCATGCCTTTGGGGATGTTCCTTAGCACTTCTCTACCCCTGCACTGGCTTATGAGACCTCCACCTTTGCCTCCACAATGATGTCCAGCTGAGTGACAGGTTCAGGAACAACTGAAGAGGACTTCCTGGGCACAGTACTAACTTATTTTAGCTATGTAACTGGCAGTCCAAACACTCACTTTCTGACTTCTCAACCTGCTTCTCTCTCTTTCTCCCTCTTTCTCTCTCTTTCTCTCTCTCACTTCATTCAGCAGCAACCACTGGAGACAGGGTGGTCGCAGCTTTATTGCAGTTGAACCCAATGCCTGTCCTCAATGTCTTAGCACTCACTGGAAAGGAAACACATCCATGTAAGCTATCCTGATGGTGTTGAAAAACATGGGCTATGTGCCTTCTCAAGCATTTTAAGTTCACACTTCTCTAACCCTTGTCTCAGAGTCTTTTGGGGAATCTTTTGCTTGAATAACACAGTGTTCCTTCTACTCTGGAACATCCTGCCTTCCGAGTCAGGGCCCAACATGTCTCTGTGACAATCGATGGACATCCTTACTCTCCTTTAAGGTGGTGTTCAGGGAACACATCCATCACCAAACCTCCTGCTTTGCAACAGCTGCCACCTCAGCAAAGTTCCAGGCTTTCCACTATGCCAGAGCCCTCTGCCCACACTTCTTCAGGTTGCTCTGTAGATTCTTGGGGTCAGTATCTCTCAGGATTGTACTTGACACATTCTGCACTGTTCTTCTGGTGACAATACTCAATTCTGTCCACTGCTGTAGTGACACAAGGCTGTCAGGGTACATCCTGCTTTAAATTAGGTGGACCCCACCAAAGAAGAGAAGTCAGTAGTAGACTTTGGCTGAGTCATAGTAACTTTCAAGTCAAGAATGCAATAAGATTGTATTTGCTTTCTTTCTCCAGTGCAGTACCCACTGATTTTCTGCACAGCAACAACATCAGACTTCCTTGGAGTCACATGTTGCACGCCACCCTAAGACCATAAGGGTGTCACTGGGCAACAAGTCCAACTAGACACTGCAAGTTGATCTTGTGATCTGACATGCCCATCCACATGTCCACTGTACAAGGCACATGTATACTCCACCTGTATGTCAGGCCTTAATATCTCCTGTACCACAAATCCTTGACACCAAATGACAGAAGCCTTCCTCCAGGGGTTAATGACAGCTCAGTAACTTTAACAAACATTTCAGAAACCCTACACTAATCTCAAGATTTTGTCCTCTTTTTCAGAAACTAGGGTGCCTGTTCAGGCACCATTTTATAGGGGCTGGTTTGCACCTGGGCTGCTTGGTTGAGGAGTACTTCAGGAACCAGGGGTCATGGTCTAGAAGATAGAAACATAGAAACATAGACTTTGACAGCAGATAAGGACCGCTTGGCCCACCTAGTCTGCCCATTTCCCTACCTAAAGGAGAAGCTGCAGATCCTATTTAACCAACAGCCTATTTCTTCCTACCCCCCACAAAAATTGCCTTATGTCTGTCTCATGCATTCTTGAATTCTCCCACAGTTTTAGACCCCACAACCTCCTCAGGAAGGCTGTTCCATGCGTCCACCACCCTCTCTGTGAAAAAATACTTCCTCACATTGCCACTGAGCCGTCCTCCCTCTATCTTCAAATTGTGTCCCCTTGTTCTTACACATCTCTTTTTCTGAAAGATGCTACCCTCTTGGACTTTGTTGATTCCACTGAGGTATTTAAATGTTTCTATCATGCCCCCCCTTCCTCAAGGGTATACATGTTAAGCTCCTTTAGCCTCTCTTTGTATGGCTTCTCTTGCAGACCCTGCACCATTTTAGTTGCCCTCCTTTGAACTGCCTCCATCCTGTCTATGTCCCTGCGGAGTTGGGTCTCCAGAACAGGACGCAGTACTCCAGATGAGGTCTCACTAACTGTCTATACAGGTGGATAACTACTTCCTGTTTTCTGCTGGTGATGCCTCTCCCTATATATCCCAGTATCCTCCCAGCCCTCCCTACTGCCTTCTCACATTGCTTGCCAACCTTAAGGTCATCTGATATGATTACCCCCAGGTCCCTTTCCATTTTTGTTGTTGTTACTACCTCCCCCATTGTGTAATCTTCCCCTGGGTTTTTGTTTCCCAGGTGCATTACTTTGTGCACTTCTTTGCATTGAATCCAAGCTGCCTTACTTCTGACCATTCCTCCAACCTTTCCAAGTCCCTTCTCATCCTTTCTACGCCTCCTTGTATCAACCCTGTTGCAGATCTTTGTGTCATCTGCAAAGAAGCATACTTTTCCTTCCAGTCCCTCAGCAATGTCACTTATAAAGACATTAAAAGGACTGGACCCAGTACTGAACCTCCTGTACCCACTAGTAACCCCTCTTCTTCAGCTGGACTCCATTTACAATTACTTTCTGTGTCCTGTTGTTCAGCCAATGTTTTATTCCAGGCTACCACCCTGGGACCCACTTCCAGGCTGGTTAATTTGACTACTAATCTTTTGTGTGGGACTGTGTCAAATGCCTTGCTAAAGTCTAGGTAGGCCATGTCCACAGCCCCTCCCTGGTCTACTACTTTGGTCACCCAGTCAAAGAAATCAATTAGATTCGTCTGACATGACCTTTCTGCTGTGAACCCATGATGCCTTGGATCCTGTGCCCCACTGGCCTCTAGGTACTCAACAATTCTTTCCTTCAGAAGTGATTCCATCACTTTCCCTACTGCAGAGGTCAAACTGGTAGGTCTGTAGTTTCCTGCCTCTGTCTTGTTCCCACTTTTGTGAAGGGGAATCACATCAGCTTTCTTCCAGTCCTCAGGTACCACACCATCCTCCCATGATTTTGTTATAAAGGGTAGTCAGTGGTGTCACGAGTTCTCTGCTTAATTCTTTTAGAATTCTGGGGTGAATTCCATCTGGCCCCATTGCTTTGTCCACCTTCAGTTTTAGGAGTTCTTTCAGAACCCTTTCTTCTGTGAAAGGACTGAGATTGACCCCCCTTCTCCAGAGTGCTTCTGTTAACTGGATTAGACACCTCCCCCACTTCCTCTGTTGTGAATACGGAACAGAAGTATTCATTCAGTATCCCTGCTTTTTCACTGTCACTCTCTGCCCACCCACCATCCATTCTATTCAGCCTCACTATCCCTCCCTTTGTCTTTCTACGCTCCCTGATATACCTATAAAAGGTTTTATCCCCCTTCTTAACCGAGTTGGCTATCTTTTTCTCAGTTTATGCTTTTTCTATTCTGACTACCCTCCCTGCTTCCTTCTGCCTTAACTGGTACAGTTCTCTGTCTTGCTCCTTCTGTGTTTCCATATACTTCCTAAATGCTATCTTTTTCTCCCTAACCTTCACCATCACTTCTTTTGAGAACCATTGTGGCTTTTTCTTTCATTTTGATTTGTTTATTTGCTTCACATAAAGGCTTGTTGCCTCTGTGATGGCAGTTTTGATATTTCCCCATTGTTGCTCCACCCTTCCTTCTAGCCTGTTTGCTAGTGCTTTTCTAAGGCACTCTTCCATCTTGCCAAAGTCAGCCCTCCTGAAGTCCAGAACCCTCACTTTTGTATGGCTTGACTCTGTAGCTGAGTTTATCGTGAACCACACTGTGTTTGGGTCACTTGTTCCCAAATGGCTACCCACTTCTAGATCTGAGATCCTTTCACTGTCCCCATTTGAGAGTACGAGGTCTAAGATTGCTTTCTCATGAGTAGGTTACAAAACTAGCTGTCTGAGGCATGCCACCTGAAGGGCATCAAGAATGACCCTGCTTTTGGATGTGGCTACTGCAAAGGTGCTCCAGTAAACATCTGGCATATTAAGGTCCCCCATCAACAGTATCCCCCCTTTCTCTGCCATCCTAAGTATGCCTTCTATCATATCCTTGTCCATTCCCTCCCCCTGACATGGGGGTCTGTATACAACCCCTGTGCTGATTGTGGTGTCATTTCCAGTCTCTAAGGTGACCCACAGTGCCTCCTCTCCTCCCTGTTTACTCTTTTGTTCTGCTGCTTTTATCTCTTCCCTTACATAGAGAGCTACTTCCCCCCTTCTGCCCTCCCTGTCTCTCCTGTAGGCTGTGTACCCTGGTATGTTAACATCCCAGTCATGGTTCTCTGTGTACCATGTTTCTGTGACTGCTACAATATCCAGGCATCCCTCTTCCATCAAGGTCACCAGTTCAGGGAGCTTGTTGCCCAGACTACTGGTATTGGTACTCATTACCCTCCATTTCTTGATGGTCTTTCCCAATTTTGCCCCATCCCTGTCCTTATTGTGTTTGTCACTTTCTTCACTTACCCCTGCACTTCTCCCTATTGACATCTCTATGTTGGTGTCTACCTCACTTAGCACCCTGATTTTGGGGGGGGCTAGGATTTCCCTGCTCCCTTTCCAGTGCCTCCCCCCTTTACTAGTTTAAATGCTTGCCAATTAAGTATTTAAACCTATCACCTAGGATCCTGGTTCCCCTCCTGGACAGATGCAGACCATCACGCCAGTATAGGCCTGCATCCATCCAGGTGGATCCCCAGTCCCCAATGAAGCCAAATCCATGAGCTCTGCAGCAGTTTTTCAACCACTGATTGAATCCCATGGTGTGGAGCACCCTAGCCTCATCAGTGCCATAGACAGGCAGCTCCTCCGAGAATGTTACCGTGTGTGCTATTTGTCTAAGGCCCCTCCCCATCTCCACAAATACTTCTTGCACTGCTCTGATCCCTTTTTTAGCCAGGTCATTTGTCCTAGGTGGACAATGACATCCAGCTCCCTTCCCTGTGTAGCTGCTCCTGTGATCCTGAGGATTCACACCCTGTCCCTCCAAGCAATGGCGCCAGGCAGGCACCTTACCTCCCTCTCCTCTTCCTCCCCCAGTTCTACCTTCCTAACAATGGAGTCCCCCACCAGGAGTTGTTTCCTTCCCCTGTGGGGTCCCATGCCACCCTCCTGCGGGTCTTCTTTGTGGAGGTTCCCATCATCCTCCTTGGTCTCCACTGTGGGTGCCTCCATAGAGGAATCACACTTTTGCAGAATGGCATAGAAATTGTGGAGAGGTACAACTGGAAGGATGTGCCTCTGTTCCACCGCCCTCACCATCCCTGAGCCCATTGTGGGTGGTAATAAAATGGGAGGCTCGATGTTCCAGGGGACTCAGTGTGAAATCACACTTTCTTTAGTTGCTGGTATCTGCAGTCTCATCTTCCTCACTGTGTGATGCATGGTGCCAGTCTCTCAGACCAATGACAGAAACAGAGATGCACTTAGATGAAACATAACCTGCAGCCTGAGCATTTATTGATTAGGTACAACAACTCATAGTCAGACCAGCCAAATAGTTGTTAATTTAGCATATGGAAAATGCAGTCACAAAAAGGTGTTGTATTGAAGTACAATGTGGAACAGATAGGAGCTGTTCACTGGTACAGAGAGCTGGGCAACTTATTTGTAGGAATGCTGAGACAATGTAAATGGAATAATTGGTAAAATGCTTAGAAGGATTGGTAGGATGTTTAGGTACTGAGTACAT
Organism: Neoceratodus forsteri; assembly: GCA_016271365.2. NCBI lineage: Eukaryota > Metazoa > Chordata > Ceratodontiformes > Ceratodontidae > Neoceratodus > Neoceratodus forsteri. Next base: position 562,714,297 of record CM057458.1, read on the forward strand.
CTGTACTGAAGTTGCTTAAGGTATCAGTACGTGTTGATATACAATGCTATAGATAGGTCTGAATACTTGTGCAATGCAGATTTGGCCATTCACTTTCTTTGTCTCTACTGCATGGACTATCCCCCTTTTGAGATGACAAGAAGATACAGGAACACTTTTGATGAGGGGTTCACCCATAGAGCTGTTGCAGGCATGAGTTCCACTTAGCCCAAAGGTACCCTAGGGAAGAAGCACAAAAATACAGAACTGACAGCAGTAATTAGAAGGTTTGAAATATTTACTTCCCATAAGGAGAGAGAGAGAGAGAACGAGACCAGCAATTAACAAGATAGAGAAGCAACTGACACAAAATGAGGGAAAACATTATCTAGTCCCAACTAAAAGGAATTATTATATAATATTCTTAAATCAAGACCTTTTGCAAGCAGGACAGGAAAAACACCCATGGAGGAAACCTCTAGGGATCCAAGGCCTTAAGCTGCCATCTCTCCAAGCTTAATATTTCCAATTAGTTATTAATGACTTGAAGAAGGAACACAATTATGCTACTTTGAAGGGAGCAAATTGTTTTCTTCTGTCTTGTATGAGACTTTCACACTCCCAAATATGCTGCAAGGCTCATCCTTGTAGTCAAAGTAGTCCCTGGGTAGCTAGAACTCCACCCCTAGAGGGATGCTTGCAGGGCAATATCCAGCGCCAAAAGAATGACAGGGTTGCATAATGCACCTGAGGAGAAGGAGAAGACTTGCTTCACAGCTGCATCTGGCCAGTAGCACATTATAATAGTGACTGAAATTGAGCGACTCACTTGTGAGCTACTCAGTTTCAGTGCCTGTGATATGAGCTACCTTGAATGGGTAGCAAGGCGCGGTTATAGCTCCAGGCTAGGGACAAAAATAGCGAGGTGCTACAAGGTCAAAGAAATAGAATGGGAGGGTTCAGGAAGTAAAAGGTATGTGAGCTACAGTTTGCTGGTGTGCTACCGAGCTGCTGTTCTGGTGTGGTGGTGAGGGTGGCAGGCTGCGGTGAGGGAGGTCCAGGGACTGGGCAGGGTTTGTTATTTTGTTTCGCATGTGCAGCACTTAAATTTTTCTTTATGCCTGGGTTTCTCCCCCTTTGTGGCATGCACCTCCCTGGAGTTGATAATCGTAATTTAGGGGAGTGCGGGGGGGGGGCACAGCCCCCCCCATAGATACCTTGTTTTTGTTTTTTGTCACTGTTGTCAGGTACAACAGGGAGTGTACATCACCAGCTTGATTTTCAAAGATGTACACTCACTGTTATGACATGGAACCCTTCTAGCCTGGCTGCCAATTTACTGTTCTCTGATGTACAAGGTCCATAAGTGAAAACCTTGGGTAGGTAATACTTGAAGGTAGCACAAAGCACTTGAGGGCCAGGTCATCACTGAGCAAGAGCCCAGTAGTTGTTGGGGTGAATGCCTGATTGTTGTTAGTGTGAGTGCCCAGCAGTCATTAGGGCGAGCTTCTAACAGTTGGTGGTGTGAGTGCCCAATGTTAAGTACAGTAGCAAACGTGGAGGGCATAGCCTATTATGAGTAGGGTTGTATGAGAGTTAAGCTCCAAGCAGAGGACCTGGATGACTGCCTGGGCAGGTTGAGGTTGGAGAGTGGAGTTAAAAGCAGAGAAGTACTGTAGCAGATCAAAGGCCCAAAAATCTAGTAGGTTGAACAATGACCAAGAAAACAGATGTCTGAGATATTTGAAAGGCCAAGATAGAATGGGCAACAAAGGCTAGATGGCATAAAGCACAGCCAGCAGCATGAAAGCAGATGCCCAAGATGGGGAGAGGGGAATACAAGAAGTTCCATGAATCAGCAGGGATGCCAAGCAGAAGCAGGCAGAAAAGACAATCAACAAAAAACAGGACAAATAAACAACAACCAAGCAGAAGGATACAGTTAAAGAAAGCACAGGAGGCACAAGGCACCACATTCTACAGCAACAACAGCAGCTTCCAGGAGGAACAGAGACAACTAGCATGCTGGCAGGAGAAGGGATGAAGCAGAGAGCAAACCAGAATAATGAATAGGCTGCCTGGTGGCAGTGAAGCATATGCTTGTGACAGCAGCATGACTGTACCAGTGGTGGCAGCAGGAAAGCCCCCGAATAGGGCAGAAAAAATGTGCCAGAGGTAGGGTGGGGAACAATGGGAGGAGCAGGCTGATGGGCAGCCATGATGCTGCTGTAATGAAAACTTTTCTTCTGAAGGACAGTTGGGCATATGCAGTTTAAACTGCTCAGTGCAGGGAGGATTGGCATGTGTTTCCAACTACACCTCTAAACCATGTCAGCCATATTATTACAAACCTGATGACAGCCTTGCTTCACTGAACTTTAAAGGCTCCTCTGGCAGGTAAAGTTCTGAATTCTGAGAGTTCAGAACAGATAGGTTTTTGTGTAAATCTCAGCCATTTAATGCTCAGACACCACCAAAAGAGTATCTGATGTTACTTACGGAAGAATAGAGTTCAGAGCATTAGCTTCCACCCAGTGCTGGCTGTTCCAGGGGGGACTTCACATAAACCAAAAAGTACTGAAACCAGCCACTCAATCTACAGAATTCTTCATATGTAGTTTATTTTCATGCATCAAATACAGATCCCCCATAGACTGCCTGACGTTTCGCACATCCAAGGCTTCATCAATGTAGAGATCCTAAAAATAATGCTTTGTTACAGTTCTTATGCTTTCATCAAGTTAGATTAACAGGTATCTTGCTTTTGTTCATCTGTCAACATTACTGCTGTAATTAGACTTCACATAAGCCCAATCCATGGCGCTCTCCCACAGGCGCTGCTTGGACATTTGATGCACCATATGAATCCTTTGGAACAAATACAAAACATGGACATTTGTTGTAGCTCATGCACTTAACCCCAAAATGGTGGTCATTGGGATGACACCTTCCATATTTGTGCGTTAGGCACATAACTGATCCAATGGCAGTTGCATGGTAGCTATGAATATGCATACTGTCATGGAGACCACTGCAGGAAGGCTGGTTGGCCCATGTGACAAATAAAGTTTGACTGTCTTAGAGCCAGATGCCCCCCAAGAGAACCATGCCTATCCCATGGCACATGGTGGCAGAGTCCAGAAACACTGCCTAATGCAGTCAGGTGGAAGTCATCCACTCCTCCACAAGCATGATTGCTCCCAGGATTGGGGGAGGGATGACTTCACACCTCTTTCTATTTTTTTTTACTGACTTCCACACATTCTAAACCCAAGGACTGGGCCTTGTCAGTTTTTGGGAACTTTTAGTATTTGTAGCAGATACAGATACATTTTTGAACTTTTTTTCATGTGTGGTAATTTGAGAGCAGTCTGTCCTTATCTCTGTGGTTGAGCTCGTCAACATGGTTGTTTATAGATGTCCCATACTGAGCACCATGCATAGCCTCCCACCCTTATCAGTGAGCATATGAGCACTATGCAGATGTCTGCCATCCAAACACCAGCAACTTTCACAACTGAACGTCAACAAATGCAAAACAAGCAAGGTTTAATGCCAAAGTCAACACAGGGGCCAAACTCCATTGACATCCAAAGTTATTATTATAAAAAGACAGCACAACGCAGTGATGTCCACCACAAACTGTACCACATGCTGCCCACCCTATACATCTGCAGCACCCAATAGTTGGCCACAGAATCCAGTGGTCTCCAGACAACCAACACAAATGAACATAGCATCAGGAGCACAAAACTGTAGACAGAAAAAGAAATCAGAGAGCAAAATCACGTTGTCATTACACATTTGATATACACAGAAGGCTGTGTCAGTATGAATTATGCTATACCCTGGAGTCCAGCACAGTGCTGGCTTCTGGCTAATGGGCATTCCTGTGATCTTGTGATAAGTCCATGAACATGTGATAACCCTGTGACATAGTTCGCACTTTCATACACATCAACTAATCAATGTGATCGCAATCACAAACTCAAGAGTTTACAATCATAACAGAAATCCAGGAAAACACAGAGCAAAGTACAAAACACTGCTAAAATAATAAAAAACAAGCCTGTATTCGTGTTCCCAACCCCTGCAGTGGCTGTGGATCTGCTGCCACCAGAGTTCCCAGGGAGGATACATAGATCAGCTCCTAAAAGAAATACATAGGGCAGCCACCGTTGTTACTTCTGACTCCACCAACATGTCCACCAGGGTCTGAAGTTGTGAAATGACCAGAAAGGCTTTTGAAACCTGGTATAGTGCCAGGAGGGCTCATGGGATGTGGGAGAACTTCAGTAATTTCCCCAAGAAAATGAGGGGCAATCACTCATTGAGTGACAGTTATATAGACAGTCTTTTTATGACTGACAAATGTCTGATCAATGAAAGGCTTTCTTCTGGGCTGGAACAGTCAGTCTGCATGAGGCAGGACTAAAGAGCAGACAAGTAATCTGCACTGACTATGCTAGTCCTCTGCAGGCATTTTGGAAAGGGATTTGTGTTTTTTCAGTTTAGGAGGAGTAGACTGCAGACAGCAGCAGAGATAGAGAAAAACACTGCCATCTGTCGCTGAAGAATTCAGCATCATGGTAAGCCACCCTCCTCTTTTCCTGATCAAATCCAAGGGGAATCTGTGTCATAGGAAATATGTCCTAAAATCACCATGCTGATCACCACATCCAGGTGATCAGCAAAGACCTGAGATCCTCAAGATATCCAAATAGACAAATGAAATGAGACCCCAGCTGAGACTATGTGAGGAGCTGGAGGATGTGACTGGAAGAGAGAGCTGAGGGAGCCATTGGAGGTACGGCATTGAGCTCTCATTGGAGGAGTGAACTTGGTCTGTGGAATATAGTGGGTACATCCAGCCAGGACTGCAGCAGGAGATGGAGGCCTGTGCCTCCAAGTGTGTGAGAGTAACCAATCTGAGCTTCTGGGTCCTGCAATATGAGTGTGTCTAGCTTACAATGTCCTGAGTGAGTTCTGTTATTTATGGAATAGGCCATCTGGAGAGGAATACAATTGTTTTTTTTAAGCACAACACTGGCCAACCATCTGCAACATTGACAGTGCTGCAGCAGTTCAACACCTACACACTCAGGTTCCCCTGGGAGTTGTCTTAAGTTCTATGGTTGTGCACTAGTACAAGCAAGGTTGGAGTAGTGTCCACAGTCCAGTCCACATGGAGGTACTGTGTTGGTTGTGATGGCGGTGGTTGCACATTTACATTGAAGTAATACCAGAGCATACTTGTTAGTAATCCAAAAGCTGCACCTGGATGGGCATCTGAAGAGCAGCTTGACAGTAGGGGAATGCATGTTATTATTTGTCTTAATGCTTGCCCTTGTTCTTGTTCCTAATAAACCCTTTGTTCTCTGGTCCAGTTGACAACTAAATGTGTAAGATGCTTGTGTGACTAGGTAGTGTTTGTGCTACAATGGAAGAGGTTATGGTTGGATATGTGTGGCCCTTCCACTCTTTGTTCAGGAGGAAGTGCAGTCCTTTTGGGGAATGATAACACATAACTCTCTTGAGAAGGGTTCCAACCCTAGCGGTGCCACAGGAGTGAGATCTCTTGGATGAAGTTGCCATAGGGAAGATGCCTAAATGGAGAGACATGAGCTGAAGGAGTAGGGGGAGGATGGTGGGAGCAAAGAAATGAGCATCTGGAGGATGCCTGCATGGGCACACTCTTATAGTGCTTCATGAGGATGACCCTCACTGCCACAGCAAAGCCCAGGCTAGTCTGCAAGTTCACAAGTCCAGCGAAGGACTAAGTGTGTAGGATGTTTGTGGAACATCATACTGTAGTGCTTGTGCTACTGGAAAAGATTATGGTTGGATATGTGTGGCCTTTTGTGCTCTACGATCTGGAGGAAATTCTACCCTTTTGGTATACAATGGTGCAGAATCCTCTTGAGGAGGGTTCCACTTCTTGAGGTGTCACAGGAGTGAGGTCCCTTTGCTGAAGGTACCTAAGGGAAGATGCCCAAAAGCTCAGAGCCAAAGACATAGAAAACTGTCAGGACATCATTCTGCTAAGGAGTGAGGGAAGGCCACAGCCATACTGAATGAAGGAGCCACCATCTGAATAACAACCCAACCAGCAGATTTCTAACAAAGCAAACAACCTATCTAATGTTTATGACCTTCAACATGGAGGAGAGGAAAGAAACCCTGTGTAGAAAAGTTCTGGGGATCCTAGTCTTTAGGTTGCCATCCCTTTAGGCTATGTAATTGTCTTTTACATAGGGTTTATTGAAGATGCTAAAGACTGGGAGTGAAGAAAATCAGAAAAACTGGGTAACTTTAATAGCTGGAGATTTTTGTGTAATCAAGAAAGGAACAGAGGATTGGCATACTTTGAAGGAAGTAGGTACTTGATACATCCTTCTAATGGGATTATCAACCTCAAAGGTGTCACAAAGCTGATGTCATATGTCTAAAGGGACCCAGACAGAAGGCCACACCCTTGGAGGAATAAGGACCTACTCCCATAATAAGAAAGATTAGCCTCCTGTGAGGAGCTGAACTCTGCTATAGGAATACCCAACCTGTGGACCTGTAGGAGGCCTAAACCTGCTGAAGGTGTGTATCACTGAGTTGCAGTTGTATGACTATAGGAGCCCTAAGCACTGGGGCTCCACCCCATGGTTAGGAAGCAAGATCCCTCTAAAGGAAGGGGTACAGGTGCATATCAGGAATGTGCATAACTGGTGCAGTGGACAAATTAGTGCCAAGCAAAAGAGCTGCCCAAACACCTCTTGGATTCGAATAGTAAACATTGTCACAGCTTGCAGTCATATGACTAAAGAAACCCTTAGGGTTATACCACTACACTATGCTTAAACTACAGGATAACTAAACTACCCTTAGACTACAGAATAACTCAGGTAGACCTATGAAATACAGCAAAGAAAAGAAATTTGACAACCACTCGTCCCTATCAAACTAGGCCCTAACGTTACCCTCAGCAAACTAGGCCCTAAATGATCACATGAGGAGTGGAGCTAGCACAAGAAGAAAAAGATTTGAATGGGAAGGGGGAAATTATTTAACCAGGAAAGGAACACTAAGCTGAAGCTTGTTTCCAGGTGCAACCTGGGAGCACAAGGAAGTTAAGTGACTTGCTCAGAGTTACACAGTATGCAAGTGGGATTGTGGGATTCAAACCCAGGTCTCCAGGTTTGCAGCTCAGAGCCCTTAAACCTCTGTGCTATACTACCTGGAGACAGGTCAAGTGTGGATTGGTTGATAAGAAGTTGTGTGGGCAAATAGTAAGCTGTAGGGGCTCTAGTAGTTGCAGTATGATACCAGGAAGGGTGATATTTACAGAATCCTGAGATTATCACTGGGGCAAAGCCTGAGTAACACTGAGGAGTGAGACTACTAGATGCATGAGCCCAGTTGCTATTGGGCCATATGCCTGATGATCATTAGGGCATGAGCCCTCAAGCCGTTGGGAGTAGGCCTGGTGGTCACTGGAGCAGGATTCCGATGGTCATGAAGGCATGAACCCAAGCGATACATAGGAAGGGAGTCAGGAAGTGGTCGAAGGCAAGTAGGGAGCAAAGGACCCCCTTAAAAAATGACAAACATAAACACAGTCAAAGCAACATCTATGCAGGTGAGGAGCAACGGGAGGTCCCCCCAGCAACCCCCAGAGAAAGGAGGCAAAATGTGAGCAGCAGCAGTGAGAATGGCCACAAAGAGCAGGCAGAACAGTCCCACAATGGCTGGAGAACAGCCCCACGTATGGCGGCTGGAGAATGGGCTGAAGCAGGGTGGGGGGCAGAATGGCTCACAGCACAGAGGCACACAGAGGGCACCAGGATCCAGGAACAGCATGGCAAAAGCAACAGCAGTCAAGGGAAGCAGAACAAGATCACACTGGGTGATGCAGCTGCAGGAGTCAACAGACAGCCCCAGCAGGAACATCAAAGTGACCCTAAGTGGAAAACAGTAAAGAGCAGGGGCCTCCCTGCAGTATGACAAGGAGAATAGGGAGGGTGGGCAGAGACCAGCAGCTGCACACAAACTGCAATGGGTGGTGCTGGAAGCAGACAACAACACAGGGCCCCCAAGAGAGTAAGCAGATAAGAGAGTCCAGCATGGGTAGGGAGGCAGAGCCAGAGTTGAGAGGCCTAGTGGCAGGGGACCACTGGAGCAGGGAAGCCACAAGCTGTGGCTGTGCAGGAGTTGTAGGAGGATAGGAGAACCAGCCACACAGCTACAACAAGGAAACAAGCATCTGTTGGATGCTTGCTGGGGCATGCTTTCATAACAATGTTACCCACTACCTCACCAAACCCCAGGCAAGCCTGCCAGGTATTTGCATGTTAATCACTGTGTGCAGTGCATTTTTGAGTGGTTTTCTTATCAAGCCCAGTGAATCTGGAAAGAATTATTAAATGACAATTATTAGCCTAATAAAGGAATTATCTCTGCTGGAAACAATTGGTTGGTTCTGAGTTTGTTAGAATAACCCCATGAGATACAGACACCTCATTTTATGCAGGCCCTAGGGGCAACAATCAAAACATTTGTCAGGTGTTCACATTCATACGTCTAATAAGAAAAAAATTAAGTAAAATCCTGGAGCAAAAACAAAACATTAAACATAAGAAAATAAGCCCATTATGACATGAACACTGTGTCCTTAGTTTAAACTAGCTCTTAATAAGACTCAAGAGTCTTTTTTTTCTTTCATCCTTTGAGGACTTTACTAGAATGAGGAACACTTTTAAAATGCAAAATCTAGCAGCAATAATCTCAGCTGTGTATCTGCAGCTCTTGGGTATGTTTGGGCTCTAATGCCATACTAGGGCTGGTATGCAACTCCAGAGTACAAAGGGAGGAAAAAGTAATCCTTTATGAAGCGCACAGAAATAGCATGACACATTGGCTGTTTGCTCTAGAATCTTGCACATTTGGGACTATAGCCATGATCGAATAAAATATTTATGTCATTATACTTAGTCTGCTTATGACATTTTCCTGGTCAATAAAATGCTGTGACCCTTTATTTTGGATAGGAGAGACTTTGTTGTTTCCCATGAACACCGCTATTCCTGGAGTGGCCCTTTTTGTTTGGAACAAGAGGAAACAGTTACTCATGTCTTGTGCTATACTGAGCTACACTGCCTCTAAGGAGACAGTATAGCACAGTGGTTTAAGGCTCTGAGCTGCAAACCTGCAGATGGGGATCTGAATCCCACAGCCCCCACTTGCATACTGTGTGACCCTGAATGAGTTACTTAACTTTCTTGTGCTCCCAGGCCGCACCTGGAAACAAGCTTTGACTTAGAGTGACTTTCCTGGTTAAACAATTTCCCCTTTCCCTTAATTTTGGCTCTGGAATTCATAGTCTAATTTCTTGGTAGTGTACCATCACAGATGGTTTTAGAAGGAGAATGCAATCCATGATTAGAATACAGAGCAGTGTGCAGTGGAGTCTGCCAGGATGCAGTGCTCTTATCACAGTTTCTGCCAGTAACACGATGCAGAATTCAGGAACACAAAGCAATGTAACTCATTCAGGCCTAGATATGCCTGTAGGTGGCGTCTAAAAGCATAGTCACTCAGGCCAATAACGACTGTAGACATACTCAGCCGACTTTCACTCAGGCCTGGAAATGTCTGAGGAAGTCAATAGTTTTTACCTAAATATTAAACAAACTGAATTGCTTAGAATTGATTGCATAGCACTGTTAGAAAGGTCATTTTGTGCCGAACAACTTTTCTGCTAATACTTTGTGTCTGTCATGTCAGGAGTTATTCGCATTTGTTTAAGGTATGGTGCACGTGGGTTGACATTTGTCTCTCAAGCCTTACCAAAGGACCTTGAATAAATCCGAAAAAAAACCCCACAGTTGTTTGGTATTTCTGCTAGTATAAAATAAAACATTAATTGATTACAATTGATTGAATTGCACCATTAGAAAGGTACTTTTGTGCTTAACAACTTTACCACTGATACTATGTATCTATCATGTATACTTTAGGAATTATTTGCATTTGTTTATGGTATGGTGTGCATGGCTGACATTTGTCTCTCAAGCCTTACCTAAGCACCTTGAATAAATCCCCCCCCCCAAAAAAAACACAGTTGTTTGATATTTCAGCTAGTATAAGTAAAAACCAACTTGATTACAATTGATTGTATAGCTCCACTGGAAAGGTAATTTTGTGCTGAACAACTTTGCCACTCGTATTTTGTGTGTCACACTTATGGTTCAAGAGGTATATGCATTTGTTTGTGGCATGCTGATTACAGTTTGATTGTGCTTAGAAAAGGCCCAGGATGCAGTGCTAAGAGTATACAGGACACAAGTGGTGGAAGTCTCAAAGAGCTCTTGTGGTGTGAATGAGTTAATTGACATTACTCCCATTTGTCATGCAGGAAAGTACAGCATGCTTATCAGAGAGTGCTGCATCCCAGCTGACTCCTACATACCTCAACACCCAGGGTTTGTATCCTACCTCCACAAGGTTCTTAATGTGCATGCCTAATCACCCTTGTGTTTACCTTTCTCTCTCTGCTTCTCAGTAAAGATGAGCCAGGGCCAACTTTAAATTTGTTAAACATGCTGAAATCCAGCATTTTGGACACTGGTGATTGAGGTCCACAGGAAGATTTTCCCCTTTGGAAGTTTGACATCGTGAGGCAACACTTTTGACAGAAATCACACACTGAGCATGTCCAGGTTGTTGGCAAGCAACATGACTTTCAGCAGCCCATCAGCGATGCTGGAGATTAATAACTCCTCATGCTGCACGCATTGCAGTGCCATTTCCAGCTATCTCTGATTCGGGAAGGACCTGGCTACAGAAGGAGCTCCCTTTATGTGAAAAAGAGTGACTTTTGATCAGAAGACTTTAGAAATCAGAGATTCCTGCATTTTCATTCTAGCTAGTTGATCCACCACATTTAACTATAGTTTCAGGCAGACAGGCTGATGAAATTGTGCTGCAGAGAAGAAGAGAGAGTGTGAATTGTGAATCTGCAGCCCTGTACTTCAGCAAGAGCAGAGCAGAGTGAATTTAGCATACAGGAAAAGGTGAAGGGCGACCTTTAAAAGATTTATTTGACAAATATTTTTTACTTAGTGCTGGTGGTATAGAGGGCACAGAAATCCATACTTATTTATTTTAAGAGGTCTTCACCTGAGGTTCAATGTGGTGGAATAACTCTTCCCACAAACTAAATAAATATCACCCTCTCCCAGAAGCCCACACTTAACATGTTTCAAACACCCACCATCATCCCTGCCTCCTCCTCCAACACTCTTCTCACCTTTTGTGCTTGGCCTTCTATTTCCTTAATGCTGCCTGGAACCTCTACTGAGTGTGGTAAAAGAGAAAGGCCAAAGTTATGTAGTCACAACTTAAACACCATACACTACTCATCAAACACTGAATTTACTTTATTTATTTTGCCCCCAACAGTAGGAGAAGAGTAGAGTGAATTTAGCAGTCTGTGATAGGTGCAGGTGGACTTTAAAGAATTTATTTGACAAATATATTTCTTACTGGCTGGTAGTGGTACAGCAGGGTACTGAAATCCATAAATAATTTTTTCAGCCTGCGCGTGAGCCTGCCAGTTAGTTAGTAAGTGGAAAGTAAAGTAGAATTCTATCTAGGACACAAGGGGCTGGATTTTCAAATAGCTGAGGGACTAAGTCCTGTGCCACAGTCCTCTGGTGCAGAAAAAAATCTCTGCACCAGTGGACAGTCATATTTTCTGCCTGTGCTCCACTTTGGTGGCAGATGCAGCTATGGAGGATGCTATGCCTGGTCCAACCAGCTGTTAGTTTTGGGTGCAGCTGTGCAAAAAATAACATCTGCAAGCTACTGTAAATCATACAGCCAGCCATAAAATGGCTCTTTTGAAAATCTGGTGCATGTGGGAAAAACTACAGCTCCACAAGTGAAGACCAACTTGCACAAGTTTTTTCTGCACCTGTGCCAATTCCTGAGGGTTTTGAAACTCTGATCCTAGGTGTCTCAGTGAGGTGCTGTGTGATTTTTTTCAGCAGTGGCGGTGACTAGGTGGTGTTGCTCTTTCCATCTACCTCACAAGTCATATGGCACTGCAGTTTGTGTTTGCCAAGGTGTGTGTGTCATGTGGGCACCTAAAAATCTCTGACAATTATTGTGAGTCATTATTGATGCCTGGCAGTGGCTGCATTCTATCATCATCTGCTGTGTGTGTGTATTGTCAATGAGTGCAGAAAACATGAAGAGAAGAACAAGAGGAGAAAGAAATGCAGGGGGAGAAAAGGAACTCATTAATATTCAACCATGCCAGTTCCACCTAGCACAAGTTGTGCAAGTGGTTGTAGTAAAGATGGTGCTGGTAATGGTGGGACTGGGACTAGAAGTCATGGTGATGGGACTGTAAGGTCAAGGGCTGGGCACAGATATTACAGCCAAAGAAACCATGGTTCATTTGCCCCCGGAACTCCAGGTGCAAGCAACCTTTCCTGATGACCATGCAGTTCATCTGGTGATGAAACCACCCAGAGCAATACAGAAGTGCACCAGTGTCCTCTTCTTCCTTCTTCAAGTGCTTCCAGTTCCCCTACTCAGGACAGAAGTGATCCACCTAGAAATGCTAAGTCTAGTTTCTCCCAAAATAATCATCTTCTTTCACACACCATGGTTTCCATAGCCCTCCTCTTGCCAGTATTCCTTGTTTCCCCCTCTAGCTGCCTATAACTTAATTAATTGAACTAAGTTCCAGTTTTAGGTTGGAATTTGGCACTTTGAGCTTCACAGTTTTACAAACCCCTTTTAAATTTTTAAATAATTAACTAGGACAAATTAATTTACTCTTGCATTCCTCCTAACCTCCTGGAACATCACCTCTTGCAGCCTTAAAATGGAAGGCAAGAAGACCATGTACACCCCCCTAAGGAAGAGGTTTTTCAACCTTAGAGCACCTGAGCTCATCAGTGCAGTCATTTGTAACACACTGTGATTTTTCACTAAGAAAGGCAGCAGCTTATTTGACTATGGTACTGTTCATTTTGTTTGCCTCATGGGCTGTTTTCATTTCTGAGCACCTGGGCAGATGTTGAGCATACCCAGCTTATGTCTTTTTTTGGGAGTATTTTACAAAGAATCCACTAAAGCATATTGGAATCAGTGTGGTAAAAAACATAGAAACATAGAATTTAACAGGAGATAAGGACCGCTTGGTCCACCTAGTCTGCCTATTTCCTTACCTACTGTTTAAACTCCACATCCTATTTAATCTGCATCCTTACCTCCTCCTTCCTACCACAAGTGTTGCTTTCTGCTTGTCCCATGCATTCTTGAACTCATCCACCATTTTTGCCCCTACAACCTCCTCAGGAAGACTGTTCCATGCATCCACCACCCATTCTGTGAAAAAAATACTTCCTCATGTTGCCTCTGAGTCTACCCCCCCAGCCTCATAGTGTGACCTCTTGTTCTTGCACATCTCCTTTTCTGAAAGATGCTGCCTTCTTGAACTCTATTAATCCCTTTAAGGTATTTGAATGTCTCTATCATATCCCGCCTTCTTTCTTCCAGAGTATACATTTTGAGTTCCCTCAATCTCTTCTCGTATGGTCTCTGTTGTAGTCCCTGCACCATTTTCGTTGCCCTTCTTTGGATGGCCTCTACCCTGTCTATGTCCTTATGCAGATGAGGTCTCCAGAACTGTGTGGAGTAATCTAGATGAGGTCTCACCAACTTCCTGTACAGTGGCATCACCACTTACTGTTTTCTACTGGTGATGCCTCTTGCTATGGACCCCAACATCCCACCAACTTTCCTCACTGCCTCCTCACATTGTTTGGCTACTTTGAGATAGTCTGTTATGACTACCCCCCAGGTCCCTTTCCACTTTGGTTGTTGTTAGTACCCCCCTCCCATTGTGTAATCATCCCCTGGGTTTTTGTTCCCCATGTGCATGATTTTGCACTTCTTGCCATTGAGTACAAGCTGTCACACTCTTGATCATTCCTCCAACTTGCCTAAGTCACTTTTCATTTTGTCCACCCCTCCTGGAGTGTCAACCCTGTTGCAGCTATTGGTGTCATCTGCAAAGAGGTATACCTTTCCTTCAAGTTCCTCTGCAATGTCACATATAAAGACATTAAAAAGGACTGACCTCAGCACTAAACCCTGTGGCATCCCGCTTGTTATCCCCCTCTCTCCAGATTGAACTCTGTTTACCACCACCCTCTACATCCTATTGCTAAGCCAATTTCTGACCCAGTTTACCACCTTGGAACTCACTCCCATATTGCCCAACTTGTTTGCCAACCTCTTGTGGGGGACTGTGTCAAATGCCATGCTAAAATCTAGGTATGCCATGTCCACTGCCCCTCCCTGATCTACTACCCTTGTCAACCAGTCAAAGAAATCTATCAAATTAATTTGACAAGACCTTCGTGTTATGAATCCATGCTGCCTTGCGTCTTGTGCCCAGCTGGCCTCTAGATATTCTACAATTCTTTCCTTTAACAGTGATTCCATTATTTTTCCTACCACTGAAATCAAGCTGACTGGTCTATAATTTCCTGCTTCTGCCTTGCTTCCACTTTTGTGAAGGGGTATTATGTTTGCCTTCTTCCAGTCTTCTGGCACTAATTCCTCCTCCAAGGATTTGTTGTATAGGGCTGTGATTTGTGTCAGTAACACCTCTCTGAGTTTTTTTAGTATTCTGGGATGTATCCCATCAGGCCCCATAGCTTTGTCCACCATCAATTTCAAGAGTTCTTTTAGGACTCTGTCTTCCGTGAATGGACTGGTGTCAACCTGTCTTCCCTATGTGTGTCTACTGGCTAATTCTGGTCCCTCCCTCTCCCCTTCTTTTATGAATACTGAGCAGAAGTATTCATTCAGGATCTCAGTTTTTTCTAGGTCCCCCTCTGCCCACTGCCCCCCCCCACTTAGCCTCACTATCCCTCCTTTTGCCTTTTTTCTTTCCCTAATGTACACGAAAAAGGTTTTGTCTCTTTCTTTTACTGTCTGGATTATCTTTTCCTCTGTTTGTGCCTTTGCACTTCTGACTGCTTTCCCTGCCTCCCTCCCTCTGCTTTGTCCGATACAGTTCCTTGTCTTCCTCCCTCTGTGTTTCCTTATACTTTCTAAATGCCATTTTTTTTCCTCTGGCTTTCCTTGCCACTTCTTTTGAAAACCATAATGGTTTTCCTTTTCTTCTTGATTTGTTGACTTGCTTCATACAGAGGCTTGCTGCTTCAGTTATGGCTCTCTTGATATTCTCCCACTGATCCTCTACTCCCCCTCCCTCTCCCTTTCCCAGTATTTTCTTTAGGCATTCTCCCATTTTTGCAAAGGAGTCAGTGAAGTCTACTCAAACTTTGAAAACCAATGTACCGGTCAATGACTTAAAACACAAGCATGGTATCCTCCTAACAGCTATGTCCACTCCCAGCCCCATTCAGATCAGGTGGACCAGCAGCAGCAGTGATAGTCAGTATGGTTTAGGTATCAGAAAGTGGTGGGATAAGATGGTTCATTCAAGTATTCCAGTCCTCATGGGTGGTAGCAGCCTGGATATACTGATGCATCTTTTGGTACCACACCAGCAATGCATCAGAAAGGGTCCAATAACCAAGTACCAGAGCCGGGCCCAGCATACACAACCCAGCCAGTGCTGTATTTGTTATAAAAACAATGTAAGCTGCCTGAGTCATTACATTCCTGCACTAAACTGCCTAGCATGCCTCCTGCTTCTTCCGATGCTGACAGTTTTAGAGACATTTTTAGTGAGTGTTGCTGCCCAAAAGCAACACATCGTCTTCATTATGCTTCTTTTCTCTGCATCACAAATCCTGTTTATCTGGGTATATAATAAATAAAGCCAAGCTTATGAATAATAGTAATAACTAATAATAATAACATTATATTAAAATCATAGAAGTGGTTCTGAACACAACACGTCCTCTTTATCCTTCTTCCTCCATCACAAATCTTGTTTTTGCACATCATGCATCACTGTCATAAGTTGCTGAAATCATCTTCTTTCTTGCACACTGCACAGCAGATGGCACAATAGAGCTGTATTCATTTCATTATGAGCGTGTGACAGAAATAGTTCATGTGAGTCATAGCTGCAGTGCCAGCAGTAACAGCAACAGCAGCAAGATGTAATATTTATTAAAGAAGTGGCAGTCATGTCTCTGATACAACTACAGACATGTTTAACGGTATTAGATTGGGCAAACAATTTTTTATGGTAACATGACTGAATCCCCAATATTCTCCATGGACACATGGACTATCAACCAAAAACTGGTGTGTACTCTTCTGGGGGAGAAGCAAAGATGATTTGAAGAAGCTACCAAAAAATGTGTATACACAGCCTTCTGGTCATACTCCTCCTCTTCTGCTGAATTCATATCAAGCCTAGATCCTGAGAATCTTGAATTTATAGTCTTTCTCGAACTCAATTCATCATGGATCAATTTGAGCTTTTAATTTCATTACTAACATGTCCAACAAGTGGCATCTACTGCTCTTTCAACTCCTGCACCTCCTAGTGGCAAGTTTCCATGTACATCTCCCACTGGCAGTGGCTCCACAGTCCAGATCACCACTCCCAGCAATAACAGGGCAATTCCTCTTTCTTGATAACACCTATAACAACTTTCACATTTTCATCATCAACAAGCTCAATGTGATCAAGTGTGTCACTGAAAACAGTGAGCACACAGTCAGTATCAGTTAAACAATGATCTGTCAGGAACAATGTAATGCCCAATATTTTAATCTCTAGATTTAGTAGTTGCCGTATTGGTCCTTGCAAGAAGCCATGAGCTTCTGAAGAAGGACTGGTTGGTCCGAAAGCTAGAGCACTTTGTTCTTGTTACATCTATGTTGGTCCATTAAAAGGTATCAAATCATTTGCTTCTGGATCAATATTTTAATGTATTTTCATTTTTTTTTGTTTCATGTTTTAATGCATAACTTGGGGGGGGTTGGGGAGTGTCTTGTATATTTTAAAATCAATGGGGACAGATTCCAGAGAAAATATAGTAATAGGCATGGAGGTATAGTAAAGCAGAGTCTACAGGGGTATACACTGTGAGGTCAGCAGTGAGTAGTAACTCTGCTCCTTATCATTTATCTACAGTATGGATGAGACTTATATAGCTTATGCAGCTTGCCCTGCTTGTTCACTGTCACTTTCATAGCAATGGACAGCAATGTCTCAAGAAGGGAATTATGTCTTCAGATCTGGAATAAGTTTGAATTGTAAATGAACTTTAAGGGACAATTTCAGTTTTCATTTTCATTTTCATTTTATTTTAACTCGTAAACAGATTAAAGTGGGGGAAAGCTGCAAATGTACCACCCCTTTGAAAACTGGACCTGTCTGCATCCAAGGGGCTTTGGCCCATTTACGACCCCCTTTGCACTGAATACAGGGCTTGACGCAAGCCCTGAAAGCCACATTCTAAAATCGGGCCCTTTTAAGTCTTTTATTCATAATCTTAATCGTATAGTTAATATGTGTTTCAAAGGTGAAACAATTGTCCAAACAAACTCCTAAATTACAAAATTATCAACCATTTCTATAACTTCTTCTGAAAGATCAAATACCTGAAAATCAAACAGAAGAAATCTGCCTGATCTTGAAAACACCATCTATTTTTTTAGAATTCAAAAGCAATTTATTTTTCAAAAAACAATCATATATACTCAAAACATCAGTTTGTATTGTCTTCTGTAAGTCCAGAATATTATTACCTGAACTAAAAATAACTGCATCATCTGCATACAGTAGAAGTTTGAAGAAAACACAAATCTTGGGCATTGAGTACAAAAAAAGGAAAATTAAAGTAGTCCTAAAATTGAACCCTGTGGAATACCACGCTGAATTAATGTATTCTCCAAATTAACTCTACTAATAGCAGTTATCCTTACTCGTCCATTCATTCCTCATGCCCTTTACCCACAATTTTCTGTTATAAAAAAAATCACAGATATCCAAGAAAACCCAACAAAATTTAGCATAGGTTTTATCAATATCATCAATGAAACCCAAACAGGGTCTATCAGTATTAAGAATTTCATCACTAAAGGCCTCAGAATAATCCACGTTAATTTTTCTAGTAGTTACAGTATATAGGATGGCTCAAATTGGGCTTCTTAATGTCCCACAAGCATTAGACTGGACAGCGGTTACTCGGACAGTCAAGTAAAACACCAGTTCTGACTATTTTAACAGTGACTACTATCTAGTCCAAGATTGTCTCAAGATTGGTCCTATAATTTGTTCTAGTTGGTTCCTTAATAATTTGTTGCATGCTCAATTCAATTAGTTCTTCCCCAACTTTTGTTATTGTGTTCATCTACCCAATCACAATTAAAATCACCTAACACTACCCATTCCCCCTTTTTTTGGGGGGGGTTATAGTCTTAAAATTATAGCGAATATCAAGTCCATCTTCAAGACAACATGGGGTACATAAACTTTACTAATAGTCAATATCTTATTCCCCCTAAAAGTAATTAAATCAAAATAAATTCACAGCCATTACATAGAGAATAATAGATAGGCAACTGTGTGTGTTATGGATTTTTTTACATTACTAGGTGTGATGACCATAAACCCTCAAGAGCGAAGCTCAAGAGGTTTATGAGGTCATCACACCCTGAGAGGATGTAAAAAAATCCATATACATGCAGTTGCTTATTTTTTATTTTTTATAATTACTGGTGCAGAGTATGGTGCATTTAGAACACACACACACACACACACACACACACACTCTCTCTCTCACAGACACTGTCTCTCACACTCACACAGACACTGTCTCTCACACACACACACTGTCTCTCACACACACACTGTCACACACACACACACACACACTCTTTCCCTTTCCCTGCTTTGACTTACTTTATTTTTAGGTGTCATCCATGGCTTTAGTAGGAGTCTGCGTGTCTATCGATTCGGGGGCATGGCGGGATCAACCAGATATTCAATTTATGTTTGAAAGGCAGGATCAACCAAATAAGCAAATGTGAAGAGAAGGGGACGGAGAATTCAACAAAAGTGGCTCCTCGGTAAACGGAAAACCGAGCCGCCATTTTTTGAAATACTGCCAGCCCGCCCACAAGCAGAATGCAAGCCAATGAAGTGGCTCAGAATGCTAGAGTGACAGACAATGGACGCTAGCGGTGGAAAAAAAGTGTGGTGAACGCCGTAATAACTCGATTTCAGGTTATTACAGCATTTTTACTGTGCCTGAAATCCGGTTAGTAAAGGGAGTCACCAGTAATTATAATTTTGATTAAACACTACCTCCTTAACTGCTAATAGCTTTGAGACATATATTAAACAACCTATTTTTTGCCTACCAACTCTGTATCGCCTAAGAATCTCATATCCTGGTAAATCTATTTTGGGGTTGTCGATTTTTCATGAAAGCCATGTTTCAAAGAGTATAATGAAATTAAAGTCACTCTCAGCAATCCATGCCTCAAATCTGGTTTTTTTTAACCAACTAATTTTGTACATTAAGATGAACAATTTTAAGCTTGTTATCATTACCCTTAAACACATTTTCATTCTTACTTACTGGTCCTGAATGAAGATGAATTGTACCATAAGAAATTAACAATAATAACAGAACTCATATTTGCCTAATTAATTTGTAAGTTTTCAAATATAATGGAAAAGGAGAATTAACGTTCAGTGCAACCATTTCAGTATTGAAAGTTAACTGAAGACCAGTGTACCAATTATCAAGGTTTTTCAGGTAGCCAATTAAAAGAAAATCATTCTGTAAATTATAAGTAGAATAATTAAACTCCAAAATTCCCTCTCCCCCCTTCAGGCAAAACATTTTATATGTTTCCCTACATACAGAAAAAGTCCAGTAGATTACATTTTAAACTTTCAACTCGGATAATTACACTCATAGATGTAAATAAGGCATCAATAGGTTTAACAGAATTATCAACAGCATTTTTACATAATTTAGGATTCCAAAAAATAAAACAGAATAAACATAATCAACTAAATTAATACAGAATAATACTATTTAGTTAATTAGTCCTCACCAAGTGGGATTTGAACACTGATAGCCTCCTGTACCACTAGCCATAAGTATACAAAATAATTCCATACTTGGTTTATCATTTAATTGATCCAGTTTCCATGTAGACGATACCCTCAATAGAGCTGTGTGAACCTCCCAAAGTTTAACTTTGCAAATATTCTACTTTAAACAAGGCAGAGCTTGCCAAGGTCTCAGCTGGTTTGCAGTTCACAAGGAGGAATTAAAAAAAACATTAAACAAACCTTCCCAACCTGCCAAAGGTGTTTAGCTTTTATACATTGGCTACCACTCTTCCCACTCCCTGTAATTTCCTACCCATACCCTTCTCTGTCCTGCCACTCCAAACACATTTTAAAAGGTTGCTGGATAGGATGCCTGGAGCAGAGGCCAGTGGAGATGCCCTCCTCCTGAGGGTTGGCTTAATGCCATACTGCTCAGACTGACACCAGGTGGGAGCTTTGTGGAGCCACCGCCGGTGACATGGGTGACCACATGTTGTCTAGAGTCTTCCCCAGTGGTGTTGTGAACATGTTTTCTCATGCAGAGGGAGTCAACAGAGACAAAAACAGGGTAAAGCAAAACTCCATTGGATGTAGCATGACCTAGATCCTGCCACCCCGATGTCCGCTAGGCATGACAAAATGATAGCTCCTCCTTAAAAAAAAAGCACAGCTTAGTAATCATGTACCCACACTGGAGTACTCTGAAGTGGGCAGCTGGAAATGGGAACAGGTCTTGCATGCGTTGAATACCACAAGATTTCCAGTTCTCCCAGGTGAGTATTTGCCTGTCAACTGTGATATGACAATTGTCCCAAAGGACAAAAAATCCAACTTGTGTGTCCCAAGGTTCCTTTTATATTATCAAATAATCATCAGGAGTTAGGACTGTGGGGAGTGAGAAAAAAATGGAAAGTAGTACAATAGTCACAATACTTTCTCACTCAACCCAAACAACGAACAAACCGTCTAGTTCACTTTATCAGCAATTATTGCTTTATTTCCATATCTCAGTAGTTTCACTGTTGCTCCTTGAATACTTTGTTTGTAATGTTTCAGAACCTAAAAATGTTCCTTTGTCAGACTAAGAGCATACTTTATATTCCAAAAGCAACTTCATTCTACAATTGGAAAAAATGCAGATGTAAATATGTCTCAGATATTTAAATCCCAATAAAATAATGAAATCAGAACAACTTAATGACTATAATTAATTCATAAGGTGGAACTGATCTTGTATTTCAACACTCTTACTTAAATTCCAAAAGGATCGGAGGGGGGTGCAAGTGCTGCCCGGCATATCCTTAAGCAACTCTATAAAGCAAAGGATTTGCTTAATAAATAAAAGTTGGTTCAATTTAAAAAATAAAGAACCGTTTTATAGGCTTCAAGAAATTTTAACTTACAGAATTATCTTAAGGAGTGAGAAAGTATTGAGACAATTGTCCCAAAGGGCCATCAGTTAGATAGGGCAAATATCTCATTTCAGCATCTTACCCTGGGTACACCACCCAGTAAATGCAACTGTACAGGTTGGAGTGGAAGGTCCAAGCCTGTGTGGGACCCCATAGGATTCAGAGGATCCATAGGACAGTTATAAGTCAATAGCTTACGCCAAATAAACTTGCCATTTTTCAATGGAAAAAAGCTCTACTTATATAGATATCTAATTTCTTTTTAAAGGTACTGATTGTATCACTTAATACTGTCTCTTCAGGGAGACAATTACAATGGGCAACCACCCCCTGATTTATCCAAGCCCCTCTTTTGTGTGTTTTGTCATTTTCACCCCTTAGTTGGTAACTATGAGCTCTGTTGTTTCTGTTGGAAACCCTTTTATCAACCCCAGACATTCCCATAAGTCCCTATTTCTAAAAACCTGCGTATACAAGCAGGGCAACACTGGCCATGGCCACTGTCATGAGGCTTTGCTCCATTTCAACCCACAAAGGGGAGTGTTCCTCTTCATCTGTAAACTACTGTAGGGTTTGAGCCTCTAGAAATGCCAGGTGATACTCATAGATCTATGAAAGCCCCCAGCATCCTAACAACCAAGAGGTGCAGAGTTTCCCTCTGTTGTAGTGGATGTCCTTCCACGAAGAAGGAGACCATCATCCTGTCAATCTTGGAGAACTACTGTTGAGTTATATGGAGTGGAAGGTTACTAATGGGTTAGAGTATTTTAAGAGAGGAAACCATATTAAGTGCTTCAATCTTGCCCACCCGAGACAGAGGAAGTGCTTTCCATTGTTTGCATTCTGATTTCAGGGTGTGTTGCAATTTTCCCAGGTTGGTTCTAGGAATAGCAGAGATGTCAGCAGTGTCTTTAACTCCTAGATAGGTGATCCAGTGATGCATTCTAAATGAAGAGAGATCATTCTTCTCAATTTGGAAACATTTATTTATTTGAATTTTGGTAACTGGGTGAGCCCACTGAGACATTACAGTCCTTTTTCAGGGGCCACCCGGAAAGTGCAGAACATAGACAATGACATGGCAACAGCAGCGGATGCATTTACATCATTCACTGATTTGCAAAAATTAATCATTTACAGAAACATTCACAGATTGAACATGTACAGATTACAAAGGTATGGTAATTACAGTCGTTATCAAAATTCAAATAAATAAATAACATCATCAGCATTTGTTTCCACTTTTAATAGTCACAAAAGAACCCTTAGCTGCAGTGCAGCTAGCACCATGCCTGATGGCATCATGATGACTTTCACTGCACTCAAAACAGAGCAGTGAAATCAAACACAAACAGTTAAATATTCATAAAAAGAAATCACGATTTTAAAATGCTATTGTTTAAAATATAGTATAAATTGAACATACAGTGGCCTGACCCAGAATGATATTTATTACAACTTTTAATGTAGCACATTAAATGGCATCATCTGAGTAGGCTATTTCATATATACTACAACTTAGCAGAAGTCGCAACTTACAACTTTAAAAATCCCAGCCCATATCCTTAGGAAAGCTAAATCACTATCAGTGCTCTCCATCCTCAGGAACAGCCCTGCCCTTGTTAATCATGTTTTCTGTGACTGCTATATACATCTATATATATATATATATATATATATATATATTGCATTTTCTAATAACTACTGTATAATTCCTCCGTGGTAATTCATTATTTATTGTTCAGCTTCCCCATATTAGCTGGAGAATGATAACTGTTGCTGGGTTGTTGCCTGCTGCAATTACATGTAATTGTCTGTGATTCATTGCCTAGCTCATTTATTCACAATGACAACACTGAGCTTAGACATACCCACATGATTTATTGCTAATGCAAACTGCGTAGTTGCTGTTTGCTATCAGCAAAACCATTTGAAAAGCATTAGTGACATGGTTTTGACTTTGGTCCATGACATTTATGTTTGTGCATTCATCTCTGGCTTTTTACCTAAACAAACAGAAGACCAGTAGCTGTTTCTGTAAAGATGACAACTGTGATAGAAAAGCATTTTAATGATATGCCTTAAAACAGTTGCTTCATTAAGTTATATAGGCATTTTCTTCTGTTTTCAATTCCCTCAACATTTATGCTGAAGTTTCTATCTTCAACCTAGCACAACTGACATAAAAGCTGATGGGCTGTGAGTGGCAATAAATGTGAAAGATTTAGTCATGTGGGAGCATGTTCCCCAGAATAGAAATGCAAGCACATCCTTTTTAAAGTCATAAAAGGCTAGAGCCTCAATGGTGACTGTTCTGAGAAGATATCAGGTTCTCCTAACATAGCTACTTTTATTAAATGGTATAGGTGTGTCTTCAGGACATGGGAAAGAAAGGATTTAATGAAGGATGCAGAAGAAACATGCCCACAGCATGAGATTAGAGGGAGGCCGATTAAGGGGGCAATGTGAGGAAGTTCTTTTTTACAGAAAGGGTGGTAGATGCATGGAAAGGCCTACCTCAGGAAGTGGTGGATACAGACATGCATGGCATTCAGAAATTAGCACCCCATCCTATCATACACTACATATTGTCTGTTCTAGTTAGTGTTGCTCAGATAGTGCTTTTGTGGATCCTACCACTATCTGTCAGACAGTGCTGATATCCTACCTTGGATCCTACTAGAAATCTTAACAAAGACAGATGTAGGATCCAGGGTCAGATAGCAATGGATCCTATTTAGGATCCAGGATCCTAGGTCAGATTGTTAGGATCTGGGGTTAGATAGTGATGGATCTTAGCTAGGGTCCAGGGATCATAGGTCAGATAGATAGGATCTGGGTCAGATAGTGATGGATTCTTGGTCTGATCCAGGGATCCTAGGTCAGATAGTTAGGATCCAAGCTGGATCTGTTGCTAGGATCCATATAATCCACAACATTTGTAGGATCCATGCACTGGATCCTAGAGGGTAAGATCCATGATCAGATAGCACTAGTATCCTACCACAGCAACTATCTGGCCAAATGGGAGGTATCTGTTGGTATCCTGATTTCTAGGATACTATCTGAGAAACACTAATTCTAGGCTCAGAATAATTATGCCAGCCCTAGTCCAGCACAGATCCATTTCTTATTGCAGCAATTATACAGTAATTTGGGAAGTCCAACTCTTTCCAAAGAGCTCTGCAAGTGCCCCCTTACTAGAATATAAGCAGGCTGTGATTAGCCAAGGTTTACTCATATTGGTGTGACAGACATTTTGTCAACACCGATATGGACGTAGGCAATATGCCTCCTGGCATTAGGGTGCCAGGCATTGTAGTTCCCGGGATGTGTAGTGCCAAACCACTGTCCCGGGAAATAGTCTTGTTTTAAGGGGGGTCTTGTCCCCCCAAAAATGAATATAACAACCTCTGGGGTGGACATGCCCCGCAGAGGGTAGAAATATTGTGGGTGCATCAGGGAGGAGTGATCTAAAATCAAAATCACCCATGCCACTGTTGCCCTTGTGGCAGCACCCTGATTGTGACACCAATTTTAAGTCACAGATCTAATAGTATACCATTAGCCAGACTGCATTTCCATAACAATCCAACAGTCAAAGAACACCAAGAATGTAGAACATACTGTAGAAGAATATAAGGATTGGAGAAGAAAACAGTGAGAATGACAGTCAGGGAGGGACATGGGGGTCCTGTCTGTTCAGGACTTTGTACGGTACCTTAAAATTAATACCTCAGCATTGAGCCTCCATAACAAAGGAAACCTGTGCAGTTCAAAGAACATAGATGTTGCATACTTTCACATTTTAGTAGACATCAAAAGCCGAGCTACTGCATTCTGCACCATCTGTGGATAAAGGGCCTGTCTTGCCACTAAGCCTACACAGAGTACATAATATAAGTCAACGGATGCTGAAACAAATGTATGAGAGTGCTCATCAAATCATTTGTCAAGAATGGTTTCAGTTTTGTAACGTCCTACGGGTGATAAAATCCACTCCTGAACACTGCACCTGGGATTCAAGTGACTGGGCCTTATCTAGGATTAATATATGGTTGTACACCTTTGTCGTTGACTCAAGAGCTGAGCTATCAATGGCAGAAAGCTCCAATAGCATTTTGGTCAGTCAGGCTGTCTATGTCAAATGTGATTGCCAACAGATTTTAGTATAGAAGAAGGAAATACTAAAAACTGTTCACTGGCCCATTTCACAGGTACAGAGAGGCATATGGACCCAGTTGATAATGAAGATATGATAAAACCTGCTCTCTGAAGTGCCATTGAAACTAATAAATGGAATTGATCTTCTTCTGCACAGGCAGCCAATGAAACATTGCTTAGTACAGTCGCAATGTGGTATGACCTACAAAAAATCAATAACCTTGCCCTGGCATTCTGCACTAGCTATGGGCAGTGAATTGTACTTTTAGCTAGAACCATATAGAGCAGAGCCTGTCAGTATGCAACTCAAAACTGCAGCATGCTGCTGCAGAATTACTGCACTAAACAAGACAATTTCAATGGCAGTAAATCCCTTTTGTCATGCAGTGTCACAGGATACTGCATTGCATGCTGTGCAGCTACACTGCATAAGTGACCCAGTACTCTTAACTATGATGAGACTAAAGAATGAGCAGGTAGCAGTTTCTCAAGATTTGTGGATAAGAAGTTAGTAGTTCAATCTGGTGGTTGTTCTTCAAACAAAGAAACCACTGCTTATTACATCACACATCAGCCTCTGTGGTGACAGTGCACTTTAAGAAGGAGCACTGCAGTCACCATAAAAAAAAAACGAAAAAAAAAAAACTCACAATTGGCATAACCAGAACTGCAATACAACACTTTCCTAAACATCTGCATTTCAAGTCACACTCATACAACCCCAGGAAGGGGAAGGGGGACAACACACACCTTGATCGCTAAAGTATCAGTCATCACTCCCCAAGAAATAGGCAACATGTATAATCGCTCGGGTGGAAGCACCAAACTGGAACAGTCCAGGAAGGGGGTGCTCACATACAGAAGGGGAGGCATTTCCTGGAAGGCAATGGTTGCAAATGCTAGAAGCCTGGCAAATAATCTACCCAATCTCATAGCCACCATGGAAGTGGAAAGGTTGGACTGGGTGGCTGTGACAGAAACCTGGTTCATGGAAAACCATGATTGGGACACAGCTATACCAGGATACAACCTGTTGAGGATAAGCCAGGAAGGGTGAAAAAGGGGTAGAGTAACTATTTGCATTCAGGAAGAAACAAAAGCCACAGAGGTGCAGGGATCCCCTTGGGAAACCAAGTCACTGTGGTTAACAGTGGATGCGGGTAAAGGGACAACCTTCAAAATTGGTGTCCTTTACAGGCCCCCAAATCAAGGGGAAAAAAAGGACAAAGAATTAATAGAGAAAATATACAAAACTAATGTAATGCCCCAAAGTTGGCCATTACAGAGAAAATACTGTACATAATAGAAAAGTGCCCTGTGCACTTGCAGCTTTGTAAAAAGTTAGACTTTACAAGCAATGTGTGTCATAATAGCCTGGATGGAATGCTGTGCTAGGTGGCTCATGCACAGCATTGCAATCCAGCAGATCTAGAACCCTGGGGAGGTTCAAGTTTAAACAAAGATTCTATAGTAAAACAGTTGGAGACAGTTATTGCTGGGCAGAGGTTGAGGAGCCAGGACCCAGAAGTCAGGGGGACAATTTGGCTTACCTTTTGTTTGGAGCCGTCCCTCTGGACCTGCTGTGGTCCTGTGCTGCCTCCCCTGCCCGAAGACTTCCTCTTCTTCTCCAGTCCGTGGTCAGTGGTGCCATCGGGGCACCACGAAGATGAAAACACAGTCCCGACGCATTTTATGGGCTTGTAAGCCCTTTGTTTATTTATTTTGGCCCCCAAGAGTATTTTTAGTTTAATTTCGGTCCCACGCCGGCGGCAGAGAAGCGCCGCATCACCAAGTCCCGTTTGGGCCGTCGGAGGCTCCCTAGTCATCCCCCAGCTGCCTGTCCATTTTCCTTCCCTCTGCCAGCATCCCTCCCACCTCCCAACAGTACTTCAACCTCAGTAAGTATGGCAGAGCGGTGAGTCGGCGGCAGCACTTGAAGCGTGCTGTCCGCTTGTTTGTAGAGGGAGAGACTGAATTTGTTTAAATAGCACATTAGGCACTTTCAGAGGGCAGCCGAGTGCCGCGGGGGCCATCGGGTTGTTAGGACCTGTGGAAATTAATATTTATTAGGGAGGTGGGATTAGCGACGCCCCAAAGGAGGGACCAGAAAGAAAGGCCTTTATAGTGGCCTATGAATATTCATTAGGGGGCAGCGCGGAGGCAGAGATTTGCTGCACTAAATGACAGCAGGTTCAGGGAGCCTGCAGATTTAAAGGGGCCCTGTCACTCTGAGTATTTAAAAGGGCAAGTCAGGCCCAGAAGTAAAGTAGGGCACCAGGCCCAGTTTGAAGAGGGGCACCAGGACCAGATTTAAGTGGGGCATCAGGCCCAGATTTAAGTGGGGCCCAGGCCCAGTGTTAAGTGGGGCAATTCCAGCCCAAATGTAAAGTAGGGCATTAGGCCCATTGTAAAGTATGGCATCAGGCCCAAAGTTTAGAGGAGCATCCGGCCCGTTGTAAATTGGGGCACCAGGCCCAATCTAAGGTGGGGCACCAGGCCCAAAGCAACGAGGAGCACCAGGCCCAATATAAAGTGGGGCACCAGGCCCAGAATTCAGAGAGGGCTTCCAGGTCCAATATTAAGTGGGGCATCACGCCCAGTATTTGGTGGGGCACCAGGCCCAAAGCAATGTAGGGCTTCAGGCCCGAGGTAAAGGTAGGGCATTAGGCCCGAGGTAAAGCCAGGTCTAAAGGGAGGCCCCAGCCTAGCGGAATAGGGCAAGCCAGCCTAGTGGTACTGCAGGGACGCCCCGGCCTAGCGGACTAGAGCAAGCCAGTCTAGTGGTACTAAAGGGAGGCCCCGGCCTAGCGGAATAGGGCAAGCCAGCCTAGTGATACTAAAGGGAGGCCCCGGCCTAGCAGAATAGGGCAAGCCAGCCTAGTGGTACTAAAGGGAGTCCCCAGCCTAGCGTAATAGGGCAAGCCAGCCTAGTGGTACTATAGGAGGGCCCCGGCCCAGCTGGAATAGAGCAAGCCAGTCTAGTGGTACTATAGGGAGGCCCCAGCCCAGTGGAATAGGGCAGGCCTGGGTTAACATAGCCTCAGGCCCCAGGGTACAAGGTGGGGCATTAGGGTCTCAAGTAAAGCCTGGTCTAAAGGGAGACCCCGGCCTAGTGGAATAGGGCAAGCCAGCCTAGTGGTACTCAAGGGAGTCCCTAGCCACAACGTACAGTAAGGGATCCTATCCCAGAATACCCTACCTATAGAAACAGGGGTTAATTTGAGACTGTTCTATTTGCCTATACTGTGAAATTACTGTGATTACTGTACTGCTTATGCTGAACTACTGTCCTAAGTACCTGAACTATTGTCCTAAGTGCCTGAACTATTGTCCGAAGTACCTGAACTATTGTCCTAAGTACCTGAACTATTGTCCGAGGTACCTGAACTATTGCCCTAAGTACCTGAACTATTGTCCGAAGTACCTGAACTATTGGTCCAAGTACCTGAACTATTGCTCTAAGCACCTAGACATTGGCCCTTATCAGTAACAATTGCCCCTGAAGTTATAATTTGCCCTTCCCCGGCAAATTATTGTACTATTCCACAGTTCTTTGGGCATTCTTCAGTTATATGTTTACTACTGTACGAAGACAGTCTCAAATCTTCTACCACACTGCAGTCTCCTAGTGTGGTCTGTTACACAAAGTGCTTGGCAGAAGACACCAAGAGAAAGGACTGCTGTGTGACTGAACTTCTCTCTGCTGGGACTATATTGCCCTCCTTCCCTCCCCTCCTCCACCCAAAGCTAGTTCTATTTTTATAGGCACAGGATTTGACTGACAACAGGAACTTCCTGTTTAGGGGCAGAAAGTGAGTGAACACAGAACCACCAAGGACCCACCATCCTAGAAGGGGCAAGAGTAGCTCTCCGGCCCCCTCTAGCTGCTGGAGGTCTGCCTCTGAACAAGTAAG
This sequence comes from Neoceratodus forsteri, assembly GCA_016271365.2. Taxonomy (NCBI): domain Eukaryota; kingdom Metazoa; phylum Chordata; order Ceratodontiformes; family Ceratodontidae; genus Neoceratodus; species Neoceratodus forsteri. The sequence continues at coordinate 562,743,843 of CM057458.1, forward strand.
TGGTCTACTGAGAATATAGGATATTCTTGTCTCAGAACAGGACAATCAGAGCTAAAGGGCACACAGGCAGAAAGTAAGGAGAGAGAGAGAAAACAGACAAAAGAGTAAGGATTGCAAACAGTTAAGGGGCCAGAAATAAGACATGATTGGAGTGGTGCAGTGCAGTGGCTGTGGAGCAGCAGTCTTCCGGGAGATATTCTGGAGGATGCGGTGTTGTCCCATCTGCAGGCACTCCTCTGGGCTGAGGGAGGAGGTTGCTCATCTCCAGGCTGAGTTGGCCAGGATTTGTGGGACCTCCTCTTCCATCCAGGGACCACCAGTGCCACTGCCGTTGCCTCAGAGGTTGCCAAGAAAGAGGAGCGGTTGGACCACAGTGGGCTCAGGGAGGGTGAGGGTGGTGGAACAGAGGCACATCCCTCCAGTTGTACCTCTCCACAATTCCTATGCCATTCTGGCAAAGTGTGGTTCCTCTATGGAGGCACCTACAGTGCAGACCAAAGAGGATGCTGGGAACCTCCACAAAGGAGACCCACAGGAGGGTGGCAGGGGACCCTGCAGGGGAAGGAAACAACTCCTGGTGGGGGACTCCATTGTTAGGAAGGTAGAACTGGGCAAGGAAGGGGAGAGGGAGGTAAGGTGCCTGCCTGGCGCCATGGCTTGGAGGGACAGGGAGCGAATCCTCAGGATTGCCGGAGCGCAGGGGCATAATTATAGGGGGGGACGGGGGCACGTCCCCCCTAACTTTTGGCGTCACCTCCTTTTTATGCCATTTGTACCCCCAACCCAACATCTTTTAATTTAATTTAAATCAGCCGCACCACCGCCGAGCCACGTTCATGTCATGTGCCCTGCCCGCCAAGTACCGTGTGACTGTGTGACCACCCACCCTGGCCAGTAAAAAAAAAGTATTCTCTCTCGGCTCTCCGCCTAACCAATCCGACCAATCGTGAGCTGACGGAGGAGCTGGCGGGAGACTGGCTGCTGTGGCGTGCTCGCCGTGCTGTGCGTGTTTCGTGAGGCAGGAGAGATGGAGTAGTCGATCGGACTGAGGTGGAGACGTACAGACTACTCTAGTCTCTGAGACCTGACTCCGAGTGAGTGTCTTTTGCGGCGCGAATGTCCGAACTGTCTTGAGGTGACCTGACCGCCGTGTCCGCCGTCATCACAAGGATTCTGTTGTGTTGTGGCTGTGGGCCTGTGGCAGCTAGTGACTGACTCAAAGCCTTAGGCTTGTTGTTAGCCTGCTTTGCTTACTGCCAGGACTCAGGAGGCGGAGTAACTTCGTCGACGGATCCGACTCGGCGTCATTGTCACGCCCGCACAGCGAAGGTCCGGTCCAGGCAGCGAGAAGGAAAACGACAATGAACCGCGGTGGAGACAGTGCAGCTGGACAGACTGAGTTCAGTTCGGGGGTCTAAAGTGCGCTTTGTGGTAAGAGTCTGGTCTGCATCCCTGGCTGTGGGGAGTTGACGCCGGTCTGTCTAGACCAAAATAAAACAGTTCACTTAGACTGCACTGCTTGTGGCGAAACCCAACCGTTGGAGTGTTGTGCTGCTGCTGGCATTGCTGCATCAGAAAAAAACCAAGCAGGTAATTTCTAAATGTGTCTGTACTGTAGTAGCAGAGCAGTACTAGTATTTCAAAAGTTTTCAGCAAGTAAATGCTGGTCCAGATGTGGGGGTGTTGGGGGAGGGAATGTATCCCCTAGGTCCTTTGCAGAATTGCAGGCCACATTTGATTGGATTTTCAATTTCAACCCACACCAGATTTGCAGTGTGTATGTGCATGCAGCTATCAGTGCACTAATAATATTTGCTGATAAGTATAAGTAACTACCAGAGCATAATTATTAATTTATGCATTAAAGTTTTGGTGGGAAAATGGAATATCCCTTCTTCATGTGGTGGGCAGAGGATTTCTGGTGGGGCAGAGGATTTCTGAGGGTAAATGAGTGACATGGGACTGGACGGGTGCCTCTGAGTCCTGTGGTGATGCAAGGTAACCAGATAGTGATTTGGGGGAGGTTCTGCAAAACCACAGTGTTAGCTAGTAGCCTCATCTGCATACCCTGCAGCTGAAGCAGCATGTGGAGCATGAAATGGTCGTCCGTGGTTCTGCCACCATTAAGCAAGCAAGGAGTGGTTGTTTTGACTAAAACAGAAAAGCAGCAGGTAAAAGAGAACTCTTTTTATGCCAAAAGCCCTCTCTGGGTCAGGGTGTTTCTGCACTAGTTGCTGCATTTTGCAGCCTTACCAGAGTTTCCCTTTAATGAATGGTGAGGGGTCAGGGGGACGGGGACTGGGTGTAAACTGGGAGGCAGGTGGACAGTGATTTGATTGACAAGGAGTATGTAAGGCTGCAATGTGACTGGTGATGCAGAGATAAAAATCAGACAGCTCATCACCGAAATCTAGCACCCATCACTAGGAGTAAATGAAGCTCAACCAGTTTTATTTCTTTAAAAGTGCTGCATTTCATGAAGTGGCTATGTGCAAAATTAGCAATGTGCAAGTCCCTCAGATGCATCCTACTCAAGTCTCAATTGTCCCTGATTTTGTCTCAAATTGTCCTCTGTTGACTGTTCCTCATGAAAAGCACAAAATAATGTCAACCATTAATGTAACAGACTTGTTCTTCTTCATAAAATGCAGCTTAACACAAATCTTTCATTCTATAGGCTTTTGAATGAATAACATCAATTTTAAGATGTGTCCTCCATTGGGGTGTTTGTCCTCGATTTTTTAAGCCTTGTCCTGATTCATGATGCCAGGACCCAGGTTCAAGACGCACTCTCCTATCGAATCAGTGACTGGTAATAAATCTTCCACCTGCTAAGTTTGTGTAATATTTAAATATTTTTAACCCATATTTTTTTATATTTTTGCCTGCCGGTACCCCAGCCTGGCTCCGGACCCCTCAACTGGGGAATGCCGCCACCGAGGCAGAATTGAATGTGTCTGAGGGTCAGGCCACCAAGCCCGGCTCATACACGGGTGCCAGTGGATTTTCTGATGCTATATTCCCTGGAGCTAGGAACATGCAATGATGCTGACAGCAAGCATCTGTTCTAGCTCCACCCATATTACGGCACGACTTTGTGCCTCTCATCCCACCAGTGGGCAAGTGACCCATCTCCTCTCCCTCCCAGAGAAGGACAGCAGTCCTCTGGATGCTCGATCCTTCTCCTCCCTGCCAACCCCTAGTTTAGATGTAGGGAGGTACAAACCGAACATTTATATTTACTGTACTCAGGTTGTGTGGAGAGGTTCTTGGGCTGTAGTTAATTCTAACTTGTAAATGCCATAATTTATAGTTTTATAACTTCTAAATGACATAATTTTGGACACAGTCCAGGGGGATCTGATACACTGGAGGGTCATCCCAGCGGCTGCAGTTGGCAGTGGGCCAGGGTTTTCGGGAGAGTAGTGATTGAGGAAGACATCAGAGAAGACGTCCCGGCGGCTGCAGTCGGCAGTGGGCCAGGGTTGGAGGGAGCTGTCTACAGCTGGAGGACCAATCGGCTGTGAGGGTGGCAAGTTTTAAATCTACATCTAGGCTGTAGTTCTGGCCCAGCCCTCACGAACTTGAGGAAGAGCTGTAAATTGCTGGGAGAAGAGGTAGCTAACTGCATTGGCGGTGGAGAATCCTACCAGGGGCTGCTGTGGTGAGAAGTGGAGCTGCATCGGCAGCTACATCATGAAGACGGCTTCAGGGCTGCATTGGCAGCAGAGGTGTGCAGGGGTTTCTGGTCGCTCCGGCGGCTGCAGTCGGCAGGGGCCAGGGTTTTCGGACAGAGATTCAGGAAGGCATCAGAGAGGACGTCCCGGTGGCTGCAGTCGGCAGGGCCAGGGTTGGAGGAGCTGTCTGCTGCTGGAGGACCAATCTGGCTGTGAGGGTGCCAAGTTTTAAATCTATGTCTGGGCTATAAGTCTGGCCCCATCCTCACAAACTCGGGAAGAGCTGTAATTGTGTCCACACCAACTACCCCGCCCAACTTGTATTAAAATGGTCTGTGGGGTGGATCCTTGGGGAGTGCTACAGTGTGACTAGCTGAGACTGAGCAATAAGAAACTCGGATTTGTGTAGGACCAAGGGGGAAGGGCATAATAAGATTTGTATATTGTGTTGCTGGAGATTGTGTGTGTGTGTGTGTGTGTGTGTGTGTGTGTGTGTGTGTGTGGTATATTAATTGTTGGTGGGGGGCTGTAGGTTTGACTGTGTATTGTGATGATAGTAGGGGTTCACACACAAAATGGGGGGGTGATTGGGTGTAAGGAGTGTGGGGCAAGTCATAATATAAACTGGGCATGGAGGTTTGGAGGATGTCAAAATGGTATTCCACAGGGGACAACAGGACAAGGCAAAGGACATATCCCGAGGATAGGGTGGACTATGGTATCTAGGTGGTGGGGCAAAGCTGGCATCATGGCCACGTGAAGTATGCTACAGGGAGGCTGCTCAGAGGGAGCAGATGAGGAGGGGGAGTAGGAGAGAGCAATGGGTGTGAGCATCAAGCTTGAAACCATTTCACCACTATACCCTGGGAGATGAAGTGATGAGGATGGTGGGAGGTGCAAGTGGACAGGGAGGAGTTGGTCAATAGGCAGAGGGAGGACAGTGATGGAGGATGGAGCCTGTTTCAAAGGAAAGGAGGAGGAGGGAGGACATGGAGCCTAGGTTGGGGTCCTCGGGAGTAGATGGTCAATTATGGGTACATCAGTCTGACATCTGTGGTACTAAAGTAATAGAGGGATTTATCAAGGAGAGACTTGGGAGGCAGTTGGAAATGTTAGGACACCAGGATGATAAAAATAGAGAATATTGGATGGTAGCAATTATGCATTAACCAGTGTGTTCTGCCACAGAGGGGTTCTGATTCCTCTGACCTCGAGAGCGACGCTCAAGAGGTCCATGGGAACTGAAGCTTGAGGTGGCAGAACACACAGGTTGTGCATGGAGTTGCTCATCCTGTATTTGTTATAGTGTATAGTAGTACTATGTGAAATGTGTGCTTTCGGTGTTTTTTTTTTTCTCCTTTCTCATAATGAAACTGATTTGAAAAGTCTCTAGAGGTTCTAGAATACTGTCACCACATAATTAAATAGAGGAAAGCAACGATGTGCCAGGATTCCTAGTGGTTCTGCTGCAGTAGTGACATCACGCTGCAGCAGAACATAATGACATCACTACTGCAGCAGAACAAGCATATTCCAGGCATGGAATTTCATGCATAACAGCATTCCACTATACACCTGGTATAGAATAGTGGATGATGATACTATTAACAAGGCTGTGTTTCCACCGGGGAGCTGATGACATCATAGAGACCTTGAGATGGAAACGCAGCCTTTGTTGTGGGTGTTCAGCCATCCACTGTTTATATAGTATATATTTTTTTTGTTTGTTTTCATTTTATTGAAATTACTTGCTGTGGGTGTCGGTCCATTCCTCCTGCTGCCACCCTGCTCCGGCCCAATCCGCTTCTAACTTTAACTTCTCCGCACTGCTTAGTTTTCAAATTAGAAAACAAATTTTTTTTTTCCAAAATGGAGCCATGTATGGCATAATCGTGTCCTGGTTCTGAATTCAACTGCCAGTGGCATCGCTGCCCGGCACTAGCTAAATCACGCCATGTTTGTTTTTGTTTAATCAGTATTATATAGCGCTTTATACATCCAAAGCGCTTTACAAGCAATGCTAAACTGGTAGTGAAGTGACTGTGTGGTGCGCTATATTGCACGCCATCACCCACACAGCCTGGATAATTGCATGAACTAGTTTATGGAAGGGAATGTTGGCTAGGACACCGGGAATGTTCCCTACTCTTTGTGAAGAGTGCCCATGGTTCTTTTACTTCACCTGACACCCACCAGGACAACACCAGGATGGGCAGAAGGGAACTCCGCTTAATGTCTCATCCGGGCGACGCACACCCCAGCAGTACAGCACCCCCAATACTGCACCGCATGCCAGCAATTTTTATGTGCAAGTCCAATCTCGTGTGGGATAAGAACCCATGACCTTCTGGTCCAGAGGCAGATGTGCTACTTGGTCACTCATTGATTGTCTTGCCCTCCAACCTGCGCCCACCCTATGTGCATCCACCTCCCACACCCCACATTACGGATGTGTTGTCACAGTTTCTACGTATGCCGTGACTCCACCAGTTTTTTTATATTTTCACTCCAGATGTAGAGAATGACAGGCATAAGGGTGTGACTTGGAATTGTTGCCTGTAATGCTGATACCATTTCACCCCCACCCACACCCTGTAGCCAGCGAGAGGCGCCAAGGTTTGCCTTGACTGTTCGCCATAAAGTCATCAAAATGTCACCAGTGTAGTATGCCGTCGACAGCTTCTCAGAATTACACCCACTAAGGGGCCATGGATTCATCACTTGTGGGTGTTACTCTGGCCTGACTATGCTGTAGAGGTGATGGATAGGAATCTGTTTGGCTATAGAGTCTATTGCATCCTTTAAGCCCCATCTTTTTCCTCTTTAGCTGGCATGAACACAGCTTGAAGTTTTATGAATAGCTTCTCTCTTAATCTCCATATTTCCTTCCCATGTCTAGTGTTGCCACGCTCCATTCTTGTTGCTTTTAGAGAGTGGCAGAAGGAGGAAGCATAAACCCTTGATTGTAATAGAGGGAGGACATAACTTTGCAAATAAAAGTGGAACTGTTCTGTTCTGATGAACTAGTGTACAGCTCTTAGGCCAGCAACGCTTTTTGTTTGCTGAAACTCCTAGCAGGAGTAGTAGCTTTGAGAAAAAAGAGGCAATCTTTATTTTGAGATGCATGATGGATGGCATGAGAGGGTCTTGGGGGCCTTGGTCATGGCCCTGAGCACCATATCAAGACTCCAAGGTGATAGCTTTGGTGAATTGAAGATGTTGCAAAGCAATGCTGCTGCCTGTAGAAGTACCAGACGTGGGGATATGAGCCCAACAATTCCCCAGTCCCATCAAGAGTGCCCCCAGTGCAGAAACTCTAACTTGTAAGGTGACCGGTTGGAGTCTTTTGCCCATTTGTCTTAAAGGAACTGCAGTAGTACAGGCAATTATATTGTGTCATTCTGTATGTGTCTGGAATGAAGCCAGAAACAAAATCTCCTCCGGATTCTATAATGCACTTTGGAGGAAGAAGAGGCATACGAACTCCCCATCATTCCAATAACAGGAGCTGTACTGCATAGCTCCTTGAAAGTTTTTCCACTCACTTTCCCAGTCTAGAGAGAGGCCAGTTGTTAAACTGGGTGCAGAACTGAGCTTTTCCTGCTCAATCTTCAGGCCCCGGGAGACAAGTTGTTCAAATTGAGATGCAGACCAGCCTTAAAGAAGAAGGTCTGGGCTGAAACTGAAGGTTGAGGTGGTCGCCTAAAGATGAGTGATAGTCGGAAACCCATGTGTGGACTGGCCATAAGGGACCTCTTAGAATCATGGACTGCCCTGTCCAAGGTCACTTGTGGAGGAGTCTTGATAGAAGCTGTATTGGATGAAGGCAAACAGGAGGCTGAACTGATCCTAGTTTAGGGAGAAGGCATCTTGAGCCACCACTGGTTTGTCCATGGCCAGGGAGCAGAATTGCTGTACCTTCGAATTCCGCCCTACAGGCTAAAGATCTGTCTGAGGATTGCCTCTGTTCTGTTGGAGTGTGGAAGCAAGTCCTCCAGCTCCCATTCCCCTGGAAGAACAACCTTGTGAATTGAGCCAGACTGCTGTCATTTTCCTGTCCAGGAATATACATCTTCAGTAGTGCTCGCCTCCACTGAAAAGAAGAGGGAATCTTTAGCTGTCATGGGCTCTTTAGCCTGGTCACGGTGGTCGATGTATACCCATGTTGTCAGACTGTAAGTTGGAACCAGACCATCCTCATTGAGGAATTGCTTTTAGAAGCCTCTGAGCTGTGTCAGGGGAGCAGGCCTGTGGATGATCAGCTGGGGATCCCATGCCAACTGCGATGAATGCACGAGAGCAAGTAACAGTCGATAAGTGGCTGAGGACACAGTCCAATGTGCCAGTCATCGACAGAAACATTTGGGGTCAGTTCCTTGTGAGGGAATAGCCTGGATAAGCCCTCTGGTGTTGATTTTTCTGCCCCAAAATATTCTTGGTGGCTATTTTAGCTCCAAATCTCTACTGGCCAGATTCCAGCTCCTGATGTGGATGGCCTGGTCCAGAAATCGAGGGAAAATGAGACCATGTTGAAATGGGGCCAGTCTGTACAGCTTGCAAGGCTGAGACTGGGGTCCATGCAGTAGTGCTGAGAAACAGCTAAAATGCCCAAATAAAAGAAATTGATGGAGAGAATTGATATATGAATTTTAAAGCACGTAATTGAAGTCTGAGTGAGGATGCCCATTTGCCAAGGTGCGGCAACGCACACATGCAATTACATGCATCAACACAAAAGTGTTGAAGGGCAGCATCACTACACCTTTGCAGAAAATGGAGCACCCCTGTATCCTCTGGACTTCCGGATTCTGTACTTTTAAAAATTATACACAAGTTGAGGCTCAAGAAAATTCCACTTGTGCTGCTAAAAGCTAAGTCAAGGGTTAGCTTTTCAGTTGTGTGAACCCACAAACCTGGTAGGAGTTTTCCTTTAATGAAGAAGAATCTGTAACAGTTGTTCATTTTACAGATCAGGGTTAACTGCAAACTTAAGAACATGAAACGCTAGAGAGACTCAACCTTCGATTGCCATGTTCTTCAAGAAGAAACCCTCATATAGATCCTGCAGGCCTTCTCATCCGCACAGAAGATCCCTACTGAAGAAATATGTACTGCAGTGTATGAGGAGCTAGATCAGGCTTCAATGCTAATGTTAACAAGAGAACAGCAAACAAGCATAAGTTCATCCTTTCCTTTACTGTCGACAGCACAGTTCCTGTACTGGAGATCCAAACAGTGCTCTGGATCAGCCACCCTAACCACAATCACCATCTGTTGTAGAAACAGTGTCTAGAATGGAGATGACAACTCATGATATGGATCAGCCGTATCTAACCACCATCTGAGGGAAATACCAAAGCAGGACTGTGGAAACAAAAACTCGATTCCAGGAATCATGGTACAGGGAATTTTCATGGCTGCACTATAGTCCTGAGTTGAAAGTTGTGCTCTGCTTTGGTTGCACAAAAGGAACAAATGGGGATGCTTGAGCTGTCAAAAAGGAAGAGAACCAGTATTCACTATAATAGGCTTCACCAACTGAGGAAAGCACAGTAAGTTTATTACTCATCAGAGCTCAGAAACACATCAGCATGCCCTTTGGAAGGTGGCTCATGTATCCCGTGGTCAAAGCATTGATTCTGCCCTCTAGTGGAACAGAAAAGATCTCACAAGATGTGTCTCGCAAGTGCTTGTTTAAGTTAATAGCCGCTTTGGCAAGCATTTGGGAAGACAGGGATTGGCACCGAGGTCATCAGCTTGATGAGGGAAACTCTTTGCTGAACTGCTCAAGCTTATTCAGCAATGAAGATGTAGACTCCTAGCAACTTTGTTTAAACGAAAGCAGGACTATATGCTTCAGCACATCTAAAATGAACTAATCGGACTCATGAGTCATGAGATCATCCGTTCTGTCGTGAAGGATATTAACAAGTCATCATACTATTCCATTATCGTTGACGGAACACAAGACTGCCAAGGTAAAGAACAAGAAAGCATTTGCTTTTAGATAATGCTGATGGAAACGCAGCCCCAGGAGGTAGTTCATTGGGTTTTATGAGTCACAGGATACTATCAGAGCCTCAATAGCAAAAGTCATAATGGATGTCCTCACAAGACTCTCTGCCAATTGAATTCTCTGAGGTATGGCATTTGATGGCGCTGCAAACATGTCAGGATGCTATCGTGGTGCACAGGCTATCATAAAGGAAAGTCAGCTTACTTGCCACATTTGTGCATTGTGGTGCTCTACTGTGTAAATCTTGTGTCGAAGAGAGCTGTGAAGAAGCCCCTGTAATAAGAAATTCCTTGCACTGTGTAAATGAACTGGGCAAACTGTTCAGTGAATCCTCTAAAGTACAGAACAATTTTTTCTCAAATTGCTAGCATCTGATAATGCATCTACCTCCTTCAAGAAACTGCTACATTTTATGTCCAACTAGATGGACTGTAAGACTAGCAGCAGTCAAGCTGTGTCACAGCAATATGAGCAACTCTTGAGAGTCTCCAACAAATGGAGTTGGAAAATGGGATGCTGCAACAAGGGCAAGTGGTCTCTTTAGAGAAGCTCAGCAAGGCAACACATTAGTTAGCCTGCTGCTGGTCAAGGTAGTTATGGAACCACTGACGTTGTCTGAATAGGAGCCTTCAAAACCGAACTGCACAGTAGGTGGCATGCTTACCCAAGTAAGCCTCATAAAAGCTCAGCTTCAAAGACTAAGGAATGAAAATATTGTCCTGCAAGCCATCAGAAAAGCTTTGATGAAGTTGTCCAGAAGCTGGAGTTGGATCCCATTGCACCACCAAGGCAACGATGGGTCCCAGTCCGCTTTTGCTGGCAAGGGGACAGCACAATCATGCAACAGTGGAGGATTATTTCAGAATGGAATTCTTTAAGATGGTAGATATCTCAGTTGCCCAGCTAGAAGAGAGGTTCCATCAGAAGGGCTGACTGAGTATTCGACTTTAGAACAGTTCCTTCTTGCTGCAGTACATAAGGGTGGTGAGAATGACCATGAGCTGGAGGAAATGATTGACTGCATTAAAAAATATCCAGAGCTAATCCCAGAATGCTGAAAGTTCAGCTTGAGATGTTTGCAAGAGGAACAGCATATACCTCTTTGAATGAGGCTGTAGTCCTAGCTTTAAAGCACTACCCTTAGATGTCCGCGTGGCTCTTTTACAGGAGTTAGAAAAGTTTCATGATCTACTGTTGTGATACTAGTAAGCAGTTGTGAAGCAGAGCGCAGTTTCAGTGCACTTAGGCGCTTAAAAAACATGGCTGCGTTCTATAATGACCCAGTGTCGCTTGAACGCAGTTGCTGTATGTTGCGTTCACCAAACCAGACTTGATGAGCTATGTCTGGACACCTATTGCACGGAAATTTGTTCATGCTTCATGAAAGGCGCCAGTTGTATATGGACTGTAGCACATAAAATATTGCAGTGGGTTGATGCACCAAAATTCAAATGTGTTCAAGCAAGTACGTCATATTCTTGGTACTGCATGGGGCTGCATATCAACCTTACGTATCTCATGAAGAGAATTACTGCTACCCTCAGATCATTGTAACTTTGTAATTTTTGATAGTTGTGCAATACATATTGATCTTCGCTTCATTAGCTGATACTGTTAAAATGCCTCCCAGTTCACTGTCCATCCACTTTCTCAATGTTTGACTTCTGCTCCTACAGTAAACATTGAGTGGATCACCACCCTTCCACAGTGAAGGCAGTATGTACAGTTCCCCTGCTGTTGCTTTTTTCTCCCACCTATTAGCCAACAGCTAGGTCTTCCTGGAAGCAAAGCAATAAGATCAGTACACACCTGAACAACTGCTGTTCGCAATTGTCCAATGTTACATGTGACATATTGTGTGAAATGACTGCCACTATACATTCAGTCACTCACTACCAGTCTAGCATACCTGTAAAGCACTTTTGAGATACACTGTGTAATGAAAACGCTATATAAATGTTGATTCTTCTTTGATTATTATTATTATTTATTTCATGGGAAAAGAAGTCAAGACAACCATATTTTTGATTTATAAGAAAGTATTAACCTGGCATTGGACTACACAAGCATTTTGCTACAAATAAGTGTTGGATCAAGGGGGTTGGGTTAAGGGTACAGCTGCACGCCCGCACTCCATTGTAAATTACTTGCTTGCTACATTTCACTTTGTTAAAGTCTGATTTATTGATTGTACAAATGTTTACATTCAAATCTATTGATCACATTTGTAGGTTCTGTCAAAACATGCTAAAAAGAATAGTAGACAATAATAAAGGTTTAATAAAATGTTAAAAGTGCATATCAAGTATGCATACCACCCTCAGCATTACTATTGTAACATCCTGAATCTGCCATGACCACTGGACCATCAGGTTATTTAAGATTTGTACTGCACTGTGGTTTGCAAAAGATAAAGTTATTTCGATTAAAACACACATTTTAACATGTTTAACTAAACAAATGAACAGAACCATAGCATTGCATGTGTACTGATCAACTTAGTGCACATGGTCTTGACCATTTTGGTGTAACAGTTCTATACAGAGGGAAAAATAATTAGTTAACACTATAAGAGCCATGTAGCTATCTGGCTCCAATGATGTCATTGCTTAACTGATTGTTGGCCATGTTAGAAGCAGGTAAGGCAGTTCTTGAGGCCATGTTCCAGCCTTTCTGGACACTCATGTTATTCTTGGTATGACACAAACTACATTACAGTCCAAAAAGGACACAGTCTCAGTGTTTTAGCACTCTGGATATTATCAAGTTACTACAGTTATGGTTCAGGGTCTTGGCTTGTGGTCTTGGTGTTTTTTGCCACATGTGTTCTATATGTACATATTGCAGGATTTTACAGTTCTGTATTGGTTCCACCGACATGTTGTAACAAAGAGAGCAAGAAAATTATCCTTTCTTACACATTCCTTTTCTGTAATACTTATTAGGTATTATAAAAGGGCCTGAGAAATGGAGCTTTTATTGGCTGCAAACATTCTAACAAGCCTTATGTTAATCTTTTATTAACACACATGTAGAGCTTAGCCATATGCTGAACAAGGTTTAACACTGTTTAAAATGCTTTTATTATAATACAATAAGGCACTCCCAGGGATTATGTTAATGGTCAGTTAATCACTCTCCAAGGGGCATGTGGCACTCAGCTACACCTCATGCCTGGGTACACCCCCTAGAAGGTGATTAATAGACCGTTAATACACCCTGGTCATGCCTCTCATTGCTTAATTGTCACCAAGTAAAGTATCTGATATACTGAGAACCCAATAAAAATTAAGGAAAACAAATAAACAATATATTTAAAATAAAAACGTGTCCTGTGAAAATATTGTCCTCATTGCTTTCCATATGTATTACATTTCAAAGGCATGTTGATAGGAAATTTAGTATTTTTCCATATAACGTTTACATTTTCGTATGTACCACAGTACCCATTATCCGAAGCTGGTTGAGATTGAGGTTGTCCCCCCCAACCTTGGCATCAAAATTACTCCTCTGCCGGAGCAGCTGCACAGGGAAGGGAGCTGGATGTCATTGTCCACCTAGGGACAAATGACCTGGCTAAGAAAGGGATTAGAGAAGTGCAGGAAGAGTTTGTGGAATTGGGGAGGGGCCTTAGTCAAGTAGCACGCACGGTAACCTTCTCGGAGGTGCTACCCATCTATGGCATAGGAGAGGCTAGGGTGTTCCGTACCATGGGATTCAATCAGTGGTTGAAAAACTGGTGTGAAGCTCAGGGATTTGGCTTCATTGGAGACTGGGGGTCCACCTGGAGTGATGCAAGCCTATACTGGCATGATGGGCTGCATCTGTCCGGGAGGGGAACCAGGATCCTAGGTGATAGGTTTAAATGCTTCATTGGCAAGCTTTTAAACTAGCCAAGGGGGGAGGCACTGGAAAGGAGCAGGAAAATCCTAGCCCCCAAACAATCACAGTAGTAAGTGTGGCAAACACCAACATGGAGGTGTTGATAGGAGAAGAGCAAGGGTAAATGGAGAAAGTGACAAAGGCAAGAAGGACAGGGATGGGGCAAAAGGGGGTAAGGCCATCAGAAATGGAGGTAATGAGTACCAATGCCCGTAGTCTGGGCAAATAAGCTCCTGAGCTGGTGGCCTTAATGGAAGAGGGATGCCTGGATATCGTAGCAGTCACAGAAACATGGTATACAGAGAACCATGACTGGGATGTTAACATACCAGGGTACATAACCTACAGGAGAGACAGGCAGGGGAGAAGAGGGGAAGGAGTAGCTCTCTATGTAAAGGAAGGGATAAAAGCAACTGAACAAAAGAGTAAACAGGGAGGAGAGAAGGCACTGTGGGTCACCTTGGAGACTGGAAAGGGCACCACAATCCACACAGGGGTTGTGTACAGACCCCCATGTCAGGGGGAAGGAATGGACAAGGATAAGATGGAAGGAATTCTTAGAATGGCAGAGAAAGGGGAGATACTGTTGATGGGAGACCTGAATATGCCAGATGTTAACTAGACACATTGCTGCAGCCACATCCAGAAACAGGAGCTATTCTTGATGCCCTACAGGTGGCAGTGCATTAGACAGCTAGTTCTGAACCCACTCGTGAGGAGCAATCTTAGACCTTCAGTACTCTCAAACGGGGGAGTGAGAGGATCTCAGATCTAGAAGTAGGTTGCCATCTGGGGACAAGCGACCATCAAACAGTGTGGTTCACGATAAACTCAGCTACAGAGTCAAGCCATACAAAGACAGAAGTACTGGACTTTAGGAGGGCTGACTTTGGCAAATGGGAGTGCCTCAGAAAGCACTAGCAAAATGGACAGGAAGGAGGGTGGAAGAACAATGGGGAATATCAAACTGCCATCACAGACGTAACAAGCCTGTGTGAAGCAAATAAACAAATCAAAACAAAGAAAAAGCCACTATGGTTCTCAAGAAGTGGCTGTGAAAGTTCAGAAAAAGAAAAGATAGCATTCCGGAAGTATAAGGAAACACAGAAGGAGCAGGACAGAGAACTGTACCAATTAAGGCAGAAAGAAGCAGGGAAGGAAGTCAGAATAGCAAAGGCCCAAACCGAGGAAAAGATAGCCAACTCAGTTAAGAAGGGATAAAACCTTTTATAGGTACATCAGGAGGCGAAGAAAGACAAAGGGAGGGATAGTGAGGCTGAATAGAATGAACGTGGGTGGGCAGAGGGGACAGTGAAAAAGCAAGAATACTGAAACAAATATTTCTGCTCAGTATTACAAAAGAGGAGAAGTACCTAATCCAATTAACAGAAGCACTCTTGATAGGGAGGTCGATTCCAGTCCTTTCACAGAAGAAAGGGTTCTGAAAGAACTCTTAAAACTGAAGGTGGACAAAGCAATGGGGCCTGATGGAATTCATCCCAAATTCTAAAAGAACTAAAGAAGGAACTAGTGACACCACTGGCTACTCCTTTTAACAAATCATGGGAGGATGGGTGGTACCCGAGGACTGGAGGAAGGCAGATGTGATTCCCTTCACAAAAGTGGGACCAAGACAGAGCAGGAAACTACAGACCTGTTAGTCTGACCTCTCTGGATAGGGAAAATGATGGATCACTTCTAAAGGAAAGAATTGTTGAGTACCTAGAGGCCAGTAGGAGCACAGGATCCAAGGCAGCATGGATTCACAGCGGGAAGGTCATGTCAGATGAATCTAATAGATTTCTTTGACTGGGTGACCAAAGTAGTAGACCAGGGAGGGCTGTGGACATGGCCTACCTAGACTTTAGCAAGGCATTTGACACAGTCCCACACAAAAGATTGATAGTCAAGTTAACCAGCCTGGGAGTGGGTCCCAAGATGACAGCCTGGGTAAAAATTGGCTGGAGAATAGGACACAGAGGTAATAGTAAATGGAGTCCACTCAGAAGAAAGGAGGGTTACTAGTGGGGTACTTAGGGTTCAGTATTGGTCCAGTCCTTTTCAGTGTCTTCATCAGTGACATTACAGAGAGGACTGGAAGGAAAAGATGCCTTTTGCAGATGACACAAAGATCTGCCACAGGTTGATACACAAGGAGGCATGGAAAGGATGAAAAGGGACTTGGCAAGGTTGGAGGAATGGTCAGACGTATGGCAGCTAGGATTCAATGCTAAGAAGTGCAAGGTAATGCACCTGGGAAACAAAAACCCAGGAGAAAAGTACACAATGGGGGTGAGATACTAACAACAACAAAATGGAAAGGGACCTGGGGTAATCATATCAGATGACCTAAGGTTGGCAAGCAATGTGAGAAGGCAGTAAGGAGGGCTGGGGGTATACTGGGATGTATAGGGAGAGGCATCAGCAGCAGAAAACAGGAAGTTATTATCCCTCTGTACAGACAGTTGGTGAGACCCAATCTGGAATACTGTGTCCAGTTCTGGAGACCCCATCTCCTCAAGGACATAGACAGGATAGAGGCAGTCCAGAGGAGGGCAACTAAAATGGTGCAGGGTCTGCAAGGAGAAATAGAGGAGTAGAGACTAAAGGAGCTTAATATGTATACCCTCGAGGAAAGAAGGAGAGGGGGACATGATAGAAACTTTCAAGTACCTCAAGGAATCAACAAAGTCCAAGAGGGTAGCATCTTTCAGAAAAGAGACTTTGCAAGAACAAGGGGACACAATTTGAAAGACAGAAGGAGGGCAGTCTCAGGGGCAATGTGAGGAAGTATTATTTCACAGAGAGGGTAGTGGATGCATGGAACAGCCTTCCTGAGGATGTTGTGGGGTCTAAAACTGTGGGAGAATTCAAGAATGCATGGGACAGACATAAGGCAATTCTTGTGGGGGGCAGGAAGATAAAAGCTGTTGGTTAACTAGGATCTGCGGCCTATCCTGTAGTAGGGAAATGGGCAGACTAGATGGGCCTAGCGGTCCTTATCTGCCATCAAAGTCTATGTTTCTATGTTTCTATGTGCTCAGAATCAGTCTCTACTCAGAAGAAGACATCCTTCCAACATTCTTCACTTCAGGAAGATCATCCATCAACTCATCCCGTCCGTTTGTGTGTCCATGAGTCGAGTCCATCAAATCAGTCGTACAAGTGGTACCCGCCATTTCTTGTTTTCACAGCTTGAGCGTCGTCCGCGAAATGCATCATGACAGCAGTGCCAGTGTCGTTCATTATGGTTCCTGTTCCAGATGTCCTGAAGTTGGGCAGCCCTCTACAGAAGAAAGCTCATCTTGGAGAACCTGTTCTGCGCCCCCACCTGGTCGTTCGCTGAAAGTCGAGTCCGTCGAAGCCCAGTCTGGGACGTGTCCGCCGTTTCTTTGTTTTGTGTTAGTTCCTGACCTGAGGATTGCAGAGTTAACCATCATCTCTTGAGATTCTTATGGTTCCTGGTCCTGTCAGAGTTCCTTCCGAGTCCAGCTGGCCCTTGGAGTGCTGCAGCATCAGTAGGATCATGGTAATCCTCCATTGGATTCATCGCCACGCAGATCTTGGTCTTTCTTCATCCTTGGCAACCCTAGAAGTGGGTTTTGGCCGAGGAACCTCTTGCTTCAGTGTGTGTTATTTCAGGAACCATTTGCTTTGGTTCTACATTCCGGCAGCCTCGGAGAGAGTGGGCTTTTGCCGAAGATATATGGTCTGTTTACCAAACCTCTCACCACCCCAGTGGCCTTATCTAGGTCCTTGCTGGGAATTGAGATTAGGGTTCTACAGTTCTGTTTTATTTCCCTTGTAGCTACCAACGAAGAACGACGGTGTACACGAAGACGCCGGATCTCTGGACCTTTGTAAAATTCTGGACTGTTTTGTAGATGTATGATGCTGATCACCCTAATGTAGTGTTGAGTAGCCTAAGACTAGAGTCTTGTTTAGAGTATAGAATACAGTATAAACTAGTATCAGAATAAGACTGGATTCTTGTTTAGAGTATAGAATACAGTATAAACTAGTATCAGAATAAGACTGGATTCTTGTTTAGAGTATAGAGTACAGTATAAACTAGTATTAGAATAAGAGTGGCAGTAGGCCCGAAGTTTATGCTTGTAGAGGTAACCATAAAAGTGGTAGATTGAAAGTGTTTCAGTGTAGCCCTGTTATAATTTGCCCTATTGTTTATCGGGCAACCCCCCTTCCTCCTTCTTGTGACTGTGTTTGTCTACCCCTTGGTACCAAATAAAACGCCCACTCTTCGGGCATCGAAAATACTAAGTCGACTCCTGCCTCTCCTTGTCTGGATAGCAGTTATCCTATCAGAAAATAATTCAGACCCTGGGTTGCTCATCTTCTTCTCGAGCGGCCCATCACACTACTGAGAGAGGAGAAGTGATACTGGTGTGGGAATTCAACCTCCCAGAGATAAACTGGAGCACACAAACCACGGCAACAATAAGAAGCAGGGATTTCTTATTGGCCCTACAGGGCACAGGACTAGATCAGCTTGTTAGAGCTCCAACAAGGGGTGATGCCATTCTCGACCTGGTTCTTACAAACAGTGAGAGGGTAAAAGAAATAGGGGTGGGTTGCAATATGGTAAACAGCAACCACCGTATGGTCAGATTTCAAATATACACTACGGAGGATACCTGTCACTCAAAACTCAAGGTGCTAGATTTTAAGAAGGCTGACTTCCAAAAAATGAGAACCAACCTAAAAAATAACTTAATTGAATTAGAGGAGGAAGAGGTTCAAGTCATGTGGGGAAGACAGCAATCAAGATGGCCATGGACCAATGATCCAGGAGGGTCAGCAAGGAAAAAAAAAAAAAAAGAAGAAATCCTATATGGTTCTCCAAAGAAGTGGCAACCATAGTAAAGAAAAAAAGAAGACATATAAAGCATACCAAGAAACTAAGAATGAAAAAGACTGGGATTCATGCAAAGAAAAAAATTAGAGAAGCAAGCAAAAGGATAAGACAGGCCAAAGCCTAGATGGAGGCAAAGACTGAAGAAGGTGCAACGATAGGTGATAAATCCTTCTTTAGATACATCAAGGAAAAAGGAAGGCAAAAGGAGGAATAGTGATGATTGCCACAAGGGAAGGGAGGATAGCAGCAGATGACCCAGAAAACATAGAAATCCTAAACAGGTACAGTACTTCTGCTCAGTGTTTACCGAGGACAATCCAGGAAATGGCACAGCACCCCAGGTCTGGGGTTGACACTAGCCCCTTCACAGAGGCCCAAGTAATGGAGGCGCTGAATAAACTGAAGGTGGACAAGGCCATGAGACCAAATGAGATACATCCCAGAATCTTAAAGGGAACTGGGGAAATATTTGGCAGCCCCTCTTGCAAAACTATTCACCAAATCCTTGGAGAGTGGAGTGGTACCTGAAGACTGGAAACGGTCAACAGTAGACCCACTCCACATATTGGGCAGCAAGGAAGAGTCAGGAAATTACTGACTAGTAAGTCTCACGTCTATAGTGGGAAAATTGATGGAGTTGCTGTTCAACAGAAGATTATAGCATTCCTCAAAGCCAGTGGGCAGCAGGACCCAAACAGCATGGATTCACAGTGGGTATGTCATTCCAAACAAATCTGGTCGAGTTTTTTGACTGGGTTACAAAGGTTGTGGATGACTGTGGGGCAGTTGATGTGGTCTACCTGGACTTTAGCAAGGCATTCAACTCAGTTCCACACAGAAGGCTTGAAAAGAAGTTAGACCACACAGAAGGTGGACTGAAAGCCATAAAATAGGTACAATATTGGCTGCAGGGCAGAACCCAGAGGGTGCACGTAAATAGAGCATTATCGTCAGAGGGCAGGGTAACCAGCGGAGTACTCCAGGGCTCAGTGCAGGGGCCTTCATTCTTAAATGTTTTCATAGCTGACATTGCTAATGGACTACAAGAAAAAGTGTGTCAGTTCACGGACGACACCAAGATATGCAACAGGGTGGACACCAGTGAGGGAGTAGGCAAGATGAAATCAGACCTTAAGAAACTTGAGGAGTGGTCTGGAGCATGGCAGCTGAGATTCAACACCAAAAAGTACAAAGTCATACATGTAGGAAAAATAAATCCAAAGAAGGCATATTACTTGGGAGGGGAAAGACTAGCTGCCTCAAATAAGGAGCATGATCTGGGAATGATGATCTCAGATGACTTGAAAGTGGGACAACAGTGTGAGAAGGTGTCACAGAAGGTCAGTGGAATTCTGGGATGCACTGGGAGGGGAATCATGAGCAGGAGGAAGGTGGTGGTCCTGCTGCTGTATAGAGCACTGGTCAGGCCACACCTGGAGTACAGTGTCCAGTTCCAGAGGCCTCACCTGAAAAAGGACATTGACCGGATAGAGATAGTCCAGAGAAAGGTGACAAAAATGATGCAGGGATTGCACCCGATATCATATGAGGAAAGATTGAGTGAACTAAACATGTATTCACTGGAACAGAGAAGGGAGAGGGGAGACATGATCAAAACATTCAACTACATAAAGGCATAAACAAGGTGCAGGCACAGGAATTGTTTCACTTCAAGGAAGGCAGGAGAACTAGGGGGCATGATTTGAGATTAAAAGGAAGGAAGTTCACTAACAATTTCAGGAAGTTCTTCTTCACAGAGAGGGTGGTGGATGCATGGAGTGGGCTGCCCCCAGAGGTTGTGGGGGCTAACACGGTGGGGGAGGTTCAAGAATGCAAGGGATAGACACAACGGATCCCTTACACTAAAGGGCAGCTGGGGGGAGGGTAGGAAAAGACAAAAACTCAGGGCAGACTAGATGGACTCTGTGGTCTCCTTTTGCCATCACCTTCTATGTTTCTGTGTTTCTACATAAAACACAGAATCTGTCTGCAGAAAAAGACCTGTAGGTCCTTCATGTCTGCCCATTTCTGCCTAACTGCTATTGAATGAATAAGAGCTCGAGCTGCAAATTTGTTTCTACTGGAGAATCAAACACCTTATGGAGCTAGAAGTGCTCAGGGGTGGTATAGGGAGTCACCGAGAAATATTCCATGCCATATGGAAAGTGGTCAAGTTGCTGGCCAGATGTGCCATGCAGGGAAGAAGTCCAAGGCTGGTCGGATGTGCTAGGCCAGGGAAATCCAGAGAAGAGTACAAGTTCGGGATGAGTGGCCAGAGTGTTTCTAAACCTGAGGGTTTCAGTGTAAAGAGGATGTGTTCTGATCTCCAAAAATCTGCATTACCAGGAGTGCAGCCCCGTGGGGGTCCATTTATGCTTTATTGTTCCATTTTGTTGTGAATAAAAGCCTCATTCTAGAATCCCACTCCTGGTTTGGACATTACAGTTATTGCTTCCTGTGTCCAGAGTTACTTGGGTGCCCCTGACTAGAAGTCAAACCTAGCCAAAATGCCAAGCAACAGTTTTCTCCCCAAACCCAGGTCCCAGGTAGGGGGTTACATATGGAGGCACCACGCAGTGCTAATAACACAAAAATACCATCAACCTAAATGTGGGATTTCAAGTCACAGACTCTCACAAACCTTAGAGGCTAAAGTTAAATTCTTGGTTTGACTGATACCAAAAAGTCAACTCTTCCAGACTGGCTACATGGGGAATCCACTCTTTTCCCTCCCCACACACATATATACACATTTAAAACAATTTCCTGGCTCCTCAGGACCTGATAGGATCTTTTTTTTTCTTTGTAACAAAAAAAAACTCTTACTCACCCCTGGGTGGAGGACAATGAGGGAGAATTTTAAAAGAAATAAAATACAGGGAAGAACATTATAATGAATGGTTTCTACCCGTTGAACAAATGATGAGACAGTGGACCAAGTCTTGAGATCCTGAGAGATAGATGCTGACACCGACTCGTAGTTGAATAAATCTAAATGATCCAAATTACGAGGACTAGATATCTCCAGACACCACAAATGACTTATTTTCCAACAAATAGGATACAACTGAAGAACAGAATCTGAGGAAGAGTAGTTAAATGTCAGAAATTCTGTTTAGTTGGTGTGTAGGCAGAAACCAGTCATTTCTTCAAACCAAGAAAAGCTATCCAAAAGAGCCTGAAGGGGGTAGGTGAGGTCAATAAGAGTAAGAAGAATATCATCAGCAAACAGGGCAATTTTGTAGTCCAGGCCTCCCAAGGGAATACTGTGAATATTCAGAGCAGTACAGACAGAGATAGCAAGAGATTCAATATATAAAGCAAATAAAAAGGAGAGAGAAGGCATCCCTGATGGGTGCCCTAGCCCAAAGAAAATAAAGAACACCTGCCATTATCTCTAACTAAGGCAGACAAGGGAGAATAGAGGTGTTGAAACATAGCCACAAATTACTTGGGGAACCCATAAGTCTATAATAGGGACCATAAAAAATGTCAAGACACAATCAAAAGCCTTCTCTGCATCCAAACTGGCCAGGACCAGGAGGATTGAGTGTTGTTGTGCATATTCAAGTGACAAAAAGGTGCATCAAATATTATCATGTGTTTGACGCTTGCGAACAAATCCCGCCTGCTCACGGTCCAGCAGGGAGGGGAGAAGGCGTTCAAGTCTAGAAGCCCAAATTGACATAAAGAATCTATATTTGACATTCAAAATAGAAATAGGGCAATATGAAGTAGGTAACGTATGATTCTCGCCCAGTTCAGGTAGTGCCATGATGATTCTGTATTGCCAGGAGGGCATGGCCTGACTGTAACATATAAGAAAATCATGACTATGCTGCATCAAAAGTAACTCCTGAAGGGAAGAGTTTTATAAAATCCAGATGGAAAACTGACTAAACCAGGACATTTACCTGATTTCACAGCTTTAATACTAGCACAGATTTCGGCCTGGGAAACAGAGAGAGCAGGAATTGAACATGTGAAGAAGAGAGAGAGCAGGATAAGGGATCCTCGATAAAAAGGATTGAACAGAGCTATTGGGTGCTGGATGAGAATATATGGAGTATAAAGAAGAATAATAGGAGTGAAATATTGAAAGAATTTCATCAGATCAGACCATAAAAGGCTCCTGCACACAAGCATGGAGCTTAACTACTGTAGGTGCGACTCGGGGTGAACGAAGGTGATGGGCCAACTGTTTTGCTCCTCACGTCCCCCCTTCATAGTAATGTTGTTGCAAGTAGAACAAAGCATGTTCTACCTTCTGGTCAAGAAAATACTTTAGTTGCTGCTGAGACACAGAAGTTTGATCCTGTACTGAGGTGTCATATCTACCCCAAGCAGATTGTAAAGCACAGAGAAACTGGTGCAACTCCCTAATTTTAGCTTCTCTGGGACGATGAAGTACAGAAGAGTGAGCAATTATGGTGCCCCTAACTGTCTTCAATGTAGCTCATGAGATACTTGGAGAGATGTCATTTTTGTCATTCTCCTGTAAAAATAAAGGAATTAATTGTGTCAGTTTGTTTATAAAGACAGGGTCCCAAAGAAGAGCAGGATGAAGTCTCCAAAAAGTAGAATGAGTAGGTTTACCTAGAAAGGAAGCAAAAAGTGAAGCATGATCTGAAAATTGAACAGGGCCATGATCTACTGCAGACACTGTGTCAACATGCTCCATAGTGGTGAAGAAATAATCAAGTCTAGCATGACTCCCATGCCAGAGAGAATAATGAGTATACTGCAGAGCATGGGGTGAAAGAAATGCCAAACATCCACTAAAAACAGAGAAAGAAGCATTTTGCTAAGATATCTATTAGCAAGTGAAAACCATGGAAACATAGAAACACAGAATTTGATGGCAGATAAGGACTGCTTGGCCCACCTAGTCTGCCCAATTCCCTACCAAACGGATAAGCTGCAGATTCTAGTAAACCAACAGCCTACTTCCTTTTACCCCCCACTAGAATTGTCTTCTGTCTGTCCCATGCATTCTTGAATTCCCCCCACTGTTTTTGACTCTACGACCTCCACAGGAAGGCTGTTCCATGCGTCTACAACCCTCTCTGTGAAGAAATACTTCCTCACATTACCTCTGAGCCACCCCCTCTATCTTCAAATTGTGCCCCCTTGTTCTTGCACATCTCTTTTTCTGAAAGATGCTACCATCTTGGACTTCGTTGATTCCCTTGAGGTATTTGAACATTTCTATCATACCCCCCTGTCCCTCCTTTCTGCGAGGCTATACATCTTAAGCTCCTTTAGTCTTTCTTCATATATCTTCTGGTGCAGACCCTGCACCATTTTGGTTGCCCTCCTCTGGACAGCCTCCACCCTGTCTATGTCTTTGCAGAGATGGGGTCTCCAGAACTGTACACAGTACTCCAGATGTGGTCTTACTGTCTGTACAGACAGTCAACAACTTCCTGTTTTCTACTGGTGATGCCTCTCCCTATGCATCCCAGTATCCCCCCAGCTCTCCTTACTACCTTCTCACATTGCTGGCCCACCTTTAGGTCATCTGATACGACTACCTCCAGGTCCCTTTACATTTTTGTTATTGTCAGTATCTCACCCCCCATTGTGTACTCTTCCCCTGGGTTTTTATCTCCCAGGTGCATTACTTTGCACTTCTTTGCGTTGAATCTAAGCTGCCATACATTTGGCCATTCCTCCAACCTTGCCAAGTCCCTTTTCATCCTTTCCACCCCACCTTGCATATCAACCCTGATGCAGATCTTTGTGTCATCTGCAAAGAGACATACTTTTCCTTCCAGTCCCTCTGCAATGTCACTTATAAAAACATTAAAAAGTATCAGCCCCAGTACTGAACCCTGCGATACCCCACTAGTAACCCCCCTTTTTTTTCACTGTGGACTCCATTTACTATTACCCGCTGTGTCCTGTTGTCCAGCCAGTGTTTTACCCAGGCTACCACCCTGGGACCCACTCCCAGGCTGGCTAATTTCTTTATCAATCTTTTGTGTGGGACTGTGTCAAATGCCTTGCTAAAGCCTAGGCAGGCCATGTCCACAGCCCCTCACTAGTCTACTACTTTGGTCACCCAGTCAAAGAAATCTATTAGATTTGTCTGACGTGACCTTCCTGCTGTGAATCCATGCTGCCTTGGGTCCGTGCCTCACTGGCCTCTAGGTACTCAACAATACTTTCCTTCAGAGTGATTTCATTATTTTCCCTACCACTGAGGTCAAACTGACAGGTCTGTAGTTTCCTGCCTCTGTCTTGCTCCCACTTTTGTGAAGGGGAATCACATCTGCACTCCTCCAGTCCGCAGGTACCACACCATCCTCCCATGATTTATTAAAAAGGGTAGTCAGTGGTGTTACTAGTTCTTCCCTTAGTTTTTTTAGAATTCTGGGGTGAATCTCATCAGGCCCCATTGCTTTATCCACCTTCAGTTTTAAGAGTTCTTTCAGAACCCTTTCTTCCGTGAAAGGACTAATATCAACCCCCATCCAGAGTGCTTTGACTGGATTAGGTATCTCCCCTCTTCCATTGTGAATACTGAGCAGAAGTATTTGTTCAGTATCCCTGCTTTTTCATTGTCGTTCTCTGCCCAACCACCTTGCTCAGCCTCGGTATCCCTGCCTTAGTCTTTCTTTGCTCCCTAATGTACCTATGAAAGGTTTTATCCCCCTTCTTAACCGAGTTGCTTATCTTTTCCTCGGTTTGGGCCTTTGCTATTCTGACTGCCTTCCCACTTCCTTCTGCTTTAACTGGTACAGTTCTCTGTCCTGCTCCTTCTGTGTTTCCTTATACTTCCTGAATGCTATCTTTTTCTCTCTAATCTTCCCCGACACTTCTTTTGAGAACCATAGTGTTTTTTTTCTTTTGTTTTGATTTGTTGGCTTCACACCAAGGCTTGTTGCCTCTGTCATGGCAGTTTTGATGTTTCCCCATTGTTGCTCCACCCCACCTTCTTGCCTGTTTGCTAGTGTTTTTCTGAGGCACTCTCTCATTTTGACAAAATCAGCCCTCCTGAAGTCCAGTACCTTCACTTTTGTATGGCTTGACTCTACAGCTAAGTTTATCATGAACCACACTGTTTAGTGGTCGCTTGTTCCCAGATGGCTACCCACTTCAAGACTGAGATCCTGTCTCCATCCCCATTTGAGAGTACCAGGTCTAAGATTGCTCCCTCCTGAGTGGGTTCCAAAACTAGCTGTCTGAGGCATGCCCCCTGTAGGGCATCGAGAATGGCCCTGCTCTTGGATGTGGCTGCAGCAAAGGTGCTCCAGTTAACATCTGGCATATTCAGGTCCCCCATCTGCAATATCTCCCCTTTCTCTGCCATCCTAAGGATGCCTTCTATCATTTCCTTGTCCATTTCCTCCCCCTGAGATGGGGGTCTGTATACAACCCCTGTGCATATTGTGGTGCCATTTCCAGTCTCCAGGGTGACCCACAGTGCCTCCTCTCCTCCCTGTTTACTCTTTAATTCTGTTGCTTTAATCTCTTCCCTTAAATAGAGAGCTACTCCTCCTCCTCTTCTTCCCTCCCTGTCCCTCCTGTAGATTGTGTACCCTGGTATGTTGACATCCCAGTCATGGTTCTCTGCATACCATGTTTCTGTGACTGCCACAATATCCAGACATCCCTCTTCCATCAAGGCCACCATTTCGGGAAGTTTTTTACCTAGACTATGGGCATTGGTACACATTACCCTCCATATTTTTATGGCTTTATTTCGGAAAAACCTTGGAGGGCTGAAGCATCAAGATTCGGGTTTACAGTAAAATTCTGTTCCCCACTCTATAATAATTGTCCCTGCATATGTTCAAGTAAGAGTATTAGCTCCAGGAGGAAAATACATTTTAACTAAGGTGAGCGAGTCACCATATATAAGGTACCCATAACAAGCACATACCATCCAGCCTTATCCTCAAAAATGCGAGATGCTTCAAAAGCAAGCCACTGCAGACCTAGAATCAGAACCCCTCTCCTCTTGCCCACGCAGTGGGATGAAAAGAATACATTATTAAGGCTTAAATTATGACGTTTTGCACATTCAGTAGTAGATAAATGGATCTCTTGTAGAAATAAAAAAAACGCCTGTTGCTGCCTGAAATATTGGAGTAAGTGAGTGAGCTTCACAGGATTATGTATACCATTCTCATTGAAGGACATAATTTTAGTCTGTGAGCAAATATGGAAAGATTAAATGCAAAAAGACTACCTAGAAATAGCCCATGAAAACCAAGTCAGAAAAAAATGAAAAAAATAAAAGACCGAAGCACTCGACTCCTTTAAAAACTGCAAGAAACACTTCAGTCTTTTCAATACCTTTGCGACAAGAAACTGCATTTCAAAAAAGACCACTAGAAGTTCTTTCAAATGCAAAAAAAACTTCTCCAATCTATGCATAAGCATCCAGCTCCATCTATCCCCAGTACCACTTCACCTATCAAGGTATGGTTTACGAAATCTATTAGGAATGCCCAATCAGATTATACCTTAATCGACAGGCAGCATTGGGAGCATGACCTCTCAGCTACTGTTTCTTCTGAAGCCTGGGTAGGTTGCTGGAGGATGGCCCACTTAGTGTGTAGGGATACTAGAGGCCATTTGATCCATAAGAAAGTTCTGCATTACTGGTATCGTACCCCACCTCCAAGTTTTGTTTAATCTTGGAGTCCCTCCCACAGGCTATTGTTGGAGGTGCAGCTCCCCAGGCGGCAACCTGCTACATATCCTTTGGTCCTGTCTGGCTATCCAAGAGTTCTGGAAGGTGATCCAGGATTGGTGCCAGAAAATCCTAAGCATACAGATACCACTATCACCTCTGGTGTTCGTTTTAGGGGATCCTACATAGACTCCTTCCCTTAATCCATTTCAAAAGAAATGGCTTGCCGTAGTTGCCACAGAGGCCAAACACCTTATTCTTCAGTGCTGGTGGTCTTCATATCTATCATCCCTTCTCCCCTGGAAGCAAGCAGTAGGTATCCTAGTGCATAATGAGAGACTCAGCCATCTGGCTACTAATAAATATCATGACTATTTATGAATTTGGTGTCCTTTTTTATGGCCCTATGATGCCGCCATCACAGCGATGGATTTATGTCAACCACAATTTGCGGTCGACATAAATCTGACTGGAGACCCCAGCTGTTTTTTCATCGGGGGGCTTCGCCCCTGAACCCCCATGCAGGAGGCTCTACCCCTCCTGGATCCCCAATCTCTAGGATTCTAACTCCGAGTTGGAGTTGAATCAGGGAGAGGGTGCCGAACCAGGAGACAGAGTGCCAGGGTCTCGGAAGGACTATTACAGTGAAAATGTCGATGTTGTCGGCATCGACGTTTTTGCTGTAATAGTGTCACCATACAGGGGGCATACCCTTTTTACCATATATACAGTACTAGGAGAAGTAACATGAATTTTGTCCTCTGTGGCACTGCAGATGCTTAACTCTCACAGCTAATGAACTGTTTGTGCTTCCTGGATTCTCCACAGTCTCAGTTTGGTCATCTCATATCCTTCATATTTATTGTTTACATAATACTTTTTCTTTCTCTTTAGACTGGTGACGATCAATATTTCTATTTATTGTTTTTTTCTTTTGACAGATTTGTATTTAAATAGATTTGAGGTCTGTTAGTATGCTGATTTTGTTGTTTGCATATAATATGATGCTTCAAATTTGGGATGTGCGAACCTGCTCTGCCACACTTCTGACTGGACCATCTCGGCTCTCACCGGAAAAACTGAGCCTTTAATGGCTAGACCCGAATTGTGATTTGGCACAATTTGGAAGTGTGATCTGGTCCAGAAATAACACTTTCACCACCAGTACTGCATACAAGTCACTAAACAAGACAGGGCAGGGTACAGAAATAAAAAAATATATATTTTTTCTGATGTCTAATGAATACTCCCAAGTCCCTGGAGCCTGGACCATCACATGACCCACAAAGATAAACACTTGTGAGACTGGGGCACTGAAGGGAGCCAACCAATGAGTGTCTCTGTTCTGTGATTGACTCATGTTCTATCCAATCCTGTGCGTCAGCCACAACATGACAGCCCTAGGAAAAAGTGTATCAAGCGCACTTGGGGCTTTTCATTGAATGAAGACAGTCATGTGTGTGTGTGCAGACAGATTTCCCCCAAGAAAGGCTAAAACAAAACAGTATTTTTAATTTTCTTCTTTCCTTAGTCATAACGAGAGAGAGGGAGAGTAGAGAGACCAATGAACACAACAGCAGAGTGCAGACATTGTAGCAGAGTACTCTGCAAAAAAATCATTAGAAAGAGAGAGAGGAGAGGGAGAGACCAATGAATTCAATAGCAGACAACAGCAGAGTGCAGACATTGCAGACTCCACAGTATTTATCTTATTTTATTTATTTATTTAAGGTTCAGATTAATACCTTTGAGACAGAGGCTCATTTACAAAGGTTCTAAGTCAGGTGGCACAATACAGAGCCATTGAGTTACATTAGTGAAAACATTGTACAGAGAGGGGAACAAGGGTGACACTAGACAGCAATAAACATATGAAAGTGAAACAGCTGGTGGCTACATAACAAAAAATACAGGTTACTAAGTGTAATGAACAGGTTTCTAAGTGCAATTGGGCAGAAACAGGCAGAGCGATTAGAGTGCATGGCAAAGCAACCACTTGTCTGCGGTAGTGAGGAATTGCCAGGTAGGGGAATTAGAGGGTCTAGACAGATCCAGGACAAGGACGATATAAGTTGGGGGGCAGCCAGGAAGGTATTGTCAGGTGGGGGGTGGGTGAAGTGGGTGGGAGAAGGGTAGGGGAGCTGTTCAGGGCAGTATGGGGTGCTGGGGAATGCGGAAGGCCCGCAGATGACATTGATGAGGGCTAACAGTTGCAGGTGGTCTCACGTGCCAGCATGTTGCGGAGTCCAGATTTGAAATGGCTGATTTTGCTGGTTTCAAGGAGATTAGTAGGTAGGTCATTAAGCCATTTAGGGCCCCTGCAGGAGAGGGATCATTGTGCGAGTGTGGTACGCTTAAAAGGCACTAGGAACACTCCTTTGGCAGCACTTCCAGTGTTCACAGTTGGTTGGGTGTAGTTATATAGTCTGGAGGTGGACTCAGGCATAAGGCCAGGCAATGCTTTGTTCCCCAAGTAGACAAACCTGGTATTTGATTCTGTGGTGGAGAGGAAGCCAACCGGTGTCCGAATACAAAGTGCATGTATGTGTCTGATAGTCAGCACCCAGGACCAGGCGGCAGGCCTTGTTGAGGAGGGTTATGATCTTCTTCAGGGAGGTGTCAGAGTCAGCACCATAGATCACTAGACCACAGTCAATGGTAGATAACACAGAGCTGCACGTAACCAGTTTAAGAGCCTCCAGGGGCATAGATTGTCTATGAGAACTCCCAGTTTGGTGTTAGCTGTTTTGATGATGTGTTCAATGTGTTCTGTGAAGGAGAGCATGTCATCAAGGTATACTTCAAGATATTTGAAGATGCTGACCTGCTGTAGCAGCTCACCTTTTTGACTTGTTTTGTGTAGGGGCCCATGCTTTTTCCTGTTTTGTGGTACTGTGAAGAGCATACACTTGTCTTTTTTGCAGTTGAGTAGCAGTTTATGGTGGGAGAACCAAGATTCTAGCCACGTAAAACTGGCCTGTAGGTCAGTGGTTATAGTGGTGATGTCCCTACCAGATGCAAAAATGACTGCATCATCAGCATAAAGCACCATTTTTGCTGGGCAGGCAACAGGTAGCGAGTTTATGAATAGACTAAATAAGAGTGGACCCAGTATGTGTCAGCGTGGCTCAGTTGGTAGCACACCCGCCTCTGGACCAGAAGGTCGTGGGTTCTCGTCCCACACCGGGATTGGACTTGCACCTAAAACTCGCTGGCATCTGAGTGCAGTATTGGGGGGTGCTGTACTGCTGGGGTGTGCCGTCCTTCGGATGAGATGTTAAACCGAGGTCCCTTCTGCCCATCCTGGTGTTGTCCTGGTGGGTGTCCAGGTGGAAGTAAAAGAACCCAGGGCACTCTTCGCAAAGAGTAGGGAACATTCCCAGTGTCCTGGCCAACATTCCCTTTCCCATAAACCGGTTCATGCAATTATCCAGGCTGTGTGTGGGTGATGATGTGCGATATGGCTGCCACCACACATTCAGTCACTTCATTACCAGTCTAGCATTGCTTGTAAAGCACTTGGATGTATGAAAAAGCTCTATATAAATACTGATTCTTCTTCTTCTTCTTCTTCTTCTATGTAGCCTTGGGGGACTCCAAGGCTGACCTCCCTAGGCTCAGAGAGAATGTTAAGGATCTTCACACATTGTGTTCTATGTGAGAGGTAGCTTTTGAACCAGGTAACAGTGCTAGATGAAAGGGCTATGGAGAGGAGACACTGTAGTAGGAGTTGGTGGTTAACGGTGAGGTCAATGAATATAGATCCTACTGCCCTTCCATTATCCAGAGCCTCATAGATCTGTGTAGTGTAGTCTATCAGGGCTGTTTGGGTGGAGTGATGTTTATGGAAACCGTGCTGCTGCGTACTTAGGTTGTATTTCTCTAAATGCTCAGTAAGTTGATCAGATACTGCATGATCCAGGGCTTTGGAGAGAGGTGGTAAAATGGAGATAGGGTGATAGTTAGAGATGCAAGCTTGGTCTCCACTTTTGTGGACCGGTATGACGCACACTGCCTTCCACTTGTCTGGGAATACACCCAATCATAGGGATGTGTTAAAGATTTTTGTAAGTGGTCCATCTAGCTCATTTAGTGTTAGGGCTACTAGCTTCATGTTGATGGCGTCACTCCTCATCCTGGTCTTGCCCAGTGCCACTTGACGTACCATTTGGTCTCAGCCTTGGAGAGGTGTCTGAAGTAGAAAGGCAGTGGGCCGTTGGGTGTAGTAGGAGGCGGGCTCAAGTTAGGGGGCTGTCCAGACTGGGGGGAGGGGAGGTATTCCCCGGGGAGCACAGCACTTAGGTCCGTGAAAGCAGTATTAAATGCATTCGCAAAGTCACTTGGATCCTGGAGTGTCCCTGATGGGGTAACCAGAAGATCAGAGTGTGCCTTGGTGGTCCTGCCTGTAAGGGATTTCACTGAGTTCCAGAATTCCTTTCCATTTCCCCAACTCCTGTTTAGAAGGTCTTTGTAGTAGGAGGCCTTGGCCTGCCTGATAAGTGTTGTGCATTTATTTCTGGCTGCTTTGTAGGCAGTGAGGTCGACCATATTCCCTGATGCTTTGGCCCTATGCCAGAGGTTGTCTCGGAGTTGCATAAGGACGATTAGGGTTCCAGAGAGCCAAGGGTTACTGACCCCTCTTGCTTTTTTTGAGCTGTAGGGGGCGAAAATATCACAGGCATTTGTAAAGACTGAGCAGAAGTAGTCTAGGGCTTGGTTACTATCTCTGGTGGTGTCAGGAGGTGACCAATCAATTTACCTTAGGTGCTGTCAGAAATATTCCAGCAGACTGGGTCTTAGCATGCGAGTTCTGGTGTTCTGAGGTGAATGCTTTGTGAACTTATTGGACCAGGTGCACATAACTGAGGAGCGGTCACTTAGGGAGTCAGGTAGAATAGAAACCTCTGCGTTATGGTCGGAGCAGGTGGATAGGAGCCAATTGATAAGTGTACTCAAGACGGTCCTATAATTTATCCTTGTGGCTTGTGTGACCAATTGCGTGAGGTAGAGGCTAGATATTTTGTCTCTAGCTGCTGCTGCATCTTGGGATTGCCAGTTGACATTGAAGTCTCCAACTACAAGCTATTCCCAGTTTTGACTGATAAGCCCTTGGTTACTAAAGAAGTGATCCAGTCCGGGCCCCTGTTTACCGGGGGTAGATATACTGTTGAGAGTATGAGGACCTTATTTTGCTGACCAATAGAGAGTTTAATACTGAGAATTTGTGCATCCTTGCTATGCATACTGGCCGGTAGGACTTGACCCCTTATATCAGATTTGATGTAGACCAGGCATACCACCCCTCTTGGGCAGCCTATCCTGCTTGAATATGGTGAAACCATCAAGGGCTATTGCAGTATCTTGGGAGACAGCCACTTCTTGGTGAGGGCAATAACATCCGGTTTGATCGATTCCACCCATGCCTGGAATTGTGGGAGCTTAGGCATGAGGCTTCCAATATTCAGGGATACTATCCTTAGATGGCCCAGCCTAGTGTGTCTCCTGCTGGGGGACATCCAGGGCCTGGGTTTGGGTGCACATTGCCAGACAGTATAAGCAATAGGAGGATCAGTTTTCTGAGGTATCATGGTGACAGCAGCCAAGATAAGCAGGCTTGATTTTGCTTGCAGTTCCTGAGGTGTTTGTTGGAAGTTGCAGATGTCCACCCATGCAATAAGGCAGCTATAGATAAAAGACTAGGTACCAGTAGCAAGTATTGGTTATGGGGGACCTTAAAGGCAGTTGCCAGGAGCTGGTCAGAGGAGGTACCCCTCAAGTTATTCAGGGGTTATGTATAAGGGGAGGTTTTGTAAGACTTCAGCCAACAGACAAGAATTAGGATCAATGTCCAGCGAATACGAGTCTGCTTTCTAGGTAGATAGAGTGCGTGTCTGTAGGTAGGCATTTGGTGGTTGAGCTAAGCTAGTGGAGGAATGGGCAGAATACAATGGTAGGGACAGGCACAAACCTTAGTAGATGGTATTAGGTTCAGTGGTTGCTGCCCTTTAAGAGGGAGGTGTATGGAATGCGATACTCTCTGTATGTGTTGGTGGGTGGGCAGGGCCAAAGTGTATTTCATTAAGGTTGAGGGGATGGTGAAAATTTCACCGTGCAAAAGGTTCAGAGCACTACGAGTCCGAGCCCAGTTTAAAAACTGGAGATGCAGGGCAGCCTGGCCAACTGGTAACTCCTGGGTGCAGAGCATCCAATGAGGGCGAGTCCCTTGGTGGTGCCAGAGTTTCAGTCAGCTCTCAAAGCCTAGGAGAGCCGTGGCCATATCTGGTGGATAGTCTTGAGGGGAATGTGGCAGCAGTTCTCCTCGCGCCGTGGAGGCACTCCAAGCTTCAATTCTGGGCTGCGGGTTGTGGTGCAAGCCCAGTGAGCTGTGGAGAAGTACGCCTGTGGGAGAGAGGGAATGGATACAGGGATTAGATAGCCTGACAAGAAGAGGGAGGGCACAGTAAAAACAAAAAAGGGCAATCAATCAGGCTGAAAGGGGCTAGCTGGGGGGGAGCGGGTTCAAACGGCAGGCTTGGTGCCAGTAGAATTAGCAAAGTTAAATTTACAGACAAAGGGCTGTGATGGCCAGGGGGAGGGAATGGGGAGAATTGCAGACATGTAGAACCTGCAGTAAACAGTCCAAGAGTGTCTTTGGGCTAATCACTGTTTCTAATCTACAAATGCCTGGCCATACTACAGAACATAAAATGCTCTAAATATAGCTGCAGTACAAGAACAATTCTGCGGGCTAGACCCAATTATTTAAACAAGAAAAAATCAGTCCCAACAGGCGATCTTAGTCCTCTAGATTAAACTGCAGTACATGATCATTGCTACGGGCTAAACAGTTACTTAAACAAGACAGAATCTACACCAGTATGAGATCTTAGTGCTCCAAGTAAGAACAACAATACATGCACAATTCTAGGGGCTGGGAGTAAGCCCAGAAAATACTGCTAAAATGAAAATTTCACAGAGCAAAAGGTTCAGAGCACTACAAGTCTGAGCCCAGTTTAAAAATTAGTGATGCAGGGCAGCCTGGCCAACCGGGGAACTCCTGGGTGCAGAGCATCCAATGAGGGTGAGTTCCTTGGTGGCACCAGAGTTTGAGTCAGCTCTCAAAGCCTAGGACAGCTGTGGCCGTACCTGGTGGATAGACTTGGGGGCAGGTGGCAGCAGTTCTCCTCATGCCGTGGAGGTGCTCCAAGCTTCAATTCCAGGCCATGGGTTGTAGTGCAAGCCCAGAGGGCTGTGGAGAAGTGTGCCTGGTGAAGAGACTTGGGGGGCAGGTGGCAGCAGTGAAACACCGGATTTTTGTTAGCGAGAGAGAGAGAGAGAGGTCAACAAATTCAGCAGCAGACAACAGCAGAGTACAGAAAAAAAAAAATATATTATGGGGAGCTTATTGCATCATGCAGATTTTGAATGGGGGGGTGTCACCCATGTCTCAGACTCTGTGTTGCCCATCTTTGTGCTGTTCTGAAAGGTCATACTGCCATAGACTCTGTGTTGCCCATCTCTGTGCCTGAACTACTACTAGGTCATAATGGGTAGCACACCACCACAATGACAATTTTACAGCGAACAGCACCACAGCGACAAATCTCGGGAGGTCGCTGTGGTGGTCCGCTGTACAGCAATGCTACGATTCCCGGTGTTTTGCCCCCACCCCGAACCAACTCCAACTTGGAGTTGGTTATTTAGAGATGGGGTAGGGTGTGTGTGGGGGGGTGAAGCCCCCTGCAAAAAAACACTTCATCTTGACGGAAACAATGCCGATGGTCGGCATTGTTCCTGTCGCTGTCGGGGATATCGACAACATTGTTGTCGATATCTTGCCATGAAACCGGTCATAGTGCCATACAAATTGCGAATGGAGGGGGGTCATGTCTCAGACTCTGTGTTGCTCATGTCTGTGCCTGAACTATTACTAGGTCATACTGCCATAGTGTAGACTCTGTGTTGTCCATCTCTGTGCCTGAACTACTACTAGACCATAGTGCCATACAGACTGTGAAGGGGGTCACATCTCAGACTCTGTATTGCCTATCTCTGTGTGTGAACTACTACTAGGTCTTTTTGCTGCAGCATAGACTCTGTTTTCATCTCTGTGCCTGGCCCTGAACTATTACTAGGTCACAGTGCCATACAGACTGTGAAGGGGGGTGCCACATCTCAGACTCTGTGTTACCCATTTCTGTGACTGAACTATTACTAGGTCATAGTGCCTCATGTACAGTATGTTGAGAAGAGGGCATCTGTTTGCCCATCTCTGTGCCTGAACTACTACTAGGTCATAGTGCTATACAGATTGTGAAGGTGGGGGGGGGCATGTCTCAGATTCTGTGTTGCCCATCTCTGTGCCTGAACTACTACTAGGTCATAGTGCTATACAGATTGTGAAGGTGGGGGGGGGGGCATGTCTCAGATTCTGTGTTGCCCATCTCTGTGCCTGAACTGCTAACAGGTCATATTCTTTGTTCTCTGAGCTTGTGCCAAAATTAATTATTTATTTTCACTACAGCTCCCCTACCAATGAAAATATTTTTTTTTTATATACCTATTGGTATTCTTTTTTGTATGACCAGCAGTATAGTCTGGAGGTTAGAGTAATGAGTTGTGAATGAGTTTGATATGACAAAAAATAACCTAATCTGTTGGCTCCCTACAGTGCCCCAGTATTATGAGCGTTGCCTTTTATACAGTTTGTTGGTCATGATTCATGAAGGTCCATGCAGTATTTGATGAGACTGAAAAAAAAACTAATTTTTTTTTTTTTGGTACCCTGTACTGTCCTTGTTCATTGACACATTACTATAGAACTGGTGAGTTTTGTTTATTCACTTTTTACTGCTATTGGCTGCTTGCTGATCTTGACAACACAAAAATACGGACACAACATTTAAAAAAAAATAGTTTTATTTATTTTTTTAACAGAGAAATCTAAAAGAATAATACTGATGCATTTCTAATACTCAAATAAACTAAAACTAGGGGGAACATTTTCAAAGGAGATGCACCGGCGCATCTCAGGAATTGCGCAGTTGTATGATATTCAAGGTGTGGAGATGCGTCACGCATCTCCGGCTGTGCCCAAGTGCAGTGGTAATGTATGCAACGCATCTCCAGGGGGCCTGCCCTTGAATATGTGGCACATCCTCATATTCAGCCAAAATGTGCGGTGCATCTGCCCGCACATCTTGGAGATGTAATGGAAAAAGTTAGGCATGTAAAAAAGCACGCCTAACTGATAGCCACCCATAGGCGGGCTGCTGTACTGCACACAGCAGCACAGCAGCCACCAGCCCCAGGGTAGACAGACCCCATCCTTGAAACCTGACCGTATCTCAATAAATCATTATTCACTGTTCCCTGGTGGTTTAGTGGTACCCCCCTCTGTCACCTGAGCCCCAATAGTAGCACAAGAAATCATTATTCACTGTTCCCTGGTAGTCTAGTGGTACCCCCTTCCTTCCCCGAACCCCGATCGCATCACAAAATATCATTATTCACTTTTCCCTGGTAGTCTAGTGGCACTGCCCTCCAAGCCCTGAACCCCATTTGTGATAAAAAGATATATCCCCCAGTCCCATTCTCCAATAGTGTAAAGTACCCCTTCAATCCTGATCCCCATGCGAAATAATGAGAAAGTACGCCCCATCCCTTTTTTCCATAGTGCAGTGGCTCACCACCAACTCAGACACCCACATCCCACCTCCCTCCCCTTGTCCCAATATGGCCAGGTGGCCAGTCAGCCAGCAGGCAGCACAGCCCTTTGCACACCTCCACTGCTGCCCACCAACTGCACTGTCACTGAATGACAGCGTACTGTATGCAGTACAATCTCATCAGTCAACACTGTTGACAAATGGGCTTGCAGTGTGTACTGTACTCTCATTTACAACTTTTCACAAAGTTGTTATGAATGACACAGTAAAGTACACACTGCAAGCCCATTGGTTGACAGTGTTGACCAATGGAATTGTACTACATACAGTACGCTGTCATTCAGTGACAGTGCAGCTGGTGGGCCACCGGCTGACTAGCCGCCTGGCCATACTGGGAAGGGAGTGGGATGTGAGTGTTTGAGTGGGTGGGGGGTCACTATTCTATGGGGAAAAAAAGAGATGGAGTGTACTTTCTCTTTATTTCACATGGGTATCAGGATGGGAGGGTGATACTATACTACTGGAGGATGGGACTGGGGAACATACAGTATCCTTTTATCATGAATGGGGTTTGGGGCTAGGAGGGTGGTGCCACTAGACTACCAGGGAAAAGTGAATAATGATATTTTGTTATATGAACGGGGTTTGGGGCTGGGAGAGGGGTACCACTTGACTACCGGGGAATTGTACTGATTTCAAGGGGTATGCTGCAATCTGGCAATGGGGTTGGGAAGGGGGGCCACTAGACTACTGTAGGAAATGCCATATAACTATTTCTAGGGGTATGCCGTGATCATGGTTTGGGATTGGGAGGGGGGTGCCACTACACAATGGCACCGTGATGTATTGTGCTGCTACACAGCACTGGACATGGGGGGGAGGGAGTGTTGCAGGCTGCCCTGCGCATCATGCTGGTTGCATCCCTGCTACAGGCATGTAAATGGGGCCATAATGACATGCAAATTGCCCCTTTACACCTTGCATGCCTAATGGCCCCATGTGCATGTTTCAGTCTGAATATCTGGAATTTGGGCATGGTGCATCTGGGGATGCTCCGTGCATCACCATTCCAGGTATTCAGTCCATCCAGGGTGATGTGCTGGCACATTGTTGATGGTCCGCATTTGCGCAGTGTGCATCCATTGCTATATTCAGATGGGATGCATGATCGTACAAATCATTTTAATGTAGCACTGTAGTGTGCTGGCCCATATATTTGAGTGACGCATCTAGATGCACCAGAAAGCTCTCGAGCCTTGAATATGGGGGCCTAGGTCTACAATTCATCAGAGTAAATCACAACCTTTTAGAAATAAATCAGAGTCGGAATCAGAACCAGGTTATAGCTGACCTGCCCATCCCTACTTCAAATCAATTACTGGCCAATATCTTACTTCTATGTAAGGCACATATTATCTTTTCTATTGGGCTTATTTCACGACTTGTGTACCTGCATGCTGTATTGCTTTATGACATCCTGTAATGTATGTTGTAACATATAGTTCTGAAATCTAATAAAAATGTTAACTGCAAAAAAATAAAAAAGTATCACCAGCTAAAATAAACAGTTTAGCTGTAAGGCTTGACTGTTACTTACACTGTATAAATTCAGATATATCACAAAAGACTGTAATATTTCATATAAAACACTATTCATTTCAATGGCCTTTATTGTGCTATATTGTGACTCACTACAATATTAGGTACTGTATATGAGGCAGGCTATTTCATATCCCCTAACAAAAAAACAGAGATTTATTAGGGTCTGTGGTGATACTGTAGGTAGGGAAAAATGGGCAGACTGGGTGGGCCAAGAGGTCCTTATCTGCCATCAAATTCTATGTTTCTGTGTTAATATTCTGTATCAGTATCTACTGCAACTTGTCATTGGTTCAACTGTACATTCATTTTGGAATTTCTGCTAAAAATGTATTTAAAGTGAATGTGTAATAATCTTGAAAGGTGGCTGGTTTTAAACAGAAACAGAATTTGTCGGCAGATAAGAACCACCTGTTCCACCTAGTCTGCCCATTTCCCTGCCTACTGTATAAACTCCAGATCCTATTGATCTGCAGCCTACCTCCTCCTCCTTCCTGCCTCTAGTGTTTCTTCTGCCTATCCCATGCATTCTTGAATTCGACAACTGTTTTTGCTCCCGCAACCTCCTCTGGGAGGCTGTCCCGTGCATCCACCACCCTTTCTGTGAAAAAACATTCTCTCACATTGTCCCTGAGTCTCCCCCCCCAGCCTCATATTATGACCCCTTCTTTCCCATCTCCTTTTCTGAAAAATTCTGCCCTCTTGAACTCTGTTGATCCCATTGAGGAATCTGAATGTCTCTATCATATCCCCTCTCTCCCTCCTGTCCTCCAGACTATACATATTGAGTTCACTCAGTCTCTCTTCATGTGGTTTCTGGTGTAGCCCCTGCACCATTTTAGTTTCCATTTTCTGGACTGCCTCCACCCTGTCAATGTCCTTTTGGAGATGAGATCTCCAAAACTGCACACAGTACTCTAGATAATGCCTCATCAACTGCCTGTACAGCGGCATCATCACCTCCTGTTTTCTACTGGTGATACCTCTCCCTATGCACCCCAACATCCCACTGGCTTTTCTCACCACCTTCTCACACTGTTTGGCTACTTTCAGATCATCTGTTATAACTAACCCCAGGTCCCTTTCCATCTTAGTTGCTGTTAGTACCTTCCCCCCATTGTATATTCCTCCTCTGGGTTTTTGCTCCCCAAGTGCATGATTTTGTACTTCTTGGCATTGAATCCGAGCTGCCACACTCTTGACCACTCCTCAAACTTGTCTAAGTCTCTCATCATTTGCTCCACATCCTCTGGAGTGTCAACCCTATTCCAGATCTTGGTGTCATCTGCAAAGAGGAATAATTTTCCTTCAAGTCCCTCTGCAATGTCACTTATAAAGACATTAAAGAGGACTGGCCCTAGCACTGAACCCTGTGGCACCCCGCTGGTTATCCCCCTTTCTTCAGATTGAACTCCATTTACCACTACCCTCTGTGTACTGTTGCTAAGCCATTTACTGACCCAGTTTACCACCTTGGGATCCAGTCTCAGATTGCCTAACTTGTTAACTAACCTTTTGTGTGGGACTGTGTCAAATGCCTTGCTAAAATCTAGGTAGACCATGTCCACTGTCCCTCCTTGATCTACTACCCTGGTCACCCAATCAAAGAACTCTATTAGATTCATTTGACAAGACCTACCTGTTGTAAATCCATGTTGCCTTGGGTCTTGTGCTCCAACTAGCTTCTAGATATTCTACAATCCCTTCCTTTAAAACCTTTAATAGGTACATTAGGGAGCAAAGAAAGACTGAGGCAGGGATACTGAGGCTGAACAAAGAGGAAGGTGGTTGGGCAGAGAGCGACAGTGAAAAAGCAGGGATACTGAACGAATATTTCTGCTCAGTATTCATAATGGAAAAGCAGGGAGAAATACCTAATCCGGTCAATAAAAGCAGTCTAGATAGGGGGGTTGATAGTAGTCCTTTCACAGAAGAAAGGGTTCTGAAAGAACTCTTAAAACTGAAGGTGGATAAAGCAATGGGGCCTGATGGGATTCACCCCAGGATTTTAAAAGAACTAAGGGAAGAACTAGTAACACCAATGACTACCCTTTTTAATAAATCATGGGAGGATGGGGTGGTACCTGAGGACTGGAGGAAGGCAGATGTGATTCCCCTTCACAAAAGTGGGAGCAAGACAGAGGCAGGAAACTACAGACCTGTCAGTTTGACCTCAGGGGTAGGGAAAATGATGGAATCACTTCTGAAGGAAAGAATTGTTGAGTACCTAGAGGCCAGTGGGGCACAGGACCCAAGGCAGCATGGATTCACAGCGGAAGGTCATGTCAGACAAATCTAATTGATTTCTTTGACTGGGTGACCAAAGCAGTAGACCAGGGAGGGGCTGTGGACATGGTCTACCTAGACTTTGACAAGGCACTGACACAGTCCCACACAAAAGATTAATAAACAAATTAGCCAGCCTGGGAGTGGGTCCTAGGGTGGTAGCCTAGGTAAAACACTGG
Source organism: Neoceratodus forsteri (assembly GCA_016271365.2). Lineage (NCBI taxonomy): Eukaryota > Metazoa > Chordata > Ceratodontiformes > Ceratodontidae > Neoceratodus > Neoceratodus forsteri. Next base: position 562,784,670 of record CM057458.1, read on the forward strand.
TTGGACAACAGGACACAGCGGGTAATAGTAAATGGAGTCCACAGTGAAGAAAGGAGGGTTTACTAGTGGGGTACCGCAGGGTTCAGTACTGGGGCCGGTCCTTTTTAATGTCTTTATAAGTGACATTGCAGAGGGACTGGAAGGAAAAGTATGTCTCTTTGCAGATGACACAAAGATCTACAACAGGGTTGATACCCAAGGTGGGGTGGAAAGGATGAAAAGGGACTTGGCAAGGTTGGAGGAATGGTCAAATGTATGGCAGCTTAGATTCAATGCAAAGAAGTGCAAAGTAATGCACCTGGGAAACAAAATCCCAGGGGAAGAGTACACAATGGGGGGTGAGATACTGACAATAACAAAAATGTAAAGGGACCTGGGGGTAGTCATATCAGATGACCTAAAGGTGGGCCAGCAATGTAAGAAGGCAGTAAGGACGGCTGGGGGGGATACTGGGATGCATAGGGAGAGGCATCACCAGTAGAAAACAAGAAGTTGTTGGCCCTCTGTACAGACAGTTGGTACACTACATCTGGAGTACTGTGTGCAGTTCTGGAGACCCCATCTCTGCAAAGACATAGACAGGGTGGAGGCTGTCCAGAGGAGGGCAACCAAAATGATGCAGGGTCTGCATCAGAAGACATATGAAGAAAGATTAAAGGAACTAAAGATGTATAGCCTCGAGGAAAGGAGGGAGAGGGGGGACATGATAGAAACTTTCAAATACCTCAGGGGAATCAACTAAGTCCAAGAGGGTAGCATCTTTCAGAAAAAGAGATGTGCAAAAACAAGGAGGCACAATTTGAAGATAGAGGGGAATGGCTCAGAGGTAATGTGAGGAAGTATTTCTTCACAGAGAGGGTTGTGGATACATGGAACAGCCTTCCTGAGGAGGTTGTAGAGTCAAAAACAGTGGGGGAATTCAAGAATACATGGGACAGACATAAGGCAATTCTAGTAGGGGGGTAGGAGGAAGTAGGCTGTTGGTTAACTAGGATCTGCAGCTTATCCGTTAGGTAGGGAAATGGGCAGACTAGGTGGGCCACGCGGTCCTAATCTGCCGTCATATTCTATGTTTCTATGTTTAACAGTGATTCCATCATTTTGCCAACCACTGAGGTGAAACTGACTTGTCTATAGTTTCATGCTTCTACCTTGCTCCCACTTTTGTGAAGGGGTATCACGTTCGCCCTGTTCCAGTCCTCTGGCACTACTCCCTCCTGCAATGATTTGTTGAATACAGCTGTCAGTGGTGTCAGTAGCACCTCTCTGAGTTCTTTAAGGATTCTGGGATGTGTCCCATTCGGCTCCATTACCTTGTCCACCTCCAGTTTCAAGAGTTCCTTTAGCACCCTCTCTTCTGTGAATGTCCTGGTGTCCACCCCTCTTCCCTGTGTGTGTCTACTGGCTAATTTTGGTCCCTACTCCTCCCCTTCTTTTGTCAATACTGAGCAAATGTATTCATTCAGTATCTCAGTCTCTCCCATGTCCCCCTCCACCCACTCCCCCACCCCTCCTTTACTTAACCTCACTATCCTTCCCTTGGACTTTCTTCTTTCCATTATGTACCTGAAGAAGGTTTTGTCCCCCTACTTCACTGTCTGGGCTATCCTTTCCTCTGTTTATGCCTTTGCACTTCTGACTGCTTTACCCGCCTCCCTCCGCTTTGTCTGATACATTTCCTTGTCTTCTTCCCTTTGTGTTTCCTTGTACTTTCTGAATGCCAGTTTTTTTTCTCTCTAACCTTCCTTGCCACTTCTTTTGAAAACCACAATGGTTTTCATTTTCTTCTGGTTTTGTTCACTAGCTTCATACAAAGGCTTGTTGCCTCTGTTATGGCTCTCTTGAGGTTCTCCCACTGTAGATCTAATCCCCCCCCAACCCTTTGCCAGTGATTTCTTGAGGCATTCTCCCATTTTAGCAAAGTCTGCCCTCATGAAGTCTAGGATTCTTGCTTTGCATGGCTTGATTCTTCTGCTGTCTTTACCCTGAATCATACTGTATGGTAGTCGCTGGACCCCAGATGACTGCCCACTGATACATCTGTTATTCTGTCTCCATTTGTGAGCACCAGGTCCAATATTCTCCCCTCACAAGTAGGGTCCTCCACAAGTTGCATGAGGCATGCTCCTTGCAGGGCATCCAGGATTACTTTGTTCCTGGATGTGCCTGCAGCATAAGTGTTCCAGTTAACATCAGGCATATTTAGGTCCCCTACCACCAACACTTCCCCGTTCTCTGCCATTTTAAGGATGTTATCTACCATGACCCTATCTGTATCTTCCCCCTTGCATGGGGGATCTGTAGATAACCCCAGTGCGGATAGTGGTGCCATTTGCTGACTCCAGGGTGACCCACAGTGCCTTCTCTCCTCATTGCTTTCCCTTTATCTCTGTGGCCTTGATCTCTTCTTTGATGTAGATCGCTGCCCCTCCTCCTCCATTTTTGCCCTCCCTGTCTTTACTGTAGACCATATATCCTGGTATATTAACATCCCAATCATAGCTTTCTGTACACCATGTTTCAGTGAGTGCCACAATATTCAGATCTCCCTCCACCATCAAGGCTCCATGCATTAACATCACCAGAAAAACAAAGCGGTAAATAATATCGTGGGCAGCACATCATTGGTCAAACAGATCACCTGGTATAAAAGTTGCCAGGCAAAACTCCGCATTTGCACAGCCTGCAGTGTGTGGCCAGGGTCCCATGCAGCAGAAGCAGGAGGGTGGCAGCGTGCAGCATGTGGGGGTTGGGCCAGAGGCAGAGGGAGTACCCAGGAGACCAAAGATGGCACAAGCATCCCATAGAAGAGGGGATGCAACAGTGATCGTCAATAGAGGAGTATGGATGGCAGGGACAGAGGTACGGGGGATGTCCATGACAATTACAGGAGCACCACACCCCACATACAAACAGGGCATTGTACGCACAGCCAGAACCCAATAAGCCAGACAGGACTACCAGTTACACTGCAACTGTATGGACACAGGTGCCATGTCACATCGCCCCCCTCCACCCAGTTTAGTTATCATCCTTACAGTACAGGGGGAAGCGACTGACAGTTCCATGTCATTTCCATGCAATAAATTACAGCGTGGTCAATGTCAGTGTAGTGATTTTGTCACCAAACTGTACAGCATATATTAACTTCAGCTCATGCCCATCACATTGTACAGAGTACCGAGCACCGTCAGTACAACTTTCCCTCAGAACAATAAACTAAGCTGCATTACTGCTTCCTGCTTTAGTTTCTCACCCTCTATGCATTGCAGCTCTTTGTTCACAGAAAACAAATCCCACAGCGTTCCGTTCTACCCTGCATGCAGCTTTTTAAAGGGTTAGTTATAGTTTTCCTTTTTATTTTCTAACGGTATACGCATTGCAGCTGTTTGCTCATGCACTGTTATACCTCTGGGATCATTCACATATACTTCTGCATCATTTTAGACAGCAGCAGCAAACATTTGTATTAACATGTGAATATTTGATTTATGTACCTTGGTGTTAACCTCTTTGTGGTGCAGTTACCTCCATAGTGACGGAACATGTGCCTCGGTTTCCTGTATGTAGCAATGCGAACAGGTAAATAAATTAAATGCTGCGATGCACACAGAGTTCGAAAATAAAACACAGTAAAGAACACATTAAGAAGTTGCATGCATGGTAGAACAGGATGCTGTGGAATTTGTTTCCTGTAACTGTCTTTTCAGTCAGTGGGGTAATGGCTCATCATATTGCAGTCATGGACTTTCATGTCAGCGTGGAATACTATTGGGCAACTCAGTGTTGGAAGATTGGGTGGCATTCATTATGTGAATCGGTGTTATATCTGTGGTCGTTTGTGGTAGTTTCAGTGAGTTTTTGAATGGTATTAGTTTGGAGGTGAGTGGAAATGCTCATTTATGTTGCAGGCTACATTGTGACATCACCAGAATTCCCCAAATCAGTGTCGTAAGATGCATCACTTATGCTGTACAAGTTGTTAGCTCTTTTGTACAATTAGCGCCCATTCCATTGCAATGTTAATTCTGTGCTGAAATGCTTGCGCTGTTTTGTTTGTGCTGTATTGACATCATACCACAACTAACACGCGTACCTGAGGCTGCACAGGGGTCGCCCACCCTGCTGATGTGATGGACTGCAAGCAGGACTTAGAGGGCAACATGGGGACATGCATGGACTCCCCCATGTGCATCGCACCCATTCAGAGGTAATGGAGGGACACACCACGGGGCTTGTACCGCCTGCTCTCGACCTGCACAGATCTGTCTAAAAATGCTATTACTGGACTTTATTATTGTTTGTGATGTACTGGCTGCGATATTTTGTTCTGCGATGATATGTCCCGTGATGTTAACACACGGAACCCACCATCAAGGCCTCTAGGTCAGGGATCTTGTTACCCAGGCTGCGGGCATTTGTACACATGGCCCTCAGCATTTTGATGGCTTTGCCTCCTATTTGTACCCATCCTATCCTTTCCCTCAGTGCCTCCCATGACATTTCCCCCATTTCAGTCCATTGTGTTTCCTCATCCTTAGTATCTTTTTGTCTGACTACCTTCACCTGTGGGGGGAGGGGCAGTTAAGTTCTAGCTGCATAGTTCCACCTCCCCCATGGCTAGTTTAAATGTCTGCCAATGAAAATTCAAATCTTTCACTCCAGATTCATGTCCCCTACCCCAGACAGGTGCAGACCATCCCTCACGTACAAGTCTGCATCTCTCCAGGTGGGTCCCCAGTCTCTAATGAAGCCCAAACCCTCTACTCTGCACCAGTTCTTCAGCCATTTGTTGAATCCCATGGTGCGGAGCATGCTGGCATCTCCCATGCCATAGACAGGTAGCTCTTCTGAGAAGGTTACCATGTGTGCCACCTGTCTAAGATCCCTCCCCAACTCTGTGAACTCCCTCTGCATTGCCCCAACCTCATTGTCAGCCAGGTAATTTGTCCCTAGGTGGACAATGATGTCTGCCTCTCCCTCCAATGCTGTTGCCCCTGTGATCCTTAGGATTCCCTTCCTATCCCTCCAACTTGAGGCACCAGATAGGCACCTTACCTCTCTCCCTCCTCCCTTTCCACCCCCAATTCTACCCCCTAATAATAGAGTTCTCAACTAGGAGTTGCTTCCTTCTCCTCTGGGGTCCCTTGCCTTACCCCTGGGGTTTCCACTACGGAGGTTCCATGCATCCACCTTGTCCACCACTGCAGGTTCCCACATGGGATAGCCTCACTCTGCCAGAATGGCATAGGAGTTGTGGAGTGGAACCACAGGTGGTATGCATCTCTGCCCAAACTCCCTCACCCTCCCTGAGCCCATTGTTGTCCATCCATCCCTTTTTACTGGCATCCTTTGAGGCAGCAGGGTTGGCATTGGTGGTTCCTGAGTGGGGGAGGAAGACTCCTGAATCCTAGCCAACTCTGCCTGGAGACGAGCAACCTCCACTACCAACCCAGAGAGGTGCCTACAGATAGAGCAGCACCACAGCCTTCAGAATCTCTCCTGGAAGACTGCTGCCCCACAGTCACTGCATTGCACCACCATCATGTCTATTTTTTTGCCTTCGTTTTTCTCAGCTTTAGTCCATCCAAGTAAAAACATTTTTTTTTTTACACAGTCTCACTGCTGTGTCAGCAAACACACAGAAGACCTATTGCCCCTAAGAAGTACCCCACACATCTTGGTGACGACCTATGCTGACCCTGTCTGTGCTGGGTAGAGGTTCCCCCCTTCTTCCTTGTCTAGGTAGGAAGTGGTGAAATGTCTTTTGGGAAGTCCCTATAAAGATCCTGTCAGTCTTGGGATGAGTGGGCTGGGGATGGGTGGGAGGGATAATGGAGTAGACCTCACAGAGAAAGACAATCAGCTCACCTCCGGTACCTCCTGCTTGTTAGAGATTGGAAAAACAAACCAACAATCAGCCCAGAGAGGGAAAAAAATAACACCAATCCGCCCACTGTCTACCACAGAAGTTAACAGCTCTAGTCACAAATGACTGCAAATATCTCCCAACTAGATTACCTCCCTGGCAGATCAAAGTTACACTAAGTAAAGAACAATCCCCAAAACAGAGGCCCAAAACACTGACTTCTGCCTACTTACATAGGTTCCTGAATTATGACTTGAATTTAATGTACTCAATTAAATCACCTCCTTGCTTCAAGGTAGCTGGTAGCTGCTCTCCCTCTCAGCTCCTGCTCTTGTTTTACCAGCACTATAAATAGAAGTTCTCTGTCCACATGACAGGCAGAGCACTGAGATACATACAATATACAGTGCACCCTCTGTTGTCCGCCACCCTCCTTATCCACTGACCTGAGCTATTGTACCATTCTCTCTCTATGGAATTTCCCTCTATTATCCACCACCCTCTCCATCCACCATCTGCCAGCACTTTTGAGTGTACAGGCCTTATCTTTCTCATGTTATTCTCCTTCTGTTCTCTGCCATGTTGCTGACACTGACAAACTACATTATGTTCCCAATTTTTTGGCTGTAAATATCTTAATAAGAAATATTTTACAATATATTGCTGATGACTATGTTACCTTTGAGAATGGCTGTGAGGTTTTTAACAATATCATTGACAAAGAGATTACTGAAACTGTAAAGGACAAAGAAAATGAAGATTTCATATTAGAAGCAAAGGTGAATTTTAACATTGTTTTGCATATATGGGGGCTGGACTAATGCAGCTATCCCTCTACTGGTCCATCCTGACGAGTGTAGGTTTTTCATGGCTGTCAATGAAGTTAAAAATGTCCCTACTTGAGCAGGCTTTAGTCCTCTTTGTTTCAGATGGCCAGGTATGATTACCTGGCCTACATTAAGAGCTGAAATTACCTGGCACCTGGCAGTGCAAGCTGAGGAATCCACAAAAGACTCAATGTCAATCATTGTCACCCCATTGAGAGGATTTCCAACTAGTGTCCAAGCTGTGATCAGGGGTGGAATCCTGTTAAGTCACTAGCTCCCAGTGATCTGAGTTTGTGTCTTCACATGTGTATTGGTATGCCCTATCTTATTAAGGACAATGTGCCTCATTTTTCTAAATGTTGAGTGTCACAGCCCACCATTTCAGTGACAACGTTTTAAAGGTATATAGTGTCTGTCATGCAGGTGATGGATTTTATCCCACCCTGCCCATAGTCACTCCCTCTCCCTTCCCAATCTCCCAGCTCTGTACTTTCCCTGGACACTACTGCAGGCCAGTGAGCGAGGAGGACTTGGATGTTAAAATGAAATTAATCATGTCAAATAAAGCCAGACAGATTACCATCACTGATTGCTTTAAAGTTGCTTGATAATAAATGAAAAATGAACTAAACCAGATTTTAATAGTCATATTGTGTTGTTTAACTATTATTGTTACCAAACTGTACATAAATAAATAAAAAGAATAGTTAATGCCTAAATGTAGTTCTGTACTAATTTTGGTATCACTACAAAATACTGACACTCAGTATCCCGACATTCAGGATCCTGAGTTTGGCAGCCCTACACACACCCACCCAACAGAAGGAAGCTGGGGTAAGGTAGCAAATGTGACGAACAGTTACCCTACCCTAGTCAAGCAACACAAAGAAGGAGAAAATGTGGAAGCTGGCCAAGCTGCTCCCATGGCATGGAGGGCTAGGCCACTAGCAGCTCGACCAGCATGGCACAGCGGCTGCTGTTAAATCTCTGCTGATAACCAGCATAAGGCGCTTTCTGCCCTCCTGATGGAGAGGGGCTCTTGTCATATCAGTACCTGCTTCTAGCTGCATTATTTGATGTTCATTATCTCTCATGGTAGGCGCTCATGTCATGCAAATACATGCTTGTACTTTCATTTATTTTTTCTCTTTCGTGATGTTATGTGATGTTATTCTACCTCTCAATGCTATTATGTATCTTGCTGCCATACTGCCTACTTAACCATTTTAAAGCCGTTTGTACCATATGCTGTACCACCCACTTGTTGAAGCCTGTGGCTCCTGTATGTTACCTCAACTCTGTATTATATTTCTTATGTACTCTGTAACCCACCCGGGTTGCACCTGAAAATAGGCACTTAGATGTCTAGAGTGCTTACCTGGTTCACAAAAGCAAATAAATAAATAAATCTGGATTCTGTTCCCAGGAAGGAAAAATTTTAGTTCATGCTGTTGTTGTCCCCGTAACTTTTTTAACCTATTTCAAGGTCTGCTCCCCCTCGGAGTTGGTTATTTTAGTTACGGGGGGTGCAGGGGGCTTGCTCCCCGCATTGTATTAAGACCCTGTCAGTCTTCTGACAGTCGGTCTCCTGAACTCAGGCTTATGGAGTTCAGGAGACTGACTGTCGGGATTTCATAGTAAATCCCTGATTTTCCTATATTTCATCAATGCAGCATAACACACCACTGTTATCCACCACCCTGTATTATCTGCCAAAAAGTTAATGCACCAAAGCTGGCGGACAGGGGGTACACTGTAAGGCACTGACTATTGAAAAAATCCTGGTTAGATACACAGTACAGTACCTCCAGGGGTTCAGTTAATTTATTTTTAATGGAAGTCTGAAACTTCTATGAGTTGAAATCTGGAAGTCATTCTGATTTTATGGAAGTCAATATATTTCCCAGATCCCACATTCTGAAAAATGATATTCTAGGAAGGATTGATTTATGACTGTTAATGTAAATATTAGTGGTACAATACAATTTATTGCAGAAAATCCATCATTTTTTGACTTTCATGCCCGCAATTTTGGAAGTCATCTAATTTTCTGTTTCACATTTGGAAGTCAATGGCCCACATATTCAAAGTGATGTGCAACAAAAAGTGGAGATGCGCTGTGCATCCCAAGAAATGCTCGGAGGTGCGATATTCAAATGTGAGCGATGTGCTATACAAATCTGAATGCGCAATCATGCAGAAACAATGTGTGCAGTGCAGCATAAGGGGGCTGGCCCATGAATGTGCCGTACATCCGCATATTCAACCAAAATGAGTGGCGCATATGCCGCGCATCACAAAACCGTGCCGCACAAAGTTAGGTATATAAGGACATACTCTAAATTGTCAAGCCACCCAGAGGTTGTATGTAGCAGTGCAACAACAATAGATGGGTCAGCATTTCACATGGCAGCTGTGATGGCTGATGTGAGGACATGGGCACAACAGCAACATGGCCAAGCAAGGTATGCCCACCAGAGAGAGTACCGGCCCAGTGTCACATTTGAACAGCTCAGTGACACAGACATCATGGGCTGGTACTAGCTCAACAGGACAATTCCAAGACAGCTCTGTGAGCTGCTCCATGAGGGTCATGAAGGCACTCACACACAGAAGTCACACCATGACGGTGGAGACAAAGGTGACAGCAGTGCTGTGTCTGCTCGCCACAGGCCCCTTCCAGATTCCAGTGGCTGACACCACTAGTATCACCCAGTCCACCATGTCCCACCTCCTCACCCAGTTCCTCACTGCTCTGCTGCCTCATGTTAGTGAGTTCATACCATTCCCTAGCACAGCAGCTGAGTGTACAGGAACAACGCAGCACTGGCACTGGGTTGCATGAATGCCAGGCCATTGACTGCACCCATGTGGCAATTAAAGCACCACCTGGTGGTGACAAGGAGGTGTTCATCAGCAAGAAAGGGCATTGCTCTGTAAACTTCCAAGTGGTGTGCAATGCCACAGGGTACATCACCAATGTCTGTGCCTGCTTCCCTGGGAGTGCACACAATGCCTATGTCTGCTATCAGACAGCTCTGTACTCTCGGTCTGAGACCAGAGAGATACCCAGCAGCCATCTTATGAGTGAGTGTCATATACCCCTATGACAGAGGTGCCCAAATGTCCGCAAAATGCACTGCACTGCTATAGGCTGTGCAGGGGTTGGCCCAGCATGAATGTACCGCTGCAATGGCCCACAGACATGCAGCACATGGGAGGGGAGGGAGCGTGCCAGAGGGGGGCCTGCCAAATGACTGACAGTAGACAAATGGTGGTACCATACTGGGTGGCCGTACACATGATGGACTGCAAATGGTACAGGCAACAGGGGTACTGGTAGCCACTGGCTGACCATGACACTATGTTAGGGGTAGGGCAGTGTGTTGCATTGGATGCTGACACCATTAAGTGGTATAAACAGGCCTCGCTTTAGCAGTGCAACACAAAGCAGATGCCATGCAGGCCATGGTGGCAGTGACAGTGGCCATACAAAAGGTAGGAGTGTGCCACAGAGGTGTGCGAGGGTGTATGCAAGTAGGAACCATTGTTTGGTGTACAGTGCCGACAGGGGCAAGCAGCAAACAAAGGGTGTTGGGGGGGGAGGGACTGCCAAGGATGTGTATTGTAGACTAACAGATCCCATTCCTCCATACAGGTGACAGTGCCTACCCCCTCCAGCCATGGTTGCTCACCCCCATACTGTGGCCCACATCTGAAGCTGAGGAGAGGTACAACAAGGCACACATCATGACTAGGAACATCACTGAGCGTGTGTTTGTTATGCTAAAGATGATGTTCAGATGGCTGGACAGGTCCAGTGGTGCCCTCCAGTATAGCCTAGACAAGGCCTGTGGCATATTCCTGGCCTATTGCATGCTACACAACATGACTATTGACCATGGAGTAGTTGTCCAGGTTCCTGAGGGTGACAGTGTAGAGGACAATGAGCTGGAGGATGAGGGTGGGTAGCCAGCGCTGCACCGGAGGAACCAGAGACTGGCCTGGCCCTGAGGGGTGGCAGCATAGGGACACCATCATGCAGGAGCATTTTGGACCCCAAAGGAAAGTGCCATAGGCAGCCATGACAGTGCAGGCATGCACACAGCCACAGGTGATGTGGGAACATGGGGAATCCCATGGTGATGCAGAGAGAACCGTTCACAGCAGCGTGATGTGCAGACACGTGTGCCCAAGTAACATGTCCACAGGATGGGCAACAATGCCAAAGATGCACACAGGTGGATGAGGAGCAATGGCATGGGTCAGAGATGGATCACTGTCATAGACCCACAACGGCAGGCCACAGGTGCTCTCATCACCCTTATGCCACCCCCACGACACCATGGCCCACATCCATGGCCTGGAAGCCACACAAACGGCATAAACATATCACGGGGGTAAGCATGTGGGGCACTGCATGGACAAGGTGAGGACAGCACACAGCCCTGAGCATGACCAGGTAGATGGTCACCCAGCAACAGCTGTGAGGCAACATGGGCAGGCCAACAGTGCTTTGGACACGTCAGTGTGTGTGCGCATGCAGCCACCATGGACATGTGCAAGGCCATGCACCACAGACATGGGCAACTCAAGTGTGAGCCTCCATGCCACACAGGGTGAGGGCTCTGCCCTGAGTTCATCGAGGCACAGGTCAGAAAGCCTAGGAAAACCAGGAGCAGTGATTTATTATTAATAACACTAAAATGAAAAAAAAAATACATTTGTTCAGTATAACTATTTACAAAGGAAGTATAAACAGAGAAAGTCCATCTGGGTTTTTTCTCAATTTCCAGTCTCAGTCTCTCTCAGTCTTTGTGTCTCTCTCTTGCAAGAAATTGCAGCTCTGTTTTACAAGTCTTTGCAACCTCTGCTCATTAACAGACATCCTGTTTTTCCTAAAATGTCCTTGTCAATTTCAGCAGGTGCAGCAAAAGAACATAGTGACCCAGAACTGAGCTTTTGTTTCAGGCTTCTCAGAGTTTGCATCCCAGCTTCTCAGTTTAACCCTCTGAATTCCAAATAGCTTTTTGAAATAATTTCAACAGTATAACTATATACAATTCAAACAAAGGGATCCCAGTATCAGTTACATTTCCACATAATGATTCACATATATTTTTATACCACAGATATGCAAGGGGGGATAAATGACAAAATAGCAAGAAAAGGCAGAGAGATAGCGAGAGGCAGACAATTGTGAAACCGTCAGAGTGATCAAGTCCTATGTCGTATGAGAAAATTTGGTTGCAAACCAGCTAGACAAGAGACAGGAAAAGAGAGAATAGAACAGATTCTTGCATTTAACTCTCTCATACCCCCTCTTTAAGAACAGGGAAAAACAGGTTTCCAAAATGTTCTGTTAAATTCCCATCTTACATTAGCTTATAACATTTACAGTTCGGTGTATATGTAGCATAGCAAACAGAGAAGTTTCAAATTTTTTCAACCTTCGGAATTCTCAATTCCTGATCCATATCTAGACAAAAAATCAGCATTGACATTCTCTTTCCCAGATTTGTGCATCACTTTAAATTTAAATGGATGTAGTGCCAGGTACCACCGTGTGAGTCTAGAATTTTTATCCTTCATTTGGTTAAGCCAACAGAGAGGATTGTGATCTGTTACAAGTACAAAGTCAGCTCCTAGTAAGTTAAACTTAAGGGACTCCATTTCCCGCTTTGCTGCAAGACATTCCTTTTCAGTGGTGAAGTACCTTTTTTCTCTGTTGTGCAACATCCTATTAACATAGTGAATAGGATGTGGGGCCCATCTATATTTTGACTCAGGACTGCACCTAGGCCTACCTCTGATACATCTGTTTGTAACAAAAATGGTTTCTCAAAGTCTGGGCTTCTTAAAACAGGGGCTGAACATAATGCAGCCTTAATGGCCCAAAAAGTTTTGTCGCACTCTGGGGTCCATTTCACATTATTCAGGTATAATTTTTTCATGAGTTCAGTGAGGGGAGTAGCTAACTGGGCAACATTGGGAACAAATCTCTGATAATAACTAGCCAGCCCTAAAAGTGATCTGATATGTTTCTTTGTTTTAGGGACAGGGCTGTTGGCTGCAGCTTCTATCTCAGAAACCTCTGGCTTTACTTCTCCAGTTTCCAAAACATAGTGTAAATTTCTGGTTTCCTGCATGCCTAATGCACACTTGGTAGGATTAATTGTCAGACCTGCTTTTTTGATTAACTGGAATACTGCTTGTAGGTGTTCCAGGTGGCCTTTTCAGTCTGGACTGTACACCATGACATCATCCAGGTACGCAGCACAATAACTAGTGTGAGGGGATAAAATTACATCCATGTACCACTGGAATGTATTGGGTGCGCCATGTAAACCAAACAGCATGGTGGTGAACTGATAGAATCCTATAGGAGTTGCAAATGCAGTTTTGTCTCTGGATTCTTTAGCTAGGGGGATTTGCCAGTAACCCTTGGTGAGATTGAGGGTAATGATATACTTAACACATCCCAGTCGGTCTACCAAATCATTTATTCTAAGCATAGGATAACTGTCAAATTCTGACACTTGATTAAGTTTCCTAAAATCAAGGCAGATTCTTACACCCCCTTCTTTTTTTTTTATAATCACTATTGCTGATGACCAAGCACTTCTTGGCTCTTCTATGATGCCCAGTTCTTTCATTTTTTGTATTTCCTTAACCACATCAGCTCTTAACCTCTTTGGTAATCTGTATATTTTTTATCTAATAGGGCGAGCATTCCTTGTCACTATTACTTGCTCGACCCCCTTTTACTCGTCCTGGTATTGTGGTAAAAGTACTATTAAATGTCTTTAGCAAGTTACATTTTTCTGCGGTTTGTGCAGAGGTTAAGGAAACATTCACCTTTATAGCATTAGCAGTTACTGTTTGTTCCAGTCTATCATACGCTACATCAATATCTTCTTTATCAGTTTCTGGTAAAACCAGCAAAACAGCTTTTGGTGTTTTTTCAACCCATTTCTTGAGGAGGTTAGCATGGTATATCTTAGTAGGATTTTTCCTATCAGTGGTCTCAATCTCATAGTTAACTGTGCCAGTATGTCTAAGCACTTTATAAGGCCCTTGCCACTTCATTAACAGTTTATTTTCTGTAGTTGGCAACAGTAGCAAGACCTTTTCACCTGGCTCAAAAACGTTTTCTTTTACCCCATGGTCATAATACACCTCTGCTAGTTTTTGCCTCTTCCTGATTACTATGGGCAATTTCAACATATTTTGCCAGCTTCTTTCTCAGGGCACACATATAAGATGTAATACTGTATATTGTTTCTGATGAGGGTTATCTTCCCATGCTTCTTTCATTACATCTAGTGGCCCTCTAGGTTGTCTACCATACAGCATTTCAAATGATGAAAAACCTGTTAATGCCTGTGGCACGTCTCTGTAAGCAAAAAGCAGGTAAGGTAAGTATTGGTCCCAGTCTTTCCCTTCCCCTTTTACAAACCTTGTTAACATGCATTTTAGGGTTTGATTCAAATGCTCAACGAGACCGTCTGTCTGAGGGTGATAAGGGGAGGTTCATATGGCAGTGATACCTAGTAGTCAGTACAGCTCCTTCAGTAATGCAGCACCAGAATTACTACCCTGATCAGTAATAATCTCTTTTGGTATGCTAACCCTGCTGAAAATTTTGGCAAACGCTGCCACATTTGGGGCTGTGACAGTATGCATTGGAACTGCCTCTGGGTATTGAGTAGCATAGTCACATACTACCAAAATGAATCAATTACCCTTTTTACTTTTGTCTAAGGGGCCAACCATATCCATTGCAATTCTCTCAAAAGGCACATCTATCAAGGGTAGGGGCACCAGGGCACCTTGTCTTTTTTAGTCACTGAGCTACATTCTGACACTCAGCACAAGAACTGCAATATGTAGCAACATCTTCATGAATTCTAGGCCAGTAAAATCTGTACAGCAATCTGGCAAGGGTGTGATCCCTACCTGAATGACCAGCCATAGGACTATCATGTGCTATCTGTAACAACTTAGATCTATACTTTTGTGGTATAACCAATTGTTTTATCTGTTCTTGTGTCTGAGGTTTAACCCAAACTCTGTACAGTAGCCCATTACATTTTTTAAACATAGGTTCACCTTGTTTTGGTTTCACCCCAGCTGCTTAAAATAACCCTGGAGAGAAACACTGTTAGCTTGTTCTGAAAGAAAATCACAATCAGTAATCAGTTTAGTTTCAGCATTTTCATATGTTAACACCTTATGTCCATCAGTCTTTTGTTGCCACTGTTTCTTCAGATGTTGTCTTTCTTTCCTGGACTTCTGGATCTTGGAGCTGTGCTCAGACTAGTCTGAATCAAAATCAGTGAAAGGAAAAGAGTCCCCAGCCTCTGAGATTTTCTTTGCCTGAGCTCTTGCCACCACAGCTGCTGAAACATCAGGATTTACTCCCTCTTTGATTAACTCAGTAAATTCTAGAAAGTAATTTCCAATAATGACAGGTACTACCCCCACTTTCATTTGTGTGACACCCCATTAATAGTCAGAGTCACTTGGCTGCTGGGATAGTATCGAGTGTCCCCATGGATGCAGATGACATCAGTACCTGGTCCTTTTGAAGACTGTTTTCACAACACTTCAATATGCACTACGGTCCGTCTTGTGGACATGTCCACCCACAGGAGGCATAACTCCCTTATGACCACCACATGCCAAACTGATTCCAACTCATCAAGGAGACCTACTTACAGCCACAACCCCTTCACGGCCTCTCTGAGCACCACCTGGCTCTCCATGGAGGCCTGCATGAGTGGTTTGTACTCCAGCAGTTCGTCATCAGGAAACATGTGTCTGGGGGTAGGCTGCCAAGCAGGGGGGATTGTGGCCTGTTGTGTGACTGCCACCTCCTGCGGCAGCCACATAGCTGGCCAATGTTGGCTTGCTGATAGGGTGCATGCACCCACACTGCATGCCGTGTCTGCCTGACCACATGCCTGGTCAGGCCATTGCTGGTCCCCATTACCCTCTAGCAGGGTGGCGCTGCACCCTGCCCGTACAGCAGCAGACCAACCCAGTCCACCTGCAGCCTGCACAGTGTCAGCCTGCATATGTTGGCCATCCTGCTGCATGTGGGATGGTCCAGAACAGCCACTGGTGTCAGTCATGGCCTGTGTGGTGTCCGGAATGGCAACAAGGTGGATGGTGTCAGGGATGATGCTGTCAATCTAGGTGCCATCATCATCCTCCATGCCCATTGTGAGCACCTCAAGGTTGTCAAAGCAGTCAGTTCCAGACAGAGAGATGTCATCAACATCATCATCAACGTCCCCCCCACCACCTGTGTGGGTGCGTCCACAGCAGAGGCCACAACACTGGCCATTGCCGTGGACAAAGGTACAATGCCTTGCTCTCCATGTGGCCATACCCATGAAGCTGCACTGGTCCCAAGATGTGATCGTTCTGTGGAAGCAAAAGACAGGAACATGGTTAGGGCTTCATGTCCATGGTGACAGAACAGTATCAGACACAGTGAGGTACACATGTGTTCACAGGTGTGCAGGTGTCAACACAAATGGGGGGTCAATGTGTGCAGGATACATGGCAGACATGCCATACTGCACAGAGTGGTTGTCAGGCAGTAGGCGTGTGGTCACCAATACACATTGTGAGGCACACCTAACAAGGTCAACCCCTGCCTACACACAACCCCCCAGTACATGCCCCAGCAGACTGCACAACAGCCATCATGTGTTACCCCAATCAACAAAATATGATGTCCACATATCTGCAACGTACACCACAGAGGTTGATACATACAGAACACCCAGAGGCCAGCAGTATGGCCCAGACACACTTGTGCAAGAGACTGCAAACAGAAAGGACCACATATGGTACTTGCCCACATCATGGCCAGGCACACCCATGTACAGAGCCCATGCTGCCCTACATCCAAGGCATGCATAGCCACACAGTGGCTACAGCTCTGTGGCCCCCCCAGTGCCATAACAACTGTATAACATGCCACACACCAACTGTGAACATCACATGCAGGACTGAACATGACCTGTGTATTGCATATTCACAGTGCAGCGATGGACCATCACTGGTATCAAAGCCACCTCCAGCTACACCCTCCACAGCCACACAGCAGAGGGTTGTGGCCATGAGAGCCTCCTGTGCTATCATGGCAGTGACCGTGGATGATCCCCCACCGGTAGTACTGTGATAGGCATGGGCCTGGGCCAGTTGCTCCTTGCAGCAGAGACATACACCATTAATGAGCTTGATGCACTCTTGTATCCTGTTGTATACCCCCTGTGTATTAAAGGACTCTGCCACCTCCAACCATCCCTCTGCCTGTTCCTGCTGAGTCCCAGTTTTCTGGCTCAGGAGGTCCTCACATAAAATGTAGGCTTCAATGATGGCCTTCAGCTCATCTTTAGTAAAGTTTGGTCATTGTTGACATTTGCCTGTCTCAGACTCCATACTGTTGCCTGGGGGGGAAACAGACAGGGACAGAGACAGGTACAACATCAGTGGCAGGTGCTGTGTAACATGCACAGTTCCAGGACAAACACACTGTAACAGATGAAAAAAACCTACCTTCAAGGCTGCAGTACCTATTGGTCACCTGTGCTGATAGAGGTGCAGAGCTGCTCCTTTATGGCCAGCACATGCAAATGAGCTGAATACATTCCAGTAATGAGATGCAAATGTGTGGAATAGGCACAGAATGTGTAATGAGGCAATTTGCATATCCTGACTGAATATTGCGATTTTGCGCTGGGCACATTCCAATGTACATCATGCATTTAATTGTGCACTGCATACACACATTGCACATTTCCACTGTTGCATGCGTGATAGCCACAACACATCAGTTCATTGTGCGGTTGCAGATCACTGATGCCGGTGTCGACAAATCGCGCAGACAAGACTGCATGGTGCACATGCATGGCAGGCATGTATGGTGCATGGTCCCTGATGTGCGCGGTATGGATGGCTGTGGATGTGGCATTGGCCAGTGTGACAACCCACCTCTCTCTCTGGGCTGAAACAGCTTTTAGAGAGGTTTGTGTCCTTGGGTATTTGCTGCCACCAGCTGGACTTTCCTTCCAGCACCTCTTTCAAGTGTACAAACTTGAATAATTAAACGTGCAATTGCACAAGTTAAAGTCTGGTAGTGTGTCTCTCTTGGGTGGTGGATGCTACACAGAATTTACCTCAGCCAGTGGAAACCAAATATTACCTTAGACAAATGACATCACAGACACAACTGTTGAGCAAATACATAGCTTTTTACTTAACAGAACGTGCAATGAGCATTTACAGGATATGTATTTACAACACAAGAGAATAACATTCATACAGGAAAAGTAAACAAATGTTTTTAAATAACAGATGGCAAAAGAAGAAGGCTAATACTGAAATATGCTATCACTAAACTTACCCTTCTCTGTCCTTACAAGAGACACTGGACCCTGTTCTAACTGCCAGCTCCCACGGACATAGCTACAAGGGTAGGCTCCTAGCTTATGTTTCCCCTCACAGCTTCCAAAGGCAAGAGAGCCTTCTCTGTCTTTCAGAAGGTTATATATTCTCTGGAGAATTGGTCATTCCTATTCTGCCTTTAAATGCACCAACCAACTAACATGTATGTATTTAATTGTCCCAATCAGAGTGAACACCTATCAGTGACCAAGTATATTCCCTTTTCACCTTAAGTTTATATTTGAATGATCCAATCCATTCAAACTGCCCTGTGTCAGTGTCTGCAGGTCTGTGTGTGTCTGGAGATGTCCACTGAGATTTATGACCCAGCTCTTATCTAGCAGCTAGGAATTCCACAAGCTGGATGCTGCTGGAGGATTTCAGCCTCAATGTATTTTTTCCACACTGCTAAAAAAATAAGGCACCTACAGAATCCAAACCATTAACTCTTTCCTTCCCATTTTTGTCACATCTCCCCCCCTCCAGATAATGAAGGTGTGTCCCTTGGGCCACCCCAAGTGACACAGCCATTCATGCAATTACTGGGAAGTGCCCAAAAGTATCCAGCCAGGCCATTAGCCCTGTCTAGATAGCCCATCCGCATTTGCATTTTGTTTGCCACTGCGATGCTGGATGGTCATGTTGTATGCCTGCAGTACCAAACTCCAACGCAATAGTTTACCATTTCGCCCACTGGACCTATAAAGCCAAATCAGGGGATTATGATCTGTGACCACAGTAAATTCTCTCCCATATAGGTAAGACTGCAGCTTCTTCAGGGCCCACACTATTCCCAAGCATTCCTTCTCAATTGTGGCGTATGCCTCCTCTCTGGGCAAAAGCCTTCGGCTGAAGTACATAACCGGGTGTTCCTCCCCCTTCTGGGTAACTTGGCTCAGCACAGCACCCAGCCCATGATCTGAGGCATCCACGTGAACCATAAACTTTAAACTATAATTAGGGCTAGCCAATACAGCTGGGCCACTTAAGGCCTTTTTTAGCTCTTGAAAAGCAACCTCACAACCTTCTGACCACTTCACTGTATCTGGCTTTCCCTTCTTGGTTAAGTCTGTCAGAGGCTTAGCCAGATCGCTATAGCGGGGAACAAACCTTCAGTAGTACCCTGCTGTCCCTAGAAATGCCCTGACCTGTTTCTTTGTGGTAGTAGTAGGCCAGGCCAGGATGGCATCAACCTTGGCAGGCTCCGGACGGATGTGTCCACTACCCACCCAGTGCCCAAGGTAGGATACTTCTGCCATACCTACCTGGCACTTCTCTGCCTTGACTGTCAGACCTGCCTTCTTTAACCTGTGGAACACATCCCTCACATTCTTGATGTGCTCATCCCAGGTCTGGCTGTATATGGCTATATCATCCATATAAGCCAATGCAAACTCACCTACCCCAGACAGAATCGATCTACAAGCGTTGAAAGGTTGCAGGTGCATTCTTCATTCCAAATGGCATTACCTTAAATTCGTATAAACCAAATGGAGTAACAAAAGCTGATCTTTCCCTGGCCGCAGGGGTCAGAGGTACCTGCCAATAGCCCTTTGTTAGGTCTATTGTGGTCAAATACTTGGCTCCCCCTAGTCGCTCCAGGGTCTCATCTGTTCTGGGCATGGGATAAGCGTCAGACTCTGTACAGCTATTAAGCTTCCGGTAGTACACGCAGAATCGTGTGGTGCCATCCCTTTTGGGGATTTGTACCATGGGTGATGCCCAGGGGCTACTAGATTCCTGGATTACTCCCAGTTCCAGCATCTCTTTGAGCTCGTCTTTCACAGTCTGCTTAACATGCTCAGGTACCCTGTAGGGGGACTGTTTCAGGGGATCCTGGGTCCCTGTATCCACATGGTGCTCTGCCATTGTGGTGTACCCCGGTTTCCCTGTGAATATGTCCTCAAATTCTCTCAGCACACTCCTAATTTCTTGTACCTGGGCTGGCGTCAGCTGTTCGGAGAGGGTAAGGTTGTCCACAGAGGATGCAACCCTGGCCTCCCCAAGTAGGTCCACCAGTGGATCTACCTCAGTTTCCTCCTCTGGGGAACTGCATACAGCAAGGACCATTTCCTCCCTGTTGTGGTAAGGCTTCAGCATGTTGACATGATACACCTTTCGTTTGCATCTCCTGTCTGGTAGCTCTGTCATGTAATTGACATCACTAACCTTTTGGACAATGGAGAATGGCCCTTCCTATGCTGCCTGTAATTTATTCTGTCAGACAGGGATGAGTGCCATCACTTGCTGTCCCACCTTATATTTTCTGGCTTGGGCCCCATGGTCATACCAGACTTTCTGCCGCTGTTGTGCAGTGGCCAGGTGCTCCTGAGCAAACCCCATGAGCTCCCTAAGGTGGGTCCTGAAGTTCAGGACATACTCCACAACAGACTCCCCTTGGGAGGCACGGTCACCCTCCCATTCATCCCGAATCAAATCTAGGCCCCGCACCTATGACCAAACAGGAGCTCAAAAGGTGAGAACCCTGTGGACTTCTGTGGGACTTCCCTGTATGCAAATAGGAGATGAGGCAAATATTTGTCCCAGTCTCTTTATGCTGGTCAAAAGTCCTTAGTATGGTCTTATGGGTTGAATTAAATCGCTTCACTAGACCATTAGCTTGGGGATGGTATGGGAGGTTTTGAGCTGCTTTACCCCACACTTCTCCCACAGACTACTCATTAACCCTGACATAAAACTGGCACCCCGGTCTGACAGTATCTCCTGGGGAAAGCCCACCCAGCTAAATATTCCCAACAGTGCATCTGCCACTGGTTCTGCCTCAGAGGATGTTAGGGCCACTGCCTCTGGGTATCTGGTGGCACAATCTACAACTACCAGGATATACCGCTTGCCAGTGCAACATGGGGTGCTCAATGGCCCCACTATGTCCACCGCTACCCTCTTGAAGGGTTCATCAATAATAGGCAGGGGCACCAACGCTGCCTTGGCCTTGTCCCCCATTTTCCCCACTCGCTGGCACTGTGGACAAGTCCTGCAATAATTTGCCACATCCTTGCCAGTACCAGGCCAGAAGAAATTGTTGGTTAGGTGCTTTTTTGTGCGCCTCACCCCCAAGTGCCCTGAAAAAGGGATATCATGGGCAAGGGCCAAAAGCTGCTGACGGTGAACCTTAGGGACTACCAACTGCTTGAGTACTTCACCATCTAGCCCTTCCTCTGTTGTACATTCTCTGTACAACAGCCCATTGTCCCAGTAAATGGACTCTTTACCCCCCTGAGAATGCTCAGCCCTATGAGCTATTTCCCTCAGTTTTTCCAGGGTAGGGTCAGTTCGCTGTGCAGCACTCAGCTACCCTTGTCTGACCCTTCCCAGTGCCCCTTCTGACGGAAGTCCTGTGGGCTCCTTTATTTGTGACTGGGGTTCTGGACTGCTGCTTCTAGCCAGCCCTTCCCCTGTGCTAGACACTTCCTCAGCTGCTGAGGGTGTGGCTGGACCACCCAGAGTCACTCCCTCTTCACCCTCAGAAGCTTGCCCTTGTGCCTGACTATAAGTTACAACACACACCATTTTTTTACTGGGGTCCAAATTCTTCCCCACAATCATACTTACAGGTAGGTCCTCTACAACTCCCACCTCCTTTTCTACATGGCCCCCTTCCCAGCTCAGGAAGACTCTAGCCAATGGCAATGGGACTGGTGGCTCTGTGAATGCCCGGACCTTGGAGTATTTCCCAGGTACCATCTGCTCTGCCAGAATGAGATCCTGCCTTACCAGGGAGATGTTAGCGCCTGTGTCCCACAGTCCCTGTGTTACTGTTCCATTAACTGTAATGGGATGCAGATTCTCATCAAAGGAGAGTGGTTCTTCAGACTGGACACACCCTACAAACACACCAGTGCTCTTTTGATCACCCCCTCTCCCATATCTCTGCCCCTTAACCAGTTTCTGAGGGCAGTTAAATCTCAAGTGTCCCACTTGATTGCAAATATGACATTTCTTGGGACCTATTTCTTGAGTCCCCTTAGAACCAGAGGGCTGTACTTTGGGCTCAGGTGCAGGCTGGTTTCCTTTGGGCTGCCCCCCATGGGATCCCTTATAACCATGTGCTGCCCCCCCCACCATAAGACTTACGTTGTGTGTGTGGCCGGCTAGACAGATACTCGTCAGCGCTTCCTGTCACCTCTGTGGATGAGGCACATGCCCTGTCTATGAGCCATACACGCATGTCCTCAGGTACAATTTTAAGGAATTGTTCTCTCACCAATACATCTCTAATCAGTTCCACAGTTGTTGCTTTAGCCACCTCCATCCACCTATCAAAGTAAGTACACAGTTGAACCTGCAGTTCTGCATAACTGTCTTCTAGGCTTTTCTTTAACTCCCTAAATTTTCTTCTATAAGTCTCAGAAGTTAATTCAAAATGTTTCAACAACACTGTTTTCACTTTATCATAATCAGCATAGTCTTCATTACTCATTTTAGCAAATGCAAGCAACGCTCACCCCGTCAGCAAGGGTGTGATATAAGTTGACCAGGAAGCCTTAGTCAATTTTAATTGATCGCAAACTCTCTCAAATTACCTTAAAAATAAATCAAGGTCATCTACCTCTTTAGACTGAGGGAACAATTTAGAATTCATTTTGGCTTCATGAGGTAAACTCACTCCACCATTACTCATGGTTTGCTGGCTGCGCAGGGTAATCATCTCCTTCTCGTGCTGTTGTTCTTTTTCTCTTTCTTTGCGTTCTTTCTCCTTTTCCTGACGTTCTTTCTCTCTGTCTGCCAGTCTCTTTTCTTCAAGTTCTTTCTCTGTTTCCTGTCTTCTGGTCTCTGCTTCCCATCTTTTTGTTTCAGCTTCAGCATCCAGTCTTTTCACCTCCAACGCCCTTTCTTGCAGCACCAGCTGCAGTCGCAGTGCCTCAAGCTGGTTTGGGGGGTCTACTGCCTCAGTTCCTGACTCACCCCCAGTGACTGTCTGCTTCAGATCAAGTGCCAAGAGAGTAGCCATGAGATCTGCCTTTTTCTTCTGCTTTAGACTTTCAGGCTGAATCCCCTTTTCCTGGCACCTTTCAAGAAGCTGTGGCACAGTGCGTGAGTCATACTCCATGGAGCTCATTCTCTACTGCTACACTTTACTGTGCTAACTAGAAAAAAAATAAAACTGTTGTACAAATGTATCCTCTTATATATCCTGTTTTGACTGCTAAGGGCAGACTCTGTATTTCAGTGTGCTATGCAGTCTGCTATCATCACCCCACCACTGCCAACCAATATATGACAACCCACCTCTCTCTTTGGGCTGAAAAAGCTTTTAGAGAGGTGTGTGTCCTCGGGTATTCGCTGCCACCAGCCGGACTTTCTTTCCGGTACCTCTTTCAAGTGTACAAACTTGAATAATTAAATGTGCAATTGCACAAGTTAAAGTCTGGTAGTGTGTCTCTCTTGGGTGGCGGATGCTACACAGAATTTACCTCAGCCAGTGGAAACCAAATATTACCTTAGACAAATGACATCACAGACACAACTGTTGAGCAAATAAATAGCTTTTTACTTAACAGAAAGTGCAATGAGCGTTTACAGGATATGTATTTACAACACAAGAGAATAACACTCATACAGGAAAAGTAAACACATGTTTTTAAATAACAGATGGCAAAAGAAGAAGGCTAATACTGAAATATGCTATCACTAAACTTACCCTTCTCTGTCCTTACAAGAGACACTGGACCCTGTTCTAACTGCCAGCTCCCACGGACATAGCTACAAGGATAGGCTCCAAGCTTATGTTTCCCCTTACAGCTTCCAAAGGCAAGAGAGCCTTCTCTGTCTTTCAGAAGGTTATATATTCTCTGGAGAATAGGTCATTCCTATTCTCCCTTTAAATGCACCAACCAACTAACATGTATGTATTTAATTGTCCCAATCAGAGTGAACACCTATCAGGGACCAATTATATTCCCTTTTCACCTTAAGTTTATATTTGAATGATCCAATCCATTCAAACTGCCCTGTGTCCGTGTCTGCAGGTCTGTGTGTGTCTGAAGATGTCCACTCGAGGTTTATGACCCAGCTCTTATCTAGCAGCTAGGAATTCCATAAGCTGGATGCTGCTGGAGGATTTCAGCCTCAGTGTATTTTTTCCACACTGCTAAAAAAATAAGGCACCTACGGAATCCAAACCATTAACTCTTTCTTCCCATTTCTGTCATAGCCAGTCTTCCTAATATGGCATCGCGGTGCAGCCATGCATGCATGAATGCAGGGGGCTAGACCTCTGTTTCCCATTTGGCCTGTCACTACCATGCTTGTGTAGTAATTCACCATGATAGTCCTATCGTGCATCCCAATGGTGCATGCACCAGCCGCGAGGGATTGACCATGTGTGGCCAATCACACAACAGGCGTGGCTCACAGGTCTATCGAAACTTGCAGAGGGGAGTACCACTGTAGCTGAGAGCATTGCAATGGCATGTGCCACACATGCAGCAGCCACCAACCCGCACTCCCAGAGGCAGGGGAGATTGAGCTGGCCAACCTGGTTGGCCTGGTGGTCCCCAGGGAAGGAGAGCTATTTGTCCAGGAGGAGGTGGATGTGGCCAGGTCCCATGTCTTGGCCGACATATCCAGATGCCTCACACAGCAGACTGGCATCCTCTAAATGGGGGAACAGTGCCACCATAGGTATAGTGACCGGGGATGCAGGGACAGGGCATGGCTAGACTGGCTACTGGACATGGTGCAGAGCGGAACAGTGCCATGCTCAGGTATGTGCCATTCAGGATACTGTGCACTGACAGGTGTGTGGCTGTGGCAGACACTGTCCAGTGTAGACAGTGATATGCCATACTGGATGGCGGCTGTGTACTGGTGTGGTGCTGTATGGTGTGCTGTGTCTCCCATTGTCTGGTCCCAGTGACCCTAGGGGGCATATGCACAGTGCTATGGGCCCATGGCCATGCTACAGTGGGCGATACCTTCTGACAGTGTCAGGGCATGGCCACCTACAGAGGTGCCATACAGTCCAGTGTGAGTCACATGTGTGTGCCACTATGCCACTATGCAGGCATGTGTGTCCACTGTAGGCTGTAAATGGCCACAAGCCAGGTACAGTGGCCAGCACTTGTGACCAGTGTCTGTGATGCACAATGGTGGTGTACCCCATGGTGGGCACCACCCATGGAGACTGTCCTCATGTGCCATGTGCCATGGTACATGTTCCATGTACCGGACACACACAGCATCGGCCTGATGGCCCACTGCATGGTCTAGCAGGACACCAAGGTTCACACACATCACACGAGCACTGTCTGTTAATGTTGTACTGTATGGGCACTTTTGTTGGGTGGTGGAATGTAAAGCCCTATATCGTGCCACTGTGCATGTACACTGTATGGATGGCAACAGTGGGGGTATG
Organism: Neoceratodus forsteri; assembly: GCA_016271365.2. Classification (NCBI taxonomy): domain Eukaryota; kingdom Metazoa; phylum Chordata; order Ceratodontiformes; family Ceratodontidae; genus Neoceratodus; species Neoceratodus forsteri. The sequence continues at coordinate 562,810,207 of CM057458.1, forward strand.
TGCATTCTTACGCAAGTGTTTGGTAGGTGTTCAGATACCTGCATTGCTCATGGGTGTAGTGGGTTGGGGAGGAACGGTGTGCTACAGCATGATACTAATTGTGCCCTTGTCATTGTGTTTCCATAGCAGTCAGAGAGGTGGTCAGTCAGGTGTGGTGGGACTCCTGCAAGTATGAGGAGGACAGCTGGAGGTAGAACAGGCAGACCAGGCAGCAGAGCACTGCAGGTTTGTCATCACACAGGGCATCAGGTGAGTGTGAATATGGTGTTTTATGTACCACGGGGCCAAGGGGGATCTGCAGTGCCCATTGTGGTACATGGCACGAGACATGTGCATGCACATGTGATGCATGTAATGCACACATGTGGTGGCAGTGTTGTGCTCTTGGCTGGGTAAGCACCACTGCCAGCCCCTGTGGACCTTGTAATATCCAGTGTGTCTGGACATGGTCACAGGCCAACTCCACCAACCACAAAAGCTATGTCATGGGGCCATCAGTCATGGTGTGCCCACTGCTGCATATCCCCCGTTGTGTGGTCAATGGCATGTGTGTGGACCTGCTCTGCATGCCGTTCCCCCCACCACTGCTGTGCAGCATGTAGTTACAGTACACCACCTACATCCATTGGTCCACATCCACCCATGCAACCTCGCATGCTGCGTGGCACACATTGCTCCATTGATGTGGCCTGTGGCAACGCCACTGAGGTGCAATACGGCTCTGGTATGGCACTGTGTACTGGCAATTTTGGCCACGGCAGGCCACTGGTGTTGCTATGGCCATGTCTTGTGTGCAACACCTGCCCGGTGTGGACTGTGGCATGCAATAGGTGGTGTGGGGCTGCCCTTGTGTTCTCTCTTCAGGCACCATTTGTGGTGTTGCTCCTCCACACACCACCAGCCCTTTGTCATGTCCAACACTGTCCATGGCTATGTGTGTTGCCATCATCCACTGTTCATGGTTGGCTGTTGGCCACCATCCATTTATGCTGGCCCATACCACCGTGTCACTGAGTGACATGTGTGTGCAGCAGAGATGTGGGTGTGACACCCCCTGGCTATTCCATGTAACACAGCCCATGTGGCCGTCTGTGTTACTGCCACCATCCATTGTGCAGGGTGTGCCCAGTGTCATTTTGGCATGCTGTGTTCTGGGCCATATCCATGTGTGTTCCCTCCACTGGGCACCTGGACATCACCTGGATTCTGTGACTGTCAGCCTTCCCGATACCTGTAATGCTCATCCTATTGTGTCTGTGGGTCACTGGACATTGATGTGTGCCACCAGGATAGTGCTGGTGTGTTCTGATGATGTTGCCTGTAGTTCTGTGTGTGGTCCCCTGAGCCATCTGCCATTGTGGTACATAGTTGAAACCTCTGCTACCATTCCACATGTGCCCCCTGTGCACCAGTTGGGTGTTCTACCAATGTGCAGACTTGACCACTGGCATTGCTTGTGTCCCTTGCAGTGGCCACCTCCATCCACAGTTTATGGCTGCCTGTTGCAGACCCTGTGTGCCAGCTGTGGCCAGTGATGGGTGTCAGCCACTTGGTGCCCCCTCTGTGGCAGGTTCCTGGGCATGCGCCCTGTTCACCTGAGGGGCCCTCTACTCCATATGGTTTGCGCATCTGTGTTGCCCTGTGTTGCTGCAGACAGTGCCATTGGGAGTGGTCTGTGGTTCTGGCATGCCTCATTGGTACATTGAGGACAGTGTTTGAGTACATACCCACAGACATGCTCTTTGCGAGGGCCCTGCCACTGTGCCCCAAGGGCATCTCCCTGGCCCCTGCATGTTCAGGGGTCCTGTTTGGGAATGTCACCCCAACTATGTGCCAGTCACCTGTGGACTGCTGGCATGCTGGTGCCATTGGCTTCACCTCTCTGTCCATCCTTGAGGCCGTGCCCAGGCTCACGTGTCTGTGTGTGTTCCCCTGGAGTGTGGCGGTTGTGGTTGGGCCACACCTGGGTTCACGCCACATACCATTCATACACCCCTCTCCACTGGCCTCTATTAAATAGTCTAGCCCCACCCCTCTCCCCCTACGCCTTTATCATTGGCTACTTCTCAAACTAAATATCTAACCCACTGGCCCAGTCTTTCCCTTTCAGACTCTATTTCCTGCACTCTGTCATTTTTTCATTTACTGTCTGGCCAAACTAGTATAACATTTACTCTAACCATATTACGTTTACCTAAATCTAACTTCAACACATTGCTCTAATCTCCACTCCTGTTGGTGGCTCTTGTTCTACTACATTTTAGCAGGCTAATTACAATTTTGTTTCCTAAGCGCCCTATATTGTGCTCCCCCCTTTCACACTCACTTTATGCCCTTACTCTCACTCCACAGTCTACTTCTCTTCTGCTTTGTGCTCTCATACACAATCAACTGCAACCATCCAGTCCTGCACTCCTATCCAAGGAAGTTATGCAGCGGACTCAAAATTAACCACACAACTACTACAACTGGTCCTTCCCATGTTCCAGCCCTTATCTTAAGATTCTGCTTTTTCATCAGTCACCTCTGGGATATTCCAACAACATTCATAGTCTTACGTCTTACTACCTCCTGTCCCCTATCATTCCAGGCACCTGCCATGCTTTACGCCTTATACCCCTCCTGCCTTCTCTATTCCCATACATATGTACCTCTCAAGCACCCCTTATGTAAATGCTCAGATGCCGCAAAAGTTAAATTACTTTGCAGATCGATTATGCAAATAATCTTTCTGTTGCTTATTTGCACTGGTAATATTGAACTAAAACCTGTACCACCTCAGACACTAAATTCACCATCTGAATTCAGAGCAACTAAAGGACTTCAGTGCCTACACCTTAATGTGTGCAGCCTACTCAAAAAGATAGCTCTTGTCCATACCTGGAGTTCCCTCACAGATCCAGATATCCTAATGGTATCTGAAACATGGTTGATCAAATCCACTCCAGACACTACTTTATCCCTCCCTTCCTATAACCTGTTCAGATGTGATAGATCAACCAGGGCAGGGGGGGGAGTAGCTATATCTGTATCCAGTATCATTTCCTTCAGCAAGCCAAAGGAATTTGAATCCTTGGTGCTTAACCTCTCCCTATCCACTGCAGAAATCTTATCAATAATAGGCTGCTACAGACCACCTTCTGGAGGTATGGAGCTCCTAAACTACCTGTGTGACATTTCAGACTCACAGAACTAAATCACAATCCTCTGTGATTTAAATCTCAATTGGCATAAAACGTGCAAGAAAAGCATACAGCTCAAAGATTTCTGTGATGAAGCTGGCTTTACACAGATGGTAACGGAGATTACACATCCTAGTCCTAAATTCCCATCTAGAGGCACTTTGATTGATCTAATTCTTACCAATAAACTGCACAAGATCACACACACAGCAGTTTTCCATACTCTTGTCTGTGACCACTGCACTGTGGCCTGCATTAGAGATCATCCACCTCTCAAAGCAAATAAGTTTATGTGGAAAAGGAGCTTCTGTAAATTCAACCTATCCCACTACCTGTTTGACCTCAGTAATATAAACTGGTCTGACTTCTATCTGGCCATGAAGGTAAACGATGCAGCCTCTTTTTTCAACAATTTACTAACAGACATAATCCACTGACATGCCCCTACAATCAAATGCAGAACCCGGAAGTCTCCTGTCCTTGGTTTACAGCTGAACTAAAGGCCGCGGTAAAAAAGAGGAATCCTTTATGAAAAACAGCGAAGAAGAACCAAACTCCATTCTGATTGGGTGGCTTTTAGAGCTTCACCCAATGATTGTACCAAAAAGATCAGGGCCTCGAAAGCAAATTATTACTTATCTGCCTTTAATTCCACCAAAGGCAACTCCAGCAAATTCTGTCGAATCGTTAAACATGCAGAAGGTGACAAATTGTCCTCCTCGCTTCCCAGTAAAAGTTTCATTAGAGGTAAGGCCCTCTCCGATGAGCCAGACATTCTTCACAGCTTTAATGACCACTTCTATACTGCAGGCCTTCATTCAACACTTCAAAAGTAGCCACCCTCACCTCCAGCTCATCTAAACCTCACCCAGCTACAACTATTACTACCTTCTCTTTTCCCCCATTCCAGGTCAAGGAAGTAGAGGACCTATTATTACGCCTGGATATTAATAAAGGAGCTGGTGGCAATGGTATTGGACCGTAATTCTTAAAAGCGGGGTATGGGTATTTAAAAGCTCCCATCTGGCACCTGTTTAACTTGTCCATTAGCTCCAACATGGTACCTGATGCATGAAAAATAGTGCAGGTACTCCCATTATTTAAATTTGGTAACCCTATGGATTTAAATAATTACCACCCTATATCCATTCTTCCCCTGCTCTCTAAATGTCTTGAAAAGTTAGTAAATGCTCAATTAAGAGACTATCTTGGCAAAAATAACTTAATTAACCCAGCACAATCTGGGTTTAGACCAGCCCATAGCACCACATCAGCACTAGCTTCCATCATGAATGACTGGCTCCTTGCCTTGGAAAAAAGTCAAATCACAGAGGCCATATTCCTGAACCTCAGTAAAGCCTTCAACACTGTCAACCACACTTTGCTCCTCGATACGCTAAGTTGGCATGACGTTACTGGCCCGGCACAGTCTTGGTTCAACAGCAGGGTTTTATTTAACTCTAAAAATTGATTAGCATTTTGCTCATAAAAGTGCTAAAACATTGTGAAAATGCATAGCACCTGCCTCATTGTGTTTAACAAACATAACACTTCTAGAAAACCTATATAAATACTTTCTGAACAGTTAGTATTGTCCCAAGAAAAAAACTGCTAATCAATTATTTAAAACCCTGCAAGAGCTACCTGACAAATAGGGTACAACAGGTAAAAGCTGATGGATCCCTTTCCCAGCTTCTCCCACTCAAGAGAGGAGTCCCACAAGGCTCAATTCTTGGACCTCCTTTTCATGATTTACATTAATACTATCGGGAACAACACCAGCAGAGCAAAATTACACATGTTCGCGGATAATACAGTTATATATACATCCAAATCCTCAGCGACAGTAGCACGTGAAGAGCTCCAGTCCAAGTTTGACCTTCTACAATTCAGCCTGGTGCAGTCCAAACTCCTCTTAAATGCTAAGAAAATGAAAGTTACTGTATGTATTTCCACTCCAACCATATGTCCTCCATCACAAAAGCTCTGGAATCCCTACCTCCCATCAAGTCTCTTCTTAATGACAACCTCGAAGTAGTCAATACTTTTAAATACCTGGGCTGTGACTTTGATCAACATCTAATGTTCTCAGCTCACATTGCCTCTCTTGCAAAAAAACTGCGACAAAGACTTGGCTTCTTCTACAGAAACAAATTCCTCTTCCCTACTGAAGCCAGGAAACGACTGCCCAAACCACTTTCATCCCACTCTTGGACTATGCTGATATACTATACTCTCGCTACCCTGAATTTCTGCTAAACCTGTTAGATACACTTTACCATCAAGCAATTTAATTAATTTCTAACTCCTACCAGCGTACACATAACTGTGATCTGTACGCCTCCTTAGGTTGGGCCTCTTTAGCAACCAGACATCTTATCCACTCCCTAACCTGGCTCTAGAAAGCTCTTCTGTGTAAACTCCCCCCATACATCTCTAATATCTTTTGACGGTTTGCCTGCTTATATCCCCTATTCGTATTTAATGCTGAATGTACCAAGCTCTCACTCCCATTTCGGAGATATGTCCCTAAGTTGTGTGCTACCAGCTGCCTGGAACAAAGCCCAGGCTAAACTCAAGCTTCAACATCTAATTACCCTGAATAGCTTCAAAAAGTTAACTACCATCAGTTTATCTGACACATGTGCTTGTCACTGATTAAGACCCAGTTACTCTAAGCCTTATACCTCTTTCCACTTCTGACTCTGCATCGCCCTCACCTTCCTACCCTCACCCATCCTCCCTCACAATCTCCATTCTCCGCATTCTTTTTTCTTCCTGTCTCCTGTCTTACCTGCTTTCTACCTCATTGCCCTACTCTGTCTACTACCTCCCTATTTACAGTTGACTCCTGCTATATCCTGCAACCCTGTTTTGTGGCTGCCTTGTGTTCAACCATGTGTTACTGCTTAGTTCTACTGCATGGAAGTTCACTTGCATGTAATGTTGACTGTATATAGATGTACACAAATGTGTAGTGTTTCTTCATATATTCTGTATAATATTACCTACATTTACTATATACAGCATATGCCTTCTTTACATTTTCTTATGTATATGATTTATCTGCTCAGGACCTCCTTGTAAATGAGCCTGCTCAAAGGAGTATTTTCCAGCCAATAATCTGAACTGAACTAATACATATCTGCATGTGTGGTTAATGGTGGCCAGTTTCATATGTCTGCAGTGTTATCTCTGGTACACCTGTGATGGGGGTCCCCACCCATGGTCATCACACACACATGCCTCTGCATGTGGCCGGTGTGCTGTTGCGGGGACCACTGTGCCTCTGGCACACAGCCATCTGGCACACATCCACATTACTCTATGCCATGTCTTCTTCATGTTCTGCACTGCCATTGCCTGTTTCTGTGCCCACATCCCATGCAGTGTGCTATGTGTGACACATATCCATTGCATATTGTCTGTCACTGTGGTGGGACAGTGCACTGCCCATCATGTATGCATGATTGCATGTCACCATCATTACTGGTGGGGTGGGGCTTTCTGTCCAGGCATGATTGACTGCTGGCAGTGAGGCTGTGTTTTGTTTGTCCGTTTCCTTCCCTAGGACATGTTGGCACAACAGCAATGGGCAGAGAAGGTGTCTACAGGACTCAGGGACACCTGGCAAAATGGAGGATGACAGCAAGCACTTGGGAAGATCCTGTGGGACATATATGACTGTCTGGGAGTTGCAGTGAGGGCCATATGTGCAGTCTGCTGGACAGTGACGGCCATACACCTACATTTGTGCATGCCTTACCCTAAGCGGGCACACCAACATGCTTATATGGTACACTGAGTGCCCCATGTCTCTGACCACCCTATGCTCTCACCCAGGCCCTGTTTGATGTACACTGTTCCACCCCTGCCTCCCATAATCACCCTTCCCCTAATTCCCCAAGTGCAATATTGTAAATAGTCTTATCTCTATTTCTGGATGCTCTTGTTGCTTTTCTTCCTACCTGTACATATGTTTTGTTTTGCTGTACTGTTGTTGGTTCTTATATTCATGATTTTTAATAAACATTGTATTCCAGTCTAACATGGCTGTGTGTGTTGGGTTCTTCCATGGTTATTGTTGCCTGGTGTTTGGCACATGTACCCCGCAACCCCATGACAACTGGTGCACAGGTGAGTGCAGACTGTCACCTCACCCACAGCACCTTGTCCCCAGGGTGTGGCCCACACTTTGTCTATCCCTGTCTCCCCTGCATTAATTGCATGGGGTTTCATGTGGCACATCCTTGTGCCTTTCCACTAGTTCCCTGTGATGGCACTGTGCCCCTCTGTGGTGTTGTCACTGGCCATGCTGCTATGTCCTGCAATGTCAATGGACATGAGTTGCTGTCAGTGTGGGCCCCCTGTGTGTGACCCTGCCCCCTGCCATTCTGGTGGTGTGATGGGGGCACACCATGCCATGTTTCTCATAGGCACAGCTGCAGTGTTGTCGCTCAGCTTTAGCACTCGACCCTACCCATTGGCATGACCATTGCTGTGGTACCCCACCCATGGCCTTGTGAGTTGGCACTGGCCGGTGTGCATTGCTTTCCCCATGGTTGGCAACATCTGTCTGGTGCACTGTGCTGGGCACTTGATGACCCTACTTCAGGGCATTTTGGCCACTGTGCCTCCCCTGTCCCCTGGGATGCTGCTCTGTTGTGCCACCACCCATCCCACATGCATCGGTGCATTGGGCTACATTCACTATTTGTGTGAGTCAGTCCCTGCCTATTGTGCAAGGTTCCCCATATTCAAAAGTGTTCTGCTCTGCCGTACATTTTCTGTTGTGTGATCACGCATGTTTGGAATATTCAGCCAGGTATGCATGATCACATCTTCAGGCGCATCTTCTGAATATTCCATTGTTTTGTGATGACGTGTTTCAGATCCATGGCACAGCCACTTGCACGATGTGGCCTGCTACTTTTGACTATAAGGCCCAATGACTTCCTCCCTCTTTATTTTGGAAGTTTTTGCCTTATTTTTGGAAGTCAAATAATTTTTGCCTTATTTTTGGAAGTCAAATAGTCCCAAAAGTGAGTTAACTCAATCCCTGAGTACCTCCCAGCCTTTCCATGTCCAGATGTGAGCCACTGGCCTATAAAATATGACAGAGAATATAATGTGTTGCATGTCAGAGGGATACCAGCTTATGACTATGTGGGAACCAGTGAGTTGATGTTTTTGGTTGTTACTTAAGCTTCCTAGAATAATATATACTTAGGCATAAATTGAAATCTTAGTGTAAAATGCGGGATACCACTGAATCACTATGTCGCAGAGTAGGGTTCCAGAAAGTTCAATTAAGGGTATCTCTTCTAAAGTGGACCATTGAAAGGTTAAATATTTAGATGAAAAGATGCTGTATAATGTCATGAATCTGTCAATTTTGAGTTAGTTGCTCACTTTTATGGTTTGTGCAGCAAAGTATAGTACACTAGAATCATGTTATTGTGGAGAGATTGCTTAATGTTGTTCAAGCCTGCCTCTCCATCAGGGAATAAACACAACGTAAACATAAAAATGATGTTCCTCTTTGCTTGGGCATACACATGTATCTTCCAAGGCATTCACAGTCCTGAACTCTTAACACCTTATTAATGTGGATATGTGTTTAGCAATTTTATTTTCAACCGAGAAAGATTTTTTCTCTAGTTCTATCAATGTCTTATCATTTTATTGATAATTATCATAAAAGTGTTTTTACAAACTTTTATCTCATAAAAAAACATTTTTCTCAGAAATCTACAGTACATGAATGGGATTTCATATAAAGTAATGCTCTAAAATGTAATGTTTTGCTTAGTTCCTAATTATTTTTATTTTATTGATAACCTGTTATTGATAGTTACACAGTAATGGAATTAGATATTTGGTGAAATCTGAAACACAGCCTTCTTGCATGTAGCTGCTGTGAGCAAAGGAGCAGGACCAGAAATTGTCTCTGCATATTACAGCTGTGATGAAACAAGTACCATTTTGTTTAACCTTTTGCATAGCTGTTGTCTGAATGAATGTATGTTTTACCTGCATTTTTAAGCCTGTTTGAATTTGGATCACTGCACCTGTTTACACATTAATGAATATTCATGTGGTGATGCATAAAATGCAGGACTTCTTTTCCCATTGCAACACCCCCTGACATTGATTTGTTTAAGTCGAAGCACCAGCGTGAGAGGCAAGCAGCTCCTGCTGCACTGAACCTCTGTACTGTATGCTTTTTTGCATGAATGCACAGAGCATTTGTATTTATGATAAATAAAAGCTTGATTTTTTGGAGCTCACTGTGATCCTGCAAGCCTCCTTTTCAGTTCCAGGAGTGCAGTGGTGTGTAGTAGTTCTGGCACTTTATGTAAGGGGTAGGCAACCCCTTTCCATCCATAGCAGTCTTGCTCAGCAGGTTGAGGTCTAACATCCCAGAACAGTACCTTTTGGTCTCTCCATTCTAGACTGCAGACCATGGGCATCTATAAACAACTTGGTAGACTCAGGAACAAAGTGCGTGCTAATTGGAGCTACTTAATTGCTGTATTGCACATGACAGGGACTAGTCAATTGAGATGTGAAGAGCAGTGGAAGATAATGAACAGGAATCTGCATCTGGTGCCTCAGTGGAATATAGTTGGAACAGAAACTAGAGTCTACGCAGCAAGAGGCAGAAGGCAAAGGAGAAGTTGCAGGGGACAGAACAAACACTATCCTTAACAGGTGACATTAAAGGGACACTGTCAACCTCCTTAGGCCTCAAAATGTCCCTAGTTTGACAAAACACATTTTATGATTGCCAACATTCTATAATGATTGATGATGTAGCTGGTAGTTTGATTCTGGCTCTTTTTTTCTTTAAAAAAGTGAAAAACAGACTGCCCACCATGCTGGTGTTACCACACAAACACAGGTTTGTTTACATTCCTTGATCAGCTCCAGCTGCATCTTTCCTGAACTTGGGAACACCCACAACACAGTGTTGCCCTTCATGATGCAGTGGGAGTTTAGAAGGCTACAGCCTCATGAGTGACTGCACTGTTAGGGTGTGTTTCTTTTTTTTTTTTTTTTTGCGCCTCCCCTTCTTCTTGCTGCTCACTCTTTCGGGTCTCCATCGCCCCTACCGACTGCCTGCCCGATTCCCACACTGTCCAACCTCATATGCGATCCCTGGTAACCCGGTGATCACTTCACCGGATGGGTCCTCCTCCTCCGAGGGTGAAGGCACCAGTGGGGGTGGCCAGCATGCTACTCTATTGGCCTGGGGTACCGCTGAGGTGTGTCGGTCATGGGATCGGTGGCAGCGGAGGACAGAAAGACCATCATCCGGCCAGCCAGGAAGCATTTCCTGGTTTTCTGTGGGGAGTGACATCCTGACATCAAGGCATACGCCGACGTCTGTCACTCCCGTTGAGCACCAAACCCGGACGTCACTGCTGTGCTCCCAGCCTCTGCCAGGAGTCAGCATGCACCAGTGTGCATCCCCACCCTCCCCCCGGAGAAGGAGAGCTGTCCCTGGACGCTCCATCCTTCTCCCCCCGGCTGGCCCTCCAGCGACCCAAATCCGTTCCAAATCCAAAGGGCATGTTTCTAATACTCAGGAAGTATGTAGTAAGAACAGATCCAGGATTGTAAACAAAACAAAGTTGTTTATAAATATACATTAGCATGCATTTCAGTTCTACTAAACAAGGAGACTGACCAAACAAACAGCAACATCAATGAATTTTAGAGAAGGTAAGCAATCATAAAATGTAGGTTTTTAACTAGAAATAATATGAGTGCCCGCTTCTGCCCTGCTGCATACTAATTTAATTCCTTTGTTCCCTTCCCCTTATAGGCCTCAGAAGCACCCCACTCCCTAGCTGAGGAGCCTGTAACAGGGGACTGCAGAGAGCCTTAAGAGGTAAAACTACCTTCCTTCCAGCCTGCTTGTGGAGAGTTGTTACCTCATTAGCACTGTGCACCAACTGCTCTACCTACCCACAGTCAGCTCTACATTTATGGCTTCTGCAAGGTCACATGACCTGTCCTTCCTGTTAGTAAGTGTCCACTTTCCCATTTGCAGTTTATACTCTCTGATCACTAAGGGTTGCTGCACTTTACCTGCCAGTACTACTCCATCCTCATCTCCACTTCCTATATCTTGCTAATATCAGTTCCCCTCCCAAATCCCCATCTATTAGTAGTCACCATTACTTTAAGTTTCATTACTGTCTTTGGCTGGTCTCAAACCCAGTACCCCTGACTCCAGAGTCAGCAGCCCTACCTCCAAGCCAACCAATCAGACCAGCATTTATCTCAGTTTCAAAGCTCTTAAGCCTTTTGCCTCCATACTCAGCAATAATACTAATGTGCTGTCCTAAACCCTGTACCTTCACCAACAGAGGCAGCAACTCTACCAGTAAACCAACTAAGCAAATTAAACTACTCACTCTTTTCAAAGCTATTAATACCTCTGACTCCATAGTCTGATGCAATAAAGTTTCATTGGTCCCACTGCAAGTCTCAAACATTGTGCTTTTGCCTCCAGAGTTAGCAGCTCTGCCAGGAAGCCAACAAATCAGGCTAAATCACTCAAAGTTGTTAAGGCTCTCAAAGCCTCCTACAATACATTTTTCCTCACTCCAGGTCTCAAACCCAGTACCATTGCCTCTAGAGTCAGCAACTCTACCAGTAACCCAACAAATCCAGCTGAATTAATCACAGTTTTTAAGGCTTTCAAAGTCTCTGACCCCATAGTCTGCCACAATAAATTTCCTTCCGTCCCACTGCAGGCCTCAAACACATAGCCTCTGCCACCAGTGTCAGCAGTTCTATTCCTCTAGGATTTGAATCTGGTGCCTCCTGCACCAAAGTCCATCACCCTACCACTGCACTAGTGAAACCACCACAATGAAGAGTGTCGGTCTGCTCCCCTTAAACCAGAACTGGTATAGCAGTGCCCACTGCCCAGCCTCTTATTCCCCAGCAGACTACCCTATCTTCTACCAATTACACTCATCATACTCCTTGCCAGGTTAGATAGCCATCCCCCCACCCACACACCCCACTTCACCCCTTACCTTCTCTGCCTATTACCACCGTCCACCCACCCTGTCAACGCCTGACAAACATCCACCCCCCGCTTAACCTGCCACCTACTCACACACCCCCAAACCCCTACCGACTCATCTGCCTTAGCTTTCCTGCCCTCCTCAACTTACCCATTCCCTGTGCTACTCTCTCTAAACACGTGCCTCACCTGCGCCCAACCATCAAACGGCGGTCCCTCGCTCTCCTCAGGGTTCTAGCCCTACTACTTCTCATATCCGGAAATATACACCCCAACCCAGGCACAGCCGCCAATAGTCAACAGAAACTACATCAAGGGCTGTGCATAGCTGCCATGAATATCTGCAGCCTTCCCAAAAAACAGCATCTCTCCAAAGCTGGCTAGCTCAACACCAGCCGGATGTCTTGGCTCTCACTGAAACATGGCTCTCAAAAAAAAAACCCAGATTCATTCGTCAGCTTCCCAGGCTTTGCTCTACACAGAGCTGACAGAGTGGGAAAATGGGGTTGGGGTTGTGCCTTCTATGTTCGAGACTTCCTACTGAACCAAGCTCTCCTGATCCCCTCTCTAGATCACGGCGCTCAAGCCTTATCCATAAAACTTACCTTGGACCCCACTAGGGCTCCCCTAACCATCACAGCAGTGTATGTTCCCCCACGCAACCAAGCCATGGCCATACAATCCCTCACAAACCATATTTCCAACCTCCCTCCAAAAATGGAGCATATCCTGGTTGGTGACCTAAATGTAAACTGGCTCAGCAATTCAGCAGCTGCCATCAAGGATGCCTTTGCGGCGCTGGATCATACCCAGCTGGTCCACCTACCCACCAGGGTAAACACCGCAAATGGCTCCCAGACCCTACTAGACATACTATTAACTAACCGACCACATAGAATCTCAGACCTAATGGTCCTCCCAGACTCTCTGAGTGACCACTCCCCTGTCCTCTGCTCCTGGTCATGTCACCTGCCCAAACCCCAACCTAGTATATCCACTCGCAGGCGCTTATGACTAGGTGGCATTCGCAAAATCAAACACTATCTGGCATAGGGGGACTGGGCCCCTATCCCCAAGCCCCTATCATTGACCTGGCTCTTGATTACCTCACATGCTCCTTCAACAAAGCATGTGACATTTTGGCCCCCTGACTAAAATGAAAACTGTAAAATCTAATCTCCCTTGGATCATGCCCTCATTACGGCAGCAACTAAAACAAAGGGATGACCTCCGGCACTGAGCCGTTGAATCTGGCTCCCAAGCAGGTAGACTATCCTACAGAGCAGAGCGCAATTGGTGCACCTGGGCCATACGCAAGGCCAAGGCTGAATACTATAAAGACACCCTGGCTTCTTCCTGGAGGAGTGCATGAATGTTTTGGGACAACATTAAAGAACTTAATGGCAAATCTCGCCTCCTCCCACCCTCACAGTTCTGCATCAACAATGCACCTCAACCGACCCGCAGGCTATCGCTAACTGTCTTAACTCAACCTTTTCCGATCTTAGTATAGTCCTGCCACAAGACTTTTTCAACCCTATCCCAGCCTCCTCTGAACCAAACCTCCAGTGCCCCCCTTTCTACCTTAGGGTCATTACAAAGCAGGAAGCCAAATCCTACCTCTCCAAAGCTCTCAGTGGCTTCAACTATTGCAAAGACTCCTTTGACATGAAAATCGTCTACCTGGTTCTTGACACTGTCCTTTCCTCCCTGACTGACCTCCTTAACTGCTCCCTATGCTTGGGGCAGTTCCCAACAGCCTGGAAAACTGCTACGATTACCCCAATACTAAAAAGTGAAGAGAATACCAACCCCAACAACTATCGGCACATATCCATCCTTCCCCCTCTCTCAAAAGCCCTTGAAAAAGTAATTTCCGACCAACTCACCGAGTATCTGAGAGACCACAATTTATTATGTAACATAGAAACATAGAAACATAGAAACATAGAAGTTGACGGCAGATAAGGACCGCAAGGCCCATCCAGTCTGACCATTTCTTTTTCTACCTTATAAATGTGCCATCGGCCTTTGCTCTGTCAATGGCCTATCTTTTCATACTCAACTGTATTGCTCCCTTATGCCTATCCCATGCCTGTTTTAAGCCCTGCACTGTATTCATATCCACCACTTTCTGAGGTAGGCCGTTCCATGCATCCACCACCCTTTCTATGAAAAAGAACTTCCTCACATTACCCCTTACTCTGCCTCCCTTTAATCTCATGCTGTGTCCTCTTGTCCTGCTATTTTTCTTATATTGAAACATGTTAGACTCTTTCACCTTGTTAATGCCCTTAAGGTGTTTGAATGTTTCGATCATATCACCTCTCTCCCTCCTTTACTCTAGGCTATACATACTGAGCTCTGTTAATCTGTCCTCATATGTTTTCTGATGCAGTCCCTGCACCATTTTGCTGCTCCTTCTCTGGACTGTCCTCAACTTGAGGTTAATTTCTTGTGAAGTGTCGCCTCCAGTACTGCCACTGAGTACTCCAGATGGGAGCCTAACCAGTGTCATGTAAAGAGGGATTATTACCTCTTCAGACTTGTGATACCCCTACTAATACACCCTAACATCCACCTAGCCTCACTCATCAGTTTTTTAGTGGTCTGCTTGGATGATTTCAGGTCATCGGTGATGATGATGCCCAAGTCTCTTTCTTCCCTTGTGACTGCCAGCAACTCCCCTCCCAGCCTATAAGTGGCTTCAGGGTTTCACTTCCCTATGTGCATGATTTTGCCACTCTTCTGCCCATTTTGCTAGTTTATCCAGATCTCTTCTCATTCTGCCCACCCCATCTGGATCTATCTCATTTGTTGCAGATCTTGTGTCATCTGCAAACAGACAAACCTTACCCTCCAGTCCATCTGCAATGTCACTGATGAAGATATTGAAGAGGACTGGCCCCAAGACTGATCCCTGAGGTACCCCACTTGTGACTTGCATCTCTTTTGACTGTATACCGTTTATCACCACTCTCTGTTTTCTGCCCGTCAACCAGTTTGCCACCCAGTTGACCAACTATTGACCCACCCCGAGCCTACCCAACTTATTTATCAATCTTCTATGTGGAACAGTGTCGAAAGCTTTGCTGAAGTCAGGGTAGGCTGTACATCAACTGCTCCCCTTGGTCCACACCACTTGGTTACCCAGTCAAAGAAATCTATGAGATTAATTCTGACAGGATTCTCCTTTGTAAACCCTTGCTGTCTTGGATCTTGTGTCTTTAAGTGATTCCAGGTGTTGCACTATCCTTTTCTTAAGGAATGTCTCCATAATCTTGCCCACTACTGAGGTAAGACTGACTGGTCTGTAGTTCCCTGCCTCCTCCCTGCTACCACACTTGTGGAGCGGGATCACATGAGCCCTTCTCCAGTCTTCTGGGACCTCTCCTGTGCTCAGAGACTCACTAAACAGTTCTGATAATTGCTCTGCTAGTTCCACTCTTAGCTCCTTTAGTACGCTGGGATGTATGCCATCAGGTCCCATTGCCTTGTCCACCTGGGCTTATCGAGCTCCTGTGAGGACCCTTTCTTTGTGAAGGACTGAGTGCCTACTTCCCTCCCCATGTGTCCATGGTGCTAGTTGTGGGTCCTGCCCTACCTTCTCTTCAGTAAATACTGAGCAAAGTATCTATTTAGGATAGATGCTTTTACATGATCCTCCTCCTCACACGCCCCTTATCTCCTTTGATCTTAGCATACCCCTCTGGACTTTCTCCTTTCACTAATGTATCTATAGAAAGTCTTGTCACCTTCTTTACTGTCTGTGCTAGTGTTTCTCAGTTTAGGCCTTTGCCTGCCTTACTCCTTTCCCTGTTTCTAGGGAAGTTTGGTATGCTCTCTATCTTCATCCCACTGCGTTCCCTTATATTTCCTGAAAGCCAACCTTTTGTCTCTGACCTTTTCTGCTACTGTTTTTGAGAACCAAAGTGGTTTCCTTCTTCTTTTGCACTTCCTTTTCTCTCTAATGCCATGGGATGTTGCTTCAAGTATTGCATCCTTAATGCTTGCCCACTTTGCCTGTACTCCCTCACCTGTATTTCTTTTTGCCAGGGCTAGCTTAACTCTGTTGGCCATCTTATCAAAGTCAGCTGCTCTGAAGTCCCATAGTTTTGCCTTGGAATGGGATGATTTAGTTGTAGTGGCCAAACTGAACCATACCATGTGATGGTCACTGGCCCCAAGGTGACCTTCTACTTGAAGATCTGTGATCCTTTCCCTGCTAGTCAATACTAGATCTATGATATCCCTGTCTCTTGTGGGTTGTTGTACCAGTTGTTTGAGGCCCTCCCCCTGCAGGGAATCTGCCATGTGTCTAGTTCTGGCAGAAGTTCCTGCTGGTATTGACCAATCTGTATCTGGCATGTTGAAGTCTCCCATTATCAGAACCTCCCCTTTAGCTGCCATGTTTTGTATATTTTCTAACAGTAATGTGTCTATGTCCTCCCCCTGGTCTGGGGACCTGTAGACAACCCCAGTTCTTATGGCTGTCCCATTTCCTGTTTCCAGGGTGACCCACAGTTCTTCTGGCTCCTTATGTGTATTCTGAATTTCTGTCACTTTGATATTTTCATTGACATACAGGGCCACTCCACCCCACCCTTTTTGCAACTCGGTCTCTTCTGAACAGTGCATAGCCAGGTACTGAAGTCTCCCAAGTGTGGTTACTGGTAAACCATGTCTCACTAATTGCTACTATGTCCAGTTTAGCCTCTGTCATTATTGCCTGCAGGTCTGGGACCTTGTTTCCAAGACTGCGAGCATTTGTGTACATGATTTTCAATTGGCCAGATTTCGGTGTGTTAGTTGTTGGGTGAGGTCTGGCGTTTCCCCTGTGTGTCATATGGTGAGCTGGACCTTTTTCCTTACCTGGTGATGCAAATGAACTGCAAACACACTGAACTCCTGTTTGACCACTAGCTAAAGGGGAAGGGGTGTTCTTCCCATTCGACGTATGGGGTGCTGTACCCCTCTCCCCATCTGCTAGTTTAAATATTCTGGAAAGACATCAAACTTCTGCCCCAATGCACTGACTCCCTCCTTAGTCAGATGTAGTCCATGAAATTTAAAGAACTTTCATTCCCAAAACTGTTGCCAGTTCCCTACAAATTTGTGTCCTTTTTCCTGGCACCAGCCCTTAGGCCACATGTTTAGCTCCCCTATCTCCCCTTCTCTGACCTTCCATCCATCTGCCCCCTTCTCCCAGACTGGCAGGATCTCAGAGAAGGAGATGCCGGATGAAATGGTAGTTTTTCACCCAGCCTGGTAAGGTGTTCCTTGGTCTCCACAACTGACTGGCTGGTGAGATCATTAGTCCCTATGTGTACCAGGACGTCAATGTTTTCCCCTGCTTCCTGAACAATTTTAACAATGTGGTCAGTGTCTCTCCACGCTGATGTACCGGGGAGACATCTGACCATTACCCCTGGCTGGAGATAGGTATCAACTCCCCGAATCATGGAGTCTCCTATGATCAGAAGTTTTTTGGATATCCTTTTTGCTTTCTTTGTTTTGGTTCCTGTTTTGGGCGACTTTTGTTGTGCTAGCTCCTGTGCTGCAGTGCCCTGCTCTGCAGTGTCCTCTGCCCCTTTGTTTAATTTCAGAGATAGAGGCATGTAGTGAACAACATGGCTTCAGATCAGGCCATAGCACAACCACCGCCCTCATCGAATTCTCCAATTTCATTCACTCTGCCTTCGACCATAAACATCTGGCCAGAGCCATCTTCATGGTCTATCATGCGGACCACTCCCTTGGATGAAGAGCTACCTTACTTCCAGATCCCAATGTGTTAAGATAAATGAAACCCTATCTTCCACCCTGCCTGTCCGCTCGGGGGTCCCCCAGGGATCCATATTGGGCCCCCTACTCTTCACTATCCATTTAAGTGCACTACCCAAATCCTGCTCTGGTAACCTACTGCTATATGCTGATGATGCAGTTCTCTACACCGCGCACCCTTGCCCTGATGACCTACAGTCCTCCCTCCAAGACTCGTTCAATCAGATTGAAAATTGGTTTACCAGTCACAGACTTGTGGTCAACATCAAAAAAACAAAAGCCATGCTATTTGCCCACCGGCAGAGTAAGGCCAAAGACACTGAACTAAAAATCCTCTCCCACACTCACCTCCCCCTGGAACAAGTACTCACTTATAAATACCTCGGCCTTACCTTTGACACCTCCCAATCCTTCCATGCCCACATTAACATCCTGACCTCAGCCATTAATACCTGCATTGGCCTCCTATACCGGCACAAAGACTGCCTGACACCAGAGGCTCTCAATCTGGCTGTCACCTCTTCTATCCTCTCTCTCATTGACTATGGGCTCCCCATCTACTCTGCTGTGGACAACACCACCCTAAACAAAATACACATAGCCACTAATAAAGTATGCCGACTCCTCCTAGGCGCAGATAAATGCTCTACATTCTAACGAACATTCTCACCCTGGAGGAAAGACTACAATATCAATCCTGTCTCCTCACCAAAAAAAATCCACCTAGGGTTAACTCCACTGGGGGTCTCAGCCTCACGACTCTCATGTTCCCACACTGTATCCACTCGTTCTGCTAACAAACATCTGTGGACCGTGCCCAGGGTCAGAACCTCCCTAGCTCAGAGATCATTCCCCAATAGAGCTCCTGCCTGGTACAATGAGCTTCCCCCAGCCATAACTTCCATTCCCAAGCTAGGACCCTTCAAGACCATCCAAAAAAAAACACATCCTCTCCCTGTGAAAATGCCAGTACAACTGCTAATCCTCCTAACTGACCTGCACAGAGCTGCACTAGGCCGCTCCACATTGACATCGCCACCAATTGTGTAGGACTAACTTTACTGCTGATCTCTATCTTCGCTATATGACAAAGCCCTAGAGGCTGCTCCCACACTGTAACTATATCTCATGTACTAATACCAATGTACTAATACTAGCTACTAAATGTATTGGTCAACAGTCACCCAGGCTATTACTTTGCCTAAACTGTGTTGTCTCACTAATGTATTGATCACTGTTCCTACTATACAGCAATGCCCCAGAGGCTGCACTTGCTCTATAACTGTATCACTGTAATAATATCAATACCCTAGCTAATACATGTATACATTTTCAGCCACCTTGGCTATTGTATGTAAATACTTATAATGTGATGTCCCACTAATGTACTACCTCTGAATGTATAACTATGCTGACGCAGAGCCTTTGTAAATGAGTCTATGACTCAAAGGGTTGTAATTCCTATGATTGACTAAATAAATAAACAGGTCAACAGTGTCCCTTTAAGATTGCCTTTAATAAACTAGAAAAATCACTGTGTAAGGAGACAGATATCACCTACAGTATTAAAACATTGGAGCAATACCTTGAGAAGGAACAAACCCCACATTGGTTAAAGAGCTAGTGTACTATCTGAAACTAATATTACTTTTTAAAAGCAGTCAGCCATTACCTTTTATATCTAAGGTACTTTTCCTTTTCCCTTTGGTAAATCAGAAGATTGTTTACTTGATGTTAGTAGGTCTGATGTGTGGGGCAGCTCTTTGCCTGGCAGCTGACATATCTATCTATATTCCCCCACTACATCATAAGCATTATAATCTCACTAACCATGACATCAATGCTGGTTAGAAACAGCCACTCAGTAGCTGATAGGGCAGTCACCTGTGATGTCACTGACAGTGAGATCACAGTGCTGCTGATGTAGTAGGGGGCATAGAGATAGATATTTCAACTGCCAGGCTAAGAGCTATTCTACACATCCAGCACAATATTATCATACGCAAATCTTTCTAATGAGCAAAAGGAAAAAGAAAAATACTTTACAAATAAAAAGTTACAACTGTCCACGTCTTAAAATTTGTATTATTTTCCTGTCTGCCTGTTTTGGCTCTACTAGCTCTTTAAGAGTAATTGTAATTCCATCATGTGGAGTAGACACTTTCAAAAATAAGGAAACAGTGGCTTAAAACTGTATGTGAAATTTACAACTGGTTTGTTAAACTTATTAAAGAGGAAGAGGGGAGACATGAAGAACTTATACCTGAAATAAAAGAAGTTAAAGAAACAGTTTTAAAATTCAAGGAGGACAAGGAATTTAAAGAGTTAGATGCCACCCTACAAAAAACCCCTGATAAATATGAAAAAGCATTAGTACAACACAAACAAAATAAACTCATTAGAGATTAACACTTTGAAAAGGGACACATTTTGAGCTGGGCAAAAATATTCTAAGAGCAGAGGCAGATCATGTTCCAGAGTTGGATTGTAAGATAGAAGTAAAAACCACCAAAAAAGCAATAACTCAGGGAGTGATAATGGTGGATATACTGAGGCGCCAATATTGCTGAAGAGTCAACTTCAACTGTCCTTTTTTAAAGCAAACCAAGGACATAATTTATTTATTTATTTATTGCTTTTTGTTGACACGGTAAACCCACTGGGCCTAGAAGTCCCCTTTTCAGGGGCGACCAGGGAGGGGATACAGATGGTGAGAGGCATGAAACTGAACCAGATTAAGCTGTTGGTGGTATTTTTAGTGAGTGGGAGAAATTTGGCCAGGACACCGGGGAAATTCCCCTACTCGTTGGCAGTGGGCACTGTGGAGTTGGCTGAGTGTGTGTGTGGCATTCAGATGGATGCTGAGATCATAGAAGATGGGATGGCTGCGAGCCAGCTCCAGGAAGAAAGGTATGGCTGGAATGCACCCTAGCGGTGGCCAGCAGAGCGTACTGACATCCTTGCAGCAGGCAGTCTTGTCTGATGGTACAAAAGTCACCGATAGTCCAGAAACGAGAGAAGACCTGGTAAATCGGGAAGAACCTGTTTGTCTTTCAACTAAAATGACCACTGGCATTGGTTTAATGGTGGATAGTGCTCCCCTGCTTCACGAAGCTGAGGACGTACACATGACTCAAACAAAATGGAGACTTTGCAGGACGCTTATGGCTGAATTCCAGCAGGCTCAATTGCGGGCTGAAGAAGATTTTCAGAAGAGGAAATGGCCTGAGGCTGAATCTCCTTCAGGCCTACCAGGTACAGGCTCAAAGGTTTTAAAATCTATAGTCCCTGTTGTTTCTGGGGAACAATGTTCTCCGCCCCAGACCCTGAGCCCTCACCTTGTCAGGGAAAATGACTCTTGGTCTCCACAAAAAGCTCTTGAGAGTGCGGGTTGGCTTCAATTGCATACAGGTATTTGGATTGGTGATCCTGCTATTCCAATTCCTGGGGTATCTGGGGTGGGTGGGAATCGGCTGCAAGATGGTGCCCGACACAGGGATATTGTTTTACCACAACAAGACATTGATTTTGCCAAACAAGTACCACTGTCTCTTACATGGGGGGTGATCCCTGATGCAGGTTGCCCTATACATCATGCCATTGGGGAGTCCCCTGATCATCCTAATCTGCAGAATGCAATGAATTCTACTGACAGTATCTCTTATTCGCCACTTTTGGCAACAGGCCCAGTTGAGGTTCTGGTCGCCCCTGATCCACATGATTTAGGAGCTGATCCTGACGTGGAACTACCATATACTCCTGCTGACTTGGATCAACCAAATTTAACAGTCCCCCCCAGCCACGTTTGCTAGTCTTTTTAAAAAAACAGTCACACTAGCAAAGCATAGAAATGCTGTGAGGTTGAGGTTTTTGGGCTCTACTGATCATATGCCAGATCGGTTTTATGTTGATAAAGTACTGATAAAACAGCTACTGGGGTTTTCTTCCAGTGACGTTTATGCACTAATGCGTACTCCTGTGGACAATACTTTTGATATAAGCTTTCACTCACCAGATCTACTTAATCGTTTTTGGATGAAGTATGCTTTGCTTAAAATGAATCTGGCATGGTCTCATTTTCAGGCCATCCCCCCCTCACTAAACAGTCCTTCAAAGTAATAACAGTCTTATTTAGAAATGAGGATGTGAACATTGAAGATATTACTTATTGGCTTGAGAGGAAATGTACAATACAGGGGAATCCAGAACCCATTCTGGATACAAAAGGTTTTTGGAATGGTGGTTGGTGATATAAAGTGAATTTATTACAGACTGATGAGGGTCTGTAGCATTTGCCTAGTCATTTTTACTTGGGTAGAGATACAGGCTTTATTTTCTACCCTGGTCAGCCCTGACACTGCTACAAATGTGGCTCACCCAGGCATCTTAGCAGAACATGTGAGATCATAAAATGTGTTCAGTATGGTGAACTAGGGCACATCATGTCAGACTGCCATCATCCTACAAAGTGTTCCCTGTGTGAGGCTGAACACTCATATACAGAATGCCCCTGGGCAGCCCAAAATAAAACAAATGGGAATTTCTGCATTCATGACTTTTATATCAATATGGCTGTTAAGGCTGCAATGTGACAGAGACCACCCCCCCCCCCAGGAGGAATCAAGTACCTGCTTGTGTTGGGCAGCAGGTGATTACAGCACAGGAAGTAGAGATGTCTGCTCCTCACCCTGTTGCGGTTCCGGCAGTTTCTCCTGTTGTTGAAACTGAAGTTCAGCCAGTAGACATAAGTGTGTCTAAGGCATCAATGCCTCCACCTTTGCCCCCAGACAAGGACTTCACATTGGTTTCTAACAGACGAAGTAGCATCAGATCTCGGAATTCGGGTACACCTACACCTGTACAGGCCCAAATTTCCCTGCAAAATACGTATCAGGTACTACAGGATGATGCTGGTATGGAATCTGACTCCACTTCTCTGCAGTCATCCTAGCCTGAGGGGGCAGCTGATCTGGAACAGCCTTTAGAGACCCCAGACACTTTTAAAAGGAAAAAAAATAAGTTGGGGACACGGAAGTGGAGTAAGAAGAAATGAGACACTGATAGTTATATACTCTATGTCTTACTTATCCAGGATGCAATATATCTTGTGTTACCTTATTCTTGTTTTTAGTATGCTGGAAATTTATAAAATTTCTATTGCTTCATTAAATGTCAATAGTTTCTAGTCTGATTGGAAGAGAATGTTGATATACTCTTTGTTTGAGAGAGGAGAGCAAGATATTGTATTTTTCCAAGATACCAGATTGCACACTAGGGAGGACTTGGAACGGGCGACGATAGGATGGCAGTGGGAGTTACTTATTGGTCTTTAGGAGCTGAGGTCTGTAGTGGTGTTGGTATTGTGGTAAACAATCCATCTGCAAGATTATTGCAATTAGTGGACATAGTCACTGGATGGGTTTTGATGCTGGATATGGTTGTTTGTGGTTTGCAATGTCATTTTTTGAATGTATATGTTCCTCAGACTAAGTCTGCCAGAATTGAGCTTTTTAAGGTCATACAGCTGTATTTATTTACTGGCAAACATGTATTTTTAGGGGGTGATTTCAATTGTAGTAGATATATGAAAGATAGAGGCCTTCGCACACAGAAAATGTTTTGTGATGCTAACTGCTTGAATGATTTATTGGTTCAAACTGGGCTGATAGATATTTTTGAAAGGTTCTGTAATTGTAACAAAACCTATTTTCAAGGTGCAAAAGCCACCGGAATAGATTTTTGGTTCTTATCTGAGTCCTTGAAGGTTATTGACACTAAAACTATTCCGGTGGCTGCATCTGACCATGCTATACTAGAAGCCATGGTTGCCAGTCATGAACCCATGCATCGTGGACCAGGGTACTGGAGACTAAATATGGGACTTCTACTCCTTCCCACAGTGGAAGATGGTTTCATGGCCTTATTAGAGGCACGGAAATCAGTTTTCTGTCTCTATGATACGTATAGAGAGTGGTGGATGGATACCAAACTTGATATTAAACATTATTTTCAAAATACAGGGAAACTTAATGGCAGGTACAAATCTGACTTATATCACAGGTATAAGGCACAATTTTTAGACTTGCATTTTCAAGTGGCACAAGGAAACACAACAGTGCTTCCAGGTTTGAATGACATACGAAATCTTATGAATAAAGCACAATATGATCATTTAAAATCTTTAGATATGGAACGTCGGTTTGGGTCTCAGGGTGATAAAGCCTTTATGAATTCTTACCAGCCCACCAAAAACATATGGAGGATATTAGGGATCAGGATGGGACTAGGTGTACGACTAAGGAGGATATTATATGGGCCCTTAATGCTCACATACACATGCTGTTTGGTTCTTCAGATGCTGGGATTGATGTGCATAAACCCTGGTTGGATCAATGTGATTTGCCCTTTCTTCCTGCTCAAAGTACAGCCATGCTTGTAACACAAATTATACCTCTGGAAGTTTCAGGAGTGTTGTCCCAAACTAAACAGGGTACAGCCCCCTGGGTTTGATGGGATTTCCTATGAATTATTTAAATACATTTTTAGAATCCTATTACAGGAATTTACCGGGGTCTTGAATGAACTATTGAGCTCTGGTGTGCTATCAGATAGTATGAATGAAGGCCTAGTTATCTTAATGTATAAAAAAGGGAATAGAGAAGAGCTAGTGAATTGGAGACCAATCACATTGCTTAATACAGATTTTAAGATTTTGACGAAAATATTGAATAATAGGTTGCTTCTACATGCAGATTATTTATTACACCCTGCACAGACATGTTTCATACCAAACAGAAAAATATTGGATGGATTGATACTTCGACGAGAAATTACGCAGAAAGGGGCTATGGGGGAAATTATAGGTTTACTTTTTAGTCTAGACCAGGCCGAAGCTTTTGATAATGTCCGACATGCCTATTTATGGGATTGTTTGAAGCACTATGGAGTTCCTCCTCTTTATTACTTGGATCCAAACCTCTTATACTAAGGCAACTGCCCAAGCTTTCTGTAATGGGTGGTTGTGTGATGCAAGTGTAGAATTCAATGGGGGTGCAGGGTTGCCCATTAAGTGCTCTATTATATTTATTCACTTTGGACCCCTTGATACAGAGAGTACATGCTATAAAGGAAATACAGGGAGTGTCCTTTTCCAGTACAGACCTGGAAATTATATGTATAGCATATGCAGATGACATTTGTTTTATTGTAGGTGACATGCCTCCAGCACAAAGTTTGGGGAATGCTATACAGGACATCATGACACACACAGGAGCTAGTATAAACTATGGAAAATGCCATTGTATCCCACTTAGAGTTGAAGATGTGCAGCTAACTACTGTTATAGGGATCCTGGTGATTAGAGAAACATGTACTATTTTAGGACTTCTCTTTGGAACAGGGGATTTGGCATACCAAAATTGGAAACTTGAAACCTAATGTGGCACAGACTAAGGTACAGATTTGGAATACATGGAGGCTATCCAAATTGAAACAGGTTCACATGATTAAATCATTTTTGTTACCACCTTTTTTGTATCTGAGTACAGGTTTTAGTCTTCCTCCATCCCTGGAAACACAAATGTATGGTTTTTCTTCCTGTATTGGGGGTAATAGATTAAACCCAATTAAAAGAAGTTTATTATTGTGGGAGAAGAAACATGGAGGTTTAAACATGATCCAACCTATTATTTTCTTTTTTACTATGTTCTTGTATTCCAATCTATGACCTTTACTTACCCAAAGGGTTTTGCAGTGGACACCGTGGCTTTTAGACTCTTTAGGAAATGTTTTTGAATCATGGCCAGCACATGCTCATATACCCAGACAGAAATCTATCACTCAGCTTCCACCCACATTGAAGGTTTGCTTTGGAAAAATAAAGTTATGGGGTATTTCAAAAGAATACATTACTACCTTTTGCAGGAAAGAGTTGTATGATTTTCTTATATGAAAATACTTCGAGGATTCGGCCACTTTTGATTCATACCCTACACAACAAAAGCTTCTTATGGGTACCATATTAACTTCACCATGAATTCCGCATTATACGTGGGATGTTTTATGGTTGTCTTTCCATGGCAAACTGAACGTTAGGGGGAATTGGAAGCATAAACAGATCACCGAACGTTATTGCCCAAGGGACACGTACTGTTACAGTTGAGACGGTAGCACATTTGTTTTGGAAATGCCCTTTTATTGTAGGTTTTTGGTCTATTATATGACAAAAGCGACCAACATCCCCCTTTTATAACATGACCTTGGAAATTTAATGTCTTGGTATTTTGCCGCATTTTTGGACTAAACATGATAGGGTAACCATGTGATTGTTCTTGGTGTGTTTTAAGTTTTATATCTGGTATGTACATTGTAGGCTAACAATTCAGCAATGCCATTTTTCTGCAGAAGAGTTATTTTTTATGATGCATAACTCAATTACTAATTTAAGATTACAAGACTGTGATACGGTTTCTCCCACCTAATTTACTTCAAGATGAGACTCAGTAGACTGGATGTAACAGAAACTGCCTTCCCTGCTGCTTTGGTAGGTAGGAGAAGGGGTGGATGCTTATTATGAAGCTCTAAGGACAGATTCATTTGTTTTGTTTTTTTTGCCCTATATGTTTTGTATCAGTTTTGCTTTTCTGTATGCAGTCCTTTATTCTAGACTTATTTATTTGCTTTTGTATCTATTCATTATCTCACGATCAGATTATTTCTTTCGTCAATGAAACTAATACATACCCTATTCTCACTGTAGAAGGAACAGGGCAGGCAATGTTATAGTTTCCTTTGAATTTTTCAATCCTTATTTCATACCTCTCAACCTTTCATCACCCAAATGTGTGACAAGATGTGTGACAACTGAACAAAATGCGTGATAAATCATGACACATGACACTGCAGGCTCAGAACACTGTGGGAATAAGTGTACCAATGTTTATAATGCTTGCTGATAATGTAGCATCTTATATTATTATAAATTTCTGCTTAAAAGTCTCAGTGGTCAGTACTTGATGTCACCTTCTCAGTGTGGAACAGAGGGTTTCTGAGACATAAAATGAGTGACGTACCTCGTAATGTGTGGCAGTTGAGCGGTATGCCTTATTTGTAGGTGGATTGAGAATTATTTTTTTTTGATTTTTCTTTGCTTTGATTATTTCTATGTGACTTAACACTGTTTGCATCTCATTTGTTTTTGAAGTTCTGACACATATATTTTAACCTTTCATTAGGGGGATGTATTTTGATTTAGTTTATGGGCTATGGGATTATATAACTGCTTTGCTGCACTACTGTATTATTGCTTGAAGAACTGCTTCTTTATGTTTTTCTGATTTTGATTATGTGTGGAGCAACACTATTCTGAATGTATTTTCTTTTCAGTTGTAATAAAAATTCCCCTACTCTTTTTTCAATAAGTGCCATGGGATCTTTAGCATCCACCAGAACTACCACCAACCCAGGCAGATGACACCTTGGTTTAATGTCTCATCCGAAAGACAGCACCTCAAAAGTGCAGCACCCCCCTCATGCTGCACTGCAGTGTCAGTACTGGGATATTAACCCAAGTGCCAGATGTGGGAACTGAATCCACAGCCTTCTGATCTGCTGGCTTCAGAAGCAAGTGTGCTACCTACTGAGCCACTGACACTGCTGAAATGGGACAAAATACATAAAAGAAAAACAAGCAGGGGTAAGGGGGGGGAGGCACAATGCAAAACAAGAAGTCAAAGGCCTCTACAGAACAAGAAGAAAACAAACTGCAAATAATGAATTTATCTGACCATCTTTTGACACACATTTTATGATTGTTCACTTTTTATAGAGACTGTTGATGTAGCTGGTTGTTTGATTCTGATTGTTTCTTTTCTTTTCTTTAAAAAAATGAAAAGCAGACTGCCACCATTCTGGTGTTATCACACAGCAACATGTTTGTTTACATTCCTTGATCAACTCCAACTGCATCTTTCCTGTACTTGGGAACACCACAACACAGTCTAGCCATTCATGATGCAGTGGGAGTAGAGGAGACTATTGCTTTGGTACTTTGGTAGTATGGGACAAACAAAGGCGATATGCCCATCATGGTTTGTCCTCCACATTGTGGATCATTCAGCAAATCCCTGATTTGTTAACCATTTGTCCAGTTTATTTCTAAAAGTCAAAATATTGGGCGAGTCGACTATTTCCTGAGGCAGTTTATTCCATAGTTTAGGTGCTCTTATAGTAAAGTAGTTCATTCTTTTGTTGGTTTTGCTTTCATAATTTCTATTTGTCTGTTGTGTAATCTAGCTACGATTCTTCTTGTGGAAAATTTTAGTCCACAGTTTTGCATCTGTTCTGGATGTTTTGTGATTTTGAATAATAATAACAAATCTCCCTTAGTCTTCTTTGAGACAGGATTGTAAACCAGTAGACTCTAATCTGGTAATATAATCAAACCTAGAAAGATATGGTATTAATTTTGTTGCTCTATGTTGAACAGCTCTCAATTTTGTTAATGTCAGAAATTAAATAAGGGTTCCAAAAGGGGAACAGTAATCCAGATATGGTCTAATATGAGATCTGTAAAGGGAGTAAACATTGTTCAGTTTTATTTGTGAATGTTTTATTGATCCTTCTAAGGTGATTTTGCTTGATTTGCTACCTTATTACAGTGTGATGAAGAAGACAGTTTGTTATTAATTAGAACCCTAGATCTATTTCTACCAAGGAGGTTTTAATAGCCAAGTTATTTAAATAATATGTTTGTGATGGATTATTTTTCCCAAATGAAGGGTTGCACATTTAGAGACATTAAAAACATTTCGTTTGTGGATGCCCATTGTTCATTTATTAACAGTTCTGCTTGTAAGCCAGAGTCTTTGTCAGACTGATCGCTTTTCCCCAATTTTGTGTCATCAGCAAATTTCACCATTTTGTTGTTACTGGATATATACATATCCCCTATAAAGACGCAAAGAGAACAGGCCCCAGCACAGAACCCTGGGGAACCCTACTGCCCACACTTCTCTCTCCAGACATTACGTTATTAACTCCTCACTTCTGTTTTCTATTATTTAACCACTGGTTTATCCAAGAAGTTAGTATTGGTGATAATCCTATATTAATGAGTTTTTAATCAATAAAGAGGGAAACTTTATCGAATGCCTTACTGTAATCGAGTAGTATAACATCCATAGGTGTATTGTTGTCTAGATGATAGCTGATGTGCTCATAAAAGAGATAAGGTTGGTTACATGAGAAGCTATGTTTGAACCCATGCTGGTAAGTATCGGATATTTTGAGTATTTCTAGTTCATGCTCAATTTTGGCCTTGATAATTTTTCCATAAGTTTACATGGAATTGATATCAAACTTATGGGTCTGTAGTTTTCAGTCTTGGACAGAGAGCCTTTTTTGAAAATGGAAGTAACTATTGCTGTGCGCCACTCATTTGGCACTGTTGACTCATTTAGTGATTTGTTGAATAATATTTTTAAAGGTTGAACAATTTCATCTTTTGTTTCTATTATAAATCTAGAACTGATTCCATCTGGTCCTGAACTTGTGTGTTTTTTGAGAGTGTTGACTGCTTTTTTGATGTCATCTTCCGAAATCTTTTCTGTGTCTTGGTCCATAATAGAGGGAGTAGTTATAGTATCATGCCTTCGTGTATAAACAGTAGAAAAGTAATTATTGAATTCAGTAGCTGTTTCTATGTCCGAGGTGATGGTTTGCGAGTTTACAACCAGAGGGCCGATTTGATTGTTACAATTCTTTTTTTTATTATTTAAATAAGAGTATAAAGTTTTATGGGAATCTTTTGTGTGTGCTATTCTGAATTCAAGATTACGTTTGCTATTTTTATATGTTTTTTTTAATTTTTTAACTGTTTGTCTATAAGACTTTAGTATTTTGTCAGAATTGGGTAATGTTGTCTTTTTAAGCTTAGAAAACAATTTCTTTTTACGAGATATTAGAGTTTTTATGTGTTTATTAAACCATTGGGGGATTTTTCCTTTGTTATTATACTTGAGTCTCTCTGGAATATGTTTTTTTATCAAGTTCTAGTATTATTTGTTTGACTGTTTCCCATGTTTCGTTTGTTTTTAATGGACGTAGAATGTGCTCCCATTTTGTTGTTCCCAATTCTTGTCTAATAAGGGGAAAATTTGCTTTATGGTATTGCTTTTTTTTAATATTGTTTATCTTTGGTTGTGAAGGTAGTTGAATGGAAAAATGTATTGTCATATGATCACTATTTCCGATAGGTGGTAGGATTGTTATATCTGATAATAAAGTTTCTAGGTTGGTAAAGACGCGATCTAAAATATTCTTTCCCCTGGTTGGTTCCCTCACTTTTTGAATTAAACCTTGGTCAGTCACTGCCGATAGAAACTGGTTATCATGCTGACTTAATCCAGTTAGTGTGTTCCAATTGATGGTTGGCAGATTAAAGTCTCCCAATATCAGTATATCATTTCTGTCAGAGAATTGTTGATTTCTTCAGTTATTAATCTAGTGGTTTCAAAATCCGAGGTAGGTGGTCTGTAACAGGTTCCTATCAGTATTTTATGTGAATTTGTAACCTGAATGTATGCCCATACATTTTCTAGGCTGGGAGTTAGAATCTTTTGATAGGGTTTTAAGTTGTTTTTTATATATAGGCTAATCCCACCTCCTTTTTTAGTATTATTTCGGTTTTTATAGAAGTGCTTGTAACCAGGTATCTCTGTTAACCAAGCTTTATCTGAGTTTCCTCAGGTCTCAGTTATAGCTATTATTGCTAAGTCTAAAGTATGTGTTAGTATTTCTAATTCAGCGTATTTAGATATTGTCATTGATCTAGCATTAAAGCTAAGTATATTAAAATTAGAGTTCTGTGATGAATTTGTTTCATTAACTAGAGGGAGGGATAGATTCCCAGCCTCCCCCCTTTTTTTAGTTTAAATTAGAGTTTATGTAAGCATTCATCTGTTGCCCTAATAAAGTAGTCCCTCTTCTACTGAGGTGTAACCCATCCCAACAGTATAAGAATGGTTTATTTTCAAATTCTTCCCAGTGGGTTAGACATTTAATGTTTTGTTTGTAACACCATTTTCGTAGCCAGTTGTTTAAGGCTTTTATTTTGTTGGTGGTGTTTTCAGTGACTCTTGGGACAGGTAACACCTCTGAAATGCATGCTGAGCATCCATGTTCACTTAAGATATTGTTTAATGCTACAATATCTTGCTTGATTTGCATCAAGTTAGCTTCTTTGATCTCATTAGTACCTGCATGGATTATCACCAGGGAATTTTTTTCTGCTTTAGCTAATATTGGTTTGGCCATTCTTGTTATATTGGCTATTCCGGCTCCTCTAAAACTGGAACACATTCTTTGCTGTTTATCTGGATTGCATATTGGTCTGTCAAGATATTTGATAATAGAGTCCCCCAATACGATGACTTGTTTTTGGGCCATTGCTGTTTTACCCATGAAGGGTGTTTCTGTTTTGTTAACAATATTTTTTCCACATGTATTCGTTATGTGTTCTAAATCTAATGAGAAGTTTTGTTCAGCATTTTGGGGGGAGGTAGAGGTTAATACATCTGAGGGGGATTTTGTCTTCTCAACGCTTTGTCCTTCAGTTACTTCAAGGTTTAATGTTTCAAATGAATTGTGCAGAGGCAGTTCCTGATTTTTTGTACTTAAATTTTTAGTTTTTTTTTTTTTTGCTTCATGAGTGGCTGAACTGTTTGAACATTTCCTAATGTTCAGGAAGTATGCAATAAGAATAGTTCCAGGATCTGAAACAGAACAGAGTTGGTTATAACTATACATAGAAACATAGAATTTTACGGCAGATAAGGACCGCTTGGCCCACCCAGTCTGCCCATTTCCCTACCTACTGGATAAGCTGCAGATCCTAGTTAACCAGCAGCCTACTTCTTCCTACCCCCACCCCCCAGAATTGCCTTATGACTATCCCATGCATGCTTGAATTCCACCACTGATTTTGACAGAATTCAAGCATGCATTTTAGTTGTACTAAGTATGGAGGTCGATAAAACAACCAGCAACATCAATCAATTTTTAGAGAAGGTAAGCAATCATAAAATGTATGTGTTTTTTTTTTTTTAATTAGAAATAATATGACACACAAAAAAAATTGACAGTATCCTTTTAAGGTTTTTCAGAAGGGACTAACATTTATACCCACTCCAACCTTGAATCATTTTCAAGTTTTTGTTTATCTCCAGAAATAATACCACAAAATTAGACCTAATCATCACTTCTTTAATAACAATAGTGGAGTATCTATAACTTCAACATTGGCATCCAAGAGGAAACAGTAGATTTAGGGACAGAGGAGCTGGATTACTTGTTAAATGAAATAATGGATGATGGATATGATGAAGCCTGCACTATATGGTGGGATTCGAATCTATAGACCCATACCTTAAATGTGATGGACAACCAAGAGGGGGCTTCCATTTTGGAAACATACATGGGACTCAATGCACTGGACACTATCAACTTGGCCAATTTGGAATCTCTGCTAAATAAACATGGTAATTTACATGAAATACTGGACTTTAATGATGCTATTGTTATGAATATTCACCTGAATGCTGACATTCCAAATCTTTTCCTTGCAGGGCATTTGCTTAGAAACAAGAAGAAAATAATGTTTAAGGAAAAATTTATCTTTTGCCCTGTTGTATTAAATCAGACTATAAATGTGTTTGAAAAACTGTTACTTGCCAAGTTCAGACTTTGTTATACAGCACAGGCCCCCCAAAAAAAAAAAAAGATTTACTATGACAAAGCAAAAATAATTGTCCTTAATTATTTAGCTGACAGTACAAATTTGGTGATAAAACCATCTGATAAACAAGGAGATGTTGGTGCCTTAAACAAAGAGATTGTGCTGTCTTTACTTACTGATGTATAAACTACAGGGAGCCTAACCAGAATCTCACTGATTTTTTTAAAAGGTAATGGTTTCAAACTTTTGGCATGCCTTAAATGAGGGTGCATCAGTGATGAGGAGTTTAATCATATGTGGAAAGACAACCCTGTGACACCTGGGTTTTATATCTTACCAAAGGTACATAAGAACGTAACCCAGTCCCTCAGGCAGATCAATAGTCTAGGAGGTCTGTTCCATTACTGAAAACACTACTGAAAACATGGGTAGGTTCACTGATTTTTTCTTATGAGATTGTGACCATAAGCTTAAATCCTATATTAGGGACACTTTGTACCTACAGTACTTAGCAAGCTTAAAGTTATTGAGTGGCAGGAAGGATTTGTATGGCTTGGTACTGATATCGGCGCACTATTCACATCAATCAGACATCAACAGGGTACAAGAGCCTGTGAATGTTTTGGAAAAACCATCCAAAAAATGGAGAAATACCAACTGATTTTATAATTACAGCCCTAGAGTTTATACTAACATACAATGCCTTCAGGTTTGAGGTGAAAGGGGCAGCCATGGCCCCGAGTTATACTAATCTTTACTTGGGGCTTTGGGAAATGACGGAGATTATGGACCTACTGTAGAAAAGAATCCCTTCCATTCAAACTTCAGACACTGGTACAGGCTTATAGATTACGTGGCCTGTATTTGGGAGGGAGACATATCTGAAATACTTAAGTTCATGGACTGGTTACAACAAAATTATTTAATTCCTAGGTTCACATACACTGCAAGTACTGAACACCTTGACTTCTCAGATATCACTCTATCTAGCAATCATGCTGGTCAGATTGAATCAAAATGTTTCAGAAAAAGTACAGCTACTAATTCTGTACTACATGCTGACAGTGCCCACCCCCCTACTCTTAAACAATCTGTGCACTACAGCCAATTTCTAAGGCTATGACAAAACTGTAGATCATTTGAAACATTTGACCAGCAGACTGCAGAACTACAGGACAGATTTTCTTGGAGGGGTTATTAGAAAGGACTCCTGCATAAATCAAAAGAAAAAGATAGGTCCTTACAGAGAAGGAATTTTTTGATAGACAACAAAACCATTCTCAAGTCAAATGACAAACATGGGCCAGTAACCTCTGTAACAGAGTATATTGAATGGGCTGGGAAGATTGGGAACATTAGTTTGGGAGGGCTAAAGTCAGAGGTTCAATGTGGGGGAATAACTCCTCCCAGAGCCCCAATGAACCCCAGCCTCTTCTAGCAGCCTTCACTTAGCAGGTTCATGCATTTTGAGATCCTGCATGGCTCATGTGACATTGGTAAATGTTTGTCAAAGACAAGCCATTGTTTATTGATCCTTCAGATTCCCCCTCCAACTGCTGGCATTACTGTGCTTGTCCAGCTATTCTAAGAACTTGCTGTTCCACTGTCTGAAGAGAAAACCTTAGGCCCAGTGACATCTATCAGATTCCTTGGCATTGTCCTGGACACTGACCAAATGGAAGCCTGATTACCACCCGACAAACTACAATGGATTCAGACCTTGGTGGAATCCTTTTCTACCCAGTCTAGTTGCATGAAACATGAACTTCTTTCCCTTCTGGTATACCTCAGCTTCACAGTGAAAATAATTCCTCAGGGTTGATAGTTCATATTCTATCTCCTGACACTAGCTTTGTGAGTTTCTGAATTACATCACCATATACAAATCACAGCTGCTCTCAAATCAGATCTCACCATGCGGTCCCAATTTCTGTCCTACTGGAACAGTTGTTCTATGTTCTATAATGGCCCTTCTCCTGATCTGCACCCCAGAGTCTACACAGATGCTTCTCCAAAATATGGCTATGCCGCTATCTTTAACCAGTCCTGTATTGGTGTCCCTTGGATAATACCACACTTCGTGATTTTTCAGTGACATCCCCTCTCTTCAAGATTTATCCAATTGTAGCAGCTGCCTTCCTATGGGGTCATCACTGATCCTTTCAGACTGCATCCATATTTTCCGATAACCAACCTACAGTGGACATTAACAACAAGGGAAGGTATTCATCCTATTCCATAATGTTGTTCATGTGGAAGCTAACATGGCTATCTCTCATCACTTTACACTCCAATGTTTTCACATACCTGGCTATGCAAATGAAGTGGCTGATGCCTTATCTCGTTTACAGTTTTAGTCCTTTTGTCACCGTTGTCCTTCGGAAGACCTGGTCATGTCTTCACCCCATTCATTCAGAGACCTCACAATGAAATGTTATTTATTTATTTATTAAACTCTAGGATTACAATTACCTTTGAGCAGAGATTGCTTGTTTACAAAGGTTCCACGTCAAAGGATGGGGTAACATACAACAATGGTAAACATGGTAACAGTCATAACTTACAGAATAACTAGTACATAAAATAGTTCAGTCAATCTGTTGCAGAAGAACAACCACAAGCTAGTTTCTAACAGGATTCATGGTGAAGACAGTATACTTGGTAGGAAAAGTCAGTAGGAAGCCGGCCGAAAGGTGCTGTTGTCAGACAAGGATGAAAAGAGCAAGGGGGACAGGACCAGCAGCCATACCAATAAGTGAGTCTGAAAAGAGGGGATGGGAGGGTGAGGGGGTGTGAAAAGGTAAGAGGGATAGGGCTGGAGCCAAGAAAGCAAGGCTTGCATGTCCGGTTATAGCTACAGCTAGGGTAGAGGGCAGAGACCATTTCTTAGGGGAGGCAGACACAAATAGGGAGTAGGGACCATTGCGTAGGGGAGGCAGTCATAAGTTGAGGCAGAGGGGAGGAATAGCTGCAGTTGCCTTTTAAAGTGGTTTAGCATTACGGCAGCAAGAGTCTCTTTGTTAAGGATGTTGAACGACTGCGGAGCCCTGTGCATGAAAGATCTCTGGCCCAATGAGATCCAGCGCCTGGGGACATGGAAAGTCTGGTATTGAGAACTGTGAGTTGACTGGGTGCTGCTGTTGGTAGTAAGGAGACTTGCAACATCCATTGGCATGAGTCCAAGAAGACCTTTTTTGGCTATCGGACAGGTCTGGTATTGTATAATAAGAGGTAGCCAACCAGTCTTGGTGTAAAGGTCACAGGTGTGCGTTAGGCAATCAGCCCCCAAGAGAAGTCTACAGGCCTTGTTAAGTGTCACTGATATTCTCCTAAATGCAGTGGGGGAGGCCGAGCCATAAATGACTAGTCCATAGTCAACAATGGAGGTAACAGAGCTGTGGATGGCCAGTCTTAGGGCTTCAGGGGTCATACAGTGTTTATACTTGTGGAGCAGACCAAGACATATGTTGGCAGACTTAGCAACCATCCCAATGTGCTGATGGTAGGAGACTGAGCTGTCCAGGGTGATGCCAAGATATTTGAACTCATGACCCTGCTCAAGTGTGGTCCCCCCTTGATTATTGATGATGAGGGG
This sequence comes from Neoceratodus forsteri, assembly GCA_016271365.2. Lineage (NCBI taxonomy): Eukaryota > Metazoa > Chordata > Ceratodontiformes > Ceratodontidae > Neoceratodus > Neoceratodus forsteri. Next base: position 562,846,548 of record CM057458.1, read on the forward strand.
TAGCGGTTTATACATACTATGAGCATTGCAGAAAGTCATGACTTTTGTCTTGCTATAATTCAAGACAAGTTTGTGGGAGCCAAACCATTTTTCCACTAGCCTGAAATCATGTTGTAGTTGACTCTCAAGTAGCTTAATGTCCTGGTTGCTAGAAAAGAGGACTGCATCATCTGCGTAGAGTAGTATCCTCTGTTGGCAGATGCCAGGGAGATGGTTTAGGAAGAGAGAAAATAGTAAAGGTCCCAGTATAGACCCCTGAGGGACACCTGAGAGATCTGGATTTTCAACTGAGGAGACACCAGAAATTTTAACACTTTGAACTCTCTCCCCGAGGTAGCTGGCAAACTAGGCATTGCATCCTTGTAGAGCCCAAGAGCTGTCAGTTGTCTGAGTAGGAGGGGGGTGATTAACTGTATCAAAGGCCTTTGTCAGGTCAATGAATATGGCATAGACCACGACTGCCATCAAGCTAATACCATAACGTAGGTCACCTTAGCTCAAGCCACCAGAGCCACTTACACTACAGCATGGAAAAAGTATTCTTCGTTTTGCAGACTTCAGTCCTCTTCAAATACTTCCATCTATGTAGACAATGTTCTAACATTCCTAACATTTTGTCATTAAGTCTTGCAGCTTTCCTATGGAGCCGTCAAGCAATCCCTATGAGGTATCCAGTTCTCCTCTTCCCAGACTACTCCATCCTCACCAACTCTATTTAGTAACCTTTCAGTTAAACTTCTTTTACTGGGCATTCAAATAAATTCAGGTGCTAAAATTCCTCAATGCCTCCCCATAGATGGCTCTATAATGAAAAACATGTTGGACTTACTGAACTCAAATCCATTTGATTCTACCTCAAACATCATGGTTTCCTCAGCGGTATGTCTAGCTTTCTATGGATTCCTGCACCCTGGTGAATTTACCATCTCATCATCCTCTACTGCCAGCTTCCTTAGGATCTCCAATTTACAGAAAAATGCCAATCACTACATGCTGTCACTACCATCTTCTAAAACAGACAGATTGTGTAGAGGTGTGTTCATAACTTATTATCCATCCTCTATCATCTGGTGCCTAGTAGCTTATCTAGACAAACTAATGCTCTTTCACTCACACTCAGATCCATTGCAGCCCTTGTTGACTTCTGCCAGGCAACTACCCATGACTACAAAATGGTTTTTGGATCATGATAGAACCCTTCTTCATTGGCTTGGACTTAACCCATATTCATTTTCAGGACATTCATTCCAGATTGGAGCAGCAACTTCAGCATCAAGAAATAATATTCCTGTTCATATCATCAAGAAACTCAAAAGATAGACATCATCAGCCTTTGAAACCAACACACCTAACCTTGAATCAGAACTCAGACAAGCATTTAGGATCATCTCTTCTTAGCATGCCCAGAGGACAGGTACAATAGGTCAGTAGTCATGGGTCCTCAGAGGTTTCCTACACTCGGGGGGTTTCTATCCTGCACTCTACTGGTCAAACTGTCCATGAGTTGGAGGAGATAATCTTTTTGTGCCCCTTATTCCCTTCAACACTTCCCGGCCTATCTGCCAAGGGTGGAAATAGAGAAAGGCCAAAGTTTATTCACAATTTCAATAAGCACTATTCATTCATACTCTAGTCACCCAAACATTGAATGGGAGGGCTAAATTCCGAGGTTCAATGTGGGGGAATAGCTCCTCCCACATCCCCAATAAATTCCTGCCTTTCCCAACAGCCTTTACTTAGTATGTTTAAGCAACCTCCATCCTCCCCATCCTCCTCCTCTAGCACTCTTCTCATCCTTGGTGCTAGGCCTTCTATTCCCTACAATACTACCCAGCCTATCTTCCAATGGTGGGAATAGAGAAAGGCCAAAGTTGATTAGAGTTTCCATAAGCACTATTCCATTCATACTTTATTCACCCAAACATTGAAACAACAACTGGCATATCCTATAAAGTGACAGAGAGGTAAGCCTGGCAGTAGGTCCCAAACCTAGGGTTACTTTCAGCAGAGCTAGTAATCTTAGGGGTAAGCTAGTCCACAGTAGGATGGAAGTGTTACCCAGAACCCTAGAAGCAACCTCAGTTGCCTGCCACCAAGACCTAAAGGTTTTTACAAGTGCACTTGCTGCAATGTCTGCAAATGTGCTGTACCAGGTAGTATCTTTACCCACCCCTCAGAGAAATACATAAAAGTTCAGATATGTGAGTACATCACATGTGATGCGCTCCGAAGTACATGCAATAGAGTATACATTGGGAGAACTATCAGGAATCTCAAAACACATATACAAGAATGCATTTAGTCTACCACAAATAAAAAACTGGACACCCCTGTATGACAACATTTTCTTGAGTGCCTATAACCTGACTGTGTTCATTCTGTAGGTCTTATTTATTTATTTATTGAATTTTGTTGACCCAGTAAGCCCACTGGGCCTAGAAGTCCCTTTTCAGGGGCGACCGGGGAGTGGGGGAAGGGATACAGATGGTAAACAGCTGAAATTTAACCAGATTAAGCTGTTGGTGGCATTTTTGGTGAATGGGAAATTTGGCTGAGGACACAGGAAATTCCCTACTCACAGGTAGAAGTCCAATAGCCACAGCAATGGCCATTCCAGACTTGCAGATGGAGAGGATAGATGTACAAGCTTCAGAGGAGATAGGAGTCTCTCACTTTGAACAAGTGACAGAGTTGGAACATATTGTTGAGAGTATACTACATTCGGATGATGGAGGAGATACCCCTGTAAAAATGTTTCCACGGAAGATCTTATCGAAGTAACTAAAATTGAGGAGAAAACAGTGGGAAATGATGATATTACAGAGGATACTGAATAATCATTGTGACTTCTATGGCAAAAAGAAGAAATGAGGCATGCTCAGGAAAAGAGTAAACTACAAGCCCGACTAGCGGGTTTGCAAAGCCCAGATCTACCTGTCAGTACTACAGTGAAGCCTGTCTGTGAACCCGCTGATGCGGCAGAATCAAAGGCCCAGCTGGGGCCAGGTGAGTCATCAGATGCTTGCACAGTATCGTTAGTGAGGAAAGTCAGCTGGCTGGCAATCTAAACTCTTGTACTAGCGTGTGCCCACAGCCAAACCCCTTAAATCAAAATGTTCTGAAAGATTCACAGCAAAAGTCATGAAACATTTGCATGATTACTCCTAAATCGCCAATACTAAACGACACCCATAAAGATTTAGGCCTTGCAACCACTCGCCCGATCACAATGGTAGCTAAACCACTCTCCAAAACTGCTGGGTTTGTGGCCATTCTGGACATCACGACAGTTATTAAGTTTTAGTCCAATGCTCCCGAGTAACAAGCAACGGCTACCCAGTTTTCTTTAGCATATACAAACACAATGAAAACGGGTCAAAAAGGGGATCATGTGATGAGCTGATCGGGGGAGGACACGCTGAGCAGAGCTCCCGGGCCCTACTGACCTAACTGCACCACAAAATACATTATACCCTGTCGTAACGGCGGAAACAAAGGAATCATTCTCCTAGAGTCTCCTTCTAGCCTTGCCGAAACCTTTTTTCTAAATCCCGGTTCTGTACTTACAGTGCTCTAATGGCGTATGAAACCGGAAGCAGCATCAGGGATGGATTTCGAAACCTCCGAGGGCCTGGATTCTCGAGCCCCAGCAACAAAGCACCCGAAACCCCCATCACCTGTCCCAGAAGACCAAGGGCATAGCGCTGTGAATGTCGGAGGAGACCATACATCACCCGATGATATTACAGAAATTAAAATTCTGCTTAGAAGTCTAGTCGCTGACTTCTCATCAGTAAAGCCTATGCTGCAGGCCTTGGCTCAAAGAATGGGGGACGTGGAAGCGCGTATGGCGTCTCAGGAGCATAAATCTATCTCCCAAGAGCAGGAGCTGGTGGCTATACGTAGGCAAGTGAGAAAATTAGAGGAACGCATTGAAGATCAGGAATCTCGAAGTAGAAGGAATAACTTAATCCTGGTTGGCTTGCCAGAGCGATCGGAAGGACCAGACTGCATTACTTTTATCCAAGACTTGTTAATGAAACTCCTAGACCCAACACCTTATGGCGACTCTTACAACTTGGAAAGGGCCCACTGCTCTCTTAGAGAGGTACCTCCACCAGGGGCTAGACCGAGGGTCATTATTATGCGATTCTTAAATTTTAAAGAGAAGTCACACGTCCTAAATAGAGCTAGAGCACTTAAAAATCTACAGTGGAATGGTGCGCCCTTGTTAGTGTTCCAGAACCAAACCCCGGTGATTCGGGAGAAACAGAAGGAATATGGGGACATAAAGAAAAAGAAAGCTTTATTTGGCTGGCGTGAAGTTTAGAGTCCAACACCCTGCCACGTTGGTCGTGAAATTGCAATCTGGAGATAAAAGGTACCTAACGGCGAAGAAGTCGACAGAAGGACTGAGACAAGAGCTCCTGGATCTGTTTAAATCGAAGACCTGAGAAGGATCCACAGGGAAAGCACTAACCAGTTGTGGCTTTTTGTAAGACTCTGGACATTTTCAACGACAGTTGAAGAGTAAGCAAGCATTCACTTAAACTTTCATTTGGAAGGGGGAAGAAGAGACACAAATGTAAGAAGAGAAGAGGAAGACTAAAAGGAAGACTAGGAGGAAGACAAGAAAGAAAAAGAATGGAAGGAAGAAAATGTTCTCTTCTTCCCCTATACCCCCCACCCCGTCCCCCTTTTTTTTAATCTCTCCCCTACCCTCCTTTCTCCACCTCCCTCCCTCCCCCTTTTTTTCTCTCTCTTGTGGCATCTCCCTCCGATGATTTGAGGAAGAGTGTTAACTGTGTTCTATTGAGCACTCCTCCTATATATTTTTTTTTAATCTGAGACAGAGGTCTAGGAGGGGACTAGTTACTCCTTGTTGAAACTCATGAATCATTAAAGATGGCTCAGCTAGACTGCAGTGGGGTCTAGAGGAAATTGTAGATTTATAATATGTCCTGGATGTTAACTAAAATCTAGAGGGTTTAGATTTGAAGCCTATAACTTCTGCGAGCAGGAAATTATGATCCTAACAAGGGACGCTTTACCCTTTTTTTTTTTTCTCTCTAACTTGGTGGGGTGAAGGGCATTTACCTTAGCTTAAGATATCACTATTGTTCCTTCTGTTTAAGTTTTTAAGTATGGTAGGGTTTTTACAGTTATGAGGGTAAATTGAGGGAGTGATCGGGAAGATGGGCCTATGTTTAGGGAATGTAAGAAATTATAAGGGTGAATGTGAGATTTTAGAGGGTCCGGGCGTGATCACCAGAGAGCTCATCTACATGTCCATTTGAGCTACGAGGACAATCCAAGGATCGGGGGCTGACTGGGGGGGGAGTGTGGGAAAAGGGAAAAGAGAGAGTACAAGGCTTCTATATTTGTTATGGCAGATTTGGTGGGTGTGGAGTCCAGGGGTGTAAATAAAATTGCATGATCAACATTAAAATTATCACGTGGAATGTTAAAGGCCTCAGAGGGCAGAAGAAGAGGACGGTGATACTAAAGCACATCCGCCAACTGGGAGCCCAGATTGTAGCTCTACAAGAGACTCACCTCCTTAAAGAGGAGCTGGGCCTTCTTAAAAAATGATGGGTAGGGCAGGTTCTCGGAGATGGAAATGCCAAAGCTTCAGGGGGAGTTGCTGTTTTGATTGGAAGAAATTGTCCATTTATAGTCTTACAAACCAAAACTAGATAAGATTGCAGAGGGATCTATGTTACGGGTACTATTATGGGCAAAATGTTATCGATTGCCTCTATATATATCCTACACCTCCCAACCCTGACTTCTTTGCCTCGATAGAAGTTGACATAGCCTTACTCCTATCCCATCCTCTAATTTTAGCAGGAGATTGGAATCTCTGTCTCAATAATAGGTGGATAAAAACCCCATCCAAGCGACCCTTCTATAGCACAAGCATCACTGGCCAAACTTCTAGAGGCTGCGGCGTTGATTAATTCACGGTCTGCAATAAAGGGAGCACACTATGACTTTCTATTCTGGAGCACACAAACCCACTCAAGAATTGATTACTTTTTGGTTAATAAAGAGGCAACTCAGGGGGTAAGGGAGCTGATTACCCATACTAGAATCTAATCAGACCACTCCCCAGTCCAGCTAACTTGGGTGATAGAATCCCTCCCAAAGAGACCATACCAATGGAGGTTTGAGGATTCCTTATTATTGGATAAGCATATGCTAGCCAAGTCAGAACAGATATTGGTGGAAATTATCCAGACCCAACTTCCTATGCTTTCAGATAGTAGATTAAGGTGGCCCACTTGTAAAGTTTTATATTCGGGTTTGGTTCAAAGACTGGCAGCCAGAGAACTTCTATGAGAAGAGGCGGAGGGAGGATTTATTCTGGGTGCTATTAATTCATTAGCTCCCCTAGAGGGCACTGCAGAAGGGCTAGACCTGGAGCTTAAGGAGCTTAGAGATGAGATGGCAGGTATGACTTTATGAAGTTGCAGCGGTGGGCGGAAAGGTCCATGCAAACTATTTGATGCAAGAGATGTTCCAGGCAGGCTTCTTGCCCATAGAATAAGAGAATGGAGGCAGCTAGGTAATTCTGTTTATAAACCATCAGGGAGAAGCAATAACAGAACCCCAGAAAATGGCTGATGCATTCTGGCCTACTGAAGGGATCTATCAAGGGAGTCTCGGTGTTTAGGGGACATTATGGGGTTCTTGAAGATATACCTCTTCCGAGGTTAGACCAAGGTCAAGCCCAGTGGCTAGAGGCCCCTATTTCGGAGTCAGAAATACTACAGGCGATTATTTCACTTCCGAATGGTAAGACACCGGGACCGGATGGTCTAACGGCCCAATTTTATAAATCTCATGCTGCAGTTATATTGCCTCTATTGAAATAATTATTTGAAAACATTATGCAGGATGTCGTTCCTCACCCACAGGTATATCAGGCCTATATAACTCTCATTCCAAAACCGGAGAAACCCAAAGAACTCCCTGAGAGCTATAGACCTATTGCCCTGATGAACCAGGACTTGAAATTGTTGCGAAGATACTGGCCAATAATTTTGACGCTTGCTCCTGGTTTAATTAGCCAAGAGCAACTGGGGTCATGCGGGTAGAGGAGCTCATGATGCACCCGAAACTCCACCATATACTGCATAAAGGCCTCAGCCTCTAAGCTACCTATGGCGGTAATTGCTTTAGATGCCGAGAGGCCTTGATAAGGGTCTCCCATGATTTTCTATTTGCAACCATGGAATGTATGGGTTTCCAGAGGACTTTCTTAGGGGTATTAAAAACTTATACACTGCCCCCTCAGCTAGGATTTTATGTAACGGCTATTTATCGAAGGAAATTGTTCTAGATAATGGGACCAGGCAGGGATGCCCCCTCTCGCCAATATTATTTAATATTTACTTGGAACCCTTACTAAGGGCGATTCAGAAGGATCCGGTGATACAAGGGATTGTTATTGGAGGGATAGAAATGAAACTATCTGTTTTTGCTGACGACATTTTGTTACACCTCCAGGAACTGGCAGAGAGTTTCAAGCAGATTCTAGATATAGTTGATAGATTCTCTAGGGTGTCGAACTATAGTTAAACTTGAGTAAGACGAGGTTTTCCTCTCACTATATTTACCTATAAGCCGATTTTGAACCGCTCCATGAAATGGTCCCAAAAAGCTTAAGTATCTTGGCATTTGGATCACTATTAATGAGGATGAAGGCCTGAAGCAAATCTAGGAGAGATACTATTGGTAATTAGAACGGATATAACTAGATGGAATAAACTCCTCTAAACTGGACAGCAAGACTGGGTCTGGTTAAAATGAACCTACTACCCAGACTTCTATATCCAATACATTTATCCCCATATATCATCCCTAAATGCTGGTTTACTAAAATACAAAAGCTAATTTCTAACTTTTTGTGGAGTGCTAAACCCCCTAGAAGAAAGTATAATATCCTATGACTACCTTATAGCATGGGAGGTATCAAAATCCCGGATTTACAAATTTACTATGTAGTGGGGCCAATCAGGGTTAATGAGTCGGTGGCGTGAGCAGGTGAAGGAGTGGGGATATATCCCAACCTGACTTCAGGTTGAGAAGCAAATCCTTTTGAATATGGGCATTTCCCCTGAAGCGATATTGTTTATTACTCCAAGAGAGCTATCGGTTGGAGGAAAACAAACCCCAATTTATAAAGCAGTTTTGGCTTGGTGGACTCTTTTTTCCCCAAAACAAAGAAAAAAACAAAAAGGCACCAGATAACAACCTCTTGTGGGTAATCCAAACATGCGCATCGGAGGGCAAACAATTAAAGGACAATGGGCCACTCATTTGCTCAACTTAAGATGGGCGGACTTTATAAAAGAGGATAAGGTGGTTCTCCCAGACTAGTGCAAGAATTTGAACTTCTTCAAGAAAATTCAAATTACCAAATTGCTGCAAAAAATGGAAAGGGAGACGGATAGATTTCATGATACTTCATTTACGTGGAATCTCCTTAAGGAGGTAAATTGTGCAAGAAATCCCCTGTCCAAAATCTATAATATATTACTTGACTTTTTAAGTGGGGGTTCTTCTGTAAAGATTTGATACTGGGATAAACAAGAAGACATTAGCCCTCAGAGACCTGACTGGAAAGAAGTGTGGAGGAGTAGTAGATATATTCCCATTCCTAAATATAAGATCATGCAATTTTTTGTAGCTTCCAACTTATATTATACCCCTACTAAGCAACGTGCTAGGGGCCTCAGACAGACAGACCTATGTTTTAGGTGTAATGCAAGCTCATGGGACTTACTCCATGTATTATGGCACCGTTCCAAAATTTTCCCCATCTGGGAGCAAATTCAACATAATATGGATCCAGTGATAAATTATAAAGGAACTTATCGTGCCTAAGATCTGTGTTCTAGGGGACATGTCAGATATCCCTAGCATGCTGGTTAAAGGCCACATCTCTTTATGTCCTCCTTGGTCAAAGCATTTGTCTTAAAGCATTGAAAGCGATATGACCTATACATATGACCAATGGGTGGAGATTTGTTGACAATCTTGGCCAGGCTTAGAAGACAAATGCTCGAACTGGACGAGCAACTTATGATAAGAGATGGAAGACCTTGAGTGGTATATACCTCCAGTCCAAAATACCCCAGACAGGGGTCTGTCTGTCAGAAGGTACGTAATCAAGAATAGCTGGGTAGGGAGTAGATACTCCTGTAATAGTGGGCTTACTTAAATGCAGCTAGCTTACCGAAGCAGGTAGGCCACGTTTCAATGTTTTTCTTGTTACTGGAGCACAGAATCTGCCAGATATCAATGTGGGGGGGACTCTCTCTTTTCCTTTGGGACACAGCTGCAGGGTATCTCCCTGAGGACCCTTGTGTGCGATGCAAGGTCTTAAAGGCACTATAGGGCAATCGATTTAGATATTGATCCATATAAGTATCTTCCTGGTTGAGGTTGTCCTAGTTATTATATTGTAAACCCAGGAATGAGTAAGTTATTAGAGGGTATACTGTTCGGCTGTGTATGTATATAGTTATTGATTGTACATAGTGGTCACACCCAGTTTTGGGGTGTGGGCCCGGGCATGTCCTGGGCATACGTGTATGTTTGTCTAATGATCAATGGAAGAAAAATACAATAAAGATGACTTTAAAAAAAAATGGGTCAAAAAGACATTAAAAGAGACAAACGCCTTGCTATGACTCTAGCAAACAGACCTATAGAGGTCGTTTCCATGAAGAGAGATTTATTTAATAAAGATAAAGTACCTTCACAGCTGCAAGACACAACATGGTCCCCAGGTAAAGCCTTAAGTGAATCCGTCTGGAAGCAAAACCCTGAAGGGACTTGGTTACCGGATCCAGAGTGGGATGATAAATTATCTTTTACCCCTACCTCCCCTACTTGGGCTCCGGAGCACAACTTATTATAACCCAACACTAACATAGACAGAAGAGAAGTGCCTTGCCCATTAACTAACAATGTACTGGACACACGAAGTAGGGAGGAACTGAGCCTGTCCCTTCTTCAGTGGTGGGGGTAGAACCTGTAACTCCAGATAAAAAAATAGTGTACCAAATGAATCTGGAACTGAAAAAACAGAGATGAAAGAAAACATTCAGGGCCAGTCTGAGCAAAAGCAGCCACTACTGTCTGAGTTATTTGCAAACATAAATAAGGAAGCAGCTCCCAGGAGAAATGCGGTTAGAATTAGATACAAAGGAGGCATGGAGGACAGGCCGGACAGACATTTTGTGGGGAAAATCTTACTAAAAGATTCTTTGAGGTTTTCCCCTTGAGCGGTGTTTGCTTTTATCAACATCTCCGGGGAGGACAATTTTGATGTTAGTTTTGCTCTGCCCATTTCTTTGATTTATTTTGGGAACAATACACACAGGTCAAATATTCTCCCATTTGGACTCCCTTTGTAGTTATCCCACTGTCTAAACCTTTGGTGAAATTTGTTACAGTAATGTTCAGAAATGAGGGTGTACATGTTGCAGATATCTCTTATTGGTTATCTCAAAAATGTGATCATTTGGGTGACCCTGAGGCTATTCTTGACGCAGAATTATTTTGGACAGGAGGGTGGAAATATAAAGTTAAACTATGGAGTACAGAATCTGGAGTCACACATATTCCTAATTCATTTATGTTAGGCAGAGATAGGGGTGTGTGTTTCTATGCAGGACAACCCCGTGCTTGCTATAAGTGTGGTTCAAGGACACATATATCTAGCACATGTGATAAACCAAGATGCAAAAATTGTGGAGAAGTAGGTCATATCTCCTTTCAATGTGCATCCCACACAAAATGTGACTTATGTAAAGATTTTGGGCATGCCTTCAAGGATTGTCCCTGGGCTACCAAAAATGCAGTTAGCAACATTAGTCCTGAATTACTTATTCAATAGGCACAAGATATAGCAAATATTCAGGATAAGCCACACCAAAAGAATTCTGATTTAGTATCCCACCCCTCTAATGAAGTAGTTGGTTTATGTGGACAGCAGGATTGCAGTGACAAGAAAGACATTCAAACAAAGGTTGAGGTACTTCTCCCCCATAAACCCCAGGACCACCCAGAGGTCTCTAGGAAGGACGTCCTGACACTGGTTTGCTATGAAGATCCAGTACAGGCTGTTGCTCCCTTACCAACATCTACATCTCCACGGCAAAGATGCAGATCTTCCAGAAATTTGAGATCTGTCTCTATCCCTCCTCCCCCTTCTTCCCCTCCTGAGAATGACAATTCGGTTAATCCCTTTGTAGTTTTGGCATCAGAATGGGGGGAATCAGATGTGGATCAGGATGAAGGTGACAGTAATTCTAGGGAACAAGAAATCGAGGTCCAAAAAACTGATTTGGTAGGGTATAAAGGGAAAAAGAAGAAAAAAAAATTGATATCAGCAGGATCACTAAAAATCATTACTTCTGGCAGCCTTGAAAATTGGTTCACCAAATGTTCATAGTTTACTTAACTCAGAGAAACATCAGGTTGTGTTCGATTTTCTTTATAGATTAAAATTAGAAATTTTTACAAGAAACTTGGGCTTTTTCTCTAGATAATATCAGACGTTTTCAAGGGGAATGGGCTTGGGGTCCTTCCTATTGGTCCTTTGGACAGGCTTGTGCAGATGGATTGGGTATTCTGTTTAACTCCTTTTCTTTTCATCTGTTAAACCTGGTAGACATCCAGCCAGGAAGGGCATTAATGTTAGATGGAATATGGAGCTCTAAGACCTATCGTTTAATAAACATTTATGGACCACAACAGAAAGCAGGGAGAGTGGCACTGTTTGGTGCAATTAAGCCGTATCTAGTGACCTCCTTTCATGTGATTTTTTGTGGTGATTTTAATTGTGAGGTACCATCCTCCTCGAGGAATAAAAAACAAATGCAAAGATCTATTGTGATGCTAATGCCTTATCAGAATTGGTGTCATCAGTCAATCTACTAGACTGTATGCATTGTCACGCATCATGCAAAAGGTCCTGACTTTACTTTTAAAAAATGCAAATATGTATCTACTATAGACCATGTTTTTGTTTCCAGCACTTTAACTTCAGCTGAAATGGAAACATACCCAGTAGAATTTTCAGATCATGTTGCATTATTGGTAAAAATTTCAGATGTTTCAGCTATAAAACCATCTTTTTCCAGATGGAAACTGAATCTTAAAGCTTTAGAAGAAACCTGGGTACAACAAGGAATAACAGATATCATCAAAGCTAGACGTTCAGTTTACTTTTTGTATTCAGATATAGGACAATGGTGGTTAGACACAAAAGAAGATTTCAAAATTTGGCTTAAAAACCATGGGAAGCGTAAAGAGAACAGTAAGTTTTTTAAATATCTCTCTTTGCGTCAACAGCTTTTTAAATTATTTTCTTGGTCGAATACTTCTAGGTTTGACTATTCGGCACAAATCAAGAGAATAAAAACTCAAATGTTAACCTACCAATATAACCGAGCAAGTACCTTGAAAGTGTTATTTCAAAATGGCATTAAAAAATCTCCGTTCGGGGATCCCTATCAGGCTTGCAAAACTTTTAGGTACAATATGGACATGGATTCTTTGTTTGACCCTCAAGGGATGTTGCACCATTCCAAGAATGATTTATATTTAATTATTAAAAAGCGCTGTGCATCACTTGAGCCAGATAGGAGTCCCGAAGCCCAGGACATAGTTTCAAACCTGGGACAAATTCAGATCCCTCCCATTCCTTCGCATTTAACAGAAGGAGAAATTCACATTACCTCACAAGAGATAAGATCGGCCATTAATAACATAACATCTGGAAAATCTCCTGGCTTAGATGAGCTACCTATTGAATTTTACAAAATGTTTGTCACAGAACTATCAGAATGTTTGGAGCCAGTGTTCGAATACTTTTTCCAGTCGAATTCAATTCCCTCTTCCTTCCTAGATGGACTATTGCTACACACCTGTAAATCTGGTGATAGGCAACTAATCACCAACTGGAGACCTATGAGTATCCTTAATACGGATTATAAAATCTTAACTCATATTTTAAATAATAGGTCAAAACATATGGCAGAAAAAATAATCTCTCCAGTTCAATTTTGAGGACTACCTTCCAGAAAAATACAACATACTCTTGTAGTTGTAAGAGATGTAATTGAATATCTATCTCTTTTTGGACAATATGGTGCTATCATTATGGTAGATCAAGAAAAGGTGTTTGACCGTGTTTCGCACTTATACTTATTTTTAGTGTTACAACATTATGGAATTCCAGAATCTTTAATGAGATACATTAAATTAGTTTACACTTCCATAACAGTATACCCAATTATATGTAGGTCTGTAAATTTAGGATTTCAGACCCATCTTGGGTAAGACAGGGCTGCCCATTAAGCTCTCTACTCTACATGTTTTCATTGGATCCCTTTTTAAGAATAATATCAGATTTCCCTAAATGGCAAGGGTTTTCAGGTAGGGAAATTCAGCAAGCCATTAATGTACAAGCTTATGCACATGATATGTGCCTTTTTTTCCGACGTTACTCAATTCCCAATTTTTTTTGGAAAAAATGTCTGAATTTTCGAAGGTCTGAAATTCTAAAATAAATATAAGGGAATGTCAAGGACTATATATAGGGGTGGGATATCCAGACTCCCAGGTATTAGCAGGTCTTCAAATATCTTCTGAACCCCTTAAAATCTTGGGAATCACATTTGGGCCCCAGAATCTGGCCTCCTTCAATTGGGAACACTCCTTATCTAAAGTAGAATCCAAGGTAAACCGATGGAAATCATGAAGTTTATCAAAAATAAAACGCATCCAAATTATTAAAAAATTCTTAATTCCACCACCTCAAACAATGGAAACTAAACCCAATGGTCTTTTTTTTCAAATGCTGTGGGGAAATAGGTTAAACCCAATTTGTAGATGCTTTACATGCCTCTCTGTCTGTAAGGGAGGTTTGGGTATGATTGATCCTATCATATTTTTTCACACTTTATTTCTTTCACAGACAGTTAAATGTGGGCAAGGACCTATTACCATAACCTATAGTGCCTGGTGTCGGTTGAACTTAGATTGTTATTTTAGGGCATGGGGGATAGTTCCCCTGAGATTAGGGACATATTTGCATGTTCCAGAATATTTTAAATCTGCTGCTACTAAATTGTACAGATGGAATCTAACGAAATCACAAATTTTGTCCCAATCTGGCAATAGCCTTTATCAGATTGTGTAGGCCAACAATTACCCTAGTGAACCCAGTTTTAAACAATGCACACCATACCAAAATAAGTATGTAATAGCTCAGTTAATAAACCCTAGGATCCCCCCACAGATGTGGGTATACCTTTGGCTTTCTGTCTATGGTAGAATACAGGTCAGGGGCAATGCTAAACATAAAGCAATGAAAGAAAGGAATTGTCCATATACGGAATGTATAAATATAGAAGAATCTATGGAACATTATTTACTTGTTCTTATTCAGGTGCATTATGGGCTTTCTAGCTGCTAAATGGAACATGTCTTGGCTTGAGAATATGCCATATGAATTGTGTATATTAGGTCAATATTCTTTTTTGAGACCCAGGTTACACTATGATACTCTTGCTGTCTTTTTGTGTTGCTTGAAATTCTATTTGTGGCAAACCAGATGTAGTTGGGTGTTACATCAAAAAAGAATGACATATGAAACTGTACAGATATTGGTTTGTCAAGCAATGAGAAATGTATATGAAAGAGATGTAACGAATTCAGCACCTCAACAGGTCCACAAATGGTGGAAAGGGTTCTTATTTTTTATAAAATATAAGTATGTTTTTTTTTTCTGTGTTTATAAAATAATATGGTGATAATTTAGTATAGATGACTATGAAATATACGATAATGGATGGGGAAGTGTGCTTAATGAGAAATTAATGGTTGCTCGAGGTGTGGGATGCTACATAAACCCTGAGGGCGAAGCCGGGGCTTAATCAGCATCCCACATGTCAACCTCATTACTCTCCCATCTTTCTATTATATAATTGCTGTTAAAGCAATTTTTCCCCACACTTGATTTTTCCTATGTCTGAGACAGACACAGACAGACTCACACACACACACACACACACACACACACACACACACACACACACACAGACACACACACACACACACACAGACACACACATACACAGCACCAATTTGTTTTTTGACAGCATATGTTTTCATTTTTGTCATCATTTTACATTTATTTGGCTTCTGGTTTGTCCCTTCTCATTTGGCACTTACTTCTGAAGTGCATCCTAGGAAATTTTTCTCCGTTTTTTGTCCGGTGCGGCTGCAAAGTGCTCGGTGCAATTTTTGAACAGCAGGATCAACCAGATAGAATGAAGGAGGAGAGAACTGTTTAAAAATTAAAAAATAAGAAGACGTGCTCTCACTGTGGTGGCTCCTCATTAAGCAGGACGGAGGAGTCACCATGTTTTTTTCCAGTAAGCCAGCCCAGGGGAAGCAACAAGCCAATTAGGATGTGACTTCTGTTTGAGTGGCATGTCACGTGCTTGCCGTTATAACCTGCAGGTTATAATGGCAAATTATAACTGGCTCAAGCAATGGGAAAAATTGCCTGTCAGTTATTGTGAACAAATTATTGACATGAGTAAAATTTGTTGTACTTAAAACGTTGATCTATATATATATATATATATATATATATATATTTCTATATATGTCCAGAGTGATTGGAAGTTTTGGTTCTTTATAACCCAATAAGGAGTTTTGTGTATGTACATTTGCAATTTGCTTTATGATGTTATTTCAATAAAACTACTCCTACTCTTATAATGGGAAGGGGGAGGGTTATAATGATTTTCTTATGTTTTAGGGTTATTGTATGAACTAATATTTATTTTTGGTTTTGTTTCTTTCTTTTGTATGATTTTGTATGATGTAATACTGACTTGCATATATCATGTTTTAATTTTGTTCTGATTTTAATAAAAATTCCCCTACTCTTTTTTGATAAGTGCCATGGGATCTTTAGCATTCACCTGAACTACCACCAATCTAGGCAGATGGGACCTTGGTTTAACGTCTCATCCAAAAGACAGCACCTCAGAAGTGCAGCAACCCCCCTCATGCTGCACTACAGTGTCAGTACTGGGATATTAACCCAAGTGCCAGATGTGGGAACTGAACCCACAGCCCTCTGATCTTCTGGCCTCATAGGAAAGTGTGCTACCTACTGAGCCACTAACACTGCTTGAATGGGTACCTCCCCCTAGAATGGAGGTGACAGACTGAACACTCCTTAAAATGGAGAGTAGGTGGATTTCTGTAGCTACTGAACTGATTTGTATGATATAACTGCAGATAATTTGCAATTTACTCTATATATTTACTGTATGTAACATATAAGTGTCTTCTTGTGTTTGTAGAACTTCCCCCCCCCCATTACCCCAAATTGAACAGTGATATTAGGAATTTAACATAGCAATCTACTTCCTTTTTAATATATTCACAGCTAATTATTCTGATTCTGTTTTTCTTTCAGGTCTGATATTTCTACCTATTTATACACGCAGCCTGGCTCCACACTCCTGTCGATCCCCATAATTAAAACAAGGAATTTCTCAGTGACATGGTAACTGAGTGATCGCAGGGTTGTTCCAGCAACTTCTGTCTTTTTTTCTGCCTTTTTCTAATGTAGCCAGTATAGCATTTAAGGAGTTAGACATTTGACGAAATTTGAAACATAGCCTTCCTGCATGCAGCTACTGTGAGTGAAGAAGCAGCGCCAGAAATGTTCTCGCTATATTACAGCTATGGTGAAATGAATACCATTTTGTTTACCCTTTTACATAGCTGTTGTTTGAAGTGATTTTACTGTATGTTTTACCTGCATTTTAAGCGTGTTTGAATTTGTATCCCTCCACCTGTTTGCACTTTAATGAATATTCATGAGGTGATGTATAAAATGTGGGACTTACTCTCTGGTAGCCATGTCCCCTGATGATGACTTGTTTAAGTCAAAGTGCTGGGGCAAGGGACAAGCAGCTCCCATGCCACCAGACCTCTGTAGTGTGAGCTTTTTTGCATGAATGCCGTTAACACTTGAATTTATGATAAATACAAGCTTGATTTTTTTGATCTCACTGTGGGCCTGTAAGCTTCCTTTTCAGTTCCAAGGGTGTGATGGTGTCTGTTGGTTTTGGTACTTTACATAAGGGGTAGGCAGCCCCCTTCTGCTAGCACTAGCCTTGCACCACAAGTTGCAGTCTGACAGCATATCTATATTGGTCCTGGGGAGATCGGGCAAGGGGTCCACTAGACACTAGTGATATGATAATATTGACAGTTTGGAGTGACTGGGGGAAGGTGTTCCACTTGTCGCCAGGGATATGATATTATTGACAATACAGGGGTGATCGGGGGGGGGTTCCATTAGACACAGAGCAATGGAAGTTTATAACCTGGGCACTAAAGGGCTGTCCACATGTAAATGAGCTCTTAATGGGTTGCAGATGGCCCATTAGTGCCTTGCATGCCCAGTGAGCTCATTTGCATGCTGTGGTTTGCTATGGCCCACAGAAGCCCTAGCACTATCCTTTGTCAAGCAGCACTGTCTCCTGTGAGCCATATCCAGCCTTGGACCATGTTGCCACAGTGCATATCTGCTTAGAGCTGTGCTGACATGGTCCAATATCCAGTCAGTATGTTCTGTCAGTGCATCCCAGCTAGCTGACTATTGCTCAGAGCTGGCTGTGTGCTATTTTTAGGCTGCACTGTACTTGTGGCAGCCTCTGAATATGGGGTGCTTGGTCTAGTAGATGAGTAGAATGCTTAATGCATACCTTGTTAGATGTTGCAGGCAATGGTAAACCATATTGGAATGAATAGTTAGTTACTGACAGTGACAATAAAAAGATCTTCATAACCACTACATTGTGCCTGGCATGTTATTAGTTATACTCCCAACCATCTCACAAGGAGCTACAACATGAGCCAGGGAAGGGTGATTGTTCCATTGCTCCATATAAGGGATCCCATATTTGTGTAAAACATATTTCCTCCCCATTGGCCACTAGCTGCATCATCTCCAGCTCTAGGCACAGTAGCATATTGCCTACCCATTGTTGAATTGATGGGGGAGGGGTTATTGGCTTATACAATTTTGTGTAATTCCCTTCCTTGCATTGATTAATGCTATGGACCATAGTGGCAATGATCTCCCCACTCTCTGCCTATCAGGGTCAGTACCCAGCAATAATTCCTGTGGGTATTGTGGTAGTTTTGCACCCAACACTTGTCCCATTAAACTGTGGACATTGTGCCACTGACATTCTGGGAGGTAAGGGCCAGGAATGTTCTCTCTTCAACCCCACACTTAGGGCAAGCAGGAGATTTTTCTGGGTAGATGGAATGTAGCTTGATTGGGGAGCAATGTATGCAGTATAAGAAATGTTGTTGTATTTGCCTAAGCGTGTTGCTCCTAGGGCAGTCAGCCAGGTGTTGGGCAGCTGCTGTCCAAATTTATGAGGTGATATTAATATTCAAGTTAGCTTTCCACTTTTTAAATATTTCCTGAAGTGTGGTGACACTGTTTCCTTGCAGTATTTTGAAGTATTTTAAAGAAGCTTTTCTAAGGGCTACAGCTGATACAATTCTTGTATTGGAGAGATGCCCATGTTGTCCCCAATCCTAAATTGGTGGGCATTAACAATCTGCCTAAGATGAAGGTACCGAGACATATCTCCAGCTGCAAATTTCCATTCAGTTTGTAATACACTAAAAGGCTTTAGCAGCCCCCCTCAAAGAGCTGTGCCAGATAGTGAGGGACCTTTTTTTGCCAACATAATAATCCCTGGTGGAAAAATATATTATACCTCTGTTGTACCTTGAAAATTCAATCAGTACCTTCCACCTGCTGTAGTGAGTAGATTTACTCTGGGGGTATCCCCTTTGTGTGGAAGGTGTGGGGAAGGGTGAGGCACCAACATGCATTGCTTTTGAAGCTGTACAGGAATTTGGCAATTTCTGGACAGGGGTTGGGGGCAGATAGCGCAGAGGTTGGAAGAGCAGATAGCGGATCATCCCATCTGCCCCTTTTTGGGGTGGATGCCTCAGATGGTGATGCATGAGCTTTCCATTCAAGTTGTCATTAGTGTACTGTTGGTCTTGGCAAGTAAATGTATGCAGAATATATGCATATCATGACAGCCCCCAATGATGGATATGTGGTAAGAACTGGTCGCCAAGACATTGCCTCTGGAGCAGAACACATATGAGTTGAAAGATAGAGGAGAGGAGAGTTATTTGAGTAGGTGTGGGGCACCATCATTGACTCATTCTCCCCCACGGAGGCAATCTTGGTGTGTCTGGGGTTGACTCTGTAAATATGACTAGTGCAGTTACTACATAATTATAGATGGGCACAGAGAGACAATGTAGTTGCGTTGATGCACTGGGTAGGCATATGAGACGCAAGTTATATGAATGCAGCAGAGCTGTTACCTGTTAATTGTGATTACTTGTTAAATCAATTTGTTCTACACTTATTCATGCTGTTGTAATGGGCAGCAGGCAGCTGTAATTATTAGGCAGAAGAAGTAAATATGTTAGCATAAATACTATACTATCAGTGCTGTCACAGCAGTGGCATCATCACATTGATTTTGGGGAGGCTACAGCTCCCCAGTGTAAGTTAAAGCCCCCTCCCAATCATTTTTGCCAAAAATAGATGTGATCACTAACTTCCCCAAAGCCAGCGCCAGACTTTTTTTTCTTTTTCTTAAGTTCTCACAGCGCTTCACAGCGCCACCGCATGGAGCGTCAGCACACTTTTGTTTTTATTTTCTCCATTGCAGCACACTCCCCGTTAAAGTCAAAGCCAGCACCAGCCATTTTTTTTTCTTAAGTTGTTATGGTGCTTCACAGTGCCAAACATGGAGCATCAGCGCACTTTCATTTTTATTTTCTCCATTGTGGCACAGGATTGCCAGAAGCTGAACAGTAGATTGGGTGGGGGGAGGAGTCGGAGTCAGTATTCTCTAGAGTGACAGTCATCAGGTCAGGATTCGGGAATGGAACAGCCAGCCCACCGTCACTGTGACCAGACTGAGATGCCTCAGGGTCAAGACTCAGGAGAGAGAATGGCAGGTTAGTACCACTGTATGTCACTCACTGTGTGATGACGGAGTGCTGGCCTGGACTAGTGGCAGGTTTGGGACTGCACATTTGCAGATGGCACTGCTTCCTTAGTCCTCATAGATTCAATCATTCAGCACGTCAGACTCAGTGTGAGTGGTCTGGGCTGGGTATGGGCGGGAGCATCTGCCTTGCAGTGTGTGGAGGGAAGGGGACAACAGCTACAAGGGGAGGGTTCTTAACTTCTTTTGAATTTTGATTCAGCGTGAGGGGTCAGGTCTGGGCCAGGGTGTGGGCAGATTCATCTGCCTTACACTGTGTGCAGGGGAGGGGACAAGAGCCTGAGAGCCACAGGGGGAGGGTTCTTTATCTCTTGTAGTCAGCGCGAATGGTCTGAGGTGTGGGCAGGAGAATCTGCCTTGCAATGTGTGGGAGGGGAGTAGACAATACAACAGCCACAAGGGAAGGGGAGAGTTCTTCTAACTGGAACCCACCTCCGCTGCATGCCTGCCAACAGAATAGCTCTTGCTTGCACAGCTGAGCCAATTAGTGTAAAGACACGTGGCATGTTTTTCCAACATACATGTGGTACAAACTAGCCCAAAACACTGTTCAGCAAGAGATAGTGTGCAGTTGTTGGTGGTGTTGGTTGCTGAGCAGTTGTGCTGCTTGGTGGTTCATCAGATGGTTCCTTGCCTGTGAGATTAGAGGACTCTCCGAATATATGCACACTCAGAAATCAAAGGCTCTCATATTAGAGCTGAGAGCTCAGAAATAAATAAGATCATATTCACTACAGTCACCTGATGCTGTTGAACCAATGCTGTGCAACCCTTTCTCTTCCCCATGTTACAATTATTTTTTTACCTTCCTTCTATATCTGAGAAAGTCATGGTGGGGGTGGGGTTTGCATGTGTGGGGGTTTGAAAAGCTCTCAGACCATCTGTGAGTATTATACAAAACTACTTACAACGTTTATTTACTTTTATTTCTGTCAGTATTTAGTGCAGAGTGTATGTACCGTTTGTTGATAACAAACCAGCACTTTGGTGGGTTATGTTTAAGGAGCTTCTCTCACCATCAAGCAGCCAGAGCAGCTGAGAGAGGCTGCTGAAGCTCAGAAAAAAAAACAAATACACTTTTTATGTTGGCTCGCACTTGTGCAACCAACATATTGTGGTAGTAGCAGATTTGGAGGCGCGGTCACTGTTGTATGAATGCAGGGCATGCATCAGAAGGTGTGTCCCTCATTCCCCAATCAGGCAGCAGGAGGCACTGACCTCATGCATGCCTAATGTGGCCATCACAACAAAGAAATGGTCCGCTGCAATGAGAGCGAAGCTCACATGCAGCATGACCATTACACGCCTCCCTCGATGCAGGCAACATTTCAGCAGTGACTGCCACTGCTGCTGCCTGTCACAATGGCGATGGGGGAGTCCACACCCCGTCGGCATAATGATTCCCCCCTTTTGTTGATTGCCAAGGGGAGTGCCCAATCCCCCTCGGCATCATGCACTCTCCCCCCCACCATTTGTTATGTGCCGACGGGGGTGCCCAATCCCCCATCGGCCAAAGCACTCCCACTCACAAACACTGAGGTGGCATGCTGAGAGCCCACCCCAGCATGCCAATTCCCACCTGAAAATGGAACCATCCCGTGGCGTCTTTTTTTTTTTTTTTTTTTTAAAACCTGTAAACCAAGCGGTTCCTGTGGGGTCTCCCCTGGCCCCGCAACCCGCACCACCACTCGCACCCTGCCTCCCACACCCCTCACCCCATACTTACCTCCGGAGTCCGGCGCGACGATCTTCGGTGGACCAGGAACACGTCTGCACTCTTCAAAGCCGACCGCGAAATGAGGAAATGCCGGTAAGCTGTATAATGGAATGAATAGGGTTTTTTCAACTTTGATGCATATCTCGAGCATTTTTTAGAATTTTGGCACCAAATTTTAAACATGGGGTTTTTGTGACCCCTCCTGATGAATTCTGTCACTGTCATGGTGTTATTCGGCCCCGAAAGGTGATTTCGCGGTCACTTCGCGGACTCACCTTTTGGGACTGATTAATCAAATGATAGAGCCAGTATTCATGAGGTGGGCTCTCAAAAAGCCTATGTTGCAAATTTGGTCGAAAAAATCCCCAA
Organism: Neoceratodus forsteri; assembly: GCA_016271365.2. Classification (NCBI taxonomy): domain Eukaryota; kingdom Metazoa; phylum Chordata; order Ceratodontiformes; family Ceratodontidae; genus Neoceratodus; species Neoceratodus forsteri. The sequence continues at coordinate 562,868,811 of CM057458.1, forward strand.
AATGACTGTTTTACGAGTGTGCATTGCACAGTTGCTACGCACGTTTGTAACTTCGTGAATTTGCAATATTTTCAAGCCAGATTTTGAACATTGGCATTTTCACACACCTCCTTGTGAACAGTATAGCTGTCATTTTTCACATCCTGGCCAAAATGTGTTTTCACACTTCCGGCGCAGAATAGCGCGGTTGCTGTGGGAAATCAGTGTTTGGGACAGATTACGAAAATGACAGTGACACTGTTCATGAGCAGGGGTCCTAAAATGCCTATGTTGAAAATTTGGTGATGATACTCTAGAAAATGACTGTGTTATGAGCGTGCATTGCACAGTTTGCATGAACGCTCGTAAGTTCACCAATTTATAATATTTTCACTCCAGATTTTCAACATTGCCATTGTTCTGCACCTTCTTATGAACAGTATAGCTGTCATTTTTCACATACTGGCCGAAATGTATTTTTGCAGTTCCGGCGCTGAATAGCATGGTCACCATGGGAAATCCATGTTCGAGACACATTATGAAAATGCCAGTGACATTGTTCATTAGCAGAGGTCCTAAAATGCCTATGTTGAAAATTTGGCGATGAAAGTCCATAAAATTAGTGTTTTCTGAGTGTGTGTTGCGCAGTTTGCATACATGCTCATAAACACCCCGATGCCCGTCATTCTCTACAGGGTGAGGGTGGGATTGGCATCACTTCAACACTTCACTGCCATTCCTATTATGCATCTCTACCTCTGCCACTGGCAAAGCCAATGCCAGCGAGACAACATTCGGCATTGACTAATGCTTGTTCTAAATTGTCTTTCCCACAGAGGGTTTGTGGCTTTGTGTACTGTGTTGTAGCTTTGTGGCAGTCAAGTAGAAGCAAGCAAGATTAGCCTGTTCAGAAGACAACCACTGCTGCCTGCCTAAGTGTAATTGAGCCCTGTGTGTGTTAGGCTCCGTGTATCTTATAATAAGAGAGCATTTTTCCTGTAGCATACTCGTTACTTGGTACATTTTGAGCCCTGTGTGTTAATAAACAAATTACGCATTACTTGGCACACTTTGAATTGTGCCCTGTGTTGGAAGCTCCATCTATATGATAAAAAAACATTTTTCCTGTAGTGTACTCATTACTTGGCACACTTTGGGCCCTGTGTGTTAGGCTCAGTGTGTCTTATAATAAGAGAGCATTTTTCTTGTAGTGTACTAAATATTTGGCATACTTTAAGCCCTGTGTTTGAGGCTCCATCTGTATTAAAATAAAGTACAATTACGTAAGAACTTACCTTAACAGTAGATCTTCGAGAGAGGCTCTTGCATTAGGTAATTACATGTAGGACTGCACAGAAACTTTTGCTAGCAGTGTCTGATGGGGAACCGCCCACCAGACGTCACATGATGGACGTCAGCACGACATTATATAGTGGGTGGTCCCCACATCCGCCCTCCAGTTCTCCTACCGGAGACCTCAGAGTCATGACAGGAGTATGGGGAGAGGCTCCTGAATCCAAGAAATGGCTCCTGGAAAAAGAGCTACAGACTAAAGAGGGGAAGGAGGGTGGGGAAAAAGGTTACCTATTGCAAGAGACTTTCTCGAAGATCTACTGTTATGGTAAGTTCTTACGTAACTGTACTATCTTACTTCGAGAGGGCTCTTGCATTAGGTAATTACTTGTAGGACTGAGTCCCAAGCAATAAGCATCCAAGGGACAGGAAAACATGGGACGCTGCAACTGGAAGCTAGTAGGTAGCTAAACTACCTAGAGGCAATGTCCAAACTATAGCGTTTTGTGAAAGTGTGGACAGAACTCCAAGTAGCAGCCGCGCAGATTTCTGCAGCAGATACATTTCTGAAACAGGCTGTCAAGACAGCCATTCCCCTGGCAGAATGTTCTTTCACCTGCCCGGAAGGACTTTACCATACTTCTGGTAAAAAAAAAAAAAAACAATGCAGTTTGCCAACCATTTGGAAAGACACTGTTTGGAAACTGCTCCACCTTCTCTCTTTGGTGTGAAAGAAACAAAAAACTGATCTGTCTTTCAGACATCTTTTGTCCTGTTGGTGTAATAACATAAAATTCTGTGAACGTCTAATGCAGTGATTTTCAACTGGGGTCTGCAGCCCACAGGGGGTCCGTGAACACCTGCTCGGTGGTCTGCAGAACAGGCAGAGTAATTTAAATTGCGGTAATGTTTTTTTTTTTTTTCAAGATCAGTGTAACTGCAAGTTAACAACAACAAGTTTGAACACTGTCTTGCACTGGGCAGATTTACTCAGTAATCTTTCAGTAACAGAATGCTACTTCACTTTAATGAGAGTACATTAATTACTTTATCGTCTCCCAATTTATAGCTGGTGGTCCATGAGTTGTCCTGTTATTAGCTAATTTGTCCTCAGACTACTCTCCTGCCCCACATTGCTCTCCTGCTTATTTTCATCCATGCCCACAGAACAAAATCACTTGCCTGCCTTATTAGCGGTGTGCTGGTCTACGTGCTGATCTGGTCTGCTTTCAGTCTCTCAACCCTTTGCAGTAAAGTGTCAGTTTGTGCCCGAGTTTGTAGCAAACCGGTCGGTCACTCCTCTCCTCGCTCCTCACTGTTCCCCTTTCATGTAATCCTGTTTTCTCTTCTCGCACATAGCTCACATAAAAACAAAAATAAAAGCTGCCCTGTTTTAATACGCCCTAGTGCGCCCGCTCGCTTCTGTTCTATTGTCTCACAGAATCTGGGAATCCCGGACATCACGGATATACTGAATCATGAATTGCCTGGATAAGCAGGAGTATCTCTGTTTAATTTATATAAACATATATATATATATATATATATATATATACATACTCTCTCTCTCGCTCTCTCTCTATATATATATATATATATATATATATATACACACATATACACATATGAAGACAAACAGTAGCTTGGTAACAAATATAAGAAAAAGATAGGTGTGATAGAGTGTGTTGAACGTACCCCCCCCACTCACATGAAAGCAGGAACAGAATAAAGATAGTTTTTTCACTGTGTAATATTCGTGCCTTACAAGTATCAACTTCAGTGTTTTTTTTTTTATATCAAAAACAACACCAAGGTTTGACAGACTATTCTCATCACACCAAGCTCAAGTATCACACCAGTACCTCATCAGTGCAATTGTTGTGTACTTTAAACTTGTGTACTTTATCTTTCTTTTTATCGTTCTATCTATCTATTTTTTTTATTTCCATATATATTAATAAAAAACTACAAGGTTTTATATAACATTGGCTTGCTGTTGTTTTTGTTTTATTTTTATTATTTGGGGGAGCAGTATAAATGCTGTACAAACACTAAACGTGATACATTATCTATGGACTTTTTGGTAGGGTGTCCCCGATATGGCTGATAGGTGGCCAGAAGGACCCCGGACCAAAAAAGGTTGACAACCACTGGTCTAACGTATGCGGAATGACTTCCCCTGATTAGTATGCTCAGGGTAATACACCGTCAGCTGAAGAGACTGATTCAGGGAAGTCTCTGAAACAGCTTTTGGGAGAAACTTAGGATTAGTGTGTAGAGCCACCCGGTCTCTGTGGAAAAATCAAATAAGGCTCCTTACACATTGGGGCCTGTAGCCCAGAATTCCAGCAGATGTGACTGCAACTAAAAAGAGTGCTTTCCAGGACAAAAAGAGCATGTCACAAGTACTTGCTAGTTTGAAAGGAGGTAAGATCAGTTTTTCTAAAAGAAAATTAAGGTCCCACAGTGAAGCAGGGTTATGCACCAGGGGTTTGAGATGCAGAATATCTTTTAGGATGATTTTAGAAACCTCTAACTGAGCCAGAGTTTTGCCCCCTTCTAAAATATGGTAGGCAGAAATGGCTGCTAGATGCACCTTCAGTGACGAATCGCTCAAGCCCAGATCAGATAGATGAAGAAGATACTCCATGACCTGAGGAGCAGGACACGAAAAAGGGTCCCAACTCTTTGAGGTGACCCAGACAGAAAAACACTTTCATTTCATGGCATAGGTAGTTCTGGTAGAAGGCTTTCTGGCCTCTACTAAAATTTGAGCTACCCTAGGGGAAACCCCAAATCTAGAAGCAACTATGTCTTGAGGAACCACACATGAAGATGAAGGGACATCAGATCCGGTTGTATCAGCATGCCCCCTTCCTGGGTCAGGAGATCGTAGGAAAGTGGTAGAGGAACCGGAGGTTCTGCTGTCAGCTATTGGAGCAGTGGGAACCAAATGTGTCGAGGCCAAAATGGAGCTATCAGAATCATTTGTGCTCCTTCTGTTTGGAGCTTGATCAGAGCTCTCTGTAAAACTGGGAAGGGAGGGAATGCATACAGATATCTCCCTATCCAACAAAGTGACAGTGCTTCTTGCCAAAAAGCACCATGTATGGGTTTGAGCAAGCAGAACTTGGGAAGTTTTGTGTTTCATGGGGCTGTGAACAGATCCACTTCTGGAAGACCCCAGAGGTTGAAGATGTGGTCTATTACCTTGTGCTTTAGTTCCCACTCATGCACTCTTACCCTGCTGTGGCTGAGACTGTCTGCAAGAATGTTCTGCATGCCTAGGACATGGACCGCCAGGAGGAGAACCTTGTGCAGAACTGCCCAAATCCAGACCTGCATCACTTCCCTGCAAAGAGGATATGAGCGGGTGCGCCCCTGCTTGTTGATGTACCACACAACACACATTTTGTCTGATTGAATCAATAGTGTATCTTGCTGAAGCCTGTCCTGAAAATCCTGAACAGCAAATAGAATGGCTCTCATTTCTAGCAGATTTATATGCAAGTATAGTTCTACAGATGACCACAGGTCCTGGGTCCTGTGATTTCCGAGATGGGCACTCCATTCCATTCCAAATGCATCTGTGGTCAGGATTTGAGACTAAGGAGGGTCTGGAAGGAAACTCCTTGAGTCAGGTTGTTGGAGTTCTGCCACCACTGCCGATCTTTCTGCATTGAACCATAGACCAGGACACATCTGTCAAAGTCGTCCGATCTCTGATCCCATTGACACCTGAGAGAAACATAGAAACATAGACTTTGATGGCAGATAAGGACCGCTTGGCCCACCTAGTCTGCCCATTTCCCTACCTACTGGATAAGCTGCAGATCCTAGTTAACCAACAGCCTACTTCTTCCTACCCACCACAAGAATTACCTTATGTTTGTCCCATGCATTCTTGAATTTCCCCCACTGTTTTTGACCCCAAGACCTACTCAGGAAGGCCGTTCCATGCATCCACTACCCTCTCTGTGAAAAAATACTTCCTCACATTGCCCCTGAGCCTTCCCCCCTCTATCTTCAATTGTGTCCTCTTGTTCTTGCACATCTCTTTTTCTGAAAGATACTACCCTATTGAACTTTGTTGATTCCCTTAAACATAGAAAAATAGAAACATAGACTTTGACTGCAGATAAGGACCACTTGGCCCACCCAGTCTGCCCATTTCTCTACCTATTGGATAAGCTGCAGATTCTATTTAATCAACAGCCTACTTACTGCAATCCCCCACTATAATTGCCTTATGTCTGTCCCATGCATGTTTAAATTCCCCCACTGTTTTAGACCCCACAACCTCTCCAGGAAGGCGGTTCCATGCGTCCACTACTCTCTCCGTGAAAAATAATTTCCTCACATTACCCCTGAGCTGTCCCCCCTCTAACTTTAAATTGTGCCTCCTTGTTCTTACACATCTCTTTTTCTGAAAGATGCCACCCTCCTGGACTTTGTTGATTCCCTTAAGGGACTTAAAAGTTTCTATCATGTTCCTCCTATCCCTCCTTTCCTCGAAGGTATACATATTAAGCTCCTTTAGTCTCTCTTTGTATGGCTTTTCTTGCAGACCCAGCACCATTTTAGTTGCCCTCCTCTGGACTGCCTCTATCCTGTCTATGTCCTTCCGGAGATGGGGTCTCCAGAACTGCACACAGTACTCCAGATGGGGTCTCACCAACTGTCTGTATAGAGGGATAACAAACTTCCTGTTTTCTACTGGTGATACCTCTCCCTATACATCCCAGGATCCCCCTCAGTCATCCCTACTGCCTTCTCACATTGTTTGCTTACCTTTAGGTCATCTGATATGACTACCCCCAGGTCCATTTCCATTTTTGTTGTTGTTACTACCTCCCCCCATTGTGTACTGTTCTCCTGGGCTTTTGTTTCCCAGGTGCATTACTTTGCAATTCTTTGCATTAAATCTAAACTGCCATACTTTTGACCATTCCTCCAACCTTGCCAAGTCCCTTCTCATCCTTTCCACCCCCCCCTTGTGTATCAACCCTGTTGCAGATCTTTGTGTTGTCTGCAAAGAGGCATACTTTTCCTTCCAGTCCCTCTGCAATGTCACTTATAAAAACATTAAAAAGGACTGGACCCAATACTGAACCCTGTGGTACCCCACTAGTAACCCCCCTTTCTTTGGAGTGGACTCCAATTACTATTACCCTCTGTGTCTTGTTGTCCAGCCAATGTTTTACCCAGGCTACCACCCTGGGACACAATCCCAGGCTGGGTAATTTGTTTATTAATCTTTTGTGTGGGACTGTGTCAAATGTCTTGCTAAAGTCTAGGTAGGCCATGTCCATAGCCCCTTCTTGGTCTATTACTTTGGTCATCCAGTGAAAGAACTCTATAAGATTCATCTGACATAACCATCCTGCTGTGAATCAGTGCTGCCTTGTGTCCTGTGCCTCACTAGCCTCTAGGTACTCAACAATTCTTTCTTTCAGAAGGGATTCCATCATTTTCCCTACCACTGAGGTCAAGCTAACAGGTCTGTAGTTTCCTGCCTCTGCTTTGCTCCCACTTTTGTGAAAGAGAATCACATCCGCCCTCCTCCAGTCCTTAGGTACTACACCGTCCTCCCATGATTTGTTAAAAGGGGTAGTCAGTGGTGTCACTAGCTCTCCCCTTAGTTCTTTTAGAATTCTGGGGTGAATCCTGTCAGGACCCATTGCTTTGTCCACCTTCAGTTTTAGGAATTCTTTCAGAACCAGTAACCACACTTGGGAGACTTCAGTACCTGGCTATGTACTGTTCAGAAGAGACTGAGGTGCAAAAAGGGGGTGTAGTGGCCTTGTATGTCAGTGAAAATATCAAAGCTACAGAAATTCAGAATACACATAAGGAGCCAGAAGAACTGTGGGCCACCCTGGAAACAGGAAATGGGACAGCCATAAGAACTGAGGTTGTCTACAGGCCCCCAGACCAGGGGGAGGACATAGACACATTACTGTTAGAAGATATACAAAACATGACAGCTAAAGGGGAGGTTCTGATAATGGGAGACTTCAACATGCCGGATACAGATCGGTCAATACCAGCAGGAACATCTGCCAGAACTAGACACATGGTGGATTCCCTGCAGGAGGTGGGCCTCAAACAACTGGTACAACAACCCACAAGAGACAGGGCTATCCTAGATCTAGTACTGACTAACAGGGAAGGGATCACAGATCTCCAGGTAGAAGGTCACCTGGGGGGCAGTGACCATCACATGGTATGATTCAATTTGACCACTACATCTAAATCATCCCATTCCAAGGCAAAAATGTGGGACTTCAGAGGAACTGACTTTGATAAGATGGCCAACAGAGTTAAGCTAGCCCTGGCAAAAAGAAACACAGGTGCGGGGATACAGGCAAAGTGGGCAAGCATTAAGGATGCAATACTTGAGCAACATCCCATTGTGTTAGACAGAAAAGAAGTGCAAAAGAAGAGAAACCACTTTGGTTCTCAAATACAGTAGAAAGGTCAGAGCCAAAAGGCTGGCCTTCAGGAAATATAAGGGAACACAGCAGGATGAAGATAGGGAGGCATACCAAACTGCCGTAAGGGAAGTAGGGAAGGCAGTAAGGCAGGCAAAGTCCCAAACTGAGGAAACACTATCACGAACAGTAAAAGAAGGTGGCAAGACTTTCTATAGATACATTAGTGAAAGGAGAAAGTCCAGAGGGGGTATCGCTAAGCTCAAAGGAGAAAAGGGGTCATGTGAGGAGAAGGACCCTGTAAAAGCATCTATCCTGAATAGATACTTTTGCTCAGTATTTACTTGAAGAGAAGGTAGGGCAGGGCCCACAGCTGAGCACCATGGACACGGGGGGGGGGAGGTGAGCACTACACCCTTCACAAAAGAAAGGGTAGTACAAGAGTTTGCTAAGCTCAGGGTGGACAAGGCAATGGGACCTGATGGCATACATCCCAGGGTACGTAAGGAGCTAAGGGTGGAACTAGCAGATCCATTAGCAAAACTGTTTAGTGAGTCTCTGAGCACAGGAGAGGTCCCAGAAGACTGGAGAAGGGCTCATGTGATTCTGCTCCATAAGACTGGTAGCAGGGAGGAGGCAGGGAATTACAGACCAGTCAGCCTTACCTCGGTAGTGGACAAGATTATGGAGGCACTCCTTAAGGAAAGGATAGTGCAACACCTGGAATCCATAGGGACACAGGATCCAAGAAAGCATGGGTTTACAAAAGGAAGGGCCTGTCAAACTAATCTCATAGATTTCTTTGACTGGGTAACCAGAGTGGTGGACCAAGGGGGAGCAGCTGATGTCACCTACCTTGGCTTCAGCAAAGCTTTCGACACTGTTCCACATAGAAGATTGATAAATAAGTTGGGTAGGCTCAAGGTGGGTCAGAAGTTGGTCAACTGGGTGGCAAACTGGTTGACGGGCAGAAAACAGAGAGTGATAGTAAATGGTATACAGTCAGAAGAGATGCAGGTCACAAGTGGGGTACCTCAGGGATCACTCTTGGGGCCAGTCCTCTTCAATATCTTCATTAGTGACATTGCAGGTTGACTAGAGGGTAAGGCTTGTCTGTTTGCAGATGACACCAAGATCTGCAACAGAATAGATGATCCAGATGGGGTGGGCAGAATGAGAAGAGATCTGGATAAACTAGCAAAATGGTCAGAAGAGTAGCAACTGTGATTTAATGCAAAGAAGAGCAAGATCATGCACATAGGGAAGAGAAACCCTGAAGCCACCTATAGGCTGGGAGGGGAGTTGCTGGCAGTCACAAGGGAAAAAAGAGACTTGGGCATCATCATCTCCGATGACCTGAAATCATCCAAGCAGACCACTAAAGCAGTAGGTAAGGTTAGGGGAATGTTAGGGTGTATTAGTAGGGGTATCACAAGTTGGAAGTGGGAGGTAATAATCCCTCTTTACAAGACACTGGTTAGGCCCCATCTGGAGTACTACGTGCAGTACTGGAGGCCACACCTTCACAAGGACATTAACCAAATTGAGGCAGTCCAGAGAAGGGCAACCAAAATGGTGCAGGGACTGCATCAGAAGACATATGAGGACAGATTAATGGGGCTCAATATGTATACCCTAGAGCAAAGGAGGGAGAGAGGTGATATGATCTAAACATTCAAATACCTTAAGGGCATTAACAAGAGTCTAACATGTTTAAATATAAGAAAAATAGCAGGACAAGAGGATACAGCATGAGATTAGAGGAAGGCCGATTAAGGGGTAATGTGATGAAATTCTTTTTCACAGAAAGGGTGGTGGATGCATGGAACGGTCTACCTCAGGAAGTGGTGGCTATGAATACAGTGCAGGGCTTCAAACAGGCATGGGGTAGGCATAAGGGAGCAATACAGATGAGTATGAATAGATAGGCCACTGACAGAGCAAAGGCTGATGGCACATTTATAAGGTAGAAAAAGAAATGGGCAGACCGGATGGGCCTTGCGGTCCTTATCTGCCGTCAACTTCTATGTTTCTATGTTTTAGAACACTTTCTTCTGTGAAAGGACTGGTATTGACCCCCCTATCCAGAGTGCTTCTATTGACTGGATCAGGTACCTCCCCCTCCTCTTCTTTTGTGAATACTGAGAAGAAGTATTCATTCAGTATCCCTGATTTTTCACTGTCCTCTCTGCCCACCACCCTCCCTTTATTAAGCCTCACTATTCCTCCCTTGGTCTTTCTTTTGCTCCTAATGTACATTATAAAGATTTTATCCCCCTTCTTAACCGAGTTGGCTACCTTTTCCTCGGTTTGGGCCTTTGCTATTCTGACTGCCTTCCCCGCTTCCTTCTGCTTTAACTGGTACAGTTCTCTGTTCTGCTCCTTTTGTGTTTCCTTATACTTCCTGAATGCTATCTTTTTCTCCCTAACCTTCCCCGCCACCTCTTTTGAGAACCATAGTGTTTTTTCCTTTTGTTTTGATTGGTTTATTTGCTTCGCACAAAGGCTTGTTGCCTCCGTGATGGCAGTTTTTATGTTTCCCCATTGTTCCTCCACCCCTCCTTCTTGCCTGTTTGCTAGTGCTTTTCTGAGACACTTTCCCATTTTGACAAAGTCAGCCCTCCTAAAGTCAAGTACCCTCACTTTTGTATGGCTTGACTCTGCGGCTGTGTTTATTATGAACCATACTGTTTGGTGGTCACTTGTTCCCAGATGGCTACCCACTTCTAGATCTGAGATCCTCTCTCCATTCCCATTTGAGAGTACCAGGTCTAGGACTGTTCCCTCCTGAGTTGGTTCCAACACTAGCTGACTGAGGCATGCCCCCTGTAGGGCATCGAGAATGACTCTGCTCTTGGATGTGGCTGCTGCAAAGGTACTGCAGTTAATATCTGGCATATTCAGGTCCCCCATCAACAATATCTCCCCTTTCTGTGCTATCCTAAGGATGCCTTCTATCATTTCCTCCCACTGAGATGGGGGTCTGTATACAACTCCCATGCAGATTGTAGTGCTATTTCCAGTCTCCAGGGTGACCCACAGTGCATCCTCTCCTCCCTGTTTACACTTTAGTTATGTTTCTTTGATCCCTTCCTTTACACAGAGAGCTAATCCTCCTCCCCTTCTACCCTCCCTGTCCCTCCTGTAGAATATGTACCCTGGAATGTTGACATCACAGTCATGGTTCTCTGATGTACCATGTTTCTGTCACTGCCATGATATCCAGGTGTCCCTCTTCAATCAAGGCCACCAGTTCAGGGAGCTTGTTACCTAGACTACAAACACTGGTACTCATTACCCTCCATTTTTTGATGGCCTTACCCCTTTTTTCCCCATCCCTGTCCTTACTGCCTTTGCCTTTTTCTTCATTTACCCCTGCCCTTCTCTTTATCGACTTCTCTATCCTGGTGTTTACCTCACTAACTACCCTGATTTTTTTGAGGGCTGGGCTAGACTTTTCCCTGCTCCTTTTCAGTGCCTCCCCCCTTGGCTAGTTTAAATGCCTACCAATGAAGCATTTAAACCTGTTACCTAGGATTCTGGTTCTCCTCCTGAACAGATGCAGACCATCGCACCAATATAGGCCTGCATCCCTCCAGGTGGACCCCAGTCCCCAATGAATCCAAAACCCTGATCTCTGCACCAGTTTTTCAACCATTGATTGAATTCCATGGTATGAAGCACCCTCGCCTCACCCATGCCATAGACAGGCAGCACCTCTGAGAAGGTTACTGTGCATGCTGCTTGTCTAAGGCCCCTCTCCAAGCCCACAAACTCCTCCTGCCCTGCTTTAATCCCTTTCCCAGCCAGATCATTTGTCCCTAGGTGGATAATGACATCCATCTCCCTCCCCCGTGCAGCTGCTTCTGTGATCCTGAGGATTTTCTCCTTGTCCCTCCAAGCCATGGCACCAGGCAGGCACCTTACCTCCTCCCTAGTTCTACCTTCCTAACAATGGAGTCCCCCAACAGGAGTTGTTTCCTTACCCTGTGGGGTCCCATACCACCCTCCTGTGGGTCTCCTTTGTGGAGGTTCCCAGTATCCTCCTTGGTCTCCACTGCAGGTGCCTCCAGAGAGGAATCACACTCTGCCAGAATGGCATACAAATTGTGGAAAGGTACAACTGGAGGAATGCAACTCTGTTCCACCACCCTAACCCTCCCTGAGCCCACTGTGATCCAACTGCTACTCTTTCTTATCAACATCTGAGGTAGTGGTGGCAGTCCTGGTGGTCCCTGGGTGGGAGTGGAGGTCCCCCGAATCCTGGCCAACTCAGCCTGGAGATGAGCAACGTCCTCACTTAGCCCAGAGAGATGCCAGCAGATGGGACAGCACCGCATCCTCCAGAATGTCTCCCGGAAGACTGCCGCTCCACAGCCACTGCACTGCACCACTCCCATCATGTCTTATTTGTGGTCCCTCAACTGTTGTTTTGTATGCTTACTCTTTCCTCTCTCTGTTTATTTATTTACTTTTTTTATCTTATATATACATTTTTTTCCCTACTTTCCTACTGCTTCCATGCCCTTAAAGCTCCTGCTCTTCCTGTTCTGTGACAGGAAGTTCCTATATTCATCAGCAGTCTCCTTCTTACTTGCTCAGAGTCATATCTCCAGCAGCTGGGGGGGTGGATGGAGAGCTACTCTTTTCCTTATAGGAATGGCCATGGCTGTAAGAGTCCACTGCAAGATATGCATGTGGAGTCTAGCCAAGGTAACCGTGGGGATAACTGCTGCCATGAGGCCAAGGAGGTGAAGTACCACCCTGGCTGAAATCTGTCGGTTAGAGGCCACTAGCTTGGCCTGTCTCTCCAGGGTTTCTACCCTGTCCAGGGGGAGAAAAGCCATACTCTACACTATGTCCGGAACCACCCCAATAAATTGCAGATGCTGGGAAGGAGTGAGCTGAGATTTGGGGTAATTGACAATAATACCCAGATGCTCGAAAATATGCAGGGTAGCTGATAGGGAAGCCTCCAACCCCTCCCTCGACGGTGCTACAAGAAGCCAATCATCAAGGTAAGGGAAGATGTAGTGCCCTTGACTCCTCAAGTCTCCTGCCACAACAGCCAGGCACTTGGTAAAAACCCATGGTACAGAGGACAGGCCAAATGGGAGAGCTTTGAACTGGTAATACTCCCCTTGGAAAGAAAACCTGAGAAATCTGCTGTGCAGATGGAATATTGGGGTGTGCAGATATGCATCCTGCATGTCCAGGCCACAAAGCCATTGTCCTTTGGAAAGGGGAGGCAGCAGGCTTTGTAGCATCAGCATCCAAAACCTATTGTATTTTATGAAGAGGTTTGGGGTACTGAGGTCTAGTATCGGGTGCAGATCCTCTATCTTTTTGGGAACCAGAAAGAAATGGGAGTAGAATCCCTTCCTGATCTGCTTTGCCAGCACTGGCTCTATTGCTTCTTTTCGAAGAAGAGCCATGCTCTCCTCCCTTAATTGGGGAATGTGCATCCTTGAGTAGTGAGAAAAACCTGGATGATTGTTTTGGGGGTTTTCATGAAATTTGACAGTGTGACCAAGCCTTATTAACTGAAGTACCCAGGCATGAGCCATGATGGACTCCCAATCTCCCAGATGCCTTGTAAACCTTCTGCCCATCTGTTCCTCCAATGGACGTGGAGGACAGAGAGTGGTCAGCGAGTCAGAAATGGGAGGGGAGTTGGGGAGAACCACTCCTGAAGCTCTCTGAGTCTTGACTGGAGGGGCAGTGGCCATATTGGGAGCCCTACATTTGAACTGGCACTTGGGTGCCAGTTGTGTTTTCATCTGACATCTGTTTTGCTGATGACAGGGATATTTTGGCTTTGGTTTCTGGTGACACATAGTGTGTACTGACCAAAGAGCTGTGCCTTTATCTTTCAGGCTTGTAATAATGTTCTGGACATCTCTGGCAAACAAGACACAGCCTGTGAAAGGGGCATCTTGGATAGCCAACTGGACATCAGGGGCTAGATCTGATACTCTTAGCAAGAGTGTCTACAAGGCTTACAGCCATGGCCATACCTCTGGTGGAGAAATGCACCGCCTTATAGGTGGCCCGTAAGGAATGGCATCTTGCCACCTTGGCAGACTGGAGTGTATTCACCAAGGTAGTTTTTGCTTCAGTGTCCAGAAGGGCCTTGACTATGGGCTTGAGCTGGTGGAACAGAGATTTCTGGTACACTAGCATGTGCGCCACATAGTTAAGAACATGTATAGCTAGTGTAGAAGAGGAACACAACTTCCTCCTGAACAGGTCCAGTTATCTGGGTTCCTTGTCGGGAGGAAAGGTGCTTAGGTGCTTGGGCTTAGTGGACCTATCGTGGGCCACAGTGATGACCACTGAACCAGCCTTTGGGTGTACACTGAAGTGGTTCTTGTCTTCTAGGGTCCTGTAAACCTGGTCGATTTTCTTGGCCATAGCTAGGATAGAGGAGGGTCTCTGCCAGATGGTCGTGGATAAATCCTTATGTGATTCCAGCCATGGAGGTGTAAGCACTGGACTCGTCTCTAGGAAATCTAGATGCTCCACCAACCCTTGTCATTTTGGGACTACAGCATCTGACTTCCATCCTTGTGCCTCCACCATTTGTCTGAGGAGGTCCACAAAGGAGGGATCTTCAGGTGGGAATTTTGGTGACTCTCTAGGGGCTTGCTCCTCATGAGGAGGTGTCTCAAATTCTGAACCCTAGGAGGAAGAATTGGAATCCACTTTGGAATCATTGGAATCCTCTGGATCCTTGTCTAGAATAGCAAGTTCCTTCTCCCTGGAAGTCTCCTTTGACATCAGGGCTTGCATGCGGGCTGTCATCTGGCCTGATGCTGAGGCTCGAGGAGTGAACAGAGAGGGTGCCCTCGGGGCAGGAATAGGGCAGCCTATGTCCAAAGGTCATGGATGCCTGCTGTCCAACTCCTGGGACCAATTGAGATTTTGTCTCAGACCACCAAGGCTTCAAAATCTCCCTAAAATCCACCTGTGGTTGAGTAGGAGGAGGAGGAGGTGGAATGGGAGGTGGTGGAGGGGGACAGGGTTAGAACCCTGTCCCAGTGCCATGTGCCAAGACATTCATGGTAGAATAATGATGAGGATAACCTGGTGATTGATATAGAGATGGATGGTAACCAGGATAACCTGGGTAGTAATAACACATCGAAAAGGGGTTTGGCATTGGGCCTGCTGGAGGATAGCCTAATGGCAGAAAACCTGATGGTGCCCTCGATGGAGGGAAACCAGACCATGGAGGGTAACCTGACGAAGGCCCTGATAGAGGGTAGCTTGACAGCCTCCCTGACATAGGGTAGCCTGATGGTGACTAAGAAACTGAGAAGCCTGAAGGAAGGCCTGTCAGTGGCCTTGATGGGGGGAATCCCAGTGAAGGGCCCGAAGGTGAAAGTCCTGAAGGCGGCCCCGAAGGTGGGAAATCTGATGGGGGCCCTGACGGAGGATGGCCAACTGGTGATTCTGATGGGCTGAGTAAGGGCCCTGTGGACATGGAGGAGGAGGAGTAGGGTCTGGCACTCCTGCTGGGGGTGGGGGAGCGACTGTTAGGCCTTTGGTGGCTCCATCATCGGGTATACCTGATGAAAGGTCTTCTTCCATCAGGACCTGCAGGTCCGGTGACAGTGTAGAAATCTCCAACAGAGGAGGAGATGGGGGTTCTCCATGAATGGAGTCCCATGGCAACCCTTGCCCTCCAGCCAGGACAGAGCTAACATCCGGCTACGCATCGTCAGAACCTGACGGATGCAAAATGGTCATGCGATTGTTGGACGGTCCAACGATCAACTTATCGACCTGGGCCATGCAGGAGTTGGAATCACTGACCCCAACTTATCAACCAAAGTCAGGCACTCGTCAGAAGATCCAACAAGCAGCTTATAGGCCCTGTCTGCTGACTTAAAGCCCAGGGCTGTGATGGCCTATGTGCAGCGGTGGCCTCGGACAAATCCGAGGTACCTCACCATTACCGTAACCAGTGGTGGCAGGGTGGCCAAAGCCTGCTCTTTTGGCGGGAGCACAAGCTTAACTGTGGTACCCATCTTCCTGAAGGAAGAGGCCCGAGCCTCCGCCAAAGAGCCTCTGGGCAGCTTCAGAAGGTGGGGGGGGGACTGCTTCTGGTACCTATGTTTTTCCTTGTCCCTCTTTTTCTTCTTATGTGGGTCAGTTGGGGAGGAGGAGGTGCTTTTTAGTGTCTTCAGCTCTGTTTCCATTAAAGCCATTGTTAGTTTCAGGAGATGGGCTTCAAGTAACTCTTGGAAACTTTTCTATGTGGCCTGGTTGAACTGGGTGCAGGTCTCACACTCCTCAATGTTGTGATCAGGTCCCAAGCAGAAGAGGCAGAGGGTATGCTGGTCCTTATGCAGTAGCTGGACACTGCAAGACCCGTACTTATTTTTATGCGATTCTGTGAAAGAAGAGGATGACATACACGATTATTAGAACAAAATTTCAGGTAACAGAAAAAACGGATACTCCTCTGAATTAAGCATTCAAACTGCTGCGACAAATTTCAGTCAGTCTGATGTGCACAGATCGATGGCAGGAAATAACTGGAGGGCAGACGTGGAGACCACCCACTATATAGTATCACGCTGATGTCCATCACTTGACGTCGGGTGGGCGATCCCCCATCAGACACTGCTAGAAAAAGTTTCTGAGTGGTCCTGATGCCAGGGGGCGCAGTCCTACAAGTGATTAACTACTGCAAGATCCCTCTGAAATAAGAAAATTTTTTCCAGTAGTATACTCATTACTTGTCACAGTTTGAGCCCTGTGTGTTAGGCTCAGTGTGTCTTATAATAAGAGAGCATTTTTCTTGTAGCTTACTAATTATTTGGCATACTGTACTTTGAGCTCTGTGTTTGAGGCTCCCCTCTATATTAAAATAACATTTTTCCTATAGTGTACTCATTACTTGGCACACTTTGAGCCCTGTGTTTGAGGCTCCATTTATATCATAAAATAAAATTTTTCCTGTAGTGTCTCATTACCAGGTGCCACAGCATGGAGGGATGGAAGGAAGATCCTGGGGATCGCTGGGAAGGTAAGGCGGGAGGGTGAGTTTGATGTAATTATCCACCTAGATACTAATGATCTGGCAAATGGGGAGCCAAAGGAAGTTCAGGAAGAGTTTAGGAAATTGAGGAGGGGTCTCAAGCAAGTAGCTACATCTGTCACCTTCTTGGAAGTACTGCCTCTGAGAGGCATGGGAGAGTGTAGGGGCGCATGCACCAGGAACTTTAACACATGGTTGAAGAACTGGTGCTGTGAGAAAGGATTTGGATTCATTGGTGACTTGGGACCCACCTAGAGGGATGG
Source organism: Neoceratodus forsteri (assembly GCA_016271365.2). NCBI lineage: Eukaryota > Metazoa > Chordata > Ceratodontiformes > Ceratodontidae > Neoceratodus > Neoceratodus forsteri. Next base: position 562,885,829 of record CM057458.1, read on the forward strand.
GGGCTTGTTCAAGCCTAACAGCTTGCATCCATCCTGGAGGGGAATCCAAGCACTCAATGATACGTTTAAATGTTACATGGACAAGCATTTAAACTAGCCAAGGTGGGTGGCAGGCCAGCAAGAAGGGTGCCTAATTGCCCACCCCCCATAGATAGCAGTGGAACCAGTGAACAGGAGGAGGGGGTATCTCTAAAAAGCAGTGTGCAAAAGATGGAGATAGGCACCCTAGGGGTGGATAAGCAAAAAGGGGGCAACATTCAACAGAAGGGCAGACAGCAGGGAGAATCAGGGATAAAGGACAACCAGATAGGGGCTGGAGTAGAACAGCTAAACAGTTCAGGGAGTTCAAATCATGGAAAGCCATGTGTGTCAATGCCAGGAGCCTTAGCAACAAGACGGAGGATCTGAAGGCTGCCATGGTGCATTTGTACCTGGACATTGTGACCATCACAGAGGCCTGGTGTAATGATAACCACAACTTGGAGATGGCCATACCTGGCTACAACATATTCAGAAGAGACAGGACAGGCAGGAAGGGAGGAGAAGTGGCACTTTATGTGAAAGATGGCATAAAGGCCACAGAGATCCAGGAGGGAAAAATTGGGGGAGAGATACTGTAGGTTAAGCTGGAAAAGAAAATGGGGTCAGCCATCCGCACAGGGGTGGTCTACAGACCACTAGCCTAGGAGGAAGAGGCAGATAGGGAGTTAATGCTAGCTATCCAAAAGATGGCAGACAAAGGGGAGGTGGTGCTGGTTGGAGACTTCAATATTCCATACGTGGACTGGAGCCTCCCAGCAGCTGCATCAACCAGGAGCAGATTTATCCTGGACTCCCTTCAAGGTGCCTTCCTTAACCAACTGGTCATGGAACCAACTCAGCAGAAGGCAATACTGGACCTCGTGCTCACAATCAGGGACAGTGTGATAGGGGTAACAGTAGGGGAGCACCTGGTGAACAGTGACCACCAGTCACTGTTGTTTGAAATCACAGAAGGAACAGAACCAAACCACACAAAAACGTATCCTGGATTTTAGGAGGGCAGATTTTGAGAAAATGTATTTATTTATTTAGCTTTTGTTTACCAGGTAAGTACACTAGACAAGTATTATGCCTATTTTCAAGAACGACCCGGGAGAATACAGCATGAAGAACAACAGTCAAGGAGACATGGCAAAGAGAGTACAGTTTTTTGTCACAGTAAACAAACATGTGGGAAATACATCATTTGACGCTGGGGAAACATATAGTAGTAAGCACATTTCAGATTATACACTCTAGACTAGCTAGTTCAACTGACAGATATATACAGGTCATCATACATAGGAGTGGAGCATAACTCAAGGACTGGATTGGTCATACTATAACTTATAACATTGTCGTATACACTCCCTAGGCTAGTTGGATCGCGGACAGGTATATACAGCTCATCACATTTTTCTAAATATGCACATGTTAGACAGAAACAGAAACACTTGGTAGTACAGGTTTCTACCAAGTGACCAAAGTGCAATATGTCATGGTTAGCCTATGACCGTGGAGCAATAATGGGTGTAAAAATGCCCAAGGCTTTTTAGGCAGGAGTAGTCAGAAGTCATTGATACAGTGGGGAAAATATCTCCAGGAATTCAATGGAGACACCCTGGGGAGGTTCAGACAAAACAATTTGACACTTTACTCTAGGGAGGTTTGGGGCAGTCACACTCTGATGCTATTTTTAGGAAACCCCACAGGGAATTTCGAAACTCAGATTGGAGGGGGCAGCTCGGATATCCACAGGCAGTGAATTCCAGAGTCTGGACACACTTATGGCAAAGTCCTGATCCCCCATGAGGGTCTGGGTAGGAAGGACTTTGAGCATCCCTGATGTGAGAGACCAAAGTTGGTAGGGGGTGGGTTCAGTTTAGGCAGAAGCTGGGTGGGGGTGCTAGTTCTGATCACTTTCCCAGAGAGGCATCCCAAATAAAATGGGGGCATGCTTGAAATAGGCACTAATGGGAATGGGGAGGGAATCAGGGGAGGACGAACAGTGGGTAATATTTAAAACAGGGATTACAAGAGCAACAGAATTATGCATTAAACAGGTTAGCAAGGCGAAAATGAAGAGGAGGCTGTTATGGTTTTCCAAGGAGGCAGCAGAAAAAGTGAAAGTCAAGAAGAGTGCATTCAGGCAATACAAAAAGATGCAGGCAGAAGGGGATAGGGAGAAGTACCAGTAGAAGCAAAGGGAGGCAGGGAGGTCAGTAAGGGAAGCCAAAGCTCAGACAGAAAAACGCATCGCAAAATCAGTGGGTAGACAGGACAAAACCTTTTACAGGCACATAAGTGAAAAAAGAAGAGCACAGGGAGGAATAGTGAGACTGAAGGAGGAGGCCGGTAGCAGCATGAAGGATGACAACAATAAAGCTAACATACTGAACAGATATTTCTGCTCAGTCTTTACTGAGGAAGAGGAGGGTAGTGGGCCTGAAGGGAGTACAATGGGTGGGAATGGCGCAGAAATGGACACAAGTCCCTTTACACAGGAAAGGGTCCTAAAGGAACTGGAAGGAATAAGAGTCGATAAAGCAATGGGGCCAGATGGGGTACACCCCAGGGTTCTAAAGGACCTAAGAGAGATGGTGGCTGAACCTCAGGCAGTCCTGTTTAGCTGATCACTGGAAACAGGGGAGGTACCCAAAGAATGGAGGACAGCAGACATAGGCCCGTTATATAAAAGCAGGAACAAAGAGGATGCAGGGAACTATGGACCAGTCAGCCTGACCTCAGTAGTGGGGAAGATCATGGAAGCACTACTGAAGGACAGATTGGTGGAGCATCTGGTTGCCAACAGATTACAGGACCCAAGGCAGCATGGTTTCACCGGGGGGAGGTCATGCCAGACCAACCTCATTGAATTTTCGACTAGGTGACAAGGGAGGTGAATCAGAGGAGGGCAGTGGACATGGTCTATCTGGACTTCAGCAAGGCCTTTGACACTGTGCCACATAGAAGGCTATTAAACAAACTGGGGAATATGGGAGTGGGCGGGACAGTAGTGCGGTAGGTGGGTAATTTGCTGGGTGGCAGGACACAGAGGGTGGTGGTAAATGGCTGTCACACCACAGAGGGAAAAGTGACCAGTGGGGTACCACAGGGATCAGTGCTGGGACCGGTCCTATTCAATGACTTCATGAGTGACATTGCACAGGACCTAGAAGGCAGAATGTCCCTGTTTGCTGATGACACAAAGCTCTGTAACAGAGTGGACATGCCAGAGGATGTAGACAGAATGAGGAGGGGCCTGCAGAAGCTTGAAGAATGGTCAAGCATTTGGCAGTTAAAATTCAATGCAAAGAAGTGCAAGATAATGCATATGGGGCACAAAAACCCTGGAACAACATATCAGTTGGGGGGTGAGGATACAGCATGCACCAAGCTGGAAAGAGACCTTGGGGTTATCATCTCTGATGACCTCAAGGTAGGGATACAGTGTGACAAGGCAGCAGGTAAAGCAAATAGGATGCTGAGGAGGTCATGGGGACAAAAACAGTGGGGGGATTCAAGAATGCATGGGACTGACATAAGGCAGTTCTGGTGGGGGGGTAGGAAGAAGCAGGCTGTTAGTTTACTAGGTTCTGCAGCTTATCCAATAGGTAGGGAATTCGGCAGAGTAGGTGGGCCAAGCGGTCCTTATCTGCTGTCAAAGTCTATGTTTCTATGGGATGCATAAGCAGGGGCATCACCAGCAGGAAAAGGGAGATCATAATTCCACTATACTGTATAAGACAAAAGTGAGGCCCCACCTGGAGTACAGTGTACAGTGTACAGTTCTGGAGACCTTACCTACATAAGGACATAGACGGTGGAGAAGGTCCAGAGGAGAGCAACAAAAATGGTACAGGGATTGCATCACAAGTCCTATGAGAACAGGCTGAATGACTTGAATATGTACTCCCTGGAGGAGAGGCGTGAGAGAGGGGATATGATAGAGACATACAAGTACCTTACAGGAAGGAACAGGGTCCAGGAATACACTATTTTCCAGTGAAAAAGATGTTCCAGGACTAGAGGGCATGGGATGAAGTTGGAGGGAGGGCGATTCAGAGGAAACATGAGGAAGAATTTCTTCTAACTTGTCAGCCCCTTTGACCCTGCACCGTGGTACTTGACAAGGATGTCCCCTCTCTACCTTCCTGTTTAACCTTTACCTGGAACCCTTACGACATAATCTCCAAAACAATCCCAGGGTGGAAGGTATCAAGGTGGGGGGATTACCTGCAAGTTCTCGGCATACGCCAGTGATCTGTTGCATCTCCTCAATCCCCAAACTTCAATCCCGGCAGGCCTTGTCGCGATCCATAGGTTTTCAGAGGTAGCGGGATATCAACTTAACCTGGATAAGTCTAAGGTGCTCCTGCTTAATGTACATGTCCCTCACCAGCAAATTTTAGATATGGGGCTTCATTAGGAGCCTCACTCTCTGAAATATTTGAGCATTAGAATCACTCAGGCTCTGGCTGCTCTGGAGAAGGAGAACCTGACCCCCTCACTGAAGGATATTTCCTGGGATCTTCAGAGGTAGATGCACCTCTCTCTCTCTCTCTCTCTGGGGTAGAGTGCACGTGATCAAGATGAATGTTTTACCACGTATTTTATATCCCATGGGTATGTTATGTTCCTACCTGCCCATGGTCTGGTTTGCCAAACTCCACTCGACTATTTCGACCTTTCTCTGGAAACAGGGGACCCCGCGAAGGGCATACTTTAAGTTCACCTTGCTCAAGGAGAGAGGTGGACTGCATCTCCTGGATTTTTTTTCTGTATTACTGTGCCTTGCACAGTTCCAAAGTTTTTTTATGGGACTCCCTTCCATTAATAATTCACAGCATGGAATATCAACCCCTTTGGATGTCGACAGAACAGCATCTATGTGCCCAGGCAGGTCTCCAGCTTTGAAGCTTATTATAGATCAAACCCTCTCAATTGCCCCAGAAACTCAGGGGTACACCTATTTGGTGGTCCCTTAGAGCTCTCAGTCAACTCTGAGCTTATATGGGATGGGAATGGAGAAAAGATCTCTCTCAACCTTTATTAGAGAACCCCAATATACAAATTACCAACTGGTCAATTCCTCCTGGTTTCTGTCCCCGGCTTCATTCAGCCACACTCTCCTCCATTATTGAGAACGGCGAACTTGCACCCCTCCCTGTCATACAGACCCGATTTGACCTCCCAGTGTTTCACCCTTTAAAGCATCTGTAGCTCACAGGAGCAATAATATCCTTTTTGGGTCCCCCCCAGTCTCCCTCATCTGTGAAGCCCCTGTCCCTGCTTCTTCATTTAGTGGCCCAACCCCATGCGGTGTCTGGATTGTACCGATTCTATCAATCAAGAGACCCAGCCAGTTTGGAGGGTGTTTGTTATTACTGGCAACATGCATTACATCTCCAGGCAGCTACCAAAGTTTGGTAAAATGTCTGGAAACATTTGTGCAGGTTTGTCAAGTAAGACCTTTACCGCCTCTTATAGTTCCATACTCTTCACAATCTCTATTTTACATGCTTCAGGCTCCATAAGATGGGTAAACAGGACTCTCCCTGCTGCTCTCACTGTAGGATGGCCGAGGGGCATCTCAGATATATTCTTTGGGACTGTCCCAAAGTCACCCCCTTTTGGTCCGAAATCTGGTGCTCTCTCGATCCCCTTTTGGGTCTAGACTCCTTTTTTACCCCTGAGGTTTGCCTAGTTGGTATGTACTTGAAGGATCTGGTTGGGTCACGTCGGGCCTATATGGCCCTGATATTGATTATGGCAAAAATGATTATTTTCCTTCATTGGTTAGATGATGCTGTCCTGACATTCTGAGAGTGGCAACAGGAAAGCATGTTGGCACTAGAGATGGAAAAGCAGATTGCGCTGTGGAATGATAGACTGCTTAGTTTCCAATCCCGATGGGAACAGTTGTATGCCTTACTGGCCATCTCTTCCCCACCATGGTCCACTTAATTTAGTGTATCCCCTTACATGGTTGGGGAAATCCTTCTTCTGGGAGACTATCCTGGATTCCCAAGTCGAACAACCTTCATCAGCTTACATTCTGTATATTGGACTTCTGTGGGTGTGCTCCAAGGATTGAGGGTTTGGTTTGCTTTTGCTTTGTTCATTTGATATGTCCTGTTATTGATTGTTTTTCTTTTCTTTAGTTGCTGTTGTATTTAAAAAAATAACAATAAAGTTCAATAAATTGAAAAAAAAAGGAAGAATTTCTTCACAGAAAGGGTGGTGGACAAGTGGAACACCCTGCCAGAGGAAATGGTGGGGGCTGAAACAATCATGGGATTTAAGAATGCATGGGATAGACATAAGAAAATTCTGGAGGTCAGAAGTAAGGGCCAACAGACTTCTAGAAAACCATAAAGTGAACTTACAAGCTCAAATGGGCAGACTGGGTGGGCCATAGGCCCTTATCTGCTGACAGTGTCTATGTATCTATTTATCTATCTATGTATTACTTGGCACACTTTGAGCCCTGTGTGTTAGGCTCCACGTGTCTTATAATGAGAGAACATTTTCCTGTAGTGTCTCATTACTTGACACACTTTGAGCCCTGTGTGTTAGGCTCCATGTGTCTTACAATAAGGGAGCATTTTTCCTGTAGCGTATTCATTACTTGGCATACTTTGAGCCCTGTGTTTGAGGCTCCATCTATATTAAAATAAAATTGTTCCAGTAGTGTACTTATTACTTGGCACACTTTGAGCCCTGTGTTTGAGGCTTCATCTATATTATAAAATCACATTTTTCCTGTAGTGACTCATTACTTGGAACACTTTGAGCCCTGTGTATTAGGCTCAGTGTGTAATAATAAGAGCACTTTTCTTGTAGCATACTAATCACAGTATTTGGCATACTTTGAGCCCTGTGTTTGAGGCTCTGTCCATATAGGTTCATAGATTCATAGGTTAAAATACAAGTCAGATGTCTGCAAGAGCCATAATAGACTCAACACTGAATCAGTGGTAGAAGTCCCTGATCTTAACCCCCATGTGTTTATCTAGCCTTGAGTTGAACGTATTGGACTATGCAAAAAACTGAAACTGTAAATACTGCCTGTTCATGTATGTCTTTTACTGTATTTTTCTACTTTCCACCCTCTGTACGTGACGTGGAGCCTTTGCAAGAGTCTGTGACTCAAAGGATTGTAATTCCGATTGTATTCAATAAATACAAAAATAAATAAAGTGTAGGAGCATCTACCACCTTCTTCAGCAATGCATTCCACATGTTCACCACTCTCTGGCTAAACCAGTGCCTTCTCTTTATGGTCTTATACCACTCTCCCTGTAGTTGCAGACTGTGCCCTCTATCAGCCCTCATCATCTGTGTTTTTTTACATAAGCCTGTGGATTCCAACAAGTTGTCATTATTAAATGTCCTATACACAAATATTATGTAATCCCCACCCAGGTATGCCGTTTCCATCTTGACAGCACTACCCGGTGGGCTGGGTTCAGGGAGAAATATATCACTCGGCACATTGGCTAGGTTTGGCTACTCTGCAACAGGGGCACCCAAGTAACTCTGGACAAAGGAAGCAATAACTGTAATGTCCAGTACCAGAAGTGGGATTCTAAAGTGTGGCTTTTATTCACATCCAACAGAATAACAAGGCATAGATGGACCCCTATGGGGCTACACTCCTGGTAATGCAGATTTAGGAGAGCAGAACACATTCACTTTCACTTTAGCCCTCAGGCTTTGGAAACACACTGGGCACACAGTCACCACTTGTACTCTGCTCTGGGTTTCCCTGGTTCGGCTCCCTTGCCAGCCACTTGGACTATCTTTCCTTCCATGGCTCGGCTATCATGCCAGCCCTTTGGACACTTTCCATATAGCATGGAAACATTTACTGGTGGCTCCCTAAACCACCTATGAGCACTTCTTCTCCATCAGGGAATCTTCCTCATCAATCCCACATCTGGGTACTTTCCTCAGGCAGTGGCCAAGTACCTAAGAGAAAGCAACAGGTGTTCCAAAGCAAACCCGTAGAGGTGAATTTGGTTACTACTGATGGGGGGGTCTCCCCACCTCTCGCTCCCATAATTCATACCTGGCCATTTCTCTGGACTGTAACACCTCATCCTTGAAAACACTTTGCTGTGTAGATTCTTTTTAAATGTATTCACATTCAGTCTACTATCTTTACATCCCATTTGTGCTGAACTTGAACATAATTAATAAGTGGCTGTGTCCATTACTCTAGACCCCCCCCCCCCCCACATAGTTAAGCAGTCCAATCGCCACATCTTCCAAACTGCACTTGGCTGTCTTTTCCTGACCCCACAGTAACAGTCACTTTAGTTTCATCTTGATTCAGGTGACAACACATTGGCCCTTTCGCAGAGCAAACTCACCCCTTGGTTGCAGGTGCCCTACAGGCGTTTTCTCCTCAAAGAAATCTCGTCCATAACTTCTGGTGCCTCAGCACGAACTTAACTCAGGCAGCTTCTTTTTTCCCTAGCCGGACCAGGGGAGTTTCCCCTGGAAACAGGCCGATTCCTTCCCCCATCCTTGCAGGGATAGGGGCCCTGAACCACTGAAAGTGGTCTCTACCACTTCACTGGGCTCTTCTTGTGTTCCTCTTCAGGTGAGAACGTACACCTATACAAAAAAAATAGCTCTTTGACAGAGCTTAGAGCTCTGAGGGCCAGCTTACAGCAGAGCACCTCCTTCCTCTTCTACAGACTGCAACAGACTGTTACAGACTGACTTCAGATTTCCTAACATTCTACTCTAACCTCCAGCTGCAACATTGCAGTGTGGCTTATGCAGCTGTGACAGTTCTAAAATGATGTCATCCCTCAGTCTCAGCTGAGACTGAGAACAGAGTGAGGCAGTGTGAAATCCATTTAACTGGAGTTTCACAAGCTGCCTTTCCTGCCTACCACTAGGTCTTACTGGGATTCTAGTAACCCTGGGTAAAAGGGGGGTTACAATTAAATCACCTCTTACCCTCCTATATGTCAGGGAATACAGGGCAAGATCCTGCAATCTCTCGGGGTAAGTATTGTTTCTGACACTGTGAACCCTTTTGGTGAATCTCCTCTGAACCTGTTCAAAAGATTTGATACCACCAATACTCTGTGGGGTGGAGAAAGGGGCACCATATCCCAAGACTGATCTTATTAACGATTTGTAGAGGGATACCGGGACTTCGTTTTTTCTGCTTTGTACATTTCTAAATATATTTCTCACTATTCTATTTGCCTTTTTAATGGACTCTCTGTTGTGTAGTTCCGAACTCAAATTGTTGGTACTATGCACCCCAAGTCCTTTTCACTAGATGCAGCACTTATAACCTTATTATTTATCGTATGAACTGCATTTACGTTATTATAACCAAAATGCATGATTCTACACTTATTTTCCTAAAAATTTAACTGGCCCACTGTTCCAACAAGTACATAAAAATATTAAAATAACATTTTTCGCGTCGTGTACTCATTACTTGGGGTATCACTTAATAATAGCAAACCAAAATGAGTGACTACAAAAACAGGGACTCATGTTGGTTGCTATTATTGTGGGCTACCCTGCAGAATAGCGAGGGTATGGGATAGTGACCATGGGGAAGGACGAACGGAAGGGGGGAATACAGAGGGGAAGGAGAGGGACAGGAAAGGGGGTTTCAGACACTGGTGTACTTGCTGCCACTGAACTAGCCATGTGGTGTGGTGGTGTGGGTGGCTAGCTCTGGCACAGAAGGTACTGGGTTAGGGACTGGAAGCATGCATTTAAATTTCGCCGACATCTGGATTTTGCCCCTTCCCCGATATGCACCCCCCCTGGAGTTGAGAATACTAATTCAGGGGGTAACATCCCCCCCCCCAAAAACACTTTTTAAAATCTGGATGTTGGGTCGCCTTGGAGTGTATATCGCCAATTTGATTTTCGGCGATATACACTCACCATAACAGTGTTCGCTGTTTTGCATTCGCTATTATGACACGGAACCTTACTTGGCAGACTTTGAGCCCTGTGTTTGAGGCTCTGTCTATATGATTAAATATCATTTTTTCCTGTAGTGTGCTCATTACTGGCATACTTTGAGCCCTGTGTTTGAGACTTAGTCTATATTATAAAATAGCATTTTTCCTGTAGTGGCTCATTACTTGTTCCACTTTGAGCCCTGTGCTCAGTGTGTCATATAATAAGAGAGCATTTTTCTTGTAGTGTACTCATAATTTGGCATACTTTGACCCCCCACAACACACAAAGGAATACCCGGGAGTGGACGGCAAGCGGCCCTATAGGCAGCTTCCAGGACACCCCTTCCAAAGCACACGATGGAATGCCTGGTAGAAGACTGCAAGTAGCCCTAAAGGCAGATTCCAGGACCCCCCACAGCACACAATGGAATGCCCAGGAGTGGACAACAAGTGGCCCTAAAGGCAGCTTCCAGGACCCCCCAAAGCACACAATGGAATGCCCTGGAGCAGACGGCAAGTGGCCCTAAAGGCAGTTTCCAGGACCTCCCACATCACACAACAGAATGCCCGGGAGTGGACACCAAGCAGCCCTAAAGGCAACTTCCAGGACCCCCCCAATAGCACACTACAGAATGCCCAGGAGTAGACAGCCCTAAAGGTAATACCTCACCCTTCCTACCGAGCTACTCTAGTGAGGTATTTAATTGCATCAGAGGATGTGGACTGATTGGTTTACCTCCATTCCTGCCATTCCTGTCACTGGACATTTTGGGGGCATTTAGAATGCATTTCGGGAGGATACTTTAAGGCAGTCTAAGTGTTTGGCGCAGACACGGTGCTGGCTTGTTTCAGGCCGGGAATGTGTGTACTGGTCCTTGGGCTGGGTATTCTACAGTGAGGTTGGGCCAATGATAGCGGTAGCAACTGTTTATCTGCACTGTTTTGTTCTTTTATACCTAACTTTAAGTTGTACTTACTGTGTTTTGATGGACATTGTGTACTTCTTGAGGCCTACTGCCCCCCTACACACTGAAAAGCCGCATATGCGCAGTAGGTCGGACAGGGCTCCTATTGTTCTTCCAACTCTGCCAGGCCCTGAACGCTAATCCCTTCCTTCTTGTTCCACAGGCAACTTCCAGGACCCCCCCCAAAGCACATGACAGAACACCTGGGAGTGGACTCCAAGCGGCCCTAAAGGCAGCTTCCAGGACCCCCTCACAGCACACAACGTAACAACCAGGAGCGGACAGCAAGTGGCCTTAAAGGTCATACCTCACCGTTTCTACCGAGCTACTCTGGTGAGGTGTTTACCCCATTGAAGCTTTGCGTTGACTCCCCACCTGCCCCAGCCACCCAAGGCCTGCCCTCTTTTTATGTCATCACTAAGTCACGTGACCCCTTTTTTTTCTAAGTGCCCACTACCCCATTAGCTTGTTATCTCTACTAGTCACTACGAGTCAGTGCTGAGCTCCCAGATTCCCATGTAAACTCTATGATCTCCAGTTTTCTCCCTAGGTCATCTCCCACCCTCCCGCTTCTCCCTATCAGTATAGCTCCCAGCCCTAACTCACGCCATCCCACGGTCTTCTCGGTCCCTTCCCCAGCCTCGAACCCTATACCCTGCATATCAGTGGAAACACCCTACCGCTACTTCATCAGGCCTAGGCTATCACTCGAAGGAAACCTACTTGTCTTAAAGTTACTCCGGAAAAAAAAAAAAAAGACCATTTACCCAATTAATACCCCTCAGAAAAAAACCTCAGAAGAAACGATCCTCGTGTCCTCATGTAAACAGTGACCCTCTCTCTTGTCCTAATCACATTCCTCTTCCTCTATACACTCAAGTATCTCAACAGCCAACCACCTCTCACTCAAGGAGCCATGCTGGATGGTCACACTAGATGGGGAACTACCTCTTGCGATTCCCCGGTAAGGCATGTTATGCGCCAGTATCCCAGTACCCTGTCCTAACAATTGTGCTGTCTCCTTGGGTACCTGTTAGCTGTATACATCTTCCTCCTCCCCATCCCAACATGCACACATACACCGCTCTATCTGCCTCATAACCATAAGGCTAACCCTAAGGGTCTAAAGCCAGTTCTCCTCAGACATTTACTGCTGCTCCTGCTCCTTTCTGGCAATGTGCACCCTAACCCAGGCCCACCCCCGATCCCTCCACCACCTGCGGATTATCCAGAGGGTTCACTATAGCCACAATTAACATCTGCAGCCTGCTAAAAAGCATGATGCCCTCCATAGCTGGATGAGACAGATCTCACTGGATGTCCTTGCAGTGACAGAGACATGGCTTGTCCTTGAAACCCCTGACTCTGCCGTTTATATACCCGGATACGATATATTCAGGTTAGATAGGCTGACGAAGAGGGGCAGGGGCTGCACCCTCTACTTTAGGGACTCCCTTCATGCCTGTGTTTGCATCACCCCTCCCCCATCCCATGGGGCACAAGTACTCACTGTCAAGCTCCAAACAGACTCAATGGGTAAAACCCTCCTCATTGTAACAGTGTACATTTCTCCCAGAAACCAAAGGCCTGCTTTTAACTCGGTCCTTAACTGCCTCTCCCACCTACCTAACTCCAGAGAAATCATCGTTCTTGGCAACTTTAACGTCAACTGGCTTGCCTCTTCCTCAGCTACGTAAAATGATTCTGTCACTGCATTAGATCTCACTCAAATTGTCCACTCCACTATGAGACTTAACCACAGAATGGGAACCTCCACACTCCTTGATCTCACACTAACTAATAGACCCACGCGTATATCCAAAGTCACAGTACTTCCCGATGCCCTGAGAGACCACTCTCCCGTACTATGTTGGTGGTCCTCAAAATCTCCTAAACTGCCCCCAAATACACCTTCCAGTGATGCCTAAACAAGGGATCTCTCCACAGCTCAGAAAACATCTACTGCTCTGTGACTGGATCCCCATCAGTACAGATCCCACTATTGACCATGCCCCACATCATTTTATTGCCACTTTTAACTTGGCCTGTGTTACCGCTTTGCCCCAGTCACCAAATAGGTAGTCAAGGAACATGACATCCTCTGGCTCCCCCAAGCACTTCTTGAGCTCTTAAAGCATCATGATAACTTTTTGCAGAAAGCCAATGAAATGGGCAGGCGCCTGGACTGGCAACTTTATAGGGAAGCACGGAACAAGTGCACCAAGGAACTCCGCAAAGCCAAGGCTGCCCACTACCAGGAAATCCTCTCCACTTCCTGGGGCACTGGGTGGAAGTTTTTGAACAATATTAAAGAACTTAATGGGAAAACTGTTTCACCCCCCCAGCTCAACTACTCATAAATGGCTCCCTCTCCCAGGACCCCCAGACCACTGCAGATACTCTTAACACCGCTTTCTCCAACCTAAGCGGCATTCTTCCCCCTAATTTCTTTCAACCCAGCTCCAGAAGCTGCTGCCCCCCTATCCTACATCAATCCCTAATTTCAGGCTTCACACAACCTCCCCATGTGATGCTGGGTAGGCTCGGGGTGGGTCAGAGAAGTTGGTCAACGGGCAGAAAACAGAGAGTGGTGGTAAATTGTATACAGTCAGAAGAGATGCAAGTCACAAGTGGGGTACCTCAGGGATCAGTCCTGGAGTCAGTCCTCTTCAATATCTTCATCAGTGACATTGCAGATGGACTGGAGGGTAAGGTTTGTCTGTTTGCAGATGACACCAAGATCTGCAACAGAGTAGATGATCCAGATGGGGTGGGCAGAATGAGAAGAGATCTGGATAAACTAGCAAAATGGTCAAAACAGTGGCAACTGGGGTTTAATGCAAAGAAGTGCAAGATCATGCACATAGGGAAGAGAAACCCTGAAGCCACCTATAGGCTGAGAGAGGAGTTGCTGGCAGTCACAAAGGAAGAATGAGACTTGGGCACCATCATCACCGATGACCTGAAATCATCCAAGCAGACCACTAAAGCAGTAGGTAAGGCTAGGGGGATGTTGGGGTGTATTAGTAGGGGTATCACAAAGTTGGAAGATGGAGGCAATAATCCCTCTTTACAAGACATTGGTTAGGCCCCATCTGGAGTACTGTGTGCAGTCCTGGAGGCCACACCTTCACAAGGACATTAACCAGATTGAGGCAGTCCAGAGAAGGGCAACCAAAATGGTACAAGGATTGCATCAGGAAAACTTATGAGGACAGATTAACAGAGCTCAATATGTATACCCTAGAACAAAGGAGGGAGAGAGAGGTGATATGATCGATACATTCAAACACCTTAAGGGCATTAACAAGGTGAAAGAGTCTAACATGTTTCAATATAAGAAAAATAGCAGGACAAGAGGACACAGCATGAGATTAGAGGGAGGCCGATTAAGGGGTAATGTGAGGAAGTTCTTTTTCACAGAAAGGGTGGTGGATGCATGGAATGGCCTACCTCAGGAAGTGGTGGGTATGAATATAGTGCAGGGCTTCAAACAGGCATGGGATAGGCATAACGGAGCAATACAGATGAACATGAATAGATAGGCCCTTGACAGAGCAAAGGCCGATGGCACGTTCATAAGTTAGAAAAAGAAATGGTCAGACTGGATGGGCCTTTCGGTCCGTATCTGCCGTCAACCTCTATGGTTCTATGTTTCTTTGTAGGCACTACCTCACCAAAGCTCTCGGAAAATATAGTCATATAGTCATAGTCACTCCCTCGACCTAAAGCTTGTCCTTCTAACCCTCGACTCAGTCCTCACCACCCCCCAACCAATATTCTCAATCGATCCCGCTGCCTCAGTCAATTCCCTACCTACTGGAAATTACCCCCATCTTTAAAGGTGGTGATAGCACCTCCCCTAGCAACTACCGCCCCATCTCCAGTCTTCCCCATCTCTAAGGCACTTGAAAAAATAGTGTCTGATCAATTCACTGACTATCTCACAAAGTACAATGTACTCTGCCCTGAACAACATGGTTTCAGGAAGGGGGCACAGCACCACCACCGCCCTCCTTCAAAAACAAAGCCCTTGACATTAGACACGTAGTTGGATCAGCCTACCTTGACCTAATCAAGGCGTTTGACTCTGTTAGTCATACCCTCCTCATTTAAGTCCTAACTGCTACAGGACTGTATCTGGAAGCCACTATGTGGTTTAAAAACTACCTCGGCAATCGGATTCAAAGGGTCAAAATCAATACAACACTCTTCACCTGCAAACCAGTTCTTTCATAGGTGACCCAGGGTTCAATACTGGGCCGCTTACTCTTTAGCCTGTTCCTCAATACACTTCCTAAGTCCTACTCTGGTCAGATGCTACTTTATGCAAACAATGCGGTCCTCTTCGCCAGCCACCCAGACCCCCGCAATCTTCAATCAGCCCTACAGTGCTTCTTCTCTGAAGCCAAAGCCTGGTTCTCAGAATATCAACTTGTTCTGAACTATAAAAAAATTCAAGACAATGATTTTTACCCACCATCAAAACACCCATAGCAACTTCCCACTAAACATCCTCAACCACCAAAGCAGCCCAATTGAATTAGTACCTACCTTCAAATACCTGGGTATCACCCTTGACTCCCACCTCAATTACCATGACCATACTTGCCTTCTCTGCTCGGCAGTAAACTCAAGGTTAGGACTTTTTTACCACCATGGGGGGTGCTTGCCTCCTGAGGTACTGTGACTGGCGGTGACCTCTTCGGTGCTCGCCCTAATCTATGGCTCTGCTGACTCCTCTGCCCTTCGGGGTGTCAAGGTCTCCCTTAATAAAGCCTGCCACCTTGTATCTGGATATGACAAGTGGACCCACACACGTGAGCTCTACCTACTCACTGACTGGCTCAACTTTGAGGGTAGACTTAGATATCACACCTGTCTTCTAGCCAGAAAGCTCTCCATAAACCTATCCCCACTAGGCCATCAATACCTTGTTGAACCCGCTCCCCAGCCAAGGGCTACCAGAAGCTCTCAGTCACCCTCCCTTACAGTCCCCCACTGCAGGACCTCCATATGTCAACGCTCCTATTATAGGTCCCCCCTCTGGGTGAATGAACTACCTCCAGTCATTGCCACTGAAATACATCTTGGACACTACAAATCCTCCCTCCAATCTGCCCTTATGGTCAAACCAACATGTGACTGCAACTAAACTCCCCCCAAAACTATGCTCCCCAATGACTGCTCCTTCATTGCTGTTCACCTACTGGTCAGATCTCTCTGCAGATATTGCCTAATTGCCTGTTTTTTTTCACTTTTTTGTCTTTTAATGCTTAATGCTTTTTACGGTAAATTATTGTGACTCAGAGTTTTTGCCTAATACCCCTTGCTGCTGTAATCTACCGTCTGTTTTGTCTATGTATTGTTAAAATTATGCCTCTGTCTATTACTTGCTATTGTATGTATACCTCTGTATCTCTGACATGGAGCCTTTGCAAAGGAGTCTTTGACTCAAAGGTTGTAATTCCAATTGCTTCAATAAAAAAAAAATCTTTCCTGTAGTGTACTCATTACTTGACCCACAATTACTCCCTATGTTTGAGGCTCCATCTATATGATTGTAACAGGGTCCCGTTATGTAAATAAATAGAGTAACATCCTCCTTTAAATACAATTTCTTTTTACTCTTTCCTGTATGCTTTAACTTATTCTAAACTATCCTGTTCTTTTCTTGTCAGGGTGGCCAACCTGACAAAATCCCCTTAATCTGTTCTCTCTCTTTTCTAGGGCTTCTTATAACAAGAAAACAAAAACAATAGCCCCTTTCATAAAATATCCATTTTACAAGCTTGTTTGATTTGCAGCTTTATTCCAAGAAGTTGATAAGTTAGGTCTCATTTAAAAACGATGTTTCAGTCCCCTCATTATGTTGCTAGAATAAGTCGCAGTTTAAAAATAGTAGTTTTGTTTTTCATAGAGAGAGTTTAAAATAAAACCAGGCACTGGTTAAAAAGAAGATTTACAGTCCCAGGAAGCAAGCAGGTGGTAGTGGCAGCGAGGGGCTCGCACATTCACACCCTCGCATACTCGCACCCCCGTGCAGGACTGTACACATGATCGCACAGCTGTGCTAAACAAATTGGGAACTGGAGCACTGAAAGATCGCAACCGCTTGTGATAAATTCAAAGAAGAAGCAGCTGAGCACTAGGAGATCACGCTTGTGTACAGTTGCTTTGGAGACAGCTGAAAAATGCTCCCGTAGTGGACTCCAGAGTCACGGCCTGAAGTAAAATTAATAAAGATTGTAAAATCAGTTAAGGACTCTAAAAGAAAGTTAGTAGTCCTGAAAATAAAGCCAAAATAGCTGTTTTCTCTTGGGTTTTCAAATCTTGTAGTGATAAAAAAGGCTGGGAGTTGAAAACAGCTGTCGGCTGAAATTTCAGCCGACAGGAAATTAACAAACAGGCAGGATGAGTTTTAATGCCCTGTATTTCAGTTGAATACATGCAGTATGAAACAAAAATGATTCTCTGAGGTGCAGAGAAAGGAATAAAAATGTATGTCTGTCATATTTGTTTTGCTACTGTTAATAAAAAATAAAATTATTTTCCTTGCTTCTTAAAGCTGTACAGCACAATTTTGCCATATATTGTGACTAGAAATAAAAGAAGATAAGGAGCGCACCCTTCATCTTTGTTTTATTATCTAGTTCACAATGTATTGTAGATTGTGGATTCTAGAATAAAATAACAGAAATTTTGTTTTACCTGGAGCTCTCTGTTAGGCCCTGCTTAGGAGCTGGCCAGCCCAGGAATGACAGTTTATATAGAAAGAAGGTATAATGTCATCAAAAAGGGGAGGAGTTAATTTTTTCCAGAAGGAGACTATATAAACCCCTTTTTGATAGGCTAAGAGAGAGCAGATGTGGAGGAGTGTTCAGTAGGGTTCTGGATACTGAGCAAGAAGGAGCTTGTTTAAGGAAAGCTATAACTGTTGAGAGAAGGAAGACAGATATCCAGAAGAAAGTGATTTTCTGTTCTGAGTGTGCTGGACTTAACACTTTTATATTATTTTCTGTGACGTAGCAGTGCTTTCATTAATTTTTTTATTTTTTTTATTGTTTTGTTTTGGAAAATATATTTTGGACATTTATTTCTGATTTAAGAACTAAAATGATAAATGCAGTAATTTGCATTTTTTATGCACCAAATTTCTGTCCGTGTGTCTGTCATTGATCTCACGCTTCCACACTAGTGTCAGAAGTGGGATATTCCTGGTACACTAAGGCTGCTTGGGGAGTGCTACCGGGGGCTTTGTCACCTATCAGTGCCCTGTCAGATGGAAGAAAAGGATCAGACAGTAACTGGTGCAGGACATCTTACCAGATCAGTAAGAGAAAGAACTGGTCTACCCTTGTTGCCTGGGTTGGAACCTGGTGCAAGACCCAAGATAAGGACTAATACAGATGAGGAGAAAAAGGAAGAGAGGAAGAGTCCAGAGGCTTGGATGGCAGCAGTACCTGAAGATCCAGGTGACTTGTTAAAATGGTTATGCCTATGACAACTGGACCTGGAGCAGCAGAGGGAAGAGGATCGATGACAGAGGGAAGAGGACTGAAGGATGCAGGCCGAGGATCAGAGATGACAGGATAAGAAATGACAGGATACCCTGAAAGCCATTCAGGAGATGAGCCAGGGCCATATGGATTGAGAAGGACCCTGGGATATCAAGCTTACAAAACTAACAGAAATGGACAACATCGAAGCTTATCTAACCACTTTTGAGTGGATAGCAGTGACGTGTGCCTTGCCCAGGGACCAATGGGTAATCAGGTTGGTACCTTACCTTTTGGAGAGAGCACAACTTGTCTATAGCCAATTAAGTGGGACAGATGCTACTGACTATGACAAAGTTAAGGAAGAGGTACTAAGAAATTATAATATAAATACTGAAATGTATAGGCAGCACTTCCGACAACAGAAAATGTCATCCTATGATACACCTAGAGAGACTTATGCCAGACTAAATGATTACTGTATGAAATGGTTACAGCCAGTTACTAAGACTATAGATCAGATAATGGAACTGATTATAATAGAACAATTTATACAGGTATTGCCCATGGATGTTCAGTTATGGGTAAAAGAACACAAACCTGAATCTGCTGAGGCTACAATTAAATTAGCTGAAGACTATCTGGCTGCTCGTCCTTCTAGACCAAGGGGGCCACCTGGTAACCCAGTCCCAGTTCAAACACCAGCCAGAGCTTTTGTCCCTAACACCCGAAATACCAACTATGGTCGAAGACAACAAGGGGGTAGAATACCATATGCAGAAATAATATGTCATGGGTGCCTAGGAAAGGGGCATAAGTTCAAAATTGCCTCCATAAGACAAATGTGACTCATTTATCCCTTGCCAACATAGGATATGTGACCTCAGTAGGAACTAGTGACCAACAAAGTTTGGGATTGTTAGACTCGGGGAGTAAGCAGACCTTGCTAAGATCTGATTTGGTCCCTGAAATAGAAATTACTGGTAAAGATACCATGGTGAGATGTGTGCATGGTGACATTCATCAGTACCATACCATCACTATGAAATTAACTGTAGAAAATGAAAGTCATCAAATAGTGTTTGGTTTAATACCTCACCTACCAGTACCAGTTATTATTGGACAGGACTTCCCCCAGTTTGATAAGTTGTTGCAAAGCCAGCCAATGTCTTCTAAATTTGTACGTGTGGTAACTAGATCACAGGCCAAAGCACAACAATTGGGGAACATATTTTCTTTTGAAAAGGACTATTTTTATGAGAAAGGGAAGTCAAGAAAATCAAAGCAAGAAAGAATGAAAGAGAAAGTACGGTGGCATGGAACACATTTTAAAGAAGGGATGGAGAGTATACCTGAACTTTCATCCTGTGAAATACAACAGGATCAAATAAATGATGAGACGTTAAAACCTTTCTTTTTACAGGTGGAAAAAGAAGTACAACCTGGACATTCAAGTTTTGTTGTAAATAAGGGTGTATTGTATCATGTGACTAGAGAACCTAGTACTGAACAACAGGTAGAACAGCTTATGGTGCCCAGGAAATATAGGGTGAAAATAATGCACCTGACACATAACATACCTATGGCAGGGCATGAAGGGCAAGACAGAACCTTACAGTGCATTCTACTGTAGCTAGAGTCAATTGGCCAGGAGTACATCAAGAGGTAGCTGCATACTGTAGAGCCTGTCCCAACTGCCAAATGGTAGCTAAGAAGGGAAAAAAAGATACAGTCCCATTACAACCCATTCCCTATGTCACCACCCCATTTGAAAGGATAGCGATGGATGTGGTGGGTCCACTTACAAGGAGTTCCAAAGGCAACCAATTCATCTTGGTTATTTGTGATTATGAGACCCATTATCCTGAAGCTGTTCCAATGAGGACGGTCACAGCACCTCGAATAGTTGAAGAGTTAGCTAAAGTATTTAGTCGAATGGGAATCCCTCAAACTATATTAACAGATAGAGGCAGTAACTTCACTTATATCATGTTAAGGGACTTATATTGACTTTTAGGAGTGTCAGCTGTTAAAACCTCTCTGTACTATCTACAGACAGATGGATTAGTTGAACGTTTTAATAAAAATCTTCAAGGAATGCTGCAAAAATATGTGCAAGAAAAGGGACAAGATTGGGATAAGTACTTGCTGTACTTATTATTTGCTTATCAGGAGGTGCCCCAGGCCACTACTGGTTTTTCCCCATTTTCTTTGCAGTATGGTCGAAGTCCAAGGGGGCCCCTTGATGTTGTTAAAGAGAATTGGGAAGAAGGAAAGAGTGTTGGGTATAACAATATTGTTGATTATATGACTGCTATCAGAGAAAGATTGGTGAAGTATGTCACAATAGCCCACCAAAATGTAAGTCTAACACAAAGGTGTGACAAAGAGTTTTATGATGAAGGTCTGAAATTGAAACAGTTTGAACCTGGAGAGAAGGTGGTGTTACTGTTACCATGTAGTGAGAACAAGCTATTAATGAAATGGAGAGGTCCTTATAAGGTAATCAGGCAGACAAGCCAGGTTAATTATGAAACTGAGATGCCAGATCTTAGACCCTTCCGAAATGTGTATCATGCTAACCTACTTAGGAAATGGTTTGAAACACCTCCAGATACTAACCTATACATTCAAAGTGAACAAGATGTATCTGAGTTAGAGATAGCATATGATCGGCTCACAAATCATTCACATAAAGAAGAGGTTCAGATCAATCCTGACCTACATCCTGAACAATTGAGCACCTCTTACAGTATTATGAAGAGACATTTACAGGAACACCAGGTCGAGCAGTAGGGGTAGAGCATGAGATAAGAATACAACAGAGCAAACCTATACATCAAAAATCATATAGAATGCCTGAAAAAGTGAAACAAGAGGTTATTAAAGAAGTAAGGAAAATGGAACAGACCAAAGTCATAGTACTATCACATAGTTCATGGTCATCCCCACTGATAATAGTCGAAAAGAAGGAGGGAGGGATCAGATTATGTCTTGATTTCAGAAAAATCAATGCAATATCTGATTTTGATGGATACCCCATGCCTAGGATAGATGACCTACTAGACCAAATAGGCTCAGCAAAATACATTAGTACATTGGATTTAACAAACGGGTATTGGCAAATACCCCTAGCTCAAAATGCACAGGAGTTAACCACTTTCAGCACACCTATAGGGTTGTTTCAATTCACAACCATGCCATTTGGACTTCATGGTGCCCTGGCAACATTTCCACGGTATATGAACCATATTTTGAGACCCTATAATTCATACAGAGCTGACTATCTGGATGACATAGTTATCTACAGTCCAGATTGGGACACACATCTTAGACACTTAAGTGTAGTAATTCAGAGCATTAAGGAGGCTGGACTTATGATAAACCCTTCAAAATGTGCCTTAGCCAAAACAGAAACCCGATATTTAGGTTTCATAATCGGTAATGGCAAAGTACAGCCAGAAGTAATTAAAGTGGATACAGTCGCGAATAATACTGTACCTAGTACAAAACAACATGTTCAATCTTTTTTAGGGTTAGCCAGCTATTATCAAAGGTTTATCCCATATTTTTCCACTTTAGCTACACCCCTGACTAAACTAACCAGAAACAAATACCCAGATAAAGTAAAATGGAGCGATGAGTGTGACCAGGCCTTTCAGAGTATAAAAGCTGCCTTGTGTTCAGCCCCAGTATTGTCAAGTCCTGATTTTTCAAAACCATTTGAGGTTCACACTGATGCCTCTGATACAGGCATCAGTGCAGTGTTAACTCAGCATGATAAACATGGTGAGCACCCAATCCTTTATACTAGCAGAAAACTGCATGAGGGGGAGAGGAAATACTCCACCATAGAGAAGGAATGCCTGGCAATGAAGTGGGCCATTGAGGCCTTGAAATATTATCTTGGAAGTAATCATTTTGAGTTGGTTACTGACCATAATCCATTGGTATGGCATAATAACAAGAAAGATAAAAAATAAACGGATTATGCATTGGTACTTGGCTCTCCAATCATACAATTTCACAGTCAGACATAGAACTGGTACCCAGCACCAGAATGCTGATTTCATGTCATGTTTTGGTGCAGCATGATAGGAATTGCTGAAAGTGAATTGAAATGACAATTCCGAGTAAATTGAACTAAACTTGTTGAATGTACAGTTCTATTGTTTTTAAACCTCAGGGAAAATGTATTGATTGGGATATTGATTTATGACTTGTTAAGTCAGATTTCAGTTCAAAAATGCTAGGGGTCCCTGAGGGGAACTTCTGGAGAGGGTGGGCGGAAGTTCCAACCACTTCAAGGGAAGGGGTTTTAGGAAATCAAACCGTCGGTTAGATTTTTGTGTGGGGAGGAATGTAATAGGATCCCCTATTATGTAAATAAGTAGAGTAACATCCTCCTTTAAATAAAATTTCTTTTCACTCTTTCCGGTATGCTTTAACTTATTCTAAACTATCCTGTTCTTTTCTTGTCAGGGTGGCCAACCTGACAAAATCCCTTAATCTGTTCTATTTCTTTTCTAGGGCTTCTTATAACAAGAAAACCAATACAATAGCCCCATTCATAAAATATCCATCTTACAAGCTTGTTCAATTTGCAGCTTCATTCCAAGAAGCTGATTAGTTAGGTCCTGTTTAAAAACAATGTTTCAGTCCCCTCATTATATTGCTAGAATACGTTGCTGCAGTTTAAAAATAGTAGTTTTGTTTTTCATAGAGAGAGTTTAAAATAAAACCAGGTGCTGGTTAAAAAGAAGATTTACAGTCCCAGGAAGCGAGCGGGTGGTAGCGGCGGTGAGGGGCTCACACATTCACACCCTTTTATGCTCACACCCCTGCGCAGGACTGTGTGCACGATCGCACAGCTGTGCTAAACAAATTGGCAACTGGAGCGCTGAAAGATTGCAACCACTTGCGATAAATTCAAAGAAAAAGTGTCTGAGCGCTAGGAGATCGTGCTTGTGTACAGTTGTTTTGGAGACAGTTGAAATATGTTCCCGTAGTGGTCTCCAGAGTCACTGCCTGAAGTAAAATTAATAAAGATTGTAAAATCAGTTAAGGACTCTGAATGAAAGTTAATAGTCCTGAAAATAAAGCCAAAAGAGCTGTTTTCTCTTGGGTTTTCAAATCCTGTAGTGATAAATAGGCTGAGAGTTGAAAACAGTCGCTGGCTGAAATTTTAGCCGACAGGAAATTAATAAACAGGCAAGAAGAGTTTTAATGCCCTGTATTTCAGCTGAATACATGCAGTATGAAACAAAAATGATTCTCTGAGGTGCAGAGAAAGGAATAAAAATGTATTTCTGTCATATTTGTTTTGCTACTGTTAATAAAAAATAAAATTATTTTTCTTTGCTCTTTAAAGCTGTACAGCACAATTTTGCCATTTATTGTGACTAGTAATAAAAGAAGATAAGGAGCATGTCTTTATCTTCATTTTATTATCTAGTTCACAATGTACTGTAGATTGTGGATTCTAGAATAAAATAACATAAATGTTGTTTTACCTGGAGCTCTCTGTTAGGCCCTGCTTAGGAGCTGGCTGGCCCAGGAATGACAGTTGATATAGAGAGAAGGTATGATGTCATCAAAAGGGGGAGGAGTTCATTTGTTCCAGAAGGAGACTGTATAAACCCCTTTTTGTTAAGCTAAGAGAGAGTGGATGTGGAGGAGTGTTCAGTAGGGTTCTGGACATTGAGCAAGAAGGAGCTTGTTCAAGGAAAGCTATAACTGCTGAGAAAAGGAAGACAGATATCCAGAAGAAAGTGATTTTCTGTTCTGAGTGTACTGGACTTAATACCTTCTGTGACGTAACAGTGCTTTCATTAATTTTTTTAATTTTTTTATTGTTTTGTTTTGGAAAATATATTTTGGACATTTATTTTTGATTTAAGAAATAAAATGATAAATGCAGTAATTTGCATTTTATATGCACCAAAGTTCTGTCTGTGTGTCTGTCATTGTTCTAACACTTCCACAATGATAAAACAGCATTTTTCCTGTAGCGTACTCTTTACTTGACACTCTTTGAGACCTGTGTGTTAGGCTCAGTGTGTCTTATAATAAGACAGGATTTTTCTTGTAGCGTACTCATTACTTGGCACACTTTGAGCCCTGTGTGTTAGGCTCCATCTATATGATAACATAATATTTTTCCTGTAGTGTCTCATTACTTGGCAGACTTTGAGCCCTGTGTGTTAGGCTCCATCTATATGATAACATAATATTTTTCCTGCAGTGTCTCATTACTTGGCAGACTTTGAGCCCTGTGTGTTAGGCTCCATGTGTCTTATAATAAGAGAGCATTTTTCCTGTAGCGTACTAATTATTTGGCATACTTTAAGCCCTTTGTTTGAGGGTCCGCCTATATTAAAATAAATTTTTTCTGTAGTGTACTCATTACTTGGCACACTTTGAGCCCTGTGTTTGAGGCTCCATCTATATTATAAAACAACATTTTTTCTGTAGTGTCTCATTACTTGGCAGACTTTGAGCCCAGTGTGTTAGGCTTCATGTCTCTTATAATAAGACAGTATTTTTCTTGTAGTGTACTCATTACTTGGCACACTTTGACCCTTGTGTTTGAGGCTCGGTCTATATTATAAAATCACATTTTTTCTGTAGTGTACTATACTCCTTACTTGTCACACTTTGAGGCCTGTGTGTGTCTGTGAGTCTCCATATATATATGATAAAATAGCATTTTTCCTGTATTGTACTCATTACTTTGTATAGTTTGAGCCCTGTTTGTGAGGCTCCATCTGCTTTATAAAATAAATTTTTTCATGTAGCCTTCTATTGGACTAATTACTTCGCATACTGTAAGCCCTATGTGTTAGGCTAAGTCTGTCAGATAAACAGTTTCATCCCTGCATGCCAGATTCTGTTTTCCCAAGAAAAGGGCATTTTTCTTATAATCTACTCAGAAGTTAGCACATACACATTCATCTTGTTAAAAATTAGTTTTTGTACACTGGCTTAGTGACACTGAGGGTTGAGGTGCTGGATGCCACAATCCAGGTTCAGGAATGGACCTGGATTGGCAGGGGAGAGGAAGGATTGAGCATCCCATGACAGCTCTCCTTCCTCTGGGGAAGGTAGGGGCACTGCATCACTCTGCAGCGGCACCTGGCAGAGGTCAGGGGCACTGCGAGGGTGTTCACAGTCAAGGGTTGGAGCACAGTGGGCATCAGCATGTCAGTGCACTGATGCCACTGCATGGCTGGCTCCATGGGGAAAAACATGGTGGAAAATTGCGGGGCAATCATGGTGGCTGATGGCTGATGGCTGTGCCCTGTACCCCCGAACATGAGAAGTGAACCCCCCAAGTCCCAGTTTTCCAGGTCCCTGAGGGGTCTCTGTGTGCTGGGCTTTGTGGGAAGAGCGTGTCGCAGGCTAGACCTGGTAAGGAGGTATTGCAGTGCAGCCGACGATCGCTACTCACTCCAGAAATGCAGGAGAGGATAAATAATGATATGTTAAAAAAAAAAAAAGAGTTTTCATGACTTTTTCCATCTGAAATAAAAGAATCATAACAAAGCAACTAACTGCCCAGACACCAGTGCTGATCAAGAGCTACAACCGGAGCAACCAAGATATGATCAAGATATGAAGTTCAAGTACCAATACCAGAAGATTTATGTGTAATGAACACATCATCTCCTGGAACATCTCACAGTGCAGAATCAGTAGCCAGATTTAAGCCTGCTGCTCCTGTTGTACCCAGTGATCTAGGAACCAAAGAAACTAGTTCTATGCAGCCAAAGCTGTCTAATTTTCCACAAAGGGGTTTTGGAAAGCAGAAGCATTCATTTTCAAGCAGCTGGTATGCATCATTTACATGGCTCGAATATAGTGCCAGCAATGATGCCATATTTTGCTTTGCCTGCTGAATGTTTTCCTGTTGCACTGGTTGAGCAGACACCGCAGTCATGTCCAGAGGCTTTAATAATTGCAAGAAAGCAATACAGAAATTGAGGAAACACCAACAAACAACAAGACATATAGGAGCACTGGAGGTCTGATCAGCTTTTGTGAAATCTAAGGAACAAGGCAATATTATACAGCTAATGGATTCAGCAATGACTGCAGATATTAAAAAGCATAGAGAGTACCTGAGAAGAATAGCTGAAATTGTTTTGTTGTTTGGCAGACAGGGAATTGCCTTTCGAGGCCACAGGGAGTGTGAAGAGAACTCAAACAGAAGTAACTTTTTAGAGGGTTTTGATCTTCTAAAAAAGTTTGATCCTGAATTGGAACATT
The DNA here is from genome assembly GCA_016271365.2 of Neoceratodus forsteri. Classification (NCBI taxonomy): domain Eukaryota; kingdom Metazoa; phylum Chordata; order Ceratodontiformes; family Ceratodontidae; genus Neoceratodus; species Neoceratodus forsteri. Next base: position 562,912,535 of record CM057458.1, read on the forward strand.
TGGAAATGCAGATGCCAAGAAATGTCACCACTCAGTCAAAATCAGATGATAGAATGCAGTGCAAAATTAATAAGAAAGAAAATTTTAAATGAGGTAAAGAAAGCATTTAGCAATACTTGCTGATGAATCTAGAGATGTCGCTTGCAGAAAAAAAATGAGTATTTGCCTTCGTTATGCCCACCATGGTTCCACTATAGATAAATTTATGTGCTTCCATCAAGTAAAACAATTAGATGCCCAGAGTCTGACAAATGAATTGTGTTCAAAGCTGACTAACTGGGACCGCCATGAAAATTCTGTTACTTGCATAGCTCAAGCTTATGACGGTGCGTCTGTTATGAGTGGCAGCATAAATGGAGTGCAGGAACTATTTCATCAAAAGCATCCATATGCTATATATGTTCATGGCCATGCACATATTCTGAATGTGATCCTTGTAGATGCCTGTTCTTCACTTCTTCCTATAAGGAAATTCTTGACATGCTTCAAGATATACACACGTTCTTTTCAAAATCTGTCCTGACTCACCAAGGGTTCTTAAATGTTCAAAAAGAGCTTGGGTTGAATAGAATTCTTGAGATACCAGGGTTAAGTTCTACCAGGTGGGCTTGTCAAAAGCGAGCAACAAAGGCAGTAATAGAAACCTATACCTGTCAGAATGTGAAGAAGGAGAAACTACAAAAGTCAGAGGACTCCACACCAAGTTTCTAGAATTCAACAATATCTTTCTTCTTAAAATGTTTGACAAGCTATTGTCAGTGGTTGATGGAACAAATAACTTACTTCAGACTCAGGCTTTGGACTTTGGATGTGCTGTGACTGCTGTATCTGCACTGAGAGACACAATTGCAGATTTCCTCACTGAAGAACACTTTTTAGTTCTCTACAGGGAAACCGAAAACATGGCAGAAAAATATGGGGCACACACACACATATGAAAACACTCCACAGGGACAGAGGAAGCTACCTAGTTCTTGGGAGGAATTTGTTCCCACTTTATTGGTACTGAACAAAGTGCGTCACATGAATAGAGAACTACTGTGCTTTTTAGACTCAATGTTTTTTACCCTGTGCTTGACAAAATGATTGGAGAAATTGACAGAAGGTTTTCCAAGCACAACCAAACAGTGATACTTGCTATCAATGCTCTCAGACCACAGTCTAACACATTTTTGGACCATGACAAACTGAGGCCACTGGGAGAGATGTATAACTGTCCCATTCTGGAAGAGGAGCCAGTAGTAGCAAAAAACTTCATTCGATGGCTGCCAAAAAATGAACAGCCACAAGACAAGACTAGTCTTTATAAAGTACTTCCAGAAATTATGTGTCCAACGCTGCATAAATCCCTGAACATTGCTTTAACAATCTCAGTTACCACATGAGTATGTAAGTGCTTCTTCAATGCTGAGTCACATTAAGACATACCTCAGAAACAAGACTGAAAATGAAAGCTTGACTTCACTTGAAATTCTTAGTATTCAGATTGAAGAAAGCAGAAAACTTGACACTGATGAAGTAATTGACGAATCTGCATCCATGACAAACAGGAAGGTCAAGCTGCTTCTCCCAGTATCAGCAAGACAATAATCTAGTAAAAGCTGGATGACACTCTCATGTTTTGCTTCATGTGTTTCTAGATTCATAAGGATACTGTTAGATCTCATCAGATTTCTGGGATAATGATGTCTGACCATTTGTTTTTCTCTAGGGTCCGTCCTGTAATCTTACTATCAGATATGGAGGGATAATGGTGTATGCCGTCTGTTTTCCTGTAGGGTAATTAGGGTCCTGTATCCTTACCAGCAGATCTGCTAGGATTATGGTGTCTGATTTGTCTCTTATTTGCAGTGTGAGGACTGCCCTAAAGCAGTACTAAATTAGTATGTGCTCTCTACCGACTGTCTTTAAATAATCAGTCAAAAGCTGATCCACCAAATGCTTTGGTATATGTTTAAACCAGTGTTTTTATGATGCCTTTGCAAAGACGTAATTCCAAGATGTAAAACTGCATCAAAATATGTTTATTTCCTTGATAGGTCACTTGCACCTGCAACGCATAAAATCGTGCATTTCTAGCTTGTGACTGAAAAGACAAACAAAGTACTTATCTGACTACTGATAGGCTTTAGTGGTAAATTCAGTCTTAAGTCCTGCGTTATTCTCAACAGTTTTTTATGATTCGGTTGCCTAAATCCATCTCTATAAAAGATTGCTGACCTCCTGGTACTCTGACATTTCGGAGTTCAAACCAACTCCATCTTCAGAGATCTGAAGATGGAATTGGTTTGAACTCTGAAACGTCAGCACATCTTGTGACACACTTCACACCAGAGGGAAGATGTGGTCAGAAAGGCAGCAGCAGCACTGAAAGAAAGAGGCTAACAAATGTATGGCAATGGCTGCCTAAGTAGTGTTTTTCATCACAAATAACTTCTTCTAAACCTGCAGAGTCCACTTGAGAAAAGTACCAGAAGGTCAGCAATTCTTTATAGAGATGAATTTAAGCAATTAAGCCATGAAAAGATTGTTGAGAATGATGCAGGACTTGAAACTGAATTCACCACTAAAGGCTATCAGTAGCCAGATAAGTACTTTGTGTTTTCAGTCACATGCTAGAAATGCACTATTTTGTTCCTTGCAGGTACAAGTGAACTGCTATCAAGGAAATACATTTATTTTGATGCAGTTTTACAGTTTGAAATTCCATTTTTGCAAAGGCCTCATAAAAATGCTGGTTTAAACATATACCAAAGCGTTTGGTGGATCAACTTTTGGCTGATTATTTAAAGACAGTTGGTACAGGGTGCACACTAAATAATACTGCTTTAGGGCAGTTCTCACACTGCTGTAATTACCCTGTAGTGTAGCATCTGACCCTTATAGCTTCTTATATAGGAGTGTATGAGCACTATCATCATATTTTTTATTTTAATTGTCTCTTATTTGCTCTGGGGTCCTGTATCCCTACCAGCAGATCTGCTGGGATTATGATGTCTGCCTTGTCTGTTATTCACCCTGGGGTCCTGTAAACTTCCCAGGAGATCTGCTGGGATTATGATGTTTGACTTGTCTCTTATTTGCTCTGTTGTCCTGTATCCTTCCCATTAGATCTGCTGGGATTATGGTGTCTGACTTGTCTCTTTTTCCCTCTGGGGTTCTGTAACCTTCCCAGCAGATCTGCTGTGATTATGGTGCCTGACTTGTCTCTAATTGGCTCTGGGGTTCTGTAATCTTCCCAGTGGATCTGCTGGGACAATGGTGTCTGACTTATCTGTTTTTATGTTTGTTTGCTCATGCAGCACACAAGAAACATATTGAGATAGTACAGCATTACAGAGGTCTTTCCGTGTTGTGGTCAATGCAGCAGATGCTCTAATGGGCATGTCCCTCAGCTACCAATCAACCAGGAAGCTGCCGATGATGGCAGTTTCAGAGTGAGAACTGCGCTTGAAAGAAATCTACCACTGCAATCAGGGCCATTCGTCACTGCAGTGGCAGCCCCCTCCTCCCTCCCAACCAGGCACACAGACATCCAACTGACAAGAATCTGGCCATGCACATTACAGTGCACAGTAATGCACATGGGCAAAGTTTCAGTTCTTGTCGGCTCCTGTCCCCAGTTCGTTCAGTGTACCTTTCCTGGTAAAACAATTAAATAAATCAGCTGCGGCATGACTTACCACTTTGGTGGCTCCTGCCACCCCCCACCACCCACACACTCTCTGGAAAGCTGACATTGGGGAGCCCAATCCCTGTGTCAGCATGTATCCCCCTCCCCCCATTAATGTGGCACACTGGAAGCTCACCCCAGTGTGCCAAAATACTTTATGTTTATGACACCGGAATGCCCACAACTGGTGTCGGATGCGCTGAACCCCCCCATGCCCCTATTTTCTCAACCAACCTCAGGGTGCCCAATCCCTGGTTTGGCATTGATCCTCCCCTCCACTAGTCTGGAGCCCATCCCCACTGTGCTGAAATCTGTTTTAATAATATTTCACCTGTAAAAAAGAAAATCGTCCCCTAAGGTCTTTTTTTTTTAAATCTGAAGAAAAGAAAAAATGGTCCCTCATCGTCCCCGCCGCCCCCCTCTCCCATCCCAACCCTCCCTCTGCAGATCTTCCTCCCCATACCCCCATCACCCCATACTTACCTGCAGAGGTTGGGAGCAGTGATCTTTGGTGGACCGGGAACACATCTGCACTCTTCAAAGCCAAACCAGGAACTGAAGAAATCACGGTAAGCCCTATAATGGCAGTCAATGGGGGGTTTCAACTGAGGTTGATATCTCAGCCAATTTTTGGAGTTTTGGTCCCAAATTTTTAACATGGGGTTCTTGAGACCCCACTACATGAACACTGACACTGTCATTTAGTTTTTTGGTCCCAAAAGGTGATTTTGTGGTCACTACGCAGAATCACGTTTCAGGACTGATTAACAAAACAACAGTGCTACTGTTCATGAGCTGGCATCCCAAAAAGCCCATACTGCAAATGGGTGAAAAAAATCCAAAAAATTACTGCATTATGAGCGTGCTTTGTGCAGTTTGTACACACACTCCTAACGTCATCAAATTTTAATATTTTCACTCCAAATTTCCAACACTGCCATTTTTCCACACCCCCTTATGAACAGTACAGCTATCATTTTTTGCATCCTGCCTGAAATATGTTTTTGCACCTGTGGTGCAGAATGGCGCGGTCACTGTGCAAAATCAACTTTTGGGACAGATTAATGAAATCACAGTGTCACTGTTCATGAGGGGAGGTCCCAAAAAGGCCATGTTGAACATTTGGTGAAAATATTCCAAAAAATGACTGCGTTATGAGCGTGCGATGTGCAGTTTCTATGTACACTCATAACGTTGCCAATTTTTCATATTTTCACTCCAGGTTTTCAACACTGCCATTTTTTCATGTCTCCTCATTTTTCACGTCCTGATCAAAATGTGTTTTTGCACCTGTGGCACTGAATGGCGCAGTCGCTGTGCGAAGTCACCTTTCGGGATTGAGTAATAAAATGATAGTGCCACTGTTCATGAGGTGGGGTCCCAAAATGTCCATGTTGAAAATTTGGAGCAAAAATGCCAACAAATGCCCAGGGCATTAGGGTTTCCAACCATTAATGCTGCTATTAGGATACTAATATATTAGATGAGATACTCGACACCCAGCCCCATAAAATATATTGCATCTTGTGACATCATCATGATGTCACGCTTTAGTATCTTATGGACTGGAACATTTGAATATGTCACTTGTCTTTCTATATGTATAAAAGCAAGGGTGTTTGAGTTAAACATTACACCTTGAAAAAGCATTGGCATAACATGAAACGGTGGTTGTAATGACTGTTTTGCACTATGGTGAATTTATTTCTGCTAATATGAACCTTTTATCTAAAATAAATATGTAAATTTTTACTATATTTGTAGTGAGCATGGTCTTTTTCTGAGTTGCCGGACTGCCCTTCCTTCTTTTACTACTTCTTTTGTCTGGGCACCAGATGTTATAGCAGCCAACTTTTGCAACTGTTCTTAACTTTCTATTGCTTATAAAACATAAAGGTAAAAGATTAATTTTCTCACAGCTCATTTCAATGTTTGGAACAAGCTTGAGCAGATAAATTAAGTCTATGAACACCGTGCCATCATGGTTACAAATAATGTTTTTTATTTAAAAGGTGAACAAAAGTGAATCTTTATTTTTAAGCATAGAGAAAAATAAGATAAAAGGAGAAATGTAAACACTCAGAAATACTGGGTAACTAATGCAGAAGAAATGCAATATGGAAATATTTAATTTACATGAAACTGTTAAAAATGACTTGATTACCTGATTGTAATATGCATATTTTTATAAATTTATTTCAGAAAATACAGAAGCCCTTTGAAAAAACACAAGATTATGTGCAAAACATCAGGGCAGTATTGAAAAAATAAACAAGAAAGTTTTAAAGAAGAAGTTTTTGCTTTGTGGAGTTTGTGAAAATTTCCAGCATCCCACACTACATTTTCTGACGTTTCTGAGACACCCCAGGGATGCAACATTGAACAGAATACACCATTTCCCTGGATATATAGATTACTAGAACTTTTTTTGTTTAACATTTATTCTACCCAGGCCCGATAGAGGCAGGGCCATCTATTTATCACAGTCTTCTTTTATTCAGGAAAGAGAGGTAGTTTTTCCCATACAGCAGGGAAAGCTTCACTGGAATTTGCATCCCTAGGTACTTGATGCAATCTACAGAGTGAAACCCCATGGTGTGTGAATGATATTCAAGGTTCTGTGACTATTGTGCTTACCCTGCCTACCTTTAAAGAAACTGGCTTGATCGCTATGAATTCAATCTGGCAACACTGCTTCCAGCCTAGTAGTTATAATTTTGGCCACAATTTTGTAGTCTGATGTAAGCAGGGAGGTTGTCCAGTATGAGGAGCATTGAACAGGGTCCTTGCCTGGCTTTGGAAGAACTGTGACCATAGAAAACCACATGGGGGGAAGCCCAGCCTTAGTGAATCCTTCCTGCACCATGCCATACAGTGCCCCTGCCAGCAGTTCAGCAAAGACTTTAAAGAAGTCTACAGGAAGAGTATCTGGTCCTGGGATCTTGCCTCCCTGGTGGTGTGTAATGGCTGCCATCATCTACTGATTCATGAGCAGTTTGTTCAGTGTGTTCGGGGGGGGGGGGGCCCAAGAATGTGGGTGAACTAGTGGGTGCTGAGGCCTTGGAAAAAAGGAGTCATAGTCAGATTTTATCAGATTGACCTTGGAAGTGTATAGTGCCCTTTAGAAAACACAAAGGATTCCCCTAGAGCTGTGTGATTTGTTTATGATTGAAAATACTTTATTAAAAAATGTGCACATACAGTACAGTCATGAATAACAAAAACAGTAAAGCTATAAAACAAAACTCAAATATAATCCTAAAAAACATGAAGCATAAATAATAAAAAACAAAGAGAAACAAAAATAAAAGTAAAATTCCCCCCACCCCCCTCCCTATGGCCTGCACCCACAAATGTATACAACACATAGAACCAAAACTGGTGGGTCCAAGATGAATGAAAAAGACAGAATTCACACAACTTCCCAAAAGTGGAGCTAACCAGATAAACATAGCAAAAACTCCATAGCAGTGAGATCAACCAGAGAGAAACATATTATAATAATGTTAAAAGAAGAAGAGGCCATGTGAATCTTAAACTACCAACAAGGTTAGCATCGCATTCCATCTTTTCTGAAAAGAATATTAATGGTGTAAAATCACTGTAGGAAGTTTAACATTAAGGGTGAATAAAATCTCTCAGCTGCTTTCTGCATAGGATGGAATGTCTTCATCAGTCCAATGTTGAAGAATGATTAGTCTGGCAACTGAGGCAATCAAGGAAATGTGGCTTCTCCGGGGTCAAGCACTGCCTTGTTGTACAAGCCAACCAAACAAACTTTAGGAATAAAGGTATCTTGGAGTCCCTAGTAAGGAATCAAGCTTGGTCTGAATCACAGATCACAAGGGTCTAGCCTTATCACAGGACCATAAAATATGGAATAGTGTGACAACCTCTCATCTATATCTAATACAAACATCAGAATCCGATTTACCCATTTGAAAAAGTTGTTTGCAGAGTATAATAAAGGTTGTGTAATTTTTTTAAACTGTTGCAGTCTGAAGTGATCCTGTGCACTATACTGCCACAGATCAACCCATAGCTGTTGCCATTGTTCTTCACTCACTTCCAGTTCCAGTGCAGTGGACCAGGAGTAACATTTTGGAGAAGGTGTGGATGGGTCCATAGTTTGGACAGCAGAATATAAACTGGAAATAGGATGTGGATGCAAAGAAGTCAGTATAAGGTGGGTGAGTGCCAAGCCCCCTGCATCCAGGCAAGATGGAGTATCCATATATTGAAGTATACAATGCTTCAATTGCAAGAATTTAAAAGCAAAAAGGGTACAGATCTTCCACTGATCCTTAAACAATTGGTAGGTGACAAAGGAACCCTGATCCCAGTGACCAAAACAGGGAATAACAATATTATTCCAGAATTTAGGAGTCAGACCCTTGCCACCCACCTTAAAATTAGAGTTGTAAAGCAGGGGCTGGGAACCATAATTAAACAACTGCAGTCCCAGATGTTGACACATCTGATTCTGGGCCTCAAAGACCAAGTTATAGGAGTAGACTGGAGCACCACAGGCACTCTAGCCAGAGGAACAAATAAAAGGGATTTAAGCTGTACCCCACATTCTTGCACCAACTGCTCTTCGATACACAGTCATTGAGGTTTGTAGACTCCTGTTTCAAAGACTGAAGAACTACCCCATTGAAGCTACTTGCTTCCATGCAAAGCAAAGTAATAAAGTAAAACATTAGGAAGGTGCAAACCCCCCAAATGTTTGAGTGTGGCCAAACATTTATAAGTACATCTAGCCCGCTTATCTCACCATAAAAAGTGCAAAATCAGACCATGTAGTTTAGCAAACCAAGATATGGGGAGGGACAGATTAAGCATACATAACTGGTATAATACCCAGAGCAAAACATTCCTTTTTAACAGTATTGATGTGACCTAAAAGTGAGAGGGGAAGAGTTCCCCGTTGAGCAAGATTCTGTTCTATAAGGTTAAATAAAGGGTCAATATTTAAGGAAATCAATTCTGAAGTAGTTCAAGAAATGTGTATACCTAGATAAGTCATGAACTTAGATTCCCATTTAAAGTCCAATTGAATTAGGTCTAGTTTGTCCACACTAGAGTTAAGAGGAAATACAGGAGTTTTATGAACATTGATTTTGAAAGAAGAAAAGCAACTAAATTCCTCAGTAATAGATAGGGCCATTGGAGATGAAATATGAGGGTCTGTAAGATGTAATAAATGGGCATCTGCATATGTTGAAATTGAATAATTGTGGGATCCAACAGTGATGCCTGTAACTGCAGAGTTGCACTTAAGTTTAAGAATAAGGGGTTCTAAATATAAATCAAATAAGAAAGAGGAAAGAAGACAACTTTGACAGGTGCCCCTTCCCCCCCACAAAAAAAAACAGGATCAGAAAGAACTCCATTACAAACAATATGGGCTAAAGGGGAATAATATAATCACAGAGTCAAAGCAGTCATGGAACTCACTCCCAAAGAAAAGTAAACTGAATCTCCATTCCAATTAGGGATGGGTGAACCAGTTCATCCAAAATACGAATTGACCCAAACGTGCCAAATTGTTCATAAAAGAATGGTTTCCAAACACATTTGGCTTTTTGGATTGGATCAGATGGTTGTTGTATTGTAGAAAATGCAGCACGAGAAGCACCAGAACAGGAGGAACCCGCAGGAGGGACCAGAGTCAAGACTCTGGTTCCTCATTAGATGGCTGAGCTGTCCATCTCTATAAGGTGGCACCTGATTGGGTTGCTGCTGTAGCAACTCACATGGTCCACCTTAAAGCTATGCAGAGGAATTGGGACAGAGAAGGAGCAGCAGCTTCTGTAGACTGCTCCATGCTGCGTCAGATTCTGTGTGCTTGACTTGTACTGCGTGCATTTTTTTTGCCCCTTGGGCAACAGAGGAAGGTGTCAACTCTAAAAAAATTTGAAAGAATGATTTTATATATATATATATATATATATATATATATATATATATATATGTATGTATATGTATATGTGTGTGTGTGTGTGTGTGTGTGTGTGTACTAAACTAAAAGAAAACATGAGTGGGGTGGGGAGTAGGGGACTGGGAGTTGGGGAGTCAGGAGGGGATTGAGCTGAGGACTGGGAGTGGGAGTTGGGGATTGGGGTAGGGAGGGGAGTAGTTATTGTTGGGAGAGGAGACTTGGGGAGGGGAAGAGCAACTTGGAGGAGACTGGGGGCAACTTGCTGTGAGAAAGAACTTGAAGACAGAGTGCTGCAGACAAGAAAGAAGGGAACAAGAGATTAAGTGCCAGAGCCAGACTGCCCATCTTTTTGGAGGGGAGCAGTCTAGCAGAGGGGATGAAGTCTGTTGAACTGTACCAGTGTGCCACCCAATACAACACAAGTCCCAGTTAGCTTCCCTTCTGTTTGCCCAATTGCCCCCGAACAACAAAAAGTCAGCTCTCTCAGTTCCCCTGCCTGTGCTCAGTCACTTCAGTGGGGATTTCCTTTATTCTTTTATAGCATACAATCCATGTGTGTGTGTGTAATAAAAAATCTGCCAGGCCAGCCAGTTGTCACCATCAGTGGTGGTGGTGTGTGAAATAAATTGTTTGTGTGTGTGAAATAAAAATCTGCTAGCCAGTAGTCAGTGCACCAGTGCCACTTCTTGCATACTGTGTGACTGACCCCCCACAAAGAAGTGAGCCATCTGTCATCTTCCTCCCTGTGCTCGCTCGGTGGGGTATAAGCTTTGGCTCAGTGGGCAGGGCATTCTGTCACATTATGTGGAATATATAAAAAAAAAGACCTTGAAAGGAGAAAGTACTGTGTCAGAGAGGTTAGGCCAGGCAGGGTCCCTGAATCTGTGTGGGTAGCAGCAGTGCCTGTAGTAGCGCCCTTAGCATAGGTGGTGTGTGAAATAAATTCTGTGTGTGTGTTTTGTAGTTTTGTTGACAAGTCCAATCAACCTCAAGGCCGTAAATGGACTTGCCACCTTTCAGTGGATATACTCCCATTTCCTATTGTGCATATGCTGGTCAAGCAACCTTTTAAATGTTGCCATACTGCTGGCTCCCACCACCTCTGGTAGCAGCGAGTTCCACCCATTAACCACTCTCTGCTTATGTGAAATAAAATCTGTCAGCCAGTTGTTAGTGCACCAGTGCCACTTCTTGCATAATGTGTGAGACCCCTCCCCAAGATGTCAGTCATCTGTCATCTTCCTCCCTGTGCTTGCTCAGTGGGGTATAAGCTTTGGCTCAGTGGGCTGTGCATTCCATCCCATCACATGGAATAAATTAAAAAAAAATCCTTGGAGGGAAAAAGTGCAGTGTCAGAGAGGGTTAAGCCAGACAGGGTCCCTGAACCTGTGTGGGTAGCAGCAGGGCATGCAGCATCGCCCTTAGGGTAGGTGCTGTGTGAAATAATTGTGTGTGTGTGTCTGTGTGTGTGTGTGTGTGTAGTAAACCCTGCCAGCTAGTCATCAGTGCACCAGTGCCACCTCTTGCATACTGTCAGTGTAACCCCCCCCCCAAGAAGTCAGTAATCTGTCATCTGCCTCTCTGTGCTCACTCGGTGGAGTAATATAAGCTTTGGCTTAGTGGGCAGAGCATTCCATCCCATCACATGGATTAAATAAAAAAATAAAATAAAATCCTTGAAGGCAAAGTACTGTGTCAGAATGGGCCAGGCAGGGTCCCTGATTCTCTCTCTCTTGGCAACAGCAGTGCCTGCAGCATCGGCCCATAGCCTAGGTGGTGTTTAAAATAAATTATGTGCATGTGAAATAAAATCTGCCAGCCAGTCACCAGTGTCGCTTCTTGCATATTGTCTTTGTGACCCCAAGAAGCCAGTGATCTGTCATCTTCCTCCCTATGCTTGCTTGGTGGGGTATAAGTTTTGGCTCAGTTAGCAGGGCATTCCGTCACATCATGTGGAATAAATAAAAATATAAAATAATAAAATCCTTGAAGGGAAAGAACTGTACCAGCAGGGTCCCTGAATCTGTGTGAGTAGCAGCAGTACGTGCAGCATCTCCCTTAGCATAGATGCTGTGTGAAATAAAAATTCTGTGTGTGTGTGTGTGTGAAATAAAATCTGCCAGCCAGTCATCAGTGCCACTTCTTGCATACTGTCTGTGTGACACCCCCCCCCATAAGTCAGTCATCTGTTATCTTCCTGTCTGCGCTCTCTCAGTGGGGTATAAGCTTTGACTCAGTTGGCAGGGCATTCCGTCCCATCATGTGGAATAAATAAAAAAAAATAAAAAAAATCCTTGAAGGGAAAGTACTGTATCAGACAGGGTTAGGCCAGGCCACTGATTTTCTATGTGTTGCAGCAGTGTTTACTGACATGTCATCAACAACTTTACCATGACCGACACTACAGCGACAACAGCGCTAGGTTGCTGTAGTGTCAGTGCAGGACCTCAGGACTGCTTTCTGGAGGCGTTGCACTCCCTCCCTGAAACAACTCTGTCTCAGAGTTGATTATTAATGTAGCAGGGGGTGTCGGGGGGCAGAGCCCCCCGCATGGGGGGTTCAGGGGTAAAGCACCTCCCACCGAAGAAAACACAGTTAGATGTGACTGCCTTTATGCCAACCACAAACATGGTCAACATAAAGTCGCTGTAACGTCGGTTGACAATGAAATTTTAGACCGACTGTCATAGATCCTTGCAGCAGGGCCTGCAGCATTGGCCCTTACACTTAGCCTAGGTGGTGGGTAAAATACTATGTGTGAAATAAAATCTGCCAGCCAACCACCAGTGCCACTTCTTGCATGCTGTCTGTGTGACCTCCCCCTCCCCAAGTCAGTCAGCTGTCATCCTCTTCCCTATGCTCTGTAGGGTATAGGTTTTGGCTCAGTGGGCAAGGCACTCCATCACGTGGAGTAAATAAAAAAAAGATAATCTTTAAAGGAAAAGTAAAGTACTGTGTCATAGAGGGTTAGGCCAGATCCCTGAATCTCTGTGGGTAGCAGCGCCTGCAGCATCAGCTCTTTTATAGCCTCAGCTCAGTGTGTGAACTTGTGGAATGAAAGACCAGTGTGTGAAATAAAATCTGACAGACAGCCACCAGTGCCACTTCTTGCATACTGTCTGTGTGCCCCCTCCCGAACAAGTCAGTCAGCTCTCATCTCCTCCTCCCTGTGCTCCATGTGGTAAATCTACACGCTTTGGCTCAGTGTTCATTCTGTCACGTGGAATAAATAACAAATAAATAATCCTTGAATGAAAAGTAAAGTAGTGTGTCAAAGAGGGTTAGGCCAGGTCCCTGAATCTCTGTGGGTAGCAGCTGCAGCTCCAGCCCTTATAGCCTAGGTCAAGTGTGTGAATTTGTGAGTGACAGACCTGTGTGTGAAATTAAATCTGACAGCAAACCACAAACCAGTGCCACTTCTTGCATACTGTCTGTGTGACACCCCCCCACTCTGAACAAGTCAGCTTTTATCTCCTCCCTGGGCTCCATGGCGTAAATCTTTAAGCTTTGGCTCAGTGGGCATTTGGTCACATGGAATAAATAATGCAAAAAAATAATCCTTGAAGGAAAAGTAAAGTACTGTGTCAGAGAGGGTTAGGCCAGGTCCCTGAATCTCTGTGGGTAGCAGCTGCAGCTCCAGCCCTTGTAGCCTAGGTCCAGTGTGTGAAGTAGTGTGTGTGTGTGTGTGTGTGTGACAGACCTAAAAATCTGACAGCCAGCCACCAGTGCCACTGCTTGCATACTGTCTGTGGTGACCCCCTGCCCTTGAACAAGTCAGTCAGCTCTCATCTCCTCCCTGTGCTCCATGGTGTAAATCACATTCACTCCTTCTCATCTCATTTCACTTATCATGCTGTTTATTACTACTTAACAGTGGTTTTATTGCTTTTTTCTACATATATTTTGATTAAAAGCTGTTTAAAATGATTTTTTAACACAGTTACCATAAAACAATAAAGGTTACGAAAGGTTTGGATAAGGTTTGGCTAAGCATCCAAACTTTTTTTGCTTATTAGAACCTTTTAGAACCTCAGAACCTTTTGAGGTTCTCCCATCCCTAATTCAAAATCTTCTGGACTATGAAGATTTATTTGTGCAACCAATGCAAATCAGGTGGAAAAAAAAACTGAGTTGCACAAATAAATCTGCGTAGTCCAGAAGACCATGAATGGACATTCAGTTTATTTTTCTTTGAGAGTGAGTTCCCTGACTGCCTTGACTGTGTGGATCATTTTTTGACACAGAGAACCCATCCCCCATGAGTGGCTCTGAACAAGGAAATAAAAGGGAATGATATAATAACTGAACACATTTAATGAAATCATCTGGAAAGCCAAACCTCTGCAGTATAGCAAAAAGATAATTCCAAGCCAACTGATCAAAAGCTTTCTTTGCATCCAGGGAGACCAGGGCCATGGCAGGACCAGTCTCCCCAGATGCAAAGACAAGATGTTGCGCCTTACAGAGTTGATCGCTTGATAAATGCCCAGACATAAAACCTACCTGTTCAAGAATAATAAGGTAGTACCTGATTTTTTCTAAGTGGTGAGCTAAAATGTTTGCAAGGGTCTTAAGGTCCACATTCATAACAGAAATAGGTGGTAATTTTTGGGGAGAGTGTCATCACAGCCTGTTACGGGGATTAAAGTAATTCTGGCCTCCGCAAGGGAAGGATCCAGGATTTCTTCAGCAAAAATGCAATTGAAGATAAGGGTTAATTATAGGGGCGAGTTCTGCTGAGAATTTCTTATAGAAATTAGACGGAAATCCATCTGGTTCAGGGGCTTTATCAAGTGGCATGCTGCAAATATCAGCTAGCATTTCTTCAGTTTGAACTGGACCATCCAGTTGAGAGGCTTGATCAGGCTGGAGATGAGGCAGGGCAATAGTATCTAAAATGGTACTAATAGCCTCCTCAGGATCCGAAGGTCCAAGTTCTGTGGTATAAAGCTCCTGATAAAAATCTCTGAAGGCCTCAGCCATACCCATGGCCGAGGCCTTCAGGGAATGAACAGAGAATCATCTAAGGCCCCTAATAACTCTCTATGCTTCTTGACACCAAAGTCTAAGGGCCAGGAGTTTCCCAGCTTTATGTCCTTGTTCGATATTCGTGATCCGCGATCATATGATAGCTAACTCTCCCTTCTCCTACATTAAGGCTGCATATTGTGCTTCATGGAGTCACTCCTAAAGGAATGACTGGTGGACTCCCTGGAAGGGAAAGGGCTGATTGATCACAGACGGCACAAGTTTGTTAGAGGGAGATCCTGTCAGATGAACTTAATTAGGTTCTTTGGGTGACATGAGTGGTAGACTGGGGAGGGGTAGTGGACATGGCCTATATGGACTTCAGAAAGGCTTTTGACACTGTTCCCCAGAAAAGATTATTAAACAAGATGGAGGGTCTAGGAGTGGGTCAGGCCATAGTGAAGTGGGTAGGAAACTGGCTCTCAGGTAGAAGCCAAAGGGTGTTGGTAAATGGGGAGCTCTCTGAGGAGGGGACGATCACAAATGGGGTGCCTTAAGGGTCTGTACTGGGCCCAATCCTTTTCAACATTTTCATTGGGGACATTGCGGTAGGTCTAGAGGAGAGGGTGTGTTTGTTCCCTGATGATACCAAGATATGTAATAGAGTGGACACCCTGGGTGTGTGTGTATAGAATGAAGGAGGACTTGCTAGGCTAGAGAGATGGTCCAAGGTCTGGAAGCTAGGATTCAATGCAGGGAAATACAAAACTATGCATATGGGCATGGAAATCTGAGAGCAAAGCATGAGATCAATGGGGAAGAAATAGCAGTTGTGGAACAAGAGAGGGACTTGGGAGTAATCATCACATCTGACCTGAAGGTTGAAAATCAGTGCCAGGCTATGGTGGGTAGGGCAGATGGAATGCTTGGATGTGTAATTCAAGGCATTGCTAATAGAAGGAAGGAAGACATCATGTCTCTGTACAGGACCCTGGTGAGACCTCATCTGGAGTTCTGTGTTCAACTCTGAAGACCCAACAAAAAGAAGGATATTGAGAGGGGGGATTCAGTTCAGAGGAGGGACATTCAGATGGTTAAGGGGATACAGGGAAGGGCATATAAGAAAAGATTAAGGGAGCTGGACACGTACTTCCTGGAGGAGAGGACAGACATGGGGGGATATGATTGAGATGTTCAAATATCTAAAAGGTATTAACAGGACACAAGGGAGGAACATATTTCAGAGGCACAGATATTCAGGAACTAGGGGTAACAGTATGAAACTGGAGGGTGGACTTTTTAAGGGTAACACAAGAAAGTACTATTTCATTGAGAAGGTGGTGGATGCTTGGAATGACCTGCCGGAAGAGGTGGTGGAGACAGAAATAGTATCAGGTTTTAATCATGAATGGGATAGGCTCATGGGAGTCTTGAGGGGGAAAGAGGAATGGGTAATATGGGGGGGATGAGCTCAGTAGCAAAGGTAAAACTGGGCAGACTAGGTGGTCCATGTAGGTCCTTATCTGCCGACACTATATGTATGTATGTATGTTTTGGGAAAGTAAAGAATTGAGTTGACACCAAATGGCTTCAGGTGTAGACTGGGAAAGAGAAACCAGTCACTCTAATTTTCTCTAAAAGAGTTTGTGCCTCTATCTCCATTTGCCACTTTGTTTTAGAGGCCAGCTGGATTGACTCACCTATCCATAGACTTTTAGCAGCACACCATAAAGTGTCTGCTCTGGTAACCAATCCCAAATTAGTATAAAAAATTGTTGGATTTACTTTTTAAGGGTTTTCACTATAAAGGGGTCAAACATCTACCTAGTATTAAGTTTTCCAATCTTTTCCTCAGGGTCTTCTTGGCCAATATCAACCTGGAGGGAAACCGGATGAAGATCCGACAGTACCATCTCCTTAATCTCACAAGTCTGGACAACAGGAGGAAGTTCAGTACTAATCATAAAATAATCAATACATGAGAAAGTCTGATGGGGCAAGAATAAAAAAAAATATGATTTATCATGAGGATGCAGGATTTTCCATGGGCCCAAAAGACCCAAGGTGTCCATCAAATCTCACAGTGCCCTCTGGTCCCAGAAGAGTCCCTGTCTGTGGTGCTCTGATCTATCTAGGTCTGGAGTCTGGACCAAATTCCATTTACACAAAGGGGGCCAGGGGCATTGCTAAGGACATAAAGAATGCAGAGGAGTCAGTGTTGGGACCATAAGCTGGTCCCAGCACAACTTCCATTTGAAATTATCTCCCCCTCAAAAACGGAAAATGACCTTCTGGGTCCTAGACTTCCTGAGTCAGAGTAAAAGATACATGACAGTCTATTAATATAGCTATATAGCTATGTCCCCCACCCCCGTCAAGGGGTATTGCCCAAACTGAACACCTGTCCCATCCATTCACATCAAAATCTGTGTACGTGGTCCTTTGGAAGATGAACGTCCTACAGATTGGCAGTTGTACAATCTATTCTGTTCAGGTGCTTTAAAACAGAATGCCTCTTCTCACTGGCTTGACCCCCTTTAATGTTACAAGATATTATTTTAAGTTCAGTAGTCATCCCAGGAAAACTAAAGACATAGAAACAAAAGATTGATTAATAGTCAAAAAAGTATTACCACCCTTTAAATAGCAATCTGTAAGTTGCAGATCCCTAAACCCAACCCCTTCCCCCCCAAATCCAATAGAAATCTCCAACAACAAAAGGAAAGATAACAAGGTTAACAAGCAATGAATCCACTTCTCCAGTTAACAGTCTCATATATATTACCATAGTACACTGGTCCTACTGAATGAACACTCACCCAAATGTTCCACAATGTGGTGGTGGCAGGGTGTGCAGGTCCCTAGCCCACCCAGCCAGTCAAACACATGACTGTCCCTACAAACAACACATGAAATCAAAATTAAACCCTCAAGGGTAAAAAGGAAAAAATGTTTACTACAAGGATAAGAACAAAAACCTGAGAGGTCACAATTAGAAATACAACACCATATATTGACAAAGGGTTGGACTGCAGACACTCCTTTCAAACACTTCAAATAAATGGGGTGCCCAAACTGCAAACCTTTTGGGCAGCCCAGAGAAGAGCTGTAAGCACATTGGGACTCCTTGATAAATCTCCAGATAGTACAATAATACTGATTTTAAATAGCCAGCTCAGGTAGATAGCCTTATTAAGGACCGGAGGCAGAAAGTACTAAGTAAAATGCAAGTGAGCATCAAAGCACTACAGTACTAGTTCCGTAAAAAATAGATGAATCCCCATGTCTGGCCAACTTTAACAAATGAGAGTAAAGGGACAGGAGTAGAGATGCAGCAAATTTAAATTCCGCCTGCTAAGTGTCTGCAAAGTGGGCACTTCGCATTGCCACTCCACTACGCGGAGTGGGCAATGCAAAGTGCTCACTCCGCCTTGTCATTACCACTTCGTGTTAAGTTGGAAATGACAATGCAAAGTAAGGCAAAGCTGTTATTTTCAATGGACTTCGCCATGCTCTTTAGCCATAGCCAGGCAGGAAAAGGAAGGAAGTGAGTCATACAAGCAGACACTTTCACTTTCTCCTGTGCAGACGGAGATATAGCGAGAGAGAGAGGAGTGTATTGTTTTGTCACTGCTGAGACTTGGAGATCAGAGCAAGGAGGAGATTTAAACTTTGATTTAGACCCAGCAGCTTTTTTTAAAGCTACGTTTTTCTGTCTTTTCTGTACTCTTTTTTACTTAATTTGTTCTTTCTGTAAATGTATTTTTCTTAGCTTTATAAGTAGTTAGTTGTTTGTCTGTGTCTGTGTGACTGTGTGTGTGTTGTGTGACAGTGTGAGTAGTCATTGCTCAGACTGAGGGAGCACAGTAAGAGAGATGGACTAGGGTGAGGGAATGTCTGGGGTGGGGCAGCTCTGGGAGAGTGTGGTATGGTAGGCGTCGTACTGTGAGCATGCAGGGTGAGCATGGCCGCCGGTTCCTGTTGGACCGATCTAAAATTCTGAGTGTCCCCCCCCCCGGAAGCAGGACCAGACCAGCACCACCTTCTGACTCTGAGACAGTTGAACCAGCACCACCACCATGTCCAGCACCAGCTCCAGCACCAGGTCCTCTGGAGCAGGATGTGCCTGTTCCACTGGGCCCAGGTGTGGATCCCATCCCTGTTCAGTACCATGACCAGCTGGCTGCCAGTTCATCTGGCTATCCCCTGCCTGTGACTGGTCCTCCCTCCACCTCCATTGTTTGGCAGTTTTTTGACTGTGTTGGGGGGGACAGCAGTGTGGTCAGGTGCTGCCTATGTGAGGTGGAGGTGCACCGTGGCCCCCAGGGGACTCACCTGGGGACTGGGGGCTAGCGCACCCATATGCTCAATCACCACCAGTTGGAATGGCAGTCTGCCACAGAACGGGCCATGCCTGCACCTGCTGGCCCTTCTATGGCAGAGGGTGCAGCTGTGCATGGCGGTGGCCCTAAAAAGAGGAGGGCCAGAGCAGCACCTGCTGCTCCACCAGCACCCAAACCACCACCACCAGCAGCAGGTCAGCCTGTAGAACATCTGAACCCCAGAGAACTGCATGTAACACAGGCTTACTTGGCAGTTCTCTGGAGTGCTGTTGAGGAGAACAATGAGAGGGTGAGTGCTGTCAAGCAGTGGCTGGATCGTATAGAGGGACATCAGTTGCAAATTATGTCCATGCCTGAACTGCTGCTGGATCACCATGGATCCCACATTAGGTTAAATTTCCTCATGCCATGTGCCCCCATCTTCCTTGCTGTGTTATAAAATGTATTCCTCCACCGTCCACAACCCTTGTATGTAATTATGCCCTTTTTCTGTTGTCTTCTGTATGCATGACACTTTGTATTCTGGTCTCCCCTTCCTTCTGTTAGGTGTGTGTGTGTGTGTGTGTGTGTGTGTGTGTGTGTGTGCACGCTCTGTTTTGGTGCCTCATTAATGTTTACTTTCTGTCATGGAGTGTTTGTGGAAAAGCAGACCAAGCAGTGCAAGTATACTGTGCTAAACTGCATGTGTGCAGTCAGTCTTCTTTCCAGTCTGTGTATGTACTGCAGACACTGTCCAAATCCCTGACTTAAAAACACTTATTAATGAGTACAATGGTGGGATGGTGAAGCCTGGAGAGATACAACAAAACAGGTTTACAATACATCCAAGTAACTAGAAAAAAAATAATGTTGTGATTCGTGACATGATCGTGAATCGTGATTTGTGACTGCATTTGTGACTGTGATGATGACGAACATGATTCGGTGTCAACTCTGATGGTGTGAGATAAATATGGAACTGTACTGGAAATGTGAATGCCTACAGCTGTACTTCCCCGATGAGCTGTAGCACAAAACTCCCCGACTTAAAAACACGTATTAACGAGTACAATGGTGGGATGGTGAAGCATGGAGAGAGAGATACTACAAAACAGGCTTACAATACATCCAAGTAACTTGTAAAAAAATGAATGTTGTGATTCGTGAGTGACGTGATTGTGAATCGTGATTTGTGACTGCATTTGTGACCGTGATGATGAAGAACATGATTCAGTGTCGATGGTGTGAGATAAATATGGAAATGTATTGGAAAAGTGAATGCCTACAGCTGTATTTCCCCGATGAGCTGTAGCACAAAACTCCCCGATTTAAAAACATGTATTAATGAGTACAATGGTGGGGTGGTGAAGCATAGAGAGATACTACAAAACAGGCTTACAATACATCCAAGTAACTAGTAAAAAAAAATAATGTGATTCATGACTGACGTGATCGGGAATCATGATTTGTGACTGCATTTGTGACCATGATGATGAAGAACATGATTTGTATCACGAGTGAGTCATGAACGTGATGATGGTCCTGACTTAAAAACGCGTATTAATGAGTACAATGTTCATGCAGAATTACGCACCTCACCAGTCCAGTACTCTGAAGGGAAGCCAAAGAAACAACTGTGACTTAAGTTACAGGTGGAGATTGGGCCCTAAAGAGATGCAAATGCACAGACAGATTAAGATTGCGCTGCACACTGAAGAGATGCAGACGCAAAGGCACAACACCTAACCAGTGCTCACCATCAGAAATTCAAATCTGGAAAAGAATACCTTTGTCAGTTGGGGCAGGCTGCTGGGGAGGGGGGCAGTGTACTGCACTGCTGCAGTAACAGTCACTAGTACTAGTACCAGTACCAGTAAAGATACCACAAAGAAGTACAAAAATCACACAGCTGCAGTGGATAGCAAGTTCACATTGCTGAAATTACTATGTGGCACAATAAAAGGTGTCTGATTTGATGACACGCATCACCCACATACTCACACACACACTAAGTAATGCGTAGCAACTTGAAAACTTCAGTAATATAACCACATATTTTAAACAAACTAAAATTATACACTGCTGCACCACAACAATCAGCAAAAAAAATGGCAAGAATTATTGAAAATATTACTGTGTGTACATTAACACAGTTATACAAGAAAAAATATCACCAAAACAGAAAGAACTATTTCTCCAAGTTAATCTACCTATACCACAGATCCGCACACTTTCACTTTCTCTTACTACACAGATTCAATGTTGTACATTAACACTAAAAATCCACACACAAACAATAAACGCTCGATGATATGAGCACAGAAGGGTTTCCTACAATCGATAAGCTAAAGTTTGAGCAACAAAAAATACTAAAAAAGGTTTTTTTGAACAGTTTTTAGAAGGTTTGAATCACAGAAAGCTCTCAGAGCAGACTGTCTCCTATCCTACAGCTTCCCACGCACACTACCTCGAACTGAGGCTGTACAGAACAATCTAGAGTCCATGTGACCTGAAATCCCATGAATCACTGCAAAATTCACCTTCAGAACTTAAAAACAAGGTGAAGTGTGGTGAAGTGCATTGTTTTCAATGTGCTTCACCTTAAGAGTTTGTGGAGTAGTGGTTTGGAAAGGCAGAGTAACGCAAAGTCATTGTTTTCAACGGACTTCGCGTTACCCATTATAACGTGAAGTACTCCACTTTGCGTTGCTGGGCACTCTGCGACTCTGCTTTCACTTCGCAATTCACTTCGCAGAGTGGATTGGGGCCACTTCGTTCATCTCTCATCTCTAGACAGGAGTACCTGCGGAATGACCAACCATCTTACAAATATAATAAAAACAACAACAGTGAGGGGAAAGAGGTGGTCATACTGAGAAATACATGATAAATACACACTAGATAAAACATTCCAATCCCAAAAGACTAGACAAACAAATGCCTAGTATAATATGAATATAAAACAGATGCAGAGAACAGCATACAGTAGGAACATAAATTACCAGCAAGAGCACTCTTGCGCACCCCAATACTCTAAGTCACTATGAAGAAACAACTGTTGGTTCTTAAAAGAACTGCCCATAGCAACTAAGGAAGCAGACATTAAAACATATACAACATACAACAACAAATAGCTAGTAGTAAGAACAACATCTTTAACCAGACTTTTGTGAGAAAGTCAGTGCCAACAAAGAGAACAAGCAGTAAACAGCACATAGCTGCAGCTCAAACAGAAACACAGTCACTCTGGGGCACCGCCAGTATCCATAGATGATACCTTCTCATTGCCACATTTTCATCTGTTGTTAAACATATAGAGAGGTAATTCTTGAAGCTTGCTTTTTGCCTGGTATGCAGAGTTAAACAATTTCTGAGCCGGCGCGTTGGTGCAGCGGTGGGATTTCAGCTTGCGATGCTGGCGACCAGTTCGGAACGGACCCGTGTCATCGGAGGGCCGGCCGGGGGGAGAAGGATGGAGCATCCTATGGACTGCTCTCCTTCTCCAGGGGGAGGGTGGGGGAAGGACTCAGAGCACTGAGGACTCCTGGTGGAGGCCAGGAGATCTCACGCTGCCGACGCTAATCTCTCTGGGAGGCGGGGCGGACACTGGCATCATTGCATGTCTCCGCCTCCGTGAGGAAAAGACAGAAAACATAGGCAGGCGAGGGCCACTGTCTAAATGAAGCCCTCCCAGAAGACCTAGCATAACCACTATCGCTGCGGGTCCCCCGACCAGATACTAATTCCGTGATCACGGAAGATGTGACCATGGCCCCGCCTTCCGGGGGGTAAGCCAGGGGTGACTGGGGACGGCAGCCATAGATAGTGGCAGAGGCTTCCAGGCCCTGACCAGGTCGACAAAAAGTGACAGGGTCCTGCCAGGAAAAAAAAAAAAAAAAAAAAAAAAAAAACAATTTCTGGCCATTAGGCAGGGTAGCCAACAATCTAGCAGGGTACAAAAGCAGGTACTAAAGTTGAGCAGCTTGCAGCTTCAGGAAGAGGTCTCGTTGCTCTTTTTGTTTCGCTCTGACTGTCAGAGGGAGAACTTGAAATATAGTAAGCCAATGTCCTTCCCACAAAATTTCTTTCAGAGACCTTACCTGCTGTAAAATGTTTTTTTTTTCCAAATAACTTAGAAGATGAAAGATAATGGGGTGAGGTTTCTCACCCTCTGGAGGTTTCAGCTGAAGGGAGCAGTGGGCTGTCTCTGTAAGATAATGAGACCCATATGGGGAGGGTTCAGCAACTTTTTGAAGCAGTTTCTGGGTGAAAAGGAGCATGTCAGAGACTTCTGAATTCTCCAGGATACCTACAATAACTAAATTATTTTGCTGATTGCGTCTCTCCTGATCTTCTAGATGCTCCTCCAGCTTGCTGACTTTACATTTTAAAGTGGTACTCTCCAGCTCTGCTCATTACTACTGGTGCTCAATGGGGGCTATACAGGATTCAGCATCCCCTATCTGGCAGGTCAGTTCTTTCAGTGCCAGATGGAAAGTACGGATGTCAGTAGCAAGATCCATGATTGCATTCTTTATGCTGCCAAATTCCAGAAGGAAGCAATCAACCATGAGCAACTCAGAAGTAGGCGAGGCTGGGGGACAGCAGACCACTTCAGAGTGTGGGCATTTAGGTCTGGGCTGATGATCCTTAAGAGTTTGTGGCACAGTATATGTATTGGCAATATCCAAACCTTGTGGCATGCCTGATTCCATTTCAACACACAATGTAGTACACAAAACGACTGTAGAAGGAATAGTCCCAGCAGTAAAGACAAGAAAGTCACCAAAATAGTAAGAAAAATGGGTTTAAGTAGCTGGGTGAAGTAGAGATTCACAATTCTGCTGCTACTCATGAGCACTCATCACGTGACTCCCCCTATGACAAGGCCTTCCCCAGCATTATGGATTTATGTTACTGCCCTCTCTCCCTCCCCCCTGAGCTGCCAGGTCAGTAACTTGTCTCCTTTCTCTCCATCAAAATACTGCCCTTCTCTCATAAGAAGGCTCGCCCTCTCTAGAAGTGCATTAAACTTCCATTTGAGTTTTTGCAGAAGGTAGTAAAGGGCATTTGAGGGTCTGAGCACATGTGCCTTTTTGCACACCTCTATTTTCTGTCCAAGGCGTCTCAGGTTCATCTCGCCATAGTGTTTCTTCAACTTAGTGCAGATATAGTTTGGGCCATAATGTTCACTTTCATTATCTCCTAATTTATGGCATGGGATGTGTTACCACACATTAAGGGTTTGATGTTTTTCCAGTACTTGCTGTATAAAGAGATTAAGCACTTGGACTTTAAGTAACATAGGATCCTTTCTCCAAGCCCTTGTGGGTGGCAGGGTGGCAGCAATGAATCGAGGGAAAGGGACAAAAGCACAGGGGCATAGTCCAACACCAAAACTGGGGAGTACACCACTGCTTCTACCCTAGCCTCTGCAGCTGATGAGACTGGCAACATGTCTATCAGGGCAAACTAGTGGTGAGAATGGGAGAAGAACCTGTATTCTCTCCTACTCAGTTTGCAATATCTCCATATGTTCAATGGGGGAAGGCAGTAGACAGCTCAGTGATGACTTTAATGTTATGGGACAGTAGAATGGGACTAATAGTAAACCATTAAGTACCATATTTAGCACACAGTTGTAATCCCAGTCAAGAACCCAAGGCCCACTAAAGTGCATTTTCTCAGTACTCAGTCTTTGGAAGAAACAACTGTCCACTGTTTTGGGACCATAAACAGAACCCACTGCAAAAGATTCACCTGAGGGTAGCAGGACCTAGGCCAAGGTGTACTTCCCTCCCTTGTCAGAACTGGAGTGGAGAACCTTCCCAGGGAACTATTTGGGAACCAAAAAGCCATCTCCTGGTCTTTGAGCTAAAGCATACAGCAATCCACGTACTTCGAAAGCAGCCCTCTTATTTGTTCAAGTTCACCCAGTGACATTTGTCTCCTGGATAAGGACACCGGTTTTCAATCTTTTAATTATATCCAGAACTCTGTTACTTTTTATGATGTTTTTCAAGCCATTCACATTCCAAGTGGTGATTTTCAATGTGTCGTCCATATGAACCATTTGAACTGTGAATCACGATTCCATGAGCTAAGAAATCACTCCAGAATATACTTTTTCTTGTACCTTCCATGCACTTTGCCACATGTACAGTACTGAAGCAACATACAGGAACATAACCATTTTTCTCCTTTTACATTCTTTCCCCTTGTCTCCCCTGAACTTGCAAATTCCCCCAAACAGGCCAACAGTGTGCCAAATTCCTCCCCTACCTCCTAAGTTATACACCATTTCCTACATCCCCAACATAAGGGAAGTAACAAGAACCCATACACACAACTCTACCCACCCCCAGTCAGAGATAACATCCTCTGGCTACCATTGCCTGTCAAACTTTCAGCAGAATTTTACCATATTTGTTATAAGGCATTTTTACCTAAAGCACTTAAAGGTACCTGCAAGTGGCACTACCAGCAAGGTAGGGGTAAGTATGTTGAGGGTTCAGAATAATGCTCTCTCTCTTGGTTGGCCAATGATCTGCTCATTATGACATATTGCAGAATTGGTCAGCTCAAGCAAGGTTGAGGGTTGTCACAATCTGCCTGCTCCCATATAAAGACTTGACAAGCGGCACGGCAAAATCTCCGATACCGACGGGTGAAGTTTCACCCACCAGTATCTGCCAGTGTTTTTTGCAGGGGGGGGGCTGCATCCCCCATGCACTCCATGCAGGGGGCACTACCCCTGCACCCCCATTACTAATATAATCAACTCTGAGTCGGAGTTGATTTTGAAGGGGGAAACACCAGTGAAAATGGCATCTGTGTGAAGCAGGACCCTTACAGCAACAACTTTGAATCTGTTCGAAAGTGTCGCTGTAATGGGTTTTGCTGTCTGGCTTTCACTGTTCTAATATGATACTATCCAAGTTGCAAGTCATGTCCTTTTGGGAAGTATAGCACCTGTCTTGAACTTACAGTCAAAGTAATGTTTTTAGCTGCATGCCATTTGAGGAAATTTGCTCTACTGCTGATTATGAGCAGCCCTCAACGTGCCTGAAGGAGCCTAGCTAATCTGTATCCACCATCCTGCCTTGCCAGGCCATGCATCCATCTGAAAACATATCAGAAGACATTTTTTTAAGTTCATCATGATCAGACTTTTCTTTGATATCCCCTTTAAATAAAGTGCTAATCTAGGCAGGATACTCAAATGATTAGTATTGTGAAAGCAGAGGACTGTTTTTTCCAAAGACAAATATATTTTTAGAAAATCTCCAAGCCACTTTGTTGGCAGATTATTATATCATGTGCAGGTGAAGAAAACATATGTATAATTATCTTTCAAACCCACATTACATAGACAAAATTTAGCACCAAGTGCACAATATTTATAATTTGATTTTTTTATAATGTGATAACTAACATCAGGCACCCAAGTTGTGTGTGTCTTGAATCTAAGAAACAGAATAAGCTTTCTCAGTGCTGGGTAAGACAATAGGTCCAGATATGGCTAGTAGCCATGGCCAGTTTTCACTGACTGGATTAAGGATTAAAGACCTGATACACAGAAGGTGTGGGCACCACACATTGCTCCATAGAAAAAAAATGAAAAATGCAATGCACTCAAAAAAGTGAGATTTTCAGCTTTTTGTTGCACCAAAAATTCAAAATAAAGTGTGGGTGCTCATAAATATTTACACATAATATTTGCCAGTTATGTATCAGCAAAAAACAAATTGTGCTATTAGCAGTAACTCCCCTACATATCAGGACCCACTGCCTCTTCAGCAGGGTGGGCAGACTTAGCTTTGATGTGCCTTGTTTTTTGTATCATAAAGTTAATTACAACCACAATAGCATAAATGGCTTGAACAGGATTATATAGTTAAATTAATTTACTTGCATATTAATGCATAATGCATTCCCCATTGAAACCTATGCCTAACAATTTACCGATTATATTGCAATCAAGAAACTTGCAGATCACGTGTTTTGCCCTAAAATGAATAAAATGCCACCACATTAAAAACTTATATTTTCATTAAAACCATTGAGAACAACCCTTTAATCCCTAATATTAAATGCCTAATTAATAAAACACAAACTGAGTTAAACATGTTCTATCCTACGCATCTGCATAGCAGAGAAGCACAGAAGGATATGCATGACTGTTGTGCAGTACACCCCTAGCCCACCCACAACGTGCCTGTCACAGGCATGTAGCTCAGCTGTGATGCATCCACATGGAAGGTATGCAGAGCTGTGGTAAGGTATGTGGTGAAAGATATGCACTCACATGCACACAGCTCAGCCAATGCATCTGCATGGAGGGTCTGTGTAGCTGTGGCATGGGGTCTGGCAGGAGATATGCCCCATGCTCTGCCAGTGACACTGTCCAAAAGTCCTATAGGGGCTTCATTGTGGGTGTATTAGAGGGCTGACTGCCACATGTGCAGGGGGCTGCTGCAAGGGTGACAGGTAAACAGAGGCAAGTAAGCATGTTGGGCAGTGGCCTGTATGGGTTAGGACGGTACCATGGATGGTACAGCAATAATAGTGCCAGTGACTGTAAGGGCACCCCTGCAGAATACATAGTGGGATCCTATGCACCAACAAGATGTGCAGAGTACCCAAAAGCACATACACAATATTTACAGTGTAGCTGCCACTGTAGCAGTCCAGCCAACCATATGTAGCTGGAATGTGTCCCTGCCCCTTGCAGGTTCACTGGCACCATGGTTGGATGTGGTGGGTACCATCCCCCATTGCAGCTGTGTACCCCCCGGGTGATGGAAACTGCAATACAGACTGTCACGACTGACAGCTATAATGTAAAATGGATAGGCTGTGTACCAATGGAAACATGCAAAACTGTCAATGATAATGATAGGAAAGCAGAAAGCAGACCCCTGAGGTATGCCAGCCCCTGACAGAGCAGGACCTACTTCATGCACAGCCCATGCACACCCCTGCACAAAACACCAGTGCCTTCAAACCTATGAACTATGCCACTGCTAAAGTGCCCCTCCCCCCTGCCCCCACTTCAAAATAACATGCATGATACAGGGGAGTACATTCACCATAATTACATGGATTAGGAAAAAGGCAGGTATATAGCAACTGTACACTTGTAAAAGGCAGCACAGTATCTCAACAGTAGTAGGTGGCCATCCTGCTGGTAATATTAGTGTCTGAATGTCAAGAATGTTATGGTGTTATCTCACACCCTGCCACAGTGTCCCAATGTTTGCCACACCCTGTGGTGTATCACAGTCAGGCACCAGAAATATATCCAAGCAGTTCAGTTAATGGTCCAGTCTCTGTACACTCATGTTGGGTTAGTGGGGGTGTTCTTGGCTGCACAACCTGTTGGAGAAAGTCCTGCCCAGTGTTCTTCTACTCAGCACCCCGTCTGCCTGTCCTGTTATGGCTACACCCTCACTATCCCCGTCATTTGCACCCATGACCATCAGGGGCCAGTCATCCGCATTCCTGTCCAGGGCTGGATTATACACTGTTAGGGGTTCTGCTGGTGCCATGGTTTCCCTCTCTGTAGCAGGAGGGTCCCTAGGGGCTGAAACAAGATATGAAGAGGCAGTAAGGCATGGAAGGAAACAAAAGCGACATGTATGCAACGG
Source organism: Neoceratodus forsteri (assembly GCA_016271365.2). Taxonomy (NCBI): domain Eukaryota; kingdom Metazoa; phylum Chordata; order Ceratodontiformes; family Ceratodontidae; genus Neoceratodus; species Neoceratodus forsteri. The sequence goes on from CM057458.1 coordinate 562,941,092, forward strand.
CAGAGGGGCAAGAACCACCGTATGGACTGTGCTACTCACGCTGACAGGTTCCATGTGATGCCAGTACTGGCAGTCCTGGTCCCTGTACCATTTCCCTCCAGGGTAGGCATCCACAGTATGTATGCAGCTGGAGGCATGGGCATTGGCTGAGGCATAGCAGCTTTAGCTTTAGCAGCTGATAGTGGATACTCATTCTGCACATTCCTTATGACACCATTCCAACAGCTGGAGACTGAGCTGAATCAGCAGTACAATAAGGCACATATCTAGATAAGGGACATCATTGAGAGGGTGTTTGGCCTGCTGAAGATGTGCTCAGGTGTCTGGACAGGACAGGGGAGACTGTGCTGCTCATGCCTGGGAAGATGTGAAGTGGTTTTATTGTCTGCTGCATGCCACACACCACAGCTGTACAAAAGTGCCTACCTGTGCCGAGGGCATGGAATCACCTACCAATGATCATGCTGACAATGTAGATTACATTTCTATTGATGGCAGAGCACATGGAGGGAGGCATGGGCTAGGGTACCATGCTGGCTGTGCATGCAGGGCCCGGGTCATGTAGAACTATTTCACACACCAAGGGGAATGATTCCTGGGGTGCTGAGTGATAGGGGTGATGTTCAGTGATACTGCGGTGTGCATACCTTAAATTAGGTGCCTGCCATAATGTGTGCTATGTATCCTGCTGTTAGTGCCCAGTGGTAAAGGTGCCCCCACTGCAGTGTGTCTGTACATACAGCGGTACCCAGCAGGATGAAGCACAGCACTGCAGAATTTTGCAGTAGAGTTACTGCAGCAAACAATGCAATTTCAATGGGAGTTAATCCCTTTTGTCATGCAGTAAACCTGTGACACTGCACTTTATCCTGGTGGGCTTGATGGTAGGCAGGCACTGCACCTCCTGCCACCCAGTGACTTCCCTCTCTGCTTCCCAGCTGGCTGGGTCAGGCTTCCAGGCTTGGTGTCACCCATGGGTGTGACCTCTGGCTCAGGCTCTATAATGGATATGGGATCCAGGTTGGGCTCATGTGTGGGCGTGGGCTACGTGTCCATCTCACCTGTAAGTGTGGGCTCTGGGTCAGACTCATCTCTGGGTTTGGGCTCTGGGTTGAGTTCACCCGTAGGTGCAGCATTCAAGTTCTGACTTGCCTGTGGGAGCCTCTTCACCCGGCACCAGAGCTGCTGGTGATGTAGATGCCAGCAGGACTGCCCACGGCCAGTGGCATGCCTGCATTGCATGTATCAGGCTTTAGAGGCCTCATCTGGTGACCTCAGTTATGCATTCAAGTCCTCCATCCAGGGAATATCGGATGTCCAAAAGCTCACCCCACATGCCCGCCACCTCCCTGCATCAATGATATGGATCATGCAGTGTGGGTGTTTATGGCCTGCCCTTGCCTGGCAGATCCATTGCTTCTCCATCCCATGGGCCTCTACATACAGGCCAAGCACAGAGTGCCACCTTGGGTACTGGGGAGCCTGGTAAGGACCCTCTGGGGGATTGTGACCCTATCAGACAACCAGACCTGGCCAGGCACCTGCTGTACACTGTCTTCCTGCTGAAGCTGACCTGCAGTGCAGTCTATTGGTGTCAGAGTAACTGCCGGTGTCCCCTTCATATCTGTCCCTGCATCCAGCTGTAGTGGGAACTGTGGGGTGGGGGTGGGGAGTAGTTGAGCAGTGTGTGGCTTGTGTTTCAGGGAGTATGTATGGTCCATGCTCTGTGATGTGATGTGGGGAGGTTCACTTTTCTCCTGCATTCTCACCAACTGGCCAACCTATGCCTGGGGTGCCCTCAGTGTCGTGGGTGTCCTGTATCTCCTTGGTATACTGTGTGTCTGGTGTCTCAAGGCCATCCAGGCACATGCTGGGAAGGATACTAGTTTGTTGAGAAGTAGATGAATGTTAGGTGTGTTATATGTCCGCATACGCAGTGTACTCCTACCTCCTATGGCCCTGTATGTCGGGAATGGTGCCACTGCAGTACCCCTACCCACCATGTGTGCACACCACTGCTTGGTAGGGGCCCACCACCTGGATGTATCTGTCAGACCTGGTCTCCACTGTCACATACATGCCTGCAGTGGGGGCAACACTGTCTGTACCCCATGCTCCCACCACATGTGGCAGGGTATCTGGCATCCTGCACCCTACCTGTGCCTTGTGTTTCCTCATTGTCCATGTCCTCTGCCACATCTGCTGTGGGAATTGGTGGCCAGTTTCTTGTAGGGGAACATAGAGTGCATCAGGTTAGCTGTGGTTGAAGGCCATGCCACACCCAGACACTGGAAGGGAGCCTGTATGCACCCTCCCACATATCAAGCCCACTGTCCTCCCCTCCGACAGCTTGCTGGCTAATGGTGTCAGCCATGATGCTCTCCACCACTGTGAGTTAGGGGTCCCTCACAAGGTTTCCACTGCCCATCACCATATGTGCCTGCCATCACTGTACAAGTCACAGTACTTATGCCTGAGCACTACAGTTATCCATAGCATGTTGCCAGTGGTGTTCATGGCATCCTGGATACCCACTCACGCCAGCTGTTTGTGGGTGGGTATCTCCTTTAGTTCCCCAGCCCCAGATGGGGTGGCATGGTTTGCTTGTACTTCAGTCACCAGTATGGCTGTCTCCTCAGCCATGAAGTTCAGTGTCTGTGGTCTGGTTTAGTGGGCATGGCTATCGCTTTCACTTGTGCCCATCTCCTGTGGCCATGCAGCATCCTCTCCTGGCCCACTGCCCACTCGTGGTGGTGGTGTTGTGGCAGAAATTCATCTGCCCTCTAGCCATAATGTGCCACACTCTTGGTATCCACATTTGCCATTTCTGCATAGTGGTACAGTAGGTCTGGGCATCACCTTATATGGTGGGGCCACAGGCATTCCATGTGTGTATATGGTCCCATGCAGATATTGGACCTGTCCCCTCCACACAGCTATGTGGTGCTGTCTGTACCTGTTGGGACTGTCCACAGCTGCTGTGAATTGCATCAATAGTGCAGCAGGTGTGCACCATTCAGTAGCTTGCATATATTACGTGTGGGGCCAATGCTTTCCATGCCTGTTTGTGGATCAGGCCCTAAATATACTTTTTTGAATTTTAGCTATATCAGTTTTTTCAGCATCTAATAATCTGCTTTAAATTGGTACAGCATAGCTTTCAGAAACAATAATATCTTTCATAGACCTATCACATATATAACTGTTAGAGTATAGTGACCTTTTCACAAATGCAATCCAGGGTGCAACAATGCCTTGATCACAGAAGTGAATTTTTTTTCCTAAGACAAATGCTGAGTAGACAATTTCTTGGCATGTGTGGGATCTTCAGCTTATAATGGAGGACTATTAGTTGCATGAGAGATGATACTATGCTGACCCAACTCTTCGTAAATGGCAGATATGGTTATGCCAATTGACTTAAAATTTGATTATAATAGTTTGAAATACACTATCCAATTTTCCCCTAGCAAATAGCTTCAATTTCAGACATATATATGGCCTGCAAAAAGCATTTGGAATTACAGGTTACCACAGAGGTCTTGACAGTGCTTCCACATACCTCACTAAAATGTAATAATGCTTTTACCAATTGAGTTATTTTTTAATATATTCTAGGTTAACAGTCCAACTGAATTTATTGGATAAAGTATCACCTAGATAAATGTATGAGTGTACAGTCTTTATTTCTGTTCTATTAATATACCCCTTACCTTATAAATGCATCTACTTTACTGACTGTTTACAATCAGAACCTTGGTCTTATCAATGTTAATAACAAACTTGAACTCAGAAGAAACCAGTGATATTTTTTCAACTGTTGGCTGTAATACTGTACCTTGCTGGTTACTGCTTGTATTATAATATCATCTGTGTAGGTAAGTACTGGAAGACATATCTTAATGATTTTTTGAATAAAATAGTCTGTTCTGGATAATCAGACAATTACTTTTTGATATACAAATTAAATGACAGGGGTGCAAGACTGCCACCACTAATAACTTTGACCTGATCTGTATGAGATCCTTTTTAGTCATAACGAATTATTGTTCAAATATTTCAGTAAAGACTCACAATAATATTAAATAAGTTGCAATCAATATTCATGGTAATAAGCTTTTAGCATAGTAATTCCTGGACATTGAATCAAATGCAGATTTGTAATCTACAGTATAAAGGACAGATAAACATTTTGCTTCCTCACCCTACATATTTTCAAGGACATGATGCTAAATAAAGCAATTTTCTGTGGTGTAGCATTCTTTCCTAAATGCTAATTGGAATTCCAGAATCATCCACCAAATCATTGGTCATTTAAATACAATCCTTACAAATATGTTAGCATTTGTATCCAATGGCTGATAGGACCAGTGGTCAGGGGCAGGTGGAAGAACACCATTCCAGGAGAAAAATTTAAAGTCTGGATCAGTTCTAGGAGTAAAATTTTGAAGGACTTTCTTCTGTAACCTTTGCCCACTTAAAGGTATGAAAATATATAGATAAAATGCAACAATGTAATATACGTACCAGGGAGGAGGGGATCCCTGAAGCCTTATGGGTACAGCTCAAAAACTCTAAAGGAAGGAAAGTTAGATTGGGAGTGGTGTACAGATCAACCTCACAGAATGAAGAAGCAGACAAGGAGTTGGGGGAGCAAATTAGAAGACTCAGTGATAAGGGCAATGCTGTCACAGAGGGTGACTTCAATCTGCCTGGGGTGGACTGGAGCACATGGGTTACATCTAGTTTCAGAGAACAGGCACTCCTGGAGACATTTCAGGGTGGCTACCTTATGCAGGGGTAACAGAGTCAATCCAACCAAAGAGGGTAACAGACTGAACCTTGTGTTGACAAACAGGGAGCATGCCCAGGATATAGTTGTGCAGGACCCCCAGCAGGCAGTGATCACCACATGGTGTGGTTCTTCCTCAACTTGGGTAAGGAAGTAGCCAGAACCAAGACAAGAGTGGTGAACTTCAGAAGAGCAGACTTTGATAGGATAGGTAACATCTTAGAGAGGCATCTTGCCATGATCTGCCCAGAGATGGATGCTGATCGGAAATGGTCCATTATCAAGCTGGGTCTGATGGAGGCCATTAACACATGTGCAAAGACCCAGAGTAAGAAGTCCAGGACCAAAAGACTGAGCTGACTCAGTAGGGAGATAGAAGAGAAAGTGAAGGTTAAGAGAGTGGCCTTTATCAGATACAAAAAAAAAACAGTCATGGGACAGACAAGGAGGAGTACTGGAGGAAATCCAGAGGTGTTAACAGAGTGATGAGGGTGGCTAAATCTTCAAGGGAGCTAAGGTTGGCACAAGGGATCAGAGAAGGGGAAAAGGATTTCTGCAGATACATAACAGAGAAGAGCACCTGTAAGGATGAGAATGTCCAGATCAAGTGGGAAGGGGGTTGTGCAGAAAGGGGAGTGGACCAGGTGGAGGCACTTAATGAGTGCTTCTGTTTGGCATTCACTAGGGAAAAGAATCAACCTATGCCACAAGGGAGAAGACGGATGGGTATGGGAGGAGTGGGGTAACAGATGGGGTAATCCTGGTGGATAGGATTTTAAGGGGCCTAAAGGCCCTGCAGGTAGACAAGGCTCTGGGACCAGATGGAGTGCATCCAAGAGTCCTGAGAGAGTTAGCAGAGGTCTTGGCAGGCCCTCTGGTGTACCTGTTCGACACCTCACTGGAGACAGGGTACATGCCACAGGACTAGAGTATGGCTCATGTAGTGCCTCTTTACAAGAATGGTCCTAGCAATAAGACAGGTAAACTACAGACAGGTCAGCCTTACCGCCATTGTAGGGAAGTTAATGGAGACCATTCCAAAAGAGAAATTAGTAATCTTTCTGGAAGAGAATGGTCTCCAGGATGAAAGGCAACATGGGTTTGTTTCAGGAGATCCTTCTAGATCAACCTAATTGACTTTTTTGATTGGGTCACAAGGGCACTCAATTGGAGCCATGCCATGGATGTCCTGTATCTGGACTTCAGCAAAGCCTTGAACTTAGTGCCATATGGAAGATTGCTCGACAAAGTGAAGAACCTGGGAGCCAGGGAGAAACTAGTGGGGTGGGTCAGGAGCTTGCTGCAGAAGAGACAGCAGATGGTAACTGTAAGGGGGAACCCTCAAAGCCAAGACCTCTAACCAGTGGGCAGACTGGTGTTATTTCACATCTTTATCACTAACATAGCAGAAGACATCAAGAGTAAGGTCAACCTGTTCATAGACAACACAAAGATCTGTGTGATGGCGGACAGTGAAGAAGGGAGGCAAGAATTTAGGAAGGACTTGGCAAAACTTGAGCAATGGTCAAGTATATTGCAGTTGGGGTTTAATGCCAAGAAGCACAAGGTCATGCACCTAGGAGCCAGAAACCCCAGGACTAGATACTGGCTGTGGGGAGTGCAGGTATCTATTTCAGATGAGGAAAAGGACCGAGGGGTGCTAGTCACAGAGGACATGCAACATTTGGTGCAGTGCTGTAGGGCAGCAGCAAGAGCCAACAAAATGCTGGGGTGCATAGCCAGAGGCATCACCTCTAGGAGGGATGAAGTCATCCTGCTACTGTAGATCACTGGTGAGACCACACTGGAGTACTGTGTGCAGTTCTGGTGCCCCCTATTTAAAGAAGGATGTCAAACTACTGGAGGGGGTGCAATTAAGGGTGTCAGAGATGATCCTTGGACTGGAGGAAAACCCTGTGAGGAAAGACTGAGGGAGCTCAGCATGTATTCCTTTGAAAATAGAAGGGAGAGGGGACATATGATAGAGACCTTCAAATGCTTAAAAGGTAGAAAGAGGGTTAGTACAGAGGGCATGTTAAGGTTAAAGGGAGGGAGAGAGGGTCATGCGGGGACACAGTCTAAAATTTGAGATGGGAAGATTCAGGAGGGAAATGCAGAGACACTATTTTATGGAAAGGGTGGTGGCAGAGTGCAAAGAATCACCCAAGGAGGTGATCTCACTGAAGACAGTGGCCAGTTTTAAGAGGTGGGTGGAGTAGGTTCAAAGGAAAGGTCAACACAAAGGGAGGCTAGGGATGGTGGGTGGGAAGATCCAGAGGGAAAACTGGGAGTGGAGGAAGCAGCTGCAGTAAAGTAAACTGTGAGCTGCACACTCAGGCAGACTTGATAGACCTTTAGGCCTTTTTCTGCTGCCGTTTTTGCATATACGTATATTATTAAGAAATGTGCCCCCCAACTCATCAAATATGTTGGATCCTACATGTAAAATGGTAGCTTCCTCCAGTGAATTGTGTTTCTATTTCAAACACTGGATAGGATGGTACATGCTTGGTACATAGATATAGCTATTTATGAACACTGGATAAATGATGGCATCACAGCAGGATTTAGGGATCCCATCTTGTCTAATAAAGTTCTTGTAAAGCACTACCAGGACATGGACCCACCAGTTCAAATCTGTTTTACAAAAATCAAGGGGGAATCATGTCTTGAGAGTTAAAGAAATTAAGATAGGGAAAAAAAGTATTAAATAGATATAACATTAACTTAAGACACTGTATCTATAGTAACATAGAAACATAGATTTTGACGGCAGATAAGGACCGCTTGGCCCATTCAGTCTGCCCATTTCCCTACCTAATGGATAAGCTGCAGATCCTAGTTAACCAGCAGCCTACTTCTTCCTACCCCCACCCCCTAGAATTGCCTTATGACTGTCCCATGCATACTTGAATTCCACCACTGTTTTTGACTCCACAACCTCCTCCGGAAGGCCGTTCCATGCATCCACAACCCTCTCTGTGAAAAAATACTACCTTAAATTACCTCTGAGCGGCCCCCCTTCTATCTTCAAACATTAAATATAAACAAGCATTTGTCAATGCTGAATGTTGTCTTGCTAGTGTTGGCACCTGTAGTGCAGGAGTTAGAGAAATGCATAATAGGAATGGCAGTGAAGTATGGAACTGACGTCAACCCCATCCCACCCTGCAGAGACTGACAGGCATTGAGGTGTGCCTTTGCGTCACCGGCCATGATACTCATGCGATTTCACCTCACCCTACCCTGAAGACTCTGATAAGTGTTGCGTTGTGCCTTGGGGTCATTGAGCCTTATGCTCACTCCATTCCATAAGGAAATGCATTGGGATGGGTGCAGTTTAGGAGAATGGGGTGAACTTTAGGGCCAAAGAGTCCAAGGCACACCTTGATGCCTGTCACTGGCTGCATGGTAGGGGTGGGGCTGGAATGTCATAAGCATTACAGCTGACAATCCCAAAGCACACCCCTGATGCCTGTCAGTCTCTACAGGGTGGGATTTTATGGTTAGAAACCCTAATACCCAAGGTGTTGGTATTTGCACACCAAATTTTTGTGAACCCATCTCATGAAAACATTTGGGACCTCTGCTCATGAACAGTGGCACTGTGATTTTGTTAATCTGTCCCGAACGTTGATTTCCCACAGCGACTATGCCATTCTATGCCAGATGTGCGAAAACACATTTTGGGCAGGATGTAAAAAATGACAGCTATACTGTTCATAAGGAGGTGTGAAGAAATGACAATGTTGAAAATCTGGAGTGAAAATATTAAAAATTCTTGAAGTTACTAGCGTGCGTGGAAACTAAGCAATGCATGCTCATAAGGCAGTAATTTTGTGGAATTCTTTCACCAAATTTTCAACATAGGTGTTTTGGGTCCTCCACTCATGAACAGTGTCACTATGATTTTCTTAATCTTTCCTGAACGTTGATTTCACACAGCAACTGCCCATTGTGTGCCAGATGTGGAAAAACACATTTTGGGCAGGATGTAAAAAGTGACAGCTTTACTGTTCGTAAGGAGGTGTGCAAAAATGGCAAGGCTGAAAATCTGGAGTGAAAATATTAAAAATTCTCAAAGTTACCAGCATGCTTGGAAGCTGCACAACACACAATCATAACAGTCATTTTGTGGAATTTTGTCACAAAATTTTCGACATAGGCATTTTGGGACCGCCACTCATGAATAGTGTTGCTGTGATTTCCTTAATCTGTCCCGAATATTGATTTTCCTCATCGACCGCGCCATTGTGCACCACATGTGTGAAAACACATTTTGGGCAGGATGTGAAAAATGACAGCTGTACTGTTCATAAGGAGGTGTGAAAAAATGGCAGTGTTGAAAATCTGGAGTGAAAATATAAAACATTCTTGAAGTTATGAGCGTGTGTGGAAACTGCGCAATGCACGCTCATAACACAGTCATTTTTTGGAATTTTTTCACCAAATTTGCAATATAGACTTTTTGGGAGCCCACCTCATGAACAGTGACACTGTCATTGCATTAATCTGTCCTAAAAGGTGATTCTGTGCAGTGACTGCAAAATTACTTTTCTGTACCTAATAACGAAATGACAGTGACTGAGTTCATAATGTGGGATCCTAAGAACCCCATGTTGAAAATCTGGAGCCAAAAGTCACAAAAATGGCAAAGATATCCACCTAAGTTGAACCCCCCCCCCCAATTGATGCCATTATATAGCATACGATGATTTTCTTCAGTTCGTGGTTGGCTTTGAAGAGTGCAGACATGTTCCCGCTCCACCAAAGATTGCCATGCCAAGCACTCTGGAGGTAAGTATGGTTTGAGGGTGGGTGCTAGGAGGTGGGGTACACAGAGGGTGGGTGCAGGTTGGGGGAGGGGGCACCACAGACAACGAGGGACCATTTTCTGTTTTACAAGTTAGAAAAAAACAGGAACATCATGGAAAGGACATTTTTGCACACTGGGTTGGGTTCCAAGTGTACCACCTCTCTTATTTTGGGGACTGAAGCCAACAGGGTTTTGGCACCCCCATCGGCTAAGAAAGCATCCCTGTGTTTGGGAAGGCATGATGCCAAGGGGATTGGGCACCCCCTTGGCAAACAAATAAACTTTGGGGGACTTTATGCTGACGGGGATTGGACACCCCTGTTGGCAGATGAACTGGGAACGGGGTATGCTGACAGGGGGATTGGGCACCCCATTAGCAAATGAACTGGGGAGGGGGGCATGCTGACAGGGAGATTGGGCACCCCTTAAGTCAGCTTGCTGGGGATTGTGAGAGGCAGATGCCCGACAGCAGCCATGTTGCAGTGTCAGTGGCTCAGCAGGTAGCACACTCACCTCAGAGGCCAGGAGATCAGAAGGCTGTGGGTTCTAACCCCACACCAGGTACTTGGGTTAATATCCCAATATTGGCACTGCAGTACGGCATGAGGGGGGTGTTGCATTCCTGAGGTGTCGTCTTTCGGATGAGATGGTAAACCGAGGTCCCATCTGCCTGTTCTGGTGGTAGTTCAGGTGGATGTTAAAGATCCCATGGCACTTCTCGAAAACAGTAGGGGAATTTTATTTATCAAAATATTTGGTACAGCACATGATTAAACAAGTTCATAATACAAATGAAGTTAACATTTCCTAAACAAAGCAACATCCTCAAGTAACTGGAATGTCAGAATCAGTAACCCATGGAAGATTCCGCCTCACATTCTGTCTATACATTTCAGTTTGAATCAATTTTTCCTTATAATAGATATCACAAATTTCCTTTGTAATGCAATTTCTTATTTCCTCATAAGTAAGTTGCTTTTGCTGCAGCGTGAATAAACATCTAGCATTCCAGATATACCATTTTACTATAAAAAAATTTAATGTAAAGTATTCTTGTTCCATTTTTCCCATTCCTTACCATACACAGCATAAATTAAATTGTCATATGTAATCTGATTTATTACAAACATATCCCACCAGTTAGCCACATATTGCCAAAATTCCTTAATAAATTAACACGAAAAGAATAAGTGCTGCATTATTTCCACTTGAAATAAACAGTGTGGCCTAGCACGCATCCTGTCAGTTAAAACTTTATGTTTTTGATTAGCCTTAATATTCAATTTCTCATGACAACAAAGCCACAAAACATCTCAATATTTAATTGGAATTCTCTTTTCTAATTAACAGCAGTACACTAGTAAAATGACTGCCTTGTACCAAAGCATACAATTGCTTCTTATTTTTCTTTCTAATGTCACCAGAAGTGATGTCCCATCTTTTAAGTCTAACAAAGATCTCTCTATAATATTGTTGGGAAAATAAAACAGTTTTAAATAGTTTTTGAATACCTGACTCCCAACCTCCATATCATACCTTAAGCTTATCTGCTAATAATCCTGTCCACCAGTTCTTGACCTGGTGACATAAAGGACTTACATTTATATATACAAAATTGAGAAATAAAAATAAAGCCAGGTTTACCATATTCAAACCACCCTCAGTTACCTTTAAATATAGAACATTTCTTTTCAGGGGGTTTAATCTGCTCCCCCAAATAGCCTGAAAGAGTAAACTATATATTGTTGTTTCTCTCTCTCTTTTGGAATAGGAAAAATCCCACTGATATGCACCCTTTTCAATTTCCCCATACTATACTTATTCCAAGTTTCTACCAGTGTTTTCCTGTGCTGAAATGTTTTGTCCCAATTATAGAGATCTTGCCTTCCTGTAACAAAATCTATGCCCAAAATCTGTAGTGGCCCATCCTCCACTGCAATTCCTGCAATGTGTGAGGTGTCCATGTCCCCTCCCCCATTCCGTTTTATCATACTTTTATCCCTATTAAGACAAACCCCTGAGGATTCTCCATACAAATTACAAAATTCAATTGCTTTCTCAATATCAGACACTTGGTAATATTAAACAGACATCATCTGCATATGCCGCTGCTGTTAGGGGTCGTCTTCACTGAGAGACTAATAACGGTGTAAAAAATCTCCTATCATTCAATATTCTTTACAAAGGGTCTATACTGAATACAAAGAGCAAGGGACTTAAGGGGCAACCCTGCCTTACCCCCCTTTTAATTGGTAGAATTGGTCCTAGAGCGCCATTCACTAATGGCCTCACTACCGCTGTCCTGTAAATGACCCTCAGCCATGTTATAAACTGGTCAGGAATACCATAATATTTCAAGGTAAACCATAAAAACTCATGATCAACAGAATCAAAGGCTTTCCTTTGATCCAGTGTCACCACATAACCACTTGCTCCTTGAAAAGTCCCAACCTCAAATATTTCTCTCAACAATATTAATTGCTCTGTCATACTTTTGCCCGGTATTGCATATGATAGCACTTTGGAAATAATATGTTGTGATATCTTAGACAGCCTATTATTGAGTATTTACATCATTATCTTAAAATCTAATTTAACAGGCAAATAGGTCTCCAGTTGTCCACATTTTCCCTATTACCCTTCTTGTATAAAAGTGTCACAATCCCCATAGTCATTTCCAAAGGGAAGGTCTCTGTGTTCAGCACATATGTATAAACTCTAGCCAGTTCATCAGAAATGAAAGGGACAATTCATTTATACAATTCAGATGGCATACCATCACTCCCAGGCACTGCTGTTACCACCTCTAATATTTCCTGGAAAGTAATATCAGTACATATGGCATGTGCATCATCTAATGGGTAATCAGGTATATTCAATAAAGAAAAGAGATTGGAGAAAGCTGATTTGATGGTATCCTGGTTCTCACATTGTACTCTCAATTAACGTGAGACAATATGTAATACTTTCTGTTGCTGAGTCTTGACTACCTGTTCCTCATTCTTAACAGTCGTCATTTTTAATTTTTTATTCTCTCTTTACAACTGAGAAAAGCACAAATGTTCCCCATCTTCCCTTCTGTACCAAATTGTTGTTGCATTGTGAGAGATGTCATTTGTTTTTCATGAAACTCCCTCATTTTCTGCTGTATGACCCTAATTTGTCCTCCATAATCATGTAGTGTCACATGGGCTAAACTCATTAAATGTTGTAACTGCTTCCTGTGCCGTTGATATTTAATTTTTCCTAAATCATTCATATGTTTACTGAGAGGCAATGATAAATCTTTTAAATCCATCTTAAAACTCTCCCACCATAAGAAGGGATTGTCAAAAATATAAAATAGAGTTTTCTGTCCTTTAGTTAAATAAATTATTTGTTGTTTAATAGAGTCCGAAGTAGTATAGTATTAAATTTCCAAAGTCCAGGACCATTAGGATGTTCAGACTTCCCTATAACCACAGTCAGTTCTTTATGATCTGCATATTCCACTGATTCTACCCTTGCAGCGTGAACCAAAGTTCCCTTACTTAAAAAAAGAAATAAATTCTCATTGCCAGGTGACCACTTTGAAAGGTAGATTCAAATTTGCTATGTACAGATTTATAAGCATCTATTAATTTCACCATTTGTGTTGTACTGTTTAAAAAGGACATATCACTATTGATCTTAGCAGTTGATGTTCCTGCCCCCCCATCCTGTACAGAAAGACCACAATAAAAAAAACCCATACCACATTTTGTGCAGAAAATAGAAAAGGCCTGATTTGCTGAAATGTCTCTACCTTCTCAGATTTAGTTTGTGGTGCATATAGATTAATTAACCTAAAAAAGTTCTTCTATGTTTTATGTCCAATATTAATACCCTCCCAGCCATTAGCTCTATCCACTCCTGTACTGGTTCCTCCTAGTTGCCTACTGGCTCCAACCTCTACTACTCTCAAACCTGCCTGGAAATCTTGCCTACCTTCCTCCACTCCCTCCCTTTCTGTAGCTGTCTCTAACCCTGAACCGGGGGGGGGGGGGCTATAGTGGCCCCAATGGAAGGAAGGTCCACCTGTGGATCCGGAACCTCAGCTGCCTCAGATACTGCCTTACAAAATTTCACATTATCCCTCTGAGCCACCGCTACCAGTAATCTTTTTTCATTCTGATCCTCAGACCCTGTTTTAGAATGGGCTGCCTGAGCACAATTCATATAAGAATGCCCTGACGCTCCACACAAATTACATCTTATTTCATTTGAGCACTTAATATTGGAGTGGCCAAGTCTGCCACATACAGAACATTTTCCATTGTCACAGGCATTACTTATGTGCCCTGGGGCTCCACATTTGTAGCAAGTCTTGGGTTGCCCCAGATATAACAACACACCCCATCCCCTCCCAAGAAAAAAGAGTTGGGTAAATGTTGCAATACACCATCAACAGTTTTGAGAAACACCCGGACCCAAATATTCTCCGTATCAAAGATAGCCTCAGGGTGACTCATCACTGTGTATCTCTGCTTCAACCAAAACACCAAATCTGTCACACTCACCGCTTTATTTCTAAATAATATCATGACAGTCTTCTGGGCAGGCTGAGAAAGAGGTATAATTTCAAAAGGAGACCAGAAGGGTGTATTTTTCCACTTAATATACCGTACCCAAAAATTCTCTAAACCAGTCTGCATTTTAAAGCTAACATCAAAGGAGCTCTCTCTCTCTCTCTCTCTCTCTCTCTCTCTCTGGACACATGGGTGAGAGCATACAACTCAGCAGCATTAAAGTTTAAACTGTCTTTCAGCAATACTTTAGCAACATACACCCTATCTGGAAACACATCCAATCCCCATTTATACACAATCCTTATGGCATTATGCCGCTTGACAGGTAATACTTTAAAAAAAAAAAAAAAAAAAAGATGCATAAGTTCGAGATTGTTGTGCACTCCCTCCCCCCCAGCCGGTCTTCTTCTGTATTTGGTTCATGCAGGCTGTCCACATTGCTAAGACTTTCAAGCTCTAGTCTTCTCCCAGATCCTTTCTTTTTTTAGAGCCTGGTTTGCTTAATGCAGTCATTTGTGCAAAATTTAATTCAGGATTTTGTGTCAATTCTAAGTCCGTCTTGATACCAAAGTCAGTAACAATACCTTGTAATAAATGTTCAGCAGCAGCCCGGGATGCTGAAGTACCAGTGTTTACAACTACAGTATTTTGGTCCATCAGTCGCATCCCCATTATCCTGATGGGAGAAAACCCTGAAGTCCATTGTTCATTAGTGGGTAACCACACCCAGCCTGCAGCCTTTAAGGACTTCTCCATAGACCAGTGCTCATTCATCTCCATCTCCAAGTCTGTACAAACTTTTGTAGAAACAGTGGGTTACTGTACCATGGTATCTTGCTTTTTCACCAAAAAGGAGAAAACCGTGGCCCCCTCTTGGATACTTGAGTCACTTTGAAAAACAACAGGTTTTTTTAAAGTCAATATGTTCCGTTGGTTGCTATGCTCACCCAGGGGCTGACTATTCTGGGCTGGCACTTGACAACTCCTGCCAGTCACCGCTGAGGAGCCCGGACTACATAAATCCACCACTGCAGTTTGTGTCATTTCACTTTTTTTAAGTTCTTTACTTTTGTCATTCATTAAATGTAAACCTGATGTAGTAGTCATTTGTAATGATTTATTCCTTACCTCTGCAGAGAGATGCAATAAAGTTTTTCCTGATTTTAAAGCCATTCTAGTTTATCCTGACTGTTGAACCTCTGCTCCCTCAGTACTCAATGAAACCTCTTCCAGGTGCACCTCTGCATCGTAAAAAGTATCCAGATCACTAATCTCCACTGACAGCGGAACATCCATCACTCCTGGCATCTTCATGTTCTGCTCCACTGAAACTCAGATGGAGACTGACACCATACCACTCAGCATGCCCCCTACTGTCAGAGTTGGGTAATTTTTTATTAAAGAAAACATAACATCAGTAAAGTAAACATAAAATCCAAAAAAATAGAAAAACAAAAAGGTCAATACAATAATCAAAAAAAGCAAACACTAATCACATAATAACTAGAAGCATTCAGAAAGAAAAAGGAAGAGGACACAAACCAGATATCCCCAGAAAACCCCACAGTCGTAGGGAGAAGGCAGTGAAGGTGTCTTGCTAGTAGAATACTAAGCCAAAGATCGCTGTAATCACCCTTCATGGTTAGTCTTAAATTTGACACCAGGAGCTGCCATCAAGTCTCGAACAGCTAAAGCCAGGCCCAGAGAGTGGATATTCTCAGCTGTGTACCAAGTGAGAAGGACCCCGCCCCAAGTCAGGCATGCTCAAGATGTGGACTTCATATGTGCAGAGCGAGATCATCAGCTGCAGGCAGGGCCAGCTTTAGAGTTTTGGGGGCCCCCAGCAAAATAAGTCATGGGGCCCTTTCCCAATCCAAACATACTTCATATTTTACTTTGTCCAAAATGCACAACATTTTATTTTCAATACAACCAGTAATATTTGTGTTTTTAGGGACTGGTAGCAATGTTACTTTTTGAAGCCCCACTGTCCATTCAATCAGTGTCTGTTCATTAGCCTCTGAGTGGACAGGGAATACCTCAGCGAATCATTTCATGATGTTATAAAACCACAAGAAAAGGCTCCACAGAGCCTAGTGATGTTTTTTGCAGCTGTTTTACATTCTACATGAATAATAATAATTAAAAAGAAATTAAAGTGGTACTCTGGATCTGGCTGGGGGCCCCTTGTTAGCAATGGGCCCCCCAGCAACTGCAGGGTTTGCTGGTGCCTAAAACTGGCTATGGCTGCAGGGAGGCCCTGCGCTATGACATGGTTATGGCTAGCATGCCCCAGAAAACAATTGAGGAGGAGCTGAATGAAGCATTGAGTGCTGGGACCCTCGCATAAGTCAGATATGGTAGTAGCAAACATTGAGCAAATTAATTGCGTAAGCAATGAGTGGACCTGCATGTAGGTCAATAAGCAGAGTAATCAAATGGTCAGACCTGCATGGAGGTTGAAGGAGCAGCAAATATGAATAGTGGGGCAAGTCAGCCAGGCCATCAAGGAAGCCAATGAAAGGTGACCAAATACTCACAAGATTTTAGTAGCAATGGCAGGATTTGAACAGGAGTTAAGTATACCACACAGGGCCACAGCTCCTCAACAACACCTCCAGTCCCTGCCATAGGAAAAACAAGAAAGTGATGGGAAGGCACCATGACCCACATGCAGATATTAAAACTAGTTTACAGTATCAGCGGTAGCTTAACTGACCTCCAGAGTATAACAGCCTTGTGCAAATGTAATAGACTAGCATCAGTATTGAGTGATTATGAGTTACAGGGGTAGCAACTCGAATTAACATAGACTGTAGGGAGGCAATGCTCTGAAAGCAGCAAAGTGGCTAGGCAGTGCAGTGAAAACAGCAGCAATGAGGTATGTGGCATGAGTTCAGGAAGCAGGATTGAGCTGCATGGGCTAGGGTTCAGAGTGAACCTGAACCAGGTGAAAACAATTAAGGTGCATAACATGGAGCAGCAGCCGGTAAGTAGCTTGAACTGAAACACACAAATAATGATTACAGTGGCATTGTGAGTAAATGGGAACAAGTAGCATGAGCTCTGGATTGGCAAAAAACTAGGAGTTCAGAAACAGAAGCTCACCAAAAGAAAACAAAACAAAAGACACACAACACAGAAGAACAGGGAACAAGCAACACAAAGAGCACATAGCAGGAGGCAAACAAGTACAAACCAAATTCAGGAGAACAGACAACAGAAGTCCAGCAGAAACAAGCAGAAGCCAAAACACAGTTGGGGGGGGGGGCAGGCTGCAAAGAACTGACCGACAGAGCCTCTGGCTGCAAAGAAAAAGTGCTTGAGAAAAAAAAGCTCAGAGGAGCTGCTTATGTAGTACAGAAAGGGGGAGTGGCTGGTTGCTTGTCCAATGAACTACAGGTATAGCCTTCCAATTAAAATCATGCTAGCTCTACCCACTGATGAAATTCTCTGAGCCTTAACTTTAAAATCACTGGTTATTACAATACCCAAATCCCTATCCTTAGATATGTGCCTTAGTGTGCTGCCATTCAATTTGTAATCAATTTTCAATTTGTGGATCCCTCTGACTTCTCAGAGAAGGGGTGGGGTACACAGCTGGGACTGCCAGATACTGAGATGCAGCAGCACAGGTCACTGGCAATTGTAAGGTTGCTTCTGCCCCAAATGATCTCCCACCAAAGGCCTAGATGTCTTGGCAATAATCACTCCCTCCTTGACTGGGCGCTTACATCCCACCCACACCGCATCGTCAGTTCAGGCCTCCTCCCTGATTCCATCAGTGACCACCATCTAATCTACTTGGTACGCAAGATCCACAGAATTAAATCCCCTCCCAAATTCGTATTCCAACGGTCATACAAATCCCCTAACCTCTCCCTCCTCCTGGATGATTTGGTCCACTCTAATTGGGTCCCGAGCCCTACCTGCTCTAACATGGATGCGTCCCTCTCACACTTTTGGAACACCTTCCTCACCACCTGGGACAAACACGCCCCCCTGCACCGGGCTAGAGTCCAGGGGTCTCACCTACCCTGGATCTCCCCTGAGCTGATAGCTTGCCAACAAGCCTGTGACAAGGCCTGGCGAAACTACAAATCCATGCTCCTCCCAGGCAACTACATCACCTACCGCACTCTCTGCAACAAGTGCACAAAGGCCATCCACTTAGCTAAGGCTGATTACTTCAACAACACCCTTAATGCAAACCTTGGGAGTTCTTCTAAATTCTGGAAAGTCATTAACTCCCTCTTCACCCCCCAAACAACAAGCCCCCCTCCTCTCCTCCTCTCCCAAGGGACTCTCCTCTCTGACCCCCTGAAGGTAGCCTCTGAGTTTAATTCCTATTTTACTACATGTGCCCAGGCCCTCCTAGATTCCCTTCCTCCAGCAACCACACCCACTCCCCAGACATCTATCCACCTTCCGACTGGTAGGAACCCTTTTTCCTTCAGACATATCTCCTCTGCCGAAACCCTAGATGCCCTTCACTCCCTGAACCCCTCCAAATGCAAATCCCCTGATGGTCTGGATAACAAACTCCTCTTCCTATCTGCCCCCGGCGTTGCTACTCCCTTTGCAGCCCTACTAAATCTCTCTTTCTCCACCGAGTCACTCCCCTCTGAATGGAAGCATGCCACTGTCATACCCCTCCCTAAAGGTGGTGATCCTACCTCCACAACAAACTACCATCCCATCTCCCTCCTCCCCGCCCTCGCCAAACTCCAGGAACACCTAGTTCTTTCCCAACTCTCCGACTTTCTCTCTGAAACTAACTTCTTCATCCCTTTTCAGTCCGGTTTCTGAAAATACCACTCTACTACCTCCTCCCTACTAAGACTCACGGACTCCATCCTCACTGGTATGGATAAAGGACTAATCACTGCCGCTATCTTCATTGACCTAGCAAAAGTTTTCGACACGGTATCCCATCCTCTGCTCCTATCCCACCTATCTGGGGCTGGGTTAGCAGAGTCTGCCACTAACTGGTTCAGTGCCTACCTTCTAAATAGAACCCAATCCACTAAAATAGCTGACCATACCTCCCCCCCCATCATCACCGGTGTCCCCCAAGGCTCAGTTCTTGGCCCCATCCTTTTCTCCATCCTTCTAAATGATCTGCCTAACTCTTGCTCCTCTACCACAATCCACATGTATGCAGACGACACGGTCCTCTTTACCTCTGGCTGGACCCACGAAGAAGTCTCCTTCAAACTTCAAACCGATTTCAACAAAATCCAATGCTGGTTCGATACCAACCAGCTCTCCCTAAATGCCTAAAAAGCTGTCTCTATGAGTTTCGGCACTAGACAGCGTCTATCCAAACTCACCTGCCCCCTAATCTTCCATACCCTAAATAACTCCATCCTCAAGGAAGTGCCCTCCTTCAGGTATCTAGGGGTTTGGCTCGATCTACACCTCTCCTTTTCCACACACATGGATGCCATCATTTCAAAACTGCGCCCAAAACTTGGTGCCCTCTATCGAAACTGCTCTAGTCTCCCACTACCAGTCAGATGGGAACTAGTCCAGAAAATGATTCTACCCTCCTTCGACTACTGCAACGTCATTTACAGCTCCACCGCCAAGACCACCCTAACCAGACTTGACCCCCTCTTTAATGCTTTCTGCCGCTTCACCCTCAATGCCCCCCGCTCCACATCACTGCGAGCTGTACCACTCACTGGCCCTGCCATCCCTGAGCAACCGGCGCCTAATTCATAGTGCCAAAATCACTTCCAATTTCTGGCTTGGCTCCTTCCTCTCTACCTCGCTTCCTCCTTATCTTTCCTCCCACCCCACCCACTCCCTCAGGTCTTCTGATGCTAGGCTTTTGGTCATCCCTCACTGTAGGACCACGGCCGGCCAATCAGCCTTCTCTTACATCTTCCCTAAACTCTGGAACTGCCTGCCAGCTCAGATCCGCCATTCATCATCCAAACACTCCCTATCCTTTGCCCTCACTAACTTCCTTGCAGCAAATTGCAACTGCCCCTGACCCCCTCCGATAGCTCTCTTCCACCATCCCCCCTTGTACCTGACCAGCGGCTTGGCCTTCGCCTAATTGCCTGGCTTATACACTGCCCTACGCACTTCACTCACTCCCACTCTCTAATTCCCTCCAAATCTCTCCCTTCCCCCCCTCCTTCCCTTCCTCCTAATTAACCTATGCTTCTCAACCTCATGCACTGCTACTGCTACTGCTCCCCTCTCCCTCCTCCCTCCTCCTTCCCCCAACCTTATTCACCCCTCATCCTCTCCTCCAACTCCTATTGTCAACTTGGTGCATCTCGCCTCACTCAATTCCTGCTACTGGCACTCAAGTATTGTTATTGGCACTTACTTAATCATGTATTAACCTTGAAGTGTTCCATGATATGTATTCCCTGTCCTTGATGTTTGATTCCTGTACTGTTTCACCTATTGTAAAAATGTGCTAATGTAATCCTGTACTGCTCCACCTATTGTAAATATGTGCTAATGTAATCACACCCAACTGTACATTATCTGTGTTATGCTATTCAATATTCAATGTTTGTATGCTGATCTGCCTCCACTTGTAACCCTTCCCCCCAGGTCGCACCGTGAGACGAGCATCTTTTTGTTCAGTGTGCCTTTCCTGGTGAAACATTTTCAATAAATAAATAAATAAATAAATACATGAAATGTGCCTGTCACCAGCAACCCAAGAGCCCTGCCATAAAGAAGAAACCAGAGAGGACATTGTTGCATTTTGGTGGCTAACCCAAACCACTGCATGGAGATCAGCAGGCACAAAATGCATTGGTGACATACCCCCTGCTGGTGTACCTGGTGAGAGAGGGTAACACACCGAGCCACTTCCAAAAGCCTTTGATATGTTTAATGCACCTTTTAGATATTCCCCTACTCTGACCCTAGTGGCCAACAGAAATGCAACACCTGCCCCATTGCCAAGGCTAACAGGAGGGTGAGGGGACATTTGTTAAAACATGACTATATAGATGCCCCAGCATGGTGTTTGGAGGACACTGTGCTGTCAGAAGTACTGTCATTCAGACGAGATGTTACACACAGAAGTCCCATCGGTTTATTCTAATACTGTTGGTGTTTAGAGGGACGTTAGAAATCTCATGGCTCTTCTCAAGAGTAAAGAAATGTCCTTTGTGTGCTGGCTAAATTTCCCCCATTTAGTAAAAAACACCAGCAGCTTAACCTGGTTCCGCGTCAGTTGGTTTACATCTGTATCCCCCTCCCCCCAGCATGAAGCTGAAAACAGGAAATATTTCCTATGCTTCCTTTCTTAGTCAACAAAAAACAGCTAACTAAGCAACTAACTTGCTTTATTCTATGCTTTTTAGAGGAGGTTCTCATTTTCATAAATCAGCTGAGGTGTGAATAAGGTGGATCCCTGATGACAAGGTGACCTCCTCATATTCCAGGACTTATATTTTAATATTTAGCTGCCTTATATGAACTGAGTTCTTATTGCTTTCTTTTTCTGTCAGTGAAAACCACTTTCCAACTTTGTTGTATTTACTTTTCTATAGAGTATAGCCTACAAAAGGCTCACTGGTGACCAGTGGGCAACATGCTTAATGGAGAGGATCACACCTCTTCTAATCATTTAGCACTTCAGGATATACAGGAGCAAGGCTCAGCCTTTACTCAATTATAAATGTTAATCTCAATACTAATAGATTTCAACTTTTTATATAGCTGCTACAGAGACCACTTACCTGTAGCTAACAGGGTGTGGGCAATGTCAGACAAATGCGTGATGCCCTGCTAGCCACATGTATGTGGTCTCTGTGAATTCATGATGGCACCACATAGCAACAGAAGCTGATACAGCTCAAATGAAAGTTATGCTGGGAAGCCACTGGAAAGTCACTTTATAGCCACATAAACATCAAGTATCCAGGTGGAACTATATAAGCAATGGCAAAATGAAATGAATTTGGATGCACTGGTCTCCAGTTCCACCCCCTCTCTGGGACAGGAGAGCTGTCCTCCAGATGCTCAATCCTCTCCATCTCCAACTGACCCCCGGTGACCCACTGGCGGCACAAACACGGGTCGCCGGCATGGCAGGAGGTAAGGAAGTGATGCCTCAACCCTCCACACCACTGGGCCAGCTGGATAATTTCCTTTTTGAAGTCATATCATACATCAGCTGGTGCTATTATTCTGGAAATTTCACCCAGTCAGTTTCTCTGGGCTACTGATAAGGACTTCGACAGAAAAACAAAGATATGTTTACAGCACTGGAAAGCGATGGATGCTTTTTTACCTGGACATTTACACATCCGATTTGCTTGTTTGGACATATTTAAGAGTTTGCTTAGTTTAAGCATTGTCATAGTGCCATTGTCCAGACTAGCTTAACAACTACAACATGATGGGAGGTACCAAGAAAACATTGCTAAATAATGGTAAAGACACAAGTAAGGGAAGTCAAAACAAAACAAAACAAAACAAAAAAAAAAAAACTTTTTAAAGGGTATCCTCAGTTCTCAGTGTTCTGACAACCTAAAATACAGCCAGAATGGTTTGCCAGAAGAAATTAGAAAGCTAGAAAACTCAACAGTATTGCCAGCAAAAAAATTATTTAAAAAATCTTTAAAAAACATCTTTTTTCACCTTAATATTTGGCTCTGGCTTTTAAATTGTGTATTACTTTTATTAAATGGTTTATTATTATATTGTTTTATCATATTTTATTTCTGTACTCATTGTGCAGTGACCTGAACCTTTGGGATTGGGTGCCATATAAATAAAATTACCTTGCCTTTCCTTTGTCAGAAAAAGGGTGAAAAAAAAAATAGCCATCCAACTGAGGTACTTATTATACCTCAAAATAGCCAAACCTTGACTAGCCCAAAAAACTGGACTGTCAAGAGAATAGAGATGTTGTGAAGTTTTACTTTGTTGGTGACGTTCTGCCGAAGTTGCGAATTCACCTTTGCAAATATCTCAGTGAATACAGTATCTATATGAATTGCCCCTTCACCACTTTGCCACTTCATACTGAGTTTTTAAGGAGAAGTTAATGCAAACTTGCAACTTCACCTGAAAAAGTCCCACTTTGCCTGGCAAAAACTTAGCGAAGTCAGCACTTCGCATTTCACAAATGTGGCATTATTGAATTATTTTGTGGAGCTTAGTTCACCAAGATACTAGTGAATAAGGAGGAGAAACAGAATGTTTTCTTCAAACAACAGAAACCCATCAATGAGATGCCTTACAAATGGCAGAATCTCTAGCAGTACCTTGGGAGAATGGGTCTAAAGACTGTTTAGGAAAAAGGTTTTGCAACACAGCAGTTCCAAAACTGGCATCCCTTCCGGACTGTATATACATAGTGCAGGGCATTGTGAAGGTGTACATTGTTTTCAGGTAGCTGTTTTACTGACTTTTTGAAGTGGGACGCCCCTTGTGGCTGCCACAGAGGCAGAGGTGCCGCTTGTGTAATATGCTCATAGGCCTCTGGGGAGTACTTGACCAGCTTTTTCACAGCAGAACTATATGTAGGAGACAATCAAATGAGAAATATTTTTTGTAACTGCTGGCATAACTTTGCCAGCCCCTCCATAGGTAACAAAAAGCTGTGTGCTCTGCGACAACCTGACATCCCTTGTCCAGCACATGTAGTAACCTAGTGCCCTTTTTACATCCAGACAGTGCAATTTTTGATTTTTGCTCACTTGTACTGAAATGTTCAGGATAGAGTATAGGAAGGCAAACTGTTTTAAATGGAATTATGAAACCACTTTAGTAGGAACTTCGTATTGGTCCTAAGAACTACGTCATCCATGTAGAAGATTATGTCATTCGGATCTGTACAGAGGACTTGTAGTTCACATACCCTGCTGGCAGTTGTTATGGTTATCATGAAAACTGCTTTCCATGTGACATATTTTAAATCAGCAGTAGCCATAGGCTCAAAAGGAACCTCCATCAGTGGGGTAAGACAAATATTTAAGTCCCATGGAGGGACTCGGCCCCTTACAGGGGGATATCGGTGATTAAGGCCCTTAAATAACCTTTTAAAAGCAGGCTGTGAGGCCTATGACTTGTCTTTGCCTGTTGATGTGCAGGTGAAACCTTTGCCAGGTATTCCTTCAAGGTTGACAGTCTCAGACTTATGGACTGTAAGCTTACCAGGTAGTCAAGAACTGTAGGCAGCACTGCCTGCATTGGGGTTATCTTCCTGGGGGCACACCAGTATGAGAATCTGTTTTACTTAAAGAAGTGTACTTTCCTTTTCACTGGTTTTCTAGAAACACTGGTGTGGAGCTGCATGGGCAGGGTACGCACCTTCAGCATCTACTTTTCAACCATTCATGCATAGGGCCCAATGTTTTTAATGCCAAAGTTAATGCTTGGATTTGGTATGGAGGGGAAGTTTGGAGGGTGGGTTGACAGTCATTCAAAAATGTTATAGCCATTGCAGAACCAATTTATAAGGCAACTATTTGGTCTTCCAAACTACATTTTGGGCATACACTTAAGGGCAGAACTAGGAGTAATGCCACTACAATCTAACAACTTGTTAGGCCTTTTACTTATTTATTTAGAATTTTGGCAGTGCAAGAGAGAAGACTGGATTCTTCACAACCTCATATAGGATAAGTTCAGGCAAATAAAACCCCAGTGTCTGGCTGGGGTAAAGCAATTTGGAAAAAGATGAGATTTTGAGGCTTTAATATCACGGAAATTATCTGTACTAAACAGAAGGAGAGACTAAATGACTTGATTCTAGGAAGGATGAGGAATACCATGATGCAAATTGATATGGTTAGTATTAATGAACCCAACACCTTTGGGCTTTTCAAAATGTATAAAACTACTTGAAGAAGGGAAAAAATATGATCATAAAAGGGCTGTGGCTAGAACAAGATTTCAAGTTACTCCACTTGCTGTATAACAACTTAAGCATCACTAATAATGTAATATGATCATGTGGAGCTTCATTAAATCTGTCTCACATTCACTTTGTGTTGCACTGTCCTATACATGAAATTTCAAAGAAAAGATGGATTTCTCTCTTATTTTCAACTGGGGTCCCTGTGATGATACCACTATTACTACCAAGGATATGTCATCACAAAAACAATACATCATGTGTGGGCTTGCTTCCTTTACCTTATCAGCTAACAGAGAATTCAAGTGGACCAAAAATATATGATTAGGGTTATGTTAGCTTAGGGTAATATAAAGAAATGTAGAATTTGTTGGCTGCCTAGTCTGACTCTGCAGATATTAACTGTCTCTGGTTACCATCCCTCCTCCCTGCCAGTTTACTAATATTGCCCTATGTTTGTCCCGTGCATGCTTGAAGTCCTGTACTTTTTTTGCCTCTACCATGTCGTCTGGTAGTTTGTTCCTGGCATTTGTAAGTCTTTCAGTGAATTAGAACTTCCTCACATCCCTCTACCCCCCCCAGCTTCATCACATCCCTACTTTTTATGGTGCTCTTTCTCATTTGAATGACTCTCCTCCTGCCCCCCATTTAACCCTGTGAGGTACTTGTTAGTTTGTGTAATGTCCCTTTATGCTCTACTGTCTTCCATGGTGCACATGTTGTGATCCCTCAGTCTCTCCTAGTAGACCTGTTGGTACAACCCCTGCACCATATTAGTTATCCTCTTCTGGTCTATCTCTACCCTGTTTATGTCCTTTCTGAGGTGTGGCCTCCAGAACTGGAAACAATACTTCAGGTGGGGTTTCACCAGTGATCAATATAGTGTCAACACCACCTCTCTCCTCCTGCTGGAGACACCTCTTGCTATGCATCCTAGCATCCCATTGGCCCTAACCACTGCTTTGTCATATTGCCCTGCCACTGTGAGGTCATCAAATATGATAACCCTAGCCCTTTCTAGCTTAGTGACTCATTATGTCCTCCCCATCCAATACTTACCTCCAGGGTTCATAATCCCTATGTGCAAGATTTTGCACATTTTGGCATTGACCATAACTGCCACACTCTTGACCACTCCTTGAATTTCCCAAGATCTCTATGCATTTCTTCTACCCCCTCATGAGTGTCCACCCTATCACAGATTTTGGTGTCATCTGCAAAAATGCACACATTCTCTTCTAGTATGTCTGCAGTGTTGCTTATGAAGACATTGAGAGGACAGGTCCCAGTATCAAGCCCTGTGGCACTCTGCTTGTCATTGTTCCATCACTGGAGTGAGTGCCATCAACCACCACCATCTGTCTCCTTTCTGTTAACCAGTTTGTAACCCAATTCACCACTTTGGGCCCCACTCCTAGGCCTCTCAATTTCTATATCTGTGTCTGGTGTGGCACACTGTCAAAGCCTTGCTAAAAGCAGATAGGCCATGTCCACAGCCCTCCCCTGACCTATTTCCTTGGTCACTGAGTCAAATAAATCAATCTATTTGACATGACTCCCCCCATGAATCCATGTTACCTGTGGTCCTGCAGCCCACTGGATCAGGATACCCTACAAGTCATTCCATTAACACAGTTTCCATTAATTTCCCCACCACTGATAAGAGACTGTCCATCCTATATTTGCTAGCCTTCTTCCTGCTGCCACTCTTATGTAGAGCGACCATGTCTGCTCTCCAGTCATCTGGACCATGCCTGTTTCCAGAGAGCTGTTGAAAAAGGCCACCAGAGGAGCAGCTAGCTCCTCCCTGAGTTCCTTTAAAACATTTGGTTGTATACCATCCAGTGCCAGAGCCTAGTCCACTTTCAGAACTGCAAGTCCCTTCAGGACTGTTTCCCCTGAAAATGGACTGTCCACCTCCCCTATTTGTTCCTGCTGCTCCGTGGTAGTCCATTCTCTAGTGCCTTCCTATCTCCATCCCTCCACTGTGAAGACTGAGCAGAAGTACCTGTTCAGGATGTCTGCTTTTTCATCATCCCCTTCTGTGCAGCCCCATCCCCCACTGCTCTCCTTTCCTCACATTGCCTCCCATTGCCTTCCTCTTCTCACCTACGTACCTGAAAAAACATTTTCATACTAATGTTCATACTAAGGTCCAGATTTGGATCAAGAAGACCTTTGAGCCCATTATTGCTCCATATCTTCTACAAGGTACCTAAAATTTCCTTTAGCTAGTATATATTTGTCTAGATTTTACTTAAAAGCATCCTTACTGTTGCAATATTACTTCATATGGAAGCATATTCCATAAATGTACAATTCTGTTTGTGAAAAAGTTCTTCCTGACATTAGTACAGAATTTCTTTCCTTTAAACTGTAGTAGATGACCTCTTGTCTCAATAACTGTATCCTTAAATTCTATATCCAGGTCACACATTAGTTCAGTGTCTTGTATGACATCATATATAAATAATAAATTTCCATGAGCATGATGTGTTTCAAGGGACATAAGTTTTAAGGATTTTAATCTATTCTCATATACTTTATTCTCATGGGCCCAGATATTCAAAAGAGTTGAGCCATGCACCTGCGCAAGTTTGAAATTGCACCATTCTGTGATAATTAGCAGGAGGCAGTTGCACCCCCGAAATCATGCTGAGCAACAGCGCAATGATAATGAAGGCATGCACAACCAAAGGGGGAGGAACCATGCATAAATGGCGCAGTGCAATATTCAACGACTTGCGCCATGCGCAATAGGGGAGCAAGCGGAAGTTACGCCATAGCGGAAATGAGTCAAAATAAAAAGGAGCAAGGGAGAGGTGCAAGAACGCTACAGGGAAGCCACATGAGTCAGAACCATAGGCAGACAGACAGGGCAGGAGGCACAAACAGAGCAGGCCAGGGAAAGAACACTCTGAACAGCCAGGCACAGGGAAGGTGTGGGGAGCCACACAGCACAGAGGCCAGCACAGGCAGGTGTTCCCGGTGCAGGGGAAGTAGCAGCCAGGACAGCGGGCAGAATACAGCAACAGCTGCCAGGGTGGGTGAACACAAGCCAGGGACATGACCAGTGCCACCTTCCAGATGGAGGCCGTTATGAGGGGGATGAGAAGGTGGGCAGCAGGGGGTGCGTGACCATGGAAGGGCCTGTTGGCAGTATGCCCCCAACAGGCAGTACAGAGCCCACACCAGCTTTGAGCTGTACACTGATACTGAGACTGTGAGCCGGTACCGCCTGAATAGGGCAATTCAGAGGCAGATCTGTGAGCTGTGCAGTAATGTGATGCAGGCACCCACACAACGGAGCCATGCCCTGTCAGTGGAGACTAAGGTAACAGCCTGCATGTGCTTGCTCGCCACAGGTACCTTCCAGAGATCAACTGGGGACACCACAGGCATAACCCAGTCGGCCACGTCATGCCACCTCACCCAATTCCTCAACGCACTGCTGCCACATGCTGCAGAGTACATCCATTTCCCCAGCACAGCGGCGGAGCGCACAGCAAACATACAGGAATTCCACAGGGTATGCGTGATGCCTGGCTTGCTAGGGGCAATAGACTGCACCCTTATGGCCATACGCACACCACCTGGCCCCGAGGGGGCTGCACACATAAATCGCAAGGGCTATGCCAGCATCAACTGCCAGGTGGTGTGCGATGCCAGGGGGTGCATAATCAATGTCTGTGCCACGCACCCTGGGGGAGCACACGATTCATTCATCTGACACCAGTCAGCACTGTGCCACAGATTTGAGAATGGGGACATCCCCACTGGTCACCTAGTGGATGAGTATGCAAACCGCACGGACAATCATAGGGCTGGGGGGGCATGGCCAGAGGTGACATGGGTAGTGGCCTACATGGCCTGGGGCAGGGCGATGCTGATCACCAAACTAACCTCCGCCCTCTACACACAGGTGACAGTGGATACCCACTCTGTCCCTGGCTGCTTACACACTACCGGCAGCCCACAACCCCATCGCAGCAATGCTACAATGAGGCACACGCCACCACACGTAATGTCATCGAGCGGGTGTTCGGGATTCTGAAGTCACATTTCCGTTGCCTGGACACCTCTGGCGGTGCCCTACAGTACAGCCCCTCAAAGGCCTGCGGGCTGTTCCTGGCTTGTTGCATCCTGCACAACATGGCCAACGAATGTGGGATAGCCGTACAGGTTGAAGAGTGGGACAGCAATGGGGATGATGGGGACACCAGTGACGATGGTGATGGGCAGCCCCCTCTTGGCCAATGGGACCCCCGACTGATCTGGCTGGCACAGCTGCACTGGGACACCACCACGAAGGAGCACTTCAGCCAACCCAGGTAAGTCATGGGGCCATGTGCAACCACCAGTGGCTAAGGCACAACCCACAAACATGCATGGACACACATGAGGGGTGCATGCCATCAAGGGAAGTGGCAGGGCACAGAAGCACACACACAACCAGGGATGGGTGGGGATTAACATGCCACACGGTAGGACACACACACACACACACACACACAACACACCAAACATGCACAGAGGGCAGGAGGCACACCGACCTAGAACGCCAACCCTAGCAACATACATGTTCACAGGCCACCATGCCTACTGCCTGTCCATGTGCATGTGTCAGATGCTGAGCACCACTGCACATTGGTGTACAGCACAATGCAGGCATCATCATGCACACGCAACTGTGGACAGCAGCCGGGAGGGTGTGCAGGTGGACTGTGTGTCCGCGTGCAGGGCCGGGTACCCCCCCGTGCACTGCCCACTGAAACACACAATGCACACAGAGCAGCACCAGACAGTAACTGCGCTGGGAGACAGGTCAATCATGCGACACAGTGCCCCAGCCACCACAGATGCCTTGGCGGCCCCGCCAAGACCCATCAGCACTGACAGGCTAACCACTGGCCTCATGGGGTGGCACAGATGGTCCCCCAGGGGTTCCACTGTGTGAACGCGACCGTGGTCGCACAGGGGTCTGCAGCACACCGAACATGACTCCACCAGAAGTGCTCGGGATGCCCGCAGCTGAACCCGGTGTTGACAGGGTGGGAGTCATACGATGCCGGGAACGGGGGGTGGATAGTGCACTGCATGGTGTCCGCGATGCATGGGCACCTGACTATGTGCCCATTGTGGCCATGACAGCAGTGAATGCCTGTCAATGGCAGCAGTCACATCCTCCCGCAAATGGTCCATCCCTGCCAGGATCAGTACGATGTCCCTGCTGTGATGCTCCTCTGCCCACTCCAGAGCCACACGCAGTGCATCCATGGATGTCACAAGCCACATCTGCTGCTGGACCGGTGCTTGCAGTAGGTGGGTGTGCTCATCCAAGAGGTCATCAGCCTCCGCGGCATCCTGTCCCTCAGGGTGTATAGGGCCCTGATGATCAGCATCCCTTGAGGGTGGGTGCTGCGCACCAGGACCAGGTCTGGGCATGTCCACAGGCGGTGCACAGACACCGCCACTGAACCCTGTACCCCCAAGCCCATTGGGTGACTGCTGATGCTGCCCCTCTGGCTGCCGCTCCCCAGGGCTCAGTGGTGCCACCGCAGTGGCTGCAACAGTCCCACTGTCCTGAACAGACACCAGTGCTGCCCCACTGGTGCTGACAGGCACAGGCTGGGACTGTGCTGACACGCAGGCCTCCACGGCAGCACCACCCACAGCCATGGGTGCGGATTGCCCTGCTGTGTGGCCATCCCGTGGCACACATGTGTCACTGCCCTTGATGGTAGCGTCATCATCACCGGTGACGGACTCTGCACCGGCCACAGTCACAGCATGCTGGCATCCTTGGCACCAGCATGCTGGGACACAGGCAGGGCTTCCTCCACACCTGTTACAATGACATCAGTGTGGACAGCCAGGTGGCTACACTGTCGCAATGCTCCACGTATACCTGCGGAGGTAGATGGGCCCTCCTCCAAGTCCAGTTGACTGTCCTCAGTGGACAGGCCCACCACCGCTGACCCATGCAGACACTAAGGATCTGTAAGGGAAAGCAAAGTCGCGTTACTGCATGTGACCTACACTGCCCCCCCATAGACAGACCATGCCTTACCATGCAGTGATGGGCCACCACCCTTCTGGAAGCCACCACCCGGAACACCCTCAATGGCACTGTGCTGCATGCTTCCAGCAAGCCTCTCCTCCTGTGGGGTCAGCTGTACCACCTCCAGCTGTCCCCCACCTGTTGCAGCACATGCTGCCCTGATGGCAGCCACCTTCTCCTTTATCCTCCTCCTGTCCGTGCCCATCTTTTTCTTACACTCCTGCACAGAGTGCTGGTGGCTGCCATGCAGGTTCACAGCACGTGCCACCTCCTCCCATGCAGCAGCATGGGCTTGAGGTGTTCCTCACTGTCCACTGAGAAGTGGCTTCTGATCTAGGTAGGCCTCGAACAGGGCCTCGGTTTCAGCCTTTGCAAAGTTCAACCTCCTCCTCCTCCTCCCACCACTGTGTTCCTCCTCTCCAACAATGTGCTTGGTCATTATGCAGCCTGTAAGAATGGCAGTTGATACCTGTGACTGCAGTCCCATGCATGTCTCTAAATCCACAGTCCACATTCCCAAACAGCATGCAACTCACCAATAGACTGCAGTAACTGACTATGGCCACTGCAGCACAATGTCACACTTTTATAGTGCAACCCTTGCAAATGAGGCGAGGAGCAACTTTAAGTAGATGCAAATTGCAGTGCTGCGCCACTGAATGGCTGATTAGATGATTTGCATATGATGGCTGAATATCGCACTGTTGCGCTTTGCACAATTGTGTTGGACATGCTGAGCCAATGGCGCAGTTCTGTGACATGTGTAGTATACACACCTCACTGAGCATGCCCAGGTTGCTGACGCAGGCGTCTGCCGCGCTGATGACGTGCTGTGCATGGTAGGCAATGCAGGGCACGGCCACCATTGTGCCAGTGGCGCTATAGCAATGGTCACTACATGGCACTTTGCCATTATAGGCGCAATGGGCCAATTGCGCAGTAGGCCACTATGGCACTGGCACACAGGCAGCCAATCGCGCTACATGCATTGTGTTCCAATGGCACTGTGTGTGTCCATGCGCCAGAGACCCTTGACCCTGTGCTCGACCTTTGCCCCCAGGCGCCATGTGTCAGGCATGGGTGCACCTCTATCGTGCTGTTCAGTAACAGCGCAATAGGGGAATGGCAGGGCAGTACCATGCAGCATCTGCACATGGGGAGCCATGCTGCAGAGTGCCATACTGCCAACTAGAAGAGAGAGAATGGCATGCAGAAGGGCAGCCCAGTGGTCTGCGATTGAATTAATGAATCTAGTGGCCATTGTGGAGCCACACCATGGGCATCTCTTTGGGGAGGTGCCCCTGGACAGGGCCAGGACCCAGGTGTGGCAGGAGGTGGCCACTGCCCTGGAGGGAGGAGTTCAGAGCAGTGCAGGCACTGATACAGGGACCTGCAGAGGAGGGAGTCGGAGCTAATGGCATGCCTGCGGGCACGTGCCAGGAGGGACATGGTGCCACGGCCAGATAGGGGTTCCGTCAACACACTTTTATCATCCATATGGGTAACAGTGTTGTATGCATCCAGCACATAGGGGAGGGACCATCTGGGGTTGGCTGTGGTAGTGTTCACAGGGTGTGGGGTGGGTGGGTCTGGCTGGGTGGGAGGGCACACACCTGGGGGCAGGGGGACTTTGTTTTGGGATTGTACTGATGTTTCTCTCTCTCCTTGTTTGCCACACAGACCCAGAGGAATGCCACTGTGCAAGGAAGGAGCGGCAGCGGGAGGAAGATGGTGCAGCCAGGCAGGGCGAGGGCCATCACCACCCACCTGAATGGCCCGATGAGGGTGAGTGCCATACATCCATGATTACTATTGCATGCTGTGTGACAGGGTGGACAGCAGGGCATGGCCACCATCCATCGACACCACTGCCTTGCACGCAGCTTGTTACAGTCAACACTGTCCAGTGGCAATTCATGTCTGGGAGTGCGTCAATGGTGGTCCATGCGTGCACCAAGTACATGGTTGTGCTACTGCCTTTCCACCACATAGCCATGTCACTAAACGGCCACGGTGGTGCTGTGCATGACTTGGCCGGTGGGTGTGTGCAGCGTTCCGCATGGCTATATGCGCCTGGGTGGGCAGGTCCTGTGGACGTGATCACTGCGGGTGGTCACACACCATCACAGTGGTATGTCCCATGGCCGTATGCCATGCACAGTGGGCGGGTTGTATGGGGTTGTGCATTCACACCTATTGACTGTGCTCCCTTGTTCTAGGTACCTGCCATCTTTGTGAGATCTGGGAGGCACTGTGGGAGATATTGGTGGTGGCACAGGCATCGCTGGACATCATGCAATGCTTGGATGAGACCGGGGTACCGAGGAGGCACAGGGCCCGGAGGATACAGAGCAGGGAGAGGTGCTCCCGCTAGTGATGGATTGCTCCCAATATTCCCCTACTCCCCTGGACCCACCCTCTACCCACCCCCACCTTGTTTGTGGCCCCCCAACCTTGTATATAGCTCCTATGTTATATTGTATATAGTTCTAGTATTATTGCATATAGTTGATTGTTATAAATTTTTTCAATACATTTAATTTTGATATGAATACTGTTGTGGTCTCTGATTTGCAGCAGGCTATAGGTGCTCAGCTGCAGTGGTGTGCATGGCGTCAGGGGTGGTGCGGTCACGGGTGTGTGTGTGTGTCCATGTGGAGGTGACTATGGTGTGAGGGTAGCTATCAGTCAGTGTCTGTGGTGTGTGTGTGTTGTTCCCTGTGCAATGGATGACTGTGTGCAGTGGTCCATGGTGCATGCTCTGTATCCATGGCATACCCATCGGCCTGTCCATGGCCTGTGATGCTGACACACATGCATGTCTGTGACCTGCATGGTCCACTGGCATGTCAGTGGTGGCAGTCCCTGCAGGGCAGCAACTGTACCTGTCACATTGCTGGGTTGCCTCCTGTCACTGGTGTGGTGCATGCCTGGCTCGGGTTACACTGTGGGCACCACTGTTGTTGTCCCACCTCCATGCTGTGCCTTGTGTGTGTTGCAGGGGATGTGCCCCACTGTCTGTGACTTGTGCTCTGGGCAACTGATGGTGGTGTATGGGTCCACAGTGCCTGCGCAGGGTGGCTGGCACTCCAGTGCCATGGAGGACTGCGGGTTGTGTGTACACAGTTTACATGGGCCCACAATGGGGGCTTTGTTGCCCCAGCACCGCGTCCCTGTGTTGTTGTGCCCTTGGGTATGGGTGGGTGTCTGTCCATACACTGTGTGGCATCCGGTGTGGTGCATGCTTCCATGCACCACTGTGGGTGGCCGTGCTGGCTGTTGTGGCCAGTGGTGGGTCGGGATGTGTCATTGGACTACTGTGCAGGGTGCTGTACCACTGATGGTGGTGTCAAGGGTACACCCTGTCCCGTGTGGGGTACCTCATGTGCCGATGCATGGTTGGTCTCTCAGCAGTACTTCTGGGGGACTGTGCATGGTGACACTGTGTCTGCCATTGTTGCATTGCTGTGTGCTTCCACCCGCTGATGGGTGCTCATGGTGGGGCTGGCTTGCATGGTTCTGTGGTGCACAGGGTTGCAGTGTCACAGTGGGGGTGGTGGCATGCATGGGGTTTCCTGCAGTGGTGGTCACTGCTCATGGGAGGTGTCTGGGGGTCATGGTGCAGGGTGTGCTCTGCATTGGGGGATGGTGTAGCATGGGGTGGTCAGCTCTCCTTGTGTGCCAGTCACAGCTTGCCAGTAGGTATGATGGGGCACTGTGGCCCAGCTGTGGGTTGTCTGCTTGTCTCCATGGGCCAGTGGTTATGCTGGCCCTCCGCCAGTTGTGCAGTGCATGGGGTGTGGGGGGACGATGTCTGTTCTGCTGTGTGTTCCTGTGCCCATCTGTGGCATGGGTGGTGGGACCCTACCTCCCTGGTTGTGCAGTTACATTGCTCTACTTCTGGGGGGCATCCCTGGTTGCACTATGATGCCTCTGGACTGCTCAGCTGAATATCCCTTGTTCTGCTATGGTGCATCAGATCTGCTCAGCTTCACCTCCCTAGTTGTGCTATGGCACAGGTGGTGCGATATTCAGTCATCGGCTGTAGGCGCAGTTTGGCCTGCTCTGTTTTTGAATATCGCATCTCTTGCGCATGGGCGCAATAGACTTGCGCTTGCTCCTGCAATTGTGCACTTTTTGGGTGCAGTTTGAATATCTGGGCCATGATCTTTTAGCATCTTCATGAACCTTCGTTGCACTCTCTCTAATCTTATCCTCTCTCCTAATGTATATAGGTTCCAAATTTGTGAGGAGTATTCCAAGTGTGGGCATATATATGACCTATATAATGGCATCAACACATCACTTGACCTAGATGCAATATTTCTTTTTCTTGACCATATTATTTTGTTTGCTCGATATATCGCATCCATAATTTGTTTTGAGGAACCTGTGTCCTCAAATTCTGTATTTTCAAGGAGATGTCCATCTATTTTATAATTATACCCTTTATGTTTTTTACCTAAATGCATTACTTTGCATTTAGTTAGGTTTAACGTCATATCCCATTGCTCAGTCCATTTCACTATTTTTTTCCAAGTCTTGTTGTATTCTAATACAGTCACCCCTGGTGTTACTCAAGCCACCAGTTTTGGTATCATCTGCATATCTGATGCTCCGTGAACAAAGGTTCAAGGTCATATCAGAGATAACAAGCATTTGTCAATGCCGAACGTTCACTTGCAGGTATTTGCACTGGTGTTTGGCACGTATGGTGCTTTACCCTAATGCCCTGTGCGATTGCTGGTATTTGCACTATAAATTTTCAGCATGACCTTTTTGTTACCCCCACCTCATAAAAGCATTTGAGACCTCTGCTTATGAACAGTCCCACTGTTATTTTGTTAATCTGTCCTGAGCGTTGATTTCCCACAGCGACCACACCATTGTGCTCCACATGTGCAAAAACACAGTTCGGGCAGGATGTGAAAAATGACAGCTGTTGCATTCATAGGGAGGTGTGAAGGGATGGCAATGTTGAACATCTGGAGTGAAATACAACAATTTCTCGAACTTAGGAGCGTACATGGAAACTGCGCAATGAACACTCACGACACAGTCATTTTGTGGACTTTTGTCACCAAATTTTCAACGTAGGCATTGTGGGACCTCTGCTTATGAACAGTGTCACTGTGATTTTCATAATCTGTCCTGAGCATTGATTTCTCACTGTGACCACACCATTGTGCGCTGGATGTGTAAAAACACATTTCAGCCAGGATGTGAAAAATGTCAGCTGTACTGTTCATAAGGAGATGTGAAAAAATGCCAGTGTTGAAAATCTGGAGTGAAAATATTTCAAATTCTCGAAGTTATGAGTGTGCATGGAAACTGTGCAATGCACGCTCGTAACAGTTATTTTTTGACATTTTTTCACCAAATTTGCAACATAGGATTTTGGGAGCTCACTTCATTAACAGTGACACTGTTGTTTAGTTAATCAATCCCAAAAGATGATTTTGTGCAGTGACCATGAAATCACCTTTGGGGACCAAATAACTCACATGGCAGTAACTGAATTCATGAGGTGGTGTCCCAAGAACCCCCTGTTGAAAATGTGGTGCCAAAATTTGCAAAAATGCCTGAGACAGCCACCTAAGTTGGAAAAAAAAAACATTTATGCCATTATACAGCTTACCCTCATTTCTTCAGTTTGTGTTGCTTTTCAAGAGTGCAGACGTGTTTCCACTCCACTGAAGATCATTGCGCCAGGCTCCGGAGGTAGAGTATGTGGTGAGGGGAGGTGGGGTATACAGAGAGGTGGGTGTGGGTTCGGGAGGGCACAAGACACAGCGAGGGATGGTTTTCTGTTTTCACAGGTTTAAAAACAAAAGATGTTGTGGACAGTTTTCCCATTTACAGGGACAATGGGCATGCTGGGGTGGCCCCAGCATGTCACCTGGGTGTTTGTTGGGGGGCCTGGAGACAATGAGGACTGTGCACTCCATCTGCACATACAATGTGTTTGTTGGGGGCAATAACAAGGGAGCAGGGTAGACGGCAGCAGAGGGAGGAAGTGGGAGGGATTTTATTAGCAGCCAGAGGGAAAAGGGTGATGTCAATATGTTAAATACACACACGTTACCACCGCTAATTGCAGTGGTGCTTTTCTTTTAACTGAAGACTACTGCAGCCAAACTGCTGTCATAGGCAGCTCATGCATCCCTTGGTGCAGTAGGATTGCACACGTTACATTGAGCACTGCATTGGACAGGAGGGTCACACACCTTCAAAAAGTCGTACTGTCCCAAAACGTTCCTTGCACATGCATGCAAGCAAATGCAAAATTAAAAAAAGCATTTGTCAATGCCGAATGTTGCTTGCTTCTATGTGCTGTTTAGGTAGTTGGAAGTCATTGGAGTGCAAATATTGAAAATTCGCGAACTTACGAGCATGCGTAGGAACTGCACAACACATGCTCATAAAACAGTCATTCTTAGGAATTCTTTCACCAGATTTTCAACATAGCCATTTTAAGACCTCTGCTCATGAACAGTGTCACTGTGATTTTCTTAATTTGTCCCGTACATTGATTTTGCACACTGACTGTGCCATTGTGAGCTACATGGGTGGAAACATGTTTTGGGTGAGATGTGAAAAATGACAGCTGTACTACTCATAAGAAGGTGTGGTAAAATGGCAATGTTGAAAATCTGGAGTGAAAATATTGAAAATTAGCGAACTTACGAGCGTGAGTAGGAACTGCACAACACATGCTCGTAAAACAGTCATTTTTAGGAATTTTTTCACCAAATTTTCAACATAGCAATTCTAAGACCTCTGCTCATGAACAGTGTCACTGTGATTTTCTTAATTTGTCCCGTACATTGATTTCGCACACCGACTGCACCACTGTGCGCTACATGGTCGGAAACACATTTTGGGTGAGATGTGAAAAATGACAGCTGTACTACTCATAAGAAGGTGTGGTAAAATGGCAATGTTGAAAATCTGGAGTGAAAATATTGAAAATTAGCGAACTTACGGGCCTGCGTAAGAACTGTGCAACGCATGCTCGTAAAACAGTCATTTTTTGGAATTTTTGCACCAAATTTTCAACATGGGCTTCTTGAGAGCCCATATTATGAACACTGGCAGTGTCATTTCATTAATTGGGCCCGAAGGGTGATTTCACGCAGTGACTGTGAAATCACCCTTCGGGCCCGAATAACGCCATGACAGTGACATCATTCATGAGAAGGGGTCCCAAAAACCCCATGTTGAAAATTTGGTGCAAAAATTCAAAATAATGCCTGAGATATGCAACAAAGTTGAAAAAAACCCATTTAGCCCATTATACAGCTTACCGGCATTTCCTCAGTTTGCGGACGGCTTTGAAGAGTGCAGACGTGTTCCCGGTCCAGCGAAGATCGTCGCGCCAAGCTCCGGAGGTAAGTATGGGGTGAGGGGGTGGGGAGGCAGGGTGCGAGTGGGTGGGTGGGTGTGGGTTGTGGGAGGGTTCAGGAGAAGCGCCGTGGGACCGCTTTTATTTTTAGGTAAAAAAAAAGATGGGACGCTTGCCATGCTGGGGTGGGCTCAGGTGGCACCAAAGCTTTGGGGCATTTGAGGGACGTGGAGTCAAGGGGATTGGGCACCCCTGTAGGGCAGATGACGCGGACATTTGCCACACTGGGGTGGGCTCCCAGCGTGGCACCAAAGCTTTGGGGGGGGCCTTTGGGGGGACGTGGAGCTGACGGGGGATTGGGCAACCCCATCGGCAGAGGACGCAGGATGTTTGCCATGCTGGGGTGGGCTCCCAACGTGGCACCAAAGCTTTGGGGGCATTAGGCCTACCAGCGCTGTGTAAGACAGCGGTGGTTTTCTTTGAAAAGAAGACCACCGCTGTCATACACAGCTCCTGCACCCATTGGTGCAGGACCGCCACGCCTGCTCAATGGAGCAGTGGATTGAACAGGAGAGGCACACCTCCAAAGTGTGCTACTCTCCCTAAACTTTCCTTGCGCAAGCGAACGTAAAAATGTGAAAGAGAACTGGGCCAAGGATCAATCCCTGCAGCACAGCACTTAATATATTCCCAACCATAGAATCATAACCATTTACTACCACAGTTTGCCTTCTATTAGTTAATCATTCTCTAATCCAGTGCCTTAGGGATTTATTGGTGTTATAATTCTGTAGGTTTTCGATAATAGCGTAGTGTGGTGTCAGGTCGAAGATTTTGGCAAAAATCTAAATAGATAACATCACAGGATATTTCTTCTATATATTGACTGACCTTTTCATAAAAGGTTAAAAAAATTAGTGGAACAACTTCTACCTTTTGTAAAACCATGCTGCAGTGGATCTATATCATCTAATAACTTCAATATTCTGTCCTTTATAATACTTTTTAATATTTGCCTATACACTAGTAAGGCTGATTGGATGATAATTCTGCATATGTTTTCTGTTTCCTTTTTTGAATATGGGTACTATATGTGCCAATTTCCAGTCATTAGGCATCATAGATATCTTAACTGAATTCTCAAATAAAAGCTTTAGTGGTAATAGTTAAGTGTGATGACATAATCTGTAATAGTCTGGACCAGATTTTATCTGGCCCCAGGGAAGCATTTCTTTTTCATTTACTTATCTTTTCATTGATCTCCTCTGTTGTTATTTTGAATTGGAAATTAGAATTAATTTTTCCCCGTTTGATTTTTTTCTTACTTTATTTATAAACAGCACAAAAATGCTTATTAAAAGCTTCTGCCATTTGTTCATTTTCAGTAATTACAGTCAAGTTGTGATTAATAGGACCAACTTCATTGGCTGTTTTTTTTAAGGAATTTATATATGCATACACTTGTTTATAATTTGTTTTATTTGTGTTAATAGACAGGTTTTTTCAGCTTATTTCATAGCCTTCCTGATTTATTTTACATTGTTTTTGTATTATTTTATAAGCTTCTAGTGCAAAGTTAGTGCCAGTGTTCATGTACCTCTTATACAATCTATTTTTTTTCTTAATTAGCCTTTTTATTTCTCTGTTCATCCATTTAGACCTTTTTTGGTCCTTAGCATTTTCAATTATATGGATATTCTCCTTTGCCGAGGTATGTATAATATTTTTGATAATTTCCCACATCTCTTATGTAGTTTTATTATGTAGCAGTTCATCCCATTTTATATTCTTAACATGGTGTCATTAATCCCCTAATAATTGGTTTTGTTGAAAAAGTATATTGTGGTATTACTTCTTCTAGGGCAATGTGGATAGTTAGCAATAACTCTTATCAGTATTATGATCACTGTTTGCTATTGGGGGAGCTACAATACACTTATTAATGTATATAGGAGTGGAAGCCATTACTAAATCTAAAATCTCCTGTCCCCTAGTAGGTTCTCAGACACATTGAATTAATTTCATCTCACTATAAGGGTGGGATATTCAAAAGGGTTGCGCCATGCGCAATAGGGTTGCGCCTGCACAAGTCCGAAATTGCGCCATTCTGCGATATTCAGCAGGAGGCAGTTGCACCACTGAAAACATGCTGAGCAACAGCGCAATGCAAATGAATGCATGCTGAACTGGAGGGGGAGGAACCATGCATAAACTGCACAGCCCGATATTCAGCCGGGCTGTGCAGAGTTGTGTAGGCGCAACCCCCAACCTGCGCCTGCACAACTTTGAGCCAAAAAAAAAGGATCAAGTCAAGGGCCACCCACAGGTGAGCTCCTGCATTGCAGGGCACAACACAGCAGCTGCCACCTGTGGCTGGCCCTCAACCTACTCCCTGTGCCCCCCCTGCAGCCCGATCGCAGGCAAAAGTGTAAAACATCCCCCAACCCCCCTCCACTGGCCCGATCGCAGGCAACAGCAGAAATGTCCCCCCTCCCGACTGGCCTACTCGCGGGCATAAGCAATCACCCTTCACCAGCCCGATCGTGGGCAGCAAAATGTCCCCGAACATATCCCTGGTGGTCCAGTGGACCGCTAAGCCCAATCGCGGGCTGAATAAGTTCAAAACAACCCCCAAGAGCGTGGCCCTGGTGGTCCAGTGGACCTAAGCCCGATCCGGGCTGCATTATGCGAGCCCCCAAGACCATATCCCTGGTGATCTAGTGTCCCCCACCCCACAACACCCACGAAGCCCACCACCCTGCTCCCCCAGCAGCGGCGGGTGGCAGCAACCCACCGCCTGCCACCCGCCGCCACCGACTGACTGCCCGGTAGGTGCATACCATTGGTGCATAGCAAGAGCCAATGGGCATGCAGCCACGCCATTAAGGCAGTCAGATATGTGAATGAATTCATTCATTCACATATCTGGACTGTTCTTATGGTATGGGCTGCACATCCATTGACTCTGCTATGCACCAATGGGAGTGCAGCCCTACCGGCAGTCAGTCGGGCGGTGGCGGGCAGCAGGTGGTGGGATTGCCACCCGCCGCAACTGGGGAGCGGGTGGTGGGGCTGGGTGGGTGGGTGGGGGGACACTAGATCACCAGGATATGGTCTTGGGGGTCACCATAATGCAGCCTGCGATCGGGCTAAGGTCCACTGGACCACCAGGGCTATGTTCTTGGGGGGATTGTAATAAACATATTCAGCCTGCGATTGGGCTAGCGGTCCACTGGACCACCAGGGATATGTTCGGGGGGGTTGTTTTACACATATTCAGCCCGTGATCGGGCTTAGCGGTCCACTGGACCACCAGGGATATGTTCGGGGGGGTTGTTTTACACATATTCAGCCCGTGATCGGGCTTAGAGGTCCACTGGACCACCAGGGATATGTTCGGAGGGGTTGTTTTACACATATTCAGCCCGCGATCAGGCTTAGCGGTCCACTGGACCACCAGGGCTACGTTCTGGGGGTGTTGTTTTAAACTTATTCAGCCTGCAGTCGGGCCAGTCGGGGGTTGGGGGGATTTGTTACATTTTTGCCCGCGATCGGGCTGCAGGGGGTGTTGGTCCCTGACGGCTGCTGCCTGGCAGGGCACCAGGCACAAGTCCTCAGGGATCGGCGCACCTGCATGCTAATAGCATGCAAATGGGGCCATAAACAGATACAAATGGACCCTCCTGCGCCTTGCATGAATTATGGCCCCATTTGCATGTCACCTTTTGAATACCGGAAATTTGCGCATGGCTAATGGTACTTGCACCACCGCAAGTTGAATGCTCCACTCTGACCACTTGCGGTGGCGCAGTTCCACTCGCGCATGCACAGTTGTTGTGGCTAGGGTGATATTCAAAGGAGTTGCTCAATAGCGCAACTCCTTTGAATATCGCTCCGGCCACACCCCAGCACAACTATTTTGTGCAGTGCGAGGGCTTGCGCCACAAAATAGCAGCAGTTTGACTATCCGCCCTAAGTGTCTAGCAGCAATGTACCTAACCTAGTATGTGTACAGTTTTCTACCCACTCTATATCAGGGATGTTGAAGTCACTCATTGTAATAATAGCCCCATTTTTCCAGTAAAACATATCTTATACAATATTTGTTTTGTAGCTTCCTGCGTACTATCTGGTGGTCTGTATGTACATCCCAGTATTATGGCTTTACTAATCCCCCCATTTATTAGGACTCATAATGATTCAATGCCAACATTAGTTTTAATTTTATCAGTAATATTAGTTGATATAATGTCTTGCTCAATATATAATGCAACTTCCCCTCCTTTTTTAGATTGTCTATTTGTCTCATAGAGAATATAAAAATCAACATTTTTCACCAGGCACCTTGATCATCTTTTCTGTATGTTTCAGTTACAGCTATTATATCAGTAGGGGTCATATCTGGGTGGGCTATTAAATCATCCATTTTATTATTAGGGTAATTCTTGATGCCCTACAGGGGGCATGCCTCAGACAGCTAGTGTTGGAACCCACTCGGGAGAGAGCAATCTTAGACCTGGTACTCTCAAATGGGGAAGGAGAAATGATCTCAGATTTAGAAGTGGGTAGCCATCTGGGATCAAGTAACCACCAAACAGTGTAGTTCACAATAAACACAGCCATAGACTCAAGCCATACAAAAACAAGAGTATTGGATTTTAGGAAGGCTGACTTTGGGAAAATGAGAGAGTGCCTTAGAAAAGCACTAGCAAATGGGCAAGAAGGAGAGGTGGAGAAACAATGGGAAATAATCAAAACAGCCATCGCAGAGGCAAAAAGCCTTTGTGTGAAGCAAATCAATAAAACAAAACAAAAGAAAAAACCGCTATGGTTCTCAAAAGAGGTGGCAGGGACGGTTAAGGAGAAAAGGATAGCATTCAGGAAATATAAGGAAACACAAAAGGAGCAGGACAGAGAACTTTATTAATTAAAGTAGAAGGAGGCAGGGAAGGCAGTCATAATAGCAAAGGCACAAACTGAGGTAAAGATAGCCAGCTTTGTTAAGAAGGGGGATAAAACCTTTTATAGGTACATGAGGGAGCGAAGAAAGACCAAGGGAGGGATACAGAGACTTAATAAAGGGAAGGGAATGTGTGCAGAGGGTAACAGTGAAAAAGCAGGGATACTGAACGAATATTTCTGCTGAGTAGTCACAACAAATGAGGAGGGGGAGGTGCCTAAACCAAACAAGGGAGAAACTCTGAATGGGGGGTCGATACCAGTCCATTCACAGAAGAAAGGGTTTTGAAAGAACTCTTGAAACTGAGGGTGGACAAAGCAATGGCTCCTGATGGGATTCACCCAAGAATACTAAAAGAACTAAGGGTAGAACTAGTAACACCACTGACTACTCATTTAACAAATCATGGGAGTATGGAGTGGTACCTGAGGACTGTAGGAAGGGCAAATGTGATTCCACTTCACAAGAGTGGAAGCAGGGCAGAGGCAGGAAACTACAGACCCATTAGTTTGACTTTGGTGGTAGGGAAAATGATGGAATCACTTCTGAAGGAAAGAATTGTTGAGTACCTAGA
This sequence comes from Neoceratodus forsteri, assembly GCA_016271365.2. NCBI lineage: Eukaryota > Metazoa > Chordata > Ceratodontiformes > Ceratodontidae > Neoceratodus > Neoceratodus forsteri. Next base: position 562,985,036 of record CM057458.1, read on the forward strand.
GGCCAGTGGGGCGCAGGACCCAAGGCAGCATGATTTCACAGCAGAAAGGTCATGTTAGACGAACCGAATAGCTTTCTTTGACTGGGTGACCAAAGTAGTAGACCAGGGAGGGGGTGTGGATATGGCCTACCTAGATTTTAGCAAGATATTCAACACAGTCTCACACAAAAGTTTAATATACAAGTTAGCCAGCCTTGAAGTGGGTCCCAAGGTGGTAGCCTGGATAAAAAACTGGCTGGACAATAGGACGTAAAGGGTAATAGTAAATGGAGTCCACAGTGAAGAAAGGAGGGTAATTAGCGGGGTACCGCAGGGTTTGGTACTGGGACCGGTCCTCTTTGATATCTTTATAAGCGACATTGGAGAGCACCTGGAAGGAAAGGTATGCCTCTTTCCAGATGACACAAAGATCTGCAACAGTGTTGATAAACAAGGTGGGGTGGAAAGAATGAAAAGAGACTTGGCAAGGTTGGAAGAATGGTCAAATATGTGGCAGCTCAGATTCAATACAAAGAAGTGCAAGGTAATGCATCTGGGAAACAAAGACCCAGGGAAAGTGCATGCAATGGGGGTGAGTTAATAACAACAACAAAAATTGAAAGAGACCTAGGACTAATTATATCAGATGACCTAAAGGTGGGCAAGCAATGTGAGAAGGCAGTAAGAAGGGCTGGGGGGATACTGGGATGCATAGGGAGAGGCATCAACAGTAGAAAACAGGAAGTTGTTATCTCTCTCTAGAGACAGTTAGTGAGACCCCATCTGGATTACTGCATGCAATTCTGGAGACCCCATCTCTGCAAAGACATAGACAGAGTGGAGGCTGTTCAGAGGAGGGCAACCAAAATGGTGCAAGGTCTGCACCAGAAGACATACGAGGAGATAATAAAGCAGCTTAATATGTATACCCTTGAGGAAAGGAGGGAGAGGGGGACATGACAGAAACTTTCAAGTATCACAAGGGAATTGACAAAGTGCAAGAGGGTACCATCTTTCAGAAGAAGAGATGTGCAAGAACAAGAGGCACAATTTGAAGATAGAGGGGAGACAGCTCAGAGGTAATGTTAGAAAATATTTTTTCACAGAGAGAGTTGTAGATGCATGGAACAGCCTTCCTGAGGAGGTTGTGGAGTCAGGAACAGTGGGAAAATTCAAGAATGCCTGGGACAGGCATAAGGCAATTCTAGTGGGGGGCAGGAGGAAGTAAGCTGTTGATTAACTAGAATCTGCAGCTTATCCATCAGGTAGGGAAATGGGCAGACTGGGTGGGCCAAGCGGTCCTTATCTGCTGTCAAATTCTATGTTTCTATGTTTCTGTGTTTCTATTAAGACTATGTGCATTAAACATCAGTATTCTTAAGTTGTCTCTGTGTCTAAAATGTTTCTTTGTAGTCCCACTACGTAAATTGTGACAATTACCCCACGGTTAGTTTAAACTGTCAGCTTGTGTTGCCTTTTTATGTTTGTTGCCAACAGCATTGCCCCATGCTTATTTAAGTGAAGTCCATCTCTCCAGTATAAATGTTGTTTATTATTAAAAGTAGGCCAGTTATCTATATGCACAATCCCATTATCCTTACATAAGTTTGATAGTCTGGCATTAATCCTTTGAATGGTTGAATTTTTTTCATTGTGTGCACTGTTTTTGTCTTTTTTTTTACCAGGAGAGAGACACACTAAACAGAAAACTTGTATACAGGTGCGACCTGGGAGCACAAGGAAGTTAAGTGACTGGGGGGCTGTGGGATTCAAACCCAGGTCTCCAGGTTTGCAGCTCAGAGCTTTAAACTACTGCACTATACTGCCTCCTTGGAATGGGTAAGTTGTTAGATATAAAGACTTTGTGCCCATTATTTTTTAAAGCAGTCCCCAAAACTATTAATTCATGGCATATATCTTTTTTGTGTTCTTTCCTATGTCATCTGTCCCCACATGAAGGGTAACAGTGGAGCCACATGGGATATCCATAATACGTGCACCAGGGTAACATAATACCATTGTGTTCATTGTCTGTCCCGCAAATATGGGTATTGATAAATCTTATAATAAAGTCACCAAGTATTAAATTGTGTGCCCTTTCATCAGTTTGGCCTAAATACATATTTTGGGGATTATAATTTCTCTCAGACATGTGGAAAGGTCCTGAGTTATCCCTGTTCAAATGTTGTCACATATTTAATGTGCTAGTAGGTTGCTCATTAGTAGACTGGGCATATATCAGACTGTTACTGCATGGCTGTTCATCATTTTGTAAGGGCAAATATCTATTAGATGTATCAATGTTAAAAGGTTTCAATCTCCTCCTGACAGTAACCTGTGGTCTAACTAGTATGGGGTGGTTGGTGGTGTCTTTAATATTCTTATTTTGAGGTCCATACTCATTTAAATCACCTTGGGTAATATACTTTTCACGTGTCCTTTTTTTGTTAGTGAGAGTCACTTTCCTGTTCAATCGTGTCAACAAACGCTTGTATTTTTGCAATTTCTTTTGAAATCAGGTAATTCATTTTTCAGCTTCTCATTCTCTGCTTGAAATATACCCAAAAGTTCTCATTCAGGGTATATAAAGTCAGAAGTATTTCTTTCACCATACTTATTTTGTAAGTACATACCACAGACGGTACATAACAAGAGTAAGCATCACCTTGAAATGTACTTAATATACCCTCCATAGTACCACTTTGGTTAATCTCTCCCATTTTGTATTTATATTTTTTGCTTTGAATGTTTTGTTGACCTGTTCTCTCACTACCTTTAAGTGTGACACACAGTAGATGAAGGGCACTAACTAATAGACCACCATTTACAGTACAAAGATCTTTCACATTAACGATGGAATACAACTATCACAACCTGCTTTATTTATCCTCTTTTGCTACCCCCTTGGCTACCCCGTCCTCTATCAGTGACTTTGTTCCCCTCACTGTCTTTCCTGCTTTCCTCTGTGTTACTTGATATATCTCTTTGTTTTCCTTTCTCTGCATTTCCTAACACCTTCTGAAGGCCACTATTTTTCCTTCACCACTTTGGCCATTTCCCTAGAGAACCAAAACAGTCTCTCTTTCCTTCTGCTTTTACTCACTTTCTTCACAAAGAGGCTGGTTGCTTTAATTATGCCCTCCCTTATTTTTCCACAGTGTACCTCTACCCCTTCCTGGCAATCCCTTCTATGAGGCAGTTTCTGAGGCAGTATCCTATTTCTTTAAAATCCGCCCTTGTAATGTCTAGCACCCCTGTCCTTGTGTGGTTTGCCACTGTTCCTGTCTAAATGTTAAACCACACTGTACAGTGATCACTGGTACCTATGGGATTGCCCACTGTGATGTCTACAATGACATCACTGTTTGTAAACACTTTGTCCAGCACTCCTCCATTCTTAGGGAGTTCTTTGACTAGCTGCCTGAGAAAAGCACCATGTAGGGAGTCAAGGATGACTGTGCTCCTTGACAAAGGTGCAGCTGGAAGGCTCCAGTCATATATGGCAGACTGAAGAACCCAATTAGCAGCACCTCCCACCCTTACTGTACTTGCCATCCTGATGATTGCTTCCCTAACAATCTTATCAAACTCCTCTCCCTCTGCTGGAGGACTGTATACCACCCCTGTATGGATAGCATCCCCAGCACCTGTCTCCAGGATGACTCATAGCACCTTCAGCCATTCCTTTTCCTCCGGGTGCCCCTTCAGTTCCATGGCCTTGACTCCCTCCCTTACTTATAGTACAGTACATCCTTGCCTTCTCCCTTCTCTTTCTTTCCTGAACAGAGAGTAGCTTAGTATGGCCATATCCTAGTTGTAGCTGTCAATACATCACAACTACGATAAGCCACCATATCCCACCTAGCCTCACCATGATGGCCTCCAGATCTGGAATTTTGTTTCCCAGACATTGGTGCACATGGCTCTCCATACCATATTCATTCCCAGCCTGCTTCCTTGCTGCCACCCCCTTACCTGTGCTATTCCTGATGATCTTCCTGACCACCTCTTCCCTTGTTATCATCTCCATCACCTGTCTCCCTGCCCTGGTGGAGCTTACTCCCCTTGAGCCCTCCTTCCCTGCTGCTTCATCATCTGGGAGGGGCGCAATTGTTGGCAACCATAGTTCTACAGCCTCTCCATGGCTAGTTTAAATGCTCATCCAAGTAGCATTTAAACCTCCCACTAAGGTCTGTGGTCTCCTTCCTGGAAGGATACAGGCTATCTCCCCTATAGAGGCTCATTTCTTTCCAGGTTGGCCCCCTGTCTTAGTGTAGCTGAAGCCTTCCTCCATGTAAAATGCCTTCAACTAATTATCCAAAGCCCTGGTATGGAGTGCCCTTTACTCTCTCCAACTGTATATACTGTAAGTAACACCTCAGTAAATGTGATCATGTATGCCACCTGCTTGAGGCCCCCCCTGAAATTTCACTACACTATCCCTATCCTATTCCTTGGTAGGTTATGTGTCTCCAGGTGGACAATAATACCTAGTGCCTTCCTATCTCCTGCTGCCCTTGCAATCCTCTGGATCTGCTCTATAGAATATCCCAGCTAAGATGCAAAATCTCAGTTTCCAGTGGGATCCTACTTCTGCCCATTTCTGCAGCTGGGGTGACTGAATCATCAAGAGGTTAAGTGACTTGCTCAAGGTCAATCTGTGAGTATTTGGCTCAAGCAGGATTTGAACATGTGATCTCTTGCTTCCCAAGCCAGAGCTTTAATCTATAAACCACACTGGCTCCCTATCTATTCTATGGATTTGTCAACGTATGAAATGAACTCATCTATGTAGCCTTTGTTCTGCAGTGTACAATGTAGATAACTATCTTGTTGTATTTATTTCTTTGTTGTGTGTACTGTTTTTAATACATTCTGGTACACATCTTTCAGCACAGACATAAGAAAATGTTACTGCTATCATTCAGGTACATGTGCACAGACACACTCACACACAGACACACACACACTAGACAAGCACAACGTGGCAGTCAGCACATAGTTTGTGTGCAGCCCATATCACTCTTATTGTGATAGCAACTATCAGCCAGCTATGCAGCATAGATAGAATTCCTATACTTGGTGAAATCCCACATTTAAGTCTCCTAAATATTTCTGACACCACATATGGGAATTTTGCATTTTGCTACATCCCAGCAGCATAAATACAATATGCACACCTGTTTATATGTAAATTTAAGTCCCCCCAAATTCTCTGACTCTACTTATGGGTATTTTTTGTTATACTGCCACACCATCGTAGAGGGACTCCCCATACCTGTTTAAATACCAGATTTATGCCTCCAAATTTGTTCAACTCCACAGATGGGCATTTTGCCTTGTCCCATCAGCACAGAAGCAATCTCTATACCTTTTTTACCTTTTATTTATTTATTTTCAAAGAAAGATAACAAAAAAGACAGACATAACTGTCTATTACTAATACAAAAAGAATAATACAGAAAATCACCCCAAAAACCCTAACTTATACCCCAATAACTTGGAAAAATTAGGCATAATAAATAAAAAAATACATTTAGAAAAGATCAAATCCCTTAAGATGTGAGGAATTCAAATATTAATATGAACAAATCGAAGGGCAAGAAGCCCTATTTAAGAACTAAAATGTTTTTCTTACTAACAGTGCAATAATTCAAGCACTATGCTGTACAGTAAATACAAAATTTAGCAACCCTTGAAACGGGAGATTATATTATTATGTATTAATATAGTTTTAAGCAGATTATGTTAAAAATTGAAGAGAAGTACAAGGTTAAGCTAAATAATACATTAAATGATTCATTATACCTCACTAAGGGCTCACTTTCTATAGATCAGGGGTAGCTCTGACATAGAGATCTGCAGGAGGGGGCCAAAAAGGGGCTGTAATCACTAAAGGAGTACAAAAGAAGCACTCACTGATGTTTTTCCTGATTATCTGAATGCTCCTCCCCATTGGGCAGGAAAAGGAAGCTGTGCCATTTTCAATTACCTGCCTGACCCATGTATCACGTGACCAGTCTCCTTCAATCTACTCCCAGCTTGTGCCACCCATCACTCTCACGTCCCAGAGAATGAGTGGATCTGAGCAGGAGTCAAACAGGTAACTACTGGCATGTCTGGAATCTGCAGGTGTCCACAGGTAAAAGAAGGCCCACTGGCAGCTCCGCCAGTCTGGCAAGATAAGGTGCAGTGCCCATTAGCTTGCAGTTGCCTGTGTTGGAAGTTACTAGAGGAGGGATAAGTAGTACCTGCAGGGAAATAACAGTCCTTACATGCAGTTAGTGCCTGTTTTTGGAAATATGGGAAGCACCCTATCTGGGGGTAGGGGTACTGAAACTGTTGAGGAAAAGTAGAAAGGGAAAGGTTAAGTAGAAAGCAGGCAGAAGGGTACAAGAGGTGATATACAAAAGTTAGTAAGAGGGAAAGCAAGGAAAAAAGAGGAATGCAAGAAACACTCTATCTAGGGTAGGGTGACAAGGAAAATACCAATAGAAAGTTTAGTCAGGAAGGGACCAAAGCAACAGGAAGAGGGCACTAGAGGAAAGGCACAGCTGGTAGTAGTAGCAGAGCAAAACATAAAGGCAATTATGGGAGTGGTGAAGTGCACTGGATGTGGAACTGCAGTTTTCCAGAAGACTTTCTGAAGACTGAGGAGCTGCCGCATCAGCATACACCTTTTTGGGTTCTGTGAGGTCACTGGTCTCTGGGCTGACCTCATTAGGATCCAGAGGACCTCCTTCCCCACTAAGGGGCCACCAAGTCTACCACTATTACCCAGAGGTTGCCTAGATGAAGGATGGCTGGCTGGACTGTGGTGAGCTCTGGGAGGGGGAGTGTGGCATATCAAGGGCATATTCCTCATCCTGTGCCATTACAAAATTCTTTCACCTTTCTGGTGGGACAGGACTGCCAGGAAGAGGCAAATGTAGTAGTGGCAAGGGAGGATATGGGGTTCTCCCATAAAGTAGACCCCAAGGTGGAAGGTAGAGGACTCCTACAGAGGAGGAAGCACATTCTGGTGGGGGGGGGGCTTGATTGCTAAGAGGAAGATTTAGGAACAGGAATGGGGTTGAGTAGGAAATAAGGTGCCTACTTGGCACCATGGCTCTGAGGAATGGGCAGCAGATCCTAAGGATCACTAGGGCAGCAGGGCAGGGGGGAACTGGATATCATTGTCCGCTTGGAGTCTAATGACCTAGCAAAGAAAGGGGTAGGGATTGTGCAGAGTGAGTTCAGGGAACTGGGGAGGGGTCTAAGACAAGTAGCACACACAGTGGCTTTTCCTGAGGTGCTGTGTGTCTACAACAAAGGTGAGGATACATTACTCTGCACCAGGAACTTCAACTTGTGGCTAAAAGAATGGTGCAGAGAAGAGGGGCTCTGCTACATTGGGAAATGGGTACTAACCAAAGGGATATGGACCTATACAGAGGTGATGGCCTGCATCCATCTGAGAGGGGAACCTCAGCCCTAAGTGGATGGTGCAAACAGGGTGTGGATGACACTGGGCCCTATGCACTAATGGGCAGGTTATACACACCTGAGGCACGTAACCCACCCATGCAGCTCCTCACCTGTGGACAGGTGTGCACTGGTTGCAATTCACTACTGGCCGCCACCTGTCTATGGCCCTGTCCCCCCAGTGCACAGGTCCACATAGAGTGGTCGGGGAGGTGTAGCAGACCCAGCTGGGCATCCAATCAGATGCCTACCTTGGGTCCACAGTGGATCACTCGCACAGCTGGGTGTGGGTGCGGGTGCATGAACTGCACTCGCAGATACCTGGACTGATGTGGAAATGCCCCTCCAGGCTCAGGTCCTCTGGCAATGCCCCTGGTGCGCCAGGGAAACCCACTCCACCCTCCCCAGCCCAAGGCACCCTGGCACCCTTGTAACAAGGCACCCCCCACCACACACACACCACACATTGGTGTGCCTGCCACCCCATGCAGGTGATCCCCAAACCCCATACCCCTAACCCTACACCTGTGGTCTGTGGTGCCCCCCCAGCACTGACAATCCCTTCACATACGTGCACGTGTACTGGGAGACTGATGACCAGCAGCACAACCCTCTGCACACCTCACAGCTGCTGGCCATTTGACCTGCATGGGCACACATTGGCTGCATGCTCCTGCATAGATCAGATGGCCAGTGGTCATGGAGGTGTGCAGAAGGCTGTGCCTCTGACTGTCAGGCCCCCAGTAAGTGAAGGGGTTGTCGGTGCTGGGGGGTGATTGTCCGTGCCCCTCTGGGTGCCATGCCAGCACCACTGGGTGATGGGCTGCTTGAGCACAGCAGCACAACCATGGGGGCATCAGCAGTGGGGGTAGGGATCACTCTGTGGAGTCCTGGGAGGTCTGCCAGGAGGTACAAGGTCAGTGCTGGCTACAGCTGTGTGTGTGGGGGCCTACTGCCTGCCGCTCTTGTACCCATTCTCCAGTTCGGTGTGCACAGAGGTTGGGCATGTAGGGGCACTTATGGCAGGGCTTTCCCTGGTGTACCTGCCAACCCCCATGCACCCTGGTGCACAACACTACTTGCCATGATGCATGTAGTGCTGGCATGCCCCCGGCATGTTGCTGTATGCACGGCCAGGGGACTGGGCACACAACTGTCTTGTGCCTGGTTTGTAAATGTCGTGTGAAAGTTCTGCTGTTCAACAGCCCCAAAAAACAGTTTCTTTGCCACTTCATAGCAAGAAAATAGTTAGGACGTTTGGGCTGAAATTTGTAGAGTGGCAAAGACTTGCCCACAGATGTGTGGTTTGATGATTTGGTGAAAACATTTGCAATGGTTCCATAGTTACAGTACTCTGAAGTTGCACATTTTCCATAGGACAACATAGTGGTGGCCGTGGCATCTTTCAGCGCATATATCTCAAAAACGGTTTGAGATACAGATTTTTCGCTAAGTGCAGCTTAGTACACCTGATGTATGGTGGTGGCCAGGTTATGAATACAACTGCAGCGGAATTTTTTCCACAGTTGCTATGCTTACTGAGATATTACACAGAAACATAGAAACATAAAACCATAGAAGTAGATGGCAGATAAGGACCGCAAGGCCCATCCAGTCTGCCCATTTCTTATTGTACCTTATGAATGTGCCATCAGCCTTTGCTCTGTCAATGGCCTATCTATTCATACTCATCTGTATTGCTCCCTTATACCTATCCCATGCCTGTTTGAAGCCTGCACTGCATTCATATCCACTACTTCCTAAGGTAGGCCATTCCATGCATCCACCACCCTTTCTGTGAAAACAAACTTCCTCACGTTACCCCTTAATCAGCCTCCCTCTAATCTCATGCTGTGTCTTCTTGTCCTGCTATTTTTCTTATATTGAAACATGTTAGACTCTTTCATATTGTTAATGCCCTTAAGGTGTTTGCATGTTTCAATTATATCACCTTTCTCCCTCCTTTGCTCTAGGGTATACATACTGAGCTAGGTTAATCTGTCTTCATATGTTTTCTGATGCAGTCCCTGAACCATGTCGGTTGCTCTTCTCTGGACTGCCTCAATTTGGTTACTGTCCTTGTGTAGGTGTGGCCTCCAGTACTGCACGAAGTACTCCAGATGGGGCCTAACCAGTGTCTTGTAAAGAGGGATTATTAGGGCTGGAGATATACTTGGATGCATAGGGAGAGGCATCAGCAGCAGAAAACAGGAAGTTGTTATCCCTCTGTACAGACAGTTGGTGAGACCCCATCTGGAGTTCTGCATCCAGTTCTGGAGACCCCATCTCTGCAAGAACATAGACAGGATAGAGGCAGTCCAGAGGAGGGCAACAAAATGGTGCAGGGTCTGCAAGAGAAGCCGTATGAGGAGAGACTAAAGGAGCTTAATATGTATACCCTTGAGGAAAGAAGGGAGAGGGGAGGCATGATAAAAACTTTTAAGTACCTCAGTGGAATCAACAAAGTCCAAGAGGGTAGCATCTTTCAGAAAAAGAGATGTGCAAGAACAAGGAGACACAATTTAAAGATGGGTGGGCAGTTCAGGGGAAATGTGAGGAAGTATTATTTCACAGAGAGGGTAGTGGATGCATGGAACAGCCTTCCTGAGGAGGTTGTGGGGTCTAAAACTGTGGAAGAATTCAAGAATGCATGGGACAGACATAAGGCAATTCTTGTGGGGGGGTAGGAAGAAATAGGCTGTTGGTTAACTAGGACCTGCAGCCTATCCTGTTGGTAGGGAAATGGGCAGACTAGGTTGGCCAAGCGGTCCTTATCTGCTGTCAAAGTCTATGTTTCTATGTTTCCATTACCTCCCTCTTCTAACTTGTGATACCCCTACTAATACACCCCAACATCCCTCTAGCCTTTCCTACTGCTTTAGTCATCTGCTTGGGTGATCTCAGGTCATCGGTGATGATAATGCCCATGTCTCTTTCTTCCATTGTGACTGCCAGCAACTTCCCTCCCAGCATATAGGTGGCTTCAGGGTTTCTCTTCCCTATGTGCATGATCTTGCACTTCTTTGTCTTAAACCCCAGTCATCACTCTTCTGACCATTTTGCTTGTTTATCCAGATCTCTTCTCATTCTGCCCACCCCATCTGGATCATCTACTGTGTTGCAGATCTTGGTGTCATCTGCAAACAGACAAACCTTATCCTCCATCCATCTGCAATGTCACTGATGAAGATATTGAAGAGGACTGGCCCCAGGACTGATCCCTGAGGTACCCCACTTGTGACTTGCATCTCTTTTGACTGTATACCGTTTACCACCACTCTCTGTTTTCTGGCTGCTAACCAGTTTGCCACCCAGTTGACCAATGTCTGACGCACCCTGAGCTTGCCCAGCTTATTAATCAATCTTCTATGTGGAACAGTATCAAAAGCTTTGCTGAAGTCAAGGTAGGCAACATCAACTGCTCCCACTTGGTCCACCACTCTGGTTACCCAGTCAAAGAAATCTATGAGATTAGTTTGATAGGACCTTCCTTTTGTAAACCCATGCTGTCTTGGATCCTGTGTGCCTATGGATTCCAGGTGTTGCACTATCCTTTCCTTAAGGAGTGTCTCGCCCACTACCGAGGTAAGACGGACTGGTCTGTAGTTCCCTGCCTCCTCCCTGTTACCACTATTGTGGAGCAGGATCACATGAGCCCTTCTTCAGACTTCTCCAGTCTTCTGGGACCTCTCCTGTGCTTAGAGACTCACTAAACATTATTGCCAAATAAGTGTTACAAAGGTTACTTGGATTCTCTCTAGGTCTGCACTATGTGTCTATATTGATGGGCAGGTGGGAGCACAGGGTCCGTGAGGCCCTGCACTCCCACATATGGATCCAATTATGGGAGTGCAGAGCCCTACATTATGCAGTAGATGTGTAGCATAAAAATATCTGTACACTTATATATAGATGGCCCACATAAAAATCAGAGACAATTACAAAATGTATGCATGATGGGAGCGCAGCGCCCAGAAGGCCCTACATTCCCACAATCACGATATCAGCAACATTACACTTTCTCAAAGAAAAGGGAAATTCATTGCAAAAAACTCCATTAATGCATCAGTTAGGGTTCTCATTACAGGGAAAAAAGTTTGGAAATTCGATGTTAGAGTTACCAACTCTACCTTCAACCCCCACCCTCCACACACCAACAGGCTTGGGGTGTGTCTTGGGGTTGTTGGGCCTAACTCTCACCCGAATCTCCTAAACTGTACCATCTCAGTTTCCTTACAAATGGAATGGGGTGAGATTTGGGCCCAATGACCCCAAGGCACACTCCAATGCCTATTGGTGTGTGAAGAGTAGGGCAGGGTAGGGTTGGTAACCCTAACATCGAATTTTCAAACTTTTGTCTCTGTAATTACAACACTAACTGATGCATTAACAGAGTTCATATACATATATATATATTTATACTATTTCAAAATTGAAGTTTTTGTTCTTGCAAGGTTATGTCCTTGAATAAAATAAAAAATACTTATTTGTGTATACACATTATTACAGTTTCTACATATTTTGCATTTTAGGCAAACATATATTTTGAATCTAACGAACATATATATTCTGAGTTACTTACACCTTCTCATGTTTGATTTCTCTTGTAAGATGCTAAATAAATAAAAAAATATATATATTCATAACATAGTTTTAAATTATACCCACATAGGAAAGAACTATATTTTGTTAATATGTAGAATATATCTGGATATGCCCCAAAATATCACATATTTAAGATACTGTGTATGTGCATTTTTTTCCAGTTATAATTTAGATATTTGCAGAATTCAATGAGATATGTCTTATACATGGTGTTGATAAACTAAATGTATGTTTTGTTATACTATCACAGAACATATTTTGTTTTATTTTTTAAATGTTTTTATGGACTCTGATGAAAAATCATTAGAGTTTTATGTGAGCATAATTTTACTCTGTAATTTCTACAATAAGTGTATGTTAGTAACCATATATTTTCAAAATACAGTATTAGAGATGTATATTCTGAGATATTTTTCCTATATGATACAATGGGTTTGGCCTGATATATATCTGGAAAGTATCTAATATATGTATTACATAGCAAATAAATATGTTTTATAGGTTATAAATATGACTGGAATATATATTACATACACCTTTATAATATCTATAGACTACATTCTATGGGCCCCATATTCAAAGGTCCCAGGCTGCAGCAAACATGTGCCTGCACCACACAACTGAGATGCACCTGGCACAAAATAATGGTATATTCAAACATTGTGCCATAAGATGCAATTGTGCATGTCTGACTGAATATCCCGAACATGCACAATCACACAGTTGGAGATGCGTGGTTTGGCAGGTGACTTGCGATCTGTGTAGAGCACAGGGAAATGCACAATGCAAAGTCACTTTTGCGTGGAGCACAAAATTGCAATATTCAGCTAGGATATGCAGATGACCTCACTGCACATTCTGAGACCGTTTCCCACATGCACATCTCATTACTGGAATGTATTCAGGCCATTTGCATACCCAAGGCGTGCACAGTTCCAGCTTTGCAGGGCTTCCCCACCACTCCACAAAAGTGAACAGGAGGTACTCCAGCTGGGCAGGCAGGTGTGATGGAATGTTTGTGTGAGGGTGGGTGGACTGCATTGGCCTGGGTACAGTGCTATTACCCATAATCATATACAGGGTCAGACTGTGGTACAGGGGGCCTACCTGGGCAAGCAACAGGGGAGGGCACAGGGTGATACAGGCTGATCGGTATACCACATGCATGCGATAACCCACACCATATGCAGTGTACCATCATCTGTAGTGCCCTACACACCCCTGTATGTCAGGAACATGGTCATAACTGTAAGGAATGACAGTATGCAGAAGGTGGCCAGGTACCCAAGTGGATGGGTCCGATCTATGTGCACCTATGGTGTACCACTGTGGGTATGTGCTACAAGGCAGTCCCTGGCCCATACCATGCTGCCACTAGTACCACCAGGCTGCCTGGGTACCATTGCCTGAGATATCACCCTGGGAGCATGCGACTACTGGGTGGCACCCAGCAGGCCACATAGGAACAGGCCATTGCCACTGGTGCATGTGCTGCAGTGTAGCCATCTGATCTGCATGTGTGCCTGGGGGGGGCAACCAATAGCACTGGCATGTGACTGCTGGGTGTCCATATCCTGGGGGTGGTGTGGGGGATGGGTCTCTGGGTGGTGCCCATGGTATGCCAGTATCTGTGTCTTTGGGTACATCCATTCTGGCATGACTGCTGTGTATGGGTCCCTGGTTCACATCCTGGTGCACCTCCGAGAGCTGTCTCAGGGTCACCTGTCTGCAGTTCTTCAGCCTGCCTGTGGTTGGCCAGCTGATTTAGGCCATCCCCTGACATGCCTAACCTTGCACAGAGCATTTTTGAGATGCGCGGCAGAGATGCTGCACATTTTGGCTGAATTTACAGATGCTCGTCATATTCATGTATATGCCCCCTTTTTTTGCACTGCATACATTATGTCTGCAAGATTGCACATTTGGATATGTGTGACACATCTCTCCATTAAGAACATAGTGGTTCCGCCCAGTTTCTGGGATGAGCCACGCATCTCCATTTTGGGCAATGCATCTCCTTTGAAAATGTGGGCCTATAAATATATATATATATATATATATATATATACATACACACAGTATATGTATTGAATGCACTATTTCAACTTATCTTCTTACAGTAAAGTATGTATGCAAGCAAAGAAGGCAGCTTCAGAATGTAGTGGTGCTTACAACATAAATGTAAACAGCACTATAACTGTAAACAGCACCCATGGTAAAAGTTAAGGATGCACACACAGATATCAGACCATCCAGAACACAGTTCTTAGATTTTCCACCACAATGTTTATTTATACAAAAAAATAAAATGTTGTAAAACAAAAGCCAAAAGTAGCAATAGTAAAACACAGACCTCCGCACTGGATTGACATTTTATGCCGTTATTGCACTTTTCTAGATCTTTGCGAAATCTCAGTCCTGTGGGGAGGTTTGCTTTTTACTGTTGCTACTTTTGGTTTTAGTGTTACAATGTTTTCACTATTGTACAAATAAACTTTGTGATGGAAAATCCAAGATGTGCATTCTGGAGCTTCTGGTCCAATGTGAGTGAGTGAGTGAGTGAGTGAGTGAGTGAGTGTGTGTGTGTGTGTGTGTGTGTGTCTGCTTAACTTCTGCTGTGAGTAAAAAATGTATCTTGTTTGCTTGCAAGATACAGTAGGTGAAGAATACATGTAGAATATATATTTTTATATATGTCAAATATATTTTTGTAAATGCCTGCTATTTTAGTGCACATATTTGCATAACTAATTCACATATTTCAAAGTACAGTTTATCAACCACAATCATGGTAATTTCTATTTTAAAATAATTTTGAATTGACAGCATTAGCTTAAAGACCAGAGGGAAAGGTAAACAGGGAAAAACAAGTACATGTATGTAGGAACTCACTTTGACAATGAAAGAGGTATGGTATGAATACCAATTTGAGCGTTTGTGAATTGTTAGACCAGGAAGTAAATCTTATGTGTTAGTATACAATAATTACTGGCCTCCATTTTTTTTCATAGAGAAAGCCGGTTACAATTTGCCATTATAACCAGCTCAGCTGGTTATAACAGCAAACACATGGCTGATTTCCCTATGACCACGCACGCACCAGTCACTGGTCTTCCGTAACAGTAGAGCCGCGTACCTCAGTGCCCCTTGCTATCGGCACTAACATCATTTTTTTTAGTGAAAAAAAGAAAAGAATGTCTAGGATCCAAAACCAAAAGGGAAACATTACTAGCATGCGAGTTTTCCTGTCCGCATTCATGCGCCCCTGCCAGTAGAACTCCAGACTTCTTCAAGCCGGAAGGACAACACAGAAGCCACTCAGCAGTAAGTTTGATGAAGAAAACTAAGACAAATACACCAACAAAATGTTTTTTCCCTGAACAAGTGGGGCACTGTTAACCTGGCAGACTACGGAGAATGCAGAATCCCGACTGGTCCGCAGCTGCCTGAAAACCAGTCTATTTGCTTATTTTCTATAATTCCTAAGGTGAAAAAATGCATGCCAGCAATTATAAAAAATAAAACATGGGGTGGCCTGTGTAAAACTTGATTTTACACACACCGTCGTTGTGGGATGCTTTTTACAAACCCCTCGGGCTTTGCCCTCAGGGTTTATGTAGCATCCCACAACTCGGGTGTGTGTAAAATCTCGTTGCACATGCCACCCCATATATTATTCTCTATGTTATAATCTGTAAATCTGTGTTAAAGGTGCATCATTAAATGATAATTCTGCTGTGGATAGATCTGGCATGACTGCTGTGTATGGGTCCCTGGAGCACATCCTGGTGCACCTCCGAGAGCTGTCTCAGGGTCACCTGTCTGCAGTTCTTCAGCCTGCCTGTGGTTTGCCAGCTGATTTAGGCCATCCCCTGACATACCTAACCTTGCACAGAGCATTTTTGAGATGCTTGCAGAGATGCTGCACATTTTGGCTGAATTACAGATGCTCGTCATATTCATGTATATGCCCCCTTTTTGCACTGCATACATTATGTCTGCAAGATTGCACATTTGGATATGTGTGACACATCTCCATTAAGAACATAGCGGTTCCCCAGTTTCTGGGATGAGCCACGCATCTCCATTTTGGGCAATGCATCTCCTTTGAAAATGTGGGCCTATAAGTGTATATATATATATATATATATATATACACACACAGTATAAATATATATATATGTATTGAATGCACTATTTCTACTTATCTTCTTACAGTAAAGTATGTATGCAAGCAAAGAAAGCTGCTTCAGAATGTAGTGGTGCTTACAACATAAATGTAAACAGCACTATAACTGTAAACAGCACTCATGGTAAAAGTTAAGGACGCACACACAGATATCAGACCATCCAGAACACAGTTCTTAAATTTTCCACCACAATGTTTATTTATACAAAAAAATAAAATGTTGTAAAACAAAAGCCAAAAGTAGCAATAGTAAAACACAGACCTCTGCACTGGATTGACATTTTATGCCGCTATTGCACTTTTCTCGATCTTTGCGAAATCTCAGTCCTGTGGGGAGGTTTGCTTTTTACTGTTGCTACTTTTGGTTTTAGTGTTACAATGTTTTCACTATTGTACAAATAAACTTTGTGATGGAAAATCCAAGATGTGCATTCTGGAGCTTCTGGTCCAATGTGAGTGAGTGTGTGTGTGTGTGTGTGTGTGTGTGTGTGTGTGTGTCTGCTTAACTTCTGCTGTGAGTAAAATATGTATCTTGTTTGCTTGCAAGATACAGTAGGTGAAGAATACATGTAGAATACATATTTTTATATATGTCAAATATATTTTTGTAAATGCCTGCTATTTTTGTGCATGTATTTGCATAACTAATTCACATATTTCAAAGTACAGTTTATCAACCACAATCATGGTAATTTCTATTTTAAAATAATTTTGAATTGACAGAATTAGCTTAAAGACCAGAGGGAAAGGTAAACAGGGAAAAACAAGTACATGTATGTAGAAACTCACTTTGACAATGAAAGAGGTATGGTATGAATACCAATTTGAGCGTTTGTGAATTGTTAGATCAGGAAGTAAATCCTATGTGTAAGTATACAATAATTACTGGCCTCCATTTTTTTCATAGAGAAAGCCAGTTACAATTAGCCATTATAACCAACTCAGCTGGTTATCACAGCAAACACGTGGCTGATTTCCCTATGACCACGCACGCACCAGTCACTGGTCTTCCATAACAGTAGAGCCGCGTACCTCAGTGCCCCTTGCTATCGGCACTAACGTCATTTTTTTTAGTGAAAAAAAGAAAAGAATGTCTAGGATCCAAAACCAAAAGGGAAATATTACTAGCATGCGAGTTTTCCTGTCCGCATTCATGCGCCGCTGCCAGTAGAACTCCAGACTTCTTCAAGCCGGAAGGACAACACAGAAGCCACTCAGCAGTAAGTTTGATGAAGAAAACTAAGACAAATACACCAAAAAAATGTTTTTTCCCTGAACAAGTGGGGCACTGTTAACTTGGCAGACTACGGAGAATGCAGAATCCCGAATGGTCCGCAGCTGCCTGAAAACCAGTCTATTTGCTTATTTTCTATAATTGCTAAGGTGAAAAAATGCATGCCAGCAATTATAAAAAATAAAACATGGGGTGGCCTGTGTAAAACTTGATTTTACACACACCGTTGTTGTGGGATGCTTTTTACAAACCCCTCGGGCTTTGCCCTCAGGGTTTATGTAGCATCCCACAACTCGGGTGTGTGTAAAATCTCGTTGCACATGCCACCCCATATATTATTCTCTATGTTATAATCTGTAAGTCTGTGTTAAAGGTGCATCATTAAATGATAATTCTACTGCAGATATCTAAATGGTTACTAAAAGAGGAATTCCACATGGACAGTTACAGATGTTACATTAAGATTAATCTGTTGTCTTTTTGTCTAGGTATTTTAAAATATTTTTACAATACATAAATTTTAAAAAATATTTTAGATATATGTCAATGACATAAAAAAGTATATCTATTAAATTATATTATGCACTTTTAATAAATATATCATGGAAATATATTTGTCGCAGATATTCTGCAAATAAATCAGATATTTCGCATCTACTTCAGACATATGATGAAAATATATTTTCAAATGTAATCAAACATTTATCTGAAATATACCTTTGCAAATATATCTAAAATATATATGTGTTTCCACGTGGGTGCAGCCTCTGCAAGAAGAAGAGACATCCTAGACTCCCTGCAGTGGGCATCTCTCAGGCAACTAGTCAGAGAACTAACTCATTATGGGGCAATACTGGACATGGTGTTCAAAAACAGGGACAATATTGTAGACTTCAAGGTGGGAGGCCACCAGGGGTCCAGTGATCACTATACAGTGTGATTGAACATAAGTATGGCAGCAGAAGCAAACCCACATAGACTAGAGTTCTGGACTTCAGGAGGACAGATTTTAAAAAAATGGATGAATGCCTTAGACAACCTATTGGGGGGGGGGTGGCCTGTATGGGGAGGAGAAATACTGGGCCAAATTAAGAGACAGCATAGGGAAGGCAACAAACCTCAGCATGAAGTAGTGAGCCAATATGAGAGAAAAAAAGAAGAGACTGCCATGGTTCTAAAGCGAAGTGGCTGCAAAGGTTATGCTAAAAGGACAGCATTCAGGAGGTTCAAAGAGATGCAGACAGAAGAGGATAGGGAGGTGTACAAGGAGAAGAAAAGGCAAGCAGGGATAGCAGTGAGGTGTGAAAAGTTGCAGACTGAGGAAAGGATAGTGCAAGGGTTAACAAGGGGGGACAAGGCCTTTTTATGTACATTAGTGAAAAGAGGAAGACAAGGGATGGGATTGTGAGGTTAAGAAGGGTTGGGGGGGTAATGTGCTGATGAGGCTCAGGAAAAGCAGATATCCTGAATTGATAGCTTTGTTTAGTATTCACAGAGGACTTGGAGGGGGATGGACCATGTAAAAGCAGCAGAAACACTGGGCTGACTGAGGTACACAAAACTCTATTCACATAGGACAAAGTCCTAAGAGGACTTGTGAATCTGAAAGTGGACAAAGCTATGGGGCCAGACAGGGTACATCCTAGGGTTCTGATGGAGCTCATGGAGGCACTGGCTGCACCTCTGACAGCCTTATTTAACAACTCACTGGAAACAGGAGTGGTTCCAGATGACTGGAGGAGGAGGAGAAGAGATGTGATCTTGCTTCATAAAAGCAGCAGCAAGGAGGAAGCTGGTAACTATAGGCAGTTTAGTCTGACTAGAGAAGCTAATGGAGACACTTTTAAAGGAGAGGCTTGTGGAGTATCTTGATGCCAGCAGGTTGTGAGACCTGAGGTAGCATGGTGTTGCAGTGGGGTGCGGTAATGTCAGATGAAGCTAACTGATTTCTTTGACTAAGGAAACCAGGGAAATAGATCAAGGTGGGGCAGTGGACATGCCCTACTTAGACTTCAACAAGGCCTTCAACACTGTACCACACTGGAGGTACATAAGTAAACTGGGAAGTTTGTGGATGGGTCCTAAGGTGGATAACTGGGTGTGAAATTGGTTGCTGGACCGGAGACAGTGAGTAGTGTTACACACCATTAACTCAAAGAGGTGAAAATGATCATCAGGGTACCTCAAGGTTCAGTACTGGGACCAGTCCTCTTTAATGTCTGTATACGTGACAGTGCAGAACAGCTCGAATGAAAGGTACTGTATGCCTATTTGCAGATTACACCTAAATCTGCAATAAGATAAACACTCTAGGGGGTGGAGAGAATGAATAGAGATCTGAAAAAACTCGAGAAGTGGTCAAAGGTATGGCAGCTGGTTTTCAATGCGAAAACTGCAAAATTATGCACCTAGGGCATAGAAACCCAGAAGCAGAGTATAAAATGGGGGAACAGGTATTGATAGTCACAAAACAGGAAAGAGACCTTGGAATAATCATACAGATGAACTCAAAGCAGGGTGGCAGTGTGACAAGGCAATTGGTAGGGCCAGCAGGATGTTGGGGTGCATAGGAAGGGGCATCACTAGTAGAAATAGAGAGGAGGTGTTACCACTGTATAGATGGTTCGTGAGACCCTCCCTGGAGTACTGTGTACAGGTTTGGAGATCACATCTTAGGAGGGGCATAGACAGGGTTGAGGTTGTCTGAGGACAACAACTAAAATGGTTCAGGGGCTGCATCAGAAGCACCATGAGGAGAGATTGAGGGGCATCAGTGTGTACAACCTGGAAGAGAGAAGGGAGAGGGGCGACATGATAGAGACCTATAAACCCCTCACAGAGTGAATGAGGTACAGGAGAGGAGTATTTTTCAGAGGAGAAGGTGCATAAGAACAAGAGGGCATGCAATGAAGCTGGAAGGGGGGATGTCAGGATGGATGTGAGGAAGTACTTCTTCACCAAAAAAGTAGTGGATGTCTAAAACAGTCTCCTTGCAGAAGTAGTGGTGGCGGAAAAAGTGGTGGGCTTTATCCATGCATGGGAAAGGCACAAATAAATCTTGGTAGACAAGCAAGGATGGAGAGTAGCCAAAGATTAAGTAGGGTCTATGGAGATGGTATAAGCAGGGAAAAATGGGCAGACTAGATGAGTCAAGCGGTCTTTATCTGCCAACAAATTTTATGTTTCTGTGTTTCCACGTATACACTAATGTGCTCAATACACACTGGTAAGGATGCATACCAGGCTACACAACTACCTGCTGTACACCCTGACCCCACCGCATGTGTGAGCCAGGGAAGCATGCCCCCCCCAGCTGGCTTGATACATGACTGCATAGGTCCATGCATTTGATAGGCCAGTGGGGGCTCAACCTGTTGTGTTGGCTTCCATTTAGAAACCCCAACTAGCCCCAGAGTGGAACCCCTGCTCCATAGTAGCAGGGGATCATGGTGTATGGACTACCATTTTGATAAGCAATGCTCAGTTCCAAAACTGGTATGAGTAAACCGTGCCCCACATCCATCCTCCTCCTTCCCACCCTCTTTGGTATGGAGGAGGTCTGAGGTCCATGGCTGTGGGGTGCCATGTGGGTGTCTGGATGCCAGTTAGGAGGATGTACACCCACTGTGGCAGACTTTTGGCTGGCAAAATGGACCCCCCTGACACTGGCCAGGTGGAGTGTATCTGGCACTGTGTTTCACTGACCCAATGCAGGCACACTCACTCTGCAACCCCTGCCCAGACCAAGTGTGGATGACTCTGGGCAGGGTCGAGCTGCAGG
Source organism: Neoceratodus forsteri (assembly GCA_016271365.2). Classification (NCBI taxonomy): domain Eukaryota; kingdom Metazoa; phylum Chordata; order Ceratodontiformes; family Ceratodontidae; genus Neoceratodus; species Neoceratodus forsteri. Next base: position 563,006,288 of record CM057458.1, read on the forward strand.
GCCTTGGTGGTCATGCATCCATGAGTGTCCATTGAACACTTAGGATGAGCACATTCTGGTCCTACATGCTGTGTATCATTGGTTCTAGGACTACGAGCTCTTAGTACATAGGGCCCTAATAGAATGAAATGGAAAATATAATTTACCCAACAAGTAAGAACCCCGATTAATTCATTTTCATTACACATCGCAGTAAAATAAAGCCTTAATCAAATAGTCAGTTTCATATCAGTTTCCCACCAAGTTATAATATAATACAAACACCATAAATCCAATAATTTCTAAACCTTATATAAATACACACAACTATATATTTTCTCTTTCTGCTATCGTTTAACAAATCTCATTCCATGTAAAAGAACTTAAAGTAGAGACTATTCTAACTAGAAAATAATGTGTTTATTCTTAGAACAACCACTAGTATCTTCCAACCATTTCCAAAAATAATCTTGTATGATATTTTTATAATTCATGAAGTTAAATTTTGAAGGCTGTAACATCTGAACAGTTAATACAGTTCTCCTGCGTTGTTACATGCATATACAAGTAATATAATATGTTAAAATGTCAGAACTTTAAAAATGCAGTAAACCATGTATTTTTTATATTGATAGGAAATATTTTATATTTTTTATATCATTATATGGTCACTGTAGTGCTATATTAATGATATAACTAGTTAGCTGTCTCGGTCTCCAAGCTTTCATTTACACACACACAAAAAAAATATATATCTAGCCCTAACAGCTCCAAAGTTGTACATTTTAAAGAAAATATCTTTTGAAAGGTCTTTCTCTGCACTTTTGCAGTTAGAAACTTAATTTTGTTTTTAAATGAAAGCTTGGAGTCCAGCCATTAAAAAAATATGTTATTATATCATTATTATGTAACAGCAATAATTATGTTATTGATATAGAAACAGATACAGAGTCAAAAATGTAAACTTTGTTTTAAAGTTTAGTGGAAGATGTGGATCCCCTGTTAATTTCTTAACTTCAAACTGAAGAGATTTCTAAGGGGAAGTTTTATCTGGGGAACTGGGGAACTACATTTTCAATTTAATTTATAGCAGAATTGGCCAAAAGACCTAGCTGATTCCCACTTTGTTGCAGCTGAGACTTGTAGTGAATGGTTTTATTCTGTGAGATTAGTATCAAAGAAAATTCTTCACTCATTTTTTATTACACTACTTGAGCTTCGCAATTTGCATGGATATAATATTGACAGCTTTCTATCTAACTCTTGCACATCTTGACGAAATTGGAGGAATCGTCTCTATGTGTAGTCATCAGCAGCCAGTTGCACAAAGACAGTCATAGAACTGAGTCCAGAGACTGGTCTTAAAACCAAGAAAAAGTCTTGGCTAAGTCTATGAGGTTAGAACGTTGCACAAACAAAAATCGTATTGGACTTTTGCTAGACTGGTCTTAGTCTGATGTTGCCAGGCAACAATGACTATGCTTAAAACCTGCATAGTGTCATTGGTAAAAACATTTAAAATAAGTAAAAACAAGGAAATACTTAAAGAACTAAATCAAGAGAGGAAAAGATATAAATATTTTTTGACAGATAAAAAGACCGCATACCATAATACACAATGGAAAATTATGTTGGAAACAACTAGGGATAAAGATAGTAAAACATTTTGGACCTTGGTTGCCTAGGGTAGCAATAACCATAAAGACTTAATTGATTCATATATTTCTGAAAATCAGCTGCCATAATTATTTGCGTATATTTTTTTGATCCAAATGCTGCTACCTCATTTACGACACCGTTGATGGAGCCAGACTGCCCCTATTAAGTATGAGGAAGTTTACCTTGCATTAACTCACTTAAAACCGATAAATTACCTGGACGAGATAAAATACCATGAGAAGTATATTTTTGTGATACCCAGATATGGTGTAAAGTGCTAACGTATCTGTACATTAAATGTATAAAAAGAAACATTTGTTACATCTTCCTGGTGAGGGTCCAACATTGTATCAATCCATGGGAAAGGCAGTACTGCTGATCCTGCTAGGTACTGCCCCATCAGTTTGCTTGATGTAAACTTGAAAATATTCACTAAAATAATACTGGAGAGATTAAGATCACAAATAACAGCAACTGGATGAATCAGCAAACTGCAAGCAGGATTCAGGTCTGGTTATTCCACCATAGATAACTGTCTAATTCTGCATTATTTAATGGAAAAGTATGTCTTTCTAAGGAAACAAAAATTGTATGCAGGGAGTCATGTGATGGCCTTCAGCTGAATGGTTGCATCTTCCTTGGCTCTGTGATCTCTGCAGTAATTAAATTTACTTTTACTGTTCTACAGCCCACTTTACTTTTCTTTTTGCTCTCTGTATCTTCCTGCATTGATGGCAGCTTCATTGAACATGACTAAAGAAATGGAGATGTCCCTTTCTTCAGAAAATACTAGACTACATGAAGGGTCACCTCCTGCCCAGGCCAGGCCTAAGTCACCTTGGAAACATCCCACTCCAGATTCCTCCAATCCAGAAGTACAGCAGACAAACTGGATCCAATTCTAGCCAATATGGCCAGAATAAAACACCCTCATAAAAGCTGTGGAGGAGCTGCAGCTTTTTAAACCAGCTCTTGAAACATTCAGTCAGAAGTTGGGGGATGCTGAAGTTTGAATCAGCTCCCTCAATGATGCCCAAGCCAGAGAACTTCAGGTGAATCAGGATATCTGTAAACAGCTACAGAAGTTAGAGATAAAAGCAGATGATGTTGAAGCTAGAAGTCGTTGGAATAATTTAGTTCTAGTCGGTATCCCGGAGCAAATGGAAGGAACCAACATGCTATCATTTTTACCGAGATTCTTAAAAGAAATGGCTAGTCCACCTGTTTCTGGCCCTGATTACCTAATTGAGCAGGCTTACTGCTCCCTCTACCCTCAACCTCCACTGCACGGAAAACTTCAGGCAATCATCTTAAAACTCCTTAACTATCAGGACAAAATACATGTCCTTCAGCAAGCTAGAGCTAAATGACCTTTGTCCTGGAACTGCCGTTCTTGCTTCATTTTTGGTGATGATACACCAATGGTCTGGGAGAAACAAATTGACTATTGGTACATTAAATAAGTTCTGTTTAATGCAGGTATTAAATTTCACATGCAATACTCTGCCTGAATTTTTGTTACAACAGCCACAGGGGTTATGTAGCTTTCTTCTGCCAAACAAGCTAAATCTGAACTTACTAAGCACTTTCCCCAGCTGTCCTTTAATGTTTGGAAGTATTCGCATACTTGAGAAATAGTAGAGGCCTAATATTGGATACTGGGTTGCTTTATGTTGGCAGAATCACTGTTTGGAACATCAGACTTTATCTGGTGGTGTCCCTCTTTTTTCCACTAATCTGTTTTTTGATGGCTTGTTTTCCAGTTTTGAATGGTTTGGCTCTCCTTTGTTAACTCAACTGAGTCTTGCTATATGCCCAAATGGAGCAATGCTTTATACTTTGCCAAAGGACGCCAATCTGTGGTTTGTTTATACAAAGTGGACTGTTTAAATAGAGCTGTGAGGATTTGAACTGTTCATATTAAGGATCATGCAGACAGTTTGAACTTTTTTTTTTCTTGACTCTGGTGAACTGTTTGTCTCCACGGATTTGAGGACTAAATCTCCCTAGCTGTTTTCCTTTGGAGTACAATGGACTATGGTTTCTTTTGGCCTGAATGAGATTGGTGCACCTTGGGACCACAGAAGAGGTCCTCAATCCTGGGCGCAGGGTGGTATGCACCCCCTTTTTGATTTTTTTCTCTCTCTTCTCCCTTCCCTTCTTTTATTTCCTTCCCTTATGTCCACATCTTGGCTGCATTAATAAATAAGTCTGACTGACATTGGCCAGGAGGTGGCGGCTGAGGGTGCTCTATCATTCTCCAAGCCACCATGGCCTAAAATTACATGGGAGATTTTTTTCTCCTCATGTTGGGTGTGTTCCCTACCCTCCTTTTCCTTATTTGGTAGGAGATCACAGCAGAACTGTTCATTGTTCCTATGTTTCTGGTTATTGATATTTCTTCTTTTTATTGGACATTTGCAGTCAGATGATGTGGAAGAGATTGTTGATGTTCTGTTTGTTTTTCTAGAACACAAGTGGTTGTTGTTTGCAGGGTGGTTTGGGTTCTGTAGGGACCATTATTTAACCAGAGGTATCTTATGTTTATTGAACAAGGAGCTAATTTTCAAATGTTTAAATTTGTGAAAATGTATGGACAGTTTCTAAGACATGGTACATCTTTTTTTTTAATATGGCCTTATCACATCTAACATGTACTATTTGGAACATTAAGGGGAGTAACTCTCCTATGAAGCAACACCAGGTCCTTAAATATCTCGTCACTTTTAAGACAGACCTGGCGCTCCTTCAAGAAACTCATATACTGGCAAAAGATGCATCTCTTTTTCATAGGTTGTGAGTAGGACTCTTTATTGGTACAGGTAGCAGCTTTCGCAGAGTCAGAGTCTTTTAATTTTGGTTCATAAACATTTGCCCTTTCAGGTACTTAAAGGGTATGCAGATCTAGAAGGCAGGGATCTTTTTCTTCATGTCATGGTTGGCACATCTGAGTTATTAATGGGCAATATGTACAGTCCCAATAGGGACAAACCTTCTTTCTTTGTTACCCTTATGAATATAATCTCCACGCATGATTCTCTTCCCAAAATATTCATGGAGGATTGGAATCTCACTATAGATGACACTCTTGACAGATCAGATTCTATACGGAGGGGGCTCACTCCAGCACAGAGGGCCATGCACGATCTATTGGATAATTGTGGCCTAGTAGACCTCTAATGCACTCTCCATTGCTCTGACAGGGAATATACTTTTTCTTCCTTGGTCCACAACATTCATTCCTGTATAGATTATGCCCTGGTAAATCCAGTTTTTATTCAGACTGCTAGATTTTGTGAAAATACATAGTCAAATTATCTCTGATCATGCTTCAGTGTCCCTTTTAGAGGGTCTACCTCTCATTTTGGAAAGTGATAAGTGTTGGAGGCTTAATAATCATATTCTAAAAGATGACAGGTGTTGTGCTAAATTGGAACAGTTGACCATAGACTTTTTCACCCTTAATATGCCTTTAGTACAATCTGTGGCCACTTTTTGGAATGCATACAAATGTGTCATCTGAGGGGAACTTATTAGACTGGCCTCCGCATGGAAAAAACAAGGGAAAAAAAGGCCCAGGAATTATTACATTCCATTCATGGCTTAGGAAGGAATACTAGCTCAGCCTCCCTAGAGGGTGACTGGTTACGCCTTAACCAAGAAAGAGCGGCTTACGTTGAATTGTATAGAGAGCAGGCGGAATACGCTTTATTCTGTTCTCGCTTTAATTATGAGATGTATGGGGAGAAAGCCAATAAGTTATTAGCCATGAAACTTAAACAGCTCAAAATGGCTCACTTGGTTAACAGCATTCAATCTAGTTTGAATAACAGGCTTCCAACATCTTCTACAGACATCGCAGGAGAATTCTTACACTTTTATGAACAGCTGTATAGTGAACAGGGAGACCCACTGGAACTGAAGGCCAACATCTAGGCTTATTTGGATGAAGCCAATCTTCTCAGGTTAGATCCTGACCTGGCCTCAGTGTTGGCTACTCCAGTTAGAGTTATGGAAGTGGATACAGCCATTTCCTCTCTCACGTAAGATAAGTCACTGGGCCCTGATGTTTTTTCCCCTAATTTTTATGCCAGCTTAAATGCAGAATTGGTTTTCCCCCTTGCAGCTTTTTACAATTATTGTTAGTCTCATAATGCAGTTCCTCATGATTTCCACAAAGCTTTTATTACTTTGATCCCAAAACTGGGTAGGGACCCCCGAGAGGTGAGTAACTGCAGACCAATTTCTTTATTAAACATCGACGTTAAGATTCCCTTCAATATTTTGGTGATCAGACTGGCTCATATTTGGCAGCCTTTATTTGGTAGAGAACACAATGGCTTTATGCAATGTTATTTAGTCTCAGACCATATGAGGAAGATCTTTCATTTACTTTCAGTCTCAAGGGAGTCCAGTGGTGCTGGTCTCCCTGGATGCCAAAAAGGCTTTATGGTCTTATGGTCCTTTCTATTTCAAACCTTACATACTTTTGTGTTCCCAGATGACTTCATTAAGTGGATCCACTTTATTTTGCCCCCATACCCTGAATTTTTTGTAATGAGGTTTTGTCAGACCCCTTTAATTTGAGAAGAGGCACAAGACAGGGCTGCCCCTTATCCTCTTTTTTGTTCAGTTTATATCTGGAAACTCTTCTGGAACCCCTAAACAGGCGCTTTATACAACACCCACAAATTTCTGGAATTTCCATCTGACCTCATACTTTTAAGCTATCCACAAACACAGATGATATTCTGCTGCATCTGATGAATCCTGTAGTCTCATTGCCCATGGCCCTCCAAGTCCTTGACGATTCTGGGTGTTTGGATACAAATTAAACTTATCTAAAATGCTTTTTCTCAACCTAACTCGGTGACTCACAAAGGTAACATACCTCTAGATCTGCAAAACTGTTGGTCTACTGGATGCCTGAAGTATTTGGGAATCCAGTTGACATAAGGTTTAGAGACACTGACAGACTGCAACTTGTAGCCTCTACCAACATAGAAACATAGAAGTTGACGGCAGAAGGAGACCACTAGGTCCATCTAGTCTGCCTATTTGTTTTAGACCTATTTTGACACTCTAATTGCCCTTTGTAGTCAGGGCTCCCTTGTGACTATCCCTTGCATTCTTGAATCCTCCCACAGTGTTGACCCCCTACAACCTCTTGGGGCAGGCTGTTCCAGGCATCCACCACTCTTTCTGTGAAGAAAAAATTCCTGGTGTTGGCAAAGAACCTCTCTCCTTGCAACCTGATGTTATGTCCCCCGGTCCTAGAGACATTCTTGAAGTGAAAAAGTTCATGTACCTATACCTTGTTAATGCCTTTTATGTACTCAAATGTTTCAGTCGTGTCCCCTCTCTCTCTCTTCTCTGCTCCAGGGAGTACATATTCAGTTCCCTAAGTCTTTCCTCATAGGACATGTACTGCAGACCTTGAATCATTTTTGTTATCTTTCTCTGTACTGTTTTCACCCAGTCAATGTCCTTACTGAGGTGAGGCCTCCAGAATTGGATTCTGTTTTCCAGGTGAGGCCTGACCAGCGATCTATACAGTGTTAGTATCACCTCTCTCCTCCTGCTTGTGATTCCCCTCCAAGTGCAGCCCAGCATTATGTTGCCTTCTCACACTGCTTACTAACCTTCAAGTCATCTGAAATTATGATTCCCAGATCTCATTCCTGGTTTGAGGCCACCAGTCTTTTGCCTCCTTGGTAATTCTTCTTTCTTGGATTTATCTTTTTTATGTGCATGACCTTGCACTTTTTGGCATTAAATCTCAGCTGCCACACTCCAGATCATTCTTCTAGTTTCTTGAGGTCAGCTTTCATCTTGCTCACTCATTCTGAGGTGTCCACCCTGTTACATATATTGGTATCATCTGCGAACAGACACACCTTCCCTTCCAGTCTGTCAATGATGTCTGCTATGAAAACATTGAAGATCAGAAGCTCCAACACTGAGCCCTGGGGTACCCTGCTGCTCAACCTGCCTTCAGTTTATTACACTCCATCAACCTGTACCCTCTGGGTTCTGCCTTGTAATCAGTTTTGTACCCATCTGACTTCTTCTGGACCAACCCTTGCATGGACAAGCTTCTTTACCAGCCTTCTGTGTGGAACCAAGTCGAAGGACTTATTAAAGTCTAGGTAGACCACATCTACTGCCCAACCATTGTCCTCTACTTCTGTAGCATAGTCAAAAAACTAGAACAGATTTGTCTCGCATGACCTACTGCTATGAAACCGTGATGTTTAGGGTCTTGTTGGCTGCTAGTTTCAAGGAATGCTATGATTCTTCTTCTGAGTAGGACTAGTTCAATAAAAGTAGATCTTGCTCATTGGCAAGCTCTCCCTTTGTCTTCTTGGGGATGAATTTTGGTGGAATGTATGAGCATTTTACCAAGGGTACTTTATCACCCTTGGCATGATTAATGTCCTACTATCACAGACTTGGTTCAGGCAATTGCATCGGGTAATCTCCATGTTTTTGTGGAAGAAAAAACCTTGAATCACCTATTCAAAGTTATCTCTAGCAAAATGGCATGGAGGGCTTCGACGCCCAAATTTTTACTGATAATATCTGGTTTCTTCAGTACATTTTTAGCTTGGAGCCTTCCAGACATGGAAGTAAGTGCTGGGTAACCTTACCCATCCTGGAAAGACATAGAGTTACATTATTGTAAAGTTCATGGCATTTTGTCTAGGGCTTTGCCACATATAAAATGGTCAAGACTTCCAACTGCCTTGTGGGTTACGCCATTAGGCTGGTCTGTACAGATTAATATTCACTTTGTCATCTCCTTCAGCATATCCCACAAAAAGATCTCTGGCAACTGATTTGATTAAATCCAGATGTTAAGATTGCCAATAAACCTATCCCTCTATCCTTTCTGCCCCAAGTGGACTTTACAAATATATCTCATCTTATATGGGAAGAACAATTCATTACATTCGCACAGCTTGGCCAAATGTTTTAATTACCTCAGCATGCAGTTTTCTCATTTTTTCAACTCAAACATTTCTTGCAAGAATGTTTGGGCCTGTGCCCATTGCATTTTTCTGAGGTTCAATTTATTGAAAGCTAACTGACTTAGTGATCCAACCACATGCTGTTTCTGCCCTATATAAAACCTTATGGGATATTTTGGGGATGGGTCTCTGCTGAGATGTAATATTGGTAGAAAGAATTCCCTGACCTTTCTGCTATCCTTAGAACTGCAGCCCCCTGGGATTTTGTTCACTGATATATTAAGTTAGAAAAACTGAGGTTATTGCAATATAAGATATTGCACAATGCGTGTTATACACTTCAGCACTTATTCGTATTTGGGAGATCCGAAACTCCAATTTGTGGGAAATATAATAGCCAGAAGGGCATGCTTAAGCATCTGTTGTGGGACTGCCCTTGTATACAGAGCTTTTGGAATCAGAATCTCATTTGGACCCCCTTCTAGGGCTTCAAGAGAGTTTTAAACCTGAACTATGCCTTTTGGAGTTAGGCATCAATCAACTGATCAGCCCTCAGAGATACCATTTAATCCTTATTGTAGCAGTGGCTAAGCTGATTATTTTAAGACACTGGATAAATGGTCAGTCCCCATCCTACAGGGAATGGCATGTAGAACTCCTGACTATTCTAAGGATGGAAAAATTATTAGCCAGTTTAAGACATAATATTTCAGGTTATAAAAGGAGAAGAGAAAGTTAGAGGTCCTTCTCCAAATAGCGTAGAATCATATTAATTTGGCTGGTCCTCATGTTTGTGAAGGCTCCTTTAGTCATGGCTTTTTTTTTTTCTATGGACATATTGGTGGTAATGTTCCCCTGGTTAGTGTCCTCTCATTTTTAGTAGGTTTCATTTTATGGGTGTAAAACATGGTAAGCTGAATTCTGTTATAGCCTCCGTACCTGTTTTCATAATTTCAATGTGTGCTTCATTGATTATGTGTGAATGTAGCCACAGAGAATGCTGTATGCAGCAACACATCTGCACCTGAATTAATTCCCTGCTCCTCTTCTGAGTCTATACTGAAATCTAAAGTTCACTGCCCTCCTCCCTCGATTGTTCCTTTAATTCTGGTATGTGTGTTGCCTCCCTGTCATCATGATATCACAGGGTCTACAGTTTCAAGTAACATTCTACCAATGGATACCTCCCACAGTCACTATGTTCTGCCAAGACAAGTATTCGTTCTAGGAGACTCTCTCACCAAACACCTAGATAGAGATATTTGTGCACAGGATAAAGCTAATCATAGATGTTCCAGTTTCCGAGGTGCAAGAATTGCTGATATTACTAGAATGCTAAACAATATTCTAAATAACTGCGGGACAAACCCCTTGGTGGTACTTCACATGGAAACCAATAACATCATACACAATGATATGGCTGATATAAAAAAGGATTTAGTTGCCCTATCCAATAGATTGGTAGAACATGGATGTCAAATTGTGTTCTCTGAAATCCTACCTGTCCACAGAGCATCTTTTGAGACTAACCAAGAAATTAAAAAAATCAACAAGTGGCTTCTTAAATGATGCCTTAGACAACAGCAAGTCTGTATAACCCATTGGGAGGAATTCAACAGTAGGCCAGGACTCTTCAGTAGGGATGGCCTCAATTTTAATAATCAGGGGAACTCCTTACTAAGTAGACATATCCTGAATTACACTGATAAACATTTAAACTGATTGGCTTGGGGGAGAAACTATATATTTCTCCCCCTCTGAACAATGCAGCCCCAATATAAAGCTCATGTCATTTGAAGCATCTGAACTGTCTATACTTCAATGCTAGGAGCCTTCATAACAAAATTGATTAACTAAAAATCACAGTAGCCACAGATAAAGCAGATATTATTTTAGTTACTGAAACATGGAGATATGATAAATCTAGCTGGGATTGTCTTTTACCAGGATATACTCTACTCATTCTTAATAGAGTAAATAAAAGAGGATGGGGTGTTGCTATTTTCACAAAAGACACACTACAGATAGTAGAAGTCTCAGATAAAATTTAAACCCCTAACAGTTCTACAGAAACCATATGGATTAAAGCAATTTTAAATAACATTAAACATGTTATCTTGGGTATTTGTTATCACCCTCCGAATGCATCTCCTGAATATCTTGATGCAATCATTGAAGAAACTGACATAGCATGCTTGTTAGGGGACATCATATTAATGGGTGATTTTAACCTTAGAGATGTAGTCTGGAAAGATCATACAGCTTCATCTGGGTCTGGAGTAAAATTGCTTAATCTATGTCAATAATGTAATTTAACCCAGCGTATAAATCATCCTACTCGAGGTAATAACATCCTCGATCTTGTTATTCATAACAGAAACTTAGTTCCTAAGAATATCAGTATTCTACCCCAATAGGTAATAGTGATCATCACGCCATTAGTTTTACATTACAGCATATTGTAACTGAAATAAGCAATGACACTAAAGTATAAATTTATGAGAAAGCTGATATTGTGAGCATTAAAACCCAACTAAATAACATTGACTGGCAATATATTTTTGCCACTTCCGAGGTCAGTGAGTACTTTGACAAGTTACATTGCACTAACTGTAATCTAAGGGGTACCTACATTCCTACTAAAATAAAATACATAAAGCATATCACTATCCCAAATGGATGAACAAAACCATAAAAAAAAAACTAATTAAACAAAAAAAATTAAAAAACATTCAAATTACTTAAAATCCCCTACACAACCCAACTGGACATCTTACTTTTTAAGTCAAAAAAGTGCAAAAAAAGTATCCATAGGGCAAAGAAAGCATGGGAATATAAACTTGCATCAGAAGCTAACAAAAACAACAGCAAGTCCTTCTACTCTTATATTAATTCACTAAAGAAACCCTCATGTCTGGTGGGCCCCCTGCAGATTGATGACAATATAATCCACAACCCATATGATATGGCCCACATATTTAATATTCAATTTTGTGAAATATTTCAGGTAAATCAGAAAATTATCACTATATCAGATACTCAGGACAAAAACATTACTCTCTCTGAGAAGGACATCCATACCAAACTAACATTATTTAAGGGAAAAGACTATATATATATCGGGTCATTTATTATATCTGTTAGCTGACAGTCTATCATTACTCATTAAACTGTTGTTTGAACAATGCATTAACTCCAGTTTTGTTCCTGATCTTTGGAAGACAGCATACATTGTCCCTATCCATAAGAAGCATCTATGCAATAATTGAGAACATTACAGGCCTATCAGCTTAACTTCTCCACTATGCAAAGTACTAGAAAGTATTATTAAGGATCTGGTTTCAATATCTGACACACTGGACAAAGACCAACATGGCTTCAAAAAAGGTCATAGTTGTTTAACCAATCTGCTATGCTTCGGTGAGGAGGTTAGCCTACAACTCAATAATAAAATCCCTTATGATGTTGTCTTTATTCACTTTAGTAAGGCTTTCAATTCTATTCCACACTGGGCTTTAATAAAAAAAAAACTATACATCTTAAAAATGAATCACAACATTGTGAATTGGATAAGCAATTGGTTCATTCATATTTTATTTATAAAAGCACCTTTCTTATAACCAAGGTGCTTGTACATAGTAGACAGCTAAATAAATAATACCAACAGTAATCAATAAAATCAAATAATTTAAAATTCTAACAATTATGATATTTCTCTTAAAAAAACAGGATATGCCTGTTCAAATAAATGATTTTTTAGTGCAGTTTTGAACTCCTGGATGGTCAGACAGTTTCGCACCAGATGAGGTAGACGATTCCACAGGGTCAGTGCCACAAAGCTAAAAGACCGGGCCGCAGATGACTTTAAATGGACCCTGGAAATCTCTAGCAATGCCTCGTCGGTGGATCAGAGAGGGTGGAGGGGACAGTAAGAGCGAAGGAGATCTTGCAAGTAACTAGGTCCCTGGCCATGTAGGGCTTTATAGGTCAGCAAACCGACCTTGAAGGAGATCCTCCACCACACTGGAAAGCCAGTGCAGTCCGTGAAGCACAGGCATTATATGACTGGTTCTAGATGTACCAGTCATTAGCTTTGTTGCCGCATCCTGCACTAACTGAAGGTGTCAGACATCAACCCCTGGTAGCCCTAGGTAAGGGGCACTGCAGTACTCAAGGCGAGAGGTAACGAATGCTTGGACCAACGTTGGAAGATCATTGGGAGGAACCAGGTGTTTCACCTGGGCAATATTCCTCAGATGATAAAAAGAGGTCTTGACAACTGCTGACACCTGCAATTTCAGGGTCAAGCCATCATCAATAATGATGCCCAGGTTCCACACCTGGTCTGAGGTAGTCAGCGCAACACCCTTGAGACAAAGTCTTGAGTGTGAGCCTCCTGACAAACCCGCCTCCTGGTGATCAGCATCCACAACCTCAGCTTTAGCTGGGTTCAGCTGCAGCCAACTAGCATTCATCCAGTCCTGGATCTTGGCTAGACAGTTATTAAATACTGAGAGGAACACATCTTGACCAGGTGCAAAGGACAAGTATAGCTGAGTGTCATCTGCATAGCAGTGAAAACTCAGACCACACTGCCTAGTAATCTCTCCTAAAGGCATCATATACACTGCAAACAACATGGGTGACAAGATGGAGCCCTGAGGCACCCCACAGGATAGGGGGAGAGGGGCCAAGGAATAAATCCTAGATACCACTCTCTGAGTCCTACCCTTGAGGAATGATTGAAACCACCTGAGCACTATACCAGACAGTCCACAGATGAGCCATAGGCACTCTAACTACACTCCATGGTCCACAGTGTCAAATGCTGCAGAGAGATCAAGGAGGACCAAGATGGAATGAGTCTTCTGACCTCTCGCTATTAGGAGGTCAATTAGCACTTGGACAAGGGCCATCTCGGTACTATGTCTCTTCCTAAATCCCAACTGGAGAGAATCATAGACATTATGGCTGGTCAAATGATCATCCAATTGCAGCACAACCACCTTCTCAATAACCTTACCCACAAAGGGTAGGTTAGAGACAGGTCTGTAGTTCGCCAAGCAGTCTGGGTCAAGGGAGGGTTTTTTAAGGCTGGGTTGAACAACCACCTCCTTCAGGGGTTCTGGAAAGATTTCCTTTTCCAATGACCTCCAGACCATCTCAGCTAGTACTGGGCTGATCTCCTCAATGCATCGAACCAGGAGGTGCGTACAGCCTGGATCCAAACTACGGCTGGTTGGTTGCAACATCTTGATGATCATCACAATGTCAGTGATTGAGGGTTGGCTAAAGTCAGACCAGGTAAACTGAGGGCCCGACATCTCCTGCCGACTGCCGCAACTTCCATTAGAGTGGGCCAGACAGATACCGGACCCGACTGTGGCAACCTTATCTGCAAAAAAACGAGATACTTCATCACATCATTCTTGTGACAAGGCTTCTCCAGGCTGGAGACAGATTGGATTGCACAATCTGTCCACAGTCTGGAAGAGCTGAGCTGGTTGGTTCTGTGCAGCAGCAATCTCTCTGGACGGGAATTTTGCCTTCTTATGGGTGATTGCTGATTGATAGACCACATAATGGTCCATCAACCTAAGCCTGTCACACTCCAGACCCGATTTCTGCCAGCTCCACTCCAACCTTTGGCCCACTCTCCTCAACGTCTTCAAGGTCTCATCAAACCATGGTGATCTTGGATGGAGGGTGAGGGGGCAAACACGAACAGGTGCTATGGAATCCAGGGCTGCCACCACCACCTTATAGGCAAGTACTAGATCCACTGGATCCCCCCATTTACTTGGCACACCCAATAGATCCAGTGCCACCATTAGGCAATCTGGGGTAACACCCCTTAAAGGACGTTACCGGGTCATCTCCATAGGGGCTGGCCTATTTGGGGGAGCCGCAAAACTGAACTGGATGGTGTGATTGTCAGACCACCTGACTGGCTCCACCACCAAGTCAGATATCTCCATCTCCAAGAGGAACACCAAGTCCAATGAATGACCGCTAACATGGGTTGAGGAGTTAATAGCCTGTGTAAGGCCCAGAGAGTTCATTAACTGGAGGAAGTCTTGACCAAACTGCGAGAGTTCATCATTGACCCAGGCATTGAAGTCCCCCAGGATCAGCCATCTGGGGGAGTCCAATGTCAGGTCGACAATGAAGTCTGCAACTTCCTGCCGGAAAGCTTTCCCATCTCCTGGTGGATGGTAGATGAGAAGAAACCTGCACCCTACACCCTCACCCAGGATACATTCAAAGGAGTTGGTGATCCCTGTTGGAACTTCCACCAGGCTCAGTTCCGATCTAAAACAAATGGCTACAGCCCCGCTCCTATGATCCATCCTCAGGCGGTGTATCACCAAGTATACAGCCATAATTGCTGATGCCAAAACTGGGCCAGCATGTTCATCCAGCCAGGTCTCAGTGATAAAAATCAGGTCAGATGACCCCACAAAATCTTCTACTTCTTTTTCTTAATAGACCTGGCATTACATAACACCATCCGAGTAGGATGAGTAGCCAAGGAAGACTGCGTTACTTGCCTGCCAATGGCAGAGCCCTTGGGTGTGGGAATCAGGCAGGGAGAACCCCTTTCCTGAACCCATTTCACCCCAGGACATCTCCTTGTTCCCAATACCCCAATCCTCCCACTCCTTTCCATTCCCCCACCAGTCCCAGTCCCCATCTCCCTCCTTCTCACAATCCCCAGAGCTTGACAACACCTATACACTTTTGGGGACAGTGGAGGACAGACAAAAGGACAAGGTCCCGGAGTCTGGTGGAGGAATATTGCCTGACCGTCCTTGCACCTTCCCAGCACATGATCCAGGCTACTAATCCTACAACACAAAAAATAAAACCCGACCAAGATACAACCGCAAACTAAATAAATTAAGTAAAGCAGCAGATAGGAGTAGTCAGGACAGTGGTAATACTCAAAATCAATATTGTTCCATCGTGACCAATAATATTACTGTCCAAATCATAAATCCACAGTATTAATTCTCACAGTCCAAATCATGAGGAGGCATGGAGGCTCTCACCACCCCAACCAAAAAAAATCTTGACCAAATAGGTGTAGCTCTCTCACAGCCACATCATATGTCCATTTTAAAAGACAGGCGCTCTCACTGCCTCCAATAAATCAAAGTAATGTATATAACAGACACCAGTCAGACCAAACAGCAGCACTGGGGAAGGAAGACTCTATCACGACCCCTTGGAGTAAAGTTAGAAAATATTTTCAAAATATTTCCAAGTCAATCAATCGTCAACGAGTCAGAACCATTTGCATTCATTTCCAGCAATTCTTCATTGGGCTAAATGCCAGACCAGATCTCATTCAGGCAGACCCCAACATACACCCAAATCCCCCACTGAGCCACCGGAGACACCCAACCCCCATCAGGTAAACTCCCCCAGCTCCAGGAGCCTAGGCCAGTGCACAACCTCCAACCGGCATTCCTGACCCTTCCCGGGAAACAGATGCACCCCGCACCCACCTCAAACAATCCCGACCAGTTAGTCCTTGCTCTTTGATTCAACAACATTTCCTTAGGAAACTTAAAAGATCTGTTCTTCAAGAAAAGAGCAAGTGTAAAAGGTGGTCCAATAAACTACAACTTGCGACCATCTTCTCATTCCACCTCTAGCTCCACACAAACCAAGGCTGCACTACCCAGGTGTCAAAGCAGATTGAATCGCAGTCCTCTCTCTCCCTCACATAAGATGCCAACTCTCCTTTGAGTCTCCCAAGCCCCACAGATAGCCGATGGGTCAGAATTCAGCCACTACAGTCATTACCACTCACAGCCCACAGTTCATACATTCACAAACCACAGGCAGCATTGATTGCAAGCAGGATTGAATGAAGAGCGAGTATGCAGATAGCAATGAGCTGATAAACTAATAAAGTAGAACTGCAGACTTCCTCACTCTCAACTGCTGCCTACAGCAAAGTAAATAAAATCAAATCAAAATAACACAAAAATAACACAAAATTAAAAGCTAGCAGAGCTACTGCTAGATTTAAAATGATGGCTGACCCAGCATGGCCGCCATCTTCATTGCCTTCCCTGATATTAATAAATTAATGGTCAGCTATCTAATATTGATTCAGTTACTAGCAGGGTATCCCAGTGCTCAGTTTTGGGCTCATGTCTATTTCAGGCTTTCATAGCAGATCTTGCCCACAATTGCCTCTCTACAACTATTAAATATGCGGACGATATAGAAACATAGAAACATAGAATTTGACGGCAGATAAGGACCGCTTGGCCCACCCAGTCTGCCCATTTCCCTACCTACTGGATAAGCTGCAGATCCTAGTTAACCAGCAGCCTACTTCTTCTTACTCCCACCCCCCAGAATTGCCTTATGACTGTCCCATGCATGCTTGAATTCCACCACTGATTTTGCCTCCACAACCTCCTCCGAAGGCTCTCATGCATCCACAACCCTCTTAGAAAAAATACTCTCAATTACCTCTGAGCCCCTCTATCTTCAAATTGTGCCTCTTGTTCTTGCACACCTCTTTTTGAAAGATGCTACTCTCTTGGACTTTGTTGATTCCTTGAGGTACTTGAAAGTTTCTATCATGTCCCCCTCCCTCCTTTCCTCGAGGCTATACATATTGAGCTCCTTAGTCTCTCTCTCATATGTCTTCCGTGCAGACCCTGCACCATTTTAGTTGCCCCTCTGGACAGCTTCCATCCTGTCTATGTCTTTGCGGAGATTGTCTCCAGAACTGCACACAGTACTCCAGAAGGAGGCTGTATCAGTTTAATTTGCTGAGTCAGAGCAGAGGGTGAATCTAATTGGGGGTGTGGCTTAGCAGCTTAGTAGTACAAAAGCGGTTGTCTTCAGTTACAGCTTTCTGATATTTCTGACAGAGGAGAACTTTGGTTTCAGAGCAAGAAATTGCAGTCTAGAACTATAGATTTTTTACTGATAAATCACTTCTGTCTCAGCAGGAGTCAGTACCTGTTTGGATTAAGCAACCATATTTTATTAGAAGAAGGGGGTCTCATTGAAGGAAAAAGAAAAAAAGAAAGTCACTTTGTGTTTCTCTGAGGAAGGAGGCTGTATCAGCTTAATTTGCTGAGTCAGAGCAGAGGGTGAATCTAATTGGGGGTGTGGCTTAGCAGCTTAGTAGTACAAAAGCAGGTGTCTCCAGTTACAGCTTCCTGCTATTTCTGACAGAGGAGAACTTTGGTTTCAGAGCAAGAAATAGCAGTCTAGAACTACAGATTTTTTTTTTATTGCCCTCCTTCCTACCCCTCCACCCACCCACCCAAAGCCAGTTCTAGTTTTATAGCCACTGGATCTGACTGAAAACAGGAACTTCCTGTTTGGCAGTAGGAAGGGAAGGATTACTGAAACACATTAGCTTCATCATCCTTGAAGGAACCTAAAAAAAAATAACTCTTTCTCCCTCCCTGGCTGCTGGAGGTCTGAATCCAAGCACGGAAGAGGGAAGAGGTGGTCCATGTTCTAATTCTGACCTAACAGCATCTATCCAAAATGACCCTGATCACATTTCCCAGTGGGTTAAGAAATGGGAAATGAAATTAAACCATAGCAAATGCAGGGTTATGCATTTAGGCCCAAATAACAAAAACAACATATACAAACTTGATGATAGGCAACTAATTAGTACACCTAAGGAAAAAGATCTAGGGGTCCATATTACTAATGACTTCTTACCCAGTTCCCTGATTAACAAGACTATCTTAAAAGCAAACAGAGTTATTTGGTCCATAAAAAGAAATATCAAATCAAGAGATGCCAAAGTACTGATGCCACTATACAGAGCATACATCCATCCACATTTAGACTACCCCGCACAACTATGGTGTCCATTTAGGAAACATGACATAACTCAATTAGAAAAAGTACAAAGAAAATTCACAAAAGTTCAGTTTGAAGCCTTTTATGAACCCAGATTAAAATCATTGAATCTAAAGTCATTATCTACCAGACATTTGAGGGGGGACCTTCTCTTAATGTACCATATTATGCAGGATCCCTTTTTAGTGAGTGCACTGAGTTTAGAATTTAAAAAGAACATCTACAACACTAGAGGCCACCCATTACAATTACAAGACAGAAAATTCAATTGAATGCCACATCAATATTTTTACACAATAAGAATAATTAACCTCTGGAATGTGTTACCACCACCAGTAATTATCAATGGTTTGAAGTCAACATTTAAGAGCAGACTGGACAAACCTATGCTCTCTGATGTTCAAATTAGCTATTACTAACTCTAGGAGCAATTATGGGCCTCACAGCCTCCTAGCGCCTATAAATTCCTAGTATGATTTATCTGATTATCTGTATTTTGGAAACTGTGGAATACCCTACTGTTACGCTCTGCTTATCAAGTCAAGTCAAGTAAGATTTTATTTCCTTAGCATCCAATCCTAGAGGCCTTGAGTGCTTTATATACAGTGACAAGCAACCACAACAATAATTACAATTTAAATCAGGGTCAAAAATTAATTACAAACATACAATAAATAATAACCAAAACTCATATTTAAAAACTCCCTCAGCTTCCATTTAACATTTAGTGCACATTGAAAGCCTGATTAAAAAGATGTGCATTTATGCCCTGTTTAAAGGCTTCCATGGTAGGGGCCTCTCTTAGTGATCGTGGCAATGTATTCCACAAAGTTGGTCTAACAACTGCAAAGATGCGATATCCAGACATCTTTAATTGCACCCTAGGGACCACAAGGAGACTTTCTGTGGAAAAACACAGTGAGCACACCGGGCGGGCAGGTACCAGGTCACAGAGATAACCTGGATCTGAGCCATATAGGGCCTTATAGGTGAGCAAGCCAACTTGAAGGCAATCCTCCACCTGACCGGCAGCCAGTGCAGTTCTTGCAAAACTGGGATTATATATGTGGGCCTTGGAAGGCTGTCAACAACCTGGCTGTAGCATTCTGCACCAGCTGCAGTTGGTGGAGGTTGCTTCCACTAAACCCGAAGTACAGTGTGTTACAGGAATCAAGCCTTGAAGTAACAAAGATGTGTATCGATGAGGACAGATCATCAGGCAGGATCAAAGGTGCAATCTGGGTGACATTCCTTAAGTGATAAAAACCACTCTGGATGATGATAGTGTCAAGCCATCATCAAGAATGATGCCCAGATTTCACACCTTATTGGATGCCATCAACACAGTGGACCCCAGGAACAACCCTGTTCCTGCATTGGTGGCAACGACATCCCACTGATGACCTGGCTCATTCACTACTACCTCAGTCTTATCCGGGTTAAGTCTCAGCCAGTTAGAGGACATCCAATCCTGGATCATGGATAGACAGTTATTTAGCACATCCACAGTGTCCGTTGTTCCAATGTTCCAGGTGCAAAGGACATATACAGCTGGGTATCATCTGCATAGCAGTGAAAACACAGACCATAATACCTAATAATCTCACCCAGGGACAGCATGTACACTGTAAACAACATGGGCAACAAGATCGAACCTTGACGTACTTCAGAGGTCAGGGGCTTTGAGCTGGGGGAGAAACTCCCCATCACAACCCATTGCATCCTGACTGTCAAAAAGGACTCAGACTAGCTGATGCCTTTGTCAGTGAGTCCACAGAGCTCTCTCAGGTGATCCAGTAGCACCACATGGTCTACAGTGTCAAATACTGAAAAGAAAACCAGGAGAGGAGAATTGACCATTCCCCTCTATCTCTAACCCTGAGGAGATCATTCTGCACCCTAACCAATGCTGTTTTCATGATATGCTTTCTCCTAAATCTGGACTGGAGTGACTTGTAGATGTCAAAGGCCATCAGGTGGGTCTCAAGCTGCACAGCCACCACTTTCTCCAATACCTTCCCCAAGAATGGAAGATTGGAGACAGGTTGGTAATATGCCAAGATGTCAGGGTTGAGAGACGTTTTCTTCAGTAGGGACCTCACCAACACCTCCTTCAAGGTGTCAGGGAAAGACCCCCTGAAACCAAGCACCAGACGATCTTAGTGAACACTGGACCAATGGACTCAACACATCCCACTAGGAGACACGTTGGGCCAGGGTCCAGATTGCAGAAAGTGTGTCACAACTTTGAAATTACCTCGATGACCTCTGACACCCTCATTGGCTGAAACTCATCCCAGACAGAGTGCTTCTTTCACTACCAGATTCCATACTGCAGGACAGATTGTGTTCCAGTGGGGATATCCCAATCATAATACAGGATCCCTGTCAGCAAAGAACTGAGCAAACCCTTTACAGAGTGTGACTGAAAGTGCTCTTTTCAGCTGCAGACAGGCCAGATTAAGCAACCTATCTACAGTCAGAAAGAGCAGAGCTGGTCTTTTACTTCCTGCAGCAATCTCCCTGGACAGGAACTCTGCCTTCTTATGGTTGAGTGCCCTTTGATATTCACCATAGTGTATTCTCAAAGCCAGTCTGTCATCCAAAGCCCTGGTCCTCCTCCAGCAAAGCTTCAACTTCTGACCTGTGGTAGTTTTCATCTTCATGAGAGCCCCATCAAACCATGGGGCTCTCAAGTGAGAAGACCTTGGTCATATACGGTGCAATGGTGTTGAATGCCTTGGTGACAGCATTATTATAAGCTGCCATCACCTCATCCAACCCCATCACACATGCAGCACTCACACCAGAAAAATCTGCCACTGCCAGCAGTCCCTCTGGGGATAAATCCCTTAGAGGGTGGTGGTGGACCATCTTAACAGGGGAGGGACTAATGGGGGGGGGGGGCTGAACAAGAATTCTACTGTGCAATGATCCAACCAGAAAAACAGATTAATTTTTAGAATCGTGATCTCACGCCCCAGTGAGAATACTAAGTCCAAAGCATGGCTGTGGCAATGGATTGCAGTAGCAACTGCTTGTGCAAGGCCCAGTGATGTTATCACCTGGTGAAAGTCCTTTACAAAATACAAGAGTTCATAATCAATCCAGGCATTGAAGTCACCCAGAATCAACCATCTAGGTGACTCCAACACCCTATTTGTGACAAAGTTCATGACCTCCTGCAGAAATTCCCCCTCATGCCCCGGAGGGTGATAAATGATAGGTATCCTGCAATCTGCATCTGGACCCCCACATACTGCCATGCATTCAAATGATGAAGTAGACTTTACTGGGTGCACAGAGAATTTCAAGTCAGATCTAAAACAGATGGTTACACCCCCATCCTTACATTCCCTCCTCAAGCAGTGCTCTACAGAGTATCCTGGTAGGGTAGATGCTTCCAGAACTGGACCTGCATCATCCCCCAGCCAGGTCTCTGTGATGCAAGCCAGGTCAATGGGTACATGACAATTCGCTCCCGTCAATACGCTCCCTACATATTAACTCCCGACAACTCACTCCTGTCTGACTCGCCCCCTGTCTAACTCGCTCCTACTCTAATTCACTCCCACTCCAATCTTGCAGACCGAAACAGAAATTACTTTATGTGCATCACAATGTGAGGTTGCTTGTTTCTTAAAACCTCTGCTTCTGAAATGCAATTATTGCTATGGATCACGTAATATGCCAATGTGGACTGTGACCATCAGACAGCTAGGAAATTCTGCAGCAGTTAGGCATTTAAGCAGCGAATTAAACTCGCCCCCTCTCAAACTCACTCCCAAACGCAATCAGCAGCTTCTGTAGCACTGTAATGAAATAAGTCTGCTCAAATTAATTTCTTTGCAACTAAGTTGAGTGTGACAGGAATGAGTGAAGGATGGCAGACCAAAGCACTATAATTGATTAATCGCGTGAGCTACAGTGCAATCAATTAACTAATCACTGTATAAGCTGTACTCATTTATGTAATTAGTATTGAATAAATGTAACCCTGCAAACAACAGCATGCTGGTTTCTTCCTGTGTCCTAACAGAATGGCTTGCCATTTTCTAACTCCGGAAAGACAGAAAAAGAAGCTTGTAGATGAGTGCAATTTTATTTACACACATCATAAGCGCGGATTTCAAGGGAAAACGATCTGGCAATGTGAAAAGGCTGTGCAGAAACCTAAAACATGTAATGCTAGCGTGCATACAGCTAGCTACAAAGATCCCACAATTGTGTATCGCTTCAGTCAGCATACACATGCACCGGACCCTGCATTAGTTGAAAAGGGTGAGGCAATTAACCTAGCCAAACAGCGAGCTGCACAAACACAGGACAGCACTGCCCAAGTCTTAATACATGCAAAACAAAATGCTTCGTTGGCAGCCCAGGGAAAATTGATAGACAGGAATTTGAAAAGAACAATACAGAGGGTACAGGTACATGGTGCACCAACGAATCCTAAAGACCTTACTGAGCTGGTGATACTGGAAATCTACAAAACTTACAAGCCAGACTCTGGTGATGATACTGTAAATTTCCTGCTGTATGACAGTGGCCCTTCACCTGACCGCATATTAGTATTCGGTACCGAAAGTAATTTAAGGTTTCTAGAGAAAGCAAAAAACTGGTATGCAGATGGAACTTTTAATATTGCCCCACCACTGTTCCATCAAATGTATGTAATCCTCGGTGAAAGGTTTGGAAACATGCAGCCAGCTATTTATGCATTGCTCCCGGGAAAGAGAAGGGAAACATATGAGCACATGCTAAAGGTATTAAAGGAAATAAATCCTAACCTAAATCCCGAGTTTGTTATGATAGATTCTGAGAGGGCATCAATTGCAGCATTCCAAAATGTGTTCCCGAATGCTAAACAAATTGGTTGCTTCTTCCACTTTACACAATGCGTCTACCACAAAATACAGTCGGAGGGTTTGGCTACCAAATATGCCCAAGATGCTGAATTTGCACTAAAGTGCAAGTACTTGCCTGCTTTGTCGTTCTACCCCCCTGAACAAGAGGTGCGACGATTTGAAGAAGTAACTGATGAAGACCTAAATATATTTCCACTGGAGCTTGAGCCCATTATTGATTACTTTGAAGACACTTGGGTGGGAAGAAGAAATAGAAGGGGCACTGGCCATCAACCACCACTATTCTGTATTGAGCTGTGGAACCACTCTGCTAGTGTAAGGGACAAACGTGCAAAGACAAACAATGTTGTAGAAGCATTTCATCGAGGCATGCAGAGCATACTCTCTATGGCTCACCCAACATTATGGAAGTTTGTAGATGGTATCCGAGGAATACAAAAAAAAGGGATTCTGAGATAGAACAACTTATTGCTGGTAACCCTCCTATAGGATTGCGCAGAGTATACAAGGACAGTGTTGATAGACTGAATTTTATTCTTGAAAAAAGCGAGGATCGTACTACGGTGGAATTCCTCCACAGTGTTGCACACTGCTTTGACTACTAAGTTCATTTGTAATAAAGTTTTAATAAAGTTTGACGCTCTTATATTAGAATGAATAAAGATTCCCCAAAAGGTAAGTCACCACTTCACCATTTTACTTCGTTCACTGCTGAAAAGTTATAATGAAATGCTCTGGGAGTTTGTTACAGTGGATATTTCTTTTTGTTACAGTGCTCTGTAAATTGGTAAAATGCTTGCATTTTAAAAGCTTTAGAATGCTATGTTTTACTGCTGAAAATGCTACAGTGCTCTGTAAATTCGTAAAATGCTGATGCTTCTTAAAAGCTGTGCAATTACCGCTGAAATAATTTCTAAAAAGCTCTGGGAGTTTATTACAGTGGATATTTCTTTTTGTTACAGTGTTCTGTGAATTCGTAAAATGCTGATGCTTCTTAAAAGCTGTGCAATTTTGCATTTTAAATTGAATTCGTAAAATGCTTGCATTTTAAAAGCTCTTGAATGCTATGTTTTACTACTGTGCTCTGTGAAATGCTTGCGTTTTAAAAGCTGAAATAATTTCTAAATTTTTAAAAGTGCATATTTCTTTTTCTCTGTGAATTCATAAAATGATGATGCTTCTTAAAAGCTGTGCAATTTTGCATTTTATATTGAATTCGTAAAATGCTTGCATTTTAAAAGCTCTTGGATGCTATGTTTTACTACTGTGCTTCTTAAAAGCTGCGCAATTTGCTGTGAGTTAGGGAGTGTATTGTCAGGAGAAATTAGTCTTAAAAACGCTGCAATTACTGCTGAAAGTTTTAAAGTTAGGGAGTGTATTGTCGGGAGCAGGTAATTCAAGGAGCGAAATGATGAGGGAATGTATTGTCGGGAGCGAGAATTCGGGGAGCGTATTGTCGGGAGCATATTGTCGTGCTCCCCAGGTCAACTAAGGAAATCAAGTCAGCCATAATGGCTTATATCGAATATGGTATGCTGATATTATGTGTATCTGTATGTGTTTATGCCTTGTGCTCTAAATTTCTTAGTAAAGTATATTAGGTTTAAAAGAAAATGTGTACAGTGTTTGTTGAATTTTTGGTGGCCTTCGATTCAATTCCTAGGGGGCAGTTATGAGACCAGCTAATAACTCAAGGTATCAATCCAGATCTAGGTGGTCTGGATAATGCATCGGTAGAGTTACTGCTTCCATCCAGATGACCCAGATCATTCCGTGAGCCCAAAACTTTTGGTACTGACCAGTGAGGCTGAGACATCGACTGGAAGCCTCCCACCTCAGGAGGGATGGCACCTTCTTCTGCTGCATGACTGCCCCTTGGTGACCCAGGGGGTCATCCTGCAGGAAGGAGCAAGTGGTCCCTTTGAGGTGGTCCTATGTCGGCACCTACTTATTCATCTGGTAGTTGACATGGAGTAGTCACATGCCCAGGTGGGTACTAAAAGTGGTGTGGAGCTTACCCACCCTTCTGATGGCTCTGTTAGGCATCCCACCAAGGCCACTTCTCAGCACCATACCCCAGGGAGAGGGGAGGGGAGGAAAGAGGGAATAAAATCCCCAGCAGCTCTGGGCAGATGAAGCTACCCCACCCGGCATGCCATGGAAGGATCTCCTCAACTCCTCCCACACCTCACTGGCTGTACCCCATGGGCCCCAACTGTTGAGTGAAGTATGTTCCTCTGGTTTGAGGGGGACTGAGGGTCCCACCCATGGGGGAATAAGCTGTGGGTTACAGTTGTGGTACCCAGAAGGTTGCCAAGCAAAGGCTGGTGTTGGGCTGGATCATATGGGACATCACCTGTTGGGTAGCGGGCTTGTGCAGGTGGAAGGAGGTCCTGGCAGCTCATGAGGTGAAAATGAGGACAAAAACAGAAAGTAAAAAAAAAATACAGATCTTGTGTACATATTTTACAGTCTCTATAAATATATTCTCCATGTCACAAACTTTCAAATAAATAAATAAATAAATACTTGGGCAAGAATTAGATTTGATACCATTTGTGTCAGACTCTCCTAAAATATCTAATTTACCTTGTTCTGCACTTGCCTATGTGAATGAGCTTGCATTATTTTCACTCTCTAGAAAAGGGCTACAAAAAAACACTAGACTTGTTATACTATAAAATCAAATACCTTAAATGTCAAATTAACTACACTAAAACCAAGGTCATGGTCTTTGGGCAAAAAAGGCTAGGGGGACACTGGCATGTTGGTGCCCAGAGACTAGAGACAGCAAATACTTATACATACTTGGGTATCATATTTGAAGCAAGTGGTTCTTGGACTAGACCACCAAATAAAACTCTAGACAAAATTAAAAAAAAAAATTTTGGAACTATCCAAAATTAATTATGCCTATGAGGGCTTATCTGTCAGACAACTGATTGAAGCAGTCAGGGCCAAATATTATTCTCAACTTATATGGAATAGAAGTATGGGACTTGAAAAATAGAGGCAACTGTGCCACTTTTTAAAATGTTAAGAACGATCCTGGGGTTAGGTCATTATTGTTCAGCTAGCCATATCAGATCGGAATTGGTACTCCAAAATAAAAATGCAATAATAGATTCAAGGAAAGTAAACTTCTGATTAAGAATTACAAGAATGTCATCTCAAAGACTCCCCCTCAAATGCCTTATGGAGAAGCAGAATTGGGTGTATTTAGGCTGCAAACAATCCTCTTGGTACATCACTATGTTAGCCAACCTGAATAAGTACAATATCTTGATTCTGAATTTCTATGTTGAGAATAACATTATGTTGACCATTAAATATAAAAAAATACATGAATTCAGAAATTAGTAATTTTTGGCAGAAGGAAGATCTTGATCATATTTATGGATCATCTTATTCAGACAGGTTTGCAAAGAACAACTACAGATTTGGTTACAAGCATTATTTAGATATTCTCACTGATCCAACATTAAGGATGACTTTTATAAAATATAAATCTAAATGTTTTAATAGCAACATTCTTTTAGTTAGACATATCAAATCAAATAATGCTGACCAAAACTGTTCTTGCTCAGTTAGTGGTACAGAAAATCTCATGCATGTACTTTGGGATTATGCTTGGAATAAGAAAGAGAGGTCCTACTAGTTAGGTTCCTATATAAATTCTGGATCTGACATAGACAAGTCTGTTCTAACTAGGACATTAATGTCCACAGAACATGACTGGACAATTGAAAGATTGGCAACATATTTTACTATGATCAGAAAAATTAAGAAAAGACATCCAAAGACTTTTGGGACAGATCTGCATAATGACAGTTCAATTGTTTATGAGGTAGGGTCCCAAAGAAGGCATGTTGAAAATTTGGGCCCAAAATATGTAAAAATGCCCAAGTTATGTCACTAAGTTCAAAACCCCATTGAAATACTGTACATTGAAATGCATACCTGTTTCTTCAGTTCGCAGTCCGCCTTTGAAGATTGAAGACGTGTCTGCAGTCCAGAGAGGATTACAGCGTTGGACCCCAATTGGTATGTAAGGGCTTGGGGGAGGTTGGGTGGGGGTGGTTTCGTGCAAAAGACATTGATGGACAGTTTTATTTTTACAGGGTAAACAACAAGAAAAGGACAGAGGAATCACCATCGCGTCACTGGGGGATTGGACACCCCCAGTGTCTCTGTTGTTATTATCAGTACTCGAGTTATTTATAGGTCACATACCCAGATTTTAAGATGGAATAAGTATATTTCTGCCAATCTCTATTTTAATATGTTGCTGCTTTTATTATTTTGCATCTATTTCTTATTGTATTTTTTGTATATTTCTAAGATTGTCAAGACTAGTAAGTTGAACAATAAACTATTACCTACCAACCTGCATGGTAAAATTCAAGATCGTTGTTAAGGCAAAGAAAATAAATTTTTCTGGGAATGTAATAGTGGCTAAAGCTGAAAACATTTACATCAGAAAGATATTATTACTAGAAAACATGATCCAACTATAGAAAATGTAGACAAAAAAAATACTGGGATGAAATTACTGAGAAGGTAAATGTGATAAATCCAACTGGGGTTAGAACAGTTGGAGGAATAAAAGAGAAATGGAGAATCTTTTACAGATGCCAAAAACAAAGATGGGATTGGCTGCATGATCATTTATGTGTTTGTGACTAAATGTTTGTAAGCTGTCATCTGTTTTCATTTTTAAACTTTAAAGCTCCATTTTATCTACCCTCCACACACACACACACACACACACACACACACACAGCTAACAAACAAAATTAAAAAGGTGCTGGGTCAGCGTGTGGGCTGAACACAAAACAAACTCTGGCCAGAGCCAATAGGGATGCAGGTGAAGAATGTGGGGTAAATATATTGAAAATTCATTTTTTAATATTTGTACACCAAATTTTCAACATAGCCTTGTTAAAAAGCAACTGACACCTCAAAGAAAACTTTAAACAACATAATAATTTGGTACAATTCTGCTTGCGTTCCATTTCTACTTTATGTATTTCTCCTCCCCATAATTTATTACGAAGGAAATGAGCATGAATATATGATTGTTGTCCCCTAGAGTTAATTTTGAGTTCATCTGCCTCTACTTCAAGTCTTACTCCTCTGTTGTGACATCACAGTTTATTCAGAAGATTCCTTAGAAGGAATAGAGAAGGAATGGGAAATGTTACTGTGGAGAAGGTGGGAGGAAGAAGAGGGAGAGGACAGAAGGGATGTAAGGTAGGATGGAAGGGAACAAAACCAGAATTTAGATATAAAGGTGGCACAATGGGAAAGGCACCTGGCATCGAGAGAGGGGAGTGAAAGGACAGAGTACAATGAGCAGTGTTGAGTATGAGGGAAACAACCTAAATCAAAATGACAAAAAAAGAGTGAAAGAGGTGGTCTATTCTGGCAAGGGAGGACTTGGGAACTCCACTATAGGCTATATCACCGTAGTTAAAAAATAGGGTAAATCACCTTTAAAACAATCTCTCAGTGTGCAGGAAGCAGGATACTTGCCTTGTTCCTGTACAGTGCACCAAGCATGGGGTGAAGCTGATGGTGTATGGCATTAAGACGCACTGAGAAATCGAGATGTCAGTACAGCCAGACCCCAAGATACTTAAGAAAGGATACCTCCTTAATCATAGCACCATCTTGGGTGTGAAATAAAGGGAGAAAGGTGAGTCTGGTAAGTCTCTGAGTGCCAAAATCATGGAAACTGTTTTTTTTTTGGCATTTTGGAAAAGTTGGTTAGATTGAAACCAGTGCTGAATGTTGTCAAACTTCTGCTGTAGCTGTAAGGTAAAGTCAAGGTAAGAGAAGCCAGATGTAGAAGAAACTGTATCATCAGTGTACCTATAAATGGATGCAAAGGAACAGACAGAGGGAAGGTCATTTAAGAATGTGGAAAAGAGAATAGGGCCCAGAACAGACCTCTGAGGGGCACCTCAGCTGAAGGGGAGTGGTGATGAAAGATGTGTTGAAATATTCTTTTGTAGAATACAGGGGATTAGGATGTTTTATTCAAAGAGCCTGTTCTACAAGGCAAATGCCTAGCAAAACAGATATGTTTCAACAGTAGCCATAATAGAATTGTTCAATGCCATCTGTATCTTGGTGAAGAAGGCTCTGAGCCAGTGTATAGTGGCCAAGGTACACACAACAACAGACATGTGAACAAGAGGCCAGGCCACTGATTACATGTGTATTATGGCACACTGAGCATCACTTTAGCTGTCCTCATCCAAAGCAATAGCCAAGTCCAAATGAGCCAGCATGCAACTTTGAGCATGTGTGGTCTGCAAAAATTACACACTGGTGGGAATTTTCTTGAGGAGTTTCATCTTAAGATGCATGAGTGGCTCACATCTCTGAAACTGTCACCTGGATTTGTTGCAACTGGTGATAGCTCCAGTATTGTGTTGACAGTGGATTGCTGGGGTTTATTTTGGGTGACTTGTTTAGCACACATCACAAATCTGATTGCACAAGATTTCTTAATAAAGAAGGAAAACACTTAGGCACTGGTCAACATTTGCACACTTCAGTCAGTCACAGAAACATAGTCTTTGACCGCATATAAAGACCGCTTGGCCAACCTAGTCTGCTCATTTCCCTACCTATTGGATAAACTACAGATACTAGTTAACCAACAGCCTACATTCTCCTACACCTCACTATAATTGCCTTATGTCTGTCCCATGCATTCTTGAATTCCCCCACTGTTTGTCACCCAGCAAACTCTTCAGGAAGGCCATTCCATGCATCCACCACCCTCTCTGTGAAAAAATACTTCCTCATGTTGCCCCTGAGCCATCCCCCCTCTATCAGCAAACTGTGCCCCTTTGTTCTTACACATCTCTTTTTCTGAAAGATGCTACCCTCTTGCACTTTGTTGATTCCCTTGAGGTACTTTAAAGTTTCTATCATGTCCCCTTCTCTCTTCCTTTTCTCAAGAGTATACATATTAAGCTCCTTTAGTCTCTCTCTTCATATGATTTCTGGTGCAGACGCTGAACCATTTTAGTTGCCCTACTCTGGACTGCCTTAATTCTGTCTATGTCCTTGTGGAGATGGGGTCTCCAGAACTGCACGCAGAACTCCAGATGGGGTCTTACCAACTGTCTGTACAGAGGGCCAACAACTTCCTGTTTTCCACTGATGATGCCTCTCCCTATGCATCCCAGTATCCCTCCAGCCCTCCTTACTGCCTTCTCACATTGCTGGCCCACCATTAGGTCATCTGATATGACTACCCCCAGGTCCATTTCGATTTTTGTTGTCAGTATCTCACCCCTCCCCCCCATTGTGTACTCTCTCCCTGGGTTTTTGTTTCCCAGGTGCATTACTTTGCACTTATTTGTGTTGAATCTAAGCTGCCATATATTTGACCATTCCTCCAACCTTGCCAAGTCCCTTTTCATCCTTTCCACCCCAACTTGCATATCAACCCTGTTGCAGAGCTTTGTGTCATCTGCAAAAAGGCATACTTTTCCTTCCAGTCACTCTGCAATGTAACTTATAAAGAGATTGGAGAGGACCAGCCCCAGTACTGAACCCTACAGTACCCTGATAGTAACCCCCCTTTCTTCAGAGTGGACTCCGTTTACTATTAGCCTCTGTGTCCTGTTGTCCAGCCAATTTTTTACCCAGGCCACCACCCTGGGACCCACTCCCAGGCTGGCTAGCTTGTTTATTAATCTTTTTTGTGGGACTGTGTCAAATGCCTTGCTAAAGTCTAGGTAGGCCACGTCCACAGCCCCTCCCTGGTCTACTACTTTGGTCACCAAGTCAAAGAAATATTTTGGATTCATCTGACATGACCTTCCCACTGTGAATCCATGCTGCCTTGGTCCCTGTGCCCCACTGGCCTCTACGTACTCAACAATTCTTTCTTTTAGAAGTGATTCTATCATTATCTCCACCACTGAGGTCAAACTAACAGATCTGTAGTTTCCTGCCTCTGCCCTGCTCCCACTTTTGTGAAGGGGAATCACATCTGCCCTCCTCCAGTCCTCAGGTACCACATCATCCTCCCATGATTTGTTAAAAACAGTAGTCAGTGGTGCCACTAGTTCTTCCCTTAGTTCTTTTAGAATTCTGGGGTGAATCCCACCAGGCCCCATTGTCTTGTCCACCTTGAGTTTTAGGAGTTCTTTCAGGACCCTTTCTTCTGTGAATGGACTGGTATTGACTTCCCTATTCAGAGTACTTCTATTGTTTGGTTTAGGTATCTCCCCCTCCTCTTCTTTTGTGAATACTGAACAAAATTATTTGTTCAGTATCTCTGCCTTTTCACTGTCACCCTCTGCCCACCAACCACCCCCTTTATTAAGCCTCACAATCCCTCCCTTCAAAGCCAAAAAGCAGTTAAGTGACTTAAAGATAAAGACTGGCTTCACAATGTGGGCTGAAACAAGAGGTACTAACACACTGGAACAGCACCCTCTATATCCTGAAAAAACATTGCACATGCAGTATAGAGAAATTACTGGTTTTGCTTCACTGCAGAGTGGTTCCTCATGTAATTTATCACTTTTACCAGATAAAAAAAACATGATGGGAAAAAGTAACTGAAATACTAATTCCTTTCAAGTATGTCATTCAAGCAGTCAGTGTAAAAGCAGTATGCATCAGTGAGGCAGTCCCACAAATTGCTATGCTGCAGGATCAGGTGTCTAAAGTAACTACATTTTCAGGGGATAAACACTGATGAGAAGGCAAGTAGTCTGGCACAGTGTGTTTCATAGATTGTAACTCTGATTTAAGGCTTAACTCTATATGCTGTTCTCAGGAATTTATCTTTGCCCTCTTGATGAACCCACACTACAAACATAGTAATCTGGCATTTTTGCCAAGTGGTGAAGCCGCCTTGAGGTTTTATAGACACAAACACACTCTGGAAGTCACCAAAGTAACTGAGAAGCAGAAATATTTAGTGAAAGTTAGAGCTGGAGGAGCCCTTTCTGTGAAAAAGTATTTCCTCGTGTCCCTCCGGAACTTACCTCTCTCTAACTTCACAGCTTGTCCCCTTGTTCTTCTACATCTTTTTTTTGAAAACTACTTTCTCCCAGTACCTTATTCACCCCTGTAAGGTATTTAAAGGTTTCTATCATATCCCCCTTTCCCTTCTCTCCTCCAGGGTGTAAATGCTGAGTTCTCTCAATTTCTCCTCATAGGGCTTATGATGTTGTAGACCCCTCACCATTTTAGTTAGTCCCCTCTGGACCACCTCCAATCTGTCTATATCCTTCTGTAGAAGTGGCCTCCAGAACTGTACACAGTATTCTAAGTGAGGCCTTACCAATGATCTATACAAAAGCAATGCTACATCCCTCCTTTCACTGGTGATCCATCTCCCTATGCAACCCAGCACCTTCTGGCCTTTCCAACTGCTCTGTCACATTGCCTGGCCACCTTTAGGTCCTCAGAGATTATTACCCCTGGATCTCTCTCCTGCTTGGTTGTCATCAATAACACACCATCCATTTTGTACTCTCCTTTTAGGCTTCTGTGCCCCAAATGCATTATTTTACACTTTTCACATTAAAACCCAGCTGCCATACTTTTGACCACTCTTCAAGCTTGCTCAGAACTCTGCTCATCCTTTCCACCCCAGCTGAAGTACCCACCCTATTGCAGATTTCAGTGTCATCTGCAAATAGGCAGACCTTCCCCTCTAGATCTTCTGTAATGTTATTTATAAAGATATTAAAGAGGACTGGTCCTAGCAACGATCCCTGAGGCACCCCACTGGTCACCCTCCCGTCCTCTGAGTAAACTCCATTGACTACCACCCTCTGACGTCTCTCCCCCAACCAATTTCTTACCCAGTTTATCACCTTTTGGCCCATTCCTAGTCTGCTCATCTTGTTTAAAAGTCTTCTGTGGGGAACTGAGTCGAATGTCTTTCTAAAGTCTAGGTAGACCACATCCACCGCTCCACCCTGATCTAGTTCCTTGGTCACCCAATCAAAGAAATCTATCAAATTTGTTAGACATGACCTCCCACCCATGACTCCATGCTGTTTTGGGTCTTGCAACCAATTTGATTCAAGATTTTCCACTATCCTCTCCTTCAGCAGTGATTCCATTAACTTTTCCACCACTTATGTCAGACTGACTGGTCTATAACTGTCAGCCTCTTCCCTGCTACCACTTTTATGGAGTGGGACTACATCTGCCCTTTTCCAGTCCTCTGGAACCACACCTGCTTTGAGTGAGCAGTGAAAAGTACTGTCAAA
Source organism: Neoceratodus forsteri (assembly GCA_016271365.2). NCBI lineage: Eukaryota > Metazoa > Chordata > Ceratodontiformes > Ceratodontidae > Neoceratodus > Neoceratodus forsteri. Next base: position 563,039,885 of record CM057458.1, read on the forward strand.
GGTGCAGCCAGTACCTCCCTGAGCTCTCTCAATACCTTAGGATGCACCCCGTCTGGTCCAGTTGCTTTCTCCACCCTCAAATTAGTAAATCCCTTTAGGACTATCTCAACTGAAAATGGAGTTGTGTCCATCTCTCTTCCTACAGAGTTCCTTTTCCTTTTTTGTGGCCCATCCCCTACTTCCTCCACTATGAACACTGAACAAAAATATTTGTTCAGGATGACTGCCTTTTCCTGGTCCTCCTCAGCAATATCCCACTCATCCTTTCTTAATCTAACAATCCCTCCCCTGGTCTTCCTTTTTTCAGTTATACAGTATGCATAAAAAATGTTGTATCCCGTCTCATTACCTCCTGGGTTATTTTCTCTTCAGTTTATTACTTTGCTCTTCTTTCTGCTTTCCCTGCTGCTATCTGTTTCTCTTGATACACATCTCTATTATCAGCTTATGAGTTTCCTTATATTTTCTGAGTGTCACCTTTTCATCCCTAACCTCTTTTGAGAACCAAAGTCTCCTTTTTCTCTTACTCTTACTCACTTGTTTGATGCATAAGTTTGTTGCCTTCTTTATGCCCCCTTTCAGTTTCACCCACTGAGCTTCCACCCCACCTGTTTCCCCCCCCATGCCAGGTCATTCATGAGGCACTAACCCATCTTTATAAGATCTGCTTTCCTGAAATACAGGACTCTCACCCTTCTGTGATTCTATTCCACAGCCATCCTTAAATTGACCCACACAGTACGGTGGTCACTGCTCCCTATGTGATCTCTCATTTTGACATCCACAACACTGTTCCTGTTACTGAGTACAAGGTCCAGTATTGTCCTATTATACTGTATGTGGGTTCACTTACTAACTGCCTGTACAATTCCCCTTGACCAGGATGTCTCTACTTCTATTTGAAGCTGCAGCTGGGATGCTCCAATCTACATTCAGGAGGTTAAAATCCCCCACCAGTACCACTTCCTCCTTTTCTGCCATCGTGCCAATGGCTTTTATCAGTACCTTATTTAACTCCTCACCCTATGAAGAAGATCTGTAAATCACAGCAAAATGAATAATGGCTCCTTTACCCTTTTCCAGGGTGACCTACAGTACCTCAGCATCCCCCTGTAGTCACTGTATCTCTGTTGCCTTTATGCCTTCCTTCACATAAAGCATCCCTTCCCTTTCCTCCCCACCCTGTCCTTCCTGAACAGAATGTAGCTTGCTATGGTCATGTCCCAATCATGATTTTCAGTGCACCATGACTCGGTAATGGCCACTATATCCAGGCTGACCTCTGCCATTATGGCCTCTAAATCTGGCATCTAATTTCCTAGACTTAAAGCATTTGCACATGTGGCTTTCCAAATTCTGTTAGCATCCTGCTTTTTACTGCCTTTTTCCTTTCTGCCCCAACACTCATTCCCTCCTTTCTTTTTAATGTTACTCTTCCTCCCTTTTAGTTACTAACACCCTGCTTCCATTATTAATTTGCAACATGAGGTGGTTCTCTCTCCTCAGAATCTATTCTCTCATCAACACAGCCAGTGTGGGGAGCAGTTTCTACCTCCCCTGTTCCTTCTACCACCACCCCTGGCTAGTTTAAATGTACATTAAAGTAACACTTAAACTGTTCACTGAAGACTGCGGAAACCTTCTTGGACTAGATGCAGGCCATCACCCCTGTATAGGCTCCCATCTTGCCAGGTGGGTCCCCAATCCCCAGTGTAGCCAAACCCCTCATCTTTACATGATTCCTTCAGCCATGGGTTGAATATCCTGGTGCAGAGACCTCTCCCCTTTCCCCTGTCATACACAGGTAGCACCTCAGCAAAAGCTATCGAGCTTGTCACCTGTCTAAAGGCACTTTCCAGTTACCTAAAATCATCCTGCACTATTTTGGCCCTATCCCTATCCAAGTCATTAGTCCCCAGGTGGACAATGATATCCAATTCCCCATTCCTTCTTGTTCCTCTAGCAATCCTTTGTATATGTTTCCCCATCCTTTGGGTCTGGTGTGCCAGGTAGAGATATGACTTCAATTTCCACCCCTGTTCCTATTCCTAAATGTATCCCCCTGACTACTGAGTCCCCCACCAGAAGCTGCTTTCTCATCTTCTGGGGTAAGGTCACACTCTCTTTGGGGTCTCTACATCCTCCCTTTCCACAGTCACTGGTGCCTCATCCTGGCTGTCCACCCCAAAATGCCACTGGAATTTGGTGTAAGTACCCTTCCAAAGCCCACCATAGTCCAGCCACTCCTTCTCCATGGTATCCTCGAAGGTAATGCAGTCCAGCCTGGTGTCATACTTTGTTGTATCCTACCATCATTCTCCTGTCCAATTTCCCCTAAGCCCTTTGCCTTATCCCTACTCCTCTCCCCACCTCCTTTTACTTCACTATCACTTGCAGACATTTGGAGAAATCTGTTTTGTAAGGGAACTTCTGTGAATGTTTGCCCCCCTGTTTCTTCACACCCAGTCCCACCTTTTCTCCCCATTACTTGCCAGTCTCCTTCATTGGCTCCCTAGCCCTCTGAGATAGTGTGTACCCATGGGATCTTGGTTAGTCTCATCAAACCTCATCCACTGCCTACTGACTCCTCTTCCCTGAGCAACACCCATCTGTTTTCCTATCCCCATTCCAGCTTCTTGTACACCCCACTTCATCCTTCCCAGCTTCCAGCTGAGCTGCTTTACTTCTCCCCTTAACACAGATACATAGAAACATAGACTTTTATAGCAGATAAGGACTGCTTGGCCAACCTAGTCTGCCCATTTCCATACCTATTGGATAAGCTGCACATCCTAGTTAACCAACAGCCTACTTCTTCTTACCCCCCCCACCAGAATTGTCTTATGTCTGTCCCATGCATTCTTGAATTCCCCCACTGTTTGTGATCCCACAACCTCCTGAGGAAGGCCATTCCATGTGTCCACCACCCTCTCTGTGTAAAAAATACTTCCTCACATTGCCCCTGAGCTGTCCCCCGTCTATCTTCAGATTGTGTACCCTTGTTCTTGCACATCTCTTTTTCTGTTAGATGCTACCCTCTTGGGCTTTGCTGATTCCCTTGAGGTACTTGAAAGTTTCTATCATGTTCCCCTCTCCCTCCTTTCCTCAAGGGTATACATATTAAGCTCCTTTAGTCTTTCTTCATATGGCTTCTGTTGCAGACCCTGCACCATTTTAGTTGCCCTCCTCTGGACTGCCACCATCCTGTCTATGTCCTTGTGGAGATGGGGTCTCCAGAACTGTATGCAGTACTCCAGATGGGGTCTCACTAACTGTCTGTACAGAGGGATGACAACTTCCTGTTTTCTACTGGTGATGCCTTTCCCTGTCCATCCCAGTATCCCTGCAGCCATTCTTACTGCCTTCTCTCATTGCTTGCTTACCTTTAGGTCATCTGATATGATTACCCCCAGGTCCCTTTCCATTTTTGTTGTTGTTGTTAATACCTCCTCCCCCCATTGTGTACTTTTCCCCTGGTTTTTGTTTCCGAGGTGCATTACTTTACACTTCTTTGCATCGAATCCAAGCTGCCATACTTTTGACCATTCATCCAACCTTGCCAAGTCCCTTCTCATACTTTCCATACCCCCTTGTGTATCAACCCTTAATTCCTCATTTATTGCCATTAAATGTTCTTGGCTCCTGTACACAGGAGATCACCCTTTTACCTCAGGAAAACTGCAGCCACACAACCGTTACAGCACACCACCCCTTTCCCAGTTCCCTGATGTCTACAAATGCTTCTATTCCCCCAACATCTTCTCTACCCATGGACCAGCTATACTCACACTATGGTTATTCTGTACAATTCCCCTTTTGTTAACTGCTATTCACTATATATAGTTACCTATAACAGGTGTTTCTACAATGCAGAATTGTGATGTACCCTTTACCTATCACCCTTCCCTTCTGTAGCCTAACTCCTGATACAAATGACTGCACTTAAAAGTTTTACGTACACCTTATCAATTACTTAACACTTCAGAAACAAAAAACATTAACACTACAGCATAAACACATCATGAAACACATTACAGACACAATACCATATGAATTATATAATTTTTCAATACAAATTACCACCTCTTTTGTACATTACATGACAACCTAAACCACACGCCCACTTTCGTACTTACTTATTCGTACGTATTGATGCTGGGTATTGATTCATCTCAAGAACTATATATTTTTGCAATATACATATAGATATAACATCAATGGGTTATGCACTTGGGGACAGCATCTCCTGCCAATTGCCACCCCACACTGTCACCCCAATTATGACGCCCACAGGGGAGAGGCCTGCTAGGCTTAAGCCTTTAAATACTAATAGGTCTGACACTTCCTTTGACAACAGCAGTCTCCTGATTGGCTCACAAGAGCAAGGGTAGAGTGTTTCAACCAGGAAGCCTTGTTGTAGTACAGGTTGCAGGCACAAGTTACTTATGTGTCCAAACACTGTGTTCTGATGTGAATCCTGCCTCTGCACAGCTCCTCTGACCCCAGACACTCCTTATCAGTGCAAGCATGAGCAATGCAAGCATGAGTGATACAAATAGTGAGGGTGCTGCAGGTTCAATGTAGGAAGTGTGTGCCTCCAGAGAGCACCTCCTGTCACCCATACTGCTGCAGGTAGTGGAAGAGAAAATGGAAAAGGTGGCATGGACTTCATGAAGCTCAGTCTGCCTGCCCCTGACCAACGCCACCACCAGGACAAGACCACCATTCTGGATATGGTCTGTGGGTGGGGGTAACATGTCCCTCCCTCCCCTGACCATGCTGTGGGGGACAATCAAAGGGGAAACTATGGGTGAAGCAGGTCCCGGAGAGGGGCATGGGGTCATAATATTGCAAGATATGCCAAAGCAATATAACATGCTGCCAATACAGCATGATATATTGCCAGCAGCATATGTCTGTGTTTTGCAGGGGGATCTGCCCCCACACCCCCTTATATGGGGGGGCTGTGCCCTCCAAACCCCCCAACTAGAATAATAAACTCGGGGGGAGCATTGGACATGTAATTCACACAAGGTGTGAATAAAAGAAAAATTTTGTGTTTCTGGGACTGGGGGATTCAATACCCGGTCTACAGACACACCGCCTCCATTGTTGCCCATGTCTCATCCCATAGAGCCACGGCAGCTGCTTGCTGGACCCTCCTCCAAGTAGAGGACTTATCCTCTGCAAGGGAAAAGAGACAGGGTGCACAACCACACATAGTTCCTTTACCAGTTTTGCACCCTGCTGCTATTCCCACCCGTGCTGTCTCTGATGTGCGGTTTTAGCGTGTGCAATACTCTCTATGGCAAACTGACCCAGTTGGCCAGAGAGGTGGTAGATGGTTGGGGGAAGCAGGGATAGGGTTGATCTGTCACCCGTGATGCACCAGAAAAAAAGTTATATGGAAAAAAAATACATTCTCCTCCATTAAATGAAGGAATGAAATAGCCTGTGTTTTTTCAAATCTACAGCTGGAGGTAAAGATCTTTACTATAAGGCTGAGTGCTTTATGGGAAGTAGGGATCTCTCAGACTTTGCCCTAATGATGTGGAGAGGGTGTGTGAAAATGCCTAGGGAGCCCTCCACACCCTTTTTTCTGTACGGCTCTCATATTGATCAACAGGTTGGCAGTACTGATGATACTCCCTCTTAGATGTGCTCTGTTCTTTGAGAAAGGCCCTACATGCATATCCCCCACCACCTCCTCCCTGTCTCTCTATGGGGTGGCAAGCACCCCTTCCCACACTCCCACTGACTTGCTTACAGAAAGGAGGGGCTTGGGGAAAGTCAATTACATAGGCATTTGTGATGTGGCCCAGGTTACTACTTTTCAATTATCCCCCCATGCCATCTTACCTCAGTAGCTTTACACATTCCCGCTATCTACTGTAGGCCATTATGGGCCCAAGCACAGTCATCCACCTGGATTGCTCTTTGGCCCCCCATGCATAATTCCCTCCTGTTAAGAAGGGGGATCAGGATATTCCAAGGGGTGAATGTTGGAATGACAGTATGGAGGCTTGTCTTCCTCACCTCTTTCCCTTTTGGGTATGTCACTGTGGACTTGACCTCTTGAGGGCTGGAGGAAAGTTGTGCAGGCAAGTCTACTGGCTAACCAGTCAGGAGCTGGGATGGATGCAGTTTCTGTTCATCCTATTTCGACCCATTAGGACCTCTGTGGCACAGTTTGGAGACAAACCAGCATTCTCCTTCCTGCATACTCTGCAGGTCCTTATCATCCACGGCCTTGCCTGGGTCATTATGCACCATGTCATCAAAGTCATAGTGAGTACTTTCTTGTTGTGTTTCTATTCTGTTTTGAGACACAAGTTCAAATGTTTTGATAGCTTCCAGTTGTATCTATCAGTTTTACTGTTCTGTTGCTTGGTCACTGTATAGTTGAATAGTTGTATGCTGTGTTATACTTTGATAGCATACTCTACTATTGTTTATTTTATTTATTTATTGCGTGATCAGAATTACAACCTTTGAGCTAGAAGCTTATTTACAAAGGATCCTCGTCATAAAGGGAGAGGGAAATACATGAGTTTGGGAGTCAATAGCAGCTAAACAGGCACTGTTAAGAACATCTAATAGGAAGATAATGTGATCAGTAGCAATCAATAACACTAGCAACAGCAACATATCATAGGATAACATAGGCAATAGCAATACATAACCAAAGCATGGGTGCAGAGTACATGGGGACACAGTTCACACAGCAGGCCAGACCATTAAAAGTGCATAAGTCAAAGTTATGTACTAGTTGGAGAAAATCAGAGGTTGAAGCTATACAGGAGCTTGTAGGGAGAAACAGGAGATGTGGCTGTACACCATTACTGATTCCTAATTGGTTACTAAGGCTACAGCTGGGGAAGTGAGCTTAGCCATGGTAGGCAATCAGGGTAGGGGGAAACTAATCAGGATTAGGTAGTACATGAGGAGTCAGAAGAGAGGATGGAGGTAAGTTCAGGGGTAGGTAGGGAGGGTAAGATGAGGGTAAATGGTAGGTAGGTGAGGGCTTGTCAGGGAGTAGGTGAAGGGAGTAGGGGGTGCATGGTGGGTAGGTAGTTAAATTAGTTGTGAGCTCATTATCAGTTCCAGCATTTAGCAAAACAGTCCCTGTAAGTCACTGGCTCTCATCCACCAGTCTCAACCTCCACTTCTACATTCTGATGGCTGCCAGTGGGTTGGCTGCTCCCATGAGGTAGGCCTTCTTAGCCACCTAGTCAATAGAAACAAGTCTGTGCAACATTTGAAATCACTGAGGGTGGATGTGGCACTTCTCCAGGAGACCAACCTCACGGGGTACACTATGTACTGGCTACAGAAAGACTGGGTGGGTCATCTACTGCATACTGTAGTTCAACACCCACCAAGTCTAAAGGTTTGATGGTGCAGCTCCACAAAGCACTGCCATGGACCATAGATAAGTACAAATAGATTCCCAGGGGAGGTGAATGGTGGCAGTGATCAGTCACTTGGGTGGGAAGGTAGTGGTGGCAAAAGTCTATGCTCTAAGTGCTGAGGAGGCAGACTTTTCCCTTCATTGCAGACAACAGGGGGGACTCCTGTACTCCATTTATGTTTGAGAGTAGTTCCAGGTCAATGGAGTCAACAGATACCCACCCATAAGTCAGGGTTGCACTTTAGTTGATGATGTCAATTCAGGCTCCATCCAACAACTGGCAAAAAAGAAACCCCACAAGTCATTACTACACCTTAATTACTTGTTGTCTGGCACTGGCCCCACCTTCCCAAAGATAGAGGTGCAGTCTTCTAATACTATGGGATCCCACATTCAAGAAGTGGGCATCCAGGAAGTCAGAACTCTACTTCAGAACCTGTCCCCCCCCCCCAGGATCTCTGCAGTTACTACTTGGGAAGTCTTTAAGGCATACTTAATGGGGTGCATAATGTCCTTCATGGCTACCAGGAGATAAAAGAGAGTGGGGAAGGTGACAGACCTCAACCACACTCCTGGTGAGCTGGAGACCCAGCTTAAAGGTGCCACCACCAACAGGGGACCTTTAATAGCCAAAATCATGGGAATTCACTATAAAATAAATACCCCACTACTTCAACAGGCTGGGTGGCACTTGCTTAGGACCAGTCGCAGTTTGGGGGAATCAGTGGAGAAAGTGGGCAGAATGCTAGCCTCATTGATGATGAAACATCAGTCAGAGTCCCAAATCCATGCCATTTGGAGACTAGGCAGCTCTACTGGGCAGCCTCCTGCACCACAGAGATTAATGAGGTCAAGAATGGCTTATGTGAGACTAGAAGCTGTACATTTCACAACATGAAGGGGGCCCTATATCCATGGTTTAGGTTTTCTTGGGAGGCACTCAACTCCTTGCACTCCCTGAGGACATAAGGATTGTGCTGGATGACCCCATTAGTGTGCCGGACTATGAACGAGTCTGAGGAAGCGTTAAAAAGGGAAAGTACCTAGGAAGAACATGCCCCCCCCCACTACTGGCAGCACTACAGAGATACAGCTTTGTGACAAACTCTCCTCAATATGAACATGTGAATCTTCCAGCAGAAACAGGCCTTACGGTCTATCAAGTTAGTCTGCTTGAATGCACAGCTATAATGGTTGAGGGGATCGTAGCTCTGCTGCTGAAAAATCTAATGACCCTCTTGGTTGTGCCAACTGCCACCCTATTTCTCTGATTCCTGCAGACACTAAAATCCTTGCCAAGGCACTGGCCATGTGACCAGAAAGGACCTTTCACTTCATATCACATCCCACACAGAGGCAGACTTCCATAAGGCAAAAACTGAGGCAGATATCATTTGTTCTCTGCTCAATTTGACAAGGTACATCAGGTCTGTAAGCACTGCAAAGGCTGGTACAGTAGTGAACTTCATAAAAGAACTTGAAAGACTCATACCTTCCTAGCATTCTTATGAATGTTATGTAAAATATTCTGTGATGTGTCACATCACCAGTTAATAAGATATTGTAAGCACCATGCTCCTTTTTTAATTTGTTTCTCCTACCTCAAACCCCCATCACTAACAAGATAGGACTTATGGATTCACATGTGGCCTGGTCTATAATATGTATTTCACAGCATAAGGAGAACAGTTAGACTCCCAGGTGAATGTGCATAGCACTGATGCTGTGCTTCCACGTCTGTCTCATGTCACAAAAGGCATATACCCATTGCTGTTAGATGGAGTGTGGCAGTACATTAACTGTTAGATGGAGTATGGCAATACATTAAGAGACACAGAAACAGATCATTATTTCAAAAAGAGCAAACATTAACTTGGGGGAAATCATGTCTCTATAGTACTTGCCAGTTTGCCACATCTCTCTCTCTCTCTCTCTCTCTAATTTCACCCTCTCTCAAATACACACACACACACACGCTAGGCAGTTGGAGAAGAAACATAATGATTGTATATTGTAAATGGAGTCCACTCTGAAGAAAGGAGGGTGACTAGTGGGGTACCGCAGGGTTCAGTATTGGGGTCAGTCCTCTTTAATATCTTTATAAGTGACATTGCAGAGCACCTGGAAGGAAAAGTATGTCTCTTTGCAGATGACACAAAGATCTGCAACAGGGTTGATACACAGGGTGAAGTGGAAAAGATGAGAAAGGATTTGGCGAGATTGGAGGAATGGTCAAATGTATGGCAGCTCAGATTCAATGCAAAGAAGTGCAAGGTAATTCACCTGGGAAACAAAAACCCAGGGGAAGAGTACACAATGGGGGTGAGATACTAACAACAACAAAAATGGAAAGAGACCTGGCAGTAATTATATCAGATAACCTAACGGTGGGCAAGCAATGTGAGAAGGCAGTAAGGAGGGCTGAGGGGATACTGGGATGCATAGGCGAGTGGTATCAACAGTAGAAAACAGGACGTTGTTATCCCTCTGTACAGACAGTTGGTGAGACCCCATCTGGAGTACTGCATGCAGTTTTGGAGACCCCATCTCCTCAAAGACATAGACATAGTGGAGGCTGTCCAGAGGAGGGCAACCAAAATGGTACAAGGTCTGCACCAGAAGACATACAAAGAGAGACTAAAGGAGCTTAATATGTATACCCTTGAGGAAAGGAGGGAGGGGGGACAAGATAGAAACGTTCAAGCACCTCAAGGGAATCAACAAAGTCCAAGAGAGTAGCATCTTTCAGAAAAAGAGATGTGCAAGAACAAGGGGGCACAATTTGAAGATAGAGGGGGGACAGCTCAGAGGTAATGTTTGGAAGCATTTTTTCATGGAGAGGGTTGTGGATCCATGGAACAGCCTTCCTGAGGTGGTCTTGGAGTCAAGAACAGTGGGGAAATTTAAGAATGCATGGGACAGACATAAAGCAATTCTAGTTGGGGTAGGAGGAAGTAGGCTGTTGGTTAACTAGGATCTGCAGTTTATCCATCAGGTAGGAAAATGGGCAGACTTGGTGGGCCAAGCGTTCCTTATCTGCCATCAAATTCTATGTTTTCATGTACTGTAACTTAAAAAGATTTTTCTGGCTGTGTTATTTAAAAGGTTGTTTCAGTTTCCTCATAGGAGAAATGATAACCGTGATGAGAAAGGTGATGATAGGTGATGATGATGATTCAGTGGAGGGTGACTGGTTGAGGCAGCTTTAGAATTGCTGTTATTTGCACATAAATTTGATATATTTTTTAAAGGAATTGCTTAATGTTTGCTGTTGGTGCACTGTATAATTTGCTGGTTGTCTGAGTTGCAGTTGGCATCCTTGATAGCAAGTGCTAATTTTCCAGCTGCAACACCTCTGCTTGCTCCTCTTCATCCGAATCAAAAACAATAGTAGATCAATGTTGTCCCTCTGTACTTTGCTCCTTGTTTTTTCCCAGGTGTGCCAAACAAGTGCTGCAGTGATGCATGAAATTTTTATTTATTTGTTTTATTTAAAGTTTTGTTTACCGGGTAAGCAATATGAGCCAAACGCCATTTTTCAAGTGCAACCCTTGACCATAAATTAAATATAGTCAAGAAGTTAGTACAATAGCATACAGAATGTACATAAACAAACAATAAATACATTAGAAACAATCACATTTCAATAAATTTAAAAAATACTCTTTCACTGATACTTTAAAAGCATCTTTGCTAACAATATGCTGTAAAGAAGTTGGGATCTTATTCCAGTATACTGGATCATAGTTGGAAAAGGCATGCAAACCCAACTTTAGGTTAGCCTTAGGGATAAATAAGCTAATAGAAGTATTGTAACGTAAATCCCTATAGATGTTTTAATATTCATTAATGAGAACAGGGGAGAGAGACTGGACCCAAGGCCAGAGTATTATGGATTAAGCAGTTTAGACTGTACTGTGAGTATAGACAAGGAGAAAGCCAGGCTGTTGAGGAATATAGTTCACAATGATGAGTTCAGAATGTAATTATTTAAAGTGAACTTACAGATGGCATGAAAAGTAATTGTAAGCAGCAAGATTTTGGACTTGGCCAAGTTTAAAAATAAAAATGAATTGTAGTTCAGAATAGAGAACAGTACTTTTTTGGCTGTGCCAAATCTGGCTTCTTTGGTCACTAAATCCTGTAATTTGAAGAATGCACCTAGTCTTTGGTTAACATTTCTACAAATGGTATTTATGTGAAATGAATAGGATAAAGAGGGATCTAAAATGATCCCTAAGTATCTAAATTGGGAGACTTGCTCCAAAGCAAGACCTTCCTGACTTACAATTTCAAGTTGTTTATTATTCAGCCTATGTTTGGAGCTGAAAAGCATGCTCTTGTTTTTTTTATATTTAAAAGAAGGAGATGTTTATATAACCATTGATCAAGTACCTGAAAATCACTGGTCAGATTTAATTGCATTTCATCCTCTGAAGGTGAGCTAGTAAACAGCATAATGTTATCCGCATACATCAAAACATATGTACGAGTTAAATAAGCTGGTAACTTAATAAACAACTTTTTACTCACAGACACAACTCCGTGGTAGCTAACTCACAGAGGACAATCAGTTAGATAGCTATTGAGACATCGTAATGGAGGGTTAGTGACTCTGAGGTTCTCCAATCACCAGAGCAGCAGGCGGTGATCAGCAAGATCAAAGGTCTTGTACAGGTCCACAAACACAGCACCGGTAAGCTCACCACCATCCATTGCCCTACCTAAGTGGTCTGTGAACCTATCCTAGGCTGTCCCAGTACCATGATGTTTATGGAAGGTGTGCTTCTCTGGGGATGGGAAACCAGTGAAGTCAAGAAACTTGACCATTTGTTGATTTACAATTTTTTCAAGCATTTTACCCAAAACAGGGAGAAGGGAAATGGGATGATAGCTATCCAGCTCATTCGCTAGACCGCCTTTAAAAATGGGATTGATGACTGTGTTTTTCCACTGAGAAGGAAATTCTCCCGTAATGGGAGATAAATTAAACATTTTGGTTAACAGAACATAAATATATTCAGCTATGAGTTTTAGAAGTCTTACATCAAGTTCCCCTGGACCAGAACTTTTATTGGAGGACAACCAATTTAATAATTTCATAACTTCCCATAGGCTTAATTAAATGGAAATAAAAGGAAAAGGGATTTCTTCTCCAGACGTGGGGTATCCTGAATTTCTATGGAGGAGAAGTCCTTAATATAAGGAGTTAGATTAGTGAATTTAGCCAAAAAAGCCTCAGTAATTTTGGTTAAATTGGATGTAAGACTGTCATCCATGTTCATATGGTTTGGGAAATGATTTGTCTGTCCTCCAGTGCCCAGATGTGTTTCTTGTGTGCCCCTGTTTGAACATAAACTACAAAGGCAACAAATAGCCTGGCTTTCATCTTTTTTATCTCATGTGAAAAAATGTTAGACAGGAGAACTTTTCTTTCTTACAGAAGAAGCAGGCAGTAACAATCTTCTGATTGGTAGTGCCATGACTTATGGAGACTTAACAATGGGGCAACCAGGGATAATCAGATAGGGCAAAGAGACTTTTTTAGCATGAACTGGTTCTTGACATTTACTAGGATGATAAGTTGATGTATCAATAGAATTATTCATTGCTTCATTATCACCAGAGTATTCATTTCCAGATGATAAAAGAAGCTCTGTTTTTACATTCAATGTTGGTTTAAAGTTTTCACTTACAGCATCACCACATTCCCATAACTTGCATCTTGTACCACAATGTGGCCGGGTGTGGGTGAAGGATAATGCAGACAGCAGCAGATTAATGCAACACACTGCGGTGTGGCTTTATTTTCTTTCAAAGTCAGGATAAAATAATAAACTCCAAAATAAATAAATAACTCAAAATTCTTTACAGAACTGTATGTAATTCACTTTCCTTAGTGACCACAGCGGATAACCTTAAGCAATTGTATATATCCCTTCTTCAGTACATCAGTTTCCAGCAACTTGGTCAGCACCTACTCACCCACTGATCTACTGATCTATCTTTTTAGTGAAAATTATTTAATTCCCTTATGTTGCTCTTGTGTGTTTGGGTGAGAGTGAGCTCAAATAATAAAATAAAATTAAAAAAAACAACAAGCTAAAGACATAGAACCTCAGTGCAAAAGCATTGAAGCAAGGGTTACCCTAAAGGGCATTGGCAATAAAGCCAAGTTTCAAAGAAACACATAATCACACATACCTCTAAAATATAAAGCATCATGAGATATATATGCAAATCACCATGGCATTTTAGGCTTGTTCAGCTTCAGGCAGGATTGCATGGTACCAAAGGGTATCTCAAACAATCTGTAATTTACATGCATTTAAATAACACAACAGGAGTTTTCTGATATCTTTACCCTGGTTACTTAATTCTACAATACAGTCACTTAGTTGTGTTTTACCTTTATCAAAAGCACCTAGTGTCATGGTATTTTCTACATTTACAGGTTTCATACACATAAGGCTTATACATCAATGTATTTTATGACATAATGCTGTTGCATAATAAATCCAATAACAAGGAACACAGCCTGTTGTTTTACATCAGCTCAGAGGCTACCACAATGACCTCCCTATACGAGAACCTGAGAGAGAAAAGGAAAATTAAAGAGGACACTATAGCATAGTCAAGAAAGTGGAGGGGGGCACCCACAGGTGACCAACCTTATGGACTAGAAATTGTAAAGGATAGATTAGGCTAAGAAATAGAACTTCTACTCACCCTCCCTGAAGAATAAGCAGCAAGCTCTGAAGTGGTGGAGTTCTTGTTATAGTACACCGGTACTGGTAATGTTACAGCTTTTTTAATGTGTTAAAAAAAAGAATGGATTTTGGACTCAAATCCTATGTACACTGCTATTTTTTGTGTTTGTAGTTTCGGTCTCTGAACAGCGGCACTGCCCCCAAGGTCAGAGTGTGCAATTTTTAGGTAATATCTTTTTGAAGTACCAATAGCAGGCAGGATACAGTGTGGCTCAAGAGTGTCAGTTTTTGGTGTTTGGGGAAGTAAAACAATACAGTACTGAATTACAGACGAAGTTTGTGATTGCATTTTAGAGATTTTTTTCCTGGGCTGGATTTTCAGATGGGTGAGATTTCAGCATGCCCTGGGTATACCAAAGATATGGCACACTGAGCTTGCAATAATCTAATGGGATTTTCTGTCCTGTGCAGCAACTGACACAAGTTAGACCATCTTTTTGTGGTCTTGCTTGCATGAATATTAGGGATCATTTTTACAGGATTTGTGCCTGAGATTTGGTGCAAGCTGCCATAAAGCAGGAAAACAGTCTCAACTGCATCTGAGCTTTGAAAATCGGGTGCAGCTGCAGCACACAGAAATGGTGTATTGTATCTGCAGAAATGAAGTGTTGCAGTGCAGGGCTTGATGGAAGCCCTGTGACACCCTTTGAAAATCCAGTCCCCTGTTTTTGTCCTGCAAATATCACTGTGCGGTTTATAGACAATATCACAAGCTGTTTAAAGTGACTAAAATGAAAATCCAGATACACGGTCAAGTCTGGTATATCTGCCATGCATATCGCTAGTAAGCAGGGAACTGCATGGTTAAAAAGCAGTGCAAGACACAATTGTTTTAAAAAACGAGAATACACTAAACAGAGTTAATTAGTTTTAAAGCCATTCTGTGTTACTGGATACACACGTGAGTCAGGTATTAATTTTATTTATTTATTTGAATCTAGGATTACAAGTACCTTTGAGCTAAAGCTCTTTTACAAAGGTTCTATGTCAGTTGCAGTACAATAACAAAACAAAAAAAGACAATTAAGTAACAAAGGCAGGATAACGGGTTAACAATCAGTTACATGAATATGAATGCATACATTTGGATTAAACTAAAGCCAGAGGCACTGATGGGGTAAACAGAGTTACAAGACATGGCAAGAACACAAACGGTAAGAGCAGCCAGAGGCATTGTCATATCACAGAGAGAACAACAGGCAGAGGAGGGGTGCAGGGGGAGAGGGGAACAGAGGGAGGGGGGTTGTAGGAGATTGGGATAGATAACAGAAGTGCTATGTAGAAAGAGCTGAGACAAGGATTGGGTAATGGTGAGGAGGGCTGATTAAAGGAGACAGTCGCAGGTGCTAGGTGCTGAGAAGAGTAGGCGGAGCCTGGATTGGAACAGGCCAAGCTTCAGTACGGAGGAGATGTCACTGCTGAGACCATTCAACCAGCTAAGGGCCCTATGAGCAAATGATCTTTGTCCCTGGGTGGTACGGCAGTGAGGGACCTGCAGGAGTTGAGATTCAGATTCCCTAATGTGGCAAGGGTTACTACTGGGGAAAAGGAGAGCTTGGACTCCAGGGGGGTGCCTGGCCCATGGTTATTCTCTCTGCCATAATGCAGGTTTGGTACTTTATGCAATTTGAGAGTTGTAGCCAGCCAGTTTGTGCATAGAGGTCACAATTATGAGTGAGATGGTGATCTCCAGTGATGGGCCAACAAGCTTTGCTGAGAGACGTGGATATGTGTCTGAGGGCAGTTACAGTAGCAGAGCCATATATGATCAGGCCATAGTCAATTATGGAGACAACAGAGCTCTGAACAGTGACCCTTAAGGCTTCTGGAGTAAGGTGTTGCCTGTGCCTGTAGAGTAGTCCAATGCAAGTATTTGCAGCTTTGGCGATGCTATCAATGTGGGCACCATAGGATAGGTTACAGTCAAGAGAGATCACAAGATATTTAAAAGATTGCACCTGTTCGAGGGCAGCTCCAAGGCAGTTTGTAATTGTCAAGGGGTGTAGCCTGTACTTGTTGTGGGAGCTGCTGAAAAGCATTGACTTGGTTTTCTTATAATTTAGGACCAATTTGTACTTACTAAACCAGTTCTCAACTGAGGTGAAGCCTAGCTTTAGATTGTTTTGTAGGAGTTGGGGATCCTTATGGGTGGTGTGAATTATGGCGTCATCAGTACAGAGGATGATTTGTTCTGAGAAAGATTGTGGAAGGCTGTTCAGGAAGAGACTGAAAAGAAGGGGACCCAGTATCTATCCCTGGGGGACTCCTGAATGGACAGGTCTAGCATTAGAGAGGACATCTGCAATTTTAACTCTTTGGGATCAGTTTTCCAGATAGCTTTTAAACCAGGCCATGGAGTCAGGAGAGAGCCCAGCATTCAAGAGCTGCTCAAGTAGTAGACAATAGTGGGTGGTGTCAAAAGCCTTAGTTACCGACCTGGTTAGGTGACCATTATCCAGAGAACTGTGGGTGGCTCTGGTAAATTCCAAAAGGGCAGAAGTGGTGCTGTGCCCTTGTCTGAACCCATGTTTTTGAGAGCACAAGCTACTGTATTTGTCCAGGTAATCAGTGAGTTGGTCTGCTACTATGCATTCAATGGCCTTGGAGAGGGGAGGTAATATGGAGATAGGTCGATAGTTCCCATGGAACTTTTGTGGACCAGAGTTACAGTAGCAGATTTCCATCTGTCAGGGAACTGGCCAAGGCTGAGGAAGAGGTTGAAGATCTTTGTTAACGGTCCTAGTACTTCGTCAAGGGTGAGGGACAGCAGTTTGAGGTCAAGTATGTCCCCACTATTTCTGGACTTGGCAATTGCTTTACTAATGTATTTGCAAACTTCGTGCATCTTGACTGCTTTAAAGTAGAACGGTGGGTATTTGGAAGGGGAGGGAAGCTGGAAGGGTGAGTTGGAGGGTCATCTACGTCAAAAAAGTCAGGGGGGAGAACACTACTGAGGTCTATGAAAGCAGTATTGAACGTATTAGCAATAGTTGTAGGGTCCAGTGTTGTAGTCCCAACAGTGTGCAGCACAATAGGGGAAGTTTTAGGCTGCTTCCCAGTAACTTCTTTGATATTGTTCCAGAACGTTCTCCCATTTCCACAGGTATTAGTGAGAGCTTCCCTATAGTAGATACTTTTCTTTAGGCAGATTGACTTACTGTAGGTGGTATATCCATCACAAATACTGCTGGCAGGTGTGAGATAACGTGACTTAAGAGCTGTATAACATAATTGTTTAAATAAATGAAGAATGCACTAAACAGAGTCTATCCACTGTAAAGTCTTTTTTTCGCTGTTTTTGCTCCTCGGGCAAGCCCACCAGGGATATACCCATTCAAACTGTCATCCAGTGCCTTCCAGTCTCATCACCCCACCATCTGGCTCAACTAGAAGACTATGGCTTACCACCTACAGTGGGGTCTCACACACTAGATCGGGGACACATTTCAGAGGAAGGAGAGACTGAGATGCTTATCCAGTCAGCCTTGGCTGGTGTTGGGTTTGCAAAGTCCTGAGTCCTCATACTGCTGCAGCTGGAGGCATTTACCTGTTAGTTGCTCCCCACCCCATTGGCTGGAACAATAAGTGCTTGCCATGGCAGCTGTGTACGTGGAGTGTGCATGCTGCCACAACCTGGATCTAGCCATAGACCCTCCCTGACATATACCAGCACCTCCTGCTTGCACCATCACCTGTGGTCACCAAATTGTGATATTGCAGCTGAGTAATGCTGCCCTCCCCCAGAGGAGAAGAGTGTCTGCTGCTTCCCTCCCCCTGGAGGAGTAGTGTGTCCAATGAGACACTCAATTCTCCTCTCCTCTCCCCAGCCAGTGCATGATGATCAGGGCTCACTTCCGAACCCCAATTTCTGATGTTTTGAGTGGTAGTGCTACTGGGTGCAGATAGGCCAGCTTCAAGCCATTTTTTATTAATGTGGTACTGCTACTGTGCCAGAGAAAGACTGATCCAAGCTATGAGTAATCAACTCACAAATAACAAACAGCTGCAATTTGTTTCAGAGAATCTCATTTTTAAACAGCTACTATATAAGGATTAGCCCATGATATAGCATGGGTCTACTTGAGAATTAATACACACCTGGGGGTGGGGTGTTGAACCATGAGGCTGGAGGCTGAGTGATCCAAACCACCCTGGAGTGGATTAATTCACAAATAGACCCATGCTCTGGAGTGGATTAATTCACTTGTAACATGGGGAAGAGAAAGGGTTTGGCTCCCTTTTTGGTATGTCCGCTTCCCCATGTTACAAGTTAGTAATGGAAGTTGCATCGATGGGAAGAGTGCAGCATGATCAATCTATTTCAGAAAGTAGGTGCAGCTGTTTCGAAAAGTAGGTGCCCATGTAACACTACTAAAATAAATAAACCCTTACCTTGGTGTTGTAATACAATTATCAAATTCTGCAGGGAAGCATGTTTTTATAAGTTTTTCACCTGCTGAGACACTATGATTGTATTACAAAAGGTGGTGTTCCAGCTTCAGAAGAGGCAGCGGGATCTGGATTTGGAACATGGGGTGGGATCTGGAAGTCCCTGCATTCAGCATGTAAGAGGGTGTCATAATTTTTTAATTCACAAGTTGATAGTTGCTCCTGGGAACCACAGCGATATTCCCTTAATTAATTACACAGCAGGGATGGACGTACAATATAAATGTTGCAGGCAAGCGCAATTAGTACTGCATTAATTATTCATAAGATAAAGCAGGATCTATAAGTGTAATACGAGATGGGGTATTAGACTCTTCTACAAGCTTCTGCTTCAACTTTATGCCCATCAAACTTCATAAAGGAGTGGGCAACTGACATCACTATATTCGTGCAGTAGTATTAAAACAATTGCATACGCAGTGGTTTAAGGCTCTGAGCTGCAAATCTGGTGGCATCCAGCAGATCAGACCTGGGTTTGAATCCCACAGCTTCCACTTACATACTGTGTGACCCTGAGCAAGTCACTTAACTTCCCTGTGCTCCCAGGATGCACCTGTAAAAAAGCGTTCAGCTTAGTGTGCTACTCCTGGTTAAACAACTAAAAAAAAAAAAAACTACAAATGTGGACAGATTTTGAACAGAACATTTACTGCGTATTCTGGAAATATGGCACAATAATAACCGGAGTCCTGCCTGGCCAGTGGGTGAGAATATACAATAGGTTACACTATCTGCTTAAACAAATATACAGTGCCTGCTGTAGAACTGATAAACAATTTCCACATAAAATGTACAAATAGTGACAAATTTGAAACAAACAGCAGCTGGCTGATAGCAGCAACAGAAAATAGATCACAAATTACAGAAAACACAGGACACATTGCATAGGTATGTGGACTTTTTCTAGCTAGCATGCAATACAGACTGTAGCACAGGGAAAAAATATTGTGGTAAGCACTTTATTCGAAGATGGGGAAGAGATATGGTGCACACTGCACCATGCATTAATTTACAAACAACCATTACTTAAAAATTAATCCATGGTTAGCTGATACAGTTACTCCAATCAGGTGCAACCCTTTCTCTTCCCCATGTTACAAAACATTAGAAATGAGTGAAACAAATACACCATCCACAAGGGATCATGGAGGCTGGCATATAGATAGTGGAAGAGGTGGCAGTAAGACATCAACAATTAAAAGAGCAGCTGGGAACTGTAAATAATCCTGCACTAGCAGATTTAAGCAATTTAAAGGAACAGTTCATCCAGCTAGAAAAGTTATTAATTCAAGAGATCAGCCTATGGTATAATATTGCTAGTTTAGAGCAATATCTAGAATTACTCAGAATACCCTGCTGTTTAAGGCTAGATAAGCAGCCATCATCTGGAATTGAAACCTTTTTTAATATGGAAGAATGGAAAGAAGGCCTGGAAGAGTGTTCTAGTAAATTAATTAAAATCCTTATTAATGAAGTTAAAAGAAATTATGTCAAAGTACAGAAACAGATAAAACAACATCAGAATCAGGCCATCATAAGGGATTGAAACCTTTTTTTCATAAGGAAGAGTGAAAAGAAGCCCTAGACTAGTGTTCTAGAAAATTAGATAAAATCCTTATTACAGCAGATAAAATAAATTATGACACAGTACACAAACCGATAAAAGAACTTCAGAATGGGTAACAATCCAATAAAGACACTTCTGAATTTAAGAAAAGAGAGACCACTTTGAAAATAGTGTCATGGAAATTTAAACATGATTAAATAAAATGAAAACAATTTAAATTTGAGAGAGCTTAATAGCTGGGAACAGTATTCAATTGGCAATGTCCATCAAGATCAAGAAGTAGAGAAAGGAGTTATTCAAGAAACAGATCAAGATCTCAACTGAAGTGGAATATGAGTCAGAACAATAAAAAGGGACACCTGGTATTGATTGACAGTGATTCAGATACAGGGAACCCTGAAACTCAAATTGAACATGCAGTTTTTGTAAAGACAAACATAAACCAGATACTCAGAAGCAAGAACACAAAGTAAAAATGCAAAAGGAAACAAGATGGGGGTGGGGGTGGGAACACAAAACATAAACACTTGGAAGTTAACCAGGACTAAGAAGGACAAGAGATAATTAACCTTACAGTCATTGTTTTTTTTTAGAATTGCAATTAATAGTACTCCATATTTGCTATACCTTTGTAATAAATTTAAATTACAAATGGAACTATTCAAACAATTACACAAATTAAACTGAAGTCTTTTTTATTCAGAAACAATTAAGTAGAAACTAAAAATGTATTGCAGCAGAATGAAAATGGGGATATCAGTCTCAATTCATTGAAACAAGTGAAGTGATACTAAGTGGACGTGGGATTCAGCAAGATAATAGAACAATAATGGACTCAAACGGTACAAGAGAACAGCTGCCTTTTTTGATTGATACCATAAATGTTAGAACAGCCCAAGGAATAGACAGTTGCTTAATAAAGACTTTGGGAAATGATGCAGACAGTGTATTAGCAGACGTTTATAAGTCCAAGCAACCAAAGAACAAACTGATGCTCTAAATGACACAGAATGGAGTTCAGATTTAAGCCCTGAGATTTACCCCAAAGTGTTCTTTGAACCAGAGGAGCAAAGGAAACTATTTAAACCAAAGTCTGTTTATTTATGTGCTATGGATCCTGCTTTGAAATGGTTCCAGAAGAAAGTGATGTAAGAGATAAAAGAAATGTACGATGACAGTGGTACACTTGGCTATGGGAATTTTAGTAAAAAAGAGAAAAGCACTGAATGCCTTAAGAAAAATGGATGATGTTATCTTCAGAGAATCAGGAAAGGGCAGTAATCAGAAAATTCTAACTAGGTGAGATTATCTAAAAGAGATCAATAGGGTATTGGGAGACAGGAAAACAGTGAGCAGGCACAAGACATAAAACATATTACAAAGAATGAGACAGAATTTCTAAACATAATCCTGTAACCCCAAGATACTATTATATACCTAAATTCACAAAAACCCAGAGAAACCACCTGGAAGGCAAATCGTCAAAGGTATACGACCCCTAACAAAACCCTTTCCAAAATTTGTGGATTAATTTTTCCAGCCAATTGTGCAAAAGTTAGGATGCTATACCCGAGACTCTCAGGACTTGTTGTACAAGTTAAAAGACATAAAATGGCAACCAGATTAAAGTGTAGTATTACTGTTCAGCAAAAGAACTTGGGTCACCATTTTAAATGAGTTGTTTTCACTCAGTGGTTTAACCTTTAATTAAAATGAAATAAAAATGAAAAATATTAAAAGTAGAGACCCTGACTAGGCTCTGTATTGGAGCACATTTTGAGGCGCACCACAACAGGTACCTACAAGGCCACCTGTTTTGTGGGATTTAACATGTTCCCTCTCCTTCCCATGGCAGCAATAGAGTGGCTAATCTACTGCAGAAAGAGACATCTGGATATTTGAATTACAATAAAAAAGGCTGGCCTCTTAGGCTGACCTCAATTACATTTTGGATCTTGGGGTGTCTTTGTAAATTCTCCCGGTAGATGTACCTCAAATGATATCCTGGAGTTTGAGGTGTTTATGTAAATAATCTTGCTAAGTTGTACCCACTGTTTTAAATATTTGAAACTGATCTGTCAGCTTGCTTAGACAAAGAGAAGTGCTGACTGGCCACAACTACATATGATTATATGAGAATATATAGTGTATAAAGTAATCACTGATGATCCCTCAGAGTCATCATGTCAGTAATTATGTAGATTATATATGGAATACATGTAAAAGACAAACATAATGCATTATAGTGAGGTATAATAGTCATGCATGATCTAATCCTATGAAGGATGTAAACATTAACAAATATTAGCAAAGCACATTCCTGGCACTCATGCTTATATGATGGATGCCTAAAATCTACATATTAGTGCAAAATAGCAGTATCACAGTATAACAGACCAGGAATACAAGTGTAAGTTGTGTGTGCGATGATAGGGGGCATAACCCAGGTGCAACACTGCTGAAGGAGAGGACTGTGGAATATCTTGAGCTGAATGGGTTACAAGACCTGAGGCAGTATGCATTCATGGGGGCAGGACATGCCAAATAATTCTGATAAATTAGATCAGGGGAGCAGTGGATGTGGAATACCTAGATTTCAAAAATGTTTTTCCACATAGGAGACTCGTAAGGAAGCTGGGTCAGCTTAGGAATAGGTCCAAAGGTAGTAAATTGGGGAAGAACTAGGTTAGAGAATAGGTGACAGAGGCTGGTGGTAAAAGGAGTTCACTGTGAGTAAGGGAGGGTGACCAGTGGGGTGCCTCAGAGATTAGTACCGGGACCAGTCCCTTTTAATGTCTTTATAAGTGACACTGCAGAGAAGCTAGAAGGGAAGGTATGTATCTTTTTGGATGACATGAAAACCTGCAATACAGTGGACACTCCAGGGACTGGAAAGAATGAGCAGAGACCTGGGAAAACTCAATGAGTGATCAAGGGTATTGCAGCTGTGTTTCAATGTGAAAAAGTATGGAATTATGTACTTAGGATATAGAAACCCAGGGGTGGAGCACAAAATAGATGGAGAGGTATTGACTACCACCAAACAAGAAAGAGATCTGGAGGTACTCATATAGGATGACTTAAAGATGGCCAGGCAGTGTGACAAGGCAGCTGAGAGGGCTAGTGGGACACTGGGGTGCATAAGGATGGGCACCACCAGCAGAGAGAGGGAGGTGGTGTTGCCTCTGTACAGATCACTGATAGGACCCCACCTAGAACACTGTGTACAGTTCTGGAGACAACAGGCCAGATTTTCAAAGTGGCCCTTAGACCAATGCAAGATGCATCAAACATTCACCTTACATCAGATCCAGGTGTGCCAAAACTGTATGCTGTCCTTTGCAAGAAAAGTGTTCTCTGTGGCAAAGTCACCCAAAATGATGCAAGAGGACTGCTGCATCAAAAATATGATCCATGGGTGAGAATGACGCAGGCTGAGAATGAGGCAAGCTGAGTAAAAATTATGATGCACTGAGTGAGATGGAGCAAAAATGATGCAAACCGAGTCAAAAATCTGAAGCATGATACCCTATTTTCAAAGGCCCCCCTAGATCAGCACACCATGTGCTGAACCCCATCTGCAGCAAAATCAGGTGCACCTAGCACCCTGCACCAGATTTTGTAAGGTTGGGGATCCTGGTGCCAAAGTCCCCAAGGTTTCCACATGTGATCTGATGCTTCAAAGAGATGGTGCACCGGAGGTGATTGATGGAGGTGACTCCCATAACTATCAGTGGAGCACTGAAAACCTCTGTGTCCATCTC
This sequence comes from Neoceratodus forsteri, assembly GCA_016271365.2. NCBI lineage: Eukaryota > Metazoa > Chordata > Ceratodontiformes > Ceratodontidae > Neoceratodus > Neoceratodus forsteri. The sequence goes on from CM057458.1 coordinate 563,063,846, forward strand.
TGGAAAACTCCCACAAGTGACTACACTTCCGGAGCTCCCTAACTGTCTCTGTGGCTTGGTGCAGCTATCCCATGACTGTGGTCCTAACCTGCAAGGGGGCACAACAGCACACCCTGGCACCCAATGGCACAGCTGCCACCACCAGTCCTGGACCAGGGCAAAGCTCATGTGCACAGGCACAACCCCTCAGGCACCAGTCTCCAGGCATGTCCTACCCCTGTAGTAAGAAATGATTCAGCACTCACACTGCACTGTAGATGAAAGCAGAACACTGTTGCTCAGTGTTCACAAAAATACATTTTATTATGAAGACGTGGGACAGTGCACCTGAGTTGACAGAGCCCAAGAGGTATCTCACTATGCCCAACAATTCATGCCCACTTCATGGGCACTTTGTCAAGGTAAAGAGAACCTCCTGGTGTACATTGTTATATACAAAAAAAAGTGCTAAAAAATATGAAAATGTGAAAAATATGTGAAAATTAATTAGTAACACTATTACATCATATTGCACTTATGAGGCATCATCTGCCCTCAGCTCAAGGCAGTCTCCAAAATAGGCTTGAATAGTGCTTAATTTATCCATAGGAACTTTAATGTATTATTCCAAGGCAAGCATTCAGGGCCTGGACACACTGGGGCTGTTAAACCGTTTTAACCATAATAAAACGTTTAGGCCTTGTTAACTCTGTTTGTGAACACACAGCAATGCTTGCTAAAACATTTAAAAAAAAAAGTGTTTTAACCCTACTATTAGCCTAGTCTATAGTACGGTTTTTAAAATGGTTTAACAGTAACACGATTTTGTTTCAACAATGTGTCTGCTAACCGTGTGTATCCAGGGGCTACCAGTGTTTTAATAACCTTTGCCCTTGATGCACACAATACGCTAATCCAGGAAGTAAACAGTTCACGGGTGTTTTGAAGTGAGCCACTAAGTAAATTCATTCATCTGAGGGGAATCATAATTTAATTTAAATTGTTAAATATAGCAGATCGTTCAGCTAGTTGGTCAGAGGAAGCAACAAAATTGCTTATCAATTACTGGTCACAAGAAGCTGTTCAGGAGCAGTTAAACAATTTTACGAGGAACAGTAAAATTTACGAGATGATATCTGCTCATCTCATGGCTAGGGGGGCATGAACGTAGTGCAAAGCAGTGCTTTGAGAAAATAAAACAGCTAAAAGTTTGTTACCACAAGGCAAAGGATAGCAACAGAAAATCAGGGTTTGGTAGGGTAACGTGCCCATTTTATGATGAGCTTGATAGTATTCTGGGCACCAGACCCACTTCTGTTCCTCCAGTGGTGATCCAGAGTGGCTCAATAGAAGATGATGGGGCACTGGATGATGTCACACATGAAGTCCTGTACGAAGCTGGTAGGTAACTGGAAGCTGTAATAAAATACAGAAATACTGACATTCTTGTTTGTTAAAATTTCTCATTAAAGAAGCTCCCTGTTACAAGAGGATAAAGTGCTGCAGTTTATCTTTTGTAGTCAGTGTAAAATAATTTGCATTGCTCTACACCACTGAGAAAAAAAAAGTTGAACTGCACTGGGGGCAGCAAGGGGGAAAAAAGAGCCAAAAGGTGTCACAATACCCCCATAAAAAATGCCCCAAATCTTCCTGTCAACAGTTCCATCATATTATAATGACTCTGTCACCATATGGTCCCTCCCTCCTTCTGACACAGTACAGCAAGCAATCCTGGGGTAAAAAGCCGGGTCCCGCCCAGCAGAGACCATTGAAACTTAGAAACATAGAATTTGACGGCAGATAAGGACCGCTTGGCCCATCCAGTCTGCCCATTTCCCTACCTACTGGATAAGCTGCAGATCCTAGTTAACCAGCAGCCTACTTCTTCCTACCCCAACCCCCCAGAACTGCCTTATGACTATCCCATGCATGCTTGAATTCCACCACTGATTTTGACTCCACAACCTCCTTCGGAAGGCCGTTCCATGCATCCACAACCCTCTCTGTAAAAAAATACTTCCTTAAATTACCTCTGAGCCGCCCCCCCTCTATTTTCAAATTGTGCCCTCTTGTTCTTGCACACCTCCTTTTTTGAAAGATGCTACCCTCTTGGACTTTATTGATTCCCTTGAGGTACTTGAACGTTTCTATCATGTCCCCCCTCTCCCTTCTTTCCTCGAGGCTATACATATTAAGCATTAAGCATTGGCAGATTAAACCCCTCAACATACCTTCAACTTTCTGTTCTGCAAGTTGTATAATCAGAAATTAATAAAAAAATAAATAAATAGGTAACCAACTATTACATCCATAAGCCAGTTTCATCTCCCACCCCCCTGCTCCTCAATGCCTAATCGATACCAAACAGAGACAGAAGAGGGAACGAGGAGATGTGGAGCAAGCAACTGAAAGGGTAACCAGCTAGCAAGCAACATGCTAATAAATGGCAGTAAGATTTGGCTGTCTTTATGGAATGTCTTTTGATCACACGCAGCTTCTGCCATGACAGTAAAAGTAAGACCGTTATCATTGCACTGTATTTCTTCTTCTGGTCTGCTTGTTTCTTTCAGTGCGCTTGACACCTTTGTTTGCCTTCTGCTTACTGAGTCATCAGTAGTGCCTTTCTTGGTTCATTGGTAGACACTGGAGGAAGAAGTAAACTGAGTAGAGTATCGAGTTAAGACATAAATATGAAGCGCTGCCAGCTGCAGACAGATTGTGCATCTCTGCTCACCCCAGAATGAGAGCTGCCAGTTACAAATGAATGACCCCCCCATCCTACTATTAATTCCATATTTCTGTACAGGACTGCGCAATCACAGCCCATCTCTTGTAATCTATAGGAACTGTGAGGAGCTATCTAATGTGTACTTTCTTTAAGATGGTAATTGAATGCTGGCAAACCCGCTGCCTCCTTTTTCCATTACCTGCACCTATCAGAAGCTCCTAAAGTGATGTAACTGTGTTGGATGCATGGCTTTTCTGTGTGTCCTCTGCCCACTGTGGTGGGGGAAGAGTGATTCAGCCATTTTTAATTTCTGGCTGTGCTGAGGAGCATAGTTCGCTGGAAACTCCCACCCTCTAACTTTCTCCTCCTGTGCAGTCTCCCACTCGCCAACTCTCTCTCCCCAGCCTGGATGCAGTAAGTCACCTGCTATCTCCCTCTGCGTGGTGACCCTCCCTTCCTGTCCCAGCTGTATTAAACTACCCACTCCCTTCCTCTGCATGTTTTCTCTCTCTCTCTCTCTCTTACAAATCATTCCTTCCAAACCTGGCTATAGGAAGCCACTCTTTCCTTCATGTGGATGTGGTGTCTCAGTTGCCAACCATCCTTCCCTGGTCCGACTGCAAGCCATCCACTCCCTTCATAACATTTTTGTCCTCCAACCTTCACTCCCTGTCCTGGCTGCAATAAGGCACCTACTCCCACCTCTGTGTATTATCTTACCCATCTTTCCTTCGTGGCCTGGATGCAGTAAGCCACCCACTCCCTCCATCTAATGTGGTCTTCCACCAGCCAACCCTTCCATCATGGCCCAGCTGCGGTAAGCCGCATGCCCCTTAATCTATGTGCTCTCCCTCTCACCTACTCTCCTGGCCCATAGTAACACACTGTGTGGAGGATGATTGTCATTTAAGATGGCCACTGCCGGACGGCAGGAGCACTCCAAGGTTGTGCTATACACGCATCAGGAGTCACTGTCCCCGGCATGGAGCAAATAGAATGTTAGCATTCCCATGTCCAAATCCTACATGACTGGTCAGCGAATGCGTAGCACCAAACACATTTTCATGACCAGAGCGCAATTGGCAAGGGAAGTTAAATAAAATGGATTTGTTTTCCTGCCATAGATCTGACAGGGAGTATCAGGGAGAGCCCCACAATAGGGCAGACCAGTCCCGAATGGCAATTTTTCAACACTGACATTTGCAACTGTGCCCTGATCCTGCACACAAAGCTTGTCTCTGTCACCCCTCCCTCCCTCCCATCCTCCTCGAAAAATTGTGATTTTCTTTTAGTTTTTATTTTCTTGTAACAATAAGCAGTGTTCACAGCTCAGGTAATTGCCATCACATAAACAAGACACAGACACACAGACATCCTGATCTCTGTGCGTCTTGCTTTCTACTGACATTTGACATTTTTATTTCTCTCATGCATTATTGTCATAAGCAGTCCTTGCTGTTAAAAGTGACATGTTACAAGGAGGATATCTTTTTGTTTGTGTTTTGTGGGGAGGTAGATGTGGTGGTGATGGTGGTGGTGGTGGTAGAGGGGGGTGTCATTTGGGCAAGTCTTCATGCTTGTAAAAAATAGAAAATGTCTATGTGGCATTGAGTTACCGAGTGGATTCAGTGATATAAAGTGAGGGACTACATTAACTGCCATCTGGGACCAGTTTTAAAATGTTAAACCTTATGTTACCATTAAGAAAAAAATAGTACGTTGGTAATGAATAAAAACGCTGTATCTGTTAGTGTTGTTGCTGCCAGTGAAGAGTGTGATTGACAGTCAGTGACTGTGAGAACTGTGAATATTTGATTTTAAATCTCTCGTTCGTGATTCTCTTCGATGACTGTTAATTGAATTTCGCCATTTCAGAGATATCATAAGTAATGCAAGCAGTGTACAACAGTAGTTAAGGACAGAGACACTAGAGAAACCAGGGTAGTCACTTTTCATTTAACTGTATCCTGGTTGAACCCCCCTCCCAAAAAAATGCAGCTTTTCATATTGCCAGAGTAAGACTTAAACCAGCACAAAATGGTACCAGTGAGTCCCAGATAGTTCTTCAGGTGATCAAAGCACACCTCCGAAATCCACTGTGTCAAACGCCAATGAGAGATCAACAACTGCCAGTATGAATTGATCGCCTCCATCCCTTGCAATGAGGAGATCATGGATGATGACAGTGGGCTTTAAGGTAATCCAATGGTAGCCCTAATGCAGACAGTCTTATGATGAGGGCTAAGTGTGTATCATTTACGCTGTCAGCAAACTGTGGAACTGTGGCGGGGTAGTCATATTGAAAATAAAATTCCAGAATGGAACGTTAGCCATCTGCAGTATATTGTTCTGTTTTTCTTTGCGAACAGCCTTTTTGAGGGTGTGTATGTTTGTATCTCCTACCTGTATAGTATGGCCATTTGGGGATTGATTCCTATACCTGATACTGCTTCATGACTACCAGATCCAACATGTTGATTTCCATTAAGACACCAGTGCCGTCTTATAGAAGTATATTAAATACGTTGGGTTCAGTCAGGCTCCATATTTAATTCACCATGCATTATAGTCTTTAGTTGGTACTTACAGTATTTTTTTCTGTAAACTAACACTTTATTTAAAAAATGTATTTCAAAGAGTCTGTATAAGCAATATTTTTCTAAGTGCAGCTGCCCTTTAGTTTTATGTTTCTGATACACAATGATAGGCACTTAGCTTCAAAAAGACTGTAATTCACTTTCTTGAAAATGGTCTACGCTTATCTTAGGGTTCAAAAGGTTTGGAGTAGACATGCATGCTTGTTCTCCATTTCTAGGAGAACAGTAATACACTAGCTTTTAAATAATCACATCATATACCTCTCCTAGATTTACATTTTCACTGAAAGCTTAGGTGCGTTTTGCACTTTCATCTTAATGGTTTTGTTTAAAAAAATACTGTGTTAAGCTCTGAGTGATCTCTGATGTAAAGTAAGACAATTCAGCATCAGACGTCAAACAGCATTAAAACTAGATACAGATTTATATTCCTAGTCTCACACTTGCCTCTGCTGTACTGGCATTATTTATTATTTTTTCATAATTTAAAATTAATTTACCAAACTGAATCTGACTAATCATATTATATTATCGTACAGAAGCATCTTAAAGGTAATTTAAAATGAGAGGCTTATCAACAGATCCCAATACATGGGACAGGTTTTTGGATCACTGGTGCAACACTAGTAGAGATGCAAGTAAAGCCATGGATTTAAGCACTGGCGATCTACCGAAACCCTTTGATGCACTTGCAACCAGTTATCAAAAGCAGGGACATTTGTGGTAATTGGACATGCTGTCTGGCAACTGGTGCCTATGTTTAGATACAAGTGGCTTCAAGATGAATGCAACCTTCCCCAATGATGATGCCTGTAACACCACATAAATGTAGTTTACTGGATGTCCTGTTGACGCAAGAATGAACAATCTCACTTTTATGATGCAGGTCTCATAAATCAAATGTCTGACACAATGAAGGACTTGCATAAAACAAGTTTAAAAAATACTGCCCATTAAGTAAGAATCTGGGGTTTACGGCATGAATTTGTTCTGGTCACTTCAAAATAATTGGCTCCCATTCTAGAACAAGTAATATAATTTAAACCTATTTTAAATTGCATTTTGTTTCATTCTATTGGAATATATATAGTCTAGATTTTCTATAGTAAGAATAAACTATTTTGAAGCATAGAAGTGTATAGCATACTGCATGATCTTGAGTTATACAGTTTTCTATTGCATGGAGAGCTGGGCTTAATAAACTGTGTCTTTGTCCAATTTGTAGAGCTAAGACAAACAGTAAGGGTGACATAGTTTAGTTTACAAAGAAAATGTGATAAACACAATTTTACTGTTACCGTTTTACTTCTGAACAGGACATTTTCAAAACAAATTTGGCATCAATGATTTATGAACATTTGGCACATGGTCTGTACCAGATCTGAAATTCGTATGTGATTAATTAATCTACCCCCTGTGAGTGCATTATTGCTATTATAAAAACTTACTCCAAAAGAAAAGTGTTAAAACTGTATGGTTTACATGTGTTTCTAATTTAGAGGGAGATTTTTTTTTTTAAATAGCTTTTCCACCAACATTTTAATAATGCTGGTTCAAAATCAGAATTCATAATTGCAGTCATTCAGCAGCACTAGTGGATGGAATGCTAACATTCATAATACATGTGCCACTGTGATCGGGCTGCACATGACAGTACAACATGGATTACTGTAAAGCTGCTGGACTCCTAACAACAATCTGAGTGCATTATTTCTGATAACCTTTTTATAATACAATTTTATGTAGGGCAAGTGTGCTCTGTATAGCAAACTGTTTGCGCCTTGAAAATGTCTATATATTTATAGCTGTGTAGTATACTTTATCTGCAGTAACATAAAGCACTGTGAAACAGCCTCTCTTTTTTGTGAATTCTCTGACAGAGAATATGTTCCCCCCCACACACACACACTATGTCATTATTCGTTTTCCTGATCACATGTATTTGCCCCCTATTAAAGCAAACTGATTGTGCCTTTCTTATGTAAATAAAGAGACTTTCATTTCTAGGACCTTTTTGAAATTTTCATATATATATATATATATATATATATATATATATATATACACAAAAAGGCTGCAGACATGTTTGTGATGGGAACTATGAAGTGGGTGGGTTAAGAAATCTATGAGTTGCTCTTGATGGCAGGGAGTTGTTTTAGTCAGTGGTGACACTGTATTACTGCATTGGCTAGAACCAAGCTTTAGGCAATCAGTACTCAGAGATTCCATTGCCCATCTCATATTTGGGTAACTATGCGCAACTATGATGTTTTGGCATAAATGAAGCATGATAACATGATATAGGCACCTTCATATTATGACATCAGAGATGTGAACACTAAACATTTGTATGATTTTTCAGAGGCAGAAAACATCATAAACAATGATGTCACTGGACAAAAAATGATTGATGAGGTCGATACACAATCAAGTCAGATTGCCATTCCAGGTGCAGAAGTGGAGCAAGATAATGAGCAGCCACCAACGACTGCACAAAACAAGATCGTTAAGAGGCATTCAAATGAGCCACTAGCTAATCTATGAAAAAAAGAAAATTACATGGATGCAAGAGCTGATGGAGTCAATATTAGAACCCACCAGACAACTTATCCAGGATCAATTTAGCAAACTTCTTGATTTTGAACGAGAGAGGGCAGCAGCACATCAAGAGATGGAAGAAAGACTAAGGAAGAAAGAATCTGAACAGACAGACCAACCAATATAAACTCTTACCCAGTCAATTAAGCCAACATCAAGCACATCATACATACTTCCTCCTCCACAACCTCACTTACATCAGCAGATGCAGCAAATACAGTTATTCAATGTGATGCAACAGCAAACTTACCAACCACTGCCAAGTCTGGCTCCCCTGATGTCTAACCAGCCCCCACAACATTTTGCACCAAACGCAACTCAGCATTCGTCATTCATGCAATCAACACCAAACAGGCATTTAACAGATGAGTTGATGAGTTACTCATTTACATGGACAGAACTTTAGAGCTATGGGAAAATCTTACTGATTTTTCCCTACATTATGTTGCATAGAAGTTGAACAGTTATAAATCTTAATGCATATAGTGAAACCGCACAACTTTATTGATTGTCTGTACTTTATTTATGTATTTACAATGTATTGAATTATGTTTGTAATATAGAATCAGAAGTACATATCAGCATACTGTTTCATTTAATGTTGTTTCATTCATTCATTTGAAGTCATAATATTAACAAAATATGAATTTCTTGTAATTGTGCATTTACATATTACAAAGACAGGAATGGTTATTTATTGAAATATATGTCATAATAGCTACTGAAACATCACAGGTGCATAGTTTTTGCTCATGAATTGCTGTTAAGAGAATATTGTTTATATTTCAATTGCATATTTAAACCACATAAGTTTGAAATTATAACAAGAGAAAAATATACGACAGAATATCACTGTTTGTCAGAATGAGTGTTACATAAATTATTTGTATGACATCTGTTGGTTATTGTAAGCATTAAACTTATATTATTCACTTATTATCACATAGTATATGTGTTTTTTACTCATTCAAGTAAAAATACTCTGCAATGGCGTCTCACACACTGTTCACATGCCCACCATGTGTTACAGTGCCACATTCCTCAAAAGATACATTATCTGATCCAGGTTCCAGGTACTCTGTGACATCCCCTGTAGATATCCATTCATAGTCAAAAAGTTCCCCTTTACTCTCACATATGTTGTGTAAGACACAGCAAGCCAAAATAAAATTTTGAATGTTTTGGATGTCAAAGTCCATGCTTTTCAATAAGCAATGCCATCGTACTTTTAATCGGCCAAAAGCACATTCAACCACCATCCTTGCCTTACTAAGACGGTAGTTGAATTTGGCCCTTTTTGGGTCAGAAATGTCAGCATAAGGTTTCATCACCCAAGGAAGTAGAGGGTATGCCGGGTCTCCTAGAATTAATACAGGAATATTTTTTTCTCCATCCTTGAATGCTGACTGAGGAAACAGAATTCCCTCCTGACCCCGCTGAAACAGCAAACTGTTTTTGAAAATGCGTGCATCATGCACTTTCCCCGGCCTGCCGACATTTATATCAGTAAAGCAGTAGTTATTGTCCACTAGGGCTTGCATTACTACAGAGTAATAGCATTTGCAATTATTGTACTCTACAGCATGATATGGAGGACAAATAATAGGGAAGTGGGTCCCATCCATGGCTCCTGCATAATTAGGAAAACCATGATCTCTCTCAAATCCCAACATTATGTCATTAATGTTGTGCAGTTTAATTACTCTTGGAAATAATACTTTAACAATAGCTTTGCACACCTCTAGCACAATTTGACCAGCCGTGGTTTGTCCACACCCAATAGGTGATCTAGAGGCCTGTTCTCAATATTAGTGGCCAGGCGCCACAGTGCCATGGCCACTCTCTTATCTACAGGTACAGCATCCCTCATCTGAGTATCACATTTACGAATGTATGGTTCCAGTTCACTACAGAGCATATGAAATGTGGAATGCTTCATTCTAAAATTTGCCACCCCTTCCTGGTCTGACCACGTATTGAGCACAATATCCTCCCACCAAGAGGTGCTCCTCTCACAACTCCATGTAGAACGGTAAATAGTGATAGAAGCATATCTACTCAAAATTGCATTTATCAGTGTCAACATCATTTCCAGCGATGAGTGCAGATAAGTAAGTAAAAGTGATGTTTTTGAAAGAATTGCCTTCCGTCTTCATCGTAACTTCTGGTACTTATTACATCGGAATTGGTGGAAAATTGCAGCAACCGCAAACATTATGTCGCTGTTTATTTATTTATTTATTTGCTTTTGTTAACCGGGTGAGTGCACTAGGCATAGCAATGCCTATTTTCAGGCACGACCCAGGAGAGAGACAGTTGAAACATACAAAATGAGCATACATGTGACGCAGCACATGAGATTGGTGAACACAGTTAGAATGTGACCAGTAACAAGTCAACTAAACAGTTAATTCAAAGAGTAAGCCACATTTGAATATAAGAGATAATGTTACAGTAAGAGGCAGAAACAGGAAAAACATTTAGTTAAAATACACAACTAAAGTTAAAACCATAAGTGAAACAGGCATTTGCAAATAAAGATAACACACAGCAAAGTACAGTAAGTGCCAAAACTGAGGATGAGATGAGAGAGGGAGAGAAAGAGGAAGGGGGTGAAAAAGGTGGGGATGAGAGAAACAGAACATGAGAGCTAGGAAGTTGGAGAGGTAGGGAAGTGGCATACAGGAGGAAGGTAGTTTAATGGAAGAGAGGGTGGGGAGATGAAGTAGTCTAAGGTGGATTAAAGCAGGTACATTGGCTGATTGTTTGCAGATGTTCCCGGTGACGTGTTTTAAAGCTAGCATGGGTAGGTGCTCCATGAACATTTGGAGGTAACGAGTTCCAGTATTTTGGGGCCATATGTGCAAAAGCGCGTGTACCCATATTAGTTTTGCATCTGTGAATGTGGAAGGGGGCTAGGTCAGCAGATCGGAGCCCATAGGAGAGAGGGTGAGAGTGGAGCAGACAGGCGAGTGATGAAGGGATGCCAGTACGGACAGTGTTATCTATAAGTGACCCAAGGGACTGGAGCCGATGGGCAGAAGGACAGGGCCAGTTTAGGTCAGAACAGAGTTGGCAATGGTGTGTGAAACGAGGGGATGCTGAGGTATAACGGCAGATATTGTTATAGGTGGTGTCCCTCTTGTGGAGGGAGGATTTGGAGGCAGATAGATACGTGACTGATCCATAAGCCAGGGCAGGGAGCAGAAAGCATTGAGCCACAGCTAGTCTAGCCGAAGGGGTAAGGGCATAGCTGGTGCGGTAGGCACCACCTAATTTTGCGTTAACAGATTTACAGGTGTTAGTTATGTGTAAGTCAAAATTAAGGGATTCATCCAGAGTAATGCCCAGGTATTTGAAGGATTTCGCACTAATCAGTGTGGATCCATCAGCACAGGTGATTTTTAGGGCATCTGTGTTTATTTTAAGTTTGGCGAGCGATCCAAAGAGCATAAAGTGAGTCTTGCTAATGTTAAGAACAAGTTTGTTCTCCGTTAGCCAAGACTGAATAGCAGAGAAGTCAGAGTTAAGAGGTTGGTTGAGGTCAGGTGTGTTCCTTGCACTGTGATAAATCACTAGGTCGTCTGCATAAAGCAAGGTTGAGCAGGTTGAAGCAAGCAACGGGATGTCATTTATGAAAATAGAGAGCAGCAAGGGGCCGAGTATGGAGCCCTGGGGCACTCCAACATGGATAGATGAGGGATCGGATGTGGCTGAATTGAAAACAACGGCCTGCTTCCTACAGGACAGGTAGCTGTTAAACCAGGCCACTACATCAGTAGAGAAACCTAAGAAGCAAAGTTTTGAAGGAAGGAGGGAATGGTTTACCAGGTCAAAAGCTTTTGTTAAGTCGATGACGATAGCACCTGTCAGGAGGCCAGAGTCCATAGCAGAAAAGATATCGTTAGTGAGTTTGAGGAGGGTAGACGCATTGTGTCCTTTCGGAAACCGTGTTGGGAGCTGGACAAAAGGTTATACTTTGCAGGTAGTCTAGGGTTTGGGTTGCTACAGGTTTTCCAGGATTTTATTAAGGAGGAGAGGATAGCTATAGGATGGTAGTTTGTGATTAATTTGGGATCACCCTTTTTAGAATGGGTGTGACCTTGGCTATTTTCCAGATGCTGGGGACCGAGCCGTGACGTAGAGATAGATTGAAGATTTTGGTAAGGGGAGAGGCTATAAGCAGGGCAGCAATTTTTAGAAGCCTGGGTTCCAGCCCATCGGACCCTGAACTGGTATTGTCTGGAGCTGAGAGGAGTAGTCTCAGAACTTCAGTTTTCGTAATACTCCGGAATCGGAAAGGGGGGTGTGTGGATTGGGGTTTATAATTGCCGTTGGGTGAAAAGGCGTGAGTATTAGGGAAAGAGGCCTGGTAGCTGGTGAGGTAAGAAAAAAGGTGGTTAAAAGAGTTGGCTATAGTAGCTGGATTATTGCAGTGTATACCGTTAATCAGCATGTCATTTGTGTGTGCTGTTCGATTTGCTCCAAGGAGGGTTTTTATGGTAGCCCAGAATTTTTTTGAGTCCCCCACTGCTTTAGTTAGCAAATTTTTACAGAAGGAGCTTTTAGCTAATCAAATTTGCCTTTTGCATATATTTCTCTGGGCTCGGTAATTATTATAATCGGCCAGGAGCCCAGTGACCTTGAAACGACGCCATGTTTTATCCCTGGCCCTAATCTGCTCAAGTAGGTCTTTTGAGAGCCATTTCGTCTGTGATCCACGGATCCGACAAGTGACACAGGGAGCATGGGTGTCTTGGAGCACATGGAAGTAGGCAAGGAAATGGTCTAACGCTAGTTGTGCATTGTTAGAGATGTGAATGGGAGACCAGTCAATCAGTGTGAGATCATGTAAGAAATTTTCTTGGTTAAAGTTGGCCAGGTTTCGGGAAGGTGATAAGTTTAGGAGGTGGAGAAGGTTTACTAGTAGCACGCCAGGTACAGTAGATTGGGGAGTAATCACTGATTGAGTCAGCTAGGGTCCCAGCACATGCTATACTGTCCGGGTGGTTTGTAAGGACCCAGTCTATGACAGTACTAGCCCGAGGGGGAGGCATGATTCTGGTAGGGTCCATAATTAGTTGGTGGAGGTTTCGCCCTTGGACCATGGTATGAGAGGACTGGTTTGATTTACTAGTCCAGTTTAGGTTCAGGTCCCCGAGTATGAGGACTTCGTTTCGGCCAATGGCCTTATCCACTTGGGATAGAAGTTCCTCCAGCCCAGCTCTACCACCAGCAGGAGGGTTATAGGTGCAAACCAAGTGAAGTTTCTTTGAGCCAAGCTTTAAGGTAGCATATATTGCTTCACAATAGGATAGGGTAGGTTGGGCATTGTGGGATATTAGAAGGTGAGGTTTGCAGAAAATGGCAACCCCCCCTCCTCCCCGCTTAGTTGATGGCCTATCCTGCCTCATGATGTTGTAGTTAGGCAGTGAGCAGAGATGATCTGGGGTGGAGGGTTTTAGCCAGGTTTTGAATAAGAAGAGGATAACAGGGTTGTGCTGAGCAACCCACGCCTCAAGTTCAGCCTTGTTGTGAAGCAGGCTCCTGATATTAAGGTGGACAATGCGGATGCCCTTGGTGTCATGCCAGTTTGTAGCCTTACATGATAAGTTAATTGGAGGCCCAGGATTTTTCTCAATATCCCCGGCTAACATCATGGTTAGATGAAACAGGTGCAGGAGTTTGCGACGGATATAGGAGGTGGATAGGGTTAGGTTAGGTACCGGGGATTTTTTCAGAGTGTAGAATAAATGATAGGGGAGTTTATAATGAATAAGAAGGGGGAAAGTGGCAGGAGTCTGGTGTGGTGGTCTACACTTATAAGATAGCCTGGAATAGTCAGGGTAGGTTTGGTAATGGTTATTGGATATAGGGTAGTATAGTATAGGGAGCCATTTTTTTATACTGTTTCAAGCTCTACCTCAAATCCTGGATGAACAGGTTCTAAAAGAACAGAAAACCAGTGAATAACAATATTGAAATAGCTTGAAATCATACTCATCAGAAATGTACAACTATATATAGAGGATAGTCAAGCAATACAGCATGACAGGGTGTGTGTTGTTGCTGAATAATGTCACACATAGGGTGGGTCAAATCATGAGGCTAACCGCTTCCACCACCGTATGTGTGATGTTATGCAGTGATGACGCACACCATGGAGAGCCAAATTGCAATAATAATATGGCTATACCAATGCTGACGATACTTTGAGTAAGCAATAAAGATAAGAAACAAATCAGAAGTTATAACTGTATTATAACTAATTTAAATAGAGTGTACTGGATAGGCAGCAATGAATAATCAGTATGTTCTGTCACAGAGGGGTTCTGATTCCCTCTTACCTAGAGAGCAAAGATCGAGAGGTTCATGTGACTAAGAAGCACTAGGTGACAGAACACACTGTTTGTGCATAAAATTGCTCATCCTGTATGTGTTATAGTGTATAGGAGTACCATGTGAAATCTCTTTCTTTTTCTCATGTTTTCCTAATGAGACTGGCTTGTAAATTCTGCAGATGTTCTACAATACTGTCATCACATAATAAAATAGAGGAAAGCAACAATGTGCCAGGATTCAAAGTAGCATCACTACTGCAGCCTTACAACATGATTATCGAGGATGATGCCTGATATACAGATGATAACCATGGTGACATCACCTTGAGTGGTTGCTAGGGCATCAGTAAACCTCAAGAGCGCAGCTTGAGAGGTTTACAATTGCCCCAGCAGCCACGAGACATTATTACACCATGGTTATCACCTGTACATCAGGCATCGTCATTTGTAGTGCATGGGCCTCGACATGAGAAGTATCCCCCCTTCCCCGAACTCAAGTAATGTAGCCGTACCTTATTTCAGTGGGTAATAAGGGCTACTCATACATTATATATAAGTTCGAGGTAAGACAGTCCCTTCAAGAGCTGTAATGCATCCCTCCATATTGTGTACACTGACTTTGTTATATCAGACATATTTTCTTTGAGCTTAGCAAAACTTTTAATCTCATTTATCATTTGTCACATTCGTTGTCCCTGTAGAAATCACTCGTGCTGCGGCATCCATATGGTTATTTGCTGTGTTTTTATTTTTTTTTTTATTTTTACAGGACTGAAGACTGTCCCAACAAACACAGACATACAAGCAAGTAAGCCATTAGACATGACATGGTATGCATTGTGGTTAGATAGTGCCACACTCCGAGTGTGTCATGACTTATGAGGTGTCGCAGAGTGCCTTCACTTCCACCACTCAAGACATGCCAGTACTCCACCCATAACCCATACCCTCTCATTGTGGATTGCTTTATTATTGATCATCCTTTTATTTTAATATTTGCCTCTTTAAATAATGTTAGTTTATGATAAGCTGCCTCTGGGTCCATTTTATATAAGCATTAAGGAACTAATGAACAATTCTTCAGACTTCCACTGACATAAACACACACACACACACACACACACACACACACAGACTTACAGACAAACACAGACACAGGCCTCAAGTGGAGCCATTGTCTCATGTTCAGGTTTAAAAACTAAAAATTCCAGCTTCATTGAATAGGGGAAATCTAGTATGTCACATATTTGTGTCTGCATTTTATGTTTAACAAACAAGCCTTGAAACAAGAAATAAAACTCTTTAATATATCTACTGCATGAATTTAGCATACCTTTTTTATCAGGTACAATGATGAGCATTAATATGAAGGCTGATGTGCTCACTGCTCGTATTATGGCATCAAAATCATATGCCTGTGACATCAGTAACATTTCCTATGCAACAGACAGCACAAAGTAAACCACTGAGCAAAAAAATTTCTTCCAGTAATGTTTACATCTCAGTAACTATTCACCACTATTTAAGTTACTGTCTGTACACAACCTAAACAAGAGAACGAGTATTGTATCATTTAACAGTGTACTACTTCTTCATTCTGTGTTTGTCATGCTGTTAATAATATAAAAAAAGTTGTGACAAAACATATTGTTAACCAATGACAAGAGACTGAGATGTCACAAACACAATTGTGTGCTCAGTTGGGTGGCGTCCGATATTTCTGAAACAAGAGGTGGGCTAAATAATTCGTTAACGTTAAATATTCTTAATGGAGTAAAGCCCCAAAACAATCTAGAAAGCATTGTCACATGCATCTTACTGATAACAATTTTTTTTTCCAGTTATGAGTTTTTATTAACTTTTCTGTTTAGCATCACAATGATACAGCTTTAGGACAATGTGGAGTGTGTCTAGATATCAGTAGATGCCCTACAGCTGTATTGTTGTGATTCTAACATGAAAACAATGTTTTTAATCATTTTATTTTATACTTACGATCACAGTATAAATGATAAAAGGGAAATAATTACTTGAAACTACAGTATATCACACGTATAATGCACTGGTATTTTAAGGTGTCATTCTAATAACTTTTTATATGTATTGGATTCAACAGTAATTGTTATGCAGTCAGCAAACTTCATGTGCACATCCGTTAAATTTGTCAACATTTTCTAGAAGATCTTTAACTGTCCTTGAGTAATTCTTAAGTGTGGAATGGAGCACCCTATTTCTTTTTTTTTTTTGTTATTTGATAGGGTGTCTAAATAAATTACAAAAAAAAGCAATGTAAACTGGCTGTCATAATCACAGATATGAACTGTATTGGTCATAATATGTGAAATGTAATCGGAATACAAAAATAATAATAAATAAAATAGTTTGGCTACTGCATGCATACAGGCAGCTAATCTTGGTGCCTGGGAGACAATGGTCATGGCCAGTTACTGGATTTCGAATAGATGTGCATCGTCGTTCACCAGCGGGACATAACCGCCAATAGCTTAGTTCAAAGATGGGCGCCATACACTGACAAAAGACTGTGCATTTCAGTAATCCCTACGATAGTGTCAGACACAAATTAGGAACAGAAATTTATGAGAGTGACAATTAATCATTTTCCCTAGACTATGAACAAGGCTGAGGTGCATAACTGCAAATTACAACTATTGACAAAACTTCCTGTCACTGTCATGCTCGCTCCTCATTCTCATTTGTTAGATGTTCAGCTGAACAGTGTGACGTATAAATGCATTTGAACATTTTACTTTTGCCTTTTTATTTATTCATGTACTGAATTTTTACAGTGTGTGTTTCAAATATTATTAGCTGAAAATCTGGAGACCTGCGTTTGAATCCCACAGATCCCACTTGCATACTGTGTGACCCCGATTAAGCCACTTAGCTTCCCTATGCTCCCAGGAAATAGATGTAAACAAGTTTTCAGTTTTGGTGTGCCAATCCAGATTTAAAAAAAAAAAAATGGGCTGGCCAGGTGGCGCTGAGGGTTGAGGCACTGGACGCCACACCTCGCGCCATGCCGGTGACCCGGGTTTGGGAACGAGCCCGGGTTGCTGGGGGTTGGCAGGGGAGGGAGAGGATTGAGCATCTGGAGGACAAGTCTCCTCTCCTGGGGAGGGACAGGGGTCCCAGTTCGGTGCTCTGCTGATCTCTGGCAGAAGCTGGAAATACAGCAGGCACTGAGGAGTAGACAGAAGGAGTGCGGGATTGGCAGACATCGGATACGCCTTGGCATCAGGGCAACAGCCACTCCCCAGAGAAAACAGAGGAAATGCCTCTTGGCTCTGGTGGAGATGGAGCACTGGAGCTTGCCCCTGATTTGCGGCCACCCACCTGGCATCCTCCCGACCAACGTTACTGCTGTGTCAGGGGGGTTGGGGCCCGCCCCGTCCCCACCCGGGGGGTAAAACTGAGGCTACATGGGCAATGGAGGATGGCCAGGCAGGGTGTGTGCCATAGTGGGATGACTCCATGTGCTCCCGAGGAAGTCCAGAGCTGAGGGGGTGAGAAGGAGGCATAAATAGTAAAACAAAAAAAAGAAAAAACACATGGGTTTCCATCAAACTGCTTTCCAGACCAAATCACAGGGCACATGGAAATAATGTACTGTACATCATCTTCCTGTCAGTGTGTACAGTTACAGGATCGAGATATAAACAGTTCCACCTTTGTAAATGTGTCGCATAAACATGAGTGTGTTTTTTTAAATGTTGTCCAGCTTTGGCACTATGCGAGGAACTGACCATTTCCTTTCTGCACACTCTACCATTTCGTAACCTAGCATCCACAACAAACCAAACATAAATACTACAGAAATTGAACCCCTAAGGACACCCAGTCCCTGACTATGGGGAGCATTACTCAAAACTTCAGGTAGGTTCAGTCACCGCCCCAGCTTACAATGCCTCCGCTCCCATTATCTATTCAGTCTTCTGACTGTGTGTTTGAGTAGGATGCATGGCCAGAGGGAATATGGTTGTCTGCATCACTTATGACATTTGGCAGACTGATGCAGCATACCCTTCTTCATGAATGATGAGCACCAGTCTGCACCCTTCTCCCTCAGTCATGTGCTCAACTCATAAACTCAGTCAGATGAATCATGGGTAATGGAATGAATCAGTTGTTTTGGGTGGGGTGTAACTGAATTATCCTGGATTATTGGAGTGTTGCTGATTACAGGGCACCATATGAGCACACGGTACATGCTAGGTAGGAATGCAGTACAGCACTTTGACTTAGGGCACTGAGCTGCAAATCTGGAGACCTGCATTTGAATCACATGGCCCCCACTTGCATTCTGTATTCCACCATTCAGAATTTTGACAGGCATCTACCTATTATGAGGTCTGGCCACTTCTTGCATCTGGGGATGGGCCACGGTCAGTGGGAGTCCAAACAGCATGGAAGCCGAAACCAGTAGCAGTTTATTATAGGAGGCTTGGGACATGCCGATAATACAAAGGCTGTACCGAATGTCACCACAGCATTTGTTAAATAATGTAAACTGGCTTATTTTAAAGAAGAAAAGAGTTGGTTACTCTGGCAATATGAAAAGCTACATTTTTTGGGGGCAGGGTTCAACCAGGATGCAGTTAATGAAAAGTTACTACCCTCGTTTCTCTAGTGTCTCTGTCCTAACTACAGTTGTGCACTGCTTGCATTATTTATGATCTCTCTGAAATGGTGGACTTCAATTAACAGTCATCCAAGAGAATCACAAATCACAGTCACTGACTGACAATCGCACTCTTCACTGGTGGCAACAACGCTAACAGATATAGCCTTTTTATTAATTACCAATGTACTATCTTTTTTCTATGGTAACATAGGGTTTCACATTTTAAAAATGTTCACAAATGGCAGTTAATGTAGTCCCTCAAGTTCTATCATTCATTCCACTTGCTAACTAACTGTCACACAGACTTTGGGACAAGCTTGCAGAATTGCACAAATTGAACCCCCTATAACCACAACTCACTACCAGGGAAAAAACTATGTGTAACCTGTCACTTTGGACAGCAAGGGCTAGTTATGACAATGAAACTAGAAAATGGATTTTCAATGCCACAACAGAGCAGGGAGATCAGGATGTCAGTGTGTCTGTGTCTTGCTTACGTGTTGGCAATAACATGAAATGTGAGCACTGTCTGCTTTCAAAATAAAAATAAAGACTAAGAAAAAAAAATCACAACTTGCCAGTTTTTATTTAAAAAAATAAACCCAATAAACAACTAACTTACATGGAAAACCAGTTCCCTGACAGGTGTAACAATGTGTATGTCAACTGTTGCCAAGGGCAATGCATGAAATATGTTTTCCAATGAAGAGTCGCAGAGATTTGTGGGGCACGGCAACATCGCAATGCATGACGGTAAGCTGCCGGATTGCTACCCGTGTTATGATATGGATTTAAACACAGAATCATGACTCGTGTCTATCCACACTAAAACATTTTAAAGTACGGTACAGTCTTGTGTGAGTCTACAATTGTGTGTCACACATGAAAAGTGTTTCAAAATACGGTTTTACACTGAAGCCACAGTGTGTCCAGGCCCTTAGAACACTAGTTTGCAAACTAGCCCAATTAATTTTATTGGACTTGTCAATGGTTTTCATTCAACACATGTATGCTGTACATTTATCAATTATCCTATTGTACAGTACCTTTCACAGTGGGCGGATGGTGTCTTGCAATATGATATGCCTTCCTTAAGTACATCTCGAAATACATTCAATATTATAGTATTCTTTACATTACATACTCAAAGCACAGTATAATCAGTAATGCTGGGGTGGAGATTTAGTTTTTGGAAAAATTGGGGGCAGGGGAAAAGGGGAGAATGGAAATTATAAATCATACCTGTTGAAATTTCACAAATGTTTAGCTAATTTTATTCATGGACGTCAGGCTTAAATTCATTTTAAAAGACTTTTTATTGCACAAACATTATTAAAACCACAGCACACATATGTGTGCTTTATGTGTTTTAGATAGATATCCTTTATCAAAAGCTACTTCATTATTATGTTTGCTTGCACGCATGTGCAAGAAACATAGTGTCACCATATGAATTTTTGTAAGTATGCCACCCCGCTTCCAATGCCCTGCTCTTTCTTGCAGGCTCGGCCTCACCGCACCAATAAATGTCTGAGCTGTCTATGACAGCAGTTCAGATGCAGTGGCATACAGTTGAAAGCCAAAGATCGCTACAATCAGCGGTGGCAGCGTGTAGGCAATTTGCATACTGCTGTCAGCAGGCAATTTACATACTGCCATCAGCAGTATGCAAAGTGCCTACACTCAGCACTGCATGTGAACAGCTGTCATAGACAGCTCTGTTTTTTTCTACTCCCCCCAACAAATACCGAAGTAGCACGCTGGTAGCCCACCCCAGCATGCTCATGCGCTCCCCTCCTGCACACCGTATGGCAGACGAAGGTGCTCAATCCCCCGTCGGATCCACTGCCTCCACAAACAGAGCTCCAGGTGCCATGCTGGGAGCCCACCCCAGTGTGGCAAAAGTCTGTATGATTGACATGGGTGCCCAGTCCCCCATCGGGTCCACTGTACCGCCCCCAAAAACAGACTTCCAGGTGCCACACTGAGAGCCCACCGCAGCGTGGTAAAAGTCCGTATGGCCGACGGGGATGCCCAATCCCCCATCGGTTCCACTGCCCCCCCAAAAAACTTCCAGCTGCCACGCTGGGAGCCCACCCCAGCATGGCAAAAGCCCCATGTCGTCTTCTTGAAAAAGAAAAAAAAAACACCTGAAAAAAAAAGTGGTCCCTCATTGACTGTCTTGCCCCTCTCCCAACCCAGCCCACCCTCTGTGCACCCACCTCCCCACACACCTCCGATGCCATACTTACCTCCAGAGCCCATTGGGACGATCTTCAGTGGACCAGAAATACGTCTGCACTCTTCAAAGCCGACTGCAAACTGAAGAAATGCCGGTAAGCTGTATAATGGCATAAATGTTTTTTTTTCCAACTTTAGAGCATATCTCAGCCATTTCTGAGAATTGTTTCACTAAATTTTAAACATGGGGTTCTTGGGGCTACCTCATGAACTCAGTCACTGTCATTTTGTTATTCAGTCCCGAAAGGTGATTTCCTGGTCGCTGCATGGAACCACCTTTCGGGACCGAGTAATGAAACAACAGTGTTACTGTTCATGAGGTAGCCCCCCAAAACCCTATGTTGAGAATTTGGTGAAAAAATTCCCCAAAATGACTGTTTTACGGGCATGCATTGTGCAGTTCCTACGCACGCTTGTAACTTTGTGAATATTTAATATTTTCACTCCAGATTTTCACCATTGACATTTTACCACACCTCCTTATGAATAGTACAGCTTCAATTTTTCACATCTCGCCCAAAATGTGTTTTCACGCATGTAGGGCACAATGGCACAGTCGGTGTACAAAATCAATGTTTGGAACAGATTAAGAAAATCACAGTGATACTGTTCATGAACAGAGATCTGAAAATGGCTATGTTGAAAATTTGGTGACAAAAGCCCATAAAATGATTGTGTTACGAGTGTGCATTGTGCAGTTTCCACGCACCATCGTAATTTCACGAATTTGTAATACTTTCAGTCCAGATTTTCAACACTGGCATTTTTCCACACCTCCTTATGAGCAGTACAGCTGTCATTTTTCACACCCTGGCTGAAATGTGTTTTGATACTTCCACAGCAGAATAACGCGGTCACTGTGGGAAATTAGTGTTTGGGACAGATTACGAAAATCACAGTGACACTGTTCATGAGTGGAGGTCCCAAAATGCCTGTGTTGAAAATCTGCTGTAAAAAATCCCCAAACTAATTACATTACAGGTGTACTTTGCGCAGCTTCTACGCACACTCAAGATTTCACCAGTTTTTTGTATATTTTCACTCCAGATTTTCAACAATGCCATTTTTACACCTCTTCATGAACAGTATACCTGTCACTTTTCACATCCTGTTCAAAATGTGTTTCCGCACCTGTGGCGCCAAATGGCGCAGTTGCTGTGCAAAAGCATCTTTCACCTAACAAACTGATAGTGTCATTGCTCATGCGGTGGGGTCACAAAAAGCCCATGTGGAAAACTTGGAGCAAAAATACCAAGAAATGCCCAAGGTATTAGGGTTTTTGACCATAACACCCTACCCTGTAGGGACTGACAGGCATCAGGGGTGTGACTTGGGATTATCGACAGTAATGCTCTTGCCATTCCACCCCCACCCCACTCCTGCAGTCAGTGACAGGCATCGAGGTGCACTTTGGACCCTTTGCCCCCAGAGTTCACCCCGTTCTGCACCCATTTCAGTGTATTTCCTTATGGAATGAGGTGAATTTAAAGCCAAAACACCCCAAGGCACACCTCGACACTTGTCAGTGTCTGAAGGGTAGGGTGAGGTGAAATGTTGTGACCACTATGGGTGACCACCCAAAGGCACACCCCAATGCCTGTCCATCTCTGCAGAGTGAGGGTGGAGTTGGAGTCAGATCAATACTTCAATGCCATTCCTATACTGCATCTGTCTAACTCCCGCACTTCCACCGCTACTGCCGGCAGGCAAACATTCAGCATTGACAAATGCTTGTTCTAACTGCCACAATAAAATACTAAACACCATAAAACCAATTTGTGACCTCATGCCTCAAAATTCAGATTCATTGGTCCTTCACCAGGTGACCACATTATAATCAATTCAGAACATTATCTAACCAGCATTTATTTATATAACAATTAATGCTATAGCCAAATCAAGGAAGGGGGAGGAAATGGGGGGGGGGGGTTTAGTTAATGTTACCTTCAAGGTTAAAAACACTTTATACCGTTAATTCTGGATTATAATTTTTCTTAACATGTTCAGCATTGTAACATATAACTGTAAGGAATCATTTATTAAAACTTCATTTATCCTCTAAATAAGGCTTCAGGTTAAACTCTGTATTTAGCCCTGTTTTTTTTTGTTGTTGCTCTAAGCATCAGAATCATACTAACATACTAAAATTCCAGCAGAATAGGCCTAACAGTCTTTCGCATCTGCTCGTTTAGTCATCTCCCACCCTGGGAGCTGACCTTGCTGTCCCCCTCGCCTTCTCTGGCTTCTCCCTTCCCAGTTCCGGATATTCTCGATGCACTGGATTTTGCTTCCAGAACCCTTCCCCTGTACCAAAATCCAAAAAGTTTCCCTTTTTAAGAGAAGGTTGTCAAAGTTACTGTCCTGGAGTTGCAGCATACTTTGTCTATGTTAGTGAATCTAAAAGAATGTACAGTACCAGCTGAGGACTCTGCAATATGATTTGCCATTGTGTACAGGGGGTCCTTTCTCTCAATAGCCCTGTGGTGTTCACCCAACCTTTGTTTGAAAGGGCTTTTAGTCTTACCAACATAAAATGCTCAGCAATCACACTCAACTAAATACACAACCCCTGTTGTGTTACATGTACAAAGCTGCCTTAAGGGAAAACGTTTTCGTCACATTCACACTTGAAAAGCTTTTACAGTTCTTAACACTGTCACAATACAAACAGTTTCTAGATCTTACACATCCTTTAGCTTGATCTAGCCAAGTTGTGGCATTTTTGTCATCAAAATGACTTTGTACAAGTTTATCTTTCAAAGTCTGAGCTTTTCTAAAAGTCATACATGGTTTTCTGGCAGCAATTTCTCTAAGTGCAGGTTCCCCTGCTAAAACACCCCAATGATTGTTTACAATACTGCTGATATAAGATGCATGGCTAGAGTAGGTGGTTACAAAATAGAACTTGCCTTCTTGTTCTGTACCTTTCTTTTTTTCTTGTAGCAAAACTCTTCTATCTACACTTTCAGCATAATTTTTTAGCTGCATTGATGCTTTTCTCGCTGTAGCCCCTACTTCATAATCTCTGTCAGCACTTCCTGTTCAGCAGTAAATGCTTCCCCTGTACTACAGTTCCTTTTGGACCTAAGGAACTGACCCTTGGGAATGTTTTGCAGGGTGTGCCTTGGATGACAGCTAGATGCTTTGAACAAACTGTTGCCATCCACTTCTTTTCAAAACAAAGCAGTTTCTACTCCCCGTGTACTGTCTTTTGCAATTGTTAAATCTAAAAAATCAATTTTAGTAATGTTGCTTTTCTACATGAATCTGAGGTTCTCATTAGTGCTGTGGAGGTAGTGTATGAACTCACTGAGCTCATTCTCTGTACCATCCTACAGCATAAGCACATTGTCTATATAATGCCCCCAGAATTTTATTTTTTCATAGAATGGTTTCTTTTCAGACTTTAAGACGTGCTCAGGTAGCAAATGTGCATGTAGGCAGATGGGAAAACGAGCACATCTTAACGTCTACTAAACCTTCACCCCCACCCCCCACCTCCCAATTCCATGATTAGGTTATAGCATGAATTGTTATATAAATAAATGTTGGTTAGATATGTTCTGAGTTAAGTTATTGTAATGTCACTTGGTGAAGGACCAACGAATTTGAATTTTGAGGCATGAGGTCACCAATTGGCTTTATGGTGTTCAGTATTTATTGTGGCAGTTAGAATAATGGAGTAGCTTTTGATAAAGGATGTCTATCCGAAACGTGTAAAGCACACATATGTTTGCTGTGGTTTTAATAATTTTTGTGCAATAAAAAGTCTTTTCAAATGAATTTAAGCCTGACGTCCATGGAGAAGGAATGCTGATGTACGTGCCTGTTTCTAAAAGAAGTTGTATACTGAGTCTAGCAACATGAGCACCATCACCCTAGTGCATACTTTTGTGGTTTGAAACTGTTTAGCTAATTCTATTTGATCTTTCAGACTTGGCCAGCTTAACACTTCTAATTTGTAAAGTCAATATGCCTCCCTTTTTGCTATCCCTGTGAACGTGAGACAATGTGCATTCCCTCCTCCAGACTGATGTATGTGGGTTGCCATGGCCTATTTGTCAGTATTGTGGGTTATTGCCCTCATATGTTCTCCCACACAGTCCGTAAACCATCACTTTGTCCTTCCAGCATGGAAAATGCCATTTGCATAAAATCAAATATATAACATGCTGTATCACACATAATCAGACTAGATATCCTATACTTCTTACCATTCATTGGACTAAAGAACTCATCAGTACTTCCCGCTGCCTGACAATATTTACAATGTCCACAACATTTTCAACCTGGTTTCAGGGGAGGAAAAATTCCATCTCTTTTTCTCCCTAGGCTGTACACTGTGTACAACTATGTCCTTTACTTTATGTGCCCTGCCATAGGTGATTCGGGAAAGTTCAACTACAGAGTCTCTTAACTTAGGTTCTACCATTAGTATGTCTTAGTTTTTAAAGATTATTTTTGGACAGCTTTGCAGCCATAGAAAAAGTGGTGACAAAATTAATTTTATATGCTACCCCATTCGTTCTCATTTTCACTTGTAACAAGGACTCCCTGGGAATATCCCTCACCTCGGTTTTTGCCTTTTCAATTATAGCTGACCCGTGATCCCACTGTTCCAGACAATGTTCCAGCTCAAAGATACAAAGCAGTTTGGCTTCTATGGTCTCCACCAAGTAAAGGAAACACTAAAGTTGGATAAGCAACTTTATTTAATAAAATCAGCAGAACTGTTCTGAAGACAGCTCCCTCCCTTAGCTGAGGGAAGGAGCTGTCTTCACAACAGTTCTTCTGTTTTTATTAAATAAAGTTTCTTATCCTGAACACAACTTTAGTGTTTCATTTACTTGGTGGAGACCATAGAAGCTGAACTGCTTTGTGACTTTGAATGACTGCTTTTGTTTGGTGCTGGTCCTGCACGTTTTTGGGCTACCTGTGTGCTTCTAATGTTCCAGCTCATTTATTATCTTTTCATAATTTTTCTGTCTGGAACAATCTCTCTAAGTGCTCATGAAGTGTCTGTTCAGAATGTTCGCTATGGTGTGATGGGGTGGCAACTGATAGCCTGCAATAGTGCATTTCTATTGGTTCCATTATGACAGAGGGAAGTGACCAGACTCTCATCTTCAGTTCTGGAAATGCTTAAGTCTAAGAAAAACATTTTCTCTGAACTATATTCCAAAGCAGTTCTAAATTCTGGATTCTGTAACTCCAAATAGTCTTTAAAAATATGCAGTTCTTCTACAGACCCCTGCCACACCATAACACAATTGTCTATGTGCCGTCACCAAAAATCTATTTTTTCTTTATGGGTTTGAGTGAGCATAGATCACTCTATCGTCCCAGTAGCTCATTGCTAAATTTGCATAGTTGGGGGACTTGCCCCATTGCTGTCCCACTTGTAAACAGTGAGATCCCATGAAACAAAAAGTGTTGCTTTCAAGGACTATCCTTGCCATTTATAATAACAGTTCTTTGGTAGGGTTTCTTACATTTGTTCTTCTGTCCAAAAAATATATTATGTTAGGTGCAAAAAGATGTAATAGTGTTACTAATTAATTTGCATATATTTTTCATGCTTTTTAGCATTGTTTTTTTATATAAGAAAGTACTCCAGGAGGTGCTCTTCACCTTGAGAAAGCACCCGTGAAGTGGGAGTGAAACATTGGGCATAGTGGAATATCTCTTGGGCTCTGCCAACTCAAGTGCACTGTGTCATGTCTTCACAATAAAATTTATTTTTGTGAACACTGAGCAAATGTTGTGCTTTTGTCTACAGTGGAGTGTGAGTGCTGAGTTCATTCTTACTGCAAGTGTGCTAATTGGCTTGCAAACATCCACACCATAGCCAGCGACCCTTTAGCCTGTTTGTAAACCAGAAAGAGGTAATGCTCTGGTGGCTTCATTGATCTGCATTCATTCATCATGTGAGAGGTGTTAGGAAGACAACAGTTGCACAGATTTCCAGAATGGGTGAGCTGGACAACAAAAGAGCAACTACATCCAAGGAGGTACCTTTTAGCTTTAGTACCACCCTTTTTTGCCAGCAATGATGATATTGCCACATTTTTTATACCAAAACCCAGTGGAGTGGGGGTAGCTGCAGGAACAACAGTGACTGAGAATTCAGAACTGCTTACCATCAAAAAGGCATTTCAAACCTAACAAATTGATGGAGATGGCACCCACTGCCCCAGTCCCTGAGGTTTCTGCATGCAATCCGATGCATCAAACAGATGGTGCACCAGAGGTGATAGATGGATGCAGCCCCCCCACAACCATCTGCAGGGCACTGAAAGCCTGGGTGCCCATCCCTGAAAAGACCCTGCATGTGGCCGCTCTTCTGGAGTTCCTCAACTGTCCCTGTTGCTTGGTGCAGCCATTCCATGACTGTGGTCCTAATCTGCAAAGAGGCACAACAGCACACCCTGACACCCAATGGCACAGCTGCTGCCACCAGTTCTGGACCAGGGCAAAGCTCATGGGCACAGGCACAACCCCTCAGACATGCATCTCCAGGCACACACCCTGTCTGGTAAGCTGTGTGCTCACTCCTGAGCACCCAGTGCTCCAGCAGCCCACCTGGACATTTGGATCCATGGACAAGGGGTGCACATGGTGCTTGCCAGTACCTCCTGCCACCGAGAAGCCACAACTGGAGGCAGCGTAAGGGGCATTAGACAAGCTCTTGGCTGGTCTAACTCCGGTGGCTGGTGCACACATGGGGGGGGTTGCAGACTCCCAGTTAAGGAGATGCTGCAGCACTGCCCTTGTGTGAGCCTCCCTTCACCTTGGCGCATTTGTCATAAGGACAGCATAAGCCTGTCTGGCATAGGCGACCCTCCAGTTGGTGCAGGTGGTGTCTGAAAATCGGGAAAGGTGCACGGTGTGGCACAAGATGCCCCTTGCACCATTCCTTATTGGTGCAAGGGCCGTGCACCATAACCAATCATTTTAAAATCAGGCCCATTGAGAGATATAGAGCAAAAATGTGAAGTCTTCAAGTCTAGGCTCAGAGTCAGTGAGTTTCTCATTCCCTTTAAAAACTCTCAGGACTCGCCTGGTGGCGCTTGAGGGTTGAGGCGCTGGTCATACACCTCGCCGCCACCAGCCGCACCTGTAACCGGAATGGCACGGGCTGTCAGGGGTCGGCGGGTAGGAGATGGATCGAGCGTCCAGAGGACTGCTCTCCATCTCCGGGTTGGGGGGATTCGGGCGGCCGGTGCTTGCCTGACCCCTAGTGGAGGCTGGGGATCGACAACACGCAGCCGCAGAGACAGGGGGGAGGCGGGACGTGGCAGACACTTGACTAGTGCACGCACGGGAGTGTGCACGTACTCAGTCACTGGCTTCATTGCACGCCATGCCTGCCGGGAGAAAATCAGGGAAAAATGGAGCCTGCAGCATGACGTCGTTCCCCATCGCCATTCCCGGAGGACGCCTCCCTGGCATGGACCCGTTCTGGTGGGTTGAGTCACTCCCCACCACCCTGCCACGAAGGGTAAGTCACGGGGTGCTGAAGGGAGGGAGTCTCATGTCCGGGGATGGTGCTGGAGGAACGGCGGAGTGCGGGGGGGAGGCTCCCGAGAAATAACATCAAAAAAAAAAAGAAAAACCTCCCAGAACAACTCCTGAGGAAATAATAGTGCATCACAAATCTCAAAGGACAATGCTCAAACAAAATGGAATATTTTTACTCACAACATGATGTTTCCTCACCAAACTTATTTTTGTCCTGAGTAATGTAAAGGTAATATAACATGACAATTTTTTTTCCTATGACGAAATGTGCAAGGTGATGTCTTTCTAAATTTTCATATGAGCTTCAGGAAGTTATGCAAGCATGAAGAAATAGTCGCTTAGCTAAATTTTGACAGCAGAAAAAAAATGTACATCTCTGGTCATAACTTGGCCGATTATGGCCCTTGTTGGCCTAAATTTCCAGACTAGCCAAGTCATCACCGCATCTCATTACCATATAAGTGGCACCTTGTAAATCTCACCAGAAATGTGTTTTAGGGTATCAACCCACTTTCTTTCCAGTTTTCTTCTTTTGCTTATAACTTTGTCATGTTGTTGTTTTCTAATAAAACTATGGCATTACAGACAGCTCTGAAAAGTGCTGTCTTCCTTTGTTTTTCCAAGTGGAGTGCCAATTTTGGTGCTTATGATTGGGTAACCAGGTAGGCCCACTGGACATAAGTCCCATTTTCAGGGGTGACCCAGGAGCACTGGGGAGGTTAACTGACTTGCTCAGAATTACACAGTATGTGGGTATGTAGGTGGAGGTTGTGGGAATTAAACATAGGTCTGCTGGAGGTGCCAGTCTCATTCACAGATTGTTACTCTAACCTCTAGGCTATACTACCAGCCTCAAGTTGAACTGAAAACAAAAAGAAAGGTAAAAAAATCACACCCTTCACTATTACATGTGTATAACCAGGAACCCCAGAGCCTGTGTAGAACTGCTGCGAAATAATAGTGTGGATTACCCTGGTGCAGAACCCATAATATCTGTTTAAACTGCTCCAGCCAACATAATGACAACTCTGAGTATCATAGCATCTCTAGTTCTTTGAACATAACACTATGATAGTATGAACAAGTTCTAGCCAGAGCCAATATGGCTGTAGTGAGCTGACAAATGAACAAAGTTACATGTGAGCATAGAAAAGTTTGAACACCCAGGTGTAACTCAGCCATTTTTTAGAGCTGTTTCACCAAATTTTCAACATGGCCTTTTTGGGACCCCACCTCATGAAGAGTGCCACTGTCATTTCTTACACTTGTCCTAAAAGGTGATTTCACAGAATGACTGTGCCGTTCTGTGCCACAGGTGCAAAAACATGTTTCGGGCAGGATTTGAAAAATGACAGCTGTACTATTACTAAGGAGAAATGCAAAAATGACAATGTTGAAAATCTGGAGTGAAAATATAAAAAAATTGGCAAAGTTAGAGTGTGCATAGAAAGAAACTGTGAAATGCACGCTTGTAAGCAGTCATTTTTGAATTTTTCACCAGATTTCATAATAGGGCTTTTTAGACTTACCTCACCCATGAAAGGGCATTGTCATTTGATAATCAGTCCCAAAGGATTCCGTACAGCAACTGTGAAATCACCTTCCGGGACTGAGTAACAAAATGACAGTGACAGTGTTCATGAGGTGGGGTCCCAAAAGTCCCATGTTGAAAATTTGGGACCAAAATTCCTAAAAATGGCTGATATATCAACATAGGTTGAAAACCTCAATGTCTGCCATTATGCCATGCTTACCTTTCATTCTTCAGTTTGCAGAGCAGCTTTGAAGAGTGCAGATGTGTCCCGGTCCAGAGAAGATGTCAGCACTGACCTCTGAGGTAAGTATGGGGTAAGGAGGGGGTGCAGGGAGGTGGGTGCTCAGTGGGAGGGTGTGGATGTGGGAGGGGGAATGGGGCAACGATGAGGGACCATTTTCTTTCTGATAGGTAAAAGATAAAGACATTGGGGATGATCTTCTTTATTTACAAGGGAAAAAAAGAAAAAAAGCATAAATTTGGGCACACTGGGGTAGGCTTCCAGTGTGCCACATGTGTTGGGGGGGGTACATGATGCCAACCCGGGGATTGGGCACCCCGATGTCAGCACAGGGACGGGAATGGAGGGAGAGGGGAGGACAGGTGCAGTGGGAGTGTGTGGGAGGAGTGCCATCTGCAAGATGGTGGTGGTGATGCAACTGCGCATGTACAGCATTTGCACATGTGTAGTTGCGGTCACCAGCGGACCTGCCCATGTATGCAAGGTGCACATGCACAGTTCTTGTCCTGGAATATGAAAATAACAGACGAAATAGTGCGGCTGTTACTCCATAGCAGCTGATCGTGGCAGAATGTTACAAACTCTGTTGGATTTCCAGAAGGATACTTCCAAAAGTCCAATGGAAGGTGCCACGATCGGACATTTTAAGGCAACAGATCAATCCCGAAACAGTGGTAGCCTCTGCCCATAGCCATAAAAAGTGTAATCTAGTTTCACAGTTAAGCAAGGTTATCAAGTAGATTAACAAACCTGATTGACTAAAACCATTCCAAGCTGCATTGCTGTCTCATAATACAATAAACTGGAAAAAAGTTCCTGCTAACTATAATTTTACTTATCAGTAATCCATTTGATAATAGCAAATATACTTTTGGATATGGTGGTAGAATTACTATTTTAATGCTTCTGTTAGCTTTGTTTTGCAGAATTTGCAGTTTACATAATAACTGTTTGACCACTGGCTAAAAACCCTATCTCTCCTCCCCACCCATGCTCACCACTGCTCCCTCTATTCCACCGTATCTAGCCTTTCTCTTCCCTCATGATGCTAGGCTCACTGTACCTCCTTCATATCCAATACTGGTTTGGTTCACTTGCCTCCTGCCTCTTCTCTCCCCAAACCCTCATGCCTACTGTTCCCTCTGTTCCAGGGACCATCACACTTTCACCATACCTCACCCCCACTCCTTTGCTAGGCAATCTACCTTCTCCTATTGACTTCCCTCACCCTAGAATCTGCTCCCCTCCTCCTTTTGATGGTCTTCCTCCCAGATCCCTCAAGTAACAGGTGAAACTCCAGCCCTACCAATAGCTACTCCTTTTACCCTTCTTCCCGACACCTCCCCAGCCTGAGCATGAACTGTGCTTAGTAGGACTGTCCACCATGGGGCTAGAATACACCCCTCTTACAGGTCTCTTGCCTGCTTCAGTATAGTTGAAGTGTCTATAATTGCACACTGTATATTGCTGATGTGTTATTTTGCACTTCATCAGGCATTCTATATTGTGCTGTGACTGCACTTGATTTTTGTGCCAACTTATTTACCAACCACTGTTCTCAATTGACTTGTTACTGTGTATTTTATTTATTTATTTAAAATTGTTGACCGGGAAAGGCACACTGAGCTGAGGCTCATTTCCAGGTGTGACCCGGGTACAAGGTGTACACAGTAGAGGCAGAGACGTACAAACAATATCTTGTTTCAGACGAATAGTATAGTATAAGGACATTTCATAGCAGTAAGCAGTAAAGTAACAATTGTTGCTAGAATAGATGATTAGAAGAACATTGGGACATTTCATTACTAACAATTTGTATTTACAGTATATTACAAGTGTATATATAGACATATTTACAAGCAGTGGTTGTCCAGAGTGTGCTAGACTAGCACAGAGAAAGTACAGCAGGTAGGTGGTTATGCGGTTTGGGGCTGGCGTGTACAATAATATTTATCTGAAAGGGGCCACTGAGGTTAGGCTGGGCCCAAGTTAAGAAGGGTTCAGATGAACATCTTGGGCAGGAAGGGGGAGGAAGGGAGGAGCCTGAGGAGTTGTTTAAAGGCTGATAGGGAGGAGACCTGGTGCAGGTGGGTGGGAGTTTTTTTCCAAAGGAGAGGGAGCCAGTAGGAAAAGGCAGCTTCGTCAGAGGCAGAGAGGGGGCATGGGAGGAGAAAGGTACGTGCGTATCTATGGCAGAGTGAGTAGCCTGGGGAGATGGCTGGAGAGAGGCGGGAAGAGAGGTGGGGGGGAAGGGAGCCAAGCCAATATTTAGCTATGAGGGAGGCACCATGGGAGGTCCACCTTTGCGAGAGTGGCATCAGGGATAGTGTGGAGTAGAGGAGGCAGTGATGAGTGACTGGGGGGGAGGCGGTGGTGAATTGACTGAAGGAATTGAGCAGGATATCAAGTTTTGAGAGGGAGGAGGTAGGGGCTGTGCCACAGATGATGTCCACATAGTCCAGACCTGGTAGAATGGTTTTGCATATGAGTTCACTCTGGGTGGGAAGGGGAAGGCTGGCTTTGTCGAGATAAACGATGGCCAGTTTGGGCTGGATTTGGAGCAGATGGCATTGACGTGGGTGGAAAAGTT
The DNA here is from genome assembly GCA_016271365.2 of Neoceratodus forsteri. Lineage (NCBI taxonomy): Eukaryota > Metazoa > Chordata > Ceratodontiformes > Ceratodontidae > Neoceratodus > Neoceratodus forsteri. Next base: position 563,096,858 of record CM057458.1, read on the forward strand.
GAGGTGGGAATCCAGACAGACTCTAAAGCACTTAAAGGTGGGTACTGACTCAAGAGGAACACCGTCCAAGGTGGAGATCGGTGGTGGGGTAGGTAGGGAGGCAAGCTTTTATCTGGTGCCAAATACCATGGTGACTGTTTTATTGGCATTAAGTTTAAGCTGATTTTTCAGGAGCCAGGCTTTTACTTGGTTGAAATCTCTTTGGAGATTTGGGAGCACACTGTCATGAGAGGGGCCTGAGGCATAGATGATGGTGTCACCAGCATACAGGTGAACGTTGGAGGAGAGACAGGCAGAGGGGAGGTCATTTATGAATTGGGAGAAAAGGATGGGGCCAAGGATAGAGCCTTGGGGGACGCCTGAGAGGATGGGTGGGGGGGTGTCACCTATTTCTACTGACTGCTTCCTATTCTGAAGGTAGGAGTGGAACCAGTTTATGGCAAACTGAGCAAGGCCAATAGAGCTTAATTTGCAAAGCAGCAGAGGGTGGGAGATGGAATCGAAGGCTTTTGCCAGCTCAATGAAAATGGCGGTGGTAGTTTGGCCGTTGTCTATGGCAGAGAGAATAGAGTCAGTTACTCGTAACCAGGTGGTGGTAGTGGAGTGAAATTTTCTGAAACCTGATTGGAAGGGGGAGAGGGAGCTGTTTGTTGAGAGGAAGGAGGACAATTTGGACAGCTTAAGGGATTCTTGGATTTTAGTGAGGGAAGGGAGGAGTGAGATGGGTCTGTAACTTCCCGGTAGGGAGGAGTCACCACCTTTGTGGAGAGGAAGAATTTTGGCTAGTTTCCAGGTGGAGGGAACTGTGGCTGTGGTGAGAGAGAAATTTAGTATATGTGTTGAAGGTACTACTATGGCTGAGGCAGAGATACGGAGCAGTCTAGGATGCAAGCCATCATGGTTGGTTTTGAACTGGTTCAGAGAGGTGAGTGTTGTGTAGACTTCAAGGGATGTGAACGAAGGGAAGAGGAAGCTGTGGTGGTGGTGGTGGGAGATTTGTGGAAGTGGGTGGAGGAGGGGGTGAGTCAGGCAAGGCACAGGAGATCAAGAATGAGTTGAAGAGTTTGGATACAGTAGCAGGGTCAGAGACAATTCTGAGGTCAATGTTGAGGACTGGACTATCTTGCTTGGTGGGTGGGTCGATAAGAGAGTTTATCACCTTCCAGAAGGACACCTGGGAGGCTTGGTGAAGGGTACAGTGGTAGCCACAGACATTGCCAGCTATTTCCAGATATTTCACAAGATTTCAGAAGAGTTTCTCTCTACTGCCTCTACTGTGGAAATGCAGAAAGCAGGCGATATTTCTGGAAATATCACTGAAATTTCACAAAATAGCTGCTAGTGTTTGTGGCTGCTACTGTAAGTTGAGCCTTAAAGTAGTGGGCCTTGGATTGTAGAATTTCTTTGGTGCACTTGTTTCTAAGAATTTTGTAGGATAGGAGGTTGCGAGAGGCAAGGGAGGCTTTGTATTGCCTCCAAGCCTTGTCTGTGGTTCAACACAATGTGATGAGGTCAGCTGTCATCCAGGGGTGATGGTGTTTTTTAACTCTGGCTTTCCTGAGGGGAGTGTGGCAGTCCCATGTGCTTAGGAAAATGTTGCAGAAGTGGGACAGGGCAATGTCAATGTCTTTGGTGTCAAAGACTGGGCACCAGTCTGCATTTGTCAGGTCACACTGTAGAGCAGAGTCATCGAGGAGATGTAGGGGACGAGATAAGACGAATTTTGGACTGGAGTGCGGTGAATGGATTTTACGGATACAGTAAGTAATACAGTGGTCGCTAAGGGCATCGGAGAGGATGTCTGAGGCAGTGATCCTGTGGGGGTAGGTGGTTAAAATCCAGTCCAGAAGGGAGTGTTTTTGAGATTGGTGGTTTAGTCGGGTGGGTTCCTAGACTAGCTGCGAAAGATGTAGGGCTTCGATCCTCAGGGCAGCTGATTTGGCAGAGGAGGAGAGCCAGTCTAATTTGAAGCCACCTAGTAGAATGAGTTCACCATTTGATGTGGTCAAGGAAATGGCAGAGATGGCCTTGATGAGGAAGTCAGGTGAAGGCTTAGGAGGGGTATACCGAACCCCTATGTTAAGGGGGGTGAACAAGGGAAAGGATAGGTGAGCGACTAAGGATTCGTGGGAGGATGGGCAAGATTCTTTGAAAGTAACGATGCACGTAATGGAGTGCCTTACAGCGCTACCCCCCCACCTCGCTTGCAGCGGTCCTGCTGGAACAAGATGTAGTTTGGGATAGCAAGAGAGGGGTTGGAAATTTTGGCAGAGAGCCATGTTTCCATGATACAGAGTATGTCTGGTTGGTACTGGTTTGCCCAGATGTAGAGGGCATCTAGTGTTGGGAGAAGGCTCCTAGCATTAATGTGAAATATGCAGAGTCCGTTAGGGAGAGGGTTGGGTGAAAAACTTTGTTGGGGTGCAGGTGCCAGCAAGGTTTGACTTGGTGCTGAGGGGCCAGGGTTTGGATATATATCACCTGCTAGGAGTAGGAGTACTGGGGTAAGGAGAGGCAGGAGGACTGCTTGCACCTGCTTTTTTTGCACCTAGAGGGTGGAGCTTGGAGGTTTAGGCACCAGAGAAAGGCCTCGAGATTGAGCAGGTGTGAGGGGAGAAGTGTGGGATGAATGGTTGGGGAAGGTTGAGGGGGAGTGGAGAGTGAAGACAGTTAGGTGAGAGGGGAGGGGAGGAAGGATCAGAGGTTGAAATGTGGCAATGAGCCAGAGAGGGTTAGGAGGGGGTAACTCTAGGGGAGGGGTGGAGAGAGAGTGGAAGGGAGACTAAGGGAAATTGAGATGGGGAGTGGTGAGGTAGGAAAGCGAGGGGCAGAAGAGTGGAAACTGAAGTAGCAGGCATAGTTGTAGAGAAAGCAGCATAGTGACTAAGAGTGGCATAGTAAAACAGTTCTTCATTGCAGTAGCAGCCTCTAGCGGTGGGATGGGATAGCTTGCTAATGGGAAACTCGGCTGATTAGTTTTGCCTGTCACGTGTCCCTATCTATATGATGCAGTGACAACCAAGGGTGGTGGTGGGGGTGGTGGGGAGCTGGAGTGAATCGACGGAGGGGACCTCTTCAGTCAGATGCAGAAAAACACAGTCCCAAATTGTGTCGGAGCTTGCTGGTGCACCTGTTTCTTTCCCCCTGGTTGCACCTGGAAATGAGCCTTGGCTCAGTGTGCCTCTCCTGGTTACCAATTTTCAAATCATTAAGACAGAGAGATAGATAAACAGATAGATAGATAGATAGACAGACAGACAGACAGACAGACAGACAGACAGACAGACGGATGGAAAGAAAGAAAGAAAGAAAGAAAGAAAGAAAGAAAGAAAGAAAGAAAGAAAGAAAGAATTAGTTTAATGAAAGCATTCTTTGCAGGTATGTTGCCAGACCATGGTTTTTAAATTACACCTTGTGCTTAAACAGCATGACTATATTTATTTGTTTATTGATAATTAATGATTGTTTGATGCTGGTAAATACTTGCTGAGTGAGAGCTCATTTCCCATGGTGTCCCAAAACAAAGAAACACAGACAATGTTGGCAAAAAAAGTTAATTGGTCCATCCAGGTTTAGCCTACTTTACCCCATGACCTACTGTCCAGACAGGGTTTTTGCCCTCCTCCCCCCCTCACTCCCTGCCTTACTGCTGCCTCCCAGAATAAATATTAAGGCCTTTACTCTGTCCCAGCTGTGCTTGAACCCATTCATGGTTCATGTGCCTTCCACCTCAGAGATTAGGCTGTTGTACAGCTCAAACACTCTTCCTGTAAAGCCCCCCCACCAGCTAACATTCATGCCCCCTTGTTTTTGATCTGCCATGCCTGCTAAATAGTTCCTCGCAGTTTACCTTCTTTATTCCTTTCAGGAACTTAAATATCTCTATCATGTTTCTCCCTTTCCCTTCTGGCATCCAGTAAGTACATGTTCAATGAGGCAGTATAGCGCAGAGGTTTAGGGCTCTGAGCTACAAATCTGGAGACCTGGGTTTGAATCCCACAGCCCCCACTTGCATACTGTGTGATCCTGAGCAGGTCACTTAACTTCCTCGTGCTCCCAGGTTGTACCTGGAAACAAGCTTCAGCTTAGTGTGCCTTTCCTGGTTAAACAATTTCCCCTAATATATTTACTTACAATTTTGGTAACTGGGAAAGGCATGCTGAACCAACGCTCATTTCCAGGTGCAACCTGGGGAAAGGGGAGTACAGATATGAAGAACAACTACACACATGAAAAGTGCTGATACAAAATACATTGGCAGTCAAGACCAAGTAAAAATAAGCCAGGATACCTCACCTGACCTACTAACAGCATATAATCTAGCTTTAAAAGAAATACATGGGCTCTTGACATGGCTGCAATAAACACAGTATAAAAGAGTGCACAAGAATTTGCACATCATAGAATAGAGAACAGGCTGGGGGCCAAGAGTACAGGTGGCTCAGTTAGGGGAGAAACAGGTGGAGGTGAGACAGGAGAGGCTAGGAGAGGGGAGGCAAGAGGTTCAAGAGGGGGAGGGACAAGTACAGTGGGGAACAGGGGTATGCCTTAGTAAGTGTCTTAAGGCATGGAGAGAGGGGTGAGCTAAAGAGAAGAGAGGGAGTAGATTTCCGAGGAAGGGGAGATGATCAGAGAAGACAGCTTGCTCAACACATGATGAAGATGAGGAATGGCAAAGGTACAAGAATCCCTGGAACACAGTGAGTAGAAGGAGGAGAGGGAAGAGAAGAGGAGTAAGGAGCGGTAGGAGGGAAGGGGAGTTAAATCAGTATTTAGCAATGAAGGAGGTACAGTGGGATTGGCAACATAGAGGTAGAGGAACGATGAAGAGGCAGGCATAGAGAGAGCAGTGATGAGTGTGGAGTGGAGAGTTAGTGGGGAAGCAACAGAAGGTATTGCAGACGGTGTCCAATCTGGCAAGGGAATGGGAGGGAGTGGTGCCTCAGACCACATCTGCATAGTCAAAAACCAGGAGGACCATTTTGGTTACCAGATCCTGGCAAATCTGGAGGGAGAGGCAGTCCTTATTATGGTATAAGGCACCAAGTTTGGGGCGAAGTTTGGCATGGATGGCATCAATATGGACAGAAAAGTCAAGCTTACTATCAATCCAAATCCGCAGGTACTTAAAGGTGGGGACACCCTCGAGGAGGGTGCTATCCAAGATGGAGAAGACAGGGGAAGAAGAAGAAAGCCTTACCAGTTTCTGACTGGAGCTGAAGGTCATGGACACAGTCCTCTTGGTGTTAACACTGAAGTAGTTGGCTTGGAACCAGCGCAGCACATTACGGAAGTCATGCTGGAGTGGGACCTCAACAGCTGGCATTGATGTGCCAGAACTGTGTATGACTGTGTCATTCACATACATGTGGATGCACTAAGAGACACAGGCCAAAGGGAGGTCATGTAGGGAAATTGAGAATATGACTGGACCCAGGATGGATCCCTGTGGGACCTTGCATGGGTGGAGGGGACAGAACATCATCCACCTGAACTGACTGTTGACAGTCTGTAAGATATGAGAAGAACTGGCAGTACAGCCTAGAGGTTAGAGTAATGAGCTGTGAATGAGCTTGGTACATCCTGCAGACAAGATCTGAGTTTGATTCTCACAACCTCCACTTGCATACTGTGTGGCTCTGAGCAAGTCACTTAACCGCCCAGTGCTCCCAGGTTGCCCCTGAAAACAGGCACTTGTGCCTAGTGGGCCTGACCCAATTACCAAAGACTAAAATAAAAAAAAAAAAAACAAATGCCAGCAGATTCTGACAGGCCAGCAGAGTTCAGCTGATCAAGTAGGAGCTCGTGGGGCACCAAGTCAAAAGCTTTGGCTACATCAATGAAAATGGCTGCAGTGATGTGTCCGTGATCCATCCCAGAGAGGATAGAGTCAGTTACAGACAGCAGGGATAAGATGGTGGGGTGATTCTTCCTAAAGCCAAACTGGAATAGTGAGTGGAAGTTTGAGGATGAAAAGAAGTCAGCAAGCCTAGAGTAGACTATGAAACCTTAGTAAGAGCCAGTGATGCAGACATACATGTGCTTTCTCTGCTTTGGGGAACTGGAACTGAGGTTGTACTCTCCTCAACAGACTTCTTAGCTGCCTTGTCCCTCCTGGCACATTTCCCCCCTGTACTGGACTGTCTCTTAGCAGGCATATTTATATGTTGCTGCTTCAAAGCTTTGCCCTTCTCTGGGAGTATATCAAGAAAGGATGTATTACTGACTGTGTGAATAACACCTCACACCTGCAGTACTGTCTTCCTTCCAAGTCCAAAACACAATCAGGACATGTAGCAGCACTCTGTACAACTAATTAAGTATATGGTTGTTTATTCTAGTAAAACCAAAAAGGTAACTTTTTGGGCTGGCCCGGTGGCACTGAGGGTTGAGGCACTGGACACCACACCTCGTGGTATGCCGGCAACCCAAGTTCAGGAGCGAGCTCAGGTCGGCAGGGGTGGGAGAGGATTGAGCACCTGGAAGACTGCTTTTTTCTCCTTGGGGGAGGGTATTGGGGCTGTCTGGTGTCCCAGTGACCCCCGATGGAGATCGGGGGGCACTGCAGGATGGTGGACCAAAAAAACATGTGGGCGAGCATGGCAGACACTGGCAGGGTTGCCATGCACCGTGGCATCATTGCACGCCATGCTCTCTGGGAAACAAAAATGAAAACCTCCTATGGCCCAGATAGGCGACAGCCCCACAGTACCTAGCCGCCACCCCCCAATACTGGACCTCCACCTCTGCCCCTTCGATCTCCTCATGGGCCTTGTGCCAGGGAGGTCCTGTGGGGAGAAAGTAATGTCCTTGAGGAGGTGGAAGTCATAGTGGGTGGTAGAGTGGCAGGCAACTTGGGAGCCTGAGAACGTTCCAGACTCGGAGGAGATAAAATAAGATTGGGAAAAAAAATTTAATTTTTTTTTCGTTCCACAAACAGGAATTAAAGCAGCACAGGGAAAAAGGGCACAGATAACCTACTTTAAATACAGATCACCTGTGGCTGGACAACTTAAGTACTGTAACGTGTTAGTACTTACTACAATTTATTTTTATATAAGGGCATAGACAACCATATAACATTGGCAAACAAAGGTGCCTACAACAATATGGATGGGATCAGCAATCTCTTGACAACTACTATATTAATATGTGTTTTTTTATATTGCGAGGGTCAGGTAGTAAACAATGCTGTAACAGGGAAAGGGTAACGAAAGTCAAGTAAAATCGGAACACCACAATGCAGAGGCAAGCTCCAGCAATAAAATACAGGGGAGCAATTCACCAAAGCAGTGAAACTGTATATTGACAAGTTTAGGTCGGTGATCAACTAAAGGTACTTAAGATTCCATACAAAAAATACAGAACTGTTGCTTTTCACAGTTTAAGTGACACAAGTTAACAGCAAACAGAACTGACCACAAACAAAAAATAAATAAAATAAGGGATCAGCACTGTGTGTTCAAAACTTTAGAATTCACAACTAAAAGCAGAAGAATGGTATATAGCACAGGTTAACAGGAGCAGGACTCTCAGACAGGAGCAACTTTTCAGAGAAAAAAAAATACTTGTCAAAATATAAGAAAATTAATACAACTAAGTAGAACACCAACAAAAATATGAAGGCTTAAAAGAAATAACAGTAAATCACTCACAATTTGTGAGAAATCTGTTTGTAAAAGGCTAGAAATAGCCTGCACTGGTTTTACACACCTACCCTACCCCACTCAACTCCTTCACAGACACAGACAAACTAAAAACTAATTAAACTAAGTATCATACAAAAATCCATAAAATTAGAAAATGTTCCCTAGCAGCACTAGGAACAATTTGTATATTTGGGAGCAATTAACTCTCAAAAACAAGTTTTAAGGAGGTTTTAAAAGGGTTTATTGGCTGTGATACACCACAACAGACTGCTCTGTGACTCAACAGGCAATAGACTGTGCTGTAAACAACCTGCATGTGATATTTGACCTGTTTACTGACAATGTATTGCAAATTTCATGTTTGGAGCATAATTTCACAGGCGAAATCAAAAGTTACACGGGCAAAATTTTCACCACAAGGCAAAATTTAAGCATGTATGGGCAAAATTGGTCAGTCATAGCATTTTATGTGAAATTTCACAAATTACGTGAAATTGAAATCCCAGGCGAAATTACATTTCGCCGGTGCGAAAAATTTCAAGTAATTGTGAAATTACGCAAAATATTTAATGTGGCAAAATTTTTCAGTTTCACACAACACTAGAACCAGGTCTAAAAAGCAAATCAGATTTAAATGCTGCAAGCTTGCAAGCTTGACATGTGTGCAGCAGGTAAGCTGGTGTGCACATCTTCTAAAAATCACATCAGGTTTGTGTGCTGCATGCTTGACATGAGTGCAGCAGTTAAGCTGGTGTGGAAATCATTTAAAAATCTTACCAGGGTCATGAGCTGCATGCTTGCCATGTGTGCAACAACTAAGGTGGTGCAAATCTCATCTAAAAACACACATCAGTTTCTATTTCACATACTACTGCTAGCAATTAGAGCCATTAAAATACCTTTTTCATTGATTTCCCCATTAAAATTAGGTAAACTCATGAATTCTGATCCTTTTGCAAATTAATGGCTTTTGATTTTTGTCATAAAATTGCCATTAATTTGTAAATTATTGTTTGCTTACTGCATTAAATACCTAGGATATAATCCGCCAACATCCCCCATTCTAGATGTGCAAAGAGGGGCCTCTGTGTTGTGAAGCCTGACATTTTTGTTTTGGGCCATGCAAATCACCTTATGCATATTTAGTGCTACGAATGTGTTTCTCCATGACTGTTACAGCTCACATACTTTCTCTTTGTCATTCTGTATGGAGTATATACACTATGGCCATACTCAGCACTCTTTGTGCTGAGTAGGGTCATGAAAGTATGCACCATACCTCAAATTTCGTCACTGAAATGAGGGACATGGTCACTTTAAATTAGGGGCAATGAGGAACCCTAACTATCATGATGATCAAGACATCCTGAAATATGGAGATACAGTACAGTACCTCAGAACACAGTGGAAACCATTGTATTTACTTATATTGATGTTAGCCCATGATAATTAATTTCTACCATAAAGCAGGGGTACCATTTAGCTAGGGCAGAGGGGGTCAGTTGCCCCCCCCTCGTATTTGTGCCTAGGTTGTTCTTATGGCATGGCAATAATGGCATTAAATTTGGATTTAATCATTTGCACAATAAGTGCCCCCCTGGCCTCTGTTGCATTCACACTGCAGGTGGACTCCTGAATCGACTGTGTCTGTATTGTGTTGTCCACTCTCTCCACCTATTAGCAGCAGTGCCATCACATGTGACATGGAGGAGCACCAGCCAAACAAGAGCACATGAGTCATGTGAGTGGGACACTGCCTTTCCCACCACAGAATATACAGGCTGCACACTACAGCTTGAAGAAGTCGATAAGCACTGAGCTCTCAATAGCAGTGTTGTGGCAGCACATTTTTGTTGGTATACTATTATTGAGTCTCTGCATCCCTTGGTGGCTGAAGGGGTTTGGGTGAGCTAGAAGATATCTTGAGACTAGGCTACCAACTTACTCTACTAGGTTTACCTTATAAAAACAAAAACAGCACAGGCCCCCTACGGCAGCAAGCTAGGCCTTGCAGCAGTGACAGTGGTGTGGGCAGAGTTCATAGGCCTTGATCAGTGCAGTGTGGCAGCAGCGACAGCAGCAGCCCATCCAGAAGCAAGAAACACAGGTTGGGTGGGTTCGGTTGGTGAGGTGACTTGTTCGCAGACCATGTTGGGGACCTGGGATGGTCGGTTCTAGCATCTAGCTCCTGGCTGAAGGACAGAGAATGAGCAGCCTGAAAACTGGGCTGGTAGCACACTGGGCTAGGCTTCAGGTTCCGGACAGATGGCTGGGTAAGTAAAAGTAAATAATTTGTTGTTACAGGGGAATTGGAGAAGGAGGAAGGACTGAAATATTGATGTGTTTTTCACATTTCTGCACCTATGAGTGGCTTCATGACCCATTTGGGATGGATATTAAATGGAATGGAATTGAGGAGAGACATTGGGACATTGTTTTTTTTGGGGGGGGAGGGGGTTGTCAGAACTTCAGCCAGGAAAAAAAATTGGTTAGTAACTGGCTGGGTTTAAGCCCAAATCTGATGCCCTGCTTCGGGGTATAAACAGATGAATCTTATACATTTGAATTTTTCCTGATTTGCATATCATTTTTCAGTCACAACAAATATGTTTTACCTTTAGAGACATTCTAGACATTCCAGAACTTGCCACCTAGGGGCTAACTAGCACCTGGCCTCCACTGGTTATTGGCTCCCCCCTGATGAAATATGAAATGGTGCCCTTGCCATAAAGTCTACATTTACAGGACATCCTCTGTGAGAGCAGCATGTTTTCCATGAGGGAAGGATGAGGTAGAGCCTTTTTCAGGGGTAAAATGAGGGCTGTCCCTTGTATTCACAGACAGTTGAGAGGTATGGTGTGCACAGACTATTGGAGCCCCACTATAGTCAGGCTTATGCCCCCCCAGTGAAGCTAACTTACACATCCCCATGCTCAGGCACATTATGACATAGAGCAAGGGAGCGTGTAGGGGCATGCACCATTGAAATGAATGAGGGCATTTTTTTATTATTAATTTATACATTATCGATGGAGAGTTGGAGATTAATGATGGCCGCATCTCGACTAGCAAGGGCCTTGTTTGTAGAACAGTGGCCTTCATTATTCTCCAACTCACCATCATAATGTATAAAATAGTAATAAAAAATAACTCCATTTATTTCAAGGGGGTACAGCCCAGCACTCTGACCCATGGACATAATTTCTTAAAGACTCCTACTTCTGGCTCTCTAGTACTCAGGTAAGAGACTCTTGACTTATAGCTATACTTGGTGGGTTGTCTGTAGCAGCGTGGCTGTACATGCTACAGTGTGTGTGCATGGGGCGGGCCTTGTGGGTGGGAGTCGAGTTATTGCTACTTTTGTGTTTGCCTCTTAAAGTCTGTTTGCATGGAAGCATTCAAAACTATTGGGAGAGAAAATAGTAGGAGTACAGGCTAGACAGAAGTAATTAGGTAGTTTAGTGGGTAAGTGTGTGTATTGGGGGTGGGAAGAACCACATGTGTTACCATTGGTATGTGCACTACAGTTCAGCTGTGCAGCTAGGATAAGAGGGGACAAGAAAACTATAAAGTATGTCAGTGGCTATAAGCATGCCACATGTGTACAGATGTATGCATGTTTGTATTGAAGTACAAGCCAGCCATATGTATGCAGACAGTATAGCTTAGTTGTTAAAGGCACTGATCTGCAAACCAGGAGACCTGAAGACCTGGGTTTGAATCTCATCAACCCCCGCTTGTATGCTGTGTGATCCTGAGCAAGTCACTTAACATCTATGTGTGCAGTTATCAGTGACCACTTGTTTTCTGTTCACGTCACATGCATGCAATCTGTTCCAATTTAACATTTAAATCATGCTTGCAGCATGTATATCAAATGGTAGTTTTATGTGTGCAGCATGAAAACATTTCATATAATTATTTCTCTAAGGGTGTTACTCCAACCTTAACCACCCAGTCCAGAAGACACTTTTTTTTGCACTGGACAAAAAAAAATGCCATGAGTCTAGAAACCAGCACCTAATAGTCCACAGGGTCGAAGACCAATAGTCCATATATCTAGCTAATCCATGTTGAGCTCATGTTAAGATATTGTAATTCTCTACATATGAAGTTATTTGATCATACACTGTTTCAGATCCTTGGACAGTGGAGACCAGAGACAGGCATTTAGTTATATATAGATAGGCTACTCTTACCTTGTAGACAGGAACCATAGTTGCTGCCTTCAAAACATTGGGCACCTACAACACTGTTAAGCGTAGATTACAAATATTAGCGATAGGAACAGCCAATGCATGCAGACACATTTTATCAGCTTTAGATGTATGCAGTCATTTCTCACCCTTCTTTTACCCTTTATTTTGTTTAAATATTGTACAGAATCATGGGCTATTTTTTTTTGTAATAAAGCATAGGTCTTAAATGAGAATTAATACCAAATTCAGGCAAATTAATTTGGGTTTGATCTTTCAAAGTGGGCAAGATGTCTGACATATTATAAAATTGTTGAATTTCATTGCAAGTTTTTCAGTGTTGTCAAGCAGTTGTTAATGTACCTCAGTTGACTTAGGCAATGGTTTGCTTCCATTTCCCAACAAGCCATATACATTCTACAACAGATCTTTTAGATTCTTAAAGTAAGCTCCTTGTTATTTGCAAAAGTATTGAGATTTTGAATGATGAATTTGCAACTTACATTTATTCCAGTTCCTTGTATATTATCAAGTGAATGCTGATCCCAGATAATTGGTATTTTTCCCAGGGCATATCAAATTTGTTTTAATTTTTTGGTAAACGGGTAAGGCCTACTAGGCACAAGTGCCTGTTTTCAGGGGAGACCTGGGGAGGTTAAGCGACTTGCTCAAAATCACACATGCAAGTGGAGATTGTGGGAATCAATATCAGGACTGATGGGTGTGCCATGTTCCTTCTCAGCTCATTACTCTAACCTCTAGTCTATACTCCTAGCATTTACATCATACAGTCATACATTGCTTCACCACTTTCTATAGTTCATTATCGGGGGTGGGGGGTGGCTTGCCCAAGCAGAAGATGGCCTCTTAAATCTATCTCTCCAGAGGAACTACAGAATCTAACCTAATCCATCCCTTTACAGACTGTCTTTTCGGTGTCACCCTTGAAGATCTAACAGACAACAACATCTTGATGTTCTTTTGTAAGTTATTTGGAGCTTCCTTGTAGCCTAATTTGGTTGTTTGTCTTAACCCTGAGCTGGGCCCACATATCTCATCATGACTGATCCTAGTCTACAAACGAGCTCCTTAGACAGAATTGAGGCAATGTTTTCAAAGCTAATTGAAGATATAAATGATCTAAAAACTACAACACAGCAAAATGCAGCCACATTACAATCATTTGATACTCGTATTACCTTGACTGAGAATAAATCTGCTACCAGTGAGGACTCCATTCAAGAATTCCAAGCAACCATAAGAGAACAGGACCGCACTATAAAATCCATGCAGGACAAACTAGATGACTATGAAAACCTCAACCACAGAAATAATTTGCGTTTCTTTGGTTTTCCAAAGGGGTCAGAACTCAGGGACACTACTACATTGCTGCTTAACATTCTCCCCACGATGTTAAAATTACCTTCCGACCTACAGCTGACAATCGAATGATCACATTGCTCTTTTGGTCCCAGGCCTAGTAAAGATCGAAGGCCCAGACCGATAATTGCTTGCTTCCTAAATTTCGCACATACAGAGCTTATTTTAAAACAAGCGAGAGAAATAGGCAATTTAATGTGGCAAGAATTTAAAATATCCATCTTCCGGGATTTCGCTAATGAGCTGTCTTTGAAACAGAAGGCTTACAACTATCTAAAACCTATACTGCACCAAAGAGGAATCAGGTTTGCCGTGCGGTACCCTTCTACTTTGAGGCTATTCCTGGGATCATCCTTTAAAGAATTTAACACCCCTGAAGCACTTGACAGTTTTCTAAAAATGAATCTGAATGCTCCTACCTCTGAGATCCCTATGGCTGAGGTCCTTTCGCCTACATCATTAGAATCTACCTGGAGTGTCATTGCAGCTGCATGGCCCAGTGCAGGAAGCCCAACCCAATTGACTGTCCCTGACTCTCTGGATACCATAGTTTCCATTCCCAGGCACTCCAACAGGATTAAATACAAACCATCCACTGGACCCCACTCCTTGAATCATTCATGCTGCCCATGCGACAATCTCTCCAAATCTTTACCTAGCACGTCCTCGCAGGTGCAGATTAATCCCTTCATTCCCCAACACAATAAGTTTGCCCTATTATCTGAAGAGCTCACATCCTCGCATGCTGATATAAATGGGCAAGTTACCAAAGACCAGGTTGCTGATATTGAGAAAACACTTTGGGGTAACGGCACAGGGTCACAATGTTGCACAGCAGAATGCCGTGCAGCAGAATAGTGCTGCACGACTTCCTTATATTTATTGTTCTGTGGGGGGGTTCACCCCCCACACCCCCAGTTACGGGAGGCTGTGCCCCCAGATCCCCCCACTAAAGATTCCAACTCTGGGGGAGGCCAACTCAGAGTGCGCACAGGTCCGGGTTTCACCTAATGCCATACTCTATTAAGCGTATGACATTATGACCCAATGCTCAGGGTAACCTTTCAGCCGATTCCTCTTGGGTGGAGGTGGTTGCAAGTTCACCTCTCAAAACACTCAACCTGCCCAAGAAAAAATGTAAAGCAAAATCTAAAAATAAAGCCACCAGTACTTCTAATAGCTCTCACAGATCAATTGTAACCTGAGTGACCTAAGCTACTTTCAGCTCATTTAACCCACCTCTGGGGCTATATCTCCAGAGCTCTGAGTAGATTGAGACCAGTTGCTTTGCTTTGCCACATATCGTGCTGTACCACCTACTCCACCTCATTACTATCCCTTTCTGTAGGTAGTACTTGTGGAAGGCTATATATCACTGAATTTCAACGACTTACGGCAGTTAGTGCAATGTTGCTCAAGATGTCGCAATGTTGCTAATATACTATTCTGGTGATTTATTAAAGCCATGGCAACCCTATAATGATTTTCTCTAAACACCCATTACTATCTTTTTTTTGCATATTATAATAACTTAGGAAGATACTCGACTCTATGAGCCTAACTTTAATTATATATCCTTTTCGGTAATCTGGATTTGCCAATCTAGGTACATTACACTTAAATGATTTTTTAAGCACTAATTTGTATGTACTGCCAGCAATTTTCGGTGTATGGACATAAAACGATTTCTGATACACTCCACTCTGTATACCATATATACTCAAAGCCTTGTAGCATATAGGAGTCCTCTATCTTGGTCTCTTTTTCAAGAAGGAGCTCACTGCGTTTAATTTTGGACCCAGTCACTCCCTCTTTAATTCCATGAAGGCATTGTTCGAGTATGGTATAAGCATTAAGAATTGATATTACTGCTACCTCTGTAACACCGAAGCTGGTTCTGTCTTGTACTCTATTAAATTCCCTTTGCCCTTTGGCACAGAAACTTTGAATCAACCACTTTGCTCTACATCTTATAATTTACTATAAACGCTATCTTTTCCTTGAGTCATCTTGATATACTGAAGCTTTAGTAACTGTGCATATTACCTTTTTGGAAGGCTTTCCTTAACATAGTTGCTATGTCTACCTCTTTCAATTTTTTATGTGTCCAAACATTACTTAGCTCTCATGCTTCTCTGTGGCAAAACTGGTCTCTGCTATACACTATACAGTTACACATGCAATACAGGTTGACACACCTATTACTTTTATATGTGCAAGTTATTACTAGGCAGTTTGGTAATTTCACTGTTCTCTTTCCTATATATATATAGGATTTTTTTTTACCCTGTTGAGGTTAATTACCTGGTTCCTTCCTTGTTCTATGATATATTATCTCCTACTTGAGTGTATATTGTGAATTTATACCTATTGTTGTTTATAAGGTTTAGACCTGGGAGTATACAGCTCTGCTGGCTCTCCCAATCTACTTCCATTACTTAAGCCCAGATGTGTGTGAGGGAGTCTCTGGGTATTGCATACTGACTCATATCTCCTCACATCTACAAAACGATTATTTATTTTTCCATTGTTATGATATCAATATTCTTGTTGATGTTAATATAGTGATGCTGTTGTTATTAATGACTTTTCTTTCCTTCCCCTTCTATTCTACTTTCAGAAAGATATCTGTGCCTCTTATGATTTATATATTCTACTTTTTATGGCTCAAGTGCGCCTGCCACCATCCGTATATACGTATTTTCTCTACTTATACTCTGTCCATCCTCTGTTTTAGTTACTGATTTCTTCCCATTCCTGTGATTAATCCTTCTTCTTAATATTGATATTATGAGTGACATATTTTTATATACATGGAATGTGAAGGGACTTAACTCTCCTTGTAAATGAAAGCAAATCCTTTCACATCTTCAAAAATATAAAGCACAAATCTCTTTCATTCGAGAAACAAAATTATTAGCAGAGGATGTTCATAGGCTCAAGAAATATTGGGTTGGTCAAATTTATGATTCATCCTATACTTCTAAAAAGAGAGGAGTTGCCATTCTGATACATAAGAGTCTTAAATTGTCCCTTATATCCTCCTTCTCCAACAATGAAAGCAGATGGGCGATGGTCAAATTAAATACTAATTCTGGCCCTCTTCTACTTGTCAATGTCTATGCACCTAATTTCAACTCCCCTGAGTTTTTTCACAATTTAGCTCAACAGATTTTATCCTTTAATATGGATAATACACCAGTTATTCTCAGAGGGGATCTTAACTTAGCTTTAAAAGCCAGCATTGACAGAAGTAGCCCCACTACAGATGCCCACCCCAGAAGTATTAAAGCCCTTTTGGTGCTTATGCAGGACATTGGACTAGCTGATGTATGGTGCCTCCTCCATCTCAGAGATCGAGACTTAACCTTTTACTCCTCCCTACATAAAACATATAGTAGAAGTGACTACTGGCTAGCCTCTCCTAATATAATGGAACGAGCTATTGATTCATCCATTTCTCCCATCATAATCTTGGATCACTCTTCTGTTAAATTACATAGAAACATAGACTTTGATGGTAGATAAGGACTGCTTGGCCCACCTAGTCTGCCCATTTCCATACCTAGAGGATAAGCTGCAGATCCTATTTAACCAACAGCCTATTTCTTCCTACCCCCCACAAAAATTGCCTTATGTCTGTCCCATGCATTCTTGAGTTCTTCCACAGTTTTAGACCCCACAACCTCCTCAGAAAGGCTGTTCCATGCGTCCACCACCCTCTCTGTGAAAAATACTTTCACACATTGCCTCTAAGCACCCCATCTTCAAATTGTGTCCCCTTGTTCTTACAAGTCTCTTTTTCTGAAAGATGCTACCCTCTTGGACTTTATTGATTCCACTGAGGGTACTAAACGTTTCTATCATGTCCCCCTCTCCTTCTTTCCTCAAGGGCATACATATTAAGCTCCTTTAGTCTCTCCTTGTATGGCTTCTCTTGCAGACCCTGCACCATTTTAATTGCCCTCCTCTGGACTGCCTCCATCCTGTCTATGTCCTTGCGGAGATGGGGTCTCCAAAACTGGACGCAGTACTCGAGATTGGGTCTCACCAACTGTCTGTACAGAGGGATAACAACTTCCTGTTTTCTGCTGGTGATGCCTCTCCCTATACATTCCAGTATCCACCAGCCCTCCCTACTGCCTTCTCACATTGCTTGCCAACCTTAAGGTAATCTGATATGATTACCCCCAGGTCCCTTTCCATTTTTGTTGTTTTTACTACCTCCCCCATTGTGTAATCTTTCTTTGGGTTTTTGTTTCACAGGTGCATTATTTTGCACTTCTTTGCATTGAATCCAAGCTGCCATACTTCTGACCATTCCTCCAACCTTGTCAGGTCCCTTCTCATCCTTTCCATGCCTCCTTGTGTATCAACCCTGTTGCAGCTCTTTGTGTCATCTGCAAAGAGGCATACTTTTCCTTCCAGTCCTTCTGCAATGTCACTTATAAAGACATTAAAAAGGACTGGACCCAGTACTGAACCCTGCAGTACCCCTACTAGTAACCCCTCTTTCTTCAGCGTGAACTCCATTTACAATTACCTTCTGTACCCTGTTGTCCAGCCAATGTTTTACCCAGGCTACCACCCTGGGACCCACTCCCAAGCTGGTTAATTTGACTAATAATCTTTTGTGTGGGACTGTGACAAATGCCTTGCTAAAGTTTAGGTAGGCCATGTCCACAGCCCCACCCTGGTCTACTACTTTGGTCACCCAGTCAAAGAAATCAATTAGATTCATCTGACATGACCTTTCCACTGTGAACCCATGCTGCCTTGGGTCCTGTGCCCACTGGCCTCTAGGTACTCAACAATTCTTTCCTTCAAAGTGATTCCATCCTTTCCCTCCCACAGAGATCAAACTGACAGGTCTGTAATTTCCTGCATCTGCCTTTCTCTCGCCTTGAAGGGGAATCACATCGACCTTCTTCCAGTCCTCAGGTACCACACCATCCTTCCATGATTTGTTAAAAAGGGTAGTCAGTGGTGTCACTAGTTCTCTCCTTAATTCTTTTAGAATTCTGGGGAGAATTCCATCAAGCCCCATTGCTTTATCCACTTTCAGTTTTAGGAGTTCTTTCAGAACCCTTTCTTCTGTGAAAGGACTGGGATCGACCCCCCTATCCAGAGTGCTTCTGTTAATTGGATTAGGCACCTCACCCCTCCTCTTTTGTGAATGCTAAGCAGAAGTATTCATTCAGTATTCCTGCTTTTTCACTGTCCCTCTCTGCCCACCCATCGTCCATTCTATTCAACACTTTACCATCCCTCCTTTTCTACACTCCCTGATATACCTATAAAAGGTTTTATCCCCTTCTTAACCGAATTGGCTATCTTTTCCTCAGTTTGGGCCCTTGCTATTCTGATTACCCTCTCTGCTTCCTTCTGCCTTAACTGGTACAGTTCTCTGTCCTACTCCTTCTATGTTTCCTTATACTTCCTAAATGCTATCTTTTTCTCCCTGACCTATACCACCACCTCTTTTGAGAACCATAGTGGCTTTTTCTTTCATTTTGACTTGTATATTTGCTTCTCACAAAGGTTTTTTGCCTGTGCGATAGCAGTTTTGATGTTTCCCCATTGTTACTCCACCCCTCCTTCTAGCCTGTTTGTGAGTTCTTTTCTAAGGTACTCTCCCATCTTGCCAAAGTCAGACCTCCTGAAGTCCAGAACCCTCACTTTTGTATGGCTTGACTCTGTAGCTGAGTTTATTGTGAACTACACTGGTGGTCACTTGTTCCCAGATGGCTATCCACTTCTAGATCTGAGATCCTCTTACTGTCCCCATTTGAGAATACTAGGTCTAAGATTTCTCCCTCACGAGTGGGTTCCAAAACTAGCTGTCTGAGGCATGCCACCTGAAGGGCATCTAGAATGGCCCTATTTTTGGATTGCATCTTTTGTGGGGCCCATCAGTACCCAAATCTACTTTCTGGCGGTTAGATTCTGTCCTTTTTAAAGATACTGATTTTTTACCCATGATTAAAGCACAGTTTCAGGACTTCCTCTTTCATAATACCACTACTGAATTTTCTATGTCTACTGTATGGGAAGCTCTTAAAGCTACAGTTCGAGGGAAGATTATCAGCTATGCTGCACATAGAAAAAGGGTACAAGAGCAACAATTGGCTGATATGGAAAAATCTCTTAAAGCCAAAGAGAACCTATACTTCTCCTCTAACAAACATCGTCCTGACTCTCAACTACATCTTGAAATTCTTCAACTTAGAGTCAAAATAAACAAATTAATCTCCCATAAAACTGAGTTGGCCCTTTTTAAACTTAAACAAAAGTTTTGGGAACATGGTGATAAAAATGGGACACTCCTCTCTTACCAGCTCAAAGCACAGCAAATGGAACACCATATTCTAAGTCTTAAAGATGAACAAGGCAAAATTTATTTTGATAACCCATCCATAAATCGTATCATGACAATCTTGTACCAAAAATAATACTCTAATACAAACCCTCCATCTGCCATACTAATCCGACAATTCCTTAAAACTTTACATCTCCCCCATCTTTTTTCTCATGAAGCGAATCACTTAGATGAACCCTTCTCACTACAAGAAGTCCAGAAAACTTTGTCTTCCCTGAAATCTGGTAAGTCCCCTGGAAGTGATGGATCTCCTATTGATTTCTATAAAATATTCTCCGATACTTTATGCCCCCTTCTTCTTAACATTTATCAAGAAGCTTCCATTACTGGCAAGCTTCCTCCTTCTTGTACTGAAGTGGTTATAACTCTGATCCCTAAGAAGGATAAAGATCCCACACACCCAGCAAGTTACAGGCCAGTCTCTCTGTTAAACACAGATGGGAAGATATTTGCTAAATTATTAACTTTCTGACTTGAACATTTGATCCCCAGGCTGACTCACTGTTCACAAGCGGTTTTATTAAATATAGATCTGGATCTGATCACTGACGTTCTCTATTCAATCTAACGTATAAAGCCAAATCCCTCAATTCACCAGTGGCAGCCATAGCTATTGATTTTGAGAAGGCTTTCAACTCTTCAAATTGGTACTACCTTTATCAAGTTTTATCTCATTTTGGCTTTCGACATACCTTCTGCTCCTGGATCAAATTATTATATAACTATCCTGTCACTAAGATGCTTACTAATTCCACCCTTTCTTCCCACTTTCAATTGGCAAAAGGAACCAGGCAAGGCTGTCCCTTATCAGCCTCCCTGTTTATTTTAACCATGGAACCCCTGACTGTCTGTTTACGTCAATCTGCCGGCATTAACGGCATCCCTGTGGGAAACTCAAGATATGTCTCGCTTTCATATGCTGACAACCTCTTAATTCTACTTGAGAACCTGAATGAGGCAGGATCCCTATTGGTTGATTTGCTTAGCAAATTTACAAATATTTCCGGCCTTGCTTTAAATTATGGTAAGTCAGAAACTATACCCCTTAATGACCACTGTAAAGTTTTTATGAACCTACCTCTTGGATTTCGATGGTCACCGCAAGGCATAACATATCTAGGAAACAAAATAGCTAATAACTTAAAGAAAATATGGGATATTAACCTTAATCCCTTACTACATAACATCATAACAATTCTGGATAGATGGAGGCTTCTTAATCTTTTCTTCATGGGGTAAATTGCAACCATTAAGATGTCCATATCCCCAAAAATGTTCTACCTCTTTGCCAATATCCTATTAATTGTACCATCATTCTTCCTTGCTAAAATTGATAAATTGACAGGCAACTTTATATTGGATGGAAAATCTCCAAGATTTAATCGCAATAAACTTCTATCTCAATGGAAAAAAGGTGGATTTGGACTCCCTTGGTTCAAAGGTTATCTTTGGGCTTTTTGGGCAGCACAAACCATTAAGTGGTTTCAGAAACTTTCCCCTTACTCTCCACTCTGGATTGCAATAGAATCCATACTGTACCCTGGAGGAGTTCTTACTTCCTTTATCTTTAACCCCCTCATCTCTAAATTAAAATCTCATCCAACTATATGTTGCAGTGTCAGTGGCTCAGTAGGTAGCACACTCATCTCTGAGGCCGGGAGATCAGAGGGCTGTGGGTTCAGTTCCCACATCTGGCACTTGGGTTAATATCCCAGTACTGACTCTGAAGTGCAGCATGAGACGAGTGCTGCACTTCTGAGGTGCCGTCTTTCAGATGAGACAATAAGTAGAGGTCCCATCTGCCTGGATTGGTGGTAGTTCAGGTGGATGTCAAAGATCCCATGGCACTTATCGAAAAAAGTAAGGGAATTTCCCCGGTGTCCTGGCCAAATTTCCCTCATTCATTAAAAATACCACCAACAGCTTAAACTGGTTTAAGGTCAGTTGGCATTCATCTGTATCCCTCCCCTCCGGGTTGTGCCTGAAAATAGGCAAGATTTGTCTAGTGCACTTACCCGGTCAACAAAAACTAAATAAATAAATAAATATATCATCCTCTGTTCTCTACTGGAAGTTAATCCACATATTTCTGAAATCCAACCCAAAACCCTGGTTATACTGTATGCCCATTATAGGGCAACCCACTGCTCACACTGGGAAATCACCCAATTTTCTGTCGTATGCGGAGGAATAATGGCATTTCTTTTCTTGGAGATATCTTGGACCTGAATTCACTCACCGTCAGAAAGTTCTTGGACTTACAGGTCAAATGGAAACTTCCCAAACAGGACTTTTGGAAGTTTTTACAAATTCGATCAGCCTACAACTCTATCTCTAATTATGTATACAAACACACTCTTCTAGACCCACACATCTCACACTGGGCTAATTTATCTGCAATATTAAGCAGCTCTATTTAAAAATACATCATTGACAATCTTCCCAATCAGTCCATGCCAGCTAAAAATAAATGGAGCACTGCCCTTAACTACAATATCTCAGAAACACAATGGACCAAATGTTGGCGTCTTGCACAGAACACATTTAAAGATACTCGCAGCTCTCTAATACAAATTAAGATCTTGCATCTTTGGTATAGAACTCCTTTGGTTCTTCAACGAATGGGCCTACTAAATAATAATAACTGCTGGTACTGCAACCAGGCTAATGGGGATTTACTTCATATTCTATGGTCTTGTGCTCCCATTAATAAGCTATGGCATTAAAATCTATCTGCTTGCTTCCAAAGTCGTAGGACAAAAACTTCCCTTTGATCCTAAACTATTCCTTCTAGGCATCTTTACTCTGAATAACTCTTCCCTTACACATGCACATTTTAGATGGCTAAACATACTTTTTCTCTTGGTTAAACATCTGATTCTTATTAAGCGGAAATCTACTCTTCTTCCCTCCCTTTTCAATGTTCTTCAAAGCCTTTCTCAGTATGCCTTACTAGACCGTCTAACCCATGTTATTCACGACCGACTCACCATATATGACTGGTGTTGGCAGAATTACTTTAAATACATTGAAACAACTGGTTCTTATAGATCCTAATCCTTAAGGTTTGTCTGGCCTTCTTTTTCATCTCTTTTATTTTGTTTTCAGATTAGGGTCTCTCTGACACTCCATGCACAGATATCTCTCTTTTCCCTCTTTCTCACCCTCTATCTTTCTCTTTTCTTTCCTTCTGCTCTTCTCTTACCTTCAACATACATTTCTCTTCTATCTTTATTTCTCCTGTACTGTATACTGTTTGTATTCTTATAGGTATCACTTTATGTAACATATTGAATGCCTTGCTATAACCTGTTCCAGCATTTATTTTGTACTTAGTTCTCCTCTTTGAATTCACAATACCTTAATGACCATTGTCCTCCAGGTACAATACCAGTCTTTCCTTTAGTATTGTTTCCATGAGTTTGCACACCATGGAGGTGACAATTACCGGGCGATACTTACCCGGTTCATCCCTTGGCCCACTCTTGTGTAATGGTACTACACGTGCCATCCTCCAGTCCAGTGGCACACATCCCGACTCCAGTGAGGTGCTGTACAGATCCACTGGCAGCTCCACTAACACCTCTGCCATCTCTCTCAGCACCCTGGGGTGGATACCATCTGGCCCTGGTGCCTTGTCTACCTTCAGTGCCCTCAGTCCCTCTAGGACTCTACCTCAATTCTTCCATCTGTTGCTCCTCTCCCCTGTTCCCACCCTCCCAGCCCATGCTGGTACCCCCCCTTCTTTCAAACTTTATTGGATTTCAAATTGAGATTAAATTATCTCTTTTGCAATTGAATCCACATTTAACATAACATCACATAAACGTACATACATAATTTCAGTTTCAATATAATATTGATTAATTTTAGTTATACACAAACCCAAATATCAATAATTTATCCATAACAATTACAGTGTTTACTATATAAAGTCATTAAAAAAGATTTAAAATGATTAAATGGTAACAATACTGTGCATTTCCACCTTTTGGATATTAGTTCCCAAGTTTTAGGCATTAAATTTGAAATTGTTTATCACCAGATTTTGTTCTGGTTCTAGATCTAATAAAACCTTTCTGGACAGAAGATCTTAAATTATATTGACTCTGTATTCTTACTTGCAATATATTTAACAAAAAAATAGGCAATGACCATTGTACAAACTTATACACAAGTAAATTCCAATGATAATCTCTCCTAACAAATAATGAAAGAAGACCCGAATTTTGATATAGCACACAACAATGAGTTCTAAAAGGAAGATTTGTTATAAATCTCAACTCACTATTAAAGAGAACATCCAAGGAACACAGCAATGATTTTTTTGCATTTTTGTAAATTATATCACCATAATCTAATATCTGGTGGGGGACTCAATTATTAGGGGTATAGAACTGGGGGGAGCTGGGAAAAATGAAGTAAGGTGCCTGCCTGGTGCCATGGCTTGGAGGGACAGGAAGCATATCCTCAGGATCACGAGAACAGCTGCAAGGGATTCCAGCTGGGCGTAATTGTCCACCTAGGGACAAATGACAGCTCATCATGAGATTAGAGCAGTGCAGGAGGACATTGCAGAGTTGGGGAGGGACCTAAGACGAGTAGCACACACAGTATCCTTCTCAGAGGTGCTGCCTGTCAAAAGCATGAGGGAGGCGAGGGTAATTGGCACCATGCAGTTTAATGAATGGTTGAAAAAATGGTGCGGAGCACATTGGGGACTGGGGTTCCACCTGGAGGGACACCAGCCTATACTGGCAGGATGGTCTGCATCTGTCCAGGAAGGGAACAAGTCTTTTGAGCAATCGGTTTAAATGCTTCATTGGCAAGCTTTTAAACTAGTCAAAGGGGGAGGCACTGACAAGCAGCAGGAAAATCCCAGCCTCTCCCTACAACACAGGGTACTAAATGAGAAAAAGACTGAGGTAGAACGGTCAGTGGGGGATGCTGCAACAGAAGGTAAAGCCATCAAGAAATGGAGAGCAATGAGTACTAATGCCTGTAGTCTGGGTAACAAGCTTCCTGAATTAGTGGCCTTGATGGAGGAGGAACATCTGGATATTGTGGCAGTCACAGAAACATGGTACACACAAAACCATGACTGGGACATAAACATACCAGGATACACTGTCTACAGGAAGGACAGGGAGGGTAAAAGAGGAGGAGGAGTAGTTCTTTCATAACAGAAGGAATAAAGCAACAGAACAAAAGGGTAAACAGGGAGGAGAAGAAGCACTGTGGGTAAATTTGGAGACAGGCAATGGCACCATAATATGCACAGGGGTTGTATACAGACCCCCTTCTCAGGGGGAGGAAATGGACAGGGAAATGATAGAAAGTATACTTAGAATGGCAGAAAAAGGGGAGATATTGCTGATGGGTGATCTGAATATGCCAGATGTTAACTGGAGTGCAGTTGCAGCTGCCACTTTGAAGAGTGCAGTTATTCTAGATGCCCTACAGGGGGCATGCCTTAGACAACTAGTACTGGAGCCCACTTGACAGGGAGCAATATTAGACTTGATTCTCTCAAATGGAGATGGAGAGAGGATTACAGATGTAGAAGTGGGTAGCCATCTGGAACTAGCGACCATCGAACAGTATGGTTCACAATAAACACAGCAATAGAGTCAAACATACAAAGAGAAGAAGTACTGGACTTTAGGAGGGCTGACTTTGCCAAAATGGGTGAGTGCCTAAGGAATGCACTAGCAAATGGGCAGGAAGGAGGGTGGAAGAACAATGGGAATAATAAAACTGCCATCACAGAGGTAATGAGCCTTTGTGTGAAGCAAATAAACAAAACAAGACGATGTAAGAAACCACTATGGTTCTCAAAGGAAGTGGCAGTGAAGGTTCAGAGAAAAAGCATTCTGGGAAGTACAAGGAATCGCAGAAGGAGCAGGACAGAGAACTGTATCAGTTAAAGCAAAGGAGGCTGGGAAGGCAGTCAGAACAGCAAAGGCCCAAACCGAGGAAAAGATAGCCAACTCAGTTAAGAAGGGGATAAAACCTTTATAGGTACATCAGGGAGCAAAGGAAGACCAAGGGAGGGATAGTGAGGCTTAATAAAGGGAGGGAGGGTGGGCAGAGGAGACTGTGAAAAGGCAGAGATACTAAACAAATATTTTGCTCAGTATTTACAAATGAAGAGGGGGAGGTACATAAAACAAACAGTAGTAACACTCTGGATACAGAAGTTGATACCAGCCCATTTACAGAAGAAAGGGTTCTGAAAGAACTCTTAAAACTGAAGGTGGACAAAGCAATGGGGCCTGATGGGATTCATCCCAGAATTTTACAAGAACTAAGGGTAGAACTAGTGACACCACTGACTACCCTTTTTAACAAATCATGGGAGGATGGGGTGGTACCCGAGGACTGGAGAAGGGCAGATGTGATTCCTTCACAAAAGTGGGAGCAAGGCAGAAGCAGGAAACTACAGACCTGTTAGTTTAACCTCAGTGATAGGGAAAATGATGGAATCACTTCTGAAGGAAAGAATTGTCGAGTATCTAGATGCCAGAGGGCACAGGACCCTAGGCAGCATGGATTCTAGCACGGAAGGTCATGCCAGACAAATCTGATAGATTTCTTTGACTGGGTGACCAAAGTAGTAGATCAGGAGGGCTGTGGACATGGCCTACCTAGACTTTGTAAGGCATTTGACACAGTCCCACACAAAAGATTAATATACAAGTTAGCCAGCCTGGGAGTGGGTCCCAAGATGACAGCCTGGGTAAAGAATGGCTGGAGAATAGGACACAGAGAGTAATAGTAAATGGAGTCCATCAGAAGAAAGAAGGGTTACTAGTGGGTACCGCAGGGTTCAGATAGGACCAGTCCTCTTCAATGTCTTTATGTTTACATTGGAAGGACTGGAAGGAAAAGTATTTCTCTTTGCAGATGACACTAAGATCTGCAACAGAGTTGATGCACAGGGTGGGGTGGAAAGGATGAGAAGGGACTTGGCAAGGTTAGAGGAATGGTCAAATGTATGGCAGCTAGATTCAATGCAAAGAAGGTAAGGTAATGCACCTGGAAACAAAACCCAGGGAAGAGTACACAATGGGGATGAGATACTAACAACAACAAAATGGAAAGGGACCTGTGGGGTAGTCATATCGATGACCTAAAGGTGGGCAAGCAATGTGGAGAGGGCAGCAAGGAGGGTTGGGGGTTACTGGGATGCAAGGAGAGGCATCACCAGTAGAAAACAAGAAGTTATTATCCCTCTGTACAGACAGCTGGTGAGACCCCATCTGGAGTACTGTGTGCAGTTCTGGAGACCCAATCTCAGCAAAGACATAGACAGGATGGAAGCTCTCAGAGAGGCAACTAAATGGTGCAGGGTCTGCACGGAAGACATATGAAGAGGACTTAAGGAGCTTAATATGTATAGCCTTGAGGAAAGGAGGAGAGGGGACATGATAGAAACTTTCAAGTACCTCAAGGGAATCAACAAAGTCCAAGAGGGTAGCATCTTTCAAAAAAGAGGTGTGCAAGAACAAGAGGCACAATTTGAAGATGGGGGCGGCTCAGAGGTAATTTAAGGAAGTATTTTTCAGAGAGGTTGTGGATGCATGGAACAGCCTTCGGAGGAGGTTGTGGAGTCAAAATCAGTGGTGGAATTCAAGCACGCATGGGACAGTCATAAGGCAATTCTAGGGTATGGGGGTAAGAAGAAGTAGGCTGCTGGTTAACTAGGATCTGCAGCTTATCCAGTAGGTAGGGAAATGGGCAGACTGGGTGGGCCAAGCGGTCCTTATCTGCTGTCAAATTCTATGTTTCTATGTTTCTATGTTTCTATCCCTATAAAAGAAACTCAGAAGTCTCTTCAGTCTCATTGACATTGACATTACATGCAATTCAAAAGTCAAATTTTTATCTAGTATAACTCCTAAATATTTATAGGAGTTTACTCTTTCTCTGTCCATTGCTGATAAAGATCTAAGCTCCTTTATAGTTGAATCTTTAAAATCTTTTCTACCAAACATCATCCACTGTGTTTTTTTCTCATTCAGAAGCAGTCTCAAATTAATAAGTTCCCTCTGTATTTTATTAAAATCTTGTTGCAAAACAACCATTGCTGTATCCACATCATCACTCATGGTGTACAAAATTGTATCATCTGCATAAAGTTGTATACAACTTTTAGGTGAACAATAATTTGGTAAATCATTTATATATAATAGAAAAAGGAGGGGGCCAAGCACAGACCCTTGAGGTACCCCATTTAATAGGGCAGCTGATGTTGAACACATACCTTCTATTTTAACAGATTGTAATCTCCCAATCAAATAGATATGAAAACAACCTAATGCTGGAATACCTAATCCAACATTTTTTAACTGATTAAGTAATATAATATGATGAACTGTGTCGAATGCCTTCGACAAATCCAGAAATAATAATAGAACTTCCTGGTTTTTGTCGAAAGCATTCAACAGGTCATCAACTACTTTTAAAATTGTATATGTAGTATTATGCCCCTTTCTAAATCCTGATTGTAAATGTGTTATTATATTATACTTAATAAGATAATTAGTTAATTGAATACTCACAAGTTTTTCAAGCATTTTGCAATATTGGTAATACTGAAATTGGTCTATAAGATCCTGGGTTTGATAGGTCACCCTTTAAATACTGGAGTAACAAAGCTGTTTTCAAATCAATTGGTAATTCACAATTATCCAAAGAAAAATTAAAAATATATGTAAGATGAGGTGCTAATAATTCAGCTGCCAATTTCAGCAAAAGGGGATCTCATCACATCCAGGACCTTTTCTAATATTTAAAGTCTGTAACTGTTTTTAACATCATATAATTGAATTGGACTAAATGAAAACACAGGTTGTTTAAGTCCACTACCAAAATCAATATCCAAAACAGGGAGTAGCAAGTCTGGATGCATTTTATTAAATGCATCACCAGCAGAGACAAAAGGAATTCAATACATTTATCTTGTCAACATCTGTCAAAAGTTTTCCTTCAAATGACAAAGATGTTGGCAAGTTAACTGAACCTTGACTTCCTTCATCAAATTTATGCCTTTCCATAGTGCACGTGGATTTTTTCTGATAAGGAGAAATAATCTTCATAATATTCCTTTTTGTTTCCTAATATTTTAGTACAATTATTTCTAATGACCTTAAATGCCAAGATATCTTTAATTCCCTTAGTAGTTTTAGCTATATGCCATCATTTTGATTTTTTTTATTAAATCCTTCAATTCTTGTGTTATCCAAGGCACTCTTTTTCTTTTATTTACATTTTTTAATTTAAGTGAGGCATGTTTATTTATAACTTTCACAAGAGACCATTT
The DNA here is from genome assembly GCA_016271365.2 of Neoceratodus forsteri. Lineage (NCBI taxonomy): Eukaryota > Metazoa > Chordata > Ceratodontiformes > Ceratodontidae > Neoceratodus > Neoceratodus forsteri. The sequence goes on from CM057458.1 coordinate 563,125,787, forward strand.
AAAAAAAAGCCATGCTGTGTGTACATCTGGGCAAGTATACATTAAATTCCATTGACTTTTTGCCACATCATTTAAGTATGCCTGTTCATTAAAATGATTAAACATCCTTACATAAATAAATTATGATTGTCATGTCTCCATCTGAGTGTCCCTAATACAAGAAATATAACAGTGATCACTCACATCATTTTCATGAACTGCTGATATATATTTTCCGGGTCTATTTGTAAATATTAAATCCAATAAAGTATGTTTTTCATTATTTGATTTATGCAGTCTAGTAGGTGTATTAATCAATTGATGCAAATTAAGAGCTGCAAACTGATTTAGAATCGTTAATTGAGGAATTAACATATTTCAATTAAAATGTCCAAGATCTTCCATGAACACTGAGCAAAAGTATTCATTGAGTGCTTCTGCCTGCTCCTCCCCCTTTTCTGTCCACTCCCCATCCCTTTCTATCCTCACTATTGTCTCCTTGCACTTCCTTTTCTCCCTGATGTATCTGAAAAAGTCTCCCCCCCCCATTAATTCCCTGAGCTAATCTCAGCTCCCTCTGGGCCTTGGCTTCTCTCACTTTTCTGGTCACCTCCCTGGACCATCTTGCATATTCCTTCCTGTCCACTTCCTTCCCGCATCCTCCTAAACCTCTGGTGCACCACTCATTTTGCCCTCACCACCTCCACAACCTCACTGTTCAACCAGCATGTTTTTCTTGCTCAGCTCCTCTTACTCTGTGCCTTGGTGCAGGATTCTGTTGACTTTAGGAGGGCTGACTTTGGCAAGATGGGAGAGTGCCTCAGAAAAGCACTAGCAAACAGGCTAGAAGGAGGGGTGGAGCAACAATGGGGAATTATCAAAACTGCCATCACAGAGGCAACAAGCCTTTGTGTGAAGCAAATAAACAAATCAAAATGAAAGAAAAAGCCACTATGGTTCTCAAGAGAGGTGGCTGTGAAAGTCAGGAAGAAAAGATAGCATTCGGAAGTATAAGGAAACACAGAAGGAGCAGGACAGAGAGCTGTACCAGTTAAGGCAGAAAGAAGCAGGAGGGAAGTCAGAATAGCAAAGGCCCAAACTGAGGAAAAGATAGCCAACTCAGTTAAGAAGGGAATAAAACCTTTTATAGGTACATCAAGACGAGAAAGACAAAGGGAGGGATAGTGAGGCTGAATAGAATGAACGGTGGGTGGGCAGAGGGGGACAGTGAAAAAGCAGGAATACTGAACGAATATTTCTGCTCAGTATTCACAAAAGAGGAGGGGGAAGTGCCTAATCCAATTAACAGAAGCACTCTTGATAGGGGGTCGATCCCAGTCCTTTCACAGAAGAAAGGGTTCTGCAAGAACTCCTAAAACTGAAGGTGGACAAAGCAATGGGTCCTGATAGAATTCACCCCAGAATTCTAAAAGAATTAAGGAAGGAACTAGTGAAACCACTGGCTACTCTTTTTAATAAATCATGGGAGGATGGTGTGGTACCCGAGGACTGGAGGAAGGCGGATGTGATTCCCCTTCACAAAAGTGGGACCAAGACAGAGGCAGGAAACTGCAGACCTGTCAGTCTGACCTCTGTGGTAGGGAAAGTGATGGAGTCACTTGAAGGAAAGAATAGTTGAGTACCTAGAGGTCAGTGGAGCACAGGATCCAAGGCAGCATGGGTTTACAGCGGAAGGTCATGTCAGACGAGATCTAATAGATTTCTTTGACTGGGTGACCAAAGTAGTAGACCAGGGAGGGCTGTGGACATGGCCTACCTAGACTTTAGCAAGGCATTTGACACAGTCCCACAAAAGATTATTAGTCAAACTAACCAGCCTGGGAGTGGGTCCCAGGGTGGTAGCCTAGGTAAAACATTGGCTGGACAACAGGACACAGAAGGTAGTGTAAATGGAGTCACGTGAAGAAAGAGGCGGTTACTAGTGGGGTACCGCAGGGGTTCAGTATTGGGTCCAGTCCTTTTAATGTCTTCATCAGTGGCATTGCAGAGGGACTGGAAGGAAAAGTATGCCTTTTGCAGATGACACAAAGCTCTGCAACAGGGTTGATACACAAGGAGGCGTGGAAAGGATGAAAAGGGACTTGGCAAGGTTGGAGGAATGGTCAGACGTATGGCAGCTAGGATTCAATGCAAAAAGTGCAAAATAATGCACCTGGAAACAAGAACCCAGGGAAGAATACACAATGGGTGGGAGGTAGTAACAACAACAAAACAGGAAAGGGACCTGGGGTAATCATATCAGATGACCTTAAGGTTAGCAAGCAATGTGAGAAGGCAGTAGGGGGCGGGGGTATACTGGGATGTATAGGGAGAGGCATCAGCAGCAGAAAACAGGAAGTTGTTATCCCTCTGTACAGACAGTTGGTGAGACCCCATCTGGAATACTGTGTCCAGTTCTGGAGACCCCCATCTCCAAGGACATAGACAGGATAGAGGCAGTCAGAGGAGGGCAACTAAAATGGTGTAGGGTCTGCAAGAGAAGCCGTATGAGGAGAGACTAAAGGAGCTTAATATGTATACCCTCGAGGAAAGAAGGAGAGGGGGACATGATAGAAACTTTCAAGTACTTCAGGGAATCAACAAAGTCCAAGAGGGTAGCATCTTTCAGAAAAAGAGCTTGCAAGAACAAGGGACACAATTTAAAGATAGAAGGAGGGCGGTTCAGGGGCAATGTGAGGAAGTATTATTTCACAGAGAGGGTAGTGGATGCATGGAACAGCCTTCCTGAGGAAGTTGTGGGTCTAAAACTGTGGGAGAATTCAAGAATGCATGGGACAGACATAAGGCAATTCTTGTGGGGGGCAGGAAGATATAGGCTGTTGGTTAACTAGGATCTGCGGCCTATCCTGTAGGTAGGGAAATGGGCAGACTAGATGGGCCTAGCGGTCCTTATCTACTGTCAAAGTCTATGTTTTATATGTTTCTTTAACCCCCCCATGTTTAATAATATCCAATTTCTGCTTCACGTCCATCTCCTACCTTATGCCCTCCAGTTTCCCTTTCAATACTTCCTGCATCCTCCCAAAGTCTTCCCCCCTGAAGTTTACCACCCGAATAACTGATTTCTCTGGCTCCCTGCACATCGTGATATTAAACCACACCGTTTGGTGATCGCTGTCGGCTACTGGGTCCTCTAGCTTTATTTCCCTTACTGCCTCCCCATTCGACAATGCCAGATCTAAAGTGTTCTTTAGCTTAGTAGGTACAGTAACCAACTGTGTCAGGAGACCATCCTGGATTGCATCCAGGAGCACTTGCTCCCTAGCACTGGAGGTGACCGGAATGCTCCAGTCAACCCCCGGCAAGTTGAAATCCCCCACGATGACCACCTTCCCTTTTCTACATACCTTTTTGAGTTGTCCCGCTAACTCCCTGTCAAGCTCCTCAGACTGGGATGGTGGCCTGTATACCACCCCAAACCTCAATTTCCTACTCCTTGAGTCTAGGAACTGCAGCCACATTGCCACTGTTCTCCTTTCTTCTCCCTCGTCCCTAGTGCATTTTATCCCGTCCCTCACATAGACTGCCACCCAACCCCCTCCCTTCCTTATGGTCCTTCCTGTATAATTTGTATCCTGGGATTGCCAAATCCCAGTCCTGGTGCTCAGTTGCCCACATTTCTGTGACAGCTGCAATATCCACCCTCCACACTGCTAAGAGTGCCTGTAGCTCAGCGGATTTGTTTCCTCGGCTTCTTGCATTCAATGAGACCACCCTCCATAATGCCCCCTTCCCTTCACTAGCCTCCATCTTCTCCCTTCTACTACCTCCTTTTTTGGCCACCCTGAGTCCTTCCCTGCTAGCCTGGGGGGTAGGCTGTGACTCCACTCTATTGGATCCCTGCCTACCTGCTGTCCACTTGCCACCTCCCCATCTAGTTTAAATCCACCCTTGTTGCAATATACCTCCCCAGTCCTTGCTTTAATACCTCCTTCCCCTCCCTACTCAGGTGAAGCCAATCCCTTGCAAACAGATTGTTATTATCCCAGGTACTACCCCAGCTGCCCACAACCCCATACCCCTTAGTTTGACGCCATTCTACCAACCATGTGTTCAACTCTGTAATCCTCTCCTTCTCCTTCTCCTTCATCAGGAAGAAGACTTGGTTTGCTGGCCAAGGCACCTAGCTAAGCCTGAGCTCTTTCCTTCTAAGACTTCTTGAAAGGCAGAGTAGAGAAACTTACCAGAGCAAGGGAAAAGGACTAAGACTTATTTTGGCTAAACAGATTTACTGTGTGGTGTTGTTTTTATTTTTTACTCACAGGGATTGCTACTGTTTGTTGCTAACATTTCATTGCTTTATTTTTCTCTGTAGCAAAGTGTTTCTTACAGCGTATATCTTCTCTGAAATTATACAGGTGGTGCTTTACAGGTTTTACAGCTTTATCTAACATTAGGATAAGCTTTCAGGGTTACTGCATTTGTTGTTGACTGATTGTTTCTGCTCTTACCTCCTTGTTCTTTTGTCTGTGGTTCTTTTCAGCAGTGGAAGGGCCAGCCACCCACCCCATCCCCAACCACCCCACACTACACTCCTTTTATAGGGTACCACAGTTGTGACATTTCCTGTGGCAGAGCAGGAAGGGGTGGATCAGTGGGGCCTCCACAAGGTGAGCTCATTTACAGGGGGCACTAGTAATTTAACTTGTTATAACAAGTTAAACAAAACACAATCAAACCATTACTTGCATTTTTTTTCCTTTTTTTCCTTCTAATTACTCTGACTAGGTTATAAACCCAGCAACTTATCTGGAATGGATATCATTAACTGCAGGTACTGTGGAACAATTTTCAGAAGGACAGTCTTACAGGATTTAGGACACTGCCCTACATGCTGGGCATTTGGAGATCTTAGGGCTCAGCTCCGGGCAGCATGGACAGAGATTGCAAGCCTCAAATTTCATATTCAAGAGGAAATACATTATAAGAACCACCCGCCATTTCCCCAGCATCCAACAGAAAAACCTCGACCGCAGAGGGTAGTTGGTCCAGGAGGTTGGCAGGTGGTTAGGAGGGGCAAATCGGGTGCCCCATCACTCTCTGCTCTCCAACATATTACCTCCAAAAAACCATATAAACACTACAAACAGGTATCTGCCTCTATCTCTGAAATCAAACAAAGAGGCAGAAGACACTGCAGAGCAGGACACTGCAGCACAAAGGCTAGCACAACAAAACTCACCCAAATCAGGAACCAAAACAAAAAAAGCAAAAAGGAAATCCAAAAAACTTTTGATCATAGGAGACTCCATGATTCGGGGAGTTGATACCCATCTCCAGCAAGGCGTAATGTTCAGATGTCTCCCAGGTACATCAGCATGGAGAGACACTGACTGCATTGCTAAAATTGTTCACAAAGCAGGAGAAAACATTGATGTCCTAGTACACAAGGGACTAATGATCTCCGCCAGCCGGTCAGTTGTGGAGACCAAGGAACACCTGACCAGGCTGGGTGACAAACTATCATCTATTTCATCTGAGCATCTCCTTCTGAGATCCTGCCAGTCTGGGAGAGGGGCAGATGATGGAAGGTCAGAGAAGGGAGATAGGGAACTCAAACACGTGGCTCAAGGGCTGGTGCCAGGAAAAAGGACACAGATTTGTAGGGAACTGGCAACAGTTCTGGGAGCAAAACTTTAAATTTGATGGACTGCATCTGACTAAGGAGGGAGTCAGTGCATTGGGGCAGAAGTTTGACATCTTTGCAGAATATTTAAACTAGCAAATGGGGAGTGGGGTGCAGCACCCCATACGTCAAATGGGAAGAACACCCCTCTCCCCTCAGCTAGTGGTCAAACAGGGATTCAGCATGTTTGCAGTTCATTTGCATCACCAGGTAAGAAAAAAGGTTTGTCTCCCCATACGACACACAGTGGTAATGCCAAACCTCACCCAACAACTAACACACCAAAATCTGGCCAATGGAAAATCATGTACACAAATGCTCACAGCCTGGGAAATAAGATCCCAGACCTGCAGGCAATAATGTCAGAGGCTAAACTGGACATAGTAGCAATTAGTGAGACGTGGTTTACCAGTAACCACACTTAGGAGACTTCAGTACCTGGCTATGTATTGTTCAGAAGAGACCGAGGTGCAAAAAGGGGGGGAGGAGTGGCCCTGTATGTCAATGAAAATATCAAAGCTACAGAAATTCAGAATACACATAAGGAGCCAGAAGAACTGTGGGTCACCCTGGAAACAGGAAATGGGACAGCCATAAGAACTGGGGTTGTCTACAGGCCCCCAGACCAGGGGGAGGACTTAGACACATTACTGTTAGAAGACATACAAAACATGACAGCTAAAGGGGAAGTTCTGATAATGGGAGACTTCAACATGCCGGATACAGATTGTCAATACCAGCAGGAACATCTGCCAGACCTAGACACATAGTGCATTCCCTGCAGGAGGAGGGCCTCAAACAACTGGTACAGCAACCCACAAGAGACGGGGCTATCCTAGATCTAGTACTGACTAACAAGGAAGGGATCACAGATCTCCAGGTAGAAGGTCACCTGGGGGCCAGTGACCATCACATGGTATGGTTCAATTTGGCTACTACATCTAAATCATCACATTCCAAGGCAAAAATATGGGACTTCAGAGGAGCTGACTTTGATAAGATGGCCAACAGAGTTAAGCTAGCCCGCAAAAGAAACACAGGTGAGGAGTACAGGCAAAGTGGGCAAACATTATGATGCAATACTTGAAGCAACATCCCATTGTGTTAGACAGAAAAGGAAGTGCAAAGAAGAAGGAAACCACTTTGGTTCTCAAATACAGTATCAGAAAGGTCAGAGCCAAAAGGCTGGCCTTCAGAAAATATAAAGGAACACAGCAGGATGAAGATGGGAGGCATACCAAACTGCCCTAAGGGAAGCAGGAAGGCAGTAAGGCAGGCAAAGTCCCAAACTGAGGAAACACTAGCACAAACAGTAAAAGAAGGTGACAAGATTTTCTATAGATACATTAGTGAAAGGAGAAAGTCCAGAGGGGTATTGCTAAGCAATGGAGAAAAAGGAGCATGTGAGGAGGAGGACCCTGTAAAGGCATCTATCCTAAATAGATACTTTTGCTCAGTATTTACTGAAGAGAAGGTAGGGCAGGGCCCACAGCTCAGCATCATGGACACATGGGGGAGGGAGGTGAGCGCTACTCCCTTCACAAAAGAAAGGGTCCTACAAGAGCTTGCTAAGCTCAGGGTGGATGAGGCAATGGGACCTGATGGCATACATCCCAGGGTACTTAAGGAGCTAATGGTGGAACTAGCAGAACCATTAGCAGAACTGTTTAGTGAGTCTCTGAGCACAGGAGAGGTCCCAGAAGACTGGAGAAGGGCTCATGTGATCCCGCTCCACAAGAGTGGTAGCAGGGAGGAGGCGGAGAACTACAGACCAGTCAGTCTTACCTCAGTAGTGGGCAGGATCATGGAGGCACTCCTTAAGGAAAGGATAGTGCAACACCTGGAATCCATAGGGCACAGGATCCAAGACAGCATGGGTTTACAAAGGAAGGTCCTGTCAAACTAATCTCATAGATTTCTTTGACTGGGTAACCAGAGTGGTGGACCAAGGGGAGCAGTTGATGTCGCCTACCTTGACTTCAGCAAAGCTTTTGACACTGTTCCACATAGAAGATTGATAAATAAGCTGGGTAGGCTTGGGTGGGTCAGAAGTTGGTCAACTGGGTGGCAAACTGGTTGACGGGCAGAAAACAGAGAGTGGTGGTAAATGGCATACAGTCAGAAGAGATGCAAGTCACAAGTGGGGTACCTCAGGGATCAGTCCTGGGGCCTGTCCTCTTCAACATCTTCATTAGTGACATTGCAGATGGACTAGAGGGTAAGGCTTGTCTGTTTGCAGATGACACCAAGATCTGCAACAGAGTAGATGATCCAGATGGGGTGGGAAGAATGAGAAGAGATCTGGATAAACTAGCAAAATGGTCAGAAGTGTGGTGCAAAATCATGCACATAGGGAGAGAAACCCTGAAGCTACCTACAGGCTGGGAGGGGAGTTGCTAGCAGTCACAAAGGAAGAAAGAGACTTGGGCATCATCATCACTGTTGACCTGAAATCATCCAAGCAGACCTCTAAAGCAGTGGGTAAGGCTAGGGGGGTGTTAGGGTGTATTAGTAGGGGTATCACAAGTAGTAAGAGGGAGGTAATAATCCCTCTTGCAAGACACTGGTTAGGCCCCATCTGGAGTACTGCGGCAGTATTGGAGGCCACACCTTCACAGGACATTAACCAAATTGAGGCAGTCCAGAAGGGCAACCAAAATGGTGCAGGGACTGCATCAGAAGACTTATGAGGACAGATTAACAGAGCTCAATATGTATACCCTTGAGCAAAGGAGGGAGAGAGGTTGATATGATCGAGGCATTCAAACACCTTAAGGGCATTAACAAGGTGAAAGAGTCTAACATGTTTAAATATAAGAAAATAGCAGGACAAGAGGACACAGCATGAGATTAGAGGGCCGATTAAGGGGGAATGTGAGGAAATTCTTTTTCACAGAAAGGGTGGTGGATGCATGGAATGGCTTACCACAAGAAGTGGTGGCTATGAATAAAGTGCAGGGCTACAAACAGGCATGGGACAGGCATAAGGGAGCAATACAAATGACTATGAATAGATAGGCCACTGACAGAGCAAAGGCCGATGGCACATTTATAAGGCAAAAAAGAAATGGGCAAACTGGATGGTCCTTATCTGCCGTCAACTTCAATGTTTCTATGTTTCTATCACCTTCTCCTGATTGCATTTTAATTGTCCAGCAAGTACTGCAAAATTCTTTGCAGTTTCTTTCTGCACCCTTGGAAGCATGAAAGTAATTGCTAACTGTAACATTTTCCCCACCCAATTTTATATTGATTGCTATAAATTGACATGCTTCATCCTTCTGATCAATTTCAATGTTTGTACCTAACAGACAATCCTTACAGCCCCACCCTTTTCCCTTTTTAATTGCATGAAATAATTGGTAAGATAATAGATTAACTTACCTATCAGAAATTTTGCTTGATAGCTAAGAACTGTTCAGTACTATTACACCATGGTGGTACTATACAACCCACGGTTCAGAGTTAGAAAATTTAGGAAGTAAGCTGCAAATATTCATTTGTACAATATTTTAGTGAGCAATATATGTACTCTTGGAATTCTCTGTGCATGTGGTAAGGGTGTACATTACCCGACAGTAAGTATTAACAAGATTAGGCTTCTTTTAGTACTAGCATATTTCAATCTATGGATATTTATTTATTTATTTAGTTAGTGATTTGGAAAAGACCTTTGAGCGCAAGCTCTTTTACAAAGGTTCCACATCATAGATTGCAAAACAAAGTACAATAGGAGAAAGCAAAGGTACATTACAATAAATGATACAGCTTGGATTCAGAACTTACAGAATAACTCAAAACATAGGTACAAGTTGAATAACAAGAAAAACACTTTATGAGGGTGGGGGAGGAATAATAAGTCACAAAGGGCCTTGCCAGTAGTTTAGAGGGATGGGGATAGCTAGCAATGGGGTGGAAAAAGGAGGTACGAGAGAGAGGTATGTACTGTTGTGGAGGTGAGGGGTGGGGAAGAAGGTCGATAAGGTATAGGGAGTAATGGTGGGGTGAGGGGAGGCTGAGTGGAGAGGACATGTTAGAGTAAAATGGTGGGGTATGAGGAGGCATGGTCAGGCAGCCTGCATTAGTAGTGACTGTTAGGGAAACTCATGGGACTGTGAGTTGGGGGAGGGGGAGTGGGGGTGATGGGTGCCAAAGGAGCATGACACAAACTGATTGCTGGGGCAAGTCATGAGAGGGGACAGAGGGAGGGGGGACCTGAGGCCTGCCTAGTGCTTGCTGGGGGGCAGAGACAGCAGGTATGGCTGGACTCAGGGGCAGGTGCACTTAGAGAGTGTTATTAGGTGCTTTTTGAGGTTAGTTTTGAATTGTGCCAGACAATTGGTGGCCAGGAGGTGCCCAGGGAGTTCATTCATCCATAGAGGGTCTGGTAGGCAAATGCACGTTGCCCAAGAGAGGTGTGATGGAAGGGGATAGCCACGGCCCCTCTAGTCCTCCCTCTGGTGACCTGTAATGAGTTGGCTGCCTTGATCAAATTGCCTACACATGGTGGTGTTTTACCCAATAGAGCATTCTTCCCTAGGATGCAAGTCTGGAATTTGACCCTGTTTCTTAATGACAGCCAATTTGCATGTTTATACAGAGTACAGGTGTGAGTGCCACACTCAGCATCAAGAGTGACTCTGCAGGCTTTGTTGAGCACAGTTTGAACCCTCTTGAGCATTGTATCCATTGCTGTCCTATAGACCACTAGTCCATAGTCAATAATAGATATAATTAAACTGTGGACTGAGAGGTGGAGGGCCCCTGGAGAGAGGTATTGCCTGTGCCTGTACAGGACACCAATCTTGGTATTGACTGTCTTGACCAGAGAGTCAATATGGTGTGGAAACATGAGGGTATCATCTATTATGACCCCCAGATACTTGAACAAGTGAACTTGTTCCGGTGGTTCACTGCATGAGTTGGAGATGATGAGGGGGTGGTGCTTATTTTTGTTGTGGGGGCTGGACATAAGCATGGCCTTGGTCTTCTTGTAGTTTATTAGCAACTTATGACTACAGAACCAGTCCTCGAGTTTGGAGAAGGAGTTCTGTAGCTCAGATCGTAGGGCAGCCTGAGATGTGCTGTGGCTCAGGAGCACATCATCATTTGCATATAGTATGAGTTTGGTGTCGCAGGCTGTGGGAAGGTCATTAAAGAAGAGGCTGAAGTGTAGGGGCCCCAGTATTGATCCCTAGGGTACCCCTAATGATACCTGTCTTGCGCTGGATACTATTTGACCAATTTTGACACATTGATTTCTCTGTATCAGATAGTCTTGGAACCAGCAAAGGGCATTGGGCACCACACCCATGTTTCGCAGTTGGGTCAGTAACAGGGGGTGGCTGACTGTATCGAAGGCTTTGGTGAGGTCAATAAAGACAGACCCCACCAGTTTGCCTTCATCCAGGGCCTTATGTGCTTAGTTCATGTAATCCAGCGGGGCAGTGGTGGTACTGTGATTTTGTCTGAAGCTGTGCTGGTTGGGGCATAGTAGATTACACTTATTGAGGTAGTTGATGAGTTGACCCACCACAGTCTTTTCCAGTGCCTTGGACAGGGGGAGAGGATCAAGATGGGTCTGTAGTTGGCTGCCGGAGGCTTGTCGCCTCCTTTATGCACTGGTGTAACTAGGTAGGGCCTGCTTCCAAACCACCTGGAATTGGGCCAGGGCCAGGGACTTATTGTGTAGCATGGTAATGGGCACTATAAGAATGTCCAGGGTGAGGGACTGAAGTTTCATGTCTATCCCATCACTGCCCAGTCTGGTCTTACCTAGTATTTTCTTGACCATAGAAAGGGTCTCCTTCACCATCACCCTTTTAAAGTAGAAGGTTGGGTGAAAACACTCAGTAGATATGTTGTTAGAGTGATTCAGATCAGGTTGAAAATAGGCAGGTGGCAGCACTGGGGTAAGATTGGTGAAGACCTTATTGAAGGCTTCTGCAATAGCTAGAGGGTCTGTAGTGGGGCTGTTACTGATACTGAGCAGCTGAGGGTGCTTCTTGTCCTCCTTTCCAAGGATGCATTTGATGTTATCCCAGAATCTTTTCCCATCACCTCAGAACTGCAAAACTGGGCCTTATGATAGCTGGCTTTGGTGAACCAGATTAGCTTGGTGCAGCAGTTCCTTTCTGTTCCATAGCACTGGTAGTCATGCTTGCTACCTGTGTTTCTGGCCTTCTCCCAGAGTATGTCCCTTTCTTTCAGGTGGGAGAGGAGCTCTCTATCAATCCAGCCATTTGCCTGCCCCCAAATTTTTATTTTAGTGAGCGGGGCATAGATGACACAGATGGAGCTAAAGCCCTTAATGAAGTAACTGAGGGCCTGATCAAGGGTAGGCGCAAGGTTGATAGGAGTCCAGTCATGCAGGGCAAGGGCTGATTTGAGGGCTCAAAGTTTACCCTTCCTCAAGACCCTGCTTTCAATGAGGATGGGTGGGCTTTTGGTAAATTTATTAGACCACTGGAAGGTGATTGGGGAGTGATCGCTTAGCATGTCTGGGAGAACCTTTAATTAGGTAATTTCAAAACTGATGCAAATTTGCTTTTGAACAAATTGCTCTAAATGGTTCTCCAAGATTCAGATTTGGCAAGTCATAATGATAGCTGTAAAGTAATTTCAATGCCAAAACAGAACTCCTCGAGTTGTCATATAGAAATCCCTATTCACTGTGATGATACTGATTATGGTTGTCAATTGATGTATCTCTTTGTAAATGAATCCATGCCTTTGTGACAGATTTCTCTTCTGGTAAAAACAACACAGCAGCATAATTAAGAATAGTACAATGAGATTCATAAACCTAACCTAACCATTGTTGCAATTCTTATAAATTCTTATCAGTAATCAACAAACTGCAAAATATGGCCCTATAGAGAAAGGTAATAATACAACTGTTCAGATTAACTGGACTTAACTGTCCTGTGGGGGAAATTTATGACCAGGCAATAATAGTTGATAAAAATAAGAATAAACATCATGTCCCAGAGATGATTTCTTAGCACACAGACAAAGGGGTTGGGAATCAATTTACAATGCAAAGAGGTCAACTCATAGTTAATAAAAATCTGCAAATCAAGTCCCAATAATATAACAGTCACAGTGGATCTTGTATGCCAACACTAGCTGGCTGCAAGGGGAATTTCCTCCCTTCCTATACAGTGCTCCTATCAGGGATAGAGTGTAACTGGAATTTGGCAGCTGCTGGGATCCCTTCACTTGCCTGCTGCAAGGAAGATTCCCTTCCTTGATTGAAAATCCTTTCTTCCTACCAGCATGATGACAGGCTCGGCTCATGCTGCTCCTCACTCACTGCACTATGATTCACAATTGTAAGCTTCACTTAGAAGTTGCCACTTTGAAGCCACTGTTTCTGCATCCCCCCAACTTTAAAGGTATTCTGTACCACTCTCCATGGCTCTGCCACCACCATGACTGCAGGAGGGATTGTCAATCAAGGGGGTGCTGCATTCCACAACAGGGCTCAGCTCACATATATACTAGATCCCAATTAAAGGAAAACTTCTGGTGCTCTCCTTCCCAGCATACAATATGTCAAGTAAGCTATAACCTATAAGAAGTCATTGGTGTATAGGAGCATTAACACATGCTCCAGGTGGGTTGTGAGGCACAAGGTTGAAGGCTGAGTGACCTCCAACCAGCTGTAATGAGCATTAATGCCCCCATACATCCATGGCCTGGAGTTGGTTATTGTACTTACAAAATGAATGATTTAGTTTTTATAATAATAAAGTACAAATGGTTTAAATTGCTTAAATGCTTCTAATTTTCTTGGTATATCTTTTCTTTGCAAAGTAGTGTGAAATTATATAGACATATTTTGACATTCATTATGTTTGCTTGCACGCATGTGCAAGAAACATAGTGCCTTCATCGGAGATTTAGGAGGTGTGTCACCTCCTCTTCCAATTCAGGCACTGTGCTGGGCGCGCGGCCTGTAAGCCAATGCATTTTGGGCTGTCTGTGCGCTCAAAATGCAGTTACACCGTCTGATGAGGGGGAGCTACGCTTGAGTGAGCAGCGATAAGAGCTGCTCGCAGCAGCTCCCCAGCCTGAGCATACGCGCCCCCCATGCGCATGGCTATAGCCGGCAGGTGCCCAATCCCGTCGGCTGAACTCGTCTGTCCCTCCCCCTCCTCCCAATAGTTGATGCCACTGGTAGCCACCCAGCGTGGCAATCCGTCATGTTGCCGGCGGGGTGCCCAATCCCCGTCGGCTGAATCATCCCCTCCCAAAGTCCTTGTGCTCGCTGGGGAGCCCACCCCAAGCGTGGCAAAGCCAGTCCACTTTTTTTAATTTTTTGCTGGGGGGTGCCCAATCCCCGTCAGCTACCCGCCCCAAAGTCTGGTGCCATGCTGGGAGCCCACCCCAGCGGGCCAGCGGTCCACGACGTCTTTTTGTTTTAACCTGTAAAGCAAAAGCGGTCCCATGACAACGTCTCCGAACCCCCTCCACAACCCGCACCCACCCACTGCCCACAGCCTCCCCACCCCCTCACCCCCATACCTCGGACTCGAGTGCGGTGATCTTCGGTGGACGGGAACACGTCTGACACTCTTCAAAGCGGCCGCGAACTGAGGAAATGCCGGTAAGCGGTATAATGAAGCTAGATAGGAGGTTCAACTTTTGCATATCTCAGGCATTTTGAATTTTGCAAATTTTCAACATGGGGTTTTGGGACCCTTCTCGTGAATGATGTCACTGTCATGGCGTTATTCGGGCTCGAAGGATGATTTCGGCGCGGTGACTGCGCGGTGACTATGAAATCCTCTTTGGGACCAAATACCATGACAGTGACATCGATGAAGAAATTGGCCATGCTGATGTTGATATAAATCACAAAATGACTGTTTAACAGCGTGTGTTGCGCGGTTCAGCAGGAGCTCGTAAGTTCGCGAAATTTCAATATTTTCACTCCAGATTTTCAACATTGCCATTTCACCACACTGTCTTATGAGTAGTAGCTGTCATTTTCATCTCACCCAAAATGTGTTTCCGCCCATGTAGCGCACAATGGCGCAGTCGTTATCTTGAACTCAGTGTATGGGACACATTAAGAAAATCACAGTGTCACTGGTCATGAGCAGAGATCTTAAATGGCAATGTTGAAAATTATTGACAGAATTCTAAAATGACTGTTTCTACGGTGTGTTGCACAGTTCCCACGCACACTCGTAGGTTTGCGAATTTTCAATATTTCCACTCCAGATTTCCACCATTGCCATTTTTCCACACCTCCTTATGAGCAGTACAGCTGTCATTTTTCACATCCTGCCCAAAACGTGTTTCCGCCCATGTAGCGCACAATGGCGCAGTCGGTGTGCAAACTCAATGTATGGGACACATTAACAAAACCACAGTGACACTGTTCATGAGCAGAGGTCTTAAAATGGCTATGTTGAAAACTTGGTGAAAAAATGCCTAAAAATGACTTTTACGAGCGTGCGTTGCACAGTTCCTATGCATGCTCGTAAGTTTGCAAATTTAATATTTTCACTCTAGATTTTCAACATGTCCATTTTATTAAACTTCCTTATGAACAGTCCAGCTGCAATTTTTCATATGTCACCAAAATGTGTTATCGCACATGTAGCGCACAATGGTGCTGTTGGTGTGCGAAAGCAATGTTTAGGACAGATTAAGAAAATCACAGTTACACTGTTCATGAGCAGAGGTCTTAAAATGGCTATGTTGAAAATTTGGTGACAAAAGTCCATAAAATGACTGTGTTACGAGTGAGCATTGTGCAGTTTCCACGCATCCTCGTTAGTTCATGACTTAGTAATATTTTCAGTCCAGATTTTCACTAGTGGCATTTTTCAACTTATGAACAGTACAGCTGCCATTTTTCACAACATGGCCGAAGTGTGTTTTCACACTTTCAGTGCAGAGATGCGTGGTCTCTGTGGGAAATCATTGTTTGGCACAGATAAAGAAAATCACAGTGACACTGTTCATGATCGGAGGCACCAAAATGCCTGAGTTGACAATCTGCTATAAAATATCCCCAACCTACTTACATAACGGGTGTGCGTTACTGTAGTTTCTATATGCGCTCATTGACTCACCATTTTTAAAAATATTTTTACTACACATTGCAACATAGCCATTTTACACCTCCCCATGAAAGAGTACAGCTGTCATTTTTTACAGCCTGTTCGGAATATTTTTGCACCTGTGGTGCTAAATCACGTAGTCACTGTGCATAAGCAGCTTTCGGCTACCAAACTGATATTCCCCCTGTTCATGAGGTGGGGTCACAAAACAAACATGTTGAAAATTTGGAATTAAAATACCAACGAATGTCTGAGGTATTAGGCTTTTCAACTAAATCGCCCAACCCTATAGAGAATGACAGGAATCAGGGGTGTGACTTGGGATTCTTGCCTGTGATGCTCATACCATTCCACACCCTGCAGTCACTGAGAGGCATCGAGGTATGCCTTGGACTCTTGGGCCCCAAACTTCACCCCATTCTCCTATATCGCACCCATCTCACCGTATTTCCTAATGAAATGGGGTGCGCATAAGGGCCAAAGACCCCAAGGAACACGTCACACTTGTCAGTCTCTGCAGAGTGGGGTGTGGTGAAATGGCGTGGCCGTTATGCCTGACGACCCAAATGCACACCCCAATGCCTGTCACTCTCTGCAGGGTGGTGGTGGGGTTGGCTTCAGTTCAATACTTCACTGCCATTCCAATTACGTAGCTCTGTAACTTCTACACTACCACTGCCAATGCCAGTAAGCAAACATTCGGCAGTGACAAATGCTTGTTTTTAAGAGGTACTGTATTAGCAAGAATTAATTTGGAAAATTAACTGTGAAGTTTTTGTGCAAAAGAAACATTTGGTTTTATTAACAAGTATGTTTTTGTTTTAATTTTGCATTAAGTGACATTATGCACCACTGAAAGAGCACCAGCCCCCAACAACAGTACAATGCCTTGCGATTGTCGGCATCTACAACACTCATCTTGGCATATTCAAGCATACTTTCCCCAGTCTAGTGTCACCTTACATCTTTCTCAGCTCTGGAGCACACTTTCCCCACTCCTATGTCCTCTGTGTCCTTTTCTCTCTCTCTGCTCCAGAGTTGCTGCATGTGTCTGTCTCTCTTTCTCTCGCTGTCTGCTCGAGAGCTGCTTTCAGCAAGCTGTGGTCTTAAAAGAAAGGGAGATGATCATGGATTACAGATGTGCTGCCAGTGCTCTGAAACAATGTCAGAAAATGCATTTCAGGTATGTAGTGAGGTGACCTGAGGCAGGGGAGATTTGTGTAGCATATGGATACAGGCAATGGAGGGATGTAATGCAAGGGACTAAGCTTTGTTGATTTCACTTTAATCTCACTTAGTTAGATTTACAAATATGGCATATTTCTTAGGTGAACATAAGGGGAGTGATTCCCCTTTCTATCATATTTGGCCTTACATGAAAGCAAATGTAGGTCAGCAGGGAAAGTAAGGGTTTACTAGGGATTAATAAACAGCCACATGATTACTTTTAACCAATGAAAGAGATTTTTGCTCACCATTTTATAATAATGTTATAGCTGCAACACTTCATAGCATATAAAAAATGGGAACAGTCTTATACTGCAGCTGACTGATTTAACTTGCTTGCTGATGTAGACGATGCTTGCAGCACAAGAAAAATAAAGGGAAAGAATCAAAGAGAAGTATCCCATACTCTTCTATGACTCACATTGGAAAGCTGCACATAAATGTCACAGCTTTGAAGCACTTCTGGATGCCATCCAAGAAAAGTGAACAGTATCATCATGAGTATACAATATAAAAATAGACTATTGCTACCCATGGGCCCGACGTATGAAATGGAATGTAATGTAGCACACATCTGAACTTGAGGAAAGGGATATATTCCAGAAACAGGTGGCAAATACATATGTAGCATGCAGTTATACTGCACACAGACACACAGTAGCCATGTGCACCATCATGAGCACAAGGGCCATGTATGCAGGAAGTGGTGTTACCACATGACTGCAGGCATGCACCATGCAGATGCACATGAACAAATCTGAATATGCCAGTATGTTGCATAGCAGTAAAGATTATGGACTATAACATGGGGAACCCTGCCATATGCAGTGCTATACACAGAAGCACCACTGGCAATCCCAAATAATTCAGAGCCATGGAAAGTAAACACCCTACCTTTGCCACCTTGTGCATGTTCCCCCCATACAGCATACTAGTGCTGTGACATAATGAACCACAGACATGCTGTAGGCAAACAGTAAGCACCCTCCTCAGGGACCTATCAGTATACCAAAAGTGAGAAGACACAGGGAAACCACACAGAGGCAAATATGCATGGTGCAATTAAGCCCATAATTAAATGCACTATACACATAAAATAATACAGAAAGGGAGCAATGCGTCCAACAACTGCTGCACAAGGAACAGCACATAACCCTGGCCAGTCCCTTAGTCTTCTTTAGTATCCTCTCCATTCCCAGGTGGAATGCATTCTTCATACAGGAGCTCCCTGGGTACTGCCCTTCAAGTCAGACCTTGATATACCTGTGGTGACAAAACAGCAAGGGACACAAATGAGCAACACACCCATGTATGCCCATTGCAACACCTTCTATAAAGAATGGCCCACTCACCAGGCCTGCCTTGCTTGGCAGACAGCACCAAAATAGATCATGTAGAACAGTAGCATGTACACAGTAATATAACAGTAATTACACTGCAGGTCTCCACCACTGCTTGTTGCATGTCCTCACATTCCCATCTTCCTTGGCTGCAGCAGGTTGTGTGTGCCCCATGAGCCACCACCAACAGGACCATGTCATTCACCCTGTCATCATACTTAAGGATGACAATTGGTGTACACCCATGGTAGTCCAGTTGAAATGTGCGTATATCACACATCAGTGACAAGGAACACATGGGGCAAAGGCATTTCCCACCACAAGAATAACTGGCAGTACTCATGGCTGGTGGGTCAGACACTGTTCACAGGTTCCCTACATCATCCTGGCAAGTCACTAGGCTCACTCTATGGAGTGTGATGTGCATCACTGATGCACCACCACCCATAACATCCTTAACAACTGACACAAATATATATGCGTCGGAACCCTACATACTATATCTGTAGATGGATTGCAGGAATCTGCCTCCTGGCATGCCTTAGAGTACCAATGACAGGGTAATGAACACAGCCCTTAAAGAGATATTGTCTACAATGTGACACATACAGATGGCCTGGTGGGCCCAACAGGCCTGTACATAAGCTGGTCAGAGAAGGCCATGACTTTGTGTGTTGCATACTGTACATGGACACAGTGCAGGATACACATATGGCACACCACAATTGCAATGGTTGGATATAGGCATCAAGGAGGCAGAACAGACTACTGTGCAATTTATCTCTTGTTGCTTAAGAACCTCATCCTCATGGAGGGGGAGTGGGAGTGAGAGCTCTAAATGATGAGATAGCAATGACCCCTGGTGTTCAGGAACAGACTTGCTGCAGGCACCCTTAGAAACATACACTGCTTGGAGAGAGTCCATATGGATTACAATACAATTAAGCACCTATGTGAGCTGGTATAGAAACATACAATACTTACCACAAGTCGGTCACAAGCAATGATGGTGGAAACATGCAGTAGGTGTAGTGTATATTGGCATATTATTGCACTGGGTCATTCCAGAGACTGTCAGGTGATATGACTGGTATGAGCCAGTCCAATGTGTAAAGCGCCCAGCACAAGGTCACCAATGCCCTGCTCACACATTTTCATTAGTACATCACCATTCCAATGTTTGTTAATGACATGTGCTATAAAGAAAACATTTTATGTCCTGTGCAGTGTGCTCAATGTGCTGGGTGTTACAGACTGCACCCATGTTGCAACACTGACCCAATCCCACAAAGAGGAGGACTACTACAGTCAAAAGGGATTTGAGAGCACTAATGTACAGCTTGTGTGCAATTCTTTTTTTTTTCCCCTCCTTCCTAGCCAGCCCCCTTCCACCTTCACTCTAGCCCTGTCACGTGCCATCTCTGGGGCTCACACCCCTGCTGCCTCACAGTGTCCCATGAATTTCCCCCTGCGGTGGACTCTGCTGGGTTCCCCAGGCCTGAGAGGAGACTAGGCAATAGATGCAGTAATAGGCAGACCAGTAGGCAATGCAGAGCTTGCGGAGGAATGTGGTGTCATCCTGCAGTGGCCGAGGCTTGTTTTTACCATTTTCTCCCCTCCCCTAACATGCTTTGTGGGTGGGGACTAGGCAGACACATGCATACATGTGCATCCTAGTCAGAAGGTACCTGCCCTCCCCCTTGCACTTCCACTTACACTGCCACCTGTGGTCAGCCACATGGCAGTTTCAAAGTGAAGCTAGCAAACCTCCCTCCCCTGAGGAGGAGGAGGAGGAGAGTGTCTTGAGAGATGTTCAGTCCTCCTCCCCTTCCAACTCCCAAATAACCCAGATCCATTCCAGAACTTGGTAGTCGACATGACAGAAGGTGAGGCACAGGCACCTCAGCCCTCCACACCACTGGGCCATTTTAGCTTGTATGCAATACTGACTGCATTATCACCATGTCTGTTGCTAGTAGCCTATGTGTGTTGACATGAGATGCCGCTGGAAGTTGAGCTGGTCTTGTCCTCCCCATCAGTGCAGTCTCCTTCCAGCCAGCTCTTAGTAGCTCTTACTAGTGGTTTTAAAATGGATTCAATTAGTCCTGAAATGTTTTCAGTGAGTGTGCCAATGCCAGAGATGGTGGGTCAACCTGGATTCCCTGGTTTGTGTATTTTGGGTAGCATATAGAATGTCCCTGGAGTAGGTTTGTTTAGAATTAACATTTTTAACTGTTCTTGGACTTTGTTAGGGAGAGACATGATGAATTGTTTGAGTTCTTTTGTATATTGTATATTCGGGTCTTCTGTGAGTTCTCTTTAACAAGTTGTATCTGACAGCTGTCTGTGTGCCTCTTTAATGTAATCTTCTGTGTTCATCACAACCACAGCTTCACCCTTGTCAGCTTGTTTTATTGCAATGTTATGGTTGTTTTTCAGAGTTTGTATTGCCCTCGTTTCCAGTGGTGTGATATTATAAAGGAGTTTCTGCTGTTTGTTAAGGATTTGGCAGTTTATTCTTCCATGGAAGCAGTCAATGTAGGCATCCAACTTGGGGTTGCATCCGTTCCGAGGGGTCCAGTCTGATGTTTTCTTTGTGTTGTCGTAATGTGTTGTTTGTGTGTTGTTTTTATCAAAGAAATATCTTTTTAGATGAAGCCATGTAAAAAATTCTTCTATCCCACCACAGAATCTAATGTTATCAAATTCCTGTGTGGGCCAGAACGTTAAGCCCCTGGATAATACAGATGTTTCAGCCTGTGTAAGTTCTTTATTAGATAGGTTGATTACTGGTAGCTGTTGCAGTGTATCTTCTTGTTCCACAATGTTAGTGCTGTGGTTTACTTCCCCTGAATGAGTCAAGATGTTTCGGCTACTGTTTTGTAGTTCTCTGAGTTTCCTCTTCTTCTGTGATAGGGCTGCCTGGAAAGCTTTTTGATAATGTGTTTGGAGATCAGATCTACTGTAAATTCTGGTACTGCATTGTTGTTTCCTTGAAGGGTGTGTGAAAGTTCAGAAAATGTATTTTTAAGGTGAGATTTTCTAGCTTATATCTGATAAATAAGGTGATTCCTGAGTTTCTCAGATGTCCTACGACAGAGTTGTTCTGCATACCTTGAATTGTATACAGTTTGCAGTGGGTTGTAGATCCAAAGTCCTTTATGTATAAAGTTCTGTTTTTTTGCATGTACAGTATTCAGGAAGTAGATGTCGCTGTCAAGTTTGGCTTCCTTTTTCTTTATGTTGCAGAGTTGCCATTTCAGACAGCAAATTGCGGTATCATCCATAATTTTGTAAAAAGAGATTCCAGCCGTACTGGTCTTTGGAAAACAGGAAATGATGGAAGGTTTGATGGCTTTTATTGGACCAACAAGTGTCTTGTACAAACATGGAATTATACACAAGCTTTCGGGGCCTCACAGGTCCCTTCTTCTGGTGAAGAGCACAACTGAGCAACATAAGCATTATATATAGCTACTGAGGAGCAATTACAAAATAGCAGGAAATGAAGTAGGAAAGAGATAGAAGGGGGATTCAAGATAAAAAGTCTATATAAGATGCAAAGTAAAGAAATGAGTGAGAGAAAATGGGGAAGGGGGACTAGTTAGTAGGAGATGAAAGGAAGCTAGAAGGGGAAAAAAAAACAAAGGACCAGACAGGAACATAGATAAAAAAGATCTGAGATCAAAGGTAGGTTTGTAAGGGTAGAATGGACAGGCAATGTCTAAGAAATGCATGGAATGCATTCCACACAGACCACCATCAAGACAAGCCAGAACAACATAATAAAAAATTAATGGATCCTACACATGTCAATCCAGCAAAGTGGTGTACCTAATTCAGAGCAGGAAGTGCATTAATGGATGCTATATTGAGGAAAGCAGTAAACCACTAAAAACCAGAATGAATCACCACCATCACACAATAGTTAACCAGGTTATCAGCACTCCAGTAGGAAACCATTTTTCACAAACAGTTCACTCTCCTGGATTTGTCTGTCTTGATACTAAGAGGAAACTTCAAAAACACATAGGACAGAAGGACATGGGAACTGAAATATGTTAAGCAATTTAAATCTAACATATCTGGACTGAATCGGGACATTGGATTCATGACACATGGTCAACTGCAATTCTCTTTTTATTGTGGACTAAATCATGACATTATTTTTCATTCTTTGGTTCTGTATTTCTCTTGTTATTGTTTTTTTCTTAGTTTCTGCCTTATCTGGTTTTTTTTGCCTGTACTTTAATTCCTCCACGCCTCTCCCACAAGCTCCTCAGCTCAGTCCTGTCAACTCCCTGATTGTTTACACTACCTATTGTTTACACTACCTATTGTTTACACCACCAAACACTCTTTTTTTATCTGGACCTTTGTTCTTTTGTTTCCTCAAATGTCTTGACTTCCATGCATTTCTTAGGCATCTCCTGTCCATTTTACCCTTACAAGCCTACCTCTGATCTCAGATCTTTTTTTATCTATGATTCTGTCTGGTCCTTTGTTTTTTTCCCCTTCTAGCTTCCCTTCATCTCCTACTGATTAGTCTCCCCTCCCCATTTTTTCTTACTCATTTCTTTACTTTGCATCTTATGTAGACGTTTTACCTTGAATCCCCTTCTATCTCTTTCTTACTTCATTTCCTGCTATGTTTTAATTGCTCCTCAGTAGCTATATATACTGCTTATGTTGCTCAGTTGTGCTATTCACCTGAAGAAGGGAGCTGTGAGGTCCCGAATGCTTGTGTATAATTCCATCTTTGTACAAGACACTTGTTGGTCCAATAAAAGCCATCAAACCTTCCATCATTTCCTATAAACCAAAGTAGAAATCCATGGGCCTAGTAAACAACAAGGGCCTGGTTATATGCCATAAAACATATTAAGGGAAAAAATAACATTAGTGAGTTGATCCCATTACTAGTCTGTAGAGATGTTGCTCCAGGCAGGGTAGATCCCACATTTATTCACTAAATGAGATGCGGTCTCAGCCTTGTGAGACCGTTTTTAACCCAGGGAGAGTCAAAACCTTTCCCCCAACTGGCAGGAGAATTTGGACTTCCGCAGTGGGATTTCTATCATCACCTTCAGGTGTGCGGTTATGTGGGGATAGAACCACTCAAAACATTGCTTAAAACCCCTCTAAACCCCTTACAGCAATTTATTATGACAACTAGGACTACTCAGCAATAGGACAGGTAGTATCCCAACTATATAGATCTTTTTCTTCATTAAACTTACAACAGTGATTTCAAATCCATCAGAAATAGGAGGCAGAAGTCTCAATTCACCTCACAGACAAGGAATGGGAGAAGGTGTGGAAGGGGGCAGCAACAAACATGGCCTATTATGAGTGGAGGGAATATGGATGGAAGGTGCTTTTAAGATTCTTCAGGGTCCCCATCATCACTAAGCACGTTGATGCCTCCAGCACAGATCTGTGCTGGAGATGTTGTGGGCATGTAGGACACCACACCATTTGTTTTAGAAATATTCCAAGTTGTCCAGTTTCTGGGCAGAGGTAACTGATGTGCTCACCCAAATATTCCAGAAACCAGTATCACATTTGCTTCAAAATCTGATTCTGGGCCTCCCTCTAATGTGTTTGAGAGACAAATCCATAAAATGCCTTTTTAACATATCTGATTAATGTGGCAGCCAAATCCATCACTTGCTGCTGGCTGCAAGAATTACCTCCAACCCCAGCCATGTGACTACAAACTCGAAAGCAGCTGCAAGCCATGGAGATAATTACAGCACACATTAGGCTAACTAAAGATAAAAAAATATAGCACATGAGGGCTGCCATTTATGCACTTTTTAGATTCAATGTCTGAACACTCAATCCTGAGCCAGCTGGCAGAGCTGGATGGAGCAGACAGTTCAGGGGAGGAATAATTTGTGATTTATAAAACTACAGGTAAATGGTCTAGCTGTAAACTGTAAACTGGTACCATACTTTAGTTAGGGGCTTGCCCTTCCTAACTTGATCATTTCCCTGGTTATTTATTTGTTTATTTAGTTGTTTAACCAGGAGTAGCACACTAAGCTGAAAGCTTTTTTACAGGTGTGACCTGGGAGCACAGGGAAGTTAAGTGACTTGCTCAGGGTCACGCAGTACAGAAGTGGAAGCTGTGGGATTCAAACCCAGGTCTGGTCTGCTGGATGTCACTAGATTTGCAGCTGAGAACCTTAAACCACTGCGCTATACTGCCTCCCTTAGGTTAGGCTCAGATGTATCCACAGTTGAGCTCAATGTTGTTTGTCTTGTTTTTTGTCTCCAACATTTTTTACAGCTGCATGGGTGGAGCTCCACAGACATATTGCCATCACATCACTTTGTAAAAGCACTGTGGAAACACGTTTCCTGACCACTGTCCAGTATGCTTCCACAGTGCTTAGACACAGTTCCAGTCATTGTGTTTATGCAGCCCTTCCCTTCTGCAGGCCACATAAATACACCCCCTTCTCGGGGCACTACCTTTTCTTCCACAACTGTGGAAGTGACAGCCTCCATTCCCAGGATGGCCACATGAGTCCATCTTGATCATGGTGGCCATCAGAGTCAATATAGCAGACTTCAGCTGCGGTGAGAGCTCTGACTATTCTTTTAATTGCTTTTGCTGCACTGAGCAGCTGTGTCAGCTCTGACCCGAGCTTGCAATTACAGTGTGAAAACAATACTGAGCACTGTCACTATCATGCCCAGAGCCTTTAGCATAGTTCAAGCCATGTCTGCATTATGTATTAAAAGCCAGCAATGACCCATGTAATTTAAAACTCAAGTAAACCTAATCAAACAGAGATACATGCTTTTTCTGTACTCGAGCACTTAAGAAGCAAAGCTGCTTATAACAGATGTGGAGCTGCTCAGCAGCAGCAGTACACCTGACTGCATGTTTGCATGCCCCTGGAGCATATGTATGTATATGCCTGGGTTCTTAGGAGAGCATGTCTGCCATCTGTTGACCAATCAGTAGCCAGGGGTGGTGCATGGAGATATCCACGTGCGTGTTGTCTTAATGTGACAGTTGATTAGCACCCAACAGTGTGTGCCACTTGTGATATTGGCATGACAGCATTAGGGATAGAGACAGCTGATTCTGCTTACTTCAGCTCTTCTGCACCATAGTAATTTACTGAGTGGAGAGACACAGCATCATGAGGACCCTCCCATGGGTATTTTACCTGTGCATGCTTCTAATATTACTCAACACCACTTGGTTCTCCACAGGTAACTTTTAATTCACTTTGGTTACCCCAAAGTTTTGAGCTGGCTGTCCCGGTGACATGAAAGTTAATTTTCAGTATATGTATCATGGCAGTCTTACTTGCTCTTACAGTTAATAATGACATATTATGGCATGTGACTGCAGGGATAGTAGAATTCAGCTCACAAAAAGTAAACATGAGTAGTATGGTAAAGGACTCATGGGGACTGCTAGATAAGTATAGACAGCATGCACCTTCCATATACTGTAGGTTTGCACCTTTCTGTGTTACAGTAGTCATCCATAATCCTCCTAAACAGAGCTCTTAATAAGATTAGGAAACATGCTTGAAGGTAAATATCCTTTACAGATTCTTTACTTACTATTTACAAACTGTGTTGTTATGTACGAGAACAAATGTTTGAATTTCTGGATTTTATTTACTGTTAGAGATGGGTAGTAGTTTGACATACCTTAAGTGTTGTACTGATTTTTTATGACGCTAGGATCAGTTATTTATTTTCCAATTTTCAGGTGGCCAAGATGTACTATTTATATTCCTATTTTTATCTTCATCTACTACCTATACTAGTCAGGTCAGAAAAATGTTTTTCAGAAGGTTTCAGAAGGTCAGAATAGAATGATGAAAGCTAAATAAAATAACCAATATGACCTAACTAGAAATCAATAAACTCATGCCCATTTAGTGCCACCCATACTATACCAGTTCTCTGAACTATCAGGACAACTGGCCAGCCAGAGATTCCCACAGTCACATTATTTCTTGAAATGCTAATCCTGCAACTAGGAACAATTTATATGGTATGGGATTATTGGTGCAGTATTGACCACTGCTTATTTATTTATTTATTTACTTAAATGATACCTAAGTAACATTTTAATAACAAATTAGTCAAAAATCTGACTTCATAGGGGACTAAATGAAAGACTGCTGTATTCATTAATGCTAAAACTACATTTATATAAGTTACCTAAATGTGGTTCCAAAGCATCTGAAAAATGTAAAATCAGCCTTCCAATTTCAAAAAAACTGCCTTACCTAAACTGCCTTTCCTAAAATGGCTGCCAAATGTGTTGAGTGATGACATCATTGGAGCCAGAGTCAGGAAGCTATATGGCTCTCTATAGTACTAACTAGTTCTTTTTTCCCTTTGTATAGAATTGTTTCACCCAAATGGTCAAAACCATGTGCATTATTTTGATCAATACACATGCTGAGCTATAGTTCTGTTCATTTTATTTACTTTAACATGCTGAAATTGTGTTTTAATCCAACCAACTTTCTCTTTGGCAAACTACAGCGCAGTATAAATCTTAAATAACCTGGTGGTGTAGCAGTTATGGTGGATTCAGGATGTTGCAATGGGGGGTGCTGAGGTGGTGTGCATACTTGATATGCACTTTTTAACATTTTTATTAAACCTTTATATTTTCTGCCATTATTCTTTTCTAGTACATTTTTGATAGAACCTACAAATGTAATCCATGGTTTTGAATGTAAATATTTGTACAATCAATAAACCAGATTTCTTCAACAAAATGAAATGCAGTAGCAGCAAGCAAGTAAGTTTCAATGGGAGGAGGGTGCAGCCTCACCCTTCACCACCCTCTAGATCCACCACTTGTTTGTAGCAAAGTTCTTGTGTAGTCCAATGCCAGAGTTCATACTTTCTCAGAAATCAAAAATATGCTTGTCATGTCTTCTTTCTCCATGGGAAATAATAATAAAAAAGAACAATCAGCATTTATATAGTGATTTTCATACACATTGTATCCCAAAGTGCTTTACAAGGAATGCTAGACTGGTAGTGAAGTGACTGGATGTATAGTGGCAGCCATTTCACACATTAATACCCACACACAGCTTTGGATAATTGCATGAACTGGTTTTATGGGAAGGGGAATGTTGGTCAGGACAATGGGGTCAGGTAGTAATCATGGTGCTGGCTGCCCCACATCTTATATCTCACAGTGATCTGCTAATATTTGTCCCCTTCTGTCTTCTCCCTTCCCTGAATATAGCAGTACCTTGCAGGAGTGGCCTTCTCAGTCCCGCTCTAGTATCCATTCTTCACTCCTTCTCCCTACACCAAACACTGGTGAGCTCATCACCCTTCTGATAGGAAAGCCTATTTTCCCCTTGTGCCCTGCTGCTATCAGCCTGGCTTACCAGAATATCATGTTTATTATTAATATGTAAAAATAACATGGAAGACCGTACTAACCACATTCATGATGTGGAAGGGTAGTGAGCTCACCAGCTTTTGGTGTGGGGAGCAGGTGAGAAGAATGAATGCCAGAGAAGGACTGAAGAGGTCATTCCAGCAGGGTACAGCTATATTCAGGTTTCGGGGAAGACAGGAAGGAGGAAGTTGAGCAGATCATTGTGAGATCTGAGATAAGGGGCTGCCAGCACCATGATCACTACCTGACTGTGGATGAGAGCAGCCAGCAACAACAAATACTTAGAGTAGCAGGGCTGCACCCAAACTGTTACTTGAATTCAGTGTAGGGAGACTACTCTCGATTGGGGGGGGGTTTACATTTATTAGGACAGTATCGAAGGAGCTGTGTATAGGTCATTCAGGATTTGGAAGGGTAGTAGCCAGCCAACTCGCATTGTGGAGTAGGGCACAGAAAAGTACTGGAGAAGATTTTCCAGGAACTGTCCTGCAGGCTTCTGCAGATCAGAGGTAAAGGAGCTGACCAACACTGGAAGTCGGGTGGATTCGCTTAAGGCAATAGTATGCCTCTTCTGCTAATAATATTGTTATCCATCGTAACTGCAGCCCTAATGAGGGCATGAACAGTAGTTTTTCTCATGGGTCCTGATGCTTATTGCTTTGCCCTCCAGGAAGACCTAGTTGTTGGTTAATGAGGTGGGACAAAAACACAGCAGGGGGACTGTAAATACTGCCTTCACTGTGCAGAAGGGTGGTGATCCACTCAATGTTTTCTGTGGGAGCAGAAGTCAAACATTGTGAAAGTGGACTGGAGAGTGATTTGAAAGGCATTTTTTAACAGTGCCAGCTGATAAAGCGCATTGGTATAGGCATGCACAACTCTCTGAAGTACAAGATTACAATCTGAAGTGTGATAATTCTCTTCATGAGACCTCAAGCTCATATGTGGCCTCAGATAGCACTAAGGAGAGATTATGGATGGTGGGGTGTTCAACCGAAGGCAGGCTAGGTGCAGGGGGTCCACATGGAAAAAGACTACAAGAGAAGCTTATTTGTGGATTACCAAGAAAGCATGAGGTTTGGAATTGGACCAGACCAGTACTTCACTACAAAATTCAGGGCATCACATAACCACTAGATCATTAGGTATTTGAAGTGTTGTACTGTACTGCGGTTTGTGAAAGAGAAAGTCAGCTGGATTACAAAACCTTTTCAGCAAGTTAAAGTAAACAAAATGAACAGAACCATAGCCTAACATGTGTACTGATCAAAATAACCCATGTGTTAACACATGGTGTTGATCATTCTGATGAAACAATTCAAAGCAAAGAGGGAAAGAAGAACTAGTTAGCACTATAGGGAGCCATGTGGGTTTCTGCCTCTGGCTCCAATGATGTCATCAAGACTCATTACTTAACACACTTGGCGGACATTTTAGGGATCAAGCAAGGCTATTTTTTGCAAGTGAAAGGCTGATGTTTACATTTTTCAAAAGCTATGAAACTGCATTTATGTTATTTACATAAATGCAGTTTTAGCTTAAATGTAAACAGCAGCCTTTACTTTACCTCACTATGAAGCCAGATTTTGGAATTTACAGTTTTAAAAAACTGCTTGTTTAGTTACCCTTGGATAAGTATACTGAGTCTGATGGAACTCAGGTCCAGGTGCAAACAGGGGAAGGGGATACAGTAGGGAGAGACAATAGTGGGTGTATGTACTGTATATGGGCAATAATAGCCAACTACTCAAATTGTAATGAGAGGTTATTATGCAGCATGCCTGGCTGGCCCAGTGGCACTGGCAGTAGCACATTCAGACTGAGGATATTAGCAGTCACAAAAGATAGCCATGTCAATAATACCCATGGCATAGTATAAGAAAACCAATAGCAGTTTGTGTGATTCATGAGGATAAGTCAGTTTAGCTGGTCATAGAGGATGCAGTGGTGTGTGACCTCATATGTGATTAGAAACCTGCATACAGGAGTTTGTTGTGGAGTCAGTCCAGTGGTATTAGAACTTTCTTACTAGCTGTGTGATATGCAACATCAGCATAGTACAGAGAGAGAGAGAGAGAGAGAGAGAGAGAGAGCAGAAGAAAATAAACGGTTTGCTTCCTAGCCTGTGTACTAAGGCATCTGATTTAAAGCATAAGCTTAACTTGGGACCAATAAAATCAAGTGCATTGGTCATTCTGTTTTTAAATGGTTCAATAGGGTTGAGCCATAACCTGAGGTGCTTGAAAAAAATTACTTTCTTAAGGGCATTACAGAATGAAAGTGTGTCATATTGAGATTGATTCTCAGTCTGTTTTTCTTTCTTTTTTTGGCAAATGAAGTGGTTGCAGAATATGAAAGACTCTCTCAGTGACATTAGAAGTACAGTGTTTCTGGAGAGGAATGGGATATACCTGTAATTTGAATGTGATTTTGGCTTGCTTAGGGGTTTAACCTCTGCTACAATAATTTCTGGTGGTGAGGGTGGCTGTTTTGTATCAAGGTCTGTGATCCAAAACCTATACTTTTAATCTTCAAGTAAAACAAAAGGGGGACATTTAACCAGGAAAGGCACACTAAGCCAGAGCCTGTTCCGAGGTGTGACCTGGGAGCACAAGGAAGTTAAGTGACTTGCTCAGGGTCACAGAGTGTGCATGTTGGGGCTGATGAGATTCAAAACCAGGTCCCCAGATTTGTACATCAGTACCCTTAACCACTGTGCTATATTGCCTCAAATAAAAGAGCAATCATGCACATGAACAAAATGCACTCAAGTAAGCACAAAAGAAGCCATAAATAAGTAATAAGCTATGACAGATTGTGCACTGTAGGATTTTAATGCATGCACCAGGGATGTGGTGAAGCACAAGGCTGAAGGCAGAGCGTTCTATGATACACACCATGGAGAGGATAATTACACTTATAAAATGGCTTAAGTAGTATTTTTTGTGGGTAGGAAATATAGAAACACAGAATGTGATGGTAGATAGGGACCACTTGGCCCATCCAAACTGCCCATATCTCCCTACCTAGACTATTACATTAGTTTGTGCCTGATCTACAGCTCTTTCTCCCTCCCTCTTTCCTGTCCAGCATAAATCCTTTGTGCTTATCCCATGCATCCTTGAGTCCCACCACTGTTTTTGACCCCACTACCTCTGCTGGAAGGCTGTTCCAGGAATCCACCATTCTTTCTGTGAAGAAGTACTTCCTCACATCTCTCCTGAATCTACTCTCCCCCACCTTCATAGCATGTCCCCTTGTTCTTGAGCACCTTTTCTTCTGATAAATACTCACCTCCTGTACCTTATTTACCCCCGAAAGGTATATAATGGTCTGTAGCATATCCTTCCTCTCCCTCCTCTGTTCCAGGGTGTATATATTGATATCCTTTAGTCTCTTCTTATAGGGCATTTGATGCAGGAAAATGAGATTCAGTGCATGACTGTGCATTTAAAGAGTGGCAATGCATGGTCAGGTGACCTCTCTCAGCCAATGAGATTTCTAAGTATGTTCTTCTCATTTTATAACCCCATTATGAAATGGGATCCAGTAAATTTGGAGTCCGTATTGGCTGACAGCCAGTCTTGTCATATAGCTACATTCCTGCAGCTGTCTTGGCCATCAGAGCCAATATGGAAGAATCCAGCTGTGTTGAGAGCTCCAACTGTTCATTTAATTGCTCTCGCTGCACTGAGCAATCGTGTTGGCTCTGACCAGAGTTTGTTCTTTATGTGGCTCCTCTATTAGAACACTACAGTTACAGACATCAACTGGAAATGTGCACCATTCACTGTGATCTATTTTCCCCTGATTGTTGGTGTCATATGTTGTACATGTGTGTCATGTTGAAAACTTCAGTAGTCTTTTATTGCAAAACAAACAAGTAATAGTAAATGATTTACTAACTTACTAATTTTCTTTTAAAATATTCTACCCTAACAACAGGTCAAAATGCTGCAGGAGACTTTTGCCACTAAGGAAATGGCCTATTATGCCAGCCCAAGTAAGGCACAGACTGATCTCCATCAACATTTTACAAATCAAATACCAGCTAATTATTCCTTCC
This sequence comes from Neoceratodus forsteri, assembly GCA_016271365.2. NCBI lineage: Eukaryota > Metazoa > Chordata > Ceratodontiformes > Ceratodontidae > Neoceratodus > Neoceratodus forsteri. The sequence goes on from CM057458.1 coordinate 563,157,540, forward strand.
TTGAAAATTAGTGACTGGGAGAGGCACACTGTGCTAGGGCTCCTTTCCATCTGCGACAAGGGGAAGGGGAAAAGGGAGAGACAAGAACCACACAAATGACAAAGTGCATTTGATGATTCACAAAAACAATATACAGGCAATTATGATCTACTAAACTGAAAAGCAATTTTTTTTATGAAATATAAGTACTGAATCAGGAGGGAGGATAGGCAAGCTATTGGCTTACAGCCTCAAAAAGATATATATATATATATATATATATATATATATATATATATATAAAGGCCATATCCATAATGTAATATCAGAAACAGTAAAATGAACCTTAATGTGACTCTGACAGAGATCAATACATTTTTAAGGAGTTTTATGCAACTGTCTACTCCACAAAGAGGAATAAACTTGAAAACCCTTTATAGAAATTATAGGCAATGCCCCTATTCATATTGTGTCACCAGAGCTTGTCTCATCACTGGATGTCCCCATTTCAGCACAGGAAATAACCAAAGCTATCCAGAGCCTTACAAAGGGCAAGACTCCAGATTTAGATCGGCTAAGTGTAGAATTGTATCAGATGATTCTAGACTTACAGTAATTACCCCCATCTATTGAACACCTTCCAGACTTCTTATGATACAGCACAATGTAGTCCCCTCTGAGGCCATAATCATAGTATTACCCAAACCTAATAAAGACCCAAATAACTGCATTGGCTACAGACCTATCTCCTTGCCTTAATGCTGACACAAAGATCTTGGCTAAGGTATTATTAGCCCATTTGGAAAATGTGCTCCCTCATGTCATTTATAAGTCCCTAACAGGTTTTACGAAGGATTGCTTAAGGGCATATGGTATTTGCACAGTGAAAACAAAGAATTCAGTGCACAACCCCACCTCCCAAGACAAATCTTATAAATATAACATTCTTTCTGCTTGAATTGGCCACTTACTTATTTTATCTCCAAAAGGAATGTGGATCCTTTTGTATTCACATCAGGATCCTGCTGTGAAGTTGCCCAGCTACCAGATGTCAACGTAGATTACCCATCAGCTGGGTCCCTGTTGTAAAAAGCAACTGCCTGAATTGACATTGAATTAGTTCTGTTATATAAGGTGCACTGACTGCCTACATTGTCTTCATTTAATTAAAGAGCTAGTGTACTGCCTGGAAACTGACTGCAATTAATTATAACTTTCAGATGTAGTCAGCTATCACTTCTCATATCTCAAGTATTTTTTTTGTTTTCTGTTTGCTAATTAGAAGATTTTCCACCTGGCAGTACTGGGGTGATGTGTGGAGCAGCACTCTGTCTGGAGGGAAAAAAAAAGTCAGTTCTGTTACTCCCACTACATCAACACTGAGACCACACTGACTATGACATCACTAGTAACCAATGAGAACCATTTCTCACTGCCAGGTTTCACTTTCATATGAAGCAGCAGGGACTGGCTCTCCTGGTAACTAGAGATGTCACAATTCCCTGCATTTTGATTGGTAGCTTGTGAGAGTCACTGCTCATGCTTCAAGGGCTGTGGTGCCTCAAGGTGTTTGGTCTCATTTCTGATGATGTAGTGGGAGGAATAGAACTGACGTTTTTTTCCCTTCAGACAGAGTGCTGCTCCACACATCACCCCAGAACTGCCAGGTGGAAAATCTTCTAATTAGCAAACAGAAAAGAAAAAATACTTGAGATATAAGAAGTGATAGCCGACTGCATCTGAAAACTACTATTAATCCCAAGCAGCACACTAGCTCTTTAAGGTGCAGTCCCCAGCCAATGGGGAGGTAACTAGTGAGTAGCTACTAAATGAGAGAGCCATACATTTCCCAAGCATAAAACAAACACAAAATTAGCTGCCCAACCCTTGCCAATTCACAAACTTTAAATGGCTTTTTTGTTAGGGGTGCAACTGCTTATGGCATACATCAGTGAAAACAGAGAATTCAGTACACAACCACCAACCCCGTTGCAAATCTTGCATATATAAAATTCCTTCTGCTCAAATTGGCCAACTTCTTATTTTATCTCCAACAGGAGGGGGTGGGGAGTTTGGTATTCACATCAGGATCCTGTTGTAAAGTTGCCCAGCTACCAGATGCCAACGTAGCTCACCCATCAGCTGGGTCCCTCTTGGAAAAAGCAACTGCCTGAATTGGCTTTGAATTGGTTCTGTTATATAAGGTGCACTAATTGCCTACATTGTCTTCCTTTAATTAAGGTGCAGTCCCCAGCCAATGGGGAGGTAACTAGTGGGTAGCTACTAAATGAGACAGCCATACATTTCCCAAGCACAAAACAGACACAAAATTAGCTGGCCAACCCTTGCCAATTCACAAACTTTAAATGGCTTTTTTGTTAGGGGTGCAACTGCTTATGGCATACATCAGTGAAAACAGAGAATTCAGCACACACATCCCAACCCCATGGCAAATCTTACATATAGAAAATTCCTTCTGCTCAAATTGGCCAACTTCTTATTTTATCTCCAACAGGAGGGGTTGGGGAGTTTGGTATTCACATCAGGACCCTGCTGTGAAGTTGCCCAGCTACCACATGTCAAGATAGACCACCCATCAGCTAGGTTGCTATTCTAAAATGCAACGACTTGAATTGGCTTCCTTTTCTATAAGGTGAACTATCTATAGTGGCTTCTTGTAATTAAAGTGCATGCCCCAACCAATAAGAAGAAATCTAGTGAGCACAGTCTTGATTCTGATAGAAATGGCAAGGAGGGATCAGACCTCCTCAGCTCTTACAGCAATGAACACCGAGAAGGCATTTGATTCTGTAGAACGGGGGTATCTTTATCATACAGTGGAACTGGTGGGTGTAGGGCTTGGTTTCATTAGATGGGTCAAGACCATATAGTCAATCCAAAAGCCATTATTCTAACAAATGGGACAGTGTGTTCTCAGTTTGACCTGCAGAGGGGTATGTACCAGGACTGTCCCTTATCCTCATTTCTTCTTTCTTATTACTATGAGACCCTAGGCAGTCAAATGAAGGCACTCATCAGATAACCTGGGTATAGAAATTGGCAAACTAGAGGATAAAACCTTATTTTACAAAATCTCCTTCTATCCATTTCTAATGAAGAAAGAGCCCTTACAACAACACTGTAATTATTGATGGAATTCAGAGATATTTTAGGGCTATGTACTAATTTGCCCATGACTGAGATTCTGCCATTTGAAAACTGCACTTAAGGCAGTCTCCCACCTCTTAACACCATGCTTAAGTGATTTGCCCACAGCATTAAATATTTAGGTACAGTATGTGTATCAACCCTAAACTGATGATATAAAAAAAAAAACGAACCTCCTTCCACTAATCTCAGAGATACTGTAACTGAAGATTGCAATAGGTGGCAGAAACTTAATCTCCCCATTCCTGACAAAATAAGGGCAGTCAAGCTCACGCCATTACCTAAGGACAGAACTGCCTTAATAATCTTTCACTGATAACCAGGACCACTGGAAAATTGTACTCGCAATTTTTTTGTGGAATCCATAATTTTCACCATTCTCAGCAAAAACTGACATGTTCCACAATTTCTTGCAATTTTCGAGTTTTTTATGGAACTGTGTAAAAAGCATTAACATTTTTAATAAAATACTCTCAAATATATTGACAATTTTGCATGCAGACTAGGGTTTGACCGAAACAATGCAGTGCAAGGTAGGGCAAGGGTTTTATGTGACACTGATTTCTTTTGAATCCTTGTCTTGTTTGGTTTCAAATTCCACTGGCCAAGCATAAGTACACTTAAACACTTAACATTTGTTTTGTGTTGAAGTAGTCTATCAAAAACCTTTTTGTTGCCACACAGACTGAAACAAAAGATGGGAGAAAACGTGCAAATGATCCCATTCGCTTAATTAGGGTGCTAACTATGAAGTCTTTTTGTAAGTAGCAGGGCAAGTTTTTCCTTCTGAGCATACTTTCATTCAGACTAGTTTTGATTCAAACAGCTGAGGATTTTTGGATGGCCCTGCCGATTTTAAACTTGAATAAGCTAGTTGATAACAGTGATCTCATTCTTAGCGACTACCCCCTAGATGCTCACATGCAAAGACTACAATAAAAACCTGACTAAAGTCTAAAAACAAGCTTATAAAACACAAAATGTATCTGAACATTTATCTTTAACTAAACAAAATCATTTCAGCCAGAGTAAAACAAAGGTAAATTATAGGATACCCTGACTACTGTATGATACCATAAAAATAAATCGGCATTTTTTTTACATTTTTTGGTAACTGCGCAAGGCCTACTAGGCACAAGTGCCTGTTTTCAGGTACAACCCAGGAGCCCTGAGGAGGTTAAATGACTTGCTCAGAATCACACAGTATGCAAGTGGAGGTTGTGGGAATCATACCCAGGTCTGCTAGATGTCGTCAAACTCATTCAGATTATACTGCCAGCCCCAATAACCCCCAGATTTAATGTTTAAATATGTGATTTCAAAAATAGTGTACAGTACCTACAGTACAAATTATGACCATCAAACACTTTATCAACATTTTACTAAAACTCAATTATTCACCACTCTATCTGCTTATTTTTTCTTGTACCAAAGTGGGTGAAAAGCTGGTAGAGCACTGTAAATAGCTGTTGATTAGGCTTCATTATTCTACAGCCAGAAACAAAAAAAATATTTCTTCTGGCTTTATTTAATATTGATTTGCTGTGGCTCACTTTATAGAATCTATTTAGCACTGTTCAAGGCAGATGCTTTTAAATATTGGAAGATAGGCAAAGCTTATGATAGCTTATCAGTTTAGTGTTCTTTTTAGGAACATAAATGTTTCTTTATGTCTTAAACATATGCAGGTGTCAGTGTATTCATTTATCAATTTATACTGACTAATATATGCTGCAGAAAACATTAAAAGATTTATTGTGATGTGCTCAGGGTCTATAGTAGAACTCCTGCAATTTCCCACAATTTTTGCAAAATGCTCCACAATTTTGGGAAACCTTTTCCACAATTTTCCAGTGGTCCTTCGGATAACTTACCCTAAGGTGAAGAAATAGCTGGAAAAAATAATTACAGACTTTTTAAGGCAAGGGAGTCTCTTCAGATTTAGCAGGGCTACATTATGAGAAAAGATGGTTAGACAAGGATGAAATCTTCCCTGGCCTTGGGTGTATCATACTACCTTAGGGTGAAGCAGGCTGTATGTTGGTTTTAGTATCGTACACTGTACCTCCCACTCTGGGTCGAGATTGAGCAATCAGTTGTACAGTGGGCAGTGCAAAGTTTTGGTTACTCTTTAATATACTGCCCTTTGGAGTATAAACTCTGCGTATGAATAGTGCTAGATATGCTTGGAGCAAACTAACAACATTTAGTAAATGGCCCAACATCTTTTTAGGCCCCTTTGAACCCTTGTGTAATGACTCCAAATTTACTAGTGCCAACAAGCCAGCCTACTGGTCTCAATGGGATAATGTGGTTATCAAAACACTGTCACATTCCTTGTGTCCAAAAAATGGCATTCTGAAATTATTTGCAGATGTAATGAGGGAATTTAAATTCCCCTGGATATATACTGTACATGGAAGTACTGTACTTCCAGATCCATCTTGCTTTGAAGTCATGGATATGCACAGGCTACACACTAATTATCCCTGAACAGGCTCTCATTATAAACTGGAGGTTAAAAACTGCACAGAATTGGGAAAGGACATATGAGATCATTTAAAGACTTGTTCAGTCCTCACTGGATGACTATAGATTAATATAAAAAATGAATCTAAATTAACCTATTGACCACAACACTTGTGATAGGTGTTGGAAGACAGCACATAGCATAGTCATTGACTTCTGTTACCAGTTAACACAGAAGATGCTAAACAGATAGCACCACACACCTGCTAAACTTAAACAATATGGAGATTCTAGAGCTGGACAAGTGCTGGAAATGTGGGATAACCCAGAGGCAGATCCTCCATATCTTGCTGGCTTGTCCACATATTTTTAATGTCTGGTTTTCGGTTATAGAATTTTGCCAATCTCTGCTGGGGGTGAGGCACCAGGCTACCATACTATCCTCAAATTTGGATCTTAGAAGACACGTCTCTTTGCCAAAAAACATAAATACTTTCATGGTAAAATGATTTCTACTTTATCTTTGACGGTCAAAAGGCAGCTTTTGTCCTATGGTGCCAAACATTAAGCCCCACACTAGACTGGTGGCTTACAGATGCAGACAAGGTCTATGAGGATTTCCAGTTCAGGCATGGGAAAAATATAAGTTTTTCAAAAAACATGGGCATACAGCTTACATTATATACACAGGACTATAGATACAGGAATGGGGACTCAGAGCTAGAGGTGCATCAGTCCACAAACTCCTTCTTCCTCCCCTCATCTAGCAGACTGATTTCAACTTAATCTTTAGCCTTGACAGCTTATTTTTCTGTGACCCTCCCCCCACACGCACACACATTTCTTTCTGAAGCAAGGGCTGATGGTTGCATGCTTTCATCCTTACACACAATGATAAATTACTCCAGGTAAGGTTTTAGATGGTTTCCATTTGCTGATTACTGCCTCTGTCTTCTCAAAAGAGCACCTAGCTAGTAGACCATACAGTGGAGAGTGAACATTAATACTTACTTCATGGTATTTAGCAGGCTAACTGAGATGAGAGTATTAAGTAGTGCTATAGATATTATGTTCAAATTGCACCTTATTATCTTACTATGGTTTCTATGGTTGCTAAAATTATTAAACATGTAAAAGCCTTGTCTTATCAATTGGTAACAATGGGTCCTTTTTTGGCCTGGTACCTTATTGTTTCTTTTCTGCTTCTTTATGCTTATTATTCCTCAATAAGGATAATTTTGTGATGTGTACAAGTGTTATAATCTTTGCTCTGTGATAATTTCTTTGTAAAACTGTGAACTTTAAAACCTTCATTAAAAATAGTCTGAAACAAAAAGAAAATATTCTACCTTTAACAACCAGATCCTTGAGTGCTGTTATACAGTACGTCCTTGAAATGGATTTTTTTTGTTAAAGCATGACTGTATTTGTATGTGAGTCATGCTTTTTATTGGCACTAACTGCAAGCTCTGTCAGACTGCCATTTGCTGAAAGGTTTATATTTAGAAACAAAATGAGATTGCCACTGGGTTGTAAAATGCTGTCGGTCTATTTTTAGCTCTCATGTACACCCAGAGACTTCTGTAGCTAAGGCTCTACCATCTGGAGCTGTTAATGACAAACTGATAGAAATGCAATCATGGTCTCACTTTGTTGGCAATACCTCAGAGGTGCCAAGTCTGTGAGATATAATTTAATCTGTATTCTTTCACTTGCTTGTTACTTTTCCCTACTTCCAATAGCATGTAACAATGTGTCACATTTTATATCATGTATTAAAAAAAATAACAAAATCAAAAGACTGAAGTATGTTACTAACAGTAAGGATTCATCAATAGTCATACACTCCTAACTCTATCTGGAACATCTTTTGTTTACAGTCTGTTTTTAAAAAGGATGCTCCAACTCACAAGAAAAGTCTCATTTTCAGTGGGGTCCTGCTTCTACCCATTTCCACAGCTGGGTGGGCTGGTGCACTGTGAGGGTAAGTGACTTTCCTGTCATCACACATTGAGTATTTTGGCTCATGTGAGAATTTAACCAGTGATATCTTGGTTGCCAAGCTGCTGCTCTAACCACCGGACTACACAGCCTCCTCAGAAGCAAGAACTTTGCTTAAACTGGATCTGAACCACATGTACTGTGTCTGGGCCTTTCAGCTGTACCCCTCCAGCTGTTAGATCTTTTTGTTCACAGATGTCTGTACCATTGCTGTATGGTCTATCATTTGTTAGGAATCTTTCTCTTTTTCTTTGTAGCCCCATATCTTTCTCAAATAATGCAAACTGAACATCTCTGTTGTAAACCCAGGAGTAACTGCCACAACATTGGTTTGGACCTGGTGGTTTGGCAACAGTGAACAGCTCCAAAGTTCTGTGGGTCATTTATATGGTACAAAATCCAGTATGTAGTCACCTTGCTGACTAGATGTGTGGTACACCTTTTGAAGCCAATGACGACCTTCACAGATTTGCACTGTAAGACTGAAACATGCTATTAAGCGTAAATCCATGTGTACATGTTCTGCTTCTCCAACACTACTTCCCCATATTCTGTACATACTGTATGTTATGGGCTCTATAATTGCATCTGGTTGCAGTACAGACTTTAGGGGTCATACAATACACCTATCAAGAGCCACTACACCTGTCACTCCTACCTCCATTTCACCACCAGCTGGAGCCTATTATTGAAAGACAGAAACATTGAATTTGTCAGCAGAAAAGGATCAGTTGGCCCACCCAGTATGCATAGATGGTCCCTGCCTACTCTGTGACCACAGACCCTAACTGGTCTCCAGTAACCCTCCCTCCTTCCTGTTTGAAATTTCATTTGTGTATTAACTGTGTTAACTCACTGACATATTTATTTTAAAGAAGTGACCTGGATCATTTCAACAAACACTGCATCAAATACAGCAATGAATAAAGCCACATATAGAATAGAATAGCTTATAAAATGGGTTAGAAAATGGAGTTACCATAACCGTACAGTTTTGGAGTGGGACTTGTTAATAGCCACACTACATACTTAGCTAATCAGACTCCTTAAACCCAAAGTGACCTGCCGTCACAAACTTGGCTGCTATCTCGATGCAATACAAGCTTCACCTATAATTAAGTTCACTTACTGTATCATATTAAACTTATTTTGCAGTCAGTTAACAGATCATTTCCTTTATGTGACTGCTATGAGCTGCCAACTAGTTGGTTTGTTTTTCCCCTAAGCTGCAGAATGAAGCTTTCAACTAATTACATGCAGTCCTACCTTATTATAATGAACACCTAATGGCACTGATGGCAGACACAAACCTGGACATTGTGGCTATTATGGAGACATGGTACACAGGGAACCATGACTGGGATGCAGCCATACCAGGGTATACACTTTTTTAGAAAGGACAGAGAGGGAAAGAGGGGAGGAGGAGTTGCCATGTATGTAAAGGAAGGGACTAAAGCTACGGAGGCTCAAGGAGCCAGGGAAGAAGCAGATGCATTGTGGGTCACTCTGGAGCCTGGGAACAAAGCAACCATCCATGCTGGAGTAGTTTACAGGCCTCCCATGCAGAGGGAGGATATAGATCAAGTATTGGTGGAAGCCATCCATAATATGGCAGCCAAAGGGGAAGTACTGCTAAAGGGTGATTTCAACATGACAGATGCAGATAAGGATACCCAGACTGCAAGTACATCAAGGAGCAGGGTTCTCATGTCTGCCATGTATGGAACAAACCTAAGGTAGCTTGTGGTTCAGCCCACCAGGAAGGGGGCTGTACTGGACTTAGTGCTGACAATGGGGACAGAATCATGGAATTGAGGTGGGCAGTCCCCTTGGTACCAGTGATTACAGAACTGTGTAGTTTAGAGTCAACACATTGGCAGAAGAATGTCATTTAAAGATTTAGATCCTAGATTTCTGGAAGGCCACCTTCATTGAGATGGGGAAATAGCTCAAAGTTGCTCTGGCAACAGAAGATACAGGGGAAGGGGTAGAAGAACAGTGGCTTAGGCTCAAGAGATCCATAGCAGGAGTGACAAGTCAATGTGTCAGATTGCTTAGCAAAAGCAAAAGAAAGAAGCAGGCACTGTGGTTCTCTAAGTCAGTAGCCGAAAAAGTGCGAGAAAAAAGTAAGGCATTCAGGAAATACAAAGAGACACAAAAAGAAGAAGACAGAGTGAAATATCTGGAGAAGCAGAGAGAAGCTGGGAAAGCTGTCAGATTGGCTAAAGCAAGAACAGAGAAAGGAATAGCACAGGCTATTAAGAAAGGGGAGAAGACCTTCTTCTATTATATTAGTGAGAGGAAGAAGTCCAGAAATGGTATTGTTAGGCTAAAGAAGGGAGAGGGTGGGTGGGTGGAGACGATCTTGGAAAAGCTGAGATACTGAACAAGTATTTTCGCTCAGTATTTACCAAGGAAGAGGCAGGGTAGGGGCCAAGACTCACAAGGAACAGGTACGGGGGGAGAGGTGGACACCAGCCCATTTACGGTGGCTAGAGTCTTGGAAGAACTAGGAAAAGTAAAGACAGACAAGGCAATGGGGCCAGATGAGATTAACCCTAGAGTGTTGAAGGAAGTCAGGGAAGTCCTAGCAAGTTGGCTGACAACCCTCTTCAACCAATCACTAGAGATGGGGGAGGTACCTGGGGACTGGAGGAGGTAAGAGTGGTCTTCCTGCACAAGACTGGAAGTAGGGAGGAGGCAGACAATTACAGACCTGTAAGCCTGACCACAGTGGTGGGGAAGCTGATGGACTCCCTACTTAAGGACAAGGTAGTGAAGTTCCTGGAGTCAAGCAGTGCAAAAGACCCAAGGCAGCATGGATTCACTGAGGGTAGGTCCTGTCAGACTAATCTTATTGATTTATTTGACTGGGTGACCAGGGTGGTGGATCAGAGAGGGGCAGTGGATGTGGCCTACCTGGATTTTAGTAAGATCTTTGACACCGTTCTGCATAGAAGGTTGCTTAACAAATTGGGGAATCTGGGTGTGGGCACTAAAGAGGTAAAATGGGTTGGAAACTGGCTAAAAGGCAGGACCCAGAAGGTGGTAGTAAATGGCATAAAATGAGAAGAGGAGGAGGTGACCAGTGGGGTTCCACAGGGATCAGTGCTGGGTTCAGTTCTATTCAATGTCTTCATAAGTGACATTGCAGAGGGACTGGAGGGGAAAGTATACCTGTTCGCAGATGACATCAAGATCTGTAACAGAGTCAATGCACAGGAGGGGCTAGAAAAAATGAGAAATGACCTAGGACTACTTGAGGAATGGTCAAGAGTTTGGCAGTTGGGTTTCAATGCCAAGAAGTGCAAAATAATGCACCTAGGACACTGAAACCCAAGAGAGGAATACATTATGGGGGAGGCAGGTTCTAGCCACCACAACTCAGTAGAGAGACCTGAGGATTTTCATATCCGATGAACTGAAGTCTGCCAAACAATGTGAAAAAGCAGTGGGGAAAGCAAACAAAATGCTGGGGTGCATAGGAAGGGGCATAACCAGCAGAATGAGTGAAGTGGTGATGCCAGTAACCCATGAAGTGGGCTCATGACAAAGGGTGCCATCCATTATGGTGACACCTTCCACGCTCAATCCACTCACGGTAACTGACGGGTTGGGCAACCGGATGAGGGGGTGGGCAAACTAGGTGACAGGATGTCACTATACATATCGTCGCGGGGTGGGAGTCAGCACGGCGAGCATGGGCTGGGGGGTGGGAGGCGCCGTAGGGGTGGCACTGTGGTCATCGGTCCAGCTGCGGCATGGAATCAGGGATTGGGCAATGGCTGGGGTGGCTGGAAGTACTGGGTTGGTCCGGCGCTGTTGCGATTTTATTGCACCGGCCCAATCTTTATATTTTACTACTTTCACCCCCGACATGCACTCCTGGAGTTGAGAAACCTTAAGTGGGGGGTGCATGGAAGCAAAACCTCCACGAGGGGTGTAGGAGTGCACCCCCACAGGAAAGTAGTAAAAATATGTCCAGGCACCATTGTGCTTGTGCGCCAGGGTTGTCAGAGTGCCAAAAATGTGTTCAGCACTCTGAATGAGCGATAACGGTGATTGCCTTTAGGCATTCGCTGTTATCACATAGACCCGGTGATGCCACTGTATAGATCACTAGTGAGGTCTCATCTGGAATACTGTGTCCAATTCTGGAGACCGCATCTCAGTAGGGACATAAACAGAATGGGAGCAGTCCAGAGAACAACAACAAAAATGATACATGGACTGCACCACAAGCCTTATGAGGAAAGACTCAAGGAACTAAGCATCTATTCACTGGAAGAGAGAAGGGAGAGGGGATATGATAGAGACTTTCAAATACATTAGAGGAATAAACAGGGTACAGGAGGGGAGGATATTTCAGAGAAGAGCGTGCACAAGGAGAAGGGGACATAACATGAGGCTGCAGGGAGGGAGGCTGAGGGGAATGCTAGGAAGTATTTTTTCACAGAAAGGGTGGTGGATCCATGGAACAGCCTACCAGCAGAGGTGGTGGCAGTGAAAACAGTACAGGGATTTAAAAGTGCATGGGATAAGCATAAAGGCACCCTGCTGTACAGCAGAGTGGGGGAAGGCAGTCCAGGTAAGAGTAGGGATTGCAAAACAAGCAGGGAAATGGGCAGTCTAGTTGGGCTGTATGGTCCTTATCTGCTGACAGATTCTATGCTTCTACCTCAGGATCCATGCCTTTGGGCTTGTTATAACAAGGGTTTGCTATAATGAGACCCACCATTGAGTAAAAGGGAAGAAAAATAAATCAAGTTTAGCAGTGCAATAATGTTCAATACAGGCAAGACATACTGTACAACAGTTGTTTGATTTATATTCTTTTATTCAATTTTATTTACTTGAATCAAAAATGTTATTGCTTAAAAACTTTGTACAGTGAAACTTTTATGTTTTAAAACATCCACGATTGTCTGCACCATTTGATTCTGCACAATTTCTATTTTTGTAGTCATTATCAACTGTCTGAGTTGGAGCAACTGTAGGGAAGAAAAACAAATTCTGGCCAGAGTTAGTACAGCTGCAACTGAGCTGATGGAGGAACACGACACTGTCCACCATGTTCACGATGGCCAAGGGAGTTTTCTGCATACGTGTGACCATTCTTGCATTCAAACTGAACGTGGGAGGCACAGTCTGCCATGTTCAAGATGGCTGCCTGAGTTCTCTGTGCATGTGCAGAAAACTTCTGTGGCCATCTTGAACACGGCAGACACTGAAGTGTTCTATCAATGGACAAAATAGTGCAGTGAATATGCAGTGATTACTGAAAACACAATGAAGGAAAAAAATGCTATGGTTCTCAAAAGAGGTGGCAGGAAAGGTTAAGGCGAAAAGGATAGCATTCAGGAAATATAAAGAAACACAGAAGAAGCAGGACAGAGAACTTTATCAGTTAAAGCAGAAAGAGGCAGGGAAGGCAGTCAGAATAACAAAGGCCCAAACCGAGGAAAGAATAGCCAACTCTGTCAAGAAGGGGGATAAGACTTTTTATAGGTACATTAGGGAGTGAAGAAAGACCAAGGGAGGGATACTGAGGCTTAATAAAGGGGAGGGAATGTGGGCAGAGGGTGACAGTGAAAAAGCAGGGATACTGAATGAATATTTCTGCTCAGTATTCACAAAGGAAGAGGAGGGAGAGGCACCTAAACCAAACAAAAGAAACACTCTGGATAGGGGGGTCGATACCAGTCCATTCACAGAAGAAAGGGTCCTGAGAGAACTAGTAAAACTGAAGGTGGACAAAGCAGTGGGGCTTGATGGGATTCACCCAAGAATTCTAAAAGAACTAAAGATAGAACTAGTGACACCACTGACTACTCTCTTTAACACATCATGGGAGGATGGGGTGGTACCTGAGGACTGGAGGAGGGTGGATGTGATTCCCCTTCAGAAAAGTGGGAGCAGGGCAGAGGCAGAAAATTACAGACCAGTTAGTTTGAACTCAGTGGTAGGGAAAATGATGGAATCACTTCTGAAGGAAAGAACTGTTGAGTACCTAGAGGCTAGTGGGGCACAGGACCTCAGGCAGCATGGATTCACAGTGGGAAGGTCATGTCAGATGAATCTAAAAGATTTCTTTGACTGGTTGACCAAAGCAGTAGACCAGGAAGGAGCTGTGGACATGGCCTACCTAGATTTTAGCAAGGCATTAGATACAGTCCCACATAAAAAGATTAATATACAAGTTAGCCAGCCTTGGAGTGGGTCCCAGGGTAGTAGCCTGGATAAACAATTGGCTGGACAACAAGACACAAAGGGTAATAGTAAACAGAGTCCACAGTGAAGAAAGGAGGGTTACTAGTGGGGTACCGCAGGGTTCACTACTGGGACCGGTCCTTTTTAATGTCTTTATAAGTGACATTGTAGAGGAACTGGAAGGAAGCAGACAAAGATCAGCAACAGGGTTGATACACAAGATGGAGTGAAAAGGATGAGAAGGGACTTGGCAAGGTTGGAGGAATGGTCAAATGTATGGCAGCTTGGATTCAACATAAAGATGTGCAAGGTAATGCTGCTGGGAAACAAAAACCCAGGGGAAGAGCACACAATGAGGGGTGAGATACTGACAGCAACAAAAATGGAAAGGGGCCTGGGGATAATAATATCAGATGACCTAAAGGTGGGTAAGCAATGTGAGAAGGCAGTAAGGAGGGCTGGGGGGGATACTGGGATGCATAGGGAGAGGCATCCACAGTAGAAAACAGGAAGTTGTTATCCCTCAGTGCAGACAGTTGCTGAGACCCCATCTAGAGTACTGTGTGCAATTCTGGTGACCCCATCTCTGCAAAGACATAGATAGAGTGGAGGCTGTCCAGAGGAGGGCAACCAAAATGGTGCAGGGTATGCACCAGAAGACATACGAAGAGAGACTAAAGGAGCTTAATATGAATATCCTCGAGGCAAGAAGGGAGAGGGGGACATGATAGAAACTTTCAAGTACCTCAAGGGAATCAACAAAGTCCAAGAGGATGTATCTTTCAGAAAAAGAGATTTGCAAGAACAAGAGGGCACAATTTGAAGATAAAGGGGGGACTGCTCAGAGGTAATGTGAGGAAGTATTTTTTCATGGAGAGGGTTGTGGATGCATGGAACAGCCTTTCTGAGGAGGTTGTGGAGTCAAGAACAGTGAGGGAATTCAAGAATGCATTGGACAGACATAAGGCAGTTCTAGTGGGGGGTAGGAGGAAGTAGGCTCTTGGTTAACTAGAATCTGCAGCTTATCCATCAGGTAGGAAGATGGGCAGACTTGGTGGGCCAAGCGGTACTTATCTGTCATCAAATTCTATGTTTCTATGTTTCTTTGATTACTGTTCACATCCACTATTAAAAATCTGTTCATTATCTGGTAAGCTCCTTTCTCTATTGCGCTTGCAAGATGGCTGCAGGGCTATGCCCACTGCAGCCATAAAAAGGGCTGCCTTTCTAGATACAGGAGCCCAGTTTCTAGTCCGGAAATCCCTTCTTAAGTGCATACATCAGGCTGCACTTCTTGTTCTTCATCAGAGTCTGGTTTGTCTATTTCTCATGTTTTGCCTTGGATTTTGGCAATGATTTAAGAGTCTGATAGTGACTCAGGAATGGGGCATTGCTCGTCTAGTGCAAGATGCATTTTGAGCTGCTGCTGAGCTTCTGTCATGGTTCCATTCACTAGACTCTGCTTGCAGGTGTGTGTGAGGTGGTTTCCTTAAATGTTGGTCTGAGTGCATCCCTCTAACAGTTTCTAATTTTTTTCAGCTGTGATGCTGACCCATACTGAGGCTGTCACATAAATCATGCCCTTAACACCAAAATACTTTAGCCAAGTCACCAATTCAGTGCCAGTTTCTCTTATAATGATTTCCTAAAGCAGTTGCTTACAATATAGTTTTTTCAAATTGGCAATGATGACTTTGTCCATCAACTGTATTCTCGATTCTGCTTGCATTTGCAACAGGAGGGACAAAAAAGGCTTGATTTTTATGAAGACAACATAGGTGGGGTCGGTTGTGGTGAAACTGGATTGAAGTACTGCATTTCTTATTGAGTGAAGGGTAAATTTGGGAGCAGCCAGTGTAGCCCACATTTAGGGGCCATGTTATAAGGCCTGTGTCTAGCCCTGTAGTTGGGGGGAGGGCTACTTAATAATTGACCTCCTACAGCCAATAGCATGCCACCAGGAAGGGAGCAAGTTCTGTATAAAAGCAATCACTTCCAACATGTTCTACAGGTTCATGTCCAGCGAGTGAGTGTAACAGGTGACTGGCAATATAGGTATCAGCATAAGGAAGTGGAAAAACAGGGGACTCTGCCAGTTGACTAAGGCAAGGTGCCTGTTCAGTTCTGTGTAAAACTCACTGCTGGAAAGGGTGGAAGGCCAAAGGTAGGCCAAAACTAGAAATAGGAGCAACACCTTGTATAGGGTAGGAGTATATACAGATTTAAACAAGGCACGGTGGAGCACAAATATAGATAAACAAAAAAGGGGACACTAGAAACACCCTAATAGGGCTAAGGGTACAAAAGTATCTCCAGGTAACATAGGAAGAACAGAGGTTGAGAATGCTGGGAGTGGTGCAGTGCAGTGGCTATGGGGTGGCAGTCTTCAGAGAGACCTTCTGGAGATTCTGGTGCTGCCCTATCTTCACACACCTCTCTGGACTGAGGGAGGAGGTCAATAGACTCAAGGCCAAGTTGGCTAGGACTCAGGAGATCTCTTTCCACACCCAGAGACACCGAGTCTGCCATTGTTAACTCATAGGATGCCAGTGAGGAACAGCAGCTAGACTATGGTGGGCTCTTGAAGGGTGGGGGTGGTGGACAGAGGCACATTCCTCATCCAGTACCACTACAAAATTCCTACGTTGCTCTTACATAGTAGGACTGCCAGGAAGAAGCACCTGTGTGAGTGACCAAGGGGAATATGGGGGCCCTCCACAGTGCAGATGCCAATGAGGGTGGTAGAGGACTCAGATGAGGAAGAAGCAACATCTAGGGGATTCATTTGTGAGGGTAATAGATTTGGGAATAGGAAAGGGGGGAGAGGCAGGTTAGGTGCCTACCAAGGGCAACAGCCCAGAGGGATGGGAAGCGAATTCTGTGGATCGCCAGGGTAGCAGGATGGGAGGAAGAGCAGGATGTCATTGTCCACCTGGGGATTAATGGCCTAGCTAGAAATGGGGCTGAGATAGTGCAGAAGTAGTTTAGGGAACTGGGGAGGGTTCTCCTTTACAAAAATAGAATATATTGCAATATACTGAAAAATATGCATTAATGCATGGCAATACATTGAGAAATACAGTGTCTCAATGTAATATATTACATTATATGTTATGAACTATATTTTTAAATATACTAAAGCAATATATTTCTAACTTATAGTATGCAAAAATATACTATATGTCACTACGTTGAGAAATATATTGACTCAATGAAATATAATATACAGTATATTTCAGTATTTACTGAAACAATATATTTTATATACTGAACCAATGTATTTCTAATTTAAAAAATTGCAAATGATGTATGTTAAATATATTGAAAGAATATATTTTATCACTAAAATGAAATTTATTTTAATATACTGGAAATTATGTTAAGTATGCCAATACATTGAATTGAGGAATTATATTAAATAATATATTTCAGAAATATATAATCATAATGTATTTCTATGCATTGCTTGAAAGCATGCCAATCTAATTAGTAATACAGTACGTTGCCTGAAATGTATTATTAGTATATTTCAGCTATATACTGTATTCTTTGTGTATGTTACATATATTTTATATACTGTATGTTACATATATATGTTACATATATTTCTGTAAATGCTTACTTTGGTCCTATGTGCACATTTGTATAACTAAAAAGCTCCATCGTCAGCATCATAGACTATGGTCTTATCATATATGGGTCTGCAGCTACCACTGCTCTCAAATGTATCGCGACCTCCCTGAATAAGGTCTGTCTTCTCATCACTGGCTCACATCGCCGTACCCACACATGTGACCTTTATTCCCAATCTGGATGGCTTCAACTGTATAAACGCATAAAATACCAAACCTGCATCACAGCCAAGAAAATTATAATGTGGCTTGCCCCACCTGGTGTCTGTGCCCTCCTTAAGCCTAGACATAGGGACGTCACTACTAGGAGATCCAGTTCCTATCTACTACATATCCCATGATGTTGCACGATCCAAGGACAAAGATCATTCGCCTATCAGGCATCCAATTGGCTCAACTCTCTTGGCAGCGACATAGCGACCGCTCCAACACTCGGCCTCTTCAAGTCCATGCTGCGCCTCTCACTGCTTGTATCCTGTGATTGCCCATCTTAACATTTCCACTGTTCCAGCTGCAAATGCCCCAGCACCCAGCACTTACAATCAGTCTTTGCACCCCTAGCACCTTACCTGTCATATTCCTCGACAAGGCCCCTGGCTGCCTGTTTCGCCCCACTGCAGATTCCTGTCCCCACCCCAAATCCACGCCCTGTGCCCCTTACCCCTGCACCTCCTTCCCTCCTTCCCCCGATCTCCTACACTCCTTCCCCACCACCACCCCTCCATTCCTTGTCTTGCTCATAGCTCAAGTCTTTGTACTGGTTATTACATGTCTGTAAGTCAGTGACTATATGTTTGTAACTAAAAATGATGACTGTTGCACACGCTGACGTGGAACGTTTGTAAAAGAGCCTCGGCTCAAAGGTATTGTAATCCTAGATTGAAATAAATAAATAAATAAATAAAATTTGCTTATTTCAGAAACATTGTTTATCAGCCAAAATCATGATAATTTCTATTTTTAAAATAATTTTAAATTTACACCATTAGCTTACAGAATGAAAGGAAAAGTACAAGATATAAATCAAGTACATGCAGGATCTCACCCTGACCTAAAAATGTAATAAAATGGGGTGATATAAAGACCGATCTGAGCCCTTAATAAGCATTAGCTTGTGAGGTAAATCCTATGTTTAAGTATAAATGTATAGAATGTTTGCTAAAAGCACTGAATTTAAAGCAAGACAGTTAACCTATTGTTTAGTCAAAGCAGTGTCTTATTTTATTGTACATCCAGCAGACAAGTCTGATTTATTTTGAATGACTACACTGCGCCCCCCCCGTCTGCTGGTTTTACTACTATATTTTCGTTGTTTTTAAGGGTTTCAACAGCTTCCCTCTCTTCTGCTGTTATATATAAGAAAGTAGGAACAAAGTCACCATTTTTAGGAATTGCTAAATCGCGTTCACATAACTTTTGAAAAACAGTAACAGCTGGAGATGATGGAGGGCAGAAAGTACTAGTTTTTTTCTGCCAGAGAAGCATGACCCACTACTAATAACATCCTCCTTTGTTATTACATTACTAGCAGCAGTTTCTAATAATGCTTCCAACACTTCTTGTGTAGGTATTATATTAATATTACCCACTGTTATCTGTAACAAAATTATCAGCATTTCCATTACTGATGTTACTTACATTTATAGGTATAGAGGTCCTCCCATGGTGCTTGTATTACTGAAAAAACAACTAAAGTTTAATATTCTGCAAAGACATACTAAATCCAAGGTTGTTTGAAAGAAATCTATATCGACCATTGGAATAAATGACAATCCCTTATTTAGAACAGTCTCTTCAACTTTAGTTAAAGTATGGTCAGAAAGATTAATCACATTACTAGTACTATTTCCAGTTTCAGTTTCAATGTCACTCTCTGTTAAATCTGTTACTGCTGATATCTTCTCTTGGCTTGACCTCCCAGATTTATTTGACCTCCTGCTCCCCCGCCTTGTCCTCCTTCTGGAACTTGGTATCTGCCCTTCCTCTTCCCCCTCTTGGGTATGTAATCTATTGCTTTGTCTTAAAAAAAACACTTGATGTAGAGGAATCACTATTGTAACTAGTGTCAGAAGCACTTGTGGCACTGGTAGTAGGTATTTCTTCAGTGGTAGCTGCCTTGCTTCTAATGAGCCTTGAAGTATAATACACCCATTTCTCTCTTTTTTTGGTTTAAAAGGTTTAAAAAGTAATATAGTTGAAGTAGTTCCATGCAAACTTTTCAATGCTATGGCTCCACTCTTTTCGCCCTTTGAGAAACATTTGAATAGATTGTAAAGGACTCTGGTTCTAATAGATTGTAAAGGACTCTGGTGTGACAATTTTGAGGGAGCTTTTAACCTGTGATCTTCTAGCATACGTGTTGTCATATTTAATATGTTTTTTTACACATTGGCACTTTATTGCACTTTTCTGAGATTGAGTCATTTGGGACCCTATAGATATTGAGATGTTTTGCACATTGTTTTGCACTTGTCACTTTAAATGTATTTAGATCATGTGATGATGTTAAGTACTGTACTATATAAGGGGTAAGTGCACTAGGGGGCACTATCTTTGAAAAAACCTCTTGAAGGTGAAACATCAGAGCTCATTTTTTCTCCTTTTTGACCCTGCTGGGTTGTATGTTTGTCTGCTGGCTGTACAATAAAACAAGACATTGTTTTAACTAAACAATAGGTTAACTGTCTTGCTTTAAATTCAGTGTTGAGGTGAATGCCGTGACTGTTGTTTTTGATTTAGCTTGTGTCACAGAGCACCCCTAGCCCTCTCTGTGCAGCTCTGTTCTTTTCTTTGTATAAAATGTATGTTTGAGTTAAATCTGCACTGTAAAACAATAATTCCTATGTAAATATCTCTGTGGTTACTAACAAGATGAACTCCAGTTATACAGATAAGGGTACATTAAATCATAATTAATTCCCTTTGTTTTTGTCTGGTTAAGTTAATTTATTAATATATATTACACATGAATATTACATATATTTGTAAATATAGAAAACATTTAAATTGTGAAAAAAACACATGCATGCATATATTGGCAGTATACCAATAACATGTATTTATCATCTTTATTTCCTTATATTTGGAATCTAATCAAGATAATTTACAATATACGTAGTATACTAAAGCGACAATAATGTGTATATTTAAAATATATTGCAATATATTTGCAAATGCAAAAATATGTAGAAGTATATTGAATTTCCGACATCATAATATATTATAAAACAAGTAAACTGGAATTAATTTCCAAATATATTGTTAATAATATATTTTAAAATGTATTTCATTTTTATAGGACTAGACAGGGGACAGAAGAGGGAATTATGCACAAGGAGCTTCAACTCTTAGCTGAAGGAATGGTGCTGAGAGGAAAGGTGAGGCTACATTAGGAACTGGGATCCACCTAGGAGGATGAGGGCCTATACAGGGTGATAGCTTGCAACCATCTGGGAGGGGAACCATGGTCCTCAGTGAACAGTTTATATATTACTTTGATAAACATTTAAACTAGCCAAGGGGGTGGCAGAAGGAACTGGGGAGTGAAAAACTGCCTCCCCCCACAGGCTGAAGTAGAGAGTAAGGAAAACCCGAGGAGAGAGGAATCCCCCAGGGTGCAAATTATTAAAGGGAGCAGGGTGGTAGAGATAAAGGGGAAAGGAACATGAGCCTTAAAAACAGAGATGGGAACGAGGAAGGGCAAAAAGGAAAAAAGGGGAGCAACAGGCAGAGTGGAATCAAAATCTGGAAGGCCATGTGTGCGAATGCTAGAAGCCTAGGGAATAAAATTCTGGACCTAGAGGTCATCATGGCACACACCAACCTGGGCATTGTGGCCATTACTGAGTCATGGTGCACTGAAAACCATGACTGGGACATGGCCTATACTGGGCTGTACTCTGTTCATGAAGGACTGGGTGGTAACAAAAGGAGGAGGTATGGTGCTTTATGTGAGGGAAAGCATTAAAGCCACAGAGATACAGGGAATACAGGGGGATGCAGAGGTACTGTGAGTCACCCTGGAGATGGGGAACGGAGTCACTATTCCCACTGGAATGACCTACAGACCTCCATCACAGAGGGAGGAATTAGATAAGGTACTTTTGAAAGTCATTGGCAAGATGGTAGAAAAAGGAAGGTGCTGCTGCTGGGGGACTTCAACCTGTCAGATGTGGATTGAAGCCTCCTAGCAGCATCTTCAACAAGAAGCAGAGACATCCTGGACTCTCTGCAGGGGGCATTCCTCAGGCAACTAGTCAGCGAACCCACCCATGATGGGTCAATACTGGACCTGGTACTCACTAACAGGGACAGTATTGCAGACATCAAGTTGGGAAGCCACTTGGGAACCAGTGATCACTGTACAGTGTGGTTCAAAATAAGGACAACTGCAGAATCAAACCACACAAGGGTGTGGGTCCTGGACTTCAGGAGGGCAGATTTTAAAAAGATGGGTGAATGCCTCAGGATTGACCTAGCAGGGGTGGGTGATCTGGGTGGGGTGGAGGTACAGTGGGCAAAGATGAAAGGGAGCATGGTAAAGGCAACAAATGTCTGCATCAAGCAAGTGAGCAAAAGCAAGAGGAAACACAGACTTCTATGGTTCTCAAAAGAGATGGCTGAAAAGGTAAAAGCTAAAATGATAACATTCAGAAGGTATAAGGAGAAGTGGATGAGGAGGATAAGGAGGTGTATCAAGTGAAACAGAGGGAAGCAGAGACAGCAATAAGGAGTGCAAAGGCGCAAACTGGAGAGAGAATAGCCCAGGAGGTAATGAAAGGGGACAAGACATTTTTTTAGATATGTACAGTAAGTGAAAAGAGGAAGACTGGGGTGGACTGTAAGGTTAAAAAGTGAAAAGGGGACTGTGCAAAGGGGGACCAGGAAAAGGTAGACATCCTGAACAATACTGTTGCTCAGTGTTCACAGAAGAAGGAAAAGGGGAGGGGACACAAAAAAATAACAAATGCTTTGAAGGGAGGGAAGTAGACAATAGTCCTTTTTTGGGAGGACTTGCTAATCTGAAGGTGGGCAAAGCAATGGGGCCAGATGGGGTGCATCCAAGGGTATTGAGGGAGCTCAGGAAAATACTGGCTGCACCTCTGACAGTTCTATTTAACAGCTCACTGGAAACAGAAGTGGTTTCAAAGGAATGGAGGAGGGCGGATGTAGTCCCACTATACAAAAGTGGCAGCAGGGAGAAGGCTGGCAATTATAGGCAAGTCAACCTGACATTGGTGGTGGGAAAGTTAATGGAATCACTGCTGCAGGAAAGGATTATGGAATACAATATCTTGAATCCAGTGGGTTACAAGATCCAGAGCAGCATGGTTTCACAAGGGAGAGGTTATGTCAAATGAATCTAATAGATTTCTTTGACTGGGTGACCAAGGAACTAAATCAGGGCAGTGCGGTGACAATGGCCTCAATCAAGCAATCAATCAATCAATCTTTATTTTACCAGGCGAAACACCATTGAGTGAACTCATTTTCAAGGTGGACCTTTGAAGTTAAGATAAGTATAAGGTACAAAAAGAAAACAATATACATAATACAGAATATGGGTACACAGGATGAATACATAATGAAGTGAGACTTATGCAATAGAGAAATCTGGAGAACTATAGCCTGAGAAGCCAAAAAGTCTGTGAACAATATGTACAAGTAACTTGTAGTTTACAATATATACAAATGCCTGCAAGCAGTACTATAAGAGTATCCTTCAGCAAACATATAAATAAATACTAGGATACCCATTGAGCACCTCACATATGCGGAGGGAAGAGGACGTGGGGACATTATGCATAGTAGAAGGGAGGAGGAAAGAACAGGATGCAGAGGAGACAGGAGGAAGGAGGAGATACAAAGTGATGGGAGGCACCAACTTTATTTAGTGAGGATGGTGTCAAGTGCACCAAGGGAGGCAATGGCAGACAGGTAATACCAGGCCACAATCAGGGGAAGCATTTACATGCCTCCTTGATAGATTGCGAATAAAGTGTCTTGAATGAGGCCAGGGAGATAGGGTGAGCCACCTTAAGAGTTTTTTTGCAATTTATTCCACAGTTGGGGTAGAGAGAAACTTATAGAGGACCTACTGAATCTTGATTTGACCTTAGGTATGGATAAGGTGATATAAGTGGAGCTTCTTAATGTATACATCCTTATTGTACTTAGGGCCTACCTAGATTTCAGTAAGGCATTCAACATTGTTCCACATAAGAGACTAGTAAGCAAGCTGAGTAGCTCAGGAGTGGGTTCAAAGGTGGTAAACTGGATAATAAATTGATTAGGAGATAGGTGACAGAAGGTGGGGGTAAACAGAGTTCACTCCAAGGAAAGGAGGGAGGGTGACCAGTGGGATGCCTCAGGGATCACTGCTGGGACTGGCCTTCTTTAACATCTTTATAAGTCACATTGTAAAGGAGCTGGAAGAGAAGGTCTACCTCTTTGCAGATGACACCAAAATATGTAATAAGTGGTGGACACTCCGGGGGTTGGAAAGGATGAGCAGAGACCTGAGAAAACTAGTGGCGTGCTCAAGGATATGGTTGCTGGATTTCAGTGCAAAAAAGTGCAAAATAATGCACTTAGGGCACAGAAACCCAGGGGCAGAGTATAAAATGGTGAAGTGGTGTTGATGATCAGGAAGCAGGAAAGAGACCAGGGGGTAATCATACTGGATGATCTAAAGGTGGCAGGGCAGCGCAACAAGGCAGTAGGGAGGGAAAGTGGGATGCTGGGGTGCCTAGGGAGAGGTATCATTAGCAGAAAGAGGGAGGTGGTGTTGACTCTCTATAGATCACTGGTAAGACCCCTCCTAGAGTATTGGGTCCAATTCTGGAGACCACATCTCCAGAAGGATGTAGACAGAGTGGAGGTGGTCCAGAGGAGGGAAACTAAAATGGTGCAGTGTCTGCATCAAAAACCCTATAAGGAGAGACTAAAGGATGTCAATATGTACACCCTAGAACAGAGTGGGGAGTGGGGAAATATAATAGAGACCCTTAACTACTTCACTGGGGTAAATAAGGTACAGGAGGGGAATATTTTTCAGAAGAAAAGGTGCTCAAGAACAAGGGGACATACTATGAAGCTGGAGAGGGGTGGATTCAGGAGAGATGTGAGGAATTGCTTCTTCACAGAAAGAGTGGTGTATTGCTGAAATAACATCAGCAGAGGTGGTGAGGGCAAAAACAGTGGTGGGGTTCAAGAATGCATGGGACAAGCACAAAGGAATCTTAGTGGAATGGAATGAGGTGAGGGAGAAAAAGCTGTAGATTGGGCATGGCCTGATATAATAGTGCAGGTAGGGGGAGAATTGGGCAGAGTGGATGGACTAAGCGGTCCTTGTCTGCCATCAGATTCTGTTTCTATGTTGTGTTCAGGAGAAGGTACAGCACTGTGTTCTTGCCATCCTTCCTCTTTAACTGATCAGTACTGGGGTGAGCAGGACACTTGTCTAAAAGCAATATGACTTTGTGCTCCATCCTTCGCTCCTTGGGTAGTGGCATACATCAGGAACAAAGTGGCTTTGAAACCACTCCCAGGAAATATTCCGGGTCAGCAAAGTGTTGGAGCTGTTGCCATACAGAAGTGTCAGGGTATCACGATTAATGTGGTGTAAGCACCTGGGATTGGCGTACTTGTCAGTACAAAGAGACTTCAGTTTATGCTCTCCTGTGGCATTGATGCATGCTAATTGAATCAGGTGGTCCTTATAGATCTTGTACCTCTTTGTGGCATCCTGTTCTAACCTTGCAACTAGCGTGCAGTCTGGAAGACATTTAAAAAAAAAATGCCAGTCTCATCCACGTTGTATTCTTGACATGTCTGATAATTACCAGTTTCTAAAATGTCAATGAGCTTGGGCATGAACTCAATAGCTGCAGCATCATCTGCTGGATGCTATTCCTCAGCAATCTTGAGCTGCCAAATTCTGCTTCTCAGCTGGAACTGCCATAGCCATCCTGGAGAGGATTTAAAGTTGCAGTGATCCCCCGGAGCTGTCAGGCAAAAAAGTCAGCCTTTTCTTTTAAAATAGCCCCTGACAGTAGAACACCAGCTACCCACAGACTCTCAAATCAGATGCATGCCACCTGGTCTACATCAGCATGCCTGGCCAGGCAGAGTTTCTTTCACTGTAGATCTTCTTTGTCACAGCACCGATCTGCAGATGTCCTCAGGGACTCCTTCTGCTTTTGGAAGGCACAGATTGCTAACTTTGCTAGGGAGTACTTGGTGGCTAGCTTAGCAAGCTCTTAGCCAGACTTTAGACAGTCCAGGATAGTTAACTCCATGTTCATGTCTAGTGCCTTCCTTTTCTTTGCATCAACCATAATCAGCGTTATTTGTTACAAGCAGTAGAAGCAGATAAGTGAATAGTTACTAAGGGGAGCTCAATGTATGTAGCACAGTTAACGCCAAGATCGGTGCAGCCTATAGAGTGCGTTTCTCACTTACTCCTGCTACCAGGATCTCTGTGGTGAGAGGTGCATTGTTACCACAACTGCTATATGCTCTTTCAGTACTCTTTCATGCCAGCACGGGGTTCTTCATAAGTGGGATATCACTTATAATAACATCTGCAGATTCACCTTGACAGCTCCTCGTCTTACACATCATTACCGACTTTACTCTACCTTAAATTGGCTGTCTCCTAATGCCCTTCGTTCTTATGCACTAGGCTGTTTTGTAGACTCTTTAACCAGAACACCTCGCCCTGCAGCTCTAGGTTATAAGCTTGACCCTGTCTCTCACACTCGTGCCCTCAGGTTCTCCTCCTCCTCCCCCTTGCTTTCAGTTCAGCCATGCTCCACTAAAATGGGAGAACAGGCTTTTTCTTATTTTGCCCCTAGGTTCTGGAATTCACTCACCCTTCATGTGAAGACCTCCACATCTCACCTAACTTTTAAGCATGCACTTTTTTCCCACCTTAATGCTCCAGGTGACTGACTGCGCTTAACATACTTGTGGCTTGCTGCTTGCCCTCCAGCTTCTCTCCTACCCATTTCTGTTTGCTATTGTGTATGTTGACTACCTGTCTCTTGTCTCCACTACTTAGGACATAGGACTTGGTACCTGGAAACTATGCAAGATTGTATGTCTGCTCTAACTTGTATTATTCTTTCTGTTACCCCAATGATGTTAATTATGCTAATGTCAATGCTGTTTCATGATTTTTGTTCTGACAGTTCCCTTTGCCTTATGTAACTCACCGTTGTCTATGTCATATTATTGTAAGCTGTACTCATTATTGTCTTTGCAGTATTATTGCAAGCTGTAGTTTCCCAGGTTATGGCTGAAAATAGGCAGATATTTTGCCTAGTACACCTACCCGGTCATCAGAAGCAAATAAATAAATACTGTATATATAACACAAACTGTGAGGTGATAATTGAAAACAATTGAATTTCTCAGGGCTCAAGGCATGCGTTTGTTATATGTGGGGTTTGTTGTGAGATTTATTATAACAAGGGAGTACTGTATTCAGGCAGCTTATTCAAAGCTCAGCAGAAACCAGATAACAATCAGATATCAGTGGCTGAGAGATTTGCTATGTAGAGCTTTAACACCGCAAATACTAAGAGCCTGACAAATAATTGCACAATAAGTTTCATGAGAACTGCACTGCAAGCCCTGAAATAAAACTTCCTTAAATTAAAAATAAAACAAGGAAGTTCAAAAATGCACATTATACAATGGCAAAAAAGAATGCTGACCTCTGATAGGTCAGTCTGGGACTGGACCTATGATGTTATCCCAGTACAACATCTCGGGTCTAGTCCCAACATACAGATGACTGCTTCAGCTTTTTGTGGAATCACTTCACGCAGCCCTCCTCTGTGATCCCCGATTGGTAAAGCTGCTTCAGTGATCCCGCTCACAGGGAGCACTACAACAGCCACACCAGCTTGAATGATTGCTGTTGCAAGTCGCCCTCACATTTTCCTGATCATTTATTGTTAAAACCTCCCTCCCACTAAAGCACACCCTGTAATCCCCAGCACCCAATGGTTACACAATAAATGTTCTCCTCACTGTTTCTTCCCTGAACCTAGCAGCTATACTTAACCATGGAGACCGTAATTACTGGTCTCACAGTTCACTGATGTCGCTCTGTTCATGGGGAATAGGGTGCCATGAAACACTGTGGTATTTTCCCTAAAAAAACTCTTAAGTTTTGGAAAAGTATTCTCTCCACAGTCCCCACTCATTAAAGTACGAGACAAGAACATTACATACCTGGAAGGCATTATCCGGTCACCAGCCTACCTGATATCACCCCACTGAAAGCTGTCAAATTGTCAGTCAGCAGGTCACCCCAACCTCCCTAAAAGACCTCTACAGTCTAAAAAATACACGTTACCACAAACTTGGACTGGATGGGGAAGGAGGGCTGGGGCGGTCATCATGTACTTTAAGCGAGGAAAGACAAACATTCAGCACAGACAGATTGAAATAAGTCATACTGAGAAACAGGGATATAATGACACTGCCACCTGCTGGCCAACAGCAGTAACAATGGGCTTTTTTTTAAATGAAGGTACGCCTACACAGAAAACAAGCATTTGTCAATGCCGAATGTTGCTTGCTTCTATGTGCTGTTTAGGTATTTGGAAGTCATTGGAGTGCAAATATTGAAAATTTGCGAACTTAAGAGCATGCGTAGGAACTGCGCAATGCACGCTCGTAAAACAGTCATTTTAAGGAATTTTTTCACCAAATTTACAACATAGCCATTTTAAGACCTCTGCTCATGAACAGTGTCACTGTAATTTTGTTAATGTGTCCCATACATTGAGTTTGCACACCGACTGCGCCATTGTGCGTTACATGGGCGGAAACACGTTTTGGGCAGGATGTGAAAAATGACAGCTGTACTGCTCATAAGGAGGTGTGGTAAAATGGCAATGTTCAAAATCTGGAGTGGAAATATTGAAAATTCATGGAAACCCTCTGGCGTCATTAGGAACTTAGAAACATAGAAACATAGAAGTTGGCGGCGAGATAAGGCCATGAAGGCCCATCCAGTCTGCCCATTTCTTTTTCTACCTTATAAATGTGCCATCGCCTTTGCTCTGTCAGTGACCTATCTATTCATAGTCATTCGTGTTGCTCCCTTATGCCTATCCATGCCTGTTTGAAGCCCTGCACTGTATTCATAGCCACCACTTCTTGTGGTAAGCTATTCCATGCATCTACCACCCTTTCTGTGAAAAAATTTCCTCACATTCCCCTTAATCGGCCTCCCTCTAATCTCATGCTGTGTCCTCTTGCCCTGCTATTTTTCTTATATTTAAACATGTTAGACTCTTTCCCTTGTTTATGCCATTAAGGTGTTTAAATGTCTCGATCATATCACCTCTCTCCCTCCTTTGCTCAAGGGTATACATATTGAGCTCCGTTAATCTGTCCTCATATGTCTTCTGATACGGTTCCCTGCACCATTTTGGTTGCCCTTCTCTGGACTGCCTCAATTTGGTTAATGTCCTTATGAAGGTGTGGCCTCCAATACTGCATGAGTACTCCAGATGGGGCCTAACCAATATCTTGTACAGAGGATTATTACCTCCCTCTTACGATTGTGATACCCTACTAATACACCCTAACACTCCCTAGCCTTACCTACTGCTTTAGAGGTCTGCTTGGATGATTTTAGGTCATCAGTGATGATGATGCCCAAGTCTCTTTCTTCCTTTGTGACTGCTAGCAACTCCTTCCCAGCCTATAAGTGGCTGGGTTTCTCTTCCCTATGTGCATGATTTTGCATTTCTTTGCATTCAATCCAGTTGCCACTCTTCTGACCATTTGCTAGTTTATCCAGATCTCTTCTCATTCTGCCCACCCCATCTGGATCATCTACTCTGTTGCAGATCTTGGTGTCATCTGCAAACAGACAAACCTTACCCTCTAGTCCATCTGGGGTCACTAATGAAGATGTTGAATGGGACTGGCCCAGGACTGATCCTAAGGTACCCACTTGTGACTTGCATCTCTTCTGACTGTATACCATTTACCACCACTCTCTGTTTTCTGCCAGTCAACCAGTTTGCCACCCAGTTGACCAACTTCTGACCCACCCTGAGCCTACCTAGCTTATTTATCAATCTTCTATGTGGAACAGTATCAAAGCTTTGCTGAAGTCAAGGTAGGCAACATCAACTGCTCCCCCTTGGTCCACCACTCTGGTTACCCAGTCAAAGAAATCTATGAGATTAGTTTGACAGGACCTTCCTTTTGTAAACCCATGCTGTCTTGGATCCTGTGCCCTATGGATTCCAGGTGTTGCACTATCCTTTCCTTTCCTTAAGGAGTGCCTCCATAATCTTGCCCACTACTGAGGTAAGACTGACTGGTCTGTAGTTCCCTGCCTCCTCCCTGCTACCACTCTTGTGGAGCGGGATCACATGAGCCCTTCTCCAGTCTTCTGGGACCTCTCCTGTGCTCAGAGACTCACTAAACAATTCTGCTAATGGCTCTGCTAGTTCCTCCTTTAGCTCCTTAAGTACCCTGGGATGTATGCCATCAGGTCCCATTGCCTTATCCACCCTGAGCTTAGCAAGCTCTTGTAGGACCCTTTCTTTTGTGAAGGGAGTAGTGCTCACCTCCCTCCCCTGTGTCCATGATGCTGAGCTGTGCCCTGCCTCTACCTTCTCTGGTAAATACTGAGCAAAAGTATCTATTTAGGATAGATGCCTTACAGGGTCCTCCTCCTCCATGCTCCCTTTTCTCCATTAAACAGCAATACCCCTCTGGACTTTCTCCTTTCACTAATGTATCTATAGAAAGTCTTGTCACCTTCTTTTACTGTTCGTGCTAGTGTTTCCTCAGTTTGGGACTTTGCCTGCCTTACTGCCTTACCTGCTTCCCTTAGGGCAGTTTGGTATGCCTCCCTATCTTCATCCCGCTGTGTTCCCTTATATTTCCTGAAGGCCAGCCTTTTGGCTCTGACCTTTTCTGCTACTGTATTTGGGAACCAAAGTCGTTTCCTTCTTCTTTTGCACTTCCTTTTCTGTCTAACACAATTGGATGTTGCTTCAAGTATTGTATCCTTAATGCTTGCCCACTTTGCCTGTACCTCCTCACCTGTGTTTCTTTTTGCCGGGCTAGCTTAACTCTGTTGGCCGCTTATCAAAGTCAGCTCCTCTGAAGTCCCATATTTTTGCCTTGGAATGGGATGATTTAGATGTAGTAGCCAAATTGAACCCTACATGTGATGGTCACTGGCCCCAGGTGACCTTCTACCTGGAGATCTGTGATCCCTTCTTTGTTAGTCAGTACTAGATCTAGGATAGCCCTGTCTCTTGTGGGTTGCTGTACCAGTTGTTTGAGGCCCTCCCCTGCAGGAATCCACTATGAGTCTAGTTCTGGCAGATGTTCCTGCTGGTATTGACCAATCTGTATCTGGCATGTTGAAGTCTCCCATTATCAGAACCTCCCCTTTAGCTGTCATGTTTTGTATATCTTCTAACAGTAATGTGTCTATGTCCTCCCTCTGGTCTGGGGGCCTGTAGACAACCCCAGTTCTTATGGCTGTCCCATTTCCTGTTTCCAGGGTGACCCACAGTTCTTCTGGCTCATATGTGTATTCTGAATTTCTGTGGCTTTGATATTTTCATTAACATACAGGGCCCTCCTCCCCTTTTGCACCTCGGTCTCTTCAGAACAATACATAGCCAGGTACTGAAGTCTCCCAAGTGTGGTTACTGGTAAACCACGTCTCACTAATTGCTACTATGTCCAGTTTAGCCTCTGACATTATTGCCTGCAGGTCTGGGATCTTATTTCCCAGGCTGCGAGCATTTGTGTACATGAACTGTGCAACGCACACTCGTAAAACAGTCATTTTTAGGAATTCTTTCACCAGATTTTCAACATTGCCATTTTAAGATCTTTGCTCATGAACAGTGACACTGTGATTTTCTTAATGTGTCCCATACACTGAGTTCGCACACCGACTGCGCCATTGCACGCTACATGGGCGGAAACATGTTTTGGGCAGGATGTGAAAAATGACAGCTATACTGCTGATGAGGAGGTGCGGTAAAATGGAAATGTTAAAAATCTGGAGTGAAAATATTGAAAATTGGCAAACTTACAAGCGTGCGTAGGAACAGTGCAACACACACCCGTAAAGCAGCCATTTTTAGGAATTTTTTCACCAAATTTTCAACACAGGCATTTTAAGACCTCTGCTCATGATCAGTGTCACTGTGATTTTCTTAATGTCCCCATACATTGAGTTCACACACCGACTGCACCATTCTGCGCTACATGAGCGGAAACACATTTTGAGTGAGATGTGAAAAATGACAGCTGTACTACTCATAAGAAGGTGTGGTAAAATGGCAATGTTGAAAATCTGGAGTGAAAATATTGAAGTTTCGTGAACTTACAAGCCTGCATAGGAACTGCGTAATGCACGCTCGTAAAACAGTCATTTTTTGGAATTTTGGCACTAAATTTTCAACATGGGGTTTATGGGACCCCTTCTCATGAATGATGTCACTGTTGTGGCAGTATTCAGGCCCAAAGGGTGATTTTGCAGGTCACTGCACGGTCACCTGCAAAATCACCCTTGGGCCGGGCAATGCGCATGACATCATGAAGAATAAACTCCATTAATTGTGCAAAAATCAAAACTACCTGAGATATACAACAAGTTAAACCCCTGTCCAGCCCATTATACAGCTTACTGGCATTTCCTCAGTTCGCGATCGGCTTTGAAGAGTGCAGGCGTGTTCCGGTCCACCAAAGATCATCGCGCGGAGTCTGGAGGTAAGTATGGGGTGAGGGGTGTGTGAGGAGGGCTGGGTGCAGAGTGGGTGGAGTGCGGGTTGTGGGAGGGCTGGGAGGCGCACCTTGAGGCGTTTTCGTTTACGGTTTCAACAAAAAAAAAACATTGTGGGATGTTTGCCCGCGCTGGGTGGGCTCCCAGCATGCACAAGGACGTTGGGCGTTCGGCCGGCGGGGGATTGGGCACTAGCCGGCCGCCGGTTCTTGCCACGCCCGGGGTGGGCTCCCATCGTGGCACCTACTACTGGGGTGGGGATGCAGCTCAGCTGGCCAGGACTGGGCATCCCATCGGCTGCCACAGTGCGTGCGGGGATGCGCCGCCTGCTGGGGAGGAGCTGGCGTGAGCAGCCTGCTGCTCGGTGCTCACTGAGCGTAGCTCCCGTTTCAACTCTATACCACTGCATTTTGGGCGTGTCACAGACAGCTCCAAAATGCATTACTAGGGCCGCGCCTGCCAGCACACTGACTGAATTGGAGGAGGAGGTGACACACCTCCGAAATCTCGATGATGGCACTATGTTTCTTGCACATGCGTGCAAGCAGCATAAAAATGGCAAAAATACTTATAAAATAATATTTTTATCATTTTTTTTTTTTTTTTTAGAAAAGAGCCATTGTACAATAGTAATAATGCAACTCCAGGGTGTGCGTTGTGCTGGAATAATATCATGCCTGGTGTATCGAATGCACTTGACTTGCGGCCTCACGCTCAACCACCCCAGGCGTGACGTTATCCCAGCACAACACACACCTTGTCGTGCATTATTGTTTAAACATTCAACACTTGAAATAAGCAAGATTCAAAGTCAAATGTGAGTACTTGCAGTTTATTCCCAAAACAAAGGGTTAACAAAAGCAGCCAGTCTCAACAGCAGCATGAATAGCCCCTTACACTTAACTCTGAGCTTTTCCAAAGGTGGATGGCCTCTGCTGGTAACCTTCTTAGATACAATACAAAAAGTGACACTTGACTAAGATTTAATGAGACAGCAGATAAACATGTATTACACCTCGGATCATTTTTTCATGCAAATTGTACACCAACAATAAACATGTAATTACGATGAAAAATACCCAAAGAGTTAAAAATCCTGTTAATTATTGCACTGCCAGAAAAAGTAGATCCTAAATATTTGGGACGATAGTCCTAAAAGGCATAATTAAATGCTGTGTTCCTAGACATTAGGCTTTCTTTACACACATACACAAATAAAAAAAATAAAACAAAAACTGAAATACTGATGTTAGTTTTCATTGGTAGTGTTCCTTTGCTGACTGTGACACATTGCACCTCCTGCAATATGTTCGTCTACTTACAGGGAAATATGCTGCTACCCTGCCACAGACAAAGTTGAGATCTGGCTCCACATGAGGCCTGTGTTGTGTGAGGGTATGTTGGGAAATGTACATTCCACTAGCAGACTTGTGCAGAATTTTAAAGTCCTGTATTCTATGGTAAACATTTCATCTGCTGAATGTGGAGAGAACATATAAAAAAGAAAAAGGGTGAGGAAGGGAGAAAATAATATAAACAAGGAAGGTGGGATGTGGGAAAACTCGGGTAAATGGGCTGAGGCACACCCAACTGCTTCAAAGAAGAGTCTTGAAGTTCTTTAACAATACATGAATTTGAATCAGGGATAGGTGAACTTCTCAGCGGAAGTCTGCAACCCCACCCATCAACCTGGCAGATTCAGCAGTTTTAAACACATTTCCATTACAAATACTTGAACTGGTTTGAAATGCAAATTAGGTAACTATTTTTTTTATGAGCAAGTAGTGCAACATAGGGTTTTCACTGTCTTTTATTACTTTTATAATTTTCATCTACCCCCACCGTTACCAAAATATGGACTATGTTGCATTGTCAATGCTAAAATGGAAGCATATTTCAAAAAACGTTAACTTTTGTCTTTAAAATAATTTCTGCTTATTTGTTTTCATTCTAAGTCAGACATACCTGTATGTTAAAGTCAGTTTATAAGAGTAAACAGATACTCCAGGATGCTTATGTAGATAATATACCCTTGGACATTCTAGAAAAAACCCAAACTAGATCTTTTCAAATTTAAACTCAGGCAGCACCTGACTATGCTTAGCAGCTGTGACTGCCACACATAGCCTCCACCCCCATAATACTGCCTGTCTTCACTTCTTCCACTAGCCTGGTACCCTCTTTCCCCCTTCGTTCACACACCCTATTACCTTTCTCTTACCATGGTGAGCTTTTCTATCTCTACTTCCCCACACATATATTCCATCTCTCTGCCTCCTCCCTGCCCAGGTATACTTTTCCCCCTTTCCTCCCCTCCCCTCCCTTTATCACCCCCCACACCTATCTGCTGTTTGACAATGTCTCTAATTGACAGCCTCTCTATCTTCTTTCTATTCCTCTCTGCATCCTCCCTGCCCAGGTACATCCATTCCCCCTTTTCTTCCTTCCCTTTTCCTCACTCCCTTGCCTATCTGCTATTCGACAATGTCTCTTTGTTGATGGCCTCTGTATCTTCCTCCCATACCTCTCACTCCCCCTCAGATTGCTGACTACTTCAAGCTGGGATATCGACATTGTTCAATTTATTGTTACCACGAGCATTCTGTAGTACTAACTACAGTCATCTACCTGTAACCCATTTAATCTGTAAATATTGTTACCTTTACTTTATATCCATTCTGCTTGAACTCTGGTTATGGGACTGTTCCCTGTACGCTGTTTGACATGTCTGATTTTGAATGGCACCTCACTACCCCCTGGTCTGTTTAGAACCTCCCTACCCTTATTTAGTCATTATTATTGCCTCCGAATGTCAAAATAATTGCTAATCCTCTATGTATACCGTCTCTTGTTTGCTTGTAGCTTTGTTTAATAAGATACTTTGTCATGTACAATTTGCAGTCTGACATGGAACCTCTGTAAAAGAGCCTCTGGCTCAAAGGTACTGTAATCCAATATATAAACAAATAAATAAATAAAATACAACTATGAAATCAGTACAACAATATACATCATTCATGTACAGATTACAAGAGTGCAACCTATTAAAACAATAACATTTCAGCTTGACTCTCAGATAAATTATAGTTACTGCATGACAGATCATAAATACAGGATTTTAATTACATTTAAAAAATGCTTAGATTGCTCAAATATTTCAAGTGATATGGTAATCAATTCCGAGCACTCAGAGCATTAAAACCTAATTAATTTGACCAATTTTAGTACGAAACAAAGCAGTTAGCTGTTTTAAATCATCTGAAGATCTATAAAAAATATATTTTTTTCTTAGGTAACCAGGTAAGATACATGAGGCACAAGTACATGTTCAGGAGCTACCCAGGAGCACTGGGGAGGTTAAGTAACTTGCTCAGAGTCACACAGTATGCAAATTGAGGTTGAGAGAATCATATCCAGGTCTGCTAGATGCACCAGGCTCATTCGCAGCTCCTTTCTCTAGCCTCTGGGCCATAGTATTAGCCATTATAATAGCTAGATTCAGTAGTACCAGAGAGAGTTAACTTACGAGTAAAGTGAACCAATGTAGTCAGATAACAAGGATCAAATGAGAGACAGTTTATACTGGAAAATACTGTACAGTAAAATGGTCAATATATTTCTGTGGCATAAGAGTGCATTTGCCAGAGGCATCACCTCAAGGAGGAAGGAGGTCATCCTGCCACTGTACAGGTCACTGGTTAGACCAAACCTAGAGTACTGCGTGCAGGTCTGGTGGCCCTACTTATAGAAAGATGTCAGGTTACTGGAGGAGTCCACTGCAGAGCTACCATGATGGTCACGGGAATGGAGGACAAACCCTACGAGGACAGACTGAGGGAGCTCAGCATGTACTCCCTGGAAGAGGAGGGGTAGAGGGGATATGATCAGAACCTTCTAATATATGAGAAGCATAAATAAGGTTAGTACAGATGAGATTATTAGATGAAAGGGAGGGAGAAACACTAGGGAAAACAGTCTGAAATTGAAGGGGGGACAGTTCAAGAAGGAAATTAGAAGACACTACTTCACAGAAAGGGTGGTGGATGGGTGGGGATGCACTCCCGGAGGAGCTGATAATGTTAAAGTCGGTGGCCAGTTTTAAAAAGGGGCAGGACAGGGTCAAGGGGAAGGTGAAGGGAAAGGTCACTACCAGACAGGGAGGGGGTAGGCAGCTGCAGAGTAGCACACTGCTAGCTGCGCAATCGAGCACACTCAATAGACCTTGAGGCCTGTATCTGCTGTAATTTTTCATATGTTCGTATGGCTGTTTTATTGTTGTGGATATCCTTTTTATTTTATTTACTATGCTTTTTTGCTGCCGCCAGACCTCAGCCCTTGCTGACCCCAGTTCCCACCCCAGTGAGACTTATCCAACTGGTGATACCCCCTGGATTGCCCCTCAGGGTGGGGCCACCTCACCAGCATAACCTGTGATGATGGGAGAAGGGTGCCAGCAGGGGCATCAACTGGCATTGCCTCCATGGCTTGCCCCCAAGGGTGAGGCATGGTGCGGAGTTGGCTGGATATGGTGGACAATGGGATAGGTCATTGGTTGGGAGTGCAAGGGGCCGACGATCGGAGCTGGGAGAGTGGGTGGGGCATCATAGAGGTGGCTATTAATTTTTATTCTCCTTAGAAGGAGGAGGAGGAGTCGTGTGTGTGTGTGCAATGATGCCAGCATCCGCACACCTCCAACTTTATTTTATTTATTTAAGAGAGAAATCGGAATCTTGATCTTGGTGTCTTGGTGCCAGTCACTGCGAGACCCTCAGCCTCTGCTAGAGGTCCAGCTTGCACCAGACACACAACCATCCTCCCCCTGGAGGAGAGCTGTCCATGGGATGCTCAATCCTTCACCCTGGCTGGCCCTCTGACTTCCTGGATAAGTTTCTGAACTGGGACATCAGTGTTGCATATGGGCACCTTGCCGCTGTGCCGGTGGGATGGCCCTGTGGATATCCTTCTTATCTGGAGCCTGGTTACCTTTTAGGCCTCCACAGTTAAAACTAGGAAGATAATCTAATTGTGCATTAGTGATGCTATGACTGAGGATGTATCCTCCTTTAAGTAGCTTGGGGTCTGGGTGGACTGATATCTTAATTTCTTGGGGCATATTGATGCCATACACCATACCCTACATCCTATGTCTGTTGCACTGTGCAGTAACAAGTGAATACCATATCCCACTTCTGGCCCACTGAGAGATTGTTTTAAACATGATTCTTCCAATTTTTGACTATGGTGACATAGTCTATAGTGGAGCTCCCAAATTCTCCCTTGCCAGACTGGATTCCTCTTTCACTATTTTTGTCATTTTGCCTTAGACTGTCCCCTTTGTACCCAACACTGCTCACTCTACTCTGCCCTTTCACTCCCCTGTCTTGATGCCAGACACATTTCCCATTGTGCCTCCTTATATCCAAATGCTGATTTGGTTCCATTCCCTCATACTGTATCTTACATCCCTACTATCTTCTCCTCCCTATTCCTCTAATATTCTCTGCATTAATATTTTCCATCCCCTCTCTATTCCTTCTAGGAAATCTACTGCTGGCCAGTCTGGTTTCTCATATTGCTTTCCTAAACTCTGGTCATTCCATCCCCTGTCAGTCTACTCTATCTCATATGCTTTCTCACTTAAGTCTCTTCTTCATGACTTTTATACTCTTACCTGTAACTGTCCACGGCCTTCTACTTCTTGACTTCCTCTTCCCTCCCCCCCACACACTAATATTGCGCTAACCATGTTGCTTCCCTCATCCCCAGGCTATACCTGTATGAGTAGTTTCCCCCACCATCAAAACTCAACTTTACCTAATATGTGTATCTGTTGCACTGATTTATCCTGCAATGTTTATGATTATGTCTCTCCAATATACCGTCTTGCTGTATATTACTTCTGTTATTGTAATTTTGTTAATACTTTTCAGTTTTGCAATTACTTGATCTGTCTCTACTTGCTCTCATCACTAGAATGCATCTGAAAAGGAGTTGTTAGCAGCTCAGTATGTCTTTCCTGGTGAAACTTTTGAAAATAATAAATTAGTCAAACTCGTTTCCTTAGTTAGAAAATGTCTTAATCCTAATAGTATTCCCATTTGCTGATGAATCATGGTTGTGAGAATATTGAGATAAAAAGAAAAATTTAACAAAGTCCAAATGTACCCCTAAATACTTAAAGGTAGACACCTAACTCAGTAATTCTCCATCACTAAAGGGTACCCTTAGGCTGGTTTCTAAGCCACTATCTCTAGAAGGGGCACCCAACAACATGCTTTTTTTTTCTTTTCATTCAAAATCAGTGGGTTTTTTTACATCTTATTCATAATTCTACCAAAATTCATTTCATGATGTTGATTAATATCCATTACTGAATTATGTTTAGAATGAAGTACTGTACACATTAAAAAAAAACAAACAGATAAACCCACCAGTAATGGGATGGTTTTTGCATCTCCTGTCATAAATGTCATGGTCTCTATTCAGTGGATGGTGGTTTCCATTGCCTCTGTGGAAATTTAAATAAAGTTGCTGCTTCAGGTGCAACCTTTACAACCTTCATGGCTGCTATACAGGTTTCAACAGATTGTACAAAGTGATACATAATGAAAAGGCTAAGCCTGAGGTTCGCTGGTTGGGAGGATCCAACCACATCCCCTTCCTTTTAATTTTTTTGTACCAGCTCTCTATCCCCCCCCAGGCACTGGAGGTTCTAGTCTCCCCATTCCGTTCACCACCCCCCCATCTTCAGGCTTACCCTCCTGGGTTGGGCCACCAGGTGGACACCCCTTCCCTGAGGAACTTGGTCTCTAAGCCCTGGTTTGCCCCCCAGGGTGGGTCATGGGAGCGGGACCCCCCTCAGCAGACCTTTGTCTGCAGCTGGAGCAGCCACAGAGATGGGGGCCATCATTCGTGGGCTGGCATTTTTGCTAGAGTTTATCCCTGGGGGGGCAGGGATGTTCAATGATGCCAGCATCCGCCCTGCCCCCCAACGTGTGGCGACGGTACCCACAACCTGCACCAGAGGTCCACATAGCACCAGACATTCTACCCCATTCCCCCCAGAGAAGAAGAACAGTCCCAGGGATGCTGAAGCCTACTCCGCTTGGCTGGCACTCTGACTCCCGTGTCTGTTGCCAAACCTGGAATGTTGGTGCCACAAACAGATATCTTGCCACTGTGCTGGAAGGCCAGCTACATCCCCTTCCTGGGTAATACATTTTTGAAATGTATTTTCTTTCATGAATTGCATTTTATGTATTTTGTCATCTGCCAGTCATTTTGAATTGTCACTTTTATTTGCTAACTATATACTCACATTGCTTTGTATGGACACCCAATTTGTCAACCATGTTTATGGTTTTGCCCTGTATATATCTGCATTCCTCCTATACTGTTGTGTGTCATCTTCATGGTTTGGGTCATGTCTGAAAATGAACCCTGGGGCTAATGCACCTACCCAATAAACAAGCAAGCAAGCAAACAAACAAACAAATAAACAAAGTTCCTTCAACCTCATTTGGAAGTTCAGTTTGTTTGCTAAAATTAGATTCTCTGCCCCCCCCCTCCAATATTTGTTGTTTTCATCATGGCTTTTGGGGGCATTTCTGTTTGTTTTCTGCTGTTAGTGTCTGTTTGGTCTGTACTTTATGCAGCACTCTAAGTTAGTATTTCATCTGGCTTATAGCACTGTGCTTCCTGCTTTTCTATAGGGCAGCGACCCAGGCTGCTCTCATATCCTAATTTAAGTCCAATCATACATGCGATCTGTTTCCTATGTGCTGACTTGATTCTATGTCCTACTTCCATCTTGCCCCTGTGTTTTGCTTATGTCTTCTCGGTCTTTTTTACCTGCTGTTCATAACAAAGCTACTTGCAACATATTCACTGCAGTTCCTCTGCATGCATTTCATTACTTTCCCCTGGCTCCAGCCAACAGCTGCAACCACTTGAACTCCAGCCAGCCTTGCTTAGTCATTTCAGCCATTACTCAGTGAGTCTGCTTCAG
This sequence comes from Neoceratodus forsteri, assembly GCA_016271365.2. Lineage (NCBI taxonomy): Eukaryota > Metazoa > Chordata > Ceratodontiformes > Ceratodontidae > Neoceratodus > Neoceratodus forsteri. Next base: position 563,197,801 of record CM057458.1, read on the forward strand.
AATCTTCACCCGAGTCATGGTTGTAATGCAACTTTCTACATTTCCTGCTCATGACTGAGTGTTCACTATGCTAGTGGCCTTTGATATGCATTCATATTTTCAGCACCTTATTATTCATTGCATTTTCTGTCATATCACTCATTCTTCAGCATTCCTCAATAAGTCTAATCCAGCCTATCAGTTGTTCCTTCAGATGTCATCAGTCATTCCATTTCTGCATCATGACATCAGACTCTACAAATGCATTCCTACTGGCCATTATATTCCCAAAATCCTGCTCACTCAGGACTCTTGAACTCCACAGTTTGAGGATGAGTCCCTTATCTTGACTGGGGGTCCTTCTCGGGCTACTTTGTCTTCTGCAGTGCCTACCTGCAGTCCCACCAAGAGGTGATATGGTCCAATGCTTAGGGGGAGGTACAGCTGGCTGCACCTCATGGTGTAGTATTTAAGACTTCAGTTGCCAGAGGGTGGGCCCTAAGGCCACATGGGCTCCTTTAGCTCTGCACACCATTGGTAGCATCTCCAAATGTTCTTCTCCCTACAACTGCCTAAGGTTTACTTAGTCTCATTCTGTAGCCCTTTATTCTAGTTTCTAGTCAAAGTTAGGTCTCCTCATAGCCTTGAGGCTAGGTGCTAGCCTTTCAGCAGTCACTACTCTCCTCATTCCATATTTTGAGGGATGGGTCTCCTTCACAGGGTATCTTCCTTTAGATGAAGAGGTTGACGTGCAGCACTCAACAGCATTATTCTGTAGAGGGATAGAGCAAGCATTGTCCTCCAAAAACTTTACCTTGATTTGAAATTCCAAATAAGCAAGTCGAGCCATCATAACAGTATCCATGCCAGGAGGGGTGGTATCTGAGGCCATGGTTCCCCAGAGATTTCCTGTATATTTTTTCTCTCCTGAGTGTCAAAGACCATACTGTGGTTTACTATCATAGCAGTTACCTTGTAGTATGATTTATGCTGTAAGTTAGGGGTGGGATGGTGGCTTGCCTTGTCCATCAATTCTGCCATTCACACTCTCCTTTTGGAATTCATTTCTCTGTCTGCTATTAGTTGACACAAGCGATCAGCTATGCCATTATTCCATTCAGTCTGTGTTTGAATCTCCTGCTTTGCATCTCTTTTGGGTTCCTTCCTAAGGCACATTTAGCCTAAAGGAATTATGTCCCCGTGGTACCTCTAGAGATGGAAATTTCTTCAAGAAGGTTCCTTTGCCTTCACAGTACCCCAACAGGGTGGTAGTCCCTCAGGGGACAGAGAGGGTGAATTGCCACAGTATCTACATGTAACAGTCAAATAATTCAACCATATAACTAGCCTTCTAGCAACAATGCTGAACAAGTAGTATCCCATACTGTGGTTGCGTACTGCTATGGAGCCATTGTTTTCTGTCTCTAACAAACACCAGTTTATCCAGTACATTACATATCTTCACAATCCCCATGTACATTAGCACTATGATAAAAGCTTTGGTTACACATAATTTTTTCCATGACTGATTTTTTTTTATTTATATGTAATTACCTGGCTGATTAAACTGGGTCATGACATTTAGGCCATTCTGATTTTTACAACTGAGGGCAGAGCCTACAGGAGTATTGCATGTACAAAAGGAGTGATGTCATACTTTCTGTCCGTGGAACTGACTGAAGGTGTAAATAGTCTCCTCCTCCTTACCCTCCTCCAAGAAATGTTTTCCACCCTCAAATAAATACACTTTCATGTTAGTCAATGGTTTCAGTGTGCTATTTTCTTTCTTAAATGGATGGTACAGGAACTGGAACCTGAGTAGTGGGAGGCAGCATTGTTTTTTGGGGGGAAGTAAGGTCCACCCCAACTCCACCCAAAAAGCTCCAAAAGGTCCATCCAACCAATTTTTTTATTCATGTGGGAAGGGCATGAGGTGGATCTATCATCCTGAAAGAAGACTCACATGCTTGGGATATGGACCAATGAACAGAAGTCTGTGGAGTTCCTGCATTGTGCTAAGGATTAAAACAGAAGATACTTAAAATGCCTTCAAACTGACTTAAAAACCCTTGGAACAAATGATTATCAGAGTCACCTGGTGTCTCAAAAGGAAAGACTAAGAAGTGTCTAAAAACTAAGGAAAATAGACAGCTTTCAGGTGTTTCTTAAACATTTATATACTAAAAACAAAGTTTAGCTTTTGGGATTAACAATATTTGTTTACCATATTCTATCTATATATAGTTTGTCTTTTTAGTAGTTTCAAAATCTTGAAAGCATTGGTGTTACTAATGCATTTAAAAATACATTTTTTTAATTGTCTTTACACATAACCTTGAAAGCATTGGTGTTACTAAAGCATTTAGAAATACATTTTTTAATTGTCTTTACAGATAAATCGTGCATGTTCATGTGAGGGCACATTTTTTGGGGGGGGTAGGGGTTCAAATTATTTTAATCATGGTCACAGTGCTTGGTAAACACAGTTTGTGATGAAGTGTATTTTTCTTTTTAAGTTAGAGAAGTAGAGTCAACTTGCACAAATGGATAGTACAGACACCTATTAGAAGTAGAATGGGTTAAACACTTCCTGGAACTTTCTGCATAACAAGCTCCCCATGGCACCTCACAGCATTTGACACTGCCATCCTTAGAGCAGTCAGTGTGTTACTTTACAGGACATTGCATAGCAAGAGACCTAGCCTTCCCTTTTCCAAAATAATATACCAACTTCATTCTCAGGTAGGCAGTTCTGGGCTACTATTTATATTCTACTGAATCTTCTTAAAGGAAAACTGCATGTTAAAATCAGGAATATATGTATTACTACCAGTTTTGAGTTGTCACTTCAATCCAGTGTTTTGTTTCTGCCTAGGCTGTTAGAGGAGTTTTTTATCTAATTTTCCCTGGGTGTTTTATGATGTCTGAGGGCTGTCATTCAAGTGTGTTTTAGTGCATCTTCTCCAGGTTAGTCTTGACAGTATATCCTTTGGTTTGATGTCTAATAGCCCCTACAGCAGGCCAGTGTCTTGTTTTAGTGTCTTACTTAGCCACAGCAGAGAAAAAACACTGCAGCGAAGATTACTAGCCTAGGGGGTGTATATGACAATGTTATAAGTTATATTATGACCAATCCAGTCCTTAAGCTATGCTCCACTCCTATGTATGATGACCTGTATATATCTGTCAGTTGAACTAGCTAGTCTAGAGTGTATAATCTGAAATGTGCTTACTACCATATGTTTCCCCAGCGTCAAATGATGTATTTCCCACATGTTTGTTTACTGTGACAAAAAACTTTACTCTCTTTGCCATGTCTCCTTGACTGTTGTTCCTCATGTTGTATGCTCCCAGGTCGTTCCTGAAAATAGGCATAATACTTGTCTAGTGTACTTACCCGGTAAACAAAAGCTAAATAAATAAATACAATATACTAAAGAAAGTTACATGTTTAAACACATACACATACACACACACACACACACACACACACACACAGACACATCAAGCAGAACATAGCTGGATAAGGTACCAGTATTTAGGAAACTTGTCATACTTATCCAGCATCTAGCAATGTGAATCCTGGCTGTGACTATAGGCATTTACAACTGAATGATAATAACCACATTTGCTTCACTTGCAAATAGATAGGCATTTGTGTCTAATTTATGTTTGACTTACTGTAGGTTTCACATAGAATCTGAAAAATGTATAGCATGCTGTATTGTGATTCAATGAACTGATAAATGGGGACTTTGGTTTCTTTCACAAATTCATTTTTCCTGCCCATGGATATACTAAAACAAAAATTTCTCAACAAAATGTTTTTTAAATAAAGAGTTTAACTCACAGCAGCAGAAGAAGCATGCTGGCATTAAAAGCTTAGTGGTGTGGATGTAGAGGCACCAGTATTTAAACATGACTTTGGTAGAGGATTAATTGTGACTGGGGTGTGAGGGAGGAGTGAGTCTTGATATGTGTAGCATAATGGTTTTCTGAAACTTCAACCTTCAGTGGGTTAGACTCTGCAGCCATCTGTACAGTAGATCATTAAGTCATATGCAGTGTGGTATGAGTAAAACCCAGATCGTGAGACCAGGACCAGTGCTGTAAAATCTGCACTGGGTACAGCTTGTGCAAATATTGCTGATCCAGTAGAACAAATAAATATGTGCAAATAAATAAATACTCGGCTTTGCCTCGTGCTTCAACCACCCCTGGAGTGACGTTATTACATGATAACACACACCCTGTTGTGCCTTATTGCTTAAATATGCCCTTTCTCAATGTACTATACTTTGATTCAGTTAGTGTATGTAACAGCCTTCATGTGAACACTCTGGGCTTCTCTTTGACTCCTGATGTCGATTTGATTTAGCTATTGTATATTGTTTGAACTGCTTTGGTCTTCTTGATGTGGTGCCTGTGTGCCTAAACTATGTAATCTTTTTATCTACTGCTACCCATGTATCTCCAGTGAATGATTGTTATAACTGTCTGCTGATGAGCCATTGTTTTTGGACTTGTTAACTGTGCTGTCTTTGTATTAGTTTCAACTAGGTGCCTTTGTAAATGAGTCTCTGACTCAAAGGTTTGTAAATCTGATATTTTTTAAATAAATAAATAAATGTTTATGTTTAAGCCCAAGAAACACCCTTATCTAGTTAATGCATTCACAGTCATAGTGGCCCTGCCAGAGCTTGTTTTTTGTTGTTGTTGCTTGTTGAAGGCCCTCTGCTGATGTCTCTTTTTTATGACTTTTTTGGTCTCTGTTTGGGATCAGGGCTTTTTTTTTCTTCAGTAGATTTACAAGCCTTCTGCCATTCACAAAAACCCATGCTTCTGAGCACCTATTCAGCAATGCTGGGGCCCTGGAATACACCCCTTCCATCCAGAAGTTCATCACCAGCTTTTGCATTACTTACCCTTCTTGGAAACAGTGGTTGGAATTAACTGAACTCCACAGAGGAAGAAGATACCCTCAGGAGACTTACTTTCCCCTCCCAACCAGGAGGATGCAGAGTGAGCTCCTCACTTGAATATCTTGCACCAATTTGTGCATTTTCCTCTATACATGGGGCAGCATGAAAGGCTATAATAGCTACAAATGATGTGGTGGCAGCAGCTGTGTTGTCTGCTTGTCCTAACCTTTTTCTCCCATACCCTTAATTCAGTTCCCCCTCATCCCACCCCCAAGTCCATGGTTGCACAGCTAAAAATTTACTGCTCTCCCCTGAAACCCATTTATTCTCTGTGTTCTTTTATAACACTCTGAACTAACACATGTGCTGCTAGAACAAGATACCACTCTACATAATGGGATGCAGTAACCCCCTCGAAGAGGAAACCATCTCATCAGAAGCTCAGTCTGTACCTGCAAGGCAAGCCTCTACTTACGATAGCCCAAACTCAGGTTATTATCTTGGATTGCCAGCATGCAAAGCTAGCCAGTCCCGTACCACTCAAGGCCACACAGCCAGCTCTCCTTATGTCTTTTCACAGTGAACCATACCATGTAATCATTGGGGTCATTGCACCTTTCCTGCTTTTCAGCTCCATTAAGCATCTCTACAGGGAGAATGATTTCACACCAAAAGATTATCAAGAATAGTGCACTGTATATCTCATGTATGCATGGCTCACTACTTTTATAGACTATTATCACACACAGGAGCAAACTGTTCCATTTAGCCTGCATATCTGTCACAAAATATGCCCCTCCCTTTTGTGACTAGCAACTCTTAAGTGTACCACCTGATTATCAAATTGTGCAGTAGCATATACTATACTTGTGATACTCAGTGTAAGTTTTCAGTACACTGTTTTCTGGCAGTAGCTTCATTCTTCAATAAATGTTTGCATAGTTCAGAAATAACTGACATGATAATGTCTGTGTCAGTTTCTGTTCTGGCTTTCCATTAATTTTTACTGTAACATAATATGATGTCATGCACTTACTATCACCAACCTCAGTTTCATGGAGTTCTAATTTTCTCCTGACTCATTCACCTTGCATTGCTCAGTGAAGAAGGCAAAACCTGACAAATAAATGCACCAGGGCTAATAGTCCTTACGCAGGGATTTCTCAAAGATGTGGCTTATAGCAATGCATTGATCAATAGCATATTAGTGCCATCTTTTCTGTCTGCAGACATAGACCAGTTTCCCAATCTGATGACAGATCCTGCTTGTCCATGACATGAACTGGGAACACTGTGGGGGATGATTCATTTTATGGCATCAGTAGCCGGAGACTTTTGAGTGCATCAGCTTTTTACATGAGATTAAACATTTATTTTAACTTGCTTCTGGTAATGAAACTATTATATGATGCATTGTATTTAATTGCTTCCATGCTATTGTCTATCTCCAGTGTTTAGGACAGAACAGCCTTACAGTATGTGAAGAATTCAGTAAATGGTTATTACACTGCTAACAGGTCATGCCATCATTAGCATGTTGGCACTGAATCTATATGAATCTGGGAAAATCACTTTGTGCAAATGGCATCTACCCAAGGGTATTAGTGGAGTTAAAAAAGGACTGGGCTGGGCTCCATGCTGATACTGTATATTGGGAGACTACTTTACAGGCAGCAATGCTAGAAGAATGAAAAAGAAGCCAGTGTCATCACCTATTAAAGAAGGGAGCAACTTCAGACCCAGGTAATTACAAGCCTTTTCGCCTTACCTTGCTGCTTAGAAAAGATGTGTTGGGTCAGCACATGGAAGATAATGGACTGTTCTCTAGCATGCAAAGCTTCACAACATGAAATTCTGCCAAACTAAGCTTATTACATTTTGCAACAGCCTTCCTCCTCTAGGGGATTACTTATGTTTTTAAGCTACCTGTCCTATTTGTCTGAATGAGGCCCTGAAATATTAGGGGAGAGCAGCCCAGGGTTCTAATTTAGGGGCACAGCATCAGTTACAACTAGCCTCTACACAGAAGTCACTTTTTTGCAAGACATGATGAAAGAGAACTTGGGGGAGGCTCTCCGTAGTGGAGGTGCACTGAAAATATTTGGGCCTATATTGCAGTATGAAGAGAACATAAGGTCCTCTATCAAAGAACTGGAGATCTGTGACATGTTTAAACTGTCCTTGTCTCATCTCAATTGTGAGTACTACTCTGCCATATGGTAGGAGGAAAGTTTGGTCACACATGATGTTAGGAACTCAGGGCACAGGAGGGAATATCCCATTAGGCCTTTGGGCTGGGACACCAGTGGGGGCTGGAATCACAGATGAGGTGGGCTGATGAGATCTGGGTCCTGGAATGCAGGCAGGTGGGCAGTAGCACCTCATGAGTGGCCTGTTGGTCAGAGATACACAAGTTTATGTGCCATGGCAGTTGTGAGGACCAATACAAAGTAACTGAGATTGGGGCATGATAGAAAATTTGTTGCACAATGGGCGTGGAGGGTCAAGCTACAGAACGTTGTATGAAAAAATATTGTGTTGTAGCAAAAAGCATTTAATGTTACTAATTCACCTAAGAACATCAGTAAAGAGTAATCTGAGCACTGGTCCCAGGCATTGTAGTCTGTGTTGTAAAAGTGTGGGTACACTGCGCGCGCGTGTGTGTGTGTGTGTGTGTGTGTGTGTCTAGCATGGCTGCTGGTTACACCAATCTAAAATAATTCCACAGAGGCAAACAAGAAGACCCTAGACATTTGGGTTATACTTACTTGAGGAGATGACTGGTGAGTTGGATAGCAGCCAGGTAGTAGTTGTGCAGTAGTTCATGTGGCATTCAGCAGGGTATTTGACACTGTACCACATGGATAATTCATAAAGAAAGAAGTTCAAAATGGGATCTACAAAGAATACAGAAATCAGAGAGTAAGCTGGCTGACATGCTGGAAGCAGACAGTGGTGCTGAATTCTCACCTTTCAGAGTGGGCTGTTCTGATTGAAGTGCTTCTTGGGTAGATGCAGAGTCCATTATTTTCTATAGAGCTGTTTACTTTCCCATCCCCAGCCAACCTCTATCATACCAGCCACCCCAGCCCTTTCAACCCCACTTTCCCCAGGCCTTACTTCACTATACTTCTTGATGTGTGTGCGAGGGTGTGGACATGCAGCATGAAGACTTGCATTTGGACACTTGCTCCTGGCCCTTTGACAGGCAGCCACATGCAGTGCCACTAATCCTCCACTAGGTGGCAGTCAAGTAGTAGGGTATGCTGTCTTATATCCCCAAAGGAAGAGAGCTGTCTCTGGATGCTAAATTGTCCTTCCCCCAGCTGGCCCCTGAACAACCCTGCTCCCATCACAAACCCACGTTGCCTGTGTGGTAGGTGGTGTGGCAACTAGTGCCTCAGCCCATCATGCTATTGGGTGGCCATGCTGGGTCCAGGTTAAAACACACAAGGGAGGAAGGACAATATGGAGTCCACAACATGTACAGTAAGTTCATAATAAATTTTCTGGTTGGTCGGAAACATAAAGGTGGTGGATGGTTACCATTCAGAGTGGAGGGATTTTCTGAGTGGATCACACCCCCCAAGGATTGGTGCCGGGTATGTTGATCTTTTAGATATTAATTAATGACATGGATAAGGGGGTCAGCAGCAGGCCAAAAAATAAACACAGGGGGCGTGTGGACCAAAGGGGGACCTGTACACATTAGGGGCAGAGGCAGCATTAGGCAAAACTGAAACAAGTGGCCACTTGGCCTGCCAGTACATCAAGGCCACTCTGAAGTAGAAAGTAGGAAAGACCTCAGCATAATATGTATAAACAAATGTTAAAAAACAAAACAAAAAAACAACAAACAAACAAAAAAAACGATTGCAGTTCCTCTTGTGTTCAGAGTATTCTTACACCTTTTTCAATCTGGGTAGAACAGAAGGGAGCAGGGAGGGCAGTGGGAGGGGTGACATGGCCACAGCAAGTGTCTTCTCAGGGTGCCATTAGGTCTAAAACAAGCCTGGGTTACATACATGTACTGAGAAACTCAGCCTTAGATTTCAAATATTGTGAAGTGCATGGTACTGCATCTAGTGGTGAGGAATCTGTGATGCAGATACATCCAGTGTGTTACAACAGACAGCACAACCTATCAAACAAGCATTTGTCAATGCCGAATGTTGCTTGCTTCTATGTGCTGTTTAGGTATTTGGAAGTCATTGGAGTGTAACTATTGAAAATTTGTGAACTTACGAACGTGCGTAGGAACTGCGCAATGCACGCTTGTAAAACAGTCATTTTTAGGAATTTTTTCACCAAATTTTCAACATAGCCATTTTAAGACCTCTGCTCATGAACAGTGTCACTGTGATTTTGTTAATGTGTCCCATACATTGAGCCTGCACACCGACTGTGCCATTGTGCGCTACATGGGCGGAAACACATTTTGGGCAGGATGTGAAAAATGACAGCTATACTGCTCATAAGGAGGTGTGGTAAAATGGCAATGTTGAAAATCTGGAGTGGAAATATTGAAAATTCGCAAACTTACAAGCGTGCGTAGGAACTGCGCAAAGCACGCTCGTAAAACAGTCATTTTTAGGAATTTTTTCACCAAATTTTCATCATAGCCATGTTAAGACCTCTGCTCATGAACAGTGTCACTGTGATTTTCTTAATTTGTCCCGTACATTGATTTCTCACACCGACTGCGCCATTCTGCGCTACATGGGTGGAAACACATTTTGGGTGAGACGTGAAAAATGACAGCTGTACTACTTATAAGAAGGTGTGGTAAAATGGCAATGTTAAAAATCTGGAGTGAAAATATTGAAATTTCGCGAACTTACGAGCCTGCGTAGGAACTGCACAACGCACGCTCGTAAAACAGTCATTATTTGGAATTTTGGCACCAAATCTTCAAAATAGGGTTTTTGGGACCCCTTATCATGAATAATGTCACTGTCATGGCAGTATTCAGGCCCAAAGGGTGATTTCTCAGTCACTGCGCAGTCACTTCGCGAAATCACCTTGGGCCTGAATAACGCCATGACAGTGACATCATTCATGAGAAGGGGTCCCAAAAACCCTATGTTGAAAATTTGGTGCAAAAATTCCAAAAAATGCCTGAGATATGCAATAAAGTTGAACCCCCCATCTAGTCCATTATACAGCTTACCGGCATTTCCTCAGTTCGCGGTCGGCTTTGAAGAGTGCAGACGTGTTCCCGGTCCACGAAGATCGTCGCTTTAGGTCGAGGTAAATATGGGGTGATAGAGGGTGTGGAGGCTGGGTGCGCAGTGGGTGGAGTGCGGGTTGTGGGAGGGGCTGGGAGGCGTGCCGCAGGACGTTTTCGTTTCAGGTTTCAAAAAAAAAAAGAGCGTCGTGGGATGTTTGCCATGCTGGGGTGGGCTCTCAGCGTGCTTAAGGATGTTAGGCGTTCAGCTGATGGGGATTGGGCACCCCGTCAGACATAGAACTGCTTGCCACGCTGGGGTGGGCTCCCAGCGTGGCACCATTTCTGGGGGGCGCAGGCTCAGCTGGCGGGATTGGCCACCGTCGGCTATACAGTGTGCGAGGCACTGCGCCTGTGGAGTGGGGGGCTGCGGCGTGAGCAGCCTCTTATTGGTGCTCACTGAAGCATAGCTCCCCTTTTCAACTCTTGCCACTGCATTTGGGCGTGTCATAGAACAGCTCCAAAAAATGCGATGACTTCCCAGAACGCCTGCCAGCACACTGACTGAATTGGAGGAGGAGGTGACACACCTCCAAAATCTCCAATGATGGCACTATGTTTCTTGCACATGCGTGCAAGCAACATAAAAATGGATCTGGGGTAATTTTTTGCTGTAAGATGAAGCCAGACATGTAATGTACTACCACAGTTAAGAAAGCAGAAAGCAATACTGGTGTACATTAGGAAAGCAGTGCAGAGTAGATTAAGGTACTGTAGGTGACCCTCCCATATATAAGTAGGCTGTAATTGGTGATGCACCCCTAACTAGCCCCTGATGACTAGATAAATGGTTTTAGTGGCAAGTTTTCCCCCCCTCTCCTGTTTCTCTAAAGTGGCGGTTGGGGCCCGTAGGGTGAGATACAACTGAATTCTATTGGAATCCAGTGTGGCCTGTCTCCTGTGAAGAAAAACAACAGGGAGGAGCCTGCTCCAGACAAAGCCTGCCTATATCCAAACCACCTCTGGGGAAAATGACTCACTCATCAAACAATGTAGTCAGTTTTTATCACTCTCCATATGGTGACAATACTGTTAAAAGGTGCCTTGCCAACTAGGCCCTTGTCAGTCGGCAGGCAAGACATCGGCTCATTCACACTGTACAGACTGAGAAATGGTACAGTAGAGATTTGGTCTCTGGAAAAAGCCAATAAGGTTCTATGTACTTACAATAAAAGGAAATTAATGAATTTAAAAAAGAATTGTACTAGAGCTTGAAAAATGGAAGCCTTTGATGTTGTAACTACCCTGAGGAAGATGTTTTTTCTTTCAAAGCATTGGCAAGGCAGCTTTTTAACAGTACTGTCACCAACTGGGGCATAATAAGATATAAAAGCTGACTACTTTGTTTGGTGAGTGAGTCATTAACTCCAGAGGTGGTTTGTGAGAGAGAACTCACCCAGGCACCACTGGGAGGTACTCAGCAGTGATGTCTTCAGAGAAGTGGCACAGGTGAGAGTGCCTGAAAGAGTGAGACTCTGGGAGACGGGAAGGAGGTAAACAAAAAAGAAACGTAAGTGTGGCCAGCACAGAGCCACTCAGCTAATTATTTGCTTAAAGGGCAAGAGCTATGAAATAAGATAGGATGTGCTCAAATCATTAAGCCAAGAGAAGAGAAGGCTAGGAAGGGACATGATCACAGAGTCTGATTACTGAAGGGGATGTGCAGGGTGGAGTATGTGCTGGCATAATGTAGAGCCTTAATCCATTTTTGCAAAACAAGATCATTTTTTTTTTTAGTTGCTATTTTTCTGTCCTGCATTGCCAGCTTGTCCTCAGGAGAGTGCCCCAGCCCATCCCCTGGCATCTACCAGCCGACGCTGACCGAACCCCAGGGCTTCCCCGGTAGTCAGCAGAGGTATCCTAACCCCCCACCGAAGACCAGATTTAGTGACCAGCACTGTGGCTAGCTGGGAGTGGAGCTTGTGAGGTGTCCTCCACCATTGTACACAGCAGTGCTGCTTTTGCCTCCTTGTTCTCCCCAGGAGTCAGAACCATGCAGTGACACCAGCAGAGGGGAGCATGCACATGTCTGCACGTGCTCCCTCCAGGCATCTGGCGTGACTCCCCCCCAGCTTTGTGGTTTCAGCACCCTGTTCCCTAGCCTCTGCCGGGGGACGAACAAGTGCCGACCACAGGAAACCCCCCTCTCCAGAGAAGGAGAGCAGTCCATCGGATGCTCAATCCTTCTCCATCCCTGCTGAACCCCGGCAGCCTGTGCTCGTTTCTGAACACAGGTCACCGGCGTAGTGCGAGGTAAGATGCCAGCACCTCAGCCCTCAGCACCACTGGGACGGCTCCAAAACAATATAATTTTTAATCATGCAAAGGACATAAACTTCCTGTAACCTCATTGGTCAGCTGAGGTCTCTACAAGAGGGTAAATCCTGCAATGACCCATAGCTGAGGAACATTTTACATTTATTTTGGACATGGAGCCATTGTATAATCACAATGAGCCACTCCAGGACATGGGTAACTGAGGGATTACCCACTTCATGTGTGGTTAAGTCACATGGCTGCACCTCATGACACACCACACAAGGCATGGGTAAATCTCTCATTATGCAATGGGTACAAAAACACACACCAAATCCTTCATTTTGATTGGCTGGCTGGCACCTTTTCAGCATTGTAAATCCTCCCGTGTATCCACTGGAAAAGGTGCCAGCTGCCAGTCAGCCACAACAGAACCTACATTTGAAATCACTCCAACCATGAGAAACTGAGCATTCCCAAAGCCGCTGCCAGCCACCGCATGAAACTCTCACCGAAAACACAAGACCCCTAAACTGCGTTCTTCTAATTCCTGCTCTAGGACTCTGTAAAAACCTAATACTCAACACAGATGCCATATTCTACATTAAATCACTGTACCCACCAACAATTTAATAAAACTGCACTAGTAAAACAAGATCCTGCACATGCGCACAATGCATCAATTACGGCACTAATCCTCCATAGTTGCAACACCACTACAACGGAGTCCACACCAACCAGAACTATTTTTCCCACGCTATTAAACTAAATAAAAATAATATAAACCCTACCAAAACACTTTATATTTTTAACACAGAAAATACATAATACCATTGTATAATAGCAATATGCCCCTCCAGGAAGTGGGTATACTGGTGGATTTACCACCTCTGGTGTGGTTAAGTCACTCGGCTATGCCTCATGACCGAACCACACCAGGCGTTGTAAATCCACCAGTATACCCACACTCTGAAGGGGTATATTGCTTACATAACCCACTCTCTGTTGTGCCTTAATACTGAACTGCACCACTACAAGGATGATGATACTATTTTTATTTTTATACAGAAAGATACACATTAGGTTAATGAGGTCCTGTTTTAAGTGTATTCCTGTGTTTTATTACAGTAATGGCTGAATAGGCACTTCTATGTTAAATCACGATTTGCATCCACTTATAAGTCTGCAATCTTTAGACCTAGAGACATAAAAATGGACATGAACATCCTTTGTATAAGAATATCTAAACCCCCAAATTCGGTTAAATTTAGGTCAGTAGTTTTAAAGTTAGAGGGTGTACAAAACCCCAATAAATTTTTTTTTTTAAGATGCTTTTGTTTGCTTACCAATGAATAACAAGAATTTATCAATGCCAAACATGTTTGCTTACATGTTATTACAAGTCACAACAACAGTGTATCTTGAGGCTGTGGACAGACCTTTCTTCCTCCAGTAGCCATTGACTTGTGGACTTTGTGTTCCATTGGTTAAGGGATATAGAGCTGAAAAAATGGGGAACAGAGTACAACACATTTTTGTACATTCACCTTTTCCTCATAACTTTGTTGTTTTTTTGGAAATTTTGATCCCAAATTTTCAACATAGTTTTTATGACCCCCACCTAATGATAAAGATAGGTACAATTTCTAAAATCTCATCTGAAAGGTGGTTTTGCAATACGACTGCAAAACCATTTTTACATTCACTTGTGCACATGCGCAAGGAACATCTTAGGAGAATGGGACACTTTTGAGGTGTGCCTCTCCTGAGCAATCCCCTGCTCCTTGAGCAGGCGTGGCGGTCCTGCACCAATCCGCACCGGTGCTGTGTATGACAGCGGTGGTCTTCTCTTCAAAGAAAACCACTGCTGTGTGCTTGCACCATGTCATGCCCCAAATCTTTGCTGCCACGCTGGGGCACTGGCGTGGCAAAATCGTCATCTGCCAGGGTACCCAATCCCCGTTGGTTCCACACCCCAGCCATCCCTCTGCCACACTGGGAGCCCACCCCAGCGTGGCAACGTCCCGTCATCTGCCACAGGGGTACCCAATCCCCGTCTGCTCCAGACCCCCAGCCATCCTTCTTTCACGCTGGGAGCCCACCCAGTGTGGCAAACATCTCGTCATTTGCCGACAGGTACCCAATCCCGTTGGTTCCGGCCCCCAGCCATCCCTCTGCCACACTGGAGGCCCACCCCAGCGTGGCAAGCGTCCAACGTCATCAAAGTACAAAAAAAACCTGTAAATTAAAAGCGGTCCCCGCGGTCTCCCACCCCTTCCCACAACCTCACCCACCCTCGCACCCTGCCTCCCCACACTCCCTCACCCCACCTTACCTCTGGAGCTCGGCGTGATGATCATCGCTGGACCGGGAACATGTCTGCACTTCAAAGCTGACCGCGAACTGAGGAAATGCCGGTAAGCTGTACAATGGGCTAGATGGTTTTTTTTCAACTTTGTTGCATATCTCAGGCATTTTTTGGAATTTTTGCACCAAATTTTCAACATGGGGTTTTTGGGACCCCTTCTCATGAATTCTGTCACTGTCATGGCATTATTCAGGCCCAAAGGGTGATTTCGCAGTCACTGCACGAAATCACCTTTCAGGCCTGATTAATGAAATGACAGTGCCAGAGTTCATAAGGGGGGCTCTCAAAAAGCCTATTTTGAAAATTTGGTGAAAAAATTCCTAAAAATGACTGTTTTACGAGTGTGCGTTGCGCAGTTCCTATGTACGGTCGCAAGTTTGCAAATTTTCAATATTTTCACTCCAGATTTTCAACATTGCCATTTTACCACACCTCCTTATGAGCAGTGCAGCTGTCATTTTTCACATCTTGCCCAAAATGTGTTTCTGCCATGTAGCGCACAATGGTGCAGTCGGTGTGCAAACTCAATGTATGGGACACATTAAGAAAATCACAGTGACACTGTTCATGAGCAGAGATATTAAAATGGCTATGTTGAAAATTTGGTGACAAAATTCCTAAAATGTCCGTTTTAAAGCGTGGGTGCGCGGTTCCTATACTGCGCTAAAGTAAGTTCGCAAATTTTCAATATTTGCACTCCAATGACTTCCAAATACCTAAACAGCACATAGAAGCAAGCAACATTCGACATTGACAAATGTTTGTACTTCTTTGTCACTGATTTTTTTAAGCCATGTCCAAGTGCCAAATACCACTGCAAATACTTGCAAGCGAACGTTTGACATTGACAAATGCTTGTTTTATGTTATGTTCATGGGGTGGGGTAACACAGGGTCTATGCTGAAAATTTGGGGGCAGCATGTGCAAAAATAACAAAGTTATAAGTAAATATTGGAAAAATTTAATGTTTCTTCATAACTTCGTTGTTTGACATTTTGACCCCAGAAATGTAACATAGTCCTTTTATGACCCCAACTTAAGAAGAAGACAGGTGGAATTTTTAAAATCCCATCCAAAAGGTGACTTTGTGGAGTGAGTACATAATCATGTTTTGAAGAGAATTTACATAATTACGCCTGTCATGTTCATCAGGTGGGGTAACAAAAGGGCTATGTTGCACATTTGTGGCCAAAATCGCAATAATTGCAAAGTTACGAGTAAACGTTAAAAAATTCAATGTTTCTTCAAAAAATTATTTTTTTGTATATATTTTGACCCTTGATTTTCAACATGATCTTTTTATCACACCACCATATAATGAAGATAGATGGAATTTGTTAAATCCTGTCTGAAAGGTGACTCTGCGGAGCACCTGCAAGAACATGTTTCAGAGGGATTTGAAAATGAATGCCTCTTATATTCATGAGGTGGGGTACCTAGAGAGTTATGTTACAAATCTGGGGCCAGAATCTGCAAAAATCACAAGGATATGAGTAAACATTGTACATATTCAATATTTCAGCATAACTTCATTGTTTTTTGAAATTTTGACCACAAATTTTCCACATAGTCTTTTTGTGATTGCACCTTATGCTCAAGATGGGGAATTTTTCAACTCTGTCCAAAAGGTAATTTCACAGAGCAACTTCAAAAATATGTTTCAGGAGATATTAAATATTTTACCTATCTTCTTTATGAGGTGTGGTTCCAAAAATGCTATTTTGAAAATTTGGCGCAAAAATATTAAAAAATGACAATGTTATGAGTAAAAATTCCAAACACATTTTAAAAAAATGATTAACCAAACGTACCTTGTCTTCAGTCAGTTCGAGGTTGGGCTCCAGGACAATGGGATGTGCCAATTGTCAGAGGAGCTTAGTGGATAGGTTAGCGAAGAGTGCGGGGGAAGTTGATGGGTGCTAAGAGGGTTTGGTCGAGGTGGAGTGGGGTCAGATTACATCGCAGGACTGTTCTCTTTTTTTTACAGGTTAAAATAATTACAAGGGATGGTTTTCTTTATTGCAGGTACTGACACTGGGAATTAGGCACCCCAGTGTTGGTTTGTTGTTTGGTGGCATCAGATGTTGGTACCCTGGTTTTGCATCCTGTTTGGGGGGTTAGCCAACACCAGGGTGGTGGGCACCCTAGTGTCACTCTGTGTATCTGTGTGGTGTGAAGGTTGACAACTTTTCTTTTTAAATTATTTTCTTTGGTAACCTGGTAAGGCTCACTTGGCACAATGCCTGTTTTAAGGGGTGACCAGGGAGCACTGGGGTGGTTAGGTGACATGCTCAAAGTCACACAATCTGCAAGTGGAGGTTATGGAATCAAACCCAGGTCTGCTGGATGTATAAAGTTCATTCACATTTCATTCCTGTAACCTCTAGGCTAAACTGTCAGCATCAGCGTCTGGTAGGAGGGGGAATGCCAGCAGCGGGGATGAGCACCCACCAGCAGTTACACAAAAAAGTTGGGACAGGTGGGGGGGGACACTAGCAGCAGGGTTGAGCATCCACTGTGGGTCATACAAGTCAGTTGAGTCAGTGGGGAGTGGAGATACTGACAGAGCGGTTGAGCACACCCAGCAGTCATGTTATGACAACTGTTTTTCAAAAGGATTAGTCACATAGCTGTAGTTAAACTCAATGGCCCAGATATTCAGACTGCATCAGTCAGTGACGCAAGCCTGGGTGCAGTGCAACTAGGCTGTGCCGGGGCCAGGACCAGGCGATATTCAATGCAGCACCATCGAATATGGCAAGGTTGGCACACAAACTGCGCATGGCACAGAGACACTGCACCAGCACAAGCCACAGAGAAGAAGCACAGGGATGCACCAGTGCAAGTGCAGGTGTGCTAGATACATCACCCACGATATTCAGCAGAGGGCATGCAAATGAGGCCATAAGATATGCAAGGTGCAAATGGGGCCATTTGCATATCATTATGGCCCCATTATGCTATATAGAGCAGGGCAGCCTGGTGGTGTGCCTGGCACCCGCACAGCATGGCGTGTGCAGTGGGGATCACGGAGCATCCCCCATCTGGAGCCGTGATCGCTGCACTGTCTACCACATGAGCCCCGGTAGTCTATTGCCTTCCCCAAATCCCCAGATCTCTGAATAGTGTAATGACAGCCCATTCCTGGTGGCCTAGTGGTCCCCCTCCCACCTGAGTCCCTGAGGAATGTCAAATGGCCATCCCTGGTGGTCTAGTGGAACCACCCGGGCCCCTAGCCATGATCACAGTAATTCTCCATAAGGAACAGCCCTGGTGATCCAGTGGCACCCCCCACCTCTCCCACCCACACCGAACCCTTGCCCACCTCACCCCACACCCCCATCTCTGGTGGGTGGCAGCAACCCGCCCACATACCGCCCGGCCACCCGCGGAATGACATGTACAGTATGGGCTGTAAGCCCATTGGTCCCCACTGTGGACCAATGGGCTTGCAGGGCATACTGTACTAGACAGTCCCAAATATGTGAATGAAGTCATTCAGTATATTCTAAATGAGAGGGAGAGAAGAGGCAGGGTAGTAGGTGAAGAAGTCAGCAGGGCATAACATGGGGGGGGGAGAGAGAGATAGAGAGAGAGAGAGAGAGAGGGATGAACAGAGAATAAGACCAAAGGAGAGAAGATAGTGGGAACAGATGGAAGCAGGGAAATACTTAGTATAGGAAACCAGGGAGTAGTACAGCGCAAAAGGCAACATCTAGGGTGGATTGAAGCAGATGCACTGCGTGTGCCCAGCAAGGAGGGAGCAATGCCTCTTTTTAAATATATTTATTTATTTTTATTTTTATTTTTTTATTTAGTTTTGATTGACCAGGTAAGTGCACTAGACAAATTCTGCCTATTTTCAGGCACGAACCAGGGGAGAGGGATACATCATGTACTATATATATATAACATGACTAGGGGCCAGACGTACATCAAGAGGCAAGGAGTTCCAATAACTGGGTGCCACATGGGAAAATCCTGTTGTACCTTTAGATGTTTTACATCTAGGAATGTGGAGCAATAAAAGATCTGCAGAGTGGAGGCCATAGGAGGTGAACTGAGGGGCAAGCAAGAGGCAAGGGAACTAGGCATGTTGGATCTTAATATACTGTCCAGTACAGCCCCAAGAGAAAGGGGCCGGTGGACCATCAGTGAGGATCAGTTTAGATCTGCATATAGCAGGCAGTAATGTTTTAATCTCGAGGATGCAGAAGCATATGGACATATATTATTATAGGTCATATCCCATCTATGTAAGGAAGCCTTGGATGCATGCATATATGGCAGCCCCGTAGGCAAGCGATGGAGGTAAGATACCCCTGGCTATAGCCAGCCTCGCAGAAGGGGTGAGACTGTGGCTTGTTTTGTAGGCTATCCCTAGTTTAGCACTGACAGACTTACATGAGGTGGTACATGTGGTAACTATGGCAACTGTCAATTGCCTGTTTCCCACTGCCACCGTCAGAGGGCTACCCCAAAACAGTAAAGCCTTAAAACCCCTGCTACCCCATAGACCTAGCCCCACTTGGGCTAATAATGTAACCCCATAATGTATCAGTTGTCCAGGGTTTCTACTAACTATGATAGCATATGTAGCAGACTAGGCCCTATCTGGGACAGCACTGAAACTGTCTTTTGAATGTTTTTATTTGCTCAAGCTCTCCTGAGCTAGACTATGTGCCTAAATGTAATATAAGGTAATGTAATGTTAACTGATGATGTGTAACCTTTGGAAAAGAGCACTTGCTGCTCAAAGGAGTATCTCCAAAAATCAAATAAATAAATAAAAAAATTAAAGAATTCTGCTAAATCAGTGGTAATATATACAGATATGACTTTATACAGTTCCACACTTAACCAATCCTTACCAGGAGCTGTACCGGAGTTAAGAGACTTTACAGCCTGAGATACTCTGTTATACGATCGCTACCACAACAATTTTACAGTGACCAACACTACAGCAACAACAGTGCCAGGTTGCTGTGGTGTCAGCGCAGGACTCTGGCACTGCTTTGTGGGGGTATTGCAACCCCTCCCTGAAACAACTCTAACTCGGAGTTGATTCTTATAGTAGTGTGGGGGGGGGGCAGGTGGCAGAACCCTCCACATGGGATGTTTGGGGGCAAAGTCCCCTGAAGAAAGCAAAGTCTGCAGTGACTCCCTTTATGCAAATCACAAATGTGGTTGACAGAAAGGAGCAGCTGTAATGTCAGTTGACAATGTAATTGTCAACCAACCATCATTGATATAGATACTTCTATGGGCAGAATAGGGTGGTTGATAACTGCACTAGTCTGAAATCTAGCTGAGGACACAATAGAGCACCCCACAATTCCCTAAGATGAGTGGACTCCCCTTGAGAAGCAGAAAAAAGGATAGTATGTGATTATTCACCATCTCAACCAGTCCTTGCAGATCTGAAATATGTCTCTGAATACCCCTCTCAATCTAATAATTCTGTAAAATACCATTGGGTGAGTAGCTGGGAGCAATTGTCGAAGGGATTTAATGATAGCATCTTCCCCCGTGCCCCAGACTTCATTAGCTAGTAGAGATGTAGCCCGTTTATATTGAAATGACAATGTCTTCTGTAACAGACAACATTTTTGTTTTATTTAGATCAGGGGATAAATGACTCCCAGAAATAAGAGCTAGCAATTGTCCTGTCAGAGTCAAATACTTCATATAGTCCAGATTCATCTTAGATTTACCCACCTTCTGAAAAAAAACTTTTAGGTCTAATTTTGTATCCTCCTACCAGTCCGATAAGGAATCACACTAACATTTAACAGAAACCCAGGCAGAAAGTAAATTAAGAAGATCCTGTCTTACCAGTTTGTAAAACCTGACTATTCAGCTTCCATAGCCCTCTGCCTCCAATTTTCTGACTAGGGTTTTGAATAACACAGCCTAACTCCCAATGATCTGAGAATTCAAATTATATAGTCTCAGCTGCATTTACTGGAAGGCTGCCTGGCAAAAAGAAACAAACATTTGTCAATGCCGAATGTTTGCTTGCTGGCATTGGCATTGGTAGTGTAGGAGTTAGAGAGCTGCATAATAGGAATGGCAGTGAAGTATTAAACTGAATTCAACCCCACCACCACCCTGCAGAGACTGACAGGTATTGAGGTGTGCCTTTGGGTCGTTAGGCATAACGGCCATGCCATTTCACCACACCCTACCCTGCAGACACCGACAAGCTTCACAGTGTGCCTTGGGATCTTTGGATCTTATGCTCACCCCATTCAATCAGGAAATACGGTGAGATGGGTGCTGTATAGGAGAATGGGGTGAACTTTGGGGCTGAAGAGTACAAGGCACATTTCGATGCCTCTCACTGGCTGCAGGGTGTGGAATGGTATGAGCATTACAGGCGAGAATCTCAAGTCACACCCCTGATGCCTGTCAATCTCTACAGGGTGGGACATTATGGTCAGAAACCCTAATGCCTCAGGCGTTCATTGGCATTTTCACTCCAAATTTTCAACATGGGTTTTTTGTGACCCCACACCTTATGAACAGTGACAATATCAATTAACTAGCAGCTGATTTTGCAGAGCGACTACGCCATTTGGCACCACAGGTGCGAAAACACATTTCGAACAGGATGTGAAAAATGACAGCTGTACTGTTCATGAGGAGGTGCAAAAAATGGCAATGTTGAAAATCTGTAGTGAAAATATAAAAAAAACTGGTGAAGTCACGAGCGTGCATAGAAACTGTGCAATGCACACCGATAATGCAATTAGTTTGGGGATTTTTTACAGCAGATTGTCATCACAGGCATTTTGGAACCTCCGCTCATGAACAGTGTCATTGTGATTTTCTTAATCTGTCCCGAACAGTGATTTCTCACAGCGACCACGTATTTTTTCGCTGGAAGTGCGAAAACACATTTCGGCCATGGTGTGAAAAGTAACAGCTGGACTGTTCATAAGGAAGTGTGGAAAAATGGCAGTGGTGAAAATCTGGACTGAAAATATTAGAAATCAATGAATTTACGAGGATGCATGGAAACTGCGTAATGGTTGCTCATAACACAGTCATTTTACGGACTTTTTTCACCAAATTTTTAACATAGCCATTTTAACACCTCTGTTCATGAACAGTGTCACTGTGATTTTCTTAATCTGTCCCGAACATTGATTTTGCACACCGACCGCACCATTCTGCGTTACATGCGCGGAAACACATTTTGGGCAAGATGTGAAATATAACAGCTATGCTGCTCATAAGGAGGTGTGGTTAAATGGCAATGTTGAAAATCTGGAGTGAAAATATTGAAAATTTGCAAACTTACGAGCGTGCGTAGGAACAGTGCAACCCATGCTCGTAAAACAGTCATATTTTGGAATTTTCACATAATTTTCAACATTCACGGTTTTGGGAGCCTACCTCATGAACTGTAACACTGTCATTTTGTAAATTGGTCCAGAAAGATGGTTCCGTGGAATGACCGCGAAATCACCTTTCAGGGCCAATTAACAAAATGACAGTGACAGAATTCATGAGGTGGGGTCCCAAAAACCTCATGTTGAAAATTTGGTGAAACAATTCCCAAAATTGTCTGAGATATGCATCAAAGTTGAAAAAACCCTATTTATTCCACTATACAGGTTACCGGCATTTCCTCAGTTTGCGGTCAGCTTTGAAGAGTGCAGACGTATTCCGGGTCCACCGAAGATCGTTGCGCCAGACTCTTGAGGTAAGTATGGGGTGAGATGGGAGTGTGGGGAGGGAGGGTGCACAGAGGGTGGGCACGGGTTGGGGGCGGGGGGTCAGGACAGTCAGCGAGGGAAGGTTTTTTTCTGCAGGTTTTTTTTTTCTTAGACAACACGGAACTTGTGCCACACTGGGGTGAGCTCCCAACATGGCAGCTGGAAGGCTTTTTGGGGGGGCAGTGGAGGCGACAGGTGATTGGGCACCCCCATCGGCCATACGGACTGTTGCCACACTGGGGTGGCTCCCAGCATGGCACCCGGTAGTTTGTTGGTGGGGAACAGTGGAGCCGATGGGGGATTGGGCACCCCCATTGGCCATATGGACTTTTGCCACACTGGGTTGGGCTCCCAGTGTGGCACCTGGAACTCTGTTGGGGGGGAGCGCAGCAGAGCCAGTGGGGAATTGGGCACCCCGGTCGGCCATACAGTGTAGGCGCGTGGGGAAGCTCTTGAGCACGCAACATGCATGTGTGTGTGTGGGGGGGAGCGCATGAGCATGCACTATCTTATCGCTGCTCACTGAAGTGGAGCTCTCTCTTTCGACTGTACAGCACTGCATTTTCAACTGCTGTCATAGACAGCTGCAGCATTCATTGGTGAACTATGGCCGCACCTGCAAACACACTGACTGAATTGGAAGACAGGGTGCCACACCTACAAAAACTCGGATGATGGCACTATGTTTCTTGCACATGCATGCAAGCAAACATAAAAATTCAGTCTGTGATGCCAATGTACTCTTAAAGAACTACTAACGCCT
This sequence comes from Neoceratodus forsteri, assembly GCA_016271365.2. Taxonomy (NCBI): domain Eukaryota; kingdom Metazoa; phylum Chordata; order Ceratodontiformes; family Ceratodontidae; genus Neoceratodus; species Neoceratodus forsteri. The sequence goes on from CM057458.1 coordinate 563,221,040, forward strand.
CAAAGAAAACTTTAAAAAACATAACAATTAGGTACAATTCAGTTTCATTCCATATATATTCTATAGATTTCTCATCTCCTTCATTTATTACTGAGGAAATTTGCATGAATACATGAACTTTAACCCTTAGAGTTCATGTGCCTCTTTAGCTTACTCCCTATTAAAAGTCATAATCCTCTGTTGCGACTTCACAATCTGTTGCCATGGGAGTAACTGTGATGTCACAAGCAGGGACTTATGGCATCAGGTAGGAAGAAAGCAACAGGAATAGATGAACTGTTTAGGAGCAAAGATCCTGTCATATTGCAGATCACCTTAGTAATAAATAATGGAGAGGAGACATATAGAACTAATGTGAAATAGAAGTTAAACTATGTCTGAATATTATTTTTTGTTAAAGTTCTCTTGAAAGCATCAGCTACTCTTTAAAATCAAGTTCTGCCACCAGACTTATGAAAATGTCAGAATGCATCCCTTAGAGCAACTGAATGAATCATATTCTCTAAGAAATGCGAGTCACAAGAAACAGGGACCCTGGTTTTCCATTTTTACCGGTAACACCGGTAACAATCACGGAATCCTGCTTGGTTTACGGATTTTGAATTCTTGTACCAGTGCCTCACGGAAATTCATGTCACTGCACAGAATCTCTAAGATTTCAGCATCTTTTTTAATTTGTTTTAATTTTCTCTTTCTGTATCCCCTTCTCACAACATCAGTCTCCACTTTTCAGAGATCCCTAGACTGGGTATCCCTTAGCTTCACCCCCTGGTATCACTCATGAGCTCCTGTGGTCCTGTCCCTATCCTGCCTGGATTGTGTCCCCCCAGGTGGGAAGGGAGGGAACCCCAGGTCTCCCATCTACACTCCCTTAGTGTGTGTTGGGCAGATCAGTGGGTCCCTCATGGAGCCTGGTTATGAAGTCTGGGGTACCTGGGTCCCTTCTGCCAGTGGCCAATGTGATGTGATTGTTCCTGGTTTTCTGGTCTCTGTCCCTGAGGGCACCAGCACTAGAGGAGATCCAAGGAGGTAGGTCACATAGAGACATGCCATTGCTCCAGATCCTGGCTAGCATCCTCCCCTCCCCTCCTGATCACTGTGCAGCACCATTGCATCACCACCCGTGGTCACGCAGGTGGTGGTAAAGCAGCAGGACCTGCAGCCCACCCTCCCTGGCGGAGGAGGAGAGCAGCCCCCCAGGTGCTCGATCCTACTCCCCTGGCCAGACCTCCAGCAACCCGAGTTCACTTCTGACCCTGGGTCGCTGGCAGTGCAAGCAATAGTGCTACCGTAGTGCCAGCAGGCTGACCCAGATTTCAGCATCTTAAAATGAATGCTGCTGTGCTTTGCATTCTTTCTGCTTTGCTGCATATAGAGTTAGTAAGGAAATCACCTGCACTGCTTTGTTGTAATCAGCCATTCAGTTTAACCACCCATGCCTAGTGGTTAGAATAACAAACAGTGAATGAACTGGGTACATCCAGCAGACTTGGGTTTGATTCCCACAACCTCCACTTGCATACTTTGTGACTCCAAGCAAGTCACTTAACCTCCCCATTGCTTCTAGGTCACTCCTGAAAACAGACAGTTTTGCCTAGTGAGCCTTACCTGCTTTACTAAGAATATAAAAAAATACCAATATATGTTTACTACATCATAGAATAGTAGTCAGGGTACCATGTAATTTACCTGGGTTTTACTTGGGCTGAAATGATTTTGTATAGGTAAAGATAAATGTTCAGATATGTTTTATGTGTTTTATAAGCTTGTTTTTAGATTGTAGTCAGGTTTTTATTGTATTCTTTGCATATAAGCATCTAGGTTGCAGATTGTAAAATGCAGGATCACTGTTACCAACTAGCTTATTCAAGTTTATAATCAGTAGGGCCATCCAAAATTCTCAGTTGTTTGAATGAAAACTAGTCTGAATGAAAGTGTGTTCACAAAGAAGAAACTGCCTTACTACTTATGAAAAGACTTCGCAGTTAGCACCCCATTTAGGTGAATTGGATCATTTGCAACTTTTCTCCCATCTGCTGTTTCAGTCTCAGTGACAACAGAAAGTTTTCTGATAAACTGCTTCAACAAAAAGCAAATGTTAAATATTTAAGTGTACTTATGTTTGGCCAGTGGATTTTGGAAAGCACAGTCAATGACATACAGAAGGTAAGACCACTGGGGCTGTATGATGCTGGTGGGCAGAGTAGTGCTCAATTCTCATCTGAACAAAGACATGAAAATTGGGAGACACCTTTTTCATGGACACCAAGTAAAAAAAAAGCATCCACATGTCTGGCAGATACATAAATCCATTTGAACATCATCCACTAATCACTTGTGAGTTTTTTAGGTGAAGACACTTTATTTCAAAGAAGCAAATTCAAGCAGTTCTTTTTTGCTCTTCCTACCCCCTGGCAATTCACTCCTTTAGGCCTGCCAAACCCCCCCTACCACTGCTGCTGAGTCCTGACCACCATCCACTGCCCCTTACTGCTGTGCTACCAGGTAACCCAAAGTAACCCTTCATTGAGTGGGCCACTACCCCGTGGGAGGCTACCAAGGGAGGAGAATTGTCCTAAAGAGCTTCCTGTGTATCCTGGGCATGGCAGGGGTCAGAACAGACACATGTCTGGGGCTTTCTGCTTAAGGAGGAACCAACAGCTGTCCTTCAGTTGGTCAGCAGGTGTTTTCCCATTTTCTTGGAAGCGTGACGAGCCACATGATGTCGAGGCACAAGCCGATGTCCATCACGCTCCCTCCTGCAGTGCGGGCTGACATGTTGTTATGCCTCTGGCCTCCACCAGGTGCCAGCAAATGCTGAGACATGAACCCACCCTCCCTCATAGGAGAAGGTGAGTGGTCATTGGACACTCAAGCCTTCACCCACCAGCTGGCCCTCCAACACCCAAGTCTGTTCCCTAACCCTGGTCAGCTGTGTCACAGGCAGAAATCCAATTCAGGCAGTTAAATTATAGATAGGAAAAAACAAAGGTAGTCCACCTTAGCAGTGATGGCTCAGATTTATTGACATCTGAATTCTAACAAGCAAAAAGACCAAGTCATTTGTAACTTGTGCATGTGGGATGTGGGTGTTGAAGAAAGGGGATCATAGTGCTGTCACTACTGCCATCACCCCAGAGGGATGTTGACTGCATTGTTGCTACTGCCATCACACCAAAGGGGTGGGGGCTGTAGTGCTTCTGCCATCTCCACTGGTGGATGGGGAATGTAGTACTGCTGCTGTCCCACCTGAGGGATGGGGGCCATAGTGTTGATACTGCCATCACACCTGAGGAATGGTGAACGTAGTACTGCTGCCATCACACCTAAGGGATGGGGGCCACAGTGCTGCTGCTTCTGTCACACCTGAGGGAGGGAGGGAGGTCGTAGTGCTTTTGCTGCTGCCATCACACCAGAGGGATGGGGGCCATAGTGCTGTGTTGGTGTTGCCATCATACCTGAGGGATAGGGCCGTAGTGCTGCTTACATCACACCTTAGGGTTGGGGGCTGTAATGTTGCTGCTGTCATCACATCTTGTACCTAAAATAACTTTAAATTTGTGCAAGGATGGAAGGATGTGTAATAGTGGAGGTCTAAATTGCTAAAATGCATGTTAACAGAGTAAAAAATTGTTAAATAAAGTACACAAAACCAAACACCGGTAAAACCAGATTTTGGCTTAGCAGACACCGGTGACAATACCGTTTTTTACAATGTGCAAAATGGAATATGCCCTTTCTCAATCCCGGTAAACCAGTGTCCCTGACAAGAAATTCCACAGAATCAACTAATTTTTTATCAAGAGAACAGTTGAAATCTGCCCCCAAGATTATGTGTCCAGCAAGGTGTAAGAAGGGGTGTATCTCTTTAAACACCTCAATTCTTTTTGATTGTAACTGGGGGGCAAAACATTCATATGCCAGAAATTATGTTCCTGCCAAGAAATATTCAATAATATTGCCCTGCCTGGGACAACATCAATCAGTTCTTGAGCAGTAACATCTATTCCCATAAAAGTAATTCCTACTCCAGAGCAGGAATCCTCCCTTAGAGATGAAGAATAACTCCCCTTCCCGAATTTTTTAGTTTGAGCCACATCCTCCAGATTCCTGGTATCCTGAAAACCACAGATACTGTAAGTAAGTAAATAAGTAAGGTTTTATTACTTAAGTGCCTTGAGGAAAGGAGGGAGAGGGGGGACATGATAGAAATGTTTAAGTACTTTAGTGGAATTAACAAAGTCCAAGAGGGTAGCATCTTTCAGAAAAAGAGACGTGCAAGAACAAGAGGACACAGTTTGAAGATAGAGGGGGGACAGCTCAGGGGCAATGTGAGGAAGTATTTTTTCACAGAGAGGGTGGTGGATGCATGGAACAGCCTTCCTGAGGAGCTTGTGGGGTCTAAAACTGTGGGAGAATTCAATAATGCATGGGACAGACATAAGGCAATTTTTGTGGGGGGTAGGAAGAAATAGGCTGTTAGTTAAATAGGATCTGCAGCTTATCCTCTAGGTAGGGAAATGGGCAGACTAGGTGGGCCAAGTGGTCCTTATCTGCCATCAAAGTCTATGCTTCTATGTTTCTATGTTTCTATTTCCCTGGAGCTCAGAGCACTGTACAGAATACAGGCAAATGATAAAAGATTATACTTAGTGCAAAAACATATAAACCATCTTCATTAAATAGACAACAAATGAAAAGGGGAAAAATACTACACCCAAAGGCTTCTCTAAAAAGGTACACCTTCAGACCCTGTTCAAAGGCTTCCACCGAAGGGGGGGCCTTCCTCAAAGACCTAGGCAGCAAGTTCCACAGGACCGGTGCCCCCATCTCAAAGGCATGACCGCCCAATATTTTTAGCCAGGCCCTGAGAACCACTAGGAGGCCCTCCGTGGCAGAGCGGAGAGAGTGCAAGGGGTGGGTAGGAGTCATAAGGTCTCGCTGATGGCCTGGACCCATACCGTACAGGGCCTTGTAGGTGAATAAACCTACCTTGAAGAAGTTCTTTCACCTTACTGGCAGCCAGTACAGGCCACATAGAATTGGGGTCACATGACATGACCTTGGAAGACTCGTCTGCAACCTGGATTGTACCCCAAGGACTGGGCTGCTGAAAAGGTAATCAGCTTCTTCCTCGCATTTTTAATACCATTGGTATTAACATTAGCACATTTTAAGGTAAAGCTCTCCATCACAAAAAAAAAGAAGACAGCACTCAAAAAATGCCCTCATATTTGTATCCGTCTACTAGTCCTACTCCTCATATGCATCTGCTGTGGCCCACCCTCATTATTATTATTAGAGACACTTTCTTCAGCCTCAGAGAACAAATTGGGCTGTGAGGAGGCTAAAGAGGTGCCATCTGATTCCTCCCGATCTGTATCCCCCATGAGCCACCTTTCTGGAAGTGATCAAACCTGTTACTCAGGGTCACTGGATCTTTTTCCTGGTGTTTAGGTCTTGATTGTCTACCACCAGAATAACATCTCCTTATACTCCAGAAGGAAGAGTTGTCCTTAAAAGGGACTGGAGGAGGAAGTGGGGGGCATTTTTGCATCTAGAGCAAGGGCTGCAGCAGAATCTGCCTCAAGCACCTGAGGAGCTGTATCTGGTACCACGTCAGGTGAAACCCTCTGACCCAACATTAAGGCTAGATGATTCTAACATCTCTGAGTCAGCTTGAGGCTGTGGTTGTGGCATAGCTCCCAGATTAGCTTCAGAAATCACAGCAGTGGGAAGATAGAAAGGTGGAGCTGGAGGTGCAAGTATAGTACTCTGTGCCCTGTCCAAAATGTTATCCTGATTCACAGGCCCGGAACAGTTATGTGCACTCACAAGGGCAATTTTTAGAAGTGTGACCCCTTTCCTCACATTTCATTATGTTCTCAGATTTCATACTCACATGACCAAAACCCACATACATCCGACAGCACAGCCTGTCACAGGCATTGCTCAAGTGAGTTTGTGCACCACACATGTAACAAGCCTTAGGCTGGCCTGGATAAAACAATATACCCCTATCCCCACCAGTGAAAATAAAATTGTTAGGTAAATGGGAAATGCCCTTATCTGTTTGATGTAATTTAACACTGACTTTCTATCCTCCAGTCACAACTGTTCATCGTCAAAAATTGACTGTGTTCTTGCCAGAACCTTGCAACATTGCTGAAGCAAGTACATGATGTGCACCACATGTACACCTTCATTACAAAAAAGGACAGTAAGAGTTTTATATATGAGTTTAGTTACAGGGATGGCCTGGAAAGCCTGCCATAAAGGTATATTTTTCAAATTTGAATAATGTTTCCAGAAATTATCCAAAGCAGTTATAGTTTTAAAACTAATGTCAAATATAGATTCCCCTGAGACATGAATCAGAGCATATACTGTATATACCCTGGGCTGGAATTTTAAAGATTCCTTCAATAAAGCACAACCCACAAAAGATCTCTCAGGAAAATCGTCACTGCCTCCTCTGTACTGCAAATGTACAGCATTACATCTCTGCTGGTTCTGCACATTTGGCAAAGAAGTCTTATCATCCAAAAATGTGGGAGTTCTGTGGCCAGCTCATCCCTGGGAGGCTGACCTGGCCTCTTCCTCTGATTTAGAGGATGAACGTTCCTCAGTAAGACCACTAGTAGAGTATCCGGTTTCATGTTGCACAGAAGACAATTCAGTCTCCTCAGTAATAGGAACATTTGGGGAAACTACAGGAGCCATGTTCAGGGTATCATTTTGCCCAGCAGGAAATAAGACTGTAAGAGCAGAGGGCATATGTAAAGAAGTAAGAATTTTCAGTGCTTCTGGGGTGAAAAATTCAGTTACCTGATGTCCTATACCAGAAATCTCAGTTTCACACAAGGCTGAGAGCCAGTAAGCCAACCATTGTGAGCCATCTGGGGATAATGACCACCCTGCATTAATAAGGGCAGCCACAACATAGGGAGGAAAATCTTTAGCCAAGTGTCTTTGTGGGAAAGCTGCAATTACAGACCTCCTCCTTGCTCAAGGAAGATCTTCTCCTGACCCCTCAGCCAGTGTGCCTTCTTTCACTAAGCACTCAGTCTGTATAAATGCAGCCCATGCAACCACCAAATGTTCAGACTGATTAGTACAAATCTTGCCAGCAGCTGGCAAAGAAAGACCACCCAACTGCCAAGTTTAGCCCTTTGAGTTTTTTTCCGTTTTCCTTTTCCCACTATTCTGATCTTGGCCTGGCCACTCCCAGAAGCTACCGGCTCTGGCACTGTCAGTACTGGAGCTTCTTGAATCTTAGGAAGAACTCTCACACATTGTCCATTACCAAATGCAGCAGCCACAACATCCAAAACACAAGCAGTAGCAGCCGCGAAATCCTCGGAACTGTCAGGCATACCAGACGCTGTGTCCTGGAATGCCAGAAATTGGTTGTCAAAACCAATTGTGACAGCCTTCACCTAGGTTGTCATCTGACACTGTGCTAAGAGTAGTGCGTTCCATTCAGTAAACTTTCTTTCTTCTTCAGCCATTAGTAGACTAGACTACTTATCCTCCGATTCTTTTTCCAACATAGCCTCTGCAGTAAGGGCTAAGGGTTTGGGTCCCAGGCCAGAAATCTCTGGAGTTTCAGGTATTACTTTGGCAACCATTTGGTCAGCTACTTCAACAACAGATTCAGGTACTGAAAGCTTTTGCACAGAAACTTCCCTGGAACTTCAGATGAGGAGGGAGGGAGGTACACTCCTCCATCCTGCCAGCCACATCCACCTACATTTCCAAGGGCTCATTCTCCATCCAGAAAGTGGAGAATGCCCCTTACCTCCAAAAAAAGTAAGGATTTTCCCCCATGTCATAACTAACATTATACAATGGCAAGAAAGAAGCTTGAGCTGTCATTGGTCACTGTGGGACTGGACCCGTGGTGTTATCCTGGCATAACACCATGGCTCTAGTGCCAACACAGGGATGACCGCATCTCACTGTACAACATATATCTCTCCGCTGCCTACATGCAGCTTTCGTGGTACAGTACCTGCTTTGCCAGTCGGCGCTTCCCTCGCACACCCGGAAACCCACCCCCACCACAGACGATAACCCCAGAAATGAAACCCACACACATCACAACAAAACAAGTATTCATATTTTTTGTTTTAAAAAACAAATTCTAGCCCCATACAGAAAGCGAGCAAGTGCCCAGTGTTGAAAGGAAATACAAATCAGATTATTGGAACTCACCGCGACTGTCACTTCGCTTCACTTGTAAATGCACTTTCTTCCTCTCCTTCTTAAAAGCACTTTGTATAACATCTCCTACCTCCATGCAGGCATCTGGAAATGAGCTTCTGGCTGGCAGTAACTCAGTTGACTGGGGCGAGGGGGACGGGGACGGAGACCTACAGAAAGTGAGCCCTTAGGCCAGTTAGCGAGCGAGTCAGCAACGACATTTTCACAAAGTCACGGCGGCGCTCACTCGCTCACTCGTAAATACACTTTTTTTTCCTTATCAAATTGTAAACAGAGTCAACCCTAAGAGGATGCTTTGTAAACAGAGTGAACACTAACAAAGATTGCTACATCTCTATCTACTGGCTAAAGTAGAAATCTGCACTATTTTCTCATAATGTAATCCTACTCACTGCAAAAAATAGTAAAAAATATATATTTTTTTAATATTTGTTCTATCCCTTTTTTTCACTTTTTACAATTGAGCCATTGTATAATCGGAATAATGCACTCCAGGGTGTGTGTCGTGCTGGGATAACACCACGCCTGGCATGTTGGACGCACTTGGCCTGCGGCCTCGTGCCCAACCATGCCAGGCCTGGCATTATCCCAGCATGACACACACCCTGACGTGCATTATTCCTTTATTCTCACTGTCAATAAAACCAATCCGTTCAACTCATCCCACAGGATGCAATTGGCTATCATAGCTTGGTGTGCCTTTCCTGGTAAAATAAAATTACAAGTGAAGCTTTGTGAGTAACACTGCCTATTGGGTTGTATGAAAATCAACCACAACTATAAATCCCATCTGTTCTACAACACCACCAGCCCCTGTAGGAGTTATATTAAAGCAGACAGCCTGACAGAGGCACAGCAAAAGATGAAGTGCCATACTTAATGTGGCAGTCATGAAGGAGAAGCACAGTGGGAAAACAGTCTGTGGCTCATCCAGTGACTGCTAGACATTTGGATGTACACTCATGATCTGAAGGTGGGCATCTTTGTGATGGACAGTTGTAGTAACATGGTGAAGGTGATGAATGATGGGAAGTTTCCTCGTGCACTTTGTTTTGCACAGCCTAAATCTGGTGATGAATCCTGTACTCAACAAAAATGCACAGTTAAAGAAACATCTGACAGTGTATGAGACATCACTAGATATCATTCCCCCAAATGCAATGAGCCCCTCTGCAGCATTGCTTAATTAAAGATGTTTCAACATGGTGGAACGCCATCTTTTATATGGCCAAGAGACCATGGGGGGGCATAAGTCTTGTTCTCAGCATTGAAGTTTAACTATGACATAGCTCAGCACAGGGCTTGGTGGTCTTAGTGGATTGAGTACTCTGTCACACCACCACAAACACTCCAATACCCATCAGTGGCATGTCAACACCACCTGGCACAAGTAAACTAGAGAAATAAATCTTCATTGCTGACCCCAAGGTTTTTTTATCCTCTCATTTGTAGTCTGCTTTGCTCCATGCCAGTGACTGCACTAAGAACCAAACATAATTTGGCTGAATTCTCAAAGTTGAACCCAATTCATTAGACTTTACTCAAAGACAACCAGAGTGTGCCAATGGCTCACTTCTCTCACTCTTAGTTGTGGATGTCTGGGGAGAGAGAGAGAGAGAGAGAGAGAGAGGTGCCATTTGATGGCAGGGACTACTTGGCTTGAGATAGGCACAGAGAACAGGGTGCAGCTCAATGCCAGAGATTATTTGGGTTAGGGAAGAGTGACCAAGGGTGCCACTGGATTCCAGTAACTGCTTAGAATGGGGATGTGGAGAAGAAAGGGATATCCCTGGACACTAGGGACTACTTGACCGGGGCATGGAAAAACAGAGCAAGTGTTACTTGATGCCAGGGATTACTTGGACTGAGATAGGCTGTAAGGGGTGAGACTCAATGACCACTAGGAACTACTCAGCTGAAAAAGTTAAAAATAATTTTCAAAAAAAGACTAAAAAATATTTGCAAAGGGCTATAGTTAGAGTGTAGCAGAAAGCCACAAAAGTAGGTATGCAAAGTTAGGGTCAAAAGTCCTTTAAAACTTCCTTATTGCTTGTTGTTCCTCAGAGTTTGAATGATTTCTTGATGCAGCATAGGTGTTATCTTAACTTTGGCACCCTCTCTCAAAACATTGCTTTATTAGTATATTTTAATGCCTTGAATGATAGTACAAAAGTCTGGGTAATGCTGAATCTGCTCACTTGATTAAAGCTACAGTATACAGTCAGTGCTCTCAATAAAAGACAATAAAATCTTAATAAAACTCATCACACAGTAACTAACCTCCCATTTATCTCACATCACAGTTCATGCATATTTCAATGGATGGCACTTATTCTAAAATGATCTCTTCTTTGTATCAATCTGCCAGTTTATGAAGTTGCTTCACTGAGTTTTGCTATAGCTTATTCAAATATTCACTATCGTTATTGGTGCCAGTTTATCATATCACAGACGTGTGGCAATATCTATTTGAAATGAGCTCTCTACTCCAAGAAATCAATAAGTCTGGGGACAGGTTAAACAGCATTAGATCAGACATGCAGTTGAGAATGTCAGCACTACAGGGTTCCAGATATAAAGATGTGTTCATTCACCCAGACATGTAGACTGCATCAGTCAGAAACTGTAGCATAAAGAGGGTCATGGCCTGACCGCCGACCAGAACAGATGCATGGTGGCAAAGCACTGGTCATGGAGTTACTTTAACAGAAAACCACTGATTGTACCTTTTTACCTTACTATCTTGCTAAATTGTGGGCTGGTGCAGTTAAACCATTAGTCAGTTGGACAAAATTAAAGATGTGAAAACACAGAAACCAACCAACCATGAAACCAACAAAAATGAATGCCCAAATAGCTAAGGTAGCCTCTGAGACAGAGTTGAAGGGCACCCGGGGGAGGGGAGCTGTCTCTGTCCTCCTTGCTTGCAGCAATTATATCTCTCAACAAACAGATGAAGGAAATGAATGCAAGGCAGCTCTACCTGAGAAAAAAGCAAAGCAGCCCAATCAGATGCAACAAAGGCAGGAGAGAGGGCAGATAAGCAAGTGTTACTTGTACAAGCTCCTTCTGGGAGAAAGAGATCCTCAGAGCTTGGATGGAACAGTTGCAGAATTTCTCCAAGACTGCTCATTTGAGATTCCTTTGGCTACCGAAGCAATAGAGGGTGGAAACCTGAAACCATTTTTGGAAGGCTAGTTATGGGGCATGCTTGTTTGTTAAAGACTATCAACATCAACAAGCTTACTGAAATCAATCTAAGGACCACACCTGCAGTGGAGGGCACTGTCTGTATGGTTTTATTGATTACTGGGAGTAGTAAGGAGGAAGATGAGCTCCTAGAAGCAGCAAAAATAACTTGAGGAATTAAACATGGGTGATGCCCAAATTAAACTTTTTCCAGACCTCAGCTACAATACCAGGAAAGGTGGAAGGTGTCTGATGGGGTGGGAGGAAAATCCAGAGAATATTTGGGGGTAAACCACTGTAAGCTACTACCTGATCATTTAAAAATTCATTATAGAGTTCACACATACAGTACTTATATTCTAACCCCACCAATGCAGGGAACACCACTGAAAACATTAACATAGAAACAAGTGCTCAGCCAGGGTGAATAAGGGTGAATTAGAGCCAGACTTGGACATTTGAACAGATGATATAAGGAGAGAAACTGTATGGTCCACTGTGTGTACACCTTTTACAATTGTTTGTTTCAGTTGACTGTTTAACTGTGTATGGCTATATATATAGCTGCTCAAGTGTACCTATGGTAAAGGGGTCAGTGCTGTTGGAGCTAACTGCTGTAACAAATAGCTAAGGGGAAGATGGCTAAAGGATGTATTTACAGTGAAGGTATGTAGGTGGTAGTAGTCTCCAAGGGAAACATACAAACAGGTGGGAGGATTAAGAAAGGGAAAGCAGGAGACACAAACTAGTTTCAGGGAAGCAAAAGAGGCATAAAAGTACCATGAAAGTAGGAAGTGGGCAGACGGGTAAAGCAAGCTTGCTTAGATACTAAGCAAGGGAAGATCAGGAGAGTGGCACAGGGCAGTGGTTGTGATGCCACAGTTTTTTGGGACTTCTTCTGTAGACTGAGGTGCTGCTGCATATGTACTTATCTCCCTGCATTGTAGGCACAAGTTGCTGAACTCTGAGCAGAGCTGGCATGGGTACGGCAAACCTTCTGCCCCACGCAGAAGACACCAAATCAACTACTTCTCCCCCACATGATGCCCATGTAGAGGCAGATCGGATGAACCCTGGTGGGCTATGGGAGGTTGGGGGTAGGGTGCACATTCCTCTGCCTATACCAGTGCAGAGCACCTTTATTACTGTCAGAAAGGGGCAAGCAAGAGGAGGTACCCATCACTGTGGTAAGGGATGAGTTGGGGATCCTCAGAAGGGGAGGCTGTGAAGAGGAAGTGAGAAGCCATTAGCCCAAGAAGAAGCAACTACTGGTAGGGGACTCTATTGTGAGTGGGCTAAACTTGGGAGCTGGGAGGGAAGGATTGGGAGGGGGCATGCATAAGCAGTGCTTCAGTGTGCAGGGTTCAAGAGCATATTCAGAGGATTGCTAGGGCAGCGGGAGCTGGGAAGGAGCTAGACTATCATTGTCCATCTTGGGAAAATAAAATGACCTGGCAAGATAGAAGGTAGGAATAGTGCAGGGGAACTTCAGGGAGATGGGGAGAGGCCTAAAGCAGGTAGCACACACAGTGGCTTTTTCTGAGGTTCTACTTTAGTACAGCCAGAGAGAGGAAGGGGCACACCACACCTGGGTATTTAACAACTAGTTAAAGGCATTGTGAATGGAGGAGGTTTTTGGCTATATCAGAGACTGAGGACCAACCTTGGAGATATGGGCCTCTATAGGACACTGTGGCACAGGAGCTAGCACAACAATACTCACCCAAATCAGGAACCAAAACTAAACAAGCACAAAGGAAATCCAAAAACCTTCTGATCATAGGAGACTCCATGATTCGGGGAGTTGATACCCATCTCCAGCCAGGGGTGATGGTCAGATGTCTCCCAGGTACATCAGCATGGAGAGACACTGACCGCATTGCTAAAATTGTTCACAAAGCAGGAGAAAACATTGATGTCCTAGTACATAGGGACTAATGATCTCGCCAGCCGGTCAGTTGTGGAGACCAAGGAACACCTGACTAGGCTGGGTGACAAACCATCATCTATTTCGTCCGCATCTCCTTCTCTGAGATCCTGCCAGTCTGGGAGAAGGGAGCAGATGGACGGAAGGTCAGAGAAGGGAGATAGGGAGCTAAACACGTGGCTCAAAGACTGGTGCCAGGAAAAAGGACACAGATTTGTAGGAACTGGCAACAGTTCTGGGAGCGAAAGTTCTTTAAATTTGATGGACTGCATCTGACTAAAGAGGAGTCAGTGCATTGGGCAGAAGTTTGAGCGCTTTGCAGAATATTTAAACTAGCAAATGGGAGGGTGCAGCACCCATACGTCGAATGGAAGAACACCCCTCCCCCCTCAGCTAGTGGTCAAACAGGAATTCAGCGTGTTTGCCGTTCATTTGCATCACCAGGTAAGAAAAAAGGTTTGTCTCCCCATACGATGCACAGGGGTAATGCCAAACTTCACCCAACAACTAACACGCCAAAATCTGGCCAATGGAAAATCATGTACACAAATGCTCACAGCCTGGGAAATAAGATCCCAGACCTGCAGGCAATTATGTCAGAGGCTAAACTGGACATAGTAGCAATTAGTGAGACGTGGTTTACCAGTAACCACACTTGGGAGACTTCAGTACCTGGCTATGTATTGTTCAGAAGAGACCGAGGTGCAAAAAGGGGAGGGTATCCTGTATGTTAATGAAAATATCAAAGCTACAGAAATTCAGAATACACAAGGAGCCAGAAGAACTGTGGGTCACCCTGGAAACAGGAAATGGGAGAGCCATAAGAACTGGGGTTGTCTACAGGCCCCCAGACCAGAGGGAGGACATAGACACATTACTGTTAGAAGATATACAAAACATGACAGCTAAAGGGGAGGTTCTGATAATGGGAGACTTCAACATGCCAGATACAGATTGGTCAATACCAGCAGGAACATCTGCCAGAACTAGACTCATAGTGGATTCCCTGCAGGGGGAGGGCCTCAAACAACTGGTACAGCAACCCACAAGAGACAGGGCTATCCTAGATCTAGTACTGACTAACAAAGAAGGGATCACAGATCTCCAGGTAGAAGGTCACCTGAGACAGTGACCATCACATGGTATGGTTCAATTTGGCTACTACATCTAAATCATCCCATTCAAAGCAAAAATATGGGACTTCAGAGGAGCTGACTTTGATAAGATGGCCAACAGAGTTAAGCTAGCCCTGGCAAAAGAACACAGGTGAGGTACAGGCAAAGTGGGCAAGCATTAAGGATACAATACTTGAAGCAACATCCCATTGTGTTAGACAGAAAAGGAAGTGCAAAAGAAGAAGAAACCACTTGGTTCTCAAATACAGTAGCAGAAAAGGTCAGAGCCAAAAGGCTGGCCTTCAGAAAATATAAGGAACACAGCGGGATGAAGATAGGGAGGCATACCAAACTGCCCTAAGGGAAGCAGGTAAGGCAGTAAGGCAGGCAAAGTCCCAAACTGAGGAAACACTAGCACTAACAGTAAAGAAGGTGACAAGACTTTCTATAGATACATTAGTGAAAGGAGAAAGTCCAGAGGGGTATTGCTAAGTTTAATGGAGAAAAGGGAGCATGTGAGGAGGAGGACCTGTAAAGGCATCTATCCTAAATAGATACTTTTTGCTCAGTATTTACTGAAGAGAAGGTAGGGCAGGGCCACAGCTCAGCATCATGGACACAGGGGAGGGAGGTGAGCACTACTCCCTCACAAAAGAAAGGGTCCTACAAGAGCTCAAGCTCAGGGTGGATAAGGCAATGGGACCTGATGGCATACATCCCAGGTACTTAAGGAGCTGAAGGAGGAACTAGCAGAGCCATTAGCAGAATTGTTTAGTGAGTCTCTGAGCACAGGAGAGGTCCCAGAAGACTGGAGAAGGCTCATGTGATCCCACTCCACAAGAGTGGTAGCAGGAGAGGAGGGAACTACAGACCAGTCAGTCTTACCTCAGTAGTGGGCAAGATTATGGAGGCACTCCTTAAGGAAAGGATAGTGCAACACCTGGAATCCATAGGGCACAGGATCCAAGACAGCATGGGTTTACAAAGGAAGGTCCTGTCAAACTAATCTCATAGATTTCTTTGACTGAGTAACCAGAGTGGTGGACCAAGGGGAGCAGTTGATGTCAGCCTACCTTGACTTCCAGCAAAGCTTTTGACACTGTTCCACATAGAAGATTGATAAATAAGCTAGGTAGGCTGGGGTGGGTCAGAAGTTGGTCAACTGGGTGGCAAACTGGTTGACTGGCAGAAAACAGAGAGTGGTGGTAAATGGTATACAGTCAGAAGAGATGCAAGTCACAAGTGGGTACCTCAGGGATCAGTCCTGGGGCCAGTCCTATTCAACATCTTCATTAGTGACCTCGCAGATGGACTAGAGGGTAAGGCTTGTCTGTTTGCAGATGACACCAAGATCTGCAACAGAGTAGATGATCAGATGGGGTGGGCAGAATGAGAAGAGATCTGGATAAACTAGCAGAATGGTCAGAAGAGTGGCAACTGATTTAATGCAAAGAAGTGCAAAATCATGCACATAGGGAAGAGAAACCCTGAAGCCACTTACAGGCTGGGAGGGAGTTGCTAGCAGTCACAAAGGAAGAAAGAGACTTGGGCATCATCATCACTGATGACCTAAAATCATCAAGCAGACCTCTAAAGCAGTAGTAAGGCTAGGGGGTGTTAGGGTGTATTAGTAGAGGTATCACAAGTCGTAAGAGAGAGGTAATAATCCCTCTGTACAAGACATTGGTTAGGCCCCATCTGAGTACTGCGTGCAGTATTGGAGGCCACACCTTCACAAGGACATTAACCAAATTGAGGCAGTCCAGAGAAGGCAACAAAATGGTGCAGGGACTGCATCAGAAGACATATGAGGACAGATTAGCAGAGCTCAATATGTATACCCTTGAGCAAGGAGGAGAGAGTGATATGATCGAGACATTTAAACACCTTAAGGGCATAAACAAGGTGAAAGAGTCTAACATGTTTAAATATAAGAAAAATAGCAGGACAGAGGACACAGCATGAGATTAGAGGGAGGCCGATTAAGGGGAATGTGAGGAAATTCTTTTCACAGAAAGGGTGGTAGATGCATGGAATGGCTTACCACAAGAAGTGGTGGCTATGAATACAGTGCAGGGCTTCAAACAGGCATGGGATAGGCATAAGGGAGCAATACAAATGACTATGAATAGATAGGTCACTGACAGAGCAAAGGCCGATGGCACATTTATAAGGTAGAAAAAGAATTGGGCAGACTGGATGGACCTTGCGGTCCTTATCTGCCGTCAACTTCTATGTTTCTATCTATGTTTCTATAGGAGAGATTTCAACTTTCAACTTTATTCGTTAACTAACCGAGATAAATTATCTCTTTTTCAATTGCATCCTACAATCAACGTAACACAGACAAAATACAATACTTACATTCAACTACAAACATAAATTGCCATATAAAAATACAACAATCATTCACAGAATATTAAGTACAATATAATATCACAAATTATCCATAGCAGTTACAATGCTTATTATATAAGCTAGACAAAGATTATCTAAATCTAAAAATTATCTGGGTTTGAATCCCACAGCTTCCACTTGCATACTGTGTGACCCTGAACAAAGTCACTTAACTTCCCTGTGCTCCCAGGTTGCTCCTGTAAAAAAGCTTTCAGCTTTGTGTGCTACTCCTGGTTAAACAACTAAAAAAAATAAATAAAAAAATAAAAAGTTCAAGGGGCAGCAATACAGACACCTTTAGTTGTTTGGATATTCAATCCCATGTTCTGGGTACTGAAACTGATATAGTTCTGTCCCCAAACTAGTTTTACATCTCAGAGCAAATAAAGATGTCCAGAATGTAGATCTTAAACAGTGATAGTGCACTTGTTTGATTTTTATTAAATTTAGTAAGAATTCCAGGAGTGACTGTGTAATAAATGTATAAACAAATAAATTCCAATGAATATCACACCTATCAGATAATGAAGAAAGGACTGATTCTCAGTACAACATGCCACAATGGGTTCTGTAAGGCAAATTAATTATGAATCTTAAAGCGCTGTTATACAGGGTATCTAGTGATCTCAGTAGTGATTTCCTAGCAATTTTATAAGCAATATCTTCAAAATCCAATACTGATAAAAACATAGAAGTAACCAATAATTTCCTGACTTTTAGGTTAAATAATCTTTTATTCCTGTAGAAAAATCCCAATAACCTCTTCAGCTTATTAGAAATGTTAATTATATGCAGATCAAAAGTTAAAAGTTTATCCAGTGTCAACCCTAAATATTTATAGGAATCCACACAACTTAAGGCAACTCCAGACAATGAACTGATTTTCTTAATTGTTATGTCTTTGGGGCCCGATTCTAAGACGACTGTTGCAACTCTCAGGTGTATGCAAGTTGTGACATTTGCAGCTATGCCAGGGACCCTGCCTCCTATTCCAGAACAGGCACAGTCCCTGGCACTTATGCCCCTATGACTTGCAGCAGCCACAGGGCTGCTCCACAGGAAGGGTGCACCCAACATGGATGCCACAAGCCACAGTCCACAGGGCACAAGCAGCGCAAGGCATGGCCCCCCACAGCCCCACATCCCAACACCATGGCACTGCCCCACAGGGCTGGGGGGCAGTTGGGGGGGCCACAGGACCACCCTGGGGCACCTGGAATGTGGGCAGATGGGAACTGCCCCATGGGGCACTACGTGGGGTAGGGGATGAGGAGGTGCCAGCAGCCCACAGTGGGTAGCCCTGCCAAGGAGGGTGTGGTGGGCACCCATTGGGGACCATGGGGGGGTCAGCTGGAGGGGCGGCAGGCTCAGTGGTGCATTCTCTGTGGACATAGGTACAGTTAGACCAGCTAGTAGCTGGTCTAATTGTACTGACGCCATGGTCTACTGGGTCCCACTTGGAATCATGATTTGCAATTCTTCGAGCCATGCTCTTGGAATACCAGCGTAGTTGTTGCTGCAGTCCCCCTTGGCCATGTCTCAGGGGGCTGCCAGCGTAGTGGGTGTGTAAGCCCATTTGGCGCGACAGCCTCGTAGCTATGTTGCAGAGCCGCCTCTTGGAACTGTGTTGGGCATAACGCATGTCGCAGCAAGGCGATTTGAGCTATAGGGTTTGGTGCAAGTTGCCTTGCGACATGCGTAACCCATTTTAGAATCAGACCTGTAGTGTTTTTCCTCTGAAATAATCTCCACTGAGTTTTTTGTTCATTTAAGAGGAGTCTTAAATCTATAAATTCCTTCTGTATTTTCAAAAAATCCTGCTGCAAAATTTCTATTGCTTTGTTTATATCATCTTTTTAAGTATATAATATTGTATCATCAGTATATAGGTACATAAAGTGTCAGGTGAACAGTGATTGGGCAGATCATTCATGTAGAGTAACAATAAAAGGGGACCCAGTACTGACCCATTGGGTACCCCCATTCTCAAAATAACTGGAGTTGAACAAGCACTGCCCACTCTGACACATTGCAGCCTCCCATTTAAGTACGAATGGAACCAATTTAGAGCAGTAACAAACACCCAAACCGACTGCCTTCAAATGGTTCTGCAAAATTACATGATGAGCAGTGTGGAATGCCTTCGACAAGTCCAGAAATATAGACGGTACTCCCTGATTCCTGTCAAAGGAATTCAGCATGTCATCAGCCACCCTTGGTATTGCGTATGTAGTGTTATGCCCATTTCTAAACCCTGATCGTAAGTGAGTTACTACAATATATTTTGTAAACTATTTTGTCAATTGTTGATATACAAGTCTTTCAAAAAAATTTGCACAAACTGAAAGAATTTAAATTGGTTTATAGGAACCCAGATCTGAAAAATCCCAACCTTTAAATGTTAGTATGACAAATGCTGTTTTCCAATCGAATGGTAGTCCAGAGCTAACCAAAGAGAAATTAAAAACATACGCTAAATGAGGTGATAGTATATCAGTGGCTAATTTCAAGATGATAGGAGAAATATCATCACATCCAGGGCCTCTTTTTAGTATCAAGTCTCTGTAATTGCTTCCTTACTTCTTCAGTTGTTATAGGGTAAAAGGAGAACACAGGTTTATCTAGTTTATATGTAAAGTCAGTATCCAAAACTGGTGAAGTAAGTCCAGGATACAATCCATCAAATGTGCCACCTACTGAGGTGAAAAAGGAATTGAATGTAGCAACTTTATTGTTAGCTGAAGTCAGAACCCTCATCCCAGATTTCAAGAATACAGGTAAGGAGGAAGGGGTCTGATTCCCTTTTAGTGAATCAGTTCCCTTCCACATTGCTCTATGGTTACCTTCTGATGCTAAAAAATATTTATCATAATAGGTTTTCTTTGCTTTCCCTAATCTCTTTTCTGCCTTTATTCCTTGGAGATTGCTAGGAGGTGCAGGAAAGGGGTGAGAACTGGGCATGGTGGGGGAAGGGAGAGGGGGGACAGACTGGTGTGATAGAGACAAGGCGATGCCCTGGGGTAAAATGGTGCCCAGACAGGGGTAATCCCTGTCTTGTTCCCATACCCAAGGGCCCAGCAATTAATGCTGGTCAGGAATCGAGGTCTTCCCCAGCATCTCATCCGACCCGTGCGGTGTTATGTAATGCCAGCTCCATCAAAAACAAGATGGCTATTATAGCTGATCTTCTTGATATGGTGGATCTGGCATGTATCACTGAGACCTGGCTGGATGAAAATGCAGGCCCAGTATTGGCTTCTGCAGTGCCGGCTGGGTTCTCGGTGATCCACTGTCCGAGGTTGGATCGAAGGTGTGAGGGTGTAGCCATCTTTTTTATGACCGAGCTGGGCCTTGTGGATGTTCTAGTGGGGCCCACCAGATCCTTTGAGTGTATCATGGGAGAGGGTGTAGGCTGCAGGATACTCCTCATTTACAGTCCACCAGGTGATGGGTTTTTTTTCCTGCAGGAGATTGCGGACTTCATCGTCAACATTGTATTAGAGTCTCCCAGATGGATAATTCGGGGGGACTTCAATGCCTGGGTCGATGATGAACTCTCACAATTTGGTCAAAATCTCCTTCAGCTTATGACAATGCTGGGCCTCACACAGGTGGTTACCTCCTCTACCCATATAGGAGGCTACTCATTGGATCTGCTGTTCCTCCTGGGGATGGAGATCTCTGATCTGGTGGTAGAACCAGTCAGTTGGTCTGATCATCACATCATAGGGTTCAGCTTTGGGGCTCCCCCAATTGGACCTACCCCTTTGGAAATGGTCAGGTACCACCCTTTAAGGGGAGTTACCCCAGAGGGTCTATCAGCAGTTCTGGACCTATCAGGATTGCTGGGAAAGCACAAGCCCAGGGGACCTTGTACTAGCTTATAATAAAGCAGTGGGAGATGTCCTGGACTTGATTGCTCCCATTTGTGTTCGACCACTCACTCTTCACCCAAGGTCCCCCCAGTTTGATGGGTCCTTGAAGGAACTGAGGAGAGTTGGTCGAAGACTGGAGAGAGCATGGCGGAAGTCCGGCCTGGATGCTGACAGGATTAGAACATTAAAATGGCTATCAATCAGAAATCACCTGTAAGAAGGCTAAGTTCCTGTCCAGGGAGATTTCTGCTGCACAGAATTGACCGGCTCAACTCTTTTGAATCGTTGACAGATTGTGCAATCTAATCTGTCTCCAGTCCGGAAGAGCTTTTTCTCAGAATAAGTGCAATGAGCTAGCTCAGTTCTTCTCAGATAAGGTTGCCGGCAACAGGTCTGGAATCGACCTGGTTTCTCTCTATGAGGGGTTGCAGAGGTCGACAGAAGGTGGTGAGCACCCGGTCTGTCTGTCTGGATTTTAGTTGACTGGAATTCATGGACATTGTGAAGATCATCCAGACTTTGCACCCAACCTGTTGTAGTCTGGATCCGGGCCCTACTCCCCTTTTAGTGGGGTGTGTTGATGCTATTTGCCCGATCCAAGCTGAATTGCATGGACATCCTTGGAGGAGGGGATCTTTCTGGACCCCTTAAAGGAGGCGGTCATTTGAACACTACTTAAAAAACCTTCCTTGGATCCCGACAATCCAGCTAACTACCAACCTGTCTCTAACCGTTCCTTTGTGAGGAAGGTTATTGAGAAGGTGGTTGCATTACAGCTGGATGATCACCTTGTAACCCACAATGTCTATGAAGCCCTTCAGTCTGGTTTTAGGAAAAGGCATAGTACAGAGACTGCCCTTGTCTGGGTACTAAATAACCTCCTAATGGCAAGAGATTGAAAGGTCCATACCATCTTGGTCCTTCTCAATCTCTCAGCAGCTTTTGACACTGTTGACCATGGAGTGCTTTTGAAGAGGGTGGTCACTGAAATTTATTCCTCTGATGCCCTCCCTCTGTCCTGTGGGGTGCTGCAGGGCTCCATATTGGCACCCATGTTGTTCGCAGTGTACATGCTACCATTGAGAGATATCATCAGGCGATACGGCTTGAGTTTTCACTGCTATGCAGATGATACTCAGCTGTATATATCCTTTGTGCTCAGACAGGTTGATGCGATCTCTGTGCTAATTAGTTGTCTTTCCGAGATCAATGACTGGATGGGTTCCAGCTGGCTGTGACTGAATCCGGATAAGATTGAGGTGTTGGTTGTTGACCTGGGTCACTCAGGGGCAGGTCTGGGGGTTGGACATGTGTCTGGTCTGTAACTTGATGGTGTCCAGCTCACAACCTCAGACTGGGTATGCAACCTGGGTGTTATTTTTGATAATGGCTTGACATTGAAATCTCAGGTGTCAGCCGTGATCAAATCCCATTTTACCATCTGAGGAATATCACCCGGGTGAAATACCTGACTCCGCTGAGTGACCTTCCAACATTGGTCCACGTCTTCATCACTACCTGTCTTGACTACTGTAATACCCTCTACCTAGGGCTGTCTGGGTTTGATTTCCGCCACTTGCAGCTGGTGCAGAATGCTGCAGCCAGGTTACTGACAGGTATCTCTAGGTTTAGTCATATAATGCCTGTGCTGTGTGAACAGCACTGGCTGCTGATTCAATGGCAGATCACCTATAAGGTAGGCTTGCTTACCTTTAAAGCCCTATATGAACTGGAACATGACTACCTGAAAGATCTCCTGATTCCCTACACCCCAAACTGCCCTCTGCAATCCACCAACAAGGGATTACTAGAGATTCCCAGGGTTCATCTTAAAACATCTGGAGCTCGTGCATTTTCATTCACAGCACCAACCCTCTGGAATTCTCTACCTCATCGGTTAAGAGAATGCCTGACCATCAGTAGTTTTAAATCTTTTTTAAAAATGTATTTATTTGCACAGGCTTTCCCGGGCTAAATGATTTTTAAATAAGTATATTGCTCTCTGTTTTTATATGTTGTTAAAATCTGTGCAGTGCCTTGATATTGAAAGGCGTTATATAAATAAAGAATGATTGATTGATTGATTGATTATGAGTAGCCCGAAAAGCTAATTTGTCTTCTGTAGTTTTTGTCTTTCTTGCTATATGCCATCAACTTGCTTTTTCCCTTATTAAATCTCTTAACTTCCTAGTTATCCAAGGTACTTTTTTCTTTCTAACATTCTTCAGTTTTAATGTGGCATGTTTTTCTATTATTCTCAATAGAGAAGTTTTAAAAAAGGACCATGCTGAATGTACAGTTGGGCAAGTGTATAATAAGTTCCAGAGAATGTCTGCAACATCTCTTAGGTATGCTTGGGTGTTAAATAAAGCAAATGCCCTAGCAAAGATAAGTTGAGGTGGGGATTTCTCTAGGACACTATCTCTTATACATGAAATGTAAGAGTGGTCACTCGCATCATTCTCATGAACAGCAGAAATAGATCTAGTAGGCCTATTAGTAAAGATTAAATCCAGCAGTGTATCATTTTCACTGCTAGACTTATGGGCCCAGATATTCAAAAGGGTTGCACCATGCGCAACAGGGTTGCCCATGTGCAAGTCCAAAACTGCGCCATTTTGCGATATTCAGAAGGAGGCAGTTGCGCCCCCGAAAACATGCTGAGCAACAGCACAATGAAAATGAAGGCATGCACAACCGAAGGGGGCGGATCCATGCATAAAGACCGCAATGCGATATTCAAAGACTTGCGCGATGCGCAATAGTGGCACAGCCGGAAATTGCGCACTAGCGGAAATGAGCCAAAATAAAAAGGCTCAAGGAAGCGGCACAAGAACGCTACCAGGCTGCCAAGTGGGGGAGAGAGAGAGAGAGACAGAGACAGACAGCAAAGGGCAGGCAAGGAAAATGTGTCCCATAGTCTGTAGAGGCCAGCGGGGTGCCAGTGCAGTGGAAATAGCAGTCAGGACAGTGGGGGTAACACAGCAACACCAGCTGGGGGGGTCAGAAGCCAGGGAGATGGACAGTGCCAGTTTCCACGTGGAAGCTGTAATGATTGGGGTGAGAATGCATGCTGCAGGGGGACGTGGCTGTGGAAGGGCCCGTCGGCGGTATGCCCCCGACAGGCGGTACCGTGCCCGCATCAGCTTTGAGCTGTACACAGATGTAGAGATCGTGGGCCGGTACCACCTGAACAGGGCAATACTGAGACGGCTCTGTGAGCTGTGCAGTGATGTGATGCAGGCACCCTCATGACGGAGTCACGCTCTGTCGGTGGAGACCAAGGTGACAGCCTGCATGTGCCTGCTCACCACGGGCACCTTCCAGAGGCCGACAGGGGACACCACAGGCATCACACAGTTGGCCATGTCACGCATCCTCACCCAATTCCTCAGCGCACTGCTGCCACATGCTGCGGAGTACATCCATTTCCCCAGCACCGCGGCAGAGCATACAGCAAACATGCAGGAGTTCCACAGGGTAGCACGTATGCCTGGCATGCTAGGGGCCATAGACTGCACCCATGTGGCTATCCGCACACCACCTGGCCCCGATGGCCACGCATATCGGAACAGAAAGGGATTCCCTAGTGTCAACTGCCAGGTGATGTGTGATACCACTGGGCGCATAATCAATGTCTGTGCCACACACCCTGGCGGAGCACATGATGCCTTCATATGGTATCAGTCTGCACTGTGCCATCGATTCAAGAGTGGGGACATCCCCACAGGACATCTAGTGGGTGAGTACACATGTATGGAATGCAAACTTTGGGCAAGGGTGGGAATGCCACAGGTGCCATGGTAGTGGCACACAGGGAGATGGCCAATATGGACCTGAACATGACACTGATCTCCACTATCTCCACACAGGTGACTGCGGATACCCACTCTGTCCCTGGCTGCTCACACCGTACAGTGCCCCATGACCCCAGCGCAGCTATGCTATAATGAGGCACATGCTGCAACACGCAACATCATAGAGCGGGTGTTTGGGATGCTCAAGGCACGCTTCTGATGCCTAGACACCTCCGGTGGTGCCCTACAGTACAGCCCCCAAAAGGCCTGTGGGATATTCCTGGCCTGTTGCATCCTGCACAACATGGCCAAAGACCATGGGATAGCCGTACAGGTCGAACAGGGGGACAGCGACGGGGATGCCAGTGGCACCGGTGATGATGGTGATGAGCAGCCCCCCCAGGACGGAGGGACCCCCGACTGATCCAGCAGGCCCAGCTGCACCGGGACACCATCACAGAGAAGCACTACGCACAACACAGGTAAGTCAAGGGGACATGTGCAACCAACACTGTCCATGCGCAAACCACAGGCACACAGGGGAACACACCAGGGGTGCATGACGGTCAGGGGAGTGGAAGGGTCCAGGCATACAAACACACCATCAGGAAGGGGTGAGCACTCATATGGACACACACACACCAGGCACAGAGCGTACATGGGCAGATGCACAGCACTGCAGAACCGACATTGCTAACATACAGCACCACCGACCACCCCCACCACCCGTACTGTCCAAGTACGTGTGTCAGAACCTGGGCACCCTTGCACCTTGGTGTACAGTGCAATGCAGGCATCATCATGCACATGCACCTGTGGACAGCAGTTGGGAGGGTGTGCAGGTGGTCCATGTGTCGGCGTGGTGAGCAGAACACCCAGCAGTGCACTGCCCACCATGACACACATTGCACACATGGCAGCACCAGACAGGGCCCACACTGGGAGACAGCTCAGTCATGTAGCACTGTCCCACAGCCACCGGATGCGTGGCGGCCCGCCGTGACCCAACAGCACGGGCAGGCTGAGCAGGGTCCACATGGGGTGGCACTGTTGCACCACCAGGGGTCCCACTGCACGAACGTGACCTCCCACAGGGTCTGCAGCATGTCGAACAAACCTGCACCAGGGGTGCTCGGGATGCCCACAGCAGAACCCGGCGTCGACAGGCCTGGTGTCACACGACACTGGGAACAGGGAGTGGAGAGTGCACTGTGTGGGGTGTGTGGTACAGGGGCACCTGACTGTGTGCCCAATGCATCCACAACAGAGACCACTGCCTGGGTCAGCCTGTCAATGGCGGCGGTCACATCCATCCGCATACGGACCAGCTCGGCTCTGTCCTGAGCACACTCCCTGCTGTGCCGCTCCACGGACACAGACAGTGCCTCCACGGACCTTGCAACCTGCCTCTGCAGCCGTACTGATTCCTGCAGCAGGCGGGTGTGCTCATCCAATGGGTACTGTGCCCCAATGGCATCCTGACCTCCAGGGTGTGGATGGTCCTGATGCACAACACCCCTTGAGGGTGGGCGCTGTTCGCCAGGACCAGGAATGGGCGGATCAAAGGGTGGCGGACATGTGCCACTGCTTGACACTGTACCCCCAGACCTGGTGGGTGACTGCTGCTGCTGCCCCTCCAACCGCTGTGCCCCCGGGTCCTCGTTCCACCGCTGTGCTGGCAACAGTGCCAGACACCTGCACAGCCACGGTGCTGCCCCACGGTGCTGACAGGCACAACCTGGGACCGTGCCAGCATGCTGGTACACAAGTTGGAACCAGACAGGCCCAGAGGCATGTGCTGGCCTGCCGTGTGTCCGTCATGGGACACACAACCATCACTGCCCATTGCAGGCCTTCTATCATCAACGGTGCAGGTACATGCTACTGCCATGGTCACAGCGTGCTGGCATGCTTGCATGCCAGACTGCTGAGACACAGGCTGTGCACCCCCGCACCCGTATCACTGACACCAGAGTTTGTGGCCCAGCGTGCATCCTGCTGCAGTGCCTGCTGGCTGGTGGTGGAGGTGGATAGACCCTCCTCCATGTCCAGCAGGTCAGCATCACTGTCTGGACCCACCACCACTGCCTCCTGAAGACGAACAGGATCTGTAACAGAAAGAGAGTACATGTGAGTGCATGTGAACAACCACCCCCCCAAACACCACCACCATGTCATACCGTGCAGTGATGGGCTTCCACCTGTCTGGAATCCTCCGCCTGGTACGCTCTCAATGGCGCTCGGCTGCATGGCTGTGACCAGTGTCTCCTCAGTTGGGGTCAGCTGCAACACCACTGGTGGGCCCCCGCCAGTGCCAGCACGAGCTGCCCTGAAGGCTGCCACCTTCTCCTTCAACCTCCTGCGGTCTGTCCCCATCTTTTTCTTGCATTCCTGAACTGAGCGCTGGTGGCTTCCTTGCAGGTTAACGGCCCGAGCTACCCCCTCCCATGCAGCCACACGGGACTGAGGGGTGCCCTTCCGTCCACTCAGCACTGGCTCCTCATCCAGGTAGGCTTGGAAGAGAGCCTCCGTCTCTGCTGCTGTAAAGTTGGGCCTCCTCCTATGCCCACCGTCCTCACCCTCACAATAACTCTGCTCGGTCATGGCGATCTGTATGGGGGGAAGTGGACACCTGTCACTGTGCAGTCTACAGCATTTTCCCATGACCATCGTCCTGAACATCACACAGCATGCAACTCACCTTTCACCTGCAGTAACCGAATCTGGCCAACGCAGCCCAATGTCGCACATTTGTAGCACAATACATGCAAATTAGGAGTGGAGCAACTATAATGATATGCAATCGCCACTGCGCCCTTGAATGGCTGATCAGATGATTTGCATGTGTTGGCTGAATATCGCGAATCTGCGCTTTGTGCAATACGGAAGAGTCGGCTGAGCCAATGGCGCAGATCTGTGCCTGTGTGGTACACTGCATTGCGCATGCCCAGATAGCTTACGCAGGCGTCTGTTGTGCTGCTGACGTGCTGAGCGTGATCGGCAATTCAGGCCATGGCCACCATTGTGCCAGTGGCACTACAGCAATGGGCACTATATGGCACTGTGGCACTACTGCGCAATACTCCACTGTGGCACTGGTACGCAGCTGGTCAGTCACGCAGGATGCCTATACGTCAGATGGCGCTGTGCGTAGCCTTGCGTCATTGCCCATGACCTTGTGTATGACCTTTGCCCCCTGGCACTGTTCGCCTGCCATGTGTACGTCCCTATTGCGCTGTCTGGTGACAGCGCTATGTGAAGTAACGGCGCTGTTCGAACAGCGCGATTGGAGCCTGTGGTGGTCTATTGTGCAACATCTCCACGAAGCTTACAGGCAGCTGGGTGCCATATTGCCTGCTGTAAAGTTGGTGCCATGGCTAGGAGGAGGGCGGTGTCCTGGAGCCAGCTGGAAGTGGCCAACCTGGTGGCCCTAGTTGAGCCACACTATGATGGCCTTTATGGTGAGGTGCCCCTCACCAGTGCAAGGACTGAGGTGTGGCAGCAAGTGGCCACTGACCTGGTGGGGGTCACTGGACAGTGCCGGTCTGCTGAGCAGTGCCAGCACTGGTACAGTGACCTTCGCTGGAGGGAGCCAGAGCTTTTAACGCAGCTGCGTTCACGTGCCAGGCGGGGCGTGGTGCCTAGGCCAGGTGGGTGTGCCATCTATGCACCTGTATTATCTGTAGGGGTGTGTGTGTGTGTTTTGGTGGCTGTGCATAGGTGATGGCTCGGCCACAGTTGGCTGTGTCAGTGTGTGCAGCTGTGAGATGAATGGTATGGCTGTGTGGCAGGCACTGTCACTGGGGCAAGGGCAGTCTGCTTGAGTCACACTGATGTTTGTCTCAACATATGTCTCCCACAGGCCGGGATGTGAGGATGCAGGGCAACAGTGATGAGGGCCATGCCAGGGACCCGGTGCCAGCAGGGGTTGGACCCCACCAGCAGCAGCAGCACCAGCAACAGCCCCAATCAGAGCTGCTTGAGCAGTGTGAGTATCATGACTTCATGAATGCTATTGCATGCTGGGGGGGGCCAGTAGCCCTGCACAATACAAACATGCAGGAAAGGGGAGGTCATAATTCCACTATACAAGACACTAGTGAGGCCCCACCTGCAGTACAGTGTACATTTCTGGAGACCATACCTACATAAGGACGTAGAGTGGGCAGAGAAGGTTCAGAGGAGAGCAACAAAGATGGTGCATGGCTTGCATCACAACTCCTATGGAGACAGGTTGAAGGAACTGAACCTGTACTCCCTGGAGGAGAGGAGGGAGAGAGGGGATATGATAGAGACATACAAGTATCTTACAGGGTGGAACAGGGTGCAGGGAAACACTATTTTGAAGTGCAAAAGATGTTCCAGGACTAGAGGGCATGGGATGCAGTTGGAGGGAGGACGATTCAGAGGAAACATGAGCAAGACTTTCTTCACAGAATGGGTGGTGTACAAGTGGAACACCCTGCCAGAGGGAGTGGTGGGGGCTGACACACTCACGGGATTTCAGACTGCACGGGATAGACATAACGGAATTCTTGAGGTCAGGAGTAAGGGGCAACAGACTTCTAGGTAAACAAAGTAACTTACAGGCTGAAATGGACTGACTATGTGTGCCATAGGCCCTTATCTGCCGACACTGGCTATGTATCTATGTCTGTAGGCACAACACAGGTGACATGCATCACTGTCCAGTTTCACAGCACGTCTGTGTATGCATCACTGGTGGACCATGCATGCACTGGGCACATAGCTGGGTAACTGGCATCGCACCACATTGCCACATCACTTGCCAGCCTTGTTTGTGCTGTGATAGACATGGGCAGTGTGTGTGTGCAGTGGTGCGCATAGCTGGTGCCGCCTGTTTGTGATGGCCATGTGCATGTTCACTGTGGGTGGGTGCATGCCATCACAGGTGCGGGACATTGGGCTATATGGCTTGCAGGTTGGGTGGTGTTCAGGGTTGTGGTCAGTCACAGCCATTGACTGTGTTCCCATTTTCCTAGGCCTCGAGGTTCTCCATTGGGTGGCGAGGGATGTCAGGGCCATCCGACAGCTTGTGGCCCAGAACAGCGACATCCTGCAATCAATACAATGCCATGGCGTGCGGAGGAGGTGGCAGGGAACTGCAAGACACCAGCAGGAGGACGGGTGGCCGGCTGGCCCATGACCTCTCTTCCCTTCCCACTTCTCCCATCCCTACCACCCTGCCTTCCCTCTCCAAGTTTGTCATCCCTACCCCTTGACCAACCCTACCTTGTACCTGTCCCCCTTGTAAATAGTTGTACTTGTTCTTGTTAATGTTTGTTGTGTTGAAATACATTTTTATATTTTTATACGAATAATGTGTTGGTCTCTGATTTGCAGCTGCCTATGGGTGCTCAGTTGCAGGGGTGTACATGCCATCTGGGCTGGTATGGTACTGGGTATGTGTGTGTGTGTGTGCGTGTGTGTGCATGGGGAGGTATCTCCAGCATGGCAGTGACTTTCGTTGGTCTTCCATCTGCTGTCACCCACTGATGGGTGCACAGGTGTGTCTGGCTTGCAGGCTTCTGTGCTGCATGGGGTTGACGTGAGCTGGGGGATGCATGGTTTTCTGCAGTGCCAGTCACTGCACATAGGTGGTGTCTTGGGGTCACAGTGCAGGTGTGCTGTGCGTCACGGGGGCTGATGTGCACTGTGATTGTCAACCCCTGTGTGTGGCACTCTCAGCCTGCCAGTGGTTGTGCTGGGTGTCATGGCTCTGCTATGCTTTGTTGGCTTGTCCCCATGGGCAAGTAGATCATCCGTCCCACCCCAGTGATGCTGTGCTTGGGGTGTGCAGGTGTGGTGTGGGTTCTGCAGTGTGTTCCTGTGCCCATGTGTGGCATGGCTGGCGGTGGGCCCCAGCCTGCCTCCCTGGATGTGCAGTTCCATTGCTCTGGGGGGCTCTGCTTGCTCTATGGCACCTCTGGAATGCTCAGCTGGGCTGCCCTGGTTGCGCCATAGCGCAACATTTCGGCTCAGCTTCTCCTTCCTGGTTGTGCTATGGTGCAGTATGTGCGATATTCAGATGTTGGTTGCTTGCGCAATTTGTTCTGCTCCATGTTTGAATATCGCACCTGTTGCGCATTTGTGCAACTGGTTTGTGCTTGCTCCTGCTGTTGCGCTCATTTTGAGCGCAGTTTGAATATCTGGGCCATGGTGTCTTGTGGGGAGATCGATCAATTGATGCAAATTGAGAGCTGCAAACTGGTCTAAAATCTCAAGTTGAGGCACCAACATATTCCAATGAAAATCACCCAGCAAAACAGTCTCATTTTTTAAAAGCAATAAGCTCACACAAAGTCTGCAATGTAATAACTTTAGTGGAAGGGGGCCTATAACAAACTACAATATTAAAATAAAATACAAAATGCCCTTGTACCTGAAGTACTAGTAAATCCAATTGCTCAGGGATTGATTTTGGCAGCTTATCTTGGCCCTTATATGTATTACTAAGATAGATCATTATGCTACCCCCTTTTTTAGGTCTGTCTGGTTTAAAAATACTATAATTTTCTATTGAAACATCAAAGTCAGTAACTTTAGATGTGAGCCAAGTTTCTGCTAATGCTAAAACGTCTAGTCTTACCATTGCTATTTGGGCTCTTATTATGTCTATTTTGGGTAACAAGCTTCTAGTATTTAGATGTAAGGTACCCATAATCTCCTGCTCCCCAAAGTCAGCCAGAGAGTAATTATTTTGCAATGAACTCAACAAGAACAGTAATATAATTTTTTCTCATAAAAATAAATTTATGCTTGCTAACAAGCAGGGACCATATCATTATTTTGTATGTCTCTGATGCATATCAAATACATGTACATGTGAAACACCTTGTCCCTTGCTAGACAATATTATAAATCCTTTGGATATGTCTAAACCTCCTGCATTACCTCAGAACCTACAAAGGACAGTCCATGAATAATATCTAAAATGCTCCCTTTCTCTTTCTTGCATTCATACTGCCCCCAAAAGTATTGCAAACAATGCAACTAACAGTACCTTAAACATGATTTTGGGGCTAAATCAGCATGATGCAGAAAGCAATTATGTAAAGATAGAAACTGGGGCCGAGTGGCGCTTGCGCCACTCATGCTAGTGCTATGCGCAAACACGAGCGTATTTCAAGCACCTTACTCTGCCCCCTTTCCTGACTGCCACACTCTGACTGGGCGTGCTGCCAATCCCCTTCTAACAGGCAGTTGAATGGCATGAAATAGACACAGATACAATTTGTGTTCAAAAAAGTGTCTCTCAGCTTGAGTGCTTTGATGTAACTTACAGCACTGTCCACTTCAAGGGAACTGCAGGAGATGCAGGTCTGCCAGCTGATCTGCTGGATGGCTGGATCCTTCAAAGATGGGGCCCACAGTCCTTGGTGAGAGGTTTAAATCCTACTTGGATGTGCATTTAAACTAGCATAGGAGGGAAGGGGAGTGCAGTAAAACCAAGAAAGGCAACAACTGCTCCCCTGAATGATAAAGTGTCAGGGAGGGGAGGATTCGAAGGGACAAGTCTTTCTTATGGCCAAGGCACAGATAGGCATGGCCTGTGACAAGATTGAACAAAAGGGGGATATAACTCATATTGGGGAGGATAGAGACTGAGGGAGACCAGGAATGGGGAAAGAAAAAGGGAAAAGGTGACTTAGGGGGATCTTCTTAGAACAACACAGGCTGAAAAGGGAAGGTCAAGCAGGGTAGTAAGAAGAGGGGAAACAGGTGTGGAGATCCATGTGTGCTAACACAAGAAGGCTTGGAAACATAATTCCAGACCTGGAAGCCAACATGGAGGAGGCAAACCTTGATTTACTGGCCATAATGGAGTTGTGGTGCATGGAGCACTACAACTGGCACATGTCTATACAGGAGTACTCTTTGCTCAGGAGAGACAGGGTGGGGAGGAGGGGTTGCACTTTTTGTGAAGGAGGGAACTAAGGCCATGGAGGTACAGGGGCAACAAGAGGAAATACAGGGACTGGTAATGCTGTGGGTCATCCTGGAGAAAGGCTCTGAGATCACTACCCACACTGGGGGTAGTGAACAGACCTTCAGCACAAGTTGAGGAGATGGATACAGCACTAGAGAAAGCCTTCATCAGAATGGCAAGTATGGGAAGTTGCCACTATTTGACAACTTCAATCTGTCAGATGTGAAGCTGAGCCTTCCAACTGTGGCTTCAGCAAGGAGCAGGGCCATCCTTGATTGCTTACAGGAGCTATTCTTAGGCAGTTAGTCAAAGAATCCACAAGGGATGAGACAGTGCTGGATCTAGTACTTATAATCGGGGCAGCAGCTACTCCAAAATGGTAGCTGTTTGTCTTTTATTTGGAGAAATCATGAGTTTTTTTCCAACTGGCTGGGTCTCTATTCTTTAAAGTGTATCAACTCTGTCATGTTATAATACACTGGTTTGGGACCACTTTTGGGTCTACGAATCTATTTGAGTTCCTGCAAGCACTAATTGTTGTAGCTTTGTTACCTCATTCTGTTTCGAAAATGTATGCTGTGCTATTTTCAAAAATCTTCCTGGGGAAGGATGGTGTGTCTCAGTATTGGAACCCTCAGTTTCCACAACACTCCTTCAATTGGGGAAAATTTGGACAGATACCTACACCTACATAACTCAGGATAAGCTATGGTTTACCCAGTTTCATATATTGAACAACTTTTATTTCACTCCTACTAGATTAGCAAAAATGGGTAGAACCCATTCTGCCCTTTGCATAAGGTGTGGGCACGATGAAGGGACGGCCTTTCACATTTTTGGGGACTAAAGTAGCTTGCTTATGGATGTTAATCAGTAATAAAGCAGACCCCATTTTTGGGATTGATAGCTGTTTCTCACCTGACATATGCATTGTTGGAGATTACACTACTATTGAGGTGAAAGAGCTCAGATACTTTATGGCCTTGATTGTGCTCTCAGTTAAAATATTGGTGCTTAGCCATTGGCTGGATAATGCTGGCTTATTCTATCATGAGTGGTTGCAGGAACTCCTTTTTATGTTGGCTTGCACCTGAACACAATCCAACATCTTGTGTTGTAGCAGATTTTGGAGGAGCGTCAGTGTGGGAGAATGCAGGGCACACTTTAGTAGATGCGTCCCTCATTCCACAATAAGTCAGCATGTAGGTGCTCACACAAGAAATATGTAAAGTGGTCAAAACTTGTAAAGAAAGTGCCACTGCAATGAAAGACAAGCTTGTCATGCAGCGGCACAATAATACACCTCCTGACGTGCCTTTCCTAATGAAGTATTTCAATAAACATAGTGGGAGTGGCTGCCGCTACCGCCTGCCGCACAATGCCTACAAAGTCGACTTCAGGGGTGCCCAATCCCCCGTCGGCATGCTAAATAATCCCCCCCCAAGATTGTGTAGCACACTGGGAGCCCACCCCAGTGTGGCCAACATCACCCCCCCCAAAGTCATGGGGCACACTGTGAGTCCACCCCACTGTGCACAACAGTTTTTCATACACCTGTAAAAAAGGAAAACTGTCTGCGGTGTTCGTTTTTTTTTTTTTAAATTACCTGAAAAAAGAAAACGGTCCTTCGCCATGGGGTTCCTTCCCCCAACCTGCACCCACCCTCTGAGCACCCCACCTCCCCACACCCCCTCACCCCATACTTGCCTCCAGAGCCTGTTGCGATGATCTTCAGTGGACCGGGAACACGTCTGGACTCTTCAAAGCTGACTGCGAACTGAAGAAATGCCGGTAAATTGTATAATGGCCTAAATTTTTTTTTTTAACTTCGGTGAATATTTTATTTATTTATTTAGTGATTCAGAAAAGATCTTTGAGCACAAGCTCTTTTACAAAGGTTCCATGTCATAGATTGCAAAACAAAGTACAATAGGAGAAAGCAAAGGTACATTACAATGAACAATACAGCTTGGTTGCAGAACTTACAGAATAACTCAAAACATAGGTACAGGTTAAATAACAAGAAAACACTTTATGAGGGTGGGGTGGGGGTAGAGCAGCCACAAAGTGCCTTTTCAGTACTTCAGAGAGACGGGGATAGCTGGCAGTGGGGTGAAGAAAGGAGGTACAAGAGAGAGGTATGAACTGCGGTGGAGGTGAAGGGTGGGGGAAGAAGGGCGATAAGGTATAGGAAGAAATGATGGGGTTAGGGGAGGCTGAGCAGAGAGGACATGCTAGAATAAAATGGTGGGGTGAGAGGGGGTATGGTCAGACAGCCTGCATTAGTAGTGACTGTAGGGAAATTCACTGGACTGTGAGTTGGGGAAGGGGGGGTGGCGGGTGCCAAAGCAGCATGGTACAAACTGATTGCTGGGGCAAGTCATGAGAAAGGACAGAGGAAGGGGGTACCTGAGGCCTGTCTAGTGCTTGCTGGGTTACAGAGACAGCAGGTATGGCCAGAGTCAGGGGCAGGTGCACTCAGAGAGTGTTATTAGGTGCTGTTTGAAGTCAGTTTTGAATTGTGCCAGACAATTTGGTGGCCGAGAGGTGCCCAGGGAGTTTGTTCACCCATAGGAGGGTCAGGTAGGCAAATGCACGTTACCCAAATGAGGTGCAATGGAAGGAGATAGCCAAGACCCCTCTAGTCCTCTCTATGGTGACCTGTAACAAGTTGGCCACCTTGATCAAATTGCCCACACAAGGTGGTGTTTTACCCAACAGAGCCTTCTTCTCTAGGATGCAAGTCTGGAATTTGACCCTGTTTCTTAATGACAGCCAATTTGCATGTTCGTACAGAGTATAGGTGTGAGTGCCACGCTCAGCTTCCCGAGTGAGTCTGCAGGCTTTGTTGAGCGCAGTCTGAACCCTCTTGAGCGCTGTATCCATTGCCGCCCCATAGATCACTAGTCCATAATCAATAGTAGATATAATTGAACTGTGGACTGAGAGGTGGAGGGCCCTCAGAGAGAGGTATTGCCTGAGCCTGTACAGGACACCAATCTTGGTATTGACTGTCTTGACCAGAGAGTCAATATGGTTCGCAAATGTGAGTGTATCATCTATTATGACTTCCAGATACTTGCAAAAGTGAACTTGTTCCAGCGGCTCACTGCATGAGTTGGAGATGATGAGGGGGTGATGCTTAATTTTGTTGTGGGGGCTGGACATAAGCATGGCCTTGGGTTTGTTGTAGTTGAGTAGCAACTTATTACTACAGAACCAATCCTCGGATTTGGAGAAGGAGTTCTGCAGCTCAGATTGTAGGGCAGCCTGAGATGTGCTTCTGCACAGGAGCACAGCATCATCTGCATATAGTATGAGTTTGGTGTCGCAGGCTGTGGGAAGGTAATTTAAGAAGAGGCTGAAGAGTAGGGGCCCCAGTATTGATAACAACAAGGTAGGTGAATGCACTCGTAGGAAGAAATAATGAGCCAGAAAGCTTTTCAACATTTGAAATTTAAGCTAATTTGTTCTCCAAGCGTGGTGACACTGCACAAAACAACTCCAGCGCTTCAACCGCAAGGTCTTCCTCAGTATTGATCCCTGGGGTACCCCTAATGATACCTCTCAATAATTTTTGGGAATTTTGCCTCCAAATTTTCAACATGGGGTGTTTGAGACCCCACCTCATGTACACATGCACTGTCTTCTTGTTACTTGGCCTAGGAAGGTCATTTTGTGGTCACTGCAAGAAACCACCTTTCAGGACTGATTAATGACATGACAATGCCACTGCTCATGAGGTGGGGTCCCAAAAATCCTATCTTGCAAATTTGTGGAAAATTTTAATGATCAGAAGCATAAGCGCAGCATTGCACAGTTTCAATGCACGCCGTAACTTTACAATTTTTATATCTTCACTCCAGATTTTCAACATTGCCTTTTTTCACACCTCCTTATGAACAGTACAGCTGTCATTTTTCACATCCTGCCCAAAATGTGTTTTCATGCATGTGGCGCACAATGGTGCGGTCACTGTGTGAAATCTATGTTCAAGACACATTAAGAAAATCAGAGTGACACTGTTCATGACTGGAGGTCCTAAAATGCCTATGCTGAAAATCTGGTAAACAAAACACCCCAAATAATTGCATTACGGGTGTGGATTGCATGGTTTCTATACACGTTCGTGACGTCACCAATTTTTCATATTTTCACACCAGATTTTCACCATTGTCATTTTTATACACCTCCTTATGAACAGTACAGGTGTCATTTTTCACATCCTGCCCAAAATGTGTTTTCACACGTGTCACACAATGGCGTGGTAGCTGTGGGAAATCAATGTTCGGGCCAGATTAACAAAATCACAGTGACACTGTTCATGACCGGAGTTCCCAATATGCCTATGTTGGAAATTTGGTTAAACAAATCCCAAAAATAATTGCATTATGGGTGTGCATTGTGCAGTTTCTACATATGCTTGTGCTTGTGATGTCATAAATTTTTCATATTTTACCTCCAGATTTTCAACAATGCCATTTTTTTACATTTCCTCATGAACAATGCAACTGTCATTTTTCACATCCTGCCCGAAATGTGTTTTCACACCTGTGGTGCCAAAATGCACAGTCACTGTACAAAATCACCTTTCAGCAAATAAACTCACAGTGCTACTGTTCATGAGGTGGGGTCACAAATGGCCCATGTTGAAAATTTGGAGTGAAAATACCAACAAATTCCCTGCGCATTAGGGTTTCCAACTGTAATGCCCCACCTTGTACAGACTGACAGGTGTCAGGGGTGTGACGTGGCATTGTCGGCTGTAATGCTCATGCCATTCCACCCCCCACCCTGCAGCCAGTGACAGGAGTCAAGGTGTGCCTTGGACTCTTTGGCCCCAGCATTCACCCCATTCTTCAACACTGCACCCATGTCAGTATATTTCCTTATGGAATGGGGTGAGCACAAGGCTTGAAGACCCCAAGGCATATCAGGGCACTTGTTGGTCTCTGTGGGGTAGGGTGAGGTGAAATGGCATGAGCGTTATGGCCAATGACCCAAAGGCACACCCCAATGCCTGTCACTCTCTGCATGGTGGGGCTAGGGTCAGGGTAAGTTCACTACTTCACTGTCAATCCTATTGTGAATCTCTCTAACTCCTGCACTACCAATGCCAGCGCCAGCAAGCCAACATTCGGCATTGACAAATGCTTGTTAATATTAGGGTGAAGAGGATGATTGTGAGTTTATGTAATCACCAGTCTTTTGTTAATAAGATATGGGGTAAATTACGCACTCTGTACACCTTGTAAACTATCCAACTCAGCTCCCTGTTGTGTGGTTTGTCATCTAGTAACTACTTTGATTATTTTTGTGAGCTTTCCAATGCCATCAGCTGATTAGGTAGTACCACTCTGCTGGGGGAGGGGAGGGATGTGTTGGTTGTAGTTTATCTTTTTGCTTTGTTTTATTGCTTGATTATGTTTATATGGTTATGGTGAATTTTTTTTTCAATAATGCATATTTAATAAAAAAAAAATATCAGTGGCAGCATTGCAGACATCACAGTTCTCAATACTCTAGGTACCAGTGATCACTGTATAGTATTGTTTGACATAAGAACAGGAGCAAAGGCAAACCCATGAGGATGACGGTCCCAGAAGGTAGACTGCCTCAGAAACTGCCTCAAAGGTGTGGGGGGAGAGGATTTCCAGGAAGTGGAAGAGGTGCAGTGGGGAAAAAAGGGAGGGTATAATTAAAGTTAAAATAACCAACCTCTACGTGAAGGAAGTGAATGAAAGCAGAAGGAAAAGGAGATGATTATGGTTCTCCAAGAAAGTGGCATGTGAGGTGAAATAAAAAAGGGTGACATTCAGGAGGTGTAAAGAGATACAGAGGAAGGAGGACAGGAATATATATTAAGTGAAACAGAGGGAAGCAGGCAAGGTGGTTAGGGGAGTAAAGGTGCAGACAAAAGAAGGGATTGCCAAAAGAGTCGCTAAAAGAGTAAGATTTTCTTAAGGTATGTTAGTGAGAAGAGGGAAGCTAGGGGAGTGATAGTAAGGATTAGAAAGGTGGAAGGGGGAAATTATAGAAGAGGACTAAGAAAAAGTTGACATCTTAAAGAGCAGGTGTTTATGTCTAATTTATTTATTTATGTATTACTAGGATTACAGACCTTTGAACCAGAGGTTCTTTTACAAAGATTCTGCATCAGATACAGAATACAGAGCATATTACAGATATTATTCATGTTACAATACAGGCATGAAGCTAAAACATTTGTCAAAGGCAACAAAGATACATAAACATTCAGGTTATATATTTTACTGGAAAAGTGCACCAAAAGGAGTAAGTGGAACAGTGTAGAAATACAGAAGGGATATAGTACCAGGTAGAGGCAGGAGAGGCAGGAAGGAGAGAATTAGTGAGAGGGAGGGTGCAGTCAGTTCAGTATGACATTGTCTCCAGGGCTAGTAGAGAGAGGATGAGCAACAGTGGGAAGAGAGAGGGGGAGTATGGAAGAAAAGGGGTGGGGTGAAGCAGGCAGCAAGGGTATGAGGGAAGCGAGGGGGGCAGGAAGCAGGTGGGAGGTGCCCTTGTCAAGTCGGATGAGTTAGGGAGGGAAGTGTAGGTACTTGGGAGGGGGTAGGGATAGGTAGGTAGGAGGAAAAGGGGGTAGGTAGTTAGGTGGGACTAGGAGCAGTCATTTCCTAGAAGGGTCTACGTGTTAGTGGGGCAGTCACAACTGCTTTGTCGGGTGAGGTGCTGGCGCTGATTGAGTTTAACGGTGCCAAGGAAGGGGATGTTAAGGATCTCAGGGGGGAGGTTATTTAGCCAGTTAGGAGCTCTGTAGCAAAATGATCTCTGGCCTTGGGCAGTCTGGCAGTAAGGGACCATGCAGCTTGCTGAAGATGCTCTGTGTGTGTTGCAAGTATTAGGAGCTGTTATCAACAGGGGCAAGGTGCTCGGTGTAACTTACCTAGGCTGTTTTTTTTTTTGCAAAGAGGCAAATTTGATAGATGCTCCTACTTTTGAGATTCCCCATTGCATTTGCATATATAGGTCACAGGTGTGGGTGTACCTGTCGGCACCCATAACCAGCTGACATGCCTTCTTAAGAGCAAAGGTGATTCTCTTCAGGGTTGCATTGGAGGTTGCATCTTAGAATATCAGCCTGTAATCAACGATAGAGATAATTGAGCCGGATACTACAAGTCTGAGTGCCTCAGGGGTGAGGCAGTTGCAGTGCCTCTATAATGCGGCAATATGAGTTTATTGCCCTTGCTATTAGATTGATGTGGGCTGAGTAGGACAGGGTGCTGGTTTTGTTTGTTTGGTATGGTGAGGTAGGTTGTTTTGTGGTGGCTGTGCGGGGTATTGAAAAGCATCACTTTAGTTTTTTTGTAGTTCATCAATAGTTTATGGTCCTCAAACCAGCATTCAACCTCCTTGAACAAGGTTTGGAGAGCCTTAGTGAGAAGGTTGGGGTCAGAGTGAGCAGAGAAGAGGACAGCATCATCTGCTTACAGAATGATGCTGGTAGAACATGCTTTTGGGAGTGAGTTTAGGAAGAGACTGAACAATAAGGGTTCAAGGATAGAGCCTTCAGGAATTCCAGAGTTTACAGAGCAGCTGCTAGAAAGTTTATTATTAATTCTGACCTGCCGTGACCTGGTACTAAGATAACTTGCGAATCATTTGTTGACCTCGTTGGATAGGTCGATGGCCTGGAGTGAGTTGAGTAGGAGTGAGTGGTTCACAGTGTCAAAGACCTTGGTCAGGTCAATGTAGACTGACCCCACCAGTTGTCTACTATCGAGTGCACTGTGTAGGAAGTTGGTATATTCCAGCAAGGCAGTAGCAGTGCTATGTGCTTTCCTGAATCCATGCTGCTCCGCACACTGGCGGTTATATTTGGTCAGATGTTCCGTGAGTTGGTCAGTGACAATATGTTCTAGTGCTTTGGAAAGAGGGAGAAGGATAGAGATAGGACAATAATTCAAGGGAAGTGTCCTGTCATCACTTTTATAGATGGTACAGCAGAGGCAGATTTTCAACACTGAGGGAATTATTGGTAAGAGAGGGAGAGGCTGATGAATGTGGTAAGGGGTCTGATGACTGAGTCAAGGGTTAGTCTGAGAAGTTTGAGGTCCAAGGAGTCACTGCTGTGTCTGACATTACCCAGAGCCTTTTGGGGGGTATTCCATTTTCCATTCGCCTAACTCTCTCAAAAGTGCTGAAGAGAATAGCTGCTGACCAACTGATAGAATACCTTACTAAGTATAACCTGTTATGTCAAGAACAACATAGATTTCGCAAGGGCCACATCATGACCACGGCACCTCGAGCTTACCTCCTACATCCACAATACCCTGGACCAAGGGGATCTCATTGGCGCCACCTTTATCGACCTAGCTAAGGCATTTGACACCGTCAACCATTCACTACTGCTTCAACAACTATCTCTAATAGGCCTATCTCCAGACACAACTCTTTGGTTTCAAAGCTACCTCAGTGACCGAACACAGCAGGTAAAAATTGGTGAATCCCTCTCAACACCCCTCTTGGTCTGATCAGGAGTCCCACAGGGATCCATCTTGGATCCTATGCTTTTCAACATTTTCTTAAACACCCTCCCTTCATCTTGCTCAGAAAAAATCCTACTCTATGCCAATGATGCTGTCATCTTCACCTCCCACTCTGACCCCT
This sequence comes from Neoceratodus forsteri, assembly GCA_016271365.2. NCBI lineage: Eukaryota > Metazoa > Chordata > Ceratodontiformes > Ceratodontidae > Neoceratodus > Neoceratodus forsteri. The sequence continues at coordinate 563,262,172 of CM057458.1, forward strand.
CCTTTCTTCAGTTGTTACTACAAGAAAGCTTCACTGATGTAGAGGCATGGTTTAAATCCCATAAGCTTATTCTTAACTACAGCAAAACCAAATCAATGTTGTTCCAAGGTACCCAAAGCAAACATAAAAACAGAGACCTCTCTATCTCAAACAGCAAAGAGGCCACCCTTGAACAAGTACAGCTATTTAAATATCTTGGGGTGATTTTTGACCCAACACTTGGATACTCTGAACATATCGACTATGCAGCAAAAACTGTGAATGCCCACATAGGCCTGCTCTATAGACATAAGAACTACCTCATGGAAGAAGCCCTAAGCACTTCCATTCACAGTTCAGTAATCTCTATAATAGACTATGGGCTTGTGATATACGGGTCTGCCACTGACATAGCTCTCTGACGCATCGCGACTGCACTAAACAAGGCATGTTGTCTCCAAACATCTGCCAACCGTCTTACACACACCTGCGAGATCTACAAACAAGCAAACTGGCTCCAACTATCTGGCAGAATTAAATATCAAACCTGCATCCTAGCAAAAAAGCAAACATTAGACCTACTACCCCCTGGATCACAGGCACTGCTGAGACCGTATAGCAGCCCACAACAAACCAGGAATTCAAACAACCTCTCCTTTGCTGTTCCCCTTTGCAGGACTACCCAAGGCCAATGATCCTTCTTTTTCAGAGCCTCCTCATGGTTCAACACCCTGCTAGCAGTCATTACCAGGAAAGCAACCCTGGGTGCCTTTAAGCTCAGCCTGCATCAATACCTCATTCCTGTGCCTCCTGTGACTGCTACACCTAAATGGTTTATCCTCGCCACCCCATACCCCACCCTTCCTCCCTACTCCTGCCCTCCTCCACACCCTACACACACCTCCTTGCTGCCCCTGCCCCTGACCCACCCCTCATCTCCTCTCTTTCTTCCTCATTACACCAGCCTCTGGCCTCACCTCCCCTATTGGTGGCTACCTACAAGAATCTATATTGTCTCAATTGTCGTAGAAGTGATTTGCACAATTGTGATGTTTTGGTAATTGACAAAGCCCTCCGGCAGCTATGTTTATTTCTCTTTGGCACAATACCACTGCCTGTCCTAATGTTTCAAGTAACCTGATGTGGAACCTTTGTAAAAGAACCCCTGGCTCAAAGGTGTATCTAATTCCCCTAAATAAAAAAAATAATTAAATACAATTCTACACTGCTAACACAGGGACTCTTTTAAAATAGAATGGGGGGGAACTGTCAGAGGAAGGGGAGTCATTGGTGTTTGGAGGATTGGGCTCCCCGTTGGGTAGTCAAGGGGGAGTATGCCAGAGAGGTTGGTGAAGGCCTTGTTTAGTGTGTCTACTATAGTAGTGGGGTCTTGTGAAAGGACATCATTTATGCTTATCAAGTTTGGGGGTGTTTTAGAAGGTTTCCCAGTGAGGTTTTTTATGTTGTCCCAGAGTTGCTGTCCATTGCCTCAAGATTTTGAGAGTTCCAGTTCATAGTGGTCTCTTTTTGCATGCTGTATTTTGAGAATACATGAGTTCCTTGTGGCCTTGTACCATTGCAAGTCTGCTTGTCTTCCTGAGGCAATTGCAAGGTGCCACAGGTTATCCCTGTTATGCATCTTTTTTAGAAGGTCAGCAGTGATTCAAGGGTTATTTACTCCCTTTATCTTCCTTTTCCAGAAGGGTGCATGGATGTCACATGCCTTGCTGAAATTGTGGATAAAGTAGTCGAGTGCAGTGTCTACACAGTGGGTGTTACCATAGAGGACCAGTCAGTGTGCATAAGGAGGTGCTGCAGGTGCTTGAAGTGCCCATTTTTGAGTACACACCATGATTTGACCTTTGCTGGAGCTTTGGGGGTTTTGTTTGTCCAGTGGCAGATGACTAGGGAGTGGTCACGCAATGCACCTGGTAATACCTTGGTGAGGATTGTCCTGTCCGGGTAGGTGGTCAGGACAAGGTCAAGAAGTGAGCTATTGCCAGTTCTGTAGTTGATCCTAGTGGGGGTAGTTACTAGTTGTGTAACATGGACAGCTGTAATGGTATCCTTGAACTGGTCCACTTCAGGGGCCAGCCAGTTCAGGTTGAAATCACCAAGGATCACCATCTCATTGGTAGCTGGCTAGTCAGCTATGTAATCAAGGACCAGATGAAAGCCCTCTGGTTGTTCTCAGGGTGGGACATAGAAGGAAAGTATTGTAATTGACTTGCCAATATGGCCGAGTAAGATCCTGACAGGTAGAATTTGGGTTTTGCTTTCAGTCACTGGGAGGGGTAGGGCTCACTCATTTAGTGACTCTTTTATGTAGAGTGCACCCCCTTTCTCCCTGGTCTGTCATGCCTAAATAATGTGTACCCATCTATAGAGACAGAGGTGTCAGGGACTTTTCGAGTCAGCCAGGTTTCTTTAATGGCTAGCACATCAGGATCATGCTGCATAAACCAGAGGTAGGTCATCCATTTTTGTTAAGAGGCTTCTGATATTGATTGTGGCACATTTTAGGGAGCAATTTTACTTAGTGGAACAAGGGTCTGCTTCGGGAGGGCCAGGGTTGGGGTGTATGTTGCCTGATATTAGGAGAAGGAGTATAAGGATTCGGTGTAGGTAATGCCAGAGTTTCCAGTATGTATGACGTAGCCTGGAGCCAGGCATTGGTGGTGATAGGAGGGAGGGTGGGAGAGGAGGTGAGGCGGTGTAGGAGTGGGTAGAATAGTATAAGGTGATAACTTTCAGTACAGGTAGCCTGATCTGAAGAAGCAGGAAGCCATCCTGAAAAAATGGGGGTGATGCCAGTGCCTTGATTTATTTCTTTAGAATCTATGATCAGCTCATTTGAGGTGTTGGCACTGACGTTAAGGCAGCTAAGAGTTACTTTGTAAATAAAGATGGTGAGCACTATCAGATAGTGAAGTAACTCCATTATAGTTGAACAACACAACCCTGGCTCCAGTTATGGGAATATAGGTTGCACTTGCCAGGGGGCAGAGAAGATGGATGGGCTTACTAAGCAGCTAAGGATTGTAGCTGAGCTAGGATACTGGGAGCACTGAGTGTCTGGTAAATTAGTTGTAGATTGGCCCTTTAAGAGAAGTGAAGAGACTAAGTGTATTTTAAGATGCAGATTGGGCCTGATTGGAATGGGGCAGTGTGTTAGTATATTTAATTAAGGTTGGGGGTAGAGTAAGGTGGGAGAGTGAAACTTCCTCCCGATTAAGCTGGCCACAGGGAAGCCCTCAGAGATACTGCAGATCAGGCTTGCAGCTGGCAGAGACAGTAGTGAGCCAATTGCATCTACTAGGAGAGTCTGCCCAATCAGAGTAGTGCTGAGTGTGGGCACCAAGACATTTAAAAAAAAAATTTCTCCAAGCAGCAGAGTGACCATACCTCCAACAAGCTCCTCAGAGGTTGGCAGCTAAGGTGGGTGGTGGCAGACTGAGGAGCCGCACTGCTGCATGTTCACCCGATCAGGGGCACTGCAGCTGTGGGGTACAGAAGAGAGGGAGGATTACAATTGAGGTAAAATTAGCAGAAGGGTAGGTTTTCCAAAGGTGGCAGGGGCAGGGAGAAAACAGAATTGGCCTGATTGGAGGCAGGGAAGGCAGTAGTCTGGAGCAGCAGGGGACTGGAGTCTGCAGGGAGAGAAAACAAGAAGCCTAAATGGTGCAAGTGGCGGGGGCAGGGCAGATAAGTGCTAAGAAAGGTAGCAGGAGGGACAGAAAATTAAGAGGCTTAGGTTGATTAGTAGGCTTAGAAAGTACAGGGTAAAATCAGGTGGTTAGATTCAGGAATGCAGTAGAACAGTTGTAACAAAATAAATTCACTAGCAAACTGTAATAGTGGGCTAACTCTGATCAACTTAGCTTACTCTGCCAACAGGTAATTAGATTTCAGGCACTAAACAATTGTAACAGAAATTTCTAAGACAGGACTAATAATTTTGAAGGAAAATTTCTCCTGATTATGCTGACCACAAGAAAGCCCTCAGAGAAACTGTGGATTAGGCTTGCAGCTGGCAGAGACAGTAGTGAGCCAATTGCATCTTCCAGGAGAGTCTGTCCAATCAGTTTAGCACTAAGCATGAGAGCCAAGAAATATGAAAAAAAAAAAAATTCTTTGAGCAGCAGAGTGACTGTACCTCCAAGATCCTCGGGGTCTGGCAGCTGAAGCGGGTGGCAGCAAACTGAGGAGCCTCACCGCTGCATGTTCACCTGATCGGAGCACCAGAGCTCCAATGATATCCTTGGGGGTTGGCAGCTGAGGCAGGTGGTGACAGACTGAGGACCTGCACACCTGCGTGTTCATCCAATCAGGGGCACTGGAGCTCCACTGAGATCCTCAGGGGTTGGCAGCTGAGGCGGGCAGTGGCAGAATGAGTAATAGCACTGCTGCGTGTTCCCCCAATCTGGGGCACCGGAGCTCCAACGAGATCCTCGGGGGTTGGCAGCTAAAGCAGGTGGTGGCAGACTGAGGATCCACACTGGTGCATGTTCGACCAATCAGGGGCACTGGAGCTCCAACGAGATCCTCGGGGGTTGGCAGCTGAGGCAGGTGGTGGCAGACTGAGCAACTGCACCATTGCATGTTCGCCCGATCGGGGTACCAGAGCTGAGGACAGGAGGGCTTGGTGAGCGGTGGGGAAATTAATGGAAACCCTCCTGAAAGAAAGACTGGCAGAACAGTTAAACTGACTACATTGTTTATTGCATTTTGATGTGTTAGTAATTACTGTCTACTTTTATACTAAAATATTTGTGCAGTAAAAAGTGGATTTTCACTTTTGCTTTTCATACTGTTAGTAAAAAATGAATTCAGTACAATGTTTGTACTGTGATGTCAGAAACTGCCAACTACTTAGGAGCCTTATGTATTTCAGAGAGAAACTGAATACAGTAGAAGCTTCTTAAAGGGGACACCTCTGTGGATTCCCTATCATCCCCTTTAAGCGGCTGTCCTGTTATTCAGAAGGAGCCTTTTTTTCCATCGCAACCAGAAAAGTATTTGCTCATGACACACACACATGCATTACAGTAACAAACAAAACAGAGAAAACAAACAAAACATTAAGAAGTACTGGACACCAGTACTTTTTATGATTACAACTCCTTTTTTGTAAAAGTGTGTTTGGTTTGGTTCTTGATTTATACTTTATTTAATTGGTGAAAGCAACACACTGAACTTTAATTAAAATCACTTAGCTTCACTTAGCAACTTTTGAGAGAGAAGAGTTGGGAAGCTGCAAAGCCTCGATAACTTTTATTTTCTCACTCAGTGGGAGGTTGACTCTTTTGTTGTTGCTTGTAGATTCCATCCTGCAAACCAAACACACTCCAGAAAGATGCTAAGCACACTCCAGAGAGATGCTAAGCAGATGGGAATGTGAAACAGCTTAAATGCAGGGCACTTAACGAGCACTTAATGAGATTTTCAGCACCTTTTCCTACACTTCTGACTAGATAATCATCCCAATTAAGTGACGGGACCACCCCAATTAAACAGAAGCTGGTCCCATTAAATAACATTATCCAAAGACTGGTGCCCAGGGAAATGTCCCAATTATGCAGACATCCCCTTTAACCATGTCCCCTTTAAGTCGCTTCAACTGTATATATTTTTTATTTTTTTGAAAGAAATAGATACTTATTTCAGCAACAAACTCTGACTTTTATATGATGTTGTGGTACGTCTGTATGATTTTACAATATTTAAAATGGTAATTGGCATCTCTTTTCTTCTTCCCATGTAAAATCTGGTTATGAAGAAAATGTCATCTGATAAATTATAATGAAAGATCACAAGTTATTAAACACAGAAAAACATATTTGCTTTAAATACATAATTTTTGGGTGGTAGAAAGTGTTATTTCTCTATAAAAATCTGTAAACAGGTTTGCAATTTCCAGCTGAATTGCACTGTCAGCCCTGCCAGTCAAACTTTTCTGACATCATAACACAAGCATTCCATTGGATTATTTTTTTACTAGTAGTTGGCAAAATACAAATAGAATAATGAAAAGGTAATTAGAGAAATATAAAAAAAGAGCAACATGATTACAGTGACATCTAAACCTCCTAAATCTTCATTCTTTAAGATATACATCCTTACTAAGCACTTGCTCTTTAAACAGTTACTTCTGCTCCATCTTCACAGTGGAAGGAGGAGGAGTAGATGGACCACCAGGAAGAAACAGAAATGGGGGTGGGTTGGCACAAGTCCATATTCAGAGGAAGAGTCCTGAAAGGACTTGCAGCCCTGAAGGTGGACAAGACTATGGGACCAGATGGGATAAACCCCTGAGTTCTGAAAGAACTCACGGAGATGCTAGCTACCCCATGGATGACCATGTTCAACAGCTCACTGGAAACAGGCATGGTTTGGGAGGAATGGAGAAGGGCTGCCATGGTCCCTCTACATAAGACCAGCAGTGGTGAGGAGGCTTGCAACTATAGGCTGGTCAGTTTTGCTTCAGTGGTGGGGAAATTAATGGAAAAACTCCTGAAAGAAAGACTGGTAGAGCATCTTGAAACCAATGGGCTGCAAGACGACAGGCAGCACAGATGCACAGGTGGGGAAATGTCATGCCAAAAAATCTGATGAATGTCTTTTACTGGGTGACCAGGGAAATATATCAGGGAATGGCAGCTGACATGGCCTATGTTTTATACTACTAATACTACTAAGATTGATAAGAGTCAGAGAGTCAGTTAGGCCCATAAATGCTCTTGTTACTAATAATAGCTACAAATTGATCCAGATAGTATAAATTTGTCCAGCCTTGTTTTGAAAACTGATTTAGAACTGCTAACAATCACATCTATAGGCAAAGAGTTCCATGGTTTAATTACATGAAGTGTGTAGAAAAACTTCCGAGGAAGATAATTACATTTCTTTAACTGCAGCTGAAGAGGTTGTCCCCTAAGATTATATGCTTCTTCCTTAAAACAGAAGCCTAGAGTGATAATTAGATATGGGTTATTTATAATATCATACATAAGGAGTATGTCACCTCTTAAACACCTAATATAGAGAGGCATCAAATTCAAAACAGTAAGTCTAGTTTCATACGGGACATTTGTAAGACCTTTTACCATCTTTGAATATCTTCTTTGAACTTTTTCCAACTTAGCGATGTCAACAGTTGGCTAATAAATACAAAAAGTGACCGGGTAGGTCGTTAGGGGACACACTAATTTTGCCATTCAGGTTAAATAATTTAGTATGAACATCAGATGCTGATATAGAAATAAGGTTACCTGACAAGGAATATGTAGTATTATAAATCTTGATTGTTTCAAACTGTTTACAAAAATTAGCATTGAAAATATTTGCCATATCTGATGGGTCAGTTTTTTGAGTTTTATTAATTAAAAGGGGACCAGCTTGGCAAGAAGGTTTTTTAGGGAGTTTATATATGCATAAAATGATTTTGTATTATCCTTACATGCTTGCCATGCTAATTTTAACTCCCACTTCCTTTTAGCCCTTCTGATGCTATATTTACATTTCTTTTGAATACTTAAGTATGAACTCCAAATTGGAGTTGAAGAAGACCATAGATAAGCTGCATAACATTTGTCTTTTTTCTTGATTAGTTTATTAAGCTGCTTAGTCATCCATCTCGATTTATTATGAGAGGATTTCATCTTTGTTCTTGAAGGAACATAAGTATTTCTCAAGTTGATGACTTTGGTAAGCAAGATTTCATAATAATTGTTAATATCCATAGAATTAAACATAGATGTTCAGTCAATACTGTTCAGTTCTTTTTTTTATACTATCAAGATCTGATGTATCATACAAATAAATCTTTGAGATGCCAGATATCGTTGGAATAGTGAGCTCAAGAGAAAAACTAATTGAGCTATGGTCACTGTTACCAATAGGTGACCAAACAAAGATATTGCTGACTGACAAGGTACTAGTATAAAAAACTAAATCAAGAATATTAGTTCCTCTTGTTGGAAACCTGACCCCCTGTACCAAGTTGCATTGTTCACACATATCCATCAGTTTTCTTGCAGAGGTAGATGTAGCCATCATCTTGTCCCAATCTATACTAGGCAGAGTAAAGTCTCCCACAACAATAATGTCCCCAATTGAGCAAGCTGACTCAATTTCCTCAATGATGTTATCGAGGTGTTCACTGGAGGCACTAAGTTGATGATAACAAACCCCTATCACAATATGTTAAGAAGTGTTAAGTCATTCATTTTAACCAAATAGTTTCAGTAGTGCTATTTACTTGTTTAATTTTATTAGAACTATCAACTGCCAGTAGTGAATCTCTAAGGATTTTAGCAAAGCCTTTGACACTGTGCTGCACAGGAGGCAGATAAAGACATTGGCCAGCCTAGGATCCAAAGTGGTGAACCAGGTTAAGAACTGGTTAACAGATACGTGACAGAGGGTGTTGATTAATGACACTCACAGAAAGGATGGGAGCGTGACTAGTGGGGTACAACAGGGCTTGGTACTGGGACCAGTCCTCTTCAGCGTCTTAATAGGAGGCATTACTGAAGAACTGGAAGGGAAGGTGTCCCTTTTCTCAGATGACACCAAAATCTGCAATAGAGTGCAAACTCAGGAGGGGGTGAAGAAAATGCGCAAGGATCTGGGAAAGCTACAGGAGTGGTCAAAAACCTAGTAGTTGGGGTTCAATGCTGAAAAGTGCAAAATCATGCACCTAGGGCATACGAAGCTTGGCACTGGGTATAGTGGACCTTGGGGTCATCATATCTGAGGACATCAATGTGGAAGAACAGTGTGATAAGGCAGTGGGTAAGGCTAGTAGGATGCTGGGGTGTATAAAGATGGTATCTCCAGCAGGTGGAGGGAGGTGTGGTTGCCACTGTATGGCTCATTGGTGCAACCACACTTGGAGTACTGCATTCAATTTTGGAGACTGCTCCTCAGAAAGGACATAGACAGGCCATGCAGGGCAACTAAAAAGGTGCAGGTTTGTAAGAGAAGCCCTATGAGGAGAGACTGTGGGATCTCAACATGTACACCATGGAAAAAAGGAGAGAAAGAGAGAAGTAACGTGATTGGGATCTACAAGTACCTGACTGGGGTGAATGGTGTGCAGGCAAGGAGTCTCTTTCAAATGAGAATAAACACCAGGGCCAGGGGGCATGTGATGAAGTTGGTAGGGGGATGTTCAAAACAGATGTGAGAAAACACTTCTTCACTGAAAGGGTGGTAGATGCCTGGAACAGACTGCCAGGGGATGTGGTAGAAGCAAGAATGGTGATAGGCTTTAAACATGAATTGGGTAGACAGAGGAGTTTATTAGAAAAGAGGTAGGGTGGTGGGAGGGTCACCAAAGACCAGATTGGGTCTGCAGGGGCAGATTAGGTAGTGAACATCTGCGCAGACTGGGTGAGCTAACCTGTCCTTTTCTGCCATCAAATTCTTTGTTTTTATGTTTCCATGAGAGGTTTTGTGTTGATCATCTGTTGGGGCATACATTGCCCAGGGAAATAAATACATATGTTATAAAGCTTACCTGAGGAAACAGCATTCCAGTTCTCTAGTGGCTTTGTTTCATCTGCCACTTCATCTCCACTGTGCTCAGTAAGAATGGCACTGAATTCCTGCTGCTTCAGCTCAGCTCCACTGTGCCTGACAAGAACTGCACCTAAAACCTGCCTGCATATTTCATTTTGTACTCATTTACTGGTCCCAGTACGTGAGGGGGCTACCAAGCAGTGAAGGCAAGTCAGGTGATATCGGGGCAGAGATTATGGACCACAAAGTGCAGTCGTGCAGTGTGCTGTGGAAGCTTACCTGAGGAAACAGCGCTCCAGTTCTCTTGCAGCTTTGTTTAATCTGCCGCTTCAGCTCTGCTGTGCTTGAAAAGAACTGCACCAAATTCCTGCTGCTTCAGCTCAGCTCTGCTGTGTCTGACAAGAACTGCAACTGAAACATGCCTGCATATTTCATCTTGTACTCAATTACTGGGTCCCGGTATGCAAGGGGGCTACTGGGCAGCGAAGACAGATCAGCTGATAGCAGGAGCAGAGACTCTGAACTACAATGTGCAGCTGCGCAAACGGCTGCCCATGGAGTGGCTGCATGCATGAGTGGCTCATGCAGGAGAGGCATGAGTCACCCTGTGTGAGTCCACCTGGGGGAGGCCAAGGGGAGGCTCTTAAAATTTTATTTATTGTTTTATACTAACGGAATTAAGAGTACTAATTGTACTGCACTGTGATGGGAAAAACAATGTGGTTTATAACACAGTTTTAACATATAAACAATTAGGATTAAAAATGGTAGGTCTTAAAGTAATAGTGTGTATTTGTCTGGTAGTATGTACTGCAGTATAGCAGTTTGTTTTTTTTCAGAATGTTCCACATATGGACAAAGATGGTAACTATACACAGGTTAATGAATTTATGTCTTTAAAGCACAGAAAAAAATACATCTACAAACTATTTGCTGTTACATCACTGTGGGATTATATTTGCTCCTCTTGGCCTTAAAATAGCGCATAGCAATATAAAGACTAAGGTTAGCACTATGGATATAAAATATTTTAAATTGTTACTTAAACTGTGGAAAGCTTACCATTTATTTGCTCAAATGTTTTTAATTTTATTGGCGGGGGGGGGGTGGCGAAAAGAAACCCAGGGCCTGTACCATTAACATTCACTTCTGAATTACCTTGTTTAAAAGGTATAAAGGTTATCCACTTAAACACAAGGAGCAGGATTCTCAAAGAAAGCCAAAAATCCCACAGCTGCAGCACTGCAGAAACACAGTTGTGGGATATTCTCAAAGAAAAGTTGTGCAGGTGCGGGAATTCCATATGAATCCCTGCAGCTGTGGAAATTCAGAAGCTGTGGGTATTGAGCAAGTGCTGTGAATCCACAACTGCTGATCTGCAGCTGCAGAAAATGGCTTAGGAGGCACAGCAATAGTGAACCTAATTAGCTGGAGCAGCAGAGTTTAACATTGCAGCCATAGCATGAAGCTGAATGCACCCACAAAGAGACCAACAACCAGTCCCTCAACTGGGACCACTGCAGCACCACAGGTACCATCACTACCATGGCACCACAGTGGCCAACTGTCACTGCTGGTCATCCCTCCTTGGGGTGTTCCTGTTGCTTGCAGGGGTAGCACTCGCTGCAGACTGGTCAGGCTCTACCACCTGTGGGGCTCCGTCATGGGCTGCACTAGGTCTGGTGGTTGTTGCCTGTTGACATTCCATGGCAATGTGTGCTATTGTTGCTGTAACAGCAGCCACTGCTATACCCACTGGGATGCTGTTACCTGTGCCTCACCTCCACCATAATTGATTTCAATTGTTAGGGCACTACTGCAGTTTGCTGAGGGAGAGTTACACCTCACTCCGATGTGAGTAACATTTTTTCTGCAACTGCAGAAAAAACCTGGCTGAGAATAGCCTTTGAGGGCCTGTGCCTTACTTATCTCACACCTTTTATTCCTCAGGGACTTCCACAGCTGCACTTTTTTCCACAGTCCATAGTGTTTTTTTTCCGCAGCTGCGGAGGTTTTTGTGAATAGCAGTCAGAGTAATCTCCCCTTTTTTTCCATAGCTATGGCAGTTTAGGAAACTTAGGGAAGGTTTTGCACCTTCAGAAAGCTTTGTGAATCCAGCCCAAGGAGTCTAGTTGCACATTATGATGAGTTGAAACTATGGGCAGATCATGAACAAATTGACATACTAACATTGAATGAAACTTGGCTAAAGAAAACCATTAAAAATGATACTATAGGTCTGGATGGTTACACTATATATAGATCTGATTGGTGTAAAGGGAGAGGTGGGGGAGTTTTGATTTACATCAGGGATTAGTCACAGAAGATCATTTTAATTCTGCTGACTATTTAACAATAAAATGGACTATGGGTGGTAGATTTTGGTATGCACATTTTTCTTACGTATGCATACCTACACCCAAAACTGACAAAATAGATATTGAGTTACTGGATGAAATAGTTATCTCAACAAAAATAAGGAACATATTATACTAGGAGATTTTAATTTAGATTGGACAAACTGATAAAATGAAAAGTGTCACTGCAGCTAAAGAGTATCATCAAATTATAAATTCACACACAAGGAATAACTATAAAACAGCAAATGGGGGTACTTTAATTGATTGGATTTTGGTTAAAAAGCCAGACTATGTTAAGGCATTAAGTATCTTAAACGACACCATTCTGATCATTGTCCTATATTTTTGATTAGAAAAAAAATAAAACATTCGCCTAAATTTGTTCAAATTAAAGAAACTTTGTCTTACAAAAGCTTAACAGAAGAAATAAGTCTTAGGGAGGTTTGCAAAAGTTATTGATCCCCGTTATTTTGCCTTAATGACATTAATGAAACTACAAGTTATTTCACTGCTCAACTTCTAAGTATTGTTAACAAATTTAAACCTAAAAAGAAGTTTAGGGTGAAAACTAAAAATACACCATGGCCATCACAAAAACTATTAGATTTATTTAAATCAAGACAGGCATTATGGAAACAATATAAAAAAAAAAACAGGGTCCCAAACTGATTTAAACAATTATTGACACAGTAGAAATGTATGTAAATCAGAAATTAAAAAACAAAACAACATTTGTATAAAGAGAACAACTAAAAAATGTGTAAAATCCAAAACAAATTTTGTGACTCCTTTAAGGATTTGTACACTACTAAGAATGCAGGTAAGATCGATAAAGTTATTATTGGTATTGGTGAAATAATACTGGACACTGATCATATGGTGGCAAATGGATTTAACACATTTTTTACAGATATGAGTCAATATAAGACACAAATAAATTTGAACTACCAAATTGTAGATTCTAATCATAATGAACAAAATGGTACACCATATCTGGAAATTAATGAAACATTTGCTTTTATGAAAGTATGCGCGAAAAGGAAGTTTTTGATCTGTTAGCCACCCTTAATGAAAATAAAGGTCCAGGGGGCTGATGAGATACCCCTGAGAATATTGAGGGTAGCTGCTAGACCATTAACTAAACCAGTTACTTATCTGTACGGTCTTTCATTATGTACTAATAAGACTCCAGATACATGGAAAACTGCTATAATTTCCCCTATTTGTAAATCGGATGACAAGTACAATACCAGATAACTAATCACATATCTATTGCTGTGTTGTCTGCATTAGCAAAACTGCTTGAAAGAATAGTAGCCAAACAACTAACAGAATATTTGGAGAAAAATCATATGCTAAATGAAAATCAGTATGGGATTCAGAAGGGGATACAGCATGTCAATGGCCTTGGCCAGGTTAACTAGTGACATTTATAACAACATGGATAAAGGCCTACTAACAGGAGGGATTTTTGTTGACTTGACCAAGGCCTTCGATCTGGTGGACCATCCTATTCTGATATCTAAGTTAAAGCATTTAGGTGTAGTGGAGTATGCTATCCCATGGTTTGAACATTATCTGCTGGATAGAAAACAGCAAGTAAAGATTGGTTCAGAAACATCTACCCTGAGTCTTGTTCATACTGGGGTCCTGAAAGGATCAGTTCTGAGTCCACTTCTGTTCTCTGTCTTCACAAATGATTTGCCTGATGTCTGTACTGATGAATCAGTTATTAAGTACACAGATGATACGGTAATTTATTGTTAAGCAAAAACAGAAGTGGACCTGGAAGGCAAACTACAACCCTTATATTGTGGTATACAAAAATGGTTTGTGAAAAACAAAATTTTGTTGAATGAGAAAAAGACAGTTACAATGCTGTTTGGTCTTACGTGTAGATTAGAAGGTAACACCTTGAGCATAATAGGAGATAATGGTGTTAAATTGGATCAAGTGGGGTATTCAACTGTTTAGGTGTAAACTTAGACAGTGGATTAACCTTGAATGAACATGTATTAAAAGTAACACAAAAAGTAAACAATAAATTGTGTTTCTTATATAGAAATAACTATTTAACTGTATAGGCAAAACATACAATATCATAGAATCATAGAAGCTTGATGGCAGAAAAAGATCATACCGACCCATCTAGTTTGCCCTTTTTTGCCCCCTACACCTCCCCATACCACACAATAGTGCATCAAGTTATGTTACCAGCATTAGAATACAATACTATTTTATTATTAGATACTTCTGAGACTTTGTTTCACAAATATATAGTAACTTTTAATAATATTATGAGGTTTGCAATTGGCTGCTTTAACAAAAGGTAACATCATTGTAACCTATATCTCACTTTTGGGACTTTACCACCGAGAGTGAGTTATTAAAACAGCATATTTGTTTTTACATAAATTACTTCATACACAGACTCCCTTTGCTCTATCAAAACATGTCCAGTGCACAAATTCTGAAAGAACGCTCAGGGAGTCATCAACCAAATTATTTGTAGAACAAAGAATAAGCATAAAAACAGCTGTGTGTTCTTAAAGTCTTTGTGGTCTAAAAATGATTAATAAATTGCCTCAAATTAAATTGGATATAAACAACAATAGAGTTATTTATAAGAGATCTTTGGAGAACTACTTGGATGGTGTCTCTAGCCGTAAATGTGCTGGGGTCTCAACAACCTTTACTTGTAGGTTACCATTGAGTAGTTGTGTTTTGTATGTACTGTATGATTTTTTTATTGTTTTTATGAATGAATGTATAAAGTTTATGTTATTAAATATTGTCAGTCATGATCAAACGTTAAAAACTGTGTTTGTTATTATACTGTACTTGTACCTTTTGTACTCCCTCCTCCAGGCATAGTTAAAAAAGGGTCTTCCGATCCAATCCACTTTCCTGGTAAAACTAATACATGAAATGAAAATAAAATGAAAGTTGGGGCTGCCAGTCAACATGGCACTTTTTGCAGCCAGGTCTTTTGTGCAGCCCTATGTGCTGAAGATGCTGTTCTCACCATCATGTGCTGCATGCAGATGTAAACAGATGTGTTTTCATTAGTGTTTTCTGCAAGTGGTAAGTTTTAAAGTTGCTGGTTATCATTTTTAATACATTTTAATCTGCAACCTGTTCAGTTTATTACTTCTACTTTAGAAGTTATCTACTGTTCTTTAAAATATATCACTAAATGTTTTCCATGGGCTGTATGTTTAGAACAGCAACCTACCTTCTATGCACGATACAGTGTTATCTAAATGTTTTAGTTTGTAAAACAAACCTTATACAGCGTACAGAGGCACTAAACCAAACTGTTTACTATGACATGCTTACACCTGCATGGGAGGATCCATGCTGACATATTGCTGTGATGTAGGAGAGGGAAGGGACTGTGGAAGCACGTGACCAGATACATAGTCAGTGTCCTTCCACAGTGGAGTTGAAGCACATGTGGTCCTGGCCATTCACCACAGTGCTGGTCACCCCCTTCCCCATGCACTATTTTGTAGCTCCTCACTCACTCACTGCCAGTTCACTTCCAGGTTTGGAGCATTGCTTAAGGTGAAATGTAATAAAATATGTGTGAAACCCTTGCTTTTGTAAAGTGTCTTTTTTTAAATGTGTTCTAGTGATTGTAGCTGATTTGCATGGTGTCATGGTCATTCAGGGTAAACCTTTGTTTTACGGGTTCACCCACACCAGTGCACAAACAAAGAGCATGTGGTAAATAAGATTGCAGGCAAAGAAGTGAGACAAGATGAGTGACAGGAAATTGAGTTGCCTCCCCTCACCCAGATCGTATACCTCACATAGCGATCTGCATCCCTGTAATGTCCTGTGGTGCCCCCGAATCCCCCACACCTCCCATAAAATATATATAAACATCTCACACCCAGCACAAATTTGGGGACAGGGCCATGGCATGGCACTCACATTAGTGGACGGTCAAAAATACTGATTGCCCACATGTGATGCGCCCTCGTGTATGCTCCCCCATTCTGGTGCCCTACTCGCTGTGTGTCGGCAACGGGAAACCTGTTTTGCTTTTGTTTTTCAGCATGTCAGAGCCCAATAGAAAACTGCTCCTTCTCTGGACAGTTCGGTCCATAGCTCCTCACTTGACTTTTGAACTGCGAGACAGCATTATGTCACAGTCTCCCAGCCAAGCTGTCAGAATCATTCGGCTGTCATATGGAAGTTCACTGTGGCAGGAAACTCAGTCAGGATTTTCCACTAAAGTTGAAGGTTTTAAAATGTATATATGAATAAAAAGCTGACCTAATGTTATTGTTTTACTTGAATTTCAAGCGACACAACAGAGTAGTTACTGGGCTTAAAGAAATTTAATCATATACAGTATATGGGGTATACTCTGTTAGACCGCTCCCGAAAGCAGTTCAAGCCAAATTCAACACACAGATTCTGTACGGATCAAAAATATGGCCCTTATCTTCTACTGAAACTTTAGAGAAAATGCTTGTCCAGGTAATGTGCTCAATACTTGGACTCATGTGCTCCATTCCTGCCTGCTTTGTCAGAGCGGAACTGGGGCTACCTAACCTTCACATGTTTGCTGATTCTAGAATAATTAACTTCTGGATCAGACTTAACAAACTCCCAGACAACAGACTCTCTAAAAACTGCTTATTGAAAAAGTGCCTGTGGCAAGAATTAACCTGTAAATCATCACACTGGTTAAATTATGTCTATGAGATTCTATCACTATATCATTTAGTGGCTTTGGCACACTACAATAAACATAATATAATGATAAGCTATAAATATAAACCATACATTCTTAAAAAAAAATTACTGCTTTTATAACGATAAAGACTTATCTGAAATTGCACACTCTAAAGTCTCCAAATGGTACAGTAGGAATGATTTAAATCATTACTACAGGTACTATTTTAATTTTCTTAAGGATCCAATCAATAGAAAAGCACCTACAGTATTAAATACAAAATGGAGCAACTTCAATCAATTGTCCTGTATATCAGATTATCTAAAACTTTAAACAAGGAAGAGAAGTACTGTAACTGTAACAAATCTGTAATTGAGGATTTTGCTCATGTTATGTTGAAGTGTGCCTGGTAGAACAAGGCCAGGAAAACAAGGATTGCACCAATCTTTGATGCCTTTCTGCCTGTTGAAGATAATATGATTATTTTACTATTGTTTACAGCAGAAGATGAATACACAATGCCCAGAGTAGCATAATTTCTGGCCAGAATGCAGAAAATTAGGAAAAGGATGATTGTGAATGCTTCCCCCTATTGGGATCAGGAGGCTCTTAAATGTTACATGTTATGTTCCCTGTTTAGTAGACTGTTGTTTTAATCACATGCTTTTTATCTAGATAATTTATACATTCTTTTAATGTTAGATGTATTTTTTGGTATTATTTTTGTATTGAATTTTCAAGACAAGTACACAAGGTACAATTTGCTTGCATAATTCATTCTAGTATGGTAGAGTTAGTGCCAACATATTAGGGAAGAGGAGATGCATGTCAATTTACATTACTGATGTAACCAGTCCATATCATATGTAAGTGTAAACTCCTTCTTGTACCATTCTTATGATAGAGTTCTAATAGAGCATGGTTGCTTTAATATCGCAGTTAGAGTCTATTCACTGAATTAACCCTTTCCTGAGCTCCACAAAAGCCTACATTATTATGAGCAGCCACATGCACAAATAAACACATCAGTAACAATATCTGAAAAAAAGGTAAGAACTAAACAATAGAAAAAAACTGGCAAAAGACTTATGTCTAGGGTAAGAAAAAGATTTTCTTCTGCTGAAATGGGCGCTATGTATTCATTCAGGTCAGTACCTGGACAAATTATGATATGGAATTTCAGTATATGGGCATATGAGACCGCATCAAGGGATTTGCCTGCCTTCTTATAACTCAAATATAACACTTACTAGTAAGTTAATAAGGAGTATGCTCAGCTTTTTAGTACTTTGCACCTTCGTGGAGAATCTGCACTTCTACAGGGGAGAGGGAAGCTAGAAATCCATTCCATTCCAGGAGAAACCACTCTATACCCTTGAGGGCATGGATACGCCTATCTGTGGATAGTGTTGTCAAAAGAAGGTTCTTCCACATTTCAGTAGTGGGGGGGGGCATACAGGACACCCAAGTATATAGAATAATCTGTTGAGCTGTCACTAGCATTATTCTTATCCATCTAGGGTAGGACAGAGAGCCCAGTCCAGGGTTTTAGATAATTGATTAGCAGTTTTTTTCTTGGGACAATGCTAACTGTACAGAAAGTATTTATATACGTTTTCTAGAAGTGTTATGTTTGTTAAACACAGTGAGGCAAGTGCTATGCATTTTCACAATGTTTTAACACTTTTATGAGCAAAACGGTAATCAATTTTTGGAGTTAAATAAAACCCTGCAGTCCCTCTCAGCCATTACTTCTACCTTAAAAAGGAGAGAAAGTGGTGAGAACTCCATATCCCTCCCCATATTCTGGAGGTCTCCCTCACAACATCCTTCCAGTATCTCTGAAGTGATGGGTAGGTCCAGAAATGGTGAAGGTTCATGCCTCTATCCACTGAGCACCTGCCACAGAGCATTGAGATCCCTGGATTGAATCTATGGACCATGCTAGGAGGATGGACAAGTCTATGAATAAATGGATACTGCATTTCTTTAAACCTGTTGCACAACTACAAACCCAAGTGAGAAATAATAATCATTTGCCAATTATCATCTGTTATGGGTGTTCCCAGGTCCCTCTCCCACCTACTTCTAACCTATCCAGAGGAGTCCAGTATACATAGCCTATCATGCTTAGCAACTCTTCCTATTAGCCCTTTTTCCTGTTTTGGGGCTTTATAGATCTCTTGTTCTACTGCCACAAGTTGGGAGTTTCCCACCGGTGCTCTGTTCAGGCTTTTACCATAGTTCCTCACCTAAAGGAATCAGTAAAGGTGTGATGCTGGGAGTCTCAAGCTGTTCTTAATTGTTGCAAAAGGGTACATGTCATCTTTATTGTAAAGATAACCCATACATTTTATATCCCTCACGTCCCATATTGTGAAACCAGGGTCTTCGAGGCCTGGCAAGAACTCCTGGTTCTACGCAACTGGGACTAGAAGAGTGTGATCCCCATCCACCCCTTGTCTTGCCTTGATTGCTCCCCAGTCCTCTAATACTGAAAAAACTAGTGGGTTCAGGTCATCTAGCTTTCTATATGCCTTGTAACTCCCCCAAAAAGGTATGAAGTTATCCTACCCCAACATCCATCCTCCTTCAGTTCTACCCAGGAAGCAGTCTTCCCACCATATATCCAGTTATAGATATACTTACTATATTGCACTGCCAGGAAATATCTCTTCAGGTCTGGAAAATCCAACCACCCTCTCTCCCTAGTTGCTTTTAATCTTAGAAGTTTCATTCTAGATTTAATACCCTGCAAGATAAAATCGGCAAACCCTTTTTCAAGTCTTTTAATGTCACTAGCAGTCAGACAAGCTGGGACCATCTTCATCACATATAAGATCCTTGGGAGGATATTCATTTTTAATAAATTTATCTGGCCTAGCCAAGTAATTGAGAGGGCCTTCCATCTAGTGAGATCCACCAATACTGTATCAAAAAGTGGGGTAAAATTTAATCTACATAGTTTTTTAAGGTCCTTGTCCACTTTAATTCCAAGGTAAGTAAAACAGTCTCTAACCCTTTTTAATCCCCGGACATAGTCTGGTATGCCAGTCCCTTCTCCATCTAGGGCTAGGATTTTGAATTTTTGAAGATTCAACTTATACCCTGAAAAAATAGCAAATTCTTCAATAATTCCAAGCAAAGCAGGTGCCAACCTCTCTGGCTGCATATTAAAAAACAATAGATCATCAGCATAAAAAGTGATTCGATGTTGGCCCCTCTTTGGTCCTATAATCCCCTCTACTTCCTGGTTCTGTCATATACGAATAGCTAGAGGCTCTACTGCAATTGCAAAAAGGAGGAGGGAGAGGGGGCACCCCTATCTAGTGCCCTGGAACAACCTGAATTCCTTAGAGTGGACTCCACTGACTAGGACCCTTGGTCTGGGGTCTCAAGATAGCATTTGGACTAGGCTCACAAACCCATCTCCCACCCCAAACTGATGCAGGCCTTCAAATAAGTAATTCCACTCAGTCCTGTCAAAGGCTTTCTCGGTGTCCATGGAGAGCACACAGGCCTGTTCTGGATGCTGAGTGCCCCACTACAAGACATTAAGCAAGCACTTCATGTTGTGGGAGAAGAGTCTACCCTGCACAAAACCAGTTTGGTCCTGGTGTACCAAGCTGGGCAACGCTTTCTCCAGTTTCATAACTAATATCTTAGCCATAATTTTGCAGTCGTAATTGAAGAGGGAGATGGGTCTGTATGAAGATCACTCCAGACCATCCTTTCCTGGATTTGATGTGAAGCAAATATTCACCTCTAGGCAGGTTTTGGGAAGCCCCGCCTCCCCCAAGTTGCAATGTTTAATTTGTGTCTTGTATGTATTTTATAGTTCTTTTTGTTTGAATTGTAATGTTCATGATTCTTTTAAGATCTAACAATAAAGATATACTTCACTTCAAAAAAAAAAAAAACAACAACGGAGTAGTAATTAGAATGCCTGTTGTCAACTGCCAAATAGGTGTTTCCTCATTCAGCAGATCTCAGGCTGTTAGCAGTTGACTGTGAATGTTATTCAGATGAGAATATTTTATAGTGACTCTGTAACTGCCTATGTCTGACTACTGCTTACTGCTAACACTGACAACCAGCCTGAGATCTGCCAAGTGAGGAAAAAACTATTTGGCAGATGACAGCAGGCTTTCTGATTACTACTCTGGGGGCTCCAGTTGCACTGTCTGCACTTTTGTATCTTGCTACATGTATATGTAAGTGATTTTTGCATTTTTTCTAATAAAACAAATTTTTACCTGTTACTCAGTGCCATTTTTCATGTTTGTAATCAAGCTGAATTGACCCAGGCACAAGTTTTTAGAGTGGCGCCACAACTGCTGCTCAGTTCATGGCCTAGGTAGGGGCTATCTGGGCAGATTGGGTGGGCCCAACAGTCATTTTATGCTGATAAATTCTACATTTCTCTGTTGTAATTATTGCTTGATTCCAGGTGCATTCTGTGGGGAAGATTACATGAACCTGTGTTAATGATGAGGGACTGTTGACCATGACACCGGGGAAACTCCCATGCTCTTCCTGAGGAGGGTACCACCTGGGCAAGATGGCAGACAAGGAG
The DNA here is from genome assembly GCA_016271365.2 of Neoceratodus forsteri. Lineage (NCBI taxonomy): Eukaryota > Metazoa > Chordata > Ceratodontiformes > Ceratodontidae > Neoceratodus > Neoceratodus forsteri. The sequence continues at coordinate 563,283,302 of CM057458.1, forward strand.
GAGATGGAAGTGGATAGTTTAGCAGTAGGCCCAGTGGAGGTTCAATCCACAGGAGACCAATATACTGCTATAGCAAGTGACACCAGTTTGGACATTACTTTGACACCAGAAAAAGATGCAATAAGAGTTGCTGTACATGAAAGGGTTAAAGGTAGACTGCTGGAGTCGGAACACCCAGTTTCATTGTGAGAATTGGAACAGCACCCTGATTCAAGGTCAGCTATTGATAAACATGAAAAACAACAACAAGTACTCCTGGCGTTTTTGCAAGAGGAAGACCAGAAATTACAACAAGCTAAAGTAATGCAGAACATGCAATATAATGGAGGAGTACCTGAGATCTGCACTGCTGGGCAACCATCATGAGCTGCAACATCAGAAACTTCAAAGAAGAAAGCCTAGGTGCACATGGAACAGAACCTGGGAACTGTGCAGCAGGCAGGGGTGCAGCAAAAGTCAGAACAGCAATGGAAATGGAATGAATGGTCTCCAGAGAAAGCCTGAATGTCTGCGGGATGGCAACAGCAAGCAGGAGGAGGCTGGATACCGGACAAAGCAGATCCAGCAGTCCAATGTTATTGGCACTTGACATCAGCACTGCCAGCTGCAGATCACTATGCGCAGAGAGAAAGTGGATCACAAGGAATGAGGAGAGAGGCAGAGAATGGACATCACTAAATGACAAGGAAATACAGAAGCCAGAGAAAGGTGAGCAAGGACAGTATTCTATGACAAATAATGCACAAATACCAGTACTACCTTAAAGCACAGATGTAGAAAGAAGCAGGAGGGAGAGTACAGTAAGTACAGAAGGTACAGGGGTATATCAGATGATCCAGCTAGAGCGGAACGTAGTGGCCCAGAGCAAAGGACAGCTTCAATGCAGCGGTCACCAAGCATGCCTTTACAGGGATCAGAAGATGAAAGTCAAAGAGAAGAAGTTTCAGAGAGTGAGACATGAGACAGTACATCAAGAAGCCCACCAAAATGCAGAACATTTGCAGACTTCTTTAAAAGCACAGAGGATCCGGCTCCTCGGAGAAATACAGTGCGCATAATTTATAAAGGAAACCTAGAAACTCCCTTTGATCGAGTATATATTACCAGGACTCTTAAAATATTCTATGAAATACTTTGCTTCAAAAATGTATGTCTTAATTCATGCAAGGTAATATAATTACACTGTCAGCTTTAAACAGGTGGAAAATCGGGAAAGGTTTTGGAGACAAATATGATAAACTGAAAAATATCATCTTATGGTCACTCTTTCTGGCTATCCTATTGACCTGACCAGTGTTGTGTACAGTCACCATAAGTTTCAGAGATGAAAGTATTAACATAGCAGATATCCAGTACTGGTTGAGACAATGTTGTGATGCTCTGGATAAACCACAGCCAATAACTGACTCAGAACAATTGTGGACAGGAGGCTGGAAAATCAGGGTAAAACTGCAAAAGATCAACTATGCAGTATGTCACTTACCCAGCAGCATTTTCCTGGGGAGGGAAAAATGGATGTTATTTTACACAGGACAACTGAAGTCTTGCTTCAAATGTGGGTCTCACACATCTAAGCAATGCACGTGACAGAACACATTGTGCACATTGTATGGGCTATGAACATCTAACAACTGAACATAATAATGCATTTAGATGCAACCTGTGTGAACAGAGAGGTAACCCCTTTTCCAAATGTCCCTGGGTGTCCCATAATAGAGGTGCAAGAATGTATCAAAGAAGACATAGTTATGAAAGCACAACAGCAAGGGGCAGCTAAAGCCTCAGTACAATGCATGGAGGCACAACTACAGGCAGTAGATACAGTCCAACCCCCACCTAGATAAGAAGAGTCCCAGGATGGTCAGATAGACAGGAATTCCCCTCCCAGGGGAAATGAGGAAGTTGAAAATGGTATAGAGACAGACACAGTAGTTAAGGTGGAAGAATGCCCAGTGACAAATAAGATTAGTGAACCCTCCACCACAGGACTGCAAGGGTTAACTCAACAGTCTACATCACAGGGAAATGGTGGAACCATGCTCTCCCCAAGGATCTGTTAACGAAAGTCACACCAAAAGGTAGATGTAAAAGGCCAAGGTCAGCCTTAACACCAACTTCCAGGGGAAAGAAAAGTGAGTTAGTGGTACAGTATAGGTTCTGAGTGTTGAGTCATAGAAGAGCATGGAGAGGGATAGGGAGGAAGAGGATGGTCTCTCAAGAGTCCTCCTCAGTTTCTTCCTCACTACCAGAGGTGTCATCTGATTTAGAGGAACAAAATATGGAAGTTATTCCCACACAGTCTCTGAGAAAAAACAGATCAGCAACAAGGAAGGTCAATTTACTTTTTGTAGGTTATATGACCTCCTCTTTTTTTATTGATCTATGCATACACTAACAATACTAATGCTAAATGTGAATAGCATTACAAGTTATAGGTTTTATTCTTATACATAAATAGTATAAAAGGGACCCCGACCAACATAGGCCCACTCAAAAATACAGATGGGGATCCAATCTCGGACAACAAAGAGATGGCTAATTTAACAATTTCCTACTTCTCGTTGGTATTTAACACCAATAAGGACAATGAGGAACTGGTTATCTCCAATCACAGAACACCAGATGGAATTAGTACCAAGGTATCCGATGTTGAAGAAAGATTAAATAACGTAAAACCAAATAAGTCTCTGGGGCCTGATAGACTACACCCAAGAATTCTTAAAGAATTATGTAAAATGTTAGCTCCACCCTTAACTTATATATTTCAAAAATCAGTGGATACTGGGGATGTTGTGGATAGCTGGAAGACTGCAACAGTTATCCCCATATACAAAAAGTAAACAAAACAAACCTGGCAAATTATCAACCTGTAAGTCTTACAACAATTCCATCTATAATATTGCAGGGAATACTAAAGGATGAAATCTTACAATTTTTCTTACAATATCTAGACAAGGAAAACCTAACTGACCACTCCTAGCATAGGTTCATAAAGACAAGGTCCTGCCAGACAAATATGTTGACATTTTATGACCAGGTCACTAAAAGTCTAGAACAAGGAACCCCGGTAGACATCCTATTTTTAGATTTCTCTAAAGTTTTTGACAAGCTTTCCATGCAGAATTCATTAAGGAAATGCAGGAATTAGGAATCCATCCATCTATAATAGCTTGGGTTTAGAATTGGTTAAATAACAGGAAGCAGTGAGTTTGCATTAGAAGGCAATTCTCAGACTGGGCTAGGGTGAGTAGTGGGGTGCTTCAGGGATCAGTGATGGGCCCCTGTCTCTTTAACTGTATGTGTCCTCACTTCAAGTAAACCATCAAAGTGTTTGGATGCAAAAATATGCAGATGACTGCAGATTGGGAGCAGAGATTGACACCAGAAAGGGAACGTCACCATTGCAAGAAACCATAAACAACATTGATAAGTGGGCAAAGAAATCTAAACGTATCTTAAACTTAGATAAATGCTCTGTTATGCATTTGGGGAAAAACAATCCTATCTTACAGCCTGGGGAATTTACCTTTAAAAATGATAGATGACAAGAGAGATCTGGGGATCATGGTGTCCAGTGATATGTCATTTTCCTCTCATTGTAGGTGCATAGCTCAAAAAGGAAATAGGATCTTGAATTGCATACTAAGACACATATCAGCTAGGAGTAAGGAAATCATCTTGTCTACTTATACCTCACTGGTAAGACCAGTAATGGAATATGGTGCCCAGGTATGGGCACCATATAAAAAAGGAGATGTGGTACTCCTGGAAAGAGTCCAGAGATAGGCTATGAGGGCAATACGAAATATGGCTAGAAAAGAACATGAAACACGCTTATTTAAGTTGGATTTATACTCATTCGAGGCAAGAAGGAAGAGGGGAAATATGTGCTTAGTACACAGAGAATGGAACAACGACGATCTCTGGGAATTAACTGGACTGGAAGTGAACACCAATATACATAATACTAGATCTCACCCACTGCAGTTAATGTCACAAAACATGAGATTCATATGAAGCAGTTGGTGGTTTAACCAGCAAGTGGTCCACGATTTGAATAGATTGCCCCTAGAGGTTGTGGCAAGTTCCACAACATCAATATTCAAACATAGGTGGGATGCTTACATGAGATCGGCTTAGGTATTACCAGGCAAGCAACTAGGATGTAAGTCTGTTAGCACTGAACAAATCCTATGAATCCTATTATAAAAAAAGATTAGCTACTTTCACTACCTTAAGAGATACAGCAGCACAAATCATTTTTCTGCAGGATACTAGGCTGAAACAGTTTTTCTCCTAATGCATGTATGTGTGTGACTTACAATTAACAGTTTCTGCATGTCCTCCCAAGGCAACCGAACAGACCTGGAGGGAAACTAGACGTGTTTCTGCAACATTCAGAGTACAGCACAAGATCATTGTGGAAAAAAATGCATCAAGTGCTTTAGGGGTACTGAATCTGAGTATGACTCAGTCAGCAGATGCAGCTCTGACATTTGCTGCTCTGATCTAAAGTCTGATGCTCCTGATCAAAAGACTACATGTCCTGTTGCAGAACCATCTGTGTGCATCTCCTACAGACACTGACTCTAATGTACTCCCTGACATTAGTCAAGAAGTTATTACCACAGAATCAGGGCAATGCTTCTGTCTGTCCTTATCCAATTTTATGGCATGCTGTATGTTCTTTTATTGATGTGTTATTGGCAATGCCTGCTGACTGCTACTGTTTCCCCAGACTCATGTACATTGCCCCTTCCCCCCCTTCTTTGATGAGGATTCTTTGTAAAAGAGCTTTTAGCTCAAAGGTTTCATTTCTGATTTTCTCAATAAATAAATAAACAAATCAGTGTGCAGTCAAAGGGACTCAGAAATTGTTACCACAGAATCAGTACACATTCAAGGGGACTTGGGCTTTTTCCCTACTCAGTCTTCTCCATCTAATGATATTTCATTGCAAAATATTAAAAAACATATGGACCCCATGCTGATAGAACTCTCCTCTGGGAAAATTAAGGTGGTGCAACAAGAGGTCTCCTAGGTTACATACACTATGGGTCCCACTCCTGTAGGCATCTGTCACACTGTGGGGGGGGCAGCTCAGGGGACATCCACTGCTGCCAGTGGTACCATAGACTGGTTCTATGTAATAATGGCAAAAGCCTAAAGGTGATCGCTGTGATGTAGACAGCCAGTTCTGAGTGCTGTATAATTTATTTTAATATAACATGTATTACTGAATGTCTCTACTGAAAATCTGATGCTCTAGGAGTGACCTCACCACCCCAGATTTCAGCTGAAGAATGCAAGCCATGGGAAAATGCTGACAGCATGCGAGTTCACACACACTCAGTTTTTAGATACTATGTGTTACATGGCAAACCAGAAGCTAATTACAGACTTGTTTAAGTTAATTTTGTTTAGAGGGAAATCTTTACCCACATTGTGGAACGGTTTACAAAGGAACTTGAAGCTGAGCTGCCCTGTTAACCTGAATATCTTCAAGGTGTTCTATGATCGCTACATGAAAGCACCTTGCAAATGTTTTCCTCACCACTAGCCCACTAATACCGCAACTCCCCCTTTCCATCCTGATGCTCACCATGTTTCTACCCCTGGCTCTCACTCTTTTCCTATTAACCCCATCTGCTACATCCACCCTTCCCTGTCCACTCCAGCCTGGCTAAAGTCCAACCCCATCCATAGTAGTGTCCCAATTATCTACCCCATCTCCTTCATTATCAGAATAAATAAGTACCTCACAGCCATCGTCACTTTCTATGGTTTTAGCTCAATTTTTTTTCTCCAGACATTGGTAATATATCCCTCCTCTTCTTTACCTCTCTAACCTGCCACCCCATACATGGCCTCTTTCCCCTATATGTGTAGTTGCTGGCTGCCTCACTCAAAAGATCTCTGCTTATAGCCCCTGTATGCCTATGGTTGATTGTACATCTCCTGACTTCTTCAATAGTAAAATAATGCTGTTTTTTTTATTTATTTCAGCCTTGTACTGTATTGTTTGTACTGTATATACTTTTTCTTCCTTGTATATTATTGCTTTTTGTATACCTGCTTCTGTACTGTACTTTGATGTATTCATGACCAGGTCCACCTTGCAAATGAGCCTTGCTCAATGGTGCCTGCCTGGATAAATAAAGATTTTGATTGCTTGATTGATAAAAAAGGTTTATGGCATTGAAGAGAAACCCAGGTTATTACACAGGGGTGTGAAGTTGTAAATGTTCCTGTGAAGCCTGTGTGAGGGAGGATGCAGCATAGATCAAAAGAGATGCCATTTGAAACATGAGTCATGCTGAAGATTGCAAAATTTATACTTTGAAAAGACTACTGTTTTTTTATTATATATATTTTTAAATATAGTCTGACAGAGGAGGAGCTAGCTGACCTCACACAAAAATGGGTTGGTCAATTCAGTTGTTTAAGGAATACTCTGTTTTACTACACAGAGACACATTTTTACCTAGACTCTGACCACGAAACATCTTGGGAGAACTTTTAAGCAAGTATTTAGAGACTAAGTACTGTAATAGGAATTGCACTGTTTAAAATCTTGTTATTTTAATAGATTTGTATGTCTTGTGATATAACAGTTCTGTATTGTTGTGTTTTACATATTCTTATCTATTATAGTAAAATTCTTTTTAGAACTTACTTGGTCTGTCTTTGACTTCTTTTTATTTGTAAGAAAAGTACATGGTTATAGCAGACAATAGACATAAGCTTGAATGGTGATACCAAACTGGAAAGCGAAGTGTTTTAAATCTGAGGTCTTTATTAAAGTTTTAAGGGTTCTTCTCTGTATACCTGATTAGATGCCCATAGGCAAAGATGTCTGGCCCCCCAAAGACAGATATATCTGAGCCTGTGCATTGGGTATGCTAACAAGAGGTTAACAGTTTGAATCTCTCCAAAACTTGAGACCAAAGGTTGATCCGAACTCACAAAACAGACAAAAGGGTTACCTTGTACTATTCACTGTTCACAAGACTGCGCTTGGAGGTTGGCAGTTTGGGAGCAGGGGGCCTGAACTGCTGAGTAGATTTGTGACAGATTGGTTAGCAGCGGTGGCATAATTATGGTATCACAAGCTTTATTGTTCTGTGTCAGCTGAGACCGTAAGCTCTCTTGCAAAGAAAGAAAAAGGCAGAAAAATGAAACAGGACTATATACTGTATCACTTGGTGTACAGTCCAGTTCCTACCCATATTAGTTTTTTTCTAAAGTGCAAGTCAGAGTAGCAGTAGTGAGAAAAGAAGAAGATGGCTTCTGACTACAGCAGACACAGTGTAGAGTATTTGAAGCAGTTGTGAGGGGACAGGGGAGTCCTGTTTGAGGTGACAGCCAAAAAGCAGACCCTCATAGAGGCCCTGATGGTAGCAGATACCCAGAGCAGTGAGTCTCTGACTGTGACTGAAAAGGACAGCAGGGCCACTGTCAGTGAAGGGCCACAACAGCAGGGGATGGTCACCAGTATCCTGAATCCAGAGGTACTCAAACTGAAAATTGAGTTGTGTAGGATGGAACTGGAGGCAGAGCAACAACAGAGGGAGGCAGACCATGAGGAGCGTGAGTGCCAGCGAGCTGCAGAGGAGAAGAGAGTGAGAATGCAGAGAGGCAGAGGAGAAAGGAGCACCAGTGACAACATAAACTGGAGAAGCTACGACTCCGACCAGCAGCACCAGACCAGGTAAGTGGCTTCGGTTTAACTGGGACTGCAAGACTGGGTTACAAATTGAACTCCAACTTAATAGCTGAGTTTAAAGATGGTAAGGACATAGATGCCTTTTTAAATTCTTTTGAAAAAGTTTGCATTCAGGCTAAAATTCCTTGGGAGTCCTGGAGTTTCCAGCTATCCCCACTACTTACTGGGAAAGCTCGGGATGCATTGGGTCAAATGAGCAATGAGGACAGTGACGATTACAGCAAGTTAAAAGGTGCACTGTTAAAAAAGTTTGAATTAACTGCTGAATCATACACAGCTAAATTCTGTAAGCTCAGGAGAAGCCCTGTTACGAGCTATGAGGAGCTTGCTATGAAACAATGTCAGTTTTTAAAACATTAGTGGGAAGGGATTGAGGCAACCCCTGTTGATAAAACTGAAAATGCTATTTTATTAGAACAGTTTTATTGGGCATGCCCATCAGAGCTAAAAACCTGGCTAGAGGATTGAGATCCAAAAACAGTGCAAGAGGCTGCTGAACTCTCAGACCACTATGCCAACAGCAGACCTGCTCTGAGAATGAATGGGGCAGGTGAGGCAGCACAGAAAGGGAAAAGCATGCCTTCAGGGCAGCTAAAACCCTCACTGCCTCCACTGAAACCAGTTAGCCCCAGGTTTCAATGAAAAGATTTATCTGAAGTAAGAAATGCATGTTGGCTATGTAAGGCAACTGGGTAAATTACCAGACAGTGCCCCAAAAAGTTGAGCCAAAATACACAGCTGGGTGCTAGAAAAGAAGTGGGTTGTTTGTGTGTCCCTGAGGGCATGCCAGTGAACATGAGGCAACATATGCACCCAGTCATAGTAAATGGTGTACAGATGCAGGGGTTAAGGGACACAGGGGCATCCCTGACATTGGTAAAGGGGGATCTGGTACAGCCTGGTCAGCTTATACCCAATAAATACGTAACTGTACAAGGGTTTACTGGTGAAGAGAAAACATTGCCACTCGCTAGTGTTCTCCTGGACTGGGGTGAAACAGGGGGAAACCATGCAACAGGTGACTGTAGCCAACACATTAGCAGTGGATGTGATCCTGGATAACAATCTCCAGCAGGAGGTGGTACGTGCAGTTACCCATAGCCAAGCATCAAGGGAAAATAGTAGTTCCCTGAACCCCACAGAAATCAGTGTTGAAACCACTGACAGGCTGGTTCCCCAGCCTGTGTCTCCAAATGGGGAGACTGATAAAAAGGGGTAGAATCTTCCCCAGTAACAAGTAACCACACAGCTACAGAGGGTTACTCTGAAGAGGAAGGGGTGACCCCTTGTCAGAGGGTTAGGATTGACAGTGATCCTGAGGGCCCTGATGCTAGTATGAGGGACCCTAGTTTAGTGACTGAAGGGGACCTGTCCCATGCCTTGGGACTGTGTGAGGGGTTTGCAGTGGCTCAAAGGAGTGACCCTGGCTTAGAGAAGCTGAGGGCTTAGGCAGAACTTGGAGGGCACACAGGGAAGTGACAGCAGACATAAGGTTTATTGGGAAAATGGACTTATGTATACACAGACAGTACAGACAGAGGGGGGGATGCCAGGCAGGCAGCTTGTCATTCCCAAGGGGTAGTGTGAGCAGTTGCTCAAAATTGCACTTGATATTCCCTTGTCTGGTCATCTGGGAATCATGTGCACTATGCAGTGATTGGCCCAGAATTTCTACTGGACTAACTTTACCAAGCAGGTGAAGGAGTATTGCAGGTCTTGTCACTGGTGCCAAAAAATAGAGCAGGTGGGCAACAAAACCCAAGCCGCCCTGATCCGCTTGCCCATAGTGGAGGAGTCATTCCAGAGGGTGGGAATGGATATTGTGGGGCCTTTAAATACTCCCAGCTCCTCAGGGAAGAAAGTCATCCTGACTGTGGTGAATTATGCCACCCGGTACCCAGAGGCAGTAGCCCTATCCTCACTGAGGACAGACAAAATGTCAGATGCCTTACTTGGGATTTTCTCCCATGTTGGGTTTCCACAGGAGGTAATCACCAATAGAGGGGGTTCCTTCATGTCAGACCTGATGAAATGTTTATGGAAGAAGTGTGGGGTGGTGCAGAGATGCACGACACTGTATCACCCACAAGCCAATGGACTTGTGGAATGATTCAATGGTACTCTAAAGTCAATGCTCTGGGCATTTGCTGAACAGCATGGAAGAGTCTGGAAGAAATACCTTCCCCACCTGTTGTTTGCATACAGGGAGGTGCCCCAAGAGTCAACAGGATTTTCCCCCTTCGAACTCTTGTATGGATGCCGGATACATGGGCCCCCATACTTGATCCAGGAGGCAAGCATGCCACCCAGGGAACTCCCCTTGTGGATTACATCCTTAGGTTTAGGGAAAGGCTAAAGGAGCTTATGTGGACAGCCCAGAGGAACCTTGCAGCTGCCCAACAGAAACAAAAGGTATGGTACAACCACAGAGCCACAGTTCACTCATACATGGTGGGTCAGGAAGTCATGGTCCTTATTCCGGTCTGTAAAGACAAGCTGCAAGCTAAGTGGGCAGGACCATACAAAGTGGATAGGAAGGTAAATGATGTGAACTACATTGTGGAGTTACCTGACTGTAGACAGACAGAAAGGATGTACCATGTCAACATGATGAAGTCATATGCAAACAGGGCTGACATGGTGTTCACAGTGTGTAGTCATGGGGAGGGGACGGATGAAGGAGACCCCCTTCTGGACTTGCTGGAAGAGAGTAAGTGGGAGTCCTCTGTGGAGGCAGTAAAATTGTCTCCCCAGCTGACCCTGGGCCAGATCCAGAAAGTAAGGGAGATTTTAGCAGACTTTGCCCCCTTGTTTAGCACCAAGCCTGGCCTAACCCCCTTAGTGACACATGATGTGGAGACAGGAACACAGACACCCATACGGCGGACAGCATATCAGGTGTCAGAGACCATCCAAATGGACATTAGGAGGCAAGTGGAGGAGATGCTGGATTTAGGGGTAATCCAGAGATCCCATAGTCCCTGGGCCTCACTCGTAGTCCTTGTACCTAAACCAGATGGCTCGACTCATTTCTGTGTAGACTATCATGGACTGAATGCAGTCACGAAGTCAGATGCCCACCTGATGCCTCAGACAGAAGAACTCCTGGATAAGTTGGGAGGGGTGACCTACCTTACAGCCATTGACCTGACAAAGGGGTATTGGCAGGTAGAGTTGACAGACAGAGCTAGGTAGAGGTTGGCCTTCATCACTCCGACAGGCTTATTTGAGTTCAAAGTAATGCCTTTCAGAATGAAGACCACCCCAGCCACTTTCCAGAGGTTGGTGAACCAGGTGTTAAATGGTGCTGAGGAGTACGCCGTGGCATACCTGGATGACATTACCATCTTAAGTACCAGCTAGAAGGAACACCTATCCCACCTTAGGGAAGTGCTGGACAGGATACAGGGGGCCGGGCTCACTGTCAAAGCAGAGAAGTGCCAGGTGGCTATGGGGGAAGTGGCATACCTCGGGCATGTGGTATGCCGGGGACAGCTCCGTCCTAACCAAATAAAGATAGAGGTGATCCAGGCATTGCCCAGACCAGAAACCCAGAAGCAGGTCAGGTGCTTTCTAGGGACAGCAGGGTACTATAGGAAATTTGTACCCAATTACAGTGCCCTGGCTGCTCCCCAATCTGACCTGACAAAGAAAAAGATGCCAAAGAAAATTACCTGGGGCCCAGCCTGTGAGGAAGCCTTTACCAGACTAGAGGAGGCACTGTGCAGTGCTCCTGTTTTGACAAGTCCTGACTATAGCAAAACCTTTATAGTTCAGATGAATATCCCAGATATGGGTACTGGGGCAGTACTGAGCCAGAAGTCCAGCCAGGGGACAGATCACCCAGTAGTGTACCTGAGCAGGAAGCTGCTTCCCAAGGAGCAAGCATACTCCATGGTGGAAAGGGAGTGTCTTGCCATAGTGTGGACCCTAAAGAAATTAGAGCCATACTCGTATGGGCAGCATTTTGTGCAGACTGACCACAACCCCCTGGTTTGGCTGATGCAGATGGGGAAAAACAATGGCAGACTACTAAGATGGAGTCTTGCTTGCAAGGGTATGATCTAAAAATCATACATAGAGCTGGGGCAAAGAACCAGAACTCAGATGGGCTGTCTAGGATCTATGAGGAGTGAACTGATTTGGAAAGCTGATCCCATGTAGGGGATAGATCCCCCAAATTCAGTCTAGGTGGGGAGGAGTGTTACATAGACAGACAGTTCTGAGTGCTGTATCAGTTTTTTTTAATATAAAATGTATTACTGAATGTCTCTGCTGAAAATCTGATGCTCTAGGAGTGACCCCCCCCATATTTCAGCTGAAGGATGCAAGTCATGGGAAAATGCTGACAGCATGTGAGTTCACACACACTCAGTTTTTAGATACTATGTGTTACATGGCAAACCAGAAGTTAATTATAGACTTGTTTAAGTTAATTTTGTTAAGAGGGAAATCATAAAAAAGATTTATGACGTTGAAGAGAAACCCAGGTTATTACACAGGGGTGTGAAGTTGTAAATGTTCCTGTGAAGCCTGTGTGAGGGAGGATGCAGCATGGATCAAAGAGATGTCATTTGAAACATGAGTCATGCTGAAGATTGCAAAATTTATACTTTGAAAAGACTACTTTTTTTATTAGATATATTTTTAAATATAATCTGACAGAGGAGCTAGCTAGCTGATCTCACACAAAAATGGGTTGGCCAATTCAGTTGTTTAAGGAATACTCTGTTTTACTACACAGAGACACATTTTTACCTAGACTCTGACCACAAAACATCTTGGGAGAACTTTTAAGCAAGTATTTAGAGTCTAAGTACTGTAGTAGGAATTGCACTGTTTAAAACCGTGTTCTCTTAATAGATTTGTATGTCTTGTGATATAACAGTTCTGTATTGTTGTGTTTTACTTATTCTTATCTATAATAGTAAAATTCTTTTTAGAACTTACTTGGTCTGTTTTTGACTTCTTTTTATTTGTAAGAAAAGTACATGCTTATAGCAGACAATAGACATAAGCTTGAATGGTGATACCAAACTGGAAAGTGAAGCATTTTAAATCTGAGGTCTTTATTAAAGTTTTAAGGGTTCATCTCTGTATAACTGGTTAGGTGCCCAAAGGCAAAGATATCTGGCCCCCCAAAGAAGATATATCTGAGCCTGTGCTTTAGGTATGCTAACAAGAGGTTAACAGTTTGAATCCCTCCAAAACTTGAGACCAAAGGTTGATCTGAACTCACAAAACAGACAAGAGGTTTACCTTGTACTGTTCACTGTTCACAAGACTGCACTCGGAGGTTGGCACTTTGGGAGTAGAGGGCCTGACCTGCTGAGTGGGTTTGTGACAATTGCCATTATCATGCAGTCAGAGTGCCGGAAACATTTTCAGCACTCTAACACCCTAGTGCATGGGACAATGGCACCAGGGGTATACATTTCAATACTTTCTGGTGGGGGGGGCTGCACCCCCAAACCCCACCCCCACGCAGGAGGCTTCATCCCCTGCATCGCCTACTAAAGGATTCTCAACTCCAGGGGGGTGCATGTCGGGGGGGTGAAAACATGTAAAAATTAAAGGTTTGGGTTGGGTGCAATAAAATCACACCAGCGCCTAGACCCAAACCCGGTACCTCACCCACCCCAACCACAGGCCAACCCCTGACACCACAACGCAGCTCGGTATCCCATCACAGCACCACCCTCTACAGTTCCTCCGTACCCTCTCAGCCCACGCTCACTGTGCTTGCTTCCCCCCCATGTGCATACATATAGTGACATCCTGTCACCCATTTCACCAACCCCCCCATCAGGTTGCCCTACCCTCCCATCGCCATTAGGGATTCAGCGGGGAATGAGTCACTATTACTGATGTTGCCCTTCCTCATGTGCCTTCCTCATGGGATACCCCATAGACTCAGCCCCCCCCCCAGACTGTGCTGTAACTTTCACTTCCACAGAATGTGCTGAACTTGGCCCCTTCACAGGAAATATTGAAGCTAGCTCCTCCACAAGAAATACTGTACCTGGCCCCTCAACAGCTGAGTCTGGACATTCCAACACATGGCCCAGGTATTAAGATTATATTAAACAACATGCTGAACCAGCCCTCAGGTAGAATGTAGTACACCTCCAATGCCAAGGTGAATTGACTGAGCATCCCTAAGAATCTACATGGCTCAACAACTTTTAAAAGCTTCAGTTCAATTCTTTGCATCGGAGATCTATGTCCTTATTCACATCTTGGGGGAAGATACCTGCCATGTTAATCTTATATCTATGCAAGGGATAGATCACTTATGCACAAAATATCACCAGCTAAAGCCCTCAGCCCTCTGGATCCCATGTCTTGCTATACTGCTGACCAAGCTGTTGATATAGAATGTGACCATACTGTTTCTCAACAAGATTGACAATGTCAACGATATCTACTGTTGGCTGGAGAAGCAGTGTGAAATATTGGCCCAGCAGAATCCATTCTTGACACAGAGAATATCCGGACAGGTGGATGGAGGTTTAAAGCCAAGTTAAGACAATCTAACTCTGGGATCTACCAACTACCCAACAGCTTTTTCCTGAGCAGAGACAGAGGGCCTGTTTCCACACTGGCTAACCTATGGTAAAGTGTTCTACAATTGTGGGGCCCAAACACATCTATGTAGTGCATGTGATTATCTCCACTGTGGACTATGCAAGGAGTTCGAGTGTGTTGATTTTGTCTGTAGAAATCTGGTGAGGTGCAACCTGTGTGAAGGGAGGGGCCATACTTACCAACAATGCCCTTGGGCAGCCAAGAGCCAGGAGCTTGGATATGGGGTTCTTCCTTCTGGTCAGTCTGGAAGGACAGGAATGATGGTCTGGGAATCCTGTTTAAAACTACTAATTTCAAAGTTACAAGACTGGTGGACATCTGCCCAGGCAGGGTGTTACTGCTAGTTTTTCAGCATGACTCCGCTTTGTTTAGGTTAATAAATGTATGTGTTCCACAGGTGAAATTGACTAGGATAACCCTGTTTGACCAAATCAGGCTGTATCTCAATATTGCCCAGCTTGTTATCTGGATGATGGAGAGTGATTTCAACCATGGATTCAATGTTAGAACACTTTCTGAACAAAAGAACATTTATTGTGATGTTGTTGCTTTAAAAAAAAATGTTCTTGCAGATACCTGTTTTTCTTTGTATTCTAATGATGGAAACACATGTTTTCAAAATACACTATCCACCAGGAGAAATTACTTTCTTTGTGTCCCCTAAGATTTCTTCAACTGCATTTACCGTATATCCCATAGAATTTCCAAATCATCTCTTCTTAAATTATAATTGCACTACAGGTGCAACTCCCCTATGGGTGGGAAAGGCAGATAGAGAAACACTTCCTTATTAGACATCCCTGAAGTTTAATTACAACTTCACCAGTTGTCAAAGACTAAAGTCACAGTTTTCTGTATGTATGATGACCCCGTCAATTGGTGGAATGATATTAAAACTGATATCAAAATGCTATTCTCCAATTATGGAAAAGAGGTGGAACAGACTACGTATATTAAATATTTGTCTTTTATTAGAGATCAATTACATAAAGTGCTTATGACAGCAGCAGAAGGGTCAGGGAATTATAAGCGTCAGATAGTCTCTCTTTTTTTTTTGTAGACTTTATTTCTGCACCCATGCTGGAGGAACTCTCTCCGGCATCCACCTTACCTGCTCTCTACAGCCTGCTGTGATGACCGCAGATACTCCCCCTCACTCCAACCAGTGACACTCCCAGATCTGATCCCCTATAGGGAAGGGCCACCCTATCCTCCCAGTGTCCTCTATCTAGAATATACAGTGTTAGTCGGAGTGTTGGCTATGGGGATAGTGAGGCGCCTAGCATTAAGAGTGTGGTGCAGGTGGGGGTGCCTTCGCCTATCCTCCAGATTTTTTTTCCCATTTTTCTGTTTCCCCCAGAGCTCGGTCATGCAATGGCATCCAGGCACTAATGCTGCTGCCTGCTGCAGCTCTGCCCCCTCACTATGCATGGCGACGCAATCGTTGCTTCCTCTGGCCACTGCCAGAAGTTTCACTTGTGTGACACAGCCCCTAGAGCCCACATCAGGAAGAGAGTGCAGTCCTCCAGATGCTCAATCTCTTTCCTCCCCCCTGCTGACTCCCGGCAGCCCAAGTCTGTTCCCAAACCCAGGTCGCAGGCATGGCATGAGGTGTGGTATCCAGCACCTCAAATCTCAGCACCATTGGACCAGCCCAGACAGTCTCTTTAAAAGAGGAAATGTTTAAAATTCAAACTAAAAGTAAATTATGTTACTTTGTTAGAAAACCTAAATGAAATTTGGGACCAGGAAGACTTCCTTTGGAGATCCTGTTGCAGCCTATAAATCCACTACAGACCAAATGGTGTTGAAACCTTTGAAACTGAGAAAAGGTTCCTTCTGGCAATATGGCAGAACAGTTGCAAACAGTGAATGAATCTGTGGCAAATACAGTACTTTTGGCACTGACCACAGCTCTAGTCAGCACCTGAAGTCTTTTAAATTTTAACCTTCCAAGTCTGACAGACAATCAGAAATCTGACCTGATTAAACCAGTCAAGGTGGGTGAAACTGAAACTATTATTTCCAGTTTACAAAGAGGTTCTTCTCCAGGAGCAGCTGTCGTACGAAATAAATTTTATAGAACTTTTTCTAAAACCCTGAGTGTTTTTTTGGTACCGGTGATTCATGATATTCTGTCTTCCAATAATCGCTATCCCTCTTTTGGTTAAACTCTATTGTTTTTTTTCTTGCTGCTAGCCCAGGGAAAGCAAGCAAAGAGTTCATCATCTGGTGATCACTGGAGAAGGAGGAGGAGGGCTGGCAGCTCATCAGAGCAACTCTCATGATCACCTCTGCTCCCAAATGCAGCCCCTGCATGTGGCAGGCCAGTTTTAGTTATACTTCCATCCAGGTTTCTTACCTAATTTAACCTTATTTTTAAGCACCTTTCTATAACCAAGGCACTGTACAGGTTTAAAAATAGAATAAAATCCAATAAAAAATGTAAAGTTCACATATAACAAGTTAGATTAATAAATAGCTGTCAAAATATAATTAGTCATGGTAGGCAAGGTGCAATAGATGGGTCTTCAGGGCCCTCTTAAAACTCTCCACAGTCGTGCACTCGCATATCTGATGAGGAAGAGAATTCTACAGGGTTGGGGCCACATGCACAAAAGATCAGGCCCCTGATGTTTTAAGACACACCTTGGGAATCTCTAACAACCCTTCATCAGCCAAGTGGAGTGGTCATCCAGGGCAGTAAGGCAACAGGAGCTAAAATAATAACAATGTCTAACAAGCATTTGTCAATGCTGGATGTTTGCCACTAGTATAGGAGCCCTGGTCTACTAGATGCTTTGCGTGACTGTGCAGTGTGAATGGTGGTAAAGGACACGCTGGCAGAGGGTTAAAATAGGGCACCTTGTGTTACCAAAAAGTACATGAACTACCTTTTTAACTTAAGATTATTTAGATATCTATAAAGGAAGCTGCAGACTGTAGAGAGGGGAGAGGAGAGCAAGTGAGTTCCATTGTAGTAATGTAATTCCATTGCACAACCGAGCGGTGTTAAAGGTAAGTTTATACAATGGCATCACCACCTCCCACCTTCTGCTAGTGATACCTCTGCCTATGCACCCCAGGATCCCACTGGCCCTTTCTGCAGCCTTTGTACTCTGTTTAAACATCTTTAGGTCATCTGAAACGATATCCACCAGATCCCTTTCTTCCTTAGTGATCGTCAGCAACTCTCCCCATCCTGTAGCTCTCATGAGGGTTCCCTCATCCCAAGTCCATTATTTTGCACTTCTTTGACTTGAACGTCAGTTGCCACACCTTGGACCATTTTTCAAGCTTCCCCAGGCCCCTCTTCATTTTCTCCACCCATCTCGAGTATCTACCCTGTTGCAGATCTTGGTGTGCATAGGCAGAGGTATCACTAGCAGAATGCAGGAGGCAGTGATGCTATTGTATAAAACACTAGTGAGACCTCACCTAGAGTGCTGCATGCAATTCTGGAGGCCACACCTTCATAAAGACATTGACATGTTGGAAATGGTTCGGAGAAGGGCAACCAAGATGGTACAGGGCTTGCACCAGAAAACATGAGGAGAGATTAAAGAACCTTAGTATGTACTCGCTGGTGCAGAGGAGGGATTGGGATGACATGATAGAAACATTCAAGTACCTTAAGGGCATAAACAAGGTGTGGGGGTATGACATCTTCCAATATAGGAGGAGTACAAGAACGAGGGGGCATGATATGAAATTGGAAGGTGGCATGTTAAGGGGAAATGTGAGGATGTTTTTCTTCATGGAGAGAATGGTGGCCACATGGAATACTCTGCCATAGGAGGTTGCGGGAGCAACCACAGTGGAGGGATTTAAACACACCTGGGACAGGCAAGAGGGAACCTTAGAGGTGGGAAGGAGTGCTGAAAAGCCATTGACCAGATAGGGTTAGAGGCCACAAACAAGTGTTGCATTTATGAGCAGACTAGATGGGCCTGGCAGTCCTTATCTGTTGACAATTTCTATGTTTCTAGTAAAGAATGTGCTGCCAGAGGTTTAAAATCAGTATTCTTCTGTTAAAAAGTATATAAACTCCTTTTTTTTAAAGTTAAGATTAGTTAGACATCTGTAACAGAAGCAGCCGACTGTTGACCAATGCTTCTATAGCCATGGATACACATGTACACTTATACACCACCTGGGAATTGCAGTAAAAAATTCCCATAGAATCACATAGTAGCATGTAAGTAAGTAAAACACAAAATGGGGTGTGTGGCAAATCAGACTTGAAGAATTGGAGCCTGATTAGTTTATGAGATTCTGATTTTACAATTGTATGCAAGTTGCTCTGCAAGAGCCTATAATCTGTGGCTAGGGTCTTGATAGAACTTACTCAAACTTGCTCTGTCTCAAACAGGGTAATATAATAACATCTTTTCTGCTTAGAGATGTGTTTGGACTAGGTGTACAGAATGAGGTTAATGGGTATACCTTGTCATTGGGCCAAGAAAAGGCCTTCAACAGGGTATCACACTAGTATTTATTTGCGGTCTTAAGGTACTATGGTATGCCTTCCGAGGTTATCTCCTGGACTCATCAGCTTTAAAATAAGGCCACAGGTATCCCTGTAGTGAATGGGCACCAGGGTATGCCCAGCCCAATAACAATAGGTCTGTGGCATGGGCATTCCCATGCTCCCTTTTATAGAAATTTATCTACCGATTCTCTGCTTAAAGCGCTTGTTACCAATCCAGTGATTAGAGGCTTGGCACAGCCTGGTTCATTATCACAGCTAAAAGTGATTGCCTACGCTGATGACCTTTGCTGTTTATTGCTGATGCTGACTCTGTGGCCAGGACACTGCCGGCAGTGGATACCTATTCCCAAGTGTTTGACTCTGCCATCAATTGAGCAAAAAATATTGGTATATGGGTTGGAGTTCTATTCCTGGCCACATAATCTGTAGCTGGTATAACAATCTCCAGTGCACCTACCAGGATTCTGGGTATTCAATGAGGTTCAGGGAACTTGTCTGCTCTCAGCTGGATGGAGAAATTAGAACATTGTTCTCAAAAGGCTAAAGACCAAAGACCAACTCTGCACTTCAGCATTTACTTTCATAAATGTTTTGGCTTTTACAATTTACTTGAGAATATATTTCTTCCTTTTCAATGTTCTTTCAAATGTTCACAGCACATGTGGGTAATCTATCTAAAAAGTCTGTATAAAAACCATTTGCCTCTCCTTCATTAACTTCACAGTGCCTTTGTTTATGACATCATAGTATTCACCATGACGATAGGCTGCGATGTCAAAAACAGAAGCTGTATCAACTGTATTGTTAGCAGGGGAGAACCAGATAATCTTTAAAAGATTCAGTGGAGTGTGTGCTGCTTTTTCTACAATATTTAGTACACCAACAACAGAGGAAAGTAAAAAGTAATAAATAACTAGAAAGCTATAAAGTTAAAACATAGTGGGTGAAAGTCTAGTTTTTTCAAGCTTTTATGGCTGTGTGGGCAGAGCTCCACTGATGTTTTGCCAACACAAGATCTCGGAATAGCACTGTTGAAGCATGTGACAGGACCGCTGTGCAGTGTGCTTCTACAATGCTGTGACACAGTTTCCAGTGGTTGTGTTCATGTGGCACTTCCCCTCCGCCAGCAGCATAAACACACCCACTTTGGGGAGGCACTTCTTTTTCTTCTACAACTGTGGAAGTGATGGCACCATACGCAAGATGGCAGTGCCAAATCAGACTGTGCATGCACCAGTATCGTGCATGCACAGTTCTGTCATCACCACCATCTTGTGCATGGCATACTCAGGCGGTGCTTGGAAAAGCTTGGCGTATCCATTTCGGCTCTGACCAGAGTTTATTAATAGTAGAGAGTTACTGTTTAATGTTTGGAAGACTTGCAGATTCTGTAAACTAAAGTGCATACACGTTATTAAACAATTTTTTGTTACACTTATTCATGTATGTAAGTTTTGTTTACTCACCACATCTTGAATTTGAAACTAGGAATTGTAGTCTATTTTTTCAGATGTTGTCATGGAGTTATTTGAACCCTATAAAAAGAGCTGTCACATACCTTCCCATTAAGAGCTGGGTGCTAAATATGTTGAGTCTTGTATTTGTTTTTTCACAGGTTGTTTTTTCACTCCTCCATAAAACAGGGTCTTTTACCAAGTACCTGCCTTGGCATGAATGGTTCAAATGGCAGAGGGCCCTTTGCTCTCAGCCCTGTGTTTGTTGAAGTTGCTTTTTATTCTGAGTTATGCTCAACCCAGTCTGAGAAATCTGTGTCAGTTGAGGATCTCCAAAGGCATCCATTCTGTATAGTAACAGGCTACAACTGTACAAGAAAGTGATGACTTGGGGCTGTATCCAAAAGGTGGATTTCCCTCTTTGTCAGCCAGTAAAGGCACCCTTAGTGTTAGCACAGTTGCTAGACACTAGGGTGCCATAGTGCATGTGGGGCATCCTCTGGGTCAGTTGTTATGGCAGAATGAGGGTATGTGGCAATATGAAACACAAAAGCTTGGATGACAAATTCTGTCCGAGACAGGAGTGTTCTCAGCAAATTGAGACATGAGAACATTTTAAACCAGACTGTCCTCTTGTTATTGCATTTTGGAAGTTTTTTGCACACAGGTGGCATTTACCATGGATTCTGAGGCTAACATGAGGGAATCTGGTTTTAGGAGATTTTCTAACTTCATGGAAGAGGTACGGCACATGCAGACTGGCAGTTAGTTTCACCTGCCTGAAACTCTATCTATGGCAGGCAAGGTGTCAATATGTGTTACAACAGTACAGCATATACAGTGGCTTTCCTCAGGATGAAACCCAATTCTGCAGCGTTTTGCAGCACTGTGCAGAATGCTACAGCAGACCTGCTGAAAAAAGCAATGTAATTTCAATGGCAATTAGTCCCCTTTTGTCATTCAGGAAAATGTGACACTGCCAGGATGAAGTGAATGTCACAGCTTCCTACAAGACAAAAGGGACTAATTGCCATTGAAATTACATTGCTTTAGTCAGTAGGTCTGCTGCAGCATACTGCAGAGTGCTTTAAAAGTGGGTTTCATCCTGGGGGATGCCATAGTGTATGTGTATATCTATATCTATATCTATATATATCTATATCTATATCTGTGTATATTGTTACCATCACTACAGCAAGAACTTTACAGTGACATGGTCGATGCCAACAACATTGCCATGTCTCTGTAAAGTCCACAATAATAAATAATAATAGTTATATTTATAAGGCGCCTTTCAATTACCAAGGCGCTGTACATAAATAACAAATCAAAACAGTAGAAAATCATTAAAAAATACAATTAAATCCAGACAACCATAACAATCAGTGTTCTAAAAATGCAGTTTCCCATAAAAAAGTATTCAGACCTCTCTTAAAGCCCTCCACAGAAGTGCACTCCCGCAACCGATGGGGTAGAGAGTTCCAAAGGGTGGGGGCTGCATACGCAAATGCCCAAGCCCTTGAAGATTTCAAATTCACCATTGGAACCTCTAGCAACCCCTAGTCGGCCGAGCAGAGTGATCGATTTGGATGATAAGGAACCAGAAGTTCTTTCAGATAGCCTGGGCCCAGATCGTGTAGAGCTTTGAAAGTCAGCAAGCCGACTTTAAAGGTGATCCACCACCAAATTGTCAGCCAGTGTAGTTCGTGCAGCACTGGAGTAATGTGACAGGATCTACTAGAGCCTGTCAGAAGCCAGGCTGCACTTGGGATCCCAGTACCCTTTCCTCAGGTCCTGCACCCCATCCCCTAACCAGTTTCATCTCAGAGTTGATACTCATAAGTGAGGGGATGCATGGGACACAGTCCCCTGCATGGAGGGTGCGGGGGAGTGCAGCCCCCTGCAAAATGACAACTTTTAACTCAGCAGCACCATGCCGATCGCAATTGTGGTCAACGTAGTGGTGTCGGGGAAATGTCATATCGACAAGAAATTGTCAATGTGGCATCGTAGATCCATGTACAGTATGTATGTATGTGTGTATATATATATATATGTGTGTGTATATATATATAGTAGGCAGAGCTGAATTGGCACTTTGGGAGCTTAAACTGAAGGAGCAGACACCATTGTAGCTGTGGGGTAATGATAAATGGTTATGTGCATGATTATCTTTATTTCTGTTTCTTTGGAATCTGGTAGATTTCCTTTCTGTATTTTGAATATCTTGATTACTCTTTAAATTCTCATATGTATAGTTTGTAGGGAAGAACACATTTGAAGGGTGGGTGGAGGTTTACTGCGCATATTATCATTTGGGGAACTATTGTTTTTTTATGTATCTTTTGTTGTTTTTTTCTTGCTGTATATCCTTTGGCTTTTTACTTATTGGTTTCTGTTTTTGTCTGATCGTATGATTTGTTCTCGTTTCTTTTAATAAAAAGTTCCCTTACTCTTTTCAAGAAGTGCCATGGACTCTTTATCATCCACCTGAACAACCATCAGAACAGGCAGGCAGGACCTCTGTTTAACACCTCCTCCAAAATACAATACCTCAGCAGTGCAGCACCCTTCTCATGCTACACTACAGTATGGATTTTACCCCATGTTCGTGGTGTGGAGCTAGAAATCATAACTTTCCAATCTTTTGGCCTGAAAGGTGAGCTTGCAACCTGCTGAGCCATTGACACTGATATTATCTGTATAATGGTTATCAACTACAGTGAACAAAATATTGATAGACCAGTAGATCAGGGCTTAATTTGAGCCGGTGCTGGCTGGGGCTCAGCCCTGGCACCTCTTTTCATGCCAGGGCTCATCCCCGTCACCTCTCCTGCCTTCAGTGTGACTTTGTGCACACAACAATATGGAGCCATCAGAGCGTGGCTGCCCGAGTGGTAGCCAGGAGGTATTTTATTAATGTTTACTCGCTGTGTGAGACAAGTCAAAAAGCCGTCTGTCACTGAGCAGCTGCAGCAGCAGTGAAGATCGCTGTGTCAGCTCCTGGCTTCGCTTCCAAGTTCAGTCCATCCTCTCATTGACTCATCGCTTGTCCTCCTTGGTTCCTCCTAGTCCTCTCTCTCTCACTGTCTCTCAGCACCTGCGCTCACTCCTGGGACCTCAAGCTGACCTTGCTTCTTGCGGGGTGGCGTTGGGGTTGAATTTGATTGCCAGCGGTGTGTCGTGCATGCACAATGAGCAACATGCATGTACACAGCTATGTCCACTGTGTGAAGGATCACTTTATCTACTCTTCTGTGGTCAGGTGATCATCTTGTTGCCTTGCCTCACATTGAGGGAGGAGGAGTTAGCACACAGACTTGCCGACCTGAGGCAGTGTGTGTGGCTGCATATTACAGTTGGCTCTGTAGTGCCTCGTTGTTGTGAGGAGGAGAGTGAGAGACTGCACAAGAAGCACATTTAAATAAACATTTAATTAAAACAGTGGTGCTGTTGGTGGAAAATAGATCAGAGAGTTGTTGGGCCTGGGGTTAGAATTGTCTTGTCTGTGAAGTCTGGGCAGGGAATGTGGGTGCGGCCTTGCGGGTCAACCGAGCGAGGGTTTGAGAAAGCAAGGGAGGTGGGGGGTGGGAAAGAAAGAAGTAAGGTACTCTCAAGATGAACAATAAATCTTGGTAGCCATGGCTGAGAGATTGGAGAGTATATTAACCTACCATATGTGGGAGAACTGACAGATTTATTTAGGCAAGGCAACTTTTTTCACAGAAGCTCCATCTGAGTGAAGAAGTGCAGCAGGGCAGAACAGAAGTCTGTCTCAGACTAGGCCTGCCAGTGCAGGGCTGAGTGAGGGAAGCTCACATTTGTTTTGTCCTTCTTTTACCAGGATCAGTTGGTCAGAGACTAGTCCAGACTTGGAACAGTTGGAACCACCACCCAAAAAAAAAAAAACAACAACATGGTGTTTGTTGTTGACTTTGTAAACAAAACCAAGTCAGCACTACCTAGACTGCATTGAGGCTGAGACTAGCTTTGCTCAGCTCAGTTGTATGTGATCAGAACTTCAATCACATTTAGCCAGCAGACTGTTTGAGTTTCCCTAACCAGTATCTCCTCCACAAGAAAAAATAGTAAGTGTAAAATAGGCGAGCGAGATGTGTCTCTGAGAGTTCGGTTTGAATCCCACAAGTTCCACCTATGTACAGCATAGTAGTATGTATGTTCTAGTGACTGTCTCTGAAGGGGCAAGGGCTACAAAAAAAAAAAAATAAAACTAGGCTAACAAAGACAGGAAGAGAAGCAAGTGTGTGTTTCACTGTGTGTGCTTCGGTTTGATTCCCACAAGTTCCACCTATATACAGCACATTAGTGTGTGTGTGTTCTACTGACTGTCTCTGAAGGGGCAGGGGCTGTAAAAAAGTAAAACTAGGCTAACGAAGACAGAAAGAGAAACAAGTGTGTCACTGTGTGAGTTTCGGTTTGATTCCCACACATTCCACCTACATACAGCACATCAGTGTCTATGTTCTACCTACTGTCTCTGAAGGGGCAGGGGCTGCAAAAGAACAATAAAACTAGGCTAATGAAGACAGGGAGAGAAGCAAGAGTGTGTGTCACTGTGTGAGCTTTGGTTTGATTTCCACAAGTTCAACCCACAGTACATACAACACATTAGTGTGTGTTTTCTACTGACTGTCTCTGAAGATGCTATAACTAAAAAAAAAAAATGAAATAAGGCTAACTAGCGCAGGTTAGTTTTGTATTCATTTAAGTGACAATTGAGACACAAATCAGAAAACATGTCTCAAGGTCAAAAGAAAATATGGTCGTATTTTTCCAAGCCAGGACGTAGTATGAATGAGGCTGAGCCAGTCACTTAGTGGAAGAAAAAGGAGAGTGAAGAAAACCACAGAATAGAATCAGAAGATGTACCAGTTGCCACTATTACATGTGTCAGCGGCCTCAGAGTTACAAAAGAAAAGCAAGTTCATGATTATGAAGGGATTAAAGGGAAGAGTTTTGCGGACAGCATTTGTGCTACTAGTGACTGAATCACAGAGTTCTAGTAGTGAAGATGAATTCCCTGAACATGTCGTGTCTCATAACAAAGATTTACTTCCTGCAAGCTGAAAGTGTGTACAAAACATTTTTTTTCAGAGCAAATAATGGTAGTCAGTCATCAATGGATCAAACCTCGGTTGCAGTTTGTGTCAGCATGTCAGTAACTTGGGTCCTGAAAAATCTGCTGGAATGAAGTTGGCAAAAGAATGGATCAAAACTACTGTAACTTCATGTGGTACCAATAAAACAAAGCAACAGAAATCACTATGGAAAAAGATAGAACATGCACAAACGAAGTCACATGTCACAGCTTCTCATATTGTTGAGCAGTCAAAGAAGAACACATTGCTGCAATTAGCTGCAAATGCACAGTCTGCTCAAATAGTTACTATGGCCAGAATCTTCAGAACTGCTTATAAAGAAGCAAAGCATAACCGGCCGTCATATGGTTTCGAAGTAGAAATAGACTATTAGCAGTTGAATGGACTGGACATGGGATGGATTTTGCATTCCAATGTGGCATGTTCTAACATTCAACACCAAATTTCCTCTGAGATGAAAAAAAAGTTGTTTGCCCAAATCACAGTGATTGCTCCTAAAGTGAGTTTTTTTACTTGATGAAGCTACTGCTTCAAACAAGAAGAGTGCTTTAATTGTGTACAATTAACTGATGTTACCTGGCATGGAGTCTCCTGCTAATTTATTTGTGAACCTTGTGGAGCTGCAGGATCTGACTGCTGAAGGAATAGTGAACAGTTTATTGTCTGTGCTCAAAAAAATTAACATAACTGAAAACTTCCTTGCCAAGTGCTGGTAGTGGTTGCTTGTGATGGAGCTTCAGTGATGTTTGGTCACCTTCGGGTGTTGTGAAGCGGTTGCAAGACATGTAACCAAATATCATAGCATGGCACTGCTCTGCTCATCACCTAGAGCTTGCAGTCAGTGATGTCATGAAAGGTGTTGGAGCTATGAATCACTTTAAAAGTTTGCTAGACCACCAATATTCTTTTTATAGCACATCTGGGAAAAATAGATTAGAGCTGAAGGAATGCGCTGAAACTCTTGACATTCAGCTTTGCAACATAGGTAGTGTGTTACACATCTGGTGGGTCACATTGAGTTTTAGAACAGTAGAGGCCATTTTTAGAAATAGTTAGGAAAGCTTACCCTGCTCTCTATAAGCATTCACATCTACGGCTGATGACATTTCTTTTGACAGCACAACACCCAAAACCCACTCTGGTCTATGCAAACGGTTGTCGTCTATTCAGTTTGTCAGCAACCTTGGAATTATGTATGATGCCCTGCAGGAGTTGTCAGAGTTATCTCTTGAATTTCAACATCGCAATTGTACAATTGTTGATGCACACCCAGCTATTTGCCACTAAATAGCAGAATTCAACTCAATGGTAGAAAAATGAGACAAACTTTTGCCACAGTGTGTAAGAAAGCCATAGAAGAAAGGATGTTTCAGGGTGTTCTCTTGCATGAAGGAAATGTTTGTGACAAGAAGATTCACCCAGGATAATTTTTCCGCAGCTTAGCGAACAATTTACAAACACATATGCTGTCTACAGGAGGCACCACTGGTGACAAGACTGAATATGAGAATCTGATCACCGAAATGGAAGTGTTATATAAGCAGTACTGGTCCGATGAGCTACCTACACTGTATGGAGAAAATGAGATTGAGTCTCTTTGCAGAAAATTTGATATTGGTACCACTCGTGAAACCATTCAGGCATACAGGGTGTACAAGAAATCAGGAGGTAAAGAAATTCAGGAACAGTATAAGGACCTGTTGGCAGCCATGAGCACTATTGCTATCTCCAGTGCCGAGTGTGAGTGAGGCTTTTCTCAAATTAACCTCATATGCACATCAACATGAGCATCAATGCTTATTGAAACTATTCCATTATTACTACTACTCAGTCTAGACGGCCCACCATTGGAGAAATTCAATCCCATCCCTTATGTTCATTCATAGCTTGCCAAAGGGCACAGAGCAGCTAATGACACACAAAGTGAGGAAAGAAAACACGAGGATAACTAAAGAAATATGGAAATTCTCTGGTCTTTTCTTGATAAGTAGAGAACAAACCAAACCAAACTCAGAATTTCTTTCTGCAACCTATAAAACTGGTGTAGCAATCTGGATGCTTACTTAATTGTATTTGTAGCTTAATGCAGAAACTGTATTTTGGCTAGCAGCAGCTGAAACAGTGCTTCATATACTCATGTGGTTAACTAGGATCTGCAGCCTGTCCTGTAGGTAGGGAAATGGGCAGACTAGGTGGGCCAAGTGGTCCTTATCTGCCGTCAAAGTCTATGTTTCTATGTTTCTATGTTTCTTCCCTTTGTGCTATTCTTCCATTATATTCATACATTACAACACACACATACACACACACACATACACACACACACCAAATTAATGTAGCATTTTGTGCAAGCATCCATCATGAAGTAATGGTGGCCTACCACCACCATCCATTACATCATGATGGATACTTACACAAAATGTTATGGTAACTTTTTGTTAAGGAATGGTAGTGTCTCTTACCTGGCCAATCCAAGTTGGGGATTAGCTGTTCAACAAAACTGTTTCTGAGGAATGCCTGAAAAGTAAAATAAGAAATTTAAACAGGACACAAAGAAACAAGGGTTGGATTTAAACCATATGTAAATCATCAGATTAAAAAAATGTTTATACTTATCTGATAAGGCAATTGTAAGACATGTCAAGACCTGTAAAATAGAAGAGAGGTAACTAAATAAAATCTTTTAGAAAAAATATTAAAAAAAAGAAGGCAGATGGTGCAATGCTAGACATTTTAGTAACCTGTTCCGAAGGCCCCCAGAAACTCTTGGGTTTTAGATGGTCTGTTTTGAGTATTGTGGCTTTTATTGAAGATAAAACACACTTCTGTTACAGGTTCCCTAGGACCTCCCCTTGACTCCTAGGGGAACATTTTGTTTCATCTGGACGGAGTCAGGATATTGGAGACTCTTGCTCACCTTATTAAGCAACAACATATACCACATAGCACCTAGCAGGGTACAACTTTGCCTGGTATTGTATGGTGCACGGTGGCCTGGGGTTCAATAAGTCTTAGACCCTGTCATATGATGAAATATTCTTACTTGAGCAGCTAACCTTCCTTTGTAACAAATTAATTGCAGGAGCATATTAATAATGTTATAGGTAGGCCAGAAGCTCTTGGGCTTTGGATGCTCTGTGGTGAGTTTCGGGGCTGTTATTGAAGATAAAGCACACTTCTGTTACAGGTTCCCTAATTTGGAACCACAACAGATCCTACGTGATCTCCAACCCATTTACTACCCCTCCCCCACTAGGGAACATGTAACAGAAGTGTGCTTTATCTTCAATAAGGGAACATGTAACAGAAGTGTGTTTTATCTTCAGCAAAAGCCCCAAAGCTCACCACAGAGCATCTAAAACCCAAGAGATTCTGTGGCCTTCCAGACCCCCAACCCCTGGCCTTTGGATCACAGTATCATGCCATAGCTTCTACATGCCCATGATCCTTTACCTATAAAAACCTTTTCATGCTTCAGTTTTAATTGGTTCTTCTACTACTTGTACCATGCTAGATGTTATGTGGTACATTTTGTTGCTTAGCAAGGTCAGTCAGAGTCTCCAATACCATGACTCCGAGTGTAAAGGGCAAGATGCTGTGAACTGACCCAAAGGCCAGGGGTCTGGGGGCCGGTAGGCCCCTAGAAGCTCTTTGGTTGTAGATGTTCAGTGCTGAGTTTTGGCTGGAGTTATATTGCAGATAAAAAATACTTCTATTCTGTGTCCCCCCAAAAAATTCTTCCCTTGGATTCAGGGGTAGGGAACCTGACACAGAATAGAAATTAAGCACTGCAGTAGATATCCTGTTGTGTGGATCACTGCAGTTGGTGTCCAATGGATTTTTAATCCAAACATCTATTACATCAGCTTTTTAACAGCTGTTCACTAATACAAACAAAACATTATTGGGAAACATGTTTTCTAAAAAGCTAATCTAAGTTGATAAGTTGTCACCAGAGCACACAGCATAATGTAATCAAATCATACTCAGATAAGACTGATTTAAAAGCATGCACTCTGTTATATTAATCCACATTCTCTTTTGCAACTGTTGAAAGAGAATCATAATTTAAAAAGAATGTGTCAGGTACTTCTAATTGTGTATTCCAGCAGCAACTTTATTATGCACACCATTTATTAGTGCCCTTTCTGAAGGTAACTCCAGGCCTTGGTGCTACATTATTGTACAATAACAACAGTATGTCATCTTCATAAATATGAAGTCATAATGAATGATGACAAATAGTGCCTGAAAAACTGTATATTAGTTGCAGAACCTGACAAGGGCACTACTTACTTCATTTACAATCTTTCATGAATGAGACCAGATCTATTCTGGCCTTGGTAACATTCCAGTCATTAGAAAAATATACCAACTAATTTATATTGATAACTTGAACATTATCTAAAATGTAACTTTCTTAAACTTAATTTTTGTAGGTCTGTGCTTCATAATTGCATTCCTTAAAGTGTAGGCTTTGACGCACAGAATGCTGAAACCTTCTGCTCAGTCTCTCTTTCCTGGTTACCTGATCAGAGCCTCACATGTCCCATCTCCTGCTGCTCTGAAGATCAAAGTCCATGTCCTGATGTGCATGATCCTGTTCCTCGGATGTTTTCATGAGCTAGTGTGCCATGTCTTGCCCAGCTGGTGCCAGTACTTGCTGAACTTGTTGAGGCTTGGGGGCTGCCATGTCCAATTCTTTTTCCTGCTCTTGGGCTTTGTAAAATGATGGCTCACAGTCCCTGGTGATTATATATCACTGTGCGGAAGAAAGGAATTGTACAGTGTATTTAATTGCAGCACACACCAACTATTCCACTGCTTTCCAATGGATCTAATTTCCCGGGGGATGCTGAGTGAGAGCAGACAATATTATTTTGTGGTCATATTATGGTGCAATAAGTTCAATAAAGTGACAGTAGTGCAAAAGGCAAATACAAGGTACACAGAAAATGCAAATACCAGCTGCTGAGAATACAATCAAAACACAGTTAAAATGAATATTTTTACCATGCATTTTGGGGATTAATTGCTTCAGAATTGTATGGTGAACTTTGCTGATGATACAGAATGTTCTTTTCCCTTCTCTTTCTCCTTACTTATTTTGATCACATTTCACCAATACTGTCTTCCTGAAAGATCTTGTAGGCTTGGTGTCCCGTAAAACTGTATTGTCCTGAACCTGAAATTCATCTTCAGTACAGTATCTTGTCATACAGTCTGCTGTCTATGATAGCAATTTTTAATTGCCCCAAAGCCCCCCTTAAATATTGTTCCCTGAATTCAAGCATCCAGCACACAGCTGTTGATTAGTTTTTTTACATCATAGACATGCCGCGCCTAAATGTTCCCCAGCATCTGATGGGATGACTCAGTATTCTCAACATGTGACTGGTCACAATTCATGGACATGCCTATTTCTCCTTGTATAAATACTGTACAGTTCTGTGACATTTCCAATATCATGGAGGTTAATTTAAAGAATGAGAAACCACCACCGTTACCATATCATAATGACTAAGAAGCTGGATGCAAAAATGAGCAATGCTGTTTGTAAAGTGCTCCAAAAGGGACTTCATTATAGGCAATACAGAACTTTCTTGCAGAGGCTAGAATTCTGATGTCTCTCTCTGGCCTTTGCAGACATCTTCATCACTGCAAGGAGCAGCCACACAATCCAACTGTGTGCACTAGGTGGGCATGTGTGCCAATATGGTACAGTACCACTACCTACTGTGTTGTCACAGTGGCCATAAGAACACCACATTTGATGGCAGTGACCTGGGACTATGCTGCCTTAGGGTCTTGAGCAAGCTATGCTAAACATCGATAAGATGATACTATGTTGCCTCAGTGGTCTTGAGCAAACCTCATTTGATGGCAGTGAGCAGGTACTGTATTGCCTCAGAGGCCTTGGGCAAGCCACATTCAATGGAAATGAGGTGGTACAGTACTGGCTTAGCAGCCTTGAGCATGACACATTTAGCAGCAATGAGCTGGTACAGTGTTGACTAAGTGGCCTTGAGCAAGCCGCATTTGATGGCAGTGAGCTGGTACAGTGCTGCTTCATTGGCAGTGAGCAAGCTAAATTCAACCACTGTGAGCTGGTATAGTGCTGTGCTGCCTCAGTAGCCATTCCTTAATTTGTACTGTATTTTCCTTTGCAGTGAAATTTCTAATACTGTGGATTGGCTAAGAATGGAAGATGAGAGTAGTGCTGGTGAGGTCCATTAGAGCTTCACAAAACAGGAATACTCAGCATCTTCAATTTGAAAAATGAGAAGCAATAAGGGATGGACATATGGCACAGCAAGGTAAAGTACTGTACCCACTATCAGGGGTTCAGTTAATTTATTTTCAGTGGAAATCTAAAACTTCCAGGAGTTGAAATCTGGAAGTCATTCCAATTTTTTTGAAGTCAAAATATTCCCAGAATTCCACCTCTGGAAGTCAATATTCTAGGAAGGACACATGTATGGATCTTAATATAATACATTAGTGGTAAAATATGGTTTCTATAAGAAAAATTCAACATTTCTGACTTCCAAGCCTGCAATTTTGGAAGTCAGCTAATTTGGAGTTTTACATCTGGAAGTTCATGACTTCCTCCCTTTTTACTTTGAAAGTTTTTGCCTTATTTTTTGAAATCAAATACTCCCAAATGGAGTTAACTGAAGCCCTGCCCACTGTTAACATTTTCTTTAAAGACATGTTGAATGCATTCTGAAGTGTACTGTACATTGCTCTTAGATAAAATCATAGGCATTCCTGTAAATGAGGGGTGTATGTTTTTTTATGCCATGATGCCGACAGCCACTTTCACTGCCCTGCAGAACACGCCCTGTCATCCAAGAAACCAATAAAGTTTAGAGATGGAGCGGGCCAGAGTGAATGGAAGTGACTAAAACATTTTCAGCAGTGATTTTTAAAGACTAAAGTATTATTACCATGCAATCCTTTTACCCCATGGCTTTTTGAAAACAAAAAAAAAGACTTCTTGTACTGAAACCATAGCTGAAACACCACCTGAAAATCCATGTCTGGGGTGCCATCTCACATCAAGGAACTGGGCCACTACTGCTGTTCGCTAACATAATGAAGGGTGATGTCCTCAGAGACAAGATAGTGTTGAATACATCGGTGACCTACTGTGTATACAGAGAGTATTTCCAGATAATGACTGAAAACATATGGCATTAGCAGGCTATATGAAGGATGAGGGGGCGCCTGGGTAAGGATGCCATCCAAGTCACTAGAGCTAAATCCTACTGTGATGGTGTGGCATCATATAAAGCTCTATATCAGGAGATGGGCCAAAACATGGAACCGTGCACTGCTGGCATTGGCCTTAAGACATTTCTGGCAGAGAATGCTGACAGTGGAAGGCTGCAACAAATATACCTATCATTTGGATAAACACAGAAACATAGAACTTGCCAGCAGATAAGGACTGCTTGGCCCACCTATTCTGCCCATTTTCCCCTGCCTATAAAATCACAGCAGCTCCTACTTGATCTCCAGCCCATTTACCACCCCCACCATCCCTTTCCCTAAGATTCCCTTAT
Organism: Neoceratodus forsteri; assembly: GCA_016271365.2. Classification (NCBI taxonomy): domain Eukaryota; kingdom Metazoa; phylum Chordata; order Ceratodontiformes; family Ceratodontidae; genus Neoceratodus; species Neoceratodus forsteri. The sequence goes on from CM057458.1 coordinate 563,316,250, forward strand.
GCCTATCCCATGCTTTCTTTTTCTTATTTATTTATTTGAAATTCAGATAACACCTTTGGGCACAAGTGCTCTTTTCCAGAGGTTCCACATCAGTAACAAACAGATATATACAACATTAATAAACAGGAGCGACATCAGTGGCAAATAGATAACTTAGACTAGGTACAGTATATACTACAGGATTTCACCAACTCAAGGGGAGCCAGGTCAAGTACAGACATTAGGGTTGCAAACAAGGTACAGCAGCAAAGAGTTCAGTCAGATGGCAGCCAAGCCAGAAGATTACACAGAGAGGTATTTGGTCATGTAAACAATGGCAAGCAGATTTCAAAGCAAGTTCTTTTCTTAGGGAATTCTTAAAAGGTAAGATTTTGGGGAGGTCCACTAGGGATTCAGTGAGATCATTAAACCACCGTGCAGCTTGGATAGCAAATGTACGTCTACCCTGGCTAGTTTTGCGAAAGGGAACTTGCAGGGCATGTCTAAACATACTCCTTGTGAAGTAACTGTTGTTGACCAGGCCGAAGAGGTCACCAATTACAGAAGAGGTTAGGCCCAGGAGTTTTTTTTTAATCAGCAGATAAGACTGGTATTTCAGCCTATCCTGCAAAGGGAGCCAAGTTGGTCAAGCACATACAAGGAGCAAGTGTGAGTAAGTCTATCAGCCCCACTTATGAACTGATAGGCTTTGCTGAGGACCATTTTTAACCTGCCTAGGACTGAATCACAGGCAGCGCCATAGATTGGTAGACCATAGTCAATGAGGGGGATGACCATACTTGAGACTGCCAGGCATCTAGCTTCAGTGGTAAGATTTAAACGTTGTTTGAAGCGTGCACCTAGTTTTCTGTTGGCCAGATTTGCAATGTTGTCAACATGAGTGCTATGTGAGAGGGTATCATCCAGGGTGACACCTAGACACTTAAATGATTTAGCCTGTTCATGGGTAGCACTGTGTAAATTTTGGATAACCATGGAGGGGACTTTTTTCTTATGGTGATGCCCAGCGAACAGCATTGACTTTGTCTTTTTATACTTTAGGACAAGTTTATTGTTCTCAAACCAGTCCTCCATAGACTTGAAGCTTAATTGCAGGTCACTAGAAAGATCCCCAAGCTGTGGGCTACTATTGAGAATCTCCACATCGTCTGCATAAAGTAGCATCTTTGAATAGGGGCAGGCTTCTGGGAGTCTGTTAATATATAGGCCGAAGAGGAGCGGGCCTAGTATAGACCCCTGGGGGACCCCGACTGTGACACACTTAGTGTTAGAGAGCACTCCATCAATCCTTACTCTCTGCAACTGCCCAGTAAGGTAACACTGAAAACAAGCTGCGGTTTCAGAGGAGAGGCTCAAGGTAGGGAGCTTGTCCAGCAGTAGAGGGTGGTTGATGAAGTCGAAGGCTTTTGTCAAGTCTATGTATGTGGCACCAACCAGGTACCCTTTGTCAAGGGCATCATGCAGGTGATTGATGTACTTAATGAGAGCTTTCTTGAACCCCACCACAGTGTTTTGCCCCACCACCTCTGCTGGAAGACAGTTTAAAGAATACACCACTCTTTCTGTGAAGAACTACTTCCTCACATGTCTCCTGAATCTACCCCCTCTAGCTTCTTATCATGCCCCCTTTTCCTTGAGCACCTTTTTTTCTAAAAAATACTTCCTTCTTGTACTGTACCTTGTTTACCCCTGTGATTAATTAAATGGTCTCTATCATATTTTCTCTCTCTCTCTCTCTCTCTCTCTCTCTCTCTCTCTCTCTCCCTCCTTCCCCCCTCTCTTCTTGGGTGCATATGTTTAGGTCCTTTAATCTCTCCTCATAGGGCTTCTGTTGCAGACACTGCAGCATTTTAGTTGCCATCATCTGGACCACTTCCACTCTGTCTATGTCCTTTCTGAGATGTATTCTCCAGAACTGGCCACATTACTCTAGGTGGGGTCTTACCAGGGAACTATATAAAGGCAACATCACAGCCTCCTTTCTGCTGGTGATGCCACTCCCTATGCACCCCACATCCCACTTGCCCTCCCAACTATCTTTATGCACTGCCTGGCTTCCTTTAGGTCACCCATTATGATCACCCCCAGGTCTCTTTCCTGCCTGGTGGTCATCAGTGCCACCTCCCAGTTTGTGCTCTGCCCCAAGTTTCTGTGCTCCAAGTACATTGTTTTGCACTTTTTCACATTGAAACCCAGCTGTCATTCATTTGACCACTCCTTGAGTTTTCTCAGCTTGCTGCTCATCCTTTCTAACCCCCTTGGAGTGTCCACCCTATTGCAGAGTTTGGTGTCATCTGCAAAGAGGCAGACCTTCTTTTCCAGCCTCTCTGCAATGTCACTTATAAAGACATTAAAGAGGACCAGTCCCAGCACTGAACCCTGAGTCTCCCCACTAGTCACCCTCCCTTCCTCTGAGTGAACTCAGTCATGCCACCTGTTATTCATGCCAATGGCTATTCAACAGAAAAGTAGCAATTATTTAAAAAAAATGCCTGCTTGTAGAATAAAATTGTTGAACTTGTCTCAGTTGTGCCTATTTCTGTATTCCAAATCACAGCAGGATATGCTTTAGCACGTGCAGGTCACAGCACTGTAAGAGTGTTACGTTATCCCTTAAAGCTGAACTGCCTCTGAGGTGTGATAGCTCTTTTTTAAAACAGGTTGTGGGGGATGGGGGTGAAGGAATACAACAGGTGAATTTCTTTTGCTATGATGATGTGTGGGAGGAGAAGCAAAATGATCTGCCCTGGAAAGGCAGTCATGCATGTGTGCTGAGAACAGTTCTACAGGCAGAAAACATTTAATGATGTGGACCACAGTACTGTACGGCATACTGGCCAGTGTCCCATGTATTTCTCTGGAGGCAGACAGTATACAGAGACATTTTCCCATAGACATGCATTAATTATACATGAAAACAGAATTATTCTGCTTCCTGGCATCTGGGGTGTTGTCACTTATCAGCTTTCCCTACAGTACATTACCTTCCTGTCACGTGTAAAATTATTCATTCTGCAACATGATGACCATCAAGAAGGAGCAGGGAGAGGCTATGGGAGTGATGGGGTACACTAGGCCAAGACGGCTGCATCAGAGGTGGCCCAGACATACACTTTCAGCCAGGTAGGGCTGCTCCTCTATGAGTATTGTGAGGATACACTATGGCATGTTGGTGCAACTGCCCTGAAAAAGGTGGGTGATGTCTGTCATACTGCTGGGGGCTCTGGGAGCTGATGCCATACATGCATGTATGCTCCCCAGCTGTTTGGTGTCTATTTTTTGTCTTCCAGCCAGTCAAGTGTCTTCCTCTTGAAGTGGACCTGGTGTTCATGACGATGCAGCAGTCACCTTGGTGGACACAAGCTGGCTTACAGATGGCTTGGCAGATACACATGCTTGTAAACCTGGAGCTTATGGACAGAAGCTTTACGGATGAATCTGGGGAGGTGTGGTTTTTCATTGGCTAGTAGCTGTGGTTTTATACTTTTTTTTGCAATACATACACTGTAGATATAGAGTGATTCTTGTATTTTACAGGTTTATATTAGATTTTTTCTTTCTGAAAAAATCTGGTTTTATATAGTATCAGACCTGCACAATGTCAGTGTGAAAGTAAAACACAGATGACTAAAACAGACTTTGCAATTTTAAATGAAGAATTTTGAAAGCTATTATAAAGATGTTATATTTGCCTCTTATGTCCATCTTTTAATTTTTCTTTCTTGAATAGTCCGGTTTTATACTAGGCCTACACTCCTCTGGTCCTACAATAAAGTGCAGATAAGCAAACTAGACTTTGTAGGTTTAGATAAAGAGTTTTGAAACATATTGTAAAGATGGTGCAGTATCTATAACTTACAGCATGTCTGTTTTTTCTTTCCACAATAATCTGGTTTTATATCAGGCTTCTACATCATCAGTCTGAAAGTAAAGCACAGACGACCGGAAAGTATTATGCAGGTTTAAATTAAGAGTTTTAAATGATATTTTTAAAGATGGTAATTGTAGTGTGTGATTTTTTTTCTTTTAGTAATACTCTGTTCTGTGAATCCTCTCTTGCAGTTGTGTCTGCAGGTCATGTGAGGAGCCTGCTGCTGTGACAGGAAGATTAGGAAGAGGTCCATGTGGGAGGGGCTTGGGTAGCATGGTACGTACCACCAGTGGCCAGGGACCGGTAGTTTGCACCATGCATCTCCAACCCCCTCCTGGGTCCTCCAGCGTTACCTCATGTCAGTGGTGTGCACATTTTAGGGATCGTGCCATAGAGGGAGAGCCTATGGGGGCCATGTCACAGTCACCTTAGTGCATGATGAGTGGCCTATGGATAGTGACACAGATGCACCTTCCTGGAAGTCTGAAGCTTGTAGACAGATACTACCATGATGAGAATGAAGAGATGTGGTATGTCATTAGCATGCCAGTGTTAATGACAGGGGGCAGGGTGCAGACCACTGGTTGAGGCAGATGGGTGGTGTATACCATGCCCCAAGCCACATTTCCCTCCATCAGCATTGCTGGAGATAATGCCATGGAGCACAAGACTGGGGAAGGGCTTGGCATGAGGTAATGCTGGGGGCAGGGGAGTGAGGGAGCTTGCCAGTGTTTGTACTGTATTAAAGTAATTAAATATGATACAGGGTCAATATGTCACTGACATTGACAGCGCGGCCAAAAAACATACAGTCAAAACAGCAAAATCAAAGGTAGCGCACAGCAAAACACCAACTACAACAATAACAGTGAGAGCTACCTTTGAAATCAGGGCAGAAACTTAAAATATGTATATTTGCAGGGGGCTGTACCCCCTGAACCCCCTCTACTTAAATAACTAACTCCGGGAGGGGGGGGAGAAAAGTCAGGGATGAGCAGAAACCCTTGGGGGGGTGGGAAGTCTTGTGGAGGGGAAATAGGCAGCAAAAAAAAAGTATATATATGTCACAGGAAATCAAACCCCAGAACACTCTTATTCCACTGCCCTACCTGACTGTGGCTCTAACCTCTGAGCCACAGCAGCTGCTTTCGCCAAAGGCAACATAGCTACAGGGATAGTGGTAATGTACTTTTGCTATTCTGTTTCTCTAGCTATCTTGCCTTCAGCTGTTTTCACAGTGCTGTTTTTCACACGTGGTTCTTGAAACAACATATTTACCTGGTACCAATAAATATAAAGGTGCATATAGTAAATAAATGTGCCCTCAAATATTTGTATCTAATAAATATAAAGTACAAAATAAATACAAAACACATTTGTGGTGGGTCGTGGCTAGTACACTATCGAGATGGCGGCTTGAGTCCTGTTTTCCTCTCCTCCCAACTGATATCCTTAGGCATCCATTGCCTTCCATTTCACTTTTCTGCATATTTTGTGGCGAGGGACTAAAATTTCTATCTGCTTTAGCCTAAGCCCATAATTTTCACTGCTGGATTTCTTTAACTAGCACAAACACCGGCATTTGTACTTGGCCCCATTGGAGCCTCTTACATCCAGGCCAGTTTATATCATGGCGGTAGCACCAGCATCAAGCATGGAAAAGATAGAAAGGATGTTATCCCAACTCCTGGCTGAGTTCCAACATATTAAATATAGCTCCTCTAAGCATTTGGAGCAAATTGAACATCTTTCTGACTGGGTAACACTGGCTTAATGAAAATTAGCTTAGTCAGTGAACTCATGCCATGAACTGTGCACTATTCTCAGTGACCATGAAACAGCCATTCAGATCCTACATTCAAAGCTAGACAACCTCAAAAATTGAGGTTGCAGAGCCAACTTATACTTTTTGGGCTTTCTGAAACAGGTTGAATTAGGCACACCATCTCCTTTTTATGTATGCTTGCTCATGCAATGCACAAGAAACATTTTGAGGTGAGTAGAGCATTACAGAGGTGTGGCAGTGTTTGTCCAATCCAGCCAGTGCTTTAAGGGTCTCGTCCCTCAGCCACCAATCAACAGGAAAGCTGCCAATGATGGCAGTTTCAGATTGAGTACCGGACTTGAAAGAAATCTGCCGTTCTACTCACGGACAGTTTTGTCATTGCAGCGGCAGATCTCTCCCCCCCCCTTCCCGGCAACCAGGAAAATTCCATACATGTGCATTACAGTGCACAGTAATGAGCATGGCTGGACTTATGAGCAATTCATTTGCTCAGTGTGTCTTTCCTGGTGAAATAAATAAATGAGCCTCACCATGCATAATTGGTGGTTCCTGCCACCCACCACACACTCCCTCCAAAGCCGATATCGGTGTGCCCAATCCCCGTGTCAGCATGCCCCCCCAAGCCTGAACATATATTTTGCAGACAATGGGGTGCCAATCCCCATGTCAGCATGCCCCCCCACTATTGTGGCTCACTGGGAGCCCACCCCAGTGTACTAAAATAATTCTTATGTTTTTCCAACACTGGGATGCCCACTCCTGTTGTTGGATGCACCTTCCATGCCCCCTTTTTGTCAGCCGACCTCAGGGTGCCCAATGCCTGGGTCTCCATTGATCACCCTTCCACTAGTCTGGCACACTGGGAGCTCACCCCAGTGTGCCAAAAATCTGTTTTGTTTTCACCTGTAAAAAAGAAAACAGTCCCACAATGGATTTTTTTTAAACCCGAAAAAAAAAGAAAACGGTCCCTCAACATTTCCGCTGGGCCCCCTCCCCCAACTTGTACCTTCCCCACACTTCCCCGTCACCCATACTTACCTCCAGAGGTCAGGACCAGCGATCTGTGGACCAGGAACACGTCTGCACTTTTCAAAGAAAAACCGGGAACTGAAGAAATTACGGTAAGCCCTATAATGGCAGTGAATGAGGGTTTTCAATTTAGGTTGCTATCTCAGCCCATGTTTGGAGTTTTGGTCCCAAATTTTCAACATGGGGTTCTTGGAACCCCACCTCATGAACACTGGCACTGTCATTTTGTTTCTCGGTCCCAAAAGGTGATTTGGTGGTCGCTGCATGGAATCACCTTTCAGGACTGTTTAACAAAATGACAGTGCCACTGTTCATGAGGTGGGGTCCCAAAAAAGCCTATGTTGCAAGTTTGGTGAACAAACTCCAAAAAGTGACTGTGTTATGAGCGTGCATTGTGCAGCTTGTATACACGCTTGTAACTTTGCCAATTTTTAATATTTTCACTCCACATTTCTAATATTGCCATTTTTTCACATCTCTTTATGAACAGTATAGCTGTCATTTTTTGCATCCTGCCCAAAATGTGTTTTCACACCTGTGGTGCAGAATGGCACAGTCACTGTGTGAAATCAACTTTTGGGACAATTAATGAAATCACCGTGCTACTGTTCATGAGGGGAGGTCTCAAAAAGGCCATGTTGAAAATTTGTTGAACAAATTAAAAAAAATGACTACATTACTTTACTAGTGTGCGTTACGCAATTTCTACACATGCTCGTAACTTCACCACTTTTTCATATTTTCACTCCAGATTTTCAGCCTTGACATTTTTTTCACACCTCCTCATGAACAGAACAGATGTAATTTTTCACATCCTGCCCAAAATATCTTTTTGCACCTGTTGCACAGAATGATGCATTTGCTGTGCAAAATCACCTTTCAGGATTGAGTAAAGAAATGATAGTGCCACTGTTCATGAGTTGGGGTCCCACAAAGCCCATGTTGAAAATGTGGAGCGAAAATATCAACAAACACTCAGGGCGTTAGGTTTCCAACCATAATGCCCCACCCTGTACAGACTAACAGGCATCGGGGGTGTAACTTGGGGTCATCGGCCATAATGCTCACTCCATTCCATCCCTATGCACACCCTGCAGCCACTGACAGGCACTGAGGTGTGCCTTGGGGTCTTCATCCCTAACGTTCACCCCATTCTCCTCTATACTGCACCCATCTCAGCTTATTTTCTTATGGAATGGGGTGAGCGTAAGGGCCGAAGACCCCAAGGCACACAGTGACACTTGTCAGTGTCCACAGGGTGGGGTGAGGTGGAATGACTTGGGTGTTATGGTGATGACCCAAAGGCACACCCCAATGCCTGTCAGTCTCTGCATGGTGGGGGTGGGGGTTGGCTTTAGTTCAATACTTTACTGACATTCCTATTATGCATTGCTCTAACTCATGTAGTACCAATGCCAATACCAGCAAGCAAATATTCAGCATTGACAAATGCTTGTTGAATCTTTCTCTCCCCTCCATTCTCAAGCTCCCAGGGGACACCACATTTGAAATTGAGAGGGCCCACCCACTTACTGGCCCCTCCACCAAAGTGAGGCAAAAATCCAAGACCGATAATTGCAAAATTCCTACACTTTCTAGTTAAAGGAAGCATCCTTCAATCGGCCCAGGAACTGGGTACCCTGGAATGGCGGGGCCACCGTATAATGATATTTCAGGACTGTTCCAAAGATTCACCAGCTCGTTGTCATGCATATACTGAGGTTTGCCAGGCCCTGCCTCTAGTATCTGACCACGCTGTGCGTAATGCACAATGGGGTGCCTGTAGTCTTCCAGACTCCTGAAGCTGCCAAAGATTTCATTCACACCCATAGGCCTTGGCCTTGCTTCCTTCAAACCCCCCATGCCTGACAGTATGAAGAGGATGACCACTCCCCAGCCACAGGAAATTCTGCCCAGATACCTGCACAGGATCTTTCACTCACCTGGGCCATGCAGATGACTTTAGAGGACCTGTGGATGATGCCCCCTCAACAGAACTGGTGCAACTACAACCACGATAGCTCTTGGAACCTCTCCTCCACCCACCCCCCATACAGATTCCAGAGCCATAGCCACAGTGAGCACTCGGACAATGTCAATAGGGAATCCTGCACCCTCCTGATGCAAAATAGATACACTCCTCTGTTGCAGGAATTCTCCATGGATGTTTCCCCTGTCCAGACCTCAGCTCCTATGATATCGCAGACCCAGGCTTCTCCCGGCCCCTCTAGGTCACCATCTACACAGGCACAATCTGCTGTTGGTCCTGCCTTAGTGCCTACTACCTTCCAGCCCTCTCCATCAGCTACTGACCACACTTTTAAGCAGGGAAAAGCCCGGGAGCACTCTGCTCCAGCACCCATCTCACGGCACTCCAACATCTGAGGAATACTGCACATTTTCTCGCTGGTAAGATCGTTTTTATGTTCTCCTGTGCCTGCACAAGGAACATTTTGTTACACTGAGCAGCAGTTTAGAGGTGTGTCTCTGTCATGTCCAATGCAGCTCATGCTACAATGAGCTCGGCTGTAACAGACCAATGATCAGCAACACTGATACTGATGCATGTTTTTGTTTTGGGGCATAAAACTTTGCATACTTGAAAGGAGGGAACTGCTCCACTCAGAGTGGCTGGCTCCATTCATTTGCATGTTACAAAGCATCCAGCAAGACCTGGAGCTCAGTACCATGCCTTACCCAGACTGCCAGTGTCCTCAGTCAACCACACTGTCTACAGTAACTCTTGCAGTCAGAGCAGTAGCTCCTGTTGCCTCTGTGGCTATACTGATACCCCCAGTGCACCCTCTATTAAGAGTCTTGTAAGCCTATTCACTGACCATGAAATGACGAGTGTGAGGGGAGTTGATCTTTGTATCAGGCTAAATGTAAACATCACAAACAGCCTTTCAGTCAGAGATCTCCCCGAGGGCATGTACAGCTAGGTAAAATAAATCTTTTAAAAATAGTACCCGAATAGTAGCAGCATACTTTAAGTCATCAGCACATATAATACTAAGTGCTGAAAGTGAAGGTTATATGATAATTCAAGTGTGACAGTTTGCACTTTGAATGCAAGCAGTAGGAGCCCTCTGAAAGGCTGTTTTCCTTCACAGGCTCTAAAGATGTCAGACAGAACTGTAACTCAAATGACCCAGCATGTTTTTAGGATGCAACATGCAATTAGGGATGAAAGAACCTCAAAAGGTTCTGAGGTTCTAAAAGGTTCTGATAAGCAAAAGAAGGTTTGGATGCTTATCTCAACCTTATCTGAACCTTTTATACCCGTCATGATTTTATAACTGAATGTGAAAAAATCATTTTAAACAGCTTTTAATCAACTTATCTATAGAAAAAGCAATTAAATCACTATTTAGTAGTACTAAACAGCATGAATAGTGAAACAAGATGTCAATAATGTGACTGTGGATGTGCCTACTGGAGGATGGCGATGATTTTATTCCAAAGGCAGGCAAGTCCCAAATCTCAATTTTTTTTAACCAGTATCCCAAAGTCTGACTTTTGGCAGAAGGGGTTATGTTTGTCATCACTTTTGTTTGGCAATGGCTCTCAGTATGGAACATGATGTGAAGCAACACAGCAAAAAAAGACAGCACCAGGCAGTTCAAAAGTCACCACTTCACTATTGCTATTACCACTACTATCAGGGTGAAAAACAGAGCAAAGCAACATTTTTAAATTTTAATCAATCTGGTTATGGCGCATTTCACTAAATGATCTCCTCAGAATGAGAAAGTGACAGTGTGTGAGGTCAGGAACTTGTCTGCCACAGTTGCTACCAGTGCAATCATTTCATGTACTGGCTGCACCTCCCACCTATCCCCGGTATGACGATGATATGGTCCAAAGGTAGGCAAGTCCCAGATCTTTATTTTTTTAAGCCAGTCTCCTGAGTCTGACTTTTTGTAGATGGGGACAATGTGTTTGTAATGTATGTCACCAATTATGTTCAGCAATGGCTCTCTGTATGAAACACAACAGGTAGGGCATCCTGCAGAATGTGAACACTAACAGAAGCCTTGTACTGGACCAAGGTTCATGAGTGGCATGACATGATAACTGGGTGTCCTGATTCATGATGAAACCTAAGATAAAAAAACAGGGTTGCACCAAAAACAGTTGAAGTGATGTGATTCGAGATGACTGTGAAGAATGTGATTTGTCATGAGTCTCGTGACATGACATGAGTCATGAACTTGGCACTAGCAATGCTTCTCAGAGCACCAGAAACTGAATTGAACTGAGCTTCCACAAACAGTTGCCATTGAAATTTTGAAATATCTACGTCTCTGTACTTCCCTGATGACAGATGACTGACTTCTTGTGGGGGGGGGGCACACAGACAGTATGCAAGAAGTGGCACTGGTGCACTGCCGACTGGCTGGCAGATTTTATTTAACACACACACACACACACACACACACACACACACACACAGACACACAGACACACACACACACACATACACACACAATTTATTTCACACACCACCTGTGCTAAGAGCAATGCTGCAAGCACTGCTGTTTCCCACAGAGATTCAGGGACCCTGCCTGGCCCAACCCTCTCTGACACACTACTTTCCCTTCACAGATTTTTTTTAAATTTATTCCATGAGATGTGATGGAATGTCCTGCCCACTGAGCCAAAGCTCATACTCCATTGACAGAGCACAGGTAGGAAGATGAAAGATGACTGACTTCTTGGGGGGGGGGTCACACAGACAGTATGCAAGAAGTGGCACTGGTGCACTGATGACTGACTGTCAGATTTTATTTCACATGCACACACAAACAATTTATTTCACTCATCACCTATACTAAGGGCAATGCTGCAGGCACTGCTGCTACCCATACAGATGCAGGGACCCTGCCTAGCCTGTCTCTGACACAGTACTTTTTTTCTTCAAGGATTTTTTTATTTATTCCATGTGATGTGATGGAATGCCCTGCCCACTGAGCCAAAGCGTATACCCCACTGAGTGAGCACTGGGAAGAAAATAACAGATGACTGACTTCTGGGGCGGAGTCACACAGTATGCAAGAAGTGGCACTGGTGCACTGATGACTGGCTGGCAGATTTTATTTCACACACACAGAGAATTTATTTCACACACCACCTATGCTAAAGATGATGCTGCAGGCACTGCTGCTACCCACTGAGATTCAGGGAACCTGCCTTGCTCAACTCTCTCTGACACACTACTTTCTCTTCAAGGATTTTTTTTTAATTTATTCCTCATGATGTGATGGAATGTCCTGTCCACTGAGCCAAAGCTTATACCCCACTGATCAAGCACAGGGAGGAAGATGACAGATGACTTACTTCTTGGGGGGGTCACACAGTATGCAAGAACTTTCACTGATGACTGGCTGGAAGATTTTATTATACACACACACACACACACACACACCACACACACATAATTTATTTCACACAACACCTATGCTAAGGGCAATTCTGCAGGCACTGCTGCTACTCACAGAGATTCAGGGAACCTGCCTGGCCCAACCCTCTCTGACACACTACTTTCCCTTCACAGATTTTTTTTTAATTTATTCCACATGATGTCATGTAATGCCCTGCTCACTGAGCCAAAGCTTATATCCCACTCAGCGAGCACAGGGAGAAGTTAACAGATGAGTGGCTTCTTGGGGGTGGGTCACACAGTATGCACAAAGTTTCACTGCTGCACTGATGACTGGCTGGCAGATTTTTTATTTCACATACACACAGATTGTATATTATAAAAAGTAAAAAATGAAATCCCCACTGAAGTGAATGAGCACAGACAGGAGAACTGAGAGAGCTGACTTGTTGTTGGGGGACAATTGGGCAAACAGCAAAAAGGCTAACTGGGAGTGGTGTGTTATTGGGTGGCACACTAGCACAGGTCAACAGACTTCACCCCATCTGATAGATTGCTACCCCCCCCAAAATAGGGCAGTCTGGCTCTGGCACTTGATAGTGAAGTCTTTCTTCAATCTCTTGTTCTCTTCTGTTTTGTCTGCAGCACTCTGTCTTCAAGTTCTTTCTCACAACAAGTTGCCCCATTCTCCTCCAAGTCCCTCCTCCCCTCTTCCAGTCTCCTCTCCCAACAATAACTACTCCCCTCCTAAATCCCTGAATCCTCCCACACCCAGTTCTTGGCTCAATCCCCTCTGGAGTCCCTGACTTCCAGTCCACTTCTCCCCACCCCAAGTATAATTAGGGTTGAGTAAGCAGTTTAATGTTAAACCCCACATTTTGCACCTTAATAACTTTGCAACCGTTCAATGGATTTGAACAGAATTTGGAATGTGTGGTCTAATATGGTAGGTCTCTTGATTTGCCAAGTTGTGTTTCAGTTGGGCTTGTGGATTCCATGCAGCAAAGTGCTGAAAAACAAATTTTTCACTTTTTTGGCACTTTTTTGCTGATTTGTGTCCATTATGCTGTAGCCACATTGTTTGGTATTTTAGTCTGACCTTTTCAGAGTAAAAAGAGACTTAGTCAAAGAACAATACAGGGTTGGTTTGGTGAAAAAATATTAATCCATTCCAAAGTTATTTAATTTTGACATTTCAAGTTCTGAGCATGCTCATTTGACTCCAAGATTTATATGTATGTTTTGCAAAAGGGGATTGGGCTCACAATCAAGGATTGTGTCATCTCATGAACAGGTATTTATAAAATCCCCATTCGTGAGAAAAATTTCTTCATTCACGAGCTGCCATTTTATTTTTCATTTTTCCCCCAAAATAAAATGTCATAGCTTGCCCCATGGGTGACTTTTTATACAAATAAGGCATGGGTTTTGTTCAGGGTGACACCTTCTACAATCCCATACCTTTGGTTTCCTTCATTTTTGGCACAAAAAAACTGGCCATTTTAGATTTTAAAATTCTTCATTTGCAACTCACTTCCGATCCTCGTTTGCGAGGTGATAAAATCCCCATTCATGAGCCGATCCCCTTTTGTGAGGTAGCAAAATCCTTGATCGTAACTTAGGGACCAGGTTGTCCTATCTCACGAACAAGGATTGGCTCACGAACAGGGATTTTGACAGCTCAAGAAAGGGGATTGGGTTTTTTAATACCCTTTCATGAGATGACAAAATCCCCTTTTGTGAGGTGTCAAAATCCTGATTTGTGAGCTGATCCTGTTTCGTGAGCTAACACAATCCTTGATCGTCATTTCACGACCAGATAGTCATTCTCATGAGCAAGGATTGGCTCACGAATGGGGATTTTGTCACCTTACAAAAGGGAATCGACTCGCGAATGGGGATTTTGTCAGCTTGCGAAAGGGGATAATACTTTTAATTCTTCATTTGTGAGTTGACAAAATCACCGTTCACGAGCTGTTAAAAAATCCCATTTCGCAATTTCCATACCAGATGGCCAAAATCTGATGATCAAGGATTACTCACGAATGGGGATTTTGACAGCTCACAAATGGGGATTGATTTCGCAAATGGGGATTTTGCCACCTCGCAAACTGGGATTTTAAAAATGTTGCCAGAGCACTGTACATAAATGGTTTGGTCTTTTGGCCTGAAATTTGCAAGGTATAAAGGGGATGTCCTAGAGATGTGAATTATGCTATTTAGGTATGAAAAAGTTAATCGGTTACAAAGATACTGTAAGCCATCACAACGTTGCAATTTTTCCCATAGGATAACATTGCAGAGCCCACAGTGACTTTCAGTGCCTGTATCTAGGAAACGATGTGAGATATGGATTTTGGATACTCACAGTTGTGGACTAAGCACACATGTAGGTTCCAAAGTCATGATTACAACTGTAGTGAAATTGTTTTCATCAGTTGTATAGTTACTGAGATATTGGCAAATTAGTGTTACAAGGGTTCCTTTTCAAGCCTATAGGGCCACTGTATGGCTCTGTTGTTATGTGTAAGTGGGTGTGCAGGGCCTGGAGGGCCCATGCTCCCATAGACACATATCATTATGCACAAATGGGCAGCTTGTTGGGAGGCGCTCCCACCAACACATACCATATACCAGTTAAATTATACTTTCTCAAAAAGTAAGGAAATTCATTGCAAAAAACTTTGTTAATGCATCAGTTAGGGTTAAAATGACAAAAGTGGGGAAATGAGATGTTAGGGTTGAACCCCTAACCCTTCCACCACCCCATCCTCCACACACTGACAAATGCTGGGGTGTGCTACGGGGTCATGAGGCCTAACTCTCACCCAATTCTCCTTTACTGTAACATGTCAACCTGTTTTCACTTGGAATGGGGTGAGAGTTGGGCCTGATGACCCCATGGTACACCCCGGCATCTGTCAGTTTGTGGATGAAGGAAGGGGGGGATATGGGGCTGAAACCTAACATCTCATTTCCCCACTTTGTCACTTTAACCCTAACTAATGTATTAAAGAAGTTTTTTGCAATGAATATATATATATATATAAAATATATAAATTCATCTTTTGTTTTTTAGAGTCAACTTCTTCCTCTGTTGCCCACGGGATGAAAAAACCCACAAGCAGCATAAGTCAAGCACACAGAATCTGATGCAGCATGGAGCAGCCTACAGAGCCTGCTGCTCCTTCTCTGTCCCGATTTCTATGTGTAGCAGTAAGGTTGACCACGTAGGCTGCTAGAGCAGCAACCCAATCAGGTGCCACCTTAGAGAGATGTACAACTCAGCTATCCAAAGAGGAATCAGAGTCTTGTCTCTGGTACCTTCTGTGGGTTCCTCCTGCTCTGGCACTTCTCAGGCTGCATTTCTAGCAATACAGCGGCTGTACAAACCAATCCAAACAGCCAAAAGTGTTCAGAAGCTGTTCATTTACAAACACTTAGGCATGTTTGGGTCAGTTTGCATTTTGGACGAATCGGTTTGCCCATCCCTACCTGCAATCCCACCCAACTCTCACAAGGTGTTCAAAAGTATTAGCTGAAAATGTCCAAAACACCTCAGCCCCACACACTTATGTATTTCAAGCAGATACGTGCAAGTGATAGCCATTTTCATTTTTCAACAGTGTCTGGCTTTTAGCAGACTCAGTAATTTGCCTGTGGTTTGTTCTGGATGGCAATGGTCTGAAAGGGTCAGGCTTTGGCATTTCTCAGCTTGTTTTGTCCATAGTTGTCATAAAATGCCTACCAATGATCACTGCTGAGCAGGCAAGCTGGAATGCATTTTGGAAAAAGTCAATAAGCTGCGCTGGTTGTGCTGCACTGCATGTCAGTTTCATGGTGTGTTCCTGGGCTGTTGAGTTTTTGAAGGGCTTTAAACTGATAACAGTGCAGCAGAAAAAGATTTCAAGTGAAAGGGGTAGGGGAGAGAGATTCCAGAGGCTTCAGCGATTTCAGTGACACCAGTAGCAGGGAAGAGCCGGTTAGAGCTGTGTGATACAAACGCTGCTCAGGAGTCAGGTACAGTGCAGTAAAAAAAGGAAAAAAAGAGCACTTTCTGTAATTTTTTTAAATACAGTAACAAAACAACGGTTTCCAGAAACCCTCTAGAGCCTTAAAGTTCATCACATGCTCTGGTCTGTTGCAGGACTGTCAATCAATTTAAAGAATTAACAGACTCCAAAGAGCCATTCAGTGTTCTTGGATTAATTTACTGAAAATTCAATTCATGTCTGGCTGGCTACCTCATATTCCAGTGTTTCACCCTTTATTATTAGGGTTTTACCAAGGAGAGTGGTCCTATATCAATAAATGTTAAAAATATTTTTAAGACTAACATTCTTTACAAATGTTGTTCTTGGCTCAACAAAATAGCTTATCAGCTAATGACCAAATGATGTGTGCTGATATAATTATGCTACTCATATCATGACATCATATACCCACTGTCTAGTGTAGATGATGCCCTGAAATGCAAGTCCCAGACTGAAAAGTGTAACTAAACAGTATAGGCTGACCTCAGTCTTCACAGCAACAGTTTAATTCGTACTACAGTCCAACATTCTCTGATTAACCATATACTTCAATAAGATACAAAAAGCAATGAACTGTATAAGAAAAATGATGTCAAAACCCTGCTTAAGGCTTGCTGGGTCCAGTCTCAAGTAGAGAAAAAGACATCCCCCACCTCTTTGGCAGGTAAACAAAATGTTTGCCTAGGTCAGTTGATACACTATTAACTTGTGCTGGTCAAGGTAAAAAAACTTCTGATGACCCACATAGTCCAGTATACCAAATATAAAGGAAAAATTCTCTAAATACTCCAGACATTTTTCTGAAGCTGGGAGGTCAACTTTATGACCTTTGAGGTCATAAGCATATCATTAAAAATGTTTTAGAGATTCAACAGCAGAAATAGGTATACTTTTTTTAAAGAAGCAAAATCAGTCATAGTATATATCCACTTCAAAGTCTGTTTTATGGTTTTATTTAAAAATATATCTGTTATATTGGACTCCTGAAATTTTGCAAAATACCTGGTCTTGACAGACAGTGATGAAATTAGGGCAAGACAAATGCTGCATCATATGATCATTCCAACCTCAAGAAACACACCTCAATAGATTCACCACAGCTCAGTGGATTTTGTAACATAACCTGATATTTCCTTACTTTTGCCGTTTTATACCTGAACACTAACAGATGCATTAACAAACCAATGTGTACAAGCAGGATCCAGTACAACACCAGGTAAGCGAACATTCGGCATTGACAAATGCTTGTTTGTAATATGACCTTGCGGTATGGCCGTTGTGTGCTCTCTGAGTGGCTGGGATGGTTTCTATGTCTTACACCTTAGACTGGGTCTTAAACAAGCCTACTGGCTTGTGAGATCTGTATTTGGTCCTCTACTATGTCTCCCTACATATTTTTGCCAGTGTAAAGCCTCCAAGCACCATTCTTAGTTTGTTGGTGTACTGGCAGAAGGGGGCTATTATCTGTTTTTCACTGTATCTGCTTTTGTCATTTGGACACAGAGGAATCATTCGCTGCCCCACTGAATATTTTAAGGACTCATGACTAGCTTGCTAGATCCTGCTTTCTCCCAGTCCTCCCTGAATGTCACCAACCTTACTCCCCTGCAAGCAAATTCCTGGGAGCGCCCTGTACCAATGCCCATTACAATCTGCCATGCCTGCTCTGGGCTGCTCTTTAGCAGATGAGTGGGTATATCTTTGATATGGCATTTGGCCCTGGTTATATGGCCATTGGTGATTTTTCCATTGTGGGATAGAGCCAGAGAATTGCCCAACCCACTTCAAATCAATTATTACTGTGCTGCCATTCTTTCCAGCATACCCTGATAGATTGCATGTCTCCTTGTAAGCTTTTCCAGAGCACACCATCTGTGGCCATTATTAATTGTTTTACACATTATTGTTAGGACTATTGGTTGGTGAGGGGATCTCAAAAGATACTTCTAATGGTTTTACCACTACATCTGGGCCTTCAAGGGCCTGTAGGTGATCTTACTTTATTTGCTCCAACATGTCAATCTGCGCTCAGCATGTTTCTTGATGTCAGAATCTCTGGTAAGCCCCCCCCCCCAACTTTAATGCCCTTTACAGTTCACTCTTTTCCTGAATTACCTTGTGTCCTCTTTTGTTAACACTGCCCTCTGATCACAAAGGTTTAAATATGAGACTTCCGGTTCCACCACGGCTACTGCAAGCAGCTAAGTGAACGGCTCCAGCCCTATCCATAACAAAATCCTCCAAACTACATCAAACTAAACCTTATTCAACTGGAAAATGTTGGGTGGAGGATCGCAGAGGGAAAGAAGATCTCGAAACAAACTTCATCAATCATGTAGTGAAAAGGAAGAATCCAGTTCTCGGTTCAGCTCTCCTGCCCGTGGCAGTGGCCCTCCATGAGTGAATGATCCAGCTATGTCTTACGCCACAGATGAGGAGGCCAAGCAGCTTTCAAGGAACAGATTTGACTCCCTAATGAAAGAACTCAGAGAAATGAGAGCCGAGAATAAAACAGAATTTAAGCAGTTAAATCAGAAGCTCTCTTTAGTTGAGAACCATATGCAAAAAGCAGAAGAAAGAATTTCTACCACAGAGGATGGGCTGCAGCACTTGGGACACACTGTACATGCTCTCTGCCAACATGCCATAGAAACTGAGCTAAAATGTCTTGATCTAGAGAGCAGATCACGGCGACAGAATCTGCGCTTATATTGCCTAAAAGAAGGAGGAGAGGTGGGAGACATGGCAGACTTCCTTTTAGATATGCTCAGGGACGTGCTCTACCTAACACAAGGCTGTAACCTGAAAATAGAACGTGCTCCCTGTGCCCTTCTGCCTAAGCCAAAAGATCCAACCTTCAGGCCACGTTCAATTATCATGAAGTTCCATAGTTACTGAACCAAAGAGGACATCCTGAGAAGGACGTGGCAGAAGAAAGAAGTTAAATATTTAGATTACAGACTGTTTTTTGATCAGGATTACCCCTCCGACATTCAAAAGCGATGATTAGAACATGCAGGCGTAATCAGAATTTTGCAGGGTAAACAGCTGAAAATTCAAACACCCTATCCTGCAACCCTACGTGTATTCTGGTAGGAGGGGGCCGAGCCATACAATTCCCCACAGGCTGCAAGAGAGGCACTATGGAAAAGGGGCATAGATCCACCAGAACCTACCAAGGCCAGCTCACTCAAACGAAAAGAGCAGGACCATGAATGGCAGATCATCTGATCAACTAAGCACAGGCTCCCCATGAATCATATCTCCTCAGAGACCATTTAATACTTTCAGGACCTGATCAAGAAATTACCTGGCATCTCTGAACAGGACCTGGAAGTAGCAGAGGGATGAACAGATGCTTCAGCATCATGGTGATGTCGTTGTCATCTCACGCAGTGAGTAAATGGGCCCCCTGTTTTTGATGTATCTACTCCACACACTGTATCAGTGATCTCCTTAATCTCGGGCCTGTAATGGGGCTCCACGATTAAAAGTTTTAAATGTTTTCCTGAATGGCAGAATCATGTTGGATTCACTCCCCCCAGCTCACTGTCCCATTGGCAGAGAACACAGCGCTCACTCCTGAACTCTACTCTATCCTCAAACTGCCACTGAGGGAGCTGAGGGGGTAGGGGGATGTGAATAAGACATAAAAAGCCTGGACACTCAGTGGACTTTGTTCACCCCACCAAGCTATAAACCCTGGAAACATAATGCTCTCTAAATATGGGTTCTATCCCACATATCAGTGATCTAAATCAACACTCCTAGGTGTATGCATCTTCATATAAAGGGGGACAATGGAGGGCTACCATTATTTTGATACCTCCTAAAGTACCATTTGACTGTTTGGACCAGATGATAGACAGGGAGGGCAGGTATGCTTTAGTGAAGGGGAGACGAAATGGTAGGATGGTAACTATTTCTTTAATATATTTCCCACCAAATACAGATTTTTCCACCTACCAGGCCTTCTTCCTGTTGTTGTCTCAATGTGGGGGGGTGGGCACTATTATCTGCGGAGGAGATCTTAATTTAAACCTTACTAAAATAAAAGAACAGGGGAGAGTTCAATCAGGAACAGGGAGGAAAATAAAGGATCTGTCTAGACTTTTAAAAGATTTGGGCTTTGGAGATACCTGAAGACATTTCAATGGCACGAATAACCATTACTCATTTTTCTCCCAAGCCCATTCTAGTTATTCTACCATTGATTATCTCTTAGTGTCTCAAGAACATATGGAAATAGCTCAGAAAACATGGGTTGGGGACTATCTCCTACCTGATCATGCTCCAGTTTTTCTACAATTACAACTTGATAACTTCAAAAAGAACACTATGTGGAGATTAAATCTATCTCTTTTACGAAATACGGAGTTCATCCAAGATATCAAATACACTATACAACAGGCCATCATAGACAATAACACTCCAGAGGTAGATATAGCCCTATTATGGGACACCACAAAAGCCATTTGCAGGGGGAAATTTATTGAGATCAGTAAGAAATAAAAAGCTGAGGGACCAGAAGAGAGCTTTGTTGCTATACCAGAGACAGGCCCTAAAAGAACAACAAAAAATCAAAATCAATACCAAATTTTCAAAAGAATTAAAGATCTTAAAACAATAACTTAACTCACTTTTAGACTATTACATCAAACAAAAATTACTTCTCCTCAGACAAAGATATTATGATGGAGGCCCCTGTTCTTTAAAATTACTTGCTGGATGCCTTAGAATACAGAAAGCAAGGGCTACAATTTCTTGCATCAGAAATATAACCACAAACTCCCCACAATACCCTTTGGCTAAGATTTCAGACTCTTTCTTGCAATATTACTCCCAACCGTATGCAACCCCTTCTCAGTCTTCAGAAAAGCAAATCCATGCCTTTTTAAGTTCTCTTGAACTCCTGAAGTTACCAAAACATCTTGCACTGGCATTGACTGCCCAAATTACCACCCAGGAAATAGAAGTGGAAATTGGAACATTGAAAACAAATAAATGCCCAGGAACCGATGGTTTTCCTGGAGAATTTTATAAAACTTTTAAGCCTGAGTTGGTTCCCCTCCTTCTCCGATTATTTCATAATATCCCAACCCCTGAAGGCATTATTCCACCCTCCTGGAACTACGCTATTATCTCCGTCATCCGAAAGCCTGGCAAGGACCCCTCCTTAGCAGTTCATATCATCCTATATTAGTTCTTAATACTGACTATAAGAACTTGGCTGCCATACTCTCTCAAAATAAAACATCTAGCCTCAATTTGGATCCATCAAGACCAAAGTGGGTTTATACTGGATTGTCAGGCCTCTGATAATATAAGACGTAGTATTTACTTAATTGAACATATCCACACCAAAACATTCCTGCCCTATTTATCAGCTTAGTTGCTGAAAAAGCATTTGATAGAGTATCCTGGTCTTTTCTCAAAAGGGTCCTTGCTTTTCCTGAGCAATTTATTAATCTAATTTTCAAATTTTATACAAATCTGCAGGGCTATATATGCTCCAATGGACATGTCAAACACAGTTTTTCCCTTCAAAGAGGCACGAGACAAGGATGCCCTGTCTCCCCCCCTCCTATTTGCCTTTTATATTGAACCTCAAGCCCAGTACATTAGACAGGAGGTGGGGATACAGGGTATACATTTAGCAACTACAGAATATAAATTAACCCTCTTCGCTGATGATATCCTGGTTTTTCTTACCAATCCTGATCAATTCCTCCAAATTCTCTTCAACAAACTGAAAATGTTCTCTGAAATTTCTGGATATTCAATGAATACAACCAAAACTGAAGTTCTAAACTTTAATTATAATGCCCCCCTCCGTATCAGGAAACAATTTCAATTCAAATGGGATTTACCTGCAATAAAATACTTGGGAATTAAAATACCTAAAGATCTAAGACAACCTTTTAAATTAAATTATTCCCCCTGATAGCAACTTTAAAAAGATGGAATATACTACTACTATCCTTTTATAGAAGAAACCAGGCTATTAAAATGAATGCCTTGCCTAGATTATTATATCTATCCCAAAGCGCCCCCTGTATCACCCCAATTAAGGAATTGGTCTCATGGCAGAGGATGTTCTCGACCTTTATTTGGTGTGGTAGGAAGCCTCGACTTAAGCAGCAATTGCTTTTTCTTCCTCAAAACTTAGGTGGAATAGCACTCCCTAACCTACAATTTTATTGGAACACTTCCCAGATGAGACTTGCCCTTTTATGGGGCAACACAGAGTACCTGGCCCACTGGAAACAAACAGACCTCGCTAGGCCCATGCCCTATTCCCTCCCATCTGTATTATTTTCTCCTTTTCTTTTAAAGCAAAATTCTCAGATACTTCATGAATGCCCAGTGACAGTCTTGGAAGATTGGAGGAGAGGAGCCCATCTGAAAGCAGGTCAGATGTAAACCTGGAAATATGCTTGGTTTATAACCTACCCAAACTATAACCCGGCAAGGGAATATAGTTGATACACTACCCAGGCTTCTAAGGGCTTTGTGGCCCCATGGCAACTATTACATCGGGATACAGTAATGTCTTTCAAAGATGCTAGATCTAAATTTAACTGGGAGCTTAATGATATATTTTGCTACTACCAAATTAGAGATTATATAAACTCACAGTTACAGAAGATTTACACTCTCTCCCAGGTTTCGGAAGATAGTAGACCTTATATTCAGATATGGAAATCAACAGTGGGAGACCATGCTATTTCTACTATATATAAATGGCTTATATTACAACAAGCCCATGCAGCAGAACCCTTGAAGCTGCACTGGGAAAGAAACCTTCATCTCCCAATTTTTCAAAAATTTCTGGCCTAAGATTTGGCAGATGACCCACTCTACAATGTCTTCCCCAATCTGGAGAGAGTATACCTGGAAGGTATGTGCAAGATTCTTCTTGGTGCCCCAGTTCCAGGCCAGGCATAGCCCTGGTTCTCCATCTGACTGCTGGAGGGAGTGTGGTACTGATCAGGCGTCCCATGCACATATCTTCTTTGACTGCCTAAAGCTGCAGCCCTTCTGGCAAACAATATCCCAGCATATTACAACCTTACTTAATTTTAAGGAGCAACTATCCCCTCTCAACCCGATCCCAGATGTTCCTCTCAGATCACTCAAGGGCAAAGACATATACTACCTTTGGTCTATTCTGTTAGTGGCTGCTTATAAAGCCATTACCAAAAAATGGCTCCAGAGGGACCCATCTACAATCTCAGAATGAAAAAGTATAATACCACAAATACAGAGCTTTAAACAGCTCTCATATAACCTTCAAAACAAGACAGAAGCATACTTAAATCGATGGACTAGGTGGGAGCTCCATCTACCTAGTGTATAACCTATGCACCATCTAGTGGTGAACATATATAAATGCAATGATCTTTCCTACTTACTCATAAAGAGATAAATTACTTAAATCCACCCTGGGTCCCACTTCATTTTGTAGTATGAAGGCCAACACCCCCCACTAAATGACCCATAAACAAAACAAACACCTGTCTAAATCTTAGGGACCATTAAATATCCCACAGGCAGATTATTGTGGAGTATTTTCTTTTTGTCCTTCCCTTGAACCCATGTATAGACTGTTAGCTGGCCATGTTCATGTTATATATAGTTGACCAGTTTGGTTATAACTTTTATGATATTTTCTTTTTACCAGTATATTAGATTGTATTGAATTTCTATTGTCAATTAAACATCAAGGCTGTAAAGTGTTCAGTCATTTACCAGGTTATAACTGTGGAATACTATATATGGTAATGTACAGTATCTTTCTTTTACTAGTTGTACAGTACGATGCTTATATTACCCTTCTGTATTGAGCATGTGATGTATATGAACTCTCAATAAAGAAGTATAAAAAAAAAGGTTTAGATATGGTTCTTGGTTAAGGGCTGTATATTTGCCTACATTCTTTACTATCATACCCATGGTCTGCACCTCCTTTAAGCTGCCCTGTGATTGCTCCTTCCATATTCTATGATTTATATCTTTATGCTGAGTAACTTTGGGTGTTTGTTGTGACACTTTCATCTAGATACCTGGAAGGGGGCTGAACCTTTCATTTGGCTAGTCCCCCTGTGATACACCCATGTCATGATATGGGCACCAGGCCCCATTTACCCCAGCTTTTACATGTTCTTTCCCCTTATTCTGTCCTCTCCTTGCTCTACCTCTCTTCTCCCTTTCTGTCTATGCTGCCTTTTCTGTTCTCATAGCATCTTATCCAATCCTATCCCCTTCCCCCCCATGGTTCTGTTGGCTCGATTACATTATTCCCCCGGTTCTTCCCTTTGCCTTCCACTCTATGGCCACTTTACCATGGCATGGCTTTTATGCCTACCCTGTGAACAACCAACATTGGATCCAAGACCAGACCCTTATGGATGGATGTTTGGAGACAGTATAACACAAGAACTAGGGACTACACTCACCATTCTGTGGTCCAAGGCACTTTTAGCCATTGTTATGGCTTCCTTTTATCAGCAACTATACACCACAGTCTCTGATCTTACTGCTACTCAATTATCCTCCTTTCTCCATAGTTTACAACTCTTGAAACTCAAGCCTGCCCCGGCAGTGTCCTTTGACTTGCCTATTACCCTGCAGAAAATTGAAGCAGTGATTTGGTTAAATTAAACCCAGAAAAGCCCCTGGGGGTGACAGCCTCCCCATAGACTTGAATAAGCAACCTTCCCCCAAGTTTTGCCCCGTACTACACCGTCTCTATATAGAACTTTCTTCCACTTGTCTATTTCTACTATCCATGTTCATAGCTACCATTACTGTGCTTCCTAAGCCTGGTAAAGACCACTCTCTTCCTTCCAGCTATCACCCTATATCCCCAATTATGATGGAGAGCAAAATTTACACCAGGATTTTAGCTGTTCATTTGGAGTCCCTTCCGCCCAACCTTGATGTACCCTTTGAAAATTGGATTTGTCTGAGGCCAACTCAGTTCAGACCACAGGCAAACTTTAACCAAATTAATGTATATAGCTCACTCCTACCCCTCCTCTTCTGCTGCATTGGCAATTGACTTTGAAAAAGCTATCAATTCAGTTGAATGGAATTACTCATATTCGGTACTGGCCCATGTGGGATTTGGGGTCTCCTTCATTTGACTATTCCAGCTCTATACTCTTCCCCTGCAGCACAGGTCCTTAGTAATTCTACACTCTCCCCTCCCTTTCCTCTTGCCTGAGTTACCCACCAAGGCTGCCCCCTCTCCCCTTTACTATTTGTTTTAATGAAGAAACTCATAGCTGTGATCATATGCCAGCACCCTGAGACTTCTGGTATCGCTGTGGGAGCTTGGATATACAAAACCTTATTGTACGCTAATGATCTCCTAGTGTTACTGGGAGACACTCCCTCCTCTAGTTCCCCCTTAATGAATCCCCTCCACATCTTTATAATGCTCTCTGGTCTTAAAAGGAACCATAACAAAACTGAAGCTCTGCCTTTAAACAAAGCCTGTAAACCATCACCCTATACCTCATTAAAACTTAGATGGGCATCAGATTTCCTGATGTACCTGGGTATCAAGATAACCCCCAGTTTGCATAAATTATTTGATCTGAACTTTTCTGTCCTACTCTCTAAAATTAAAACTGAATTGGACCATTGGAAGCCACTAAAACTCTCATTGGTTGGCAAGATCAAGGCAATCAAGATGATAACACCTTCTAAATTATTCTACTTACTCTCACATCTGCCTGTTCTGATTCCCCAGAAGTGGTTTAATCTACTGTATTTGATAGCTTAATTGGGCAGTTCCTGTGGGAATGGTGCTAACCCTGCTATAGTTGGACTAAACTGTGTATGCACTGGCAAAAAGGAGGGTGGAACATACCATGGTTTCAGGAATACCACTGGGCCTTTAAATTAGCCCAGACTATCAAATATTTTGAAGTAGACTGCCCCACTTCACCATTATGGATCTCCACAGAAGCTAGCCTGTTGAAGGCCTCAGCTCACTCAGCATTCTTACACCCTGGTTCAATACCTCCCACATCTATTCCCCTTACTATTATCTCATCTTCACAGACTTGGAAGTGGGTAAGTAAATGGTTGGACCCACTCTGGCGCATCCAGCTCTCATCCCCTTGTGGAACAACCCTGAAATATGCATAGAAGGGGTGTCCATCAACTGGACTGAATGGAAGCACCAGGGCATCTCTACCCTCTTTGATCTGCTTAGTTCACACTCAACTTTCTTCGGTTCTTTTCAAGGACTCCAGCTTCGTTACAATCTTCCCCAAGACCAATTTTTGGAGATAATTATAACTATGCAGTGCCCTTGTACCCACTCTCACCAAACTTTGAACCTTTACCACACCATACCTTATGCACTCAATTTCTAAATGGCTAACTACTAAATCAGGTAAAGCTTGGTGTATATATACCCATATTAGAGAGCGTTTCCCTGACCAAACTATCCCTGCCCAGACCTACTGGCCTAATGTCTTGGGTCACTGTATCACTGATGAAGACTGTCTACAATGCTGAAAACTACCCTGTAATCCAATTAAAGATCCCAAAAGTAGACTCATTCAAAACAAAATTCTTCATTGCTGATACCGTACCCCAACAGTATTGTATGCTGTCCATCTTATTCTTTCAAACTACTGCTGGAAGTCTCAATGCTCAGACTGTGCTCTCTTCCATATTTTGTGGACCTGTCCAGCCCTTGTAAATTACTGGCCTACTGTTCAGAAGGTTTTATCTTGGATCATACATGGCCCCCCTTTCCCTTTCACCTGACGTTTTCCTTATTGGTCTTATGAAGGTTACCTCCCACCTAAATAGGGCACAAAGGGACTTTGTGAATAACACCAGAGTTGTGGCTAAATGCCTCCTTTTGTGCAGATGGTGCTCTACCAGTGTACCTTCCACCTCTGACTTTCTAGCTGAACTCTCTCAGCTTGCTTCATATGACCATATGTCGCCTATTGCAAGCCCAGACCCTACACCTGCACTCTGCCATTTGGGGTCCATTCCACTCCTACATGCACTCCTTGTACATGGACACCTCTACTAGACTCCCCTCCCAGTTGTCTCTACCTAGACAGGGCATAGGGTGATTTATTTCCTATTGTACAACCACCTAGGATATCGCTGCTTCTAGAGGCCAAATCCAGTGGATTGCCTTGTACTCCCTAACAGGTTCATTACTTATCCATACTATAGACTTTCATTCATTAATAACACCGTTGAGCAGGCTCATTTTCAAGGTGGTTCTAGATGGACACAACAGAATAAGGCAATACAATACACACAATAAATAAGTATGATACAATGGACATTACTTTTATACAAATGGAACTGGCAGATACAAATACATTCTTGATTGGATGAGATAAGGTAACATTCCTATAAGGCAGGAGAAAGACAATGCAATACATACATTAGTTATTTGAGTTACAGTAGAAAATTCCTAGCAATGCAGATCTAGGTATGCAACAAAAATAGCAGTACAGTAATATATATGCATTAACTTTCTTATTATGGTATAGTTATTGGAAGCAAGGGAAAAGGGGGGAGAAAAGAAGAAATCACATGACCTACAACAGACTGGGTAAGGACACTAAGTGCAATATAGGAGGAGCAACACAAGGAAAAGGTTCTTCAGGAAGTTATAGTGCAAAATTAAGAATAACAGTTACAATTTTCTTGCAACAAGCGGCTCAGCAATAATTTGAAGGTATGCAGACCAACAATTTGTGTAAGTTTTAAGGACTTTTGGAGGGTATTCCACACAGTAGGGAAAGCATGACTGAGAGATGATTCTCCATACTGAGATCTTATCCTAGGTATGTCAAGCAGTATGCTGCATATGAATATCTTCGGAGCGAATATACGCCTGGTGTGTGTTTGAGCAGATCTGAAATATAGGAAGGGAGTTTATTTGTGATGGCTCTGTAGGCCCATAGGGAGGCATTTTTAAAGCTCCTGGTGTGAAGCGAGGGCCTGCTAAATTGTGTATAGTGAGAACAGTGGTGAGTTGACTCAGGCAGACTTTCTCTTGTTAGTAACTTTCTGGATGTTTCTGTTCTTCTACCCTCAGCTAGGATCACATTCCAGGTAATTGTGTTTAAATTCTTGCATGTTCTTTCACCTATCAGTAGTTGCTGAATTAGTTTAATACAGTAGATTTTATTTATTTTTTATTTATTGAGTACTAGGATTACAAATACCTTTGAACGAGAGGTTCTTTTACAAAGGTCCTGCATCAAGTACAATTGTGGAACAGACATCAACACAAAAATCAAATACATAACTACATTGTTCTGCTAACATTGGAATATTAGGCCTAGGAAACTCTAGAAATTAAATAATCTTGGACTAGGGCAACATGAGAGACAGTGAGTAGTACATGAGCAGGATATGAGCAGGCTAGATAGGTATGGTATAGGATATACTTGGAAGGAGGATAATGGAGAGCAGAATAAGGAGAAGTTGGGGAGGAGTATTTAGGAGTTTGAGGGAGTCAAATTATGACATTGTCATTTAAGTGCTAAAGACCAAGGAAGTGCATGGTCAGGCTGGTGGAGGGGGGGAAGGCAGGAGAATTGACAAGGTGTCAGGGTAGGAATGAGGGAATGGGTGGGGATTAAAAAGGGAAAGTGGGAATTGGTGAAGGAGAAAGAATGGAGGAGCGTGGGTGAGGTAGGAATTGAGGGGGGAGAGGAGATTGAGAAGGAAGAGGAGAGAGGGAGGGATAGGAGAAAGAAGATGGGGACAGACAAGACTAAAGAGGTGTAAGGAGGTGGTATAGGGGAAGGAGGAGGAGATAAGTAGTAGGTGAGGTTAGCTGAGAAGGGGACACAGATGGGATGTGGGGTAGGTGGAATGGTGGATGGGAGGGAAAGAGGTGTGTAAGAAGGAGGGGGGAGGTAAGGCAGAGGAGAGAAGTGAGAGGGGATGGGGAGGGGAAGAGATCAAGTAGCAGAGGAGGCAGAGCACAAGCAGCAAAAGCACTTAGTGAATGCAGTCACACTTGCTAAGAGTCAGAGCAGTCACAAATGGTGCAGCTGGTATGGCCATGGTCATACCACTTTTTTTTCCAATTTTGCCTGCTGCAATGTTACGGTCAAGGTCCACAAATAAAGCCCCCTTTTTTTCCCCTGACAATGTGTTGCACAGTGATGGTTTTCACTGCACAGCTGCTAGATGTCCTCAGTATATTGTACAGTAAGAGCGTAGCATGAGGACATCTAGTGGCCATGCAGCAGTTGTACATACAGCTTCCTTGCCTTGTACATTGCGGCCCACCGGCAGGGTGTTGTCATGTGTTTGCCAGTCTGGCAGACCATGTGAGTGACTGCACCACTGCGCCAGAGCACATGACAGCATTCCATGGCATTGAGCCAAGGGATAAGATTGCAGCAGCTGTTCCTGATGGGCATGTATCAAGGAGCGCACCCACAGATAGGACCTCCCCCAGACCAGCCACACAGCCAATGGAGGAAGATCAGCACCTTGCCCAGTCCATGCCACCACAGGACTGACAGGTCAATGAATAAACTGGTGTCGTTCTGTGTTGTGCTTCTACCTGTCAGTCCTGGCACAGAGGGGTGTTTTTTGGATGGGTGCTGACTCCAGTCAGTCCAGAGTGATTGTAGTGTGGCTGGGTCGCCATTGTCATTCCAGCAGAGAGGGGATGAGATGAGTAGAAGAGGGCTCAGAGCAGCCAGTGCTCATTCATTCGTTCCCTTGGGCCTTGTGTTCTGATTCTGAATCTGTGGTACAGCTGAGAAGGAATTTATTGTAATAACCGAAAAAAAAAGTAATAGAGAGAGCGAGTGAGAGATGACTGTAGGAGACTGAGGGGGTGGGGATCTCTCATTCAGATAATCTCCATTATATTACAAAAGTTAAAGAAGAAAGTTTAAGAAAACAATTACAGAACCTCAACACTGACTTTCTTAGTCACTTAACCATCTGAATTTGACCAGACCAGTCACCAGAATTAGTCTGTTGCTAATTTGTTCCAAATATTTTTTTAAGAGAACCTGCAAAAAAAAAGATAAACTGTGAGGGGTAGGGATCTGGGGGAGGAAAGAGAATTGAAATAAAAATAAAGAGGACTGGAGCAGGGCTCAGTTTGGCACAAACACCAGTGTCCTACTGCTGCAGCTGGCTTTTGAAAGTAAAAACAAAATAATAAAGAAAAAATTCAAAATAAAAAGAAGTTGGAACAGAAGTCTGCATGTGTGGGGATAGTAGATTGTGGTGGGAAAAGTTGGCAAGGGGTCATAATGTCGCAAGACATTATGTCTCATGGCAAAATCGTGCTGCTAATACAGCGTGATTTCTGCCATGAGGCATATGTCTTTTTTCTGTCGGGGGCTCCACCCCCACACCCCCTGTTACAGGGTCCCCAGAACCCCCCACTAAAAATTCTCAACTCCGGGGACAACAGGGGGAGTTCACAAAAGTGTTAACAAAACATTCTGGGGCCAGGAATCAAACCCAGTCCCAGACGCAGAACCTGGGTTCCTGTTGCTGTGGCTCAGTCCTGTGAGCCACGGCAGTTGCTCGGCAGAATCCACTCCCAGCAGAGGTCATATCCTCTGCCTGGGAGAGCGCTACTGGTGCAATACTGCATACAGCAGTATATGCGGTGTTGCACCAGTAGTGGTTATGGACTGCACTGCAGCTGTTTAGCCATAATGTTGTACGCTATTAAGCATTTGACATTATGACCCGGTATGTGAAAAGTTAGGGGTGCCCAGCCTGTCCGCTTATCCTGCGGCTAGCTTGTTAAAGGAAGAAAAAAACATATTTAAATCAAATAAAGGAAGAAAAGCTGTGTGTGTGTGGGGGGGGGGCTTGTTGGGAGAGGAGATGTGGTGGGAAAGTGAAGGGTGCCAGTGCCCTGCCCATTCTTGTTCTGTGTTTGACTTGTGAAAGACAAACAACCCCCCCCCCCAAAAAAGGTTTCACATAAAGTAAGAGAAGCCTGTGTCAAGCGGTGCACTGCCTACCCAATTCTTCTGTGTCTTGCCTGTAAAGGAAAAAAAAATGTAAAAAGTTTCACATACTGTAAAATAAAGTTAGAGAAGCCTGTGTGCGTATATTTGTGTGGACCTGTGGCAGTTGTGGGGAGAGGAGATCATATAGTGAGAAAGGCAAGCAGCGTGCCCTGCCTGCCAGATTCTTCTGCATCTTGCTTGTGAAAGAAAAAAAACAATGTAAAAAAAAAAGTTTCACATGAAGTAAGAGAAGCCTATGTGTGTGTATCTGTGTGGGCCTGTGGTGGTTGTGGGGAGAGGAGGCCATATAGTGGTGGGAAAGCCAAGTGGTGTGCCCTGCCTACCAGATTCTTCTGCATCTTGCTTGTGAAAGAAAAAAAACAACATAAAAAAAAAGTTTCATATAGAATAAAGTAAGAGAAGCCTGTGTGTGTATATCTGTGTGGGCCTGTGGTGGGTGTGGTGAGAGGTGGTTATAGCAATAAACACAAACAGACACAGATGTTCAACTCAGCATTACTTTATTTGAAGTTTCTCAAACTCATCATAAGAAGTACTGTTTTTTTTTTGGGGACCTAGAAAAAAATGACACATTTTTAGACTGTATATTCAGATACCTGACAATTACGGGCCTGACAAAGTTTTTCAGCAATTGCAGTGCAGGACTGGAAATACCAAATATTTCCATTAGCCCTCATCATCCACTGGCATACAATTACCCAAAATGTCAATCTGGAAAAACACAGGCGGTAAATTGATCATGCAGTGCCTCTTGGTTTGATAGATGGAAGTGGCTTCATTATGATGGATGTGTGTTTTGCTTCACATGTGTAAAGGCATAGCAGGATAAACGTCTTAATACTAATTGCCTTGATCCCTGTTTCATATCTAAGGGGAACAGCAACTGGAAAGATGCTTGTGTTAACTTTACAAAACATGAGCTTACTAAGTGCCATGAAACTGCTGTTTTCAGTGTGGTGACAGTTTCTAAGTCATTCGCTGATGTTTTTGAATGTCTGTCTTCACTCCACGATCAACAGAAGAGGGAACATCATTATTGTTTCCTAAAACTTCTTAAAAATGTAACATTCTTAGCTAGGCAGGGTTTGGATTTACATGGAGACGGTGATGAATCAGATTCAGACTTTATACAGACAATCAGATTAAGAGCTAATGATGACCCGCAACTTACTGCTTGGACTGAGCAAAGGACAGACAAATACACATGCCCAGAGATTCAGAATGAGATGCTGAAAACTTCAGGCTTAAGAGTCCTGGATGAAGTTACTGAAACAATTTGATTGGCTGCATTCTTCTCAAGAATGATTGACGAAACCAGAGATGCTGTCAACAAGGAACAGGCTGTAATTTGTGTCAGATGGGTGGATGACAATTATGAAGCTCATGAAGAATTTTTGGGACTCTACGAAGTTGCAGGAACTGATGCAGAAATGTTAGTGCAGGTCATCAAAGATGTTCTGATGTGTGCTAACCTTAGCATCACAAAAGTCAGAGGTCAGTGTTATGATGGTGCTGCTGCTATGGCTGGAAGGAAGTCAGGTGTGGCACAACAGATATCTGAGGCACAGCCTAGAGCACTGTTTGTCCACTGTTACGGTCATTCTGTAAACCTACTGTAGCATGCTGTCATGCTGTTAGTAAGTGCAAAGAATTCAACAGCTCTTGAGATAATTCATGAAATAACACAATTCAAAATTGATCAAAAACTCTCCTAACAGCCGGCCTGGTGGTGCTGAGGAGATGGTCCCCAGCAGTCAGCACTCCACTGGCCTCTAGTGGTGGCTGGGGGGCGGTGCACTGACACTGTAGAAAGGGGAGGAGATGGGACAGACTCTTGGAGCAGCACATGTGGATGCATGCACACTAACTCCACAGGCATCATTACATGCCTCACCTCCTAAGGGGATAAAACCGGAAAAGGTCCTGGCTGTGCGTCATGAAGCTGTCCCTCACAGGCACTGCCCCTGAGAAGGTACCTATCTGGCTGGATCCATGTAGGGTGGGCTGAGATGCTCCTTACCACCCTACCACAAAGGGTAAGTCATGGGGGCACAAGGGAGGGGGTCTGATCCTTGGCGGATGACACTGGGGGGACAGTGGAACAAGGAGAAGGAGTGCCAGCCAGGACAAGGAAGAAATACCACATAAAAACTCTCCTAACAGAGGAGATTGCTTTGAGCAGCTTAAAAAGGAACTTGCTCCAAATGTCCCATCACTTTGTACTCTGTGCCCAAGGTGGACTGTGAAAGGGAAGTCACTGAACAGTGTTTTGAATGACTATGAGGTGCTCCAAAACACGTGGCTTGCCTATCAAGACTGTGCTCCAAACTGAGAGACTAAGAACAGAATACTTGGTATTTCTTCCTAAATGAAGTCTTTTGATTTCCTCTTCGGTGTTGCCCTTGGTGAGGTTTTATTTCGTCACTGTGATGACCTTAGCACATCTCTACAGTCTGCACTTATGTGTATCTGAAAGACAGAATCTAGCAATAATGACTGTAAAAATTTTCAAAGCACTCAGAAGCAAGGATAAGTTCAAAAAGTTTTGAGGACAAGTAACAGAGATAGTCAATAACCTGGATGTTGGTGAACTGCAGCTTCCTAGAAAGAGGAAAGCACCAAGTGGACTTGATGATTACGTAACTACTTCTCCAGCACCAGCAGCTCTTCCCACTTCTGCTGAAGACCACTATTGCCAAATCTACTTGATGGCATTTGATGTTGTTACCACTTGCATCAAAGACTGTTTTGAGCAGCCTGGATATCAGACGTATGCTGAGCTGGAACAACTGATCTTAAAGACCATCAATGGTGAAGAATGGGAGTAGGCATTTCAACACATCTTGAACCTGTACTATGATGACATTGATGCTTCATCCCTATGTGCACAACTACAAGCCCTTGCTGTCAACTTTGCTATGAAAAAAGGAAGCTTGAGACTTAAGGATGCTATTGAGTTCATGAAGAGTTTGTCTCATGCTGAACAACAATTTTTCTCAAATGCTGCTGATTTGCTTAAGCTAATACTTGTGATACAGTACCTGCAACAAATGCAGTCAGTGAACGATCTTTTAGTGCTCTGAGAATAATTAAACATTATCTCCATACAACCATGACATAGCCCGTCTAAATCACCTAATGCTTCTTCACATACACAAGACCATAACAGACAGTTTGACTCTTGTGGATGTTGCTAATGAGTTTGTAGAAGGTTCGAGCACCATCGCTGTATCTTTGGCAAATTCACTGCTGAAGATTTAAAAGTAAAAAATTGGTAATACAAAATCAGAAGTAAAATGTGTCTTCATTCTTCAGTCTTGTTTCTTTCATTTTTTCTTCTTCTTCATTACAATTATTGGTCCATCCATTCTGGTTCCAGTACAGACTTGGCCTGGCACTGACATGCTGTGCGGTGATACTAACCAATACAGTAAAACAGACATGTACAATGACTTGGCATTATTAATTTCTAGACTGTCAGTAGACAAATTTGTTACTTGCAGGTGACTCAGCAAATAGTAAGGGAAATGGCAAATGCCAGTGGGTGGGGTTGGAATATGAATAAAATAATAAAAATAAAAATAAAACAACAGCACAGTCTACAAACTCAATAACACTCATCTACCTGGCCTTAAAATCTGCAGCTGCAACTACTATGTGGTGGGAATGCACCTAGCTGTCAACAATGCCATCTCAGGAGTGGGTGGTTGGTGGATGCCATCCTCCACCAACCACTCCCTCCATGAGATATTAAACCTGAGCAGAATTAGTGTAATGTCCTGTAAAATAAAATATTGTTTTGTAGTCTCTGTGGGCTTTTAGCCCCCCGCCCCATAACCTCTGAGTGGCTAGATGCTGTTGGTGAGTTTAGGCCTCTTATAGAAAATTCACGGTAAACACATTGTTTCCTACCCTTGACTCCTGTGGAAAACATTTTTTCACTGGAGTTAGGGGTGTTGACCCCTCTGGATGACCTTAGATCCTGGCATCCTACAGCTGCAATATGGGGTGGAGAACTGTCTGCCACTGACCAGCAGTGCCAGCAACCTCATGCCCTGCAACCCACCCCATGATGAGCAGCAATATTACAATGCCATGTGGGAAACTGAAACATCTTATATAAAGGCTGGGAGGGGGGCAGGTGGTCCACTAGGTCCACAGAAGTTCTGGGGGTGTACTTGCTCTGTGGTATGTTTTGGTGCTTTTGTTGAAGGTTAAACACACTTTTGTTATGTCTTTTCCTATCCCTGATTCCTCTGATATAGTTTTTTTCCACTTGAGTCAGGGGTATGGAGCACTCTGACTGCCACAGTCTCCCACTGTCCTGGGGGAACAAATAACATTTTTGCCACCCCAGGACTCAGAATTAGGAAAGACAGAACAACAAAAGTGTGTTTACTCTTCGATAAAAGGCCAAAACTCACCACAGAGCATCTAGATCCCTAAAGCTTCTGGCTGTAGTCAAGTGGCCCCCAGATCCACTGCCTTTATAAAAAAGATTCACACAGGATATTGTAATAATGATCATGATGGAGTGGGTGGGATGCTTGGGGCGGGTGGTAATTGATGCCTGCTTGTCTGGCATTGTTGCTTAGACAGTTGGCCCCCCCACACCACTTGCAGCTGCAGGCTCTAAACCCAGCCACAGTGCCCCAGACTCACACTCCTAACTACAGCACACAAAAAAAATTACTCAGCAATTAGTGGTAGGACAGAAACAATGAATCTGTGCTTTATCTTCAGTAAAAGTTCCAAAATCACCACAGAGCAACTGCATTCCAGAGCTTCTTGTGGCTTAGCAGCCCCCAAACACGCAGCCTTGATATAAACATCTGTCACAGAAGCAGCTGCCGGTTCCAAGACCAGCCATGGTCTCCAACCCCTAACTCCAGAGGAATTTTGTTTTCCTCATATGAACCAGGGGTATAAAAATCACAATAAAAATTGTTTTTATCTTCAATAAAGGCATCAAAACTCATCACAGAGTGTCTAGAACCCCAGAGTTTGTGTGAGCCTGGTGGCACCCAGACCCCCAGCATTCATAGAAACATATTTCACAGAACATTGCAATAACGCTCCTCATCACTGGGTGGGTGGGTGGTTGATGGCATTATTGCTTAGTCAGTCGGAACACCTTAGTTGCAGTTGCAGGCTCCAAGGCCAGCAAGGGTATCCCACACCCCTAACTCCAGAGGAATTGTTTTTCCCCACATGAATCAGGGGTAAGAAAATCACAATAAAAGTGTTTTTTTATCTTCAATGAAAGCCCCAAAATTCACCACAGAGTATCTAGGAACCCCAGAGCCTCTGGGGGCCTGGCAGCCCTCAGACCCCCGGCTTCATTGTCTTGTATATCGACAATATGGCCTTACCACTTTCACAATGCTTACTACAGGCCTGTCAAGAGTGGTGAGGCCCAGTTTATATTCAGCAGAGATTTCAGGAGGGATATATATTGTGAGTTTGTGATTTATATTTCAACAGACATTGCTAGTAACCGTCTGGAAGTTTCTGTGCTTCCAACTTCAGCTAGAATCAGTTTGCAGGTATTTGTGTTTCAATACTTGTGTGTTTTGTCACCCAGCAGCAGTTGCAGAAGTTGCTTGGCTCAGGCTGCTTGGGCTTTCTGTTGTTAGTAATGTGGAAGTTTCTGTTCTTCTACCATTAGCTAGGATCACAATCCAGATAATTGTGCTTGAAATTCTTGTGTGTTCTTTCACCTAGCAGTAGTTGCTGAATTAGTTTAATACAGTAGATTTTGTGATATATATTGTGAGTTACATAGAACATAGAAACATGGACTTTGACGGCAGATAAGGATGGCTAGGCCCATCTAGTCTGCCCATTTCCCTACCTACAGGATAGGCCGCAGATCCTAGTTAACCAACAGCCTATTTCTTCCAACCCCCCACAAGAATTGCCTTATGTCTGTCCCATGCATTCTTGAACTCTCCCACAGTTTTAGACCCCACAACCTCTTCAGGAAGGCTGTTCCATGCATCCACTACCCTCTCTGTGAAATAATACTTCCTCACATTGCCCCTGAACCGCCCTCCTTCTATCTTTAAATTGTGTCCCCTTGTTCTTGTAAGTCTCTTTTCCTGAAAGATGCTAACCTCTTGGACTTTGTTGATTCCACTGAAGTGTACTTAAAAGTTTCTATCATGTCCCCGCTCCTTCTTTCCTCAAGGGTATACATATTAAACTCCTTTAGTCTCTCCTCATACGGCTTCTCTTGCAGACCCTGCACCATTTTAGTTGCCCTCCTCTGGACTACCTCTATCCTGTCTATGTCCTTGCGGAGATGAGGTCTTCAGAACTGGACACAGTACTCCAGATGGGGTCTCAACAACTGTCTGTACAGAGGGATAACAACTTCCTGTTTTCTGCTGCTGATGCCTCTCCCTATACATCCCAGTATACCCCCAGCCCTCCCTACTGCCTTCTCACATTGATTGTTAACCTTAAGGTCATCTGATATGATTAACCCCAGGTCCCTTTCCTTTTTTGTTGTTGTTACTACCTCCCCACCCATTGTGTATTCTTCCCCTGGGTTCTTGTTTTCCAGGTGCATTGTTTTGCACTTCTTTGCTTTGAATCCTAGCTGCTATACTTCTGAACATTCCTCCAACATTGCCAAGTACCTTTTCATCCTTTCCACTCTTCCTTGTGTATCAACCCTGTTGCAGATCTTTGTGTCATCTGCAAAATGGCATACTTTTCCTTCCAGTCCCTCTGCAATGTCACTGATGAAGACATTAAAAAGGACTGGACCCAATACTGAACCCTGCGGTACCCCACTAGTAACCCCTCTTTCTTCAGAGTGGACTCCAATTACAATTATCTTCTGTGTCCTGTTGTGCAGCCAATGTTTAACCCAGGCTACCACCCTGGGACCCACTCCCAGGCTGTTTAATTTGACTATTAATCTTTTGTGTGGGACTGTGTCAAATGCCTTGTTAAAGTCTAGGTAGGCCATGTCCACAGCCCTCCTGGTCTACTACTTTGGTCACCCAGTCAAAGAAATCTATTAGATTCATCTGACATGACCTTCCGCTGTGAACCCATGCTGTCTTGGGTCCTGTGCCCCACTGGCCTCTAGGTACTCAACTATTCTTTCCTTCAGAAGTGACTCCATCACTTTCCCTACCACAGAGGTCAGACTGACAGGTCTGTAGTTTCCTGCCTCTGTCTTGGTCCCACTTTTGTGAAGGGGAATCGCATCCACCTTCCTCCAGTCCTCGGGTACCACACCATCCTCCCATGATTTATTAAAAAGAGTAGCCAGTGGTTTCACTAGTTCCTCCCTTAATTCTTTTAGAATTCTGGGGTGAATTCCATCAGGACCCATTGCTTTGTCCACCTTCAGTTTTAGGAGTTCTTGCAGAACCCTTTCTTCTGTGAAAGGAATGGGATCGACCCCCTATCAAGAGTGCTTCTGTTAATAGGATTAGGCACTTCCCCCTCCTCTTTTGTGAATACTGAGCAGAAATATTCGTTCAGTATCCCTGCTTTTTCACTGTCCCCCTCTGCCCACCCACCGTTCATTCTATTCAGCCTCACTATCCCTCCCTTTGTCTTTCAACGCTCGCTGATGTACCTATAAAAGGTTTTATCCACCTTCTTAACTGAGTAGGCAATCTTTTCCTCAGTTTGGGCCTTTGCTATTCTGACTTCCCTCCCTGCTTCCTTCTGCCTTAACTGGTACAGCTCTCTGTCCTGCTCCTTCTGTGTTTCCTTGTACTTCCGGAATGCTATCTTTTTCTTCCTGACTTTCACAGCCACCTCTTTTGAGAACCATAGTGGCTTTTTCTTTCATTTTGATTTGTTTATTTGCTTCACACAAAGTCTTGTTGCCTCTGTGATGGCAGTTTTGATGATTCCCCATTGTTGCTCCACACCTCCTTCTGGCCTATTTGCTAGTGCTTTTCTGAGGCACTCTCCCATCTTGCCAAAGTCAGCCCTCCTAAAGTCCAGTACCCTCACTTTTGTATGGCTTGACTCTGTAGCTGAGTTTAATGTGAACCACACTATTTGATGGTCACTTGTCCCCAGATGGCAACCCACTTCTACATCAGAGATCCTCTCACTGCCCCCATTTGAGAGTATGAGGTCTAAGATTGCTCCCTCACGAGTGGATTCTGAAACTAGCTGTCTAATGCCTGCCACCTGTAGGGCATCAAGAATGGCCCTGCTCTTGGATGTGGCTGCAGCAAATGTGCTCCAGTTAACATCTGGAGTTTGTGATTTATATTTCAACAGACATTGCTAGTAGCCTTCTGGAAGTTTCTGTGCTTCCAACCTCAGCCAGAATCAATTTGCAGGTAATTGTGTTTAAATACCTGTGTGTTCTCTCAAATAGCAGTAGTTGCTGAATTTGTTTAATACAGCTGATTTTGTGATTTATGTTTCTATAGGCTTAACTGTGCTGTGGGGGAGACTACACACTGGGTTGATTATTTTTCGGTGGGCAGTGGTGAGGCCACCCCCACCTCAACCTACCCGTTCCAGGGCTCACGTTACTTTTATAGGCACCTGTGTCACACAACTTCCTGCCACTTCATTGGTAGGGACTACACCCTCCTGCTGTTTAGCAGTATGGGTAGGGCAGACAGACAAAGAGAAGGAAGAAAGGGGGAAAAAGGAAAAGGGACTAAAGACATAAAGGAAAACTTAGCGAGTTTTTGAGGGCACTGTAGAAGTCCACCAGATGAGACATGGAGTGGTGCAGTGCAGTGACTGTGGAGCAGCAGTCTTCAGGGAGAAGTTCTGGAAGCTGCGATGCTGCCCTATATGCAGGCACCGCTCTGGGCTGAAGGAGGAGGTTGCCATGCTTCAAGCAGTTAACAGAAGTACTGGGGACCTTTGCCCCCACCCAGGGACCATCATATCACCAGCCACTGCTACAGAGGGTACTGACACAGAGGCCTGGATGGACTATGGTGGGCTCAGGGAGGTTGAGGAAGGTGGAGTTCAAGCACACACCCCACCCGGTACAACTAAAGAACACATATGATGTTCTCAAGGAGAAGGACTGCCCTGTTAGGGAACCTAAGGTTGTGACCAGGGGTGATGGACAGACCCACCAGGAGGGGGCACAGGGGATGGGGCCGAAGAATCCCAGGAAAGAAGGAAGCTTCTCCTAGTGGGGGATTCAGTAGTTCATGGTATGGCAATAGGATCAGGCATCAGTAGG
Organism: Neoceratodus forsteri; assembly: GCA_016271365.2. Lineage (NCBI taxonomy): Eukaryota > Metazoa > Chordata > Ceratodontiformes > Ceratodontidae > Neoceratodus > Neoceratodus forsteri. Next base: position 563,356,575 of record CM057458.1, read on the forward strand.
GAGAGGGAGGTTATGTGTTTCCCAGGAGGCACAGCTCTGAGGGAGGGGGAGCAGATCCACAGGATCACAAAGGCTATGATGGGGGGGGGCTGGACATCATTGTCCATCTGGGGACAAATGACCTAGCCAAAGAAACTGCAAGTATGGAGAAGGTTCATGAGAATTTTAGGGATTTGGGTAGTAGCCTGGGGGGGTAGCAAACTCTGTTATGTTCTCAGAGGTGCTACCAGTGAGGGGAGGGAAGGAGGGGGGAAGAAACCAACACATCAAAACCTTCATCAAGTGGTTGAAAGACTTCTGCAGGGAAAACAACTTTGGCTATGTTAGGGACTGGGGCACAACCCGGGATGTTGCACACCTTTACAAAAAAGATGGCCTGCATCCTTCTAAGGAGGGTGCGCCTGTCTTCAATGAGAGGTTTACATGCTTTCTGAGCAAGCATTTAAACTAGCCATGGGGGAGGCTGTTGGGGAAGATTCAGGCAGCCCACCTCCACAGGTTAGTGCACATATAAAGCAAGACCAGGATGTCAGCCTGAGGGCAGATACACAGGTACCGCAGAGCAGGATAGGCTGCACTCAGGACATAACGTTATCACCACTAATAAAAGTACCTGGACCACAAGCAACCTGTAAGGTAATAGAAAGGAAGCACCACATAGAACACTCCAGGAAAAGTAGGATGAAGCAAGGGACAAAACACAAGGAGTGAACAAGCCGCATTTCATGGAAAGTCATGCACACAAATACCCGCAGTCTGGGGAACAAGATCCCAGACCTGCTGGCTGCAATGACAGAGGCTGATCTGGACATAGTGGCGATAACAAAATCATGGTACACCAGCAACCACAGCAGGGACATAAGTGTACCAGGTTATGCCCTGTTCGGAAAAGATAGGGAGGTAAAAGGGTGGGAAGGGGTTGCCCTCTATTTCAAAGACAGCATAAAGGTGAATGGAATTCAAAACAGGCATGAGCATACAGAGGAAGTTTGGGTCACCCTTGAGACAGGCAATGGAACAGCCATTTGCACAAAGGTCATTTACAGATCCCCAGCTCAGGCCAAGGAAATTGACAAGCAGCTGCTAGAAAACATGTGTGAAATGGCAGCAAAGGGGGAGGTACTGGTAATGGGAGACTTTAACATGCTGGAGGTAGACTGCACCATCCCAGCAGGGGTCTCAGCTAGGACACAGGACTTCATTGACTCCCTTGAGGAGGCTAGCCTTAAGCAACAGGTTCAGTAACCTACCAGGGACTGGGCAATCCTGGATCTGATGCTGATCAATGGGGACAGGGTAGCAGATCTTAGGGTGAAAGGTCAATTAAGGTCCAGCAACCACAATATGGTTTGGTTCAAAGTGGACACAGGGATCCAGTCAACCCATATGAAGGCAAGAGTCTTAAACTTTAGAAGGGTGGACTTTACCAGTATGGGACTACAGCTAAAAGTAACCCTGGAAAAGAAGGGGATAGGTGGGGACATTGAGGAGAAATGAACACACATCAAGGTGGCTATAGCGGAGGTAACAAAACAATGCATTAGGTCAATAGACAAGAGTAAAAAGAGAAGAAAACCACTTTGGTTCTCAGGTGGGGGGTGGCAGAAAAAGTAAGGGCTAAGAGGCTAGCCTTCAGGAAGTATAATAAGAAACAACGGGATGAGGATAAGGAAATGTACCAGAAGTGTCTGAGAGAGGTGGGAAAGGTAGTGAGGAGCGCTAAAGCGCAAACGGAAGAGAGAATAGATCATTCGGTTAAAAAGGAGAAAAGACATTTTTCAGGTACATTAGCGAGAGAAGGAAGGCAAAGGGGTGGGATAGCAAAGCTTAGAGGGCCAGAGGGGAGATAGTGGAGGGAGACGGGGAAAAAGCAGAGATCCTGAATGAATATTTCTGTTTAGTCTTCACTGTGGAAGGGGATGGGCAGTGCCCACAGCTGGACTTCAAAGGAGCTAAGGATAAGGAGGTAAACACCAGTGCATTCACAGAGGAGAGGGTCCTAGAAGAACTGGCGAAGCCAAAAGTGGAAAAAGCCATGGATCCAAATGGCATACATCCCAGGGTCCTAAAGGAACTGAGGACTGAACTGGCAGCCCCTCTGGCAGTCCAGTTCAGTGAATCCTTAGACACTGGAGTGGTCCCAGAGGACTGGAGAAGGGAAAACATTGTTCCTCTTCACAAGAGCGGTAGTAAAGAAGAAGCAGGGAACTACAAGCTAGTTAGTCTGACCTCTGTAGTCAGAAAAATAATGGAGTCACTCCTTAAGGAAAGAATAGTGGAACACCTTGAAACAAATGGATTCCAGGCAACATGGGTTCTCAGCAGGACAATCCTGTCAAACTACTCTGATAGATTTCTTTGACTGGGTGATAAAGACAGTAGACTGGGGGGGCAGTGGTAGATATTGCCTCCCTTGATTTCAGCAAAGACTTTGATATGGTCTCACATAGGAGACTGATCAACAAGCTAGGCAGCCTGATGTTGGGATGCAAGGTGGTGAACTGGATTGGAAACTGGTTGAGGGACAGAAAGCAGAGGGTACAGTTGAATGGACCCAATCAGATGAAAGGGAGGTGATCAATGGAGTACCTCAGGGGTCAGTTCTGGGGCCAGTCCTCTTCAATGTCTTCATCAGTGACATTACAGATGGGCTGGGGGGAAAGGTTTGCCTGTTTGCGAATGACACCAAGATGCGTAACAGGCTGGATACTCCAGAAGGGGTGGAAAGGATGAGAAAACTCTCCTGCTAAACAATTGGAAAAAGACCTAGAACTGCTGGAGAGATGGCCAGGGGCATGGCAGCTAAGGTATAATACAAAGAAGTGCACAATCATGCATGTGGGGAGCAGGAATCCTGGGGCAGATTGGGAGGGGAGAGCTGCTGGCAGTAATCATAATCACAGATGACTTTAAGGCCACTGGGCAGATGGCAAAGGCAGTGGGAAAGGCCAGTGGGATGTTGGGGGTGTATTGGAAGGGGAATCACAAACTGAAGGACAGAGGTAATAGTTCCACTGTATAAGACACTGGTGAGACCCCACCTTGAATACTGTGTACAGTTCTGGAAAGCACACCTTCAAAAGGACATTGACAAAATAGAGATGGTGCAAAGGAGGGCAACCAAAATGGTGAAGGGATTACATCACAAGCCTTATGAGGAGAGAGTGAAGGACCTCAGTTTGTACATGCTGGAACAAAGGAGGGAGAGAGAGGACATGATAGAAACATTCAAGTACCTCAAGGACATTAACACGGTGGAAGAGGACAACATATTTCAGATTAATAGTAGTACCAGGACAGGAGGACACGACATGAGAATGAGGGGTGGCCACATAAGGGGAAATGTCAGGAAGTTCTTTTTTATGGAAAGGGTGATGAATGCATGACTAGCCTGCCCTCGGAGGTGGTGGCTGCCCTTACAGTGGTGGGCTTCAAACATGCATGGGACAGAAACAAAGGAATAATAGAGATAGGATGAAAAAGCTAAAGCCAATGGCCAGATAGGGTTACTGGATACTTCATTAGGCAGTTTAAACGGGCAGACTGGATGGGCCTAGTTGCTCCTTATCTGCTGACAGCATCTATGTATCTATGTATTTATGAGGTCTGAAAAGGGCATTGGTAATGAATTTTAGTGCTCTGTGATACAGTGTGTCCAGTTTAGCTAAGACAACCTTGAAACAGTGACTGTAGAGAAAGTCTACACAACCTACAGGGGGAAGAAATGTGGTCTGGACCAGCCTTTTTTTATTTCATGGTTAAGCAAATACTTGATTCTAAAGAATAGGTTTAGCCTTTGACTTAGTTTTTTAGATAGTTCCTCAATATGTGTAGCAAATAAAAGTCGACAATCTAGCCAGAGCCCCAGATATTTGAATTTGTCCACTGCCTCAAGTGATTTCCCCAGAAGAGTTGTGATCTGGTACTTGTAACCAGGGAAGTCGTATTTACAACATGGGCTTGGGTGGAGAGAAACATGACTTTATTTTTTTTTGCATTAAGCAACAATTTCAACTCAAAGAGGTTTTGTTGAAGCAGGTTGAATTCCTGCTGCAGCTCTGAATAGGCAAACTCAAGGGTAGGCCTGACAATATATAGTACTGTGTCATTGGCAAAGAGGTGGACATTTGCCATCCTGATTTTTGAATCTGTGTCATTGATGTAAATTACAAATAATAGGGGCACCAAGATAGATCCCTGTGGTACTCCTCTTGGTAAGGTTTTAATGGAGGAAAGGTCACCTTGGGCTTTAACTTTTTGTCTACCTGTGAGGTAGCTTGAGAACCTTTGCATGGCGGTTGCATTGAGACCAATGTCATTTAGCTTATGTAATAATTATTTTGTGATTCGCAGTCTCGAACGCTTTGCTCAGGTCCAAGAAGACTGCGCTGACGTGATTTTTAGCATCAAGTGCAATTTTCCAATTGTTTGTCACCTTAGCCAAAGCGAATACCTTGTTTTGTTTTGCACTGAATCAGGATTGTAAAGGATTGAGGATATTGGAGGTTTCCAAATACTTTCTTAACTGTATATTCACTAGCTTGTCAAGTAATTTCAATTAAATGGGTAACAGTGATATGGGCTGGTAATTATTAAGGTTGCAAGGGTCACCAGACTTAAAAAGCGGGATTATGTGTGCTATTATCCAAGAGGAGGGAAGGGCCCCTTGTGTGAGGGACAGATTCAATAGGTGAGTGACGGGTGCTGTCAGAGAGTGATGTCCTAGCCTAAAAAAAGGGTTTTAGCTGATCCACTCCAGCTTTTTTTTTTAGTGTCCAAATAAATTAAAAGGTTTTTGACCTGTTTGAAAGATATTGGGCTAAAGCTAAACTTAGATGCTTGCCAGGAACCCAGGGAGGTGGGGGTGGGGGTGGAGAGATGGGTCAGTAGTGAGGGGCTGGATGCAAAGTTTGCTTACTGGAGAAGTGTCAAAGGCAAGTTCAGCAGTGGCAAAGTGATTGTTTAGTTGTTCTAGAATGTGTTTGCTTGTAAAAGTGTTACCACAGGTGACAATCTTGGTGGGCAGGGATTTAGATGAGCTATGCCCTTCTATTTCCCTCAAGCTTTGCCAGCATTTGTCAGCATTATTTTTGGAGGAATCCAAGGCCATTTGAAAATACTCTGCTTTTGTAGTCCTTATGAGTTTAGTGCATTGGTTCCTGGCAGCCCTGACTGCTACCCAGGCGGTCGCTAATTTAGTTTTTCGTGCCCTCTTCCAAAGGGCATCTCTGGTCTGCAAAGCTGATTTTAATGCACTAGTAAACCAAGGACAGGTCATTTTCCTTGTTTTAATTTTTACTAGAGGGGCATGTTTATTGATCACATTCAGGACAAGGTTCTGGAAGAGGTTGCAGGCCTCTACGACTGTCGGTGCAAGATAGAAATCTTGCCATCTTATCTGGCTTAACTCGGTCAGGAAGGCAGTGCACTCTAGTTGTATGTACATAGTTTTTTTTTGTGTGTGTGTGTGTGTGTGTGTGTGTGTGTGTGTGTGTGAGATTATATATCACTACTGAATTGGCCTACTCTGGTAGCATTAAATCATGGTGCATTTTGCTTTGTCTTCTGTGTGAGGTGATTTTTGACATTTTACTCCACAGCCAGATACTTGGTATTCATTAATGCTTTTGTTCTTATACCCTATATATTTGTTAGCCTCTTTAGCTTGCGTGTCTGTTTTTCATTTGCACCTATATACTCCTGTGTGTTATATTTCTAGGATGCTACTGGAACTGCTACAGTGGTTACAGCATTCAAGAATGCATGGGATAGACATAAGGGGATCTTAGACGTAAGGCAATGGGGGATGGGGGTGAAAATCAGAGACCGAGTAGGATCTGCAGCGGCACTGCAGGTAGGGAAATTAGGGCAGATTAGGCAGGCCAAGGGGGTCTTTATCTGCCGACACCTTCTATGTTTCTGAGTAACTGTACACATATCAAATCTATGACTGTTCTTCTATTAACTGAAACATTTCTGAATAAAATGTTTAACTACAAAATATATTTGTGAAATTTATATGATTGTATCACACTTTTTTATTTGTTAATACATGTTCTAAAATTATACCTCCCACCAGTGTGTAAATCAGAAATTCCCACTGTGGTTTTTAATAGGCCTGCACAGATAGAGCAGAAACACAATTGGAATCAGTATTTATAAAACAACTTCTACTGGGAAAATGAAGGTTCAGCACAGTTCTACCTTAAAAATAGAACACAGCAGTCAGTCTGGTAATGGTTACAATGTTTGTTATCCTTTTGAAGCTCAGCAGCTATCATAGGTGTGAAAGCAATTGAGTAAAACAGGATGTAGGGGTAGGGGCGAGATCCATGAAAGGCTAGATATCATTTCAGTAGAAGATAACACAACTTTGCTTAGCCTTAAAGAAGTATTATAGTCAATATTTGCAAAAAAACATTGTGCAGAGTGTTTTGATTTATACTGTACATGTAGTCCTAGTGTGGCCTTCCCTGTGTTGGTTATTAGGACATTTTCTAAATGTGCCTACCGGTTTTATGGCCCCTGGGGTTTCCAGGTTTGGATTTTGTTATTGCTCTTCTTTACGCTACAATGCCTCTTGGCCCATGTGACAGTGATGCATGCAGAACCATTGATTCTGTGATTGAAACTGCTACAGCAGCAATCTGCTGTTAGAAGCCTAATGTTCAGATCCCAGCTAAATAAATCTAATTCAATCTTTTTCTTTTCTAGGCATGGGCCTAGGTCTATCTAGCAGGAGTAAATATTTTGTTTTTAAAGCTTTTTATTTCATCAAACTCTGCACAGCCTTAAAAATCACACAGATCACCCTGGTCGTCAATGTTATAAGTAATGAAAACTCTAGCTGTTTTCTTAAAGAATAGCTTATGCAATTATTTCGCAAATGTTTGCTAAACTGTAAATGTAGCCTTTCGTGCTCACCAGCTAATGAACATTACTTAAAATCACAGCTCTACTGCTGTTAAATTGATTTAAAATCAGCACTTGCTAAATTTATGGTCCTGAATGCATAACTGTCACATGGGACAAGTGGCATTATAGGAAAAAGAAGGGCAATGAAAAATTAAAACATAAAGGTCACCAGGGAGTGGAAAAAACATTTGGACAAATTCAGAAAAAATCCTAAAAACAAACAAAAGGAACTACACCCTAGGACTACACACACAAATCAATCTTTCTGTAGATGATTGTACAATTTGCTTGTATGGTATATGAATGTTTTGAGATTGAAAAATTATGACCTGGGCGTGCAATCATGGAATAATACTGGGTTTCAAATTATTTTTTGCTTTTGTAGCAAGTTTGAAAAAGTGGTGAAAAGAATCCCTTAGGAACTTATAATTTGATAGAAATAGTAATTCTTTGATTGATAACTGGGGTTTACATTTTTGAAATTCCACTTGTAATACATATGAATCACTCTGAGGATAAAAGGACCATTCTCATATATTTGCAATCATTTGTGCTAACATGTATGACCAAGGGTCAGGACATCCAAAGTCTTCCTCATACACAGGTAGAGTTAATATACTCCATGCGATCCTCGCGCCCCCCCACCAGAACTTTGAAAAAATCCTTTTTATCTCTGAAAACCATTTTTGCCTGGAGAACCTAATAAAGACTGCAAAATAAATATCATATATGGCAAAATCATCATTTTGATGGTTTGAGCACTTCCCCAAAGCGATAATGTCAGGTTATTCCAAATATCTAATTTTTCAGTATTTTTTGTTTTGCTGTTTTGTAATTAATTGTAGTACCTGTTTCCATTTTATTGGTAAGAATAATCCCCAAATATTTTAACTAGTCATAGACGTCAGTTTATTTCATTGGTAACCAGAAACACTGGAGAATGTATTAATAATATTTAGTAAGGCTTCTGTAGATCTATTAAGATGTGAAGAAAATATCTGAGTATCCTTGCCAAAGATACTTAATTTTATTTCCCAACCTTCAATAGGGAGACCATTTATATCAGGACAGTTCCTAGTTGTATTCAATAAAGGCTCCAAACATACTATAAAAATAAGAGGGGGCAGGGGCATTCTTGCCTGATTCCTGTGTTTCCATTGCAATTTCTGGAGTTAGAATACCATTTATCTTTATACTAGCTGTTAGGTAACTGTAAAGGGCCGGGATAAACTTTTGAATATTTAATGGGATATTCCATTTTTCTAATAGAAAAAACATATATGTTCTATTAATTAAATCAAACGCTTTACTGGCGTCAAGAGAATGAGCATAATATATATCCTGTAGTCCTTGTACATATTCTACTGTATACAAATCTGTAATTTTTTTAATTGCAGAAGAGGTTGTCCTCACCAGAATAAATCCATTTTGGTCTGGGTGGATGTGGAGATGGATAACCTGAAGAAGCCTGTAACAATTACTTTAACAATTATTTTGTAATCACTATTCAGTAAAGCTATTGGTCTATAACTGCTTGGAAAATCGTTGGGTTTATTTTCTTTATTTTATGGAGTAAAATTAGTTTAGCTTTAACCTTGAGTCAGGAATTTGCCCTTCCCCATCCACCCATTCCTACATAGAAACATAACATAGAAACATAGACTTTGATGGCAGATATGGACCATTTGGACCACCTAGTCTGCCCATTTGCCTACATAGAGGATAAGCTGCAGATCCTATTTAACCAACAGCCTATTTCTTATTACCCCCAACAAAAATTGCCTTATGTCTGCCCCATGCATTCTTGAATTCTCCCACAGTTTTAGACCCCACAACCTCCTCAGGAAGGCTGTTCCATGCATCCACCACCCTCTCTGTGAAAAAATACTTCCTCACATTGCCCGTGAGCTGTCCCCCCTCTATCTTCAAATTGTGTCCCCCTGTTCTTGCACATCTCTTTTTCTGAAAGATGCTACCCTCTTGGACTTTGTTGATTCCACTGAGGTACTTAAACATATCTATCATGTCCCTTCTCTCCCTCCTTTCCTCAAGGGTATACATATTAAGCTCCTTTAGTCTCTTCTTGTATGGCTTCTCTTGCAGACCCTGCACCATTTTGCCTGTACCCATGCCTGCATCCACTGCTTTTCTTTTACCATGCCTGTAAGCCATGCCTGTATCCACTGCTTTTCTTTTATCATGCCTGTAACCATGCCTGTATCCACTATTTTTCTTTACTGTAACTACCTCATAATGTAATTCACAATGCCTCAAATGTTCCTTATGTCCTTATTCATTCTTATAACTTGTATTGTTATCCCGGGTTGCCCCTGAAAAAGGGACCTTCGGAGCTCAGTGGGTCTACCGGTCATCAAAATTTAATAAATAAATAAATAAATAAATTTTAGCTGCACTCCCCTGAACAGTCTCCATCTTGTCTATGTCCTTGCAGAGATGGGGTCTCCAGAACTGGATGTAGTACTCCAGATGGGGTCTCACCTACTGTCTGTACAGGGGGATAACAACTTCCTGTTTTATGCTGGTGATGCCTATCCCTATACATCCCAGTATCCCCACAGCCCTCCCTACCACCTTCTCACATTGCTTGCCAACCTTTAGGTCATCTGAAATGATTATCCCCAGGTACCTTTCCATTTTTGTTGTTGTAACAACCTCCTCCCCCCATTGTGTAATCTTCCCCTGGGTTTTTGTTTCCCAGGTGCATTATTTTGCACTTCTTTGCATTGAATCCAAGCTGCCATACCTCTGACCATTCCTCCAACCTTGCCAAGTGCCTTCTCATCCTTCCACGCCTCCTTGCATATCAACCCTGTTGCAGATCTTTGTGCCATTTGCAAAGAGGCATACTTTTCCTTCCTGTCCTCTGCAATGTCACTTATAAATACATTAAAAAGGACTGGACCCAGTACTGAACCCTGTGGTACCCCACTAGTAACCCCTCTTTCTTCAGAGTGGACTCCATTTACAATTAATTTCTGTGTCCTGTTGTCCAGCCAATGTTTTACCCAGGCTAGCACCCAGGGTCCCACTCCCAGGCTGGTTAATTTGACTATTAATCTTTTGTGTGGGACTGTGTCAAATGCCCTGCTAAAGTCTAGGTAGGCCATGTCCACAGCCCCTCCCTGGTCTACTGCTTTGGTCACCCAGTGAAGGAAATCAATTAGATTTGTCTGACATGACCTTACCACTTTGAACCCATACTGCCTTGGGTCCTGTGCCCCACTGGCCTCTAGATACTCAACACTTCTTTCCTTCAGAAGTGATTCCATCAATTTCCCTACCACAGAGGTCAAACTGACAGGTCTGTAGTTTCCTGCCTCTGTCTTGCTCCCACTTTTGTGAAGGAGAATCACATCTGTCTTCCTCTAGTCCTCAGGTACCACACCATCCTCCCATGATTTGTTAAAAAGGGTAGTCAGTGGTGTCACTAGTTCTGTGCTTAATTCTTTTAGAATTCTGGGGTGAATTCCATCTGGCCCCATTGCTTTTTCCCCCTTCAGTTTTAGGAGTTCTTTCAGAACCCTTTCTTCTGTGAAAGGACTGGGATCGACCCCCCTATCCAGAGTGCTTCTGTTAATTGGATTAGGCACCTTCCCCACCTCCTCTTTTGTGAATACTGAACAGAAGTATTCATTCAGTATCCCTGCTTTTTCACTGTCCATCTCTGCCCACCCACTGTCCATTGTAGTCAGCCTCACTATCCCTCCCTTTGTCTTTCTATGCTCCCTGATATACCTGTAAACGGTTGTATCACCCTTCTTAACCAAGTTGGCTATCTTTTCCTCAGTTTGGGCCTTTGCTATTCTGACTACATTCCCTGCTTCCTTCTGCCTTAACTGGTACAGTTCTCTGTCCTGCTCCTTCTGTGTTTCCTTATACATCCTAAACACTATCTTTTCCTCCCTAACCTTCACCACCACCTCTTTTGAGAACCATAGTGGCTTTTTCTTTCATTTTGATGTGTTTATTTGCTTCACACAAAGGCTTGTTGCCTCTGTCATGGTAGTTCTGATATTTCCCCATTGTTGCTCCACCCTCCTTCTAGTCTGTTTGCTAGTGCTTTTCTAAGGCACTCTCTCATCTTGCCAAAGTCAGCCCTCCTGAAGTCCAGAACCCTCACTTTTGTATGGCTTGACTCTGTAGGTGAGTTTATCATGAACCACACTGTTTGGTGGTCACTTGTTCCCAAATGACTACCCACTTCTAGATATGAGATCCTCTCACTGTCCCCATTTGAGAGTACAAGGTCTAAGATGTCTCCCTCATGAGTAGGTTCCAAAACGTTCTGTCTGAGGCATGCCACATGAAGGGCATCGAGAATGGCCCTGCTTTTGGATGTGGCTGCAGCAAAGGTGCTCCAGTTAACATCTGGCATATTAGGGTCCCCCATCAACAGTATCTCCCTTTTCTCTACCATCCTAAGTATGCCTTCTATCATATCCATGTCCATTCTCTCCCCTGACATGGGGGTCTGTATACAATACCCTGTGCGAATTGTAGTGCCCTTTCCAGTCTCTAAGGTGACCCACAGTGCCTACTCTCCTCCCTGTTTACTCTTTTGTTCAGTTGCTTTTATCCCTTCCCTTACATAGTGAGCAACTCTGCCCCCTCTTCTCCCCTCCCTGTCTCTCCTATAGGTTGTGTACCCTGGTATGTTAACATTCCAGTCTTGGTTCTCTGTGTACCATGTTTCTGTGACTGCTACAATATCCGGGCATCCCTCTTCCATCAAGGCCACCAGTTCAGGGAGCTTGTTGCCCAGACTACTGGCATTGCTACTCATTACCCTCCATTTCTTGATGGCCTTACCCCTTTTTTGCCCCATCCCTGTCCTTATTGCTTTTGTCACTTTCTCCAATTACCCCTGCACTTCTCCCTATTGTCATCTCTATGTTGGTGTCTACCTCACTTAGTACCATCATTTTTGGGGGGAGGCTAAGATTTCCCTGCTCCTCTCCAGTGCCTCCCCTATTGGCTAGTTTAATTGCTTACCAATGAAGCATTTAAACCTATCAGCTAGGATCCTGGTTCCCCTCCTGGACAGATGCAGACCATCACACCAGTATATGCCTGCATCCCTCCAGGTGGACCCCACAGTCCCCAATGAAGCCAAATCCCTGAGCTCTGCACCAGTTTTTCAACCACTGATTGAATCCCATGGTGTGGAGTACCCTAGCCTCACCTGTGCCATAGACAGGCAGCACCTCTGAGAAGGTTACCATCCGTGCTATTTGTCTAAGGCCCCTCCCCATCTACACAAACACTTTCTGCACTGCTCTGATCCCCTTTCTTAGCCAGATCATTTGTCCCTAGGTGGACAATGACATCCAGCTCTCTCTCCTGTGCAGTTGATCCTGTGATCCTGAGGATTCGCTCCCCGTCCCTCCAAGCCTTGGTGTCAGGCAGACTCCTTGCCTCCCTCTTCCCTTCTTCCCCAGTTCTACCTTCCTAACAATGGAGTCCCCACCAGGAGTTGTTTCCTTCCTGTGAGGCTCCCATGCCACCCTCCTGTGGGTCTCCTTTGTGGAGGTTACCAGCATCCTCCCTTGGTCTCCACTGTGGGTGCATCCATAGAGGAACCACACTTTTCCAGAATGGCATAGAAATTGTGGTGAGGTACAACTGGAGAGATGTGCAAGAGCCAGGGTGCTATTAAATCACTGAGTTTTTATAACATGAATTCATTAGACCATTGGGTCCATGATTTTTTTTCTAATTTGGGAGGCTTTTTATTGATATTTTAATTTCTTCTAACATGAATTTCTTACTTTCCATTTTAAATTGATTCAAATTACTGTTATTATAGAATGCTTCCATTTTTGCTCTATTGTTAATTAGATTGTTTTTGTATATATTTATGAAATAGACCAACATAGTTGTTGATAGGTCTTGCAATTCAGTTTTATTCTGGTTTAAGGCATTCTTTAGATTTCTTATAATGTTATTCTCTTTTCTCTTTTTGAGAAGGTGTGCTAATAGTCTATCAGATTTGTCCCCCTGTACATGTTTGGCCTGTCTAATTTTCTTTAAGTTATGTTCATTTTCTTTGTTAATCATTTGCTTCCATCTTCTTCTATACTCATACCATTCTGTTATGTAACTATTGTAGTCTGTAAGGATTAATTGGTCTAACTCTTTTAATCTTACTTGGATATGCTCTTCTTTTTTTCCCTCTTTATATAACCATGTTTGATGAGATATACATATGCCCCTTATCATAGGTTTTAAGGCACCCTATGGTGAAGAAATAGATTACTGACCCATATAGCTGTAGATCCAGAATTCTTGGATTGCAGCAGTCAGTTTATCTATCAAATCATCATTAGATAAAACATCATTATTGAAGGACCAAGTTCTTGAACTTTATTTTGAGTTGTGCGAAAGTTTAATATAGATTTCCTCTTTGGCGTGGTCTGACAATATGATAGAGTGGATTCTGGATTCTAAAATACTGGGCAATACATTTTTTAAACCAAAAATATGAACTACAGTAGTTTTGAAAAAAAATTTGTTTTTTTGATTTTGAAATGTATAATCCTTTAAATTGGGGAATTTGAATTCTCCATGGATCTTCTAAATTATTTTCATGTAAAAAGGATTTTATGATTAGAGATATTTTTTATGTAAGTGTGTAATGTGTTTATTTGTATCTAAATTAGGGTCATGAAGAGCATTAAAATCACCCATTATAATTAAGTTGTATGGCTGGATTCGAATTAGTGCCTGGGTTATTCTTGCAGTAAAGTTAGCATAATTACTAAAGGGACCTTAAACTGAACTTTTTGTTATAATTATGCTATTGAAAATAGTTCCTTTTAATATAGATATTCTACCATCAGAGTCTGACCATTTATCCTGAAACTGAAAGTTTAAACATTTTCTCAATAAGACAGTAACACCAGATTTCTTAATGCCTGAAGAGAAACAGAATGGGATATCCTGTTCCTAGATACTGTAGTTTTTGATTTCTGAATTGTCCAAATTTGTCTCCTATAATGCAGTAATGTCAATTTTCAATTTGTAAATGTAAGTTAAGATTCTAGACCTCTTAATAAGAGTTTAGATCATTAACATTGTAAGTTGCACATTTAATATTCCCCATGTTAATCATTATTAGTAGAATAATAGGACATTAAATGAAAAAGAGGGCATATAAAATATGCAGCATGGAGACCTGTTATGCACTTCCTTGTTTTTCACTTTTACCTAATGTATAAAAATCCAATAACTAATTAAATTTAACCATGCCATTAGAAAATAATTGAGTTTATCACTACCCAAATCCCCTTTTATAAATCTAAATAAACAATCACTACTTAAGTGTGCCCCAAAAATCACCCAAGATTAAGTGTGCTTATTAGTGAACAATGGCGACTGAAATTCTACCTCATTTACATTCACTTTATCACTTCCCCCCTCCTTTCTCCTGCTGCTTTTCTTATTTATCTACCCCATATCTAACATAACTCGAGGGTCATGTTGAATAAAGATGGAAATTTCCATCATCTAACTATATGTTTGCATGTACATATAGAAGCTCCCCCCCATGGAGAAAGTTTAAATAAATGAAAATGAGGGAGTAAAAAAAGGAGGAAAGTAAGCAGTGCATTTAAAGTACTTTTTGGTTTCTGATGTGGTGACTAGCTTGAAGTAAAAGCTTGTGTATAATTCCATCTTTGTACAAAACACTTGGTCCAATAAAAGGTATCAAACCTTCCATCATCTCCTGTTTTCCAAGGACCAATATGGCTGGAATCTCTTTTTACAAAGTAATAGGGAAGGGGTATCAGGATATCATGCCCCATTAATGATGGGAATACAGTGAAGACCATCACAGTGTCATGCCGTGATGGTCTGCTGGGTTCCCAAAACTGCTGCCTCGGGGGTGTTTGCACCCTCCCTGAACCAACTCAATTCAGAGTTGGTTATTTTAAGTCTGGGGGTGTGGGCCAAAGCCCCCTCAGAAAAACACAGCTTACACCTGCAATGGCACAGCTGCACCCTGGAAAACTAGGGGTTGCCAGTGATGGACTAGACATGAAAATAATTGTTATCATACTTGGAAGTCACTCTGCCCTGGACTGAGATCTTTAACTTAGCCCTCAGACAGGTTAAATTCCCCTCATTGGAAAGTTTGGTTACCAGAACCCTCTGAAGTTCTGGGTTCTTGTTCTAGTCTAGAATCTTTGAAAAAGTTTTAAGGTTCTAATCCTTTTTAGAACTTTTTAGAACCTGGACCCTATTTTCTTTAATTGTCCTGCCAAAATGAAGATAATAGTGAAACTCATGTCATGAAACTGTGGCAAAACAAATAAATCTGTTCATTGTAATGGGAGAATGATCATGAGTGATTTTCACATGATTTTAGCTAGGGCTATCTGTGGTTCCTTCTCCTTTGCTAGTAGTAAAAGCCAGCCACTTACAGGTGCTTACAGTACCACTGACCCACCCACCAATATAAGATACCATGCACTTCGTTGCCAGTTGGCATGTGGTCACACAATGAGTACAGTGCAGCCAAATGGAGCACAGCAGCACAGATGGAAAGTATACCATGCAGGAGTCACAGATATTTTTTAATTAATAATGGATTTTTCTCTCCTCTCCAGTCACCTGAAATATTTCTAGAATTTATTTATTTGCAAAATATCACACACTTAATGATAGGTAGCACATGCGCACACTGGGTATAGTCAGTCAGTGTAGTCCCAGAGGGTGCAGCAGACATGGTAAGAAGTATACCACACTGGAGTCACAGATATTTTTAAATAAAGGATTTTTCTCAACCTGTCCTTGTACAGTATGATCACTGAATTCCAATCAACTGCCACTTTACTTGCCCTAGTTCTCAAATTCCTGCATTTCTCTGTGCCCCAATTCTCACATTTTTGCCCCTTCAAGCCCCAGCTCTCATGGTCTGCCCCCTCCTTGCCCCAGTTTTCACATACTGTATCTGTTCACTCCTTGCCCTACTTCTCACATTTTTTTCTGATGGCTCATAAGCAATATAACGCTGTATGCAATCAAATCTACTTGGCTTGTTATGGTGTATAATACAATTCAATCACCAAATTGCACAGATAATTCTGTTGAATAGCCAGTATTCTAAAGAGAGTTCACATCTCATAAAATGCATAAATCATGTGCCAGAAGAAAAACTGCTTTCATGCAAATATTGTGACCCAAATGCTTGGTACTAGAATTGAATACTCAATAAATAGTGTCCAAAGAAGAAAGCAGAGAGAAACATCCAGCATCAGAAATCCATCATGTATATCAGTAAAATGCAACGATCCAAATCAGTTCTTCTCAGCCAAGGAGAGGGGGGCATAAGAAGATCCTACTGACAGAGTCAACCAGGCTGCCAATTGTGTTGATTTTGCATTGGCTTACACCATACTGTTCCTCATATTGTGTAACTCTGGAACTGATTGTGCATAAGTTAAACACCTTTGCATATTTCATTGTTTGTACTGGACGTGGAACGTTTGTAAATGATCAACTACCTCAAAGATTGTTGTAATCCAAAATCATTAAATAAACAAATAAATACAAAATAAAATTATATTTTGCAGCTTCAAACCAACAGTCTTTAGCACCAGTACAGAGTCGGCTGACACCAGTGAAAAAGTACCATTCAACTACAGTACTAGTAGTGCTGCTAGGAGGTCATTGTCATTAACTGCTATTGTTACTACCAATGTGATTGTGTCATCTTCATTCTGTGCCACTGTCACCAGTATCACCATCACCTTCTCCTTGATAAACACCTCTGTTCTGATCCACCACCCATCCACTGCAAGAAATTGCCCTGCACAGTGTCAACAATACAAAAAATGTTGACGTTGGTCAACAGAAGAAGACCTAACTGACCCATCTGTCTGTCTAGTGGCAGTCTGTCCTTTTTACATTTTTTTTACAATTTTTGGCTAGGAAAGGCACACAAGAGCTGCAGCAAGTTTCATGTTTTCCCCAGGATCACAGAGCAGTTAAATGACTTGCTCTGGTCAGGGTCACACAGTATGAAAGTTATTACCATACTACATCATTATACTTCCTAACACTTTACTAGTGCAACTGCACTACCTACCTACTCTTGTCCACTTCTCTGAACCACCCAGGCAGGCTGTAACTGTTGGTTCTTGTATACCACAACACCAGGGGGAGGGGGATTTTGGTGGAAAATAGGCCCCCCAACAAGCTCTTGCACATCTGACATGATTGGCCAGTACCCACCCACCACATAGTGATCCTGGCTAACTGGTGGGTAACCTGTAAGGCTGCAAGAAAGTCAGTGACTAGGCTGGGTGATGGGGTGGGGTGCCACCACACGTCACGTAAGGGGAGAAAAAAGGTCTATGGGAAAAACACCCTTTTGCCGCTGTATGTATCAGCACCAAAGTCTGACAAATGGCAGCCTATTTTATTTATTTCTAAATACCAGCTTGGCATTGCCATTTAATAGGAATGTGCACAAAATGTCTGTGTTTTTCTATGTGTGCCTGTGATAGAGTGCTTTCAGAAAAAGTGCACAAAGAAAACTGTTAAAATCTGTTCTTTTAATGTGCACCTATGACTGATGCTAGGGCTATGTAAATACCTCTTCCCAAATATTCAGGTATTCAGGAATTTGGGAAAAGGTATTCGGCCACTTAGAAAAAATAAAAAAATCTCAGAATGAGCGACCAACCAGCTACCATCTTACTTAATGTTCAGCATTCATTTGCATTAAAAAATATTATCTATGTTCCCCCACCCTGGCACAGCTAATTACTGTAACCCACCACCCATTTTTGAATATAAGAACTCATGAAGGTGACCATCTCAACTCGCCCTCCTCCAAGGCCAGCCTCCTTCTAATTAATGGAAGCACTTGGGTGCTTGCTATAGTAAAACCAGCTGATCCCATGATCAGCAGGTTTTACTATAGCAAGCGTGCAATGTCTTTTATTCATGAAAAGGCAGCTGGACGTGGAAGAGGGTGGGGTTGAGCTAGTCACCTTCCCGAGTTATCATATTGAAAATTGGGCACTGGGTGGGAGAAGAGTGCTGTGCCAGGGTAGGGGACATAAATTATATTTTTTATGCATAAACAAGTGCTTTGCAGTAAGAAAGATGGCGGCCAGCTGTGGAGATGGGCAGGTTGAGTCGATCACCAATGGGGGTATTTAACCATAATAGTAAAACAAACTGTGGGTGCTGTTGGGAGGAGGGTGGGATTAGAACTGGGCTTTTGATAGATGGTGGGGCAGGGTTTATATTTTACTTGATCTTCAGTTGGGGAGGAAGGTAGGGGACTGTTTATTTTTCTTTCTTTTTTTATTTTGTAGGTGGCCAAATACTCTTTCCCAAATACAAATAGTCCCCTATTTGGGAAGGCAGTCTGAATATTTGGAAGTGCTACTATTGGTGTTATTAGGGAAATAATATTTGGCCTCTGAAGAGCCCTACTGATTGCTTGCAGAGCAGAAACAGGCCTAGAAGTACTAGTTTTGATTTTCACTTTTAGGAAAAAAAAAGTCTCCTTTCAGTTCTCCTGAGAAACACTGAAAATTATCACACAAAAGTGTAAAAATATTACCCTCTCTAACTTGGGATTTAGAAAATGAACACAAACTGTCAAGATTTTTGCTTTACAGTGTGGCTAATTTTAATAAATAGATGGAAATAGGCTGCCCTTTCACAACAGCTTGGATATCTGTCTTTCTTGCCTATAACTTCTGTGAGTGCTGGGTCACATAGACTGCCTTTAGTAAGTTTCCAAAGTGGCCTCTGATTGGATATGAAGTTTCAGGAGATCTTGAAGTCTCACACACTGTTCCAGCGGCCAAATTATAAAAAACAAATAATGAATAATAGGATCCCAAATATGAATTCTAGGCCAAATATTCCAATAAGGTATTTGTACACCCCTAATGATAACTGGCATGGAAGGTAAAGCAGACAACTACATGGGGTATATACCATGAGGCTAGGCAATTTACAGTGGACTGTGGCAATCTTTTCTTTTTTAATCAGTATTTTATCTCCATTCTGCCTTACTGGCTCCATTCTGGACCCTTCCCCAGCCCCATCTTCTGGTTTCTCTGGGACTTACCAATTGTCCAGCTGCCTTTTGCTAGAAGACCAAGGAGCTCAGTCACCAGTGTGGGGCTTGCAGGGGAAATGGGCCTCCATCCTGCTGGTCTGGGGTTTTTGCTTTGAATTCTCACCAGGCCCACATAACGTACAATGACATGTGATGCAAGTTTTACCTCTGTGAAGATGCCCCCTAGCATCAAGCGGGCAGGGCAACTTAATAAAGATACTGCACTCATAGCAACAAAGCCAACACTTTGCTTATGCTTGAAAAAGGTTTAATCCAGTGGAAAAAAGAACACTGAGTGGCATCCCCAGTGCTTCAACCACTCAAAGTCTTCCTCAGGAGGTGTGTCACAGTGGAGGGGAGAACCCCTTTTGTATACCTCATAGGTCACATGTCACATAACAAACAATCAAACACATTATACATATACATATAAACAAAGATGGTTATTTTTCCTTCCCTATTTACTGGATCAAGCTATAATATAAAAAGCTTAATGATATTTACATAACATGTATGTAAATGAAAGTACACTATAGCAGGTTTATAGCTAATTTCATTAAAACAATAATGTAGACAAATGATTTTCTTAATAACGTATTACTTAAAGTTTTAATAATAAGTTAATTAGTCTGAGCAGGCCAAGACTAATTATTGAAGTATCATTAGGTTTATTCAACTTCAAGGAGGCTTATAATTTAAAATTATAATTATTATTCCCATTTACACATTTTTAGGCAGGCTAAAACTATTCATTGCTTTATGGAATATAAGAGAGGCATAATTCATCTCTGATTTTTATGTGTATATTATCTGATACATTTTGATACTTTTAAAAATGAGGTTTATCTTTTTCAAGTACACATAAAAAGCATATATGAGAAGGCTCCAAGTGGAGGTGGGGAGAGGGGAGGGAAGGGGAAGGAAGGAAGGGGTGAGGAGAGAAGAAGAGTCGTTAGACATAAATTCTAGAGGCAATTGGCCTTTAAGAGTCAATACTGAATAGAAATGGGTGTTCCTGGGCAGTACCTCAAACCTTTTGTCCAAAAGATAAATCTGGGGAAATCCTAGGTCTGGGTTATTGGTGCCTGAAAAACAAAGTACTCGTGGAATCTCTGTGGTAATAAATTGGAAACTGTAATTAAGTATATGTATTTGGGAGTTAATTACAACAATGGCTCATGGAATCACCATTTTGAACACATACTCTCTAAAACAAAAACAACTATTGAGGGCTTGACAATATTTAATCATGCTTATGGAGGTTACTCTGTCAGACCAGTTCTTCATGCTATTCAAGCAAAATTTAATGCCCAATCCCTCTATGGGTCAGAAATCTGGGGTTTGCGTCATATTGATCATTTAGAGAAAACTGTTATTCAACTTCTAAGAAACATATTGGTCCACCAAAAATCAACTCCAGCTTATTTCATAAGAGCTGAACTGGGTCTGACAAAGTTACAAGCCTGGGCTGACACAAGAATCATTAACTATTGAATCCGAGAACTAAGCCTACCAATTGAATATAGCAACAGGGAAGTGCACACTGCTACTGCAGCCCATTTGACCCAGGAGAAAGCTAGTGTTGCAGGTGGAGAACATTGTGTGTGATTGTGCAGCGATGTCTGACAATTGGGGTTTTGATTATTGCAGCCTGGTGCAAATCCAGTGCTTTTCCAGCACTATGGATTTGTGCTAGGTGCAAAGCTTTGAATATCTGGCTCATGGTGTCATATAGGTTTAAAATTAAAACAATAAAGGAGCAAGGAATTGTTATCTCTAATAATTTAGAAAGCACATAAGAGAGGTCCTCCTATCATTTTTTTTAGAACAGAACACAACCACATATTGTGAGCTAGAGTGCCAATTGCATTTCACCCATGCCAGCATTTTCTGGAGTAAGAAGGGTTAATTTTAACATGAAAACAAGGAGTCATGTACACTCTATTGATTAACTTCTGTTGGACACTTCTATTTTTTGCTGAGGTAATATTTTTATTTGCTCCAATTTTGATTGCACACCATTGATTTATTTGCAATATTTTATTAATTTCTTTTTCCCATTAGAAGTCCTGTTTTGTTTTGTTTTTTTGTTTAAAATTTTGCATAATAAGATTGCAAAGTAACAATAGTCTTTTCCTTTTAGATAAGACTATCCATTTTTCTTCTTCTTGTATCTTTTTGATATATTACTAGGGTCTAGATTATATTCAGAAAAAATTTTTTGGGTGATTTTACAGAAGACTGATGTAGGATACATAGTTTTTAATTTTATGATTCTTCACTAATACCTTGTATTGGTTGCAAGAGATAAACTGATTGTCGTTAATTAAATGGATCTATGATATCACGTTTTCTTTCTGTAGAAAATTTGGTTGTACATATGTGAATTTTTGAGATTGAAAAATTAAACCCTGGTGTGCAACCATGGAATAATTTTGAGCTTCAAGTTATTGTTTGCTTTGGTTGTAAACCGATAAGTGGTTAAATGGACCCTTTCTTTAGGAATTTATAATTTGATAGAAATTGTAATTCTTTGATTAATAACTGGGGTTTGCATTTTTGAAATTCCATTTGTAATACATATGAATCACTCTGAGGATAAAAGGACCATTCTCATATATTTGCAGTCATTTGTGCTAACATGTATGACCAAAGGTCAGGACATCCCAAGCCTCCCTCATATGCAGGTAGAGTTAATATACTCCATGCAATCCTTGTCCCCCAACCGGAACTTAGAAAAAAATCCTTTTTACTTCTGAAAACCATTTTTGCTTGGAGAACCTAATAATGACTGTAAAATAAATATCATATATGGCAAAACCATCATTTTGATGGTTTGAACCCTTCCCCAAAGTGATCATGTCAGGTTATTCCAAATATCTAATTTTTCAGTATTTTTTTTTTGTTTTGCTATTTTGTAATTAATAGTAATACCTGTTTCCATTTTATTGGTAAGAATAATCCCCAAATATTTTAACTGATCAACCTTACTGAATTTTTGTAGAGTGACAAAATCTGGATTTACTTTATTCCTAGATAGTTGCATAGTCATAAGCGTCTGTTTATTTCATTGGTAACCAGAAACGCTGGAGATTGTATTAATAATATTTAATAAGGCTTCTGTAGATGTATTAAGATGTGAAAAAAATATCAGAGTATCGTTGGCAAAGATGCTTAATTTTATTTCCCAACCTTCAATAGGGAGACCTTTTATATCAGGACAGTTCCTAGTTGCATTCAATAAAGGCTCCAAAAATACTATAAAAAATAAGAGGGGACAGGGGGCATTCTTGCGTGATCCCTGTTTCCATTGCAATTTATGGAGTTGGAATACCATTTATCTTTATACACGCTGTTGAGTAACTGTAAAGGGCCTGGATAAACTTTTAAATATTTATTGGGATATTCCATTTTTCTAATATACAAAACATATACAGTAAGTTTTATTAATTAAATCAAACGCTTTACTGGCATCAAGAGCCAGAGCATAATATATATCCTGTAGTCCTTGTACATATTCTACTGTATACAAATCTGTAATTTTTTCAATTACAGAAGAGGTTGTCCTCACCAGAATAAATCCATTTTGGTCTGGGTGGATGTGGAGATGGATAACCTGAAGAAGCCTGTAACAATTACTTTAACAATTATTTTGTAATCACTATTCAGTAAAGCTATTGGTCTATAACTGCTTGGAAAATCGTTGGGTTTATTTTCTTTATGGAGTAAAATTAGTTTAGCTTTTAACCTTGAGTCAGGAATTTGCCCCTCCCCATCCACCCATTCCTACATAGAAACATAACATAGAAACATAGACTTTGACGGCAGATATGGACCACTTGGCCCACCTAGTCTGCCCATTTGCCTACATAGAGGATAAGCTGCAGATCCTATTTAACCAACAGCCTATTTCTTCTTACCCCCCACAAAAATTGCCTTATATCTGCCCCATGCATTCTTGAATTCTCCCACAGTTTTAGACCCCACAACCTCCTCAGGAAGGCTGTTCCATGCATCCACCTCCTCTCTGTGAAAAAATACTTCCTCACATTGCCCGTGAGCTGTCCCCCTCTATCTTCAAATTGTGTCCCCTTGTTCTTGCACATCTCTTTTTCTGAAAGATGCTACCCTCTTAGACTTTGTTGATTCCACTGAAATACTTAAACATTTCTATCATGTCCCCTCTCTCCCTCCTTTCCTCAAGGGTATACCATATTAAGCTGCTTTAGTCTCTCCTCATATGGCTTCTCTTGCAGACCCTGCACCATTTGCCTGTACCCATGCCTGCATCCACTGCTTTTCTTTTACCATGCCTGTAAGCCATGCCTGTATCCACTGCTTTTCTTTTATCATGCCTGTAACCATGCCTGTATCCACTATTTTTCTTTACTGTAACTACCTCATAATGTAATTCACAATGCCTCAAATGTTCCTTTTGTCCTTGTTCTTTCTTATAACTTGTATTGTTATCCTGGGTCGGCCCTGAAAAAGGGACCTTCAGGGCTCAGTGGGCCTACCCGGTCACTAAAATTTAATAAATAAATAAATAAATTTTAGCTGCATTCCCCTGAACTGTCTCCATCTTGTCTATGTCCTTGCAGAGATGGGGTCTCCAGAACTGGATGTAGTACTCCAGATGGGGTCTCACCAACTGTCTGTACAGGGGATAACAACTTCCTGCTTTATGCTGGTGATGCCTATCCCTATACATCCGAGTATCCCACAGCCCTCCCTACCACCTTCTCACATTGCTTGCCAACCTTTAGGTCATCTGAATGATTAACCCAGGTACCATTTCCATTTTGTTGTTTATACCTCCTCCCCATTGTGTAATCTTCCCTGGGTTTTGTTTCCCAGGTGCATTATTTTGCACTTCTTTGCATTGAATCCAAGCTGCCATACCTCTGACCATTCCTCCAACCTTGCCAAGTGCCTTCTCATCCTTCCGCCTCCTTGCATATCAACCCTGTTGCAGATCTTTGTGCCATCTGCAAAGAGGCATACTTTTCCTTCCTGTCCTCTGCAATGTCACTTACAAAGACATTAAAAGGACTGAACCCAGTACTGAACCCTGTGGTACCCACTAGTACCCTCTTTCTTCAGAGTGGACTCCATTTACAATTAATTTCTGTGTCCTGTTGTCCAGCCAATGTTTTACCAGGCTAGCACCCAGGATCCACTCCCAGGCTGGTTAATTTGACTATTAATCTTTTGTGGGACTGTGTCAAATGCCTTGCTAAAGTCTAGGTAGGCCATGTCCACAGCCCCTCCCTGGTCTACTGCTTTGGTCACCCAGTGAAGGAAATCAATTAGATTTGTCTGACATGACCTTACCACTTTGAACCCATACTGCCTTGGGTCCTGTGCCCCATTGGCCTCTAGATACTCAACACTTCTTTCCTTCAGAAGTGATTCCATCAATTTCCCTACCACAGAGGTCAAACTGACAGGTCTGTAGTTTCCTGCCTCTGTCTTGCTCCCACTTTTGTGAAGGAGAATCACATCTGTCTTCCTCTAGTCCTCAGGTACCACACCATCCTCCCATGATTTGTTAAAAAGGGTAGTCAGTGGTGTCACTAGTTCTGTGCTTAATTCTTTTAGAATTCTGGGGTGAATTTCATCTGGCCCCATTGCTTTGTCCACCTTCAGTTTTAGGAGTTCTTTCAGAACCCTTTCTTCTGTGAAAGGACTGGGATTGACCCCCCTATCCAGAGTGCTTCTGTTAATTGGATTAGGCACCTCCCCCACCTCCTCTTTTGTGAATACTGAACAGAAGTATTCATTCAGTATCCCTGCTTTTTCACTGTCCATCTCTGCCCACCCACTGTCCATTGTAGTCAGCCTCACTATCCCTCCCTTTGTCTTTCTATGCTCCCTGATATACCTGTAAACGGTTGTATCACCCTTCTTAACCAAGTTGGCTATCTTTTCCTCAGTTTGGGCCTTTGCTATTCTGACTACATTCCCTGCTTCCTTCTGCCTTAACTGGTACAGTTCTCTGTCCTGCTCCTTCTGTGTTTCCTTATACATCCTAAACACTATCTTTTCCTCCCTAACCTTCACCACCACCTCTTTTGAGAACCATAGTGGCTTTTTATTTCATTTTGATGTGTTTATTTGCTTCACACAAAGGCTTGTTGCCTCTGTCATGGTAGTTCTGATATTTCCCCATTGTTGCTCCACCCTCCTTCTAGTCTGTTTGCTAGTGCTTTTCTAAGGCACTCTCTCATCTTGCCAAAGTCAGCCCTCCTGAAGTCCAGAACCCTCACTTTTGTATGGCTTGACTCTGTAGGTGAGTTTATCATGAACCACACTGTTTGGTGGTCACTTGTTCCCAAATGACTACCCACTTCTAGATATGAGATCCTCTCACTGTCCCCATTTGAGAGTACAAGGTCTAAGATGTCTCCCTCATGAGTAGTTCCCAAAAATTTCCGTCTGAGGCATGCCACATGAAGGGCATCGAGAATGGCCCTGCTTTTGGATGTGGCTGCAGCAAAGGTGCTCCAGTTAACATCTGGCATATTAAGGTTCCCCATTAACTGTATCTCCCTTTTCTCTACCATCCTAAGTATGCCTTCTATCATATCCATGTCCATTCTCTCCCTGACATGGGTCTGTATACAACCCTGTGCGGATTGTGGTGCCCTTTCCAGTCTCTAGGTGACCCACAGTGCCTCTCTCCTCCCTGTTTACTCTTTTGTTCAGTTGCTTTTATCCCTTCCCTTACATAGAGAGCTACTCTGCCCCTCTTCTCCCTCCCTGTCTCTCCTATAGGTTGTGTAACCTGGTATGTTAACATCCAGTCTTGGTTCTCTGTGTACCATGTTTCTGTGACTGCTACATATCAGGCATCCCTCTTCCATCAAGGCCACCAGTTCAGGGAGCTTGTTGCCCAGACTACTGGCATGCTACTCATTACCCTCCATTTCTTGATGGCCTTACCGCTTTTTGTCCCATCCCTGTCCTTATTGCATTTTTCACTTTCTCCATTTACCCCTTCACTTCTCCCTATTGGCATCTCTATGTTGGTGTCTACCTCACTTAGTACCCTCATTTTTGGTGGGAGGCTAGGATTTCCCTGCTCCTCTCCAGTGCCTCTCCTTTTGGCTAGTTTAATTGCTTGCCAAAGAAGCATTTAAACCTATCAGGTAGGATCCTGGTTCCCCTCCTGGACAGATGCAGATCATCACTCCAGTATAGGCCTGCATCCTTTCAGGTGGACCCCCTGATCCCCAATGAAGCCAAATCCCTGAGCTCTGCGCCAGTTTTTCAACCACTGATTGAATCTCATGGTGTGGAGCACCCTAGCCTCACCTGTGCCATAGACAGGCAGCACCTCGAGATGGTTACTGTCATGCTATTTGTCTAAGGCCCTCCCCATCTACATAAACACTTCTCTGCACTGCTCTGATCCCTTTCTTAGCCAGATCATTTGTCCCTAGGTGGACAATGACATCCAGCTCTCTCTCCTGTGCAGTTGATCCTGTGATCCTGAGGATTCGCTCCCCGTCCCTCCAAGCCTTGGTGTCAGGCAGACTCCTTGCCTCCCTCTTCCCTTCTTCCCCCAGTTCTACCTTCCTAACAATGGAGTCCCCCACCAGGAGTTGTTTCCTTCCCCTGTGGGCTCCCATGCCACCCTCCTGTGGGTCTCCTTTGTGGAGGTTACCAGCATCCTCCTTGGTCTCCACTGTGGGTGCATCCATAGAGGAACCACACTTTTCCAGAATGGCATAGAAATTGTGGTGAGGTACAACTGGAGAGATGTGCAAGAGCCAGGGTGCTATTAAATCACTGAGTTTTTTATAACATGAATTCATTAGACCATTGGGTCCATGATTTTTTTTATTTGGGAGGCTTTTTATTGATATTTTAATTTCTTCTAACATGAATTTCTTACTTTCCATTTTAAATTGATTCAAATTACTGTTATTATAGAATGCTTCCATTTTTGCTCTATTGTTAATTAGATTGTTTTTGTATATATTTATGAAATAGACCAACATAGTTGTTGATAGGTCTTGCAATTCAGTTTTATTCTGGTTTAAGGCATTCTTTAGATTTCTTATAATGTTATTCTCTTTCCTCTTTTTAAGACAGTGTGCTAACAGTCTATCAGATTTGTCCCCCTTTACATATTTGGCCTGTCTAATTTTCTTCAAGTTCTGTTCATTTTCTTTGTTAATCATTTGCTGCCATCTCCTTCTATACTCACACCATTCTGTTATGTAACTATTGTAGTCTGTAAGGATTAATTGGTCTAACTCTTTTAATCTTACTGGATATGCTGTTCTTTTTTTCCCTCTTTTATAACCATGTTTGATGAGATATACATGCCCTTATCATAGGTTTTAAGGCACCCTATGGTGAAGAAATAGATTACTGACCCATATAGCTGTAGATCCAGAATTCTTGGATTGCAGCAGTCAGTTTATCTATCAAATCATCATTAGATAAAACATCATTATTGAAGGACCAAGTTCTTGAACTTTATTTTGAGTTGTGCGAAAGTTTAATATAGATTTCCTCTTTGGCGTGATCTGACAATATGATAGAGTGGATTCTGGATTCCAAAACACTGAGCAATACATTTTTTGAAACAAAAATGTGAACTACAGTAGTTTTGAAAAAAATTTGGGTTTTTTGATCTTGAAACGTATAATCCTTTAAATTGGGGAATTTGAATTCTCCATGGATCTTCTAAATTATTTTCCTGCATAAAGGCGTTTAAGGTTAGTGATATTTTTTTTATTTAAGTGTGTAATGCTTTTATTTTTATCTAAATAAGGGTGATGAAGAGCATTAAAATCACCCATTATAATTAAGTTGTATGGCTGGATTTGAATTAGTGCCTGGGTTATTCTTGCAGTAAAGTTAGCATAATTACTAAAGGGACCTTAAACTGAACTTTTTGTTATAATTATGCTATTGAAAATAGTTCCTTTTAATATAGATATTCTACCATCAGAGTCTGACCATTTATCCTGAAACTGAAAGTTTAAACATTTTCTCAATAAGACAGTAACACCTGCAGATTTCTTAATGCCTGAAGAGAAACAGAATGGGATATCCTGTTCCTAGATACTGTAGTTTTTTGATTTCTGAATTGTCCAAATTTGTCTCCTATAATGCAGTAATGTCAATTTTCAATTTGTAAATGTAAGTTAAGATTCTAGACCTCTTAATAAGAGTTTAGATCATTAACATTGTAAGTTGCACATTTAATATTCCCCATGTTAATCATTATTAGTAGAATAATAGGACATTAAATGAAAAAGAGGGCATATAAAATATGCAGCATGGAGACCTGTTATGCACTTCCTTGTTTTTCACTTTTACCTAATGTATAAAAATCCAATAACTAATTAAATTTAACCATGCCATTAGAAAATAATTGAGTTTATCACTACCCAAATCCCTTTTATAAATCTAAATAAACAATCACTACTTAAGTGTGCCCAAAAATCACCCAAGATTAAGTGTGCTTATTAGTGAACAATGGCGACTGAAATTCTACCTCATTTACATTCACTTTATCACTTCCCCCTCCTTTCTCCTGCTGCTTTTCTTATTTATCTACCCCATATCTAACATAACTCGAGGGTCATGTTGAATAAAGATGGAAATTTCCATCATCTAACTATATGTTTGCATGTACATATAGAAGCTCCCCCCATGGAGAAAGTTTAAATAAATGAAAATGAGGAATAAAAAAGAGGAAAGTAAGCAGTGCATTTAAAGTACTTTTTGGTTTCTGATGTGGTGACTAGCTTGAAGTAAAAACTTGTGTATAATTCCATCTTTGTACAAAACACTTGGTCCAATAAAAGGTATCAAACCTTCCATCATCTCCTGTTTTCCAAGGACCAATATGGCTGGAATCTCTTTTTACAAAGTAATAGGGAAGGGGTATCAGGATATCATGCCCCATTAATGATGGGAATACAGTGAAGACCATCACAGTGTCATGCCGTGATGGTCTGCTGGGTTCCCAAAACTGCTGCCTCGGGGATGTTTGCACCCTCCTTGAACCAACTCCCAACTCAGGGTTGGTTATTTTAAGTCTGGGGGGTGTGGGGCCAAAGCCCCCCTCAGAAAACACAGTTTACACCTGCAATGGCACAACTGCACCCTGGAAAAACTAGGGTTGCCAGTGATGGACTAGACATGAAAATAATTGTTATCATACTTGGCGAAGTCACTCTGCCCTGGACTGAGATCTTTAACTTAGCCCTCAGACAGGTTAAATTCCCCACTCATTGGAAAGTTTGGTTACCAGAACCCTCTGAAGTTCTGGGTTCTTGTTCTAGTCTAGAATCTTTGAAAAAGTTTTAAGGTTCTAATCCTTTTTAGAACTTTTTAGAACCTGGACCCTATTTTCTTAATTGTCCTGCCAAAATGAAGATAATAGTGAAACTCATGTCATGAAACTGTGGCAAAACAAATAAATCTGTTCATTGTAATGGGAGAATGATCATGAGTGATTTTCACATGATTTTAGCTAGGGCTATCTGTGGTTCCTTCTCCTTTGCTAGTAGTAAAAGCCAGCCACTTACAGGTGCTTACAGTACCACTGACCCACCCACCAATATAAGATACCATGCACTTCGTTGCCAGTTGGCATGTGGTCACACAATGGGTACAGTGCAGCCAAATGGAGCACAGCAGCACAGATGGAAAGTATACCATGCAGGAGTCACAGATATTTTTTAATTAATAATGGATTTTTCTCTCCTCTCCAGTCACCTGAAATATTTCTAGAATTTATTTATTTGCAAAATATCACACACTTAATGATAGGTAGCACATGCGCACACTGGGTATAGTCAGTCAGTGTAGTCCCAGAGGTGCAGCAGAACATGAAATGAAGTATACCACACTGGAGTCACAGATATTTTTAAATAAAGGATTTTCTCAACCTGTCCTTGTACAGTATGATCACTGAATTCCAATCAACTGCCACTTTACTTGCCCTAGTTCTCAAATTCCTGCATTTCTCTGTGCCCTAATTCTCACATTTTTGCCCTTCAAGTCCCCAGCCTCATGGTCTGCCCCTCCCTTGCCCTCAGTTTTCACATACTGTATCTGTTCACTCCTTGCCCTACTTCTCATTTTTTCTGATGGCTCATAAGCAATATAACGCTGTATGCAATCAAATCCACTTGGCTTGTTATGGTGTATAATACAATTCAATCACCAAATTGCACAGATAATTCTGTTGAATAGCCAGTATTCTAAAGAGAGTTCACATCTCATAAAATGCATAAATCATGTGCCAGAAGAAACTGCTTTCATGCAAATATTGTGACCCAAATGCTTGGTACTAGAATCGCATACTCAATAAATAATGTCCAAAGAAGAAAGCAGAGAGATATATCCAGCATCAGAAATCCATCATGTATATCAGTAAAATGCAATGATCCAAATCATTTCTTCTCAGCCAAGGGAAGGGGGGGGGGCAACATCAGAAGTTCCTACTGACAGAGTCAACCAGGCTTCCACTTGTGTTGATTTTGCATTGGCTTACATTGTACTGTTCCTCATATTGTGTAACTCTGGAACTGATTGTGCATAAGTTAAACACTTTTGCATATTTCATTGTTTGTACTGGATGTGGAACCTTTGTAAATGATCTACTAGCTCAAAGATTGTTGTAATCCAAAACATTAAATAAACAAATAAATACAAAATAAAATTAAATTTTGCAGCTTCAAAGCCAACAGTCTTTAGCACCAGTACAGAGTCGGCTGACACCAGTGAAAAAGTACCATTCAAACTACAGTACCAGTAGTGCTGCTAGGAGGTCATTGTCATTAACTGCTATTGTTACTACCAATGTGATTGTGTCATCTTCATTCTGTGCCACTGTCACCAGTATCACCATCACCTTCTCCTTGATAAACACCTCTGTTCTGATCCACCACTCATCCACTGCAACAAATTGCCCTTCACAGTGTCAAAAATACAAAAAATGTAGACGTTGGTCAACAGAAGAAGGCCTAACTGACCCATCTGTCTGTCTAGTGGCAGTCTGTCCTTTTTACATTTATTTTACAATTTTTGGCTAGGAAAGGCACACACAGCTGCAACAAGTTTCAGGTTTCCCCCAGGATCACAGAGCAGTTAAATGACTTGCTCTGGTCAGGGTCACACAGTATGAAAGTTGTTACCATACTACATCATTATACTTCCTAACACTTTACTAGTGCCACTACCCTACCTATCTACTCATGTCCACTTCTCCTAACCACCCAGGCAGGCTGTAACTGTTGGTTCTTGTTTACCACAACACCGTGGGGGTGATTTTGGTGGAAAATAGGCCCTCCAACAAGTTCTTGCACATCTGACATGATTGGCCAGTACCCACCCACCACATAGTGATCCTGGCTAACTGTGGTGGGTAACCTGTAAGGCTGCAAGAAAGTCAGTGACTAGGCTGGGTGATGGGGTGGGGTGCCATCACACGTCACGAAGGGGAGAAAAAAGGTCTATGGGAAAAAACACTCCTTTAAGCCGCTGCATGTATCACACCAAAGTCTGACAAATGGCAGCCTATTTTATTTATTTCTAAATACCAGCTTGGCATTGCCATTTAATAGGAATGTGCACAAAAATGTCTGTGTTTTTCTATGTGTGCCTGTGATAGATTGCTTTCAGAAAAAAGTGCACAAAAGAAAACTGTTAAAATCTGTGTTCTTTTAATGTGCACCTATGACTGATTGCTAGGGCTATGTAAATACCTCTTCCCAAATATTCAGGTATTCAGGAATTTGGGAAAAGGTATTCCGCCACTTAGAAAAAATAAAAAAATCTCAGAATGAGCGACCGACCAGCAACCATCTTACTTAATATTCAGCATTCATTTGCATTTAAAAATATTATTTATGTTCCCCCACCCTGGCACAGCATGTTACTCCAACCCACCACCCATTTTTGAATATAAGAACTCATGAAGGTGACCATCTCAACCCGCACTCCTCCAAGGTCAGCCTCCTTCTCATTAATGGAAGCACTTGGGTGCTTGCTATAGTAAAACCAGCTCATCCCATGATCAGCAGGTTTTACTATAGCAATCGTGCAATGACTTTTATTCATGAAAAGGCAGCTGGACGTGGAAGAGGGTGGGGTTGAGCCAGTCACCTTCTCGAGTTATCATATTGAAAATTGGGCACTGGGTGGGAGAAGAGTGCTGTGCCAGGGTAGGGGACATAAATTATATTTTTTAAGCATAAACAAGTGCTTTGTAGTAAGAAAGATGGCGGCCAGCTGTGGAGATGGGCAGGTTGAGTCGATCACCAATGGGGGTATTTACCATAAATAGTAAAACAAACTGTGGGTGCTGTTGGGAGGAGGGTGGGATTAGAACTGGGCTTTTGATAGATGGTGGGGGACAGGGTTTATATTTTACTTGATCTTCAGTTGGGGAGGAAGGTAGGGGACTGTTTATTTTTTCTTTCTTTTTTTTATTTTGTAGGTGGCCAAATACTCTTTCCCAAATACAAATAGTCCCCTATTTGGGAAGGCAATCTGAATATTCAGAAGTGCTACTATTGGTGGTATTAGGGAAATAATATTTGGCCCCTGCAGAGCCCTACTGATTGCTTGCAGAGCAGAAACAGACCTAGAAGTACTAGTTTTGATTTTCACTTTTAGTAAAAAAAAATCTCCTTGCAGTTCTCATGAGAAACACTGAATATTATCATACAAAAGTGTAAAAAAAGTTACCCTCTCTAGCTTGGGATTTAGAAAATGAACAACAACTGTCAAGATTTTGGTTTTAATGTATGTCTAATTTTAACAGGTAGATAGAAATAGGCTGCTTTTTCACAACAGCTTGGATATTTGTATTTCTTGCCTGTAACTTCTGTGAGTGCTGGGTCACATAGACTGCCTTTAGTAAGTTTCCAAAGTGGCCTCTGATTGGACATGACATTTCAGGAGATCTTGAAGTCTCACACACTGTTCCAGTGGCCCAATAATGAATAACAAATAATGAATAATAGGACCCCAAATATGAATTCTAGGCCAAATATTCCAATACGGTATTTGCACACCCCTAATGGTAACTGGCATAGAGGGTAAAGCAGTCCAACTACATGGGGGTATATACCATGAGGCCAGTCAATTTACAGTGGACTGTGGCAATCTTTTCTTTTTTAATCAGTATTTTATCTCCATTCTGCCCTACTGGCTCCATTCTGGACCTTTCCCCAGCCCCATCTTCTGGTTTCTCTTGGACTTACCGATTGTCCAGCTGCCTTTTGCTAGAAGACCAAGGAGCCCAGTCACCAGTGTAGAGCTTACAGGGGAACCGGGCCTTCATCCTGATGGTCAGGGTTTTTTGCTTTGTTTTCTCACCAGTCCCACAACACATACAATGACAGGTGATGCAAGTTTTACCTCTGCGAAGATGCCACCTAGCATCAAGCGGGCAGGGCAACTTATCAAAGATACTGCACTCATAGCAACAAAGCCAACACTTTGCTTATGCTTGAAAAAGTTTTAATCCAGTGGAAAAAAGAACACTGAGTGGTATCCCCAGCACTTCAACCACTCAAGGTTTTCCTCAGGAGGTGTGTCACAGTGTAGGGGAGAACCCCTTTTGTATACCTCTTAGGTCACATGTCACTTAACAAACGATCAAACACATTATACATATACATATAAACAAAGATGGTTATTTTTCCTTCCCTATTTACTGGATCAAGCTATAATATAAAAAGCTTAATGATATTTACATAACATGTATGTAATTGAAAATACACTATAGCAGGTTTATAGCTAATTCCATTAAAGCAATAATGTAGACAAATGGTTTTCTTAATAATGTATAACTTAAAGTTTTAATAATAAGTTAATTAGTCTGAGCAGGCCAAGACTAATTATTGAAGTATCATTAAGTTTATTCAACTTCAAGGGGGGCTTATCATTTAAAATTATAATTATTATTCCCATTTACACATTTTTAGGCAGGCTAAAACTATTCATTGCTTTATGGCATATAAAAGAGGCATAATTCATCTCTGATTTTTATGTGTATATTATCTGATAAATTTTGATATTTTCAAAAATGAGGTTTATCTTTTTCAAGTACACATAACAAGCATATATGGGAAGGCTCCAAGTGGATGGAGGGGAGAGGGGGAAGGGGGGAGGAAAGGAGGGGGTGAAGGAGAGAAAGAAAGAGCGTTAGACATAAATTCTAGAGGCAATTGGCCTTTAAGGGAGTCAATACTGAATAGAAATGGAGTGTTCCTGTTGCAGTACCTCAGACCTTTTGTCCCAAAAGATAAATCTGGGGAAATCCAAGGTCTGGGTTATTGGTGCCAGAAAAACAAAGTACTCGTGGAATCTCTGTGGTAATAAATTGGAAACTGTAATTAATTATATGAATTTGGGAGTTAATTACAACAACAATGGCTCATGGAATCACCATTTTGAACACATAGGCCCAGATATTCAAACTGCGCCAGTCTGAGGCGCAAGCCCCTGCGCTGCTCAAAATAGTTGCGCAGGGGTGTGGCCGGGGTGATATTCAAAGGAGTTGCGCTGTTGAGCAACTCCTTTGAATATCGCCCGAAACACATACGCACTGCGCATGGCGCAGTGGAACTCTACGCTACTGCAAGTTGCCAGAGTTGAGCATTCAACTGCGGTGGGCGCAAGTACCATTGCGCCATGCGCAAATTTCCGATATTCAAAAGGTGACATGCAAATGGGGCCATAATTTATGCAGGCGCGGGGGCCATTTGCATCTCTTTATGGCCCCATTTGCATGCCATTTGCATCTACAGATTGCCCCGATCCCGGACTTGCTCCTGGCCACCTCACAGGCAGCAGCCGTCGAGGACCCACGCACACTGCAACCCGATCGCGGGCATCACAGTTACATGCCCCCACACTCCCACAGCCCGATCGCGGGCATCACAATTCTATGCCCCCCCACCTCCCACAGCCCGATCGCGGGCATCACAATTATGCCCCCCACACCTCCCACAGCCCGATCGCAGGCATCACAATTACATGCCCCCACCTCCCACAGCCCGATCACGGGCATCACAGTCCATGCCCCCACACCTCCACAGCCCGATCGCGGGCATCACAGTCTACATCCCCCACACTCCCACAGCCCGATCGCGGGCAGAACCCATCCATGCTCGCCCCAACATCACCCACAGCCCGATAAGTAGGCAGAACCTATATAACCCCCAGTGCCCGATCGTGAGGCAGAACCTGTATAACCCCAGTGCCCGATCACGGGCAGAATGTAACCCTCCCCAACCCGAATAACTCCCTGGTGGTCCAGTGGACACGTAAAGCCAATCGCGGGCAGAATGTCACAACAGAACCCCCAAACATCTCCTGGTGTCTGAAGTGTCCCCACCCACCCACGAAGCCCCTCACCGCCCCCCGCGGCGGTGGCGACAGCATCCACCGACCTACTTCTAAGAAACATAATGGGCTGCCAAAAATCAACCCCAGCTTATTTCATAAGAGCTGAACTGGGTCTGACAAAGTTACAAGCCTGGGCTGACACGAGAATCATTAACTATTGAATCCGAGTACTAAGCCTACCACATGAGAGATGAGTAAAGCAATGTCTCTTGGAAGAAAAAGACTGGGAAAATAGGGGTACAACAAATTCAGTCTGGTTCCAACATTTAAGTAGACTTCTTGATAAATATATGCTTTCTTCTCTTTTGTTCTAGAGCCTTTCCCCCAGCGAAGGGCACCACACCCAGTATTGATGTTTGTTTGCTCATTCGGCTTACTATTTATTCAAAATCACGTCATTCCTTTTACAATACTGAGCTCCTTTTAAAACATATTTTACGTTTTATTCATTCCTTTATTTATTTGCATATATTCATTATCACTTTCAATATCACCAAATACATATCACATTTTTCTTCACCCCGGGATGTAAACCCGAGGGGGTCTTTCCTTTTGTTCATTTTCATTCTTTCACCCCCAGATGCAAACCTGACGGGTAATTTCTTACTGTCTGGGTCAGATCTCTTCCTGCCCTCCATTTCTTTTCCTGGGTGTCCACACCCTCCTCTCTTACACCCCACTTGGTGTAACTTCCAGTTCCTCCCATCCCCTCCTGAAAGGATTTTCTTTATCCTTTTTCCACTAGCCCGTCTCCAGCTTGTGTTGGAAGGTAGGCTCCCTTCTTTCCTATGTTACTCCTTCTATGTTCCCAACCAGGCATCTATGCCCTTGCCTATTTCTGCGATCAAAATGTGGTTACCCATCTCTGAAAGATGAACCCCATCCATCCTATACAAACCTGCAATACTTTCTACTAACTCTTCTTGCCGTATTGACCCACCCTCAAATTTACAGAAACAGGCACCCTCTCTACTATTCATCCATTTTCGTGCATGCTGTATGGCCTTGTGTCACTGTGTGTGCCTCCAGTTCCATCTTGCCACCATCTCAGGCCACACCAATGTGACCTTAGGCCACCATCCCTTTACCACACCCAAATCCTCCTGTATGTGGTTAAAAATGTCCAACCATGGCCTGGTGCCCAGGTCATTGCCAACCAGATGCTCAATAATTAGGTCTGGCTCCAGGTTGCTCCTGCAGGTCTCCTCCAGTAACAGCAAAAACTGACCTCAATGCATGTCTTGCACACCCTTCCATGAGATCCGTACTTTATGGTGCTTGAAAGACAGCTGCTTCCCCCCAGGCTTCTTTTCGGTTTGTCTCTCCACCCAATATATGTATGAATGTCTCACAATCCAGACTTCTGCTTGGCATGTGTTTTCTATAATACATAAACAAAATTTTGTAAGCCCTTCATGCTGTTGTTTTTGCCCCCGCCTTCCGTAGCCAAACCTTTCATTGGCTCGTGTGTATAGAAAAACAGAAATTCATTAGTGTTTTACACTTCAGATGTACTTTTCATAGCAGTTGGATGTCCACCTAACCCAAACTCCTCTGTCCATTCTCTTGGACTCCTTTTGCTGCAGCCTCTGATGCTGCTCCTATCCTGAATGAATGTGATGAATAACTCCCCAGATCTTCACCCAGAAACTGTATCTCTTTCTTTAACACTCCTGATAACTGGTTTCTGGTGACCCCCCTGACACTCTCATGAATGAACAGTGGACCCTGTCCTGCTGACCTAATGGCCTGAAAAGGCCCTAATGCCCTAACTGGGCAAATAGCCTCTGTGTTGTGCTGATGTAGAAGGACATGACTCATCTCCTGATCTGATCCATCTTGGATTTTCTTAAGAAAACCATGAGCCTCTTCCAGCCTCATTGGACCTCCCCCCACTTCAATCCTGACCCTGTGGCTGCTTTCGCTGTACCCATTAGCTCCCCCACACAAAATGCACCCACCATACATGGCCATGAATACTGCCCTAAACAAGGCTGTTTCATAGGCCAAGTAACAGACCTGCAGCAGGACACCTATCAAACTCTCCAGCATTTGCTCGGATATTGGCCACCTCTTGTCCTGCTGTTTCCCTGTTACTCTCTGCCACCCCATCATCATTCTTCTCACCAACATTCCCTTACTGGTGTCCCCCCATTGCTTCATGGTTGAGACCCACCCGATAGCAGCCAGGTGGACCCCAATGGTAGCATGAGCCACCCCTTTTTGCCATCCTGCCACTACAAATTTTTGCCACCTGTTCTTCCAAGACCTTCCCACTTACCTCCATGTTGTGTATGGCTTGGAAAGCTTGGAATGCTCTCTATAAACTCTCATAAACCTTCATGGTGCTGTCTGCCCAGGAGATCCGAAAGAGAAACTCTGCTCCTCCCAACCAATCTCCCATAATCCCTCTGGAATCTTCGTCCCCATCACATCTGCCTTGTACTGATGGCCCGAAACCTGTCCATCTGCAGATGGGAGAGGCTGTCAGCTATCGTATTTTGTATACCTGCTATGTATCTGGCTCTAAAACTCATGTTAATCCTTAGTCCTTGCAACACTAAAATAGAAAAAAGCAGTGGCATTCAGGTGGGATGAAAATTCATATTAAAGTGCTGCACCTAGAAAAACTTACAACAGGAATTGGATGGCTGGTGCTCAGGAGTAAAAGACAAGGCAAAAAAGTAGATGTAGGTGATTTAATGCTGACACAAACTAAACATACTGAACAAACAACCCCCAGTGCTTCGTGCCCTTCATCGGGGGGAAGGGCAACCATTGATACAGCTCCACTTTATGAAGGCCATATTTAAAACAGCAATACCAAAACTAATACATACATACAGAACTGTGTATAAATTTCAAAAATAGAAAGTGCAACCAATAATATATATATATATATATATATATATATATATATCTATATACAGATGATGGCTCAGATATTCAAAGGGTTGCGATGGCGCTTTACTGATGGGCCCGGTGCAATATTCAAAGGAAAAGTGCAGCACAAATCCGATGCGCGGAACATCAGTGATAATGATGCAGGCACGGGTAGTGGGGGCGTGCCCATGCATAACCTGCACAGCCCGATATTCAGCCCGGGATGTGCAGAGCCATGCATGTGCAACCCCTGCCTGCACCAGCACAAAGTTAAGCCAGAAAAAGAGGAACAACTGATGGTCATCCACAGGTGAGCTGCCGCATTGCAGGGCTCAACACTGCAGCTGCCACCTGTGGGTGGCCACCCGAGTTCTGGCTGCACCTGGCAGCGCCACTCCATGCCCGATCGTGGGCATTTATAAAATAAGACATCGTCCAATATCACTGGTGGTCCAGTGGACCACTTTCTGCCCAATCGCGGGCATATGTTTTAATTAAAAAAAAAAGTCCAATATCCCTGGTGGTCCAGTGGACCACTTTCTGCCCAATCGCAGGCATCTGTTTTAATAAAAACATCTGTCATTCTTGGCGGTTCAGTACTGTACTTGTTTAATCACGGGCTCTGTAGTAATAAACTCTCATCTATTATCCCTGGAGGAGCTATGGTATTTCTCTCACTCCACTCATCGAGGCCTCATCACCGTTTCAGCCGCCGGGCAGGCGCAGCACTAAATCACCAGTTATCGGTAGCACTCATCGACCGACAGCTCAGCAGGGCTGCACGCCATTGGTTCACAGAGTGAGCTAATGGTGTCCAGCCCATACCATATTACACATTCCAGATATGTGATTATTCATATCTGAACAAGGTGGCGGTATGGGCTGTACGCCCATTGGCCTGCTGCTGTGAATCGGTGCAGCCTCACTGAGCTGTCAGTCGGTGGGTGGCGGGTGGCAGGTGGTGGGTGCTGCAGCCCACCGGGCTGACCATGGGGAGCAGGGTGGTAGGGCCCAGTGGGCGGGTGGGAGGGGGGACCACTAGACCACCAGGGATATTGAACAGGGGGTTATATTACTACAGATGCCCGTGATTGGGCAGAGTGCCGTCCACTGACCACTGTGGATATTGGACAGGGGGGTTTATATTACTACAGATGCCCGCGATCGGGCAGAGTGCGGTCCACTGGACCACCAGGGATATTGGACAGGAGGTTATATTACTACAGATGCCTGCGATCTGGCAGAGTGTGGTCCACTGGACCACCAGGGATATTGGATGGGGGGATTTTATATTACTACAGATGCCCGCGATCAGGCAGAAAGTGGTCCACTGGACCACCAGGGATATTGGACTTTTTTTTTTTATCAAAACAGATGCTTGCGAACTGGCACATAGCAGTCCACTGGACCACCGGGGATATAGGACAGTTTTCTATTTTTACACAGATAACCTCAATCAGGCTGCAGGGGGCGTCAGCCCCAGGGGCTGCCGCTGGCAGCGAGTGCCAGGCGCAAGTCATCGGGATCGGCCATCTGCATGCAAATGGGGCCATAATGACATGCAAATGGACCCATGTGTGCCTTGCATAAATTATGGTCCTATTTGCATATCAACTTTCGAATATCGTGGGTGCTGTGCATGGCGCAATGGAACTTGCGCTAGCGCATCTCCATGCTCCACTCTGGCCACTTGCGCTGGCGCAGTGCCACTGCGCTATGCACAGTGGAGGTGGCCAGAGTGCGATATTCAAAGCTGTTGAGCCATGGAGCAGCTCCTTTGAATATTGCTTAGTCCACGCCCCTGCGCAGCCAAGTTGAGTTGAGCCCAAGCTTGCGCCACAGCCTGGCGCAGTTTGAATATCTGGGCTAGTGTCTATAAATAGTGTATATATTATATTATATATAAAAAAAGTGTATATAGAAAAAAAACACACATGGATCGCTGGTTGACTGGATGAACAAAAGAAAAGTGTTAGAACACTAACACTTAAATTATCACTTGATCAGATATTTAAACAATATCAACATCCAGTTAATTAATTCTAAATAGAAAAGAGTCAATCGAAGTATCTCATTCTTCATGGACTATTCAATTGACCACCCAAGCAAAAAGGAGAAAAACAAAAGTAAACACAGATTGTTAACA
The DNA here is from genome assembly GCA_016271365.2 of Neoceratodus forsteri. Classification (NCBI taxonomy): domain Eukaryota; kingdom Metazoa; phylum Chordata; order Ceratodontiformes; family Ceratodontidae; genus Neoceratodus; species Neoceratodus forsteri. The sequence continues at coordinate 563,397,023 of CM057458.1, forward strand.
CAACTAGAGCACAGAAACATACTACTGAGACAGAAAAGGAGGGGGTGGAGTGGTGATTCAGTTTTTTGATATCTTTAAAGGGGGAACAGATAATGGTATATTCTACAGAGAAATATCTCTGTTATTAAAATTATTTTTAACTGTCTATGTATATACATATAAAATTAAAAAAATATATATTAATCCAACTTAAAGCACACCCCAAAACCAGACCCTGTGGAAATCATTGTATTTGAGCCAGCACTGGACCCATAACATGGCAAAAAATGTAAAGAATTCTCTATCAATATTGATTAGAGAAAAAAGAGTGCAAATCACCAATTCTACATGTATGTATTATTGTTGGTACTGCTGCTTTAAGATACGGCCTTTATAAGGTGGAGCTGTATCAATGGTCACCCCTCCCCCCAAACAAAGAGGCTACAAGGGCTAGAAGCGCTGGGGTTTGTTTGTTCAGTGTGTTTAGTTTGTGTCAGCATTAAATCACCTGCATCTACTTTTTGCCTTGTCATTTATTCTTATGCACCAGCCATCCAGTTCACTTTGCAACATTAGTTGCTGTAGGAGCTGTACTACTGTGTCTGATTTTGCTTCTTTTTCATTTAGTACCTCTACCACCACCTGGTTGTCACACCAAAATGTCACCCTCTGGTTTCGCAACTCCTCCCCCCATAACATTGTAGCCACCCATATCAGAAATATCTCCTGTAAGGTAATGTCCCTCGTGAATCCCCTCATCACCCACTCTTGTGACCAGGGTTCTGAGAACCACTTTCCCCTAAAATAGGCCTCAACCCCTACTCTTGCTGAAGCATCCGTGTAAAGCTCCAGATCAATATTGAACAACCATTCTTCCTGCCAAAATGTTATTCCGTTGTATGCTGCTAAGAACTGTTCCCACACTATCATGTTCTCCCTGACTCCTGTACACAGATCCACCCAGTGGTGCGGTCCCATGGCCCCCGCAGTGGCCCTGGCCAGGCAACATGTAAACACCCGCCCCGGCTCTATAGCCCAAAAGGCAAAGTTCGTGACGTAACACCTGTTACACCTTTTGCAGTGTTACCCTTCTTTTCTGTGTTACTTCTCCTAGCAGCTCTTTTAATTTTTTCACCTTCTGATCTGGTAGCCTTAACAACCCCCTCCCAGCCTCAATCTCTATCCCAAAGAACTCCAAACAGTGGCTTAGCACTTCCATTTTCTCTTCTGCCAGTGGTACCCCCAGCAACTGACACATCTCCCTAAAATCTCACAAAATTTTTTCCATTGCTACTTTTCCCTCTTCTATAAACACAAAATCATCCAGGTAGTACACCACCACCCCCTGCCCATATCTCCTCTTAAAGATCTATTGCAACCATGTACTGAACCTTTCAAATGTTGCACATGCTGTTGAACACCCCATGGGCATGACCTTGTCAAAGTAATATTGCCCCTCTACTTGGAAACCCAACAGGTCCCAAGCTTCCATCCTCACTGGCAGTAATCTAAAAGCCAATTGTATATCAGTTTTTGCTAACTAAGCCTCTCTTGAGTCCCTGATTAGTCCCACTACATCCTCCAAAGTCCCATATGACACCCTGCTGTCCTCTGAAATATGATAATTGACTGAATCCAACTCTGGGTATGATAAATGATGTATCACCTGGTACTCCCATGCTAGCTTTTTGGGCACGAATCCCCATGGGGACACCCTAAGGTGGTACAGAGGTGGGCCATGAAATGGTCCTTCCACCCTTTCTGCACTTTTTTCCTTTTCGATCTTCTGCCTTAATATATCTTTCTTATCTCTCACTGTCCTGAGATTTTTTGCCCATGACTCCCGTCTTTCCCCTTGGTAGTACAAGTTAAACCCCTTCCTAAACCCCTCTACCAGCGCCTCCCCCAACTCTATGTCCAGGTAACCTGTCATCCATTCTTCTACTATGTCTACTTCAATTGGAGTCTTTGCCATAGAAAACACCTTCTCCTGCCCCTTATTGCCTCCCCCCTTGATGATAACCTCTGCCCCCGAATTGCTCCTCCCAACCTCCCTTTCTCAATGGCTCCCTCCCACTTGTCCCTCCCAAAAAGAGGACCCAGTATGTGACCCCCAACATTATTGTCCCTGTATGATCTGCACTTTGCAGCTGGATGTGACCCCCCACAGCTTGAACATATGTGTCTGAACCTGCAATTCAGGAAAGAATAATACACCCTATTATACCCCCCACAACATTTTTAGTATTTTCCTGTAACCTTATTGCATTCCCCTTCTACTTCTCCAGCCACTGTCATGGTCTTCCACCAGAGATCATTATTCCTGGAATCCCAACGGTAAGCCAACCTATAAACTGTTATTCGTGTCCTAAACTTCTCATCGTACTGTAGCCAATTTGTGCCACCCATCATCTTGTAAGCATTCCTAATTATCAGGGAATATGCTAAAAACGGCACTCCCATTTCTCCTGGATGATGGCACTATAGTAAGTAAAACCCAAAGTCCAAGACTCCCAGGTCTTGCCCTTGTAACTTGGCCCTTTTTGCTCCTCCCCCTTTTTTACCAAAACCACTTCTGCTGCCAGCTCTTGCTTCCTGAAGCCTTCCTTCTCCTCATATTGCTCCACTGTTTTCTTGTCTCCTAGAGAAAATTTGTCCACAAACTCTCCCTTCCAAATTTTTTCTTTAGCTGCCAGTGGCACATGGTCCCCAATCCTTAACCCTGCAAAGCCCGTTACCTCTCCTACCAGTGTTACTTTTTCAGTATGTTCCATTACCGTCTCATTACCCTTCCCTTTTTCCAGCTCCCCTAAAATCTTCTGTAGCTTTCCTATCCCATCACCCCCCATACCCACCAGCAACTGTTCCATGTATTCCTTCATGCTACTTTCAACAGTCAAAGAACTCATTCCTGTATTGGGCTTTGGAATGTTCACTAGTCCAGGTATTGGTAATGGTTCAGGTATTGGCACTGGCACTGCCCCTTCCAGCCCCAGTTGCGGTGGCTGTGGAAATGGCATTGGTACTGGCACAGGATCCAGAACTGGTGTCGGTCCTGCAGGTGGACCTGGTAGAGGACATGGTGGCCACACTGGCATTGGTACTGGTGCAGAGGCTGGCACTGGTATCAGCTGTGGCACCGGTACTGGCAGTTGCATGGAGCTTGGAGTAGGACTAGGCACCAGCAGTACTGGATCTGGAGTTGGGATTGGGATATGTTCTGAACTCGGCACAGACTCTGGCCTGGGCTGGTCGGGCCTGGGACCCTTTTGGGCAGGTGCTCATGGAGTACCCCTTTTTTGGTGTCCTTTTCCCTTCCCGCTGAACCAGCCCCACCCTTCCTCTTTTTCCTTTTCCCAACCGGCACCTGCCTATCCAGTTCCATGTTGTCCATGGAATCCAGCACCCTATGAGCCCTGTCCACCAGGTCCATAATCAACTTCATAGCATCTGCTTTGAATGCGCATGACCCTCTGGTGTCCATAGTCTTGGCCGAAAGGAATCTGTAATATAAACACTTTTTTACAGGTGAGCAACATCCTTAAATCAGCCTTCCTCTTTTTGGGGTCCATGTATTTTTGTCTCTTCTCCCCCCCATTATTATTTTTGGGGTCTTCCATCCCTCTGTTAACACTTGTTTTCCCCATTGCTTTAGAGCATTTTATATTATTTATTTCTGGGGGTTTTTTTACGCTTTTGCTATGACCCTTAACCAGGAGCTGTGAAGGGAACATCCTCCTCTCCATCAGTCCTTCAGCCCTCTGCCGCAGACCTCCTTAACTACCTTAGCTCATTTAAATGCCATACTACGCCAGCTCTTTGACCAACCCCACTGTTAATCTGACCTTGTCTTTTATCCCACTTAAGAAAATTGCTCCCTGGGTTTTTTATTTTTTACTGGCTCTCATCATTCCGTATTTAATGAGCCAACTTGTACCCCTCTAAGCTTATATAGGGCTTTGGCTGTGCCCTGTTGCTGTGCCCCCACCATGTGTCTTCTGAAGCCAGCCACTTTGAAAATGGCAGCCACCACAAGGTTGCCCAAATTCAAAATGGCAGCCACCACACGGTCACCCCTAGTCCAAATGGTGGCCGTCACGTGGTCGCCTGATCTCCAGATGGCATTCACCACACAATCTTAGGGCTCCACACCACAGGCTGCTGTCCATGGATCTCAAACAACTTTGTGCTTCCTCCGAAATCAACTCCCTGTGGTTGCTCACTGTGGCCCTTCACCACTGCGCCTTGTGGCCCATTTTCTTTTCTGGTTCCCCCTGGCCTCGCAAGTTTGATTTAGGATCCTTTATCCTGTTCATACTGTGGAGAATGATCACATGTAGCTCCTTGTACCCTGTTCAAATGACTGGCCAAGCAAAAAACAAACTGGTCCCTCTCAGTGACTGACAGCCAGGACCTTACCTGCTATCAAATACCCATTAATTCCATCTCTCCTTTGAAATAACTTACACATAATAGAATGCAGCTGCCCCATAAAAGAAAAAACCCCAATTCAAAGCTCCCCTCTTCCTTCTCGTGTCCTTGCCCCCTCCTGTCTCACTGCAAACCACTTTCTGCTTTTTTAAATAGCTCACATTGGGCCATTTTCTTCTTGGCTACAGTCAGTGGTGCTTCTTGTGCTCCAAATGATGTAGTACCTTCCTTTCTTCACCACGCAAGCCCCTCAAGCGACCGGAGACCTCGTTCTGCTGCTTGCCAATGTTTTGTACCATGACTCTCACTAATGCTAATACTTTACTTTTAAAACAAACTGGTTGCATTCCCTATCAACTTTTCAGGCTACCTTTTACAGCAGTGATACCAGAAAACTACATAGTCATACATTTTTTATTTACGTAATGCTATGCTTTTCTTTCAAACAAACTGGGTGCATTCTTTATCAACTTGCAAGATACCAGCTGGCCCAGTGGCACTGAGGGCTGAGGTGCTAGTTGCCGCACCTCACTTCATACCAGCGACCAGTGTTCGGGAATGAGCACAGATTGCCTGGGGTTGGTAGGGGAGGAGAAGGATTGAGCTTCCAAAGGACTGCTCTCCTTCTCTGCTGGGGGGGGTCCACAGCAGTCAGTGCATGGTTGCCTCCTGGTGTAAGCTGGGGGACAACACACTCCACAGCACATTGGGATGGAGCTGAGGGCAAATGTTTGGAGGTAGCACATGCAGACACATGCGTGCTCCCCTCCGGTGACATCATTGCACATCCTCGGCTCCAGGGTGAAAATGGAGATGGGCACTTGAGTTGAGCAGCTTGATGGCCACCCTTGAGTTTTGCCCCATGGCTGGGCACACAGACCTGGATCCAAGTTCTGTGAGGAGTCGGAGGGCTCCCTGCGGCCCTGCTGCAGAGGGTACAACCACAAGGGTATATGTATATGGGTGCCAGGGACTGGGTAGAGGCAGAGGGTGGCTGGCATCTCCGGAAAAAAGGATGCGAGGACAAGAGGGGAGCAGACCAGGTGGGCAGAAAAAAGAGGTAGAAAATAATAATAAAAAAAGCAAAAACTTGCAAGATACATTTTTAGCCTTGTTACCAGAGAATTAATTAAAAAGTCATACTTTATCTACCTACCTTGCTGTGTTACTCTCAGCCTATTATTATCGTCACAGACTGTAAATTGCAAACTCTTATTTATTTATTTGTTTATTTATTTATTTATTTTTTAAATGTTGCTTATCTTCAAAATACTGCTTCTGAAAAACACAAACCTCTGGAACGCTCCAACTGATGTGCTACACAAAAAAAAATAATAATTCTGTATTGCAAGAAGTGAGGAAGAGCTCCCCTGACTCTGTCTTTTATATTCCCTTAAACCCCCTGCACTTCCTCCCCTTCTCCTCCTCTCTTTCTTTTGTCACCCTATCCCCTGCTATCTTTCCCTTGATTCCCCTCCCTCTAGGTGAGGTCATCCTTTCTGGGCTGAGCCCTTTTCTTTCGTGTCCCTCCCTACCTGAACTCACCTAGTCCCACCCCTTCTCTCTCTTTTCCTTCCCTCCCACCCCTTTGCTCTCCTGTCCTTCACTGCCTCAGGCCTATAACAATGGGGCTTGTCCTTAAATTGACAATCCTTCTTGTCATATAGACAAAATGACATTTCTATAAGTGAACAATACAGACCATATGTTAAAAGGAAAATTGTGCAGTATCATAGGGACATTGACTTGACCTGTATTGGTACCTCAAATTATGCCAAGTGGTACTCCCACAATGTGGTGTCTCATGAGTTCAGATATTACTTGGAAGTCCTAGAGAACCCCATTGTGTGAAATAACTTCACAAGATTCAGATTAGAACTTTCTTTATCAAATATTAAAACTGCTTTGTATAAAAAAAAAAATCAAAGGATTTCAAAGACACCTTATGTAATTGTAACTCAGGTGAAAGAGAAGATATAGCACACATTTTACTAAAATGGCCTTGATACAATAAAATCAGATTTAATTGGTTGTTGCCAACCATAACTTCCATATCTATCACTAATGAGATAGAGATAGTTTTGGTACTTCTTTCCACTGAGGACCCTCTGGGTACATATGATGTTGGAAATTTCATACTCCTCACAAGGAAAATAAGAAGGAAGAGAGTATCCTCCCTACAAGAATAATTACTTGGTATTACTTGGTATGAAAGAACAGAAGAAGGTCAGAGCCCATCAAGATTGTTCCCCATACTATGTGGGACATTATTTATCTATTATCCCTCAACTAAACATCTAATTTGTTTTTAAAGACAGTCGCACTAGTTGCCTCTGCCAATTCTTGTGGCAAGGTGTTCCATACAATGGATGTTCTTATTGGAAAAAAGTTTCCCCTTTTGCTGGTTTTATAAGTTTTTACTTCAAGCTGTTTATTATGCAGTCTCGGAACATGTCTCCTTTTGGAGAGTGTTAGACCACATTTTTCCATTAGATCTGGTGAATTTATTAAATTAAAACCATAAGCATATCACCGCTTAATCTTCTAGTTTGAAAGAGAGAAGAGACCAGTAGCTTTAATCTGTTCTGATAATCCAAGTTTGTTAATCTTGAATCATTCTAGTTACTCTTCTTTGAACCTGTTCAAGAATTGCTATGTCTTTTTTTTGGTTTGGATTCCAGAAAGGGGAGTCATAGTCTAGATACAGTCTAATGTATGCCCTATACAATGGAATAAGGCATTGTTCCGTGCAATTAACAAAAGTGCCTTTTATTTGCCTCAAAAGTCTGTTGGTCATGCAAGCCGTTCTAACACAGTGATCATTTGATGTAAGTTTATTATTAACATATATCCCTAAATCTTTTTCACAATTTGATGAGTGAAGTGGTAGTCCGTTTATATAATATATCATTTTTGGATTATTTGCTAAACATTTGTCTTGATTAAACTGCATATGATTTTCATTTGCCCAAAGTGTTAATTTTTCCCAAACCTTCTTTAATGCGGAAATATTTTCTTGATTATTAACCTTGCCCCCCAATTTAGTATCTTCTGAAAATTTAACAATGAAGTTATTTGTCCCTGTTTGTAAATCACTGATAAAGAGGTTAAACAATGTTGGTCCCAAGACCGACCCCTGTGGTGCACCACTTGTCACACTACCAGAATCAGACAAGATATCATTAATTCTGACTCTCTGAGAACGATTTGTCAACCAGTTTAAAGTCCAGTTGACAATATCAGGTGACAAACCTAGATTGTGCATTTTAGTAATGAGTTTTCATGTGAGACTTATCGAAAGCTCTACTAAAGTCCAAAAGAATTACATCAGTAGGGATACCCACATCTAGTAGAGTACTTACTGTATATTATTGTAAAAATATATCAGATTGGTGGTGCAGGAATACTTGGGAGTAAACCCATGCTGATTTGAATCATAAATTCCTAATTTTTTACAATCTTGATCTATTAGAGACTTCATTACTCGTTCCATTACTTTACCAGCCACTGAGGTCAGGCTAATTGGATGATAATTTTGCACAGAACCTCTATTGCCTTTTTTAAATATGGGAGTAACTATTGCTGAACACCAATCATTTGGTACAATGCTTTCTTGTAAGGATTTGTTGAAGATAATTGACAAAGGTATTGAAATATTAATAGAGGTTTCGATCAGAAACCATGGATGAACACCATCTGGGCCCAGACTAGTATTTTTTTTAAGTTTTTTGATAGTCTGTATAATGTCAGTTGGATATAACCTATGATAATCTACGTGGTGAACTTTAAATGTACTAATAGGTGATTTTTGAGAGAAGACAGAACAAAAGTACTTATTAAAGAGATTCAAGGTTTCTGTATCAGATAGAAGAGCCATTGGTTATAATGGGACCAATGGTCCTGATACACCTTTTACTATTTATATAGGAGAAAAGAGATTTGTGACAGTCTTTTGTGTGAGCTAGTTTAAATTCTAGCTTATTTTTTGCCAATTTAATAGAATTTTTTAAGTTTTTCACAGATAGTCTGTATTTTTGTAATAGAGTAGTTTTAAATGGAACAGAGCTATTCTTAAGTTTCCTAAAAAGTTTAATTTTTATTTTAATCTGATTTTTAATTGTCTTGTTGAACCATTGGGGGATTTTACCTTTATTATTAAATTTCCTCTTAGATGGAATAAAGGTATTTTCCAAATAATGTGCAATGTTTTTAAAAAGTCCCAAGCTTGTTGTGTTGTACAATTAAGAAGATTAGATTCCCAGTTTATGTTTTGTAAGTATTCATTGATTTTAGAAAAATGTGCTTTATTATAGTTTTTTATACAATATAACTTCCTTTGTGTAGTTTTAAACTGTTGAATTTCAAAAGGAATAGATGAATGATCACTGGTCGCAAGTGGATCCCAAATTTGTAAATTGCTAATTTGTTGCTCTATGTTAGTAAATAAGAGATCCAAAATATTAGGACCTCGAGTGGGTTCAGTAACAAGTTGTTGTAATCCAGTACTAACTACCACATCTATTAGTCATTTCTTGGCAGAGGACTGTCCTGAGAATGAGTCCCAGTTAATATGAGGGAGGTTAAAGTCACCAAATATTACAGTATCTTGAGATTCTGAAAAATGTGTAATTTCTTTAAACATATCAGTTGTGTAATCTGAATTTGCAGATGGAGGTTGATAGATGTTACCTATAGTTATATAGGACTGCTCCTTCAATAAGATTTTAGCCCATATACTTTCCAAAGGAAAGGGAGAACACACTTCAAAAGAAGGAATATCATTTCGTATGTACATACAAACTCCACTGCCTTGCTTATCTAATCTGTTTTTATGATACAACTTATAACCTGGAATTTCTCTGGACCAAATTGAGGATGCATCCCACCAAGTTTTAATTACTCCCACCACACCTGTATTTAAAGTTTTACATTTGACTTCGAGTTCTGCTAATTTGAGTTGGTTTAAAGATCTTGCATTCAAAGCTAGGAATTTACATTTAGTTGTAATAATATTTTGGTAAGTATTTAGAGACTTGGGAATAGACCCATTCTCCCCCATTGTTTTTAGTTTAAACAATGATTTATGATTTTAGTGATACTTTTCCCCATAAGTGTACTACCCCTACGACTGAGATGTAAACTGTCCCAGCAAAACAAGGAAGAACGATCTGAAAATGATTCCCAATGGGTAATACAGGGTATATCTTGCTTAAAACACCACTTTCTCAGCCATTCTTTTAGGGCTTTGATTTTCTGCATCATGGTAGATGTTGCTCTCGGGACAGGTAGAATTTCTGATATACATACACAGCATCCCCTATCAAGTAACAGGTTACATAACGCCACATAGTCCTGTTGTAGCTGATTAAATGGGGTGTTGTTTATATCATTAACACCGGCATGTATGATAACCAGTGGATTTTCCCCCACATTTTGTAAAATTTTAGGCATCATGGAGGTAATGTCAGATACCCTGTCCCCACTGAAGCTAGAACAAGTGCGGTTGCTCTTGTCACTATTGCATACCGCGATGTCAATGTGCTTAATGATTGAATCTCCCAGGACTAACACTTGTTTTGAGACAGTAGGGGTACAAGAATCAGAAACAGGTGATTGTTTAACACAATCTGAAGTGATTAACTTAATAGGTATTGATTTGGTAGCTTGAGCCTTACTAGGACAAATATTCATGGGCATTAACTCCTGATTGAAAAGTGTTTTTAAACCACTATTATCAACAGAGGGTGATGCACAGGATAAATCATGTAGCACTTCATTATTTGATACAGTCAATTGCTCAAACCTATTTCGAGTTTCAATAGGGGCACTATTGTGCATTTGACCGCCCCTCCTTTTTTTAAGAGGCTTTGTGACAATGGTCCAGTCATCATTATCATGAGAAAAGGGCGGATAATCATCCACCTTATAAGAGGGGGCAGAGGCAACAGGTATACTAGTACTAGTCGTTACAGTTGTCTCCTCATCAGGAGGCATAGAAATGCTACCTAAGTGTGAAGGAAATTGTTCATTAGAATGAAGTTGTTCGTCCGTAAGATCAATGTAACTTTCCAATTCCCTAATATCAGTAGAAACAGGTTAAATATTAAGCAGAAATGCTATCTCTGCTTCAAGAGTAGTAATCAGATGGCAATTAGTACATACATACTCGCTCCCATACTTTCCCTCACTATACATCAAATATTGCATACACTTACTAAGTTCTTTTTCCATTATTAATGGTGTATATTTACTAAGTAGAGGATATGACAAAATTATCTTATCCAAGTTTGTCTAATGCCAGCAGTTTCAGTGTGCCAAACGGAAACAGCAGACACGCGCAAACGCATGTGTCTCTGCGCACGTCTCTGCGTGCTGCCCCATGCACGCTCGCCCCGCTTATTAGAGGGGCAGGTTTTAAGCCAAAAAAATGGAAGTAAGTGTCCGTTCACTTCCGGTTTCGGTGCCAAGTAAAAATAACAAAATTGACTGATCTAAATCTAGGAACACTGTTAGATCTTGTAATTGCTATTTGTACACTGTCAATATCCAGGCTGGCATGGATTTTATATGTACTTATCTATGCTGTCTAATTATGCTATTTATGTCTCTTTTTTGTATTAATGTCTTTGTCTTTTTTGTATTTTGTGATAATCATTTTAAAAGAATAATCAAATGAAATCAAGCTGACTTCTAACTTCAATAGAAATGGAGAATGCAAATATATATTCAATAGTAATAGGCATGTATCACACATTTTTAGTGATCCCTTCAAAGTAATTAAACAGTATCTTGTTTGTCTTGACAAAGCCTGCTGGCTGATATCAATGTACTGTATGCATTTTCCTGTGCCTGAAACTGATTAGCATAATGTGTCTCTGTTATTTTATGTTGACTGTCCACTATGATTTTGTGTCCATTATGATTTTTGTACCTCCCATTTACACTTTATTGTACTGTACTTTACTCTCCTGTTTAATCTGTTGTCCTTTCTACTGACATGGAACCTTTGTAAAATAGCTTTTAGCGCAAAGTTATATATAATCCAAGACTTAAATAAATAAATAAAATAAAATAGTATCCATTGTTCCCAGCCAAAAGAGGAAAAACTTTATCTGATCAGAAGATCTTCACAAGGTTCCCATAAGGGGTACTGTAAAAAGAAACAAAAGAGGAAAGAAAGAAGTATGTTAAAATGAGTGCACTGTTTGGATATTTATATAGGATTTTAAATACTCTTATAGAGACTACTTAATAGTGTATATGTAAATACAGACATCCAGGTGGACGCATATTGTGAATTAACAAAGTTTCTTGTGGACTTTATAATTTATGGGTCTTTCAAAAAGGGTCTGAGATCCAGTTCTTCATTCATTTCTTCTGGGTTCAGTGCTCCCAGAGTGGAAATCCACCTACTTTCTTTTTTTTTTAAGAAGATTCAGATGGTCACCCCCATGTGGTAGGTGGTGTATTTGTTCTAGGGAAACAAATTTAAGGCCTGCAGGGTTTGACCTGTGGGCCACTGCAAAATGAGCCCCTATTGGGTTGTCATAGGTTTTGTTTACAATGGCTCGGATATGCTGTTGTATCCTGACTTTCACCATTCTGGTTGTCATTCCTATATACTGTAACCCACGTGTGCACCATATTACGTAGACCACATAGCATGTCTACATTTCATAAACTGTCTGATGCCTGTTTTTCTTTTATGTTCTAAAGAATAAATGTATAAATTCCCTACAGAAGCATATCTGCAAATGTTGCAAAAGCCACACCTATGAAAATCATTAGGTCTGTAGGGGAGCCAGCCATAAGTTACTTCTGTACTCATTTTTGTTCTTTTGATATGGCTACTAGTGAGTATATCACCAAAGGTATGGCTATTCCTGAATGTGACCCATGGTTTCTCCCCAATGAGTGGACCTAAGGTTTTGTCACTGAGCAGGAGTGTGCAGTATTTATGAATGGCCCCACCCATTGCTCCTGCTGCGGGACTATAGTCAATGCTAAATGTGCATGGTGTTTCTGTCTCTCTTTTGTCTCTCTTTGTCAAGAGGCTTTCCCTACTTATATTTCTAGCCTTTTCTAATGCTTCCAATCATAGTGTTTCCTCATAGCCTCTGTTAATTAATTTTTCAGTTAACTCCTGGGCTTGTTTTTCAAACATAGCAATGTCAGAACAGTTTCTCCTTATTCTCACATACTGTGCATAAGGGCTAGAACTTATCTTTTTTTGGGGGGGGATGGTAGCTCTGAAAGTGCAGAATGCTATTGGCTACATTACTCTTTCTGTAGCTCTTATTAGTAATGGCTCCATTAGTGTTACCCTGTAAGGTGACATCTAAGAAGTTTGTTTCATTTTCTGACAAACAAAATGTGAACTGGAGGTTGAAATCATTTGTATTCAGGAATTGCATAAAATCTGAAAATTCATGATCAGTTTCATCCCATATGAACAGTACATCATCTAAAAAGCATAGCCAACAAATCATTTTGTCAGTAAACTTGTTCCTTTTGCTATCATAGATGTACTGTTGTTCCCACTCACCCATGTAGATAGTTGCATATGAGGGGGTGAAAGCTGCCCCCATTGCAGTGCCACAATGTTGTAAATAATATTGTCTATCAAAGATGAAAACATTCTTTGTAAGAACAAATTCTAGGCCTCTAAGGATAAAGGGAAGTGGTATGGAACCCTGGTTACTCGTAGCATTTTATACTAAGAAAATGCCTTTTGTGTGAGGTATGCAAGTATGTAGACTGGTCGCATCAATTGTAGCCCATCTATAGCTAGGTCGCCATTCATAATTCTGTAGTTTCCCCAATAAATCTATGGTATCACGAATGTAAGAGGGGAGACACAGCACTCATGGTTGAAGAAAGTGATCCAGGTAAACATTAAGGTTTTGTGTGAGTGAACCCACCCCCGAGACTATTGGCTATCCCAATGGGTTCTGAAGGTCTTTGTGAACTTTGGGGAGGATGTAGAAGGTGGAAACCACTGGACATTCAGTTTTCAGAAAAGCTGCTTCTCATGCAGCAATAAATTGTGCATCAACTCATAAGTGGGGTACCTCAGGGATCAGTCCTGGAGCCAGGCCTCTTCAATATCTTCATTAGTGACATTGCAGATGGGCTAGAGGGTAAGGCTTGTCTGTTTGCAGATGACACCAAGATCTGCAACAGAGTAGATGATCCAGATGGGGTGGGCAGAATGAGAAGAGATCTGGATAAACTAGCAAAATGGTCAGAAGAGTGGCAACTGGGATTTAATGCAAAGAAGTGCAAGATCATGCATATAGGGAAGAGAAAGCCTGAAACCACCTATAGGTTGGGAGGGGAGTTTCTGGCAGTCACAAAGGAAGAAAAAGACTTGGGCATCATCATCACTGATGACCTGAAATCATCCAAGCAGACCTCTAAAGCAGTAGGTAAGGCTAGGGGGATGTTAAGGTGTATTAGTAGGGTTATCACAAGTCTAAGAGGGAGGTAATAATCCCTCTTTACAAGACACTGGTTAGGCCCCATCTGGAGTACTGCTTGCTGTACTGGAGGCCACACCTTCACAAGGACATTAACCAAATTGAGGCAGTCCAGAGAAGGGCAACCAAAATGGTGCAGGGACTGCATCAGAAGACATATGAGGACAGATTAATGGAGCTCAACATGTATACCCTTGAGCAAAGGAGGAAGATATGGATATGATCGAATATTCAAACACCTTAAAGGCATTAACAAGGTGAAAGAGTCTAACATGTTTAAATATAAGAAAAATAGCAGGACAAGAGAACACAGCATGAGATTAGAGGAGGCCGATTAAGGGGAATGTGAGGAAATTTTTTCACAGAAAGAGTGGTGGATGCATGGAATGGCCTACCTCAGGAAGTGGTGGCTATGAATACAGTGCAGGCTTCAAACAGGCATGGGATAGGCATAAGGGAGCAATACAGATGAGTATGAATAGCTAGGCCACTGACAGAGCAATGGCCGATGCCACATTTATAAAGTAGAAAAAGAAATGGGCAGACTGGATGGGCCTTGAGGTCCTTATCTGCTGTCAACCTCTATGTTTCTATGTTTCTAACCCATTGTTCACAGATTCAAAAAGTTCCTGCCGAAAGGTTTTTATTAGGTTCACTCTAAGTTTTCATAGCTTAATTCATCATTTAGCAAGTCCAAACCTTATTAATGTAAAAATCTTCTGACATTATGACAATATTTCCCCCCTTGTCAGAGGGTTTGATCACTATAGCTTTGCACTCCAGCATCTGCTTCAAGGCTTCCTGTTCTGTCAAGGAAAGATTGATGTTATACTTAAATTTCCTCTCATTGATAACCATTTCTAGTTCATGGTTAATTACTTTCTCAAAACTGATTATGCTTGCATTCTGCACATTCGGATAAAATACAGACTTAGGCTTGAACCGTGTGCATTTTAAATTAAGGTCCAGGTCATTTTGATAGTTTCTGTATCTAAAAGGGAATCCAAGTCAACTTGATCCAGGATATTCTGGCCCCAATAGGAATCCAGATCCGGACTTGTGACATCATAGTATAGTCTCTTATCCTGATTGGCCGATTCATTCATGTTACTTTCTGATACATTTTCTCCAAATGTTTATAAGTTCAACAAGTTCCTGAATATCCTGGTCCATTTGATTTTCAGATGACCCAATTTCCAGATCATTAATAGTTGTAACTGGTGCCATATTTGTGTACTTTTTATCTTTGAAAAACGGTTGTAGCTTTAGTTTCCTGATAAACTTATAGATATCCACTTTAATTTTGAAAGTACCTATTTTTGGCACAGGGATGAATGATAGATCTCTGGTGGGTAGGCTCTTTTGTTCCTCTGATAGTTGATAATTTAAAAAGTTAATAATATTTATGTCTTCCTCTTGTTGTACTAGGTTTGTGTTCCTTTTCTTGCCCTGTCCATGACTGCCCCTCCTTGTTTTTTTCTGGTATTTTTGGCATTATTTACCAAGTTTTTTGACTATGTATTCTTGGATCCCTGTTGTTTATTTGTTTGTCTCATGGCTTCCTGGTTGGGGGGAATTTCTTGTCCTCATCTTCTTCTATGGAATCCCTACCCTCTGATTCTTCTCCATAGGTTGCTATGGCTGTTTCCACATGCAAGTGCACATTAGGGGTCCTTGAGGGTGGGGGGATAGGGTTTACATTTTACTTGATTTGGGGTTAGGAAGGAAGGTAGGGGGCTGTTTCTTTATTCTTTCTTTCTTTTATTTTGTAGGTTTTATTTATTTTTATTTTATTCAGTTCTCGGATTAATACCTTTGAGCTATAAGCTCATTTACAAAGGTTCCATGTCAACAGCAAATAACACAAATACTGTACAGCAAAACAATACAGATAGTGGTTACAAAATTACATTAGATACAAAAATGATGTTCAACTCTTTTGTAACTAAAATTACAAAATCCAATCACATTAAGCAATAAGTACATTGCAAGGTGTGAACAGAATGGAAAGGTAGCTTGCTATGGAGAGAGAAACTGGTAGCGACAGAGGCTGGGCGCTGAGGGAGTGCTGAGTAGGTGAGGAAGATATAAGGGAGAATAGGTGGAGAAAATGGGAGCAGCCATAGCGCCTTGTCATTGGTTTGCTGGAAGGGGAAAATTCCATGTTGTTTTGGAGTGGGAGGGTATGGTAAAGGGAGGGAGTAAGCAGATTAGGTGGGGGGGGAGGTGGGAAACAAATGAGGAATGGAATGGAGGATGAAAGCAGATTAGGATGGTAGAAGAGAAGGGTAAATAACAAAGCAGTTGGATAGGGGAGATTGTAAGTGCTGTAATGAACAAAAAGAAGACAGGAGATGGCTTGTGCAAATTAGAAGTTACAATCACACCCACTAAGTGTTGCTAGGTGGTTACGAAGTTTAGATCTGAAGGGACCAAGTTTATACTCTGTCAGCAGGTCGTCATGTAATGAGTTGAACCAAGAGGGTATCCCGTGCTCAAAAGACCGCTTGCCCTGGGAGGTGCAATGGAAAGAGACTTTCAGTGGCTGGCTGTTAGTTCCTCTGGTAATTTTAACCTTGTTGGTGGGGCAGAGGAGACTCTGAATGCTAAGTGGTGTTAGACCTAGGGTGGACATTTTAGCCCAGAAGGCAGACCTAGTATTGAGTTCTACAGTGCAGATTTAACTACCCAGACTGGGAATAGAGATCGCAGGTGTGTTTAAGGTGTGGCACATACAGGGAAAACCTACAGGCTTTGTTTAGGGTCATCTTTATTCTCTTGAGAGCTGTGTCAGTTGTTGCACTGTAGACTATGAACCCATAGTCATTCACGGATAAGACCGAGCTGCACGCAGTGAGTTTTAATGCCTCATCTATTAGGCAGTGTTTATGCCGAAATAGTTGGTCAATTTTGACATTTGCAGCCTTGGCTACAAGGTCAATGTGCTGTAAAAATGTGATGGAACAGTCTAGAGTGACCCCAAGATATTTAAAACTTTGGACCATTTCCAGTGAGGTGTTTTGGTTGTTTACTATTTTAAATAGATGGGATCTCTGCCGGTTGTGAGGAGAGGCAAACTGCATTGTCTTGGTCTTCTTATAATTAAGCAAGAGCTTTGATTCAGGAAATCAGGACTTAACTAAAGAGAAATTAACCTTCGTTCACTTTTCAGTGCTTCTGGGTCTATGTAGCTGGTGTAGAGTACCACATCATCAGTGTACAGTAGGACTTTATCCTGGCATGCTAGAGGGACACAGTTTAGGAACAGGCTAAAGAGCAAGGGGCCCAAGATTGAACCTTGGGGGAACCCTGTGTTAACATTCAGAATTTCAGAGAGGTTACCAACGATTTTTACTTGTTGTGTTCTCCTGGACAGGTAGCTCTGGAATCACCCCACTGATTCAGGTGATAACCCAGAGCAGGTTAGTTGGTTCAGCAGCAGTTCATGATTGACCATGTCAAAGGCCTTAGTGAGGTCTATGTAAGTTGCCCCCACCATAAGCCCCCGATAAAGTGGAGCATGAATGGAACCTGTGAACTCCACCAATGCTGTTGTAGTACTATGTTGTTTCCTGAAATCATGCTGTTCTGGGCATTGCAACTGGTATTTGTCGAGGTAGTAGACAAGCTGCTCGTAGACAGTACACTCCAGCGCTTTTGAGAGTGGGGGGAGTATGGAGATCGGACAGTAGTTGTTGTGACTAGCTCTGTTACCACTTTTAAAAACAGGGGTGACCACCACTGCTTCCCATAGCTGTGGGAATTTACTGGTTATAAGCAATAGATTTATAATTAATGGACAAATTATCTCTGCCGTTGTTGTCAACCTGGCCAAGGCCTTTGACATTGTCTCTCACTCTCTTCTTCTCAACTCACTCCCAGCAGCTGACCTGTCTCCCTCCTTCACAAACTGGTTCAAGGCCTGCCTTATTGGTAGAACCCAATCAGTTAAGATATTGGATGCCACTTCCCCTCCCCTTCAGGGCTTGGTATTAGGGCCCCTCCTATTCTTTATCTACTTACATGACCTTCCCTCTGTTTGCTCTCCATCCTCTGCAATACATATGTATGCCGATGATACAGTCCTGTATGCATGTGGCTCCTGTCCTGTTGAGGTTACAACCAGCTTATAGCAAGGCTTTGACAAGGTTCAGCTCTGGTTTGCTAACCATAAACCTTTCCTCAGCACTAAAAAGACAGTCTCCATGACCTTTGGCACAAGACAGAGACTCTCCAGGCTTCCCTTCCTACCCACTTTTCACATCCTTGAGGGGACTTTACTTGAGGACACATCCTCCTTCAGGTACTTAGGTGTTTGGATGGACCAACACCTAAACTTCTCTGGACATATTGACGACATCCAGAAAAAATTGCCTACTATTTAGATTTGTGCCACTTGAGAGTCGAGGAAATCAGGGGGAAGTACACCACTTAAGTCTTTCTATAGATACATTAGTGAAAGGAGAAAGTCCAGAGGGGGTATTGCTAAGCTTAATGGAGAAAAGGGAGCATGTGAGGAGGAGGACCCTGTAAAGGCATCTATCCTAAATAGATACTTTTGCTCAGTATTTACTGAAGAGAAGGTAGGGAAGGGCCCACAGCTCAGCATCATGGACACAGGGGGGAAGGAGGTGAGCACTACTCCCTTCACAAAAGAAAGGGTCCTACAAGAGCTTGCTAAGCTCAGGGTGGATAAGGCAATGGGACCTGATGACATACATCCCAGGGGTACTAAGGAGCTAAAGGAGGAACTAGCAGAGCCATTAGCAGAATTGTTTAGTGAGTCTATGAGCACAGGAGAGGTCCCAGAAGACTGGAGAAGGGCTCATGATCCCACTCCACAAGAGTGGTAGCAGGGAGGAGGCGAGGAACTACAGACCGGTCAGTCTTACCACCTCAGTAGTGGGCAAGATTATGGAAGCACTCCTTAAGGAAAGGATAGTGCACCACCTGGAATCCATAGGGCACAGGATCCAAGACAGCATGGGTTTACAAAGGAAGGTCCTGTCAAACTAATCTCATAGATTTCTTTGACTGGGTAACCAGAGTGGTGGACCAAGGGAGCAGTTGATGTCGCCTACCTTGACTTCAGCAAAGCTTTTGACACTGTTCCACATAGAAGATTGATAAATAAGCTAGGTAGGCTCAGGGTGGGTCAAGTTGGTCAACTGGGTGGCAAACTGGTTGACTGGCAGAAAACAGAGTGGTGATAAATGGTATACAGTCAGAAGAGATGCAAGTCACAAGTGGGGTACCTCAGGGATCAGTCCTGGGGCCAGTCCTATTCAACATCTTCATTAGTGACCTAGCAGATGGACTAGAGGTAAGGCTTGTCTGTTTGCAGATGACACCAAGATCTGCAACAGAGTAGATGATCCAGATGGGGTGGGCAGAATGAGAAGAGATCTGGATAAACTAGCAGAATGGTCAGAAGAGTGGCACTGGATTTAATGCAAGAAGTGCAAAATCATGCACATAGGAAGAGAAACCCTGAAGCCACTTATAGGCTGGGAGGGTTGCTAGCAGTCACAAAGGAAGAAAGAGACTTGGGCATCATCATCACTGATGACCTGAAATCATCAAGCAGACCTCTAAAGCAGTAGGTAAGGCTAGGGGGGTGTTAGGGTGTATTAGTAGGGGTATCACAAGTCGTAAGAGGAGGTAATAATCCTCTGTACAAGACATTGGTTAGGCCCCATCTGGAGTACTGCGTGCAGTATTGGAGGCCACACCTTCACAAGGACATTAACCAAATTGAGGCAGTCAGAGAAGGGCAACAAAATGGTGCAGGGACTGCATCAGAAGACATATGAGGACAGATTAACGGAGCTCAATATGTATACCCTTGAGCAAAGGAGGGAGAGGGTGATATGATCGAGACATTTAAACACCTTAAGGGCATAAACAAGGTGAAAGAGTCTAACATGTTTAAATATAAGAAAATAGCAGGACAAGAGGACACAGCATGAGATTAGAGGAGCCGATTAAGGGGAATGTGAGAAATTCTTTTTCACAGAAAGGGTGGTAGATGCATGGAATGGCTTACCACAAGAAGTAGTGCTATGAATACAGTGCAGGGCTTCAAACAGGCATGGGATAGGCATAAGGGAGCAATACAAATGACTATGAATAGATAGGTCACTGACATAGCAAAGGCCGATGGCACATTTATAAGGTAGAAAAAGAAATGGGCAGACTGGATGGGCCTTGCGGTCCTTATCTGCCGTCAACTTCTATGTTTCTATGTTTCTATGTAAGTCAGTAAATGCCTTATGAAAGGTGTTTGCTATGATTTGGGGTCCTGGTTGTGGTTTCTTTAAGATTTAGCATGGTTCAAGGTGTCTTGTTTGGTTTCCCTGTTAGGATCCTGATATTGTCCCAAAAGTTGTGGCTGTCCTCCTGGGAGTTAGCCAGCTCATTTTTGAAGAAATAGCTTTTCGTTTGATGAATAGCCCAGGTACATCTATTTCAGGCAGTTTTATAGTTCTGATTATCTGTTTGAGAGTCAGTGCTTCTAGTTTTATGCCAGATGTTGTCTCTGCTTCATAGGTTCGATGAGGGGTGGAGTGATGCAAGACTTACAAGCCCCACAAACTTTCTGCTTATAGTAGGGGACATATATGTTGCATGCCGCATTGAAGCTCTTGATAAAATGGTCACGTGCTTTATCAATGTCATTTGTAGCATATAGGTCTTCCAGTCTTGCTGACTGAGGTGTGCTTTAAGTGAGGCAAGTTGCCCTTTTTTTAGCATTCTAGATGTGAGTGTTTTAGCTGGGGTTCTGGGGGACTTACTCAACCAGATACAGAGGACAGGGGAGTTATCGCTGTTGGAGTCAGGGAGGACAACTGAGTGGGTTATTCTCTCTGGCCAGTTGGTAATCATCCATTCTAGCAGCGTACTGATTCCAGTATGAAAATTCATTGGTGTGGGAGAGTCCACTAATTTGGCCATGTATATTGAGGAGATAGCATCTTTGTAGGGTGCTGTCTCAGGGGATAACCAGTTTATATTGAAATCTCCTAACACTAGTACCTCCGAGTTGTGGCACAGGTCAGAGAGGTAGTCTATGAGTACTTTAAATCCACTAGACTGTTCTTTTGGGGGAATGTAGACAGAGACACGTGTTAATCCTTTACCCCAAGCACCTAGTAGTAGTTTCATTGCCAGCACTTATACATTATTGCTAGTGGCAAGGTGAGGTAGGACTTAACCCTGGATGGTGTCCTTGATATATACTACACATCCGCCACCTCGTTTACAAATCCTGTCCAGCTTAAAAGAGGTGCACCCCTCCCAGTTAGATAGCCATATCTGTAACCCTTGGTGTGAGCCATGTTTCAAGCACTGCGAGCATGTCTGGTTTATGTTGAGCTACCCAAACTTGTAGCAAGTCAGACTTAGCCATGAGACTACATATGTTAGTGGAGGCTACTGTTATACCACCGTGTTTCTTTAAGGGTTCAGGTGGCCAAATACTCTTTCCTAAACACAAATAGTACCCTATCTGGAAAAGGCTGTCTGAACATATGGGAGAGCTACTATCAGCGGTATTTGGGAAATAATATTTGGCCCCAGCAGAGCCCTACTGATTCCTTGCAGAGCAGAAACAGGCCCAGAAGTAATAATTTTTTTTCACTTTTAGTAAACAAAAATCTCCTAGCAGTTCTGCTGAGAAACATTGAAAATTATCACACGAAAGTGTGAAAAATGTTTCCCTCTCTAGCTTGGGATTTAGAAAATGAACACGAACTGTCAAGATTTCTGCTTTTTGGCTAATTTTAACAAGTGGATGGAAATAGTCTGCCCTTTCACAACAGCTTAGATATTTGTCTTTCTTGCCTGTAACTTCTGTGAGTGCTGTGACACATAGACTGCCTTTAGTAAGCTTCCAAAGTGGCCTCTGATTGGACAGGAAGTTTCAAGAGATCTTGAAGTCTCACCCACTGTTCCAGTGGCCAAATAATGAATAACAAATAATGAATAATAGGACTCCAAATATGAATTCTAAGCCAAATATTCCAATAAGGTATTTGCACACCCCTAATGGTAACTGGGATGGAGGGTAAAGCAGTCAACTACATGGGGGTATATATCATGAAGCCAGGCAAGTTACACTGGACTGTGACAATCTTTTCTTTTTTATTCAGTATTTTATCTCCATTTTGTCCTACTGGCTCCATTCTGGACCTCTCCCCCAGCCCCATCTTCTGGTTTCTCTGGGACTTACCGATTGTCCAGCTGCCTCTTGCTACAAGACCAAGGAGACCAGTCACCAGTGTAGGGCTTGCAGGGGGAACCGGTCTTCATCCTGCTGGTCATGGATCTTTGCTTTGTTTTCTCACCAGGCCCACAACACATACAATGACACGTGGTGTGAGTTTCACCTCTGTGAAGATGCTCCCTGGCATCAAGCAGGCAGAACAATTTCCCTGGTGTCCCAATGTTCTGCCACCTAAAACCTCCATGTGGCATCTTTCTAGTGGGATGCACAGATCCCCCTCTCTGAGGGAGGAGAGCTGTACTTGGGAAGCTCAAACCTCGCTCTGTCTCATGGCTGTCTCTCCCAGTGACCTGTGCCCATTTTCGAACCCAGGATGATGGCATAGCAGGAGGTGAGTCACCCAGTGCAGGTATCTGAGTTCTACCAACACCCAGCAATGCCTTATTGTGTTTATAAAATGGGCTTCTATTTTTAAAAATAGGTACCATTATTGTAATACATATTTTAGCATTAAGTTGTAGTTTATATGTGTTTTTTTTTAGCTAAGCTAGGCCTTCTACCTGCTGGGAATACAGTTAATTAACAGCTTTGCTTTAGGTTTTTTGACCCAAAGTAGATGCCATAGTTGTAGTTCAATAGTTCCACCCCACCACCCAGTCACACACACATAAAGACACAAGACTGTATATCTTACAAAAAGAAAGGTAGAAAAAGGTATGTCTATTTCGTCTTTACCCAGATTTGCTTCTACAGAGAGAGCTGTGAGAAAGAGAGAGAGAGAGAGAGAGAGAGAGAGAGAAAGAGAGAGACAGAGAGAGAGAGGGAGCATGAGAGAGAAGGCTGTTTTTTTTTCCTTAAAGATGTCGTGTCATGCTGTTTTCATTTTCTAGCATCTGCCCCCCCATCCCTCTTGCCACTTGTTCAAATTGTGAGTACAGAAAGCAAAACATGGAGCATCGGAAGAGATTTTACATCTGTTTCAGAGAGGTCCTTTTCATGCTCCTCCCCCCCAGTCACATGTACTCAAAATTATCACTCGCAGTTGGCCCAGTGGTGCAGAGGGCTGAGGCACTATGTACCTTACCTCTCACCAAACCGGCAACCCAGGTTCAGAAACAAGCTCGGGGTGTCAGGGGTTGGACTGGGGGAGAGGATCGAGTGTCCAATGAACTGCTGTCCTCTACCAAGATGGGGATGAATTTCATCTCACTCCTTGGCTGCCACCTGGTGGAGGCTAGGTGGCAGCACCAGAGTATGAGTGATGTGGAAGGGAGGGGCCGCAGTTCTATAGCATGTGTGTACCTCAATGCATACATGCTTACGTGTCATCAGCCACAACCCATTCCCAAAGAGGACCCTTTGTGGGGGAGTCAAGATGGCAGCCACGCTGGGTCAGCCACTGAGAGTTACTAAGAGTTACTAAGACTGACACATTTTAAGTTTTTGCTTTAATTAATTTATAGTTTAAAATTAAAATTTATTTAGTTTTAATTTGTTTTTCGTTGATGGCATTGTTGACCATCTATACGCCATCTGGATACAGTACTGGATACTCAATTTTACTGTTCGTTTTGTCGGGACCAAGGACAAACTGCATAGATTAATCTTTGGTCTGTTGTTTGACTTTTGTCTCTCACCATCTCTTTATTCCGTCAGTATATGTGGAGCTTATTACTTCGTTTGAAGATTTTTTGAAGAACTTTTATGCAGGGAAGGAGTTCGTTGTTGGATCCGTGGATTTGCCTGAGGTGTTTGTAACAGGGAAATGCTCTCTGATTAGCGGGCTTGATTACGGCTGCTTCAGCAAATATGGACTGAGTGGAGATCTGTTTGAGTCCTATGAGGCGACGGCCCCTGTTTCGGTCTTCGACCGGGCAGGAGTTGCCTTGTGTGATCCCTAGGGAGCTGGGGGAGACTGGGGCTTCTTCTAAGCCGCCTTGGGGTTCAGCCGTTGGGCTGACTATTGAGGCGTCTGTAGCCGCTGGTCGTCGACCGGTTTGGGGTGTCTCTGCTTCCTAAGTGAATGGGCTTATGCATCTGCCTGTGACTGTTCCCTAAATGTTTGCCTATTTAGAGTTTTCGATTTGATCGCGTTGTGAGGATCAGCTGCCGGGAACAGTTGGGAACTGTTTTGGTTTTCCTGTCTGGATTTATTCGGATCTCTGCTATGTGATTGTTTGCTGGAGAAATTATCCTGCCTTTTCCTTGCTGGATTCGACCCTCTTCTCATCTTTATCTGGAGCTGCTGGAGAACTGGCTTTTTTGTCCCTGTCCTGTTCCTGGATTTAGGGGTGGTGAGAGTGTGCTGTATATTTATTTTATAGTTACTGCTTGATATATTTTATGAACAATCCCCAATCCATGTGAGAGGTGGTATTGAGGGAGTACATAACATTTTAATATTCCGACAATATGCTAGATTGTAGCACGTGAGAGGTGCTTCATTAAACATAATATAACATAACATTTTAATATTCTGACAATATGCTGGCTTGTGGCACATGAGAGGTGCTTCATTGAACTTTAAAACACAAACTTTGAGTACCCAGTGGCATGTGTTAGCATTGACATTGTGTTTTTGGTTTATTTGATGTTACTTTATTAATATATTTTTGTCATTTGGGATATTTTTGGGTTGGGATTTAATTTGTGATTGGGAGGGATTTTATTTTTATTTTATATTAGACTGTTGTTTTATTTTGCCCTCCCTCTGTGAGAGAGAGTGGAGAGTGTTTTATTTATAGGTTTGATATTTGTAGGTTTTTGTTTTGTTCTTGTTTGTTTTTTGATATTTGATTTGTTTAATGATGGTTGGACATTATTTCCCCACTAGGCTTAGGGAACTATGTCCCTTTGAGTGCCCACCATTGTCATCCGACACCTATTTTAGGTGTCGTGCAATGGTCATCCTGAGGAGACGTGGACGAAGGTGGAGAGCCGGGCCTGGTGAGGGACAGGAAGGGGGAGGGTGGATTGGAGTTTTAGGGTCCAGAAGATGCCGTGGGGTGAAGTGGGGTCAGGATAGAGGTTACTCTTGTCTTGTCCCCATACCCAAGGGCTCCGTAGAAATCGGACAGGTGCCGAGGTCTTTCCCCACAGCTCATCCTGCCTTGGTGGTTTTATGCAATGCCAGATCAATTAAGAACAAGACAGCTATTATTGCTGATCTTGTTAGTTCATCTGATCTGACTTGCATCACTGAGACTTGGCTTGATGAAAATCCGGGCCCTATATTGGCCTCGGTAACTCCAGTTGGGTTCTCGGTGATACACCACCCAAGGCTGGATCGTAGGGGTGAGGGTGTGGCAATTATGTTTAAATCTGAGCTGGGCCTTGTGGATGTGCCATTGGGAAACACCCACTCCTTTGAATATATCCTGGGTGAGGGTGCAGGTTGTGGGATTCTCCTCGTCTACCATCCACCAGGTGACAGTGGAGAACTCCTGCAGGAGATTGCAGACTTCATCGTCGACCTGGTGCTGAGGTTTCCCAGACTGATACTTCTGGGTGACTTCAATGCCTGGGTAGACGACGAACTCTCCCATTTTGGTCAAAATCTCCTCCAGCTGATGAATATGCTGGGCCTGACACAGGTTGTTACCTCCTCTACCCATATAGGTGGTCATTCATTGGATCTGATCTTTCTCTTGGGTATGGAGATCACTGATCTGGGGGTGGAACCAGTCAGTTGGTCTGACCATTACACCATAAGGTTCAGCTTCAGGGCCCCATCCAATAGGTCTGCTCCTATTGAAGTGGTTTAGTACTGCCTTTTAAGGGGGTGTTAACCCCAATGACTTGATGGCAGTACTGGATCTATTGAGCTTGTCGGGTGAATGCATGAGTCCAGATGATCTTGTATTAGCCTATAATAAGGCTGCGGGAGATGCTCTGGACAAAATTGCTCCTGTTCGTGTTCGGCCTCTCACCCCCCGTCCAAGGAGCCCATGGTTGGATGGCTCCTTGAAGGAGTTAAGGCGGGTAGGCCAAAAGCTGGAGAGAGCCTGGCAGAAGTCGGGGCCTTGATGCCGACAGGCTTAGATTGATGGCGCATTATGATAGCTATCAATCAGAAATCACTCGTAAGAAGGCAGAATTCCTGTCCAAAGAGATTTCTGCTGCACAAAATCGATCGGCTCAGCTTTTCTGGACTGTGGACAGACTGTGCAATCCAGTCTGTCTTCAGCCTAGAGAAGCTTTTTCTCAGCTAAGATGTGAGGAGTTTGCTCATTTTTTGGTGGATAAGGTTGTTGGCATCAGGTCTGGCATCGGTCCGACCCCTCCTATGGGGGACTGTGGTGGTCGATTGGAAGTGGCTTGCCCTCAGGCTGTCTGGTTAGATTTTCACCGGCCGGAAGTCGGGGACACTGTGAAGATCATCCAAACAATGCGACCAACTAGTTGTAGTTTGGATCCGGGTCCTACTCCACTTTTAGTAGGTTGTGTAGAAGTTATCTACCCAATCCTTGCAGACATTGTCTGGAAGTCTTTGAAGAGGGTTTTTTTTCCTGACTCCTTAAGGAGGCAGTAGTTCGACCACTCCTTAAAAAATCCTCCTTGGACCCAGATTGTCTAGTTAACTACCGGCCTATCTCTAACCTGCCATTTGTTGGTAAGGTTATTGAAAAGGCAGTTGCGTTGCAATTGGATGATCGCCTTACAGTATATCTCACAATGTCTATGATACTCTCCAGTCTGGTTTCAGGAAAAGGCATAATACAGAGACTGCCCTTGTCCGAATATTGAGCGACCTCCTAATGGCCTGAGATCGAAAAGCGTGTACCATTCTGGTCCTTCTCGATCTGTCTGCTGCATTTGACACTGTAGACCATGGAGTGCTATTGGAGCGCCTGCGGGTCTTTTGTGGGCTGTCTGGTACAGTCCACAAATGGTTTCGTTCTTACCTCACGGACAGGTTTCAGAGAGTTGTCACTGGAATTTATTCATCTGGCGCTCACTCCCTGCCTTGTGGGGTACCACAGGGCTCCATTTTAGCTCCCATGTTGTTTGCAGTATATATGCTGCCATTGGGAGAAATCATTAGGTAATACAGTCTGGTTTTTCACTGCTATGCAGATGATACTCAGCTGTATTTGTCCTTTCTCCCCAGTCAGGGTGATGCACTCTCTGTACTTAATAGCTGCCTTGATGAGATCAGACTGTGGATGAGTTTGAGTTGGTTGAGACTCAATCCGGATAAGACTGAGGCATTGGTTGTGGATCCAGGTCGTCCAGGGATGGTTGTAGGAGTTGGACAACCATCAGGTTTATTACTTGGTGGTATACCACTCTCTACCTCTAAACAGGTGCGAAATCTGGGTGTTATTTTTGATGATGGTCTGATCCTGAAATCTCAGGTGTCATCTGTCATCAAGTCCTCTTTTTACCATCTGAGGAATATCGCCCGGGTGAAACATCTGATTCCCCTGGAGGACCTTCCAACATTGGTCCATGCCTTTGTCACTACCCGTCTGGACTACTGCAATTCCCTCTACCTAGGGCTACCAGGGGTTGATATCCACTGCCTCCAGCTGGTGCAGAATGCGGCAGCCAGGCTACTGACTGGGACTTCTAGAAGCAGTCATATTATGCCTGTGCTCCGCGAACTGCACTGGCTGCCGGTTTGGTGGCGGATCACCTTTAAGGTTGGTTTACTAACCTTTAAAGCTCTACATGATCAGGGACCTGGTTACCTGAAAGATCTTCTGATTCCCTACTGCACCCTGCATCCTCTCCATTCCGCCAACGAGGGATTGCTGGAGATTCCCAGGGTTCGATTAAAGTCATCAGGATCTCGTGCCTTTGCTTTTTCAGCACCAACTCTGTGGAATTCTCTACCTCGTTGGTTGAGAGAATGTCCCAACCGCCAAAAACTTTAAAGTTGCTTTAAAACATATCTTTCTGGATTAGCATATCTCTGTTAGTTGTGGCTGACTTTTAAATGCTTGGATTTTATTAATTTTAATACTTTGTACAGCGCCTTGGCCTTGAAAGGCGCTTTATAAATAAAACTGAATTGAATTGAATCAGGACAAGGGGAAGGGAGAAAGCAGAAAATGGGAAAGTGTCAGCTTAATGAAGCTCTGCCACCCCTGTTCCCACATCACCACACAACCACTGCCCCCAATTTTAGATGTGATGGAGGGAGGATGGCCCTCCCCTTTCTGGCCCCCCTGGGGTGTCAATCTCTGGGGGAATACACGGGGTTAGGTGAGTTGGGGGGATAGGTGCAAAATGGTAGATAGAGCAACAGGGCTGAATGAACTTGCCAAAGCTGACCTGTGTGTAAAAAGTTAAATGAAACAAAAACTGTCACCCACAGGCACTCTCTCGCTCACTCTCTCTGAACAGAACAATGCCAGTATGGATTTTGTTTAATTTTAACTTCTTTCAAAACCTGGAGAGACAGCTATCAGAGAAGAGAGCATTATCACTGGAGAGAGAGGGCTGAATTTCAGTTTCCATAAGCTGTCCTATTTTATAGTGCCTGTGTCACCTCTACACACACACACACACACACACACACACACACACACACCCAACATACTCTTGATCACTCAAACCAGAGCATTTTGGAGATAATAGTTGTTATTTTATTATTTTTTTAATTTTTTGACACTGCCTGCTGTTTTTTGTGACAGCCCTGAGAAAACATGGTAGCTGAGAGCACCACTGCTGACACAGGCTGAACTGGGATTGTGGCCCCCAGTCAGAGTTGGATGACGGTTTGCAGGCAGGTACGTTTCATGAGGGCTGTAAGATGCTCATGTTTATTATATCACTAAGTAAAATAAACTATAGACATATGTCATAGTAGGTTCTGGTAGTGAGGTGCAATGTTATGAATGGATGAATGGGGAGCTGGAAACAGCAGCTGGCCTGGAGAAACAGGCCACAGATCATATTAGTGAGTGGGGAAAAAATGGCTGCCAAACATTATTCTAACATTCAATTGTGCTGTATTATTATTTGAGGTGGCTTAATACCAGGAAAACAGTGAGTAGTACTGCATTCATGCACGGTCAGGTGACTGATTCTAACCAATCAAAATGTGAGGATTTCAGTGCCCATTTTGTAAATTATATTATTAGAAAGAGAAATGCTGAAGTCTGACTGGTTGTCAGCATTATGAGGGCCCTATGTTAATCTTTAATTAATATGATCATAGAGCATGATTACCCAAGTATTGATTTGCCAGGTCCTACATTTTTCAGTGTTCCAAATTTCAGTCTCAGAACCACCATTAAAACTGCTGCTAGACCTATCATAAATAGAAAAATTACAGTGACTTATGTGTGTGTGTGGGAGAACTGTCACCTTGACTCAACAGTTCTTGACAAAACCATTACCTGCTTGCCACCGTTGTCACTCTCTCATTCTTTGCTCATGTGAAACCTAGTAGCACACTATGTGAATTCATCATTAGTTACATGGCAGTGCAGGGAAGAGATGATTCTTGTTGCTTTCCTGCTACTATCTGCAAATGAAGCATGAATTTTTACTAAAAAAATATTCAAATATGGCTGCAGGTTGACTCACGAGTTTCTCGGTTTGTGAGCGAGGCAGCATTTTAAAATTCAGAGCCACGGTGAAGCTTAACAACAGTGCTGGCATTGCAGCTGAGCAGGTAGGCGGAGCTTTCAAATTAACAGCCATAGTGAAATTTAACAATTGAGACAGCTTTGCCAGGGAGTTGGCAGGTGTGGCTTTAAACAGAGCCAGCATGGCCAGTGAGCAGGTGGGTGGGCAGGACTTTTAAATTAATAGCCATGGTACAGCTTAACAACAATGGCGGTATTGCATTTTGGGTATGGGCATGAGGGGGTTCCATTAATAGCCGTGGTGCAGCTCAACATGTAAACCAGAGGTGCCAGTTTGAGAGTGGGCTGGTACATAACTAACTGACTCCATCTCATGCACTCACAGCATGGCCATGTTGAAGCTCACAAACAACTGTGGAAGGACTATTTTATTATGAAGTCAGTTTTATATGACAGAAATGTATTGTCTTCTAGATCCTATTTTAATAATAACAATAAGGTACTCCCAGGGGATATGCTAATGTTCTTGTTAATCACCCACTTACGGCATGAGGCACTTGGCAGCACCTCATGCTACATTACACCCCAAGGTGGGTGATTAACTAGAGCATTAACATAACCCCTACTCATACCATATTGATTAATTAACACATAAAGCAAGCAGGGATCCTGGAGAAGCTGGTATACAGTACTTAATCTAAAATCAAATTCTAAAACAATAGGTATCAGAGCCCGCAACTACAAATTTAGTGGTGATCTATTTAAAACAGACCATAGAAAATATTGGTACACACAAATGATAGTGGAGACTTGGAACAAGTTACCAGAAGTGGTAGTGGAATCGAACCCACTAGCTGGCTTCAAGACCGATTTAGATAAACATACAGATGCAGAGTCACTTCTGCAACCTACCTAGTGTGAACAGACAAGCAATTAATAATGCCTGATAATCTTACTGTTACTATGTATATTACTATAAAACAATATTATGAGCATACAGCAAAACCCAGGTGTGTAACTAAAATCCACATAAACTGGCTTGCATACTTCCAATAGTTGACTATTATGCAACAGCCTCTATTTCCTGGGCTGTGTATTAAAGTATACTGCAGAATCTCTTGCCTCTGTCAATTAGCAGCAAAATATGCCACTTCAGTTAATTTCCAGCAGGAAAGATCTGATTGATAACTAATTGCTGTAAACCTACACAATTTTTTTTTTAGAAAATGTAATTAGGAGAATTCTGATTTGGAGTGACGAATTGCAATGTTATTCTGTGCAATTCTCTCCCTGTGCACATGCTTCAATATTATGATTTTTTATGGTGTGGCAGTGTACTAAATTGAAAGCAACAAATGGCAGCTACATGAAAATGAATGTTAAGAAGACAGCTAGTCAATATGCCAGACCTGCATCATCCAGACTGTCTTTTGCTTTTCACATTCTTAAGCAGACTGACTGCTGATTGCATTATGCCTCAGGAGACAACACAACATGGAGTTTCTAGAAAAAAAAACAACAGACTAGCTAGTCATAGATCCAGTGTCTGTGACAAAAATACAGAAAAGGTGTTCTGTAATATTTAAATGGGTTCAGCCTGCCAGGCAGGCCAAAGGAGCACCAGTATGAATTTTAATTGAAATTTACCTTTAACCCTATAGGGCTTTATGTCATTGATTGTGGTTTAATGCTCACACTCACTATTTGTAAATGCCAGTAGCAAAAAATATGTTTTTAATGTGCATTCTGCATTCATAGTTTCTTTTGCCTTGAATCTTTAATATTATAGATTCCTTAATGTTACTAGAACATATCTGCATATGCCAGACCTTGGAAATTGAAACAATTTTAATTGGTAGGAAATCCTGTATATCCACCCCACATGACAGTGTGAACAAATGACTCTGTTAGTCCAATATCTTATTGTTCAGAGAAAGCCATACATGCATCTAGCTACCAATTATCTTATAATCCTTGAATCAAATATGCTGTCAAAAGTAGTTCCAGTTACTTAAATTGCTTAAATATCAGGCTTACATTTCATGTTTATCTGAAGGGATGGCTAAGCTGTCTAACCACCCTGTGTGATTGTGGTGCATAATAATGAAGGCATTTACAGAGCGTGAATCAGAAAAGGAGGAAGAGGTGGAGGAAAGCAACATTGTTTAGAGATCTGAATTACCAGACAAAGTTATGGGTTCAGGCTCTACTCCTTACAATATTTCATTGGGGCCCCATGTAGACCAGTGTGTGTACCTCCTACATGCACTGAGCAAGCAAAATTAATTAGTTTGGTTGAAGGGGTGGTCTCAGGAGGATGGGTATGGGTATTTGGGAGACTGAAGTAAGTTCTAGGATAGAAGGTTATTAAAGGGTGATGGTCGCATATCTCATGGCGGAACATGCATACCAGGGCAGAAGTTTGAAATCTTCGTCGACCATCACATAAACTGAAGATGGGGAGGCAGAGGCTGGGAGTTCCTTAGAAAGGAGGCAGGGCTGGGAGAGTACCTAGTGGGGACTCTCCAGACATGGAAAGTAAATTAAATTAAGTGATGCCAGTGGTGTTGAGTGCAGACACCAAAAGAGTTTAGAGAAAAATGGGTAGGTTAGAGGTCACATTACTTCAATTAGCTGGAAGGGACAAAATGGAGGAATGAAAAGGTTGTAGCAGGCAGGGACAGGGCAACAGGTAAGGGTAAGGGGATTAAGGGGGAGTCTGAAAGGGAATCAATCTAAATGCCAGGAGTCTGAACAATGAGATCTGTGACCTACAGGCAATGGTGTCAGAGGCTGAGTTAGATTTAGTAGCCATCTTGGAGACATGGACC
Source organism: Neoceratodus forsteri (assembly GCA_016271365.2). Classification (NCBI taxonomy): domain Eukaryota; kingdom Metazoa; phylum Chordata; order Ceratodontiformes; family Ceratodontidae; genus Neoceratodus; species Neoceratodus forsteri. The sequence goes on from CM057458.1 coordinate 563,429,508, forward strand.
ACCAGGAACTGTGAATGACCCCCCTTCCCCACAGGCTTACTGGGCCAGTAATGGAAATCCTGAAGTAGTGAAATCCAAAAGGAACTAAATAACAAAGGAATCCAAGGAGTAAAAGAAAAGAGAGATAGTAGAAAATAGAAGAGGAAATAAGGAAGGTCAAATGGGAAATGGGGGGGGTGGAGGGTGGCAGGACAATCTGGAGAGCCATGTGTGCAAATGCTCGAAGTTAGAGCAATAAGATTGCAGACCTAGAGACCACCATGGCAGAAGTAGACCTGGATACAGTAGCAATTATTGAGTCCTGGTGCAATGAAAACCAGAACTGGCATGTAGGCATACTAGGATATGCTCTGCTCAGAAAAGACTTGGTAGGTACAAAAGGGGGAAGAGTGGCTCTTTATGTCAGGGATAGCATAAAAGGTAAAGAAGTACAGAGAGAACAGAGAGGAGCTTAGGTGCTGTGGGTCACCCTGGAAACATGGAGGGGGGCTGCTATTTGCACAGGAATAATCTACAGACCTCCAGCATGGGGAAGGGTGGATAAAGATATGATGGAAGCAATCCAAAGGATGGCACACAAAGGGGAGGTGTTGCTGGTAGGGGACTTCAATCTAGCGGACATGAATTGGATCTTACCAGCTGCAGCAACAGTCAGAAGTAGGGACATCCTGGACTCACAGCAAGGGGCGTTCCTCAGGCAACTAGTTAAGGGACCCACTCATGGGAGGGTAATACTGGACCTGGTACTGACAAATGGGGACAGTGTTGCTCATGTAACAGTGATTGGCCACCTGGGAACTAGTGATCACAGTATGGTGTGGCTCAGTATAAGCACTGGGTCAGAACTGAGCTGCACTAAGATGAGGGTCCTGGACTTCAGGAGAGCTGATTTTAAGAAAATGAGAGAATGTCTCAGGGACACTCTATCAGGGATAGGAAAACTGGGGTGCGGGGGGAGTTGAGAAAAAATGGGCAAAAATAAAGGGGGCATTGAAAAGGCAACTAATCTCTGTGTCAGGCAGGCTAACAAGGGCAAGAGAAAAAAAGAGACCACTATGGTTTTCTAGAGAAGTAGCAGAAAAAGTAAGGGCAAAAAAAACTAGCATTAGAAGGTACAAAAGAACACAGAAGGAGGATGATAGAAAGAGTTACCTGGAGAAACAAATAATGGCAGGGACAGCAGTTAGGAATGCAAACAGAGGAGAATATTGCTCAATCAGTGAAAAAAAGGATAAAACATTCTTAAGAAATATAAGCGAGAAGAGAAAGAACCAAAGGAGGGATAGTAAGATTAAGAGGGGAAGGGTGGTTTGGGAGGAAGAGGACCAAAACAAAAGCAGACATATTGAACAATTACTTTTGTTCAGTATGTAACCTCCCTGTTACCCAGGGTTACAAGAATCCCAGTTAGACCTAGTGGCAGGCAGGGAAGGCAGCTTGTGAAATTCCAGTTAAATGGATTTCACAGTCTCACTCTGTTCTCAGTCTCAGCTGAGTCTGAGGGATGACATAATTTTAGAACTGTTGCAGCTGCATAAGCCACTTTGGAATGTTGTAGCAAGGGAAGTTAGGATACAATGTTGGGAGGTTTTGAAGTCAGTCTGTAGTACAGTGTTGAAAAGGGAGGAGGTGTGCTGCAGCTGCAGGCCCTCATAGCCCTCAGCTCTGACAAAGAGCTATATTGTTGTTTGAGGTGTGTGTTCTCACCTGAAGAGGAACACAAGAAGAGCCAAGTGAAGTGGTAGAGACCGCTTACAAAGGTTCAGGGCCCCATCTATGCAGGGATGGGGGAAGGATTCAGCCTACTTCTGGGGCAATCCCCTGGCCCGGCTAGAGGAAGAAGAAACTGCCTAAATCTAGGTTCGTGCTGAGGCACCAGAGGTTTTGTTGAAATTTCTTTGAAGAGAAAAAGCCTGTGGGGCACCTGCAACTAAGAGGTGAGTTAGCCGTGCTAAAGGGCCAATGTGTTTTTCACCTGGGATAAGATGAATTTAAGTGACTGCTACTGTGGGGTCAGGAAAAGACAGCCAAGTACAGTTTTAAAAGTTGTGGTAATTGGACTGCTTAACTCTGTGGAGGTCTAGAGAAATGGACAGAGCCACTTATTAAGTATGCTTCAAGTTCAGCACATGTGGGATGGAAGAAACAGTAGATTAAATATGACATTCATTTATAGAGAATCTACAAAGTAAAGTGTTTTCAGATATGAGGTGTTAAAGTCCAGAAGAATGGCTGGGTATGATTTATGGGAGCAAGAGGTGGGAGACCCCCCATCTGGCATGACCAGAGTCACCTCTACGGGTTCGCTTTGGGACACCTGTTTGCTATCTCTCAGGTACTTGACCAGTGCCTGAGGAAAGTATCAGACATAGGATTGTTGAAGAAGATTCCCTAATGGAGCAGAAGTGCTCGTAGGTGGTTTAGAGAGCCACCAACAAATCTCCATGCTATATGGAAAGTGGTCCAAAGGTCTGGCAAGGGAGCTGAGCCATGGAAGGAAGGTAGTCCAAAGGACTGGCAAGGGAGCCGAGCCAGGGAAACTGAAAAAGAGTCACGTTAGGGCAGTGTGCGCTGTGTGTTCTTAAACCTGAGGGCTTAACATTACTGAAGATGTGTGTGAGTTCTGGAGAAATCTACATTTACCAGGAGTGTAGCCCTGTGGGGGTCTGTCTATGCTTTATTGTTCATTGGTGTTTGTGAATAAAAGTCACAGTTTAGAATCCCAACTTCTGGTATTGGACATCTCAGTTATTGCTTCCTGTGTCCGGATTACTTGGGTGCCCCTGTGCAGAGTAGCCAAACCGAATCACCATGCCGAGTGACACCTTTTTCTCCAAGTTTCAGGTTATAAAAATGGAGGCACCGCGTCATAGGACCTAGGTCCCTCAACCTGCCACTAGCCAAGCAGGCAGGGGTAGTAGCCCTCTCAGTTTAGTGCCGACTGGGGGTTACAAGTATTTACAGAAGAACGGGTAGGTAACAGTTCAAAGATAAGGGACAAGGACATTAAAGGAAAGGAGGTGGACACTAGTCGTTTTACAAAGGAGAGAGTCCTCAAGGAACAAGCGCAATTAAAAGTAGACAAGGCAATGAGACCAGATACGTGCACCCTTCGATACTGAGGGAGCTCAAGGAGGTGCTGGCTGCATCTCTGCCAGCTTTGTTTAATGTATCACTAGAAACAGAGGAGGTTCCAGGGGACTGGAGGAGGGCAGATATGGTCCCACTATGCAAAAGTGGAAATAGGGAAGAGGCAGGAAATTACAGACCTATCAGCTTGACTTCGGCAGTAGGTAAAGTAATGTAGTTGCTACTGAAGGAAAGGATTGGGAATAACTTGCAACCAGTGGATTACATGATCTGCGGCAACATGGATTCAAGGGGGGGGGGTCATGCCAGACAAACCAGATCAAGTTATTTGACTGAGTGACCAGGGAAGTGGATCAGAGAGGGAGTGGTAGCTGTGGCCTACCAGGATTTCAGTAAGGCCTTTGACACTGTTTCACATAGAAGACTGGTGAACAAGCTGGGCAACCTAGTAGTAGGCCCAAAAGTAGTAAAATGGGTAAGACATTGGATAAGCAATAGGAGTCAGAGGGTAGAGGTAAATGCGAAGACAAGGTGACAAGTAAGATGCCACAGGGGTCAGTACTAGGCCCATTCCTCTTCAATGTCTTTATTAGGGACATTGTGGACAAGACTGGAAGGGAAAGTATGCCTGTTCACAGACAACACAAAAATCTGCAACAGAGTGGATACAGCTGGGGGTTGGGGTAGAAAAAATGAGGGATGATCTGAAAAAGCTGGAAGATTGGGCAAGGGAATAGCAGCTGGGTTTCAATGCAAAAAAAGTGAAAAATCATGCAATGTGGGCATAGAAACCCAGAGGCAATATACCATCAGGGAGGTATTAGCAACCATAATGCAGTAAAGGGACCTGGGGTAATGATTTCTGATTACCCTAAATTAGCCAAGCAGTGTGATAAGGCAGTGGGGAAGGCTAGCAGAATGCTGAGGTGCATAGGGAGGGGTGTCACTAGCAGAAAGAGGGAGCTAGTATTACCCCTGTATAAATTACTGGTAAGACCCCACCTTGAGTACTGTGTCCAGTTCTGGAGACCCCTCCTCTGGAAGGACATAGCTAGGGTGGAGGTGGTACAAAGTAAGACTACCAAAATGGTACAGAGCCTGCATCAAAAGCGCTGTGAGGAAAAACTCAAGGAACTAAACATGTACTCTCTAGAGGAAAGGAGTGAAAGGGGGGATATAGTAGAAACATTCAAATACCTCACAGGTATTACTAAGGTACAGGAAGGTAGCATTTTACATAGAAAAAAATGGTACAGGACAAGGAGTCATGCTATGGGGGGCTCAGAGGATATGTGAGGAAATACTTCTTGTTGGAGAGGATGGTGGATGCCTGGAACAGCCTCCCAACAGAGGTGGTGGATGCTAAAATGGTAACAGGATTCAAGCATGCATGAGATAGACAGAACAGGACCAGAGAAATAAGCAAAGGAAGGCAAGGGGAAGAGAAGAACGGTGATTGAGTAGGATCTGTGGTGGCACAGTAGGTAGGGAATATAGGGCAGACTAGATGGGCCAAGCAGTCCTTATCTGCTTACAACTTCTATGTTTCTATGTTTCTATTTGGCAGTTCCAGGGTACAGTCAGTACAAAATAGACAAGGGAATGGGTAAAGGGAGTAGTAGCCCTTTATATCAGGGAGCGCTTTGAAGCTACAGAAGATGGGAGCATCACGGACGAAGGAAGGAAGGGGAGTGGAGGTGATTAGGGTACAGTTAACTATAGCTGAAGGTAAAAAGGTAAGGATGGGAGTAGTCTATAGACTACCACAGCAAAAGAAGAGGAATCTAAAAAATTGGGTGAAGAAATTTGGAGGGAGCCACAAAAGAGGACCTAGTGATAGTGGGGGACCTGAACCTCCAGGCTTTGACTGTGATACACCATTGACTAGGAGTCCCAAGAGTCAGGCACTGCTAAATGTGATGCAAGAGAGCTACTCAAGCAGCTGGTTAAGAAAACTACATGGCAAGACATCCTCAGCTTGGTAGTTATTCACTCGAATGTGGTGTGAGATGTGGCCATTAGGGCACAAATGGGGTCCTGTGACTGCAATTCTGAGTGGCTTGAACTGGCTGTGGGTAACTTTGATCTCTCCTGGCGGGTAGTGGTTCTGGATTTCAAACAGCTGGATTTTTCATAGATGAGAGAAAGGGTCAGGGGAAACTTATGGGGATAGATCAAATTAAGGGGGTAGAGGAAAAATGGAAATACATAGATACATAGACAGTGTCGGCAGATAAGGGCCTATGGCCCACCAAGTCTGCCCATTTGAGCTTGTAAGTTCAGTTTATGTTTTCCTAGAAGTCTGTTGCCCCTTACCCCTGACCTCCAGAAGTCCTTTATGTCTATCCCATGCATTCTTAAATCACGTGATTGTTTCAGCCCCCACCATTTCCTCTGGCAGGGTGTTCCACTTTTCCACCACCTGTTCTGTGAAGAAATTCTTCCTCATGTTTCCTCTAAATCGTCCTCCCTCCAACTTCATCCCATGCCCTCTAGTCCTGGAACATCTTTTTCGCTTAAAAGGAGTGTATTCCTGCACCCTGTTCCTCCCTGTAAGATACTTGTATGTCTCTATCATATCCCCTCTCTCCCTCCTCTCCTCCAGGGAGTACATATTCAGTTCCTTCAACCTGTCCTCATAGGACTTGTGATGCAATCCATGTACCATCTTTGTTGCCCTCCTCTGAACCTTCTCTACCCTGTCTATGTCCTTACATAGGTAAGGTCTCCAGAACTGTACACTGTACTCCAGGTCGGGCCTCACTAGTGTCTTGTATAGTGGAATCATTACCTCCCTTTTCCTGCTGGTGATGCCCCTGCCTATGCATCCCAGCATCCTATTTGCTTTACCTACTGCCTTGTCACACTGTTTCCCTACCTTGAGGTTTTCAGAGATGATAACCCCAAAATCCCTTTCCTGCTTGGTGCATGCTATATCCTCACCCCCCAACTGATATATTGTCCCAGGGTTTTTGTGCCCCATATGCATTATCTTGCACTTCTTTGCACTGAATTTCAGCTGCCAAACCCTGACCATTCTTCAAGTTTCTGCAGTCGCTTCTCATTCTGTCTACACCCCTGGTGTGTGCTACTCTGTTACAGAGCTTTGTGTCATCAGAACAGTGAGAAATTCTGCCTTCTAGGTCCTCGCAATGTCACTGATGAAGATGTTGAATAGGACCAGTCCCAGCACTGATCCCTGTGGTACCCCACTGGTCACTCTTCCCTCTGTGGAGTGACAGCCATTTACCACCACCCTCTGTGTCCTTCCGCCCAGCCAGTTACCTACCCATCACACTACTGTCCTGCCCACACCCATATTCCCTAGTTTGTGTAATAGTCTTCTATGTGGCATGGTGTCAAAGGCCTTGCTGAAGTCCAGATATGCCATGTCCATTGCCCTCCCCTGATCCACCTCCCTAGTCACCCAGTCAAAAAATTCAACGAGGTTGGTCTGACATGACCTCCCCTGGTGAAACCATGCTGCCTTGGGTCCTGTAGTCCATTGACAACCAGATGTTCCACCAATCTCTCCTTCAGTAGTGCTTCCATGATCTTCCCCACTACCGAGGTGAAGCTGACTGGTCTGTAGTTCCCCGCTTCCTCTTTGTTCCCACTTTTGTATAAGGGGACTACATCTGCTGTCCTCCAGTCTTTGGGTACCTCCCCTGTTTCCAGTGATCGGCTAAACAGGATAGCCAGAGGTTCAGCCACCACCTCTTTTAGTTCTTTAAGGGCACTGGGGTGCAGCCCATCTGGCCCCATTGCTTTATCAACTCTTATTACTTCCAGTTCTTTCAGGACCCTTTCTCGTGTAAAGGGACTTGTGTCCATTTCTACACCATTCTCACCCCTTGTACTCCCTTCAGACCCATTACCATCCTCTTCCTCAGTAAAGACTGAGCAGAAATACCTGTTCAATATGTCAGCTTTACTGTTGTCATCCTCCATCGTCCCCCATCCTCCCCCTTCAGTCTCACAATCCCTCCCTTTGTCTTTCTTTTTTCACTTATGTACCTGTAAAAGGTTTTGTCCCCTCTACCCACTGATTTTGCAATGTGTTCTTCTGTCTGAGCTTTGGCTTCCCTTACTGACCTCCCTGCCTCCCTTTGCTTCTCCTGGTACTTCTCCCTATCCCCTTCTGCCTGTGTCTTTTTGTATTGCCTGAATGCAATCTTTTTGGCTTTCACTTTCTTTCTACCTCTTTGGAAAACCATAATGGTCTCCTCTTCCTTTTCCTCTTGCTAACCTGCTTAATGCATAATTCTGTTGCTCTTGTAATCCCCATTTTAAATACTGCCCACTGTTCCTCAACCCCTGATTCCTGCTCCATTCCACTCAATGCCTCTTTCAAGTATCTCACCATTTTCCCAAAGTCTGCCCCCCTAAAATCCAGGATACATGTTTTTGTGTGGTTTGGTTCTGCTCTTTCTGTGATTTCAAACCACAATGACTGGTGTTCACTGTTCCCCAGGTGCTCCCCCACTGTTACCCCCATCACACTGTCCCTGTTTGTGAGCACAAGGTCCAGTATTGCCTTCTGCTGAGTTGGTTCCATGACCTATTGCTTGAGGAAGGCACCCTGAAGGGAGTCCAGGATAAATCTGCTCCTAGTTGATGCTGCTGCTGGGATGCTCCAGTCTACGTCTGGAATATTGAAGTCTCCAACCAGTACTACCTCACCCTTGTCTTCCATCCTTTGGATGGCTAGCATCAGCTCCCTATCTGTTTCTTCCTCCTGGGCTGGTGGTCTATAGACCACACCTGTGCGGATGGCTGTCCCCATTTTCCTTTCCAGCATAACCCACAGTATCTCTCCTTCATTTTGTTCCTCCTGGATCTCTGTGGCCCTTATGTCATTTTTCACATACAGTGCCAGTCCTTCTCCTCCCTTCCTGCCTGCTCTGTCTCTTCTGAATATGTTGTAGCCAGGTATGGCCATCTCCCAGTCGTGGTTATCATTACACCAGGTTTCAGTGATGGCCACAATGTCCAGGTCTGACTGCACCATGACAGCCTCCATATCTTCCATCTTGTTGCTAAGGCTCCTGGCATTGGCACACAGGGCTTTCCATGATTTGATCTCCCTAGACTGTTTCACTGTTCTACTCGAGCCCCTTCTTTGGTTGTCCTTTATCCCTGGTTCTCCTTGCTATCTGCCCTTCTGCTGCATTTTTGCCCCTTTTCTGCCTATCCACCTCTTGGGCGCTAATCTCCACCTTTTGCACACTGCTTTGTAGAGATAGCCACTCCTCCAGTTCACTGGTTCCACTGCTAGCTGTGGGGGGTAAGCAAGTAGGTACCCTCCTTGCTGGTCTGCCACCCCCCTTTGCTAGTTTAAATGCTTGTCAATGTAGCATTTAAACTTATCATTGAGTGCTTGGATTCCCCTCCAGGATGGATGCAGGCTGTCAGGCTTGAACAAACCTCCATCCCTCCAGGTGGGTCCCCAGTCACCAATGAATCCAAACCCTTCCTCATAGCACCAGTTCTTTGACCATGAGTTAAAGTTCCTGATGCATGCACCCCTATGCTCTCCCTTGCCTCTCACAGGTAGTACTTCTGAAAAAGTGACAGAAGTAGCTACTTGCTTGAAACCCCTCCCCAATTTCCTAAACTCTTCCTGAACTTTTTCTGGCTCCCCATTTGCCAGGTCATTAGTACCTATGAGGATAATGACATCCAGCTCACCCTCCCGTCTTGCCTTCCCAGTGATCCCCAGGATCTTACTTCCATCCCTCCATTCCATGGCACCTGGTAGGCACCTCACCTCCCTGTCCTCCCCCTCCTGTGTTCCTAGCTGGATTCCTCCTATGATGGAGTCCTCCACCAGGATTCGCTTCCTCCTTCTCTGAGGTTCACTGCTCTCCCCGCTGAGGTCACCTCCTTGGCTAACCTCCACATCTTTTCCTTCCACTTCTCTGGGTACTTCTATTTGGTTGTCCCCATTTGCCAGTGTGGCATATGAGTTCTAGAGTGGAATAGGATCTGGGATGTGCCTCTGCCTGACCACTCTAACCCTCCCTGAGCCCACTGTCACCCAAGTGCTCCTCGTTCTCGGCATCCTTTGAGGCAGTTGCATTGGACTGGGTGGTCTCAGCATAGGGGTGATGGTACTCCTGACCCAGTTTACTTCCACTCTGAGTCTGGCTACCTCATCCCACAGTCCAGAGAGATGCATGCAGATAGGGCAGCACCTCAGTGTCCAGAAGGTCTGCCTGAATATGGCTGCCCCACAGCCACTGCATTGCACCACTCCCTACATTATACTGCAATTATACTGCTATTCCACTACTTGTCTGTTACTGAAGCTCTCCTAGTTCTCTTTTTGTTAATTTACTGTCCCAAAAATCCTGCCGCTGATCCTCAGATACTTTTCTTTTTAAAAAAAAGAAAATAAACCAATAAATAAATAAATGAGTCAAAACACTTGTCATGCTGAGGGTGGGCTTCTTCCCCCTTATGCCCCTCCTACTCCACACCCCTTACTATCCCCTGTGTTTAGCTCCTGTCAATCAGATTTAACAGGGCATATAATTAAGAGTTGGGGGTGAAAATTTGCAGCAATTAAAGACAGCAAAGAAATACACCAATGCTATGTTTTAAATTTTCAACAGCCCAAAAACAATTCTAGGTAAAGATAGCAAATAAATTACAGTGTCACTAAAAGTCCACAATCTAAGTTTAAAAGAAAAAATACTGTATCAGTTACCAGTTACTGTAAAGCACTGAACTGAATATGTTTCCTTCCCCTTCTGGCTTCTAGTTGAAGGGAGCAATTCAGGAGGTGACTGACCCTTGTGCCAAGAAGGCCACTAAAAGAAACAAACACAAAGGACAAATCTGGGTCTTTTGCAACAGTTTGTTTCCTGTGTTCTGTTGAGCACTTACCTGATAATATTTCTTGTTTTCACTGTATTAGCACATCGTAATTTGCTCTGTTTTTCTTTGTTTTTGTTTACATTTCTCCCACCCGCCATGTTGAATTGGAGCCCTCTGCTACTAACCGAGCATGACTCACAGTACTGCACAGGGACAGCATGAATCAGCAAGCACAGGATCCTATAAAAATGTAAACAAAAGGCATGATGCAACTTAAGGGGGGAGCTCAGCTGCAAATTAGGCAGCAGGCATATTTACTGTGGATCCACAAAAATGGAAATACATTTTAAATATCTAAAAAACTAAAGATTGCTAGAAAAAAATATTTACAGATATGGAAACCAGAACTATGGCTGCATGCTTCCAGCCAAAAAACAGAATTTTGATAATCACTTCCTGATTATCTATTACTTCTGCTTTAAAAGTTGTGACAGAATCCGACCTCAGTCCCTTCAGGTGCAGTCCTTCATGTTGACAATAGTCTCTTAAATTCAGAAGGCTCAAGGTAAATTCTTTGTAAAACAGTGTCACTGTGGCTTTTGAAATAGTCCCCAAACTGTATCAACAAGGTTTTTACTCTATCACACTTCTTTGGCTTTACTGAAGAAATTCTGTGAAAAGATGTTGCAGCTTGATGTAGTTGGAGGGCCCCTTTTCAGTCAGCAGGATGTAGATGTTGTGAGGAGAAGTGATGATGTCTTCAGATTTGCAGCTTTACTTCTGTGAGGAAAACTGGTTACACAAGATCATCAGGCACTTGAAGCAACAGGCTTTCTATTCTTGGCCCTGTTCTCACTTACTGCCCTATCTGACCCTACTCTGGGATAAAGGTGATCCCCTATTCCTACACTGTAGTTAAACTAAACTGGTTCTGTCTGGCCTTTTCTTCTTCACCAGGCCTCTTCATACAGACAACCCTTGGCATGGGCACTTTCCTTCTTGGTCGCTCTCCTTGCTTAGACTGACTTCACACTGATTGAGCAGCTCTTTTTATAGCCAAAATCTCATTAGCATTTATAAATCTGTGGTCAGTGAGTGGACACTGACGTGTCCAGCAGCTCAGCACCAATCAGATTCCTCTCTGCAGCAGCATAAGCCACAATGGAATTCTCAGTTTTGAAGCTCAACTGCCTCTCCGAACATTCTAAGCCTTCCCCTGTTTTTTTAAACTTTTGGTCATTTTAAAATGCATATTCTTTGTCACTTAAAACAAACATTTTCCCAAGGGTTAAGCACTATTTCAATATAATAGCTGGGCAGCTGATTTCTCAAGCTTTCTGCTGAATTTATTTCTGTTCACAGTAGCCCCTAGGAAAGCTGAGTTGCTAAGACTACTGTTCTTTTATCGTTAAATTACTCCAATAATCACTTCTGAACACTTTCCTATAATTTTTCTCCCTCAAAACAGTCGTTTCCCTTGTGCTTAGTTAAATCGTTTTTTTCTCTCAGACATTAAATATTCATTTTCCCACACTAAGCTCCACCTCCAGTGTAACTGCCTGCATAGATTAGCTTCACCAAGGACCCACTTTCCCTATTAAGGTTAGTGACTCCTCCATTTTGTATTTTAAGCATCTGAAACTGTTTTTTCCAGCATGTGGGACACTCTTAGGAACGTGTGTAGCAAGTTTGGGTTAATTCTAGCAAACACTGGATTGGCAACACGATATTGAGCATGACAATATTGTTGCAGCATGACTGGCTTTAAATTCTGTTAGTGTCTGCATTAAAGTGCTCCGTTTGTACTTTTGTGCACCTCTGTAACTCTGAAATCACATTGGGTTGTGCCCAGGACTCCTCCAGCCCTACACGCTTATGAAATATATTTATTTATCTATTTATTTTAAATGTGTGTGAGCCTTGAGACCCTGTGCCACAATTTTTATTTATTTATTTATTTAAAATGTGTTGACTGGGTGAGCCCACTGAGAGAATCGGGTCCTTTTTTCAGGGGCAACCTGGGGAACTAAACCTGAGGAACTGCACCCTTGAATGCACAAAATAGCTCCTGAGAGCTGTCTTTACTATGTGTGCACTCTTTACTATGTGTGCACTTCTTTACTATGTCTGGGCTTCCTGAGACCCAATTGCTAGACTGTGCCCCTCTGTATTTTATTTATCTTCTAGGAGCCAGTCCCTAAACATATTCCCTGGTGCTTTTCACCTGCCAACTAACTGAAAAGGGAATAATTTATCTGATTGATCCTGCCTCGAGAGGAGCACATCGTGCAGCTGCCTTTCGGCTTTGTGTGTAGCAGAAGAGCTGTCTTGGCTAAAGCCTAGCTTCCGTATGACTATCGAGAGCCGACTGCCCAGGAGAGCAGCCCTAGGATTTCAAATGGAGTGAGGAGAGCTCTGCTGTGGGACCGACACTCGGTCACTCGCATTTCCTCTCACTCTTGCTTTTGGTGCCTGAAGCACCCACAGCTGCCACTCTGCATCTTAAAACTTTACCATAGCACAGTTATTACTTCTGGAGCAATTGCAAATATTAAATTATTTCTTTAAAGGGACACTGTCAACCATTTTTGCATCATATTATTTTTAGGAAAAAACACACATTTTATGATTGCTTACCTTATCTAAAATTCATTGATGCAGGTTGTTTTATCTGCCTCCTTGCTTATGAGGACCAAAATGCATGATAATGGATAGCTAAGCCCAGTTTTGTTTTGATTAAACTCACTGAAGTACTCTTACTGCATACTTTCCGGACATTAGAAACACCCCCAAACAGTGCAGCCACTCATGATACAATAGTCTCCTCTACTCCCACTGCATTATGAGTGGCTAGATTGTGTTGGAGGTGATCCTGAGTCCGGGAAAGATGCAGTGGGAGATGGTCAAGAAATGTAAATAAACATGTTTTGTTGTGGTAACACCAGTATGGTGGGCAGTAAGTTTTTTTACTTTTTAAAAGAAAAAAAGGATCTGAATCAAATTACCAGCTGCATCAGCAGTCTCTATAGAATATGAACATTTATAAAATGTGATTTTTAAGCTAGGGACACTTTGAGGCCTAAGGGGGTTGACAATGTCCCTTTAACCATACAAAATCTCCCAGACAACTCAGGCATTCCAAATTTTCCAGTGGCTACCAGCATTTGTATAACTTAGCCAGGGCACTCAGTTAAGAGCCCACTGGTTGCTAGCCTGGTGGCACTGAGGGTTGAGGGTTGAGGCGCTGAATGCCACACCTTGTGCTACACTGGTGACCCAGGTTCAGGAATGACCTCGGGTCATCGGGGTGCCAGCGTGGAAGGGAAGGTGGAGCAGGATTGAGCATGCCAATGGGCAACTCTCCTCTCCCGAGGCTGGTGAGGGTGGTTGGCACCCCCCATAGTTCCACTCCCACTGGGTGGAGGTCTGGTGGGTAGCATAGGCAGAAAGGGAGTGGCAAAAACAGTTATGGGAGGTGGATGGGGCTTAACTGGCACCACGGAATGCATAGCATGCCTCCACATGCTTACACAGCTGTGTGCCAGGGTCTCGGGGGTCAGGGGAGAAAACAAGTAAAATACCTATGTGTCCCTTCACCAGTTGGCAGGAAGAGGTGATGGGGACCAAACAGCTATATATATATATATATATATATATATATATATATATGAAAGAGCCCACTGGCCACCAATATAACAAGACAACTATTTTACCATTAAATTCTATATTTTACCACAAACATTTTATGTAAAACTGCATGTGTATAAGAAAACGGCAGGGTCAGGAGTCCTTTCCACTTCCCCCCTGTGCTGCATCCCGCTGTATTTAATTAATGATATGCTCACTGTGTATTTACTACCAAATGTATCTTTAAGTGTAAATCTCTACTGTGGTATAATTATGAACACTGAATCTTTTATCACTGCAAGGGCTACCCTGTATATTTCTGGCAGCTCCTACCAATGTTGGGTCTTGAACCTGCACCCTTGACTATTTATTTTGTAAATATAGTAAAACTACTGGAACAGTCCCTATTCTCTTGGTGGAACAGTTACAGGGGGATTCCATGTCAACTTGGTGCAAGAAAAAAAATTGCGGTCAACAACAGTGTAGTCTATTTGTTGCATATATAACGCATGCATTGTGAAAGCAGCGTACACACTGTCAAAGTAGAGCACTGGCGGAGTTCATGCAGAATTGATATATGAGTCGTGTGTGTGTATGTGTGTGTGTGTGTTTGTGTGTGTGTGTTGGTCTCAGTATATAAAATCCTATTCTTGTTGATTGTAGTCTCTTTTTAAATTACGATATTAAAATGGTGCACGGTTACGGTTTATGCCTGTCCTCTCTGCTCTGCTCCCCTCTAATATCTTTCTCATATGCTACAGAGTAACAGTCAATTACAATATTAAAAACAGTGCACAGTTACTGTTTATGCCTGTCTACTGCACTCTGTTCTGTCTAATGTCTTGCTCATCTGCTACAGTGTAACAGTGTAACAAAAGGTCAGACTGTTAAGGTGGACTGAAAGAAATCCCCATGTTATTCACTTTAAAAAAATTAACTGTGCACTTAAAGTAACTGTGCACTGTTTTTAATATTGTAATTGACTGTTACTCTGTAGCATATGAGAAAGATATTAGAGGGGAGCAGAGCAGAGAGGACAGGCATTATCGGACAAGTCAGTCAGATGTGAATGAATGAATTCATTACATATCTGACTGCTCTTAGCGGTATGGCTGCAGGCCCATTGGCTCATGCTCTGAACCAATGGGCATGCAGCCCTACCAGCTGTCAGTCAGCAGGCAGCAGGGTGTCAGGCGGGTGGGGTGCTGCCGCCCGCCCGGCTGATGATGGGGGCGGGGTGGTGGGGCGCCATGGGCGGGTGGGGTGGGGGCCACTAGATCACCAGGGATATCATACTTGGTGGGGTAAGGATGCCACCAGCGATCGGGCTACTCTCGGTCCACTGGACCACCAGGGATATTGGACTTTGGGGAGGTCTGATGCCCGTGATCGGGCTACTCAGGGTGGGGGTGTTTCATTTATGCCCTGATCGGGCTACTGGGAGTTATGCCTACGATCGGGCTACTCGGGGTGGGGGGACACTGTTCTGCCACAATCGGGCTACGGGGAGGAGACACTTCTGCCTGCGATCGGGGCATGGGGGGGCGCCGCCAGGAGCGGTGGGAACAGGTCGAGGGCCACCCACAGGTGGCAGCTGCTGTGTTGTGCCCTGCAATGTGGCAGCTCACCTGTGGGTGGCCCTCAACTTGTTCCTTTTTTTTGTCTCAGCTTTGTGCAGGCGCAGGTAGGGGTTGCGCCTGCATAACTCTGTACTGCCCGGCTGAATATCGGGCTGTGCAGTTTATGCATGGTTCCTCCCCCTTCGGTTGCGCATGCCTTCATTATCATTGCGCTGTTGCTCAGCATAATTTCGGGGGCACAACTGCCTCCTGCTGAATATCGCAGAATGGCGCATTTCGGACTTGTGCAGGCGCAACCCTATTGCGCATGGCTCAACTTTTTTGAATATCTGGGCCAGTGAATATAAAAAAAGGAAAAAATGTTAAAAACAAGCACAAAAATGTAAGACATGAGTTCCATGCACACATTAAACTTGCAGCTTGAAATTATGTGATGGAGAGAGGTAGATTCATATGCAATGAGTAGTCAGTTCCATGCATACATTAAACTTGCAGCTGGAAATTATGTGCTATGCCACATAGATAACCATACTTGTTGTATGTGCCATCATCTTGCACCAATGCAGTAATGTGCTTAGCAGTGTCCTGATACTTTTTTCTCGAAACAGGTGAATTCTGGCCAGTAATTGTATTTCTCAGTTTTTAGTTCATTCATATTTTGTTCTGATTTTAATGCCTGAATAAATTTCCAAAGAGTTGGGTGACTGGCACCAAGCAGGTTATTAAAACTTTGGTGCTATTCCTCCACAGAATTAATTGTCCTTGGCAGTCCACCCATAACCACACTATAACAATTCCAGAATTAAGTTTGGAATAAGAACCTACGGTGACCACAATGACCCACTGGTTGCCCAATCCTAGTATCCTCAAAATAGTCATCTAGAAGTGTCAAAATGTCATAATTTTTTTTTCACAAAAAAATTCCAGCTCTTCATATTGTCAAAAATAGTGAGCATGTTAGAGGGTGGCACATAAGCTAATGCTGGTAACAGGTGGATATGCAGAACAAAATCCTCGTTGGCCACATACATCTGATGAATCTCTGGCAATTCTTGTATCTTCCTCCAAATTGCCTGGCAGAGGTGAAAGAAACAGCCTCTTGTTTCAGCAGAGGAGAGTTCAGTAGCAAAGTCTTTAACTGCATCCTGCTCAAAATCTGTCATGTTTAAGTCTGGGGCACAGCTGGGGCCTCAGAGAATTTAGCACAGTCAACGCATGCCCATAGCTTTCAGATGCCCTTCTGGACATAATAATGTACATGCTGGGGATGAGAGTGCTGCACCAGACACCATGAATGGTATCTAACTATGAAAAAAGAGGTGATGTAGCCTTGAAGGTTTCATCTGCATACCAATGTTTACAAGACTGCATATATCTATATTCCTCACAATGGAAAAAATAAGGAACCTGTCTTCAACACTGCAGCTGTCATACACAGGAAAGGGGCTCCACGATCTGTCAGTGTGTACTCAGGTAATATTAGCAGTTCAGAGAAGGAGGTTGGCAAAACTGGAGCAAAAGCACAAAAGACCTCACTCAAATACAAAAAAGGACTGGATAGTCCACAAAACATGTACATCAGTTTACAAAGCAGACTTTATTGTAGAAGGCACAGGGTATAAACCCACAGGGTAAAAAAGAAACACCCAATGATCGTTTCACCCACTTGCATGTGCTTTTTCAAGGGACCTCACACAAGTGGGCAAAACAATCATTGGGTGTTTCTTTTTAACCCTTTGGGTTTGTAACCTGTGCCTTCTATAATAAAGCCTGCTTTTTAAACTGAAGTATATAGCTTGTGGGCTGTCCAGTCCTTTTTGTATTTGAGAGAGGTCTTTTATGCTTTTGCATACATGTTGTTTTGACCTTATGCTCTATGTCCTCCCGGCAGCGGCTTTGTTTTGGATTTGCGACAACACTAGATGCCTAGCAAGCATGCTGCACAGTTCATTTCATGCAGGCAAAGGAAGGAAGTTTTCCAGCAACTGCAGGGGACACTGTGCTAGTGGCACTGGCCACAATCTGATGTGTTTCCTTCTGTGTACTGTTGCTCATTCCTTCATTTCTGTAATGACCTGCTGTGCAGAAATGGAGCCTGTATCTGAAACATGGCGATGCTCATTCACCAGCCCAGTAATTGAATCATTGCTGGTGTGACACCTCACAGGATATTTACAGGAATCATACATCACACATTTCCATTAAGTCTTTCCTGAATAAATCCTCTCTTTTCTGTATAGGTATCCGTTATGTGTCAGCAACTGTTGGCCCCTTTGACTACACAGAAACTGCAGGGGCATGACTACCACAGACTGTAGTACTCCAATCTACCAAACAAGGAGACCACATCACAGTATAAGTAGCTTTTGTTTGATTATACCAAAAATAGCAATTAGGTACATGTTGGTCAGTTGAAACAATGTTCCCCCCCAATGGTTCCTTGTTGTATAATATACACACTCTCACACACACACACACTCTCTCTCTCTCTCACACACACACACACACACACACACACACTCTGTCTCTCTTACAAACACAGACACACACACACACACAATCTCTGACTTCATCTGTCTTCTGCCCTCTACCTCCCTTAACATAGTTCTTTTTTGTGTCCGTTTTGTTTATACTTTACAGCTAGTCTTTGACCTGATCACGTCTACCACGCTTCCCTGGCACGCTCCCTTGTAGCTCTAGACATTTTGTCCTGAAACGGACAAACGGCAGGATCAACCAGATATTTTGCTGGGGAAAAGGCTGGATCAACCAGATACATGAAACAAATAGGAAAAAAAAGGATGGACGCGTCTTGTTTCGGAGGCTCCACGGGACGCGAGAGACAGAGCTGCCATGTTTGTAAGACAGTTTAGCCCGCCCCCACACCGAACATTATCCAATGAGCGAGCGTCATCAAATGAGTGACTGGGCACGTGAATGTCGTAATAACCAGCCGGTTATTATGGCAAATAGCAACTGGTTCAGCCCATATGAAAAATTGCTGACCAGTAATTATATGGTTTTCATATCATTTGATAATGGAATGTCATAAAATGTATGCACGATTATATCTTTACACTGGTTGACCCCTGGTGACCTCCTAATTTTCCAAATGAGCCAGTGTTTAAATGTTTCAATATTTGTTGATGCCTACACACATTTACAGTATTTATAGTTTGTACATGTAACAGTTTCACTATCATATTTGGCTGTTTCTTAAAAGGCTATTGTTAGTTCAATGTGCTTATGCAACTTGATAAGATGTATGCTTGTGTGACTTAGATACATTGTGGCTGTTCACCTCTCTATCCATGGGATATACCACCCTATAGGGGTACGACAGCAAGGAACCGTAGAGGAGGGTCCAACCCCTATAGGTGCCACGAGAATGATTCCCTTGGCTAAATGTAGCTTAGGAAGAAGCCCCAAAACAATACCCAAAAAGGTGTTGAGTATCGAAGAGACGAGAAATCAGAATATATCGAGACCAGAAATTAAAATGATCGATGTAGCTAGGAAGGAGAGGAGAAGAACAATATATGATGAAGAAGATGAACAAAAGGAAATCTGACAAGATGCAGAGGGCAGACTTCTTAAGGAGAGAGGGAACAGCCATCATCCAACTTCATCCAACAGCAGAACCTAACTACAGAACCTATGAAAGCACTAACACTGTCTAATATTATGACCATCGGCACAGAGGAGAGGAAAAAAAACCTTTGTGAGGAGGAAAAATCTGGGGATCCAAGGCCTAGGTCATCTTCCCTCCATGCTGAAGGACATTTAGTTAGCGACGGCTCAGCTACTGCAATTTAGAGTCAATATTGAGGGAAGAGGAAAAGATTCCAAATTAGATGAAGCTCTTGCCCTGTTCTTCTAACAGGAATGCTAATGAAGGTTATGAACCATGTCTAGGTATGGAGTCAGAATGGATGGGTGGAGGCTCAAGATGAATATACGAAGTTCGCTGATAGAGGGAAGCTTAGAAGGTCGGCAAGGACCGTTGAATGGGAACAAAAGATGCAAAGGGGTGAGGCAAAGATGGCCCAGTGAAGCCCGCAGCCTACGATGAGATTAGAAGTCAATGCTGGAGGACAGAATGGTGAAGAACAAATGAATGAGAAATGATGGTGGAATGAAAGCCATGAAGGCCTGAATGGTGGAAGTCGAGGAATGAAATGGACAATGTACGATGATGAAATGAAGCCTAGAAGGCCGGTACAGTTAAGGTAAAATATGAACTGGATGACGTCCAATGATGGAGGGAAGCCTTGAAGGCCAGAATGGTTAAGATGAGGTATGAAGTGGATGATGCACAATGCTGGAGAGAAGCCTTGAAGGCCCGAACCGTTTAAGGTGAGGAATGAAATGGATGATGTATGATTATGAAATGAGGCCTAGAAGGCCTGTACAGTTAAGGTGAAATATGAAATGGATGATGTACAATGATGGAGAGAAGCCTTGAAGGCCAGAACGGTTAAGGTGAGGTATAAAATGGATAATGAACAATGATGGAGTGAAGCCTTGGAGGCTGGTACAGTGAAGACAAGGTATGAAAGGATGAAGGACGATAATGGAGTAAAAGCATTAAAGGCCGGTACAGGTAGGGTATGTAAGAGGGCAACTAGGGTATAGGAAGGATACATTTTCGGCAACAATGGATGGTTGATATGGAGTGGAAGATATACAAGTGGAGTGGTCCATGAATGTAGGACCAGGGTAAGAGGAGGATATGAATAGGTATGGTGATAGCAGGATAGGGAAACCCCCCCAAAAAGAAAGCATGGGATCAGGAAGGAGAAGAGGTGAAGGACATGAGTCATAGAGGAGAACAACAGGGCAAAGCCCATAGCCAATGGTCGGAGTATGAGTATGAGTAAGCCCTAGGTATGTTGGTGGGTATGATGGTGGGTAAAGTACAGAAAGATTAGGTTCAAGAATGAATGGAGGTTGACAAGAATTAGATGGAAATACAAGGCGAGTGGTCCAAAATGCAGGACTAGGGGAAGAGAAGAGACAAATAGGTATGATGGTGACAGGATAGGGAAACACCACAAAAAGAAAAGAGGAGATGAGAAAGAAGAGGAGGCAAGGGACCACCAGCACTGAGTACCAGCAGAGCTGAGCAAGAGAAAATATGCTAGGAATAATAGGCAGCAAGCAGCTCAAAATACCTCAGTATTATCCAAAAAGAAACACCAGAGCCAATGCAGCAAAGGTCAAGGTAGCAATAGGCAAGGGTTGAGAGAGAGGAGGAAAGGGTGACATGAATGCCAGGGAGATGCATCAGAAAGAGAGTTGAGAGTTTCCGGGTGAATGCCACAACCAGTGGGTGAGGTATGAAGAACCTAGCAAAGGTAAAGCCAGCAGCAGGGAATGCAGAAGAAGGAGGTCCGGGGTAGGGAGATGCATGGGTTTATTTGGACAGCTGTGCTAAGCAAGCAGCAGCACAAGAGGAGTTATCACAGCAGTGTAGAAGGTTAAGAAAATATAGAAGGCAAAGTAAAATTACACTTACATTTTGCAGATACTGATGGTAGTAAAATGGGAGATGCAGAACAAGCAAGAATTCAGAAAGGAAATAGGAGCAGGTGAACGCTGTCAGTCTCGTGTGGTACAATCACTGCAGCAATGAGGGAGGCAAGGGGAGATTCAGTGAAATGCCTGAGCATGCTCTGAGGTGGCCAGGTAGAGATGAGGAGTGGAGTGCGCCAAAGGCTGCAGGACAAAGTACAGGGTGTCTCTGGAGTGAAGCCAGTGGTGTGGAAAGTGATCGAAGGGAAGAGGCATAGATGAAGAGCAGCAGGTAGAACAGACTAACAAAGGGCCACAAGCAAGTGGCAGTGAGGGAAGCAGGGAAGAATGGGGAGCAACAGATGAGAGAGGAGCTACAGCACGAACGAGAATGGAATGGGTGGGAGCGAGGAGAAGGAGGGGCTCTCGGGAACCCTGCAAAAGAAAAGCACTGTATGGAGCAACATGAAGCAGGCTGCCAATGTCGGTAGCGTACCAACCTTTTGATGTCAGAGATTTAATGCACCAGTAGGCAGGGTTAATGCAAGGGACAAGCGGCAAAAACCTGGCAAAATTAGTGTGATATGGAGCAAGCCGGCGGCCAGAGGTGACCTCAGGAAGATTCAGAAAATGGGCAGAAGCAGGGAGTGAGGAAGAGTGGCGCTTCCAGCCACAATGAAGAAATGAATCCTGGAACAGTCCAAGAGGAGTGGCCGTTTAAGGCCTGATGGGGATGTGACGTTGTTGCTCCACCCATTGAACCACAGGCATAGGCTTACAATTAAGAAGCAGACTTCGTCAGGTGTAGAAGGCTGGAGCTAAGATTCTGTAATGCCTAGTAATACCTAGGATCATATTTTTACACTGGCTGACCATTAGTGACCTCCTGTTTTTCCAAATGAGCCGGTGATTCAATGTTAATATATGCCCCCAACCCCATGGTTCCATGCCCGGGTTTCAGAGAGGGAATAATATATGCTAATATATATTCTGAGAGGGTTTCAGGGAACATTTCCTGCTTGGGTTTCAGAGAGTCATATTTGGCTGTGTTGCACATAATTAATCATTTTTATCTGTTTTAAGTAACATGCTGTTTCTTTCTGTTCATTTCATTTGTATGCTCGATTTTGACCGTGCTGTAATAACCGTGCTTAGTTGTATGCACAGAATTTACATGATACCCATCAGCAGAAAGAAAAAACAAATCACTAGAAAACAATAAAGTCCAAACAAGCTGTTATAATCTAGCGTTTCTCAGTTTTTCATTGTAATAGAGAGTTGCTCTTTAAATCAGCAACTGGTAAATGTGCAGTGCCCTGAAGGAGTCCTGATGTGTCTCAAAGCAGCTGCCTTGTGGGACATCGAGGTGTCTGGAGAATAGCTTGAGCAGTCCATAGCTGCTTGGCCACAATGGTGGTGGAGATCAGGGATCTAATCCTGACATTCAAAATTTTATTTTTCTCCTGTAATCCAACTCCAACTCAGAGTTGATTATTTTAGTTAAGGGTGGGGGGGGGGGCAGAGTCCTTACTAAAATTAGTGTTTGGGCTGGTAGCAGTTGTCAGTGTGCTTTGTAACTGCTACCAGTGGCATTGCCTTTACTTGCCGCATTTGTTCTTGCCACTGTTCTGCATAGTGCTGTATGGAAGGTGTTGTTATTGACAGCACTGTTCATACATGTGCTATTCAGACCTAGTGACCGATAATATAATGGCATTAAGTTACTAACTCTGATAAATCTCTGCTTCTTGAGTGAAAAGTTAGTTGTTTTTGCCCCAATATGGTGCAGCATTGCTCACTGCACTTTTATTGTTTTTAGTATTCATCCTATGAATTCCCATATGCCTTTCTATTAAGCGGGTTAAGGTTTTACTGCTGACTATGGAATAACACTGCTTTTTATTTGATGTACTAGTGGCAAGCGTACAAATGTGCAATAGTACAATGAATAACAGGAAGCAATGCTTCAATAGATTAATACAGAAAACAACTAACGATTCTTTCTAAAACATCACTGTAGATGGGCTCCCATTGTCTGCTTACTTTTTTACATTGACTGTTGGATCAGGGGGCTGAGCACCTAGTGTTAGAATGGTGGGTTGGCAGCAATGGGGTTTGGCTGTCATTGTTTGCTTACTTTTTTTAATTTACTGGCTGACACTAAGTTTAGGGACTTTGGTGTCAGAATTGGGGAAGTCTGGTGGCAACCGGGTTTTGCAGCAAGTGGCTACTTGCTTTCATTTTAGTTTACCACCCTACCCCATAATTGGGCACCCAGTGTTGGGGGCAGCAAGTGGCGCTGTGGCTTGGCTCCTGGTGACTGTCTAGCTGCCTGAATCAGGAGTCACCCAGCCTACCATGCCCACCAAACCAGAACTATATTGCCATTGCTTGCAAACTGCAGCACAGAAGCACCCCCCCAACCTAGCAGTATAGCTAACTTTAAAAGACCTGTACTTTGCTGTGCTTTTTTCATAAAATACTAGAGCAGTCTGGTTGGTAATGAGAGAGTGCAGCACCAGTTAGCCACCCTGCCTAGCCAATAGCTGCAGCACAGACTCAGACCCTCAAGTAAAAGTCCTGCCAGTAGCAAAAACAGCCAAGAAAGAAACTGTCTGCAGAACCAGAATGACAAGGTTCTGACTGCTTGTGCCTTTTCTTTTTGTTAAGGTAAGTGGATGGGTTTATTTGAAAATGTCTCAGTACTGTGGGGAGAGGAGGGAAGAGACTCAAAAGAGAGAATGCATGGCCCACGATCTCCTGGTCTGCCACTGCACATGGCCAATCCACTGAGGACCATTTTGGTACGTGGATACCTGCTATAAAGGTTTGGGATGGCCATTTCCTCTTATTTGGGTGATGGGGAAGGCTTTACTTCTCCTGCCCTGGGGGAAATTACTTTGCTTTTTCTGATAGGGGGTCCTGATTCTCCTGGCTTGGGGGGGGGGTGAGGATGGCCCAGCTTCTTTTGGCTTGGAGGAGGGGTATCTCCCTGTTTCTCCTGGCTTGGGGTGGCCCTATCTTCTGGGTCATGTGGCCCAACTTCTCCTACTAGAGAAAGCAGGTGACAGGGCCATTCCCCCTCCCCAAGCCAGGAGAAGCAGAGCCATCCAT
The DNA here is from genome assembly GCA_016271365.2 of Neoceratodus forsteri. Taxonomy (NCBI): domain Eukaryota; kingdom Metazoa; phylum Chordata; order Ceratodontiformes; family Ceratodontidae; genus Neoceratodus; species Neoceratodus forsteri. The sequence continues at coordinate 563,453,255 of CM057458.1, forward strand.
CGCAAGACAAGAAAAACCGGGCCATCCATACCCCCACCCCCAAGACAAGAGAAGCAGGGCCTTCCCCTGTAAAAAATGTAAATAAAATAGAATTTGCATTTTTATTTTTAGAAACATAGCATTCATCATTAGTTCAAATACTCCAAGAAGCAAGCATGAATATGCACATATGCTTTTCATTCCAGTTGCAATAGGTTAGAAATATAAAAACACAGAAGTTGATGGCAGATAAGGACTGCAAGGCCCATCCAATCTGCCCATTTCTTTTTCTACCTTATGAATGTGCCATTGGCATTTGCCCTGTCAATGGCCTATCTAGTCATACCCATATGTATTGCTCCCTTATGCCTATCCCATGCCTGTTTGAAGCCCTGCACTGTATTCATATCCACCACTTCCTGAGGTAAGCCGTTCCATGCATCCACCACCCTTTCTGTGAAAAAGAACTTCCTCACAATACCCGTTAATTGGCCTCCCTCTAATCTCATGCTGTGTCCTCTTGTCCTGCTATTTTTCTTATATTGAAACATGTTAGACTCTTTCACCTTGTTAATGCCCTCAAGATGTTTGACTGTTTCAATCATATCACCTCTCTCCTTCCTTTGCTCTAGGGTATACATATTGAGCTCAGTTAATCTGTCCTCATTTGTTTTCTGATGCAGTCCCTGCACTATTTTGGTTGCCCTTCTTTGGACTGCGTCAGTTTGGTTAATGTTCTTGTGAAGGTGTGGCCTCCATTACTGCACGCAGTACTCCAGATGGGGCCTAACCAGTGTCTTGTAAAGAGGGATTATTACCTCCCTCTTCCGACTTGTGATACCCCTACTAATACACACCAACATCCTTCTAGCCTTACCTACTGCTTTAGTGGTCTGCTTGGATGATTTCAGGTCATCGGTGATGATGACGCCGAAGTCTCTTTCTTCCCTTGTGACTGCCAGCAACTCCCTTCCAGCCTATAGGTGGCTTCAGGGTTTCTCTTCCCTATGTGCATGATCTTGCACTTCTTTGCGTTAAACCCTAGTTGCCACTCTTCCGACCATTTTGCTAGTTTATCCAAATCTCTTCTCATTCTGCCCACCCCATCTGGATCATCTACTCCTTTGCAGATCTTGGTGTCATCTGCAAACAGATAAGCCTTACCCTCCAGTCCCTCTGCAATGTCACTAATGAAGATATTGAAGAGGACTGGCCCCAGGACTGATTCCTGAGGTACCCCACTTGTGACTTGCATCTCTTCTAACTGGATACCATTTACCATCACTCTCTGTTTTCTGCCCATCAACCAGTTTGCCACCCAGTTGACCAACATCTGACCCACCCTGAGCCTACCCAGCTTATTAATCAATCTTCTACGTGGAACAGTATCGAAAGCTTTGCTGAAGTCAAGGTAGGCAACATCAACTGCTCTCCCTTGGTCCACCACTCTGGTTACCCAGTTAAAGAAATCTATGATATTAGTTTGACAGGACCTTCCTTTTGTAAACCCATGCTGTCTTGGATCCTGTGCTCCTATGGATTCCAGGTGTTGCACTATCCTTTCCTTAAGGAGTGTCTCCATAATCTTGCCCACTACTGAGGTAAGACTGACTGGTCTGTAGTTCCCTGCCTCCTCCATGCTACCAATCTTGTGGAGCGAGATCACATGTGCCCTTCTCCAGTCTTCTGGGACCTCTCCTGTGCTCAGAGACTCACTAAACAGTTCTGATAATGGCTCTGCTAGTTCTACCCTTAGCTCTTTAGTACCCTAGGATGTATGCCATCAGGTCCCATTGCCTTGTCCACATTGAGCTTATTGAGCTCTTGTAGGACCCTTTCTTTTATGAAAGGATTAGTGCACACCTCCCTCCCCCCTGTGTCCATGGTGCTGAGCTGTGGGCCCTGCCCTACCTTCTCTTCAGTAAATACTGAGCAGAAGTATCTATTTAGGATATATGCTTTTACATGGTCCTGCTCCTCACATGCCCCCTTATCCCCTTTGATCTTTCCCTGGCTTCCAACTGTAGTGCCTAGCCAGTGCCCCGGTAACCAACAGAAGCTGGAGCTGCCACTGTTGCTAGATTTACATGCTGCAAAACTAGATTGAACAGAAATAAAAAATGTAAATTTGGATGTGGACATTGTACAGAAAAATTAAATGAAAGAGGTGAGGAATTTGCTAAAAACTCTGCAAAAACACAATGAGCCAGATATTCAAAAGGGTTGCGCCATGCGCAATCAGGTTACACCTGCGCAAGTCTGAAATTGCTCCATTCTGCGATATTCAGCAGGAGCAGTTGCACCACTGAAAACATGCTGAGCAACAGTGCAATGCAAATGAATGCATGCTGAACTGGAGGGGGAGGAACCATGCATAAACTGCACAGCCCGATATTCAGCTGGGCTGTGTAGAGTTGTGCAGGCACAACCCCCAACCCGCGCCTGCACAACTTTGAGCCCCAAAAAAAAGGATCAAGTTGAGGGCCACCCACAGGTGAGCTGCCGCATTGCAGGACACAACACAGCAGCTGCCACCTGTGGCTGGCCCTCAACCCACTCCCTGTGCCCCCTGCAGCCCGATCGTGAGCAAAGTGTAAAATGTCCCCCAACCAGCCCGATCACTGGCAAAGTGTAAAAGTCCCCCAACATATCCCTGGTGGTCCAGTGGACCGAAAAGCCCGATCGCGGGCAGCAAATGGTTCAACACAACCCCCCCTCCTCCCGAACATATCCCTGGTGGTCCAGTGGACCAAAAAGCCTGATCATGGGCAGCAAATGGTTCAACACAACCCCCCTCCTCCAAAACATATCCCTGATCGCGGGCAGGAGTAGTAGAAGCACACCCCAAACACATCCCTGGTGACCTAGTGTCCCCCACACCACCACCTATGAAGCCCCACCCGCTCCCCTGCGCGGCCGTGAGCGGCAGCATCCCACCGCCTGCCCACCCCACGCCCGCCGACTGACTGCCCGGTGAGAGCTGCACACCAGTGGTGCAGAGCAAGAGCCAATGGGTGTACAGCTCCTCACATCTAGACAATGAATGAATACATTCACAAATCTGGACTGCCTTGTATGGTATGGGCTGCAAGCCCATTTGCTCTTGCTCTGCATCAATGGGCGTGCAGCCCTACTGGGCAGTCAGTCGGTGGTGGCGGGGCAGCAGATGGGTGGGATGCTGCCACCTGCCAGCTGTGGGGAGCGGGTGGTGGGGCTTCATGTGTGGGTGGGGTGGGGGACACTAGGTCACAGGGATGTGTTCAGGGGGTGTTTACTACTCCAGCCCGCGATCGGGTTTATCGGTCCACTGAACCACCAGAGATATGTTCAGGGGGTTGTGTTGAACCATTTGCTGCCCGTGATCAGGCTTTTCAGTCCACTGGACCACCAGGATATGTTCGGGAGGGGGGGTTGTGTTGAACCATTTTCTGCCCACGATCAGGCTTTTCGTCCACTGGACCACCAGGGATATGCCGGGGTGGGGAAGAGACATTGCTGCCTGCAATCGGGCTGGTGGGGGATTTTAGCTATGCCCGCTGATCGGGCCAGTCGGGAGGGGGGACTTTTCTGCTGTTGCCTGCGATCGGGCCAGTGGGGGGTGGTGGGGGGATTTTTCACTCTTTTGCCCATGATCGGGCTGTGGGGGGCATCGGTACCTGACAGCTGCTGCCTGGCAGGGCGCCAGGTGCAAGTCCTTGGGGACTGGTGCACCTGCATGCTAATGGCATGCAAAAGGAGCCATAATCAGATGCAAATGACCCCCCACGCCTTGCATGAATTATGGCCCCATTTGCATGTCACCTCTTGAATATCGGAAATTTGCACATGGTGCAATGGTACTGCGCCACCGCAAGTTGACTGCACCACTCTGACCACTTGCGGTGGCGCAAGTTCCACTGCGCCATGCACAGTGGCTGTGGCCAAGGGGTGATATTCAAAGGAGTTGCTCAAGGGTGCAACTCCTTTGAATATTGCTCTGGCCACACCCCTGCACAACTATTTTGTGCAGCGCAAGGGATTGCACCACAAAATAGTGCAGTTTGAATATCTGGCCCAATGTCTTTATGATACTGAAGAAGGAAATAAAATGTCAAAGTTTATGTGTATAAAAGCACACAAGAAGGGTGAAGATTAATGACCCGCATAATCAAAGGTTAAGACTCAAATGTATTGCATGGAAATCTGAGAACAGGGGGTGTTGAAACCATTAAAATACCAGAAAAGGCACACAACTACATTAACTATCTAATTATTATAAATATCTTAGTTTTAAAGACACGTTTTGCAGGAAATCAAAACATATACTACAGAATCAGGTAAATATGCTAGAGTGCAAGAAAAGAAGTGCCACTGAAAATAAATAATCTTTTCATTGTTTATGGAAGTTAGCTGTTCCATGGCTAGTTATCTTACATGCCCTTGAAATAATGAATGTGTTTCAATAGAAATTACAGCCATCACTGCCTTAAGCTCTTTTAAGAGGTACAGTTATTTAAGGGGTTCTAGAAACAGTGCTATATACAGCAGGCAGGGTAGAAGGATGCAGCTGTTTACCAAGTTGGATTCAAATGGTAACATGTTTCTTGTACTCACTGAAGCACTACAAGATTGGGGAGGAGAGGTGAACCTCCAGAGCATTTGTTTCTTAATCCCTAGGCTGCTGAAAGAACTAGAATGAATCTATTTGATTGAGCTCTGGATAAATGTTCAGTCTGCAGCACTGCAAGGGTTAAATTGAAGGGCTGCAAAGAGGTGGAAGGATCATTTGAAAACTCCAAAAGGAAGTGTTCTATGGTCTGAATCCTGCAGCTCATTTTTAGAGCTGATGCAATAAGGCTGCAGGCTTCACCTACCTGCAGCCCTAAAAAGGAGCCAAAGTCAGTAACTGGTAAATGTACAAACATGTGGAAGTGTCCTGTAGCCTCTCAAAGCAGCCACCCGATAGCATACTGGGGCAGGCAGGAGAACAGTCCTAGTAATCCATTCAATATGCTATCCAAACCAGTGCTAGAGTTTATGTCTGCTTTTCTCCTGCATTTCTGTCAATGACTCCAGCATGGAGAAAGTCCATTGCAGGCTGTATCACAAAGTCCCACATCAGCAATTTGGTGACTGAAGTAGTTGTTAGCCACTGGGGGTATGGGAGGGTAACCTTCCAGACTGCTGTAGACTGATGACACACAGCTGTGTTCCAGAAAATCTCCTCAGAGGTCACCAGTGAGCGCAGGTGCACAGCTCTGGCCACCAACTGTGAGGTGGTCCCAGCTAGAGAAGGACTTTGAGTTTGTTCTACACCCACACTGTACCCATGGACTGCCCCCCCTTATCTATTATAAGAGAAGTTGAGTTACTTATCCCACAGCTGGAAATAATAATCAAGGACAATGACTGGTCACTGGGGAAATGGTAAAAGCACATACAGCAAGCAGGGTTAGAGCAGTCCCAATGAAGCAGCACAGCTATTGACTCTCCAGACTATTGGGACCTAGGCAATACTGTATCAGTTAGCTAAGCAGTATGGTTCCAATTGAGCAGTCAAGCAAATGGGGGGGGGTGCTCCATCATGGAACAGGGCAGGCTGCGCCAACACTCTTCCAGTACAATTAAGCATGTGTTAACCCGCTCCTCTCACCCATCACCATCAGTACCAATGAACTGAAAGCCCTGATGGAAAAAGTAATTAAGAATGGCTACTTGCTGGCTTCATAACTTGTCAACTGACCTTGTCCCTCCAAAATTTAAAAGATCAGTACTCACTGTGGACAGAGTCAAACAAAACAGACTGCTTCTTCCCTCCTGAAGGTTTGAAGCAGCACTTTGATTTCTGCCAGGGCTTGATCAGATTGGTGTTTTTGGTCTGAAATTTTCAAGGTAGAAAGGCTTTGGCCCACAGGTGTTTACTTTGCTGATTTGGTGAAAAAAAAATCAGTTTTAAAGTTATTGAGCTTTTAAATTTCAGGTTCTCAGCATGCCCACAGAATACATAAAACCTGGAAGCGAGTCATGAAAAAGGATTTAAAAAGCAAATCCCAACATTTTAAAACTAAATAACTTTATACAGGTTAATATTTTTTTTACCAAACTGGCATGGCAAAGGAAACATCTGTTTGCTAAGCCCTTTCTACGATGAAAATTTCAGTCCAAAATTCTAAACCATCTGGCTGCAGGCAATGGCAAAAAACAGCAACAAAACACTGTTTAGTGGACATTTTTTGTATCATGGAATCTGGAAAACTGCAAGCAAGTTCCAAAAAAGGATTAAAAATACAAGAAAAAAGAACTTTGAGGGTCCATTTTCCAATGGTTTATTGCCCCACCTCATGTACCCGGTACAGAAAATGTTTGCATCCTAGCCAAAATGTAATTCTGTATAACTGCAGTGCCATTCTGCGCCACAGGGGCCAAAACCATTTTGGTCAGAATTTGAAAACTGACAGCCCTGACATATATAATGTGGGGTAATAAGAAGGCTATATTGAAAATTTGGGGTCAAAATATTTAAAATTTCCAATGTTACAAGTGTGCATAACAAAATTGCAATGAACGGGCATAACTTTGGCATTTTCAATAATTTTGACCCAAATTTTCAACGTAGCCTTCTTATGACCCCACATCATGAATAAGATCAGGAAAAATTGTCAAATCCCACCCTAAAGGTCATTTCTCCAACTGACCATGTAATCACCTTTTGGGCAGGAGTTGCATAATGACAGTCATATTGTTCATGAAGTGGGATCCCCAAAACATCATGTTTAAAATTTAGTGTAAAAATTTGAAAAAATAGCTGAGTTATGCATAACAGTTGAACCCCCCCCCCCATTGAAATACATTTAACCTCATTTATCTTAGTTTCTCATATCACAGTCACTGGTTCCAGCAGCAAGATGTGTCTTTGATTGGGATAGTGGATCTCAAATTTGAGACCTAGTCAGGTGAGTGAAGGTGTGTGGTGGTGTACTGGGGGGTGTAGAGTGCTGAGTGGGATGTAGGGGTGGGGTATGTCTGATTGGCAAGGGGCTGTTCTCTTATTTTAGGGAAAAAACATCAAGGAACGTGTTCTTTTTTTCATGAGTGGAAAGCAATCGGCATCTGGGGGGATGCCTCTAGACACCATGGAAAAAAGGAAACAAAAGAGTGAGACTAAATTGAAGGGTGGGGGTGATACTAGACACCAGGGAACAAATAAAACTAAAGGGAGGCATAAATCAGAGGGTGGTCGTGCCACTATACACCAGGGAAGAAAGAAAGAAAAGGCAGGAGCATAAATGGGAGGTGTAGGGGGTGCCACTAGACACCAGGGAGAAAAGAAAGTAAATGTGGGGGCTTGGAACAAAAGGGATGGCAACTGGAGTGTGGGGGTGCCACTATACACCAGGAAAAGGATTTAGATCAACAATGACAGATTCAGTGATTTTTAATACATTTTCAATAGTGGTGGTGGTGGGGTGGGGGGATTGTGCACAACTACATTATGTCCGTGGAAAATCAGCTTCATGCCAGACCAAAACTAACCACGTAAAAAATGTGCTGAACAACTTCTAACATTTGCATTTGTCTTGCCCATATGATAATATGACATGACACGTAAATACCAATAGAAACATAGAAACATAGAATCTGACAGCAGATAAGAACCACTTGGCCCACCTAGTCTGCCCATTTCCCTACCTGATGGATAAGCTGCAGATTCTAGTTAATCAACAGCTTACTTCCTCCTATGCCCCACTAGAATTGCCTTATGCCTGTCCCATGCATTGTTGAATTCTCCCACTGTTCCTGACTCCACAACCTCCTCAGGAAGGCTGTTCCATGCATCCACAAACCTCTCTGTGAAAAAATGCTTTCTAACATTACCTCTGAGCCATCCCCCATCTTCAAATTGTGCCCCATTGTTCTCGCACATCTCTTCTTCTGAAAGATGCTACCCTGTTGTACTTTGTTAATTCCCTTGAGATACTTGAACGTTTCTATCATGCCCCCCTCCTTTCCTCAATGGTATACATATTAAGCTGCTTTAGTCTCTCCTTGTATGTCTTCTGGTGCAGACCCTGCACCATTTTGGTTGCCCTCCTCTGAACAGACTCCATTCTGTCTATGTCTTTGTGGAGATGGGGTCTCCAGAATGGCATGCAGTACTCCAGATGGGGTCTCACTTACTGTCTGTACAGAGGGATAATAACTTCTTGTTTTCTACTGTTGATGCCTCTCCCTATGCATCCCAGTATCCCCCAACCCTCCTTACTGCCTTCTCACATTGCTTGCTCACCTTTAGGTCATCTGATATAATTACTCCTAGATCTCTTTTAATTTTTGTTGTTGTTATTAACTCACCCCCCATTGTGTACTCTTCCCCTGGGTTTTTGTTTCCCAGATGCATTACCTTGCACTTCTTTGCATTGAATCTGAACTGCCACATATTTGACCATTCCTCCAACCTTGCCAAGTCCCTTTTCATCCTTTCCACCCCACCTATAGAAACATAGAATGGCTTGCAGAGTGTGACAGCCAGATGCATGACAGGTGCTTCAGCTTGCCAGTCTAACTGTAGTGAAAAGAGAGAAAACTAACATATATTACTGAGCACTCATCCATATCATTATTTATTAGAGCCTGGACTCACAGTAGTATTTGGCATGTAGTCAGTTCCTGTCAGCAGCAGCCTTCATGCAGCAGATATAAAAACATGAGTGAAAATCCACTCCAGCCATCCTTGCAGTCCCACCATGAACCCCAAATCCCACTTGCCCAAGAGTGTTACATACTGTATTTATCATGCATTCCATAACTATTCACTGCTAAGTATGCTTGACAGTTATACATTCCTCCCAAATGTACCAAATAACTCACTATGACACATAAACCAAAACTATTTACACTTGAAGTTTACCTTCCATGTATGGGGCATTCAAGGCTTATAGCCAGCAGCTGAAGGCTGTACAAAGCCAGCCTCTGTGTCCTGGGGTGCTATGGCTTACTCCTGCAAACCTCTGTCCTGGCTAGTTCTTCCACAACCTTTCCCAACATTAACAGAAGAGAAAGAAAATGTCAGATCAGATGATGAAATTGGCCAGCACAGCCCTCATCCCTTTGAGCTTGTCAGCATCTGGGCAGAGAGTGGCCATATAATTCTAACTTCAGAAGTGAGCTCTACCAGAATTACACCCATAGTATGGCCTTCCATGTAACACTCTGTCCTGGCAGTGAATGGCCTACATGGCCAATTGGTTGGACTCTGAGCTGAAAGCCTAGGGCAGCAGCCAGGGTTGTTGCTTCGATGGACCTTACAGCTACCATAGGGGAAATCCTCCTCATCCCTGGGGTACTTATGTTTGTTTGAAACCTCTACACTGGGGGACTACTAAGAGTTTACCCTCATATCACATCTGAAAATATATTAACATTTCAGTAAAACATCACACAATTAAAGGAGAGAGAAAGAGAAGAAAAAATAAAGATAGGAGAACCAGCAAAGACCAGACTTAGAACCTGGACCAGGCACTGCAGTATTTCATTGTTAATTTCAATAGAGTATGCGACAAATATGCCCCAATTAAAAAAAGGAAAACTCAAGGGTACTGCAATGGGTGGATAACTGGTGAACTACTGGAGCAAATGAAAGAGAGGGATAACCTTTGGGCTGAAGCAAAATCATCCAGGAAAACACAAGACTTTCAAATCTATAGGGCAGCCAGAAACAAATGTACTCAACCTATCAGGAGTAGTGGTGGGCTAAGTGGATGAAATTCGCTCCGCGAAGTGATTCGCATAGTATCGAGAAATCCATGAAGTATTCCGCAACATGAAGTGGAGTATTTCGCATCATGATGAGGAACGCGAAGTCCATTGAAATCAATGGCTTTGCACTATTCTGCCTTCCCCAAACCACTTCTCCACCAATTTTAAGGCAAAGTACATTGAAATCAATGTACTTTGCATCACTATGCCTTGCTATTGAGCTCCAAGGTGAATTTTGCAATGCTTCATGGAATTGCAAGTCACATGGGCTCTAGATTGTTCTGCATAGTCTCAGTTCTGTGTAGTGTGTGTGTAGTGGAAGATGGAGACAGTTTCTCCGGAGAGCTCTGCAATTCAAATCCTCTAAAAGCTGATAAAAAAGCCTTTTGAGCCATTTTGTTTGCTCAAAATTTAGTACATTGATTATAGGAAATCCTCCTGTGCTCATATCATCGAGTGTTTATTATTTGTGTGTGGATTTTTGAATGTTAATTTAGAACAGTCAGTCTGTGTACTGCAAAGTGTGCTTTGGGGGAAGGGTGTATCTGTGGTGTAGGTAGATTAACTGGGAGAAAAAAGCAGTCTTTCTGTTTTAGTTATATTTGTCTTGTATAACTGTGTTAATGTACACACAGTAATATTTTCAGCAATTCATGAAATATTTTTGCTGATGGTTGTGGTGCAGCAGTGTATAATTTTAGTTTGTTTAAAACATTTGGTTATATTACTAAAGGTTTTCAATTTGGTACGCATTACTTGTAGTGTGTGTATGTGAGTGTGTGTGTGATGCATGCCATTAAATCAGGCACCTTTTATTGTGCTACAGAGTAATTGCAGCAGTGTGAACTTGCTTTCCACCGCACCTGCATGAATTTTTTATACTGCTTTGTGGTATCTTTACTGGTAGTGGACTGTTACCGCCGTGCACTACCCCCCAACCAGCAAAAGGTATTCTTTTCCAGATGTGGATTTGTGACTTGTGAGCACTGGTTAGGTGTTGTTGTGCCTTTGTGTCTACATCTCTTGAGTGTGCAGTGCAATATTAATCTGTCTATGCATTTGCAGTACACCATTAATTCTGGGAGTCTTTGCATTTCTTGTTATGCTCTCATTTCACTTCGTCAGCACTGGAGAATTTTCTGGACACAAGACAGTAGCATTTTGGAGATGCACATTAATTCTGGTGACTGTGTGTGACCACTGCACGCATGACTGAGTGCACCATTAATTCTGGGAGACTGCATTTCTTCTTGTGCTCTCATTTCACTTCATCAGCACTGGGGAGTTTTCTGGACACAAGACAGTAGCATTTTGGGGATGCACATTAATTTTGGTGACTGTGTGTGACCACTGAATGCATGACTGAGTGCTCCATTAATTCTTGGAGACTTTGTATTTCTTGTCGTGCTGTCATTTCACTTCATCAGCATGGGGGAGTTTTCTGGACACAAGACAGTAGCATTTTGGTGATGAACATTAATTCTGGTGACTGTGTGTGACCACTGCATGCATGACAGAGTACACCATTAATTCTGGGAGACTTTGCATTTTTTGTTACCCTCTCATTTCACTTCATCAGCACTGGGGAATTTTCTGGACACAAGACAGTAGCATTTTGGGGATGCACATTAATACTGGTGACTGTGTGTGACCACTGCATGCATGACTGAGTGTGCCATTAATTCTGGGAGACTTTGAATTTCTTGTTGTGCTCTCATTTCACTTTGTCAGCACTGGGGAGTTTTCTGGACACAAGACAGTAGCATTTTGGGGATGCACATTAATTCTGGTGACTGTGTGTGTGAGGGGCTGCCAGTATTGTTGTCACTTCACCTTACTTTGCGTTAAGGCAGAATGACAACATGAAGTAATAATTATAAGGCGAAGTGAGCCTTTTGAATTGGCCACTCCACATAACACAGTGACAACGCAAAGTGCCCAGTTCACATTCACTTCACTGGCAAAATTTAAATTTGCTGCATCTCTAATCAGGAGCGCTAATGCTGTATATCACAGAAGCCAACTAGAAAGGAACTGGGGGGATGGGAAGCGATTTTGGGAGAACCGAAAGGATCTCCTGGGTAAGGATAACAAAGAGCAACCATTTCTGTTCAATGTAAATGGTTCAAAAATAAATTATCCATTCACCATAGCTGAGGAGTTTAACATGGCCTTCACTAACTTAAGTTCGGTGCTACCAGCTGACTACTTAAAGCATTCCGAAACTGACCTGGACAGTGAACACTCGATGACAAAACACCCAAATTTCTATTTTAAGTGGGTCACAGGACAAGAATCCCTGGGCTATGTAAAAAAAGTCTTGGGAAAAACTAGACAAGGAAGTGACTCCTTTTACATGGAATTGGTTGCGCTCGTACTTCATGTGATCTTAGTACCCATCTCCAAAATATTTAGTAAATCTCTAGTACTGACTAGATTTCCTACTATCTGGAAATGAGCACTATTGACACCAGTACACAAGAATGGAGACAGGACTTGCACAGCTAATTACAGGCTCATCTCCATCCTCTCCCCACTGTCAAAGGCAATGGAGAGAATAGTGGCCAACCAAATTATGGAATACATTCAGAAATACCAGCTGCAATGTCCCCAGCAGCATGGTTTTAGGAAAAACCACAGCACCACGACAGCCCTGGTTGACTTCACTGACTACGTCCATAAGGCCCTAGATGAGGGTAAGATGGTTGACTCCATCTTTATTGACCTCACTAAGACCTTTGATACGGGCAACCACTCTCTCTCCTTCTGAAGCAACTGCAATCACTCGGTTTGGTCCCTAATGCTCTCCTTTGGTTTCAGGAGTACCTGTCCACCAGGTCACAAAGGGTTAAAATTGGCCATGAGATATCATACTCTAAAACAGTATCAATGGGAGCTCCTCAGGGCTCCATCTTAGGCCCCCTTTTGTTCAGCCTGTTCCTGAATGTCCTCCCTGAAGCATGTACCAGTAAAATTATATTATATGCAGATGATGCTGCAATCCTTAGCAGTCACTCTAAAGTGGCGTTACTCCAATCTGAACTGCAGTCCACGTTCCATAAGTTGGAAAAATGGTTTAGCTCCCAAAACGTTTACTAAACAATAAGAAAATGAAAGTAATGCTCCTAGCCAGCCCGCAGCTAAAAAGGAGGAACCCCACATTAACAATCACCAATAATAAATCAGAACCTTTCAAACAGATACACTCCTTTAAGTACCTAGGCATTAGAATTGATGACACGCTTTCCTTTGGACAACACACTGATTCAGTCATCAAGGCTGTAAATGCTAAACTGGGCATTCTGTACAGGCACAGGAAAAGCCTCACAACTGATGCATTGAGGATCGCCATCTCTAGCTCCATTATCTCAGTAATTGATTATGGCCTGGTGGTTAATGGAGCTGCCAATGATACGGAACTAAAGAGGGTTGAAACAGCCCTACATAAGCATGCAGGCTGGTGATTGATGTGAACCACCTCACACACACTTGTTCACTGTATGAGCAGTGCAACCTGCTGCCACTCAGGAATAGGTTAAGATTTCATACGTGCCTTCTGGGGAAAAAGCCATGCTTGGTGATACCCCTCCATGCATTGCTGATCTGCTATCCGTAAACAACACCAGTTACAAAACCAGAGGGAAGAAGCATAACATGCTCAGTGTCCCCTTTCAAAGAACAGCCCTGGGACAAAGGTCCTTCTCATACAGAGCATTGTTCTGGCTCGATGACTTACCTATGACCACGCACAAGGCCACAAGCCTAAGGATCTTCAAAACAGAGTTGAAACAGGTCCTTGTTACCAGGAATAACCTCCACTGCCAGCCTAGAAACTGTGGCCCCACTAAGATCAACCTGAGCCTCTCACCCTTAGTCTTCACTGCCCATTGGGCTCGGCATGGGTGACCCAGCATGCATTCAGCTAACAAACTCTACCATCATGCCAAGCAAAGTAACCCTCCTGACTCAGCACTTAACCCCTATTCCTCCCCTCCCTCACTCTCTCTCCCTCACTCCCTCTCCCTCCCTTTATCTCCCTTTCACTCTCTCTCCTCCCTCCCTTCCCTCTCCCATCTCTTCCTTTCTCTCTCCTCTCCCTCCTCTCTCCAATCCCCTTCCTCTCCTCTCAGAAATAACTCTCCCTCCCCCCGTATTGACCTTATGCCCTTCCCTTTCTGACCATCAGCATTTCTGAAGGCACTGACATGGCCAAATCTGGTCATTCTAGTAGCCTCTGCTTGTATTAGCTGAAGCTCCTTCTGAAAAGGCTTGCTCTTATCTACTTATGTATTTCCTAGCAGTCCCCTCAAGCACTACCTCTGTTGATTACATTGTAAGTCATGTTCTTTGTTGCAATTGCATTTATGTAACCTTTGTAAAGGTTGTTTCTAAATAATTAATTAAATAAATAAACAAATAAAATAAAAAAAAACATTGTAACTATTACAGCATAGGCTCTACAGCCAAACCTAATGTACTACAGAGAAACATTTAACTCCAGTATCTCAGATTTAATGTTCTCCTCCCTTATATATGGGCATCATCAAAACTTGCTAACTTCAGAATTGGGGTCTTACATACTGTCATATGGCATTGTGAGGGGGCAATCTGTGGATATTAACCCATAGATGAATACCCCACTACAACAGATAACTGCTTAACGTTTTCCCTTGTCAGTCCTTGTGTATACAGTTGTCCTGCCTTGTCACACTATGTATTGAGCTCATCGTGTGGGGAAGGGACCTAGGTAAGTTAGGTCATGTATGGGATTGAGTGAGGGAGCCCTTTGTACCTCAGCTTCCTACCCCTAGCCATCACTTCAGAAGGCGATTCTAACTGAAACAAAGTGCAGAAGGGGGCAGCTCATGGAAGAATGCCAACTGGAGCCACACTAAACTGAAACATACAAGCCAAAATAGAATGAGAGCAGGCTCAATACATGAAAGGAGATAAGGTCCACTTGTTAAGACACACTAATGCTACTCTTTAATATTAAAAAACAGTAAAAAGAGCACAACAAATGCTCCAGTATATCAAGGAGTAACACCCCCTTCCTTTCTGCTTCAACGTTTCACGCCGCACTGGTGCTTTCTCAAGATGTCAGCACCAGGACAAACACATGTTTAAATAGCCCTAAGTGTCATTAACCATCATCATCATGATTCCTATACTTTAAGGTGCAGTCCATCATTTTCTATTAATATGGCATGTGCTTGCAAAACACATACTGTCACTACATAATGATACTAAAGGTTATTTACAAGTTCATAATACACACTCATTACCTAATAATGTTGCACATAAAATTAAAAATCTCATATCACCCAAATCTTATATATATATATATATATATATATATATATATATATATATATACAACTACCTATACTACAAAGTGCATCTATGCCACATTCTCATCTATCTGGATATGTATCAAACTGGATTACAAATGCAATCCTTTCTAATAAGTCTATGCCTACCTCATATGCAAAAAATGTAAAAAAATGCTATATACAAATATTATATTACACAGAAGAGTTAATAATAAATATACTGTGGGATAAATATGAAAGTTCAATGCTTATCAGAAAGCATTCCTATTCAAAACTACCAAATAAAACTCTTATCTACGCTTCTTTAAATGTTGGACTGTGCCTTTAAGTATAGGAATCCCAATGATGGTTAATGACACTTAGGGCTATTTAAACATTTGTTTGTCCTGGTGCTGATGTCTTGAAAAAGTGTCAGCACGGCGTGAAATGTTGAAACAGAAAGGAAGGGGGTGCTACTCCTTGATGTACTGGGGCATTTGTTGTGCTTTTTTCTACTGTTTTTTAAAATTAAAGAGCAGCATTTAGTGTGTCCTAACAAGTGAACTGTGTCTCCTTTCACAACTGTAATGAGCCCGGTTTCATTCTATTTTGGCTTGCATGTTTCAGTTTAGCGTGACTCCAGTTGGCGTTCTTCCTGAGCCACCCCTTTCGCTTTCAATTATGTGACTTGCGGTGTGCTTGGAAGAAGGAAGGATTTGATGGCATCTGGAGATACAGAACAGCCGAGTACAGTGAGTAGCACCCCCTTAACCTCAGTTCCTGCTAATCCTGGTGTTGCCATATTTGCTAGTGGAGCTGGAAGCTCCTTAGTCGATATCTTATTTTTGTAAGGATGGAGATACTAACCCGCTACTGCAGAGCAAAGTGGGTCAGACTAAAATAATTACAAACACTCTGTTAAGAACAGATACTGTTTTGGATATTAAAACAGCATACAGTATATCCAACTTTAGCATACATCCTTAAAACTTAGATGTCTATATTGGCAACATGTAACAATGCAAGCATATTTGGAAGTTAATAGAGGGCCATGTGGGCTGCAATTAGTAAAACAGCCCAATTTTGAGTTACAGCAACTCGACTTCCTAAGGGACTGGCAGGTACATCTGCTAGAGTCAGCAGCAGGATTAATTTAAATAATTTTAAAACATGGCGCAATAACAGAGAATGAGATTAAACTGGAATTAACAAAATTTGAAGAGTCTTTTAGTAAGTTCAATTCGCATTCAGAATATGAGATGTATAAACAAAAATTGCAAAATACTTTGAAAAATCAAGATGAGAGACAGAAAAGAGTGAAAAAATAGAAGTTTGAAAGAGACAGAAGGGATTATGAGAGGGGAACTATATTTGCCTGGCCCAAAAAGCACAATCTTGCGTGTCCGATCCTTAAAAGAAATACGGGTGCAGATGTGTATACCAGCACTTCTGGATCAGAAAGTAAAAGTCAGTCAGATGCTAATGATTATTCCCAAATGAGAGATGAAACATAGATATTAAGACAGCATTTTTTATCGAGGGTTCAGCAGCAACAGATGGGAGATCCAAGGCAGGGGTTGGGAGAAAAAATGCAAACTTATGTGCAGCAGTCACAGGAGTCTCAGACACAAGTGAGTTAAGATGGACCCTCCCCCCCACAATCAGGAGGCACTAGTTCAGAGAATGGGAGTGCAAACAACCCCAGCTATAACCCCAGCTATAACCCCAGCTTCCACATAAGTTCATGTAACATTTCCCATATTGCCCATTATACCACAGAGAACAATACGCAGAACTCCCAGGATAGCCAGGCTTGCAGACGAGGTACCAGGAGGGGTACTCATGGAAAGGGAATAGGAAAGGCAAAGTCATTACAAAGGGATTTGGGTACCAACATCAACAACAGCAGAGGCCAATACAGTGGGAGAAACAGGTGAAGCAATGGGGGAAACTATAGACACAAAAGGAGGGGGTAGCAACATGATTAGAGAACCCCCCAAAACATACAGCCTTTTGGATAAAGTAATAGAGAAATTACTTGTGATAGATATACCCTCTCATATTCTAACAGAAGCTGAAGAATCAATTTTAAGCAAAGGACTGTCGTTTATACCTACCAACAATAGTAAGGAATTTGACACCATTGCTGATTTAAATTGCTTTGCAAGGAAGCTGAACTTGAAAGTTTTATTTTCAAAGGAATAAGAAAATGGGGACTCACAAGAAAGTGCAGATGCAGATGAGAACCTGGAGGGAACACACGTCTGGCATTAAAAAAAACGATGAACATGCCAGCCATGAACCCCATAGTAAACGTCTTTCTAAAAAGGTGTGAACAAGATGTGGCAAATCTAGATAAAGAATTACCAGCACCAAGGTACTTTAATTGCACCAAGGTTGAGAAGGAGGCAATTAGAATTTAGTAGAAGACATGGTGATGGAGCCTGAGTGGATGCTTGTTACTCTTGATATACAATCTTTGTATACAAACATTCCACACAATGAGGGTTACAGTCAGTTTATGATGCTCTGAGTAAAAGTACTGTTTATTGTAATTAATTCATTTTGTTTGTGGTAGATCTTTTAGAATTAGTGTTGATAAAGAATGCGTTCCTGTATAATGGCCAGCTGTAGCATCAGATCAAGGGAACAGCCATGGGGGTCACTATGGCCCTCAATTACACCAATATTTATTTGGCAGAATGGGAACTCACATATGTACATAATGAAGAAAATAACCCCTTTCTGGACAAAATTAACTTTTTTAGACAATTTATTGATGATATTATAATGGTGTGGATGGGAGACATGGAAGACTTATGCACATTTGTACAACACCTGGAAGGAACGAATGAGAATTCAAAATTTAGTATGGTAGCAAGCATGGAAAAAGTGACTTTTTTAGATCTAGTAATTTACAAAGATTGTGAAGGGGGGTTATCTACAAAGATTTATAGGAAAGACACAGATAGGAATGCAATTATGCACTATGGTAGTTGCCATCCTAGGCATCTGGCCAAAAACATCTGTGTTGGCCAGTATATGTGTATTAAAAGAAATTGCAGTTCTGAAGTGGAACAATAAAAAGGAAAAATTGAAATGAGCAAGAGATTTCAGGACAGGAGTTACAATGAGACCTGTTTAAAAAAGTGCAATAACTAAAGTGGAAAAGATTGATAGAAAGGACTTGCTTAGAAATAGGGAAAGAAAAAAACCTGTAAAAACTATTGCACTGTTCCTAATTTTATTACTGTCTTTAGTGTGCAGGTGCCTGAAATAGAGAAAATTGTAAGAAACAACTGACATATTTTAAATGCTGAACCGGAATTCAAGCAATTGCTGAACAAGGTCCAAGATTTACCTATTGGAGGGGTAGCAATTTGTCTGATATTCTGGTGCACAACATGGACACTTCTGGAACATCGAACAGAGGACCGAAATTACCAAGTGCCGATTTTAGATGCAGTAACTGCATAGCTTATGATCACATTTAGGTGGGATCCTCTTTTGTTTTTCCAAATAATAACACTGAACATAGACTGAAGGATTTAATTTCCTGCACAAGGGAATCTGTGATTTATCTTGCCACTTGTAAATGCAACTGCTTCTATGTGGGGATGACTGACAGAAAATTTAAAAATAGGATTTTGGAACATCTTGCATGTATTCGAGCAAATAAAACTGAAAATGCTCTAGCCCAGCATGTTCAGCATGCTGGACATGGACATGTGTTCAAATTCAAAGGCCTTGAGTGGGTCATGTTGGTCCCCAGAGGAGGTGATCTTAACAACAAATTATTTTGTAGACAGACATGTTGGCAATACAAGTTAAGAGCAGGTTGCTGTCCAGGTTTGAATGAGTTTTTCCAGTTGGCACCATATTTAAAGAAGCATAGATACTTAATAGTTTTGTATAGGAATGTTTTCTGACATGCATTGAACTTTCATATTTATCTCATAGTATACTTATTATTAACTCTTCAGGTACAATCTAATATTTGTATATAGCATTTTTTACATTATTTTTCATATGAAGTAGGCATAAACTTACTAGGAAGGATTGCATTTGTAATCCAGTTTGATACTTACATATCTAGACAGATGAGAATGTGGAATGGATGCACTTTGTAGTATAGGTAGTTGTGAATATATATTTATATATATATCTATATATATATGGATATATATATATGAAAAGATTTTTTTATACACTAATGGGTGGGTGACATGAGATTTTTAGTTTTATGTGCAATATTATTAGATAATGAGTGTGTATTATGAACTTGTAAATAACCTTTAGTATCATTATGTAGTGACAGTAATGTGTTTTGTAGCCAGCCCGATGGTGCTGAGGGTTGAGGCGCTGGACGCCACACCTCACACTGCACCGGTGACCTGGGTTCAGGAGTGAGCTTGGGTGCTGGGGGTCGGCAGGGGCAGGTGAGGATTGAGTGCCTGATAGGCTGCTCTCCTCCCCCAAGGGGAGGTCGGGTATTGCCTGGCATGCCAGCGGCTCCTGGTGGAGACCGGGGGTGCTGTAGCATGCTCAGCAGCACGTAATCCGCGTGCCCTGACACAGGCAGGGGTTGCCACATATGCCTTGCATAGGGGATGTGCTCACGCATGGGGGGGAGGGATCTCCAGAACAAGAAAAAAGCCCACTCTGAGGGGGTAGGCGACGGCACCTGCCCCATGCCCAAGGCCAAGTCCATCCTACCTGGCCTTCCAGGTTCCTCTACCCAGGTCCTCTTCCACGTCGGAGTCTGTCTGAAAGAGTGTCCAAAGAGGAGGGGTGGCCCCACCCTGGAGGAGTTAAGCTGGGGGTGCCGATCGTGGACAGAGGAGGAGAGAGAGAGACGAGGCACAGGTAGGTGGACTTCAGGCAGATCAGGAACAGGCAGGGTGCCTGACAGAGTCCCCCCAGACCATGACCGGAGGGGAAAAAGATATATAAAAAAAAAATGTGTTTTGTATGCACATTCCATAGTTACAGAAAATGGTGGACTGCACCTTAAAGTATAGGAATCATGATGATGATGGTTAATGACACTTAGGGCTATTTAAACATGTGTTTGCCCTGGTGCTGACATCTTGAAAAAGTGCCCGCGCAGTGTGAAATGTTGATGCAGAAAGGAAGGGGGTGCTACTCCTTGATGTACTGGAGCATTTGTTGTGCTTTTTTTTACTGTTTTTTAAAATTAAAGAGCAGCATTTAGTATGTCCTGACAAGTGGACTGTGTCTCCTTTCACAACTGTAATGAGCCTGCTCTCATTCTATTTTGGCTTCAAACTGAAACAACCCTGAGGTAAAGCCCCTTCCAAGCCTAACCTCCTCCCTCCCCCAGAATAAAAAGGACTGAGCACAATGCCTTATCTGACTACAAGTTCAGCCCTTGTCTGTTGTCTACTGTGCTGCTGTGGTAGCTTGAAATTCCTTCTGCGGTCTTTCTGATGTTGTCTGCTTCATGGCAGGAGCTGCAGTTGTGGAGTCCTTCATTGTGGTAGTTCCAGCGATTACTCTTGAAGCCCATGAGTTGGAGGTGCCAGGCATTAATGAGCACATTTTCACCACCAGTGGATCAGAGACTTTGGGAGGCTGGGAACTCAGCAGTTCCAGGGATTTACACCTCAGTGGTATGTATCTATTCAGTGTGTAATAAGTTTTCAGTGCTGTAGTTTGTGTCTGGTATGGCCCACTTCATCAGGGACTCCTCAGTTGTTTTCTCTCTGATGGGTGTTCCCTCCTGTCTTGCTTCTTCAGTGCAGATCTCTTCCAGCTACATTTGGGGGGGGTAGAGACCATGTTTTTTCCAAGTGCTGCTGTTGGTCCTCCTTCCTACTCCTCATGGTGTCCTACTACTCTCTATGCCACCGGGGTTTGTGCTGGTAGTTATTGTACTCTGCAGCCTTGGCATTCTCATTTCCTGGGACCAGATGTGGTGCAAAAGTGCTGAAGAGAAAGGGGTACCATTATGTACCAGTCGTAAGGTCACTGGATATCTTAGGGAGACTGGAATTCTGAGTTGGTGAAGGATTCTTCGGGCCTCTGTTTAGGCCCTTCATGGATCCAACAGCTCACAGGATTATAATCCTTATATATAAAAATCTGGTGTTCCTGGCAGTATAGAGACCCCAGAGAGTGAGCTGAGACCATGATCCATTCCTTCATTTTGAAATTGAGAAATTGGGCCATTATAGGCCATGGCTTGTCTCTGTCCTTAGGTGGAGGGGCCAAGGAGTGGTGGTTCCATTCAGTCAGACAAAGTCATGTTGAAGGTCATTGTAAGTGAGGTCTGGGGAAGACTTAATAGTGTAGAGAACCGTATCATCAGTAAATAGATGTATGTTACCTGAGCATATGTGAGAGTCAATATGGTTTATGTATATTGTGAACAGGATGGGGCCCAGGATAGAGCCTTGTGGCACACCCTGAGAAAGGATTTTAAGTGAAGACAGTTCCCCTTGAGCTTTAATTTGTTGCATTCTGTTGGAGAGGTAGCATTTTGAACCACTTTAGGGCAGAATTGTTTAGGTCAAAGCTAATCAGGACTTCATGCAGAAGGCTATGTTACACGGTATCAAAGGCCTTACTAAGGTCCAGAAAGAGGGCATAGACATGTTTTTATGTATCCAAAGCATTTTGCCAATCATTGGACACTTTAACAAGGGCAGTTATAGTGCTCTGCTTGGGTCTAAAACCTGATTGGGCCTGGTTCAGGAGGTTTTCAGATTCGAGGTATTCCCTAAGTTGGGAATTAACAATTTTCTCCAGGATTTTTTATAGGGTAGGGAGCAGCAATGAAATAGATTGGTAGTTGTTCAGGTGAGTTGGATCTCCAGACTTGAAAAGGGGAATGATGTGCGCTGTTTTCCAAAGAGGAGGTAATTTGCCTTGAATCAGGGAACTATTAAACAGGTGGGTGACTAGGGCTGTCAGGTGATAAAAGCTTGTTTTCAAGGAAAACGGTTCTATAAGATCAGCACCACTACACTTTTTTGTGTCCAGAGACATTAGGAGGTCCTCCATCTGTTTGAATGTAACTGGTTGAAAGCAGAAGGAGGAGTGTCTCTGGTTGGGGCAATGTCAGAGGTTAAGCCATCAGTAGTATCGCTGTGGACATTAATCATGGTTGGGTCCCATTTCATTGTGCTACCTCACTGCAGAAACATGTGACAGTCCTCTTTAAATCTGCTGTTTCAATGGAAATAAGAAGTTTATTAAATCCACTAAAACAGATTCTCCCCCCACAGGTCTACAATTAGTCCATATAAATATGCCGACTATGCCAAACAAATATGGATATTTGTCTTCAGGAATGCAAAGCTAGGGTTCTAAGGTGCCATCTTGTTTAGGACCAAGCCACACTCCCTCTGCTTAGGTCACTTTTAATAAAATACTGTTTTCAGCAGCACCACTAAAAGCAGCAGAGAGAGTCAGCAGCCTGACTCCTGAAGTATGCGCATTCAATTAAAAAGATCTGTCTATCTGTTCAAAGAATCAAAGGACATAAACCTTTCAGATTTTCAGTTCTTTTACTTCTCCCTTATCTAAAAACATATATACCCATACGAATAAAATCCTATATTAAGTTCACCTGGTAAGAGATTACTTTAGATATATTCTGCTAAACACTTCCGTTGTGCTCCATTTTCTTCTGTGTTTGTGTAAAGCAGGGCTCTATGCATTACCTCAAATGTCTGCGTGGCATATAAAAACTCATATCTCATCAGCTAGTCTATTAATGATGCACTTATGAGAGAGGTACAGTTACTATTTATTATTTTTTGAATTGTCTAACTTAGCAAGGATGGAGATAGTACTGGAAAAGTAATACACTCACAGTTGCAGTTACTTATTTCTTTTTATACAAAAACAATACAAAAGTAATAAGTAACTATAACAGATTACATTTATTTGAGAGTAATAGGCTAGTTACAGTTCTAGTTACTTTCAAATGAATGTAATCAGTTACAGTTACGTTTTTCTTTTGTATAAAAAGAAATAAGTAACTGTAACTGTAAGGTGTATTACTTTGTCTAGTACTTCTCCATCCTTGCTAGTGACTACACAGAGCTTCCTGGAACAAGTTTCCAAAAGTAATAGAAAGTAATAGAAAAGTAATTTACCCAACACTGCTTATGGGGAAGTACCAGGTACAAATGACCTCCACATCCTGAGAAATTTAAGCTTCTTAACATTTCTGAGACTATTTTACATCTATACTAAAATATATAAAATAAAACAATAAAATCAGTAACTGCTATTAAGACAAGCTGGCCAACAGCATTTAGGAAATAATAATAAAATTTCAAGATCAGGTAGGGGAATAACAAAACAGCTAACGTGTGTGACAGGGTAGCATAGGACCCTCTCCCAGTTGTTATGGAGAAGGTATTTAAAAGCAAGGATCTGTTCTGTTCTATTCCTTTTCTGTCTCTTGTCTGTCTGGTTGTGCAACCAAATGTTCCTGTGAGACCTCAAGACTTGATCAACCCGAACAGTTTCACAATTCTTTGCCTCTCACTGTCTATCAGTCCTCTCTTGCTGTCTGTCTTTTCCTCCCTTCCATAGCTGCTAGTATAAAAATATGTGTAAATCATTGTATGGAAATGTAACTGATATTGGGATCCCTTTTGTTTTGAAAATATATAGTGTTACTGTTGAAATGTATATATTTATAATTTGAAATGACTGCAAAAAGCTGTTGGATACTGTAGGTTACCTTAGTGAAAATCTTTGAGCCTTTTGCAAAAGCTGTGCAAAAGGGACCTCAGCTCAAGAAGCACACTATGTTCTAGCAGCTCCTGTCTGATATTTACGAAAACAGGATGCTTGCTAAGGATGGTGGTTGAAAGGACTTATAAGAACTAAGCTGCAACTGCAAGAAAGATTAGAAGAAGAAAAAGGGACACAAAGACTGAAAGTAAAACTACTGTATTTCTCCTCTGTACGTAATTATTCTGAACAAGTTTATTTTTTATATAGTATATGGTTACTCTTTGTTATGTATAAAAATCAGCCTACTCAAAATCCTTGTTAAGCACATTCTAAACTGTTAGGCGCATTCTAAAGTGCTGTTATGCACATTCCGAACAGTTGTTATGCACAGTTCAAAGGTCATACAATTTTAAATTTCTCATTTATTCTACACTTAGCTACTTACTAACTACCCAATGCCCAAAGTCATACATTTTACCTTTCAAAAGTCTGGAAATTTGATTTTGATATGTGAGTAGAAAAAAGAAATGGCAAGATTTTTTTGTTTTCACTTCAGTGGGGGTCTGTCACTCTACTGCTCTACTATAAAAAAACATATACTATAAAAAATAAAATATGGTTAACCACACACAACTCAGCATATGTGTCCATCTCGGGGTGGAGATGACAGCATGGACCTCTCGAGCTTCGCTCTCGAGGTTCATATGCTGTCATCTCAACCCCTCGATGGAAACACAGCCTTGTTGTGTATGGTTGCCCATACATTATTCTCTATGTTACTGCTACTGTAAATAAATATTTTTGGTGAATTTTACAACTGCTCCTGATTTTCCCTATGCTTCCTGACCTGTGCCTCGATGATAGTGTGCCCTTAAGATTTTATTCACTGTTTTCTAAAAAGCTTTTTCCCTACAGTTGAACTCAGCCCCTGCCCATCTCTCTTGCTGTCTCCCACCAGCCTTGGGACTCACCCAACAGAGATTCCCCCACAGACTGCCCCTGCGATGGAGCAGGGGATGGTGGGCCATCCTCCTTGCCCCAGAGACACATATCCAGACTGTTGGCCAAGAGTCCCCAATGGTGAAGTGGGCAGGAGCTGTGGAGTGAGATTTCATATGCCTGCCCTTGCTTCTCCATGTTCTGGTCCCTCCCCTTACTGGCAATGTGCAATGATGCTAGGCGTGTGTGCACATGAAGGTACACATGCACTACAGCGTCCACTTTTGGCCATTCCCAGATGAGTTTCTCCGACTGCTCCATGTGGGGTGGCAGTGTTGGAGTGGTGCAGCTGATCCTCCCTGCACAGAAGAGGAGAGAAGTCAAACTGACACTCAGTCCTCTCCCTCCCCGGCTGACCCTCAGCAATCCGAGTCCAGTCTCAGACCCAGATTATCGGTGTAGTAGGAGTTGTGATGTCCAGCATCTCAACCCTCCATGTCACTAGGCCGGCTGAGATTTTATTTTGCTCTTTTGCTGCTCTTGGTGTTGCTCAGTATTGCCTTAAAGAAACATATGAGTCTGCTATAATTTTGTTTAGTAAAGGGAGCTCCAAACGACAGTGCTCTATTAATCAGCTTTTCTTCTAGTGGGGTAATCATTAAGGCGAATGCACACATACTGTATCATGCAGAAAAAAGAGATGTTTCACATTTTTTTCCCTTCTGCAGCTCTGAATCAGTGAGAACTTTTCAATTATGGCTTCCCTCTTGGTTTTCTCTTGGTTTTCCTAATCCCAGTAGAGTGCAGCTCCAGTCATTAGACTACATTCTGACTCTGTTCTGCACCACAGTTCTGTCTTGCTCTTCAGTCTTGGGTTCAATTCGTGTGCAGACTGTCACAGTCTTCCACTTTTCACATCAGCTCCTATCCTACCGTTCATTTTCAGGACATCAGGATATACTGTACCTAGCTGTCAGAAAAAATATAAAATAGAACCTCTGATTTCAAATATTTCAATAAATTGGCAATACAACAGTATGTTACCCATTCAGCCCATCAGCTTAAAAGCTTACTGAAATAAAAAGACAGTCAAGCATAACAGCAGTTTGTTGAGTGGCTTCTTCTCAACATACAGTAGGTACACCATTTTCGATCTTTCACAAGGATGAATCTACTCTCTGGATACACTAACTGTTCTAAAAGCTAGGGGGCAACCAGATAAGGGGTGACACAGAAGAAGAAGGGCAAAGAATTATGAGGGGCCAGGAATGAGATAATAATGGTTATCCCCTCAGTCCCCCTCACAGTGGGACCTCTTCCTACACCCTCACCACCCAGACCACAGCTGGTTATGCCTCTGGTGCAGCTGCTTCCCACCCCTCCAGTCAGCTTATCTTCTTCAGACAAGAAGCTGGATAAGCTGTTGGGAGCAGTGTTGGAGCTAGCAGCAGTGGTTTAGATGCAGTAGAACATGGGGAAACCACCAGCAGGGTAGGCTCCAATGTACCTGACCCAAGTAGAAAGTTGCAGGTGCAGGAGAAAACTCTATTAGAGCATTAAGTCAGCATGGCTGAACCAGTGGGCAGGTATATGTCTAAAAAGACTCACTAGCAAACCAGAAGAAGGGCATATGTTGATATGTTCTCCCTCCTTAACAGAGCCAAGAACTCCGATAAAAAGGGGACAAAAAGAAGAATGACACTGATAAAAAGAGGGTTACAGTTGACAGAACCTTTGATAATTGGGTCATGAGTTCTGTAGATTCTTCCAGCAACATCTGCCAGGTCACCATGAAAAAGGGCATTGGCTTTGTCAGCTATCACAGTCAGTAAATGTCTGCCCATAGACACAAGGGGATGGTCAGCCTGATTAGAATATTACAAGGAGTTTCAGCAGTACATGCAGTGCAATCCCATGAAAGAGTGAAGAGCCTTGGACATACCGTTGATGGTGGATGATATACATGGAGGGGGAGTCCTACATACTGATAGTGACTTACCCATCAACGTCTCATCTGGTCCCTAAGCTGACCATGGCAGGAGCAAGCTTGTTTTAGCTATGATAAGGGGACATGTAATAAAATGGGGTGCATATTTTGGCACAAGTGCATGGTATGTTGTCAACAGCACCCATTCACATTCACACAGTGTAAGCCCAAAGGCAGGGCCAGGTTGGCTCTTGGTCCTTTTAGAAGGAAGCACCCAAGCCTGCTAATGCCGACAAGGGTGGAGCAGCTTAAAACCCTGGCTGGAGCTCTACCTATCTCACAGAGTGGCACTGTCTCTGACACACAGCTTTGCTGAGGGCTTCAGGATTCTGTATGAAGACCCACTTTGGGGCTTTGAGGTGGAAAACCTGAAGTCAACCAGTGAGGTTATTTGGGCAAAATCCCTCAAGGAGAAAGCACTTGGGAGAGTGAGTGGTCCTTTTTCCTCCCCTGTCATTCCAGGGCTAAAGGTTCACCAGTTGGGTTAGTTTCGAAAAAAACACAAGGGGAGTTCTGCATGATTAACCACCTGTCATATCTGAATGGTGATTCCTTGAATGGACACACTGATTTGTACTTTACAGTGGTGATGTATGCATCATTTGACAGGGCAGTGGAGGCTGTGTGTACAGCAGGTGTGGAAGTGCTCATGACCAAAGCAGACAATGAGTCAGCCTTCTGGCTATTAGCAGTGGTCTGAGGATTACTGTGGATGACATTTGAGGCCCAGTATTGCATAGATAATTGCATGCTCATCGTCTGTGTGGTGGCCTGTATGGTTTCTGAATCGTTCAGCATGTTCCTGCAGGAGGTATGTGAAAATTGGTGCTCTTTCTCCCCTAGAAAAAAAGAGAGAGTCCCCAGACCATCATGCCATTCTTGGGGGATTTAGATTGATTTCCAGGCAGCAGATTGCTGGCTCTTGGGACAAGGTGCCAACCCTGAGGTACCTGCTGGGATGGGTTAAGCAGTCTAAGAAAATAACCCTAAGAGAGCTACAACAGTTCACTGGACACATTAACTTTGCCTGCAAGTTGATTCCCATGGTCAGAAGTTTTCTGAGGCACCAGGCTAAATCAGGGTCTGGGGTCTGCAAGTCACATCATAGTGTGAATGTGATGGAAAGCTCAAGGGAAGACATACACTATAGCAGTCTGGCATGCTTTCCTAATCCAACATTATTATCTGATCAGAGGTGATCTCGAGTCACAAACTATACAAATGGATCTGGTGGCTGGGGATTGGGAGTGTATTTTGCAGGTACCTGGTGTGGGTCTTGATGGCCTGATACATGGGATGGTCTTACTAAGCAGGTTAAATTGTTGGAAATGTTTCCCATAGTGGTGTCCTTGCTAGTATAGGGAGGACAGCTTTGGAATGAGAAGGTGGTTTTCCATATGGACAATACTGGGGTACTGCATACTGTCCATGGGCAGTTGGGTTAAAAGGTCCATTGGGGGACCTGACAAGGGTGTTCATTCTCCGGTGTGGTTTAATTAAGCAATAAACTATTACAGGGTGTGGGTTATTCTAGGATTTACTTACGCCTGGTGTGGTTTGGTCACAAGGCTGCAGGCCAAGTGAGTAAACCACACCAGAAGTGGGCAAATCCCAGCATAACCCACACCCTGGAGTGGTTTATTGCAATTATACAATGTCCCCCTTTATTTTTGTGCAAAAAATAATAAATGAAAGTGCACCTAAGAGGTAAAATTATAGGGTACTCATCACACAGAAGAAGGCAGAGGGAAAGAGAGGTAACCTTGCTTGAGACACAACTAAAAATAGAGGAAACTCTGCTAAGGATACAACCCAACAGAGACCCTAGGGGCATGCTAGACCTATGGACTATGCTCAATATTTTTTACTCTAGGAAAGCCAAATTAGCACTACTACACCTCAAGCACAGCTTGTGCGAAGGGGGAGAAAAGGGCAGTAAAATCCTGGCATATATTCTTAAGAAGCAGCGGGCTGACAGGCACATCTCAGGGCTATGGTATGTGCAAGGACAAGTTCAAACATCCCAGAAAGACATATCTGACATTATGTCCAAATTGTATTCTGACTTATACACTTCCACGCACCCACCAAGGGCTAAGGGGACCTCGGCCTTCCTTGCTTCTCTGGATCAACAGAAATTACCATTAGCAAAAGCCCAGGAACTGGACAACCCAATATCTGAAAAAGAAATAGGCATTGCCATCCAGAGCCTGAACAAAAACAAATACCCTGCAGGAAATGGCTTTCCTGTTGATTTTTGTCAACAGGTCAAGGACATAGTATCCTCCCTCTTACAGACAGCTTTCTCTCAAGCTCTGCAAACCAACTCTCTTCCTCCAACCATGAGAGAAGCCATCATCACTATACTTCCAAAAAAAGGCAAAAACCCTCTCCTCCCTGCTAGTTATCATCCTATCTCCCTTATAAGTGCGGATGCCAAAATCTGGCTGAAGTACTAACAACCAGTCTGGAGAAAGTACTTCCTAAACTAATAAATCCCTCCCAAGTATGATTCCTAAAAGGTAGACAAAGCTCTGACCACATTAGAACTCTTCTCACCCTCAAACACTTTGCCATTCAATGTTTAAAGCCAGCAACTGCCCTCAAAATAGACTTTGAAAAGATCTTCAACTCTGTAGAGTGGGAGTACCTTTCTGATGTCCTTAAAGATAGAGGGATAGGCCCCTACTACACTAACTGCATGAAAATCCTCTACTCGAGTCCTAGGGCCAGGGTACTCACAAATAGTGAATTGTCCCAGCCCTTCCCACTTTAACACGGCACCAGGCAGGGGTGCCCTTTATCTCGACTCCTATTTGTCCTGGCTATACAGCCACTTGCTGCCATGCTGAGATCCAACACAGATATCCAGGGCATATAGGTGGGCAAGGAGGAATATTAGCCACTGTCATATGTAGATGACCTACTGGTTATCTTGAGGGACACTCCCAAAGCTATCTTCCCACTATGCCAGTTGCTGGACCGTTTTACCAGCATGTCTGGGCTCAAGGTAAATCATAGCAAGCCTGAAATCTTGGCTTTCAATTAGAAGAGCCACCCTGACCCCTTTGCAAATACAAATTGGAAGTGGGCAGATGCAGGTATTACATACCTTGGGATGCGCATACCCAGGGCTCAACCAGGACATATGCAAGGCCAATTTCAACCCCCTTCTATCTTCTCGTACAATAGATTTCCAAAGATGGCATCAACTCCATCTCTCAATTACTGGCAAAATAGCAGCCATAAAGATGATGATGGCCCCTAAGGTACTTTACTTATTAGCCCACTTCCTGATCCACATCCCTGACTGCTGGTTCCACAAACTAAATAAATTGATGTGCCATTTCATATGGGAGGGAAGAACCCCAAGAATCAGCAGAACCAGATTAAGGAAACATTGGAAGGAAGGAAGGGGGGTTGGGAGTGCCCTGTTTTGCTCACTACCATATAGTGTTTACACAAGCACAGACACTAAATTGGTGCCCACAAAGGGAAACATCTACCCCTCAATAGGTAGCGCTGGAAGGTGCCCTAACTGGGGCACAAACCCCATGGCTTGTACTCTATAAGAAACCCAAAAAGGTGAACTGTGTGGTTCCAACCATTGCACTATCCATAAAATACTGGAGGAGAACCTCCAAAATCTTTAAGATATAAGGAATGCCACCCCAATGGGCACCCCTGTGGGATAATGCAATTGTAACCATAGACCACAAGACTGTCAGATGGGAGGGATGGAGGAAAGCAGGGATTGAAACTATACAGGACCTATGTGTCCCTAATCAAATGGTGTTAAACTCCTTTCAGGCACTATGGGTGCAATATAACCTGCCCCAGAGTGATTTCTGGAAGTACCCACAAATTCAGTCAGCCATTACACCTTACTTGCAGAACGGGTCAGGACAGATCCACAAGTACATGACATTATGGCTCAACAAAATCAAGGGAAGGGCAGGGGCCATATATAAACAGCTCAGAGACATAGATCCAGTGGTCACTGAACAGTGTAGGAAGGCCTGGGAATTAATCAATCAATCAAAATCTTTATTTAGCCAGGTGAACACCGTTGAGCAATGCTCATTTTCAAGGTGGACCTGGAATTAGAGCTTGGAACCCATATCACAGAACAGGTCTAGCGGTCTTGCTGGGCATCGGCACATACATCCAATAGGGACACAATGGCATGGCTTATACAGTTAAAGATTCTGCATAGATGGTATAGAACACAGGAGTATCTTCACAAGAGAGGAGTGACCCCTGATAAATCATGTTGGAGATGTGGTGAAGATACAGGCTCCCTATCCCACATCCTAAGGGACTGCCCTAGGATCAGGCCCTTATGGGACCAGATCTTTCTATTCTGTCAGCAGGTACTCCCCCATCAGTGACCATAGATTCTCCATTTGCACTATTAGGAATATCCCCCCCCCCCGGGCACCAAGGCCAGGTACAATGGGAAATGGCTGCCACAGTAGTAACAGCACGACTACTCCTCAGAAATTGGAAAACCTCAAAAATCCCAACTTTTGCTGAGTGGCTGAATGAGATTAGCCATACCACCAGAATGGAAAGAATGTCACATAACGCTATTGATAGTTTGCCCAAATACACCAGGATATGGTAAGCCTTTTTGTGCATACAAGGCAAACATGGTTGACATGAATCTACTTCCAATGGCAGGTCCCTATGATTCAGGGTGTCCGCAGTATATCTGTCCAAACCACCTGCTATCTACTGTCACCTACTATACCCCTAATTACTACTGGCTGGCTAGCTCTAGGAAAGTGAAGAACAAATGCCTCAAATTATGCCTGCAGACCACCTATGCATGTGTATTGCAACAATGTATCTGCTATTTCTTGCATCTAGTGCTATGTATGTACGATTGTGTGTTTATTTGTTGGTCCACATGCTGTAAAAAAAAAGTGAGACTATCAATAAAAAATGTAATGAAATAAAAAAAAAACAATAAAGAAAAACAGTTTTTGTTTTGTGTTTTAAATTATTTTATGTGATTTTTTGCTGTGCTACAAAAAATAGTCCTGGGTTGCTAGGCTCTGGTGTTATGAACATGTGCAGTACTGTTTTGTCATTCCTGGCCCAGAATCTTTCCCTGGGGCCATGTAACCATGAACAGTGTGCCCAATGTGTGACTTTGTTGTGTGTGGGCTCTGTTTTTCTTGTAGGAGATGAGATAGACTTCCGAAGTTGGTTTTACATGCTCTGTTTTTTCCTGCTTTATGTTCATAGGCAGCAGTGTACATTGCTGCCATGCTTCATTAGACTCCTTCCCCAGCTTTCTTTGACTTCTGTGCTGGGGGAAGGAGGTTGCCATAATGTTTGTTTATACATACTCTGCCTCGGCCTCTGGAACACTGTAGATGGTCCTAGGTGAGAGGCTGCCAACTGGCAACTGCCATACATCTATGGAGCCCTGCTGTGAGTGCCATTTTGGTCCTGTCTTTGGAAATCCTGGGACCAGAGGGTGAAGATATCTGGGAGACAGGGTCAAGGAATTCAGTTATGCAAGCCCTGAGTTGGGGGAGGGGGGCTTACATTACTTTATGGCTGTTTAGGGCAGTTGACTTTATCATTGTCAAGGTTGGGTTCTCCATTGCGATATACAGAGAATCCAACATGGCGGCTTGATGTTTTTATTTTCAGGGGAACTGGATTAATTTCACAGTCCGAGGAATACAGATGGGGCTGGCTGGCACTTTTTGTGTGGGTTATTGTAGGCTTTACCCATGGTCAAAAGTGCCAGTCAGCCAATGAGATTCTCAAATTCTGAGACCACATTGTATAATAAACATTTTAAGGTGGGGCATGTAGTGGGAATAGATAATGGTGTAGCTGACTCATCATCTCATTTGCAGTGGCCCAGGTTCAGGGAGCTTTGACAGCAGTGGAAAGAGAACCACGGGCAGTTCTATCCTTCCTGTGAGACTTGGTAACCCTGAGGCTTGGCAGCAATCACCAACTTCATCACACCTAACACAAGAATACTGTATCAATTTGAGCACCTGCTGAAGGCCTGGGCAGGGAGAGGTGGCTATACACATGACCAATCCAAAGGAACAGCTTTACCAGTATAGTTTGATGTCCAAACAGGAGAGTATGACTCTAGGGGTGATGGGTCAACACCTGGCAGAGACCACATGTTTTTCCAGGGTGTTGGATCTGGAGGACACCAATTGAGCCTTCAGAGTTTGCAAGATCCTGGATGGCTGGAGTAAGAGGACTCCAAAGTCAACCAATGTAAGGCACCTGATTAGCGCAGTGACCCTTGAGATGGTCTGAAGGGAATTTTCACAGATGTGCTGGTCACAATTTGAGGCCTTCCTGTTCTGCACAACCTTATTGCTGGCTTTCTGTAAAGCATTTTGGCTCTCAGAGCTGGTCCAGTCTAGGAAGGGCTCTGAGTCCCCACCGGGCCCACTGCATGAGGTCATAACTCTGACCCAGGGGTGTTTGTGCGACTGTGCAGAGTAAGACTCATTGGCTGGCTCAGGGTTGTTGGTGTGTGTTGTAGCCTCTGGGTGTGGCCTGGAACGTGAGGGCTATGCAATTCCTCACAGAAAAGCCACCTACCAAGCTGCCCATCTTTTAAAATAAGGATGGGTAGACAGTGACAAGGTGCCAATTCAGGCATGTGGTGATTAAGTCATTGAGCAGGTGGGACTGAACTTGAAGGAGTTCAGTACCCACCCATTATGGATAAGGGTTGCCATGAGTATAAGGGCGAGGGACCCTGTGGAGTATTACATCCAGGGCCTTGGGAGATAGAAATCTCAGACTTTAGGGAGGTATGTGTAGCTTTACTTGCTTTAATATCTTTATTTTGTCTCTCTAGTGCATTGTCACTATGGAGGCAAGTGAGTCTGGATATGTGGTCATTCCTTTGTGCTGTGGGCAACAGAGTGAGCTGGGGATCAACCCAGGGGAAAACCTTCACCTGGATCCAGAGAGGGTGCAAGTGCTGTGGATGAAGCCATAGTGGATGCACTGGAAGTAAATTCTAACCAGGAAGGAAACTGAGGCTAACCAGAGAGGCCCTCCTGAGGTCCTTGTGATACACCTGACAGGCAAAAGCCTGGGTCTGAGGAAGGATTGTTTTTGATTTTTTGGCCCTAATACTCCTTGTAGAGTTCTGCTCTGGTCATGGACCCCCTTCGCCTCCACCCTTGGTTATGCCTGCATCCTCCAGTTATCCCTGGCTTTCCCCCTAGAGAGCGGGACCGCGGCACCAATCCTCTATATCGGGGCCACGGTACATGTATCTCATTGGGGGATCAGCTTCAGAGGCTAATCGAGGCGCATGGGGCAGAGTGTCATGTAGATGGTGAGGTTCGGGAGTTTTTCCCCCTTTAAGCAGGACTGGGATGTGCAATGATGAACTGCGTCCACCCCATCCTGATGTTCTATTGAGTATCGACGTGGTGCAGCTACTCAGCCTCTGTTAGGTGCCGCTCGTGCACCAAATGCTGCCCTGCCCCCCCCCCGGAGAAGGAAAGCTGTCCTGGGGATGCTCAATCCTTCTCCCTCTGGCCGGCCTTCAAGCAACCCGGGTCTGTTCCCGAACCCAGGTCACCGGCATCGCAAGCAGAAATCCAAATGCTGTGCCGATGGGCTGGCCCCCTGAGGAAGGATGTTGATCTGCTGCTCCAGATGAAAGAGGATCTGTAATCCATTTGTGAGATTTGGCACAATAACAAACTGTTATTGTCCCATATCATCCAGATGCATCACTGGTGATATGTGAATGATCACTAGGTAGTGTACAAAGTTCACAGGTGTTATCAACCAGGAACTGTCTGCCTTCATGAATTTCATTGAATGGACCACTGTGAGACATAATGATACTGGCACAGAGTTCTTGAGGTCATTTCTTCCAAGACCATTGTCAGGTGTGTTTCTCCTGGGAAACAATTGGAGGTTTAGGGCCTATTTTGAGAATTTGTTACAAAAATAATGAAGTTTTATGTTAACATAAAAGGTCTAGATTTACTTGTTCATAGCTGGCAAATCTAGTTCTGGTGTTTAGATGCAGAAAACAAAATGATTTATGGTGACCCCCCCCCCCATGCTTTTTTTTTTAAATGCGCTCTGTTTATTTTTTTAAAAATCTGCAACATGTCATCCTGACCAACTACTGTCACAAATGCATTTAATAGCGTATTGCATTCTAATATGATGTTTTACAGTGTGTGCTACATTGCCTTATAATAGGATATAATTTCATGCATAGTCTATTACATCATGTTGTACAGTATATATCCATTTGCATATCTTGTACAGCAGTAAGCCAGCCTTACCATTAACAATACATTGCGTTTGCACTTGGAGTTTGAGTATAAAAAAATGTGGAGTTCTGAGAATGAATGCTTCAGACTTCAAACATGAAGTCAGCTTTGCCCATCACGGAGAATAGATAAATCTTAGATTGTTAACTATATGACACAGTGGCAGCATGCTCACTGTTGATAGCATAAAGCAGGCATCAACCCATTGCCTTAAATAACTATCTGTGTCTGTGTTGCAGAACCTAGATTAGACAAACTTTAGAAAGAGCCAGTACAGCTGCAACTGTGGACATGGCGGAACACAGCACTGTCCGCCATGTTCAGAATGGCTGCCGGATTTCACTGTGCATGTGCGATAACTCGCACATACACACGGAACTCTGGAACACCTGTAGCACAGTCTACCATATCCAAGATGGCCACCGGTGATCTCTACAGATGCTCAATGACTTGCTTATGTGCACTGAGCTCTGGCGGCCATCTTGAACATGGAAGAAAGTGCTGTGTTCCAACCGCCGAACAAAATAGAGCTGGTGGATACCCAGGGACTCATGTCCACTTCCAAAGCTCTGAAATGAGTGTGGTCTTTATCTAGTGAGCTCCCTTATACTGCTTGCTGTGTTGTCCTACTAGTGTGCAACACTGTTACCGAATCAAACTTCCAGCTGTACTGTCCCTGTTCACATGCCTAACATTCTCTGTAATCTAATACCGTGTAACCTGTTTGACTGTTTCACCTTGCAAATGTCATACCTTTATGCTGCTAAAACCTGTATTCTACCCTGTTATCTATTGTACCTGTACCTGCACTGTATAATACTACCAATGTATACTGTATCCTTGATCCAGTTATGCTTGTCTCTTTATGCTTATGCTCGCTTATAGGATGTCTTTGAATCTGTATTATCTTCCCTACTATTGATGAGGTACCTTTGGAAATGAGCCTCTGGCTCAAAGGTTGTAAACTGATTGCAATATAAATAAATAAGAGACCATAAGATGACTGCAGGGCTCCGCCCAACTGCAACCATAACAAATGGAAGTCACCCAGCTCTGTGGGATGGCGGACATGGAGGAGGGAAGACAGGAACTCAAGGAGGACCTGGCTAGGTTAGAAAAGCAGTCTGGCATTTGGCAGCTGGGGTTCAGCGCTAAAAGTTCAACAGTTATGCACTAGCTGTCAAAGAATCTGGGGACCAAATACAGATTGGGCAGCATGCAGGTAACCAGGTCAGAGGAAGAAAAGGACCTGGGGGTAATAATTAAAATTGACCTGAAATACTCTGCTCACTGCAAGAGAGCAGCAGACAAAGCAAATTGGATACTGAGCTGCATGGCCATGGTAATTACTGCCAGGAAGGCAGAGCTCATTCTGATGCTTACAGGCCACTGGTAAGACCTCATCTGGAATACAGTGTGCAGTTTTGAACCTGTATCTTAAGAAGGATATCAACTTGCTGGAGATGCTCTTCCAGAGAAAGGCAACCAAGAAGATCCAGAGCCAGCTATGAGGGACGGCTAAGGGACCTCAACATGTACTCTCTTGAGGAAAGAAGGGAGGGGGAGGCATAATTGAGACCTTCAAGTATCATAAGGATTTTAGCAGTGTGAGTACTGAGGGTCTCTTCAGCCTTAGTGGAAACAGGACCACTAGGGGGCACAACCAAAAAATGTTATGGGATAAGTTCAGGAGGTAGATGAGAGGACAGTTTTTCACTGAGAGGGTGGTAATCCAGTGGAAAGAGCTGCCAGAGGAGCTGATATCCCTAAAAATGATGAACAGCTTCAAAAGGGAGTGGGACAGGGTGAAGGGAAAAGTTGCAGGTAGAAGGGGTGGCACGTGGGGGGGAGAATAGAAGTTGAGGAAGCTCAAAAAGGAAACAGAGAGGGGGTTAAAACTTTAGTCAATGCATAGAGAGTTACACAATCAAGCAGACTAATGAGACCGTATGGCCTTTATTTGCTGGCATGCTCATACATTTGTATGTTAATGGTGAAGTCTAATGCCACTGTGCATACTAATCGTAAGTATGTTAATATGCATTGGCAACCGCCCACATCCCCCTTTCAATCTGCACCTCTGACTTAATTATGGCCAGTACCCTGGCAAGGTTATTATTAATTGTTCCAGTGTACAGTCAGAGCTGACAAAAGAAGGTTAAAATGCAGTTGCTTCATTTAACTTCTTCTAAAGTTAAACGTACTGTATCTATAGCAACAGCAGGAAGTAAGAAGCAGATGAACTGATGGTTGCCTGCTGCCTGCTAATAATGAAAACCCTAATGCTGTCCATATGCCTGTGTTGTACTTCTTAGCTTAATGACAACACACAACTTTTTCTATACATTTGAAAACAAGCACTGTGTGATGGTATTACACAGTTACAGTACTCACTCACCAGTTGTGATGAAATGATATGGTTAAAATGTAAAACTGTGTTTTTCAAATAACTATGACTCAAAATCTAGAAATCCTACTAATATGGAATTTCACTTGCCATGCTTAGTTCCTCATGAAAGCAGCTGATAATGTGAATTTTCTATTTTCCAGTGCTTTGCATGCCCCTGCTCCCAATTCCAGCTGTTTTATTATGTATACATCTACTAACAGTACATGGTGCTCTATGCCATTTGATGGTCATCATTCTATCTACAGCTTTTGTTTTAGAACATTGAGTTAGCCTTTACTTTCCTCAGTGTCCCAAAAGGCCCAGGGGCAGTGCTGGTTGCATTTTAGAAAATGGGTTGGGGGAAATCATTGAAGCTGATTGGCTTAAGCCACTAACAACCCTGTCTGGTATCAGGCAACAGAGACTGGGAAATAATGAGTCAGAATCTCTGCATGCTTGTAGACCTTCAAAATCATTGGACTGAAAAATTCTTAATTTTAAATTGCTACCACAAAGCAAGACAGAGAAAGCCCCCCCCCCCCAAGCAAAACTATCAGCTAGCTGGTTAATACGCAAATGTGTTTTTATCAAAAATCATCGGGCACACACTACACAACTATTTTGACATTACTTCTGGGTTTAAACAGTTTTTCTGTTTTAAAGTAACAGCACTAGCACATTATGTACTCAATGCTACTGGAGACAGCTTTTCCAGCTCACCCTGGCTCTACCCCTGCAGTGCCTGCTGCAGTTAAGTGGGTAGTGTGTCTCATGCTTACCTGAGTGGACATTTAAAAGCACTCCTGCTCTATTGCAAACATGGTTTCTGCAATAGCAGTGCATCCCACACTGTATTGCTTGTTTTGTTTTTTTTAACTCAGGACTCACGCTGCTGAAACTCAGTGTCGACTGCAGCCCCTCACTAACTCACCGGTGAACTGTGCTGCTGCAAATCAGTCTGGACTGTGATCATACTGTCACCCAATTGTAGCCATGGACTGATACAGTTGCCTTAAATTATTGAGACAGATAAATCAAAATACAAAAACAAATTGTGTGTGTGTGTGTGGGGAGGGGGGGTGTTAAGCAGAAGACACTGTGTCTGGGTCAGAGAGCGGTGGACAACTGGAGATGTTATCCCACAAAAACAGCAATGCCTTTTACTGGAAAATGTACCAGAAGAGGAACAACTTTACCATAATTTTTTTTATTCATTTTTAAACTGTTTTTATTTTATTATTTTAAAATTCTATTTTAATGCATACAAATCACTTATCTCCAGGGTGAGTGGCATAGGCTGTACAGACCTTTCATGGGCTATAAAGCCCTCCATCTATGGAGTCGGACCACATTATGCACCTGGGTGGTCTAGTATAGCCTAATACTGCCCACCTGATTAGGTATTATTGCTAATTTGGTTCATCTTAGTCAATAAAAGTGATATTAAATAGTGGTTGTTCAAAAACAGATGAGAATATTGATGAATATCCAAAGGTAGCCATATTTTATTGTGCTTGCCATTAATTATTTCAGATCTAAAAAAGAATTGTGAATGTAAGCTCAGAAATAATCAATTGCATCTTACAAGACAGGAGAAAAAGAGTAATCTGAAAAGAAAAAAGGTATTTGTACAAAAGGTTCACATTTCGTGCTGCATGAAAATGTGAGTGCAATTCATTGCTAAGGGCTTCTTAATTTAAATATCACAGTGCGGTAGGAATTATGATGATTTAAGCATAGGATAACAGGTGTAGATCAGGCTCAGGTTGCTAAGGTATAAGAAGTAGTGCAATACTGCAGCATTAATATTCAGCATGACTATGAGTGCCCTGTATTCTCTTTGTGCTGCTTTCTGAACAAAGTACGTGATTTGATACATTTTATTGGACCAACAAGAAATCTACAGAACATGCATAGTACAATACTGCAGCATTAATGTTCAGCATGACTTTTAGTGCTCCCAGTTCTCTTTGTGCTGTTTTGTAGACAAAGTGTGTGATTTGATACCTTGGGCCTGGTTTTCAAATGATCGGGACTGGGGCAAGGGGCTTGCATCAAGGAGAAATTATGCAAAAGGGATCCCTGTGCCAAACCTTGCACCAGTTCCAATTTTGTAAGGCAGTCTGCACCACTGGGGGACTGCCTGTGCCAACTGGGCTTGCACAGCCCTTGTGATGGCTGCACCAGTGCAACATGGCAGAAGGGGGCTTCCACCATGGCAGTGCTGCAGTATCCCCTAAAGTAAGATTTTGCAAAACTCCCCCAGTGGGTGTATGGACCCGTCTTATAGACCAGCCTGGAAATAGTCTAATGTGCCATGCACCACTGGTACAGCCAGTGCTGGGTGGAGTGGGTGGTGACCCTGTGCCCCCCTGGGGAAGGTGTCCGTATAGCCCCTGAAACCTGACAGTCCACCACTGGAGTGACCAGTGGTCTGTGGCTGGTACAAGACCACTACCCCCCTCCATGGTGGTGCTGGTGCACCTAATATTCACACAGACCTGCACTAACCATGCACTTGCCTTGTTGTAGGCAGTTGACACCCTCTTCCCCAGCCCAACCCATCCCATCCCCCTGTGAGCTACAGCATGCCTTGGATGACCTGCCAGCCACCATGGTGACCTGCCATCACTGGCCACTGCTGCTGCAAGACCGTCTTTTGGCTTGCAGCATTCCCCTCCCATGTGCCGTTTCTTCAGTGCATCTGCCAGCTTTCAGCAAACCCAGGGACTTTGGAGCTGGGACACCACTTTTTCTAAAATCAGACACTGGGTCCCTTGTGCCCCTGAGTTTGCCACAGGTGGTGGTTAGGTGCATAATGCACTGATCTAAGTCGGCTTCTTGAAATCAAGCCCCCTTTTATTGGACCAACAAGAAACCAACAGAACACAAGCTTTCAGACTACTCAAAGCCCTTCTTCAGGTCATGGCAGTTTCTACAAAAGAACAAATACTTTGGGTAGAACTGATACATAAACTTTTGCACATCAGTGTGACAGTTCTGTTGCTAAGGGACTAAACAACTGGATATCTGCAGAGACATGCAGGCTCCTCTCCATGGATGGACTGTGACAGCAGGAGGCCTATAAACTGTTAGATGCTGATGTTCTAAGACCCTCCCTAAAACAGACTCTGTGTGTGTGTGTGTGTGTGTGTGTGTGTGTGTGTGTGTGTGTGTGTGTGTAAGAAGAAAAAGTATGCATATATATATTTATGCTACATAAACACACATATCCACAAGAATACAGCAGACAAACAGTATGCTCAAATAAAACCATGCAAATGTATAAGGCACACACATACATACACACACACACATATATATATATATATGGGCCTATCCACAGTAATGGGGGACATATGTGGGACATGACTGTTCAAAAATAAATGTTGTAATTTCTTTCCTCTTTCACCATCAGTACTTTACCCTTAAGGTCCTTTACTAAAATTGTAAACAGGAAGATAACGTCACACTTGGTTTTCTGGGTACAGTCTCTAATGTTTTTGAACAGTAACCAGGTAACGTATGTAACAGGGACGAGAATATTTTAAATTTAAAAAAAATATGCATAAATTTTGTTGGATCTCTACATGAATTTGCAGTACTGCAATTCCTTTGGTTAATTCACTAAGCAACTCTAAAGTATCTGCATGCAAATCAGTGTGATAACCATCAATCGAGCATATGGCACAGAACTACAGGAAGCAAGTAATTTCAAGTTTTTCTCACCAAGATTTCCTGGATAGCCACAGATTTAAATGCTTTCACACATAAGTGGGGATTAAAGGAGATGACATTTAAAACTTTTTTTGATTACTTTCAAAATTAAACACCACAAAATCAGTGAAAAGGAGTTCCATTAACGTATGTAACAGGATAGAGAAATATTCAAAAACTGCAAGTTGGAATGTAAAACATTGTCAAAAACAGAAAATTAGGCTATTTGAGTCCTTTATTATTTAAATATTTATATATCTAATGTGTAAAGTTTATAAATCAATTAGGTAAAAGGAAGTTCATGACACAACAAATACCAGAAACACACACTAAAATTTAAACTAAACCCAAACACCACACTATACAAACTATACATTGCTTATTACATCCCTAAACCCCTCCAGTAAACATACATCTTATTCTTTGCACAAGTACATTATCATTTCATTTTTTTGAAGGCTTTGTTCATTTTTCTATGTCTACCACCATATAAGGCCCATCCCCCACAACAACCAGTGGCCCACTCAGTATATATTTTTCCTCAACTGTGTCTATATCCTCTCGCTTTGGCCAAACAAATGTGGCATTTTGGGATGCTGATCGTTGTCGATGCATAAAAGTAAAAGTATACTTTGAGTCCTTCATAGTCAATAGCCTCCCTATGTAGTATTCCTTGTCATAGAACACTGCATAATAGGATTCCTGTCTTTTTTTGCTGTCCTTCTGTGCTGCATTGTAATTCTCTTGTGGGGGTCTGCTAAGGTGAGAAGGAACCCTGCAAAAAGGTGAAAAAAAGATTAAGTTGGACACTTCCATAATATGTT
Source organism: Neoceratodus forsteri (assembly GCA_016271365.2). NCBI lineage: Eukaryota > Metazoa > Chordata > Ceratodontiformes > Ceratodontidae > Neoceratodus > Neoceratodus forsteri. Next base: position 563,495,161 of record CM057458.1, read on the forward strand.
TACTTTTTTTTTGTTTCTAACACAGGTACACCCAGACTGAAGGAACAGAAGGGCCTATGACAGACATAACTGATGAAAACATTAATAAATCCACTCAAATCTTGCCTGCTTGTGTAACACTTTATTAATTTAGTCAACATTATAGCGCTGATCAGTAGGGGAGCACTCTGGCAGATAGGAGACCGGGATGCCTAGCCCAGTCCTGTGATGCCAGGTGTGTTTGCCATCAGGGCAACCTACAGAGCTCAGGAAGTTCTCCCCTGGTCTCACTATGCACCACAGAATTAGTGTAACTAGTGTTAAAGAAAGTTCTAAGTGTCAAGAAGTGGAACAAAGAAGAATGCCAGGCCTGCTCGGTATCACAGATTGTTGCAAGTGTGGGATGAGGTAATGTTCTTACAGCACCTCAGCCCTCAGCACCCCAACTGACCCAAGTCCATTTCTGAACTTGGGCCACCAGTGTAGCAAAGGGTAAGGCACTTATGGTGCCTCAGCCATCTGCCCCACCCATTCATGCACTTTATTTGAAAAGCAGTAGCCTACAAGGTGACTTTTACTTACATTCCGTCTGCTGTTGGGCTCTGTTCATTATCCGAATCCAAAGATTGCTCAGTAGCCATTGTATTATGATCATCTTAAGCATGGATGCTTGAAAGGTTGAGCTCTAAAAAAAGGATAAAATTTATATTGTTTAGTGCTATATTTTCACACATTGAGCAATATGACCCAAATATTACATACTCACCATCATGGTTCGGATACTCATCATCTACTGCGGTGGATTCCAGTGCTATTAGATCCAAAACAATGGTTTGTGGTTCCGGTTCTTGATGTTTTAATTTTAAGTGCTTTTGTTCCCAGTCACTGGTATAGTCACAATTGTCGCAAGGTTCTTCACTAGCTTCACATGAGGCACAGAAACAGGTCAAGCGACGAACTTTGAGATTATATGGGTTTAACCCAATGGCAGTGTGTATCTGTCGTGTTCCAGGTAAAGTGCCAACTTCTGATCTTTCTGGATGGTCTCGCATTACTTCACCTTGTTTGACAAGAAAACATGATCGCCGCGAGTGATTGCACTCACCAGTTGCATTCACAGCATCCTTGGTCAGCTCTCATTAGAGAACATGTGAAACTGATCGCCCATCAATTATGAGGTCAGGCTCAGATTTCACTGCTTTGTTGCAGTATTTTAATGACTCCACCTCTCCATCACAGGGATTTTTCCCATGACGGAACCAAAATAATGACGCTCAACTGTAGGGATGCCCAAGTCATCTGTGGCAAAAGTTAAATCAGTCAATGGAGTTTTTGACTTGTATTGTGCACCACAGCCATCGCTAAACTGAATCGATCTATTGATGACAAGAAGTCTTACTTTTGCAAGGTGCTGTACAGCGATCTGCACAAAGTGGTTCATGGCGTGAGCATCATGTTGATGATCATCTGAAATAATTACTATTGCTTCTCTTACTGTATCTGGTCTGCTGCACATATTGCATTTGTAATATGCCACCATGGGATGTATGGTTATCTGAACTTTAGTCCAGTGTGCACTCTGCACTTCGTTTTGCATGATGCAGTTATAGTTTTCAGCGAAATCCATAACCATCACCACAGATGCCATTGGAGGATGTTTGACAATGCTGGAAAACTGTGTCTGCTGCCATCTTGCCTCAAACAAATGGGAAGACAAGGGCCCCAATTCTGCCATCAGTTCATCAATTAAATCACAGATACCTCCATTTCTCGTTAAAAGTGCTTTCTTCTTTGCCTCTTTGTATGTCATTTGTCCCCATATTCTCCAGGATACATGCTCATTTCCAAACACATGGATTAATGGATCCAAGAATTTCTTAATTTGATGCATTCCACATGTGGGGCACTGTCAGTCGATACATCTTAAGCTGGCGTATCTTCCATCATGTGTGCAAAGAGTCAATTCAGACGCATGGTATCTGTCTGAGATGAGACATTTACCTTTTTTTGATTTGGCTAACTGATTAATAATTTTTAATTTCAGATCTACATTGGTGCAGTACTCGCAAAGGCACTGATATGCCTTGGCCTTGCTTTGTACTAGTACATGCCGCGGTCGGAGTTCGGCAAATTTTGACTTGCCAACACTGACTGCATTGTCCTTTATGAAAGATAAATAGGTCTCTGTTATGGATCGATGCAGAACATATTTTGGGGCTGTGTCAGCAACTCCTTTTTTATTTGGCATAACTGTGCTCACATCAGGGTTGTGGTAATGGTCAAGAATTGCTTGCTGAGTCTCTGCACTTAATGCATCTGCTCTTCTTGCTGGCCGTTCCAAAAAATCCAGATTAACATTAGATCTTCGTAAAGCACAATACTTGCTCAAATATTTTCTGCTTATATCCAGTTCACTGCAGACTTTCTTTAGTCCGTGTTTAATATCTAGGTGAGTAGTTAAGTGGCTAATGAAACTCTCTTTCTTTTACATGTTAGTGTGCGCACGCTTTCCTTTACATTTTAAAACTGATTTTTGCGACTGCCCGTCATAGTCTATGCCAATTTTTTTTAGCAATTCCTTTTCTTTACTGGTCGCATTTTTAATCAATCCAGCAATCATGATGACAAATCTTTCTGCCGATTTTGGAAGTTTCTGTTTGGCCCAGTACACTGCTTTTCTCACAGAGTCCCTGGAGGTTGATGGACTCTCATTGTTACATTCCTGAATGTCACTCATCTCACTGAGCACTGTTTGGGTGTTACTTGTCTTTTCCTGATACTGCTTTTTTTTCCATTCAGCATCCTTCTCCCTGTAACGCCTTTTCTTCTGGGCTGACATTTCCATCCGCTGTTTCTGTTTCTTTAAATGCCAAGCCTCACGTTGTAGCTTCTTCCTTTCCTCATCTGCCCTGGTGCATCATCTCACATCATTTTCCTTGTCTTCCAAGGCCTGCAACTTCTTCCGGATTCGGTATTCACGCATTCTCTGCTTGCTAGCCTCATTGTATCTCTTTTGGTTTCTTCATCCATGTTTTATGGAATTCTCGTAGTCTCTTCGATTCAGATTCTCTGTGTTCTTTATACATGTCTAGGCTAGCTTTGATGTTTTTCGGTACTTTTGCATGGCAAGTGCATGCTTACTTGGAATAGTGGTGTTATTCATTTTGTGAATGTATAGATTCTGTGAAAAAAAAAATGGTAGACCACAAATGATGATGTAACTGAATCCACCAGAACAGAATGCGGGCACCAGGCTAGAGTGACTCTCAAGCACGTGTATGTGGTTCACCACCTGTGCACCCACCAGGGCCCCATGAAAGACTGACCAGGGACCTGGAAGACCCCAGGTGATGGCATAACTGAATTCACCAGAAGAGAATACGGGCGCAAAGGCTAGAGTGACTCTCGAGCACGTCACGTGTACGTGGTTCACCACCTGTGCACCCATCAGGGCCCCATGAAAGACTGACCAGGGACCTGGCAGACCCCAGGCGACGGCATAACTGAATCCACCAGAAGAGAATGTGGGCACAAAGGCTAGAGTGACTCTCGAGCACGTGTACGTGGTTCACCACCTGTGCACCCACCAGGGCCCCATGAAAGACTGACCAGGGACCTGGCAGACCCCAGGCGACAGCATAACTGAATCCACCAGAAGAGAATGCGGGCGCAAAGGCTAGAGTGACTCTCGAGCACGTGTACGTGGTTCACCACCTGTGCACCCACCAGGGCCCCATGAAAGACTGACCAGGGACCTGGCAGACCCCAGGCGACGGCATAACTGAATCCACCAGAAGAGAATGCGGGCGCAAAGGCTAGAGTGACTCTCGAGCACGTGTACGTGGTTCACCACCTGTGCACCCACCAGGGCCCCATGAAAGACTAACCAGGGACCTAGCAGACCCCAGACGACGGTGTCCACTGGCCTGCAACCTAAAAAGAGGTCATTCCCATCCCCTTCACCATACCTAGAAGCAATCCTTGGGACCTGGTGGTACCAGCCTAGATCTTCCACAGCCCTGTCAGCAGTCTACTTCAACAAGTGCTCAGTCCCATTCCTTCCACACTCCCCATCAGCAGTCCTGGGTACCCAGGCAACCTCTTGGCCCTATTTGACGCACCCAGGCCAGAGCCATTTTCTTCAAGTCAGTTGGATGTTTGTGCTCAAAAGGACCAAGTCAGCACCACCATCACAATCATTTATCTCACATAAGGTACTATACTTACAACATAAAAACTAATGTATTTCAATAAAAGTCGTATAATTTGTTATGAGGACATGTGTTTTCATGGGGAAGGTCCCATTATCCTGCCTGGATTGGTGGTAGTTCATGTGACTGTTAAAGATCCCATGGCACTTATCAAAAAGAGTAGGGGAGTTTTTATTGAAATTCACATAAGAAGCTTCACAACAAAGAAAACAGATTACATTATTTCATCACCCATCATATTCCCATAAATAGTTACAAGAAATTATACACATTAATGCTCAACCATAAACTTAATCTTTCTGTATTCAACAACTTCTATTTATATTTAATACAAATTTGAAACCCCTTCCACCATCTGTAAACCTTAGCCCCTGAGTAGTGTATTAAATCAGATTGATATACTGTCTTCATCATTTGCATAATTAGATAACTAAAAACTTGATATGACATCATTTTTTGATAAATTACCCATTGACATCTTGCTTGCCACAAGTAAAACCATAAGCAACTTAACAAAATGAAATAAGTTTCTAGGTGAAGAGTAGAAGCATCTCTATGAAGAACCCCTAACACTAAGGTATCATAATCCATTTCCCCTAACCAACTCATGTGCCATTTTTCTGCAAGGAAAGGCCAAAGTGATTTTGAATATGAACAAGTTAACAGAAAATGATTCATAGTTTCCTCCACATTTACACATGCTAAATAAGGACAATTTCTCTGTTCTAGGTTTTTATGTTTTGCGTTCCCACGAACACTCAATCTGCCGTAAACAGTCAGCCATGATATTTCCCATATTGTAGCTGGCATCCGTTTATTGTTCAGTTGTTTCAAAACCTGACCATTCAATGAAGAGGGGCAATTCTTGAAACAAGGCTCCGTAGGGTACAGCTGGGCCATTAATGTGGAACAGAACTTTTTCCTACTGGCATGAAGAATCTCAGCACGAGTAATTTTCCATTTAAATAGTTTCTGGGCTGCCGGGTGAAAATATTCAGGTACCTGCAGTCTAGAATGAAGTTTAGGCGCCACCTCACCCCAGGCTGCAAGATAATTTCCAAGAACCAAATGCACCATCCCCTTAAAGCTATTTAAGTACTAGAAATTCCATACAAAACTGTATGATAAAAGAATAAGGAAATAAAGAAAACAATAGGCTCAATCATTCCTAAACCCCATTTTCCTTGCTTAAATAAGTATAACACCTTTTGACTGGGTTAAGTCCATTGCCCCATAACATCCGGAAAGAACATTCCATAAATTTTCGCTTTCTAATACTAAGAGAAGAGGAAAAATATAAGCCACATACTGCAATTGCGGAACTATAAAACATTTCAAAATCTGTATCCTTTTAAGTCTGGATGATTTCCATGCCTGCCATCTCTTGACCTTAAACAAAGTATGCTCTATAACCTTCTCCCAATTAACCAAGGCCACGTTTGGCAGTCCAAAAATAATACCCAAGATATTTATTGGGTCTTTTGAAAAAAGAACCCCAGATATTTGGCAGGAGGAAATCCCCCAATCACCCACCAATAACCCCTTGCATTTAGCAAGGTTAAGCTTAGAATTGGAAACGCCTGCATATTGCACGACGATTTGTAAAAAAAAGGAAACCTGATTATGATCCAGAAAAAAACCACAAATATCGTCCGCATAAGCTAAAACAGACAATTTAGCCAAGTCACTCTGTTGCAACAAATTTCTCATATTCAACTTGCCCAACTGTTGCAACAGGGGATCAATTGAAAAAAGATACAACAAGAGGCTGAGGGGACAACCCTGTCGTACCCCAGTCAAAATCTCAAACCCTTCTGTAATTTGTCCTCTAAGAAAAACTTTGACAAAGACATGTGAGTATAGCATCTTAATATAGCTAATGAAGTTTACAGGAACGCCCATACTTGGCCAAGGCTAGAAAGAGAAACTTCCGATCAATACGATCGAAAGCTTTTTCTTGGTCGAGTGAAAGCACACAGCCCTTATTCTTTTGTAAGGATACTAATTCAATAAAATCTCTAGTTAGCATTAAAGCGTCTTGTATTCTCCTCCCTGGTATACCACAAAATTGGTAATTTGATAGGACCAAAGAAGCATAATTTTTAAGCCTAATATTAAGGATTTGCACTAGGATCTTATAATCAGTGTTCAGAAGAATTATTGGTCTCCAATTTGCGATATTTGCTCTATTCCCAGCTTTAAATAAATAAACCAATAAACCATCTGAAAAGGTAGATGGAAACTCAAGTTCCTGAAAAAATGACGAATAAACAGTATATAATATCACTGATATTTTTGAAATAAAGCATTTGTAAAATTGGTTTGGAAACCCATCCAATCCAGGTGAGGTCCCTATTTTAAGGCTTTTAATAGCTTCTTGGACTTCTACCAAAGTAATATTTTTAAGCAATACTAATGCCTCTTTTTAAAAACCAGAAATATCAATATTTTGCATATAATCCTGAATATTTTCATCTGAGGGGGTTTCTACAGGCAGTAAAGACTGGTAGTGTACTTTAATCAGATTTTCCATATCTTTTGCTGTATCAAATCTAATACCATTAGTGTCCTGTAAATATTCTATAGTACTATCAGAATGTATTTTCTTACAGGCCTCGTAAGGATCCCCAACTGCCCTCTCCTAGTACCCATAGAAAGCATTACAGAAATTGTGGATGCTCTATCATATTGGTATTTCACCATCTCTTTCTTAATTATAGCAATCTGAGCAGAGAAATCTTCCTACTTAGATAAAACAGTGAATATAAATGCTGCAGTTGACTTCTAAGGAAATATATTTCAAAACTTTTGTTCCCTAAAGATCTACCATGTGCACAAAACCAACTTGAATGTCTCCTTTAGTATCCATCCACCAGTCTCCAATCTTGTCATAAAGACACAACACAGAAATTCTAGCTGCTAATAAAGCCTCTATTCCAAATTTAACAATAGGGGACTCTAATAAAGATGTATTTAGTCTCCATCTGTTTCTTTTCCTATTCTGCAGAGGGATATCTGAAATAGTAAATTGCAATAAAGAATGATCCGAAAACTCACTAGGAATAATCTGGAAATAGCCTTTTTTTATATTCTGGGAATGAAAAAGATGATCTATTGTGGTTTCATAATTTTTCCTGCTATAGGTGAACCTATTGCCTTTAGTATAACAACTACAATTGATCAACTTAGCAGTATCTACCACAGCTGATAGCATGTGCGAATCACAATATATCTTCTTTCTTTTACTACCCACTGCTTGATCTCTTACAATGTCACAATTAAAGTCCCCCCCTAAAATGATAGCATATGAGGACACTAAATATGGCTGTATTAGCCGTAAAAGCTCCACCCGAGCTGCTTTAGTTTGGGGGGCATACACATTAATAAGGCGAAAAGCACTAGACTGCCAAATACCATCTAACAAAAGCAAACGCCCTGGCATTAAATCAATCAATTTAATTAACAAGAATTTATACGAACCAAAAAGGATACTCACCCCATCCGCACAATCTGGCCCAAAGGACCAATAAGAAGGCCCCCAAATCCATTCCCTTTTAAACAGTAACAATTGTTCTCTAGAACACATCCAAGTTTCCTAAAAAAAGAAAATATCATAACCGGAACTGTGAATAAAAGAAAAAAATACTCTTTTTTTTCCACATTTAACAAGCTATGAATGTTTAAAGACCCTATAACAAGAGAACCCATTAATTATGAGGTTTAAGAGACACATAGTGGAAAAAAAAAAAACTATTTTTTTCGCTTTTTCTTTTTCTTGTCTTTGTAATCCCCATATTCCATCCTAAAAGAGACCTGACTACTGCCAACTGACTGCGAATCAACCTCACTATGTTCCATGTCAGAACTCCCTTCTGAAAGGAATAAGGCTGCGTATGAGTTCCCATTCTCCTTAATACCTGCCTCTTTTACTTTGCTTGAGGGAGTAGCCTTGTTCTGCCTAGATGAACGTCTTCTAGCTACTGGTTTAAATTCTAAATCCTTCGACTCTAAATGATCCCCATAACAAACAGGTGAAAGAAGTGGGTTCACTTTGTCACTCGTGTCTGCACTGTCCTGCTTGGGTGGAGAGCCAACTTCAGGGTTAGCTACCGGTGGGGAAAGACAAGGTACTGGAACACCATCTAGAACTGGTTTAGAGACTAGATCAGAAAGGGAAACCATATTCTGAGGAGGGAGTGGGGGTCAACCTTCCTTTCCAGCAACTCTTGTGCCTGCTGAATTAAAAGATCAGGGCTTGCACTTGGAGCCTTGTTCTTGGCTGCCCAAGAACAATCACCAAAGACATGGCCCACCTCCTCACACAAATCGCACCTAGTGCTGTTGGTGCAATGCAAAGCTATATGCCCTATACCCCTGCAATTATCACAACGGGCTTGATCACAAGAACTAGACAAATGTGTCCGTGCTCCACATTTATAGCAGGCTCTCGGCTGCCCTGCATAAAAACATACTCCTCTGTCCCTACCCAACATAAAGGAATTAGGGATGTGTTCTAGCCCATTTTCCCCAACCCGCAGTTTAACTTTATATTTCCACCCCCCTGTCCAAAAGGACTCAGAATCCAACAAGGCCTCAGGTTTGCTTAGAACCTCACATTTCTGTGACAACCAATATGTAATGTCGTCGACATGAACCCCCTCATTCCGAAACATTATAGTTACAAATCTAACAGAGGGCTTGGTCAGAGGGATAACCATAAAGGGAGACCATAGGGGGGAAAATTTTACTAATGCATAACGCTCCCAGAAAAGCTCTAAAGCATGAGTGGTTCTAAAACTGACATCATAGTTGTCTTCACCAGAGATATTTATCAGTACAAAAACATCTTTAGGAGAAAATTGTAAACAGTCTTTCAGCAATCTACGACCTACAAACACACGATCAGGCCTATCCGCTAAACCTCCCTTATAGCGGATCCGAGCAGCATTAGCCTGGGTGCAGCTTCTTTTTTGATGTTAGAAAACAACTCTGACAATAGGGGCGGTTGATTGACTGTAGGGGGTTGTGACTGAGTATTATTTTCTAAGTTATTATCTTTCATAATATCTTCCCCTTGGTAACCTCAGTTCCAGTAGCCGGGACTGGAGCAACCCCTTTAGCCACTGGCAGTTTTGGTGGATTTATACCAGAAGGCTTCCATCCTGGAGAAGCCTGTGAAAAACCTGATGAATAATCCCAAGTGGGGTCTGGAATCCAAGCACCTTGCTCAGTTTTCACCCATCCTGCTCCCTGCAAGGCCTGGGTAGTAGACCATGGCTCTACTGTATCTGGTAGTTCTGAAGAGCCAGATGTAGAAATAGGAATGGTTGCTGGAGTTTTAAACTGCTCCTGGACAGATATATAGTTAGTCTTGGGTTTGGATCCAAAAAGAAAGGTAGTGACTCCTTCCTGTGTTGCTGGATTAGTCTGATAAACAATATTGTCATTAGAAGCTGTCCCATGCTTCTCCGTTAACACTGGTGCCTTAAATACAAAACCAGACTCCTTCATAATGACAGAGGATTGAAATAAAGCCTTATTCTTTTGACTCAGTGCTTTTCCTGATGCAGAATGCTCAGCACTATTTCCCTCATCCATGGCCACCGCTGACCAATCCAAAATTTCCCCAGGCTTTAGGCACACACCTTCCCCTGGTGCTAAAACTGCCAGCCTGCTCGGGATCCATACTTAGGGGTGCACATACGAATGGATCGGAGGGAGCTGCCAACTCGCTTGCCGCTTGCTCCTCACTCAAAATCCCTGACGTGCCATTAACCCCCTCGCTAGTTTTGGAGTCCTTTCCCATCGAGGTTAACCCCAAATAAAGTTGTTTACCTTGCAACATAACGCTTGGCTGATCCAACTCCAGTTGCGCTGCACTATTCACTTCGTGGGCAGGAAGAACAGCTGAAAAAACACCATCCGCGTCCCCCAATGCTTGCGTTGTGCTCAGGTCCTCCGTTGAGAAAAATATTTCCTCCGCTTCTCTCCTTTCGCCCGTACCGGGCGTTTTTCGACTTCGGGCCTCTAAGCTAAGAGAACTAGGAGAGGAGGCCCGCTCTCCTAACCCCGCGACGTCCTGTTGCATCAGCAGCTCCTCCGAAGTGGCCATTCTGCTGACCTCAGGCTCCCTCTACTGATCAAACAGCCGCATAGCCCAGCAAAGAGCAGGGGGGAATTTCCCTGGTGTCCTGGCTAAATTTCCCTCATTCACTAAAAACACCATCAACAGCTTAATCTGGTTCAAGGTCAGTTGACATTCATCTGTATCCCCTCCCCCAGGTCATGCCTGAAAATAGGCAGGATTTGTCTAGTGCACATACCCGGTCAACAAAAACTAAATAAATAAATGTGAATGTGATGCATCCCCTGTTGCAAATGAGAATGGCTTGTCATCACTCCCTCCTCTCTCAGGCTTACCTTGTGCCTGTCCCAAGCATGCTTAAACCACTCCACTGTGCTTGCCCCCACCACCTCCTGTGGCAGACTATTCCATGTGTTGCCTACCCTTTCTGTGTAGAAAACTTCCTCACATTACCTCTTAATTTACCCCCCTTCCAATTTCATATTGTGCCCGCTTGTTCTAGTACTTTTTCTACATTGTAAAAGCTCCACCACCTGCACCTTGCTTATGTCCTTGAAATACTTGAAAGTTTCAATCATGCCCCCCCGCTGCTTTTCTCCACCATTGAGTACATATTGAGGTCCCTTAGTCTCTCCTCATATGTTTTGTGGTGCAAGCCCTGCATCATCTTTATTGCCCTTCTCTGGATAGTCTCCACCATATCTATGTCCTTGTGCAGGTGTGGTCTCCAGAAATGCATGCAGTACTCCAGGTGAGACCTTACCAATGTTACAAAGGCATCACCACCTCCTGCTAGTAATGCCTATGCACCCCAGTATATTACTGGCCCTCCCTGCTGCCTTTGTACACTGCTTTGATACCTTAAGGTCATCAGAGATGATAACTCTTAAGTCCCTTTCCTCTTTGGTGACAGTCAGCCCCCCCAACCTGTAGCATTATTTTCAGGAGAACTGGCAGCCCCAACCCCCTTTCCCACAGCATGAGGATGGCCATTTTCAAACCTCAGGCCTTTGTTACACCACCCAAAGCAATGCACAGTCAAATAAAACTTAAATATAGTAATAATACCAATTTTAAAACCAGGCACCACCAAAAGTCCTTTTTGTAACAGGGACCGCTGTTTTATGGGGTCCCTGTTACAAACAGGACTGAACTTTAAAGCAGGCTTTTTGGAGTCCTTTTTAAAATGCAAACATGGGTCCAAGGCTGTTTTAACATTAAATGTAATAATGAATTGCTGGGGCGGCACATTATTCTTTTCGGTCTCACACTTTGAGGCAAACATCCCATTGAAACGTTATTTTCAGGAGAGCTGGCAGCCCCAACCCCCTTCCCCACAGCATGAGGATGGCCATTTTCAAACCTCAGGCCTTTGTTACACCACCCAAAGCAATGCACAGTCAAATAAAACCTAAATATAGTAATAATACCAATTTTAAAACCAGGCACCACCAAAAGTCTTGTTTGTAACAGGGACCGCTGTTTTATGGGGGTCCCTGTTACAAACAGGACTGAACTTTAAAGCAGGCTTTTCGGAGTCCTTTTTAAAATGCAAACATGGGTCTGAGGCTGTTTTAACATTAAATGTAATAATGAATCGCTGGGGCGGCCCATCATTCTTTTTGGTCTCACACTTTGAGGCAAACATCCCATTTAAACGCTATTTTCAGGAGAGCTGGCAGTCCCAACCCCCTTCCCCACAGCATGAGGACGGCCATTTTCAAACCTCAGGCCTTTGTTACACAACCCAAAGCAATGCACAGTCAAATAAAACCAAAATATAGTAATAATACCAATTTTAAAACCAGGCACCACCAAAAGTCCTGTTTGTAACGGGGACCACTGTTTTATGTTGGTCCCTGTTACAAACGAGGTATCACATTTAAACCACCTTTTCATATTTTGCCAGTCTGCAATAAAACACAAACACCAGTAATTACACTGCCTTGGACCCCTCTCCACTACTAATGAAACATAATAGTTTAAAATCCTGTTTGGATCCAGGACAGAAATGAAGTAAAAAAACACTGACCCCTTAAGAAAGTGGCCATTTTAGAAGTGTGCTGTTTTATCCTATTACATTCCTTTACAGTGTGAATGTGCATCATTGTGGGGAAACACATTCTGGAAATATACATTTAAATTAAGGTAATTGTGAGCTACAATATTTATACTCTCTATGTAACAGGGACCGAGATTTTAAACCTGTCCCTGATTACAAACAGGATCGTCCTTTCCTCGCTTCTAAGAGACTGAGCCAGCTACTTCTGCCTGCAAACGCTACTCCATTTCTCCCCGTTGTACACATTTGCCCAAAACAGTAAAATGAGACATCCAGCAGCACACTAGTATTGAAAAGAAGCCCCCCCTTTTGTCTGCCTCTCCAAAAACAGCCGCTTTGCTTACCGGTTTCAAATTCTGATCCTGTTTGTAACTCGGCGATGGCATGGAGACAGAGATCCTTCTTGTTTCAAGGTACAGCACAAAGGGGCAGATTTGCGGGCTTCCAATAGTTTAAACGTGGCATGGGGGTTCGATTGGCTACAAATAGCCAATCACTCTAGTAAATGTGAAATCACGCTCCCATGACATGAAAGGAGGTTACGAATGTAGATGGGGCGGGACAGAGACGAGTCTGGTTCATCTCTTGTGCTCAAACAGGCAGTATTGCAAGATTAAAATGGGCTAATCAGCTGTTTCAGCAAACAAGCACTTTGGCACTTGTTTGTGGGGTTGAATGTCCCAAAGTTAACAGAGGTCACCATTTAGTTTACAGGTTCCCATTTGTAACATAGAGGACAGAGAATGTTACAAATGGAACACCAATTTTAAAGTCATTTGGGGAAAAATAAATTAAATAAAGACCCACAGACACATTAATTTTATAAATATGTTTATTAAGAAGGCATTCAGAGCAATTGGGAATCGGCAGTGCATTTGGGCAGTGAAAAGCAAAGGTTGCAATTCATCATGGTCTCAAATGTCCCACCCAGACAGTAGAAAAAACGGGACAAATCTGGAATTTGTTTAACTGTATTTTATTGATAATTCCTGCAAGGCTAGAGTTATGTATGTTATCTCCCCAACATGTGAGCAGGCTGTATTGCATTTTTGTAATTTTTAAATTAAATATTTTTGTAGTTATTGACTTACAAAGTTGATGTGTCCCAAATGTACCCATTTAGTGTGGATAGTGCCATATATATATATATATATATATATATATATATATATATATATATATATATTATCTTCATACTTATAGAGAATACATGATGGGTAGGAGTATGATATGCATAAATATGCTCACTCCTGCAGAGTGAGCTATGAATACTCACGAGTGCCGAAGGCACGAGAGTATCCATAGCTCACAATGCAGGAGTGATTATATTTATGCATATCACATGATCTGCACATCATGTGTGCGGTTTATACAATGGGGGTGGGAGCTCACATTGTAGGTGTTAAAAGTGGTGGGAGTTGAAGATGTATGTACTGGTTTGTTGGTAAGGTAGTAGTGTTTGAGGGATGTGCATATTTTTTGTTAGTGGTACATTTGGTGCTTGGTGTACATAATATTTTTATTTTTATTACATTCAGTTGTTTTCACTGAGGTTCATTTATAACTCAAGTTTGATATGGTTTGGTCACAGTCACCAATGCCGTGTAACAGAAAATATTTATTTCTTAGTTAACAGTAAGCTTTATTGCTGTTCCAAATTATTTATGGAGTATAGAAGTTTAATGTGGAACAGTTCAATTTCTACGTAAAACGCCATTGTGGATTGGTTCTGAGTGCTGTGGCTGGGTAAGGTTCTGTGTTGTGGTGCGGCTTCTTGTTACTGTGGGCTGCTAGTCGGAGTTAGAGCTCGTACACATGGGACGCTGTCTTTTTCTCAGGTGTTCCTGATATTGGTGACCTGCAAATAATGAAAAAGAGATGGTTAGTGTTTATTTCAGTAGAAATGTGGTTTGGGTGTGGGACTGTGATGTTATTACCTTGAAAGATGTTGAAGGTGACATGCAAGGCATTAATTATGGGGTTTTGAAAGCAAGCTGGCATGGAGTCGAGATATGCAGTTGGTTGTGAAGTTGTGGAGGATTCAGGAGCTGATGCCTTCAAAGTATTTGGTTTGCAGCCTGTGTCATTTGTTAGGATTCGGGATATTTCTTTTTGTTTTGTGTCATTCATTTTGGAGTATAAGTTGATAGATTCAGTTTTCTTCTGGCTGGATATTTGCATTATGTCAGTTGGTGCCACATTGGAATCTGCTAATTTTTGTATGAGATGTTTTCGAATTGATTGATTAGTTAAACGTCTATCACTGTGAAGTCAAGCTTGCTCTATCATGGTTTTTACTAGTTTGGCTATAGTATTTATGCTCAGTGCTTGATTTTTGTTCCAGGTTGTGGATTGTTCTTTAATCGGGTAGATAATTGCCAGAAAAAATGGTGTTTCTGGGTGCTGACATTTTTGTGGTCATTTTGATTTTATAAATTAGGTAATTGTTCACTGGACATCGTTTGGGGTCTGTTGATTGGTAGGCTCTGGGCTTAATGGGTCTGATATCTTTAGGATTAGACCTGCACCGTGTTTTCGTTTGTCTCTCTCTGGACAGTTCAAGGTATCGTGTGTTGTCAGTGTCTGTTTTAAAAGAGATGTCTCCCCATTGTTAGGTTTTTAGCCTCCGTATTGCCCCTGATGCCAAAATACATGTTTACAATTACCCACATGGAGTTAATTAGGGACTGTGGGTTGTTGGGTCCTAGGCAATCTAATTTGTAGAGTTTGTCAATCATTGTATCAGTTATGTCGTCTTCTGCTTTAGGTCTGTTTCCTAAACCCATTTGTTTGAGGTGTTTTTGTTGGGAAATGAGAACTTGCCTGGTGCGTTCAAATGTTAAGGATGTTGATAGTGGTTCTTTTTAACCATGTTCACAGAGATGTCATTCGATGCTCTAGAATCTGTATCTCAGGGTTAATGGTTCGAATTCAGAGCCATCCTTTTTTACTGCTGTCATGAAGTAGTGGCAGAGTAAACTGTCCAGTTCTTCTGGCCCAATTTGTTTTATGGGTGTTTTTAGTTCTAAGTCTTCCAGTAGGAACTTTTGGAAGTGGTTCACATCTGCGGTAGTCTTCCATTTTGTGTTGTCATTTTTGGAGCTGACAATGTATTTTTGAATGTATTCAGGGTCTAGAAAATATTTGTTTTTTGGAGCCATGTTGCTTTTTTGTGTTTCAGGGACTGAAAATGTTTCATCAGTCATGTTTGGATCCAGTAGCGGCTGTTCGTCTTTTTCAAACTGAGTGCAGAGATCTGTTATTTCTTGTTCCATGTTTGCAGGTTTTGTATGCCGATGTAGCATCAGTTTGTTCAGGTGCTGTGGAGTTTTTGATTCAGCCATGGTTAGTTTTGTTTTAAGTTTTTTTACCATTGTTGCATTTTAATGTTCTTTTTTGTTTCCTAGGTTGGAAAGCAGAGACTGCGTTACATGTGGGGGGACTGTTTTTTTTTTTATGTTGCTGTTTTGCAGGTGAGTGTACCTAGCTATTTCAATTTCTTGATTGATTTGGGCTTGTGTTCATTTAGGGAGCTTGGTTTTTAGAGGATGTTCATTGGAGTGAGTACGGTAGTGAAGCTGACATCAGAGGGATAGGTATAAATGGGAGATATTTTAACTCCAGTGACGTCAGCTTCAGATATCTAACTGCGGTGGAAATAACCTGTTTTATTATCATTGTGCAGCTCCCACCCCCATTGTATAAATAAATATATATATATCTCAGATGTAAGAGATTATGTATATAAATATATGCACAGAAATGCACATGAATCAGAAGCAAAAGCAAAGCAGCTGTCACTTTAAATTTTGTAATGGATCAAGAAAACAAGGTCTATAGTCAGTCTACTATTTTTAGTATCTAGAAGAAAAATCAATTTGAGCTCATAAGCCTGCCTTTCTTGTATATTTTTGAAGTGTCCTTTGAGAACCAGGACAGATATGTCAGATCTGAGTTGCATTTAACAACCAAGGGTGTCCAGTTGGTGGTCGTCTTTTTTGCATTCTAGTAGTTATTCTCTTGGAATAAGCATGGCATATTCCATAGCTCTGTCAGTCTCTCTACAGGAGTCTCCTTGGATTCCCAGATCTATGACTCTTGGGCAGCATGTAGCCTCATATGGAGGTTTTGCTATTTAAAGAGGAACTGTTAGCAATAAGAGCCTCACACCAAATGTGATGCTGATTCCAATTAGCCCTTTGTGTGCAAAACCCCTTTTTTAACCTAGTGATTACTGCAGTATAATGGATTGTATCAGGCTAATTTCATTGACTTCTAAGCTGATATTTCCTGTAACCAGAAATGCCAGACTGCCCTGCAAATGACATCAGATGAGGACTGCAGCAGTGGGAAATTCAATAGTCTACAGTGAATGTCAGAGTTTTTTTATAAGCTGTAATTTTCTGATTGCTGGTCTGCTGTTCTCCTGGGGCTAGATACAGTATAGTCAGATGACTGTACTAAGCCAAGCTGCTGGACAGATGTTCAGAGGTCGCTGTTGGTGGTCACAAGGGCCCCAACCTGAATCTCTTCTGCCCTCCCCCTTAGCTGCTGGACAGATGTTCAGCAGTCGCCATTAGTGGTCGCAAGGGCCCCAACCCGAATCTCTTCTGCCTTCCCCCTGAGCTGCTGGACAGATGTTCAGCAGTTGCCATTGGTGGTTGCCAAGGGCCCCAAAATGAATCTCTTCTGTCCTCCCCTGAGTTTGCTGAACAGACATTCAGGTCGACTGATACAGAGCCACAGACTGTTCTAAGGAATCGGCTGCTGTCACAGTGCAGGGATTTGAATCTTTGCGCCAAGTGGGATGTTCAAGTTTTGCACCAGGAGAGTTTCTCTGCACAGAATTCTATGGCTATTTTAAGTCGCTTTAGCATTACTGACTGTTTTATTTCAATTTTTTTCTTGATTGTATCATTTCTTTATTTTCATTTAGTAGTGGTTGCCTTAAGGACTAAATTATTTGCTGCTTGTTTTACTCTCCTCCTAATGGTTACCTTAATGTAATGAAATGCTTCCTATTCAGATTTTGCTATTGTCACAAAAGTGCTCACTTTTAAATGTATGTCATGCCTTCATAGGTTCTATGCATTGTATGCATTTGTATGTAATTTCTAAGCTATATTATGTTATTGTACCATATCTCTGTTCATACTCCCTATGTTCCCCTACCCCCCAGGTCACACTGGGAGATGAGCAACTTGTTGCTCAGTGTGCTTTACTGGTGAAACATTTCAATAAACAAAATAGATAAATAAAATAAACCCCATGAGCACAACAGGACCAGCAAACATCTGATTTTAGCTTACAAAATCTTTAGCATGTACAGTACACTGCGGGCTATTGAATCTCTCAGATCTACAGTCCTCTTATGATGTCAGTTACAGTGGATTCAGGGATTTCTGATTATGGGAAATGGCATCTTAGAAGTCAACAAAATTAGCCTAATACATTCTACTATACTACAATAAACAGTAAGTAAAAAAACATGTTTTTTACAGAAAGTGCAAATTGGGATTAGCCTCACACTTGGATGTCAGGGTCTTGTTGCTGACAGTTCCCTGTGAGGTTTTGGTATTAACCGTTCTGCTTGTTTTAAAGTGTACCACCATCAGCCAGTCAGCTGCAACATCACTGGGCCTGCACTGTTCCTATGGCTAGGTACCCAGTGAAGTACTAGCAGTTCCCTTTAAGGTTCATGGGTTTAAACTATACCATTTGGTAATGCCTCATAACAGGTGGGCTGGTAGTACTAAAAGATTTACAGTCTTTTTTGCTACTGCCTTGTCTTACCTGTTGGGGTGAGTGGGCATTGTCACTGTTATGGTTACTGTTACTTCTGTTTTAAAGTGTTTTACTGGCTGAGTTTAGTCAAGCACTTACTTTTAGTCCTGGAACAAAAGATAATGAGTTTCTGCCCAAAACAATTTTGCTTTGCATTCCCCCATTCCTTGTGACTATCCCCAATAAATATTTTAGTGATATTTTACATTTCGTCTTGTGAGCTGAGCACATTATTAGTGATAAGTCACCAATTGCACTGTTGTTACATTTAAGGTTGCTCTGTGATTTTCTAGCTGTAAGGGGACACTGATGAGGTGGATAGGTACTACAGAGAGACCAATAATATCTGGCAATGGTACCCTGATAGAAGGGCTCTCTGGATTTATAGAACATTTAAACTATCTTAAAACTACTTGTTATAGAAAGAGACATAGAGAAAACTGGATGAGTAACCATGCAGAACCAGTGTGTTCTGCCACAGAGGGGTCTGAAGCTCGAGAGATCCCTAAAGCAGTCCCCGAGGTGGCAGAACAATGTTCTGCATGGGCTGCCCATCCTATATTTTTATAGTGTATGGTGCCCCTCAAATTATTTTAAAACATTTTCAGACTTAAAACAATTATTTGATTCATGGAGAAAGAACTGCTGACTCTAAGTGCCAGGGCACAGAGCTGTGTGGTTTCTAGGGAATGGGTGTCCTTATGTTAGCAGTGCACACTCTGATTGGTTGCCACTCTACTGTGGGAGTGATTTAGAAAAAAAAACAATGGCGGCCGGATGTCTCGCTTAGCGCGGAAGGAAACGGTCCAGAGGCCAAAACATGTGAGTAAACTGTTTTCAGCTCAAATCTGACTCTTCTGATTTTGTAAAACTCAATGGTCCCATGGCTGAAAACCACCGCGGTCTTCCTAGATCTGTTTACAGTGAATACTGACGCATGGCAGCTTTCAGTTTCTGCCTTGAAAACAGTCTCATGCCAAAGAGTCTAAATGAATGGAATGCTGTTCTGCGTACTGTCAGAACAGCATTCCGATAAACTATATTACTAATAATGAACAAATTTGAAGTCGTGGAAAATCGAGTTAGTGCAATGTGGCACCATACATGATAGCTGTATTCAGACACTACACACGTCTTGCATAAACTTTCTGCTTTCAGACATTTACCTTCATCAAACCACCCTAGCCTTGATTGATGTAAACTAACACTACACTAATATCACACATGCTGATGGAATTTCAACCTGTCTTAAATACAAGAGAAAGGACAGCACCATGATATCTACTCAAAATTTATTGCCAGACTTATCAGATTCATCCTGACCCACAACATCTTCAGTTTCAACAGCAAACATTATGTTTAAACTATGGGAAGAGAAATGGGTACCAAGATGGCCCCGCAATATGCCAACCATTATGCCAACCTTTTCATGGCCTATTTGGAATAGGATTTCCTGAAACAATGTAAAATCAGACCTCTCACATACTTCAGATAAATTGATATATTTTATAATTTAGAAGAAAGGTACTCACACACTTAAAGAATTTCATCAGGAACATAACAGTCTCCACCCATCCATTAAAGAGCTAGTGTATTGAGCTCTATTTTTTTTATGTGTAGAACTGGAGTAATGTGTTTGTGCTGTGCCTCACCTTCTTTGCTGTGCCAAAATGTTATGTTTTTTGTTTAAAAATGTGATTGTACCACTCCATTCACTAGACTTCATCTTCAGAGGGGGAGTACATGCAGGCTTGAACCATGACTGAAAGTGATGCAATGTGAGGAAAGCTGTGCTGATGTTAGTGGTGGCAAGTCTGACAAATAGGCACTTGTCCATGGACTTCTGTTATGCTCTGTGGCTGGGAGCATGGGACAAGGAAACAGAAGACTCCAAAAAGTGAGGTGAAGAAAACACACCAATATGTGACTTTATTTACAGAAGCAAAAAATATATATAAAACAACAACAAATATATACATATATATGTGTGTTTATATATATATATATATATATATATATAATGGTAGTATGGTAGTGCTACCATAGTTAGGGTTGAGGATCCATTTATATGTTAAACCTAATATTTTGCACCTTAATAACTTTGCAACCATTCAACGGATTTGCCTGAAATTTGGAATACATGATCAAGAGCCATAGCTCTTGGGATCTGCCAACTTCCGTACTGTTCAGATATACAGCTGTGGAGTTATTAAGAATGATCTGCGCGTGCGTTAACGCTTTTTTGGAATTCTTTGGTCATCTCTAGAGGTCACACGGTTTGCGCAACTGGTCCAAAATCTTCAGGGAACATGTCACCGTAGTCCCTGATGTGCCTTTTGAAGATTTTGTGAAAAAAATATTAAACAGTTCAAAAGTTATTCAAAAAACAAGTTCCCATTATAAGTCAATGAGAAAAGTTAACAAAAAGTTCGACAGTGTCACAAATGCAGTTTTTACTTTCGCAAATGGCCCTTTTACTGTCACAAATTCACCATTTTGTTTTCAGTTGGTCATCAGAAAAATGCTTGGCATTTAAATTTGGGACCCTCTGCAACCTAATTCTTTTTGTATTCACCTAGTTGGACCCTAAGGATGCTAGGCATGTCTTTATTTTGGGGTAAAACACCCCAGAAATATGTTTTTCAGATTTCTGGAAAAAGTACTTTCGCAAAGTACTTTCACACTTGTGACAGTGTCGAATGAATTTGTGAAAGCTCGCAGAGTTCAACAGTACTTTCTTCAGGCTGTGTGAAAATGGCAACAATTCTTTGGCACCCTGCTGCAAAAGAGTGGTTTGGTCTTTTGGGCTGAAATTTAGAGGGAACGCAGCCAACATCTCACAGATGTACCTTTCAGTGTTTTGGTAAAAAAATATTACAGGGTGGCAAAGTTACGACACTCCAAAGTTGATACTTTTTCCTGTAGGATAACATTACTGCGTCTGCCACATTACAGGAATCCTTTGCCACCCCGCTGCAAAATAATGGTTTGGTCTTTTGGGCTGAAATTTGGAATAACAAAGCCAACATCCCACAGATGTGCTCTTTACTGGTTTTGGTGAAAAATATTACAGGAGACAAAGTTATGGCACTCTGAACTTCTCTTTTTTCCCATAGGATAACATTACGGCATTCGTTGCACCTTTGAGGCCCGTGATCTCGGAACGGTGCAAGATACTTGACTTTTCATGAAAAATGTTTAGTTCTAGTGGGGGGCTAAGCACAAAATTAGCCAGGAAAGTCTTAAATCATATGACTTTTACATTCTTTTTCTACCTTGTACGGTTCCTGAGATATAAGCAATTTACCATTCCAACTCCTCATTGTCTGCTCCAAGATCCATTATGATGCATACATTCTTTGTACTCACTGTCTTTCTCTATGCAGCTTTTGCGGAAAACTAGCCTGTGCGCTTACATTACTGTTACCCTTTCTGCTTCTGCTTGCGGTTCCGTAACCGTTTCACTTACTGTTCCCATCTACGGCACCATGTGCGTTACCCTTCGCGTTTTTAATTGAGCTTGCATTTGCGTTATTTTAGCCATTTCTGTCTACAGTACTGTTTATCTTTCTGTTTTGCTTTGCTTCACCATGTGCATTACCATTTGTGTTTGCAGGCACCATGTTACTATGTGACAAGACATCACAGCCCTTCGCGCTCCCACCGTGACATTACATTCACTATTTCTCATTATGCTTCTCAAAAGAAGGAAATTAGAGGAAAAACTCCATTTAATGCATTAGTTAGGGTTGTTCCACAGTGACAAAGTGAGGAAATTTGGTGTTAGGGTTGAAAGCCCCTTGGACCGCCCCCAACAACTGGCCGGCAGCGAGTGCGTGTTGGGTTATCGGTCTAACTCTCACCCTTTTCTCTATACCTCTGCTTCTTCCCACATCTGATGGGGTGAGAGTTGGGCGGCAACCCCAATGCGCACTCGATGCCAGTTGGGGTAAGGGCGGGGTCAAGGAGGCTTTCAACCCTAACACCAATTTCCTTGCTTTTGTCGCTGTGGAACAACCCTAACTAATGCATTAAAATAGAATTTTTGCCATATATATATATATATTATATATTATGGTAGCACGGTAGCTACCATAGTCAGGGTTGAGGAGCCATTTAAATGTTAAACCCAAAATTTGAACCTTAATAACTTTGCAACCATTAGATGGATTTGCCTGAAATTTGGAATACACAATCAAGACCTATACGCCTCAGGATCTGCCATGTTTCGCACTGGTCAGGTACATGGCTGTATGCTATTAAGTGTGATCTGCACGCATTTACGCTTTTCTGGAATTCTATGTCAGACCTACAGGTCACACGGTTTGTGTGACCAGCCCGACATCTTCAGGGAATGCAGCCTGGATCCTCGATGTGTCTTTCAAAGATTTGGAAAAATATTAAACGGTTCAAAAGTTATTCAAAACAATTTCCCATTATAAGTCAATGGGAAAAGTTAACAAAAGTTAGACAGTGTCGCAATGCATTTTTACTTTTGCAAATGACCCTCTTACTTCGCAACCGCCATCTTGTTTTCAGTTAGTGATCAGAAAAATGCTTGGCATTTAAATTTGGGACCCTCTAGCAACCTAATTCTTTTGTATTCACCTAGTCGGACCCTGAGGATGCTAGCCATGTCTTTATTTTGGGGTAAAACACCCCAGAAATATGTTTTTCAAATTTCTGGAAAAAGTACTTTCACAAAGTACTTTTGTGCTCATGAAAGTGTCTCAAATTTTTGCAAAAGCTTTGCAAATTGCGACAGTACTTTTCTAGTCTGTGGGAAAATGACAGCAATTCTTTGGCACCCCGCTGCAAAAGAACGGTTTTGGAGTTTTGGGCTGAAATTTGGAGGGAACACAGATGACATCTCACAGATTTGACTTTCAGTATTTTGCTGAAAAAATATTACATGGCAGCAAAGTTACGGTACTCCAAAGTTGATGCTTTTTCCCGTAGGATGACATTACGGCGTACGACGCATTGCAGCAATCGTTTGGCGCCCTGCTGCAAAATAACGGTTTGGTCTTTTGGGCTGAAATTTGTAGGGAACACAGCCAACATCCCACAGATGTGTCTTTCAGTGGTTTGGTAAAAAAATATTACAGGGAGGCAAAGTTATGGCAGTCTGAGCTTCTGTTTTTTCCCATAGGATGACATTACGGCGTCAGTGCCTTTCAGGCCTGTATCTCGAAACGGTGCGAGATATGGACTTTCGTTGAAAAATACTTACAAAATTAGCCAGGAAAGTTGTAAATCATACGACTTTTAAATTTTTTTCTCATCGTACGGTTCCTGAGATATAACCATTTAGTATTCCAACTCTCATTTTCTGCTCCGAGACCCATTATTATGCATACATTCTTTGTACTCACTGTCTTTCTATGCAGCTTTTGGGAAAACCAGCCAGTGCACTTACATTACAGTTACTGTTGCCCTTTCGCTCGCTATTACCGTACTGGTTCACTTACTCGTTCCACGTCTATGCCACCATGTGCGTTATCCGCGCGTTTTCATTTGCGCCATGCTTCTGTTATTTTTTGCCATTTGTGTCTGCAGTACTGTTTCTTTTCTGTTTCACTTTGCGTCACCATGCCCATTGACATTTCCATATGTAGGCACCATGTTACTTTAGACAAGACATCACATGGCAGACTATTCCTGGCTTCACGCTTAACGGTGTGTTACCCTTTCTGTTCTTTATTCGCGCTTGTGTTACCATGTGCACCACTGTTAGCACTTCTGTTTGTGTTGTTGTTCTGTTACTATGTCACAGAGATTATGTGTCGGAGCGCCGGGGCCCGGCCCCCTATACTCCCACCGCTGCATTACGTGATGCTCCCCGCTGCATTACATTCACTATTTCTTGTTATCATTGTCAAAGAAGGATTAGAGGTAAAATTCATTTAATGCAGTCAGTTGGTTGTTCCAGATAAAGTGAAACAGTGTTATGGTTGAAACCCCTTGGACCCCCAGCCCACCACCCCAACCCGCATTGGGGTGCGCATTAGCGTGTTTGGTCCTAACTCTCACCCCATTCTCCTATACTTCTGCTGCTTTACACATGTGATGGGGTGAGAGTTAGGGCCAATGACCCCATGCGCACCCCAATGCTGGTTGGGGTGGTGGGCTGGGGTCCAAGGGGGTTTCAACCCCAACACCGAATTTCTCACTTTTGTCACTGTGGAACAACCCTAACTGATGCATTAAATGGAGTTTTTTGCCTCTAATATATATATATATATATATATATATATATATATACATATATATATATATACATATTATAGTGGAACGATAGTGCCACTATAATTAGAGTTGAGTAGCCATTTCTATGTTAAACCTCAAAGCTTGCACTTTAATACCTTTGCAACTGTTTGTCCGATTTGCCTGAAATTTGGAATGGAGGAAGATGTTTGGTAGATCTCTGGATCTGGACATTTTTGTGTTGATTGGATGTATGGTTGTGGAATTGTAGTATGATCAAAAAAGTGAAAAATTCCCAACATTCAGTTTTCTTTAGACGTGCACTTTGGACTGAGGAACGCAAGTGAGTGGGTTCAAATTGAGTGGGCTACATGGGTCCTGGTTGGTTCACAAATGTGCCTTTTGAAGATGTTGTGTAAAAATCTTGTTCCATTCAAAAGTTATAACATTTTTAGTTTCCCATTATATCCTATGGGTAAATTTATATGTGCAGCTCGAAAATTGTTGTGATCGTAATTTTTAGTGTCGAGCTTGGCAAAAATAATGTTGTGCTGCCGCCATCTTGTTTTCAGTTAGTGAGAGAGAAAAAACAATATAACTCAGAAAACACTGCACTTTTTGACACACCAACCATTGGGTTTACCAATTCGGGGCTTGAGGAACATGAATCTGGCATTAGTTTTTTACCAGCTTGTCTAGAAATGTGGTTTTCAGATTTTTTCCACCATTTTGCCATTTTTTGATCGCAACACTATAACAAACTGCAGCAGCAATATGCACAACCATAAAAAATACAACCGTGACACTATTTTTTATGTTTGTGGTTATATTCCCATTATCAAGCTAGGAGTGTCACTATCATATTTTATATGGCCGCGGTAACACTGCACAACCACATTTTCTGATATGCTGTTTTATTTGTCACTTGATTGTGGCAAGCTGGATTATGATATTGGCCTGAAATTTTCAGGGTGGCAAGCCCTAGTACTCCAGATGTGCCTTTCAGTGGTTTGCTTTGAAAACATTCACCATGTCCGTAGTTATGGCATTCCAAAATTACAAATTTTCCCATAGGATAACATTGTGGAAGTCATTTTGTCACTTCATTGTGGCTACATGCGTTTTGGTATTGACCTGAAGTTTTTAGGGTGCAAAGCCCTACCTCTACAAGTGTGTCTTTTGCTGGTTTGGTACGGAATCATTGAACATGGCATTGTGAAGTTTGGAAATTTCCTCATAGGATAACATTGTGGCACAGCTTTTTCTTTGTCCCCTTGTTGTGGCAACGTGGATTGCACTATTGCCCTGAACGTTTCACGGTGGAAAGGCGTACTCCCAAATGTGTGCTTTTTGGTGGTTTGGTATGAAAACATTCAACAGGGCCATAGTTGCAGCATTCCAAAGTTCAAGAATTTTCCCATAGGATAACATTGCAGCACCCATGATGCCTTTCGGGGCCCGTATCTTGAAAAAGGTTTGAAATACAGTCTTTTCGTTGCAAAATTTTTAGCCCCCAAACAATGGCTAAGTACAGAACTAGGTTAGAAAGCCATGGAACCCTGAAATTTGAATTTTTTCTAACATGTACAGTTCCTGAGGTATTTGCAAATTACTATCACGTGTAAACTTTTGTCGCATCGATGATTGCTATACCTTCACAGTTGACACTCACACTACTTTCGGTGCCGTAATAAGAAATGATAAGTGACATGCATTTGGTCGCTGCATTGCTGTGACAACTACTAACTTTCACAATTACAATTACATAACTGCGCTCGCAGTGTGTACAGTTCATGAGATATGGGTAAATTATTGTAACTAGGCCTCTTGCTTTATATAACTGCTATATGGCACCATACTTAACTGTAATTGGGAGCACAGGGCCTTGAGGACCTGCGCCTCCCACAAACACACATACTCATTTGACACACTTTGTGTTACTTGGTGGGGAGCACGGGCTCCAAAGGTCCCGACTCTCTACCAAGCAGCCCATTTCTATTACTACTACATTACACTTTAAAAAGAAAGGACATTCTTTGAAAAACTTTGTTAATGCATCAGTTAGGGTTGTTCCACAGCAATAAAGAGAGGAAAGTCAATGTTAGGGGTTACCCTACCACTACCCTCACCAACAGGCATCAGGAGTGCATGGGGTTATCGTGCCTAACTCTACTCCATTCTCCTATACTGCACCACCTCAGCTTCTTTGCACATGGAATTGGGGTGAGAGTTAGGCTGACAACCCCAAAGCACACCCCAATGCCTGTTGGTGGGGTGGGGTGGGGGTGGGGTGGTAACCTTTAACATCGCATTTCCTTCCTTTGTCACTGTGGAACAACCCAACTGATGCATTAACAATGTTTTGCAAAGAATATATATATATATATATATACATACACAGCTAGGACCCTAAGGCATGAGTCCCACCTCTGTGTCTCAGAGCATCTGATAGTCCTCTCACAACCTTTCCACAGGCTGTGCTAATCTGATCTGCTGATCCCAAAGGACTTGCATTCATACATCATACAGCATCACATGATTATAAGGATCTGCCCCTTATTCTAATACATATAATTTCCTTGGTACAATAATAATAAAATATAATGAGAAGCAATAAGGTGAATTTATTTTAGTATGCTTTATAATGCCAACAAAAGGATGAATTTTAAAGGGTTTTGGATCAAAAATCTTCCAGCAGTAAAGTGAACCCATAAGGCCTTCCACTCAGCTGAGATTGACAGTGTCTAACTATAAAATGACAGCAGAATGGGGCTGGCCCCTAAGGGCTGGACAGATAGCTACTGCACAGGTAAGTCCTACACAAGCAAACTGCACTTCCATAAAACGTTTGAGCACTTCTTAGAACAAGTACAAGTACTAGCCCTTTATTCAGCACTTTCTAGCAGTACACTGTTTTTGTGCAGTGGTTTTTATATGTTCTTGTTGGTATTTGTAGTGTTAGCATTTTACACTGTTTAGGGAATAGGGACAACCCCCCCAAACCAGCAGTTATTTAGTTGCTTTTCAGTGTGTTTCTGAGGGCCGTTTAAAAACAGGATCTAGAGGGAAAAACAATGGCAGCTCTGTTTATGAGCCAGGGCTTCACTAGAGCTGCTTAGAGTGAAAATAAAATATTATCAAACACCTTGTTTTGGGAGGAATTTTGGTGCAATGGGCAGAGTTGTAGAGCAGTATGAGCTTTTTAGATAGAACCCTGCCCTGACCACCAAATTCTACAAAATATACAACAGATATTTTATTCATTTATTTTATTATTTTCTCCAGTATTTTGGGAGTGGGTATGGAGCTGCTTATAACCTGCTAAATTCCTTAATGTGTGCAAATAAACTATAGCATGGTGCAGTTTCCTGCAGTGCACTGCTCCATGAGCTGCTCCATTTTATTTCAGCTACCAAAACAGGAAAACAACCAAAGTGGAGGGCAGCAGAATAAAAAGAAAATAGAAGAAGATTTTGGCTTTACTTCAAGTGCCCAACTGAGGCACTTGCACTAAAGCATTTTAGAGTGCAGCATGAGAGAAGTGTAGACACCTGCCTAATTCATTTTGTGGCATTTCCAGTGCTACAGGGGAGCAGGCTGCTCTTTCAAGCATCTCTCATGTGGACAACACAGATGGACTTTGTTGGGGGAAAAGTCTGATTTTTACACAGTGGTAACATAATTTTTTATGGGAAAACCATCATCCTATATTCCTACATGATATGTGAGGATGCAGCAAGGGTGCAGCAGCATTTCAGTGCTAGGCAGCCACAATACAGAGGTTCAAAGCTTTGCCTCACTAATTTCCCTCAGCAATAAGCCCAGTTCTTAGGGGCACAGATAAATACCTTTGGGCCCAAAAACCTGCATCTAACATAGCTAAGGATATAGACAGTAGGTTGTTTAAACAGACTGGGGATTACATCACTGGTGCTAAGTGTACCCAACTAGCAAGGAGGCACATGCACAGGGACAGAAAAGGAAACGTAATAAAAATAAAAAGTAGGTGGCCAGTCTACAGGACAGAAAAGGATAGTACAGGACAGGAAGATGCTGTTGCAACGGGCTTAAGTAAAGAAGAGAACGGAGATAGAAAATGAGTCCCTAGGCTCCCCCTCCCCCCATTCATGGCAGGGTAGGGAACAGCTCTATCACATGCTCACACTAACTTACAGCAAACAGTAAGTTAGGTATCTGTGAAACTCACATTGTTTTGTTGTTTCCTCACTACAGGTTTAGTTCATATTTACAAAGATTTCAGATTTGCCCCATCTTTCCAGCACCCTATTGTGAGCCACTTGACTGTTTTTAGTTGAATGAGTGGTAGCTATTTTTTTTCTTGGTTTTTCCTTTTTTACTTTTTTTCTTTCTGCATGTGATTCTATCCATTGCTGTTTAGTCTTGCAAGAAATATTAGCTAAAACTGACAAAATGTTTCTGCATAATAAACCTGTTTGTGTGTGCTTGAGTTTAGTTGTGTGTGTTGTTTTTTGTGTGTGTGTGGGGGCAGGGCAAGCATTTGATTAGCGCTGTATGCAGATCACTAGATTGACAGTCTTGTACTTAATTTTTCATTTCTTCTGTCATCACACATGTATCAGTTCATCAATTTGTTTTAAAATCTAGCTTGAAATGTTAGTCGTTTGCAAATGAACTCTTGAGTACAAGTCAGGATGTGGGAATGTTATAATTTGCAGTTGTTTTCATATTCTTTTAGTGGCTTCATTAATATCGATGTCCAATATAATTTAACATAAATTTTGGTCAAGAATAAACTCCATTTGAATTTTTCTGAAAATACACAGTAACTGACCAGAAATCATGCATGTCATATATTGTAGTTTTGTTCACAAACTATTCGTTTTGTTTAAGGTGTTCATAATTTTGTGAAAAAATAAGGAAACTCCATCTTTAGCTGTGTTATCACAGTCACAGACAATATTTCACTCTGAATAACTGTCCTTAATAAATTGCAACATGGGGAAAAAAGATTTTGACCAAAAACATTTATTACATATAGCAGGCAAACTTTCATACACTGCACATGGATGTAACTATGTAATTAACCCATAAGGTATGTGTGGCATTTGAGTAATAACCAAGAAACAAATATGTTTCAGCAACAGATAAATAAACATGACAGTTAATAGAAACTGTTTATGGTTGAGGAAAAAGAAAATCAACTTCACGATGCAGAAAATAACTGTGACACTCACATTTTAATCTTTCACCAAAGAAGCCACATGACAACATATTACAAACTACTAAGTCAGACAGGCTTCACAACTTGCAAGTGAGAGACCGCCCTAGACACAGCGGTAAATACAGCACTGTCTTCAGTTTCTTTCCCTCACTAAGTCACTTCTGGTTGTGACAAGTCTGATGATGCTCATCACAGCCACACACCCACTGGCAATCTGAATAATGACAAAGAAAAGACAAGATCTTCAGACTCAAACATGGGTAACACTGAATGACACGCAGGTTAGTTTCGATATGTAAAAAACACCTTTCAGCCCAAAACAGTGAATCCAGTTCACTACTGTAGCTCTTTAAACTTTCACTGGCATACTCTGACATCAGCATTAATTTCCTTGACACCACAGTTGCCATCAAAGATGGACTCTAACAGGCCTGTATGTACAGGAAAAGAACAGATAGACAGAGATACCTGCACAAAAACAGCAATCACCTTAGACACACCAAAACTTTGTACTATAGAGCCAAGCACTTCAATACTACTGAATCTATTCCAGTGAGGAGGACAGAGATAAATACCTTAGGCTCAATTTTCAAAGCCCCAAAATTGATACAAGGTGCCTGCATCAAACAGAATTAATGCAAGGGGCACCTTGCATCAAAACTTGTGGCAATCCCAATTTTCAGATGCAGGCTGCATTGAAATTGGGTGCCCTTGTGCCAGACTGGCCCTGCACCATACACAAGGGTGTGATAGGATGGATGGGTCCATGTGCCAGAACATTGCTGCTCTAACCCTCTATGTGGAATTCTCAATGGTCATCAAAGTCCACAGGACCTGCCCAGAGTTAGACCAGCCCAGAACTGGTCTAACAATCAGTGCACCACCACCATCCATAGTACCTGAGCATCCAGCAAGACCTAGCAGCAAAGGATGACTTGCTATGGCATACAGGGACACATGGGCAGACCATGGTGATGGCTGCTCACCAGCAGTAACAATCCCACACCTTCAGGCTACACATGGCCCCTACATGTTCTGGCAGTGGTGGAAGTGGACCTAGCATGACGTTGTTGTCGCTTTGTGCCATACCCCTGCAGAGATGGACAGTCATGGGCATTGGGCCCATTGATGGACTTGTACCCTAGGTCTATGTCTTCTGTTCCCACACAAACAGCGCAGCTGCAGCAGTCCCCCACCCCTCACCATCATGCTGCAGAATGGCGCCCGGACACACAGCCATCCATAATGGTGGCACACCATGCCAGAGCTGATGAGGCTCTATCTGACACAGTGGATGCTCGAGACAGAGATACACATCACACCTGTCCAGGGAGGCTGAGTGCTGTGAACCGTGTAGCTAGTCATAGTGGCATGAAAAGGAGTCGACACCTGTGAAGTGCTGCCATCCACAGACCAGTGTGTCTCATGCTGGCAACTCCAGATATCATGTGCCCTAACCACAGCAGTATATGTCCCAGATGCTAAGTGGATTTCTGGTGGTTTTCCCTTGTTATATGGGGAGGTGGGAACAGCAAGCAATTTATGATCCAGGAACTAACCGCTATTATGAGTATACCAGTCTTTTTTTGTCGTTATATCAATGATTGTTTCATGCTATGGCAGGGAAATTTGGAGGATTTGAACCTGTTTATCTCATATTAGGAATGTACAAATCTGTCTTTGAAGTTTACAACCACTGTGAGTGAAACTAATGTTTCATTTTTGGATTTGTGTATAATTAAAAATGACGACAATGGGATAGACACTATGCTTTGTCATAAGCCTACAGATGAAAATACAGTGCTGCTCACTACATCTTGTCATACTAGATATACTGTATGAGCAATACCTAAGGGACAGTTTATCTGAGCTTGTAGAATGTGTAGTACTGATGCAGCCTTTATAGAAATGCTGATGAACTGCCGGTTAGACTCCAGGAGAGAGGAAATAAACAGATGATGTGGTCAGGGCTACACAAGAAGTTGTTAACTGTTGCAGAATTTATTTGTTTAGCGACAGAAGGGAGACAGAAAATGATACAGACAGATTACATTTTGTCACAATATACAGTATTGAGGCAAAACATGTGGAAGATATCATTAAGAAACATTAGGCACTATTGCAAACTGAGAGAAAACTACAACATGTAGCCACATTGCCTAGGTTTGTGTACAGACAAAAAATATTGATCATGTGGTTCATAGTTATCAACAGCCAATGAAACAAAGTCAAACTTGGCTAGCCCCATTACTGAAAGGTTGCCACAGGTGCCAAAGATATAAATGTTGCCAGTATGTGCTGTGTACTAATTCCATCACCAATAAGGGGATATCAGCATTATACACATTTTAGATTTTATAAATTGTGATACAGCTCATGTTATATACATGACATCATGCACCTGTGGCTCCTATTACATTGGTAGGACTAAAAGAAAGTTCAAAAATGTGTAGAGAGCATATAGAGCAGACTACGCAAATTCATAGGAACATTCAGCAGGACATCATTAGCTGGTGCTCCTCACATCCATAAAACTGTTCAAGCTGTTGCAAATCTCTCTCTCTCACTGGGTTATCCAGATCCTGGTATAGTGTGGAAACCCTTTCCTTTTGCTAGCTATTTTGTTCTGCAAAACAATACACAAGTCTAAAGTTACTGATCTGCACACTGACACATTTGGTTTCATCTTAAAAGAAAATGTCTCTCTCTCTTTTTTTTTTGTTGTTGCAACATGCTGCTTTGGTTTTCATTTTTTATTTACAAACTTTTGTTTTTTACTATCTGGCCCCTGCCCTAGTTTGGTGCTCCTCAGTTTGTTTGTTTGTTTACTTTGCTTTGCTTCTAGGGCCCCCTCCCCCTGCCTGGCTGCTGATTTCTGTTGGTATCATCACCACTCTCACTCTTTTGCTCTGTTTCTTTTTTTCTGTTGCATAGCACTTTGCTCCTTTTCTCAAACATTTGTTACTTGTACCAGCAATCTTGTTTACTCTGCTCAGTCTTTAAATTCTTTACTCACACACTTGACAACCTTACTCAGTACTGAATTAATAAACACAGCTTGGTTGCTTGCACTAAATTCAGCTACTTTTTCAATTCTTGCTCTCTTATAACTGTGCTTTCCTCAAACATCAAACTGTTGAGCCTTTGATTTCCTGTCAGACATTCGCTAGTGTACTTAGGAAGCCTCATTTGGGAGGTGAAGTGTTGGGGTTCATTTGTGTTTGCCAACATGGCTTGGCTACTACATAATATAAATGAAACAGTTCAAACTGTATTTTCTGAGAGGCAGTAATTTTCATTGGTGCTTTTGTGTGCGTGTTTCTTTGGAACTGTACTACAGAAGTAGCTGGTTCTCTCCTGATGCTGCTGCCTGCCAATGACTTTACGTCAGTTTCTTACCCTCTAGGCAGTCCTGCCTGACGATTTCCACAACTCACACAAGTGGTAGCTACCGGAGTGATCTCTATATGGGAGAAGCCCAATTCAAACATTTTTACACTTTGTTTAGTCATTCTTATCAAAAGAAGTCCAAATTTAGCCACTCCACTACTGCTCAGCATGATGTTTTGCACACTCTCTCTGTCTCTTCCATCTCGGACGCTGAGCAGTTCCACAGAAGCACTAGCCATGGGTGGGCTTGTGCACCAGGCCAACCACTCAGTGTCATGCAAATGAGCTGGAAGCTCTATCTCTCCTTCTCACACACTGTGATCCTTGAGCTGGGGACAATTTTAAACTGCAAAGACTAACTTTTTTCCTCAGCTTGGATTTTCAGTTTGGCAGCACTTTTACGACAATTTAAGCACATGTTTGTACAATTCCTTTAGCAACTCCAACACTGTAATCCACAAGCACTTGAAAATATTTGTAATCCACAGAAATAAATGTTCCTTTGCCCAAAATCACAGGGAATTTGCAATTTTGACATTTAAACATTTTTGTTAAGCACTTTTCAATGGAGTTCTCAGTCTCAGTAAAACAACCTTTGGCATCAGATTCTGAGCAAAACAGGACAAAGCAGCACAATTTCTCCACAGAAAATCACAATGCAGCAAGTCTTTGGATGGCATTTTCCTTGGCACAGCTTAATTTCCTTACAACTGTATCCACCCCCTGACTACTTTGCACAGTAAGCTACCCCTTGGTATCCTTGACTGGGCACCCAAACTACTTCAGACACTTTTGGTACCATCCCTAGCTTTGAGAATGTATACCAGGCTCATTATTTCTAGAGATCAGAAAGGGGTTGGGGTGTACAAAAGCTAATAGAAATGACCAACTAAACCCAGGTCTGAGGAGAGAACGTTTTGCTAGGGCTGTGCTAGATCTGTACTTCTGGAGGGGTACCCAATAATTCCACACAGGAAGCAGTAACATGGATGTCCAAACCAGGTTGGGGTTCTAGAGTGTGGCTTTATTCCAAAAATAGTAGACTAATGCAAAGGTGGACCCCCAAGGTTTACACATCGTGGTATAAGGCAATGGCAGAACTACATAAATCTGTATTAGACAGAAACACTACACACCCCATATTGCATAGGATCTTGAGCTCTCTTCAGCAGCTCTGTCCTCAGCTGAAACACACATTTTCTTCTAGTGGCACTGGCCACAACTGAGCACATAATTCCCATATGGCATAGGACTTAACATCTTGGCAATGTGGCAACTGGCCATGATGGAGCACACTGGTGCTCAAAATTAGCACAACCCACACCAGGGGGTAAACTTTTTCTCCCAGCATTGGCCACTATGTCCTGAATAAGCAGGCACCCTACAGAACCTGTAGTGCCAAATTGGTCACTCCAGATGGGGGGCTGCCCATCTTTTGCTTCCAAGTCCATACCTAGCCATTCTTTCAGAGTTAAACCTCAATTTTCTAGTAAAACAGTTAGCAATATGCATCCTGGAATGTCTTTCACGTCCTGCATAAGAAACACACTACTTCTGAGTGTAGAACTAAAGTCCTGAACAATGTGACAAGTCTTTCTGGGGACCCCATGATTTCCAGCCAACTTTAGAAAGCATGAGAACAGTCTCAAACTGGAACAGAAATTGGTGTAATATTCCCTTTATCAGAGAACATCCCAAAAAAGCAGGTACTTTCCTCCTGGGAAGCACAAAGTCATATTACTCACTGTTGG
Source organism: Neoceratodus forsteri (assembly GCA_016271365.2). Classification (NCBI taxonomy): domain Eukaryota; kingdom Metazoa; phylum Chordata; order Ceratodontiformes; family Ceratodontidae; genus Neoceratodus; species Neoceratodus forsteri. The sequence goes on from CM057458.1 coordinate 563,529,833, forward strand.
TACACAAACAGGCAGCTTTAAAGTCCTGGATTAAATCAGGGGATTGCCCCTCGGACCCATCCTCTCAGTCCTTCTTATCTCACAGGGGCTGGAAAATCAGGAACTCCTGCTAGACAACAGTTTCCAGCATTTCTTTTTTCAGGCAGATGTTTCTCAGCACTAGGGTGAGAAAATAGGCTCTCCTAACAGAGCCCACACTGCAGTTCCTCACTCCTCCAAATGCTCCACTCAACTCCACTAAAACTAACTGAAGGTTCTAAAGCTCTCCACTCACAGCCAGCTGCCATGGCTTATGCTGCTGCGAGATTACTAAATAACATCACCTCTCTCATCTCAGCTGAGATCAAGTAAACAGAGAGGGAGCAGGAAAAAACCATTTAAACAGTTATTCGCCATCTGCCTTCCCTACCTAGCACTTACACTGATGGGATTCTAGTAACCCCAGGGGAATGGGTGGTTGCACTCTCTCCAAACCAGGTAAATGATTGTCCTCAGTCATTTCTCGACCCAGCACCAGGCCAACCTACCTCTGTGTTACCTATGGGGAGGTAGTGCTTTTCTCCCCTACCATGTGCCAGGTACAGGTAGGCAACATTAAAGGCCCAGAGGCCAGCTGATGAAACTTCAGCCCATATCATACAATCTATCTGTGGATACTCAGTGGCTCCAAGAAACTGCTTGAAGCATTCCCTAATACACCAGAACTGAGGCCCCTACTGCAGATCAGGACCACAACCTGTCTGTCCCCCTAGCTCTCTAGGGAAAATCTATCCGACAAAGCTGTCCACCGGGGAATCTCCCCCCAGGCTCCCAGGGTACCTGCAAACAAAAACAGCAAGGGAACAGCACATTGCAAAGCATTACATTTCCCCAAATTTCCCCACAACCTCACACCAGTGAAGAAAAAACATGTTAACACCCTGTTAACCACAGATAATCCTAAAACTCTAAGAAAAGAGGAACTCAACAGAGCTCCAGCATCCTCTTCTTTTCTTCTCTTCTTTTCTTCCTCAGTAGCACCTGCAAGAGAAGAAAAACACAAAACTACATTCTGCATACCACACAGAGCCTAAGTGACCATGTGAACACTAGAGAAGCCCCAAAATATGTTTCTATAAAAGTACAAAAGTAAAAAAATGGAAAGAAGACATTTATGCAACACATTTGGGGATGGAATGCCCTAAAGAGTCCAAGCTAGTGACAGAATGTTGTTGCCTGAAGGCAAGGCCCATTAAAGACTCTCTCTCTCCTAGGCTGGAGCCTGCTGAAGAACAGTCCTGGAACAGGAGAGGGAGTGTATAGCACTGCAATCCATAGGGAGAGTCTTTGAGGACAATCAAATAGTTCTGTGGACAGTCTTCAAGTGTATGGTGTGTTGGGACTTCCGGTGTGATGGCTGCCTGATAAGGTGCTCTAGCTGGCGGCTCCCTTGTCACCCCCACTCAAACCACTATATTTCATTGAGTTTTATCACCTCATCACTGAGGGTCTATGGGGAACAGTACAGTATTTATACCGGCGTCGGATTTTTAAACGAATTAGGTGAAAATGGACGTAGAGATGAAAAAAGCGGCACTGAAGCACACCCGCCAACTATGCCGAGTAAGGATAAAATGGCTAAGTGGCCAAGGCACAAATGGACAAGCTGGTCTCACACTCCCATCACCAGGATGTACTCACTGTAAAGAAATTCCTGGAAGAACTAGCGCCTATGAAAGATACCCTGTTAATGCTCGCCTCAGAATTTCACAGCATGAGGGTTTCAGTAGATCAGCTTACTACTCGGACCTCAGATAATGAGGCCCATATATCATCGCTAGATGACTGGAAGCAATGATTGGATCCAGAAGTGGTGCACATTAGACAAAAGCTCAAGAAAGCAGAAGATAAGCTGGAGGACCTCGAGGGGCGTTTGAGGTCAAATAATCTAGATGTGCTGGGTCTGCCAGAGGTGGAGGAAGGCGCCGTACCTATATTGTTCGCCCAAAAGCTCTGTGAGAAATTAGTAGAGCCTTCTCCTAATGGTCCTGCATATATTATCGAGTGGGCACACCGCTCCTTACGGGGCATGCCGATTACAGGTTCTCCTCCTAGGCCCTTCTTGTTCAAAATGTTGAACTTCCTAGATAAGCAGCATATACTTGCAAAACTCAAGGATCTTCAAGAAATCAAATGGGAGGATAAGAAGATAAGAGTGGCACAGGACTTACCATATACAGTGTGCCAAAAAGATCAGCACTCCATCCTGTGGTCAACAAGCTCATATCTGCGGCATGAAGTTCAGGGTCAGGTATCCAGCAACCCTGCAAGTACTCCATGAGGGCTGTTGGCATCTTTTTGAGACTGTGGAAGCTGTAACTGAATCCTGCAAGCGAGATATTCCTGAATCTCTTCAAATGACAGTCTGTGGCTACATCTAGCGGACATCCGTGGTACTACAAGTGCCTGGTCTGAGAGTCGAGCTGATAGTTTCTGTATGCATCCTTTGAGAGAAGGAGCAACGTTGTGCTCTGTGTGTCTTATTCCCTAGTGTGCTAATATTAAGTTGGGAGTGTTCTGAGAACCCCAGGTACTACATGGAAGGTTTCCAGCCACACCATGTTAAAAAAGTTTTTTTTCATGTTTAATGTTTTGTGGGAGTTACCTTTACAATCAAGTTTTATGTTGGTATTTTGGACTGTTTAGGTTAAATATAAATTTGTAACTGTAATAACTTAAACCTTTAGTACAGTGTTATAAGATTCTATCGCTGGGTAGCTTTGTCCTGAGTTAGACTGATCAGCATGGTTATATTATATAGATATTACGAGAGTATTAATACAGTGTCTCAAGTGGGGAGCGTTCATTCTCTGAGTCAGTTTACTTAATAAGTTTAGTTAATCACATTGTGTGTTGTTTTTGATTGAGGTTTGAGTGGGAGGGCAGACGAAGTAGGAGTACTTAGCAGGCAGCATGGACATCATCATGCCAAGCATGGTGGTTGGTGTACAGTCAATAGGACTGGGGAAAAGTGTGTAGTTACTGTTTAGGGTTGCATATATGGGGGATAGTATGGGTGGAATAGGAAGGAGGTAGGAATTAAATTTTACATTTGTGTCTGGAATGGGTGGGGTGTATGGGGGTGCCAGAGCCATCTCTAGCACAACTACAAATGGTGCACCTAGAATATACATAGATACATAGACAGTGTCGGCAGATAAGGGCCTATGGCCCACCTAGTCTGCCCATTTGAGTTTTTAACTTCCGCTTATGTTTTCCTAGAACTCTGTTGCCCCTTACTCATGACCTCCAGAATTCCTTTATGTCTATCCCATGCATTCTTAAATCACGTGATTGTTTCAGCCCCCACCACTTCCTCACACAGGGTGTTCTACTTGTCCACCACCCGTTCTGTGAAGAAATTCTTCCTCACATTTCCTTTGAATCGTCCTCCCTCCAACTTCATCCCATGCCCTCTAGTCCTGGAACATCTTTTTCACTTAAAAATAGTGTATTCTGCACCTCTGTTCTGCCCTGTAAGATACTTGTATGTCTCATCATGTCCTCTCTCCCTCCTTCCTCCAGGGAGTACATATTCAGTTCCTTCAACATGTCCCTCATAGGACTTGTGATGCAATCCATGTACCATCTTTGTTGCCCTCCTCTGAACCTTCTCTACCCTGTCTATGTCCTTACATAGGTAAGGTCTCCAGAACTGTACACTGTACTCCAGGTGGGGCCTCACTAGTGTCTTGTATAGTGGAATCATTACCTCCCTTTTCCTGCTGGTGATGCCCCTGCCTATGCATCCCAGCATCCTATTTGCTTTACCTGCTGCCTTGTCACACTGTTTCCCTACCTTGAGGTCATCAGAGATGATAACCCTTTCTGCTTGGTGCATGCTATATCCTCACCCCCAACTGATATATTGTGCCAGGGTTTGTGCCCCATATGCATTATCTTGCACTTTGCATTGAATTTCAACTGCCAAACCCCTGACCATTCTTCAAGTTTCTGCAGGTCCCTTCTCATTCTGTCTACACCCTCTGGTGTGTCTCCTCGTTACAGAGCTTTGTGTTATCAGCGAACAGTGAAATTCTGGCTTCTAGGTCCTGCACAATGTCACTGATGAAGATGTTGAATAGACCGTCCCAGCACTGATCCCTGTGGTACCCCACTGGTCACTCTTCCTCTGTGGAGTGACAGCCATTTACCACCACCCTCTGTGTCCTGCCACCCAGCCAGTTACCTACCCACCACACTACTGTCCTGCCCACACCCATATTCCCTAGTTTGTGTAATAGTCTTCTATGTGGCACAGTGTCAAAGGCCTTGCTTAAGTCCAGATAGGCCATGTCCACTGCCTTCCCCTGATCCACCTCCCTAGTCACCCAGTCAAAAAATTCAACAAGGTTGGTCTGACATGACCTCCCCCTGGTGAAACCATGCTTCCTTGGATCCTGCAGTCCATTGACAACCAGATGTTCCACCAATCTCTCCTTCAGTAGTGCTTCCATGATCTTCCGCACTACCGAGGTGAGGCTGACTGGTCTGTAGTTCCCCACCTCCGCTTTGTTCCCACTTTCGTATAAGGGGACTACATCTGCTGTCCTCCAGTCTTTGGGTACTCTGTTTCCAGTGATTGGCTAAACAGGATAGCCAGAGGTTCAGCCACCACCTCTCTTAGTTCTTTATGGACCCTGGGTGCACCTCCTATCTGGCCCCATTACTTTATCAACTCTTATTACTTCCAGTTCCTTCAAGACCTCTTTGTGAAAAGGGACTTGTGTCCATTTCCTGCACCATTCTCACCCTTGTACTCCCTTCAGACCCATTACTTCTCTTCCTCAGTAAAGACTGGAGCAGAAATACCTGTTCAGTATGTCAGCTTTACTGTTTCATCCTCCACAGCCCCCATCCTCCCCTTCAGTCTCACTATCCCTTCCTTGCCTTTTTTTTCACTTATGTACCTCGTAAAGGTTTTGTCCCTCTTCCCACTGATTATGCAATCTGCTTTTCTGTCTGAGCTTGGTTTCCTTTACTGACCTCCTTGCCTCCCTTTGCCCTCCTGGTACTTCTCCCTATCCCTTCTGCCTTGTGTATTTTGGTATTGCCTGAATGCAATCTTTTGGTTTTCACTTTCTTTTCCTACACTCTTTGGAAAACCATAATGGCCTCCTCTCCTTTTCCGCTTCTAACTCTGCTTAATGCATAATTCTGTTTCTTGTAATCCCAGTTTTGGTACTGCCCACTGTTCCTCAACCCTGGATTCCGCCCCATTCCCTTAATGCCTCTTTTCAAGTACTCTCCATTTCTCCCAAAGTCTGCCCCCTATAATCCAGGATACGTGTTTTTGTGTGGTTTGGTTCTGTCTCTTCTGTGATTTCAAACCACAATGACTGGTTACCTATTGTTACCCAAGCAGATATCCAAAATAATGTACCTCTATTATGAAAATCGTATCTTGGAATGTTGAAGGAGCCAGGTCTGGGTCAAATGGCTTCAAATACTCAAGCATTTGGCTGTATTGAAATGCCATATCGCATTTCTACTGGAACACACATGTTGGAGGCAGATAATAACCTGTTTCAAAGAGGCTTCATTGGGTGACATCTCGCTGCTGGGACCTCCATGGCAACGTGGAGTAGTGATATTGATGGCCAGGGCACTAAATTTTAGAATTGCAAAGGCGGTGGACCCATATGGTAGATTCATTCTCTTATGGAATTTCTAGACCACACGGTGGTACCTATTGGCACGATTTATGGTCCCAACAAAGACTGTCCCAAATTTTATTAATCTTTCCTAGCTTTTAGCTCCGCTTAGTGGCTTACCCATTATTCTAGCAGAGGACTGGAATCTAGTCACTGATACTTCCCATGGCAGATCCTCTTCAGTAGGATCTAACCTTCTCCAGCCCAAAGATCTTTACGAGATCTCATAGACGCTATGGGCTGAGTGATCCCTGGTGTCTACTGAACCCTTGTACTAGTGTTTATACTTTTATTCACCTGTACATAGATCCATCTCCTGGATTGATTTCTTTCTGGTTAATCAGAAGGTGATCACAGGGCTGGTCAGATGTGGATCACCCCAGAGTGCTATTCTGATCACTCCCCAATTTAGTTAGAAACCAACCTAACCCCAAACATCCAAAAAGACACTATATGGAAATTGAATTCAGCTCCTGCCCAAGAAGATACTGTAGCTCAGATTAAAGATCTTATAAAGTATTTCAATGGGACATAATGAAGGCACTATTCCAGCTTTTGACCAAATATGGTACCTTTTTGAAATGTGTTCTGAGGGGAATTTATTAGAATTTCAGCTACCAGAAAGCATATGCAGGCTAAAATCTAAAGCCCTTGGGGAAATAAGGGATCCTAGAGGTCCTCATTGTCCAACCCCCATGGAATCTAGGAGATGTCGATTCAAGGTGCTGAGAAATGAGCATGCAGAGATCTTTAAGAGAAAGAGCAGAATATGTTGTCTTCAAAACTCAGGCTAAGTACATTGAGCAAGGGATAAAGTCAGTCACGCCCTGGCTGATGAGGCTTCTGAGGCAAGAAGAGTCTCGCTATTGCTTCAGTGTCTTCCCATCTTCTAACGCTATCCTAATCCACTTCCTAGGCAAATTGCCAAAGAATTTGAGCAATATTATATGCAGCTTTATAGTCCCCCGACTCTGCCCCCAGCCAACGAAGTCCGGGATTATCTGTCAGCTATTTCGCTACCTTCGCTGGATATTGCCCAGCAAAATTTTGTGGCATGCCCCATTTCAGAGCAGGAAGTCAGGAGGCTATCAGGTCCCTCCCAAAGATAAGGCCTAAGGCCCAGATGGTTTCCATCCAATTTCTATAAAACTTTCTAAGTAGACCTGATCTCTGTCTCCTTCATTTGTTTAAATTCATCTGTGAGTATGGGGTTACAGACTGAATCCTTTGAAAGCAATTATAGTGGTGCTGCCAAAGCCAGGTAAGGCAAAAGACACGGTCACAAATTATCGCCCATCTCACTGATGAACCATGACATTAAAATCTTTCTAAGATCCTAGCATCCAGAGTGGCCAAAGTCTGGGAGAAGCTTTTGAGCCCAGAGCAGATTGATTTTGTGCAGGGGAGAGCTCATCGGACCACATTCATAATTAGCACATATCTTCTCCATATCCAGGGAGGCAGATAAACCAATGGTCCTTGTTTCTGGATGCAGAGAAGGCATTTGATAGGTTAGTTGGCTTTGCTTTTTGATACCCTGGCTAAATTGGGTTTCCCAGCCCCTTTTATATCCTGAAGTTAGATCATTATATTCCTGTCCTAGCAAAAGTTTACTGCAGTGGTGTTTTCTCATCCACTTTTCTCTAAAATCCGCACTAGGCAAGGCTGCCCACTATCGCTGCTATTATTTATTTATACTTAGAGCCATTGCTACACACCCTGAATGCCTCCCCACTACTACAAGGTATTAGGATAGGTCGTTTCATCTAAAATTATCAGTTTATGTGGATGACATTCTCCTGCATTCACCAATCCCTGTAGATCCATTCAAGCAGCTCTACAGATTATACAAAAGTTTAGTAAGGTCTCTAATTATAAACTGAATCTTAACAAAACAGAAGTGATGCCCTTAACTCTTTGCTTTCTAAAAAGAGATTGCCCTCTATCCATGGCTTGGACCATCCATCTTTAAATATTTAGAATAATACTATCTACCCCGTATCCTTAATGAAAAACTGAATTTAGACAACCTAGTAACGGGATTAAGCTAGACCCAAACAGATGGGTTTCTATGTATTTGTCCCTCCAAGCAAGGGTTATGTAATTAAATGAATGTCCTGCTGAGGGTTCTACCCACTTAACATGTTGAATGCTCATCTCATCTTAACCTGGTTCCATAGGGCTCCAAGTATAATTTCTCAATTTTTATGGCAGCACAAACCCTACGAAGGGCATATAACTGCTTAAGCGCCCAAGACTATCAGGGTGCCTCAAACTCCCAAATTTTTATCATTATTATTTAGCTAGTCATGGCCAATATATGCGCTGGATTGGTGTTACCTCCAGATGTGGACATTGGGCCATTCCCATCTGGTTGACAAGTGGAGCAACCTGTGCTAGCTGGACTCTCCCCGGAGTGCCTCTGTTCTTAACTCCAGGTAAGCTGCCTAGCAATGTACACGGCTCGGCCATATATACCTCTTTAAAGGTCCATTTACAGTTCTGTAATCCTCGAAATATAATAACAATCAGGGGACCTATCGCAGCCAATTTTTGGTAATTCCATTTTAAATTGGGAGACCGAAAATTGTTGCTCCCAAAGACTGTGCTGACCTCAAGCCCGAGGCTCATGGATATATAGTAGTGAATGGTGTTAGGGACGACACTGGAGTTGTTAGAATATTTCCAGCTTTCCAATCAGTCACTCCTTATGTTCCAGATTAGACACATGTTGTTAAATTGGTTCAGCTCTGTGCCTGGAATACAACAAGTGGTCTTTTCAAGACCTTCTGCATGTGTGAAGCAGCCCCATGCAGTCTCTCATCTGGTCTCGGTACTGTATGGGAAATTAATCCTGATGTATCGGGCTACTCTAGCTATTGGACCCACACTCTCCGGAATGATAGTTTCCCATGGAATAAAATATGGAAAGGAGTCTGTTTATATACCGCTAATGATCACCTAAGATTAACCCAGTTCTATATATTGCACAATATCTACTACACCCCTGTCAAATTGTATGGGATGGGCAGATTGCAGAATCAAGCATGCTTTAGGTGTGGTCAGGAACCAGGAACATTACTTCCCATATTATGGGATTGTCCCAAAGTGGCCTACCTTTGGAGAACTATCTAGGAAAAGGCTGACCCTTTGAAGGACTGCAGGAGCACTTTTCACCACAAGTTTGTGTTATAGGAGACTATACCACTGTTCTTGTTAGAGAGAGGCAGTATCACATGGCCATTATATCCTTGTCTGTTAAAGGCTTGTCCTCTGCTATTGAAGGATCAACATGCAACTCTCCACCTCAAGTGGGTGAAGGAGCTTTATATAACTTAAGGATGGAAAAGCAATTGCTAGTCTTCGTGGTAAACTCCCACTATACAACCAGATGGGAGAGGCTGTATATGCTTTGGTCTCTGCTTTCCAGTCTCTCGGAACCTCTCAATAAGATAGAAGTGATTGGGGGAGGTAGTTGAGTAGATAATGTAGTATATGGTTATATCACATGGAACCCTTTGTTGCACTAAACTAGAGATACTATCATAGGAGGTTCTTTTGCCTTTTTGTCATGCATCGGGTTAGTGGAATTATCTAACAGTGGTGAGTTGCACCCTTAGGCACTGGCAGACATGCCTCTGTAGGGTGGGGTAAGGTTAGTGGATATGGGGGTAGGCAGGGGTGCGAAGAGAATGCTTATTTGTTGGTTAGTAATGGTTAAGTTAATTTCATGCAGTGATGTGTGTTGTGTCTTGTTACACTCACCACAGTGTGTGTGATGTATATTGTTACACCTCATCACAGTGCGTGTTGTTACAATCACCACACTAGACCCCAATTTTCTTGGGAACCTTAATATTTTTAAATTAAAACATTGTGAATTTTTCACATGTGGGCCATAATATCAGAACCTGTATTACACAATTCATCTATGGTACCCTTTATTACACTTGCAGTGATGTGTGGTGTGTCTTGTTACACTCACCACGGTGTGTGGTGTGTCTTGTTACACTCATCATGGTGTGTGTTGTTACAATCATCACACTAGACCCCAATTTTCTTAGGAACCTTAACATTTTTTATCTTAAAACATTGTGATTTTTTCATATATAGGTCATAGTATCTTAACCTGTATTACACAATTCTTCTCTGGTCGATTTGAAAATTTCACTCCCATGTCACACTTTGGTAACCCCTTTTTCATGAACAGACCCTTTACTGGGAGTCATTTTGCTATATGATCTCATGGCAGACATTCCATTCCATAAAACATTCTAAGTATGGATTACCACCAGGCAGAATACTGTAAGGGGAGATGCTGCCCATGGCAAATGTTTGCTGCTCTTTGTAAATCTAGTCCATACACTTGCTAGAGACAGTGATGTATTCAAACCTCACTGTCTATAATTCAGCCCTGTCTGCTAAAGTGTGCTCCACCTTTTGATGCACAGAACAGAATAATTAGACAAGAATGAAGTGACCTTTGGAAAACCTTTTTCTGTTTTCAGGTCAAAAAGTAGACTATGTCTAGAGAGCTGCAACTCTCTTGAATCTGGTTGCCTTGGTTACATCACAACTAGCTACCAAATCAAGTAGGCATTACTACAGGTGTGGTATTCTATTTCAGGTCTACTGTTGTATCTGGGGATAGGGGCTTAACACAGAGACCCCCACATTATGATGCAAGGTGCTCCGCCTCCCATAGATCCCTGGTGGTCATGGGGTTGATCTCTGACCCCAGCCCATGGGTGTAGGACTTGACCCCTAGAACCCCAGTGTTTCACCTCTGACCCTAGGCCAGTGGGTGGGGTTTGATCTCTGACCCCCGGGCCTCACCAAAAATGTTATAATTCCAGCTCCTATGTACTCCGCCCCTGAGTTTCTGTGCCCTAAGTGGATTATTTTGCACTTTTTTGCATTAAAACCCAGCTGACATATCCTTGACCATATCCTTGACCACTCCTCTAGTTTTCTCAGGTCACTACTCATCCTTTTCTGCCCCCATGGAGTGTATCATCTGCAAAGAGGCAGACCTTCCCTTCCAGGTCCTATGCAATGTGACTCATAAAGACATAAAAGAAGATTGGTCCCAGCACTAATCTTTGAGACACCTCACTGGTCTGCCTCCCTTTCTTGGAGTGAACTCTATTTACTACCACCCTCTGTTGCTTATCCCCTAACCAATTTCTTATCCACTTTACCACCTTTGGACCCACTCCTAAGCTGCCTAACTTGCTTACTAGTCTCCTACATGGAATGGTGTCAAATGCCTTATTGAAATCTAAGTAGGACATGTCCACCGCTCCATCCTGCTCTAGTTCCTTGGCCACCCAGTCAAAGCAATCTGTCAGATTTATTTGACATGACCTCTTCTTTGTGAAACCATGCTGCCTTTGGTCTTGTAGCCCACCAGATGAAATATATTCCACAATTCTTTCCTTCAGCAATGATTCCATTAACTTTCCTACCACCAATGTTAGGCTGACTGACCTATAATTGCCAGCCTCTTCTCTGCTACCACTTTTGTGTAGTGGGACTACATCTGCCCTCTTCCAGTCCTCCAGAACCACTCCTTTTTTCCAGTGAGCTGTTAAATAGAACTGTTACATGTGCAGCTAGTACTTCCCTGAGCTTCCTTTATACCCTTTGGTGTGATCCATCTGGCCCCATTGCTTTGTCCCCCTTCAGAATGGCAAGTCCCTTCAGGACTGTCTCCTCCAAAACAGGATTAGTGTCCAACTCCCTCCAAAGCTTTTGTTACTTTTTTGTGGCCCCTCCCCTTCACCCTCTTCTATGAACACTGAACAAAAGTATTTGTTCAGGGTGTCTGTCTTTTCCTGGTCTTCCACCACAGAATCCCCCCTTCCCTTTTTAACCTTACAGTCCCACCTCTGGTCTTCCCCTTTTTACTTATGTATCTAAAAAATGTATTTTCCACTTTTGTTACCTCCTGAGCTATTCTCTCTTCATTTGCACCTTTGCACTCCTTAATGCTTTCCCTGTTTCCCTCTGTTTCCACTGCTGCACCTCCCTTCTGACAAAGGTCCCTGGCCAAGGTTACAGGCCCTGCTGCTCCTCCAACTATCTCTTTTAGATGCCAAGGTCAGGGTCCAGTGCTGGCAGGGAATTCACAGCCCATACCACTGTTGGGCATGGTCCCATTGACAGTTCCCATGTTATTGACCCCCTTCAGGGCCAGTCAACATGTAGTTCCTTTATAAAATGGTGTCAGAGATGTTCCATCATCTTATGCTACTGCCATTGTTGTCCAATCCATCATCACCCATGTTGATGACTCTGTAGACTGCATGATCAACACAGCAGTTCATGATCCCCACCATTGTGCCAGTCCCCAAATTGCTTCTATCAACAGGATGCCCATTGATGGTTCCTCCTGAGTTATCTACTCATCCCATTACCCCCTCCCAATGGTGGTCAAAGTTGATGATGAACTGGAGTACAATCCAGAATATATGGAAGAGGAGGAGGTGTCGTTGGGATGAAGAAGAGGATGAGATAGATGTAGTTGGCTCACACTCTACTCTTTCTTCCTGCTCAGAAAAGAGTGTGAAGAACACTCCTAGGTCACCCTCGAGGATGTCTCCTTTCAGTCATTTCACAAGCTGGTCTGGGATATGCTGTGTTTTGAACCACAGGAGAAGGATTCCTCCAAGAAGAACCTTTATTCTGCCTCCCCCACTGTCATCATCCCTCCTGTACACTTGTCACTAGGATGTTACTTTGACTGCCTGGCATAGACCTGCTCAATTACCAGCCATCCATAGAAAGGAAGATAAACAATATCCTGTCCCTACAGCTAAGTCTTACTATTCATGTTAGCATGAAATAGACTAAGTAGCTAAAATGGTTGCTTGTGAGAGTGGCTTTGGACCTGGTACTGACCAACAGAGACAGAAGTACAGACTTAAAAGCAAAGAGCCATCTAGGATCAAGTGATCAAAGTATGATGTGGCTCAATGTGAAGAGTCAAACCACATGAAAGCAAGGTTCCTGGATTTCAGGGAGGCCGATTTTGCAAAGATGGGGAATGTCTTAGGAAATCATTGCCAGAGAAGGAGAAAATGGGAGGTTGGAGGAACAATGGGAGAATCTTAAGGGAGCCATAGCAGAGGCAGCATGCTATTGCATTAGTCAAGTAAACAAAAAGAAAGAAAAAAATACTATGATTCCCAAAGGAAGTGGCCAAGAAAGTAAGGGTGAAAAGGGTGGCATTCAGAAGGTACACGGAAACACAAAGAGAAGAAGACAGGGAACTGTATCTGGAAAAGCAGAGGGAGGCAGGAAAAGCAGTCAGGAGTGCAAAGGCACAAACAGAAGAAAAAATAAGTCAAAATAACAAAGGGGACAAAACTTTTCAGGTACATTAGTGAAAGAAAAAGGACTAAGAGTGGGATTGTGAGACTAAAAAGGGAAGAAAGGAAGTGTGCAGGGGGGGGCAAGAAAAAGCAGATTATCCTGAACAAGTATTTTTATTCAGTATTCCCAGAAAAAGAGGAAGGGGAGAGACAAAAGTTAGGCAATGGAAGCACCTTTGGGAAGGAGGTGGACACCAGTCCATTAAAGAAGGAAAAGTCTTAAAGGAACTCACTGATCTGAAAGTGGACAAGGCAATGGGGCTGGATGGGATATATCCCAGAGTATTAAGAGAACTCAGAGAGGTGCTTGCAGCACCTCTGACAGCCCTGTTCAGCAGTTCATTGGAAACAGCTGTGGTACCAAAGGACTGGAGGAGGGAAAATGTAGTTCCTCTCCACAAAAGTGGGAGCAGGGAGGAGGCTGGCAATTACAGGCCAGTCAGCCTGACCTCGGTGTTGGGGAAATTAATGGAGTCACTACTAAAAGAAAGGTTTGTAATATATCTTGAATCCAATGGATCACAGGATCTGAGGCAGCACTGATTCACAGCAGAAAGATCTTGTCAAACAAATCTGATAGATTTCTTTGTCTGGGTGACTAGGGAGGTGGATCGGGAAGGGCAGTGGATGTGGCCTACCTAGATTTCAGCAAGGCCTTTGATACCATCCACATAAAAGCTAATAAACAAGCTGGACAGTCTGATAGTGGGTTCCAGGGTGGTAAACTAGGTCACAAATTGGTCGAGCAATAGGACACAGAGGGTGATGGTGAATGGAGTTCAATCCAAGAGAAGGGGTGACCAGTGGGGTCCCCAGAGATCAGTGCTTGGACCAGTCCTCTTTAATTTCTTCATAGCGACATTGCAGAGGGGCTGGAAAGGAAGGTGTGTCACTTCAGACAATACAAAGATCTGCAACAGGTTGAGACTCCAGAAGGGTTAAGAAAATGAGAAGGGACCTAAGCAAACTTGAGGAATGGCCAAGGGTGTGGCAGCTAGGATTTAATGCAAAGAAGTACAAGATCATGCACTTGGGGCACAGAAATGCAGGGAGGAGTACATGATGGAGGGATGTACTGACGAACATCAAACAGGAAAGGGACCTGGGAGTAATCATATCTGATGACCTAAACATTACTAAACAATGTGAGAAGGTTGTGAGCAGAGATAGTGGAATGTTGGGGTGCCTAGGGAGAGGTATCTCCAGCAGAAGGAAGAAGGTGGTGATGCCACTGTATAGAACATTGGTGAGTCCTCATCTAGAGTACTGTGGCCAGTTCTGGAGGCTGCATCTTCAGAAGGACATAGACAGAGTAGAGGTGGTTCAGAGAAGGGCAACAAAAATGGTGCAGGTGCTGCACCAAAAGTCATATGAGGGGAGACTGGAGGATCTCAAAATGTATTCCCTGGAGGAGAGGAGTGAGGGGGGATATGATAGAGACTTTCAAATACCTCAAGGGTGTAAATAAGGTACAAGAGGGTAGCATCTTAAAAAAAGATGTACAAGAACAAGGGGCCATGATATGAAGATGGAGGGTGGGTAGACTTAGGGGTAATGTGAGAAAGTATTTTTTCAAAGAAAGGGTGGTGGATAATGGAACAGCCTCCTGGCAGAGGTTGTAGGGGCAAGAATAGTAGGGAGTTCAAAAATGCACAGGACAGATATAAAGAAACTCTAGTGATAGGAAAGAGAGGCAAGCCACAGATCATTTAGGATCTGTGGTATATAAACAGGTAAAATGGGAAGACTAGCTTGGCAAGGGGTCCTTATCTGCCATCAAATTCTATGTTTCTATTGAGATAGATCAAATGCACCAAAACACATGAGTTTTCTTCCTCCTGATTAGTTGAAAAAATTGATGTAAGTGGAAAGAGAACATTTGCTTCTAGAACTGGGTGAAATGTATCTTCCACCAGTGAAATTCTGGCAAAATCCTGATTTTTTAAAGGCTTTAACCTGTGGTTCAAAGGCTGAAGCAACAGCCATGCACCCCCCCACCTAACCTATTTAAACTCTTCCTTCCTGCTTCATTTAGAGGCATTTTTCTTTGCGACCAGAGGCTCTTTCCATCCTCTGTCTGTGCCCAGCCTTTCCTTGGGCCCTGCCTTTCTGCATTGTTTGTCTCCTACCTTCCCTTGTGTTTGGAATATGCTGGCTGTGCTGGACTCAGCCAGGTTTGTACTTTTACTTCTGGGTCAGTATTTTGCCTCTAGCTGCAGTCTGTATGTGCTTCTAGTCATTTGTTTCGCCCTTCTACTCCAGTGCTTGTGTTTGCTTTTTGGAGCTTTTTAATTTTAATGCTCCTTGTTTGCTTTGTTATATTCAGATGCATTGCTAATCTGGCTCTCATTTTATTTATCATACTTCAGCAGGCTTTTTTATCTGTACTTATTACCTGTGTGTCTCTCTGTTCCAGTTGCTGTTTCCATGCAGTCCCTGTGCTCATCACCTTAATTGTTTACACCTGCCTCACTCATACTGGCTTCCCTTAATAGTTATAACTCTGTCTTTCATTCCTCTGGTTGCTCTTGTTGTGTCCTGCCTACTATTTTACTCCTCCCTCCTGTGTTTGTGTTATTCCAGCTCATTTGTTGTGATTTCATAGTATTACCAAACCATACTTTTAACAAAACCTCAGCAGTCTGTTTCTGACTTCTGCCATACTGAAACTTCAGTATTTAAATTGGCTCTGTTATTTTTTTTTCCAACCAACATTACAGTTGCTGTTTGGTCTCATGGTGCTCAGCTTGTGACTTCACTGTTATTCCCACATCAGGGGACAGTGATGTCACAGTGGGGCATTGTGGCTCCAACTAGCAGGAGCATGCTTTATGTAAGCGATATGATTTTGCACTGCTCCATTGCCTACATGGCTTCTGAGTTATCCATGCATAACTATATTAACCTTGCAGCCTACATGGCTTTCAAGATATTAATTTCATTCCATTACTGTATTACAATTGCTCCTTACCTGAATAACCTAACTCCACCTTATGGCATCTAAGGCATTCATGCTAATAATTATCAATTATCTGTTTATGCTGCAACCACAGCAATCGTTGCTGAACCTCAGTTATCCAATTACGCTAAACCTCATTGATTCAATTTCTAACATCACAACCTTTCACCAGGCAAAGCAAGGCAAGGCAAGGCAAATGTTATTTAAAACGTGCCCAATCCCAGAGGCTCTGGGCACTGTACATAAAACCAGCATGAAACAACACCAAAAAACAACAATAATCATAAAAGCTATAATACTAATTAAATAAAATTCAGTAGCTAAATAAAGAAGTAAAAATAAAAATCAGGGACAAGCAATATAACAAGTCAGAACAGGGCGATATTTACAAAACTGGGTTAGGAAAAGCCTGCACAAACAAGAAGGCCTTGAGGCATGCCTTGAACACCTCCACCGAGGGGGCCTCCCTTATAGATGGAGGAAGCAAATTCCACAGGATGGGGCCAGTGACACTAAAAGCTCTGCTGCCAGCAGTTTTTAACCTCCTTCTCCTGGGAATCGCAAGGAGGCCTCTCGAGGAGGAACAGAGGGAGTGGAGTGAGGTAGCAGGTGTGAGAAGGTCTGCAGGTAACCAGGGCTCAGGCCATGTAGGGCCTTAAAGGTGAGCAAGCCCACCTTAAAGAGGATCATCCACCTCACTGGCAGTCAGTGCAGTTCACGCAGCACTGGGGTGACGTGGCAATACTTAGACCACTTAATCACCCACCTTCTATGACACCATTAATTTGGCTTCCATAATGGAATTGGTTGGCTTGCTTTTGCTGGCTTTGCTCATATCAGTCAATCATATTAAGCATTCTTATCAGTCAGTCTCATCAGTCAATCTCATCAGTTAATTGCTTTGATCCACTGCATCAGTCACTCATCTCAATCAATCATATCACTCAGCTTACCAATACCTAACCGATGGCTACTAGTTTCACCCAGCTTCCTCATATTTAATGCTTCAGAGTTGACTGTATGCTCTCATATATAAATCACAGGTATGCCAGCCTTGACCATTACTTTCTATGACTCAGGGCTAGCCCTGCAGCCGGTGGTCTCGCTCTGCACTGAAGTTTGCATCTTGAGCATGTGAAACTCAGGGTGGGGGTCCTTCTCATCTGGCCCAGAGTGGGAATGTCCTCACTCTGAGCAGAGTTTTAGCCATGCAGCCAATTGATTGCACCTCTCAATGTAGAATGTAAGACTTCAGCACTCCTTTAGCCATCCTAATCGAGTTTGGCGGTACCCTCTATGCTATTCTCCCCAAGACTACCTCTTGTTTACCTGGTCTGTTTTTAGTTGGTAGGCTGGCTGAGTACCTCAGTAGTTGTTTCTCTCTTCCTTCTGGCTTGGGAGTCCTGTTCTAGGTTCTGAGTATCCATTGTTGCAGAGTGCTCTTGCAACCCTTCATGGTGTTCCCGTTAGAGGAATTGCGAGAGCTTTTCACCAAACTGGAATATTTTCCACCTCTTGGATTGCATTTCTAAATTGCAGCAGCAGAGCCATCACTAAATAAAACATTCCTAACCTGGAGGGAAGGCAACCTAGGCCTTGGATCCCCAGAGGTTTCCTCCTCAAAGGGGATTTTTCATTTCCTGAGCACTAAAGGTCATCATTTTTTAGTGACTTTAGTTGTAAATTCCCTAAGTTGCTTAGGTAGTTTTCTGTAGTTATTTAGTTAGGTTTCTGCTGTTGGATGGAGATGGATGGTGGCCCTTCTTTGCCATTCCCTCTCTCCTTGGGAGGTAATGCTCTTGTTTTAATTCATTTGACCTACATTAAAATCGTTACTCATTTCCATTATCTCCAACCATTTCCCTTATCTCTGCTTACCAATGTGTATGTTCCCATCTCTATACCAACTTATTACCTCCACAATGCTTTCTGATCTACTCACTTTTTTGGCTTTTCCTAAGCTATCTTTAGCCTAAGGGAATCCTTCCCATGGCACTTCCAGTGGTGGAACCCAACTGCAGAGTTCCTGCCTTCAGCATCCCTACAAGGTGGTATTCCCGAGGCACAGAGAGGTGAACAGCCACAATAAAGTTTATTCAGCAAGTTGCATAAGTACAACACCACACCAAGTTGCATAAGCACATTGAATTGAAAGGCTTTAGCATGTAGTTCAATGGCTGAAGCAACAGCTGCGTCCTTCCTGCCTGACCTACTTAAAGTCTTCCTTCCTGCTTCATTCAGAACCATTTTTATTTTCCCCCACACTTCCTTCCTTCCTTCCTTCTCCAGCAGCTAGCTTCTCTTCTCGGGGACTTTTCCTAAGCTACCTTTAGCCTAAGGGAATCCTTCCCATGACACCTCTAGGGGTAAAACCCTCCTCTGGGGTTCTTGCCTTTGGCATCCCTACAGGGTGATATTCCCCAGGCACAAAGAGGTGAACAGCCACAACAAAGTTTTTTTCAGAAAGTTGCATAAGTACAACACACCAAGTTATGTAAGCACATTGAATTGAATTTACTGTATTTTATTAATTTAGAAATATCTCCAAAAACACAAAAAGCAAGAACATAATGAGTTAACAGCCAAACTATAATAACAAACAGAAAAAGAGGAAAGGTAAAAACAATAATAAAAATAAAAACCACTCAAACAGATCAACATCTCAACCCCAACCCATCATCCCCCCCCCCCGCCACCTTGGAGCACCACAGCTCAATAACATTAAGTAAATCTCCCAAATAACTGAAAATGGAGTGCTAAGAATAAGTACATGAGTATCAAACAGCCTCTAATTATTACCGAATAACAGGTAACAAGGTATAAAGAGTCTCCTGTGTCTTAAATAAATCATACCTATCCCGAAGAGAGGCAATCTGCTTTTGATTTGCAATGCCTTTAAAATTCCTAGTGCCATTCACAGAAAGAAGGGTAGTATCCTCAGGCTAGTGGTGCAGAAGGACTGCTTTAGCTACTATGGCAATCAAGCCATATATCACCTTCCGAGACCAAAGACTGTTTCATCATAACGCCCTCTAAACAAACAGAAGGAGTGAATAAGTCCTCAAGCCCCAGGAGAGGGATCAAACGCACCTTGGTAGAGGCCCAAAATGGTTTCACCTTACACAGTCCTAAAGATAACGTCAGAGGGTTCCTCCTCCAAACAACATTTAGTGCAGTTAGAGGAAGACAGCCAGCCAATCCACGCCAGGTGAGAGGTAGTAAAATAGAGATTATGTAATATTTTAAACTGGAAAAAGTAATAATGGTCTTGTTTAATATATTTACATAATAGTAACCAAACAGATTGCCATTCCTTAGCATCCCAGTTCACCCAAGAACAGACTGCCAATAATAACAGATGCTTGTTAGCCCAGGATGACTTGAATAATAAAACTGTTTATATAAGGTGGAGATGGGGTGAGGCTAAAGGGCTATGGCAGAGAAGCAATGTAAAATCCTGATTTTGCTTCCATGAAATTTGTTGACATTTCAGTGAAAATTTCACAAATGTTTGCCAAACTTGGGATTTCAGTTATTTCCATCTAATTTACAAAATTTGTCTTAATTATACCAAATTTTGCAAAACAGCTGTACCAAACTATATAGGAGTGTATCAAGTTCCAGTTCTCTCGCTGTAAAGGCAACTTAGATATAAGCCACCAAACATTCAGGCATTTTAAAATTACATTTTGAAGTTATGTAAGCTGCAGAATTTTAAGCCCATATTACTTTAAAACTAGAGAACGGAACATCACAATTTTTTAGGCTCACTGACCCTAAATATTGGAGTTTAAGGTCACTCCCATGGCCCAGTAGCAGAGCATCATGCTGCCATTCTGATGACTTGGGTTTGCAAGTGAGCCTGGAAAGTCACATTGGGAGGCAGGCCACAGCCAAGACAGTTGTCCCTCTGCAGTGCATCTCATCAGGGAGGGTTGGCAGTGGGTTCCACCAACAGTGTGATCCCTGTGACTGGGGCAGGAAGCTTGCTCCAGCTGCAGGGAAGATGTGGCTGGGTGAAGCTGACAGAAACACTTCCCCCATCAGGAGAGATGGAGGAAAAAATGTTGGAGAAAAGCCAGGCAGCCAAACTAAATGATGGTTGGTTTCAGCCTCATCAGGATATATCCCTGTGAATGGGTATATCCCTGAGAGATGAGCTGCCATCTGGGACAAAAACAGATACAGAAAAAAAAGACCATGTGTGTCAACTCTCTGATCCCTTGTTCAATGGCTGGCCAAGTTGAAAGCAGCCAAAGACTGCAAAATAACATCAGTGATTAAAGTTGCATTTCATGAGCTTTTGTAAAATTGTGGAATGTTGTGATACTTTTATCAAAGTGATGACCATACATTTTGCCAGTCGTACACTTGAGTTGCCACTCTAGAGGAAGGTAAACACTGTGTGAAGTGGCAATTAGGTAGCATTTATAGAAGGCTCCATAGTAATACAAACTTAGCTAACCTACCATATCACTAGGGACCTAGTTAATAGTGTCATTGCTGCAGTTCTCATTATGGCCCCTATCCCTGAGGGTGGGATCCCAGGGGCATAGGAAGTGGTGACTGAACTGGCGCTACATCCAAAATACTCAAAGGAAGGTTAGGCTACTCACCCTTCAGGGGTCCTTATGACAATAGTGGAATAATAGTAAGGGTCAGGAATCCAGGTACTCCTGTACTTCTACCATGGATCAAGATCTGAATCTTGTTCCAGGAGCCAAATCGGTAAAATTCCATTCCAAACCAGGGGTGCACCTTCTAAAACAGTAAGAGGTGTACACAAAGAATCTATGTGCCAATATTCTTGATATCCAGAATTTGTTTGTGTAGGACTTGTATAGCCAGGGTACAAATCTCATTCTACAGTATATGCTTTGAGACAGCACCAGAGTATGTGAGCCAGATCTCCTCCCTTGTCTGAAAATGCCAGCAATGGTCAGAATCAAGAAGTTTGGCTTTGCAGAGGAGACAACTGGGGTTTTGTACCAGGACTGGAAACTGATTTCTGAATTAGTGTGACCATGCATCCTGGTACCATTTATGAGTATCTTTCCACGCTGGGTTCCATAGTTTGTTGGAGATAGTACACTGATGCATTTTTTCCCATTTCAGCTTGGAGTCTCCTGATTGGGAGGGTATGGTGTCCCTGAGCGGAGCATAAATTCTACCTGCTAGGCCTTTTGGATGTTGCATATAGGTTTATAGGACAGGGGTTAGTGTACACTTTATGGCTACACATGAGGGATTTAAGTGCAACTACGGATCTGAGGTACATCCAGAAGTCCCAACTCAGGAGGTCCCATTTCTCCTGAAGGGCCTGAGAGGTATTGATTCTGCTAAGGCCTGGCTCACACATAGTATATCCCCCACCTTTTGAATGCCCTTCTCAAACCATGATTTCCAAAACAATCTCTTCTGGTCGATGGTAATAGACAGGTTTTGCAAAAGGGGTATCAGAAACAGAGAAACAGGGTCCAGGGAGAGTCTAGTGTGCACATATTGCCAGGTTCTCCTTGACATTTCTATTGTAGATGTAGGTGTGACCATAGGAGAGAGTGAGGTGTGAGGGCTATGGTCTTCAGAGGGGTAGAGAAGGGAAGTGATTCTCACCGTGGAGCATTCAATGCTGACCCATTGTAGGTTGAGGGAGGAGTCTGCTCTCAACCATTGTATAGTTTTCGCCACTTGGAATGCCTATTTATACCCCTCAAATCAAGGGAGGTTCCACCCTCCAAGTGCCCAGTACACTCGAAATTTTTAGTGGCTAAAGTGGGGTTTAGAGCCCTCCCAAAGAAAATCTCCTAGCAGCTTGTCTATGGGCTTAAACCTCTGTTTGGGGAAGGAAATGGGTATGTGGACCAACAGGTATAGAAATTTGGGTGCAGTTACCATCTTTATGGCTGCTATCTTACCTGTGAGGGTAAGATTTAGCATCTTCCATCTATCGAATTTGGTCTTAGTAGCAGTCAGCAGTGGTGTATGTTGGCATTCCATAAGTTCTCTAGTCTGGATTGAGCTTGATGCCCAGGTAGGTGATTCCCATGGGGGCCCAAAGAAGCCTGTGAGTCAGTGCTGTATCCTAGGAGCATCGGTTATTGAGGGGAAGGAGTTCAGTTTTTGGTCTGATTAAGCTTCAGGCCGGAATAGGTGGCAAATGAGTCCAGCAGTGTCAACATGTGTGGAACCGAGAGTTGACCGCCTGCGAGGGGGCAAGTAAGTCATACATAAAAGTGGGATAGTCTGTGTCTCCTGCCTTGATCCGTAGATATCTGGGTGTTGCAGGATGGCAACCGCCAATGGTTCAACCACCAGGATGAAGAGAAGAGGAGATGAGGGACACCTGTCTGGTGCCATGTGCGAAGAGGAACGAGGGAAACCCTGGAGTTGGTGGTGACTCGGGCCACAGGGTTGTTGTAGATAGCCTGCACTTTGGTTTAAACCCTTCATCCACCCCAGGTGGATGTACCAAATAGAGTAGTCCCATTTGAGAGGTCAAAGGCTTTCTCGAAATCAAGTGCCATGGCTACTGCCAGGTTGTCCAAATGGCAGGCAGAGTGCATAAGACTTGATTAATGTCCAAAGATGGTCAGTACTGTGACGACTGGGAACAAATCCCACCTGGGAGGGGTGAATAAGGTGTGCAAGCAGGGGACTCAACTTGGAGGCAAGTATCTTGGTATATATTTTGCTGTCAAGATTAATAAGGGAAATCTGGTGGTAACTACCAGATTAGTGGGGTCCTTACCTTTTTGGGATAACCACAATAGTTGCCTCCCTAAGGGGGTAAGGGTCCTCCAGGCTTCAGCTTCCTGAAATACCTCTGTGAGGATTGGAGTGATTACTGGGACTAGGGCCAGGTAAAATCTGCAGTGTACCCCATCACTCCCTGGGGATTTGCCCAACGGAGACTCTTGATAGCAGTGTTTACTTCTTCCTTGGTGAAGGGGGCATCCAAAGCAAGGCTATTGTGGAGAAAGTGTGGGAAGGTTCAAGATTTGGAGGAAGAGCTGAGTACCTGAGGCAGATGTCAGGTGTGTGGTAGTGTATAGCTTCTCATAGAAGGCTACCATGATCCAGTTATTTATTTATTTATTTAGTTAAACATCAGTTTAGAAACCTTTGAGCCAGAGGCTCATTTACAAAGGTACCTCATCACATAGAGGAAATCAGATAGCAGTACAAGGGACAACAGATATTACAAAAACAAGATAGTTACAATTCAGGGTTACAGTAAGCTTCAATACCAATGAACAACATGGCAAAGAGTGCAAAGACTTGGGGTTGGGGGGTGCAGGTAGGGGAGGGTAGAGGTAGAAGGGGAGAGGAACAGGGAGGAGGATTAGTAGAAAAGGAAAGGGGGTGCCACTCAGTGAGCATTGTCAAGGTTTTTTTTTTGTTTTAGTGGCAGTTGCATTTGCGTGGATGAGCAGGTGGTTTCTGAGCCTGAGCTTAAAACTCACTAAGGTTGGTGAGTCTGAGATACCGGCAGGGAGGAGTTATACAAGGAGGGTGCTCGGTAGGGGAATGCCCTCTGCCCTTGAGAAGTCCTGGCTCTTGGTATGACTAAAGCTGTTTGGATGAGCTGCAGTGATCAGGTGTCGTGATAGTTGGTGATGAGTCGGATAGGCCTGTGGGGATAGGCCATGAAGGGCTTTAAAGGTGAGCTGGCAGGTCTGATACATGAGCTGCTCATCCAGGTTGAGTAGGGCTGCCAGGGTGTACAGCAGACATGTGAGTGAGTCGGTGCACTGGTGATAAGTCTGCAGGCCTTGTTAAGCGTAAGGCGAACCTTGCTGAGGGCTGTCTGATCAGCTGAACCATAGACTGGAAGGCCATAGTCGATGAGAGATATGACAGAGAAGATGACAGCCAGGCAGAGGGCATCTGGAGGGAGGCATTTCTTGTGCCGGTAGAGAATGCCCAGTCGCGAGTTGGCGGCAGAATTTAGGGCAGATATATGTCCATGGAACGAAAGTGCAGGGTCAAAGGTTATTCCAAGATATTTATAGGACTGCACAGGTTCGATGGGGATATTGAGGGTGGAGTGGATGGCGAGGGGAAACTTGCTGTACTTATTTTGGGGGTGGGAGAAGAGCATTGTTTTTGTTTTCTTTAGATTGATAACAAGCGGTGCTCAGTGAACCAGGTCGCTGCAGAGTCAAAAGCTAGTTGGAGAGAGTTCTGAAGCAACAAGGGGTTACTATGAGAGGCAATGGTACAGCATCATCAGCATAGAAGGATCTTACCCTACAACTGCTGGGTAGGGAGTTGTGGGAAGAGGAGAATAGTAAGGGTCCAAGAATAGAGCTCTAGAACTCCAACCAAATTGAGCAGGTGAGGAGAGGGTTCCACTAACTTTCACACGCTGGGACGGGCTGAGAGATAGCTGGTGCACCAGGTAACAGGTCCAGTGGCAAAGCCTATTAGGTCGAGGTGGATAACAGGAGAGGATGCATCTGGTATCAAAAGCTTTAGACAGGTCAATGAATATTGCACTAGCCAGGGCGCCAGAGTCCAAGGAGGCATGGAGGAAGTTGGCAAATTCCAGGAGTGCTGTATTGGTACTATGCCCAGCTCTGAACCCATGCTGTTCAGGGCAGAGAACATTGTACTTACAGAGATAGTCAGAGACTTGGGAGGCCACAATTTTCTCCAAGGCCTTAGAGAGGGGGGAGAGGATCGAGATGGGTCGGTAGTTACCCGGAAGAGTCCTGTTGCCACCTTTGTGGACAGGGGTAACCGTGGCAACCTTCCAGACAGCAGGGAATTGTCTGAGACAGAGAGATTTGTTGAAAATGCATGTGATAGGGGAGAGGACCTGATCCAGGACCTGATGAAGGAGGCAGGGATCAAGTGAGTCATTACTGATGGTGTTGCCTTTTAGGGCTTTAAGCAGGTATGGCCTGGTTTCTTGTATGGTGACACAATGCAGGTGGAAGGAGGGGCATGCGATGGGTGGTGTGGCAAAAGGAGGTGGCGGACTGAAGAAGTTACCAGGGAGCACTGAGCTAAGGTCGGTAAAGGAGTCATTGAGGTGAGTGGCAATGTGGGCAGGGTCAGTGGAGACAGCACCATTGATGTTAAGAAGTGAAGGAGAGGGGGACTGGGAGTGACCATTCAGTTGCTTGACGTTGTCCCAGAAGCACCTAGGGTTCCCCCAAGAGGAGGTAAGGGAGGCTTGGTAGTATTCCGCCTTTGCTTTGCGGATGGCCCAGGTGCACTGGTTGCGAGCAGCTGCATAGGACTGCCTGTCTGCTGGTCGGCCAGTAGCGACAGCAAGGTGCCAAAGGTTGTCTCGCTGCTTAAGATGCCACAGTAGGGCAGGGGTGATCCAACGGGCATGTCTCACTTTGGACCTCCGAGCAGTTATAGGAGCAAAGATGTCACAGGCAAAGTTGAAGGTGTTTACAAAGAAGGCCAGGGCCGAGTCAATGTTAGTTGCATTTGTCAGTGGAGACCAATCAGTATGGGCAAGGTAGCGCTTTAGGTCTTTGAGTCCCCCAGGTCTAAGCCACCTCCGAGAGGTGGTTTTGACCGAGGATGTGGGCTGAGGGGTTACCCAGTTGAAGAGAACAGGGGAGTGGTCACTGAGGCAGTCAGGAGGATTTGGATGTTATGGATGCGGCTTGGCCTGTTAGAGGACCACATCCAAGAGGGTGCTTGTGCCCTTCTGGGGTTGATTCTAGTTGGCTGCGTGACCAGTTGGGTTAGGCCAGTTAATGCCTTGAGAGCTGGTATCTACAGTTCCCAGGTCATTCTTGGAAGCAGAATGAGCAGCTAGCCTACTGTTGTCTGAGTTGGTAGGCCAGCAGCTTCCTCCCTTTATCTTCCCCATCCCAAAGGATATGATGGAGTTGAAGGATAGCTACTTCCACGTTCCTGTTAAAGAGTTGATTGATATCAAGACGTAGGCCAAGAATTGATTTACCAACAGGGGATGAAAGGGAGGGCATAGCCCTGAAGGCTGCTTCTACAGAAGCCAGCTGTTTCTCCAGGGCCAGGAGATGCTGTTCCCATTCCTGGCACTTTGCTGCAGCATATCCCATAATGCTGCCCCTCATGGTGACCTTAAAGGTATCCCACATGTTCCCTACTTAAGTATCTGAGGAAGGATTATGGGCCAGGAAGAGCGAAGCTTCAGTCCTAACCCATGGAATAAAATCCAGGTCTCTCATAAGGAGGGATCAAGTCACCAGTGGCAAGTGGGGGACACAGGCCCACTGCAACAACATCTGGACAGGGCATGGTCTGAAATTAACCATGGGAGAATAGCAACATCAAGGGCACTATGTAGAAGGGAAGGGGACAGAAGCCCTAGTCTATTCTACTGTATGATGCATTTGGCTCTGAATGAAAAGTATAATCTCTAGTTCTGGGATGGAAGAGCCTCCATACATCAATAATGCCCAGGTCATTCATTAGTTGTTGTAGGGCCCTGGCCCCCCTAACATGCCCCTCCTTATTGTTATCATTCCTGTCAATGGCAGGTACCAACATTAGATTAAAATCACCCCCCCATGAGAGGTGGACAGCTGGGGGGTAGGAAGGTGCTGATAGAGTCTGCAAGAATGTGGAAGAATTGAGGGTAATCATTGTTCGGGGCATATTTATTTATTTATTTAAAATTGGTGACCGGGAAAGGCACACTGAGCCGAGGCTCATTTCCAGGTTCGACCCGCGGGTACAAAGTGTACACAGAAATATTAAACAGAGAAATGCAACAAGTTCTTGTTTCAGACATATAGTACAATGGTAGTATGCAGAACTGTGCAGCTAATTTCTGTTTAGACTTGGGATACAGCATCCGAGACGTTCATATCTATTGATTGTGTAGTCAGCAGAAGTCAGAAGTTAGTGTGTACAGCATTTCACAACTGGTAACATGATAGAGTGGGCTAGTACTGAGATTGGATGATAAGAGTTCTTGGAGAGGAAAAAGTAGGGCTGTTTGCAGCAGGAAGTTCCATTTGGGCCAGCCATTAAAGGCTAGGCCCAAGTCAGGAGGGACCTTATGAGCAACTGGGGCAAGAGGGAGGAGGGCCTGAGGAGTGGCTTTGCAGCTGTGAGGGAGGGGGTCTGGTGGAGGTTTGGGGGAGATTGTTCCAGAGGAGGGGGAGATGGTAGGAGAAAGAGAGGGGGCGTGTGAGTTGGAGGTGCATGCGTCTCGGTGGCGGAGTGGGTAGCCAGAGTAACTGGCTGGTGTGAGGTGGGAGGAGAGGTATGGGGGTAAGGAGCCTAGCCAGTATTTAGCTAAGAGGGAGGCACAGTGGATGTTTCTCCTATGTGAGAGTGGGGTCAAGGATAGAGAAGAATAGAGGAGGCAGTGTTGGGAAAGTGGGGGAGAGGCTGTGGCGAAGCGACAGAAGGAGTTGAGAAGGATGTCGAGTTTTGAGAGGGATGAAGCTGGGGCTGTGCCATAGATGATGTCCGCATAGTCCAGGACCGGTAGGATGGTTTTATGTACGAGTTTGCTATGAGTGGGGAGGAGAAGGCTAGCTTTGTGGCGATAGAGTCAGGCCAGCTTGGGCCGGAGTTTGGTGCAGACTACCCCGATGTGGAAGAAAAGGTTGAGGTGGCTGTCCAGCCAGAGTCCCAGGTGCTTGAAAGCAGACACCATCTTGAGCGGAGAGCCTTCTATGGTGCGGATTGGTGGTGGGTTGGGTAGGAAGGGAGGGGAGCTTTTGTCTTGTACTGAATACCATGGTTACCATTTTTTTTGGCGTTTAGTTTGAGTTAGTTTGTTTGGAGCCAGGTTTAGACCCTGTTAAAGTCACTTTGAAGATCTGGAAGTACTCTATCATGGGAGGGCCTGAGGCGAAGATGATGGTGTCGTCGGCATATAGATGCACTTTAGAGGAGAGGCAGGCAGAGGGAGGTCGTTTATGAAAAGGAAGAAAAGGATGGCGCCTAAGATTGAGCCTTGGGATGCCTGAGAGGATGGGTAGCGGTGGGGAAAGTGTCCCTATTTGAACCGACTGCTGCATATACATTCCACAGTGCAATGGGGCCTGTTGGGTTACTATGCGTGTCCAATATCCATCTGCCATCAGCATCAGTAGTGGAGTTGTTAAGATTCCATTGCAGTGATTTATGTATAAGGATAAGTATTCGTTGTTTCCTTGTGGGGGCATTTGAGTGGACCATTTGGCCACCCAGTCCTTCAACACCATAGTATGGTCAGTATGAGTCAATCTGGTCTCTTGTATAAAGGCCACATTGGATTTTAATTGTTTAAGTTAGAGAGGATCTCTTTTCTTCTAATGGGAGAGTTGAGCCCCGTCTGAAGTTCCAAGCGTGGAGAAGCAACTCAGCTATCTTGAGAGGGTGTCCCTCTCTCTCACCCTTAAGCCTTGTAAGGGAAAGGTGGAGGCAGAGGCAGGTTCAGATCAAGCTAGACTCCTTGTGAGGACCCTGCTGGGTCAGTATAAATAGGGAAAGGAGCGAGGGCTTCCTAAACTCCTTAAGTGCACCATTTAGAAAATGGGATCAGATAGGTAGCTGTGTGCTAGTGGAGCAGGTCATTTACTACTATCAGGTGTGTCAAATATTATAAACAGTGTAACAGTATAACAATATAACAACTAGCCTCACACTATGTACCGTATTGAACAAAACCACATGAAAAAACCCTAGTGAGGACTGAGGCTGCACTTAGCCATCTGGGTCCCCAGCCAATGGCATGTGTAGCCTCACCTGTGGGGTAGTGACTATTTATGCAAACCATCAGACTGACAAGCCCATGTCGGTAGTATCACTACCAGAACAAAACTAAGAACTCAAGCTATGATAGTGTCTGTCAGACATGAAAGGAATATCAGAAACCTTTCACTGAGGTTGCCTACCAGAGCAAAAGGGTGATGTTACCCTAATAGCTTCAGGGGAGAGAGTGAAGCCCTGGGTGGGAAGATCTGACAAAGCCTCCCAGCAGTGTGAAGGGGTGACCAGGACTGCTGAGACCCAGGTGGGGGGGTGTCATAGGTTGGAAGCTGGCATAAAGTGGGGAGGTCAGGTGAACTCCTATACCATCAACCGGTAGATTGAGAGTGTGGGGGTATTACCATTCTGTCATGCCAGATGATATGGAGGGTGAATTAAGGGGGACCTTAAAACCAGTATTTAATGGGTTATCTTAATTGCTCCCAGTCCAACCCCATTATTCCCTCCAACCCCCACCTTCCGTACAGCATTAGTTCAACCTCTACCTGTACAGACTCGACTGCAGATATCCCCATGCTCCCCCACCCTGCATACAGGAGTAACCAACTACATAAATGGATTCGGTCACAAATGTCCTATATGGAAAAGTGTCTGGCGGGGGGGGGCAGGCAGAAAACTACATTGCCCATCTTAATAGCCCCTATATCTTGGATCAGAGAGGATATCCCTCAGCGATCCTCTCTAGTCCCTATCCTGATTATCCAACCCCTTACTCCCCTAAGACACTAAACCCAATAGACACTCATCTGAAGAAGTGCTTAGATGGGGAGCACATTGCGCGGAGTCTTCTCTTCACAGTCTTCTGCTCGGTACTACACCACTCCAACCCAAGTCCTGAAGTGAAATTACTACTGTTCCCAGCGGTAGTGCATTGTCTGTGTATCAGCCCAGGAGATCTGTACTTCATCAGCCTCATGCTCTTCATGATCAATAGCAGAAAGTTCCATGTATGTAAAAGGTTCAGCCATGAGGTTTTCCTTGCATGGGTCCAGTAAAGTGAAAGCGATTCCGGGAAAAATAGGGACTGATGTAGACAGGCTCTCTCAATACCTTGCCTTGGGTGTATGACTCAATCTGCTTTGGGGTGCCTCTGGCCTTGTCTCTTTTCTTGGATGCTCCCAGTTAGCATGTACAACCAAGGGGGTCTTTGCAGCCCTTAGGGTGGTGAGGTTCCAGTTCTCTCTGGGGATCATTGGATTGCTCAGTCCTTTCGGTATTGGGGTACTGGTCTTTCTTCAAGGGGATCTTCAATCCAGGTATGAGGTTCGGGAGAGCTCTGAGGTGCTCAGCGGAGGGCTACAGCTCCGGTTGGTAAAGAGAGGCCATTTAGTATTGATAAAGTCCATGGCCAACTCCTGAGTAAAAATCTGGTGTTGAGTACCATTGTGGGTGATTCTCAGGACCACCGGGTACAAGAGGGAGAAGGGAGCATGTAGTTCATAGAGACGTTGCTGCACCTCGGTGTAGGCCTTCCTTCTAACTGCGAGGTCCTGTGAGTAGTCTTCAAAGATCATTATCCATTGCCCCATCCAGCTCAGGGTACCTAGCTCCCTGCCTCTTCCCTGTATGGCTTCTTTCTCCATGAAGTTAAGGATAAGGGATAGAATTGGCCTGGGCTTTTCCCCAGCCACCAGTTTCTGCTGCAGGGACCTGTGTGCACACTTGGTTACAATTTGAGTTGTGGGCGGCAGTTGTAGGAGCTCCGGAAAGTGCCTGCTGGAGGAAATTTGCAGTTCTGCCATCCTCGTAGCCCTCTAGAAAGTCCAGGAGCCAAAGAATGTTGCAGCAGCTCCTATTTTCAAGATTGTCCAGTTTTCCTGCATTTGCTTGATTTGGGCTGCCTGCTCCACATCATGGCACAGTGCCTTTGTATGCGAGTGTCGTGCTCCTCCACCTTTTGTTCAGTGTTCCTGATTCTGGTGTCTAGCTGCTGTATTGTGCCCATGGTAATGTTGGTGGCAAGCGTTAAAGCATCAATCTGCTGCATTATTGATGAGAACATGTCCCTGACAGAAGGCTATCCGCCTTCCTTTACTGTGTGCGCCATGCGATCCTAACAGTTCTTAGTTTCAGAGTTTGCCAGAGAATGTGACCACTATTTAGCCCAAGAGTAGTACAGCAGGTACAGTGAGTCTTCCCACAGCTTCTGATCCTAAGTACAGTACGTAGATCTTCCACAGTATGGATATTAGTCGGATATTTAGCTCTAGGAAAGCAGCACAAAATGTTTAAGGCTCCATTTTGATCACTGACTAAGCCACGCCTACCTCTCCAATTAATTTTTGAGCAAATTTTACCAATTAATATTTTTTAAGTATCCACAATAAATGTTAACCTACTAAACCACGTTTATCCAGTTTAATAAGTTTCCAGAAACTATTTACTTTGTTATGCCAAATCTTGAGT
This sequence comes from Neoceratodus forsteri, assembly GCA_016271365.2. Lineage (NCBI taxonomy): Eukaryota > Metazoa > Chordata > Ceratodontiformes > Ceratodontidae > Neoceratodus > Neoceratodus forsteri. The sequence goes on from CM057458.1 coordinate 563,560,987, forward strand.
TTATATTTGCAATTGCAATGGAGCAATAAACATCCACATTTTTTGAGAAATTTCACAAAATTTAACATATAATTGTGAAATTTTGAACTCCTGTAATGCGCAATTTACACAACCAATTAGCTTTCTATTTAACAGTTTCTATGACTCTTCCATGAAAGTATGCACCTAAATTTTCAATAATCTAGTTCCAAAGGTGGCTAAGTTGTAAACATAGAAATATTTTCAGAAACGTTCATGTGAATAATAAATTGCGTGACTCTGGGCTCCTATTACAGATGGGCAAAATCCACAAATTTCGTTCCACTAAATATTTTGTGAAATTTATGCATTTTGCGAAATATTTTGCAGGTGTGAAATGCAAAATTCCACTGGTGAAATGCAGAATTTTGCTAGCAAAATGTGGAATTTTGCCAGCAAAATTCTGCATTTCACCAGTGAAATTCCACATTTCACACCCACAAAATATTTCTCAGAATGCATAAATTTCACAAAATATTTTGTGCAGCAAAATTTGTGATTTCACTGGCAAAATTACATTTTTTGGCATCTCTAGCCCCTATATCTTCCCTGCTCCTCTCCCAAATGTCATGAAACATGGCATCCTTTTTCTGCCACATCCAAACAATATGCATGTCAAATATCATATCTCTAGCTATACAATAGTGAGAATTGCAACCAATTAAATAATTTCATAAAGTTCTACAACATTTCATGACATTTCACAGAATGTCACAGTTTTGCAAAAATTCTGTGATATCAGACTGCTAATTTCAACCACAACTTTTTGCTTTGGCTTTCCTTGGCTTAAGGATTACTCACTATCAGGCATACATGAAAAATTATCAGACTTGTATATGGAAGACAATCATTTCCTTGGCTAAGATGCCAGATGGCTTGACAAGGCACTGGCTCAGCAGATGGTTGCTAACAGACAGGAAGCCAGAAAGCACCTGCTCAGTTCTGCCTATGATGCCTTGGATGGTGTTGCCCCTGCTACAGCTTCCAGGATTTGCCAACTTTACCACTCTTGGTTGCAGGTGGCAGGCTTTTGCCTCAGATGTTGAACAATAAGTCCTTAATGCCCCATTTAGGGGAAACAACTCTTTGGACCAGATGTGAAGAATGCTGTGGGGGATCTACAATCTTCAAAAATGATCTTGTGGTCCCTGCACACTCCGAACCCTAAAGCCCATAGGTGAGAAAAGAGTTCCTTTCATTGGCATTCTGAGCATCCAAGATATGGCTATTCCAAGGGTCCAGGGCATAGTTCCCAGGGACCTCAGTCTTCTACTTCCCAGGTTACCTGCCTGCCTGCTGATGCCCATGCTAGACTTACAAATTGTCAAACCATTAACAGCACCCCTGCCATACTCAGCACTTTCTGACTCTCTTCTCTTCCTCCTGCCTCACTGCCTCAGGAACTTTTGGTGGGAGGCTACATCTCCCTCTTCATACAAACGTAGATGGAGATAACAATTGATGCTTGGGTCCCAGAAGTAGTTCAGCTAGGACATGAACTTTCTGTTCTTCCATGGATCCCTCCCATTCCCAAGCCAATTCCCTCCAGGACATCTTGCCCTCTTACTGGTGGCGGTTCAAACCTTCCTTCATAAGGTAGCTGTGGAACTCTTCCCAGTTTCAAAACAAAACCTGGGCTATTATTCCTGGTACTCCTTGGTCAAAAAATGGACCAAGGGTTTAAGGCCTGTACTAGACTTTTGGAGACTAAATCTATCCATCGGATGCAAAAAGTTTTGAATGGTCTCTCTGCAATCCCTCCTCCCTTTTTAATAAAGGGTGACTGTATGGTTGCTCTGGACATGAAGGATGCATACCTTCATGTCAAGATCTACAAGTCTCCTTGAAAGTACCTGCATTTCATGCTCCAGGGTGAGCACTATCAGTTTTGTATCTTGCCTTTTGGTTTATCTTCAGCACCACGTGTCCTTAACAAGTGCTTTGCTACAGTGGCAGCTGCCCCCTGCAGGAAGGGCCTCTATCTTCCTGTACATAGATAATTGACTTCTGAAGGCTCCATCATGAAAGGCCATAGTTTACACACTGTTTAAGACCTGACAGTTGTTCACCCAGTTTGGTATCCTGATCAACAACCCCAAAATCAATCCTTACCCTGTGCCAACACCTCCAATACATAGACGCTTTCTTAGACACAAGACTGCATTGGGCATTTCTGTTCTCAGACCATGCCATAGCACTGGTGACTCGAGATATGTGAAATAAAATTTTGCTGGTGAAATTGCCATTAAATTGGCAATTTCGCCATGTGAAATGTTTCGTGAAATTGCAGTGAAATGGTAAAATTTCATCTGCAAATGGCCATCTCCTCCTGAGAGCACCACTCCCTGGTGTCTAGTTGCCCTCCAGGCTCACTAGCCAAAATTTAGGGTATCCCTGGTGTCTAGTGGTTGCCCCCCATCCCCTGACTGATATCTGGCCAAAATTAAATAAATTTCCCCCTCCCCCGAGTTACCCTCATGTCCCTCCCAAGTCCTCCTGACTCTCCTTTAGTAAAAATAAATAAATAAATAAATAAATAAAATGTCCAACTCCCTGGTGTCTAGTGGACCCCCCCACCCTGTCAGCAGATAGCGTCCACCCTGCTTCCCCCCAGTACCCTGATCGGCCCACTAGCACAGCCCTCCACTCACCTCCATGGCTGGCAGCCTGACTGAGCACTTCAATGAATGAGCTTGTGCTTGTACAAACATGTGCTCATTACTACAGAAGTGCTCAGTTGGGCTTCCGCCATGGAGGTGATGGAGGGTTGTGCCAGTGGCCCGATTGAGTGTGAGAGAGCGGTATGCACCTATCTGCTGAAAGGGTGAGGGGTGGGGCTACGACACCAGGATTTGGACATTTTATTTATTTATTTTTTTAAGTAAAGGACAGTTGGGAGGACTTGGGAGGGACAAGAGGGTAACTCAGGGTAGGGGTGATTTATTTAATTTCGGCCAATGATCAGCCAGGGGTGGTGGGGCAACTACTAGATACCAGGTAGAGGATACATATTTATTTTTTTAAAATGTTAGCCATGAGTGGCCAGGGGGAGGAGGGGACCACACTAGACACCAGAGACTCGGGGAATAGTGGCGAAATTGAAGAATTTCACCTGCGGGTGGTGAAAATTCACCTACGAACAGTGAATTTCACCAATTCAAGGGTGAAATTTCACCCATTCCGTGGGTGAAATTTCACATTCCACCCCAAAAAACATGTTGTGAAATGTGTATGCCACAAAATATTTCATGAGCAAAATTTGTCAGTTTCACACAACACTACTGGTGGCCCATGCCCAGATAGTTTCATTCAGCAACTTTGCTTTGGCCAGATGCCTTTTATGGTTAATCAACCTCATGGCAGCTGCCATACTGATTGTCCCACTATCATGTTTCCACATGAGCATCCCACAATGATTCTGAAGAGCACAGTGAGCATAGCATCTTGATGAACTGGAGTATAGTGTGTGGGTAATAGAGATACTGCATAGAAACTCATACCATTAAAATACTGGTTGTGCTGGGGTAGTGACATGCCTACTGAAGCACAATGAAAGGTTATTCTGCTGCGGTAGATACGTCACATAGCAGAGCAGAAGAATCAAAGCAGTGGAATCAGCTGCTGAGCTACAGCTGCTCATGATTTTCTCCTGCAGTGCACAGTATGCAACACTTCAAAACAGTTAAAGGCCAAACACTGACAAATAACAGTTCCTGTGACCAGTGTCAGCTTTTTGTATGCATGGGAGATGGGGTTGGGAGGAGACAAAGCTAGTGGCATTGCCATTTGTTGTCCTCCACTTGGGATGAGTGGTCAGGTGGAGGCATGAGTGAGTTTGTCAGTTATGTTCATTTGGATTTCACTGCGGGTACAGCCTTGATCACCTGGATGTTTTCATTGACTTTTTAAAATACTGGTGTCCCATACATCATACAAAAAGTGAATGGAAAACCATGCAAAACAAGGCCTCATTTTCACCTAGGGGTTGCCATGACGATAGGGGGCCTCTCGAACTTTGCTTTCAAGGCCACTCTGTCATCAGGGAAACCCATCAGTGGACACACAGCCTTGTTGTGATTGGTTTCCAATACTGTATTCTACATGTCTCACACAAGTAACTCTTCCTCTCCAGCACTCCTTGCTCTGGTGGTTGGACTACTTCAACCTAGAGATGGGGTCCCCATTCCTCCAGCTATCCCCCTTCCTGGTGATGACTACAGTCTTCTTGCATTTGGATTGGGGTGCTTATCTGGCTCCTTCAGAACTCAGGATCAATGGAACCCTCTATATGTAGTTCTGTGCAGCAACACACTGGAGATGAGGCTGGACTACATGCCTTCACTGCCCTCCCTCCTGGGCATCAGCTGCTGATCGATACATACCATTTTCAGTGCTCTACTACATCAGCCAACAAATTGGAGTCCCCTCCTATCCTCTGCAGAGAGGCATTGAGTGTTGGCACTGGTTGGTGGAACCTGACATATTTCTGTAAGTAGTGTTCTTGCCCGGTACCCTGAACACCTAGTGGATCACTTCAGTTGGTCCCATGCCCTCTGCCATGAGTGGAAACTCTTAGAGTCCATTGTGCATGACCTCTCTGAAAAATGGAATCCCATACACAGAGACCTGTTTGCTTCTCCATACAACACAAAACTGCTACTTTTCTACTTGTTCACTCACTCTAGGGCATGGACTTTTCTGGAGACACACATTATCCCTCTCCTGGAAAGAGACATTCCTACATGCTTTTCTTCTATTTGCTCTTATACAGAGGGTCCTTGTCAAGCTGTGGGCCAAGTCAACCACCCTGATTCTGGTGGCACCTTACTGGCCCAGGTAAATTGGTTCCCTCTGCTCCTGCAACTGGCAGTGGAACCCCACTGTCCCATTCCCTCTGTGAGTGGGACTTCAGATACAGGATCGGGGCTCTGGTCCACCCGGATCTGCAGCTACTGCACCTCCACACCTGACTCATGAGGACATAGAGCTCTCCTATTGGGCACTTCCCAGTGGTTGCTGCAGTTCTACTAGTGGCTAGAAAGCCATATACTTGGTACACATATGCCCAAAAATGGAAACACTTTACAGTTTGGTGTACTGCTCATGCACCCCTTTACATGTCCAATTAACCATCTGCTGTAAAATGGTCTCATGATAGTGGGTGTGGGAGCAATGACACAAGTAGCATGCATGTAGGCTAGGCAGCTGCAGGAGGCTGCTCTTGCCCTGCTCTTATCGAAACCCTTGTGGGATGCATAGATCTATGGAGAGAAAATGCTCACTTTTATTCGGTCAGCTATTCATTGTTTATCTTTTTTTTTTAATTATTTTTCCACATATTCACACTGGTCACATCTAAACAGTGACCATAAACATTTCTAATGCTGAATGGAGCTTTGCTTGCTTGTAAGCTGGAACGTGCCATTGGCACTGTTTTCCCATAACAATTCAGCCAGACATTTGGTGACTACAGAGTGAACAGTTTGAGATATAATGTTAAGTCAGTTCTGCCATCTATCACTAAAAAACAGTATTTGGAGCCTCTATAGTAGAATCCAACTTTAAAAAAAAGAAAAAGCGCCATAGACCAATAAGAGCTGCAGAGCGCCAAAGGCAGCAGTTGGAGATAAGACTTGAAGACGACTGTTGGAGGCTGTACTCTATCTTCTTTCTTTATCTCACCTGTGTGCCACAGCTAAGACTGGTAGAAACTCTTGCTTTGTATATTTTGCAAAAGCTGTGGGGACAGAATCAAATCACAGGACAAGGTTACCTAGAACTCTCACAAACATGTGAGCTTGCTGCAGCATCTCACTAAATGCAAATATACAGTAGACTAGCAATACAAAACCTGCATTTAAAATATTATAACTGAGCCGGCCCAGTGGCACTGAGAGTTGAGGAGCTGGACGCCACACCTTACGCTATGCTGGCAACCCGGGTCCGGGAACAAGCCCAGGCTGTCAGGGGTCCGCAGGGGAGGGAGAGGATCAAGCATCCATTTGACAGATCTCCTCTCCCAGGACGGTGGGGTGTTTGTGCTCGGCACTTGGCTGGCCCCTAGCAGAGGCCTGGGGCTATGCAAGCATGGAGCTAGCTCGGGGACAGAGGAGTGGCGACATCGGCGGTGATGCCATGATGTTGGGTGAGAACCACTCCTCCACAAAAAAATGGAAAAACAATGTACTGTCTCCTAGATGACGGAGCACCGCAGTGGAGACCCTGATTGCCCACATGTCTGCCTGACTACCCAGACGTCCAATGAAATTCAGAAGTATTCAGGGCTTCCTGCCCCACCCCATACCCACCTGGGGTGTACAACCAAGGCTCCATGGGGACCAACTGGGAGATAAGGTAGGCCGTGTGTGTGAAGATACCACACTTTGTCTCCCGAAGGAGTGGAGACCATACAGTAATAGCCAGAGACATGGCCAGATATTTCCAGATATTTCACAAAATTTCTAAAGAGTTTCTCTCTGCTGCTCCTACTGTGGAAATTAAGAAAGCAAGATATTTGTCTAGAAATATCATATAAGTTTCAGGAAATATCTGGCCATGTCTTTGGATGTGAGTCTAGTAGGGGAAGGTTAAAAAAAAACATTATAACTTTTCATCACTTAGACTTGCCCAAATACAAATTGTCTTCCAACTAAGGCATTTACAACGCCAACTCTCCAGACAGGCTAGTGGGCTACTTGCCCCAAAGCAGTCTAGCAGACCACTCTACACTTTGGGCAAACAACTCTGAATTGCCCAGAGTCTGCTCTGCAGCAGGCTCTAAATCCTTTGTCTATACTGCCCTGCACATTGGAACAAGCTCCCTGCCCACCTACAGGAAGCCCCCTCCCTAGCAATATTCCTGAAGGGACTGCGCTTGCACTTGTTAAACCATAGTCACTGTCACTGTCCCTGCCCTGTTGGCTATGTAACTCGCACCCTGTAGTTTGGTGCATTAACTCTTGCCCCCAGCCTCTCAGCTGCTACTGTTGATCTTTGTAAAATTGCTGTATATAACTGCTCTTTACTGTGAATACTCTATACCATCATTGAAATTCTATACGCTATGTCTTGTACTGTACTACCGGTATGTATTGCCCTATTTTATGTAACTAACTTTGGGTAGCCCCTGAAAAAGGGACCCTTGGGGCCCAGTGGGCTTACCCAGTTAACAAAATGTAATAAATAAATAAATAAATTTAATGAAAGAAAATAACAAGGGCACATCTAATTTTTTCTGCATTAATTATACAGAATATAAACGAGTCTGCATTTAAACTCAAGACTATTTCACAACTATACTTATCACAGAGAGAACATTTTAATATAATGCAGGAACGAATCAGCAAGTTTTGACTCTGCTGGTAAAAAACAGACAACTTGAATGAAAGCATACCTATCCCAAACATTTTTCTCAAAATAAAATTAGCTTTAGAGATCTGGCTGCCACTTGCCTCCCAGAATGGGACCAAATTACAGCCCAGTGGTGCTGAGGGTTGAGGCACAGGACACACACCTCGCACCATGCCAGCAGCCACATTCAGGAACGAGCATGGGCCACCGGGGGTTGGCAGAGAAAAGAAGGATTGAGCATCCAGAGAATAGCTCTCCTTCTCCAGCGAGGGTTTTTTCTGCAGTCAGTGCTAGCCTGGCCCCTAGTGGGGGCTGGGGACTGGTACGCCAATGCCACATGGGGCTGGGGCTCCCAGATTGTGAGTGCTGTGGGGCAGGAGCATAAACAATAAAAAAATTAGGGCTAAAATCTCAAACTGAAAGTGACAAGAACAAACTATAAGATAAGAAAGGAGAAAAGAGAAAACATAAAGCTGAGAGATCCAAGCAATAAAACTTGATGGGGTAAGTCAATCCAATGAGAATCACACTACAGCACCTAAAGAGAAAGACATTTTTGAACCCCTCTTAAAGAAGGAGGAAGATGGGAGGCTCAATTTTGAGAGTCCCTGAGAGTGTCCCAAACACCTGGTGCACCAATCAGATGGTGCACATGGCTTGCAGCATTCTTCTGATGCCAATTGGGATGTTCACGCCTGTGTACCAAATGCTGCAAATTAGGTGAGCTCCCCCTGATCTAAATTGTAGCATTCTACAGACCATTTTTATGGGACTTGCATCAAATATTTGGTGCAAGCTTCTGTAAAGTGCAAAAACTGTCACAACTGTCGCTGATGTACTAAAATCAGGTGCAGTTGTGGCAAATGTGTTTAGCACAGCTGCACCAAAAATGGGTTTGATGCAGGTCTGGATGCAAACCCTATATCACCCATTGAAAAACTGAGCCCCAGGACTCTCAAACTGACCAACAGCACTTTGCACATGAGAATAATGAGGAAGACCCCCCCCCAAGTGAATAATACAGCTAATCATATAATATCAATTTCTTACAAAATAACATTGACAAATTAAAACAATTGCCAGAAACCATTCCTGACATTAAAAATGCAACTAGCAGTACTAATCAAAAACTTAAAAAAGAAATCCAAAGAATCTTATCAGTTAAAACAAAGACAGTCAGATCTGGAAGATATGTTTAATCTATTAACTGAAGATGTAAAGCAAATTAAGGTTCATCAAAAGCTTTTCAAGGCTGAATTACTAGCCTGAGAGAATAGAACTAGAGGAAAAACCATCAGGATTTATGGTCTAATGCCTGCATGGGAAAAAAACAGCTTTTTTGCTTGAAATTTTGCATGCTATCTTTGCTGTCCTTCTCAAGGAAGAAACAGACCTCCCAGTCATAGACAGAGCCCACTGGCTGGGTTCTCCAAGATAGGTCAGCAGCAAAAATTCTGCCCCATCAGCCATATAAAGGATTGTGTATGAGCAAGCATACAAAACAGAACAGTTGTGATTGAGAGGTTTCCGTGGTAACCAGACCTCAAGAGCGCAGCTCGAGAGGTCCGCTACCACTGAAACCTCTAGATCTCACAACTGACTTGTTTGTGTATGGTTGCTCATAAGCAATCTTTATAGTGTATGGACAACCATAAGCAGTACTTCAGAACCCCAGAACAAGTCTTGGCCAAAAAGGCTTACTTCGGTGTCTGTCACGATACTTGTTTCCACATTGCCATGGGTCGCTTCAATTGCGCATGCACGACGTATCTCGATCTTGTTGTGCTGCACCGGTGACGTACTCAGTGCAGCACAACAAGATCGTGACGCACCGAGTGCAGCACAACAACGCTGTTCCAGGCATGGATTTCCATGCAGAACAGCATTCCACCATACACTAAAATAAAATGTCTAACCTCAGAGGGTAAAACAAGAACTTTACAAACATTTCAAGCAAAAAAAGACTTTAAATACAAAGAAGAGAAAATCTACATAAAACAAGATTTTTTCTCCAAAGATCTTTGGTTGCTCAGGAAAAAGTATGGACCAGTCCAACAGATTCAATGGAAAGAAGTGATTAACGCACACTTAATGTTTCCTGCAAAACTAAAAGTCTTCTTGAACAATCAAGTAATTTTGTATTGTAGCTATTCAGAGGTGCTCTATGACTTATAGTAAAAGCTGGCTACCAACCTCTTAGCTACTGTTTGAAAATATATTTGCTACCCTGGTTGTGTTTGAGCTCAGGGCACATTTTATACACGATCATAAATAACTTAAACAATGTTGCCCTGAACTGTTCTGCTCATTTGTTGGAGGGGGTAGGACCCAGCATCAGGGAGTGAGGTGTTACTGGCATTAAGTGATCTGCCAAATGCAAAATGTCAAGAGTATTCTTAATGGAATTCAAACTTGTAATTTTCAACTTTACCCACAACTTCAAATATGGAAATAGGGTTTTGGTAACACGTTTATGCATGTTTTCTTGGAGACTTACTGTGGAGAGGAATGAAGGAAACAAAAATGATGAAAGGAGTAAGTGGAAGTTACAATGGTTCAAAAGCTTAACTACAGTTTGTTTTGTTCATGTGTTGGAATGACTTCACATTTATTGGTTGTTTTGACAGTAGGATAAGAGTACACCATGAAGATCACAGATCCTAAGTGGAAAAAGAAGAGAAAAGTACACCTGGTCCCTGATTCCTCTAATTATTTTCACTATGACACTGCAGGTGGCTCATAAGCAAGGAAGTGGAATAAAAATGTCAAAATAAGGAGTATGCACACATTTACATAGATGTGTGTTTTAAAGCAATTACTGTATGTGTGCACATACCTACAAGACCGCATGGGCTACAATGCATATTATATTACTCAATATTCTGTCTTTTCCATTTTCTTCCCTTTGTTTAATGAAGCAGAAAAAATAGCTTATGCTGTTGTGAAGGGCAAAACTGGATATTTCTGGTGTCAGACAAATGTTTTGACACAGCTTTTGGAAGTGAGAGGGAGAGTTTTTTGTTCTATGCTGTTCTTATTTTTGTTACATGGGGTAATTGCAATCAATATAATTCTTTTTAATGAATCTTTATTGCAAGATTGTTTGTTACACAGGGTTAGTAAATCCTTTCCTTTTCCAAGTCTGCCACACGGTACATCAATTATAAAGCATAATACCATACATATATTGTATTTGACCTTTGAAAAGCCAAAATAAAAGTATGTATTTTTGGTAAGGATTTGTCTACTGTCTTCTTTCAGATCATGACATTGTGGGAACAAATCATAAATTGCAAAACTATTTTATAATAATTGTATTATTTATTTAATTTTATAATATTTAGTTGTAATATTTTGTTATGGTATATCTGTGGGGTGCAGTACTAAGATAACTAGTTTAACAATTTCAAAGAGGGGGTGTTTCCCTAAAGAAAAAAAAAAGGTTTCAAACTGGCTTTAAAACTGGCTTGATGGGACTTAAAAAAAAATCAAACTCTCCTTAACAGTGCCATCCATAAAGAGGTCTCCGAGATTCTGTCTGAAAAGGACCATGCTGATAAGGGAGCCATAGCAACTGACAAGCTCGACTACTTGGGCTGCGTGGCTGGGTGTTTGTGTTTGTCTCTATCAGTAGTTTAGTTCTGTGGATTTTCATGTGTTTCGCTTGGAGGAACTAGACCATTCTTGGATATGAGATCTATGAAAGTTTCCTGACTAAGAAACTGGAAAACATCACCAGCCGATATTGGGATTCTCATTATAAATCAACTTTTTGGAAGCCATCACAATCAAAGTAAGTACAGCTAAGAAATTCTGCAAGCTCTGACCTGGGGAGTGCAAACTGAATCCACATTTCCATCTACCTTGTTGCTAAAGGGATCTGCATGTCTTTGAGAACCATTCACAACTATTTAAACAAAGGAAGACACTGACAAAGGGTTTTAACTTCCTACATATGCCCCAGGCCAGTGTTCCAGGAATTTAACACATCCTTTGTCTTGTTACTGTAGATCAAACAGTTTATTGGTCTTTTTCCTGTGGATTTCATTATTTTACATCATTTGGCAATGGGGCAAATCCTCCCTCTGGAGGCACACCACCGAAATTGATCTGTCCCTGCTCATGTGTGAGCCTCAGGTACATCTAGCCACATCATGTACAACTATTCCAATGTTGCATTTTTGACATTACAACCTGGCATACTACTGTTCAAACAAAAAAAGCAACCTCTCTCTGACTCAGCTCCACCTATGCACCCTGAAACTTGTGCTCCTCCTCCTGCTGCTATCAGTGACTATTCACCCTAACCCTGGACCAAACAACGCCAACCAAAACAAACCATAAGTCCAAAAGAGGTGGAGGGTGTACCTTATATGTGAAAGACACTTTCCAAGGACACCCCATTGATTCCAATCTTCCAGCAACTCCTGCTCAGATTCTTCCCATCAGACTCCTATTAGGTGCCCACAATAAGGCCCTAACAGTTGTCACTGTTTATATACCTCCTAAGGAACAGGGACCTGGTCTAACCGCTGTCCTTGACTTTGTCAAATCCCACCCATCAGACTATGAAATCATCCTTCTTGGAGACTTTAACATTAATTGGCTCTCAGCTGAAGGTAGGTCATTTAAGGACTCCGTTATATCAGCTAACCTGACTCAAATGGTTGATTATTCAACCAGAAAGAACTACAGAACTGGGACCTGCAATCTACTTGACTGGAACCTAACCAGTCACCCTCTCGGATCATGAAAACCTCAGTCCTCCTGACTCACTCAGTGACCACTCTCCCATCAGCTGTACCTGGTCAAATAAATTCTATAAGCCCCCTCCAAAAATCATCACCAGCAGAGTCCTACCCTGTGGCCAGCTACTCCACCTCAAATTGCACCTCCGTCTGCAGGACTGGTCCCCCATCTTCAAGGCAACAGATACTAATACTGCACTGGAGCAATTTATTCACATTTTCAATGAAGCCTGTAATAAATTTGCTCCCCTCAAAAAGTGTAAGTTAAATCACTCAGTAACCCTTGGCTCTCAGGAGACCTCCTAAAAACTTAAATCCAGGGACCACCTCTGGGAACTGGCTAGAAACTCTGGTAAGCAACTTGACTTCCAGAATTATAAACGTGCATGGAACGACTGCACCAAATCCATTCAGCAACAGAAATCTGACTACTAGGAAAATGCCCTCACTAACTCCTGGGGAAATGCAAGGGATTTCTGGAAAAACATTAAAGATGTCACTGGGAAGCAGTCAAAATCTTCACCGAACATACTCAACGTTAATGGGCACACTACACTCAACCCTAAAACTATTGCAAACACTTTGAACATCACTTTCACTGACCTTAGCAGTGTTCTTCCCTCTGACTTCTTCCAAGATGTGTCAACTCCCACCACCCCAACCTCCACCCATGCCTGCCACCCACCTTTCTACTTTAAAGCACTAAAGAAACATCAAGTCTGAAACTACTTTGCCAAAGCCATCAACAAATCTAGAACAAGCAATGATACACTTGACCTCAAGCTACTGGTCTCTAATGCTTGACGAGGTACTTGGGCCCCTCACCAAGATCTTTAATCTCTTTCCCTTAGCCAATTCCCAGACAAATGGAAAATGGCCACTGTTACCCCAATTCACAAAAGTGGTGATAAGACTGACCATGTGAACTTCTGCCCTATCTTCATTCTGCCTCCCTATCAAAGGCACTGGAACGGATAGTAGCGGACCAACTTACGAGCATCTGGACAATTATAATGTCCTCTGTAAACAGCAACATGGCTTTAGAAAAGGTCATAGCACATCCTCTGCCTTACTCGAATTCACTGGCTCCATTCACAGCTCCCTCAACAATCGACAACTAACTAGTGCTATTTTCATCAACCTGACCAAAGTCTTCGATACTGTCAACCACTCCCTCCTGCTAAGCCAACTAAAAATGCTGGTCTCTCCAACGATTCAATCCCTTGGTTCAAAAAGGTATCTTCAAAACTGCTCCCAGCATGTAAAAATCGGGGATGTGCACTCTGATTCCAAACCTGTCCTCTGGAGTCCTCCAGGGTTCAATACTGGGCCCCCTACTTCAGCTTGTTCCTTAACACCCTACTGGACTCCTGCACTGCACATATCACCCTGTATGCCGATGATGCAGTAATCCTTGCTACACACCAGGACCAAGAAATTGCAAGAAAATTTTCAACTCAGCTTCTCCTCAGTTGAGAATTGGTTCACAAAGCACAAACTGATCCTTAATCAAAAAAACAGGGCCATGATCTTCAGCAGCTCCATAATAAACATAAGCACTTCCAACTCTCCGTTATCACCAGACAAGGTGCCACACTGGAACAGGTCAAAAACTTTAAATACCTTGGGATCACCCTTGACCCTCACCTCTCCTACAGTGCCCACATCGACCATGTCACAAAAGCCGCTAACTCCCAGCTAGGCCTGCTGTTCCATCATAGGAAACACCTGACTTGCAAAGCCCTCACTGTTGCTGTCCAGAGTGCCATCATATCCATCATTGATTATGGCATTATCATTTACGGCTCTGCTACAACCACAGCACTCAAACGTATATCCACCGCCCTCAGCAAGGCCTGTCAACTTGTCACTGGCTCCCAACACCTAACTCACACCTGTGACCTCTATTCTCAAACTGGATGGTTGAACTTGCCAATCAAATAAAACACCAAACTTGTATTACTACTAAGAAAATCTTGCTGGGCCTTGCCCCTGGAGTCTGTACCTCATACAGCCGAGAATCCACACCGCCATACCAGAGGATTGAAACCTCAGCTTCTGTAAATCCCACATTGCCGCACAACACAAGGCCAAAGATCCTTTGCTTACTGGCCACTAGTTGGTACAATGGTCTTCCCAGTGACATCTCATCCTCACTATCACTCAGCACTTTAAGGCTCGGCCCGCTTAACACTCACTGTCTCCAACCTCTGTGACTGCTGTGGCTAAACATGTCTTTTGGTTTCATAGCTGAAGATGCCCTTTGGATCCACATCTACTCCTGCACTTTGTCAGCACCCCTCCTATTCTTCACCTCCCTGCTGGCCCATGACAAATGCCACCGACCTGCACTACCTATATTCTTACCTGCCTTCCACTCTCCTCTCTCTCTGTTTCCACCCACTTACCTCCCCTTTTCTCCCATCCACTTAGTCTCCTGATTTCGCCTCCTCCTTTCCTCCCAAAGTTTCACCTTATTGCTCTTTTCCTTCTACAAGACTATGTGTTTTTTTAATTTTATAAACTGTTATCTTTGCTTATGTTTGTCTCAATTGTACCAATGACGTGGAACCTTTGTAAAGAGCCTCGGCTCAAGGTATTTGTAATCCTAGAACAAATAAATAAAAAATAAATAAATACCAGTGACATCTACACTGGCACCACCAGGCACTGTTGTCTAGTGTAGAAGAAAAAACTTCAATGCATATTTTACTATTGAACAGAGAAGTTGTTTACCACAAGATAAAAATAAGGATGCTGAAATACAAACAACAGGATCTGGTAGCTGATATTTTAAGTACTGAAGGACTAAAATTCAAGAATGCAATTGGTGAAACATTTCATTTACAAATACGTCCTCTGCCAAGAGTTTAGGAGATAACTTACCTCAGATAACTCACTGGTATTCATTTAGTTTTGATCTTGTATGAGAGCTTACCTTATGAGACCTCCAAAATATAACTTTTATGTATGCAAATGGTTGCAATATCAAGTTATGTTGGTTTAAAGTTTTGTTAGAGCTGTTGGGAAAGCACGTGTGATTGAATGAATTATTGACCATGCCTCAGAAACAAAAGAGAAGAAAGAGAATCATGTTCAGGAAGGATTTCAGGACTTCTGATGGATTTCCTGGAGGCTGATTTGAATGAAAGATATATCATTTTGAAGCTCAAAACATGGGAAACACTGTAAGCAACTGATTTTTTGTTAAAGATAGTTTACTTGTAAACAATGTTTATATCCTTCATTAACTTATCTCATGAACTATTTGCTTTACAGACATAAAACACATGAAAATGTGGTATTTAATGAGCTGAGTTCAAAGATGTTTGTTTCAAGACTATATATGGTTGCACTCAAATACTAGAAGAAAAATTACTTTGGTCTTAAAAAGTGAATATGTACAGGGATGAGTGTGTCCTATGAAGAAGAGACTAGCCATACCCACCTCATTTACATGATCCAAACAAAGCTGACACATTTTGCAGGATATGATGTCATGATGATGCTCTGGTAAAATAGTATAAAAAGAATCAGCCATTTTGTGGAAGACAGAACCTTTTAATCTCGATGCTGAGTGAACCTGTATTGGCTAAGTCTGTGTTTTTTTGGCTGAAAACAAAATTCCTGCCAAATCTTTGTCTATCTGTGTTTGAGCTAGAAGAAAACAAGTCTTCCTTTCTGCATTTGCAGCAAAAGAAACTGATTTACCTTCATGCATCCACACCCATAAGAGATTTCAAGTAACCTTGTAGAGTTGCCAGAGACCAGAAGGATCAAAAAAGGGACATTTGCCAGGAAGGAAAAGATGGTCTATCACCAATATTCTGAAATTAAGAAGAAAAACAAATTCTGCAGCCAAATATCTGAGTATTGCTTAAATATTTTGTTATAATATTTTACTTAACTTAGCAGGTGGTTGCCTGAGGGAAATAATTGTAATATATTAGAATATGGGTATATAAAGACATGCTTAAAAATCTATGCAAAGAAGTTTATTGAAATACCTACAAAATTATGTCTTAAAAATCTATACCAAAAAGTTATTAAATGCAAAGAAACTTTTAAGTATCTGTTCATGAATACGTTATTTACAAAAGTGACTAAGATTGCATATTGTTCCTGATTGCTTTTGTTTACTTTGTTTGTTTTTCTTTTTGCAAGCTGATGCTTTATATTTATTTTGCTTTGTGCAATATTTATTGGACTTGATATTTATGCCGTATATTCTTATTTGCCTATTACTTGTATTGTGCAAGGATAATAAAATCT
The DNA here is from genome assembly GCA_016271365.2 of Neoceratodus forsteri. Classification (NCBI taxonomy): domain Eukaryota; kingdom Metazoa; phylum Chordata; order Ceratodontiformes; family Ceratodontidae; genus Neoceratodus; species Neoceratodus forsteri. The sequence continues at coordinate 563,577,375 of CM057458.1, forward strand.
ATTTTTTTTATACTTTATTTATCCTCCTTGGCTCTGTGGGCAGGCATCTGCCCCTCTTCCAGGCTCCTGACCAGTGCCCCCAATACTCCTGAGCCCTTATTCCCCCATGGATTACACCCCTGTGGGGATGGAAGGAGAGGGCTGTCCTCCCTCCTCCTGAGACACATATCAGGAAGGCAATTTAAGGCAGTCCTAGGGTGGCAGCAATGGCATGCTGGGAGGGTTTTCATAGAGCCATCAGCTGTCTTTTTCCCCACATTTTTCTGACCCTCCCTTGTGGCCAAGGAAAGCTTAAGGCACATCATGAAAGCTACGCTTGCCTCCTGACTCTGGCACTGCCCATGTTCATCCACCAGAGGACAGTCCAGGAGTGGGATGATGCACCCACCCACAATCCCCAGTAGAGGAGATCCGACATTGGACACTCAATCCTCTCCTCCTTCCGACCACCTGTGGCCCAAGCTCCTCCTGGACCCAGGTCACCAGCATGGCATGAGTTGTGGCATCCAGCTCTTCAGCCCTCAATGCCACCAGGCTGGTGCATTAAAATATATTTTTATGTACAAATCCAAGGTTGCCATATGCAAGATCATTACAATTATCAGAATCTTTATGAGGTGAGGTAGAGGTGAGACAAATATTGTAGGTAAGGAGTTCTAGTATACAGGTGCAAAGTGGAAAAGCCTGAGTTCCCACCCAGAAGTGGAGCCAGGAATCATGTGACCTCCTTACTTGAAGTGCTCCTTTAGAGTGATTAAAATATTAATTATTGGGTAATATTAGTCACTAAAACAGTTTCACATTCATACAGTTTATTCAGATTTCAGTCATTGGTACAGTTACATAAAAGTGGCTACATACAGTATGGCTGCAAAATATCAGGTACAGTTATCATAGGGGTACTGGCATCATAGGGCCACTGATATCACAGGGAACTGGTGTCATAGAGAAACTGGTATCATAAGGCTGTAACAATGACTGAACCCTGAATAAACAGTTTAATTTGTTTTACTTGCAAACCTCTAGCAAATAATGAAAACAAATACAAATATAATTACTGGTGATGACTTCATCAACTGGTCAGTTAATTTCAAATTCCACACTACACAGATTTGTGCCATAGTACATATGACCTGCTATAATATGGGGTTTTCCATGTATTATCATAATGTTGAAAGTAACAATCTATGCTTCTGAAAAGAACTGAACTTTTTCCTTTTTCAAATGTAACCTTATTTGTTAATTGCTTTCCACTTACTTCATGTTTCTTCATAACTGTGAGGTGACTCACTACGTGAGTAGTCATGAGCAGCTGTTGAATAAAAGACGCCAATTTTAAAACTGCCGTCCTCCATATTCTTAAACAAGAGTTGTACATTTTCAGTTTTATAAATGACTTTGTATTTTCCTGCTTGAAAAGTGAGTTATAAATTGTGACTTTTAAGTAGCATGTACTTCTTGTTTCCATAATAAAACAAAGTACATATACTGTAAAACTGTCTGTTTTGAAGGAAAACAGTAAATGCAGCCAGCTGATTTTGTGGGTGAAACAGTGGAGCTAACAATTAATTACAATTAAGTAGGTGTAATTGGGTTTCAGGTACTTATTGTTTTCACACACCCTCAGGTGTGTGATGGCTAGTTAAATCCCTTGAGCATTGCTCTTTGAGTTTGAGTGCCACACATCTTGAAGATGTAAAATCTTACACAGCTCAACTCTGCATACATTTTCTATATTTAATACATGGCACAGTTGTTTAACTGGGGTTGTGGAATCAAGTCAAACTAAACCAAACCATTTAGACATTAAGGGCTTGATGGTCGAAATTAAAAATTCAGACTCTCAGATGTTTATGACAGTAGCTCTAAATTATACCACATTACATGAACGCCTATTCACAAGTTTACCATATTATATACAGTATGAAATAATCTTTCCAGCTATTCTTTTGAAGCTTGTTCCTAACTACCCACATATGGCTTCTACTGCTCTCATCTTTCAATTCATGGTTAGATTACTGTCCTTAGTTGGGTATGCTCTTATGAAGAGCTCTTGGCTTCCTTTCCTTTCCTGTTTTTTTGTTTGCTTGTTAATTGATGTATACTGTTTTAGAATCTGGTCTATACATTATGTCTATACTATGCTTAAGCCTGGAAATACTATCTTTTTTTTTTTTTGTTTGTTTTTTGTCTTTTTTAAGTTTAATGTTTGATCTACCCACCAATTGTGCACTTATGCTACTCACCCAATCTGCTACTTCCCTGCTACTCCCACCCTACCACCATCCTCTACATACCCTTCCCCACCCCTGTCCTAGTCCCCTACCCCTCTTTTCTCTAGGGCCTATGCCCCTACCCGTTTTCTTATCCCCTGTCCTTCCACCCCAACCCACATCTTCCTGACAAGGTGAGCTCAAGTCAGAGGTTCCCGCTTGCTGAACACCTATTCTATTCCACCTCCTTTCACTCTATAACCTCCCCCTCCTCCACCCTCTCGTCTACTTCTGCTTCAGCTCTGACTCTGTCTGGGTGTCAAGGTACACTTCCTATCCCAGGTACGCTGTTAAGTCATAGTACTACTGACATTGTTTATGGTCTTTGTTACACTGTGTTTTATGATTGTACATTTGTATTTTTCTTCCTGACGGAACCTTTGTAATGAGCTGGTAGCTCAAAGGTTGTAATCTGAGACTTCAATAAATAAAAATAAATAAATAAATGTCAATTCATTAATTTATTTCATTTCCAATATTTTTCTATAGTCTGTAGTCTGTGGCCAGCAGTATTATTTGATTTACCTACTGTAAGCTGTAGTTTATCTTCTGGTTTCTATTTTTTTCTGGTTTTAAAAATCCAAGCTTTTCAGCCAGAATTCTACCCCCTATTCATGCTGTGCAATCCTTAGTGTTGTTCTCTATCAGGAATCTGTCTAGTCCTGCTGTAAATCTTAGCAATGTGTTAGCTCACAGACTCACCTGGCATGCTATTCTACTGTACATGTTAACCAATCTTTGTACAAGACAATGCTTTCTTATTTTTACACTTAACTTTCTCCCTTTCAAAGGGCTGCTTATGCAGTTTTTCACTAAGGGTTAGCATGCATAAATCCTTCTACTTCACATTATACCACTAATGGTATAGATCTACTGTATTAAGCTGTCCAAGTGCTATACACTGACATTCTTATTGACACTGCTTATTGTACTTGTAATGTTTATGTGACTATTTATTTGACATGAAACCTTTGTAAATGAACACTCATGCTCAGAGGTAATCTCCAAAGTTTTCAGTAAATAAATTTAAAAAAATGAACATTCCTTTGTGTCATATAGTGTATACCACACTATTCTGAAAATGCAGATGCAGGGCACGTGACAAATATCAGAACACACAACACATAACTGCTAGGGTTGGTTAATAAATTGTGCCTATGTGTATAATTTTGGACTACAAAAAGCTGACTGGAGATCAGCCTGTACCTGATAAGACCAAAGTGATGTGTGTGGCTTCATCACACTGGTGCCTCTTCCTTCCAAATTTTCTCTTTTGGCATGCTTTTTCTCCTTGTGATCTATCCTTTAGAACTCCTACTATCACACTGTCCTTATGTCCCATTGTGTAGCTCCTCTGTCATAACTCTGGACTGGAACCATCAGTCAAAATATTTTCTTTTGACTGGCGTACACTATTCTTATTAATATGGCATACATATATATTCCCTGCAAAAAACCCTGTGTAAATTCACCAGTTAGAGCTCAACTTAAAGCAGCAAAGGTAGGGAACTGTGGTGTTAGGGTTTCCAACCCTACCCCCACCCCCTCAAGCAGCAAAAATATATGGCAATACAAAAAACACAGACAGTCATCATCAGGTAAGACAAAAGACATACAACTGTTTCCAGATGACACAAATACAGTAACACTGATGTGCTACCTTTGTGGATTTCTATCTGTGGCAGCTTAACAGGCCCCACAGGGGCATGTGCTTGTGCAGTCACATCTATGTGTGTATGCTGTACAGCATGCTCTGCAGACAGAAGTCCCCATGGATCTGTGACTCTGCAGGAAGAGGTACTCACACACACTGTTCAAGGCACCTTTGGGAGATGAGGAGTTAGGTTGGATACCCTAACACCATATTGCTGTAATTTGCTGCTTTATGTTGAACCTAACTGGTGCATGAACACAGTTTTTGTAATGAATTTCCTTTCTTTTTGAGATAGTGGAGTTGTATCCTCATTCAGAGAGGTCCCTCTAGGACCTGCATGAACAAAACCATCTGGCTGCAGAAGCACAGGGCCCTCTAGGCCCTGTGGTTCTGTGCATCTACAGATGCAGACATGCAGGACCCTTTGAGCCATGTGCCAAATGTGAAGTCGATCAAGATGCAGAAGCAAAGGAACATCTGGGCCCTCCACTTCCATGTATCTACAGATACAGATGTGCATGGACCTCTGGGCACTGCACCAAGTGAGGATTCCATCTGGGTGTGAAGCTACAGGCCTTGTGCTTTCATGTGACTACAGATGTAGATGCATTGGGTCCAAATTTGTAGTCTATCAGGTTGCAGAATCACAAGAAGTATTTCAACATTTAATCATAACTTGGTAATTGTACCATATTTTATACACCAGTTTTTCAACATAGCTTTCTAATAACTCCCGTCATGACCTCTGTATTTGAAAATGTTCAAATCTCCACCAAAACATCATTTTGTCCCAGTTGTCATATTATGAGGTGGTGGAAAAACAGCTATTTTGAAAATATGGGGTCAAAAATATTGAAAGTTACTGAATTTGTGAGCAAGTGTACAAAATTCCAAAGTATGCTCATAACTTTGCTGTTTTTAATACTTTGATCCCAAGTTTTCAATATACTGTAGCTGTGTATTTACCCCACCTTATGAACCCAGTAGGTGAAAATTCTCAGATCCCAACAAAAACATCATTTTGTGCCACACGTGGAAACATGTTTTGACCAGGTTGGAAAGATGACAGCTGTCACATCCATGAGGTGCTGTGAAAAAAATGGCTGTGTTGAAAAGTAGGTTCAGAATACTGAAAATATTTAGGTATGAGCATACATTGAAAAAATTTCAATGTGCACTCATAACTTTGTTGTTTATAAATATTTTTAGTAAACCTCTACATCCAGATATACCCTAGACAAAAATAAACTCAACATAAGGGAGTAGTCTGTTTCTATGAGTGCCACAATGTCCAAAGTACATAGGAACCAAAAGTGACAACTCAACCACTTAAATCTTAGAGTAAAAATATTTAATGTCATGCCTTCCCACCTCAAGTTTGTCTTAGAACATTAGAAAATGTAAAATACATAAAAGACATTAAGAAAATGAGTAATAAACTATAAGGTATGTGGTCGGTACAGTCTTTAACAGAACTGGTTATATAGTATTTCTGTTGTAATAAGATAAATAAAATACTGAATGCTTAATTTTTAATTTGAATTTAGAAACACTACCCTCCACCCTGAGGATGGGGTACTGTGGAGACCCCAAATGTTGGTGGTTCTTGGGGTGTTTAGGCTGGCATGGAATAAAATTATTTTTATTCTAAGAGTTGTTGGTGAGTGGTCACTTTGGTTCCTATGCTCTTTTGGATGTATTAATATTTTTACCCCAAATTTTCAACATATCTTCTTATGACCCCAACCTCATGAACAATGGCAGAGAAAATGTTCAATCCTGCCCAAAAGGTGATTTTCTAAGAGGTGTGTGTGTGTGTGTGTGTGTGTGTGTGTGTGTGTGTGTCAGGGAGCTGTCAGATTGCTGATGGCTATGATGATTTTCAGCAGCACTGGGAGTGGACACCCCAGTGCTGCCAAATATATAAAATATAAAATTAAAGGAAGGTGTCAGGTAACCTGAAGGGAGGAAAGCCAAGAGATTTGGTAAAACATATTTCTGGGTCCTTTTTTTCAAAAACTAACTGCAGAATCCAGCTAATTGGGTCCTGATTAGCAAGATACATGTATTGGTGTCTTTCCATGATATGATTTCTATGGGTTTTGAAAAAAATTGGGGAGGAAACAAGATGGCAGCCATACAAAAAATATTTTTTCTCACAAACAAGATTACCCCCATATGAAACAAAATCCTTTTCATATGGCCAAATTATTTTTTGTGTGAAACAGCTATTCGATCAATCAATCAATTCTTTATTTTAAAAAGGCACCTTTCTAAAACCAAGGCGCCTGTACAAGAGCAATCAAACAGATTAATAAATAACAACACACATTTAAAAATACAACAGCAGCTTTAAAAATCCAAAATGTCAGGCTTAAAATATACATTTTCAGTGCAGTTTTAAGGTTTTGGATGGTCAGGCAATCTCGCAGACCTGAGGAGGTAGAATTCCACAGAGTCAGGCCATAAACTAAATGACCTTGCTCCAGATGTTTGTAAACAGACCCTGAGAATCTCTAGAAATCAATTGTCGTTGGATCGGAGAGGCGGAGGGGACAGTAGGATGAAGGAGATCTTGCAGATATCTGGGTCCCTGATCGTGTAGAGCCTTGTAGGTCAGCAACTGATCTTGAAGGTGATCTGCCACTGTATTGGCAGCCAGTGCAGTCCCCGAGCACAGGCATTATATGACTGGTCCTAGAGGTACCAGTCAAAAGCCTGGCTGTCGCATTCTGCACCAGCTGCAAGTGACAGATATCAACCCCTGTAGCCCAAGGTACAGGGCATTGCAGTAGCCAAGGCGGAGGTAACAAATTGGGACCAAAGTTGGAAGATCATCGGGAGGCACCAGGTGCTTTTACCGACGATATTCCTCAGATGGTAAAATGAGTTTGACAACTGCCGACACCTGCAATTTTAGGGTCAGGCAGTCATCACATAATGTCCAGGTGCTGCACCTGGTCTGAGGTAGTTAGCTGGACACCTCCAAGCCATAGGCCTGATGGGAATCCTGCCAACACCCTCCTGTCAAATACCTGGGTCCACAACCAACACCTCAGTTTTCTAGGTTTAACCACAGCCAGCTCACATTCATCCAGTCCTGGATCTTGGCTAGACAGCTATTAAAGACTGAGACAGCATCATCGTGGCCAGACACAATGGACATGTACAGCTGAGTATCATCTGCATAGCAGTGAAAACTCAAGCTGTACCACCTAATAATCACTCCTAAATGCAGCATATACACTGCAAACAACATGGGCACCAGGATGGAGCCCTGTGGCACCTCACAGGATAAGGAGAATGGAGCTGAATAAAAAAAAAACAGACGCCACCCTCTGAGTCCTACCCTCGAGGAATGATCGAAACCATCTGAGGACCATCCCGGAAAGTCCACAGGTGAACTACAGGTGTTTCAACAGCACACCATGGTCCAAGGTGTCAAATGCCACAGAGAGATCTAGAAGGACCAAGATGGAATGGGTCTTTTGATCTCTCGCTATTAGGAGGTCATTTAGCACCCGGACAAAGGCTATCTCGGTACTATGTCTCTTCCTAAATCCGGACTGGAGAGAATCATAGACATAGTGGCTGGCCAAATGGTCATTCAGCTGTGATGCCACCACCTTCTCAATAACCTTACCCACAAAGGAAAGGTTAGAGACAGGCCTGTAGTTAGCCAGACAGTCAGGGTCCAAGGAGGGCTTCTTAAGAAGGGGACGAACCACAGCCTCCTTCAGGGGATCTGGAAAAATTCCCCTCTCCAAGGACATCGAGACTATCTCAGCAAGGACCAGACCAATTTTATCCACACAGCGTACAAAAAGGTGCGTCAGGCCCAGGTCCAAACTACCGTTGGTCGGACGCAATGACTGAATAAGCATCATAATATCATTGATTGTGGGCTGGCCGAAGTCACACCACACAAACTCAGTGTCTGACATCTCCTGCTGACCACCATAACTCCCTTGACAGAGAGTCAGGTGGACACTAGACCTGATTGTAGCAGCCTTATCCGCATGAAGAATTGAGCAATCTCCTCACAACATTCTTGTGAAAAGCATTTCAAGCTGGAGACAGAGGATTGCACAATCTGTCCACAGTCCAGTAAAGCTGAGCTGGTTGATTCTGTGCAGCAATTGCCCTGGACAGGAATTCTGCCTTCTTACAGGTAATTGCTAATTGACACCATAGTGGTCCATCAAACCAAGTCTGTCACACTCTAGGCCAGACCTCCACCAGTCCTCTCAACCTTTGTCCCATTCTCCTCAACTCCATCAAGGCCTCATCAACCAGGGAGACCTGGGGCAAAAGTGAGGAGATGAACACGAACAGGTGAAATGGAATCTAGGGCTTCTGTCATGGGTTATTATAGACGCACTGGATCCCTGGACCCATGCATTCACTCAGTATACCCGATAGGTCCTGCAATGCCATCAGACCATCAGGGGACACACCCCTCAAAAGGTGGTACCGGACCATCTCCATAAGGACAGACCTATTGGGGGGGCCACAAAACTGAACCCAATGGTATGATGGTCAGGCCACCTGACTAGTTCCACCACCAAGTAGGATATCTCCATCCCCAGGAGAAACACCAAGTCCAATGAATGTCCACCAATATGGGTTGAGGAGGAAATAACTTGTGTGGAGCCCAGTGAATTCATTAACTGGAGGAAGTCCTGTCCAAACTGTGAGAGTTCATCTTCGACCTAAGCATTGAAATCCCCCAGGTTCAGCCATCTGGGGGATCCCAATGTCAGGTTGACAATGAAGTCCCCAACTTCCCACAGGAAAATATTCCCATCTCATGGTGGACGGTAGATGAGAAGAATCCTGCACCCCACACCCTCACCCAAAATACATTCAAGGGAGTTGGTAGCTCCCACTGGTACCTCCATCAGGTTCAGTTCCAATATAAAACAGATGGCCACACCCTCACCCCTATGATCCATCCTCAGGCAGTGTATCACTGAGTACCCAGCCAGAATTGCTGATGCCAAAATGGGACCAGCACTCTCATCCAGCCGGTCTTTGTAATGCAAGCCAGGTTAGATGATCCAACAAGATCCGCATGATCAAAAATGAAATTTCAAATCCTTATAGCTCTGGAATGGATTAATATTTTCTCACCAAACCAGTGAAAGGCACCATTCTGGACCTAGCCATTTTACTCTGAACATTTGATATCAAATTTCCAAATCATCTGGGTGCTAGGTGATGACAAAAGAACAGCAAAATCCCAAAATTATTTTCACTTTTTCACTATCCGGATCTCAGAATGTGCTCAACTAATCTGAAAGAAACTTGGCATGTCAAGAGATCTTGTCCCCAAGACTACACATGCAAACTTTTGTGCTAATCCATGGAATGGGGCAAAGGTATTAAACTGCAAAATTAGAGTTTAACATTAAAAGCCTACTCAACCATAACTATAGTGGTGCTACTGTGCCTCTATAATGTATATACTCACAGTCAAAGTTTAATAATGTTCTTTAACATGTATGACATCACACATTCATAACTCAGAAGAAACTAAAACAAGGTGCTGTTAATATATTTATTAACTAAGCTACACACTACAGATGATGTAAGAATTCACTAGGGTTTATACAGACATACAGTGCATGGCAGATACAGTAAGAGATCACTTGATGCCTCAGCAGGAGTAATTAGGTTCAGTTTGTAATCAAATCTTTTTAACGGTAACACCACAGTGTATCTTTTGTAGACATGACCAGATGTGGTAGACTATAGTGTATACATTAGTTTGCATTAAGAATTAGACTACTCCCCAACCCCACTACTAATCTCAGAACATGCCTTTGAGTGAAAATATTATGAATATGTAAATGTTTAGCTGGCATGAAACATCATTTATTATCTGCATTCTCAGATGCCAGAGGTATTTTGTTAATAAAGTTCTGGTTCTCAGGTTAAACTGGCTTAATCTTCTAAGAAGCATTGTCTGTTAGCTGGCAACAGTTATCAGTCCAAATTCATTCATGATTTCAGTAAAAGTTCAAAGTTCCAGGGCCACAGGTTTCTTTTACTGTATTATTGCACTGCATTATTACAAATCTGTCCAGAAGTCCTATCTTTTAGCATCAGCCTGCATGTAGTTCTAAGGGGATGTCAAGGTCTGTGTCTAGAAACATAGAAACATAGAATTTGACGGCAGATAAGGACCACTTGGCCCACCCAGTCTGCCCATTTCCCTACCTACTGGATAAGCTGCAGATCCTAGTTAACCAGCAGCCTACTTCTTCCAACCCCCACCCCTAGAATTGCCTTATGACTGTCCCATGCATGCTTGAATTCCACCACTGATTTTGACTCCACAACTCCTCCGGAAGGCCGCTCCATGCATCCACAACCTCTCTGTGAAATATCCTTAAATTACCTCTGAGCCTCCCCCATCTTCAAATTGTGCCCTCTTGTTCTTGAGCACTTTTTTGAAAGATGATACCGTCTTGGACTTTGTTGATTCCCTTGGCGATACTTGAACATTTCTATCATGTCCCCCCTCCTCCTTTCCTCGAGGCTATATATATTAAAGCTCCTTTGCGTCTCTCTTCATATGTCTTCCGTTCAGACCCTGCACCATTTTAATTGCCTCCTCTGGACAGCTTCCATCCTGTCTATGTCTTTATGGAGATTGGTCTCAGAACTGCACACAGTACTCAGATGGGGTCTCACCAGCTGTCTGTACAGAGGATAATAACTTCCTGTTTTCTACTGGTGATGCCTCTCCTATGCATCCCAGTATCCCCAGCCCTCCTTGCTGCCCTCTCACATTGCTTGCCCACTTTTAGGTCATCTGATATGACTACCCCCAGGTCCCTTTCCATTTTGTTGTTGTTTAGTCTCACCCCCAATGTGTACTCTTCCCTGGGTTTTGTTTCCCAGGTGCATTACCTTGTACTTCTTAGCATTGAATCTAAGCTGCCATACATTTGACCATTCCTCTAACCTTGCCAAGTCCCTTCTCATCCTTTCCACCCCACCCTGTGCATCAATTCTGTTGCAGATCGTTGTGTCATCTGCAAAGAGACATATTTTTCCTTCCAGTCCTTCTGCAATGTCGCTTATAAAGACATTGAAGAGGACCGGTCCTAATACTGAACCCTGCGGTACCCCACTAGTAACCCTCCTTTCTTCTGAGTGGACTCCATTTACTATTACTCTCTGTGTCCTATTCTCCAGCCAATCTTTACCCAGGCTGTCATCTTGGGACCCACTCCCAGGCTGGCTAACTTGTATATTAATCTTTTGTGTGGGACTGTGTCAAATGCCTTGCTAAAGTCTAGGTAGGCCATGTCCACAACCCTCCCTCATCTATTACTTTGGTCACCCAGTCAAAGAAATCTATCAGATTCATCTGGCATGACCTTCCCACTGTGAATCCATGCTGCCTGGGTCCTGTGCTCCTCTGGCCTAGATACTCGACAATTCTTTCCTTCAGAAGTGATTCCATCATTTTCCTATCACTGAGGTTAAACTAACAGGTCTGTAGTTTCCTGCTTCTGCCTTGCTCCCACTTTTGTGAAGAGAATCACATCTGCCCTCCTCCAGTCCTCAGGTACCACCCCATCCTCCCATGATTTGTTAAAGGGTAGTCAGTGGTGTCACTAGTTTCTACCCTTAGTTCTTTTAGAATTCTGGGATGAATCCCATCAGGCCCCATTGCTTGGTCCACCTTCAGTTTTAAGAGTTCTTTCAGAACCCTTTCTTCTGTAAATGGGCTGGTATCAACTTCTGTATCCAGTGTTTCTACTGTTTGTTTTATGTACCTCCCCCTCTTCATTTGTAAATACTGAGCAAAAAATATTTGTTTAGTATCTATGCTTTTTCACAGTCTCCTTCTGCCCACCCTCCATCCCCTTTATTAAGCCTCACTATCCCTCCCTTGGTCTTCCTTTGCTCCCTGATGTACCTATAGAAGGTTTTATCCCCCTTCTTAACTGAGTTGGCTATCTTTTCCTCGGTTTGGGCCTTTGCTGTTCTGACTGCCTTCCCAGCCTCCTTTTGTTTTAACTGATACAGTTCTCTGTCCTGCTCCTTCTACGATTCCTTGTACTTCCTAGATGCTTTCTTTTCTCTTGAACCTTCACTGCCACTTCCTTTGAGAACCATAGTGGTTTCTTACATCATTTTGTTTTGTTTATTTGCTTCACACAAAGCTTGTTACCTCTGTGATGGCAGTTTTATTATTCTCATTGTTCTTCCACCCCTCCTTCCTGCCCATTTGCTAGTGCATTCCTTAGGCACTCACCCATTTTGGCAAAGTCAGCTCTCCTAAAGTCCAATACTTTTGTCTTTGTATGGCTTGACTCTATTGCTGTGCCTGAGGGCAGAAGTGCTGTCAAACTCCTGGGGACAGATTTCTGAATACTCAAGATTGCTGCAAGTCCTAGGCAAGCCAAAGATATGGCACACTGGGCTTGTGGCAGTCTAAAGGGATTTTCTATCCCTGTGCCAACTAACGCAAGCTGGACTATCTTGTCATGGTCTAGGTTGCGTCAATAGGGCCTGTTTTCACAGCATGACGCACAAGTTGACTCAAGATGCGTAAAGAGGTAACTGTCACAACCGTGCCGAAATTGAAAAATCAGACACAGTTGTGGCAAACTGGAATGGTCTAGCTATGGAGATAAAGTGGTGTGGCACATGTCTTGACACAAGCCTACACCACCCTTTGAAAATCCAGGCCCTTGTCTGTGTATTTCTCCAAGAAAAAAGCATGCAGAAAGCATATTGATCCTGCTCTTCAAGTCTTACAGCAAGGCTACTTATGCATTTTTTTCATGAGGTGATCTCATGCATCCCAAGTTAAGACTCAGTCATTTTATTAAAAGTTAAATCTCTTTTCTGGACTTTTCAGCATACTTTGATAGCAGTCTCATTGGCCTTTGTTCCTTTGACTCAGCACCAGCTTTCAGTTGGAAAAGCATTCTAATCTCAAGAGGCCCCTTCACTTATGACTGCTATCTGATCTTGAGGCCCATCTCTCTGTGGTACATCCCTAACATAAAACACAGGTCCCTGGTTAAAAGCACATATTTTGCTGTATTTGTATGACTTTTATTTTTATGAGGTTGCTTAAAGCCTTTTAAGTCTCCGAAGTGACATATAGTACCTCTTGAAATTATGGTTGGTAGGACCATGTGTTACAGAATGCATCCTTATCTAGGCATCATTGAAAAACAGAGATCCATGGAAGGGACCGATAACAGCCTTTGCCCAACAGCTGGCTTGTTTCATGTATTTTTAAGACCCATTTTTATTAGTGGTTAACTCTTTCCTCCTCACACTGGCATACTTATATGCAGTATGTCTTAAACTACTTCCTCCCTCCTATAAACTCAGACCACAGTAGCACAGGTCCTTTGGCAAGTTTGCACAGGATTTACTTAATCTGAATACTTTTGCAAGGTATGATAAGTAATAAAATATAAAATAACAGAGTGATAGCTCTGAGCAATAAATAATCATAATTAAATATTGTGTATCTTAGCCTAATTTTTCAACACCTCTTCCACAGTATGTCCTCCAACCTTGCATCTTGCTTCATTAGTTCTTTCATCCTCATAGATTTTGCCCTCTCAGACTGGATACCTGCTACAGCTCCTTACAGATGGACATTCTTCTTATAGGTATTTGATTAGCAACTGAATGGAATGGAGGCTACACGGTATTGGGAAAGTGTAGAGCTGCGCTAGAGGAGTCACAGCCCACTGTGGCTGTGGTGAGCTGATTTCACCTATCTAAAGGCAGTTGTTTTTGCCCTGAAATTTCCTCCTCCCCAGTGTGTGTGCTTGTGATGCCATTGTGCAATACCAGGATGTGCCATTGTCTGCATGCACTCCTATTCAAACATGCCTGTCTCCTGACTACACCACCAACTGTGGTTACACAGGTGGTGATATTGCAGTGGAGGTACACACACACACACACACACATCTTTAGAATTGCAAAAACGAGGGACCCACATGGTAGATTCATTCTCTTAGAGAATTTCAGACCACGAGTGGTACTCATATACGATTTATGGTCCAACAAAGACTGTCCCAAATTTTTTATTATTTCCTAGCTTTAGCTCAGCACAGTGGCTTACCCATTATTCTAGCAGAGGACTGGAATCAGTCACTGATACTTTCCCATGCAGATTTCTCAGTGTGGATCTAACCTTCTCCAGCCCAAAGATCTTTTACACGAGATCTCATAGACGCTTATGGGGTTGAGTGATCCCTTGCGTTCATTTGAACCCTGTACTAGGGCTTATACCTTTTATTCACCTGTCAGGTCCATCTCCTGGATTGATTTTCTGTTAATCAGAAGGTGATCACAGGCTGCTATGATGTGGGATCACCCCAGGTACTATCTGATCACTCCCCAACTTAGTTGAAAACCAACTAACCCCAAACAGCAAAAGACACTATATGGAAATTGAATTCTCGCTCCTTGCAAGAAGATACAGTAATCAGATTAAAGATCTATAGCACTTCATAGGACATAATAAAGGCACTATTCAGCTTTTGACCAAATATGGTGGCAACGGAAATGTGTCTGAGGAATTTATTAAATTTGCTACCAGAAGCATAATAGCTAAAAACGAAGCTCTTGGAAATATGGTCTAGGGCCTCGTTGTCCAACCCCCATGGAACGAGGTCGCACAAGTGAAAATGAGCATGCAAGATTAAGAGAAAGAGCAGAATATGTTGGCTTCAAAACTCAGCCAGCAAAGTACATTGAGCAAGGGATAAAGTCACGCCCTGGCGATAAGCTTGAGCAAGAAGAGTCTCGCCTTATAACTCAGTGCCTTCCCTATCTTCTAACATAGCCCAACTACTAGCAAATTGCAAAGAATTTGAGCAATATTATGCAGCTTTTAGTCCCCCGACTTGCTCCCAGCCAACGAAGTCCGGGATTATCTGTCAGCCATTCCGCTTACCTTCATGGATATTGCTCAGCAAATTTTGTGGCATGCCCCATTTCAGAGCAGGAAGTCAGGAGCCTATCAGATCCCTCCCAAAAGAATGCCCCAAGGCCCAGATGGTTTTCATCAAATTCTATAAAACTTTTCTAAGTAGACTGATCTCTGTTCTCTTCATTTTGTTTAAATTCATCTTAGCATAACACAGACTGCACCTTTGAAAAGCAATTATATGGTGCTGCAAAAGCAGGTAAGGCAAAGACACGGTCACAAATTATCGCCCATCTCACTGATGAACCATGACATTAAAATCTTGCTAAGATCCTAGCATCCAGAGGGCTAAAGTCTGGGAGAAGCTTGAGCCCAGAGCGATTGGTTGTGCAGGGAGAGCCATCGACCATTCATAATTAGAACATATCTTCTCCATATCAAGGAGGACAAAACCAATGTCCTTGTTTCCTGGATGCGAAGGCATTTGATAAGGTTAGCTATTTTGCTTTTGATACCTCACAAATTGGGCTTCCAGCCTTTATGTCCTGGGTTAATCGGTTATTCCTGTCCTAGTGAAAAGCTACTGCAGTGGTGTTTCTCATCCACTTTTCTAAAATCCGCACTAGCAGGCCGCCCACTATCGCTATTACTTATTTATACCCAGAGCCATTGTACACCACCTGAATGCCTCCCACTACTACAAGGTACTGGACAGGGTCGTTCATCCAAAATTATCAGCTTATGTGGATGACACCTATGTCACCAATCCTGTAATCCATTCAACACTCTACAGATTATACAAAGTTTAGTAAGGTCTCTAATTATAAACTGAATCTTAACAAAACAGAAGTGATGCCCCAACTCTTTGTTTAAAAAGAGATTGCCCTGTATCCATGTTGGACATCCATCTTTAAACACAGGAATAATACTATCTACCTCATATCCTTAATGAAAAACTGAATTTAACAACCCAGTAACGGGGATTAGACCCAAACAGATGAGCTTATATATTTGTCCCTCAAGCAAGGGTTAGTAATTAAAATGAATGTCCTGCTGAGGGGTTCACCATAACATGTTGAATATCTCTCATCTTAACCTGGTTCATAGGCTCCACAATATATTCTCAACTTTTATGGCAGCACAAACCCTAGAAGGGCATATAACTGTAGCGCCAAGACTATCAGGGTGCCTCAAACTCCCAAATTTTATCATTATTATTTAGCTAGCCACATGGCCAAATACACCGCTGATTATTACCCTCAGATGGACAATATTCCATCTGATTCAAGTGGAGCAACCTTGCTAATGGACTCTCCCGGTGCCTTCTGTTTAACCCAGGTAGCTGCCCAACAATGTACATGGCTGGGTCATATATAAATTAAGGTCCATTTACAGTTCTGCAAACCACAAATATATAACCAACAGGACCTAATGCAGCCAACTTGGGTAATTCCAATTTTAAATGGAGACAAAAAATTACTGCTCCAAACTGTATGACCCTCAAACGGTTTGCGACATAGTAGTAATAGTAAGTTAGAACGACACTGGAGTTGTTAGAATATTTCAGCTTTCCAACTACTCACTCCATGTTCCAGATTAACACATGTTGTTAAATTGGTTTCGCTCTGGTGCCTGAACAACAAGGGCTCCTTTCCAAGACCTTCTTGCATGTGAAGCAACCCCATGCAGTCTCTCATCTGGAATAGGTACTGTGTAATTAATCCTGATGTATCGGGCTACTCTAGCTATTGGACCCACACTCCGAATGATAGTTTCCATGGAATAAAAATGGAAAGAGTCTACTACATACCGCTAATGATCACCTAAGATTAACCCAGTTCTATAGATTACCAATATCTACTACAACCCAGTCAAATTGTATGGGATGGGCAGATTGCAGAATCAAGCATGCTTTAGGTGTGGCAGGCCAGAACACATTCCATATTATGGGATGTCCCAAAGTCCTACCTGAGAACTATCTGGAAAAGGCTGACCCTTGAAGGACAGGAGACTTTTCACCACAAGTTTAAGCTATAGAGACTATACCACTGTTCTTGTTAGAGAGGCAGCATCACAGGCCATTATATCCTGCCCGCTAAAGGCTTGTCTCTGCTACTGAAGGACAACATGCAATCTCTACTCAGTGGGTGAAAGGGAGTTTATATAACTTAGGATGGAAAAGCAATTACAATTGTGGTAAACTCCACTATACAAATCCAGATGGGAGGCTGCATAGCAGTCTCTCAACCAGCCTCCGGAACCTTCAATAAGATAGAAGTGACTGGGGAGGTAGTAGATAATACGAAACATGGTTATATCACATGGAACCCTTTGTTGCACTAAACTAGAATACTACTACGAGGCTCTGGCCTTTTTTGTCATGCACGGGTTATGGGAATATCTAACAGTGGTAGTTGCAACTGAGCATAACAGACATGCCTCTGTAGGAGTGGGGGTTGGGTTAGTGGATATGCAGGCAGGTGCTAAAGAGAATGTTTATTTGTTGGGGAAAGGGTTGATTAATTTCATTCCACAGTTCTTACACTGTAATATTAACCTGTAATAGGCTTCTTGTCAATGCTTCATGCCCTGTAAATCTTGTTGAAGGTTGTGTGTTTGTTTTGTTTTATTACTGTTGTATAAATGAATAAACATATTCAGTTTAAAAAAAGTGTATGGTGTTGTGCAGAGCCGTTAATTAACACAAATGTGGTTTACCAGTTCTGAAGACTGAAAACAAGGATCACCTTACTTCTCAAGCTGTGGACCTTCTCCCATCAGGCTAGGTATCGTCGGATACAGCGGATTGATGTCCACTGGAAAAAAACAGACAATGAAACAGGAAAACTCTTGGTTGATGTCATATAGAACAAATGATGGAACAGGAAAAAGCTAGGTTAATGTCACCTGAAAACCAAACGACGAAACAGAAAACAATGAGTTGATGTCATCTGAAGGCCGAACAATGAAGCCAAAACACTGCTGGGCTGATGAATCCAGATACACCCTGAAGAATCCCAATAATAATAGCAACATCTTCTCATGATACTACTACTGTGGATGACGAACATGGACTTCCCCAGGCATGCTGGCATATTCACAGGAGTAGTAAGATGTAGTATCACTTAGGTGAAGTAGCAGATGTGACACCATCTGGTGTTCAAAGTTGATGTTGTGGAAGTCCCAGTCCTGCCTTGTCCACAATTCTCACAATGTCCATAAACAGAGTTCTGCTAATTTCCAGAATTTAAGTCAATCATTTATGACTCTGTCCCTGAAACATTCTGGCTGCCAGAGTACAAATTTCCTTGCCTCTTCCAACAACCAAGGATTGCCTGTTCTGCTCAATTCCTCCCAGACTCTACAAGGAAGGTAGGAAAGGACTGCCCATAGATGGCATCAGCCCTCCTATATCGAATCTCCCCTCCTTGCTGCTCTTCACAAGTTTGCAGCCCATAGCCCAGCAACTTGGGGGTGGCCAGTCCAGTTAGCTCAGTGCTGCATACTTAAAAAATGAAAGAACTGGTACCTGACCATGTCTCAGGGCCAGTTACTGAGCCTTCTTCTTCTCCTTCTCTTTCTGGCTCCTCTGAGGAAAGAGCTTGAGGTGACCCACGGGACCCTCACATGAAGATACAAAGCTTTATCCTCCTCTTCCTCACTCAGGATCTGAATCCAGGAGGAGCAGATATCCTCACCCTGAGACGAGTCTGCTCCTCACTGGATGCGGGTAGACACCTCCAGTTTCATGTCTCCGCAGCTGCCCTCCCTTACTAGGCTAGGACTTGGGCCCTCCTTCCAAGGATCCACAGATCCTTTCTGTTGTACTGTCCACCTGGACAAGCATGCTGAAAACCTCTTTCTGGCGCTGCCTGCAGTAGATCAATGTTGTTTCTTCTTCTGTGCCACACTGTATGTGTTCTCCCAACAGGTTCAACTCTGGTGTGTGTGCTACTACTTGCAGAGTTTCCTTATCGGGCCCATATGGGTCCTTCAATTCAGATACCCTCTCTGGCGCTTCCACCCCTAACTTTCTTTACCATGCAAGGCAATTTTGAACAGTGGCATATCAGAAACACATCTCTTCCAGCCTTGAGGCACATAATGTACAGTCTCACTGGATAGCTAGGATTACTACATCTGGAGGCAACACTTCACCATAGAAAGTTCTCCCTAGTTCCTTTATTGCTACCACCTCCTTTGCTATCATAGCTCGGAGTATGATCCGGTAGCGAGGACTTCCCAAAGCCATGTCTGGAAAGCAAACATACAAAAGATTGTTTTACTGAATTGCTCACTAGTTTCTTTTACAGTCTCACAAATGGCTCCTGCTGCTGTGTTTACAATGCTTATCCTGCCCTGTAATGATTAGTGGTAGCTCTCCTGGGTCATCATATCTGTTCACACACTGACTCAATACGGTGTTTCCTGACCTTTTCTGGCTACTGATTTACACGCTCAAGAAACTTCAGCAATGATTGTGCTTGTATCTCTCAACACATCATATGTTTTAACTTGACTTTGTGATCAAGCATAAATCAAGAACTATTTACACATGCTCAAAAGTCACTTGCAAGACCACAGTATTTCTATTACAGAGCATTGCCTGTTTGCTGCAGCTTAAGTAGCACAACTCACAGTCCCTCTCATGCTTAGAAACATTTTACTGCTTTGATCCATTATGAATGCTCACAATCTATGATCAGAATTTTTGTTTTGTTGCCTCTCTGTTTCAACACACAGTCCTTCTCTCTGCAAAACAATCAACATTGCTCACACAGATTCAGCTGGCTTGAAAAGTACACACAGTTTGATGCTCAGTTAGCTGGTTTTACACACTTAATTCAGTAGCTGGCTTTCTCTCAGTAGAAATTTTCTGTTTGGTACCAATCCTGAGAAGGCCTCTAGGGTGAAATGGGCTGGCGGTCCTGTGAATTGTTGCCACAAACACCACACTCACTTTCCACTAGTCAGACAATGGGTTGAGCCCGAATTTACACAAAAAAGGCTTTTACAACAGATTAGAATATTCAAGGCCCTCTATGGTTGATCCTGGTCTGACCAGTTCTCACACCACTCTCCCTCTCCTCCTTGAACACTTGGCTGCACACAGAAGCTGGCTAGGGGCGGGACTGATTACAGATCACACCCCAGTCACTCAATGCCATGCAAATGAGCATCTCTCTCTCTCTCTCACTCTCTCTCTTCCTTCATGGCATTCATTGAGCAGGATCAAATTTAAACTGCAAACTGCAACTTTTCCTCGGCTGCAGTTTCAGAGCGGAGAATGCCATTCTGACCATTTTCTCCACAGAGTCTCGCCAATTTTTCTAGAGTTCACACTACTTTTTGGCATTTGAAATTTGCAAGTTAAAAAGTTCTGTAAACATTCTGGATGCAGAGACAAGGACATATACTTCCAGGCTTTTCTGTCCTTATAAATTGACAAACCACAAAGCAGCACTCTATTTCTTCTGTACTAGTAGACACATAAGCAGCACATTTGGGTGGCACTTTCCTGGGCAAATCTTTTTGTACAAAGTTTCCTTTCCTGTTTGAGCTACCATGCAACCAGACAGGCAAACACTAACCATGACCTCAGCAAACAATCTCTAGTTCTCTCCTCAGATTAAACAACGTCCTTGGATGAGCTCCCATTTTTTCTAACTACCCCCTTCCACTACTTTGCACATAAACTACCCATTGGTACCCTTGACTGGGCACTCAAACTCACTTCAGACACTTTTGGTACCATCCCTAGCTTTGAGAATGTATACCAGGCTCATTATTTCTAGAGATCAGAAAGGGGTGGGGGTGTACAAAAGCTAATAGAAATGACCAACTAAACCCAGGTCTGAGGAGAGAATGTTTTGCTTAGGCCATGCTAGATCTGTACTTCTGGAGGGTACCAATAATTCCACACAGGAAGCAGTAACATGGTTGTCCAAACCAGGTTGGGGTTCTAGAGTGTGGCTTTATTCAAAAGATAGTAGACTAATGCAAAGGTGGACCCCCAAGGTTTACACATCGTGGCATAAGGCAATGGCAGAACTACATAAATCTGTATTAGACAGAAACACTACACACCCCATATTGCATAGGATCTTGAGCTCACTTCAGCAGCTCTGTCCTCAGCTAGAAACACATTTTCTTCTAGTGGCACTAGCCAACTGAGCACATAATTCCCATATGGCATAGGACTTAACATCTTGGCAATGTGGCAACTGGCCATGATGGAGCACAATAGTGCTCAAAATCAGCACAACCCACACCAGGAGGACATTCTTTTCTCCCAGCATTGGCCACTATGTCCTGAATAAGCAGGCACCCTACAGAACCTACTAGTGCTGAAATTGGTCACTCCAGATGGGGCTGCCCATCTTTTGCTTCCATGTCCATACCTAGCCATTCTTTCAGAGTTAAACCTCAATTTTCTAGTAAAACAGTTAAGCATATGCATCCTGGAATGTCTTTCACATCCTGCACATAGAAACACACTACTTCTGAGTGTAGAACTAAAGTCCTGAACAATGTGTCAAGTCTTTCTTGAGGACCCCATGATTTCAGCAACTTTAGAAAGCATGAGAACAGTCTCAAACTGGAACAGAAATCGGTGAATATTCCCTTTATCAAGAACATCCCAAAAAGCAGGTACTTTCCTCCTGGAAAGCAAAAGTCATATTACTCACTGTTGGTACACAAACAGGCAGCTTTAAAGTCCTGGATTAAATAAGGGGATTGCCCTCGACCCATCCTGTCAGTCCTTCTTATCTCACAGGGGCTGGAAAATCAGGACTCCTGCTAGACAACAGTTTCCAACATTTCTTTTTCAGGCAGATGTTTCTCAGCACTAGGGTGAGAAATAGGCTCTCTAACAGAGCCCACACTGCAGTTCCTCACTCCTCCAAATGCTCACACTCAACTCCACTCAAAACCAACTGAAGGTTCAAAGCTCTCCACTCACAGCCAGCTGCCATGGCTTAAGCTGCCGCGGAGATTACTAAACAACATCACCCTCTCTCATCTCAGCTGAGACTCATAAACAGAGAGGGAGCAGGTAAAACCATTTAAAAAGTTATTCACCATCTGCTTTCCCTACCTAGCACTTACACTGATGGGATTCTAGTAACCCCAGGGGAATGAGGTGGTTGCACTCTCTCAAACCAGGTAAACGATTGTCCTCAGTCATTTCTCGACCCAGCACCAGGCCAACCTACCCTCTGTGTTACCTATGGGGAGGTAGTGCTTCTTTTTCTTACCATGTGCCAGGTACAGGTAGGCAACACTAAAAGCCCAGAGTCAGCCGATGAAACTTCAGCCCATATCATACAATCTATCTGTGGATACCAGTGGCTCCAAGAAACTGCTTGAAGCATTCCCTAATACACCAGAACTGAGGCCCTACTGACAGATCAGGACCACAACCTGTCTATCCCCTAGCTCTCTGGGAAAATCTATCCAACAAAGCTGTCCACTGGGGAATCTCCCCCAGGCCCCAGGGTACCTGCAAACAAAACAGCAAGGAACAGCACATTAAAGCATTACATTTCCCAAATTTCCCCACAACCTCACACCAGTGAAGAAAAAACATGTTAACACCCTGTTAACCACAGATAATCCTAAAACTCTAAGAAAAGAGGAACTCCAACAGAGCTCCATCCTCTTCTTTTTCTTTCTTCTTTTCTTCCTCAGTAGCAACCTGCAAGAGAAGAAAACACAAAACTACATTCTGCATACCACACAGAGCCTAAGTGACCATGTGAACACTAGAGAAGCCCCAAAATATGTTTCTATAAAGTACAAAAGTAAAAATGGAAAGAAGACATTTATGCAACACATTTGGGGGATGGAATGCCTAAGAGTCCAAGCTAGTGACAGAATGTTGTTGCCTGAAGGAAAGGCCATTAAAGACTCTCTCTCTCTCTAGGCTGGAGCCTGCTGAAGAACAGTCCTGGAACAGGAGGAGAGTGTATGCACTGCAATCCATAGGGAGAGTCTTTGAGGACAATCAAATAGTTCTGTGGACAGTCTTCAAGTGTATGGTGTGTTGGGACTTCCGTGTGATGGCTGCCTGATAAGGTGCTCTAGCTGGTGGCTCCTTGTCACCCCCACTCAAACTCACTATATTTCATTGAGTTTATCACCTCATCACTGAGGGTCTATGGGAACAGTACAGTATTTATACCGTCGGATTTTTAAGCGAATTAGGTGAAAATGGACGTAGAGATGAAGCGGCACTGAAGCACACCCTTGGAAGCTATGCGGTAAGGATAAAATGGCTAAGCGGGCCAAGGCACAAATGGAAAAGCTGGTCTCACACTCCCATCACCAGTATGTACTCACAGTAAAGAAATTCCTGGAAGAACTAGGGCCTATGAAAGATACCCTGTTAATACTAGCCTCAGAATTTCACAGCATGAGGGTTTCAGTAGATCAACCTACTACTCGGACCTCAGATAATGGGCCCATATATCAGCCGCTAGATGACTGGAAGCAATGATTGGATCCAGAAGTGTGCACATTAGACAAAGGCTCAAGAAAGCAGAAGATAAGCTGGAGGACCTCGAGGCGTTTGAGGAAAATAATCTAGATATGCTGGTCTGCCAGAGGTGGAGGAGGCGTACCAGATACTTGTTGCTCCAAAAGCTCTGTGAGAAATTAGCAGAGCTTCTCCAATGGTCCTGCATATATTATCAGTGAGCACACCGCCTCCTGAGGCATGCCGATTACAGGTTCTCCTCCAGGTCCTTCTTGTTCAAAATGTTGAACTTCCTAGATAAGCAGCATATACTTGCAAACTCAAGGATCTTCAAGAAATCAAATGGAGGATAAGAAGATAAGAGTGGCACAGGACTTACCATATACAGTGTGCCAAAAAGATCAGCACTCCATCCTGTTGTCAACAAGCTCTTATCTGCGGGCATGAAGTTCAGGGTCAGGTATCCAGCAACCCTGCAAGTACTCCATGAGGCCGTTGGCATTCTTTTGAGTCTGTGGAAGCTGTAACTGAATCCTGCAAGCACATGTTCCTGAATCTCTTCAAATGACAGTCTGTGGCGACATCTAGCGGCCATCCGGTGGTACTACAGGTGCCTGGTCTGAGAGTCGAGCTGATAGTTTCTGTATACATCCTTTTGGAAGAAGGAAACAACGTTGTGTTCTGTGTGTCTTATTCCATAGTGTGCTAATATTAAGTTGGGAGTGTTCTGAGAGCCCCAGGGTACGATGGAGGTTTCCAGCCACACCATGTTAAAAAGTTTTTTTTCATCGTTTAATGTTTTGTGGAGTTACCTTTACAATCAAGTTTTATGTTGGTATTTTGGACTGTTTTAGGTTAAATATAAATTTGTAACTGTAATAACTTAAAACTTTAGTACAGTGTTATAAGATTCTATCGCTGGATAGCTTTGTCCTGAGTTAGACTGATCAGCATGGTTATATTATATAGATACGGAGTATTAATACAGTGTGTCAAGTGGGGCGTTCATTCTCTGCGTCAGTTTACTTAATAAGTTTAGTTAATCACATTGTGTGTTGTTTTTGATTGAGGTTTGAGTGGGAAGGCAGACAGTAGGAGTACTTAGCAGGCAGCATGGACATCATCATGCCAAGCATAAGTGGTTGGTGTACAGTCAATAGGACTGGGGAAAAAGTGTGTAAGTTACTGTTTAGGGTTGCATATAGTGCGGAGGGATGGTATGGGTGGAATAGGAAAGGAGGTATAATTAAATTTTTTTACATTTGTGTCTGGAATGGGTGGGGTGAGAGTGTATTGGCGAGAGGTGCAGAGCCATCTCTACATCAACTACAAATGGTGCACCCAGAATATACAAGATACATAGACAGTGTCGGCAGATAAGGGCCTATGGCCCACCTAGTCTGCCTATTTGAGTTTTAACTTCAGCTTATGTTTTCCTAGAACTCTGTTGCCCCTTACTCCTGACCTCCCGAATTCCTTTATGTCTATCCCATGCATTCTTAAATCCTGTGATTGTTTCAGCCCCACCACTTCCTCAGACAGGGTGTTCCACTTGTCCACCACCCGTCTGTGAAGAAATTCTTCCTCACATTTCCTTTGAATCGTCCTCCTCCAACTTCATCCCATGCCTCTAGTCCTGGAACATCTTTTCACTTAAAAATAGTGTATTTCTGCACCCTGTTCCGCTCTGTAAGATACTTGTATGTCTCTATCATGTCCCTCTCTCCTCTCCTCCAGGAGTACATATTCGTTCCTTCAACATGTCCTCATAGGACTTGTGATGCAATCCATGTACCATCTTTGTTGCCCTCCTCTGAACCTTCTCTACCCTTTCTATGTCCCATGAGAGGTCTCCAGAACTGCACACTGTACTCCAGGTGGGGCCTCACTAGTGTCTTGTATAGTGGAATCATACCTCCCTTTTCCTGCTGAAGATGCCCCTGCCTATGCATCCCAGCATCCTAGTTTGCTTTACCTGCTGCTTGTCACACTGTTTCCCCTTGAGGTCATCAGAGATGATAACCCCTTTCTTGCTTGGTGCATGCTATCCTCACCCCCAAATGATATATTGTGCCAGGTTTTTGTTGCCCCATATGCATTATCTTGCACTTCTTTGCATTGAATTTCAACTGCAAACCCTGACCATTCTTCAAGTTTCTGCAGGTCCCTTCTCATTCTGTCTACACCCTCTGGTGTGTCTACTCTGTTACAGAGCTTTGTGTCATCAGCGAACAGTGAAATTCTGCCTTCTAGGTCCTGCACAATGTCACTGGATGAAGATGTTGACAATAGGACCGTCCCAGCACTGATCCCTTGTGGTACCCCACTGGCTCACTCTTCCTTGTGGAGTGACAGCCATTTACCACCACCTCTGTGTCCTGCCACCCAGCCAGTTACCTACCCACCACACTACTGTCCTGCCCACACCATATTCCCTAGTTTGTGTAATAGTCTTCTACGTGGCACAGTGTCAAAGGCCTTGCTTAAGTCCAGATAGGCCATGTCCACTGCCTTCCCTGATCCACCTCCCCAGTCACCCAGTCAAAAATTCACAAGGTTGGTCTGACATGACCTCCCCTGGTGAAACCATGCTTCCTTGGATCCTGCAGTCCATTGACAACCAGATGTTCCACCAATCTCTCCTTCAGTAGTGCTTCCATGATCTTCTGCACTACCGAAGAGGGCTGACTGGTCTGTAGTCCCCACCTCCGCTTTGTTCCCACTTTCATATAGGGGACTACATCTGCTGTCCTCAGTCTTTGGGTACCTCCCTGTTTCCAGTGATTGGCTAAACAGGATAGCCAGAGGTTCAGCCACCACCTCTCTTAGTTCTTTAAGGACCTGGGTGCACCCCATCTGGCCCCATGCTTTATCAACTCTTATTACTTCAGTTCCTTCAAGACCCTTTCTTGTGTAAAGGGACTTGTGTCCATTCTGCACCATCTCTTCCTTTGTAATTCCTTCAGACCCATTACCTCCTCCTTCCTCGGTAAAGACTGAGCAGAAATACCTGTTCAGTATGTCAGCTTTACTGTTTTCATCCTCCACACAGCCCCCATCTCCCCCTTCAGTCTCACTATCCCTCCTTTGCCTTTCTTTTTCACTTATGTACCTGTAAAGGTTTTGTCCCTCTACCCACTGATTTTGCAATCTGCTTTTTCTGTCTGAGCTTTGGCTTCCCTTACTGACCTCCTGCCTCCCTTGCCTCTCCTGGTACTTCTCCCTATCCCTTCTGCCTGTGTATTTTTGTATTGCCTGAATGCAATCTTTGGTTTTCACTTTCTTTCCTACCTCTTTGGAAAACCATAATGGCCTCCCTTCCTTTTCCACTGATTAACCTGCTTAATGCATAATTCTGTCGCTCTTGTAATCCCAGTTGTAACTGCCCACTGTTCCTCAACCCTGATTCCTGCCCCATTCCCTTAATGCCTCTTTCATATCTCTCCATTTTCCCAAAGTCTGCCCCCTATAATCCAGGATACGTGTTTTGTGTGGTTTGGTTTGCTCCTTCTGTGATTTCAAACCACAATGACTGGTTACCTACTGTTACCCAAGCAGATATCCAAAATAATGTACCTCTATTATGAAAATCGTATCTTGGAATGTTAAAGAAGCCAGGTCTCGGGTCAAATGGCTTCAAATACTCAAGCATTTGGCTGTGTTAATGCCATATCGCATTTCTACTGGAAACACACATGTTGGAGAGCAGATAATAACCTGTTTCAAAGAGCGCTTCATGGCGGCATGCGCTGCTGGGACCTCCACAACATAACGTGGAGCAGTGATATTGATGGCCAGGGCACTCAATTTTAGAATTGCAAAAGGTGATGGACCCATGGTAGATTCATTCTTTATGGGAATTTCAGACCACACGGTGGTACTCATTGGCATGATTTATGGTCCTTACAAAGACTGTCCCACATTTTTTATTAATCTTTCCTAACTTTAGCTCCCTTTGAGTAAGCTTACCCATTATTCTAGCAGAGGACTGGAATCTAGTCACTGATACTTCCCATGGCAGATCCTCTTCAGTAGGATCTAACCTTTCTCCGACCCAAAGATCTTCATTTAGATCCTCATAGACGCTTATGGGCTGAGAGATCCCTTACGCCTACTGAACCCTTGTACTAGGGCTTATAACTTTTATTCACCTGCACATAGATCCATCTCCTGGATTGATTTCTTTCTGGTTAATCAGAAGGTGATCACAGGGCTGCTGTGATGTGGGATCACCCTAGAGTGCTATCTGATCACTCCCCAATTTGGTTGAGAAACCAACCTAACATAAAACATCCAAAAGACACTATATGGAAATTGTATTCTCAGCTCCTTGCCCAAGAAGATACAGTAGCTCAGATTAAAGATCTTATAAAGCATTTCATGGGACATAATGAAGGCACTATTCCAGCTTTTGACCAAA
This sequence comes from Neoceratodus forsteri, assembly GCA_016271365.2. Taxonomy (NCBI): domain Eukaryota; kingdom Metazoa; phylum Chordata; order Ceratodontiformes; family Ceratodontidae; genus Neoceratodus; species Neoceratodus forsteri. The sequence continues at coordinate 563,605,128 of CM057458.1, forward strand.
TATGGTGTACCTTGAAATGTGTTCTGAGGGGAATTTATTAGAATTTCAGCTACCAGAAAGCATATGCGGGCTAAAATCTAAAGCCCTCTTGGAGGAAATAAGGGTCCTTGAGGCCTCATTGTCCAACCCCCATGGAATGAGAGATGTAGCACCTGGCGGTGCTGAGAAATGAGCATGCAGAGATCTTAAGAGAAAGAGCAGAATATGCTGTCTTCAAAACTCAGGCTAAGTACATTGAGCAAGGGATAAAGTCAGTCACGTCCTGGCGATGAGGCTTCAGAGTCAAGAAGAGTCTCGCCTTATTGCTTCAGTGTCTTCCCTATCTTCTAACACTATCCTAACTACCCCTAGGCAAATGGCAAAGAATTTGAGCAATATTATATGCAGCTTTATAGTCCCCGACTCTGCTCCCCAGCCAAGAAGTCCGGGATTATCTGTCGGCCATTCCGCTACCTTTCTCTGGATATTGCCCAGCAAAACTTTGTGGCATGCCCCATTTCAGAGCAGGAAGTCAGGGAGGCTATCAGGTCCCTCCCAAAGATAAGGCCCAAAGGCCCAGATGGTTTTCCATCCAATTTCTATAAAACTTTCTAAGTAGACCTGATCTCTGTTCTCCTTCATTTGTTTAAATTCATCTGTGAGTATGGGGTTACAGACTCAACCCTTTTGAAAGCAATTATAGTGGTGCTGCCAAAGCCAGGTAAGGGCAAAGACACGGTCACAAATTATCGCCCCATCTCACTGATGAACCATGACATTAAAATCTTTACTAAGATCCTCAGTCCAGAGTGGCCAAAGTCTGGGAGAAGCTTTTGAGCCCAGAGCAGATTGGATTTGTGCAGAGGAGAGCTTCATCGGACCACATTCATAAATGAGCATATCTTCTCCGTATCCAGGGAGGCAGATAAACCAATGGTCCTTGTTTCCCTGGATGCAGAGAGGCATTTGATAGGGTTAGTTGGCCTTTGCTTTTTGATACCCTGGCTAAATTGGGTTTCCCAGCCCTTTTATATCCTGGGTTAGATCCTTATAATCCTGTCCTAGTGCAAAAGTTTACTGCAGTGGTGTTTTCTCATCCACTTTTACTCTAAAATCCGGCACTAAGCAAGGCTGCCCACTATCGCCGTTATTATTTATTTATACTTAGAGCCATTGCTACACCACCTGAATGCCTCCCCACTACTACAAGGTATTAGGATAGGGTCGTTTCATCTAAAATTATCAGTTTATGTGGATGACATTCTCCTGCATGTCACCGATCCCTGTAGATCCATTCAAGCAGCTCTACAGATTATACAAAAGTTTAGTAAGGTCTCTAATTATAAACTGAATCTTAACAAAACAGAAGTGATGCCCTTAACTCTTTGCTTTCTAAAAAGAGATTGCCCTGCTATCCATGGCTTGGACCACCCATCTTAAATATTTAGGAATAATACTATCTACCTCGGTATCCTTAATGAAAAAACTGAATTTAGACAGCATAGTAACAGGGATTAAGCTAGACCTAAACAGATGGGCTTCTATGTATTTGTCCCTCCAAGCAAGGGTTAGTGTAATTAAAATGAATGTCCTGCTGAGGGGGTTCTACCCACTAACATGTTGAATGCTCATCTCACCTTAACCTGGTTCCATAGGCTCACAGTATAATTTCTCAATTTTATGGCAGCACAAACCCTACAAAGGGCATATAACTGCTTAAGCACTCCAAGACAATCAGAGGGCCTCAAACTCCCAAATTTTTATCATTATTATTTAGCTAGTCACATGGCCAAATACATACGCTGGATTGTTACTCCTCCAGATTTGGACAATATTCCCATCTGGTTACAAGTGGAGCATCTCTTGCTAGCTGGACTCTCTCCAGATGCCTTCTGTTCTTAACTCCAGGTAGCTGCCCTAGCAATGTACATGGCTCGGTCATATACACCTCATTAAAGGTCCATTTACAGCTCTGTAAATCCCTGAAATATAATAACCAACAGGACCTATCGCAGCCAATTTTTGGTAATTCCAATTTTAAATTGGGAGACCGAAAAGTGCTGTCTAAAGACTGTGCTGACCCTCAAGCCCGAGTTTACGACATAGTAGTGAATGGTAAGTTAGGGACGACACTGGAGTTGTTAGAATATTTCCAGCTTTCCAATCAATACTCCTTTTTATGTTCCAGATTAGACACATGTTGTTAAATTGGTTCAGCTCTGGTGCCTGGAATACACAACAAGTGGCTCCTTTTCAAGACAACTTCTTGCATGTGTGAAGCAGCCCCATGCAGTCTCTCATCTGGTCTCGGTACTGTATGGGAAATTAATCCTGATGTATCGGCTACTCTAGCTATTGGACCCACACTTTCCTGAATGATAGTTTCCTATGGAATAAAATATGAAAGGAGTCTGTTTATATACCGCTAATGATCACCTAAGATTAACCCAGTTCTATATATGCACAATATCTACTACACCTGTCAAATTGTATAGGGATGGGCAGATTGCAGAATCAAGCATGCTTTAGGTGTGGTCAGGAACCAGGAACATTACTTCCCATATTATGGGATTGTCCAAAGTGGCCTACCTTTGGAGAACTATCCAGGAAAAGGCTGACCCATTGAAGGACTGCAGGAGCACTTTTCACCACAAGTTTGTGTTATAGGAGACTATACCACTGTTCTTGTTAGAGAGCAGTACCATGGCCATTATATCCTTGTCTGTTAAAGGCTTGTCCTCTGCTACTGGAAGGATCAACATGCAATCTCCTACCTCAAGTGGGTGAAGGAGCTTTTATATAACTTAAGGATGGAAAAAGCAATTGCTAGTCTTCGTGGTAAACTCCACTATACAAATCCAGATGGGAGAGGCTGTATATGCTTTGGTCTCTGCTTCCAGTCTCTGGGAACCTCTCAATAAGATAGAAGTGACTGGGGGAGGTAGTTGAGTAGATAATGTAGTATATGGTTATATCACATGGAACCCTTTGTTGCACCAAACTAGAGATACTATCATAGGAGGTTCCTTTGCCTTTTTTGTCATGCATCAGGTTAGTGGAATTATCTAACAGTGGCGAGTTGCCTTAAGGCACTGGCAGACATGCACATCTGGTAGGGTGGGGGTTGGGTTAGTGGATAAGGGGTAGGCAGAGTGGGGAAGAGAATGTTTATTTGTTGGTTGGGGGGTATGGTTAAGTTAATTTCATTCCCTGCAGTTCTTACACTGTAATATTAACCTGTATTGTATGTCTTGTCAATGCTTCATGCCCTGTACCTCTTGTTGGAAGGTTGTGTGTTTGTTTTGTTTTATTATTGTTGTATAAAATGAATAAAGCATATTCAGTTTAAAAAGTGTATGGTGTGTTGTGCAGAGTCAGTTAATTACACAAATGTGGTTTTACCAGTTCCTTGAAGACTGAAAACAAAGGATCACCTTACTTCTCAAGCTGTGGGCCTTCTCCCATCAGGCTAGGTGGCATCTTTGGATACAGCTGGATTGATGTCCACTGTAAAAACAGACAATGAAACAGGAAAACTGCTTGGTTGATGTCATATGGAAACCAAATGATGGAACAGGAAAACAACTAGGTTAATGTCACCTGAAAACCAAAGCGATGAAACAGGAAAACAATTGGGTTGATGTCATCTGGAAGGCCAGTCAATGGAAATGGGAAAACACTGCTGGGCTGATGAATCTGGATGCACCTGAAGAATCCTGAAATATCAATAGAGCAGCATCTTCCTCCTTGGATACTGCTACTGCTGGATGACAGACATCGGGCTTCCCTCTAGGCATGCTGGGCATATTCACAGGGAGTGGCAGTATTAAGGGTAGTATCACTTAGGGTGAAGTATGAAATTATGACACCATCTGGGTGTTCAAAGTTGATGTTGTGAAAGTCCATTCCTTGCCTTGTCCACAATTCACACAATGTCCATAAACAGAGTTCTGCCTAATTTCCAGAATGTAAGTCAATCATTTATAACTCTGTCCCTGAAACATTCTGCTGCTCCAGAGTACAAATTCTTGCTTGCCTCTTCCAACAACCAGGATTGCCTGTTCTGCTCTATTTCCTCCCAGACTCTACAAGGAAGGTAGGAAAGGACTGCCCATAGATGGCATCAGCCCTCCTATATATCAGTCTCTCCCCTCCTTGCTGCTCTTCATAAGTTTGCAGCCCATAGCCCAGCTTGGGGTGGCCAGTCCTGGTTAGCCAGTGCTGCATACTTAAAAATGAAAGAACTGGTACCTGACCATGTCTGTGGGCCAGTTACTGAGCCTTCTTCTTCTCCTTCTCTCTTTCTGGCTCCTCTGAGGAAAGAGCTTGAGGTGACTCACGGAGACCCTCCACATGAAGATACATATCTTTATCCTCCTCTTCCTCACTCAGGATCTGAATCCAGGAGCAAGCAGATATCCTCACTCCTGAGACAGTCCGCTCCTCACTGGATGCGGAGGTAGACACCTCCCAGTTCAGTGTCTCTCACAGTTGGCCCTCCCTTACTAGGCTAGGACTTGGGCCCTACTTCCATGGATCCACAGATCCTTCTGTTGTACTGTCCACCTGGACAAAGATGCTGAAAACTCTTTCTGTGCCTGCCTTGCAGTAGATCAATGTTGCTCTCTTCTTCTGTGCCACACTGTATGTGTCTTCCCCAACAGGTTCAACCTGGTGCTGTGTGCTGCTACTTGCAGAGTTTCATTATCTGGTCCATATGGGAGTCAACTGAATTCAAGATGCCCTCTCTGGCGCTGCGCCCTGCTCGTACCATACTGCACAAGGCAATTTGAACAGTGGCATATCAGAAACACATCTCTTCCAGCCTTGAGGCACATAATGTACAGTCTCACTGGATAGCTAGGGATTGCTACATCTGGAGGCAACCCTTCACCATAGAAAGTTCTCCCTAGTTCCTTTAGTGCTGCCACCTCCTTTGCTATCATTGCTCGGGTATGATCCGGGTAGCGGGATTTCCCAAAGCCATGTCTGAAAGCAAACATACAAAAGATTATTTTTACTGAATTGCTCACTAGTTTCTTTACAGTCTCACAAAAGGCTCCTGCTGCTGTGTTTACAATGCTTATCTTGCCCTGTAATGATGGTGGTAGCTCTCCTCGTGCATCATATCTGTTCACTGACTCATACGGTGTTTCTGACCTTTTCTGGCTACTGATTTTGCTCAAAACCGTAATCGATTGTACTGCTTGTATCTCTCAACACATTCATATGATTTTAACTTGACTTTGTGATCAGCATAAAATCAAAGAACTATTACACATGCTCAAAGTCACTTGCAAGACTACGGTATTTCTATTGCAGAGCATTGCCTGTTTGCTGCAGCTTAATGTACAACTCACAGTCCCTCTCATGCTTAGAAACATTTTACTGCTGCTGAACCCATTATGAATGCTCACAATCTATGATCAGAATTTTGTTTTTGTTGCCTCTCTGTTTCAACATACAGTCCTTCTCTGCAAAACAATCACACTGCTTACACACAGATTCAGCTGGCTTGAAAATTACACACAGTTTATGCTCAGTTAGCTGGTTTTACACATTAATTCAGTAGCTGGCTTTCTCCAGTAGAAATTTTCTGTATTGCCAATCCTGAGAAGGCCTCTAGGGTGAAATGGGCTGGCGGTCCTGTGGATTGTTGCCACGAACACCACTCTCACTTTCCACTCAGTCGGACAATGGGTTGAGCCCAAATTTACACAGAAAAGGCTGTTTACAACAGATTAGAATATTCACAGGCCCCTCTATGGTTGTGATCCTGGTCTGACCAGTTCTCACACCACTCTCTCCCTCTCCTCCTTGAACACTCGGCTGCACACAGAAGCTGGCTGAGGGCGGGACTGATTGCAGTCACACCAGTCACTCAATGCCATGCAAATGAGCATCTCTCTCTCTCTCTCTCTCTCTCCTCTCTTCCTTCATGGCATTCATTGAGCAGGATCAAATTTAAACTGCAAACTGTAACTTTTCCTCGGCTGCAGTTTCAGTGGTGGGAATGCCATTCTGACCATTTCTCCACAGAGTCTGCCAATTTTTCTAGAGTTCACACTACTTTTGGCATTTGAAATTTGCAAGTTAAAAGTTCTGTAAACGTTCTGGATGCAGAGACAAGGACATATACTTCCAGGCTTTACTGTCCTTTACAAATTGACAAACCACACAAGCAGCACTCTATTTCTTCTGTACTAATGTAGACACATAAGCAGCACATTTGGGTGGCACTTTCCTGGGCAAAATCCTTTTGTACAAAGTTTCCTTTCCTGTTTGAGCTACCACGCAACCAGACAGGCAAACACTAGCATGACCTCAGCAAACAGTCTCTAGTTCTCTCCTCAGATTAAACAACGTCCTTGGATGAGCTCCCATTTTTCTAACTACCCCTTCCACTACTTTGCACAGTAAACTACCCATTGGTACCCTTGACTGGGCACTCAAACTACTTCAGACACTTTTGCTACCATCCCTAGCTTTGGGAATGTATACAAGGCTGGTTATTTCTAGAGGTCAGAAAGGGGTGTATACAAAGGCAAATACAAATGACCAAACTATAAACCCAGGTCCTGAGGAAAGCACTTTTGCTAGGGCTATGCCAGATCTGTACTTCTGTTGGGGTACCTAGGAATTAAACACAGGAATCAGTAACATGAATGTCCAAACCAAGTTGGGGTTCTAGATGGTATGCTAAAGTAAAGGTGGACCCCAAAGGTTTACATCATGGCTCAAGGCAATAGCAAAAAACAGAAATCTGTATCGGACAGAAACTCTACATATCCCATATTGCATAGGATCTTGAACTCTCCTCGGCAACTCTGGCCTCAGTTGAAATGCACATTTTCTTCTAGTGGCACTAGCCACAACTGAGCACACAATTACCATATGGCATAGGACTTAACATCTTGGCAATGTGGCAACTGGCCATGACAGAGACACACTGGTGCTCAAAATTATGCACAACCCATACCAGGGGTAAAACTTTCTCTTCAGGCATTGGCTACCATGTCCTGAATAAGAGGCACCCTACAGAACTTGTAGTGCTGAACTGGTCTTTCCAGATGGGGCTGCCCATCTTTGCTTCCATGTCCATACCAGCCATTCATTTAGAGTTACATCTCAAATGTCTAGTAAAACAGTTAGCAATATGCATCCTGGAATGTCTTCACATCCTGCATAAGAAACACACTACTTCTGAACGTAGAACTAAAGTCCTGAACAATGTGCCAGGTTCTCTGGGGACCCCTCAATTGCCAGTCAACTTTAAAAAGCATGAGAACAGTTTCAAACTAGAACAGAAATTGGTGTAATTTTCCTTTATCAGAGTACACCCCAAAAAGCAGATACTTTCCTCCTGGGAAGCACAAAGTCATATTACTCACTGTTGGTACAAAAACAGGCAGCTTCAAAATCCTGGACCAAATCAGGGGATTGCTAGTCGATCCATCCTGGCAGTCCTTCTTATCTCACAGGGGATGAAAATGCAAGAACTCCTGCTAGACAACGGTTTCCACCACTTCTCTTTTCAGGCAGATGTTTCTCAGCACTAGGGTGAGAAAATAATCTCTCTAACAGAGCTCACACTACAGATCCTCACTCCTCAAACTGCTTACACTCAGCTCCACTCAAAACTAACTGAAGGTTCTAAAACTCCCAACTCCCAGCCCGCTGTCATGACTTATGCTGCTGTGAGAGTTCTAAATGACATCACCTCTCATCTCAGCTGAGACCACATAAACAGAGAGGGAGCAGGTGAAAACCAGTTATTCACCAGGTGATTTCCTACCTAGCACTGACACTGATGGGATTCTAGTAACCCCAGAGGACTGTGTTGTTACACAACAATTCCTGGTATGGTGCACCACCACCAGACAGAAAGACCACTGACATCTGCTCTGCACTTGCACTGGCATGGCAACTTTCTCCTCTCCCCCAAATCCTGGACAAGCTCCCAGTTTTGTACCCTTACCCTGGTCAAGTACAGCATGTTGCAACCAGGACCCCCTACTTGTTACAAAGACAAGGCAACAAACCATAAGTTGGCACAAAATCAGTATCACCTCTGTCATTTGGGTAAATACTTGGCTTGGGCATCTAAGAGGTTGGGGGTTGGGCACAAAATAACATTCATATTACTCTGATTCTTGGAGAGGGGTGCCAGGGCTATGCTGTGTCTCTATCTGAGGTAGCCCATAATATTTTACTTGAACTTGCAGATGGATTGTCCACAACCATAAAAGTGGGATTATTTCTGGCTTTATTTCTGAACAAGATGTTAAAGCAGAACTAGGATAGCCCCCAAGTTTGTACTGTCCAAGACAGATGACATGACTTTTGCAGTAGAAGAACATTTTCCACACAGAAACACGACTAGTACTGTACATTCCAACATGAACCTTTTCAAAAACATGAACTGCCCATCCCTTTGCTTAGGGATCTCTGGATTTCTGACCAAGTGTATATATAGTGGGCATTTTCACACCTTAAATTGAAACTCCTGATGAGAAGGACCATTGTTAACATGTTTTGGCAACTGTGCCTATCTGGTAACTTGTTAGCTCTGAACTTTGACTATGAAAGAGGCACTAAAGTGGTAAAATGGGTTGTAAACTTACTAAAAGGCAGGACACAGAGGTGGTAGTAAATGACATAAATCAGACTAGAGGGAGGTGACCAGTGGTGTTCCTCAGGTATCTGTGCTGGGTCCAGTTCTACTCAATGTCTTTATAAGCAACATTGCAGAGGACTGGAGAGGAAATATGCCTGTTCACAGATGATACCAAGATCTGTAACAGAGTCGGCACACAGGAGGGCTAGATAAAATAAGAAATGACCTAAGACTACTTGAGGAATGGTCAAGGGTTTGGCAGTTGGGTTTCAATGCTAAGAAGTGCAAGATAATGCACCTGGTACATAGAACCAAGAGAGGAACACAAGATGGGGGGCAGGTTCTAGCCACCACAAGTCAGGAGAGAGACCTGGGGTTATCATATCCGATGATCTGAAGTCAACTAAACAATGCAAAAAGCAGTGAGGAAGGCAAACAGAATGCTGGGGTGCATAGGAAGGGCATAACCAGTAGGAGGAGTGAAGTGGTGATGCCACTGTATAGATCACTAGTGAGGCCTCATCTGGAATACTGTGTCCAATTCTGGAGACCGCATCTCAGGAAGGACATAGAATGGAAGCAGTCCAGAGAAGAGCAACAAAAATGATAGATGGACTGAACCACAAGCCTTATGAGGAAAGACTCAAGGAACTAAACATCTATTCACTGGAAGAGAGAAGAGAGAGAGGGAATATGATAGAGACTTTCAAATACCTTAGAGGAATAAACAGGGTACAGAAGGGAGCATATTTCAGAGAAGAAAGTGCACAAGGACATGGGGACATAACATGAGGCTGGAGGGAGGGAGACTTGGGGAATACTAGGAAGTATTTTTTCACAGAAAGAGTGGTGGAGCTGTGGAACAGCCTACCAGTGGATGTGGTGGAAGTGAAAACAGTACAGGGATTCAAAAGTGCATAGGATGAGAATAAAGGCACCCTGCTGTACAGAAGAGTGGCAAAAGGCAGTCCAAATAAGAGTAGGGATTGCCAAACCAAGTAAGGAAATGGGCAGACTAGGTAGGCTGTATAGTCCTTACCCAACAACAGATTCTATGTTTCTATATTTCTGCCCACCCTAGGCCAAGTCAGACTCTACCATTACTTTAGGCCACACCAAACTGGATCCTTCAACCCCAATGGATTGCTAAAGGCATCCTTTTCTTCAGTATACTTTACAACAGCTTTTATTTGTAGTGAACAGGGTCCTAAGTGCATGTGATCTAGCCAGCATAGGGCACATACATCACCAGACAACCCAAAGTCTCTCTCAAATGCTAAATGTACTTATGGTTTGGTATTCCCTTGTTGCAGGCATTTGACAACACTTTAGGAAACATTTCTTCCTTAAAGTCCATAGCTTTAACACAAAAATCTTCACAGTTTCTCTTCTCTGGGCAGCTGTGACAATCCTTCAGTACATCAGAGATTTCCCTTAGAGCCAGTGAATTCTATGTCCCTTTCCACATTTTGAAAGAACTTTAACCCACTGGGGCCACCACTCTTCGGTAACTCTTGTTGTTCCCACATTACGGTGAGAAACATGATGAACAGAGGTCCTTCACCCAGTCAAGGGAAGCTGGCAGGCACTTCTAACCCTCAACAGTACAAAGAGCTCCATCTTCTTACTCTCCAAACTGGAACTCACCAACATTCTGAACTACTTCCCTGTAGCTGAGCCAAAAGGGCTTATGCTGCTGTGATAGTTCTAAATGACATCACTCATTCTCTGCCTAGCCTAACTACAGAAGGTAAACAATGAGGTAATGTGGTAGAGAGTTACAGAAACCTTCCATATTGCTGCCAGAGACCTACATGGTCTGCACTGATGGGATTCTAGTAACCCCAGGGGACTGGCTGGTTACAACTATGTCACTGAAAGAGTTGTGGACATCTGAAACAGACTGCTAGAGGAAGTAGTAGAGGTGAATACAGTAGGAAGCTAAATGCATGTGTGGGATGGACATAGGGAATATTAGGTAAATTGGCAGAAGGGTCGCTGCAGACCAGTTAGAGTCTGCAGAGTCTGATGAGGCAGGGACCATCTGGCAGACTGGGTAGGCCAACCAGTCTTTTTAGGCTGACAAATTCTGTCTCTGTGCTACTACTGTATGAAAGGGCTTGGCACATTTGCAGTGAGATGACTGGCTAGTCTTTATATAGTATACATGACTAGTGTCTCTTTTAACTCTTGCTTAGAATAACTGATATAAGTTAAATACAATCACTGTCCCAAACATTAAGCTGGTGGAAACAGAGCCCTTAAAGATAAGCAATGAATCAACAAACACATTTCTTTATACAGGCTGCACATGTAGTAGTTTAGTGTTTGGTGTTAATTGTCACTCATATAGGTACCCATTTTCTTTTTTTTCCTTGACTGGGAAAGGAGGACTAGGCAATTCCATCTATCCTTAGCCTTGTTTTTTTTTTTTTGGGGGTGTAAAGATGGAAACAAACTGAAACTGAACCAGATAAAGCTGTTTCTGTTTTGAAAAAATGCAGTGGGATCTTTATTGTCCACCTGAAAACCACTAGAACAGGCAGACAGGTTTAATGTCTGGTCCTAATGATGACTCCTTAGTAGTGCAATACATCTCCTAATGCTGTAGAACAGTGTCAGTGTTAGTACTTTTACCACCAGTTCCTGTCATGGGTCTGGAACCCACAGCCTTCTGATCTTCGAGCCTCAGAGGCAAGTGAACAACATGCTAAGCCACCAACACTGTATTTTCTCTGGTATGATAATGCCTGAGTTCATCTAGACCATATTCTGTAGGTCATAGTTGGTTCTTCAGAAATGACAATCTGCATGCTGAAGCAGTGTGAAACCTGCCCACTATGGAGGGCATGTGTCTCAAGGTGCTTACAGATAGAATAATAGATAGGAGACTGTGCATTACAAGGCTATTATACCATCATGAGGATCTGGGGACATGTGAACCTCAAGATTGAAGTCTGAGAGATTACAGCATGTTCCCAGAACCTTGAGATGGAATTTTAGTCAAGTAATCACAGTCCCTATTTTTTTTATAACATATGGATCTGAGCTTATTTAAGTAAAGAAGTCAGTTCAAGTGCTTTAAACTTAGCCAAAATGCAGCTTTCATCTGGGAGATCCTGTCACCTCCCATGGCTGTTCACCCCTGGACCTACATATAAAGTCCCATGGGCATTTTAACAAACTGCTGCAGTGTAGCTTTACTGAATGATGGCTTCTACCATCTCTGCTTCTGCTGGTTTCTCCTGTCCTTCATATAGATCCCCTCACATTATTTTACTAATAGCTGCCATGTGGCTCCAACTGACTGGTGGTTCCCTAGAGCCTTTTCTCCTCAGCTGAAGACTGGCCAGCTCTTACTGTATGTGCTAGTTACAGTAAAAGTTGCCTTGAGCTCAGCTGTGAAGAGTGCATGTGGTGCAAACTCAGTGTTCCATCTCCTAATACTATTATTGGAGGTTTATCGATGGCATTACGAGATCTCATAATACTATCAATGGATTTCAATGACGAATTATGAGGATTTTTTTTTGTATGGCTTCGGGATAGTATTATTGACAGTATCCAGGTATTACAAAATATATGCGGATACATACAGACAATACTACTTCCGCTGTCAATTATGCTAATCCCTGTAATGCCTATTTACACTGTAGGTGCACCCTAGTGAGTACTTGATGAAGTAGATGCATGGGTTTGTATATTTCACCACTCCGATCCCAAAGGGATCAGATTCCAACATGCTGACCTGATACTAGAACCCTTTGCTTCTTCATGAGAAGCTATATGCACCACCTCTTGGCAAGACTGGCTGCAGAATGGTCTGAATCCCTTGTGGGGAAATTCCAACAGGTGCCTACTATCCTAGTGATGTCTTCCTATGTCATTCCATGGATTTAGCATCTGAGACTCAGCACAATTGGACTTTGAAATGTTTGTTGTTTTAAAATCTGTAAGGTGCCTTGACTTTTGAAAGGTGCCATAAAATAAAAGTATTATTATTATTATACTATCCAGACGTGAGACCCAAGTGCCACCTCCTAAACCTGGCAAATACCTCCAACCAATTTCTGTAACTGGAGCCTTAGTGGGAGGAGTCAATCTCCCCAACATAGTTCTCTTACTCCACTATCTCTCTCTCTCTCTCTCTCTCTCTCTCTCTCTCAATTCTGGGCAGGGATCTGGTATTTATACCCCATGGGCCATGACAACCCCTGGCAGGATGGGGCTTCTTCTTTATGGAATAGATGAGCACAAGATGTTCTGAAACTGACATGTTTCTTGGGCAGGAACTTGCAGAGGTTGGAACAACCTAAATGGCACAAGTAGAAGCACATTAACCCTTTACTGACTAGAAAGGGTGGTCTGTTTCTGTCAGAACTAAAATGTGTTAGCCCCCAACTGCATTCTAAGGGGTGACATAGTGTACATCTATCATCCATAGATGCAGAAACCATCTGGACCAGATAATGATCACAGACAAGTTCAGGTTACTGAATCTGCCTGCCTGTCTTTATGTATACCCATACACCACTGCCACTGATCATGCTGACTACAATTTTTCTCCACTGTATGTTTACTAGCATCTCATTGTCACCCTGCATGTGTCACTGGCAGATGTAGAAACCCTGTCAACTACATCAAGCACACAGAAACAGGTGCACAAAACAGGACATGACTCCATCCCCTTGACTGCAGGCAAACAAAACCAGGACTACTAAGAGAGAAAGTGCTGTAGCTGACAGCATGCACAGCTCATTTTCATGAGCCAGGAACTGGAACTGTGTGTCATTGAGGCACAGGTCAAGTAGCATAGGAAAACCAGGAGCAGTTATAAAATTCATAAGTAGCATTTTATTATTATTATTGTCAATAGCAATATAATAAAAATAAAAACAAATATTTCAGGAAAGCTATATACAATGGCAGTACAAACTGAGAAAACAAAGTCCTTTATCTCAGGGTTTCTTTTCAATTTCAAGTCTCAGTCCCCCAAAAAAGTCTTTGCATGGCAATTAATTTTTACATCCTTGTTAAGGCGATATCCTGTTTCTCACAAAATCATCCAAGTTTTGTCAGTTTCTTTGCAGAGCAAGCTTGCAAATAGAACAGTGTCCTAACTAGCCTCCTGCAGCCAGTTATGCAAACAAGCTAGTGGAGCTCAAACTGCATCAAGAGTTAACCCTGAGTTCCAAATAGCTTTTTTTGCAGTCATTTCAACAATGTAACTATACATTTTCAAACCAAGTGATCCCAGTTTCACAAAGGTTCACTTGGGAACTCGAGCAGCAGGCTAGTAGGACAGAGGTCTGGGGTTATATTCTGTTTTAACTGAAATATTTGAATAGTTTGTAAGTGAAATTAGCTCTATGTGTTAAAAATTATTACCTTGAATTAGAACTGTTACTTGGGTTGTGATATTGTAACTTTGGAGGCTTGGGGAATGTTGTTTGTCAGGGTTAATGAGAGGAAATTTAAATGTGTTGTTTGCCTGGTGTTTGGTAAGAGCCTTCCCACCCACCCTGTTTTGTAGGCTTCTTAAATACTGAAAACCACTGGAGGTTGGGATTGAAGGCTGAGTAATTTGTTTTGGGACTGAAATTCAAAGCAACAGGAGCTGAGGGCCTGTGACATCATACGGTACCTGATGTCTGCTTTACACACTGTTAGTGGGACTGAAACACACTGGACTGTATGTTTGTGAGACTTTGGAACTTTATTGGTGGGGTTGAAATTGGGTTTGTAAACAACTACAGTCAGTACAGAGAGAAACTGTATCTCAGGGAAAGGGACTGAGAAAAGAGGGTGTGCCATTATAAACAGAGGGGATAAACAGGGTGGCCATATTCCACCATGGCAGGCATCTTCGGAAGGGTTGTAGGCTGCACAGGCTGTGGGATGGCAATAATTCTAAATTGGGCCTTGAGAGAGGGAGGCTGCCCACTCTGTAGACAGCTATCTTGTATCAGGAGTGAGGTATATTGGTTAAGGAGTATGCTGGGGAGGTGTCCAAGGATAAGGGGTGGATATGGGGCAGAAGGGTGGGGCTGAGGGAGGCTGGGGCAATGCTCTGAAATTACAGGGCGTTATGTTACAGCAAGCAGGAGGGGATATTAGGGACAGAGGACCCTTAGATAGGAAGTGATGCTAAAGGGAAAGCGCACGGGTGAACATTCTGAATACAAAGAGAGTGGAGGGGGAAGAGTCAGGGGGCTGCAAAGGAGCCTAAAACAGCAGACTGTGGGAAGGGAGCTTAAGTGAACAGAGGAAGAGGGGAAGAAGAGGGGCAGTTTAGAGGTAGTCAGGGGAAACTCGGTTACTTGATGGAGGCTGACATAGAGTGTCACAACAAATTTGAGCTACTAAGCAACCTAGAGGGGAGGAAGGGTTGGTGCAAATGAGGAAACTTATATAGAGGCGGGGAGGGAGTCGGATACCCATAGGGCATCACAGACCAGCTATGGAAAGGATAGAAATAGTCCCAGAGGGAGAAGGGGAAATATATGTTAAGCAATTGGGGAGATGCAAAATATTCCAGACATGAGGGAGGGAGCATGACTGAGAGATACTGGGAGACAAGGAGGTGGAGAGGAGCCCCTTCAGCAGGGGGGTGTGTACCAAGGATGGGGCCCTAGCTAAAGGGGGACCCACAGAGAGCCCTGGAGGCAGGGGTACTATTACAAGGGAGAGGATGGCGGTGTGGGAAAGGGAAACCATCAGGGCCAGGATAAATGGTTTGGATAAGAGAGGGTTAAAGGGGACACCAATTCAGAGGGGGTTTGAGTTAAGGGCAAAATAGCAAGGGAGGCAGAAAGGGAGAGGTGACAAGGGGTCTCTAATGGCAGGAAGACTCCCATGAAATTGAGATCATGAATAGGGGGAAGGGGCTGAGAGGGCATAGTGGAGGTAAACATAAGGATGATGGCGGTGTTAAGGTTCTGTTATTGGGAGACCTTGATGATTAGGGGTATCCAATGGGAGGGACAGGGGGTTGATGCCATAGCCAGGTGAAGGTAGTGAGTATCTCTGGGCTGACAGTGCACAGAGCAAAGTTCATGGTGTATGAAATGGTTAGGGATTGTGGAGGGAAACCGGATTTCCTGGTGCATTTGGGAACTAATGATCTAGAGTGAAATAGCATTTTGGAAATCCAAGCAAGGTTCCAAGAACTTGCCAGAGTCTGTCGGGATAATGGATGTAACATTTTTCGAGATATTGCTAGTACCAAAGGCCTCAGTGGAGAAAAATGAAGGTACTACAGGTTAACTGACTGGCTCAGGAAGTGGTGTGAAGAGAGTGGGTTAAAGTTAGGAAACTGGAATGAAGTTTGGGAGGATAAGGGACTATATGCCAAGGACAGGTTTCATCTTGCCCCATTAGGAAGGAAGTCCTTAAACAGAGGATGGCTGACTACATACAAGAAAGGTGGGGTTTAAACTTGTGAGGGGAAGGGATAAGGGAGGGCTGACCAGAAGCCCTCTCTTCCAGATGAGGGGAGTAGCCTTCAGGCTCAAGGGGGAGGGGAAACAGAATGGGGTGGAGGTTTCAGGAGGAGCAGAGGGAGGATGGAAGTATAAGGAATCTGGGTGGGGTTCGCAAAGAGGATCAGGATAAGGGGTGGGTTGTGTTAGTAATGCCAGGAGCTTGGGAAACAAGTTGCCAGAGTTCCAGGCCATGCTGTTCGAGGGGTGGTGGATGTGGCAGCGTCACGGAACGTAGGCCAACAAAACCATGACTGGGACCTAAACGACGGGGTACACTATGCTTAGGAAGGATAGAAAGGAGGCAGAGCGGGTGGAGTGGCTATGTCATTAGAGATGACATAGAAATTGCTAGGGTAGAAGAGGCAGAGGGAACGTGGAGGCCTTATGGTCATCTTACGATCTCCAGCAGGAGATAAGGTCAAGCTGGGTGTAGCATATAGGCCCCCGGGATGAGTGATGTTCTAGAGGATGGTTTGCTGGACAACATCATTGCCCAGTGTGGACCAAAAAGGGGAAGGAGTGGTGTTGATGGGGGACCTTATATGCCAGGTACAAACTGGGGAGCCATGTCCCTAAGGTGGCCAAGGAGCAGAGGCTGCTGGATGGCTTCCAGGATGTGTTCTAACACAGCATGTGATGGAGCCCACAAGGGAGGGGCATGTCCTGGATGTGGTTCTGGCAGATGGGGATCTGGTAAGGGACATGGTTGTACAAGACCCCTGACTGGGAGCGACCACAATACTGTCTGGTTTCAAATAAGCATGGGGGTAGATCTAGGACACTGGCAGTGGACTTAGGGGCAGACTTTATGGGCATGGGAAATATTCTCAAGGATCACTTGATGAGGATTACCTCAAGACAAGTGTGGAAAGGAGATGGGAGGTCATAAAACAGGGACTTCATGAGGCAGTTGAAATGTAAGGGAGCAAGGTCACACAAACCATGCTGGTGGTCCAGTGAGGTACAGGTAGCAGTCAGAGAAAAGAAGGCGGCCTACAAAAATATAAAACAAGAGGGGATAGGGATAGAAATGTACCAGCTTGCATCAAGAAAAGTCACCCGATGGTGAGGGGAGCAAAGTCCAGTAAGAGCAGCGCTGGCAATAGGAACATGGAGGGAAAAGGGTTCTTCCGTACATTGGGAGTGAAGAAAACTAAGGGCCATCTCAGCAGATTGAGATCAGAAGGAGGGTGGGTGAAGAGGCAGGGACTGGCAGAGGTATTTAATGAGTACTTGCTTCTATGTTCACTAGAGGGATGGGATATCTACAAAGCAAGGCAACAGGGATAGAAAGGCCAGTAAGTGGGACTAGGGCAACAGAAATGGAGCAAGAGGGGAGAGAGAGGACCCCAGGGTGTCACATCTGCAAGGATAAAAAGGCCAGCACGGTGGAGGGACGGATGATGCTATCTCCGCCAGAGAGTGTGGTTAGCCCTCAAGGCCCTAAAGAAAGACAAATCTCCTGGGCCAGATGGCATTCATCCGAGAGTACTATGGGAATTGGATGGACATACTGGCTGCACTCTGGCGGAGTTTTTCAGCAGGTCACTTGGAGACAGGGACAGGGAGGTACCTTGGGATTGGAGAGGCACATGTGGTACCAATCCATAAAGGGGGTCGAGGTAAATACCAGGTAACTATAGACCCATCAGTTTGACCTCCGTGGTGAGACAATGAATGGAGAGATACTAAAGGAACGATTGGTGGTGTACTTGGAGGAGGTGGGAGGTCTGGATAGTTGGCAACATGGGTTTGTGCCAGGTAGATCATGTCAAACCAATCTTGTGGAGTTTCTGTGAATGGGTAACATCAGAACTGGACAGGGGTAAGCCTGTGATGTATTATTCTTGGACTTCAGCAGGCGTTGACTCTGTCCCCCACAATGGTCTGGTGGAGAAACTGATGGGGTTAGTGTAGGCCCTTTGATGGTCGGATGGATTGAAAACTGGCTAGCTGGACGCACTCAGAGAGTAGTGGTCTGTGGGAGCTCTCGAACCCTAGAGAGGTTGGTAGTGGGCACCGCTAGCTCGGTCCTGGGTCCGATCCTGTTTAATGTCACATATCGGACATCAGGAGGGTATAGGTGTGAAATGAGTCTTTCGTGGATGACTCCAAGATGGGAGCAGTAGTTGAGGGAGAAGAGGGAGGTTGGCCTGCAAGGACCTGGACACCCTGGAAAGCTGGGCTCACACATGGAAATTAAATTTCAATATCACCAAGTGCAAGGTGTTGCATCTTGGTTGGGGAAACCCTAAACACAGGTACACCCTGGGAGGGAGGCACTGAGGCCCCAATAGGGAAAAACACCTAGGGGTCTTGGTGATGCATGTATGAATAACTCTGAGCAGTGCAGGAGAGCGGCTAGCAAGGCAAACAGGATGTTGGGATGCATCATAAGGGGGATCACCTCTGGGAACAAGGAAGTGATTCTGCCACTGTACAATGGACTGGTTAGACTTCACCTTGAGTACTGTGTACAGTACTGAGACCACACTTGAAGAGGGACATACAGCTTCTGGAGAGGGTACAGAGGAGGGCAACAAAGATGATACGAGGGCTAGGGATTTGACGATGAGGACAGACTTAAGGAGCTCTGCCTGTTTTCATTGGAGGAGAGGAGAGGAGAGAGAGGGGGACATGATTGAGGGTCCTCAAGCCTCAAGGAATAAATAGGTAAACATGGAGGGATCTTTAGACTAAAGCAGGGAGGTATCACCAGAGGGCATGGTTTGAAGTTGAAGGTGGAAGGTGAGGGGGAAAGAGGAGGAGGTTTTTCACTGAGAGGGTGGTGGACCCTTGGAATGCACTGCCTGGTGAGCTGGTCTAGAGATCCACAGTGGAGGGCTTCAAGAGAGGTGGGGCAGACACAGAAAGTGGATGTATCAGATGATGGCCTGTTCCAGGGGTGGGGATGGATGATAAGGGTTTCTGGAGCACAAGGGATGGAGGGTCTCGCACCCAACCAGGATCTAAGGTTCGAGTAGACTGGATAGACCAGAAGCCTAATCTGCTGGCAATAGTATGTTAGTATGTTAGTATATATTTTATAACCACAGATATGCAGGGTGTGAGAAAAGACAGAAAAAGCAAGTGAAGGCAGAGAGATAGCAAGAGGCAGAGAATGGCGTAGTCCGCAAAGTGATCAGTTCCTAGGTTTCAAGAGAACATTTGGCTGTGCAACCAGATGGACAAGAGACAGAAAAGGAGAGGATAGAACAGATCCCTGCTTTTAACTCCTTCTGTATAACAAATGGGACAGGGCCTTATTCAACACTGTCACACTGTGTGCCAAGTTGCTGCAACCAAATTGTGAGTTTGTATAGAAGTGAATCAGAAAAACATATGCTGCAAGTATTGTGCTCATTACACAGGAATATTGGTTAAATGGAGTTCAGTAAAGTGGGCTGTACTGATATGTACCTTCTTTGCTCCTCTCATTCATTCTCCACAACTCATCAAGGGTAGGATATTCAGAGCAGGTGCGCCATGTGCAATAGGGATGCGCCCAGCACAAAAGCAGACATGCGCCAAAGCATGATATTCAGCAGCAACAGATGCACAGTACAAAACCCACGCGCCTCAGTGCAACAGCAATGAATGCATGCACAAGAGGAGGGGAGCACCAGGAATAATGTGCGAGTGTGATATTCAAACAGCAGGTGACGTGGTAATATTGAGCAAGCAGAAGTTGAGGGCAGATATGAGCAAATAGAAAGGGAGCAAGTGAGGGGAGGATGACTGCACTACAGAGGAGCCATAGCAGGGGAGTGTGGAGACAGAGTGGCAGGGAGCTACACAAAGAAGCAGGGGGTAGGCTTGGCCAAGAGGTGGAGGGAGGGCCACTGGAGGCATGTATGAATGAGAGTGTGTGTAAGTGAGTGAGTGTAAGTGTGAGTAGGTGCATGTGTGAGGGCCTGAGAGTGCCAGGAGGAAGGAGAGTAGTGGTAGAGAGGCAGGGCACACAGTGGTGATGTGCTAGGTGCACCGTGCAGGGGCAGAACCAGCCAGCACACAGCCGGGGAGGACATGGTAGACAGACGCCCTGGGGACACCAACTAGGGACATGGTCAGTGCCACATTCCAGATGGAGGTGTAATGAGGGGTGTGAAGAGGCAGGCAGGGAGGTGCAGCCGTGGAAGGGCCCATCGGGTGGTATGCCCAGAACAGGCTGTACTGTGCCCGTGTCAGCCTGAGCTGTACAGTGACTTCAAGATCATGGGCTGGTACCGCCTGAACCGGGCTATCCTGATATGGCTCTGTGAGCTGTGCAGGAGGAGATGCAGGCACCCCACATGATGGAGCCATGCGCTGTCAGTGGAGACAAAGATCACAGCTGTCATGTGCCTGCTCACCACGGCACCTTCCAGAGATCAACAGGGGACATGACAGGCATAACCCAGTCGGCCGGCCATGTCTGCTCACACACTCAGTGTATTTCTACCATGTGCTGCAGAGTACATCTGTTTCCCAGCACACAGGCGGAGCGCACAGTAAGCATGCAGGAGTTCCACAGGGTAGCATGGTTGCTGGACATGCTTGGGGCCATAGACTGCACCCATGTTGGCATCCGATACCACCTGGCCCAGAGGGGCAGCAACATCAACTGCAAGGGATACCCAAGTGTCAACTGCCCGTGGTGTGCTATGCCAGGGGGTGCATAATCAATGTCTGTGCCACGACCCTGGGGAGCACATAATGCTTCATCTGGCACCAGTCTGCACTGTGCCATAGGTTCAAGAGTGGACATCCCCACTGGCAATCTGGTAGGTGAGTATGCAGTGCATGCCAGATGAAGGGTGCAGATGGGGAGGTGTGGGCACGGGTTGGGGTGCTATGGGGAATGGCCTGAAGGCCAGTGGCACAGTGTCACAGACCACCATGCTAGTGATATCTCTTCCACACAGGTGACAGTGGGTACCGCTGTGGTCCTAGCGCTCACACCATACCGTGCCCCTCGACCCCAGCACAGCAACAGTACAATGAGGCACATGCCACAACATGGAATATCATTGAGTGGGTGTTCAGGCTGCTGAAGGCATGGTTCCATTGCCTGCACATGTCAGGTGGTGCCCTACAGTACAGCTGCTCAAAGGCCTGTGGGGTATTACTGGCCTCTGTATCCTGCACAACATGTCCACTGACTGTGGGATAGCCATTGAGGCCAGGGAGGGGACAGGGTGGGATGATGAGGACGCTAGGCCAGCTGGTGTTGGGCATCCACCCCTGGGTGAAGGGATCTCACCTGGCCCGGATGGCCAAGCAGCACCGGGACACCATTGCAGAGGAGTACTTTGGACTGTACAGGTAGGTCAACAAGGACACATGCAGGCACCAGGGACAAGGACACAGTCAATAGCCAGGCAGGGGCAGACACCAGGGACTGTCAGCAGCAGGGCGTGGAATTGGCAGGGCCTGCACAAAGGCAGGGAACAGCAGGGCTGCACACAGCATGCACACATAGGCACACACCTCACCCATGCCCACAGGGCCACATGCACCCATCCCCACAGGCTCCCCACACCCACACAGGACCCAACACAACCGCACTCCAGTGGCTGGTACTGTGAGTGCCTCAGACACTGAGCACAATTGCATTGTGGTGGTCAGCACTACGCTGGCATAATCATGCACGTGCATAGTGGTCATCAGCTGGGAGGTGTTCACAGGGACCGGTGTGAGTGCAGGACAGGGCAAACACCCATGTGCACACATAGAACACAACAGTGCACACTGGGCTGTGGCAGACAGCGGTATGGAGGGGAAGGGTCAGTCAGCAGCACAGTAGCACGGCCACCACAGAAGCGGTGAGGGCAGCCCCATCGAGACCTGCCAGCTGTAACAGGCTGACCAGTGGCTCATGGGATGGCACCGATGGTCTCCAGGGGTGACACTGCATGAACGTGACCATGTCCGTGCAGGTGTCTACAGGCCACTAAACATGCCCGCACCAGGCGTGGTTGGTATGCCCACAGCTGAACCTGGTGTTGACATGGCAGGGTCACCCAACGCCGAGAATGGGAGGTGGACATTTCACCTGTGGGTGTGCGCGGCCAGGCACACAGCTGGTCAGCCAGTGTAGCCATGGCAGTCACCAATGCAGTGGTTTGACTGTTGATGGCTGCAGTTACATCCGCCCATTGTTGGGCCAACTCTGCCAGGAGCAGGGCAAGGTCCCTGCTGCACCACACCTCTGCCCGCGAGCTCCATATGGAGTGCATCCACTGCATCTACGAGCCGCACTTGCTGATCCACAGAGGCCTGCAGTAGATGGCTGTGGTCGTCCAATGGATCATCTGCATGGGCAACATGCTGGCCCCCATGATGTTCCTGGCCCGTAAGGCAGTGCCTCAGTCATGACGGTGGGTGCCGTGACGCGGTGCCATCCTGGGGTACATCGTCACACGGTGCACTGCTGCCGCCCCGCCCCCATCCACACATCAACACAGTTCAGCTTCGCCACTGCCCTCCAGCCACCGATCACCGGTGCCACCAGCATGGCTGTAGCGGCACCACCAACCCCACTACTGCATCTGCACACTAGGTGCTACCCACTGGATGCCACAGACATGGCCTGAACAGGGGCTGATGTGCAGGCAACCATACCAGTGCTGTCTGCATGCTGTCTAAGGGATGCTTTCATGGGATTCCCTGTAACCCACCAACGCCACTGCCAGGACGTCGGCCACATCATCATCAGTGCTGGAGTTGGCCCCGATCTCTGTCTCAACACACAGGACACCATGACTGGTATCACGCTGGAACACAGCCAGGGCCTCATCTGCACCCACAACACAGGCATCAGTCCAGACAGCTATGCAGGGCTGCAGGCAGTCGGTCCTCGACACCTTTGGAGGTGGATGGGCACTTCACTGGTTCCAGGGCAGCCCCCTCGTGGACACACTCACCACCGCTGCCCCATGCAGATGCTCAGGAGCTGTAAAGAACAGAGTACTGTTGGCGGTCCCACCTGGCCCAGGAGCCTGACCCCCTGCCTCCCACACACTGCCAGCACCGTCCTACTATGTAGTGATGGGCTGCTGCCCATCTGGAAGCCTCTGCCAGGGACGCCCTCTATGGCACAATGCCGCGATACTGCCAGCCACCTGCTCCTCCAGTGGTGTTAGGTGAGGCACATCCTGCTGGTCCCCACCAGTGGCTGCACATGCTGCCCTGATGGCAGCCACCTTGTTCTTAATCCTCCTCCTGTCCGTGCCAACCTTTTCCTGCACTCCTGCATGGAACGCTGGTGGCTGCCCTGCTGGTTGATCACGACATGCCACCTGCCCCCATGCCACAGCATGGGCCTGTGGTGTGCCCTCTGTCCACTGAGCAGTGGCCCTGTTGAGATAGGCCTCAAACAGGGCATCTGATTCCACCCTGGTGAAGTTGGGCCTCCGCCTCCGACCTCCCTGCTCCTCATCCTCCCTCACGCTCGGTCATGCTTGTGCCTTGGGAGAAGGACAGGTGTTACCATGGACCATGCAGACCCATACAGCCTTCCCAGACCACTGTCCCATGTCTCCACAGCATGGCACCTACCTCCAAAGGCTACAATACCGATCCATGGACTGTGCATTTCCATGTCGCTTTTATAGCGCATTGCATGCAAATGAGGGCATGCTCAACTGTAATGGGATGCAAATGCAGTGGATGTGCTGTGAATGGCTCATGAGCTGATTCGCATATCCTGGCTGAATATTGCGTGGCTGCACCTTGCACAATGGTGTTGAGCATGCTCAGGTTGTGGCGCACCACTGTGATGTGGCACACTGCCCAACACCATGCATGCAAGACGTGGTGCTGACACGTACGCTTAGCGGCGCAGCATACGCTTTGTGTGTGGAGGCAGTGCAGCATAGTCGCTGCTATGCCTGTGGTGCTCATGTGTATGTCCATTGGGCACACTTGCCATGGTGCACCATGGGTGCCATGGTGCCTCTGCACAGTGCTACTGCATGTCAGCACACACATGCACCCTACCACGCACTACACAGGGGCCTCTCCACAGCACAGTGGCGCCTGTGCATGGACAGACCCTTGACTCTGCAGCTGTTCTTTTCCTCTAGGCACCATGGGGCCACAAGCCGCCCTCCTAGTGCAGTCCAGTGCCAGTGTGATTGCGATTGCGATGCAGTACCGTGCTGCCTCAGCATGTGTGACATATGAGCTATCGGGCACCATTTTGAGCTCAGCAGAGACTGTTAGATGCCATGCACCAGAGCTCCTATGTGGAGTGTGATTGAGCTCACTAACCCGGTGGCTCTTGTGGAGCCCCATGTGGGTGCTCTTTTGGCAGGTGCCCTCCTGAGGCCTCGCGACTGAGGTGTGGCAGGAGGTCACCGAGGCCTTGAGGAGGCCACTAGGAGCAGTCGCATCAGGGATCAGTGTCAGTACCACTATGGGGACCTCCAGTGGCATGACCCCAACTGCTTGGGGTGACTGCAGGCATGTGCCCAGTGGGGAGCCATGCCATGGCCAGGTAGGTGCTCCTTCACCATCATTAGTCATATCCGACTGTCCTCGGGTACAGGGTTCAGCAGGCCATGCCACCAGAGGGGCAGCACCGTGTTGTTGGTTGTGGGGGTGCATCGTGCCCCACCCTGAGCCACCGTGGGCCCAGACAGGCTGTGTGGGCACACACACTGGTGGGGGGCATAGGTCAGCCGTACTGATGTGCCTCTCTCCATGTTTTCTCCCTGGGCCTGGAGGGACCGTGTGGACGAGATGGCCCAGGAGAATCATGGGCAGGACAATGCCAGAGGTGTGGCCATGCAGGCAGGACACAGTGGTGCTGGGGTCAGTAGCACCCTGCTGACCGGGACGCAGGTGAGTACCGTGATTCCCTATACACCTGTGCATGGTGGGTGTGCGGGTGGTGGTGAGATGGACTCTCTGCACATGGCACCTCCAGCCATGCACATCCTGTGGTGCCCTCTGCACCATCCTGTAGGACAGCACATGTGGGTAGGTGTCGAGGTGGGCCATGGGTGCACTCGAGCCTGGCTACCACTGCCTTCCCACTGCACTTGCCATGGTGCTAGATGGCCAGGATGGTGGGTGTGGTGCATGGGTGGTGATGGTGTGCAGAGGTTTGCATGGCTGCAGGTGCCCGGTAGGCGGATCATGTGGGCACTCACTGTGGGTGGTCGATGCCATCCCAGGGGTGCAGGCGCTGATGTATGCCATGCACGCTGGGTGGGCTGCGTGGTCAGGCCAGTCAGTCATATTGTTTCTGCCCTTGTCCTAGGTGGATCATGCTGGGCGGCCATGGAGCTGACTCTCCAGGAGATCCTGCAGGTCATCCAAGCCACGCTGGAGCTGCTGGAGAGGACAGACAGGGTGACTGTTGGCAGCACCACGGATGCCACAGGGAGGAGAGAGAGGACTGAGCCACCGGTAGGGCCTGCAGTACTTGATCAGACTCCATCCCTCCCTGGACTGTACCACACGACCCTGTCCCCCACCTTTGCCTTTCTCTCATTGTCCCCTGCCCTTTCCCCTCCACCATTGTTGCATCCTTGCACATCCCTCACTCATTGTACATAGTTTTTGTTGCTGTTGTGTTGTTTAATAATATATACTTTTATAGCTATGTCTGTGTCATCTCTGATTTGCACTTGGCACATGGAGCCTTGCTGCAGTGGTGTGCATGTCTACTGTGGGCTGGTGCTGGCCTGGCCGTGGATGTGTCTGGCAGTGCCCTCTACTGGTGTGGGTAGGGCCATGGGCTCTGTCCAGGGACTATGTGGTGTGCTCTTGCACTGTTTGCCTGTGTGCAGCAGGCTGGGGTACATGTGCCATGTCCCAGCCACGCCTGTTGGTGTGTGCCGTGCCTGTGTGGCTGTGACCATTGCAGCTACACTACCGCCATGCACAACTGTGGTATGCATGGTTGTGCCAACCCCACCACCGAGATGCTCAGCTGCTGGTATGCCTTCAGGGAAGTCCATACCTGCCACCTGCCAGGCAAGGCGTACTTGCAGCTGGCATCCCAGCCCTGGACTACTGCACGCCTGCCCCTGCTGCCACTGTGGGTGGTGCTTTGTCTGCCCTCCATGCAATCCATGGTGACTGGGGTGGTGCCTGTGGTCTGGTGACACGGGGTCCTGCTGCATGTGGGTGGTAGCCTGGTCACAGGCCCCTGCACCTGCCATCAGGGTGGCCAGTCATATGGGTTGCCTTCCACATTGCAGGCTCACCAGAAACATGGTGGTGGGCAGGCCACAGGTACACACAGCACCATGGGCTTCATGATGGCAGCATCTGTTGCACTGCTTTGTGTAGCAGTATGCCAGGGTATCCATGGGACAGGATGGGGGCATTGTGTGTGCTCTGTGTTGCCTCCTGTGTGGTGCATGCCTTCATGTGCCACAGGAGGGTGCTGTGGTGTCTGTTGGGGCAGGTGCAGGGACAGGGTGTGTGCATGGGTGGCAGACTGTGCTCGGGTCCTGTGTTCAGTGTGCATTCCTGCTGGTGGTGGCATCTGGGGTGGCCCTTCCCACATGCGGGGTCCCTTGGGTACTGGTGCTGGATCACCCACCATGTTGTGCCTCTGTGAGGGCCATTCTGAGGGCCTTGTGAGTTGTGGTGGTGTTGGTGGATGGTGTCACCGCATGCGGTGGGTGGTCATGGTGGGGATGTGGTACATATGCATTGCACCCCTGGGCGACTGGTTGCCTTGGCACAGTGGTGGGTATGCCTTCAGTGTCATGCACTGTTTGGTCATGCTTCTGAGCTTGGTGTCTCAGGCTCATCGTACTGGGGGTGGTCATCATTGGTGTGGTGTGGCAGGGGGGCCTGGCCAGCCTTGTGTTCCAGTCTTTGTTGGCCAGGGATGGGGCAGGGACCTTGCCCAGCAGGTGGGGACTGCTGGGTCACATCTGCTGTTGGTTCAGCACTGGGGACATGGGCCGGTGGTCTATACTGCACCCGCCTGGTTGTGCAGCTCATAGGGCCTTGCTCTGGGGGATGGGGGGCTGTCTGTCATGTGTGTATGCATCTCGGCGCATGGCGCATCCATGGCTGCTGCTCAGCTGCTTCCTGTCTTAGTCCCTGAGCATCCCTAGGGTGCTATTATGATCGATCCTGCTCCATTGCACATCCCTTGTTGCGCTTATGGGGCATCGGGCCATTATTCAGCCACATTGTGCAGGTGCACCCTGTCCTGGCGCATGGTTTGAATATCATGCCCATTGTGCCATGGCACACAGCCTTGTGCCTGCTCCTCTATTGTGCATCTTTTGACGCAGTCTGAATATCCCACCCCAAATGTCACATCATGATGTACCTGCAGACTCACCATGACAAAAGTCAGCATTCTACCACTTGCTTTTAAACTGTGGCCATACCTAAGGTACATTGCATAGGCTAAGATGTTCAAAGAAGTGAGAACCAGGTTGGGTCCAGTGTGTATCGATAGGGCCTCAATCAAACTCAGGCAGCTCTGTAGAGCAGTCATTTTCTATATTCCAGTTATTGGAACTCTGCCCTAACTATGACACTTTTACACACAGCTTTGTATACCCACTCCTTTACTCAATGTCTCTCCAACTTTTGGGGTAATTGATGGCTTCCCAGGTTAGGGTGGCCTAAACTGGGACATCATGGGATATCATGTCTTAACATTCCACTAGAAGACCATTGAATTAAAGGCACTAGAGGGCATACCCTTGCCAATAGTGCTTTATGAAGTGATACAAAGAAAGGCATTTTTGCACCATAAAATCCATAGCTTTGCAGTCACACTGGCAGCCTGGGACAGATTTAGTAAATGCTCAGGAGTTAGTCCACACCTATGGAAACTAAGAGAATTGCCATGGGATACATTATTTTATCATGCTTCAACAGACTTCTGGCATCATAGACAGGCCAGGTTAAGTTTTTGGGCACCTTTGCAGATACATACAGGACTAAGTAAATGCCAAGGGACTTTAGATGGGCTGTATTCGATCACTTCCATTATTTTCAACTGAGGGATTTTGTCTCCAAGCAAATGAAAGTTCATCCCCTGTCTTCAGAGACTCAGAAGATGCTAATCTACTTCCCATCCCTGGTAACAGATTTGCAGCAGAAATGGCTATCTTATATATTCCAATTCCTACAACAAGACATTAAAGTTGCTGCAGCTTACCTTATTACAAAATGGTGGGCAGAGATGGAACAGAAAGAGAATGGGAAAAATATGGAAGGGCTCATTCTGTACCTCCTCTTCTTCCAGGCGGCAAGAATATACATGGGCAATAAAGACCAGGTGTTTTATAACACGTTATTCAGGCCAAATGATCTGAACTGTACTGCAGCTTGTTGGTGCAGTTGCAAGGAAACTGGGGTACATATAATCATAGTCATACCTAAGACCATTTTAGGCTACTTTGATAAACAAGGTAAAAGGCTGTTCTCTTTATTGGAGCATTTAAATTTCCAAAATATTATCCTAGGTGTGCATCAATCCTCCTTGCAGTGGAAAGATGTAATCTAGTCATGGTATATCATTATTGCAGCTGTGGCCAAAACCTCACATTTAACTGACTTAAGAAAGTGCCACTGGAACTAAGGAAATGGAAGGAGGTGATGTCACAGATTTCAGAAATGGAATACATAACATTTCAGGATGGGGATCAAATGGAGGCATATATTACTAGAGGGCAAGATGGAAACTCTCCTGGGATGAAAGGGACATAGACACAGATTCTGAATAAAGAGCCACTTTTCTGGGGGTCAAGCTGTGGAATGGGGGCTGGTTGAAAGTATTTCCTAGAAGAGAGGGGACATATATATTTGACACAGTGAATTCTGGGGATCTGGATTGGGCTCAATATATTGTATGTAATGTGTGTGGTACCATAATGAATATTAATCATTCCAGAGTGTGGCTGCCACCCCTGCCTCTATCTGATTTATCAAGGATCATTATTTTTGCAGTTAGTTTTTTTTCATTGCATACATACCTTCCATTCCTTAACTGTTACAATTGATCATTTCAATTATGTTTCATATTGTAATGTATTTATATGTGACCACACCTACAGCATGTTCCAGTTCATGTCACTTGCATTGCATACTGTATTTACTAATTTCCAATGGTGTTTTTCTAATAAAGACAAGTATAAAAATGCATCTCCAACTGCAGCTTCCCCATGACCAAAGTTGCTAACACATTACATGTCCATACTTCCTGGACCTGCCATAGGGGTTACTATCAATATACAATGTCATGGCTCCCACCTCAAGGATGGAAAGTGTTTCCTGGTAGCAGTTCCACCCAATAGTCATGAAACTGTGGAGACTCAGGTCCAAAATGTGAATCCAGGGTTTTAGCATGGTATGGTGGACTACCTCTGGCCATCTGGCAAGCCAAACAGGATGACTTTCACAGTTCAGAATAAAAGATAAGTGGGGAAATCTGTGACTCTGAACTGATACAGTATAGTGTATAGTGCTATGCTGTGTTAATTAGCAGTACTAGGGTGTTGTCGAGGCACAGGTCAAGAAGCATAGGATGACCAGGAGCAGTTGTAAACTTTGCAATGAGTGTTTCATTATTATTATTAATTTAAGCAAAATAAAAAATACAAATGTGTTCAGTATAACTATTTACAAAGGCAGTACAAATGGAGAAAATAAAGTCCTTCTTCAGAGTGTTTCTTCTCAATTTCAAATCTCAGTCTCTCCAGCAAAAATATTGCTGCTCTTTTATAACACGCCTTTGCTAGTGAACTCAGTAAGGAGAACATTATGTTTTTTCTGAAAATGTGCTCATCAGTTTCCTTCCTTGTAGTTGCAACACAGCAGTACATGGTGTCCCAGAACTGACTTCCTGCTGACAGCTTCTGTAAAGAGTTTGCAAACCAGCATCTCAGGTTAACCCTTGAGCTCCAAATAGCTTTTGCAATCATTTCAGCAATATAACCATACACATTTTGAAACCAAGTGATCCCAGCTTCGCATAAAGATTCATACATATTTTATAACTTCAGATATGCAAGGGGAAGAAAATATAGAAACAGCATGTGAATGCAGAGAGATAGTGAGGGAGGGAATAGCAAGACTATCAAAGTAGCTAGTTCCTAGGTCTCACAAGAAAATTTCACTGTGCAGTCAGACAGGCAAGAGGCAGAACAGAAGAAGATAAAACAGATCACTGCATTTGATTCTTTCTACATAATCAAATGGGACAGGGTCTTATTCAACCCTGTCACATACCCCCAAGAAGGAATCTGTTTTAAAAACAGGTTTCAAAATGTTCTTTAAAGTCTCCTTTAACATTAGTTTATAATCACTACAGTACTCAGCACATGCAGTATCCCTTTTCCCATAACAACCGTACAGCAAACAGTGAAGTTTATGCTCACACATTTTTTTTCTTTCAACCTTTGGGAATTCTCAATTCCTGGTCCATATCTTGACAGAAAATCAGCACTGACATTTGCTTTTCTGGATTTGTGTATCACCTTAATTTAAATGGCTGTAGTGCCAGTTACCACATTGTGATTCTGTAATTTTTATCCTTCATTTGCTTAAGCCAACAGAGAGGATTATAGGTTCATAGGAAAATATGAGTTCAAGGGTGAAACCCTAAAAGAACTGGCCTCCACTTGTCCTAATGGTGGGAAAGGAATTTTTATTTCCCATGTAATGGTGAAGTCTAGTCTTGAACTGCTCAATATTGTCACTATTTAACACAAACTCAGATAATGAGTTCCAGATTGACTGATTCCTTTGGGTTATGTAGTTATTTCTCTTGTTGTGCGATTAATATTTATTTGTAGTTTTGAATCATGAGGCCTAGTGTTTTTGCTTGCATGTTTCCTTTGGAAAACAATGTTTCAAATAGAGCAGAATCATTAACAGCCCTATAAGCTAGGCAGAGGTCACCCTCAGAGATCTGTAGTTAAGGAAAAGAGTCCCAGAGAATGCAGTCTGTCCTCATATTCAAGATTACTTAGGTTATTAATATTTCTAGTCAATCTTCTCTGGAGTTTTTCCTACTATAATTTTAGCACCTGAAGATGTAGTGGTGCAAAAGGGGAACAAAAGTCAATTTGTGTCCTTACCATACTAGAATATAAAGGAAAAAGAACATCAGCAGTATGACTTTTAATATGTTTCAAAATACAGGTTATTGTGTCAAAGCACTTCTTTATTGTTTTATTAATATATGTGTTAAATGTCATGTCATTAGTGATGGTAACACCTAGGTTGATTTCAGCTGTAACTATCTGTAATTGGGTATTGTTAAAAGAGTACTGAGCTAATTTATTATTTTTGCTGAGGTGCATTACCTTGCATTTTGCAATACTGATGGACATTTTATTCTGTGTTGCCCATAATGCCAACTGATCCAAGTTATTTTGTAAAGCTTGGATTGATTGTGCATCATTTGTAATACAACCTATTTTACTGTCATCTGCATATTTGTTTAACCAGACCCCATTTATAGTCTGCATAGTGGCTATCATGATGTTAAAAAGTACTGGCCCCACTGGTAACTGTAGTTACTTGGACATTTGACCTTTGATGCTAACACATTGTTCTCTATCTTTAACCATGATTCTACCCATTTGATAATATTTGGATGTATTTTGATCCTGATTAAGTGCTCTAACAGAATTTTATGGGAAACAGTATTGAAAGCCTTTTCTTAATCCAAAAGATTACATTGACTGACAGGCCATTACCTAAAGTGCTGCAAACTGGCTCAAAATAAATTATTAGGTTGTACTGACAGGACCTACCCTGGGTAAAACCATACTGTATAATATCTGTACTAACTATATTCTGAATATGTATAAGGATTCTCTGAAGAAGTGACCTTTCCATTAATTTCCTATTCAGGACATAAGGCTGATTGGTCTTTAATTAGAAAAGTTTGCTTAGTGCCTTTTTGTGTATTGGGATAACTGTAGCTCTCTTCCAGTCTTTAGATACAATACCTTCACTGAGTGATGTATTAAACAACATGGTTAGAATATGGATAGTTCTTTAATTATTTTAGAAACCTGGAAGGAATATTATCAGGACCAGCAGAAAAATTATTTTTTAATGGTTTTATGGTAGTCATGATATCAGCTTCAGTAAATATTACTAGATTATTAGTAGTCTGGAGACTTTCCAAGTTTAGTTCCTCTTTGATTTATATACACTGCTAAAATAAATGTTTATTTTTTCTGCAATTTGCTGCTCATCAGTAATTAATATTTGGTCCTTTAGGAGGGGGCTATATTTGGTGAATTGCCTTGATAGAGCCAACATAATTATACATTTTTTTTGTCTTTGGCTATTGTTGCCAAATTAAGTTTGAGGTTTCTTTTAGCAGTTTAATAGCTTTTTGTTGAGTTGGCCTTTATTTTAAATTTATTCCACCTATCCATTGCTGGGTTTTGCTTATATTTGTTATATGCCTTTTCTTGCTTTTTATTTGCCTTTTATATTAGAATTCAGCCACAGTGGTGTTCTTTTGTTATTGTTGTTATACTTTTATATTCAAGAACCCAAGATTTGATACAGTATTCAAGTTTCTCCTGATTATTGACCACATGCTTTCTGTATTTAAATTAATTAAGATTTTTTCCAGTTCCAAGATGACAGAAATTCTTTTATTTAAGCATAATTTGCTTTGTTAAAATTGTTTACTTTTGTAAATCCTTTGTGGTATCTGAATATCTTCTCAAAGTGCATAAGATCATATTATAGTCACTATCTCCTAGAGAAGCTAGAATTTCAGGTGGAACATCTAAGTCTTTAATATTTGTTATTATTAAATCAAGAATAGTTTTGTATCTGGTAGGTTCCTGAACTAACTGTTCTAAGTCAGGCTGAATTATAGCATTGATAAATCTAGTGTCAAGAGAACTTTTTCCTTGCAAGGAGTGCCAGCAAATGTTGGGTAGGTTAAAATCACCCATTATAATCAGATCATCCTGGATGGTGAGATTTTCAAAAGCATTTGGTTAGCTTGAGTATCCAGATTTCGTGAGCGATAACATAGGTCTATGGTTAACCATTTATTATTAGTTTGAACTTTGGCTCAGATAGTCTCAGTCTCAGTTACTGAGATATCATTGTTCATAATCTCTTGACATTTCAAGTTACTGATACTATACAAGGCAATTCCCACCCCTTTGCTATGTGTGATGATTTTGACAAAAGATGTGTAACCCAGAATGTCCTGGCCTCAATCAGAGTTTTGGAACAAGGTCTCAGTAACCCCACAAATGTCTATATTTTCTTTGACTAATAAACACTATTCTTCCCATTTTGTTTTAAGGCTCCTGGCATTCAGGAGAAGAATTTTAAGCTCAGTGCAATTATTGTCTGGAGGGATGTCTTTAGAAATCTTTAACATAGTGCTAGACCTAGTATTATTCCCAAGGTGGGATTGTCATGCTGGTTGTCAATTCATTCATAATTTCAAATGAGTATGGGCTTAAGTGGTATCTGTTTCTCCTCCCCTAAATTTTAGTTTAAACATTTGGTAATGTAGTCAGTAATATGCTTCCCTAGGAGAGCAGCACCTAATTGTTTGGGTGCAACATCTCTACATGTTAGGTCTCTTCTGCCATAATATTCTTCCCATTATGCTATGCATTCAATGTTCTGTCTAATGCACCGTGATACATGCAGTTGTTAATATGTTTTATTTTGTGTTCAATATGGGGATTGGCAATGGGTACAGGTAGGATTTCTGAGAAGGTTATTTGGTATCATTCCATTTCTGATAAGATATTGGTTAGTCCCACATATTCATCTTTAATGCTCTGAATATTTTGATTCCAAATATTATTGATCCCTGCATGTATAATAACTAAAGGTTTTTGCCACTATTAGCAAGGATGTTTTTAGTCATCTTTGTTATATCCTGAATTCTTACACCTCTGAAACATGAAGCAGTTTGATTCTGTTTATCTGGCTCACAGATTGGCCTATCTAATTGTTTTACTACTGAATCTCCTAAGACATAGATTTGTTTTGGGTCATAACGCTTGTCTCATCTAGATCCATAAAGCCATGAGATGTAATTTGTTTACATGGAGCTGTAACAAGGTTAGTGTTTTCTACTGTTGATATTACCATGGGATTATCAGGTACAGGTGGTGATGTAGGGTTTGTGTAGTAGATAGATTATGATTGGTTAGAAGTACAAAGTCACCTCCTTGCAAATAAAACTTAAGGGACTCCATGGTCCACTTTGCTGAAAGGCATTCCTTATCAATGGTGGAGTACTTTTTTCTCTGTCGGTAACTTCCTACTGATGTATGGAATGGGATGTGCCTTCCCATCTAGATTTTGACTAAAACTGCACATAGACCAACATCTGATGCATCTGTCTGTAACAAAAATTGTTTCTGAAAGGGTGGGCTGTATAAAAGGGTCTGAAACATAATGCAGCCTTGATGGCCCAAAATGCTTCATCACACTGTGGGGTCCATTTCACAGTATTTGAGAACCATTTCTTCATGAGTTCAATGAGGGGAGTAGCTAGCTGGGCAAAGTTGGGAACAAATCTCTGCTAGTAACCTGCCAGCCATAAAAATTACCTGATATGTTTCTTTGTTTTAGAGATTGGCTTTACTCTCCATTTCCCAAAACATAGCCCAAATATCTGGTTTCCTGTTTGCCCAATGCACATTTAGTAGGATTAATGGTTAGACCTGCATTTTTGATGGCTTGAATAAGTCCTCAGTAGGTGTTCCAGGTAGCTTTTCCAGCCTGGGCTGTACAACACAACATCATCCAGGTAAGCAGCACAAAACCAATGTGAGTTTTTCTTGGATTACAAAATTACTCTGACTTGAGGCAGCCACTCTTCAACAATCCCAACCTACTAATTGACAATAAGGTGATTACACAAGGATTTTGGCAAACAAACAAGGTCTACTCCTAGCTGATCTTTTGGTACAGGGCAAATTTGTAGCAGTAGCAGAATTTGGAAAGCTGCCTCACCTCCGAGCTTTCAGTGTTCAGAGATCATCAGAGTAAACACTGTATTGTAGTTTTTGAAAACCTCCATGGTTGAGTGAGACTGATTTTTTTTGCACAAATGCTAGACTCAGTGCAGCAGTATAGACCTATTTTAAAACTTTATAAGGCAATAGGAGCTGCGATCTGGGATAATTGCTCTCCTACAGTATTTTATTGGCAACATAAAGCCAAACTATTCTATGACTCTTTCACATGGAAAAGATCAGGGCTAATGTATACTATTTTATCAAGCAAGACAGATTATGGTTGGTACAGTTTAACATTATCCATAATCTTTATTATACACCACTCAAATTGATTAAAATGGGCAAAGTAACAGAAATTAGATGTTCCAGGTGTTCTCAAAGTGAGGGATCCTTGATGCACATGCTGTGGATCTGCCCTAAGATACTCTCCTTTTGGTGTGATATTGATCAAAATGTGCACCTTTTTCAATTCTAGGTTTCCTTCTCATTAGATGTCTGTATTATTGATAACTTTCAAACTATATAGACTTCTACAGATAAGATCTAATGGCAGTTATCACATCAGTGGTCAAGTAGATTATTATGAGTTACTGGTAAAACGGTTATCTTCCCACTTTGAGGGAATGGTCACAGGAATTAATGACTGCTATTAATGCTGAAAGGACCATAGCCTTACAGAATCAATCAATCAAATCAAATCAATCAAATGAAATCAAAACCTTATTTGTAAAAGGCGCCTTTCCAGAACCAAGGTGCCTGTATATACATAATAAAAACAATATAACTAAAACAATAAAATTAATCCAGACCTAACAACATTTAAAAATCATTATAGCATGTTTAAAAAGATAGACTGATTCAATTTGGAGAGCTCTGGGATCATTTGCTATGCTATTTAGCTGGAGGTGAGTCAGTTTCTTCTTGGAGACAGGTATTTTCGCCTTCTGCTCTCTAGGGAGCCTATATTTTAAGTTGAAATTTTATTTTGGATACAATAATAAGTAGTAGCATCTGTGATTACTAGGCTAGAGTTTTAGAAGGCTATTTTTCAGCCAGCATGGAGGGTAGTGGGGGATGTGGGGTTGGGGTATTGGGGACTTTTGTACTATGCATGGAGTGGACTGCTTGACCTTTGATTTATGGGGGGGGTTAATGTCATAGGGATGGTACTTTGATTCATGTGTGATCTATGTGTATTGTAAATTTTATTAAAATATATTTAATAAAAAACATTGTGAGTAGCTAAAATTACATCCATGTACTGCTGAATGTAGCAGGTGCACCATGTAAACCAAATGGCATGGTAAGCAACTGATAGAATCCAACAGGAGTGGCAAATGCAGTTTTGTCTTTGGATTCTTTAGCCACGGAATCCGCTCAGTGACTTTTGGTGAGATTGACTGTACTGATGTACTTGGAACTTCCCAATTTGTCCACCAAATCATCTATCCTTGACATATGATATCTGTCAAATAGGGCACTTGATAAGGTTTCCTAAAATCAAGACACATTCTTACATCCCTCTCTTTTTATTGACAATCACCATTAGTGATGACCAATCACTTCTTGACTTTTCTGTGATACCCAACTCTTTTATGTTTTGTATTTCCTTAACTACGCCTGCTCATAACCGTTCTGGTAATCTGTGTGTCTTTTGTCTAATAGGGCAAGCATTCCCTATCACATTCTTCAAAAACAAATCAATTACCCTTTTTACTTTTGTCTAAAGGGGTAACCACATTCATTGCAATTTTCTCAAAAGGCACATCCAACAAGGGTAGGAGCACTGGGGCACCTTGTCTTTTTGGTCACTGGAGCTACTTTCTGACATTCAGCACAAGAACGGCAGTAGATAGGAACGCCTTCATGAATTCCAGGCCATTAAAATCTGTACAGCAATCTGGCAAGGGTGCAATCCCTCCCAGGTTCTGTCATTGATGAACAGGTCAGGAAGCATAGGATGACCCAGAGCAACTGTAAAATTACAGTAAGTGTTTTATTATTACTAATAACAGCAAAATAAAAAATAAAAATGTGTTCAGTATAACTATTTACAAAGGCAGTACAAATGGAGAAAACAAATTCTTCTTCTGAGTGTTTTTTTCAATTTCAAATCTCAGTCTCTTGAGCAAAAATTTTGCTGCTCTCTTTATAACAGGCCTTTGCCAGGAACTCGTTAAAGAGAACATCATCTTTTCTGAATATGTTCTTGTCAGTTTCCTTCCTTGCAGGTTCAACAAAACAGTACTTGGTGCTCCAGAACCGACCTCCTGTTGACAGCTTCTGCAAAGAGTTTGCAGACCAGCATCTCAGGATAAGCCCTTGAGCTCCAAATATATTTTAGCAATCATTTCAACAATATAATCATACACATTTTCAAACCAAGGGATTACAGTTTCACATAAAGATTCACAAATATTTTATAACTTCAGATACCCAAGGAGAAGAAAAGATAGAAACAGCAAATGAAGGCAGAGAGATGCGGGAGGAGAATAACAAAACCATCGGAGTGGCCAGTTCCTAGGTCTCACAAGAAAATTTGATTGCATAGTCAAACAAGAGACAGAACACGAGAGGATAAAACAGATCCTTGCATTTAACTCTTTCTACATGACAAATGGGACAGGGCCTTATTCAACCCTGTCACATAGGGTTAAACTATAAAGTTATATTTTATCACTGATTACATTTTTTATTTCTTTGGTTTAACATTTTCTTTGTTCTGTTTCTGTTCATGGACTTGCAAATATCCATATTCACTGCCTATTCATTTCTCTGATAAACTCCTCAGTTTATTTGTAATTATAATGCATACCAAGGTCCTAGTTCATCAAGGTACTACATAGCCACTCCTTGATTTTTGAGGTGCAATAGTTTTGCTTAGGTGACATAAATTATTAAATATCTTTGCAGATTTCTATCAAGGCATTCAATAAGATACTGCACAATGTGATGACATTGATGACATCAAGTATTTTTTAAATAATAATAATTGTACATTTTAATTCTGTGGCAACACATAAGTTTAATGGCAGGAGGCATGAACAAGTACACCAGGGTGATATTATTTGGCATTTTAGTCCCTTCCCTCTTCCCCAGTAGCCCTTAAAGCCATCACTGCTCTTTCTGTACCACAGCCTCTCTCTTCCTTCCCTGGAAGGCAGGCATCTTTCAATCAGGCTTCCCTTACCTGCTACAGTACCTCTCTTCCTACCTCTGCCCTTCCCTTCCCTTTATCTACTTCCTCCACCACACTGATTCCACATTCTGTAGCCATTGCTTTCAATCTCTGTGGGGGCAAGTGGCCTTTCCTCTTGTCTCCCTATACTTCTGGAATAACCTTCCATCCTCTCCTCCTCCCCTTTCTCTTAAACATCTCCTTCATAGTCTCCTTTTCATATCTGCTCCTGCTGCTAGCCCACCACCTTCTAACCTCCACCCTCCTTGCCTTCTAGCAATATCCCCATTTACCCCTGGTTTTGCCAGATTGCCTTCTGGTTCATTGTTACCCCAAATTGCTGCTATTTAATTTTTCAAAATGGTTGCATATTAATTTATATTTTGTATAGTTTTTTACACTTCTTAACATTCTACTGCTTGCTAATGTCTCTTGCCTCAGATGTATTATATCACTATTTTTTTATCCAGTTGCTTTCATACTGCTGGTTTAATTTTGATGTTTATGAACCCTTCCTTTCTGCAGCCCTTAGTCTGGGCCTCATCTGAATATAGTCATTGTCTTAGGGTGCCGCTCCTGGTCAGGAATTTCTAATCAATCAATCAGT
Source organism: Neoceratodus forsteri (assembly GCA_016271365.2). Lineage (NCBI taxonomy): Eukaryota > Metazoa > Chordata > Ceratodontiformes > Ceratodontidae > Neoceratodus > Neoceratodus forsteri. The sequence continues at coordinate 563,643,940 of CM057458.1, forward strand.
AATTAAAATCAAACTTTGCATATATATTCTAATAAAGTTCAGGAAGTGGCATCTGTTTCTCAATGGAGAAGACAGAACATACTGAATATTCTGCTCTATTTAAGGCAAGCTGCAGATAATACAGTACTTTTAAGGCTCTACAATGCTGGTACAACAAAGTTTTGTCGACTGACATTACAGTAATGTATTTATGTCAACTGAAATTTGTGGTGACATAAATCCATGAGGAGAAACAGTTGCAAAACCCCACCCCAAACTTAGGGATTATCAACTCCAAGTCAGAGTTGATTTGGGGATGGGGTGCAGGACTGGGAGAAAAGAGTGCGGGGTCCTGGGCAGACTTTTACAGTGAACTGTCGATGTTGGCAGCATTGACGTGTTCACTGTAGAAGTTTCACTGAGCAGGGAAATACCCTTTTTAATTTTCAAGTGGTATGAATAGGAGTCAAAACGCATACCTAATAGAAAAAGAATTGCAAAAAAAAAAACTCTGTCTAGGCAATAAGCATCCATTAGGGTAGTAGCACAAAGTCACAGAAGCAGGAAAATGTGACATTAGGGTAAAGTCCCCTAAAACTTCATGACAGTGTGCTGTATATTTTGAGGTTGGCAGAATAGCTCAAAGCAGCATTGTCATTACGCCAACTTCAACACTGTCTTTCAAGGCATGGAGAGTTACTTGAACATCAATGCTTTCAATCAAATCAATCAATCAATCAAAATCTTTATTTATCCAGGTGAACACCATTGAGCAAGCTCATTTACAAGATGGACCTAGTAAAATAAGGTCAAAGTACAGTACATAAAACATATACTGTAGTTAGAACAGTTTATAATAACAGAAAGTTTATAATGTCATACAGTCAGAGCAATTTAAGTAACAAAATAATTTATAATAACAGTTTCAGTGTCAGCTAGGACAGTAACCCTAGCAGGCTTGTGTTATTCGAGCCATTCAACTCTGTAGACAACATGAAAATAACAAAGTAGGGGTGGGAGAACAAGGAACATAGTTAATTGATCTCAGTAGACAGTTGACACAATAGTTACATGCATTGCCTGTTACAGCCAAGGCTACCAGGCTACTCGGGACTAAGAGGGATACCAGTGGGTAGCTTCAGGGGAGGTACCAGGGAGGAGGTGAGGGACCACATGACACAAAGGCAGCAAAGACATTGGAGCATGGGGGACAAGACACATCCAGAGGATGCCTGATCCCCTACCAAATAACAAGGACAGGGAAATACAGTGTGCTACAGAGTGGTGGAAGAGATATCACGGCCTGAGATGGTTAGTGAATGTAAAGAAAAGGAACAGTAAGCCGGTAGAAGGAAAGTGGAGGAGGCAAGGGAGACCATGGCATGATATATGAGCCATCAGGATTGAGGAGTACAGCAGATGTAGAGGTTGACTAGGGATGGGGAAACAGTTGCAGGGTTCCTTGACAGAATCAGCATATAATGTCTTGAAGGTATTTAGGCTGACAGGGATGCTCAGTTTCAGTGTTTTTTTTCAGTTTATTCCATAGAGGGGTAGCACAAAACTTATGGCTGCCCTGCCAAATGAGATTTAGCTTGGGCACTATCATGAAAATATATGAACAGCTTCTCAATGCGCATTTTCCTACGACACTTAACGGAAGACAGTCAGAGATGCATGCAGGATGTTTTGGTGATAGCTCTGAATGTACAGAGTGCAGCATTTCTGTTGCCTATATTGGAGGAAGTCCACCCCATGGCTGCATACAGTGTGCAATGGGGTGTAGAGAAGGAAGTCCAGTTATAAACCTCAGGGCTCTATGGTACAGTGTGTCTAGTTTTATAAAGGAAGAGGCAGGACACTGACTATATAGGAGTCCACATAGTCTGCCAGTGAACGAAATGAGGCTTGGACCAGCCGCATCTTAGCATCTCTAGTAAGAAAGTGGCTGATCCTGAAGAAGAGACCTAGCCTCTGCCTTAATTTTTTAGCAGATCCTCGATGTGGTCCACAAAGGATAGTCTTTGGTCAAGCCACTCCCATATACTTGAATTTTGAGACAAATTTCAATTTTTCACCCAGAATTGTAGTGATCTGTGGAACTGACCCATTACTAGCTAGGTTCATAGATTGAATTAAAGGGAGAAAAGCATAGCTTTCATTTTTTAGCATTGAGAAGTTTTTTGTAAAGGAGTTGGCTCTGCAGAAGATTAAATTCAGCCTGCAGATCTCCACACACGGCTTATGGGTGGGGTGGCTTAAGCAAAGTACCATATCATCTGCAAACAGGTGAATGTTAGCCTTACTTATGCCGGCATCGATGTTGTTTATGTAAATTGAAAACAGCAGGGGACCTAGGATGGATCCCTGAGGCACACCTCTTTGCAGAGGTTTAAGAGGTGAAAGTTCACCTTCAGTCTTGACCTGCTGAAATTGGCCTGTGAAGTAGTCTGTAAACCATCGCCAAGGCTGATGGGTCCAATCCTAATGACCACATAGAGGAAAGAAGCAGCTGTGGTTGACAGTGTCAAAAGCCTTGCTCAGGTCCAAGAACACAGCACAGATGAAGTTCCTATTATCCAGGTCCCACTGCCAATCATTGGTCACTTTTGCTAGGGCCGTTATGGCACTATGTTTAGTCCTGAAACCAGATTGCACGTGATTTAGTAAGTTCAAAGTTCCTAAGTAAGTTCTCTGCTGGGAGCTCACAATTTTTCCAGTAATTTGGACAGTATAGAAAGAAGTGAGATTGGCCTGTAATTGTTAAGGTCATATCTGATTTAAACAGTGAAATAACATGGGCTATTTTCCACAGAGGAGAAGAGTCCCCTCAGACAACGATAAGTTGAACAGATGAATAACTGGCATAGCAAGAACATGACAGGCAATCTTTAGGAAATAGGGGTCAAGAGAATCAGCACCAGCACTTTTCTTAATATTCAGCTTTAAAAGAACGTCTTCAACCTCTTTCAAGGAAGCAGGCTGAAAGGAGAAGACTGAGATGGTGACAGACATTTCAGAATTTTGTATGCCACTCTGACAGCATAGCGAACAAGCATGAGAGTTATCGAAGCTAAGCCTGCAGTAGCAAAGTGGTTATTAAATTAATCCAGGATCTCCATTTTATCACAGATTGTGGAGTTACCAGAGACAATCTTGGAAGGAGAGAATTTCCAGGTGTGTGCTCTGACAGGTCCTTGATTGTTTTCCAGAATTTTGAGGGGCTTTTGACAGTAGAATCCAGTTCAGATTGATAAAAGGTGGCCTTCGCATCTCTAGCCATCTTAGTGCATAAGTTCCAAAGTCTCCTAAACTGGCACCAATCCATAGAGATTTAGTTCACGCACTTTTCCAGAGCTTGTCCCTCTCTAATAATGTGGCCTTAAGGTCCGAGGTAAACCAACGACAAGCTTTGCTTTTACATGGACTTTACCAACGGGCAAACTTATTCAAAGCACCAGTCAAGATTTCATAGAAGATGTCATAAGCCATGTTTACTGAGTTAGCTAGGTAAAATTCTGCCAAAGCAAGGAGTATTTTAGTTTGCCAATATGGGCAGATTGATCAAAATTGTGTCTAGACCACTTAGTAGCAAAGTTCAATGGGGATAGAGGTTTAGAGACTGATCTTATACAGGCAATGAAACAGTGGTCACTGACGTCAGAGAAAAAGGTTCCAGCATGAGAAAATAGATGGGCTTACTTACTAAGATAACATCCAGCAGGGTACTATTACTAGGATTTTCTTATTAGGCATGTTGGTTCATTAATAAGTTGCATCAGCACATGGGCATCCCAGAATGAATTAAGAGGTAATGATGCCTTTCATAACCAATCAAAGTTAAAATCCCTAGAATTATTGTCTCAGATGCCCACGTCCCAGTAAGGTGCTTAGCCATGCCAGGAGCTGGGAACCAGCAAACAGAGGCCTGTAACACCTATTACATAAAGCACAATGGAAGGCTATATCTCTACCTTGAGTGACAGGCATTCAAATTCATTCAGGGCAGATGACGAATCTAGGCTAGAAACTGTGAATTTGTCCTTGACATAGATAGCCCCCTCCACCCCTGGTCTGCCTGTCTGCTCTAAACAATAAGTAGTTGGGAATGTTGACTTCCCTGTCAGGAGTAGATGGTCTAAGCCAAGATTTGGAAACCACCAAGACATCAGGTAAGGCATGGTTCACCCATGCCCAGATCAGGATAATCTTCTTTAAGAGGCTGCATACATTAAAACTCATACCTGTGATCTTAGCCAGGTTGGCAAGGGATGCAATGGCTTCTGATAGGCCAGGGTTTAGCTCAACATTACCTCAGCATAACAGGAGGAATAGCAAAAGCTTTCTTAAGGCAGAAAATGTCAGTTTATAGATGCTTGCCTTTCCACATCTATGGGGTTGTCTAAGCGGGTATACGAGGCACCATATCTGGAACTGTGCTGTCCTAGAACTGCAAGAACTAGAACCATAGCAGCAAACTGTAGTGAAGACTCATTAACATGGAAAAAGGGATGTGCCTTGCAAGGGCAATTCAGCATAAGTCCCGCCACTGGAGTATAGTGAATATAAGGCTGCAAGTGAGAGTATGAAAGCAAATAGATAACTGTAGGAAGAGTTACTGTCAGATGACAGCCCAATGGAAGATCATATTCCTCATGCAGGGGCAATTGGGGCATTGTGCATAATCCACAAGGTATGAAAGATAGCAAGGTTATTCATAGGAACCAATAAATTCCCCATATCATGAAGCTTTGTACAGGACGACTGCTAGAAGTCATCGGGCTTGTAACTAACTGAGGGGATTTGATCCAAATGTAGCTCCCAAGGATTGCACATCTTGGAGTTAGTGGTGGTGTGAAGCGGGCTCAATCCGCCTGAGAAGTGATTCACGGAGTAAAGGTGGATTTGCAGAGTGCTCCGCAACGCAAGTGGAGTACTTCATTATAATGAGTAACGCAAGTCCATTGAAAACAATGACTTTGCATTACTGTCTTGCCAGACCACTACTCCAACAAAATCCTAAGGTGAAGTGCATTGAAAACAATGCACTTCACCTCACTTCACCTTGTTTTGAGCTCCGAGGCAAATTTTGCAGTGGTTCATGGGATTTTAGGTAACATGGGCGCTATATTGATCTGCACAGCCTCAGTTCGGGGTAGTGTGTAGGAAGCAGTAGGAGACAGTGTGCTCTGAGAGCTGTCTGTGATTGAAACCTTCTAAAGCTGTTAGAAAAGCATTTTGCATTTTTTGGCTCAAACTTTAGTTCATCGATTGTAGGAAACCCTCCTATGCTCATATTATCAAGCTTTTTGTTTTTGTATGGATTTTAATGTTAATGTACAACATTGAGTGTGTATAGTGAAAGACAGTGAAAGTGTGCTTTGGGGATGGGTGTATGTTTTGTAGGTAGATTTAAGTTGGAGAAATAATGATTTTTTTTGTTTTTTAGTTATATTTGTCAGTAATGGTTGAAATTTCTTTGCTGATTGTGTGTTGTGTGGATCTGGTGCAGCAGTTCATAATTTCTGGTTGTTTACATTATAACACGTGGCATATTACTGAACTTTTCAGTTTGCTACACATTACTCATTCACCATTGTAGACAAACTGTTCTGTGTGTGTGTGTGTGTGTGAGTGTGTGTGTGGTGTTGCGTGACATCAAATAATACACCTTTTATTGTGCCACAGCCTAGTGTAATTGCAGGTGCAGCAGTGTGAACCTGCTATCCACCAGCTGCCTGATTTTGTACTGCAATCGTGGTATCTATTCTTTTTTTGCTGCTTGTACTGCAAATAAAATCTGCAGTCAGTGCTTCCCCCCACCCCATGAGCAAATGAAATTTTTACCAGATTGGATTGTTTGTGACTCATCAGCACCACTGGTTACTGAAGTTGTTTTTATTGCATGACAGTCTCTATCTGTTGCTGAAGCCACAATTGTTTTTGGCTTCACATCCAGCGTCCCTCAATCAGAGAGTGAGCGTCCAAAATCTAAATATGTTTGTAATACTGTTGTTGATTCCCCAAAATGCCCTCAAAGAGATGTGCAAGCAAAGCTGGTTCTCACCATGGCACTGCTGCCAGTAAGACAGTCTGTGGGAGTGGTAGTACGCAGACGCAGGAGTGCATTGCTGATGTGAGGAAAAGGTATTTCTCCTGAAATGTTTTTACAGCCCAATCAGTAGCTTCACTCATAGTTGGAGGAGATGATGTTTTTCCCAACCGTGGTGTTTGTGTTAGTGGTGTTGGTGTTAGTGGTGGTGGTAGTATTAGTATTGGTGCCTCAAATTCAAATTCTGACCAGTATACCGTGGTGGCAGTGTAGATGATGTCATACTTCCCAGTAACATCCAGTAACTGAACCTGAGGATTCTGATGATCATGTCAACGAATGCATAAAATGTGATATATCGTCCACCATGGCGGTTAATGTCACGCATTTTCCATGCAGTGATTCACAGTGTGGTGAAAAAATATCAGGTGATGGTGGTGTAGATGATGATGTTGAATGTGATGATGATGATGATGTTGCTGTTGTTGCAACATGCAGTCCACATGCCAGCATCCAAGCAGAAGATGTGGATGTGTGTGATGTTGATGAATATGATGATGATGTAAATGACCCCAGTTGGGAACCAGAGAAAAGAAATTCAAGGTGGCTGTGTCTGAGTCTATTTGCAGTAATCCCCTCCCCGGAAAAATTTCTGATTTACCAGTTTCAGTTGATGATGATGACTCAGTAATAATGATAGGTAGTCATGGTGGTCAGTTGCAGTCCAGTGTGCAGTGCCAGAAACATCACGTGCCCCACCCCACTTCAGTGCTTAAAAGAATGGAGTTAGATAAGCAGTATCATGGACATGTTAAAAGTAGAGCATCACAATCCCTTGTTTTGTTTTTTTTGTTCAAGATGCAAATGATGAGTCAGTTGCAATCTGCCAGGTTTGCCATGTGCGTGTGAGTCGAGGTAAAAATGGGAGCCATCTGGGCACAGGAGGACAGCATACGCATCTTAAGAATAGGCACATGGCACTGTGGACCCAGCACAAGATGGCAGCTAATACCACAGTGGGGTGTTCACCCTCATCATCAACCATAACGAGCATGTTATCCCTTCCATGACTGTTAAGTCCAGTAGTAAATTAAACATGTGCAGTAATGAGGTAATAAGAGCAGAGGATTACTACAGGCATGATGAGGTGGAGGAGTATGATGACATTGAAAAGTTGTCCAGTGCTGGTGAGAGTAGCAGTTTTGGTGGTGGTGATGGTGAATGCAGTATGTCTAGTGCAAGTGGCACATCAACCCTGGTTGGCAAATCTGACAAAATAATAACTGCATTTCTGGGTTTGTCATCATCACCTAGCAACCATCTTCATCAAATGTCCACACTCCACCCCTGCCAATGTCATTCATCACAGAGCACAACCATTTGTGATCACAACCTGTGTAAAATGTTTAAGTCAGCCCACGTTACAGAGTGTTTTTCGCATAAGCTGAAGTACCCCCAATCATACAGTGTCACGTGAACTCAATGCTGCTGTAGCTGAAATGCTGGCAATTGATCTTTGCCATTCTTCTTTGTGGAGAATTCTGGGTTCTAGCGGTTTGCTGCACGTGCCTGTCCAAATGGAAAGTCCCATCCAGGACATACTTTTCTACCTGTGCTGTCCCCGAGTTGTTCTGTACTGTGTACTCAGTAAGACATGCCCTTCAACATTTGTCCTCTCCATTCATCCATTTAAGTGTGGATATGTGGACAAGTGGCAAAACTTTGGGGAGTTCATATTTATGTATAACTGCACACTGGGTGCAGGTGCCAGGGTTGTTTGTGATGTTGGTAGTGAATAATCGGTGCAGTAAGGTGGATTGTCATGGTAGCAATCTTTCAGGAACTTGACAGCATGCAACGATTGCTATGCAATATGTGATCTGTTCACACACTGGTGAGAACATGTTGGACGTGATACTGACTGAAATTGAGAAGTGGCTAAACCCCCTGTCCATGAGAGCTGGGTTCGAAGCAAGTGACAATGGGTCAAATGTGGTGAAATGTATCATGAATGGTGTTTTTTCATGTTGCATACATGGGCCATTGTTTAAATCTTGTAGTGCAGGAGTTCCGCAGCACCCTGATGTAAAGGAAATGCTGACCTGCTGACGATGTATCTGTGGTGGATGAGCTGTGGTGGTTTGTATCACTATAGTTTAGGTGATGCCAGATAAATACTAACATACTAAAATGCCAGCAGAATAGGCCTAATGGTCTTTCGTGTCTGCTCGTTTGGTCAGTCCCCAATCTGGGTGCTGACCTTGCTGTCCCTCGCCTTCTCTGGCTTCTCCTTCCCAGTTCCGGATATTCTTGCTGCATTGGATTTTGCTTCCAGAACCTTCCCTGTACCTGTCCCACCCCTCTTGAACCCCTCCACTGTCTCTGCCTCCACCAGCCCCCTAGGCAGTGCATTCCATGGCTCCACCACCCTCTCAGTGAAGTAGCACCTCCTCCTTTCTCCCTGAATCTTCCCCTCCAGCTTCCAGCCATGCCCTCTAGTGGCCCCTTCCTCCTTCCTTTGAAGCACCCCGACTGTTCCTCCCTATTTACCCTCTTCATGTACCTAAAGACCTCTATCATGTCCCCCGGTCCTTCTCTCTTCCAATGTGTACATATTTAGTTCTTCGAGCCTCTCCTCATAGGTCCTGTCCCCAAGCCCCAAATCATTTTGTTGCCCTCCTCTGGACCCTCTCCAGGAGGTTAATGTCCCGCTTTAAGTGTGGCCTCCAAAACTGCATGCAGTACTCAAGGTGCGGTCTCACCAAGCAGTTATACAGAGGGAGTATCACTTCCCTCCTTCTGGAGGTGATCCCTCAGCGATGCATCCCAGCATCCTGTTGGCCTTGGTTGCTGCCCTCCTACAAGTCTCAGAGTTGTTCATCTTGACATCCACCACCACCCCGGTCCCTCTCAGCCATCGGACTTGTAGCATCCTCCCCAGGGTGTACACTTGACCTGGGTTTCTGGCCCCAGGTGGAGTACCTTGCATTTCCCTGCATGGAACCTCAGCTTCCACTTTCTAGACCATCTTTCCAGAGCCTCCAGGTCCCCTGTGGGGCCACCTCCCCTCCTCCCCATCCACCACCGCCCCAGTTTGAGTCATCTGCAAAGAGACTCATCTCACTCCTGATTCCTGTCCTTATGTCAGATACATAGGCGTTGAACAGAAGAGGCCCAAGGACTGATCCTGTGGGACCCCACTAATGACCCTCCTTGGGGATGAGACTATCCACCAACTACGACCCTCTGGGTCCGTCCTGGAGCCAATTGCCTATCCATCTGATCATCTGGTTCCCCACCCCATTTCTCCCAGCTTATCCAACAGGCCCATGTGAGGAACAGAGTCAAATGCCTTGCTGAAGTCCAGATAGAGGACATCCACTGGTCTACCCAGGTCCAAGGCACTTGTCACCCAGTCATAGAACTCCACCAGGTTTGTCTGACGATTTCCCAGGATGAATCCATGCTGTCTATCATCCAGGCACCCTGACTTATCCAGGTTCACCCCTAGCCTCTCCTGACAATGCCTCCATCACCTTGCCCACCACCGAGGTCAGGCTGACAGGCCTGTAGTTCCCTGCCACCTCCCTTGATCCCCTTGTGGATAGGCACCATATGCACCACCTTCCAGTCTTGGGGCTCCCACCCTGTCCTCAGAGAGATGGTGAAAAGCTCTGCCAGGGTTTTGCCAGGACATCTGCAAGTTCCTTCAGCATTCTGGGATGTAATTTATCCGGCCCCAGTGCTTTCTCCGTCTTAAGGAGCTGAGGGCTTCCTCACTCTCTCAGCTGTGATTTCTATTCCGTGACCCTTCTCCCTGCTTAGCCCTCCCACCTGCCAGTGATGCCTCCCCTCTCCCCATACCTGCCGATCGGTAAGGGCCCCTCCTCATTATCTCTGTCTCTCCCATATATGATGCAGCACCCCATTTTCCTGGTGAAAACTGGAGGTGAAGTACTCATTTAGTACCTCAGCCTGCTCCCCGGGTCTTGTGCCCATCCCTCCCCTGATTTAATCCTGCTAATCTGCCCCTTCACCCTTCGTTTTTCCCCAATGTATCTAAAGAACCCTTGTTCCCTCTCCTAATTTCTCTAGCCAGGTTCTGCTCCTTCCTTGCCTTAGCCGCCCTCACCACTCTAGTGGCCCTTCTAGCCATCAGCTCGTACTCCCTCGATCCCTTTCACTCCTTGGCTTGAATTGCTTATAGGCTGCTTTCTTTCCCGCACCACCTCCTGGACCTCCCTGGTCCACCAACAGGGTTTTTGGGCCCTCACCGCATTTTGTCTTACTCTTGCACATGTACTGGTAGCATCCTGCACCCCTCTCCTGATGATTTCCCACCTACTATCAGCATCCATGTATGACCCAATTCCATCCAAATGCTCCTTAAAGATCCTTCCCATTTCCTTAAAACCCCCTCTGAAGTCGGTTACTTCCGCCTTTGTGCAGCCTTCTACCTTCCTAGGTCCAGGCAGAACCAGACCGTGGCATGGTCATTCCCCGCCAATTGGTCCCTTACCTCCAGGCTCCCCAATCTGGTCACTGTCTGCCAGGACTACATCCAGTACCCATGCCTCCCTGGTCGGTTCCCTCACCTGCTGAGTTAGGAACGCGTCTTGAAAGACATCCAACAACCTCTGTTCCCTGGTCACAGAGGATGTCATAGTCTCCAGTCTGTTCCTGGCATGTTTAAGCCCCCAACACCACCACCATTCCTCTGCCCAGTCTGCAGTGTTCTCAACATCTGCCACCAGACTGTCCTCCAGCTCCTCCGCCAGGGCAGGGGGTCTATACACCACTCCTATTTTTACTCTCTTGCCCCCTTGTTATCAAGGTGACCCAAATCGCCTCCACAGTTCCCTCCACCTCCTCTACTCCCCTATGCCAATGCAGTTTTTGACTATCATTGCTACCCCTCCTCCCCTTCCCTCCCCCTGTCCTTCCTGAACATAGTGTATCCTCCAGGTTCAGGTCCCAGTCATGTCTTGCAGTGGCTCAAGTCTCAGTGACTGCTGCCACATCCACTGCTCCCTCAGTTAGCATCACCTGGAGCTCAGGCATTTTATTGCCCAAGCTCCTGGCATTTAGCAGGACTACCTTCCACCCTTTCCCTATAGTTCCATTTCCCTGCTCATGTTCCCATGGGGATTCTGTTTTCCCTGGTCTGTATTTTGCCAGTCGGCCTTTCCTGCAATCCTCCTGGTCCCCAGGGGGTGGAGACAGCCCCTCCTTTATTGGCACCCCTTGACAGCCTTTTCTCCCATCCCACCCCTTTCACAAGTTTAAACCCCACTTTTCACCAATGAACCTCTATTTTCAACTTAAGGATTCCTCCCTCCAAATTGAGATGTAGTCTATCTCTAGCATACAGCCCTTATCCTCCCAGGTCTCCCCCCAATCCCCCATCAACCCATACCCTCTGGCCTCACACCACCCTGAGCCACTGGTTTATCTCCTAATTTTCCTTTGTGTTCCCCACTAGCCCTTGGCACTGGCAGGATTTCTGAAAAGGAAACTGTGCATCCTATGTCATGACAGACCCTGGCAAGCTCCCTGAATCTTGCCTGTATCTCTAGCTCGCTATTTCCTTAATGTCATTTGTACCCAGGTGGACCAGTATGTCTGGGATACCCCATAATCCTTGCCAGCTGATATACCTCGTGCTTAGCCCTGTGCACTGTTAGTCCAGGGCAGCATCTTGTTCTAACTGGCCAGGCTTCTCCCTCCCTATCCCATTTGATACCCTGATCATAGAATCCCCAGCAGGAGCTCTGACCACTCCTTTTCCTCCATTCCTCCCCTTCCATGTCCTCATCCTTTCTACAGGCCCCTCCACCCAGCTGGCTCCGTGTTCCTCCCCTTTCTGGGTGCCACATGCCGCCCTCCTCTCCAATCCTATGCTCTCCCTCCTGAGTATCCTTCTGTTCCTTCTATCACCCCTCACTGCTCGCAACTGGTCCTTCTCCCCCATCTGCTAAACTAGCCTGGCTCATCCTCCCTTTCTTCCTGTCTCCATTTAGTTCCTCCTTGCTAGTCGCTCCCCTGGCCTAAACCCTCAGCTCCTTTACTGATTCCTCCTTGTACTTCTGGTCCTTCTCCTTTACCTTTCCTCCCAACTGGTCCTTCTCCTTGTGCTTTCCTCCTCTGGAAGGAGAGGCTGGCGATGTACTCTAGAGCCAAGATGCAAGGTTTATTAGCCACAGTTGGAGCAAACAGAAAAGACTTAGCATTCACTAACACTATACACATCAGAAGGAGTGAATAAAGTTACGGGACCACAAACTGGCACCACTAATGTCCTACAAAAGTCCAGGTTATTCAAGTCTTAAAGGTGTAGTGATCCGATGCACCAAGCTTGGGTTTCTAGTATTTTGGTCGGCTGACTGCTGAGGGTGAACCCTAAGGAACTGCTTCCTACACAGGCCATAAAATGGGGCGTCCCTAGTGAACCAAAAACCAAGTAAAACACTGTAGGCCTCCTGGCCCTGGGAAGAAGGTGACTCCTGTGTAGCTGAGGCAACGCTCGACAGGGCAGCACCTGTCGAGGATGGGTGTTGACACCAGGTTGTAGGGGAAGAGAACCCCTCTGGAGATGTTGGCTGTGGTGACCTCGGGCAGGTGATCTCTAGTCGAGAAAGGATGCTGGGTGTGATGATCCACTGGACAACCTCTAGGCAGGTCCCAGGAACCCTTACCACCTTACCCCTGCAGCTTCAGAATCTGACAATCTTAGGTGTGACCTCCTGATGCATCAATGGAACACGAGCCACCTATGGGCAGTACAATCAAGAGTGTGGCGACCCTTGGTGTGGCCTCTTGCATGGGCCACTGGTACTTATGCCACCTCAGGGAATGGGGCACAGAGCCTGATAATCCTCAGCAAGGCCTTGGTATAGGCCACGGTACTGTTGCCACCTTAGGACAATGTCTATTCAGGAGAATGGGCAGCGTGACTCGAGTTCGTGATAACTTAAGTCACTTAAGTTACGAGCCGGGCGGCCCCTAATCTGACTCACTTTGTGGGCCCTAGCTACCAGCTGGTTACCACTTACGACCTGCAACTCAAACCTGGGGCATCGTGCAAACACTTGGAGTTGTTGGAGGTCATTGGAAGTGGGTGCAGGTGATACTGGGCTTCCGGGGACCTTTCCTGGGTCAAAGAAGAGACACCGGAAGACTTCTGGATGAGGTGTGAGGTGTGTCAGGAGCTTGGAACAGAACAAAAATTAAAAACCTGAAAGGCAATTCCCCCTTGTATGACTGAATCCCTGCCATTTGGGATGGGGTGGCTCCAAATGTCTTCAGAGAGTAGCAGTAGGCAAGTGCAGTAATCAATTTCTCAGGGCAGTGCAGTCACACAGGGCAATTGAGAAAATAAGGCAGTGCAGTCATTTAAACTCCTCAATTGAATACAGCAGTTCAGTCATAGCAAGCAGTTCAACAATTTAAAACAGTTTGATTGAATACAGCAGTTCAGACACAGCAAGCAGTGGGTCCAGGCAATCATACCTCTTAACCTCCCTCATCACAGGGCAGGGACAAATGACCAAAATCAGGAAGACATCAGATAAAACAGTAATATTAGTCCCAGAAGCTGTATACCACATGTTTCTTAGTGTGTTTGGCATTTTCTTCATGAGAATGAGACTGTAACATCAATGGCTGGCATTATTCCGTGATCCCAATCCCTATTCTTTAGTGCCAGAAATCCCTGACTTAGAGGGACAGAATAAATTTCTGAGGCAAAATAAGGGACATCCCTGGAAATCAGGAACAGCTGAGGGGTAGGCAAGGAACAGGAAGTTGCAGACAGATAAAGAAAATACAGTTTGCTTCATGGGCATTGAGACAGTTTGATGACCCACCCCTTCTGAATATGGAGGCCAGGGTACCTAGTGTCTCTGTCCCAGCTATGGGCTGCCACACCTTCTACTATGTGGACAAAGGACTAAGTTTTCCATTACTTGGGCTTAGATTACCCTAGAACTCTGAGCAAAGCATGCAATAAGGCTCTGCCAGGCTTTTAGTAATTAGCTTCTACAGCTAAACAATTAGAAATGCAGCAGAAAATGCACATTCTCACCAATAATACTTTGACCTGGCTTTACCTAGCACTTCTTTGATTCTTGGCTAAGAGGGAGTGCCCAAGTCTCTCCATATGGAGCACAGACTGCCTAGAATAAGTTAAACTAGAAGAGATTCTTTCAAGGTGGAGTTCACAAGCACCTTTAACCTTGGTCCAACAATTATTTGGTTTGAACCCCTCTAGCTTCTGCCTTTTGGTTCTTATTTCTGTCTCTGTCTCTATACAATTGGACAAGGCAGCAGCTTTCCTGCACCCAGGGAGGGGTACAATGGAAGCAATTTAACAATTCTAAACAATAATTACACAGTGCAACAATACAATTGCTAAACAAGAGGGAGATTGCCATCCAATCCTCTATCATCTCAGTCGTTGACTATGGCTTAGTTATATACGGATCTGCCACTACTACAGCACTTAGTCGCATTACAACATCCTAAATAAGGCCTGTCGGCTGCTCACTGGTACACATTGTCGAACCCACACATGTGAACTCTATGCTGACTCAGGTTGGTTGCAACTCTCAAACCGGATAAAGCACCTTACCTGCCTGATGGCGAAAAAATCCATTCTGGGCCTCACCACCTTGTATCCAAGACCTGTTCTGCCCAAGCACTAGCACCCATTTTACCAGAAGATCAGAACACCAGCCTCTCCAAGTCCCCTAGATGCCGAACTTCTCAGGGACAAAGATCATTTGCCTATCGTACCTCAGCTAGCTAAATGCTCTCAGCACTCATATTACTGCCTCCACCTCTCTAGGTATTTTCAAATCAAGGCTGTTCTCTCACCTTACCACCTCCAGCTCCTGTGACTGCCCTCATTAAACCTCCTATTTTCTCACTACCCACCCTGTTCCGTTATTTGACAAAGACATGTTTGGGAAACCTTTTCTCCTGCTATTGTCTGCTCCCACACCTTTCACTTACTCTCTCTCTGTTCTGGACTTTTTCCTATTTGTTTCTCCTAATCTGGCATGACCTCTTTCTTGTAATAATAATGTGATTATTGATATCTCATGTCCTTTTGCACAAATGATTTGATATGTATTTGTATATGTTTTCTCGCTCTTGACACAGCACAAATTGTTGTGTTATCTATGTAACCTTTTGTACTGTACCTAACTGATGTGGAACCTTTGTAAAGAGCCTCTGGCTCAAAGGTAGTAATTCCTAGAACAATAAACTAAAAAAAACTAAAACAAACAATCCTTCCCTGGCTGGAGCAGGTCTAGCTAGGACTAATTATTAAAGGAAATGCTGGCCAACAGCCTACTCACCACTGGAGTTCAACCAAGACTTCTGTACTCTGGGGAGTGCACAACCAGAAAGGAGTGATAAGGCATCTTCTCCTGGAGACTGCTGCATGAAAGTTGAGCTGGGTCTGTTTCCTACCAAATAAACTGACTCGACACACTGGGGACCGACTAGATGGCAGATTTCTGCAAAAATGACCCAGGCTGCTACTGGGGATCTTCTGGAGGAGTTACACCAAAGGGACCCAGGGATTCACTTCAACCTCCTAACAGGGAAGCTGACATCCATTGCCTTGCTGTCCTTCACCCTCCCTGGTCAAATCTTTCTCCCTCCCTCCAGCCTGGCAGAACCTACTCTAGGCTGAGGCAGTCCTGGCTATCTGCCAGGGATTGGCTCCTCCATCCAGAGGTCAGCCTCCTGAAGCTGGGTCAGTGACTTAAAAAAAAAAAGAAATCTCCAGATTTGAATCTACCCTGTCCACAGTGATTGGGTGAGAGGCCTCAGCCTGGCTTCCTTCTCCACTGGGGACAGGAATATTCCAACTGGTTTGGCTGGCTGGGTGTCGGTCTTGAGCAGGGGAAGGGGAGGAAAAAAAGGTTTTCTTTAAAACCTAAATTTAGACTACTAGGACTGTCTGCTGGAGTTGGGTCTGTTCTGTGTTTCAGAGGGTAACAAAGCTTTTCAAGGGTTCCCTTTAAGCTACCAGGTCCCATAACTGTCTGACCCTCATATCTCTGAGGATCCTCTATTTCTGTGGTGATCCCAATTTCCCTAGGGCACTACAGATTCAGGCCTGCCTAACAATACATGTCCTCATGTATTTCCCAAATTTTACCTTCTGAATCTTAAACTTTTGACAGTTCTATCCATAAACAATGACATATTCCTCACCCGTGCAATGGTAGCAAAACATTCGTAACAGCCTACAGATTATAAACTTTAAATCCTTAATTCCATGTTTTCCTACTTATAAATATTATGGTAGTGGTTTTCTCAGTGTATGAGAAAACATTTATGACTCCTTGCATCTTTAAAGCTCTGATTTACATCTTAGAACATCTCAATAAACCATATTTACAACTGGGCAGTGGTCTTGGCTCTTCTTTCATTTTTCCACTTGTATGTGGACACCCTTTGTACTGCTTCAGTCACATATCTCTGAGGGTACCCCAAAGTTTGACCTCTGGGATCTATGTTGAGGGGCTCTGCAGCAGCGGCTACTGAGAGTGTGACACCATTGGATACAGCCATGGGGTTAGTAGTGGGTGGGAAATGACTCTGGGGTGTTTCCTCAGTTGGGAGTAGTTCCCACCTCTCCTCCAGATTACTGTCCAGGAGGTGACTTCAGATGGTGGAGCAGCTCTGAAGATGCAGGGTTTAAGTCTGTTGTGATGAACAATCTGTGGCTGCTTCCTGCCAGACTCCTCTTGGATCTTGTAAACAGGTAAGTCCGAGAACGGATCTGAGCAATCAAATATGGTTCTGACTCCATTTGACATCCAGCTTATGGCAGCGAGTCTTTCTTAATGGTACCTTTCACTGATGGCCAGAGGCATTGCGTGGGCTTGGACATCATAGTTTGCTTTCTGTCATTCCCGCTCTTTCTCCATGATTTGTTCCACTATTTTTCCAGCATCTCCTAATCGTTGATGGTGCTCAGTCACCCACTCAGTAGTGGTATGGAGGGGTTTCACTGGGTTTGGTTTACATCTAGAACCAAGTCCATGGGGAGTCTTCCATGATGACCAAACATCAAATAGTATGGTGAGTACCCAGTGCTGCTGTGAGGTTGTGTTATTGTAGAGGTACACTAGCTTTGAGAGAATTCTTGGCCAGTGCAGTCGCTGAGACTCTGGTAGGGTTCTGAGCATGTCAAGGATAGTCCGATTGACCCTCTCATAGAGCCCATTGCCCTGAGGGTGATAGGCAGTGGTGTGGATCTTTTGCCCTCCATACAAGGCACACAGTTCTTTAAACAAGTGAGACTCAAATGCTGAACCTTGATCAGTCAGGATTTTGGTAGGGTGACCATAGGGTTGAACAAACTGCCTCCAGAACTTTTCAGCAGTGGTTGGGCTAAAGATCATGGACAGGCACAGCAATGACAAACTTTGAATAGTGATCCATCATGGTGGGAATGTAGTTTAGGCCATCCCCACTGGGGTCTACTTTAAGATGGTCCAGGCCACCAGCTCAAGGGGTACATGAACAGTGATCGGATGTAATGGGGCTCTTTGATCTTGCCCAGTGCTCGCTTGAGGAACACATGTTGGGCATTTGTCACACCACTCTTGGATTTCCTCAAGCATCCCAACCTAATAGAATCTGGTTCTCATATGAGCCTCTGTCTTTTGCAGCCAAAGTGTCAGATTTGTCATGATATGCCTCTAGGGCAACATCTGCAGCTTCATGAGGGAGGACGACTTGTCAAACTTGGTCATGTGTCTTTGAGTCAGTGATGGTGTGGATAATCCTTCTATCCACAACTGTCATATGAGTCACATGTCGCCACAGTTTCAAGTTCTGGGTCAACATGCTTTCTGTCTCCACAGGTAGGGTCTGCTGGTTACTAATGAAGGCCTTTAGCTGTCGGGTCACTGGACTGTGATCTTGGATCTGCTGCCATAAGTCAGGGGTTTCCTTTAATGTCTCGGGCTTGTCGTCTTCCAGTGCTTCTGCAGTTGCAGCAGGGCAGACAGCTGTGGGAAGCTATGCAGCAGCTTGTACCACCTCCGTAGGATCTGGAGAAAGGAGGCATCTCTAGAACTTCTCTGTGGTTGTCATTCTCCTCCATCTCGTCTTGGGTGGGTAACCTCGACAGGGCATCAGCATTTGCATTGGATTTACCAGCATGGTACTTGATTGTAAAATTCTAGTTGGCAAGTCTTGAGGCCACTTCTGCTCATGTGCTTCCAGTCATGCAGTGTTCAGATGAGCAAGGGGTTGTTGTCAGTGTAGACTGTGAAGGTGTGGATGGCTAGGTAGCTTTGAATTTTCAGTGACAGCCCACACTAGAGCAAGGAATTCCAGCTTGAAGGAGTCAGCAATCATCATTCCATTCAGCTCCATGGAGCCCACGGCTTGTATAAGCGATGACCCTCTCAACTCCATCCTGGTCCTGGGAGAGGACAGCCCCTAGCCCTCAATTGCTGGCATCAGTAAATAATTTGAAGGGAAGTTGATAATCCGGATAGGTAAGTACTGGAGCTTGGATCAATGTTGCTTTTAGACTGTTGAAGGACTCCTGCTGGGCTGAACTCCACTGCACTGGACTACTTTTGTGCAGTTGCTTTGTTCCCCTGAGCAAATCATGCAGTGGGGCAGCTACCTGGGCAAATTTATGGACAAACTGCTGGTAGTACCCTATGAACCCCAAGAATCTCCTTACATTCTGGACTGTGACTGGAGTTGGCCACTCCTGCACTGCTTGAATCTTGTCTGGGTCTGGCCACACTCCATGCTTAGATACAACATGCCCCAGGTAGTGAACTTTTCTTTGAGCAGGTAACACTTTGATGGTTTGACCTTGAGCCCATAGTCAGCTAAGCAGATAAGAACAGTTTTGAGGTGCTGCAGGTGCTCAGAATAGGTTTTAGAGTAAATGATGATGTCATCCAAGTAGAGGAGGACCATGTCCAAATTATAGCTCCCCAAGCAGTGTTCCACTAGTCGCTGAAAGGTCCCGGGCATTACACAATCCAAATGGCATTCAAGTAAATTCATAGAGGCCCTTGGGGTCACAAACGCAAACTTCTCCCTGTCCTCTGGTGCAAGGGAACTTGCCAGTAGCCACTAGCCAAGTCTAGGGTTGAAAACAGGGATGCTGATTTCAATGCTGCTAGGGAATCCTCTATCCATGGTAATGGGTAAGCATCCTTGTCGTCACTTGGTTCAGCTTCCGATAGTCAACACAGAAGTGAATTTGCCCATCCTTTTTCTTGACCAGTACTATTGGAGCAGCCATGGGCTGTGACTCTCGGTGATGACATTGGTATCCTTCATCTCCTGGAGCATGGTTTCACTGGCTGGTACAGTGCAGGTGGAATAAGTGGGAATCGTTTTCTGATGCGTGGGTGCTGTCCTGTGACTATGCTGGTGCTGCGTTCTTGGTACACCCAAAGTCAAGGGGTGATTGGAAAGACTCTCTCTAGGATCTCTAACATCAACAGCAACCCCTGTTTGTCTTCTTCAGGGGTTTCTTTGGTGCTCAAGTCAATTTCCTCAAGCCAGCTCTTGACATCTGCTCCTTCAGGGCCTACAGCTCCATTTAATTGAAAGACATTCTCTCCATGGTCTGCTGAGGGTTCAATTATGTCATCGCTCGGATCTTTATCAACCAGGCCACAGGCTGATTCTGGTATAGCTTAACAGGAGTTGTGCCATAGTTCAAGATGCGGATGGGGACCTGCCCTTGCTAACTGTTGTGAGACTCCATGTGACAATCACTGGCTTCTCCCCTGTGGCACTGAGTGGTTCAACTACAGCCACATAGTCCTTGCCTTGCAGTCTCACCTTGGCTTTGCACAGCAGTATGGTCTCTGTACCTGGGTCCAGTCTTACTGGCTGGGCATCAAGAATCCGTATTTTCTCAATTTCTCCCTCAGCATTGACGAACCACTGGTGACACTGCAATTTATTGATTGTGTGCTGCCAGGCCTTCTTGATGGCTTTTGGGAGCTGTGCTGCTTGCTTCGGAGGCATCCAGTAATTCTTCATGACAATTGTCCAGTACATTCATCCCCAAGATCACTGGAGGAGGTTGTCATCATCAGTTTGGTTAATGATGACCTCTTGTTGTGGGTAAACCTTATCTCCTAGCTGAATGTCCATTTCCTGGTAGCCCATGTAGGGATACTCATTCCATTGCCTGCAATCAGGATGAGGCAAGTCTTGGAGGGCATCTTAGTTGGTCTTGGGTCCAGTGCTTGAGGAAATGGCAGCCTTGAATAGTGGTGACTTGGTAGCGGTGTCCAGAAGTGCTGTAAAGGTGATACCATTGAGTATGATGGGAACAGTCAGGCACCTCCCTACGTACTTTGACCATTCCAGGTTTGGGTTTGGACCTAGGAGCTTTCTTCCCGAGGGTTGGTCCACTGCCTCAGGGACACCTGTTTAATGACACAGAAACTTCTCCTTCCTGGATACACTGTAATTCCACATGGCCACTGATGCCACAGTGCCTGCAGATAGGTCATCCATGATTGTCGAACCGGGTCAGTGGGTCCCTGGCCCATGCTCTTTGATCCAGTCTTGCTGGGTGTTGGAGATAGTCCATAGAATACCCCAGGCCCCAGCTGCTCTGGAGGTCTTGTACAACTCGGCAAACTTCTGCTAGTCTTTGCAGACATGGTCTCCAGCTGGTGGGACATCTCTCTGGTACTGTCTCTTGCCTGGTCATTCAGCCAGTCTCTGGGCTTGAGTGACCTGATGGTACACTTATTCTTTATCCCGCCTTGGGTAGGAGTCATGTTCTAACCAATCTGGTAGATACTCTTTTTCCTGGCTGAACCCTTTCTCTGCCCTCCATCTAGTGAAGGCATTGCAAGACAAGCAGGGTTCAGACATTGGACCCCAGTGACCATGGCTCCAGCGACACTGGCCATCTGCTGGAAGGCCACCATCTCTTCCTCAAGTTGTCCAGAGCCTAGGACTTCTATGGCTTCCTCTTTGAAGTCTACAAACATTGCATCTGGGTTTTGGCAGTGCAACATCTGCAGTTCTGAAGTAGAAGCTCTCCCAGGCCCCTCGATGAACTGCTCTATCAATACTTGGTCTGGGTCATGGTCCTCACTCAGGTCTCATTTTCACAGGGCCTGGTGTGCCTCCTGCAGGCTCAGGCAATCTCCGTAGTGTCTCCCGGGGCCCTGTGTGCGAGAGAAGAATTTCATTTTGAGGTCTGAGATGCTCCACTTGTTGAAGATGTCCTTAGCTGGGTCAGGATCCATTCAGCAGTGTCCTTGTCCATCTGACCAGCTTTCAACTTCCTGTTTGGCAGCTTCTCCCAGTTGCCCAATGAGGATTTCCACTCTGTTGCTCTGGCACTTGGTAGAGATGGAACATAGCCTGCAGCTTAACAAAGAAGTCGGTGAGGTTGCATGGTGCTTGAGCTCAGTCCCCATGTACCTTGGTAGCCATGGTGCCCAGTAATAAGGCATCATTATTGGGGTGGTTGAACTGAAGGTGAGGATGATGCTGTGGCTCCTTCAGTATCTGAAGGCATCTTGGGTTGGAGATGCTCTGGCTTTGGGCTCCTTGTTGACTCTGATCCTGTCGACTATGCCAAGTTTTTGTGGTGGACGAGCTGTGGTGGTTAGTATCCTATAATTTAGGGTGATGCCAGATAAATCTGGAAGGAGAGGCTGGAAACGTACTCTAGAGCCAAGATGCAAGGTTTGTTAGCCACAGTTGGAGCACACAGAAAAGACTTAGCATTCACTAACACTATACACAATGAGAAAGAGTGAATAAAGTTACTGGGACCACAAACTGGCTCACTAGTGTCCTACAAAGTCCAGGTTACTCAAGTCTTAAAGGTGTAGTAATCTGATGCACCAAGCTTGGGTTTCTAGTATTCTGGTTGGCTGACTGCTGAGGGTGAACCCAAGGAAGCGTTTCCTACACAGGTCATAAAATGAGGTGTCCCCAGTGAACCAAAACCAAGTAAAACACTGTAGGTCCTGGCCCTGGGAAGAAGATGACTCCTGGTGTCACTGAGGCAACGTCGACAGGCAGCACCTGGTCAAGGATGGTGTTGCTGCCAGGTTATGGGAAGAGAACCTCCTCTGGGGATGTTGGCTGTGGTGACCTCGGCAGGTGATCTCCAGTCAAGGAATGGATGCAGGGTGCGATGATCCACTGGACAACCTCTGGACAGGTCCCAGGAACCCTTACCACCTCACCCCTGCAGCTTCAGAATCTGACAATCTTCAGTGTGACCTCTTAATGCATCAATGGAACACGAGCCACATATGGGCAGTACAATCAAGAGTGTAGTGACCCTTGGTGTGGCCCTGGTGGACACCAGTACTTATGCCACCTCAGGGAAAGGGCACAGAGCATGGCAATCCTCAGCAAGGCCTTGGTATAGCCACGGTACTGTTGCCACCTTGGGACAATGTCTATTCGGAGAATGGGCAACATGACTCTGAGTTCAGCAGATGACTTAAGTCCCTCAAGCTAGAGCTGGGGTGGCCCCTAATCTGACTCACTTTGGTGGTCCCTAGCTACCAGATGGCTACCACTTATGACCCACAATTTGACCCTGGGGTGTCGTGGCAACACTTGGAGTTGTTGGAGGTCATTGGAAGTGGTGCAGGTGATACTGGGCTTCCCAGGGACCATTCCTGGGTCAGAGAAGAGACACCAGAGGACTTCTGGATGAGGTGTGAGGTGTGTGCAGGAGCCTGGAACAGAACAAAATTTAAAACCTAAAAGGCAAATCCCCCTTGTATGACCAAGAGCCCTGCCATTTGGGATGGGGAGGCCCCAAATGTCTTCAGAGGGAGTAGCAGTAGGCAAGTGCAGTAATCAATTCCTCAGGGCAGTGCAGTTACACAGAACAATTGAGAAAATAAGGCAGTGCAGTCATTTAAACTCCTCAATTGAATATAGCAGTTCAGTCATAGCAAGCAGTTCAACAATTTAAAACAGTTTGATTGAATACAGCAGTTCAGACACAGCAAGCAGTGGGTCCAGGCAACCATACCTCTTAACCTGCCTCATCACAGGGTAGGGTCAAATGACCAAAATCAGGAACACATCAGATAAAACAGTAATATTAGTCCTGGTAGCTGTATACCACATGTTTCTTAGTGTGAATAGCATTTTCTTAATGAGAATGAGACTGTAACATCAATGGCTGGCATTGTTCTGTGATCCCAATCCCTACTCTATAGTGCCAGAAATGCCAGACTTAGGAGGGACAGAATAAATTTCTGAGGCAAAATCAGTAACAGCTGACGGTAGGCAAGGAACAGGAAATTGCAGGCAGATAAAGAAAATATAGTTTGTTTCATGGGCATTGAGACAGTTTGATGACCCACCCCTTCTGAATATGGAGGCCAGGGTACCTAGTGTCTCTGTCCAGCTATGGGCTGCCACACCTTCTACTATGTGGACAAAGGACTAAGTTTTTCCATTACTTGGGCTTAGATTACCCTAGAACTCTGAGCAAAGCATGTAATAAGGCTCTGCCAGGCTTTTAGTAATTAGCTTCTTACAGCTAAACAATTAGAAATGCAGCAGAAAATGCACTTCACTAATAATGCTTTGACCTGGCTTTACCTAGCACTTCTTTGATTCTTGGATAAGAGGAGTGCCCAAGTCTCTATATGGAGCACAGACTGCCTAGAATAAGTTAAACTAGCAGAGATTCTTTCAAGGTAGGAGTTCACAAACACCTTTAATCTTGGTCCAACAATTATTTGGTTTAAACCCCTCTAGCTTCTGCCTTTTGGTTCTTATTTCTCTCTCTGTCTCTATACAATTGGACAAGGTAGCAGCTTTCCTGCACCAGTGGGTACAATGGAAGCAATTTAACAATTATAAACAATAATTACACAGTGCAACAATACAATTACTAAAACAATCCCTTCCCCTGGCTGGAGCAGGTCTAGCTAGGATTAATTATTTAAGGAAATGCTGGCCAACAGCTTACTCCACCACTGGAGTTCAGCCGGGACTTCTATACTCTGGGGAGTGCACAACCAGAAAGGAGTGATAAGGCATCTTCTCTTGGAGACTGCTGCATGAAAGGTGCACTGGTCTGTTTCACGCCAAATGAACTGACTCGACACACTGGGGACCTGACTAGATGGCAGATTTCTGCAAAACTGACTGAGGCTGCTATTGGGGATCTTCTGAGGGAGTTACACCAAAGGGACCCAGGGATTTGCTTTAACCTCCTAACAGGAAGCCGACATCCATTGCCTTGCTGTCCTTCACCCTCCTGGTCAAACTCTTTCTCCCTCCCTCCAGCCTGGCAGAGCCTACTCTAGGCTGGGGCAGTCCTGGCTACCTGCCAGGGGATTGGCCTCATCCAGAGGTCAGCATCCTGAAGCTGGGTCAGTGGCTTAAAAAATCTCCAGATTTTATCTACCCTGGCCACAGGGATTGGGTGAGATGCCTCAGTCTGGCTTCCTTCTCCACTGGGGACAGGAATGTTGCCCAACTGATTTGGCTGGCTGGGTGTCAGTCTTGAGCAGGGGAAGGGGAGGAAAGGAAAAATGGTTTCTTTAAAACCCTGAATTTAGACTACTAGGACTGTCTGCTGGAGTTGAGCCTGTTCTGTGTTTCAGAGGGTTGCCAAAGCTTTTCAAGGGTTCCCCATTAAGCTGCCAGGGTCCCCATAACTGTCTGACCCCTCATATTTCTGAGGATCCCTTATTTTCTGTGGTGCTCCAAATCTCCTAGGGCACACATATCTGTTCTCACTTTTCATGATCTGGAAAGGCCCATGACCAACTGCAGCAGTTGCAGATACAAAACAGCCTGCCTCATCACCTGCTTGAAGCTGGAAGTTGTCACCCAATGGAACTCCACTTTATATATGGCAGAGAGGTTGTATGAACAATACAAAGCCATCTCAGAATATCTTGTGATGCACACTAGCCATGACAGTTCCGGGGCCTCCATGTCTATGATGACTGAACAGTGGCACCTCATGGACTCTGTAATAACAATTCTGTGGCCTTTTGAACATACCACACAGGCAGTGAGTGGCGATTCTGCCTGCATTAGCCAATCAATTCCACTGCTGCAGGTGCTGAGGCAGACATTGGTGAATGTACAGCATGGCCTTGATGTTGCCAGAGACAGTGGTAGCAGTATGTTGCTGCAACACATGCTGACAGTATTCAACCAAAATCATCATATTGTGAGCATTTAGCATAGTGACAACTTTGCCATAGCAACAATGCTGGACCCACGATACAAATGTAGAATTGCATCAGTACTGGAGAGGGCCTGGGCAGGTAAAAAATATCAGTGGTCAACTGGTGCGCTTGGTTCATGGGGCACAAGTCACGAGCCAAGGTCAGCAAACTCAGCAGCATAATCCATTTGAAGGTGTACCTGGAGGACCATCAAGCATATCCTGCAAGGGAAGGGACTGCAGTTCCAGGTGGTCTGTCATCCAAAGTGACTGGTGTCAACCCACTTTTGGAGGCTTTGTCCCAAGTGGGGAATTGTGAAATAAATGATTCAGGAGGACATGATGATGCATCAACCACTGGACTTAGTGTGGCACAGAGAATGGTTGAGTTATATTTGTCTGAAAAATAGGCATCTGATAATAACTAATGATTCTCTTTTGTACTGAAGTGGAAAGGTCAGTGAATGGCCAGAGCTGACTGCAGTAGACTGAAGTAACTCACATGCCCATCCTCCAGTGTAAGTGTTGAGAGGGTATTCAGCTCAGCAGGTGCAACAGTCAGGATCATCAGACAAACCTGTCTCCTGCAAATATTGTTTGCTAACATTCGACTAAAATGAATGAGAGGCACATACCAGCACAGACTGCAACCTCAGTATTCATACCCTGGCCTAGCATGGTGTGTTTTAGTGATGTGGAAATGGACCATCCTGGTGGCACTGGCAGTGCCTACTATCTGACCCACCACTGACATAGATGATGACACAATGGACAAAGAATTTCCCAGTGGTCAGACTTCAGACATAGATGACTGTGAGGGCAGCTTTCTTTATGAGGATGATGATGTGGTTAATGTTGTCAGGTTTTAACTGAAGTTGTTAAAAGCGGAGTGCCCCCAGACCACCACCACTGGGACTGATGTTAGCCACTGCCACCACTGAGCATGAGTCTGTCCGCTCCCCAGATCACCACCAGGATTGATGTTAGCCACTGCCACCACTAAGCATGAGTCTGTCCACCGTCCCAGACCACCACCACCACCGGACTGATGTTAGCCACTGCAACCACTGAGCATGAGTCTGTCTGCCCCTGGACCACCACCATCAGCAGGACTGATGTTAGCCACTGTCACCACTGAGCATGAGTCTGTCCACACCCCGGACCACCACCACCAGGACTGATGTTAGCCACTGCCACCACTGAGCATGAGTCCATCCACCCCAGACCACCACCACTGGGACTGCTGTTAGCCACTGCCAGCACTGAGCATGAGTCTATCTGCCTCCCAGACCACCACCACTGGGACTGATGTTAGCCACTGCCACCACCACCAGATGCAGGAAGATATAACAGAAACTGTCATCATGTGCTGCAGCTATCACCACTAGCACCCACCACCAGTGTCATTCAGACAATATTTCCCCATTACAGTTATATTTACCATGCCACGAGCAGAGGGAATCGAACAGGAGACCACATCCATCAGCCACAGGCACAAAGCTTCTTAATATTTAAACCATAAAGTGAGTATGTGTACTAATGTTTCTTATGCTATTTAACTTCCTTTAGTTGTATGTTTTGTTTTCTGTAGCTTTTCAGAGCTGCAATGGTCAAACACATATGGCACACTTATTTTGTTTTTTACAGGTTAACAAAGAAACTCTCCTTGCTGAAACTCAGTAGGAATGGTACTGCAGCTGTACCATACAGAGGAACCTATGGAATATCCATTTAAAATCCATTCTGGTAAGTATGAAGATTTTATTTCATCCGTTTCATTGTTTTGGAACGACTGCAGCAAATGCGACTGAGTATGATTCATAAACTAGGTGACATGTGTGAGTCACCAAACTATTTCTGTAAGATATTATTCATGCACTGTATTCTGAACTTGCAGCTGTGCAGCTCTGACCATGACAGTGTTGAAAAAGTTGCACACAGGTTGTGTTAATTAACAAGATGTAGGTTTTGAGATGTAACTTGACGAGATTGAGAACCAGGGACAAATTACAATTAAGTTGTGAAGTCATTCATTTCTTTTATAGGAAACTTCCAGATGCTTTGTTGTTCTGTGAAAGTGGCCTTATCTGAACAAGTTCTTCAACATCAGGCCCTCCCGGCTGGGGCACACACACAACATGTAGAAGTCGTTTCATTGTAAGACCATGACCATCATTAACAACCAGACTCGAGAAGAATGCAGATGAAATCTGGAAGAAGTAACAAAATAAGAAACCGTTACAGACAAACCTGCAAATATGTTTTCCCACACCCCAAAAAAATACTTACCTTCATGTGCTTGAGAGTTATCCATTTCAAATTTCTATGCAAAAGTTCTCATCGAGCACTGGAATGTGCACACCAACAGTATCTGTGACCTGCGATACAGAACAATACCATGAGTACATGTCCATGTCAATCGCTCTCACCTACAAAAATACACAATATATATATATATATATATATATATATATATATATATATATATCCAACTCACCAAGGCTACTATTAGTGTACAGACAAAGGCACCCTTCCATCCAGTTGAGATGATCACATTGCATTTGCTAGATTCAGAGCACATTGGACCAGCAACAGTTCGCTCACGGTCATCATTTTATTCTGAGGGACTTTGTATGTTCTGAACACTCCCATTTCACTCTGTTACCACTTGTCAATTATCTGGACACAAGGCGGATGAATTATGGGCATGCAGAAAAAAATTTGGGGACTCTGTGCCACCGCTGCATGGATGACTGAGTGCACCATTAATTCTGGGGACTTTGTGTGCTGAAATGATCCCATTTCACTCTGTTACCACTTGTCAATTTTCTGAACACAAGGCAGATACATTTTAGGCATGTACAAAAATCTGGGACTCTGTGCCACCATTGCATGGATGACTGAGTGTGCCATTAATTCTGGGGACTTTGTATGTGCTGAAACACTTCCATTTCACTCTGTTACCACTTGTCAATTTTCTGGACAAAGGGGATTCATTTTGGGCATGCAGAAAAAATTTGGAGACTATGTGCCACCACTGCACACATGACTGAGTGCGCCATTAATTCTGAGGTACTTTGTATGTGCCAAACACTCTCATTTCACTCTGTTATGACTTGTCAATTTTCTGGACACAAGTCAGATTCATTTTGGGCATGCAGAAAAAATCTGAGGACTCTGTGCCACCACTGCACGCATGACTGAGTGCGCCATTAATTCTGGGGACTTTGTATGTGATAAAATGATCCCATTTCACTCTGTTACCACTTGTCAATTTTCTGGACATAAAGGGATGCATTTTGGACATGCGAAAACTCTAGGGACTCTGTGCCACCACTGCACACATGACTGAGTGCGCCATTAATTATGGGGACTTTGTATGTGCTGAAACAATTCCATTTCACTCTGTTACCACTTGTCAATTTTCTGGACACAAGGTGGATGCATTTTGTGTTGTGTGATTGTGAGCTCATGATGTCATATTGATGTTATTAATTAAAACAGCATTGCAAGAATGTGGTGACAATTTTGAACTGTACTTTTATGCTAGTTTAGATTGCCAGCCACTAGTTACCTCCGAGTCATGACTTGAATGATACACTTCTTTCACAATTTCTGTGCTTTACTTAGTTGACTACTTTTTTTGTCATCTATGAAAAAAATGAACACACCTTTCAATATTGTTATGACCAGATTTGTATTTATTTGCAGCTGCTTTTCAATGAATATTGTTCTGTGGGGTCATAAAACACTGCCTGCTGCATAGCTGTTAATTTACAACAGAAGTGATATATAACAACTAACTGATGTGATGAAGAAAAGCAGCAGAAAATACTGACAAAAGCCTGGTCAGCACCATATTAAAAGGAATGCTCCTTTCATTATTTCACACATGAAAAAGGTAGTACAGCAGACTTAAACACTGGAAATTATAGTATCATACGAGTCAGGATGTAAGTAAAGGAAGTTGCAACATACTGTAGCATTAAAAAATATAGGTCAGAGTTCTCAACAGATTGTTGTACTGCTGCTTTGCAGAGATTCATCACATTACATAGTTATGGTGTTGCACCTAACCTAATATGTAGAAAGGTTACTTCCAGCGGAATCTTTCTTGCTCCACATAGTTGAATACATTTCTATGAAAACCACCCATAATTTCATTACAGTGTGTCACATCATGGAGGAATTCCCATTCAGAAAAGCCACCCAAATTCTGCCCCAGCAACTTTAGGACATGATGCCGGGGAAGCGCAGGTGTATGCTCCACTATAGTGAATGTCCATCAGCTATCTGAATGTTTCTTTATGTTATAAGGTTCACTTTGTGGTGAAATGTGGGCACGCTTCCACTAACAAGGCTCTTGTTAGTGGAAACGTGTCCACACATTTCACCACAAACTGACCATTATAACATAAAGAAACATTGAGAAAGCTGCCAGACAATCAGACATTCACTATAATGGAGCAAGCACCTGTTCCTGGCATCACAACCTAACGTTGCTGAGAAAGGGGACAGAATTTGGGCCGCTTTTATGAATGGGAATTCCTCCGCGATATGACACACTGTAACGAAATTACGGGCGGTTTTCACAGAAATGTATTGCACTATGTAAGGACATGTGGAGCAAGAAAGATTCCCTGGAAGTAAGGCGCCATGTATCGGGTGCAATGCTGTAACTTGGTGAATTTCTTTCATGTCTATTTCACAAACAAAATAGATATAGAGCCTCAGTAATGTTTACTTTGTGTTGGGACTCATGAATTGGATTTTAAGTGTTTCGCAAACAGCATGAAGACAGTAATGCGAGTATGTTGTGCTAAACTGCATGTGTGCCATCACTGTTCTTTCCTGTGTGTGCATACATTGTTCAGCTTCATGCAAACATATACAGTATATGGTAAGACTTGTTGCAGTATCAAGAATAAAGATAACAAAGAATACCCTGATGTATATTTTATTGGTACCATCAGCACCAGCGGACTAAGTGTAATATTTTTCAGAGGTATTGGGTCACTCACTGTGCACCTCAGTCACCCACAGTGCAACATGACTTTGTGGAGATCATGGCACAAAACACATGCTTTCCTAAAAGTTATGTGTACAGTATAGTATATAATGTGACTAAGGTGCACTCTTGCCAGACACCTCTGATAAAGTATCGTATCACTTAGTCCACTGATGATGGTGACAATAAAATATACCTTATTCTGCTCATTATTCTTTATAGCATAAACACTGCAACAAGTCAGCAACAGCAATATATGTTTGTAACATGCTGCACAATGTCTGATGTCCACACCGCGATGTCTGTAACACACACACACAAAACAACACTGACTGCACACATGCAATTTTACATCATACTTGCACTGCTCACGACAGCTGTTTCCACAAGCACTCCAAAACAAAAGTCAACATTACTGAGGCACTGCAACAACAGAAGGGAAATGTCTATTATTAAACACACAAAACCCCCACACAAAAACAGTACAGCACAGTAGTGGGGGGTCCAGAAAAATCCTTAATGGGGATGCCGTGTTCAAGCAGCAGGTGCAGCATTGTCACTATTTGCAGCTGCAGCTGCTGTTGCTGGATTTGATCAACCTGCTGCTGCACAGCACCCACCCTCTCATTGTTCTCCTCAAGAGCTACCCACACCAGTGCAATGTCGGCCTGTGTTGCAGGCACTGTGGCTGGGTCCACTGCAGCTGGAAACCCAGGTAGTGGTGGTGGAGAGGGTGGTGCTGGTCACTGTGGTGAGCAGCTGCTGCAGTTACCCTCCTCCTGCTGTGGCGGTGAGGCACAACTTCACCCCAGCACCCTTGGCCACTGCCACAGAAGGGCCAGCAGATGAACACCTGGCCCCTTCAGTGGCACCTGTCACTCTGCCTTGTGGTAGTTTGCCATGTGTGCACTGGACACCAGTCCCCAAATGTGTCCCCCAGGGCCACGGCACACCAGCACACCACACAGATGGCAAACCATGATTGTGCTGTCTCCTCCACACACAGTTAAAAACTCCCACACTGGGGAGTGTCAGGGGACCAGATACACTGTTTGGACCACCTACATTTACCTGGAGCTCCACCTGCGGCTGTGGAGGTGGGGAAAGGGTGTTGCTGGAGCCCTGCAGCTGCTACTGGTGGTGCTGGTAGTGGTGGAGTAGGCGGATGCACAGCCACAGGTGGCACTGGTGCTGCTGCTGCTTCCACAGGGTGGGAAGCAACACCAAAGAATTGGGAGTAGTCCAGTAACACCTGACCGCCCATGTGTGACATTCTCTCCTCTGCCTGCACCCATGGGCCACAGACTCTCCTTGTCCTGGGTCCATTGCACTCAAGTCCCCAAAGATTAATGAGTCCCAATGCCTAACCTTCATCTTCACTCAATCTCACACTCTCAGACACTCACACACACATACACAAAACAAAACAAAACTTATAAAAAATTCAGTACCAAAAAAATCACAAACACAATACAAAACTAAATAAAGATGTAGCTTTTAAAACAGTGCTTTTTCTGTACAGAATCACTGGGAAATAAACTGCTCTCCTTTCTCACCAAAAAGCCTCCTCCTCTACAACTGCGAAGAGAAAGTGAAAGTAACTGCTTTTCTGACTCACTTCCTTCCTGCCTGGCTAAAGCATGTGACTTACAGTACTGTAAGCCATGTGATGTGGGGGTTGCTTATTTTGTTGTCATCACTTACTTCATGTTAAGGCAGAATGACAATGCAAAGTCATAATGAGAAGGTGAAGAGCACTTTATGGTGGCCACTTATTGTAGTTCACTAATGCAAAGTGGTCACTTTGTGTCCACTCACGGCGGATTTAAATTCACCACATCTCTACTTGGAGTTTGCACTACTAAAAGAAAAGAAAACAGAAAGTGTCAATGTGATGTGGGGTGGAGGAGGAGCAGCAGGAGGGTTCATCATACTGGCTGACAGAGAGATCAGTGGGCATGGAGTTGAGAAGAAGTGGGAAGATACTGCATTTAATAAAAGGTGGGGGAGGGGTGGGGCTAAAAATTGCGGCTTTGCCATACCTTTGCAGGCCGAGTGTCCGGGTTGGATGTCTCAGGTGGTGGCTAGGAAGCACTGTTCACCAGTGGCTGAGTCTCCCTCGGCTGCTAAGCTGGGAGCCCTGGATCATTCTCTGCTGAGGAGAGAAGAGAGAGGGAGGTTAAATGCTGCCCATGGACAATGGCCACCAAAACCAATGGGAATCCAATCCACAAAAGATAAAAGAGAGCTGCTAAAGTTAGGTAACAGCAAGAGGGTGCTGACATTAGGGTAACCCCAGTGCTGCTTTGACAATTGATCAAATCTCGAGAAACAACACATCACACAATCATGGAGTTTCGGGGACTTTATACTTAACATCACATTTCCCTACTTTTGAAACTTTGCTCTACAATCCTAACTGATGCCTGAACATAGTTTTTTGCATTAATTTGTATCCTTTTCTGGAAGGATATTTAGGGCCTTTTCATACCAGCAGTTTCTGGTGGCAGTGGACTTCATTTCCTTTCTTGACCCAAGCCAAACGGTCCCTGGAGTCCAGCAACACCCACCCTTCATCTCCTGAACCAAGTCTAGTTGCCCTGGTATCTAGTGATAAATCCTCCCCAGCTCTCCAAGTAGTCTCTGGCATTCAGTGGCATCCCCACTCTCACCATGCCCTTCCATTTAGTTCCTAGCATATAATTCTATCCCCTTCCCTCACCCTGCCCCAAACAAAATAGTACCTGGCATCCAGTGACACTCCCTCCCTCATCCTGCCACAATCCAAGTAGATAGATAGATAGATAGATAGATAGATAGATAGATAGATAGATAGATAGATAGACAGACAGACAGACAGATAACTTATTTAAAATTCCATTCTGAAAACCATGGCAGTTTTCATACACATAGCATGATAAATAAGGCATACAAATGATTAAATAAACTGACCGTATCACATAATTAAAGAGTAGATGAATAACAGTAAAATAGTTATTTCAATCTCCTGCAAAAGCTTGACCTAACAGCCAAGTTCTGATTTTACTCTTAAAAATGGTGACAGATGGAGCAACATGAATGTCCACTGGTAAAGCGCCCATAACAAAGGGACTGCTACAGAAAATGCTCTGTCTTTGAATGATTTCAACATTGATTAGGGTCCAGCATGTAGTAATAGATTCAAGGAAAACAGGGCACACTAGACTGGTCTACTCATCCTTTTCTGCTGATAAAGTCTATGTTTCTGTGATTTGGGAATAGCAGGTAAATAAGTGTCAGTGGGTCGTAACCATGGAAATGGGGTGGGTTGCAAGAAGCTCACTAAGGTACTGAGTCCAAGTCTGTTTAGGGCCTAAAAGTAATTAAAAGAATCTGAAGTCGAGCTACATTCTTACAGGAGGCCATTGCACGTACAGGAATTAGCCTTAGCATCCAGTGGTGCCCTTTGTTCACCTTGCCCAAAGCCAAGTTGACCCTGACATACACTGGCAATCCCCTATTTACAGAGCTAATCCAAGCACTCACTAATGTCCGTGGCTTTCCCACTTTTACTCAACCCCAGTCCAAGTAGTCTCTGGTATCCACTGGCACCTCTCTCTCTGCTCTGAGCTAAGTAGTCTCCTGGCATTTGGTGGCATCTTCTTTCTCTCCCAGCCCTAATCCAAATACCACAGTTTTGGGTGTTTGGTGGCACCCCCTCCTCATCCTACCCAAAGAAAAACATTCCCTGATTTTCAGCACAGGACTTACAGAACCTGGAAAGGCTCTGACCTTTACAAATTAAGAACCAGAGCACAAGGAAGTTCTAATTAGTTCTGATTATTAATGAAAAATGTTCTGCCTCCTCCTGACTATCTGCTCCTCCTCTTCTCTCTAGTCTCAAATCTCTCCC
This sequence comes from Neoceratodus forsteri, assembly GCA_016271365.2. Classification (NCBI taxonomy): domain Eukaryota; kingdom Metazoa; phylum Chordata; order Ceratodontiformes; family Ceratodontidae; genus Neoceratodus; species Neoceratodus forsteri. The sequence continues at coordinate 563,678,081 of CM057458.1, forward strand.
ATGTGACTTCACAAACCACTGCTGCAATTGCTTTGGATCCTGTATCATGAGCTGTTGATCTAATACCCTTCTGTCTCTGCTCACCCAATGCTCCACACTGCACTAGTGAAGTACCCTCAGCCCACCTCCTTCAATTACAGCTACTAATCCTACTCTCAGTTTTGCATTTGCCTTTTGCACAGTTGCTAATTGTTTACCATACTGCATCTTATTGCACTGTAGTACATTGTATTTTGTATTTGACTTTTGCACATTTATTTTATTTAACCTATTGCTGCTTATTGTACTGTACTGTTCTCCCTCTGCCTCCCTTTGGGATGCATCTAGAAATAAGCTCTTACCACTCAGTATGTTCTTCCTGCTAAAACCTTTGAAATGAATGAATGAATGGATAAATACTTTGATGTGAATTAAATACCAAAATGCAGAAACAAAGTGAAATCTGCAGTATTACTGTGAGGCAAAGGATAATCATAATTTCTACTGAAAACAGAGTACATCTTATACCCACTGTATAAGTGACACTTGCTCATCCCCCACCCTATGAGCAGCCACTGGCGACTGATGAAGTAAACTAACATTGAAGTGCACTTAGTCCCTAATGCCAATAGACTGCAATACAGTTACACACACTAAAACTGGTTAACCTCCATTTGTAAGTTATTACAATTTTGGAAGATGCTCTCAGCCATCCCAGACTCTTTCTCTGATACTGAAAATGGCAGCAATATTATAAAGCCAGGCTATGGCACCAGGCTATTATGCTGTGTTTAGTCAGTGAACCCCTGATGACCAGACTACACTCAACTGCACAGACTGTAGGTATTTCTAACAGTGCATTTACACTTTCTAATCAGCCAGTCCCATTTTTTATTGTATTATTTGGAGAAAAGCTCAGTTTGCTGCCTGTCTTTCTTTCTCTCTCTCACTCTCTCTCTGTCCTGATAGAGACATACAGGTACATCATGTGGGTGGACAGGGTGCAGGAGGATCTTTTCAAAGGAGGAACAACACCAGGACCAGAGGGCATGTGGATGAAGTTGGAGGGGAAGCTAAAGAGGGATGAGAGGAAGTGCTACTTCACTAAAAGAGTGGTGGATGCCTAGAATGAACAGCCAGTGGAGGTAGTGGAGGCAAAACAGTAGGGGACTTCAAGCATGTGTGGGATAGGCATAAGGAATATTAACAAATAGGCAGGGATTAGGGAGGATGACCTGAGACCAGTTAAGGTTGTGGAGGCAGGCTAAGCATTGACCACCTTGGTAGACTGGGTGGGTCAAGTGGTCTTTTTCGCAAACATATTCTATGTTTCTCTCTCTCTCTCTCTCTGTCTCTCTCTCTCCTCAATGAGCTTCAGGTGATCATGCTACTGGGATTGTAAACAAACAAATAAACAAAATATAATAATTCACCACTAAGACAAACAAACCTGTGTGGCAGATCCTTTTATTTCATTGATTTATGAGATGGTCAGTGACAGCCACTCATTTAGTTAAACCCCCTTCCCCTGTCACTCCTGTGCTCTTCCTTGCAGCTAGCTGTTTCTTCCACTACACAGCTGTTGACAGTAAGTAAACCCTGCATCACAGGGTTAGCAACCTGGTATTACTAGGTTCCCTAGTGCTCCACAGCACTTCAGTCCTAATTTCTGTGGCATGGATCACAGGATTTTACAGCAGTGATTATTCATTACTGCAGTGTTAATTTTCATTTTTCTGGCACAATGCAGTCCTGATATTAGCCAAAATATGGTGGGATGTCATTGATGGTCTAGTAAACACTCTATTCTCACCCCAAAATAGTCCTCCTGCCCCTACCCTTACAATGACTGACTCCACCTGTCAGACCCTCTCAGTAGCCAATGCGTTCAATACCTTTTTTCTCCGTGTACGTCCTGCCTGCTCCTCCCACCACAGCCCCTCCTCCTCTGCCACCAATGCATCCTGCTCCACCCTACCTTTCCACCAGTAGCTATGTTAAATGCTCGAGGCTCTCTTGCCCTGAACCTATCCAAAGGCAAAAGCCTTGATGACCTTGATGCTGAAGTATTTTTATCTGTTGGTCCTGCATTTCTTACACCATTGCAGAACTACTTAACCTTTCTTTTAAGCTCACCTCTGTCCCAAGTCATTGGAAACATGCTGCCATCATCCTTCTACATAAAGTTGGTGATCCATCCACAGCCAGCAACTACTGCCCCATCTCCCTTTTTCTTATCCTTGTCAAACTGCAAAACATGTAGTACTCTCCCAGCTCTCTCCTTACCTTGACACCTCCTCTTTTTCATCCCTTTCTAGTCTGACTTCTGGAAGAACCACTCCACATCCACCTTTCTTCTCTGGCTTACTTATTCCATCCATTCTGGCATGGATCGGGGTCTTATCACATCTACCGCCTTTGTTGAGTTTGCCAAGGCTTTTGACACTGTCTCCATTCCCTTCTACTGACAAACTCTCAGCCACTGGGTTGTCACCTACTGCCACCAGCTGGTTCAAATCTGACTTAGTGGGCATACCATAATCATTTAAAATCAGGGACTCCTATTCTCTGCCTCTACCCATCCACAATGGGGTCCCACAAGGCCCAGTCTTGGTCCATTCTCTTCTCCATTTTCCATAACAATCTCCCTCAGTCTGTTCATCTGCATCCATTCACACGTATGCAGATGACACCATTCTCTGTGCTTCCAGTTCCTCCACTCCCATGGTGGCATCCATAATCCAGCAGGTCTTTGATAATGTCCAGCAGTGGCTATTTGTCAACCAGATGTTTTAAACACCAAGAAGACAGTCTCCATGACTTTTGGCACAAGGCAGAGACTCTCTAGGCTCCCTCCACCCCTCCTTATTCACTCTAGATGGAACTATATTGGAAGATACTACCTCCTTTAGGTACCTAGGGTCTGGCCTGACAAACACCTTTGACTTCATGGGTCACATGGATGTATTCACAAGAGTCTGCTCCTCAAAATGGGTGCCTTATTCCTGAATTGTGAATGCATTCCCTTGCCAGCTCACAGTGAAATTCTATTGAAAATGATCCTTCCAACTTTTGATTATGATAATGTAGTCTACAGTGCCACCCCAAAACCATACTAGATAAACTGGACCCACTCTTCCACCCTTCTGTCACTTTGCTCTTGACCACCCACCCTGCACTCATCACTGCTCCCTATACCAATCCCTGGCACCCTCCAGCTATGGTCACCACATGGCTCACTGTACCAACTTCACTGATAAGTTCTGGTTCAGAGCATTCCCTTCCTACTTCTTGTCTGCACTGTCCCTCCCTCCCTCCCCTTGTGCCCTCAGTAGCAGTGTTGCTTGTATCCTGACCATCCCTCCAGGACCTCATCTGCTGGCCAGGCTTCCTTCTCCTACACTTTTCCCAAGCTCTGGAACTCACTCCTGCTGACATCCAAACTGCCCCATTGATGTGCACCCTATTATCTCTCATGTGCTTGTTCACTGCCCCCACGTGCAACTGTTCATAATTCCACTTGGCATCCCATCACCTCTATGTTTTTGACCTCACACCTGTTCCCTCCACTGCTATCCCCATGACCCAACAACTGTTTTCCCATACCTTGCCCTGCATTGACAGTCAATTTATCAGTGCATGCAGTTTCTGTGTACATTTGTTAGTTTGTCAAATAATAAATAAATAAATAGTAGAGGGGCTTCAAGATAAACAAGGCAGGGAATAGAGGCAAGCAGTATGGAAAATGTGTAGTTTAAATAACAAATCACAAACAACAATGGAATCTGTGGCATTGCATAAATACTATGGCATGGTGCAAGTTCTGCAGGAAATTGTTTGGCCATGGAATCACAGAATAAAAAGGGCATTAGGCATCACACAGCAGGACTGGCTCAAATGGCTCACAAGATAGACTATTGCAGTCTTACACTCTGACAGAAGTTGCAGTCCTGTGTGCCTGCCAGTCATGTGATTGCTTTATTACCCACCAAGAACAAGCAGCAGGAGTATGATGAATGGAGTGGAGGAGGGAAGGTGTCAGTATCTGGCCACAAAATTGCATATCAACAACAAAGTTGGGAGGTGGAGAGTAATAATATGAGCCTTCAGTCCCTGAACCCAAAACCCAAAATTAATAGGACTAATATGGTAACTTATATAAAAAGTAAGAAGAAACCCAAATGCAAGGGAAGACCATTAATACATACTCAGGCATGCTATATCAAATCATTGATAGTGAGGGAATTGCAGAAAGCCCTCTCCTGAAAATATACTGTAAATACAAAGGAAACCAAACCACAAAAGGAAATTTACAAGAATAGTGTTCTAGATACTGATTCAGTAGCCCCTCAAGGGTTATGAACCATCAGAGATCTTCCAGAGATTCTTAAGAAAAATGTTATACTTGGTTTTGTCTTACCACTATTTAAGGTGGGGATCCAACCAAATGAGGCTGAAGATAAGCTACTGTAAATGCCGCATTTAAATATTTTTTTACCATTATCCTAGAAGGGAATAGAGATTTTGTTAAACCTTAAATATTATCAGACAAATACCAGAAGAAGAACTGGCTATAATGATACATAATCAGTTCTACATCCTTAAAATAATTGAGAACCAGAAGAGTGTTAAAATGCATGTGTGTTGAAGTGCACAAGGTCGTTACACTTTCACCCTTATTCCCTAAATTTTTGTAATGATAAGGGAAGGTTAATAGTAGGGCACAGGGTCATAATGTCACAGATATTATGCCACATGGCAAAATCACACTGCTAATATAGTGCAATATTGCCATGCGGCATAAGTCTGTTTTCTGTGGGGCTCTGCTTACCCACACACCCCATTACAGGGGCTGCACCACTGAATCCCCCACTAAGGATTCTCAACTCCAGGGGGTTACTCGGGAGTGCACAATTCATTGAAAAATACAATGTCTGGGACCAGGAATCAAACCCAGCCCAGATGCAACGCTTGTTCCTGCTGCTGTGGCTCAGTCCAGAGAGCCACAGCAGCTGCTCAGCAGAACCCACTCCCAGTAGAGGTCTTATCCTCTGCCTGGGATTGTGTGACTGGTGCATTACCATGTACAGCAGTATACGTGTATTGCACCATTCGTGTCATGGATAGCGCTATTTCGGTTAGCTATAATGTAGTATGCTATTAAACATACAATATTATGACCCAGTGGGAATTGGAGAAGAGCACAGCAGAACTTTTTCCATCTTTGGTTAAACCATTTTATAATGAAACTAAACAAAATATAAAATCAAAAGTGGGGAATTTCAGAATACTTTGATGATCTCAAACTTAAGAGATGCATTTGGCAAAGTAATCAGATGGGAAAATAATAGTCAGGTAAAGTGTGGATGAATAATGCAGAAATGTATCATCTCCTCCTAGCCAAAGCCTATGAGTTGGATCATTTGGGTATGTGCATCTATGAGGATAACACTTTTAAAAACTATCGAAAGCACCTTAAATTCTGCCTCTTTGATGTACTTGGCTAAGACTTCAAACAGATATGCACTTTTAGAAAATAATACAGAAGAATGACTTATGATTGAGGCTAAAATGAAAAGTCCATGTGACATGGGCAAATTTATTTATTTTATTTAGTTTTTGTTGACTGGGTAAGTGCACTAGACAAATCCTGCCTATTTTCAGGCACAACCTGGGGAGGAGGATACAGATGAATGGCAACTGACCTTGAACCAGATTAAGCTGTTGGTAGTATTTTTAGTGAATGAGGGAAATTGGCCAGGACACCAGGGAAATTCTCCTACTCTTTTGTTAAATGCCATGGGATCTTTAACATCCACCTGAACTACCACCAATCCAGGCAGATGGGACCTGCGTTTAACGCTCTCATCCAAAGACGGCATCTCAGAAGTGCAGCACCCTCTCATGCTGCACATCAGTGTCAGTACTGGGATATTAACCCAAGTGCCAGATGTGGGAACTGAAACCTCAGCCCTCTGATCTCCCAGCCTCAGAGGTGAGTGTGCTACCTACTGAGCCACTGACACTGACAGATGCAAAGAGCGAGCCTATATCAGTGAATGGATAAGAGCTAGGACAGGAACAGTGACAGTGCTTATTCTGTGGAGGGGTCTTTGTCCCTGCATCCCCTTTATTTAATTTCTTACTCCAAGATCGCAGCACCTCAGGGAAAGGGAATACTGGTTTCACCATTCCGGTACTCACCATTTCCCATCGCTGTAGTTTGGCTTACTTTTGCATTCACCCAAATCACAGAATACTTAAATGGAAGGATAAGTGCAAGATTCATACACCTCCAGCTTTCTCCAGTTTCTTAAATACATGCATGGTTGTGAATGTGTGTTCTGCAAGAAACATGGAAGTTAGAGAAGGTATAAATACAAAACATGCCATTAGAAGTGATAATATATAGTGAATTAGACTTTTGAGAATAAACAAGAAACAATTATCTTAAACATATATGCACCACAATATAATAACCAGTACCTTATACAGGCTATATTAGGATTTCAATGAATATTATAGATAACTGCATTATGGATAACCCAAATGTTAGAATCTTTGTAACTGGAAATTTTAATGTGAGGGTGGAACAGTACATAGAGCCCACAGAGGATATTGTTGAATTCATAACAGGAAGAAAAGAAAAGATCACATTTCCTGTCTTAGGAATACACAAGACAAAAAAATTAATGATAGAGGCAGGACATTTTGTGAAATACACTCCGACAAAAAGTTACTATTATTAAAAGAAGACTTCCATCAGATAGATTAGGAAATTATACATATCTAAGTACAAATGGTTTATCAGTGATTGATATGGCTTGGTCAGTATGAATATGATTCCAGGTTGCTATGATAAGTTAATGGGGAATAAAGTTGAAAGTCCACATGCTCTACTAGAATTAAAGATCAAACTGCTTAATGTAGCCATCCATGATAAAGAAACAAATTCACCCTGAATAATTAGGAATAAAAATGTATCAGCTGGGAGACAATAAACAGCAAACATTTTATGGAGGTCTCTGGAAGAGTGAGGGATAAACACAAAAATAAGGCTATGAAGGATGCACAAGAGGAAACACAATGTTCAACAGTCTTTGAGGATATTATTAACCATATCACAGATATAGCACCTAAGGAGATAAGAATATATGAAAATGGGGCCTCCAGGTATAATAAGGAATGCAAGATGGCAAAAAAGAGTTAAATAAACAAATGAGATTGGTCTGAAACCATCCCAGTAATGTCAATGCGAAATGGTTAAATAGATTAAGGAGCGTTTATTGAAAAAAAACTATTAAAACACAGATAGAAAAATATAAAATACACATCTGGAAGGAATTCAAAAACTGTTTGGGACAAAGACAACAAAAATTCTAGAGGAGCATGTCAAGGGGTTTGGGGAACACTCTGAAGAGTTAGAAGCATATATTGAACCAGATGAATGGATCAAAATTTCAAAGAATTATTCTATGATCCTAGTATTAGTTCAGTTACTAGTCAAGAACTGAAGGAAGGGTCATCTGATATAAACAATGAATTCACTCAGGAAGAAATTAGAAAATCAATACTTGCATTTTCAAAGCACAAAGCCACAGGACCAGATGGAATGCCCATTGATATATTTATGAACCAGATTGATATTTGGTTGCCTGTACGAAGTCTTTAAACATATAAATAAACAGGGAAAATCCATAAAACATAGTTGGAAAGTATTATAATTCCTTTATTTGAAAAAGGTGATAGAAAAAAATCCAAATTATTATAGACCTATTAGACTGATGGATAATACACACAACAAAAGAAAATCTTCACTAAGATCATAAATAATTGATTGTTAGACTGGATGCAGGAAAATAGCATAAGAGATGAAGCCCAAACAGGATTCATGCCTCATCGCTCTACCATAGATCAATGTTTTATTTTATCACATTTATTCTACAAATATGCAGTACTAAAAGCACAAAAATGTTACTGTATTTTCACTGATCTGAAATCAGCTTTTGATAATATTAATAGGACTTTACTCTGGTCAACCATAAGGGATCTAGGTATTGAGAAAGCTATTCTCAATGTGTTGGGCACTTTATATAAGAATAATACAACACAAATTAGGCATAATACAACAGGTGATAAAAGTGTCAAATTTAACACAAATGAAGTGGTTAAGTAAGGATGTGTTTTATCTCCTATATTATTCAACCTTTTCCTTAATCAAGTCCTGCACAAAGTATATGATCCCAATTCCATATGTCATGAACTGGTGAAAGATACTGCCCTTACCTTGTACACTGATAATATTGTGTTAATGTTTAATAGCTTCCTAGGGATTAACATAATGTTTCACTGACTATACCAGGAATGTACAAAGGTGCTTTAAAGATAAATTATGGTAAAATTAAGCTGATGATATGTCAGAATAAAAGTCAAAGGAGATACACGATCTTGCTTAATAAGTCAGAAATGGAAACTGTAAATAATTTCTGTTACTTGGGAATCATCTTCACAAATAATATGTCTTGGGGTAAGCACAAGAAAGAAATAGAAATTAAAACCAAAAAGTCAATCCAGGCAATTGTGAGTTTTGTAGATAAATCTGAGGGGCATTCCATTAAAGGATGTGTCCTGTGAAATTGGAGGTTAAAAGAATTTTAGGAAATCAAGACTGAAACCCAGACATCCTGAGTCATAGCTTTGTACATTAACCTCTAGGCTATGCTGGATGATGCTTAACAAGCTTGTGGTTAGACACATGTGTGACACTAACTGGTGCCAAAACAGTTAAAAAGAGAACTTGGTCTCAGGCCAGTTCTTAGGGGACAGATCTTCCTAGATCCTCCCAGGGCCAACCTTAACAAGTTGAAGGATGTGTGTGTGACAGGGTAGCAACTAGACAGCTTCTGGGAAGACTCTCAAAGAGAACACTTTTGACACCAATTTAAATTAAGTGAAATCTGCTTTACTTTCATTAACAGAAAAAATAAACAAACAGCTTGTATTCTGCTTAAAAGAAACTTCTTGCTGTTTAGTCTCTTGCTGTTTCCACTTGCATCTCACTGTAATGGAAACCTCCTGCTTTGTTCACCCTTCTCCCTTTATTGAACTAAGGTGTTGCTTGTTAACACTCTCCTCCCCAAGAGATAGCCAACAAGTTGAACATTCTGTTCAGTGAGGCCTTAAAGGGCCAATTTTCAAACAAAATGTGTTTGGTTCAAATCCCATCCATCCCCCATCAAAACCTGTATTGCCTGTATTGCAGGGTTGTGCAGCGGTTTCGGTGAAAGGAGCATGACAGACACACACTCCATCGCATATTCTTCCCTCAGAGTTGTGCCCATGGCAGTCTTGGTATGGGCCATCAGAGACCCACGCTCCTGAAAAAAAAATCTTCATTGCTACTCTGGGTCCTCAAAGCAAAAATATCTGCACCATGGTACAAAAGTCTCAACTGTTTCAAAATAGTGCTTTATCAAGAGGACCACTGATAAGCACTATGTGTGAAACAGTTGAGGCTATTGTACCATTTGTCCTGCTTTTTAAACTTTGACCATTGACTTGATAAATAAAATAGTATTTTATGGCAATGATAGCTTCTTTGATTCTTGCAAATAGCTAGAGATGTGCAAAATGTGGAATTTCTGTTCTGCAAAATATTTCACAAAATTTGTGCATATTGCAAACTATTTCATGGGTGCGAAATGCAAAATTCTATCTGTAAATTGATGCATTTCACCCTTATTTTCCAGTATGAGATGATCCCCATAGGAATGTATGCATCCAAGGACAGATAGCTGCTGTTAAATGCACTGTATCCTCCCCTCCCTCTCCCACTACAGTGGCCAGTGTGGACCCTGAACACTTCAAAATGCATTTATTATACCACATGTGATACACAAAAAGGCAGCTATATTGTGTAGTGGTGAAGAAATATGTGCTGTCATTTCAGTTCTCACGGCATGATTCATGGCATTACAGTGGTTAACTTCTGCCCACACACCAAGTGGAAATCAATAAAATATATTGTGAATTAGCACTATCTTGGAAAGTTGTGTCTTGCTGCTGTTCAAGATAGTCATGATGGTTGTGAGCTATGCTAACTACAGCACATTGTTGTGCTTCTGGTGACCTAACATCAGCAGGAGGAGGAGGGTCATGTACTGGTGTCATGCTACACAGCATGCTGTGGAACACATTTTGAGGTGAAACAAGGACATGAAAAACATTTGTAAACAAACACTATGGGTCACAAATCAACCTTATTAATGTCCAAAACTAATATTGCTATAACAACATGATGAATCATTTTAGTATACCTGGAGAAAGTTGCAGCCTTTGTATATCTATTAGACCTCATTTGGGGATGGAGCAGCTTTCTTTTTTGTCTCAATGAAATAAACTGTTGTTTCATTACTCCAAGGAATCTAATTAGTAATATGAAGAGAATATGAAGAGGCTGACAGAAAATAATAATAATAATACTTTATTTATAATCGCTTTCAAATACCAAGGTGCAGTACAGTTAAAACAATTGACACAGTTAAAACAAGGTCCTCATCATATGATATACAATACAGATCAGTAGTCATCACTACCATATGCTTTAATCTGAAGAAATGATTTTAGGGTCTGTTTAAAGCTCCCCATGGTCATGCAATCCCTAATCCGACAGGGTAGAGAATTCCAGAGGGATGCAGCCGTGAACATAAAAGCACGGGCCCGGCAGATTTTAAAGTCACCCTCAGAATCTCTAGCAACCCATCGTCAGCTGAGAGGAGTGTTGCACAGGGTGATAAGGAATCAGGAGCTATTTCAGGTAGTCAGGGCCCAGTTTGCGTGGGGCTTTATATGTCAGTAACCTGCCTTTGAAGGTGATCCGCCACTGAACGGCCAGCCAGTGCAGTTCCCCAGCACGGTGTGATATCGGAAGATCTAGGAGTCCCCATCAACAACGGGCTGCAGAATTCTGCACCAGCTGCAGGCGGCGGATATCAACCCCTGGAAGCCCAAAGTAAAGTGAGTTGCAGTAATCTAAATGCGAGGTCACAAAGGCATGGATTAATGTAGGCAGCTCGCGGACATAACAAGGTGCTTGATCCTAGCGATGTTTCTTAGATGGTAAAGAGATGACTTAATGACAGCTGACATCTGAGTCTGAAGTGTTAGCTCTGCACCCAACATCACCCTAGGTCTCACACCTGTTCAGAGACCTGAAGCTCAGCGTCCCCAAGGAACAATCCTAGGGGCAGCCTGCCTCAAACCCCCATCTGGTGATCTGGATCCAAAACCATCACCTCCATCTTCCCAGAATTCAACTTCAGCCAACTGGACTTCATCCAATCCTGGATTTCCTTGAGGTAGTTATTAAATACCAAGACTGCTCCTTCCTGGTCAGGGGAAAGACAGGTATAGCTGGGTATCATCGGCATATAAAATGAAACCTCAGCCCATACTGTCTCACAATGTCTCTGAGGGGAAGCATGTACACCACAAACAACATGGGGACAATACTGAGCCCACAGGTCAGGAAAATAGGGTCAGAGGAAAAAACCCTGACACTACCCTCTGAGTTCTTCAGTGAGATAACAAGTAAACCATCTGTGGACCAAGCCAGAAAGTCCACAGATAAGTCTCAGGTGCTCAAGCAGAACCCTATGGTAAATGGTGTCAAAAGCTTGACAGATCTAAAAGTACTAAATGAACCATTTTCTCTGGTCTCTCGCCATCAGGAGATCATTGAGCACCTGAACCAGCACAGTCTCGGTACTATGCCTCTTTTGAAAACCTGATTGGAGAAGTTCATAGATGCTATGGATGGTCAAATGGTTCTCCAGTTGAGCAGCCAATACTTTCTCAATCAACTTCCCACAAAGGGAAGATTAGAGATGAGCCTGTAATTTGCAGAGAGCTTTCTTCAACAAAGGTGTCACCACTGCCTCTTTCAAGGATCAGGGATATTCACCCAAGTCAAGGGAACACCAGACTATCTGTGCCAGAACCAGGCTGATAGAATCACCACAATCAATAATCAGGGATGTAGGGCCCGGGTCTAAACTACAGCATGTAGGGTGCATCCCCTAGTCAATCCCCATAATATCCACGATTTCTGGAAGGTCAAGGTACTCCAGGAAAATGGAGGATAATGACAAACCCTGATCCCCAGCAACTCGCATAGAATGTGTCAAGTGGATCTCCAACCTAATGTCAGCCACCTTATCAGCAAAGAACCGAGCAAACTCATTACACTGTAATTGTGAAAAAGGCTCTTCAGAGCTGCAGACAGGCTGGGTTGCATAGCCTGTCCACAGTTCTGAAAAGCTGAGCTGGTCGATTCTGAGTGGCAGAAATTTCCCGGACAGGAACTCTGCCTTTTTACAAGAGATTTCTGACTGATAGAACCGATAGTGTTCTAACAGTCTAAGATAGTCAACATATAAGCTGGATTTCCACCAACAATGTTCTAACCTGGTCCTAGTTGCTGCAACTCCTCAAGACTCCATCAAACTACAGACCCAAGGGTGAAGGGAGAGAGGCGCGGCATGTATTTGAGCAACAGAATGCAGGGCTGAGGTAATGGCATTGTTATATGCCAAGACCAAAGCCTCCTCGGATCATTGCAATGCACAGTAAATTGTGATAGGTCTAGCACCACAGCAAGGCCATCAGAAGTAACATTCCATAAAGGTCGTTACTTGACCATCTCCACAGGGTCGGCCTACAAGGAGGGGTGCCAAATTGAACCTCACCTTATAGGGATCAGACCATCCGACTAGTTCCACCCCAAGTCAGAGGCCTCAATCCCCAGGAGGAAGACCAGATTAAGAGAATGGCCACACTTATGAGTAGCAGTGGTAACCACCTCTGTCAGGCTCAGTGAGTTCATCAACTGGAGGAAGTGTTGTCCAAATTGTGAGAGTTCGTCATCGATCCAGGCATTGAAGTCACCCAGGACCATCAGCTTGGGTAACTCAAATGCCATATTATTCAAGTCCTGCCACTCTCATGGAATTGCTTCCCATCTCCAGGTGGACGGTAGATGAGAAAAATCCTATAGCCCACACCTGCTACTACAGCACATTCAAATGAACTGGCCTCCTCAACTGGAACACTGTTGAGTTCCAGTTTGGTCTTGAAACAGACCACAACCCCCGTGGTCCAACTTCGGGCGATGTATCACTGAATACCCAGCTGGAGTGCAGCCTCAAATATTGGGCCGCATTATCATCCAGCCAGGTTTCGAGTGATACAAGCCAGATGTGTCGACTCAACAAGATCTGAAATCACTGCGGTCTTGTTTCTGACAGGTCTGGCATTGCACAACAGTGCCCGGTTAGACAGAACTCCTGGGCTGCCCTGCCCACCTGCCCATCACCAACAAAATATCTTTTCTTGTAAACAGTTTACATGAATATTTAACTATCCCTCCCAAACATAGTTGGTTTAATTTAATCTGCTTTAAATCTTTGTTTGTTAGGTTGCAATATAGTTCTATTTCATCTCTTCAGGGATTTCAGTGGCCCAGTATGCTTTTTTTATATCATAGTAGCAAAGGTAACAAAATCAAAATAGGCAAGCTCAAGGGCTGATCTTGAACTGTCTTGGACTGTGAACCTCTCAAACATTTGGATGTTCACTCAGTCCTATGTGATTTGTTATTCATATTAGTTATTTATCATATTTAAAATTGGATTAATATTACATGTATTTGTGTATATAACTTGTGAAACTTGATCTCCCCAATATTACGGCAGTAAATATAGATGATGATACTGTATATGATAAATGGAATGTTTTATTTTTCTTGTTGGGGAGGGATCAATAAATGACCAGGATAAGGGATTGTCCACTAGCTCTAATAAAGAAAATGTTCAGTTAGATTGGTGTTAGAGCTCAGGGTTGGACCAAAAGGATATTTAGTTTAATTTTGAGATCTTGGTTTAGCAATATTTTTTATTTTTATTTTAAATTTGTTAACCGGTAAGGACACTGGGCAAAGCCCTTTTTCAGGTCTGACCCAAAGACAGGTTAACAATAACATACAACAAAATAAAATAATAAAAAAAATAAGACTAACAATTACATACAACAATATATAACAGATAACATTTAAGTTTAACCTTAAATCCCATAACTGAAGAAATACATCTAAGAGAAGAAGGTAAATCATTCCATAAACTAACAGCTGATGACAAAATGATCGAGAACCAGATTTTCCCTTATAACTGAAGCCCTCAAAACAATTCCAAGATTTGAATGCAAAGTAAGCTGAGAATCCGTGATTATCACCAGATCAGACAAAGGGAAAGAGTTCTCACATAAATAGCATGATATATCAAGTTACCAAGTGCATGGGCAAACTTTAATTTGGGAGATAGCCAACACAACGAAGAATATAATACACAGTGATGTGTCATTCATGGAGAATCAAGAACACATCAACAAATATTATTATAAGCTACACTCAAACCTCTCCTTTCCACACCCAAGCCATAATATAAAGAAGAAACATAAGATGTGGTAACAAAGTACTAACTGCAATTGTTTTATGAGATTCCAATGTCATATATATATATATATATATATATATATATATATATATATATAAAACAAGCAATTTTGAATTTATAATCTTGCTAACAGCCTTTACTTGTGGCAAAAATCCCAAGCAAGGATCCAAAAACTCCAAATACTTGAATATGGTAACCTGTTCAATTAAATCACCACTTTTATCAAGTATATATACACAGGATTTAACTTTAAATGAGGAGCACTCCCAAATACCATGCACTTGGTCTTTTTACATTCAAAATCATTTGCTTATTTAACAACCGAAGACCAACTTTATCAAAATCATTTTCTAAATCAGCATTAATTAATTCAATATTCTGATTCTGGTTATACAAAATCAAGTCATCTGCATAGAAGACAATGACTAGCTGAAAAAATCGAAAGAATTTGATTTATAAATATTAGAATAATAGGGGCCCAAGATGGACCCCTGTGAAACCTCTGGGATTTAACCATAGATTAGATAATGAAGGCTTAACATACACTTGTTGAGATTGTCCCTCTAGAAAACTCCTAGAAAGGACACAACCAGACAGGAAAAACCCCAACTTACAAGCTTAGAACAAAGCAAATTATGATTTATTAAGTCAAAAGTCCAGGTCAGGTCCACGAAACACCTATAAAACAACCACTATCACACTCAAGGAGGATGTTGTTCGTGAACCTGACCAGAGCTGTACCAGTACCCCTTCTCTTCCTAGTCCAATGCTGCTCCAAACAAAGTAAACCCTTTAATTCCAAATAATCATTCAACTGCTTAACTACCAACTTTTCTAACATTTTACTTAAAGGTTTCAATATTGAAATGGGAGGATAATCATCCATTGTATCTGCTCCAGCCTTTTTGGAATAGGCACGACCCTTGCAACCTTACATAAAGAAGGAAAACTACCAGTTAACAAACATAAATTAAATAGAGAACAAAGAGGTTCTGCAATAAAAGGTGCAACCAGTTTGACAAACCTTATGTCAACCCATTACCACAATCACCATACCTATTGGGTAATTGATGTAATAATCTTAATACCTGAAGTGAATTAATACAACTAAACTGAAAACCAGACAAGTCTTCAGATGATTTAGCCTGTGATGAAGCATATGAGTTAGAATCATAACAACATGACCATCACATCCCAAAGCATCAAAAATAAGATCATCAGTATTCATAAATTTAACATTCAACAAATTTGCCATTTGAAAAGAGTCAGTGATCAGGCCATCAGAAGATTTTAAATGGGAAATAGTTGTCCTATCATTAGGAGATAACAATGAATTTAAAGCTAGCCAAAAAGCTTGGAATTAGAAGAGCTGCCTCAATCCTATATTTAAAATAATCAATTTTTGCCTGTTTAATTTGACTACAGGCCAAATTCTAACAAATCGATAGGCCTGCAATGATGCCTCTGTAGGAGATAACTTGATGTTTTCAAGTTGAATGCTTCTGTTGCACAAGTAATTTAAGAGCAGGGTAAACCATCCATTTTGAACCCGTTCCCTCAATCTATGTAAAGGGCAAATTTTTCCTATAATCCTAACTATTGCTGACAAAACAAATCAACTGCACAATCTGGGTCTGGGATTGAATTTAGAAATGACCAATCCAAAGCATGACATTCCTGATTCAATAATTGATATGGAACAGATTTAAAGTTCTGAGAAAAATTACACAGGTAGGCAACCTTTATACTTTAAAATTTAAGACTCCAAAAATTGCTTGGTGATCACTTATCAAGTTACCCAGAACCCCAGAGTGTGATATGATTTGCTTATTATTAGTAATAATCCAATCTAAAATAGAATGGTTATCAGATACAGAATTTAACCTTGTTGGTTGACCAGTTAACTGGAACATATTATAAGATTACATTAAATTATCATAACCAGAAGCATCTGCTTTTGCCAATTTAAATTAACATTCCTAGCCAAAACAAAATCTCTGTCCAACAAACTTGGAGCTATAACATCAAAGAATTCCTGTAAACCAGATTTACCACACTGTGGCAGAATATCAGGCATCCTACAACTACATGCCTGACCCTCCTGGAAGCAAATTTAATAATAACCAATCATTTTGTAAAGTAGAATTATGACTAGAAAATAGCAGGAGACATCCACATTATCTAAACAATAAACAACTATTCCATCAGCAGATTTCTTACCCTTTTGATCTGAATGAAACATTTTATAACCAGGTATTTCACAAGCACTATCAGGTATTGAAGCCTTTAACCAGAATTCAGAAATCATAACCAAATGAGGTTTATAAGGTTGTAAAGCCTCAACATGGGCCATTTTGGAAACAAACCCCAGCATTCACATGTAACAACTTAATTCCGTGATTTAAATACCACACAGAATTATCACAGTCATCTACAGAAGAAGGACATGGATTTAATTTGGCGTCACCTGCTAAAATAATTAACATAACAAAACAGATCAACATTTTCCTATTTAACCAAACACACAACAATATCCCTATACAAATAAAATAAAACAAACAACAAAACAAAACTTACTGCTTGCAAAGCAGATTTTTCAGAACACAACAAACAAATAACATTAATACTGTTTGCCTGGTCAATAAGTATATTAGACATAGAAATCATTTAACCCTGCAGTTAAAAAAAGCCTCCTTATTAGCTTTCAGCGTTATCACGTTATAGACAACAATAAACAATACCAATATATAAATACACTCACCAAAAACTAATTAATACAATTGGAAACATTTTAATACCTTATTCAGTAAACTATAATACCTTACCCCAACCTCCTAAACCTCCTAATCTCCCTCAAACTCCCAGCACTTTACCGCACTTCACAGCTGGAGCGGTGGAGCTGCCACTTCAAATGCTGCCATGTTTGAAAGCTGGCCAGGAGTTTTAACTCACTCAACCCCACCCATTGGGCTGCCACCACCAATGGGGAGTGAACTATGGTTAACAGCATAAAAGTACAGGCAATTCATCAAGTTGCAGAGGAGACTAATCCTCAATTAAAACTAAAGGGGCAAACAATATCTGCAGTACAATACTCTTGCACAGTTCATTTCCAGCAGCAGAAAATGGCAGCAATATATGCTGTAGTCCCAACAGAACTTTAAAATGGCATACGATTCAATACGTTCAGTTGCACAATCCAAGATCATTAACTGCATATAGTCAATTCAATTGCACAGTCTCAGCTCATAGCAGCAGGGCATTCATCCAATGTCAGCAATAGTCTAAAATAAAAGATTTAAAACAAAAATAAACACAAGCTGTGAATAATTCCACAATCTCTTACAGCACCGCAGCTGAATAAGCTTAATTCCTATTGGCTCCTTCTAGTAGGGACTGTTGCAGCAGTAGTATTCCAAAATGATTAATCCTGAGATTTAACCAAGGACAGTTTGGTGAGTGCTCACAGTGCAGATGAATGATTGGTGAGCCCAAGGAAGCCTGTCACACTCCCTCAAACTCCCAGCACTTTACCGCACTTCACAGCTGGAGCGGTGGAGCTGCCACTTCAAATGCTGCCATGTTTGAAAGCTGGCCAGGAGTTTAAACCCACTCAACCCCACCCACTGGGCTGCCACCACCAATGGAGGAGTGGACAAAGCAAACAGCAGAAAAGTACAGGCAATTCATCAAGTTGCAGGAGAGAATAATTCCCCAATTAAATCAAAGGGCAAACAATATCTGCAGTACAATACTCTTGCACAGTTTGTTTCCAGCAGCAGAAAATGGCAACAATATGCTGTAATCCCAACAGAACTTTAAAATGATTACTCCCTGAGATTTAATCACAGACAATTTGGTGAGTGCTCACATTGCAGGTGGATGATTGGTGAGCCCAAGGAAGCCTGCCACACTCCCTCAAACTCCCAGCACTTTACCGCACTTCACTGCTGGAGCGGTGGAGCCGCCACTTCAAGCAGCCATAGTGTAGGCTACAGTAATAAAATGACCCCAGAACACTTCAAAATGCATTTATTGTAGCACATGTGATACACAAATAGGCAGTTATATGGAGCGTGGTGGATAAATGTGTACTGTCATTTTCTATAATCAGGCACAATTCATCACATTAGTTAACTTCTGCCCACTCACCAAGTGTAAATCAATAAGACTAAATTAAGAATCAACACTAACTTGGAAAGCTGTGTCTTGCTGCTGCTTGAGGTAGTCATGATGGTATTGAGCTACAGTGTACTAACTACAGCACAATGTTGCCACTTGTGCTTCTGCTGATGGCAACATCATTAGGATGAGGATAGTTGTGTACTGGCATCATGCTACACACCATGCTGTGCAACACCTTTGTGAGGCTGAAACATGGATGTGAGGAGCATTTGTAGACAAACACTATGGGTCACAAATCAACCTTATTAGAGCCAAAAATGGAGTTTAGAGACAGAAAAACTGAAGGTCAGCACTTTGGAAGTTGATGGTATTAAGAAAACAACAAAAAGAAGGACCCTTTAACTAGTACTGCTGCTTTTAATACAGTACTGCCACAAATTGGGATGGGAATGATTTTACAAGAAAAAAAATTCAGATGACACGAAATTCGCCTAGTAATTGAATTTTTAGTTCTCTCAGAACTAAAACCCAGCTAAATATGGAATTTCACCAAGCAGCCGAGGAATTTCACCACTCTCTGGTGAAATTCCATCACTCATGGGTTAAATTCCACATTTTGCAGGCGAATTTATGATTTTGCCAGTAGATTTTCACATTTTGAACCTGTGAAATTCACGGGTGAAATGCACAATTTTGAAAACATTTCACATGTCGAAATTCACAATTTCATGTAATTTTGCCAGCAAAATAAAATTTCACTGCAACACTATGAATAGCTAGTAAAGTGGTGCCGATTTTTGTGCTTTGACTTAGTTCATTCTTTTAGGGCACTTTTTGTGAAATACCATGGTGAACACCTCTGATTAGTGTGGACCAGTATGCTGGTACTTGCCTGATACCACACATCAGATGAGAAAGGCTGCAGTGCCATATACAATCTGGTGACATGGACATCAGTATCCCACACAGCATGTGAACCACATGAGGAGGTGTAATCAGTGATAAGGGTGAACTTTGGTCCCAAAAGGTAGTAGGATAGAGACTGGGCATCTAGGAGGATGGCTGTTGTTACATGCGCCTGTTGTCTGAGCAGTAGACACAGGTAGCAGGACTCCATTGCATGTTTTATTCCTATAAAAGGTATGCCACCTACTGCCTAGTGAATAAAGTCTAACAAGGAAATCTTATTACTTCTCTTATCCATTTGGGTCCTCTTCAGTCTATTTTCTCTCACCTACCACAGGAGGAAGGCCGCAAGGAGGTGGTCGCTGTTGCTGGATTGTGTGCAAGTGCAAGGGCCACTCGGGCAGCTTAGACAGAAAGAAGAGAAGAGGCATTTTTTATCATGTAACATTTTTCTCATCTTCCGCATTGGCTAGCCCCTAGACTGACCACCCCAGCCCTATCCCTGGAATGACCGGGCTTACCTTACACTTGGCCCAGGAGCAGTGCCTGTGGAGAGTCAGCCACCATCTTGCTGCCGGCAATGTTTTCCCCACCATTTTCTCCCAAGGGCCCGGGGTGGGTACATGCATGTGGAGGCATGCATCAGTCCCAGCCCCAGTAACAGCCCTTTCCTCCCTCCCCATTGGCCTAGTGCCTGGCTCCTCTCTTGGCCAGTGCTGTTCCCAGCCTCCACCAGGTGGCAGCCACCAGCTGAGAGGAGCCATCCCACCTCCCTGAGAGGAGAGCATGCCTGTCAGCAGCTCCATCTAGCTCCACACCCCATTGCCGACTCACAGCCCAGGCTCATTCCTGAACCGGTCACCAGCGTGATGTGAGGTTAGGCATCCAGCACCCTAGCACTCAGCAGCACCAGGCCTGCAGGAGAGAGAGGCATTTTAATATGAGACGAGAAAACTCCTCTATGAGAAGCAGTGATCGCAATTGATACAAGAAATGAAGTGAAGTGATAGACTTCTGAGCAGCATTGCTGTTAATGGACTGGCTTCAATATCCATTTAGGAGAGTTGTATTTTACTGTTACATTTTTGCTTAACTATTCCTGTAAGCCCAGTGATTCCTGGTTAATTTATGGATTTTATTTTGATGCTCGATTCAGCTTTGCTTGCTTAACTAATTTTAACTGAAAAGTCTTGGCTAAATCCTGAAAAGGAAATTTTGTCTTCTCTTTCCCTTTGTTTTCAAAAATATTGTATAATTTAAAACTTGTTTCCACTCACTGAACCAGTTGTGTCACATGACACTGGTTTATTAAGCACATGCATTAGCCTCAAGCATTAAGCTCTGACATAATATTCAGTCAGGACACTGAGATGCCAGGATGCCATTAACTGCTCACCTGACACAACAACTTACCTTAGAGCTTTTTCTGCCATAACCTAAATAACTTAAACAACTTAGCAGTAAACTTACTTAGCTGTTGCCAAAGTGTAAGAAGTGTAAGAAGTAGTGGTGACTGGCCGTGTGTGTTTTTTTTTTCCTTTTTCGGCACCATCAATTTACTGACTGCAGAGAGTCTACCTAGGGGCCAATTCCAATCTTGGGGCTTCATCTCATTTGAGCTTTGTTTGCATTGCACTTTGCATTTTGCAGTCACATTCTAGCTACTCTATGCGGCTTCTGCTTCAGGCACAAGTAAGTCTAGTTATTTCTGGTTGCAAAACATTTTGAGTAATTACATACATGCTTATTTTTGAAATAATGTTTTGTAACACATTTTGATATAACCAATTCAGAGGCCTAGTCAGACAGTGTGATATATATATTCTTTAACAGATGCCAGTTGCCTTATATATTTTATTTTTATCAGAAATTAAGGAGAGATGCTAAATATTTATGGCAAATTTTAGTTGTAGCAGCCTTAAAAGCTATAATGAGGTGATGGTTGCAGCCTCTTCCCCAACAAAAAGAGGACTGGCTGGAAGTGGTGGAGCAGGCTTAGAGCATAGAAGAATTAACATTTAAGATCCAGAGGAGAACTGCAATTTATGAATTGCTGGACCCGTTGGACTATTTGAGTAGGGTAGGTTATAGTTTTTAGTTCCATTGAGAATAAATAGGCTCTATCATAACAGAGCCAGGTTCCTTTTTTCTTCAGTTCTTATTTCTATCTTTTCTTCCTTTATTCTTAGAGAGAGCGTAGATGGGTTGGGGTGGTTTCCCACAATGCTGGGTAAAGCTGAGTGGCCGGGGGTGGGATAACCTGTACCTCCTAATAAGTTATGGGGTAATGATACAAGGTGCCTCCTGCCAGCCTCTGGGTTGGAGGGTAAAGGAACTACCAGAACTGTCCCACATTAGAAAGGACATAATAATATACAGAGTTATATAGAGATGTGAGACCCTTTGGTTTGAATGTATATGTATGTTTTATATTTTGTTTGTTTATCTGTCTTCCTGTGAATTAGCCATTTGCTTAATAAGGGGAACAGCTAAGGCTACAAAAACTTAAAGATGGATGGGATAAATTTCAGGTGGCTGAAAGCAGGAGAACATACATTGTTATCTGAAGTACTGTATTTGGATGCAAAAGTAATATAACTTGTAAATCAAGATGTAAGAACCATCTCAATAAATGAAGTATTAAAAATACATACTTTTATTTTTATCAAAATGTTTATTTTTATGTACTAGTGCACTAGTATACGCATCAGTTCAAAAAGCATTGCTTAAGGTACTGTTGTGCTGTTATGTAAGGCATATAAAGAAGACATATGTTTAAAACATATGCATATGTTTTACTTTCCTAGTGACTACACTGGTGAAGTCCAGGCTGGTGCTGCATTTTCAAGATCCTAAAAGAAAATTGAACCTTCATGGCATCGCCATTCTTAAATTTTATAATCTAAGGACTAGCGGACTTGTGCTGGAACTGGCAATAAAAGGCATAAAAGTGCAACAAAAGCTACAGAAGGCGCTTCCAGTGAAATAAAACTGAAACAAAAGCATAAAGAAACTGTGGAGTGAATAAAGTGACGCTTGGTGAGGTCCATTTTCTCTTACTGGAAAATCCTGGACTTGTCTCAGACTATTTTTGTATTACACCTTCTAGACTAAGATACTGTTAGGTGCTCTACTTTCCTTTTAGGGGTATAAAGTTGCAATAGTTTTGGAGAGTACACTTTGTTTAAATGGTTAATACAGACAAGCTGCTGCTACAGCAAGTAGTGAAGATCTTATTACTATAACTGATTCTTGTATGATTTCTTGGCAACCAACTGTTATTTCAGTCAACAATTCTGATGCAATGACTCAATTAGAAAATGGAAACAGGCTAAAATTGTTCCCTTAAAAATAAAGGAAAAAATAAGCCTCAATATGTAAAAGGGCAAGAAAAATGCTAAAAATAGCTTAAGTGATCAAAGGAGCAAGCAAAAGAATACAGGTAGAATTAAACAATCAAAAATTAATGATCACTTTACAAAGACAAAGGACCTAGAGATTGAGACAGATATGAGTATAGAAACTTCTGTTTCCTCTACCCCTATTAATAGTAGGAATAAGTTGATAGATCCTGGACAGGATTGTTCTAGGTTATCCTCCACTCCTATAGTTTAATAAAGACAATGTGTCTTTTCTTCTCAGAAGAAGAACATTGTCTTTCAGATGTATCTGTAGTAACAGTTAAAATCAACGAAACTAAATCTAATAATAATAATGCAACTAAGAATCAGGGTAATGAAGCTTCAATAGACTTATACTATGCTTCTTTTCTGACTCACTGGATTTCTCTTCAGAACTACACAGCCCTGAAATAAACCATAATTCAAACTTGGTTCATGAGTTAAACGGTATTACTAGGATTTGCATGATATCTTAATTAGCCTTAATAAATTAGATTTAATTGGATCAAAAGGCAGAATATCAAACCCACAACAAATTAATAGTAACACATGAGCTCAAATAGATTCAGTTTCCACTTATCCTTTCAGCTTAGAGGAAGGATTAAAAAACTTCATGAAAGAGCCATATGCCACCCATTAATGATTGTAGATCAACTGGTTGCTGTTCACAATGAAATGGAAAATCTGAAAGACAGCATTGCCATAAATGTGTTTTGGTTGGATAACATTTTATTACCATTAGATAAATGGATTCCACACACTAAATCTCCTTACATAATTTTGGAAGATACATCTAATTTAAGACCAGATTCCTACATTATGCATTACAGAAACTCCTGTAAGAGAACCCCCCCAAAAAAAGAAGAAATGAAATAAAAGAATAGGAGAGTGAGAAAGAACTGCAATAAAGAAACTATGGCTAAATCAGAAGGCCCCATGAAGGAACACACCAGTCAGAACTTTAATGCTTGCACAAATCAGCTGGAAGCCAGCACCAACCATTCTATTACAAACAAAATACATAAAATAGAAGAAATAAAGGATGAAAAGCAAAATCTCAACAGACCCAAGCATTAGAAAGTAATCCCGTAAATAAACAATTGACTGATCCCAATTATAAATACAGCTAGAAACTATCTCTGCACAGATAAAGGGATTTGAGTTGGAACTCAAGGCTTTTGAAATGACTGGAAAACTGGTCCAAAAAGGCACAGGCTGACAGTTGTGATTTACAAAGCATACAACCAGTTCAAAACTTAGGGTCACCAGAAACATTGCCTGACCAAAGACAGGATGAATTTTTAATATTTCAGAATGTGCATTTTGGCTTTATATGGTTATAAATGGGAAACAAACATGTTAATAGGAAAAACAAGGAAAAGATAGTGCATTTAATTAGAACAACCACAGGTGCAGATTTATTGGAAACCGATATTTTACAGGTTTGGAAGGATAGGGATGTAAAGGTATCGAATGTGTTTTTATATTTGTTCTGCTGTTAGAATTCTAATCAAATCTGCTTAACAGCAGGTTTTGAAAAGTGGATGCTCTGTTATTTTATAAACAGAGGTCAACTAGATCTAAAAATATGTGATCAGCAAAGGTATCTCAGTATATTTGGGCTAAGTACAATTCCTAATGAAAATGTCTGGAATTACGAAGTGATTTTCTACCTCTGTACTCATGTCTCAAAATTCCTCCTGCAGAGATAAAAATAAATGAAGTATATAGATGGAAATCAGACAATAAGTCAGGTCAGGTGGATGTTGTCCTGCAAGGGGACACCATTGCAAGTGAGATTCAAAGAAAAGTGCCCTTGCTGGATCTGGTTGAGTCCATATTATAGATAGCAAAATACTCAGTTCTCTGATGAGGAAGAAACAAGAAAATGTTGCCATTAAAGATAAAATGAAGGTTTGAAAGACTTTGTCCTCTATGGCCTTAGTTGGTCCAAAAATGAGAATCCCTCAAAACTAAACAAATACTGACCAAATTATTAAAGCAAGTTTTATACATATCTGTTAAAGACCTGATGCTCTTTTTGTCACTCAATTAAGCAATAATTTTGATTGTGACTAAGTTCAACTCTCAATAAAATATGATAGTTTATATAAAACGATTGTAGACAGTATAAATATTTTGGATACTATGGGTCTCTGTATAGAGGATTTTGAAATTTCAGCTAAAGAAAAAGGTAATGAAGCTACTGTAGGTATCCCAACTGATCCTTCTAAGTCATTATTAGTTGAGAATCTGCAAAATTGTTACAATGTTCCCCTTTCAAACAAATACGATGCCTTTGTCCTCAGAATGAATGACTGATGAATAATTTAATGTCTGTGGAAAGAAGTGATTTAAACATTATTTCACTGGGTAAATTAGAAAAGACAACACATTCTGGAATACTGCTGGATTAGTGGGAAAACTTAATGACCCTGATTGGGTTGATTTTATTGACAGCAAAGCTGTTATTTTATTTCAAGAAACTTGGACAAGCACCACAATTAATTTAAGTGGTTATCATCTTATAAACTCTCCAGCAACCAAAGCTGCAAATTATGGTAGCCAGTAAAGCAGGTTTGACAATATACATTAAAATAAAAAAGAGATATCATAATAAAAGATGCAATAAAATTGATCAGAACTATATAGCACAAAACATAATCTGAATTCAATTCCCATTACATTAATTAATGGGTATATCACACCAAGAACAAAAAAAAAATAATTTACAATTATTGGTCTGTTTAAGGCAAGACATGGATGAAATTTTCAAAAATGTCTGAATAACAACTTTTGGTTACTGGGGACTTTAATGCCAGAGTGGCACTATTTGACCAAAAGGAGATCTAATCAGCAGTGGCAGCTACTGAAGTAATAGGTCCTAGGAAGAGTCAAGATTTAAACACAAATGAACAAGGGAAAAAACTAATTGAATGAATTGAGGAGAATGAGCTGCTAATATTGAATGGCAGAATAAATGGTGACTTTGAGGGCAAAACCACATATTTCTCATCTAGTAGCCAGAGTACAATAGACTATGTCTTATGTAACATGGAGATGGTAAAACTTATAACAGAACTCCATATAAAATCAGGTATATGTGTTGTACCTGAAAACTGTCCTTGGATCAGTGCACCCACCAGGTCATCAAATACATAAACAAAATAAAATC
The DNA here is from genome assembly GCA_016271365.2 of Neoceratodus forsteri. NCBI lineage: Eukaryota > Metazoa > Chordata > Ceratodontiformes > Ceratodontidae > Neoceratodus > Neoceratodus forsteri. Next base: position 563,704,174 of record CM057458.1, read on the forward strand.
AATAAATTAAAAATGAGACCGAAAAGTGATTATGCCCCATATGTGGAAAGTCCAGTTTGAAGAAGAAACATCTAATACCTTGGAATATCTAGGCCTTTAGTTCATCTAAGTTACACAGGAAAAATAGACTGAAGGGAAGTAAAATCATGAGTAAGGATTTACATAAAATCACTCAGACATTTGAAAATAATAAAGAGCAAATGGAAACAAATCCAGAACTTCCTGAGCAGATGGAACATTTACTGAATCAGCTAAATTTGGATATCAACAAAATTATATATGAAAAAAACATGACAGATACTCAGCCAGCTCAGAATTGGTTTGAAAAAAAATATAAGGAAGAAAAAAAATTAAATAAACCTATAAAGTGGACTAAAACATTTCTAACAAAAGCCAATTTTCAGAATTTAGAGTCAGAAAACAATACAATAAATGGTTAATTAATAAGAAACTATTATATCAACAAGGATTATGGTCTGAAATGTGTAAGTTAATTCAAAGTAATGATATGCACTCATTTTGGAAATTGGTCGCAAAAGGAACAAAATAATATAAGCCCTCCCTGTCTATCCATGTCCCAAAGGAAAGTTGGATAAATCATTTTAAATAAGATATTTACTAAAATGGAACTTGATAATGTTGATGGGCAACTTATAAATAACATAACGTCAACTACTAACAAGAATATTATATTCTCTGAAGTAGAAGTTAAAATGGTAATCCTAAAACTCAAAAATAATAAATCATCAGGAGAAGATTTATTTATTATTTAATTTAGTTTTTGTTAACCGGTAAGTGCACTAGACAAATCCTGCCTATTTTCAGGTGCAACCCAGGGAGGGGATACAGATGAATGCCAACTGACCTTGAACCAGATTAAGCTGTTGGTGGTATTTTTAGTGAATGAGAGAAATTTGGCCAGGACACCAGGAAATTCCCTTACTGCATTGCTTGCAGTAGGGGACTTGCTGCTGTGAGTTGGATCACTTGTGGTGAGACTTGGTGGAGGATGGACGTTGTGGAGAATGGAGAGCAGTTGGGCTCTACTATCATGACTAAGAAATCTACTGAGCAAGCTGGAAGTCTGAATCTGGATAAGGACTTAGAGGATGTTAATATTTTTGTTTCAACCGAGGATTCAACGATATCTGCTACACTAGTAAAGAATGGAAAACTTTCTACAATGGTTGTTACAGAGGACCGGCAGGAGCAGCTCAGCTGCAGCTTGCAGAGCTAGCGCAGGAGCAAGAACGCATCAAGAAACAGCTGTTTTTGTTACATGCTGAAGATTCATCTGTCACTGCTTTACCTTTGGCTGTCACCGATATGGACTCTGAGTCTGTGCTTTCAGTTCCCGACAAGGATCAGTCGGGTGAGTTGTTGCAAACATTTTCTACCTTAATTCAGGCTAAACAGCCTTTTGTACTATGGTTCTGGCTGGCAGTTGAGAATCTGAAGTGATTCAGTGCCAAAGCCATTAGCAGAATCAGGATCACATGCGCTGTCTCCCGCTTACTGCAGGTTGCTATGGTGAATTCTAAGGCCCTGATGTATCTACCTCGAGCACCGGAAGCTCCATTTGGCTATGTTCATGAAAATTTTGTACCAATGGAATGGAAATGTTAAGATTGTGATATAAAGTAAGGAAAAAATAAAAATAATATTTGAAATGCTGTTTTAATGCTTTGTATATGTAGAGATACATATAATAAAATTGTGGTCCACAGCTGTCTGGAATTTTTGTTTTGTTGTCCAACCCAATTTTCCTGCTGTTTTATTAGTCCTAAATTGTGATATGGAAAGTCTTTAGGTTTCAGTTGTATGTTTTCTGTCAATTCTGCCATTTTTCTGTTTAAATAAAATATGCTTTCAACAATCCAGATGCTGTCCTGTAGTTCTTTTACCCTACCTATGTTATTTAACCCATTTTCTTTATAGTTTGAAGCACCTTCAAAATGTGTTCTGAATGTACTAGTTGGTGTCCTCAGCTAGTACATTCAGTACATGGCCAATTAATTACTTTTTGACATGAACATCCCATTTTTTAATGCTCCTGTGTGTTACCAGTGCTGCCCTTGTTATATTGCTAGGTAGTACATCTTGCCTGCTCTTTATCGTTTGAGTCAGGTCATCTTTTCAGCCCTTCCAACCAGTGGTGTCCATGATCCTCTTAGGTACATTCAGAACACCCCTCCCCAATTGGTTGCCCGATTGTTTTGGGATTCCAGTTTTCCCCTGTGACATAGGTGGCCAGTGGAGGTGTAAAATCTGCTGCACATAAGTTCTTGCTCCCTTTCTTGCTGTTTTTGTACAGCAGAAAGTGCTGGTATCCACCGTTGTAGCATTCAGAATGAGGAAGAGCCCCAGTCATCCAAAGTGCACTCAGAGCACCAAAAGGTAAGGTTCTGACCAGGTCTGACAGTTTTAGGGACAGGGGATCATTGTGCATCTTATTTTGACTCCAGCAGTGTGATTTATTAACTGTTTACTTCCCACCAATGTTTGCTTCTGTGGCTGGAGAGTGATTTAGTACTTATGCTCGGCCTTCCTGCTACCAAAATGCTTGTTTAAATCCATGGTTTGTTGCATACAATTTTAAAACCACCCACTGTATGGTCTCCACATGGCTGGTTGCTAAGCAGCCCATGCAATCTGTGGTTGTTGGTGGAGGGCTAAGTATTGTTTGGGCTGGTTCAAAATGCTGTTTCTGTTGCATTTCACATTGTCAATGGGTAATAATAGTCTCCATGAATTTTTGTAATGTCCATTGTATTTTTTTAAATCCATGCATTGCTGTGCTGATGCTTAACATAGAAACATAGTCTTTGATGGCAGATAAGGATTGCCTCGCCCACCCATTCTGCCCATTTCCTACTTATTGGTTAAGCTGAAGATCCTAGTTAACAAACAGCCTACTTCCTCCTGCCCCTCACCAGAATTGCTTTATGTCTGTCCCATGCATTCTTGAATTCCTCCACTGTTTTTGACCCCACAACCTCCTCAGGAAGGCCATTCCATGCATCCACCACCCTCTCTGTAAAAAATACTTTCTCACGTTGCCCCTGAGCCTTCCCCTTTATCTTCAGATTGTGCCCCTTGTTCTTGCACATCTGTTTTTCTGAAATATACTACCCTCTTGGACATTCTTGATTCTCGTGGAGGTACTTAAAGGTCTCTATCATGCCCCACTTTCCTCTAGGATATACATATTAAGCTCTTTAATCTCCTCATATAGCTTATGGTGCAGACCCTGCATCATTTTGCCCTCCTTTTCACTGCTTCCATCCTGTCTATGTCCTTGTGGAGATGGGGTCTCCAGAACTACACACAGTCTCCAGATGGGGTCTCAGCAACTGTCTGTACAGAGGGATAACAACCTCCTGTTTTCAACTGGTGATGTCTGTCCCTATACATCCCAGAACCCCCAGCTTAATCATGTCTGACAGAATTTTGTGTAACCACCACTGCATGGTCTCCACATGACTGAATCCTGTGCAGGCCATTGTTTTCTGCTCAACCTTCTGTTATTTTGACACCTTGAGGTCTGTGGTCATTTGGGGAGATGGAGTGCAAATTATTGTCTGACTGCTACTAAATGTTTTCTGTGAAATGATTTGCCTGTTGTGTCCATTTCTGTGGTACTGGGACCTTATGTCCATCTGCTTTTGTGTAACCACCCACGCATGGTCTCCACATGGCTGGATGCTGTGCAGGCCATTGTTTGCTGCTCAACCTTCAGCCATTTTGAGACCTTGTGGTCTGTGGTCATTTGGGCAAAGGGAAGTGCAAAGTATTGCCTGTCTGCTATTAAATGTTTTTCTGTGAAATGGTTTGCCTGTTTTATCCATTTTGTGGTACTGGGACCTTATGTTCATCTGCTTTTGTGTAACCACCTTCCACATGGCTGGGTGCTGAGCAAGCCTTTGTTTGCTTCTCGACCCTCAGCCATTTTCAGACCATGTAGTTGTGGGAATGGGGGTGTTCGGGTACTTTGGGGCTCAGAATAAGGATATGCATTGTTTTTAAAATGTTTCTCAATGTTTTGATGAAATGTGCTTCCTAATGTGTCCTGCATGATCTTAACATGGCTGCATGCTGAATACAGTCCTCTTTTGTTAGGCACTCAGTGTGCAGCCATTTTAAAGGAAGTTTCTGATATAAGGTATTGTGCTTCACAGTCCAATACCTATATCGTCTCTGAGCTCACCCCTGCAAAAGTTTAATTTTAAAGTTAGTAATTTTAGCATGGGAAGGATTGTAACTGATGTAGAACCTCAGCCAGCTGATCCTTCCAGCTTCCTGGTGCACCGCTATGCCACAACTCCACCCTGTGCTCTTTGAAACTCTGATGTGTGGCCACAGAGAGTGTGAGGCCAGCCCATAAAAGTCTATGGGGCTATTTTTAAAGTTGGCTGTTAGTCTTTTTAATAGTCCTTGAGGAAAATCAGCAGTTGCTAACTAGTAGGGACCCTACTAGTTAAGTGATGGCTTTAGTTTTCCTCTAGGACTGTTAAAATACTAAAACTTGGCTTTAAAAATAGCCCATATAGACTTGTAGGGGCTCACCCACATATCTCCCTGGCCACAAGTCACAGTTTCAGAGAGCGTAGGGAGGAGTAGGGGCAGAGCGGGGCACTTAGGAAGCTGGAAGGATCGACTGGCCGAGGTGTTTGGTGCCAGTTACGATCCCTTCCCATGCTAAAACTATGAACTTTAAATTTAGATTTTGGCAGGGTGAGCTCATGTTATAAGGTATTGGGATATGAAGCCTGATACCTTATACCAAGTAGTCAGAAATTCACTTTAAGACCATGTGTGATGGTGATCATGGGATACAAATGATAGCTATACTGAAATGTAGCTACTGTGGCAGTGCACCATTCTCCTTACATTCATCACACTGTGTTGTGTAGCAACTGATGGATGGTCTTCTTCCTCCAGCTGTGATGTAATTGTCCACCTTCTGCATTCTGTTGTTTTATGTGCTGTGAAGTAACTGATGGGTGATCTCTTTTATTTCTTGTTCCTTCTGAAGTAATTGCTCACTTTCTGTTCTGCCATTTCATCTGCTGTGAGGCAGCTGATGAGCAATCTTTGTTTCTTCCTTTCCACGTTATGAAGTAATTGTCCACTTTATGTTCCACTGTTTCATCTGCTATGAAGCAACTAATGGATGATCTTTGTTTCATCCTTTCCTCTGCTATGAAGTAATTCTCACATTCCGTTCTGTTGCTTTATCTGCTGTAAAGTAAGTCATGGACAATCTCTTTGTTTCTTCCTTTCCTCCACTATGAAACAAATGAACACAGCCACACCAGTAGCAGTGCAGGTAAATTTCAGTGATCCAGCTTCAGTTGGGGACACCTGATCAGGTGCTGCCAACCAAAAGGCAATTCAAAGGACCAAGCAGGACTGCCTAAGTCACCTGCATGGTTTGCATCAACAATAAAGTGATAGCGGTAATATCAAGTTCACGACAAAGCAGACAGCAGTGTCAAGAAGAGGACTAAACATGAAATGATGTCACAATTTGGAGGCAAACATTATGGATGTCATAAAGGAAAATGTGTAGAATAGACAAGAGGAACAGGAGCAGGTCAGAGCAGTTTTGGAGCTGAAAAATATAAGATGCTATATACATAAGCACAACCCTTGGAATTAGCTGGATAACACTCATGAATGCATCTTGTAGTGAACAGAAGATGTAAAAAGCATACCCAATTCTGTACTGTCTCAAGAAATTACAAAGTAAAACTTTTTGAACAGTCAGCAACCCCTCTGCCATACAAGAAGGCATTCTTAAAAAGAAGCCGATGTTCAAATTGTTCCTATCAAAACTCCTTCATTTACTACATGCAGAATTTCTGAAGCAACACTCAGAGTATCAAATTAGTGCCATAAAGTTCAACAGTTTGTGCCCCAAGCATATAAAACTTGCCAGACCACAGAAACATGACAAGTGCCTATCAGTACAGTGAAAATGCCACATTAAAACTGTGATCATTAAACCACATGACAGATTTTACAAACTGCGGAGTGCAAAGTCACCAATATTTACAAAACTGGAGCTGACAATGTGTGCAAATGAAGATTCCATGTTTTTCAGAAAAGACTGTCTGGAGAAGGTATGTGGGGCTTGTGCAGTGAAAGCAATTGCAAAACATGCAGAGGCTCTATTGAATCAACATGGGTTAGAAATATTGACATAGTACCAGTGGGAAACCATTACAGTGAAGAAGACAAATGATGGCATTAACACTAAAACATCCCGAAGTGTTGGTCAGCAAGAAGACCACGTTACAACTTATTGGAAGGCCTACAGTTTCTTGATCACCATCTACATGTGGCATTGTGGCAAATAATGCAAGTCGCACTACTCAAGACAAATCTACCACAAGGCTGGGTCATCATGGTCCTGGACGTTGCTGAAAACTATGCCTGCAAGTACCAGGATAAGATTCAGTCCTGCCGCTGGCATCAAGAGTGGACTACAGTGCACCAGATAGTTGGATATTATAGGTGCTCACATTGTAATGCCCTTGTTATGGAATACCTGGTATTCATCTCAGATGACCTCACACATTACCACCATGCTGTTCGACATTTTGTTAAGATGGCCAGTGAACACATCATGAACACTCACCACGTAAACATTATGAAGAAGGTACATTTCAAAGATGGCTGTGCCAGTCAATACAAATCAAAATGGTCCTTCTATGAAATTTCAAAGGCTTCATCAGAGTGTGGATTCCTGTGGAATGTGCCAATTTTGGATCACAACATGGTAAGCATCCCTCTGATGGGGAGTGGTGTGGTTAAATGGTCAGCAACCAGGGCCGTGAAATCACAAATCGCTATCATTTTAACAGCAGAAGAGACGTCTCACGTAATGCCATGATAATCTGCTGAAAGAGCCTCCAAGTGATGGGTGTGGGCATCCAAGAGAAATTTTTCTGGGTGCCTGACAAATCCATAATAAGGCCAAAATGAGTGGATGCTATAGCTTTTCCTGGGACAAGACTTGTCCAGCGGGTAAGATCGGTGGAAGGTGGTGTGATTGCCACCAGAACACTGTCTTATGTCTGCCACAAGTGTCAAAATGATGATGGCCCATGTGTGAACATGGAGCATGTGGATCAATAGACTCAAAGAGGCTCAAACTGAAACACTGCAGCACCAGTACTTCTCAGACAACTCAAATGTTTGAACTCAGGCATGACACTGTCCAGCAATGCCAGTGACAAATTCTCTACAACTCAGTGCACAAAAGAGTGCCCATGAGCACAGCACTGTAGATATGGACACTCCTGTTGTTTTCAGCACTTCAGTGACTGACCTCCTCTGCTTTTGCCACTCTACTGACAGACCCCCTCTGCTATTACTAGCACTTCATCAACCAACCTGATTGCTGCTTCAGGCACTGAAACAATGGACAATTCTACTCACAAAACTTCAGCAATAGCCTTCTCCACTGCTTTTGTTCCTAATGTGCTTGCTAACTGTCCACCTGCTAAAAAAAAATTAAACCCAGACAAGATACAGCTGGAAAATTCTATGCAGTCTACTATTCCAAACATTTTTTTATCAGGCAAGTGCTTGCATTTAATGAACTACAATGTACTTTCACTGTCAAATTCCAGGACTAGCATGCAAATCAGTGTCTCACATGGCCACAACAGCAGGACTCTGATATGATGAGACAGTAGAGACTTTTCCATGGACCTGTTTATCTGTCAGGAAATGGAAGCTTTACAATTGCAGAGGATGAACTGCAAACTATTGCCACAAAATATGAAAAGCTCAAGAATCGCTGGAATTGACAGCATTTAAAGTGTTGGACAATATGATCAGTTGCTCCGCACAATCTTTTATATGATGTTTTAATTTTACATCTTATTGATGTTTTATTTCTTATTTCAGTGCACTTCAGTACACAAATATGTAATTCTTGACAATATGGATCACAACTGGTAAACTTTTATGGACCTACACTGTTGTTTGCTGGTCTTTGCCACATTGACAATGCTCGTTTGGTGTCTGCTATTCATTCAGAACACAAGGTTGGTGTTCGCTATACATTCAGAACACAAGGTTGGTGTCCGCTGGTACATTCAGAACACAAGATTGGTGTCCACTGGTACATTCAGAACACAAGGTGTGGTGTCCACAGGTACATTCAGAACATTGAAGCTTATTTTTCTTGGTCATTTAAAGTCAGTTATCTTGTAACACAGTGCATTTTCACTGTGGGTCATGGCATGTTAAAATGCTAGAAAAAATGATCCACTCTGCATTTGAAAATTAGCCCCTCATGTCACAATTTGGTACAACATTTTCATGAACATACCCATTTCACTGGGCATACTATTACACTAACTAAAGAAGTAGGATTTGTTTTCTGTGCTCTATTCAAACATCATCTTCAGCACTACAAACTACAGAGGTAAAATGAGTTTTCAGACAGAACCACTTAATCAGGAGGGAGTTTCTGAATCTCTTTCATGAAACGGTTTCAGTCAAACCATGAGAAGTTTGGGGATGAAGGAAGGAGAGAGCAGCGGTGATTTTCCCAAAAGGAACTTAGGGGCACTAGAAGGGTACAAGCAGACTCTTCTCCCAATTGTGCAGAGACTGGTTCTGTATCTTCAGTTATTATTCCTCCTTTACAGCCCCTGACAGATGAAACATGGTCCCTCAGCAAGCTTTAATGATGCTGGATGGACTTTGGACAAAGGGTCTTGGCAACCCACACCTGATTGGGACCCCAAATTGAATTTTTCTCAAAATGAACTGACATGGAAGCCACAGTTACCTATCTCACCTATAACTCTTGGATCTATTGAAGGGTGTGCAGGGGGAGATGGGCCTTCTGACTTGGCCTTACAGGCCACTGCTCCAGTAGCCATTACTATTTTGGGATCTGAGCAACCTGTTGATATAGTACAGGGTAACCCTGAAACTGAGAAGCCCCTGATGTCAGAATTATTTTCTAAAATTAAAAAGAAGCAGCACCATATAGAAATGCTGTGCAACTGTGATATAAGGGGTTTAGAGTTCAGGCCTGATAGGCAATATGTAGGTAAATGTTTGTTAAAAGATTCTTTGCATTTCTCTCCCAGGAGGTGTTTGCATTTATAAATATATCTGGAGAAGATAACTTTGATGTGAGCTTTGCTCAGCCTACACCTGGATTTATTTTGGAATGGTACAACCAGGTGAAATTTTCCCCCATGGACTCCTTTTGATGATCCCTTTAACAAAGCCCTTAATTAAATATGTTACAATAATGTTTAGGAATGAGGAGTTCATGTGGATGATATTTCATACTGGTTGTCTCAAAATGTGAGATCTTGAGTTCTCCTGAAGCTATATTAGATTCAGAACAGTTTTGGACAGGGAATTGTGGTTCAAAGTTAGCTCAGGCAAACTGATACTAGGATAGAACATATTCCAAATTCCTTTTTAGGCTGGGATAGGGGGTTTGCTTTTATGCTGGGCAGCCCCAGGCCTGTTACAAATGTGGTTCCAGAATACACTTGTACAGTTCATGCAATAAACCTTGATGTGACAATTGTGGTAAAATTGGTCATATTGTTTTCAATGTGCTAATTTAACCAAATGTGACCTCTGTGAGGAGACTGGTCATGTTTTCTCTGAATGTGTCTGGGCTGCAAAAATAAAGCATCCAGTGGTAGTCTAGATCTTTTAATTCAAAAGCTCAAGACCTGGTTACAGGTGTTACCCAGATGGCCCCTGTGCATACAGAAGTAGTTATCCTTCTTCACATCCTTCTCAGGATACATCTGAGGTAAACTCTCCTGATGTTCCAGTTAAGATTTCTCCCATCCTTTCTCCTGTCTGTTATTCTGCATAAAGGAAGGGTCATCTCAGGATTCTTCTGTTAATCCACCAGTTATTCAAGTTAGAAGGTCTGCCAGGAACCTTTAACCTCCTCTTGCCCCCAGTAGAAATGGAAACCAGTAATCCCTTTGCTGTATTGTCTGCACAGTGAGGAGATTCAGAAATGGATTGTCAGGAACCTGACTCTCAGCCTATACAGGATAGCCCCATCCCTTTTCAGGTCCAGGAAGGTTATAAGGGTAAAAGAAAAGAGAAGGAAAAAAGATGGTTGACCCTCAGGTTTCATAACTGGCTTGTTTTAAACTAGGTTCATTGAATGTTCACAGTTTATTGAACTTTAGAAGAGGCAGGTGATTTATGATTATATCCATAGTAATTTTCTGAATGTATGCCTACTACAAGAAACTTGGATGCATACCTTAGATCAGGCCAGGTTTTCCAAAGAGAACGGTGTTGGGGTCCATCTATTGGTCCTTTGGACAACAAATAGCAGATGGTTTAGGATTTCTTTTTAATTCTTATGATTTTTCTTTAATAAAATTAATGGATTTAATCCAGGGGCAGTTAATGATCCTAGATGGGGTCTGGCAATCCAAGACATGCAGATTTATTAATGTATACTGTTCACAGCTAAAGTTGAATGGGTTGCACTTTTCAGATGATAAAACCTTTCTTACTAACTTCTTTTGAAATCTTTCTTTGTGGAGATTTTAATTGTGAGCTTAAATCAGTGGAAGTAAACCCATGGGTGTTGGTGAGAAAAGATTTACTGTGATTCCAATGCGTTATGTCAACTGATAAAGTTGTCTGGGCTGGTCAATAGTAGTTGCCATCAGCAAGGTGGTCCAAAATTTACTTATAAAAGACACCTGTATACATCCACTATAGATTATATTTTTCTTTCAGATAATCTCCCTTTATTTTTACACCTTCCGGTTTCCTTTTCAGATCACATGCTCCTCCAGTGTAATTTTTCCCTCATTCTTTACCAAACATTCAGAAAGCACGATGGAAACTTAGTGCACTTTTGCTAAAATCCTGTAGTATTATCTAACATCCAAGCATTACTTCTTGCTAGACTTACAGTCTCTTTTTATATGAGGACTTGGGGCAATGGTGGAGAGACTCTAAAGAAGATTTCGGAGTCTGCTAAAAATCAAGGGAGGTCAGGGAAAATTTGAAATTTCTTCATTATTTAAAATTACGTCAGCATTATATTATTTAATTTCTGTTGCAAATACCTCAAAGGTGATTTTCTTCCCAAATACTAGCTTTAAAGCAACACATTCAGGAAGTGCAGTATAGTAGAGCGAACACATTACAGGTGCATTTTCAATATGGCGTGAAAAGCATCCTTATGGTGATCCTATGAAGCCTTTAAAAATATCAAAATAACACATTTAGTAGAGCTTTTAAATCAGGAAGGACAACTTGTGCAGGATCCAAAGGGCCTTCAATCTGTTATAAAGACATTTTACTCTTCTCATACACTGCAGTGCCCTAGTGTGGAAGATATGAGGAAGTTTTTGAATAAGATAAAACTTCTGGATACTAAATTTAATAAATCACTGTTAATTTGCCCCATTACATGTGCAGAAATTGTAACTGCTATTACATCTCAAAAATTAGGAACTTCACCTGGGATTGACAGACTAACTTCTGAACTATATAAAGCCTTCCTTCTGAATTTTCTGAATGTTTAGACATTGTATTTAATGTTTTTTAACCTTTGTGGAATTTCCAGGTTGGTTCTTTGAGGGTTATTAATTTTTCTTTATAAATCTGGGATAAAGAACTCCTAGAGAATTGGAGACCAATTATGATTCTGAATTCTGATTACAAACTTTTGGCAGGAATTCTGAATACTCAGCTTAAACAATTTGCTGCCACTGTACTTTCCCCTTCTCTATATTGTGGGCTTCTGGAGAAAAAAATTCAACATGCTCATATAATTATCCAAGATTTGATTGAACATTTTAGTTTGCATAAACATTCCGGATGTATTATTTCAGTAGACTAAATGAAGGCCTTCGATCAGGTTTATCATCCGTTTCTATTTATAACTTTAAAACAGTATGGGGTTCCAGAAGTTTTTTAATTGGATAAAATTACTTTATAATAATGCTATTATCCACCCAATCATACAGAAAGAAATTGGGGATGAGTTCCATGTTCCCACTGGGTGTGCCAAGGATGTCCTTAAGGCCTTTATTATATGCTTTCATAATAGATACATTAATTCAATCACTTTCACAATATCCAAAATGGAAAGGAATCTTAGGACCTCCCTTGTTGGAAGAACTACATGTGCAGGCTTATGCTGATGATCTGTGTATGTTTTTCCAACTATAAACAGGTGGCTTTTTTGGATTTTATGAATTCTTATTCTTTGTTTCCAATTCAAAATTAATAAAAAAAAAAAAACAGGATGTGTTAATAGGTTGGCTATCCATCAGAAATTATTATTCTGGGACTCTGCATATCATCAGATCCTATAAAAAGTTTAGGATTATTATATGGCCTCAGAATCTTCCAGAGTTGAATTGGGAAAATGCACTAGCTTCTATAGATGGGAAAATCAAATTTGGAAACATAGGAAATTGTCAAAATTGAAGCATGTACAAGTAATTAAAACAATTTTTAATTCCAGGTTTATTATACACTGCAATGATATTTCCATTACCAATAAAGCTAGAGACGAGGATTTACAGTTTTTTTCCAGATGATATGGGGTAACAGACTTAACCTATAAAAAGGCAAGACACATATCTTGCAAAAGAAAAGGGGATTAGGGATGGTGGATCCAGTTATTTTTTCACACATTATTTATAGCACAAAGCATTAGGGTTAGGCTGTTGTCATCTACATCCAGATATGGGTTATTAATAAAACATGTATTTGCTCATTATTATTCTGCTTACTTACGAGTCCTCCTAAGCCTCTTCAGAAATTATTAATACCACAATATTTTCTGCCAATCACAAAAAGCTCTTTAAATGGGGTTTACTGGCCGGGTAGTAAAGGACAGTAAAGGACCACAGTTATATAATACAGTAATGTTACTATTATATCCACTTGAACCAGCTTTTAAAACTGTCCTTCAATCCGAACTGTGGAAGTGCTCCAGCAATTAAATAATCCTAGACTGCCAGAATATATGTGGAGGTTTTATGGCTCACAGCTTATGGAAGGATTGGGGTTAGGGGTACTAAGCATAAAGATTTAAATGAAAGAACTTGCCCTTTTGTAGAGTGCATGGCTCAGGAAGAAACAGTGGAGCATTTTTATTTTTTGTACATATGCCAGTTCTCTTTGGAAATTCCTAGCTTTCAAATGGAATATGAGACACTGGTTTTGGGTCACTTTCCTCAGTTAGGAAGACTTATAATTTAGAGACTTGCACATTTTTGCTGTTGTTTAATATATTATTTATGGCAGGCTAGGTGCCAATGGGTTTTGTATCAAAAACTGATGTCCTTTGGTACAGTAGGATTATTGATTCAAGGGGCCATGGAAAGAATTTTCTTAAGATTTGGGTTTTCAACCACTAGGAAGGTGACGAATTGGTGGAGAGGATTCACAAGGTTTATAAAATATAAATAGGAAAAGATAGTATTAATTATATTTGTATTTGGGGAGAAGTGGGTTTATAAGGGTATGATTATGCTCTCATTTGTTATGTATGCTTATAATACTTATTTTGATTATGTTATTCTTTTCTGTATGACTCTAATACTTAATTTTTTTCCCTTTAATTCGGGTTTGAGTGTGTGTGATGTAACATTATTGTAATCATTTGCTTTTGATGTTATATTAAAAAAATCTCTACTTTTCTGATAAGTGCCATGGGATCTTTAACATCCACTTGAACTACCACCAATCCAGGCAGATGGGACCTCGGTTTAACGTCTCATCTGAAGACAGCACCTCAAGTGCAGCACCCTCTCATGCTGCATTACAGTGTCAGTACTGGGATATTAACCCAAGGGCCAGATGTGGAACTGAACCCACAGCCCTCTGATCTCCCAGCCTCAGAGGCGAGTGTGCTACCTACTGAACCACTGACACTGACAAGATGGAATACTACCTGAGATATATAAAGAATATCAAGAATTTTGGATCCCTTTATTAACTCACTATTTTAATCTATGCACCAAACATAAGTATATTCCCTCACATGGGTAAAACATATTATAGTACCACTACACAAAAAGGTTCAGTTTATGACCCTTTCAATAACCGCCTAATAAGTTTATTGGATATAGTTTAAAAATATATATAAGACTATTACTAGATATGCTGAATGACTGGGTAGAAAGAAATGCTGTTATTTCCCTACTCAAGCTGGCTTTAGACAGGGGTTCTTTACCATAGATAATGTCTTTGTATTCACACATCTAATTAGGAAAAATGTTCATTGGAGGAAATGAAACTATATGCTTTATTTATAGATTTCTCATCTGCTTTTGATTCAGAAACAGAACAAGTATGGACAATTCTGCTGAATTTAAAGATTGATTACTCTCTACTAATCATGATTTGTCTTCTTCACTATGGCACTCTATCCTCTGTAAGATATGATAACAAAGGTAGTCTAACTGAATATTTTAAGACACACAGAGGAGTTGAACAACATTGTTTGTTGGCTCCACTACTGTTTAATAGCTATGTTAATGGGTTGTTGTACTTTAGTGAAGGAACAAACTAGATTCTCCAAACATGTATAATACATGCTTACACACGTTAGCTTATGCTGATGATATAGTTTTGTTTCTTTATCAACAAATAGACTTCAAAGAAAATAGACATTTTCCAAAAGAGATGTGAATACTTAGAACTCACTATAAATCTTAATAAAACAAAATTATGATATTTAATACCCAAAGAAAGTGACCTTCACAACCCACATTTTGTCTAGGAAAAAATAAGATTGAAACAGTGAACAACTATCAGTATTTGGGGGTCAAATTTATAAATATGTCTAACTGGGCTTCCCATCAAAGGGATCAACATTTAAAGGCAAGCATTATTGCAAAGGCGCTGTTGCAGTTCAACTTAAAATATGGGGAAACTCAATTATTACAGCTTTAAAGGCTGGGGCAAAATAAATCCTATTGTAACATACAGAACTGAAGTTTGGGGTCATCAAATAACAAAGGGCGTGAAAAGCTTTAACCTATTTCTATAAAGTGTTGTTGGGTGTTCCTAGTTCAAGTGCTAATGCAATGGTTAGATCTGAACTGGGAAGAATCCCAAATAAGTGCTATAACTGAATTGGGATTACTTACTTATTAGCTGAGGTGACAAATAACAAATCTAGTGACCTTCCCATATCTGTTTAAAAGAAAAATAAATGGGCTAGATAAGGACACAATCCAAATGGCTGATGGCCCTGGAAAATATCTTAGAAAAATAAATATGATTCAGCTATGGAATGATTATGATAGGAATGTAAATATCTCATTGCAATTTGAACTCTTATTTGAAAGATTATTTAACTTTACCAGTCTCTCCAACTGATAGAAAATGAATTACTCGGACCCGCTTTGAATTGATAATCTCTAAATACATATACTATAATCATATGTTCCAACAAAGGAAGCTTCAAACATAGTAAAACAACAATGCAGATGTATTAAGGGACAACAGGAATCTTTAACACATATAATCAACTTATGCCCTTATACTCAACACCAAGAAATAATTTTCTTTTGAACTTTTTGAAAATATATGCAAATAGTAATTATAACAGGGTGTTTATACTTCTTTATACAAGATATTTGGAAGAGGGTATAATGCTATTCAAATTTGTCTCTTCAGTTATTAAAATGAAGAAAAAATTACAGATTACAGAGTCATATGATTTCATTTTTCTACCACTTGTCGTGATGAACTCAAGCACCAAATGTACCTTGTTGCTCCATTGGTTGTAATGAACCTGTGTACTAAATGCACTTTGTTATGATAATTATATATATTTAGATGTGGACGTGAACTTACTTTAGATGAAAATCCTTGTATGGTTATACTGAAATGAAATGCAAACAAATGTGCAATAGCATCCTTTTTCCTTTTTAATTTAATGGTTTTCTCTACACATTGTATAAATTATGTATTGTGTACTCAATGGCTTACTTATGTGTTTATAAACTGTGAGTTATGTAAATGAAATGGTTTTAATTGCCATAACTTTGTCTGCTAATAACAGCACAGTTGATCAATAAACTTTAAACTTGGAAACTTAGTAGGGTGGGGACTACCATTTGCTTTGCTGCCAGACACTCTTTTTCCAGCATGGCACTGTGATGCTGCTAAGGAAAATGGTTTTGAGAGAGATAGGATTGGGTAAATCCCATCCCCAAATCTTGTAATAACATTGCCTCCAGCCCAACCTCAGAGGCGTCTGTGTATAAAATGAAAAGACATTTGAGATCTGGACTCTGTATGACTGGCCCCTCAAAGCACATTGTGATTGGTTGGCATCTCATGGCACTCAGACATTACCTCATGGGTTACAGCCCACCTGATAGGCTAATGATGCACATGACCCAGATCAGATTTCAGTATATCCAGGTCCCAGGAACCCCTGCTCTCCAGTTGTAATTTGTATCTGAAAGGCAAGAAGCATCCAGAGAACCCTGTCTGCTCTCATCCTTTAAGGTAGGAAATGCATTTTATTAGCCTTCTGGGCTGTTGTTCAGGATCTGTGGTTAGCATTTGTGTTACTTATATGAAGGAGCCTCTGGCTCCCAGAAATTCTACCAATACAGTTCATTCGTTAAGGGATTTCTGTTTCATGTGACTAGTTATGTTATTATATCCTTCCTGGAGGCCTCTCCTGGCTCCTGAGCCCCTCCAAGCAGTCACAGCACCGTTCCTGGTGGGCCCTCTGACCAGTAACCAGCGTGCTGCCTTCCTCCGCATCACGGCGGCACTGTGCGTCCCTTAGTAGGCCCACGCCGCCAGGAACTCTCCGCGAGTCACCTCTGCTCCCGACTACGCTGTCTTATTTCGGCCTCCCGCCTGAGGCCTTCTCCTGCTACCTGCCGCGACTCACCCTTCTCCCGTGAGTCCGCAGCATGCAAGCATTCCCCGAGCCCTCAGGGTCCGCGCCTACTCACCTGTGGGTCGGCCCTGATCGCCTCTGCCCCCGTGACTCCAGCGGATTGCCTACACCTGCCTCCCAGCCGGAAGGCCTACCATCTAGGCCCACAAGTCGCCTCTACTCCCGTGACTCCCGCTGGTCGCCTGAACCTACGCGACACCACTCATCCTCAGGCCGCGGCCCACTCGTCAGCCTCGCGAGTCGCCTCTGCCCCGCGACTCCATGGTTTGCCTCCCTCCTCCCTCGCTGCAAGGCCTATCACCAGGCCCACGAGTACGCTTCTCCCCGCGACTCATGAGTCACCTGGACCTACGGCCCTCCCTTCACCCCTCAGAGCCATGGCCGCCCCCTTTTCAGCCTGGCGGTCGACTCCGCGAACTCTCGGCTGTTCCCTGAGCCGCCAAAACAAATCCCAGGCCCTGGCAGCGATGCGCCTCTGCTCCCCAGCGACTCCCGGCGGCCCTACTCCCCTCCCACCCCAGCCCACGACGCTGCCTACAACTCACTCCCCAAACAAAGCACTACCTGGGGTGGGGTGGGGACAGCGCCGACGCCCCAGGCCTGACACCGACCTCACGATCCTCGGGGAGCTCAGGAGACGCCCATCGGGGAGCTCATGGGACGTCCATCCACCTCTATCCCAGGCCCCTAGCACAGCACAGAAGCTGTTATATGGTCTGGTGGAGACAGCGTATGTTCTTCCACTACTGCAGGATCCAACCGGGCAGTAGCTTAAGGACGCCACTCTGCCTGGACCACCTATTCCCCAAAGATTATGGCTCCTCCCCATGAGCAGGCAGGCGGTCTGGCCAGCGGTTAGGGCCCTGCAGTGCACTCTCCGGCCCTAAGCCCTCCCTGGCAGATCTCCACTGTCTCCTACAATGCCAGCAATGGGGGTCCATCAATGGACAGCAGCATTTCTTTATTTTTCCACAGGGGCCTCAAGCACTCATTGGCCTCCTTCATTAAAAAAAAAAAAAAAATTGAGACTTAACAGTTCACTCGGGTCCCTCTCTCATAGTGACACCTGAAATGCTGTCTGACACTCAGGTGACAAACAGACCATGTTCAGTGCAGTTTTGGTCAGGTCAGTCAGTGAGGTGGCAAGGGTTGAGAGTTTCTGAATGAACCAGCAGTAATTCAGTGCAAGTCCAAGAAAGAACCTAACCTGCTTCTTAGTAGTTTGAATGGGAAGTCAGCTAGTGCCTTTACTTTTTGATAACTGGGGTACGTGGCCATTCCCAACCATATACCCCAAGTATTTTGTCTCCCACCACCCTGGGCAAATTCCACCACATTGACCATGAGACCTGCCTCCCTGAAGGTGGATTTCCCAATCAGGGTTAATATGACAACATCATTTAGGTACATTGCTGCATACAGCCTGTGAAGACAGAGGATACAGTCCATCATTCCTGGAATGTGATCAGAGCTGTATGCAATCTGAAGGAAGTACAGTAAATTGATACAGTAGGCCAAATGGGGTGGCAAAGGTCATTTTGTCATAGGAATTGAGAGGTAGTAGGATTTACCAGCACCCTTTGGTCAGGTCCAGGGTACTAATGTAACAGCCCTTCCACAGTCAATCCAAAAGTTTTTCTACACTTGGTATAGGGTATGTGTCAAACTTGGATGCAGCATTAAGTTCCAGAAGTATCTAGAAAATCAGGTGGTCCCATCTGGTTTTGGGACTACACAATAGGGCTCCACCATTCACTCTGGAATTCCTCAATGGCTCCCAACTCCAACATAGACTGGATTTCCTCTTGTACTGTCTCTTGGATTTTTCCAGTAGTCTCTACAATTGCTGGCAGATCCAGACACCTAGATCTGTGTCTATATTGTGCTGGATCACATGGGCTCATCCTAGTTTCAGGAGAATATTGCCCATCCACAAAATTCTCTACCAGCCTCTGGGCTTATTTCTTTTGGGTCTGGTTGAGCTGGTCATCCACTGGGATGGCGCTTGGTTCCTTTACAAGTTTAGACTCTAAGTCCAGGGTTCTGTCATCAGTGTCCTTATTCAATACCAACCTTTGAGCCCCTTTAGTATCTTCTAGGTGAGAATATCCTACACTCTGGGAAAGATTTGGCTGTACAGATTGACTTGTGGCATCTATTGATGTAGCATTTAAGACTTCAGTTGCTAGAGGTTGGGGCCTCTAAGTCCACAGGGTGCCTTTGGCTGTGCAGACCACATCAGCAGCACCTTGAAATTATATTGCTCCTTATGGCTACCTATGGCTCACCTGGTTTCCATCTACAGCACTTCCATTCCTCTGTCCTTAATGGTGAAGAGCATACAATTATAGAAGTCCTGGCCCCTCAAGAGCCCAGTTCCTATGCCTTACCCCTCAAGAGTTTGGCTTTCTCTCTAGGCCTCCACCTCAGTGGAGGCCAGGTAATTTTTTCAGCAGTTGTTGCTCTCCTCCTTCTGCCTTGAGAAAGTGGCCTTCTGTCACAGGAAACCTCCTGTAACTGCAGAGATCTGCTTGTGGCATCCCCATGGTATTCCTGTTAGAGGGACAGAGTGAGAACCCTTCCTCTAAAATTTTCCTTTGAACGGGGTCTCTAAATTGTGGTAGCCAAGCCATTATTAATTTTATCTCAAGCCTGGAGGAAAGGTGACCAAGGCATTGGATCCCCAGGTTTCCTCTTTGTAGGAGGTTTTCCTGTCCTCCATGCTGAAGTTCATAAAAATTAGGTAGTCTCTACAGAGGTGGTCCATAATGTAATACATTTATGTTAGTATAGTGTTTACCTTAGTAGATTTTCAATGTGAGTTGGGTTTGGACTATGGACCTCCTTACATCCTGCTGTTTCCTGTCTCCTTATGGTACCTTTAGCCCAAAGCAATTATGTTCCTGGCACCTCTATTAGTGAACTCTCCTCAAGAAGGTTCCTTGCCTTCGTGGTACCTCAACAGAGTGATAGTTCCCCATGACAAAGAGAGTGAAACAGCCAAAGTATCCAAGTATGACAGTCAATGACATATTCATTCAAATACTTTCAGATTATCAACAAAGTTGCACAAGCATAACTCCCTAAGTTGTGTACACCCATTGAATTAAAGACTATGCCTGCAGTGAATGGGCAAGAGCAACTTGTCACCCCCTGCCTGAGCTATTTAAGCCAGCTTCCTCAAGCCTCACTCAGAAGCATTGTTTCTTTGCCCCACCATCCTCCCCTCCTCCTCCAGTGCGGTGCCCCTCCTTGTGGCTCTCCCCAAGGCACCTTTAGCCTAAAGGAATTGAGTTTCAGTGGTACCTGTAAAGGTAGAACCTGCCTCAAGAGGGTTCCTTTCCTTCACGGTACCCTGACAGGGTGGTAGTTCTCATGGGACAGAGAGTGAGAATGGCCAAAGTATCCACACATGACATTCAACAACAGCACATTCATGCAAAAAACTTCAGACTATTAACAACGCTGCACAAGCATAACTCCTCACTAACTTGTGTACAACCACTGAACCAATACACAGTTTATGTCTATTATGGGCAGTGATCAAAGGAGCCCATTTTATGCTCCTGGGGCTACCAAATGACACTCAGGGCAGGAGGCATAAAAGTCTGCTGCTTCATTCCATATACCTGGTAGAAGAACAAAGGCAAGCATGTGTGCCTCAGTTTTCTCCCTGCCCAAAAGACCCAAAATACAGTAGATATAGTATGGGCCAGCCTCAGTATTCCCTTCTTCAAGAGCTCAGAACCACTAACTGGTAACTCAAAGTCCTAATTTGTTTCTTGAGTTCTACCTGGTACAAAATATCATCTTTAGGTTCAAACCTTGGAAACATTGTGCTTTTTGTTCAGTTACCATTTCACCATTTACCATAGCTAAGTTCTGGTAGGCATTCTGAGAACCTCATGAGCCCTTTGTTCAGAAATTATGTTGTCTGGGGTTTGAAATAGTTCTGGTCTGACATCCATTTTTTTTTGGTTCAGATAAAGAACAAGACCAATACTTCATCTGGTTGTGATCGGTGCAGTTGGTCATACTTTAGCATCATCACCATGGGGTCCAGGTTCCTATCTATTCTTGTTTTTTTTTTTTTTTTTTTTTTATCTTATTCCTCTCTGAATATTATCCCAAAGGGGCCCTTATTTTTTCAAATATATTTTTTGTTCATTCTTTATATATTTTTCCAAGTTCATAATATCAATCATTAAGTTAATCCATGTTTCACAGATAGGTAGGGTCCAACCCTTCAGTTTTATAAGTAAACTTTTCTTTGCAATTATAATTGCTATGGTTATGAATTTTTGTTGGTGTATATCCAATTGATTATGTATGGATCGATATGGATAATAGTGTTAATTGAGGTGTTATTATCAATGGATTCTTTATGTTTTTCTCTATTATTGCTATTATTCAAGGCCCCAAAATTGATAGCAAGGGCAGGAATGCAACATATGAATTAAAGTACATGAAGTGGAGGTGCATCTTGGACATACTTCTGCTATATTTTTGTTACATTGATGCAGTTTTGAGGGGTATAGTATGTTCTGTATATTGTGTTTACCTGCATTTGCTGTAATTTGCTAGCTTTAACTTTTGTAGTGAAGGATGATATTACAGTATATCTTGTCACATCATATCTGTTATGTTGATACCTAATTCTGTCTCCCATTTTTCCTATGTTTTACTTGTTCTTTATTAATAGTATCTCCTAATATTTCATAGATCATTGAAATTGGTTTGGTTTATCATTTTGTCTTTAAATAGTTTAAAGTAGAATCTTTATTGTAATTTGGCTGTTTTCTGTAGTTTTAATATTTTGATCTGTTGATGCTGAAAAAATTGCTTTTGGGATGTTAAACTCTTGCTGTAGTTGTTCAAAGGTTTTCAATGTATCATTTTATTTCTTGTATGCCATTTTCTTTCCATGTTTTAAAAACATTCATGTTATTGATGGAACAAAGTCATAATTCATATGTGTTGGTATAAAGTCAGATACTATGGCTTGTTCTTTTAACATTTGGAAGACTTTTATCCAGTATTGTATTGTAGACTTTGTTGTTATGCATTCTTTAATATTTTTAGCAAAGCTGGCCCAGTGGCACTGAGGCTTGAGGTGCTGGATGCCACACCTCATGCTTACCGGAAATCCAAGTTCGGGAGTGAGCTCGGGTGCTGGTGGGTTGGCAGGCGGGTTGAGGACAGAGTGCCCTAGTGGTGGTCTTCTCCCCAGAAGAACGGGGTTGGCTTGGCATGCGGTGACCCCTAGTGGAGACTAGGGATGTTGCAAAGCAGGGCAGCACTAGTTCAGGATGACCAACACGGCAGGATTGCTGTGCACCAGAGCATCGGGGTGTGCCACGCAGAGGTGGGGGAACTAGCACAGAACAAGGAAAAGGCTGGCTCATGGGACAGGTATGGCACCTGTCCTCCATGCCCTCCGCTGTCTCCTCCTTGGCTGGCCTTCCAGTTCCTCCTCCTGGCCCATCTTCAGCCAGAGTCTGACATGCAAGAGAGCCCAAGAGGCATGGGCTACATTCTCAGGTGGGTGAAACCGGGGTGATGGCTGCAGGGGAGAGGAGGCACAGACTGAGGGATCCACAAGTGGGCAGGATAAAGGACTGGATGCCGAGAGAAGGTCCCACGAGCCATGACCAGGCGAAATAGATTTAAAAATATATGTATTTTATCTTTTGGTAATATGAAGTATAGCAGATTCCTTAATTTTAGATAGGGGTGTACAACTTGTTCTAATTTCATTGATTTGGGTCAATGTTTGGTTTCTTTCATCCATATCCAAATGTTAGCAAATTTAGATGCTGTGTAGTATTTATACATATCCAGTAAGGCTAGTCTCCTTTAATTTTTGGTAATATTAAAATTGAGTATGCTGTTCTTGACTTTTATTTTCCAAATGAACTTGGTAATTATTAATTTAAGTTTATTAAAAAAGTTTGTAACATTGGAATAGGAAGGGCCTGAAAAAGAAAATTAACTTAGGTAATATCTTCATTTTGATAGAACTGATGCAGCTTAGTACTGTTAAGGTTAATGAATCCATCTGTTAAGCTCATTTTGTATGTCTATAATAGGGATGTTATGGTTTACTTCAAATAATTGATCAGTTTTGACTGTTAGGTTAACCCCTAAATATTGGATTTGTTTGTTTGTTGACAAGTATAACAGTCTGTCACATTTATTTCTTATTGATTATCTAATTTGAGAATTATTGATTTGGCCCAGTTTATTTTATATTCAGAAATTTTGCCAAATTGTATGTGATTTTTAGAGTTCTTTTAATGACTTTTCAGGCTGAGTTAAATATAGAAATACATCATCTGCATAAAGGCTCAATTTATATATTTTATCTCTCATTTTATGCCCTCTATCTGTGGATTTTTCTAATAACTATTGCTAAGATTACAAATATTAAAGGTGATAGGGACATCCCTATCTTGTGGGTATCCAGTGATATGGGTGACTCAAACTGAGTGGCTCAATTTGAGTGCATCTGATTACAGCAACCTTTACATGATAGCGAGGAGTGGTTATAGTGAGGTTGAAGGTGAAAAGTGAAAGGAAGAATACAGCAACCAGATAGGAGGTACTATGAGGAAGAACATGTGTGATGTTTAGTCAGGCAGTTCCCAGGTAGACGGTTGGTGTGGAGACATGAGTACTGCCTCTAATGTGTGTGACCTGGGTTCAAAGATCAGTTGGAGGGAATAGGGTTTTTGTTTTGTGTTGGGACTTAGTTTTTTTATTTTGTGTTGCATTCCCTACCTGATATTTGTGTAGGTGGCTCCCATCATGGCTTCATGCCCCATTGAATAGCCCCCTTCAGATGGTTCCCTGTATCCCAGCAGCAGGCTCCCTGGAGTTGATTATATAAATAATGGGGTGTGTGGGCAAACCCAGTGCATAACCCCCGCATAAAAATTCTCATGTGGATCACCTCCGAGACTGTTGCTAAACCTCTCTGAGTATGATTTCACCATTGTGCACATTTCTGTTTCAGAAAATCGCTGATGTGCATTAGCTTATTCTGCAGTCGATAATCTTATTCATATGACATGGAACCGTCTTGTGCTACTTTGTAAAATGAATTTATCTGAGATGTTGTTTGTTTTATTCTGGCAGCTGGTGTATTGTATATTAGTTATAGCCACCTGCTGAGCTGTGTACCAAGTCCACCTCCTTTATAACCATGAATATAAATTTTCATTTGAAGCAGTTGAATGTTTTCTCCACATCAATTGTGAATAGTATAGCATAATTTGTTTCTTTTAGGATATTATGTCGATGGTACATCTTATATTTTCAGCAAATGCTATTCCTTTAATAAAAACATTCTGATCACTACTGTATCTATTATTTGAAGTAATATTGCTTTTTATCTTTTAGCAATATTTTTTAAATATTTTATAATCAACTGTTAGCAAGGAGATGAGACTATATGATGCACAACTCATGGGTTCTTATTATTTTGTATGAAATATCTGTGTAGTTGCTTCCATAAATAATTCTGGTATTTTTTCCATGTTAAAGGAGTTAAATAGTATCTTTAAGGTGGGAATCAATATTTGTTTATATTGTTTGTAAAATTCAATTGCAATCCCGTCCAGACCAGGTGCGTTTCCATTAGGTGTTTGTTAATTGCTTGTTCTATCTCTTGTTCCTGGATATCTTGATCTAGCTATTTACTAGTATTTTGTATTTAATATGAGGAAGATTAATTTGTTGCATGAATTTATCTCTTTCTTTTTCAGGTTCACCATTTTGATATATATATATATATATATATATATATATATATATATATATATATATAGCTGTTCATGATATTTTCAAAGCTTTTCTTAATATCTTGTGATTTATCTACTAATTTTCCATTTTCATCTTTTTTTTTATCTATATTTCATTGATTTTCCACAACACATAACAGGGAACATCACACAAACATATACATAACATCTCCTCACTTATGGTTTATATGTACATTACATTGGCATTTATGTTACAATCTTACTATGCATAGTGATCTATCTTACTTTGCTCATTCTCATTTTTTCCCGATGTACCTGTTGGTTCTTATAAATTTCTCTATATAACTCACTCTCACCATCTGTTGAACTAGTCTTTCTAAGGCACAAATTGTGGGTCTTTTGACATAACATGTAGGACCCATCTATTCCATCTATTTCTTCCTCTATCAACTTGCTCCCTCATTTTATGTATTGGTATCTCTAACCTATATATGGAGTTCACCAACTTTCTCCAGTCTTCTGTTGTGGGATTTTATCCATGTGCCATTTTTGTGATATACATTTCTTGATGGCTGTTATACATATGCCCAACAGATACCTAGTTGTATTATCTTTAAAACCCTGAGGGTACAGGTGGAACAACAACAGTTCCTCATTAATGTAATATACAGAAAGAAAATGTATTTCAGTTCCCTTCTATTTCCTGGAAAAAGGAGTCAGCTGGGGACAGCCCCACATGATATAATAGTGAGATGCGTTATTTTCTCCACATCATCTCCTGCAGTGTGCTGTGTGTGCCGTACTCCTATGGACTTGTTGGGCAGGAGCTATGAAAAGTGAATGAGACATTTCCAGTTTTATTCTTCCACATTAGTAAAAGAAAACTTTATGTATGTTTTGACAGCCTACCTCCCAGCTTTGCTGTTCCAGGGGCAGCTCAACTGTTCCCATGCTCAGTGTGCTCTAGACATGGGTAATTTCTGGGTTCTGAAGTGCTCTGTATAATCTTGATATAAGGTGAGCAAGCTCAGCCCCTGGACTGCCTCTTGAGTAATCTGTAATATTGAGTTAGGGGCATTGGGCTGATCCATGCCTTTAAGAAGCTGATTCAGGTGTGCTCTAGCCTGAAAATATTTAAACATATCTCTACTTGGTAATCCATATTCCTGCTTAAGTATGTGGAATGATTTGATTTCTTGCCTTGGCAGCAATTGCAGGGGTATTTAATCCTTAAATGTATCCATTATCCAAGGATGCTGGCATTAAGTCTGCATGTAGATGTAATAGTAGCAGCCATAGAAGTCTGTGGTTCAATGCCCTCTATGTACCCACCTTCTCCATAGTTGTAAGGAAGTGTACACAAACATGGAAGTAGTCTCATGTATGTTTGCGTAATTTCTAGCATCTAACACAGTTTGTTCTGTCGAATGTCTTGGGCACTGTTCCTCTCTAACTACGCTCATTGTTGCTGGGGAGAATTCTGTAACCAATACATTATTGGCTGTATTTGTGCCACCTCATAATATAATTTCAAATCTAGGAGGGCTAGGCTCCTTGTATTTTAGGCCTTGTCAATGTGGCTAGGGCAATTCAGGGTTTGTGCCCATTCCACAGAAATATTGTAAACATCTATTCCACTGTCCCAGTAATGTTGAGTAATTAGAGGATAAGTTTTGGAAGAGATAGAGAAATTAAGGGAGTATCACTATTTTTATGGTTACCACTCTTCTCTCTAAGGTTAGAGGTAATGTTATCCATCTATCAAGTTCTTGCTGCATTTGGGCTTGGTGGGGCCATAATTTGCTTCACACAGTTGTGAGATTGACAGAGTTAATCTAATTCCAAAGTATGCCATCTTCTGGAGGTCCCACTTAAAGGAAACCTTGTCTTAGTGGCTTGGTTTAGTGCATAATGGATTGTTAAAGCTTCTGTCTTCCCCTCATTTAGTTTGTATCCTGACAGGGTGCTATTTTGATGTAAAATGGACCATATTACCATGAGGTCATCATCTGTAGAGGACAGGTATAATGTAGGAAAGACCATTTATAGTTTTAAAGTTTGCTTGGGTGAGCACCTACATGCTATAGAGAAACAAGACATGACTTATGCTACGGCTGTACATGTTACAAGCAACAATTGAGACCTCACTCATGGTTTTCAGTTCATGGCTATAGATAAGATCTGCCCACACCCCAGAGGTGGAAACTTTGATCATCTTTTAAAAAAAAGAGGTCTTTTGGATCCTTAATTAGGTAGCCACAAAATATCCTGTTTTTTAAACTAATTTTATTCAAGAGTTTGAAATACAGTCCATAAAGAAAAATATGAGACAAATTAGACATAATTTGGTCTCTAAGTTACATATGCACAATTGTAGTTTTCTGGATCTCCCATACATACTTTTTTAATACAGTAATCCATTATCTAGGGCCAGATACCGGATGATATCCGCATCTAGACTTGAATATAATTGATCCTTCAAGACTTATACATAGTGCAATATGGAATAGCTGTTCAGCTCATTACAAACTCTATTTTCTAACTTAACCTCCTTTCAACAATTGATAAGGAAACAAAAGGGAAAAAAATATAACAGTAAGACAAGAAGCTATTCTACCCAGACTAGAGAGAGGGAACAGACAGACAAACAAACAATAGGGGACCATTCACACAGACAAATTTTACTCATTATTTTGATTGCACTTTTTTAAGTTATTTATGAGGGTATTTTCTTTGGGGGTGGGTGGTTTAGAGAGAAGGATGGAGACAGAGTGGGGATCCCATTAGGCACAAGGAGGGGAGGAGGAGACATCCAGTTCTACCCTACTGTAGTCTAAAATAAACTAGTCTACCCTGTTTTCTCCCTCCCTTCCTCCCTCCTGAAGATCTTCTACTACCAGACTGGGACCTGAATTCCAAGAAGCCAGGGGTTCCATACTTCCTGAATTCTCTTCTTCGGAGACCTAGCCTCACTGTAAGATGTTCCATCTCACAAATACAGTCCACTTTACCACACCATTCTGGTACTGTTGGTGGGTCCTTTTTAAACCAGTGGCTTGTGAGACATTTAAGAGCTGCTACCATAAAGATTTGGGCTAGCTTTCTCTGTGGGGTTGGGAGCTGCAAGAATGTAGTTAAGCCTAGCACCCATTCAGTCATGTCTCTGGGTATGTTCACTTTCACTATGGTATCGGTCGCCTTTCTCACCTCCTCCCAAAACCCTTGGATACCCGGCAATCCCAAAAGATGTGCAGATGGGACCCCACTGAGCCACATTCTCTCCAACATTTATCCAGATTGGATCTTTGGAAATGCTTTGTGACTTTTGGGGTATAGAAAAACCTGACTAGGACCTTCCAGTAGAATTCTTGCCAATCCGGCAAGGAGGTTACTCTCCAGCCCAGGGAGATCCGTCTTCTCTAGACATCTTCTGGTATTGGATCTACCCTCTCATGCCAGGCCTCTTTGATATTTTCTAGTGGGATAGCCTCTTCTGGGCTCAGGCAAGGATAAAGATCTGAGATGCATTTCCTTTTAGATTTATTTTCGCTGTATGATATATAAAATCCTCCCAGCGTTTCTTTGCCTACTCACCAAAGGTAAGTAGCCCAGCATGTTCAGATAGTGTCATATCTGTAGATATCTGAAAAATTCAGATCTAGGAATTTTGAACTTGGTCTGGATCTGTTGAAAGGACATAAGAACCCATTCTCCACTAACTGTGCAAATCTGGTAATTCTGCTTCTCTCTCAGGGTCTGTCCTTGGGGGTAAGTAGTCTGGTGTATGTCTAATAGTGACAGTGGGCCTAACGTGCCTTCCCCTCCCATTCTGTATCTAGTTAATTGTATAATCCCCATGGTATGTCGTGTCCACGGGTTCTTGATTTGATTTATGAACTTTCTAGAAAGGTTCAGGCTTGGGAGAGCAAATAGGGAATTGGGCAGTCTCCACCATTCTCTATCTCATACCACCCTGAGTCTAAATGTTGTTTTACCCAAGTGGTCACAGCCCCCATCCAGGCAGCTAAATAATAGGCCTTCAAATTGGGCAAACCTAGACCCCCAATGATTTAGGTTTCTGGAGAGTTGATTGTCCAATCTGGGCCTACCCCCAGATGTATCTGATAATCCCGAGTTTGTTTCCTGCCAAAATTTTTAGGAATCTGGATAGGCAGGGAGGAAAAAGGAACAAAAATCTTGAAAGTAGATTCATTTTCACTGAGTCTATTCTGCCAGCCAAGGTCAATGGGAGCAGCGACCACCTAGCCATGTCCCTCTGCATATCATTCCATAACCTGTTATAATTTATAGCAAATAACCTGGATAACGTTGTGGTCACCTGTACTCTGAGATACCTGATCTGATTTTGTTTTGCCCATGTGAATGGGAAGGTTCTCTTGAAGTCTGGAGGCATATTCCACCCAAGGTCAATGCATCTGATTTGCTATAATTGATTCGGTATCCGATACTGCTCTAAATGAGTCGAGGACCCGGAGCAGGTGCGCAGGGAAACTTCTGGGTCTCTCAAAAGAATATGGAGTCATCAGCATATAGTGCTATTTTATGTTCTATGGTCCCGTTAGAACCCCTCTATATTCTTATTCTGGCAGATCGCTAGTGCCAAAGGTTCAAGAAAAATAGCAAATAGCACTGGGAGAGTGGGCAGCCTGCCTGGTGCCTCTATGAACAGGGGAATCTACTGGTGTTTATTACATTGACTCTACTTGTGCCTGAAGGTTTCTATATAGACTTTTGATTACTTGTAAGAATTTGGGGCCTAATTGCATTTTTCTATTGTTTTATGGGAATTCTAATTCACTCTATCGAATGTCTTTTCCACGTCCATTGATATTGCCAATTGAAATTTGTTTTGGTTTGCTTGAGCTGAAATAATGTTTAATAAATGCCTAATATTATCTGTTAGGAGTCTTCCTGTTATAAAACCTGATTGTTTCAGGTGGACCAGTTTAGGGTCAACCTTCTGCAGTCAATCCGCCAGAATTCCGTGAATAATTTAAGGTCTACATTTAACAGCAATATCGGGTGGTATGAGCCACACTGTTCCAGGTCCTTGCCCTCCTGTGGATCACTGAGATCTGTGCATATCTCCATGAGTCAGGTACTTCTCCTCCCTCCTGGATATGATGGAAACAGGCCAATGGGGGTCACCAGTTTCTCCTTTAAGGCTTTATAAAACTCAGAAAGGGAGGCCATCTAAACCTGGGGTTTTCCATTTTTTAATTTGTAATCTTCTGCAGTAACTCCTGTCTGGTAATTAATGCCTCTAAGCCCTGCCTCTCATCTGTCCCCAAGCTTTTCAAAGGCAGGGGATCCAGAAAATGATCCACTGCTATTTGGTGAAGACCACCCACCTCCAGACTATACAGATCCCTGTAGTATTCAGCAAAGCCTCAGCTATCTTTATTGGGTCTTCTGTCTTGCATTTCCATGTCCTTGTCTCCTAATACTTCCTATTGTTCTATTTACTATCTGTTTCCATCATTGCTGCTGCTAGCACCTTGCCTGCCTGTTGCCTTTCTACATAGTACTTTGATTAATTCTACATAGTATCCCTCCTGTCTTGCCAAAAGATTTAGAAGCTCCATTTTCTTTTGCAACCAATGATCTTTATCCCTAGGGTCTAGAGTAATTTTGTACCTGAACTCCGCTTCCTGCAATTCCTGCTCTAGTTTTTTATGGCTTAACTCTCTCTTTCTTCTTCTCCTAGCTCTATATGATATGATCTGCACTCTGAGGTATGCCTTAAGAGAGTCCCAGACTACCAACGGGAGGAAGCTCCACCTGCATTAGTCTCCAAAAATCCCCACCTGCCCAGACATGTTCTCTTTGAAATCCTCAGAATTTAAGAGCCCAATGTTCAGTCTCCAGTTCGAATTTCTAACTGTCGGGCCAATTTAAAATCAATTGTAGGGGGCATGGTCCGACCATGTCATAGGTAAAATGTTAGAGGCCTGTACGCATGACAGGTGTTCACGGATAATAAGAACATGTCTGTGCGGGAGTAGCTTTGATGTCATGGAGAGAAAAGGTAAAATCTCTTTCTCCTGGGTGTCTGTACCTCAAACATCCTTCAGTCCCAACTCATCCATAAGACACCTAAGACCCCACCTCCATTTCCTATCTGTGTTCCCCAGCCTCTTGATCTCACTTGGTGGAGACTACATTATTAAAATCCCCCCCACAATGTGCAAGACCTCTGGATCATTTAAGGTCTTCAGTAATTCTTTCCTAAGAAACTTCCATTTTCCTGGGGTTTGTTTGGGGCGTATATGTTTAATAATACACGCGCACCCATATATTGTTGTCTGTAGCTTGACATGTGGCCCCCAGAGTCAGTTTCCACCCCAAGATTCTAACTGGGAAATTTCTTCTAAGCAGTATTGCTGCACTCTCCTCTGTGGATTCTGTGACCATGAGGCACTATAGACCTCTCCTACCCACATTCTACAGAGCTTAGAGTGCTCCAACTCATTAAGGTGGGATTCCTGTATGAAGGCCACATCAGACCTGTGTTCCCCAGTTCCTGCAGGATCCTAGTCCTTTAACTGGGCTGTTAAGGCCCTTAACATTATGTGAAATAAGTGTTATAGCCATCCTATGCTATTGGTAAAATAGACTGTTTGAACTTGATCTCCCCACCCAAATCACTCCACCCCTCCATCCGGCCCCATCTTCTCCCTCTCATCTTCAATCTGTCTGGGCGTTGATATCTATAACTATAAACCTTTTAACAGTAACAGAACTCAAAGGGAATGTTACCAACAATCCCCTAATTTGTAACAACTTTAATAATTGACTTCCAAACATGTTCACAGAACCTACACTTCTTGATGCCACTTAGGTAGGATGGTGCAGTAACAATGACTACACCAGCCCATGCCCAACTGGGCTAAGGGAATACAAAATCCGTCAGCACTTGGTTAAACCAATCTTCCTCTTCAGTCCCCCGGGACCGCCTCCAACCCGACCCCCATGTTTATCTAAAAATATCCTGGTTTGAATTTCAGTTTTGATATCACACTTTTAAAAAAATGCTGAAGTTATTAGTCCATTGTATGGATGTATAGCTCTGCTGTTTCTAGTTAACCATCCCCCTTCCTGTTCTCCCCTCCCTTCTTCTCTCCCTCACTTCTAGTCCCTTCCTCTCTTCCCACACTTGTAGTGCTCTGGTTTAGCAGGATTCATGTTTTTTATTTTATCCTTCTCTCTTCTAGCCCTCCTTCCCTTTTCCTGTTCCTTCTTCACCCTCTCCCCGCCTTTCTTGGGTTCTAAATGCCCTATTCTCATTTTGTATATATTAATTATATATAGCATTATATGTGATTGCACGTTAGGTGTTTTTAATTGGTTCTAAGCATTTTAGCTAATGAATTTGAATTGTAGATTGTGATGTCATGATCATGTTACTAACTGTTGGCTATTTAAATGGTGTTTTTATCTCAGCATTAGCCTTTGAGAAAGGATTTGCTGTCTGAAATGCATCAGGCATGCAGTTTTACTGCTTCAAAAAGTTTTTATGTTTATAGCCAGTGTTCACTTTTAATTTAGAGGCGGTAAGTGTCAGAGCTTTCTGTACAGTGCCAGGTATAACATGATGTCATCAGCATATAGCGCAATACGATCTTCAATATCTTCTAGGCCTACATGGTCCTAGATTTGGGGTTTACTCTGATAGCTTGGGCCAAGGGCTCAATAAAAAATGCAAGAGGAGAGGGGACAGTGGGCATCCTGCCTCATTCCTCTCTGGAGGGGGAGGGAAAGGAGAGATGTCTGTTAGCTCTCACCTGAGACATTGGAGTTCTGTATATTGGGGAGACCAAATCCCTAAACTTTTTGGAAAGCCAGATTGGGACAGGGTGTGTTCTAGAAAAGGCCAGGAGCCCTGTCAAATGCTTTCTCCATGTCCAGGCTGAGGGCCAGGGTGGAGTATTCTGTAGATGCATGATGTAGGACTGAGAGACCATTTAATGCTATGCATTGTTTGTCTCGATCTATTGAACCCTGTTTGATCTGAGTGAATTATGATAGGGAGGACTCTATCTAGTCTCCAGGCTAAATAGACATAAATATTTTGTAGTCTACGTTTAGTACCAAAATTGGCCTGTAAGACTCACATCTGTCTTTTGGTTTGCCAGGTTTCAGGATGACTGAAATGGTAGCATATTTCCACGAGGATGGTGGTCATTCCCTGCATCACATCCTCTGCTACCCTCTGCAGAGGGGTGTAATTGAGGGTGAGTTTCTTATAGAATTCAGCTGTATAGCCATCTGGTCTCGGCATTTTCTACCTTGAGGTTATTTTGTGGCATCCCTGATCTCTAGTCTAGTGATAAAGCTCTGGGGCATCTCTTGCATACAGTAAGTATTTATCTTTGGTAGGTAAGTGGAGCAAAGAAGGCATTTAATGCCCTACATCTGTGGTGCAGGGTTAGCCTTGTATAATTTTTGGTAGTATGCTGCAAATGGTTCAGCAATACCCCCGATGTCCCCCCACATCTGGGCAGATATTGGGTCCTGAATCTTAGAAATTGTAGCCCTCTGTTTGTATCCCTCACTCTATATGCTCTTGGGCCTCCATCATAGTATTTCTGGTGTGTATACTTAAGCGTCTTTTTGGTTTGCTCCAGAGCCAGATCATCTAGTTGTCTTTGTACAGTAGCTTAATGATGTGAGAGGGGTCAGCTAGTGCACCTTGCTGATGTTGGTGTTGTAGAAAGTGTAGCCTAGCTGATAGATCATCCCTGTGGGCTCTTCTCTCCTTGTTTTATGTGCTGCATAGCTGATGAGGTGACCTCTTAGGACCATTTTACCATGTTCCATAGAATGATGGGGGTAGTTTCAGGAGTCATTTATTTGGCAAATTTCTTTCATTTGCTCTTTAACTAGGTCTAAACATTTCATGATCTTTTAGATAGAAGAGGTTGAGCCTCAAGTGTGTATTTTATGTATCAGACCTAAATCCAGCTCTGTGATGATTGGTGCATGGTCTGAGAACGAGATAGGATCTAACTTACATGAGCTGACTTTGTGTAGGTCTTCCTTTTGCATAAAGACATAATCTATTCTACTGTATGTATTGTGAGGAGCTGAGAAATGTGTATATTCTCATCTGTTTACATGAATTTCCTACATATATCTACCCATCCCAGTGCAGGGATAGATTTCTGAAATGTTTATGTGCTGTCAGGGAGCATGAGGATCCTATAGCTGATGTCCTTACCAGATCAATGATAACATTAAAATCCCTGCTAGAAACAGTGTTCTCCTGATACTGTCCAGCACAACATTTAGCATCAGTTTGATGAACAGGGTATCTGGGCCTGGGGAACATACATGTTTGCCAACGTGATTTGAGTGCCACTATTTCTCCCTGAATCAGCACCAGGCAGCCCTCTTTATTTTTTCCAACCTTTACTGCTTGAAAGGTCAGGCTCTTAGAGATTAGTATAACAACTCCCTTGCATTTGTCAGGTCAATAGGAGGATAGGAATAGGCCCTTAAGTATCCATATTTAGTCAGTTTGCAGCTTCCTGGGTCTGAGGTGCATTTCAGGTACACATAAAATATCTGGTCTCTCTGCAGATGACAGCGAACACCTACAATCATTTAACTGGATTGGTTGACATTTACTGAGTATATTTTTGTTATAACTGTAGCCATCTTACTTTAATTGCAATATCATAATGAGGCTCAGTTTCTGTCTGAGCTGGTTGGCAGTTGTTTGCTGTCCTTCACTGGGAAGTGAGGGGCACCTAGGGCCACAGAGAGATGCATCTCAAGCCCAGTACCAGTCCACATCATTTGTCATCTTATCTTACTGTTAGCAGCACAGAGCTTACCATGCCAATAGGTGTAATAGAGAAAATGACCTTTTCTAACAAGTAAGCAACATTTAACATAAACTTTGTGCAAATAACAGTGTACCCTTAACATGTTGTCTTCAAGGTAGGGGCCTTATAAAGCAAAGGGCCCTGTGACTCAGGAGTTGAGATCACCCTCCACTGAGTCGGGAGGTAGTTGGGGTAAACAGGTTTGCCTCAGCCTCCTAAGAAGCAATGTCCATTCCAAGTGTCAGAGCGGGTCAGGGAGGAGGAATCTCCTCTGGAAATGGGTGGGTTTGGGTTATCAGGAAGGGTAAATTACTATGTCTGTCCTTTGTCTGAGAGCTCAAGAATAATTGCTCCCGTGGCCCCCTGTGATATACTGTACAAGGACCTTTAATCATTTATGTATGAGAAGGGGTGCTGGCATAAGGTTGTTAGAAGTAATCTCCTTCTTCAGATATCTTCTGTTCTGAGGAAGGAGCCATATGTTTACACTGTACATAGAGAACTGCTTTTGATGTGCAGGGTCATTCTGATTCATACTACATGGGGTGCTGCATGGTCAACAAGGGCTCACATTACACTGAATCTATCTCTGATTAATGGGGCAGGGCTCCCCCTGCACTACCCTTCTCCTAAGCATATACATACTTTGTTTGCTCCTCTGATACCATTCCACTGCATGCACTGTTTAATGTTAGTAACTATTCAGTAGCCCCACATTCTGCCTGCTTTCTGTACTCCTCAGCATCATCATCTCTCCTTCCTGGGAATGTAAGGTGTTAATGGCAAAGAGTATAGGTTCACATTCCCAGGGCAGGCTTACATTTGTGCACAGTACCACCAGATGGGGTTTGAGTCAGGCTCATTTATGTGGGGACCACTTATGAGTCAGTAGGCCTATAGTTCTATATCAGATATTTTGCCTGCTCACTGTGGGAGGGGCGCAGTGAGTACCCACATCTAGTGGGAAGGGGACAATCAACATGGATGTTGTATGCTTCATGAGGATTCCCAAGGTTAACTACTATCAATGCATTTCCTGCATCATCCCTGTTCAGCACACTTCTCAGAGGCTCTAAAACTGATTACAGGATTTATCTAACATATGGTAAGAACCCCATAGTTGCCCTTTAGGTTCCCCCTTGTCCTGTTAAAGTAGCCCATCTCCCACCACGCCCACATACCTGTTTTTGTAGTTTTCATCCTTCTGTGGTGTTTAATCTAATAGCATGTTTGGTCAATGAGGGGTGGGGAAAAAGCAAGATTCTGGGAGTTGTAGCAAAGGGGACAGAGTCAATGCTCCTGGCCAGTCATTTCTCATCAGATGCTGTAGGTCCTATTCAAGTGTCCTGTTTCTCTGTGAGATGTTCTTCAGAAGA
Source organism: Neoceratodus forsteri (assembly GCA_016271365.2). Lineage (NCBI taxonomy): Eukaryota > Metazoa > Chordata > Ceratodontiformes > Ceratodontidae > Neoceratodus > Neoceratodus forsteri. Next base: position 563,740,091 of record CM057458.1, read on the forward strand.
TGTTGGACCCTGTAGTCTGCCAATGAGATCTTTTTGCCTCCTCCACATGTCGCCTCTTATTGTGGGTCACCTCACTCCACCATTCCCATTCATCTTCTCTCTCTAGGGCACCGACCTTGGGGTTCTCAAAAGCCTCTTTGGCTGTTCTTTCTCTGCTTCTTCCACCGAGTCAAACATTTTCTTGCCATCAGGAAAAACACTGCCAGGTGTGCCAGGTGCATAGTCTGAAGGCAGAGCTGCTGCTGTCTGAGTATTTGAAGCAGTGATATGTAGGCCTCCTCTTCCTCATGGTGAGTGGTGAGTAATCATTATCAATGAAAATCCATTCTCTTTTAAATCACACATCCTTCATTTTCCAGGTCCAAGCCAAGAGATCTTGCTTATCTGTATATCTCAGGAATCTTACGATGACTAAGTGGGTCGGCCTTTGTTAAGTTCAGCTGAGCCCAGAGATCTGCAAGCCCACTCAGTCTCTAAGTGTTTATCTGGGTCCAATTGCAGTGCTTGTTGTAGAGGCTGGTAATAAAAGGGACCATTGCCTGTCCCTCCAATCATTTCTGTACCCTGTAAATTCTGAGGTTACTCCTCCTAAATCTACTTTTCATGTCTTCTTGCCACTCTTGAATTTTTCCTGTGTGGCCTGTAATTGTTGGATGATTGCCTCAACTGGATTACGGTGATCCACCATGGATAATTGTTCATCCATTTCATCAGCTCTCTTTGAGGGTATTGATCTCTGCCCTCTTCCTGAATTGTTCCGTGACATCCACCTGGAATTTCTCAGTTCATTTAAAATTATGTCCAGCTTTTCTCTTCTGTTTTTGGTTTCTTCTGGGTATTGGTTGGTCGTGGTAATGGTGGTGTTACATGAGGTCCCTGCACCCTAATTGGTACCCCTAGAGGTACAGTGTAGAAAGCTTAACTTAAGTATATGTTATACTAACATATAGGGCTAAGGGCATCTCACCGCATAAGAGTAGATGTCAGGATATGAATGCATATTGTTGTAATACAATTTGCTTGCTAATACACATATTCTGCTATGTATTTTTCTGTGTATTTTTACTTGTAAGATGCCAAGACATCTGCGTCCTTGGTGTAATTATAATATGTAAGACAGCATTGCCACCTTTTGGTGATTTGTACCACTACACTGAGTTATGTAAGACTCTGTATAAGAACTCTTTGTTCTCAAACTGATGACTTTACAGAATTGTATAATGTTATCTTGGACTGTGGAGCCACCTCTAATTTAGCCAATAGGGCTCATCTATGTAACTAGAAATGTTTCTATCTTTTGGTAACCATAGTAATTATCATAGGTATATAATGTAATGCACAAGCCTTATACCTCGGAGACCTGAGAGACCCCAAGAGACAGAGAAACTTCGAGGTGTAGGGACGCTTAGCACTGGCTCCCGGTTCTATTGGTAAGAACTGCTTAGGCAACTGTGATTTATCCCTTTGGTAGTAATAAACTTGTTTATTACTCTAATGCAAAGTATCTGTGATTACTTGCATTCCCAATATCGTCAAGAATCTGAAAGTGAGGTTTAGACCTCCTAACAAATTGGCGACTATATGCAGGTGATATTTGGTGTTTGTGAGTTTTCACTTGTTGCTTACACTTTTCCCTTTCCACAGGGACAGTAGGTGTACACTCCGCATCATCTGTCCCATTTTAAACCACTTTGAAGTAACTTGCAAAGTCTGGCTGTCTTTTGGTGTGGTCGATGCAGTCTCGACCCACTCCATAGCAACTTTGAATTGCAAGCCACAACTTATACAGTAGACCGGCTGTGTATAAAAGTGCTTGCACTGTGGATCTACTGTATATGCAGCACGGTGCTCTTTTCACAGTTTGAATTTTGTTCCTCCCACACCATGGCCACCGATCAAATATCTGCACAGAACTGAGACTCCATGTCTCGAATTTCCTTACCTCCCATGGAGGATGGGCTGACTTTCAGGATGCAAGTCAATCCAAAACCCTATACTGGGGATTTCAACCCAGTATACAGAGATGAGACAATCAGCCAATAAGCGCCACACCAAAGGGTTGATGGTCGTGTGCCTCTACACTGCTTTGAAGCCTCCGCAAGGTTTCAAACCCTTGATCTTCAGATTTCATCTCTTAAGCAACAGATGGGTTTGCAGGAAACAGAATGTATAAGACTGCAGCAGAACTTGGACTCTGAACTCCAAACTCTGGAAAGGAAAATGATTCACTATTGCATCATTCAGCCAAAGCTGGAGAACAGGAACTGTGTATGTTGAAGCAGGAGTGTGAAAGTTTGAGACAGGATAAGAGTCAGGCAGTGCAAATTAATGATTTGCTGGGTGCAGCGAATGCTCAGTTGAGTGATGAAATGGGTGAGCTGCAGGACGAGATAAACCAGGTGCGTAATGACTTAGAAGTGTCTATCAGGGACAATCACAAATTGAGCGCGTATAGAGTGTTGCAAAAGTAAAAGCAAGATGAGGTTGATATGGATGTTGCAAGTGTCAGTCACAATGAATGTAGAACTAAGATGGTGAAACTGCGCCATCAGCGAGAAGTTCTGGCTGGACATGTTAAGGCAATGGGAGGCGAGCTCCTGCCTTTCATTCGCCATCAGAAGGGGAGTTATCTGATGATGACATTTCACAGTACAACGCCTAGTCACACCTCCTGCTATGGCCCAGAGACCCACTCATCCATCCACAACATGGCTGGTCCTCACCCCAACTCCCCATGTCATACATCATCGACGTCATGACGCTCATCATGGGAGTTGCCAACATGGCGGCCCCATGATGGGGGGCAGGCCCAGCCTGGTCCGACGGCACCTCCGGGTAGCTGTTATTACTGTGGAAGACAGGCAGGAGATACAAAACATGATTGAAACTCGATAGGCAATGTACCTCTTCCTGAGAGGAGTAAACGGGCTATTAAAACCCAGAATAGGCAGCTTCTGCAAGAGACCGCACTCAGGGAAGGTACCTGTCTGCACTGGGGCTGAAGCTGCAGCTCAGGCTGCCCTAGATGGCACTCGAGACAATCTACCTCCACCTGATCGACCCAGTAATCCCCACAAATGGCCTACTTGTTTAGCTAATTGTTGACAGCATCGGTCGGATGAATCCGTCCGACAACCTCAGCTGTCACTTGGAAAAGGTGCGTTTTAAATGCGAGATGCTTAGCCTTGCTGCTGAATAACGGGTCCAAATACTCACGCCAGACCATCAATCCTGGTTTGTAGGCCAAACTCCCTGATGCTGTTAGCCAGGATGGGAACGCTACCTTGGACAAATGTCGCAGTTAAGCTCATTTCGCTCATAGCCCAGGTGTAGTAGGAGTGATGCTTGCATATCCTGTGAAGCAGAATGCAAAGGAAAGTCCAGCGACTTACCACCAGAGACTCTGGATGGCCTACCGAGCAAGAAAGCACTTGGCACAAGAAGCTGTGGATGTAGATCTTATTGAATATAAGACCTTGTTCCTTAGGAACATGATTCCAGCAGTAAAAGAAAAGGTATAGCCAACCACCTAACCCAATACAGATAGGTTTGCTGACATCCTTTAGAAAACCAAAAGAGTGTACCAACTCTATATCTGTGATTTGGGCTCTGGTTCCAAAAGGTAGCTGCCATGGAGTCCACTCCAGAGGCCATGACGCATCTACACAGTGGAAGGGCAGGCCCAATGCCAACAGGCCTAACATCAGCAAGCCCCTCCAACTGATAATCAACACCCCAACAGGCCTATCAACAACAACCACAACAGCAACAACAATGGGGTGGGAACCGAATTGGCATAAGACTAGGAAGCATAAGGGTAGAGGAAACACAACAGCAGAGAACAGGCCCTTCATATAGGGAGTTGGCTGAAGAGAATCGGAAATTCCGAGAGCTCCTGGGACAAGAATGCGCTCTGTGGCAGATGCTGTTCCTGTGCAGACCTTTGCGGCAATACAACCGGCAACCCAGGCCCTAACCGGTCATGGGGACACCAGTACAGGCCCTCAGGTCTATTCAGGCCTGAACCCAGAAGCCTCCCTATATAGCATCAGTGCAACATGGTGAAGTGATTCACATGAGCCAGGCCCAACCTCTACATGCTTCCTGCAATACAGATTGACAATTACAGGCCCCAGTCTGGATTGTAAAAATGCTTAGTCTTGGATACAAATGGAAGGCCCTGCACAGAGGCCAAGGTCAGGGGCGCTACTGTAGTTTTGTTAGATACAGGTGCAGATGTATCTGTGTTACATGATGAACACCTGGACACGCCCTTGGTCCACCTGGCGAGGACCAACATGTCAGGAGTTGATGGTACTAGGCTATCTGCTGCATCGCTCTCTACCCTTACTGGTAGAGCTAGGCCATCTAAAGGCCTCACACACTTTCCAACTAATGATACTGCATGATCATCCTAGTAGCATAGAGATTGACTTCCTTGCATCACACGGCTGTGTGGTGGACCTAGCTAACATGCCACTGATACAGATTCAGGATCAATATCATACCATTTTGATTCCTGATTCACACATTGTGGCAACGATATCTGCCAATGACAAAGAGTATGACGTCATAGATTTGTTCAAGAATCATGAACTTTTCCCAAAGCTCCTCCCTATTTTGCAACGACACTTGGACACGTTTGCAATCAGCAAGCATGACTGTGGTAGAAAGCACACTGTCATCAAAGTGCAGGCCCAGCAGATGAGAGGCAAAGGCAATATCCTTTCCAAACAGAGGCCTTGCCTTCCCTCAGAGAAACAATCAAGTCACTCCTCAAGCAAGGAGTAATCAGAACTTGTGTTTCTCTGCCAACTCCCAGTGTGGCCCATGAAGGAACCCACAGGCACCTGGAGACTTACTATTGACTACAGGAAACTGAATCAGGTCACCTCTAGTTGTTCTCCAACTGTGGCATCAGCACCAGATGTGCTATGACTTCTGACCCCTGATTTGAAATGGTTCAGTGCCCTGGATATCTCCAATGGTTTCTGGTCATTGCCATTGGCCCTTAAGAGTCAATATACTGTAAGTTTGCCTTCACCTTTGAAGGAAGACAGTACACATGGACTTGCTTGCCACAAGGACTCCATAACAGTCTAACCCTGTTCCATCTCCACATGATGGATGCTCTCGAGAGTTTCTCTACTCTCCAATGTCTCTTGCAATATGTGGATGACCTGCTGATGGCAACTGCCACACAGGAACAACATTTGGATCTCTTGGATGAACTACCGACTATCATTCAGACAGCAGGCTTGAAATGTAACCCAGCAAAAGCACAATTATGTCAGAAAGAAGTACTCTTTCTGGGTCTAAAATAACTGACCAAGGTTGAAGCCCTACCTGGAAGAAGGTAGAGGATTGCAAGACTTGCCATTACCCACCAGTGTGGCAACTCTTCGAAGGTTTCTAGGTATGGTGAACTATCGGGAGATTTTATTTGTGATTTTGCTCAGAAAGCTGATCCTCTGTTTGAGTTACTCAAAAGGATGTACCATGGACTTGGGGTCCTATACACAGCCAGGCTGTGACATCACTGAAGCAGGCTTGGGCCTCCACCCCAGCTCTGGTCAACCCAATCCAGCACTACCATTCTATCTGAATGTGCCACCTCTGACATTGCCATGTCAGCAGTGTTGGCTCTGAAGGTGCATGGCACCTTGAGACCCATTGCATATGCCTCACAGCTCTTGGCCCCAGTGGAACAGAAGTATGGCCTTTGTGAAAGGAACCTTCTGGCCACCTACTGGGCTGTCAAGCATGTCCTGTATATCATTGGGTACTCACCACTGATCATAAACACCAACCACACCCCAACCACCTTTCTGCTCTCAGATAGAGTGAAGGATGGGTCAGTCTCTAACACCAGACTGACACACTGGTCACTTCTTCTCCAGGATAGAGACATACAGGTACAACCGACTAAAGTTCCATCTATGTTAGCTCATGGCCTCCTTTTCCAGGGAGAACCTCATGACTGTACACTACAGTCACCTGATCTTCCAGATCTGGGTCCTTTCCTCCCTGCCATGCCACAAATACTTGACAACACTTCTTTGTGCTGTGTCTTTACTGATGGTTCAGCATCCTACTATCAGGAGAACAAATTTCAGGGATGGGTATTCTAGTGATCTGCTCTTATGGGAACACTGTCAAAATATCTAAGCGCTGTAGTGTAGCATCATCACAATATGCAGAGATGGCAGCAGTGACCTGTGCCTCGAGTTCATCCAGCATGAAACCAAGGATGCCATCATTTTTACAGACTCTAACTGGGTTTGTTGTTCTCTTACAGAATTTCTTCACTTGGCAGAAGAACTCCTTCCTCTCCTCTGATGGCAGCCCAGTGAAATACAAGGAATTGGTAATAAACATACATTCACTGGCACAAAAATTTTCACACAAACTCTATGTACACAAAGTCAAAGCCCACTCTCTCCATGACCCCTACTATGCCTTCAATGATACAGCAGACACCCTGCTAAGGAAGGGGCCCAAGGGGGACATCTGGATGATGGACCATCCAGAGGCTAATGCAGCTGTACACATTGCAGCACTCAGGAAGAAACCTGAACCTTTTCCCCTTAGACCTCTCCGAGCCCAGCATTTTTCTAATGAATTTAAAGAGGTATTCAGATTCCTTGACAAAGATACTGAAGAAACTTCCCACACATAACCTCTATCGGAGGCATGTAGGTAAGTTACGCTTGTTACCAGATGACAGGCTCATCTGGTTCCAACCAGATGACTCCACCACCAAGTTGTGGGTGGTCCCCAGACATTTGAGATCTGATTTCTTGCACCAAGTGCATGACACCCCACTGGTGGACACCAGGAGCAAAAATACCATCCAGCGACTCAAGACCACTGCCTGGTGGCCTGGTATCACCAAAATGTCAAGCAATTCATAGACAACTGTCTAGTTTTTGTGCAAAACAACCCCATCCCTACCAAATGAAATGCCAAACTCTTACAACAATGACATTCTGGCCCTTGGCATGCCTCTGACCAACACCAGCAGAAATAACAAGTATGCTCTTGTGGTAACTGATCTCTCTCTAAGCGGTGGAAGCTTTCCCACTAAGACATGCACAGCGAAACTACTGCCAAAATCCTGGTGGAACAGATTTTCTCCCTGGTGGGTCTACTCCTCAAGGCAGACTGTGACAAAGGAACCAGTTTTACAGGTGAGTTGATGAAAGAATCCCTTGAACTCCTTGAGTTCAGCAGAAGTTCCACATACCTTACCACCTCAATCCTCAGGTCAAGTAGAAAGCCAATAGACGGATTAAGCAAATGCTTTCCAAATTCATTGAGGACAATCCCAAAACTTGGGATTCCCTATTGCCGTTACTCCTTATGGCAATTAGGGGTACACCTCAGCCACCACCCAGTTTACACCCTTGAGGTGATGACTGGCAGACAGATGAGAGTACCTGAACACCTGCTGTTTGACCAGCATACCCCCACTGTGGACTGTGTGTCTGTGGACCAATATGTAGAAAACTAAGAAAAGACCTCATACACACACACACTTGTATGCTGCCAACTGCATGGGCAAGGCCAGCAACAATCCAAAATACAATTTGACAAACACGTGCAAGAAGTGGATTGGCAAGTTGAAGATCAGGTAATGGTACTTCAAGGCATGAGAGGCCTTTTGAGTTGTCCAGGTCCAGTTCCCATTCTTTCACATCTGCTCTCCCATCCATCTTTTTGTTTTGAGCCTTCTTCATCCAATCAGGTATAGGCTCCCAAGATATTCAGATGCGTTTTTCAAAATATTGATAAGTTTCAAGGAGTTTCTTTGGGAAGCCGCTACGGGAGCTTTCACTTTAAGCAGTCATCCAGACATCAAAGTCACTGGAAATAGTTCCCATTTTCATCTTTAATTGCTAAAATAGTTTTATTTTGTTTGTTTCTTGTCTGACAAGCTAGCAACTTTAATGGCTTGTTAGACATTACATAGTAGTTTGACCTTGTTTTCATTATTTGTTTGTTCTCTTGACTCTGTCATTGTTGTATTATATTATTCCATTTTGTATTAATTTATTATGTATGTTTTTATCTATAGTATTTCCATGAAGTATATGTAGACTCTGTATTTCTTGTTCCAGTTGCCTAATAATCATATTCTGTTTTTATTCTGTATGCATCTAGATTCATAGATATGTGTCAACAGAAAACGACCTTCTTGGCCCATTGAGTCTGCCCATTCCCCTGCTCTTTACTTGCCCCTTTCCTCTCCATACCTTAGACAGCCCCTTGTGTTTGCCTCATGCCTCTCAATCCCTCCACTGTTCTGGCCTCCACCACCTCCTCTGACAGACTGTTCCAGGGCACCATCACCCTCTCAGTGAAGTAATGACCCCTCACGTTTCCTTTAAACCTACCTTCTTCCACTCTCAGCCCATGCCCTCTAGTTTTAGTGTCTGCCTTCCCTGAAAATAAGCTCCCTCCCAATTTGTTGATCCCTTCACATATTTGAACATTTCTATCATATCCCCGCTTTCTGGTCTCCTGGGGGTACAACTGCAACACCTCAACCTCTCTTCATATGGCTTCCCACTTAATCCATGTACCATCTTAGTGGCCCTTCTGTACTCTTTCTCCATGCCATCTATGCACTTGTGTAGGTGAGGTCTCCAAAACTAAACCCCATACTCCAGGTGGGGCCTCACCACGGATTTGTATGGCATCAGCACCTCCATCTTCTACTAGCTATCCCCTTCAGCCCTCTGAATGCCAGCATTTTGTTCACTTTACACACCTTGTTGTATTGGGTCCCTGCCTTAAGGTTGTCTGTGATTATGATTCCCAGACCCTTTTCCTGCTCAGTTACATTCATTTCTCCTCCCCGTGTGTATTTTGCTTGTGGATTATTCACTCATGTGCATCTAGTCTTATCATTTTCCCTTAGCTATATGTTAAAAGTTTTCCATATATTTATAATATTTGTATCTTGTACTGTATTATTTTCAAACAATTATTCTATTTCCATTGTTCAACTGTGCACTATTTGTGTATTTTTAGTAAAGTTTGATTCATTCTCCATGTTCTATAGTTTAAAGGATAATCATCTACTTTGATTGTTAATATGCAGGATGAATGGTCCGAGATAATTATGCCCGGATATTGTATAACAATAACTGCATGCTTTATTGTTTCCAAAATTTAAAATAATCAGTTCTATAATATGATTGATGTACTACAGAAAAGTATGAGTAAACTCTTATTTCAGTTTTTTTGTCTTTTCAAGGGTCTATCAAACCTAGGTCCATCATGAATTTTTCTTCTTCTTTCTTCTAGAAGATCTGTGTGCATTATCTAGTTTAGTTGATTTATCATGTTCGTGCATTAATAGATTGAAATCTCCTCCTATTATATATGATGGACTTTAAGTTGTTAACTGTAAAATAAATTCTGTGAAAAAATTGGATCATTTATGTTTCAGCGCATATAATCCAGCCAATGTACATCTGAAGTTTGGTATGCTCACCTCCCCCCATATCAGTTGTAGACTGTTCTAGCTGCCAAAATACTGTATATGTATTGCACACACCAGTCATCATGTTTCATTTATCAGTATGCAACCTGTAAGTCACTTCCTGTCTCATATCAATGTTTACCAGCTCGCGGTCACCCTATGTGGTACCCTTGTATGTATATCCAGTCTGTATCATGTAACGTGCATTTCATGTTATACTGTTATTACCTATCTGTGTTTAGTACTTTAAGTGTTTATGTCACAGGACCTCCTTGTGAATGAGCTTGTCAATGGAGTTTTCCTGCAATAAACTTGAACTTGAAACTTGAACTTGAACTTCTGTCATTGCCCATCTTCCTTGTGTATCTATTTCATTACTTTGTATTTTTGGAGCAGCGTTTGTTTATTAAAAATGATTGTTACCCTCTGGAGTTATTTAAATAGTGTGCAGAAATACCGGTCCCCATCGATTTGTGAACCACTGGAATTCTTTAGGTGAAAAGTGAGTTTCTTGTAACATGGCGTCATAATTTTTTTTTTTGCAAATATTTTATTACTTTATTCATTGTAGTTCTATTTCTCAGGCCCTCACATTCCAGTATAGTATTTTTAAGGTGTTAGCCATGCAAGTTGCTTGAGTATTTCTGCTGTTAATGTTACCCTGATGTGAATTTATCATTGTATTTCTAGCTTGTACAGTTTTTACTGAACCCCATATAATTTGATTTATTTGACCATTTTATGTTTGCTTGCAGCATGTGCAAGAAACATAGTGCCATCATCAGAGTTTGGAGTGGCAGCCCTCTTCCAATTCAGTCAGTGTGTTTGCAGGCGCAGCCTGGTTCTCCAATGCCTGCTGGAGCTGTCTATGACAGCAGTCCAAAATGCAGTGGCGTACAGTTGAAAGGGGGAGCTATGCTTCAGTGAGCAGTGATAAGATATCGCCTGCTCATGCGTTACTCCCCTACACACACACACACACACCGCAACGCATACTGCGTGCTCATTCCACCGCGTATAGCCGATGGGGTGCCCAATCCCTCATCAGCTGTACTGCACCCCAAACAGAGCCTGCATGCTGACGCTGGTGTCCACCCCAGTGTGGCTAGTGGTTCTACACGATAGCTGATGGGGTGGCCAATCCCCCGTCGGCTCCACTGTCTTTCCCCAGAGAGTACAGGGTGCCATGCTGAGGACCCACCCCAGCGTGGCAACAGATGCTTCACTGACAGGGGTGCCCAATCCTCTGTCGGCCCATGCCCCCCTCCCAACAGCTGTACTTGTGTTGTGCCATGCTGGGAGCCCACCTTAGCATGGCAAACATCCAGCCGTCTCCTCCTTTGTTTAAAAAAAAAAACCCTGAAACAAAAAAACGGTCCCTCGCTGTCTCTGCCCCCACCGCATCCACCCACTGCACACCCTGCCACCCACACCCCCCCACTACCTCTGGACTCCAGCGCAGCGATCTTCGTGGACCGGGAAACATGTCTGCACTCTTCAAAGCCGACCGTGAACTGAGAAATGCTGGTAAGCTATATAATGGGATAGATAGGGTTTTTCAACTTTGCTGCATATCTCAGGGATTTTTGGAATTTTGCACCAAATTTTCAACATGGGGTTTGGGGACCCCTTTCTCATGAATGCTCTCTTTGTCATGTTACATGGGTCGAGACTTCCCAAAAGGTGATTTGCGCCAGTCAGTGCAGCGAAATCACCTTTCAAGACCAAGTAATGAAATGACACTGCAACTGTTAATAAGGTAGGCTCTCAAAAAGCCTATGTTAAAATTTGGTGGAAAAATTCCTAAAATGACTGTTTTACGAGCGTATGTTGTGCAGTTCCCACGCACGTCAGAAGTTTGCGATTTTCAATATTTTGACTCAGATTTTCAACATTGCCATTTTACCACACCTCCTTATGAGCTGTCATTTTTACTTCTTGCCAAAACGTGTTTCTGCCCATGTAGTGTGCAATGGCGAGTCGGATGCTGAAATCAATGAATGGACACATTAAGAAAATTACAGTGACACTGTTCATGAGCAGAGGTCTTAAAATGGCTATGTTGAAAATTTGGTGAAAAATTCCTAAAATGACTGTTTCTGGCGTGCATTGCGCGGTTCTATGCACGCTCGTAAGTTTAATATTTTCAATATTTTCACTCCAGATTTTCAACATTGCCATTTTATTACACTTCCTTATGAACAGTACAGCTGCCATTTTCACATGTCACCCAAATGTGTTTCGCATGTAGCTCACAATGGTGCAGTCGATTGTGCGAAAGCAATGTTTGGGACAGATTAGTAAATCACAGTTACACTGTTCGTGAGCAGAGACCTTAAATAGCTATGTGGAAAATTTGGTGACCGGGTCGATAAAATGACTGTTACAAATGAGCATTCGCAGTTTCACACACCCTCGTAAGTTCATGACTTTGTAATATTTTCAGTCAGATTTTCACCAGTGGCATTTTCCACACTTCCTTAAGAACAGTACAGCTGTCATTTTTTCACAACATGGCGAAATGTGTTTTCACACTTTCAGCGCGGGATGCGTCGCTTGTGGGAAATCATTGTTTGGGACAGATAAAGAAAATCACAGTGACACTGTTCATAATCAGAGGTCCCAAAATGCCTGTGTTGACAATCTACTGTAAAATCCCCAAACTAATTACATTATGGGTGTCGTTGCACAGTTTTCTATGCCCTTCATGTGACTTCACCAGTTTCTTTAATATTTTTACTGCAGATTTGCAACATTGCCATTTTTACCTCCCCATGAACAGTACAGCTGTCATTTTTCACATCCTGTTGAATGTGTTTTGCACCTGTGGTGCTAAATGCCGTAGTTGCTGTGCATAAGTAGCTTTGGCTAACAAACTGATATTGCCACTGTTCATGAGGTGGGGTCACAAAAACCATGTTGAAAATTTGGAGGAAAATACCAACGAATGCCTGAGGTTAGGTTTCCAAGCATAACGCCCCACGCCAGAGAATGACAGGCATCAGGGTGTGACTTGGGATTTTTGCCTGTAATGCTCATACCATTCCACCCTGCAGCCAGTGAGAGGCATTGAGGTATGCTTTGGACTCTTTGGCCCCAAAGTTCACCCCATTCTCTATACTGCACCCATCTCACCATATTTCCTGATGGAATGGGGTGCACATAAGGCAAAGACCCCAAGGCACACTGTGACATTTGTCAGTGTCCGCAGGGTAGGGTGTGTGGTGAAATGGCGTGGCTGTTATGCCTGACGACCCAAAGCACACCCCAATGCCTGTCACTCTCTGCAGGGTGGTGGTTGGGTTGGCTTCAGAACAATACTTCACTGCCATTCCTATTATGCAGCTCTGTAACTGCTACACTACCAATGCTAATGCCAAAAAGGAAACATTCGGCATTGACAAATGCTTGTTAACATTTATTTCCTTGTGATTGGTCTTTGTGTTGCTTATAAATGATGCCTGTCCCCTTCTCCCCACCCCCAAGTCTGGAATCCAACAGTTCTTGACACTCCCACACTCCCACACTAGTGGTAACTGGAGTTGTCATCACTGTACACTGAAGCACAGGCATTAGCACAACCATTTCTTTTCTTTAATCATTTTGCTATACCACTAATTTCTGGTAGCCTCTAATATGTAGTGTATGTAATTATTTTTTCCCTTCTCGACCCATTGTGCTTCCATATAATGTACTCTTCTTCTGTTTTATGAACACGTACAGTATTTAATCTCACTTAATCTTATTCATTTTCATCTTTTCAGTATATAGGGTAATGTAGAGTGATTTCTATTGGTATCCGATGTAAACTTTTTGTATTTTGATTTGGTCTGATTTGTTGCCAGAACATTTTTTTCCTTTGAATTTACCTGTCTTTGTTCTCTTCCTGCATTTTTCTTTAATTCTTTATTTTTCTGAAGATGAAACAGGAGCAGAAGTAGATGCAGAGGGGTAAGATTTGACTCTGCTATGTTCCTCTCTTTTTCCTGGTATTGTGAGCCTTCTCCATATATACTATTAAAGGTATCTATTGCACCTTCTGGATCACCAGAAGTGTGGAGCTTACCTTAACTACAAATCTTAATTTCACTGGATAAAGCATTGGAAAGTGAATACCTTTTGATACAATTAAAGTGTAACCGGATCGAATAGTTTTCTTCTTTCTGTTGTTTCTATTGACAAGTCTGGTATACAGTGCAGTGTATATTCTCATATGTAAGACCTTTGCCATTCTAGCCTTCTGTAATATTGACTCATGGTTTTGGTGTTCGTGAGGTTTCACATATACTGTGGTTCAGGAGACAAGCACACTCACCCCAGTAGGACAAACAAAATCAGCAGTCCATTTCACATATACTGTCTGTGGAAAGTTATTATTAGTAGAGAATCTTGTTCCTGCCCTATGAGCTCTGTCCAGACTTATTTTCTCCTCAAGATATTTCCTGTTCATTGTTGTTGTTAACATTTTCTAAAAAGGTAGCAGATTTCCTGTTCCTTCTATCCCTTCTTGTACCTTACAGATCCTTAGACTCCCCTTCCTGCTCTATCTTCCTGTTCTGCGACCTTTTGTTGCAACACTTGCAGTTGTTTTCAAGCTGTGATTGCTTTCAGTGGAGACCCTGGTATCCAGCTCATTCGTTCTGATAGTTAATTTTTCTAATTTTGTATTTTTTTTCTCCCAGAGAATTTATAATTCAGATAATTAATTTTTAATATCCCCAGCATTTGTAACATTTCCAATTTTAGGTTGTTTACTGCTCCCAGGACTTCTTCATTTTGTTCTGCCATTTCTGCAGCCTTTTTGTGATGGTTTTCCATTCCTTTGTCTGTATAGTTGTAGCACTTTCATTATTTAGGTCTTTTCTAAATCGTCATTGGTTTCAGAGGTTGCTGCTTTTTTTGCCTGCCTCCATCTTACCATTAGAGTTTAGGGTCTCATCCTGCTGTTCCTCTGCATTTTTCCGTGTTTATTTCCTTTACTGCTTTTAGGTCTTTTCTGAGCATTACTGTTTTACTGACTCCAAGTTCTCCCCAAACTTTTGTTTATTTCAGTTACTTCAAATCACTTGATACTGCTTGATTTTAGTTTTTCTAATTTCAGGCTCGAACCCCTTGGCTGACTGATCCATTTATAGTTTTATCTATCTTTTATCTATCTTTGGGCTCAAAGCCCTTTGGCTGACTGATACTTTTATCTTCAATTTTGAAAAAGTCAAAATGTTACCTGTTGGTTGCTTTTCCTTCTTCCTTTGGTGTGTCTGGAAGTGGTGAAAGTGATGCATCTTGTAGCACCCTCAAGTCCAGAAGGCTTGGTGATAGAGTAGGGGAAGGTCTTGGGTTCATTGTTTTAGATGCTCAGGTATTTCTGGCTTGCTGTTTTGGGGCAAAATGCGATTTTGCAATTCCTGGGTATACCCAATGGTTTTAGACATACCTTACAGTTTGTAATGACTCACATAAAGGTTTCTGGCCCATATTTGGTATAGCTACTTGCAGTTTTAATGTAGAAGGCCATGCCTGTAGTCTCAGTGTTGTTCCACCTGGCCATCTCACTGAGAAGCTCTCTCACAGGTGCCTCTGGTCTGACATCCAGAAGGATGTTGTGACCTCCTGTAGATGTGGATACCATGTCCTCAACTGATTCACCTTGGACTTTCCTTGAACCTGGGTCCTAGCAGTCTCCAACCTAGTACAACCTCAGACAGAGGGACCCTTCCTTTCTTCCTCCATTTCTGACCCCAGGACTTCTTAGGCTTCCCTTCTGGGCCAAATAGTTTAACATCAGTAAGACGAAATCGTGTTCTAGTCCCTCTGTCTGTTTTGCCTGCTATGGGCATGAACTTTCAGTATTGCTCAGCAAGATGGTATGAAACTTTTCCCAGTCTTGGCCCAAGACTACTGACCAGGGTAGGGTACAGTCACAGCCCTCCATTCTCCACCACAGCTAGCCACTGACTGAGCTGTCAATGAGCATGTACTGTATACAGTATGCGTTCATTGAGCTGTCAATCAATAAGTGTGTACTGCATACAGTATGAACTCACTGACAGTTCAGTTGATGATCAGCTGGGGGGAGAGTTACAGTAGGGGCTGTGCTGATCACTGGCTTAGGAATGGGATGGTGAGGAGGTGGTGGGGCATTGACTGCTGGGGTGGGGGCACTAGACCACCACGGACAGTGATATATATTTAATTATGGACAGATCAGTGATAGGGAAGGAGGTCCACTAGACTGCCATGGACACTAACATTTACTTAACTATGGGTAGAACGGGAGGGAGTCCTCTAGACCACCAGGAAAGTGACATTTATTTAACTACAGGCAGATTGGGGATGGGGAGGGGTCCACTAGACCACCAGGGACAGTGACACGTGTTTCAAATGGGAAGATCGGGATAGGGAGAGGTTTCACGGCACAAGCTCCTCCCATCCAGGGAGGACTCGGGTTTATGCAATGTCTCTAAACCTCCCAGAGGGCTCTCTTCTAAATACCTTTAGACCAGCCCTGGCTGGTCTTATGGTCATGAATTTCACCCTCTGGGAGGTTTTAGTGAATCCGATTTAGGGATATGACAGTTTACATCTGCCACAAGCCCCCTAGCACCATGCCACAGCCCATTTTGTGATGCAAGGCTGGTGCAAGCCCCATTGGCACACGAGCCTGTGTTTGATGCAAGCTGCTTTTGTGAATCGCTCCTGACACATCTTGTGGCACAAGCCCCATGCCCCATTCTGGGGAGCTTTGTAAATTGGGCCAAGGATGTAAATGTCTTGTCAGTAACTCTCTTCAATTACTACAACCCAGTCTAAGATAGCTGCCTTTACTGATCATAGTCTCTGGTGTCAGTGTCAGTTAGGCTTCTGTATTCTTCTTGGGCTTCTCCGGTCTGGTACAGTGCAAGCGAATAGCCCAACTTTATCTTGGCCAGGAACTGGTATTGGAAACTCTCTCAAAGTCAAAAGGTAGACCTTGTGGTTGTCCTTAGGACTATTTTTAGCAATGCAGGTGGGGTCCCACAGATATTGGATTTCCTGCGGCCTGAGGCTGGGGCACAATTTCATTCTGTGTTTGCAGCATCTGCTTTTATACACTTCTGCTGCTGCTGTTGGTCTCTCTGCACCTGAAATTGTCATTGCTAGGCCATCTGTACTTTTGTATCTGGGCCTGTTGTGCTTGCATCTGGACTTGTTGTGCCTGCTGTGCTGCTAGCCATTTCAGTAGTTTGCCTGAGTACATCATACCCCTATTTAGACAAGGGAGTTTGGATCCCACCACTAAAGCCAACCGAGTGTGTCAGGTGGTCATGAATAAACATTCTCAATTAATACACATTATGGAAATAGTATTAAAAGTAAAGCAGGTACATTAACAGAAGGATTTTCATAACATCTGGTTACACATGACAGGATATTCCATAGGCATGCAGATAAGGAAAACTGCTTTTTTCAAAGTAACTATGTTTACTGACACCAGGGTGTACTTATGGTGTGGGAATGGAAGGTGCATTCATTGGGACTGTATTATGTCACAGAGGATTTCTCCTGATGACCATAGTAAATCTGGGGTCTTTGACTGCTGTGACACCAGGAGAAGGCTCCCAGTGTCCCTAAATGAATAATTGTATTCAATGTTTTACTTCATTTACTATACTTATTAGGACCACTATAGCAAGTGATCAGTGCCCCATACAAAAATAGTTTACAACATTAAACCGTATAAATACAGATTAATGAATACAACTCATAAACTATGGTAGACATCACAGATATAGCTCCAGAATAGAGTGAAGGTCATTTAAACAACATTTGGTTACATATTGTATATTCTTTCACAATGTGTTAGAAGTCGTACAAAGATGGGGTAGTATAAATACACTGTGGCAATGCATCTCACAGTCAGGGCCCTAGGATTCCAAAGAATCTGGGCTGGATTTTAAAGGAGTGTCTAGCAATTGCAGCACCATTTAGCATGATTGCCACACTTATGACACAGAGTTAGACCACATAAAGGTAGTCTAGCTTTTTGTGCTGTTCCACAATTGGCACAAATCAAATGATGCATATGCCATTTTAGATACAAGGTGCCAAATGCAGGGATACTGTCGCAAATGGATTAAAATGTTTGAAAATAGTATTTCAAATGTTTCATCATGTTTTGGGTGACAAAGGCACAGCCAAAATAACTGAGTGCATCTGCACTATCAATTGTAAAATGCAGCTCTCTGTTTCCAATATTGTGCCAGGTCTGTGACTGCACTAGCAGTCCTCCCTGTGATGATGTCAGTGGTCTTGATGGAACATACAGTATTAACACATCCCTCATATAGACAGGACACAGTCAATCATCTTTAGAGGCCAAGACTAATATCTAATACTCAGTCCTGACCTCTACTGTTAACCAGCCTAGATCTCATATGATTGACATACATTATAACAGATGTGTTGCCGTGAATGCATAAATTAGTGTTTTACAGCAGGTCCAGAGAGGAAGATTTCAGTCTCAGGATGTTCCAAAATGATAAAATGCCCTCTGACCATAGCCTATGCTTTGTTTCCATTGTCAAACCAGGCAATTGTGGTGAGTTGGCCACCACAGTCATATTGCAGCATATTTTTGTTACATTTTTCTGTGATTATGTTTATAATTAAATTTCCAAACAGGCCTGGAGATGAGGTGACAGAAATATAGCCCATGTTTTTAAGATTATATGGGGATGCATAGTCCACAGTCTGGGAAAGGTTTACTTAATAGGAAACTGATATTACATTTCAACAAGATGGAAGTTCCTTGTAGGCCTTCCTGATTAATCAGGCCTTCCGGACCCTATTTTTAGTCCTCTCAGAAGCCCTGCTCCTCTTCCTTTGAGTACCAGTTTTTAATATATATGTCAATTGACTATATTTAGTTATGCTGTTATTTTCACCTTTTATTTATATTAACCTAAATTATTGTACTGATAGTGTGCTTTTACTGTATGGTGCCCAGAGCCTCTGGGACTGGGCTCCTGAAAAATAAAATTTGCCTTGCCTTGCCATAGGTGATCAATAGGGAAAGAGGTGTTATAATTTGTCAGGCGATAGAACATTTCCTATAGTCATAAACCTTTCCACCTCAAAGCAAAGGTATTTCAAGAACAGGATCTGGGAAACACCAATTATGGAAGGTTCCACGTCATAACGGTGATCACAAAACAGCGATTGCCATTGCAGTGACTGTACATCACCAAAAAGCAAACGACAATGCAGTAGTGGTGACACCACATCTGGCAACTAAAATACATTTATGCGGGGTGGGCTGCACCACCCCACACCCCCACATCCCACAGAATTTAGATTACTAACTCCAGGAGGGTGCATGTCAGGGAGGGGAGACAGTACCCTCCCCCAAAAATTGTGGCTGCCGATTAAAACAATGTTCCCAGTCCCCAGCCCAGAACCCAGTGTCTGCTCCACTGAAGCTAGCCACCCTCACCACCACCCCATATGGCTATCTTGGTGGCAGAGCCACACTACCCCACACAAACCCTCTTCCCTATCCCTCTCCTTCTAGTTGCCATAGTAACCCTCATTCGCTCATCTTTACCCTCGCTGTCCCATTCCATCGTTACTCTTACAGGGTAGCTCATATGGGAGTGCTGCAAATGAGTTGCTCTTTGAGAGTCACTCATTTGCAGTCATTATTATCACTGGATACCATTCAGGAATTCTGTTTACATTTTATTGGGTGGTAGGAAGGAAGTTACTAATATTAATTACCTTAAAATTTGGGAAAGTGCAAGACAGACCCCTGCTGACCTAAAATATAAGGCCACAGACTGCAAAATCAAGATATATGAGGCCCTTAGAACAGGACATTTTGCACACTCTTTCATGAGACACTCTTCTGAATCAACACAAGATAGCCAGACTGTGATAAGAACTGGGACTTGGAAAACTTCTCAAGAAGTGGACCCCACAAACAAGGTAGAAACTAGACAATTACATTTTACAGTGCCTTTTGTATTTATATTTTCCAACTTTGTTTTGTTATTCTGTAACCACATTTCTGAATCTTTTGTTTGTAAGTCTTACATGATAATTATTTAGTCATCAGAAAAAGCATTTGCTTTTTAAAACGCTGCCTGGAAAAGATTTTTATTGTGTACATGATATGTGGGAACATTTATTCAGTCTAAGACCAGTCTATTTAATTACCAAGGTGCCACCATTACTACAAAGACTAGGATCCTGAAAAGGGAATCTGGGTGCCTAAAGTAGGGGAAAACATGGGTCTCAGGAAGGGTCTGTAAGGGGAACTAGGTCGATGCACCACCCATGGGAGAAGACACAATCAGGGTTACGTGAGGCAGCCCTGAAGAGTTTGTAATGCCTGTGTCTTTCTCCCAGTACAGCAACTGAGGAGGGTTTTCAACTGGCTACAGACTTGTGGCAGTATTTTACCCTTACTGAGATTAGAGAGGAAGCCCTGGGACCTTGTGGCAAGTGTTCAGATGTGAACTCAGCGAGCACTCTAGGAGGACACAGGGAGGTATTCCTGTCCCCATCATCATGGATTGCACTTATGGGTGGGCACTGTGATCTCAGTTGACCTAGCCCCCAGGAGTGGGTTTGTGACAGCAATGAGGACAGCCATTCTGCCAAACCACCTCAGATCTCCTTAATTGAATCCCATCAACTGAAAGAAGTTCAGTCAAATGACTCATCTCCATTTCTCTCTTCCTAGCTCTCAGCAGAGTAATTATTGAGTTATTTGAGGTTAGCCAGAGTACACTGTCTATCATCCACATCCTACTCTCAACCAGGCATCTGGACAGGCACTCATCATTGCTGATAGAGTCAGATGTTATAAACAGATATAACTGGATATCATTAGCATAGCTGTGATACCCCATATGGTACTTCCTTATAATCTGCCTGGCTCTAACGAAATAATATAGATACCAAAGTTCATGGGAAACAGCACTGATCTCTGGTACTCAGTACCCTACATTTCAGCATTCTTGGATTAGATTTTAATTCCCAGGAATACTGACTGTATTCTGCTGGACAAGACTGCTTGAACAGCATCCAAGGCTGTTCCAGTCATCCCAACAACCACTCAAGGTGGTCAAGTCACATTACATGATCTATGGCATCAAATGCTGCCTTAGTTGCAAGCTGTAAATAATTGAATCTAATAAAGGTAAAAGTCAAGACTCCACCCCAGAGGAGCTTCCCAAATTCCCAGTTAGTAACACATCATGCTCTGTTGTCAGCAACAGGCTCAATAGCGAGCCCATGATGTCGGAAACTGGTGGTAAGTGATTCAGAAGGGCTGCTAGTGCAGTGTGTCCTTAAGCAGGAGGGATGGCACAGCACTTCCTGACATCAGTCACCCAGCAACCCCTATAGTATGGCCCTGAAGGTTCACCTCCCAGCCACAGGTAAATTGCATGTCAGCAAAGCTGATGGAGACTATGGTGTACACCATGGGGAGGTGGGAACATGAACTTTCAGAGGAAACATAGCATGGCTCTAGTTAAATGGCAGCCCTAACTGGTACACTCAGGTCTCACCCCACCTGCCTCTGGATCCTAAATGAGCCACTAGAGGTCACCCCCAAGACCTTTGTCATAGAAGGAAGAACCATGTGATATGGCAGCAATGGTGAGGTTAGTCCCGAATGGAGCTGGGTCATCATAGAATTGGTGGAAGGTGATGAGGAGAATTCAGCCAAAGGGGTGGGGTGGGTGCACTCAAAATGAGGACAGATGAGAAGTTCCTTTACTGATGCTGTTCTTTTGTTTTTGTTGTATAAATAGGACATCATCTCAAAGTTTAGCATATATTTTAAATGCTTCCTCAGGAGAATGCCTTATATCCTATAATAATAATAATAAATAAAATAATTTAGTCATCCATCCTTACCAAATGGAATAATAGTGCAATAAGTCAAGCATAAAGTTTATAAACTCACTGTCTCAATTGCCTGTGAGTGCATTTATTGCATACTCAGCACTCAATTACATTTAACTGTTCCTAAATAGATTCATAGATACATAGCTAAAGAGACACTGTTTATAGATAAGGGCCTATGGCCCACCCATCTGCCCATTTTGCTTGTAAGTTCCCTTTAAGTCTTTCTAGAAGTCTATTGCCCTTACCCTGACCTCCAGAATTCCATTATGTCTATCCCATGCATTCTTAAATCCTGTGATTGTTTCAGCCCCACAACTTTACTGGCAGGGTGTTCAACTTGTCCACCACCCTTTCTGTGAAGAAATTAATCCTCATGTTTCCTCTGAATCCTCTTCCTCCAACTTCATCCCATGCCCTCTAGTCCTGGAACATCTTTTGCTGGAAAATAGTGTATTCCTGCACCTGTTCCTCCCTGTAAGGTACTTGTATGAGTCACTAGAGGGTCACCCCAATTAATAGATATTCCAAGAAAAAGAAAACAATTGCTATAAAAGTATTACATATTCTGAATGCATTAATACATGCAATAGGATTTCATTAACAACATGAACAGGTTGAAACACATATACATTTATCTACCACATCTGAAACCATAATGCTTATGTTATTGGCTTCTTATTGCCAATTAAATAGTAACTGAAAAAATCACTCCAATCAATCCACTCCTCTGTGCCACCTTTCTTAAGATGAGAAACATCACACTTCTATAATTATTGCAATTGTCTTATTGCTGTTTCATGCTTTTAAGATGTATATATGTCTCTACATGAAAAATAGTAGCTGAATTTCAAAAGTAATTTATGTAAGAGAACTGTTACCATAGGCTGGCATTGTTCTGTGATACACATGCAGCATGGAAAATGTAATGGTAATCTTGCCCCTTAAGTACTGTAGGTTGCTGTCCAAAGATAAAGTGATGGTATTTCAAAAATTGCAACAAATGGTGGCCCACAACAGACTATCAGTTGCCCAAGCAAAGTGGAGGGTGATGACTGAGGGCCAGGTCAGGAGCAAAAGGAGATGAACAAAGCACTGCTTCAGAAAACCAACAGAAAGCATAGGCAAAATGGATTCCCAAAATCAACTTTGGTAACCAAAAGGAAAGGTTTCATTTATGGTATGTTGAGGTTGCAAAAACATTGCTGAATAACATCCAGTTAATTTGAAGTTGTTTATAAATGCAAATGAAATAATTAATGGCTCATACAGTTTATTAACACAAGTGGTTCTTACTGTTTATAAAATGTACATATTTTCATTTCCTAAAGCTTTATGGAGTGAGTACACTATCCTCAGTATCTCACAAAACAAGCTAATTGACAAGTAGAGGAACTGTGCTAAATCACTCTGAATAAATTCCTGCCTTCACACACAGTCTGGGACATCTCATTTGCATAGGGTTGCTCCCTCAGTTCAGAGACTGCAACAGGGGCTATTGGTCAAAACTCTTTAGTCATTATCTGAAACAGGAAAATGTCACAGTCAGAGCAAAAGCACCCTTCTGAGAGCTGGAATTGATTTCTGTTGCTCTGGAAACCACTTTAGAGTGCAGGTCTAACCATTTGAAAAATAAGAACGATGGATGACCTTTAACCTACGACCTTCTTTCTCATACTACAGTTATACATAAAATATAGTCACCCTACTGTTCACCATCTTCTTGAAGGCTCAGCAACTGTATACGGGATGGCTCAGATGTCTGGAACTTTACCATATCCATGGCTGATCTGCTTTGGGGCATATTTTCAGGATAGTTTGGGGCTTAATAATTATTTATCTTTGTATCCAGATTTGTTTGTGTTAGCAATATAGACACAGATATGCTAATTTGATTATTAAAGTTGATTTGTTGGCAAAGAACTGACAAGTTAGTTGCAGTCCCTCAGGTCAGTTTTTGATGGAGCATCTTGTGAGTACACAACACAATGGTGATGACACAGGTAGTGATGGCTGGCAGACAGGCGGACTGGCACATACCGGTGTATGTGTGTAGTGTTAGAACATCACTTGTCAGTGTAGTTTCTGGTGGTCAGGTGAAGTGGCCAGAAGGAGGAGGAGTTATCTTCACTTGAATGAGGATGATTAGTTTGTTGGGCACTGTTATGGTGGTACCCAGACAACTTCAAAATAAAATAAACAAAGTCAAAGGAACAGTTGTGTTAACAGGAAATTACACACTAGAAGAAAAAATTCAAACTGAGCAGTGCTGGCAATAAATGAACTCATGAAATTTCTCACTTGACATAAAGAAAAGGAAAAGGACTGAAGATTTTTACCTCATTTTCAGTAGAAAGCTGGATCATATTGCAGAGGCTTGGGTTTGATTCCCAGTTAGGTCACATTTTTGTTTCTCATTACAGTTGGTTTCACATGCTTGGCAGTCCCAAAGCACCAGCAATTCTTTTCATCTAAATTGCTCCTAGCTGTAGGATTTGCAGTTTGAGAAGTAAAGGGACTGTGAAAATTCCATTCAGCATATTGGACTGATAGCCCAGATCATAGAGTGACATCATAAGGATGATTCCGGTAGGGCAAAATTTTCATTTCATTTTAATTTAATAGTACATTACCCTTCTAAGAACACTCAGAGAAGAAACTGCTTTCCACAAAAGAGACCCACAGGAGGGTGGCACTGGACCTCACAGGGAAGGAAACAACTTCTGGTGGGAGACTTAATTGTTAGGGAGTAGAACTGGGGAGGAGAGGAGAAGGAGGTAAGATGTCTGCCCAGCGCCATGGCTTGAAGGAACAGGAAGCAAATCATCAGGATTGTGGGAGCAGCTGCATGGGAGGGAGATGGACATCATTGTCCACCTAGGGACAAATGATCTGGGTGGAATGGAATCAGAGTAGTGCAGAAGAAGCCTGTGGAGTTGGGGAGGGCCTTAGACAAATAGCACCTACATTAACCTTCTCAAGGTGCTGCCTGTCTATGGCATGGGTGAGGCTAGGGTGCCCTGCACCATGTAATTCAATGAATGGCTCAAAACTGGTGCAGAGCTCAGGGTTTTGGCTTCACTGGGGACTGGGGGTCCACCTGGAGGAAACAGGCCTATACTGGTGCAATGATCTGCATATGTCCAGGAGGGGAACCAGGATCCTAGGTGATAGGTTTAAATGCTTCTTTGGCAAGCATTTAGACTAGAAAAGGAGGGAGGCACTGAAAAGGAGCAGGGAAATCCCAGTACCCCTCCCACAAAACACGATAGTTAGCAAGGTAGAGAAGTCCATAGAAAGAAGGACAGGGGTAAATGGAGAAAAGGCAAAGGCAGCAAGGACAGGGATGGGGCTAAAAGGGGTAAGGCCATCAAAAAATGGAGGGTGATGAGTACCAATGCCTGTAGTGTGGGTAACAAGCCCCTGAACTAGTGGCCTTGATGGAGGAGGGACACCTGGATAGCGTGGCGGTCACAGGAACATGATACACAGAGAACCATGACTGGGATGTCAACATACCAGGGTACACAATCTACAGGAGGGACAGGGAGGTAAAGAGGAGGAAGGGAGTAGCCTGTATGTAAGGGAGGGATCAAAGCAACATAACTAAAGACTAAACAGGGAGGAGAGAAGGCACTGTGGGTCACCCTGGAGACACAAAAGACACCACAATCCACACGGGGTTATAAACAGACCCACATCACAGGGGAGGCAATGTACAAGGAAATGATACAAGGCATCCTTAGAATGGCAGAAAAGGGAGATATTGTTGATGGGGACCTGAATATGCCAGATGTTAACTGAGCACCTTTGCTGCAGCTACATCCAAGAGCAGGGTCATTCTCAATGCCCTACAGGGCATGCCTCAGACAGCTAGTATTGGAACCCACTTGGGAGGGAGCAATCTTGACCTGGTGCACTCAAGCTGGATGGAGAGAGGATCTCAGATTTAGAAGTAGGTAGCCAGTTGGGAACTAGCGAACTCCAGACAGTGTAGTTCATGATAAACACAGCTCAGAAGTCAGCTTTTACTAAAGCGAGGGTATTGACTCTAGGAGAAATGACTTTGCAAAATGGGAGAGTGCCTTAGAAAAGCACTAGCAAACTGGCAAGAAAGAGGGGTGGAGGAACAATGGGGAAAAATCAAAACTGCCATCATAAAGGCAACAAGCGTTTGTGTGAAGCAAATAAACAAACAAAATGAAGGAAAAACACTATGGTTCTCAAAAGAGGTGGTGGGGAAGTTTTTTTTCAATTGTTTAACCAGGAGTAGCACACTAAGCTGAAAGCTTGTTTACAGGTGTGACCTGGGAGCACAGGGAAGTTAAGTGACTTGCTCAGGGTCACACAGTATGCAAGATTAGGAGGAAAAGATAGAATTCAGGAATTATAAGAAAACACAGAAGGAGAGGACAGAGAACTGTACCAGTTAAAGAAAGAAGGAAGTGAGGAAGGCAGTCAGAATAGCAAAGGCCCAAACCGAGGAAAGGATAGCCAACTCACTTCAGAAGGGATAAAAGCTTTATAAGTACATTGGGGAGCAAAGGAACACCAAGGGAGGGATAGTGAGGCCTAATAAAGGGAAGGGGGGTGGGCAAAGGGTGACAATGAAACGCAGGGATACTGAATGAATAATTCTGCTCAGTATTCACCGAGGAGGGGAAGTACCTAAATCAAACAATAGAAGCACTCTGGATAGTGGGGTCACCAATCCATTCACAGAAAACAATGTCCTAAAAGAACTCTTACAACTGAAGGTGGACAAAGCAATAGAATCTGATGGGATTCACTCCAGAATTTTAAAATAACTAAGGGAGAGCAAGTGACACCACTGACTACCCTTTTAACAAATCATGGAGGATGGCGTGGTACCAGAGGACTGGAGGAGGGCAGATGTGATTCCTTCACAAAAGTGGGAGCAAGGCAGAGGCAGGAAACTACAGACCTGTTAGTTTGACCTCAGTGGTATGGGAAATGATGGAACCACTTCTGAAAAAAAGAACTGTTGAGTACCCAGAGGCCAGCAGTGCACAGGACCCAAGGCAACATGGATTCACAGTGGGAAGGTCATGTCAGATGAATCTAATAGATTTCTTTGACTGGGTGACCAAAATAGTGGACCAGGGAGGGTGTGTGACATGGTCTACCTAGACTTTAGCAAGGCATTTGACACAGTCCCACACAAAAGATTAATGGGTAATAAATTGGCTGGACCACAGGACGCAGAGAGTAATAGTAAATAGAGTCCACCCAAAGAAAGGGTGTTTCTAGTGGGTACCACAGGATCCAGTACTGGGACTGGTCATCTTTAATGTCTTTATAGGTGACATTGTGGAGGAACTGGAAGGAAAAGTATGTCTCTTTGCAGACGACAAAAGATCTGAATAGGGTTGTTACACAAGGGGGATGGAAAAGGTGAAAAGGACTTGGCAAGGTTGGAGGAATGGTCAAAAGTATGGCAGCTCAGCTTCATTGCAAAGAAATGCATTAATGCACCTGGGAAACAAAACCCAGGGAAGAGTACACAATGGTAGGGGAGGTACTAACAACAACAAAAATGAAAAGGGACTTTGGGTTATCATATCAGATGACCTAAAGGTAGACAAGCAATGTGAGATGGCAGTAAGGAGGGCTGGGGAATACTGGGATGCATAGGAGAGGCATAACCAGTAGAAAACAAGAAGTTGTTATCCTGCTGTACAGACAGTTGGTGAGACCCCACCTGGAGTACTGCATGCAGTTCTGGAGACCCTTCTTTGCAAGGACATAGACAGGATGGAGGTAGTCCAGAGGAGGGTAACTAAAATGATGCAGGGTCTGCACCAAGCCATACACAATGAGAGAGACTAAAGGAGCTTAATATGCATACCCTCGAGGAAAGGATGGAGGGGAGCACATGATAGAAACTTTCAAGTACCTCAAGGAATCAACAAAGTCCAAGAGGGTAGCATCTTTCAGAAAAGAGATGTGCAAGAACAAGGAGACACAATTTGAAGATAGAAGGGGACAGCTCTGGGGCAATGTGAGGAAGTATTTTTCATGGAGAGGTGGTGGATGCATGGAACGGCCTTCCTGAGGAGGTTGGGGGTCCAAAAACAGTGGGGAATTCAAGAATGCATGAGACAGACATAAAGCTATTCTAGTGGGGGTAGGAGGAAGTAGGTTGTTGATTAACTAGGATCTGCAGCTTATCCAATAGGTAGGAAATGGGCAGACTGGGTGGGCCAAGCAGTCCTTATCTGTCATCAAAGTCAATGTTTCTATGTTTCTATATCACATATGGCATCAACGCAACTCGGCAATAGATACAACTAATGAAAACACATGACTACTCAGATAAATTGACATGTTAAGAAAGTGTGTTTGCAAAGCAGGCCCAGTGGTGAAGAGGGCTGAGGTGCCTAGTGTATCTTATCTCTTCCCATGCCAGTGACCCAAGTTTGGGTATGAGTTTGGTGTGCTGGGGTTGGCCAGGATGGAGAGGATCAATGTCTGGTGAACTGCTCTCTTCTCCTGGGGTGAGAGGAACATGTCTCACTCCTTGGCTAGCACTTGGTGGAGGCTGGGTGGCAGCACCAGAGTACAAGCGATGCAGTAGGGAGGGGCCATAGTTCCATAGCATGTGCACCTCCATGTGCACACATTCATGTGCCTCCATGACAAGGGAGGAAAGGAGAAAACATAAAATGAAAAGGTGGTGGCTTATGAAGCCCTGCCTTCCTGCCCTGTTCCTGCATCACCACCCAACCACCACCCCCAGTTCTGCATGAGAGTCACCAGGTGGGGAAAATGACCTTCCCTCTTTTTCCCTGCCATAGAGGGCAACCCATGGGGAATACATGGGGTGAGGCGAGTCAGAGGGGCAGTGCTGGATGGGGAAGGCAGGGACTGGCTGAACAAGCCTGTTGGTGCCAACCCACAGGAAAAAGCTAAGTAAAATAAAAGTTCATTTGCAATTTAGCTAGCAGTTACTTAAAACTGCTTTGGATAATGTACTTTTGAATGCATGTTTAAAGCTGTACAAGGATGAAGTAGTACAAACAAAGTTAATAAGGATGAAAATAGTAGTAGGCATTTTGGTTTGTTTTTTGATTAAAATTACTCACCAGCGTATGTAATAGCTAAATAACCATGCTATAATTAATGGGTCACATCTTTTCCCATTGGAAAAGTGTGTGTATATTGCTATTAAAAGGAGCATTTATAATGGCAATCATGTGCCACCTTCCTCTACAGTAAAAATAACAAGCCAGAGTAGTGTCTCATGCCCACTGAATCTGTCTCTCCGCCCATCCCACACAGTCGCAGAAAGCACTCACCTCAGATTGAATTCACTCACAGTTCTTTCACTGAACATGGGCATCTTCTCATTTTGTAAATCAAAGGTGCCTAAAAAGTAAAAAGACCACAATGTCAGCTCATTTTACAATACCATCAACAGCAGACAGACAGTTTTATACAAGACCAAGAAAATAAAAATACTGCTCAAAACGGAAAGTGACCTGAAAGTATTCAGAACCTACTTAACAGAGGCAAAAACCAACTGAATTTCACATACTTTATTTAAGTCAGCTAGACAGCACAATAGCAGATTTCATATTCATTTTAAAATGACATGACAGTACCGAGTATGAACTGGGAACAAGAAGGGGATCATAGCCACTACTGACAGACATTTGGGGAACAAATGTACCCAAACTCCTTTTCAAAAGCACAGAAACCCTTTACCAAAACAAAAAGACTAGCAGCCAAACAAAAGCAGCTTAAAAAGAAAGAAAAGGGCAATAGACCTTACAAAGTGCAGCCACTCACGGAAGAAGATGTTGAGCAGCTCTACACCTCAGGCACCCTCAGTATGTCTACCCCACAGGACTGCTAAATTTTCTTTTCTTCAACTTTGGGATACAGTTTGCTATGTGAACCGAAGAGTACTATGACTTACAACGGGAGACATCTGAGAAGGTGTAGACGCAAACATAAATCTATATTTATAATATTCTGAATGGCACACAAAGATGAGAATGGGGAAACCCCAAACACGTCTGCCCAGTCAATCACAGAATATATGCCAACAGAGTCAACCCTGAAAGAGACACAGTAAAGGCATGCCATCTGTACAAAAGCCAGAGACCCCAGGAAATGCTTGCTCCTATGCCCTATTCTTCATTGCTATAAATAAAACAGAAAGGAAACATTACTATGATATAGAAATATGAACATAGATATTAACAAACTAAGGCACATGATGGCAATGAAACATGACTCAGGTCTACCTGAGTCAAAGTGGATTACTAACCACAGCACAAGAAAACAAGTATCCAAAGGCTGGTAGACCACAATGTCCCCTGACTGATATCCAACAAATGTCCGGACATTGTAACATCCAATCCATCATTAACTATTCAGTATTATCAGAAAAGAAGCAACATTAAATTAGCCAACTCCTGACTTACTCCTTAGAAGACTGACCTCCACCTCAAGACAGCCAGAGACCCTCGCAGACTACAGGACAGCCAGCAATAACAGAACAGAAGCGGCTTGCAGCAGTACCTTACAATCCATATTTGGGAGTGCCTGCATTTCCACCACCCATTGACAGCCAACATGTACAACTGCCAGCCACCAAAACTCAAATAAAGGATTCAAGTCCTCTATGACTTGAACAGCTTGAGTAATATAAGTAAACTAACAGAAAGCAGCAAATATTTTAAAATATTTCCTGTCCTCCTCAAATATCAAAAACATACTAGTCACTATGTAAAATGCATACGATTCTTAACAGCAGCTCTCTTTTGTCTCTTCACCCTCCTTCTGCAGGTCACCTGATGCAGTCACCAAAAGAACAGAATCTTCTTGACAACGACCATAGAAATGGCACCTGAAGTTCGATTTTCACTTTCAAGTTTCTTTTCTTCTTTTAAAACTTTAAAGGTAAATGTTTCAAACTTGAGATAGCTAAATCTTTTAAGTGTTCAAACCATTCTCTGCCTTCAAATAAAAATGAAAAGCTTCACAAAGGTAGACTACCTCTTTTCTTCATGATTGGGGAACAGTCAGCAAAACACATTTTATGTAATAGTTGAGGGAAAATAATGTGACCGAACAATTGTATAAAAATAAAAATGGGTCAGTATGTATAAACCTGAAGTTTACACACACCGTTAGTTGTACATAAATCCTCGTAGCTTCACCTCGGTTTATGTAGCATCTAACCCCTCAGATGTGTGTATAAACTCTCACACACAACCGACCCATACTTTGTTCTATTTATAATTTATGGTTAGAACTGTGAGTAATCACGACTTGTCATTCAAACTTGCACCACTGAAGCTGCAAGCCCCAGTAGCACAACAATTAGTGTCCTTCAAAAAAGCAGCTGAATTGTTAGTTTAGAAACAAGCAAATTGAAGTTTACATAACTAAACAATGAGTTCTAAAATGAGTTTATGTGACTGAACTGCCTCTTCATCTTTCAACCCCCTACCCCCATTAAAAATATTGGACAGTATTTATAAGAAACAAAACAGAGGAAGATGTGTGTAACACAGATTGGTGTGGAATGCATTTATAAACCACTTTGACTTTGCTCTTGAGGTTTGTGTAACGTCCCACACTTTGGGTGTGTATACATTTCTGGTTACACACGCCTATCCATATATCATTCTACATGTAATTACTTTTCACAATATTTAACACCCTGATTTTGAACACTATCAAAGCCCATATTACACAAGTTATGATACACATATGTGTATTGTCACACGATATTAATAATAATAAATAATTTTATTTCACAAAAGCATCTTTCAAATATCAAGGCGCTTTACAAAAGATCTAAAAGATAATAAAACAGTAAGTACAGTATAAAACAAGAAAATACAAAAGGGTTTATTTACTAAGTGCCATCAAAAGTCTGACACCATAAATAAGTTTTCAACACTTGCTTAAAGCCTCCCACTGTCTTGCACTCCGTAGCCAACGGGCTAGAGAATAGGGATGTGCAAAAAAATTTCTCATGTAAATTCAAGCGGAAGTCTGAGTTTGCTTCCGCTGAAGTTTGTAAATTGATTTCTGAACTTCCACAGAAATTCCACCTGTGGTCGCTGCCCAATCCAGTTGCCCAGCTTGCCACTGGAAAGCCCAGTCAGTCCAGTCCTGTCGAGCTGCAATCCCTCCCACCCCATCCCTGCCCAACAATAAATGCCCTGGTGGCTAGTGGTCCCTCCCTCCTCCACCTCACCTGCCAAAACTAAAATTGTCCACACAGGCATTTAATGAGAGTCAAGCCCCCATACCCATCTCCATCCAATCTGTACTTTTAAACAAATTCCCTGGTGGTCTAGTGATTTCACACCCTCCCCATCCCCAGTCCTCAGTCCCATTATTTCCCTGATGGTCTAGTGCCCCCACCCAAACAGGTGTCCCACCACTCCAGTGGCCAGCCCCTACCCCTTATTTGGAACCTCAGTGATTGGCACAGCCCTCCCTCTCCACCAGCAGGGCTTGCCTGATTGAGTTGTCAATGAATGAGCACATTCTCAACAAGAACACGCCATTCATTGACAGGTCAGTGGGCTGGCTGGCCATGGAGGAGACAGGAGGGCTGTGCCAGTCCACACGCTGGGGTTCGAGATGGGGTGGAGCTGGGTGGTGGGACACCAGCTGGGGTGGGGTGGGGGCACTAGACCACCAGGGAAATAATGTGACTGAGGTCTCGGGAGGGAGGTGGGAAATCAGTAGACCACCAGGCATTTTTTTTTATAAAAAGTATGAGTCAGATGGAGATGGGGATGAGGGGGTTGATTTGTTAAATGCTGCTGGAAAATTTTAGTTTTGGCAGGTGTGGTGGAGGGAGGGACCACTAGCCACCAGGGTCCAGGGCATTTGTTGTTGGTCAGGATGAGGTGGGAAGGGATCGCATCCTGGTGGAATGGGGTATTTTTTAAATGTTGAGCCACCAGCAGGTGATCTGGTGGGGAGGAAGGGACCACTAGCCACCTGGGTCCAGGGTATTTTTTGTCGGGCAGGGATGGGGTGGGAAGGGATCGCATCCTGGTGGGATGGGGTATTTTTTTGTTGAGCCACCAGCAGGTGATCTGGTGGGGAGGAGCTACAGCTGCCAGGGCTAGGGATGGGCAGCAGAAATGTTGTTTTCGCCCACGAGGCGAAATTTCACCCAGAACTTTCACGGACGCTTGCTCCACCACAAGTGGAAGTTCGGAAACATCAGCCAAAGTTCATTGATTTCCGCAGAAGTTCCGTGGCAGTGGAAAACTGCACTTTGCCCACCCCTAGTAGAGAGTTCCAGAGGTAGGGCAGCATACATGAATGCATGTGCCCCAGATGACTTCAAAACACCTCAGGATCTCTAGCAACCCCTCACCAGCTGAACGGAGATGTCACTTGGGCAATAAGGAATCAGAAGCTCTTTCAAGTAGTCAGGGCCAAGTCCATTTAGGGCTTTACAGGTCAATAAACCAACCTTAAAGGTGATCCGCCACTGAATCAGCAGCCAGTGCAGACTGCGCAGAACAGGGTAATATGAGATGTTCAAGAAACCCCATCAACAAATGCACTGCTACATTCTGCACTAGCTGTAAGTGGTGGATATCAACCCCAGGAAGCCCTAAGTAAAGGGAGTTGCAGTAATCAAGGTACAAGGTCACAAAGGCATGGACAAGGTAGGCAGGACTCAGGCAGAACGAGGTGCTTGATCCTGGTGATGTTTCTAAGGTGGTAAAAGGAAGACTTGATGACTGCTGATGCCTGAGATCGTAAGGTCAGCCCATCGTCAAGCACCACCCCAGGGTCCCGCAACCTGATCAGAGTTAAAGATCTGGGTGCCCCTAGATAAATTCCAGAGGACTCCACCAGTCCTCAGCCCTCTATCCAGTGACCCGGCTCCACCACTATCACCTTGGTCTTCCCTGTGTTCAACCTTAGCCAGCTCAAATTCATCTAGTCCTGGATTTCCACAAGGCAGTTGTTAAATACCAAGAGAGCACTATCCTAGTCAGGTGCAAAAGACAGGTAGAGCTGGGTATCATCAGCATAGCAGTGAAACCTCAGCCCATTCCGTCTTACAATGTCTCTGAGCGCAGCATATACACTGTGAACAACATGGTGGAAAGCACTGAACCCTGAGGTACCCTACAGGACAGAGAGAATGGGCCTGAGGAAAAAGCCAGACGCCAATCTCTGAGTTCTGCCAGTGAGAAAAGATGTAAACCATCTGAAAACCATATGTGCCAGGCCACAGATGGACCCTCAGATGCTCAATCAATTCCCAATGGTTCACAGAGTCAAAAGCTGAGGAGAGATCAAGGAGCACCAGAATAGTATGGCTTCTCCGATCTCTCGCCATCAGGAGATCACTGAGCACCCGAACCAGCACAGTTTCGGTACTATACCTCTTCTGAAAACTGGACTAGAGAGGTTCATAGATGCTATGGATGGTCAAGTGGTTCTCCAGTTGTACCGCCACTACTTTCTCTCAATAACCTTCCCTATAAAAGGAGATTAGAGATTGGTCTGTACTTAGCCAGGAGTCAGGGTCCAAAGAATCTTTCTTCAGGAGGGTGTTACCACCGCCTCCTTAAAGGAGCTTGGAACTCACCCAATCAAGGGAGCACCAGACTATCTGAGCCAGAATCGGGCCAATGATGCCACAACATCCCATAATCAGGAAGTTAGACCCGATCCAAACTACAGCATGTAGGGCGCATACTCTGGACACATAAGGATAAATGAGTGATAATGCACATACTACATTATCACTTGTGTATTAGGACATTTGATATACACTTACATTATCGCTAGCTGCTGCACTGATTAAAGCCTACTCTACATACATAAATCAAACAAAGCTCTGCAAGGTGCTTATAGTAATGATGAATGTCGACTTATCAGTTGTTTTCCATAACTGCTAAAGTGCAGTTTAAGTTGTGACAATCAACCAGTGGCCATTATCCCTTCTCAATGCAGTACTGCCTAGCTGGCATCCATTTCTGTTTCTGCACTAGAATTGCATGCTGAAGGTGGAGAGTATGTATGAGGGATTGAGTGGTAGCAGGAAATCTGTAGTGGTAGACATAAGAAAGTTTGAAACAGAATTTCAGAGGTCTGAATGCTACTGTGCCATTGTCTGTGTCCTTTTCACGTAAAAATATTGGGCTCAATTTTTAAAGATGGCACAGGGCTTGTGCCAAGCCCCATGCCACGACACTCTTGGTTCTGGTGTAGCACTGAACCTCATTGCTGCAACTGTGCTCAATTTCGAATCTCATGCACAGTTGCAATAGTTTCCATTTTTACAGCAGCTTGCACCAAAAATCTGGTAAACTCCTTAAGAACAGGCCCTGGGAATGCTTCAAGCTAGACCAGAAAAAGTTTGTATAACTTATGACACCTGGCATATGGCTTGAAACTCCCAAATTGCTGGCAGAAACTTCCACAATCCCCAGGCACCATATTGTCGTGCGCCTGGGCTTGTGGCAATTGGGGACTTTGAAAAATAGAGCCCATTGTTTCTAGAATTGAACCTAACTCAAGAAAATAATCCTTAAACTAGTAAATGTTTTACAATTTAAAACTTACATGAATAGCTTTCACTGCCAGCCTAGTGGTGCTGAGGGCTGAGGCTCCAGCCTTACCTGCACAATGTCGGCGACCTATGTTTGGGAGTAGACACGGAACACCAGGGGTCAGCTGGGAAAGAGAGAATCAAGCATCTGGAGGACTGATCTCCTCCTGGGGAGGGTGGGCTGTTGACTCCACATTCTAGCAGCTCCCAGTCGAGACTGGGAGCAATGCGGCCAGGGAGCTACGTGAGACTGGGATGAGGCACAGCAGACATCCTGCAGGTGGGTGTGGGAGCATGGCCATCACATTCTGGGAGCCATTGCACACCTGTGTCTCAAGGGGACCAGCATGAACAAGGAAAATCCCTAGCCCCTGGAAGGAGGACAATGGGCCTGCAAGTTGACCCCCATGCCCAACGCTGGACCCTGCTCACCATGGCCTCTGGCTCCTCTCCCACTCAAGACTGCAATCTACATTTTGAGAAAGACAACCAAGGTAGATGTGGCGGTCCCACCTTGGGGTGTGTATGTCTGGAGGTTTGGCAGGCTGTGGGGTAGTTGTAGTCTCTGAGGCAGGGTCACTTCAGTCCTGTCAGGCCGGTGGAGAGAATGACCAATGACCCAGGGCCATGTCTAAGGGAGAACCTAGTGGGCTGGAGACCGGAGGGAAACAAAGTTAAAAAAATAGCTTTTACTTTCTGGGTCCCTTACTATTTTCCACCTCAGTATCCTCATAACAGAAGAAATGCATTAATTCTGTGAAACTGAAAATGTTCAGCATGTTTTACCTATATTGTCACAGGCCAGTAATTATAAACAACAAAACACTAGAAGAGTCATACAGTGAGGGTTTTTACACACCCTTGGTGTGTAAAAGCTCTCTTGATACACCGCTTTCCATATGTAATTTTATATCTGTTACTTTTGGTTATACATGTTTATTTGTTATTAAAACTTTTTTACTTTTAAAATTTATACTCATATTCTTAAAAAATAAAAAAGGCTACAGAAACTGAAACAAGTGTTGAAAAATTCATTCTTAGGAAACTGTCTAAGGGAAGACTGGTTGCATGAATAAATACCAACATAATTGATGACAGCTTGCTGAACAATACTACAAATGCAGAAATGGTCCAGTGAGTGACTAAAGTACCAGTGGTCACTGTACAGTGTGGTTCAGCCTAAGGAAAGGCACTGAGGTGAACCACTTGAAGATGAGGGTCCTGGATTTCAGGAGGGCCGATTTCAAAGAAATAGTTGACTGCCTCACACAATGCTTCTAGAGGCAGGATAGCCACAGAGAGGTGGAGATGCATGGAAGGGAATAAAGGAGAGTGTCATTAGTACAACGATACACTGTATGAAAGATGTAAGAAATGGCAGGTGGAAAAGGAGACCGTTATGGCTCTCCCAGGAGGTGGCAAAGTCAGTGAATGAAAAAGGGCAGCTTTCAAAAGGTACAATGAAACTCAAGGGAAGAGGACATGAAAGTGTACCAAACCAGGGTGAAGCAAGCAGGAAAGGTGTTTAGGAGAACTCAAGGCACAGGCAGAGGAAATGACTGCAATAGAAGTGAGCAAGATGATAAAACTTTTTCTGGCTCATCAACGAGAAGAGAAAAGCTACAGGAGGGAAAGGAGGATAAGAAGAGTGAAAAGGGCAGACTGTGTGGAAGGAGACCAAGAAAAGTCTGACATTCTGAACAGGAACCTTTGCTCAGTCTTCACAGTGGGGGGCAATGAGAAAGAATTAAGAGCAGAGGTAGGCTGGGAGAGAACCAGGCCATTTTCAGAGGAATGAGTACTGAAAGGACTTATAGCTCTTAAAGTGGATAAGGTTATGGGATCAGATGGGATATATCCTAGGGTACCACTGGATTCAGTGCTGGGACCAGTCTTTTGAATATTTTCATAGGGGACACTGCAGAGGAACTGGAGGGAAGGTCTGTCTGTTTGCAGATGACACCAAGCTCTGCAATAGAGTGGACACCCAAGAGGGAGTGGAGAAAATGTGCAGGGATCTAAGGAATATAGAGGATGGTTGAAGGCATGGCAATGGGGTTCAATACAGAAAAGTGCAAAATCATGCACCTAGGTCAGAGGAACCCTGGTATTAAATATAAAATGGGAGGAGGTGTTGGCAATCACTTGGCAAGAAAGAGACTTTGGGGTTCATTTTCAGAAGACCTCAAGGTGCCCGCAGTGTAATAAGGCCATGAGCAGGGCTAGTGGGATGCTGGGGTGGATAGGGCAGGGCATCACCAGCCAGAAGAGGGAGGTGGTGCGCCACTGTATTGCTGTCTAGTACACCCCACCTGGAATATTGTGTCCATTTCTGGAGACCACCTCAGGAAAAACATAGACAGGATGGAGGCAGTTCAGAAGAGGGCAACCAGAATGGTGTAGTGATTGCAAGGCAAGCACTATGAGGAGAGATTGAGGATCCAATATTGTATTTACACTGTGGGGACAGTAATAATAATAATACATTTATTTATAAAGTGCCTTTCAACTTACCAGGCGTTGAACACATTAAAACAACAGCATCAAATACAAATCCAATAATACATATAAATAAGATCATAGAATAATAACATCAAACATTAAATCAATTAATAAAATATAAAATAAGATCTCAACACAGTAACAATTACACTATGAATAACCATCCAAGAAGGCCATTCGCCAGAGATAAGTTTTCAAGTTATTTTTGAATTCTCCACGGAGGTGCACTCCCATAATCAGCGTGGTAGAGAATCTAAAAGAGGGTGCATAAGAAAATGCTCTGCTGCCAGAAGATTTTAAACTCACGCTTGGAATCTCTAGCAACCCTCATTGGCCGAAAGCTGAGGATCGCCAGGGTAGTAAGGCACCAGGAGTTCTTTCAGATAGGCCGGACCCTGATTGTGAAGGGCTTTAAAAGTCAGTAAAATGACTTTAAAGGTGATCCACCACGTATAGGAAGCCAGTGCAGTTCTCACGCAGCACCGGGTAATATGACAGGACCTACTTGTCCCAGTCAAAACCCGGCTGCTGCGCTCTGCACCAGCTGTAGGGTGACGATTTCAACCCCAGAAAGCCCAAAGTATAGGGCGTTGCAGTAGTCCAAACGTGAGGACACAAAGGCATGGACCAACATTGGCAAAGAATCAGACAGAACAAGGTGCCTAACCCTGGTGATATTCCTAAAATGGCAAAGGAAGTCCTGACAATGGCGACACTTGAGACTGTAAGGTCAGCCTGTTGTCTAAAGACAATCCCAAGGCTACGCAGCTGCTCAGAGGTCGGAGTGACACGCCACCAAGAAAATTCCAGAGGGCGTGCCATCACACAACCTCTCTATCTGACAACCCAGGTCCACAACCAGGACCTCTGTCTTCTCTGAGTTCAACTTTAACTCAACTAGAATCCATCCAATCCTGGATTTCTTCCAGACAGTTGTTAAACACTCGAGAGCTCCATCCTGGTTGGGTGCAAAAGACGGTATAGCAGGGTATCATCTCATAGCAGTGAAACTCAGCCCATACCATCTTCTAATGTCTCCGAGGGGCAGCATATACACCTCAAATAACATGGGTGATAGCACTGAACCCTGAGGCACCCCACACAACAAGGAGTTGGGCCAGAGGAAAAACTCCGACACAACTCTTTGTGATCTCCCAGTGAGAATGAGGTGAACCACTGTAGAACAATTCCCGACATTCCACAAATTTGCCTCAGGCATGCTAGCAACACCAGGTGATCCACAGTGTCAAAAGCTGGCGAGAGATCAAGAAGAACCAGACTGGAACGTTTCTTCTGATCTCTCACCTCAGAAGATCATTACACCGAACCAGCACAGTCTTGGTGCTATGTCTTTACAAAACCGGATTGGAAGGATTCATAGATGTTATGGATGGTTAAATGGTCTTTAATTGGGCTGCCACTATTTTCTCAATAACCTTCCAATAAAGGAAGGTTAAAGATAGGTCTGTAGTTTGAGAAACAGTCTGGGTCCAAGGTAGTCTCTTCAAGAGAGGTGTCACCACCGCTCATCAGGGAGCTAGGAAACTCACCTGACTCCAGGAGCACCAGACTATTTGCACCAGGACTGGACCGATGATATCACTACAACCCAAAATTTGGGAGTCGGTCCAGGATCCAAACTACAGCTTGTGGGACGACACTATGGACAATCCTCATAATATCCATGAAATCAGGTCAACCAAAGGAACTCCTGAGAATTGGGGTACTGTGAACTCACTGTTCTACAGCATCACCCTTAGAGATTGTCGGGCACAAGTCACGCCCAGATGTAGCCACTTTGGTTGCAAAAGAAGTAGCGGCGAGCTCCTCACACTCTAATTGCGAAAAGGCTTTTCGAACTTGCAGACAGGCTGGGCTGCACAGTCTGTCTACAGTCTGAAACAGCTGAGCTTGTTGATTCCTGAGCAACTGCAATCTCCTGGACAGCAATTCTGCCTTCTTATAGGTGATTGCAGATTGATAGATAGAATAATGTTCCATCAATCTAAGGTGGTCGACTTCAAGGCGGGACTTGCACCAACATTGCTCTAACCTTTCCCTGTCTCCGCGATCTCCCTCAATGTGAGCAGTGACATGATTGAAACCTTCAAGTACCTCACAGGGGTGAACAGAGTGCAGGGTGGGAGCTCTTCCTAAGAGGGTGAACTCTAGGGCTAGGGTAAGTGCAATGACATTGAAGGGGTGGAAATTTCAGGAAGGGTGTGAGGAAATACTTCTTCAGAGAAAGGGTGATAGAAGTATGGAACACATTGCCACATGAAGTTGTGGATGCTAGTACAGTAGAAGGGTTCAGGCATGAACAGGAGAGACACAGGTGTATATTAGTACAGAAACAGGGAGGGGTTTCTGAAGACCAGTTAAGGCCTGCAGAGGTGCAAAAGTCATGGAACCCTTTGAGCAGACTGGGTGGGCCTTGAGGCCCTTGTCTACAGACAAATTCTCTGATTCTGTATTTCTATGTAAAGTGCGACAAACATGACATAGCTTGTGGTCAGTGAGTAAGTCCCAAATAATTGATGACAGTTAGATGAAAATTCAGTAATGGAGACATGGCCTCTGTAAGTGACTGGTGTATGGCATATATGTGATGGGAAACAGTCCCAAATCATCGATTATAGGCAGCAGAAAATGAAAAAATGGGTGCAAGGGCCCTTGAGTGACTGGAAATACAGGAAATGTGAGATGGCTCATGGTTGTTAAATAAGTCCTAAAACATATGATGACAGGTGGATGAAGAATGCAGTAATGGGGTAGGATTCAGTGAGTGACTTCTGTGTGGCAAACATGATATGGAGTATGGCCTTGTGAATACATCCCAAAATAACAGATTAAAGCCAAATGGTACAGGGTCCATTGAGTGACTGAAGTATGGTAAATGAGACATGAGTTGTGGGTACATGGACATCTGTAAAGTGTTACAAAACAGGAAAATAAAAAATGTAGAATATATCAGTGATGTAATGTTGTGATCCTTCCAGCAGCTGTATTAAAGTAAAGCCACTTTATAAATCACTGATGGTGACTGAGTGGTCTTTACCTCATCTTCCTTCATGTCAGCCCAGTGAAGTATTTTAAGGTATTGTGGTGGTAGTATGTGTTTCCACATCAGTTTCAGCCCCATTATCACTACTCATGTCATCAGTGTCTCTGACATGTGGTGAACCACCCGACACCCCTTAAATTCCACCTTAGTAGCATCAACTCTAAATTTTCTATATAGCAACTGTGCTATATGTCAACTTTCCATGTCTGTTTTGCCTTAATGGTTTCTTTCTAAGTTTTATTTATTTATTTTGTTTTTCTTTACCAGGTAGGTGCACTAGAAAAGAAAAACAAAACAAAACACAAAAACAGTTGCCTATTTTCGGCATGACCTGGAAGAATACAACAGAAGTGTTCAACAGTAATGTAACAGGAATGACAAGGTATTCCATAAAATACAGGGTATGGTACATAAAATACAGAAGTGCACGGATAAAATAGTGTTTGAAGTCACACAAAACAATATTCTAGGAATATAGATGCAAAGTATTACTATTCAGTATTCAACTGCTGCTATACAGCATATGGTTAAGAGGAAGTAACATCAGTTGTTAGAAGCATAGTGCAAATATGAATGTGGATCCTGTAAGTAGCAACCTAGGGACAAGAACTTACAGATTCCTGGTTTAAGAAGGTGTGATATGCTCTGTTAAAAGCATGAAGAGATGAAAATTGACAGACTGAAGTAGGGATAGAGTTCCAGACAGTAGGGCAGTGAAGCAGAAAGATAGTT
The DNA here is from genome assembly GCA_016271365.2 of Neoceratodus forsteri. Taxonomy (NCBI): domain Eukaryota; kingdom Metazoa; phylum Chordata; order Ceratodontiformes; family Ceratodontidae; genus Neoceratodus; species Neoceratodus forsteri. The sequence goes on from CM057458.1 coordinate 563,781,356, forward strand.
CACCAAGTTTGGTTTTGGTTTGGGAATGCATAAGGATCCCAGGCCACTTGACTCAAATGAATAGGCTAGAATATCTGGTTTCAGTAGCTCTGAGAGGGACATGGGAGACTGTGCATTCTCAACTGTGTGACTCAAGCTTTCCAAGGTACATTTCTGAGGGCTGCAGGAGGGAGCTATCCAAGCCTGGAGTATAGGTCACAGTGATGACTGTACCTGATTGTGGCCAAGGCAAACCTGCAGATGTTATTGTAGGCCACATCTCATTTTGCAAGGTGGGTTTAGAGGCAGAGATAGACTGCCATCCCATATGTGAGTTTAGGTAGAAGAATGCCGCAGACAATAGCATTACAGGCTAAGGGTGTGAGCTGTCTCTGACTTTGCAGGAGAGTCCAAGTCTGGTGTTTACCACCTTGCAAGCTGCCGAGATGTGCTAAGGAGGCATCAAGTGCCACTACAAGGTAGTTAAAATTAGGGGCTATAGTAATACAAGACCCATCAGTACATTCAACTGCAGTGGAATAGTGTACATTTTAACCTCCTCTGGCCATCTGTGTCCAGCAGTGCACCATCATTAGGCACCACATAGTGGAATTCACCACCCCTCCCTGAGGCAGGTCTGCCCCTGGAGTCAGAATATTTAGAAAGGGGATGGGTTGCATGGGGAGCACAGCCCCACAAAAAGAGGGGACAGCAACATTGAGACATGGCACCCAAATTACTGAGTACACTGCCTCCGCACATGTATAGGTGGAACTTTTAACCTAGCCAAACCCAAAGAGAATGCCTTGTGTTTTGGTGGTATTCATAAATAGTGAGTTGGAATGGAGCCAGGATTGTATAGGATTGAAGGTCAGAGAGGAGACAATTTGGTTTGGGGATGTTACAGGAGCTAATGAAGAGGGCAAGGTTATCTTTGTAAAGGATGGGGTGCAATGTTTTAGACTAGAACAGATGGAATTTATATGAATAGAAAATGGAGGGCCTCAATATGGAGCCCTGAGGGATCCTGATTTTGGTAACAGCTGGGTCAGATAGGGTATGGTCAAACTTAACACACTGATACCTGTTATCCAGGTAACTTTTGAACAGGGCAGGGTGGAGGAGAAGCACTAATGAACTTAGTTTATCACATAGTAGGCGTGAAAAACTAGGTTGAAGGCTTTATAAGGTCAACAAAAAACTGCTCCTGTTAACTCATCCCTATTCATAGCAGAGGAGATAGAGGAAGAGAAAGACAGGGAGGGTGGTGGTACTATGATTTGGCGTAAAGCCATGCCGTGGGGAAAAGGAGGTTATAGGTGGTGAGGTATTCAGCCAGCTGTGAGGAAGTCGTTTTTGGAGATTTTTTTTAATACAGGGAGTATTGCAATAGGTCTGTAGTTGCTGATATTGGTGTGGTCCCTTTCTTGTAAACTGGAACATGTGGAATATCTCCCATGTATTAGGGACTGTTGTGAGAGTTAGGGATAGTTTGAAGATTGTTGTTACCGGTAGAGCAAGTTTGTCTGCTTCAATCCTGTGAATTTGGGGTTACGTTCATCAAGCCAATGGATTTTGATGTGGGGACTTGTATGAGGAGTTTAGAACCCTCATAGCAGAAAACTGCTTTAAAGTAGAAAGGGAGTGGCTGGAGCTGATTTTGGAGGAGGGAGGGCAGGGAGGTAAGGAGGTAGGCAAGGCACCTGTGTAGGATGAGAGGTAAAAACCATGGTTGAAGGCATTTGCTATAGTTAAAGGGTTGTAGCAATTGAGTCTGCCAGTATTTAGGTCCTTTGGAGTGTGGTTACCAGACTGACCAAGGACTTCTTTGATATTATTCCAAAACAGTCTAGTGTTACCTGCCGATACAGTTAACAGTGATTTGAAGTAAAGGCTTTACTATGCCTAATAGCCATTTTACACTCATTCCTAGTGTTCTGTAAATTGTGAAGTTTACAGCAGTCTTGGAGGCTGACTAAGTGGACCAGTGGGCATCCGTCTGCTTAATAAGGACCATCAAGTGGTGATCAAGCCATTTGGTGACAGAGCCGCCTACCCTCCTTGTAGGCAGAGAAGAAAATTTGTTTTTAATCCCAAGATAGACTTCAGAGAAAGTATGTATGGCATGATTTACATCATTTGAGTTCCACAGCTGTGACCCATCAGCTCTTGCAACCTCCTGTTTCAGAACTGTGAGGTCAAGCTTAGAGAAGTCATGAAAGTGAATTATTTTGAGGAGACCGTAGATCCTGTAGACCTCAGACACAATATATGGGGGAGTGGTCACTTATGGAGTCAGGGAGTACACCTGAGCAGGTGAATCTGTTAGGAGATGGTGTGAGTATCCAGTCTACTGTAATAGGGTGGAGGACAGGCCATTACTCGTGACTTCCAGTGGGCTCAGATATAAGTTAATGGATCTACAGCTTGTTGAGAGTAAGCTCAGCTTTTTTGAATGGTCAGTAAGCCAGCTGACATGAAGTCACCAATAAGCAGATATTCATTATTTCGCACATGAACCATCAAAGTTCAATAAGGAGGAAGGACATGTTGGCTTCCAGCTGGGGGAAATAGTCACAGAATATGTGTAGTTTTTCAGTGTTACCAAGGAGGAGTGTTGTATTACAGAATTCCAAATTGGAACTAGTGTGTGTGTGTATGTATGTTGGGGGAGGGAGGAATTGGGTAGATACATTGACCTGAAGATGATGCTTATAGTAATTGCCATTCACCCACCCTCTTAGCTATGGTGTGGTCAGCATTACTGAGGTTATAGCCTGGAAGGGCACAAAATTGTCTGGGATGTGAGGCTTAAGACAGGTCTCAGAGATACCTATAATATCAGGGTTATAGTATCAACCCATAAGGTAAGTTAATTTAGATTTTTAGTTAGTCTTCATAGGTTCATGTGTGCAATCTCAAACCCCTTGACACCAACCAAAGGCAATATAAAACATTCTGTGGGGTGGTACCACAGGTTCAGAGGAGTAGTTAATGGAGGGCCTGGGTTAGGCTGAATGACATTTACAATCATGAGTAGGTAAAGGATTAGCAAGGAGGGAACAAAGAGACAGTCCCTGTTTTGCAGTTTAAGAAGGTAAGCTAATTTCCACATCAAAGTCTTGGACATGAGACAGTGGCAGTGACCAGTTACATCCACATGTCTAGTAGCAGTCTTAGTGGAGATGTTGAGTCACTAAGATCTATAGAGAGTATATCAGTGGTGTGAGTGTGAGGGTGTGATTGGGAGGGTGTCTGAAAGAATGAGTAGACAGAGCAACACCACAAAGGGGACCAGAACGTAGCTAAGGGACCCTATGGGGTGGGAGTATAGCTCAATAGGCAACAAGCAACAAATATTCCAACCCTTCACACCTCCTACTGCCCAATATTCTTAAAGCAGACCCCCTTACCCTCTCTGTTAGGGTAGTATTATCTGCTCTGATCAACTTCTGCTGCCCACCAAACTCCCACACTGCTGCCCTTGATAGTGTCTAGGCAAACAGCCAAACACAGCCTTCCTAAGCAATGGGCAGGATCATATAAATTGACTTACCCTTCTCCAAAATAATGTGGAACGCAATCCAACTTCCGCTCCCAACTACAAGGTGCTCTGAGACCACCTCTGGCAATCCCACTATGCCACCCCTCTGCTATCCCACAAGAGCAGGGGACGAAGTTAAACATGCATCCACTATCCTACCAGCTCAGCTGAATATGCTGATAGTCACCACAAAAGTGAAGAAGAAAATAGCCAACTCCACAGCAAGTCCTATCTTATGAAACATATAAAGCTACAAGCTCTTAGAATTGCCTGGCCACTCCTTCTGCTCTCTGGGAATGTTCACCCAAACCTTGGACCTAGCACTAGTGCCTCAATACTACTCACAGACTGCAGGCTGGTGAATAACTATTGCATCTCTTAACATATGCATCCTGCTAGTAAAATTTGATGCTCTCCAGGTATGGATGGCCCAACATAAACCAGATGTCATCTCAGTCATGGAGACCTGGCTCCTCCTAGAACCCCTGACTCTGCTATTGAGCTTGAGGGCTACACAACTTTAAGGGTGGACAGGTGAGGAAACAAGGGAGAATGTGTTATTTATGTTAATGACTCATTTCAGTGCAGGGCACTCACTATCCCACCCCAGGATGGAAGATCACAAATTCTCTCCATCCAGGTTCAACTTGTATCCCAGGAAGGTGTTTAACTATAATCTTGGTGTACATCCCCTAAAGATCAAGAGGCTAGTTTCAAACTAGCACTGATTATTTATCTAGTAATCGCCATCAATCTGAAATCATAATGTTAGGGGACTTTAATATAAATTGGTTATCCCCAGATGCTGCACCTTACCAGGACACAATAAGCGGCCATAGACATGGTCCAACCGTTCAGTCCCCACTCCTGTAAACTATTGCACCGGTTCAAGTACTCTCATAGACTGGGTACTAACCAACTGGCCACAAAGAATAACTAGAACCACTGTGCTAGCCGACTCTATCAGTGACCACTCACCAGTCTTATGCTCCTGGACAAACAAGACCCTGACCCCCCAAAAACCAATAACTTTCAGAATTATAAAGCTGGACATCTTGCCTCACTAAAATTCACCTCCACCAGCTAGACTGGGAGGGGGTCTACCGCTGCCGTGAATACTGCTCTTGAGTGCTTTATCGAAAGTTTAACTCATCCTGTAACATCTTTGCCCTCTAATAATGAGGAAAATCAAAGGAACCAGCAATTCATGGATCACACCACAACTGCTTGAGCTCACAGGGTCAGGGTTAACCTGTGGCATAAGGGCTAAGAGCACTGGGTCCCTCTCTAGCATACAGAAATACAAAGCAGTACATAATAAGTGCACTCAAGCCATCCGCCTTGAAAAGATCTCACTTTAAAAGTGAACTGGACAACTCTTGGTGTGACAGCCGCAGATTCTGGGACAATATAAAAACCTTACAGACAGAGTAAGTAAATCACCACCATCGCAAATAAACTTTGAGATTGCGATTATCTAGAGATCCCAAACTATCACAGGCAGCTAACAAGGCCTTCACAGACCTTAGCGGGTCCTTCCTCCAGACTATCTCTGACCTGTGCCTAGCTCACGCATTAGTTGTACCAACATCCTCCAACACACACAGCACCTCCTTCTACGTGAAGGAAATTTCTACAACTGAGGCAAAAATACTTGGTAAAAGTTCTTGGGAACACTAGAACTAGTGGGGACTTGCTTGACCTAAAGATTGCGCTCTCACCCTGGATGTGTTACTCTCCTCTAACTTGGATCCTAAATCTCTCACTAACCACTGGCATTTTCCTCAATGCTGGAAAGCTGTGGTGTTCACCCAAGTCTTTAAAAGCAGGGACAAAATCTGCCTGGCCAACTACAGGCCAATCTCAATTCCCCCAAGCCACTAGAGAGGATAGTATATGATCACTTGGTACGTACCTTGATAAGTACAACCTTCAATGCCAGGAACAGCATGACTTTGGAAGGCATATAGTACTTCAACGGCATTGGTTGAGTTTACTGGTCATATCCATGAAGTATTTGACTAAGGGCTCTTGGTGGGGCCACTTTCATTGACCTCACCAAGGCCTTTGACATGGTCAACCACGACTTGCTTTCTACATAACTCTCTAACACTGGTATATCCTCTGTCTCTCTAGGCTGGTTCCAAAGTTACCCTCTAACAGGACCCAGCAGGTCAAGATTCTGATGTTCTGTCCACCATCAGCATGTCAACACAGGGTGCCCTAAGGTTCCATTTTGGGCCCCTGCTGTTCAGCCTGCTTCTAAATGAACTCCCAAAGTCTGCCAGAATAAGATCCTTCTTATGTAGATGATGCTGTTCTCTACACGTGTCACTCTACTCCAGAAGTGCTGGAAAAGGCATGCAAGACAACTTACTGTTATAGAAAATGGTTCCTTCAATCTAAGCTCTGCTCAACTACACTAAGACTAAAACAATGTTGTTTGCCTCTCATCAAACCGTCATAAGTCCCATCACCTCAATATCTACAATAACAAGTTTGATACACTCGAAATGGTCACCACCTTTAAGTATCTTGGTGTCTACATTGACAGCTTTCTCTCCTACAGCCAGCACATAGACCATGTTGCCTAGGCAGCTAGTGCCAGACTAGGTCAGCTCTACCAGCATAGGCAGTGCCTCACCGAAAGTGCCATCAAGCTTGCAGTTAACAGCTCTGTGCTCTCTATCATAGATTATGGACTAGTAGTCCATGGAGCTGATACCAATATAGCACTTAGGCTAATCAAGATTGCCTTAAACAAAGCCTGCAGACTAGTCCTGGGCATGAACCATTTAACTCACACTTGTGAACTACAGTCAAGCACTGGTTGGTTAAACCTGAATAGCAGACCGAGTCTGTCTATTAGCGAAAAAAACACCCTGGGTCTTGCTCCTCCTGGAGTGAGGCAACTGCTAAGAAACTCCACTTCCTCAAGACTAACTAGGGGTTGAGTAAAGCTGCCTTCATTATCCCATTCCTTCCATACCTCACTAGGGCAATGGTCCTTCGAATACAGGGCCCCTGCTGGCTAAATTCTCTTAACTCTGAGCTGATTGAGGAAATGAAACTATGCCTATTCAAGGCCAAGCTGCTGCCATACCTGGCCACTCTTAGTAACTGTGACTGTATCACCTGTGCATAATCCTACTGTTATTGATAGCTTATCTGTCCTGCATAGCATCCATCTCCCCCACTTCCTCCCTGCCTGGTGTGACCTCACTGAGAACTTACCCCCACGTCCCTCTTTATCCCCCACCTTCCTGCTTTCTTCACAAATATTAATCCCCAATTTCATCCCTCCCCAATTTCTCCCTCACCTCACCCCCACTTTAAAACCCCACATCACCCGGTTCTGCCCTATCACCCACTTACGTAACCCTGGGTGGATTCCTATCCAATCCCACCCTCTGACTACTCAACCTCTTATTCTGTCACCCTCTTTGTCTCTTCTCCCACCCTCCCCTGCTCTCATCTATTCTGTCCTCCCTCCTTTGGTCACCACCACTTGACCCTCCATAACTCTACCTGCACACACTAAAGCTCAGCTACCACTATAAATTGCTTGTCCACCTTAGGTATGCTCTTAATACTGTTGCAATAAGGTTGACCTCTCCTACTTGATGTATTTTAACTGTACTTGCTTGAATCTGTATCTGTATGTACCATAATGTATTTTCCTGCTGTATATACCCTATCTGTTTTGTAATGTCTATGTACCTTGTCTATTGCCTTATGACGTGGAACCTTTGTAAACAAGCTTTTACCTCAAAGGTGTCATCCGAGATTCCAATAAATAAATAAATAAATATGTTGTGCAATATTTCAGGGTAAACTATATGAACTCAGCAGATTAGGAGGGGAGTACAGCTCAATAGGAGACTAGTGCATAGTGCAAAAATACAGAGGTAAGCGATATGTGTTTAAATCATTTGAGGGGTGGGGATTATAGCTCAACTGGTAATTAGAAACATAGAAGTTGTCGACAAATAAGGGCCTTCATCACACCGAGTCTGCCCTATCATCCCTAAGAAATGTGCTTTTCCATTAACATTAACATTAGCAACAAATGCAGTGTAGTGCAACACTCAGGAGTAGGCTGAATGAGTTTAACAGATAAGGGAGGGGAGGAGGTTTCAAATGCAGAAATGATTGTGATGAGATTGGCCTGTGGTAAGGATAGGCAGTTAATAGATGAAACTAATCAATCACAGTAACCTTGCAGCAGAGTGTACATGAACAACAATCACATTTCTCTTCAAGGGATTAATACTGAGTTAAGCTAGCTGGCAGCAAATATAGGTGGTTAACACAAAAACTAGTCAATCACAAGAGCCTAGCAGCACATGTCAATAAACAGTTCACTTTCAAGGAACAGTGCTGAGTAAGCAGACAGCAGCAAAAGTAAAGTGGAACACTTTAGGAATAAGCGGTATGGTTTTAATAGATTTGGAGGGAGATGAGGTTCCAATATGCAAAGGACTGTGCCAAAGTAACCTTTGTAAATATGTTATGTTATGTTATGTTATGTTATGTTATGTTATGTTATGTTATGTTATGTTATGATATGTTATGTTATGTTATGTTGTGTTGTGTTGTGTTGTGTTAAGTTAAAACTTTATTTTTATACAGGAACAAATAATTAGTGCCAAAGCCATTGTTTTCAACTCAAGGTCCTGTGAAACAGTGTAAGTCCATAAATAAAATACAACAGTTAACATACAAACATAAAGCTATACAATTAAACATACAATAACAATATCAGCCAAAACATGTACATACAGTCTGCAAATATTCAAGCAATTTTACTTTAAACTGGACAAGTTAGATATGGTTTTAAGTATTTAGGCAAATTATTCCAGTAAGTAGCTATTCTATTTTGCAGCTTTAACTCCTATTTTATTACAGTATTTGTGTATTGATTCAATTATCTGAATTCCTTGTACAAAACTTTGATTATCTGTAATTGTAACACAACATACTTAGCTAAAGGATGTTTATTTTTCCCATACATAATCTTATGACAGTTTATTAACCACATGTAGTTTCTATGAGCATCAGGATGTAGCCAGTGCAGTTGATTAAATATTATACAATGATGTATTTTATATTTACCTTTAGTAATAAATTTACCCAATCTGTAAAATGTTTGGTTAACTTTCTTTAATACTCTCTGGGTAGAGTTCATATAGATCAATGCTCCATATTCCAGTACCAGAAGCAACATTTGTTTAACAAGCTTCTCTCTAGCTTCTTTAGGCAAGACTCAGATAACCTCCTGAGAGCTCCCAGTCTTTGATTTACTTTTTAACCTGGGTATCAATATGATCTTCAAAAGTCATAAGTGAATCTATATATACTGTAAACCCAGGTACCTATATCCTTTTACTTCACCAATTGAGGTACCATTGGATAAGTGGATGTGTAACTGTGGCCCAGCTTTCGACTTTGCCCCAGGTGAAACATCATACTCTGGGGCTTTTTGCATTAAGAAGTAGGCCAGAGTCACCCATCTACTGTTCCAACTGAGTTAGATGGATGAACTAGTCAAACACAATAACCATGAAGCAGAGTGCACCTGGCAAAATCATGTCACATTATAGGGATTAGTACTGAGATAAACTGGGTACAGAGAAGGACTACAAGTTAAACTATGAAACAATGTGTATTACTACTGTTACCTTGATGCTAGGTATGATATGTTCCTGAAGCCAGCAACAATTCTCTCATAATGCGCTCCCTACCTGTAGACATACTGCGCTTTCACTTCTGCAAACAGCATTTCCCATATGAAGGGAACATAGAATTTCAGACATTATAGTCTAGCTGTAGTTGTGTAGTGTTTCCAGTCGACGTCGCCACCATGGCTGACTCCCATGGTAGATGCACTTATTCTGTGGCCCTTAGCATGGAAGTCTGCTTGCTACAAGGGCTGGAAGATATTGGCGGTGGAATCCTCCCTGCCTGCTCTGATTGGCTGAGCTAGGTAAAGAAACTGATGGCTGGGCTTGGGTCAGCTTTCTGGTTCACACGGCAATCATTGGGGTAAGTCCATTCCTACAGCTCTCATGACCCCTTCATTACAGTCCTGGTGGCCGCCTACTACTTCTGCATTTGTTAGACTGATCTCAGGATTTTTCTTTTGTTTCTGGTATTTTTATAGTTAAACTTTTTATTAAGAAATTCGTAAAGTCATGCTTCAATACATGACCTACATAACATGAAGAAAAATTATGAAACAGCAATGCAGTAGCAGAAACAATACCAGATAATTGACATGAAGAAACACCTGCTGTAAAATTTAATTAAGTATTACTAACCATGAAACTAAATAAATCTTAACATTATATAATTAAGGAACAGCTTGGAAAAGTAAATGAATCATACAATGTAGATATACTGTATATGTTTAAGAATTATGATATAGTTGTAATGTGCTGCAGCAGGGTATATGTAGGAAGGAAGACATTATAAAGAAAGAGGAGTAGAGCTATGACAGGAAAGAGAAGAAGGAGATTGGAAAGAAGAGTGAGACACAGCGGAAAACAAATAAAAATAATAACAGAAGAATGCTGTGTGTAATAGTCCATACATTAATTAGCGTTGGAATCTGGTGAATCCAGGTAGTTAAAATAGTCCTGCCGACATTCATTAGATACATTGAGACGGTCAGAAGAAACATGTGTCATACAGTCAAGGGAGCCATAATAAGATAATTGCTTAAGAATATCAGAGAATTTAGGGATTGTATTGATTTCAGGCATAAGTCTGAGGCACGCACTTGAAGAAATAATATGGACCGCCATCTGTTCTGAGCACGGGAGATTTTGTGGGAGCAAAAATTAAGTATATCTAGTATGCAATGTTTAGAATCTAAAGTAAAGGAAGTCAATTATTTTTGTTGCAAAAGGTGAACACAACACCTTAGATTATATACAGGAGGACAATTCCATAAAATGTGTAGTAGGTCTCTGTTGGGAGAATTACAGCCAACAGTTATTATTGTTCGTTAACCCCATTTTCTGCAAAACTGTTGGGGTTCTGTACCACATATGGAGGATTTTAGTTCGAATTAAAGAGCTATGGTTATCTTTAAAGTTTTGTGACATGAAAGCCAACTTCTGTGCCATTGTGTATTGGTTATATTATAATTTTAAAGTGTACTCCATTTGTTTTTGCATTAATAGATTGATCTGGAAGTGTATCTCTGATACACTTGTAAATAGTACTATTTAGATTAGATGTTGTCTTAAGCCATTTAGAGATGCATGCACCGTGTAGGGATTGTTTGGATAGAGGTGAAAATAAGAGCTACATGCAATGCGAGCCAGTAGATATTTCCAGAAATCATGATGTGGAAGTTTCATAGAGTATGTAGTTCAGAAAGATTTACATTTTGAATCATTAGATTCAAGTATATCCTCCAAAAGAAAATACCCTGTTTTTCCAGGTATGGCAAAAATTGGATGGTTATCAAGAGAAATAGCTTGGTTTCCCAGACAGGTGCATAGGCAAGGGAGTTGGATTTGATTTAAGATATTTGTGAGTTATTTTCCAATAAAATAAAGAGGATGCAATGGTAGGGTGAGAGGATTAGATAAAGGAGGTAGCAATATTACTAGGACATAGGGAGGCTTCCATAGTGACCCATAACAAAGATGTAAGTTTCTGTATTTTAAAAGCCATGCTGAAAACAAAGCCCTACCTCTACCTGTTCTGATTTGCTGAGCCAGGCAAGGAAACTGGTGGCTGGGCTTGGGTCAGCTTGTTGTCCATTTATGGGCAAACTTAATCTGGACCACCAGCAAGGATTAGCCCAACTCTATTGCACTGCCTTCAGTCAGGTGAGGAGGAATATCCTGCACTATGGAAAATAAACTGCAGTACTTGCACTACATTTATTTTCTTACTTGTATAACCACTAACACTACCTGAAATGACACCTTTTGTTTTGCACTTTAATTTAGTTTATTATATTCTGAAAACCTTTGAAGTAAAATAGCCCCTTTTCAAAGGTGTCCAAATCATTTACATCAAACGGTCTAAAACTATACAATGAAACAATATCATTTGTAATAACAAACCAACTTATTTGAAAACAAATTTAGTGCATAATTTTTAAAAGTATTTAAACCACAAACATCACATGGAAGCAAATTCCAGACCTTGCTGCTCTAATAAAACAGACATTTGTCCTAAGTTAGTTTTCCTGTAGGGAACTTGAATTCTTTGACATATCATGTTCATAGTAAGGAACATATTAAGTAACTGTTAAAAAGTAATTGAACCCCAATTAGGGCTGATGACCCAGAAGTGACTTTTACACATAATAGTGAGATTATAATCAATTCAAAATGAAGTGGTAGCCAATTTAGTGCAGTATATAAGTGACACCTATGACTATCTCTTTTACAGTTTAAAACAAATCTACAGACATTATTTACCTAAGATTAATTTTCTCCAAGTTAGTATAACAAGCTGCTGAACAGACAACTAATCCATAATCAACAATTGAAAGAATCAGGCTATTCACTAGTAGGAATCACAGGAATCATAGGAATTACACAGAGCTAGGTAGACTTGCATCCATTATGCTCGCTTATTACCAGAGGGCGATTCCAAGGCATGTCGCCACTGCAGCTTATCGCGAGTTGTGACATTGCCACTATGCTTGGGGACCCTGCACCATATTCCCAAGAGTGGCAGGGTCCTGGCTCTTATGACCTGCGACTTGTGGCAGGCGTAGCTGAAGCGCCATGGGCATGGTGCAACAGCCCTGCATGCGCAGTTATGGCCCACTGCAAACTGCCTCCTGGAGCCCCTGCCCTGGAACACTACAAGCACCAGGGGCATGGGGGGACTGGACAGGTGGCACAGGCATCCAGGGCACTTTAAAAAATGGACCCTGGGGTCCTCAACATTCCGGGATGGGGTATGAACATGTTTAGGGGACAAGGGAGCACTGCAGAAATTTTGTACAGTGCTGTGGGTGGGAATCCATCCAATTGGAACAGATGGATGCCCTTAGACCATCTCCATGATGGTCTAACTCCACTGCATCAATGCGGTTCTTAGAATAGTGTAGTGAGTTACAGCAGCTGCCCTTTTGGAATAGGGTGCAGTTGCTGCCATAACCCTACTCTTGCACCATGCCATTGCCAGGTTGCGTGTAGTGGGTGGTGTAACCCACATTTAGGCGCCAGCTACGCATATGGCAAGCGCAAGGTGTCTTTTGAAATATGAACGTATACGGCATGGCACAAGTTATGATTTATGCCATGGGATTGGTGTAAATCAGCTTGTGCCATGTGTACACCATCTTGGAATCGGGCCCAGAGAGTTTAATGCTGTAATCCACATTTCCCATCCTTGTAGAATTTTTATCCATTCTTTTCCTTGAACACGTGTGGTTTCACTGCCCACCACCTCCAGTGGCAATCTGTTCCAATCATTTACCACTATTTGATTAAACCAATTTTGGGTCCTTACTAATCTTGTTTTCCTAGCTCTTAGTTGTAGGGGTGGCTGGGTACTGTACACCTGTTCTCTAGCTCCCAATCCCAAGCTCTCCCACAGGTTGTTACCAGTCCATGCCTTATGCACAAGGCACATATTGCTCTTTTCCTTCTGCATTCCAATGGAAAGAGATCTAGCTCTCTGAGCCTTGTCTCATAATTCTTTCCCATCATAATTTTGATCCCTCTAGTAGCCCTTTTCTGCACTCTCCCAATCATTGCTATAGCATCCTTTGGGGGCAGACCTGTCCCCCGATATCTCCAAAATGGGTCTCACCAATGAAGTGTACAAGGGCAGTATCACCTCTATTTCTTGCAGCAACTGTATATGCCTAAAATGCAATTTAATGCCCTTTTCCTTTTTGAATGATGTTCCTGCAGTGTGATGAAAATGTCATGTCCTGTGATACTAGTATCCCCAGTCCCTTTCTTTAGTTGTCACTCTTAATGACTTATCATTCAGTATATAACTATGGCCAGATTTTTTAACCTAAATGCATTGCCGCATTTATCTTGATTGAGATGTAATTTGGACTTTTTGTCCAATCCTGTACAAAATACAGTGCAGTTTGGAGTGTGCTATCTCTTTTATTATTTCCCACAACTGCCCCAAGCCTGCAATCATCAGCAAATTTGGACAACCATTCTTTTGATTTTCATACTGTACTGACGTTAAGTATAGATTGAATAGGCATGGTCCCAGCACCAAACCCTGGAGCACCCATTGTCACATCTGCCCAGTCAGAAAAAACCTCTAAAGCAAACACTTTGTCTCCTATTTGTCGGCCAATCCTGCACCCAATTTATTATGGAAGACTGTATCCCATTTCATATAATACTGACAACATTTCATTGTGAGGCAATGAACTTCACCAATAAAGGTATTCTGCTTCTTGGTTATTGCGTTTGACTATTTCAGCTGTGTACTGCCTGTATTTACCAGGAGGTTGCTTTCAGCACAGTCCTTTTGCATATTAGAACCTCACCTACCTCCCAAATCTGTAAAGCCCATACAGCTTATTCCTAAAGTGTTAGTAAACAGGAGACAGCACAACAGACCTTCTCCTCAGTTGCTGCATATTTTTTTTGTTTCTGTTGGCCTGTTTGAATACATTCTTTATACATTTTTAATATTCCCTAAAGGCTACCACTACTATACAGAAATAATTAATTCTTATGATATTATTGTACAGTCTTCTTTTCTCTTGCCATGTCATGGAAAGGGACATCTATATTCAGGACACCACATATTTCTTGTGTAAACTTTCTGTTTTTAGGATTTACTGCCTAATATCATTCTAGCAATGATGAATGTGACCTCCTTCTACACTAATATCCTACACATTTGGCCTTCTCCTGCCTTCCTGTTACCAACTGGTTTCATCTCCCTAAGCTTCCTTTGCACAACTTTTTATATTATTGGTTCATTTTACTGCTGTGTATACTGCATAGATTTCAGGAATTTTTTTTTTTTGCTGACTTTTCCATTAGCAGATTATATCTTCTAGCCACTGAGGGCTATATCTCTGGTAGGGAGTGAAATTTAGTGCGTCCACTCCACCATTAGGCAGGTTATACGCAGCTGACACTAGGGGCTCTTATTCTATCTGGCACATCACACACTCTGTTCCCCAGCTGTTATCATCACAACTGTGTACATTTGCCTACTTCCTCTGCCTCCTTGAAACCAGGGCTACATGCAAGCTCTTCCTCCTATGAACATGTGCTATGTCCACCTCCTCCAATCCTCTCTTTCATACTGCTGTTAATTCTAAGCAGTGGCACTTCACAAAGTGATATGCCTGTTCCCCTGTCCTGTACCACTATTGAACATAATCTCCATTATGATCCCTGCTTTATCACAGGTAATTTTAAACTGTTAACCAAGGGTCACTGATCCTGCCACTGGCTCTGCTGCCTCCAAAGGGGTGACTTATCGCTGGTGTCCCTGCCTCATACCCCACCCTAATTACTCCACTCAAGCTCACGGTACCGTGCTTGGAACACAGAAGGTGCCTCAGCCCCAGAAGATCCAATAGCTTTTCTACAATCAACTTAAAGGAAGCTTGCTCAGAATCATCATACTTTTACTGCTTATGTCAGGCAACATTCACCCTAATCCTGGCCCTGCTGGACCTGTGTCCACACACAATTGCCCTAAAAAGGATCTATTAAATTGGCAACTGTCAACATCTTCAGCTTGCAGACAAAATCAGATAACCTCCAGATATGGATCTTGCAACATAGCCCTGACATTCTGTCAGTGGTGGAAACGTGACTTTCCCAAAAGATTTCTGACTCTGCAGTTGCTCTAACTGAGTATCCTATTACTGGCTGGATAGGCTCACTCAAGTGAGGTGCTAGCTGTGCCATCTACCTGAATGAGACTCTTAAAGGATACACCCTGCCTCATGTCAGTCTGGGCTGCAAGGCCCAGGTGCTAACCATTAAAGTACTGCTTGGGGCCCCAAAATAAAGCTTTGACAATAATCTCTGCCTGTGTTCCTCCAAAAGATAATAGGACAGGCTTCACACAGCTTAATGAACTACATTCATAACCTCAACCACAAATCCAAAACCTTAGTACTGTGTGACCTAAATGTCAACTGGTTATGTGCCAGTGCTTCTCCATACAAAGATGCTATCTCATCACTCCACCTTGCCCAACTTGTTACATCCCCAACAAGGGCTAACTATAAGACAGAACAAGTACCCTTCTGGTCCTGATACCCTCCAGCTACCCACAATGAATCTCCAACATGGCAGTACATCCAGATTCTATGAGTGACCACTCCCTGTTTCCTGCAGTTGGTCCAATTAATTCTGCAAGCTCCATCTCTGACCATCTACAGTAGATTGTTAAAATGTGGACATCTGGAACATCTAAAAATCACCTCAGCAACATTGACTGGCCCTCTTGATGCCTTTGATGACATCAACCTGGCACTGGATTATTTAATAAAACAATTCAACAATGCCTGTGATACCCATGGTCCCATTAAGAAAATCAAAGTTTGTGGCACTGTAAACCCCGGATTACACCAGAACTCATTGCTATGATGAAGCACAGAGATCACCTCTGTCACTGTGCCAGGGTGTCAGGCAAACAAGCAGATGTTCAGGAATACAAGAGAGGTGAGGAACACCTGTACCACGTGAAATCAGTACCATGAAATCAAACATCATACAGAAATGCTCACCAATACCTGGAAACAGAAAACTTCTGAAGCAACATAAAAGATGTCATGGGGAAAGACTCTAAGGTCTCACCTCCATGCTCAGTATCGATGGTATTCCAACCCTGGACCCGCTAACCATAGCAAACACATTCAACAACGAATTCAAGGACCCATCCAGTGTCCTCCTTCAGACGTCTTCATGGATAATGTCTTGCCCAGTACCTACTGTCCTGCTAATAACCCTCGAACCACCTACTTCAAAACGGTCTCAGCATGAATGGCCAGGAAATACCTTACCAAAGTGTTAGGTAAATCACGGCATAGTGGTGATTCACTGGATCTTAAGCTCATAGTTCTCACTCTTGAGGAAGTGCTAATGCCCTCTCTAAGATCATCAATCTATCACAATTTTCTCAAGTTTGTAAATCAACACTAGTCACCGTGCACAAGAGTGGAGAAAGGACCCATCAAGCAAATTACAGACCCATATTCTATCCTCCCACCAATATCCAAGAGTAGTATAGACTTGAGCACATTGTTGCTGACCAACTGGTGGACTACCTTTAAAAATACTCTACCAATGCCCACAGCAACATGGGTTCCAGAAGAGCACAGCACGACCTCGGCCCTGATGGAATTCACTGGATTTATTCATCAATTTCTGGATCAGGGCATCTTAGTTGGGTTGCTTTCACACCTACTAAAGCATTTGATACTGTCCATCACTCACTGCTCCTCCAACAGCTTACCACTACTGGCCTCTCCTCTGACACAGCACTTTGTTTCAAAAGCTATCTTGAAGAACACTCTCAGCGGGTGAAATAGCCAATGTCGCATCTGACCAACAGCCCGTCTGCTCTGGCGTGCCACAGGGCTCAATCCTGGGGCCACTTCTATTCAGCATCTTCCTTAATAACCTAACTCATTTCTGCCATCAAAGATCCTCCTCTATGCAGACGATGCGGTCATCTACTCCAGCAGCCATGACCCAAGCAACTGGAACTTTACCTTCAGAGTGGGTTTGCAGAAGTGGAGGACTGGTTCTATAAACATAGACTGTTCCTCAGTTACAAGAAAACCAAAGTAATGATGATCAGCAGTATCCAAAACAAGCACAAATCCATACACTTACCATTAGAAACTGTCTTGGCATCCCTCTTGAACAAATTCCACTTTTCAAATATCTGGGGTCACCTTAGACAGCTGTCTAGCCTATGCTAAACATATAGATAATGTAGCCAGGGCTGTCAACGTCAAAACTGATCTCCTACATAGACATAAACACTGCCTTACCCAGAAGCCCACCTACTTGCTATATATAGTGCTGTCATATCCACTGTAGACTATGGTCTTGTAATCTATGGAGCAGCCCCCATGTCTTCATTCAGTATATCCATTGCTCTGAACAAGGCATGCAGACTACTCACAGGGTCCACATGTTTCACCCACACCTGTGATCTTTACGCGAGACTGGTTGGCTACAGCTCTCTGGGAGGATCCAATACAAACCTGTCTTTTAGCTAAAAAGCACTTCTCCTCCTCCTGCCACCAGGCACTGCAAACCTGCTAAGCCCCCACTGAAGTTCACAGCATACACGAAGCTCAAACAGCCATCATCTCCATGTTCCTAGATATCAGACAGCACAGGAGCAATGCTCATTTGCCTGCAGAGCACCTCACTGGTTTAACATACTAACATAACATACTATTTGCCAGCAGATTAGGCCTTACGCTCTATCAAGTCTGCTCATGCCTCAAAACCCTTGGTGGGTACCAAAGCCTTCCCCTTATTGCATTTCTGTTTCTCCTGACCTCCATCCCAGCCCCTGGGGCAGTCAAACCTCTGCTTCATCCCCTTTTGTACCTGTTCCACCCTCTTTGAACCCCTCCACCACAGAAGCCAGAACCGGCTCACCAGACAGCTCATTCCATGGTTCCACCACCCTCTCAGTGAAATACCTCCTCCTCCTTTCCCTCATCCTTCCACCTTCCAGCTTCAAACTATGCCCCTGGTGATGCCACCCTCCTTTAGCCTAAAGACCTCCTCCTGATTTCCTATTGATACCCTTGAGGTACTTGAAGACCTCAATCATGTCCCCAGGTCCCTCCCTCCTCCAGTGAGAACAGGCCAAGATCCTCTAGTGTCTCCTCATATGTCAATTTCCCTGACCCCAGATCATTTGGTAGCCTCCTCTGAATCCTTTCCAAGAGCTGGATGTCCCTCCTCAAGTCACGATATCCAGTACTGCACACAGTATTCAAGGTGTGGTATAACCAGTCCATTGTACAGAGGCAGAATCACTTCCTGAACCTTGAGGTGATCCCCTTGCAATACAGCCCAGCATCCTGTTTGCCTTAACTTCGCCCTCCTGCACTGCTCAAAGTTATTTGTACTTGCATCCACAGGAGCCCCAGGTCTTTTCCCTGCGTGGCTCCAACCTCCTCTCCCAGGGCTGCATTCGTGTTTGGGGTTCCTCCACCCAAGATGTAACACCTTGCACTTTGAGGAGTTAAAATATAATTTCTAGGTGTGAGCCCACCTATCCAGGGTCTCAGGTCCCTTTGCAGGCTAACCTTCCTCTTCCCTCTTAACCACTGCTTCCAGTTTGGGTCATCCACAAAAGACTCATTTCATCCTATTCCTCCCGATATCAGAGATGTAGGCATTAAACAGGATCGGCATCAGGGTGAGTTTGTGGTATCCCACTAATGACCCCTCTTGGAGTCGAGATCTCCCCCGACCACTACTCAGTGAGTCGCCCAGCCAGCCAGTTTCCTATCCATCTGACCATCAATGGGCCTGCCCCATCCCCCTCAGTTTCTCTAGTAGACCATTGTGAGGCAGTGGTGGAGCCAGGTTTGGGGCATTTGGGAGCCACGAGGGGCCATTCAGTCAGTGCTGGGCTCACAATGGGCACTGCACAGTGAATAAAAGGCGGTGGTAGGGCACTTCTCACTCTGGAGCAGCCAAGATGACGCCCCCAGCTCCCCTCGCTCCACCACTAGTCGCGAGGACCATGTCAAATGTATTGCTGAAGTCAAGAACAGTACATTCACAGGCTTTTCCCTGTCTAGTTCTGATGTTACCCATTCATAGAACTCCACAAGGTTAGTTTGACATGATCTACCTGACATGAACCCATATTGATTACTATCCAGGATTCCCATCTCATCCAAGAACCCCCAAACGTTCCTTCAGACTGTTCTCCATTATTTTACTCACCACCGACGTCAAACTGATGGGTCTATAGTTACTCAGCACTTTTCTTGATCCCCTTTATGGATTGGTACCCATGTGCCTCCATCCAATCCTAGGTACCCACCCTGTCTCAAGTGACATGTTGAAGAGCTCCACCAGAGGTGCAGCCAGTACATCTGCCAACTCCCATAGAACTCTTGGATGTATGCCATCTGGCCCTGGAGATTTTCCTTTGGGGCCTTAAGGGCTGTCCACACCCAGTCAATGGGGATAGCATCATCTGTCCCTCCCCACTGGCCAATTCAGCCGTGATGTGAAACCCTTGGGGTAAGTCTTACCCTAGCCTTTTCTTATCTGTTGCTCCACCGATCCTACCAGCTGCCCTTCTTACTCCATCAGCTCTCACTTTATAAGTTTCCCATTCCCTCCCTAGTGAACATGGAGGCAAAGTACTCATTTATCACCTCCGCCTGGTCCCTCTCCTCCACCATCCACCCCCTTCTGTTCTCAATCTGCCGATCTGGATCTTGGTTTTTCTCCACTCCCAATATACCTAAAGAACCCCTTTCCCCACCCATATCCCCTGTGCCAGCTGCTGCTCTTTTCTGGCCTTTGCTCCCTCACCATCTGGGTGACTTGTCTAGATGCAAGATGGTAAGTTTCCTTCTCCCTTTCCCTCTCATTTTTTGTATCCTCTGTAGGCAGCCTTCTTCTCCCTTACCACCTCCTGAACCTCCTGGACCACCAGCACAGTTTGCATAACTTCACCCTTTATGCTTTACCTGTGTACAGATCTTAACTGCCTCCTGAAGTCCCCATTTATGACCTCTCATCTCCTTCAACATCTGTCCTTGGTGTAATCCTTCAAATTCTCCTTGGAATCTCTCCCATGCCTAAAATCTGCCCCTAAAATCCACAGCCAATGTCCTAGAATTGTCCCTTACCCCAAAATTTATTCCAAAAACCAGACAGTATGTGGTCACTCCCTGCCAGGGATCCTCTACTGCTAGATCCTTACCAGATCCCTATCCTCAAGAACCATGTCCAGGACTGCCTATCTCCCATAGGCTCCAAACACGCATGAGTGAAGAACATGTCCTGGAAGCCAACCAGCAGCTCCCTACTCCTTGGCCACCAAGGAAGTCATGGTTCTCAGTCAGTAGCTGCTATATTTAGGTCCCCAACACCATTACCCTCCCCTTTGGTCCACACTGGCCCTTAATTTTATCCAGCAGACTATCCTCCAGAACATCCCCTGTCCCTGGGGAGCCTATATACCATCTCAGCTTGATCTTTCCCCCTGCGGTGGTTCGCATGGTGGCCCATAAGGCCTCCATGTTTCCCTCTGCCTCTTCCACCCTAGAGATTCTATGCTGTCTCTAATGAACATAGCCACTCCTCCCCTCTGCCCTCCTTTCCTATCCTTTCTAAGCACTGTGCCTTCACATTAAGGTCCCAGTCGTGGTTAGGGTTGGCCCAAGTTTCCTTGACTGCCGCCACATCTACCCCTCCTTCAACAGCATGGCCTGGAACTCCAGTAACTTATTTCCCAGGCTCCTGGCATTTACTAACACCACCCCCAACCCATTTCCCTGCCCCGTTTGCCTTGCCCCGGATACCATGTGCATCTGTCCTTCTTCCTCACCAATGGTATCAACCTCCCTAGTCTTTGTCCGCCCCAGGGGCTGAAGGCTCAGGCCCTCCTCAAGAGATAGGGACTTCCACTTAGCCCTCCATTTACCCTCCCCTCACAAGTTTAAACCCCACCTAGCTTGAATGTAATCTGCCATCCTCTGTTTCAGGACTTCCTTCCCTATCAGATTAAGGTGAAGCTTATCCCTGGCATACAGTCCCTTTCCTCCCAAACTCCCCAGTCCCCAACACCCCCGACCCCTTTCTTCCCCCACTTTTAAGCCAGTCATTTACCTCTGCAATCTTCATTTTGTTCTCCACAGAGGCCTTTAGTACTGGCAATATTTCTGAGAAGAAATGTTGCATCCTTTATCCGGCAAACTCTGGCAGGTTCTCAGAACCTTGTCTGAATTTCAAGTACATTATTTATTTATTGAATTTTGATGACGGGTAGGCCCACTGGGACCCGGAGATCCCTTTTCAGATTTGCTCTATATTGTTTGTCCCCGGATGCACCAGAAATCCAGTGTCACTCAACACTCCGTTGCCAGCTCTTATAGAAACATAGAAACATAGACTTTAATGGCAGATAAGGACCTTGGCCCACCTAGTCTGCTCAATTCCCTACCTACAGGATAAGCTGCAGATCCTAGTTACCCAAAAGCTTATTTCTTCTACCCCCACAAAAATTGCTTTATGTCTGTCCCATGTGTTCTTGAGCTCTCCCACAGTTTTAGACCCCACAACCTCCTCAGGAAGGCTGTTCCAGTGTCCACCACCCTCTCTGTGAAAAATACTTCCTCACATTGCCCTGAACCACCCCCATCTTCAAATGTTGTCCTCTTGTTCTTGCACATCTCTTTTCTGAAAGATGCTACCCTCTTGGACTTTGTTGATTCCACTGAGGTACTTAAAGTTTCTATCATGTTCCCCTCTCCTCCTTTACTCAAGGGTATACATATTAAGCTCCTTTAGTCTCTCCTCATATGGCTTCTTTGCAGACCCTGCACCATTTTAGTTGCCCTTCTCTGGACTGCCTCTATCCTGTCTATGTCCTTCCGGAGATGGGGTCTCCAGAACTGGATGCAGTACTCCAGATGGGATCTCACCAACTGTCTGTACAGAGGGATAACAGCTTCCTGTTTTCTGCTGCTGATGCCTCTTCTATACATCCCAGTATCCCCAGCCTCCCTATTGCCTTCTCACATTGCTTACTAACTTTAAGGTCATCTGATATGATTACCCTGAGGTCCTTTCCATTTTTTGTTGTTGTTACTACCTCCCATAATTGTATAATCTTCCCTGGTTTTTGTTTCCAGGTGCATTATTTTGCACTTCTTTGTATTGAATCCAATCTGCCATACTTCTGACCATTCCTCCAACCTTGCCAGTCCCTTCTCATCCTTTCCACGCCTCCTTGTGTATCAACCCTGTTGCAGATCTTTGTGTCATATGCAAAGAGGCATACTTTCCTTCCAGTCCCTCTGCAATGTCACTTATAAAGACATTAAAAGGACCTGACCCAGTACTGAACCATGCGGTGTCCACTAGTAACCCCTCTTTCTTCAGAGGGACTCCATTTACAATTACCTTCTGTGTCCTGTTGTCCAGCCAATGTTTTACCCAGGCTACTAACCTGGGAACCACTCCCAAGCTGGTTAATTTGACTATTAATCTTTTGTGGGACTGTGTCAAATGCCTTGCTAATGTCTGGGTAGGCCAAGTCCACAGCCCCTCCTGGTCTACTACTTTGGTCACCCAGTCAAAGAAATCAATTAAATTCATCTGACATGACCCTCCACTGTCAACCCATGCTGCCTTGGGTCCTGTGCCCCACTGGCCTCTAGGTACTCAACAATTCTTTCCTTCAGAAGTGATTCCATCACTTTCCCTACCAGAGATCAAACTGACAGGTCTGTAGTTTCCTGCCTCTGTCTTGCTCCCACTTTTGTGAATGGGAATCACATCCACCTTCCTCCGGTCCTCAGGTATCACACCATCCTCCATGATTTGTTAAAAAGGGTAGTCAATGGTTTCACTAGTTCTCCTTAATTCTTTTAGAATTCTGGGTGAATTCCATCAGGCCCCATTGCTTTGTCCACCTTCAATTTTTAGGAGTTCTTTCCAGAACCCTTTTCTTCTGTAAAGACTGGGATCAAACCTCCCCATCCAGAGTGCTTCTGTTACTTGGATTAGGCACTCCCTCCTCTTTGTGAATACTGAGCAGAAATATTCATTCAGTATCCCTGCTTTTCATTGTACCAACTACCTTAACCTGGCTGGGTTTCCCACCCCTGTCCCTCCAGTGTATACCACTAATTATGGAGTCCCCAGCAGGAGTACCTTAATGACCCTTTGTCGTTTTGATTACCTCTGTATTGTGCTCCCGACCCAACCCCTCCCCTTTATCCATTATCATCTTCCCTGGGAGTCTTCCTGTCTTCTTATGTGAGAACCCTTGTCTCCTCCCTTTCTGCCACACTTTTATGCCCACTCACCTCAGATCCCACCTGATTTGGTATCCCTTTATCCCTCTCTTGTCTGGCCTTTCTTCCTGGCAATGATCAAATCCTTCTCCATTCTGTCTTCCTTCCCCTCATGTTAATACTCTAACTCCTGTGCCCCTCATGGGTCCCTTTACCAAGGGCCCTTGCTGGTACAGTCCATCCTCCTCAAGGGCTCCCTCCCTCGTGTCCGTTTCTTCCAGTTTCTCACCAATTGTGCCCTCAACCCCACACATGCTATATGATGTCTCTCCCCGTCTGCTTAACATTTAAGCTCCATCTTCCCTCACTGGAACTATTTCTAGCATTTCCTTTCTCAGTCCCTGAACCCCTCTGGGTTGCCAACTCACTCCCTCTTGCCTCATTTTCATTCCCTCATATACACATGCCCCTTCCTCACCTTCTAAGTTGTGTAATAGATCAAATTTATTGTAACACTCTATGCCAGCCCATCTTTTGACCTGATTTCCACTGTCAGCCCTCTAGTCTGCCCCTTGCTAACCCCTCCTGACCTGTCCTCCTTTTGATCTACTTTTCCACTGTCTGCTCCTCTAGCTGCCCCATATCAGTTTCTTGTGACCTAACCCCCTCTTCTGAATTGGACTGTTTACCCCATTACTTTCACCTGGCTACTGCTTCCTAGAATATCCATGATCCCTATGTTCACCACCTACCTGATTTCGAGGCATTGCCCCCTATTTGTTGAGCCTTGTCCTGCCTCACCCCTACCCCTCCCACCTACCACCCATAGTCCTTCCTGTTCTACTTTTTCACTCTCCCAACTCCTCCAGTTGTCTCCTTAGCCAGTTTACCTCACCCCAATCTGAAATAACTGTCTGCAGAGTGGGCAGCCTCCTTCCTTGCAGACTCCAGTTTTAGTAATATTGCTACTCCACAGCCTGTGCAACCTACAGCCCTTCCAAGGATGCCTGCCGTGGTGGCTGAAGGCCTCCTGGTTTAATACTCTTCATAGTGATATAAATACACTACCTAAATTGGGACCATTCAAATTAAAGTTACCTAACATCTCACGGCCAACAGTTCCTGTGACTGTTTCCCCGAGACTGGTCTACTAGCATTCAGTCTTCTCCTGACAACTGGATAACCCTGTATCTCTGCTGTTACCTCTATAATTCTGAGGCTACCCTTTTGCACTTTGACAAGACCCTGACTACTCCCCGTCCACCTCACCCTCCCTGCCCCTACCCTTCCCACACCAGCTTGACAAGGCCTATGGCTGCAACTTCCTACCTTTCTCACCACCCCATCCACCTCATCCCCTGCCCCTACCCTCCCACATCAGCTTTTACAAGGCCTATGGATGCCACCTCCCACCTTTCTTACCCCTGCCCACCTCACCCCCCTGTCCCTAACCTCCCAAACACACCAGCTTAACAAGGCATATGGCTCCCACTTCCTACCTTCCTTCCTTTCTTTCTTTCTTTCTTTCTTTTCTTTCTTCTTTCTTTCTTTCTTAAAACTGCGTATAGATACATATATATTTGCTCACTTTATTTTACTGTTTTGGAAACATTGTACTTTTACCCCTTTGTATGTTTTGTCTCCCTCCCACTGGCGTGGAACCTTTGTAAATGAGCCTCTGTGCTTAGAGGTATTGTAATCTAAGAATGAACAAATAAATAAAACATACTGGTGGTATTTCAGCCTGTCTTAAATACCTACTAAAGAAAGGACAGCACCAAGACATCCACCCAAAATTCATAGCAAAAATTATTGAATTTATTCTGACCCACAACAACTTCAGTTTCAATGGTAATCATTATGTTTAAATATGGGAACAGCAATGGGCACCAGGATTCCTCCACAGCATGCCAACTTTTCATGGCAAATTTGGAGGAGGAGTTCCTGAAATAAGTTACTCACAAACTACCTGCTTATTTCTAATATACTGATGATTTATTTATAATTTGGACAGTAGATACTCATATACTCAAAGAATTTCATCAGGAATTTAACAGCCTCCACCCATCCATTAAATTTTCCTTGAGTACTCAGACATTAGTCTTAATTTTGGACACTATAGTTATTATCAAAGATGGGACCCTGCAGACCTGCATTTACAGGAAACCGACAGACAGACAGACAGAGATACTTACACAAAAACAGCAATCACCCTAGGTAGACTGTCGACCAATGAGCACGTACTATGTACTGTACATGCTTATTGACAGTTTAATCAGTGGCTGGCTGTGGTGGTGTGGGAGGAGCTGTACTTGATCACCGGCATAGGTTGGGTTGGGGGCAGAGTGGTGGGTCACTGCATGCTGAGATGGGGATGAAGGCCACTAGACTACCAAGGAAATTTATTTTTGGGGGTTGGGATAGAGATTGAGAATGGGGAGGAGGAGGGACCAACTGGCCCACCAGGGATTGTAAATTAAAGACTGGGAGGGGATTGGTCTAGAGAGGACCACTGGACCACCAGGGATTATAAAGGAATAAAAGGGGAAGTGATTGGGGCTAGGAGAGACCGCTAGACAACCAGGGTTATAAATGAAATACTGGAGAGGGTATCAGGGCTGGGAAGGAACACTAGACCACCAGGATTATAAAACAATTACAGGGGAAGAGATTGGGGCTAGAAGGACCACTAGACCACCAGGGATTATAAAGGAAAAAAGGGGGAAGGTATAAGGGCTAGGAGAGAACACCAGACCACCAGAGATTATAAAAGAATTACTGAGAAGGGATTGGGGCTAGGAAGGACCAACTTAGACCACCAAGGATTATAAAGGAAAAAGGGGAAGGGATCGGGGATAGGGAGGGACCACTATAGCACTAGGGATTAAATGAAATACTGGGAGGGATCTGGGCTAGGAGGGTTCACTAGACCATGAGGATTATAAAATAATTCTAGGAAGGGATTGGGGCTAGGCAGGGACCACTAGACCACCAAGGATTATAAAAGAATCACTAGGGAAGGAATTGTGGTAGGGAGGACCATTATTGAACCACTAGGTACCCAGCTCTTCTGATAGTGCAGACAGGTCTGCACACTATTAAGGGCGGGAGTTTCAAGAGAGTTAAATTGTGCCACTGCTGCTGGCTGTTTAGCACCTCTGAAAACTTTCACTGTTGTGCTGAGCCACATATGCATGAGGGAACCCTCATTTTGTATAGGCGCAGCACAATATTTTGCATGATGGCACTGTCAGGGGCATGCCCCGCATATGTGTTCTTTGGAATATGGGCATGCCCCCAACAACTGGCACTATTTCAGGTTAGCACGGCACAAACCCAGTTTATGCCATACTAACCTTTTGAAAATGGGGCCCTTAGAGTTTTCTAACAGCAAAACAAAATGTATTTAATAAAACAATGTTGTATTCTGTTTGTCTCAGTGTAGTGCAACCATACCAGTAGTCAAGGCCCTGGAATTCTACTATTCTTCAGTTATGGAATTTTCGACAGAATTTGCATCATGCCACAGAATTCAAGTAGTACTGCAGAATTTATTGTTTTTGATGAATTTTCAGTATAATATACAGTTTTTCCATAGTGCTAGGCTGCCATACCCATCTTGTTTATCCTGAAGCCCTCCTCTATGCTCGGCATATGATGTCATCATTGACATTACATCATCTTTTAGCTAATGGCAGGACTGCATTCTGCAACAGAAATGAATAAATCATACTGCAGAAATCAGAAAATGCTGCAACAGAATCTTAAGAGCCCTGCAGCAGAAATCAGAAAATGCTGCCACAGAGCACTAGGGGCCCTGCCAGTAGTGTTCTTTTGTAACTATTTTAAATGTTTGCATTGTCGTGTTGAGATCTTTTATTTCCTACACTTTTGGTGATTTTTGTATTTGGGTAATACTGCTTGAAAAAATTTGTTTTGATCGATGCCTCTCTTTAGACAACACCCCCCACCCCGATGAAGACTGCTAGAGTGGACACCCCAAGGCTAGAGGCTACAGTTCTGGATTGTTACACATGTAGCTGGGATTATTTTGCACATTCCAGGTACTGGATTATTGTTGCTGTCACTGCCTGTGTTTTAGAAATATCAGCAGACTACATATAACATAAAACAGTCAGTACAGCATTTCTGTTGTTGGCTGCATAACTGTTTTATTTGTTTTCAATATCTGTGACTATGTTGTAAGTGTGTTGGGGCAGACTGCCACCTACTGAGCACCGTTTCTACACTGGTAGCATTGTACATAGAAACATAGAAGTTGATGGCAGATAAGGACCATGAGGCCCATCCAGTCTGCCCATTTCTTTTTCTACCTTATGAATGTGCCATTGGCCTTTGCTCTGTCAATGGTCTATCTATTCATACTCATCTGTATTGCTCCTTTATGTCTATCCCATGCCTGTTTGAAGCCCTGCACTGCATTCATATCCACCACTTCCTGAGGTAGGCTGTTCCATGCATCCACCACCCTTTCTGTGAAAAATAACTTCCTCACATTGCCCTTAATTGTCCTCCTCTAATCTCATGCTGTGTCCTCTTGTCCTCTTATTTTACCATGTACCCTCTTCTACCCATGAATTCAGAAATGGCTATCCTCCACACCTTATCTGGCACCTGACTAACCCTAAGAAGCCTGACATTGTCTGTGGGCAGAGAGGAGGACAGCAATGGCATGGATTCTCCTCTCACTACCTGGCACAGCACCATCTGAATAAATAGGTCTGTGCATGCATATAAAGCAGAAACAACTATAACCACAACAGGGACAGGGTGAGATTGGATACAACTACTGACAGTCCTCACAATGCCTCCATGCATACAGATGCATGCAGACACTGCACATAGCTGGCAATGCTCACAAACTGTCATTGCAAATGGCTCGTTAGCAACTTGAATGCCCTGTGTGGTCATTAACATACTGATGTTTGAAAATGGTACCCTGGAGCAAAGGCAGTATCCTGTTTTAGACGTGCTTTCCCTTTGCTCCTGGGTTTCTGTTGCCTGCATGGGGATGCGTACATCGATATCTACACTTTGTCTGGTGCTACAATAGCTTGATATTCATACAGGTACCATGTGCTGTATTGATGCACTGTCTGTGCAAATATGTTTGCTAATGCCTGCATGCTTTTAGCATACAGCACTATGAACTAAACAGTGCACTTAACCACTTTTGAATATGGGGCCTACACTGTTGGAAAGCTTAAATTGCAGATTTCCAGCAATATAAAGTGCTGTACAGTATGTGTTGCTAGACTGAACTTTTACAGAGATAATGGCTACAACAATAATGTCCCTTTTCCTTCAAAAACATGCAAGGAACAGAGATAACAATTGCAATTAAAGATAAGGCAGGGGACTGTGGTTACTGCACATTTGAACTTTGTGGGGCACTGCTACAACCCAATGTTTGCACAAACAGCGTATATGCCGAATGGGTGCACTGCCTGTATCAATATACTCCTGACTAATGGCCAAATGCTGTTGGCACACTGTGCCATGACTTGTATGGCCTACAACTCACTTCTGAATATGGGGGTCTATATTTCTGGAAAGCTGAGAACTGCAGTTTTTCAGCAACATAACACACTGTATGTGTTGCTATATTGAGATTTTAAGGCAGGGTAAGTAGATAAGATCTTTATTTTTATACAGGATAAGATCACTAGAGTTACAAACTTCTGTTTTCAAGCTCATCCTACATAATAAATATGTTACAATCATGCAAAATACAACGAGACCACAAAAACATTTATAGTAAGGACTTTATCCTTCTGGCATTTTCTTTTCATTAAAATTCTATTAAAGCAAATCAAGTACATTTGCAAATAGCCAAAACCTCATCCCTTAGGATAGTACAGAATTCTGTTACAGTAGTTTTGTGTCTATTTCTAGTGTAATTTTGTTGCAAGTCTATGCTGCTTTAAAGTTAAGTAAGTGTCAAGGTGCCAAACCTTACCTTGACCAGTGGAATCTGCAGCTTAATCAGATAATGGTCTTAACAATTGTGTCACTTTTCCATAAAAGAATGCAAGGAACAGATATAAAAATTGCAATTAAAGATAAAGTTACGCAACTGATTACAATCTTTTCCTTGACTTGGGAGAGCTGAGAGGCAGCAGCCTGCATTCACTCAGTGATACTTACCAGCCAGCCTGCAGTTATAAGCATGAAGAAATCCACATCTTCACCACAAAAAGAAAAACATGAAAGATAAAATATGGATCAGCGAAAGAAAAGGAAAGAAATTACCCCTTCTGATGAGAGGAATAGTTATATGAAATGCTTTCTGTCCTTGGGCAACCTAGACATATGGAAAGCAGGATGTGTGATGGCAAGGTTTTTTTTTTTTTCCACCCTCTGTGCTCACTGGTCCCCACTCCTTCGGGCTCCACAGGCTCCCCTCCAGCCCCACTGTCCTACTCAGCCCTCCTCTGGTCCCCATATGGCAGCCAATCTCGGGGATATCCCGCTTGTCCTTCGCATGGTCCCACTCCTCCGAGGGAGAAAGGCACCAGGGGAGAGGGATGACCCTAGCACACTCACTACTAAGGCCTGGGGATGCTGCTGAGGAGTAGAGGCCTCTGGGAAGGCCTGGAGGCACCAGGAACAGAGAGCCATCATCCGCGGCCAGCGAGCAGTTTTTCCCTTTTTCTGTTGAAGGCAGCATATGATGTCACGGCATATGCCGATGTCCGCCCCTCCCAGTTGGCATTTTGGGCTATGCATCCTGTGATACTCCTAGCCTCTGCTAGAGCCAGCTGGTGCCAGACCAGTCCCTTACCCTCCCCGGAGAAGGAGAGCTGTCCTTGGATGCTCAATCTTTCTCCCCCGGCCTTCAGTGACCCGTGTTTCCTTCCTAACACGGGTCGCTGGCATTGCAAGCGAAATCCAACTGCACCGGGCGGCCAGTCCTGATGGCAAGGTTTTAGCTCTTTAGTTCTTCCAATGTCAAGTGATCCAATCCTTAAACACCAGACAAAACTTAAACTTGGCACTGCTCCACAAACTTTAACTGAGATCAAAGATATCATTAACAAGTCATTTGAACTCTTTTTCCTACGCTGACTCCAAGTAAGACACCATTGTTACTCAAACCACTTTATTTGGAAACATGAGATGGAGGGCATCAAAACTAAGGTGAAGTAGGAATAAACTGATATTGACCAAATAACTGCTAAAATGGCTACAAATGAGACTCTTGCTGTAACTAGTATAAGAGGCTGTGTATCATTAGGAGAAAACTTGAGGTGCTAGAGAATTCTGAAGGACTTGAAAATATCAGATTTTGTAGGTTGCTCAATTTTTCTGGATGAATTGGCTGTCTATTCAGTGGTGGATCACCTTCAAGGTAGGGCTTCTGACCAATAAGGCCCTACATGGACAGGGCCTGGATTATCTACAAGAGCTCCTGTCTCCCTAATGCCCAGGCGACTGCTCCACTCAGCTTTTGAGGGTTGCTAGAGATTCCCAGGGTGACCTTGAAGACATTGGAGGCCTGTGCATTTATATATGCAGCCCCAGCCCTGTGGAATTCTCTACCCCATCAGATATGGGAGTGCATTAACTGTGGAGGGCTTTAAGAAAGCCCTGAAAATGCATTTATGGCTAAAAGCTTATCCAAACTGACTATTCTAGTTTTTTATTTATTCTGTTTCTGATTATTGTGTACTTTATTGCTTTTATATGTTTTTATTGCTCAGCACCTTGACATTTGACAGGCGCTTTATAAATGAAGATATTATTATTTATTATTATTATTAATCATTCAATCTGTTCACCATTTGCTCAAAGGTATCTTTATAAACGCCTTGTCCCTAAAGAATGTTAACTTGTTTATTTGTAACAAAGGCATAACCCTTGTTACTAAAATGAAAAGCAGTCTCTACACATTTTCTGTTCCTGTAAATACGTAAGATTCTGATTGAAATAAAGCTAAAGGAGATAAAACCTATACATATTATAACACTGTACTGTGTGCCTTAGCTTTCAGGTCATATCGACAAATGTTTCTTTGACTGGCTCTAAAGGGTAACCTGTGAGATAGGTGACTGCGATTGGACATTTTCAAAAGGGTGACTCAGTCACGATGCATGTCAACAGGGCTACCGACCAGGAGGGTGAAAGATGGGGGTTCATGCATATAGTAACAGGATGTCGCTACATGTATATGCGCTGGGGGAGTGAATACGCTGAGCGGGGGGAAGGGGAGTGAGGGCTTGTGAGGCATGGTGCCACAGTGGGCTGCTGAGCTGGCCCTGTGGGTGGGCGGGTAGGTGGTGGGCTGGGGTTCTTAGGGTCCTAGGTTTGGGTCAAGGGCATGTACATTTTGTTGCACCCAGCCCCAATTTTTTTTTTTAGGTTTTGCACCTCGACTTGCACTCCCCTGGAGTTGAAAACTTGTGGGGTAGGAGGTGCACAGCCCCTGCATAAAAAGAAAATCCTAAGTCCCCAGTGCCCTTTGCTGTGTGCCTGGGTTGTACATCGCTGAAATAGATTTTTGCTATGTACACTTGCCCTAATGGTGATCGCTTTTCCATGGTCGCCATTAGTACATTGAACCCTCAAAAGAGATGTGCAATCTCATGAACAGATTGTAATTTTAAATCTTTCCTGATGGTTGTTGTACCTCTCAGATGCTTAAAATGTTTTTCAGCCTCAGAGAGATCTGAAATGGGGATTTTTTGTCTATATTAGAACCAACTAAATGTAGAATAAAACTGGATTGAAGGACATATGGCATATGTTTTTGCCACAGTCAGTGAGGTCACAATGCTGATGATGTAATGGGAGGAACAGAGCTAGATATGCTAGTACCAGACAAAGTGGTGTTTCACACATCACACCTACTAACAACAGGCAAACAACCTTCTAATTAGCCAAAGCTAAAGGAAAAGATACCTCAGATATACATTAAAAGGTAATATTCTAGTTGTCTGCTTTCAACAACTAATATTAGTTTAAGGCAGTACACTACCTCTAACTCTTTTGCTCTAGGTGGTAAGACTGGGCAAAGTAATTGCTGCCAGGACTCATGAAAGGGCTTATTTATATTTTACCCTTCTTAAGAGGTCTTGAGGCAGTCAGGGAGAGTGGATGCAGCCTCCTCTCCTGCAAAAGACCTTTTGGTTTTGTTTTTTATTTAGTAGCAGCCTATACATTTACATCTACTTACATGTATACTGTCATATTATGGATGTTAGAATTCTTTTCTCACCGTTAATGTACTGAAGTTCTAACATTTATTTTTATATATTATATAAAGGGTTCAGAAACATTGAACATGCTTTATAATAATAAAAAACAAAAAAACTGAAGTATCAGGTCCAGAGAATCCTACTGAGACTGACTGTAAATTAATTATCTGTATTGATCACAGTGCTCAATATTAATTCCTTATGTTATCTTATTCTTTGACTTATGCTGTTTGATGAAATTGTAAAATCTCTAAAATAAAAAGTTAAGAAAATGTTATTCTTGACTTACTTAACTACTGTAAGAAGAAAGTTGAATTCTCTTTGCATTCGCTATGAAGATCAAATTAGAGCACCAACAAAACGGTGAAATCCCCAAAGGTGATCACTCTATAAGTTAACCAAGAGTGAGGGCAGTTGACAAGATTCATTGTGCCAGCCTTGAATCTTTTATGTTAGTTTACACCTTACTGTTTCATGTGGTACATCCAGGCATTCTCAGCTTATGACTGCTTCCCACCAACACTTACAGTGTAAATTTCAAGTTTAGTTTCATTGCAATTGTTTTATTGGTTGGTGGGTTAGCCTGGTGAGCATCCTGTTTGTGGTTTTTATGGCTGTCACTAGAATGTGGCTCCTCGGCACATAGCAGTGTAATACTCCCTGTTTTACTTTTTGGATCTCCATTGGCGGTAGTCTGTTGGACTATCTGATCACAGGAAGCCACAGTTTGTGCTTTGAAGACATTTCCAGCTTAACAACTAGAAGGAGAATCAGACAAACAGGAATATCTTTGAACAGGTAGAAATAATCTTGTTGAACCCACTGAGCTAAAGCTTTGTTTATTAGACTTGAGAGACTCCTCATCAAAGAAAATAACTTACACCACAATTTTACAAATCTAGAGGATTATATCAAGGTCAACCAAGTTTCAAGAGGCTTCTAACTGGCATCTTCTCCTGAACAAGTGTTTCCTAACCTCCCTTCTAAACTTCCCTCCAGCTTAAGGCTGTGTCCCTTCATGTTTTGGCTGCCACTTAGCTTAAAGAGACCTTCCTTATCCACTCTAGTTATCCCTTTCAAGCACCTGATGGTCTCTAGCATGTGTACTGTCTCTATCTCCTCCTTGGGGAGTACATATTCAGGGCCCCCACATCTCTTCATATGTATTACCCTGCTGATCCACTGTCCACAATCATCTTTGTTGCCCTCCTCTGGACTGTCTCCAGTAGGTTGACATCATTCTTAGGTATGGCACCAGTGCCTTACTCCATACTCTAGATGTGGCCTCACCAGCAACCTGTACAATGGTAATAGAACCTCCTTTCACCTACTGTGGATTCCTCTGGCTATACAACCCAGCATCCTGTTTGCACTTCCTGCTGCTTTTTGCACTGCATGGAGTGCTTCAAGTAACTAGTAATCATCACTCCCAGATCCTTCTCTTCCTCTGTTTCTTCTACTTGGACCTCTCCCAGGTAAAACTCTGTCCTTGAATTCCCGGAACCAGTGTGCATAACTTTGCATTTTTGGCATTGAAGTCAAGCTGCAAATCCTGGAACACCTCTCAAGTTTTCTCAGGTATTTCTGCAGGTCCTGTATCCCTTTACTATGTCCACCCTCCCACAGAGTTTGGTGTTGTCTGTGAATAGGTACATTTTGCCTTCATGCCATCACAAATGTCACTGATGAAGTCATTGGCAACACTGGTCCAGCACCAAACCCACTAGTGGCTTTGCTGGCACTAGGTAACTCTCTCCCACCACCACCCTCTGGATCCTGTCCCTCAGCCAACTTTCTACCAACCTGAGTATCTTCTCCCTAACCCTGAGATCTGCCAACTTCCTGATTGACCTCTTGTGGGTACAGAGTCAAAGGCCTTTCTGAAGACCAGATAAAGGATGTCCACTGCTAGCTAAGCTCTTCAGCTGGCACATTGATGTGTCCTGGCTTTACAAGCAGCGGATCAGAAAGGTGATTCTGGGTGAGGGCACATATGTGTCATCTTATTAAGGATACTGAAGGATTATCTTTAGGAGTAGTGGAAAAAATGAGGAACAATCTAAAGAAAACAAGAAGAATGGTTAAAAGTTTGGCAGCTGGGTTTAAATGCAAAGAAGTGCAAAATCATGCACATGGAACACAGGAACCTGGGGTCAACTTGCCAACTAGGAGGAGAAGTTATAAAAGTCAAAAAGCAGGAAAGGACCTGAGGGTGATCATTTCTGATTACCTAAAGGTAGCACATCAGTGTAACAAGGCAGTGGGGAGGGCTGGCAGGATGCTAAGATGCACAGGCAGGGGTATCACCAGTGGAAAGAGGTAGGTAATAATACCCTGTATAGGTCACTGGTGAGACCACAACTCAAGTTCTATGTACAGTTCTGGAGGCCGGATCTCTGCAAGAACATAGATAGGGTGGAGGTGGTACAAAGGAGGGCAAACAAAATGGTGTATGGCCTGCATCAAAAGCTCCTACGGGAAAAGGCTTAAGAAATTAAATATGTATTCTAGAGGAAAGGAGGGGGAAGGGGATAATAGAAACCTTCAAATATCTCACAGGTAATGCAAGCTACAAGAAGGAAGCATATTCCAAAGAAAAAAATGCTCAAGGACAAGGGGACATGTTATGAAAATAGAAGAGGAAGACTCAGAGAAAATGGGAGTAAGTACAGTACTTCTTCACGGAGAGGGTGGTGGATGCATGGGATAGTCTCCCAGAGGAGGTGGTGAGGCTGAAATGGTTACAGGATTCAAGAATGCATGGAATAGACACAGAGGGATCTTAAAAGTAAAGGGGGCATGGGAAAGCTGGACAGCAAGTAGGATCTGCAGTGTCGCTGGAGGTAGGGAAAACAGGACAGACTAGGTAGACCAGGAGGTCCTTATCTGCTGACAGCTTCTATGTTTCTATGTTTGGCCCCTGTCCACTGACTAAGTGACTCAATCAAAGAAGTGGCTCATCCCATAAACCTGTGCTGCATGCTGCCTCTCATCCTGGAGACCATTCTTTCTAGATACCCTACCAACCTTTCCTTAAGTATGGTCTCCATGAGCTTGCACATGATTGAGGTCAGACTGACTGGTCTATAATTCCCTGGGTCATCCTTGGGACCTCTGTTATGGAGGGCAATACATGTGCCATTCTCCAATCCTGGTACCATGCTCAACTCCAGAGAACTATTGAATGGGCATGACAGTGCACAAGCTCCTCTTCCTGCTCCCTCAGTACCCTTGGATGTATGCCATCAGGACCTGGTGATTTTTCCACCTTCAGAGCTAGCACCTCCTCCTTTATCACTACATTCATGCTCCTACCACCTCCCTTCTCCCTATAGGCCCTGGTACATCTTTTACCTGGGAAGATGAAGCAGACGTATTTGTTCAGTACCTCAGCCTTTCTCCATTCTCCTCACCCATTCTTCCCTTTCCAAAGCCTTACAAACCTGTCCATTCTGTCTCCTTTTCTCTGTTATGCAATGAAAGAAGACCTCCCAAACCTTTTTATTCCCTTCACTATCTGCACTTCATTTGTGCCTTAGCCTGCCAGACTACTTGCTTGCTACCCTGGCCAATCTCAGGTAATTTTCCTATCATCTCTTTATTGGTCTTTCTGAATTTCATAGAGGATGACCACTTGTCCTCACTGCCTGGGTGACCTCAGAGCTGAATCAACTGGGTGCTTTGGCTCTTGAGTTCTTCTCCTTGAGCCTACTGCACTCCTGTGTGGCAACCGCCATTCCATCTTTAATGATGGACCATGTTTGGTCCACCTCCATATCCACTCTGATGCCTGCCAAGTATCTCTTTAGCACATTACTCATTTTCTGAAGTCCACCCTCTCAAATCCAGGATTTTGGTCTTAGTGGGGATGCTTTTCCTGCCCATATCCAACCTGAACCACACTGTGTAATGGTCATTACCATCTAAGGATCCTTGACCATTATTTCTTGTGCGTGCTCCCCATTCATGAGCACTAGATCAAGGGTTGCCTTCTCCCCGGTGGTGGTCTCTGTGACAGCCTGAGTCAGGAACCCACTCTGCAACCCTTCTTGGATCACCTGACTCCTGGCACATGTTGTGTATGATATGCTCCAATCCACCTTGGGCAGGTTGAAGTCCCCCACTATTATAACCTCTCTCTTCCCTGCAGCTTCCAACATGTGTGAGCTCAGTTCCCTCTCCTTTCCTCTTCCTTGATGGGTGGTTTGTAGACCACAGCCAACCTAACCTTTCTCCCTGTATTGGACTGTAACTGAACCCACAATGCTTCCACCTCCCGTCCTCTCAGCTTCCCTCCTGTATGTTATACCCTTCTTGATATAACCACCACCCCCTTCCCTATCACCCTTTCCCTCCTGTATTGATTATATTCAGGGATCAAGAGGTCCCAGTCATGGTGTGGTGTGGCCCAGGTCTCGGTCGTTGCTGCTCTGTCTACCTTCCCTCAGCTAATCATGCCTGCAGGTCTTCCATTTGTTCCCAAGACTTCACGCATCCAGTGACACTACCTCCACTTTGACTCTAAGCCTCCTTCCCTTCCTTCTCTTCTTTCCCTACACTTCTGCCATCTGTATGCCTACCCACCCCACTGTTGCTAACTGTTACACTTCCCTCCACATCCACCCCTCCCAGATACTTTGGGCTTGCAGGCCCATCACTCCCTTCAATAGTTTAAATTCAGCTCATTGATTATGTAGTCCCTTAGTTTGTCCCAGAATAACCTCAAACCCCTTACTGAGGTATAGCCTATCTGGAGAAAAGAGTGTTTTATTCAACAAGGTCTCCCTTAGTCCCCAATACAAGTGAACCCTTTCTCCCTGCACCAGTTCCTCAGCCAGCCATTGAAGTCATCTATCCCTTTCTTCCTGACTGCTGACTCTGGGAACTGTTATCACCTCTGAAAAAGCTGGAGAACTTATTACCTCCTTGCAGGTCTTTGCAAACTCCCCAAACCTCTCTTGCACTGCCTCCACTTCTGCCACAGCTATGTCATTGGTTCCCAAGTTGATGACTAAGTTTGATCTGGCAAGATTTGGCAATAACCCCATTAAAGGGTCCCCAAATGGCACAAGTTAGACCAGGGAAGAGCTAATCTAACTTGCAGCATTTGGTGCCTCAGGATTGAGAACCCCTATCACTGAGTTGAGAGAATGCCTCAATCACTTTGCACCAAATGATTGGTACACCAGGGGCTTGTGGCATTCTTGGGGCATTGAAAATTGAGGCCAATGCTTTGAAAAACTGGTCTATACTGCAATATTGTAGTTCTCAACGTCTATTTTCTGACCCTCCTAGAATAACCTTTATTCAGTGGCCTATATGCAGCCAGTATGAAGTTATGCTTATGCAACTGTGTTACTTGGTTTTGGCCATTCACAGTCTCTATTCCAGAGGAATTACCACCCTGTAGGGGTACTAAAGGCAAGGAACCCTAGAAGAGGGTTCCACCCTAGAGGTGCTGTGGGACTATTCCCTTGGCTAAAGGTACCTTAGGAAGGATCCCAAGGAGAGAGGCTATGCTGCTGGAGGAAGAGGGGAAGGATGAAGGCAAAAGAAAAAGTGCTTGTGAGAGAGGCTCAGATGAACTGTTTATATGGCACAGGGAGGGAGGGTTGGCTGCTTGTCCACTGAACTACAGGCATAGCCTTCCAATTCAGTGGCCTATGCAGCCAGTATGATGTTATGCATGAGCAACTGTTTTACTTGGTTTTGGCTGTTCACACTTTCTGTTCCAGAGGAATTACCACCCTGCAGGGTACCAAAGGCAAGGAACCCTCAAAAGGGTTCCACCCTTAGAGGTGCAGTGGGACAATTCCTTTGGCTAAAGGTACCTTTGGAAGGATCCTCAGAAAGAAATATAATAGTATGAATCATGTTAGCAATCAGCAGCTGTGAGGCATGGTAGTAGATAAGGCATCAGGCAGCTTGATAACATAATGAGATGCGCAGGTTAGCAATGGCATGAGTATGATGGGTTGCACTGGAGATTGAGGGGCTCCCAAGATGAGAGGGAATGGCAAGTAGGGACACCATCCACCTCCATCTAACAGTGGAACCTAAGAAAAGGAAACTAGGGAACACTAACTATGGCTAACTAACGGTTGTGACCTGAGACATGGAGAAGAGAAAAACATTGAGGAGAAAATCTATGGGATCCAAGACCTAGGTCACCTTCCTCCAGGCTTGGGATGTTTATTTTGTGATGGCTCTGCTGCTGCAGTTTAGAAACCCAATAAAAGAAGGGTGTGGAAAGCTCTTGCTCGATCCCTCTAATGGGAACACCGTGGAAGGTTGTGATAGTGTTTTGCAACATCGGGAAACCAAGGAGGGAGGAGAAGAGCAATGACTGCTGAGGCACTCACCTGACCTACTCACCCAAAACAAACCAGAAGAATCAGAGGCAGTCATAGGGAGAATGCTTGAAGGTGCCTTGCTAGTAGAATACAAAAGCCAAAGGAGATCGCTGTAACCACCCTTCATGGCTAGTCTTAAATTCTACACCAGGAGCTGCTGTCAAGTGTCAAACAGCTAAAGCCAGACCCAGAATGAGGACATTCCAGCTATGGGCCAGGTGAGAAGGACCCTGGCCCGTCATGCACGCTCAAGAATCAGACTTAGAAATGCAGAGTGAGACTGTTGGCTGCAGGAAGGCCCTGTGCAAGGATGGAATGGCTGGCATGCCCAGAAACTGAACAGGAGCTGAATGAGTGTTAAGAGATGGGACCTCACATAGGTCAGATGGTAGTAGCGGCGTTGAGCAATGATTGCATAAGCAATGAGTGGACTACATGTGGGTCAGTAAGGCAGCGTAGCAATGGTTGGACCTGCACGTAGGTCTGCAAAGAAGAGTAGCATTGGTTGACCTGCATGAGGTCGGAGAAGCAGCAATATGAATAGGGCAAGCTAACCAGGCATTCAACGGCCAATGAAAGGGACAAATACTGTGAAGATTTTTTTGCTGCAGCAGCAGGATTAGAACATAAAGTAAGTATGCAATATGGGGCATGACTCCCCAACATCTCCACGTCCCCAGCATAGGAAAACAGGAAAGTGATGGAAGGTGCCGAGACCCACATGCAGATATTAAAACTAGTTTACAGCATCAGCGTAACTCAGCTGACCTCCAGAGCATAATAGCAATGTACAAAAATAAAGAGCAGCATGTGTATCAACTATGAGTTGTAGGATTGATGAACATAGATTGGAGGAGGCAATGCTCTGAAGCAGCTATTGCAAGGCAGTGCAGTGAAACAACAGCAATAAGGTATGTGGTATGAGCTGAAGAAGCAGAATTGAGCTGCATAGGCTAGGATTCAGAGCAAGCCTGAACCAGGTGAAAACAATTAAGGTGCATAGCATGGAAAGCAGCTGTGTGGTATGAGTTGAAACACATGGATAATGACTGCAGTTGCATTGGGAGTAAATAGGAGCAAGTAGCATGAGCTCTGGATTAGCAAGATACAAGGAGTTTAGAAATAGAAGCCCCAAAAAAGCAAAGCAAAAACACGCAAACACAGGGGAACAGGGAAC
Source organism: Neoceratodus forsteri (assembly GCA_016271365.2). Taxonomy (NCBI): domain Eukaryota; kingdom Metazoa; phylum Chordata; order Ceratodontiformes; family Ceratodontidae; genus Neoceratodus; species Neoceratodus forsteri. Next base: position 563,821,578 of record CM057458.1, read on the forward strand.
AAACAACACAAAGAAGCACACAGCCAGAGACAAAATACAAACCAAATGCAGGAGAACAGACAACAGAAGTCCAGCAAAAACAAGCAGAAGCCAAACTAGCAAGAAGGGGGGTAGGTCACAGCCAGCAGCAAAGGACAGACTGACAGAGCCTCTGGCCGCAAAGAAAAGGTGCTTGAGAGAGAGGCTCAGAGAAACTGCTTATATAGCATGGGAAGGGGAGTGTCTGGCTGCTTGCCACTGAACTTAAGGCATAGTCTTCCAATTATGGGGAAGAATTTGAAAGATTTAGCCACTCACAGCCATTTGTTGTCCACAAATAATACTAGACCAAGTTGGCTACCCCAAAACTCAAAGGATTTTTACTTGTGGCAACTGTATGGCATGTCCCCATGGTATTCCAGGAGAAGAATTCTCATGCCCTGATTTAAATATTAGAGTGACCATCCATGAACTGGTAAAGTACAATATGAAACTTGTACCACAAATTTTGTTCTATATGTCATTCTTTGCCCTTGCCCACATATTTATGTGGATGAACCATCAGATTCACCAAAGAACACATATAAGAATATTTTTGAGTTATATGTACAAGAATTTGAATACCTCTCTGGGGAAAATTTTTCTAAAATCATGAAGGAAGTCACAATTTGGCTAGGCTCTTGATTATTATGGCTGTGCTCCTAAGCTGGGGGATGATAGAATGTAGATCTTAATCTTACTACAAAAGGAGGCATAATGGATTTTAAATTAGAAAGCCCTGCAACCTGTAGGTCTCAAAGAAAAGCTAGATTATTTATTTATTTATTTGTGATATCGGAAAGGCCTCTGAGACGAGCTCTTTTACAAAGGTTCCACGTCAGGGTGGACAATAATACAAAACACAAATACAGTAGTTACAGGGTTCAGCGATTAGGCATTAAAGAGTAGTTACATGAGAATTTTCGACAACTCAGAGAAAACAAAGTGACTGTAAGAGATTCAGGCTATATTTAGGATGTTACACTGGTTAGCTCAGCCCTGGAGACCACCAAAATCCATTGATAGACGACGGTTGAGAAAGTGTGTGAGGGGGTTGGGAGGGGCAGTATAAGAGTGGTAAAGAGGATTAATAGCTTACTTGTGCCCTTGGCTAGGCTGGGATGGGCAGGTTTTTCTAGGTTTCCATGCTGGGTGTTACCTAGGGGTGTAGGTTAGTCTTTCAAGTAGGGCCTCAGAAGCAGGTGCATTTTGAGCTAGACATTAGGTGCTGTTTGAGGCCTGTTTTGAACTGAGGCATGCTGTTTGTTTGTAGTTTTGATGGGAGTTCATTTAACCAGAGGAGGGCTCGTAGGAGAAAGTACACTGCCCAAGTGAGGTTCACCGAAATGAGATGGACAGTGCTCCATTCTTCCTCCTTCTGGTGATGTGGGATGAGAGAGAGGCCTTGAGCAGGTTTCCTATGCAGGTAGGGTTTTCCGAGATGCCTTTTTCACAGGAAATAAGTTTGGTATTTGATCCTGTCTTTTAGGTTAAGCCAGTTTATGCGCCTCTACACAGTGCAAGTATGAGTGTATTGATCTGTGCACAGGGTCAGGTGGCATGCCTTATTTAGTGAAATTTGGACCCTGTTGAGTGCTGAGAGTCAGTGGCAGCTCCATAGACCACTAGTCTGTAGTCTATCGTGGAGAGTATGGAGCTGGAGACTGAAATTCGGAGTGCTTCAGGTGAGGGATTTCTTATGTCTATAGAGGACCTTGATCTTTGTATTTACTGATCTGATAAGGAGTCAATATGGTTTGCATAAGTGAGAGAGTCATCAATGGTGACCCCTAGGTACTTAAACAATTGTACCTGCTCAATCTGCTCACCAGCATTATTGGTGATTTTGAGGAAGTGTACCTGCATTTATTGTAGAGGCTGAAATGAAACATGGCCTTGGTTTTCTTGTAGTTCAGTAGCAGCTTTTGCCTACAGAACCAGTCCTCGAGTTTGTTGAAAGAGGTCTGTAGTTCTGTTTGTAGGGCAGCCTGGGAGGTACTGCTGCTCAGCAGCATGCATCGTCCACATACAGGATGAGTTTGGTGTCACAGGCCATGGGTAATTCATTAACAAAGAGGCTAAAAAGCAAGGGTCCTAGAACTGATCCTTGAGGAACTCCTAGGAGTACATCTCTGAGCTGGATAATGTCAGCCCAATTTTGACTCTCTGATTCCTGTGTGGTAGGTAATCATTGACCAATTTAGGGTATTTGGAGCCACTCCCAGTCTTTGGAGCTGGAGTACTAGTAGAGGGTGGTTGACGGTGTTGAAGGCTTTCGTGAGGTCAATGAAGATGGACCCCACTAATTTGCCTTCATCCAGCACTCTGTGCGCATAGTCAGAGTATGCCAGCAGTGCCATGGTGGTACTGTGTTTTTCCTGAAACCATGTTGGTTTGGGCAGAGCAGATTGTACTTGTTGAGGTATTCTGTGAGTTCATTTGCCACAATTTTTTCAGAGCTTTGGATAGTGGGGAGAGGATAGATATTGGCCTATAGTTTGATACCAGTGCCTTATCTCCATTCCTGTGCACTGGAGTTACCAGGGCTTGCTTCCATGCTTCTGGGAATTGAGCTAGGGCCAAGGATTTATTAAATAGCATTGTTATGGGTGTGATTAGAACATCAAGGGTCAGAGATAGTAACTTCATGTCTAGCCCATCACTCCCCAACCTAGTTTTGCCTAGGACTTTTCCTGACCATTGTTTGGGCCTCCTTTGCCCATCACCTTCTTAAAGTAGAAGGCTTGGTGGTTAGCTGTGATCAGGTTGGCACAACCTTGGTCCTCCACCGGCAGAAGGTAGTCTGGGGCAGTACTGCGGACAGGTCAGTAAAGGCCTGGTTAAAGGCACCAGCAATGGCTAGTGGATCTGTGAAGGGTGCATTATTGATATTGAGCATTGTGGATTCAACTTCTGGTCTTTAACAAGGGTGTTCTTGAGGTTGTCCCAAAACCTCTTTCCATCTCCCAAGCATTGTTGAGCTGGGTCCTATGGAAGTTTTTCATGAGCTGGATAAGTTTAGTGCACTGATTTCTAGCAGTTTTGTAACATTGTAGGTCATGCTTACAACCTGAGTTTAAGGCTTTTCCCAAGGCAGTCCCTTTCTTTTAGGAGAGAGAGGAGCTACCATCCAACCAGCTGTTCTCCGCTCACCAAATTTTCCATTTAGTGCGAGAGCATAGATATCACAGATGGAGTTGAATCCTCCATTAAAAAGCTGAGTGCTTGGTCCAACATAGGTGCCTTGTGTATGGGGACCAGTTGTAGACAGACAGAGCCGATTTGAGGGAACCAAGTTTGCCTTTTTCGTAGGACCCTGCTCTTGATGAGGTGTGGTGGGCTTTGGCAAGTTTAGTGGTCCAAAGAAAGGGAGATTGGAGAGTGGTCACTCAGCATGTCCAGGAGAACTCTGAGTTCAGAGAATTGAGATGGTGTGCTAACCTGGACCCAGTCAATTAGGGTGCTGGTACAAGCCTTGTAGTTCTGCCTGGTGGGGTGAGTTACGAGTTGTGTGAGATTATGGAGTGATTAGGTCTCTGGTGGTGTTGCCTCTTTACATAACCAGTTAATGTTAAAGCGCCCTCAAGATGAGTTCTGAGCTCTTTTAGGGTGCTTATTCTTGCATAATCAGAGGAAGGCCTTCCTTGGTTTTTGGTGGGGCAGGTAGGTTATGGGAAGCGGTAATGGTCTTGCCGTTTCCAGGCTCGAATTTTACCACCAGTAGCTCATATTCCTCTGCAACTTTGGAGATGGGGAGGATGGAGCAACTTAGTGAGTTTCTGGCATACAAAAGGCAGCCTTTCTTGCCTATTCTATCGAGTCTAAACATTTGGAATCCTTCAATGGTCACCTCACCATCTTTGATCCTATCTGACAGCCAGATTTCAGTTAGGCAGAGTATACCGGGTGTGAATGATCATCCAGGCCTGGAGTTGCTCGAATTTTGCAGTTAGGCTGCAGATGTTTAGCCATGCTATCTTTAGGCCATTCACTGAGCGGGCTTCCTGCTCCTCTGGGTTGTTGGTCCAGGGTTAGATTATACTAGGTTTTTGTTATGAGCTGAATGTACTGCATTTTCCACCTTGTGCATGTCTCATGCATGCTGTACTGTACTAGTTTACTTATCCAGAAACCTTGAATAGGCCACAGTATCATGTCTTTCTGATGATCAAAATATGCTATATTTTGATTTCCTATAAATTTTAGATAGCACTGATTGAGAGTTATGACATTTGATGCATGGGCTAGGATTCCATACCTTGATTTCCCTAATTTCTCTTTAATTTGTGTGTTTGCATACAAGCCTATTATAGAATCTTGGTTTGTCCTTAATACCTCAGTGATTGTATATATCATTACTTGATTTTGTACTGTTGGCATTATACTGTTTTTCATTATGCAATATGTGAAAATATTTTTTCAGTGCTGTCATTCAGCATCATTGATTTTATGATTTTTTCTGTGTTGATTTAAAAATGCAGTATTTCACCACTGCATGGTAAATTAAGCATTTACAGTATTCTCCTTTCCAATATACCCTAGCTTTTTATATATGTTTTCCACAGTAGAGACACCTCACTTCATGGATTTTATAGTGTTATTATTATTATGTACAGTGAAGCCTCACTAGGATGAAACCCAACTCATGTAATTCTGCAATAGAGTTACTGCAGCAAACAATGCAGTTTCAATGGAGTTAATCCCTTTTGTCAGGCAGGAAACCTGTGACACTGTGCTTCATCCTAATGGGCTTCACTGTATGTATATTTTTACAACTGTGGGTGGAGCCTACAGGAGTATTGCATATACAAAAGGATGATGTCATTTTTCTGTCCATGGAACTGACTGAAGGTGTAAATAGTCTCCTCCATCTTACCCTCCTCCAAGAAATTTTTTCTGTCCTCAAATAAATACGCTTTCATGTTAGTCAGTGGTTGCAATGTACTATTTTCTTTCTTAAATGGGTGGTACAAGAACTGGAACCTGAGTAGTGGGAGGCAGCATAGTTTTTTGGGGGAAGTAAGGTCAACCCCACCTCCACCCAAGAAGCTCCAATAGGTCCATCCCACCTTTTGTTATTCATGTGAGGGGCATGAGGTGGATCTATTATCCTGAAAGAAGACTCACATGTTTGGGATGAGAACCAAGGAACAGCACAACAAGTCTGTGGAGTCCCTGCATTTGGTAAGGACTAGAACAGAAGATACTTAAAATGCCTTCACCCGACTTAAAAACTTGGAACAATGATTATCAGAGTCACCTGGTGTCTCAAAAGGAAAGACTAAGAAGTGACTAAAACTAAGGAAAATAGGCAGCTTTCAGGTATTTCTTAAACATTTACATACTAAAGTTCAGCTTTTGGGATTAATAATATTTGTTTACCATATTCTATCTATATATATAATATGTCTTTTAGTAGTTTAAAATCTTGAAGGCATTGGTTTTAATAATGGATTTAGAAATACATTTTTTTAATTGTCTTTACAGATAACCTTGAAAGCATTGGTGTTACTAATGCATTTAGAAATACATTTTTAATTGTCTTTACAGATAAATCATGCATGTTCATTGAGAGCACATTTTTGGGGGATGGGGTTAAAATTATTTTAACCATGGGCACAGTTCTTGGTAAACACAGTCTGTGATGTGCAAAAAACATATTTATGTGGAGTGTCTTGATATGTATGTTAAATCCTAGTGTGTCCTTCCCTTTGTCTGCTATTAGAAGTTTTTCCTAAATTAGCTTGCTAACTGTATGGTAGTTTTATGACCACTGGGGATCTCCATAACAAATAGTTTTATTGGCTTCTTCCTCCTATGATGCCCCTGTCTCATGTGACAGTCATGTAACCATGCCCTTAGATTTAGCATGTGTACTGCTTTTAAATTAGTTTAGCAACAGCAGAGCCTTGTAACTTTTCTTATCCAGGGAGCACAAATGTCAGCAGTTAGTTTAGCAGATACCTGAGAGCAAGCTAACTGAGGTTTCTGTAAGACAACAGCTACTAAACATCTCTAATTCACTATGTTTGTTTTCTCTGTGCATCAGGTCTAGCTAACAGGAGTGTTTTAACATCAAAAGCACAAATAATGAATTAAAGCTATTTAGCAGCTGTTTTGAGTTCTCAGTTCTCACTTCAATCCAGTGTTTTGTTTCTGCCTAGGCTGTTAGAGGAGTTTTCTAACTTTCCCTGGGTGTTTTATGATGTCTGGGGCTGTCATTCAAGTTTGTTTTATTGCATCTTCTCCAAGTTAGTCTTCACAGCTTACCCTTTGGTTTGATGTCTAATAGCAGGCCAGTGTCTTGTTATAGTGTCTTGATTAGCCACAGCAGAGAAAAACACTGCAGCCAGGATTCACAGTGCTATACTATATACTTTTGGGAAGTTACATGTTTAAACACACACACACGACACCCTAAGCAGAGCACAGCTGGATAAGGTACCAGTGTTTAGGAAACTTACATACTTACTGAGAGTCTAGCAATGTGAATCCTGGCTGGACTATAGGTGTTTACAACAGAATGATAATAACCACATTTGCTTCACTTGCAAATAGGTAGGCATTTGTGTCTAATTTCTGTTTGACTTACTGTAGGTTACATATAGAATCTGAAAAATTCATAGCATGTTGTATTGTGATTCAATGAACTGATAAATGGGATTTTGGTTTCTTTTACAAATTCATTTTTCCTGACCATGGATATACTAAAACAAAAATTCTCAACAAAATGTTTTAAATAAAGAGTTTATCTCACAGCAGCAGAAGAAGCATGTTGGCATTAAAAGATTAGTGGCATGGATGTAGAGGCACCAGTATTTAAGCATGACTTTGGTAGAGGATTAATTGTGACTGGGGTGAGGGAGGGAGTCTTGATATGTGTAGCATAATGGTTTTCTGAAACTTCAACCTGCAATGGGTTAGACTCTGCAGCCATCTGCACAGTATATCACTAAGCCATATGCAGTGTGGTATGGGTAAAACCCAGATCACCAGACCAGGACCAGTGCTGTAAAATCTGCACTGGGCACAGCTTTGCAAATATTGCTGATCAGTGGATCAAATAAATACATGCAAGTAAATAAATAAATACTGTCTTCACCTCTTGCTTCAACTTACCCCAGGAGTATGTTATTACATGATAACACACTTGTAGTGCCTTATTGCTTAACTATGCCCTTTTCTCAATGTACTATACTTTGATTCAGTCAATGTATGCAACAGCCTTCATGTGAACACTCTGGGCTTCTCTTGACTCCTGATGTCTATTTGCTTTAGCTATTGTATATTGTTTGAACTGCTTTGGTCTTCTTGATGTGGTGCCTGTGTGCCTAAACTATGCAATCTGTTTATCTACTGCTACCCATGTATCTCCAGTGAAAGATTGTTATAACTGTCTGCTCTCTGAGCCATTGTTTTGGATTTGTTAACTGTGCTGTCTTTGCATTAATTTCAATGAGCTACCTTTGTAAATGAGCCTCTGACTCAAAGGTTTGTAAATCTGATATTTTTAAATAAATAAATAAATGTTTATGTTTAAGCCCACGAAACACCCTTATCTAGTTAATGCATTCACAGTTGAAGTGGCTTGGCCAGAGCTTGTTTCACTTGTAAGGATGTCCTTTTATGTTAAACTGTTTTCCTGATGCTATATACCTGTACAACATCTTTACTGCATTGTTGTGGTTACTACATTGCAATACAATGATTGATCCCCTCGTAGGCAGATCTCATAGTAGCACTTTCTGCTTTGGGGGCTCCATAATGATATGACAGCTTGGAATTGCTGTATTACAATCAGAGTACAAGTTATTTAATTAATTTGTTTAGACAGTCAGCTGTATGGTGATCCATGACTCCGCATATGGAAGCACTTTGCTCCATTGGCTATTTTAGTGCTTTGATTCACTAGCCTCCTTTCATTCAGGAGCCAATCAAATCATGGATTGTGCAGTTAAAAGCCATGTCAGGATGCCTGACAGCCTTCACCACACTTCCTGATGAAGAGTCAGCATGCCTCAAAATGCGAGGGATTTCTGGTAGTTTACTTCACATTATGTTCACTTTTGAATAAACTACCATTTTATTTAAGTTACCATTGCTGTGTGCTGAATTTTTTTTCTTTTTACTGATAATCAGCTATAGTAGTCTGGTTTTTACTATGAAAAACTTTGCAAATAGGAGACTGTAATGACTTTCTACAAACTGCAAAGCATTTACTGTTTTCTTTCTAATATGTCTTACTCTGAGAACTAGTCTAGCTGATCGAAAAGCAATTCAAGGAATAATTCCCAGAGTTAAGACAAAGAGGAGACCTTAAGTAACTGATTTATAATTATCATCTTTATTAACACAGGTCAATAACTGATGTCTGGGTGTTTGTTGCAGGGGCTATTTGGTGTTTACGGTTAGCATTAATTTTTTACTTAGACCTATGCACATCCTTGGGGAGCGTAACTGTTTTAGATAGAGCATGAGCATATGGGGGGACTGTCCCACATATTCTTACAGCACCTATGCTTGCTGTGCAGTCACTCAGTAGGCTGGATTTTTTTCAACAGTGCTTTTTTCTCTCCAGCCATGCTCATCAGAAAGTTTTATTTTATGGAAAGGGTGATACAGCCATGGAACAGTCTGCCAGAGGATGTAGTGGGAGCAAAGACAATACAAGTTTTCAAGCATGGCTGGGACAGAGTGAAGGGTTTGGTGGTTATTTAGGTCAGTAACAGTATGGAGGGAACAGGTGGTGGACTGAGTGGGACAGAACCCCAAAAGGACAATAGGTGTCAGAACAGATAAGGGACTATGGGCAAACTAAATGGACCTCTGATCTTTTTCTGCCATCACTGTGTATGTTTCTATATTTCTATCTGTCAGGAATACACCCTTTCTAAGGGATATAACCAATTTAGGCCTGCATTCACTGTCCCTCTAGGCCTTGGTAACCCATTAATTACCCCACAGTTTGCTTCCATGGCAGGGACTCTGAGGGAGGGCCACCCCTGTGAGGCAGTCCACTGTGTGGACCAGGAGCCAGTGTCTCAGGTACTAGGTCACATGGGAATCCTCAGAGGCCCAGACTATCATACAGATGGACATGGGTGTTTCATGTCATTCTGGTCCCTCCCACCTGTACCAATGTGACTGCAGCTCTCTGGTGGACTGGCAGGCACACAGAATGTACCTGCAGCAGGAACAGGCTCCTGGCTTCACTGTAGGGTCACTGTGTCACCAGATCTCACATCTGCCAGCCATCCCTGATTGAGGCACACTACCATGTGGCAGCTAATGCAGCCCAGCCTGCCTCCAACACTACATCTCAGATTTTCTCTCAAACCCAAGCCATCTGCATGGCAGCATGATGATACTGCTGCTGGACCAAAAGGTGGCAGTGGTCCAGATTGTTAAAGGAAAATGCACAGGCAAATCTCTGGGATGAACTTATTTCTTTCTCCCTCACTGTTTCTGTCCTCTCTCTTAGATGTAGCAGGTGCAGTTTTCAAGATCAGTTCTGACTGGACACTCAGACCTCATTTTAGTGCTGGGGTTGAGATAAAATGAGTTAAAGCAAATTTGCTAATCTCACAAATCAGTTTGCATATTTTGCTATTTAGTAGGATATTTGCCTTGACAGCTTTGCTTGTAACTTTGCCTTTGGGGTGCATTTGGAAGACGTTTTGTCAAAATGAGGCTACTGGTAACCAACTGTCTGTTGAGGGATTGGAAATACGTAGGTAACTAGGTAACTAGACACCTCCTGTTGGCATATGAAGTGAAGCAGCATAGCAAGTAGTATCAAGGAAATTTATTGCCACTGTCTGGAATTGTAATCCAGATGGAGTCCATACAAGAAGAGGGTATCCTTGACAAGTAAAGTCGGTGAGCAGGCAGGGAGGCTGCAGTATCCAAACTCTAGTAGTATGCCTGAAGATGAGAATCTGTGGTGACGATCGATACATAATGAAAGTCAATGAGTGAGTGACATGGCAGGAAAGGAACAAGGCAGTTTGCTAGGCGAGCCTGCACATGGCCAGTGTGGCACTGAACTAGTGACTCATCAGCCATCGGCCTGTGATGTTGACTAGACAAGGACATCTAAGGCTGCCAGAGAGAGGCCTGCAGGGCAGCAGGAAGATGAGCACCCACGGACAGCCGGTTACATAGGCTCTGTGAGTACTGAATAAGTCTGTTCATTAAATTTGGTCTATGTGAGAGAAGCAGACAAAAGCCACCAGGACGTAGGGTAGCTTAGTGAAGGGGTAGGTGTGCAACATACACAGAAAGAGGGTAATATGTAATGATAACAACCAAGACCCGGAAGGCCAGGGAAGGTAGCGAGTGTGCTTCCACATCCCAGAAGTCTTGTCAGCAGGAATGGTGGAGAATCAATTTTAAGCTATATATGTATGAACAGGTAGAGACGAACACTAGAGTACTCAGACTATCATAGGTCTGAATAGAGGAAGTCCAAAATAAAATCCAAATCCAGTTGCTACTGAGTAGAGCCCACAGATGGCTTTTAAATTAATAAATGTCACGGATGTTGTGGAGAAACAGTAGGTAACAGCTACAAGCAGTGTAAGGTTGCGCCCAAGAGAGCACGTAAGCTGCACAGCATATATTGCGATTCCAAGTTGAGCAGAGGCAGCATAGTAAATGGCAGGCAGCTGCAGAAGTACAAAGAAAAAGTCATGGTTCATTCCTGGCAGTGGGCGGACAGTCCAATCCAGCAAGTGAATCAAGTAGGAAAAGCAGCTGAGGGTTAGGCGCAGGCATGCTAATTCCGAGAGCAGGCAGTGAGGTAGCCGGTGTGGCAGCAGGCTAATGGAAACCCATGTATTTTGGTGGACTGGAGAGAGCTTCAAGCCATGACAGCAAAAGAAAATAGCAGCGAAAGCGCGATGGACTCCAACATGGAACCAGGGCTGCTCGAGGAGGAGAAGAGATAGCAAAGCAAGTGCAGAGGCACTTGAGGGAATGGAGGCAAGTAAGAGAAAGAATCAGGCAGCAGTTGAATTGATCTAGGAACCCCCCCAAAAAAAAAGAAAACAACACGGATGAAGAAAACAAACAGTGATGGGGAAGGGAGACGAAAACCCACAAAATGAAACAAATGGGCAGAACAGACAGGGCGGAGAGAAAAGCACAAGCAAGCAAAGTGAGAAGCCATGGACCAGCGACAGCACAGCAGTGAGTGAGTCTAACTCTAAGCAGAGCAGCAGGGCTCTGCTGCTAAGTAGGTTATGGGGAGGAGCTCTTCCCCATATAACCACAGGCAGAGCCTTCCAAAAAGCTATAGAAGGCACCAGGAAGCACATGAACCGAAGGGTGGGAAAGTGTTTTATGAATACAGGAGGTCTGAGTGAACAGCATGAGGAAATTGTAGAGAAAATACCTGGCCTGTGCAGATCGGATGGGTCCATTTATCCACAATAGGCAACCACATTTATTACGGAACTAGGGAGGCATTGACCAGTGGTTAAGAGGAAGGGTCTAAAAGGAAGAGAAGGGGGAAGCCTGCTATACAATGCAGGCTGGAGGCAGGCTAGTGGAGAAAAGGAGGTTAATACTTCCTAGAGAGGGAGGAGGGGGACAAAGGGGGTAAATGACAACAAAAACGGAGAAGAAGAGGCGGTGAAGGGGATGGACACCCGTAAGTAAAAAATGGGGGGCAGGAAATGAACCTGTCCTGGAAGGAAAAGTAAGAATTGACCCGGTTTACAGCTAGGAGTAGAAAAGGATTGGAACAAGACCTCCTCCGTTCGACGCTTCGGGTGAGAAAAGGACAATTGGAGCATAATCAGAAAGATGACATTTTGAGAATTATTGGAAAATGATAACAAGGTTAATTTAACTTGGATAACTGGAATTGAAATAGCTGAATAAAGAAGGAACTCATTACTGTACATATATGGATATATGGTTGCATAATGAATTTTAATAAAAGGTATTGCTGACTGAGCAACCAAAATACAATATTGGGTGTGGTCTCCTTCTTGGGGATTGGTTTCTGAACAAGAATGGTTGTCATAAAGGACAACACCTTTGTTCCAGGCCAAAGGACCCAGATGGAAAAGGGAGGGGAGGGAGGGAGGAGGGACAAGGTAGAAAAGGAGTGTATTCCAAACAATGTTACTGCCAAATACAGTGATTTCTCTGTAACTTGGAAATTGAGGTGGTCAGTGAACTAAGTCTGCTGTGTGAAAATACCTCCAGCACTCTCTCCTAGGCTGAAGCCATATAGGAGCTGCATTAGATTTTTTCCCTGTGCCTGGAAGCTGACTTAAATTTCAGTTCCTGAGCCTGCTGCTCCAAATCTTGCCCCAGCTCTCAAAACCTGCTCGAAGAGCCCCAGATCAAGATTATCAGCTGCCATAGTAAACCTCTAAGGGTACACGCTACTGCAGCCATTTCCCAGAAACATCACAGTCCATGCCTATTTCAGTTTAGCCCAGCTCCCAGTTACCCTGCTTCTGCAGCAACCCCATAACGGTAAACACTAACGGAGCATATTTCCTTGATAGCAGCACTCACCCACTATTAGAAACCCGACTCAAGGGAGGCTTGCTTACTGGGCACAAAAAGGAATCTCTGCTCTGCTAAGAGATTTCATGGAGGGTCTGCCCCACTGATCCACTGCCCCAGTCCCCACAGCAAGCAGTTTAAACAAAGGACCACACAGTTTAAATGTTACAAGTTTTCAAACTCCAATTATTTGCTGCATGAAATTTCCTGGCCAATTGCAAGGTTACATACCTTAAGCTTTTTACTCCTCCCACTGAAACTGAATATATAAACTCTTCTTTCCTGCAGACCTCCGATTTTAGGGTCACGAGGGCCCCTGGACGAAGCCAGCCCTCCTCTGCTGTCTCGAGACAGGACCACCCCCAGAAAAACCAGGCAGCAGCCGTTGCACAGCAAGAATTTTGGCAGCAGGTGAGTTCTGGCACCATTTTGAATCTCAGACTGCTGTTTTCAATCCAGCCTGCATCTACCACTGCCTGTGTATTTCTACCCCACTGGCGCTGTGCACCAGCTCCCACCATCCCCACCACCGCCTTTGGTGAGCTCCTCCTTTATAGGCTGTAGTCACATGGCGCTGTGCACCAGCCCCACCATCCCCACCACCGCCCTTGGTGAGCTCCTCCTTTATAGGCTGTAGTCACATGACTCTGAAAACCTATCTGCCTATTTTCCCCATTTGCAGCTTATCAGCTGCTGCCACCAGAGGGCTCCAAACAAATTTCAGCCAACTAAATACAAGTTTCAGTCCAGAATGCTGCTGACCACAGCTCTTATTCTCCTCTCCCTGGCCTCTATCCTACTTGCCCCTGCCGCCTCCCAAGCCATGACCCCACTGTCACTGCCCCCAAGGCAAACTCCTCACCCTACTACACTGCCAACACACACTCGCCTGCTCAAGACTTGGGTCCCAGCTATTATGGTCACATTAGTGCCACTATCCTCCCTCCCTCTTTTCATCTGGGACTCCTGGCCTTACACCCCTGCCCGCCACTACCCTCCCATTTCCCCTACTGCACCACCACAACCAGCCCAAACCCCTGCGGTCAAAGTTAAACATATCATCTGCCTCACTTTTGCTCCTGGCTGGGGAACATAGAGGCAAACCCCAGCCCAACCTCCTCAAATACAAATTCCAACTCCCTTTCTTTCCCAAAGACCTCAGTATCCTACACCTAAACACTTTCAGTTTGCTATCTAATATCTCACTGCTGCAACCAATTGCTCAAACACTGCTCCCTGACATACTAGTCATATCCGAAACCTGGCTAAACCTCAACACACAGATGCTGAAGTATCCATACCAGGGTACACAATAATCAGACATGACTCAGCCAGGCAAAAGAGAGGCGGTAGCATGGCTATGTATATCACCAATAGTCACCAGTTCACAATAGTGGACATCCCTTACTTCCTGGACACATAGATTCCACAATCATAAAACTCACACTCCCATGCTCCACCTCCTATCGTGGCAGGCTCATACTGCCTCCCCCGCCAGTCCCCGAGGACATCCTCTCCCATTTGATCTCCTTACAGTCCCTAGCTGGGGGCAGAGCTCCACGCCACCGGTGATTTTAATACAAACTGGCTAGGGCCTGAAAAAGCCCACCTAAAGACCAAAATTAAGGCCCTGAACCTCACCCAACTCATTGCTGATCCCACCAGACTAAACCACAAGTCACAAAATCACTCCTTACTGACTGGGCTCTTACCTCCCACCCCCACAGGATCCTAAGCTTAGACCTACTACCCGATTCCATAAGTGATCATTACATGATTTACTTGATCAGGAAAGTGCACGCCCCACCCCCCCCCAAACACTACATACCAGGTCCCCACAACCCCTCAACCAAGCATCCCTCTTGCTGGTCCTAGGGACGATAAACTGGTCCTTTATCTCAGAAGCATCTCCATTGACACCGCCTTTGAGGCTTTCAGTCCAGTTTCCTAAAAGTCTGGGACAAGCATACCCTCATTTATTGAAAAGAGTTAGAGGCGCACACCTCCCATGAATCACGGCAGATTTAATCAAATTATGCCACACCAGGACCATGCCTGGAAAGTCTACAAGAAGCTGGGCACACAGGAGCCCCTCACTACACATAGATCCCTACAAAATGCTTGCACAAACAGCATCCGCCAAGCCAAAAACTACTCTTCGCTTTTAGTCAATAATATAAATCATCCAACTGATTTTTGAAATCACTATAATCCCTGATCCCCCACTCAATCCCCACCCCTTCACTGTCTGTCCAGGGCTCCCTTATCTCCAATCCCATCGGCGTGGCTGAAGCTTTTAACACCCATTTCTCTAGTTGCACAGAAAAACTCCTGTCCTCCCTCCGCTATACTCCCTGACCCTCCGTCATGCCCCAAACCTACCCACCCTGTCCTGCTGTTCTCTTTCCACCCAGTAACCCAAGCAGAAGTCTTTATGAGCTCCTGAACCCTAACAAAGGCAAATGCCCTACATCCATGGACCAAAGATGCTCTTTCCTATCCGCCCTCAGCAGTCACTCCTCTAGTCGCCCCTTTTAACCTCTTTCTTTTGAGCAAGTTTCTTCACAGCCTGGAAGCAGGCCACCGTTATCCTGCTGCCAAAAGGTGGCGATCCTTCCTCTCCAGGCAATTACAGACCCATCTTCCCTACTCCTATCCTGGCCAAATTAGAGGAATGTCTGGTCCTGTCCCAACTCACTCCTTACTTGGAAGCATCCTCTTCTTCACTCCATTCTAATCGGGCTTCCATAAATCCCACTCCATCATCACCTCCTCTACGTGTCACCGGAGACATTCTCATGAGTATGGACAAAGTCACATCATCACCACGCCCATCTTTAATGACCTAGCCAAGGCTTTTGACACTGCCTCTCACTCCCTACTCCTCTCCAAACTCACAGACGCAGGGCTCTCTAAACCAGCCACAAATTGGTTCCTAAGATCACCTAGTGGGCAGGACCCAAACTGGTCAAACTTGCCTCACACACCTCAAACCTTCTACCAGTCTCAGCTGGCATTCCCCAAGGATCTGTTCTAGGTCCCTACTCTTTTCCGTTTTTCTTAACGACCTCCATCAACCTGCCAACATTCACCTATCTAGATGTATCGAATGACACTGTCCTTTATGCTTCAGGCCCTACAACATCTAGTGTAGCAACCCTCCTCCAGGAAGATTTCTACTCCATCCAGCACTGGTTTAGGTCCAACCAGTTATTCCTAAACGCTAAAAACTGTATCCCAAACTTTTTGGCTCCCAACAAAGACTCTCCCATCAACCCCCCTGCACCCTTTAAAACTCTGGACGGACCCCCTGAGAATTGCACTAGCTTGTATTTAGGTGTCTGGCTTGACCAACACCTAGACTTCTCCTTTCACATCGAATCCCCTGCACAAGAAGCTGCTCCCAAAACTCGTGCTCTATACTGAAACAAAAGCAGCCTCCCCACACAGACTAGGCACGCCACTGTCCAAAAAATGATATGCCTTTCTTGACTCAAGGACATAGTATATACCATAGCTCCCAAGGCTTCATCCTGGCCAGCCTCGACACCCTGTTCCACTCTTTCTGTCACTTTATCCTCTATTGCCCATATTCTCTACACATCACTGCAACCTTTGCAGCTCTCTAACCTGCCGTCCCCTCCATGACCGTAGATTAACAAACTGTGCCAGGTTCACAGCCAAATATTGGTCCCTCTCCCTTCCACCCTACCTGTCCTCTACCCTCTCCTAACAACATCCACCTGCAGTACTCCCTCAGGAACACAGACCCTAGGCTGCTACACATCCTGTTCATGTGTCACAAAAAAACCAGGCCGCTTTTGACTACCGAATCCCTCAAATCTGGAACACCCTACCTGCCCCCATAAGACATGCTCCAAACCCCTACCATGAAACCCTACTCCATGGGTGGCTATACTCCTCCAGCTGCTCCTGTTTCAATTAAATCAACCCTACACTTTTTGGTGTAAATTAAAATTGCTCTTAAGTTGACTACCTCAATTTTCTCTACATTATGTATGTTTACCTCGGTAGTAAGCACTCACAAAATGTTTGTGTCGATGCTTATAGTTCCATTTTTGTACTATATATGAAAACATTTTTCATGTAAATCCATCATGTTTGTAATTGGGTCTCAGCCCCCAGGTCACATCTGGAATCGAGCATGTTGCTCAGTCGTCTTCCTAGTAAAACTAGTAAATAAATAAATAAATAAATAATCATAAATAATAAATAAATAAATATTCCTGGGGCAATGAGGTCACTAGAATAGAGTTGAGCCCCAGAAGGAAAAGGGAGAGGCAAGATGACATCAGCAGAGGGAGGGTAAGAGAGAGAGAGAGAGCAAATGGGGCAGAATGAGGGGAGAGAGAGAGGTGGAACAGAGCCAAGGTAGGGCAAAAAGGGGGTATAAAAGGCTGCACAGGGAAGATCTCCCACTTTTGCTAGGCTAAGTAAGAATTTTCTGTTCTGGCCCACCACCCAGATTAGAAATGAAGGAGAAGAGGAGAAAGGAGGTTAATACTTCTTAGGAGAGGGAGGGGATGAGGGGGTTAGATGACTACAAAAGGAGGAAGAAGAGGAGGTGAATGGGAATGGACACCCCGTGACAAAGAAAGGGAGAAGGAAATGGACCTGCCCCAGGAGGAAAAACTAGAACTGACCCAGGTTTATACCTGGGAGTAGAAAGGATTGGAACAAGACCCTCTGGGTTCAATGCCCAGGGCTAGAAAAAGGACAATTGGAGCATAATCAGAAAGGATGACATTTTGAGAATTATTGGAACATGATAACAAGGTGAATTTAACCTGAATAATTGGAGTTGAAATAGCTGAATAAAGAAGGAACTCAGTATTGTACATATATGGATATATGGTTGTATAATGAATATTAATAAAAGGTATTGCCAACTGAGCAACTAAAATACAATATTGGGTGTGGTCTCCTTCTTGGGGAGCAGTTTCTGGAACAATCATTCCTAACCCTGTAGAACTGGTGGAGGAAGAGCAGGAGGATGATTCTGTGAAACAGCCCACAATAGATCGCCCATTATGTAACAGCCAAGAATGCCTGTAGGAAAGAGAAACCTAAATGATGTCAGTTGTGTGTGATTTGTTTAGAGTGGACAAAGAATCACAGTCCCATGTAATGTGTCTTTTGTAAAGACAGACTGAGACAGGGAAAGTAGGAACATCAACCATGAAAAGGCACTTGCTGCACAGCATCAACAGCGGCACCACCAGGCAGTGCAGCGGCGCTTGCTGCTGATCATAATGATGATGACCAAGGGTAGGAAACATTAGGGCACCTGATATAGAGAAGGAGGAAGACTGTCTTTCAGCAGTTGCCAATGCACAACTCTAACATCTTCCATTTATCAGTTCTTTAGCCACTGACTCCGCACCTCTGAGGAGCAACAAATCTCCAGCCATTTTCAACCCAGGGTGACAAAGTAGTAGCCATCTGTCATCCAGGGAAAAAAACACTCAACTCTCACTGGTCCAGTCCTCTGAAGTGGACCAGAAACATCTGCAAACAGACTTGAGGCAAAACTGAATAAGATCAATTGTGGAATGCTAGTCATCAGCTTGCTCCCACAATGCTGTTTTTCTAATGCTAATGCAAGTTGTTGTGCCAAGGTATCAAATGCTTAATCATACCTACTTTTCCACAGTGGTGCTTCCTGATTTGTATCAGAGTGTCTACAAGATTGTGTCAATGCCTTGAAAGCCATAATTTGTTCTGACCACTCACATCGCCACTGACATGGAAATCAGTGGTCAGACTACTAATTACAAGGCAGTGATTACCCATTGGGTCAGTTTTCCTCTTCATTTTACTTCTCTCTTCCTCCTCTGGGTTAAGTGCCAGCAGCAGCAGTAACCACAAGACACTGGTGTCTCCAACCTCTACAAGCAGGCAGACTATGTATCTGGCATTGACAATGACCATTGTGCAGAAAACTTGTTACACTTCCTTCAACAGAAGTTAGATGAGTAGCTGGCTCCACACTCATTAACACTAGATGTTATACTGTCATATAATACAAAGAACATTATGAAACGATGTGAGGAGGTACCCTAATGTTATGCGAGACTCACTATCCCGACCCTGACCTGCCCGTGCAGTACGTCGACAGGCAGTATCTGATAGTGAGACTCTGGCAATATAAACCCAATGGATATTTACAGGGTAAGGTAGCAGACGTGACGGGTTGCTACCTTGCCCCGCTGATGGTCTAGAAACTGGTTGGATAGGGAGGCTGGCTGAGCTGCCCCAGTGGTGTTGAGGGCTAAACCAGTAGCAGCTTGGCCAGCATGCTCTGGGAGGCCCAAGTTCTGATCCTTGCCGGCCCATTTATTTTATTAACCCCTGTAACTAATTTTGTTTAACTCAGAGGTCTGCTCCCCCTCGGAGTTTATTTTAGTTACAGGTGGTGTGGAGGCAGTGCCCTCAACATGGGGGTTTGGGGGACGATGCCCCCGAATTGCATTTTGTATTTACAACTGATGCCCAACATTGTATTGTCGGGCATCTGATTGATTTGGGATGTATATTTTGAGCTACTAAACTCGGTATCCTGAGACTCATGGTATCAAATTTAGGGATAACGTAGTATATCCTTTGATGATAGGGATTATACACGTTCCATGTTCTACCCACTGTATAAATCTGGTAGTTCAGGGATTCTTAGATAAGGCAGGCACCACTGTGCAGACGTGTAGATCTGGCCAAAAAGTTTAGGGTTATTTTAGGTATTCTGTAAAGGCATGAAAGTTATTACAAAACATTCAGCAGCAGAACCACCTTCTCCTCCATCGCCGAAACAGGATATGACAAGAAGATGGAATTCTACCTATTACCTGATGTAATGGCTGCTAGAATAATAGAAGGCTATCTACCATTATGCTGTAGAGCATGGTATTGGCAAGGAGATGTAAAGATCAGCTCAAGACAGTGGTGCCTGATGGAGACCTCTGCACTGCGCTGAAGCCATTTGAGGAGGCTGTAAGGGTTGTTAGTGCTGATACAGCAGGTCAAAGCCAGATACTCCCC
Source organism: Neoceratodus forsteri (assembly GCA_016271365.2). Taxonomy (NCBI): domain Eukaryota; kingdom Metazoa; phylum Chordata; order Ceratodontiformes; family Ceratodontidae; genus Neoceratodus; species Neoceratodus forsteri. The sequence continues at coordinate 563,841,177 of CM057458.1, forward strand.
TCTTTACCCTCATTAACCTGCAACATCTTCAAATGAAAATTCAGTGTGAGGAAAAGGAGGATACCACTGCTCTCACTCTAGCAGAAAGGAAATAATCATGTTTGTAGAAAGACACACATATTTCATAAATGGAAAAAGATGACCACTGAATCCTGGCCACTCTCTTGGTCTCTCGGTTCAAAGACACATTTGAGACATTCTTGGATGCACAAGAATGCAATATAGATTAGCAGTTCTATAAAGCTTTGCTTATACATCTAGTCTCTGTACGTATAGCACAAAACAAGAAGAAGAACACAAATAGAGCAGAACAATAATAATTATCGTCCCTTGTTGCAATCACACTAACAGACCAAGTGGAGGAGAGGGAAGAAGGAAGATTCCAGTGTGCTTCTACTGCTACTGGACATCACAGGAGTCACTCACTTTTGTCTCAGACAGCCTGCTACTAGTGTTGCTGCCCTGCACCTACCAGATGGACAGTAATTGCAGATGACACACCACTATGGGAACAACTGTCTGACTATGGCTTGATGAAAAGCATGGCAAGTTACTTAACAGTGATGCCTGAGATATCAGCAAATATCATGGTGCAGGATTATCTGGATGAGAAAATGCCACTAGCAGAAAGTGATGAGCCTTTGTTGCACTGGTACCATAAAGACCATTTGGACCTGTTTGACACAGGTAGCTGATGAATACCTCAGTTGCCCTCTGCAAATATTTACTCAGAGAGGACTTTCAGTGCTGCAGGCAATATTGTCACCAACAGGAGAACATAGCTTTCAACCCAAAATGTGCTACTCAGTCTAAAAACTGGACACATCTTTATGCTGCAAATGACGAGATAAAGCACTTGACCATTTCATCGAGACCTTCAATGCAGCATGCAGTATTTATGCTACTCCAAATGGAAAGTCCAAGGATCAAGTAAGACCTGAATCACTACACACCTCATCAAGTGATGAAGCAAAGAGACAACCCTCTGGCACAAAACTAGAAGTACTGGCTCTACAGATAATCAGAACTATAAAACAGCCCAAAATAAATGTACCTGGGCTATTCAACAAGCTAAAAGCCACTTTTTCAAAATGAGCTGGCAAACTCCTTTGGGGACATCCAGGAGTTTTGGGACAATATAAAGATCCTAACTGGAAAACCCAACAAGACACCTCCAACCTTGCCAAATCTAGAAGACACAACAACCAGGACCCCAAAACCATAGCCAACATCTTTATAAGACATTTTCTGACTTAAGTGGTGTATTTTCCAGATTTCCTTGAACCCCTGAGTCCCTCAAACCTAAACAGCAAGCTGCATACCCCTGCAGGCTCTATATCACCTTATTATTTTAAAATTATCTCTCCAGTCAAGGCCTGAAAATACCTCTTTCAAGTCTTAGTTAAAATTTGAATGAGTGGTGGCACACTTGACCTCAAGCTCATTGCCTTCACTCTAGAAGAGGTACTGCACCCTGACCAGAATTATGAACTTTTGGCTTATAACTGGTAAATTCCACAGCTTTGGAAAGTGGCAGTGGTCACCCCTGTTTTAAAAGTGCTGACAGGGCTAGTCACAGCAACTACCAGCCGATCTCCATATTCACCCCACTCTCAAAAGCGTGGAGTTTATTGCCTATGAAAAGATTGTTGACTACCTCGACAAATACCAGTTGTAATGCCCAGAGCAGCATGAATTCAGGAAACAACATAGTACTACAACAGTGCTGGTGGAGTTCACAGGGTACATTCATGCTGCACTTGATGGGGTCTTATGGTGGGGGCAACTTACATTGACCTCACCAAGGCCTTCGACAGAGTCAATCATGTACTGCTACTGAACCAGCTAACCCGATCTGGGTTTTCACCTGATGCTGCAGGGTGGTTCCAGAGCTACCTGACCTAGAGAACGCAACAAGTAAAACCACTGATACCCTCTCAGACTGAATGTCAACACAGGGTCCCCAAGGCTCTGTCTTGTCCCCTGCTATTCAGCCTGTTTCTAAACTACCTCCTCTAGTGTGCCAGGATAAGGTCCTACTGTATGCATATGATGCAGTACTGTACTCCAGCCACGCGGTCCAGAAGCACTGGAAAAGCATATGCAGGCTAATTTCTCCTGGTTGAGGCCTGGTTTCTAGCTCAAAGCTCTTGCTTAATTATAAGAAGACCAGAACAATGCTGTTTGCCTCTCCCACAACTGGCACAGGTCCCATCATATAAAGAAGAAGAAGAAGAAAAAGAAGAAGAATCAGCATTTATATAGAGCTTTTCATACATAGTATCCCAAAGCACTTTACAAGCAATGCTAGACTGGTAGTGAAGTGACTGAATGTGGTGGTAGCCATATCACGCATCATCACACACACAGCCTGGATAATTGCATAAACCGTTTATGGGAAAGGAATGTTGGCCAGGACACTGAGAATGTTCCCTGCTCTTTTGTGAAGAGTGCACTGGGTTCTTTTGCTTCCACCTGGACATTCACCAGGACAACACCAGGATGGGCAGAAGGGACCTCGGTTTTTAATGTCTCATCCGAAGGACAGCACAACCAGCAGTACAGCACCCCCAATACTGCACTCAGATGCCAGTGATTTTTAGGTGCAAGTCCAATCCCGAGAGGGATGAGAACCCATGACCTTCTGGTTCAGGGCGGATGTGCTACCAACTGAGCCACATTGACACCATAAAACAGTAAACAACCACAACACCTCAATAGAAATGGTCCAAAGTTTTAAATATCTTGGGGTCACCCTAGACTGCTCCTTCACATTCTCACAGCTAATAGACCTTGTAGCCAAGGCTGCAAATGTCAAAATGGTCCCGCTTATTTAGGCATAAACACTGCCTAACCGATGAGGCATTAAAACTTGTTGTATGCAGCTCAGTCTTATCCATTTTGACTATGAGCTAGTAGTCTATAGTGCTGCAATGACTCAGGTCTAAAAGAATAAAATTTGCCCAAAACTAAGCTTGTAGGTTTGTTCTAGGTGCACCATGCTTCACTCACACTTCATGGTATCCCTATTCCCAATCCGGTGGAGAAATTGCACTGTAGAATGCAATATCAGGTCTGCCTGCCAGCTAAAAAGTCCACCTTAGGTTTTACACCCCTGGCCCAGAGTCTCATCAGCACTACCAATAAGACTCAACAGACCAGAGGGACTAATAGTCAACCACTGAAAGTCCCTTTCTGCTGCACATCCCAGGGTCAGTGGACTTTTGAGTACTGGGCACCCACTTGGCTTAACTCACTACATGGCAATCTACTGGCTGAACCTAAACTTGAACCCTTCAAATGTAAACTTCACTCCCACCTTGCAACACTTAGTGGGTGTGATTGTAATTTCTAATTTGCTCTACCACTTAAAATCTCCTCTCCATGTGCCTTCTAGTTCTCCCTCTCATTCACCACCCACCCCTTCCTCCTCCACCCATTTCTTCATCCTCTCCCATATTCCTCCCTGTGACTTATCTACTCCCCTCTCCCTTCTCCCTATCATCCCACTCCTAATGACCACATCGAATTTCTCCCTCACTGCAATTCAATTGACAAGGTCCATATGGCTGCTCAGTTCACCACCTACTCTACCTTATCCTTCCTCCCTACTCTACTATACTTCTACACACAGCACACTGCTTCTATTGCTACCAACTCTCTCTCCATAGAAGCTACTCTCCACTTTACACCCTCATTGCCATTGTGCTTATATGCTGCATGTGTTTTGAATGATGTGTCGTTTCAATTTCATAAGTATTGTACATTCATTTTTGTATCCAAGTTGTTTTGAAGTTCTCAGTATTGTATTGTCTATTGCATTGTTGTTGATTTCTGTAGATGTGGGACCTCTGTAAACGAGCTCTTTGCTCAAAGGTATTAATCCTAGAACCTAATAAATAAATAAATAAAAATAAAAAGATGCTCATTTTTTAAAAAGTAACCTGCTCCTTTTACAAAGCCTTTTTGCCATGGTTTATGAATGAGTCTCCTGCACTTCCTGCAGGGCTAACAGAGGAGGATGACTAGATGGATGGGAAGAGCTTTGTGTCCATTATTTTTTTTAACCAGTAGCGTAGACACGCACTGTGCGATACTACACTGTTGTCTTCACTCAGTCTTGTTCAGATTAATGTTTGCTCAATTATTGCCAGGCCTGCACAGGCTGAATTAATAATTTTGGGGACAATGTTGCCAATAAAACCAGTGTGTAGAACAATTAGCCACTGCATAACTGGAAGCCTTGTCCATATGTGAATTGTCCTAATGGGCACACAATTTTTGAACCAGTAGCCACACTACGGGATGCTGCACTGTTGTCTTCATTCAGTCTTGTTTAAATTAATGTTTTCTTAATTTCTGCCAGGCCTGCAGTCCAAATTAATATTTTTTTGGCAATGTTGCAGGTGAAACCAGAATGTACAGCATTTAGCCATGGTATTACCAGAAGCCAATTGTCGGAACCAGTGCCACTCAATGTGACCCACTGCATCATAGAAACATAGAAACATAGAAACATAGAAACATAGAATTTGATGGCAGATAAGGACCACTTGGCCCACCAGTCTGCCCATTTCCCACCTACTGGATAAGCTGCAGATCTAGTTAACCAGCAGCCTACTTCTTTCTACCCCCACCCCAGAATTGCCTTATGACTATCCCATGCATGCTTGAATTCCACCACTGATTTTGACTCCACAACCTTCCTCCTCGAAGGCTATTCCATGCATCCACAACCCTCTAGAAAAAAATACTTCCTTAAATTACCTTTGAGCTGCTCCCTCTATCTTCAAATTGTGCCCTCTTGTTCTTGCGCACCTCTTTTTGAAAGATGCTACCCTCTTGGACTTTGTTGATTCCTTGAGGTACTTGAAAGTTTTATCATGTCCCCCCTCTCCTCCTTTCCTCGAGGCTATACATATTAAGCTCCTTAAGTCTCTCTTCATATGTCCTCCGGTGCAGACCCTGCACACATTTTAGTTGCCCTCCTCTGGACAGCTTCCATCCTGTCTATGTCTTTGCGGAGATTGGGTCTCCAGAACGCATGTTGTTTTGAGTGCTTTGTCAGCACAGTGCATTATGTTATTTTTTTATCCCATTTCCTAATGCTTTTCAATGGTTGAAGGAGAACAAACTAGTTCACCCTTAACAGAACTTTGATGAACTTTATATAGTTCAGTGGCCAAAGTTCACAAGGTTAAACTTCAGAAGATTTGCACAGCCCTAGTTCCGAGCCTGTGGCATGAGCCCAAACCAAATTCACCATTTTACTGGAGCAGAAAGATTTATAGAGCTTGGGCTACCTCCAGCCACCCAAGTGGTGGGGCTGGGAGTCAGTCAGAGATATGGGCATGAGGCCAAGGGACCATGTGGCAGATGCTGTTGTAATGCCAGTTCCTCCAGGAAGGTGGACAATGTGGTTTCAGTATGCCCTACATTCGAGTACTGCAGCAGCAATTTTTCCTAGTTCTTAAAGTTCAGGTCAGTTTGCTGCAGGTTACCACCTCAGTGGGGTGGGGGGACTGCTGCAGGGCTCAGTGCCTCCTGTGTTGGCTGTTGCGGTTGGAAGTCCTCCCCTGACTCCCTTCCTGTTCTCTCCCTGTCTGGCATAGATTCTAAGTAAGTCCCACATGACTTCTGCTGGGATTGAGTCAGTGAGGGTTAGTGTGCTGCTTAAAGTGGGGCTGACCAAGTAGTAATGTTGACATTTTTAATTTTACAGGCAAGGTTTGAGCGAAGTCATGGAATTTGCCTCCGCAAATACTTTCATGAAGTTTTCCTGAACAAAAGGACATTTGTCCATGCTGACTTGAACGTTCAGCTTCACCTTAAGACTTCGCCTTTGCAATGCAAAGGTGAAGCTTAGTGAAAAAGGCTTGGTCGCATGGGACAATTTTCTACAGGTCACATGGTCCCTTCCAAGGGCAGGAGGTGTAGTTTCTCCATTACCAGACAGACTGTGTGAGCTGTGTAATATATGGAAACAACACAGTTTGAATTTAATAGTCGAAAATACTTAATTTTCAGTCTCTTTCTGTTTATTCTTCTGTTCTTCAGTCCCTAATTATTTAATTGTTATTTTGGAATAATTTATTAACCTCTTTTCTTCTGTCTCTCTGTCTGTCTGTCTCTCTCTCTGCTTCCCTTTTTATTTCAGTGCCTCAAATTAACTCAATGGAGCAGCAGGACATTTGTGCAGTCCATGGACCTGGCCACTGGGTGTCCAGACCCATGCTGGGTCCAGAATCATCAGCCTGAATCAGTCACAGTTTTTGGCCAGGGCCTCCCCACCACACCATACCTCAGAGTTAATCAGGCCCCAGTGAAGCAGATTCAGTGGCTCCAGTATTGGGGCATCAGGAGGAGAAGCAGCAGCAGAGCATTAGCAGCAGCCTGATCCCACCCCTGTGGTAACAGTATCATCAGCACCATCCCCACCAAGAAGAAATCTTCCAGAAATACATGAGGGGCCTAAAGTGTAAGTATGAGAAGCCACTCCCTGTATGGGTGCCAATTAATACTGCTAATCTTCTTCAGATAGCATTTTCAACCACTACCAAATCTTGCTCCATGTAACTGTTATAGTTACTTCTTTAACTAGCCTTTTTTCAAAACAGAAAGAGAGCATTAGGAGAACTAGGACAGCACTTATCTGCTTTCTTTCATGTACAGCAAGGTTCTCCATCAGTGTCTCACCAACCACCCTGCTTACCAACTATGCGGATTTTTGCAGAGATGAAGTAGGCATGAGACTGATGCATACATTAAGTATCTCTTAACTACATCATTTATGTTGGGTTAGCATTCTGGAAAAAAAAAGTCTTCATTCAGAGAGCAGCAGCCAAGTCTCCTTTCACTCAGTCATTGTGGCTGGCATCTTGACTCTGTGCATGCTGCAGATCTAACGATTGTACTCAGCTCTTTCGTAGGCAGTTCAAAAGCTTAATTCTAAATGGGAAGCAGCAGCCATCAAATGTGGGAGCATTGAGCATAACCTTTCTAATAGTGAGAAGCCTCACCACAATCATCGATGAACAAAAACATTCTCAGATAAAGTTGATTCTCAACCCTTCTATCTGTAGTCCTGCCAGTTAATATCTCATGGATAAGAAAACATAACAACTGGGAAAATAATCTCAGGAAATGTAATCTTAGAAATGTGGGTTTACCTGATATAGAATCTACAGAGAAAATAACATTGCAATTTGTACAAGACCTCTGTTTCTCAGCTTTGGGCTGTACACCTGAAACCCTTCCCAATTGATTAAAGTCTTTAGACTTGCCAGGTAGGAAAATCTGTTCCAGTTTTTGCCTCCATTACATTTACTTCATCTCTGCAAAAAAAAAAAACACAAAAACCACAACTGTTCTCATCAAGTTTGCTTTTGAAAGTGATTGGGAAGCAGTTAATAAAAAGGCAAGACTGAAAGGTTTGCATAATTTTCTAAACTCCAAGGTATATACTATAAACCCAGACATATGCCCACAGACTCAGGTCAGATGAAACTGCTATTTCTGGTGAAGTGCTGCTAGTAAATGAATGAGAAAACACTCTGAAAAATAGACTGCCAAGCTTTTATTTAATAATGGCCTTCATTTCAGTTGTTTAAATATATCCTTAGGCTGGAAATGTTTGCCTTTTTCTGTCTCTCTACTTAAAAGCTGACTTATAAATGGTTCTCTGATATGTCTTTCTAAAAGAATTGCTACTTCTGTACTTTTCTGTATCTTTCTTTTTCCTTATATAGAAGAGATTTTGTGCTATCATGATTTGTATTAATTTATAATAATGATATGTCTGTAGCTCTAGCCCTCAGTGCCTTAATTTCCAGTGAATTTGCTGACATTTAAAGGCAATTTTTATATCATGGATGCTCTGCTACTGATTTAACCTGTGATTCCATGACCCTGAATAGCACCACTATGAATGCAACCTCAGTCCTGGCTGTTCCCACAGAATTGCAGCCAACACAGATGAAATGTGTGAGTACATTTGAGAATAGGATAGACAGTGATTTATCTTCCTCAACACATTTTTTTTATTTTTATTTTAGTCTTTGGTAACCAGATAAGGCCCACTAGGCACATGTGCCTGTTTTCAGGGTGACCTGGGAGCACTGGCATTAAGTGACTTGCTCAAAGTCGCACAGTATGCAAGTGGAGGTTGTGAGAATCAAACTCATGTCTGGTCTGCTGGATGTGCCAAGCTCATTTCACACCTCATTCCTTTAACCTCTAGGCTATACTGCCAGCCCAAACATGATTTCAAAAATACTTCATTTTATTTATAATAATACTCCGCTTGTCCGGAAAGAGTCTTGGCAGAGATGGCAAAACTGCAGTGCAAGTGTGTGTCTTGTGTAATTATTTGTGGCATGCCTGCTTTTTCCAGCCTCCCTCATGACTCAAGGAAAAAGGATTTAATTTAAACCCTTTCTTTATTTAATAAGTTGTGTGTTCCTCTGTGACTGTGTTTGTGATGGCGTCTGGAATGATTCTCGGCCAGAGACAGGTCAGAAACAGAAGCATCTGTCTTGTGGTGCCTCTCGCTCTCACAGTAGCAACCAGAAGCACACATAGCACTGGATACAAAGGAAAGACATGTTTGGCAACTCTGTCCCATGGCACCATGGTCTGCCAACTACCTTGGAGAAAAATGGAGCAGACAGGAGGAAACCAGAGAACTGGTCAAATGACTAATAAAATGGGTGATTCAGTCTAAAAACCAGACAGGTGGTGAACTTGGTTCAGTGAATCAGTGGAATGTGGGGATGCTTTAGCAAGCAGGACTTGATGGGCTGAGACCAGAGGTGATACTGTTGGTCATTTGCACCTCTTTATATAGATGTTTGGCTGGTCAAACAATCTCATCTCATGCCCAGGCACATACTCAAGTGTTTCCTATCCTGCTGCCAGTCCTCCTTATCCCTGACTCACACATTCATTTTTAATGATCTACTCACAGTGACAGTGAATTAGCTGATGTTTGAGTATAAGAAAATAGTACATTGGTGGGAGGGGAGATGAAGGAACCACATTGTAGTGAATGTGAGGATACAGATACATTTTCAAGAAGTTGTGCATTGATTCCACTCCTGTGTAACAACACAGTTGTGCTGCATTAGGAATTCCAGTCAGACCCCTTCTTCTGATAGCAATACATCAGCACACTGTCATGACGCATTGCAGCCTTACTAAAAAATGACACCACACATGGGCATAATACAAAGAAAAGGTTTATTGGAAGTAGATATCAGCTCTTTAATGCACATGCTATGCTTTAGAAAGGCTATTTAGTCTAGTCTTCAGATTGCAATGTTTTCACTCTCACTTTTTGTTAAAAGGGTCTTTACAGCATGTACTGTATAATTGTGTACCAGTATTTGGTGGAAATGCTGTGTGTTTATCTTTTCTAAAGACATTTTATCAGTATTATACATCAGAGGATTACATATTATTGGACTGTCCTTTTATAAAAGCATTTGTAGGTACTGATTCTCTGGCTCGCACTGCATCAGGAAAATAGCAGGAAACACCTCAAGATAATTTTAGTGACATAGTCAATAATGCAAATATTGCATGAACTCTTTGAGTAATCCTGTTCATTAATAGCACAATTTAAAGGGACACGGTCAATCCCCTTAGGCCTCAAAATGTCCCTATTTTAATAAACATATTTTATGATTGGTCACATTCTGTCAAGATTGTTTATGTAAATGGTAGTTTGATTTTGGTTCCTTTTTGATTTTAAAAAGTGAAAAACAGACTGCCCACCTTGCTGGTGTTACCACACAAAAACATGTTTGTTTACATTCCCTTGATCAACAGCCACTGCATCAATCCCAATCTTGGGAAAACCCCAAATATAGTCTAGCCACTCATGATGCAGTGGGAGGAGAGAAGCCTATTGAATCATGAGTAACTACATCATGTGGGGTGTTCCTAATGTTCAAAAGTGTACAATAATAGTAGATCAATGATTTGAACCAAAACAAGGTTGGATATAATTGCACCATTAGCATGCATTTCAGTTCTCCTAAGAAAAGAAGCAGATAAAACAACCAGCAACATCAATGAATTTTAAAGAACAAAACCAGTCATAAAATGTGGAGTTTTACCTAGAAATAACATGATGCAAAAGTTTAACAGTGTCCTTTTAAAGAAAAGGCCAGTGATGATTTGGAGGATCGATTCACTGACATTTCCTGCTGTGCTTAGACCTCCCCTCAAAAATCAACTTTTAAAATTTGCTTGCAACAGTACAGTTTTGTTACAAAAATCCCAAACCATCCCCTCACACTGTTTGCTTGGGTAAACAAACAAACAAAAAGAAATACAGTAGCATACGGACACTGCCAGCCATTTCCGAAATTTCGGTGATAGTTCCAGAAATATCTCATGATTTCTCCATTTCCACAGTAGGGGCAGCAGAGAGAAACTCTTTAGAAATTTTGCAAAATAGCTGGCAATGTCTGTGGCTACTACTATATGTACAGTATCTATATACACTGATATATCATAGGGAAATGGTCATACCCATATAGTTAGGGTTGAATAGCATGTTTATTGTTAAACCTCAAATTTTGTACTTTAGAAACTTTGCAACCAATCAGTGGATTTGCACAACATTTGGCATGTGCTGCCCTATGGGGTAGATCTCTTGATTTGGCAAGGTTCATTCCGGTTGGCTGTGTGGATTCTGAGATCCAGATAGTGCAAAATCCTTAAATGTTGTCACTTTTTGAAGTTTTTTCCTTATCACCTTGCACATCAATGGTGTGAAGTTTTGTGTGAATTTTTATTGTAGAAACAGCTTGGATAACAGAACTGCCAGCATTTGTTTGGTGAAAAATATTCATCTGTTGCAAAGTTATTCAGTTTTTAAGTTCACATTATTTTCAATGGGAAGATCATTTTCCAGGCTAGAGGTAAAAGTTCAACAAAGGATTTGGCCACAAAAATGATTCTTTTCATGAGGAGCCAATCCTTTTTACCAGAAATATTCTTTTTGTGAGCCGCCATCTTATTTTCTTTTTTTTTCAAATAACAAACCATCATAACACTGTCCAGGGATGTCTTCTACAGAAATCCAAACATGTATCTTGCTCATCAGGAGCTGATGAGCTTCCTGTGTAATTTGTTTACAGCTCCCATGCCCTCCAAACATTTTTTCAACAGTTCAAATCCTTTTTCCAGCCCTATAAGTTCTTTTAGAGTCCTTTTTCGTTCTCATGAAAAGGAACTTGGTTGGTGCAAAAGGACTTATACCTGGTTTCTAGTGGCACCCCAGCTCCCGATCCCGATATTTTCTTAAATAAAATTCCCCATCGGTGTCAGTGATACCCCAACCATTGCATGTCTATCTCTGGTGTCTAATGGCACTCCACCCCTACCAGCCAATGCCATCCCTGTTATTTCTTTTAAGTCCCTTCTGTCTAGTGGCCTCCCCACCCACCAATCACTGTCCCCATTATTATTTTACTTTCCTGGTGCCTAGTGACACCCTCCCACCCACTGACCACAGTCCCCATTATTTTGTTTTATTCTCCAGTGTCTAGTGGCACCCCCCACCCTCTGATCACCATCCCTCTTTCTTCTAATTTCATTCATGGTGTCTAGTGGCACCCCCATCCTGCCATTTCATGCACAGCCCTGAAATAAAGCAAACAGTCCCATAATGATTTTTTAAATAAACCTGTAAAAAGAAACTGGTCCCTTGTTGATCAGCCCTCACACCACCTCCACTCAACCACCACCCCCCACACACCCCCAGTACACCCCTCACTCACCTGATACAGGGCAACTATTGAACTGGCACAGCTGGTGCAGCCATGGCCATCCCACCTTTTCTCCCATTACTAAATGTCACATCATTGTTTATTGCTCATATGCTCACTTGGCATTTGCTAAGGGAATTTTAATTTCTGTTCCTTGCAATTTTCAAAAAAGGAAGGGGGCAATAATGGTTTATGAATTCAGTCTAAGCTGGTAAGGTCTACTGTCTGCCATTGTGCCATCTACTCCCAACATCACTGGTTGTTTTAACATCAGAGTAATAAAACATCAATGTGCCCTTAGTTTGGTGGGGTGCGGTGATGGTCAGTGTGGGAGACAGTTCAACAGTTATTTAATTGGCAGAGTAGGCTACTCAATGTGGAGGTGACTTAGTCTGTGCAGGATTTGAAACATGACAGATGTGACATACATGAGGTGGTGAAATAACAAGTCTATATTGAAAGTTTGGGGTCAAACTATTTATTATTTCCAAAGTTACAAATGTGCGTGAGTGAAATTGCAATGAATGGTCACACTCTGCCATTTTACATTTGACCCCAAATTTTCAACATTGCCTTCCTATGATCCCACCTCATGAACAATATGATTGTCATATGGAAATCCTGCCCAAAAGGTGAATTCACCAATTGACCATAAAATCACCTTTGGGCTAGAGTTGTATAATGACAGTCCTATTGTTCATGAGGTGAGGTCCTAAAAGGCCATGTTTAATATTTAGGGTCAAACTATTAACAAAATGGCTGAGTTATGCATTAAAGTTGAAACCACCATTAAAATATACTGAACTGCATTTACAGTACCTTAGTTTCTCATATTGTAGTTGCGGTTCCAGCAGCAAGATGTGCCCTCGATCAGGAGGGTAGATCTCAAACATAGGAACTCTTCAGGTGAGTGAGGGTAAGTGGGGGTGTCAAGGACAGTGTGGGAGGTGGGTGCACAGTGGGAGGTCGGGTTGGGGTGAGGGTGTGATCGGTGATGGACTTTTTTGACAGGTAAAAAAATAAAAAGACATTGAGGATGGATTTATTTCCAGCATAAAAACAGACATGAGAGGGTGGGGGATGCCACTAATAACCAACGAAAGTGAAAAATGGGCATCAGAGGGTGGGGGTTGTGATGTGGCCAGCTGGTTATGATTGTTCTTTGATATTTGTAATATAAAAATGTAGTGTGTGATTGTCTCCATAAGGCAGCTGTGCCATGGGTCAGGAGTTTTAGTGGAAATAACAGAATATAGTAACCTGACACCCAGGAGGTAATTAAAAGACTAGAGAGCCTTAATTATGGGTCTCCTGTTTATCTGACTTAATTAGAACTGACCCAGCTACCAGGATCCAGGGCTCATAAACTTTATGATGTCTTAGAGGAAAAACATGTTATCTCACCATGGTGCTAAAAGGTTATAAAATATTTTGATTCATTGGGAAAGCAGGAAACCACACAAGATCAAAGGAAAAGCTTGATTAAAGAGTGTCATAATTTAGAAATTAGTTTTTGCTAAAGTCACAGTGTTTAAAATATCTCCTGACAGGAAGATCATTGTTTGTATAATTTATTATATTCTAAAAGGAGGAGCAAGATGACATCATGGAAGGGGTGAGAGAGACACAGTTTAACCTAGGACTGTGTCTGATCTTAGAAACATTTTCTTTTGGACTCTTAAGAAACAAGACCTAACTAAAGCACTGTTTAGAGGTAATACATTTAGATAGAAAAAGTCTAATTGTATGTTGGTAGAAGTTTGTCTGTAGTTGTCTTTGCTTTTCTTTTAAGTGATTGTATGCTTTGTGATATATTGATCTGTATTTACATTTTACATATTTTGTCCATTTTTAAGTAAATCTTTCATTTGAAAGACTGCCTGGGTGTGTCTTCGAAGTTATTTCTTTTGCATGTGACGATGGAGGGTTAAGACTGACAACAATGTTCATAAGCTTGATGGTGTTATCAAACTGGGAAAAAGTAAGAATATACCTAAGGTCTTTATAGAGTTTAAAGGGTTCATTTTGGATAGCTGGTTGGGTGCCCTTAGGTGAAAGAGATCTGACATCCCCGAAGAGCAGATTATCTGAGCCTGTACATTTAGGGTATGCTAGTGAAAGGTTCACAGTTTGAATCCCCTGAACATGAGACTAAATGTGATTCAGACATAAAAGCAGACAGGAGGTTACCCTGTTCTGTTACCTTTTCACATAATGCGCTTGGAGGTTGGCACTGTGTGGGACAGAGGCCTGACCTGCTAAGTGTGTTTGTGACAGATTGGATGGCAGCGGTGCAGATAAGTTTACTTGTACAAGTTTTAACTGTTCAGTGCATCAGCAATACTGTACAGCACACTTACAAAAAGGCAGTGATTTATTTTAAAAAGGAAACAGATCTATGTCATTTTGCTTACAGTCAAGGTCCTATCTGTTTTATTTTTTTCTAAAGTGCAAGTTAGAGTAACCATAGTTAGGAAGAAGATGGCTTCCAACTACAGCGGGCACACTGTAGACTACTTGAAGCAACTGTGAAAAAGACAGAGAAGCCCTGTACAAGGTGAGAGCCACTAAGCAGAACCTTGTGGATGCCCTGATGGCAGCAGATGCTCAAAGCATTGAGTCACAGACTGTGACTGTAAAGTACCAGATCTTGGGTGTGGAGGGTTAGCAGCCAGTGCAGTGTCCAGATCTGGTGAGGAGGACAACAGGGCCAATGCAAGTGAAGGGCCACAGCAGCAGGGAAGATCACCAGCATTCTGGAGCCAAGCAATCAGGCTGCAGAATGAGTTGCACAGAATGGAGCTGGAGTTCCAGGAGAAGAGGGAGTGAGAACAGCGAGAAGCTGACCATGAAGAGTGTGAGTGCCAGTGAGCCACAGAGAGAAGAGGGAGCAAGAACAGAGAGAAGCAGAGCGAGAGATGAGCTGCAGAGGAGAAGAGGAGCATGAACAGTGAGAGGGTGGACTGTGAGGAACATGAGTACCAGAGATGACATGAACTGGGAATTCGACTCCAACCACCAGCACCAGAGCAGGTAAGTTGCTTGGATTTAACTGGAACTACAGGACTGGGTTACAAACTGAATTCCAAATTGATAGGTAAATTTAAAGAGGGGAGGATATGGATGCCTTTTAAATTCCTTTGAAAAGTTTGTATTCAGGCTAAAATTCCTAGAGGGTCCTAGAGCTTCCAGCTATCCCTGCTGCTTACCAGGATAGCTCAGGATGCATTAGGTCAAATGGACAATGAGGACAGTAATGATTACATCAAACTTAGAGCTGCACTTATAAAAAACATGTGATTTAACTGCAGAAACATACAGAGCTAAATTCTGTAAGCTCAGAAGAAGCCCTGATATGAACTACGAGGAGCTGGCCACAAAACAACGTCCATTTTAAAACGTTGGTGGAGGGAATTGAAGCAAACTCTGTAGATAAAATTGAAATGCTATTTTGTTAGAACAGTTTTTGGGCATGCCCAGCAGAGTTGAAAACCTGGCTGGAGGACCAAGATCCCAAAACAGTGCAAGAGGCTGCTGAACTCTGACCACTATGCCAAGAACAGACCTGCTCTGAGAGTGAATGGGCGGGCGTGGATACAAGAGAAAGGAAAGCACCTTCAGGGCAGCTAAAACCCTCACTGCTTCCACCAAAAGCAGTTAGCCCCAGGTTTCAGAGAAAAGTTTTCTCTGAGAAAAGAAAACAAATGTTGGGTCTATAAAGAAATGGGCATATTGTCAGACAGTGTCCCAAACGGACGGGCAATATGCAGACTGTTAGAAAGAAGTGGGTTGTTATGAGTCCCTGAAGAATGCCTGTGAACATGAAGGAACACATGCACCCAGTCACAGTGAAATGGTGTACAGACACAAGGGTTAAGGGACACAGGTGGCATCCCTGACATTGGTAAGGGGGATCAGGTAGAGCCTGGTCAGCTTATAACCAATAAATATGTCACTGTACAAGACTCCACTGGTGAGAAAACATTACCACTCTCTAGTGTTCTCCTAGACTGGGGTGAAACAGGGGAACTGTGCAATAAGTGGCTGTAGCCAAAATGTTAGCAGTTGATGTCATCCTTGGCAACAATCTCAAACAGAGGATGGTGTGTGCAGTTACCAGTATCCAAGTGGCAAGGAAAATTGTAGTTCCCTGGACCCCACAGAAGCCATTACGGACACCACTGGGAGCTGGTTCCCCAGTCTGTGTCTCCTGATATGGAGACTAATGAAAAGGGTTAGAAAGTTCCCCAGTAGCAGTTAATCACACAGCTACAGAGGGTTACTATGAAGAAGGAGGGTGACCGATTGTCAGAGGATTAAGGATGACAGTGATCCTAAGTGCCCCTGATGTTAGTGCTACAGACCCTAGTTTAGAAACTGAAGGGACATGTCCCATGCCTTGGGAATGTGAAAGGGTTTGCAGCTGCTCAGAAAAGTGACCTAGTCTGAGGAGCTGAGGTCTTGGGCGAGACTCTGTGGAGCACAGGAGGTGGCGTAAACATAAGGTTTATTGGGAAAATGGACTGATGTATACTCAGGCTGGGCAGACAGAGGGAGGGTGATAGCAGTCAGCTTGTCATTCCCCAGGGTATCGTGAACAGTTGCTCAAGATTGCACATGATATTCCCTTGTCTGGTCATCTGGAAATTGCACGCTCTACAGCGGTTGGCCCAGAATTTCTATTGGCCCAACTTCAACCAGCAGGTGAAGGAGTATTGCAGGTCTTTTCACCAGTGTCAAGAAATAGGGAATGCAGGTGAGAAAATCCAAGCCATCCTAATTCCATTTGCCCATAGTGGGAGCCATTCCAGATGGTGGGATTGGATATTGTGGGGCCTTAAATACCCTCAGCTCTTCTGAGAAGGATTCATCCTGGCTGTGGTGGATTATGCCACCTGGTACCCAGAGGCAGTTGCCCTTTCCTCACTGAGGACAGACAAAGTGGAAGATGCCTTACAGGGTTTTCTCCTGTGTTGGTTTCCGCTGGGGTTATCACCAATCAAGGGGTTCCTTCATGCTGGACCTGATGAAATGTTTGTGGGAGGTGTGGGGTGGTGCATAGATGCACGACACCTTACCAGCCACAAGCCAATGGGCTTGTGGAAAGATTTAATGGTACCCTGAAGTCACGGCTCCAGGAATTTGCTGAACAGCATGGAGGGACTGGAAACACCTTCCCACCCATTGTTTGCATATAGGGAGGTTCCCCAAGAGTCAACAGGATTCCCCTTCAAACTCTTATAGGGGATGCTGGGTACATGGGCCCCTAGACTTGATCTGGGAGGACTTGGAAGACAAGCATGCCACCCAGGAACTCCCATAGTGGATTACATCCTTAGGTTTAAGGAAAGGCTGAAGGAGCTTATGGGGACAGTCCAGATCAACCTGACAGCTGCCCAACAGAAACAAAAGTGTGGTAAGACCGCAGATCCAGAACTCGCTCAGACACGGTGGGTCAGGAAGTCATCGTCCTTATTCTGGTCCAGAAAGACAAGCTGCAGGCTGAGTGGGCAGGACCATACAAAGTAGTTAGGAAGGTAAATGATGTGAACTATATCTTAGAGTTACCTGACAGAAGACAGACAGAAAAAATGTACCATGTCAACATGATGAAGCCATATGCTAATAGGGCTGACATGGTGTTCTTAGTATATAGTTCTGGAGAGACGGATGAAGAAGACCCCTTCTGGACTTGCTGGAAGAAAGTAAGTAGGAATCCTCTGCAGAGGCAGTTAAACTGTCACCCCAACTGGCCCCGGACAAGATCCAGGAAGTAAGGGAGGTTTAGCAGACTTTGCCCCCCTGTTTAGCATCAAGCTTGGACTAACCCCTTAGCAATGCACACAATGTGGAGACAGGGACACAGATGCCCATATGGCAGACAGCATATCGAGTCAGAGGCTGTCCAAAAGGACATTAGGAGGGAGGTGGATGCTGGATTTGGGGTAATCCAGAGATCCCACAGCCCCTGGGCCTCACCCATAGTGGCCAGATGGCTCTACTCATTTCTGTGTGGACTATCATGGACTGAATGCAGTCAAGTCTGATGCCACAATGCCCCAGACAGACAGACTCCTGGACAAGTTGGGAGGGTGACCTACCTTTCAACTATTGACCTGACAAAAGGGTATTGGCAGGTAGAGTTAATGGACAGAGCTAGGGAGAGGTCAGCCTTCATCACTCTGATAGGCTTATTTGAATTCAAAGTAATGCCTTTTGGAATGAAGAATGCCCAGCCACTTTCAAAGGTTGGTGAACCAGGTGTTAAATGGTCCTGAGAATGCAGCGTGCCACACCTGGATGACATTGCCATCTTTAGTGCCAGCTGGGAGGAACACCTGTCCCATCTTAGGGAAGTGGTGGACAAGATACAGAGGGCTGGGCTCACCGTCAAAGCTGAAAAGTGCCAGGTGGCCATGGCTGAAGTGGCATACCTTGGGCATGTTGTAGGCCACAGACAGCTCCATCCTAACCATATAAAAATAGAAGTGATTGAGGCATGGCCCAGACCAGAAACATAGAATCAGATCAGGAGTTTTCTAGGGACAGCAGCATACTATAGAAATTTGTACCCAATTACAGTGCCCTGGCTGCTCCCTATCTGACCTGGCAAAGAAAAAGAGATGAATAAGAAAATTACGTGAAACCAGCCTGTGAAAAATCTTTACCAGACGGAGGAGGCACTGTGCAGTGCTCCTGTATTGTCAAGTCCTGACTATAGCAGACCCTTTATAGTTCAGATTGATGCCTCAGACATGGGTATTAGGGCAGTACTGAGTCAGACATCCAACTAAAGGAAAGATCACCCTGTAGTGTACCTGAGTAAAATGTTACTTCCCAGGGAGCAGGCATATTGTACTGTGGAAAAAGTGTCTTGCCATAGTGTGGCCCTAAAGAAGTTCAAGCCATACTTATATGGGCAGCATTTTGAGGTACAAATGGACCACAACCCCTGGTTGGCTGACCCAAATGGGAAAAAACTGATGGTAGACTATTAAGATGGATTCTTGCCTTGCAAGGATATGACATGACAATCTTACATAGGTCTGAAGTGACCAGTCAGGACACAGATGGCCTGTCGCATGTTTATGAAAGTGATTTGATTTGGGAAGCTCATCCCATGCAGGTGATAGAGCCCCAAATTCAGTCTAGGTGGGGAGGATTGTGACACTTGGCCAGCTGGTTATGATTGTTCTTTAGTATTTGTAAAATAGAAATGTAGTGTGTGATTGTCTCCATAAGGCAGCTGTGCCATGGGTCAGGTTTTAGTGGAAATAATAGGATATATTAACCTGAAACCAGAAGGTAATTAAAAGACTAGAGAGCCTTAATTAAGGGTCTCCTGTTTTCTGACTTAATTAGAACTGACCCAGCTACCAGGATATAGGGCTCATAAACTTTTATGATGTCTTAGAGGAAAAAAAAACATGTTATCTCATTGTGGTGCTGACATTTTATAAAATCTTTTGATTCCTTGGGAAAGCAGGAAATCACACAAAATCAAAGGAAAGGCTTGATTAAGAGTGTCATAATTTGGGAAATTAGTTTTGCTGAAGTCACAGTATCTAAAATGTCTTCTGACAGGAAGATCCTTGTTTGCATAATTTTATATTCAAAAGGAGGAGCTAGATGACATCATGGGTGGAGAGAGACACAGTTTAACCTAGGACTGTGTTTGATCTTAGAAATATTTTCTTTTGGACTCTTAAGAAACAAGACCTAACTAAAGCACTGTTTAAAAGGTAATACATTTAGATAGAATAAGTCTAACTGTATGTTGGTTGGGGTTTGTCTGTAGTTGTCTTTGTTTTCTTTTAAGTGATTGTATGCTTTGTGATATATTGTTCTACATTTACATTTTACATATTTTTATCCATTTTAAGTAAATCTTTAATTTAAAAGACTGCCTGGGTGTGTCTTCAAAGTTCTTTCTTTAGCATGTGACATATAGAGGTTAAGACTGACAAAACTGTTCCTAAGCTTGATGGTGTTATCAAGCTGGAACAGGAGGGTTACCCTGTTCTGTTACCTGTTCACAATACTGCACTTGGAAGTTGGCACTGAGGGAGCAGAGGGCCTGCCCTGCTGGTGTGTTTTGTAACGGGGTAACACTAGACATTATGGATGAAGCCAGGAGGTGGTGGGTGCCACTAGACACCAGGAAATAAAAAATAACTCTGGGCACAGTGATTGGAGGGTAGGGGGTACCACTAGGCACCATGGTATTAAAAATAAAACAGAGGACCATGATTGGAGGGTGGGGTGCCACTAGACACCAGGTAAATAAAAATAACTGTGGAGACAGTGATCAGAGGGTGAGGGTGCCACTAGACACCAGGAATGAAAGTAAACAAAGTAAAAGTAAGAAAACAGGGGCTATAAGAGAACAGGGGAGGGGAGGACAGTAGACTGCAGGAGATGTGACAGTTCAAACTGTCATAGACCTTTACTGTTCGAAGTCTTTACAGTTTCAACAGTAAATCTTGAACTGTAAAGAACTTCAAACAGTTATTCTCTGATATATTGATCCTTACAAAGTGATGGGTGGAATGATTCTAGCCCCAAAACACATACTCAACAAGAAGATTTTGAAATAATAAAATAATGTTGCTGAGCAATTGGAAAAAAGTGGTGTATGTTCCTGTTTTGTACCACTTCGTAGCTCAAAAACCATGCAAGATGCCATCACAAAACTTTCCACATCTTGCAGTATTTACAGGGTGACCAAGCATGCCAAATTTCAGGCTATTTTGTTAAAAACTGCCAAAGTTATTAAGGTACAAAATGTTGAATTTACCACAGAACTGCCTATACAACCCTAACTACAGTATAGGGCATCTGCTCTATATTGACCTAATTTCCTTGTTATAGCCTTACCTGACAAAGTCTACTTTGCTGGACTGCATCTTGCTTTATACCCTGCTGTTTTATTCCTTCTGGTTTAAATGATGTTTTTCACCATTCATTTATTGTTCAATCCTCCCCCTCCCAGCATCCATGCCATGCTGATGTTATCCTTGTTTAGCTCTTATGTTTGACAATGTCTGCTGTTTTTTAACTGTAATACTGCTGAATTGTATAACAATTTCTACTGTTTTTGACTGCAGTACTGCTGAATGTCTCTGTTGTTACTGTTCTTATTATTATAATTTTGCTGTTCTACCAATTGTAACCTCTTCATTACTTGTTATATGCTACTTTTACCAATTTTAAATATCCTTATCACTTGTTATAATTGCTGTTCTCGGGGATCACGTGATGTACCTGTTCGACTAGCAGCACCACAAGCAGCTCCTGCCCAGAAATCAACCTTTTCAGTGGAAAGAATACAAAATCTTGACTTTCTCTTTACCTACCGATCACTTCAGTCTTCAGATCAGCTCCTGCAAGATTAAAGATGAAGTCTCTCAGAAAAGAAACAGTTTTGAAGGATAATCTCAGGTATGAATTTCCGGCCCCTATTGCAGCGATAGGCGGAAATCACTGCCAGGTGCCTCCGACAAACACTCCCATAATCACCGAGAAGGGCCAAAAAGATCAAAAGGCTACACGGAGCATCCTCTAAAATACCGCCATGACTGCAACATCTGCCTCTTCACCTCTCACCAAGGAAACATTTCTAGAAGAGCTGCATCCTTTTAAGCTTGCACTACAGGAAATCACATCAGAATTGAAAAATATTAGAGGGACTTACAGACACCAATCGAGAATCGCTGATACTACTGCTCAGTCTCTTCATTAGAAGGCTGGAAAGCTAAAACAGATCCTGAGATTACCACATTAAGACAACGCTTCACAAAATGGAAAGTAAACTAGAGGACTTGGAAGGCCGAAGCTGAAGAAATAACATTATAATCTTCCGCCTTCCTGAAGAAATAGAGGTTTGGCACCATTCTCTTCTTGCAAAAGATGCTCACTAAGATAGCAGGGCCCTCTCTAACAATACTACCTACATTATAGAGAGGGACCACCACTCTTGAGACCAAAACCTGCCTCTGGCAAACCACCTTGACCACTAATAATAAAATTCCTGAACTATCTGGACAAAACTTACGTTTTGGGAAGGTCATAGATCTGCAACAAGTGCTTTGGGAAGGGAAAAACTCCATTTTGCACAGGATTTGCCTGCTACAGTCCGACAATGCAGGGCAGAATATCACCTTTTAGTCTCTAAGCTCATAGCTGCAAGCATTAAATATAGAGTCCAGTAGCCATCGTGATTTGCTGTGTCTGTGTCTGGATCCTGGCATAATTTGATACAGCACAACAAGCCCCTGTATCAACTTTCACCAATCGCTACTTCAGATCTCTTTACCCTCACTGAGAAGATTACTGGAATAAAAAGAGATTACTCATATGGAAGTTTTCTCTCAGTCTGAATGTGCAATTCTCTATTGGGCCATATAGTAATGTTACACTACAGCCACTAGAGTGCAACACAACACTGCATTGACAGGCTTATGGATTTTTCCTTCTCTTTCCCCACTGTGAAGAGTCAGGACTTATATTCAGGATTACATTTGTTGTGCAATTAAGAATTAGCTTATTATTTAACTTCTAACTAGGGTCTGAAGATGTAAATAAGTTATAATTGATGAAAAATGGTTCATCCTTGCTGGGGCTTATGATAAAAGCCTCACTCAACTCTAAGAGGATACAATCTTAATAGTTATTGATGGAAGGGTTGTTTATGTTCTCTCTTTCTACCTTTTCTTCATTAAATATGTTTTGACTGTTTATTGGAGCAGGAGTTGAACAGCGGTTGTTAGTGGGTTGTAGGGCATCATGGGCTATAAAAGAGGTGGGGCTGCTGCAATTAATACATGTGCATATTTTTGATCTTAAGTTTTGTTATGCTAAACTCCATTTGGCTAAGTTTAAGTATTGGCAGAGCATTATCGCAGCTGAAAGAAGGCTTCTTCTGTTCTGCTGTGGCTAAAGGAAAGGGGATATAGAGATGGGTAAGGTTTTAGGTTGGGGAGATACTGGGGTTTCTGATCTTATTTACTAGTGAGTCTTTTGTTTGGGTACTGGATGTCCTTATATAGGATGGGATAGGGAGGGATAATGGTACACACACTATTTCTTATGTGGTTTAAATTGTGGAGAATATGTTATGATTGTGCTGAACATTTTCTAATAGAACTATATACTGGTTAGATTTGTATGACAATGTATAAAATATGTTCCTGGAATGTGAAAGGTGCCCAATCTCAGCAAAGAGAATAAAAATACTTTACGTTTACAAAAATTAGAGGTGGACATTGTGCTTCTTCAAGACACTCACTTGCTTTCCTCCCAGGCACTTCTTTTAGAAGAACCTGGGTGGGCCAAGATTTTGGAACAGTGCCAAACTCCGTAGTGGTGGAGTAGCTATTCTCATAGCCCATAGATTACCTTTTCATCTGCTAGATACAATAGTAGACTCACAACATAGATTTATTCTTATTAAAGCCTTAATTGGTCACTCTGAAATTATACTTGGCTCAGTCTATGGTCCAACAAGAGATGATCCTGTGTTTTTACTAGACTTATGGAACACTTAATACTGTGGTCAAATTACCCTCTGTTGCTTGGAGGTGACTGGAACCTGGCTTTTGTAATATTTTAGATCGGTCCGGTGCCAACACCTCCTCCCTCTCCCAGGCACAGCTAGCCATCTGAGAACTGATGGACACTCTGGGCTTAATCGATCCTTGAGGGCTCTTTTCCCTCTAGAAAGAATTCTCTTTCCACTCAATTCCCACAACTCTATTTTCAGGATAGATTATTTTTGATGGATATTGGACACCTTTCTTCAGTTACATCTTGTTTGTATCTTTCAAGGTTATTTGGACCACCACCCACTTTGCTACACTGGGGTCCAGGTCTCACTACAGTTGAAATAAAGTATGGCGGTTTAACCATCAATTGCTGAAATCAAAAAACTCCAATCCCACCTCAAAACTTCCTCTCAACCTTTATTAACAATAACGCACCCTCCATGCCTAAACTAGATATTCTCTGGGGACAATTAAAGTGCATTCTTAGGAGCGAGACAATTAGATTAGCCACCATTAGAAAAAATAACCTCACAGGTAACATCTCATCTTCTCCAAGAGGTATGATCTGTGGAGTTATCACTTCCTCCCCACCCAAACCACCCCTACTAATTTGGAAATTCTCAGGGATCGCTATAATTCTCTATTGACAGATAAAGCTGAATATCTTCTCCAAAATCTAAGGTTCAGTATTTTGATCAGGAGACAAAGGAGGCAAACTTCTTGCCCTTCATCTAAGAGCCCAAACTGCAGACAAGATAATACCTTCCATTTATAATGCAGCTGGTCTCATAGTTACCTCTCCTCAAGATATTCTCCTTCATTTTCAGCAGTACTACTCCGATTTGTACTCCCGCCCCTATACTCCATTTAATTCCCTAGAAGTGGAACACTTCCTACAAGACATAACACTTCCTTCCTTAGACAACCAACAAGTTGAACATTTAAAGGCCCTCTCCTGGTGTCTGAAATATACTCTGCTATTGATGCATTACCACTGAAAAAACTCCAGGACCGGACGGATATACTGTAGAATTTTATAAGGCATATAAAAAACAATTAGCTCCTATTCTCTTAGACACCTATAATTATATCTATGAACATGTCATTTCAAATTATTCCCTCTCAGAAACCACAATTGTAGTCCTCCATAAACCAGGGAAAGACCCCTTTTGTCACTAATTATTGTCCTATTTCTTAATAAATGTTGATTTCAAAATACTAGCAAGATTTTGGCCAATAGACTGGCAAAAGTATGGCAATGCCTAATAAGCCCAGTGCAGGTAGGATCTGTGGCTAATAGGCACTCCTCGGATCATATCACGGAAGCTCAGCCACCTTATTTCTGCATCCAGGAACTCCTCGGTACCTGCTGCCCTGGTGTCCCTGGATGCAGAAACTTTGTCGTGTCATGGGACTATTTGTTTATCTCATGCCCAAGTACCGTATCCCCAACAATTTTATTCAATGGGTAAAGGTTCTGTACACTCAGCCTATGGCCCATGTTCTCTGCAATGGCATGCTTTCTAATGCCATAGTCTTGAGCCAGGACACCAGACAGGGTTATCCTCTACCCCTTTTTATTTAATCACTACCTAGAACCACTCATTCGCTATATCAACACCTCCCCTTCAATTCAAGGTTTCATTGTTGGCCCCAACAGTACAAGTTGTCAGTCTATGCAGATGATATACTACTTCACACCTCATACCCTTCTACTCAATAAAGTCTGCTTTATCTGTTATTGAACAATTTGGAAAATTCTCCATTTATAAACTTAATATAACCAAAACAAGTGATGCCTTTAAATAAATATACTTTTCCTTGGAAAGTGTCCCAGTTGGGCCTAAAATGGGTTAAAGATAATATGAAATACTTGGAGATTTACCTCTCTACTTATAATTCACAAATAAAACACAATAATCTAGATAAAACTCTAACCCAAATTAGTAAGGATCTTAATCATTGGGTGGCATTTCCTCTATCTTTGTGGGAAAATTAATATAATAAAATGAATGTTCTTCCCGGTTATACCCCTTTATATGACTAATCTTTCTCCCCTAAATCCTGGTTTCTCCAGGTGAATCACATAATATCTAATTTTATTTGGGGTAAAAAAAACTAGAAGAGCGATTGCAAAACTCCAGCTTAGCAAAGTTAATGGTGGACTGCAACTACCGGACCTTCTTCTTTACTATTGCTCGATCACATGTTCGGTATTATTCTGATGGACTCAAGAGATGTCGGCTGAGGTCTATCAGACTTATGTCCATAATGGCTTCAGACTGAAAGCACACTATGTTCTTTCCTTGGAATAGACATAGGTACTCTTATTATGCTGCACCTAAGAATATTCCCAGAGATTTACTCTGTACGCCCATCAAGACCACTCTCGGGTCTACACTATGATAAATGCCAAGCTTCATTTATCTCTAGAAAAAGATACTTCACAATCAGTTCTCAGAAATCATAATTTTAAGATCGACGGTAAACCTCTAAGTAAAAAATTCTGGCTCTTTTACTCCAAAATTAAAGTGGCTAGTCTTTTAAGTGACCAACGATTGTTGACATTCCATGAGTGAGAAATAAATATCAAGTATCTGCTGATTATGTTTTTAGATATCTTCAATTATCCCATATGCTTCACTCACATTTTGGGCTGAGATCCTGGAACCAATATCTATCGGGCCACTGTTAACAAACTATCTCATCACCTCCTACATCGCATTTCATCTCCTACTTCTATCATCTCATGAGAGAATATCTGAGTTGCAAATTGCCATCCATAATATGTGTGGGACCAAATATTGCCTATTTCTTCCCAGGAGAGATCCTAATCTAATATTTGGCAGCATCTCTATCAAGATGTGAGGTGGGATAGATATTGTTTACTACAATTTTTGTCATCCATCATTTATATTATACCCCAGCTAAACTACATAAAATAGGGCTACTCTCTTCCAACTTATGCTCCTGATGTGAGACATTGCCGGTAATTTTTGCATATACTATAGAATGTAACAAGGTTTTACCCTTTTGGGCTGCTATCAAAGCTAACTTAGACCCCCTGTTGGGTCTCTCTGATGCATTTATACCTGAAATTTGTATTTTGGGTAACTATGGATCGGTACTACTGGGGAAACAATGCAAACATATGGCTATGATATCCTTATACGCTAAAGAAATTATCATATGACACTGGCTTGACCAAACAGTACATTCCAGAGCCGAATGGATTAAGGAAGTTCTCTTTGCCTTACAGGCAGAAAAGATTATAGCCCAGATGTCTGACAGACTCCATTATTATAATGAAGTATGGCCCCTCTGCATACCTTAGTAACAGTCTAATTATTTTAATGTAATATTTGTTTCTGATAATTTGGATATTTGACCATGGATACATAACTCACCTTATTACTTTAAATGAGGGTGTGTAGCGGGGGTGGTGGTGTGGGGGTTGAAGGTAGGGTGGGTAGGCTGGAGGGAGGAAGGAGGAGGGTAGAGTATGTAAGATCAGTTGTGTTATATTACTACCAATGTATTAATTTTTTATTACTCCAATACTCCAGATAGAAAATAGTTTCAAATTGTAGATTGTAGAAATCTGAAGGAGAATCTTGACACAATATATGTATGTAATTTTGTTTTCTCTCCTTTCTCTATACAACTGTAATCACAAGTATGCTCTTTGTAGTAGCAAAATATATAAACCAATAAAGTTTATTCAATGGAAAAAAATTTGCTGTTCTCACCTACTGTAAGTCTGCCACCTACTCACTGAGTTTGCTCCACTGTATCTCTTCATGTCAATTGTTACTCTGCACCCTACCCCACTGTTATCCTTTCTGATGTGGAACCTTTTAAAAGACCCTGGTTCAAGGTATTTGTAATCCTAATAATGAATGAATGAATAAATAAATAAATAATAAATAAATAAATAAATAAAATAGATATCTAACACACGAAGAGAGATTTGCTGGGTGTAGTAGGGGGAGCATTGGTGGTAAGCGGACGGCCATGACAAGGCCCTCCTCTACGTGTCCAAGTTACAAGACAGCATTATTACTGTAACACTTTTCCTCTGGGGTGGAAGTAGTTTTGTTATTTCAGCTTTAGTTGAATGCCTAGAAAGAACAGAAACACCTCCATGAAGGCAGCAGTGACTGTATCTCTGGAGGCACAGCTATGAGAAATGTAACAGAAGAATGGCTGCAAGTGGCTTGAATCTTGCCTGAAGGGGACCAGCACTCTGAAGGGAGTAAGGCATTAGAGAAGCACAAGTGACCAGAAAATGAGCCAGCAGCACCTCCTGCAAAGTACTCAGGAAACCCCAGGAAAGTAAGACCAAGCCAGGGGGTTCCAGAGTTATCACATGATGAATTAGGAATACAGTTTTATGGGTTTTGGTGGACCTCCTCTTGGGATGCTCTACTGGCCAAACCCTAAGGAAGCACCTAAGAAATGGGCCCTTGAGGTTTGGATTCAGACATAGAGGAGGTTGGGGCTCCTTTCCACCCATGGAGAACTGGCAATGGTGGACCCAGCACCACTGGGCACCATAACAAAACAGCTGTAGGGTGTAAAACCATCCACTATGGATGAGAAGCTGGACAAACTCATGCACATTATGACTGGGTTCACCACTTCAGTCCAGAGCCAGCAGTAGGGGGACAGAGTAGTCCAGGTGGTCACAATCACTCTGAGTGC
The DNA here is from genome assembly GCA_016271365.2 of Neoceratodus forsteri. NCBI lineage: Eukaryota > Metazoa > Chordata > Ceratodontiformes > Ceratodontidae > Neoceratodus > Neoceratodus forsteri. The sequence goes on from CM057458.1 coordinate 563,869,201, forward strand.
CAGTGAAGTGCTGAAGCCAGTGGCTGCAAGAGCAGCTCTGCTCACTATGTCAGCATGGTGAAGACTTCTGGTTCCCACTTGATGGATGTGGTCCAGCAACAGACCCAGATCCGGCATATGTAGATATGTTTTCCTTGCTCAACCACCTAGGTGAGCAGGAAGACAACAAAGAGAAGTAGGAGGACCAGGAGATGAAGGTTAAGCTGAATGCACCTTAAACAATTGGCTGGCAAGTTTCATTGTTTTCGTTAGCATCATATCTCAAATGGCCCTGAAAAAGCATAGATCTGTTTAATTACTTGAACATGATTATGTTGGTGCACAGTTGTAGGGGTAGGATGACATGGTTAGAATATGACGAGGAATTGGTGGCAGATGCAGACAGACATGTTGCTTGATTGAGTAGTCTTGATGCCTCTCCTGGAGAAAGCACTGCATAGAGGAGAAGTCATCCATGCAGACAGTAGATTGCCAGTAGGACACCCCATGACCACAGTCACAGTGGTCTGACTATGCTGCACCCCACTCTAAGACATGCTTCAACAGGGGGAATTGTTCCAACAGCTGCTGCAGGTTTCTGCATTAATGTATTGTTGAGGACAGCATCACCTCCCTCATACATTGCACCTCCCTGAAGCCCCAGAAAGTAGGCAGCCACCCCTTTTGCAAAAATTCAACAAATGTATGGAGATGCCTACCCACCCTGGTAAGGATGGACATGTTTAGACCATGGCTGTACCAATACTCAGACTGAAAAGTGGCCCACCAACTTGAGGAAGGTTTCCCAGCAGGTTTCAGAATCCAGTACACTGGCCTTCGCTAGGTGTATGAGACAGAGAACTTGAACTCAACAAGAGACTGAATGTAAGTGGTCCAGAACAAATTAGGAAAGGAGAGATGGCAGGGTAGTGTGAGCAGCCTGTACTCTTCCCCTCCCTGCCAAATCTCAGGGTATCTCCAGCTGGTCTGGTTCCCAAGAAAGCACTGGGGGATTATCAACCACCTGTTGCACCCTGAGGAGATTCAGTTAATGACCAAATTGATCCCCCACTTCACAATGGTTCAATATGCATCATTCGACAAGGGCAGTTGAGGCCATACAGTCACCAGGGTCATACTCCACTGATGACAAAGGCAGGTATAGAGTCAGCTCTTCCAGCTGCAGCCAGTATACCTGTCCCATTATGACGCATCGGGGATGAAATTCAAGGACAATGCTATATGGACAGTTGCATGCCCATGGGTTGCTGTATAGTCTGTGTGATGGTCAAAGGTTTCAGCACTTTCCTTCAGTGGGTGACAGCCCAGAAATTAGGAACTTGAGCATTGTTACTATCTCAATGACTTCTTGTTTGTAGGTCCAGAGCACTCTCTGGTCTGTGGGCAAACTCTGGACACATTCATTGAATTATGTGAACTATTTAATGTGCTTGACTCCAGAAAAGTCACTAAAGTTGCTAAAGCACTGAGCTCATTAATAGCATTCCTGGGCATAGACATTGATGGGGTGCAGCAGGATGTTGCTTGCATCATGAGAAATAGATGTCTTGAGGGTACTCTTGAGCAAGATCATAGCAGCAAGAAAGATAACCCTGTATGACTTGCAACAAATAGTGGGGCACTTCAACTTTAAGACAAGGAAGGGGTCACCCATGGGCAGTGTGGTGTGCAGGGTTAAAAATTATTCCAAAAATGAGAATGTCTCATTCTCACAGTGCCTAAGCAGAAGGACAAGATACACAAGCAACACAAATGGCAGTATAAAATAATTATTGTACTCACACTCACAAATGGTGAGATGCTTGTCTTACTGCTAAGGTGCATTACACAGAAACATAGAAACATAGAAGTTGGATGGAAGATAAGGACCGCAAGGCCCATCCAGTCTGCCCATTTCTTTTCTACCTTATGAATGTGCCCTAGGCCTTACTCTTTCAATGGCCTATCTATTCATACTCATCTGTATTGCTCCCATTCCCACACTGTACCACAACATATCCAATGGTGTTTCATGCCCCAAATGTCACTTTACCAAGGGTAGTAATTGCTACTTTATATGCTTTTTATGTCTCTTAAGTGTAACATACTCACTACTTTCAAGGACCCTATGCCTATGCACTATGTGTATGTGCCATGGAAACCGGGCTTGTGAGCATGAATATGCATGAATGCCATGCAGCAGGATCCCACAGACCCCCAGTGGCATTCATGAAGGGTGGCAAGTCAGGTACTCTTCAGAATCCCTGGCCTCATGGTCAGCAATGTGCTGAGGCAGGCTGGGGTTATGCCGAGCCTTCCCACTCACGACCATTCACAAAGGTGCAAGTGCTGGCCCCAGGGGTGGTAAGGAGTGCAGGTTATGGCAGGAGGACTATGCCATAAATGCTGTACATGGCAATGCACTCACAGACCCCCCACCCAGTCCAGGCTGCCAGGCGCCATCCCTCTGCCCCAACAGCAGACCCACTCCTGTCCCATATGTCAGCCCCCACATTCATAACTGGTCCAGTGGGCACAGCATCTGCATGCATAATTTTATATACCTCACCTTTGATGGATATCATTTTCAATGTCAGGTGGAGCTGTGAGATAAAGACACTCACACCATGCAAGGTAAACCTCACAATCAACATTACAATGCCCTGATTATTTGTGGCTATAAGTGGACTTTATGTTCTTCAGTGCTAGTTGAGGTCTGCTGGCAGTGGAGTCTGAAGCCCATTTTCCATCTTGTGCCCATTAGCATCTGTTGAAGAAAAAGTACACCTAGCTGAAACTGCTAAGATCATGCTGTTAGCCCACCTATGCCCATTGGCATCTGTTGAAGAAAAAGTGCAAGCTGTTAAGCTCTAAGATCAAGCTGTTAGCCAACCAGTCCCATGTGCCAAATGTTACAGCGCTGATTCTTGTAGTACTGTAAATTGCCTGCTGAGTTACTGCACTCTTTTCCACAGCACAAAAGTATGTTTTAGTAGTATTTGTGTGACTCAACACATACAGTACAGTGTACAATGAAACGGCTATAACAGCATCAATAATGCACTTAGATCAAGGAACTGGCAAGAAGAATGTAAAGATAAAAATATGATAGATTCTTAACACTACCTACCAGGAGATTAGAAATACCCTGAGATCAGATACTATGCAACACAGGAATTTAGTTGAACAAGAAACTACACATTTATACTTTGTTACTACCTACTCAGACATGCTCCCCAAATAGCAGAGATCATTAGTAAGAATTGGAATATCCTGAGGGTGACCTAATTTACAGCAATATCATGAATCTACTCCCAGGATGTCCTATAGGAGATATGTAACCCTTAGGGGTATTTTGGTATACAAGCAGACAGGCACTACCTAGTACCAAGTCATGGCTTAACCAGAGCAAAGGTTGTTACAAATGCCATAGGTGTACTTATTGCCCTGTTAGTTCTCCAGTGAAAGATTTCACTAGTCCACACCTTGATAAAACACTTGTCATCAGAGAACTTATCACTTGTGACACCAGTGGATGGATATATATATATATATATATATATATATATATATATGTAAAATGTCATTGTGAAGCTTTTTACAGTATGTAGGAAAACTAAGAGGAACTTAAAATCCAGGGTAGGGGAACATTGTAGGGTTATCAGAAACTGTGACCCTACATATGCCACCGCACTGCATATTACAGTATGCAATCAACAGATGGACAACAACATGCTTTCAATTTTAGAGGCATAGAAAAGTGTATTAGAACCCCAGAGGGTGACTTTGACAACTTCATTCTGAAAGGAGGATTTCTGGATATATATACCCTGAATGCTTTTGAATACCCTGGTTTGAATGAAAGATTTGATCTGACCCTTATGTTGATCTGTACAGTAGCATAAACAATATCATATTTATGTGGGTTATAATGTTTTCAAACATTAACTCCTACAGTTATAGATGGTTTTATAGATTTAATATGTATGCTGAATAACTGTTTATTCTGAGTAACTTATTTATATTTTTTTCTTTTCTCTTATACAGTACCTTCACAGCTATTGCAATATATGTGGGCACAGTTATCGAATTGAAGTCACACTGACATCTGTCTCTGAGTCTTCATTTGATTATTTGCAATGACTTTATCAGTTCTCTCTCTTTTTATTGCTTTAGATCCTATATACTATCTGAAATGGTAGCTTGAATCATATGTACATGTGTTTTAACTATGTTTGCCTTATGTTTGTGATTTTAATTGAGCACTTTTGCACTTGTGTGATGTCACTGCATGTCTCTTCCTGATGATGTCATCATTAAGGGTATATAAAGAATGCATTTTCCTGTATGTATCAGATCCTTTGAGGAAGGAAATTCCATTTCAAAACACATCAGGAGCCAGCATTTTGCACATTCACACTGAATAAAACTACTGCACTTATATTGATGAGGCAGTCTTTTTCATTTTTTGGCTAGTGTGCCGAGATTTTTTCTGCTTTATTGACTTGAGTTGTATCTCTGGCACCACCATCCCAGTGCAGCCTATTCCTGTTTCCTAAGTTTAAAATCTAAATTGCACAATTTGCAGTCCAACTTTATCAAGAGGAGGAAAAAATATAATGCTAAAGGTAGAGAACTGGTATGGCTAACTTTAATAAAATATATAGAATAACACTCAGGCATGTGTGTTATGAGTTTTCTTACACACCTGAGGTGTGTGAAGACCCATAAACCTTGAGAGCCAAGCTTGAGAGGATCATGAGGTCATCACACACCAAGATTGCATAAGCAAACCTCATAAACACATACACATATATCTTGGTGTTATTTTTATAATAACTGGCCCCATTTTAGGTATTAATAATGATGTGCCATTTTTGAATGTAATCATTATTTTTATTGTAACCGGAAAACAACTCCTTTGTTAAATACAGAACATCTGGACTATTTATTTTTAGCAAATATGTCTCACACTAACATTTATGTAACATGCAAATCTTCCTTGCTGAAGTAGCAAAAGAAACAATTGAGCTTCTGTTTAAAGTATGGACCTCAAGCTAGCTATGCACTGACAGCTAACAATACAGCTGAGGTTCAAACTGGTTAACTAGCACTAAGAATGCTTAAACTATAAAATGAAATATGAAGTAAATTGAAGTCTTTCAAAATGTTCATTCTGTTTGTTGTTTTCTGTGTTATGTTCTTTTCTTTGATCTCCATTGGTTGTTCTTGTGGTCTTCTTGTGAAATTGTTATGGAAACCACCATATAGAGCTGTGGAACATGCTGTAAGTATCAACTGTTTCCAAAGAATTCAGAGACAGCACTTAAACTTCCAATTGAAATGGCATAAGTGGGTGTCATGTCACACACAGTTATGTTCTTTTACAGCAACCAAAATCCAATTGGTAAAAGTTCACCCTAGTTATTATAAAAAGATTATTGAAACAAAACAAAAAATACACAAAAGTTGGGAGCAAAATAATATCGATGATGCTTTAGTTTGGTACAAATCAATCCAAAAGACTGCAGAAGGACTATAAGGAGAGAAAAGGCAGATTCAAATGTAAGCTGGTAACTAGTGCACAGAACAATTTATGTGTGTAATCTGTTTTATGGCTTTGTAAATTCTCTCAACACACCATGTAAATCAAAGGGACCAATTATGATAGAGGTAAAACCATACCTCTCAACTGTCACACATTATGAGGTACGTCACTCATTTCTCTCTTAGAAACCTTTTGTCCATCATGGGAAGGTGATATTCACACTCCCCACTGAGACTTTAAAGCAGAAATTCATAATAATCTATTATGCTCAGTTCTACAAAACATTATGAATATTAGTGCACTGATAGCTATAGTGTTCTGAGCTTCCAGTGCCATGATAGACAATATGTCACACATTTTGCTCATTTGTCACACATTGTATCACACATTTTGATGAAGAAAGGTTGAGAGGTATGGGTAAACTGTGGAAAGGAAAAGCAGATGGTTATAGAATTCAACAAATACTTGTTGGGTATATGAGAAATCCCAGCAAATAGTTAATACTTGCCAACAATGCCCAGATGGGCTGCTAGTTTTGTATACCTCCTAGTACCTATATTATGCTTTGCTTTGTATTATTTGACCTGTTGAATTTTAACTTTGTTCACTCTGTATTGCTGAAACAATACTTATGTTACTCATTCTATTTTATGTCACTGAACCAATATTGTCCAGCCTTTGTTAATCAGTTTTAATACTGTCTTTAACATGGTGTAAATAAATTGTTGTTCTCATGAGGAACCTTTGTAATGAGCATTTCTACTCAAATGTGTATTTCTGAACTTTGAAATAAATAAATAAAAATTTACCCCATCTCTACAGTATCCAATTCTAGAGACACCGTTTAGCAGCAAACAGTTAGTAATCATATTTAAAATAGATGGTGTTGGAAAACTCTTGAATAGATTAGCTAAAAGAAACTATTCACCAGTCACTTCTAGAAAACATAATAGGGAGGATACCTAAACTGATCATGTGGCCTATGACCAAATAAACACTACTGGTAATAAAAGATTAAAGAAGAGTGAACCCAACAAACATGATGAATGGTGTTTAGTTAAAATAAGAAAAGGAATTACAAAGGGTTATAGGGCTATTACCAGGGCCACTGGAAAATCACAGCCACGATTTAGTCACGGAAAGTGCGATTATTTGACCCCTAGCTAAAATTTATGCCTCCCCGCAAATATGCTGCTGACATTTGTTGTGCCCCAGTCATCTGTCCCGCTACATACCTCTGTGAAATCCCCAGCCATCTGCCAAGTATGGCTCTCTGAACCTCAGTCCATCAACTCATCTGATCTCTTGGAATCCCGAAGAACAAGGGCACGCATGGGTTTGCTGGTGTGTGACGTGCACTGACATCACTACAGTGCGTCACACTAGCAAAACTCCTCCTTTGTTTGTTTCTTCATGCCCTTTCAGTGCTTTGCCCCCCAGGTCTGCCAAAGTAATCAAAATGGACTATAAATACAAGCAGACAGGTGAGGGGGGAATCAGAGCAGAGCACCTGTATCCTGTGAGTGAGGTGTAGAGAGAAACAGTGAGCAAGAAGCAACAAGCAGGAGAGGCTGGTAGCCCTACTCTACCAACTGAGAAGCAATGGAGAGACATCCTGCCTGGTAGCCCTATTCTGCGACTGCTGGCTGGCTGGCTACACTGTTTCAAAAAGAGCAAATCACTTCAGAGTGCTGCCAACCTGCCACTGGGAATTGCTGCTGCTGAACCTTTCTCACTCCCAAGGTTGTTGTTGTTGTTACAGGCTGCAATTAACTAATTCAATGTAAGGGAGACTATGCTGGCTTGGGAGGATTTGAAATGGTTCAAAATTGTGTTAATTTTTTGGGGTCTCTGGGGAGCCTAGGGGAGCAAGTAGTGTAAAAAATGAAGAGGAATGGTGGGAGCCGAGGGTCCGACTCCAGGCTAGGGGTCAAGTGCTTATAAAATGGAGGAAGACTTGGGGTTCAGCTAATGGGGACTGTCTTAATAAAACAGTATTGCTTGGGGGTGCTCAGAGGGTTCAGGGGAGCCCAGGAGAAAAAAATAAATAAAAGGAATGGTGGGCTAACAGAGGGTCCTGATTAGGGGTGAAGAGCTTTAAAACATTGAGTCCTCAGAGAGCATTGGAGGTCTTGTTAAAATGTACAGTTAATGTTTTGTTTTAAGTACATGTCAAACTGTGCTGCTATGGTTCTTCTGTGTTGGAGGGTAGATGGAAGTGCCTGGCAGACTGGACACATGGTGGAAAAATTGTTCTGACCTTTGGTGAGGGAGCAGGGTGGAGCGGGTGGCCAGTGGCACAGAACAATTTTCTAACCATGTATGCAGTCACCTGGGTCCGTCCCTCCCACTCCCGTAGTGTGTCCTTGAATGCTGCTGCAGTTCTTTGGAGATGGGAGTGGAGGGTGGACCTGGAAGACTGGCACACATGCAAAAAAAATATTCTGGCCTCTGGTGAGGGAGCAGGGTGGGGCAGGAGACCAGAGGCACAGAACAATTTTTTCTGACCATGTATAGCAGTCGCCATCGTCCGTCCCTCACTCCCGTGGTGTGTCCTTGATCACTGCTGTGGTTCCTCGAGATGGGAGTGGAGGGTGGGCCTGGTGGACTAGCACATGGCAAAAGGTGTTCTGGCCTCTGGTGAGAGAGCAGGGTGGGCGGGCGACCAGGGTGGCACAGAACAATTTTTTTCCTTCATGTATGGCAGTCACCTGGGTCCGTCCCTCACTCCCATGGTGTATCCTTGATCACTGCTGTAGTTCTTTGGAGATGGGAGTGGAGGGTGGGCCTGGCAGACTGGCACATGGCAAAAAAATTTTCTGGCCTCTGATGAGAGAGCAGGGAGGGCAGGAGACCAGAGTGACACAGAACATTTTTTTGACCATGTATGGCAGTTGCCATCTTCCGTCCCTCACTCCCGTGGTGTGTCCTTGATCACTGCTGTGGTTCCTCAGAGATAGGAGTGAGGGTGGGCCTGGTGGATTGGCACACATGGCAAAAAAAAATTGTTCTGGCCTCTGGTGAGGGAGCAGGTGGGCGGTGACCAGAGTGGCACAGAACAGTTTTTTCCATCATGTATGGCAGTCACCTGGGTCCGCCCTCACTCCTGTGGTGTGTCCAGATCACTGCTGTGGTTCCTTGGAGATGGGAGTGGAGGATGGGTCTGGTGGACTGGCACACATGGCAAAAAAAAAAATTGTTCTGGCCTCTGTGAGAGAGCAGAGTGGGTGGGTGATCAGAGTGGTACAGAACAATTTTTTTCCTTCATGTATGGCAGTCACCTGGATCCATCCCTCACTCAAGTAGTGTGTCTTGATCACTGCTGTGGTTCCTCGGAGATGTAGTAGAGGGTGAGCCTGGCAGACTGGCACACATGGCAAAAAATTTTCTAGCCTCTGGTGAGGGAGCAGGGTGGGGCAGGAGACCAGAGTGGCAACAGAACAATTTTTCTGACCATGTATGGCAGTCGCTCAACATCCGCCCCTCACTCCCGTGGTGTGTCCTTGATCGCTGCTGTGGTTCCTCAGAGATGGGAGTGAAGGATGGGTCTGGCGGACTGGCATACATGGCAAAAAATTGTTCTGGCCTCTGGTGAGGGAGCAGGGTGGGGTGAGCAACCAGAGTGGCACAGAATCATTTTTTTCCATCATGTATGGCAGTTTCCTGGGTCTGTTCCTCACTCCCATGGTGTGCTCTTGATCGCTGCTGTAGTACTTTGGAGATGGAGTGGAGGGGAAGGCCTGGCGGACTGGCACACATGGAAAAAAATTGTTCTGGCCTCTGGTGAGAGAGCAGGGTGGGGCGGTGACCACAGTTGCACAGAACAGTTTTTTCCATCATGTAAGGCAGTAGCCTGGGTCCATCCCTCATTCCCGTGGTGTGTCCTTGATCGCTGCTGTGGTTCCTCGGAGATGGGAGTGGAGGGTGGCTTGGCCAGTATGAAAGGTAGCAAAAAACTGAATTTCTGGAGTCTTTGTTCCATTGATACTAACAAGTCTATGGGCAAGCTCAGTGCCACGAAAGGCAACTCCTTAGCTGAGGTTTTGAAACCAATCTGCCCAGCTTAGAACATTGTGGGATGCAAACTAGTGGTGTGATACTGGAGGATCAAGCATCAGAAGGAAAGCTGACCTCCCTCTATGCACTGATGTTCTCATTCAAGTATTAATTTTTTTGGTTTAATTTTGGTTTAGTTAAATTACACCATGTCTACATTTCCACCAAAGTGCTTCCGTCTTTTCAAAAGGCCAAGGGTCAGTCATGTCTCTTATCTTTTGCGTGCCCAGGATCATGTTGTTATGTCCGGAGGATCCTTATGAGGATGGAGGATTGCTGTTTTGTCGTGCTTGTACCACACACTTGACTTCATGCGGAAGCATACAGTTGACATGCACATGAAGTCACAGAAACAGCTAGAAAAGAAAAGAAGCTGCAAAGAAAACATGCAAAGTAAGTAGTAGTCGACAGATGTTTGCAGTTATTTTATATTTTACATAGTCTGTTTGTTTTTCCCTTGGGTGACTGGTATCTGCTCTGTCCCTGCCTCCTAAGTCCATCTAATCTCTCTCTGGCACCGTGGAACCCCATTCCCCCCATGCACATGTGCCTTGTTCCTGCATTCCCCTTCCTTGCAGCTAGAGTTCAACACTACCACCTGGCCTCTAAGAGCAAGACAGCAGATTCCCATCCCACTTGGGAGAGGAGAGCAGCCAATTGGTCACTTGATCTTCTTCCTCCCACCGACCTGATGTTGTTCCCAAACAGGTTGCCAGTGTGGCAGGAGGTAAAGCTCACAGCTCCTCAGCCCTCAATGAAATTGGGCTGGCCTACAGTTTGTTTTTTTCCTTTAAAATATTAAATCTTGTTTGCTTTTGTTTTGTTTTCCAGGTACTGTTCATTTTCCTGTAAAATATTATATATATTTTTTAGGCACACTTCTACGACAGCAGTCACTGACTTCTTGTTTCAGTTGAGCAACAGAATCTTCCATTGAATGGAAGGAATTTGTTCTAGACTTTGTCCGCTGGTTGACCCATGCAGACATACCACTGGAGAAGGCTTCTGGTTTCAAGAGTTCTTAAAAAGCACACAAAACAAGGTAGTAGTCTGCCAGGACCAGCACAGCTTTGGAGCACGCATTCAAGAACCTCAGCCTGATATCGAACAGTACCTGAAAGAGGCGGTGGAGAATCAAGATGTCTTCATTTTTCTGGATGAAACAACAGATGCCTGTGGGTGTAGTGTGTTGGCTATTTTGGCCCAACCATTGCTTAATGTTAGGAGCAGTCACCCTAATTGGTGTGGAGTTTTGCATCATGTGAACAACACCACAGTATTCCAAGCTCTGCTAAAGTGCTAAACACCAATGGGGTGAACTTCAATAAAGTCTTTGCCATTGTCATGGACAGTGCAGTTATATGCACAAGGCTTTGAAAATATGCTGTCATGTGTCCTACCAAATGCAGTGCATGTCACTTGCATTGACCACCTCCTCAATTTGGTCTTGGAAGCCTGGGCGGACACACTGAAAGACTTAAACACTGCTGTTTCCCTTGTTAAAAAAATATTTTGCCAGAGCTCAATGCGTAGGCATCAGTACTTTCATTCATAGAATCCAAGCAGAGCATTGTACCCAAGATGCCAATATACAAAGTGATAACTTGGTGGTGCTCCTAGGTTAATGCTGTTCAGTATTTGACAGACTATTTGCCTGTGTTAACAGAATTTGTTGAAATGCTACAATCTGATGCAGCAACCTTGAAGCCCTGAAGTGCTTATTGAAAGGCAAAGCAGCAGAGCTGGTAACACAAGCCACTTTTGTGGTGGAACACTCTTCTGAACTTGTTAACCTTTTCTACAATTGCAGTCAAGCAGACAGCCACAGGGACACACCATATTTGGAAGGGTGCAAACTGTGCATATGTTTTGGACTTCTGTGCTACTGCAGGGAAACTGAATGTAGACCAAATACTGTAGAAATGTTGTCCCACTGTCAGTTACATGAAAATCAGAGCTGTGTGAACCTTTTTCAGAAGGTTATGTTGACAGCAGTGAGAAATTTGAGAACATTTTAAATCTCATTCCTCAGTCGGCACATTCAAAGCTGCCCGAATCTTTGACCCAAAGCAGCTGCCATCACTGGACAAGGAAAAGTAAAACACACCCAGGAGCTACCATCTCTGGCTGGTGTTTCAAACTTGAATGGCATGGGTACAGAACTTTCGCCCAGTCAGTACCCAGTGGTTTTAAAATTGCTGAGTGGTGGGAAGCACAAAGTGATATACTTCCACATCTTGCTGCTGTGGCAAAAGGTACATCTGGCTTCCGTAAGCACAGAAGATGTTGAACAGACTTTACGCTGCACACAGACCTTTTAAAGACAATTGGTGAGGTCTGACAGATGACAACACTAGACTATTTCTTATGTTGAAGTACAATAAGAAATTTTAAAAATCTTTGTTGGATAACCATTGCTGCTCATTCTATGATGTAAAAATCCTTTCTTGATGATCTGGGGTGGTGGTGGTGGTGGTGGTGTTGGTGGTACTACACTTTTACTGTAGACTACTAATAATGTTTATTGTTTGAATTAATCGAGGGTGGTGGTGGTACTGCTTTGCACAATCATAAAATGAGTAAGACTGCACTCCCATAGTCCATAAAAATCCTTAGTAGTCTTTATTCTTCTTTTAATTCACACCATATTTAACCTGCAACAGTTTTCAGAAGCCATTATTTCACTTTCAGGACTAATTTCTGATAAGAAAAGAGCCCTTCTTATCAGAAGACTGTCACAGAATGGCATTTTAGCCAGCACAAAACTGTTGCAGGACAGGAAGAGAAACAGAAGTAAAATGAGCAGAGAACATTGTAACAATCATAAGAAATATTAACAAGTAAACCAAGGAGACCAGTTCAAAAGAAGTTTACATTTAAAGGGCTTTAATTTAATAAGACATCAATGAGAAGTTGTGATAAACTGGTAAACCAACGTTGAAGAATAAGACAAATGTAATTATTACCAAACAGAAGTACATCAAAATTAAGTGACATTATATAAATTGATGCTGGAATTTGAATACTGAATATGAATTTAACTGTGGAAAAGAAACACTTAAAGCAGAGTCAGCACTGTATTATATATCTGGCCTGAAGAAGTGGTGTGAAACTATGAAACTGTTGCTGGTTGAATATACATGGTATGAATTAAAAGAAGAATAAAGACTACTAAGGATTTTATGGACTATTGGCCTACAGCCTTACTCATTTTATGATTGTGTTAAGTATCAGTGCTAACAGTAAGATGGTCCAGACGTATAGAGTTTTACAACAGGGCAACCTATACCAACATGGAGTAAAACAAGGTGGTACTGCTTTGACAATGATGTGTACTATTATAATGTATATTGTTTTTATCAGTCGTGGGTGTTAATAAAACTTGCACCTTTTGTGTGTGTCTGCCTTTTTTTGTTTGTTTTTTCACAAAACCTATACCTTTTCGATGGCTGACTTTGATATGCATCACAAAGCAATTCAAAATGAAAACCCCATACTTGTACCTCACAAAGAAAATGTGTGCCCAGCAGCCTGCAAAATACATGCAAAGTCCCGCAAAATCTGGAGAGAAAAGTTCTGCAAATTCCCCATAAAATCTGCTAAAAATTCCACAATTTCCCAGTGGCCCTGCTGAAGACTAATGACCAACATAATCAAAAGTTAAGACTGAAATGCATTGCAAGGTAATCTGAGAACAGGGGAGTTGAAACCATTAAAATATCAGAAAATGCACGTAACTGCATTAACTAATTATTATAAATATCCTAGTTTTAAAGACACATTTTGCAGGAAGTCCATACATATAATACAGAATCAGATAAATATGCTAGAGTGCAGGAAAAGAAGTGGCACTGAAAGTAAATACTTTTTATTGTTTATGGAAGGTAGCTGTTCCATTGCTATTTATCTTACATGTCCTTGAAATGATGGATGTGTTTCAATAGAAATTACAGCCATTACTGCCTTAAAGCTCTTTTAGAGGCACAATTATTTAAGGGGCTATAGAAACAGTGTTATATACTGCAGGCAGGGTAGAAGGATACACTGCAATCTCCCCAAATGTGTGCAATGTACTCCATTTTTCAGCTACAGAGAGCAAGATGGCTTTATGCAGTCCTCTTGCATTAGCTCTAAAAATGCTGTTCACAAAGTCGGATTCAAATGAAAATAAGGCTGGGAGGAGAGGTGATTCTCCAGAGCATTTGTTTCTTAATTCCTAGGCTGCCAAAAGAACTAGAATGACTCTATTTGATTGATCTCTGGATAGATGGTCAGTCTGCAGCACTGCAAGTGTTAAATTGAAGGGCTGCAAAGAGGTGGAAGGATCATTTGAAAACTCCAAAGGAAGTGTTCAATGGTCTGAATCTTTAGCTCATTTTTAGAGTCGATGCAATAGGGCTGCCAGCTCGACTACCTGCAGCCCTAAAATGGATATGACAAGAGTGCTCTAGATGCACATTTTAAGTCACATCATCGACAGGACCAAACAAGTTTAACATCTTTAGTACCTGAACATGTGCCAAGACTGGTGAGAAGAGGGACAGAATACAAAGATTGTTATATGGCATCTTGGTGGATTTCCAACCTAAAAGGTATGTCCCCAGATGGTTTAAATGATGTTTTAGACCTTAAGCCATTTTTTAACATGTAGTTGAAACAATGTCATGTTAGTTTCTACAGGTCAAAAACATTCTGTGAGATGCTGTTGTGTTCCTTGATATACTGTAGCGCCTCTTTTTCAACAGAGGGACTATCTGAAAATGACAGAATTCAAGATGATATCTCCACCATATCTGCTGGGACACTTTTTATCTTTCCAGGTCTGAACTTAACAACATTCAGAATAAACTATGATATATTATTCTTGATATATTGCTCTTATTATTCTTTTTTTCAGCCCCTACCTGTTAAACTTATAGGGCATCTAGATACCTGTAGCACTGTATATAGCTATTTTCAAAAAGGTGACCATAAATCTGTCACTAATTATCATCCCATTGCTATCCTTTCAGTCCAAAGCAAAATACTGGTGACACTTGTTTTGGTCTAAGCCATTAAATATCTCCTTGATCATAACCTCTCTTATGCTGAACACAGTTTTAGAAAAGGTAACAGTACCATCAGAGCTCTGCTCCAATTCACAAATGACACCAAAGTTGCCATGGGCAAAGGTCTATTCAAAGGGACAGTGTTCATTGATCTTACTAAAGTCCTTGATCTTGCTGACCACTCACTACTAAAGACTGAAATGCTATCCTTAGGCATTTCCTCGGAGGTAGTTTCCTGGTATGACAGCTACATCAAGAATAGACTACAGTTTGTTAAATATAATTCAACTGTTTCTGACTGGTCTACTGGCAGGGAACTACAGACCAGTCAGTCTTACCTCAGTAGTGGGCAAGATTATGGAGGCACCTTAAGGAAAGGATAGTGCAACACCTGGAATCCATAGGAGGACAGGATCTAAGACAACATGGGTTTACAACAGGAAGGTCCGTCAAACTAATCTCATAGATTTCTTTGACTGGGTAACCAGAGTGGTGGACGGGAGCAGTTGATGTCGCCTACCTTGACTTCAGCAAAGCTTTCAATACTGTTCCACATAGAAGATTGATTAATAAGCTGGTAGGCTTGGGGTGGGTCAGAAGTTGTCCAACTGGCTGAAAACTGGTTGTCGGGCAGAACACAAGGAGTGGTGGTAAATGGTACACAGTCAGAAGGATGCAAGTCACAAGGGGGTACCTCAGAGATCAGTCCTTGGGCCAGTCCTCTTCAATATCTTCATCAGTGACATTGAAGATGGACTGGAGGGTAAGGTTTGTCTGTTTACAGATGACACCAAGATCTACAACACAGTAGATGATCCAGATGGGGTGGACAGTATGAGAAGAGATCTGGATAAACTGGCAAAATGGTCAGAAGAGTGGCAACTGGGATTTAATGCAGAGAAGTGCAAGATCATGCACATAGGAAAGAGAAACCCTGAAGTCACCTATAGGCTGGGAGGGAGTTGCTGGCAGTCACAAGAGAAGAAAAATACTTTGGCATCATCATCACAGATGACCTGAAATCATCCAAGCAGAACACTAAAGCAGTAGGTAAGGCTAGGGGGATGTTGGGGTGTATTATTAGGGTATCACAAGTCGTGAAGAGGAAGGTAATTATCCTCTGTACAAGACACTGGTTAGGCCCCATCTGGAGTACTGCATGCAGTACTGGAGGCCACACCTTCACAAGGACATTAACCAAATTGATGCAGTCCAGAGAAGGCAACTAAAATGGTGCAGGGACTGCATCAGAGAACATATGAGGACAGATTAACGGAGCTCAATATGCATACCCTAGAGCAGAGGAGGGAGAGAGGTGATATGATCAAACATTCAAACACCTTAAGGGCATTAACAAGGTGAAAGAGTCTAACATGTTTCAATATAAGAAAAATAGCAGGACAAGAGGACACAGCATGAGTTTAGAGGAGGCCGATTAAGGGGTAATGTGAGGAAGTTCTTTTCACAGAAAGGGTAGTGGATGCATGGAACGGTCTACCTCAGGAAGTGGTGGATATGAATACACTGCAGGACTTCAAACAAGCATGGGATAGGCATGAGGAGCAATACAGATGAGAATGAATAGATAGACCATTGACAGAGCAAAGGCCAATGCCACATTCATAAGGTAGAAAAGAAGTGGGCAGACTGGGTGGGCCATGTGGTCCTTATCGGCCATCAAGTTCTATTTTTCTATATTAAACACTGGGGTTCCTCAAGAATCTATCGGGTCCCCTCTTTTCACAATCTTTATAACTGATTTCTCCCTAAACCCTGAATCCTGCTCCACTCTGCTCTACGCTGATGACCTTGTGCTCTATTATAGCTCCAAAACTAGCTGACATTAACCTAACCTTGGATTTCCACGGATCTACTGCTGGCTCGTCCCAAAACCAACCACAACTCAGTGCTAGTAAATCTTATTCAGTGTTATTCGCTCAGCCCCAGACTGAAAACTTCTCGGATGCCTAGCTAACTCCAGTACTGATGGTTTCCTCCTGAAAATCTTAGCTGCTTCAGATACCTTGGTATAACTCTTGATCCCTCTCTTGATTTTGACCAGCACATCTTTAATACTTGTAAAGCTGTAAACACCAAGCTTGGCCTGGCCTTTAGAACCAAGTATGTCCTCATACCCTCTGCCTGAATTGCCATCGCTCAGGGCATCCTTCTTCCCTGCCTTCCTATGGCTCTGTTACCAACTCACATGCCTCCAAAGCAAGCCTTCACAAATGTTGCACCACTTACCATAACATCTGTTGTTTTGCTGTGGCATCCAACCATCTTACCCACCACTGTCAGCTCTACTCTGGGCTGAACTAGCTCTCTCCTGAGGCTTGCCACTGTTTGGCCCTTGGTACCCTTACTGACAAAATGATTAGAAATGGTGTTCTCCTCATTAGCCTCTATGGTGACACCCCCTGACCTGGCTTACCCTCCACTCAGATGATCAGTCTCTACTAGCTGCTTCCAAGTGTATGACCAACATGGGACTTCAGGCCCTTCCCACTTTGCCCCTAGTTTTAAGGAACTCCCTCCCAGCTGCTATCTATATTTCTACCTCCCATGTCTGTATCAAAGAGAGCTATACAATCACCTCATTGTCTCTGACTTGTGTCACTGTTTTTGCCTCCATGACTACCTTACTATACCTACAATATCTCTGTAGTTGTTTTGCTGTAGCTGCTTAATTATCTGTTGCAATTCTTGTATGATGTACTATTTGTTTTACATTGTTTTGATGCCACATCTTCCATTTAGACTTGTTTTAGTTGCTATGTCTGTCACTATTGTGCTAATCCATGCACTTTTTATATGACTGCATAGGCGGAGCTCTATAGAAATTATGCCATTATCTGTAAAAGAGCACTGTGGAAGCACGTGGACAGACCGCTGTCTGTTGTGCTTCCACAGTGCTCTGGCAAATATCCAGTCATTCTGTTTATGCACCCTTTCCCTCTGTGGGATGCATAAACACACCCCTTTGTGGGCACTACTTTTCTTCCACAACTATGGAAGTGGCAGCCACCATACCCAAGATGGCCACCAACTCAAACTGTGCATGGGCAAGTATTGCAGGTGTAATTCTGTGGGTATGGCAGACTCCAGTACAGTGACAGCATGGTGAAAGCTCCAATATTCTTTTACTCACTGCCGCTACACTGAGCAGCCGTATCGGCTCTGTCCAGAGTTTGTTGAATATTACTACTGCTCATGTATTGTAACTAGGTTTACCCATAACACTCTTAACGTTCTTATTTTCTTTACTGTATTGTGTTCAAAATTGTCTGTACTCTGTAGTCTCCTGGGTTATGCCTGAAAATAAGTATATTTTTATCCAGTGCACCTACCCAGTAATCAAAAACAAATAAATAAATAAATAAATACATACATATATACATGCATACATACATACAGACATACATGCATACATAAATAAATAAATATTTATACTCACTATCTGTAACTGCAGGTTCATTACTATTATGTGTATTTTGAAATGCTATTTGATATCCACAATTGCCATTATTATTATCACTTTATGTGGTCTTTATGTGATCCTTTTCTTTTTCATTGCTGCAAATTTTTTTTTTTTTAATCACCTTTATTCATTTTCAGTAGACCAGACAGACAACAAACATTACACATACCTGGCACTGCCAGGACACAACCCAAAACTGGCTGTGCAACTATGTACATCCCCTATGTACAAGCACACTGGGGAGCTGCCGACATTGTGGTCAAGTTCCAGAGTCAATAATGCCTTAATATAGCACGCTGACAAATGTTAAGGTACACCCTTCCCCTCATTAAGTCAATCTTCCTTACAACCACTTGTAAGGGTATCATATCCTATAGCCCCCAAAGGAGCCTGACTCCTGCAGGACGGCTTCCCAATGTGTCCTTGGAGAGAGAGAGAGAGAGTCCTCAACCCCTTAAGCCCCTGCAGACCAAAACCAACCCTTCTGTCTTGGTAGTGACCCAGTATGACCCTAATTTTGACCATCTAGGAAACTTAAGTTCAGACATTACCCAGATTATTGGGGATAATAGAGGAAAAAACATAGTACAAGAAGGCACAAAGCAATATATAGGCATTAAACACTCCAGTCTATTTTCCTTTGCTAATCATTATCTGACAGACAGACCTGGGTTCCAGTGTTTGTAACTTGCTGGGAGTAGATCGCATCTAATATTGCCCATCTTTTAACATATAGCTCCTGTCTCCCTCAGAGAACAGGTGTCTCTTTATCTTGGCCAATATCCCCAACAGCTCTCTCACCCATTGTTCGTATGTACAAACCTGATCGTCCTTCCAATGCTTAACTAAGAACGCCTTGACTACCGACACCATTAAAGAAAGGTGAAATTTGGGTAATCCCTATAATCTGAGAGAAGTCACCCAGAACACATATTTCTGGAGTTATAAAACTGTATAATTCTGCATTGGGTCCATGCCCTGCTTAATCTCCCTCCATAGGGGTGAGATTTTGCTACATCCCACATTACATGTAGCAGATCACCCACTTCCTTCTCGCACCTGAAACACAGGTTTGTCTGTCTCAACCCTCTGCCATATAGCTTTACAGGGTATAATATATGTTGTGAACCACAAAGATCTGCATGTTTCTATATTTGGGAATCACATTGTATTTGCGGTCTTCCAAATAGTTTCCCACCTAAGATTTCTAGGAGCCATCACCTTGTCCCAGTAAGGATTTGTGTAGGATATTGGGGCCCAGAAAGTCCAAAGAAGTTTATAAACTTGTGAAAGTGGGTTAGCTTTCCGGAAGGCTTCCCTTAAACTCCCCATGAGAAAAAGTTATCTATCGGGTCCCCATCCCTTCCGGAACCCTGCTATCATTTGTTTAAGCTGTAACTTTGAAAAAAGGACAGTCCCTCACATTGTAATGGCAGGACTATTTTAACTTCCTGCAACACATCCTTCAATTTTAAACCCCACAAATAATTGGACCACGTGTACAAGTACCCGACCCTCTATAACCAAATTAGGGTTACCCAATATGGGCTGGTCTCTGGACCTCGTTTGAGAGCGTTTGTACCGGAGTGAGAAAGGGACCACCAGGCCTCCACGGTTTTCCTGATTGGGTTCCCATACCCTCCCTAAATAAACCTTTTGGGCTTAGCATATAGCATCGATTCAGGGTAAAGCCAGAGCTCAATACAATTGCTTCTCAATTTGCAACCATGCAGGTATATAATTTCCTCATCGCTTTCTGCCCATTGAGTCATAAGGCCCAACTGACCTGCCACATAATAAGCATGGAGGTCAGGTAACCTAATGCCCCTCCTCATACGGCAGTCGCAAGACATTATACTTTATCCTGGCTGGTTTGTTGTTCCATAGAAATCTCAAATTAGCCTTCTGATTGTACTAAACCAATTAGTAGAGATACTATATGGGGCTAAATATACCGGGTATAGCAGTCTCGTAAAACATTAATCTTAATGAGACCCAGACGTGCGTAAAGTTCAAAGGTAGCTTTTTCCATCTTATAATATCCCTTTAACTGCAGATATGATCCCCTCAAATTGACATCAGCCCCGGACTCCTGGTTTGCTGTAATCCAAATGCCCAGATACTTCAATTTATCTGTATTCCACTGTACTCCAGGGATGAAAAATCTGCCTTAAATACATGAGGTGTCAAGGGCAAGATTTGTGCTTTAGTAAGATTCAGCTTGTAGTTAGAGACCTTAGAAAAGCGGTCTATTAAATCTCTTACTCTCTCAAAACTGGATACTGGATCTTGTAAATGAAGGAGTATATCATCTGCGAAAACTGAGAGTTTTAGCTCCATTCCCCAATCCTGATCCCTGGACCTTAACATCCCTATTTATAGATCTCAGAAGGGTTCTAGATATATGTTAAACAATATCGGCGTAGAGAGGACACCTTGACGAGTCCCATTACTTAGTTGAAATTCCTCGAGATATAACCATTACATAATATTCTAGCCGTTGGAGCAGCGATAAATTCTTAATACCTCTAAGGAGACCTCCAGGGAACCCCATTTTCCATTGTAGCAAATAGAAATGGATGTGAGATCCGATCAAATGCTTTCTCAGCGTCTAGGGAAATCAGGCCAAGGGTAGCTGAGAGTCTGGGGCAGAATTCAGGATATGATGGATTTTCCTAAGAGCGCTCTTTTCGCTCTCTCCGCGACATAAAACCTACTTAGTCCTGACTGATTAAACTAGAAGCAATAATCAAGATCCTATTTGCCAAGATTTTGGTGAGAATCTTAATATCTTGGTTTATTAACGCTATAGGCCTGTAGCTACCTAGTGCGCCCCTGGGCTTGTCTGGCTTGGGTATTAAAGTAACATACGCCTGGTAGAGTGGGTGAATGGTAAATTCTCCTTCATTATAGTGAGGAAAACTCATGGAGTACAGGAGTATGGTCTGGATATGGGTCTGGTAAAATTTAGCAGTAAGACTGTCAGGCCCTGGTGATTTACCTAGAGGAAGAGACCGCACTCTTCAACTATCTCGGATGCTCTTATTGGAGCTTCTAGTTCACTAGCTTGGGCAGGGTCCAGGAATTGGTAACTGGATTCCTTCTAGATAGCGTTGGCCTCCTTCTCCCCACCAAGTCTTTAGCTTGGTAGATTTCTGTGAAGAATGATGCAAAGGCCTCAGCCATTTCTTGCGGATCTGTAACCAGCTTCCTCATACTGAACTGATATGATTGTCCTGCTAGCCTCCCACTCTTTAATTTTGGCCACTAAGAGGCGCCGGACATCACCCTGCAGTAGGAATTTAGCATTAATCTTATTTAGCCAGAACTCTGTTTTCCCATAAACAATTTCTGACAGTTCCTTCTCAGACTTTTAAGTTCGATCTATTCCCCGAGGACCCTTCTAGCTGTGACAATGAGTATATCGCCCCAATCAAGAATTCCTTTTGGCCCTCCTGAGCGACTTGTCCCTGCCGCTAGGGCCCTAGCTGCCTCGGCATATAAGAACTTACAGGTAGGCCAAGCCAATCTTTTATCTTTCAGTGTGGGAGCTGGGACCTAATGATCTCCTTTAGGGCCCCTCTAATTCATCCCTTTCGTGGCCTCTGTCAGAAGCGAGTCATGAAGCCTCCATCTGTAGGGTCTAGGCGTGTGGGTCTTGGCTCCACTGCATCTGAATGAGAGAGGTCTGAGAGGGTCCTACCCTCAGTCAGCACTTTCTAATCTCTGCAAGAGCCTCTCTAGTAACCAAAAAGGTCAATTCTAGTATGACTCTTGTGTGCATGAATAAAATGTCATGTCACTGCCCCTATTTGGGAGATTCTTGATTGGATCAGCCAATGCTGCTGTCTCCAAAAACTTAGCCAGGGCTAACTGGGCCTTGGTCTTCGACCCGCTATGTGAGGAGTATCCTGTCCTCCTGGTTATCAAAATAAACATTCCAATCACCAGCTAGGATAAGTGAGTGTGGGGAAGGTAGCTATATCCCTTCTATTGAGGCGAAAAATTTAGGGTCAGGGGCATATATGGATGCAACGAGACCGTCCTACCAAGCAAAGTGCCTGACAAATAGATCCCTCGACTATCTTGCCTGGTTATCACTTGCGCACTTCATATGGCAGGATTTCTTTATTAAATTGCCACCCCGGAGGCCCTGTCCTTTCCCTCCAGTATACCTGTCCGACCCATCGCTTCCTGAGACCATCCAGCTCATCAGTCAATAAATGTGTCTCTTTGTAGCTGCAATGTGTGCTCTCGTTGTTCAATATATCGCAGAATGATCATTCTTTACGTCGACCCCGGAGCCCTTTTACATTCCAAGAGATTATTTTAAAACATGCCATCATTAAACATCAAAATTTTTCAAGTAACCCAAATATTGTGCCTCACTAAGGTCTGTGTTCTTACTGTTCTATTACTTGGACTCTCTCTTCCACCCCCACCCCCCCTTTGTTCTCTAATCCTTAGATCGACCATCTATCCAAGTTGAGTCATGGATGAACCTGTTCCCATGCTCCCCCAGCCCCATCCTCTGACATCAAGCCCCGAATCTGGCCCCTGGTCCCCAAAATCCTGAATGTGAAGGCCCCATCTTCTCTGCAGCCCATCATCTCCTTATATTTCCATAAGTGAAAGAAAAATAAACAAAAGGAAATTGAGGGAATCCTCTCAAAGCCCTCCTTGATAAATTATATCTTGAGCCAGCACTGCTCCGCTTTTAAATTCCTTGCATCCCGGGTGATATCCTCCAGTTACCAGAGCTGCTTGATCCAGATCCCTTTGACCACTCCCCTTCTCCATCCTTCCCGGAGCTGGCAAAGGCCCACTTTATACCTAACAGTGCCCACTAGCTGGTATGGCACTGCTTATTTGACCCTTTTGTGATAGAAATTCCTCATCACCCCTTCTAGCAATTCCTCCAATGGTCCAGGGTCATGAGGGTATTCTTAAGTCTAGTAACACAAATAGTAAGTTTAGTGGTCCCCTTCCCCATGACCACTACTGATGCACCAGAGTCTTGTAGTTTGACACCTCGTGACCCATCACGGGTTCTATAAGCCCAGTCTTGGCTAGTCCCTTAAACGTCCCAAATTTTAACCAGAAACAATAGAGCCAACCAGCCTTGAAAAGTTTAAACTCCTTGCTCTTCTTCCATCTCAGCCCTCAGGTAGGCCCGACCTTCTTTTGCCCACAAGCAGTCATGTTGGGGTTTAAATAAATCTGAGAGCTCAGCCCGTAGCCCCTCCAACGCGTCCTTCGCCGTGAGGAACCTCTTCTCTCCAGCCTGAGACGCACCACCAAGGTAGCAGGAAATTGAAGTCGAATTTTATTCCTGCAAGATAAAGCTTCTTCTTAATGTCAGCATACTCCTTTTGCTTTTCTCGAATCGCTGGCGTTGATCTTGAAAAACCATAATGAAGCACCATTCCATTGCAAAGACTTTTTGGTCTGTCAGCAAGCAGCTCATGAGACTTTTCTTTGTAATTAAATCGCATAATTATGACTCGGGCCTCGCCCGGTGGCAGCATCTCCCACAATGCCCGTGAGCTCTTTCCAGATTATAACCCTCCCCGAATGGAGTAGGGCCTAACAACTTAACAGGAGCTCCTGCATAAAGGAACACAGTCGGGCCTTCAGCCCTCTCTGGTAGCCCGCCAGGATTAGGTTATTTCATGGTTTCTGGATTCCTGATCCTCCACCCTCTCCTCCAGTTTCTTCAGCTTTTTCCTAATTGTCCCCATCTCCTGGTTGAGCACAGAAACCTTCCTCTCCTGCAAGAGATCCGGGCTTCAGCATCGCCGTCTTTGTGCCAGGTGTAAGCGGTTTACCTCAGCAAAATCGATCACCAGCCCTTACAATAGTGTCTTGATTTCCTAATGTCTTCTGCATTTGAGCCCAAGCCCCTTCCTTCCCTGGTTCCTCGTCCTGCTCAAGTATAGTAGGCTGACTGGGACTTTGGCCTCTTAGTGGCTGGAGCTCGCCCACCAGGAGCTCCTGCACTGGCTTCCATCTTCCCGCAAAGGCGCAGCCTGAGTTTGCCAATGCGCCTCAGTCTGTGTGTTCACCGCCGTCTTCAAGCTTCGCGTGACCCTATAATAGCTGGCAAGGAATGCACCCACGCCGTCTCCAGAGCTCTTAACGGGTTATTTTAAAATGTCTGTTGCCAGTCCCGAGTAAATAAACTTAAATTTAATGCTCGTAGCCTCGGAGATGCTCGTGAAGCGCCGCTACAAATCAGCTCATCACGTGACTCTCATTGCTGCAAATTTAAAATAACAACACTGTTCCTTTAAACAGAGAATGTGTAGGCTTTTGTATATCAGTTAGCCTTATTATTAATGTATTCATTTATTTGGATGAGCACCTTTTAATTTGTCATGGATTCGTTAAAGGACCTGGTTTTAATCTGGGCCTCCAACCTCTGAAGAAGGAGTGAGCAACTCTGAATGTGGACAGGGTAGTCTGGCACAGGAGGCTATTTTAGCACTTGGCACTTTCTTATTTTGTAATGTATTGTTGAATAATAAATAATTTATATGCTGACTCCTGAGTGCAGGATCTTTTTGTGGCTTCTACCCAAAGAAATTAGCATGGTCTCCTGAGAGTAAAAAATACCATGTATTGCATAAAAGCAGCCTTGTGTGCTGCCTATGTAAAGTAGTCCAGATTTAATGAAGCATTTTATTCTTCAGACAGTCGTATTCTGAGTAATACATAGGAGCTGTGCTGACTCAAGAACTCAATAGAGTGCTCCTGTCTTTTCATCTGCTGAAAGTTGTGTGATAAAAAAAAATATACAACTACTGGAAAAGAATGTTCAACTGTAAAATGAGCAATTTAATCTTTGCATTATTTCCTTCCCAATACTGAGTTTAGTTTAATTACAGACTATTGAGCTGGTTGCAGAAAATGAAGGCTAGAAACATATGCCTAGGCAGATGGTATTTGTCCCTTTAGCCATAAAAATTTAAAATAGCTCCAGTTCACAGAGTTCGTACTAAACTTCAGAACTCTGATTTTCTCTCAAGGTATGGGGCAGGTATCGATCTAAGTAAGAGAAATGAGAGACAGAGTGAGATGTTGGTATCCCTTTTAAAAGAAAAAGGATTTATTCCTTCTTAATGATGTGGGTGTGGAATGGTCAGGTTTCAGGGTCCCTAGAATACCTCAGAATAAGAGATAAATCAATGTTGTTTCTCATAGCTATTTCTATCTCTTTGTCTATATTATTTACTATACTTCACTATTCTAATTTTTTTTGTATTATTTATTTTCATGTGCCTCCTGTGGCACTCCTGCCGCCACTCCTTCCGGAGTGCCAAAGCCCACCGCACTCCACCTCAGCCCCAAGCACCACCATCTCCTGACTCTGCTTGTGCAGCCTTACCTTAGGTAACGTGACTCTTCCCTGTGTCAGGAGGGTCCCTCCTTATGAGGGGGAAGTGCCACCAGCAAGCCATGTATCCTGGTAAGCTGTCGAGGGTCAATCCAGGCTTGCCTGGGGCTTTGTGGTTGTGCAGACCAGGCACTCATCATCCAGCCAGTAGGGAACCCATTTTCTGTTATTCTTGTCCCATCCCCATCAAGTCATAAGGATGGCATCCTGAGGTGGGGAGGTGCAGGAGGGGGTGTCCAGGCCCACGCCTCCATACTCATCCGCCAATCCACCCACAAGAACCCAGGCTCACCCCCCAGAGGAAAGCTTCCAATGGACACTTATGCAGCCCATCCCTGCTGATCTCCACTCCTGGGACCTGGGCTCATGTGAACCCAGGTCACCAGCATGCCAACGAACCCCTTTGCTTGGCACCATGGAGCCAGCACTATTCTAATTGTAAAGCTATTTTAAATTAATGTATTTTTCACTTAACTGCAGTGTATCTATCTCTATACTGTTCTGCTAAGCCTTGCAATCCTAGATTTAATGCTACCACAGTAGTGTTTTCTTCTGGTCCTGTGGACTAAGCAACCTCCAAGGATAACCGCTCCTTTACAAAATGTTCCTTGGTGCTAATAGTAACAATTTCAATGTTTTTCAAAACTACTCATTACAACATTTGGATGCTGTTACTCCTGTATGTGGATTGAAGAAAAGCCTTGCTGAATGTGTTGCAGCAAGTGAATCTGTGTATGAGGCAGTCAAGAAAGGAAAATGCTGTTAAAATAACCCTACTATGAAAATAAACAAAATCTGGCCAGAACCGTATGGCTGCAAACCGAGATTGCCAGTGGAACATGGTACTGGCTGCTGTGTCCAAGATGGCCACCAGAGTTCAGTGCACACCCTCCCACTGCTCATCTCTCATTACTAAATACTGGCTTGGTTTCTTTACTCTGCTGCCATAACTCTCTCCTTACCTGCTGTCCTCCCCCTCTTTATATTCCCTATGACATTTTGACTCGCAAGACCTCATGATGGTCCAGTGGTATCAGGTTACACTTCAGTGCTGTTACTCAGGTTCAGGAGTAGACACAGGAGAGGGTAGTCTGAGAATACTGACAAGTGCAGTGCCACTCAGCCTGGAAAAGAGACACTGGACTCTGCCAAGATGGGCCCTCACAGTGGGCTGTGGAGCTTGCTCTCTCACAAGTGGTAGCCTTCTGCCTGTCTGTAGCCTTGTCATTGGCCAGGAATACTCCTCCAGTGCCTGCAGAAAAAGGAAGATATGAAGCACAGAAGCAGCATGGTTAGTACTCGGTGGAGGGTGGGGCTATGTGATTTCCTGGGGCAACGTCAGGAGAGAAGATCACTCATTCAGGTTTTGGTAAAGCTCAAAACATCACTTGAATGTGAAACATTCTTGAATGGTATAAATCCATGTCTCAAAATTTTGCCTTATGGGATTCCTCAGTGTAATAGGGTCTATGACCCCTCTTAATGTTATCTTTGCTGCTGGATAGCGCTTTAAAATCCTGGAGTAGTATCAGATTTATAGGCTGAGTTTCTATTTGGTTATTGGGACTGTAAATATCCTTCAAAAATCTGTTGCAACAGTAACTCCTTTTCTTTGTCTGTACTTTCCTGTTACCTCCTTTGTTCTTTGTTTCCCTACCATAGGGTGGCCTCCTATGTGTAGTCTCCACGATCGCTGGCTTTTCCTTTCCTTTACATTGGTATTTTAAGTCCCATGCCATTTAGAAACACTGTTTGGTTCTCATAAACACTATTTTTCAGTATTCTGCATGTCTCGCACATCGCCCTCGGCGACTGTGCAATGTGCCGACTGTTTGCGCGCCAGATGCGAAATCACAACAGAATGCCACTTTTGGCTAAAATAATGAAAACAAACAGTTCTTGCTTTCCTAGCTAGCGCTTAGCATTTTAGAAAAGAGAACACTTCTGGTTCATTCCTTGGAGGGCTACAAGTAAAACTACTGCTGCTGTGAGCCCTATTCCAGAAATCCAATCTAAAAGCAGTATCTTGTTGTTCCTCATGTAACCATTATGCCCAGCTGCTTAGACGAGCCTGCAAGTAGAAATATAAGCTAGTATGGCTTTCAAACTCACATTATTTCAACTTAGTTGCTGCAGCAATGAAATGCAGACTTGTATTGCTGAGCTGTTGGTGATATAATGTCTCTATTGGGTTTAAAGGTAAAGATAAAACTTACTCTCAGTGGGTATGTGTGCAGCTGGCTTTCCAGACCCTTCCCTCAGCTTCCATGTTTGCTATAGAGCCAGCCAGCCCTCTCCCCTTTTTATAATGAATGCTGATCGGAGGAGCCTGGGATATTCAGAAACATTGTAAATAAAAGAAATAAAGTTTTTTCTGTTTGTTCTGAAGCTGATTATGATTCGACTAACTAAAGAATGTTTATATTAGTTCTGTAATTTTATTTAAAGCGGTACAAACAATATAAACCAGTTAATGTTCTGTTAGGGAGGAGTTTAGCCCTGTCATGTGATCCTCCTTCTGTATAAAAGAAAGGATTTCAAGTGAATAAATCAGAGTGTGGCTTGAAGGAGTTCCTGCCAGATGCCTAGCTGCCTTCTAGGTATGGTTCCTGTGGAGATGATAACTGCTGAAACTTTATAGTTTACTATTTTTATTTTCCGTACTAAGTCCGTTTATGTTTGCCTGCTTAAAGGAATAAATTTTATTTTGACTTCTGCACATCCTGACTGCTTTCTGACTCCTTTTGTTCCCAGTGCACACTCAGGACTTCTTATACAGTCTGTTCAAGTTCCATCCAGTAATAAATATCTGGTCATTTGCCTGCTTGAAGTCTGTCATGCTATGCTGACTGGCCAGTCAAATTTAGATAGTTACACAGAGTGTCTTACTTGCTATTTGTGTGAGATACTAACTATACAGTGCACTGTGCTGAGATGGAAGCTCACAGGCAATCATACAGGACTGTTCCTTCACTGTTAAGAAAGGACACCCCTTGCAGAGTGCAAAGACAGGTAGTCTGCACCCAGATTTGGGTTACTGTGTTTTGAAGAAAGGAAAATGGTTTGAAAATTATCTCCTCTCTCTATGTATTTCATTGAGTTATAGCATGGTTTATTTTTGGTGAAAAAGATGCACAAAATGTACTACCCACAGTGATTGCGGCTAAGTCTACATTCTACAACAGGCATGCTATAGTGGAGTCATCTGTTCCTTGGTACATTTTGCAGCACAGTTTAGCTGGCATTTGCAAACCTAAGTCTTGCTTCAGTTGAAAAGAAAACAGCTTATATACTCCTTGCCAGGAGTGCTGGGCAAATTTTATACTGGCTGCTATAAAGTTGGTCAGTCAGTTTACTCATTAGTAATGCCAGGTCCTGAGCCATCCTCTAATACAGTCCTCATGACTCCTGAATGAAACAAGTTGTAATTTGTATTCAGTTCACAAAGTGTGCACTGTTCTGTGGCTGATAGAAAACCCCACACCAACAGCCACAAGCACAAAAGTCTGGCCAGAGCCAGTATAGCTGCAGTAGAGCTTGCCCATGGAACACAGCATTGGTTTTAGTCCAAGATGGCCACTGACTCGCACATGTGCACTGAACCCAGTGGCCATCTTGAACATGGCAGCCAGTGCCATGTCCACTGGCAACTGTCTGACAAAATAGTGCAGTGAATGCACAGTGATTGCCATTCACCACCACTATTTACAAGTCTGGATGTTATCCAGTAAGCTCCTTTACTCTGCTCTGTTTACAAGACATCTACAGGGCTATGCCCACTGCAGCCATAAAAATGTTATGCTTGAGTAAATTTTGAAATGCACTCCAGCAGGGAAATAGCAGACTCAAAAAGAAAAGAGAAAAGACTCGAGCCACATATTCAAATATGGGTAAAGAGGAGCACAAAGGTTTGCACTGTGCTTGCCCATTGCCCAAGACCCTAAGGATGCTGTATTCAGTCAGATAGTACACTGGCACTATCAGACTGAATATAGTGCATGTCAGCACAGCACTAAGCCAAGTAGTGTTGCCCTGAATGGATCCTGGCAGTGCAGGGAACAGCACTCAAGACTAAATAGGAGCTGGTAGCTCCTAGCATGATATTGAGATGGCACCATTCAAATAAGCCCATTGAGCATGCAAGGTACTAAGGGCCATTTGTATACCCATTATGGGCACATTTGTATGGGAAGTAGTAGCAGGTTTATGCCCTGCAACCAGCCCTTCCCTCTCCAATTGCCTGGTTCAGTAACAGAAGACATATGTCTTGGTGTCTAGTGGTCCCTTGCCCTTTTAACCATCCCATAGACTATTACAACTTCCTGGTGTTCAGTGCCCCACACTCATCGATTGCTGTGCTGTAGAATGTGAAACTTTCCCTATTGCCTAGTGGTCCCCCACCCTCCAATCACCAGCCCCTTGTTAGGAAAATGAAGTCCCTGGCGCCTAGTAGTCTTCCAAACCCTTCTATCACCATCCCAGCAAATGAAAAATGTCTGTAGTGTCCAATGGTGCCCCTACCTCCGATCACTGGCCCTGTTAAAGGAAAAATGTCCCTGGTGTCTAGTGGTCCTCCCTACCCTCTGATTGCTGGGATGTGTGTTGAGTTTTTAATTTTTCTGTTATTTCTGTGAGATGACCCACTCTTGTGTATGTCTCCAATGCACCTTATTCAGTTCTTCCATTCTTTAAACCTCCATTCTCTAGCCCTGGCAACAATTTTGGGTTCATGGCCACTAGTACCATTGAGGTGCTATCCTCCTTGCCCATCACCAGCACCTCATCTCCCCTGGATGTCTAGGTGTATTTGACCAGTGGATTGTCCTCTGGCTGCATCATAGGCTATTTTCCTTCAGACATTAGATAGACCAATGGCCTTTTCTGAGATTCCCTTCCTCTAAGTCTAACCAGCTGGCTGCCTCCTTCACTTGACCAAGTCCTGTATATGCCTTTCCTGTATGGCTATAATCCCTAATATCTGGCAAGCTGAGCTCTGTGTGCTCTCACTTTTCAGCCTCTGTAGACTCATTCTAGGTCCCTTGTTTTACCAAATAAAGGTTGTTAACCCTTCTCCAGCCTCTTGGTATCCAGCTTGGTGGGCCCATTAGTAGCACCTCCATTACATATATTAGTTCAGTAGTTCAAATGTGTGGTCCTTTGCTTAGGTAAGGGTATCAAAGAAATTGATTTCATGATATCTGGAGAATCTTGTGTGTCTACTTCTGAGAGTCAAAGCCTCCAAACTATAATTCATGCTATAGTCAAAGGAACCCTTACAAACATTGTTATTTCTTGTCACTGAGGTTTAGGCAGATATTTCAGGACTCTCCTGTCTTTTTACCAATGGACACAACGGTGCTCACATTGACCCCCAATTGACATGTTGCTATGGTGGTTACTGTCACAGACTACCCATAGTTAAAATAACTGGAAGGCAAATTTGTACTGTCCTGGACAGGTCAGATTCCAATCACTCCATGATTGTTGACTACGTGCATGCTACTTGGTTAGGGTGGGATCTCAAATAGGAAAATCGTCACATTACCTCTGTACCTTTCTCACCTTCTGGCTTGATCTCCATCCTTGCATTTCCAGTAGGGTTCCATGGCACTTTTCTTTTTGCATCATTCAGGCACCTTTGAGCCCCTCTCCAGGCCTTTATGCAACTGATGAGCATCCTTGATTAGTTGCCTCCCAGAACTCACGCCTGCCTTCTCCTGTCACCCTCCACCACCTGTACACCTTGTATTCCCTACCAGTTGTGCAACCTGCCTGGTTGCAGTTCCAGTCAGGGAGGACCTATGATGCCAGTGCCCTGCAATCCCAAATGGCCGATGATGCTTTCCAGATCCCATACCAAAGCAAAACAACAAGCTAACTGTGCCCAAAACATAGCAACAAGGCTGAAATGTTAATATGCAATTAAAAACTTTTTATTACAGGTGAAAGCAAGTGAGACCAAAGAACACAGAGATACCACCGCACTTTGAACTAAGCAATTCTTCCTCAGGGCCTTGAGGAAGAACCATTTGGTTTGAAGCACTGTGGTATCTGTTTGCTGTTTGGTCTCACTTGTTTTCATGCTTCATAAAAGTCATTTTTAAGTGCATATGCATCATATCAGCCTTTTGGTGCATGGTTTGTTGTTTTCACATTAGCAGTTTAAACCACTGCCCCTCTTTTTAACATTGCACTGAGTGCCTTCATTCTGTTTAAGTCCCATGCCATTGCCACTGACACGAAGGAACCTGTACAGCTTGGCCAGCCTCCCTGTACAATGGTTCAGGTACAGATGTGGGCAACTTTTCTAGTCAGCTTGAACTCCAATTGCTATCCTGCTGGCTCTTTGACAGAACCAACTTGCTTCCTGCCAAGCCTCCTATTTATCCCAAATGCTGAGCTCCACCCCATTCTACCTGGGCAAGGCTACAGGTGGCTGGATCCCACAGCCTTGTTAGACAGACTGATAACAACCATTCCTCTGTCAGGTAAAGGGTTTTACACTTTCCTCTGTTAAATAGTTTCTATCCCTAGAAAGTAGAATGAAAGTCAATAAGAATGACCCCATCATGTTCCATCAGGAGGTTGATCAAGTTTCCTTATGTCACATGTCCAGCATTGGAAATGCAACCAAGATATTCACCCCAAGACAAAACTTCACCATGACAGAAGAAAACCCTAAAACAACCCATTCCCTAACACTAAAGAGGAAACAGAACCCCTAATGCCAGCCCACACCATCCCATTCAGGACAAATGCAATGTCAAATTTTACACTACCTTAGCAGACACCCAGCTGTGCTCAGTTTGTCATATCAGAGGCTACAGCCCTCCTCACTGACCCTAGTCAGAAAACAGTATCCTACATAATGTGTGGAGTCCTCAAGCTAATCGAGTCAGAACACTATCAGTCTGTGTACTTGCCCAGCAACTGACAGAAATCCTCATCTGCTAAGGTAGAGGATTTGCCCCACCATACCACACAGGGCCAATACACTTGAGCATGCAGTGCACCACTGTACCCACCATGTTTGGTGACCTGCATCTTCACCCCTTACAACCCTGTGGCAAACTATTTACCTACATGGGGTCTACCCCTGCCTAACAGGCCCTCTAATGATGCACTCCTTAGCTTTTTCTTACCAGAGAAGAGAGAGTCATACTTGGGATCATACTTAGTAATCTAGAGGAGAAGAAGGATGTGGTGCCCTTAGGATCTGCCCCCAACTCTTAGTGACATATTAACTCACATTATTGCCTATCAGAAATCTGTGTAAATTACTTTAAACTTGAGGAGGCAGTATAGCATAGTGGTTAAGGGCACTGAGCTGCAAACCTGGAGACCTGGGTTTGGAATCCCATCAGAACCCAATTGCATACTGTGTGACCCTGTCAAGTCACTTAACTTCCTTGTGCTCCCAGTTCGCACCTGAAACAAGCTCTGGCTTAGTGTGCCTTTCCTGGTTGAACAATTTTCCTTTCCTTTTCCCTACTGTAGATGATATTGTGAGGTAACATTCCATACTCCAACAAGAAAGACCCCATCGTGTTCCATCAGAAGGTTGATCAACATCCTTGTGCCACATGTCCAGCTTTGCAACTGTGACCAGGACCCTCACCCCAGGACAAAACCTCAGCTTGACAAAAGTAAACCCCTAAAACAACTCATTCCCTAACACTAAAGAGGAACAGCACCCTAATAGCAGCCCAAACCCTCCCATTTAGGACAAGTGCAATGCCAAACTTTACACTACCTTAGCTGACATCCAGCTGTGCTCACGTTGTCATATAAGAGGCTGCAACCTCCTCCCTGACCCTAGTCAGAAAATAGGATCCTACCTAATGCTTGGAGTCCTCAAGCTAATCAAGTCAGAACACTATCAGTCTGTGTACCTCCCAGCAACTGACACAAATCCCTCATCTGCTAAGGTACAGTAGTAGCCAGAGACATGGTCAGATATTTCCAGATATTTTGCAAACTTTCTAAAGAGTTTCTCTGCTGCCCCTACTATGGAACTGCAGAAAGCAAGAGATTTCTAGAAATATCACAGAAATTTCAGGAAATATCTGACCATGTCTTTTGCTGTGACTGTAGAGGGATTTGCCCCACCACACCACACAGTGCCAGTGCACGGGAGCATGCAGTTAACCACTGTACCCACCATGTTTGGTGACTACATCCTCACCCCCTTACAACCCTGTGGCAAACTGCTTACCTACATGGGGTCTAATCCTGCCTAACATGCCCTCTGATGATACATGCCTTAGCCTTTTCTTACCTGAGGATACAGAGTCATACTAGGGATCATACTTAGTAATCTAGAGAGGAGGAGGAGAAGGAGGATGTGGTGCCCTTAGGATCTGCCCCCATTTCTTAGTGACATATTAACTCATTGCCTCCACAGAAGCTCTCTGAAGTTGCAGCGCTTGTCTCCTGTATACTGTTAACAGTGAATCATGGGCCTTTATAAGCAAATCCAAGCCATAATCATCATGCTGCAAACAAATGCTAATAGCACAAAAACATAAGTGCTAGACACACAGTATGAGTGGCAAACTTGTTCAGCATAAAATTACCTTTCCAACGGTGGTATGCAAGTAATAATAGGTAATTTAGTTTTTCTATGCTGGTCAAAACAGCAAAAAATATATTTTTTCCACTGAAAAATGCACCATAAGCCTTTTTGTTGGTAAATATGTAACATATCAACACCAAATTAAGCATCCAGACTTTAGATGTAGTTTTAATAATTTGTTTGTAAAAACCCAGCTATTTCTGTAGTATTAAACATAATTTTCCCCATTTTAGTCAAGGTGTGTTGGAGAGGTTTGAGGGATGAATCTGAACCATACACACCATACCATAAACAAATGCATACAACTCCTAAAGTATACACGATATACACAATGTATCGGCAGCAAAGTTGTTTCACACAAAATTACCTAATAGTGCTATGCAGTCAATTGTGCTCAGTTCAGTTTTTGTTTTATACTGGCTGAGATAACTAGAATGTACATTTTCTTCAGAGTGCTTAGGTGGTTCTTGATGGACAAAATGTCTGCCATACACACCATGCCATAAACAGATGTGAATAACCCTAAAGTGAACATGATGCACACAAAGTGTTAGTGGCAAGGTTGTTCAGCACAACATTACCTTTCTAATGTTGCCATGCAGTCAATTCTAATCAATTCTGGCTGGCAAGTAATATTAAAACATGTGA
This sequence comes from Neoceratodus forsteri, assembly GCA_016271365.2. NCBI lineage: Eukaryota > Metazoa > Chordata > Ceratodontiformes > Ceratodontidae > Neoceratodus > Neoceratodus forsteri. The sequence goes on from CM057458.1 coordinate 563,903,932, forward strand.
GTTATGTCTCCAGACATTATTAGGGCACACAGGAAGTTTGTAGGTAACTTCTGTAGTCATTCTAGGACACACTGCAGTACATTTGTTACCACCTTCTAGGTGGCAATGAGTTAACTTACATTTTTGCCTATCAGAAATCTGTGTAAATTACTTTTAAACTTGAGGAGGTAGCATAGCATAGCGGTTAAGGCACTAAGTTGCAAATCTAGAGATCTGGGTTTGAATCCCATCAGCCCCCACTTGCATACTGTGAGACCCTCGCAAGTCACTTAATTTCCTTGTACTCCCAAGTCACACCTGGAAACAAACTCTGGTTTAGTATGCCTTTCCTGGTTAAACAATTTTACCTTTCCCTTTCCCTACTGTAGATGATATTCTGAGGTAACATTCTATATTCCAACAAAATATTGTGAAAAGAAAAGTTCAACCTTACTGTTTTAAATGATGTATGTTTTAACTGCAGATTGTGGCCCTTGTCACATTAGAGATACTCCTCTAGTTCAACAACTAATTCCTCTAATAATTCTTAATTACATATAATATCAGAAAGGAATAGGAGGTTACTCTGTAACTTCCAGATCGCAAGACTTATCATATGTAAGTCAAACAGTCTACCCTCGTATGACAGATTTTACATCCCATTAGTTACTTTGGTTCTAGGCTGAATTCTCTCTAGCTCCAGTATATTGTTTCTCAAGAATGAGGACCAGAATTGTGAGCCATAATCTAAGACTGGTCTAAAGAAGCTTCTGTGTAGTGGAATTATGATCTGTGACTCATGATATGAATTACTCCTTTTTTACTTCCCAGTACTTTATTTGCTCTGCTATACATATTTTCACACTGCATACTGTGTTTGAGGTCTGGTGTTATGATCACTGCCAAATCTTTTCTTTTTAACACTGTGGCCCGTTTATTCAAAGGAGTTGCACATGGCACAACAGAGTTTGCCAGCACAACCCTGCATTGCTCCCCAGTGGGATATTGAGAAGGCTGCCTGGCACAGCGCAAATCCTGATATGCTAGGGCACAATGATAATGTATGTGGTGCAGATGCAGGGTGTGTGCCCATGCATACAGTATGTAGCACATCCAGATAGTCAGCCTGGGATGTGCGGCACCTATGGTGGCACAATCCTGCATTGCACTGCATGGGGGCTCAAAGTTGAGCCTGTGAAATGTTGGAACAACTCCTGGCCACCCACAGGTGGGCTGCCATACTGCAGGGTGCAAAACAGCAGCTGCCAGCCATGGGTGGTCACCGCCCACCAAAACACCATCCACAAGCACCCACATCTCCCTGGTAGTCGAGTGGTACCCCCACCCACCCAATCACTGGTAAATGTAGAAGTAATCATTTCTGATGGTCTAGTTACTCCCTCCCAATTCCATGATTGTGTTAATCAGCAATATTCATTCTTTCGTGCAGTCCAGTGGAACCCTCCTTTCCCCTCCTGATTCTCCAATTGTTGGTAAAGAGTTGTAACATCAGACCCTGGTGAACAGGGCCCTTACCCACCATGCCCCCTGACATCAGCGGGAAGGCTGCAACCCACCCATACTGCTTGACTCTTGTGAATGATAAGTACAGTATGGGCTTGCAGGGCATACTGTATTAGATAGTCCCAAATATGTGAATAAAGTCATTCACATATCTGGGACTGTTCAATACAATACATCTTGTAAGTCCATTGGTCCACACTGTGGACCAATGGGCTTACAGCCCATACTGTACCTGCATTCGGGCGGGTCACGGACAGTATGGTGTGGGTTGCAGCTGTCTGCCAATGATGGGGAGGAGTAGGCAAGGTGTCCTGAGGGTGGGAGGGGGATACCACTAGATCACCAGGGTCCATGTTACAGTACTCATGGAGATTGGGGAATCAGGAGGGTGGGGGTCCACTGACTACCGGGGAATAAATATTGCTACATTTATTGGTCATCAGGGAATCAGGAGGGAGAGGGGTCCACTAGACTACCAGGGAATGAATATTTGCTACATTTACTGGTGATCAGAGAATCAGGAGGGAGGGGTACCACTAGATCACCAGAGAATGATTACTTCCAGATTTACCAGCGACCGTGCAATTGGGAGAGAGGGTACTACTAGACCACCAGGGAGATGTGTGTGCTGCAGTTTACTGTGATCATGGCTATGGGGTGGGGATGCCCGGACCCCACTGTGTACATGTCATGCTGTGCAGGGCACTAGGCGCAAGTCGCCGTGGCGTTCTTAGTAAGGTATGCAACGGGGCTATAATGACATGCAAATGGCCCCATTTGCACCTTGCATATATTATGACCTCATTTGCATGCCCTCTGCTGAATATCATGGGTGATGCGCCTAGCACAACTGCATTTGTGCTGGGCATCCCCGTGCTCCCTATTTGTGGTTTGCACCGCACAGTGCCACTGTGCCATGTGCAGTTGTGCCATATCGATGGTGCTGCACCATGGCACATCACTGTTGAATATCACACGTCCTGGTCCTGGCTTATCCCAGTTGTGCTGCATCCAGGCTTGCGCCACTGCCAGGCGAGTCTGAATATCCGGCCTGTGTCTTCATATATACCATTTATGTGATACTGCCTGATTAAATGTTTGTGTCCTAAATACATCACTGACCATTTATCAGTGTTTAGTTTCATGCCCCATTTGTTAACCAAAATTCAGATTTTATTAAAATCTTATTGTAAGGATTCTGATTCTTCTAAATTGTGGACTGATCTTCCCAACTTAGTATCATCTGCATATTTAATAATCCAGCTGTCAACACCTTCTTGTAAGTCCTTTATGTACTGTATATAGAGATGGGTGAAGTCTGCCAACTTCGCTATGCAGAGAATTTCGTAAGTAAGGCAGCATTTGCGAAATAAATCTGCATTACGAGGTAAAACTTTGCCTTTATAACTTCATGAAATCCTCATAATATAAGCAGCAAAATGCCATTTCTTCCTGAGGGGCTTTATCACCATGGTGGTGGATCCTAAGGCAAATTTTGCAATGATTCATGGGATAGCAGGTCACATGGGATCTATATCAACTTGCCCAGCCTCATTTCAGTGTAGTGTGTGAAGTGGAAACCTGGAGTTAGCTAGCTCTCAGAGCTGTGTGCTTTAAACCTTTAAAATCAACATTTGGACTTTTGAGTCCAAATTTAGTCCATTCAGTGTCATATTTACTTGTGTCTCTGTATCATTGATCATTTATTGATTCTGCATTAATTTCGTGTCTTAAATTAGTACTTTCAGTGTCTGTATTGAGAGAGACAGTTCAGAAGTGTGCTTTGTGGGAGGTAAGGTCAGTGTTGGAGCTTCACAGACCACAGTCTGAAAGGCAGTGTTGCCAATTGCTGTAGGCTAATATGTAGTAGTGCTTTTTCTAGTTGTGTACGCACAGTAATACTAATTATGTATTTTTGATTATTTTGTGCTGTTTGCTGTGCATTTGGTACTTTCTTTGAGTTGAACAGTGTGATTTATTGTACTGAAGCATAAACATTTCTGCTGCAGGGACTCAACTTCAGTCCATAGGATGGAAAGTCCACCTGTGTGACTGGTGCATCTGATACAGATGCTGATAAGGCTGCAGCGGTGGCTTGCTGAAGGTGCCACCAATTGCTCCACCCTTCCCTTGTGCTGCGTCACTGTTCCTACTGGCAGGCTGTTGCTGTACGGCCCTCATACAGTACACCCTCCCCATCTGGAGGAACAGATGCACTTCTTACCTCCTGCAGCCTAGCCTCCCACTTGGCATGGTGGTGCAATGTGATATGTGAGGTGTGTCCATTGCCCACCCTTGCCCAAGTGGCTGCCCATTTTCACTTGGTGTACAAGCGCCCCACATAGATTGCACTTCACCACACTTGCATCACCTGGCTATGTGGTGAAGAAACCCATATTGTAGAGCTCTTGGAGGATCCAGCACTGGCAGTGGAGGGGGGCAAAGGTTGTAGGCTGCTGTGCTGGGGTGGGAAGTCTTCTGGTTATAGTGGAAACAGGTAGAAGGGAGGGTGCAACAGGCTGCTGCCACTGGTCCTGCTGCTGCTGCTTGGGCTGTTTCCACTGTTGGGGTGTTGGGTAACCATCTGCGCTGTAGAGGTGGTGCCGCTTGTGCCATACCTTATTGTTTTGGTCATGTTTTATATAAGTTTATGTATTTAATACATCTGATACGCCCATGGTGGCCAGTGTAAGTGCAAGGAATATAGGTACAAGTACATGGGCCCTGTGGAATGATGTTGTAATTCTTGTTACTGGTCAGAGAATCAGTCAGCTACTAGCCAGGGCAAGTTAATTAAATTATCTTAGAAGGAAACAAAAGAATAGTTAAGCTTAGCTGGGAGGCGAGGTAGCCCAATTTGCCTGTGAAAAGGGCAGAATCTCATGAGGAGCCATGATGTCTGGACTCCCTTTGTTTTGAGAGGTCCACACTGACTTAATCTTTTATTGCTGAATGGGTGCTCATGTAAGTAAATGACTGTACTGAGTGTAGTTAATTACAGCCATCTTCCAGGAGGCTGGATTTCCCAAGAACTCTGGTTTAAACTAGCTGACGTCCTGAGTTATTATCTCTCATATTCAGAAATGCATATCTGTTGTTTTATGATGAAATACTGAAAACAGATTGGTTGGGTAGCCATACAAACAGAATGCTAGCCAATTGCAGGGCAAGCCACTATCCACTGGACCTGCCTCTTGAGAAATCCCATAAAACAAGGGAGAAAACTGTATCTAGGCCTTTTGCTTTTTAGCCTTTTTCCTTGAAGCCTTTAGCTTTTAGCTATTACTTCAACTGGGGACCCTGCCTGTCTGCTTGGAGAGCAGAGACAAATTTCTCCTGGACCACCTGAACTAAGACTTCAACTGCTACATCTAAAGATACTTTTGCACTTCAAAATTCAACAACTAAGGACTCAAGGTAGAATTTTGATCTCAGAGTTGAAAAGTGGAGGTTTTGTATATTTTACATTTTATTTTCAATATCCTGTTACCAATGTCGAAAATTATTTGTCTTTATGTATTTACTGCATTTATTAATTAATTAGTAAAGATTTTGGCTTACTTTTAAGATATTTCAGCCAGTTTTATTTGTGTGTGTTGCCTTGGAGGAGGGTTGTTCAAACTATAATACACCTGAGTGATTGCTTATGGGCCAAAACACTACCAAAGGAAAGAACCACGAGTGACTCTGTGTGATGAAAGGAGGGGAGAAAATAGGAAGGGTCTCAGGATGAGTCTGTGGGGGATTGAATTGAGCTCTGCATTTCAGTGGAAAGACACATAATAGGGTGCATAGGGCCCCCCAAAGCATATACATGCCTGTGGCTTCCTGCTTCATTGTGCAGTGGCCAAGAGGGCTCTATCACAGGAACATAGACTCAAGACTATATTTGTACCCCTTACACAGAGAGAGGGTGCCCTGGGATCCTCTAGTGTATGTTCAGTTGTGAGACAGAAAGCGTACAAAAGAACAGAAGAAGGGTATCCCTGACCTCCTCCTTCATCACAAGAGGGATTCACTGTGACACAGAGAATCCCACCCCACGGGAGATCGTTAACATCTGAGCAGCTGCTGCCACTAGATTTGTACTTGGCACATTTGGAGGGAGGGGCTGACTTGAAGCAAAAACATTACTCCTGTAAGGCCTAACAGCTCTCCCACCATGCAGCCTTTGCCTGTGACGTCCACTGGCTGCACCACTTTCCATTTCTGATTGTGTTACTTAACTAGTAACCTATGAAAAAAAGAGGAACAAAAGATCAACTGACCCGGAGAAAGACTGACTATAACTACAGCATAAACTGATACTTAAAATTAAAATAAGTACTTGGAATTAAATTAGGTGATGAAAGTGGTTGAAAATAAAGTTTGGATACTTAAAACAACTTAGACTAAATGGAGCTACAGCTGTGGATTTCTCCTTTCACCTGAGTTGCTACTGCTAGTAGCAATGCTGCAGTGAAAGTGAAATTAGCTTACTCACTTCCTGCCCGACCCTTTCTTCCTGCCCATCATGTGACCTGCTGAAACTCCGACATGATATGGCCATTTTTTACAAACTTTAAGACTGACTCTTCCTCAAGTTGACCAAGTTGCTGTTTTGGACTTTGAGACTGAATTATCCATATTGATCTGATCGCTTTTTATTAAGATTGGTTTTAAGATTTTATTGTATTCATTAAATTATTTAGTTATTTGTGGGTGGTTGATTTGGGGTTGGTTTTGTGGGATTGTGGGTAATATTTTTGTTATATTGGGGTTTTTGTTTAAACTGCCCTACAATCTGTGAAAGAATGGTAGATTTATTATTATTATTATTATTATTATTATTATTATGTGTTTTGGTGTGTTGATTGATTTGAATTTTAGTATGGAGTTGTGTGGAATGTGCTGATGCCTGCTCCTATAGTTGTGTGCTATTAACCTCTGCTTTCTGTGCTTCTCCACCCTTTCTTCACTCCTCCCTTTCAGTTTATGACTTACCAGTGCTGTAGAGCACTAGGTATTGTGCGAGAGATGAAGGGGTGGGGGCTATGAACAGTGGAGGGTGAATGAAGGGGTAATTATATCAGGTGGTAAGATCCAGGAGATGCCCTGGGTGAAAAGGAACCCAGAACATGGTTCTCCATGTCTGGTTTCCATACCCAAGGGCACTACCGATTGTGGTGGGCAGGTGGTTCGAGTGGCTGAGAGGTTTGTCCAACTCAAGCGTTGTGCAATGCCAGGTCCATCAAGAACAAAACTACAATTATTGCAGATCTTGTTGAAACAGTGGACCGGCATGCATCACCGAGACCTGGCTGGATGAGAACTCTGGCCCCATTTTGGAGGCTTTAACTCCAGCTGGGTACTTGGTGATACACCCCACTGAGATTGGACCGCTGGGATTGCAGTCTGTTTCAAGATCAAGTTTAACAACTGTACTAGTTGAGGAGGCTGAGTCATTTGAGTGTGCCATAGTAGCAGGTGAAGGTTATCAGATTGCCCTCAGTTATCATCCACCCGGTGATGAGAAGTGATTCCTTCAGGAATTTGCATACTTTTCATCCACATGGCATTTGAGTCACCCAGACTGATGGTTCTGAGTGACTTCAATGCCTGGGTCAATGACAAACTCTTGCAATTTGGTCAGCACTTCCTCCAGTTGATGACATCTCTGACCTTACACAGGTGATTGCCATTGCTACTCACAAACATGAACACTCTTTGACTTAGCCTTCCTCCTAGGGATCAAACATCTGACTTGGGGTGGAACCAGTTGGTGGTCAGATCGCTACACCATGGGGTTTAGTTTAGCACCCCCTTTGTAGGCCTACCCCTGTGGAGATGGGTAGGTATCATCCTTTATGAGATAAAGTTCTCATAGCCTAGCAGTGGTGCTTGACCTCGTCGGCAAGCAGTGACCCAGAGACCCTTGTGACGGCCTAAAATCTGGCCATCTTGGTGGCTCTGGATCACGCTGTTCAGTCTGTGTTCACCCTCTCCCTTCGCCCTTGATCCTTGGTTTGATGGGACTCTGAGGAGATGCAGAGACTAGGACAAAGGTTAGAGCATGGCATAAGTCTGCCCTTGATACTGACTCACCTTAGTTTGATGGACCATTATCAAGTCTATCAATCTGCAATCACCCATAAGAAGGCAGAATTCCTGTCTGGGAGATTATGTGGCTCAGAATCGACCAGCTCAGCTTTTCCAAACTGTGGACAGACTGCAATCCAGCTTGTCTACATGTTCAGAAAGCCTTTTCACAATCAGAGTGTGATGAACTTGCTCGATTCTTTGCTAATAAGGTGGCTGACGCCAGGGCGGTACTCAGGTGGCACACTCTATGCACATTGCTTTTGATCAGTACGTGGTCACTGCACCTCAGCCTTCTTGGAGTACCTTCAGCCAACTGGAGTTCATGGATGTCATGAGGATTATCCAGGCTGTGCGCCTTATGTGCTGTAGTTTGGACCCTGGACCAACTTCCCTAATTTTAGGTTGTATTGATGTCATCAGTCCGGCCTTGCTCTCACAGTCTGGTGCTCCTTGGAACCTGGAGAGTTTTCTAACTCCCTGAAAGAGGCAGTGGTGACACCACTGTTGAAGAAAGCTACCTTGGACCTAGACTGCCATGCAAACTACAGACCTATCTCTAACCTCCTCTTTAGGGAAGGTGATTGAGAAAGTAGTGGCAGCACAACTGGAGGACCATTTGACCATCCATGACATCTATGAACTGCTCCAGTCCAGTTTTTGAAAGAGACATAGTATCAAGACAGTGCTGGTTCAGGTGTTCAATGATCTCCTGAAGGCCAGAGATCAGAAGAGCCACTCCATCTTGGTTCTCCTGGATCTCTCATCAGCATTTGACACTGTGGACCACGGGTTGTTGCTTGGTCACCTGAGGACATCTGTGGACTGTTGAGAACAGTCCTCAGGTGGTTTACATCGTTCTTCATGGGTAAAACCCAGAGAGTGGTGTCTGGGGTCTTTTCCTCAGGCCCTATTTCTCTGTCGGGTGGGGTGCCTCAGGGCTCAGTGCTGCCACCCATGTTGTTCATGGTTTACATGCTACCTCTCAGAGACATTGTAAGAAGGTATGGGCTGAGGTTTCACTGCTATGCTGAAGATACCCAGCTCTACCTTTCTTTGCACCGACCAGGATGGAGCCTCTCAGTCTTTAATAACCGCCTGAAAGAAGTCCAGGAGTGGATGGATTCCAACTGGCTGAAGTTGAACTCAGAAAGACTGAGGGCTGGTTGTGGACCCAGGTCGCCTTTTAGGGGTGTTGGGAGTTGGTTTGCCTTTGGGAACGTTTCTTGAGGCGTTTCTACCCCGACCTCTGAATGGGTGCATAACCTGGGGTAATTTTTGATGAAGGCTGACCCTGCATTCGCAGGTGTCGGCTATCATCAAATCTGCCTTTTATCATCTTAGGAATATCACCAGGATTAAACATCTGGTTCTGTCTAGTGACCTTCCCATGTTGGTCACACCTTTGCGTCCTCACATTTAGATTGTTGCAACTCCTTTACCTCGGGCTTTCTGGGTGGAAATGCCTCCTGCAGCTGGTGCAGGCAACGGGTGGCCCGGCTTTTTGACAGGATCTGCTCAATCCTGTCAAATTTCGCTGGAGCTGCATGAACTGCACTAGCTGCCAGTACAGTGGCAGATCACCTTCAAAGTTGGTTTGCTGACTTTAAAGCTATACACACAGACAGGGCCCAGATTACCTGAAAGAGCTCCTAGTTCCTTACTTCCTGGACTATCACTCCACTTGGCTGATGAGGGGTTGCTAGAGATTCAAGGAGTGTGTTTGAAATCTTCTGGGTGAGAGCATTTATGTATGCAGCCCCTACCCTTTAGAATTCTGTACCCCGTCAGTTACGGAGTGCACAACTGTGGAGGAATTTAAGCAAGCTTTTAATAACTTTTTGTGGCACCAGGCATTCAGAGACTGATTTTCCTTTTTGGTGTACTGTTATTTCAATGTTAATTATATTGATGTTTGTTTTGTTTTCAAATTGTTAGACGCCTTGGCTATGGATAAGATGCCTTATAAATAAAATGTACTATTATAATTATTATTAATTTATGTATAATCCCTTCATGTAGCACCAACTAAAAGGCACTCCTAAAACTGAAAAAGACATCTGCTGGTTGGTTCCATCAAGTTCCTGCAAACCTATTCATAAAACTGAGTAGATTTATGGTGCAGGATCTCCTTCTGAAAACCATATGTGTATTGTCTGTGTGGCTACTTTTTGACATTTCTTCTGACATAAATTATAATTAACCCTCCAGAATTTTGCCCACTATTGATGTCAGGCAGATTGGCTTGTAATTGCTTAGGTCTTGTTTAACTCCTTCTTGTGAACATCTATCAAATTAGTGATCTCAATCCACAGATACTATACCTTCGCTTATTTGAGTATTTAGAAATTAATTCTTTTCATCATTAATATTTTGCATGGATTTGGTGATAAATTGTTATGCTATATAAGCTTGCTAGATTTGCAGGAGCAAAAAGGTAGAGGCTCATGAATAGTTTTGTTAGGACAAGGAGTAGAACTCATGTTCCCATTTGCAGCTATGTAATTGTCCAGGTTCCTTTGGAAGTTTCTTTACTTGTGCTAGATATTATCGAAAAGGCAGCTTTGTTCCAGAGATGTGCATCTTTATAGTGTAAAAATATTTCCTGATGTTTGTTCTGAATCTATTTTAATTTGTAATGGATGACCCCTAGTATCAATAAGATAATTTTGTATTCTATATTTAACACTACCATAATATTTGTATCATTTAAAATATCAAAATAAGCAGCATGTCACCTATGCCTTTCTAATTACTAGACTGTGTAGTCCTACTCTATTTAGTCTATCAAAGTATGTTAGATTTTTTAATGAGTTAATCTACTTAGTATATCTTCATTGGACTCTTTCTAGATTATTGATATTAGTTTTAAGCAGGGGTTCCATAATTGACTACCATAATCTAATATTGGTCTAACATAAGATACATATAATGGTAGTAATACTTCTGTATGTCTGCTATTGATATTTCATTTTATTGCAGTAATAGTTCTAGTAACCTTTGTGATGACTGCGCTACATTGTTCTTTGAACAATAGCTTGTTGTCAATTTTATTCCCAGATCCTTTTCACAAAGTTTTTGGGTAAGTGGTATGCCATCTATTGAGTACTGATGTTTCTGATTTTCCTTGCCCATATGTATGATGCAGCATTTTCACCATTCAGTTTCATACCCCATCTCTTTGTCCAGTTAGCTATAATATCAATATCTTTTTGTAGAGCAGCTATATGTTCTACTGAACTACTTGGGCCACATAATTTGGTATTGTCAGTATATTTTGCTATAGGGTTCCTTATATTTTCTTAGAGATCAGCAACGAATATTTTAAAGATTAATGAACCCATCACAGAACCCTGTGGAACTCCACTAGTAACAAGACCCTCGCTAGAAAGATGACACCAGATTGAGACCACTGGGACCTGTCCAATAATCAGTTTACTATCCACCTAATAATATATCTGTCTATATTATAATTGTTCAATTTCTTTTGTATAGCCCAATGTGGGACTCTTTGAAAGCCTTATTAAAATCAAATAAAAGGACATCCTCTGAATACCGTTGTCCAACATTTGCTTACTCTGCTACAAAAGCATATCAAATTTGTAGTACACTAGCATCCTTTTCTAAAGCCATGTTGGTTATTATTAAACAAATGATTTTTATTAAGTTGTTCTACTATTCTATTTTTGAGTAATTTGTCTAGAATTGTACACGGGATTGATGTTAACTGATTGGTCTATAGCTGAAAACATTTGTTTTATATCCACTTTTAAAAATGGGGGTTACTCTTGATTTTTCATTCTGTAGGTATTAAGCCAGTATTTAATGACATCTCTGGTTTTCAGACGAATCACTCCACAACCACTTCCCTACTTAGATTCACTGACTCTATCCATTCTGCCATGGACAGAGGTCACATTACTTGCTATCTTTGTTGACCTTGCGCAAGGCTTTCTATACAGTCTCCAATCCCTCCTTCTTGAAACTCTTTCATCAGCTGGCTTGTCTTTGTCTGCCTGCAACTGGTTCAGAGCCTACCTGGTAGGCAGAACTCAATCTGTTAAAGTAACTGACTCCACTACCCATCTGTACTGGTGTGCCTCAAGGCTCGAGTACTTGGCACTCTTATTCTCAATTTTTCTAAATGACCTACCATCAGTATGTCCTTATCCTCTGTCCATATGTATGCTGATGACATGGTCTTGTTCACCTCTGCCCAATCACCCTCTGATGTGACTTCCAGACTACAGCTTAACTTTAATAATGTTCAACACTAACTAAGCTCCCATCAACTCTTCCTCAATGCCAAGAAGATAGTCTGTATGATCTTTGGCACTAGGTAGAGACTCTCTAGGCTGTCCTCCCTTCCTTTTCCACACCCTTGATGGGATAATACTAGAGGACACCACCTCTTTCAAATACCTGGCTAATACTAGCTTGACCAGCACCTTAACTTTTCTGCACATACTGATGCTATCCTGAAAAACTGCACCCCAAGTTCGATGCCCTCTACAGGAACCATAGTGCCTTAACACTACCGGTTAGGCATGATCATGTTCAGAAAATGATACTCCCTATTTTTGACTATTGTGATAAAGTCTACAGTGCTGCTCCTAAGTTTTCCTTACCAGGTTGGGCACTCTCTTCAATGCTTTCTGTCACTTAGTTCTTGATTGTCTTTCCGCACATATCACTGTACCTTGTATCATTCTCTAGCTTTCCCTCTCTTGAGTGCAGGTGTCTTTCACACTGCCAAGTTCACTTCTAAATTTTGGTTTGGGACTCTCCTCTTACCTCCTCTCCTTAATCTCTGCTCCACCTTCCTCCTCCCACCCTCTCAGATCCACTGACGTATGCACTCTAACTATTCCTCATCATTCTACCTCCATAGACCAGGAAGTTTTCTCCTACCTCTTCCCAAAGCTTGGGAACTAACTGCCACCTCCTATCAGACTTTCCTCTTCCCATTTTCAATCTCCTTAGCACTTCATGATTTCTATTCCCCAACAGCACTTGTTCTTAGCCCCTTCAACCTTTCCAACCCTGGTACATTATCCTTTAGCCCTACTTTACTTCTATTCTCCTAACTGTGCTTGTTACTAGCACCCTTTGTAACCTTCCCCACCTTGTGCACTATCCTCTACTCTCATCCTAGCTTACCTCCTGTCTTCTAACTGAACCCTTCCTCTGATTACTTCCTCACATGGTACCACCTATTATACCCTCCTCCCACCCCTATCATAACATACTGTGCCATTTCAACTCTCTACTACCATCCACAACCTATTGTGTTATTTCAACACTCTACTGCCATCCTTCCCCTCATTACCCCTCTTCCCCCCACTGATGCTCTGCCTTTTTCCATTCCTAGTTTATCCCTATTTTCTCCAGCCTTCCTGTTCCTTATCCCTCTCATCCCCTCTGGTCACCCCACATTCCACTCCTCCTCCCTGCCCCCTTCTCTCCCCTCCTTTTCTGCCTGGTCCTGTTCCCTTGTAGGGTTCTCTTGTCTTCATTAAGGGTATAGATCCTGGCTCCCTCTTCTACCCCACTTCCTTCCCCCCACTTTCTAATCCTGACCCCTTGCAGGTTCTCTGCATCCTGAAGGGGTATAGATTGTCTTCTCTTCCCCTCCCTTCCCCCCACTTTCAAATCCATCCTGCACCCACCTCCTTACTTCCCTATCCCTCTCCTCCTGCCTGTTCCTCCACCCCTCTCTTCTCTACCTCCCACTCCCTTCTCTCCACTCCCTTTCTGCCTGGTCCTGTCCCCCTTGCAGAGTTCTCAACATCCTGAAGGGGCTAGATCTTCTGTCCCTCTCTCCCTCTTCCATCCCCCACCTTCTACCCCTGACCTATCCATTTCCCCACTTGTCTTATAACTGCCCTCTCTTGGGTGTACAATAGCACTTTGAATTGTGTGCTCAGCCTACTACTTCTAGCACCTCAAATGTATAATCCATCCTCTAACCTCCATCCTCTAACCTTAACCCTACTGGATCACCTGCTCTTGGTTGTTGCAATGTACATTATATCTGAACATGGATTTGTTTACCCTGGCCAGTTGGTCTGGGTTATTTCTGCTATGTAATTATACTACACTGTTTTCTTTAGTAATTGTACTTGTATTGCTCTGATATTGCTATATGTTTGCTTGCGCTCCCAAAACTTGTACCCTCCACCAAGGATGCTTCTGGAAACAAGCTGTTTACAGCTCATGTTGTCTTTCCTGGTGAAACATTTTCCAAATAAATAAAAATAAATAAAATAATAAAATCTCATATAATATTTTCAAAGGCTGTCAAATATGGTGTTTCATTAATTTTAACATAGATGGAGTTTTATGTTATCTGGACCTGGTGCACTATGATCTCTTAAGTTATTTATTTCCAGTTCAGTTTCTTCTTTTGTGATGAAATATGTCCCTATATTAATATCAGATGTTTGCCTTAAAGTGTCTGATTGTTGTTCTGAGTAAACGGAACAGAAATATTCATTAAATATATTTGCAATGCAAGATGGGTCTGTTATACATTTTCATACTTAATGATTTACTTAATTTTTCATTTCCTTTTGTAAGGAATTTATATAACTGAAAATTGTTTACAGTTTGATCTGGATGCTTTTTTGCTAAATTCAACTCAGATGTTTTCTTTGCCTTATTAATTTTATTTTGCACTTTCACTGTAGTATTGTAAACACTGACAAGTTAGCCTCAGTCTTTTTTTTAATATACAGTATACACCTTAAGCTTTACTTTACTTTTTATAAGTCTTAAAATGCTTTTATTTAACCACTTAGCCTGCATCTTTACAGCTATATTTACTTATATGTTTGACATGTGTTACCATAGTGTTATGTATTGTACTTTTAATGAAGTCCCATCTTTCATCAATAGATTTCCATCCAATTATTTATTCTAATCAATATCATTCAGGTCATTGTCAATACCTTCCTGTATGCTGTGTTGTAAAGAAAAACTCTGTACTATCCTTTATAGTAAATGTTTTATTTTCAAGTATGATATATACCAAGAGAAGATCACTATTCCCAATGGGAGCTTTAGTGATACATTTAGTAATAAAGGGCCGATTCTCAAAAGTTTATGCCTGGCATAACTTGACTTTGTGCTAAAATAAATGGTGCAAGTAGCAAGTTATGGCAGCAGTTGCGACATCACGGTATTCTGCAAAGCAGCCTTCAACATGTCACAGGGCTGCTTGCAACAAAGTGGACAAAGCTACCAGTTATGCCTTAAACCCCTTGCGACATGGTGCTAGGGGTTTATGGCAGCAGTCGCACCCTATTCTGGAAGGGCAGCAACAAAGACCCCAAGATTGCATTCTGGAACAACCCCGAGGACATCCGACAAAGTACAGTTACACCAGCTTTTGGTTGGTCTAAGTGTACACATCCTCCGGGTTGTGCAGATCGCCACTGGGCCGGGCTCCAAGGCATGTGGCCCCCCACCCTGATCTACAAATTGTTTGCAAAGCTCCACAGGGCTAATCATGCCCCCAATGCCCCATCCTCCAAATACAAACTGAATGCCCCACAGGACTAGCACCCTCACCATGCCCAATCCCTGCATTACAGGTATAAGCCCAGCAGGGCTAGTGGAACCCCTCCAGTCATGCTCCTGCTAACATAGATAGCCCCTGGGCTGGCAGAACCACCCCCATCCCCGAACGTAAGTATATGCAGTAATGCAATCTGTTACAATACTGTCAGCAGACACAGCTCCTATATCCCTGGTAGTCTAGTGGCCCCACCTGACAGTGCCAGACCACTTCCACTCCCCAACCCATACCAGCTGGTGACTGGCACAGCCCAGCTTTCACCACCACGGCCCATCCACTGAATAAGCTCCATATGATTCATACTACTGTAATAGTATGCACTCAATGAATGAACTGTCATTCATTGAGTGTGTACTATTTACAGTAGTATGCCTGCTTGCAGAGCTCAGTCGGTGGCTGGCCAAGATGGTGAGAGGTGGTTAATGCCAGTCACTGGCTGAGTAGGGGTGGGGGAGCAGGGTGGTCTTCCACTGCCTGGTGGGGGCCACTAGACTACCAGGGTAATGGTGCACCTGCACACATTTGGGAACTGCAGTTTGTGGGAGGCAACAGTACAGGGATCTGGGCATTGAGAGGGAGGCATGGATAGCTCTGCGGGGTGATTATGTGCTTGCATGGGGGTAGGGGCATTTGAGAGGGACAGGATGAGCTCTGCAGGGCTGTGACTGGCACTGTGGGGTCAGGGCATGGGGAGAACAGTAATAGCCCTACAAGGTTTAGGTGTACAAGAGGGAGCAGGCATGGGGGCACTTGAGCATGTTGGGTCCATGGGATGTGGCTTGTGGCAATCCTTATAGGTATGCCCTTTATTTGTCATTCCTGTGGGATTGTCACAACTCATAGGACTTAGCTGGGGACCCTGCCTTCCAAAATCAGTCACAGGGTCCTTGGTGTAATGGGGTTGGTGGTGACTTGCATCATCCTGGTAGAATCGGGCCCAATAACTTCTTTAGATGTAATGACCAGGTCTAAAGTATTACTTTGTCTCGTGGGTCTGTCACATTTTGGTCAAACTGTTTTCAATACAAAATTCAAGAAATCTTTTGTCTTGACTACTTGTAGCAGTTTCTTTCCAATCAATATCAGGATAGTTGAAATCTCCACTAATACAACTGTTCCCAGATGTAAAGCAGTAATGATTTCTTCCATAATTAAGTTGTTAATTGCTTCAGTGGTGTTAGGTGTTCTGTAACACAGTCCCATATATATTTTTTCTTCATGTTATTTATGATTTGAATCCATACCTTTTCAGTGTCCCTATTTGTACCTTTGATTTTGTCAGTGATGTCTATATACCTTAAATCACAAGTTATATAATTGGCTATTCCACCTCCTTTTTTATTCTTTTCTATCCTTCCTAATAGTATTATATCTTGGGATATGATTCTCAATTTTCATTATTATCAAACCATGTTTCCTAATTAGTGCCACGCCAATCCTCTCTGAAAAGAGCAGTGCTTGTAATTCTTGAAATTTGTTTTTAAGACTTTGTACATTACTAAGAAGGCACTTTAATGAACCATATGTTGTACTAGGTGTATCCTTTGCTGTGATTTTACCATTTAAAATTGGTAAACAGTCTGACCTTGTGGTTAGCTTGACTGATTCAATTTTGATCTAATTTATTCTTTTTATTTAATTAATGAGCCTAGAGATTTTCCCAATCCCTATATATGTTTCTTTGTCAGTGAAATTTAACCCAGTAATATATAAAACCAATACATTCATTCCTGCACCAATTTTCTAACGCATGTAAAGTCTGGAGATTGTTTTGTTTTTTCACTTACAGCCCTAGGCTCGGGTAAGAGTCCAGATATAATTACTTCTGCCCAAAATGTTGTAGATCCTTTGCTATTTCCAGAAGGTCTGTGCAGATATATTTTCCATGGTTTCACCTCACATCATTGATACCTGCATGGACTGTAATAATCTTCGTTGTGTTGGAATGTTTAATACATTTAGGTATTTCCCTTTAATGTCTTTTTTTCTAGCCCTGAATAACATAATATCATCCTGTGCTCTTTATTATCCTGGCAAATTGTAGTGTCACATTTCCTTATTATTGAGTTGCCAATAACTATCATTTCAGTAGAACTGTGTTCAGTATTGTTCATTATTGTTATGTTCTGATGACTCGTCAGCCATCTATTGCTTTGTTGAATGTCTTGGGGTGTAATAGCCAGGGCCACTGGGAAATTGCGGAAGTTTGTTAGCAGATTTTGTGGGAATTTGTGGGACTTTTTATCCCAAATGTTGTGGGATTTTGTGGACTTTGCATGTATTTTGCTGTGATTTTGCGGGCTGTTGGGTGCACATTTTCCTTTGTGAGGCATAGTATGGGTTTTCAATTTCAATTGCTTTGTAATGCATATCAAAGTCACCTTCAAAAGGTATAGGTTTTTGTAAAAACAAACAAAAACACAGACACACACAAAAGGTACAAGTTTTATTAACATCCACGACTGATCAAAAACAATATACATTATAATAGTAGCATCATTGTCAAAGCAGTACCACCACCACCCTATAATAATTCAAACAATAAACATTATTAGTATCTACAGTAAAAGTATAGTACCACCACCACCACTCCAGATCATCAAGAAAGGAATTTTAGTCATAGAATGAACAGCAATGGTTAACCAACAAAGATCTTTAACATTTCTTGTTGTACTTCAACATAAGAAGTAGTTTAGTGTTGTCATCTGTCAAATTTCACTGATTGTCTTTTAAAAGGTCTGTGTACAGCAAAAGTCCATTCAATGTCTGCTGTGCTTACGGGAAGCCAGATATACCTTTTGCCACAGCAGCAAGATGTGGAATGTGCTTCCCACCACTCAGTGATATTAAAATTACTGGGTACTGACTGGGCAAAAGTTCTATACCCATGCCATTCAAAGTTTGAAACACCAGCCAGAGATGGTAGCTCCTGGGTGTCTTCACTTTTCCTTGTCCAGTCTTGGCAGCTGCTTTGTGTCAAAGATTCAGGCAGCTTTGAATGTGCCAACTGAGGGATGAGATTTTAAATTTTGTCCAGTTTCTCACTGCTGTCCAACATAACCTTCTGAAAAAGGGTCACACAGTTTTGATTTTCATGTAACTGACAGCAGGACAACATTTCTACTGTATTTGGTCTGTATTCAGTTTCTGCAGTGGCACAGAAGTCCAAAACATATGCACATTTTGCAACCTTCCAAATATGGAGTGTCCCTGTGGCTGGCTGCTTGACTGCAATTGTAGAATAAGGTGAACAAGTTCAGAAGAGTGTTTCACCACAAAAGTGGCTTGTGTTACCAGATCTGCTGCTTTACCTTTCAATAAGCACTTCAGGCACTTCAAGTTTGCTGCATCAGATTGTAGTGTTTCAATAAATTCTGTTAACACAGGCAAATAGTCAGCCAATACTGAACAGCGTTAACCCAGGAGCATCACTGAGTTACCACTGTGTATACTGGCATCTTGGGTACAATGCCCTGCTTGGATTCCATGAAGGCAAAGTATTGATGTCTCCGCATTGGGCTCTGGCAAAATATTTTTTAACAAGGAAACAGCAGTGTTTAAGTCTTCCAGTGTGTCCACCCAGACTTCCAAGACCAAATTGAGGAGGTGGGCAATGCAAGTGACATGCACTGCATTTGGTAGGACACAGGTCAGCACAGTTTCAAAAGCCTTGTGCATATAACTTGCACTGTCCGTGACAATGGCAAAGACTTTATTGAAGTTCATCCCATTGGTGTTTAGCACTTTTAGCAGAGCTTGGAATACTGTGGTGTTGTTCACATGATGCAAAAACTCCAGCCAATTAGGAGTGGCTGCTCCCAACATTAAGCAATGGTTGGGCCAAAATAGCCAACTCTGCATGCCCACAGGCATGCGTTGTCTCAGCCAGAAAAATGAAGACATCTTGATCCTCCACCACAGGCCAGAATAATTTTTGTTTGTGTGCCAGTCCCCAGGCCCACCCTCCACTCCCATCTATGAGGAACCACAGCAGTAATCAAGGACACACCAAGGGTGAGGACAGACCAGGTGACTGCCATACATGATGGAAAAAATTGTTCTGTGCCACTCTAGTGGCCTGCCCCACCCTGCTCTCTCACCAGAGGCCAGAACAATTTTTTTGCCATGTGTGCCACTCCCCAGGCCCTCCTTCCACTCCCGTCTCCAAGGAACCACAGCAGCGATCAAGAACACACCACAAGAGTGAGGGATGGATGCTGGTGACTGCCATACATGCCACCCTGCTCCCTCACCAAAGGCCAGAACAATTTTTTCCACCATGTGTGCCAGTCTGCCAGGCACTTCCCTCCATCCTCCAACACAGAAGAACCATGGCAGCAGTCTGACATGTACTTAAAACAAAACATTAACTGTACTTTTAACATGACTGCCACTGCTCTCTGAGGGCCCAATGTTTTAAAACACTTCACCCCTAATCAGGACCCTCTGTGGCTCCCACCATTCCTTTTATTTTTTACTCCTGGGCTCCTTGAGCACCCCAGGGCACCACCTGAGCACCCCGAGCAATACTGTTTTTATTAAGACAGTCCCCTTAGCTGAACCCCAAAGTCTTCCTCAAATTTTGAAGCACTTGACCCCCTAGCCTGGAGTTGGACCCTCGGCTCCCACCATTCCTCTTCATTTTTTTCACTACTTGCTCCCTGGGCTCCCCAGAGACCCCCACAGAAAAATCAACACAATTTTGAACCATTTCAAATCCCCCAAAGCCAGCATATTCTCCCTTACATTGAATTAGTTAACTGTAGCTTACCTGTAACAACAACAGCAACAGCAGCAGTATTGAGAAAGGTTCAGCAGCAGCAATTCGCAGTGGCAGGTTGGCAGCACTCTGGAGTGATTTTCTCTTTTTGAAACAGTGTTGCCAGCCAGCCAGCCAGCAGTCGGCAGAGTAGGGTTACCAGGCAGGATGTCTCTCCATTGTTTCTCAGTTGGCAGAGTAGGGCTACCAGCCTCTCCATTGCTTCTTGCTTGTTGCTTCTCACTCACTTCTCTCTCTCATTCACGCCTCGCTCGCCGATCACAGGATACAGGTGCTCTGCTTCTGATTCTCCCCCACCTGTCCACTTGTATTTATAGTCCATTTTGATTACTTTGGTGGACCTGAGGGGACAAAGCACAGAAAGGGTGTGAAGAAACAAACAAAGGAGGGTTTTGCTGGTGTAACACGCTGTAGTGATGTCAGTAGCTTGTCACACGCCAGCAAACCCTATGCAGTGCCCTTGTTCTTCGGGACTGCAAGAGATCAGATGAGTTGATGGACTGAGGGTTGGGAGTGGCTGGGGAGTTCACAGAGGACCGTGGCCGGGACAGATGACTGGGGCCCAACAAATGTCAGCAGCATATTTTGTGGGAGCACATATTTTATCAGGGGTCAAATAATCTCGCTTTCCGCGACTAAATCGCACCCACAATTTTCCAGTGGCCCTGATCTTCAGCCTTCTTGTATGCTTTTATATACATAAACATTGACATTTTATTTTCTTCTTCAGTACCATAAAGGCATTGTGTTTTGCAGAGTTTTTGCAAATTTCGCCTCTTTCATTTAATTTTTCTGTCCAATGTCCACCTCCACATTTATGTTTTTTATTTCTATTTGATCAAGTTTCACAGCATTATAGGCTAGCAACAGTGGCAGCTCCAGCTTCTGTTGGTTACCAGGTCACTGGCTAGGCACTATAGTTGGAAGACAGGGCACCTATTGTAACTCGAATGGAAAGCATATGTACATATTCATGCTTGCTTCTTGGAGTAATTGAACTAATGATGAATGTTGTGTTTCTAAAAATAAAATGCAAATTCCATTTTATATTTTTACAGGGATGCCCTACTTCTCCTGTCTTGGGGATGAGGGGTACGGATGGCCCAGCTTCTCTTGGCGGATGGATGGCTCTGCCTCCTGGCTCAGGAAGGGGATTGGCCCTGCACCCTACTTTCTCAGGCAGGAGAAGCTGGTCCAAATGACCCAGAATATAGGGCCACCCCAAGCCAGGACAAGCAGGGCCACCCCAAGCCAGGAGAAACAGGGAGATACTCTTCCCCAAGCCAAATGAAGTATGGTCATCATCACCACCTCAAGCTGGGAGAATCAGGGCCCCTTCCACAAGGAAAGGCAAAGCTATTCCCCCAGGGCAGAAGAAGTAAAGCCTTCCCCATCACCTGAATAAGAAGAAATGGCCATCCCAACCCTTTACAGCAGGTATCCAACTACCAAAATGGTCCTCAATGGATTGACCACTGCAGTGGCAGGCCAGGAGATCGAGGCCATGCATTCTCTCATTTGATTCTCTCCCTTCCCTCTTCTTCCCATAGTACTGAGACATTTTGAATAAAACATCCACTTATCTTAATGAAAAGGCATAAGCAGTCAGAACCCTGTCACTCTGGTTCTGCAGGCAGTTTCTTTCTTGGCTGTTTTGCTGGTGATAGGACTTTACTTGAGGGTCTGACTCTGTGCTACAGCTACTGGCTGGGAAAGTTGGATAGCTGGTGCTGCACTCTCTCATTACTGACCAGACTGCTCTAGTATTTCATGAAAAAAGTACAGCACAGTACAGCTCTTTTAAGGTTAGCTATACTACTGGGTTGGGAGGGCTTCTGTGCTGTAGCTTGCAAGCAATAGCAATGCAGTTCTGGTTTGGTGGTCATGGTTGGTGGGGTGACTCTGATTCAGACAGCTAGGCAGTCACCAGGATCCAAGCCACAGTGCCTCTACCTGTCCCAACACTGGGTGCCCAATTATGGGGTAGGGTGGTAAACTAGCATGAAAGCAAGTAGCCACTTGCTGCTCAACCCTGTTGCCAACAGACTTCCCCAATTTTGACACCAAGTGCCTAAACCTAAAGTCAGACAGTAAATGAAAAAAGTAAGCAAACAATGACAGCTAAACCCCATTGATGCCAATCCTCCATTCTAATACTAGGTACCCAGACCCTGGTCCAACAGTCTATGAAAAAGTAAGCAGACAATGGGAACCCATACCTACAGTGATTAGAAAGAAACATTAGTTGTTTTCTGCATTAATCTATTGTAGCATTGCTCCCTGCTATTCATTGTACTATTGCACATTTGTGTACTTGCCACTTGTACATCAAATAAAAAGCAGTGTTATTCCATAGTCAGCAGTAAAACTTTAACCTGCTTAATAGAAGAGCATATGGGAATTCATCGGATGAATACTAAAAATAACAAAAGTGCAGTAGTGCAATGAATATCAGGAGCAACGTATGCCCTACTGGGGCAAAACAACTAATGTTTCACCCAGAAGCAGAGTTATATCAAAGTTAGTAAATTGATGCAGAAATGCCATTATATTATCTGTCACTAGGTCTGAATAGCATATGTATGAACAACGCTGTCAATAACAGCACCTTCCATACAGCACTATGCAGAACAATGGCAGGAACAAATGCAGCAAGTAAAGGCAATGCCACTGTTAGCGGTCACAAAGCACACTGACAACTGCAACCAGTCCAAACACTTATTTTAGTGGGGCTCTGCCACCCCACACCACCCTTAACTAAAATGATCAACTCTGAGGTGGAGTTGTATTATGGGAGAAAACCTATATTTTGAATGCCAGGATTAGAACCCTGATCTCTATCTGCATTTGGTCAAGCAGCTCCATGTCTCAGTCCTCTCTGCCACAGGAGCAGATCATCCACCATTTTCAATTTTCCTGCCATTGTCTTCTTCCTACTACTATGGAGAGTGACCTGGGTAGCACTTACTGCACAGCACTGTTAAATCCCTGTCTATGTCTGTGGTATGACAGTTTGACATCGCTATTTTTCCTTATGCTATATTTGTAGTGCTATTGTATCCAGTTATTATATTATTCACCACCAGTGATGTGTACAAATAGAAAATGTGAAACAATGAATATGATGCATCCTCAGGATAGGAGGAGGCACTTATCAAATACAACCGACAATTAAGGTAATGGAAAGTATATCAAACCTGGTTTAAACTACCTAAAAGACATATTTCAATTATAAAAAAGCTTTACATATAAACTACAATATCAGGGAAGATGAACCATATAGAAATCCATTTTGTAGGTGTTAGTGAAGCAATGAGGATATAAAATTGACAGGTATTCCTTTATGAAATGGGCACCATAAATTAAGAGCTTTCATTGGCTGCTAGGGATGTGATATTCATTCTGATGCACAGGAAAAAGGACCAACACTGGGCAGTGGGCATTGATATAGGTGATGCTGCCCACTTTAGAATGTTAGCAAAATAAACAGCAGCCATCTTGTTCGTGCCAGAAGTGGTGCCAGCTGAACTGTTAAAATAAATACCTCTGACACCTCTTCACTTTGCCTCAGTGAAAAAAAAATGGAACAGCCACGATCTCTTCATCAGCCCGACCGCTAGCTCTTTAAACTCAATTGTTTGAATTTTAACAGAAAAAGAAACAAACAACTGCGATGTCTCTCCCAACCTGGACGCCCTTCATCTACCAAAAAAATCGGAACAACCGCGATCTCTGTACCAGTCCAGACCCAGTCGCTGTCTCTATCAGCCCCTCTCACTCTGTCTTTAAATTAAAAAAGAAACAGCACAATTCTCTTATTTGTCTCCACAAGCAGCATGGGGGGTGTACGCTATCATTACCAGACCTCCGCGATCTCTGTACCAGCCCACCCACTCGCTCTATCAGCCCACCTGCTCACTATAGTTTTTGTTTTTAATTAAAAAAAAGAAAAGAAAGAAAGAAACAGCTGCAATCTATCTTATTTCTGTCCAGCAGCATGGGGGGTACTGCTATGACAACCAGACCTACTAAAGTACAGAAGCCTTTGTAGGACAAAATTACTTCAATGCAAACAAAAACACACAGCACACTTAGGCGGAGGAACTATTTTATTAAAAGTGACACAAACATACATGTTTTTCTACTTAAAATTGGCAATTTAACCTACCAAATGCAGTTGAACGAAGATGGCCATTTCATAAGCGCAATAAACCACTCCGGGGTGTCGTTAGACAGTTTAACACCGCGGCTAGGGGCTGGGCGCACTCGGCCATTGGCGCCGTGCCTCACCACGCCTCCTAGCCGCGTGTTAAACTGTCTAACGACGTCCTGTCGTGGCTTATTGCTTACATATATCACTTATCTAGAAAGACATTTTCTTTAGAACTGTGGAACCCAGTGAACTCTGCAGTACAATGATTCCAAATATCAAGAATCTATTCAAAACATTAGATAAAAAGTAGGGCATTATTATATCAGATGCAGCCATAATGGATCAATATCTTGGGGGCTCGCTATAGCCAAGGTGTGAATGATTTCTATAGACAATCTGTATTTCCTACATATAAAGATGGCAGGCATACTTTGCAACAGAAGTGTTTTTGTTTTATTATTGTATTACAATATGACTATGACAAAATGACCATCTGATACAATAATGTTCTGTTTTTATTGTTTATTAGAATACATGCCTGACATTTGTATTTTGTATCACAGAGTTCATCGGATCCACAGTGCAAGAGAAAATGTCTCTCAAGAGAAGGAATATGTATGGATGAACACCTAAATATTTTATATCCTGAGTGCTTCACCCCAACATGTGCAAAATGGACTTCATATACATTTATATTTACTGTTATTGTGGTTTATATGTAAAGTACTTTTAATACTTTCATCAACTAACCAACTGTTGAAAATATGCCTTGTTGGTAGTTAATACCAGGTCTGATGTTATACTTTTCATTACCTTTATTGCCAGTTGTAACTTTATGAGCCTCCCTGATCCTAAGGATGACCCATCTTCCTCTCCTGCAGCCCTATCAGCTCTGGCCAGAATTTGTTTATTATTGCACCAATGTGCTCAAGCATTTTGACCTTAAGCTGCATGATGTTCTTGCCTACATAAATCTTCTTGCAGAAGCAGCAGACAGCATAAACAACATACTTGGTAAGATAACTGGAAAGCTGTTTAATTTCTACTGTTTTTTCTTTGTTGACCACAGAGGCCCACCTGGCACTAGTTGCAAATTTGCAAGCAGTACACCTCTTACATGAAAAGAAACCAACTGATTTATTTCAAAGTGAATTTTCAACTCTTGGTTCCATAACGTGCTTTTTAGTGAGAATGTCACCTAAATTAGGACCTCTAGAAAAAGTGACCTTTTGTCTGTATTCCACAGTGTTAGCTAAGTTTGAATCAGAAAGCAGGATGTCTCCTTGTCCTCTTGTAGGCCATATTAATTATCTTTCCTGAATACCCTCTAGCCCTGAAACAATTTGTAAGTTCCATGCTTTGCCTTTCATAATTTTTCTGTGGAGCAGTTTGTCCTAATCCCAAGGAACTACCCCCAGGGATGCTGTGCACCAGACTATGAGGGTGGCCATTTTCTGCCCTTAAGAGAGAGAATTGTCAGCTGTTGATTTCTGGAATGTGTTACTTTATATGGTACCAAACTATCCACAAAGCAATGGATATCAGGAAAATAAATACTGGTTAAACTGGCTGTATATGTGAAGTGTAACTTGGCATTATTCACATTTAACAAAGAAACAAATTTATCAACTCCATCATGGTAGTCTGGCACAGGATGTTATTTTAACACTTTAGCACTTAGTACTTTCTTATTTTATAATGTATTGTTGGATAATAAACAATTCATATGCTAGCTCCTGAGTGCAGGCTCTTTTTGTGGCTACTAGTTTGTTGTTGGGAGCCTGCACCATTGAATGGCGGTACATTGGGGTTGTCCATTTTTCTTGTTGTTGCTTGCCCCATGCACAAGCGTTTCTGGGTTTTGCTTCATATTGGCATTTTGGAGCATCATGGTCATTCGGTCTTTTCTGTCTCACAGATACAGTGTGGCTTTTAGTGTAATTAGTGCTTTTGTGTTATATAGCAACATGCAGTGTATTCACAGCTGGCTTTACTTCAATACCCTCACTTTAAGTGTGAAGCCAGTGAAGGAAATGTGGCCGATCTGGACTGAAGTTTCCATGAGTGAGCACAGTAATGACTCAGCAGCAGGGGCAAGCTCTACTAGAGCTACAAGGAACTTCAACTTCTACCCTCCTTTGAGATGATGAAGGAGCACACAAGAGATGAAGATCAAAGCAGCTTGTTGAGACCCTGGAATCAGATATGGAACAACAAAATAATGATGAGGAAATCTTAAACAAACTGCTTAATAAATTAGATTTGCTAAACACAGAAACTGAGTTGTTATGCAACTGATCCACCTTGTCTAAATATACGAAAGTACAGAGAATCCCTAGGGACTATGTCTTTCCAAAATCCCTTCACTTAATCCAGAAAAAATTTAATAAAGGACAGAGTGGAAAATGTCCTGAGCGATTGTTCCTTTATTCTATGAAAATGCTAATGAAAGAAGATGATATGAATCTGGAAGATATCCAGAAAGAGGTAGACTTACTAAAACAAGAACTTAAAATATATAATAAACAACATGAATTTAATGATTTGTAAAACAAGTTTAAAACAAGGATAGATAAATTTGACAATGACATCAAGAAAGATAGAAACACAAATCCCAAAAGGATTTGTTAGATTATGAACGTGAGCAAGTTTACACCTGGGACAGATTAAGAAGTGTCAGCAGGGGTCACTCTCAGAATAGGAGTAAAGGTAGAAAAAAATGGGTGAGAAGTAAAATAAAGGAAAAATACAAGCCCAGATATTGACTTTTCCATATCTTCTGTCACCAGCACAGAATTGTCATTGCCATTTTTAGAGATGTGGAGAGGGAGCATCAGAAAATCAGCATCCCACCACCAAAAAAAAAAAAAAACACAAGTCATGGTCAAGGAAAAGGCAAGTGAAAACAAGGTGGGATGGAAGAAAAAAACAACTCCCAAAACTCATCCACAAACTGAATTATAACATTGAACACAAAGAAGTAATGTGAGCTCATTGGCAGATGCCTGGACACCACCTGACCATTCATTAATCTCTGTTACCGCACAGTAAGTGGTGAAGGGGCCCTGTAAAGAGATCATGAAGCCACTCAATCTTGTTATTGTCCCAAAAACACAGTTTTCAAGGCAGCCATTAATCTTCCACTAAGCGAGACACATTGCCTGAGATACAACGAATGTGAGTTTGTGTGTCCAGGAAAGCACACAGTTCAGCAATATGTTGAATACCAGAAATACAGTACCCCTACCATATATTGCAGCATTTTTCTGTGTGTCTCTGGCTACATGGTTTCCCACCTATGCACCCCACGGATCTTGTAATCCACATACTGTTACATCAGTCCAGCAGCAGTATTTTAGCACTGTTCCCAAGACAAAGTGAAGTTTGTTGCCCGTGGATCTCTGCGGAAGGAGCAAAAAGAGAGTGAGAGACAGTGAGGTGCATTGAGCTGAGCATCAGGAGTGTTCTGTCTGTCTGTCTCTCTCTCTCTCTCTCTCTCAGTGAGTAGCTTCAGCCCCTCACAGGGTTGCTGTGACAGGTTCTCCTCAGCAACAGCTGAGAGAAAGAGATGTGACCAGAGCAAGAAACGTACATCATAGTTATGTCCCCTCTGTTTCTGTATGTTGGCCTAGCATTTTCTGTCTGTGTGTCCCTACCAAATGCTCCTTGTGTCTTTTGGCCCCCGTACTAGCAAACCTCCCTGGACAGTGTTATCTGCTCCCAGCCGCACACCTCTGTTGGCTGGCAGTTTCCCTGGAGTGCTAATATCAGTACACCTGGCCCTTACTGTGCTGTTACTGTTTCCCATTCACAGTGATATGAGGAGTACTGAGACCAGCTCTCAGTTCTTCACTGTGGGAGAGAGAGACAGAACAGCTCATCATGCTGCTCTGGTCTCTTGCTTAACCTTATATTGCAGAGAGAGAGAGAGAGAGAGAGAGAGAGACTTACATGAGGGAAAATGCAAACACATAGCAGCAGCTCCATTCTACAATTTAGCTCCAGATTATCACCTGTGTGTTGCATACAAATAAGGAAACGATAAGTAGCAGGAATCAATAAAAGTGATAACAAGAAAAGTGCAGTTACTCCTCTGGCAGTCGTAGCAGTTCAAACTTCCTTATTTCATCTAGTAGTATTAACTTGCTCAACTGTGCACCTGCACTTCTTTACATAAATACTGTGTTCCTGTTATATGTATGCATACACTGTGAAATTTGTTAAAAATGTAAATAACCGGGAGAAAGTGCTGAAACTTCACTGCATAATTCTGAACCTGTCACCATTAATTTATTGCAGTTGTTTATGACTGGTTGTGCTGTCAATCTCTGAAACAGTGAGCATCAGCAAAGAAACAGCAACCTGTTGTGTGCTGTCATGGATGATAACCGATCACGCGGTGGCCAAGTTCAGCAGTGACAGCACTGCATACTTAGCTCAGTTCAGCACTGTGAGCAACAACAGTACTTGTGGTGGTGGTGGGAACACATAAAAGGTCTTGCTTTAAGGAAGTAATCATGCTTTCCTTTTTTTTTACCTCTGATCAGCCCATAATGATAAGATCAATAACCCATTCCAGGGTATGTGGTTATTGGGGCTTAATCAACATCCAATGTGTTATGAGGACACTTTGGCCTGTGGCCTTATGCCTCACAATGCACCCGGGTGTTGATTAATCCCAGCAACTGCACAACCTGTCATGGGTTATTGCTTACCATGTCCCATCCAGTTGACACTGGCAAAAATAAAAGTTCTTTAAAGGAATAAATTTCATCCCAACCACTGGTTCAGATCATTTACAGGTTGTTGGATAACATTTTTAAACTGTACAGACAGATATATCTAAGGATCCACTTTAATGACACTGGAAATATTACAGAAACTATTACTAACACCTCCACTGAAGATACAGTACAGAGGGAAAATATTGTAATGGAAATAATTCACACTGTAATTAACTCTGGTTTACCAACTGATTATAATGATGTGGAATCAAATGTTGATTTTGCACTTGCAATATCTGATAAATGAAAATGAGTATTACGGTTCTGAAAGCTGGGGTGACATAAGGTAGGAGACAATGCTTTATTTAATATGGAAGCTATAAAATTCAAATATATATTTATTTAGTTTTTGTTGACTAGGAAAGGAGGACTAGACATGTCTGCCTATTTTCTGCCTCGTCCTGGGGAAGGGGGGATACAGATGGTAACCAACTGAAACCAAACCATAATAAGCTGTTAGTGGTATTTTAGTGAATGGGGAATCTGGCCAGGACACGGAAAGTCCTTTACTCTTTTCAAGAAGCCATGGGATCTTTAACATTCACCTGAACAGGCAGATGGGGCCTTGGTTTAACATCTCATCCTAAAGAAGTCACCACAGGAATGCAGCACCTCCCTCATGCTGCACTACAGTGTCAGTATTGGGATTTACCCAAGAGCCTGGTGTGGGATAGAACCCACAGCCTTCTGATGTTCTGGCCTCAGAGGCAAGTGTGCAACCTGCTTAGCCACTGACACCCAGAACATATTGATTTCAAACCCAAATCTGCCTTTACACCTCCAAATCCATGCAGTCCAACTGTGAAGGTATTTCAGAACTTAGTTTAAAATGATATAAATAGTTTGTTTTTGGATGGAAACTTCTTGTGACATGTACCACAACATTACAAACACTTGAACATTAGGCACTGGAAGAATTAAAATCTAATAGGAAATTATAATTAAGCCATCAGACAAGATGGTTATGTTGTGATTATGTCATGAGTTTAGTATAAACAGGAAGCATTAAAACAGGTGGGGATGGCACAAACTAAAAATTGTTTAATAGAGATCCTACATTAGATATTAAAAATATCCTTAACAATATTATCAATGAAGCTCTTTAGTCTGGCCAGTTGAGCTCTGATGAGGCCAATTTCATCAGAGTCAAAATCCATTCGCCCCACCTTGTATCTATTGTTAAAGATCTGTAGCCTCTTGCCAGCCCAACTGGGTAGCCTACTGTTTTGGGAATAGGCTTGGGGTCCAAAAATCTTTCTTGATACATAGATTTGATTTTGAAGAAATTAGTATTGCCCAGGCTAGCCTTTCTTTGGGACACCATGGATATTTTGAATAGGTTCTAGTATTTGGGCTGGTGAGAGACTTATATCTTTGTGACAATTGATGTCACCACTCTCTATATGAGCATCCCTTCCTACCTTAGTTTGGAAGCTGTTAAAACTTCCTTAGAAGACAACAGGGGAAGTCCCAGTTTTGCCATCTGACTCTTCCAAGCCGTGGATTACATACTGTATCATAATTACTCACATTTGATGGCCAGTTCTACCTCCAGGTCCAGGGTACAGCAATGGGGCCACTATGGCCCTCCCTTATGCAAATCTGTACCTGGCCGGTGGAAGGGCAGGTGGTCTTTAGTACAGAGAGTAAAGCACACCTGGTGGGATTGTCAGATGCCCCTGACAAAGTGCTAATTTGGACCCGAAGCACTGGGGCTTGAGGGCCAGTGGGCTTACATATCATTGGCAGGTATTTTAGCTTGCAAAATTTGAATAAAATCTAAGAATTTCCATATGCCAATGATTGGACAATTGTTTGTTGGGTGCATTCATCATTTTGACTTGTGGCTTTTGTAGAGGTTGGCAACCTTTTTGAACACCCCCACCACCACCACCACTGATCCCACAGCTCGCAGCACTTCTTTTGGAATGGATTGTCAGATTGCACTGCTTTATTGGTAATATACTGATTGTCTAGTCTGGTCCCGTGATGGAGTTTATAGATTTGTTTCTAGGTTAAATGAGAATAATTTCAGCTTACACTTCACACACTCAGACATTTCAGCCAGTATTTAATTTCTTGACTTTTGTTTGTTTGTGGATAGTTTTGGTTCCATACAAAGTGAAGAAATTCAAAAAATCAACAGCTAGCTATGTGCCCTGTTAAGAGCAGAAAGTGCTCACCTTTATAACCTGTTGCACAGCATCCCTGTGGGCATTTCAGGATTAGGAGGAACTGCTCCACATGACAATTTTGAAAGGCAAAGTTTGGCACTTAAAAATCTTTTCAGAGCTAGAGGGTATTCATGAAAGGTGATTAATAGGGTCTACTAGAGGGCAAAGGAAACTCAAGGGTGTCTCTGCTCGTCCCCAAAACAAAATGAGTGAAACTGGTTTGAAGATCACCTTTGTAACCAAATACACCATGATGGATAATAAAACTAGGAAAAAATTGAAACATTGGCCCTTCCTGCTTCTGATTCAAACAGCTAACACGTGGACACAGACCATGGGTCACTTTTTTCAGCGGTCCCCATTAAGGTGACATTCTCACTAAAATCCATTATGTGGACTCCATCTTCATGATGGCAGCTAAAGGGAAGGTGCTGCTGGTAGGTGATTTCAATCTGCCAGATGTGGACTGCAGCATCCTGGCTGCTGCCTCCCAGGAGCAGGACATCCTGTATGCCATGATAGGGCAGGCCTCTGGCAGCTAGTGCTAGAACCCAACTGGGAGGGTGCAATTTGGACCTGGTTCTCACCAACGGGGACAGAATTGTGGAAAGTCAGGGTGGGCAGACACCTGGGAACCAGTGATCATCGATAGTGTGGTTTAGTATGAATACAGTGGCAGAGTCAAGCCACACAAAGGTGAGGGTCCTGGATTTCAGAAGGGCGGACTTTACTAAGATGGGGATATGTCTGAAGAATGCCCTGGCAGGAGGGATGAATGGGGAGTTAGAAGAGCAGTGGAGCATCTGAAAGGAGCTATAGTGGAGGCAACAAACCTTTGCATTAGGCAAGTAAACAAGGGCAGGAGAGAAACCACTATAGTTCTGAAAGGAAGTGACCGGAGGTAAGGGTGAAAAGATGGCTTTAGGAAGTACAAGGAAACACAGAAGGAGAAGGACAGGGTAGTGTATCTGGATAAACAGAGGGAGGCAGGGAAAGCAGTCAGGAGCCAAAGGCACAAATGGAGTTAAAATAGCACAGGAGGTTAAAAAGAGGACAAGACTTTTATAGGCACATAGTGAAAGAAAAAAATAAATGGGTGGGATTTTAAGGCTTGAAGGGGAAGAAGGGAGTGTGTGGAAGGGAACTTGAAAAAGCATCAATACTGAACAAAATATTTTGTTCTGTATTCACAGAAGAAGGAGAAGGTATAAGACCACAGTTAGGCAACATGAGCAAATATGGGAAAAGGAGGACACCTGTTCCTTTACGGAAGAAAGAGTCATAAAAGAGCTAACGAAACCCAAGGTGGACAAGGCAATGGGACCGATGGAATACATCCTAGAATATTAAAGGAACTACGAGAGGTGCTGGCTGCACCACTGACAGCCATGTTCAAGTCACCGATACACGAGTGGTTCCAGAGGACTGGAGGAGGCAGATGTAGTCCTTCACAAAAAGGGGTAGGGAGGAGGATGGAAACTATAGACCAGTCAGCCTTACATCAGTTGAGGGAAAATTATGGAATCACTACTTAAAGAAAGGATTGTAGGACACCTTGAATCAAGCAGAGCACAGGATCCAAGACAGCATGGATTCACAGCAGGAAGGTCATGTCAAAGAAATCTAAGTGATTTCTTTGACTGGAGTATATTGGGGAAGTGGATCGAGGGCAGCAGATGATGTGACCACCTGCATTTCAGTAAGGTGTTCAATACTGTTCCACATAGATGACTTGTGAACAAGCTGAGCAGAATGGGTGTACAGTAGGTCACAGGGTAGTAAACTGGGTTAGGAACTGACTCAATGATAGAAGACAGAGGTGGTGGTAAATGGAGTTCAATCTGAGGAAAGGTGGGTGACCAGCGGGTGCCACAAGGATCAGTTCTGGTGCCAGTCCTGTTTAATGACTTCATAAGTGACATTGCAGAGGGTCTGGAAGGAAAGATGTGCCTCTTTGTAGATGACACTAAGATCTGCAACAGGGTGGACACTCCAGGAAGGGTGGGAAAAGAGGACGGGCCTAGGTAAATCAGAGGAATGGTCCAGATCACAGCAGCTGAGAGTCAATATAAAAGTGAAAAATCATGCATCTGTGGTGCAAAAATCCATGGGAGGATTACATGATGGAGGGAACACTGATGGTCCTCAAACAAGAAAGGATTTGGGGGTAATCATATCTAATGACTTAAATGTGGCCAAGCCATGTGTCATGTCTGTGGGGAGATTCAGTGAGGTGCATAAGGAGAGATATCACTAGCAGAAGAAAAGAGGTGGTGATGCCACTGTACAGATCATTGGTGAGGCCTCATTTGGAGTACAATGTCCAGTTCTAGAGACCACATCTCTGTAAGGACATAGACAGGATGGAGGCAGTTCAAAGAAGGGCAACAAAGATGGTGCAGGGCCTACACCAAAGTCATATAAGGAGAGACTAGAAGACCTCAATATATATACCCCAGAAGAAAGATAGACAGGGAGATATGCTAGAAACCAACAAATATCTAAAGGGCATAAATAGGGTACTGAGGGTAACATCTTTCAGAAAAGGAGATGTTCAGGAACGAAGGGCATGACATGAGGTTGGAAGGGGTACACTAAGGGGTAACATGAGGAATATTTCTTCATGGAAGGGGTGGTGAATGCATGGAATAGACTCCCAGCTGAGGTGGGGGAGAAACACAATGGGGAATTCAAAATGCATGGGACAGGCATAGGGAACCCTAGAAATAGGAATGAGAAGGTAAAGCCAGAGATCAAGTGAGGTCTGCAGCTTCTACAGTAGGTAGAGTAAATGGGCAGACTGATGGGCATAGTTGTCCTTATCTGCCCTCAGTTTCTATGGTTTCAATGTGGAACCCAGATTTGAAAATTGGCTTCATAATAAACCAATTTACTTCTTTCCATGTGAGAAATGTATTGCTTGCAAATTTGCAACTAGAGACATGGGTGGATCTCTATGGGAAACAAAGAAAAGCAGTAGAAATCTGACAGTTTGACAGTTGCTTTTCTGACTACATCTTCTGTGCTGCCTGGTGCCCTGCAACAAGATTTATGTAGCCAGGAACACCTGACATCTTAAGGTCAGAATGCTTGAGTACATTGATGCAATACGAGATGGATCTGACAAGAGTGCTCTAGGGCACATTGTAAGTCACATCACCAACAGAACCCATTGAGGTATAAAGTCTGCAGCATTTGAATATGTGCTGAGACTGGTGACAGGTGGGGACAAGTCTTGCTAGATTTTCCACCTAAAAAGTCTGTCTCTGGATGGTTTAAATGATGTTTTAGACCTTAATCCTTTCCATACCATGCAGCTGAAACAAATTCATATTAGTTTATGCAGATCTAAAACACGTGAGCTGTAATTTGCTGTTTTCCTTCATACATATATATACCCCTTTTTAAGAGACAGTCTATTTGAAAATGATAGAATTCAATGTCCCCATTATATCTTTCGGTACACTTTTATCTTTCCAGGTTTAAACTTGCCAAAATTCAAAATGGTATATTATTCTTGATATGTTGTTCCTATTATTCTTGTATTTCAAACCATACCTGTTACAATTATAGGACATCTAGATACATGCAACATTGTATATATTTCTATTTGTAACTGCAGGTTCATTTCTATTATGTGCATTTTTAAATGCTATTTGATATTCACAATTCTCAGAACTATTATCACTTTGTGTGGTCTTTATGTGATCCATTTCCTTTTGTTGCTGTAGATTTATTATTAACAGCACTTCCTTTAAACAGAGAATGTGTTGGACTTTGAATATTAATTAGCCTTGTTCCTTTATTTATTTGGATGAGCACATTTCTGATTTGTCTTGGATTCATTTGAAGGACTTGATTTTAATGTTGTTCTCCACCCTCTAAATGATCACATTGATTTTCTTCCATTTATTAGAATATATTGGAAAGATGGATTTTGCAGTATGCGCCTGTATAAGTTTTGATCTATACTGTGAATGATAACATTCATATTAATTTTAAAATGCTTTCTTCTTTACTTTCTAGGTGTGGAGGACTTGAAGAGTAACTGATCTTCAGCACCTGATGAATAGATATAAAGGAGCATTTGGATACTGACAGATGCAGCATATTGTTTGTTTTCTGCAAAACAAAGCTTTATCTCCCTGTTTAAATGATTGCTACTCATTAGAGCACTTCATCTGAATGTTTTTATTGCATACTTTGTACTTTGGCACTGTCTCTTTAAGGACTGTATTCATAAGTGCTGAGTTCTTTGCATCCCCCAGATGACACATTAGTTGCAAAACCTATTGGGGTTCTGTTTGTCCTGCTGCTGCTGGCAATATGTGTATTTTGTTATCTTGTGATGCAATAAAGTAATTTTTTAATCTAGCAGTGTGTGGTTCCGGTTTTGCTGCTTGTTTGTATTTTGATCACCAGACACATGTGTACAGTGGAGCTAGACTTGTTGGCGGTGTTCATTTCTGTTATGTGCATTTTTTAAATACTATTTGATATCCACAGTTGTCACTATTGTTATCACATTGTGTCGTCCTTCTGTGATCCTTTTCTTCTTCATTGGTGCAGATCTACTATTCATTTACTATTAACAGCACTGCTCCTTTAAACAGAGAATGTGCTGGGCTTTGAATATTAATTAGCCTTATTATTAATTTATTTATTTATTCAGGTGAGCAGCTTGGTGATTGGTCATGGATTCATTTAAAGAATCTGGTTTTAGTCTGTGCCTCCAACTCTGAAGAAAGATCAAGCAGCTCCAAATGGACACAGGATAGTCTGTCACAGAAAGCCATTTTAGCACTTGGCACTTTCTTATTTTGTAATGCATTGATGACTAATACATAATTCATATGCTAGCTCCTTAATGCAAGCTCTTTGTTATGTCTCCTAGTGTGTTGTTGGGAGCATGCACCATTGAGTGGGCAGTGCATCGGGTTGTCTGTTGTTTCTTTCTTTCTGCTTTATTTGGGTACATTTTTATTAGTTCTGTTAAGGGGTCTGTTAATTCAAAAATATTTGAAAGAAACCTTCTTTAATATCTAGCCAAGCTCAAAAATAAATGTATATGCCTTTTAGTTTTGGGAATGGCATAGGTAACAACATCTTCAGTGCTAAATATCTATGGTTTAACTTCTCCTTTCTAACACAAAGCCAAAATATCTTGCATCTTGCATAGCAAGTGGGCATTCTAATAGATTGTTGATCATTCCTGCCTGTTTCATAGGTATGACCAGAACTTCATGATGCTGCAAATGACTTTCCAAGTCTTGGATAAATATAAACAAATCATCAAGATAAACAAAACAATATTCTGAGGACGGGGAAGGAAACCTGTTTTACTAGGAAAGGCACTTGAAGCTAGAGCTTGTTTCCAGTTGTAACCTGGGAGCACGAGGAATTAAGTGACTTGCTCAGGGTCACAAAGTATGCAAGTGGAGGCCAAGAGATTCAAACCCAGATCTCCAGGTTTGCAGCTCAGTGCTCTTAACCACTATGCCATACTGCCTCACAAACAAATACCTCTCAAGGTGCAAGTGATCACACCAGGTGTATGCCATATGCACCAACTTAAGACCAAATGAAGCAAACAAATGGTGCACTCTAATCAGGCACCATAGAAACAACATAGACATGAACACCACTATCTAGCACCTCCAAAAATGAGGCTTCATCAGATGTACAAGTTGAAGAAATCATTAGGATCAACAGTTCTTTTAAATCTAACAAAGCCCCTAGCACAGACAAAATGCCATTATTTTCAATAAAGCTGACCCAGATTGGTGGGCCCACATAGTTGTCTATCTGTATAATGAGTTTCCATCTCAAATTTCATTTCCCCTGGTCATGGAAGGATTAATAATTATACTATTACATGAAAAAGGGAACTTAACTGATCCTGCAATGTATAGGCCCATATCATTGCCGGAGGCCTATTCAATATCTTGGTTAAGATACTATGTCAATGATTGGATGAATGGCTCATGTTTTGATAAATCTAGCAATCAGATGGAACTGAACTATTGCTAAATAATTGCAGGTTAGACAGAGTTGCATACTGGAACATTTGATTTTAATTTTAACATAAATTAGTTGATCACTACCCTTCAAGGACAAGAGTTTTATTTGCCTTATGTAGGGGCAAGAGTTACCACACTTTGGTGTAGGCTGAGGACCTGGCATATATTTCACTTACACCATTAGGTTTCCAAAGGCTATTTACAACCATAAATCAAAAATGCTGTAAGAGTAAATTGATTATTAATGTGGGAAAAGTAAAATCTTAGTACTGGGTAATAGTGTGCACAAAATAGATGAGTTTATACCTTTTATTGGACCAATAAAGATTTTCAAAAAATATTAAGCTTTCAAAACTATGGATCCTTCTTTAGAAAGAAAATGGGCAAAGAAGATGGACCTGTAGGTTCAAAAGCTTAAAGTTTTTTTTTTTAGAAATCTTTGTTGGTCCAATAAAGGTAATCACCTATTCTGTGCTCCCTATTACCCAGTACCTATTATCACCTATTTTGTGCAGCTTAGGTCCTACCAACCAGGACCAATACAGCTACATAAAATATTTTGACATCATACTGGGTAATAGGTTACTAAAACCTCCAACAACTTGGCATGTAGGAGACGGTAAGCTTGAGGTAATAAAGGTATTTATTGTTTTAGGTCTAACCATTAGTAGTATTACAAATTGAATAATCACATAATTTTTTAGTGTCACGAAGATTAATCAAATCCTAAAAGGGCTTATGAGATTTAATAACAGATATGGGTTGATACAGTAAAAATGCCCCACATGGCCTATAATAGGAAAACACTTGATCAAGTACTATTTTCTGCAGACATTTGAGTATATTCATATACAAAAAAAGTGTCAACCCTGCATGATTCTATAAAAATAAGTTTTTTCATTACTGCATCAAATACAACAGTTAAAGCAGAAATCAGACAATACTGTATAATACTGAAACATTAGCAACATACAGAGTCCTGGATTGTTGAATTAAGTTTCTTACTATACTACCTTGTTAATGTTGGATGGAAACACTAAAAATGATGGAAAGAAACTGTACAATAATGTGGCCTTCTTTATATGAAAGCTGCTTAATAATATTGGCTCAGATCTTAGTGGCATTTGCAATCAAAGGGATATTTACTTATTCATTGAAAACATCAGAGATCACCTTTGAGCACCAGTGCTCATTTACAAAGGCTCCACATCAAAGTCACAAAAAAGTTACAAGTACAGTAAGCAGTTCCTGAGGAAATACAGTTGAGCCAAGTTCAAGAAACTTTAGGCAGAACAACTATATACAGTTTGTTGTATAAAAATCATAGACTGTGTACAGAGAGAAACCAAATCAAACTGTTTAATGGTTACAATTGTATTGACTGCAAAGGCAGACTGCAAAGATCTCTTAAACTGAATAAACTTGGGAGATTCAGCTGTGCATCAGGCAATTCATTTAACCAGTCAGTTGCCCTGACAGAAAATGGCGCTTGCCCAGCTGAGCATGCTGGAGAGGAGGCTTAAGGCATTCCTGGCCATGTATCTGGTGTTGTACTGGTTAGAGATGGTGAGGAAGCAATTTGTTAAAGTAATGGGTGTTATGTCCAAGAACACTTTTTGGCTAGCAAACAGGTCTGGAGCTTTATTCTGCTGGGTAAAGGTAGTTAGTTATTGAGCACATAAAGGGTACAGTTATGAATGTGGTTATCTGCACCAAGGACAAAGCAGCATGCCTTATTACAAATCAGCTTTACTTTGTTTAGCACCATGTCACAGGCAAGGGAGCCCATAATCTATAAGTGATGGAATGAAGTTGGCCACAATAAGGCATCTAGTATCCCAAGTGAGATTGTTCCTGTTATGCACAGGCACCCAGTCTTCTTGTTAACTATGGCCACCAGATTGTCAACATGGTGTACAAAAAGATAAGGTGTCATCAAGAGGTATTTGAAGGTCTCCATCTTTTAAAGTTATGTCCTAGACTATTTTGGATAACAAAAGGTGGAACTTTCCTTGTCTGTGGGATGCTAGAGAATCTTTGTTTATTATAATCAAGGACTAATTTGTTGTTGGCAAAACAGCTTTCAGGTGACCTAAAGTTAATTTGGAGAGTGGTGATAAGGCTGTCAATGTCAGGGTTTTGAAACAGATGACTGTATCATCAGCATAGAGGAGTACATGACTTTTGACAAGCACTGGGCTGTTGATTTATGAAGAGGCCAAATTGGAGTGAGCTCAAGATGGAGCCCTGGGGGTACTGATAGATAGTCCCAATGTCAGACAAAGACTTATTAATCTTCACCCACTGGGAGCGATTGACGAGATAGCTGTGCAACCAGTCAGCTGTGTATTGTGACACCCCTAGCCTAAGGAATTTGTTAAGTAGGAGCTTGTGGTTAATGAGGTCAAAGGTCAGTATATATATATATATATATATATATATATATATACACAGTATATATATAGGGGATATCCATAGCATGGCCTTGAAGATATCATATTTATTTCACTCAAGGCCACTGACATCAAGATATCTCACTCGCGGCTTCGCCACCGGAGATATCATGATATCATTGGCTCCTCATGAAGATAAATATGATATCTTCAGTCAGGCCATGTCATATTCTGTTTATACAAACATATGTTTGGGCTGAATTGTAATGGAACCCCTCCCTGAACACAAATCAAAACACACCCACAACTCAGAACACAAGGGATAACATGACAAAAATAAAACATATATATGGTATATTTGCCAGTTTCAAACTACAATACGATGTATCTGGTTGATTATGCCATTATTTTAGCAAAAATGTAATAAAGCACTTATCTGGTTGATCCTGCCACTGTGATATCAGCTCAGCATATAACTTTCATTTCCTTCAGTAGCAGGACGGAGCGGTATGAAGATGGACCGATTAGATAGTACAGCAGTTATTATTAGAGAACTGCACCCATTTAGTAAAACTCTGTAATCTTCAGAGTTTTTGTAATTGCTACTGATGGTTCACAAGATAGAGACAGGAAGAAGTCGGCAGCTGCTACAGAAGCAGTGAGGAAGTGAGCTCACACTATAGCAACACATGCTTGTGCTTCCTCCCGCTTCTACGACACCGCCTAATCGCACTTTCCTCTGTCTTGTGAATATAGTCGGCAATTTACAAAAACTAATTCAGAATTGCAGAGTTTTTACCTAAATGGGTGCAGACCTCTTTATTAATAACTGCTGTACTGTCCTAACGGGTTGATCTTCATACCACTCGGTCACGCTTACTTGAAGGGGAAAGTGAAAGTTATATGCAGGGCTGACTAGCACAGTGGCAGGATCAACCAGATAAGTGCTTAAATTACACTTTTAGATAAAAATAATTGGCAGGATCAACCAAATAGAGGTGTGTATGTGTGGTTTGGGGAGGGACAGGTTTTAAACAGAAGAGATGGGGCAATGTAAAATGGCAGACTTTCACTTTCAATTCAATGACATATAGGAGTGGAGATATCAGTGATATATTCACATGTGAAGATATCACTGATCTCCATGACCTGGCTGAGATATTACCTTTATCCTGTCATTTATCCCAAAACATGTGTTGTATAAACATACATATATATATATATACATATATATATTTATAGCTCCAACTAAGTTACCATTGTCAAGGGCCTCATGAACATAGTTGGTGTATTCCAACAGTGCTTTGTTGGTACTGTGGAGCTTCTGGAAGCCGTGTTGCTGTACACACTAGACATTGTATCATTTGAGACATGTGACAAGTTGGTCAGAGACATTTATTTGAGGGTCTTGTACAAGCAGGAAAGAAATGAAATGGATCTGTAATTGGCAAGGCTAGTGTGGTCTCTGCTTTGAAAACTTGTGTAACCAGTGTGGATTTCCACCACTCTCAGGGAAATTTGAGTAGCACACACAGGAAAAGTTCTAGAGATGGGGGAAGTTCTTCTACCACCAGACTAAGAAGTTTCATATCAACCAAGGCACTCTCAAACCTAGTTTTTCCAAGTACCCTACTGATGTATTTCAAGATGTATTTGACTGAAACAGCCTTAAAGTAGAATTTAAGGTTCATTGGTTCAGAGTCCCCAATCTGGGAGGCTTTGAGACTTGGCTACCTGCATGGGGTTCTGGTTAGGCTCAGTGAGGATGATGGAACTGAGGCCAGTGAAAGCCATGTTGAAGTAATTGGCAATTTTGGTGGGATCAATGACCTCTCGACCATCCACCATAAGCATCTGAAGAGTGGCTTAACTCTTATCCCAAGGAGCTCTGAGATGCTGTCCCAGAATATTTTGCCACTGCTCCAGTTCTGTGTTTTCTGGTCTGTACAGATGTCAAATTTGGCCTTTGTAATCATACTGGTGCACTTACTGCAGGCTTCCTTGTACTTTTGCAAGTGGACAGGGACCTTATTTTCATAGCCAATGCTCACAGATTGTCCTTCTCCTCATGCAGTCAAGAAGTTTGGAGGCAATTAATTTCAGATAAATATTAAACCCCAAATTAATGCCAGGCTGACAGATACTGGGAAACTGAAGATTATGACTTGAGCCAATATGAATCAATTTAGCACCCAACTGTCCGAACTGAAACAAATGCATGACCTTGAACATTATCTCTAGCTATTTAATGATCTTTATAAAAGAAGGACAATAACTGCCTATAGATTCAATACATTCTCAGTTGGGACTTGGATCAGGAATTTAAAAATCAACAGTGGATGGCAGTATCATGAACTGTTGATGCAATACAAGCCCTTGAGAATCTGTTGCATGTTACTTTTGTACGCCCATGGTATAGTACAATTCATCAAAAATAACTTGGAAAGATCCAGAAAAATAGCGCCAGGATAAGATAATGGTAGACTTGATTGGTTCAATGTGCCATGATGTATTGCTGAAGATGGTGCATTTCCTCTTGGAGTATAAGAAAATGGAAAATAAAATGAATATGTTCAAGCAAAATTTAACATGTCAATAACTTCAACCCTCCAGCAGATTGATAAAAAATACTCTAACACTTTCTAGGTGGCTTTGGCTTGTCCTGTGGTCACCTCTCACCTTGCCAGGTCACTTCCTGCCCCTCAACCCCATCTCCATTACCCCAGTCTTTTTTGGAAAAAACACCCAAATCCTGGCACTATGCCAGTTCATGAGATAGCATTTTTGGTAAACTGAATGAGGGAATGAAGGAGAGGTAGAGGGTGGGCAGTGACTAAGATGGAGAGACAGATGATGGAGAGTTGTCACATACCTCTACCTGTAGCCTACTAGACCCCCATACCAAGGACCTGAAGTATTTCAGCAGAATTATTCAAGACAAACTGAAGTCTAAATGGTCAATCAAAGTTGTATCAAATTTGCCAATGGCCAACCTTTCGAAACCTGGCTCTGTGATGGACAATGAACCTTTATCCAAATACAGACACAACTAAACTTTTCTGTTCTGAATTAAAGATATAGTTGTTTCCAGCTTGGGCAATCATGTTCCTATAGAGTAATGAATTATTTATCTGTTTGATTTTTTGCTATTTTTTATTTTCCATATTATATTAGTTATTATTCTATATTGCCTTTTCTGTAGTGTTTGAAATACAGTGTTTGTACAGCAATAGCAGTGTTTCCCATTGTTGGACTTGGAGACCCTGGCAAATTATAGACCTGTCCCTAACCTGCCCCTTGGGTAAGTTTATTCAGAAACTGTTGTGTTACAGCTGATGTTCACCTTACAGAGAATTACATCTTTGAGCCTCTCAGTCCAGATTAAGGTCAAGACATAGTACCAAAACTGCATTAGTCAGGGTGCATAATGACCTGATAAGGTCAAAGGACACAGGGGAGCTGTCAGTCCTCATCCTCCTCGATCACACTTTAGTGTTTGACACTGTAGACCATGAGTTGCTGTTGAATGGATGATGG
The DNA here is from genome assembly GCA_016271365.2 of Neoceratodus forsteri. Taxonomy (NCBI): domain Eukaryota; kingdom Metazoa; phylum Chordata; order Ceratodontiformes; family Ceratodontidae; genus Neoceratodus; species Neoceratodus forsteri. Next base: position 563,946,933 of record CM057458.1, read on the forward strand.
AGCACAGTGGGTTCACTGGCAAAACCATCTATTAGCTTGAGTCCTTCCTTTGGGACAGGAGGCAGAGGTTATGCTCTCCTTACACCCGTGACCCTGCTCTGTTGAGTTCCCTGTGGGTCAATCCTATCACCCATGTTGTTTGTAATATACATGCTGCCCTAGGTGGCATCATTGGGTGGTACAGTCTGGGTTTTCACTGTTATGCAAATGACATCCAGTTGTATATGTCTTTTGTACCTGAGTCTCAGGATGTGGGGAAGGTGCTGATTATGTGTTTAGCTGAGATCCAGGATTGGATGGCATTTAGCTGCCTGAGACTAAACTCTGGAAAGACAGAGGTGATGATTAATTCTGGCCAAAGATGGGGAGTGGTGGTAGCCAAAAGGTTACAGGACTTGGGTTTGAGTCCTTGCAGTTGGAGGCCTCCACAAGGATGAAAAATCTAGGCATCATTCCACATGACAAGCTGACTTTTGAGGCTTAGGTGTTGGAAGTAGTGTGGAGTAGCTTTCATCAAAAGGACATTAGCCAGATTACATAGATACATAGACAGTGTCGGTGATAGCCTATGGCCCACCCAGTCTGCCCATTTGAGCTTGTAAGTTCAGTTTATGTTTTCCAAGAAGTCTGTTGCCCTTACCCCTGACCTCCAGAATTCTTTTATCTCTATCCCATGCATTCTTAAACCTGTGATTGTTTCAGCCCCCACCACTTCTTCTGGCAGGGTATTCCACTTATCTGCCACCCGTTCTGTGAAGAAATTCTTCCTCACGCTTTCCTCCGATCGTCCTCCCTCCAACTTCATCCCATGCCCTCTAGTCCTGGAACATCTTTTTGCTTAAAATAGTGTATTCCTGCACCTTGTTCCCCTGTAAGATACTTGTATGTCTCTCATCATATCCCTCTTTCTCTTCTCTCCTCCAGGGAGTACATGTTCAGTTCCTTCAACCTGTCCTCATAGGACTTGTGATACAATCCATGCACCATCTTTGTTGTCCTCCTCTGAACCTCCTCTACCCTGTCTATGTCCTTACGTAGGTAAGGTCTCCAGAACTGTACAGTGTACTTCTGGTGGGGCCTCACTAGTGTTTTGCATAGTGGAATTATGACCTCCTTTTTCCTGCTGGTGATGCCCCTGCCTGTGCACCCCAGCATCCTATTTGCTTATTTTGAGCCCTTATCACATCAGAAGACCTGGTGATGTTGATGTCTGACTTTGTGATGTCAAGATTTGATTACTGTGGGGGATTTCCTGCAGGAGGTTTGTGAATGTTGTCGCGACGGGGTATTGGAGTCCCCAGATGGTTAATTCTGGGGACTTCAATGCCTGGGTCGATGATGAATCATCACATTTTGATACAACTTCCTCCACATGATGACATCACTGGACCTGACACAAGTAGTTGCTTCTGTGACCCATCACCATGGCCACACCTTGACTTGGCATTCTCACTGGGGCTTGAGGTCATGGACCTCAAGACTGATGAGGTCACTTGCTCCAATCATTGCACAGTAGAGTTCTCATTTGGGGTGCTCCTGATAGTCCCTTCCCTGTCGAGATGGTCAGCTATCTCCCTTTGAGGGATTGTCCCCAGACGCATTGTTGGTGTAGTAGATCTATCTAGTCTGAGTTCTGCATGTGCAATTGGCATGGATGAGGTGGTGGCTGCTTATAATAAAGCCATCTCCAAAGTGCTCAGTGCCATTGCACTGGTCTGTACATGACCCAGATCTTCTCACTTGAGACCCCTATGGTTTGATGGGGCCGCCAAGAAGATGAAGGTCTAGGGTCAGAAGTTGGAATGTTGCTGGTGGAGGACTCCATGCCGAGGAGGACAAACTGGCCTTGGTAAGCTCACTATTGTGAATACCAAGGGCAATCGACCATAAGAAGGTGGAGTTCCTGTCCAGGAAGATTGTTGCAAGGAGGAACAGACCAGCTCAGCTTTTGAACTGCAGACAGACTGCTTCATCTGGTCTATCTGCAGCTGAAAAAGCATTTTCAATTGCAATATGTGATGAGTTTTCAGTTCTTCTCTGACAGGGTGTCCTCTATCCTGTGCAGGATCTCCTCATTGGGGCAAGGTTTGCTCCTGGTGGTCAGCCTGGTAGAAACATGGGTACTCCTACAGTCTGGAAGGAGTTTAGGCCAGTGGAGGTGGCTGAGGTTGTTGAGATGATCTCAAGCTGTGGCCCGCTTTTTGAACTGGATCTGGCTCTGACCCATCTCTTAGTGGGATGCGCCAGGATTGTTGGCCCAGTATTCACCAGGATAGTCCGATGTTCACATTTGGATTGGATCTTTCCTGATGCCTTGAAGGAGGTGTTAGTAAAGCCCTCTTAAAGAAACCATCTCTCAACCCTGATGTCCTGGTGAATTATCAACCTATCTCCAACCTCCCATTCCCGGGAAGGTTGTCGAGAAAATAGTGGAACTGCAGCTTGAGGCACACCTCACAGTCCATAACATTTATGAGCTATTCCAGTCCAGTTTCAGGACTAGGCATAGCACTGAAACAGCATTGGTCATGATGCAGAATGACCTTCTCAGGATGAGATACAGAGACTGGTCAGTTCTCATTCTCTTCAATCTCTCCTCAGCATTTGACACTGTGACCCACACTGTGCTTTCTGATCACCTTAGAGAACACTGTGGACTCACCAATACTGTCATCAACTGGTTTGAGTCCTATCTCTCAGACAGAAGGCAATGAGTTGTGATGGAGAATTGCTCCTCCTCCCTGAAGCTCCTGCCATGTGGAGTGCCTCAAGGGTTGATCCTATTGCCAATGCTGTTCGTGGTGTACATGCTGCCCCTTGAAGAGCTCATTAGACAGTAAGTTTGAGTCTTCACTGCTATGCAGATGATAGCCAGTTGTACATTTCTTTTGCCCTGGAACAAATGATGCAGTGGAAGTGCTAAACAGTTGCCTCGCTGAAATCCAGGACTGGATGGCCTCCAACTGGCTGAGGCTTAGTCATGACAAGATGGAGGTACTAGTGATTGAGCCTGGTCGCAGGCATGATGGGAGTGCCTCCAGAATGGCAACAGGATTGGTCCTGAAACCACTCCATTGATGGCTTCCCTAGGTGAGAAATCTGGGCATCTTCCTGGGTGACAGATTGACACTTACTGCTTGGGTGTCATCTGTTGTCCAAAGTGGTTTCTACCACTTAAGAATATTGCCCAGATTAAACAACCAGTTCTGCCTGAGGACCTGCTATCACTAGTACACGCCTTTGTTATTTCCAGGCTTGACTACTGCAATGCTCTATACTTTGGGGTCTGTGGAGTGACCTCCTCCGACTGCAGCTGCTGCAGAATGCAGTGGCTAGGTTGCTGACAGGCCTGTCTTGGCCATGTCATGTGACTTCAGTCCTGCAAAATCTGCACTGGCTGCTTGTTAGGTGGAAGATCATCTTTCAAGGTGGGCTTGCTCACCTACAAGACCCTGTACGGAGCAGGCCCTGGTTACCTGATGGATCTCCTTATGCCTGCCAATCCTGTCTGCTCCCTCCACTCCTCCACTAATGGCCTCCTTTGGTTCTGAGGGCCATGCTGAAAACTTCTGTGAGCAAGCATTTGAGGTGACTGCCCAGCCCTCTGGAACTCATTACCTTGATCTGTAAGGGAGTGAGTCAGAGGAGGTATTCATGAGGGGCTTAAAGACACATCTATTTAAAATTGCATTTCGAACTACCCATAATATTTTAAATCTGTTTTATTGTTTTATTATTTATAAACTATTTATAAAATTAGCTTACTTATGCTTGTATTTTAAATTTTGTATAACCCTATAGAGCTTTATGCTACTGTTATTACTACACTGTTTCTTTTTGATCATGTAAGGCACCCAGAGCATCTGAGAATGGGTGCTATATAAATAAATCTTACTTATTTACTTAATACCTCAGAGTTAGTGGTGGTGGCCTGATGTCTGCAACTAATGCAGAATGAAGTAACCAGGTTACTGATGGGCCAGCCTAGGTCATATCATGATCCCACTCCAACAGAAGCTGCACTGGTTTCTGGTGAAGTGGCAAATGAGGGGTCTAACCTGTAAAGCCCCTACATGGAATGGTCCCAGGCTACCTGGTTGAACCCCTGTATCTCCAGTTTTCCTGCAGTCTGCTCCACTCCACTAATGTGGGCCTCTTGGAGATCCTTAGGGATCGGCTGGAACCTTCAGGGGACTGGTCTTTCCTGTGACAGCCCCAGTAATATGGAATTCACTGTCTGAAAGTCATGAAAAAGGCCTCATCAGTGAAGGCCTGTGAGAGAGGCCTGAAATTTGGTTGATTTAAAGAATCTTTTAAAAACACCTGAGTTGTCCTATGAAAGATTCCTTTTAACTGTGTGTTGCTGACTATTTTATTGCTATATGTGTTTATTTTATTTATTTTTTGTTATATATTTATAAAGTTCCATTTACTTTTAACACTCAAGTAACGTTAAATGGTTGTATAAGGCTAAATATCGCTTTAGAATCTGTCCATTTTATACATAAATGAAAACATTTAATCTTCTATGAGTTACAGTTTGCCCTGAGTGCTTAAGAACTCACCTCATATGCTTATTTCCAACCATTTACTTAATTGTCAGCAAGGAAACAAACTATAGAAGAGGCTTTACTTCCATCTATGTGCTCCCTAGGCAGCCACGGTGGGAGTAACGCAGGGCCTACAATCTCTGTTTTATATAGAAGGTGTTCCACCTCCAAATCTGGCATAATGACTCAGTGTCACTTGCAGGCTAATTACACTGCTGGGGTGCCAGACCCTCTAATCAGCACCACCAAGAGCCGTATATCTTGGTGTTGGAGGTCCTAAATAAGTCACTCATCATATTCCCATACCGCTTAGGTTTATAAAATGCTTTTTTCTTTAGAAAAAAAAAGTAACTCTTTGCTACAAAGGCCAGAACCCCATGAAGTTTAGCACAATATCGGAAATAATTATCACAGTCCTAACATACCACAGACGTTCTGTACACCATTTTGTTATAGTAAAGGCTGCCATTCCATGGTCTCACTAAGATGAAATCTCGGGTTTATGGTTTCAAAAAATTAGTAAACATTGCTTCCTTAAAGTAGTTTCTCATTGAAATTACCTCCTCTGCTGTGTTTAATAACTTTCTATACCAAAGAACCGCAGTGGGTATTTGATGGCCACACTCCAAAAAATGCCTTGCAATAGGAGATGTAAGATCTTTGTTTCTGATATAACCTTTATGTTTTCCTATCCTCTGTTTTAAAGGTCTTTTGTTTTACCAATATATAACAGGTCACATGGGCATTTTATCCATAAATCGCCCCTTCTGTCTGGCAATTAATAAAGTCCTTAATAACAAAATCTACATCTTTACTTTCATTTCTGATTGTCTTAATCTTATAAGTATTATGACAGTGTATACATCTCCCTAGCTATAATTACCTCTTAATTCTTCTTTTGAAAATAAACCCGATGCTTTGACTTCTGAATCTTATGTTGGGAATGGGACAAGCAATCTGATAGCGATCTAACTTTTTTGCTGCTACTTGTACTCCTTAGTGAAAGTTTTCTCAAAATGTGTTGCTTTAAGCACATGCTAATGTTTATTTACTATCTTTTAATATTATAAAAACACCACTATACTTTAAAGTCAACATAATTTTGTCACTTATTGGTTACATTTTTCTGCATCTTTTGTCACCAGTAATTCATCTCTGTTCTTTTCTAATGAATTCTTTCTCACTTTTGACAATAACTGACTAGAATAGCCTCTATTTTTAAATCTATTTTCCATTTCCTTAGCCACCACTATTGCATCTGCTTCTTCTGAACAATTTCATTTTATTCTTAAAAATGGCTATAAGGAATTGCTTCTACAAGTCTTTTGGATGAAACTGTCAGCCCTCAGTATTATGTTTCTATCAGTATCTATCCTAAACATTCTATAACTCAATCCATTATTACTTTTAAATATCCATAGATCCAAAAATGGAATCTGATCTGAATCAAAACTAAGAGTAAATTTCAAAAATGATGTTTCACTGTTCAAAAGATAAAGACAATCTTTTAATTCCTGCTCTGTTCCTTCCCAGATAAGAAAAATATCATCTATAAAATGAACCCATTGTAATCTATTCTTCTCATACAGATTATTATAGTAAACAAAATTTTCTTCTAACCAGTTTATAAAGAGGTTTGCATAAGAAGGGACCATATTTGACCCCATTGCTGTTCCTTAATTTGTGCATAATAAGTTTTCTCAAACCTAAAATAATTCTGTGTTAGTACCAAATCAGCTAACTGTAATAAAAACTCATTAGGAGGTAATGTTTCTAGACAAAGAACCTCTGTGCACAAACACTGAGGCAAGGGTTACCCCAAGGGCATTTGGCTGGGAAGCCAAGTTTCAAGAAAATACAAAATCACACATGCCACACAATGCAAAGCATCATGGGCTACATATGCAAATCACCACAGAATGTTATGCTGGTTCAACTTTAGCAGAATTGCATGGTGCTGAAAGGCCTCCCACACAGTTTGCAAAAGGTGCTAACAGATGACATAGACACATGTTTCGTCCTACCAGGACTCTTCAGTATGCCTCATCTGCTTGACACCCCAGTGGAATGAACCAGATACCCTAAGACGGTCTGTCTGGGTTATGTTGTGGTGAACCCATTAAAATAAAAACTATTTAAAGACAAAGAACCTCTGTGCACAAACACTGAGGCAAGGGTTACCCTAAAGGGCATTTGGCTGGGAAGCCAAATTTCAAGAAAATACAAAATCACACATGCCCACACATAATGCAAAGCATCATGGGCTGCATATGCAAATCATCACAGAATATGTCATTAACATCAGTCTTAATGCTTCACATCCTCATGATGTGGAATTGATGTATATAAATTTTACATCCAAAGTGACCAAAGTAATGGATCTACCACCCAGTGACTGTTTTTGATTAATTTCACTAAGCAAATTTAACACGTGTGCTATCTTTAACAAAATATTTTGTTTGAGTATTTATAAAGTTCTAGTTTATGCTGTTTTATACTGTTAGCTGCTAGAGTATATGACTGATTTTAGTTTTGAATGTTGACATACTCATTCAGCTACAGTACTTTCTTGGCCCCAGATAGCTAGGCATACAAAACAAGAACACTCACAATGTAATTTTTCCTCAGAGCAGTGCTTTTCAGTGAGTGGCACAAGGGCAGTGCACTGTGGGGTCAACTGGCATGGGGTACAGGGAGCCACCATCTGGCACACTGCAAGCTGCTATATTCCCATTTTTCCCAACCGATTCTTCTCCACATTAGCATGTACTTTGTGGCATCTTGGGGGATGCACAGCTGTGGGCAGTCCTCATGCAACAAAGGGCAATCTCTGCTGGACCAAAACAAGAAGCCATTCTAGGAGCACATTACTCACCAAGCACACTCTCTCTCTCTCTCACGGGAGTCTACAGGATGCTCCTCATCCTCATCATGGTCTGTATTTCAGTCACCTCCCTTTTGAGTTGTGAACCCAGATCATCAGTATGCCAAATGAACACCTCACCCCAGTGCACCAAGGAGATAATGCAACTTTTTTTTTTTAAATTTTTAAGTGAGCATGAGTGGTGCTATTTCGGGATAATATTTCTGCTTTGCTCCAAGCAAATGCTTCAAAATCATTCTGTGAGCTGGCCCAGTGGTTTGGAGGGTGGAGCCACTGGGTGCTTACTCTTGCTTTGGCAGTATACTGGGTTTGAGAAAGGACATGGGTCACTCAGGTGCTCACCTGGGGAAAGGAGGGAGGATTAAGTGTCCATAGGACAGCACTTCTCCACTAGGGAGGGGGGACTGCACATCCTGCAGCTTCCCTGTCACACACAGGAATCTAGGTGGTAGCACCTCTGGGATAACAAGAGAGGGGATTCCATGTCCCTATGCTATGGGCATCTCTGCAGAGGCTTAACATGCAACATACATCATTGCACATGTGTGGACCCCATGGGGAGAAAATTGGAGGAAATACCCACTGACCAAAGCATGGTGATGACCCAGTCTCTCACAGACCCTGCACTGATGACTGGGTGCTCTGGTTAAGGCCCTGAAACAAGACCCAATGGAGAAGGTAAGGTCCAGAGGAGTAGAGTGACAGTGCTTGGGGACTGGTCCACATAGGGGCCATCTGGAACACAGAGGTGATACAGAAAGGGAAACAAAGTTATCATGTGGGTAATTCATATGTAACCAGCTCACCATGCAGATCTTACAGTTATTGCTTTCTCAGTTACTACTCCTGCCTTGTACCCATGGGGGATAAGCAAGATTGAGAGACTGGGCTTGTTAAACTTGTCATGTGTGAAGTCTGGTTCAGAAGGGAACAAGGAGAATAGCATGATGCCTCCACTTAGTGAAGGAAATAATGGGCCTGATAACTAGTAGACTACTGCCCCTGGGATGCAGTACCAACCCACCTCCCCATCTGCTGTTGAACACCACCCAAAAAACAATCTGTACCAGTATTCACAGTTTAATTGTGATTTCTAACACTTTTGTACTAATTAGGGTAGATCGCTAATACTATGCATTTCTTACACATCAAAATTTAGAAACTAATAAAATAATTTTATTAATCACCAGCACAGGCCCTGTAAAGGGAATTGGGGTTATGCAAACTACGTTAGTTATGATTTTAGGCAATAGCAACACAATTACTACTTTCACTATTCTGAAGTGTGTCACCCCAAACTATGTGATCTCTGATGACTGCTTCTCCAGAGATGGTGTAGTAGGACTCACACCACACTCATTCACAAGATTTCCAGACAAGGCCTGCTGTACTGTAGAGCCTCCCACTACCCTCAGCAACAGATCGTCACACTTTCAAATAATTTTCAAAGCAATCATTTTTTATTTTGGCATGCTTGCTCAGCCAACATCTTCAGGTAGTGCAGATTTGGAGGCGCGGTCACTGTTAGGGCGAATGCAGGGCATGCATCAGTAGGTCGTGCCCTCATTCCCCAATCAGCCTGCATGCCGGCATCACACCACCTGTATCAGCACATCTAAGGAAAGGTCCGCTGCAATGCGAGCAAAGCTCATCACACGCAGTGGACCTCCGAGTGCTTACTCCGACACAAACATGGCGGCACACTGCCCACCAAACTGCCAACTTTGGGGGTACCCAATCCCCTGTAGGCTTATCCTGCCCCCAATGTATGTGTGAATGGGAGAGCTCACTCCCCATCAGCATAAAGAACCCCCTCAATTGTATACCAAGGGTGCCCAATCCCCCTCGACTCTTACCCCTTCCCGATTTCCTTGTGTGCCGGCCGGGGGTGCCCAATCATCGGCATAAACTAACCCCCTTTTGTTGTGTGTGATGGGGATGACCAATCCCCCATGTCTAACTCCCAAAAACAAGGCTCTGTTGGCATGCTGGGAGCCCACCCTAGCGCACTCACATGCCCTGTAAACATAAAAAGGCCCCAATGTTTTCTTTTGTCCCTGTAAACAAAAATGGTCCCTCACCGCCTTCCCACCCCCCACAACCCGCACCACCCACTGCGCACCCTACCTCCCACACTCCTCTCACCCCACACTTACCTTCAGAGTCCAGCTGACGATCTTGTGGCTGGGAACACATCTGCACTTTTTAAAGCCGACTCATGAACTGAGGAAATGCCAGTAAGCTGGTTAATGGAATAAACAGGTTTTTGCAACTTTGATGCATATCTCAGGCATTTTTGGAATTCTGGCACCAAATTTTCAACATTGGGTTTTGGGACCCTCTTCATGAATTCATGTCAGTGTCATAAATTTGATAGGCTGAAACCAATGAGCTTCCCTGCCTCACCCCACTGGATGCTCACTTGATCAAGAGTACAAGTACCCTGCTGATAAGTTCCTTGTCACCTCCTCTCTTTGCACTCCAGACAGAATAGATTGTCTTGTTCTCACCTCTGATTATAGCAGTCTTCAGATGGCTCCAGCAGATTCAATCTTTAGAGGTTCACTTGCTTCAAAGCACCCTCTCAGCTCTGATGGAACTTCCAACAACTGGATTCACATACACCAGGATCTCTGGCTATGAGCTCTCCTCAACACCTGTCTCCTCTCCAACTGCTTGGGAAGGACTACCTACTGAACTCCTCCTTGGTTGTGGGAAGGATTCAGCTTAGTCGCCTCTTGACTCAGTCTTTTATTAAGTGTCACAAAGTACAGAAACCAAGCAGTCAAGTCTGTTGCTAATGTAAGTGCAATGTTTATAGGCTGCAAAGTAGCAAAGTTCCAAAGATGCATTGAGGCAGACAAAAGGTTCAAAGCAACTTAGGCTGTGAAACACAAAAGTAAAACAACAATTTGAGTGCCCTCCTGTACCTGCAAGGACCCTGGTGTTTGAGGGCAGACTTCTTCTTCAGGGAAGTTCATTTGAATTGTCTATTGTTTTACTTTTGCAGTTTTTGTCTGCATTGCATTGTACCTTTTTTCTGAACTTGACTGAATCTTTAGTAGCAATTTGTTGATTTGTAGCAAATAAATATTGCACTTACATTGGCAATGGACTGGAAATGTTTGATCTCTGTGGTTTTGGGTTCCTGATATCTACTAAGCTAAGGTGAGCTCTGCCAGCTCTGTGTATTTTGTCTTACTAGCTATCAGACTTGTCCCTCCACATCCAGCTTCCTAAATGGAAACGAATGGGTGCCAAGCACTTTGTTGCTGCTCCTCACAAGTGTCTGTGTCTTTACCAGGACCCTTGCATTCTGGTTGTTCCATTGTGGGGGTTAGGGGACACAAGATGGTGACATCCATCTATTTACACACAGTTCCATGCCTGGCTGCTGTTTCAAGAGAGACAGAAAGAGAGAGAGAGTTTCAGCTGGGTTCCTCTGATATATGTATTAAAAGTTTAACTTCAGTGGCCAGTAAGATGGAAAACTTCTCAGTCTAAGTTAATTCATGAAAGTCCAGCCACACCAGTATAGTACATCAAAAGTTGGTTTACTGTAGATGTTAGTTACCCTGTACGCCTAACATTTCACCCATTCAACTGTTGAAGTTAAAATGTTGAACACTTAAAAAATGTTATATAGTACTCTTATGTAATGTTTAGCAATGTTTAGATGGGCCCACAAATACTGCCAATTTAAATGAGACTGAATTGATGTTATGAATTTGCAATAACAGCACTATAAATACTTAATATACATTCAGTACGGTTTGTTAAAGTGACAGTACACGTACATCAGCTTAATTGAACAAATCTCTATAGGATGTACTAAATTAATATGTATATTAAATATTATAATTCAGATATTTCATATAGATCCTAGCCCCTGAGGAAACCTAGCTGGGGAAACATTGGCATACAGGGGATTGTTGTGGTAACGAAAATCTACAATAAATCAACTTTGATATAATGTACTGGTGTGGCTGGACTTCATGAACTAACAGAGACTGCGCTGCTGTTTTAAACAGTTTTCTATTTATGGCTGGCTGCTGCTTTAACTTTGTTAAATACTTAATCCAGCCAAAATTATAGTCCAATTTACCATGATGACATCAGCAATCCCTCCAGTTTGTCTTCAGGTTCAGGGGCACCATTTCATTGGCAGTATACTGTGGAAGAGCAAAGGACAAATTAGAATTCTTTTTCTCCTGGTCTCAGGCACCAGTTCTGGAGGAGGATACAGGTACCACAAGTGGCCCCACCTAGAGCATCTGGGGGCTCAACAGTTAAACCCACCATTGGAGGGGTTACGGATAGCTGTTTATTTATTTATTTAGCTTTTGTTAACCGGTAGGTACACTAGATAAGACATTTGCCTATTTTCAGGTATGACCCAGGAGGGTGCAGGAAATACAAGTTCAATACATTGGACAACACAGGTACAGATACAATCAATTTACAGAGTCAGAGCACACATTACATGAACAAGTGGCTACTACAGTAGGACTTATGCATTAAGAACTGAGCAGTGCAGTGCTTAAAATTAGAGGCACAATAAATACTATTATGTATACAACTATAAGACCCTGGAAGGAGGACCCCCTGTACTGATTACTGTATGTACAATTGTTGGACCTCGAAGTGGAGCCATGGACAGGGCCATGCCCACAGCTGAGTCCAGGGTGGAGGCATACATACTGTTGATGAGTAATAGCTTTTAAATTATTAAATGGGTTTTAAAAGCAAAGAAAGAAAATTATGATCCTTTGCCTTTATAATTCTATTGCAAACCCATTTAAAAATAATCAGTATTAAATGGTTAAAGACATTTTTCACTTGTGAAAGTCTGAAAGCCATATTCTAATCAATGCATATAGAATCTATGTACTGTAGAGAAACTAGTCACCAGAATTACAGTAGGATGTGTGTACCACATTTGCCACATACAATGTGGCACAAAATGCATACTCTAATAGAAATGAAATCAAATCAATATTTTCTAAAAAAGAGCTGCAACTTAGGTAATGTTCTTGTATTTTTAAATTTAGCCATATATCAAATATTCACTAAGCAGAGAAGAATGATACTAAGGCCAGTAGGACAAATCACTGTATGGGAAACACTAGAGGCACTTAACCAGTATGAGTTACAGGGTTATATACTACTGTCCAACAGCAGTATCATCTCTGTGGAAACTAGGAACATTTGAGCATTATAATCATTATAATCATCCTCCTGTTACAATGGCCTTTGTGAGGAGAAAATCTTTTTTTTTTTTTCAAATGCTATTCAAGGGCATAGGTGGCAGGCAGTCCCTGCAATGTACACATTCATTTCAGTTTTCTTTTAATAAACAACCCAAACCATATGCTTCTTTTTGTATGCATTATCATTATAATCTGGAGTTTTGGATTTAGTGTAGGCTATTGAGTAGTGTGACTGACTAGCAGTAATTTAGGGCATAGATACAAGTATAAACCTGTTTAGAGATATGATGAGAGACCTGGATGGTAACAATCTGATTTTTATTGTAACAGGTGTGTGGCAGGGGAGCAAGTGTGTACAAAATTGAAATTTCTGTTTACACTCCTGATACCATCACATCATGATGAGGGACCATTGCACAGTCTCTTCACTGGTCAGCATGTGATGTTTGATCACACCATCCATTCCTTTCAAAACTAGGCATAGGAAACCCTTTTAGAAAGAATAGAAAATGAGCCAGCATGTCGTTGCATGTCATGCCCCTAGAGAATACAGCCTGCAAAATTTCCAGGCTGAGCAGGGAGGTTGTCTGCCCTGCTGAAACTCCACAAAGCTTTCTGCGTCACTTGATTCCAAGATCAGCTACAGTCCTTCATCAGAGAGCAGAGTGACCTTCCCCAGAGGCACCCACCATGGGGGTAAGCCATGGAGCACTCCGAGTGGGGGTAGAGGTACGTCTTATTGGATGGGGTGGTGGGACTGGACAAATGGCTACCCAGCCAGTAGCCAAAAAAAATGGAAAAGAAAAGCGTGGTTACATGACTGCACACTATCCAACACCATGACAGTAAAAGACATCTCAGTGTACACCATATGCCATTTAAATTTTGCAAGACTCACGCAGACTAAGGATGCATATTAATGTGCATGTGACTAATGACCTGATGGCTTTGCAGCAATGAGATACAGTAGAAGAGTTAGCTATTCATACATTTTGGGCAGTCTCATGACATATACATACAGTATTGTTTTCAACCTTGTACACTAGTTGAAATATAAGGCTAAAATGAAATTCAGCCCCAACCAACATGCTGATTAATCTCTATTATTTAATAAAGCCAAGCTATAGATAACACTCATTTGGAATTAATTTGCAGCAAATCATTGTAAATGCAATAACTAGTACAATGTGTGCACAACTTGGCTGTGATTTATGGAAACATGCACTTGGCTTTTACTCAAACTGAGAACAAAATTTATAAGTCCAAAGGATGAGCTTGATAAAGCTATAATTTAAGTGTTCTATTATTCTTCTCAGGTCAACCTTAATAGTGTATCTAGCTCATTTAGATTTGATTACTGTTGGAAGTACTTGCAGTACCTGTACATTTTTTTTTCTTGTATGTTTTAGCCCATATGTAACTATTTCTGCTGAACTATATAACCTGTTGACTGCTGCTACACCAAGCACCCCCAGCTGCCAGGTGGGGGAGGTTGCCCTTGGCTGTCACTGATTTGTATGTGAGAAACCTGGGGCCTATGCACAAACCCAGAGCTGCACTTGCATGGCATGCAATGTGAATGTGGAAGGGTATATGTCAGTATACCATGCACACCACAGTCAAGCGGCAAGCACATAGGGCGTGCAGTGACATACAAACAGGGCACATATGTAGTTATGCAGGTAACACACTATGCGCATGCACAATGTGCAGTATGTTACCCCTGGCACACCGAGTTGCATGTGCAGCACTGTGCCATGTGGAGTGCTGCCATAAACTGCAGACATGCAACATAGAAACAGACTTTGACTGCAGATAAGGACTGCTTGGCCCACCCAGTCTGCCCATTTCCTTCCTATTGGATAAGCTGCAGATCCTAGTTTTACCAATAGCCTACTTCCTCCAACCTCCCACTAGAATTGCCTTATGTCTGTTCCATGCATTTCCATGCAAGACAGGCACACAAGACATAGCAGGAAACTCCTGTTGTGAGTGGTCCTATAGTCACAGGACCTGAAAGACCCCATTGTGATGACCCATAGCAACACACAGGGATGAAATAAGCAGGTGGCCATGGTGTTTCACCTGAGCCCACAGATCACATGGTGGCAACACATTGCCACCTGAATAATGACAACAGTGTGTATAGCACCAATATCTTTATTAAACACAATGGTGTCTCACACAACACTGCTCAATGGGCTGCACTGGATTGTGCTTTTCATCAACCCCCCTTCAATCCTCCTTGTCCTAGGAGTCCTTGCTGGACCCTGTGCTGTGCTGTCTGTGTACCATTGCTGGACCATACCATCCTGCAGAAGGGCCAAAATACCACTGAAACAGAAGCCAGAGAGGACACTCCATGAGTTATCTGTACATGCAGGGCCACTGCTTTGCACAGCTGTCACACACAGTCTCCCATAACACTACATGTACATACCTTGGAGGGCTCCTCGATAGCCCACAGCTCCCCCACATCATCCTCACAGTACACATCCTGAGATCCTAAATGGCAGGACTGGAAAATAGGGAAGTGAAGGGGCACATGCCTTCACCATGCCACCACTACTGACACAGCACCACCTGGCTGCTTCACATGCTAGATCACCATCCTCTCAGGACAACTATGGAAGCCCTGTGGAGACATAAGGAGAAGGGGACACATCATTGACACTGCACCATACCCAAAGACATACACACAGGACCCCAGGTGATGTGTAAGATATGCTACCAGACCTAATGCTCCAGTGAGCTGCACTCAGCCACAAGGGTGTCCTAGATAGGATAGGCTACTATACTGACATGATAGGGCATGCACCATGGTACAGGGGTACACAGCACTTATTTTACACTACGACAGTGCAGCCACAACATGGAACAATGGAGACATGCACAGTAACACTGTAAATAGGTATATCTGACAGATGTACACTTACCTCTGCAGACTTAGTAACCTGCCACAGTTCCCCTATCCAGACAGTCTTGGCATGCTGTGGAGTCGCCATCCACAGCATGTGAGGGTACATGATGATGCGGCCCCACCTTCAGCATGATTGCAGTGTGTGTGCACTGCACAGCTGCCTCGCCATTGCTGTCATTGCTGTCAACCCTAATATACAGTACCACCTGACACCTGATTACGTGGTGTCACCCTGCCATCATTCTGGGTCACCAACCACTTAAAGGGGCCCATTCCAACAATGGACACCTGAGTGGCAGTACAAACAGTGTTTGTGTATGGACTGATGGGTTGCAGACATTACACAACAGGGTGCGTCCACAAGGTGGTCCACAGGATGTGACCAGACCTACTGTTACATGTCCTCCTGTTGGAGGGTGAACCAAAGCAGCAAAGGCCAATGATGGCACACCTGAGGGCCTTGTATACTCAGGCCATGGCTGGGTGTCAGACAACTGTGCAATAGACATTGAACTGAAGGATTCCATGATTGCAGGTCTGTGTGACATGTTACCCACAGCCGGCACCACAAACACAGAGGTCATAGGCAACATCTGTGAAAATAGCTACTGTGTGCCCTATTGTATTATTGCACAGGTTCCTTCCAGAGGATTGCTGGGGACATCACTGGTGTCAGCCAGTCATCCATTTCCAGGACCCTGCACCAGGTCACAGATGCCCTACTACTGCATGTGCATGAGCTCATAGCATTCCCCACTGTATAGGGTAACATACGCACTCACAAAGGAGACATACCATGCCATTCATGGCATACCCAAAGTACTTGAGGCAATAGATTGTGCACTTGTGGCAATCCAAGCACCGACTATGAATGAGGCGGTATGCAGGAACCGTAAGGAGTTCCACAGCATAAACTGCCAGATAGTATGTGATGTGGGTAGTATCATCACCAATGTATGTGCCACATTCCCGGTGTGTCATGACTCCTATATCTTTGATGATTCCAGATTGTGTTCCTCCTTGTGGCACTTGGTGGTGCCAATGGATGACTTCAGGGTGAGTATGGATATGCAGCAGGTGCAACACAGGTGGATTCGGTGCTGCAGAATGCTAACACAGCTGTTCCTTACCCACTTCATACATGACAGCAGTTATCCACTATGTTCATACCTGATGTCTCAGAAAGATGCATGCAATGAGGCCCACAGGAATAACTGTGCCCTGATCAAGAGGACTTTAGGATTTCTGAAGATGAGGCTCCGTGCCTGGATCACACCAGTGGAACAATGATGCTTACCCCAGGGAAGGCATGCAGAGTGATCACTGCATGTGCCATTCTGCACAACATGCCTGTGCGCAAATGGCTACACATGCTTCAGGACAGACAGGGAGATATTCCACTGGTTTATGAGGAGGGTGTGTCACCAGTGCAGTGGTTCACAAGACACTATCTGGCTAGACGGCATGTCATGTACTTGTGCAGTGTGCATTCTATGGGGGCACTGTTGTGGCACTGTGTTGACTTTGGTATGACCTGAGTGCCTGTGCTCTGGGGAGGGAAAATATGTGACCATTCCCATGGGTGTTGCATATGTATGTATGTGTCTGTGTTCAGGGGGTGTTTTGGCTGTGGGACAGTGGTGATTGTGGCTGTGTGCAGGGGTATGTGGCTGTGTAGTGCTGTGCTTGACTGTGTACATTACATTTATGATGTTCATGTCATGGCAGTGGTGTGGTGCTGTATATGGCTTTACTTCCTGCTGGCTTGCTACCTTCCTAGGCATGTAGATGATTGTGTGCCCAAATGCCTGGTCTTGGTTGTCCATTGCCTCTGCCATGCAGCCTTTTATCAGGCTGTGCGACTGGATCCCGCTGTGATTAGCCCTCCACTGGCAGCTCCAGAAGGCATGGAGTGGTGGTTGTAGGACGGTTGCTGCCTTCTGTGTGCACCACGGGTCTTGGTGAGCTGCTGGGTGCTGGCTGGAGAGGGTTGGCAATGTGTGTCATGGGGCCAGGAGGACTGGTGATGGCCAGCTGGACAGGGGCAACTGTGTATAGCACAGATCATGGGGCTGGAGAGTGCTGACAAGCCAGGGGCATCCAGCCATGGCACAAGGACTGCCAGATAGTATGTGATGTGCACAGTGGACAGGCACAGCTAGCAGGTGTTTGGTCAGCCACTCCAGTAGGTCACCGATACTGTCAGTGCTATGGTGCACCCTCTTACCTCCACTGTAAGGTCCATTAGGGCCTCTGTGTTCTCAATTGTGCATACAGGTGATCATGTTCCAGATGATGCTCCTCTGGGTAGTACATGTGCAGTGTGTCATACATGGACACCCACCAAGGTGGCTGGGCAGGTGGTTTGAGGGACCCTCACCCCCACTGTTGTATGGCTGTTCTGCAGTGATCTGGGGCAACCCTGTATCCTCTGGCTGTGTGCACATGGTGGAAGGGCACACACTGGCCATGCACATGCGGCTGTGTTGTGGTGCAATCTGTACCTTATATTCTGCCACTGCATGGCTGACCTTGTGCTAGAGGGGGTGCAGGGTTGGGGGTGTCTGTGGTTGGCTGTCTGCAGCTGCTGTGTTTACATTATGAGCATTTTCCAGTGTCTCCACCACAAGTCCCAGGTATGTGTCCTTCGGGTGAGGACACCTCCTCTGCTGTGACCACTGTCTCCTGCATTGTACCTGGGGGCAAGAGAAATGGGCATTGTTACTTGCAGCTGCACCACCATGGGTGGTCATGTGTACTACTGGGCACAGTATGATATAAATACCTACACCATCTGTACATGTTTTTGCTCATGGATGCAGCCTCTCTTTGGGTTATGAGCACCATCTCAGGCTTTGCAGGGTACAAAACAGGGTAATTAGTATTCCCATGGCACCCACACATGTCCCAGCCCTGGTCCCTGCAATGCACACCATAGCCATCACTGTGTCCATTCCCTCATTATCCCTATGTAGGGCACTGTCAGACAGAGTGTCAACCACCATCTTCTAAATGGGGGTTAGGCTGAGTCCCTGTGTGGGCAGGCCCCTATCTGTGCCTAGCTGTACCCATTTTACGGCTACCAGTTTTCTTTTGACAGCTGACCAAAGGTCACACCACTTCTGTTTAATGGCTGACAGTGTCCATGCCTCTGGACTGGCTGCATTAATGGCAGCCTGGATGTCGAGCCACCAATGTGCTTTGGTCTCGTTACGTGCCCTGAGGATTCTGCACCATATAACACAGCATAGTTCCGCATATTTGCCCTCATGGATGCCACCGCCTGCCTGTGAATTTTGACTGGGTTCCACCATGTGCATAGCAAGCTGCATGGCTCTTGGTGCGTCTCCATCTCTACCATCTGTTCCTGGTGTTGGGCTAGGTACTACAGGTAGCGCTACCATCCCCATCTACTGTCTGTTCTCCTCATCCATTATGCTTTTCACATCCCTGTTTACTCATGGGCGCACCCTTGCCATATATGATGGGGTTAAGGGATGGGGATGCATATGTTCGGACCGCCTGCAGTCCTTCCACATGCACTGCATGTATCTGTTGGCCACACCATGTCTCAGCCCACACTGCACATGCATTTGTGCATAGCATAATCGTTCTGGTATTTGGGCGCCTAGCTGCACTCCAGTGTTATGATGCTTCTGGGTGTAATATACTTGCATGGGCCCATTGATTGTAGAAATGTGCTTATTGCTTACAAAATGATGATTTGTGCCTATTTTGTGTGTTCAGCTTTAAAATCTGCTTTCCAAGAGATTCACTGACTACAAAGAAATGGGAGGACCACTTCTGATGATTTGTGCCACTTTGTCTATTTTTCTCAAACTCTCTTTATTCTCTGATGACCATTTTATGGTCAGAGAATGACAAGATTGAAAAATGGACTATGCAGCTAATCATCAGTGGTGTAACTAATGACCTGGCAAATGGGGAGCCAAAGGAAGTTCAGGAAGAGTTTAGGAAATTGGGGAGGGTCTCAAACAAGTAGCTACTTCTGTCACTTTCTCAAGTACTACTGCGAGCAAGGAGGCTATGGGAGTACACATGCCAAGACTTTAACTCATGGTTGAAGAACTGGTGCTGTGAGGAAGGGTTTGGATTCAGTGGTGACTGGGGACCCACCTGGAGGGATGGAGGTTTGTTCAAGCCTGACGGCCTGCATCCATCCTGGAGGGAAATCCAAGCACTCAATGATAAGTTTAAATGCTACATTGACAAGCATTTAAACTAGCAAAGGGGTGGCAGGCCAGCAAGGAGGTACCTACCTGCTCACCCCCAAAGCAAGTGGAACCAGTGACCAGAGGATGGCTATCTCTGCAAAGCAGTGTGCAAAAGATGGAGATTAGTCCCCAAGAGGTGGATAGGCAGAAAAGGGGCAAAATTCAGCAGAAGGGCAGACAGCAAGGAGAACCAGGGATAAGGACAACCAAGGAAGGGGCTGAGTAGAACAGCGAAACAGTCTAGGGAGGTCAAATCATGGAAAGCCATGTGTGCAAATGCCAGGAGCCTTAGCAACAAGATGGAAGATCTGGAGGCTGTCATGGTGCAGTCAGACCTGGACATTGTGGCCATCACTGAAACCTGGTGTAATGAATAACGACTGGAGATGGCCATACCTGGCTACAACATATTCAGAAGAGACAGAGCAGGCAGGAAGGGAGGAAGGAGGCACTGTATGTGAAAAATGACATAAGGGCCACAGAGATCCAGGAGGAACAAAATGAAGGAGAGATACTGTGGGTTAAGCTGGAAAGGAAAATGGGGACAGCCATCCGCTTGGGTGTGGTCTATAGACCACCAGCCCAGGAGGAAGAAACAGATAGGGAGCTGATGCTAGCCATCCAAGGATGGCAGACAAGAGTGAGGTAGTACTGGTTGGAGAATTCAATATTCCAGACGTGGACTGGAGCATCCCAGCAGCAGCATCATCTTGGAGCAGATTTATCCTGGACTTCTTCAGGGTGCCTTCCTCAAGCAGCTGGTCATGGAACCAACTCGGCAGAAGGCAATACTGGACCTTGTGCTCACAAACAGGGACAGTGTGATGGGGGTAACAGTGGGGAGCACCTGGGAAACAGTGACCACCAGTCATTGTGGTTTGAAATCACAGAAAGAGCAGAACCAAACCACACAAAAACACGTATCCTAGATTTTAGGGGGCAGACTTTGGGAAAATGGGAGATACTTGAAAGAGGCATTAAGGGAATGGGACAGGAATCAGGGGTTGAGGAACAGTGGCAGTATTTAAAATGGGATTACAAGAACAACAGAATTATGCATTAAGCAGGTTAGCAATAGGAAAAGGAAGAGGAGACCATTATGGTTTTCCAAAGAGGTAGCAAAGAAAGTGAAAGCCAAAAATATTGCATTCAGGCAATACAAAAGACACAGCAGAAGGGGATAGGAGAAGTACCAGGAGAAGCAAGGGAGGCAGAGAGGTCAGTAAGGGAAGCCAAAGCTCAGACAGAAGAACACATTGCAAAATCTGTGGGTAGAGGGACAAAACCTTTACAGGTACATAAGTGAAAAAGAAAAGACAAAGGGAGGGATAGTGAGACTGAAGGGAGGATGGGGCCACGTGGAGGATGACAACAGTAAAGCTGACATATTGAACAGGTATTTCTGCTCAGTCTTTACTGAGGAAGAGGAGGGTAATGGGTCTGAAGGGAGTACAAGGTGAGAATGGTGCAGAAATGGACACAAGTCCCTTTACACGAAAGGGTCCTGAAGGAACTGGAAGTAATAGAGTTGATAAAACAATGGGGCCAGATGGGGTGCACCCCAGGGTCCTTAAAGAACTAAGAGAGGTGGTGGCTGAACCTCTGCCTAACCTGTTTAGCCGATCACTGGAAACAGGGAGGTACCCAAAGACTGGAGGACAGCAGATGTAGTCCCCTTATACAAAAGTGGGAACAAAGAGGAACAGGGAACTACAGACCAGTCAGCCTCACCTCGGTAGTGGGAAGATCATGGAAGCACTACTGAAGGAGAGATTGGTGGAACATCTGGTTGTCAATGGACTACAGGACCCAAGGCAGCATGGTTTCACCAGGGGAGGTCATGTCAGACCAACCTCGTTGAATTTTTGACTGGGTGACTAGGAGGTGGATCAGGGAGGGCAGTGGACATGGCCTATCTGGACTTCAGCAAGGCCTTTGACACTGTGCCACATAGAAGACTATTACACAAACTGGGAATATGGGTGTGGTCAGGACAGTAGTGTGGTGGGTAGGTAACTGGCTGGGTGGCAGGACACAGAGGGTGGTGGTAAATGGCTGTCACTCCACAGAGGAAGAGTGACCAGTGGGGTACCACAGGGATCAGTGCTGGGACGGTCCTATTCAACATCTTCATCAGTGACATTACTTGGGACCTAGAAGGCAGAATTTCACTGTTGATTGATGACACAAACTCTGTAACAGAGTAGACACACCAGAGGATGTAGACAGAATGAGAAGGGACCTGCAGAAACTTGAAGAATGGTCAGGGTTTGGCAGTTGAAATTCAATGCAAAAGTGCAAGATAATGCATATGGGCACAAAACCTGGCACAATATATCAGTTAGGGAGTGAGGATATAGCATGCACAAGCAGGAAAGGGATCTTGGGGTTTATCATCTCTGATGACCTCAAGGTAGGGAAACAGTGTGACAAGACAGCAGGTAAAGCAAATAGGATGCTGGGATGTACAGGCAGGGGCATCACCAGCAGGAAAAGGGAGGTCATAATTCCGCTATACAAGACACTAGTGAGGCCTCACCTGGAGTACAGTGTACAGTTCTGGAGACCATACCTACGTAAGGACATAGACAGGGTAGAGAAGGTTCAGAGGAGGGCAACAAAGATGGTGCATGGATTACATTACAAGTCCTATGAAGATAGGTTGAAGGAACTGAACATGTACTCCCTGGAGGAGAGGAGGGAGAGGGGATATGAATAGAGACATACAAGTATCTTACAGGGAGGAACAGGGTGCAGGAAAACACTATTTTAAGCAAAAAGATGTTCCAGGACTAGAGGACATGGGATGAAGTTGGAGGAGGACGATTCAGAGGAAACATGAGAAAGAATTTCTTCACAGAACGGGTGGTGGACAAGTGGAACACCCTGCCAGAGGAAGTGGTGGGGCTGAAACAATCACGGATTTAAGAATGCATGGGATAGACATAAAGGAATTCTGGAGGTCAGGGTAAGGGGCAACAGACTTCTAGGAAAACATAAACTGAACTTACAAGCTCAAATGGGCAGACTGGGTGGGCCATAGGCCCTTATCTGCCGACACTGTCTATGTATCTATGTATCTATGTAACAGACAAACATAGTATAAAGTTCACGGATAGTTGTCAGACAGCCAGCTGACTGCATGGCCATTTGACACAATGGAGGGTGGCTATAAGGTTTATCAGGCTTGGTTGTGTTTGGATTGTGGGGCAGACATGGCCCAAGGTCCACACCATGCTAAAATAGAGGTATAGGGTGTTGGCTAAAATTTATTTTATACTTCTCTACTTTTTATATTTTTAATGTACTCTAACTGTATGAAACTGCATAACTGTATGTGGCCATGTGTCATGGCTTTGTCATGTTCGGTGGGTGACTCTTCACATATGCCATGGTATTCTATTGAAGTCAGTCATGTCCTTGTCACCACATAACTTCTCAGTAGCACCTTGGGACATAAGTCCACAAAATTCAATTAGTCTAGGTCTAATGGCCACAGCACAGTCATCGTGTGTGTGGCAGCTGGCAGACATGAGTATGTATCAGCCAAGTGCCAACTGCCTGCACATATACAGTGCTTAGTGTTTCAGTATAGTACTACAGGACTAACAAGTACATTGAATTCACTCTGGAGCTCATCAGCTGTAGGTCACATTGTTTAACATGTCATTCTTTTCCGCAGGGTGATGGTGGTTAGAGCTTGATGCAGCAGAGTGAAAGGACAGCAACCTGTAGTCAGACAGACAGACACCTCATCCTCAGTTAGGCTGCATAGGCAAAAGTGAAAAATTGCTGTGACCGCACAGTGAGCATGCAGTAATGTACAATATTTCTATTATAACTAAACTGTGTTTTGGGAACCACTGAGTCACTTGTTCTTCCACAAACTGTCTTAATAATAATTATGTCATCCATGTGAGCTGCTGCTGTCTTCTTGCTGCTCGCCCGACCATACCTGGCAGTGCAACAGCAACTTTAACAAGAACTGTGTCACCTATTATTCAGGCAGTTTTAAAACTGTTGAATGACCTAGATGGCTAAGTGAATTGAGCACCTGCTTCCAAATGGTCAGGCCATTGTTAAGTACTATGCTGCCTGAATATTTGTCAGGGCAGGCAGTTGTAAACATTGACAGTGGTCTTACTAATAACCTACCTCAATAGACAGCAATGTGAACTGTGCCACCTGAAACACTGTTCTGGTCAGGCAGTTGTAACATCTGCTAATTAACTTAGACTGCAATGTAAACCGTGCACCAGCTTCCAAATGGTCAGGCAGTTGTTAAGTACTATGCCACCTGCCCACTTGTCAGGCAGGCAGTTGTAAACATTGATAACGGTATCACTAATAACTAGAGATGCATGCATGAACTAAGCTAAAAGCACCACTATTTATTCATTGCTTGTGACTTTCATACATGGTGAAGTTTTAAACTAATCACCTATTATTTTTATAATAATTTGTAGTACGGCATGTAATAAATATGTATGATTTTATCAAGATGATCAAGACTGCTGTGCGCTCTTTATACATTTAATACCTGATCCAGCAGATGTCCAATCTGGACAGGTATCAGGTAAAATATATCTGGATCCGGTATCCAGAAAAAATTGTATCTGTGCCTCCTACTAATAACCAGCCTCAACAGACTGCAATGTGAACTGTGCCACCTGACCATACTGTTCAGGTCAGGCAATTGTAACATTTGGCAATCAGCTTAGACTGCAATGTGAACTGTACTACCTGCTTTCAAATGGTCAGGCAGTTGTTAAAGTACTGTGCTGCCTGCCTACTTGCCCAGGCAGAAAGTCGTAGAAATCGATAATGGTATCACTAACCTACCAGAATAGATTGCAACATGAACTGTGCTGTCTGACCATGCTATACTGGTCAGTCAGTTGTAATATTTGGCAATCATTCAAGTTAGAATGCAAGGAAAATGAATTGTGCCTCGTGCAGCTGCCTAATAGGCGGGCAGTTGTTAAAGAACCAAGCCACCTGCCTACTTGTCAAGGTAGGCAGTTGTATAACGATAATGGTATGACTAATAACCTACCTCAATAGACTGCAACATGACTGTGCTGCCTGACCATGCTATACCAGTCAGGCAGTTACCATTTAGTAATCCTTCAACATACAGTGCAAGGTGAACTGTGCCGGCCCATATTATACTGATCAGGCAATTTTAATATTTAGCAATCCTTCACCATAGAGTGTAATGTGCACTCTGCCACCTGCCTATACTGGTTAGGCTGTTGGTTTTATTAACTATTTTCTTTTTAATTATATTATGCAACTAGGTACTCCAGTCCCAGGAAAGTGGAACTTTTCAATGATGTAGAAGAATCTTGCTGCTGATTTGAAAGACAGTTGCCAAAATTTTTAAATTACTTGAAACTAAAGAAATTACAAGTTGTATTTTCAACTGCCTGCCAAAATCAGCTGACACCTGCTCCAGTGCTGTACAAGTGTGCAACATTACATAAAGGTCAGTAATGTTAGACTGCCTGAAATAAGACAGAGATTGTGCCACCTATTTATCATGCTGTTTTCATGCTGTCAGTTCCTGCAAACCATGCCTAAACATATGTTGTTGATCACTGTCAGTCAGTTCCTCCAGTCCGTGTGCCACTATGTCATCTGCTCCTGACATAATCGGTTATGTTTTTCTATTTATTTCAGAGCCAGTGAACTACTCCTCAGTCATAGGCAGAAAATGTATAAGGCAGCTCAATGGTTGTGGTGCATCATGGTACAAGGAACAGAGGAAGCAGAAACAATGGGCCACTTAGCACTATGCCTTTAGATGTGACTCCGATGTTGAGTTGTGAGTTTTTAAGGCATTATTCCTGCAATGCTAGACAATCACAAGGTGCAAAACATGTGCTCAACGTTTTACTTCCCTTTGGAAACTTTGCCAAGAGGAGCTGGCTGGTTACCATCGCCACTTTTCTACCTTACAGTCTAGGATAAGGAGTGGGGAAAGTAAGGGAAAGAATGGTCGGCCATTCCACTGAAGTAACATTTAAAGAGACAGTGCAATCAGTACAATAATCATGCAACTAATACAAAATGTACAAAATTTAAAGCAGTGTAAAATCTTCTCTGATCACTTTTCAGTGAGCAGTGCATTTACTGATCAGTAACAGATAAAAACACATGATTGTTAATATATCACAAGCACTGCATAAACCGTCATTTAATTAGAAAAGTACAGTTAAGTCAAACCTGTCATTCTGACCTGGGGAACTTGCCCTAGTGTGGAAAATCCAATATGCCTCCTCTTTCTATAATAGGTCATCAATGTGACCTCCTTAGGACCTGTAACCACTTTCTCTATACCCATAAATGATAACCTGTCATCTGTGGGGGCTTCTGAAATGAGGACATGATGTGCCAAAACATGATCCATTTTGGCACCAGACAATACCAGCATATGATCCCCAACACTATCTTGAAGTTTCCTTTTAGTTGTATCAATTTAAACTTGCCACATGTGCATTCAGCTTTGTACACAAAATATGTGAGGTCATAATTAATGAAATGTGCAATGGGAAATACCTGTCCAATGGCTGAAATTTCAAAGAGCTACCAACCTTTATCACATCATAGGATTTACACCTGCCACAATAATTACACCTCTTTGGTAATGGTGGTAGCCATGCTCTAGGTTCAGTGAATGGCTAAAGACTGTGCATGATATGATCTGCAAGATTCCTACCTTTACAGAACGCCATAGGTAAAAGTGCTCAGTGTGGGGTCTAGCTTTGATTCCACATGTAATATCCCCAATTCTTTTCACTATTATTTCCACAGCACTGGATTGTGTGTTGTATGTAGTAACAAAATTAATACATGTTGTCTTTGAAAAGCTACACATGCTTTCAGAGTGAAAGGATAGTGGCTAAAGGATTTGCTTCTGGAGCGTGCAAGGACCAAATCTTCTTCCAAAACAACAGTACAGTTCAGACAGACAACCAGTACTACAAAGACTTCCTTAGTCACAGGATAAAGATAAAAAATTGATTTTAAAATTCAGAAAGTATCACTCAGCCCACTGCTGGCCTGAGTGGTGTTTTCATGCATAAGCGCTTTGTCAAGGCGTGCAGACCAGCTGATCAACTTATCTATATATCAACAGCTCTCATCATTTAAAGTTTCTCAAAGAGACTCCATATTTGATATATTTAACTTATCCCTATATAAAGTATAGCTCCTCTCTGTTGAGTGGGGCTTACGATCTCTATAAGAACCCCTTCCGCATTTGCTGTCCCCAGAACTAGGGATAATTTTAGTACTTTGTGTGCAATTTCTGCTTGCTGCCACTTGGTGACAGCAAGAAAGCAGGGTTTTCAGGGATATAAACAGGCAGGACAAGAAGAAGGGGTGGTGCTTAAAGGAGAGGAGAGACAGTGGGCACTGAGGGCAGTGTAAAGGGGTAGGGACCCTCTGGTTAGGCAGGCCAGCTTCTACAGTGGCATTGTGCTGGGTTTCCAGGGTGAGTATCCGAGGAGGGCTCCAGAGAGGTAGCTGTGGATGTGTTTCAGGGGCCTGGGCTCTGGGGGCTGTAGGGAGGATGGTCAGTTCATCATGGAGTAGGTGCAGGATAGGCAGGCCCCAGAGTCTAGGTTAGGCCCGGTAGAACATTTAAGAGTGGACCTGGGTCGTTGGGGTTGCAGTAGGTTGTGGCAGGGCTGCTGCATCCTCGCATGGCACGGTGGCCAAGGTACACTGGTGAGGGGGCCTAGGGAATCTCTACCCAGTTTAGGGGCCTGTTTGGAGGGACGTACCTCAGGGCTTCTGGACTTTGCTGAGTGGGCAGCAGAGTGCCTAGTAGTCTCCCTTGTGCTGATTAAGCTCTTCGGGCAGCAGTGGGTGAGTGAGAGGTGCAGCATCTTGCAGCATGTATCTGTGTGGTCCTTGAAAAAGTCACCCTGAGCAGGGATGCTGAGAGAGCCAGAAGTGGGTCTGGGTAGACCAAGCAGAACAGGAGAGTGACCTGGAGAAGAGAGTTTTGAGTATGGTGCAGTGGGTTTTGCTGGTACTGCACCATCCGTGTCCTTGAGAGGTTGCAGAGAGCCAGGGAACAGGTTGGGGAGAAGCTGTATGCTTTCCTGTTATAGAGGAGAAAGCCCCAGTTGATTTGAGTAGTGAAGCTTCAGGTACTTATCAATGTCAGTGGAATCTCTGGAGTTTCATAGTCCAGTATAAGTGGTCACTGTGTTCCTGGGGAAAATCGGGTCTACTGTAAAACAGTCTGATAAGGACCTTGCTCTGCCTTAATTACTGCCATTCTTGTGTGGACAAAGTTTAGCCCCATGGAACTGAAAGTTTTTTCAAAGCATAAATGGATCTCTGCAGTCCTGTTAAATCATTTGGGGCTCAGGATAAATAAAGTGATTAAGTTTCAGGAAATCATTCGGAGTCTGTCTCATGTTTGTAAATAAGGATAGATGAACTGTAAATCCTTAAGATTTTAAACTTTTAATGAGTTCAGTTTCAGGGGAATCTTTCCTAATTAAAATCCTGCACCATTGGTCTTCAGGGTCTTCAGGGAGAGTTCATGTGGATGAAGAATGAAGTGGATCCAGCCTGGGGATTCCTCCTGCTACTTTGGGTGTCCTTGGGTTCTTGGCTATAATTCCTGAAGGTAACATCCACCCTTGAAGATGTCTTCAGTTAGGCTTAAATTGTTTTCTGTTTTCCAATGCTTTGAACCCTAGTGTTTCTGGTGAAACATAGAAACATAGAATGATTGACAGATAAGGACCGCAAGGCCCATCCAGTCTGCCCATTTCTTTTCTACCTTATAAATGTGCCATCGGCCTTTGCTCTGTCAGTGACCTATCTATTCATAGTCATTTGTATTGCCTCCTTATGCCTATCCCATGCCTGTTTGAAGCCCTGCACTGTATTCATAGCCACCACTTCTTGTGGTAAGCCATTCCATGCATCTACCACCCTTTCTGTGAAAAAGAATTTCCTCACATTCCCCTTAATCGACCTCCCTCTAATCTCATGCTGTGTCCTCTTGTCCTGCTATTTTTCTTATATTTAAACATGTTAGACTCTTTCACCTTGTTTATGCCCTTAAGGTGTTTAAATGTCTCGATCATATCACCTCTCTCCTCCTTTGCTCAAGGGTATACATTGAGCTCCATTAATCTGTCCTCATATGTCTTCTGATGCAGTCCCTGCACCATTTTGGTTGCCCTTCTCTGGACTGCCTCAATTTGGTTAATGTCCTTGTGAAGGTGTGGCCTCCAATACTGCATGCAGTACTCCAGATGGGGCCTAACCAATGTCTTGTACAGAGGGATTATTACCTCCCTCTTACGACTTGTGATACCCTACTAATACCCTAACACCCCCCTAGCCTTACCTACTGCTTTAGAGGTCTGCTTGGATGATTTTAGGTCATCAGTGATGATGATGCCCAAGTCTCTTTCTTCCTTGGACTGCTAGCAACTCCCTCCCAGCCTATAAGTGGCTTCAGGGTTTCTCTTCCCTATGTGCATGATTTTGCACTTCTTTGCATTAAATCCAGTTGCCACTCTTCTGACCATTCTGCTAGTTTATCCAGATCTCTTCTCATTCTGCCCACCCCATCTGGATCATCTACTCTTTGCAGATCTTGGTGTCATCTGCAAACAGACAAGCCTTACCCTCTAGTCCATCTCGAGGTCACTAATGAAGATGTTGAATAGGACTGGCCCCAGGACTGATCCCTAGAGGTACCCACTTGTGACTTGCATCTCTTCTGACTGTATACCATTTACCACCACTCTGTTTTCTGCCAGTCAACCAGTTTGCCACCCAGTTGACCAACTTCTGACCCACCCGAGCCTACCTAGCTTATTTATCAATCTTCTATGTGGAACAGTGTCAAAAGCTTTTTGAAGTCAAGGTAGGCGACATCAACTGCTCCCCTTGGTCCACCACTCTGGTTACCCAGTCAAAGAAATCTATGAGATTAGTTTGACAGGACCTTCCTTTAGTAAATCCATGCTGTCTTGGATCCTGTGCCCCTATGGATTCCAGGTGTTGCACTATCCTTTCCTTAAGGAGTGCCTCATAATCTTGCCCACTACTGAGGTAAGACTGACCGGTCTGTAGTTCTCGCCTCCTCACTGCTACCACTCTTGTGGAGTGGGATCACATGAGCCCTTCTCCAGTCTTCTGGGACCTCTCCTGAGCTCAGAGATTCACTAAACAATTCTGCTAATGGCTCTGCTAGTTCCTCCTTTAGCTCCTTAAGTACCCTGGGATGTATGCCATCAGGTCCCATTGCCTTATCCACCCTGAGCTTAGCAAGCTCTTGTAGGACCCTTTCTTTTGTGAAGGGAGTAGTGCTCACCTCCCTCCCCCTGTGTCCATGATGCTGAGCTGTGGGCCTGCCCTACCTTCTCTTCAGTAAATACTGAGCAAAAGTATCTATTTAGGATAGATGCCTTACAGGGTCCTCCTCCTCACATGCTCCCTTTTCTCCATTAAGCATAGCAATACCCTCTGGACTTTCTCCTTTCACTAATGTATCTATAGAAAGTCTTGTCACCTTCTTTTACTGTTCGTGCTAGTGTTTCCTCAGTTTGGGACTTTGCCTGCCTTACTGCCTTACCTGCTTCCCTTAAGGCAGTTTGGTATGCCTCCCTATCTTCATCCCGCTGTGTTCCCTTATATTTTCTGAAGGCCAGCCTTTTGGCTCTGACATTTTCTGCTACTGTATTTGAGAACCAAAGTGGTTTCCTTCTTCTTTGCACTTCCTTTTCTGTCTAACACAATGGGATGTTGCTTCAAGTATTGTATCCTTAATGCTTGCCCACTTTGCCTGTACCTCCTCACCTGTGTTTCTTTTGCCAGGGCTAGCTTAACTCTGTTGGCCATCTTATCAAAGTCAGCTCCTCTGAAGTCCCATATTTTTGCCTTGGAATGGGATGATTTAGATGTAGTAGCCAAATTGAACCATACCATGTGATGGTCACTGGCCCCAGGTGACCTTCTACCTGGAGATCTGTGATCCCTTCTTTGTTAGTCAGTACTAGATCTAGGATAGCCCTGTCTCTTGTGGGTTGCTGTACCAGTTGTTTGAGGCCCTCCCCTGCAGGGAATCCACTATGAGTCTAGTTCTGGCAGATGTTCCTGCTGGTATTGACCAATCTGTATCTGGCATGTTGAAGTCTCCCATTATCAGAACCTCTCCTTTAGCTGTCATGTTTTGTATATCTTCTAACAGTAATGTGTCTATGTCCTCCCTCTGGTCTGGGGCCTGTAGACAACCCAGTTCTTATGGCTGTCCCATTTCCTGTTTCCAGGGTGACCCACAGTTCTTCTGGCTCCTTATGTTATTCTGAATTTCTGTAGCTTTGATATTTTCATTAACATACAGGGCCCTCCTCCCCTTTTGCACCTCGGTCTCTTCTGAACAATACATAGCCAGGTACTGAAGTCTCCTAAGTGTGGTTACTGGTAAACCACGCCTCACTAATTGCTACTATGTCCAGTTTAGCCTCTGACATTATTGCCTGCAGGTCTGGGATCTTATTTCCCAGGCTGTGAGCATTTGTGTACATGATTTTCCATTGGCCAGATTTTGTGTGTTAGTTGTTGGGTGAAGTTTGGCATTACCCCTGTGCATCGTGATGGGGAGACAAACCTTTTCTTACCTGGTGATGCAAATGAACCGCAAACACGCTGGAATTCCTGTTTGACCACTAGCTGAGGGGAGGGGTGTCTTTCCCATTCGACGATGGGGTGCTGCACCCTCTCCCACTTGCTAGTTTAAATATTCTGCAAAGACGCCAAACTTCTACCCCAATGCACTGACTCCTCTTAGTCAGATGCAGTCCATCAAATTTAAAGAACTTTCGCTCCCAGAACTGTTGCCAGTTCCTACAAATCTGTGTCCTTTTCCTGGCACCAGTCCTTGAGCCACGTGTTTAGCTCCCCTATCTCCCTTCTCTGACCTTCGTCCATCTGCTCCCTTCTCCCAGACTGGCAGGATCTCAGGAAGGAGATGCCAAACGAAATAGATGATAGTTTGTCACCCAGCCTAGTCAGGTGTTTCTTGGTCTCCACAACTGACGGCTGGCGAGATCGATAGTCCTATGTGTACTAGGACATCAATGTTTTCTCCTGCTTTGTGAACAATTTTAGCAATGCGGTCAGTGTCTCTCCATGCTGATGTACCTGGAGACATCTGACCATCACCCTGGCTGGAGATGGGTATCAACTCCCCGAATCATGGAGTCTCCTATGATCAGAAGTTTTTGGATTCCTTTGTGCTTGTTTAGTTTTGGTTCCTGATTTGGGTGAGTATTGTTGTGCTAGCTCCTGTGCTGCAGTGTCCTGCTCTGCAGTGTCTTCTGCCTCTTTATTTGATTTCAGAGATAGAGGCAGATACCTGTTTTGTAGTGTTTATATGGTTTTGGAGGTAATGTGTTGGAGCAGAGGTGATGGGGCACCTGGTTTGCTCCTCCTAACCACCTGCCAACCTCCTGGACCAACTACCCTCTGCTGTCGAGGTTTTTCTGTTGATGCTGGGGAAATGGCGGGTGGTTCTTATAATGTATTTCCTCTTCAATATGAAATTTGAGGCGTGCAATCTCTGCCCATGCTGCCTGGAGCTGAGCCCTAAGATCTCAAAGGCCCAGCATGTAGGACAGTGTCCTAAATCCTGTAAGACTGTCCTTCTGAAAATTGTTCCACAGTACCTGCAGTTAATGAAATCCATTCCAAATAAGTTGCTGTGTTTGTAACCTAGTCAGAGTAATTAGAAGGAAAAAAAATGCAAGTAATGGTTTAATTGTGCTTTGTTTAACTTGTTATAACAAGTTAAATTACTAGTGCTCTGTAAATGAAATCACCTTGTGGAGGCCCCACGATCCGCCCCTTCCTGCTCTGCCACAGGAAATGTCACAACTGTAGTACCCTATAAAAGGAGTGTAGCGTGGGGTGGTTGGGGATGGGGTGGGTGGCTGGGTCCTTCCCTGCCTAAAAAGAAGAACCACGGATGAAAGAACAAGGAGGTAAGAGCAGAAACAATCAGTCAACAACAAATGCAGTAACCCTAAAGCTTATCCTAATGTTAGATAAAACTGTAAAACCTGTAAAGCACCACCTGTAATAATTTCAGAGAAGATATACCCTGTAAGAAACACTTTGCTCCAGAGAAAATAAAGCAGTAACAGAAGATATACCTTGCAAAGACAATTTGAATCAGAAGATTACAGCAGTAATCTGTTACACACACCTGTAGGCACACCTTGTAATAATGCAGAAGAAGGTATACCAGCAACAACAATTTGAATCAGAGAAAAATAAAGCAATGAAATGTTAGCAACAAACAGTAGCAATCCCGTGAGTAAAAATAAAAACACCACCACACAGTAAATCTGCTTAGCCAATCTAAGTCTTAATCCTTCTCCCTTGCTCTGGTAAGTTTCTCTACTCTGCCTTTCAAGCAGTCTTAGAAGGAAAGAGCTCAGGTGAAGCTAGGTGCCTTGGCCAGCAAACCAAGTCTTCTACTGAGATTTCTATGCGCGAGCCCCTCCCCGGGGATCAACGTGTCTTGCCCCTAAACATTGTGGGGGACAAAAATTTAAAAAATAGTCCCTGCACATATCTGAGATCTGCTACAACTACAATACTTCTTTTCCTTAATATTTTTTTAAATGTGATTTTATTGATTTTCACAACACATAACAGGAACACCACACAAATATATACATAACAACTCTTCACTTATGGTTCATATGTACGTTACATTGGCATTTCTGTTACAATCTTACAATGCTTTGTGATCTACTGAATGTTACTTTGCTCCTTCTCATTCTTTTTCCCTTTGCCCTCAGTGTACCTATCGATTCTTATACGTTTCTCTTATTCAGCTCACTCTTGCTCTCTGTTGAACTAGTCTTTCTAAGGTACAAATTGTGGGTCTTTTGACATCACATATAGAACCCATCTGTTCCATCTATTTCTTCCTCCATCAACTTGCTCCCTCAGTTTATGTATTGGTATCTCTGACCTATATATGGAGTTCACCAAGTTCCTCCAGTCTTCTGTTGTGGGATTTTATCCATGAGCCATCTTTGTGATATACATTTCTTGATGGCTGTTATATATACCCAACTGATACTGTACCTAGTGGTGTTGTCTTTAAAACTCTGAGGGTACAGGTGGAACAAAAATAGCTCCCTCGTTAGTGTAATATGTGGGAGAACATTTCTTTCAGTTCCTTCTATTTCCTGGAAAAAGAGTCAGCTGAGGACAGCCCCACATGATATGCTAGTAGGATGTCTTATTTTCTACACATCATCTCCAGCAGTATGCTGTTTGTGTCATCTCCTATGGACTTGTTGGGAGGAGTTATGAAAAAGCAAATGAGAAATTTCAGTAGGAAACTTTATGTGTTTTGACTGCCCACCTCTCAGCTTTGCTGTTCCAGGGGCAGCCCAGCTCCTGCTCCCATGCTCGGTGTGCTCTAGGCAGGAGTAATGCCTGGGTTTCCTGGAGTGCTCTGTATAATCTTGATATCAGGTGAGCTAGTTCAGCTCCTGAACTACCTCCTGAGTAATTTGTAGTATTAAGTTAGGAGCAGTGGGCTGATCTGTGCCTTTAAGAAGCTGAGTCAGGTATGCTTTAGCTTGAAAATATCTAAACATATCTCTACTTGATAATCTGTTTTCCTGCCTAAGTATGTGGAGTGGTTTGATTTCTTGCCTTGACAGCAGTTGCAGAGGGTATTTAATCCCTAAATGAAACCAATTTTATATCCATTGTCCAAGGCTGCTGGCATAAAATCTACATGTAGATGTAACAGTGCAACCATAGAAGTCTGTGTTTCAACATCCCCTATGTCCCACCTCTTCCTTATTTGCAAGGAAGTGTATACAATGTGGAGGTAGTCTCATGTATGTTCGCGTGATGTCTAGCATCTAACACAGTCTGTTCTATTGGGTGTCTTGGGCATTGTTCCCTCTAACTGTGCCCATTGTTGCTGGGGAGAATTCTGTAACAAGACATTACTGACTGTATTTGTGCCACCTCATAATATAATTTCAAATCTTGGAGGACTAGGCCTCCTTGTATTTTAAGCCTTGTCAATGTGGCTAGGGCAATTCGAGGTTTGTGCCCATTCCACAGGAATCTCAAAATACATCTATTCCACTGTCCCCAGTGATGTTGAGGGATTTGAGGGATACGTTTTGGAAGAGATAGAGACATTTAGGGAGTATCCTCATTTTTATGGTTGCCACTCTTCTCTCTAAGGTTAGAGGTAATGTTATCCATCTATCAAGTGCTTGCTGCACTAGGGCTTGGAGGGGCCAGAATCTGCTTCACATAGTTGTGGGATAGATGGAGTTAGTCTAATTTCTAAGTATGTCATCTGCTGGAGGCCCACTTAAAGGGCAACCTTGTCTTAGTGGCTTGCTTTGTTGCATAATGGATTGTTAAAGCTTCCGTCTTCACCTCATTTAGCTAGTATCCTGACACGGTGCTATACTGATGTAAAATGGACCACACTACTGTGAGGTCATCATCTGTAGAGGACAGGTATAACATGATGTCATCAGCGTATAAGGCAACGTGATGTTCCGTATCCTTTGGGCCTACATGGCCCCAAATTTGGGGTTAACTCTGATGGCTTTGGCAGAAGCTCAATATACAGGGCAAAGAGGAAAGGGGACAGTGGGCATCCCTGCCTCATTCCTCTCTGGAGGGAAGGGAGGGAGATGTCCATTAGCTCTCATCTCAGCCATTAGAGCTCTGTATATTGAGGAGACCAAATCCGTAAACTTTTTGGAAAGCCAAATTGGGATAGGGCGTTTTCTAGGAAAGACCAGGAGACCCTGTCAAATGCTTTCTCCATGTCTAGGCTGAGGGCCAGGAGTGGAGTATTCTCTGTAGATGCATGGTGCAGGACTGAAAGAGAGGTTTAATGCTATGCATTGTTTGTCTTTTCTAATGAACCCCATTTGATCCAGGTGAATTATGTTAGGGAGGACTCCATCTAGTCTCTGGGCTAAAATAAGCATAAAATATTTTGTAGTCTACATTTAGTACCGAAATTGACCTGTAAGACTCACACCTGTCTTTTGGTTTGCTAGGTTTCAGGATAACTGAGATGGTAGCATATTGCCACAAGGATGGTGAGTCATTCCATTCATCACATCCTCTGCTACCTTCTGCAAGTGTGGTTCGAATTGAAGGTGAATTTCTTATAGAATTCAGCCAGGTAGCCATCTCGCCCAGGTCATTTTTTCTGCATTGAGGCATGTTGTGGCATCCCTGATCTCTAGTCTAGTGATGGGGCCCTGAAGCATCTCTTGCACTTGGGTATTTATCTTGGTAGGCCAAGTGGAGCAAAGAAGGAGTTTAATGCCTCCATCTGTGGTGCAGGGTGCCAGGTCAGCCTTGTATAATTTTGGTAGTATGCTGCAAATGCTTCAGCAATACCCTGATGTCCCCCGCCTCTGGCCAGATACCAGGTCCTGAATCTTAGTAATCATAGCCCTCTTTTTTATCCCCTCACTCTATACGCTAATAGCCGTGCTGCTCGGGGCCTCCATCATAGTATTTCTGGTGTATATACCTAAGCACCCTTTTGGTTTGCTCCAGAGCCAGATCATCTAGTTTTTGTATTTTAGTGATCTGAGAGGGTCAGCCAGTGCACCTTACTGATGTTAGTGTTATAAAAGTGTAATGTAGCTGATAGATCATCCTGTGGGCTCTTCTCTCCTTGTTTTTATGTGCTGCACAGCTGATTAGGTGACCTCTTAGGACCGTTTTCTGTGTCCCACAGAATGGCGGGGTAATTTCAGGAAGTCATTTATTTGGTAGATTTCTTTCATCTACTCTTTAGGTCTAAAATTCTGATCTTTTAAATAGAAGAGGTCAAGCCTCCAGTGTGTATTTTACGTATCAGACCTTGATCCAGCTTTGTGATGATTGGCACATGGGCTGAAAAAGACATAAGACCTATCTTACATGAGCTGACTTTGTGCAGGTCTTCCTTTTGCATAAAGTCATAATCTATTCTACTGTATGTGTTGTGAGTAGCTGAGAAATGTGTATATTCCCATCTGTTTACATGACTTTCCCTCCATATATCTGCCCATCCCAGTGCAGGGATAGATTTCCTGAAATGTTTTTGCACAGAGTGTGTGGGTCCTATAGCAGATGTGTCTCTACCGAATCCATGGTGACATTAAAATCCCCTGCTAGAAACACTGTTCCCATGACATTGTCTAGCACAACATTTAGCATTTGTTTGATGAACAGGGTATCTGAGCCTGGGGAACATACATGTTTGCCAACATGATTTGAGTGCCCGCTATTTCTCCCCGAATGAGCACCAGACACCTTTTTATCTTTTACAGCCTTTACTTCCTGAAAGATTAGGCTCCAGCAATTAGTATAACAACTCCCGCATTTACCCTGTCTATAGGAGGAGGAATAAGCCCTAGAGTATCCAAATGTAGTCAGGTTTGCAGCTTCCTAGGGTGAGAGGTGTGTCTCCTTTATACACAAGATATCTGGTCTCTCTCTGCGGATGACAGTGAACACCTTAAGTCTTCTAACTGGGTTGTTAAACCTGTTGACATTTACTGAGTATATTTTTGTTTTAGTTGTAACCATCTTACTTTATTTGTAATGTCACATGAGGCTCAGTTTCTGTCTGAGCTGGTTGGCAGTTGTTCGCTGTCCCTTCGCCGGGACGAAGGGGCATTCAGGGCCACAAAGAAGCACATCTCAATCCCAGAACCAGTCCACATCATTTACCATCTTATCTTACTGTTAGGAGCATTGAGCTTACCATGCCTATATGCATAATAGAGAAAATGCCTTTTTCTAACAAGTAAATAACATTTAATGTAAACTATATACAAATAACAGTGAACCATTATGGTTCTGAGGGGCCCTATAAAGCAAAGGGCCTGTAACTCAGGAGTATAGAATCACCTCTCACCGAGTAGGAGGTAGTTGGGGTAAACAAGTTTACCTCAGCCTTCTAAGTAGCAATGTCCACTCCAAGTGTGTGTGTGTGTGTGTGTGTGTTGGGGGGAGGGATCAGGGAGGAAGGAACCTCCTCTGGAAATGGGTAGGTTTGGTTTATCTGGAGGGTAAAGGACTACGTCTATCCTTTGTCTGAGAGCGCAGGATAATTACTCCAGCTCCAACTCCCTGTGATATACAAGGATCTTTGATCATTTATGTATGAGAAGAGGGTGCTGGCATAAGGCTGTTAGCAGTACTCTCCTTCTTCAGATGTCTTCTGTTCTGAAGAAGAGAGCCATATATTTACACTGAACATGGAGAACTGCTTTTGATGCATTAGGGTCATTCTGGTCTGTACTCCATGTGGTGCTGCATGGTCTATGAGGGATCACATTACCCTGGGTCTATCTCTTGATTAAGGGGGCCAGACCCGTGCCCCTTTCTCATAAGCATATATACACTTGGTCTGCCTCTCTAATACCATTCTACTGCATGCACTGTTTAATGTTGTTAACTATTCAGTAGCCCCACACATTCTGCCTGTTTTCTGTACTCCTCAGTGTTATCATCTGACCTTCCTGGGAAAGTATGGTGTTAATGGCTAGGAGTATAGATTCACATTCCATGGGCAGGCTTCAATTTGGGCACAATATCACAGATGGGGTTCGAGTCAGGCTCATTTCTGTGGAAGCACTTATGAGTGAGTAGGCCTACAGTTCTACAACAGGTTTCTTTGCCTGCTGGCTGTTGGGTGGGGGTGTGTGAGTACCCTCATCTAGTGGTGAAGGGGACAATCAACTCGGATGTTGTATGCTTTATGAAGATTCCCAAGGTTAATTATTATCAGTGGATTGCACTGGCCTCTACCACGCATCATCCCTGTTCAGCACACTTCTTGGAGGCTCTAAAACTGATTACAGGATGTATCTAACGTGTTAGAGAACCTGCATAGTTGCCCTTCAAGTCTCCGCCCTCCTTGTCCTGTTAAAGTAGCCCATCTCCCACCCCCAACTTACCTGTTCTTTGTAGTTTTATTCTTCTGTGGTGTTTAATTTAGCAGCATGCAGAGTCATTGAGGGTGGAAAAAAGCGAGAGTCTGGGGGTTGTATCAAAGGGGACAAAGTCAATGCTTCCAGCAAGTCATTTCTCATGGGATGCTGTAAGGCCTATTTAAGTGTCCTGTTTCTCTGTGAGATCTTCTGCAGATGATGTTGGACCCTGTAGTCTGGCAATGATATCTTTTTTTGCCCCTCCACATGTCGCCTTTTATTGTGGGTCACTTGATGCATGCTCTCGTTCATCTTATCTCTGGCCTGAGGCACCGATTCTAGAGTCACTCAAAAGCCTCTTTTTACCAGTCCTTTCTCTGCTTCTTCTGCTGATTTGAACATTTTATTGTCATCAGGAAAAACACTGGCAGGCAGGCTGAATATGGAGTCTGGAAGCCGAGCTACTGCCATCTGAGTATTTGAAGCAGTGGTATGTAGGCTCTCCTTTTCCTCATGGTGAGTGGCGGGTAATCATTATCAAAGAAAATCCACTCTCCTTTAAACCACACATCCTTCATCTTCCAGGCCCATACCAAGAGATCTTGTTTATCTGTATATCTCAGGAACCTTACGATGATTGGGCTGGGTCGGGCCTTTGGTGAGTCTGGCGGGGCCTAGAGCTCTGTGAGCCCCTCAATCTCCAAGTCTTTAGCTGGGTCTAATTGCAGTGCTTGTTGTAGGAGGTTGGTGATAAAGGGGTCATTGCCTGTTCCTCAATTGTTCCTGTACCCGTAAATTCTGAGGTTTCTCTTCCTAGATCTACTTTCTATGTCTTCTTGCCGCTGTTTAATTTTTTCCTGTGTGGCCTGTAGTTGTTGGATGACCACCTCCAACTGGATTACTCAGTGGTCCATCATGGACAGCTGTTCATCCATTTCATCAGCTGTCTGGGTATTTATCTCTACTCCTACTCCCTGGAATTTTTCCATGACATCTGCTCGAATTCTCTAAGTTTGCTTAAAACTATACCCAACTTTTCCCCTTCTACTTGTGGTTTCTGTTGGGTATTGGTTGTTCACAGTCACAGTGATACTGCGAACCCAAGACATGAGAGGCCTCTGAGTCATCCAGGTCCAGTACTCATCCTTTCACATCTGCTCGCCTATCCATCTTTTTTGTTTTTTCAGCTTTCTTCATCCAATCAGGTATAGGTTCCTTGAGATATTCAGGTACTTTCTTTTTCAAAATATTGATAAGTTTCTGGGAGTTTTTGGGAGGCCACTACAGACTTTCACTTTAAGCAGTCATCCAGATGTTGACCTCACTGGAAGTCCTTAATATTATCTTAATTGAATAAATAGTGCACTTGGCAATCGGGGGCAGAAATACATGTCTGCATGGTTACTGCTGCTCAGGCAACTTATCCTGCTGCCTGATAATTAATTGTAACCACAACAACAAAGACACATACTGTTTACCAAGGAAAATGGTCAGGTTCATCTACTTAAACAATATGGGCCCCATATTCAAAGTGGCTGACCACATCGCATAAGTGCCTGCACCACACATCTGAAATCGTCACCACAAAACAATGGAATATTCAGAAGTTGTGCTGTAAAATGTGATTGCACATAGCAGTATGAATATCATAAATATGCATGATCATGCAACAGAAAATGTGTAGTGCAGTAGGGCACTGTTGAATGTGGGAACCGCCACTGTCTGTAGTCCGATGTCACAAACATCGCATGGAGCACAATGCACGGCACATGTGAGATGGGTGGTGGCATAACAGAGCAGCAACCCAGGGGACAGGGGAGGCACAGTGGCACACCACAGTGGCCAAAGGCTCCGAAGCATGGCTAGTGAGTGCCCAGCATAGTGCACCAGACAGACATGCCCAACCATGTGGAAGTCAATGCACGCTGGCCAGTGCTGATGCACACGGCCATGGAAAGGGACTGCAGCAAAGGCCATGCCAAAGAACAGGAGCCAAATGCTGAGGCAGAGTGACAACACTGCTGACATGCCTGGGATTATTGTGGCATAGTGTACCACCAGAACACCATCAGAATGGCATGAGGCAGGTGCACACACTGGGGCCCACACTGACAGCGACACATGTTTGCTGATAGTGTAGGACACAGCTTCATGAGCACACAGGGATGCAAGCCATGGCCAATGCCACCACCAGAGAGGGCACAATGCCACCACAGGGAACCAGTGGGAATGAACACAAGGACAGATGTGCCACACTAACCCCACATCCTGCGCAGGAGACACTGTGCCAGACACACTGTGGGCCACACCGGGGAACAGGGTGCAGTGGGTGAGGTGATAGTCTGCACCCACCCATGCACCAGTGGACACTGGGATGTGAGGCACAGAGCCAAATACCAGGCAACAGAACCAATGGAAGGAAAC
Source organism: Neoceratodus forsteri (assembly GCA_016271365.2). NCBI lineage: Eukaryota > Metazoa > Chordata > Ceratodontiformes > Ceratodontidae > Neoceratodus > Neoceratodus forsteri. The sequence continues at coordinate 563,988,145 of CM057458.1, forward strand.
AAAACACGCATCCATGTCAAATAGGAATACAATTTACTGTAATAAAGTATGGATATACAAAACCAACTGCAAAAGCAAACAGCACATATGTACATCTCAAAGCCTTTGGACTTTGAATGTCTTGCAATACAAATATCCATCTCAGCTGTTAAATCAACTAATATAATAAGCTGTAACAGACCACCCTCTGAGGTCTGGATATCTAACCTCACTTACACAATTTTATTGACTCTAGTATTAATGAATTAATAATTTTGGGAAACTTGAACATGGATTGGCTCAGCTCAAAATTGAAACCTTTAATGAACCTATCACGATGAGCTGGGCCTGACTCAGATAATCACTGAAATTACTAGGCCAAACCATAAAATTCATTTTGCCAGTTCTCTTATAGACCTAAATATTACCAATAGACCACATAAAATATTGCAAGAAGCCGTCTTTCACAATGATCTCAGTGATCATAATATAGTAGTATGTCAGGAATCTATTAAAGCCTACCACTATTAGCAAATTCATTAATAGGAGGCGTTTTAATAGGTTCAACCCAGCCAAATTTCTAGCAGACTTAAGGGATATCAATTGGCAAGACTTCTAGCTGGCATCTACTACCAATGAGGCCATGCATATCTTTAACTCTTCCCTTAACTCTATCATTAACAAACATGCCCTGGTGATCAGTCATAGGGTAAAAAAGCCTCTTGTTCTTGGTTTAGCGGGGACAAAAAAGGCTTTATAAAGAACAGACAAACTGTGGGCTACAGCGAGATGCACTAAATCTCCTGAGGACTGGACAGCTTTCAGGGCATGCTGCAATGCCTGCTTTAGACTAGTAAGAAATACAAAGAGAATTACTACCTGAATATAGTCGAATCAGCAAAGGGAATCCTGCAAACATTTGGCGTACTTTTAAAACAGTGGAAGGTTGCAATTAACCACCGACCCTGCCTGTTAAAATTAATTTTAAGGTTTTTTATTACTGATAAATGTGCAATACTAGATAAGCTCAATGAACATTTTGCAACAGCAGGACTAGCGTTTGATTTCTCCTAGCTGCTACCCTATGCCCTCTATCACACACTCAGCAATGGCATCTAGTACACCTATTGATATCACCTTCATATTCTCTACTATTACATACAAACAGGTTGATGATCAGTTACTTAAACTGGATACCAAAAGAGTGCTGGAGCAGACAACCTTGATCCCTTCTTCTTGAAAGTGGACAACCGTTACCTGACAGCCCCATTACACACCTATTTAATTTATCCTTAACTGAGGGCACTGTTCCTCTCAAATGGAAAATAGCCCATTTACTACCACTGTTCAAATATGGAGATTCTTGTGATATAAATAATTACAGGCCTGTCTCAATCTTGCCAGTCCTTTCTAAACTACTGGAAAAACTGATTAGTATACAGGTCAGGGAATATCTTGAGAATCACCAACTGATCAACCCATTACAATCTGGATTTAGATGTTATCATACCACAATATCCGCCTTGTCTAAGGTAACAAATAATTGTTTGGTGGCTATGGACAATAAACAATGCACACGTGCTGTAGTTCTGGACCTTAGTAAGGCCTTTGATACAGTTGACCATGGTCTTTTACTTGACAACCTCAAGAACCTGGGGTTCAGCTCAGTACTTAAATGGTTCACCAGTTATGTGACGGACAGACAGCAACAAATTAAGGCCAACTGGACATTCTCCTCCTTACTCCCCTTGGTAAGAGGTTCCCCAGGGCTCTATCCTGGGTTCCCTCCTCTTTTGCTATACAGTACGTTAATATCCTAAGTACTGACATTGTAGACTCCAAAATCCATCTCTTTGTGGATGATACTGTTCTTTGTATCTCAAATCTTCGTTCGAATAAGTATGCTCTGTCCTTCAGTCTGACTTTATTCAGCTCCAGAACAATTCAATACGATCAAAACTCTTATTGAATGCCAAGAAGACTAAAGTAATGTTATTCCCAATTTATCAAGTATTCACCCTAAAGTTTGCCCCCACCCGCTTATTACTACCCTTCTTGGAGATACACTCAAGTAGCAGATAGATTCAAGTACTTGGGCCTATGCTTGATTCACTTCTTACTTTTACACCCCACCTTGAGGCATTAATCAAAAATTTGAAACTGAGGCTTGGCTTCTTTTCAGAAATAAAACGCTATTCACCCAGACATCCAGAATGAGACTCGTCCAAGCCACCTTCCTGCCTTTCCTGTACTATGCAAACACCAAATACAACACCTGCTCATCCACCTACCTTCACAAACTGAACATATTATATCATCGTCTATCTGCTTTATTACTAATCGCCATCCAGAACTCATCATTGCACACTTTATAATGAGGTGAACTGGACCTCCTAAGCCACCAGGAGACTTATACATACCTACACCTAAGTATACAAAGCTCTCCTAAATAAACTGCCACCTTATATTACAATACTCCTCCAACATTCTCACAGCTTTTACGCACTAAGGAAGTCTGCATATATTCCCTTACAGGGTCTAAAAATATGCACTGAGTTGCACTCGCTTTGGAAAAACAGCCATTAGTTATGCACTCCCCAGACTCTGGAATAAACTTCAATCAGCACTAAAGCTTCAAACCTTAATCCCTTTAAATGCATTTAGAACACTTAAAAAATCACTGCTGACTCCTGTCACTGCTTTTAATCACATGCTCTGCTTTCCACTTCTTTCTCTCCTCTCTAATACCAGGGCCACAAATGTTGCGCCCGTACATTATTTTTCTTTTGCTGTATGTTTTGTCCTGATTGCAAATTCTGTCTATATTGTAAACACTGAACTTGTTATCATAACTTTGGAGAACTGTTTTGTATGCTAATTACTTACAGCTTGTATATACTGTTATTGTCTTGTTATTTCTGCCTTGTTATTGCTATTTCTGTTTAGAATGTCTAGTGGATTAGCACCATTGTTTATTCTGTAATTTTTGTAACTAGTACTTCACATCTATGTTTTGTTTGTTTATTTGTACATGGGACCTTCTTGCAAATGAGCTTGCTCAATGGATTTTTCACTTAACAACAAACTTGAATGAACTTGAACATGAAGAACAATAAACAACAACAATAACTAAAAATAGGAATTAAACTATTTACAGGGTGCACAGGAAATGAGGAAAGGGTGAACATGGGAGGTAGGGCGGAACTATTTACAATGAGTGGTGCCACGGTGGGAGCATGGTGTGGGCGGGGCAATGGGACAGTTAAGGTGTAACAGGGGCATGTCGGCTTGTCTGCATAGATCGAGGCAAGCCCAATGAAGGTGTATGGCTGACACAGTTCAGCCCACAGTACAAATTGTCCACACAGCAACCCCAGTCTGTCATAAATGCCCAGAGTATCTCCTGGGTGCTCATGGTGGTGCATCCTCTGGCCAGCTGTTCAGGTGCCTCAAGAATCCTCCACTTGTCCATGGTAAGCCAACACATCCTAGGGAGGAAGCAGACAAACAAAACACATCCTCAGTGCTAATAGTCAATCATGCCTGGGCAGAAATCCCTGCCCCCCAGCAAGGATGGTGACATGAAGACGTGCATACATGAGGGACGGCGTACAGGCCTGCCATAGTGCCACATGCAGCAGTGACAGCCGATGTTCCAAGGATATGTATGCAACAAAGCACACATCATGGGATGTAGGTGCAGCAAGAGGCAATGGTAGTGTAGCACATGAAGAGGCCATGGCATAGGGGCAATGTGGTTGTGCCACATGGCTGTGCTATGCATGCACAATGGTCCCTGCCACAGTATAGAAGCCACATGCAGAGGCATGTGTGTGATAGCCACAGGTTGGGTGACCCTGGCACAGGTGTACCAAAGGCAACACTACAGATATCGAGACTGGCCACCGTGGGCCACACATGCAGGCATGGATGGACAACATGTGGTGTGCACCCAGGTGTGGTATGACCAATGCCACCAACCCCAGGAAACACATAGAGACATATGGGCCTGGGCACAGCCACATGAAAGGACAGACAGGAACAGACAATGGCAACAGCATGCCAGCAGCTCACAGGTGAATGGTGCACAGACATGGGGTGGGAATATCCCACACAGGACCACTGGACATGCAGGGGTCAGAGAGATGCCTTATATGGCACACTGGTAGGGCCATGGCAATGGACATGGTCATGGGTATGTACCCTAACATAGTCTCTGATGTGCCAATGAGGCATGTCACAACCACAGACCACCTCAATGGCACTATCTGATGCAGCACATGGCAACACCCATGCACAGATCATAAGGGGTAGCGGGCCCACATGCAAACAGGGCACATGCCCAGGACCACACCAGAGAGTGGGCACCATGTGGCTGACACCATCACCAGCCACAACTGGCACACAGGGCCTACAACAGTCCATCACACACTGTGGATGGAGGTGGGCAATGCAAAGGACAGAAGCCATGCACATCTGCATGTTGGGACAACACCCATAGCCATACTGGTGCACAGGGAATACACATGGATTGGTGGCCAAGGTCCCACTGTGTACCAGAATGCTGGATGACCCAGGGCACCACACACAGAACCATAAGGTACATCATCATAACACCCTATCACTATGCCTGCATCACACATTTACAGCCATGGATCCACATAAACAATAGGATGAGCATTACAGGTATCTGGAAAGCACACAGTCACAGAGGCCATGTGATGTCCAGCTGCCCAATGGAGGGCACACATGGTTATGGCCTAACGACAAGGTGGGCCATCATGACACTGCCCACACCCTGCTCAGTGGAAGGTGGCAGGAGCACAGATGGATGCAAGGGCTGTGCTGCCTGGGATGGCCAGGGGTGTCACACCTACAGCAGAGCAGCACACAAGCCACATGGTGACACAGTAGAGGGGCAGAATGAATGGATGGTGGGGACAGTCAAGGTGAACACTGGACAATGGCAACACACAGCCATTGACAGTGGTTGAATAGGAAATACCACACACGGTGTCTGAAGTGGGATGGCAAGGGCAGCCCAGCAACACCTGTTGCATGCCACAGTCCACACCCTGGCAGGATATGCCCACTGCACACAGGACATGGCCATGGCCACACCGATGGGCTGCTGTGGCGGGAACGGCAGAACACAGTGCTATTCCTGAACCATCCTCCCATCTAACATACCCTCCTCTGCCCTACCCTCAGCTAACAACACCATTCTCCCTCCCTCCACCTCACCTAAACCTACCCCCACGCTCCTAATGCTTACTAGTCCACTTCTCCACTATCCCCCATCTTGCTCTCCAACTCCTTCAGGCAGCTTGGTGCATCCCACTGCAGCTCAAGTCTGGTACTGGCACTCACGTTCTGTCCTGGCACACTAGTGTGCTACTGGCACTTATGTAATTAATGTATTCTCTCGTAGAGTACCCATGATATGTTCACCCTGTCCCTGATGTGCATGCTCTGCATTGCTCCTACCATGCCTTGTACCCATGATATGTATATCCATGATATGTTTACCCTGTCCCTGATGTGCATGTTCTGTATTGCTATTGCCTTGCCTTATACCTATATTATGTATACCCTGTTGTTGATGATCATTGTTCTGTACTGGTCTCCTTATGTAACAAGTTCATATGTAATACCTCCAAACCATGTACATTGTCTGTATTACACTACTGCTAAACTCAACTATTATGTAGACCTGCCTTCTCTGTAACCCCTCCCCAGGTCACACTGTGAGAGCGAGCATCTTTTTGCTCAAGCGTGCCTTTCCTGGTGAAACATTTTCAATAAATAAATAAATTAACTGTATCGCACCACAGTGGCTATGCCAGGTGGCACATCAATGGGGCAATATGTGACATGTGGTATGCGAGGGAGATGGGGAGGTGGAATGGTGACTACTGGATGTTGGGGTGCAATGCATCTGTATGTTGCACCACTCAGTGGTGGATGGTATGTGGTGCAGGGGCATGCACATGCCAGTGACTGCACAACGGGGGACACGCAGCACTGGGTAACCATGTTGAATGGTCCCATGGTGTACACTGTGTGGGTTGTACAGGGGCCTGTGTCTGTGACCAGACACATGGGACAATGCAAGGGTCCACTAGGGACATCAGTGGTACATACACAACCAAACACCCACCACTTCCAGCTCTTGTGCACATTGTGTGTGCCATAAGTTCATACACATGCCACATGCCACAGATCACAATGGGAAAAGTGGAGCCCACAAGACCCCATGGTGCATATGTGAGCACATGCAGACTCCTGATGCCTTGCATGGCAAGAGCCCTGCCACACTCCACAACCTGGTCTGCCTCCCTGGCCACCTCATGCCTTCTGGCATCCTGACATGCCTGCCTGACCGCCTCACTGTCTGCAATGGAAACACAAAGAAAGGCATGATCAACATCATGCTGTTACCACCTGTCAGCCCCCACCACCCCATATACAGTACAGGTATGCAACGGACAACCAAAGATCTGTAATCAACCACAAAACCCACACCTGTTACTGGCAGGCAGTGTACATCTGCAGGGGCATGGCATAGGGCTGTACAGGGGCACCCCATCTGAGGATCTACACAGTACAGCAATGGGTGAAGGCACACACCATGCCAAGGTGCACCATGGTAGTCATGTGTCACCATACAGCGGGCCACAGTTGCACGCCATGAGTGCCTGGTACATGGCATGTGTACCGTGGACCACAGCCTGCCAGGTCACAGGCACCATGACCCACATCTGTCACAGGGTGCAGCACCAGTATGCAGCACAAGCACACATTGCATGGTGCATACTGTCCCCTAGCATGTGTCCCTGTGTGGCCTGCAGTGGATACCCATGCCCAGTGGCAACCACATGCATGCACACACACTGCACCATGTGGCACTGAAGTTGATATCCATGTGTCCACAGTCACGGAAGGAGTAGGTCACAGTGCTATGGCCATGGGCCTGTGCAGCTGTCCACATGCACCCTATTGTGGTTGGGACCAGACAGTGACGTACACAGCATACCAAACAGCATCATAGTGTACTGATTCCAGTGTGCACTATGGCTGGCATACCAACATCCCACTGGGCAGTGTCTGCCACAGCCACACACCTGTCAGAGTACAGTAACATGAATGGCACACAGTCACATGGCATACATGCCTGGGCATGGCACTGTTCCCTCGTACACCATGTACCGTAGGCTGTGCAGCTGCGCCTGTCTCTGCAGCCCTGGCCACTGTACCAATGACAGCACTGTTACCCCATCTGGGAATGTCAGTCCACCGGTAAGGCTCCTGGAAATTCTGCCCAGACCTGGGACCTTGCCACTACAAACCCTCCTGGTCGAAAAGATATCCCTGCCTGGGGACCACCAGGTCCACCAGGTTGGCCAGCTCAGTCTCCCACACCTCTTGGAGTGTAGGCTGGTGGCTGATCGGCATGGGGCATGTGCCATTCTTCAGAGTGCTGCAGCAGTGGTACTACCTTCTGCACATTTCAGCAGGGCTGTGAGAAATGCCCAATGCATGATTGGGCCCACGTGGCCACCGCATGCACTAATGAGCTGAGTGATAGGTTCACCATGGCTCATAACTGCACATGCTCAGTAGTGACTGGCAGCACTAGAAACAGAGGTTGCACCCCTACATCCAAGCATGCGTGGTAGTGCCACAATGCCATATTGAAGGTCAGCCGATGCCACGTTCCCGGACATCCGTACCATGCAATTTAGTGACCATGTGCCATTCACGTCCGCCACACACGTGCACCGCATGGTCACATCTGTGTGATACATCACCACTGACATCACGTCTCCACACCTGTGTGATGTACCCATCTGTTGCGGTGTTTTGCATGTGACAGTGGAACTGCATGATGTATTTCAGTGGGGCACAATAAAATTAGCAATGCACAGTGTGATGTGCTAAGCACATCTTTGCAATATTCAGCCACGATATGCAAGAGCCTCATTGCACAATCTGTACCCAATCCACATTTGCATCTCATTACTGAACTTTATTCAGCTCATCTACACATGCTGGGCCATAAGATCAGCCCTGTGACACTTCTCTGCACAGGTGACAGAGAGGTCCTGCAGCCTTGCAGATAGGTGTTTTCTGTTACTGTGTGTCTGTCCTGGAACTGTGCATGTTTTCACTGCACATGTCAGTGATGGTGTACCTGGTCTTATTCCTGTCTGTTTGTCCCACAGGCAACAGTATGGAGTCTGAGTCTGAGAAACGATGACATGTCCATATGTCACTAAGGATGAGCTGAAGGCCCTCACTGAGGCCTGCTTGTTGCTGGAGGACCTCCTGGGTTGGAAGCCTGGGACCCAGCAGGACCAGGCACAGTGGATTTCAGAGGCCATTTATACAGGGGAGTACAATAGAACACCACAGGAGTACCTTAAGCACATCAATGGTGCCTGTTGCGCTGCAAGGAAACACTGACCCAGTCCCATGCCTCACGCAGAACTACCAGATGGGGACCATCACAATCTCTCTCATGACAGCACAGGAGACTCTCATGCCCATGACACTCAGCCATGTGGCTGTGGAAGCTTAACTGGTGGTGGATTCGATACTGGAGGTAGTCTGTTGCTGCATTGTGAGTATCATAACACAGGTCTTGTACAGTCCTGCAAATGGTGTTGACAGTCGGTGTGTGGCATGTTCTACATTTTGTGTTGCAGTGGGTGGCCACAGAGCAGCAAACCCTGTGGGACTACAAATGCCAGTGCTGTAGACCAGCATGTTCTCTGTACACAGGTATGTCTGGCTTTGTGGGCTAGTACAATCCATTGTCCACTCTGTTCACATTCACATGAACATGTGTATGGGCCATACTATGGTGTATGGTGTGAACCTGAGTGCAGCATGTGCTGGGTGTGGAATGATAACAGATGTCCACTGTGCAGTCAGCTGGGGTCTGTGAAGGGAGGGTTGTGTGCGGTGGGGGTGGGGGGACTTGTGGGTGTACCTAATAGTGGTGTTCACTGCCCACACACCTGGTGCCTGTCAACCTCTCCATGCAGCATGGCATGTCTGCCATGTGTCCCACTCACATTGTCCAGCCTATGTGTCCTACCACCTGCACATCTGTGATACGCCCGTGCACCTCACTTTGTCTGTTTCTGTTTTGTTGCCATGGAAATGCAGCCCTTACATTGGTTTCACTTTTGTTGCCACAGCAACATCACATCTTGGGAAAGATGCAGCTTCATGGTATGGCCAAAAGGGCAGCAGAGCAACTTACCAGTGGCCACAGTGTCAGACAGTGCAGTGGTCTCTGCTGTGTATGCATCCAAGCGGGTGGGAACATCAATGATGTTGATGATGGCGCCTTCCTGTCTGGGACTGATCTCCTGGATACCCAGTATGTGCTCGCATCGGACACAGGGATGATGATGTCACACAGCTTTAAAGCATCATCCCGACACGGTCCCTTCTAGCCATAGCAGATGTCATACATGCTGCAAGTGACACCAGCAGCCATCCCGGGCCATCTCTGCAGCAGATGGGCCACCGCGCACAGTCTGTCATGGCACAGGTTGGAGGCATACTGGGCAAGCCTGCTGCCTTGTGGGCAGGGTGCAGCACAGCCCTGCACCAGGGTATGGGGACCAGCAACAGGCTGACTGTGCACATGGTCAGGCAGACACAGTGTGCACTGTGGTTGATCGCACAACATACCTAGGTCCACATCAGCCAGTTGTGTGGCAGCCACGGGAGGTGGCGGTCATGCAACAGGCCAAAATCCTCCTGCTCGGCAGCCCCAACACCAAATGTCCCCTGATGATGAGCTGCCATAGCACACACAGCTATTGAAGACCTCTGTGGAGTGCCAGGTGGCACTCCATGAAGCTATGCAGGGCATGCAGGTGCAGTTACTGATCCTTGATGGCGGGCATCCATTTGCCTCGCTGAACTCATAAGGGCAACACACCTCCTGTGGGCAGACATGGCAGTAGGCCTCACCTACATTGCACAGGCCATACAGGAAGGATTTTCAGCAATGACCACCCGTGGTCAGCAGAACCTCCGCCACACATTGCACAGCAACCCCCGCATACCCACCCCATCACGGCAAGTGTGTAATGCCTTTGAGGCGTCATCCCCTGCTCTTACACCACCACCCCTAGCCTCAGTGGGTGCTTCTAAACTCCAACCTCAATGCATAGCAATTCCGGTCATGTGGTTTGACCCACACAGGGGTGAAGCACTCGCTATGTGTGGCATGGGGATCCACACTGGAGTCACCTATGACTGTGATATGAGGCCGCACATGTGTCCGGTGGCCACTAGCATGCACACTGAGGTGTCCAAAGCACTGTTAGCCTGCCCATGACACCTCACAGCCATTGGTGGGGTACCATTTCCCCAGTCCTGCATAGGGCTGTATGCTGTCCACATCCTGTCCACACAGTGTCCCCCACACCCCGTGTAGTTATTTTGCCATTTGTGTGGCATCTGGGCCATGGATTGGGCCATGGCATCATAAGAGTGGCATGAGCATGATGAGTACACCTGTGGCCTACCAATGCAGGTCTGTGCCATTGGTCTATCTCTGACCCATGCCATTGCACTTCATCCACCTGTGTGCATCCTTGGCATTGTTGCTCCTTCTGTGGACATGTGTGTATGTGATCTGGGGACAACTGTCTGCATGTCATGCCGCTGCAAACATTTCTTGCTACATCGCCATGAGATGCACCATGCTCTCATCTCCTGCCTGTGTGCATGCCTGCACTGTCACAGCTGCCTACAATGCTCACCTTTTGGTCCGAGATGGTCCTGCATGATGGTGCCTCTGTGCTGCTGTCCCTCAGGGCCAGGTGGGTCTCTCAGTCTAGACTTGGCTGCCCACCCTCATCCTGGAGGTCCTCATCCTCTGCATTGTTGCCCTTAGGCACCTGGACAACTATTCCATGATCAATGGCCATGTTGTGTAGCATACAACAGGCCAGGAATATACCACAGGCCTCATCTAGACTATACTGTAGAGCACCACTGGACCTGTCCAGGCATCTAAATCTCATCTTTAGCATGCAGACACACTCTCAGTGATGTTCCTTGTTGCAGTGTGTGCCTCATTGTCCTCTCCTCGGCTTTGGATCTGGGCCACAGTATGGGGTGAAGAACCATGGCCAGAGGGGTGGCACTCTCTCCTGTTTGGAGGAAGAGAACATCTTTGTCTACAGTACACATCCACGGTGGTCCCTCCCCCATGTCTGCTGCTTACCCATCTGCACTGTACACTGGACACTGTTTCCCACTTGCATATGCCCTCGCTCACATGCCCTGTGGCACATTCTCAGCTGTCTTGTGTCCACTGTCACCGCTACATGGCCCACATGGTGTTTGCTCTGTGGTGCATGACTACAGCATGGCCTGTTTGTGCCACACAAGGTCATCCCTTTCCAATGAGTCATACTGCTCTACCCCTCACACAGTGTTGCAGTCAGAAACTGGCTGGCTACACCCTGTTGCCTGTGCCTGTTGCAGTCCATCATGTGGAGCCACCTGGGTTGGTTCCCACCTCTGTACAGTGTTCATCATTTTGCAGTACCCTCTCTGGCTCCCTCCCATCCCGTGTGCCACATGTCTGTCAGACATTGCAGTGGCTCATTCATACTGAGCCACCGCCTTCACAGCCTATGGCAGTGCAGTGGGTGGCCATGTGAATGTCTTTCTCATCGGGATATGTGCGGCTCACTCACAAGATGGCCACTGGGTATCTCACTGGTCTCAAATCACAGGCACAGGGATGACTGATACCAGATATAAGCATCATGAGTACTCCCAGGGAAGCGGGCACATTTATTTGTTTATTTGAATTTTGTTGACCAAAACAATTGGAAGACTGCAGTGGCTGTTCCCATATACAAAAATGGCCCCACTGACTTAGTTGAGAATTACTGTCCAATCTCTGTCTTATGCCCTCTAGCAAAATACAAGATCAAATTCCTACAAACAACTTGTTACTTTTTCAGGGCTGACCTAGGGAATAAAACCTTCCTTACATAATAAAACACTGATTATACAGTGGAAGAGACAAACTACACATATATGTACAGAGAATATGGCATAAAGTATACAGAGGTAAGTAGTAACTTGTGATTATTCATAAATATCATACAATATCATACAGTCTTACACATCAGAAATGTCATACAATAATTGGACAGGACCTGGATTCCAAAACAGAGGAGCTATACATATCTATACATATTACACAAGTTAGACTGCCAGGTAGGTCTAACAAAGACAGTGAGTACATGCACACATTTTTAGATGTTGAACATTTTATTCATGTTTCTAGGAGTAAATTAGGCAGTGTAACTCTATAAAGCCATATGAGGTAGAGAAAGAGGGCAGGTTAGGGGAGGCGGGAGGGCAGGGGAGAGACTTTGAGGGAGGTAGGATATGAAAATGAGAAAGAGGTTATTTGCAATTACAAGAGGGAGGTTGGAAGCATATAGTTGTGTATAGACTTTTAAATTGAGTAAAAGACATGCAGGCAAGTAGATCCGATGGGAGATTATTCCATTTTGGGGGCACTTACTGAGAAGAACCTTTTGCAAATAGCTAGGCTGGTCTTGGGTAGTTTCAAGAGTGGATATTGAGAGGATCAGATGGATATGGTAAAGGATTTCAGTATGAGTTTGACTTCCAGTGACATCGTGGCCGACTTAGCAGCATAGCTCGAGAACTCTGGCGGCTCGAAATAATTTATTAAAAAACTAGCGGATTGCCACCTCTACCTCTCACAGTGCCCGACAGTGCCTTTTGGACATGACTTCAAACAAAATTAAGGAAACCTACTCACACTGGGAGAATTAAATTCATGATGGACAGAGAAGAGCCAGGGGCTACTACCCATATCAGACCAGGCTCCGATTTCCAGCATTGCTGTCTCGGAAGAGACTTGAAGTTAAATGGGCAGCATACAATAATGATGAAGCTGGACAGTATAATTAAAACTCTGCATCGCGTGGAGTCGTTGGTAGCTAATTTGCGATCTGATATGAAAAAGTAGAATCTCGAACTACAGTGGCTGAATATGCAATAGGAAACTTAGCGGACTCCACCAGTCAACACGACAGGGCAATATAAACCTTCTTGCATGGGAAACAGAAATGCAAAATAAGCTAGATGATCAAGAAAACAGGGCCCAACTAAACTATTTCAGGATTTGTGGGGTTTCTGAGGATATGGAGCAATCATTTAAGTTGATGGAGGATTTGTAATGCATATCTTAAGATATATCCTACTGATACCAGAGCATGCCCCCTCCCCATCAAAACTTGCTCCTTAGCCAAAAACCAACAGATCAAACAACCTGACTTCGGTCTATTGTAGCCAAAATGTTGAACTATCAAGACAGCCAGCTCATTCTTTAAACAGCCTAGAAAATTAAAGACTTACAGATCTATAATAAAAAGTATTTTTGACCAGGATTTTCAGACTTCCTGAATAACAAAAGACAACAAATCAGAGATGTTATTAAACAGGACAGGAAGAAGAGGATCAAAATTCAACTTTATTACCCTGCATGCTTCAGAGCCCACACTGAGAGGAGACCACAGGTGTTTGATTTGTTGTGGAGACAGCATCACTACTGCATCAACTAGGCCTGCAATGACTTAAGGGCTGATATCTTGGAGCACAAAATCTCCAGAGCTGCATGGCACATAGTGGGAAAACCCAAGCGATTTCAGTCTACCACAGTATTGTGGCTCTCACATCTGGGCCTGGGCCTGCAAGAAATATTGGCAAGAGATGGAGTGATTTCCCAGCAAGACATGGAAGAGGGCACAAACCTCTAGAGACAGTCAAACCTGAACAGAGTTTCCTGGCCATAATTCCCCAGACAGGGGTTGTTTTCTACTTCTCTTTTGGACTTAACAGTGGGTTCTTCTGTCGCATGGAAACCAGGCAGGCCTAAACCAGTTCAACATGTGCTATCAGCCTTAGAGTCATAGCGATTTACAGCCTGTCCGTGTCGGAGCACATCATTGTTTGAACTCCACTGGGTCCCAACATAAAAATATCCTCACATACTGGATTTGAGACACTGACTTGTGGTGAGGGAGGGATCTCAAAGGGACAGGATGGGATTGGAAGCTAGAGAGTCAAATTATACACCCCTTCCTTTTTCTCAATACATAGCCTTTTCTTTCTGTCTGGTTTTCAAACTCAAATAATGAATGTGCTAAAGTTGCTGGTTACACTAGAACATCATTGAGCATCTTCCTCTATTATATTAAGGCCAGTTCTATACCAACAGAAGTACCTAGTTCAAGGTGCAACCCTTCGGAATAAGTTCCTCAAGAAAGTATCATAGATGATATGATGCACACTATTGGGATCTTATTATATTTTGGGAGGGATTTTAAGTAAGAATGACCAGGATCCTACCTGGAAGCATTTCAGAGTGAACACCCAGTTAAGGAGGGTTGGTGATGGGTTTAGGGGTTGGAAAATCTCCCCCCTCCATGCCTTACCCTAAGGGATTGTTACCCCTCTTTCTCGTCTTTTTTCCCTATCAATTCAGCTAGGGGAATGCAAAGAAGGTTACAGAATCGGCACCCCCTTGTCTAACCGCTGAATATAATTATACCGTAGAGTGACGTCTAATACAAAACCTGATTCTTTTAGATCAGACCTGTAGAAGTTACAGGTAAGGTAACAATAGCTACACAACCCTGCATAGTGGCAGGATTCCATCTACACTACCTATGAAGTATAAAAACATTTTATTTTTACTGGTATTTGTGTTATCACTATTGTAAGTTCACTGTTGCTGTTTTCTTTCTGTGTTAATATGGTTAGGATTTCAGTGTTACAGCACTTGTTTTGTGATTACTTAACCTAGCATGGCTTTTTATGTACTAAATAAAGGTAGGAACTGGACAGTTGAACAGATTACCCTGTAAATGGAGAGATGAGGAATACAAGTATGGACTGGTGGACAATGGATCATAGTAACCGATTATAGATAGGTTCCATGTTCAAGGAATCAATGCTCCTATTAAGAGAACAAAGATACTACACTATTTGAACCAACTTCATGCTGATATCTGTTTCCTGCAGAAGACCAGACTGTCTGAAATACAGCATGTGAAACTTAGAAGATTCTGGTTTGGCAAAATGGTGGGATCCTCGCATACATCAGGCAAAAAACTGGTTTGGCCATTTTAATTAGGAAAAGTATTCCTCTAGAAATTTTGAGGAGGAAACCCTGGAGAATGGCAGGGAGTTCTGATCACGGAGAATTGTTTTCTCAGAAGCTGCAGTTAATTAATATTTGTGCACCTAATAACGATGATCCATCATTTTACTGGGGTCTCTTTAATAGAATTTCAAGCTTAGGAGGTCAGATTTTAGGTGGTGATTTTAATTGTGTTTATCAACCCTAAAGCGACTGCTCATCCCAGAATAGTAACACAAACAAACAAATGAGTAGGACAGTGAAGGGAGGGATGCAAGAACTTGCACAATTAGGTATCTGGAGAGAGTTTAACCTTACAGCGAAATACTTCACTTATTATTCCAATCCTAATAACTTACTCCTGATTGGACTATTTCTTACGCAGTAGTGCAAACTTACACAAGATGAAAGACTGTGTCATCCATCCCAGAGTGGTTTCAGACCATGCTGCAGCAACCCTGACAATGCAACTGGGAGACTGGAACAAACAAACGTCCTGGAGATTTAACTCATCCCTCTTGGTAAGACAGGACTTTAGGGACCAACTATTGGAAAAAATAAAGATTACCAAAGAAACAACAAGATAGAAGAACCTGGACCAAAATGGTACTGGGATGGTCTCAAGGCAGTTATCCAGGAGGAAGTGATATCATACACCTCTAGGCTAAAAAGCAATGAAGGAAAAGCAGCTGGTCTTAGAGTCACAATTGAAAAACTAGAGAATGAAAACAAACAAAACAAAACTAAAGAAAATCTAATCAAACTAAGTAACATTAGAAAAGATCTACAAAACATTATGGACTCACAGACAGAAGGTGATTTAAAGTACTTAAATCAAAGTATTATGAATATGGTAATAAAGCAGGCAGGCTCCTAGCCTTTAGGTTACAAAGGACCAGGCGACAGGTATGTTAAAACATAAAACAGGAAGTGTAGGCTTGGAAATAACTCACTTTACCCTAAAAGATAGCAGAAGCCTTCCAACAGTATTACTCTACTTTATATTGTAGGGATCCAGAGGGTTTAGACTCACCACAGGAATACTTGAGTAAAATTCAACTTCACAGATTAGTGGAAGATATTAAATTAAAGCTTGACTCCCATCATGTCCCAGGAAATAATAAGTACAATTCAGGACATGAAACCAGGCAAATCACCAGATGGCTTTAATATTTAATTTTATCACAAGTTTAGGACTCAATTATCCCTATCCTGCTTCAACTTTTTAATTCATGTGAGGAGAACGGCTTCCCCACTCTTGGAGCAGAGTGTTTATCTCAATTATCCCAAAGGAGGGCAAGCCCCTGACTCATGTACTTCTTACTGGCCCATATCCCTCCTTTATGTGATTCCAAAATTTTACTAAACTATTGGCTAATAGGATAAACAAAATTTTGCCAGTTCTGGTCCACCCAGACCAGGCTGGGTTTTGCCTAGCAGGCACCTTAAGGACAATATTAGAAGGTGTCAATATTTTACACCATGGTAAACATTTCTAAGAACAACTAGACATAGCAGTTTATGCAGAGACAGCATTTGACCACTTAAGTTGAAATTTCTTGCAAGGTGTTTTGGAGAAATTTGGATTTGGTGACTAACTTAAAACTTGGATAAAGCCATATGTCAAGCTCACCTGGCTAATGTCAGAGTGAATGGCACAATTTCAGATAGTCCAAAATCCTGAGCAGGACTAGGCAGGGTTGCCCTTGTCCCCATTTTGTTTGCCCTCTGTGGAGCCCTAGCAACAATAATTAGAACACACCTGGGTCTAGAGGAATCAAAGTGGGTGGGGAGGAAAGCAAGAATATCCCTTTATGCAGATGATACTATACTATACCTTGAAGACTAAATTAGAACCTTCCAGTACTATGCAAATACTTATCACATAAGGCAATTTATCAGGTTTCAAAATCAAAATGAGAAGACAGAAATCACGCTGGTGGTGGTTCCCTCACCATGGAATTAAAACAACTGGTTCCATTTTGATGTATTTCTTATAGCATAAGATACCTAGGCATTTACAACTCCTTAAATTGAAACCGACTGTTCTGAGTTAACTACAGGAGACTGATAAAAGCAGTGTTTACTGACCTAAAGAGATGGGAGCTTCTCCTCCTCTCATTGATGGGAGGTTGATACTAATAGAATGAACATTCTGCCACACTTCTTATTCCTATTTAGTACCCCACCATTGCACATCCCAAGTTCAGAATGGAAAAAAAATAAGGCTCTTCAGCCACTTTATATGGACAGGGACAAGGACAAGGATAGCATGGGATACTTTGATGAAGGCAAAAAAACAGGGAGGGATGGGCTTGCCAAATCTGAAAACTTACTACCAAATAGCCAGATGGTCCCTGGGTGACACACCAGAAAAGGGATCCAGAAAATGGATCTCACAGAAACAGGTGGAAACCCAGGGGTATCGCCTAAATTAGATTTTATGGTGCCCTTAAAATGTATAGCGAACTAAGCATAGATAACCCATGGATGAAACAAATGTATAAAATTTGGATTGTTGTGAGGAGAGCAGCAGGAATAGGATCTCACTTAAATAATAGAACAGAAATCACACAATGTACCTGCTTTACCCCACCTAGACTAAGTCATTCATTTGAGGGTTGGAAGCATCGAGACTTGGTCTTTTGCCCAATTCATCTGGCAGGACCAAATAAAAACTCCGGTCACTCCAGCAGGACTTCTCATACCCACCTCACACTTCTTCAGATATTTACAAGTAGTCTCTTTCCTCCGCTACTAATCAAACATTCTAGATGTCCAGAGAGACCTCACTCATTAGAACAAGTAATATGCAGGCGGTAGATAGCCCAAAGAATCACATCTGATATCTCAGTTGGAGTCCACATTAAAAGAAGCAGTAGAAGTTACTCCACTGAGAGCTCAGATGGCCTGGGAGAGAGAAATGGGGCAACAATTTGATACAAAACATGGCAGAGGATTTGGGAAGGAGTATTTCACATCTCAGCTTCTAACACCTGGTGGGAGTTCAGGTGGAAGGTTTTGATTAGGTTTTCAATACTCCATCTAAAACAAAACATTATAAGACTGGTGCTTCAGAGGCCTGCTGGAGAGGCTGCAGAGAGATAGGAACCCCACCACACTTTTTGAGCTTGCCCAAAACTTAACCTCTTTTGGAACAAGGTGAAACTTCATTTCCAGGAAATGTCAGGTATCCAGGCCCAGACTGATTTCCCACTTATGGTGTTGGGTTCCTTCCCAAAGGTAAGAGATCTAATGCCAAGATCTCCATTTTAGAAATTAAATTAGTTGCTGCGAATAAAGCAATTACTAAGAGATGGTTAAATCCTGAGCCCCCATTCTGAGGAATGGTTAGATAACATAAAAGAAATAGCAATGGTGGAGAGATAACAGCAGAACTTTGGCTAAGAGGGAGAAATATAACAGTACATGACCACCTTTTGTGTATTTGGTGGAAAAGCTGGCGGGAACTTCAGTTCTCTTGCAGCAGGCCTTTCCTCAATAATCATAGAATTACCCTGTTCTCCCTTTCATACGATGATGAAGTGACGATGAAGATGATGATGATGATGAAATGAGTCCACCTGGAGTACAGTGTACAGTTCTGGAGACCATACCTACGTAAGGACATAGACAGGGTAGAGAAGGTTCAGAGGAGGGCAACAAAGATGGTGCATGGATTGCATCACAAGTCCTATGAAGACAGGTTGAAGGAACTGAACATGTACTCCCTGGAGGAGAGGAGGAGAGGGGATATGATAGAGACATACAAGTATCTTACAGGGAGGAACAGGGTGCAGGAAAACACTATTTTTAAGCGAAAAAGATGTTCCAGGACTAGAGGCATGGGATGAAGTTGGAGGAGGATGATTCAGAGGAAACATGAGAAAGAATTTCTTCACAGAACGGTGGTGACAAGTGGAACACCCTGCCAGAGAGAAGTGGTGGGGCTGAAACAATCACGGATTTAAGAATGCATGGGATAGAGATAAAGGAATTCTGGAGGTCAGGGGTAAGGTGCAACAGACTTCTAGGAAAACAAACTGAACTTACAAGCTCAAATGGGCAGACTGGGTGGTCCATAGGCCCTTATCTGCCGACACTGTCTATGTATCTATGTATGTATCTATGGATAAGAACACTGACTATACATGTCCAGGCAAATTTAGAACATAAATCCTAGAACAATAAGAAACAAGAAATTTATCGTCAGCCATGCTTTTCTGTTATTCTTAGTTCTTTTATTATTGTTTTACAGTTTAAAACTTTTAAAGGTTTAATCCTACGTCAAGTTTAAGGTTGGGTTTTCCTTCCTTTTTCCTTTGTTTTTTAAGGAAAATTGTACAGGTGACACAGGTTGATGAACTACTCTGAAGGTTAGCATAATACAACAAGATGGAACAAAATTAATTGCACAGACATGCAAGCTCCTTTGAAGTGATATCCTGATCTGGAATCTACTTAACAGCATAGAACATGTCTGGAAGAAAGAAATACATTTTATTATTATGGACTTCAGTGCATTACATCCATTGTTATCACTGTATTATAATATTTAACTATAGACGGTTCAATTTACTGTAAAATGGTTTTAAAGGTGTCTTACCCAAATAAACTTGAAGTTTAAAAAAAGGATTTCAGTGTGAGTAGGCTGGAGGCTGGGTGGGAGGGCAGGTGGATGAGCTTAAAAGTGATACAAAGTAGAGAATTCAATTAACACTTCAAAGGATGGCCAGCTGAGGTGTGAAGCACATCACAGTGAGTGGGTTCCTGTAGGGGCTGCCATAGCAAAATGAGCTATTCTACGGTATACTTGTTTTAATTTGTTTAGGTTAGAAGTGTTATCATGTGCAGTAGCATAGTTCCATATAGAAGGCCCAGAAGTAGGGTAGCAGAGGAAATGGTTCTCCTAGTCTGAGGTAGAAGGTAGGGGCAGTCCGGTATAGGAGGCCTAGCCTCTGATGCGTGGAATTAATGACTTTGTCAATATGTGTTTCAAATGTTAGGGGTTTGTCAAGTGTTAAAATTAAATATCTGAATGAGTTTACCCTTCTAGAGTTTCTCGGTAGAGGTCTTGATTACCAATGGAGTATGGATAGACTTATCAAAAGATGTGATGAAACAACATAGTTTTTTTTATGTTGAGCATCAAAGGTTGTTCTTAAACCATGCATCCAACTGCTAGAAGCCACTTTCTAGGTTGATATTGAGGAGGAGATATCATTAGAGGATCTGCAGAGTATGGCGTCTTCAGCTAAGAGCTGGATTGATGCCTCTCCACAGTTTTCTGGAAGTTTGTTGATAAAGACGGAGAAGAACAGGGGCCCAGTATGGATCCCTAAGGAAGCCCATCCATGATGGGTGATAGGGGAAGACATGGAGCCTGTCCTTTTGACACATTGTAGCCTATTGGTCAGATAGCTGGCAAGCCAGGAGACAGAGGTGGAATCAAGACCTATGTTGCAGAGTTTTGATAGTAGAAGTTGGTGATTGGCGAGATTGAAAGCTTTGTTAGGTCCAGAAACTGGCCCCGGTCAGAAGCTTTGATGCATGACATGCAGGATGTCTGTTGTGACATGCAGGAGGGCAGATTCAGTGTCATGCAATCTCCAGAAACCAAGCTGATATGTTGTAAGAAATTGGTCTGCTCGAGGGTAGAAGTAAAGTTGTTTGTAGAGAATTATTTCTTGTATTTTGCTAGAAGGCATAAGACAGAGATTGGACAGTAATTCTCAACTAGGTCAGTGGGTCCATTTTGTGTATGGGCACAACCACTTCAGTCCTCCATTTGTATGGAATGGTTTGTGTGAGAAAGGATCTATTGATTAATAGTGGTACTGGGTGAGCTATTGCAGGAGCCACTAATTTGAGGAATTTTGGTTGAGGAATCAAAACCAGGGGAGCAGTACAAATTGAGACCGTTTAACATCTTAAGGACCTCAAAATGTGTTGTGAGTTTTAGGTGGAAGGGGAATTTGAGGGGATTCGAGACCACTGGATAGGAGACCTGTGGTTGACTGGGTGTGGACAGCAAGTCAGACTTATATTTGTCCAGGTTAGTAAAGAGGTTGCTTATGCCTGAGGCTATTTCCAAGGGGTAAGATAGTGTTTCCCCTTAAAAATCATAGTTTGAGAGACAATGAGTTCTTTGCCCTTGAGTAGGAGTTGATATGTGACCAAGCTTTTGGGTTAGCAAGATGTGTGGTCAGCAGGGACTAGAAGTAGTCACATTTAGCTTTATTGGATTTTGTTTTACAGACATTCCATAATTGTCTATAGGATTGCCAGTCAGGTAGGTGTCCTGATTCTTTAGGTTTTCCATGCTTTATCATGAGAGTGCATTAGCTGTCTAAGGTCCCAAGATAGCCTGGTAGAGGTTACCTTTGGCGCCTCTTTGTTTGAATGGGCATGCAAGTCCAAGATGGAAGTGAAGGTGTGGATGAAATATTTTAATGTCTTGTTTATGTCCAGGAGGGAGGTAACTGGTGCCGGATCGACAGATTTTAGGTTAAGTAGGAAAGCAGCAGGATTGAAGTTTGCCAGGTCTTGTGTTTTATGATTTTGGGGTAGAAGGGGTTGAAGAGTTCAGGATAGAAGGTGGAAGCAAGGTTGGGGACAGGTAGATGCAACCTATTATTAATTGTTTGAACTCATCAGAGATAAAGAGATGCTGAAATGGCATTTTGTGGTTAGACCTGGGACTAGCAGTGACACGTTCATTCCTTGTATAGATAAGCACTTCTCCTCTCTTGGAGAGACAGTCACTCCTATGGGAGATGAAACCTGGTAGAACAATCTCATGTGAGAGAATGGAGGGTTTAAGCCAGGTTTCGGTTAAGCATAGGATGTCAGATTCATAGTGCCTGACCCAGGTTTGAGTTCCGCCATTTTCCGCCTGAGACTTTGGATATTAATTTGTGAAATTGAGCCTCTTTATGTTGAACCAGTGTGGGATGGAGGGGTTAGGCGTAGCCCTCCATTTCAGTGCCAGAGTTCATTTCATTGTCTCCCGATAGAAGTATGATACAGTCCATGCAATGGAAAGAGGGTAGGGAGAAAAGGTGGTTGGCATATAGACCTAGCCGCTAAAATCCAAAGTAGCATTTTATAGAGCTGGTTATGTTGATGCACACTGTGGCACTGCACCCACCAGGCAGTTTGGGAGTAACACCTTTTCCTGTTTATGAATACCTCCTTGTCACCACCAGGTGGTGCTCTGATTACCACATGGATGCAGTCAATGGCCCTAGCATGCCTGACAGTTGTGTGACCCTGTGGAGGCTCTGGTTGTTTCTGAATGCTCTGCTGCTGTGCTAGGGAATGGTATGAACTCCACAGCATGGGGCAGCAGAGCAGTGAGGAACTGGGTGGGGAGACAGGACATGGCAGACTATGTGATACTGGTGGTGTCACCCACCAGAATCTGGAATGTGCCCATGGTGAGCAGGCACAGTGCTGCTCTCACCTTTGTCTCCACCATCATGGTGTTCCTCCTGTGTGTGGTGCCTGCAAATCATCATGAAGCAGCTCACAGAGCTGTCTCAGAATTGCCCTGTTGAGCTGGTACCAGCCCACAATGTCTGTGTCACTGAGCTGTTCAAATGTGACATGGGGCTGGTACTGTCTCTGGTGAACATACCATCTATGGGCCTTCCACGGCCACGTTGCTGTTGTACCCATCTCCTCACAGCCATCACAGCAGCCATGTGGATTGCTGACCCATCCATTGTTTTGCAGTGCTGCAGACAACTTCTGGTTGGCTTGCCGATTTAGGCTATCTCTAATATACCTAACTTTACTACCCATTTTTGGGTTGCAGCACATGGACCACTCATTTTGGCTGAATAAATGGTTTGCACAACTGTTAGGTGCTCGCACCCTTTTTCTGTACTACGACATTATTTCTGAGATGATTGTGCATTCAGTTTTCTGTGCGCACCTCTCCCATTTGAATATCGCACCTCTGCACATTTCACTAACTACACTGTACATCTCCACTTTGTGCTGTGCATCTCTTTTGAATATGTGGGCCTATGTTTTATGGATTAATAGATGTCAGGCTACAGTGTAGCTTACATGAGTAGTTAAGTGTTCCACAACGAAGGGTGCAGTTGCACAGCAGTTGGCAAACCTATTATAGAAACTTGTTTAATTAGAGCTGAGAAGTATGGTCTTCCTATGAACCACATCGAACTACTCAGGTGAGTTGTACTGCAGCCTAATAGCTGCTATTAAACAAGAAAACATATTGTTTAACTAGGGAAATGAACTAGTTCACCTACTTAAACAGTATCTTTTGGTAGTTCTCAGCACAGATATCATGCTGCAGTACAACTCATCAGAGCAGTTAGATGTGTTACATGGGCAAAACGTGCATCTCTAACACCAATTGAAAAGGTTTCTACAATAAGTTTACCAACTGGTGCAACTGCATTGTTCCTGGAACACCTAAATGTACTTCTGCATGGGTTTGCTTATCACATTTAAAGATACATGTATTATAACGCATCTTAAAAAATGGTTACAGAAGCCATACATATATTCATATAATAATAATAATAATAATACATTATTTGTTGCCTTTCAGGCACCAAGGTGCAGTACAATAAAAATAAAATCCAACAGATTCAACCACATAATAAATACAATTTAATAAACAGTACATCCATAAGCTTTTCCCAAAGGAAAGATTTAAGACCCTATTTAAAACTCCCCATGGTCGTACACTCCCTAATCAGCAGGGTAGAAATTCAAAGGAAGGGCTGCAAACATAAAGCACGGGCCCCAGCAAATTTTAAAGTCACCCTTGGAATCTCTAGCAACCCTCATTGGCAGAGTGGAGTGGTCTCACAGAGCGGTAAGGAATCAGGAGTTATTTCAGGTAATCAGGACCCAGATCATGCAGGGCTTTAAAGTCAGTAAACAGACTTTGAAGGTGATCCACCACTGAGCTGCAGCCAGTGCAGTTCCCGCAGCACAGATGTGATGTGGGAAGATCTAGAAATTCCACCAACAACCATGCTGCGAATTCTGCACCAGCTACAGCGGTGGATATCAACCCCGAAGCCCAAGGTAAGCGAGTTGCAGTAGTCAAAACGCCAAGGTCACAAAGGCATGGATTAAAGTTGGCAGATCACGGACGGAACAAGGTGCTTGATCCTGGTGATGTTTCCTGGGTAGTAG
Source organism: Neoceratodus forsteri (assembly GCA_016271365.2). NCBI lineage: Eukaryota > Metazoa > Chordata > Ceratodontiformes > Ceratodontidae > Neoceratodus > Neoceratodus forsteri. The sequence goes on from CM057458.1 coordinate 564,012,536, forward strand.
AAAGATGTCTTAACCACAGTTGACACGTGAGGCCAAAGTGTCAGCCCAGCATCCAGTATCACCCCAGGTCTCGCACCTGTTCAGAGACCTGTGAGCTCGGCTGCCCCAAGACACAATCCAGATGGGGAGCCGGCCACTGGACCTCCTATCCAACGATCTTGATCCAAAACTAACACCTCCATCTTCCCTGATTCAACTTCAACCAACTGGACCTTATCCAATCCTGGATTTCATTGAGGCAGCTATCAAATATCGAAGGCTCCTTTCTGGTGGGGCAAAAGCCAGGCATAGCTGGGTATCATCGGCATAGCAATGAAACCTCAGACCGTACCATCTCACAATGTCTCCGAGAGGAAGCATATACACCACAAACAACATGGGGACAAAATAGAGCCCTGAGGACCCCACAAGGCAGAAATGTGGGATTGGAAGAAAAAAAAAACAAAACCACCCTCTGAGTTCTTCCGGTTAGGTATGAGGTGAACCATCTGAGGACCACCCCAGAAAGCCCACAAATATATCTCAAGAGCTCAAGAAGGACCCCATGGTCAATGGTGTCAAATGCTGAGGACAGATCTAACAGTTCAAAATGGACTGTTTCTCTGGTCTCTCGCCATCAGGAGATCACTGAGCACCCGAACCAGAGCTGTCTCGGTACTGTGCCTCTTTCAAAACCTGATTGAAGTGGTTCATATATGCTATGGATGGTCAAATGGTTCTCCAACTGGTCGCCACTACTTTCTCGATCACCTTCCCACAAAGGGAGATTCGAGATAGGCCTGTTGTTTGCAAGACAGTCTGGGTCCAATGAAGCTTTCTTCAACAAGGGTGTCACCGCCGCCTCTTTCAAGGAACATGGATATTCATCCGAGTCAGGAGCACCAGACTATCTGTGCTAGAACCAGGAAAATGGCTTCCCACAACCCAAAATAAGGGATGTAGGACCGGATCTAAACTACAGCACGTGGGCGCATCTCTTGGACAATCCGCGAAACCTCTACGATTTCCAGGCGGTCAAGGTACTCCAGGAAAACGAAGGGGAAGTGACCAAGTCCTGATCACCAACAAATCGCATAGAATGTGTCAAGAGGATCTCTGACCTGATGTTCATCGCCTTATCAGAGAAGAACTGAGCAAGCTCTTCACACTGTAACTGTGAATATGCTCTTGGAGCTGCAAACAGGTTGGGTTGCACAATCTGTCCACAGTTCTGAAGAGCTGAGCTGTCGGTTCTGGGTGGCAGAAATTTCCTGGACAGGAATTCTGCCTTCTTACGAGAAATTTCTGACTGATAGAATTGATAATGTTCTAGCAGCCTAAGATGATTAGCATCAAGGCCAGATTCCGGCAACAATGTTCTAACCTGCGTCCTAGTCACCTAGCGCCCTCAAGGCCCCAACAAACCAGGGTGCCGAGGTCGAAGGGAGAGGCGCACATGAACTGGAGCAACATAATCCAGGGCAGAGGTGATGACGTTATTATAGGCCAAAACCAAAGCCTCTGGATTGTTGCAATGTACAGGAAATTGTGATAGGTCAAGGACCACAGCAAGGCCATCGAAGTAATATTCCAAAGGGGTGCTTTGACCATCTTCACAGGTTGGCCTACAAGGTGGGATTCCAAAATTGAATCTCACAGTGTAATGGTCGGACCATCCGACTGGTTCCACCCCATGTCAGAAGCCTCGACCCCAGAAGGAAGACCAGGTCAAGGGAATGGCCACTTTCATGTGTAGCAGTGGTAACCACCTGTGTTAGGACCAGTGAATCCATCAAATGGAGAAAGTATTGTCTAAATTGTGAGAGTTCATCATCGATCCAGGCATTAAAACCACCCAGAACCATCAGTCTGGGAGATTAAAGCCAGGTCGACGATGAAGTCCGCTACTCCTTAAGGAATTGCTTCCCATCTCCGGGTGGATGGTAGATGAAAGCAATTCGATAGCCCCACCTGCTGCAACAGCACATTCAAAGGAGATGGTCTCCACAACTGGAACTCTAGTGAGTGCCAATTCAGTCTTAAAACAGACTGCAACCCTACCCCAGCGGTCCAACTGCGGGCGATGTATCACCATATACCGCTGGAATTGCAGCCTCAATATTGGGCCTGCATCATCGTCCAGTCAGGTCTCAATGATGCAAAGCCAGATCTGCGAACCAACAAGATCACAAATCACAGCGGTCTTGTTCCAGACAGATCTAGCATTGCACAACAGCGCCGGGTTGGACAAAAAAAAAAAGTTTTAGACAACATGACACTACTACCGTCAGGCATGTCTGTCACCCTACGCTCCTCCCCTCCCCACCTTCTTCTACTCTAATCTTAGTTAACTCACCTAGTGGTGTTACACCCCGTTGTTGAGCAGTTACTTTGCCCCCAGAGACTTGCCTGCAACCCACCCCACATCCCACCCTGCCTCACCACCCCTGCATCTTCACACACCTTCCTGGCCACCTACCTACCACCGATTGTGTGGTCACCCCTCACTCACTCCCTTTGCCCCTTCTGCATCTCATTGTGTTTTCTTATCCTGTCTGCACCACGCTTCCTATCCCTGCACCCTACATCCTCACATCCCCCTACCTCAGCTGTCATAAACCCTCATACTGCAGCTTTCTTCGAAGAATAGCCCTCCTCCTTCTCCTACTTCTGTCTGGCAACATTCATCCCAATCCTGGGCCCAGTAACACTAGACCTTCCTCAAAATCCACTGGACTTCGTATTGCATCCATGAACATCTGTAGCCTCCTGAAAAACTGGACTCACTACACTGCTGGATGTTGGTCCATAAACCTGATGTGGTTGCCTGGTGGAAACCTGGCTGTCTGACTCCACCCCTACCTCCCTGGTCTCTCTCCTGGCTACACTCTCTACCGGCTGGACCGGGCAGGTAGGAGGGGGGTGGCTGTGCCATCTACCTAAGGGACCCACTCACTGGACTAGCCCTCCTCCCCTGACCTTGACCACCACGCCCAGGCACTAACAATCAAGCTATCTCCTGCCCCTCTAGAGGACCTATCTTCCTTACTACAGCCTACATACCTCCCAAAAACCAGTCTCAGGCACTGGACACACTGATTGACTACATTACTCCCTACCCAACCCCTCAGACCAAATTCTGGTGGGTGACCTGAATGTTAACTGGCTTTGCCCTTCAGCCTCCTCCGCCCGTGATGCCTTTGCTGCAATTGATATAACCCAACTAGTGTCCCAGCCCACCAGAATCAACCCCAAACGGAGCACTAGCACTCTCCTGGATGTGGTCCTTACAAACAGACCAAGATGGGTCCACAATATCCAAATCCTCCTGACTCTCTTAGTGACCACTCTCCTATTCTCTTCAACTGGGTAACCTCTCTGCCCACTCCTCAGTCAAAACCACCTATGAAGGCGGCTTAGACCGGGGGTTTGAATGACCTAAAGAATTACCTTGCTCACACAGACTGGTCCCCGCTAATAAACGCAACTAACGTTGACATGGCCCTGTCCTTCTTTATCAACACTTTCAACTTTGCCTGTGACATCTTCGCTCCTTTAACTGCCCATAGGTCCAAAGTAAGATATGCTCCTTGGCTCACCCCTGCACTGAGGGTGCTCTTTAAGCTGTGGGATAATCTGTGCACCTTGCCGTTGCCTCTGGCCGACCATCTGACAAGCAGACCTATTCTGCGGCTAGAAACCAATGCACCTGGCTATCCGTGAAGCCAAGGCAGATTATTACCAAGCCTCCTTTGCCTCCTCTTGGGGAACCCTAGGTCTTTCTGGGAGAATGTCAAGCAGCTGAATGGCCACTCCCAGTCCCGTCTCCACGCTTCTTAACATCAATGGTACTGTCTCCACTGACCCTACCCTCATTGCCACCCACCTCAATAACTCCTTTACCGACCTTAGCTCAATACTCCTAGTAATTTCTTCAGTCCTCCGCCCCTAGTTCCGCCCTCCATCACCACGGCCCTTGTTCCACCTCGTTGTGTAACCTTACAGAAACTAGACCTTATCTCCTTAAGGCCCATAAAGGTACGCCATAGGTAATGATTCCCTTGACCCCTGCCTCCTCGTCAGGTCCTGGATCAGGTCCTCACCCCTATCACAATCATCTTTAACAAATCCCTCTGCCTTGGGCAATTCCCTACTGTCTGGAGGGTTGCTACGGTTACTCCTGTCTACAAAGGTGGCGACAGGACTCTGCCTGGTAATTACAGACCCATCTCAATCCTCCCCCTCTCTAAAGCTCTGAGAAAATTGTTGCCACCCAAGTCTCCGACTACCTTTCAAAGTACAGTGTTCTTTGCCTAAGCAACATGGGTTCAGAGCGGTCCTTAGTCTGTCTGACTCTCCTGGGTTTACCAACTTCCTCCACACCTCCTTGGACACTGGTGCCCTGGCTGGAGGGTATTCATTGACCTGTCTAAAGCGTTTGATACTGTCACCCACTCTTGTTAACTACCCTGGACCACTTAGGCTTTGCCACTGGACCCAGTCTCCTGGTCGCCAGCTATCTCTCAACTCGCTCCCAATGTGTAAAGTTAGTGGCAACCCTATCCAGTGCCTGCCCTGTTAGCTCTGGAGTCCCTCAGGGTCTATTCTTGGACTTTCTCTTCTCCCTTTTCCTCAACTCTTCCTAGTGCCTGCAAAGGCAAGATCCTGCTTTATGCTGACGATGCTGTACTCCTTGCCACTGATAGTAGCCCTCAGCGGCTCCAAAGCTCTCCAACTTGCTTTTGATTCACGAAACCTGGTTCTCTGAGCATCGACTCATAATCAACATAAAGAAAACAAAAGCGATGCTCTTCTCCCACCCCAAAACAAGCACAGCAAATTTCCCCTCACTGTTCTTTCCACCCTCAAAATGCCCATTGAACCTGTGCAGTCCTATAAATACCTGGGAATTGTCTTTGACCCAGCCCTCTCCTTTCATGACCATATCTCCCCTTGAACACAGCCATAGAACCGGCTGCTGGGCATTCTCTTCCGACACAAAAATGTCTCCTGTGGATGCCCTCCGCCTGGCTGTCACCTCCTCTGTTTTATCCCTCATCGACTATGGCCTCTGGTCTATGGATCAGCCTGATCAGACAGCGCTCAGAAAGGTCTTCCTTACACTTAACAAAGCCTGCAGACTTATCACTGGTGCACCTAGACAAATGCATACATGTCAGCTGTGCCTTGTCTACCCTACTCAACCTGGATGAGCAGCTCATGTATCAAACCTGCCTGCTCACCTTTAAAGCACTGCATGGCCTATCTCCAACTGGTCTAACTAGCTCTATTCACCATTCTGCACCAGCGGTAAACACCCACAACACGTCCAAAACATCCTATTTCATGCAAGAGGCTGGGACCTCACAAGGCCAAAGGGCATTCCCCACAGAGCCCCCACCTGCTATAATTCACTCCCTACCAGTATCTCTGACTCTCCCACACTAGCAAGCTTTAAACTCAGCCTCAGAAACCACCTGCTCAATTCACGCAGGTGTTGCTGCTGAGAAGTAGAGTGGGGTGATTAGACCGTAAAGACAAGACTTTAAAAAAAATAGATTTGACAATGCTCGCTGAGCAGCACTCCCACCCCTCTCCTGCTTCTCTTCTCCTTCAACTTCCTCCCTACCTCTCTTCTTTCCTCCCCATCCCTCTCCATCTAACCTTACCCTTATGTCCTCACCTTAAACATATGTATTGAACTTGCCTTATTCTGTATTAACTGTTGTTTATTGTTCTAATGTCTGTTTGTCCTCTATGTGATGAGGTACCTTTGTAAATGAGCCTCTGGCTCAAAGGTTGTTAAACTGATGTTTAAATAAATAAATAAATAAATAAATAAAACTCCTGAACTGTCCTTGTACCTGCCCATCACCAATGATGGTGCCCATGGGTATGGAGACCTAACAAGGCAGTCCGTGCTCCATGCTCCACTTGGCCCCAGGGCGTCTCCTGGACCTAACCACGCCTATGGGAGCACCCTGCTCCTCCAACCTCCACTGTTCCTCCCCACCACCAGTAAAAAGCCAGAGGAGGGGGATAAAAAGGGCGGAGGGAGCGAAGGAGGAGGCTGAATAGCACACGACCTTGTGGAATACAGGCAAACACATATCCCAGGCCAGTAATATCCATCACAAAAATCAACCACACTTGAGGTTAGCCTCATGTCACTCTACAAATACCTAAAACCAGATAACAAATGGCAACAACTAACTTCTTATCATACCCTAAATTACCCCACTAAAACAAAATGAGAAAATGCACCCAAATTAACAAACAAAATAAAACAGAAACCAATAATAATATAAGGAAAAAAGTTACGTAATCCATCCCCAGGTTAGTCTCTCACATTAATCTAAACGGAGGGTGAAAATACAGGTTTTCACTGGGCCCTCTCACTGCCCAAACTAATTTCCAAATATAAAACTTGAAGACAGGAAAGACACAAACTGAGATACATAAAACATAAAGGTATTTGCAATCCAAGAAATACAGGGACCAAAAGGACAAACACATTAAAACCAGTCAGACGGCATTATAAGTGATCCTGGTGCCAAAGCAAATATTCAATGAAGTCAAAAAGTCAAAGACTAAGTTATTAAGCTTTGAAGAAGTCAGCCAGAATCCTCAGGGCCCACAGATATCTTCAGATGCAGAATGAAGGGAAATATCTTGGGAGATCAGTGGCGCACCACTATGACTGCGGCCAGGCCAGCCCTCCGAATGACCACCCTGCAAGTCTAGGGAAGAGGAGCAGAACACTGGACCACTGACTGTCCCCTCCCCAACTCTGTGGGAGCCCAAAACCCTGAAATCCCCAGTAGCCCACAATTCTAGGAATAAGCACGAGCAAAGTCAGAATCAAAAGGCACCATAAAGACAATCCAGGGTTGCTAGAAAGTAAAAGAATATGGAGCAGTCCAATTTGAACAGCTCCTTTACCAGGGCACAGAATTCCAGATAAATCTCTGAAAAGCAGATCCAATGGGACACGTCTTCTTTACTTCAACAACAATCCTTGCTCAACACAGTCCCAAAAGTCAGGAAAAGCTACTTCAAAGGCATTCCAATAATTCCACAATTGGACCCAGGCTGCCAACTCCCACTCCAAATAAGCCAGTGCTCTGGTCACAGAAGCCAAAACAAAACACCGCTGATGCAGTTAGGCATAGCACTCACTCCAGCACAAATCCCACAAGCAGTCTGATGGTCCGCGTCCACAGTGGCGATTCACGCCACCAATCTGGAGGGTTAAACCAATGGGACCATCTCAGTGCCATACGAGGGGACGAAACCCACTCCTCACTGCAGCACTCTAGTTGCAAAGCATTATAGTGTCAGTGGCTCAGTAGGTAGCACACTCGCCTCTGAGGCCGGAGATCAGAGTGCTGTGGGTTCAGTTCCCACATCTGTGCCAGGTTAATCCCAATACTGACACTGTAGTGCAGCATGAGAGGGTGCTGCACTTCTCAGGTGCTGTCTTTCAGATGAGACGTTAAACCGAGGTCCTATCTGCCTGGATTGGTGGTTATTCAGGTGGATGTTAAAGATCCCATGGCACTTATTGAAAAGAGTAGGGAATTTTTATTGGAAAACAATATAAGAAAACAAAAACTCAAGACAAATCATGAAAGACTTACATCATAATACATACGAGCAGAAAATAAAACAACCATATCTGCTATACAGGTTAAAACAGAAGCAGAAAAAACAGAAAACAGTACGAAAACGAAGTCCCACAACTCCACCCCCTCAGAAAAAATCATTCAAGTAACCCTTCAAATAAAATTAAAGGTAACGCTCTCCACCAAAATGCCACTAAAGGTGCAGGTAAAGTTTGTTTTTCTGAACAGTAAATACTAGAAACTTCCTTCCTGATGTGCTCCTTAGATCAGTCAAAGAAACTACTTTTGTTGCAACACAAACATACATCGGTTGTGCCAGATACACCATTTGCAGACTGCAAACAGAACCATAATGTTCAGGAAAAATGTTTTCCAACCAGGTCCAAATTCCACATAAACTAACTCTGAATACGTTAAAGCAGAGAACAAAAGGTAAACCCCATGACTGACTCAGCTGAGTCCACAGTACAGCAATATATGGACAATCAAAAACAGGTGCGACATAGATTCAAGCGTACATATATATGTGTCCCAAACACAATACCTTTCTGATAATTGCTTGTGCGCTTGGTTTCCTTAACATTTAATTTGTTGTGACAACACAACCACAGGGTATCCACATTTTCTCCAGAATCTTGCTTTTCCAACAATTGTTTTGTTGAACAGTGAGTATCACAGGGTACATCAAAACAAGGCAACACCAAGAACATGGTTTGCAGTATGGAGGAATATAAGAGCTTTCTATGCTGTAGCAAATCTACATCATGAGACACTTTCCACAATTTAACTTTTTAAAGATTTCAATGAGGTATCCAGGCGTCCGGTTGGAATTCTGGTAAATGGTTTCACACAGGGGCTTGCCATTTATCCAAAAATACAGGAGCGGGAAAAAAGCTAAGGCCCAACAATCCGTCCAGTTGACTATACTTGGAAAAATATTAGAATGGACAAAATGGAAAAATAAAACAGCACCGGGTTTACTATCTGAAGACCGCCCTGTTTAATAGGCCAGTAAGTGATGGATCTCTTCACAGGGTTTAGTCTACTACCCCAAAGCAACTGGAAAAACAAATTATAAAGACAAGCCTCAAGATGGAAGGAAGGGAAAAATATAACTAATCAATAAAAATATAGGCAAAATGCAAGTTTTAAGCAGAAAAATCCGTTTCTTATGGGACACAGGGAACCACTTCCAGCGAACAATTTTGGATTCAGCTACTTCCATAGATGAAATCCAGTTACATACCGCCGCATCAGGTGGGCCAGAAATAAGCCCCAAAATACAAATTTTCTGAGAATGAACACTAATCCCTCAATATCCGGAGATACCATCTGTGGGGAAGATGGACTGCACAACCCACTCTCTTCTGTGTATTTAACTCGGATCCAGAAATTAGGGAGAAGAATGGATGATCTCAATTGCCCTCTCACCAGATGCTTGATCTGCTACTAGAATGCAAATGTCATCTGCATAAGCAAGAGCACTAGAAATACGAGATCTGGTTTTACAGAGATATGTCTAATGGTCCACTCCATTCAATTTCCGGAGCAGAGGATTAATAGAAAAACGTACAACAGGGGACTTAAAGGACATCCCTGGCGTACCCTCTAATAATAGAGATATGGGGGCCTTGCAATCCGTTAACCAACGACGTTGTGCAGGCAGACCGATACAAATTCTTAATCCAACTCAGCAATTCTTCAGGTACCCCATACTTTGCCAGCACTGCAAATAAATAATTATGTGGAACCTGGTCAAAAGCCTTAGTCTGATCTAAACTAAGAACATATCCTTGTGTGGCACTCCCATCAAATACTTCCCAAAATTTTCAAATTGGAGAGCATAGAACAACTTGAATCGCACAAGTCTGCATAGAATAAATTATCTGGGCAGCAATCTGTGAGGGTCTATTGAGACAATCTTACACAAGATCTTACAGTCGGAATTTAACAAACTAATAGGATGCCAGTTGTCCAACTTGTCTTTATCATTTTTCTGTTTATACAAAAATCAAATAACTATCAGAAAATGCAAGGAATAGGCAAGAAGCCTTGTAAGATGACATTATATATCTTCGTTAAATATGGTAACAATAAAGGTTTAGCTTTTTATAAAATTCATTGGGAATGCCATCTGGACCAGGGGTGGCGGTAGTTTTCAAATGGCTAATAACCGAGTCCACTTCAGCATTAGTAATGGGCTGACTTGAAACCTTAATACACTCCGGGGACAAGGTAGGAACTTCTAAGGAACCCAAAACCCGTCCCAGGCATCTGGCTCATAAGCATGTCCATATAAAGACCGAGCATGGAATAAAACCTTCAAAATGTTCTGATCATCAATAATCCGGTGCCATAATGGGAGATCAAAGAGGGCATGTATTTAGACACAACCTGTTGGTGGCTATTATCATAGGGATTAACTACTTTAGCAGATCCCTTTCTCCACACTTTTGTGCAAAAACAGCGATGTCGTCCTCTCATACTGAGAGGAACACATCTCAGTTTTAACCTGCCAGATCAGTGCCGAATAATCCAGGCCCCATTCAGTTTGCCAGGACATTAATCTTTGTAATTGGTGCTGGCACTTAAGGTACTGAAATAATGATCCGAGGATTTTGTTTAGAAAATCGTTTTCAAAATTGTTTAATAACAGCTTTAGTATCCTGCCACCAAAAGGCTGGGTTATCGTATACGTCAAATACTGAAACCTTGCCTTGGAGAAGCCCATACAATTCCTGCCACCACCTTCCTCCCCAAAACAGATATATTCATCTTCCAGAATGTATGAGACACAGATTTGTTACTGGGACAACGATGTGCAACAATAACACACAATGATTCGAAAACTCACATGGCAGAACCAAATACTGGACATCAGTCAACCAATGAGAAAGAAAAAGTAATCAATCCATGCGTAAATCTGCCCCAGTGAAAAGTGTGTTCAAGGATTACACCAAAAGAAGCCCCATCACGTAAGTCAGCAGTAACATACAAAGTGTTAAGGAAGTTAGAATCTGAATATAATTTTGGATAACTCCAGTTTTGTCAGACAAGGCCAAAATACAGTTAAAATCCCCTCCAAAACAACCAATTTGGATGAATGGAGAAACAACTGGATAGTTTTAAGGTCTGACTCCGCTGAGTTTTAAGTTGAGGGTTATAAATATTAATAAACCGCCATTCTTGTTGGTGGAGAGCGACATCTAAAATAAGCACCCGACCCTAAATTAAATCAATTAGTCTGGTAACATGAATGTCACCCCTTCACCAGTATCCCTACTCCAGACACACATCCTCAGCCAAGGACCAAAAGACAGACCATCCCTCCAATCCCTGGAGGCCTGTCCAATCTCTCTCAAAGAATGGAGCCTAGTGTCCTGTAAAAATAATATGTAAAGGCAAGGACAAAGGAAGGAAAAAATAGCCCATTTCTGTTTGACATTTTAAGGTTATTAGCATTTAAGCTACCAAAAGATAAGACATCCCCATATCAGACATAGGTAAAATCAAGATATTTTCTACCTCGACCCTTGTCTGGAGATTTCAACTTACAATGTTTTTCTTATTAAGCTGGATGTCCCCAGAAACCTGCTCAGAATTAGTCAACGTCTCAAACTGGGAAGATGCAACAGAGGAGGCATCCGAATCTTCCTCAGTATCCACCGCCTGCTTCGTCTAGTTAAAATAGCAAAACGTTTTTTACTACCACATCAGTGGGGAGATACAGAAGGCAGGGGAACTCTTTCAGAAGAGAGCTCCTTGTCAGCCACCTGTTCCCCACCAGGACCCAATCTGTATCAACAGGGGTGGCACATCGTCTTTAACACAGGGTAGAGCCGAAGTGCTAGGGGCTGGGGCTGCTCCTTGGCAACATCTGGGTAGAAGCAGTATCAGGAGGTAGTAATCCAATTCCCCAGACACTAAGTCTGGACTAGACGTGAGTACTGTCAGGGTGGTGGCTCCAACCCCAGGTCAATCCATGAAGAAGCGGAGCAGAGGGGAGGGACCACTGCAGAAGCAAAAGGCCGAAACTGGGGCTTAGCCTGAGCAGATCTTTGGGCCTGAGTTACAGTTTCATTCTGAGAATCAGCAGGCCTTGCTGGATTATTATGGAAGCCCATGGACAATCTTTAAAGGTGTGAGGTTGTAGCACAAATTGCAATAGGATGGTGAGGGGCAATTCAGACTCACATAGCCAGAACTAAAACATGAGGAGCATTTAAATTGGTCACAAGCACTACTTAGATAGGTGGGCCCACACGAAAACAAGATTTTGGTTGTCCTGGTAAAATACAAAACCCCTATCCCTACCTAGATAAAAACAACTTGGTAAGTGCTGTATACTCCCATTAACAATTGGCAATTTTACCTGAAGCTTCCACCCCCGTCAAAAACGTCAGAGTCAATGATGGGATCAGGTAAACCCAACACTGTGCATTTAGTAGATAACCACCGTACAATGTCCTCTATTGCCAACCCTCATTTTAAACAAAACAGTAAAATTCTTAATAGTTGGTTCGTAAGGAATAGCAAAAAGGGGACCATAATGGAGTATGACGGACAGCCTGATAACGATGCCAAAAAGCATCTAACCCTAAGGCAGTTTTAAAGCTGACATCAAAATAATTATCACCAGACGTATGGATTAAGGCATGTATCTCAGAGAGCAAATTGCAAACTGGATTTAATCAATGTATTCCCCACATAGAGCGATCTGAAATGTGTCCAGCCCACCCCTATATCGAGCCGGACAGCATACGCCCTGCCTGCTCGGGGGATGAAAGAGCCTGCAAAGTTTTACGCGCTGAGGGCCAACAGATGGTCCAGGTGCTGAAGTAGCAAAGTCAGCGTTCCTACCCTGATGGAAGCATTCGTGAGGTGGAGGCCTAAGGGTCATACAAAGCACACCTGCTCGAAGAGCTTCCCTAGCCCCCACCATGTCTATAGGAGACGACTAGGCAGAGGCAAATGAGAAACCACAGCAGATAAAATAGGGCCTTAGGCACATCCCCAACACTAGGCCTTGTCATGAAAGTAGGCAAAGTTTTATGCATCAGTGACCCATGTTCACAACCCTGCACCCCTCCAGCCTGCCAGGACGGGGCTGGGAAAGACTAAGCCTGAGGGGACCTCCAGAGGGTCTGAAATATCCAGTAAGTCACCTTTAGGAATGGGGCCAGGTCGGCAGGGAGGTCCAGGAATCATCTAATGGGGACTTCTCCCACCCTGCGTCCTGAAGAGCTGCAGCAATAGTTAACCCTGAGGCAGATAGGTGGGAATCAAACCCACGACCAGGGGCCTGTGCGGAAAGACCCGGCGTGACTTGCTGATGGGGTCCCTGTAATCCACTCTCCGCATAACAGGGACATGTACAGTACCTGAGTGTTGTGCTGTCGGGTCTCCGATTGTCCTGTAGAAACAGACCTGTGAATATCAGCCCGAAGTGAAATCGATCTCCTTTCCGTCGCGCTCCACACCTGGAGACAAAGCACCAGATCCTGCTGCGGTATGGAGGAGCCAGGAGACTCCTGGCACTCGCAAAGAAGTGAAACACTGCCAGTCTCCCTGCTGCCAGTAGCCCAGACACCTTTGCACTGGCACCCCAACTGCTTCTGCATTCTCTCCCGGCTCCAGAATGCACTGCAGCATCCTGTCAGACCACGCCACGCCGTGACTGACAGGACTCGAGGGAACCGGGCAAAGCAAAGCCCCATCTGCACAATCCATGAGGAAGCCTGCACACAAGCCACTGAAATCCTAAAGGAGCAGCCAAATCCTCCAAAGGAACCAAATCCCACTTTGCCATAATTTCGGTTTCGCTACCTGAGGTAAGGGAACGATCCTCATACAAGACTCTTCCTGTGTCCCGCCATAGCGGAGCTTCTCGGTATTCCTCTGGTCCTTTCAATGACTGTCTTCTGTGGAACAGAGATAGGGAGGAGACCAACTCCCCTATCTCCAAGACATCCTCCTGCTCTGAGTCCGAGCACAAGTGGCCATCTCAGCGGCCGGTCCGCCTACTGGCCACAATGCAGCAGCAGAGTAGGGAATTTCCGCGTGTCCTGGCCAAATTTCCTCATTCACTAAAATTACCACCAACAGCTTAATCTGGTTCAAATTCAATTGCTTACCATCTGTATCTCCTCCCAGTCGCCCTGAAAAGGCACTTCTAGGCCCAGTGGGCTTACTGGGTCAACAAAATTCAACAAACAAACAAACAAAACCAAAGCAGAAAAGCAGGAGAAGCCTAAAGATCCCAATTAAAAAATAATGATCAGGACCCGACTAAAGCAGTAGAAGACAAGTCCCAAAATAGCAGGCAATAGCAGGCAGGACCTGATTAAAGTCCCGACTAAGAAGAAAGTGAGCAGGACATTAGCCAACCAGCATTTACTGACCGGAAATGAAAACAACCAAAATAAATCACGCTGTACTGCTATGCCGTCTGATACACTTGTCCCAATTTATGAAAACAGTAGGATTGCGATAAACTAAAATAAATAAAATAAAGAGATAAAACTGCAGAACTGCAGAGCTGCAGAACTACAATGATGCCTGGCCCAGCGTGGCCACCATCTTGAGCTTCATAACATAGTCCATATAAACTATTTTCTACCACATGTTCATATACTTTGGATGTAACCATGTAGTGGGGTACTCCTGCTGTTCTGACATGGTGCGGTTGGACTGTATTATTGTGTTCACATGATAAAATGCAGTGTATGACTCTGCACAATGATCAGTACCCAACTGTGTAGGCCAAGGTTGCAATGTATAATGTACTGTAGCTTTAGCATGCCTGGTCTAGTGGATAAATAATGTGTTATTTATATTCTATGAAGAATAACAAAATGAGAAAGCAGTACATATAACAAAGAAAAGAATAAGCAGTATATCAACATGAGAAAAATGACTTGTTCCATTATTTTACTCTTCCACAACAGTGTGTAATACAACAGTCTGCACATGCAGCAGAAAGCACCACAGGCCAATGCTTATTAAAAACACAGGTGATACAATACAAAGAGTATCACTTAATACTGTGTCAAAACCAGGAAGCTTCACCATTCTGTTGGCTTTAGGATGCAGAGAAACTGATTCACTGACTGCTAAAACCACCAGAATGGCACTGATTGGTCTGTATTTTCAAAATGTTCTTGGAAAATACTAAAGGTCAACATCCAACACTCCCACTTCTAAAATGCAGCAGGACCATTGGACTACACTTATTAAAAAAAAACAGAACAGTGTGGAGCGATACACTATTATTCTAGCCATATTGGTCCTTGGAAAACAAGAGATGCTGGAAGGTTTGAAATTACTGATGGGCAAAAGTATTTTTCCGTGGCAGTGGAACTTGGCAAAATTTTGCAACTTTCGTGGAAGTTTTCAAATTTCCATCTGCTGTGGAATGGAAAAGTTCCTGAGGTTTTTGGATAATTTCACCCATTTCCACTCTCCTAGAGGTGGAAAAAGGAAAAAGTCCTGTTTGGTGTCCAGAGCTGCCCCTCCCCCAAGCCTAACCTGAATTTAACATTTAAAATCTCTGGTGGCTAGCAGTCCCTCCTGCCACCCGCTGATCTGCCACATTAAAAAAAAGCCCAGCTGCTAGTGCCCAAGTAATCCCAGGTGGCTTGCGGTCCATCCCGCTACCCAATTCCTCACCCCATTTAAAAAAAAGCCCAGCTGCCCAAGTAATTCCTGGTGACTAGCAGTCCCCCCACCGATTACCCACCCAGCCAGTCCAGGGCAACATGCCTGTAGCCCTTTCAGTAACCCAATCCTGATCCCCCACCAACCACTGTATACAGTAAATTACTATTTAAAAAAAATTCTCCCTGGTACTATAGTGACCTGCCCTCCATTTCCCCAATCCCTGAATTAAAATCAATATCCCTAGCTGGCCCGGTGGCACTGGGGTTGAGGTGCTGGATGCCACACCTTGTGCCTTGCTAGTGACCTGTGTTCAGGAACAGACTCAGGTTGTTTGGGGTTGGCCCGGGTAGGTAAGGATTGAGCTTCGAAGAACTGCTCTCCTTCCTCGGGAAGGGGGTTTGTGTTGTGAGCATCAGCACAACAGCAAGAGGGGTTAGGCCACTCTGAGGTGCTTGGCTGGCTCCATGGAGGTGGAGACAGCTGCTGCACCCATTGCAAAGGCAAGGGGAGAAAATTGAGGAAAATACTGGGACCCAGCAGGACCCATGATGGCCCCTATGGGCCTGAGGGTGTATCCAGGCACTGAGGTGGTGACAAAAATGTTGTGATAACAAAATCAGTATCCTATGGAGGTCTAGTGTACCCCCCACCACTGGAGGCAAAGTCCCATCCCATAACTCTGAGAGGGCCACCGGCACAACCTCCTCTCACCTTATAGGCCAGGCCCACTGAGCTGTTAATGAATGAGCATGTGCTTGTACAAGCACATACTCATTCACTAATAGCTCAGTGGTCTAGAGGAGGGCTGTGCCAGTGGCCCCTCTTGAGTTTGGGATGGGGGTGGGTCTGCCTCTACGTGGTGGGGGCTGGGGGTACACTAGACCACCAGGGATACTAATTTTAATTCAGGGATTGGTAAAATTAAGGAGGGTCACTAGACCACCAGGGAAGTAGTTTTTGTTTTAATAGTAATTTAGTTACTGCATATGGCAGTCAGCGGGGATCGGGATGGGGTTACTGAAAGCCTAGGGCTAAGGACATGTTGCCCTGGACTGGCTGGGTGGGTAATCAGGTGGGGGAGGGACTGCTAGCCACCAGGGACTGGGAATTCAATTATTTTTTACATATTGGGCACTTGGGCAGCCATGTAGGGAGGCAGAAATTCCGCTAAAGTTCAGAAATGGATTTCGAACTTTCACAGAAGTAAAGTCTGACTTTCATTTCAATTCCACTGGCAAAAGTTTTTCTGATACCTCTATTTGATATCTTTTATTGGACCAGTAAGTGTCTTGTGCAAAGATGGAATTATACACAAGCTTTCAGGGCATCACAGGTCCCTTCATCAGGTGAATAATAAAACTAAGCAACATAAGCCTTATTTATATCCACTGTGGAGCAATTTATAAAAAATTGAAAAGAATTACTTAAAGGGTAGAATGGCAGGAAGTGTAGTTAGAAAGTGATAAAAGGGACACAGTAAAAGTCTATATAAGTTGTAAAGTAAACAAAGATGTGTGAAAAAACTAGGGGCGGGTAATTAATAGGAACAGGTAAGCTGAAGATAAGGGGTGCTAGAAAGGGTATTAAAAGTGACTAGACAGGAACACAGATAAAAAGATCTGTGATACAAGGAGTTGAAGTAGGCAGAAAGGGTACAACAGGTAGAAAGTGTGTGTAGAAATGCATGGAAGCTTTGAAGTTAGAAGAAATAAAACGACAAAGGCCCAGATAAACAGAGTATGAGGTTAATATATACGTGTGAGGTGTGCGAGTGATACAATACGTAACAGTATGACTTAATACTGTAGGAGGTAGTGAAACTGATTCACCACCTGCTAAAAGCCACCAGAACAGCACTGTTTGGATAGCATTTTCAAAATTTGTCTTGGAAACACAAAAGGTCAACATCTAACAACCCCACAGAATAAACAGAGACTTCAAAATGAAACATTGTCATCATTCTGTTGACATTTAGGATGCTGTGAAACATCTTCATAGCCTGCTAAAAGTCATCAAGATGTACCGCTTGGCTTCAATTTTAATTTTCTTTCAGGGACCACGCCTATAGGCTGAAAATCTTCAAACAAAAAAAGCCATTGGTCACAAAAGTCAGTGGACAAAATGTTCATGCCAAGCTGTAGTGCAAAAACATTTTATTGCATCATGCAGATAAAAGAGCAGCACATGCAGTGAAAACCCTGACCTCAGCATTTTGCAAAAAGTGCTTTGTCAAATGTGAACTACCTCACCTGATATTGCATTCTCTATCTATTGTACATTATATATATTGTGCAAATACTATGATATGCTATATATACCCTCAATATAAAATGCATAATGTTACCTTATGCAAATTAGGATCACTATCCTACTCTCTTTATTCCTATTATGTAGTCATAGATATATTAATCTTTTTTTCTTTTCTGACATGATATGCCTTTATTCAGTTAAACTTGTTATAAATTCTTACATACCCATAATTATTTTAGAACATTTAATTATAATAACATAGAATATTCTTGTTATTAGCTTTACACTTTCACTTTTATTTTTATTGTTAAAGTTATATTTTTTTTTTCTACTTATTTTAGACTTATATATAATTAATATATTTACACTGTAATCTACTGGTCAGGATGTTTCTGCATAACCAATCTAGTGATGTGACAATTATACTGACCTTAATATATACTGCCAATAACTGTACTGACGATATGTCAATATACGGTCTTCTTCTAACAAATCACTGAATTCGGAAATGTTTAACTTTATATGTCCCCATTAGAATTTTAATAAATCATTATATGTATAATTGTCACAACTCTCACCTTCACTGCATAATAAATAGTACACCCACTAGTAAACAATATTTACTATTATCTTAATTTCTAGACTTTACCCCTTCTCACCCCTTCCAAGGTAGCAATTAGCTATTCCTAGGCTATTGATCTCAACTATATTAGTCTATTATCTATGATGCTGGATTCAATGATGTTTCTTGAACTTTGTCAGACTTAATTGATAAGGTCAACAAAACTTTATTTCCCACTTAGAGGCCTTGTATTTATTACCACGATTTGTATTGTTACACATTTTTGTTATATATTCTGCCCTTGGGAGCCAACAACCTTTTTCCTTTTAAAGCTTAGCTACGTCCTAGAGAACTGAGAAGTGGTCTTGGTCCTTCCTTACCCTCTTTTTTTATTCCTTCTTTCCTCCCTTTTTCCCTATACTAGACCGACCTTTACTTCTCAGTCCATTTTAGATGATACCTACTTTATCTTGTTATTATATAATCTTTATATATAGTTATATAATTACTATATTGTTAGAAGTGAGCTGCATGAAATATGTACAACTGATGCTTATTTACTTCTCTTTTTAATTTCTACTTATAGCTCTGCCAGCAATTTATTCTTTGGATATATTTACCATATGCTGATGTCTATATCTTCATCCCATTACTATGGTGTATTTGAGCCACCTTTACTATTCCACTTCCTATTAATATATTTTGTACATGACAGTTAATATTTCATTATGTACTTGGAATGTCAGAGGGCTCAACACACCAATTAAACGTAAACAAGTATTTAACCACCTTAAAACATAAAATTCAAATTGCTTTATTACAAGAAACTAAACTGTTGGATGAAGATAATTTTAGACTAAAAAGTAACTGGGTAGGTCAAGCATTTTCAGCCTCTGCCACATCCAAAAGAGAGGAGTTGCGATACTGATTCATAAAAACTTGAAATGGACACCTACTACTATTCAGAAAGATTCTGATGGTAGATGGCTTATTATAACCTTCGATACCCCTTAGGCCTATAACTGTTGTTAACATTTATGCCCCTAACTCCACGATCCTTTATTTTTTCAAAACCTTTTACATACATTAATTTCATCAAATCTAGTGAACTCCCTTTACTGATTGGTGGAGACTTTAATCTCACCTTGATATACATATGGACAGGAGCAATGGCTCCTTAGATAGTCATCCTAGAAGCTCTGCTATGGTATCCCAAATAATGCAAGATCTCGGATTATCCGATATATGGAGAACTCTCCATCCCAGAGATAGGAATACACTTTTATTCTTCTTGACACCAAACTTACAGTATAATCGACTATTTGTTGACATCTCCTTCAATTACTGCTAATACAATCGACACTGAGATTCTACCCTTAATTATATCTGATCATTCTCCTGTTAAATTTTTGTTTACTTGGGGCTCTTCCTCCACCAAACCTCCTTTATATGCGTTTAGACCCCTCTTGTTAAGGGACCCAGAATTTTGCCCTGGATTAAATAACAAATAAATGAATGTATGTCATTCAATGACCCTACATACACTTCTATGGGCATTACCTGGGAAACACTTAAAGCCACATTACATGGTAAAATAATTGGATTTGCGACTCATAGAAGGAAACTTAGAGACAACAAATTAATAATCTTGAAAAATTACTTAAACAAAACAAACTGATTATCTAAATAGTCCTAAACCCGATCCCTCCTCACCCTTACATTACAGAATTTTACAACTACGTATGCAAATCAACGAACTTATTTCTAGAAAACAGAATTGGCATTATTAAGAATAAAGCATAAATTCTGGGAAGGAGGAGAAAAGGCAGCAAACTTCTCTTACAGACTTAGAATGCAGCAAGTGGAACGATATATCACTGCTCTAAAAGACCATTCAGGGAATATCTGCACCAGTGAACACTCTATTAACAATATTATGACAACCTTTTATAAAAATCTCTACTCCTCTCTCCCATTATAAATTCTTCAGACATTTCTCTTTTTAGATAAGCTTGTTTTCCCCGTATATCAGAAG
Source organism: Neoceratodus forsteri (assembly GCA_016271365.2). NCBI lineage: Eukaryota > Metazoa > Chordata > Ceratodontiformes > Ceratodontidae > Neoceratodus > Neoceratodus forsteri. Next base: position 564,032,646 of record CM057458.1, read on the forward strand.
AAGCTATACATTCTTTAAATGCACCACTTACCATAGAAGAAGTAAAGAAGGCTATTTCTTCTCTAAAATCCGTCGCTCTTCAGGTGGACACGGTTTCCTGTTGATTTTATAAGATTCTGGCTGATCAATTAGCCCCCTGTTATGTAACATTTTTCAAGAATCCACAAAATTGAAAGTTACCAAATACGATGACTGACGCTATCATAACAGTTATTCCAAAAGAGAAAGATTCTACCATCCCAGCCAATTATCGTCCCATATCACTACTTAACACTGACGGTAAGATTTTTCTAAAATTTTAACCATCCGTCTAGAACCATTCATATCTAAGTTAATTCATAGATCCCAAACTGGTTTCATCAAAGGAAGAATGGGTTCAGATCATTTCGTTCTTTAATTAATCTAATACATAAAGCAAAATCTCTTCCCTCCCTGCAGTCGCCATCTCTATAGACTTTGAAAAGCATTTGATTCATTAAGCTGGAACTTTCTTTATCTGGTGCTATCTCGCCTCGCCTTCCGACTATTTTTGTTCCTGGATTCAACTTATTTACACTCAACCTCATGCAAGTGTGCTTACTAATTTATACTATCTCAGTCATTCAAACTAGAAAGAGGTACGCGACAAGGCTGCCCTTTATCTCCATCTCTTTTATTCTGGCTCTTGAAGCTCTCGCTATCTCCCTTAGACAAAACAGTGATATAAAAGGTATCTCTATTGGTCATAGACAATATACTTCATTATCATATGCGGATGATATGCTTATACTATTAGAAGACTTTGAATTATCCCAACAACCTCTTTATAATTTACTTAACCGCTTTCTACACTTTCCGGGATCAATGTCAACTATCAAAAACTGAAATACTCCCATTAAGCGATCATTGTGATACTCTCACAAACGCTCATCTCAATTTCGATGGGCATCACAAAGTATCACTTATTTAGGCATTAAAATATCATCTGATTTGAATAAGATCTGGGATCTAAATATACAACCATTATTAATCAACATCAAAACTAATCTAGATAGATGGAAAAGTCTCAATTTATCTTTTCCTGGTAAAATATCTGCAATTAAAATGAGTATCACACCAAAAATTCTTTACTTATTTGCTTGTATCCCACTTAAAATTCCCTCCCATTTTCTATACAAAATTGATAAATTGATGGGGAACTTCTTATGGGAAGGACATGTACCTAGGTTCAGTCGCATTAAATTAAGATCTCATTGGACTCACGGAGGCTTGGTTTACCCTGGTTTACTGCATATTTTTGGGCATTTAGAGCTTCACAAACGGTCAAATGGTTTTCAAACCCGATTGCAATGTTCCCTTATGGTATGATATGGAAACATCGTTATCTTCTGGTCTAACCCCTAATTCTTTCATTTATTTCACTTCCGTATCTAAATTTAAGAAAAATCCTGTTATTAATTCATCGATATATTATTGGCTTAAAATGCACAAATGGCTTAACATTGACCGGCACCTATACATTATACACCTATTTGGGAAATCCAAAGCTTACATTGGAGAATAAACCAATATATTGCAAACCTTGGGCACAAAAAAACATTTTCTTTTTAGTGACCTTTTAATGGATAACAGCAATACCCTAGATACCTTTTGTAACTTACAAGCCAAATGGAACATCCCCAAAACAGAATTTTGGAAATACCTACAAATCAGATCTGCCATAACTCCTTTTACCCAAAAACCCTACAGTTCACTGCAAACTCATCCACATATTAACAAATGGATTAATACTCCTCATAGTTTAACCAGTATTATTTATAAATTAATTAGAGATAAGCTCCCAAATCAGTCTCTTTCGACCAGAGACAAATGGAACCGGATACTTAATACTGATATATCCGATTGCCATTGGAACAAATGTTGGAAACTCTGCCATGACTCGTTCAAGGATGCACAAAGCAGATTAATACAATGTAAAATCTTACACCTTTGGTATAAAACTCCAGCTCATTTGTATAAGATTGGTTTACTACCCAATAATAACTGTTGGCGTTGCAATGCTCCTAATGGAGACATTCTACATATACTATGGTCATGTAAATCCATTTCTAACTTATGGCAAACTATTCATCAATTTGCTACCAAAATCATTGGCAGTGTTATTCCATTTGATCCTAAACTATATATTCTAGGTATCATTGATAACAATATAACTTTAACAAAATATCAGCATAAATGGCTTCAGATACTGTTCATGCAAGTCAAAAGTTTGATCTTAATTCATTGGAAATCTCATTTAACCCCCAATCTGACTGATATTTTAAATCACCTAACTCGCATCTCCTCTCTTGAAAGAATCTCTTATCTAACTACTGACAGACTCAATGAGTATTATCTTTGCTGGCAGAGCTATTTGAATTTTCTTCAATCTTAAAAACATTTACATATAATAATCTTTTTTTTTTTTTTTTTTAAGTTTCATATCTGATTTCTCACTGCTACATATTTGCAGCTCTTCTCTCTGTTGTTTGATGTTTGTGATTATTACTGAAAAACCTTTCTTTTTTTTTATTATCTAATTCCTTTAACTTTGTGTAGTACGGTCAATATTACATACTATCAGGAGTCAATATATTATATAGCTTTACTATAATCTTGTAATATATAACATTTCTATCAGGTTACCTTTTCTTTATTATTATATATTACACTACAGATCTTAATATGTATAATTCTTTTAGTGCTGTACTATGCCATGTTTAATAGTTTCAATAAAAAGATTAACTGTAAAAGAAATGTGAACTACAACTGTTCAAAGTGCTTTCACAGTGCTGTACACCTCGTGAATATATACCTTGTGCTCACCAACACTAATAAAGCGTTAATTTACTAAACTGGCCCACAATGAAGATCCACTCTCTGATTGAGGACCGTCATGCTGCTAGAACGACTACTTCTGTATGACAAAAGGTAACTGAATGGTTACCACACAGTAGTTGCCAGTTCCAACAGCAAGTCGCATCCTTGATTGGAGTGTGGATCTTCACTATGAGTCAGTTAAACGAGTGAGTGTGAGGAGTCAAGGGAGTGAGGTTGTGGGAGTGCAGTGGGAGGTCGGGTGGGGGTGTGGGTGCAGGTCGTTGGTGGATTTTATTTTCAGGTTAAAAAAATCAGCGAGGACCATTTTCTCATTTGCAGGTGAGAGTTACATGGAAGGGTGGGGCTGCCACTAGCCACTAGTGTGGGATATTATTATAACAAATTTGGGGATTGGAGGGTGGAGGTGCCACTAGACACCAGGGATATACTTTTGGGGGTATTACTTATTTAGTACAATTAGAGGGTACCACTCGGCAGCAGATAAATATATATTTAAAATGTATACAGATAGCAGGGTGAGGGTGTCACTAGACAACAGGGATATACAATTTGTTAGGGGTAGAAATTGGAGGGTGGGGTACCACTGACACCAGATCTAATACACTTACAGCTAATGAGGAACTGGCCACAATGGAAGGATGGGGTACCACTGAACACCAGTGAGAAAATAGTAAAATACATATGGAAATTGGGGGTGGGGTGCCACTAGACACAGGGTTATTCATTTAAAATTAATGGGAAACTGGGCACAGTTGTTAGCTGGGGGTGGTGTTCCACTGGATACCAGAGAATAGACAAATGTATTTTTCTAAAACAATATATGATCAACTTATGTATACATAGGAGTGCAGGGTCCAAAGAACCCTACGCTTCCACAGCCAAATAAGGATACAATTATACTATCTCAAAAGTAAGGAGATAAATTGAAAAAAACTTTGTTAATGCTCCAGTTAGGGTCAAAGTGACAAAAGTTGGGAAATGTGACATTAGGTAGGTAAGGTAGGTAAAGATTAATTTTTATACAGGATATAGATTTTGTTTCACATCTTTAGGCAGAAGCCTTTTTCCAAGATGGTCCTGATGATTTTTAAACTTTAAAATCACATCAGATATAAATACATTTACAACATTCACAAATGATTCCCAATTTCATAGAAAAATACATTCATAATTCTTATAAACAAATGCAATTCACCAGTCTCATTAAAGAGCTGCTTCCATAATGTCATATCCCTACCTCTATTTGATACTGTTCTGTCCCTTATGGAGACTGCAGTGCTTGATTTTGATCACCGAACTTCTAAATGTGTTTATTTTCAATTTTATTTGAACCACTGTCAATGCATGTTCATGCGGCTGCCCTGTGTCTTGGCTCCGATCGGTAGGCGTTGACGTCATGTCGGGTAATCTCTTGCTACTGTGTTAGCGGAATTTGGACAGTCTTTCCCTTGCTATTTCTAGCGTTGCTGTTCTGCTTTTTATTCATGATGCAGAGCTAATAGTTATGCTCTTATGGTTTTGCTGACACCATCAGCATATGCTGAAATATTATGCATTGTGCAGATGTCATAGAAACATAGAATTTGATGGCAGATAAGGACCGCTGGCCCACCTAATCTGCTCATTTTCCTACCTGATGGATAAGCTGCAGATTCTAGTTAATAAACAGCTTACTTCCTCCTACCCCACTAGAATTGTCTTATGCCTGTCCCATGCATTCTTGAATTCTCCACTGTTCCTGACTCACAACCTCCTCAGAAAGGTTGTTTCATGCATCCACAACCCTCTCTGTGAAAAATACTTTCTAACATTACCTCTGAGCCGTCCCCTCCATCTTCAAATTGTGCCCCTTGTTCTTGCACCTCTTCTTCTGAAAGATAATACCAGCTTGTACTTTGTTAATTCCTTGAGATACTTGAAAGTTTCTATCATGTCCCCCCTCTCCCTCCTTTCCACAAGGGTATATATATTAAGCTGCTTTAGTCTCTCCTCGTATGTCTTCTGGTGCAGATCCTGCACCATTTTGGTGCCCTCCTCTGAACAGCCTCTACTCTGTCTTTGTGGAGATGGGGTCTCCAGAATTGAACGCAGTACTCAGATGGGGTCTCACTAAGTGTCTGTACAGAGGGATAACAACTTCTTGTTTTCTACTATTGATGCCTCTCCCTATGCATCCCAGTATTCCCTCAGCCCTCCTTACTGCCTTCTCACATTGCTTGCCCACCTTTAGGTCATCTGATATAATTACTCCTAGGTCTCTTTCAATTTTGTTGTTATTAACTCACCCCCATTGTGTACTCTTCCCTGGGTTTTTGTTTCCCAGATGCATTACCTATTGTCATTTGATTTGTCTAGCTTTGTGCCTGTGACTGCTGCCATGTAGTAGTCTGTGTCTGGACTTTCACTTCCACGAGTTGTGAGATATCAGCCTTCTGTCTTTACTGGATACATTAGTCAATCCCTATATGACATGTGCAGTTTTTATTATTATGTTATGGTTGCTTGTAAAATGGTTTTTCAGGCATATGTACCACTGTTTTGGACAGCTGAACTCATGTAGTGACGTTTTGTTGATGTTTTGTGTGGTTCCCCTGCATACCATTTAGTTTTGATGCACTATAGGGTTCTGTTTGCACCACCTCTGGGTTTGGTTGTTCAGTGTGCTGTGGCTGTGCATGATTATTCATATTATGAATGAGGAGCCACATAATATGCAATCACTACTTGAATTCAGATTGCTCAATATACTGTACATATATACTGAATATAATTTATTTATTTATTGAGTACTTGGATAATACCTGTGAGCAGATGCTTGTTGAAAGGTTCCACATCAGATGCATTAGACAACAAGGTACAATACTGTGCACAAATATACAAATACTGAGAAAAATATTCATGGAGGTTACAGAAAACAGACATAAAGCACTAGCTATGCTGAGGCATTGTACAATGTATGCCCATGTCAAGAAGATAAACAGACAAGGATAGGGAAGGATACAATGGGAGTGGGAGAGTTAGGCAAGCAGAGCACATAAGACAGGAGAGGATGAGGATAGGAAAAGGTCCAGGGGCAAGGGACAGAGCAGGGGGTAGGGAGGTGGGTGAAGTGCTACGGTTTGACTATCCTGTCATGACAGAAGCAAAGATAAGTGCTAGAGGCAGAGTGTTGCTGCATTCTGAGTCTTAGCGGGGGCACATGCAGCTACTCATATCAAAGAGTTGCTGGCACAGTGAATGTTTAAAGAGCCAATCATTGAGGAGCTAGAGATGTCAGGGGCAGTGCATTTACCCAGAGGGTGCATGATGTAAGAATGCACACTGTGTCATGATAGTACAGCATCTGGGCACTGGAAATTTTGAGTGGCAGAGCTTCTGGTTTGTCTGTTATTCATAGGCAGTGTTATCAGGTTCTGCACTCCTGTTGGAAGCAGATTTAATGTGACTTTTTGGCAAGAAGGCAGGTTTGATACCTGATTATGTCATTCAGTTGAAGCCAGCCAGCCCAAGCATCAAGTTCACAGGTGTGTGTGAGTCTTGGTGCATTTGAGAGTAGTGGCAGGCTTTGTTTAAGGCAACTGAGATCCGTTAGAGTGCTGTTAGTGACAGAATTGTATATGGCCAGCCCATAGGCTATGAGGGAGACATCTTGAGCTGCTGATTGCCAGGTTTAAAGCTTCATGGATTAGACAAATGCCTGTGGTGGTAGAGGATCCCAATTCTGGTATTAATAGCTCTTGCAGTGATATCGATATGTTGCGAGAAGGACAGGAGGAGTTGATTGCAACCCCAGGTATTTGAAATGTGAGATGAGCTCCAGTGCATCACCGCTGTCATTCCTTATTGCCAGGGGTAGGTTTTTGCTTGCTTTGGGCTGTTGAGTAGAACATGGTCTTTGTTTTTTTATAGTACATGACCAGTCTTTGCTCTTTAAACCAGTTTTCTGCCAATGCAAAGCCATTTGGAGATCACTTTCAAGGAGTTCAGGGCGCAGGTTGCTGGTAAAATCACTGTATCACAGCATATAGGATCATGCAGCAGTGGCAGGAGGCCAGGAGAGAATTTAAGAAAACACTGAACAGCAACAGTCCCAGAATGGACCCTTGTGGTACTCCAGATAAGACAGGTTGGCTGTCTGATAGCACTTCCCAATCCTGACTTGCTGGGAGCGGCAGCTCAAGTAACTCCACACTAGTTCACAGTTTCAGATGTGAGTCCAATGTCAGATAGCTGCTTGAGGAGCAGCGCATGATGAACTGTATCAAATGCCTTTGGTAGGTCAATAAAGGCTGCCCCTACAAGGTGGCCTTGGTAAAAGGGATTATGGATGTATTCAGTAAATCAGTAAAGCTGTGATGGTACTGTGGCCACCCCAGAGCCCATGTTGCTGTGGGCATAGGAGTTGGTATTGATTAAAGTATTCCACCATCTGGTCAGCCACAATCCGCTCGAGAGCCCTGTGGAGTGGCGGGATAATGGAAATCGGTCTGTGGTTATTATGTAAGGACCTGTCCCCACTTTTGTGTACAAGGGTTACTGTAGCAGACTTCCATCTTTGGGGAATTAGGAGTGGAAGAGAGAATAGGTTAAGTATTATGGTTAGTGGTCCAAGTATTTCATCCAGTGCTAAGTGAGCAAATTTGAGGTCCAAAGAGTCCCCACTGTGCCTAGATTTTCCAAGGACCTTTTAAGGTATTTCCTAACATCTGCTTCAGAGACCATTTTGAAGCAGAATAGCAGCTTCTTAGGTGGTAGTGCAGATGACTTTGTATTGTCACTTGGGTTGGGGTTATAGAAAAGTCTCTGGGGAGCACACTACTGAGGTCAGTGAAAGCATGATTCAGTGAGTTGGCAATAAGCAGAAGGTCCAAGGTTGGAACCCCTCAACAGTAAGCATAGCAGGGGAGTTTGGGGTCTTTCCTGTGATCTCTTCAAGGTTGGCCCAGAAAGACTTTCTGCTGTTCCATGAGTTAGAGAGGCTTCTTGTAGTATGTACTTTTGCATGGTGGATAGCTTTCATACAGTCGTTGCAGGCCATTTATATCATTGAATGTTTGCTGTAGTCCCCTATGCATATGCTGTTTGCCAGATATGATCTCTTAAGGCAAGTTGTCGGGAGTTCAGGGGTAATCCAGAGGCTAAAAGGCTCTTTTGGATTTTCTTGTAGTAACTGGTGCATGTTTGTCACAGACAGCATTAAATTTTGACACAAAGAGGTCAAATGCGGTGTCCACTTCATTGGATTTATGGAAGTCCGTTCAGTCAAGGAGTTTTAAGTCTGACTTTAGTTGTGGGAGGTGACCTTTCAGTAAAAGTCAGTTTTTATGGTTCTGGTGGGGGGTTTGCAGTAGTTGTTATTCCAGTTGCATTTGACAGAGGAGTGGTCATTCAAAAGTCAGGAAGAATGATGAGATTGGAGATATGAGCAGAATGGTTGGCAGTGCGAGAAGGCATTTTGGTGCCTGGCAAGAGATCAATTTTGTACCTCTCCAAAAAAGAGACTGATTCGGGGCCTTATGGCCCCAGAAGCTCTGAGAGGTTTACATGCTCTGTGGTGAGTTTTGGGGCTTTTGTTGAAGAAAAACATACTTTTGTTACATGTTCCCCACCCCTGAATTCAGGAATATTTTGGGTGGCACACCCCAATCTTGCCCTTGGTTAAGCACTCCCAGTCAGTCCCTAGTGTCCAGTGATACTCCCTTTACCATGCCCCAATTCAAATTCAAGTAGTTCCTGACATCTAACAGTACCTTTCCCCTCACCCTGCTTCAGTCAAGTCAAGCAGTTCCTAGTGTCTGTATTACCCTTCCTCTCCTCTGCCCCACAGGTCATGAGGTCATGCTATTCCTGGTGCCCAGATGTACTTTACCACCCCTTCACCTTACCCCAGAAGATGACCCCACCTAGCATCTGATTCCAGTGGGCCCCCAACAACAGCTGGTAAAATGTTCCTATCTTCTTCTTGGATGACACTGCACTGCTTGCTATCTCAAAATCTGGAGAATCTTTCTTATAAATAATTAAATGTTCTATAGGAATGAAATACATGCAGTGAGCATGTCCTTCATATTTTAAATAAAATTTGCAATGTTTTGTTTTTCAGATGGTGGCAGGTGGCTGAATGAGCTTTGGCTCAGAGCCTGAGGAGGAGGGTGGTCATGGTGTCTGGGCTGGCTACAGTATGATCTTGTCGCCTTCCCACTCCACAATCCACCCCACACACCCAGAGTTAGCAGCAGTGTGAGCCCGTGACTGTCTCATCTAGCTAGCTCTTTTTTTTTATATATGTTATTAATATGTGAGCTGAGCAGTAGGCTGAGCCTGAGCCTGTGAGGAGGGTGACTGGTAGCGGGCACCCTGAGAACAGTGACTCGGAGGCAGAATTATTCAAATGAATCAATCAGGACTCGAGCTGTGGATCACTGGAGGTCCCAGCACAGCCAGCTGGGATGGAGTGGCCACAGCGCCGGGAGTAACTCAGGGTGGGATGCCAGGCAAGTGATAATGACGAACCAATGAGGGGATGCATTGCTACTTGCCACTGCCAGCCAGTCCAGACCCAGTCAGACAGAGTAAATAGTCGGAGTTCAATGGTCACGTGGCGAAACTTTGGCAGCCCTTGAAAAAATTGGATTACTGTCTGGCGAGGGTGAGCCTGGCTGCCTGGAGGAACCAGATTAAATCAATCAAATGTCATTTTAATTTGTTCCAGTCCATCGACGGATGGAAGTGTCGACTTGACACCCGCATCCTATCACAAAGATGAAATAAGGAGGTCGGAGGACATCAGTAATCATCGGAATCAATCAGGCAATCACCCAATAAGAAAAAATTCCCTGCCCCTGTCACTGAGCCATTTTAATCATTTTTCATCAGTATGAAGATAAGTGTTGCTGCCTTGCAAAATAATGCCTTTTATTTACTTGCTTAATTGTTTTAGGTTTGCTTACTGTATCTTGTCTGTTTCCTCTGAGTTCCTTCTCACTCAGCTATCTATCCTCCAGGCTCCTCCGCTCAACTGCCCAGCTAAGTATTTAATTCCACTTTAGTTGTTTATTTTCCTCTCCATCTCTTTACTCTCTCAGCTGCCTGCAGTCAACAACCCACGCACTCAGCGCGACCATGTGACTCCCCACTTGTTGGTCTTTCCACGGTGATGCGCCTGCTAGTCAGATATAGTTACAGTAAAAAAAATAATAAAATTAAAGCTACAGCACAGCTGCTGTCCAATGAATTAGGCAAGGAAACAGGAGCTTGATTTGAAAATGCCCCTCAGAGGCATGCTCCGGGCTAGTGCACCACCCGCCTACCCTTCCTACGGTACTGCTGCATGGTTATGTATTCACTATATGCATGCAATAACTGTAAGATATCAGTTATGCATCACATGCATGTAAAATAATCACAGAAATAAATGTATGTGTTGACATTTATTTTGTTATCGACTAATTTCTTGTGTATTCTCAACACAGATTGTGAGCCAGCATCTTTCTGAACATACAGTGTCTCAAGTCATGCAGTTCAATGCAGACACATCCGCCCATCATGACGACCCATGTGATAAAGATTACAGTGTCATGGAGGTTGAAGCCACTCCAATCACCGTAGTACTGCTGTCCAGGTATCCCTCCTGAACTTCAAGTAATAGTCAATAAGAAGATACGGGTTCATGTTTGTGGTGTAAACAAAGGTAATATGTCTAACATTTAGTTACTGATTAATGTGCAACTATGGGAAGAGTAAGTGGTGGAGCAGCCAGAAGCTCAAATTAATGAGTTACCCTGTGTCTGTTGAGTGTACAGATAGGAAGTTTCATGTAGGTTGTTGGTGGCAAGGGTGCAACAGAGAGAGCCCAGCCAGAAGGGCTGTGCAGTGGAGTAGGAAACAGGCCTGGAAGTGTACAACCCCCCCCAGACACACACACACACACACACACACACACTCCAGCAGCATGACCAGACAGAACAGAGAGTGAGACAAACTGAGGGGACATTGGTGATTATTGTATTGCATATGTAAGCAATATACCATGACAGGGTGGATATATTGGTGAATTTATCACACCTGGTGTGGTTAGGTCAATAGGAGCAGCGAAAGTGACTTAACAACACCAGAAGTTGTTGCTTCACCCATATACCCACTTCCCGTCATGGTATATTGCTATTATATAATGTTTAACTTGATTTCTTGTTTTCAGAGTGATATAAAACTTGGGTATACTGCTTGATTTATCAGTCATGTGATTTGTTTCAAACAATGAGTTACAGGATTTTCATACCCCATTGTATAATTTTTAGTTGACCATACAGCATCACATGTTATAAGTACAATACCCATGACAGAGTGTGAAGTGAATGTAATTAATCAACAATCCAGTTGCTGTGACAAACTCTTCCCGTTGCCTCAAGTTTCACAATGCACATGTGGTTTTGATTAATCTTTCAGTAAATGCACACTCTGAGTTCTGTTATTTCACATATAGCCTGCTTTTCTTGGTATATTCATATGTTTCTATCAATCACAGCCCAAGATTTCATGCATCAAATCTGTTATAGGCATGGGGGCAAAGAGCGTGTAGTAAAAGGCCAAGATTCTGGTGCCATAGAATGTTGGCACTTTCACTGGCAGCAATCTTTTGTTTACTAAATGTGAGTGAACTAATCGGCATGAGAAAGAGAGTGTCATGGAAGTGTACTTGCACTGTACGACAGACAGAGACCTTCATTACTTAACAACATGGTGTCCACCTGTTTACTGGCAGTAAACAGCTGCAGTGGAGAAGTGAGACTATGTAACGGCATGTGTGTATTTCATGCATGGGGTGCTTGTTGTCAACATCGCTGACTACACAGTTCAGCATGCTGCATCTCCCCTTGTCTCTGTCTCGGTCTGTCATTTTAGCTCAATGCAACCACTTTGAATATGTAGCACTATAAAAATACAGGATGAACAACTGCATGCACAACTAGTTTATTCTGCAACCTTGGTACTGATTCTGATTGACCTCTCCAGCTTCACTCTTGAGGTCAGTGGTAATCAGAACTCTCTGTGGCAGAACATACTTGTTCTGCATAGTTGCCCAACTCATATTCTCTATTTTGTTTTGACTGTAAAAAAAAGTTTTGTTCTGTCATATTGAATCCCTGTTTTACTTTATGCACAGCTATTTCAGTGAAGCCAATGACTAGAGACATTGGGATTCAGTGCACTGTACTGGATGACCACAAAGATGTAGAAGACAGTGCATCTGTAATTAGTGACATAAGTGACACTGATGATGCATGTATGAATATGAAGATGACGACAAAAATGAATATTTCCGTCATCACCTTATGAGTCAGAATTTGATGATGATGTTTGGAAGAAAACTCAGTTCAAGCTGATGAAAAGTCATTTACTGAAGATCCAAATGCACACTTTACTCAGAGGCTAAATTGTTATATTCCAGTCCCGCCTGTTGAACCTGTTACGCTGGTGTTGTTGCCCAAGCTGTGGAGAGCCTGGCTGACTTTCAAAAAGAACAATTGGTAGCATGTTAATTATATCCGCCTACTATTTGGCATTCCTGAAGACATCAACATGGCATAGTCAGCCATATGCGGTCAGATACCAGCTGGGAATATCTCATTTCACCATCGATCCCATTTTCTGGATGACGGTCACAAGAGTTGTAGCGGATGTTCAGGCACATTGAATTCACTGTGTGTCAACCAGATCCTTCTTTCATCATCAAGCCTCGTTACTACTACCATCAGTTAGCTCTGTATGGAAGGTGCAACAGGAAAGGCTTATCACTGCAATGCAGTCTGAAAGAAGAGGACTTATGTGTGGTGGAAATGGACATGCCGACAGCCCTGGACATTGTGCAAAATATGGTACTACACCACGATGGAGTTGCATGCAGGGATTGAACTAGATGTCCAGCTTACAAGTATGTAATCTTTATTTTGTCTTCCACTTATGACTTTTCACTACTGTCTATGACTTCTCATTCCTCTCTGTGGTCCTCTTCCTAACATCATCCCCGTACTGCTGCTGCTATCCCTCCACATAACCTGTGGGGCCAGGGTCCCACCCCTCCTCACTATCAAAGCATGGCTTGTATGTCCTGCATACGGATCTGTCACAACATGATGTCACTTTTCTAAAGTGTGTAGCATGTTGATAAGAGCAGATTACTCTGGTATAGTATGCCATTTAGTCATGCCACCTGTGGACACAGTGTCTGCATTGCACTTGAAATACAGTATCTAGCATTTGTTATGTGCTCCAACCCCATTTGTTGTTGACATGTGACAATGTCCATTTTGGTGTCTGTCGTTGAGCCTACGACAGACCATGTGTGTATCTCATCATTAATGGATACCCCTGTGTGTTTCAATATTCACCGAGTACATTAAATCACCAGTGAATTTCATTAATGCCCTGTTACAGCAATGGTCTGTCATGGGTTATTGCACTTATAAAACTGGCTAGTAAATGGGAAAATGAAGAGATTAGAAACGTGGTACAATATGAATGGCAACTGTTTAGACCAGCGTGGCATTAATGAATTGTCAGATGGCACTTTCTGACGAAATAGGCAAGCCATCATTTGGCATTTAAGTAATGTCCATTTCATAAGCAGTAATGTGCACTGCACTGTAATCTGTTTCATTGTGGGACCCATGAGATTTTCTAATTGTGTCCCTTCATTCAATTATAGTGGTACATATCCAAAAGTATGGGGTGGACATTGCACTCCCACGTGTCTGTGGCAGGTGGCCACACCTGTGGCAGCCAGTGGTGCAAGGCCGACCAAGATCGCATTGGCTATGCAGACCAGGGCTGCGGTCGTGTCCTCCTGCAGGTGCTGTATGGCCTCCAGGACCTGCATGGTGCCCTCTTGTGCTGCTTAGCTGACTGGTGCACCTCTCGTGGGCGCACACACCCAGCTATGAGCAGCACCTGTTGCTCCATGGAGCCACAGCAATTGGGTGTGCACAGTCAAGGGTTGGCACCCAGGGGTGCAGGCATATCACTGCCCCACCGGTGGTGTACAACTGCGCTGCACAGCCCCGCTCAGGTGGGTGCTGCTCAGTAGGGTCACCTTGGGGTTGATCATTCTCAGGTGCACCAGTCCCTCAGCAGGATCCTCCTGGTCTGGTCTGCTATGGTGCATGTCAGGTTGCTCCCTGGTGCCTCTGTGTGCACCATAGCGCATCCTGCAATATTCAGCTGTGTTGCGCTGAAGGCATGTGTGATGCACAACCATTGAATATCACAGTCACTACACCATTGCACAGTTGAGTTGTGCTGCGAGGGGTTGCACCTGCCTTTGGTACATTTCTGAATATCCAGCCCCTAGTGTAAATAAAAAATTAATTATGTGTCCTAAATATTTTATGGAGTATATAACAATTTCATCATGATGTCATATGAACCTAAACTGTAACACTATGGAACAAGAAACAGAACAAACTATAAATGAAGGCTTTCAACCAAGTAATGTACAGTATGCCTGCACTGTGGCACTGAGGGCTAAGGTGCTGGACACCACACCTAGTACCATACAGGTGACACGGGCTTGGGAATGTGCAAGGCCCCTCATGATCGGCAGCCGAGGAGATGATTGAGCATCCGCAGAATGCTTTCCTCTCCTTGTGGGGGGAACTGTCCCATGCAAGTATCAAACCCAGTGGAGGCAGGGTGTACTACAGACATTGTGACAACGCAAGGCAGGGGAAGACTTTGGGAAGCTGCCTTGGGGATGGGAGCAGGACTCGATCACGTAGTGGGCTGTGCAGCATTTCACGACCCACATCTGGGAGGAATCAGAAAATAAACGGCATGCTGAGATGGCAATGAGGGACTCAGAGACATCACCATCACATTGTGTAATGCTTAATAACCCACACCTGTCTCTTTATTGTTGCTTAAATAAGACATGGCTTGGTATTGGTTGTACTCAGCTCTACCAATACCCAGCCATGTCGATTGCTTATGCACAATCTGGTCACGATGGCACCATGGCGCATGTATTCATTCTCATGTAAATTATTAAAGAATGGAGACTCAACCCAAAAGACTGTTACAAATTATTTTTACTAAATTAAATTCATTCCATGTATTCCATTTTAAAGTTCTTTGTTATAATACATCAATGTAGAAGTGTACTTGTACTCATATTTCATCTATTGTTAGGTAAACATTTTTGGAATGAACGTGTTCCTTCCTCAGACCAAAAACCAAGTGCTGTATATAAAGCAGAAAAGATCACTATTAATAATATAGTACACATTTTTTTCAAAATGAATCAGTAAATTATTCTAAAAATGACAATAGTAATATAGGAAACACACCTGTTAAATCTCCTGTATTCATTTCAAAACCACAATTATTTATTAGAAACATAGAAACATAGAAACATAGAATTTGACGGCAGATAAGGACCTGAGGCCCATCCAGTCTGCCCATTTCTTTTTCTACCTTATAAATGTGCCATATTGCTTTGCTCTGTCAGTGACCTATCTATTCATAGTCATTTGTATTGTTCCTTATGCCTATCCCATGCCTGTTTGAAGCCCTGCACTGTATTCATAGCCACCACTTCTTGTGGTAAGCTATTCCATGCATCTACCACCCTTTCTGTGAAAAGAATTTCCTCATATTCCCCTTAATCGGCCTCCTCTAATCTCATGCTGTGTCCTCTTGTCCTGCTATTTTTCTTATATTTAAACATGTTAGACTCTTTTCACCTTATTATGCCCCTAAGGTGTTTAAATGTCTCGATCATATCACCTCTCTCCTCCTTTGCTCAAGGGTATACATATTGAGCTCCGTTAATCTGTCCTCATATGTCTTCTGATGCAGTCCCTGCACCATTTGGTTGCCCTTCTCTGGACTGCCTCAATTTGGTTAATGTCCTTGTGAAGGTGTGGCCTCCAATACTGCACGCAGTACTCAGATGGAGCCTAACCATATGTCTTGTACAGAGGGATTATTACCTCCCTCTTACGACATGATACCCTACTAATTTCTTGTAGTTCCAGACAGGCTGGGCTAGATAAATATGGAAAATATAACATATCTTTAGTTTCTCATTCCCTATTGGCTGATGAAAAAAGTACATCATAATTCAGATTACCCAAGGTAAATTAGTTTAAAATACCTGGGTCATGGAAAGTGCGGTTTCTACTTCAGTCCGAATTAAATCAGTTTCTCAGTTTACGATGATCTGTGAATATTTTGTTAAAAAAAATGTTTGTCTCAAATGCGATTATCATGATGAAATGAACAAATCGACAAAGAGATTTGCCATAAACTAAACAAAGGCCAGAAAGTGGCATTACCATATAAAATAAAAACCTTAGTACCTTACCCCAATTTAATGATAGGTTTCTCAAGGAGAAAAAGCAAAATCAACTTGTAACACTGAATTGACTCGTAGTCACGGACTGACGGGCAACATTCTTCAGGCCAAATTAACATGCTTGTTTACTTTTGAAGCTGCCACCATTGTCTGGAATGCCAAACCTCCTTACTCAGAGGATGTTGTAAAGAGGGGTTGGGTTGAATATAATCACATTCCTGAAAGGAACGGATGATGTCACAACAGTGACATGCTTGCAACCCAGTTACTATGGAAATCAACAACGAAAATTATGTTGATTCCCTTCAATTTACAAAAGCTCTCCCAGCTAAAATATTAATTTATATAATTACCAAAGTACAAAATGGGTCTATTTCTTGAATTGGTGCAAACATGAAGCAGAAAATATGACTAAAATTGTAAATAAAGGAACTAGGCCTAATATGTAAAACAAGTGGTTGTGGTGGAGTCGAAGTTTAACTACTAATAACATACAAATGAACTGATTATGGGGAGCTCATGATATTAATATCATAAATGAATCTTTTAGATACAAAATCTAAATAAATGGTCAAAAATGTCCATAGAATCTTTGCAAGAATGTGTTCTGACAGGTTGAAGACCACAGTCAATCCATTAATATGTTGAAACTTTATTGAAATGAAGTCCATATGAGATTTTAATTAAGTCCATATTTTCTCAGATAGTGCGTAGAGTGTAAATCCACCATACTTCCCTCTGTAAAGTTTAGTTTTCAATTTCCTTCTCCTTTGGGTTTTCCTACTTTTCGATCCCAAGAAATTTTAAGCTGGAAATTTGATGGTTGTGTTGCATGAAGTGTATCGCCACGGGTGATCTTTCATTGGCTCTTCTGATGTTGCTCTTATGTTCTGTTATCCTGATTTTCAGTGATCTTGTAGTTTCACCTATATAGTATAAAGAGCAAGGGCAGATTATGCAGCATATCACATTATCTGTGTTACAAGTGATAAAATCTCTAATCTGAAACTCCTGTCTTGATAAGTACTTCTAATCCATTTGCTTTTAATTGCACTGTTACAGTGTGTGTAATTCCCAAAGGAAAAAGCCTTTGATGTCACTTCTTAGCCAAGTTCCTTGTTGTACTGCAGGTTTCCAATGTTGAGTTTTAACAAGTTCATCATTCAAAGTTCTTGTTGTACATGCTGTGACCCATGGTTTTCATTGAAAACCATGTGTCCATCATTGTACTTGTAAAACATTCAATTCCCAATTATAATTTTCTTGATTTTTCATAACATGTAGAATATTGTGTTGAAAATGTAAGTTTCCAGATATTTATTTATTTATTTAGTTAAACCTCAGTTTAGAAACCTTTGAGCCAGAGGCTCATTTACAAAGGTACCTCGTCACAAAGAGGACATCAGAACAGTAGTACAAGGGACACAGTACTTACAAACAAAAAGTTACAGTTCAATTACAATTTTGTTACAATAGAATACAATCTCCAATGAAGCAAAGATAACAAAAGGTGCAAAACTTATGGTGGGAGAGCTGGTGGGAGTAGAAGGAGGAGATAGGGAGGAAATTAGTAGGGAAAGGAAGGAGGGAGCCGCTCAGTGAGCATTGTCAAACAGAGTATATATATATATTTTTTTTTACACTAGGCTAGCGGCAGTTGCATTTCGAGAGTTAAGCAGTAAGTTTCTGAGCCTGGGCTTAAAGCAAGCAAGGTTAGTGAGTTTGAGACACTGGCAGGAGGAGTTATACCAGTTGGGCACACGGTAGGGGAATTGCCTCTGACCTTGAGAGGTCTGGCTCTCAGAATAACTAGGGTAGCTCTTGATGAGCTCATGGCGTGATCAGGGTCAGTGCAGTATGGTGAATGGAGTTGGATAGGCCTATGGGGGATAGGCACGCAGGGCTTTGAAGGTGAGTTGGCATGTCTGATACATGAGTCGCTCTTCCAGGTTGAGTGGGAAGCCAGGGTGTACAGCTCACATGTGTGAGTGAGTCTGGGAGCACCAGTGATAAGTCTGCAGGCCTTATTAACTGTGAGGCGAACCTTGTTGAGGGCAGTCTGATCTGCTGAGCTATAGACCGAAGGCCATTGTCAATGAGAGACATGTATAGACAGATATAGTTTTCTCCCTTGTGGTACTGTTAATTAATGCCATTTTTCCTTTTATCTTGTTCTTATTTCAGCTTTCTAGAGTCCCAGATGTGTAACCTCTGTGTCTAAACGTTCTTTAAGGTCCCCAAATTTCAGGAGTGTGATTATAACAACCCAGCCCCTTCTTTACAACATCCTCTGAGTAAGGAAGCTTGGCGGTCAGACAATGGTGGCAACTTCAAAAGTAAATGAGCATGTTAATTTGCCTAAAGAATTTTCTGGTCAGTCCATGATTATGAGTCAATTCAGTGTTACATAAAGCAAGATCAATTCACCATGACATAGTATGCAGTCAGAGTCATTTATAAGATGGTGAAATGACTTCATGCAATCTGATTTGATACACGTCAAAATCTAGAAACAACATTTATAATACACAAACCATTTTATAAAAGCACAATAAGCAACTGAGGAGGAGGATGCGTAAACATGTGTCCTGCACTTCACCCATTAGTGATGGCTTTGGAATTGACCAACACAAAACCAGCAATTTCTTATTTATTGTACAATGCACAAATGGGTGCATGCAGTTGACACTGAACTATAGCAAAATTCTTGAACATGCACTCTGTACTCCACACCACCACCCAGCTATAGAAACATGTTAACATGAATGTTTTGGACCATGTTGAAATGTCTATATAGGGTGATAATAGGTCTGTGCTACCTGAAAAGTTGATAAAGTGAACAAGACAGTATGCAAGCTCTATAGCAAACAAATTAACAACTTTAAAAAATTTATACCTAACAGTTTGCATTTCTAAAACATAACATTTATGGAAATTATGTATATACACACAATTAAACACAGTTATTTATATTTACCATCTAGCTGTCATCGATGTTCTTACAATTCAAATGGGATGTGTTAGTGAAAAGCAGTACACACCACAGCAAGGCCCTTCCCGATGGTACTTATCAAAAAAAAAAAAAAAGATTAGTGATGTGACAAACAATATCATACAGATGGTGACAAGTATGATTGATGTGTAACAATAAACACACATCTAAGTGTAGGATACTGTAAGGTGGTGGGTTGCACTACTTCACTGAGGACGTGGGATAAACAACATTACTGACTCAGTAGTTCATCAAGAATGGTGCGCTGTACTAATGAGGTATGTTGTTATGATGAAAATGTTATAACAAAGATCACATTGGGCTGTTCCGGTAAAATGGGCTCCAGGAATAGGGCGGCAGTATGGGTTCATCTCAGGGAGGTCTTGTCAGACTAATCTGATAGAATATTATGACTGGGTAACAAGGGAGCTGGATGGGGTCATGTGGTAGACATACTGTACTTTGAGTTCAGCAATGCCTTCAATACAGTGCCACATGGGGAGACTGGGGAAAGTTGACTGAGGCGGGGTGGAAAAAGATGACAAACTGAAGAAAGAACTCACTACAGGGGAGGCTGCAATGGGTGGTTGTGTGGGGGCCTCTCGACACCCAGAAGGACAACAAGTCGTGTGCTGCAGAGATCAGTGCTATGCCCAGTGCTATTTGGGCTTTATATCTGAAACACTGCAGATGCAGTTGGGAGCAGGGTTAGTCTGATCAAAGACAATACCATACAGGATGGATGGAAAAATTGCAAGGGACCTAACCAGACTGGAGGCATGGTCAGGGAAGTGGCAATTGGGATTCAATGAGATGAAGTGCAAGTAATGCACTTCAGGCCCAAGAACACAAAAAGATATGACTGGGAGGGGAGGCTGGGGTGCACTGAGGAGAGGAGGACCTAGGGGTGTGCTAGTAGCAGGGCATGTCCAACTCTGCACAATGCCCAATGCAGGAAAGCAGAGGCTAAGGCAAAGCAGAGGCTGGACTGTTTCTAAGGGTTTCCCATACAGGCATGGGAGGTGGTCCTGCCATGCTACAGATCTTTGGTCAGGCTGCACTTGCAGACTGTGTGCAATATTGATGGCCATATCTGAAGAGACATTAATTTACTGGAGGGGTGCAATGGAGGCAACAAAAATGTTGCAGGGGATGGAAAGAAAGGCCTATGAACATAGGTTGTAGGAAATGAATATGTCCACACTGGAGGAGAGGAGGGATGGGGATATGATTGAAACATTCAAATACTGGAAGGGGGTAAACAAACACAGTACTGAAGGGTGTTTCAATTAAAGAATGGTAGGGATATGAGGAAACAGGTTAAGATTGGAGGATGGAAGACTCAGGAGGGAGATGAGGAGACACTACTTTGCCAAGAGGGTAGTATTGAAATGGAATGCTCTACCAAAGGGGTGGTAGGATGTAAGACAGTATGAAGTTTTAAGAGGAGTGGGACAAAGCAAAGCAGCAGGTCTGGCTGCCGAGGCTGAGGCAGTTAGGGAGAGACAAATAGGGATGGGGTTGGGGCAGCTGCAGTCTAGGGTGCTAGCAGCACACTGGCGAGACTTTGTTTCTGCAGGCAATTTGTATGTTTGTATGTAAATCAAAAGCACTGGACTGTTTGGTTACATATGGGTATGACATTATTCTGTAGGTTAAAACCATACAATGAATGTAATGCACACACACAACAACAGAAACACACCCATACACAAAGACACCCACACACAAGATATACACACCCACAGAGACACACACACGCATGAACACACACACACACACACACACACACCCACACACACACACACACCCTGTAGCCTCAGCAGAAGGTACTAAGGTGTAATTCAGTGACCAGAGTTGGAGGATGAGCTATATTATAATAAATAAAACCTGTGTTGTGGTCTTTCATATATGTGGGGTGGGGGTATAGGAGTCTCTATGTGGGCACAATCAAAGAAAATCTGAGGCACACAACAATAAAATACACACCCACAGGCCCCCAACACATACACAGTTTTATACATTATAGAAATGATAGGCAGATGGTTGGATGTAAAGTGATATTTCCCAGACAGGTCACAGCTGGGTGTTCTGGTGATGATTGTGCCTGGATATTTTAATGTATGTGAGAGGATAGAAGAGATGATACAAACAAGACCAAAATAATGATGCACCATTTCATTTCAGATGTCACACAAATCTCAATTTGCCAGCAAACAGTATACCGCCACATATATTTGGTACTATGACTAATATTGCACTGATAGTAATGTCCTGTGCAAAGCACATGACATATTGAAATGTCCAAAACAAGAGGCGACAAGCAACACACGAGAGCAGAACCACTTCGCACAAATATATGCTGTACTTTATGAATGCATCACACAAAGCCCCGACAGAAGTAGGATACTAATAACATTGCATCTATATCGATCTAGGACATGTGGGAGATGTACACAATGACAGAGCTAATTTTACCTCAGATTGTCTTAGTTACTGTCATGAATACAATGACGATTACAGATCTAACATGGCTGGTTTGTCTCGACTTGACATCATAGAGCGTAGCGCGTTGCAAACTGAGCTGAATGACTGGGTGACACGCGTGCATGAACTCGATGCAAATGCATTTTTAATGAATTAGACCTCCGTTCAAGTTCAGAATACGATGCAGTGCTTCATAAAATGGCATACCACGATCGAAAATGACTGAAATCAAGGTAAGGAACATCATGGCAGCAGATCTTTAAACATATGACATACAGGTTTTAAAATTAGTATATTTCCTACTTCTCAACTGAGCTCTTCATCTATTGCACATGCATCTAACTTTCAGTTCCTCCGTCAAGTATTTTGTAAACAGAGAAGATTTATATCCTGGTTTCTTTTTAATAAGATTTCTCAAGTGACAGTTTGAGGCATATACTGCCCTAAATGTCGTTTGAGTAAAATGATTTTAACTTTTGGCCTGTGAGGCAATTCCCTTTATTTCTTAACTGATGATTATGATTAATACTTTTCCTCTATTTTATCCATTAAATATTTTGGTTCCCCTGTCTTTAGGAGTTTATGTATTTGTGAAGCCCTATTAGTTTTCTCCTATTTTCAGGCGAAAATCTAGTTTTTCATACAGTTCACAGTGGTGAGTTTTGAAATCACACTAAAGTAAACCTGGTTAAATTATTATAAGTAACATCTATCTTTTTCAAAAGAGAATTTGTAGCTATCCCATATACTGTATATGGCTACCATAATCTATTGTAGGAATTAATAGTAGGTTTACAATTGCTTTTCGCATCCGGATGTCTGTACAGAATCTGTTTCTTCGAAATACACCAAGTTTTTTATTTATTTTATTTACCAAGTCAATTATATGAACATCAAATTTCAAGCCCTGATCTACCCATAGCTCTCAATATTTGTAATAGGAACCTGTACTAGTATTTCTTGTTTAGATGTGATTATGTTTAATTTCTGTATTTGGTTCTTTTTACCCTTCCAGGATGTAAAGAAAAGAGTTTTTGTTTTCTTACTATTAAGTACTAATTTTGATTTCACTAACCAATTTTAACCCTGAAAAATCTACTTGAAGCCCCTTTTCAACCTCACTAATATCTACTTCATGAGCAAGTAGGACTGTATCGGTGAATATAATTTGATTTTTGATTGGGTAGTAATATTCAGCAAATCATTTACATAAACCAAAAACAGAGTTGAGCCCAAAATGGACCCTCTGAGGTACCCTCCTAACAACTTTAAGCTTGTTTGAAATGTCATTCCCAAGTTGAACCTGTTGTGTTCTTTCTGACAAATAAGAAGACAACCATCCTATTGTTTCAGAGTCTAAACCCAGATGTTCTAATCTCTGAAGTAAAACCCTGTAGTCCACTGTGTCAAAGGCTTTGGGAAAATCCCGAACACCGCGCCCACCACCCTGCCCTCCTCAAGTTGGGAGGAAACAAGATCTATTAGGTTCGGTGAGCGTGGTGTCCGTGGAATGCCCTTTCGAAACCTGATTGAGAATCCGAGAGTAGATGGTTGTTACTCTAAATAGTTACTAAGTTGTTTTTGTACCAATTTTTCCATCACCTTCGACATTGTGGACAACATGGCTATCAGTCTATAATTTGAGATCTGTTAGATCCCCCCATAAAGACTGGAACCACTTTAGCTTTTTCAACTGGAGGAACTCTCCTTTCTGTTAGACTCAGTTAAATATTTTTGTAAGAATGAAGCCAACCTAACAACCCCACCTCCCAAACCAAGCAGGAGGCAGGTGTGGGGTGTGCCTTGGGCTTATCAAGCCCAGTGCTCACCATTCTCATAAAAGTCTAACATCTGACCTTATTTACAGATAGAATGGGGTAGTGTTAGGCTTGAGAAGTCCACTGCACACCCACACCTGCTCTCCTGCTTGGTTTAGGGGATGGGGCATTAGATTGGAAACCCTAATACCACATTTCCTAACTTTTGTCACTTTGACCTTAACTGGAGCATTAATGAAGTTTTTGCAATTTATATGTTGTATAGATAATCAAATTTTCATTTACTTCAAAAAGACTATAAATCAAACCTCCCATTAAGTTTCAAACTAGGCTTGGGCTACCCACTGGGTACCTGGGTAGAGTGGTGCACGTGTCACTAATTTTGACCAGGTAGGGTAGTTTGGATAATGTACTACCTACCTGACATAAAAGTGTAATTCTCAGGTTGGGTAATTTGACATGGGTAGTGTGTAAAGGACCTGGAAATAATCATTAAGGACAGCCTGTGTGGTCCTTCACAAACTTGAAGCAGAATGGGAGCAAATGACACTGCTGAGACCTGATTGGTGAGTGGTGTCTGTGTTCCATCTGCTGCATGGAATCCAGCTGACTGCAGTCTGTTTGTGTGCATTGTGGTGTGTGGAAGTAGTTCTGTGTGGGCACTTTGTGTGCAGCACAAATTGCTGGCTTGTTGATTGAAAAGACAACATTTTTATTTTTATTTTACTTAACCTACACTTTGTCAAGGAGCAAAACGATAGATAGAAATAGTGGGGACTGAG
The DNA here is from genome assembly GCA_016271365.2 of Neoceratodus forsteri. Taxonomy (NCBI): domain Eukaryota; kingdom Metazoa; phylum Chordata; order Ceratodontiformes; family Ceratodontidae; genus Neoceratodus; species Neoceratodus forsteri. Next base: position 564,056,895 of record CM057458.1, read on the forward strand.
AAATGCAAATGATCTCTGCCGTGGAAAGGAGACAGGCTGGCTTGACCATGGAGATGGTGCTGAGACTGGAGAGATAAGGTAGGGAAAACACATAAAGATGAAAAGTTCAAAAAAGTTTTATTTTTTAACTAGATAATTAACCTAAACTACAAGGAGCAAAGGACAGGGAGAAATAATGGGGAACTGAGTAACAATCTCAGTCAGGGAGGGCTCAAGCCAGCCTCAGTAATGGAGGTGGTGCTGGGGACTGGGAGAGAAGAGAGGAGGAAAGTTGGGGAAAGAAGCAGACAAAACAGAAGGCACTGGGTAGCTGGTTTCAAATTAAAGTATACACTGTTTGCTAGGTGTCCCAGGTCCCCTGTCATTTATTACTATGACACAGCTACAAGTCTGTCTGTGCAGCATAGTGAAAGCCTTTTGTGGCTGTATCACACTGTTTGTTAGGTGCCCCAAGCCCATTTATTACTGTGACACAGCTACACTGTCTGTGCAGCATAGTGAAACGCCTTTTATGGCTGAATCACACTGTTTGTTAGGTGCCCCTGAGCCCATTTACTACTCTGGCATAGCTGCCCTGAGCCCATTTATTACTGTGACATAGCTACACTGTTTGTCTGTGCAGCATAGTGAAAGCCTTCTATGGCTATATCACACTCTTTGTTAGGTGTCACTGAGCCCATTTATTACTGTGACATAGCTACAGTGTCTGTCTCTTCAGCATAATGAAAGCCTTTTACTGTAGTATCACATTGTTTGTTAGGTGCCCCGGATGATTTATTACTGTGACATAGTAACACTGTCTGTCTCTGCAGCATAGTTAAAGCCTCACATGGCTATATTACACTGTTAGTGCCCGGCCCATTTATTACTGTTACACAGCTGCACTGTCTGTCTCTGCAGCATAGTGAAAGACTTTAAAGCTGTATCACACTGTTTGTTAGGTACCCCTGAGCCCTGTCATTTATTATTGTGACTTAGTCAGCTACACTGTCTGTCCAGCGTTAATGAAACAATATCCTTTCACAGCTGAGTCTACTATGCCTTGTACTGCCCAGTCTAAGTCTACTAAAGGAAACACAATGCTGCTGCATGTGCAACTGTTAATGATATGAACAATATGAATCATAGCACTAATGAAGAACATTGTGACAATAATAATATCACCAGAATGGCACTAAATCTCCTGAATCAAAAGCATGTCAGCAATGAAATGATAGTAACATTTCAGAAAGAAACGACTGGAGTTACTCATAGAGGTACTGAACATTTTACCACATGTGCTAGGAGACTTCCAGCTGCTGAAACAGCATGCAAGGAGGCATCATCTTCAAGTATAAGCTCAGATGCTGAATCAGTGAATGCTGATAGAGATGGTGGTGGTAGTGGGGACTGGGAAGGATAGTCCATGTTATGTCCCACATAATCATGATGGCACTTCTAATTCTTCTGAATATTGTGGCAATGTGCCCAGTAGTTTCAATGAGGGATAGAAGAGGATGCTGCGGTAAATCATGAGAAGCAACTGCAGAAAAAATCATATGCTAAATGCAAGAATAAGAAGATGAGTATGAATGAGAACAATTAATCTCAATAAGGAAATGGCAGTGTAGAGTTTCCTCCAGGTCCCTTGACTGTACAAGGAATAGTGCCAGGCACCATGTGCCTCTCATACCTGCCTCAGCAATGTCCGCCATGGGTATACTTTTGGAAATAGCAGCAGGTTCATGAAGAGCAGCTTCACCTCTCGCATCTGCCTCATCAATGGCTGCCATGGGTATTATTTTGAAACAGTGGCAGGTTCACTCAAAGCAACTTCACCTATTGTACCTGCCTCAGCAATTCCGCCATGAGTATAATTTTGAAAACAGCAGCAGGCTCACTAAGAGCAGTTGCCTTCGAACCTCACCTCAGCAATACCGCATGGGCATAATTTTGAAACAGGAGCAGGCTCAATCAGAGCAACTATGCCTCTTATACCTGCCCCATCAATGCCCACCATGGCTATAATTTTTGAAACAGCAGCAGCAGACTCATTCAGAGCAGCTGCTCCTTCCTAAGACAACAGCTTGCATAGCTGGCTGTGTGCTGCATGCCTAGTTCATTTAAATTGACAATATATGTACTGTGACATGCAATATATGTGCTGAAGTGCTGATGTAAAATTTGTTGTAGTTCAAGTCGCACATGACTATTTTTGTTGGAGCCCTGCAGTAGTTGACAGCAGGAAGAGGAGCTGTAGTTCAGGTTTAAATTACCGAACTACAACTCGTGGAGGAAGCTCACTGTTTTCTTTCTTCAGATATTTCAGCCTGCAACAACTATTTGTGCAAATTATTTGGGAGCTTAACCTTGATTTTACTGAGTTGGAAGTATAGACTTTGCTATAACTGTTCTATGACCCCCAGTCTGCTTCCAGATCACCTGAACAGTATTTCAATCAGCCCTGCAGCGAGCAGCATTTGTAAGACAGCGGCTTGCATAGCTGGCTGTGTGCTGCATGCCTAGTTCATTTTAAATTGACAATATATGTACTGTGACATGCAATATATGTGCTGAAGTGCTGATGTAAAATTCATTAGTGCAAATCATGCGTAAATATTTTTATTGAGCCCTGCACTAGTTCACAGCAGGGAGAGAAGCTGTAGTTCAGGTTTAAATTACCAAACTACAACTCGTAGAGGAAGTTCACTATTTTCTTTCTGCTGATATTTCAGCCTGCAACAACTATTTGGGCACATTATTTGGGGCTTAATCTTGATTTTTACTGAGTTGGGTATAAACTTCACTAAAACTGTTCCGTGACCTCTGGTCTTTTTCTGGGTCATGTGAACAGTATTTCAGTCTGCCCTGTGGTGAGCAGGGTGAGCCCAATACAGGGTGAGTACGTGCTGTCATGCACGAAGACGCAACAAGACACGCATCTGCACATGTTTTTGTCTTCTACGGATCTAGGAAGATAGTGCAGAAATGGGACACCAGTAGAAAGTAGTAATGAGTACATGGATTAAATCTAAACATTAACTAACTAGAAGCTGCCATACTACTTCGTAAAGCCATTAAGGCTATGGGGCCAAAAGTTCTAAGCTTGTGTGTGTACAAATCCAGTGCATGTATTGTGACCCATAGACTTCGCCTTCACACACTGTCCTTGCTTTTTAACTGACCAGTGTGATAGTGGCATTGTTTGTTTGTTTGTTTTTAATAAAAAAATCTGTTATTGAACAAGTAACGGACCTTCAATGTATAGTAGGGCAGAGTTTACCCAAATACTACAACAAAACTACTAAACTACTAAAACAGAAAGGTGGGGTTTAAACTTGTGAGGGGGAAGGGAAAGGGGGGCTGACCAGAAACCCTCTCCTCCAGATGAGGAGTAGCCTTCAAACCCAAGGGGAGGGAAACAGACTGGGGTGGAGGTTTCAGGAGGGAGTAGGGGAGGATGGAAGTATAAGGAACCTGGGTGGGGTTAAACAAAGGGATCAGGGATAAGGGTGGGGGTTGGGTAGTTGTAAAGTACCAGGAGCTTGGGAAACAAGTTGCCAGGTTCCAGGCCATGCTGTTGAGGGGTGGATGTGGCAGTGGTCACGAAGACGTGGGCCAACAAAACCCATGACTGGGACCTAAACGTGCTGAGGGTACACTATGCTTAGGAAGGATAGAAAGGAGGGCAGAGGTGGAGTGGCTATGTTCATTAGAGATGACATAGAAATTGCTAGGGTAGATGAGGCAGAGGGAAGCGTGGAGGCCTTATGGTCACCCTACGATCCCCAGCAGGAGATAAGGTCTAGCTGGTGTAGTATATGGGCCCCCTGGGATGAGTGATGTTATAGAGGATGGTTTGCTGGCAACATCATTGCCCAGTGTGGACCAAAAGGGAAGGAGTGGTGTTGATGGGGACCTTAATATGCCAGGTAAAAACTGGGGAACAATGTTCTCTAACGGGCCAAGGAGCAGAGGCTGCTGGATGGCTTCCAGGATGTGTTCTTAACACAGCATGTGATGGAGCCCACAAGGAGGGCATGTCCTGGATGGTTGTGGTAGATGGGGATCTGGTAAGGCACCTGGTTGTAGGGACCCCTGACTGGGAGCGACCACAATACTGTCTGGTTTCAAATAAGCATGGGGGGTGAGATCTAGGACACTGGCAGTGGACTTCAGAGGGCAGACTTTGTGGGCATGGAAATATTCTCAGGATCACTTGAGGGATTACATCAATGACAAGTGTGGAAAGGAGATGGGAGGTCCGACAGGGGACTTCATGGGGGCAGTCAGGATCTGCCTAAGTTGAAGCGTAGAGGAGCAAGGTCACATAAACTGTGCTGGTGGTCCAGTGAGGTACAGGTAGTGGTCAGAGAAAGAAGGCAGCCTACAAAAACTATAAAACAACAAGAGGATAGGGATAAGGAAATGTACCATCTTGCATCTAGAAAAGTCACCCGGATGGTGAGGGAGCAAAGTCCAGTAAGAGCAGGGCTAGCACAGGGATACATGGAGGGAAAAGGGGTTCTTCCGGTACATTGAGAGCAGAGAAAACTAAGGGCCATCTCAGCAGATTGAGATCAGAAGGAGGGTGGGTGGAAGAGGCGAGGACCAGGCAGAGGTATTTAAGCAGTACTTTGCCTCTGTGTTCACTAGAGGAGGGATGGGATATCTACAAAGCAAGGCACGATGGGGATAGAAGCGACAGTGAGTGGGATAAGGGGCAACAGAAATGGAGTAAGAGGAGGAGGAGTACCCCAGGGTGTCACATCTGGATAAGGAAAAAAGGCCAGTAAGGTGGAGGTCACGGATGATGCTATCTCCACCAAAAGGGTGTGGTTAGCCCTCAAGGCCCTAAAGAAGACAAATCTCCTGGGCCAGATGGCATTCATCCAGAGTACTATGGAACTGGCGGACATACTGGCTGCACCCTGGTGGAGCTCTTCAACAGGTCAGTTGAGACAGGGAGGGTACCTAGGGATTGGCGAGAGGCACATGTGGTGCCAATCCATAAAGGGGTCGAGGAAGTACCAGCTAACTATAGACCCATCAGTTTGACCTCGGTGGTGGGAAAATTAATGGACAGTATACTAAAGGAACGATTGGGGTGTACTTGGAGGAGGCGAAGTCTGGATAGTCGGCAACATGGGTTTGTGCCAGGTAGATCATGTCAAACCAATCTTGTGAGTTCTCTGAATGGGTAACATCAGAACTGGACAGAGGAAAGCCTGTGAATATATTCTTGGACTTCAGCAAGGCGTTTTGACTCTGTCCCCCACAATGGTCTGGTGGAGAAACTGATGGGGTTGAGTAGGCCCTTTGATGGTCAGATGGATTGAAAACTGGCTAGCTGGATGCAACCAGAGTAATGGTCTGTGGGGAACTCTCAACCCTAGAGAGGCTGGTAGTGGGTATCGCAGGGCTCGGGTCCTGGGACCCGATCCTGTTTAATGCATACATATCAGACATCAGGGAGGGTATAGGGTGTGAAATGAGTCTTTTCACTGATGACTCCAAAGATGGGAGCAGTAGTTGAGGAGAAGAGGGAGGTTGGCCGCAAGGACCTGACACCCTGGAAAGCTGGGCTCACACATGGAAAATTAAATCAATATCACCAAGTGCAAGGTGTTACATCTTGGGTGGGGAAACCCTAAACACAGGAACACCCTGGGAGGAGAGGCGCTGGAGGCCTCAATAGGGAAAAAGACCTAGGGGTCTTGGTGGATGTATGTATGAATAACTCTGAGCAGTGCAGGAGAGCAGCTAGCAAGGCAAACAGGATGTTGGGATGCATCGTAAGGGGGATCACCTCTAGGAGCAAGGAAGTGATTCTGCCACTGTACAATGGACTGGTTAGACCACACCTTGAGTACTATCAGTACTGGAGACCACACTTGAAGAGGGACATACAGCTCCTGGAGAGGGTACAGAGGAGGCAACTAAGATGATATGAGGGCTAGGGTTTGACGATGAGGACAGACTTGAGGGCTCTGCCTGTTTTCATTGGAGGAAGGAGAGATGGGGACATGATTGAGGTCTTCAAGTATCTCAAGGGAATAAATAGGGTAAACATGGAGGAGATCTTTAGACTAAAGCAGGGAGGTATCACCAGAGGGCATGGTTTGAAGTTGGAAGGTGGAAGGTGAGGGGGAAGAGGAGGAGGTTTTCACTGAGAGAGTGGTGGACCCTTGGAATGCACTGCCTGGTGAGCTGGTTCAGAGATCCAGATGGAGGGCTTCAAGAGAGGGTGGGACAGACACAGAAAGTAGATGTATCAAGATGATGGCCTATCCAGGGGTGGGGATGGATGATAGGGTTTCTGGAACACAAGGAGGGAGGGCCTCGCACCCAACTAGGGTTCTGAGGTTCTGAGCAGACTTGATAGACTGTAAGGCCTAATCTGCTGGCAAATAGTATGTTAGTATGTAAAATGAAAGACTTACTAAATAAAAGTGACACAATTATTACCCTGGATGGGATATAGGAGTGAAATGCAGTATGTGTAATATGTACCTTATAACAAAACAGGATGTTCCTTGGAAAATCAATTTAATTGTGTTAAATGTTTAACTAACCTGGATTTAAAGGCAGAGACAGAGTTATTTAATAACAGATTACAGACTCTTGAGGCAAGTCAAAGACATGTTACAACGATTCAAAGTATACATCCTACATTATTGAGTTCACATACAAACAACTAGTGTAATGAGCCTATTACTTCAGTGTGCACTACCATAATAAACCCTACCCAGCAAGCATCCCAGAACCTTATTTCACACCAAATAAGTAACCCATACCTCGCTCAGTAGTAACCTCTAAAAAGAGGATAAGGGACTATGATGATGAATGTACTGAGACATATCCAGACTGGACAACAGTCTCCCCAGGGCACCAAGAGGAAGAAAAAGTGGAAAAATTCCATATACCTAACTCAATACGTTTTGCATTTTCCAGGAGGAAAATGAAGGCAATAATCCTGATGTTGATTTATTAACTTTAAATACATCAGATAATACCCTAACACCCATCGTAAGTATGATAAATGACACAATACTGATAAATTTGGTGAAGAACCAAATAATGATATTATATCACAAAATAATATATCTAATTTAGTAGAACTCAACCAACATATAGAAACAACAGTACAACACGATGAAAATCATAGCAAACCAAATATTTTTGTACTAGGGATTCTATCATCAAACACCTAGATAGAGCAATTTGTAATGCAGATAAGGAATGTTTTCTAGTGTTCGTGGGGCTGGGGTTGCAGATATAACTAGTATGGTAAAAGACAGTCTACAAAATGCAGGTAGTAGTATTAATTCATGCAGGTACAAATGATGTCAGACACAAAACTATAACTGAGCAGAAACAGGATTATGGGGCCTATCAAACATCTTAATTGAGCTGGGATGTGCCCATGTTTTCAGAAATTCTTCCAGTTCCTCAGCGACACCAGCAAAACCCAAAGTATCAAACAACTAAATGCATGGTTGCAGAAATGGTGTTTTAAACAAAAACAGACTCCTATTAGGTGCCCACAATAAGGCCCTCACAGTTGTCACTGTTTACATACCTCCTAAGGAACAGGGACCTGGTGTAACCACTGTCCTGACTTTGTCAAATCCCACCCATCGGACTTCAAATCATCCTTCTTGGTGACTTTAATATTAATTGGCTCTCAGCTGAAGGTGGGTCATTTAAGGAGTCCGTTATATCAGCTAACCTGACTTAAATGGTTGACTATGCAACCAGAAAGAACTACAGAACTGGGACCTGCACCCTACTTGACTGGATCCTAACCTACCACCCTCTCAGATCACGAAAACCTCAGTTCTTCCTGACTCACTCAGTGACCACTCTCCCATCAGCTGTACCTGGTCAAACAAATTCTATAAGCCCCTCCAAAATCATCACCAGCAGAGTCCTACCCGTGGTCAGCTACCCCACCTCAAATCACACCTCCGTCTGCGGGACTGGTGCCCCATCTTCAAGGCAACAGATACTAATACTGCACTGGAGCAATTTATTCACATTTTCAATGAAGCCTATAATAAATTTGTCCCCTCAAAAGCATAAAGTTAATTCGCTCCAGTAACCCTTGGCTGTCAGGAGACCTCTAAAAAACTTAAATCAGGGACCAACTCTGGGAACTGGCTAGAAACTCTGGTAAGCAACTCGACATCCAGAATTGTAACAGACACAGAAAGACTGCACCAAATCGCTCGCAACAGAAATCTGACTACTATAAAACTGCCTTCACTAACTCTGGGAAATGGGAGGATTTTTGGAAAAACATTAAAGATGTCACTGGAAAGCAGTCAAAATCTTCATCGAACATACTCAACATAAATGGGCACTACACTCAACCCTAAAACTATTGCGAACACTTTTAGCATCCCTTTCACTGACCTTAGCAGTGTTCTCCCTCTGACTTCTTCCAAGATATGTCAACTCCACCCCCAACTCCTCCACCCAAGCCTGTCACCCACCTTTCTACTTAAAGCACTAAATAAAAATCAAGTCAGAAAATACGTTAGAAAGCCATCAACAAATCTAGAACAAGCAATGACCTGCAATTGACCTCAAGCTACTGTCCCTAGCGGCGGCGGTACTTGGGGCCTCACCAAGATCTTTAATCTCTCTCTTTCCCTTAGCCAATTCCTGGACAAATGGAAAATGGCCACTGTTACCCGATTCACAAAAGTGGTGATAGGACTGGCCATGCAAACTTCTGTCCTATCTCCATTCTGCCTCCCCTATCGAAGGCACTGGAGCGTATAGTAGTGGACCAACTTACGAGCATCTGCACAATTAAAATATTCTCCGTAAACAGCAACATGGCTTTAGAAAAGGTCATAGTACATCCTCTGCCTTACTCAAATTCACGGCTCCATTCACAGCTCCTCGACAATGGACAACTAACTGGTGCTATTTTCATTGACCTGACCAAAGCCTTCGATACTGTCCACCACTCCCTCCTGCTGAGCCAAGTAAAAATCTGGTCTCTCCAATGATTCAATCTCTGGTTCAAAAGCTATCTTGAAAATCGCTCCCAGCATGTAAAAATCAGGGATGTGCACTCTGATTCCAAACCTTCTCTCTGGAGTCCCCATGGTTCAATACTGGGCCCCTACTCTTCAGCCTGTTCCTTAACACCCTACGGACTCCTGCACTGAACATATCACCCTGTATGCCGATGATGCAGTAATCCTTGCAACACACCAGGACCGAAGAAATTGCAGAAAAATCTCCAACTCAGCTTCTCCTCGGTTGAAAATTGGTTCTAAAGCACAAACTGATCCTTAATCAAAAAAACAAGGCCATGATCTTCAGCAGCTCCATAATAAACATAAGCACTTCCAACTCTCCGTTATCACCAGACAAGGTGCCGCACTAGAAGAGGTCAAAACTTTAAATACCTCAGGATCACCTTGACCCTCACCTCTCCTACACTGCCCACATCGACCATGTTGCCAAAGCTGCTAACTCCTGGCTAGGCCTGCTATTCCGTCATAGGAAACACCTGACACCCCAAAGCCCTCGATGTCGCTGTCCAGAGCTCCATCATATCCATCATTGATTATGGCATTATCATTTATGGTCTGCTACAACCACCGCACTCAAACATGTATCCACCACCCTCAACAAGGCCTGTCAACTTGTCACTGGCTTCCAATGCCTAACTCACACCTGTGACCTCTATTCTCAAACTGGATGGTTGAATCTTGCCAATGGAATAAAACACCAAACTTGTATTACTACTAAGAAATTCTTGCTGGGCCTTGCCCCAGAGTCTGTGCCCTCATACAACTGAGAATCCACACCCGACATACCAGGGATCGAAACCTCAGCTTCTGCAAATCCATTGCCGCACAACACAAGGCCAAAGATCCTTGCTTACTGGACCACTAGTTGGTACAACAGTCTTCCCAGCAACATCTCATCCTCACTATCGCTCAGCACTTTTAAGACTCGGCTCAGCCTAACACTCACAACCTCCAACCTCTGTGGCTGTTGTGGCTAAACATGTCTTTTGGTTCCATAGCTGAAGATGCCCTTTTGGATCCACATCTACTCCTGCACTTTGCCAGCACCCCCATCTTCACCACCCCTGTTGGCCATGACAAATGCCACCCAGCTGAACTACCTCAATTCTTACCGCCTTCCACCTCTCCTCTCTCTGTCCCCCACCTACCTCCCTTTTCTCCCATCCACTTAGTCTCCCTGATTTCACCCTCCTCCTTTCCCTTCCTCTCCCAAAGTTTCACCTTATTGTTCTTTTCCTCTACAAGACTATGTGTTTTTAATTTTATAAACTGTTATCTTTGCTTATGTTTGTCTCAATTGTACCAATGATGTGGAACCTTTGTAAAAGCCTCAGCTCAAAGGTATTTGTAATCCTAGAACAAATAAATAAATAAAATAAATAAAATTGCCTGCTTGACTCATTGGGAACAATTTTCTGACAGGAACGCCTTGTTCTGCTGGGATGGACTCCATCTAAGCCAGAGGGTAGTAATCTTCTGGAAATCCATACTGAACTTTATTGATAATTATTTAAACTAGCAGCAAGGGGTAGAAGGAGAATGCTCATCCTTCTCTAATAACCAAGGACATATAAAATCATGACATCAAATGTAATATTCTTATATTAAATGCTAGAAGCCTGAATAATAATAAATTGGCTGAATTAGAAGACAAAGCCCTATTGCAAAATCTTGGGATCATTGCTGTTACAGAGACATGGTGGGATGATTGTTCCACATGGATTCAGAATATTCCAAATCACAAATTGTATTACAAAAATAGACAAGGAAAAAAGGAGGAGGGTTTGTTTGTATGTACATAACAGTATTGATTCACACCAACTTATTACAAATAATAATAAAACGAGAGTGTTTGGGTAAATATTAGATTTAAGGGCCATCATAATTTAGTAATTGGAAATTGTCATAGACCACCAGCAGCAGATCAAGGATATAATGAAACTCAACTCAATGAAATAATTGATATGTCTAACAAACATAATACCATCATATTAAGTTTTAATAGTTCAGGATTAACTGGAAAACCCTAAAGGTTCAGGGGATATGGAAAATAACTTTATCAGTATGATAATTAATACAGGATAGGAACAACTAATAAAACAACCTACTGCATGCCATAATATCCTGGATCTGCTTATGACTAACAATGAATCTAATGTAACTAATATTAAATTCACAGAGCCATTAGGGAACAGTGATCATAATTCTGTCTTGTTAAAGTATTCCTATCAAGATTATTAAAATATATCATCAACAAAACTAATAAACTATGACAAATCAAACTATGTAGAAATAAATAAACAATTACACAGTATAGACTGGGATCAGAATTAAATCAGTCTACAGTGGAAGAAGCTTGGAATTACATAAACAATATTATATTAGATTTGGAAAGTAAGTATGTTCCAACTAGAAATAAATATAATAAGAAAGGCAAAATCCTATGGTATTCTAAGTCAATACACAAACTAATAAATACTAAGAAAAAGTATTCAAAAATGGAAACAGTCCCAGTCCTTTCAATATAAACCAATACAAATTATCAGTCAATAATCTAAGAAAGCAATAAAGAGAGCAAAATATAGACTAGAATTTAAATTATTACATTCAAAAAATAATATCAAGGCCCTACATTCCTATTTGAAAGGTAAAAATCAGACCAATAAAACCATAAGCCCTATTCATGAAAGTGGATCAAAATGATAAAAGAACAGGAAATAGCAAATAGTCTAAACAACTACTTCTGTTCAGTATTTAATAAAACAACTACTACAAGATATAATCACATACATGAATCAGATCCTCACGAGTTAAAACAAATTTATACAGTAACACATGCAGATGTATTAACAGCTCTACAACCATCAAAAAAATTTAAATTCTAGTCCAGGACCAGATCACATTAATCCAAGATTCCAACGGAATACTGCTATAGAAATTTCAATACCTTTAACCATATTTTAACAAATCCTTATCAGACAAACATATACCTTTGGACTGGCACAAGGTTATAGTCATACCTATTTTTAAAATTGGAAATCAGGCAGAGTTAGTAATTATCGCCCTATAAATTTGACCTCGGTAGTCTGTATATTAATGGAGAAAATAATTAAGAAACTCCTTGAGAGAAAATTGAACAGCTGGGCATTATAGATAAAACTCAGCATGGATTTAGAAAAGAGGTATTCATGTACCACTAATTTATTTCATTTTACAAATATATTAGTGAACAAGTAGACCTAGGGACACCCATGGATGTAATACTGTTGGATTATAGTAAGGCCTTTGATCTAGTTCCCCATTATAGACTGATCAATAAATTAACAAAGTTGGGGTTTCACATGGTTAATAGACTGAGTCAGGGAATGGCTTTCTAACTGAACACAACAGCTTAAAATAATGGGATATCTGTCAAATCTTGGTAGCGTGACTAGTGGAGTGCCTCAGGGGTCCATTTGGGCCACTTCTATAATATTTTATTTCTGATATGACCATTAGTAAAAACAACATCCTCTCCAAGTTTGCAGATGATACGAAAATAGAAGGTAAGCGGATAGTACAGAGAGTATAAAATCAATCTCCAATGGAGGCGAGGAGACCTGTCCCCGAGGTCCCCTCCATTACAACTCAGCCAGGGCAGTATCGAGGTGCTGGAGCAACATTGCTCTGCAGGCCTCCTCGGCGGCTGTTTCTCAAGCTTTGACTGTCCCAGACCGACGAAGGACAACAATTTCAAGAAAATCCTACCAACGGCCGTGCTGACACCGGGAGTCGTTTGTCCTGTAGAGGAGTTTTCGGCCCACCGCCCACCCGTTCCCTCCTCCCATTAAATTCTCAGAGGCTCCACCCCTGGACCCAGCTCACCCTATCAGACAATTGGGAGGTAAAACTAGTTCACAGTGGTACCATCTGCCTTAATCCCAGTCTGATCACATTGGTCTGGGCATCCTAACTACCTACCCCAGTAATTACCTCTGGTTTCTGTCTAGCCAAATCACTGTGGAGTTGCCTCTGGGTATACAGCATTGAGCTTGAGCTTGTGCCATACTAGACAGTTTTGTCCAGAATAGGATTCACTGTACCTTATTAGACAGCCATAACCCTAAACAGAATTTACTACTATTTAGTTATCACTGTGCCCTACATGACAGCCTCTTGTATAGAATGGAAATTGTAGAATAGGATCTAGACAACTATTGCTCAAAATCTGAATACATAGTCATCACTGTGCCTTGTTGTCAGCTCCTGCTGAAAGTTGAAAGTAGAAACTGTAAACTTCACTGTACACATTAACTAACACCGTGCCTTACTTGACTGCTTGTGCCCAGATTCTGCCTTCACTTCCGGCCAAAGTGTCTTAGTTTCAGGGTCTTAAGTTATGGACAAGGTGTGCTGACTCTACGTCCGGCCCAGTCGCCTCCCTAATAGGCATAGTCTACCTGATCTACCAAGCGTTCCAAACTGTGTAGTTTGCTGCTTACTATTTGCTACTTGTTATTTTAGTGTCCAAACTGCTAAATTGTACCCAGACCATCCTCTCTTTCCCCAAGCCTCATGTGAATCTAAACTGCGGGGCCCTACCCCCTAGCTGGGCAAAGATTAGTAGTGAGGAGTAGCTGGGGCCCTTACCCCACAGCCATCCAAAGCAACTGGCAAGCATGTGGCCCTGGCACCACACCTCCCACCGAGGGAAGGTGCTCCCCACGAAGGAAATGGCATGCAGTCCCCACCCATGGTTTCCTGCTACAAGCTGGTCTCATACTGGGGCTCGCCATACTTTATGTGCTCTCCACACCCTAACTGTCCTCAGGGATTGCTGGGAGAAGACTCCCCCATGGACGCACCTGACTTCCTGTTCTCGAACACACTAGTCATGACCACCAAGACCACCCATCCTCCCATCTGGTGCCTTGACCTCAGATGTCTTATGCACCCTACCAGGGTAAAGAGCGCTTGCCTTCCTCCCCTTACTGTCCCGGCTGCTCCAAGTCGATATCTCTCCTGGTTCCTCCTCATAATTCTCCAGGCTGGAGATGTCAAAATGAACCCAGACCCAACAAACCAGGCAGTCCCCATTCCTCCGTATGGGGTCTGGTAGAGCCTCAAAATTGCACATCTCAACATAAGGAGCCTGCTCCTAACCGAGATGAGTTAGTGTCCTGGGTCACCCTATACAAACCAGATGTCCTTGGGTGACAGAGACCTGGCTCAAACCCTTAGTACCTGACTCTGCCTGTATGCTTGCAGGGTATGAGTTCATACGCCAGAACAGACCAGGGAACAAAAGTGGGTGGCATCATGATCTATTTTAGGGACCACCTAAAGGTCTCCCCAGTTACTCATCTGCCATCTCTCTCTCCCCATGTGAGCTACTGCATGTGTACTCTTGCCAGGAACGCAAAAAAAAACTGCATGTTGCCTATGCATACAATCCTCCCAAGGCGGACTCCCAGGACTGACACACCTCCTGGACTCCATCGGCCACTGCATTGGGGATAATGAGCTCATCATCCTGGGGATGTTAACCTCAACTGGACCAGGGAAATGTGAAGCAGATACGAGCCCTTACTGCAAACTCGCCCGACCCAACTTGTGCAGGAGCCTACCAGGCAGGCGAAAAATGGATCCCCAACTCCCTGCTGGTCTGGATCCTATCCAACCACCCTGATAAGATCTCCTCAGCGGAATACTCTCAGACTCCATCTCTGACCACTTACCGATCTTCTGTGTTTGGAGGATCCCTTCCCAAAATACCCCATAAAGTCATACTGATTAGAAACTTCTCCAGGTTCGATCCGCTGTATTTCTTATGGACCTAAGCGTATCAACTGGGCTGAGGTATTTGGAGCCTCTGACCCATCTGTGGCAGCTTCACTTTCTTGCCTCCTTCAGTGCCTTGCAAGATAAGCACGCCTCGAAGGTCACCCGAGGGTGAGGGGATCTGCCACCCCTTGGCTGCACGGGGCCTCCTAGCCCTAATGAGGGCCAGAGACAAATGCTGGTCCCATTTCAAAGGTTCCCTGATCGCACCCTTTTCCAGCAATATAGGCACCTCAGAAACAAGTGCAAGAAGGCCATCAGAATTGCAAAAGCGACTTCTGCAAGACTGTCCTACTCAGCTCTGCCAGTGATCCCAGGCGATTCTGGAGTAACATCAAATCTCTTGTCTGCGGATCCTCTCATCCGGGGTATCTGACATGACTATAGGAGGGTATCCTGCAACAACCCTCACTCATCGCCAATGCTCTCAACTCACTTCTCTGACCGGACAGCCTTCACAGCCCTCTTCCCAACTGGACAGGGTCACTTCTCCCTCCTCTCCCCACTGAGCAGGAGGATCACCCCCTAGACAAAAGTTCCACCTCAGAGGTGTGACAATCAAGGACATGACGAGGCTCTCTCTGGCCTCTCTCAGTAATCCAGCCCTGGCCTTGACAACCTGGAACCAAAGTTACTAAAACTAGTGTCCTCACTTTGCTCCCCAGTAGCACATATCTTTAATCTATCTCTTGCCAAAGAGAACCATCCCTAAAATCTGGAAGGAGGCGAGTTGTCCCATCCTGAAGCAAGGAAACCCCAAAATCCTGGACAACTACTGTCCAATTGCAATCTTTCATCCCTCAACAAGCTCCTCGAAAGGTAGTGGCTGAGCAGCTCTCTAGTACATACAGGAGCATGATCTGCTGTCCCGAGCCCAGCTTGGTTTCTGCAAGGAGCACAGTACCACCACAGCCCTGGTCACTGTCTCCACGAGCATCAGGGCCGCCATGGACCAGGGCAAACTTTCTGGAGCCATATTCATTGACCTATCAAGGCATTCGACCTTGTAGATCACAAGTTGCTCTGTACGCAGCTGTTGGCACTCGGCCTCTCCCCTCCAGCCATGAACTGACTATCAGACTACCTGCATGGTAGAACACAGAGGACCTGTTTCAACAAAGTCCTATCTGAGCTGCTACTGGTGACCTCTGGCATCCCAAGGGTCAGTCCTAGGCCCTCTCCTCTTCTCCCTCTTTATCAGTCAGCTCCCAGCAGCTGCAACTACTGCTATGCCACTCTGTGCATGAGCGACCTGGTTATTATATCTCACTCCAGGATACTGACTCCTCAACAAAAACCTAACTGAGGACTTCAACAATGTCCTGGCCTGGGTAAACAATCATAAACTAGTCTTGAACCTGAAAAGACCCAGGCTATGCTATTTGGCTCAGCAGCCAGAATCAAAGCCCTACCAACCATGCTGGAAATAACCAGTCCAGGCAGAGCCTCACTCCCCAACAGTGCTCTCAGTAAAGTACCTTGGGGTTACGCTAGACCCATAACTTGAACTGAAGTCATATTCTCAATGTCTGCAGGGTTATGAACAGTAAACTAGGACTAGCCTATAGGACCAGACACAATCTCACCTCGGCGGCCCGTCTGGCCCTGGCGAGAGGTGTCCTCCTTTCCTCTCTAAGCTACGGAATGCCCCTATTTGGTCACTCCCCAAAACCCACCTCATGAGGTGGCAAACAATGTATAACAACATCTGTCGCTTTGCCTTGGCTGCCCGTGTCACATACACCACTGTGAGGCTTTATGAAAAGCTCCACTGTCTCTCCGGCCAAATACCTGGACTTCAGGCTAGGGTGCCTAGTTGGCAAAGTGATGAAACCAGAACCCCAAGGGGCTGGCCCTGCTTCTACTACCAGCCGACCTCTCCCTTACCAACTTGGTCCCAGGATCCAGGGATGCTAGAGTTCCTCCCTCTCGGACCCACATGGGAGACAGGGACTTCGCTGTATGTGCCCCAGACTCTGGAACTCTCTTCCTGGAGTCTGTCCGCTCAACCCCCTCCACATCAGCGATTCAAAATCCTTGTGGGACATCCTGAAACTTGACTTGACCTCTGGTTGTCCTAGGCCTCCCTAAGTTAAATGATCTTTCGTCTGTTTAGTCCCCAGATCGCACTTGCAGGAATATCCTGCCCAACTCAGGTGTCCCTGCACAATGCTGTATGCCCTGTGCAACAGATGGAGCTTTATTCTTTGTGGCTACTACCTGTCCTCTACCACCAACTCTGGTAGTGCTACTATGGTTGCACTACAACATATCTGATAGAGCTGCAATATTATGTGTGTTTATGATCTATTATTGTCTTACCTGTAGATGAACTGTCTATTCTCTCTGTTGATGCTCTCCACTGTGCTTACACATGATGCTGTGCTGTAATTATGTACTATGATGTGCTGTAATGCTGTACTGATGTAATGATGTACTGTGATGTGCGTAATGATGTACTGTGCCCTGTGTCCATTTTTGTAATCTCCGGGTCGTTCCTGAAAATAGGCATACTACTTGTCTAGTGTACTTACCCAGTTACCAAAGCTAACTAAATAAATAAAATAGAAATGGGCAACTGAAAATGATGTGATCTTTAGCATTGACAAATGTAAAATAATACACTATGGTGTAAAAAATCCATGTACTGATTATTACCTAAATAACAGGCCAATCTCTAAATCAACTTGTCAGAAAGATCCAGGTATTACGATTAACAATAAATTAACATCATCTGATCGTTGTATTAAAATATGCAAACAGGCAAATGGATTACTTAACAGAGTAAGGAGGACATTTGTTTCAAAACGAACAATGCCCTATTCCACTATATAGATCTTATATTCAGCCACTTTTGGGTTATGGTACACCATTTTGGAATACATACCTGAAAGGATATTGGAATGTTGGGAGGGACCAGAGGAGGGCCACTAAAATGGTCCCCAAGTTGTAAATAATGACTATGCCAGTAGATTAAAAAACAGGCCTGTTCACATTACAAATGAGAAGATGCAGAGAGATTTACTTCTCCTATACAAAATTTTGAATGATAGCAATTTGACGGACTCATTAGATATAAAATTATCTGATCGACGTGTTGCAGGTAGATCACACAACAAAATTTTGGACTTAATGTGGGCAAACACAGCCAAAAGAGATAATTTTCATAATATTAGAGTTGCTAAACTCTGGAATACCCTTCAGAAGAATTAATTGAACTGGATAATTTTTATTCTTTTAAAATAAAATTAGATGAATGGCTTCTGTTGACTATTTAGTTGGGAATAAATTGCCTGCAAAATCGAGGGGACAATCTCGATGGGCCTATGGCCTACTTTTGTCCTACTAAACCAAAGTACAATAACCAAAGTAATCTGCCTCATCAATGCCTGCCATGGGTATAATTTTGGAAACAACAGCAGGCTTACTCACAGCAGCTGCACCTGTTGTAACTACCTCAGCAATGCCTGCCATGAGCATACTTTTGAAAACAGCTGAAGGTTCCCTTAGAGTAGCTATGCCTCTCATCCCTGCTTCAGCAATGCCTGCCATGGGTATAATTTTGGAAACAGCAGCAGGTTCACTCAGAGCACCTGCACCTCTTGTGCCTGCCTCAGCAACGTCCACCATGAGTATAGTTTTTGAAACAGCAGTAGGCTCAATCAGAGCAGCTGTGCCTCTTTTACCTGCCTCATAAATGACAGGGCTTGGAGCACCTAACAAACAGTGTAAGAATATACAGCCTATGGTCAAAAACAGTCTTTCACATTTTGGTTATGATCAGGGTAGGGTAACAGGGTAGTAGAATCAGGTAGTACCTACCCGACCAAACCAGCTACCCATTTTCATTTGGGTATTTTAGGTAATTTTGGGTAGTCTACAGGTACCCATAGGAACCATTTTGAGGTCCCATATTTCAGTACCTGTCCATGCCTATTTCAAACCATACATAGCTCCCAAAGTATAATCAAATAAAATTTTCTACTTAGTCAGACAATGTCATGATCACACTTTTGGATGAACAAACGGCCTCCTGTACCAATAAATGTAAACTTGCAACCACTGCCAGCTTCACCAATATGACTGGAAAGAGCATTCACTCTGTTACCATGTTCAATGGCTCCCAAATGCTTGCCAATACAAACTTTGAGCTTGCATTTCATTTTACTGATGTAAAAATACCTGCAATTTCAAACATAAAGGTAAATTATGTCTTCAGGATTGCAAGATATATAAATTCTCTAATCATAAATCTTTCCCTGTGTTTTCATTGTAGACTGAATCCATTTTCAACATGGCTTTGTAGTGTATATCATTTCTACAGTACATGAGAAACTACTTTTCAGTTGTGATGGTAACCATTGTGGTCTAATTTGAACATTGGTATTTTTCTGCTGGTAACTATGGACTGTGACATCAACTACTGTCCACCCGCATTTAAAACCCATCCTGGGTAGAGAAGCTGTATATGGTACCACTTTCTGTTCAGCTCTCAAAACATGCCTGTATTTTCGGATAATATTAGAAATTTCACCAGCATGTACAGAATAAGTGATGACAAAATTAAGTTGCTTTTGTATTGGATGTCCATCAGATGAATTATCAATATTATTCTATCTGATTGCATTTTTGGAACAAACAAAGTGCTTCTATCTGTTTCTTCTGCCCTATAGTGCCCTTTGTCAATCACATTCCTACTATACCCTCTCTTGAAATCCTTTTGCAAGATAGTCTGCATGATATATGCAAGGGTCATTGATGCTGCAATTATGTTTAAGTCTTAAAATTGACTTGCTATTAACAGTGTTGAATGACAACTCAAACATTGCTGCAGCAGGTTTCTGTCCATAGGCTTGTGATAAACGTGTATACAAATACTTCCATTAGGTTTTACCAAACAAGAACACAGCCAAAAATTCATTTGTGAGGTCTCAAAATTCAGAGTGAACTTTAAAATAGAATCAGTGTTTTCTAGATAGGTAATGACCCTAACCAATTCTTGTTCACTCCTATTCCATAATAATACCAAATCGTCAATATAATGTCTATAATGACTTATGTCAGTGAAACATGGATTGTGCGCACAGTCACTAATAAATCTGTTTTCCACTCATACAGAGAGATTGTAGCATAATTGGAGTGAATGCTGCCACCATTTTCATCCCTTTCTGTTGAAGATAATATTTTCCCACAAATGTGAAACATTATACTTGAAAATGTGTCTGCTAAAACACAGAGAAAGTCTACCTGTTCATCCATGTACATGTCAGATCTTGTAGCACCACATTTAGTAGCTCCAATCCCCATCATGGGGTATATTGATGTACAATGATGTAATATCTAAAGTCACTAACAATGTATTGGCCTCCGCCTGAACATTTTCATTACATTAAAAGAATCCTTTGTAGCCCTCAAATATGGGGGCTACATGAGTCTAATGGATTTAATTTAGGCATCTACATACTTAGTGAACAGCTCAGTAAGAGAGCCAATACTAGAAATAATAGGCCGGCCTGGTGGATTCTCCCTATTTTTATGTAGTTTCAGGAGAGTATAGATTGTTGCTCTAACTGGTGACACAACAGTTAAGAACTTCTTTACTTTTTGGTAATGACATGATTCTGGAATGCTACAGTAATGTCAGTACACATATCTATGTCTCTCTTAAAAATCATAGTAGGATCAGAGTCCAATTTTTATAAATGCCTCATTCTGTAATTCAGACATACTTTCAGTCTGATATTTACATAAATCCATAGTAGATTATTAGGACCTTCTATGGGACTTTTTGTATTTGCCTATGAAATTTATTTTTTGGTCCCTGTGAATCAAGTTGGCTACAGGGCAGTGAAGAGACTACAATATAGAAGGATAATCTAATAAATATTCATGACTTTCTTTAAATGATGGTTATAAATAGAACAAAAGCATACTTACTGTTGATACTCCTGTGAAGGTTTTTCCTGTTGGCCATCTCATGTAATTATTAAGCAATAAAAGCATGACCAGGGGTTAGATTAACAGTCTGTTAATCTCCCCTAGAGGGTATAATGTGGCATAAGGTGCAGCCAAGTACCATACTGACCCAGGGGTGATTAACTGACTGCTAACCTAACTCTTGGGAGTGCCTTATTACTATTATAAAAAAATCAAAAGAAAGTGTTAAAAGTGTACTTTTTGAATGTTGTCCTCATTTACAGGAGATTTTTAATAACATAGTTTTCCATCAACAGTTTAAGAATACTGGTTTAGAATCAGAATGCATCATTCAGTCAGTCAGCAGTGCTACAGGATGGAATATTGGCAGGAAGTACTCATGTGCCATGGTGATCAGGCTGTACTTGACAGTGTAACAGGGATTAATGTATGGCTGTTGGAATCTAACAGCCAATCAGACTGCAGCATTTCTGAGACCTGTTTTATAATTCCCTGAGATTTTGATGGGACTATATTAATAGGAAATAATTGAATGCAATTATTTGAACAGCTTTTTGTATGTAATTAGTATTGTATTAATGTTTTATTAGTATTTGTGAGCTCAAGGTTCCATATTCATAGGGTATACAGTATAAAAGTACTTTGGTCAGTTATATTTCACTCTTGACAAAGCACTTTGAGGTCTATTTTCCACTGTATGTGCTGCTTTTCATCTGTATGATGCAATAAAATATTTTACTACACAGCTTAGCATGGACATTTTTCTATCAACTTTTAGGGCTGTAGGCGGAGCTGACAGCACTACTGTAATATCTCAGTAGCTCTTAAAATATGGCCAATTGTGGAGCCTTCTGTTGGACTTTTGGAAGTGTCCTTCTGAAAGCCATGAACTTGAACCCCTCCATCATGATCAGCCAGTACAGAATAACAGCCACACCATTTTGTCATTGCTTCTGCATTCCAGTGCTCAAAATGTGCATAGAAACATAGACTCTGTGACGCAGATAAGGACCGCTAGGCCCATCTAGTCTGCCCATTTCCCTACCTACAGGATAGGCCGCAGATCCTAGTTAACCAACAGCCTATATCTTCCTGCCCCCACAAGAATTGCCTTATGTCTGTCCATGCATTCTTAGATTCTCCACAGTTTTAGACCCCACAACTTCCTCAGGAAGGCTGTTCCATGCATCCACTACCCTCTCTGTGAAATAATGCTTCCTCATTTGCTCCTGAACACCCTCCTTCTATCTTTAAATTGTGTTCCCTTGTTCTTGCAAGTCTCTTTTTCTGAAAGATGCTACCCTCTTGGATTTTGTTGATTCCTTTGAGGTACTTGAAAGTTTCTATCATGTCCCCCTCTCCTTCTTTCCTCAAGGGTATACATATTAAGCTCCTTTAGTCTCTCCTCATCGGCTTCTCTTGCAGACCCTGCACCATTTTAGTTGCCCTCCTCTGGACTGCTTCTATCCTGTCTATGTCCTTGCGGAGATGGGGTCTCCAGAACTGGACACAGTATTCCAGATGGGGTCTCACCAACTTGTCTGTACAGAGGGATAACAACTTTCTGTTTCTGCTGCTGATGCCTCTCCTATACATCCCAGTATACCCCGGCCCTCCCTACTGCCTTCTCACATTGCTTGCTAACCTTAAGGTCATCTGATATGATTACCCCAGGTCCCTTTCCTGTTTTGTTGTTGTTACTACCTCCCCACCCTCTGTGTATTCTTCCCCTGGGTTCTTGTTTCCCAGGTGCATTTTGCACTTTGCATTGAATCCTAGCTGCCATCGTCTGACCATTTCTCCAACCTTGCCAAGTCCCTTTTCATCCTTTCCACTTGCCTTGTGTATCAACCCTGTTGCAGATCTTTGTGTCATCTGCAAAAGGCATACTTTTCCTTCCAGTCCCTCTGCAATGTCACTGATGAAGACATTAAAAGGACTGGACCCAATACTGAACCCTGCGGTACCCCTACGTAACAGCCCTTTCTTCAGAGTGGACTCCATTTACAATTACCTTCTGTGTCCTGTTGTCCAGCCAATGTTTTACCCAGGTTACCACCCTGGGACCCACCTCCCAGGCTGGTTAATTTGACTACTAATCTTTTGTGTGGACTGTGTCAAATGCCTTACTAAAGTCTAGGTAGGCCATGTCACAGCCCCTCCTGGTCTACTACTTTGGTCACCCAGTCAAAGAAATCTATTAGATTCAGTCTGACATGGCCTTCCCGCTGTGAACCTATGCTGCCTTGGATCCTGTGCTCCACTGACCTCTAGGTACTCAACTATTCTTTCCTTCAGAAGTGACTCCATCACTTTCCCTACCACAGAGGTCAGACTGACAGGTCTGTAGTTTCCTGCCTCTGTCTTGGTCCCACTTTTGTGAAGGGAATCACATCCGCCTTCCTCCAGTCCTCGGGTACCACGCCATCCTCCCATGATTTATTAAAAGAGTAGCCAGTGGTTTCACTAGTTCCTTCCTTAATTCTTTTAGAATTCTGGGTGAATTCCATCAGGACCCATTGCTTTGTCCACCTTCAGTTTTAGGAGTTCTTGCAGAACCCTTTCTTCTGTGAAAGGACTGGGATCGACCCCCTATCAAGAGTGCTTCTGTTAATTGGATTAGGCACTTCCCCTCCTCTTTTGTGAATACTGAGCTGAAATATTCGTTCAGTTTTCCTGCTTTTCACTGTCCCCTCTGCCCACCCGTTCATTCTATTCAGCCTCACTATCCCTCCCTTTGTCTTTCTCGCTCGCTGATGTACCTATAAAGGTTTTATCCCCTTCTTAACTGAGTTGGCTATCTTTTCCTCAGTTTGGGCCTTTGCTATTCTGACTTCCCTCCCTGCTTCTTTCTGCCTTAACTGGTACAGCTCTCTGTCCTGCTCCTTCTGTGTTTCCTTATACTTCGAATGCTATCTTTTCTTCCTGACTTTCACAGCCACTCTCTTGAGAACCATAGTGGCTTTCTTTCGTTTTGATTTGTTTATTTGCTTCACACAAGGCTTGTTGCCTCTGTGATGGCAGTTTGATAATTCCCCATTGTTGCTCCACACTCCTTCTAGCCTGTTTGCTAGTGCTTTTCTGAGGCACTCTCCCATCTTGCCAAAGTCAGCCCTCCTAAAGTCCAGTACCCTCACTTTTGTGTGGCTTGACTCTGTAGCTGAGTTTAACGTGAACCACACTGTCTGATGGTCACTTGTCCCAGATGGCAACCACTTCTAGATCTGAGATCCTCTCACTGCCCCCGTTTGAGAGTATGAGGTCTAAGATTGCTCCCTCACAGTGGGTTCCAAAACTAGCTGTCTAATGCCTGCCACCTGTAGGGTGTCAAGAATGGCCCTGCTCTTGGATGTGGCTGCAGCAAATGTGCTCCAGTTAACATCCGGCATATTCAGGTCTCCCATCAACAGTATCTCCCTTTCTCTGCCATTCTAAGAATGCCTTCCATCATATCCTTGTCCATTCCTTCCCCTGACATGGGGGCCTGTACACAACCCCTGTGCGGATTGTGGTGCCTTTCCAGTCTCCAAGGTGACCCACAGTGCCTCCTCTCCTCCCTGTTTACTCTTTTGTTCAGTTGCTTTTATCCCTTCCTTTACATGAGAGCTACTCCTCCCCTCTTCTCCCCTGCCTGTCTCTCCTGTAAGTTATGTGCCCTGGTATGTTAACATCCCAGTCATGGTTCTCTATGTACCATGTTTCTGTGACTCACTACGATATCCAGGCATCCCTCTTCCATTAAGGCCACCAGTTCAGGGGCTTGTTGCCCAGACTACGGGCATTGGTACTCATTACTCTCCATTTCCTGATGGTCTTACCCCTTTTGCCCCATCCCTGTCCTTCTTGCCTTTGTCACTTTCTCCATTTACCCCTGCCCTTCTCCCTATCGACACCTCAATGTTGGTGTTTGCCACACTTACTACCATGATTTTTGGGGGGCTAGGATTTTCCTGCTCCTTTCAGTGCCTCCCCCTTGGCTAGTTTAAAAGCTTGCCAATGAAGCATTTAAACCTATCACCTAGGATCCTGGTTCCCCTCCCAGACAGATGCAGCCCATCATGCCAGTATAGGCTTGCATCACTCCAGGTGGACCCCAGTCCCCAATGAAGCCAAATCCTGAGCTCCACACCAGTTTTTCAACCACTGATTGAATCCCATGGCACGGAACACCTAGCCTCTCCTATGCCATAGATGGGTAGCACCTCCGAGAAGGTTACCGTCGTGCTATGACTAAGGCCCCTCCCCAATTCCACAAACTCTTCCTGCACTTCTCTAATCCCTTTCTTAGCCAGGTCATTTTGTCCCTGGGTGGACAATGACATCCAGCTCCTCCCCTGTGCAGCTACTCCAGCAATCCTGAGGATTCGCTCCCTGTCCCTCCAAGCCATGGCGCCAGGCAGGCACCTACCTCTCTCCCCACTGTATCACAACTGTTCTGTATCACAACTGTGCATCCGTGAGTGCCCCGACACTTTTCCCACACCACACCAAACTTTTCTATTTCTGCCACACAATAAAACAGAAACACAATACTAAAAACATCTTAACTACAATTTCCTTCTTAATGTGTTTTCCCAATCTACCCTAAATGGCATGCAGACAAAAACACAAATGAAGCTTACATTTTTCTACAAGTCTATTTTGTAATGTCCTATGCAATCTTTTCCCCAGTAGCCACCCTCTGTCCCTTGCTACATCAGTTTTACTCGCACCCCGCCCCAACAGTCCTTGCAATCTGCCATTGAAAAAAAACTTTCTGTACTGGACAGGAGAAATTGCTCTGAAGAATTTGGCTCCTCTCCTGCTGAAGCCCCCATTCGCCAAGCATTCAGGCATTCTAAAACTGCCCCTCGGTGATGACCACTGCTGCAGCTGGGATCAGACCCCATAGTGCCCATGGCTCTGAAGAAATTTGGCTCCTCTCCCTGCTGAAGCCCCTTCACCAAGCATTCAGGCATTCCTAAAACTGCCCCACAGGCAGTGACTGCTGCCGAGACAGGATCAGACCACGTAGCACCCCATGACTCTGAAGAAATTCAGCTCCTCTCCCTGCTGAAGCCCCGTTCACCAAGCATTCAGGTACAGTCAGCTCAGCTCAGTGGAACAGCTCAGGACTCCAGATTTTGAGCCAAACTCTTGGTGCCTTTTGGATTTGAAAGTCATTGGCTGCCTCAGAATTCAGCTTCCTGGTTGGCTTACTTGCTTCTCCAGGACTCACATTAAATGTTAGACATGGGCAGCATTAATTTTTATTGGAGGTCTTCATGCGTTTCAACTGTAGGCATTATTTAATTTCTACTTTTATTGTTATAAGGCTTGCAATTCTCAACTTGATAACAGCTAACCTGTGCTAGGGAATCAATTTGTGAAGTGGGCAATTTGTGCACTTACCCTGCCTAGCTCCAAGCCCACTTGGGCTACAAGACTAAAATAAAAAAAAAATAAAACAAGAACAAGCGAGACTCTCATGAGAGGTGCGCAGGTCCTGGGCTAATGGGAGGCATTCTGCTAACCAAGTAGATTGCTGTGCTTTCAGACCTGTCTGGACTCTGTCCCACCCTTTGCCTTTGTTTGGTTTGGTAATTCATTTGGCCCTTTTTCACCTCTGGCCAGCTCTAGCTGTTCCACCCCCAATTCCTGAACACAATCTGTGTTCTTTTGTCTACCTGAGCAGGATCTTGTATAAAATTGGCTTTCTGCTCTCTCCCCAGACATTCCTAAAACTGCCCCTCAGGTGGTGACCGCTGCTGTGGCCGAGTTGGACCCTTGTAGTACCCCATGGCTCTGAAGAAATTCGTCTCCTCTCCCTGCTGAAGCCCCCTTTGCCAAGCTTTCAGGCATTCTAAAATGGCCCCTCAGGGTGACTGCTGCTCGTCCAGGATCGGACCCCTGTAGCACCCCAAGGCTCTGAAGAAGTCGGCTCCTCTCCCTGCTGAAGCCCCCTTTGCCAAGCATTCAGGTACAGTCAGCTCAGCTCAGCTCAGCGGAATGGCTCAGGACTCCAGATTTTCAGCCCTCCCCCACCCCTCCCTAGGCCACCTTAAATGCCCCTCTGCCCTGTCCATTGCCGTCCACTGGATCATACCCTTAACCCTTTCTGGCTGTTGTTAGCTGATATCCTATAGCCCTTCTCTGCCCTCTTGTTCCCACAATCGTTCCTCCTTTAAGCTGGGAAAATATTAAAGAAAAATTAGTAAACACAAATACTTAAGTAGGCAGTTATTTACAATCCAACTTTATGACTTTTGACCATGCTTCTCCTAGTATCCCTCATTCTGTTTTGCCTACTCCTCTCTACGTGTCTCCACAAAACTCTCCTGGCTTGTCTGGTGACTTTAGCACTATAATTAAACATGCAGGCATCACACATCTTGTCAAGCTCCTGTTATGTGCTACCCTGAATGACCCACTGTTTGTGGATCTTGCACCTAGCTGGCATGCTGGTACCCAAGCGGGACCTGGGAAAAACCCAATGCCTGTCTGCCAGTTCTGGCATATCCCAAACTTGTTGCTGCTAAGATTCTCCTATACGTAGCTCTAAACATATTTGGCTTTAGTACTAAGGTGCCCCTTGCTATAATCATGCCCCATGTAAGAGTGAAAGGAAAAAGATTCTAAAGCATCTGTTAGTTAGCCCTAGAAAACTCTTGCTTCTCCTCCTGCTCTGCTTGGGTAACATTGAGCTAACACCTGGTCCCAGCATTGGCTCACCGCAGACCTCCCTAACCTGAAAGGGCTTAGCTTTATGCATATTAATGCTTGTAGCCTATTAAAAAAATCTCTTATCCAGGCCTGGACAAGTCATACCTCCCAGATATTCTGGTGATTTCTGAATCCTGGCTCTGTCCATCAACCAGTAATCATTCTGTTTGCCTCCTTCCAACTCACTATTCCGAACTGACTGACTGTCTAGGGGTGGGGTGGCTATTTATGTCAAGGACAAGTACTCTGTCTCCATCCTGGACTCAACCTCAGTCCCTAATGATTTGAATCTCTATCCCTCCAAGTGGTGATCGCTGCTGGAGTCTCGGTCAGTGTTACTGGCTGTTATAGGCCTCCTTCAGCAGGATTGCAGCTTCTAAACCACTAAGCAACCTCCTGGGGCATAACTCTTTGGAAACAATAATACTAGGGACTTAAATTTAGACTGGCATTCTAATTCCTCCTCTCTCTTCAAATCCTTTGTGACTCCTTGGGGCTGTTCCAGCTCATCACTGAAGCTACATCCAAACAAAAGTAACCCTGCCAAAAGTACACTGTTGGACCTCATCATAGTTAGTAAGCCTCACCTGTATTCCCACTCTGGAGTCTTCTTCTCCGACATCAGTAACCACTGTTTTGTTGCTTGTGTTAGGTCTTGTCATACCTCTACTATCCCACCCAAATTCACCACAAAAGAAGCAGGTGTAGTTTTGATCCTCGGTCATTCACTGCTGAGCTAAGTCACTCTCTCCGGTGGCAGGACTTCTACCTAGCAGAATCTGTGACTCCTGCCTATGACATTTTCAAGACATTGTGTTAAGTGCTCTGAATAAGCACACCCACTAGTTACATCCGAGGTTAGAAGCAAGCATTGCCGGTGGTTCTCTACTGACCAAAGAGTGCACTCGCGGAATAGAGACAGGTTATGGAAAACTGCTCATGAGAACAAAGCTACCTAACGACTGAAATTTTTTAGGAGAGCTAGAAACCTCTGTACCAAATTGGTTAGAGAAACAAAGGCTAATTATTATCGCTCTGAACTTGAAGCTTCCTCCACATGTTCATCAAAATTCTGGAGGACTATTAAAGATATCAAAGGACATTCCTCTGGTAACCCCTGCCTGCTAAAATCCAGGTTGGTACTTCACAATTACTGATAAACCTACTATTCTGGTCTAGTTCAACAATCATTTTGCCACTGCTGGACTAGCTTTTGATTCCTCCCAGCTAGTACTTTTGGGTACAGCTTGGGATTGATACCCTTGACCTCTGTAATTAGCCATCATCCTCTCTCAAGCCACATCCTTGAAGGAAGTGGAGGATCTCCTGTTCCAGCTGGATGAAAGGGAAAGCCCTGGGGCTGATCTAATTGATCTATTCTTTCTAAAAGCAGGCTCCCATGCTCTCACTGCCTATTATTCACTTGTTCAATCTATCCATCTCCCAAGGTGTCCTTCCTACTGTTTGGAAAACTGCCCATATTGTTCCTATACTCAAGAATGGGGACACTAGTGATCTGAATAATTATAGGTCCATCTCTCTCTCCCGTACTGTCAAAATGCTGAAGAAAATCGTTAACTCCCAACTCAGGACCCGCCTGTAATCAGCGAACCTCCTCAACCCGCTCCAGTCCGGGTTCAGGGCTCAACATAGTACTACTTCCGCCCTTGCCAAAGTCAGTAATGACTGGCTGGGGAAGCTGGACAACAATAATTTTGTTGGAGCAGTCTTCCTGGACCTCAGTAAGGCTTTTGACTCTGTTGACCATCCCTGCTTGCTATCATCCCTACAGAATATTGGACTGGATGCTCCCTTTCTTAATGGTTCCACAGTTACCTAACTGAACACTCCCAGCAAGTTAAGGCCGATATTGAGGTCTCGCTCCTCAAACCTCTTACTTGGGGTGTTCTGCAAGGCTTTATCTTGGGACCCTGCTTTGAAATCTACATTAATAGAATTGATGCCTCCATTAACAAGGCCAACATTCATCTCTTTGCAGATGACACAGTGCTCTACACTAGTGGATCATCTCCTGACACTGTACTCTCATCTCTCCAGAGCAAATCTGATCTGCTACAACTCCAACTCCTAAAACAGAAGTTGCTCCTGAATGTGAAAAAAACAAAGCCATGCTCTTCTCCCCTGCACCCAACTCTATTGCCTCCTCTCACAGTTCACTATCCCTATCACTACCATACTGGGGATCAGCTGGAATATGTGTCTTCTTTCAAATACCTTGGGGCTTGATTGACAGTTCTCTCTCCTTCCAGGGTCATATTGAAGAGCTTATAAAGAAACTCAGGCAGAGACTAGGACTATTCTTCAGGATAAAAACCCTTATACCAAGGGAGGCTAAAACGACTAGTCCAAACTACATTTCTCCCCTGTTAGACTATGCCATCTTCCTATATAGCCAAAGGTCCTGCTGGTACTCTTGCAAAATTCGATACACTCTTCCACAGAGCCTTAAGGATTATAATGGAGCTCCCCTACTCCACCCATCACTGTCTCCTATATACTGCTGTGGGCTGGCCTTCTCTTACCCTTAGGCACCAGAGAAATGCGGTACTCTGGACCTTCACAGCCATTATGAATAACCTGTCCAGCTATATCACTGATTGCCTGCATTAGCCTTCCTTCTTCTTGCCTAAGAAGTGCTTCTTACGTAACCTGCATGAAAATCCGAAGGTTAGATCCAGCCCGGCGGGGCAATAAACCATGTATTTCCCTCACTGTGAACAAGCTGCAAAAATTCTGAAATTAAACCTCCCTTGCAGGTTTGTGGCTTTAAAGCTTTAATCACCTGCCAACTCAAGGAATCCTCGACTGCTTCCTTAATCCCTCGGATTGCAGCCATTGTGCTTATTCCAGCTCCTCTCTGTCATCCCTTGATACATATCCCTGCCGTCTCCTCTCCCCTTCTATTCTATGCATCCCCTTACCTGCTCTCTGGAAAAAAAAAAAACAAAATAAAAAACTGTAAATCTAGCTTACAACAGTTCAGTGTTCTACATTATTCCAAGCTATTAATTTGTACATTTCTTTTATGGTACTGTCTTTTGTATATTTAGTATTTTTGTGTATGTTGCTCTGTGTTAGCCTGCTCATATCTGATCTAATGTATATACAGCCATGTTGGCAGCAATCCCTAATCCTGTTGTTTCTTTCTGTAGTTGTACCTTATCCCAGGTTCACCTCAAAATGAGCTCTGCTCAACGGTGCCCACCTGGTTAAATAAAGATTTTGATTGATTGATTATAACTTTGTAGGTGTTTTTTGTGTTTTCCTGGGTTCTTGCATTATTTCAATGGGAGCTCGAGCCCTCTGCTGCGATCTGGCAGCTTTCATTTTCACAACCTGCCCAAAATGTGTTTTCACACCTGTGGTGCAGAATAGCACATTGCTCTATGAAATCACCTTTTGAGACAAGTGAAGAAAATTACACTGGCACTCTTCATGAGGAGGAGTACCAAAGGCCATACTGAAAATTTGGTGTGCCACCTCCAAAAATTGGCCAAGTTACACCCGGTGTTGAATAATTCCTATGCACATGTGTAACTTGGTCTAGCCCTATCAACTCTGGCTAGACTTTGTTTTTGTGAGCTAGGGCTTTTTTGATTTTATGTACTTGAGTCTTGCCCATGTGAGCTGCTTTTTCAGTCTACATAAATACCTCCAGACCCCTAGGGAGGTTGGAATTTTTGCCCCTCCAAATTTTCTGGCTGCATGGCACCCTGATCAGGTGACTATTTACCCTGTCTTAACATTTGCACTCTTTTGTTTCTTTGTGATTCAAATCTAACTGTTGTCTAAACATAGGTTGGGTTTTTGCAATTAATATGTATGATATATGGAAATAACCACAGCAATCTCTGCCCTGCTGTATGTTAAGGCAGAAATGAAAACACTAAATAATGTGGACCTAAAAACTCTGGTGATGTAATCAGAAAGTTTTAAGGGACTTGAGAACTCTGACTGAAGTAAAATTTGCTCTAAAGATTATTTTTTAACATCTGTAGTAAGTGGCAGAAACAGTTCTTTACCACAATGTTAGCTATAAGTTTAGCGTTTCAAGATCTAGAACAGAAATTCAATGTGGCAAGCCACATTGGAAACCTAAAAAATTTCAAAAGTTATAAGAAATTCTTATAAGATATGTTAGATTGACAGGGACAACTTTAAAACTAGTAAAGGGACCCAATCAGATAAATGAGACTTACAGATTACCCGTTCTTGTTTTAGTTCAGTATGATATGGTAGTCAGAATATGACAAACTACATTATATTCAGATGGGCATTTTGATGATGGATAGTTTTTTGAATCAGTCAATCAATCAATTAATCAATCAATCAAGTTCTTTATTTTACCAGGTGAAACACCATTGAGGAGAACTCATTTGCAAGGTGGACCTAGGAGGTCACAAAGGAATTTACATCAAAGGAGAAAAACAACAATATATAAAAGACAATGAAA
This sequence comes from Neoceratodus forsteri, assembly GCA_016271365.2. Taxonomy (NCBI): domain Eukaryota; kingdom Metazoa; phylum Chordata; order Ceratodontiformes; family Ceratodontidae; genus Neoceratodus; species Neoceratodus forsteri. Next base: position 564,088,863 of record CM057458.1, read on the forward strand.
ATATATGTACAAAAAAACAATAAACTGCCAATATATGTACAGAGTGCATATAGGTAAAATAGCAACTATGACACAGTAGGCTACCATATTCTGTGCAAATGATACCATCGCTCTCAGAAACCAAATCAACAGTTTGTCCTAGTACAAGTACAGTTTTCAGTGTTTCATGAAAGAGATAGTGTATACCCCTACCCAAGAATATTCTCACCTCAAGGTGAGTGAAGCTAGAGGTCATGCAGGTCTGAAGGGAGAGATCATGCAAGTCTGAAAGGGAGGTAGTGAGGGTGGAGGTATACAGAGCTGTAGAGAGGTAGGGGAACTCAGCTGATTACAGTAAGGGTGGAGATTAAGAAGTGTCATCAACAGGAAACAATCGCAGACCTCCTTGAAAGGTGCATAGTAAAGAGTTTTGAAAGTGGACAACTTCAAGAGGCTCATAAGCCTCAGAGCATTCTGTATGGAGTTCCATAGAACTGGGAGGTGTGGCTTATAGCAGCTTTACAAAATGTGTCCTGATCTTAGGGACCAATAGAGAGATGTACAATAGGCTTCTCAATGGGTGAGTTAGCCGACCCTGCAGACAGGCAAGCAATCTGAAATGTACTGGGGAACATATTAATGATTGATCTGTACATCCAATAGACAGCATTTCTTTGTCTTCTGGCACTTAATGAGCTCCAGCCTACCTTGGCATAGAGAGTGCAATGGTGGTAATGTTCGGTAGTCCGGTAATGAATCTAATAACACGGTGATAAAGAGTGTCCAGTTTGGACAAGACAGAGGTTGGTCCTTGGCCATAGATGAGGTCAGTGAAATCCAGTAGGGGCAAGAAAGTAGTCAGGACTAACCTGGTTTTGCTTCCAGAGTAAGAATATTCCTGATTTGAAAGAAGAGACCAAGCCTTTGCTTTAGCTTTTGGATAGCTCCTCGATATGATTTATGAATGAAAGGTTGATATCTATCCAAGCCGAGTATTTAAATTTGATTCACGAACTCCTGAGGTTCACCCAGGAGTGTATTTACTAATGAGGAAGTGCCAGAAGCATAGGACTTAGAAGTACTGGTAGCGGAAACAGCATAGCTTTGTTTTGTTTTTTGCATTTAGTAGTAACTTCAAACGCAGCAAGTTTGCTTGTAGTTGGTCAAAGTTATGTTGCAGGTCCCTGCAAGCTAATTCTGGTGTGAGTCTGTCAATGTACAAAACTGTATCATCAGCAAATAAGTGAATGTTTGCAGACTCAAGGCCCTTATTAATGTTGTTGATATACAGTAAATGGCAATAGTAGAGGCGTAAGATATACCCTTAGGGTACACCTCTCAGTAAGTGTTTTGGCAGGAAAGGACCCCATTAGCCTTGACTAGTTGTTTGCAATCTGTCAAGTAGTTGTTAAGCCATTTTAGACATGATTTGCCAATCCCAATGTATTCCAGCTCAGTCAGGATCAAAGATTTGCTCAAGTCAAGGAACAAGGCACAAACATAGTTCTTAGCATCCAATGCTATCACCTTGATCATTTGTGACTTTGTAAGCACGGATATGATACTGTGATTAGGTCTAAAACCTGACTGCAGTTCTTTTAACAGATTTAGGATTCAGGTAGTGCCTGAGTTGAATGTTGACAACCTTCTCAAGTAGTTTTGACAGGGTGGGTAGGAGGGATATTGTCCGTAGTTGTTTAGATCACTGGAGTCACTGGATTTGAATAGGGGAATGACATGAACTGTTTTCCAGATAGATGGGAGCATGCCCTGGGCAAGGGATAGGTTGAAGAGATGTGTGATAGGAAGGGATAAAGCGTGGTAACCTACTTTGAGATAGTAGGGGCTCAATGTAATCTGCTCCAGCAGTTTTGCCTGTGTTTAAATTCCAGAGCAATTCTTCCACTTGATTCAGTGAGAAAGGACAGAAGGAGAAAACTTGTTGTTGTGCGGTGTCTGATGCATTTTAAATGTGCCAAATCTATGTGATTTAATGTAGCCTGACTAAATATTATTGTTCAATATCATTGTGTGGTGATGTTGGCTGCCTGTAATCTGGGTGATACAGATTTAATCTTTGTATCAAAGACAAAATGCATATGCCCTAACTTAAAAGAGGGAGGCTTTGAACTTTTGATGAAGGACAACCAGAATATTTCCACCATCAAAATAATGCTTTTTTATTTTAATTTTCTACAACAGGATACTGTAGCTTCATTCAGATGTACCACCTAGTGCAAGAGGTTCCAGGAGGGCACACACAGGAGCAGCAGCATAGGGACACAAGATACGTTTGAAAGTGATGATAATAAACAGATTGAAGCATAGTATCTAAACTCATTACTTATGGCAGAAATAGGACATGCTGTAATGCATGAAAGAGTCTACTATACAGGAAAGAAAATCATGTCTGGATGCTCCTGACATATTACTGTCCTGTATGTCTGCTGTACTGCATCAACATTCTGTGCACTCATCTGGAAAATATCCATTTCACACCAAATAATTTTGAAATGATATGTTGATACGTACTTGAGAAGTGATTGGATTGCTTCTTGTATATTCAGTGGTTGCTGATCTATATGGATTGGAGGTTTGTGAATTAGTTGCTATCTTCTGTAAAAGACTGACTGACGAGTTCATTTTAAGCAAGATCCTTCTACAAATTTGTCTAATCATGAACAATGCAGGTATAATTGCTAACTTGTTTGGTCTGATACTGTTTATAAGATTTTATGAGAAGCTATTTCTGTTTTGAATGTATGTACATTTAACTCCATGACCCTTGTTCCTGTCTCAAATGAGGCTACAAGCACAATTTTCTGCAGCCACAAAGCTGTTTGCAGCACCACTACAAAGGTGATGGAATGGCCATTTCTTACATTTTGAAAATATAGGAGACATATTTCAAGTGAAATACATTAGCAACTTGATTTATTGTTATAGCAGGGGTTTGGGTGACTAAATAAGGAATAAGGTCACCAGAAAGTTCTGGTGGCACAGTTTGAGGCCCTTGAGGCCACCAGAATTTGGGACTTGAGAACCACTGCCTACTTCTCTGACATTGATGAAAAGGGCTTCACGACCCAGTCCATGTCTTGGTTAAACAAATAACAAAATAGAAATAAATTGTCTGACAAAGTAAATCAATTGCTTTTACTTCTGAATGCATAGAATCCGGCTTTCTGAGGGTGAGTATTAGTTTATGGAGGTGTATGTACTGCCCTTTTGATGCAGTGTATTGCAATAGCTGGAGAGAAGTGCTGTTATCCTGGAGAATCTGGGTTGATCCCCACTTCACCTAGTAAGACAGAAGTCACGGCACTCACCTGTCACCTTGTATGAACAAGGGAGTCCACACCAGTTACAGCAGTAAAAACTCTTTTATTCAATGTGAAATCATGCACATAATGGCCACAGCAGCAGTGAGCAGATGAGTCCTCAGTTTTATCTGTTCCTACTGCTGTGGCAATTCTGTGTGGAAGATTTCACATTTGAATGTCTAACTTGTTGACTGTTTATCATTGGCACCAGGTCCTCTGAGTGGCTTTGTTTTGAACTTTTGTCCCCACTCCATACATGCAACAGTTCAATCTTTTGTCTTTTACCTTCCTGTGTTTAACTACCTAATTTTTCCCCATGTTTGGCCTCCTGAATTTAACCTCTCTGTGTGCACCTTCTGTTTGCTGTAAGTATTCTGGGCTTGTAAAACACTTTGGGCCAGATAGTCAGGACTGTACTCCAGGGCAGGGGGCGCAAGCCTGGGCACAGAGTATCTGGGCTGAGCTAGGCAGGAACCAGCCGATATTCAATGGTGCTGCGCCATGGTTCAGCATCGTTGAATATGGCACTGAGGGCACATGCACTGTACCAGTGGAAGTGCCGGTGGGGTGCAGGGGATGTGCCAGGACAAGGTGGTTGCGCTAGGCACATCAGCCGCAATATTCAGCACTGGGCATGCAAATAAGGCCATTATGCATGCAAGGTGCAAATGGGGCCATTTACATGTCATTATGGCCCCATTCACATGCAGTGCACTGATCCCGGTGACTTGCACCTGCCAGGCTGCAGCCGTTGGGGACCAACGCCTTCCTGCCCCTCTGCAGGCACTGCTCCCATTCGCCCTGGTGGTCCAGTGGACTGATCCCAGTGCCCGATCATGGGCATAGGTTAGAAATCCCTGGTGGTCCAGTGGAAACCCCCAGTGCCCGATCACAGGTGGAATGCTCTAAGGACACCCTGGTGGTCCAGTGGTTCCCCTCCCCACCGCCAACTGCATCCCCCACCACCATGCACCCCCAGTCAGCGGTGGATGGCGTAACCAGCCGGCTGCCTATTGGTCCTGTGACCCTACTGCACTAATAGTCGAATTGTTAATGGGCGTTCATTCACAGTCGGGACCTATGTAGTACAGTATGATCTGCATGTCCATTGGCCCATGCAGTGGCCCAATAGGTGTACAGTCTTACTGTACGCTGTCAGTCAGCGAGCGGCCAGGTGGCTTGCAGGTGGGGTGTGTCTGTAGATCGCTCCACCCATGATCGGGCACTTGGGGGTTCCACTGACCACCAGGAGTTGCAAACCGATGCCCACGATCGGGCACTGGGATCGTCCACTGGATGACCAGGGATATGTAACATATGCCTGTGATTGGGGCGAATGGGATCGAGCCACTGGACCACCAGAGATCATTTGAATAGATGCCGAGACCAAGCAATGGATAGCAGTCCACTGGACCACCAGGGAGTTGTTTGACATATGCCTGCAATCGGGCGGGGGGGCACGAAGCCCCCTGGGCAGAGGGCTTGTGGACTGTGTCCTGGGTGGTTGGGTGGCCACCCACAGCAGGCGCTACTGTGTTGCACCTTGAAATACAGCAGCTCACCTCTGGGTGGCCAGAACTTGCTCCTGGTTTGCGGCACAACTTTGCACCCTTGTGTGGGCGCAAGGTGGTATGTGCCAACATATGCACCGCACATCCCAGGCTGAATGATCGGGTTGTGCCGCGATATGCATGAGCACGTCCCCTTGCCATGCTTATACATCCTAGTCTTGCGCAGAGCTGCACATTGGGGTTGTGCAGCTAACCTGCCCATTGAATATCGTGCGGGGCACATGGTAGGTTGCACATAGGTGCAACCCTGTTGTGCCATGTGCAACTCCTTTGAATATCCACCCTTTGGCTACAATGTGTATGACAGTACTGAACTAAATTCCATTTCTTGCTTTCTTCCTTTCAAATTTTATACTCTGCATTCTGTCTTCAATTGGCTTTGTATGTTCCTCTTCTATAGCCCCCTTCGCAGGCCATGACAAAAATAAGCTTCAGCTCAACGTGTCTTACCCAGTTACAAATTTTTAAATACATAACTAAATAAATAAATAAACAAATCAAACATATGTATGTATATATATATATATATATATATATAATAAATAAATAGTGTTTATTAACTGTGGACCCAAAACTGCATGCACTCTTTATAGTGTTTTGTCTGCCATATAAGTACATAGCTAGTATAGTCGCTGTGTCTATTTTGATTTAAAGCTATATGATATTCTTTATATTTTGAAATTTCCAAGACGGCAGAGTCATTTCTTCAGGGTATCTGTGATCTTCCATGATTAGGCCCCTAAATTTAGAAGGTTAGCAAGGTACTAATGGGAATAGTGCTGTGCTGTCCTGACAAACAGCATAGAAAAGGGCAGCCTTTCTAAGGGCCCCATAACATGGCACTACGTTGATAGCATGATCACTCAAAGTAAACCACTGCACCCACGTAAATCAGGGAACCCTCTTGCAGTTAGCACACAGTTTTATATTTACCATAGAAACATAGACATTGTCGGCAGAAAAGACAATTTGTCCATTCAGTCTGCCTTATTTTACCCCATGAAATATTGTCTAGATAGGAGGTTTGCCCTTACCTCCCTATTTGCTTCCTGCCTTACTGCTACTTCCCACCTTTTGTAACCATTAAACACCTTACTCTGTCCCTGTCATGTCTGAAAACACTGATGGTTTTTGATCCTAACACTTTAGCTGGGAGGCTGTTCCATGATGCAACCACTTTCCCCATGAAGTAAATGGTTCCACAAACCCTCCTCATCCCCCAGCTTCCATTCAGGCCCTTGTTATTGACCCAGTATTCATTCTGAATAACTCCTCATGGTTTACCCTGCTTATTCCTTTCATGAAGTTGATCATCTCTGTCATGTTGCCCCTTTTCCTTGTGGTCTCCATCATGTACATGTTCACCACAGGTGGGTGCTCCAGAACTGAGAACAGTGTTTCATATGGGGCCTCACCGGTGACCTATAGAGGAGTAGTAGTTCCTCTTTCTTCGTGCTCTTGAAACCCTCCAAATGCACCTCACCATTTGGTTGCCTAGTCGTAAGCCTTGCTGCATTGGCTAGTTTGTTTTAGGGAGTCACTTATAATGATTGTCAGGTCCCTTTCCTCTGAAGTAGTAGTCAACCCAACCCCTCCCATCCAGTATTCCTCTTGGGATTCTTACTCCCTATGTACTGTATCACTTTGCACAGTTTGGATTTGAATTTCAACAGCCAAGCCTTAGACCATTTCTATAACCTTTGCAGGTCTCTCTGCAACTCCCTCACTCCTTTTCACTGTCTACCCCACACAGAGCTTTCTGTAATCTGTGAATACACAGCTTCCCTTTATGACACTGATGAACATATTGAAAAGAATAGATCCCAGGACTGATCCTTGAGGAACCCAGCTTATGACCTCCCTCTCCTCTGATCTGACCCTAGATACATAGATACATGGATACATAGATGCATAGATAGTGTCAGCAGATAGGGCCTACAACCTACCCAGTCTGCCCATTTGAGCTTGTAAGTTCACTTTATGTTTTCCTAGAGTCTGTGCCCTCACCCTGACCTCCAGAATTTTTTGTCTATCCCATGCATTCTTAAATCCCGTGATTGTTTCAGCCCCACTACTTCATCTGGCAGGGTGTTCCACTTGTCCACCACCCATTTGGTGAAGAAATTCTTCCTCATGTTTCCTCTGAATCGTCCTCCTCCAACTTCATCCCCATGCCCTCTAGTCCTGGAACATCTTTTTCGCTTAAAAATAGTGTATTCCTGCACCCTGTTCTTTCCTGTAAGATACTTGTATGTCTCTATCATATCCCCTCTCTCTCTCTCTCTCCTCCTCCCTTTGTTGCCCTCCTCTGAACCTTCTCTACTCTGTCTATGTCCTACGTAGGGTAAGGTCTCCAGAACTGAACATTGTACTCCAGGTGGGGCCTCACTAGTGTCTTGTATAGTAGAAGTATGACCTCCTTTTTCCTGGTGGTGATGCCCCTGCCTATGCATCCCAGCATCCTATCTGCTTTACCTGCTGCCTTGTCGCATGTTTCCCTACCTTGAGGTCATCAAAGATGATAACCCCAAGATTCCTTTCCTGCTTGGTGCATGCTATATCCTCACCCTCAACTGATATATTATGCCAGGGTTTTTGTGCCCCATATGCATTATCTTGCACTTCTTTGCATTGAATTTCAACTGCCAAACCCCTGACCATTCTTCAGGTTTTGCAGGTCGCTTCTCATTCTGTCTACACCCTCTGGTGTGTCCACTCTGTTACAGAGCTTTGTGTCATCAGCAAACAGGAAATCCTGCCTTCTACCACCTTCTGCTGTCCCCAGAGCTAACTACCCACCCAGTTAACCAGGTCCCTTTCTGCTCCTAGATCCTCTAATCTCAGCAGCCTTTTGTTTGATACTGAGTCAAATGCCTTGATGAAGTTAATGTAAGTAAGCCTACTACTTGCCTCTTATCCACTGCTCTTGTAACCCAATCAAATAATACTATCAGCTTGGTCTGACAAAATATCCTTGCCATGAACTCATGCTGTTTACTATCCTTGAGCCCACTACATTCCTGGTAAGCCACCAGGTCCTCTTGAACTACTGTCTCCATCGGTTTACTCTGAATGGAGTGGATTTTGGAAGCTAAAAGGCTTCCAAGGTAACACTATTTACCACTTCCAAAACCCTACTCTTATCATTGAGCACAGTGGTACACAACCCTGCCACCACCACCAGCATAGGTGCCAAGCAATGTCATAAAGCACTCCACCCTCTCACCCCAAGTCTTGTTGTTTAAACTGACACTTACTGTGGTGGTCTAATGGTACCCCTCATTCCCTGATCCCCACTGTGAAATGACACTTACCCTGGTGTGCTAGTGGGATCCCCAACCTCCCATAACCCCCACTGTGAAAATGACACTAACCATGGGGTCTAGTAATATCCTCCTAGCCCAATCCCTATTATATTTATTTAGTTTTTTTTTATTTATTCATTCAAAGGTTTCACCAGGAAAGGCACACTGAGCAGAACTGCTAGTTTCCAGATGTGTCCTGGGGAGGTGGGTGGAATACAAATAATACAGATATTAAGCTTAGTTGCTTAAACATAGTGATAACATGTCACATACAGGAAATAGCAGAATACAAGTTAAACGATCAGGTATAGGCAAGAATACATCAAGCAAATTACAATAGTACAGAGATGAGTTCAAAGTGCATTTAGGGTGTTGTATATTGTATGTATCTTATAGAGTGACATAACACCTCCTCTCCCATTGACCTGCTCAGCACTCAGCATCACATACCCCTGTCTGGCACCCAACTCACTCTATAAAGCCTATCAATAACTGCAGACTGAGGGAGTGGTTGGTGACTCTCATGAGACCCTCTCTCACCACCCCAATGGGCACCATCAGGATAACTGAGACCAAGTGCACATGTACTGTAGAAACAACTGTTACTACAGTATGCACACGATTGGTTCCAGTCACTCAGACAGCAGCTGGCTAAGAAGGTGAGAGTATGGTTTGTGCTAGTCAACATCCACTGCTCAACTTGGAGACATCCACAGGCTTTTAAGGGTGAGTCAGGTGCTGAATTATGGGGATGGAGGATGGTGGGAGATGGTGATGAGTTGTTTGGCTGGGAAGGGAGTTATGCTGTTATATAACAGGGATCAGGGTTGGAGGAACTACTACTAAACTGCCAGGAAAAGTGGCATTTTACAACAGGAATGGGGTGAGGGCGGGGGTCGCTGGCCAATGCTTTGCACAATACCTCAGTGCATACAAATGCATGGAGGCATTGCACAAACTGCTAATAGCCCCATAATGGCATGAAATGGCTCCTTAATACCTTGCATGCCTTGTGTGGTCATTAACATGCCAGCCTCTGAATGGCACCCATGATAAAGGTAATTATTAATTTCAGACATGCTATCCCATGTTGCTCATGGACATCTGCTGCCAACAAGGGGCTGAGGTGCATTCTACAGCTGCTTTCAGTGTGGCACTACCATAGTCCATATTTGTATCGCAGGGCATGCAGGGTAGGGAGTGATACCTGTAAGGATATGCCTCCTGATTGCTTTGTGCTATTTTGTGCAGGGCACTATGATTGCATGGCAATAATGGCCACTTCTGAATATGAGCACCAATGTCTTTAAAAGGTTTTGAGATAGAAGCTTGTTAGGTATTGCAGTGTTTTATTAGAAGAAAGGCCAAATGGCTTTATGTGAATACACATCTTATGCAGTTATAGGACAAGAGGCAACATATGGCCATGGTGACTGGAGGTCATCATCCCAGTTCTCTGGGGACCAAAACAAGTTGATAATTTATGGTGCTGGCCTATGGCAGTGTCAGCAGCATGTTGCACTAGCCAACAGCAGCACTGAGATAATGTTGGGAGCATAAATGGCGTCAGTGCATCATTGTATTTCATGGCCTAGGGCACAGAGGAGCCAGTAAATATAGTAATGAAAAAGTAGGATGCTTGGTTGATGCTTATATATGCACTGAGTTCTGAAAGGTGGAAAAATCAGGAGTCGGACATTTATGGCTTATTAAAAGGTCTCAGTGAACACTGTTCAGTGATTGACCCTTGAAAATATACTGTTTGTGCCCTATGCTAATCTTATTAAAACATACATGTGGAACTTTGATGATAGTTTTTATACCGAAAATGAGTCGCTATCAATTGTCAGTGCCATCTACAGGCTTCATCAAGCCAGCCATCACTAGTGCTACTCTTGTCTCTCAGCTGACAGAATCATTTAGAATACATGTTCCGTAAGTAATCAAAATTGTGGCAGAAAATGGAAGTGTAGTTGGTTTCATGCTGGGACAGATCATGGTGACTATAGTGGTAATGACAGCTGATGTAAGATTGTGTTGCTATTGTGATACAATACATGAGTTGTCAGGAAAACACAGCTCCCACCACTCTGCTTTCACTAGCACCATTATCAAGAGAAACCTGTCTCACTGCTACTGTTTGAGATTCAGCAGAGACAGAGAAGGAAAACAGCAAACAACTAAAAGTTGAGTGCAAAGCTACTATTCCCTCATGGTCATCTCTCATTGAGTATGCTGGAACATTAGCAGGATTATGCTTGCACGAACACATCTCAAGCCTCCATCATATGAACTCACAGTCACAACATGCTTCAAAGCTGCAACATAACACTTGATAATACTTATGTTTCAAAACAGCTGAAGAGGAAATAGTTTACAAAAGAAATGTGCATCAATGTTTATAAGACCAATTTTTATGTTTACTTCTTCATGCCAAGTAGAATATATGGTGCTACTCCTGTAGTGTAGGGCTGGGAAGGTGTGAACTGTAAGCAGCCAATATAGCTCAGCCTGTTGGAGTTGTGCTGCGTTAGCTTCCAGTCCTGACAAAGCTGGTGTGGCCTTGCTTCACTGACTTATGGGGAAAACTGCTCACATATGAAAGAATGCAGCTGCACCTATCACAATGTTACTGAACCTTTTCAAAGCCATCAGGCAGCTATACAGATTCCCCTCCCCACCTGACCTAGGTTCCAACAGCAGTGAGTGCTCATTGCCAACGCCTCAGCATTCCTCCTCCTGCTGACTCAGTTTTGTACTTTATGACTGTCAATAAGTGCTCAGCCCTACCACTGGTACCCCCGCCTCCTGTCCAGTCCCATTTTCTTATATAACAGGTGGCAGGTGTTCAACCCTGCCACCAGTATCCCTCCTCCACCATACCCATTTTCTGTCATATGACCAGTGGTGGGTGCTCAGCCTACCACCAGTATCCCTCCTGCCCAACACAGCTTTCAAATCTCCCCACACACATAGTCTGATGCTGTGGTACCCAGCCTCAGTGCTGCCTAACCCCCAAACAGGATGTGAGACCATATTGCCCACTCTCAGTGTCACCAAACAACCTATCAACACTGGGATGCCCAGTCCCCATTGCTGATCCTTAAAAGGAAGACAATTTCCCTCATCATCCTCTTTTTTAACCCTGTAACAAAGAAAACAGTCCCTCAAAGTGTTTCACTCCTGATCCTCTGACCCTCCCCCCATCCAACCCCTTCTAAGCACCAACATCTCAGACACTCTCCAATTCCTTACTTATCTGTGTGGTCCATGTGGTCCTTCTGTTATTGTTACAACCATCCTACTATTTCCATGATGACCACAAACTTACTGAAAACAAGGTAAGTTTGGGTAATGGCTTTTAATGCAGTTTGAACTTTAAATCATAATGTTGTCATTTTTAATTCTTTGCTCCAAATTTTCAACATAGCCTTTTTACCCACCTCATGAACAAGAAATGTGTCAGGTTTTAAATTCCCTTCAAAACTTATTTCCCAGACATTCTGTGACATGGTCTTTCTACAGTACCTGTCTTGATCATAAGGTGTAGTCATAAAAGACTATGTTGAAAATTTGAGAGAAATGTAACAAAAAGGAAACAAAAATAGAGTTATAAAGAAATGTTGAATTTTGCCAATGTTTACTCATAACACTGATTTTTGCAGATGTTGGCCTCAAATAGTCAACATGGTTCTTTGGTACCCCACCTCATGAACATGACAAGTTTTCACAGTTGCTCTGATAAATCATCTTTTGATGGGATTTGAGAAATTCCACTTCTTGATCATAAGTTGGGTAGTGCTGTGTGGACTGTGGAATGCTGCCATCAAAATTAGTGCAGAATGACCATTCTGCCACTGGAATGTCACTGGTTCTTCTGCAAAATTCCACTTGTCACAATCCATGGAATAATATTCCACTGAGCAGCATTCATTCCATGGAAAATCATTTCACAACCATTTCTGTGGAAAATATGGAGAAATGTGGAATACAATTCTGTGGAAATGTTGCAGAAAAACTCATTACACATTTTTCTGATGAAAAATTCTTCCATTCCATTTCTGGCAAAATTCGCAGTATTTTGATGGAATTTCAAAATGCCATGAAATTTAGTTTCTCCAAAATTAGAAAATTCTGCACAGCACTAAAGGTGGGTCATAAAAGACTATGTTGAAAATGTAGGGTTAAAATGTGAAAATAACAGCTAAGTTGTGGAGAAACATGACTTTTCAAAGTTCAAAGAGCTAGTTTGTCCGTAATGGGCTTAACATGGTTTAAGCTGTCTAATGAGGCTCTGTATTGTAATATTCAACCTATATGTGTACCCTTTTGACATTATGATTTAACATTTCCTGAGGTTTCTCACTTTGTTTCCTGTGTCCATTTTTGGTAATGTGTTGGGTAGGCAGTTCCACATTGTGAGGTACAGAAATTATGTAGTGTGGGAATTTCTCTCAGTCATGCAGTTCAAGTTTGGAGGCGGGCTTTACCACACATGGACTCAACAGCAACAGTGTTCACAGTTCTTTCCTGAGCCATTTAGTTGCTCACGGCAACCACCTCACTTATAGTAGTGACCCTGACAGCACTTCACTAAGTGCAAACTTCTAAAATAAATGGATTTTAAACATCTGCAAAGATTTTTTCCTATGACATTTGTTTGCCAAAAGTAATAGTAGTGACAGCCAAGACCTTCAGTGTTGTTTTATGTGTGAAGACAGATAATTCTATTTGGCAGTTGTTACTTTTTATTTTTTGTTGTTTCTAATTCCAACAGAGAAATGTGAAGAGGTGTGTGGTGTATGGTTGTGGAAATACAGCACTTGCCAGTTGCCACTGTGAGTGGTCATTTGTTCCTGTCTGACAAGTCTGTCCATAAGTAATGTATTTCTTTTGTGAAACATACATAGAGTGAAATTTGTAGCCTCAAAGCACTCTGTTATATGCAGTTCACATTTCAATACAGAAGATTTCAATCTTAGCTGCAAGGTTAGAATTTTAGTTGGCATGCCTGGCAGTGGAGGGTGAGTTAGTATGCTTTGCATTGTCAGAGTTATTATGGTATTAATAGTCTCTGTAACTGAAGTGACTTTTTTAAATAGCATATTTTTCACTAACAATAAATTTTTGGCAAGATATGGGTTGGAGAACACATAAGTGACTAATTTATCTTCTATACATATAATTGAGTCATGCTATTATGTTTGTGATGTCTGCGTTCTGTTGATACGCTGTCCCAGACTAGGTAGTTGGACTGAGAAGCACATACACACTGTTCAGAAAAAAGGACAACTCTTTGAGTTTTGCTTGTTTAATTTCTCAACCACAGCATTCTTGACAATGACAAGAAATTCTGTACATTCCAGTAACTGACACATTTCAGTCCATAATCGCCAGGTGAAAAATGACAACTGATGACAGCATGTACTCATTCAAAATACTCATTTATGTTAGCCGACATAATATTAGAAACAATTTTGTTAATACAGCACAATTCTTGAATCGAACTAAGAGATGTAGTGATGCTGGAGATTTGTGTGCATGTGTGTGGGAGGAGGGTGTGCAGCTGCCGACAAAAGTAACATAGCACTATGGCACCGATGTGAATGATGCAGTGCCTAAGGTAACACACATGAGTCCACAACATAAACAAAACATAAAGCTCAATACCCAGTATGAAATATAGACATCCACATCAGTCTATATGCAGAACTCCTTCCTCAGCTCCCATCTCTGTGGGACACTTGACCAGGATGTGGCCATCAAACCTTTAAAAAACATAAACAGAATACATTGCATATATCAGAATCAGATGACTAAATGCACACAAAAAGAAATACCAGCCAGTAGTGGTATAGTTGCTTACCGATGGTAGCCAGTCAGTAAAGTCCTGTCATGGACACAGTTACAGATACGGGCACGGGTCCCACTACATCAGGTTGACCCCTGAGACTCCTGGGCTCACACTGCACAACTCATTGTAGTTTCAGACCATTTCAAAAAGCAGCAGACAAATTGGAAAATTAACCTGTACTAGAGGCTTTGTAGTTCTACAGTTCCATTTCCATGTCCATTTAAAACTTGCACAGCATGGTTCTCCAGATATGGCAGACCAATTAATTGGTATGGCTACACTACCTCTTGAAGCATAATTTTATTTTGCAGATCTTGGCCACAAATTTTACCATATCCCTTGTGTTACCCAACCTAATGAACATGACAGGTATCATTTTCTAATCCCCTTTGAAACAAGTTTTGCAGTGGCTCCCTGAAACCAGTGAACAAAGGCTGAGTGAGCACTGGGTAACTTGCATATATATAAAAAAGGGTGCACTACAGAAGGTGGCTATCCCTTGCAGGAACATGAAAGTGCAGGCAACAATACTCTCCTGATCAGAGATGTTGCAAAATCAAATTTCACTAGTGAAACTGTTGCAAAATCAGCAATTTCACCACGCGAAACATTTCAAAAAGTCCACTGTTCTGTGAAATTTTTCACTGGGTGCAAAGTTGTGAATTTTAGCCCACAGAATATGGAATTTTGCAGTGAAATGCACAATTTCACCTGACACAGCAAAAGTTCTACCTGAATTTCATCATTCCGTGGGTAAAGTTTGCATATCATGGTTGAAATTTTGCATTCCACAGGTGAAATTTCACATTTTGCACCTGTAAAATATTTCACAAAATGCATGAATTTCATGAAATATTTCACATAACAAAATTTCCTAATTTTAGCACATCTCTACACCTGATGCTGTGAAACAGCTTTGCAGCACAACAATAACGGTGAAAAAGTCATTTAATGCCACAAAAATAAGAACCACAAACAGAGAACTGCTCTCTGAAATCACCTTGCAGATAGGACTAAAAAATTCCACATGTCTTGATGATAACATGAGGTCATGAAATGACTATGTTGGAAATTTGAATCCAAAATGCCAACAACAAAGTTAAGAAGAAACTGCAAACTTATAAAGATATTCTTTATTCTGTTCACAATTTTGTCAGTTCTGTACCCTTAGCCTGATGGAACCCAAGGTTCATAAGAAAATGGCTACATGGAGAAGAATAGTCTGCCTGTGGCCTCAAGATAGTGCTGTTCTGACTTTTTAACAACAGGCAAGCAAACATGTTTGGCATTGACAAATGCTTGTTATAATAGTGATTATGTTCTTCCAGGTTTGTGTTGATACATACTTTACATACATGGGGCCCAATTCTAAAGCTCATAGAATGATGCAAGGTGCTTCATGTCAAACATAAATGACAAGTGGCACCTTGCACCAAAAGATGCATCGAAGTTATTCAGAAAGCAGCCGGCATGCACCAAAGGGTGCTTGTGCCAGCCTTATACCACAAAATGGGCTGCAGCATGGCTCTAGGGGCTTGTGGCAGATGCAGGCTGCCATATTCCCCTAAGTCGGCATTCACAAAACCCCCCAGAGGGCAACGGTCTAAGTACTGTTAGATCAGCAAAACAAACAAACAAAAAGAGTTACTGTGTTTGTCTGAGTTGGCTGAAGTGAATTGTTATCTGTGCAGTTATCTAGGTAGAAGGAGCTGTAAATAGGGGAGGCTTAGCTAGAAGAAAGCCAGGTGTTTTATATTTAAAATCTGCCCTAGATAGCTTCTGGCAGAGAACAGGCAGAGAACAGCAAAAGGAAGGAGGTGCTGTTAGAACTATACTTCTCTACTGGGACTAAATTGCCCTCCTTCCATCCCCCCACCTTAGCCAGTTCTACTTTTATAGGCTCAGGATTTGACTGACAACAGAAACTTCCTGTTTGGGAGCAGGAAGGAGTGATCACAGAGTCACAAATGACTCACCATCCTAGAAGGAAAAGAGTAGCTCTCAATCCCCAGCTTCTGGAGGCCTGACTCAGAACAAGTAAGGAGACTACTAAGAAATATAGGAACTTCCTGTCTCAGAACAGGTAGATCAGGCTCTTTAATTGCACAGAGGCAGTAGGTAAGTAGGGAGAAAAATAAAAAAATAAATAAACAGAGAAAAGAGTAAATATTCAAAACAACAGTTAAGGGGCCTGAAATAAGACATGATGGGAATGGTGCAGTGCAGTGCAGTGGCTATGGAGCAGCAGTGTTCCTGGACACATTCTGGAGGATGGGTGTTGTCCCATCTGCAGAGACCTCTCTGGGCTGAGGAGGAGGTTGCTCATCTCCAGGCTGAGTTGGCTAGGATTCAGGGACCCCTTCTCCCACCAGGGCCACCAGGGCCACCGCTGTTGCCTCAGAGGTTGCCAAGAAAGAGGAGTGGTTGGACCACAGTGGGCTCTGGGAGGGTGAGGGGTGGAACAGAGGTGCATCACTCCAGTGTACCTCCACAATTCATATGCCATTCTGGCAGAATGTGGTTCCTCTATGGAGGCACCCACAGTGGAGACCAAGGAGGATGCTGGGAACCTCACAAAGGAGACCAACAGAAGGGTGGCATGGGACCCCACAGAGGAAGGAAACAACTCCTGGTGGGGACTCCATTATAGAGGGTAGAACTGGAGGAGGAAGGGAGAGGGAGGTAAGGTGCTTGCCTGGCACCATGGCTTGGAGGGACAGGGAGTGATCCTCAGGATCGTGGGAGCAGCTGCATGGGGAGGGAACTGGATGTCATTTTCCACCTAGGGGCAAATGACCTGGCTGGGAGAGGAATCATAGCAGTGCAGGAAGAGCTTGTGGAGTTGGGGAGGGCCTTGAGACAAGTAGCACGCATGGTAACCTTCTCAGAGGTGCTGCCTATCTATGGCATGGGTGAGGCTAGGTGCTCCACACCATGGGATTCAATCAATGGTTGAAATACTGGTGCAGAGCTCAGGGGTTTGGCTTCACTGGGGACTGGGGGTCCACCTGGAGTGATGCAGGCTAATACTGGTGTAATGGTCTGCATTTGTCCAGGAAGAGAACCAGGATCCTAGGTAATAGGTTTAAATGCTTCATTGGCAAGCATTTAAACTAGCCAAGGAGGGAGGCACTGAAAGAGCATGGAAACCCTAGCCCACCAAAAAATCAGGGTAGTTAGTGAGGTAAACACCAAGATAGAGACATCAATAGGGAGAGTGCAGGATAAATGGAGAAAACAAAAAGGTAGTAAGGACAGGATGGGGCAAAAGGGGTGAGGTAATCAAGAAATGGAGGGTAATGAGTACCAATGCCTGTAGTCTGGGCAACAAACTCCCTGAACTGGTGGCCTTGATGGACAAGGGATGCCTGGATATCATGGCAGTCACAGAAACATGGTACACAGAGAACCATGACTGGGATGTTAACATACCAGGATACACAACCTATAGGAGAGACAGTGAGGGTAGAAGAGGGGAGGAGAAGCTATCTATGTAAGGGAATGGATAAAAGCAACAGAACAAAAGAGTAAACAGGGAGAAGAGGAGGCACTGTGGGTCACCATAGAGTCTGAAATGACACCACAGTCTGCACAGGGTTGTATACAGACCCCAATCTCGAGGGAGAATGGACAAGGATAGGATAGAAGGCATCCTTAGAATGGCAGAGAAAGGGGAGATATTGTTGATGGAGGACCTGAATATGTCAGATGCTAACTGGAGCACCTTTGCTGAAGCCACATCCAAGAGCAGGGCCATTGTTGATGCCCTACAGGGGGCATGCCTCAGACAGCTATTGTTGGAACCAACTCAGGAGGGAGTAATCTTAGACCACATACTCTCAAATGAGGACAGTGAGAGGATCTCAGTTCTAGAAGTGGGCAGCCATCTGGGAAAAAGTGACCACCAAACAGTGTGGTTCATGATAAACTAAGCTGCAGAGTCAAGCCATACAAAAGTGAGGGTACTGGACTTCAGGAGGGCTGACTTTGTCAAAATGTGAGTGCCTTAGAAAAGCACTAGCAAACAGGCATGAAGGAGGTACAGCAACAATGGGGAAACATCAAAACTGCCATCACAGAGGCAGCAAGCCTTTGTGTGAAGCAAATAAACAAGTCAAAGGAAAGAAAGCCACTACGGTTCTCAAAAGAGGTGGCAGGAAGGTTAGGGAAAAAGATAGCATTTAGGAAGTATAAGGAAACACAGAAGGAGCAGGGCAGAGAACTGTACCAGTTAAGGCAGAAGGAAGCAGAGAAGGCAGTCAGAATAGCAAAGGCACAAACTGAGGAAAAGATAGCCAACTCAGTTAAGAAGGGGGATAAAACTTTTATAGGTACATTAGGAGAATAGAAAGACAAAGGGAGGGATGGTGAGGCTGAATAGAATGGACAGTGGGTGGGCAGCGAGGGACAGTGAAAAAGTAGGTATACTGAACGAATACTTCTGCTCAGTATTCACAAAAGAAGAAGAGGGAGTGCCCAATCCAATTAACAGAAGTACTCTGGATGGGGGGGTCGATCCAGTCCTTTTACAGAAGAAAGGGTTCTGAAAGAACTACTAAAACTGTAGGTGACAAAGCAATGGGGCTTCAGGATTCACCCCAGAATTCTAAAAAGAATTAAGGGAGAACTAGTGACACCACTGACTACCTTTTAACAAATCATGAGAGGATGGTGTGGTACCTGAGGACTGGAGGAGGCGGATGTGATTCCCATTCACAAAGGTGGGACCAAGACAGAGGCAGGAAACTACAGACCTGTCAGTTTGACCTCTGTGGTAGGAAAATGATGGAATCACTCTGAAGGAAAGACTTGTTGAATACTTAGAGGCCAGTGGGACACAGGACCCAATGCAGCATGGGTTCACAGTGGGAAGGTCATGTCAGACGAATCTAATTGATTTCTTTGACTGGGTGACCAAAGTAGTAGACCAGGGAGGGGCTGTGGACATCACCTATCTAGACTTTAGCAAGGCATTTGACACAGTACCACACAAAGATTAATAAACAAATTAGCCAGCCTATGAGTGGGTCCCAGGGTGGTAGCCTAGGGTAAAACATTGGCTGGACAACAGGACACAGAAGGTAATAGTAAACAGAGTCGACTCTGCAGAAAGGGGGTTACTAGGGGTACCATAGATTCAGTATCGTCCAGTCCTTTTAATATCTTTTATAAGTGACATTGCAGAGGAACTGAAGGAAAAGCGTGCTCTTTGCAGATGATAC
Organism: Neoceratodus forsteri; assembly: GCA_016271365.2. Classification (NCBI taxonomy): domain Eukaryota; kingdom Metazoa; phylum Chordata; order Ceratodontiformes; family Ceratodontidae; genus Neoceratodus; species Neoceratodus forsteri. The sequence continues at coordinate 564,108,117 of CM057458.1, forward strand.
AAAGATCTTCAACAGGGTTGATATACAAGGTGGCGTGGAAAGGATGAGAAGAGACTTGGCAAGGTTGGAGAAATGATCAAATGTATGTCAGCTTGGATTCCATGCAAAAGTACAAAATAATGCACCTGGAAACAAAACCCAGGGAAGAGTACACAATGGGGGTAGAAATAACAGCAAAAATGGAAAGGGACCTGGGGGTAAACATATCAGATGACTTTAAGGTTGGCAAGCAATGTGAGAAGGCAGTAGGGAGGTCTGGGAGATACTAGGATGTACTGGGAGAGGTATCACCAGCAGAAAACAGGAAGTTGTTATCCTTCTGTACAGACAGTTGGTGAGACCCCATCCGAGTACTGCTTGCAGTTCTAGAGCCCCATCTCCACAAGGACATAGACAAGATGGAGGCAGTCCAGAGGAGGACAACTAAAATGGCGCAGGGTCTGAAAGAGAAGCCATATGAGGAGAGACTAAAGGAGCTAATATGTATACCCTTGAGGAAAGGAGGAAAGGGGACATGATAGAAACTTTTAAGTACCTCAGTGGAATCAACAAAGTACAAGAGTGTAGCATCTTTCAGAAAAAGAGATGTGCAAGAACAAGGGACACAATTTGAAGATAGAGGGGACAGCTCAGGAGCAATGTGAGGAAGTATTTATTCACAGAGAGGGTGGTGGATGCATGGAACTGCCTTCCGGAGGAGGTTGTGGGGTCTAAAACTGTGGAGAATTCAAGTATGCATGGGACAGACATAAGGCAATTCTTGTGGAAGGTAGGAAGAAATAGGCTGTTGGTTAACTAGGGTCTGCAGCTTATCCAGTAAGTAGGGAAATGGGCAGACTAGGTGGGCCAAGAGGTCCTTAGCTGAGGTCAAAGTCTATGTTTCTATATTTCTAAGGGTACTTATAAATCCCCAGGGAAGGTTGTGAACCTTGCCCAGTATACGCACCCCCAGCCCTGATCCCATGTATGAAAATAAAATTCTGTCCCTGGTAGTCTAGTGGCCCCTACACCCTGATGTCAGTGTATGAAAAGAATCTTCTGTCCCTGATAGTCTAGCACCCCTGTCCCAATCCTGTGTTAAAAACAATTCTGTCCCTGGTAGTGTAGTGGGCGCCCCCAGCCCTAATCCCTGATGTCACCAAAACCTCTTAAATAACAGTTCATGGTGGTATAGTGGTCCTCCCCCCCCCACCCTGGCAGGCAGTGCCCAACCAGCCTGCTTCCCCATCCCATTCCCATGCGGTGACCAGCACAGCCAGCTGCACACCACCATGGCTGGCAACCAACTGAGCTATCAATGAATGCATACAGTGCAGTACAGTACAGCTGTAGCCATATGGATTCTACACCTTCCCTTTGATAACATCAAAAGAGGTTGCTATTATTCCATTGTGAACATATGCAGTAGTGCTACCCCTCCCCATGGCACTCCTCCTATCCTGTATATTGAGTGAATAATCTGGGACCAAGAAGTCCCAATCATTGTTTTCTGTGCCCATGATGGCCACCATGCCCACTTGGATGTCTGCCATAGTTGCCTGTAGTTTGCTTATTTTGTTACTTAGGCTTCTAGCATTGAAGTACAAACCTTCCTATGCATCAGCAGGTGTGAGTTTTCATCCCTGTTTTAGTTTCATCTGTTGATTTCCAATTGCTTTCTTCCCCTTACGGCCCTTCTGAGTACCCCCTGCTTTTCCCACTCCTGATCTCTGTTGGTGGCAGATTGTTCTTTACTTGTGGGGTAGTGTTTGCTAAGTTCATGCTGCAGCTGGTAGTTTCCCTAGCTGCAGACTCCCTCACCTAGTTTAAACACCCAGCAAAGACGTCAAATGTCTGCCCAGCAGTCTTACCTCTTTCCTGTTGAGGTGAAGTCCGTCATATTTGAAGAACTTCCTCTCCCAGAAGTCTCCCAGGTTCCAATGAAGAATAGCCTTTTTTTACACCATCCTTGCAGCCAGTCATTGAATACTTCAACCTCCTTGTACCTGATCTTGTCAGTACATCCACCTTTGCCCCACACGGAAGGACCTCAGAGAACCAGGAGGTTGCACCAGCTGCCAACCTTTGCCCAGTTTAATGAGTTCTTCTTTGCCTCCTCCACTGATTGCCTTGCCAGGTCGTTCATTCCAAGATGCAACAGTACTTCTACATCTTGCTCTGCTTTGTCCACTATTCTCCCAATGCATTCTGTGTCTCTCTTGGCTGAGGCTCCTGGGAGGCATTTGAGTGTCACCTCCGTGTGGACATTTCCACTCAGGTGGGACTCAACACCTCTTATCATTGAGTTCCTTATGATGAGCATTTGTTTGCACTTGTTGCTGTGACATTTCCCCTTACTGCCACTGGTTGCTCCCAGGTCACCACTGAAAACAGGCACTTATGCCTAGTGGGCCTTACCCAGTTACCAAAGACTAAAATAAAAAAAAAAAAAATAAATGTCCCTGCTGCCAAAGCCCCTCAACTGACCTGGTGTCCCCTTGCATAAACAGGGTCCTGCACTACCAGGGGTGCAAAGTGGTTTGCAGTCTGGTAGCCTTGGGGAACAGGGTACACGTGTTTCATCCTCCTCAACTCACCCCGCCCATCACCTTCCACCCCTGGCTGGTAGGCATTTAAGGGAGCGGACATAGTAGAGAAGAACACCAGTACAGATGGTTTTGTATCCTGGTTATTTCTTTCTATGCTGCAGCCAGCTGAGCCCTGGGTCCATTCAGTGCATTACATATGGGGCAGTGTCACAATCTCCAGAGAAGTCCCTGGAAGAAGAGAGCCCGCATCCATTACAACTTACCACATCCATGATTTTTTTTATTTAAATACCTCTTACCTTATCTTATCTTATCTGATTAATTCCTGCAGAATACACCTCCCTTCTGACAAGTTCCTATAGAAACCCTCTACCTGATGATAGGGAGGTCTGGGTTGGGATTTCTTAACTCTGATAGGACATCCCTAAAACTGTCTCAGCCTGTGTTTTAGTAGACTCTTCCAGCAGCTGCAGCCCCCAATAGAATCAGTGGTAGGAGAGCTGAACTGGCAGCTCCTGCTGTCAATCAACTGTTGTGTCTATAACAATGGAACTAAAACCAGCTGGGTGAGTAGGATTTGCCACCATGCCACAAGTTCTCCCCACTGGTCCCCATTCAGTACCTGATTACAGGCAGAAGCCAACACAGCAGCAGCAGTAGGAAGGTTAGTGTGCCGTCAACCCATTCCCACTGACTGTAGCTGCTGCTCATCAGAACAGAGAACTAACAAACCAAAACCTATCAGTGAAGTCCTCTGACTTGGCCTTGTCTGGGATGTACTGGTACTGTAGGCTGTAAAGCAATTGAAAGCACCAGCAGAGATTTTTAAATTTTTTTTATTCATATTTTTCTCCCCAGGGCTCCGGTCGGCATTGACATCCTGACTAACCCCTTAGCCCTGGCACCCAACATCAGGCCATCCTCCTTATTACCCCCATGGATTACTCCCCATGAGGGGGTGGTGAGAGCTACCCAGCTCAACCCACTGGAGCAGGATCTGGATGAGGAGGCACCATTCTGGTCGAGCAGTGGGGGTCGGAAGCTCATGCTGCCAGACTGGAGCCCGATTTTCTATTTTCCTCCATGCGAGTGCTGGCATGCAATGACGCTCAGGCATGTAGCTGCCATCTGCCATACTCTGCCTCCTTGCTACACCATTCTAGTAGCACCCCCAGTCATCACCAGTGGCTGCTACAGAGCGATGGGACCCTGGATCCCTCCCGGATGGAGAGCAGTCCTCCGGATGCTCCATCCTATCCCTCCCTGCTGAACCCTGGTGGTCCGGGCTTGCATCCGAACCGGGTTGCCAGCGTGGTGCGAGGTGTGGTGTCTAGTGCCTCAACCCTCAGCACCACTGGACCAGCATACTAGCAGAGATTTTAACTTTACGCTGTGGGAATCCTGTCCTTTAACTAGTGGAAATCCCTGTGATATCCAAGCTGCATTTAGACCCTCGCCGATCCTTTTTGTCCTGTTGTTGGAATTAAACAAAAAGTTTAAGGACAAACAATCCCTGCAGCCCACACACTCAGAACAGAAAAGAAAAGGAAAAATGATCCCCTGCTGCACACAGAAACCCCTTTCAGTTCAGCTGCAACAAACCCTTCAAGCTGTAAGTTCACCCCACTGGTCCCTGTTAAGTACCTGATTGCACACACCAGCCCATACAGCAGCTGCTGCCGAATATTTTGTATTAAGCTTAATAAAAGGGCAAGAAACAGCCCCCACCCTCCCTAGCCCAGATTGTTTCAATATTGAAGTGCTCTATCACCCCACTCTGCAGTTAATACCCAAATCCCCATCTCATGCTCAGCAGAATCCATATTCAGTTAAAATGCAAGTGAATGGGTGGCAGGCACAATTCACCCACCCCAAGACAGGCCACTGACTTATATTACTGATTCACCATCTGCACTAGAAAAGACAAGGTGCCAAGCAAAGGACTGGGATAGGGAGGAGGATGGAGGCTGTTTCTTCTTTTTTTTTAGGTGGTTTTACATGAATAGGGATGAATAATGTGCCACTGTTTGTTATTCAGGATCTGAATAACGAGTAGTGCATTATTCTTGGTATTCAGGAAATAATATTCATTGAGTGCACACCCTTTGCTGCCATACCTTGGACCATATCTCCTGCTTTTCTAGAGCCTTTTCATGTACCTTTTTCCTTCCTGTCTGTCCACAGTACTGGACATGTTGGTATTATCTGCAAAGAGACAGAGCTCACTCTGGATACCCTTCTTATACCACTGATTAAAAATTATTGAATAACACTGGTCCCAGAGCCAATCCCTGTGGCATCTTACTCATAACTTTCTTGACCCCATAGAATTTGTCATTAATTACCAATCTGAGGTTCTGTCCCCAATCAGTTTGCTCTCCATCTGTGACAGTGTTTCTCACTCCCAGGTTCTCAGGCTTTTAACCAGCCTTGTGAAGAAACTGCCTAGCCTCTATTCACTCCCGTAGCATAATGGTTAGAGTAGATAAGCGTTAACCTGGTGGCCCAGATTTGAGTCTCATAATCACCACTTACTCATTGAGTGACCCTAAACAATTCACGAAACCTCCATATGCATAATTTCTTTACTCTAGCTAACCCCCCAATATTCCTTAACGTTGCCATGAATACATAATGACTTCTGCAATATTAATTTCATTTCTTCCATCACATTACAGCTGCCCATGATTGTTTATAATAAATGTACTTAAGATTGCTGGATTGAGATGTAATATCTCATTCGTGGTTCCTGCATGAATCCAGTTTTTCAGCTTGGAGGACTGAATCTCTAGGGGGTCAGTGACCAATCAGGGCCACTAAGTGAGCCTGTGTCTGTGGTGGATTTGAACATAGGACTAAGGGTGGAGAACCACAAAAGGTTCTAAAGTTATAAAAGGTTCTGAAAAGCCAAGAAAAGTTCTGATAGTTATTTGAGCATTATCAGGACTTTCAGAACCAATTAGTTTAAAATACAAAACTGTTTTAACCATCAATGTTCACCTCTATTGTCAGTAAAGGGAAAGGAATCAAAAAATGACTACTACACTATCTCCAGCCTCCTTTTTGGTCATTCAACCACCACCAGCCTTTGTACTTGATAAAGACCTGCTAGTGAAGCATATTAATCTCAAAATCATTTTCTTTTTACTAATTAATTGCCAGACCATTATCAGAACTTGAAAACATGTTCTGATAAGGTTCTTTACAGAGAATGGAATCGGTCCCCAGGTGTTCTGAACCTATAAAACATGATTCTTCCATCCCTACACAAGACCTGCTGTTTCACAGCTCTTTGCTCTTAACACTAGATAAGACTGTCTTCCATTATTTTGAATGAACAGGTTATTCCCCTTGGGTGTATGGCTGCTTGTTTGGTGGGCAAATATTTTGAAAATCCATCCTTTCTAGATATGCAGCAAATGGATGTCAGCAGAATACTCTTTGCTGGCATACTGTTAAACCTTAATTTCTCAGTACAAAAAGTAATATTCAACAGGTATTTGTGTGTGGGGTATTTTATTTGCAGTTTATTTACCTTGGAAGGTCCATCTGAGATGCAATATCTCAGTTTTAGAGATATTTTCATGAGACATTTTATGAATGGCATATTTTTATTTCATATACTTATTTGAGACCTGGTTAGTTATGGTATGAGTGTAGTATTCACTTATTGTATAAAGTAGTTGCAAAGAAAGTCCCCATTTCATTCATGTCTTCTTCAACATGCTTATCATGTTGCGGTAGGCTTATTATCATTCATAATATGATATGAGGACCTTTTAGACACTCAGAAATGTAACATATGGTAGCCCCACTACTAGAGCTGGGCTAAAGATGTGAACTGGGCTTTAGTGGAAATTCTGTAGAAATCATCCAGTAAACTCCACATAACTCCATCAAGATTCTGGGAAAATGACCAATTCCACAGTTTCAAATGGTGTTTATTTGACATTCAAGAAAAAAATTGAACTTCACTATAAATTTTGCAGATTACATTATGTTATTTTATTCTATATGTGAGGGTGTGTGTGTGTGTCACAGGTTGCAGTTTTCATCAACTGAAGCAAAAATTCAGCAGTTTGTTATGCATTAAAACGTTTGCAGATTGCTTATGTTTAGGGAGCAGGTTGCAATTCTCAAGGAATTCATCCTGCAAAATTGACATACAGAAAAAGATTAGTTGCCATATTGGTCCTTGTAAGAACAGATCCAGAAGCAAGTGGTTTCATACCTTTTATTGGACCAACATAGATGTTACAAAACAAAAATAATGTCTAAGCTTTGGACCAACCTAGTCCTTCCTTGGAGACAAAATTGATAACTTTCCATAGCCATGTCCATTACAAGCACAATAACTTATTTTTTCTTTCTGAGTAGCTGATAAAGTTATCTACATAAAATGCAAAAAATACTCCAACTGCTGAACAATGAATAGAATGAAACTGTGTTGAAAAGAATGAATTTGTCATGTAATAGTGACACTGATAACCAGCATCTAAGCCATGAATGAACTCAAAGTAAATGCAGTCTAATTCCATCAGCCAGCACCTTGTTATTAGTAAATTAGTTAGTTAGTTAGTTTTGTTGATCAGAAATGGAGATCTGAAGCAGTTTTGCCTACTTTCAGCTTTGTCCCTGGGTTGAGTGGGAGAGATACAGATACACCTGTACTGAATCAGGTTAAGCTGTTGGCGATAATTTGTAGTGAACTTCAGTGTTTACACTATAAGTGAATAAATACATATTTTTTATTTGTGTTTTTGTTGTTGTCTGGGCAAACGAAATCTTAATTTTAAGGAATGATCCAGAAGTACATTATATACTTAGTTTAACATACGCTATACAACATCTGATAATCACCCATAAGTTACAGTAAACCATTAAATATACATACACTATAGACAGATAATCAAGCCAAGACACATACATTTCACAATTTTCCTCCTGACACCTGATGCTACTGTGGGTTGCTGCTTAGCTGTATGCATTTTAATATCAAGATAGCCTCTGTTTGCTCAACTGTATTTTTAGATGCAAGCTGGCACAAGCAAAAGAAACTTCACTGATTGCACTGTCACAGTTTATGAAGCTATTCCATATAGAGGTCTTCAAAAATGCTGTAAACCAGCAACCAAATAGGTGGCAACTTACTTTATGAATACGTGCATTAATAGCCTAGAAGGAAATAGTTCAGAGTTAGCGCTGAAGCTTCATCCATAATTGTCACAGTGACAAGCTGCCTGGTTGTCATATGCTTAATGAGCTATCAAGACATTACACTAGGATTCTATTTACAGGTGTGACTAAATATCTTCAAAGTGGATGCATCAGTATTCTTGATTAACAATATGAAGTGTAATTACCAAATACATTTTTCATTCAATGCTTCTCCCCAAAGAATCTATATTCATTTTTCCCTTATAACTAAAATGAATATTCTTCCAGCTGTCAGTTTGCAACAGATAATAATTATGCAGCTGGAATTGACAATGACACACAGGAAATGCCAGTATTTTTTCCACATAATTGTTTGGAGGATATCTGCTTACCCTGCACCAGCTGGTTTGAATGCACTCCCCAACATGTTAATTGCTAATGTGCAAGATCTCCCAGGGGAGGTAGTTATGCAGGTGGCCAACTCTGTTCTGAAGTTCATGGCTCTCAGCAGGCAGGCAACGAGGGAGAGACAGTATCCAAGATTTTTCTGTAAGCACTCAAGTACAGAGGTAAGAGTTAGATCATTTACTAAACAGCCACCAATAGAAAACTAAGAATAAGTCCCTCTCCTTCAGTGACCATTCTTAGCATATATGACATCAATTGTTACTTGAGATTTCTCCAGAGTTTAAAACACATTAAAATTATTAAGAATTTACACCAAACTAGTTATGACAGCAGATGTTTATTAAAGTTAGCTCTCCTCAACAATAAGCCACTTGAGATATTCACTAGCATCTCATTTACATGGGGACCACAGGAGATAGCTGTAGTGTTACATAAAATATTCAGTAAATTAGATTAAAAAATAGTGAGATACAAATCTCTCACATTTTGTGGACATAATTAGAGGTTGGTTAATGGGTAGGTGGCAGAGGGTGGTGGTTAACAACACTCACTCAAATTATGGAAAAGTGATCAGCTAGAGCACAGGGCTCAGTTCTGAGACCCATCCTCTTCAATGTCTTCATAAGTTACATTGCAGAAGAACTGAAAGGGAGGTATGCCTTTTGCAGAAGTTACCAAACTCTGCAATAGGATGAATACTCAGGAGGGTAGAAAGAATGCTTGGGGATCTTGTAGGCTAGAACAGTGCTCAAGAGCATGACGGTTGGCATTCAGTGCCAAAAGTGAAAAATTATGCACCTAGGACATAGGAATCCAGGAGCTGTGTATAGGATGGCAGGAGGTATTGACAGTCATTAAGAAGGAAAGGGACCTTGGGATTATCATATCTGATGACCTTAGATGTGGCTGGGCAGTGTGATAAAGCAGTGGGTAAGGCTAATGGGATGCTGGTTGCATAGTGAGAGGTATCTCCAATGGGGGAGTAGTGTGCCACTGCATTGCCCGCTGGTGAGACACCATCAGGAGAACTGTGTATAGTTTTAGAGGTTTAACCGTAAGAAAGGACATGGAAAAGGTGGAAGCAGTTTAGAGGAGTCAAGAATTGTGCAGGGCTTGCATGAGAAGCCCCATTAGGTGAGATTAAAGGATTGTAACATGTACACCCTGGAGTGGAGGAGTGAGAGGTGACATTTAGAAACTTTAAAGGGTGATCAGGTGCAGGAGAAAAGTTTTTTCCAAATAAGAAGGAGCACCAGGACCAGGAGACATGCAATGAACCTGGGGGGCAGTTTAAAGAGATGTGACAAAATACTTCTTCACTGAAAGGGTGGTAGATGCCTGGAACAGAGTGCCAGCAGATGTGGTGGAGCATTGACAGCTCAGTTGGCAGCCAGCCATGGTGGAGTGCGGTGGGCTGTGCGGTCACCAATTCAGTGTCAGGATGGGGGGGTGGAGTGGTGGGGCACTACCTGCAGTGTGTGGGGACTGAGGTTCTACTAGACCACCAGGGACAGATTAAGTTGGTATATAGGAAGGTCAGGATAGGAGAGGTCCACTATACCACCAGGGACTGATCTATTTATTATAGGGTAGGTCGAGGTTAGGGAGGGGAACTGCTAGACCACCAGAGAAAGTTACTTCTTATAATACTGGCAAACAGGGATAGGGAGGGGACCACTAGGCCACCAGGGAAGGTTACCTCTTATAACACCGACAGAACAGGGATAGGGAAGGGACTGCTAGACCACCAGGAAGGTTACCTATTATAACACTAACAGAATGGGGATAGAGAGGGGACTGCTAGACCACCAGGGATGGGTATTTATTATAAAACTGGCAGATCAAGGATGGAGGGACCATTAGCCACCAGAGAAATTTTGTTATTTTTTATCATTGGGCCAGTGATTGGTGGAGGAGGGATCACTAGACACCACAGACATTTTTTATCACCAGGCTGGTTATTGGCAGAGGGAGGACCACTGAACATCAGAAATTTATTTTTATCATTGGGCTGGTGAGCTGCAGGGAGGGACACTGGATACCAGGAATGTTTCAATTTCAAGATCAGGCCAGCGATCGGTGACAGGGGGCCACTAGCACCAGTGATAGCTATCTGGGGCTGGGCAATTGGGGTGTAGTGCCATGCTACATTGCCAGGCTACCCATGTGAATTAGCCCATAATGGGCATGGAAATGGCCCTTTACCACCTTGCATGCCCAATGAGCTCATTTGCATGGGTCTATTTGAATATCAAACATTTAGCACATACACAAGCCATTGTGGTGCTCTATTTTGGAAGCCATGTATGCCCAGCCTAAGTGGCTTAGCATGGGGCTGCCATGATTTATATTTAGTCAAATAGCTGGTGCAGTATTTCACTATATAGCAGTTTTGGACACCCTGGTAACCACCTGGTGCAGCGCTGATGCTTGCACTGTGCTGCGCCTTTCTGAATATTGAGCCCCTGCTGTCAAATGATTCCTGAAACCTAACTACTTGGATCTGTACTATCCAACCCAGCTTTGTGGGATATGTTCTAGAAACAGAATTACTGTAAGGCATGTATCAGGCCCAGTGATTGACCCTTGCCTCACTGGTCTGAGGTAGCAGGTCTAATCTTTCAGCTCATAGCAGCATCACATTTATTAATGCTTGATTCTTGATATTAAAGTACATTTGACTCCAACCAAAAGTACAGACTGAGATAATAAGAAATGTGTAATGATTAATTGAATGTTATAGAAAATATTTTCAACAAATCAAACTCTACACTTAACCTCTTATTGCCTATGAACTATACACATCTTTTTCCTTTCCTGTAATAATTTCTCTTTAGTACTCTATACCAAATTTCTCACAAACTGCTAATATGTAAATAACATTGTGCAAACTTCTTTGCTAATTCCAACCTTCAATTGTTTCATACTAAAAGTCAACTGGTTTCCCAGAACAATGTTTTTAGACATTCAAGATTCAGAAAAAGGTGAGAAAAGCAGGGGTCCAAGAATGTCTATGCTCTGAAATTGTCTAAACTTTTCTAAGCAAAACTTCGGACAGACCTTACAAGAAATCCTCAGGCTTTTTCTGTGAAAAACTGGGTGTTACATTCTGCATGGTTTAATGTCATCTGTGAGGATGTCACAACTGTGGTGCTCTTAAAAGACAAACCCCATGGAACCACTGAGCTACAGACCTGCTTATATTATGACAACTAATTATAACATTTTAGCTTAAGAGTTAGCCAGCAGGGTAAAGGGAATGTTGGGGACCTGGTGGACAAGACCAGAGGGATCTGTAAAGGTAGGTTGTCATCAGGTAATATGAGATGGCTACTAGATTTATTGCATAGCCCAAGTGCCACCACTCCTTCCATTGCAGCAATTTCATTAGACACTGAGATGGTGTTTAATTGGGTGAAGTGAAGCTACTTGCTGTAGGTTCTGGTGAGGTTTAAACTGGAAGAGCAGGAAGGCCACCAGACAGAAAGTGCCAAGCCCGTCATGCTATACTAGACAAATAATACTTGAAAAGATGGTGCTAAGGCAACCACAGAAGTGAGAACCAACACTGTTTGTCAGATTCACATATCATTTATTAAAACATACATGTAAAAGGTAGTAGCACTCCACATGCTGCGCAAACATTTTTGAGCTACACTAGCCCACTGTCAAGGCACTAACAGGTGCTCGTGATCTGTGGTAATTTTAAGTTTAACTGAAAAGGTTGTCACTTGTAATACTTTCATGTTTGAACATCAGTTTGTCTTGCAGATGAAGGATGCAGCAATGGGCAATATGTGCACCATATAAGCAAACATTTATTTGGGGCAGTGAAAGAAGAAGTATGTGTATTCCAAGAACATAACCCTTTCCTGGAAAAAATAGATCTTTACAGGAATACATATATAATCTCCTGGTTATTTGGAAAGGCACACTTAAAAGCTACATGAGTTTGTAGGTTATTTAAAATCCACTGATAATAACCTCAAATGTACAGTAACAGCAAGCCAAATGGAATAGATTTCCTGGTCTATATATCATGAAGGATGGTACAGGAAGACAGGGGTTAACTCTTGTCTATTTTGAAAACAGACCAACTGGAATTCTACATTACAACACACAAGCTGTCATGCTAGGCACATACTAGAGAATATCCATGTGGGTCAGCTCATAAGGTTAAAAAGAAACTATTCAGATGTGTATGAATATCACAAGAGGGTTAACACCATGTTTAAAAGGTTTAAAAAGGGCTACAGTAATATGTGTCTTGAAATAGCAAACACCAATGTCAATGAAATACAGTGGGCAGATCTACTAACCAGCTGACAAGCAGTAACCAACCCTGATAATAGAAAACAAATGAACTTTGTCACTACATTTACACCACAAGTCTTTAAAGTGATGGAGATGTTATGAAAACATTGGCATGTGCTTAGGGCTGAGCCATGACTCAGTGAATGGGTTAACATGTCACCGAGGGTCACATACAGGAGGGTCACGACATTGTGGACAAAGTGGTTAGTAGCCACTTTATACAGAAAAACCCTGCAGAACATAGGTCCCTCCTGGGGAAATTTCAGATATGGATTATGCATATTTTGTAAGCATGTTACTGTAGGGGACAAGTTTAAAGACCCACGGAATAGTAGAACCTACAGTGTCAGTACATTCATCAATTGTGATACAGACAATATTATTCACAGGGCTTTATGTACATGCAGTTCTTTTCATATAGGCAAACTGCACACAAGTTTAAATTGCACATAGGGGAACATCTTAGGGCAATAGAAACAAGGATGATAGCAATGCATTAGTAGCTCTAGTAATGTTGAAAGGTGCACAACGTGTTCTCTTTTTTAGGGTGTGGAGAAAATTTCCCTCCTATTAGAGGCGGTGATTTGAATAGATTACTGCTTAAATGAGAGAGTTTCTGACAATTTACAAAAGGGGGCAATGGGTGGCTTGGGACTAGATGATCGCTTCCAGCTTTGTCCTTATTTATGATATAATGTCTTTTGTACATGTTTTTATAACTAGTATTTTCTATGAGCTTGGGGTTGTATTTTTATTGATGTATGGCTTTTATCTCTTATAGTTATTTACAAATGGATAGTCCTGCTAAAACATGTGAGATTATTTGTGGTTGTCCTTCTCTCCCCCCGCCCTCTCCTTCCCTTATCACCATTCCTTTTATGTTCATTGATGTAATCAATTGTTCAATTGAAGTGGTGAATGTGGATCACTTTGTGACTCGTACACAATTTAAATTCCAGCTTTTAAATACCTACATGGCTGAATAATCACATGTGTATGCATTGTTAAGAATATAAATTACTGCAAGTATGAGCCACTGTTAGCCTTTAACAAAGGGCTGTCATAATTGAAAATGTTTGGCGTAGCATGTGAGTGCTACTGTCTTTTATGTGTATGTTTCAATAAATTATATGTGAATCAGACAACCAATATTGGTTCTTGAGCCTGTGGTTGGCTTAGCATGGTCTTTTCAAGCATTATTTTTCTGGTGAGGTTTAGGTTAGGCATGGAATATAATAAAGGGGTCAAGGCATTGTTAAATGTGGCAGTACTAGACGGCAGCAAACAATGTTATGTCACAGTCAATGTCCTTGGGAAGGGAGGAGGAGCAGGGTTGCCCTTTTCATCCTTGCCATTTGTCTTGGCCTTGTAACCCCAGGCTTATCAGCTGTGTCAGAACCTGGAGTGCACATGACTGAAGTAGAGGTGGAGCAATACAAGCTACTGCTGTAAATGGATGACATGTTACTGCTGGTAGACAACCCCAAGACACACTCTTTGCCCTAAGACATGGGAATTTTACAGGGGATCTCAGACCTCTGCAGATATTGTATCAACTGGGGAAGTCTGAGGTGTTGTTGTTGACAGATTACTGCTCCATCCACACATTCCACACATTACACACAGACAATGCTACAGTATGGGATTATATATCCAGGGGTTCAGTTATACAGATATTAATTTAAGATCTTTGTGACTAAATTACAGAATCTGCTAGGTTAGGTGGGCAAAATTGCAATTGACTTTTGGGGCATAAATAGCATGAATTAAAGTGACATTACCTCCTCAAGTGTGATATTTAATTTCAGTGTTACCCCTGGTGATACTTCAGTACCTTCAAGACCCTGGACTCAACATTGTCTGCCTTCTTGTGGGAGAGCAAACCTCTGATTGTCCAAGCTACAGTTGACAGAAGGCAATGCAGACATCAGCTTCCCACATTTCCAGCATTATTATCTGACCCAAAGGATAACAGCATTAACATGTAACCCAACCAGATCAGGGTAATGTGCCTTGGATGTCACCAGGGAAGACTCAGTTGGGCTCACACAGAGTGCTCACTAACCCAGACCACAACAAGTGTTGTACTTCCTTTCCTGGACCCCAATGATGCAGTGTAGTGAAATAATCTCCATATACAGGTATCACAGGGAAATATGGACCCTGGGACATTAGCTCTATAACTATAGGGTGCTGCTGTCAACACAGACCCCTCTCTGGATAAACTTAGTATTAAAGAGGGTAAAAAGCTGTGAAGCATGTCAGACACAAAGGCTTGGGGATGTTTGAGAGGAGAACACCATTATTCCATGAGGCCACTTAAAGAATACTTTTGGTCTTCCTACTCAGACCCAATGGCAGTGGGATCAGCTGTGTGAATGTCTCATGGAGATCCACAGAACACACACACACACACACACACACACACACACACACACAAACACACACACAACAACTGCACACCTCTTCTTTGACTACTCGCTATAATAGGTACCTGGTAATAGGTGCTTAAGTTAGATTTTTATAAATTTATTGAGGTGGTGTTGCCCCAGTAGTCTTACAAAAGAGGATAGGAGAGGGTTATTGAGAGGCTTGGGGGGTCAAACTGACTGGAAGATAGTATGGGAGAATGTTCCACAAGTTTCTCGGGGAGGCAGAGCCATGAAGGTAAAGTTTAAAATTCTACACAGGTGCTACATGATCCCTGGAAACTACAAAACATGGACCTCAGAGAAACTGGCATACTGCACATTGAACTGCTAAGGAACAAATTGGCACCATTGTCCACATGTTCTATGACTGCCTTAGAGTTGGATAATTTTGAGACTATGTAATGTAATATGTGTTTCATATCATGGGACCAGAAGTGGGAGATCCGCATCTCTGTGCACTGGAATACACTAATATGCTTGCAGAACTTACCGAACTGCAAATAAATGGTGTTTAATAGCATGCATTACAGATAAACATAAAATAGCACAAGATTGGGGAGATCAGACAGGACTTACACTGCCAAGACAGCTGGGGAGACTGAAGGAAATTAGAGCTATGGTAAAGCTGTGTTATGAACTTCAGAAAAAGTGAAAACATATGAAACATCTACCATTCCTTTGATGATTTCATGGGCCAGGAAGGAAGAATGTATGGAATGTGAGGATTAGCAATAAGCAACAGAGGATACAAAGGGAGAGTAGGTATCTGGCATCCCTTATCTGGTCATTAGGCCCTATATAAAAATACACATCTCTGTGTTTCTGTGATCCAGTCCTAAGATGATTAGTTACCTCTAAGAGGTATAAACCTAAAATGGGGTATATTGAGGGGTTGCGACAGATAAAGCATACTAAGGGCTCAATCCACAGATAGGTGTGGAACAGCTAGTGGTGGCAACACTCTGTGCACATTGACCACACAGTGTGATCCACAAAGGCAAGGGTTGTTGTGCCCACCTGGTGCAGATGTAACCATGTAGGGGTGTGGAAAGGCATGGGCAAGTATGTGCATGGAACAGCCTGCCCATGGAATGCTCATTGACCTCAACCTATAAAGTGCCTGTCTTGTCTTCCCCACAGCCTACTATGTTGAACTGTCATCTGTGTTTGCACCCAGAGTGGGCAATGCTCTGTGAACACTAACACCTCACTGTTGCCACTGTGGCTGGCCAACATTGAATGAATCACCTGCACATCGGGAGGAGGCACCCATGCAATGCAGACACAGCCATGGGCACTCAGCTTCACAGCAGGGAGGCCTCATATTGGTCACCAAGGTTAGGTGCAGTACACCACCCTCTATGGCTCAGGGCACTGAAGGGATGCCTGCCACAATCAACTGTTATGAATCACCATACAGGATACAAGGACACTGTGGGGAACATGCCATGGACTGTTGGTGCCTGACCCCACAGGTGTCATGACATGTAGTGGGCAGTAAAGCAGTCTGGCACAGCAGCAATGGGAACAGTTTGCAATGAGCAAGGGCAGCCAAGGGAGCAATCCAGAGCTAACAGAGATGGATAGCATAGTGGCCAATAAATCAGTCAGCAGGTGGTAGGTGGTGGGGATGAGAGTCTGGACAAGCTGCAGGGTGTATAGGCATAGCCACACAGAAGCAAAGCCTGGCATGGATCCACAGAGGTACTAAGCCCAGGAGGATGACAGCATCACAAATGAGGATGGGATCCAAGACACAGGTGTGCATTCAGGGCACTACACACAAGACCACAAGCTGTTGGATTCTAGGGCACACTGTCTCGAAACCTCACTTTCCCTTGCACATGTCCTAAGTCCAGAGAGATAATGAACACCCAGGAGACACGGGACACCAAAGACCCAGGGGAGGACACTGATGACACAGGATACAGTGGGAGCCCTGGTGACTGTGGTCAGAGCACCCAGGGCATGGACCCTGTTCTGGACACACAGGTGCTACTCTACAGCCCCAGGCAGTACAGACATACTCCACACCTTTGACACCACATGGCAGGGCACAGGGTAAACAGGCAGCTGATGCAGCAGATACAGTGCATAACACAGAACAGGCACCACTATGAGACATGGAGCAGGGCACACAGAGACTGCAAGGTGACTCGATGTGGACCCAGACCCCTGGTGAAAGCCTTGGATGTAGTATCACTGCACATCATTTATGGATGCAGTTCCTGTACAAGATGTATACCAAGGTCTATGGCCTGCAGCAGTAGCAGATCTGTCAGGCAAGGGCTGGGCACTGCGTCACGTGTAACACATGGTCTACAGTGTTTGTGCCTATGCATAGAGGTTAGGGTATGGGGAGTCCTCTGGTGGTCTATTGACCATAGCATTGACCACCTCACATATGTCCTTGGCTGGGGTCTCACTGACCTGACACAGGTGGTGATGGGTGGCCATGGACCAAAGTTACCCACCCTCCACCGGGCCACACTCCCCCAACCTGGTGGTCACAGTGTATGGGAAAAAGGATATTCCTAGGACAGGCTGTGGACATAGAACTCACTGTGTGGGACATGGAAGACATTGGTACCCCAAAGCCGACCCGGAAGAGGATGGTGAAGTCACAGGGTGGCAAGAGGTACAGTGTCCTGCAGGAACACCACAATGGGAACACATGGGGCCACATGGCACACCAGGCACACACAGCACAGGAAGCATGACTCAGGATAGGATATGTACATGTCTTTACTGCAGCACAGACCACCACCACAGGTCCCTGCTTTCTCACCACCTGCACTATGTGATGTAGTGTTGCACAACCAAAACCCTGCAGGCATGCCCTGCACAGTACCCTGAGACCTGACTGGCAGGTCATCTGTGACCATCGGCCTCATTGTACCTTACCTCTGCCTCAGACTGGGGCAGCCGGAATGGTGATATAAGAAACATACACAAAGAGAATCTACTGTCACCTGTGGAGGAGCAGAGATCTGAAGTGCATGCCACACGTGGCCTCCTGCCCACCATCCCATGTGCACATACCTACAAGCCACCCCTGGTTGTGCTGGCTGGTGTGCAGCAGTGTGCACAACTGCATTCTGCAGTATGTACTGTCATACATGGAGCCTGGGTACTTGGCACAGACAAGCATAAATACACCTGCAGCATCGCACATGACATGTATGTTCTATGCGTGCATACCTTGTGGTTCCTGTATTCCTTCTCCACCTGGGAAGACATGGTAATCTCCACATGAATAGCTGATTGTCCTAATGATTTTGAGCATGCCAGCCATGGCACAGGAGGTGCCTGAATGTCACACAGGGCCTGCTCCAACCTTGGAAATGTTATGTGGTCACCTAGGTGTGCCAGCAGGAATAGATCACCTGCCAGAGACACCTGCTCAAGGAGGCCTGGCTGATATGGCCATGGCTCCTGTCATCTGCTGAAACTAAAGCTACCAACAGTCCCTATTTTCCCAGGACAGTCCCTATTTTAGGCAGCATGTCCCAGTGTCCCCACAAGTTCTTCAAAATGTCACTTTTGTCCTGGTTTTTGCTTACGTGTCCCAGTTTTGTCCCCTTTTTTTGCTGACTGCTAATCCGTGAGTGACAGTTATTTCAGCTCCACTGTGGTGCTACTCCGGCTGGACAGCAGTTTGCAACTTCAACCCTGCACCTGTGTTGCACATAGCATGTTGGTGGGAGCACAGTAAAAGCATGTTCCTTCCTGTTAGATTAGACTGGGTAGTGGTGCAAACAAGCACATGTGGACATCTGCCTGCCAGTAACTGAGAGAACTCCAGACAGAGAAGAGACCAGCAGCAGTGAACTAAGGTACCTGAACCTGATCAGTTTTAGGGAAGTGTGTGAAAACAATCTGGTGTGCTGGTGGGAGTCACTGAAGTGAAGTTTGCTCAGCAAATGAGGTGAGTGTAAGCGGGTTGAATGGGACTGTCAAGAGAAGCAATACATGCAGCTCGAATGTCTGATCACAATTTAATGCAGGTTTGCTTCTAATGAACTTTCTATACATCATGATTTGGAACTTGCTGCAGAAGAATGATGTATTGTTTCTATCGGATGTTTACTACTGGTGTTGCTGTAGGGCAGCATGGCCAGAACAACAGCAAAATTTAATTGATTGTGTGTGGCGTTGTCTGTGGCGGTGCCGTGGGAGTGACGCGGTGGGGGTCATGGTCAGGATGGACCGTCCCAGTTTTAGGACTTGGAAAGTTGATAGCTTTAGCTGAAACATGCCCATCCCATACTTTACCAGGGCTATTAGCACTCATGTACATGCCCCCAGTATATGGCTGTGGTGTGTCCGGGTCCACAGATGTGGTTCCAATAGCTGGCATAGATCCCCAATGGTGTCTACATCAGGTAAGAAGGAAAGGAAAGGAAAGGAAAGGAAAGGAAAGGAAAGGAAAAGTGCGTAACCAGGTAAGGCACACTAAGCCAGAGCTTGTTTCCATGTGCAACCTAGGAGCACAAGGAAGTTAAGTGACTTGCTCCGGGTCACACACAGCATGCAAGTGAGGGCTAATGGATTCAAACCCAGGTCTCCAGGTTTTGAAGCTCAGTGCCTTAACCACTACACTATAATGCCTCCTCAAGCTGGTATCTGCAAATGCACTGCCACTATGTGAGCACTGCCATGTAGGACCCTGGCCGGTGAATGAGGCATCCCACCTGAATGCCTGTGGCAGTGCATCTCCTCATTATGTATCTGAAGTAGCACCATGTTCATTAGTATTCATGGGCACATTGCTGTACCATCCTGTGCCGTCTCCTCACAGTTGTGTTTGCCGATGTCCATGTATGCCTGCTGAATACTTTAACAGCCAGCCAGATCAAGGTGTTGGGTGTGAGCCAGGCATCCTACCATGGTGCTAGTAACCTGTCACTCAGATACCGCATTTCATTTCATTCATGGACTAGGAAAAGATGCCTCATGTGAAGAACCCTGCATTGCCCAAAGCCCATGCTGTCAGAATCCTTCATGCCCAAGACCATGACCCTGTAGGGTAACAGATACATGGATCAGGACTGTTGTTACTGGTCCAGTGTCGGAGTGGAGGAAATTGCCAGTGCTTGGGTCCCCTAGCTCTGAAGAGAGCCAGAGTAGCTCATACATGACTACAATTGACTTGTAGTGGGAAGGGGCCTCAGTTTAATGATAAGGCTCTTAATGGCGCCCCATCTCAAAGTGTAATTCCAACACTGTTGGTGACTGGTAGTGCCATCAAGAATGTAAATGTTCTGTGGGCCACTATTGTCACATATGGTGACCCCTCTACAATGTTAGTCCATCACCATGTCACCCATGAGGCTGAAAGCCACCTTCTGTATCATTTCAGGGACAAACAGTGCCCATCAGGACACTGATATTGCTGTGGAGGATGCCACATTGCCTGAGAGATGAACTGACTATATACAATCTCGTCTGGATTGTTCCGGAGGACTAGCAGCCAATGGATAACAACAGTGGTGATGATGATGAGGGGATTCAGCAGGTGCTGAGACAATGGGACCCAGGAGGACCAGCCAAGCTATGGGTAGCAGCTGCTGACGTGTACAGGCCAGCAATATGATGCTGAGGGCCAATCATGGCCAAACTGTGGGACAGCCGTCTGGGGCAAGCACTGTGCAGACACCATTGCTACTGGGGTGTCCTATATGACTGCTGATATTTGTACAGCATACTTGTAGATGCCAGGACATTTCATTTCAGGCAACAGGCCTAACAGTCACTAGTGGTCTGTGTATACTATAATTACTGTGCTACTGTAACAGTAAATGCCAGTTCTGTCACAACAGTGTCATATCTGAACTTAAACTCCACCTGACGTGCCAGAGTGTGGGGGCAGGTGTGTACTGGAGGTGTGTACTGAAGGCAGGTGTATATGGGGAAGGCTTGTACAGGGGGTGGTGTGGACTGGAGGTAGGATGTCTCTGTGTCTGTTGCAGGTCCCGGGATCGTCATATTCCACTGCAACCTGTCCCATCGCTGCTGTGCTGTGAACTTCTGCACCCTGCACAGGCCGACTGTTCAGTCTTTCACTGCTGCAGCAGTCCCCAGGCATGGAAGCATGCCATAGTCATTCCCTCCCCAAGGGCCCCCCTACCTCCATGTCTAAATACCGCCCTAGCTCTCTCCTCCAGGCTCTTGCAAAACTGCAAGAGCACCTTATCTCACACAACTTACCTCCTTTCTCTCTGACTCAAACTTCTTCACGGCTTTCCAGTCTGGGTTCAGGAAGGTCACTCCACTGCATCCTCCTTGACTAGGCTCACTGACACTATACTCACGGTATGGATGAGGGCAGATCACCTCTGCCATCTTCTACGACTTAGCTAAAGCATTTGACACTGTCTCACATACCTTCTTTCTTGCCGCTCTGAATCTGGCCTCTCCATTGCTGCCACCAACTGGTGTAGTTCCTACCTCATTAGCAGAACACAATCCATAAGAATCTCCGATGCTATATCTGTCCCCCTTCCCATAACTACCGGCTTCCCTCAAGGTCAGTCCTCGGACCCATTCTGTTCTCCATTTTCTAAATGACTTACCACTCATCTGCTCTACTTCCTCCATCCACATGTACACAGATGACACCATTCTTTCTCCTCAGGAACCTCCCCAGAAATGGTAGCTGCAAATCTCCAAGCTGATTTCGTCAATATTCAGTGCTGGTTCAGCTCTACCAGCTCTCCCTCAATGCTAAAAAACTGTTACCATGACTTTTGGCGCGACAATGCCTGTCCAGACTCCCCTCCCTCCCCATCTTCCACCCTGGACAGGCAAATACTTGAGGATATCACCTCATTCTGACACTTAGGGGTTTGGCTCGACGGCATCTATCCTTTGCTGATGACATTGATGCTCTCATAAAAACTGCGCCCCTGCTAGATGCCTGTACAGAAACCGTGGTAGCCTCCCTTCTAACCGTATGCCATGAACTTGTCCAGAAGATGATACTTCTCTCCTTGACTACTGTGACATCATCTTCAGTGCCACCCAAAGTCCACCATAACTAAACTAGATAGCCTCTTCAATGCCTTCTGCCGCTTTGCTCTTTATCCCTCCCTCACCCATCACTGCGATATCTACTGGTCTCTGGCATTTCCATCCCTCAGAAACCAACGCATTTGCACTATACTAAATTTGTCTCTAAGTACTGGCTGAGTGTCCTCTCATCTTACCTTTACACCATGCTCTTTCTGCCCCACCCCCACTCATGCCTACAGATCCTTGACTCCTGACAACTAGTAATCCCTCGGCGGAGGACCACTGTTGGCTAGGCTGCCTTCTCTCACTGCTTTCCTAAGCTCTGGAATGAGCTGCCTCTGCAAATTCATCCTCCTCCTCCTCCTCTGCCAACACTCTCTCCACTGCAGTGGCAAATTGCTTCATGGTAAACTGCTCCTGCACCTGACTTTCATGCTTGCCCCACCCCCACCCCTCCTTGCCTGACCAGCGGCACATAGCAAAGCTACTGA
This sequence comes from Neoceratodus forsteri, assembly GCA_016271365.2. Lineage (NCBI taxonomy): Eukaryota > Metazoa > Chordata > Ceratodontiformes > Ceratodontidae > Neoceratodus > Neoceratodus forsteri. The sequence goes on from CM057458.1 coordinate 564,130,461, forward strand.
CTGGCCTATTTTGGCTCAACAGATGCACTTTGAATCTATGCACTTAATGTTTTGCTAGCTGCTTCTTGTGAGTGTATGTCTGCAATTGTTCAATCCGTGTACAGTAATTGCTACTACAGTATATTCTTATATGTGTACTAAGTGTATTATGTGCCTATCTGTAACCTGGTTGCTTCTTGATCTCATCATTACTCACACAAGTGTAAACAATGTGTATTTTGCTGTTTAAATGTTACTCAATTGATAACCTCTGTTATCCATCCCTGTCCCCAGGTTGCACTGGGAGACAAGCATCTTGTTGCTCAGTGTGCCTTTCTGGTGAAGCAATTTCAATAAATAAATAAATAGATTGGCATGGCAACCTCCCTTGACTGTGTAGGTGAGAATGATCTTTACAACCATGATGTGGGTTTCCAGGACTATGCATTAGTGGCCGTGCCTTGCACAGATGCATATGGCATGTTCCACTTCATTGACATGATCTACAGTCCTGCAGCACAGGTGCCCCACAGACCCTTATGCACCCAGCATACAGGCCAGTGTGAGGCTGTGTGTCATGCAGATCCATGCATGGCCATTAGCATAGCTGCTACTGTACATGGACGATTGGGTCTCCGCACCTTTTGTGGATCAAGCCCTAAGGCATTTAGGAAACAGAAACATAGAAGTTGTCAGCAGATAAGGACGTCTTGGCCCACCTAGTCTGTCTTATTTTCCTACCTACATATTGGACATATTGGCTACAGTATGTATTTATTATTGTGGTACATGTATTTAATGTGTGGTGTTATTCTGAATTTAAATTACTGTATTTTCTTTTTAGTTTTTAATTATCAGTCTGGGTAGTGGTTGTCCCCACTCAGCGATGTATAAGAGGTAAACAGCAATTTTATGTCATTTATTAACTTGATCCATGGAATGCTTATTTATTTGGGCATATTTGTACATAGTTTTACTGTTCATAGGAACATAACAGTTAGTTAGCTGGACATAATTATTAGTGATTTTCTGGGTCTAGACTGTTAGGGTGCAGGATTGGTTTATGACTCTGCCAGCGTGAATACCTCCCAGACTGGCTCTGCAGGTAACCACCATAGCAGTGCATAAGTAATAACTCATGCTGAGGCTTGCAATTATTCTGAACTGCCTATAATGTTGTTTAGGATGTACATTGAAAATTCAATTAATTTCCAATTACAAAAATAGAAATAACCACTACCTCCTCTGGCAGCTTGTTCCAGGCCTCCACCACCCTCTCCATGAAAACTGCCCCTGACATTACCTCTGTATTGCCCACCTTCCAGTTTGAGGCTATGTCCCCTCATGTTCACTCCCTTCTTCAATTTGAACAAGCTGTTACCCTCTACCTTATTTATTCCTTCAGATACTTAAAGGTCTCAATCATGTCCCCCTCTCCTCCTAGTCTCCAGAGGGTACAAATTCAGCCCTTTCAATCTTCTCTCATAGGGTACATTCTGCATCCTCGTACCATTTGGTTGCCCTTCTCTGCCCTCTCCATCGCTCAACATCACCTCGTAGGTGAGGCCTCCAGAACTACACCCCATACTCCAGATGCGGCTAACCATGGTTCTGTATAATGGCATTATCACTCTCTCTTCCTTCTATTAAAGGACCTGTAAATAATGCTTTAAAATGGCCCAACACTTACTGTGGTCTTGCGTTGTGTTGTCCTGTGTTGAATCTCAACGCCTTTCTATCGATTCAGTGCCTAGCTTTGAAAAAATAATGTTTTAAACCGCGTGCTGGAAGCACTCCGTATTCATTTCGGCATCGGGCTGACTGATCATGTGGGAGCTAACAGGCGATGATGTAATCTGAGCAAGTCAGCCTGTTAAAAGCGCCTGTAGTTTCACCTGTGTTCCTGTGTGTTTCCCCAAGTTTCTGAATAAATAAAAGCTTGTTTTACAATTTTATCACCTTCCTTTGTAATTTTGTTGCTGAACTTGCCTACTATCGTGTCTTCTTGTCCTTCTTCTATGGTTACTGAGCAAAAAGTAATATGTGTGTGAGATAAAGGAAAACCCTGTCCTGGAACCCTTTCTCCCTCTCTCAGAATAATGTTAATCCTGAGCTGTATCCTTTGCTAAGTCAATGTACTGGCGGGGTTCATGCGTGTATCATTATTGTGACTGGTCGTAATTAAAAATAAAGCGTGGCATGAAGTATGTGTACATCACGTCTGGCGTGCCCCCCTTCCGGACGGACCACCTGCACTTCTCCTGTTCTTCCTTCTGTCCTGACGTTATTAGCTAGTGTGCTTGTTTTATTTTCAGCTTTTTGTGGATTGAGTGTGTGAGCAGCATATCATAAGCATACCCTAAGCAAAGTGTGATACTCTGTAAAGTACTCTGTTGTATAGTGGTAGTAGGATCGCACTGACATTTTGATGCAGTCTGCGCCTGTGTGTTCAGAGGCATGTATTGAGCTTGTGTATGACCATAATTTACACTTGTGTTTGATGTAATTTCAAGTGCAATAATATTATGAATGGTTCTATCATTATGGAAAGGTTATGCAAAGTATTCTTTTGCTGACCATGAATGAAAGACAATATGGATGCTGAAAACTACATTCACCATGATTCTCCTCATGATGGTTTTGTGTGAACATATGTAAAAATAAATTTTTAAGTGTCCTTTTTATTTTTAGAATAAAAGTAATTGTTTTACCCTGTGTCTGTGTCTTGTTTTTTTTTTTGCAGCAATATTTTCTGTTGCCATGAACTGTAGTCCATGTGTACTGCTTCAACCTTTGACCTCCTGTTCTGATTTGGAGAGAATAGTGTACTGTTTTGACAACTACCTCCTGTCAGTTGAAGCCCACTGATTTTCATATGTACTGTATTGAATCCTACTGTTTACTAATTGTTTTCTTATAATTTATGACAGATTACCTGTGCATATAGTACTGAAATTCCTTTTTTTGGTGTATATTTGTCTTTTTGTCAATTTCTTTTCTTGATACTTACTTTGTCTCTGACAATGACTTACTCACGTAGTTTTTGGTTGTAAAATGAAAGTCGAAAAGGATGTGGTCTGCAGTTTTTTAGTTTTCCAACTGACAAAGTTATCAGGAAAGCATGGATTAATTTTGTCTTAGGAAGGATTTTAAGCCTTCAAAATATAATTGTATATGTTCTGCATTTTGAACATGCTGCTTCTGACCGTGATCCTGAGAAGTTGGCATCACTCGGACGGCTGAATGCTTTGCCAAAGTTAAAACAGGAGCCGTTCCATCTGTATTCATGCCACCATGTTCTGCTACTGCTAGCACCCTACAAACAAGTCAAGGAGTGTAGTGAAGAAACACCAACGAATACAGGTACACATACAAGGTTTACTAACTTGGTTTCTGACAAGTAAGAAATGTATGATAGAAGGAAGCAGATTGGTCAGTGGTCAGTGGGCATGGGTTTCAAGCACTTGCAGTAATAAATAAAAGTCATCAAGATCCCAGATTCAGGCTCCCTCCTGGAGGCGACTGCCTCACGGGTGCCTGAGAGGTAATTAAACCTCAACAAACAGCAACCTTGCAAGGGGTTTTTCTCTACCTTGTTACCTTGGGGGCATAACTGTGGACTACCAGGAGCCTATATTCTGTATATTTTTGATGTTTATGCTGGAAGTGGGCTGTTTGCTGTTTAAAAACAAAAAACCGGAACTGCTTTCAGACTCGGGGAGGAGGACATGCTCCTCAACTACCGGGGCCACTTAGGTGTTTTGCTAGGGTATGTTAACAATACTGTCTGCGGTGCAGAAGCTGATAAACTTACCATATATTGCCTTGTTCTCCACTAAGTGGCTGCTTCAATCGGGATAGCTTCCCAAGCATGTGCAGTGCAGCCTCCGGTCTCCGCTGCATAGTAATTATTTTCTTTGTTCCCTGGCTATAAGCCTCCTCCTCGCCCTCCCGAACCCACAGTCAGCAAGATCCCAGGTCGGGCTCCCTCCTGGGCGACTGCGCATGCGGGTGCCTGAGAGGTAATTAAACTACCTCCAACAAAGCAGCACCCTTGCAGAGGGGTTAGCCCGTCGAAGCGCTGCGTCGCGTCGACTGCCACTCCCTCACCACCCACCCTGGCTCGAGCATTTCCTTTAGAGCACTCTGAATTACATCACTTCCTCTGTCTCATTATTTTAAGTCCCCACTTTGCCATTTGCAGGTTATACCTGCCAACCAGTAGTGGGACCCACAGACCCTACCTCATCTACAGTCAAACAAACCTCTACCCCACAACTTCCTGGATCCTTCTATCAGCCTGTGCTACTCTGCTTCTCCACTACTTCTGCTTACCTTGAATCTCTGGCCTCATAGTCCACCTCTACCTACTTCTAATCCCTGTCTACATCTCCACCAGCCCCACCCCATAGTTCACCATACATCCTGACCCCAGCCTCACCTCTAGCCTGCACCCTGTGACCACTACGAGTTGCTATTTCTCATCCTGTTTCTGGCCCCTACCCAGTGTGCCTCAAGCCCCAGAATGCCCTGAGCTCAGCTCCCACCTGGTCCCTTCTCTAGCTGCCCTGACTAAGACTTGAACCTGGTACCCTCTGTACCAGAGTTGAGGACCTACCACTAAGCCAAAGTGATATCTCGCTTGCTGAACAGCACCAAATACTTCTACCTTTCTGCCCTGCTACTACGCAAGCACCATGTCAGCCCACCTCCTCCTAATATACCTCTCCCTCATACTTACTCTGGTACCTATAACCCAACAATCAGGCAACCCACCAGTACACCAGCCCTAGCCTCAATTCCCATGGACATAATAAGATCCACCCTACAATGACCATGTGCCTACCCACAGCATCCATCCCTGGTTACCTCCTCTCCGCCTACCCTGGTGCCCACTGGCAGCTAATTACCCCTGCCCTCCTGACCGTGCTGACCCTACCCATCCCCTGCTCTCACGGCCTGCCCCCCACCCCTGAATACCCACCTAAAGCTCGCTAAACTCCACCGCCTAGCTGAGAGCTATGATCCTCCTACTATTCTCACAGGCAATATACATCCCAACCCAGGCCCCACCCAGACTAGCTCCACAACTGGGACCACCAGTCTCCATATAGCCTCCACGAATATATGCAGCATACTCAAAAATTTGATTCCTCAATGCTGGGTCATGCTGCATAAACCAGATGTCATATCACTGGTAGAAACATGGCTGTCTAAATCCACCCCTGACCACTTTGTCTCACTACCAGGATACACCCTATACCGAGAGGACCATGTTGGCAAATGTGGGGAGGCTGTGCTATCTACACCAGGGACTCACTTGGGACTAGCACTCCCTGCCCCATTCTTCTCAATGGGGCTCAGGCCCTCACCCTAAACTTCGCCTGACCCCACTGGGCCCCTATATCTCACTACGGCATACATTCTGCCAAAGCACCAAAATCCGCGATGTTATCCATAACCGATTATCTTGCTACCCTCCAACACAAGGTTGATCACATCCTTGTGGGGGACCTAAACGTGAACTGGCTCAGCGCCTCCTCTTCCACCACCGAGATACTTTTGCGGCTATGGATCTGACTCAACTCATTTTCCAACCCACAAGAGTAAACTCCAAGAGAGGTACCAGTACCCTTCTAGATGTAATCATCACAAACCACCCCAAAATCCAAGATATCCAGGTCCTCCCAGACTCACTTAGTGATCACTCCTGATCCTATTTTGCTGGGCGACCTCACACCCCAACTAAGCCCAACCCATACTCGCAGGTGCCTCAGACCTGGTGGGCTAAAAAGTCTCAAATGACTTCTTGCCCAGATAAACTGGTCACCCATACAGCATGCTCCTGACATAGATACTGCTCTCACCTTCTTTTCACAGACTTTCAACACAGCCTGTGACCTCTATGTACCCTGACCAGAACACGTGCCAAAAGCTCAGTGCGCCCTGGGTTACCCCTGCCCTCGTCAACTGCTCAAGCACAGGAATAACCTGGCACCTTGCCACTGAAACAGGCCGGGTAGCTGACAGACAGGCTTATAATGCAGCATGGAACAAGTGCACCTGGGCTATCCGTAAAAGCAAAGGCCAACCATTACCAGGCCACGCTCACCTCCTCCTGGGGTGTGCGCAAACCTTCTGGGACAACATTAAACAATTGAATGGGAGTGCCCGCGCCCCTCAGCCCAGATCACCATGGACTGCTCTTCCTCAACTGACCCAGCCTGCATAGCCAAATTCCTAAACACTACCTTCACGGACCTTAGCTCGGTCCTCCCAGTAATTTCTTGACCCTCCACCTCCCGACCAGCCCCTGTCATCTAACGCCCTTGTTTCCACCTGCAGGGGTAACTGACCAGGAAGCCAGACCACACCTACTCAAAGCTTTAAAGAGCAATAGTCCCGGCAGTGACTCCCTGGACCCCAGCATTCTCCGATGGGTGCTGGACCAGTACTGCTCACTCACCACCCTACTCAACAAATCCCTCTGCCTGGGGCAATTCCCAACTGCATGGAAAATGGCCAAGGTTATGCCCATCCACAAAGGTGGTGACAAGTCTAATGCAGGGAACTACAGACCTATCTCCATCCTCCCACCCCTCTCAAAGCCCTTGAAAAGCTGGAGCCTCTCAAATCACTGAGTACCTAACCAAGAACAATATCCTCTGCCCAGAACAGCACAGCTTGCGGGCAGGGCACAGTACTGGAATGGCTCTAGTGAGTTTCAAACTTCATACCTCCTCCCTGGATGCGGCACCCTAGCCGTGTGCAGTGTTTTAGATCTCTCAAAGGCTTTCGACACTGTCTCCCATCCCCTCCTGCTGGAAGCCCTCTCCCATACCAGCCTATCTACTGGGCCGATCTCATGGTGCACTACCTACCTATCTGACCGCCTTCAATGTGTCAAAATCAAGGGACACTTTCACAACCTGTCCCATCCGGCAGGTGTCCCCAGGGCTCCATCCTGGGACTGCTACTCTTCTCAATCTACCTAAACACTCTACCCAGGGCATGCACTGGTAGAAATTCTGCTATTATGCAGATGATGCTGTCCTCTTTGCCACCCACACAACCCCAACACCCTCAAGACACCCTACAACTTGCATTTAACGATGCAGAAACCTGGTTCAAAGAGCACAGACTTGTCATTAATCTCAAAAAACCAAATCAATGCTCTTTTCCCACCCTAAAAACAAAGCCAGTAACTTCCCACTACACATCCTCCCAGCTCCAAGCAACTCCTTGAACTAGTCCGCTCGTACAAGTACCTTGGGATCAGCTTCGACTCAGCACTCTCCTTCCACACCCATGTTGATGCACTTGCCTCCGCTACTAATGTCGGCTAGGTATCCTCTACCGCTATAAAAACTGTCTCCCTTTGCCCTCTGACTAGCAGTTACATCCTTGATACTGTCCCTGGTGGACTACGGCCTACCTATATACGGTGCGGCTGACTCCACCGCCTCAATAAAATCTGCATTGTCCTGAATAAGGCATGTAGGTTTATTGCAGGAGCCCCAGGCTCACTCACACATGTCAGCTATATGACTTGGCAAGGCTGCTAAATCTGGACGAACGACTTCAATACCAAACCAGCCTCATTACGAAAAAAACCCTTCTCAGGCTATCCCCCTGGGCTGACAGCCTCCATCCGCCAAGCCCAACCCTTGGTTAATGCCTGAACCTCCTGCAAGATCACCCTTCTGATCCCTAGAACCAGTACAAGCCATGGACAGAGATCTTTCTGTTATAGAGCCCCAGTCTGGTTTACACGCTCCCACCAGTCATCTCTGACACCACTACTATCTCCACCTTCAAAACTGCACTCGGAACCAGCTATTTAATGCACATAATTGCACCTGTAGCTAGTTAGTCCACCACATTCTGACAAAGCTTGCATGAGCGGCACCACTGTACGAGAATGGTTCCTCGCTCTACAAATATTTGTTAATATACATGGTTGTCATTTTATTACAATTTGATACTCTGTGATGTTACAATGAGCCTGTAATGTAATGTGTTTGTCCCAATGTGATGTAACAATGAGCCTGTAATGTAATGTATTTGTCCTCAATGTGACGAGGTACCTTGGAAATGAGCCTCTGGCTCAAAGGTTACAAACTGATGTTCAAATAAATAAATAAAAAGACTTCTGATTGTCTTTCCATTATACATAGTACCTCTGTGTGAAACAAAAAGTGCCAGCTAGCCGTCCCACTGGCGCAGTGGTTGGATTTCTGTCTGCAGCGCCCAGAGACCAGTGTTTGAGGAAAGACAGCCGTGTCACTATATAGTGTAACATAATTACCTTCTATGCAGTTGTACCCAGGTGTGACAGAGGAAAATAGTCAGGGCATGCTGCTGACCTGGGAACTGTCCCAGGGCATAGCATGGGAAGGAAGGTGCTGAGGCGGATGGGTCAGTGGTAGAAATCCTGTTGGAATGTGAGAGCTGTTGTTTTTCAACTTTCTTTCACTCTGGTCACGGCTCATGAGAACCTATCTCAGGTAGCTGGTCCTTGTTCTGCCTGCCTGAGGCCCTCTCAGACTGTACCTTTCCTCTCTGCCCCACCTGCAACTGCAACCTCAGTTTAACCCACCTGAGGAGGGTAGCCCTCGCTGCCCAAGAAGGTAACCCCTACGCCTCATGGGCTCCTTGTGATTCAAACTCCAGCTGCAGAAAGGTGCCGGGAGGATATTTGAAGGTCAGCCAAGGGGAACCGGTGGAGGACATGGGGGACCAGTGCCGTTGGCTGCCCTACCAGCCAGGATTTTCCTGTGTTCTGATCCACCCCTCCCCAGCATGTGCACATTCCTGATGCTTGGTGCATGGCAACCCTGCCAGTGTGGTATGCTATGGTTACATGCAGCTCATGCAACTGCAGTGCCCCAGTCTCCACCACTGTGAGCTGTGGGGTAGGGAGGGTGTATGTGGCAGATGTAACATAGACTTGGGATATTTGCAAGCGTGATTATGATCAAAGCCTACAAGGGTATAGCAGGTGTAGCAGGGATAAGGTGTAGGATATAGTGAGTGGGGTAGCTTTTTTTGTATTGTCTATTTTTCTGCCCCGTGCTTGCTGGTCCTCCACTCCTTCAGGCTCTGTCAAGTTCCCCGACCTCTCCTGTCCCTACCCAGCCCTCCTTTAGTCCCAGATCGCAGCCGACCCGGGATATCCCAGTGTATCCCTTCACAGGAGCGGGTCCCTCTCCCTCCAAGGGAAAGCACGGGGGAAGGTAGCCCAGCACGTCCTTCTAGGGCCCGGGATGCTGCTGGGGAACAGGAGGCACCGGGAAGGTGCTGGAGGGCCTTGGGTAACAGACAGCCATCATCCAGAGGGCCAGCAGTGATTTTCCTGTCTTTCTGTTGGGGGCAGCGTGGTGATGTCATGGCAGCGCCGATGTCCGCTCTTCCCCAAAGTTAGTATTGGGGCCGTGCATCCTGTGATACTCCCAGCCTCCGCTGGAGCCAGCAGTGCCGGACCAGTCCCCTCCCCTGGAGAAGGAGAGGCTGTCCCTAGGACGCTCAATCCTTCTCCCCGGCCCGGCCATCCAGTGACCAGGCTGGTTCCTGAACCAGGGTCGCTGGCGTTATAACAGAAATCCAACCGCTGCATTGGCGGGCCAGCATGAGGAGTAGCTTTTATCATTCATAGCGGCATAGGGATAAGCATGGTTGAGGAAGCAGGGATTCAGTGGAGACATTATGTGTCACCTTGCAGGCTCCATGGAGGAAGAAGGCGAAGATGTGTGCCATATAAAACCACCCAGGCAGGGGAGGAGCAGAAGGATGTCCTGGTGGCTTTCCTTAGGGTTCAGTGTGGTACTAGTGAGGGCATATGTCGTGAATATTCTTGATGTTGCCGTGACATCTGAAAACCTCTCAAGCTGCGCTGTTGAGGGTTTACAATGATGTCATTGCAACCTCAGGAAAAGTTAACAGCGGGGTTATTAACCAAAGACTATACATTGTCCTTTATATTAGCTGCTATTTCTAATTTTGTTGTTTGTATATATAGTCGTGCATTGTTGTATCTTGTATAGCACAGTGGTGTTCTGTATAAAATTCCATCACTTTCAAAATGCTGTTGTGCCAGACTTCCAAATGTCATGGAATGTCATTATAGCCTACCATGGTAGAATAGCATTCTAGAACCTCAGGAAACAGCATGATTAAATTTTCCTTTGAAATCAGGTTAACTCATGCACACATATGTCACACAGTACTATACACAATGCAAAATGTAGGATGAGCTATTCTATGCAGAATTGTGGTGTTCTGCCACCTCTGTGTTCTCAGTCTCATGGATCTCTCAAGGTCTGCTGTCGCGGTCATATGGGATCAGAACACTCTGTGGCAGAACATTGTGGATGCATAGTTGCCCATCAGTATCCTCTATGTATGTATCAAGCGCTAGAAGTACAGCCAATTGAAATCTGTACATCATAATTCTTATTTGAAAACTTTGTTTTCAACAGTTTCTCAATCATGATTTCCTGCTGACGAAGATCATTCATTTGCACAAAATGAAAGTAATGTGAAGTCTCCAAATGACAATATTGAATCTACCTGTAATATGGAGGAATCAGCAGCTGTGACTGATAACACCAAATCATTTTGTTCATCTATTGATACTGAAGACAGCTGTCTTCAGAAGTATGTTTCATGTGAGCAATTGAATAGTAGTGCATCTATGTCTAAGAATATGAGATCACACACAATTATCGGTTGCGATGCCTTCTGTTTCTAATTCTTACTATGTAAAGGCAAACAGAAGCGTGTGGTGTCAGGCAAACCTAAAACCAGCACAGCACACATGCTGAATCCAGGTATCAATCCCAGATGTCCAGGTGAAGCAGCCAGTACAGATGTGTTCTCGCCATCCAATGCTCCATTGAAGAGGTTGAGCATGTCATGGCATGTCAAGCTAATGACCTGCAGTCTGATGCAGACTCAAGTGACATGGAACAGGAAAATAAAAGTTGTGTGTATAACCATGATCGGACTATAATCCCTTGGATGATGAAGATGATGGTAATGATTCCTCAGACAGTGATTGTGATCATGTAGAATCGTAGACAGTTAAACATGAATTTGGCAAAATGGATATTAACATTACAGATGAAAGATACTTCATGGTATCAGAAAGAAGTCTTGCTAAGCTTTTGCAAGATGTCACAAGTGTGGAACAAAACAGAGTTCTTTAGCAGTCATAATTGGAACAATGATTGTTGTGCGGGCTACATGTCATCACGGTCATATTCATACATGGGACAGTCAGTGTACCTCAGGATCGATGCCGTTAGGGTAACATTATGTTGGCAACTTCTATATTCTGTAGTGGTGTCACAACAGCAAAAGCTCAAAGCTTGCTACAAGGTCTAAACACACCTGTTTTTCACTTGTCACCTACCATAATATTCAACAATCTTATATTGTTCCTGCTGTGAAAGAGGCATGGGTGTGCAGCAGCAGTCTTTGCTACAGTCTTGCCGTGATACACCTTTGCATTGGTGGAGATGCTAGCAGCAGCTCTCAGGACACTCAGCAAAATATAGGTTATATACCGTCATGGACCTAAAGTCAAAGATGCTTGATTTACAGCTAATTCAGGTATGGCTTCAAATTATCTGTCTACTGTTAGCTCTTGAACATTTTTATGTGTGTGAACTGATATGTACAGTCTTCATGTAACCCCTAGGTGGTGCTATCCCAAGGGCTACTACTCCTGCCTGCTTGGCTAGTAGCAGGTTAAGGGCCTAGGTTCTGTAACAGGTGCCTCCACCCAGAGGTCAGAGTTGGTAGGTCAACCCTAACCTGGGCACAGCACTCTGGGACACTGGAACCTCTTCTTCCCTCTAGTGGCCTGAATACTGTACAATGATTACTTCCATAATACCCCTGATAAACCTTGCAAGTACCCACACCAATTACACTTACTACCAGGGCTGGCTTCTCCTGTTGAGCCCTGGGTACCCCTGTTAAACAATATTAGACAGAGCAAATAGCAACAGTACAGTACTTGAGCACAAACTGAAACCACAGTCAGGTTGAATTCAGAAAAGGGGTAGATTCGGTTCAAATTATTCAGGGATTGCAACAAGGGAGGGGCATAATCAGGTAATTACCTTAAATACTCTATCAATCACACAGCTGTGCATGCACTCAGAGTTCCTAACACAGTCACACTATCTGGGTACCCAACACTGGACACAGAATGGATGAAAATCAAGACAGCAGTGGTTACTCTGGAGTGCCAGGAGAAGCAGGGCCCACACAATTTGCTAAGGCGTCATTCCTGTTCAAGCATGGAGCAGGGGTTGATTCACAGGCATGTCTCATTGATGGCTCTTCTCTGTGCAGTATGGTAGTTTGGCAGGACCTTGTGTTTTTCATTGGTTTGTGTTCTTTATCTGTTTATTCCCCATGAACTCCAGAGTCCCTAACGTGTTTGGGCAGCCATGGTCCCCACTTAATTTATACTGACCGTCACTCAAGACCTCTGTTCTCACACCTGAAGCTGACCACATAAATCCTCATATCCATTCAATGGGTGTGTTCCTCTATTTTGATGGTGAAGGAGGCTATGCAGGTGGTCAGTGGCACACTAAGTATTCTGACTGGGTAGCTCATGAGGCGGACTTAACTCCATGGAGTTTGTTTTCATCAGGCTTCTGCAGTACCCCCAGTCTCACTGGGTCCCACTTGCAGGGAGGCAACCCATAACACACTCGAGGAGATGAGAGCAGTTAGTCAGATGCTCACTTCTGTCCTCTTCCCTGCCAAAACACGGCGCTTGAGTAAGTTTCTGAACCTGGGTCAATGTGAGGCATCCAGACATGCTTAGAACCTAAACATACTTGGGTGTGCTACATTCAGAAGGGATAGGGTGGATGAAAGTGGATGGGGTTGCTTTTATTGTTAGTGATAGCATAGGGACTAAGGCACAGACAGAGGAGGGTTACAAGCAACAGTACATTGTCTTCCTCTTATCTGGCTAGCTATTGTATCATTGCTGCTTGTTGTATCATGCATTCCTTCCTATTTCTAAGTGCAATAGTTATAAATCATTGTCTACAGAGCACTAAAGTGAAAAACTATACAGCGATGGAGCTGGAGGAGTTAATGAGCACTACATTTCCTGCAGGAGAATGGGTGCACTGTTGAGTAACTGTGACTGACAGACATGAGCAGGTCAAGGCCTACATGAAACGCCAGCATCCTAATATTACCCACTTTTTGATGTGTGGCATATCTCCAAAGGTACTCATCACTGAATGCAAACATATGTAAACACAAAGCAATGGGCAAGGTAGCCTGTCAAGTGATCTGTGTATTTGTTTCACAGGGATAGGAAAAACTAGATGCTGCTTCCAAGAAAAGGGATGCTGCATTATCCAACCATGGATAAAATCCTAACCAATCACTTGTTCTGGGTGGCCAGCAGCAGTGGGACTTATACTGATCTGATGCAGCAGAAATGGCTCAGTGTTTTCAACCATATTGGCTATATACACAGTGGACATAGTGAAAAGTTTCCAGATTGCATGCGGGAAATTCAGAAGCCCAAAAGTGGATTGAGAAAGTTTTTTTTTTTGTTTGTTTTTTATTCAATACATTTTATTACTGTACTGAAATGTGGTGCTGTACTGTAGCCCAATTAACGTATTTCTTTTTTTCCTCACAGAAACAAGAGTACATAAAGTTATGTCAGACACAATAGCAAATTCATACCTTTTGAGGGACCTTAAACAGATCTCTCCTTTATACCAAACCTATGGCCTTGAAGTGTTTCATAGCTTGGTGTGCCATTTTGCACCAAAATTCTTTCATTTTTTCTACAATACCATGTATGCAAGGTATTAAAGACACATTTTTATTTGTGATGTGGAGTGCAGTGCTAAACAAAAACAGTACTAATTTTGATGATTCATATACCTTGGTAAGACACTAAAATATGTTACTACTTCACCTTTCCATAGACATTTCCTCACTGGTTTGCATTACAATGAAAATGCTGATCATACCGTTGCCACTACTCAACAAGGGGAACTACAGTACCCTTGGCATATCCCAAGGCTAGCAGGAAAGAGGCAGTTGTGAAGCCTGTCAGAAATCCACCGACATTTGGTAGTTAGAAATAAAGCACAACAAGGTGTGGGGTATTATAGGCATAATGACCTATGAAGATGGTGTTGTGCTGTGATATCATCTTGCGTCATGTCATTTGGGCCTGTTGCTGAATGCAGAGGCTTCACAACAGTCAGGAGTGGATGTTTTGTAAGCAGCAAGACATGGGCGTGGTGACAGTAGTACTGAGATACATGCACAGCCAGCGGGCGTAGTTATGAAGGACACCGCGGGTGTATTGCATTCAACCTCTGGGTGCTTACATAACATCCATTCTTGAGTGTAGTGAAGCCTCCACATTCAGCTGACATGAAACAGATCCCAGTTATCCATTGAATGCTGTTCATATTTCAGCTTTCCACTGTCTGCGGATTTGCATAATTAAGTAACCCTGTGGGACTGTAAAATTCCTTCTGCGGGTGCTGGAACACCTGTTTCTGAATCCTTGCTTGGTTCCTCTCTACCTGATCCCTGTCACAAACCTATCTGCTGTATGTATTACCCTTGTGTCATGCATGAGGGCTGACCATTCTGCCCACCCATCTCTGCATGCACCACTACTTCAGATCTTCCAGTCTGACTCCCCAGCGCATTACGATAGCCACCTCAACCATGCCCTTTTCATGGGTTTGTCAGGCCTTACTCGTGTTGTTCTGCCTGTGAATGGGGTGTATATACCACCCATTTTCTCTCTTCCTCACGAGCATGCATGGGGCATTAAAGAGCATATTCCTGAACTCCCGCTCCTACCTGTAGCCAGGTACAAAGCAGGGAGTTATCTGGCAAAGTGGTAGTGATAGGTGACTGATTTTAAAGACTACTTGAAGTTATTTATAGCTAAGTAAAGGTTGTAGCCATGATTGTGATGGGAATTAGGAAATAGGTGGCTTGTGAATTCTGTGACTTGCATTGGTTGGAAAGGACTTGTTTTACCTAGTGGTGGCACTGTCTTACTGCAATTTTCTGTATTGATGCTTGTTACAATATGGTCAGACAACACTTGCTACTTAATTTGTAACATATTTGTAATTGCCTTCACAGGATATGTCGTGACATACAGTCAAGGGTTCTTACACTAAGAGAACAGTACCCATCATACAATATGCCAGGCAGCTGTATAGTGATAAATCTGTGCCAGAGCCACTGTCATCAAGTTTGGAGATGTTGACAAACAGGCATTGACTGAAAAACAAAGGTCTCATTTTCCATGTCTGCAGTGACATTCACTTCCATGTAATTAGGAACTGTGACTCTCAAGTGAGTGAGTAGCCACCAGCATTTGTCTGACTGTGCCCACCCTTATTGATCCCTTGCCAGTAAAGTCAGCTTTTGCATGACATCTGTATGAGAAAGTGGTACTGTATATAGCACTTGCATGTCTAATACTGTTACATATATAGAGATATAGAATAGTTGATAAAAGAATACTTCAAGTTGTGGCCTACAGTAAATGTAGCTCATGTTATTATTTTGCTGAATAACAAAGTACTGTGGCAAAATACAGTTGCATATGGAAAGAGCTGATAGCGAAAAAATACTGAGCAATTTGTTATAGTACATTCGGTGACTTACAAAAAGCAAACCTTTACTGTTCTTGAAACAACTCATTTCCTGTTATTGAAATATTGAATTTAATGTTCATATGTTAAATGGCAAAATAAATAAGAAACATAAAAATGCTTCAAATGTTTCAACATTGCAATGCATAGAATACCAACGACCTGTTGTGGTAATACTTCAATTGTGTTAGGCGAGATCAGTGATCACATGACATTTTATGCCCATGGAAAGGGTTTATAATAGGTATAGCAATGAAGAAGCATTGAATTTTAACTCTCTTGGTATGTATGCAAGAGGGTACTGCGCCGCAATGGGGGTGGGTGGAGTTGCAGTGCAGGCTATTGAGGTACAATATACATAAGCAATAATATCATCCAGGGTAGTCAGTATTGGACTGTAAGGCAGCGCCCAGGATCAGCGTGAGTATCAGCGACAAATGTTGTGGTACTCATTATGCCACTGGTGGTCCAGTATAGCACAATAATGACAACCCTGGAGAGGTATCATTGCACTTATGCAATGGGCAGTGTGAGACAAAAATCAGTTCCATAAAAATGTTAATAAAACATCACTTTAAATTAACTTTTGTAATACTACACTTCCTCCACCTACTTTCCAATTTTTATTTTTTGGTCTACCGACTGTTGTTATGCTGGAGGGTCTGTACTTCATTTTTAAAACTTGCTCATTACTGACTCTTTGCAGTAAGAAAGAATGATAAAAATGCTTTAAATTGACACAGTGGAGGTATGGGAAAGCAGGAGCAAAGGTGTTGGCGTGAACTTTGCTGTCCACTGACCCATTAGCTAAGTGAGGGTGAAAATAATGGCAACAGTTCAGTCCAGAAAATTTGGGTTCCCAAGGATAAGGTATGACTTTTGTTGTCACAAATTCCAACAAAAACTGGAACCGGACAAAGGGGTGTTTACAGCTTACAGATACTAAATCTGATAATTACTGTATATGGATGCACTTATGCGGGATCAATGAACAACCAGGGCCACTGTAATATACAATATCAACTGTGAATCAAGTGAATTACATTGCAGTACATCAAGTCTCAATGGACAACAGTACTGCTGCATAATACACTTTGATATGACTTGTTCTCAAAGCCTATAGAAAAACTTTATTGTAAGTGAAGAACACATACGTACTGTGTATACAAACTATCACATGACTACATGTGAACTCGATAAACTTATACAAAATATAACATGTATATGTCAATTCTGTAAACTCATCACAATAAACAGTACCAGAACAACAGAGTTAGTCACAGGCATGAGCACAACTGGAATGTTCGTTGCAATCAAGTAGACAGCAGCAACAGAACAAAATGTCAAGGTTCATTCAAGTTCATTAACCATTTCTTCAATCTACTACAGAAGGCGGTGGCTTGAAACCAGTGTAATTGTCCAAAAGTAACGCTGTGCAGATTGCTGTGACTGCACATGCGGGAAGTACTTTACGATTCCATTTCCCCAGATGCTGCCAGATCCATGTCACGAATTGACGGTATGCAACATGTCTGTATGTCCTAGAAAACAGAACAAAAAATATTATGACATACCAAGTCTGAAGTCATACCTTGGCAATATAAAACATCATATATATAGGGATATAACATTATCTGACTTGCGGTATCATATTTATTTTCACTTGAGGAAAATGACATTAGGATACATCACGCAGTGGAAAAGCCTCAAATGACATACAGTATATTGATATAATTGCCATCAAGTGAAGATAAGGATGATATCTTCAGTCAGCCCATGTCATGTTATGTTTATACAAAATAAATTTTGGGCACCATGGGCGCATAACACCCCCAAACAGTGCATCACATATTCCCCAACCAAAGATAACATTATACATAGTTCATAAGTGGTGAACTCATTCGGTACATAAATCATGACACCCCGAGTGGGTATCCGGTGGTTACCAACCAGTGAGCCATGACTGAACCACCCATGGCATGCTGGTAGGGGACAACCAACTCCACACTTAGACTGGATGTACTTGGTGGTTCCTTCTGTAAGCCAGCGTGGGCCAAACTTGGATGGCCATCAATCTGCAGTGACTGAGATGCTCAATTTTTTCCTTTTGTGCCTCTGAGGCAGGGTGTGCAATGCCAGCAGAGGAATACTGTGCACTACGCATCCGCACAAAGCATGCCAATGGGCTGTCCCACCTACCGTCCCCAATCTAACATGCCAGACGAGTTAGCACCAAACCTCCGCTAGGTGTCAGACTATGCCAGTCTTTGTGCCACAACCCACCCTGGAAGAAGAGCTGTCCGTGCCATGCTCCACCACCTGCTGACCACGGAAATCCAAGCTCGCTGCCAAATCAGGGTCTAGCGTGGCACAAAGTGCAGCGACCAGCACCTCAGTCATCAGTGCCAGCAGACCAACTATAAATAATTATTTTTCACTTAGAATACCATTTATTTAGACAGCACAGTGGCACTGAGGGTGTAGGAGCTCCAGCCCTCACACACATGCTGCCTTGGCATATCCCCCACTCCCATTTGGAGAAGTGTGGGATCACAGGGCTTCTCTCCAGAATCCATTACAGTATGTCAGACAGTGCAAACGGCTCCAAAAGAAAAGGTTATGGAGTATGGGAGGTGCATCCATTCTACATTGAAGCAGCTTGCCCTTTGCTTTTTATCGCATCTCTATTTCTGCTCCTTCCTGCTGAGCGGATCCCTCACGATCTCTGGGCTGACACCACACATCCTGGGCCTGGTGTGGCACCCCACAGGGCCGGCCTTTAAATCGCTCATGCACCCTGTATGCAGGATCCTCTCAGGTACTGGGGGATGCTGGGTGTGACCATCAGCCACAGAGATCGCGCTCCGCCATAATCCACAAGATTTTAGTGTTCCCCAAGAGCAAGTCATGCAATGGCGTCTAGGCGTTACATGCCAACACCTGCCGTGCTGTCCCTCTTATTTCTGCCACCTTCTGCTGCACCACCAGCCTCCACCAGCTGTCGCTACAGTGGGCTGCAGTCCCTAGCCCTCCCATAGGAGAGAGAGCAGTTTGGGGCAATCAATCCTTCTCTCCCCTGCCAACCCCTGCGCTCGAGTCCATTCTCGGACACAGGTCGCTGGCGTGGTCTGAGTGTGACGTCCTGTGCCTCAATGCTTAGCACCACCAGAATGGCTGCCACTTGGCCTTTTCCTTCTTCTGATGCTTTCCCACACCCCAATAGATGTAAGTAAGCTAGGGCAGTCAGGAGCAGAGCACAATGCAACATGCAAGCGTTGCATATCATGGCAAAATTCCTAAGGCCCACCTCATGCTGTCCAGCTGCACATCCACACATGGTCAACCAGGTGATGATGCGCGCAGCAGGACATGCAACCCACCCTCCCCATATGATGAGAGCAGCCTGTGTATGTTCTATCCTCATCCCCATCATCACACGTGTATCTCCTTCACATCCACCACTCGTGAGTTGCAATGGAGTTACGCACACATGTGGACATAAACATGTTGTCGTACTGCCATGTATTATATGTTACAGCAATATAGCACAATATGGTGTGTGAGATGGCATGATTTAACCATGCGCGATGTGGCCATTTGCTGTCTATGCTGCTGAGCAACTAGGCAAAACACAACATGCAATCATGCGAACCTTACAATGTGATGTGGTATATTGTTTGAATACAATGTTGGATATAGAGACTTCCCATTACTTTTTATAATATTTGTGCTACTCAGGCATGTCTGTTTCCTGGAGATACAAATAGGCAGGAGTCGACTTTCAAATCTGTAATGTGACTGGCAGGCACTTGTCATGTGGGTGACACCATGAATTACACCAATGATCAAGGCACAAATGGGGTGATTTATAAGTCATTATGGCCCTAGTTGTGTTGTGCAGTACAGCCCTGCAAAATGCACCTGGCACCCAACACAGCATGTGGTGATGTCAGTGGAAGTGTTTAGTTCCCTGAGACTGATCGGACTCACCTGCAATTTTCAAAAATGATCACCCTGGTAGTATAGTGGTCCCCCTCACTCCCTGTACCACAGATTGCCTTGATAGAACAAAGTTGAATCTCACTGGCAGTCTACTGACACCTCCTCCATGCCCAGAGCCACGCAGACCATAACATATTACAGTCCTTGCCCAGTGGTAGTCGCGCGGTACCCCCCCTCACTGAGACCAAAATCAAGTACAGAAAGGCAACACCAGTCCCTCATACTCCAGTGGTCTCCTCCACAAGCAACAATCTGTGGCATTAAATCACACATTCATTCTCCCTGGTACTGTACTGGTGCCCCACCCCAAAACCCAGAGCTCTCTTTGAATGCACACCACCCAGTCACTGGGGTCAGACCCCAAAAGTGCCACTCTACTGCCCCTGCTTCCTGGGTGTCCTTTTGGACTCTAGCTTTGTGTTGCGGGTTTGGCTCCTTGGACTCCTCCTCATGTTCCATCCTGACTTGGTTTCTGCCCCTGCTCATCTTTTGTTCCACATCACCCTAGCCTATCCTGATTTGTACCCACATCCAGCATCTGTACCTCTTCACCCTCTCCCTTTAGCCTTCCATCCCCTCCCCCCGTACCTCTTCATCCCTGTACTTCGCCTGGCTTCCTTCATCCCTGCAGATCCTCCTGCTTCACTGCTTGAGCATGATCCAGTTTCACCTGACCCACCTCTAACTGGTCCTGGCTCCCTTGTCTGCATCACTGTGAGATTGTGCCAACTGTGCTTGATCCAACTCCAACTGTTCCTGTCCTGATCATCTTTGCAGAAGGTTTTGAGCACTGTACCCCACATAGGAAAGTCTTCCTCCTTACCACCTGACCTGTGTGCATATTTCCCTCTCCTGCACCCTGCCCGGCACATGCTCCAGGCTCCTACTGCAGCTCCTACCTGCAGGGTTTCCTCCAGTTCATTTTCAGCCTCCTAGGAGCTTAATTCCAGCTCTTCCAATGCTTCCTTTCTGACCCTTTTCTTATGGCACAATTCCCTAGTGCTACCTTTTGGTGTGTCCAATGTGCCTGCCCCTCCTCCTCCACCTTCCACTGCACCTGAGATCTTTCCCCCACGTCTCCCAGCCGATCTGCACCCCCTTCTCTGTTGGCCCCTGCCAGACCCTTTCTCTCCAATGTCCTCGACTAGAATACCTAGGAGGGTAAAACTATTTGTTACTTCCACCCTGGCCCATTTCACCTATGCCTGCATTGTCCTTCATATTGGGCATATGTCTGCCTTTTCCTGAGCCTACTGTCTTCCATTCCTCCTGATCCCTGACTGCCCCTTTTCTCTAGCTACAGGCATCATTTTTGTGCCTCTAGACTTCCTGCTGTCAGTTCCACTGACCCCTTTCCTCCTGTCTCGGGCATTACTGTCCCAAATCTGGACTTGCTCTTGTCTGTTACCACCTCTGGTCTATCCCTCTGGATCCCTTCCATCCTCTCCTTCCAAGTCTTTGACTTCCGAACAGTGTATCTGATCCTCCAGTGAATCCACTCAGCCCCTTTCCACTCCTTCCTTGGCTTATACCGTCCCAGTCTCTACCCCTTTCCCAGCTTCCCCCATTTAACCCCCACCTTAGCCCCCGCCACTTCTTCTCTCAGCTGAGTGAGCTGCTTACACATCATACAACCCCCAATCCTCCAAGCCCAATTTAGGATCATAGCCATTCCACAGCCACTGCACCCCCACCCTGCCAAAGATCCCTCCTTGGTCGCTCCTCCCTCTGTGCTGCCCTATCATTTCTTCTGTGATACTTAGATACAGTCCTAAAATCACCCTTATGTATTTTTAGGCCCCAACCTCCCCTCCTCAGCCCCAACCCACAGTCAAGACTTTTTAGAAATAATAAAGCATGTGCAAACCATAGGCATCAAGAATTAATAACCATAGCCACCACGTTCAAGTACAAGTCATCAAGTTCAAGTCCAAATCCCTATCACCTCCAGTGTCAGGAGTCCAAGATCAAGCTCCCAGCACATCCAGTGTCAGTAGTCCCGAACCAGTTTATTTCACCTCAAATCAAGTCCAAATCCCCAGCACCTCCAGCATCAGTAGTCAAGATCAAGTTCCCAGCACCTCCAGTGTCAGTAGTCTTGACCCAGTTCATTTCACCTCAATTTCATCTCTTTTGTGAAGGATTTCTTAGTGTCTGTGTCAATTTCCCATATCCACTGAGGCTGAATCCAAGTCCCTTGTGGAGAAATGCAGAACCCAGTTCCTTTGCTGCAAACCAGCTCCTTGCAGTGATTTCTTCAGCTCAGGACACTCCTTGCTCCCACTTTTAGTCCTATCAGTCTGGCTGGCTATTTTTAAAGCCTCACCGCCTTGGCACCTCTCTCCCTGATTGGCCTGATCTACACCACTTTCTGTGGTTGGCTGGCAGTCCATCCCTGCTTCAGTCACCGGACTGCCACCTGTGCCCTTGCTAGTTCAGCTCCAAACAGCTCAGCTCTCCTTCCTCTGATCACCAACCTTGACCCTGCTGCCAACTGCAGCCACAGCTCAAGCAGCTCTCCGCTCTCCTTTCTCTGGTCGCCTGACAACCTGCTCCCCATTGCTGACACAGCTAACAAACACAGGAATGCAAAGTCCAATTTCTTTTTGTGCCACCTGGGCTATTGGTACAACTTATGACAGAGGTCACCCAGGATCACAGCTAGGCAGATATTGACAAGAGGCTTTGGCTCATAGAGAACCTCGTGAGCATGCACTCTCAGCCCCATTACATTGATAGCCTGGGGACACTTACTTAAGTTCAAGTGCAGGATGTGAAATTCTTTTGTCCTTGTGCTTCCTTTGTTAGTTAAAGAGGTTGTTTAAAAGTCCACAAATAGATCCCTTAGGAGCAACCAGACGAAAATGTGGATTTGAGCAGGACCCAGAGTCACTGGAGTTTGTCAGATCTAGTTGCTTGACTTCTGTTTTGCTTGGGATAGCTTCCAAAAGTTGATTTTAAACTGAAAATGCAAATACCTGGTGGTGATGCTTTGTAGAAATCCAGTCTCAGGAGACCTTCACAGATGTAGTGAGCAAGAGTGGTGTAGTTACTCAAGCTGAAAATCTTGTAAATCCCAAAAATTAAGCTACAGACACAGACGAACACAAACAGCCACCCACACAGACATTTCAGTTAGATGATACTTTAGCCCCTTCTTAGTACCTCTACCGAGGAGAACTAACAAGAATATACAGCAGAAATTCAATATATTGGAGGCCACCACCATAAGAGATGGCGATAGTAATTCCTCAGTGGAGCAGAGGGCAACCAGGAGCATAAAAGGCTAACTGAGCTTTAAAGTAGCCAGGGTCCAATCCTGCAAGACTTTTTATATTAATAATTTAGAATATGGGAGCCATGGGATTTTCTAACTTTTTAAAATTTATTTATTAGATTTTAATAACGTGGCAGGGTCGCTGAGAATGAATTCCTATTTCAGGAGCATCCCAGAATAAATTACGTAAATGTGCATGAAAAGAACCAGAACAAGTAACTCAAATTAGTAACTGTACAAAGAATGAATACTTGGAAGGGGAGACAGGGTGCAGGTCTACTGTACATGGGAGCATACTGTAGGTTTGATGAAATAGAAAAGAAAAAGACTATGCAGCCCATCTATTTTGCTTCTCTGTGATCCTAACAGCATAACCTGAAATGCCTATCCTTTCAGGTAGCTAATAAGATGATTCAAAGACAGAGTTCAGCACTCAGGTTGAAATAAAGTACTGCATGCTGACCCTTACATTAACAGAACAGGGATCTTCATATTTTTACCCATATACGTGAAAATTAACAGACAGCAGAAAACAGAGCTGAGCAAAGTGACTTGATGAGCCCAGAGGAGCCCAATGTTTCACAACTTGACAAAACATAGAAATATGAATTGTGACAGATAAGGACTGCTTGGCCCACCTAGTCTGCCCATTCCCTACCTGATGGAGATGCTGCAGATTCTAGTTTATCAACAGCTTACTTCCTACCCCCAGAATTGCCTTATGCCTGTCCCATGCATTCTTGAATTCTCTACTGTTCCTGACTCCACAACCTCCTCAGGAAGGCTGTTCCATGCATCCATAACCCTCTCTGTGAAAAAATACTTTCTATCATTACCTCTGAGCAGTCCCCTCTATCTTCAAATTGTGCCCCTTGTTCTTGGACATCTCTTCTTCTGAAAGATACTACCCTCTTGTACTTTGTTAATTCTCTTGAGATACTTGAAAGTTTTTATCATGTCCCCTTTCCCTCCTTTCCTCAAGGGTATACACATTAAGCTGCTTTAGTCTCTCCTCATCGTCTTCTGGTGCAGACCCTGCACCATTTTAGTTGCCCTCCTCTGAACAGCCTCACTCTGTCCATGTCTTTGAGGAGATGGGGTCTCAGAATTGTATGCAGTACTCCAGATGGGGCTAACTAACTAACTGTCTGTCTGTACAGAGGATAACAACTTCCTGTTTTCTACTGTTGATGCCTCCCTATGCATCCGGTATTCCCCAGCCTCCTTACTGCCTTCTCACATTGCTTGCCCACCTTTAGGTCATCTGATATAATTACTCCTAGGTCTCTTTCGATTTTGTTGTTGTTATTAACTCACCCTCATTGTGTAGTCTTCTCCTGGTTTTAGTTTCACAGATGCATTACCTTGCATTTCTTTACATTGAATCTGAGCTGCCACATATTTGACCATTCCTCCAACCTTGCCAAGTCCCTTTTCATTCTTTCCACCCCACCTTGTGCATCAACCCTGTTGCAGATCTTTGTGTCATCTGCAAAGAGACATACCTTTCCTTCCAGGTGCTCTCCAATGTCACTATAAAGACATTAAAAGGGCCAGTCTCAGTACCGGACCCTGTGGTACCCTGCTAGTTACCCTCCTTTCTTCACTGTGGACTCTGTTTACTATTATCCTTTGTGTCCTGTTGTCCAGCTGTTTTTTATCCAGGCTATCACCTTGGGACCCACTCCTAGGGACACCTAGGAATGTTACCATATACCTCGGCTATCATATAGTTGCACTGGACTATGAATGCATTGTATTATGTATAAGACAAGGCCTCCCTGAGGTGGCTTACTACCAACTCATAGAAACATAGGAACATAGAATCTTGATCGGCAGATAAGGAATCGCTTGGGCCCACCCAGTCTGCCCATTTCCTACCTACTGGATAAGCTGCAGATCCTAGTTAACCAGCAGCCTACTTCTTCCTACCCCACTCCCAGAATTGCCTTATGACTATCCCATGCATGCTTGAATTCCCCACTGATTTTGACTCCACAACCTCCTCCAGAAGGCCGTTCCATGCATCCACAACCCTCTCTGTGAAGAAATACTTCCTTAAATTACCTCTGAGCCCCCCTCTATCTTCAAATTGTGCCTCTTGTTCTTGCACACCTCTTTTTTGAAAGATGCTACCCTCTTGGACTTTGTTGATTCCCTTGAGGTACTTGAAAGTTTCTATCATGTCCCCCTCCCTCCTTTTCTCGAGGCTATACATATTAAGCTCCTTAAGTCTCTCTTCATATGACTTCGGTGCAGACCCTGCACCATTTTAGTCCCTCCTCTGGACAGCTTCCATCCTGTCTATGTCTTTGCAGAGACTGGGTCTTCAGAACTGCACACAGTACTCCAGATGGGGTCTCACCAGCTGTCTGTACAGAGGATAATAACTTCCTGTTTTCTACTGGTGATGCCTCTCCTATGCATCCCAGTATCCCTCAACCCTCCTTGCTGCCCTCTCACATTGCTTGCCCATCTTTAGGTCATCTGATATGACTACCCGCAGGTCCCTTCCATTCTTGTTGTTGTTAGTATCTCACCCCCATTGTGTACTCTTCCCTGGGTTTTTGTTTCCCAGGTGCATTATCTTGCACTTCTTAGCATTGAATCTAAGCTGCCATACATTTGACCATTCCTCTAACCTTGCCAAGTCCCTTCTCATCCTTTCCACCCACCCTGTGCATCAACTCTGTTGCAGATCTTTGTGTCATCTGCAAAGAGACATACTTTCCTTCCAGTCCTTCTGCAATGTCGTATAAAGACATTGAAGAAGGACCGATCTAATACTGAACCCTGCGGTACCCACTAGTAACCCTCCTTTCTTCTGAGTGGACTCCATTTACTATAACTCTCTGTGTCCTATTCTCCAGCCAATTCTTTACCCAGGCTGTCATCTTGGGACCACTCCCAGGCTGGCTAACTTGTATATTAATCTTTTGTGTGGGACTGTGTCAAATGCCTTGCTAAAGTCTAGGTAGGCCATGTCCACAGCCCCTCCCTGATCTACTACTTTGGTCACCCAGTCAAAGAAATCTATCAGATTAGTCTGGCATGACCTTCCGCTGTGAATCCATGCTGCCTGGGTCCTGTGCCCTCTGGCCTCTAGATACTCGACAATTCTTTTCCTTTAGAAGTGATTCCATCATTTTCCCTATCACTGAGGTTAAACTAATAGGTCTATAGTTTCCTGCTTCTGCCTTGCTCCCACTTTTGTGAAGGCGAATCACATCTGCCCTCCTCCAGTCCTCGGGTACCACCCCATCCTCCCATGATTTGTTAAAAGGGTAGTCAGTGGTGTCACTAGTTCTACCCTTAGTTCTTTTAGAATTCTGGGATGAATCCCATCAGGCCCCCTTGCTTTGTCCACCTTCAGTTTTAAGAGTTCTTTCAGAACCCTTTCTTCTGTAAATGGGCCGGTATCAACTTCTGTATCCAGAGTGTTACTACTGTTTGTTTTATGTATCTCCCCTCTTCCTTCGTAAATACTGAGCAAAAATATTTGTTTAGTATCTCTGCCTTTTCACAGTCTCCCTCTGCCCACCCTCCTCCCTTTATTAAGCCTCACTATCCCTCCCTTGGTCTTCCTTCGCTCCTGATGTACCTATAAAGGTTTTATCCCCTCTTAACTGAGTTGGCTATCTTTTCCTCGGTTTGGGCCTTTGCTGTTCTGACTGCCTCCCAGCCTCCTTTGCTTTAACTGATACAGTTCTCTGTCCTGCTCCTTCTGCGATTCCTTGTACTTCCTGAATGCTTTCTTTTCTCTTGAACCTTCACTGCCACTTCCTTTGAGAACCATAGTGGTTTCTTACATCGCTTGTTTTGTTTATTTGCTTCCACACAAAGGCTTGTTACCTCTGTGATGGCAGTTTTATTATTCCCCATTGTTCTTCCACCCTCCTTCCTGCCCATTTGCTAGTGCATTCCTTAGGCACTCACCCATTATGGCAAAGTCAGCCCTTCTAAAGTCCAGTACTTTTGTCTTTGTATGGCTTGACTCTATTACTGTGTTTATTGTGAACCATACTGTTCGATGGTCGCTAGTTCCCAGATGGCTACCCACTTCTACATCTGTGATCCTCTCTCCATCTCCATTTGAGAGTATCAAGTCTAATATTGCTCCCTCTCAAGTGGGCTCCAGTACTAGTTGTCTAAGGCATGCTCCGTAGGGCATCTAGAATAGCTGCACTCTTGATGGCAGCTGCAACTGCACTCAGTTAACGTCTGGCATATTCAGATCACCCATCAGTAGTATCTCCCTTTTCTGCCATTCTAAGTATACTTTCTATCATTTCCTTGTCCATTTCCTCCCCTGAGAAGGGGTCTGTATTCTAACCCTGTGCGGATTGTGGTGCCATTACCTGTCTCCAAATCTACCCACAGTGATTCTTCTCCTCCTGTTTACCCTTTTGTTCTGTTGCTTTATTCCTCACAGAAACTCATATCATGCATTGCTTTAGCTACCAATTGTATAGGTCTTAACTGCTCATTAGGTAAATATGTCTATAGATCTGCCCTGTTTTTAGCTACCAAATGTATAGACATTAACCAGTGCTCATTGTACTTATACTCTGTATGATTGCTCACCCACATTTATTCTATCATATTTATGTATTGTATGATGTCTATGTTTTATTCTGATGTGGAGCCTTTGAAAATGAGTCTATGACTCGAAAGGTTGTAATTCGATTTCCTAAATAAATAAATAAAAAAAACACTGGGGCTCGTTGTCTCTCCATGTCACTCTGCTGAGCTCTGTTGCCTGTTAATTTCTGTGTTATGGTTAAATAAAAATGAGAGTCACTTTTCTGCAAATCTAAGGGTCAGCAGTACCTTATTTCAACATGAGTTCAGAGCTCTGTCTAGGAATCCTGTCAGGTTGAAGCCTGCGAGCAACAGGCCTGTGAGGGGCCTCCTTCATATTCAGGTACCTGTACATTGGCTAATAAGCCTAATCTTGAAACTCTGAACATTGTCTACCTCATCACCTCTTCTGGTAATACATTCCATAACCCTATCACTCTCTGTGTGAAAAACATGTTTCCACATATCACTCCTGATTGTCTCTCCTTTAACATTTTTTTAACAGTTGATTTACCCAGGTAGTTCAGCAGAGCTGCAATATCTCACACTGGTGTCCTGCTACTACCCATTTCTGCAGCTGGATGGACTGGAGCACTGAGAGATTACATGATTTGCCATGGTTCACAAAGTGAATATTTGGCTCTAGCAAGGTTTGAATCCCCAAGCCAGTTTTCTAACCACTAGACCACATTGCCTCTTTGAGCTTGAACTTGAACTCCTGCATCTGCTATCCTGAAATTTTCTGAACAGCACATTCCATTTTTATTGCACCTTCCATTATATTGAATACTTCAATTATATTGCCCTGACCCTTAGTCTCCTTTTCTGTATTGAGAGCAGCCCTAGGTGATCCAACTTTCCTTATATGACATGTTTTCTAGCCCTGATCATCTTTGTATATTTATGTTGTGCATTTTCAGTTCCTTTATGTTCTTCTATAATATGGTGCTCAGATCTGTGCATAGTACTCAAAGGGTTCTAACCAGTTCCTTGTAAAGTGACATTATCACTCTTTGGGCCAAATATTCAAAGGTTTGCTCCAGCACAAAACCCAGTTTGCCCTAAGCCAGGTTTTGTGCTGAAGTCCATATTCAAAAGCCCAGTTAATGTGGGTTTACTGGGCTTGTGCCAGGCAAACAATGGAGGGGTGCAATGCAAAACTATACAAGTCTAGTGGCAAGGACCAGAGTATCAGCACAGTCCAACATTCAGAGTATTTGCTCAGCGCAAAGGGTGCTTTGTATGGTCCCTTTGCGTGGAGAAAATACTGCCGTCTCAACCATGGTCTTAATCTGGCTCCAGATCTAGCAGTTGCCAGAGGTAGTGCATTAGTGCTCCCCACCACTCCAGCCCAGTATTCCCTGGTGGGGTGGTGGTCCCCCTCACTGATTGCCGGCCCGATAATAATGATAGTAGTACCCTGGTGGTCTAGTGGTCCTCCCATTCACTGATTGCCATTATAATAATGATAGCATTCCCTGGTGTTCAGTGGTCACCCCACATCTCAATCCTATGTATAATAAACTAACATCAGTCTCTGGTGGTCTAGTTGACCCCCAACCTAACCCTGATCTGTTCATAATTACAAGATATATTTTTCCTTTGTGTCTTGTGACCCCCCACCCCAGCAGATAGTGTCCCACCAGCCTGCTACCCCACCCAAACTCAAGTTGGCAGCTGCTTTGCCCTCCTCTCTCCGCCATGGCCAACCACTGACAGCTATCATTGAATGTGTACTGTATACAGTACACCAACTCATTGATAGCTCGATCAGCAACTTCCATGGTGGAGGGAGAAACTGTGCAACTGCCAACTGTGTTCTAGATGGGGAGGGAGGAAGGATGGTGGGACATTACTACCAGGGGTGGGAGGTCCACAGACACCAGCAAAAATACATCTTGAAATTCTAGGACAAATCAAGAGATAGGGTGGGGGATCCACTAGTACCACCAGAGACTGATTTTAATTGTCATACATGGGATTGGGATGTGAGGAACCACTGGACACCAGAATACTATCATTATTATTGGGTCAGCCAATAGGCGAGGTGGGTGACCACTAGACCACCAGGAATACTAACTATTATCCATCTGGCAATTGGCTGGTGGGGAGACCACTAGACCACAAGGGAAATACTATCATTTGTATTGGGCTAGCGATTGTGGGGGTGTGGACACTAGCACCAATGATAGCTCTCAGGGATGATGCAATTGGGGGGTGACGCATGCAGAACAGTCTTGCTTCCCATGCAAATGAGCCCATAAAGGTCATGCAAATGGCTCCTTACACTCCTTGCATGCCCAATGGGCTCATTTGCATGGGGACATTTGACTATAGCAACTTTTGCCCTAGCACTGACCATTGTGGCACCCTATTTTGAGGGCACTATCAGGTGGCAGTAAGAGGCTTAGCGCTGTGTACATATGGACTTCTATTAAGATGAATAGCACCCTGCTCTATTTGACTGAATATAACATTTTGCACACGGAGCTATTGCAAGACAGAGTGCAAATGTTTGTGCTTCACTTTGCACTTTGATGAATATCTGGCCCCTTATCACTACTATTTACCTACCTGGAACTAGCATTCTGTTGGCCTTGCTGCTTGCTACTGAACACTGTTTGAACATTTTAAAAGACAACTCTAAGAAAAGCCAGATCCCTGTCCTTTTCTTTGAATGATTTGCTTTACCAGGAGGAAAAGCTCCATTCAGCAATATTCATTTACAATGATGTTCTGTTAGGACAGGCACTTAATACAGATATAGGATAATAGGATCAAAAGCATGACATACATACTATAGATTTAAATAATAGCAGTTACGTTGCATATAAAACTGTAACTCAAAAGCAAATCAAGGGTGACCTGGGTTCGAGAACAGACTTGGGACGCTCAAGGGCTGGCTGGGGTGGAGGTGGATTTAGCAGCCATTGCATGCTCTCCCTTCTAAAGGGGCTAGAGTGTGTCAGGTCCTAGGGCTCCTTGGTGATCATGGGATGCCCATTACCAGAGCAGCAGTTCACACTCATCTGGAAGGCATGTCGGATGCATAGTGAGGTTGTGCCACGCATCCAACTGACATGCCCCCTATAAATTCTAAATAAATTTCTCTCTTGTGAGCCCAATGATGCCCTTGACCTACAGGGGACCTGGGTGCCAGTCACAACCCAGACACAGATCCACCGGGGTTAGCGAGGTAAGCTCCAGTAGCTCTGCCCTGGTGGGTAATCCAGGGGCACTGTAGCAGGAAATCCTGGATCTGTCCATGAAAGCAGGGGCCAAGAGGGGTGGCTGCCAGTATAAAAAGCATAGAAAGTAGAAAAAATAAATAAATAAAAACAAATCAAGGTTAATAGATAAAAATGTACAGTATAATTACAGAAAAAATTAGTATAGGGTTAAAATGACAAGAGCAACATAGGACAATCAGCTTATTGACCTGTTAGCAACAACATTTTGTAAGCGTTAACACTTATTTTCAATTCAATTTTTATTTAATCAGGAAATGCACCACTGAGGCAAGCTTGTTTACAAATTGGTCCTGGAGGACAGTTTAACATACAATAAGGTATGGTGGAAAACAACAAAACAGCAATGATATACAGTTACATGACAAAGACCAAAATAGTAAGAGGTTGGCAATGGAATGCAAACCTAGGGATAACAATGAATTAGCTAGGTGCTGGGGTAGAGAGGATAAAGCAGAGAGGTAAGATGGAGAGGAGGGAGACAGGTAGAGAGTGGGAAAAAGTGAGGGAGCAGAGAGAACAGATGCAGGGAGAAGTGAGATAGAGATATGGGGACTGGGAGCATGGGTGACAGTAAGGATTGCGATCAGAGTAAGAGAGAGAGGTATAGGTGACAGATATAATTGTTTTCAGTTTAAATAATAATATAGAGTATAGAGTGAAGTGCTTAAGTTGGGAAGAAGTTGGGAGACTATGTGAGGAGAAGCTAATTGGCATAACACTGAAATTTTTGAGGCAGTGCAGAGGTTAACCTTGCTTTGAAGGAATTTGGGCCACATAACTGAGCCAGTTTCAAGGAGTCTTGGATAGAATTCCAAACAGAAGGAATGGCATAGCTAAGGAGGCAGCACCAAACCGGACTGGATTCTTGGAATGTCCAAATGGATGCAGTCATACACCAGAGGAGTATGACCAAGGCAAGGTTCTAAAGAGACTGCAGATGTATGGAGGCAATTTTGAAGTTAGAGCTCTATATGCCCAGAAGGCAGCATTCCAGCATCTATGAGCAGCTAGGATCCCCATCCTAATTGGGCATTGAGGAAACAGTGGTGTGCATTTGAGGGTGCATTGCTAATGAATTTGATTGCCCTATGATAGAGAAACGTCTAAGTTGGCAAGGGCAGTTTTGGTCCCATGGCTGTACAGCAAGTGGGCGTAGTCAATGAGGGCAAGAACATGGAGGAGACTAGCCTAAGTTTGGCTTCAAGGAGAGAAGGCACTGAATCCTAAAAAGATTCCAAGTCTTTGTCTGAGCTTTTAGTAGTTTGTCGATATGAAGTGAGAAGAAGAGTCTGTGGTCAGACAAAAACCAAGATGTTTAAATTTGTCAACAACCTCAATGGTTTCTCCCAAGATGGTGGTAATTTGTAAGGCTGGCAGAAGGGTTTTATAGTCTCCTAGACTATCTTGGGGTGAGAAAAACATTTCTTTAGTTTTTAGCATTAAGGAGTAGTTTTAAATTGAGCAGATCACGTTGTAGTAAGTTGAAGTATTTTGTAGTTCGGGCAGGCTTCATTTAGTGAGGGTTTGGCAATGTAAATAACAGTGTAGTCAGCGAATAAGTGAACACTAGAATTTGTAACCTTTTGATTGATGTTGTTAATGTATACTGAGACGAGAAGGGACCAAGAATTGAGCCTTGGGGGCCTCTTTGCATTAATTTTAAGGGAGAGAGAACACCTGTGCAGAAATCTGTTGCAACCTGCCGGTAAAGTATGAGGAAAACCAATTAAGAACATTATTATCAACACGTAGGTTGGTCAGCATGGACAGGAGCAAGGAATGGTCAACTGTGTCAAAAGCTTTACTCAAGTCTAAGAAAGCACACAGAAGATTTTTTTGTATCCAAAACAGTCTGCCAATCATTTGTGACCTTAGCCAGGGCAAAGGTTGTGCTGTGTAGTGGTCTGAAGCCAGATTGGAGAGGATTAAGGGTGAAGCACACTGTAGGTAGTCTCTGAGCTGGGCATTGACAATTTCTTCTAACAATTTGGAAAAGTGGGCAGAAGAGAGAGATAGGGCGGTAGTTGTTAGATCAGATGGATCACCAGATTTGAGAAGGGGTATAACATGAGCTACCTTCCAGGCAGATGGGAGAGTAATGTTAGAAAGTAAGAGATTAAAGAGGAGCCTGATCGGTGGAGCTAGGATGAAGTATCCAAGTTTCAGGTATAGAGGACAAGACGGTCATCACTCACATTCTTTTGGGATCAAAGGCTAGGAGTAGGTCTTCCACCTGCTTTAAAGAAACTGTACTAAAGCTGAAGGTATGGTCAGTGAGTTTGACCGACTGGGGACTAGGAAATCCTGCGGAGGGAGCAATTTACAAGCAGGGGAAGAGTCAAAGGCCAGACCAGCTGTAGCAAAGTGATTATTGAGCTGCTCTAAAATGTAAGGTCTATCTGTACAAGTGACACCATCCATGCAAATTTTGGAGGTAGAGGTGACAAGGGTGCCCTGAACCTCTTGGAGGACATGCCAGAACTTAGATGCATTGTTTTTGACAGAGTCAAGTGCAGTAAGAAAGTATTTAGCCCTTTCTGCTCTGATTAGTTTAGTGCATTTATTTCTAGTTACTCTGAAGGTTGTCCAGTTTATGGTGGATTTGGAGGTACAAGCTTTGTCCCAATGCATCTCTTAAGTGCAAGGCAGATTGGAGGAGGAGTGAACCAGGTTTAAGCTCTTTTCCTAGCTCTGAGTTTCACCAAGGAGCATGCTTGTCAATGACATTGAACCCTAAGGAATGAAACAAGGAGTATGCTGTGAGGACAGTTTTGGCAAGGTAGAAATCTTGCCATCTGATTTCATTTAGGTCAGTCAAGAAATCGACAGGATTAAAATTGTGATGGTTCCTTTGCATATAAAGTGGTGAGAGGTCCCAGTATGTGGCATAAACCTAACACAAGCAAGACCTTGTGGTCACTAATATCATTATCAAATATGCCAGCATGAGATATTTTATTGGTTTATTGACTAAGAAAATATCAGTCAAAGAACTATTAATGGGGGACTTGAGTTGGCCTAAGTAGGCTCTGAGATTAGCTGGGTATAGCCAATTTCCTCATAGAGCTCTTTGAGTAAGTTTGAGGCAGAGGAGAGCCAATTCATATTTAAGTCACCTGTGATGATAGCTTCAGAGTCATTGCTTGAGGATAGATCCTGAGATGGTTAAGTATTTTGTTACCCCCAGAAGGTGGTCTATAGCAGCCAGTCATGAGGACAGATTTCTTAGATGGCAGAGTGATTTTCAGAGAGAGACTCTCAAATTCATTTGGCACTGATAGGGAGTTTATAACCATGGCAGTAAATTTGTTAGCAATTTAGATGGCAACTCCCCACCCGCTTGGACTATCAGTCCTAAAGACATTATAGGAAGGCAGATTAATGGTGGAGTCAGGGGTAGAGTGGCGGAGCCAAGACTCGGTGATCACAAGCACATCAGGGGATGAGTGGAGGCCCAAGCCTGAATGAGTCTAGTTTTTCAGAACACTGCATGCATTGATATGCAGGAAGGAGATCCTTTTAGGTGCTGAAGATCAGCAGGGGAATCGATATGAGCAATAGGGCCAGGGTTTATTTCTATGTTGCCAGAACAAAGTAAAAGCCGTGAAAGTAGTTTTTAAGGCCTTGGGTTTATATTGTAAGTTGGTGCAAGTGTTTGTCATGCAAGTAAGTGGAGGGGCTACAGATAGGGCTGGTGCAGAGAACAGATTTTTGATAGTCGGTGGTGCAAAGTAATAGGGCCGGGCTAGAGCAGGAAGCTTATTTTCTAGGAGACTGGTTAATGGATGGGTAGAGTGGTAGTTTGGTCCAATGCAAATAGTGCCAGAGGGTACTCTAATTTCAACATAGCAGAGTAATACCGAATATATTCAAATGTGAAAACAGCAGGATCTGAAGAGAAGGGGAGAATTAGCATTCAGAGGGTGGCAGGTAGAGGACCATTGCTCATTCACAAAGCCTGCAGGATAGGAGGAGAATCGGTGATGCAAACAGTGCAGTTGAGACACAGCAGACAAAGTAAGTAAACCCATGGAGAGAGGTAGGGTACACAGTAGAAGAATAAGGGCTGGGAGGCGGTTGCAGGGGTGGGTCTCATGGTGAATATGCTAGATATAGTGCCTTTGGTCTAGCGTAAGGATGAGGGCAGGAGACAAGAACCACTGCATGAGGATATATTTGGCCAAGGTGTGTAGAAGGATCACTTGAGTAGCAAAAAGATCGATGTGAGCCCCATTGTGTAAAGCATGGGGATTGGGGCAGGGTCGAGGTGCATAGATAGGGTTTTTTTTCAAGTCTCTATTTTGTCCTGCAACACGCCGGACCATCTGCCCAGTCACGGACTCTGGCCGCGGGGCTACCACATCAGCTGCCTCCTGAACCCCCTGGCTTGCCCCCCAGGATGGGGTCCCGCGCCTTGACCAAGGGCCATGAACTTGGGAAAGGTGGGAGCTGGCCTGAGAGCCTATGCAGTCAGAGCAGGCATCATTTAGGCAATGGGAGCAGGGTTTTTCCCTTGTTGTGTGGAAGGGGGCGGGACATGCAATGACGACCTGCATCTGCCCTGCCTCCCAGAATCCTGTCAAGCGCCAGTAGCTGTGGTACCCCAGCTTCTGCCAGGGTCTGTCAAGTACGGGTGGTATCCCACCCTCCCTTCAGAGAAGGAGAGCAGTCCCTGGAGCGTTCCATCCTTCTCCCCGGCCAGCCCTCCAGCAACCTGGGTCCATTCCCGAACCCTGGTCCCTGGTGTAATAGCAGAAATCTAAACGCTGCACTGGAGAGCCAGCTAGATATGATTTATTTGACCAAAAGTGAATAGGATCACTCAACCCATAGACCAATGGGAGGTGTGTGAAAAAAGAGGTGGGGCTAAGGTCTATTTAATAAACTCAGAGTGGGGTATGGGTGGGCGGGCAAATTTTTTTAAACACTGGCTGTACTCAGCTGACCTTCCAGGGGCACAGCCAATACAGCACCCTCTCAGCCCGGCACTACAGAACAAGCAAGGTTGGAGGCTGTCTTTTGGGAAGCTAGGAGCACAGAGCCAATCACAGCTGACCGGCAATTTACCGAACCAATAAAGTACAAAACCGTCCTGCAGCACAACCCAATCAGAGAGGTTATCGAATCTAAATTCATACCTGCAGCCTGATTTTCGGGAGCTTGGCGTGCAGGCAGCTGGCCAGAGAGCTCCATGCCATGCCAGGTTGTCTGGGAGCCCAATCAGGGGCTAGGTCTGAAAGAACAGAAGAAATAAAAACAGAGCAAATAAATGAAAGTAGGATGGGAGAGTGGCAGCTACGGGACAGACAGAGAGGGAGAGATTGAGAGAGGCTCCAAGGGCTGCACGTCAGAAGTGGGGGTAGTTACTCTTTTAACAAGACAAAAGGAGATAAAAAGGAGCAAGTTTAACAAACAAAAGGAAAATAGGTGAGAAATCTAGCTGGGAGGCGCCACAGATCCAATATTAGGAGAATCAGGGAAGGGTGTGCAGCACTATGACACCTAGGGAAAATACAGGTTGCTAGGCAGATAACAGAAATATCAGGGCAGGCTGAAATAAAGAGTGGCAAGTGAGAGACAGAGAGGAGAGAGATGAAGAGAGAGAGAGAGAGAGAGAGAGAGAGAGAAGCGGTGGGCACACTCCCAGCATCTAAGACACTGTGAGGAGCAGGGAAGGAAGAACAGGATTTTAGACAATGGAAATTAATCAATAGAGTAGGGAGAAAACTATGAATACAACTAAATAACGTAAGACAGTTCACCAATACAGTTTCAGCAGGAAAAAAAGTAGCAGTGATATTCATTTTGAGCGACTACAGGTTAAGCAGCTAAAACAACAGTAGCAGTGATATACATTAAAGAAACACAGTGAGGGCGGCTATGAAATAGAGTTGAAAAAGATAATGAGGGAGTAAGGACTTATAACAAGACTATATAAAAAAATGAGAGCAATTGAACTAAACACAGGAGCACTAGCTAAACTGAAGCAGACCAGTCAAACAATGACTTAGCATTATTTAAATGAAGACAAAAATTTTTTTCAAACTCTGGCTTTACTCAGCAACCTTCCCAGGGGCACAGATGATCACGGCACCCTCGGCCCTGCACTACAGTGCAGGCAAGGTCAGAGGCTGTCTTCGGGAAGCTAGGAGCACAGAGCCAATCACAGCTGACTGGCAACCAAGTGAACCAATAAAGTACAAAGCCGTCTTGCAGCACACCCAATCTGAGAGAGGTTATCGAATCTGGAATTCATACCTGCAGCCTGGGATTATCAACCACTGTTAGTACTGTAACATTTAATTTGTAGGCCCATTTTCTGTTTCTGGCCCATACGTTGCCCATACGTGCATTTCTTTGCATTTCACCACATATAACTACATCCCCCTTTCTACCATGTACCAGAATTATCAAGGTCCTGATCTCTTGTCATTTCTCTTACTCTTTCTTACTGTTGGGTACTTTTGCTAGCTTTATATAACCTTCAAACTTGACTAAGTAGCTACTAGTCCTCAATTTTAAATAATTAACAGGATAAACTTAAGTGACTCAAGTGCTGACCCCTCTGGAACCCTATTTAACATATTATATCTAGTTTTCGGCAGGGCCTTTGGCTCAGTCCACCATAAGAGATTGATCAAGTTGTAAGACCTGGAGATGGGGCAAAACAACTAGGTTAGTCATGAACTGGTTGGAGGGTACGATCTGGGCAGATTACCCTGAGATGAGTGAGTTTACAAGCAGGATACCACAGGGTCAGTGCTCAGACCAATGCTGTTCAATGTGTTCATAAATGACATTGGTGATGGCATTAAGGAAACTTTACCTCTTTATGGATGACACCAAGCTTTGTGGTGGGGTGGACACAGTGGTGGGGTGAGGGACTTGAAGGAGGACATTGAGAAGCTGGAAAGATTGTCCAAAATCTGGAAACTAGGGATTAATGCAAAGAAGTGCAAAATCATGTGCGTGGGGAGTAAGAACCCTGCAGTTGAGTACTTACTGGGGTGAGTGACTGTCATGGCATTCAAAGAGAAGAAAGATCTGGGGATTGCAATCATGAGCAGCCTGAAACCTACTACACAATGCAGCAAGGCAGTAACAGAGGCTAATAGGATGCTGGGTTGCAGAAACAGGAGACTCCAGCAGAAGTAAAGCGGTCATACTGCTCTTCTACAGATACATGGTGTGAGTGCATCTGGGGTACTTCATACAGTACTGGAACTCCTATCACAAATAGGACATTAAATAGCTGGACGTGATACAGAGAGGGCACAAAAATGATTCAGGGCAGCAAGTGATATCGTACAAGTGAAGCTGGAGAACCTGAATATGTACTCACTTGAGGACAGAAGGAGCAGTGGAGACATGATAGATGCTTTGAAGTACCTCAAGGGTATTAACAAGGTAGACACCAGTGAACTTTTCAACATCAGAGATATCAAGAATATGAGGTTGCACAGTTACAAACTGGCTGGAGGAAGGTTCCAGAATAAGCGTGCAGCAATTCTCCAAAAAGGGCCATATTTTTGGAGTTTAATATATCCACCCTACACACACCACATCATATATCATTTGTAAGCTTATTTTATGTACATTTAGATGAAGTATGACGTGGATCTGTCGAGGTGGAGCCATAAGCCTATAGGTGAGGTTAAACAATGGTACCCAAAATGAGAAAGTGTCATTTTTGCACAGTTCAGAAACACTGCAACATGACTATAACTCCAGTTTTACTTTTAAGTTAATTTCAACACCTTAATGTTGTGTTTATTGCTCAAAGCTACCAAATGACAATGTATTAAAATATTTTTATTGGTTTTGCATTGTCTAGTATTTTTCAGAAATGATGAAGCTGATTAGCATGTAGCAAAAATGGCGAATATCAACATTTTGCAATATACTAAAATTAAATGTTTTCACATTGCAGATTCTTAATTGTCAGTGTCTCACAAGTAAATATAATAGTTTTCTATATTTTCAATCGAAATTTGTTGCCCAGATCAGTCTCACACTGAAGGTTGTGCACCAGTAGCAGCAGATTGCATGCCCGTAGTTTGTACTGCATAGTGGGTAGTTATAAATATACATGAATTCCTAATGTAATGCTTCTCCATTTGTAGCTTTTGTACTTACAATGGCGGCCTAGTCTGCCTGGTAGAATTTTGTAATTGCTTATGCAAGCAGTACTAGCATTTGAAATATTCTAGAAACTAGCTTTTTAAATCACTGGCACTTATGCACAGGTTAGTATTAGTGTTAGAGATGACAATAGGCAGTTTCATATTGGGCTTCAATCAAAGTGCTAACTAAACAAAAGTGGCAGTTTGATACTAACATATAGATGGAATTTATATCTAATTTAGCACAAGTCTGTATCCTTGTACAAATTGAAAAATGGTGGTAGTGCTGGTGGTAATGATAACAATTGGAGCTTTGCACCATTGGGGTGCAGTGGCTATGTGCGCGTATCTGGGGTGTGTAGCCAATCTGCACCCACTCACTTCATGGCATTCTGAAGGGGGCACGCAGACCAAAGCACCCACTCCCCCATGTCTGTAGGCAATTCTGTGCTGGATGTGTTCTGGAAGCATGTCAGCATCATGCAGTATTCACTAACCTGCATAGTGCTCACTGCATGGGTGCAGAGGGTAGCGCAGGGTATGCCAGGATAAACCCTGCAGTAACCATCTGCACTCCCCATGTCACCACCCACGGTCACCAGAGGTGCTGGACAGTGCTCTCCATGCTTCCCTGCCAAATAGGCAGCCAGTGAGGCTGGGACAGTGGATCAGATGAGTGCCCATCATGCCAGATAGGCAGCATCATGGAAAGGTTCGGGGGTGTCAGACCGTGGCAAATGACTCCTATGGGGAATGGAGGTATGGCCAAAGTTGACAGGGTACAGCTTTCATTACAGGCAGGAGGTGTGTCTCAATGCTGGGGACATGCAGTGCACCAAAGGGCACTGTTCACCATGGCTGGGCCAATGGACCAACTGGCGTGGGGCCCATGCTGCATGGGGTGGCATGCACAACCCTGGACCCATGCATAGCAGTGTGAGTGATCCACTATTGGATCCAGGATGGGCATCCCATTGACTGCCCACCCAGGTCCATAACTCCACCCTGACCACCCTGTGGAGACCTGCATGTCAGGGGAGGATCCACGGACAGGTGGGTGGCATTGATGAATGCTGGTATGGGTGCACCTGTCTGCGGGTTGCAGGGGCATAGGTGGGGTATGCAACTTTTCTGCATGCTCCCACCCATTTAGTGCATAGCGCCCAATATACTTTTTAATTTTACTTCCACAGAGTTACAGTATATGAAGACACAGAGGATACAAGCCCCTAAAAGCTTACATCAAAGAGAAAAAGACTCTACACAAACTCTGAAAAATGTGTTATTTGTCAGGAAAATCAACAGAATGCAAAATTGTTAAAAGCCACCAGTGGTGGACAGAATTCTGTGATGGTGGCAGCTTAATCCAGGAAAGATGAATTGTATTGGCAGCTACTAGATGAGTTTTCTAGTTTACATTATATGCCACCAATAATCTATCACAGAGGTTGCTTTCAGAAATACACAAGCAAGTCGAATTTGGCACATGTCAGAGCTGTATTCAATCCAGGAAAGGAAACAGACTCTGAATCCGATCAGACAGCATCATGTCCACCTGCTTCTATAGCCACCAGAGCAAGCACATCCTCCAGCGATTGGTCCTGTTGCATTGCTTGCTTGAGAAAAAACACACAAGAAAGACAAGAAACTTCATAAAATTAAAACATTTGAAATAGCAACTAATCTAAGGGAGGCAGCATTTCAAAGGAGATGATGACATGTTGCACAGAATATCTGAGGAAGACTTGATTGCTGAGGATGCAGTTTATCTCTCAACATGCCTTTCTTCCAACTTGAGTAAAATGAATCTGAAAGCAATACCATCTAGTTCCACTGCAGCAATACAGTCACCGTATGATATTGCATTTTATCAGCTGATTGAAGACATAGACAATGATGTTGTGTACAACAAGAAGACTCTTCTCCTATCAAGCTACTACAAATATATAAAGCCCTACTCCACTCAGATGTAGGAACTGAAAGCTATTCTGGTAGCAAATTGCAGGTAAAATTAGAAAAACATTATGGTTCTGCAATTTCATTCCGTGCACAGCATGGACAAGCAAGTCTACCATTGTTCTATGCAGTGCAATAACATTAGCTGCTGCTATCCAAGCTGCCAGTAATGTGAAGCAGGAACTTAAGTCATCCAAATGTTTTGTGGATGTTCTTCTGGCTAGTGAGCCTGATGAACAGCTTTCAAATGAACAAGTGGTTTTTACAATGCTGCTTCAATCCTTCAATTTGAAATAGCAAAATGAAACCCTCATAATATTATCCAAAGCCAGGGATTATGGTTTACGAGTCAGCTACTTTTGTGCAGGAGTTTGTCTTTTGGTTGATAGATAAAGAGGCATATAATTCAGCCAGCAATGAGTATCATCCTTCAGAAGACATTCAAAGAAGGTGCCTCCCAGTTGTGGAGCGATAGTATTTAACAGTTCCAAAATTATCAAACCACTGCACATAAACCTTGCTGCACAGCTACACCATAAGTTTGGTCTCACAATTTGATTGATATACTACACTTTCATGGATTCTGCATCAATTATGATGAGCTGAGGTGGTTCATGACTAGTGCTGCAAAAACTGAAGCAGAAAGGCTCCAAGGAGGTGTGATCATTCCAAATGGAATTGTACCACTCGTGCTAGTGGAAATCTCATCCATGAAGGAGATGATAGCGTAGAAATCAATGTAGAGATGATTGATGGAAAGAATACATTTCATTCAATGGCTAGAGTTGTATTTCAAGAACAGTCTGCAGAAAGTCCATCATCATAAGAAATATCACTGACATCAGAAAATAAAGTAATTTACTCTCCCGGGCAATCAGAGTCTCTTATGCAGTGTGAAGCATTTGAAAACCTAGAATACATCCAGAGCTGACTCGCCATGAAAATGTACTGAGAAAATAAACTCCTGTCACCTACAAGTGAAAGTTATCTGAGATCTCTCCTGGTGTCTTTTAAGACTACTACCTCATGATGTCCTACCAATACCAAATAATGCTCATATTGTTCACACTCAGGTGATTCCATTTTGGACTGGTTTCAACCACAAGCTTGCCACAAAGAAGATCACCTACACAGCAGTTGCATAGCACCTATTGTGGATGCCAAACCAGCTGACATGGCACAGTCTATACTACAATGCTGAAATGTAAGGAAATGTCAGCAGCTCTAGGCCAGCAGCATGATGTTCAGACCATGGATCAGCAGCTGTGTGCTGTTGCTCAACAAGTAAAATGGACTGTCCCAAATTAACTTGGTACCAAGATGATTCACCTGGAGGTTTCACACCCTGTGTTGTTTTATTGCATGTATTGGGAAATTGTGGGAGACGAAGGATTGCCAGAAATTCTTGTTGATTCTGATGTGTATGCAACTTGTTCTGCAGATCAAATGCTTGCTGGTAAGCAATTCAACCATGCTTTATGTGGTTTGACTCTAGCATTTGAAGCCTGAGTGTTCTGA
This sequence comes from Neoceratodus forsteri, assembly GCA_016271365.2. Classification (NCBI taxonomy): domain Eukaryota; kingdom Metazoa; phylum Chordata; order Ceratodontiformes; family Ceratodontidae; genus Neoceratodus; species Neoceratodus forsteri. The sequence goes on from CM057458.1 coordinate 564,172,837, forward strand.
AACTGTCTTAATTTATTAAAAGGTGTGAGCAGGAGGAGGTAATCATGGAGTTCCAGCATTTGTCTGGCAAATGTTGGCTGACACTAAAAGGTGTTTGAGTCTGAAGATATTGAGTCCTTATGACATGTCATTAAACAGCCTGATGATGCTCTAACTCAGCATATGGTACCACTACTGGAGGAATTTCAGAGATGGGGGTATGCCCAGTCTCCTAAATTCAAGTTCTGGGATCATTTTCTCCAGGTTATGCAGATACTACTTCTAAATGTCTGTGCAGAGTGAAGGTGATTGGAAACTTCACATACACGCACAGCGTGCATAGCTTCCATACTTCTTTGCTGCAAACAGGCCCAACAATGCCAGGTGGATTCCAATCTACATTCTTGATATGCTAAATCTCCCTGAAAAGTACACAGTGCCTTTGAATCTAATGAGTTTGCTGTGTGTCAGACTCCTTTTGCTTTCAATGGAATTTGGAGTGACATGGGAATAGAAAAACTGTCATCAAGACTCAAAGGGCAGCAGTGGGATTGTAGGACTGACAAGAAAGATGCCAGCCCTTGCCAGATGGACCCTCACAAGACATGTCCTGAGTGAATATACAAAAGCTATCAGAGAAAGAAGTGGTCTATCAGTGAAGACAAAGTCCACTAACAAGTCCTTGCTTCTGCACTGAAAAGTGATAAAGAGCATGTTACAGCCATTGCTTACCATGTCATCAACAATATGACAAACCATTTGACCCTGATTCACATCCAGAGGTGCTTATCAACATATCAACAAGACTGCATATAACATTAGATGTGCGGAGTCTCTACTGAAAATAGCAGATGTTGGTGAAGACTAAATGGAGATATTTATTTTTCTTTATTAAGCTCTTTGACCCCTGTCACCACCTCCACCACTTGGTGACAGGGAACATGAATAGAACTGGCAGGCAGCTCTGCCCTTCCCTCAGAGGGCTCAGTCTCAGGACCTCCGCTTCCCCTACACCCAACCTTCTCGGCAATCCCCATGGGTTGCCCCTTAACAGGGCTAAGGGTGAAGGGTGTTGACTTTCCCTCCCTCTGGAGACCAACACCTAGACTCCAACTGGTTGGTACAGGTGTTACAGGACCATCATGGAGCCTGCCAGCTCCATTTTACAATTTTCTCACCACCCTTTGCCACGGTTGTTCACAAGCGTGTGGGCATGCACATGCATGACACACTGCACCCTCCCTACACTAGTCACTCCCAACTGCACTAATCCCAGACCTTCACCCAAGGACAGCCCACAGCAGGCATGGATGGGTCCCCAGACAGCTGCCTTACAGCTGCTCAATCTGTCTCCCGCCTTCCCCACTGACCCCGAGGATCCAGGCTCATTCCTGAACCTAGGTCACTCGTGTGGTGCATGGTGTGGCAGCCAGCATCTCAACCCTCAGCACCACCAGACCAAAATGGAGATTTCTGAGAGGTGCACTTGATTCTGATGGGACACATAGCTTCTTCAGCCCCATCAAGAAATCTGGTATCAAAACATTTGCTCACATTGCAAAGAAGACCAAATTTAAGTCTGACAAGGAGGGACTATCACAGCAGCTATCAGTCCAGAAATTGTTTTCTGCAGAGCCTGTCCTTAGCAAGATGCAGAGATGATGTTTTAATAGAAATTGTTCTTAGTCACCCAATAGGACCTGTGCCTATGTCCCTCTTCCATGCTGATGAAACAATGAGAAAAACAGACAAAGCTGAATTAGGGCATCAGCTGGAAACTCAAGCTGAAGCATCCATGAGCTATGAGAATGCAACAAAGAAACCACAGTGTGCATCAGAGATGCTATGGCTGTCATTCAAATAATGGCTGGAGACAAATTCACACATTTGATGAATTGGCTGCTGGGTACTTGAAGCAGGTCCTGAAAGGATTTGACAAAGCAAATTCTGTAATCAAAGTCTTTGACAGTTATGACAAAAGTAACTCTGTGAAAACTGCAGAAAGACAGCACTGGGCAGGATCTAAGGTTGGATGCAAGCAATACCATGTGATTGGTGGATGCCCTGTGCCCCCATGGAAAAGTTTCTAAACATAGCATTCAACAAGCTGTCACTTGCAAAATTTCTCTGTGAATATATGATTCAAAATGCACCTAAGAGTATAGGAGCATACCCAACACAAACACTTCTTCTTGCTGGAGACTTTTCCAATGGAGCGTAGCAAAGTCCATCACCATTAGAGGTGTTGAAGAAGCTCAAGACTTGTACAATACTTAAGAGGATGTGGACACAAGGATGCTTCTGCATGCTGTATGTGCCAATATGGCTTTTGGGCCTCTTGGTGTCAAAGGAACCATAGTAATTAGGTCACCTGATACAGATGTTTTCCTCCTTGCTGTTCACTGCTTCCCAAAATGTAACACATAGATAACATGTGGATAGAAACAAGCACAATTACCAGCACAATTGACAAGCATCACGTTATACCTGTGCATACAATTTGTGATGCCCTTATTCTGACTTCTGCAACATACTTCCTGCTGTACATGCATTAACAGGATGTGACTGTCATCCCTCTTTGGTACTGGGAAAAAAAATCTGTGTTTAATGTTGTCAAAACAAAGGAGCTTATCACTTCACAGATCTTGTCAAATTGGGAAGCTTGATGAACAAGCCACAATTTCTGCAGCAAGGAAGTTAGTAGCAGTGCTGTACGACTAGAGCAAGAAAAGAAAAGGAGACCCACAGAGACCTGAATTGTTTGCACCTCAATCTAGCCATCAATAAGGACAAGTCATTGGCCAAATTCCACCATGTGAAGATAGTTTTGAAGAGCATGTAAAAAAGACCATCTTGGCAAACAAAGATTTGGATGTCTTCATATAGGCAAGCCAGATATTGGATTACCATTGCAACATGGATGGAAAATGTGGACGATGAACTAGTTCCTGTACTCTTCAAGGGCCCAATGGCATCTGAGCTTCTACAAGACCTTATTTGTGCTTGTACCAGTAAGGGTCACTGCACAATCAGCTGTGTCTGTAGTAAGAACAATCTTGCCTGCACAGATCTGTGTACATGCCAAGGCAATGAAGACTGTGGTAACCCATGTACTCTCGACAGAGATCATGAAGATGAACAAGATGATGATAATGATGTTGACCAGAAATGTCACCAACACTCTTTCATCTCAATGATACCTGTACAGATTTATTATTAGATTTTGTTTTACCCTTTAGATTGTTGTTCTGATGCTTTGAGGTTGCAAACAATCCTATTTTATCTCTTGAAATAATACATAGCGTCATTAAACTAACAGTAATGAATGCAAATATTTCAAAGTGGTCATTCTAGCATGCTGAGGGTGTCATTGTTCAGTCTTGTTTCTATGGTTTCCATCTTATCCTAAATGCTAATAAAACACAGTCACTCTTGTTTAAAAATAATAATAAAAACACAATCTATATTTAGAAATTAATACCAAGGAAGGTATAGCTATTAAGCAGGTGGACTCATAAGTATTTGGGAGTCTTGTTAGCTCCATGCTTGAGTTGGGATGTTTATATTGACTCCTTATAAAAATATAAATAGGAGATTGGGTGCCCTTAATAAGTATAAAAAGTTTATGACTAGAGAGATTCGTTTGAATGTGGTAAATTCTCTTCTACTCCGGTGATTGATTATGCTGATCTGCTCTATGGAGGGGCTATTGGAAAGTCTACAGATAAAGTGGATCTAGTCTTTTGCAGGCTGGCTCGTTTTATACTGGATGCCCCTTATAGAACCCATAGGTGCACACTTTTTAAGGAATTAAATTGGCATAAACCTGCTGTGAGAAGAGACTTACACTTGTTACAATTCATGATTAAGGTTTGGTATGGGGAAGTACCCAAATATGTAACTGACCTCTTTGAAGTTAGGAAAACAAAGGAATGTCTGAGACCTCTGATGGAATTCAATTTGTCTCAACTAAATATAATCTGAGTATTGGAAGATCTTTTGTACCTGCTAGAGGAATAAGATTATGGAATAATTCTCCCTAAATTGAGAAAAAATAGAACTAGATATAATAAAAGTGAATTAAGGAATTGGTGTACTAATGTATTACATAACACTACTAGTTGCATTAACTGTTAGTGTTTTAGGTATGTTATTGTGCTGTGATTGATTGTCTCTTTATATTAATTTTTATTTATTGTTGTATTGTGATTGTTGTTAATTATCTGTGGTTTTAGTGATTTGATGTCATGTTTTTGATGTGGAACCTTATTTTATTCTATTTGTGACATGGAACTTCATTGAAAATTAGCTCTGCTCAATTGAATGTATCCTTTTATTCATTATGAATAAAAATGATTTACTACTACTACTACTACATAGGTAACAGCACCACTTGACATCTCCATCATACCTCATCTTAAAGTAGACATAATAATCAATCAATCAATTCAAGTTTATTGGTCGACTATATACCATTACAAAATTTAAAATTCAACAAACAGAATTAAAACTTAACAGCATGTAATATAAATATACAAGTCTCATTTCTTTTTATTCAGTCAGTATAAAATATGAGCATACATGATTTTATGCCATCAGAAAAAAATAATTCTTAAGTAAACATTTCAGTTCCTTAGTCCTTGTTATCAACACCTTGTTAGACTTAGTCCATCATATTCCTTACAAATTAAGCATCCGTAAAAGCCAACCAACATGGACAATATCTTGACATTTGTAGTAATGAATAATTCTTGTACTAACAAGTTTGTAGGAGATCAGGCTACTCAAGATCCCTCCTAACCAACTATACCTGTTTTAGCATAAAGTGGATATAATAATACAACATGTTTAGATTATCCTCTAAATGTTTGCCACATTTACAATAGGGTGAGGTACATCCTGGCCTTTTTGAATATGGTAAATGTAATTGACTTTATATAATTCTATCCTGAATTTTTGTAATCAGGCATCTTGAATCTGCCTTAGTTAGTTTAAGCAAATAAGGTTCTATTGTATGTATAATTTAAATGTGTTTGTACCACTTGAAGCATTTAAATTCAGTCAGTCTAGTAAAATTGTTTGCAATATCTGTATCTCTTATTTTTTTGTTTTGACCATTGTTTTAGTATCTTCCCAAGGTTTGGTGTATACATATATATATATATATATGAAACTATAATTTGGAGATTTCCCAGTTCCATAGGGAAAACTGAATTTTTAATTGAGTGTATGGAAGGGCAGAAAACCCTCCCTAGTAGTTTATCTCCTCCTCCAGGCACCAATGGAGTAGACAGTGATCCCGATAGAGAAAAGTCTTAATATAAATAAGATTCTCCTTTTCAGTGCCATGGATTCAAATGAGCACTGTCCTAATTCTAAACATAATATATCCAAAGGGACAGACTGAGAAACCATTAATAGATATTTATATAGCTTATTCAAAGGAATTTCGATTTCCTTCACATTTTTTCAGTTAACCGTTTTATTGATTTTGTGTTAAAAAAAAAAATATAACAAATACAACATACTTCCACATATCGGTACAGAAATATATGGAAGGGCAGCAACAGTTGCACATAGATTGTTAGGATACATTGAACCTGGAACATGTGGTTCCCCTTAAGATAACACATTATAGAATAACCATTAGTAATCTTGCCCATGTACCAATTACATGAAAGGCTCAATAGAACAGTAGATGACTTTGTGGTTATACCCAGTTATTGAAATGAAATAAAGGGCACCTACCTTATTACTGCTTTGGACTCACAACCATAGGGAGGTACCACTGCTGATATGCCAAGGCTTCAAGTATTACGGTAGATGTACCTTCTCATGGCCATTGCAAAGGAAGCACCTGAAGGAGGGTACCACAAAGTAAACAAAGCAATATATATGATTTTAGATATTATAACTGCACAGCTTATTACGCTATGTCTGTGGAAGATAAAGAATAAAAAGTAAGATTAAAGAAAAGCCAGAGCAAAACCATAAGACATATATATAAAATTACACTATTACACTAGTACCCAGTAAGCTAAAAATTACAACTTAGGGGTAAACTACGTACAATACTGTTAATGTGCACTTAACATAATAGTCACTATTGTCACAACAAATTCAGCAGAAAGTCAAGGTAATGCATAAAAAAAAAAACTGTCAGTAAGCAATCCTATAGTAATAGCCTCACTTTAATCAACCAACTCCTGCTCTGGATGCCAGGTATGCCATATATGGGGCCCAGCAGAGATAGAAATAATCTATCTTCCCATTATTAGGTGTGAGTGTCTATCCATTCCATGCACAGATGTGAGTGTTGCTAGGATTTCATTCATATGGGGCATGGCATGGCTTCTCAGTTCTTCAGAATAGCATGCTTCACCTGCATACTAAACAACATTATCCATCTAAATTCTTGGAGATTAAATTGTGGGGCCTTAGACCTAGCAACATAAGAGCTGCACTGGTTGGGACAGGGCGTTGAATGACCAGGCTGGCTTCATATGAGAGTTTCTCCCAGATTCCTGATATCCCATGGCATTGCCACGGATGTGGTACAGGTCCCTCCCAGGTTGGAGACAACACCAACAGGTATCATGTGTTAATACCTTCATCTACTTGAGCACTGTAGGGGTCCTATACCATGAGTGCATAATTTTGCTATGAATATACCTACTGCAGGCATCCCTGTACCTTGTCACCAACCTGCCAACATTGTTTCCATTGTGTCTCAGAAATTTGTATTTGTAGGGCCTTCTCCCATTTGAGTTTGGAGGATATATCTGAGGTGGGTAAAGTTTCTCTGATTAATGTGTAGAGTGATGCAGCTATCCCTTTGTTTAAAAAAGCCACTTTGTTAGGGAGGCACAAGGTCAGAACACACATTACCCTGTTGCAAAGGGGTTTAAGAGTGTCTCATATGTGTAGATATTGCCAGAAGTCAGAATTAGCCAGGTGCCACCTAGCTTGCAAATTTTGATAAGAATCCAGCAGTAGGGAATTGTGTACCAGTAAATCCTGAAAAACAAAATCCCTTTGTCCTTCCATTGAGGCCAGATCACAGGTTTGTCTCCCATTGTGAGAGTGGGGTTGCCCCATAAAGGTGTATGCAGAATGGGAAGGGCAGGGATCTTGTTTTATTTTGAAAAAGCATCCAGTATCTAATTGAGGGGCCGATGGTGGGATGTGATTGAAGCACATGGGAGGAGGATGCCCAAAGTATAGAGGCTGCTACAGGAGTGCCACTTAGAGTCTGCTCGATGTTTAACCATTGAGGAGATTCTTTAGAGTGTGGACAAAACCATTTCAAAGTTTGGGCATATTGGAATGCTATTTTATAGCCTTCCACCCATGGGAGACCCCAGCCACCCTTTGTCCAATGTGCCCTGAGCTGGTTCCTTCTGAAACACAGTCTGGCAGCACCCCAAAGGAAGAAGCCAATCACCACATCTATTTTTGAAGCCGGTGGGGTGATAAAAACAAGGCAATGTGTGAAAGCAGATGAAATATTTTGGGGTCAAGTGTCATCTTGAAGGCAGCAATCTTACCAGCCATCGTGAGGTGCAGGCAGCGTCCACGGTCAAGCTCTGCTTTACATTTGAATAGTAGGGGCCCAGGTCATTATCCCACCACTTTGTGTTATTGCCACAATCTTAATGCCCAAGTAAGTAATAGCAACTGGTGACCACTTTAGACCATAGTGAGGTACATTATGAGAATGGCAGTGAGAATTAAGGGGAGAATCTCTGTTTTGGATAGGTTAATCGTAAGCCCTGAAATAAAATAGAATTGGTCTAGCAAGGACAAAAGTACGATTGATAATTGGACATCCCTAGTGATACTAATAAGTCATCTGCGTACATCAATTCAAAATTGCATCTGCCCTATACCTATGCCTTTTATGAGGGGTGCTGTCTGATTACAGCAGCCAAGGGTTTGACTGCCAGGACAAACAAGAGAGGGAAAGAGGTAACCCTGCCTTGTGCCTCTGTGTAGCTGGAATGGTTCTGATAATATGGAGTTGGTAAGGACCTTAGCAAGGGAAACATATATGGCAGTTACAGTGGATCTAAAGTGGGGTCCAAAACCCAAATATTTCAAAATGGACTGTAAATTGCCCCATTCTATGGAATCAAATGCCTTCTAAAATCAATTGCCAGGGCTGCAGCAGGCGTTGGATTCTGATTTGCCAAATAGATAAGATTGATGAGTGTTCTTAAGAAATCCGTGCCTTATCTGCCTTTTACAAAGCCAACTTGGGAGGGTGTATGAGAAATGGGAGTAGCGGAGTTAATCTGTTGGCCAGTACCCTGGCATAGACCTTACTGTCTGAGTTAATCAGTGAGATAGGTTGGTAGCTGACTGCCTCCTCCACTGGCTTACCTTTTTGGAAGCATGGTGATAACAGCCTCCCGAAGGGTGTGGGGCATAATGCCCTTAGCCTCTGCCTCTGTAAAGACCTGGCACAACAAAGGGGAGAGCAAGAGCCAGCATCTGAAAAAAATTCACAGGTAGCCTTCCCCTCTGGGAGATTTCCCTTTTTTAACCCCATAAGAGCTGTTATACTTCCTCTGTGGTTAGGGGACTTCAAGGGCAGCACTCTGTGTGGGGAATGCTTGGAAAGATTTATGGTCTGTAAGAAGGCCTGGGTGTCTAGGTTGGACTCAGCTTCTGGATGAAGTATACAGTTGGGAATAGAAGGCTGTCATGATGTCATTTGCATCCTGGGGTTTAGTTTTGATCAGCCCTGTGGTTGGATCTTTCAGTCCAGCTATACATCTCTTTGTTTGCTGTTTCCATAGTTGGTAGGCCAACATTTTCCCATTTTTCACCACCGTCCCAGTAGGAGTACTGGATCCTGATACTTCCTGGATATGAGCTCATTCATTTTAATTCTTATATCAAGTACCCAGCACCCGCATGTAGAATGGGGATAGGGGTGTGACATAGCTTTAAGGGCTTGTTCTGCAGTAAGCAAGTCACTTTCGAGTTAGGTTAACTCCTTTTCCCTAGTGTTTTTTCTGTGTGCAGCATAGCCTATGATCTTACCCGCATAGTGACTTTGTAGGCTTCCCAGATATTTTGGGCTGGAGGTTTCCTCTATAGGGTTCTCCTGAAGAAATATTTTGTTTGGAATTGGCCCAATTGACAAAATTAGAATCATGTAGGAGGAGGGTCAATTTGCCAGGTGGGAGAACGAGGGTAGTAGGACCCCATAACAAAATCAGTTGTACTGGAGCATGATCAGATATAACTGTGGGGAGAATTGTGGATTCTAAAACATGCTATGTAAGGGTTTGTGAAATAAGCCAGAAATTGAGCCTACTAAATGAACCGTGAACAGTAGAGTGGAAGGTGTAATCATGGACTGTGGGATGTACTATTCACAGATGTCAACCAGCTGGTATTCAGAGCTAAGACTCAGGGTGGCTAGTGCTCCCTGAGTATGGGTTTCTTTCGATGATCACTTCTGTCCAGTATGTGGACTAAGGTAAGATTAAAGTCTCCCCTGAGCAGTATGGGCATGTCAGATTCCACCATTGATTCTAACTTAGTGTTAGATCAAGAAAAAGGAGGGTCATCTACATTTGGGTGTAGATGTTTACTGCAAGGAGGTGACGGACGGGGTGTCCAACATGGCTATTACCCATCTGCCTGATGATCTGCTTTACTCTTTAAAACTGACCATGGGAGTGATTTATGCAGCAGGATGGCCCTCCCTTTTTTTGTAGAAGCACAGGCATGCAGCTCTGTTCCCACCAGTCTTTGGTTAGATATTTATGATCTTGCTTGATTAACTTTGTTTCCTGTAAAAGGCTACCTGGGTTTTAGCCTTTTCAGATGTGTTAACTGCTTTCTTTTGAAGGAGAGTTTAGCCCCGTCCATTCCATGTTATAAAGGTAGTTTCACCCATTTGTCATCAATAATGGATCATAGTGGGAGGAGGGGTGAAAATATCGAACCATGTTTTTTATCAGGACTGACATATGGTGCTAACCTACTCTGTAGAACAATATGTGCTTGGCCAGGGTACAGAAATTAAAAGATTAACACAGTTTTAACAATGATAACATCTTAGAGTACAGTGACAATAAAATCTGAACAATTTAGAAAGAACATATACTATGTACACTTATTGATAACCTTGCCCAGTGATGCAGGAGGGTGTCTTGCGAGGAGTCATTGTCCTCACAGGCCTTACCAACCTGACCTGTTGGGGGTAGTGAAGGTGTTAATTCAAACAAAAGGCCCATGTGAATGTTCCCAACCGGGAATTTTAATGAAGAGATATAATCAAAATGTATATTAGATAGACACAGCCATGTTCTCTGTAGCAGAGTTGAGGCCTATTGTGCAGGAGCCACTCGGCATTATTCGGATATTCCCAGTGGCTCCATGTCTGCATTATAGGTGCTGGATAAAAGTAGGAGATGGCCAGTGGAGGGATGAGGGCCTCAGAGGTATGGAACTGCGAACAGAGGAGGGTGTCACTTTGGCTGGGAGTAACAGTCCCAGTAGTGAGCCATAGTCCACACATGCAAAGGTGTGATCAGCTTGTCACCCGCTCCTGCCCAGTACACATAGCAGTTTTAGCAGCAGATCTCAGAACCTGGTGTAGGAGGCAGCAGCAACCAACTTTAGGTAAGATCTTCCTGACCCCCGAGGTCTGATCGTAAAGAGAACAAGGCACTGACCAAACTGTACAATGCAACACTAGTTCAGTCCCAAAGACAGATAAAGTACATTAACCACGTTAGAGGACTAGCAGTGCCCCATATTCCTACCCCACACATGGCTATGGGATGAGAACAAGGGATAGAAATCAGGGAGATTTGACCAGAGGTAACCCCAGTGTCAGCCACACCATGAAAGCCAGATAGTGAAGTTATGGGCACTTATCTAACTCAGGTTCAGTGGTTCCATTGCTTGAAGTAGTTCAGCATCTGAGGAGATTGTTGTTGGGTCCACGGGTTGTATGCATTTGGAGCTATTGTCTGTTTTCCCTGCTGTCCTGTGATCCGCAGGGTAGCGTTAGGTGAATTTTCAGTTGCCATCTGAGCTTGGGAGAATTTTTCTGACCTACTGGCCTCCTCGCCATCTCCTCCTCTGGATATTCTGGAAATCTGTGGTTTCATCCACATCTACGGGTTAGTAAAGCATATCTATTAGGGATAGGAACTTATTAGTGGATTCTGCGGATGGCATCAATGATGAGAAGGATGAAACATTAGAAGCTGTGGCCTGATCATGAGAATGATCCCTTTTGGGTGTTTATCCAACTGGTGTTGTTTGCATGATCTAGCTGGTAGGGCCAGTCCATCAGCTTGAAAATTGAAACCAGATGGCCTAGCTGCTGTATTGAAAGTTCCCCAGGGTGCTGGATCATTATCATTGTCAGAAGGTACATTCTCTTTGTGGGCATGCACAGCTCTAGACTGAGGTGGCCAGTTAGTGTGTAAGTAGTCCATAAGACTGGCAGGGGTAGTAAAGGAGATAAGCGTGCTATTCAGTTCCAAGCGTATGAGTCGCTGGGTATCTAAGTGAGAATCTGATTCCCAAAGCATGCATCATGTGTGGCTTCTACGTACTCCTTTCTTCTAGCAGTCAGGTCATGGGCGTAGTCTTGGAAAACAAGGAATCTGTGCCCCTGTCATGAGAGAGCCCCAAGTTCGCGAACCCTAAAAGTAATCCATTCCTTGTCCATGAAGTTCAATATGCAGGGCCATAATAGGTCTGGGTCTGTCTCCCAGTTTAGGCATTGGGTTTAAAGTCCTGTGTGCAGGCTCGATTGTCAGCCCAGGTGGTAAATCTTGTTTTAATACTTCAGGCAAGATGTCGTAGAGGAATTCTAGTGGGTTCCCATGCTCTGCTCCCTTGGGAAAGCCTAGGAGTCACAAATTGTTGGCAACTCCTATTTCCATGTCATCCATTTTTGTCTGCAGTTTGTGAATTGTCCATGCTTTCTCCCACACGTAGAGGTGAGAGCTTCTAAGCGCATCAGTATTTTATTGTTTTTGCCTCCATTTGTCCAAGCCTAGCATCCAGTTGGTTTATGGCCTGAGTTGTATTGTTTGAGGCTAAAGTTACTTCAGCCATTTGCTTCAGCAATGTTGTAAACATCTCATTGGTTTGCTGTGCAGTCGGGCCTGTAGTGTTTTCAGAACCTTTGCATCGTGACATGGTAAGTACATTTGTTGTCGGGTCTCCTCACAAAGCCTGCAGCACAATCAGACTAAGAAAGAACAATCTGATCCGGTAGGTATAACTGTTCAGTTCTCTGTTACCACGGTAAATTACCATGAAGTAAAATGGTGTAAATCATGGAAAAAGGAACCCCGGGTTAGGAGCGCTCATTAGTCAGCCATTTCACTAGGAGCCAAGCCACGCCCCGATTTCCTTCAGATTTGTGAACCCTACATTTAGGTAGCATACAAAGCACTTGTTTTGATTTTAGCATTCAGTACCTTCAGGACACCCCAGCACCAAGCTTTTTCCCAGCTTGGTGTTGAATACCCTGAACTCACCTGAAGCAGTTTTTAGTTTGTTATGTACAAGGAGTATATGTTCTCTGAGTTATTGTTTTGTGAAAATCTTGCATCTACATAATCGTAATATTTAACAGTCTCTATCCTGTCCAAACCATACTCTAGGTGGCATCCTATCCTTATTTCCAAAGACTACCAACTTTGTTTTATCTTTATTTATTGTTAACTTTTGTTCGTTACATAATTTAGAAAAAGTTTAGTTTTCTCTGAAGCCCTAATTAGGAGGCTAAAATTAAAACCAGTTCATCGGCATATGCCAATACTGGTACTATCCGATTCCTATCCTGGGAGAATGAAAATCAGGGTTATATAAGCTTTCCAATATCTTATTAATATATAAATTAAAAGAGTCAGAACCAACAGGCACCTACCCTGACTCCTAAATTGTAGGAATCTCAGTAGTTGTTTGCCCATGTTGGCTATACTGTATTTTATCCATGTATCTGAATAGATTCTAATAATAATATCTAATAACTCCAGCGCAGCTCATTTTCTTTAATTTTTTCCATGAGTCCCCAACTTATACTATCAAATGCTGAGGTGAAATCCACAAAACAGCAATATCATTTATGAGCCTTAACTTTAACATACTTCCAGATTGGATAGTTTAAAGTGTAACAGTGCTATATTGTGGATCTCCCAGATATAAACCCATTCTGAAATTTACTCAATATTGAGTTCTTTTCAATCCAGGCAGTGAGTCTTTCCAAAAGACTTTGTAAAATAATTTTGAGATATCAATTAAACTAATAAGTTGGTACATTCTATGATATTCGAGTCTCCCTTTTCAAAATTGGGTAGATAACACTGCCTTTCCAATTATCTGGTGTCTTGCAGCCCTGAATAATTGTTCTGAATCGTTTTTAAGGATAGGTAGCCGCCATGATATGAATGCTTTATATATAGCTCCTTTTACGTAATCTGGGCCTGGAGCTTTGTTGGAGGCAAGAGACATTAAAACTGTATGTATTTCCTCTTCCTGTATACAAAAGATAAAATATTTTTCTATTTTAGTGCAGTTTTGGAGTAAGAAATATTTCTCCTCCTCCAAGAAATAGAAGTTTTTAAATATTCTAAACAAATATTAGCAATATAGGCTTCAACATGTAGCATATCTATTATAACCTTGTGACTTGTCTCAAAAGATTTAATATTTTTTGTAATTACTGCTTTCCTTAGGTTGTCCCATAATGTAATATTATATTTGTGTCTTTCTTTTATTACAATGGATTTATACTCCATCCTGTACTTGTTCACTTTTGACTCTATCTTTAGTATTTGAAATTTCCTTATTCAATTTCCTCATACTATGATTTAATCTTTGTTTAGCTTCCCTGCAGGTTTTATTGAACCATAACTTATAATTGGGTTTGTGGTTCTGATGTTACATCTTTATTTCCTTACAACGAAGTCTGATTAAAGTAATGATTTCTTGCCATTTATCAATAATATCATTATATACCAATCCAGACAAAACCTGTTCACAAATGTATATTAACTGTTCGAATTGTATATTTCTTTAAATAATTTAGCTGTTTGTTTCCTCCATCCTATTCTCCTATGTTTTATAATTTCCATGTTGTCAGATATAAGTTCCATTATGATATTATTTGGTGTAAACTTTAATTCTAATGTAGTAAGTATAGGATAGTGGGCAGTTTCTGAATGTTCTATCACTTTAAAGCCTTCTATTAATTTTATTGCTTCTACTGTACATAGAAACATAGAAGTTGATGGCAGATAAGGACCACAAGGCCCATCCAGTCTGCCAATTCTTTTCTACCTTATAGATGTACCATAAGCCTTTACTCTGTCAATGGCCTATCTAGTCATACTCATCTGTATTGCTCCTTATGCATATCCATGCCTGTTTGAAGCCCTGCACTATATTCATATCCACCAGTTCCTGAGTGGGCCATTCCATGCATCCACCACTGTTTCTGTGAACAAGAACTTCCTCACATTACCCCTTAACTGGCCTCACTCTAATCTCATTCTGTGTTCTCTTGTCCTGCTATTTTTCTTATATTGAAACATGTTAGACTCATTCACCTTGTTAATGCCCTTAAGGCGTTTGATGTTTCAATCTATCACCTATCTCCCTCCTTTGCTCTAGGGTATCACTATTAGCTCCATTAATCTGCCCTCATATGTTTTCTGATGCAGTCCCTGCACCATTTTGGTTGCCCTTCTCTGGACTGCCTCCATTTTGTTAATGTCCTTGTGAAGGTGTAGCCTCCAGTACTGCACACAGTACTCAGATGGGAGCCTAACCAGTGTCTTGTAAAGAGGGATTATTACCTCCCTCTTACGACTTGTGATACCCCTACTAATACACCCCAACATCCCCTAGCCTTACCTACTGCTTAGTGGTCTGCTTGGATGATTTCAGGTCATCTGTGATGATGATGATGATGATGATGCCCAAGTCTCTTTCTTCCCTTGTGACTGCCAGCAACTCCCCTCCCAAACTATAGGTGGCTTCAGGGTTTCTCTTCCCTATGTGCATGATCTTGCACTTCTCTGCATTAAATTCAGTTGTCACTGTTCTCACCATTTTGCCAGTTTATCCAGATCTCTTCTCATTTTCCCCACCCATCTGAATCAACTACTCTGTTGCAGATCTTGGTGTCATCTGCAAACAGACAAACATTACCCTCCAGTCTATCTGCAATGTCACTGATGAAGATATTTAAGAGGACTGTCCCCAGGACTGATCCCTGAGGTACCCACTTGTGGCTTGCATCTCTTCTGACTAAATACCATGTACCAGCACTCTCTGTTTTCTGCCCATCAACCAGTTTGCCACCCAGTTGACCAACTTCACCCACCCCAAGCCTACCCAGCTTGTTAATCAATCTTCTGTGTGGAACAGTATTGAAAGATTTGCTGAATTCAAGGTGGCGACATCAACTGCTCCCCTTGGTCCACCACTCTGGTTACTCAGTCAAAGAAATCTATGAGATTAGTTTGACAGGACCTTTCTGTAGTAAACCCATGCTGTCTTGAATCCTGTGCCCCTATGGTTCCAAGTGTTGCACTAACCTTTCCTTAGGAGTGCCTCCATAATCTTGTCCACTACTGAGGTAAGACTGACTGGCCTGTGTTCCCTGCCTCCTCCCTGCTACCACTGTTGTGGAGTGGGATCACATGAGCCATCTCCAGTATTCTGGGACCTCTGCTGTGCTCAGAAACTCACTAAACAGTTCTGATAATGGATCTGCTAGGTTCCAGCCTTAGCTCCTTTAGTACCCTGGGATGTATGCCATCAGGTCCCATTGCCCTGTCCACCCTGAGCTTATCGAACTCTTGTAGGATGCTTTTTTTGTGAAGGGACTAGTGCACACCTCCCTCCTCTCTATGTCCATGGTGCAGAGCTGTAGGCCCTGCCCACCTTCTCCTCAGTAAATACTGAGCAGAAGTATCTATTTAGGATAGATGCCTTTCCATAGTCCTTCTCCTCATACTCCCCGTGTCCCCTTTGAGCTTAGCAATATCCCTCAGACTTTCTCCTTTTACTAATGTATCTATAGAAAGTCTTGTCCCCTTCTTTACTGTTCATGCTAGTGTTTCCTCGCTTTGGGCCGTTGCCTGCCATACTGCCTTCCCTAATTCTCTTAGGGAAGTTTGGTATACCTCCTATCTTCGTCCACTGCATTCCCTTATATTTCCTGAAGGCCTGACTTTTGGCTCTGACCTTTTCTGCTACTGTTTTGAGAACAAAGTGGTTTCCTTCTTCTTTTTCACTTCCTTTTCTCTCTAACACAATGGGATGTTGCTTCAAATATTGCATCTAATGCTTGCCCACTTGCCTGTACCCCCTCACCTTTATTTCTTTTTGCCAGGGCTAGCTTAAATCTGTTGGCCATCTTGTCAAAGTCACCTCCTCTGAAGTCCCGTATTTTGCCTTGGAATGGGATGATTTAGTTCTAGTGGCCAAATTGAACCATACCATGTGATGGTCACTGGCCCCAGGTGACCTTCTATCTGGAGATCTGTGATCCTTTCCCTGTTAGTCAGTACTAGATCCAGGATAGCCCTGTCTCTTGTGGATTGTTGTACCAGTTGTTTGAGGCACTCCCCATGGAGGAATCCACTCTGTGTCTAGTTCTGGCAGATGTTCCTGCTGGTATTGATCAATCTGTATCTGGCATGTTGAACTCTCCCATTATCAGGACCTCCCCTCTAGCTGTCATGTTTTGTACATCTTCTAACAGTATTGTGGCCTTGTCCTCCCCTGGTCTGGAGGCCTGTAGCCAACCCAGTTCACATGGCTGTCCCATTTCCTGTTTCCAGGGTGACCCACAGTTCTTCTGGCTCCTTATGAGTATTCTGAATTTCTGTAGCTTTGGTATTTTCATTGATATAAGGCCACTCCACCGCTCCTTTTTGCACCTCGGTCTCTTCTGAACAGTACATAGCTGAGTGCTGAAGTCTCCCAAGTGTGGTTACTGGTGAACCATGTCTTGCTAATGGCTCCTATGTCCAGTTTAGCCTCTGTCATTGTTGCCTGCAGGTCTGGGATTTTGTTTCCCAGACTGCAAGCATTATATCGTGATTTTCCATTGGCCAGATTCGATTGTGTTAGTTGTTGGGTGAGGTCTGGCATTTCCTCTGTGCATCGTATGAGTGCGTGTGGGTGTGTTAGCTGTTGGGCGAGGTCTAGCATTTCCCCTGTGCGTCGTATGGTGAGCCAGACCTTTTCGTTACCCAATGATGCAAATGAACTACAAACATGCTGAACTCCTGTTTGATCACTGGCTGAGGGGAGGCGTTCTTCCCATTCAATGTATGGGTGCTGCACCCTTCTCCGCATTGCTAGTTTAAATACAGTATTCTGCAAAAACATCAAATTTCTGCCCCAATGCACTGACTCCTTCCTTAGTCATATGCAGTCCATTGAATTTAAAGAAATTTCACTCCCAAAATTGTTGCCAGTTACCTATAAATGTGTGTCCTTTTCCTGGCACCACCCCTTGAGCCAGATGTTTAGCTCCGCTATCTCCCTTCTCTGACCTTCAGTCCAACTGCCCCTCTCCCAGACTGGCAGGTTCTCAGAAGGAGTTGCTGGACTAAATGGATGATAGTTTGTCACCCAGCCTGGTCAGGTGTTCCTTGGTCTCCACAACTGGCCAGCTGGCAAGATGTTAGTCCCTGTGTACCAGGATGCGGTCTTTTCTCCTGCTTCCTGTACAATTTAACAATATGGTCAGTGTCTCTCCACGCTGATGTACCTGGGAGACAGCTGACCATTACCCCTGCTGGAGATAGGTATCAACTCCCTGAATCATGGAGTCTCCTATGATCAGAGTGTTTTGGATTTTCTTTTGCTTTTTTGTTTTGGTTCCTGTTTTGGTGAGTTTTGTTGTGCTAGCTCCTGTGCTGTAGTGTCCTGCTGTGCAGTGTCCTCTGCCCTTTGTTTCATTTTGTAGAGAGGCAGATACCTGTTTGTAGCTTTTATATGGTTTGTGGAGGTGATATGTTGGAGAGCACTGAGTGATGGGGCACCCAATTTGCTCCTCCTAACCACCTGCCAACCTCAGGACCAACTACCCTCTGCGGTCGAGGTGCTTCTGTTGGATGTTGGGGAAATATTGGGTGGTTCTTATAATATAGTTCCTCCTGAATATGCGATTTGGGTATGCAATCTCTGCCCATGCTGCCTGTAGCTGAGCTCTTAGATCTCCAATGGCCAAGCATGTAGGACAGTGTCCTAAATCCTGTATAACTGCCCTTTTGAAAAGTGTCCCACAGTACCTGAAGTTAATAATATCCACTCCAGATAAGTTGCTGGGTTTATAACTGGTCAGAATAATTAGAAGGAGAAAATTAAAGCAAAAGTTTGATTATGTGTTTGTTTGCTTTTGTATAACTTGTTATAACAAGTTAAATTACTTGTACCCGTTAAATGAGGTCACTGTGTGGATACACTCTGATCTTCCCCTTCCTGCTTTGCTACAGGAAATGTCACATTGTGCTACCCTATAAAATAAATGCACTGTGGGGTGGTTGGGGATGGGGTTAGGTGGCTTGGGCCCTTCCCCTGCCAAAAGAAGAACCACAGATGAAAGAAACAAGGAGGTAAGAGCAGAAACAATCAACCAACAACAAATGCAGTAGCCCTGAAAGCTTATCCTAATGATAAAATAAAACTGTAAAACCTGTAAGCACCACCTGTAATAATTTCACAGAAGATATACCCTGTAGAAACACTTTACTAGAGAAAAATAAAGCAGTAACAGAAGATTCACCTTGCAAAGACAATTTGAATCAGAAGATTACAGCAGGAATTTGTAAGCACAAACCTGTAGGCACACCCTGTAATAATGCAGCAGAAAGTATACCAGCAACAACAATGTGAATCAGAGAAAAATAAAGCAATAAAATGTTAGCAACAAACAGTAACAACCCTATAAGTACAAGTAATACACACAGTAAATCTGCCTAGCCAAAATAAGCCCTAATCATTTTCTTGCTCTGGTAAGGTTCCGTACCCTGTCCTGAAAGCAACCTAGAAGAAAAGAGCTTAGGTGAAGCTATATGCCTTTGCCAGTAAACCTAGTCTTCCAAGCAAGATCTATAATGGAGGAACCAAGTGATCCATTGAATGTCATGTTTCCTTTTTATCACCAGGTGTACGGCCATTTAAGAGACATATATTCAGATCTAACATTAGATTTAAGAGTACTTTCCCTCTGTCATTCATTTCAGAGTCCATAGTTGTCCTAAGGCAAGCTATTTTGGGTTTATAGATTGTAAATATAAAATGAAGTCTCTTTCAGTACTTCATTATACCCTTGAGAAGATATTCTCACATTGAAATCTAGTAGTACTATAATTGGGTTGCTTCCCAATTGTCATTTATCATCTCTAAGACATATTTATGTTGCAAAAATATTTCTTGCATATTCTTTTGTTAGTAGGAAAGTAAGCATTTAAAATAATTTATTTATTTATTTGAATTTTGTTGACTGGGGAGCCCACTGGGACTGGCAAGTCCTTTTTCAGAAGGTGACCTGAGGAACAGAAACATTCACATAATATATATCAAATAGCAATTTACAGGCAGTAAAAACAGGAACAAATAAGATAATACCATAGTGATCATCTAGTGATAACAAGGAACAAAACAGTGTGTAAGCAGTTTCCAGGACATTACAATACTTGGCGAGGATACATGACTAATTACATCTTACGACCATATACAGAGTATACATACAGTATAGTACAGTATATAATACAATATAGTACAATATATTACATATAATTTGTGGAGGAGAGGAGAAAAAGGCATGGTCGGGAAGGGTGGTGGGGATAGAGCACAAGTAGAGATGGGGAAGAGAAGGAGAGGGTGAGGGAGAGGATAGACACATGTAGAACAGGTGAGGATTTGAGATACAGTTACAGATGGGGAGGAAATCAGATCTCTTTGAAGTACCTCTTGAACAAGGGAAGAGACTGGCATGAGAGAGATTATGAGGAGGTTGTTCCATTTCTGCAAGGCTGCTGTGGAGAAGGATCTCCTACCAGCAGCTAGTCGGGTTTTGGGAATGGTTAATATAGGGAGATAGGAGGATCTGAAGGTCCTAGGGGAGGGTTTCAGTGTAAGGAGATTGGAGATGATGGGAGGTGAAGGAAGGTGAATGAGTTTGATTACAGTGCAAAGCACGGGAAGTCCATTTCGGCCTCAAAGGCCGGCCATCCCATGATACTGAGCACATCACAGTGGTAGGCCCTGCAGGTGCCTTGACAGCAAAATGGCGGCTCTATGATAGGCCTGTCTGAGTTTGGCCAGAGAAGAGGACTTGACCCGAGTGCATTATAGGGGCCCCAAAGAATAGGCTGGGGAGAAGGGTAGCTGATGCAATAGTCTTCCTAGCTTGAGGTTTGAGGTAGGGGCAGTGCGATATAGTAGGCCTAGCTTTTGGTTAGTTGTCTTGATAACATTAGTTACATGTGCCTCAAAAGACAGCTGCTCATCAAGAGTCATACCCAGATATTTGAAGAGCCCATCCTTTCTAAAGGCATACCAGAGGTTTGTACTACCAGTGGGGATTGGGAGGTGATATCATAGGAGTATGATGGAACAACACAAATTTAGTTTTCTTCACATTCAATACCAGTAGGTTCTTCCTGAACCATGTTTGTAGCAGCTGGAAGTCTTTATCCAGTTCAGATCTAATGGTGGAGACATCTCTGTTGGATCTATACAGAATGGCATCATCTGCACAGAGTTGAACCATTGCCCCCACACACAGTTCAGCGACAGCTCATTGATGAAAATGGAGAACAACAGTGGCCCAAGGATTGAGCCCTTGGGGACCCTGTCCGAGATGGAGATACGGAGGAATAGGCATAATAAAAAGCTTACCTTGTGCTCCCTTTAATGTCAATAACAGGAAGTCGTGCGTTTGATTCTCTAGTTTCCTTATCTTACAATTTATTAAGGTTCTAATATATGTCATAAGCCCTGCCTTATATCTGCCAAATCTCTTTTCTCTTGTTGCGGAATGCCATAATTAATATAGCCTGGTAGTAATGAATGCAAATTTTCTGGACACCAGGTTTCTTGTAAACAAATGATCTCATACGTCAAAAGGAAGTCCTTAACCTCATTGTCTGTCACTTTTAGATGTAAACATTCTATATTCCATGACACAATTCTAAGTATTCCTGAATCTGGTTCCAGAGGAGCCTTGTCAGTGAGTTTATATTTATTTGGATTGGATATTTGTCAGTCATTATTTAAATGTCTAAGAAGTGTAATGTTCTCACCCTCCTCTAGCCATGTTTCCTTTCTTGTAATTCTCCTTAGAATCTGTGGGGTACAATGCATATAACTAAGATATCCAATCTATTTGAAGCAGCTAATAGTAATTTGGGAAGCTGGATTTTTTTAACTATGATGTCTATTTGAGTAGAATTGCATTGGCCCATGTACCCGTCACCATTCTATGGAATTGCTTGATATATTAAGTGAAGGGATCTGGCCAGAAAAGATGTCATGTCCCTTCTTATTGTTCTAATAGATTCTTCTTTAGTAGTTCCCCACCACAAATTGAAATAGTTTTACACTCCCAGTCCTATTGTAACTTCAGCTCTTTTTTTTATTATTTATAAAATATTCTCTATTCTCACCTTATCCTGTTCTTTTCATTACCAGAAGCATCCCTGATTGTTTTGATTATCTCTTTAATAATCAGAATCTTCTGTGGAGGATAGAAGTAGATTCCACTTATACCAAGGGCTGCATTCATTTGACAGATCTTATATGTCAAATCCTTTGATTATCAATAAGTCAGAACACAATTCTGTATATGTGAGTTCAGTGGCCTCATAATATGAATTTCCTTGAAACTATCTTGGATAGGTAACAAATGAAACATCCAAGTCCTCAATTTTCATGTGTTTCTTTATTTAATCTAGGAATACCATAGATTTCTATTAGAGATTCAAAATCGTCCAGATCCTCCTCAGCAAATTCTGCAAAGGCTGTTAGAACATGTACTGACTTTTCCTTTTGTAGCTGTAGGATTCCTTAGTTTTTGTGCACATTGTTCCTGTGTCTGCCATTTGTTGCATTGGTTATAGTCCCCTGATCTTCACTTTTTTCCCATATGTCCTCCTGGGGTTCTTGATTTACTTTTGTGGCCTTGATCTCCCTCTCTCAACTTGATTTTGTAGTGCAGTTTTAGTTTTACTTTCACTTTCCTAGATAAATTAGTTAAATCAATAATCACCTCATTATCTGTGTTTTCCTGTGGTATTTCTGTCTTTACTGTTTCTCTGTTTTTGCCCTCGATTAACGTTTGTGGTAACTTTTCCTTAAACATTATGGACCAATTCTAGAAAGGCTCTGAACCAAGTAATGCAATTGTGCAAGATATGCCAAAACAATTGCGACATGCAATATATAGCCTATTTTAGAACATGCAAGACATATGCCAAATGCAACTCATGAGTAAGGTGACATGCAAGATCATGCTGATACAAAAGGGCGTAACATGCAGCAGCGTGCATAAAATACACTGGCAGAAACACCAGAGTGATGGCAGAAGCTGTGGCAGAGAGGCAAAGGCACAAGAAAACTTTGACAGTGAGGAGGTACAGACACTCATGGAAGAGATAGACAAGCACCATGCACTCCTCATGAGCCATGGAGGAGACTAAGAGGAGGGAAAAAGGAGGAAGACATGGGACAGGGTGACACGGAAGGTGAATGCCATAGCAGTACAATGTAGGGACAGTGTGTGACATCCAGAAGAAGTACCACGATCTGAGGCGCCTAGTGAAGCGCAAGCTGGTCCAGAATAGACGGCGTGCACAGGGCACAGGGGTGGACCCACCCAGCAGCAGCCACTCAGCAGCCTTGAGAGGAGGATAGCAGCACACCTGAACCAGCAGAGCACTGGTGGGTCATTGAGCTTGACACCTTCAGACAGCAAACCGGCACATGTAGGGACACCAATGTATGTGACAGGCCTGACATGGCAACAGCACTGCCAGCCAGCAATGGTGATGTGGGTGGGATGACAATGTTTAGGCAGATGCAGCAGTGAGGTGGCATGCCACAGCAGTGCCACATGCCACAGCTAGTCACAGAGTGGGACCAGGAAACCATACCATGGCCAGGGGCAGGCCAGGGACAAGCATGTGTGCAGCTGACATGTGCTGCCGTGCAAGAGCGTGCCATGCTGATCTGTGGAGGGGCAGGCATGCACATGAAACCGTTGGGGGCTGTGCACAGGTATGGGCTGTGCTGAACTTAGGAGGTGCTGTGACATGCACTGTGTACTGGGGGCTGTGCTCAGGTATGGGCTGGGCTGAACTGAGGGTGCTGTGACATGCACTGTGTGACTGGGAGGCTGTGCTGAACAGGGGTTGCTGTGACATGCACTGTGTACTGGGGGCTGTGCTAAGGTATGGGCTGGACTGAACTGGGAGGTGCTGTGACATGCACTGTGTACTGGGGGTTTGTGCTGAACAGGGGTTGCTGTGACACGCACTGTGTACCGAGGGGTCTGTGCTGAACAGGGGTTGCTGTGACATGCACAGTGTACTGGGGAGGCCTGTGTGGAACAGGGGTTGCTGTGACATGTACTGTGTACCAGGCGGGTTGTGCTGAACAGGGGTTGCTGTGATATTCACTGTGTACTGGTGGGGGCTGTGCTCAGGTATGGGCTGTGTTGAACTGGGGGTGCTGTGGCATGCATGGTGTACTGGGGGCTATGCTGAACAGGGAGTTGCTGTGACATGCACTGTGTTCTGGTGGGGGCTGTGCTCAGGTGTGGGCAGTGTTGTGGGGGGCATAGGGTACTGCCTCAGTGCTGCGCAGAGGGAGGGTGAGGGCTGAAGGACATGAGCATGGATGGCAGGGCCAACACACTCACCTGGGGGTGGCCAATGCAGCACAGTGTCACTGTGCAGTGGGGAGCTGAACAGGGCAGCAGTGTGACAGCTGGAATAGGCGTTCCAGGATGGACAGCACAGGATGGGCAGCAATAGTGGGGGAACCATGCCAACTGCGCAGGATGCAGGTACAGAGGTAGCATACACCAGATGGGACTGTACACATGTGTGTCAGGTGCAATGCCATAGCGTAATGCTGAAGCACACCTGTGAGGGCAACATGAAGCAGGCAGGTGAGGCACACAGTGATGTGGAGACAAACTAACATGTTGTCCATCCAACAGGTGCTGTGGCAGCTAGCGATGGTGGGCGAGTGGAGCTGGAAGGTGGGAGCAGCAGCAGTGGCAAGGAAAGAATGATGCCAGCACAGACCAGGCCACTGGCACAGTGTTGGGAGAAAGCAGCAACACACCGACAAGTGGAGACCAGCCCAGATGCTGGCACACCTGTGGCGGCACCGGAACCCATGACGGAGCCTGATGGGAATGGGGATGGCGACAGCCCCATGGGTGAGAGGGTGGCCAGCAGTGAGGAGGATGCAGCAGGTCAGCTACATGAGCGGCAGGGGACCACAGAGGACACCAGCAGCAATGCCACACCAGTGGAGGCGGTGCAGCCTACTGGGGACATCTAGGAGGTAACCAAGCATGATCAGCCAGCAGCATAGGACACAGCAATGAGTTGCTGACCCCTCTGAGCACCTGTGGACTGAAGGAGCAACTGGATGAGGCCATCTGGGAGCTGCAGGACCAGCTGTCCCCCCCGGCCTACATAGGGGACTACTGCCAGTCAGTGCTGGCTGGGCAGGGGATGCGAGGCAGAAGCTGGGAACATTCGGCAGGGCTTGCAGAAGCACTACACCAGCATCGAGATGCAGCTGTCCAGCATTGCCAGCTGTTTGCAGGCATGTGCCAGGAGACAACAGTATGCATGGGTGGCCTGGGGATGCCGTACAGGACATATGGCACTGTGCTGAACGCCAGGTAGTATTCATGGACCGCCTCAACACAGGCCTGGAACACATGATGACACAGCAACAGCGCCATGACCCAGCCATGGCTACAGCCATGCAGGCCACAGTGTGTGCACTGCAGCCATTGCAACACCTACAGTACTTGGCCCAGTATATGGCACCCCCTGCCACTGCACAGCAAGCACGCAGACACAGCCACGGAACCTGTGCAACCCCACCCCGGGCCAAGTGGTGGTGGTGCCACCGCTTGCAGTCATGCTGCCAGAGCCGCAGGCCTGGCCGTGCAAGGTCCACACTGACCGGCACAGGCCGGCACCATGGTGCAACCACTGTGACCCAAAGCCATGCCGGCACCACAGGTGCGGGCTGGGACAACAGACACACACAGGCCCACAGACAGGGCAGGCATAGGGCCCACACAGGGAGGCATACAAGGAGGCTGGTGCATCACAGGCTGCACAGGTACTGAAAGGTCTACATGGGATGGGAACACACAGTGCAGTGCCAGCACAGCTGCCACAACATGTGGCACTGAGGCATGTTGGCCTGAGGGGCGGAGGCACAGCAGATTCACTGTGGTGGCACACACACAGGCCACAGGATGCAATGCCAGAGGAGGTCCAACAGGGCACTGCACAACCCACCAGCACAGCAGGGTCCCCTACAGCCCATCACCTGGCACCAGAGGGGTCCATGCAGCATGGCATGGCGCGGCACATGGCTGTAGTATGCCCAGAAGTGTGGTGCAGATGGAGGATGGTTGGGTGGAGCTGCAGTGGTGTGGTGGGCCAATAGCATGGCAGGGAGGTACCTGTATTTGGGGGACTGTGCAGTACACAAGGGTGTGAATGTGTGTGTGTATGTGTGACTGTGTGATGGGTGAGTGTGGGAGCATGCATGATGGGAAGGAGGCGGAGCACTGTGTCATGTGCACCTGATGTGACTGTGCACCATGTAAATAAAACAATGCACCTGATCTCTATGTTGTAATGTGTTGTTCCTCAGGTACCATTAGATGTCCACCAGTGCCAGTCACAGCCCTGGAGGGCAAGCGCTGGTAGGTAGGTGATAGCCATTGCAGGTCATGGGTCAGGCCAACGATGGGACATGGCATCACAGCACTGGAGGCGGTGGTGCCAGGCACCAGGCACAGGATACAGGTAGGCTGAGGCCAGCCGCTGTCAGTGGGGACTGGTGCATGGGGTACAGCTGAACACCAGGAAGGCACATGCCATGGCATGCAGGTGCCATGTGAGGGGTACCACAATGACCAGTGGTGGCAGGGGTGCCACAGGAAAAGGCATGCCCAGACAGGTAGCCCAGGCAGGCCACATGCCATTTGTATTGTGATACCACAGCAGGACAGCAGCACTGTCTGGCATAGCCACAGAGTATGACCGTGGCCTGGGTCCCAATGCCCATGTGCTACTGGTGCCACACCCAGGGACAGGGGTGCACCTGGGTGATGCATCAGCTGGGCATGGCCACAGCCAGTGCAGTGGTTGGTGGTGCTGAGTGGGGGAGTTGGGAACACAGCATGCTGCTGTGCTGCAGCGACACAGGTGTCATGCACATGTGTATGTCATGCTCACATACCAACCTTCTGTACTGCCAGATGAATAGGCCTAATGGTCCTCAGGTCTGCTCAATATATGGCACCCACACTGAGGGCTGATCCTGATGTACCACCCTCTCCTGGGTCATACTGTCCCTGTCTCAGATGAACCACCTGTACTGGACCTGGTCCTCAACAACTTTCCTGTATAAAAATAAAGGTTTTACTACTACTACACATACCCCCCGTACCCATCCCATCCCTCGTACACCAGTCCACAGTCCACACCCCTACAGCCCCTGGGCAGTGAGGTTCATGGCTCCACCACCAGTCCACTGCAATGACATCTAATCCCTCCCTCCCTCCCAGCTGTCCCCCTACCAGCTCACTTGTTGTCATCTTGTTGCCCCACCCCATCGTCCTGTGGAGCACCCTGCCTGGGCCTCCGTAATGGTTCCCAGTCATGACCCATAGACCACTATCATGTCACCTCTGTCCCTCCTCTCCTCCTGGATGTATATGTTGAACTCCATGGGCCCCTCCTCATAGGTTCCGACCCCAGGCCCCAGATCATTTGGTTGCCCTCCTGTGACCCCTCTCTTGGAGTGTAATGTCCCTCTGTAACTGTGGTCTCCACTGCTGTACACAGTGCACCGAGGTGTGGCCTACCCATGCAGTGGGTACAATGGGAGGACAACGTCCGCCTCCTGGAGGTAATACCCCAGCGATGCATCCCAGCATCCTACATGCCCTTGATGCTGCCTCCCACAGGTTCCTGTGTTGTCCATCGTGACATCTACCATTTTGTCCAATGTCCCCAGGAGGTAACAGCACTGGGCACTGTGTATGCCACACAGCCATGTCATGTGCCTGCAGCAATACACACAGTGGTTTACACCATGGGTGGTGTTTGCTGCACCACCGATGTCCACATGGAGTGGCGCACAGCGCAGATGTGCCAGGTCAGTGCCACCAGACAGTATTATGGGTGATTGTTGCCAGCTAGCATGGTACAGTGCGGTGACATCTGGCACCCTGACAGCACTGCACAATGTGACAGACTGTGGCCTCGCTGCCACCAAGTTGTACAGGCATGCATCCCTACCCCCCATTGACAGGTGCGTGCACCCATGGGATCCGGCACTCCATCAGTGGCCCATGCTGCCAGTGACCATGAGACAGTGCCCCTCACACCTATGCAGGCGATGCAGCCCTGCTGCTGGCAGGGTAGGCACCCATGTGCAATGACTGTGCCAGCATCACACCATGGATGTGCGCAGTGCTGTGCAGTCCCATCCTGTGTGTGGACCAATGTTGGTTGGCAGCATCCTTCCACCACCACAGGGCACATACACAGGGCTCTGCAGTCGCAGATGCTACACATGTGTGTGATCCTCTACCCATATCGCAGATGCGTAGCTTGCCACAGCAAGCAAATGCAGTTCTGTGATGGGACACACAGGCCGCAACTGCACATTGGAAATGCCATCACGCATGCTGGAATTACACATCGCAAATGCCATTACGCGAAGCCGCAACTGCACATCACAAGTGCCATGTCGCAGGTTGCAACTGCACACATGCAATGTGCGATGCACGAGCGGTGTGTACATGTGTGTTACGTGTGGTTCTACAGATGGACACGGAGTCAACAGATAAGGTGCAACCCACATTGGCTTGTGGGATGTTAATTAATCTTCATAAACAATTTCTTCTTGCACCATCCAAATAACAGAAAAGTCAAATGAAAATAACATCAAAAGAATAAAAAAACTGTGTTCAAGCAAAGTTACACAAGTATAATCCTTACAGCAGGAACCTTCACTCTCCACTGGTCAGAAGATACTGACCCTATCTAACAGGTACCTGTTCAGGTAGGATTTAAACACCTGCCTACCTGAATCAGGTGACACAGCATCATCAAAATAAAAAATATTTTAATAGCTTCCAAAACAATTTTATACATATTCCTTAATGTATTACTTGATACAAACAACCTGTTTTAAGGTTTATCTCTTAGAAGTATTCTTTGGTAAAACTTTACCATTCCATAGAATGTTCTCCAAACAATGATTGACAGGTTCCTGTTATAAATGTGGGCCACTAGGGGCTGCTGATCTCCCTAAAGGAACAGTCAGAATGCAGCAGGCTTTCAGAGAACAGACCTCCTACTTCTAAACAAGGGCTCTGCTCCAATTACACAGAACCATAAAAGGTATTTCTACTGAAAAGACTGCTTGTTTTCCTTCTTCCACATTGGCAGCATAAGTTAGCTTTCAAATGGTTACAGCAACTCATTGTTTAGGCTACACAATATATATATATACATATATATAAATATATTAATATATATATATATATATATATATATATATATATATATATAAATATATTATATATACAAATATATTAATATATATATATAATATGTAATATATATTATATAAATATATATATATACATATATATATATATATATACATATATATACACATATATATATACACACACAGCATATATATATATATACACACACAGACACACACAGACACACACACATATACATACATATATATACACACACTTTAACTTGGTGGACAAAACCCAGTTATTTTGGCAGGTTAGAAACAGAAAGAACAAGTCTCAGTGCACCAGAACTAGAACAAAACAGCATTCTGTACTGCAGGGTTAATGCTTGCAGCAAGGAGAGTGCTTACAACTGGAAGCCCTGTACAGAAAACTCTCTCTTGCTTCCAGGACTCCCAAATAATAATGTATAACATACAGTCTCCTATCTATTTTCCAGACTGAAAATGAATATTAGTCTGTCCTTCTCTTTAGAAAGAAACAGTAAATAATGCTGGAACAAACAAATATTCTATGATGGTGGAGTCTATTTACTCATGACTACAAGCAGAGGATCTGCTATTTCAATAACTTGATATTTAAGAGTACGCAAGGAAAAAGAGAAATAAAGCATGAAGAGGGTAATAGAGATGGGGCTGTGTAAGGAGGTGGCCTGCCTCCATACAGAAAACACAGGGATAGCCTTAGAGGAGGGGAGGAAAGTGGTTGCAACCAGAGAAAGAAATAAAGGATGGGTACTTTTATTTAGTGGCAGGGACTACCCCTGTCACATATACCCTGCCCTGAAAGCAGGGAAGGTGTTTCAACAGATTCCCCTCCAGCTACCCCAGAGGAATGGAACTCCCACCCACCCTCTCTCAGGAGTTCCATCCCAGGGTCCCACAACAAAACACATTGACATAAAGCATGTCAGTAATGAACATAACTGGGATATTTAACATCATTTGGGACAACACATAGAGTATAACCATCCGTTAAAGGACAAAATGTCCTGCTTACTTGATCATATATCTAAATCAGCCCCTTACCATACGAGGGTTGAGGAGCTCTGGCCCACCACTCCGTGAAGCTCCATCCCAGGGTCCCAAATACATTAGCACCAAAGTGCCAACACAAACAAAAATAATATACTACCACTACATTACCCTGGGATCTTTACTAAGTGACCGTTTCTACTCTGAACATTCTAGTAGAGGTCATATAATCAACTATTTATCCATCAATAACTATTTCTCAATATTAACAGATGAATTTTCAATTCCTGCCCCATATCAAGACAGAAAATCAGCATTAGCATGTTTACTTCCTTTTATGTGACACTGTAAACCGGTATCGCTGCAAGGCCAAATACCATCTCATTATGCAGGGTTTTTCTCCGCATCTGATGCAACCAACAAAGGGGTTGTGGTCTGTGACAACTGTAAATTCTGCCCCCATAGGTAACACTTAAAGGATTCAATTGCCCATTTAAGTGCCAGACACTCTTTCTCGAGGGTTGCATACCTTCGCTCCTTCATGTAGTTTCCTGCTCATATAGATAATGGGATGCTCTTCATTATCTATAACTGCATCAGGACTGCCGCAATCCAACTCATGATTCATCAGTCTGCACAATAAAGGGTTTTGTAAAATCTGGGATTCTTAGCACCGGATATGCACATAGGTAGGCCTTTATTTGTCTGAAAGCTTCATCACATTCTCCAATCCATTCTACTTAGTTAGGATGTCTCTTTTAGTTAGTTCTGTCAAAGGGCCTGCTACTGCTGAGAATCTGGGGATAAAGCTTCTATAGTACCCAGCTAACCCCAAGAAGGCATGGACCTGTTTCTTGGTCCGTGGTATCACAGGTAGAGACTGCTTCCACCTTATTTACCTCTGGGCATATAACCCCATTCCCTATAATAAAGCCAAGGTATTTAGTCTCAGTCTGCCCCATACAACATTTCGTGGGGTTTATAGTAACTCCTGCTTTTGGATCGCCCCCAGAATTTTCTCTAGATGATATAAATGGGTCTCCCAATCAGGCTAAACACCACCACATCATCCAAATAGGCAGCACAAAAGATGCATATGGTTTAAGCATTTGGTCCATGAAATGCTGGAAGGTAGCTAGCGATCCATGGAGGCCAAAGGGCATTGTAATGAATTCAAACAACCCTACAGGGTACTGAATGCTGTTTTCTCTCTAGGCTGAGGGGTAAGAGGTATCTGCCAGTATCCCTTTGTGAGATCAAGCATGGAGATCTACTTAGCATTTCCAACGGTCAATAATGTAATTTATCCCGGCGAGGATATCTGTCTAGAAGGAAGACAGCATTTACCCTCCAGAAGTCTAGGCAAAGGCGGATACCACCTTCCTTTTTGTTAACAATTACTAAAGGAGATGACCAGGCACCTAAGAGAAGGCTGAATTATCCCCAACCATTCCATGGGTCTTACTTCTTTACTACCTCATCCCTTACATGTGGTAGACGATAGGGTTTTGATGTATAAGTGTACTCTGTGTTGTTCTGATGTCATGCTCTATGCCAATAGCTTGACCAGGTACATTGGTAAAGGTATCAGAAAAGGTAGTTAACAACTGTTGCATTTGGGCGTGTTGGTGAGGCATTAAGGCAGGTTAATTTTGACTTCCTGTATCTGACCAGGCATTCTAATCTCCTATAGGCTACCTTAGTTCAGATTCTTGAGGTTCTGTCTGGATTAACAGTCCAGCCTAGGGTATTCTGGTCTCTCATGCCATAATTTTAGCAGATTGGCATGGTATATCTGCTTACTGTACCTCCTATTAGGCAGGTGGACCTCATACGTGACGGTCCTACCTGTCTAATAATTTTGTGAAGGCCTTGCCATTTCATCAAAAGCTTGTTCTCACTGTCAGGTAGAAGGAGTAATACCCGATCTCCTATGAAGAATTGTTTATGTCCTACCCTTAGTCATACTCTGCCTTCTGTTGGACTTGCTTGTCTAATAATGTACGATGGGCCATTGTGACATATTTCTTAAGGCGCTGCCTTAATGCTGTTATATACTGTAACACTCCCTGTTTTCCTATTTGAGAATTTTTCCTCCCAATGTTCTTTGATAACATTTAATGACCCACAGGGTTTCACCATACAAGAGGGAAAAGAGGAAAAAACAGTTGAAGCTTGGGGTACTTCTCTGCATGAAAACAGGAGGTAGGGCAGAAATACGTCCTAATTTTTTCCTTCCTCATTAACAAACTTCTGCAGCATTTTTGAGTGTTTGGTTGAACCTTTCCACCAACCCATCTGTTTGAGGATGGTATGGGAGGTTCTCACAGCTTGTATTCACAGCAACCTATATAGTTCTGTGAGCATCACGAAGTAAAATTGGTACCCCTGTCAGTTAAGATCACCCTTGGGATGCCCATTCTAAATACATAGCGGCTTTTCTGCAACCCTTTGGGCAGTTACTGTTCTCATCGGAATTGCCTCTGGATATCTGGTAGCTTAGTCGCAAATGACTAGTATAAATCTATTACCCCTAGAACTGGTTTCCAGGGGCCCTACTACATCCATGGCAATCCAATCAAAGGCTGGCTAACCAAGGGTATACTCTGGAGGGCACCATATCCTTCTTCCCAATTTGGGCTACCTTCTGGCATTCCTGGGCAACTCTGAATATATTCAGCTACTCGCTTATGAATACCCAGCCAATAGAATCTACTCAGAATTCTATTCAGAGGTATCCCTCCCAGAATGCGTGCAGAGGAATATCATGAGCCAAATGTAGGATGTCCTTTTGATACTTCTGGGGACAATTAACTGCATTCGGTATTCCCATTTCTGGGGTTGGTACACTCTTTATACAGGATATAATTTACCAACATATATCTAGGGGACCCATCATCAACATGTTTTTCAACCTAGAGAAAATAACTAGTTAGCGATTTATCTTGTTTCTGGTCATGAGCTATAGTCTCTGGCTTAATGTTCATAGGTCCCATAATGTTTTTATTGTGCTAGTCTTTCTTGTCCTTTCTTTTCTCTGCTTTCCCTTTCCTAGTTTTACCTGGTGCTTCAAACAGTTTATCAGTAAAGGGAAAGACCTTGTCCAACTGTTCGTCTATTAATTTGGATTGTGACTGGGTTGTTATGGCACAACAGGTGTTATCTTATTATTTACCATCATTGTGGAAAAGTCAGGTGATACTGTCCAGTAATGACTGGGACAGGTAAATGAGGACAATCCCAACAGACAACTCTTGAGTACTTCCACTTATTGTTAACTCCACTGATGTAGTTGAATAAAAATGCATGTCCCCATGTATGCATGTGACCATGGTCCCTCCTCCTGATTTCTCTACCCCTTCTACCAGATCAACTCGAACCAGGGTCTGATGGCTTCCAGAGTCTATTAGTCCAAGCACCTTATGAGGACCCATCTTAACAGTACTAATATAGGGTGCCCAGTTTGCTAAGGCCAAATGTCCAAAGTCTCTTTTACTGCTGGACAGTTTCTTATCAGATGATCCTTTTCTGGCATCAATGGTACACTATCTCAGATGGGTACCCTCCCCTCTCTCTCTTCTCGCTTCTAGATTTGGTCAAGCATTATTATTAGAAAAGGTGGTTCTTACCAGATTTGTAGAAGGACAGGATGCAGGCCCTCCAGGATTTCTCACTCTAGCAGGTCTTGCAGCCAGGAAATCCTCTGCCAGAGCGATCATTTTCTGCTCCCTCAGGCTTATGCTCTCGAACCCACAATTGGACATCTTGTGGCAGTATTTTAATGAACTGTTCAATTATGAATGCTTCCATTATATGTTCATCTGTTTTAGTCCCTGACTGTAGAAACTTATCACTCGGATCTTTCAGATGAGCGTAAACCTCCCTGGGGCATCCGTGGACTGCATTTTCAGGAACCTAAAATGTTGCCTGTAGGTCTCTGTATTGATGTCGTACCATCATAAGATCTCCTTGTTCCCAGTTCATAGTCATCTGCATCTTGTATGGCCAAGACAGCTATACAACACTTGGGCTCTTCCAGTTAGTTGGGGGTAGTGTACTACCACTGTTCTTTGGGCCACCCACACATTTGAGCTACCCTCTCAAACATTGTAAGGTATGCCTCAATATCATCAGAGTCTTGTAAGCGGGCCAGTTTAATGTCTCTTGGGCCTTGTGATCGTTCAGCATGTTCACTTTGTATGGCCTGTAACACCCACATGGTGTCTGCCCACTTGGCTCTTTTCTGCTCCGGCACATCTCGTTCTTTATCCAGCTGAACCTGCCGGACACATAGCCATTTTAATAGCCCCCTATATCTTCCATAGGAGCTTGTTCCATGTAGGAAGCATCCACCTCTTTCTCAGGTCTTCAGTCTCAGGGGTTGCTCCAAGGGCAACTCATCTCCAGGCTCACTGTGCTCTTCTTCAGCCCTCTCCGATGGTTTGCCTTTTGATTTTGGGCAGACATCAGGCAAATCTGCCAACAATTGTGCCACTGTTTGAGCCATCATACTTCTTGTAAGGGTGCCTTGTGCTCGGCTACCTGCTGCCATGTCCATCTTGGGTATCAGGTAATACCTGCCGCGATGTCTCCTTCCTTGGCAAGATGAAGCAGGCAGTGGAATCCATTCTGACACCACTTGTTATGGTGTGGGTTCTACAGATGAACACAGGAGTCAACAGATAAGGTGCAACCCAGGCTGGCTTGTGGGATGTTTATTAATCTTCAGAAACAATTTCTTCTTGCACCATACAAATAACAGAAACATCAAATGAAAATAACATCAAAAGAAAAAAAACAACTGTGTTCAAGCAAAGTTACACAAGTATAATCCTTACAGCAGGAACTCTTCTCTTCTCTTCTCTTCTCTTCTCTTCTCTTCTCTTCTCTTCTCTTCTCTTCTCTTCTCTTCCTCTCTGTCAGAAGATTGACCCTATCTAACAGGTATCTGTTCAGGTAGGATTTATATACCTGCTTACCTGAATCAGGTGACACAGCATCATCAAAATAAAAATATATTTTAATAGCTTCCAAAACAATTTTATACATATTCCTTAGTGTATTACTTGATACAAACAACCTGTTTTAAGGTTTATCTTTTAAAAGTATTATTTGGTAAAACTTTACCATTCCATAGAATGTTCTCCAGGCAATGATTGACAGGTTCCTGTTATAAATGTGGGCCACTAGGGCCACTGATCCCTAAAGGAACAGTCAGAATGCAGCAGAGCTTTCTCAGTGAGCAGACCTCCTACTTCTAAACAAGGGCTCTGCTCCAACTACACAGAACCATAAAAGGTATTTCTCGAAAAGACTGCTTGTTTTCCCTTCTTCCACATTGGCAGCATAAGTTAGCTTTTAAATGGTTACAGCAACTCATTGTTTAAGCTATACAATTTTATCTATGTATATACACTTTAACTAGGTGGATAAAACCCAGTTATTTTAGCAGGATAGAAAAAGAAAGAACAAGTCTCATTGCACCAGAACTAGAACAAAACAGCATTCTGTACTGACGGGTTAATGCTTGCAGCAGGGAGAGTGCTTTAGCAGGAAAATGCTTGCAGCAAGGAGTGCTTACAACTGGAAGCCCTGTACAGAAAACTCTCTCTTGCTTCCAGGACTCCCAAATGATAATTTATAACATACAGTCTCCTATCTATTTTTCAGACTGAAAATGAATATTAGTCTGCCCTTCTCTTTAGACAGAAACAGTAAATAATGCTGGAATCAAACACATATTCTATGGGGTGGAGTCTATTACTCATTACTACAGGCAGAGGATCTGCTATTGCAATAACTTGATATTTAAGAGTACCCAAGGAAAAGAGAAATAAAGCATGAAGAGGGTAACAGAGATGGGAGGGGTGCTGTGTAAGGTGGCCTGCCTCCATACAGAAAACACAGGGATAGCCTTAGAAGAGGGGAGAAAGTGGTTGCAACCAGAGAAAGAAATAAAGGATGGGTATTTTTATTGAGTGGCAGGGCTAACCTCTGTCACAGTGGCACGTGGAGGAGCGAGCCATGTGGTGTAGCTAGGCTGTGACACCGAGTAGAGGGTCAGGAGCTGGTGTGCTAGGTCCAGGACAGGGAGACAACAGTGCCACAGCCAAGCAGTGCAGGACAGGGACAGACAGCAGACTGGTGAGTACTGGGCCACAGCAGGCCACCCCCATACATACCTCTAAACCATTTGTCACTGAACTGAGGGACATGGACAAGTATGGACACTCAAAATGTGGGACAATGAGGGACACAGCCTCAAACATGGGGATACAGACTCAGACCACTGTGGAAACCATAGTATTTACATGTACAAAGTTTATTTTGGCTTTAGTATTGTAGAATATCATGGGTTTCTGGTCTACAGTCTGAATTCACAGCACATTAGCTGTGTGGGCAGCACCTTTTCCATGAGGGACAGATGTGGGACAGAGCAATGTTTAGGGACAAACTGAGGGGTGACCCTCATGATGAGGGACACCTGAGAGGTATGCCCTCATACCTCTGAGCCTCTCAGCAGTACTACCTATGGCACTGGTCATCATACCTGCATAGCACAGGCCCAAGCCATACCCTCCACTGTCCCCACCTTACAGGGCTGTCCCTTATGTTGCCTCATTTACCCCTTCTATCCTCATGTGGTTTGCATTGCTGTCACTGAAGGGTGGGATTGGAATCACAATGCAATGCCAGTCATGGGTGTTATGGTCTAGTCCTCATTAGGGTAATGCTATTCACACCCAGAAGCATGTTGTACACAGCTCCTGGAACTAATAGTACTAATGTAACAGCTGTGTCCCTGGTATTGGATGCCCTGTCCCTGAGTTGTGCAGTGGGAGGATGAGGGTATTTTTATTTATTTAGTTTTGTTGACCGGGTAAGTGCACTAGACAAATCCTGCCTATTTTCAGGCCGACCTGGGGAAGGGGTACAGAAGAATGTCAACTGACCTTGAACCAGGTGAAACCGTTGGTGGTATTTTTAGTGAATGAGGGAAATTGTACTGGACACCGGGAAATTCCCTACTCTTGTTTCCTGTAAGCAGGAGGACCCATTTGCTGGTGACTCCAAGATGGCTGCTGTTCCAGATCCTGGTGGAGGTGGTGGAAATGCTGCTCTCTGTCCCCAGGTTCCAGATCCTGCTTTTCAGCTTACTTCTTCTGCTATGGATTTGTCTGTTTCGCGTGTGGGTGGACAGCCATCTCTGTGTGAGATGCCCACTCTGGGAGAGTTGTCTGAGGAGGTGGATGCGTGTCTAGTAGTGGGAAGGCCTCACTACTAGCAGAGGATGTTTTTTCTGATGCTGTGTTGAAAATGCCGGTTGGTGGAAGAGCGAGGGTTTTCATGAAGCTCTATTAGTACGGAGCTGTTGGTACCAGAGGTCTACAACAGAGTTATTAAGACTGCAAGAAATTCTAATTTACAGAGTGAAGGCAAAGAAACCATGGTGGAAATTTCATATATTGCGCCACTTGTTTTGTAAAGCTCTATGTCACACGCTATCTCAGCTGAGCAGTCTGACAAGCTGCCAGCAAATATTGACAGCAGGAATGAGGAAGTCGTCGGTCAGCTCCCTTTAAAGAAGACGGTGAGTGCATTACTGTTTCTTCCAAGGCTTGGAAAACTGAAATGAGTGTGCCGGCTGGCAGGTTAATCGCTGAGAATAGCAGTGCTGAAAGCCGGGCACATCTCTTGAGACTGCCATTGTCAGTGAGCCAGTTTCGGCTCTTTCTGAACTTTTCAAACGGCCTACTGTGGCTTCAGTGCTGCAACAGGCGGATTCAAAGTTTCAAACTGCTATAACTTTGTCAAAGGAATCGGGTTTTGTGTTCCATCCGAGTCGCCTTCTGGCACTGCACAGACTGAGGCCCATCTTATATCATATCAAACAAAGGTTAATGATCAACAAGGAGTGACTGAATTTGGTTTTTTCCACTGGTTAGCCCTAAACACAATGCACCTTTACTACAAGGGTCTACAGCTGTTGCACAGGAGTTTTCCCAGTCTAAAATGTGTGACTAATTCAGAATCTGTCCAAATACATCAAGGAAATGGGGTTTCTAGTGTACATGATGCTTCCTGGTCTCCTCAGAAAGCATTACAGGGAGCTGGATGGGAGAAGGGCCCATCAGGGATTTGGACCCCAGATTCAGCCTGGGATCCTTCACTTAATCTTCAGACTCCTGAGTGGCGGCCAAAGACTAATTTACAGAGTATCCCTTCTACTTTTCCTGCTACAGCTATGCCGGTACAAACATCTGTACCTAATCTGCAACCTTTTTCAAAGGTGGTCCTGGCTTCAGGATCACAGACTTCAGCTAAAAAGAGAGTGTGGGGCTTTGGAGCCTACAACCTAAACCTCTCTTATCTGAGCTATTTTCAAAATCTAGAAGGAAGCTGCACTCGGTGGAACGAAGTGAGAATACGCTACAAAGGTGGCCTGGATGTCAGGCCCGAGTAGACATTATGGGAGATATTTAATTAAGATTCATTGAAATTTTTTACCAAGAGATGTTTTGCATTTATAAATATTTCGGGAAGATAATTTTGACATTAGTTTTCGTTCAGCTTATAATTTAGACCTTTTCTGGGAATGTTATGGGCAAGTTAAATTTTCCCTGTGTGGACCCCTTCTTGGTAATTCCATTTTCTAAGCCTTTAATCAAAAATGTCACAGTGATGTTTAGGAATGAGGGGTCCATATGGAAGATATTACTTATTG
The DNA here is from genome assembly GCA_016271365.2 of Neoceratodus forsteri. Classification (NCBI taxonomy): domain Eukaryota; kingdom Metazoa; phylum Chordata; order Ceratodontiformes; family Ceratodontidae; genus Neoceratodus; species Neoceratodus forsteri. The sequence goes on from CM057458.1 coordinate 564,211,364, forward strand.
GCTTTCCCAAAATGTGATATACTAAGTGATCTAGACCCTATTTTGGACTCTGAGCAGTTTTGGACCGGTGGGTGGAAATATAGGGTGAAGCTTAGACAAACGGATTCGGAATTGAGCATATTCCAAATGCCTTTTGTTGGGGAGAGATTGAGGGGTATGTTTTACAGTGGGCAACCCAGGGCATGCTATAAGTGTGGAGCTAAATCTCATCTTTCTAGTGTGTGACCAGCGAGATGTGATAATTGTGGGAAGTGGGTCATATCACTATGCAGTGTGCGAACCACACAAGTGTGACTTATGTGAGGATTTTGGCCATGCCTTTAAAGATTGCTCTTGGGCCGCTAAAAATAAGGCCTCCTGTGGTAGTACAGACTTAATCATTCAGCAGGCCCAGGATGCAGTTTCCAAAAGTGGAGACTAAGGAAATGGCTCCTTCTCTTCAGCAGGAATCCTTAGATTTGGTTTCCCAGTTCAAGGCCCCTTTGCCCCCCACTTCCTCCTCCTACTTCCCCTTCCCCTTCTGTAGTTCCAGCTAGTATTGTCAAATTTGAAGCAGAAGTGGTAAATCTTCTAGATCCTGTTTGTACACTGACACTACAGAACCAGAACAACCTACTAGGGACAGTGTAGGATTATCTTCCCTTCCTCCACATCAGTCAAATAGACATGTGAAGGCTGGGGTTGTTTCTAAAATGAATCTTTGAATCTCCAAATTCTTATGCTGCTTTGTTTACCTCTTGGGGATTCAGAGATGGATGTCTGAGACTCGGACTCCCAAAAATCCTTTCGAGGTGGTATGAGTGCCCCTATAGAAGATTATAAGGAGAAAAAAAGAAAGGAGGAAAAATAGGTTGTGTTTCCTTTGTTTTTTTTACTTTCATGGCCAGGTTTATTTGGGCTCTCTTAATACACACAGTCTGCTTAACTTTGCTAAAGACGAGCTGTTTTTCAGCTCCTTAGAGACCAATCTTTGGGAATATGTTTTCTCAAGAAACCTGGATGTTTGATCAAGAACAAATTTTTTCCTTCAAAGGGACTGGCCTTGGGGCCTTCTTTTTGGTCCTTGGAAGAGACAGAACAGATGGGATAGGTATTTTGTTTAATTCTTTTCATTTTGTGTTACTCAAACTAATTGAATTGATTCCGGGAGAATTTTAATTATTGATGGTCTATGGCACTCTAGAACTTGTAGATTTATTAATATTTATAATCCCCAGACAAAGGCTCTTCAAACTGAGTACATGAAACTAATTCAACCCTTTTGATTTCTTCCCTTACTATTTTTTGGGAGGCGATTTTAATTGTACTCTCTCTATCAAAGGTGGGTAAACAAAAAATCTATTGTGACTCAAACTGTTTAGCATCAATTATCAAGACAGGAGATTTGGTTAATTGTAACTCCTGGTAAAACTAGATTCTAATTTTACTTTTTTAAGGAAAAATTGGTTCTCACGATCGATTATCTATTCCTTTCAAAAATACAGAAATAGGAAATATTAATATAGTCCCTGTGGAATTCTCAGATCACCTCTTAGTGTTGGTTGAAGTGGGCACTTTCCCTCTGTTGGGAGGAAATCTTCAAGATGGAAACTAAATACCTCCATCTTGAAAGAAGCTGTGTAATAAACTCAATTTTCCTTATATTGAGGGCAGGCTATCAATAGCATTTTGTATTCTGATTTAGGTATTTGGTGGTTGGAAATGAAGCAAGATTGTTGTTCTTGGTTTCAAAAATATGGTAAAGAAAACGGAATTCTGATTTTCTTTCATATTTAAAGTTAAGGTCTCAATTGCAATACCTGATTACCCTAGCCAATACATCTAAGTATGATTTTTGGATCAAATTCAACACATTAAAGATCAAATGAAACTATATCAATATAATAGGTCTCAAACTTTGCAAGCGGTCCTTACTAATCACTCTTCTAAAACAGTTTTGGGGATCCCTTTGCATTATGTAAAAACTAAAGGATTCTACAGCTTTGGAATATCTCATGTGCAATCAGATTAAGGTGGAGGATGCAGGGGTATTAATTCTATTATTAAAGATTATTTTGATAGTTTAAAACCAGTTTCGGAACCTTCTGTTTTGAGATTGCACATTACTTAGGGGTGCCTCCTGACCTTTTAGAAGCCCAGGAGAGGGATAAATTGAAGTTCCTTTCTCCTGCCTTGAAATTGAAATGGTTATTAAAAATTAAAAGATAATGTAATGCCAGGTTTAGATGGCCTTCCAATTCTTTTATAAATCTTTTCTAACAGACATTATGGCTTGTTTACTTTTAGTTTTTCAATTTTTGTCTCTAAAGTTCAGTTCCCAGATTTTTTACAGAAGGACTATTGATTCATATATTTAAATCAGGGGATAAAGGACACTTTAGAATTGGAGACCCATTACTATTTTAAACACTGATTATAAAATCTTTGCTTCATTGTTGAACAATAGGTTAGAATATTGGCTGGTAAAGTTATTTCTTCATTTCAGTATTATGGAGTCCCAGATAGGAATATCCAGTTGCCTTTAATAATCATTAGAGAGGTAATAGAATATTTATCTTTAGAAGGAAAGCTGTTTTTGTTATCCATTGATTTGGAGAAAGCTTTTGATAGGGTTAACCAGGGATTTTATTTCAGGTCCTGGAATTTCTTGGGATCCGATTTCATTTGTTGGGATGATTCGGGCTCTATATAAATCATCTAAAGTCTATCCAGTGGTTAAGGAGCATATAACAAAGGGAATAGAAATAAATACTGGGAGCGTCAAAGGTGCCCTTTGACCCTTGCTATATATTTTCATTACAGCCTTTGTTACGTGCTTTAATTAACCCTCCCGCTGGGAAGGGTACATAAACTTTATCAAATGATCAATTATTGGTACAGGCTTTTGCTGATGATGTTTGCCTTTTCTTAATTCTCAGGAGCAGATAGCGAATTTTTTACAGAATTTTCTTTTTCTCTTCTTTGTTAAATGCTAGCTTAATCACACAAAATCCAAAGGTCTTCTGATAGGAGTGTTATTCATTTTCCTATTTTAGTTAATATTTGTTTCTCTATCGAACCTATAACTATTTAGGGTGTTCTTTTTGGGCCTAAAATTTGCCAGTAGATAACTGGGATTTAGTTTGTAAAAAGTCGAGGGAAAATTGCTAGGTGGAAGCAGTTTAAATTTTCCAAACTCAAAAGAATACAGGTTCTAAAACAATTTATTTTACCCTGTTTACAATATATTGCCCAAATCTTTCCGGTACCTATTCAATATGAAGCCAGAATATATAGTTGTTGTTTCCAACTTCTATGAGGGAATAGACTGAATCCAGTGAAAAGATGTTATACATATTTGGCTGAGGACAAAGGGGTTTGGGTATGGTGGACCAGTTATTTTTTGTCATGTATTGTTTATTTCATTTAATTTAAGAAATGTTTTTTATTTTCAGTTAGTCGAGATAGGTTTTGGATTAGGCAGTCTCTAGAAGCGATATCTGCAGGCCTGGATAACTTATGCTCCTAAAATTCATCCACATCTTCATTTCCCAGCATATTTCCGACCTTCCGCATAAAAGCTGTATAAATGGCAGGTGTTAAAAGAACAAATTTCTTCTTCCAATACGAAAAATCTTTATAGGATGATAATGGCTAGAGTCTATCCTACTGACCCATGTTTTAAAATTGCCCCTCTGCAGGTGTTAAAATATTTTAGAACAATTAAATAACCCCAGACTCCCTATACAGATGTAGGAAACCCAGTGGCTCATCATGTATGGTTGTTTAAATGTGAGGGCACAGCTAAGTATAAGGCTAGGGAAGAGAGGAATTGTCCTTTTCCTGATTGTATAAACCAAGAGGAAACTATGGAGCATTTTTTCTTGTATTGTTCTTTTTCTAAATCAATATAGAAATATGCTGCTAATAGATGGAATATGCCTTGGTTGTCTCTTATTAATTATGAGACTTTAATTATTGGAATAGTGCCACCCTGCTTACAGATATATGATAAACACACATTATTAATTTTTTTGCAAGTTTATGATTTTGTTTATAGCAATTATGTCAATGGGTAATTTATCAGAAATTGAGTACAGTGGAAGGGTTTTGTTGTTATATTATGAATGAATTGTTGAAAGTTTATTTGAAAGATAAACAAATGTATAACGTTGATAAAGTAAATTTTTGGTGGAGGGGTTTTTCTTACATTATTAAATATAAATAATTTGGATAGTTAACCTTCCTCCCTAACCCCCCTTTTTTGGTGTTTTTTTAGGCAGTATTACTGTTTGGTAATTATGAATTTTTCCTTTTAATTTGTGTCCTTTCTTATGTTTTTTTCCTCTACATTTTCAGTTTCACTGTAGTTTATTATGAGGATCAAGTATCATCTTTATTGTTTCATGTGATTTCCTGTATGTATTATTATAAATAAAAACACCCTACTCTTTTCGATAAGTGCCATGGGATCTTTAACATCCACCTGAACTACCACTAATCCAGGCAGATGGGACCTTGGTTTAACATCCATCAAAGACAGCACCTCAGAAGTGCAGCACCCCTCTCATGCTGCACTACAGTGTCAGTACTGGGATATTAACCCAAGTGCCAAATGTGGGAACTAAACCCACAGCCCTCTGATATCCCGGCCTCAGGGTGAGTGTGCTACTTACTGAGCCACTGACACTTACTTGGTATTGGCGGACTGTGTAACACATCCTTACTGTGAGCAATAGTCTGTCCACCATGGTTGGGCCCCACATTGTAGGTGATGAGGATGGTTGTACCAACACAGGTCGGTATAGTGATGGAGTTAAGCAATAATGCCTGACATGGTGTGCATTGTGCTGGCTTAATGCCATGTAGTTGGGCAGGATGGCCGCAGGCCGAGTGCATCCAATACCTGAGGCGTGACATTATCCCAGCACAACACACACCCTGGAGGGCATTATTGCATTACACAATGGCTTGTTGTAATACAGAATAACAAAGGCATTTCTAAGAATGTTTTGTTAGTGTGGAAGACTATTTATGTTTCCTAAGAGTAGATGAAAAGAAAGAGAGTGCCAAATGGTCATCTACAGGTTCACATTGAGGCTGAGACTATCACGTGATGATGTGCTGGGATGACATCACAGGTCCAGTCCCAGAATGTGGGTTCTGCACTGGCTCTAACATGCTGAGGGACATCGGTATACCAATGTGGTGCAAGGGTCCATTTGACCATGCCCATCATAGTGCAATGCAGCCGACATAGCGGGTGAGGGTGTGTCCCTCCTCCCATGGCCAGGGGCAGACCACACAATGCTGTACCATCCTGTGGGAGGCCCATGGTCAGGGGTGCAGTCAGGCATGTAGGCATGTACACAGATAGGTATTAGATGCCACTGTTGGTGTGTGCAGTACAGCACTGTTCACCATAGCCATACCCCACATCCATCGGTACCCAGGCGTGGATCATTGCCTATCACATTTGTGTGACTACTGCTCAATATGTGGCACACCTACCCACATCAATGCCTAGGGGCACAGAGCACTGTCATGATGTGTGCAGTTCTGTTCATATGGTCAGGTATGGCGTGATTAATCTGGCTGTGTCATCATCTACTGTAGCGTGTGCATTCTAGTGATTGTACTGACTGTGGGACAGGGCCACATGTTGTGGAACAGGGTGCCTCTGTGCTGTAAGCTGTGGCTGGTTCCTCATCTGTGGTACAGTTGTGAAGCTTGCACATGCCACTGGCTGCCCCTTCATGCATGGCTGACCACAGATGCACTGCAGTGCACCCCAGACTCCACACAGCGGCCCAGGGCCCGTTGACTGACCTGTCCATGGGGTGTGGAGACAGTGACGGTGATCTATCATCATAGTAATGTCCCCTAGGCCTAACAGTATGGGGGGCATGGCAATGGTGGGATACATGGCCACTGGCGCACACCAGCACCATTGTGCTGCCCCACTCCAGGACATTGGTACACCATGGTGTACATGGGCCATGGCTGCCCACGCCCATGCCCAATGTGGTACTTGGCTTGCTGTGACATGGGCACTGCTAGACGGTACACATCCCCACACAGTGCCTCTGACAAGTACACCCTCATGGTCAGGGTCATGGCCTTGTCACGTTGTCACTGTGCCTCTACATCTGTGTTGCATGTCTGTTTGGTGGGATTGTGTCACTGCATTGGTGGGCTGCAACACATGCTGGTCTGTGTGCAATGTCTGTTCTGATAGTTGGTCATTCCATGTATCTCTGTACATGCCTGTGTGCAGCACTTGGCTGCCCATGTCCCGCTGTCCCATGCCTCACAGGTCGGGCGTTGCCACACATCTCTTCAGACAGTGCAGGGAGGTCAACATAGGCCATTGCCAGCACCTGACACACAAATGCATGGCTGCCTGAATTACTGGCTGTGCCCATTGTCCCTGTACTATGTCCTTCACGGTATGCCTGTCAGGTGCACAATGGTGGCCTGTCTGCAATGCCACCCACTGTCATTGCAGGCATGCTCCAGGCACCCCCGTGCTGGGTCTGTCATGGCAGGGTGACCTGGAGACAGTCCTGGAACATGTTCAGGGACATACCTGTGGGTTGTGACAGATGGGGGTTGCAGCACCCACATGCAGCAGGCCACAGTGGCACATACAGCAGCATACTAACCAATGTCCATTTCCTCCCCAGCACCACAGTGGACACAAACAGGTCTTGGTGAGTATTAGCTATTGCTCGGCATGCACTGTTCCATTGCGTGTACAGCACTGTGTACCTGACATTGTTGTTCACTGTTCCTGTGTAGGATTCAGCACCACCGAACAGGACCAGGTAGGATCATGCTGCCACACCACCACTGCAGCTCTGGTGGTCACTGACTGTGCTACTGGCTTGATGCCCTGCTCTTTCTCCATCCAGGTGTGCCACCAGATCCATCAACGCCACCCACTCCTGTCACCGCAGTGCAAGTCCAGATAGGTATCTGTCATTCTCCATTCTGTCACCCGTGGTTGGCTATGGGACTGCCCATGGGCACCAGCTGGATGGGCCCACATGCTACTCCATGTGGGGAGGGTGGTGCAGATGTGTGGCAGGGCTGCATGCAGCGCCCATGCCCACACTGTGCAGGGTCAGGCTGTGTCATGCCTCTACAGGAGACAGGTGGCCTGTTGGTGCACCATGGGCACTGTGTGCCCGTCCCTACATGGCACTGCTGCTTCCACTCCTCCTGCTGTGCATGTCAATGGTGCATGGTGCACCACCTGTGATGGGGCCCGTGATTTGCATTCCTGTGAACTGGCCCTGTTCCATGTAACATGGCTGGAGGCCAGTGTTACACATGGTGGATGGGGACATCAACACATCCACAGAGCCATTGTGTAGTGATGCTTGTGCCATTCCTTCCCAATGCAGGTCTCACACCAGCGAACTGGGATGTCATCAGGGTCCTCACTGAGCCTCAGCGGATGTGCACCCAACTTCACGCTAGTGGAGATGGCCATGCTGGTCAGTTGTGTGCAGCAGTGGGGCAGTGTAATGTCCCTCTGTAACTGTGGTCTCCACAGCTGTACACATGTACCGGTGTGGCCCTACCCATGCGGTTTGCAGTGGGGAGGACGACATCCGCCCGTCCTGGAGGTAATCTCCTGGTGATGCATCCCAGCATCCTACATGCCCTTGATGCTGCCCTCCCACAGGTCACTACTGCCACATGGGTGCAGGAGACTCAGTGCTGTGTAGCAGGAGCATGCATGGCATGCCATAAGTGCCATGGCATAGACCATTGGCACACACGGACTGTCCACCAGCTCATGCACTGCTGGCAGGACCTGTCGCAGAGGGAGCCTGGGATCCTGCACAGGATGATCAGTATGGTGAGGCACAGGGACCAGACATGCAGTCTGGGCAGGTCACGGGTGCAGGTATGTATTCCTACTGCTGTTCGCCTGTTCATTCAGGGCTAAATATTTCTGAATGGTTCTGATAATCTGAACTTCGGATAATGTTAGATGCCCAGGCAATTAAAAAACATAATTATACTTAGCAAGTCTTAAACTTACTTTTAGACAATATTTTATCAACAGAGTAAACGAGTCCAGGCAAGGCTATGAGATAGGCTGAAAGCTGTCAGAAACTGTGCCATCAGTGTCATCTGCAAGAAGCTGGCCTGATTGCACTATAAATAAATAAATAAATAAATAAATAAATAAATAAACAAACAGAATATACTAACTGCATGTTCTTTTAAAATGCCCCCAAAAGCTTTTATTATATTATAAAAGTTTTTTAAATGTAACAATTCTACCTTGGATGTTTGGTTTGTCTGCTCGAGATCCCTTATTATTCAGTACAGGAGTTAGCTGCTGAGATTTTTACTTGTAAGATGCCACTCATGCACTTTTTAACCTGCCTTAAATCACATGATCCTATGGTGCAAAACTTTAAACCCACAAAAATATTTAGGTTAATATATCCATAGACAATAATATAAATATTGCAATTATTTAATATGGATAAGGATTCTGAGCCTGATTAGGCAAAACACAGTCCCCAAATATTAGGATAACATTTCTCTTTAAGGCCTTCACAGTAATATCTAACTCCAAACTAATACTCAATGTAACTTTACAAAGTAAACAATCTCTAAAACTGTCATCCAAGGTAGATTGATTGTTAAAATTAGCAGTACAGAAGCCTGAACTCGTTACTTGAGTTAAAACTTTTCTGTTTGCTCCCAGTGCCAGTCACAGAGAGCCACTCCAGTCCGGTTCCAGTCCCCATGCATAGCACAACACAGGAGAGCAGGGCGGCCCTGAACACACCCAAGACAGTAGGCCAAAACCAGGAGCAAGAGGCCCAGAACAATAAATATCAGTATCTCTCAACTATTTCTCTTAAATGTGATCCTGACAGAGAGAGAAATGTATAAAGGACCGCTCAAAATGAACAGGAAACAACATATCTGATTCTGTAGCCACTATCTAAATGTTAAATAAAGGAAGACTAATGTATTTACTCCACCTAAAGATCTATTCTAAAATAAACTAAGCATAAATGTTTCGTTTCTCAAGTCTGCTAACTTCTATATGCATTAAATGACATAGAAAACTGTTATAGGAGAAAGATAAAGTTATAGTCAGTTCTGTATATTAGATGAAAAGCTCTATGTATTAGATGAAAAGTTAGATGGAAAAGTTAGATGAAGAGCTACAAGGCAGAAAGAGGGACTATTGCTTCTGAATATTTCTGGGAAACAATTAACAAAAGGCAATTAACTGATGTATTTTATTTTGTTTCCAACAAAGTTCTGAGGCACCGGAGCAGCTGCAGCTGTAATACTCCCTCTCAGAAGGCTCCCGTGGGAACCTCCTTGGTTGTTTACTTCCGTGGAGCCCTCCTCGCTTCCCTGGAGGTGTGCTCCACCACTCCTGGACCTCGCCCCTTCAGGAAGGCTCAGTGACCAGGAGAATCACCAACAAAATCAGCCACACAAGCCAGCCTGGTAAGCTCACACACTTGTCTACTTATGATATGGCAATGGTGGCATATCTGTAGTAGAAAGTAAACTCTGCATTGTGTAGATCCTGCTCCCACCACTACTCCACAGCTGTGTAGTGCAATGGCAAGCCTCTCTACTCCTCAGTCCTCTCACCACCCAAACAGCAGGTCCTGGAAAGTGTCTAGACATAATAAGCTTTCAAATGATGTATGATGTGCATGTGTTAGAGCGGTACATTATGTCGACTAAATCGGTGGCATCTGCCGCCACCTAGAAGGAGGTCAGAGGCAATTCTTCAAGCAGAGTGGTGATAGGGTGGGCACAGGCTACTAGGAGAGGGTGTCCTGTCAAAATAACAGGTCAAATATAGTGACTTGAAAACAGTGTGGCAAGTATAGCTGCTCATCGTTTGAGTGATGGGGTATTTACGCATTTTAAGTTTAGCACTGTCCAGGTATTGCTTATGAGTTGTACTATTTGCAGCTCGAGTTGGTTATTCTTAGTTAGGTGGATTCAGGGGTGAGGGGTGCTGCCCACCCAAGTGACTTCTAGCAGGAGTTTTGCTGTTGTTGTTCAGCACAGTATTGCAATGCCCCATTATGATTGTCACTTTTTGAGTCACTCATATTTCCCGTGTGGTTTTGCAGGTGTGGTTTGGACATGGAACCCTAGGAGAGGTAGTAATAAGAAAACTTTTGTGTCTTCCAGAGGTGGTGGGATAAAGTTTAGGGGAAGATAAGAATGCAGAGGGGGTGACATGTAATAAGGATTTTTGGGCTTATTAGCCAGATTCAGCAGACCACAAGGCCTTGTTCTGTTGGCAAACTCTTAGCTCATGCATTCATACTTTGCATTCTAGTGGACACTTGTTCCTCACTACCACTTTCTGCCTACTGTTGCTCAATCAGTTTCAATTCGTACTAAGTCCCCTCACTTCTTACCTACTAATTTTTGCATCAAGAGCCTATGTGTTACCTTGACAAAGGATTTACTAAAGTTGAAATATAGAAACACAAAGACAAAGACTCTGATGATAGAAAGAGAATGATGACCCACTGAGTTTGTCCATAGTATAACCACCTCACCCTTGATGTTGTGTGCTTGGGGTTATCCTCTGCCCCCTGCAACCCTTCCATCCCATGATTTTCTATTACCTTTCCCTATGTTGGGCAAACATTTGCCTGTTAACTATCACCAAATCCACAACCTCCAGTTTGGTAAGTCCAAAGTGGAGTATGGTGTCCCCACATGGGAATCCCTGACCAGCTGTACTAGTAGCAATCCTGCATTGTGTATAGCAGTGACTGAGTCCTGAAACTCTTAGCCACCAAGATATCCCAGTCTATCTCATAGAGATTTAGTTCCTCCACTATGACTACCTGGTTACTTGATTATTGGTTAAGATGGACAAAAGGGGTCTATTTGCCCATCTAGATTGTCCTCCACACATGTGGAACATGTAGTTGAAAAGAACTCTATCAAACCCTATTATAACAGCTGAATCAGCAGTATTTATCTAATTTATTTTAAAGGTATTTATTCTAGTGCAATCTACAATATCTTGAGTTAGTGAGTTCCATACCCTGAGTACTAACAGTGAAAAAGATTGTCTTTATTAGTTCATGTTGTTTCATTTTTCAAGCTGTTTATTGTGACACCTAGCCACAATTTTCTTGAGGTGAATGATAATCCACACTGAACTATTAAAGATGGACTCTGGGTTATTTTAAAGAGTAGAAGATCTCCTTGTAGTCTTCTCAATCTAAGAGACTATAGTCCTGTATGACTCAACCTTCTTCATAGTCAAGGGGAACAAGTTGATATACCAGTTTAGTTGCTGTACGTTGAATCTGCTCTATTCTTTTTACACCCAAAATTAGGTAAGGGCTCCAAAGTGGAGATCCATAATCTATGGGGCCTAACCTGAGACCTATATAGGGTCATAATGCATTCTTCAGATTTAGAAATAAATGTAGAATTTATTCTACAAGAAGAGCATTTGTTTGATTTGCAAATTTTTTACAATGTTCTGAGAAAGATAGTTTGTTATCTATTAGTATCCCCAGGTCTTTTTCTACACTAGAAACTTTAATTTTACTATTATTTAGAAATAAATCTGTTCAGGGTTATTTCTACCCAAGTGCAGTACTGCACATCTGGATATATTAAAACATTTTGTTTGTTACTGCCCATTGTTCGATGATGGCCAAGTCAGATCTTAGAGTAACTGATTGATGCTTGTTATATCATTGACACGGCCCCCAAGTTTGGTATCATCTGCAAGATCCACTTTTGCTACCTCACCTGATGTCCTCTATCAATTGATATCTCCTCTTCCTTTGCACTGGTAGTCTATATAGTAGACTACCCCCAGTCTAATATTTTCTGCAACAGCTGTAGTCAGCTGTATCCAGATTGATTTCACTCCCCTCCTTCTTAATGGATACCATCCTCCTAACCTCTATTTCCTCCCTGACATAGAGGGTACTCTCCCCTTACCCATGCACCAGTACCTCCAATATAAGGTATACACTGGAACTACCAGATCCCATTCATTGTTTCCAGTGGTCCATGTGTCCATGATGGCTATGAGGTCTAACTCATCCTCTGCTACCATCGCCAGTGGCATACTGATCTTGTTAATCATGCTTCTGGCATTTAGGCAGACTATCTTCCTATTGCCCTCTTATTCTCTGTCTCCTTACCTGTGCCACTACACCCTTCCTACTCCACCCATTTCTCATCCAGTAAGTTGATTTGTCATGACCGCCAGCCACCCCTTCTTTCCTGCTCTTTTCTGTTCCATACCCTTGCTAACACTAGAACCCCTTTGTCCACTTTCCATTTCTGGGGCAGTCCCTTCTAGGTTCTCCCAATCCTGTCTCCTTACTAGATAATTCCAGCATCTGACTCTTTTCATTCAGTTTAAAGGGGAACTGTTAGCAATAAAAGTCTCACACCCAAGTGTGAGGCTGATCCCAATTTGCACTTTGTGTACAAAACATGTTTTTATTTACTGTTTACTGCAGCATAATTAAGCAATAAGGCATGACCAGGGGTTATGTTAATGGTCTGTTAATCATCTTCTAGGGGTGTAATGTGGCACGAGGTGTAGCCGAGTGCCACATGCCCCTAGAGGGTGATTAACTGATCATTAACATAACCCTGGAGTGTCTTATTGCTATTATAGTAAAAATGTTTTTAAATAGTGTTACACCTTCTTCAGCATATGATTAAGCTCTACATGTATGTTAATAAAGATTAACATAAGGCTGTTAGAATGTTTACAGCCAATCAGAAAGCTCCATTTCTCAGACCCTTTTATAATAGAATGTATTAGGCTAATTTTGCTGACTTCTAAGATGCCATTTCATGTAACCAGACAACCCAGAATCCCCTGCAACTGACATCAGAGGAGAGCTGCAGAGCTGGGAGATTCACTAGCCTTCAATAGACCACAGTATACATGTTAAAGATTTTGTAGCTAAAATCAGATGTTTGCTGATCCTGCTGTGCTCACTGGGCTTAGTACATTCCTTTGTGACTGTACCTAGCCCCAGGAGAACAGTAGACCAGCAAACAGAAGATTGCAGCTTGTAAAAACTCTGACATTTACTGCAGGCTATTGAATCCCTCTGCTGCAGCTCTCCTCTGATGTCAGTAGCAGGAGAGTCTGGCATTTCTGGTTACAGGAAATGTCAGCTTACAAGTCAATGAAATTAACCTGACACCATCAATTTTACTGCAGTAATCAGTAAGTAAAAAGTGCTTCTGCACTCAAAGGGCTAATTAGGATCAGCCTCAAACCTGGGTGTGAGGCTCTTATTGTGACAGTTCACCTTTAAATTATGATCCATGTAGATGTCAAGTTTTTGCCCAAGCACACTTGTTCCCTTAGAATTATAGAAGTTGACAACAGAAGGAGACTGCTAGGTCCATCTAGTCTGCCCATTTGTTTTAGACCTATTTTGATACTCCAGTTGCCCTTTGTAGTCAGGGCTCCCTTGTGTCTATCCCATGCATTCTTGAATCCCCCACAGTGTTGACCCCACAACCTCTTGGGGCAGTTCTTCTTGTGGGATGAAAGCCATCTCCCTTGAATAGCTGTCAATCCCAAAGTTCCCCAATCTGCCACAAATCTATAACCCTCCTTCTGACACCACCACATCAAGTAGACACTGAATGCCTCAGTTTGAATGCATCAGTTTCCTCTTTCCTCACCCTTCTCTCCCCTTTGTCCCATATGGGTTGGACCTCTGAAAAGGCCAAAGACTACAGTGTCCTTCAGCACCCCTTAGCTCTCGGTAGATCAATTTTACTTCCTCCAGACTTTGGTTTGTAAGGTAATTTGTACCAGGTGAATAAAGACATATGGCACCTCCTCCATCCTGTCATATATCTTCCCTAATGCTTTCTTCTTCATGGCAGATGTGCCTAGCATGCATATGACTGCCATTCTCTTTTAACTCTCTCCACACACCACCCTCTTCACACCTCTTAGCATAGAATCTCTAACGATAGGTACTCTACATGGCATTGTTCTTCTTCCCTACTACCATACAGGGTTTTCAATACCTTCCTGGTAATAAAAACATAGACTTTGATGGCTGATAAGGACCACTTTGCCTACTTAGTCTGCCCATTTCCCTACCTATTGGATAAGCTGCAGATCCTAGTTAAACAACAGCTTACTTCTTCCTACCCTCCTCCAGAGCTGTCTTATGTCTGTCCCATGCATTCTTGAATTTCCCCACTGTTTTTGACCTCACAACCTCCTCAGGAAGGCCATTCCATGTGTCCACCACCCTCTGCAAAAAATACTTCCTCACATTGCCTCTGAGATGTCCCCTCTATCTTCAAATTGTGTTGGGGTATACTGGGATGCATAGGGAGAGGCATCAGCAGCAGAAAACAGGAAGTTGTTATCCCACTGTACAGACAGTTGGTGAGACCCCATCTGGAGTACTGCGTCCAGTTCTGGAGACCCCATCTCCAAGGACATTTACAGGATAGAGGCAGTCCAGAGGAGGGCAACTAAAATGGTGCAGGGTCTGTAAGAGAAGCCATATGAGGAGAGACTAAAGGAGCTTAATATGTATACCCTTGAGGAAAGAAGGGATGGGGACATGATAGAAACTTTAAGTACCTCAGTGGAATCAAAAAGTCCAAGAGGGTAGCATCTTTCAGAAAAAGAGACGTGCAAGAACAAGGGACACAACTTAAAGATAGAAGGGGAAGTGTCAGGGGCAATGTGAGGAAGTATTATTTCACAGAGAGGGTAGTGGATGCATGGAACAGCCTTCCTGAGGAGGTTGTGGGTCTAAAACTGTGGAGAATTCAAGAGTGCATGGGACAGACATAAGGCAATTCTTGTGGGGGTAGGAAGAAATAGGCTGTTGGTTAACTAGGATCTGCAGCCTATCCTGTAGGTAGGAAATGGGCAGACTAGATGGGCCAGCGGTCCTTATCTGCCATCAAAGTCTATGTTTCTATGTGTCCCTTCTTCTTGCACATCTTTTTCTGAAAGATGCTACCCTCTTGGACTTTGTTGATTCCATTGAGGTATTTGAAAGTTTCTATCATGTCCCCCTCTCCCTACTTTCCTCAGGGGTATACATATTAAGCTCCTTTAGTCTCTCGTCATATGGTTTCTGCTGCAGACCCTGCACCATTTTAGTTGCCCTCCTCTGACTGCATCCATCCTGTCTATGTACTTGCAGAGATGGGGTCTCCATAACTGCATGCCATACTCCAGATGGGGTCTCATCAACTGTCTGTTTAGAGGAAAACAACTTCCTGTTTTCTACTGGTGATGCCTCTCCCTATACATCCCAGTATCCCTCCAGCCATCTTAACTGCCTTCTCACATTGCTTGCTTACCTTTAGGTCATCTGATATGACTACCACCAGGTCCTTTCCATTTTAGTTATTTTAATACCTTCCACGAATGTGTACTCTTTCCCTGGGTTTTGTTTCCCAGGTGCATTACTTCACACTTCTTTGCATTCAGTCTAAGCTGCCATACTTTTGACCATTCCTCCAACCTTTCCAAGTCCATTCTCATCCTTTCCACCCCCGGTTGTAGATCTTTGTGTCATCTGCAAAGAGGATACTTTTCCTTCCAGTCCCTCTGCAATGTCACTTATAAAGACATTAAAAGGACTGGACCCAGTACTGAACCCTGTGGTATTCCACTAGTAAGCCCCTTTCTTCGAATGGACTCTGTTTACTACGGTAAAACTTGCAATTTTCCCTGTAAAATAATTTTCACTATATTCACTGAAGCAGTAATTTGCACTAAAATTAATTTGAGCTAATTAGTGCTATCAGTACTTTTCCATAGTGTATGTGGCCCTAATGACTTAGTGCTAAATTTATTTTACTTAATTATGGTTGCATGTGTATTTGCGCTAAAATTACTTTGCATGAAAATAACTAATTCTACAGTATTACCATCTGTGTCCTGCTGTCCAGCCAATTTGTTTCAGGCTACCACCCTGGAACCCACCCCAGGCTGGCTAATTTGTTTATTAATCTTTTGTGTGGACTGTGTCAAATGCCTTGCTAAAGTCTAGGCAGGCCATGTCCATAGCCCTCCCTGGTCCACTACTTTGGGCAGCCAGTCAAGAAATCTATTAGATTCATCTGACATGACCTTCCCACTGTGAATCCATGCTGCCTTGGGTCCTGTGCTGTGCTGGCCTTCAGGTACTCAAAATTATTTCTTTCAGAAGTGATTCCATCATTTTCCTACCACTAAGGTCAAGCTAATGGGTCTATAGTTTCCTGCCTCTGCTTTGCTCCCACTTTTGTGAAAGAGATTCACATCTGCTCTCCTCCAGTCCTTAGGTACCACACCATCTTCCCATGATTTGTTAAAAGGGTAGTCAGTGATGTCTCTAGTTCTCCCTTAGTTCTTTTAGAATTCTGCAGTGCATCCCATCAGGCCCCTATGGTTTGTCCACCTTCAGTTTTAGGAGTTCTTTCAAAACCCTTTCTTCTGTGAAAGGACTTGTATCAACCCCTATCCAGAGTGCTTCTATTGATTGGATTAGGTACCTCCCTCCTCTTCTTTTGTGAATACTGAGCAGAAGTATTTGTTCAATATCCTGCTTTTCACTGTACCTCTCTGCTCACCCACCCTCCCTTTTATTAAGCCTCACTATCCCTTCATTGGTCTTTCTTCATTCCTTAATGTATCTATAAAGGGTTTATCCCCTTCTTAACTGAGTTGGCAGTCTTTTCTTCGTTGGGCTTTGCTTTTCTGACTACCTCTCTGCTTCCTTCTGCTTCAACTGGTACAGTTCTGTGTCCTGCTTCTTCTGTGTTTCCTTATACTTCCTGAATGCAATCTTTCTCTCCCTAACCTTCCCACCACCTCTTTTGAGAATCATAGTGTTTTTTTATTTTGTTTTGATTTGTTAGTTGCATCACACAAAGCTTCTTGCCTCTGTTCAAGTACCCTCACTTTTGTATGGCTTGACTCTGTGGCTGTGTTTATCATGAACCACACTGTTTGGTGATCACTTGTTCCCAGATGGCTACCCAATTCTAGATCTGAGTTCCTCTCTCTGACCCTGTTTGAGAGTACCAGTTCTAAAATTGCTTCCTCCTGAATGGGTTCCAACACTAGCTGTCTGAGGCATGCCTTGTAGGGCATCAAGAATGACCCTGCTCTTAGATGTGGCTGCAGCAAAGGTGCTCCAGTTAACGGTGACATTGTCAGGTTCCCCATCAACAATATCTCCTTTTCTGCCATCCTAAGGATGCTTCTAACATTTCCTTGTCCATTTCCTCCCTAAGATGGGGGTCTGTATACAACCCATGTGCAGATTGTAGTGCCATTTCTGGTCTCCAGGGTGACCCACAGCACCTCCTTTCCTCCCTGTCTACCCTTTAGTTCTGTTGCTGTGATTCCTTCCTTTATGTAGAGAGCTACTCTCCTCCTCTTCTACCCTCCCTGTCCCTCCTGTTGATTGTGTACCCTGGTATGTTGACATCCCAGTCATGGTTCACTGTGTACCATGTTTCTGTGACTGCCATGATATCCAGGTGTCCCTTTTCCATCAAGGCCCCTAGTTCAGGGAGCTTGTTACCTAGACTGTGGGCATTGGTACTCATTACCCTCCATTTTTGATGGTCTTACCCCTTTTGCCCCATCCCTGTCCTTACTGCCTTTGTCTCTTCTCCATTTGCCCTGACCTCTCCCTTTGTCTTCTCTATCTTGGTGGTTACCTCACTAACTAGTCTGATTTTGTGGGGGGCTAGGATTTCTGCCTTTTCATGCCTCCCTTGGCTAGTTTAAATTCTTGCCAATGAAGCATTTAAACTTATCACCTAGGATCCTGGTTCCTCCTGACAGATGCAGACCATCATGCCAGTATAGGCCTGCATCCCTCCAGGTGGACCCCCAGTCCCCACTGAAGCAAAACCCAGAGGTCTGTACCAGTTTTTCAACTATTGATTGAATCCCATGATGCACTACAGTCTTGCACTGATAGTGATCTTAGCAGAGAAATCTGTTTTCAAAATATTAAATACTTTATTCATTTCAGTGGCAGTACATAATCAACAGGAGGAGAGGGAGGGTAGAAGAAGGAGGAGTAGCTTTCACATAAAGGCAGGAAATAATTATTCTGAAGCCATAGGTGCAAAGATAATAATGTGCTGCTCTGTTTAGTGAATGTAAATATGAGTGACAGTCATGATCCAGCTTCTGAACAGCTCTGACAGTCTGTCAGTCATGTGGTAGTCATTGCTGTCACTCCATGAATGACGTCAATGGCTAACAGCACTCAGCCATGATTGGGAAAGCAGGCTTTTTTCACTGAAGCAACTGACAACTAATGACCATATAACATATAGTAAGAAAGAAAACACACCACTCAAATATATATGTAAAACACAAGTGTTTATTAAGTACAGGATATCACAGAATTACTTATGTGAAGTAAATAAAATAACATCATTGCAACTGGATCTTTAAGCGAGTAGAGAGGTCAAGAATAAGTGGGCAGAAATTAAGGGAGTTGTACTAGATGCAATACAGGTGTGCATAAAATATGTTATAACTCGGAGTACAGGACCTATCTGGTTTAACAAACAAGTGAGGGCAGTGTGACAGGGTTAAATAAGGCCCTGTCCCATCTGTTACACACAAAGAGTTAAAAGCAAGGCTCTGTTCCATCCTCTCTTTTCTGTCTCTTGTCTGTCTGCGCAATCAAATTTTCTTGTGAGACCTAGAAACTGATCACTCTGACAGTCTCATGATTGTCCGCTTCCCAATTTGCCTTCACTTGTTGTTTCTGTCTTTTCTTCCTCCTTACTTATCTGTAGTTGTAAAAATATATGCGAATCTGTATGTGAAACGGATATAAGTATCCTGTCAATTTATACTTATATTATCATTTATAAAGTCTTGTTAGTACACTATAGGCTTTTGAAGTTTATGAGGCATAATATCTAGCTGGAGAATATAGCTGGATAATGGGTCCAGCCAAGTTTTACACATCATACAGTGTGTAACTACTGATCTTTTAAGAAAGCTTTACTGGTTACTCTTTGTCTGTTATATATACATAGATGCTTCTTGTAGTCTTAAAACAATTTTATTATGTCTTTAATCTGGGTGGGGTTGTTTTTCAGTAATTGCATTCTTATACACATTGTGACACTGATAATTTGATTTAAGAGCCATCTGCTCAAGTAGTGATATTATATGTCAATTTAATTTATATGCAGCAGAGCTTTTGTATGTCTTCTGCACTAAGCACCTTTGACTCTGAGACTTTCCCAGCTGAAGGTGACATGGTACTGTTAAGCTTCTCTGACATCATCTTCTGTTTTTTTAATGAGTATTTTAAACCAATGGGATTTTTTCTATTTTTTTTGCATGATCTGGGTGTTAAAATATTGTTTTTCAAAATAACTGTCATTACGCTCTGATGAAGAACTTGTTGGTCTGAAAGCTAGATCACTTTGTTCTTGTTGTTACATCTATATTGTTCCATTAAAAGTTATCAAATTATTTGCTTCTGGATCAAATCTACAATGGGCATTTAACCGGGGGTAGATAAGGTAGTATTAGAGGCACCAGAGAACACCACTTCCCATAGTCAACGGGGAAGATTAAGTGTTCTACTGCAGTTTTTCTAGTATGAAGAGGAAGACAGTATTTACCTTATATAGGGCCCTGAGTTTGGTGAAACACTTTCCAACAGTGCAGTTTATGTAGAGTAGTCAAGATGTTGGTCTAGTGTCATGCCAAGGTATTGGTAGGAGGTTACAGAGTCAGTTGGGTTGCCTGATAAGAAGTGTAGCTTCAAAGTAGAAGAGGCTGATCTCAGTCAGTGGGTGGAGCCAAAACATGGAAGCAATTTTCTTTCAGTGCATAGCAAGCTGATTGCTAAGGAGCCATTTTCTACATTATCAAAGTAAGACTGGAGTGATTGCTGAATGAAAGAGAGTTAGGGGCAAGAGGAGAAGGTGATTATATTATTAGCATACAGTATATGTGGAATTACAAATGGTTATGGAGATCAGTTGTGAATATGCAGAAGAGAAGGAGCCACGGACATAACCCTGAGGGAGTCCTAATGATACAGAGAGCTAACGGAGATAGATGATCCTATTTCAATGATTGGGACCTGTCCAATAGGTATGACAAACCAGTGTATGGATGGAGGAGGCAGAGACATGAGGCAGATGCTTGTTTGGCTAGTAACAATGAGTGATTTACTATACTGAACACTTCAACCAAGTCAATGAAGATTGTGCTGGTCCCCTGGCCAGCGTCAATATGTGAATGAATATGGTCAGTGATTCTGAATAAGGAGGTTGTGGCAGAGTGTACAGGATGAAAGTCTGATTGGAAGTGAGCACTAAAACCTGATTTGTCATAGAAGTTGATGAGCTGCCTACTGTCCATACTCTCAAGTAATCTGGAGAGCAGGAAGCACAGCAAAGCCAACTTTATGGAGTGGAACAACTGAAGCATGTTTTCAACTGGAAGGAAAGGAGCCAGGAACTGATTAAAATGTGACTAATAGGTGTGAACATTACACCCACCACTGGAAAAAACATTCAGAGAGGATAGTTCTTGGAGAACATCTGACTCATAGGTGGGGAAATAGATTGAATCTCCCAGGAGTTAGGAAGATAACAGCAGACTATGGTCAGATGAAGGACATACGATAGCCTGGGACAATCAACAAAAAGTGTCTTAATGCATAGCAGAAACAGTGCAACAGATGGTGGTTTGGGAGTTTAAAGAGGAAAATGAGTAATTTAGGAGGCAGTGAACTGCTTTCCATAATTTGAAAGGATCCAACCATCTAATAGCAACTGATTTGGAAAATAGGCAGACTTGGCCTGCTGGGTTACTTGAGCACAGTAATTACAGAATTTATTAAAATCGTTTCTTGAACTATAATTTCTTGAATATTGTATAGTCAATTTCTTGCCAGTCATACAGTATGTATAATCATTTTATTTTCTAATCAATGTCTTATTGCTTGTATTGTACTGACTTATATTACCATTGTATGGTTGTGTGTTCTTTTATTGACTTATTATCATTGTAATGTGCTCAATGTACATGTGTTTTATTTTATAAAACAAAAAGACACTTCCTTTAGCCAGTGGAGCTTAAGGTCAGAACAATATATGTAAAACAATAGTTTTTTTTCTTTTAACCTGGGTTTCTGATCCTGTGTCTTGTTATAATAAAGCCTGATTTTAGTTACAAGAAATTATCTTATGGACATTCCATTCATTTTGGTTTTTTTTTGAGATCTTCACTGGGCATTTTACATGTGTTGTATTTCTCTGGTCATATTTGAAAATAGGCATCTGTTTGCCTAATGTACCTTACTGGTCAACAAAAGCTAAATAATAATAATAAAATCACATCTGGCAGATGGCTCCCTGTAGCTTAATGTCTTGCCCAGAGAGAATCCATAAATGTAAGAGTTCTATAAGGTCTCACATGACCCAGGGAAGGAGGGACTCCTGAACTCTGCAGAGCTTGAAAGGAGTATGACTATTAAATGTGTTCAGAAAATGTGTTAAAGCTACATTAATAATAATAGTAATAATAATAACTTTATTTATATAAAGCTCAATTCAAAAATATCAAAATGCTTTTGCAGACAACATAGAAACATAGACTTTGATGGCAGATAAGGACCACTTGGCCCACTTAGTCTGCCAATTTCCTACCTATTGGATAAGCTGCAGATCCTAGTTAACCAAAACCTACTTCTTCCTCCCCATCAGAATTGCCTTATGTCTGTCCCATGCATTCTTGAATTCCCTCACTGTTTTTGACCCCACAACCTCCTCAGGAAGGCTGTTCCATGCATCCACCACCTATATATGAAAAAATACTTCTCACATTGCCCTGAGCTGTCCTTCTTCTATCTTCAAATTGTGTCCCCTTGCTCTTGCACATCTGTTTTTTTGAAAGATGCTACCATCTTGGACTTTGTTGATTCTCTGAAGTACTTGAAAGTTTCTGTCATGTCCCTCTCCCTCCTTTCCTCAAGTATATACATACTAAGCCCCTTTAGTCTCTCTTCATATGGCTTCTGTTGCAGACCCTGTACCATTTTAGTTGCCCTCCTCTGGACTGCCTCCCACCTGTCTATGTCCTTGTGGAGATGGGGTCTCCAGAACTGCATGCTGTACTCTAGATGGGGTCTCACCAACTGTCTGTACAAAGGATAACAATAGGAAGACTTTAAGCCTGAGGTTCAATGGGCAGAGCAACTATGCCACTCCCCATCAGGCATTTAAGACCACTTCTCCTGGACTGTTCCAGGATTCATATCATCATTGCAGCCAGAGACTCAGTCCTCTGCGTGCCTTCCCAGTTCCTCATTTGCCTTTCTTTCTGGCCGCTGCAACCATGCATTGCTCTGCCTTTTTTTTCTGATTTAGAAACCTGATCCCGGCTCTCTCGCTTCTGCTTCCTTGCCTGCTTTGCTCCTCCGTGTTTGCCCGCTTTGTTTTCCTCACTTGTGTCCATTTTGTTTTCCGTCCATAGGCATGTCTGGATTTGGCCTGCTTAGTCCTGGGGCCCTGTTGTTGTCTGCTTCTGCAGCTCACCCAGCAGCACCTGTGCTGCTGTCTCTTCACTCCCACCTGGAGTGCTCTACCTGTCAGTTTGCTCTGTGGTGTTGGCTATCATGTTTCTGGCCCATTCCTGCTCCATGGCTGGATGCTTCTCCTTTGTTTCTTTCCTCGGTGGCATAGGCTTGCTTGTTGTGCCAACTGTCCCTCGCATCTCAGACACATCACCTTTCATTCGCTGCCCTTCCTTCTTTTGGGTGCTTGGCTGCCCACCCTTCCTCAGCATCCTTCTGCTTGGTTCGTCACCTCCATTTCCTGCAGGTCCTCCATGTCCCTTCATATTATTCTGAACTGGCAGTCGCCGCCTCCATCCCTCTCTCCTTCTTGCCTCCTGAATCTAAGCCTTGGCTTTCAGTTGGGATGCAGTCTCATCATCGGGCCTTCTCTTCCGATTCCTTTTCATTTTTGCTATGTAGCTGGGCTATGGGATTCCTGTTTCGGATGCTTTTCTCATGCAGTCCAGCACTCCAACCATTCATGATCAGCTCTGGGATGCTGCCTTCCAACTCTTGACTCAGTTGTTTCTTCATCTCATGAACCACTGTGTGGTTCTCTTTCAGATCTGCAGCTCCTGATCTCTAGTATCCCGCATGCTAACATTGCTGCATTTTATTTGGCTAATACCAGCAACTCATTGAAAATGCTTATGTATACTTTGCCACTTTGCTTGGGCTTATTCACTATGTTCTGCCCCCAGGCATCTGTACTGTATGTTCATTCTCTTAATGTCTGTGCACACTATCTTTATTTGACATTTTAGGGTCCTCACCTGTGCTTCTCTTTCCATTCACCTCCTCATCAGTTGGACACCTGGTGGGTCATGTTGTTAGTGCATTCCCCATGTTTCTGGGGTGACTTGGCCTCCAGCTGTATTCCCACTCTCCTGTCTTAAAGAGCAGGCATCTTGGATTGCATAGCCTACTGTCTCTCTGTCAGCTTGTTTTTCTCCTGGCCTTCCTTTCATTCCTTCTCCCTCCTTCTTTCAGCAGTTTGTGTTTCAGCACTCCTCATTCCACCCTCTGTAGTATTCTCTTTTCTGCTGTTCCTCATGGTTCAACCTTCTCACTCCTCTCCTTCTTTGGACCATTCCTCCACCCTCCATTCTACTCCTTATCTGTCCTTTTCTTTCTTTTGGGGTTTCACCTATCCTGCCATCACCTTCCATATTCATATCTCCTCTGACTCTATTCCATCTGGTTTCCAGGTGCCTAGGTCTGATCCTTATTTGCCAGTCTGACCTCAGAGTCTACTTACTTACATTGATTAATCAAGCATACCTCCATTGGGTCTTATGCTACCTCATCGATCTGCTGCACTCCTTCAGCAATCATCACCATCAGTCTTCTCATGATCACATCTAGGTATCCCTCGCTCATCTGACCTCTATGCAGGTCTACTCCTTCACATTGAATACTCGAGCATAACCCTTACGGTCTATGCTACCCGACTCAACCTGCTCTTCACTGGAGAAATGCCTTTGTGTTTATATATTCTCCTGCCTATAATTTATTACTAAAGAAACGTGTATGAGTATGTGATTGTTAGCCTTATTCATTCTGAGTTCATCTGCCTCTATAGTGTACTCCCACTTCAAGTCATAATCTTCTGTTGTGACATCACAATCTGTTGCCATGGGAGTAACTGTGAGGTCACAGGCAGTGCTCGGTGACTTCAGGTAGGGAGAAAGCAGCAGAAACAAATGAACTCTTCAGGAGCAAAGATCCTGTTTTATGCAAATGACCTCACTATTAAATAATGGGAGGATGAATACAGAACTACTGGGAAATAAAAGCAGACAAAGCAGGCTGGAAGGAAACTATTAAGATAGAGCTGTATTCCACTTTATTGTCTTTAACTCTCTTTCTTTATTCCTGGATTGACATATTATAAGCAGAGGAGAATTATCGATTGAGTGTGCCTTTTTTTGAGACAAAACCTGAACTTATTTTAACACGATTGCTATAAGTATACAAGTGCATAAGTTTTGAGAGGTTTATTTAATTTATGATATAGAGATGTTGTGACAGTCTTGTGGATACAAAACAGAGGAAACAGTGCTTTAAAAATAAAAGGATAGAGGAGTACAATTAAAAAGTAATAGATAATTAATTATCATTTGTAACTTTCAGATAGATGGGGTTGTTGGTTTAACTGGAGAAAAGGGCAAGTTTAAATTAGGTAACTAGTTAATAAATGAGAAAAATGAGTTTTCAATTAAGATATGAGCTGATAGCTTGAAGCTATAAGTAGTGATCGGTGAAATTAATTTTTATTACAGATGCTCAAGTTTTTCTTGTGTTAACCAAATTTGGTATTCTAACAACCTAATTACTGAATGCTAAGTGTGAGTATCTTGGCGTGTAAGTTAATTACAGATGCCATAAATGTCCATGTTTTTCCATGTCAATTAATTTTATAGGTTAACCATTGCTCTATTTAATAGTGGGATCTGCGATTTTATTTACTGTAAGTACGAGCTGGGAGACAAGGAAGCAGCAAGTGTGTGCTTGTGCTGAGTATATTAGAGATACTGCAATTTGAGCAGCCTGTGCTTCTCTGAACTGTAAAACTGTGGTGCTGGCTTGTTGCAAAGATTGTATCTGCAGAGAAGTTTATGAAAGTAGTCAAATTATACTCTCACCTAACCACATGTATGCATAGATGCTAAACTAGCTGCTGTTAAAACAGAAGTTGGGAAGCACTCAGTCGAATTTTTGAGTGAGAGAATTTATTTCTAAACTTATTTTGTGGTATCTGAGGGTACTACTGGGGATTGTGTGGCTATTTAGTACCAGGCTGAATAATAATAATAATAAAATAATAATAATAATAAAATGTATTTGATTAAGCACCTTTCAAAGTTTTCAAAGCACTGTACATCAAGAAAACACAAACATATTCAATACATACAATAAAACAACTATAAACAGATATTACAATACTGCAATATAAAATTAAAACAAAGAAGGAAACGCCTTCTCCCATAAAAAAGTCTTTAGTGCCTGCTTGAAGCTCCACACCGTCCTACTCTCCCAGAGCTGATGAGGCAGACAATTCCAGAGTGTAGGTGCAGCGAATCCAAATGCACGAGCACCAGATGACTTCAAATTTTCCTCGAATCTCCAGAACCCCTCATCAGCCGAGCGGAGCTGTCTCAGAGGGGTGTACAGCACCAGGAGCTCTTTCAAGTAGTCAGGACCTAGACCATGTAGGGCTTTGTAGGTCAAAAGACCCACTTTAAAGGTGATCTGCCACTGTATTGGCAGCCAGTGCAGAGTGCACAGCACATGGGTAATATGGGAAACTTCTGGATGCCCCAGTCAACAAACATGTTGCGTATTCTGCACTAGCTGCAAGTGGCAGATATCAACCCCAGGAAGTACTAGGTAAAGGAGTTACAGTAATCAAGGCGAGATGTCACAAAGGCATGGACCAAAACCGGCAGGTCGCTAGGTGGAACAAGGTGCCTAATCCTGGCAATGTTCCTAAGATGAAAAATGCCAACTTGACAACTGCAGACACCTGATAATGGAGGGTCAGATCCGTGTCAAGCTCCACTCCCAGGTTACGCACCCATTCAGAGGTGAGGATCTGGTCCACCCCAGGATTAATCCAGAGGGAGACCAGTCCTGAACCCTCTACCCTATGACCAGGTCCATCACCATAACCTCAGTCTTTCCGGGTTCAACTTTAGACCGCTGGAGTTCATCCAGTCTTGGATATCAGCGAGGCTTTGTTCAGTACCGAGATAGCACTAACCTGGTCAGGGTGCAAAGACAGGTAGAGCTGGATCATCAGCATAGCAGTGAAACCTCAGCTCATACCGCCTTTACAATGTCTCTGAGGGGTATATATATACTGTGATAACATGGGAAAGCATCAAGCCCAGGGGTACCTTACAAGACAGAGAGAAGGCCCGGATGAATACAAACCGAGACCACTCTCTGCATTTCTCTTCGAGGAAAGATGAAAACCATCTTAGGACCATACTCGACAGTCCACAAATGGACCTCAGGCATTCAAGCAAGATCCCATGATCCACAGTATCAAAAGCTGATGATAGATCAAGGAGAACCAAAATAGAGCGGTGTTCCAATCTCTGCCATCAGGAGATCACTGAGCACCGAACCAGAGCAGTCTCGGTACTATGCCTCTTATGAAAACCAGACTGGAGAGGTTCGTATAAACTATGGATGGTCAAATGGTTATCCAGTTGGGCCGCCACAACTTTCTCAATAACCTTCCCCATAAAAGGGAGGTTAGAGATAGGCCTGTAGTTGCTGTAGGTCATCCGGTCTAAAGAAGCTTTCTTCAGAAGGGGGTCACCACCTTCTTTCAGAGAGCTAGGAAACACTCCCATATCTAAAGAACACTGGATAATCTGAGCTAAGACTGGGCCGATGATCTCACTACAACCCGTAATCAGGAAGTAGGGCCAGGGTCCAAACTACAGCATGTTGGGCACATCTCATGGACAATCCTCATAGCGTCTACAAAATCCGGCAGGTCAAAGGTACTCCAGGAAATTCTGGGCTCTCGACAGGACACCAATCAACTGCAACAGCCTTGGAATGAGGTTGAGGCACTTCTTCCTGATGTCTTCAACCTTATTCGCAAAGAATTGAGCGATCTCCTCACAATCAGTTTGCGTAAAGGCTCGACGGATCTGTTGACAGGCTGGGTTGCACAGTCTGTCAACAGTTCTGAAGAGCTGAGCCAGTCGATTCTGGTGACAGAAATTTCCTGTACAGGAATTCTGCCTTCTTATGGGAAATTCTGTTTGGTAGAGTTTATAATGCTCTAGCAAAATAAGATGGTCGGCATCAGAGGTAGTCTTCCTCCAACGATGCTCCAACCTACACCCCAACCTCCGCAGCCTCTCAAAGCCCCATCAAACCATGGGGCAATGGGATGATGCAGGGGATGAACATGGACTGGTGCAATCTGATTGAGTGCTACTGATATGGTCCTATTATAGGCCACTACCAGCTGCTCAGGATCAGTGCAAGACTCATCAGACAATGAGAGGTCAATAACCACCATCAGGTCTTCAGGGACAACGTTCCACAATGGGCAGTACCTGACCAACTCCACAGGGGCCGACCTACCCAGGGGGCCTCAAAATTGAACCCAACTGAGTAGTGATCAGACCAACCAACTGATTCCATCACCAAATCAGAAGCCTCGATCCCCAGGAGGAAGACCAGGTCAAGAAAGTGGCCTCCTTCTGTGTAGCTGCAGAAACAACCTGTGTAAAGCCCAGAGATGTCATCTCCTGGAGGAAATGTTGACCAAAAGCGAAGATTCATAGTTGACCCAAGCACTGAAGTCACCTAGAACCATCAATCTGGGTGACTCCAAGGCCATATCGGCGGCAAAATCTGCTATTTCCTGCAGAAAAAGCTTCTCATCACCTGGTGGATGATAAATGAGAGCAATCCTGCACCCTACACCAGCTACCACGGTACATTCAAATGACCTGGCCTCCTCAACTGGTACACCAGTTAGGCACAATCGGTCTTGAAACAGACTGCCACCCACCCCTGCGATCCAATCTCAGGTGATGTATAACTGAGTACCCAGTAGGAACAGCGCCTCTAAAAAGGGGCGCATTCCCGTCAACCAGGTCTCAGTAATGCAAGCCAGATCTGCCCTTGCAAAAAAATCTGCAATAAGACCAGTCTTGTTGCAGATAGATCTGGCATTGCACAACAATGCCTGAGTTGGACGGGTTGGCGAGTTGTCCCAGCCACTTGCCCTCCAAAACTGGAGGTGCCCTTGAGTATGGGAACCAGAACAGGATTACCATGTTCAAGTAGCTATTTCACCCCAGGGCATCTTCTAGGCCCATCCACCCTTATGGGAAAGCACCGCTCACTCCACTGTCCACAACCCCCACCCCAGTTCTCCCCTTCGAGCAATCCCTAATGCCCGACACTGATGATAGATATGAGCGGGCAGGGGGCAAACAGAAGGAGCAGAGGGCATGGAGAGCAGAGGCTGAATAGCATAAGACAAGCGGGCAGGCAGGCACATCAAGCTGCTCAAAATTAAAACAATAAATATAATAAAACCACGCGCAAACTTCCTACAACTAAAAGAAAACCAACTAAAATAAAAATTAAACTTAACCAACTCTCTAACACAAAACCTAATTAATTAATTTATCCCACAGGCCCTCTCACAGCCTGGGAGTCAACCAAAATTAACCAAAACAATTCTAAATTATTCCCAGGTCCTCTCACACCTGGTACTTAAAATAATTAAACACTCTCACAAAATAAACAAAATTAATAATAAATAAAGCATAATAATAATAATAAGATAATAAACAGAGGAAATAATTTAAAACCACCCTCCGGGACTCTCTCACCAAACGGATACAGGTGGAATAAAAGGTGTTACATAGCACTCTCACTGCTCAAATTGTTCCCTCAAACAAAATATAATTACAGAACAAAATATAATTACAAACAACTAATGTCCTATCTGTATGCAGCAAAATACAAATATAATGTAACCACTAATGTCAATAGCGACAACAAACAATATAGTTCAGTCTTTGAAAATACAGGGCTTCAAAATCTACACCAGTTTGGATCGATGAAAGGCCACCAGCAGGCCTTGCAGGATCCAGCTAGCCCAAAAGATCAGTGGCCACTACTTCCACTCTAAGAGGCCACCCCCAGCCAGCCACCCCAGGAGTGTAAAGGAAGGGGAGATTGACAGGCCTTCCAGCTCCACCCCACTCCCCACCTCTGTGTGACACTGACCCAGGGCCCCCAGAACACTGCAAGCCCAACTAATAGGCCGAGAAAAGTCAGTTTCTCAAAATAGCATTTATACAGTCAGAAATGTCACTAAAGGTTTCAGAATCACTTATCTTGCAGGATCTTCAAGACAGCTCCAACAAATCACTAGTCCCCATGATCCAACTGACCGAGAGTAAATCAAAAATAATCAAGGAGCACAGCTACATGGATAAAATCCACATATCCAGGGTGTTGATTCAGGACAGTGCTTAAGTTCAGCTAAAAAGCCACAAATCAGCCAGTTCTCTCATAGGATGAATAAATAATTCAGACCACACACAAGGACACGATCCAAGCCCTTTAAACAAAATAAACGCGTCTCCAGGACACTTCACTAGGTGGTACCAGGTCTCTTCAAAACTCTCCAAACACAACACTAATCTCTCCAAATCTTCACCCTCAGAGCATCATGCCTCTTCCCAGATGCCAAATAATCCAGTATCTCACTAAGTTAAGTCCAGCTCATGTTGTTCAGCATTAAAACACTGAACACACAGGTCTCTCTGAATCCTCGGCACGAAACACCACGGCTCATCCCAAGTCTCCAACGCTCCAACCACAGACAAGGTCCTGGCCCGTAAAGCAAGACAAAAATGGGCCAAACCAAAACAGGAGAAAAGGCGTAGCTAACTGAGTATATTGACGAAAAGCAAGGTGGGCAAACAAAACGAGTAGTAACAACAATAAAATAACGCCACAGCATGATTAAAAGAGCAGCAAAAATTACAGTAAATAAAATAAAATGGGCAAGGTGAAACAAAATGAGACAAAACAGAGCAAAGCAGTTCAAAGTGATTAGTCAGTGGCGCCATCTTGCTCCACATGATAAAAAGTTGAAGCTGCTGGCTAACTCCAGGTTAACTCCAGGTCAGACAGCCACCACTCTGACTAAGATTGTGGATCTTAGACAGAATTATGCTTGGATAGTGGGCTGACAACCTTATCTAAAACAAGTATAAAGACCTGCAACACAAACTGCAATGATATATTAAATTATTGAGTTTTGTTTAAGATTTAATTAAGAGAAATAAGAGAAATTGTGTTGTGTTCTGTTTTGTTTAGTGGTCTAATACCTTAGAATTAGACAAGTATGGACTCTTGTAACTAATTGTGGCTACTGTTAGTGCAGCAATAGTAGTAGTGATTATTATTATTGGTATTAATTATTTTAAGAAAGGTGATTCTTATTTAAGGTTTTAAATATTTTTATAGAGTATAGAGTATACAATATAGAATATAATAAGTCTAGATTTTTCTAGAAACTTTATGACTTTTGTTTCATATAGTGAACCTGCAAGACAGGAATAAAGTTTCCACTAGCATATTGGATGGATTGAAAGGAGGCACTCAGAGGAGGAAAATGGATTAACGCTTCGGACTTTTCATTTTGGAACTCTGGCTCAGGACTTATACTGAATACAAATTGAATTTGTATTTTAATGCTGACCCACAATTGTGCAATATCTGAATAACTGACCACCACTATTCCTAGAAGGTGACTAATATTTATTGCTTATCACTATTATTATCTTGCTCAGTTTCTAATTATTAAGATTCTTTAGCTAGACAAGAGGTAATGGATTGAATATTTTTTTACTTTATTCTATTGTCCTATAAAATTTATGCTATTAAAGGCATCACTCAGTATTTCTTGAAGTTTTATGACCAGTTGTTATCTGATTTGAATTTCTGCCTTGTTAAGTCATAGATATTTGAACAAGCTATTCATTACAGTGATATAATATTTAATTGTATGAATCTGCTGCAAAATGTTCTCCAACAAGAAAGTCTGGGATTGGAAATATAGATATTGAATAGTTTTAGTAATTTTTGTGTTAAGGTAGATTGAAAAGTTTTTTTGTTTATTCCCATTTTTGAATAAATACCTGTTATGACCAGAAGTAAACGAGGGTCTATTCAACAGAGGTTAAACCTAAGGATAAAAGAAATCAAAAGGAGGTGGAGAAAGGGGAGATAGCTATTCAATAAGGCTATTAGTTAGGAAATGGCAAGTAAATGAAGGAATAAAAACTCTAGGTAAATTGAAAAAAAAAGAAGTAACAAAAATAATGAATAACAAGGAAATAGTTTATACTTCTACTCCAAATGGAGACATTACAACATTTTTGAAGGCAATCAAAATGGACAAAACTAGAGGCAAAGACATGGAAGTTGGACTAAGAACAGAAGAGTATCATAATATAATAGCTAGTGTTATGCTGATTTAAGAGATAATTTCAACATTAACCTAGGGAAGGTGAAATGAGATTGGATAGAATGGAGGAATAAAAAGTTCAAAGAATGTAATGGTAGTACAAGAAGATAAAAAAACTAAAAAATCAATGGTAACAGATGAGTTACTGAATACACCAGACATTCAAAAGACCTGGAGAGGAAGAACACTGTAGTCCCATAACTCAATAAGTTTTTCTATGATGGATTTAGATCTAGATGGAATAACAAAAGAAGTGGAAGGTACTTAGAAACCCAATACAATCTAATATTTTGATTTATCAGCAGTTAACTGAAATTAAAAAGGAGTTGGTATTTCTAAAAGGAATAATGATTGAAAATAAGATAAGACTAGATTATCTGGTTGAAAACCAAATTAATAATAATTTTGGAATACAACAAGATAGGATATCTAAATTAGATGAGAAAGTGGAAGAAACTAGGAAACACAATGAAAAGAGGCAAGTGAAGGGAAGATTCATTAGAACAGGTGATGCTCCAGGATAAAATATTTAGGAAGAAAGTATATGTTTAGATTTAAAAATAGATTTCTGATATATGGGAAAAGGAGAAAAACAGGAAAAGGAAAGAGAGGTGAAGTAAGTGAGAATGAGGATCAAGGAGTTAATAAAGATAACAAAAGGAAAAAGATGATAAAAGAGAGGAAGAACAGGTTGTGGAAGGTTCAAAAAATATAATGAAGGAGTTAAATAAAAAGAGACAAAGGAAAAATATCAAAAGAAGACAGTTTCAGAAGGTAATATCTGGGGTGAAATCAGAAAGTTGTAATGGAAAGGTTAAAAGGTTAAAAAGAAAACACAGAAGATAAATAAAAAGTAAGTGAAAAGAGAGTGTTGGATGGGAATAATAAAGTAAAGGAGAAGAAACTAGAAACTAGAAGATGGAAGGAAAGTGATCAAGGAAGCAGAGATTGAAAAGGACAATTAGGATGTGTAAAATCAGTAGATGTCATGGGAAAAGTGAAAAATAATGAGGAGGAGAAGGTGGAGAAAGGAATTTTAGGAAGAAATGACTTAAACAGATTGATGAAAGATGGGAGGAGATAGATAAAAAATATGAGGAAAATTTAAACAATTTTTAAACAAGACAACAAAAGGGATTTTGTTCTACCCTTGTATAAAATGGTATGTTTGCCCAATGAAACGGAAGAAAGCTTGTCAAAAATGATTAAGAACTTATTAGATATTGTAGTGGATGCAGACAAATGCTGAATGGTATTAGTATTGTAAGGCAATTAGGAAATTAAAATTAGTTTGGTGATCACAGACCAATATTATATTTTGAAAGCTATTGATAATCGAGACAAAAGAGCTGGGAAAATGGGAATCCAAGTTGGAGATTTGACAACATTGGGAGAATTATTCCCAGAATATTATGAAGTCAAAAGTGAGAGAGGAGATAAGAGAGATTATTACATATCGTACAAAAGCAATTTCACATGGAGAACAGGAACAATCTTGCGTAAAGTGGCTGACTTACTAAATATACTACTGGGCATTGAGGGCTGCATCTACAAAGTGATTCAGGCCATTTGATGTGAAAAGGATGGCCAAATATTGGTAAAGCTAAAAATGGGCAACATTTATGAATTATTAATACAGAGACAGTAATTGTTGGATGATCTTGGTGCATATGTCTGTATGGAAATAGAAGGGATATATGAGGTGTTCAAAAGCCCAAGGAATCAAGGACATGGGAAGCTATGATAGAGACATCAAATAGATATACATTATTAACATATTTAGATCAGTGACTGCCTGCAAAGAGAAATGAAAGGAGGCCACAGACAATGGAGATTAATATAAGGGCTAAAGAGAATACACAAAGGGAGAACCAAGTGAGAATAAGATAGAATTAAAGAATAAGATAAAATTTTACTTGGAACTCCTCAGGATTACAAGAAAGATTAGGAGATCCAGATTTAGTAAAATATCTAGAACGTTTGAATATAAACACATTCAGGAAACATGGATGATGAATGATGTTTATTTGGATGGTTATATGGTATATGGGAAAAAGCTGAAAAGTTGAAAAAGTTTAGAAGGAATGCAGGGGTCTGCAAATATTTTGTAAATTAAATAACAAAGTGAAAACAAAGGAAATCCAGACTGATAGTATGAGTATATTAATAGTACATATACATAAGGAAGAAGAAGATGACTTGATATTGATAAATATATATGCACCATAATCTAATAGCACATTTGGCTGACAAAGATTGGCTGCAGAAATTGTCTAGGAACCAGGTATATTGAATTTGAATATCCTAATAGCAAAATATTAATAGTTGGTGATTTCAATTTAAGATTGGGCACTCTACAAGGAATAACAGAAGAAATCACTTATTGTTTATATTTTTAGAGGAGAACAATTTGATACTAAATAGGGAAGTGATGGATATTACTACAAATAACAAAGGAATTCTTGCCCATAGGACATTATGTGACAAAAACTTTCTTTTAATGAATGGGAGAATTAAAGGTGATATACCGGCACCATACATATATCAAGGGGTCGGGGTCATCTACTATAGATTAAGTTTGGGTTAATCTAAATGTGTTACCAAAATGTGTTAATATGAGAACAAGGACAAGTCTAGAAAGTCAGCATGCTTGATAGAATTAGTGTTAGAAATGGATTAGGCCTATTTTGTTGTTGATCATGTGGGACCTGACTCACTAAAATTGTTAAGAAAGAATACCACAGGATGGGATATCATAGAAAGTGGGAATTTATTCAGTTAATGCATGATAGAGGAATTTTGGAAAAATAAATAATTGTATTAATGATAAAAATGATATAAAATAATATTGAATATAATATTAGTATGGCAGATATAAGGCATATTATCACTAGACAACAAATTATAATAGAAAGGAAAGGACAGGCATGGTATAATAAAGAATGTAGGGATGCAAAGAGGAAATTTAATGGGCTATTGAGAGCCCTAAAAGGAGTTTGGCAGTAAATAAGAACAAAGAAATGAACAAATTAAGAAAAGAATATAAAAGGATTTTGAAAACAAAGAAAGACATCAACTTAAATTATGGACAGAATTAGAGAAAGCTGTATTATTAAATGACTCTAAGAAGTTTTGAGTATAGTTAATAATGGTACATTGAACCATGATAATAAAATAGTTACATCAATTGAGCCAGATGTGTGGGTACAATATAAAGGTTTATTTTATACAACAAATAGGAGTAATCAAAATATAAATAAACAATACGACAAGAATGGATTGGATAGTAAAACCAAGAGCAGGGCAATAGGAATTTGATTACGGTAGAGGAAGTATGGAAGGTCTTGGATACTTTTAAAAACATAAAGCCCCAGGCCCAGATTGGATACCCTTTGATGTTATTTTTTATACAGCTCGATCTTGGGTTCCTTATTTGACAATACTATTTAACAAGATTTGGGAAAAGGAATAATACCAGCTAGTTGGAAACTAAATATAATTGTCCCCATATTCAAAAAGGGAAAAGGCCAGAATGTTATCGACCAATTAGTTTAATAGCTAGTACGGAGAAGATATTTACTAAGATATTAAATAATAGATTAATAACATGGGTTGAAAGAAATAATATTATTGACACAGCAAGCTGGATTTAAAATGGTCAATCTATGTTAGATCAATGTTGGATATTGGTGCATTTAGTCTATAAGTATACTAAGATTAAAAACAAAAGTTAAATTGTATATTTGTTGACTTAAAAGCTGCATCTGATTGAGTGAATCAGGGTATGTTGTGGGAAAGATTAAAAGGATTAGGAGTAGATAGGGATATGGTGACAATGATTGAATGATTATGTCAAGATAATTATACAAGTGTAAGATACTCAACAAAGGAACAAATGACACAGTGGTTTCAAACCAATATTGGGGTAAAGCAGGAATTACCTCTCACCATTGTTGTTCAACTTATATTTCCAAACAATATTAAGCATATTATATGATCTAGATTTTCATTTACCTAGAATAGGAGAGAAGCATTGCGCTTTACTTGCCTTTTGCTGATGATGTAGCTTTATTATCCACAAGCTTCATTGGTATAAATAGGATGTTAACAAAATTTATTAGAGAATGTAAGAAGGCAGATGTATTATTAAATTATAAAAAACAAAAGTATTGGTTTTGAGGAATAAAAAGAATATCAATACAAAATAGATGGGCATTCATTGAGGTGGTCAAAGAATTTTGTTATTTAGGAATAATTTTACTGGATGGAACATAGAATAAACATATAAAAGAAATATGTAGCAAAGTTAACAGATTTATGCCAGTACTGAATAGATTTGCTCACAAACATGGAGGGCAGTTGGTAAAAGGAATTTTAAGGGTTTTAAACATAAAAGTTAAAGCTCAAATACTTTATGGAGCAGAAATTTTGGGACTTTATGATTTTTCCAAGCTAGAAAGCATTTTGAATAACTTCTATAAAAAATTCTGGGACTTCCAATGGAACGCCATCATCAATGGTTAGGCCGAATTGGGACAATATCAACTGGGATGTGAAATAAAAATAAGACCATTAAATTACTGGTTGAAGATATACAGTATAGCAATCAAAAGTTACCTAGATTATGTTTGGAAGAGGCTATGGAGTATAGTAAACATTATAGGTTATTTCCTAGTATGGTAATAGTGGAAAAATAATGAAACCATTGTGGTTGCTGGGAATAATATCGGAAAGTATCATTTGTCCAGCAGATATAATGAAATCAAGAATCAAAGAAAGGGTTAGAGATTATTATATCCAGCTGGATTTGGCATTATGTAAACAGTACAAAGTGAATGAATGGATGATAAAAATAAGAGGTTGCACGAACTGGAATATTATTTGAAAGTGGTGACCAATCCTGAGCTTAGGAAATTATTAACTCGAGCAAGATTTGAGAGTATAACAACTAATTGGAAATTAAATAAATATAGTAAAGAGAAAATAGTGGGGAAATACTATGCAAATGTGGAACAGATAGAGATACTCTTAGACATTTAATAATATTATGCCCCTTTATGAAAAAGATAGAAGAAGAATTGTGGGGGATATTTTGAGTAAAATTGAGCTAGAACCAGAAAGCATGCTACATTTTGTGTTAAAATATCATAACCTGAAATATTACATGCTGTGGCCTCCTTTCTAAAAATAATTGAGCAGAAAAACTGATGTGAGGACCGCTTAATTTTAAGGGGCGGGTTAGTTATTTGTGTATAATCCAATAAATTGGTATTGATTTTAATGATGTGGGCACTATATAGGTAAATGTAAAACTGAAGTTTAATGTATAAATGTTGTATGATGGATGTTTAATATGGTGATCCTTAAATATATGTATTTCAACTGATTTTAATATATGTACTCTAATTGTAATGACTTGAATAAGTCAATCAATAATATTACTACTACTGGGAAATACTGAGCTGGACAGTGCCTAAACATTATGTTTTGTTAAAATTCACCTGAACATGTCAGCAGCTCTTTAAATGTTGAGTAAACCTGATGTCAGAGTTTGTGAACTGTACCAGCCCATTCAGCTATGAGCTACAACTGTGACTCTGACAGTTTTGATAAGAATAAGCTTAGGGAAAGGAATATAAATACCTGCCTGAATCACATTTATGGGGAGCTCCAGAAAATGTATAAGGGTTAGCAGCAAACAAGAATATAGAGATGCACAGAACTTGTTATGAACATTTTGAAGATGTCTGCCCTTAGCATATCTTTATGCTTGTATGCCATTCTATTGATATGTCTTAGTAACGGCTCTGGAGAATAACCATCACTTGGCCTGGGCTGGATCCTACATGTTCTTAATAATATAAAGGTCTATAGGACAGGTGAGCCTGATCATATGTATGATACATTAAAATAAGGTAGGGATTGTAACCTCCTTGACATTGAATAATTCAGGGTGACTAATAGCAAATTTATGGCAAAGCTGACACATATATTGAGGAACTTTGGGAACACTGGCAAAACCCAGAGGAAGGATATACAAAGGAACATTGGTCCAAACTGTCAACCCATACAGAACTCAAATCATTTGTTGTCAACTATGTAATTAACCATCGGACACCTGATTTCACACAGAATGTGGTACAGAAGGTGCCTCATTGGATTTATGTTGTTTAGAATAATAGCAATAGGCAGAAAGAAAAATAATGACAAAAGTGAATGGCCATGCAAGTATTGTATATGGCCTGCCTAGCTATGAGTAATAACATTGATTATTTGAAAATCTCACTGAGGGATAACAAACTGAAACTCCTGGAAAGAGATGAAAAGTTAGGGATCTACAGAGAAAATTACAATTAATTCAAGCTTGTCTCATAATCATGAGACTGCAATGAAATGGCAGAATTAATTTCCAGATCTAGGAAAGAGGCAGAGATACTGAAGCAACAGAATCTGGGATTACTTAACTCAAATGGCAGTGTCCCTTACAGACACAACTGAGTAGGGAAATTACTGTTAAATACCTTAGTTCATCAACAGTCTGAGTTAGTTCAGTATTCATCAACACATAGAAAAACATGTTCTAGCTAGTCTGGTGGCACAGAGGGCTGAGGCACTGCATGCCTTATTTTGCATCATGCCAGCTACTGGTTTGGGAACAGACCTGGTCATCGGAGAGCTGGCATGGGAGGAGGAAGGGAGCAGAATAGAGTAGCCGAAGGCAGCTCTTCTATCCTGGATTCTGTTGCCCCTCTGTAGTTCCACTGCCATTGAGTGGAAATTTGATAGTCAGCATAGGTGGGAGGGGTGGCAGAAGGGATGGCCACATGCTCATGCAAGGCTCGAACAGGGGCCATGAGAAATGAGGAAAAATGGGGCATAAAAGCTTAAATTTAAAAAAATGTTCTAGTAGACAGGGGGCAGAAGGGACACTTGCATCCCATCATATACAAAATTAACTCAGGCAGTTGCTACCCAAAGATAGCCCTGCATTAAGACAAACTCCCAACACTCACTCTGTACAATCTCACTGACTTACTGCTTAACTCTTTGGACATGTACATGGGATTTAGGTCTGGCTGGTATGCATGTTTCTCATCCAGTGCATATTTATGAAGGTATGGAGAGTTGTTTTCTGATGGGAATTGATTTATGGCAGATGTACAGTGTGGTGTTGGATATTCCTCAAGGTCTGTTATCGAATAATGTGACTGAACCCCTGCCATATACACCAGAGGATCTGCAGTACTGAAATTACCCCTTAAGGTCACAGAGTCCTGGCAACTACCTGACTGCCGTCACTGGTTTGAACTTAGTGGTGGGAGCCAAGTTTCTGAGAAAGGTGCCTCTGTAGCCTCTGAGCTTGAAACTCCATCTCTAGAGGTAAAGACATCTCTGATAATGTACCAATCCAGATTAACCCTGCCTCCCACTAAACCTAAGGAAGAGTTACATTTTCAGACTTCAGTGCTTCGCTATACTGCCAAGGTCAAGAGGCAGTAAAGAAAGGGACAATATTTTTTTAGGTATGTTAGTGAAAGGAGACAATGGGATTGTAAGTCTTATGGGAAGAAGGGGAGTGCAGAAGGGACTTGGAAAAGCAACAATCCTGAGCAAATATCTGTGTTCAGTATTCACAGAAGAGGGGAAGGTGAGGGACCACAATTAAGTGACAGAAGCAATAAGGGATGGAGGTGGACACCAGTCCATTTACAGAGGAGAGAGTTCTAAAGGAACTTGCAAAATTGAAAGTGGATAAGGCAACAGAACCAGATGGGATGTATCCTAGAATATTAAAGGAGCTTAGGAGGTGCTGGCAGCACAACTGGCAACCCTGTTCAATGAATCGCTGGAAATAGGAATAGTTCCAGGGGACTGGAGGAGAGCAGATGTAGTCCCTCAATACAAAACTGGAGCAGGGAGGAGGCTGGAAACTATAGACTAGTCAGCTTGACCTCAGTGGCAGGGAAAAAAATGGAATTGGTGCTGAAATAAAGGATTGTGGAACACCTTGAACTCAACGGAGCACAGGATCTGAGGCAGCATGGATTCAGAGCGGAAGGTCATGTCAAACAAATCTGATAGATTTCTTTGACTGGGTGACCAGGAGAAGTGAATTGGGGGCAGTGATGTGACCTACCTGGACTTCAGCAAGGCCTTTGACACTGTTCCACATAAGAGGCTTGTAATCAAGCTAGGCAGCCTGGGAATGGGTCCCAAGGTAATAAACTGGGTTAGAAATTGGTTGAGGGACAGAACACAGAGGGTGGTGGTAAATGGAGCTCAATCAGAGGAAAGGAAGGTGACCAGCAGGGATGCCACAGGGATCAGTTCTGGGGCTAATCCAATTTATGTCTTCATAAGTGACATTGAAGGGGCAGGAAGGAAAGATATGCCCTTTGCAGATGACACTAAGATCTGCAACAGCGTAGTCATTCTGGGAGAAGTGGAAAAATGAGGC
The DNA here is from genome assembly GCA_016271365.2 of Neoceratodus forsteri. Classification (NCBI taxonomy): domain Eukaryota; kingdom Metazoa; phylum Chordata; order Ceratodontiformes; family Ceratodontidae; genus Neoceratodus; species Neoceratodus forsteri. The sequence continues at coordinate 564,251,454 of CM057458.1, forward strand.
AGGACCTAGGTAAGCTAGAGGAATAGTTAAGAGTGTGGCAGCTAAGATTCAATGCAAAGAAGTGCAAAATCATGCATTTGGAGCACAGGAACCCAGGGAAGCTTACATGATGGGGGTGGGGGAGATACTGACAGCCACCAAACAGGAAAGGGATCTGGGGTAATCATATCAGGTGACCTAAAGTTCACCACAAATGTGCCAAAGCTGTGGGGAGAGCCAGTGGGGTACTGGGGTGCATAGGGAGAGGTATCACCAACAGAAGTTAGAGGTGGTGATGCCACTGCACAAATCATTGGTGAGATCCCATGTGGAGTATGTGTCTGGATTGGGAGGCTGCATCTCTGAAGGACATAGACAGGGTAGAGGCAGTTCAGAGAAGGGCAGCAAAATGGTGCAGGGTCTGCACCAAATATCATACGAAGAGAGACTGAAGGACCTCAATATGTTTACCCTGGAGGAGAAGAGAGAAGGAGATATAATAGAGACTTCAAATATCTCAAGGGCATAAATAAGGTACAGGAAGGTAGCATCTTTCAGAAAAAGAGGTGTTCTAGAACAAGGGGATATGGCATGAGGCTGGAAGGTGGTAGACTAAGGGTAACGAGAGGAAGCATTTCTTCAAGGAAAGGGTGGCAGATGCACAGAACAGACTCCCAGTGGAGGTGGTGCGGCTAACCTGTAGGGGAATTCAAAGTACATGGGTTAGGCAGGGGAACAACCCTAGCAATAGGAAAGAGATTAAAGCTGGAGATCAAGTAGGGTCTGTGTTTTTGCAGCAGGTAGGGAAAATGGCTGACTGGGTGGGCCTAGCAGTCCTTATCTGCCATCAATTTCTATGTCTCTATCAAAACAGTTAATGAGAAGCAGCTCCAGAGAATGAGAGGGTTTTGACAGCATCTTTGCCCTATGAGCCCAGGCTTGTGAGGAGATGGCTCTGTCATCTGAATCACCCCTCCGTAATGAAGGACAGGTTGAGGACCTTAATAAGCAGCTGGCTGAAATCAGTCTAGGCCACAAACAAAAGGATATTGTAGAGTTATGTGAAAAGAAATACAGATGGCAGCTTCACTCAGACTGTAATAGTTCAGAACTGAGAGTTTAAAGATACACCTTTTTATGTATGAAAGGACCTTGATTAGCTACCCTTTGTATGGAGAACTGAAGTATGCATGTCCAGAGACTGAAAGAAATAGTAGTTCTGAATTGCATCATAGAGGATTCCCTGTGCCATTATGCATCACGTGGTCCAAGGTATGACAAAAGCACTGTGCCTGGGGCTGACTTTCTGGTGGGACTGGCAATCAGTGACTTTCTAGATGCTGACCAGCCTGCCTTTCAAAACAATTTTCTGGCACCACACCAACCTTTAAATTGCACCAAATTTCAAAGGAAAGCTGGCCAGACCATACCACAAATTTATCCAGTGATTAGCTTAACAAAGTATCACAATTTTGTGCATAACTTGTGGTTCTTCCAGAGACTGAATATGAAGAAAGAGTTTAGTTAGCCAGAGAAGAGTGTGACAGGGTTGTAGGACTCTGTTCCATTTGTTATGCAGACAGAGTTAAAAGCAGGATTTTTTGTCCTTTTCTATTCTTTCACTAGTCTGTATCTTGCCTGTCTGATTGTGCAATCAGTTTTCTTGTGGCACCTAGAAACCGCCACTTAGATGGTCCCTCAGTTTCTCCCTGTTATCTTCCTTCCTTCCTTCCTTCACTTGCTGTTTCTTTTCTTTCTTTCTCTGCCTGCTTCACTTTGTAACATAAAAAAGTGAATCCTTTCAGGAACTGGGATTAATTATTAGTGGGAGGGTTACAGCTATTTGCTAGACTTCACAGGAGAATCGCTACTTGCTGTTGGACAACCCAGAAGTCGACCCCATCTCACTGCCTGCATAGACAGATGTGGGAATGGTGGGCTCCACCTTCATGACTTTTCACTCATCATTTCACTTTTCAGTCAGATACCTGTCAGGGTGGGATTATGGTCCAGCCAGAACTGCTAGCTAGTAAAGGATATGATTACAGGTGGGAAGTCAAAGACTCCTGCCTAGATTTGACCAAACCACCCCCTACAGGAAAGGAGCGAAGTGGTTTCAGTAGGAAAATTGGATACATGTAAACCAAATAAAATTGTTTAAAGAGAACTGATAATTATAATTAATACTAACTTGTGTGCATTTCCTATTAGTGTTTCTCCCTTTCTGATATCTCAAAGAAGGAAACTGCTGACAAACAGAAGTAACTTTGGGATCAGAGAATCCTAGGGACAATCTATCCTTTTGTTTGGACTGGCTGAAATAATGGACATCACACCTCATATTCAATTAGTAACATCAGACACATTGAGCTGAAACAAGGAACTTCAATGTAAAGGACTTTTAAGGACTAAAAGCTTGTTCTGTTTTGTTTGTTTTATCTTGGACAAGGTGAAGAAAATGTGTTATCTTTTATTTTGTGATTGTGCTATAGGCAGTAGCTGTTGTACAGTATTTTGTATATTGAAGGTTTGCTCACACTAATCTAGTACCTTTTCGGTCCCCGGAGTTGTGTGGGCAGATACTAACCCTGGAGTACACCCAGCTTCAAACCGTGTGCTGCCCCCACTTCAAACTCTCTCTGTGAATGAGATTGGAAGGTTAGAGATGAGAAGAAAGATCATTTGCACATGTGAACTACAACATCCATTATACTTTCAAAGGGGTTGAACTTCAATAATGTAACCCTGCTGGCAAAACAGGATGTCCAAGATAATTGGTGAGGTTCTGAAGTACGTTCTAGCAAACACACAAGCCAAAAATCAGGATGCCTGATCTATTAGAACAAAGTTTTTATTTTTAAAACACAGCCGATTCCCAGCCTGACATGTTTCAAGTAACCTCCTATTTCAAAATTGGTGAGGTGTTAGGATTAAGAAGGCATTCAAGGATTTCAAAGTTAAACAGCTTAAGGAAACTAGTGGCAGAACCAATATTACTTGATAGTTATGGCCAATAGTTGAGTAGAGCCAAAACAATGGTGTAAAAGATTTCTGGGTCTAATAGCAGCAGCACTATGAATATAATTTAAACCCATTTCACAAGATTTGGAGGTTGGGTGTGCACATCTAATCTGCATGACACCACCACATGACCAAACCCTTATATTTAAACCTGAAAAATTATGGGAAGCTATTTCTAGGTACAGGCTTGGCTCAACAACCATCATTCACCTGAAATTGGAACTGGTAAACCTAATCAATGCCTCCTATGACCCTCCTCGCACTGGGGAATAAGGAGACTTCCATCTTATAAGGTTCAGGTGTCTTGGAGGGCATGGATGTGCTAGATTGGCTCCAGCCAAGCCGAATCAGGGGTTACTGTAACACAGGTGTTGTGGGTAGCATATCAGAGCCATGAGATTTGGATCCTCTTTGGAGATTGGAGCTTAAAAATATTCAACCTTCCGAATGGGGAGGGTGAAGCCAAGACACCTTATAATGGCATACTGATGTTACAGTGGTGAACACCTTGCTAAGAGTTCTTCTGTATAAACAAAGCCTGCTGCCTATCATACTGCCCCTGGCCACACAAGTGCTGAAGTTGCTTGTAAGTGGACTGACCTTCTGGCATCCTGTTCCTCTTCGTGTGTCCTCATCACATGGAATGCTCTAATTGTAACATTAACTACACCACCTTGCATAACAATAATTAATACTGTCAAGATAGGCCTAGAAACTCTAATGCCAGTGCAATCCCTTGACATAATGACTAATAAGTTTATACAATTTGGTAATATCCCAGTTGGGGATTTGAATGTTGATCTACCCTATTTTCATATCACTCTGTTCAATTTAATCTATGAACTGTGGAGCCTTATGCAACAAAAACTGACCAACTGGTGGCTGTAGTCCACTTCATGGATCAGGCAAAACTTAACTTCAATACCTTACTATCCCTTGGAGATGATTTTCTTATTTGTGGGTTGGCATTCATCAAAATAGGTTTTAAGGCCATTCTGATTATCCAGGAGTGTTGGTAGTCATCCTGCTTCTTTTATTGCTGCATAAGATATGCCCTCGAGACTCTGTCTCACTCTTTGACTATGTGGCTGTGGTGCATCATGTTCAATACAAACTTTTATTCTCTGACACTCTACTGTAATCACTATGTTGCCTCTCACTATGATAAGGCAATAAGGAGGGACTGTTACATGTTGGTGTCATTAATTGTAATTTCACATACAGACTGCAAACAAATATGGCTGTCAACAGTGTTCCAGTTTGTACATCTCTTCCATTTTGCATGTGCTATATAACTTGTTTCTATATGGGGTTACAGTGGAATGTACTATACATCAATGGAAATTTACAGTTTGTGGTGAAGGTTACTATGAGAGACTTTGTAAAACAATGTAGACCTTGCATGAAGAATATTTCCAAGTAGAGTGGTGTAATCAGTAGCCTTTACACTCATAGATAGGAGACAGTCTCCTTCCTGAATGAAATGAATATACTTAGAGTTTAGGTCTGAGAAAACTGAGATATGTGAACATCTACATATGTTTTATTGTAGAGTGAAATTAATTACTGTTTAATTGTTGAGTAAGTCCTGACTTAGTACTTGTGAAATGTACCAGACCACTGAGCTATGAAGACATCTACAGCTCTGACACTGACAAGTTTTGAGCAGAATAAGCTTAGTTAGGGGAAAAATATAAATACTTTCCCAATTCTTAGCTTAGGGATAACTCTTGAAAATGTATAAGGGTTAGCAGCACACAAGAAGGTAGAGGTACAGAACCTGTTTTGAACATTTTGAAGATTTCTGCCCTTGGTATGTCTTTATGCTATATATGTCATTCTATGGATATGCCTTAATAAAGGTTCTGGAGAATAATTATCACTTGGACTGGGCTGGATCCTTACATGTTCTTATTAATGTAAAGTCAATAAGGTGACACCTGTCTTTACAATAGGTTGTCTTTCAAAAGTAGAACCTTTATCACAATTGCCTCCTCACTTTTTCTTCCTTTTAAAATGTCATAACATTTAATCATGATAAAGATAGAACCTTTGTAGTGTTATTAAAAGTAAGCCAGTTGCTTTCTGAAATTTTATCACTTCCATCAGGCTTGCACTATAAATAACTGTAGACTCCCAGCCTTGCAGTTTCTTTTTATGTCAATCTTTGCTAGACATCCCTCTGTGGCCATAGAGGTGAATTTAGTCTTGCCCTGGGTATTTTGTGCTCTGCTACATTACATTTACAATTTACTACTATAAACATTATCTCGTAGACCTGAAGTAATGCTTATATGGTTAAAGAGACAGTGTTATTTTTAAACCTGATAGCAGTTCTGTATACAGTACCACAAACTACAGAAACATGCTTTATGCACAATATCATTTGTATATTTTAAGTGGCTTGAGGTTCATCATGAGAGCACATGATTCAAGACATGACTCTGTCTCTTTGTATGAGTACAGCAGTGCTCCTGTTCAGTCATTTGGGTTATGTTTACTTCCACCACTGAAAGGAGGATTTGAATAATTGATAATAAAATGTATCATTTGACAGGTAAAAATGTATTTGTTCTTTTTTTATTTATTTATCTGTGACTTATTGTAAGTTAATAGGGAAACTAAGACATCTCCATTATGCTTTGAGACATAGCACTATTTAATAAAAGTTTGCACAGCCAGAAATGCTCAGCTGTGCTCTGTGGCCATGACTCCTGAGCTTACACAAGAAGACTCTTTATACAATAAGGACACATCTCAGTGTTGCTGGAAACTTAAAATAATGTGTCTTTATATAAGCATCCCAGGAATGTTGACTAAATTTAGAACCTGTCTGCAAAATGCTGCCAAATCATGTAAAATTCAGGAAAACACAATAAACCAGAGAACTTATTATCAAAAAGAATTGATAGAAATGATTTAGATAAGTTCAGAACCTCCCAGAACCTTTACCAAACTCTGCAATAGAACTTTATCAGATCTTTTTTCAGGTTCTGATAAAGTTCTTCTGAAATCCAAAAGGTGGCTGAAGGTACTGTAGTACCACTCTAAGTTGTTTTCTTTCACTTCACTGACAGCAGCTTTTGGGTGGATAATGGTGGTTAAAGTATAGAGCTGTGTGAAAAAAATTCTGTCAGCAGAATATGCAAAAGTCAGACTTTTGCCTCTGCGAAAGTTTGAAAATCATTTTCACAAATTTCACTGAATTTCTGACTTAGAACTGTGGAATAAATGCATGAACTGTGGAGTAATGTATTAAACTGTGGAAAAATTCTGCAAAACTGATCACCATCATAGGTCAGTTCTGTGGAATTTCTTTCAGCAGTTTAATAAATTACTCTGCATCATACATTCATTCTGCATTTCAGTGATTCACTGAACTTCAGAATGAAAGTTGCATATCGCTGGCTCTGTATTAATTTAATATGTTTCTCTGTTGTCCAGTGCACCCCCACCTCCAATTGCTGACCTGGTAATAATTTAATAATATGTTTCTCAGTTGCCTAGTGGCACCCCAACCCTCAGTTGCTCACAGCTGTTAAGTCCCATTTATGTCCTTGGCATCTAGTGGACCCCCCAGCACTGGGTTGGGTACACCAATCTGTCATCCCTCTTCATAGTCATTGTTCAGGTGCCACAGGAGCTGATACGGAGACTAGCACAGCCCTCCTCTCAACTCCTCAGCTGGCCACATATATAAAGCCAGGTAGCATGCAACCTGCCTACTGTAAAGAGCCTTCCTTTACAGTAGACAAGTCATACACTCCTGTCATTACATACAGCAGCTGGCCAAGGTGGTTAGAAGAGGGCTGTGCGGTTACTGTATTAGCTCCCGCAGCACTGACCTGACTAATGACTATGGAAGAGAGGATGTCAGGTTGGTGTTCCCAACCCAGTGTGGATGATGGGGGCACTAGATGCCGGGACTTAAATGGGACTTAAAAGAGGTGAGTGATCAGAGAGTGAGGGGTGCCACTAGATACTAGGGAAACATATTATTAGATTGATACAGGTGAGTGATTGTAGGGTGGTGGTGTCACTAGACAACAGGGAAGCATGTTATTAAATTAATACTGGACCAGTGATCAGATGGTAGGAGAGTGCCACTAGATACCAGGGAAATGTATTATTAAATTAATATGGGGTGAGCAATTGGAGGGTGGCGTGCCACTGTGCACCAGGTAAGTTTCTTTTTCTATGTACCAGGAATAGTACAGAACTGATCACTGAACTGAGGAATAATCACATGAATTGCAGATTAATGTATTAGTTCCACAGCTCATGTGTTTTATGTAACACTCTATGTGTCTCTATGTAAAGGAAGGGATCAAAGCAACAGAACTAAAGAGTAAACAGGGAGCAGATGAGGCACTTTGGTCACCCTGGAGACAGGAAATGGCACCACAATCCGCATGGGGTTGTATACAGACCCCTATCTCAGGGGAGGGAATGGACAAGGAAATGATAGAAGGCATCCTTAGAATGGCAGAAAAGGAGAGATATTGTTGATGGGGACCTGACCATGCCAGATGTTAACTGGAGCACCTTTGCTGCAGGCACATCCAAGAGCAGGGTCATTCTTGATGCCCTACAAGGGCATGCCTCAGACAGCTAGTATGGGAACCCACTTGGGAGGAGCAATCTTAGACCTGGTACTCTAAATGGGGACGGAGAAAGAATCTCAGATTTAGAAGTGGGCAGCCATCTGGGAATAAGCGACCACCAAACAGTGTGGTTCATGATAAACACAGCCATACAATCAAGCCACACAAAAGCAAGAGTATTGGATTTTAGGAGGGCTGACCTTGGGAAAATGAGAGAGTGCCTCAGAAAAGCACTAGCAAACAGGTAAGAAGGAGGCGTAGGAACAATGGGGAGTAATCAAAACAGCCATCACAGAGGCAACAAGCCTTTGTGTAAAGCAAATCAACAAAACACAACAAAGGAAAAACGCTATGGTTCACAAAAAGGTGGCAGGGAAGGTTAAGGAGAAAAGGACAGCATTCAGGAAATACAAGGAAACACAGAAGGAGCAGGACAGAGAATGTTATCAATTAAAACAGAAAGAGGCAGGGAAAGCAGTCAGAATAGCAAAGGCCCAAACCGAGGAAAGGATAGCCAACTCTGTTAAGAAGGGGATAAGACCTTTAAAGGTACATTAGGAGTGAAGAAAAGACCAAAGGAGGGATACTGAGGCTTAATAAAGGGAGGAATGTGGGCAAAGGGTGACAGTGAAAAGCAGGATACTGAACGACTATTTCTGCTCAGTATTCACAAAGTAAGAGGAGGGAGGTACCTAAACCAAACAAGAGAAACACTCTGAAGATGGGGTCAATACTAGTCCATTTACAGAAGAAAGAGTTCTGAAAGAACTAATAAAATTGAAGGTGGACAAAGCAATGGGGCCTGATGGGATTCACCCAAGAATTCTAAAAGAACTAAGGGTAGAACTAGTGACACTGCTGACTACTCTCTTTAACAAATCGTGGGATGATGGGGTGGTACCTGAGGACTGGAGGAGGATGGATGTGATTCTCTTCACAAAAGTGGGAGCAGGACAGAGGCAGGAAACTACAGACCAGCTAGTTTGACCTCAGTGGTAGGAAAATGATGAAATCACTTTGAAGGAAAGAACTGTTGAGTACCTAGAGCCAGTGGGGCACAGCACCCAAGGCAGCATGGATTCATGATGGCAAGGTCATGTCAGATGAATCTAATAGATTTCTTTGACTGGGTGACCAAAGTAGTAGACCAGGGAGGGGCTGTGGACATGGCCTACCTAGATTTTGCAAGGCATTTGATACAGTCCCACACAAAAGATTAATACACAAGTTAGCCAGCCTTGGAGTGGGTCCCAAGGTGGTAGCCTGGATGAAAAATTGGCTAGACAACAGGATGCAAAGTGTAGTAGTAAACAGAGTCCATAGTGAAGAAAGGAGGGTCACTAGCAGGGTACCACATGGTTCAATACGGACCAGTCCTTTTAATGTCTTTATAAGTGACATTGCAGAGGAACTGGAAGGAAAAGTATGTCTCTTTGCAGATGACACAAAGATCTGAAACAGGGTTGATACACAAGCTGGAGTGGAAAGGATGAGAAAGGACTTTGCAAGGTTGGAGGAATGGTCAAATGTATGGCAGCTCAGATTCAATGCAAAGAAGTCCAAGGTAATGCACCTGGAAACAAAACCCAGGGGTGAGAGTACACAATGGGGTGAGATACTGACAACAGTAAAATTGGAAAGGGACCTGGGGTAATTATATCAGATGACCTAAAGGTTGGCAAACAATGTGAGAAGGCAGTAAGGAAGGCTGGGGAGATACTGGGATGCATAGGGAGAGGCATCAATAGTAGAAAACAAGAAGTTGTTATCCTCTGTACAGACAGTTGGTGAGATCCCATCTGAGTACTGTGTGCAGTTCTGGAGCCCTTTCTCTGCAAAGACATAGACAGAGTGGAGGCTGTGCAGAGGAGGGCACTGAAATGGTGCAGGTTCTGCACCAGAAGACATACGAGGAAATACTAAAGGAGCTTAATATGTATACCCTTGAGGAAAGAAGGAGAAAGGTGACATGATAGAAACTTTCAAGTACCTCAAGGAATCAACAAAGTCCAAGAGGGTAGCATCTTTCAGAAAAGAGATGTGCAAGAACAAGGGGCACAATTTGAAGATAGAGGGGATGGCTCAGAGGTAATGTGACGAAGTATTTTTCATGGAGAGGGTTGTGGATGCATGGAACAGCCTCCTGAGGAGATCGTGGAGTCAAGAACAGTGGGGAAATTTAAGAATGCATGGGACAGTCATAAGGCAGTCCTAGTGGGGGTAGGAGGAAGTAAGCTGTTGGTTAACTAGGATCTGCAGCGTATCTGTTATGTAGGAAAATGGGCAGACTAGGTGGGCCAAGCATTCCTTATCTGCCCAAATTCTATGTTTCTGTGTTTCATGTTTTACTTGGCAGTTTAGCAAGAAAATCTCCAGAGAACATGGTGAAAATTCATCAAACACTTTTGAAGATTTCTGATTTTGCTAAAGGTGGAAGTTCAGAAAATGCCATAAAAGTTGTGAAATTTCACAAAGTTCCCACTAAAGCAGAGATCACAACTTTGCCCAGCACTATTAAAATGCATTTTTGTACTTTAAAGGGTTTCAAAGTTCTTATAAGGCTTGGATACCTATTAGAACCTTTATGGTTTATAAAAACCTCTTAGAACCTCAGAATCTTTGTGGTTATCCTAACCCTATCTTAAAAACAGTGCCTATCAGTATAACCGATACCAAAAGGGAAGAACTCCCAAATGAAAAGATAAAAGCAGTAAAGTTCAACAAGCTAACTTGAACAAAAAATTTGGAGATGCCAATACCTGAGACTCATGAGATCTGAGAATATGGAAGGGTATGTAAGTAGACTACAGTTTAGTAGGAACACATGGTGCAAGTTCATGACAATTAAAATAATTTTATAATGAGTCGGCAACCTGTTTGGGAGGCAATGTAAAGAAAAGGCTGGAGCACTAGGATAATCTGCAGAGTCATTCCTGTATGTGTTTGTGGTGTAGCTGGAACAGTCTGGGTAAGCTGCTGTGTATCCAACAACTTTACAAATGTCACAAAACAAAGAATTCTGAAATAGCCAGTTCTTGTTGTAGAAAAGTTATGAAACAACATTTCGGTGTCTGATGCAAATATTGGAATGTATTTGGTAATGGATCACAGTTAAATTCTCATCAATGTCTACTTTTAGTTCACAGTTACTACATCTGTGATCTCAGAGGCAAGACTGAATAATTTACCATCAACTGAAACTTGAAATACTGGCCCTTCAGTACAACAGCAGGGTTGTCACCATGATGCCAGTAAACCAGGTCTGAAACAAGCTTAGACCATCAGGCCAGCCATGGAGGAAGCTGAGGAATCCCAGAAGTAGCTCTCCTCCTGTTGGGGTGTGTGTGTGTGTGTGTGTGTGTGTACCTCCCACTGCAATATCACCACCTGTGTAACCACAGTTGGTGGTGTAGTCAGAGACAGGCATGTTTGAATAGGAGTGCATGCAGACAATGGCACATCCTGGTATTGCACAATGGCATCACAAGCACACCACCTGGGGGAGGGAGGAAATTTCAGGGCAAAACAACTGCCTTTAGATAGGTGAAATCAGCTCACCACAGCCACAGTGGGCTGTGACTCCTCTAGCGCAGCTCTACACTTTCCCCAATACCGTGTAGCTCCATTCCATTCAGTTGCTAATCAAATACCTATAAGAAGAATGTCCATCTGTAAGGAGCTGTAGCAGGTATCCAGTCTGAGAGGGCAAAATCTATGAGGATGAAAGAACTAATGAAGCAAGATGCAAGGTTGGAGGACATACTGTGGAAGAGGTGTTGAAAAATTAGGCTAAGATACACAATATTTAATTATGATTATTTATTGCTCAGAGCTATCACTCTGTTATTTTATATTTTTATTACTTATCATACCTTGCAAAAGTATTCAGATTAAGTAAATCCTGTGCAAACTTGCCAAAGGACCTGTGCTACTGTGGTCTGAGTTTATAGGAGGGAGGAAGTAGTTTAAGACATACTGCATATAAGTATGCCAGTGTGAGGAGGAAAGAGTTAACCACTAATAAAATGGGTCTTAAAATACATGAAACAAGCCAGCTGTTGGGCAAAGGCTGTTATCGGTCCCTTCCATGGATCTCTGTTTTCAATGATGCCTAGATAAGGATGCATTCTGTAACACATGGTCCTACCAACCATAATTTCAAGAGGTACTATATGTCACTTCAGGAGACTTAAAAGGCTTTAAGCAACCTCATAAAAATAAAAGTCATACAAATACAGCAAAATATGTGCTTTTAACCAGGGACCTGTGTTTTATGTTAGGGATGTACCACAGAGAGATGGGCCTCAAGATCAGATAGCAGTCATAAGTGAAGGGGCCTCTTGAGATTAGAATGCTTTTCCAACTGAAAGCTGGTGCTGAGTCAAAGGAACAAAGGCCAATGAGACTGCTATCAAAGTATGCTGAAAAGTCCAGAAAAGAGATTTAACTTTAATAAAATGACTGAGTCTTAACTTGGGATGCATGAGATCACCTCATGAAAAAAATGCATAAGTAGCCTTGCTGTAAGACTTGAAGAGCAGGATCAATATGCTTTCTGCATGCTTTTTCTTGAGAAATACACAGACAAGGGCCTGGATTTTCAAAGGTGGTGTGAGGCTTGTGTCAAGACATGTGCCACACCACTTTATCCCATAGCTAGACCATTCCAGTTTGCCACAACTGTGTCTGATTTTTCAATTTCGGCACGGTTGTGACAGTTTACCTGCTTTACGGCATCTTGAGTCAACTTGTGCGTCATGCTGTGAAAACAGGCCCTATTGATGCAACCTAGACCATGACAAGATAGTCCAGCTTGCTAGTTGGCACAGGGATAGAAAAATCCCTTTAGACTGCCACAAGCCCAGTGTGCCATATCTTTGGCTTTCGCCTAGGACTTGCAGCAATCTGAGTATTCAGAAATCTGTCCCCAGGAGTTTGACAGCACTTCTGCCCTCAGGCACAGCAATAGAGTCAAGCCATACAAAGACAAAAGTATTGGACTTTAGGAGAGCTGACTTTGCTAAAATGGGTGAGTGCCTAAGGAATGCACTAGCAAATGGGCAGGAAGGAGGGGTGGAAGAACAATGGGAATAATAAAACTGCCATCACAGAGGTAACAAGCTTTTGTGTGAAGCAAATAAACAAAACAAAATGATGTAAGAAACCACTATGGTTCTCAAAGGAAGTGGCAGTGAAGGTTCAAGAGAAAAGAAAGCATCTAGGAAGTACAAGGAATCGTAGAAGGAGCAGGACAGAGAACTGTATCAGTTAAAACAAAAGGAGGCTGGGAAGGCAGTCAGAACAGCAAAGGCCCAAACCGAGGAAAAGATAGCCAACTCAGTTAAGAAGGGGGATAAAACCTTCTATAGGTACATCAGGGAGCAAAGGAAGACCAAGGAGGGATAGTGAGGCTTAATAAAGGGATGGAGGGTGGGCAGAAGGAGACTGTGAAAAAGCATAGATACTAAACAAATATTTTTGCTCAGTATTTACAAATGAAGAGGGGAGGTACATAAAACAAACAGTAGAAACACTGGATACAGAAGTTGATACCAGCCCATTTACAGAAGAAAGGGTTCTGAAAGAACTCTTAAAACTGAAGGTGGACCAAGCAATGGGGCCTGATGGGATTCATCCCAGAATTCTAAAAGAACTAAGGGTAGAACTAGTGACACCACTGACTCACTCTTTAACAAATCATGGGAGGATGGGGTGGTACCTGAGGACTGGAGGAGGGCAGATGTGATTCTCTTCACAAAAGTGGAGCAAGGCAGAAGCAGGAAACTACAGACCTGTTAGTTTAACCTCAGTGATAGGAAAATGATGGAATCACTTCTGAAGGAAAGAATTGTCGAGTATCTAGAGGCCAGAGGAGCACAGGACCCAGGCAGCATGGATTCACAGTGGGAAGGTCATGCCAGATGAATCTGATAGATTTCTTTGACTGGGTGACCAAAGTAATAGATGAGGGAGGGGTTGTGGACATGGCCTACCTAGACTTTAGCAAGGCATTTGACACAGTCCCACACAAAAGATTAATATACAAGTTAGCCAGCCTGGGAGTGGGTCCCAAGATGACAGCCTGGGTAAAGAATTGGCTGGAGAATAGGACACAGAGAGTAATAGTAAATGGAGTCCACTCAGAAGAAAGGAGGGTTACTAGTGGGGTACCGCAGGGTTCAGTATTAGGACGGTCCTCTTCAATGTCTTTATAAGCGACATTGCAGAAGGACTGGAAGGAAAAGTATGTCTCTTTGCAGATGACACAACGATCTGCAACAGAATTGATGCACAGGGTGGGGTGGAAAGGATGAGAAGGGACTTGGCAAGGTTAGAGGAATGGTCAAATGTATGGCAGCTTAGATTCAATGCTAAGAAGTACAAGGTAATGCACCTGGGAAACAAAACCCAGGGAAGAGTACACATTGGGGGTGAGATACTAACAACAACAAAATGGAAAGGGACCTGGGGTAGTCATATCAGATGACCTAAAAGTGGGCAAGCAATGGAGAGGGCAGCAAGGAGGGCTGGGGGATACTGGGATGCATAGGGAGAGGCATCACCAGTAGAAAACAGGAAGTTATTATCCTCTGTACAGACAGCTGGTGAGACCCCATCTGGAGTACTGTGTGCAGTTCTGGAGACCAATCTCCATAAAGACATAGACAGGATGGAAGCTGTCCAGAGGAGGGATTAAAATGGTGCAGGGTCTGAAACGGAAGATATATGAAGAGAGACGCAAAGGAGCTTTAATATATATAGCCTCGAGGAAAGGAGGAGGGGGGGATGATAGAAATGTTCAAGTACGCCAAGGGAATCAACAAAGTCCAAGACGGTATCATCTTTCAAAAAAAGTGCTCAAGAACAAGAGGGCACAATTTGAAGATGGGGGAGGCTCAGAGGTAATTTAAGGAAGTATTTTTCACAGAGAGGGTTGTGGATGCATGGAACGGCCTTCCGAGGAGGTTGTGGAGTCAAAATCAGTGGTGGAATTCAAGCATGCATGGGACAGTCATAAGGCAATTCTAGGGGTGGGGGTTGGAAGAAGTAGGCTGCTGGTTAACTAGGATCTGCAGCTTATCCAGTAGGTAGGAAATGGGCAGACTGGGTGGGCCAAGTGGTCCTTATCTCGTCACAAATTCTATGTTTCTATGTTTCTAGACACAGACCTTGACATCCCCTTAGAACTACATGCAGGCTGATGCTAAAGATAGGACTTCTGGACAGATTTGTAATAATGCAGTGCAATAATACAGTAAAAGAAACCTGTGGCCCTGGAACTTTGAACTTTTACTGAAATCATGAATGAATTTGGACTGATAACTGTTGCCAGCTAACAGACAATGCTTCTTAGAAGATTAAGCCAGTTTAACCTGAGAACCAGAACTTTATTAACAAAATACCTCTGGCATCTGAGAATGCAGATAATAAATGATGTTTCATGCCAGCTGAAACATTTACATATTCATAATATTTTCACTCAAAGGCATGTTCTGAGATTAGTAGTGGGGTTGGGGGAGTAGTCTAATTCTTAATGCAAACTAATGGGTATACACTATAGTCTACCACATCTGGTCATGTCTCAAAAAGATACACTGTGGTGTTACCGTTAAAGAAAAGATTTGATTACAAACTGAACCTAATTACTCCTGCTGAGGCATCAAGTGATCTCTTACTGTATCTGCCATGCACTGTATGTCTGTATAAACCCTAGTGAATTCTTACATCATCTGTAGTGTGTAGCTTAGTTAATAAATATATTAACAGCACCTTGTTTTAGTTTCTTCTGGGTAATGAATGTGTGATGTCATACATGTTAAAGAACATTATTAAACTTTGACTGTGAGTATATACATTATAGAGGCACAGTAGCACCACTATAGTTATGGTTGAGTAGGCTTTTAATGTTAAACTCCTAATTTTGCAGTTTAATACCTTTGCCCCATTCCATGGATTAGCACAAAAGTTTGCATGTGTAGTCTTGGGGACAAGATCTCTTGACATGCCAAGTTTCTTTCAGATTAGTTGAGCACATTCTGAGATCCGGATAGTGAAAAAGTGAAAATAATTTTGGGATTTTGCTGTTCTTTTGTCATCACCTAGCACCCAGATGATTTGGAAATTTGATATCAAATGTTCAGAGTAGAAATGGCTAGGTCCAGAATGGTGCCTTTCACTGGTTTGGTGAGAAAATATTAATCCATTCCAGAGCTATAAGGATTTGAAATTTCATTTTTGATCATGCGGATCTTGTTGGATCATCTAACCTGGCTTGCATTACAAGACCGGCTGGATGAGAGTGCTGGTCCCATTTTGGCATCAGCAATTCTGGCTGGGTACTCAGTGATACACTGCCTGAGGATGGATCATAGGGGTGAGGGTGTGGCCATCTGTTTTATATTGGAACTGAACCTGATGGAGGTACCAGTGGGAGCTACCAACTCCTTGAATGTATTTTGGGTGAGGGGTGGGGTGCAGGATTCTTCTCATCTACCGTCCACCATGAGATGGGAATATTTTCCTGTGGGAAGTTGAGACTTCATTGTCAACCTGACATTGGGATCCCCAGATGGCTGAACCTGGGGATTTCAATGCTTAGGTCGAAGATGAACTCTCACAGTTTGGACAGGACTTCTCCAGTTAATGAATTCACTGGGCTCCACAAGTTATTTCCTCCTCAACCCATATTGGTGGACATTCATTGGACTTGGTGTTTCTCCTGGGGATGGAGATATCCTACTTGGTGGTGGAACTAGTCAGGTGGCCTGACCATCATACCATTGGTTCTAGTTTTGTGGCCCCCAATAGGTCTGTCCTTATGGAGATGGTCCGTACCACCTTTGAGGGGTGTGTCCCTGATGGTCTGATGGCATTGCAGGACCTATCGGGTATACCGAGTGAATGCATGGGTCCAGGGATCTGGTGCTAGTCTATAATAACTCCATGACAGAAGCCCTAGATTCCATTTCACCTGTTCGTGTTCATCTCCTCACTTTTGCCCCAGGTCTCCCTGGTTTGATGAGGCCTTGATGGAGTTGAGGAGAATGGGACAAAGGTTGAGAGGCACTGGTGGAGGTCTGGCCTAGAGTGTGACAGACTTGGTTTGATGGACCACTATGGTGTCAATTAGCAATTACCTGTAAGAAGGCAGAATTCCTGTCCAGGGCAATTTGCTGCACAGAATCAACCAGCTCAGCTTTACTGGACTGTGGACAGATTGTGCAATCCACTCTGTCTCCAGCTTGAAATGCTTTTCACAAGAATGTTGTGAGGAGATTGCTCAATTCTTCGCGTGATAAGGCTGCTACAATCAGGTCTAGTGTCCACCTGACTCTCTGTCAAGGGAGTTATGGTGGTCAGCAGAGATGTCAGACACTGAGTTTGTGTGGTGTGACTTGGCCAGCCCACAATCAATGATATTATGATGCTTATTCAGTCATTGCGTCCGACCAACGGTAGTTTGGACCTGGGCCTGACGCACCTTTTATACGCTGTGTGGATAAAATTGGTCTGGTCCTTGCTGAGATAGTCTCGATGTCCTTGGAGAGGGGATTTTCCAGATCCCTGAAGGAGGCTGTGGTTCGTCCCTCTTAAGAAGCCCTCCTTGGACCCTGACTGTCTGGCTAACTACAGGCCTGTCTCTAACCTTTCCTTTGTGGGTAAGGTTATTGAGAAGGTGGTGGCATCACAGCTGAATGACCATTTGGCCAGCCACTATGTCTATGATTCTCTCCAGTCCGGATTTAGGAAGAGACATAGTACCGAGATAGCCTTTGTCCGGGTGCTAAATGACCTCCTAATAGCGAGAGATCAAAAGACCCATTCCATCTTGGTCCTTCTAGATCTCTCTGTGGCATTTGACACCTTGGACCATGGTGTGCTGTTGAAACACCTGTAGTTCACCTGTGGACTTTCCGGGATGGTCCTCAGATGGTTTCGATCATTCCTCGAGGTAGGACTCAGAGGGTGGCGTCTGTTTTTTTATTCAGCTCCATTCTCCTTATCCTGTGAGGTGTCCACAGGGCTCCATCCTGGTGCCCATGTTGTTTGCAGTGTATATGCTGCATTTAGGGTGATTATTAGGTGGTACAGCTTGAGTTTTCACTGCTATGCAGATGATACTCAGCTGTACATGTCCATTGTGTCTGGCCACGATGATGCTGTCTCAGTCTTTAATAGCTGTCTAGCCAAGATCCAGGACTGGATGAATGTGAGCTGGCTGTGGTTAAACCTAGAGAAAACTGAGGTGTTGGTTGTGGACCCAGGTATTTGACAGGAGGGTGTTGGCAGGATTCCCATCAGGCCTATGGCTTGGAGGTGTCCAGCTAACTACCTCAGACCAGGTGCAGCACCTGGACATT
This sequence comes from Neoceratodus forsteri, assembly GCA_016271365.2. Lineage (NCBI taxonomy): Eukaryota > Metazoa > Chordata > Ceratodontiformes > Ceratodontidae > Neoceratodus > Neoceratodus forsteri. The sequence goes on from CM057458.1 coordinate 564,269,419, forward strand.
ATGTGATGACTGCCTGACCCTAAAATTGCAGGTGTCGGCGGTTGTCAAACCATTTTTACCATCTGAGGAATATCGTCTGCAAAGCACCTGGTGCCTCCCGATGATCTTCCAACTTTGGTCCACGAATTTGTTACCTCCGCCTTGACTACTGCAATGCCCTGTACCTTGGGCTACCAGGGGTTGATATCTGTCACTTGCAGCTGGTGCAGAATGCGACAGCCAGGCTTTTGACTGGTACCTCTAGGACCAGTCATATAATGCCTGTGCTCGGGGGACTGCACTGGCTGCCAATACAGTGGCAGATCACCTTCAAGGTCAGTTTGCTGACCTACAAGGCTCTACACGATCAGGGACCCAGATATCTGCAAGATCTCCTTCATCCCTACTGTCCCTCCGCCTCTCCGATCCAACGACAATTGATTTCTAGAGATTCTCAGGGTCTGTTTACAAACATCTGGAGCAAGGTCATTTAGTTTTATGGCCCTGACTCTGTGGAATTCTCTACCTCCTCAGGTCGAGATTGCCTGACCATCCAAAGCCTTAAAACTGCACTGAAATGTATATTTTAAGCCTGACATTTTTGGATTTTAAAGCTGCTGTTGTATTTATTTTTAAATGTGTGTTGTTATTTATTAATCTGTTTGATTGCTCTTGTATCAGGCGCCTTGGTTTTAGAAAGGTGCCTTTTTAAATAAAGAATTGATTGATTGATCGAATAGCTGTTTCACACAAAAAATAATTTGGCCATATGAAAAGGATTTTGTTTCATATGGGGGGTAATCTTGTTTGTGAGAAAAAATATTTTTTGTATGGCTGCCATCTTGTTTCCTCCCCAATTTTTTTTCAAAACCCATAGAAATCATATCATGGAAAGACACCAATACATGTATCTTGCTAATCAGGACCCAATTAGCTGGATTCTGCAGTTAGTTTTTGAAAAAAAAAGGACCAGAAATATGTTTTACCAAATCTCTTGGCTTTCCTCCCTTCAGGTTACCTGACACCTTCCTTTAATTTTATATTTTATATATTTGGCAGCACTGGGGTGTCCACTCCCAGTGCTGCTGAAGATCATCATAGCCCATCAGCAATCTGACAGCTCCTCGACACACACACACACACACACACACACACACACACACACACTTACCTTAGAGAAATCACCTTTTGGGCAGGATTTGAACATTTTCTCTGCCATTGTTCATGAGGTGGGGTCATAAGAAGACTATGTTGAAAATTTGGGGTAAAAATATTAATACATCCAAAAGAGCATAGGAACCAAAAGTGACCACTCACCAACAACTCTTAGAATAAAATAATTTTTATTCCATGCCATACAAACACCCCAGAACCACCAACATTTTGGGTCTCCACAGTACCCCATCCTCAGGGTGGAGGGTAGTGTTTCTAAATTCAAATTAAAAATTAAGCATTCAGTATTTTTATTTATCTTATTACAACAGAAATACTATATAACCAGTTCTGTTAAAGACTGTACCGACCACATACCTTATAGTTTATTACTCATTTTCTTAATGTCTTTTATGTATTTGTTACATTTTCTAATGTTCTAAGACAAACTTGAGGTGGAAGGCATGACATTAAATATTTTTTACTCTAAGATTTAAGTGGTTGAGTTGTCACTTTTGGTTCCTATGTACTTTTGGACATTGTGGCACTCATAGAAACAGACTACTCCCTTATGTTGAGTTTATTTTTGTCTAGGGTATATCTGGATGTGAGGTTTACTAAAAATATTTATAAACAACAAAGTTATGAGTGCACATTGAAATTTTTCAATGTATGCTCATACCTTTAAATAATTTTCAGTATTCTGAACCCTACTTTTCAACACAGCCATTTTTCACAGCACCTCATGGATGTGACAGCTGTCATCTTTGTAACCTGGTCAAAACATGTTTCCACACGTGTGGCACAAAATGATGTTTTTGTTGGGATCTGAGAATTTTCACCTACTGGGTTCATAAGGTGGGGTAAATACACAGCTACAGTATATTGAAAACTTGGGATCAAAGTATTAAAAACAGCAAAGTTATGAGCATACTTTGGAATTTTGTACACTTGCTCACAAATTCAGTAACTTTCAATATTTTTGATCCATATTTTCAAAATAGCTGTTTTTCACACCACCTCATGAATATGACAACTGGGACAAAATGATGTTTTGGTGGAGATTTGAACATTTTCAAATACAGAGGTCATGACGTGGAGTTATTAGAAAGCTATGTTGAAAACTGGTGTATAAAATATGGTACAATTACCAAGTTATGATTAAATGTTGAAATACTTCTTGTGATTCTGCAACCTGATAGACTACAAATTTGGACCCAATGCATCTACATCTGTAGTCACATGAAAGCACAAGGCCCTAAGCTCACACCCAGATGGAATCCTCACTTGGTGCAGTGCCCAGAGGTCCATGCACATCTGTATCTGTAGATACATGGAAGTGGAGGGCCCAGATGTTCCTTTGCTTCTGCATCTTGATCGACTTCACATTTGGCACATGGCTCAAAGGGTCCTGCATGTCTGCATCTGTAGATGTACAGAACCACAGGGCCTGAGGGCCCTGTGCTTCTCAGCCAGATGGTTTTGTTCATGCAGGTCCTAGAGGACCTCTCTGAATGAGGATACAACTCCACTATCTCAAAAAGAAAGGAAATTCATTATAAAAACTGTGTTCATACCAGTTAGGGTTCAACATAAAGCAGCAAAATTACAGCAATATGGTGTTAGGGTATCCAACCCTAACTCCTCATCTCCCAAGGTGCCTTGAACAGTGTGTGTGAGTACCTCTTCCTGCAGAGTCACAGATCCATGGGGACTTCTGTCTGCAGAGCATGCTGTACAGCATACACACATAGATGTGACTGCATCAAGCACATGCCCCTGTGGGGCCTGTTAGCTGCCACAGATAGAAATCCACAAAGGTAGCACATCAGTGTTACTGTATTTGTGTCATCTGGAAACAGTTGTATGTCTTTGTCTTACCTGATGATGACTGTCTGTGTTTTTGTATTGCCATATATTTTTGCTGCTTGAGGGGGTGGGGTAGGGTTGGAAACCCTAACACCACAGTTCCCTACTTTTGCTGCTTTAAGTTGAGCTCTAACTGGTGAATTTACACAGGGTTTTTTGCAGGAATATATATGTATGCCATATTAATAAGAATAGTGTACTGCCAGTCAAAAGAAAATATTTTGACTGATGGTTCCAGTCCAGAGTTATGACAGAGGAGCTACACAATGGGACATAAGGACAGTGTGATAGTAGGAGTTCTAAAGGATAGATCACAAGGAGAAAAGCATGCCAAAGAGAAAATTTGGAAGGAAGAGGCACCAGTGTGATGAAGCCACACACATCACTTTGTCTTATCAGGTACAGGCTGATCTCCAGTCAGCTTTTGTAGTCCAAAATTATACACATAGGCACAATTTATTAACCAACCCTAGCAGTTATGTGTTGTGTGTTCTGATATTTGTCACGTGCCTCTGCATCTGCATTTTCAGAATAGTGTGGTATACACTATATGACACAAAGGAATGTTCATTTTTAAATTTATTTACTGAAAACTTTGGAGATTACCTCTGAGCATGAGTGTTCATTTACAAAGGTTTCATGTCAAATAAATAGTCACATAAACATTACAAGTACAATAAGCAGTGTCAATAAGAATGTCAGTGTATAGCACTTGGACAGCTTAATACAGTAGATCTATACCATTAGTGGTATAATGTGAAGTAGAAGGATTTATGCATGCTAACCCTTAGTGAAAAACTGCATAAGCAGCCCTTTGAAAGGAGAAAGTTAAGTGTAAAAAAAGAAAGCATTGTCTTGTACAAAGATTGGTTAACATGTACAGTAGAATAGCATGCCAGGTGAGTCTGTGAAAGCTAACACATTGCTAAGATTTACAGCAGGACTAGACAGATTCCTGATAGAGAACAACACTATAGGATTGCACAGCATGAATAGGGGTAGAATTCTGGCTGAAAAGCTTGGATTTTTAAAACCAGAAAAATAAAACCAGAAGATAAACTACAGCTTACAGTAGGTAAATCAAATAATACTGCTGGCCACAGACTACAGACTATAGAAAAATATTGGAAATGAAATAAATTAATGAATTGACATTTATTTATTTATTTATTTTTATTTATTGAAGTCTCAGATTACAACCTTTGAGCTACCAGCTCATTACAAAGGTTCCACGTCAGGAAGAAAAATACAAATGTACAATCATAAAACACAGTGTAACAAAGACCATAAACAATGTCAGTAGTACTATGACTTAACAGCGTACCTGGGATAGGAAGTGTACCTTGACACCCAGACAGAGTCAGAGCTGAAGCAGAAGTAAGAACGAGAGGGGGTGGAGGAGGGGGAGGTTATAGAGTGAAAGGGAGGTGGAATAGAATAGGTGTTCAGCAAGCGGGAACCTCTGACTTGAGCTCACCTTGTCAGGAAGATGTGGGTTGGGGTGGAAGGACAGGGGATAAGAAAACGGGTAGGGGCATAGGCCCTAGAGAAAAGAGGGGTAGTGGGACTAGGACAGGGGTGGGGAAGGGTATGTAGAGGATGGTGGTAGGGTGGGAGTAGCAGGGAAGTAGCAGATTGGGTGAGTAGCATAAGTGCACAATTGGTGGGTAGTCAAACATTAAACTTAAAAAAAAGACAAAAAACAAACAAAAAAAAAAAAAGAGATAGTATTTCAGGCTTAAGCATAGTATAGACATAATGTATAGACCAGATTCTAAAACAGTATACATCAATTAACAAGCAAACAAAAAAACAGGAAAGGAAAGGAAGCCCAAGAGCTCTTCATAAGAGCATACCCAACTAAGGACAGTAATCTAACCATGAATTGAAAGATGAGAGCAGTAGAAGCCATATGTGGGTAGTTAGGGAACAAGCTTCAAAAGAATAGCTGGAAAGATTATTTCATACTGTATATAATATGGTAAACTTGTGAATAGGCGTTCATGTAATGTGGTATAATTTAGAGCTACTGTACGAAACATCTCGAGTCTGAATTTTTAATTTCGACCATCAAGCCCTTAATGTCTAAATGGTTTGGTTTAGTTTGACTTGATTCCACAACCCCAGTTAAACAACTGTGCCATGTATTAAATATAGAAAATGTATGCAGAGTTGAGCTGTGTAAGATTTTTACATCTTCAAGATGTGTGGCACTCAAACTCAAAGAGCAATGCTCAAGGGATTTAACTAGCCATCACACACTGAGGGTGTGTGAAAACAATAAGTACCTGAAATCCCAATTACACCTACTTAATTGTAATTAATTGTTAGCTCCACTGTTTCACCCACAAAATCAGCTGGCTGCATTTACTGTTTTCCTTCAAAACAGACAGTTTTACAGTATATGTGTACTTTGTTTTATTATGGAAACAAGAAGTACATGCTACTTAAAAGTCACAATTTATAACTCACTTTTCAAGCAGGAAAATACAAAGTCATTTATAAAACTGAAAATGTACAACTCTTGTTTAAGAATATGGAGGACGCAGTTTTAAAATTGGCGTCTTTTATTCAACAGCTGCTCATGACTACTCACGTAGTGAGTCACCTCACAGTTATGAAGAAACATGAAGTAAGTGGAAAGCAATTAACAAATAAGGTTACATTTGAAAAAGGAAAAAGTTCAGTTCTTTTCAGAAGCATAGATTGTTACTTTCAACATTATGATAATACATGGAAAACCCCATATTATAGCAGGTCATATGTACTATGGCACAAATCTGTGTAGTGTGGAATTTGAAATTAACTGACCAGTTGATGAAGTCATCACCCAGTAATTATATTTGTATTTGTTTTCATTATTTGCTAGAGGTTTGCAAGTAAAACAAATTAAACTGTTTATTCAGGGTTCAGTCATTGTTACAGCCTTATGATACCAGTTTCTCTATGACACCAGTTCCCTGTGATATCAGTGGCCCTATGATGCCAGTACCCCTATGATAACTGTACCTGATATTTTGCAGCCATACTGTATGTAGCCACTTTTTATGTAACTGTACCAATGACTGAAATCTGAATAAACTGTATGAATGTGAAACTGTTTTAGTGACTAATATTACCCAATAATTAATATTTTAATCACTCTAAAGGAGCACTTCAGAGTAAGGAGGTCACATGATTCCTGGCTCCACTTCTGGGTGGGAACTCAGCCTTTTCCACTTTGCACCTGTATACTAGAACTCCTTACCTACAATATTTGTCTCACCTCTACCTCACCTCAAAAAGATTCTGATAATTGTAATGATCTTGCATATGGCAACCTTGGATTTGTACATAAAAATATATTTTAATGCACCAGCCTGGTGGCATTGAGGGCTGAAGAGCTGGATGCCACAACTCATGCCATGCTGGTGACCTGGGTCCAGGAGGAAGCTTGGGCCACAGGTGGTCGGAAGGGAGGGAGAGGATTGAGTGTCCAATGTCGGATCTCCTCCTGGGGATTGTGGGTGGGTGCATCATCCCACTCCTGGACTGTCCTCTGGTGGATGAACATGGGCAGTGCCAGAGTCAGGAGGCAAGCGTAGCTTTCATGATGTGCCTTAAGCTTTCCTTGCCTACAAGGGAGGGTCAAGAAAATGTGGGAAAAAGACAGCTGATGGCTCTATGAAAACCCTCCAGCATGCCATTGCTGCCACCCTAGGACTGCCTTAAATTGCCCTTCCTGATATGTGTCTCAGGAGGAGGGGAGGACAGCCCTCTCCTTCCATCCCACCACAGGGTGTAATCCATGGGGAATAAGGGCTCAGGAGTATTGGGGGCACTGGTCAGGAGCCTGGAAGAGGGCAGATGCCTGCCCACAGAGCCAAGGAGGATAAATAAAGTAAAAAAATAGATTTTATTATCCTTGCACAATACAAGTAATAGGCAAATAAGAATATACGGCATAAATATCAAGTCCAATAAATATTGCACAAAGCAAAATAAATATAAAGCATCAGCTTGCAAAAGAAAAACAAACAAAGTAAACAAAAGCAATCAGGAACAATATGCAATCTTAGTCACTTTTGTAAATAACGTATTCATGAACAGATACTTAAAAGTTTCTTTGCATTTAATAACTTTTGGTATAGATTTTAAGACATAATTTTGTAGGTATTTCAATAAACTTCTTTGCATAGATTTTAAGCATGTCTTTATATACCCATATTCTAATATATTACAATTATTTCCTCAGGCAACCACCCTGGCTAAGTTAAAGTAAAATATTATAACAAAATATTTAAGCAATACTCAGATATTTGGCTGCAGAATTTGTTTTTCTTCTTAATTTCAGAATATTGGTGATAGACCATCTTTTCCTTCCTGGCAAATGTCCCTTTTTGATCCTTCTGGTCTCTGGCTCAACTCCCACAAGCGGTTACTTGAAATCTCTTATGGGTGTGGATGCATGAAGGTAAATCAGTTTCTTTTGCTGCAAATGCAGAAAGGAAGACTTGTTTTCTTCTAGCTCAAACACAGATAGACAAAGATTTGGCAGGAATTTTGTTTTCAGCCAAAAAAAACAGACTTAGCCAATACAGGTTCACTCAGCATCGAGATTAAAAGGTTCTGTCTTCCACAAAATGGCTGATTCTTTTATACTATTTTACCAGAGCATCATCATGACATCATATCCTGCAAAATGTGTCAGCTTTGTTTGGATCATGTAAATGAGGTGGGTATGGCTAGTCTCTTCTTCATAGGACACACTCATCCCTGTACATGTTCACTTTTTAAGACCAAAGTAATTTTTTCTTCTAGTATTTGAGTGCAACCATATATAGTCTTGAAACAAACATCTTTGAACTCAGCTCATTAAATACCACATTTTCATGTGTTTTATGTCTGTAAAGCAAATAGTTCATGAGATAAGTTAATGAAGGATATAAACATTGTTTACAAGTAAACTATCTTTAACAAAAATCAGTTGCTTACAGTGTTTCCCATGTTTTGAGCTTCAAATGATATATCTTTCATTCAAATCAGCCTCCAGGAAATCCATCAGAAGTCCTGAAATCCTTCCTGAACATGATTCTCTTTCTTCTCTTTTGTTTCTGAGGCATGGTCAATAATTCATTCAATCACACGTGCTTTCCCAACAGCTCTAACAAAACTTTAAACCAACATAACTTGATATTGCAACCATTTGCATACATAAAAGTTATATTTTGGAGGTCTCATAAGGTAAGCTCTCATACAAGATCAAAACTAAATGAATACCAGTGAGTTATCTGAGAGTAAGTTATCTCCTAAACTCTTGGCAGAGGACGTATTTGTAAATGAAATGTTTCACCAATTGCATTCTTGAATTTTAGTCCTTCAGTACTTCAAAATATCAGCTACCAGATCCTGTTGTTTGTATTTCAGCATCCTTATTTTTTATCTTGTGGTAAACAACTTCTCTGTTCAATAGTAAAATATGCATTGAAGGTTTTTTTCTTCTACACTAGACAACAGTGCCTGGTGGTGCCAGTGTAGATGTCACTGGTATTTATTTATTTTTATTTATTTGTTCTAGGATTACAAATACCTTTGAGCCGAGGCTCTTTACAAAGGTTCCACGTCATTGGTACAATTGAGACAAACATAAGCAAAGATAACAGTTTATAAAATTAAAAAAACACATAGTCTTGTAGAAGGAAAAGAGCAATAAGGTGAAACTTTGGGAGGGAAAGGAGGAGGCGAAATCAGGGAGACTAAGTGGATGGGAGAAAAGGGAGGTAAGTGGGTGGAAACAGAGAGAGGAGGAGAGGTGGAAGGCAGGTAAGAATATAGGTAGTGCAGGTCGGTGGCATTTGTCATGGGCCAGCAGGGAGGTGAAGATAGGAGGGGTGCTGACAAAGTGCAGGAGTAGATGTGGATCCAAAGGGCATCTTCAGCTATGAAACCAAAAGACATGTTTAGCCACAGCAGTCACAGAGGTTGGAGACAGTGAGTGTTAAGCGGGCTGAGCCTTAAAGTGCTGAGTGATAGTGAGGATGAGATGTCACTGGGAAGACCATTGTACCAACTAGTGGCCGGTAAGCAAAGGATCTTTGGCCTTGTGTTGTGCGGCAATGTGGGATTTACAGAAGCTGAGGTTTCAATCCTCTGGTATGGCGGGTGTGGATTCTCGGCTGTATGAGAGTACAGACTCAGGGGCAAGGCCCAGCAAGATTTTCTTAGTAGTAATACAAGTTTGGTGTTTTATTTGATTGGCAAGTTCAACCATCCAGTTTGAGAATAGAGTCACAGGTGTGAGTTAGGTGTTGGGAGCCAGTGACAAGTTGACAGGCCTTGCTGAGGCGGTGGATATACGTTTGAGTGCTGTGGTTGTAGCAGAGCGTAAATGATAATGCCATAATCAATGATGGATATGATGGCACTCTGGACAGCAACAGTAGGGCTTTGCAGTCAGGTGTTTCCTATGATGGAACAGCAGGCCTAGCTGGGAGTTAGCGGCTTTGTGACATGGTCGATGTGGGCACTGTAGGAGAGGTGAGGGTCAAGGTGATCCCAAGGTATTTAAAGTTTTTGACCTGTTCCAGTGTGGCACCTTGTCTGGTGATAACGGAGAGTTGGAAGTGCTTATGTTTATTATGGAGCTGCTGAAGATCATGGCCCTGTTTTTTTTGATTAAGGATCAGTTTGTGCTTTGTGAACCAATTCTCAACTGAGGAGAAGCTGAGTTGAAAATTTTCTTGCAATTTCTTGGTCCTGGTGTGTGGCAAGGATTACTGCATCATCGGCATACAGGGTGATATGTGCAGTGCAGGAGTCCAGTAGGGTGTTAAGGAACAAGCTGAAGAGTAGGGGCCCAGTATTGAACCCTGGAGGACTCCAGAGAGGACAGGTTTGGAATCAGAGTGCACATCCCCGATTTTTACATGCTGGGAGCAGTTTTGAAGATACTTTTTGAACCAAGGGATTGAATCGTTGGAGAGACCAGCATTTTTTAGTTGGCTTAGCAGGAGGGAGTGGTTGACAGTATCGAAGACTTTGGTCAGGTTGATGAAAATAGCACTAGTTAGTTGTCGATTGTTGAGGGAGCTGTGAATGGAGCCAGTGAATTCGAGTAAGGCAGAGGATGTGCTATGACCTTTTCTAAAGCCATGTTGCTGTTTACAGAGGACATTATAATTGTCCAGATGCTCGGTAAGTTGGTCCGCTACTATCCGCTCCAGTGCCTTTGATAGGGAGGCAGAATGAAGATAGGGCAGAAGTTCACATGGTCAGTCTTATCACCACTTTTGTGAATTGGGGTAACAGTGGCCATTTTCCATTTGTCTGGGAATTGGCTAAGGGAAAGAGAGAGATTAAAGATCTTGGTGAGGGGCCCAAGTACCTCGTCAAGCATTAGAGACCAGTAGCTTGAGGTCAAGTGTATCATTGCTTGTTCTAGATTTGTTGATGGCTTTGGCAAAGTAGTTTCAGACTTGATGTTTCTTTAGTGCTTTAAAGTAGAAAGGTGGGTGGCAGGCATGGGTGGAGGAGTTGGGGTGGTGGGAGTTGACACATCTTGGAAGAAGTCAGAGGAAGAACACTGCTAAGGTCAGTGAAAGTGATGTTCAAAGTGTTTGCAATAGTTTTAGGGTTGAGTGTAGTGTGCCCATTAACGTTGAGTATGTTCGGTGAAGATTTTGACTGCTTCCAGTGACATCTTTAATGTTTTCAGAAATCCCTTGCATTTCCCAGGAGTTAGTGAGGGCATTTTCCTAGTAGTCAGATTTCTGTTGCTGAATGGATTTGGTGCAGTCGTTCCATGCACGTTTATAATTCTGGAAGTCAAGTTGCTTACCAGAGTTTCTAGCCAGTTCCCAGAGGTGGTCCCTGGATTTAAGTTTTTTAGGAGGTCTCCTGAGAGCCAAGGGTTACTGAGTGATTTAACTTACACTTTTTGAGGGGAGCAAATTTATTACAGGCTTCATTGAAAATGTGAATAAATTGCTCCAGTGCAGTATTAGTATCTGTTGCCTTGAAGATGGGGACCAGTCCTGCAGGACGGAGGTGCAATTTGAGGTGGAGTAGCTGGCCACAGGGTAGGACTCTGCTGGTGATGATTTTTGAGGGGCTTATAGAATTTATTTGACCAGGTACAGCTGATGGGAGAGTGGTCACTGAGTGAGTCAGGGAGGACTGAGGTTTTCATGATCCGAGAGGGTGACTGGTTAGGTTCCAGTCAAGTAGATTGCAGGTCCCAGTTCTGTAGTTCTTTCTGGTTGAATAATCAACCATTTGAGTCAGGTTAGCTGATATAACGGAGTCCTTAAATGACCTACCTTCAGCTGAGAGCCAATTAATGTTAAAGTCTCCAAGAAGGATGATTTCATAGTCTGATGGGTGGGATTTGACAAAGTCAAGGACAGCGGTTAGACCAGGTCCCTGTTCCTTAGGAGGTATATAAACAGTGACAACTGTTAGGGCCTTATTGTGGGCACCTAATAGGAGTCTGATGGGAAGAATCTGAGCAGGAGTTGCTGGAAGATTGGAATCAATGGGGTGTCCTTGGAAAGTGTCTTTCACATATAAGGTACACCTCCACCTCTTGGACTTATGGTTTGTTTTGGTTGGCGTTGTTTGGTCCAGGGTTGGGGTGAATAGTCACTGATAGCAGCAGGAGGAGGAGCACAAGTTTCAGGGTGCATAGGTGGAGCTGAGTCAGAGAGAGGTTGCTTTTTGTTTGAACAGTAGTATGCCAGGTTGTAATGTCAAAATGCAACATTGGAATAGTTGTACATGATGTGGCTAGATGTACCTGAGGCTCACACATGAGCAGGGACAGATCAATTTCGGTGGTGTGCCTCCAGAGGGAGGATTTGCCCCATTGCCAAATGATGTAAAATAATGAAATCCACAGGAAAAAGACCAATAAACTGTTTGATCTACAGTAACAAGACAAAGGATGTGTTAAATTCCTGGAACACTGGCCTGGGGCATATGTAGGAAGTTAAAACCCTTTGTCAGTGTCTTCCCTTTGTTTAAATAGTTGTGAATGGTTCTCAAAGACATGCAGATCCCTTTAGCAACAAGGTAGATGGAAATGTGGATTCAGTTTGCACTCCCCAGGTCAGAGCTTGCAGAATTTCTTAGCTGTACTTACTTTGATTGTGATGGCTTCCAAAAAGTTGATTTATAATGAGAATCCCAATATCGGCTGGTGATGTTTTCCAGTTTCTTAGTCCAGGAAACTTTCATAGATCTCATATCCAAGAATGGTCTAGTTCCTCCAAGCCGAAACACATGAAAATCCACAGAACTAAACTACTGATAGAGACAAACACAAACACCCAGCCACGCAGCCCAAGTAGTCGGAGCTTGTCAGTTGCTATGGCTCCCTTATCAGCATGGTCCTTTTCAGACAGAATCTCGGAGACCTCTTTATGGATGGCACTGTTAAGGAGAGTTTGATTTTTTAAGTCCCATCAAGCCAGTTTTAAAGCCAGTTTGAAACCTTTTTTTTCTTTAGGAAACACCCCTCTTTGAAATTGTTAAACTAGTTATCTTAGTACTGCACCCCACAGATATACCATAACAAAATATTACAACTAAATATTATAAAATTAAATAAATAATACAATTATTATAAAATAGTTTTGCAATTTATGATTTGTTCCCACAATGTCATGATCTGAAAGAAGACAGTAGACAAATCACTTACCAAAAATACATACTTTTATTTTGGCTTTTCAAGGTCAAATACAATATATGTATGGTATTATGCTTTATAATTGATGTACCGTGTGGCAGACTTGGAAAAGGAAAGGATTTACTAACCCTGTGTAACAAACAATCTTGCAATAAAGATTCATTAAAAAAGAATTATATTGATTGCAATTACCCCATGTAACAAAAAATAAGAACAGCATAGAACAAAAAACTCTCCCTCTCACTTCCAAAAGCTGTGTCAAAACATTTGTCTGACACCAGAAATATCAGTTTGCCCTTCACAACAGCATAAGCTATTTTTCTGCTTCATTAAACAAAGGAAGAAAATGGAAAAGACAGAATATTGAGTAATATAATATGCATTGTAGCCCATGCGGTCTTGTAGGTATGTGCACACATACAGTAATTAGCTTTAAAACACACATCTATGTAAATGTGTGCATACTCATATTTTGACATTTTTATTCCACTTCCTTGCTTATGAGCCACCTGCAGTGTCATAGTGAAAATAATTAGAGGAATCAGGGACCAGGTGTACTTTCTCTTCTTTTTCCACTTAGGATCTGTGATCTTCATGGTGTACTCTTATCCTACTGTCAAAACAACCAATAAATGTGAAGTCATTCCACACATGAACAAAACAAACTGTAGTTAAGCTTTTGAACCATTGTAACTTCCACTTACTCCTTTCATCATTTTGTTTCCTTCATTCCTCTCCACAGTAAGTCTCAAGAAAACATGCATAAACGTGTTACCAAAACCTATTTCCATATTTGAAGTTGTGGGTAAAGTTGAAAATTACAAGTTTGAATTCCATTAAGAATACTCTTGACATTTTGCATTTGGCAGATCACTTAATGCCAGTAACACCTCACTCCCTGATGCTGGGTCCTACCCCTCAACAAATGAGCAGAACAGTTCAGGGCAACATTGTTTAAGTTATTTATGATCGTGTATAAAATGTGGCCCTGAGCTCAAACACAACCAGGGTAGCAAATATATTTTTCAAACAGTAGCTAAGAGGTTGGTAGCCAGCTTTTTACTATAAGTCATAGAGCACCTCTGAATAGCTACAATACAAAATTACTTGATTGTTCAAGAAGACTTTTAGTTTTGCAGGAAACATTAAGTGTGCGTTAATCACTTCTTTCCATTGAATCTGTTGGACTGGTCCATACTTTTCCTGAGCAACCAAAGATCTTTGGAGAAAAATCTTGTTTTATGTAGATTTCTCTTCTTTGTATTTAAAGTCTTTTTTGCTTGAAATGTTTGTAAAGTTCTTGTTTTACCCTCTGAGGTTAGACATTTTATTTTAGTGTATGGTGGAATGCTGTTCTGCATGAAATCCATGCCTGGAACAGCGTTGTTGTGCTGCACTCGGTGCGTCACGATCTTGTTGTGCTGCACTGAAATGCGTCACGGTGCAGCACAACAAGATCAGATCACGTTCGTGCATGCGCAAATTAGGCTGACCCATGGCAATGTGGGAAGCAAGTATCTGTTGACGACACACAGTAAGCCTTTTTGGCCAAAGACTTGTTCTGGGGTTCACAGAGTACTGCTTATGGTTGTCCATACACTATAAAAGATTGCTTATGAGCAACCATACACAAACAAGTCAGTTGTGAGATCTAGAGGTTTCAGTGGTAACGACCTCTCGAGCTGCGCTCTTGAGGTCTGGTTACACGAAAACCTCTCAATCACAACTGTTCTGTTTTGTATGCTTGCTCACACAACTTTTATATGGCTGGGGGCAGAATTTTGCTGCTGACCTATCTTGGAGAACCCAGCCAGTGGGCTCTGTCTATGACTGGGAGGTCTGTTTCTTCCTTGAGAAGGACAGCAAAGATAGCATGCAAATTTCAAGCAAAAAGCTGTTTTTTCCCATGCAGGCATTAGACCATAAATCCTGATGGTTTTCCTCTAGTTCTATTCTCTCAGGCTAGTAATTCAGCCTTGAAAAGCTTTTGATGAACCTTAATTTGCTTTACATCTTCAGTTAATAGATTAAACATATCTTCCAGATCTGACTGTCTTTGTTTTAACTGATAAGATTCTTTGGATTTCTTTTTAAGTTTTTGATTAGTACTGCTAGTTGCATTTTTAATGTCAGGAATGGTTTCTGGCAATTGTTTTAATTTGTCAATGTTATTTTGTAAGAAATTGATATTATATGATTAGCTGTATTATTCACTTGGGGGGTCTTCCTCATTATTCTCATGTGCAAAGTGCTGTTGGTCAGTTTGAGAGTCCTGGGGCTCAGTTTTTCAATGGGTGATATAGGGTTTGCATCAGACCTGCATCAAACCCATTTTGGTGCAGCTGTGCTAAACACATTTGCCACAACTGCACCTGATTTTAGTACATCAGCGACAGTTGTGACAGTTTTGCACTTTACAGAAGCTTGCACCAAATATTTGATGCAAGTCCCATAAAAATGGTCTGTAGAATGCTACAATTTAGATCAGGGGAGCTCACCTAATTTGCAGCATTTGGTACACAGGCGTGAAATCCCAATTGGCATCAGAAGAATGCTTGAAGCCATGTGCACCATCTGATTGGTGCACCAGGTGTTAGGACACTCTCAGGGACTCTCAAATTGAGCCTCCCATCTTCCTCCTTCTTTAAGAGGGTTCAAAATGTCTTTCTCTTTAGGTGCTGTAGTGTGATTCTCATTGGATTGACTTACCCCATCAAGTTTTATTGCTTGGATCTCTCAGCTTTATGTTTTCTCTTTTCTCCTTTCTTATCTTATAGTTTGTTCTTGTCACTTTCAGTTTGAGATTTTAGCCCCAATTTTTTTTATTGTTTATGCTCCTGCCCCCACAGCACTCACAATCTGGGGAGCCCCAGCCCCATGTGGCATTGGCGTATTAGTCCCAGCCCCCACTAGGGGCCAGGCTAGCACTGACTGCAGAAAAACCTCGCTGGAGAAGGAGAGCTATTCTCTGGATGCTCAATCCTTCTTTTCTCTGCCAACCCTGGTGGCCCATGCTCGTTCCTGAATGTGGCTGCTGGCATGGTGCGAGGTGTGTGTCCTGTGCCTCAACCCTCAGCACCACTGGGCTGTAATTTGGTCCCATTCTGGGAGGCAAGTGGCAGCCAGATCTCTCAAAGCTAATTTTATTTTGAGAAAAATGTTTTGGGATAGGTATGCTTTCATTCAGTTGTCTGTTTTTACCAGCAGAGTCAAAAACTTGCTGATTCGTTCCTGCATTATATTAAAATGTTCTCTCTGCTGTGATAAGTATAGTTGTGAAATAGTCTTGAGTTTAAATGCAGACTGTTTATATTCTGTATGAATTAATGCAGAAAAATTAGATGTGCCCTTGTTATTTTCTTTCATTAAATTTATTTATTTATTTATTACATTTTGTTAACTGGGTAAGCCCACTGGGCCCCAAGGGTCCTTTTTCAGGGCTACCCAAAGTTAGTTACATAAAATAGCAATACATACCGGTAGTACAGTACAAGACATAAGCGTATAGAATTTCAATGATGGTATAGAGTATTCACAGTAAAGAGCAGTTATATACAGCAATTTTACAAAGATCAACAGTAGCAGCTGAGGCTGGGGCAAGAGTTAATGCACCAAACTACAGGTGCAGTATCATAGCCAACAGGGCAGGGACAGTGACAGTGACTATGGTTTAACAAGTGCAAGCGCAGTCCCTTCAGGAATATTGCTAGGGAGGGGCTTCCTGTAGGTGGGCAGGGAGCTTGTTCCAATGTGCAGGGCAGTATAGACAAAGGATTTAGAGCCTGCTGCAGAGCAGACTCTGGGCAATTCCAGGAGTTGTTTGCCCAAAGTGTAGAGTGGTCTGCTAGACTGCTTTGGGGCAAGTAGCCCACTAGCCTGTCTGGAGAGTTGGCGTTGTAAATGCCTTAGTTGGGAAGACAATTTGTATTTGGGCAAGTCTAAGTGATGAAAAGTTATAATGTTTTTTTTTAACCTTCCCCTACGTAGACTCACATCCAAAGACATGGCCAGATATTTCCTGAAACTTATATGATATTTCTAGACAAATATCTTGCTTTCTTAATTTCCACAGTAGGAGCAGCAGAGAGAAACTCTTTAGAAATTTTGTGAAATATCTGGAAATATCTGGCCATGTCTCTGGCTATTACTGTATGGTCTCCACTCCTTCGGGAGACAAAGTGTGGTATCTTCACACACGGCCTACCTTATCTCCCAGTTGGTCCCTCATGGAGCCTTGGTTGTACACCCCAGGTGGGTATGGGGTGGGGCAGGAAGCCCTGAATACTTCTGAATTTCATTGGGCGTCTGGGTAGTCAGGCAGACATGTGGGCAATCAGGGTCTCCACTGCGGTGCTCCGTCATCTAGGAGACAGTACATTGTTTTTCCATTTTTTGTGGAGGGTGGTTCTCACCCAACATCATGGCATCACCGCCCGATGTCGCCACTCCTCTGTCCCCGAGCTAGCTCCATGCTTGCATAGCTGAGCCTCTGCTGGGCCAGCCAAGTGCCGAGCACAAACACCCCACCGTCCTGGGAGAGGAGATCTGTCAAATGGATGCTTGATCCTCTCCCTCCCTCACGGACCCCTGACAGCCTGGGCTTGTTCCCGGACCCGGGTTGCCAGCATAGCGTAGTGTGGCGTCCAGCTCCTCAACTCTCAGTGCCACTGGGCGGCTCAGTTATAATATTTTAAATGCAGGTTTTGTATTGCTAGTCTACTGTATATTTGCATTTAGTGAGATGCTGCAGCAAGCTCACATGTTTGTGAGAGTTCTAGGTAACCTTGTCCTGTGATTTGATTCTGTCCCCACAGCTTTTGCAAAATATACACAGCAAGAGTTTCTTACCAGTCTTAGCTGTGGCACACAGGTGAGATAAAGAAAGAAGATAGAGTACAGCCTCCAACAGTCGTCTTCAAGTCTTATCTCCAACTGCTGCCTTTGGCGCTCTGCAGCTCTCTTGGTCTATGGCGCTTTTTCTTTTTTTTTAAAGTTGGATTCTACTATAGAGGCTCCAAATACTGTTTTAGTGATAGATGGCAGAACTGACTTAACATTATATCTCAAACTGTTCACTCTGTAGTCACCAAATGTCTGGCTGAATTGTTATGGGAAAACAGTGCCAATGGCACGCTCCAGCTTACAAGCAAGCAAAGCTCCATTCAGCATTAGAAATGTTTATGGTCACTGTTTAGATGTGACCAGTGTGAATATGTGGAAAATAATTAAAAAAGATAAACAATGAATAGCTGACCGAATAAAAGTGAGCATTTCTCTCCATAGATCTATGCATCCCACAAGGGTTTCGATAAGAGCAGGGCAAGAGCAGCCTCCTGCAGCTGCCTAGCCTACATGCATGCTACTTGTGTCATTGCTCCCACACCCACTATCATGAGACCATTTTACAGCAGATGGTTAATTGACATGTAAAGGTGCATGAGCAGTACACCAAACTGTAAAGTGTTTCCATTTTGGGCATATGTGTACCAAGTATATGGCTTTCTAGCCACTAGTAGAACTGCAGCAACCACTGGGAAGTGCCCACATAGGAGAGCTCTATGTCCTCATGAGTCAGGTGTGGAGGTGCAGTAGCTGCAGATCCGGGTGGACCAGAGCCCCCGATCCTGTATCTGAAGTCCCACTCACAGAGGGAATGGGACAGTGGGGTTCCACTGCCAGTTGCAGGAGCAGAGGGAACCAAATTTACCTGGGCCAGTAAGGTGCCACCAGAATCAGGGTGGTTGACTTGGCCCACAGCTTGACAAGGACCCTCTGTATAAGAGCAAATAGAAGAAAAGCATGTAGGAATGTCTCTTTCCAGGAGAGGATAATGTGTGTCTCCAGAAAAGTCCATGCCCTAGAGTGAGTGAACAAGTAGAAAAGTAGCAGTTTTGTGTTGTATGGAGAAGCAAACAGGTCTCTGTGTATGGGATTCCATTTTCAGAGAGGTCATGCACAATGGACTCTAAGAGTTTCCACTCATGGCAGAGGGCATGGGACCAACTGAAGTGATCCACTAGGTGTTCAGGGTACCGGGCAAGAACACTACTTACAGAAATATGTCAGGTTCCACCAACCAGTGCCAAACACTCAATGCCTCTCTGCAGAGGATAGGAGGGACTCCAATTTGTTGGCTGATGTAGTAGAGCACTGAAAATGGTATGTATCGATCAGCAGCTGATGCCCAGGAGGGAGGGCAGTGAAGGCATGTAGTCCTCTCAGAACAGCCCTCATCTCCAGTGTGTTGCTGCACAGAACTACATATAGAGGGTTCCATTGATCCTGAGTTCTGAAGGAGCCCAGATAAGCACCCCAATCCAAATGCAAGAAGACTGTAGTCATCACCAGGAAGGGGGATAGCTGGAGGAATGGGGACCCCATCTCTAGGTTGAAGTAGTCCAACCACCAGAGCAAGGAGTGCTGGAGAGGAAGAGTTACTTGTGTGAGACATGTAGAATACAGTATTGGAAACCAATCACAACAAGGCTGTGTGTCCACTGATGGGTTTCCCTGATGACAGAGTGGCCTTGAAAGCAAAGTTCTAGAGGCCCCTATCGTCATGGCAACCCCTAGGTGAAAATGAGGCCTTGTTTTGCATGGTTTTCCATTCACTTTTGTATGATGTATGGGACACCAGTATTTTAAAAAGTCAATGAAAACATCCAGGTGATCAAGGCTGTACCTGCAGTGAAATCCAAATGAACATAACTGACAAACTCACTCATGCCTCCACCTGACCACTCATCCCAAGTGGAGGACAACAAATGGCAATGCCACTAGCTTTGTCTCCTCCCAACCCCTATCTCCCATGCATACAAAAGCTGACACTGGTCACAGGAACTGTTATTTGTCAGTGTTTGGCCTTTAACTGTTTTGAAGTGTTGCATACTGTGCACTGCAGGAGAAAATCATGAGCAGCTGTAGCATAGCTCAGCAGCTGATTCCACTGCTTTGATTCTTCTGCTCTGCTATGTGACGTATCTCACGCAGCAGAATAACCTTTCATTGTGCTTCAGTAGGCATGTCACTACCCCAGCACAACCAGTATTTTAATGGTATGAGTTTCTATGCAGTATCTCTATTACCCACACACTATACTCCAGTTCATCAAGATGCTATGCTCACTGTGCTCTTCAGAATCATTGTGGGATGCTCATGTGGAAACATGATAGTGGGACAATCAGTATGGCAGCTGCCATGAGGTTGATTAACCATAAAGGCATCTGGCCAAAGCAAAGTTGCTGAATGAAACTATCTGGGCATGGGCCACCAGTAGTGTTGTGTGAAACTGACAAATTTTGCTCATGAAATATTTTGTGCATACACATTTCACAACATGTTTTTGGGTGGAATGTAAATTTCACCCACGGAATGGGTGAAATTTCACCCTGAATTGGTGAAATTCACTGTTGAGGTGAATTTTCACCACCCGCAGGTGAAATTCTTCAATTTCCGCCACTATTCCCCGAGTCTCTGGTGTCTAGTGTGGTCCCTCCTCCCCTGGCCACTCATGGCTAACATTTTAAAAAATAAATATGTAGTCTCTTCTACCTGGTATGCCTAGTAGTTGTTTCTCACTACCCCTTGGTTGATTATTGGCCGAAATTAATAAATTACCTCTTGTTCCTGAGTTATTTTCTTCTTTCCCAAGTCCTCCCAACTGTCCTTACTTGTAGGGTCAATAATAAATAAGTCCTGGCTGTCTAGTGGCCCTCACTCCTCACCCTTTCAGCAGATGTGCATACCGCTCTCCCGCTACTCCAATCGGGCCACTGGCATACCCTTCTCTTACCTCCATGGCCGGAAGCCCAACTGAGCACTTCAGTAAATGAGCACATGTTTGTACAAGCACAAGCTCATTCATTGAAGTGCTCAGTCAGGCTGCCAGCCATGGAGGTGAGTGGAGGGCTGTGCTAGTGGGCCGATCAGGTACTGGGGGAAGCAGGGTGGACGCCATCTGCTGACAGGGTGGGGGGTCCACTAGACACCAGGAGTTGACATTTTATTTATTTATTTATTTATTTATTTTTACTAAAGGAGAGTCAGGAGGACTTGGGGAGGGACATGAGGGTAACTCGGGGAGGGGAAATTTATTTAATTTTGGCCAGATATCAGTCAGGGGATGGGGGCAACCACTAGACACCAGGGATACCCTAAATTTTGGCTAGTGAGCCTGAGGGCAACTAGACACCAGGGAGTGGTGCTCTCAGGAGGAGATGGCCATTTGCAGATGAAATTTTACCATTTCACTGCAATTTCACTAGAACATTCACATGGCGAAATTGCCAATTTAATGGCAATTTCACCAGCAAAATTTTATTCACATATCTCGAGTCACCAGTGCTATGGCATGGTCTGAGAACAGAAATGCCAATGCAGTCTTGTGTCTAAGAAAGCGCCTATGTATTGGAGGTGTTGGCACAGGGTAAGGATTGATTTTGGGGTTGTTGATCAGGATACCAAACTGGGTGAACAACTGTCAGGTCTTAAACAGTGTGTAAACTATGGCCTTTCATGATGGAGCCTTCAGAAGTCAATTATCTATGTACAGGAAGATAGAGGCCTTCCTGCAGGGGCAGCTGCCACTGTAGCAAAGCACTTGTTAAGGACACGTGGTGCTGAAGATAAACCAAAAGGCAAGATACAAAACTGATAGTGCTTCACCCTGGAGCATGAAATGCAGGTGTACTTTCAAGGAGACTTAGATCTTGACATGAAGGTATGCATCCTTCATGTCCAGAGCAACTATACAGTCACCCTTTATTAAAAAGGAGGAGGGATTGCAGAGAGACCATTCAAAACTTTTTGCATCCGATGGATAGATTTAGTCTCCAAAGTCTAGTACAGGCCTTAAACCCTTGGTCCATTTTTGACCAAGGAGTACCAGGAATAATAGCCCAGGTTTTGTTTTGAAACTGGGAAGAGTTCCACAGCTACCTTATGAAGGAAGGTTTGAACCGCCACCAGTAAGAGGGCAAGATGTCCTGAGGGAATTGGCTTTGGGAATGGAGGGATCCATGGAAGAACAGAAAGTTCATGTCCTAGCTGAACTACTTCTGGACCCAAGCATCAATTGTTATCTCCATCTACGTTTGTATGAAGAGGGAGATGTAGCCTCCCACCAAAAGTTCCTGAGGCAGTGAGGCAGGAGGAAGAGAAGAGAGTCAGAAAGTGCTGAGTATGGCAGGGTGCTGTTAATGGTTTGACAATTTGTAAGTCTAGCATGGGCATCAGCAGGCAGGCAGGTAACCTGGGAAGTAGGACTGAGGTCCCTGGGAACTATGCCCTGGACCCTTGGAATAGCCATATCTTGGATGCTCAGAATGCCAATGAAAGGAACTCTTTCTCACCTATGGGCTTTAGGGTTCGGAGTGTCAGGGACCACAAGATCATTTTTGAAGATTGTAGATCCCCACAGCATTCTTCACATCTGGTCCAAAGAGTTGTTTCCTAAATGGGGCATTAAGGACTTATTGTTCAACATCTGAGGCAAAAGCCTGCCACCTGCAACCAAGAGTGGTAAGTTGGCAAATCCTGGAAGCTGTAGCAGGCAACACCATCCAAGGCATCATAGGCAGAACTGAGCAGGTGCTTTCTGGCTTCCTGTCTGTTAGCAACCATCTGCTGAGCCAGTGCCTTGTCAAGCCATCTGGCATCTTAGCCAAGGAAATGATTGTCTTCCATATACAAGTCTGATAATTTTTCATGTATGCCTGATAGTGAGTAATCCTTAAGCCAAGGAAAGCCAAAGCAAAAGTTGTGGTTGAAATTAGCAGTCTGATATCACAGAATTTTGCAAAACTGTGACATTCTGTGAAATGTCATGAAATGTTGTAGAACTTTATGAAATTATTTAATTGGTTGCAATTTCACTATTGTATAGCTAGAGATATGATATTTGACATGCATATTGTTTGGATGTGGCAGAAAAGGATGCCATGTTTCATGACATTTGGGAGAGGAGCAGGGAAGATATAGGGGCTAGAGATGCCAAAAATGTAATTTTGCCAGTGAAATCACAAGTTTAGCTGCACAAAATATTTTGTGAGAAATTTGTGAAATGTGGAATTTCACTGGTGAAATGTAGAATTTTGCTGGCAAAATTCCACATTTTGCTAGCAAAATTCTGCATTTCACCAGTGGAATTTTGCATTTCACACCTGCAAAATATTTCGAAATGCATAAATTTCACAAAATATTTAGTGGAACGAAATTTGTGGATTTTGCCCATCTGTAATAGGAGCCCAGAGTCACGAATTTATTATTCACATGAACGTTTCTGAAAATATTTCTATGTTTACAACTTAGCACCTTTGGAACTAGATTATTGAAAATTTAGGTGCATACTTTCATGGAAGAGTCATAGAAACTGTTAAATAGAAAGCTAATTGGTTGTGTAAATTATGATTACAGGAGTTCAAAATTTCACAATTATATGTTAAATTTTGTGAAATTTCAAAAATGTGGATGTTTATTGCTCCATTGCAATTGCAAATATAAACTCAAGATTTGGCATAACAAAGTAAATAGTTTCTGGAAACTTATTAAACTGGATAAACGTGGTTTAGTAGGTTAACATTTATTGTGGATACTTAAAAATATTAATTGGTAAAATTTGCTCAAAAATTAATTGGAGAGGTAGGCGTGGCTTAGTCAGTGATCAAAATGGAGCCTTAAACATTTTGTGCTGCTTTCCTAGAGCTAAATATCCGACTAATATCCATACTGTGGAAGATCTACGCATCTGTACTTAGGATCAGAAGCTGTGGAAGACTCACTGTACCTGCTGTACTACTCTTGGGCTAAATAGTGGTCACATTCTCTGGCAAACTCTGAAACTAAGAACTGTTAGGATCGCATGGCATACACAGTAAAGGAAGGCGGATAGCCTTCTGTCAGGGACATGTTCTCATCAATAATGCAGCAGATTGATGCTTTAACGCTTGCCACCAACATTACCATGGGCACAATACAGCAGCTAGACACCAGAATCAGGAACACTGAACAAAAGGTGGAGGAGCACGACACCGCCATACAAAGGCACTGTGCCATGATGTGGGAGCAGGCAGCCCAAATCAAGCAAATGCAGGAAAAACTGGACAATCTTGAAAATAGGAGCTGCTGCAACATTCTTTGGCTCCTGGACTTTCTAGAGGGCTACGAGGATGGCAGAACTGCAAATTTCTCCAGCAGGCACTTTCCGAGCTCCTACAACTGCCGCCCACAACTCAAATTGTAACCAAGTGTGCACACAGGTCCCTGCAGCAGAAACTGGTGGCTGGGGAAAAGCCCAGGCCAATTCCTATCCCTTATCCTTAACTTCATGGAGAAAAGAAGCCATACAGGGAAGAGGCAGGAGCTAGGTACCCTGAGCTGGATGGGGCAATGGATAATGATCTTTGAAGACTACTCACAGGACCTGCTAGTTAGAAGGAAGGCCTACACCGAGGTGCAGCAACGCCTCTATGAACTACATGCTCCTTCTCCCTCTTGTACCCGTGGTCCTGAGAATCACCCACAATGGTACTCAACACCAGATTTTTACTCAGGAGTTGGCCATGGACTTTATCAATACTAAATGGCCTCTCTTTACCAACCGGAGCTGTAGCCCTCCGCTGAGCACCTCAGAGCTCTCCCGAACCTCATACCTGGATTGAAGATCCCCTTGAAGAAAGACCAGTACCCCAATACCGAAAGGACTGAGCAATCCAATGATCCCCAGAGAGAACTGGAACCTCACCACCCTAAGGGCTGCAAAAGACCCCCTTGGTTGTACATGCTAACTGGGAGCATCCAAGAAAAGAGACAAGGCCAGAGGCACCCCAAAGCAGATTGAGTCATACACCCAAGGCAAGGTATTGAGAGAGCCTGTCTACATCAGTCCCTATTTTTCCCGGAATCGCTTTCACTTTACTGGACCCATGCAAGGAAAACCTCATGGCTGAACCTTTTACATACATGGAACTTTCTGCTATTGATCATGAAGAGCATGAGGCTGATGAAGTACAGATCTCCTGGGCTGATACCACAGACAATGCACTACCGCTGGGAACAGTAGTAATTTCACTTCAGGACTTGGGTTGGAGTGGTGTAGTACCGAGCAGAAGACTGTGAAGAGAAGACTCGCAATGTGCTCCCATCTAAGCACTTCTTCAGATGAGTGTCTATTGGGTTTAGTGTCTTAGGGAGTAAGGGGTTGGATAATCAGGATAGGGACTAGAGAGGATCGCTGAGGGATATCCTCTCTGATCCAAGATATAGGGGCTATTAAGATGGGCAATGGTTTTCTGCCTGCCCCCGCAGACACTTTTCCATATAGGACATTTGTGACGAATCCATTTATGTAGTTGGTTACTCCTGTATGCAGGGTGGGGAGCATGGGGATATCTGCAGTCGAGTCTGTACAGGTAGAGGTTGAACTAATGCTGTCACGGAAGGTGGGGTTGAGGGAATAATGGGGTTGGACTGGGAGCAATTAAGATAACCCATTAAATACTGGTTTTAAGGTCCCCTTAATTCACCCTCCATATCATCTGGCATGACAGAATGGTAATACCCCACACTCTCAATCTACCGTTGATGGTATAGGAGTTCACCTGACCTCCCCACTTTATGCCAGCTTCCAACCTATGACACCCCCACCTGGGTCTCAGCAGTCCTGGTCACCCCTTCACACTGCTGGGAGGCTTTGTCAGATCTTCCCACCCAGGGCTTCACTCTCTCCTGAAGCTATTAGGTAACATCACCCTTTGCTCTGGTAGGCAACCTCAGTGAAAGGTTTCTGATATTCCTTTCATGTCTGACAGACACTATCATAGCTTGAGTTCTTAGTTTTGTTCTGGTAGTGATACTACCGACATGGGCTTGTCAGTCTGATGGTTTGCATAAATAGTCACTACCCACAGGTGAGGCTACATGCCATTGGCTGGGGACCCAGATGGCTAAGTGCAGCCTCAGTCCTCACTAGGGTTTTTTCATGTGGTTTTGTTCAATACGGTACATAGTGTGAGGCTAGTTGTTATATTGTTATACTGTTACACTGTTTATAATATTTGACACACCTGATAGTAGTAAATGACCTGCTCCACTAGCACACAGCTACCTATCTGATCCCATTTTCTAAATGGTGCACTTAAGGAGTTTAGGAAGCCCTCGCCCTTTCCCTATTTATACTGACCCAGCAGGGTCCTCACAAGGAGTCTAGCTTGATCTGAACCTGCCTCTGCCTCCACCTTCCCTTACAAGGCTTAAGGGGTGAGAGAGAGTCAGGGACACCTCTCTGCAAGATAGCTGAGTTGTTTCTCCACGCTTGGAACTTACGGGGCTCAACTCTCCCATTAGAAGAAAAGAGATCCTCTCTAACTTAAACAATTAAAATCCAATGTGGCCTTTATACAAGAGACCAGATTGACTCATACTGACCATACTATGGTGTTGAAGGACTGGGTGGCCAAATGGTCCACTCAAATGCCCCCACAAGGAAACAACGAATACTTATCCTTATACATAAATCACTGCAATGGAATCTTAACAACTCCACTACTGATGCTGATGGCAGATGGATATTGGACACGCACAGTAACCCAACAGGCCCCATTGCACTGTGGAATGTATATGCAGCAGTCGGTTCAAATAGGGACACTTTCCCCCCGCTACCCATCCTCTCAGGCATCCCCAAGGCTCAATCTTAGGCGCCATCCTTTTCTTCCTTTTCATAAACGACCTCCCTCTGCCTGCCTCTCCTCTAAAGTGCATCTATATGCCGACGACACCATCATCTTCGCCTCAGGCCCTCCCATGATAGAGTACTTCCAGATCTTCAAAGTGACTTTAACAGGGTCTAAACCTGGCTCCAAACAAACTAACTCAAACTAAACGCCAAAAAAATGGTAACCATGGTATTCAGTACAAGACAAAAGCTCCCTCCCTTCCTACCCAACCCACCACCAATCCGCACCATAGAAGGCTCTCCGCTCAAGATGGTGTCTGCTTTCAAGCACCTGGGACTCTGGCTGGACAGCCACCTCAACCTTTTCTTCCACATCGGGTAGTCTGCACCAAACTCCGGCCCAAGCTGGCCTGACTCTATCGCCACAAAGCTAGCCTTCTCCTCCCACTCATAGCAAACTCGTACATAAAACCATCCTACCGGTCCTGGACTATCGGACATCATCTATGGCACGCCCCAGCTTCATCCCTCTCAAAACTGACATCCTTCTCAACTCCTTCTGTCGCTTCGCCACAGCCTCTCCCCACTTTCCCAACACTGCCTCCTCTATTCTTCTCTATCCTTGACCCACTCTCACATAGGAGAAACATCCACTGTGCCTCCCTCTTAGCTAAATACTGGCCTGGGCTCCCTTACCCCATACCTCTCCTCCCCACCTCACACCCAGCCAAGGTACTCTGGCTACCCACTCCGCCACCGAGGCATGCACCTCCAACTCACACGCCTCTCTCTTTCTCCTACCATCTCCCCTCCTCTGGAACAATCTCCCCAAACCTCCACCAGACCCCTCCCTCACAGCTGCAAAGCCACTCCTCAGGCTCCTCCTCCCTCTTGCCCCAGTTGCTCATAAGGTCCCTCCTTGACTTGGGCCTAGCCTTTAATGGCTGGCCCAAATGGAACTTCCTGCTGCAAACAGCCCTACTTTTTCCTCTCCAAGAACTCTTATCATCCAATCTCAGTACTAGCCCACTCTATCATGTTACCAGTTGTGAAATGCTGTACACACTAACTTCTGACTTCTGCTGACTACACAATCAATAGATATGAACGCCCTGGATGCTGTATCCCAAGTCTAAACAGAAATTAGCTGCACAGTTCTGCATACTACCATTGTACTATATGTCTGAAACAAGAACTTGTTGCATTTCTCTGTTTAATATTTCTGTGTACACTTTGTACCGGGTCGAACCTGGAAATGAGCCTCGGCTCAGTGTGCCTTTCCGTCACCAATTTTAAATAAATAAATAAATATGCCCCGACAATGATTACCCTCAATTCTTCCACATTCTTGCAGACTCTATCAGCACCTTCCTACCCCCAGCTGTCCACCTCTCATGGGGGTGATTTTAATCTAATGTTGGTACCTGCCATTGACAGGAATGATAACAATAAGGAGGGGCATGTTAGGGGCCAGGGCCTACAACAACTAATGAATGACCTGGGCATTATTGATGTATGGAGGCTCTTCCATCCCAGAACTAGAGATTATACTTTTCATTCAGAGCCAAATGCATCATACAGTAGAATAGACTAGGGCTTCTGTCCCCTTCCTTCTACATAGTGCCCTTGATGTTGCTATTCTCCCATGGTTAATTTCAGACCATGCCCTGTCCAGATGTTGTTGCAGTGGGCCCTGTGTCCCCGCTTGCCACTGGTGACTTGATCCCTCCTTATGAGAGACCTGGATTTTATTCCATGGGTTAGGACTGAAGCTTCGCTCTTCCTGGCCCATAATCCTTCCTCAGATACTTAAGTAGGGAACATGTGGGATACCTTTAAGGTCACCATGAGGGGCAGCATATGAGGATATGCTGCAGCAAAGTGCCAGGAATGGGAACAGCATCTCCTGGCCCTGGAGAAACAGCTGGCTTCTGTAGAAGCAGCCTTCAGGGCTATGCCTCCCTTTCATCCCCTGTTGGTAAATCAATTCTTGGCCTACGCCTTGATATCAATCAACTCCTTAACAGGAGATGAAGTAGCTATCCTTCAACTCCATCATATCCTTTGGGATGGGGAAGATAAAGGAGGGAAGCTGCTGGCCTACCAACTCAGACAACAGTAGGCTAGCGGCTCATTCTAGCTTAAAGAATGACCTGGGAACTGTAGATACCAGCTCTCAAGGCATTAACTGGCCTAACCCAACTGGTCACGCAGCCAACTAGAATCAACCCCAGAAGGGCACAAGCACCCTCTTGGATGTGGTCCTCTAACAGGCCAAGCCGCATCCATAACATCCAAATCCTCCTGACTGCCTCAGTGACCACTCCCTGTTCTCTTCAACTGGGTAACCCCTCAGCCCACATCCTCGGTCAAAACCACCTCTCGAGGTGGCTTAGACCTGGGGACTCAAAGACCTAAAGCGCTACCTTGCCCATACTGATTGGTCTCCACTGACAAATGCAACTAACATTGACTCGGCCCTGGCCTTCTTTGTAAACACCTTCAACTTTGCCTGTGACATCTTTGCTCCTATAACTGCTCGGAGGTCCAAAGTGAGACATGCCCGTTGGATCACCCTGCCCTACTGTGGCATCTTAAGCAGCGAGACAACCTTTGGCACCTTGCTGTCACTACTGGCCGACCAGCAGACAGGCAGTCCTATGCAGCTGCTCGCAACCAGTGCA
Organism: Neoceratodus forsteri; assembly: GCA_016271365.2. Classification (NCBI taxonomy): domain Eukaryota; kingdom Metazoa; phylum Chordata; order Ceratodontiformes; family Ceratodontidae; genus Neoceratodus; species Neoceratodus forsteri. Next base: position 564,298,436 of record CM057458.1, read on the forward strand.
CCTGGGCCATCCGCAAGCAAAGGAGGAATACTACCAAGCCTCCCTTACCTCCTCTTGGGGAACCCTAGGTGCTTCTGGGACAAGGTCAAGCAACTGAATGGTCACTCCCAGTCCCCCTCTCCTTCACTTCTTAACATCAATGGTGCTGTCTCCACTGACCCTGCCCACATTGCCACTCACCTCAATGACTCCTTTACCCACCTTAGCTCAGTGCTCCTGGTAACTTCTTCAGTCCGCCACCTCCTTTTTCCACACCACCCATCGTGATGCCCCTCCTTCCACCTGCATTGTGTCACTACACAAGAAACCAGGCCATACCTGCTTAAAGCCTAAAAGGCAACACCATCAGTAATGACTCACTTGATCCCTGCCTCCTTCATCAGGTCCTGGATCAGGTCCTTCCCCTATCACATGCATTTTCAACAAATTCTCTGTCTCAGACAATTCCCTGCTGTCTGGAAGGTTGCCACAGTTACCCCTGTCCACAAAGGTGGCAACAGGACTCTTCGGTAACTACCGACCCATCTCGATCCTCTCCCCCCTCTCTAAGGCCTTTGAGAAAGTGCTGGCCTCCCAAGTCTCTGACTATCTCTGTAAGTACAATGTTCTCTGCCCTGAACAGCATGGGTTCAGAGCTGGGCATAGTACCAATACAGCACTCCTGGAATTTGCCAACTTCCTCCATGCCTCCTTGGACTCTGGCGCCCTGGCTAGTGCAATATTCATTGACCTGTCTAAAGCTTTTGATACCGTATTGCATCCTCTCCTGTTATCCACCTCGACCTAATAGGCTTTGCCACTGGACCTGTTACCTGGTGCACCAGCTATCTCTCAGCCCGCTCCCAGCGTGTGAAAGTTAGTGGAACCCTCTCATACCTGCCTCAATTTGCTTTGGAGTTCCCAGAGCTCTATTCTTGGACCCTTACTATTCTCCTCTTCCACAACTCCCTACCCAGCAGTTGTAGGGTAAGATCCTTCTATGCTGATGATGCTGTACTCATTGCCTCTCATAGTAACCCCTTGTTGCTTCAGAACTCTCTCCAACTAGCTTTTGACTCTGCAGCGACCTGGTTCACTGAGCACCGGCTTGTTATCAATCTAAAGAAAACAAAACAATGCTCTTCTCCCACCCCAAAATAAGTACAGCAAGTTTCCCTCGCCATCCACTCCACCTCAATATCCCCATCGAACCTGTGCAGTCCTATAAATATCTTGGAATAACCTTTGACCCTGCACTTTCGTTCCATGGACATATATCTGCCAATTCTGCCGCCAACTCGCGACTGGGCATTCTCTACCGCAGCACAAGAAATGCCTCCTCCAGATGCCCTCTGCCTGGCTGTCATCTTCTTGTCATATCTCTCATCGACTATGGCCTTCCAGTCTATGGTTCAGCTGATCAGACAGCCCTCAGCAAGGTTCGCCTTACGCTTAACAAGGCCTGCAGACTTATCACCAGTGCACCCGACTCACCACATGTCTGCTGTACACCCTGGCAACCCTACTCAACCTGGATGAGCAGCTCATGTATCAGACCTGCCAGCTCACCTTTAAAGCCCTTCATGGCCTATCCCCACAGGCCTATCCGACTCAATCACCAACTATCACGACCCCTGATCACTGCAGCTCATCCAAACAGCTTTAGTCATACCAAGAGCCAGGACTTCTCAAGGGCAGAGGGCATTCCCCTACCGAGCACCCTCCTTGTATAACTCCCTCCCTGCCGGTATCTCAGACTCACCAACCTTAGCAAGCTTTAAGCTCAGGCTCAGAAACCACCTGCTCATCTCACGCAAATGCAACTGCCACTAAAAAAAACAAAAAAACCTTGACAATGCTCACTGAGTGGCACCCCCTTTTCCTTTCTACTAATCCTCCTCCTGTTCCTCTCCCCTTCTACTCTACCCTCCCCTACCTGCACCCCCAACCCCAAGTCTTTGCACTCTTTGCCATGTTGTTCATTGGTATTGAAGCTTACTGTAACCCTGAATTGTAACTATCTTGTTTTGTAATATCTGTTGTCCCTTGTACTGCTATCTGATTTCCTCATGTGATGAGGTACTTTTGTAAATGAGCCTCTGGCTCAAAGGTTTCTAAACTGATGTTTAACTAAATAAATAAATAAATAACTGGATCATGGTAGCCTTCTATGAGAAGCTATACACTACCACACACCTGACATCTGCCTCAGGTACTCAGCTCTTCCTCCAAATCTTGAACCTTCCCACACTTTCTCCACAATAGCCTTGCTTTGGATGCCCCTTCACCAAGGAAGAAGTAAACACTGCTATCAAGAGTCTCCGTTGGGCAAATCCCAGGGAGTGATGGGTACACTGCAGATTTTACCTGGCCCTAGTCCCAGTAATCACTCCAATCCTCACAGAGGTATTTCAGGAAGCTGAAGCCCGGAGGACCCTTACCCCCTTAGGGAGGCAACTATTGTGGTTATCCCAAAAAGGTAAGGACCCCACTAATCTTGGTAGTTACCACCAGATTTCCCTTATTAATCTTGACAGCAAAATATATACCAAGATACTTGCCTCCAAGTTGAGTCCCCTGCTTGCACACCTTATTCACCCCTCCCAGGTGGGATTTGTTCCCAGTCGTCACAGTACTGACCATCTTTGGACATTAATCAAGTCTTATGCACTCTGCCTGCCATTTGGACAACCTGGCAGTAGCCATGGCACTTGATTTCGAGAAAGCCTTTGACTCTCTCAAATGGGACTACTCTATTTGGTACTATCCACCTGGGGTGGATGAAGGGTTTAAACCAAAGTGCAGGCTATCTACAACAACCCTGGCCCGAGTCACCACCAACTCCAGGGTTTCCCCTCGGTTCCCTTCGCACATGGCACCAGACAGGGTGTCCCCTATCTCCTCTTCTCTTCATCCTGGTGGTTGAACCATTGGGTTGCCATCCTGCAACACCCAGATATCTACGGGATCAAGGCAGGAGACACAGACTATCCCACTTTTATGTATGCTGACGCTTACTCCGCCTGCAGGCGGTCAACTCTCGGTTCCACACATGTTGACACTGCTGGACCTATTTGCCACCTATTCCGCCTGAAGCTTAATCAGACCAAAACTGAACTCCTTCCCTCAATAACCGATGCTCCTAGGATACAGCACTGACTCACAGGCTTCTTTGGGCCCCTATGGGAATCACCTACCTGGGCATCAAGCTCAATCCAGACTAGAGAACTTATGGAATGCCAACATACACCACTGCTGACTGCTACTAAGACCAAATTCGATAGATGGAAGATGCTAAATCTTACCCTCCACAGGTAAGATAGCAGCCATAAAGATGGTAACTGCACCCAAATTTCTATACCTGTTGGTCCACATACCCATTTCCTTCCCCAAACAGAGGTTTAAGCCCATAGACAAGCTGCTAGGAGATTTTCTTTGGGAGGGCTCTAAACCCACTTTAGCCACTAAAAATTTCGAGTGTACTGGGCACTTGGAGGGTGGAACCTCCCTTGATTTGAGGGGTATAAATAGGCATTCCAAGTGGCTTAAACTATACAATGGTTGAGAGCAGACTCCTCCTCAACCTACAATGGGTCAGCATTGAATGCTCCACGGTGAGAATCACTTCCTTCTCTACCCCTCTGAAGACCATAGCCCTCACACTCCTCACTCTCTCCTATGGTCACACCTACATCTACAATAGAAATGTCAAGGAGAACCTGGCAATATGTGCACACTAGACTCTCCCTGGACCCTGTTTCTCTGTTTCTGATACCCCTTTTGCAAAACCTGTCTATTACCATTGACCAGAAGAGATTGTTTTGGAAATCATGGTTTGAGAAGGGCATTCAAAAGGTGGGGATATACTATGTGTGAGCCAGGCCTTAGCAGAATCAATACCTCTCAGGCCCTTCAGGAGAAATGGGACCTCCTGAGTTGGGACTTCTGGATGTACCTCCAGATCCGTGCTGCACTTAAATCCCTCATGTGTAGCCATAAAGTGTACACTCAACCCCTGTCCTATAAACCTATATGCAACATCCAAAAGGCCTAGCAGGTAGAATTTATGCTCCGCTCAGGGACACCATACCCTCCCAATCAGGAGACTCCAAGCTGAAATGGGAAAAATGCATCAGTGTACTATCTCCAACAAACTATGGAACCCAGCTGGAAAGATACTCATAAATGGTACCAGGATGCATGGTCACGATTAATTCAGAAATCAGTTTCCCAGTCCTGGTACAAAACCCCAGTTGTCCTCTGCAAAGCCAAACTTCTTGATTCTGACCATTGCTGGCATTTTCAGACAAGGGAGGAGATCTGGCTCACATACTCTGTGCTGTCTCAAGGTGCATATACTGTAGAATGAGATTTGTACCCTGGCTATACAAGTCCTACACAAACAAATTCTGGATATCAAGAATATTGGCACATAGATTCTTTGTGTACACCTCTTACTGTTTTAGAAGGTGCACCCCTGGTTTGGAATGGAATTTTACCGATTTGGCTCCTGGAACAAGATTCAGATCTTGATCCATGGTAGAAGTACAGGAGTACCTGGATTCCTGACCCTTACTATTATTCCCACTATTGTCATAAGGACCCCTGAAGGGTGAGTAGCCTAACCTTCCTTTGAGTATTTTGGATGTAGCGCCAGTTCAGTCACCACTTCCTATGCCCCTGGGATCCCACCCTCAGGGATAGGGGCCATAATGAGAACTGCAGCAATGACACTATTAACTAGGTCCCTAGTGATATGGTAGGTTAGCTAAGTTTGTATTACTATGGAGCCTTCTATAAATGCTACCTAATTGCCACTTCACACAGTGTTTACCTTCCTCTAGGTGGCAACTCAAGTGTACGACTGGCAAAATGTATGGTCATCACTTTGATAAAAGTATCACAACATTCCACAATTTACAAAAGCTCATGAAATGCAACTTTAATCACTGATGTTATTTTGCAGTCTTTGGCTGCTTTCAACTTGGCCAGCCATTGAACAAGGGATCAGAGAGTTGACACATGGTCTTTTTTTTCTGTATCTGTTTTTGTCCCAGATGGCAGCTCATCTCTCAGGATATACCCATTCACAGGATATATCCTGATGAGGCTGAAACCAACCATCATTTAGTTTGGCTGCCTGGCTTTTCTCCAACATTTTTCCTCCATCTCCTGATGGGGAAGTGTTTCTGTCAGCTTCACCCAGCCACATCTTCCCCTGCAGCTGGAGCAAGCTTCCTGCCCCAGTCACAGGGATCACACTGTTGGTGGAACCCACTGCCAACCCTCCCTGATGAGATGCACTGCAGAGGGACAACTGTCTTGGCTGTGGCCTGCCTCCCAATGTGACTTTCCAGGCTCACTTGCAAACCCAAGTCATCAGAATGGCAGCATGATGCTCTGCTACTGGGCCATGGGAGTGACCTTAAACTCCAATATTTAGGGTCAGTGAGCCTAAAAAAATTGTGATGTTCCGTTCTCTAGTTTTAAAGTAATATGGGCTTAAAATTCTGCAGCTTACATAACTTCAAAATGTAATTTTAAAATGCCTGAATGTTTGGTGGCTTATATCTAAGTTGCCTTTACAGCGAGAGAACTGGAACTTGATACACTCCTATATGAAGTTTGGTACAGCTGTTTTGCAAAATTTGGTATAATTAAGACAAATACTTTGTAAATTAGATGGAAATAACTGAAATCCCAAGTTTGGCAAACATTTGTGAAATTTTCACTGAAATGTCAACAAATTTCATGGAAGCAAAATCAGGATTTTACATTGCTTCTCTGCCATAGCCCTTTAGCCTCACCCCATCTCCACCTTATATAAACAGTTTTATTATTCAAGTCATCCTGGGCTAACAAGCATCTGTTATTATTGGCAGTCTGTTCTTGGGGTGAACTGGGATGCTAAGGAATGGCAATCTGTTTGGTTACTATTATGTAAATATATTAAACAAGACCATTATTACTTTTTCCAGTTTAAAATATTACATAATCTTATTTTACTACCTCTCACCTGGCGTGGATTGGCTGGCTGTCTTCCTCTAACTGCACTAAATGTTGTTTGGAGGAGGGAACCCTCTGACGTTATCTTTAGGACTGTGTAAGGTGAAACCATTTTGGGCCTCTACCAAGGTGCGTTTGATCCCTCTCCTGGGGCTTGAGGACTTATTCACTCCTTCTGTTTGTTTAGAGGGACGTTATGATGAAACAGTCTTTGGTCTCGGAAGGTGATATATGGCTTTGATTGCCATAGTAGCTAAAGCAGTCCTTCTGCACCACTAGCCTGAGGATACTACCCTTCTTTCTGTGAATGGCACTAGGAAATTTTAAAGGCATTGCAAATCAAAAAGCAGATTGCCTCTCTTCGGGATAGGTATGATTTATTTAAGACACAGGAGACTCTTTATACCTTGTTACCTGTTATTCGGTAATAATTAGAGGCTGTTTGATACTCATGTACTTATTCTTAGCACTCCATTTTCAGTTATTTGGGAGATTTACTTAATGTTATTGAGGCTGTGGTGCTCCAAGGTGGCGGGGGATGATGGGTTGGGGTTGAGATGTTGATCTGTTTGAGTGGTTTTATTTTATTATTGTTTTACCTTTCCTCTTTTTCTGTTTGTTATTATAGTTTGGCTGTTAACTCATTATGTTCTTGCTTTTGTGTTTTGGAATATTTCTAAATTAATAAAATACAGTAAATTCAATTCAATGTGCTTACATAACTTGGTGTGTTGTACTTATGCAACTTTCTGAAAAAACTTTGTTGTGGCTGTTCACCTCTTTGTGCCTGGGGAATATCACCCTGTAGGGATGCCAAAGGCAAGAACCCCAGAGGAGGGTTTTACCCCTAGAGGTGTCATGGGAAGGATTCCCTTAGGCTAAAGGTAGCTTAGGAAAAGTCCCCGAGAAGAGAAGCTAGCTGCTGGAGAAGGAAGGAAGGAAGGAAGTGTGGGGAAAATAAAATGGTTCTGAAATGAAGTAGGAAGGAAGACTTAAGTAGGTCAGGCAGGAAGGAGTTCAGTTGTTGCTTCAGCCATTGAACTACATGCTAAAGCCTTTCAATTCAATGTGCTTTGCAACTTGGTGTGGTGTTGTACTTATGCAACTTGCTGAATAAACTTTATTGTGGCTGTTCACCCTCTGTGCCTCGAATACCACCTTGTAGGGATGCTGAAGGCAGGAACTCTGCAGTTGGGTTCCACCACTGGAAGTGCCATGGGAAGGATTCCCTTAGGCTAAAGATAGCTTAGGAAAAGCCAAAAAGTGAGTAGATCAGAAAGCATTGTGGAGGTAATAAGTTGGTATAGAGATGGGAACATACACATTGGTAAGCAGAGATAAGGAAATGGTTGGAGATAATGGAAATGAGTAACGATTTTAATGTAGGTCAAATGAATTAAAACAAGAGCATTACCTCCCAAGGAGAGAGGAATGGCAAAGAAGGGCCACCATCCATCTCCATCCAACAGCAGAAACCTAACTAAATAACTACAGAAAACTACCTAAGCAACTTAGGAATTTACAACTAAAGTCACTAAAAATGATGACCTTTAGTGCTCAGGAAATGAAAAATCCCTTTGAGGAGGAAACCTCTGGGGATCCAAGGCCTAGGTTGCCTTCCCTCCAGGTTAGGAATGTTTTATTTAGTGATGGCTCTGCTGCTGCAATTTAGAAATGCAATCCAAGAGGTGGAAAATATTCCAGTTTGGTGAAAAGCTCTTCAATTCCTCTAACGGGAACATCATGAAGGGTTGCAAGAGCACTCTGCAACAATGGATACTCAGAACCTAGAACAGGACCCCAAGCCAGAAGGAAGAGAGAAACAACTACTGAGGTACTCAGCCAGCCTACCAACTAAAAACAGACCAGGTAAACAAGAGGTAGTCTTGGGAGAATAGCATAGAGGGTACCGCCAAACTCGATTAGGATGGCTAAAGGAGTGCTGAAGTCTTACATTCTACATTGAGAGGTGCAATCAATTGGCTGCATGGCTAGAAACTCTGCTCAGAGTGAGGACATTCCCACTCTGGGCCAGATGAGAAGGACCCACCCTGAGTTTCACATGCTCAAGATGCAAACTTCAGTGCAGAGCGAGACCACGGCTGCAGGGCTAGCCCTGAGTCATAGAAAGTAATGGTCAAGGCTGGCATACCTGTGATTTATATATGAGAGCATACAGTCAACTCTGAAGCATTAAATATGAGGAAGCTGGGTGAAACTAGTAGCCATCGGTTAGGTATTGGTAAGCTTGAGTGATATGATTGATTGAGATGAGTGACTGATGCAGTGGATCAAAGCAATTAACTGATGAGATTGACTGATGAGACTGACTGATAAGAATGCTTAATATGATTGACTGATATGAGCAAAGCCAGCAAAAGCAAGCCAACCAATTCCATTATGGAAGCCAAATTAATGGTGTCATAGAAGGTGGGTGATTAAGTGGTCAGTATTGCCCACGTCACCCCAGTGCTGCGTGAACTGCACTGACTGCCAGTGAGGTGGATGATCCTCTTTAAGGTGGGCTTGCTCACCTTAAGGCCCTACATGGCCTGAGCCCTGGTTACCTGCAGACCTTCTCACACCTGCTACCTCACTCCACTCCCTCTGTTCCTCCTCGAGAGGCCTCCTTCTGCGATTCCCAGGAGAAGGAGGTTAAAACTGCTGGCAGCAGAGCTTTTAGTGTCACTGGCCCCCATCCTGTGGAATTTGCTTCCTCCATCTATAAGGGAGGCCCCTCGGTGGAGGTGTTCAAGGCATGCCTCAAGGCCTTCTTGTTTGTGCAGGCTTTTCCTAACCCAGTTTTGTAAATATCGCCTGTTCTGACTTGTTATATTGCTTGTCCCTGATTTTATTTTACTTCTTTATTTAGCTACTGAATTTTATTTAATTAGTATTATAGCTTTATGATTATTGTTGTTTTTGGTGTTGTTTCATGCTGGTTTTATGTACAGTGCCCAGAGCCTCTGGGATTGGGCACGTTTAATAACTGTTGCCTTGCCTTGCCTTGCTTTGCCTGGTGAAAGGTTGTGATGTTAGAAATTGAATCAATGAGGTTTAGCGTAATTGGATAACTGAGGTTCAGCAACGATTGCTGTGGTTGCAGCATAAACAGATAATTGATAATTATTAGCATGAATGCCTTAGATGCCATAAGGTGGAGTTAGGTTATTCAGGTAAGGAGCAATTGTAATACAGTAATGGAATGAAATTAATATCTTGAAAGCCATGTAGGCTGCAAGGTTAATATAGTTATGCATGGATAACTCCAGAAGCCATGGAGGCAATGGAGCAGTGCAAAATCATATCGCTACATAAAGCATGCTCCTGCTAGTTGGAGCTACAATGCCCCACTGTGACATCACTGTCCCCTGATGTGGGAATAACAGTGAAGTCACAAGCTGAGCACCATGAGACCAAACAGCAACTGTAATGTTGGTTGGAAAAAAAAATAACAGAGCCAATTTAAATACTGAAGTTTCAGTATGGCAGAAGTCAGAAACAGACTGCTGAGGTTTTGTTAAAAGTATGGTTTGGTAATACTTAGAAATCACAACAAATGAGCTGGAATAACACAAACACAGGAGGGAGGAGAAAATAGTAGGCAGGACACAACAAGAGCAACCAGAGGAATGAAAGACAGAGTTATAACTATTAAGGAAGCCAGTATGAGTGAGGCAGGTGTAAACAATTAAGGTGATGAGCACAGGGACTGCATGGAAACAGCAACTGGAACAGAGAGCACACAGGTAATAAGTACAGATAAAAAGAGCCTGCTGAAGTATGATAAATAAAATGAGAGCCAGATTAGCAATGCATCTGAATATAACAAAGCAAACAAGGAGCATTAAAATTAAAAGCTCCAAAAGCAAACACAAGCACTGGAGTAGAAGGCGTAAACAAATGACTAGAAGCACATACAGACTGCAGCTAGAGGCAAAATACTGACCCAGAAGTAAAGTACAAACCTGGCTGAGTCCAGCACAGCCAGCATATTCCAAACACAAGGGAAGGTAGGAGACAAACAATGCAGAAAGGCAGGGCCCAAGGAAAGGCTGGGCACAGACAGAGGATGGAAAGAGCCTCTGGTCGCAAAGAAAAATGCCTCTAAATGAAGCAGGAAGGAAGAGTTTAAATAGGTTAGGTGGGGGTGCATGGTTGTTGCTTCAGCCTTTGAACCACAGGTTAAAGCCTTTAAAAAATCAGGATTTTGCCAGAATTTCACTGGTGGAAGATACATTTCACCCAGTTCTAGAAGCAAATGTTCTCTTTCCACTTACATCCAATTTTTTCAACTAATCAGGAGGAAGAAAACTCATGTGTTTTGGTGCATTTGATCTATCTCAATAGAAACATAGAATTTGATGGCAGATAAGGACCCCTTTGCCAAGCTAGTCTTCCCATTTTACCTGTTTCATATACCACAGATCCTAAATGATCTGTGGCTTGCCTCTCTTTCCTATCACTAGAGTTTCTTTATATCTGTCCTGTGCATTTTTGAACTCCCTACTATTCTTGCCCCTACAACCTCTGCCAGGAGGCTGTTCCATGTATCCACCACCCTTTCTTTGAAAAATACTTTTCACATTACCCCTAAGTCTACCCACCCTCCATCTTCATATCATGGCCCCTTGTTCTTGTACATCTTTTTTAAGATGCTACCTCTTGTACCTTATTTACACCCTTGAGGTATTTGAAAGTCTCTATCATATCCCCTCACCTCTCCTCCAGGGAATATTTGAGATCCTCCAGTCTCCCTCATATGACTTTGGTGCAGCACCTGCACCATTTTTGTTGCCCTTCTCTGAACCACTTACTCTGTCTATGTCCTTCTGAAGATGCAGCCTCCAGAACTGGCCACAGTACTCTAGATGAGGACTCACCAATGTTCTATACAGTGGCATCACCACCTTCTTCCTTCTGCTGGAGATACCTCCCTAGGCACCCCAACATTCCACTATCTCTGCTCACAACCTTCTCACATTGTTTAGTAATGTTTAGGTCATCAGATATGATTACTCCCAGGTCCCTTTCCTGTTTGATGTTCGTCAGTACATCCCTCCATCATGTACTCCTCCCCTGCATTTCTGTGCCCCAAGTGCATGATCTTGTACTTCTTTGCATTAAATCCTAGCTGCCACACCCTTGGCCATTCCTCAAGTTTGCTTAGGTCCCTTCTCATTTTCTTAACCCTTCTGGAGTGTCAACCTGTTGCAGATCTTTGTATTGTCTGCAAGTGACACACCTTCCTTTCCAGCCCCTCTGCAATGTCGCTATGAAGAAATTAAAGAGGACTGGTCCAAGCACTGATCTCTGGGGACCCCACTGGTCACCCCTCTCTTTTGGATTGAACTCCATTCACCATCACCCTCTGTGTCCTATTGCTCGACCAATTTGTGACCTAGTTTACCACCCTGGAACCCACTATCAGACTGTCCAGCTTGTTTATTAGCTTTCATGTGGGATGGTATCAAAGGCCTTGCTGAAATCTAGGTAGGCCACATCCACTGCCCTTCCGATCCACCTCCCTAGTCACCCAGACAAAGAAATCTATCAGATTTGTTTGACAAGATCTTTCTGCTGTGAATCAGTGCTGCCTCAGATCCTGTGATCCATTGGATTCAAGATATATTACAAACCTTTCTTTTAGTAGTGACTCCATTAATTTCCCCAACACGAGGTCAGGCTGACTGGCCTGTAATTGCCAGCCTCCTCCCTGCTCCCACTTTTGTGGAGAGGAACTCATTTTCCTCCTCCAGTCCTTTTGGTACCACAGCTGTTTCCAATGAACTGCTGAACAGGGTTGTCAGAGGTGCTGCGAGCATCTCTCTGAGTTCTCTTAATACTCTGGGATATATCCCATCCAGCCCCATTGCCTTGTCCACTTTCAGATCAGTGAGTTCCTTTAGACTTTTCCTTCTTTAATGGACTGGTGTCCACCTCCTTCCCAAAGGTGCTTCCATTGCCTAACTTTTGTCTCTCCCTTCCTCTTTTTCTGGGAATACTGAATAAAAATACTTGTTCAGGATAATCTGCTTTTCTTGCCCCCTGCACACTTCCTTTCTTCCCTTTTTAGTCTCACAATCCCACTCTTAGTCCTTTTTCTTTCACTAATGTACCTGAAAAGTTTTGTCCCTTTTGTTATTGCTTGGACTTATTTTTCTTCTGTTTGTGCCTTTGCACTCCTGACTTCTTTTCCTGCCTCCCTCTGCTTTTCCAGATACAGTTCCCTGTCTTCTTCTCTTTGTGTTTCCGTGTACCTTCTGAATGCCACCCTTTTCACTCCTTACTTTCTTGGCCTTCCTTTGGGAATCATAGTATTTTTTCTTTCTTTTGTTTACTTGACTAATGCAATAGCATGCTGCCTCTGCTATGGCTCCCTTAAGATTCTCCATTGTTCCTCCAACCTCCCATTTTCTCCTTCTCTGGCAATGATTTCCTAAGACATTCCCCATCTTTGCAAAATCGGCCTCCTGAAATCCAGGAACCTTGCTTTCATGTGGTTTGACTCTTCACATTGAGCCACATCATACTTTGATCACTTGATCCTAGATGGCTCCTTGCTTTTAAGTCTGTACTTCTGTCTCTGTTGGTCAGTACCAGGTCCAAAGCCACTCCTCACAAGCAACCATTTTAGCTACTTAGTCTATTTCATGCAACATGAATAGTAAGACTTAGCTGTAGGGACAGGATATTGTTTATCTTCCTTTCTATGGATGGCTGGTAATTGAGCAGGTCTATGCCAGGCAGTCAAAGTAACATCCTCTAGTGACAAGTGTACAGGAGGGATGATGACAGTGGGGAGGCAGAATAAAGGTTCTTCTTGGAGGAATCCTTCTCCTGTGGTTCAAAACACAGCATATCCCAGACCAGCTTGTGAAATGACTGAAGGAGACATCCTCGAGGGTGACCTAGGAGTGTTCTTCACACTCTTTTCTGAGCAGGAAGAAAGAGTAGAGTGTGAGCCAACTACATCTATCTCATCCTCTTCTTCATCCAACGACACCTCCTCCTCTTCCATATATTCTGGATTGTACTCCAGTTCATCATCAACTTGACCACCATTGGGAGGGGTAATGGGATGAGTAGATAACTCAGGAGGAACCATCAATGGGCATCCTGTTGATAGAAGCAATTTGGGGACTGGCACAATGGTGGGGATCATGAACTGCTGTGTTGATCATCGCAGTCTCGGAGTCATCAACATGGGTGATGATGGATTGGACAACAATGGCAGTAGCATAAGATGATGGAACATCTCTGACACCATTTTATAAAGGAACTACATGTTGACTGGCCCTGAAGGGTCAATAACATGGGAACTGTCAATGGGACCATGCCCAACAGTGGTATGGGCTGTGAATTCCCTGCCAGCACTGGACCCTGACCTTGGCATCTAAAAGAGATAGTTGGAGGAGCAGCAGGGCCTGTAACCTTGGCTAGGGACCTTTGTCAGAAGGAGGTGCAGCAGTGGAAACAGAGGGAAACAGGAAAGCATTAAGGAGTGCAAAGGTGCAAATGAAGAGAATAGCTCAGGAGGTAACAAAAGTGGAAAATACATTTTTAGATACATAAGTAAAAGGGAAGACCAGAGGTGGGACTGTAGGGTTAAAAGGGAAGGGGATTCTGTGGTGGAAGACCAGGAAAGACAGACACCCTGAACAAATACTTTTGTTCAGTGTTCATAGAAGAGGTGAAGGGAGGGCCACAAAAGTAACAAAAGCTTTGGAGGAGTTGGACACTAATCCTGTTTTGGAGGAGACAGTCCTGAAGGGACTTCCATTCTGAAGGGGACAAAGCAATGGGCCAGATGGATCACACCAAAGGGTATAAAGGAAGCTCAGGGAAGTACTAGCTGCACATGTAACAGTTCTATTTAACAGCTCACTGGAAAAAGGAGAGGTTCTGGAGGACTGGAAGAGGGCAGATGTAGTCCCACCTACACAAAAGTGGTAGCAAGAAGAGGCTGGCAATTATAGGTCAGTCAGCCTAACATTGTGGTAGGAAAGTTAATGGAATCATTGCTGAAGGAAAGAATTGTGAATATATTTCATCTGGTGGGCTACAAGACCAAAGGCAGCATGGTTTCACAAAGAAGAGGTCATGTCAAATAAATCTGACAGATTGCTTTGACTGGTGCCAAGGAACTAGAGCAGGATGGAGCGGTGGACATGTCCTACTTAGATTTCAATAAGGCATTTGACACCATTCCATGTAGGAGACTAGTAAGCAAGTTAGGCAGCTTAGGAGGGTCCAAAGGTGGTAAAGTGGATAAGAAATTGGTTAGGGATAAGCAACAGAGGTGGTAGTAAATAGAGTTCACTCCAAGAAAGGGAGGCAGACCAGTGAGGTGTCTCAAAGATTAGTGCTGGGACCAATCTTCTTTTATGTCTTTATGAGTCACATTGCATAGGACCTGGAGGAAGGTCTGCCTCTTTGCAGATGATACACTCCATGGGGGCAGAAAAGGATGAGTAGTGACCTGAGAAAACTAGAGGTGGTCAAGGATATGGTCAAGGATATGTCAGCTGGGTTTTAATGCAAAAAGTGCAAAATAATCCACTTAGGGCACAGAAACTCAGGGCGGAGTACATAGGAGCTGGAATTATAACATTTTGGTGAGGCCGGGGTCAGAGATCAAACCCCACCCACTGGCCTAGGGTCAGAGGTGAAACACTGGGGTTCTAGGGGTCAAGTCCTACACCCATGGGCTGGGGTCAGAGATCAACCCCATGACCACCAGGGATCTATGGGAGCGGAGCACCTTGCATCATAATGTGGGGGTCTCTGTGTTAAGCCCCTATCCCCAGATACAACAGTAGACCTGAAATAGAATACCACACCTGTAGTAATGCCTACTTGATTTGGTAGCTAGTTGTGATGTAACCAAGGCAACCAGATTCAAGAGAGTTGCAGCTCTCTAGACATAGTCTACTTTGACCTGAAAACAGAAAAAGGTTTTTCCAAAGGTCACTTCATTCTTGTCTAATTATTCTGTTCTGTGCATCAAAAGGTGGAGCACACTTTAGCAGACAGGGTTGAATTATAGACAGTGAGGTTTGAATACATCACTGTCTCTAGCAAGTGTATGGACTAGATTTACAAAGAGCAGCAAACATTTGCCATGGGCAGCATCTCCCTTACAGTATTCTGCCTGGTGGTAATCCATACTTAGAATGTTTTATGGAATGGAATGTCTGCCATGAGATCATATAAAATGACTCCCAGTAAAGGGTCTGTTCATGAAAAAGGTTACCAAAAGTGTGACATGGGAGTGAAATTTTCAAATCGACCAGAGAAGAATTGTGTAATACAGGTTAAGATACTATGACCTATATATGAAAAAAATCACAATGTTTTAAGATAAAAATGTTAAGGTTCCTAAGAAAAATGGGTCTAGTGTGATGATTGTAACAACACACACCATGATGAGTGTAACAAGACACACCACACACCGTGGTGAGTGTAACAAGACACACCACACATCACTGCAAGTGTAATAAAGGGTACCATAGATGAATTGTGTAATACAGGTTCTGATACTATGGCCCACATGTGAAAAATTCACAATGTTTTAATTTAAAAATATTAAGGTTCCCAAGAAAATTGGGGTCTAGTGTGGTGATTGTAACAACACACGCACTGTGATGAGGTAACAATATACATCACACACTGTGGTGAGTGTAACAAGACACAACACACATCACTGCAAGTGTAATAAAGGGTGACCATAGATGAATTGTGTAATATAGGTTAAGATACTATGACCTACATGTGAAAAAATCACAATGTTTTAATGTAAAAAATGTTAAGGTTTCCAGGAAAATTGGGGTCTAGTGTGATGATTGTAACAACACACCATGATGAGTGTAACAAGACACACACACACCATGGTGAGTGTAACAAGACACACCACACATCACTGTGAGTGTAATAAAGGACACCACACAACTGTTAATGAGTAAAACGGTTTACTTATGTAGACTGAAGACTTTTAAACATGACATTACATTAAAAACAACATGTTTATTATAATTACACTACTTTAAACTATTCTACATGGCATGGAATACTCAAGACCATCTGACAGGAGAAGAACAGAGCACTCAAGGCCATTTAACGGTACAAGAGTCAGCATGCACTCCACATGATCCTTCAATCAAGGGAGAGGCATGGAACACTCAGGACAATTTGATGGAAAAAGATGGAATATTATAAAAGGTTTTAGAAATGCTGCAATCTGATTGGCTGTTAGAGTCCAAAAGCCTTACAATAATCCCTGTTACACTTTCATGTACAGCCTGATTAAAATTGCATAATTTTTTATAATTGCAATAGGGCACTCCAAAGAGTTAGATTAACAGTCTAAGTACCCCACTATCGCCAAAGGCACCAAGAGTATCCCCACAACCACAACCCACTAGCAGGGAAGCTGCATGGTGCTCATGAAGACTAAATATGAATGCTCACACAGGCCATAAAAGACTGGCTGGGACACGCTCCCAGGCCAGCATAATAACCAGCATAACTACACCACTTTTTTTATTTTACCCAGACACAATGATTCAGACAATCAGAAGCATTAATGTTGTGTGAGTATTCATATTTGTCCATAATGAGACCAGCGTCAAAGGCACCAAGAATACTCCCGCCCAAAACCATCACCTACCAGCAGGAAGCCACATGGTGCTCAGGAAGGCCAAATATGAATGCTCACACAGGCAGAGTCAATACACGTTTCACTTTTTTGTACACATTATTACTGTATAACATTTATTCCAACATTAAAAATAAAAAACAAGCATTCACAGTTCACAGTACATTAAGCACCCAACCCCACCCCCATACAAAATGCATGGACAGCAATTACAAAGAATGCCTAAAATTTTATTTCAGTCACTGCCCCTCTCACACTTACTTGTAATGACAAAACAATGAGACCTAGCCCTTCGCCTGATGAGCCCTTGCACCAAACCATGAATAAAATGACTCCACTACCTACACAACTCAGTTACAAGGAGGTCCTGGGAAGGAGATTGTAAACAATACCAAAATCAAAATAATACAACAGGACACAGAAGGTACATCAAAATATTTGGCAGCAAAAAAACAGAAAAAAATATACCCTGGTAAAATAGAACATCAACTAAATTAATAGCACATTTAAAATGTATTTTATTCTATGGTAACTGGTAAGGCCCACTAGGTACAGGTGCCTGTGTTCAGGAATGATCAGGAGCACAGGGAAGTTTAGGGATTTGCTCAGAGTCATACAGTATGCAAGTGGAGGTTGAAGGAATCAAACCCAGGTCTGTCTGTTAGATGTACCAAGCTCATTCACAGCTTCTACCTTCTAGGCTGTGCATTGTTGCTGCATTGGAGCTCACACAGTTAGCATACAATGAAATGTATTGCACTAGAACCTCTGACATCCAGAACAAAACACCAGGATGCTTGAACAAGCATTTAATATTGTTGCTGCCATGCAACCTATGCCTCCGAGTTAAAACTGCTCAGAGGAGATCTCCACTACTAAACTCTCTCAAAAGAGGAACATGTACAAACAAAATGCAGGTAAATGGGCCGGATCAAATCACAGCTTACATACTTGACAATACAGGGACATAGTTCTTTTAAATGTATACTAACTGGCTCCATTTCTAACCTCACTAAAGACACTCATGAGAGAACGTTATGGGCGATCAGATACACCACATGTTTTGCTGTGTTTCACTAACTCCAGCAAGTTCAGTCAGTGAAATGAAAAGCCCCCATCTCCAAAATCAGAGAACTTGCATACTAATGCCACCAGTGAACAATCAGTCCTGTAGGATTGATCTTGGCTGCCCAGTTCGCTAATTGTTACTTGTCCCCATGATGGTTGTAACTAGTCACTCACCTCGTGATGGGTGTAACACTGAGGAGTGGCAAAGACACTGCTCTTAACTCTCACTGTATGTGAAGGAAAAGTGGAAGATCCAGTCACAAACATAACTTTTATACTGCCACCAACTCAAGCTGCTTTTCTGGCACAGACACAAGACAAGTATCACACTGGCTACAGAATGACTCCCACCTGTGATGTGCAAACATAAGCAAATCTAGGACACCATGTCAGGTGGGGATCAAACAGTCACATATTATCATTGTGCTAGGGGCCATGAACAAATCAATGTTTTCTCTAAGAAGCTGAGAGGTCCAGGAGCAAGGAAAAGTGCAAGAATTTAAATAACTGACTGAAGTCAGTGTGAGCTCACTGTGATGGGTGTAACAAAGTAGGTCACTACATGCTACACCCATCACGGAAACTATTGAGCATCTCTGCAGCCAAAGGAATAAAGTAAAGGGCCAGGACAGTGTGGATATCTTAAAGAAGATGTTTTGAGCAACACAGTACTTTAGTTTGAATACTGTGAAGTAAAATGAGTTCACAGTAGCAAATAACAAACATGTTGGTTTTATGTCACATTTTGAGGCAAGAAAATCAGCAGTAAATTAACATAAATTGAAAAAATATATATGTTAGGGATATAATTGCAAACAACATTATGTTACCTATCTCTACTACCAACTACCCTTAAAAAGCACCACTTGTATTAGGGAAATCTTTTTTATTTTTGTAACACAATTCAATCAAAGTGATGGGTGCCTTGGTAACCCTTTTGTGAACAGACCCTAAACCACAAATGTGTCTTCAACTCCCAGATCTCAAACTGTAATATTTAGCTCCAGGGCTAGCCAGTTCTCATGGTGGAAAGATGTGACTGGGGACCAATATGAAATAGGTACAGCCCACAGTGACAGCTCATGGAAAGTGACCTGTGCTTCAGTTCAAAATAGGCATAAACATCAGAGGCCTGGTAATGTACCCCAAGGCCATTGGCAGGATTTTACAAGGAGGTTGTTTTTGGAGTCTGGCTTTTCAAAAAGCCGGGGTCTGGGGCTGCCAGGCCCCAGACGCCCAAGGGTTCTAGATGCTCTGTGGTGCATTTTCTGGCTTATTGTGAAGCTAAATAACTCCTGTCTTAGCTCTCCTCTACCCCTTGCTCTAAACTCATGCATTGTCTGGCTGCAGGTTGAATACATAGAGAATACTGGATGGGCAACTATGGAGAACCAGTGTGTTCTGCCACAGAGATTCTGATTCCTCTGACCTCGAGAGCAAAGCTTGAGAGGTCCATGGGAATCAGAACCCTGAGATGGCAAAACACACTGGTTGTGCATAGAGTTGCTCATCCTGTACTTTTATAGTGTATAGTACTGTGTGAAAATGTGTTTTGTGGAGTTCTTTGCTTTCAAAATAAAACTGACTCATGCAGTCTCTAGAGGTTTAGGAATGCTGTTCTACCACAGTAGGTAGAACAGCATTCCATGACCTTGAACTCTGGTAGAACAGCATTTTAAAAGGGATGGAATTCTATACAGAACAACATTCCACAATACACTATATACTTGCATTCTTTACATGAGGTTAGCAAAAAGCTTATTGTCGTACAAGTGATATATTTATTCTCTGCAGCTGTCAATTGCTGGCTTGGCATAGGCCAGGCAATGAATGTTAGCATTTTCTTCCTCAGGTACAGAACAGAAGTATCTATTCACCCTGTAACCAGTCAGATAATAGGATTTGGGTGCTGGTAGGCCCCAACCAGGATTTTCTCAGGTGGTGTTTTTTTTTTAATAGACTGCTACTCTTGCTAGATGCTCCGTGGTACATTTCCTGACTTATTTTGATGCTACATAAATCTTATCTTAGCTCTACTTTACCCCTTTCTCTAAAATGATGGTGTCTGGCTGTAGAGTGAATACTATTCTGTATGTGAGTTTAGCAAAATGCTGATATTCATTATAACTGATACATACACTGATTGCAGCCATCACCTGTCGCCTTAACATAGGTCAGGCTAATGTTAACATTTTGCTAACCTCACATACAGAACTGAAGCATGATTTTACCCTGCAGCCACCAGCCAGCCAGATATTAGGGATCTGGGGAAGCTAGGCCAGAGAAGCCCTGGATTACTGTAGTTCATTTTGTGGTTAACTGTAAAGCTCAAGAAGTCATCTGTCATCTCTCTATCACTCCTGGCTGCCAGGACAGTTGCCATCCATGGCTCACAACATGCTAATAATATATTCCTTACTGGAGGATAGCCAGGGTCAGTGTACTGACCACCATTTTACTCATGCAAATATAAGCCCTGCCCATTAGTTTTTCATTTGACCCTTACTTGTTCTATCCAATGGCTCAATTATTCCATCAAGATAAATGTCTGAAATGAACCCTGAATATGTATCTAGGTGTACTAGCACTAAGATTTTACTGTGACTTGCCTAATGTTACACAGTATTTGGCTCTGGATGAAAACTATCCCTAGTCCACAAGCTGGTGTACTTAAACCATGATTGCTTATCTTGCTTAAACTGAGACAGACCCCTGTAGTTAGATCACAGGGCTGGACACAAAAACCCTTGTAGGAGCCAAGGATTTGTAGTATTTTGACTTAGTTGCAGAAAAATATCTACACGTATAATACAGGACATAAGATTATTTCAGCATCCTAATCCACACACCTATTTTGACCATAAAGCAAATGTAGAAAACCAATCTATACACAACAATAGGCCAGAAATAAAAATGCATCAGGCATTTGCTCAGCTGCAGTTGGACTATGATACTCACTGAATAAAATGCAGGCAGCCACACAGGGTCTCATACACAGATTTACAGGAGCCTGGCAAAATGGAGGAGTTCAGTCTTTATTTCCTTAGCTTTTGCTGCAGACTGAAGTCTGGATGAACAAAGACTAAAGCGCCACCAGGATGAGTTCTAGAGGCCAATATTTTTGTATAAGGAAGAAGAGCTGCACTCTTATTGTTAGCCCTTTGTAGGATTGCTGGACCATGACCAAAATTTCAGGCAGCCAGGAATGATGAGCTCTGTAGAGCTTAAAAGACATTTTCACAAACTCTAAACTAGATTCACTGCAAAGACGTGCAACATTATGCACCTAAGAGACAAAAAACCTAGGTGAAGAGTACACAATGGGGGTGGTACCAAGAACAAAAATGGAAAGGGACCTGTAGTCACACCACATGACCTAATGGTAGCCAAGCAATGTGAGAAGGCAGTAAGGAGGGTTGGGGAATATTGGAATGCATAGGAGAGGCACCTCCAGTATAAAACTCTGGAGACCCCATCTCTGCAATAACATACAGTATGGAGGCAGTCCAGAGGAGGGTAACTAAAATGGTTCCCAGGAATATGAATATATGAATGTGCCAGCAGAAACAGACCATACATCCTACTAGTCAAAAGTAGACTTCAGCACTGGCAGACATTTTCTAATTGAATATTCACAATGCTTGTATCCAGTTTGTGCACTTCTCCCCCACCAGTTTTCCACCATCCTGTTAGTACTGGGTAAGAACTTTGTAGTCAAATATCAAATTCAGACATCTCACAGTGCTCTTTCTCTAGCCAGTTTGGCACTTTAACCATTAACATACCCCCTTTTTTAAACTCATCCAGACACCCTCCCCAGCAGCAAGCCCCCTCCTCCAAATAAACTGAACACGCCATAAAAATCAAAGGTTTGGTCAGCCACACTTCTTTAAACCATGACAATAAAATTACCCTCCCCCCACTTGTCCAGACCCCCACCCCAGAAGCTGAAAGTGAACCCCTGATGAACAAGCTTTAAAGAAATCAATTAGTCAGACACAGATTTTCTCCACTTTCCAATGCAGGCACTGCAGTAACTCGGCACTTGTTCTCTTTCTCCCCCCACCATCTCCACCAAGAAGGAAATTCATTAATTCTGTAAACATCATAGGACACCTATGCACATCCCAACTGGGAACTCAGTGTGAATATGTAAGCTGCAACATAACCTCATAACCTTCTAAAAGCAAAACCCCTACCTATTTCAACCCATATGGAGCAACCAGAATTTCAAAATATAAAACATTTATATGACAGCCATTTCTGGGTAGGGCATCTTAGCTCATTAAATCACTGGAAGATAATATGTATCAGATCTTAAAGATGACATGATTAGAGAAACATGGATGTATTCCAAGTTCTCACACTCCAGCATGTTATGGCCACCACATTTGGTCCAAGACCATGAGTCTGCACTGCATAGATATAGAGGCAAACAGTAAGCTATATGGTCTAGCAAAGGAGGAAAAGGGATGCATCATACAATGTCCATGTTGTATAGAAAAATACAAAATCAATTCACCCCTAACAGACCACTGACTGCCCATACTTCAAGTATTTCCCAAATTAGATGATCAGAAGATGTGAGTGGCAGAGGCTAAGCTTAGATGTCCTATTAAACTGCTTGTTCTCCAAGTGTTCCTCCATGTTAAGGCCCGATTCCCTGCCTGGGTCAATAAATGTCAATCAGGTTCTCTTTTCATCAGATAATGAGATTTGGCCACAACAAACAGTTGATTCCTTCAGCTCCCTTGAAGCACTGCAGGAGGGACGAGGATCTGCTTATAAAGTTAATTTTAGTTTTGACCCACTCAGTGCCCAGAAAGTTTAATGCCTACCACACTCCACCCCCCAAAAAAACAGTTTTCGGATTGATGTCACCCAGACCTCCAAACCCCAAATTTGTTCTACCACCTCACTGAAAAGAAATAAATAAATAAACCTTTACCCCTTTCTGACTGGAATAGCAGTCTGCACCTCCACTTCAGTCAGTGCTACTTAACATGACAATAATAAAATTAATCATTTACATCTCTCTTAACCCCTTGTCTCATAAATCAGGAGGACATGCTTAAAAAAATCACGGACATAGCTTAAAACTGGTGATATCATGTCAGGGTGCTGTAGGGAGTTAGAGTAAATGCATTTTCTGAATAATAAGTCTGTAACTAATGGCTGACATTAGTTTACGCTCAAATCCTAGTTTGCAGGCAGCACCGTGGCCATGTCATGGCTCTTGATGCTGGAAGATGCACCTGCTTGCTCACCAAACACCTCAGGCAGGCCCTCTCCCTCTTGGACCAGAATCACACTGGCTGCCCCTGGACCACCACACACCGACCAGACAAGACACCAGCATCACCTCACCTCTCATCTGCTGCTGCTGCTGACTGCTCTTCTCTTCCTGGAGACCTGGATTCCTGACGGTCACTGACACACCGTGATGACCTGACTCTAAATCTGGCCAGTAGATACCGAAAGGTTGCTTGCTGTAGCATTGTTGACTGGTGCCCGCCTGTCGCGATCACTCCTCTCATCGTGGACTCGTCGATCATCTTTCTCATCTCTCTCCCCAGCAGGCCACCTCACAACACCAAAATGCATGCTAATGGCACCTCCCCTGGCCAATCACAGTGCGGCAAATGCTGGCAATGCTGGCAAATTGAAAAATGACACAGGCTGCCAACCAACCAGAACTTAAGCAGTCGCAGAGACAGAGTGTCACACAATGATGATTGGTGGGGTTGACAAGCAAAGGCACAAATTTTAAATAATGTGCCAGTGCCATGCCCGCCACCAGCAAATTAAATGTGGGGAATCATGCCAGCAGCTGGCACAGGTCACTGACTTTAGCAGCAGAGGGCACGCACTGTGCACACGCACAGTGAGCCACAATTATGGGGAAAAGTCAAGGCAGGCAGCAGCACTGAAAATATTGCTGGGGCTCAGCCCAGCTCAATAAATATTGATGGGGCCAATGCCCCACGGGCCCATACAACCCGGCGCCTATGGCAGAGTACAAAATGGGTGGAGTGGTATTGATGGGCAACAAGCAGGAAAGATACCTGGGGGTATTCATATCGAATGACCTAAAGGTGGCCAGGCAGTATGACAAGGCAGTATCGAGGGCATGTGGGATGCTGGGGTACATAGGGAGGGGTTTCACCAGCAGAAAGAGGAAAGCAGTGTTGTTTCTCTATAGATCACTGGTAAGACCCCACATAAAGTATTGTGTCCAGTTCTGGAGACCACATCTCTGGAAAGACATAGACAGAGTGGAGGTGGTCCAGAGGAAGGCAACTAAAATGGTGCAGGGTCTGCATCAAAAGCCCTATGAGGAGGCCAGCCTGTCGGCAGCAGTTGGATTTCTGGTTGCGATGCCAGTGACCTGGGTTCGGGAATGAGCCCAGGAGCTGGAGGGCTGGCTGGTGGAGAAAGCTCAAGCATCCCAAGGACGGCTTGCCTTCTCAAGGGAGGGGTTATCTGGATTCGGTACTTGTCTGACCTCGGTGGAGACACGAGGTACAACAAGTCCAAAGTCAAAATAGGTTAGGTGTGCTGGAGGTTGGTGCCTCAGGTGCCTAGACATCAGGGGCACACAGCACATTCCGGAACATCGAGGAAAAACACCTCAGTGCTGCTGGTAGATGGAGCACCAGGCCCCGATCCCTTATGCCCCTACCGGCAGTGGAGACAGAATCCCAATGATATGCAGACAAGTTGGGGTGAAAGGGCCCTCACCCCATACCCTGCCTGAGAGATACATCCACGGCTCCATTGGGGATTAACCGCACCGGATGCCAGGTAGGAGAGCAGGGACACAACATGCTGTAGGTGTCTTCTGAAGAATGGGAGTGCTCTGGGGAGAAGGAGGGTAAAAGAGAATAAAAAAAAGGCCTATGAAGAGAGACTAAAGGACCTCAATATGTACACCCTGGAACACAACAGGGAGAGGGAGATATGATAGAGACCTTTAAATACCTACGGAGGTAAATGAGGTACAGGAGGGAAGTATTTTTCAGAAGAAAAGGTGCTCAAGAACAAGGGGACATGCTATGAAGCTGGAGGGGTAGATTCAGGAGAGATTTGAGGAAGTACTTCTTCACAGAAAGAATGGTGGATTCCTGGAACTGCCTTGGGGAAAAAACTGTGGTGGGGACAAGAATGCATGGGATAAGCATACAGGAATCATAATGGAAAGGAAGGGGAGGGAGAAAGAGCTGTTGGTCATGCATGATCTGATGTAATAGTGTAGGTAGGGAGAAATGGGCAGATTGAATGGGCCAAGAGGTTCTTATCTGCTGTCAAATTCTGTGTTTCTATGTTAAGACTCTCCTCTTCCTCTTTGTAGAGTAGAGTGAATGGTCTGAAGAAGCAGTCTTTTCTCTATGCTGCTTCTCCTTCTCTGAGTGGTGGTGTCTGTCATCAGACTTGGAGAACTTTTCCTTTTTATGTTTGCTTGCTCACATGTGCAAGAAACATTATGTGGCAGCTTAGAGAGAAGTGGGTTGTGGAGGTGCGACACTGTGGCAGCCAACACTGGCACTGCATTTGTGGGCTTGGCACTGTTCACCCAATGCAGACCCAGTGTCCTGATGACACTGGTTCTGCAAAAGTGCCACCAACTTGAAACAATTTGGCCACTGCAATAAGGGGCTGCCTCGCCATTGCAGCATTAGTTATTCCATTGCAATGAGTGAGTGACCCATCATTGCAGGGCGGTGCTTTGTCTGGTGTAACATTTCTAGTTACATGGTAGCAGCTGTCGCTGCCTCAGAGTCCCTATAAAAGCCGACGGGTGCCCAATCCCTCTGCCGGCATGACCTCTCCCAGATCATTTGCCAATAGGGGAGCCCACTCTCCGTTGGCATAATACCCCCATGCATTTTGTTTGCCATGGGGGTGCCCAGTTCCCTTGGCATCATGTCTCCTGCCCACAAACACAGATACTTCTTACTTTGCTGACAGGGGGCTCCAATCTCCTTGGCTTCAGTCTCCTCCTCAAAAAACGCAGGTGGCATGCTGGGAGCCCACCCAACGCCAAATCTACCTGCAAAAAGGAAAACCTTCCCGCAACAGTTTCAATTTATTTTTAACCTGAAAAGTAGAAAACGGTCCCATGCTGTGTCTGGTGCTCTCTCCCCAACCGGCCCACCCTTTGAATACCCCACCTCCCCACACACCCCTCACCTCATACTTAACTCCAGAGCCCAGCGCGATGATCTTAGGTGGACCAGGAACACATCTGCACTCTTCAAAGCCGACCACAAACTGGAGAAATGCTGGTATACTGTGTAATGGCATAAATAGGATTTTTCAACTTATGTAGACATCTCGGCCATTTTTTTACTTTTAGCACCAAATTTTCAACATAAGGTTTTGTGACCCTCTTCATAAATTCAGTCAGTGTCATGGCATTATTCAATCCGAAAGGTGATTTCATGGTCACTGTGCAGAATCACCTTTCGGACCGATTAACAAAATGACAGTGTCACTGTTCATGAAGTGAGCTCTCAAAAAGCCTATGTTGCAAATTTGGTAAAAGAAATCCAAACAAATGACTGTTTTATGAGAGTGCATTGCACAGTTTTCACGACACTCGTAATTCACAAATTTGTAATATTTTCACTCCAGATTGGAGGCAGTATAGTGCAGTGGTTTAAGGCTCTGAGCTGCAAATCTGGTGACATCCAGCAGACCAAACCTTGGTTTGAATACCACAGCTTTCACTTGCATACTGTGTGACCCTGAGCAAGTCACTTAACTTCCCTGTGGTCCCAGGTTGCTCCTGTAAAACAGTTTTCAGTTTAGTGTGCTACTTCTGGTTAAACAACTAAAAAAAAAAAAAAAAAGATTTTCAAAATTGGCATTTTCCACACCTCCTTATGAACATTACAGCTGTCATTTTTCACATCATGGCGAAATGTGTTTTTGCACTTCCCAAGAGAATAGCACGGTCACTGTGGGAAATCAGTGTTTGGGACACATTAAGAAAATCACAGAGATACTGTTCATGAGCAGAGTTCCTAAAATGCCTCTGTTTAAAATTTGGTGATGAAAGTCATAAGAATGACTGTGTTATAAGTGTGCATTGAGCAGTTTCCACGCACCCACGTAACTTTGCAAATTTATAATATTTTCACTCCAGATTTTCAACATTGGCATTTTCCACATCCCTATGAACAGTACAGCTGTCATTTTCACATCCTGGCCAAATGTGTTTTCATACTTCCGCGCAGAATAGCATGATCACTGTGGGAAATCAGTGTTCAGGACACATTAAGAAAATTACAGTGACACTGTTCATGAGCAGAGGTCCTAAAATGCCTATGTTTAAAATTTGGTGACAAACGTCCCATAAAATGATTGCGTTATGAGTGTGCATTGTGAGTTTCCACACACCTCATAACTCTCAGCACATTTGTAGTATTTTCACTCAGATGTTCAACATTGGCAGTTTTTCAGACCTCCTTATGAACAGTACAGCTGTCATTTTCACATCCTGGCCAAAATGTGTTTCGCACTTCCAGCACACAATAGCTCAGTTGCTGTTCAGTTGCTGCTGGAAGTCAAGAGTTCTGGACAGATTAAAACATCACAGTGACACTGTTCATGAGAAGAGGTGTTAAAATGCCTGTGTTGAAAATTTAATGACAAAAGTCCATAAAATTACTGTGTTAGAGTGTACGCTATGCAATTCCATGCACCGTCGTAATTTTGGCTATTTGTAATATTTTCACTCCAGATTATCAACATTGGCATTTTTCACACCTCCTTACGAACAGTACAAGTGTCATTTTCAGATCCTGCCCGAAATATGCATTTACACACCTGGTGCTGAATAAGCGTGGTCACCGTGGGAAATTAATGTTCAGGACAGATTAAAAAATCATAGTGACAGTGTTCATGAGCAGAGGTCACAAAATGCCTATGTTGAAAATTTGGTGAAATAATTCCACTAAATAACTGTGTACGTGCATGTGTTGCACAGTTTCCACGTATGCTCGGAAGTTCGAGCATTTTTAATATTTTCACTACAGATTTTCAACATTGCCTTCTCTTTCACCTACCTATGAATGGTACAGCTGCCATTCTTCACATCCTGCCCGATCTGTTTTCGTACATCTGGCACAGAATGGCACAGTCACTGTAGGAACTCAAAGTTTGGGACACATTAACAAAATCAGTGCCACTGTTCATGAGAAGAGGTCCCAAATGCTTTCAAGAGGTGAGGATCACAAAAAGGCCATGCTGAAAATTAGTAGTGCAAATACCAACAAATGCCTGGGGCATTAGGGATTCTAGCCATAACGCACCACCCTGTGCAGAGTGACAAGAATCAGGGGTGTGCCTTTGGATTGCTGACTGTAATGCTCATTCCATACCACTCCCCACCCCCCACCCTGCAGCAAGTGACAGGCATCGAGGTGCTGCCATGGACTCTTCTGCCCCAGAGTTCACCCTATTCTCCCATACTGCACCCATTTCAGCATATGTCCTTATGGAATGTGGTGACTGTAAAGTCGAACACCCCAAGGCACTCCTCAACACATGTCGGTGTCTGCAGGATAGGGTGAGGTGAAATGGCATGACGTTATGGTGATGACCCAAATGCATACCCCAATGCCTGTCCATCTCTGCAGGGGTGGAGGTGGGGTTGGAGTGAAGTTCAATACTTCACTGCCATTCCTATTCTGCATCTGTCTAACTCCTGCATTTCCAATGCTAATACCAGCAAGCAAACATTCGGCTTTGACAAATGCTTGTTTTGGTTGAGTCAGTGATGGATGCTGTTGACTACATGGAGCAGCTGGACAACGGTGAAACAGGAAGAGAGTTGGTGTATGATAGCGATGCCACTGTCTATGTAGCCTGCTGTTCTTCCATGTCTTTAAACTACAGATGAATCTCTAAACTTTCTTATGACTTTAGCAAGGCCTTCAACACTGTACCACATAGGAGGTTCATAAGGAAACTGGGCAGTTTATGGGTGGGTCCCAAGGTGGTAAACTGTGTATGAAACTGGTTAATGGATAGAAGACAGAAGGCAGTGGTAAATGGCACTTACTTTGAAGAGGGAGAGGACCAGTTGGGTACCTTTGGGCTTAGTACTGGGACCTGTCCTCTTTAATGTCTTTATAAGTGAGTCTGCCACGAGCTGGAAGGAAGGCATGACTCTTGCAGATGACATCACAATTTGCAATAGGGTAGAAACTCTGGAGAATATGTAGAGACCTAAGAAAACTCAAAGAGTGGTCAAGGGTATGACAGCTGGTTTCAATGTGAAAAGTGCAAAATCATGCACTTAATGCACAGAAATGCAAGGTCAGAGTATAAACTGGGTTAAGAGGTATTGACGGTCAAAAAAATGAAGAAGGACCTTGAGGTAATCATATCAGATGACCTCAAGGTGGTGAGACAAATGATAAGGCAATAGGTAGGGCTGGAGGGATGCTGGGTTGAATGGGAGGGTATCACCAGCAAAGGAAAGAGGTGTGTTGCCACTGTATACATTGTTGGTGAGATC
Source organism: Neoceratodus forsteri (assembly GCA_016271365.2). Taxonomy (NCBI): domain Eukaryota; kingdom Metazoa; phylum Chordata; order Ceratodontiformes; family Ceratodontidae; genus Neoceratodus; species Neoceratodus forsteri. The sequence goes on from CM057458.1 coordinate 564,327,673, forward strand.
CAACATTGAGCACTGTGTCCAGTTCTAAAGACCACATCTCAGGAAAGGCATAGACAGGGTGGAGGCTGTCTAGAGAAGAGCAACTAAAACTGTGCAGTGGCTGCATCAAAAGGCCTATGAGGAGAGCTGAGGGAAGTCAATAGGTTTACCCTGGAAGGAAAGAGAAGAGGAGAGGGGACATGATAAGAGACCTATAAATACATCGTGAGGGTTGACTATGGTACAGGAGGGAACATTTTCAGAGGATAAGGTGCACAAGAGCAAGGGGGCATGCAAGGAAGCTGGAAAGGGAAATTCAGGAGGGATGTGAGGAAGTACTTCTTCACTGAAAGAGTGTTGGTTGCCCAGAACAGCCTTCCACGGTGGGGATGAAAACAGAGGTGGGCTTCAAGCAAGCACCATGGACTCTTGGTAGAAAATTGTAGAGTGGGGAGGAAACTAACCAGATGTCAGGTAGGGTCTATAATGACAGCATAGGCCAGGGGGGCAACCTAAGATAATCAGAGGGCATCAGGTGTGGCCTACAGTACCCCCAAGAGCCGCATGAACCCTGTTTACCACAGTCACGAGCCAAATTTATAAATTTGAATTAAAAATAAGCTACATATAACATGTCCATCATAGCCTTCAGCCTATCTCCCTTATCCAACTTTGCAGAGAGATAGAGAAAGAGAGAGAGAGCCTCATGGTGTATTTGTGGATAAATGAGGGGCCACAGGTTGACTACTGGGAGGCTGCATGCAGCCCTTGGGCAACGGGTGCCCACTACTGGTATACACAGAGAAAAATGGGCTGACTGGATGAGCCAAGTGTCCCTTACCTGCTGTCAAATCCTGTTTCTATGTTTCTACATTAAAATGAAAACCCCAGCTTTGACTAGTTCTTCAAAACACAAAACATTTACTATCACAAATGCTGTTATCTTCTCATATAAATAAAACTACATAAACATTAATTAATTAAAAAGCCAACAGATTTTGATAATATTTTCCAATCATTTTCTATTTATCATTGGTTATGTAGTACATACTGTACAACATATAACATAATTAAAACAGAAGATATACTATAAAATAATAATAATAATACAAAGGCAAGAACATGTCCTGACCTTTGCTTGGTCAATGTTGTGCTTCAACAGTGATGTTATCCCACTACAGTATCTCTGTATGAAGGCCCTGCAGCAACACAACCTCAGAAACACACACAAAATAATTTACAGCCTCCCTAAATTTTGAAACTGTCAAGGGCTTCTTTCAATCCTTCACTTTCCCTTCTCCAGACTAAAAATGTCCTGCTTATTTCTAATTGCTTGTAAAGAGTTTAAAAAATACAAGCTGTCATTCAGCTCGGCTTCAGTACCGCTTCTATTAATATCGTGACTCTGTTCAGTACATTTGCTTTTTAAAAGCACAGCATGTGCCACTAACTGACCTACAGTGCCCAGCTCCCTTTCCAATTTCTTCTCATGGTACACAACCTACTGTACTGCACTAGGACAACCACAGTAACTGAGAGAACTGCCACTAACCAGCAGGTACAGTATATGGGAGGACAAGGGAACTTCCGTACACACAGACAAAGTGGAGAGGGGCAAGAGATACAGAAAAAGAGGAAAAGAAGACTGTGGTCTATAGAGAGCACCATCTACTAGACAAAAACAGAACATCAGGAATTTTTTTAATATGTATATTTACACATGCAAAAATAAGATATAAAATCATTTGAAAACTGTAGTTCATTTAATCTTTTTAACATGAAAGAGCCATTATATAATAGCAATAATGCCGTCAGGGTGTGTTCCTGGTGGGATAAGATCATTTCTTGGGTACTGGATGTGCTCGGTCTGCCACCTTTTACCCAACAACCCCAGGTGTGACATTATCCTAGCATGACACACCCCTGTCAAGCATTATTGCATAACTGTAAATTTATTGTGGTGCAACTGAGGATAAGTTAATTAGCATTAGTTAAAGAGGAGCATCAGAGACTACAGGGTATATGTATGCATTGAAGTCAGCAATGAACAGTAGCTGTTACTGTACATCGCATATGGCTATTGCAGTCCTAGTGGGTTTTGCAGAGTGTGTCACAACACCATGAACGGTAATCAACAGCAGATTCAGTTTTATTCATTTATTTCAAATGTTTTACCAGGAAATACATTATGAGCTGGTAACAGTTCATTTCCAGATATGTTGAGAGGGGAGGGGCAATTGATCAGGTTGTGAGGGAGGGGGAATGGATCAGAACATGAAGGTACTGTAAGTACAAAATACAAATAATAGATAAATAAACATATAACCAATTATCAGTTGTGCAAAGGAATTATTCTGTGTAAGTAAATACACTAAAATGAAATTAAGTGTTGAAGGAGGATAGTGTGTAAAGACAGCACAGGGTTCAGGGTAAGGGCAATGGTTGTAGTTTGGGGAGGGTGTAATGGGGAGCTGCACTAGTGTAAGTGCAGGGCAAAGGAGAACAGTTGTTGAAGGATGACTGGCAACAACCCATTATTGGAAAGGCTTTGCTTGGAGTTCAGTGGCCAACAACCAGCCACTCCACTTCCTGAGCTATATAAGCAGTTCCTCCCAGCCTCACTGTGAAGCATTTTTTCTTTGCAGCCGAAGGCTCTGTCAGTTGTCCTCCAAGCTGGTTGGGCCTCCTGCTGGCTGGAGCCTGCCCCCCTTGTCTCTGCTGGGCTTCTGTGTTTCTTTTCCTGCTACTGGTTTGTATTTTGCCTTCAGCTGTGTGTGCTTCCTTCCTTCCTTTTGAAGGGCTTTTCTAAGCTCTAGCATACTGCTACTTCAGGGCTCATACTGCTTGCTTTCAGTTACTTACAACTCTCAAATTACTTGCAATGTAACTGCAAACCTGATCTGTGTGTTTCAGCTCAACTATAGCTGTTCCATGTGGCATACTCTATTACTTTCACCTGACTCAGATTTACTTGAACCTAGCTATACAGCTCACTTATGCTTGTTCTAATTACCTCATTGCAGCAGTCTCAATGCACTGCCTGGTGACAATGCTTAAGAACATTATGCCTCCTTTTATTTATTGCAGTTACAACTCAGTGTACTCATTTGTTTTACTACTGCTGCACAGGTCTAATTGCTTCCTGCTACTGCTTTGTTTATTCCCATTGCTACTGTACATTGTTTTACTCTGAGGTTAGCTAAACCTCCTGCTGAGGCTATTAAATTAGCTTTTATATCTGCATGTGGTTCTCAGCCCTTCCATCTCTTTCTTATTTGTCCCTACACGGGAATGGGAGGTGTTTGGGGGGTCGGGGCCTATGTGGCTAATTAATTTTGTTCTAAATCCTGTCTTCGCTGCGAAAATCCTCAGAGTTTGTCACCTTGATTTGGCTTTGAACTGCTTGGCTGGCTTGCCCCACTATTCAGTGCTGTTTGCCCTACATTATGCAGACCTGCATGCAGGTCCAATTACTGCTCTGTTTACTGACTCATGTGTGGCCCACACTTGCTTATGCAACTGTTGCTCCTTGCTTACGCAAACCATTGCTTGCTACCTACTGCCATCCCTCGGCTTCAGTCTCTAGGATTCTGCTTGCACTCAATCTGCATTCAACCTTGCAAGGTCTCAGCACTCAATGCTCATTATGATCTCAGCATGCCATGCTCATTCAGCTCACCAACTTTTCAGCTCTCAATCAATTTCTGGGGCATGCCAGCCATTCTATTCTGGTGCGGGTTCCTGCAGCCAATGGTCTCACTCTGCATTTAGTCTGCATCTCGGCGTGTCCAGCTTGGGTAGGATCCTTCTCCACGTGGCCCATAGCTGGGAATGTTCTCACCCTGGGCTTGGCTTTAGCTGCCTGCTACTTGACAGCAACTCCTCGTGTAGAATTTAAGACTAGTGGTGAAAGGTGGAAAAAGTTACCTCCTTTGGCTCTAGCGTTCCATTACAATAGTTTGCCATTGACTTTAGTGGTTCCCTAGTGAGGCACCTTCATCGTATTCTCCCTATGACTGCCTCTGGTTCACCTGGTTTGATTTAGGGAGGGTAGGCCAGGTGAGTGCCTCAGCAGTTGTTGCTCTCCTTCTCCATCTTGGATGCACATATTGTTGCAGAGATTTCTCACAACCTTCCACAGCGTTCCTGCTAGAGGGTTTGAGTGAGAGCCTTCCTCAAATTGGAATATTTTCCACCTTCCTTAATTGGGTTTTCCAAATTGCAGCTGCAGAGCCGTCATTAACTAAACTATCTCAAGCCTGGAGGGAAGGCGACCTAGGCCTTGGATTCCCAGAGATTTCCTCATAGGGTTTTTCTCTCCTCCATTGCCTCAGGTCTTAACACTTAGCATAGTTGTTTCTCCTAGTTTCTTTAGGTAGGTTCCGTTGTTGGATGGAGGCGAGTATGTCCTGCCATTCCTCTCTCCTTAGGGGATCCCCTAATCTCAATACAATCCATCAGTATCATACTATGCAAGCCTGGGTATTCATTATGTTATCCAACTGAGCATCTCATTGCATTATCAAACTGCCTATGCTTCTCACTACTACATTGCAGTTACTGTGCCTATGTCACAGTTACTGCTTGCTCTATCTTCGTGTTGCCTCCTTTTTGAGAATGATACTACATTTCTTTTGGGGATTCCTAAGGTACATTTAGCCACAGGAATCACCCAGCGGCCTCTAGGGTGGAACCTCTCCAAGAATTCTTGCCTTTGTACCCCTACAGGGTGGTAATTCCTCTGGAATAGAAAATGTGAATGGCCAAAACCAAACTAACACAGTTGCACAAGCATAACACTATACTGGCTGCATAGGTCAGTGAATTGGAAAGGCTTTGCCTGGAGTTCAGTGGCCAAGCAGCCAGCCATCCACTTCCTGAGCTATATAAGCAGTTTGTCCCAACCTCACTGTGAAGCATTTATTCTTTGCCCACATCACTCCTCCTCCTCAACCCAGCAGCACTCTCTCTCTCTCCTTAGGAAGTTCCTAAGGTACCTTATACGGGAATCGACCGTGGCACTTCTAGGAGTGGAACCTCTCCAAGAGTTCCTTGTCTTTGTACCCCTACAGGGTGGTAATTCCTCTGGAATAGAGAGTACAATGGACAAAACCAAACTAACACAGTTGCACAAGCATAACACTATACTGGCTGCATAGGTCAGTGAGTTAGGGGCAACTGTAGGAGGGAGTAGAGATTTGAGTGAATGGAGGAAAGGAGCAGAGTGGATGATAAGGGCAAAGTCCCAAAGACTGAGAAAGCAGAAGGAGAAGGCAGCTTTACCAACAGAGGATTTCATCATGGAGAGTGTGAGATACAGAACCAGAGTTATGAAGGGAGCATAAGGTAGAGAGGGGCAGTAAGTGAGAAAGGAGGCAAAGTGTGTAGAAGGGAGCCAAACCAGAATTTAGAGATAATGAAACATAACGGTGAGGCACCCGGCATCAAGAGAGGAGAGAGAAAGAAAGAGAGAGAGAAGAATACAAATGCATGCCAGCAGCCCTTGCCACAAATAAGCTGCAGTAATTCATACTCATTTCTGACCCGAAGGCCCCCATGTGTAGTCTGTTTTACCCTGCATCAATGACTGCATTGGGAGGCAGTGTAGTGCAGTGGTTTAAGGCTCTGAGCTGCAAATCTGGAGACCTGGGTTTGAATCCCATAGCCCCGCTTACATACTGTGTGACCTTGAGTCAAGTCCTTGACTTCCCTGTGCTCCCAAGTCAGCACCTGTAAACAAGCTTTCAGCTTAGTGTGTTACTCCTGGTAAAACAACTGAAAAAAAAAAAACAACTGAAAGTCAAAGTGGTTTAGTCAAGTTGGCAAAGCCAAACCAAATTTTAGGCCTCAAGTTGAAGCAAGACCAAAGTTGCTCTGGACCATTTCTTTTTACCCTTAGAGCACATACCCTACTTTGGCAGGTTAGCATGTACCCTGACCCTGTCACACAACTGGTGGCAGTGTTCAACATAAAAACTATTTTCCTCACACGTCTGAACTTCTTGCATGGATCTTTCAATGTGGAAGCACAAGAAAACAGTAAGAGTATATATTTTGATTAAAGATCCTGGAAATGTTCTGAAATTTGAACAGTAATTTAGGTAGTTTGATGTTTTGTACATTCGATGTATGAATAACTTTACCTCTGAAGTCAGAGACTAAAATTCTGAACCAGAAGGCAGTTCAGTATCTCCCCAATGCAGCTACAGATTCAAAGACAAACACTCTGCTCTGGTAGCATGTTTGCACACAACTATGTGGGAGACTTAGATTTGCAGTTCAGATCCCACTTCCAATGTCAGGCTGGAGGTGTCCCAGTGGTGCTGTGGAGGCAGCACTCTCTGACTCAGAGAGGACAGTCATTCCTGCAACCGCACCACTTTAGGCAGGTGAATGGAGTGGCATGACACTGTGGGCTCCCTCACGGCACAGTCCTCTTCCCACAAATAAAGTGCGGTACAGGCTACCAAAATCAGGGATTAAGAAAGGTAACAGAAAAAACACAAGCCACAGGATTCTAGCTGCCTGTACTCCTAGGCCCTGAACTTCCTGATTGCAGGACAGTCATGGTTGTCCAGTGTCAGTGCTACAAGGCTGCAGGAAACAGCACCATGGTGGGCAATGGAAAGAGAACCAGCTGTAAAGGAAAAACTTGGGTCCTACACATCTAAATGAAAATTAGAGGAGTGGATACTCAGCACAAGTAAAAATTTCAAAATGTCACCAATTTTCTGCATGGGCAAATCTTTCTACTTGAACTAGTTTGAATTTGATCACCCTGATCTATTGTGACAGCTGAAGAAATATGAACCTATTTTTTAAGCATTATTGTTTCATTAGATGAGAATTCAGTCTTTTTTATTCAAACGTACCTGAAGTTTTTCAAATTGTGTGTGTGTGTGTGTGCGCATGCATATATGCACATCTATGCATGGCTAAACATTTATATTAAAAAGGCCCCATATGACTTATTTACCTTTTCATCGTTATTGAACACTTCCAAATTGGATATTCCTTACAGATTTTGCAAACAACCATCTCAAGTCCTTTGCTGGAGTTTTTTTTCAGTGTTTTATCTTGTTTTACAGCTTATTACAATTTCATGGGGTTCTGTTAATTTTGTATGAGTAAGATGTCACATCAATTCAACACTTGCCATCTACTGAAAGTGGGGCCAGTGAAATGAAAAAGATTTTTCCTACGTGATGCAGACATTGATGAAACCGTTCATTTGGATCACCTGTTGTGCTCTAATCCACATCATCATGGAATCAGTTTTATCTTTGAAATAATGGGGACATTCTAATTCTATTCCTGAGCTACAAATAGCATTCACTCAAATTAGGTAGACAGGCAGTTATTTACATAATTTCAACTAGGATCTGTAATACATGGTTTTACGACCTTGTTATGAGGTCAGATACTTTTTGAAATGAACACTGTATATCAAATATTGACATACTGAATAAAAAGGAACATTTAAAAATAAGTACCCAGCACATGCATATAAGCTGTACTATTACTTTTAGAGTTCTGATATAGGAAATGTCCCGTTAGTCTTAAACTATTCTGTGCTGCCAAAAGCCTTATTTTAGTATTCTTGTAGAGGCAACATTTTATATCAGACAATAATATATTCCAAATTGAATGTCAACAAGAACTGAACACCCCAAATATAAAGTGTATGGAGCCTGCGGAATCAACCTGATGGTGCTGCTGTATATTAGATTTATCTCGTTATAAGTTACCTACAAAACTAATAGTTCTCTGATGGGCAGATTGCCATAACACAAGCTATTAACAAAGTATGTATACTAGTTTTGCTGAAACCGTTAAAAGGCTCAAAGGATATCTATAACGTGGAAAAATACTTTTTAATACCTTATTTTGTGGCAGCTTTCTTCAAAACAGATTTGCTTCTTCCTTTCCCTTGGTCAAGGGCAGAAACTGCATCATGTTCTAGTACTCACACACCTGTTTAGGCTGGGCTTCCCAGCTCTGTTGTTGCCTCAGCAGCTAAATCTGTGAATTCTGAGCTCTGTCAATTTGTTGTATTAGACTATCATTGTATGACATTACATTGCTGTTCATGTTCTACTTGTTCAAATTTTGTAAACAAATGTACCTTCTCCTTTGTTCCCACCCTCCTAGGATGTATCTGGAAATGAGCAGTTGTCTGCTCAGTATGCCTTCCTGGGAAAACATTTAAATAAATAAATATAAACTGGGTATCTACTTGACTATGGTAGTAACTTGGCACAGAGTTAGATCTTAGCAGGATGTCAGGATGTTGCCAACCTCTTCATGCCAAGTGCTATTTTTCTCACATGAATCACTATACCACATTTCATCTTTAGACATGAGGGTTTGATATGCATGTGCCACCACATTTCAACTTCTCAGTCCATCCTTTCCATGTTTTCAGCATATTGGCTTTGTCCCACTGCTGAAACTTTGAAAGACCAAGGTTGAATCTCCTCCAGGTTGGGATTCAGAAAGAGTAGGAAAAGAAAGAGCTGTATAACAAATTTGGTCTGCAGTAATAATGTAGGTAGGGAAAAATGCATAGACTGGTTATGCCGAGCAATCCTTATCTGCCATCAAATTCTGTTTCTATGTTTCTGAAGTCAGGTGTCCCACATGGCAGGGCAACACACTATGACTGTGTCATAAAGTACATAAGCAGTCATTTTTCCCACAAGAAAAATGAGAACAAATACAATCCCATAGCTATGCCTAATAGCAATTGCAACATTAACAAAATATTGTAACATCAATCTAATAAATCCATTAGTATAACGTTACCTATGCCCATGATACAGCTTTAACAGAAAATTTTATTCAGCCTGGCCATCATAAACAGGAGGATGTTGTTCTTGTGGCCATGTACTATGTCAAAGATTAAGGTGAGCTTTTAAATGCAGAAAAACACTGGATGAGTCAACGTCACACTTTCCATCCTAAAGGAATAAATGTTAGAATGACAAGGTTCCTAGGAGGATCCCCAAAGTTCAATATGGACTCTGTTTTCTGTGGCCCATATTTCCTGTCCTCCACTCACCTTTTCATTTTACCACTCTTTGTTCTCATCTTTAATGGCCCTTCCATTGCTTATATGTATTCTTCTGTCTGTTTAGGTATGTTTTACCTGAATAAAAACTGTTTATCATTTTGAAACATTGGTCAGTATTTTTTAAATTATTTTAAAATACAATACTCCTGTTGCCAGGATCTGGTGCAATTGTATATTGTCAGACCCTTTCCCACTCTGCCGTGGACTCATCAAGGTGTTCGCTCTCCCTATGCTTTTCAACCTTTATTTGGAGCCATTGATTTACAACCTCCAGAACAATCCTGGCATTACCGGCATTCAGGTGGGGGGATAGTTATAAAATATTCAGATGATTTGCTGTTGCATATTGATAATCCCTCCAGCTCAATTCTAGTGGCTCTCAAGGAACTTATTAAGTTCTCCTAGTCTCAGCTTATAAATTAAACTTAGATAAGACCAAAGTTTTTCCACTAATCAGCTTGGTTAACAAGCATGACATTATTAGGTTGGGATTATCCTGGGAGCCCAAAGAACTGAGTTATCTGGGGTATACACCTCCCGATCCCTGACTTGGATGGGTAAGAGCAATCTTACCTCCCTGCTCCAAACTGGCAAACTGGATTTACATAGGTGATTGGCTTTGCCTTTATCCTTGTGGGGCGGGTCAGTAAAATTAAAATGAATGTCCTGCCAAGATCGCTATACCCCTTAGGTATGCTCAGAATGTTCTTGCCAAAATTTTGATTTTCTAGGGTCCAGAGCTAGGTCAATATTTTTTGAAAGGCCATGTTGCCCACTGCTCCCTACTTCAAACTTACAGCACCTCAAATTTAGCGGTGGTCTTCACTACCTAATATACTTCTGTATTAGTGTGCACTGCAAGGCAACAAGATCTACCTATAGAGCAATCTGAGTAAGGAGCAACTGGATTCTGTTTATTCACCTCTTCGGCTGGAAATCGAACGCACACTTAGTCGGCAATCAGGTTCCAGCTTGTTGTATACCAAATTATCATTAATCCTCTCAGCCCTTCGATCCACTTCTATTGTCTGGTCTGTGAAGGCACATCACCATCTGGGTCATTATTTAGGGCTTGCATGGACGAAAGCTTTGTCCCAACTCATCTTAGAAAATCCTAGTTTTCATAAAGCTGGTCACCCTATCCCCTCCTTCTGTCCCCAGATTTTGGATGCACCTCTTGGGTCTCTGATGGAAGCAGAGATTTGTATCCTTCTCCACCATTAGAGAACAGCTCCACCTCCCTCAGACCTTTAGTATTAATTATTACCAAATGACCCTGTGATTTCTTCATCTTTAGATTCTCGGCCCTGGGTTTGATGGATTCCTTTACTTCAGAGCAGTTCTTCTCAGTGACCTCACAGCCACACCCAGTGTCTGGACTTTAGCATTTATTTCAGTCCCTTGATAATGCTACCCCATCTGGAATATGGTATTATTGGATGCAGGCCCTTAATCTTTGAGATGACCTGCCTGTTTGGCATGCTGTTTGAGGATTTATACTGTTACATTAAACAGGATAGGTTGTGGTTCACTCAATTTAGAGTCCTCCACAACTGCTACTATACCCCAGTTAAACTTCACAAAATGGGTAGACTCCTGCCCCTTGTATGTTCCAGTGTGGATTGGCCAAAGATCATCTCAGGCACATTCTATGCAATTGCTATAGAGTGGCGCCCCTTTGGGCAAACATCTGAGCATCTTTGAACCCTTTGCTAGGCTTGGATGACTTGTTCAGACCTGACATATGTCTTGTGGGTATGTATCCTACTGATTTAATCTGTATCTGTAAAGCTCACATTGTCTTGGTCACCATTATTGCCAAGTTAGTTATTTTACACCACTGGTCCAATGCCATCATCCCTTCTTATAAAGAATGTCATCAAGAGATGTTAAGTGCCTTATTGTTAGAAAAGCAGATAGCAACACTTCACCGGTGCCTGCAAACAATAGCGAGACATATGGGAGCCACTCATGCTTTGTTTTCCATATCCACAATGGGGAACGTAGCCCCTGGTTACATTTTTTCTTTCATTGAGTGTCTCCACTTATTTTACTTTTGTCTTCTGGATTGGGATCCCTTTTTCACTCAGATTTGTTGGTTGCCAAGCCTTCGGGTCAGGGGTGGAAGTTGATTGGTGTACTTTGTAGTACAGTAAGTGTTTTTTTTGTTTGTGTTCATATTTGTTTATGACATGATTCGTGTTCCTGTGTTTTGAAATGTTCAATAAAGTATACTAAATTTTAAAATACATAGATTTTTAATATTTACTGCCTGAGTACTGTTTTGACACCAGATCAAGCTCTTTGACTACAAATTATGAATTGAGGTGTTGATGCATCCCTTGGAGAGCCAGTACTTTAGTGGATGTGTGGTTTGAAGGTAAACACTAACACAGAAAATAAATCAGTTAGGAAATCATCAATTGAAACACCTAAACTACTTAATTGATTTTGACATCTTCAATTAAAACCTTGTACTTTTAATACCTGTGCTTTAAAATCATACTTTCCTCCTCCCCTTCTCACCCAAAGGGCTACTCAGACTTCTGCCTCACCCACAGTGCTCCCTGTGTACCATTGCCCTGCCTCCTAATCATTAGTTAACAAGTCACCTACAGTTGCAAACCGCTGACAGCCATAGAAAAAAGAAACAAAGAAGTTGATCGCAGATAAGGACCGCAAGGCCCATCTAGTCTCATGATTTTTTTTACTCATGAATGTGCCATAGGCCTTTACTCTGTCAACAGCATATCTATTCATACTCATCTTTATTGCTCCCTTATGCCTATCCCATGCCTGTTTGAAACCCTGCACTGTATTCATATCCACCATTTCCTGAGGTAGGCTGTTCCATGCATCCACCACGCTTTCTGAGAAAAACAGCTTCCTCATATTCCCCTTAATCGGCCTCCTTCTAACCTCATGCTGTGTCTTCTTGTCCTGCTATTTTCTTATATTGAAACATGTTAGACTCTTTCACCTTGTTAATGCCCTAAAGATGTTTGAATGTTTCGATCATATCACCTCTCTCCCTCCTTTGCTCTATGGTATACCTATTGAGCTCTGTTAATCTGTCTTCATATGTTTTCTGATGCAGTCCTGCATCATTTTGCTGCCCTTCTGTCGACTGTCTCCATTTTGTTAATATCCTTGTGCATGTGCGGCCTCCAGTACTGCATGCAGTACTCAGATGGGGCTTAACCAGTGTCTTGTAAAAGGATTACTCCTCTTATGACTTAAGGAGCACTCTCTACTAATACACCCCAACATCCTCTAGCCCTACCTACTCCTTTAGTGGTCTGCTTGGATGATTTCAGGTCATCTGTGATGATGATGCTCAAGTCTTTTTATTCCCTTGTGATTGCCAGCAACTCCTCCCAACCTATAGGTGGCTTCAGGGTTCTCTTCCTATGTGCATGATCTTGCACTTCTTTGCATTAAACCCTATTTGCCACTCTTCTGACCATTTTACCAGTTTATCCAGATCTTTCTTATTCTGCCCACCCCATCTGGATCATCTACTCTGTTGCAGATCTTGGTGTCATCGGCAAACAGACAAACCTTGCCCTCCAGTCCATCTGCAGTGTCACTGATGAAGATATTGAAGAGGACTGACCCCAGGACAGATCCCTGAGGTACCCACTTGTGACTTGCATCTCTTTTGACTGTATACTGTTTACCACCATCTCTGTTTTCTGCCCACCAACCAGTTTGCCACCTAGTTGACCACTTCTGACCCACCCTGAGCCTACCCAGCTTATTAATCAATCTTCTATGTGGAACAGTATCAAAAGCTTTGCTGAAGTCAAGGTAGGCAACATCAACTGCTCCCCTTGGTCCACCACTCTGATTACCCAGTCAAAGAAATTCTATGAGATTAGTTTGACAAGACCTTCCTGTTGTAAACCCATGCTGTCTTGGATACTGTGCTCCTATGGATTCCAGGTGTTGTACTATCCTTTCCTTAAGGAGTGCCTCCATAATCTTGCTCACTACTTAGGTAAAACTGACTTGTCTGTAGTTCTCTGCCTCCTCCTGCTACCCCCTCTTGTGGAGAGGGATCACATGAGCCATTCTCCAGTCTTCTGGGACCTCTTCTCTCTCAGAGACTCACTAAATAGTCTGATAATTGCTCTGCTAGTTCCACCTTAGTTCCTTTAGTACCCTGGGATGTATGCCATCAGGTACCATTGCCTTGTCCACCTTGGAGCTTAGCGAGCTCTTGTAGGACCCTTTCATTTGTGAAGGACTAGTGCATACATCCTCCCCTGTGTCCATGATGCTGAGCTGTGGGCTCTGCCCTACCTTCTCCTCAGTAAATGCTAAGCAGAAGTATCTATTTAGGATACATGCTTTTCCTTGGTCCTCCTCCTCATACCCCCCTTATCCCCTTTGATCTTAGTAATACCCCTCTGGACTTTCTCCTTCATTAATGTAGCTATAGAAAGTCTTGTCACCTTCTTTTACTGTTTGTGCAATTGTTTCCTCGGTTTGGGACTTTAGCTGCTTTACTGTCTTCACTGCTTCCCTTAGGGAAGTTTGGTATGCCTCCCTATCTTCATCCTGCTGTGTTTCCTTATATTTCCTGAAGTCCAGCCTTTGGCTCTGACCTTTTCTGCTACTGTTTTGAGAACCAAAGTGGTTTCCTTCTTCTTTCCTCTTGCTTTTTTCTAACACAATGGGATGTTGCTTCAAGTATTGCATCCTTAATGCTTGCCCACTTTGCTTGTACCCCCACACTTGTATTTCTTCTGCAAGGGCTAGCTTAACTCTGTTCACCATCTCATCAAAGTGAGCTCCTCTGAAGTCCCATATTTTGCCTTGGAATGGGATGATTGAGTTTTAGTGGCCAAATTGAATCATACCATGTGATGGTCACTGGCCCCAGGTGATCTTCTACTTAGAGATCTGTGATCATCCTTTCCCCATTAGTCAGTACTAGATCTTGGATAGCCCTGTCTCTTGTAGGTTGTTCTACCAGTTGTTTGAGGCCCTCCCCTGCAGGGATCCACAATGTGTCTAGTTCTGGCAGATGTTCCTGCTGGTATTGACCAATCTATATCTGGCATGTTGAAGTCTCCCATTATCAGAACCTCCCTTTAGCTGTCATGTTTTGTATATCTTCTAACATTAATGTGTCTATGTCCTCCCCTAGTCTGGAGGCCTGTAGACAACACCAGTTCGTATGGCTGTCCCATTTCCTGTTTCCAGGGTGACACACAGTTCTTCTGGCTCCTTATGTGTATTCTGAATCTCTGTAGCTTTGATATTTTCATTGACATAAAGGGCCACTCCAACACCCCTTTTGCACCTCGGTCTCTTCTGAACAGTACATAACTGGGTACTGAAGTTTCCCAAGTGTGGTTACTGGTGAACCATGTCTTGCTAATGGCTACTATGTCTTCTTTAGCTTCTGTCATTGCTGCCTGCAGGTCTGCGATCTTGTTTCCCAGACTGTGAGCATTTGTGTACATGATTTTCCATTGGCCATATTTTGGTGTGTTAGTTGCTGGGTGAGATCCAGCGTTTCCCTGTGAGTCAGATGGGAAGCCAGACCTTTTTCCTAGCTGGTGATGCAAATGAATTACAAACATGCTGAATTCCTGTTTGATCACTAGCTGAAGGGTGTGTTCTCATTCGTCATGATTAGGCACTGCACCCCTCTCCCATTTTCTAGTTTAAATATTCTGCCCAGTGCACTGACCTCCTCCTTAGTCAGATGCAGTCCATTGAATTTAAAGAACTTTTGCTCCCCAAACTGTTGCCAGTTTTCTACAAATTTGTGTCCTTTTTCCTGGCACCAGCCCTGAGCCACATGTTTAGCTCCCTATCTCCCTTTTCTGACCTTCCATCCATCTTCCCCTCTCCCAGACTGGTAGGATCTCAGAGAAGGAGATGTCAGACAAATTGGATGATAGTTTGTCACCCAGCCTGGTCAGGTGTTCCTTGGTCTCCACAACTGACTGGCTGATGAGATTGTTAGGTCCTATATGTACCAGGATGTTGATGTTTTCTCCTGCTTCCTGAACAATTTTAGTAATGCGGTCAGTGTCTCTCCACGCTGATGTACCTGGGAGACATCTGACCATTAGCGCTGGCAGGAGGTAGTTATCAACTCCCTGAATCATGGAGTCTCCTATGATCAGAAGTGTTTTGGATTTCTTTTGCTTTTTTGTTTTGATCCCTGTTTTGGGTGAGTTTTGTTATTCTAGCTCCTGTGCTGCAGTGTCCTTTGCCCCTTTGTTTGACTTCAGAGATAGAGGCAGATACCTGTTTGTAGTTTTTATATAGTTTGTGGAGGTGATATGCTGGAAAGCACTGAGTGATGGGGCACCTGATTTGCCCTCATAACCACCTGCCAATCTTCCAGACCAACTACCTCTGTGGTCGAGGTGCTTCTGTTGGATGTTGGGGAAATGGTGGCATGTTCTTATAATATATTTCCTCTTGAATATGTGATTTGAGGTGCGAACCTCTGCCCATGATGCCTGGAGCTGAGCCCTTAGATCTCCAATGGTCCAGCATGTAGGACAGTGTCCTAAGTCCTGTATAACTGCCCTTTGAAAGTGTCCTGCAGTACCTGCAGTTAATAATATCCATTCCAGATGAGTTGGTGGGTTTATAACCTGGTCAGAGTAATTAGAAGGAGGAAAATTAAAGCAAAAGTTTGATTTTGTATTTTGTTTGTTTTTGTATGACTTGTTATAATAATTTAAATTACTTGTGCCCTGTAAATGAGGTCACTGTGTGGTTACCCCTCTGATCCTGCCCTTCCTGCTTTGCTACAGGAAATGTCACAGCTGTGCTAATCTATAAAAGGAGTGTAGCGTTGGGTGGTTGGGGATGGGGTGGGTGGCTGGGCCCATCCCCTGCTGAAAAAGAACCACGGACAAAAGAAACAAGGGGTAAGAGCAGAAACAATCACCCAACAACAAAATCAGTAGCCATGAAAGCATAGCCTAATGTTAGATAAAACTGTAAAAGCTGTAAAGCACCACCTGTAATCATTTCACAGAAGATATATCCTGTAAAAACCTTGCTACAGAGAAAATAAAGCAGTAACAGAAGATATACTTTGCAAAAAAACTATTTGAATCAGAGAAGATAACAGCAGTAATCTGTAAACACAAACCTGTAGGGACACCCTATAATAATGCAGCAGAAAGTCTACCCTGTGACAACAATTTGAGTCAGAAAAGATAAAGCAGTAAAATGTTAGCAACAAACAGTAACGACTCCTGTGAGTACAAAGAAAATAATAACGCATAGTAAATTTGCCTATCCAAAAGAAGCCTTAATCTTTTTCCTTGCTCTGATAAGGTTCCTTACTCTGTCCTTACAAGCAACCTAAAAGAAAAGAGACAAAGAGCTCAGGTGAAGCTAGGTGGCTTTGCCAGCAAACCTAGTCTTCCAGCCATATCTCCTTGTCCAATAGGAACCCCATTATTGTAATTGTGCCTTGCTTTCTGTATTTCTTTTTGCCCTGACCCATTATTTATTATTTGGTGCAACAGCCTGTTCTGCAACTGGACTGTGGTGCCTATCTGTGGATAAAATGCTTTTTTTTTGCTTTAATATTGTACTTCTGTACCTTGATGTTACCTACTGTACGGCCTTAACCGTGACCCTTGTTTCTTGTTACTGATGTGTCATATGTAAGCATTACTATTTTCCAATGTTGCCTTTCCCCAGGTCACCTCTGGAAATGAGTCTTGGCCCATTGGTGCTTTTCCCAGTTATCAACTTTTAAATAAATAAATAAAAAAAAAAAAACACTATGAACATTCCACGCTCCCCCACAATGCTAAAAGCAAAGTACTACACAAATCCAGTGTGGAGCCAAATACTTGCTGTTTGACCCTTAAAAACTGACTTGACCTCTGACTTCTCTAGTCCACCCAGCTGAAATAAAAATAGGCATAGAGAAGAACCAGAAGACCAACAAGAAGTTGTATCTCAGCTGACACATCTTGGAATAAAAACACACTAGAAGGCAAAACAGCACATTCTGGGGAGAAGGGGTGACCAGTGGGTGCCTCAGGGATTGGTCCTGGGCCAGTCCTGTTCAATGCCTTCATTAGTGACATTGCAGAAGGGCTGGAGAGAAAGGACTGCCTGTTTTCAGATGACAGAAAGCTCTGTAACAGAGTGGATACCCCGAGGAGGTGTAGAAAATGAGGAGGGGCCTGGAGAAGCTTGAAAAATGATCTGAGGACTGGCAAATGAAGTTTAATTCATAAAGTGCAAAATTATGCACCTGGGACACAGAAACCCTGGGAAAAGCTGCAGGATGGGGGACTGTTGACAGTCACAAGGAGGAAAGGGACCTGGGGTTATTATTTCAGATGACCTGAAAATGTCAAAGCAGGCTGCTAAGGCAGCTGGGAGGGCCAGTGGCATGCTGGGATGCATAGGCAAGGTATCACCACCAGCAGAAGGATGGAGGTAGTGATGCCATTATATAAAACCATGGTCAGGTCTCACATGGAGTACTGTGTGCAGTTTTGGAGGCCACACTTTATAAGGATATTAACAGGCTGGAGACGGTCCAGAAACGGGTGACTAAGATGGTACAGGGCTTGCAACACAAGACTTATGAGGAGAGATTAAGGGACCTCAATATGTACTCGCTGGAAGAAGGGAGGAAAATAGGTGACATGATAGAAACATTCAAGTACCTCAAGGGTATAAACAAGGTGCAGGGGTGAGACATTTTCCAATACAGGAGGAGCTCAAGAATAAGGGGCATGACATGAAATTGGAAGGTGGGAGGTTAAGAGGGAATGTGAGGAAGTTCTTCTTCACAAAGAGGGTAAGTGGACGCATGGAATGCTCTGCCTCAGGAGGGTGGTGGGAGTGAGCACTGTGGATGGATTCAAGCATGCTTGGGACAAGCATAAAGGGAACCATAGAGGCACAGCAGTGGGTGGTCAAAAGCAGTAATCCAGTAAAAGGACTTAAAGGCAGACTAGATAGGCCAGGCGATCCTTATCTGCTGACAATTTCTATGTTTCTATGTTTCTATTTTGCAAACGTTTAAAATGGCTGCCCCAACCCTCAGCATACAACATACAAGGCAATAAATACACAGAAATGCAACAAAAACAGTGCTTCAATGTTATAAACAGTTTGAAAATTACTTTTCACTTACAGAGAAGGAAGATCAAAATCCTACTTAGAGCTCTCTTTCAAACAGCTGTTTAAAGCTGACATGCAGTCTACAGATACACCCACAAATAACAAATTGCAGTGAGAAAGACATAATGTGATACACTTGGACTTGATCCCAGGTCACCAGAATACAATCCTGGTGCTCTGTCTACTGAGCTACAGGCTGACATGGTTGGACCTGGGATTCCCAGACACACTTTCTTTCTCTGGTGTTGCATATCCTGCCACTAGAAACAATCAAGATGACAATTCAATGATTTTTGGTGCAGAGTTAGCCACTGCTAAGCAATTTAGATCACAAATTATAGTAAGAAAGACATACTGTAATGTGACCTACTGGGACTTGAACACCAGACCCCTAGAATACCGTCCCATGCTTTAACCACTGAGGTACAGGCTCACATGGTTGGACCTGGGGTTCCCAGACACACTTCCTTTATTTGGTATTGCATACCCTACAAGTCCCAGTAGGTCTCATTATGTCTTTCTTACTACAATTTGTAATCTAAATTGCTTAATAATGTCTAATAATGCCAAACAAACATCTAATTGTCATCTTGATTATTCTATTACAGGATATGCAACACCAGAAAAGAAAATGTGTCCAGGCACCCCAGGTCCAACCGTGTGAGCCTGTAGCTCAGTGCTAGAGCACCGGATGGCATTCTAGGGGGGCCTAAAAAGTACCAGTAGGTCACATACCACACCAAAAACATCTAATTGTCCTACAGATAACATTATCCATTAGAAACCTTAACAAAACAGCACAGCTTTTTTTTCTGACAGAGAAATGGAGAACATGTACTTACAGTAGAAAACATTGCAATGTTGTCCAGTTTTAAGGGTAAAGTACTCTGCAATTTTTCCTACAGAGAAAAAAATAAATAAATCTAGCTATCCATATAAAGAGCCATAGCCAGGAGAGGGTTATGCATAATTTATTTATTTATTTATTAGCTTTTGGTAACTGGGTAAGTGCACTAGGCAACAGTTCTGCCTATTTTCAGGCATGACCGGAAAGTACAACAAAAAGAATACAGTGATGACATCCGGACAATACAGTAACAATAAAAAGAAAAATAGGTACAGTCACTAACAGTCTGGGTGGACATATATGATATAAATAATAAACAGTACAAATTATACAATAACAATATCTTGATACACCAAGATAGATAATTCCTAGAACTCTACGAAAATAGGAGAAATAGGAGGGGACTCCCAGTTAATTGCAGTTGCGGTTTCCTAGTGCATAGAGGTGAGAGAACAGCAAGGCTTAAAGGAAAGGTGGGAGGGAAGTGTTTAATTTGGGGAAGTGAGTTCCAGAATTTAGGGCAAAATATGAGAAGGCCTGTTCCCCATTTTTGTAGAGCATGGCCAAACTGATAGCATGGGACGGATGAGGACCTGAGCGAGCGGACGATGAGACTGGGGTAAGCATGTCTCTCAGGGAGGACGGACTGGGTGGTCTGGTGAGGAGTCGACAAAGCACCCTAGGGAGTAAGAACAGAGGTCTTTGGGAGACAGCCAGTGTAAGCCAGAGTACAGTAGGCAGTGATGTGTAAGACGAGGAGCTAATAAGGCAAACCACAGATATTGATTTGTTTAATGCAAGGGCAAGACAGAACATGGTACAGGTACTAGAATCATCATAATAGCTCTGATTTTCCACCCCACACCCCTACTTAAGGATTCTCAACTACAGGGGTGATATTGGGGGTGCAAAACAAAACAAAATTCCCGGATGGCATACAAAAGCGACCACACCTAGGACTGAACCTGGTACCCTCAGAACCCTTGCCTGCCACCCACTCACCCACTACATGACACGGCCAGCTCGGCAGCTGACTGCTGCATTACACTCCACAAACCCTCACTCCCTTCGCTCATCACACAGAGTGCTCACTGCCTCACACATACATGTAC
This sequence comes from Neoceratodus forsteri, assembly GCA_016271365.2. Lineage (NCBI taxonomy): Eukaryota > Metazoa > Chordata > Ceratodontiformes > Ceratodontidae > Neoceratodus > Neoceratodus forsteri. The sequence goes on from CM057458.1 coordinate 564,347,822, forward strand.
ATATAGCGACATCCTGTCTCTACATTAGTGGATCCCCCATCCGGTCACCCTCCCTGCCTGGTAGCCCTGTGCACAGGCACCATGATTGAGTTGCTGTTTTGAAAGTGCTCAATCGCGGTCGCCATTGTCAAAGGCTACCAACACAAGTTTGAATTTAAAAAGATTTCCTTGTCTGAAACTTTTGATTATCTGTTGAAAATGAATATTAAGTCTTGTTTAGGTCCTGATAAAATTGATTTATGCTTATTTTCATTGGTTACAAATTAGTGGTTTATCCCTTTTGTCAGTTGTTTAATTTCTCCCATTTTAGAGGGATAGTCCTCAACTCTAGAAGCAGGCAACAGTGGTGCCCATTTCTAAGTCCATAGATCATACTAAGGTCAAGAACTATTGTTCTATTTCTCCACTTGTTCCACTGTCAAAGGTTCTTGAAAAAATTGTACATGACCAGCTTCAACAGTTTCAGGTCAATCATAATGGCCCTATGCACGAATGGAAGATTGGCTATGTACCACATATCTGTGGCACACAGCCACTCCACACCATTGTTCCCCCATGTGAGATGCTCTACTGGGGCATAGCCCCTATATCCAATCCCCCAGCCACAGACAGCAACATGCTGGGGGGCAGGGGCATGCACAGCATGAGGCAGTCACTACCGCACATAGTGCTGTCCACAGGGGTGCAGAGGATGATGCAGACTACAGCAGAGGGACCCTACCATAACGCCCATACATGGCCCATGACCACACACCCACAGGGCTCCCTGCAGGATCAACCACTCCTGCGCTCCCTCCGTCCAACAGATGAAGTCTCCTCCTGCACACATGCCCTGTCCCGGTGCAGGCAGTGGAGGAGGTGTGCTGTGGGCATTGCCATCAGCTGCCCATAGCCAGTGTGCCTCCTGTTGGGTCCGAGGGATGGGGTAGTGTGGATGGTGCGGTGGTGAGGTGTCTCCTTACATCATGCAGGGGCCAGTGCCTCTCTGTGTTCTGGGGGAGGGAGATTCCACCAACTTTGGCCACCACACGTGCATGGGTGCTGGTGCACAACCCCCCATCTCATGCTGTCCTGCCCAGGTGATCCACTCTGGGTCTAGGAGCAGGCTATTCAGTGGCTGCCTGGGACTGCAACTCTTCTCCTGTCCCTCTCCATGCAAGCCTACACACCAAAGAGGCGGTCCATGGATTGCAGGTCAGGCGTAATTCCCACCCTATGTACATAGGGGCTAATAAAGTTTACAAAAGGACAGGCTGTTTTTTGTACCAATTATAGTACATTAATTGCTGTGCTAGAATGTACAATATTCCTGCATAGGGTCTTGGGAAGTGGAAGTTGGCTGGTTCTTTATGTTTGGACCTGTTGAAGGCAATTGACTTTGTGCACCCTGGTCATTTTCTTTCAGAGCTTCTTAGTATAGGGATTTCATCACACTCTGTTGTTTGGTTTGAAAGCTGTTTGTTTGATAGCTCTCACAGGTTTCTTTACAGGGTCCTTTCCACTTGGGTACAATAAACACTGATGTACCCCAGCTTCTATTTTGGGCCCTATTCTTTTTCAGTTTTGAATTGATCATTCTTTATGTTTATTGGACTTCCATACTGTGTTTTATATAAATGATATTGTGCTTTTTGACACGGTAATTGTTTTGGATGAAATTAATACAGCCTTGCAGTCTGACTTTGATTTAGTTCACAGCTGGTTACTGGACAATGCCTTGGTTTTAAATGTTACTAATAATAAATTTAATGAAGTTCGGGTCATGTCAGAGGCTACTATCTCTTCCTCTCACCTGTCTTATTTTAGACAAAAAGTAGTTGAGATAGAGCATGTTGATCATTTTGTTATTTAGGTTTTATTTTAAATCAGTGTTTGTCTTTTGATTTTCATGTAAATCATTTAATTAAAACAACACACTGTGACTTGACCAATTATATTGTCAAAATAATTGCCTAATGTTGAAATGTAAGACAATTTTATCTCAGTCCCTTTAGTTGTCTTTAATTGATTGTTGGTTACAGGTTTATTGTATAGCTTCAGAGTTTTTGATTTCTCAAGTACAGGTTTTGTACTGAATAATTCCATTTAGTGATTTGTTCTTTCATGTTCTCACAATATGCATCACCGTGACACTACAATTCCCTAAACTAGTTTTCTTTTTCTTTAGATGTGCTTATTTTCCATGTTAGAATTTCATAAATTTATGAAGAATTCAGTCCAATGTACTCTGTTATTCTTAATTCTCCAGTGGATTCCACCAGATCATCTCAGAGTAATCGGCTCCAGTTGCCTTTATGTAAAACATCTTATGGTCAAAAGCATTTTTGTTTCATGCCATAAAATGTTGGAGTTCTTTACTATTAGTATTGAACATATTCAGTCTGATCATGTATTCAAATCAATTCTAAAGAGTTATTATCTAACTAATTGCATCTGCTGTTGGAATTTTCCCTAGCATAGAAATCTTTTCCCCAGGGCAGATAACCCATTATAGCACTAGAACTACTTTTACCTTCTAAAAGAAATCCTATAAAACATTACTCTCTATCCTTATCTGTTCTCTGTACCAGTGAGGAGGGAGGCTGGGATCCTGTGGGACGGGCAGCAGGAACATCTGTACAGAGTGTAGTGTGAGCTTCTAAGATAGCCACCAGCCAAAATTGTAGCATACCCTGTGTTTAGGGATTTTTAAACAACTAAACAGTGTTTGTGTAGACTTATAAAGGCGTTTAAATAGTTTTATTGTGTACTAAGTTGTAGTGCTGAACCAAAAGCCAGAAGCCAGCCACTTCTAGTTTTGGTCCTACATAATTAGTTGCCTCAGTGAGTGTCAATGGTGTAGAGCACCTGCTGATGGAAATTTTCCTAACATAGAAATCTATCCCCAGTGCAGATAACCCATTCCAGCACTAGCACTACTCTAACTACCTTCTACAAAAATGAAAAAAAAAAAACCTACAAAAAAAATGCTCTCTATTCCTATCTATTCTCTGTGCCAGTGAGAAAGAGAAGATGGGACACAATGGGCTGGGCAACAGGAATGAGGGCTGAAGCTGGCAGTAGTGACCAGCTAAAGTTAAGCAACAGAGATGCCATCCTAAGTAGTGAAGGTGAACAATAGAGTATATCAAACACAGACAAGCAGATTTATGAGAATATCAATAATAGACAAATTGCTGTGGTTAGATACTCCATAATAAAACCTTGTGATTCATATATATGCATTCTGGGCAAACTAAACAGAACACTAATATGTCTTCCACTGCTAGAGTAAATGACATCAGAACAAAGAAGATTCTGAGGAAATGTATAAGTAACCCTACAGTCGCTCTTCATGTAGGAACCAGTAATGTAGGTACCGACCATGAAAAGGACATGTGCTACGACCTAACTGAAATGGGAAAGCTTAAAAAAGGAGGGGAACTGTGTACATATCTGGGCTACTACCAATATCCAAAGCCAGCAAGTAGAGAAACCAAGCCATTATACAAATAAACTTGAGGCTTAGTACTTGGTGCAAGAGTATAGGCATAACATTCATAGATTCATGGAGACTTTTATAACAAATTCCATTTATACAGAAGATATGACTGACAACTTAACAAAGCAGGAGCAGAGGTTATGGGAACCTATTAAAATCACATGTTCAGAAGAGTCGTTAAAACTGACTATGAAGGGGACTGGGTTACTCTGTGTAAAATTCCTTAAAAAATAAAAAGTAAGTCAAATGCAGATAAAAGCAATAGTAAAACAGAGACCATAAACCAAATCAGATGCCCACTATGTAGCATAAAAACTTAAATAACAAAATCAATGAGCTGCATGCAAGTCATCTTAACCACTGAGAAAAATATTGAATATTTATCACCAAAACCTGGTGGAAAGATATGGACATTTGGATGAAAATGAGGAGGATACTACCTGGTTAGACAAGACAGAGCAAGTAGAAATGGAGGAGGACTAGCCATATATGTATGTCAAAATGATATCACTACCACAGACATTTCAGAACATACAAAGGATGTGAACAAAATGACTGAAACTGTGTGGCAAAATGGAAGGGAGAAATTATGATGGCAAAGGAAGAAATTTCTTCATACTTACCATCATTTCCTTTTCTGTTAGCTCCAACATTGTTAATGGGGATTCGTTACACTTAGGTATAGTGCACCCTACTGGAAATGGCACAGCCAGAGCTTTAGAATGCTGGGCATATTAGGATTCCTGACAGCATCAACTCTCCAGTTATCATTGTCCTCTGAGTGCCTCCAAACATGAAATAAATGCCATATCATTCAACCTGACACCAAAGCACATAATTAACTGTCTATACAGAGATGCCAGTAACAGGATAAAATGCAGAAAACAGTGGCCTACCTTGACTGCTGAGAAAACTAAGCACTCAAAATCCATCTTCTACAGTCAGATGTTGCATGGTTCAAAAGGAAGTGGCAACTGTTGAGAACAAAGTCTTGTTAGAGCCGATAGGGCTGCAGCTGAGAAATTTGGGGTAAAAATTGAAAAGTACCAAAGTTATGCGCCTGTGTTATCAAAATGTAATGTAGGATCATACATTTGTTGTTTTGTAATATTTTTACACCAGGGGCCCTATTCTGAAAGAGTGCTTAGATTGTCACAATTTTCCTGTGATCTAGGGCTGCGGCACACTCCTGGTTCTTCAAGGAACAAGTGCTCAATTCTGTAACCTCAGGGTCTCAGTGCCAAATACTCTGGAACTGCTGCAAGGTAGGCTAGTGCTGAATGCAAGGTACAACTATGGGCCCTGCAGCACCGATCTGCCCCCACCACCAGGCGCAAGATGGAAACCAATGCCAGTCAGGCTCCTGGGGCAGAAGTGGCACAGGGGATGCACTAGGGGTGTTAGGGACTGAGTGGGTATGTCAAGGGGTGATCAGGCACGCCAGCGGTACACTTGTAAGCACCTGTCACGTAATGGTGTCCGGCTGTGCTGTATGGAGCGCACCACCACCAGGTGCCCAGTCATTCCCTAGCATACTCATTTACTCCCCAACATCTCTAAAGTACTCCCTATGCCTTCTGCCCCAGTTCACATACAGAGCCCTTGCCAGCTTCCCACCTTGAGGAGCAATGCAGCAAGGGTGTAGACCACCTCCTGGCTGGTATAATGTGACCCCAAACTACAGCCAAGGCAGGGCTTTCAGAATCCCAATGAAGGGGATGTTGCAGCCCCACTGTGCTGCAAGCCCCTTGTGACCTGGCATACCCTGATACTGGTTGCAAGGGTCACGCAGTGCCCCTTGGCTACAGTGGTGTCCCCATCTGGCACAGACCATTTTCTGAAATAGGATCACCACAATTTATCATGCAAGATGCATATTGCATCATTGTTGTCTAGTGCAAACACCTTGCATAGGTCAAAGTGCTTTTGGAACTTGGCCCCAAATTTTCAACATGGCCTTGTTATGACCCTGCCTCATGAAAAAAGGCAAAGCAAATGTTCAGCTCTTGCCTGAAAGGTGATTTCACACAGGGACTGTGAAATCAAATTTCAGGACACAAAATAATTTTGGGCAGGAGTTGTAAAATGGACAGCTGTCACATTCATGAGCTGCAGTAAAGAAATGGCTATGTTGAAAATTTGGGTAAAAAGATTGACTATTACCAAACATATGAGCCTGCATTTGCAAAATTCAACAAAGCCTCATAACATTTTTAAATATTTTACACCAAATTTAGAACATAGCTTTTTATGACTCCACCTCATGAACAACGGCAGAGAACATTTTCAACTCCTTCTCGAAAGACGATGTCATGCAGGGACCTCTAAGTCAGGTTTTGGATGTAAAAAATCCATTTTGGAGAATCTGAAAAATGGCAGCTGTCACATTCATGAGGTGCTGTAAAGATATGGCTATGTTTTAAATGTGGAGTAAAATTTTTAAAATTACCAAAGTTTTGAGCCTGCATTTGCACAATTCAATGTAGGCTCATAACTTTGTTTTTTTAATATGTTTACACAAACTTTCAACATAGCCTTCTCATGACACCATTTCATGAACAAGAGCAGTGAAAATTTTCAACCCCTGCCAAAGGTGATTTCATGCAGGGACTGCAAAATCACCTTAAGGGGCAGATCTACCTAATGACAGTGCCATTGATCATGTGGTAGGTGCCCAAAGAAGGCATGTTGAACATTTAGACCAAACATATGCAAAATGCCCAAGTTAAGCCACTAAGTTCAAACACCATTGAAATACATTGAACCGCATACCTATTTCTTCACTTCGCGGTCTGGCTTTGAAGAGTGAAGATGTGTTTGCAGTCAGAGAGGATTACAGGGTTGGACCACTGATGGGTAAGTAAAGGCTTGGGGTGCAGAGGTGGGTGCTCAGTGAGAGGCTGGGTGAGAGAATGGTAACAGCACAAAAGACATCGATGGATATTTTTCTTTTACAGGGTAAAAGAAAAAAAAAGAAAAGAGGTCACCATCACAACACTGGGGAATTGGGCACCCCCAGTGTCACTGTTATGTTTCAAGGGGAGGGTGAGGTGGTGGGTGCTGAGAGGGAGGGGTCAGGTAAGGAGATTAAAAAATATATTAAAAAAAAGGGGCACGGACACGAGAGTGACACTGGGGATTGGGCACCCTCAGTGTCACTATTATGTTTCTGGGGAGGGTGGGTGCTGAGAGGGAGAGTTGGGTAGGGGAATAAAAATATAGATATTATTCAGGTGCATTGCTGGCAGTTTTCTGTCCTTCTCCAGCTGCCTGGGGGTTCCCATCCAGGTACAGTGGCATCCCAGGATGAAACTCACTTTAAACACACTCTGAAGTATGCTGCAGCAGACCTACTGAATAAAGTAATGTAATTTCAATGGCAATTAGTCCTTTGCCCATGCAGGAAACTGTGGCATTCTCTTCATCCTGGCGGTGTCACGTTTTTCCTGGAATGACGAGGGACTAATTACCATTGAAATTACATTGCTTTATTCAGTAGGTCTTCTGCAGCATTCTGTAGAGTGCTGCAAAATGCCGCAGAATCATGCTTCATCCTGGGGGACGCCACTGTATGTATACTCAGTCTTGCTCCACCAAAGGATTCCTTACCCAGCTCCTCCCCATGTCCCATCTCAGCTAGCACTGCTAGCAGCTGCAGGAGATAACAGCGGGAGACCATTCAGCATGGCTGGTCCTGGAGTCTAGGCAGTGTGTGTGTGGCCTGCCTAGGATTGAAAGTGTGAACTATAGTAATCAGGAAGGAGGAGACACACTGAGGGAGGGCAGTACTGGGCGATTTCTGTCTGTTCATCCTACAGCTGATTGGAATTTGCTAGCTGTGGAAACTAGGAAAGCAGACTGCTGGATGAAGAACTGTGGTCAATACTGCTCTCTGCTGTCAGTCTTGGGTGTGAAGTGCAAACTGTAATGTACCAGGAACAGGGACCCCACACCTTCCCAGAAGCATAAGAGTGACACTGGGGGTGCACAATCCCTAGTGTAATGATCAGGAGTGCCAGTTTTTTCTTCAAGTAAAAATAGTGCAGTGCAGTGAAGGGCACCATGGATGTGGAGGCAACTGTGGTGCAACTCCAACATGCTGTTTCAGTGGCAAAGAGTGCAAGGAATGGGAGTCCTTTTTGAAAGCAGAGGTCTGCAGGGCTCCACCCACTGCAGCCCTAAAAACAGAATAGTAACAAAGCAATGAATGCATGCCATGTAAGCACTCACCGCAGCAGTGGAAGGCACCTCTGGCTAGCATCAAACTTGAACATGCAAAATCTGTTTAGCATTAGTCAACATTCTGATGTGGAAATTCTCTTCCTATTACTACTATGTGTTTTTGAAATATCCAAACAAACACAGGTGCAGCAGGTAAGCTAAATAGGAATGTCCAAATAGGCTTGTGAAACACATATTATAACAGTACAATAACAGTCCCATGCTGACATATCAGACAATATTCTCCTGGAGGAGCGAGGCTCCTGAGGGCCCCATTAACAATGTTGGACCCACAGAAAAGGAAAGTATAGTAAGTATGAAGAAATTCCTTCTTTCTGCAGTGCTCCACAATGTTAATGGGTATTCATTACACGTGGGTTTTAAAAGCAGTATTCAAGAAAAACTGGGTAGGAGAGAATATTGTCCCATATGTTAAGTAGGGCTAGGAGAACTCAGTGAAGTTCTGACCCATATTAAATAAGAAGTGGAACACAGTGGAGTTCTGATTTGTTCTGATCAGGTCTGATTATTTATAAATATTTGAAAAAATGTTGATAAAATGCATACAAGTGGCCAAAGTCAGTCATATTTAACACAGAGGCCAAAAGGAAATAATTTAATGTTTGATTTGTATATAAATTACAGTAAAACTGCTAAATAAAAGCAATAACTTCTAGTTGCTGCAGGGCTGGGTTGTACTGGTGACATATCCTGTTTGGGCCCAGGACGTGAGTGTGCTGGGAGAGAGGAGAGAGAGAGAAAAAAGAGAGAGAGATGGAGGAGAGAGCAAGAGAGACAGACAGACAGATGCAAGCACTATTTTGCCTGCCTGTGCTGTACAGTGATACACACTGCACAGCCACACTGAGGACAAGATTAATTTCTTTATTTGTGATTTCTGTGACTGTAGAATTTCTCTTTGGCCCCAGTCATCTCTCTCGTTCTCTGGATGGTGGCACAAGTCAAAGATTTATTTTACCAGCCTGCTCACAGCCACACGGGGCCAAGAATAAACTTTATTTGTGATTTCTGTAACTATAACATTTTTCTTTGCCCCCAATAGTCTCTCTCTCTTCTCTCTCTCTCTCTCTCTCTCTCTCTATCTCTCTCTCTCTCTCTCTCTCTCTTTTTCTTTCTCCTCTGGATGGTAGCACAAGTCAAATATTTATTTTGCCAACCTGCCTTTGCCCTGTATACGACCTGCCACAATGAGACCAAGAATAAACAATAGTTGTGATTTATGTGACTATAACATTTCTCTTTGGTCCCCAATAGTCTCTCTCTCTCTCTTTTTTCTCCTCCAGATGGTGACACAAGTTAAAGATTTATTTTGCTAGCCTGCCCATGCCCTGTACACACACAAACCAGCTACAATGAGACCAAGAATAAACTTTATTTGTGATTTCTGTAAGTATAACATTTCTCTTTGGCCCCAATAGTCTCTCTATCACTTTCTCCTCTGGCACAAATCAACAATTTATGTTTGCCTGCCCTTCCCTTGTTCTCCTCTCTCCTCTTTCTGGTACTCTGTATATATTTCAAACCCACATAAGATAGGCTACAGGAGTCAGGCAGTTTGAGAGTACTACTTACATAAGTTGATCTCCGCTCGGAGAACCAGACGGACAGCCGACCGAGAGTCACTGATTGACTGACCACAGCAGCTGCAGCCCATGCTCAGATCTCCACCACACGTGACTGTGATGTGTGGTCCTCCTGCTCCTGGGCTCAGCTCTCCTCTCTTCTCCTCTCCTCTTCTCCTCTCTCCAGTCTTATTTGTTCCACCTGGTGCCATCTGTTCCTCCCTACCCCCTCTGTGGGGTGCCAGGCATGCAGAAAAAAGCTCTGCTTTCCACGGACCCAAAATCAGACTTCTGCATTGAAGTCCATATTTATCCAGGTCCATGGATTCAGGGTTAGATCAGGGGTCTGGATTTTGGATGGAACAGTCTGCCCAACCCCAATGTTAACCACATATAGGAAAAGGGTTTACCTGCTAATGATCACCTGCAAAACTCTGTGGCTAAAAGCCACACCCACAAAAGTTTGTACATTCAGACTTTAGCAGAAGGCAAAAGCATGGAGAGATGATCACGTGGCTGTTATACACAACTCTAAAACAGATGCCTCATGTCTCTTCACCAAGAGAAGCCATATCCTGGTGAAAGAGCCCTGATGAGGGCCAGCAGCCTGTTTTTACTGTGACATAAGCCTTGCCAGTGCTAGAACTCATCCACCTAGCTAGAATTGCCTTTGTTTTGTTTTTTGTTTGGTTGATCCAAAAAGACAAACCACCTATTAGAAATGTGAAACTTAGCAGTCTGTCTAAGGAATGACCTAACGGCTTGCCACAGTTAAACTTGTGCCACTGCCTCTTCGGTGGAAGAAAAGGTTGTAGACAGACAGATGGAGGGTAGTTTTGCTGGTTCACATGGAAGCCCGTGGAACCTTTGAGATGAAGAACAGAATTGATCTGAGCACCACCTTGTCCACATGCATGTCAAGGTATGGTTCTTTGCAGGAGAAAGCCTGAAACTCACTGTGGGGGACTTCCAAGGGAACCCCTTTGCTGAGGGAGTCCAAACGTCCCCACTAATGCAGAGTGCTCCAGGTGTGGTGAGAGGCTGATCCTGGTCTGAGAAACATCCAAAGTTGGAGCCTAGTTTGAGAGAAAACTCTATGTGCAGGGGCTGCATAAAAGGTGAGGCCATGGAGTAGTTCTATGGCTGTCCAGCTGAGGCCCAGAATCCATAGCAGGTGGGCTGTGAAGCCAATGAGTGGCTCCTCAGTCACTGGACCTCTCTCAGAAGGGTCTCCTTTATAGCTGGCTAGAGGAAAACCTTTTTTCTGGTCCATCTGAACACCACCTCCAGGTGTTCTATGGTTTATGATGGCTCAAGAGAGACTTGTTCTCAAATCTCACCCAGCCATGAGACCTGAACACCTCCACAGTCCAAGTCTCTGACTGCTTAGTAAATGGCTTAATCAGTGGTTGAACGATAAACTGTACCTCCTGATGGAACTGAGCTATCAGGGCTATGAGCACATTAAGAAGACCATGTGGAATAATGTCAGTGCAATGGGAGTGCCCTGTACTGGAAAAGTTGTCCCAGGACTGAACCTGTTGGATGGGAATATGAAGATTCACATCCTTTAGATGTATGGAAGCTAGAAATTCCCCGGATGGACAGCTTGAAAGATTGAAGTAGAAGCCCTGGCCTTGCTTGCAAAGAGACTCCAGCAAAATCCCCTGCTTGAGTGAGGTGGATGCACAGAATACAGTTGTGGTTGTGCTGCCAGCTGCACAACCAAGGCAACTGAAACCTGGAATGTCAAGTAACTGAGATTATCTGGGCCCATCTTTCACCAAAGGAAGAAAATAAGAGATGGCCATGTGTATCTTAAGTGTGAGGTGCTTGCTTTTTCACCCTGGACCTCTGTTGCGACATTGGGTAAGGGTGCATCTGTTACTAATAGTCCAGTAACCTGAATAGGATCCATTCTATCCTAAATATTCTTCAAATATCATCCAGGCCAGAGCTGAAGAACAAAACCTCCCTGAAGTGTGGAGTTAACAGCCTGGATGTGAAACCTGCTCAGTCATCCAATGGTTGAGCCACACGACTCGACATCCCTATACAATGTGATAGGCAGGGTGGGCAGACATATGTAAACATTCCACCATGGCATCCCTGAAGGTGGAGACCAAGGAAACCAGCTACAAGTGCTCACCCCCTCCAATCTGGCAGAATGAAGCTGCCCAGGGCTGAAACCCACACGATTAAGGCTCTGGTGACAATAAGGAGGTATAACAGGTGAGCAGATTTGCACTATGAGAGGTAAGACTCTTCTGCATGCAGCAACCACTCACTGGTCATGCGAATCTGTTAAGGCCAGCCACCCTTCAAGGAATAAAGGAGTGCCAGAATTATGAGCTGCCTTATCCACCAGAGGAAGATTCTTTTTATATATGTTCTTTGGTCCACACTGGCCCAGTCCTGTTCAATAACTGGCCACAGGAAATAAGGGTTCAAAAGGAAAACATTTGCTTTGAGTGAAAAGGTATGGACAGGATAAAGACCTCCGCTGCCTCCATGGGCAGCACCTCTTTGAACTGTAAGGACCTATACGCCTATTATTTTCAGGTAGGACAAACACTTGGGATCAAAACAGGGAAGGGATAGAAAACCTCTTTGGCTCGGTCCACTCCCTTTCCTCTGCCTCCTCAGAGCTTCATCCTCCTCATCATGAAGGAGCTCCTATGGTCAGAATTTTCCCCAAGACCCTGATATCCTCACATGATCATCTACATGGTCGTAGTCAGGGTCTGCCTGCATATCCAAAACCACAACCCTGTTCATACTGCAGCGTACCTGGACATGCCTATGTGGGTGCCACCTGAACTGAGGGGCCCAGTTTGGGGTCAGGTGTGTCTGATGGGATGCCCTGCAGGACATCAGTCTCAAGGACTTTTCTATGAGCAATAATCACAAAAATACATATACGCAATTCTGCTTGCCACTCCCAACTGGTAAATGAGGTGCATCCCTCAGCTCAGAGGACTGACAGGGAGAGGGAACATAAGAGACATATTATCTGAAAAAACACAAATGAGGATGAAAGGAACCCATGGAAGAAGGACCTATTTCCCTTGCAGGTCTTTCATGTCTGAAAATATACATATATAAATAGGGGATACATGATGGGAAAGAGTGTGATATGGAAAAATGTTCTTACTCATATAGAAGTGAGCTCTGGATACTCACGGAGTGCAGAAGGCATGGTGACAGTATCCAGAGCTCACTCTACAGAGAAATATTTCCATATCACACAATCTACACAGCATATATGCGATATCTGATAGGGGTTTCAGAATGTGTTTTTTTAATTTCAGTTTATCTGGTGGAATAAACAAAGAAGACACAGGACAAAAAGAATTCTGCTAAAACACTGCCTTGCCATTTGGGTGAAGCAGGCTGTTTTCCTTGTAGTTGAGGTATCCATGGATGTGGAAGCTTTGCTCTCTTTGGCTTTTTCCAGTATGAAACTAAAGCTGCTGGTTGCTAGCTTTGGGGCTTTCTTAGAGTGCACAAGATGAGAATGAAAGAGGGAGTTGCAGGTGCAGGTGTGACAGGTGAGCTACATTCTTGTCATTAACTTCATGAAAGCAGTTCCAACACTTATGCAGAATCTGAGTTTTGCTGAGTGAGATCAGCACAGTTGAAATCAATGCTGAAGAGGTAAGCAGAGTGTGATAAATATCAGTTGTCTGCATTTATCACACTCTGATGAAGGAAGCAGAGTGTGATAAATGTCAGTTGGCTGCATTTGGGGTTAGTGATATGTGTTTTTATTTTTGTGTCGTCAGCTCACCCTATTGTGTGTGTGTGTATATATATATATATATATATATATACTTATAAAATGAGTAAAGATAAATGGTCCAAATCCAATGTTCTGATTGTATAAAACACATCACAAGACTATGCGTATATCAGAGTGTGACCGCACACCTGCACTTCTAACCCTCTCCAAAGCAATTTTGACATTTTATAAGATAGATAAACCACTCTGAGGTGTGCAGTCATGTTCTGATATATGCACACCTTGGGTGGTTGACGCACTCAGCCTGCGGCCTCGTGCATAACAACGCACACCAAGGCACGCATATATCAGAGCGCCGACCGCATACCTAGAGTGGTTTATCTATTATATATATATATATATATATTACAGTGGCAGTGGTTAATCTATTACACACATATATATTATAGTGATGCGGTCGTGCCACTATAGTTAGAGTTCAGCGGTCACTTCTATGTTAAACTCAAAATTTTGCACGTTAATAACGTTGGACCCTTTCAACAGGTTTGCCTGAAATTTGGTAAGCATCGTGGGGCATGGTAGATCTCTTGATCTGCAAAATTGCATTTTGGTTGGACTTCACGGTCTTTGCGTACAAAAATGCTGAAAAATGCAAAATTATTAATTTTGGAGGCAGATTTTGAGATCTTGGACATGGCCCTGCTGCAGCCGTTGTGTGGCCTGCCACTCTGTGAGATGCTCATTTGAAAGAGCTTTCATGGCCAAACATGCTGCTTTCCATTTGGTGAAAAAATATTAAGGCTTTCAAAAGTTATGCCACTTTAAGTTCCCATTATAAGTCAATGGAAATTTCATATGTATGTTTTCGAACAAAGAATGGGGTTCTGGCCATCTGGTCCCACCTGCCGATCAAAGAATTTGCAGCCTCAGGGTTCAAGAATCTTTGTCCTCGAGAATTTTAAAAATTCTTTGATCGCGAGGTCCGCCATCTTGTTTTAAATTTCCAATCAGAAAAACACAAATATCTCGGCTCGGGTTACCTCTGAAGTAAAACTTGGATGGATTTTACTCAGGGACTTCAATCTATCGAGCCATGCCTTTGGTTCGATCAAATTGGTAAAAATAGAGTTCTGAGCTTTTAAAATCTTAATTCGTGGTTCGCTAATGTTCTTTGATCGCGAGCCTGCAAATTCTTTGATTACGAGATTCTTTGATTGCGATCGAGCATCATGACGAGGCAGATAGCCAAATTTAAAAATGTTTTTCTCAGCCCAGGGGTGCCCTAGGAAGTTAAATGAGGGTGGGTTTTGCTCAAAGACTTCGTTCTGCCCCATCTGAATAAAAAAATCATGTTTCAATATCCTGGTAGTCTACGCCCCCGATCTGTATCAAAGAATAATGTTCTGCATTTCCTGGTAGTCTAGCAGCCCCAATGTGTATTTAATAAATTATGCTTTGTATATCACTGATAGTCTAGCGGTCCCCGATCTGTATAAAATTAATCTTGTTGTGCATATCCCTGGTAGTCTAGCGCCCCCATCATGATAACATACATTACAATCTCTAATTCCCTTTAGTCTAGGGCCACCCCAATGTGTATTTCATAAATAATGCTTTTGTATATCCCTGGTAGTCTAGCAGCCCCCATCATAATAAAATAGATAACTATCTGCAATTTCCTGGTAGTCTAGTGGCCCCCTACCCAGCTATGCCAGCTAACCAAGCACCACCCATCCTTCCCCATCCAGCGACTGGCACAGCCACCTCTCAACTCCATGGCCAGCTGCGAATATTATTAGGGCACCTATTTGCATTAGCGCTTCTAATACACACAGTCGGTAACTGTGTGGAAATGATGAGCTGTGCAATCTGAGGAAAGAATTCAGGAAAGAGATGCTAATTGGGCTGGCGCAACTGGAGGCCAGTGAGGGGAGCAACTAGTTTACCGAGCCTGTGAACCTCTAACACAGTATGATGAGGCTCCTGAACTACCGAGATATATTTAACAATATTCATTTATACCACGATCTGGGGGGGTCACTAGACTACCAGAGATACTCTAAAAGCATTATATGAAATACACATTGGAGGTCACAAGACTACTAGGAATTAGAGATCGAATGTATGTTATCATGATCGGGGGCACTAGACTACCAGGGATATGCACAACAAGATTAATTTTATACAGTTCTGGGGGACGCTAGACTACCAGGGATATACAAAGCATAATTTATTAAATACACATGGGGGCAGCTAGACTACCAGGAAATGCAGAACATTATTCTTTTGATACAGATCGGGGGTTCTAGACTACCAGGGATATTGAAAACATGATGTTTTTATTCAGATGGGGCAGACGAAGTCCTGAGCAAAAACACCCTCATTTAACTTCCTAGGGCACCCTGGGCTGTGAAATACATTTTTAAATCTGGCCATCTGAGTCCTCACTCTTTGTTAGGTGACGTGCAATTTCTTTGATCAGCGAGCTCTGAAATTCTTTGATCGCGAGATTCTTTGATCGCGATCGTGCATCACGAAAGCGAGGGATGAGATGGCCAGATTAAAAATCAATTTTCTCATCCCAGGGTTGTCCTAGGAAGACAAATGAGGGTGGGTTTTACTCAGGGGCTTCGTTCTGATGAACCAGGGTGGTGGTTTACCCAATTCTTTGAATTTTTAAAATTAGAACAGTTTTTATTCTTTGGTCATGACCCTGCAAATTCTTTGATCATGAGCCAGCAAATTCTTTGATCGCAGGATTCTTTGATCACCATCTTTGATCGTGAGGGGGACAAGATGGCCAGATTTTTGTAATGGAACAGATAGGAACTTCTACCAATCTTTAAGTTTGAATATCTCAGAAACACTTTGGTCTTTTTATTTGAAATTTGGAGGATGTTTATGGCATGTCCTGCAGATGTGAATTGTGGTGTTTACATGTCGGAGAAAATGTTTTTGGAGATATTGTGTGGCACACTTTACGTGTTGCAGACAGTGTTTGGATGTGCTGGTGGCTTGAAATTGATAGGGTGCCTAGCCTTAGTGTCATGGATGTAGTTTTTAATTGTTGTGTGTGTTAAATGTCAACAGGTGCAGAACTTGCCACTCTGATGAATGAAAATGTTAAATTTGACATATTATATCTCGGACATGGTTTGGTCTTTTACTTGAAATTTGGAGAGTGTTGACAGCATGTCCTGTAGATGTCAAGAGCAGTGTTTATGTGTCAGACAATATATTTTTGTGGAGATATTGTGTGGCGCAGTTTACATTTTGTGGACAGCATTTTCTATTACTCTACTAGATTAACATTTGTTTGGTGGCTGGCCTTGCTGTTGTCAATGTACTTTTTAGTCATTGGAGTGTGTAATGTGTTCGAACACTTACAAGTTGGTGGGAGCATAGGGCCCACCAACGTGACAACTTCTACTTTTCTATTCTTTCTTTTAATTTCTTTTTAATTCAATTTACTTTATTAGCATATTGATATTACATGAAAAGTGCCACTCTATTCAGTCTAACAGTTACAAGTCAGACAAGTCATTATCAAGCATACATGCTAATAGCAACTGGCTCGTTGAAGTAAGTATCAAAACAGGTAACATGACACATTAACCAAGTAATCTAATAAGAAAAAAGAAACTTACCCACTGCTCATTCCACCCAAACCACCCCATACCCCAGCAGCATCCACAGTCACATTGAAACATTTTAAAAGCACTCATTCGGAAGGAGAACGCAAGAGCACTAAAAATACATCTAATAGCAGTACATTACCAGTGGCCAAGGAGGTTAAGCTTGCCAACTGGCTGGGACGCATCCTCGGAAACCCCATTTGGAGCCATATGATTGGATCCTGTTGTTCATTCTGGCTATGTGTTGCTCTAGTTGTAGCATGCATTATAATTTCCTTATGCCATTCTAGGATTGATGGAGCGGGCGTCCTTCCAATATCTAATATAACTGCCTTGGCCGTGGCTGATATAATAGTCATGTATAATCTCTTTTGCCTGATCTCGCCTCTGGGGAAGCTGTTTAGCAGACAGATTTCCAGTGTGAAGAAGAGCTCCAGGTCTAATATTGATGGTAGTGAGGCGCAAATTGCCCTCCAGAAGGGCTGTATCACCGCACACTCCCACAAAACATGGTACAGATCCCTTCTTTAGTTAAACACCTGTTACAATTAGGTGATGATAACTTGCCCATCTTGTGGAGCCTAGCTGGAGTATAGTACAGGTTATGCATAATGTTAAATTGCTGTAATTTATACCTGTCCTGTCTAATGTATTTATGAGTGTTAACCCATATCCGTCCCCAGTGTCTACTATCCACTGCCATCTCTAGTTTCTGTCTCCAGTATGGGCTAACATTAGAGGGTAGGCCACCGTCTTTTCTCTGTAATTCACTATAAATTCTCAAGACAGAATGGGGTTGGTCTGCAACCTTGAGCAGAAGACAGTTCAATTCTGTTTTCCTCCCAGGTTGTCACCCTGCATAGATGGGCTTTGATTGGATCACGAATCTGTAGGAATTTAAAATAGTGTCCTTTAGGTTTGGGAATTGTATACATGCTTGCTCATACGATAATAATTTTCCCTGGGGCATAAGTCTCCCAGTCGTAGCCCATTTATCTGTCTCCAGAATGTAGTCGGAATAGGGGCACGCTGTATTAAAAGTGAAAGTTATGTATCAGGGACTGCTCCAATGAGTTCTGCCAATTCACCATTAGGAACTTCTGGACTTGATGGAAGCTTTTAAAGTCCATCCTATAGGCGTATTTTTAAGTGGCTTAGGGAGGAGTTTTAGAGTGGTATAGGCAATTGAATCTAAAGTTAGTGAGTGTTTAAGCACCAGGTCATTCTCAATACTAACCCAGGGAGGCACATAAGAGTGTGGAACCGCTGTATCAGTCAGCTGTTTCCATGATACTATTTGCTGATATGTGAGGCAATATAATATTTAAAAAGGAAGGAGTGCAAGGCCTCCTGACTTCTTGACCCCTGTGAGTTTCTGGTAAGCTCTCCTAACGCCTTCCCTTTCCATAAAATGCATTGAGTATCTTTTGTAAGTTTGTGAACCAGGTTTTAGGCAAGTAGCATCCTAGCATATTTGGGGATAGAAAATCCTTGGTAGTACGTTCATTTTCACTGTTTCTATTCTGGCCCAAAGTGACAAGGAAGTGAACTCCATCTGACCAGGTCTTGCCTAATTATATTAATAAGATTAATTAGGTTTTCTCTAATCATCGACCTTATCTCTCTGGTAACTTTAATGCCAAAATCGTCAACATCTTAGGTTCCCATCTTAGCCCATATTCCTTTGCTAAGCTAGGATAGCATTTGGTATTTAATGGGAAGAGCTTGGTCTTGGAGATATTAAGTTTGTAATTCAAACTTTGGAAAACTTTGTGATTTCATGCAAAATTATTGGTATGCCATCCTCTGGGTCCTCTACCTGTAAAGCAAATCATCAGCATAGGCTGAAATTAAATACCGCTCGTTCCTATATTTATCCCTTAATATCTTGCGATCCAAGTAGCCTCTGAATCAGGGGTTCCAGATATAGGTTGAATAGGAGCAAGGAGAGCGGGCAGCCCTGTCTTGTGCCACAGAATAAGGGAAAGGATCTGACAATATACCATTGCAACAAATCCGTGCCGTGGGCATACAGTATAGAATTCGGATCCAATGCAAAAAGCTATCAGGTAATCAAATTTAGCTAAAACAGCGAACAAGATGTCCCATGACACCCGGTCAAATGCCTTTTCTGCATCCAGTGCAAGTAGGGCTACTGGGGTTTGTAGGTTATGTGCATGTACAATTAGATGGTGGAGTTTGCGTATGTGATCACTAGAGACCCTGCCAGTCATAAAACCAACTTGTACATCACATATCAGCCTATTCATTAATGGGCTAAGTCAGTTGGCTGGAACTTTAGCCATTATCTTAATATCAACATTTAACAATGAAATTGGGCGGTAGCTACCAGGGAGTACAGGGTCCCTCTCCGGCTTTAATATAGGGGTTATGGGGTCCTCCAGGAAACTCGTTTCCAGTGTCCCTCAATGAACCAGAAATTATACACCTTGGTTATTATTGGGCAAATTACTTCCGCATATGACTTATATAGGTTAGTGGTAAGACCATCCGGTCCGGGGATTTGTCTGTGGCAAGTTGAGTAATTGCTTGTTTCCTCCCACTCTTGTACTATTCTTTCTTAAAAAAGTAAGGAAATTCTATGCAAAAACTTTGTTAATTCATCAGTTTTGGTTCTTCTACAGTGACAAAAGCAGGAAATTTGCCATTAGGGTTCCCATCCGTTGAACCCACCCCACCCCACCCCACCCCACCAACAGGCATTGGGGTGTGCGATGGAGTCGTTGACCCTAACTCTCGCCCATTCTTCTACACTGCACCACCTCAGCTTGTTTACACATGGGATGGGTGTGAGTTAGAAACCATTGACTAGCGTACCCCGATGCCTGTTGGTGGGGGCGGAGTGGGGTGGATTTAAAATGGGAACCCTAATGGTGAATTCCCACTTTGTCACTGCAGAAGAACCTAACTGATGCATTAATGAATGTTTTGCATAGAATATGTATATATGTATATATATATATATATATATATATATATTAGAGCAAAAACTCTGTTTAATGCATCAGTTAGGGTTGTTCCACAGTGACAAAAGTGAGAAATTTGGAGTTAGGGTTGAAACCCTCCTTGGACCCCTTCACCCACCCCCAACCGGCACTGGAGTGCGCGTTGGGGACATCAACCTAACTCTCACCCCATCACATGTGTAAAGCTGAGGAATGGGAGAATGGGGTGAGAGGTGGGACCGGCGACCTCAGGCAGCACTTTATTCCCGGTTGGGTGAGTGGGCAGAATCCAAGGGATTTCAACTAACACCAATTCCCTCACTTTTATTGCTGTGGAACAACCTAACTGATGCATTAAACTGAGTTTTCCTCTAATTTCCTCTTTTGAGAATGATGCGAAGAAATAGTGAATGTAATGCAGCGGTGGAAGGGCCCAGCGTTCCCACCACATGATGTCTTGTGACATAGTAACAGGAATAGCAAAGCAAACAAGATGGAAATGCAAATGGTAACAGTAACAAAAACACAAGCGCAAATGACAACGTGTAAGTACGCTGACGGTGGTGTACACGGAATGGTAGCAAATGGGGACATAAAGCATAGTGAAACATTAAGTGTAACAGTAACGAAATGCATACCCTGGTTTTGCGAACAGCTGCATAGAAAACACAAAGAATGTATGCATTGTAATGGGCATCAAAGCTTAAAACAAGCATTGGAAGTACTTAATTGCAAATATCTCAGCAACACATACGACATAGAAAAAATGTAAATTTCACAAAAGTCATGATTTTCTTGGCTAGGGTTTTGTTATTGCATAGCCTGTTGGGCTATGCAACTCCTAACAAAAATCTGTTTCTCACATCGTTTTGAGATCCCCAGGCCCGAAAGGCACGGCATACGCCACCATGTTAGTCTATGGGAAAAATGCCAAATTGGAGTACCGTAACTTTTCAGCCATGCAATATTTTCTCACCAAACCACCAAAAGACACATCTGTGAGATGTAGGCTGCTGTCCTCAAAATTTCAGCTCAAAGACCAAACCGTTCTTTTGCAGCAGGGTGGCAAAGAACTGCTGTCATTTTGGCCATAGTCTGAAAAAGTAGTGTCGTGGATTTGCAAAAGCTTCACAAGCATTTGCACAAGTGTCGTGAGGTGACACTACTTATACACTACTTTTCCAGAAATTAGAAAACGATTTCTAGGGTGTTTCACCTCAAAATAAAGACACGGCTAGCATCCTCAGAGTCTGACTAGGTAAACACAAAAGATTGTGTTGCTAGAGGGTCCCAAATTTAAATGGCAAGATTTTTCTGATCACTAACTGAAATGGCAGATTTGTGACACTACTAGAGCCATTTGTGACACTAAAAAGTGCATTTGAGAAAGTGTCGAACTTTTGGTTAACTTATCCCATTGATTTATAATGGGAAATTGTTTTTGAATAACTTTTGAACCGTTTAATATTTTTTCACAAAATCTTTGAAAGGCACATTGAGGAACCCGGCCGCATGTTCCTGAAGTTTTGGACTGGTCGCACAAACTGTGCGATCTGTAGGTGAGCAAAGATTCACCAAAAGTGTAATGTAATGCAGATCACGTTTAATAACTCCTCAGCTATATATCCAACTGGTATGAAAGTTGGCAAATCCCAAGATGTATGGTTTTTGATCATGCATTCCAAATTTCAGGAAAATCCATTGAACAGTGGCAAAGTTATTAAGGTGAAAAGTTTGACCCTTTAACCTTAAAAGGCTCCTAAACCCTAACTATGGTAGCACTACTGTGCTACCATAATATATATACATGCATATATGTGTGTATATATATATAGGATACATGATGGTATGAGTGTGATATGGAAAATATTTTCATTCTTTCTAGGAGTGACCTCTGAATACTCACGAGTGGCGAAACCACTAGTGAGGGTTTCAGGAGGTCACTGTACAGGACTGAACATATTTCCCATATCACATGAGTGCACATCATGTATCCTATTTATACAATGGGGCTCCTACTGTTGCAAAATGTACAATTTGTGGCTTTGCATGGCTTTGAGTGGGTTTAGCGTGGGTTTGGGGTGAATAAACAACATTTATTTCAACTCTGCTGATGTCATCAGGATTTATTTCACTGCAGTGAAAATAACTTGTTTTATCTCACTGAATATGTCTCACCCCACTGTATAAATATATATATATATATATATATATATATATATATATGGGATACATAATGGGCAGGAGTGAGATATGGTAAATATTCTCACTCCTGCAGAGTGAGCTCTGCATTCTCACGCAGTGTCACAGGCACGGTGAGAATGCGCTCACTCTGCAGGTGAGTGAGAATATTTACCATATCTCACGACAAGCACATCATGTGTGCTATTTATACAAATGGGTGAGAGCGCCTTTTGAAATAATGGTATGTATATTTCATTTGGTTGTAGTGTTTGAGGTGAAATTTGTGAGATTTAGATTTATTTATTTATTTATTGTGGGGAAATGTTTTGTGCAGACATAATAAGTTTTTGTTAGTGTTTTGTGGTTTTATTCACTGCAGCATTCTGATAAGGGTATATTTTTGGAACTGTATGTCAAGAACTCATTTAAACTTTTATTTTAAAGTAAACATTTTGAAGTTAGCAAAACAGGAAATCAATGTTTAATGATGTGGGAGTGTTGATTGTAGTGTCCGACTGTTTCATTTTGTAGTTTGCGGTTTAGTCCGATCAGAGTCCGATGTTAAGTCTCTGTCTCTTTTTCTGGCTTTCTGTTGATATTGGTGTCCTGTGGAGATAAAAAAAATGTTTAGTGTTGTTCAACTACGTAGTCGTAAGTGAGAGTTGTTAGTTTGGCATACCTTGTATTATGTTAAATGTTATATGTGATGCGTTAATGATTGGATTGTTGAAGCAGGCTGGGAGCATGTCCATGTAACAGGCAGCAGGTGTTCCAGGTTTCAGGTTCAGAGTGCTGTGAGACTCAAGTTTGAAGTAGAGGGTTTTTCGTTATCTTCACTGGTTACTCAGTAAGTCTGATATTTTTCTTGCTTTTGTCATTTAATTTGGAGTATGTGTTGAGAGATTCAAGCTTTTTATGTCCAGAAACTTGGATTATTTCTGTGGGGCAATGTCAGAATCTGTCAGCTTTTGTACCAGGTTCTTCCGAATGGAATGGTTTGTGAGTCTTCAGTCAGTTTCTAGTCCCGCTTCCTGGATCATTGTTTTTACAATCTTTCCGATGGTATTTATCCCTAGAGGTTGGTTTTGTACCAACATGGGACTGTATTTTAATGGGGTAATGTAGTGATAGAAACAGTGATGTATTCAAGGTGTTACATTTGTATGGTCGCTTGTCTCTGTATGTTAGGTATATTTTTATAGGACATCGTTTAGGTCTCTGGTTTCATAGGCTCGTGGTTTTATTAGTCTTGTGTTTTTGGGGTTTGAGCCACTGCAGGTTTTTGTTTGTCTTTCTGTTGAGAATTCCAGGTAATTTGTGTTTTGGTTGTCTTTTTTAAAGTTACATCTCCCCATTTTAAGTTTCGAGTTTCAGAATTTCCTCTAATTCCGAAGTATAACTTGACAATTAACCACATGGAATTGATGAGCGATTGTGGATTGTCAGGTCCTAGTAGATTGCTGTCATATAATTTGGTTAGTATTTCATCTGTGATGTCATCTGCTGCAAATGCTTTGTTTCCCATTCCTTTTGTTTTAAATGTTTTTGTTTAGATAAAATGACTTGTCGTGTTTTTTCGAATTTTAAAGATGTGGAGAGATATTCCAGTATCAATTTTCTTTAAATGCCTCTCTATACTTTGGAAACGGAACGAATGGTCAGGGGTTCGTAATCAGTGCCATACTTTTTTGTGCCGTTATAAAATAATGGCATAACAGGCTGTCCAGTTCTTCTGGTTCAATTTTAGTAATGGAGTTGTGATCTCTAAAACCTGTAGTAGAAACTGTTGTAGATGTTTGAGGTCCGTTTCTGTTTTTTTGTTGTGTTTCGATTTTTCGTGCTGTGAATGTATTTTTCGATGTAGTCTGGATCTAGGAAATACGCTTTTCTGTGGCATTTGTTGTTCTTGGGTTTCTGGTATAAGGTGTTCTGTAGGGTCGAGTAGGGGTTCCGTGTCCCATTCAAACTGTGTACATAGATCTACAATTTCATTTTCCATCGAGGTCTTTTTATATATTTAGTCATACTTGTTTGTTTCATTTGGCAGGCTTTTGTTTCTGTTCAAGAATGTTGTTTGATTTACAGATTCTCTTATTTTGTATATGAGTTCAATAGCAGGCTTTTTTACTTTCTATAAGGATAGTAAAGTCGCTTTTGCCGAAAGATTTTATGTTTAGGTTTTGAAAAGAGCACATGAACATGGAGGAGTTTGACATTGTGTTACTGGGCTTCAGGTGAGTTTTATTCATGTTTTATTGATTTGTTTATTGGTTGTAGGAGTTTTTTGTAGGGTTAACTAGGTGACGCCAGTGGAGTGAGAATAAATGGATATATCTCACTCCACTGATGTCATGAGCATTTATCTCACTGCAGTGAGAATTTATCTCACTCCAGTCAGCATTTATCTCACTGCAGTGAAAATATCTGAATTTATTGCACTAGAATAGCTCTCACCCCCATTGTATAAATATATATATTGTAGGGTGCGGTTGCCACTTCTATGTTAAACTCAAAATGTTGTGTGTTAATAACTTTGGACCTGTTCAACAGATGTGGATGAAATTTGGTATGTGCAGTGGGAATGTTAGATCTCTTGATCTGCCAAATTTTGTTTCGGTCGGACTAACGGTTTTTGCACACTAAAATGCTGAAAATGCACTTTTCAACAGTTATGTCGGCAGTTTTTCAGATTTTGTCCGTGGCACTGTGCAGCCGTTGTGTAGTGTACCACTCTGCAAATTGTCACATTGAAAGAGCTTTGGGTCAAGTAACATGCTGCTTTTTGTTTGGTGAAAAATATTAATCCATGCCAAAGTTATTAAAGTTTTAAGTTCCCATTATAAGTCTATGGAAAATGTATATGTTTATTTTGTGAACGAAAAATGGGGTTTTGACCATCTGGTCCCTCCTCATGATCAGTGGTCAGGTAGGCTCACAATCAAAGATTCTTTGATTGTGAGGGAGGGACTAGATGGCCAGATTTGGAGGGACCAAATAGCCCATTTACCAACTTTTAAAATTAAATATCTTAGAAACGGTATGGCCTTTTAACTCCAAATTTGGAGGGTGTTGATGGATGTCCTGTAGATGTAAATTATGGTGTTTATGTGTTGGAAAATACATTTGTTGTGGAGATATTGTGTGTACATTTTACATTTTGCAGACAGCGTTTTGCATTGTGGTAGTGGCTTGAAATTTATAGGGTAGCTAGCCTTACTGCCATGGACATAGTTTTCAGTCATTAGGTGTGTAAATGTAAACAGGTGTGGAATTCTGCCACTCTGACGAATGAAAGTCTCAAACTTTAAATGTTATATCTCGGACACGGTTTGGTCATTTAAATTGAAATTTGGAGGGTGTTGAGGGGATGTCCTGTACATGTGAATTATGGTATTTAGGTGTTGGAAAATTAATTTGTAACAGAGATATTTCATGACACACTTTACATTTTGCATATAGCATTTTGCATTGTGGTGATTGCTTCAAATTTATAGGGTACCTAGCCTTTCTGCCATGGAGGTTATTTTCAGTGGTTAGGTGTCTGACATGTAAACAGGTATGGAATTATGCCACTGTGATGGGCCCCATGCTCCCACCAACTTGCACGACTTTCTACTTTTCTATTCTTTCTCAGAAAGTAAGAAATTCTATACAAAAACTTTGTTAATGCATAATTTATGGTTAAAACACAAAAGTCAGGAAATTAGACCTTTAGGGTTGCCCCATCCTCCCCTCGTGGACCTACCCATCATCCCAAGATTGACAGCTGATGGGGTGTGTCCTGAGGCTGTGAGGCCTAAATGTCAACCGCATTCTTCTTTACTGTGGCTTGTGAATATGATTACAGATGGAATGGGTGACATTATGTCTCACAACCCAATGACACAACCCGTCATTTGTCAATCTTGGGATGATGGGCAGGTCCATGAGGGGATGGGGGCATCCCTAAAGGTCTCATTTCCTGACTTTTTGTTTCAACCCTAAATGATGCATTAACAAAGTGTTGTGTATAGAATATATATATATATATATATATAGTCATTGCAAAAACTTAATTTAATATATCAGTTAGGGTTAAAGTGGGAAATGAGATGTTAGGTTTGAGCCCTAACCCCCACCACCCCTACTCCCATCCTCCACAGACCGACAAACACCGGCTTGTGCCATGGTGTCGCAAGGCCCAACTCTCACCCCATTCCATGTGTAAACAGGTTGACATGCTACAGTAAAGGAGAATGGGGTGAGAGTTAGGCCTCATGACCCCATGGCACACCCAGGCATCTGTCAGTCTGTGGAGAATGGGGTGAGGTGGTGGGGAGTTAAGGGCTTGACTCTAACATCTCATTTCCACTTTTGTCTCTTTAACCCTAACTGATGCATTAAATAAAGTTTTTTGCAATGAATTTCTTACTTTTGAAAAGTGTAATATAACTAGTAAATAACATGTGTTGGTAGGCCCCGTGCTCCCACCAAGCTACCTATTTCTGTATAATGATATCATCTGTGGGAGCATGGGCACTCTGGGCCCCTGCGCCCCACTGACACATAAATGTGGAGCTACAGCAGCCCTATAGGGCAAGGAACCCTTTATGTAACTCTAATTTGCCAATATCTCAGGAACTGTAGCAGCTAGGAAAAAAATTAAAGTGTCCTTGTAATCATGACAGTGAAACCTCCTGCAAGTTACATCGATGGGATCTGTATCTCGCATCATTTACAAGCTACAGGCACTGAAAAACACTGAAAAGACACCTTTTGAACCTTTGGAAAAAAATTCCACTGCTGCTGTAATCTATGATTTCTAAACTTGTTTCAGCAGGTTAGGTCACATGACCTAAGCTGTGGGTAGCAAAATCTGTATCTTGCTTTGTTTTCAAGATAGGGTGCCAAAAGTCGCTATGGGTGCCGCAATGTTATCCTATGGGAAAAATTTAAATTTTGTGATACCATATCTACGGAGTGATTAACTTTTCAACACCTAAATAGCATAATTGACATCTCTGGTGCATCCCTTAATAACCTGCAAATTTTGAGTCAAAAGACCAAACCGTTTATTTACAGTGCAGTGGAAAAGTTTTTAAGATCCTAGTCTGTGAGGTAGCAAAATCCTGACCGTGAGATCAATTCCTTTTCATGAGCTGTCAAAATCCCTGTCTCGAGAAATCCTTGACCATCAGATTTTGGCCATCTGGTCACAAAGTGACGGTCAAGGATTTTGCTACCTCATGAATGGGGATTGCTTGAGGACTGAGATTTTGTCAGTCATGGACTAGGATTTTGTCAGCTCATGATAGATTCAGACACCCAATCCCCTTTCACGAGTTGACAAAATCCCAGTCTGTGAGCCAATCCTCTTTCATGAGGCAGCAAAATCCTTGACTATGAGTCAATTCGCCTGTAGAAGGGCCATCTGGTCACAAAGTGACAGTCAAGGATTTTGCTACCTCACAAAAGGGGATTGCTCACAGACTGAGATTTTGGCAGCTCACGGACTTAGATTTTGTCAGCTCATGAAAGGGATTCAAAACCCAATCCCCTTTCATGAGCTGAAAAATTCCAGTCTGCGAGCCAATCCTTTCGTGAGGCTGCATAATCCTTGACTGTGAGTCAATCCTTATCCGACGAAGGCCCATCTCATCACAAAGTTGCGGTTCAGGATTTGCTGCCTCGAGAAAAGGGATGGGCTCACGGACTGGTATTTTGTCAACTTCATGTAAACAGGATCGGAAGCAAGTCATGAAAGAAGAATTTAAAATTGAAACAGCTGTTTTTGGCCAAAACAAAGCAAACCAAAGGTATAGGTTTGTATAGGTCTTCACCCTGAACAAAACCCATGCCTTATTGCAACAAGAAGTCACCCTTGGAGGAAGCTACAACATTTTGTTTGGGGAAAAATGAAAACAAGATGCTGGCTCACGGACAAGGAATTTTTCCTCACAGACTAGCATTTTTAAATCCCCTTCGTGAGTTGACAAAACCTTGACCGTGAGCCCAGTCCTTTTGCAAAACATACATATAAATATTGGAGTGAACTGAGCATGCTCAGGACCCCAAAATTAAAAATTAAATAACTTTTGAACAGATAAATATTTTTTCACCAAACTAATGCTGGATTATTCTTTTACCCAAACTCTTGCTATATTCCAAATTTCAGACCAAAATGCCAAACAGTATGGTTGCAGCACAATGGGCAAAAACATGTTAAAAGTGGTGAAAAATGCATTTTTCAGCACTTCGCTGCACAGAAACCATAAGTCTGACCAAAACACAACTTGACAAATCAAGAGATCTACCATATCAGATTGTGCATTCCAAATTTTGTGCAAATCTGTTGAATGGCTGCAAAGTAATTAATGTGAAAATTGGGGTTTAATATTAAAGTATCTACTCAACCCTAACTATAGGGTTACTGCACTTATATACATATATATATATATATATATATATATACAGTTAGGGTTGAGTGCTCATTTCTATGTTAAAGCCACATTTTTGAAACATAATATCTTTGCAACTGTTCAATGGATTTGCATGAAAGTTTGTATGCATAATTTCTAGGGTGGGTCTCTTGCTGTGGTAAATTTGTGTGGATATGTTGTTGGTTTCCGGGATACAGAGAGTCAATAATCCCTAAATGTACATTTTTTTTGCTTCTTTGTCCACCTGTATCTCAGAAGCTGATTTAAGATGTGGTCTGACATTTTCAAGGTAGAAAGCGCTTTGCCTCACAAATGTGCCTTTTGAAGGTTTGTAAAACAATATTAATCCATTCTAAAGTTAATACATTTTAAAGTTTCCCATTATTTCCTAGGGGAAAAGTTAGATGTTCCACATGAAAATACTTTTATTTTGCAGAAACTGTCTGAGCAGGAAAATCCTGGTGCCGAGCTCAGCGAGTGGACTGCCTCTCCTTTATTCTCTGTATGAGAACAGCGGGTTTTCTTGACTTTCCAACCATAGTTGAACTCGTGCCAGCAGCAGTTTTAGATTTGAGATGCCCTTTTCCCTGTGTCTAGTGGCACCCCCCACCCACTGATCACTGTCCCTAGTCGACCCACTTCCTATATCTTTCCTTGGTATCTAGTGGCACCACCCCCACCCCTCCGATTCCCATACTTTATTTAGTTATTTATTTAGTTATTTACATAATCCGATACTGGGATGCCCATCCCTGGTGTCAGATGTCCCCCCTCAGTGTCTTGTTTTATTTGCCAATGTTGGGGCCTAATTCCTGTGTTGGCATTACAACCCCCTAATAGTGTGGAACATTGGGGAGCCCACCCCCAGTGTCCCAAAAATATTTATTTATTTGTATTCTTCTTTAAATTTTTTATATAATCTGACACCAGGATGCCCACCCCTGGTGTCAGATGTCCCCACAGTCTGTTCTGTTAATATTTGCTGACTTTGGGGGGCTCAATTCCATTATAAAGCCCTCCCTCAGCAGTGGGGCACTGGGAGCCCAGTCCCAGTGTCCCCAAATATCAGTATAGTAGTACCTGTAAAAGAAAACAGTTCTCCAACATTTTTTAACCTGAAAAAATAATATGATCCCTTTCATCCCCATCCCTCACACCCTCCCAACCCTTCTCTTTTTTTTTTTACCAGAGAGACACACTAAGCTGAGAGCTTGTTTACAAGTGTTACATGGGAGCACAAGGAAGTTAAATGACTTGCTCCGGGTCACACAATATGCAAGTGGGGGCTGGGATTCAAACCCAGTTCTCCAGGTTTGTAGCTCAGAGCCCTAAACCACTGCGCTTATACTGCCTTCCACTGAGCATCCAGCCAGAACCCCTGTTACCCTATACTTACCGCCAGAGGTCATAGGCTGTTATCTTCTGTGTACTGAGACACATCTGCATTCTTCAAAACTGAACTGTGAACTGAGGAATCAAGGTAAGTGCCTATAATGTATTTCAATGGTGTTTTGAACTTATGTTCATAACTTTGCCATTTTAGGAGTTTTTCACCAAATTTTTAACATGGGCTTTTTGGGACCCCACCTAATGAACACTGCAACTGTCATTTCATTAATCAGACCCAGAAGGTGATTTCATGGTCACGTGTGAAATCACTTTTGGGTGCTGAATAACAAACTTTCACCACCAGTTTTCATGAGGTGGGCACCAAAAGGCCATGTTGAAAATATGGTGACAAAATTCTTAAAAATGACCATGTTATGAGCATTCATTGAAGTTTTTCTATGCACACATGTAACTTTGGTAACTTTCAATATGTTGAGTCCAAATTTTCAGTATAGCCAGTTTTGCACACCACCTCATGAGTAGTACAGCTGTCATTTTCACATTCTGCCCAAAATGTGTTTTGCACCTGTAGTGGAATGGCATTTTGGCACAGATTTGAAAATGTTCACCTACAGGATTTATGAGATGGGGTTATACGAAGACTATAGTTCAAAACGGGGTCAAAATATGAAAATGCCAAAGTTATGACCATTAATTGCAATTTTGGTATGACAGCTCATAACTTTGAAATCTTAAATATTTTGACCCCAGATTTTCCACATAGCCTTCTTATTACCTGACCTCATGTACAGTGTGTCATAGATGTCATTTTCAAATCCTGCCCAAAATCTGTTTTGCACCTGTGGTGTGGAATGGGTGCTTACACTCTGGAAGGGGTAATTAAGTCAATGGAGCTGAGAGGGATCTGGGGATCTGGGATTATAATATCAAGCAATCTTAAAGTAGGTAATCAATGCAGCAAAGTGTTGGGAAAGGCAAATAGACTGTTGGAGTGCATTGGGAGGGCACAAAAGCAGAAGGAGGGAGGTACTGTTGCTCTTTATAAAACCATGGTGAGGCCACACCTGGAGTATGGGATCCAGTTCTGGAGACCATACCTATGCAAGGACATAGATGGGATTGAGATATGAAGAGAAGGGCAACCAAGATGGTGCATGGTATGCAGGGAAGTCATCTGAGGAGAGGTGGAGGAACTGGATTTGTACCCATTGGAGACTAAAAGGGAGAGGGGACATGATAGAAACATTTAAGTACATGAAGGATCAATAAGATGAGGAGGGTAGCTTATTTAAAAGGAAGGTGGGGTTAAAACTAGAGGGCATAGTCTAAAATCAGAAGAGGAAGATTTAGAGGCAATGTGAGGGGCGTTACTTCACAGAGAGGGTGGTGGAAGCCTGGAATAAACTACCAGAGGAAGTGGTGGAGCTGAAATGGTGGAGGATTCAAGAGGACATGAGACAGACATAAGGGGTTTGCAAGTGGGGGAAGGGAGGTCCTGTGACAGAGCATATGAGTAGGGGAGGGCAGACTCAATGGGCCAGAGGGTCCTTTTCTGCCATCAAATTTCTATGAGTCTATGAATGTGTTGCAGTTGCACAGAATTACATTTTGGCGTGAGACTAGAAAATTTTCTGTACCAGGGTACATGAGGTGGGGTAATAAGATGGCTGTGCTTGTACAAGGATGCGCTCATTCATTCCAGTTCAGTCAGGCAGCCAGCCGTGGTGGAGAGTGGTAGGCTGTGCTGGTCACCCGCTCAGGCTTGGGTTGAGGGAAACAGGGTTGTGGGGCAGTACCTGATGGGGTGGGGTCCACTAGACACCAGGGATTTAATTACTAATTTTATTTTATTTTTACACTGGGGCGGTGATCATTGGGGGACCACTAGACACCAGGGGCAGGATTCACAAGAGAGCAAGAAATTCCACAGCTGCGGGAAATAGGCTTGCTGCAGTGTGGAAATGCAGTTGCACTGTATTCTTAAAGAAAACCAACGCAGCTGCAGTTTCCGTAAAAGTGTAGTGTGGCATTTTGGCTGCGGAGGACTTGCGCAAGTGCTGCGAATCCGCAGCTGCAGAGGCTGTGAAGGCACAGCAATAGGGAAACCACAGTAGCTGAAGCAGCAGACTATAACAGTGCTGCTATAATATGAAGCTGACAGCACACACAGACACCAGCAAGCAGTCCCCAACTGGGACCACAGCAGCACCACAGGTACCAGTGATACCTTGGCACCACAGTGGCTGACTGTCCCTGCTGGTCGTCCCTCCCTGGGTGTTCCTGTAGCCGCAGGGTAGCACTCACTGCTGGCTGGTCAGGCTCTACTGCTTGTGGGGCTCTGTCATGGCTGCACTGGGTCTAGTGGTTGTTACCTGTTGTCATATCATGGCAATGTGTGCTTTCAGTGCTGTAACATCAGCCACTGCTATACTGTCTGAGATGCTATTACCTGTGGTACACCTCCATCTTAATTAATTCCAATTGCTGGGGCACTACTGCAGTGTGCTGAGGGAGAGTTACACCTCATTCCACTGTGTCTAACATTCTTTCCTCAGCTGCGGAAAACCTGGCTGTGAATAGCCTTTCAGGGCTGTGCCTACTGATCTCACACCTTTTGTCCTGAGGACTCCGTAGCTGCACTTTTTCCACAGTCCATAGTAGTTTTTCCCACAGCTGCGGAGGGTTTTGTGAATAGCACTTGGAGCTAACTCTCCTTTTTCCTGTAGCTGAGGAAGTTTTAGGGACTTAGGAAGGTCTTGCACCTTCTGAAAGCTTTGAGAATCCTGCCCCAAGGATTTAAATAAATATATGGGGCAGGATTCTCAAAGAGACTGAAAATTCCTGCAGCTACGGGAAAAAGGTTTGCAGTAGTGCAGAAACGCAGCTGTGCTATATTCTCAAAGAAAATCAGTGCAGCTGTGGATTTCTGCAAAATGTGCTGCAGGTGTGGCAATTTAGCTGCTGCAGGATTTGCACAAGTGCTGCGAATCTGCAGCTGCAGAGCAGTGAGGCACAGCAATAGGGAACCACTAGCTGAAGCAGCAGACTGTAACAGTGCTGCTATAATATGAGGCTGACAGCACACACAGAAATCAGCAACCAGTCCCCAACTGGGACCACAGCAGCACCGCAGGTACCTATGAAACCCTGGCACCACGGTGGCTGACTGTCCCTGCTGGTCATCCCCTCCTGGGGTGTTCCTGTAGCCTGGGGGTAGTACTCACTGCTGGCTGGTCAGGCTCTGCTGCTTGTGGAGCCTGTCATGGGCTGCACTGGGTCTAGTGGTTGTTACCTGTTGTCATATCATGGCAATGTGTGCTTTCAGTGCTGTAACATCAGCCACTGCTATGCTGTCTGAGATGCTATTACCTGTGGTACACCTCTACCTTAATTGATTCCAATTGCTGGGGACTACTGCAGTGTGCTGAGGGTGAGTTACGCCTCTTTCCACTGTGTGTAACATTTTTCCTCAGCTGCAGGAAAACCTGGCTGTGAATAGCCTTTCAGGGCTGTGCTCCACTGATCTCACACCTTTTGTCCTGAGGGACTTCTGCAGTTGCACTTTTTTCCACAGTCTGTAGTGGTTTTCTCCGCAGCCGCGGGTTTTTGTGAATAGCACTTGGGCAAACTCCCTTTTATACATAACTGAGGGAGTTTTGTAATTTAGGAAGTTGTGGGTTTTTCGCCTTCTGAGAGCTTTGAGAATCCTGCCCATTGTTTTCACTGTGGTCGGCAGTCAGCGCGGGGGGGACCACTAGACACCAGTTATTTAAATAAATATATTTTTTACACTGTGGCCAGCAATCGGTGGGTGGGCACTAGACACGAGGATTTAGATTCACCATTTGTTAACTTTCTTTCAATTAGGTTTTTTAAGTGCAATTTGCACTAAAAAACAAAAGCAAGGTGAAGTTACAAATGGTGAATTTTTTATAAATGAGACTGTTTCGCAAAAGTGATTCATGGAGGTGAATCTGGTTACTTCGCCAATAATTCACCTTCAAATTAAAACTTCGCTGCATCTCTAAACAGTACATAGATACATAGACAGTGTCGGCAGATAAGGGCCTATGGCCCACCCAGTCTGCCCATTTGAGCTTGTAAGTTCAGTTTGTTTTCCTAGAAGTCTGTTGCACCTTACCCCTGACCTCCAGAATTCCTTTATGTCTATCCCATGCATTCTTAAATCCTGTGATTGTTTCAGCCCCCACCACTTCCTCTGGCAGGGTGTTCCACTTGTCCACCACCCGTTCTTGTGAAGAAATTCTTTCTCATGTTTCCTCTGAATCGTCCTCCCTCCAACTTCATCCCATGCCCTCTAGTCCTGGAACATCTTTTCGCTTAAAATAGTGTTTTCCTGCACCCTGTACTATAAAGCAAAATTAAATAGATAATACAAATTAAACAGCAGTGATGCTATGAGCAGGGGCGCTGGAAGTTCTCAGGCACAATTTTCTTTCTATTTCCATGATTTTAATGTCTACCTTATTACCCACCTGCAATTTTTAGTTGTTCCCCAGAGTTCCACCCTAGAAAAGGAAAAGATAGGGCATTAATTCTGTTTTCATTCAGCCCTTTATTTTCTGTGTCCCCCCATGGTTTTGGAATTCTTGGCCATGGAAGCAGTCAGCATGTAATGTCAAACCAGGCAGAATTCACTGAGTGGCTAATCCAGTTATTTAAAAAAAATTGCCCTTTGCCATCTTTATTGTCTTGCCTCAGATCCACCTAATCCCAATATATAGGGTGAGAGTTTGAGGGGTCTGTCACATCAGATGGCAACACTGTCTACCCTTGAGACACTGAACTGAAGGAGAATCACTGTCTGGAGTGCTGAGCCAAAACACTGAAGGGAGCTGGCAGCTCAAAATTCACTTTTACTTTGGTGAATGCCATGTCAAACCACTGAAGCCGAGCTGTGGTAGCTGTAAATCCACTTTCACTTTCAGCTTTCTGAATATGGTTAAATTTTAGAGTGGCTCTATGACTATCAGTTGGGAGGCTCACTGTGGGTATTTTTGTCTGCATCTTGGGAAAGGAGGAAAGAGGAAGGCTAGGAGAAGAAAGAGGAAGGCAAGATATTTGGAGCTGCTTAGCTGTCCCTGTTGTACTGTCAATGCTGTGCATTGCTGGGGAGGATGACTGAAACTGCTCTTACTTGCTACCCCTGCTAGCTACATGCTAGTACAGTACTTGAGAGGATGTTAACTGAAAATCACCCTGCTTCTCATAAGTCTGGTGAGTCTGTTTTACTTGAACTGTTAGGAATATTAAGGCAGATGGGAGAGTCAAAGTAAGACAAGAGAGACAGACCAAATGTGAAGAGACAAATTGAGGGACCATGGAGCAAGAAGAGGTGGAGAGATCACAAGCTGGCATGATATTAGTGAGGAGTGAAGAGTGGGCAGAAGTCAGAATGGTAGTATTGCAAAGGGTCAGAGGAGAGAACAAGCTGGATGTTTTTTTTTAAAGAATGCATTGGGGTGGGTCCAAGGGAGGGCATGAGCAGGCATGTCTTTGGAGAGATGCAGAGGTGGGCACTAGTCGGAATGATAAAGGTGTTGGTGAAGGAGGGAACAAACTAGCATGATTTAAAAAAGAATGCCTGTGTGTGGAGTGTGTTGGGGGGACAGGAGTGAGAGCAAGAGCCTGAATGGTATTAAAAGAAAATGGTATGTGTTGGTGAGGGGTGGGAATTGTTTTTGTCTATGTGGTTGATGAAGGTGGAGGGGCAGCAAGTTGACTGACACAAATCAACTTTTTTAAATGTGTACGCTAGTCATCTAGGTCTGTGCTATCATTCTGTGGTCTGTCATTGATGAAGGATGGAGGGACAGGCCAAGCAGACTGGAACACATGTGAAAAAAATTGTTCTGGCCTATGGTTGATGGTGGACAGAGGGTGGGCTGAATTGACTAGAACAGAAATTTGTTTTTAAACATGTATACCAGTTGGCTAGGTCCCTGCCTTGCTCCTCTGGTCTGTTGTTGATGGAAGATGGAAGGATGGGCCAAGCAGACTGGCAGACATGAAAACTATTGTTCTGGCCTCTTGTTGATGGTGGACAGAAGGTGGACCAAAGTAACTAGCACAATGCAATGTCTTAAACATGTATACCAGTCAGCTAGGTCTGTGCCTTGCTCCTGTGGTCCGTTGTTGATGGAGAATAGAAGGACAGTCTGGTCAACTTGCACACATGTGAAAAAAATTGTTCTGATCTTTGGTTAATGGTGGAAGGAGGGTGAGATGAACTGACTGGCACAAAACAATTTTTTCAAAATATATATACCAGTCAGCTAGGTTTGTGCCTTGCTCCTGCGGTCTATTGATAATGGAGGATGGAGTGACAGGCTGAGCAGACTGGCACACATGTGAAAAAAATTGTTCTGGCCTCTGGTTGATGGAGGAAGGCGATGGGCCAAACTGACTAGAAGGGAAACATTTTTTAAAATGTGTACACCAGGCAGCAAGGTCTGTGTCTTGCTCCTGTGGTTGTTATTGATGGAGGATTGATGAGCAGTTCAGGTTGACTTGCATATATGTGAAAATATTTTTATGGCCTCTGGTGATGGACTAATGAGGGTGGCCGAGCTGACTGGCAGAGAACAATTTTTTCAACATATATAACAGTTAGCTACGCTGTACCTTGCTCTTCCTGTGGTCAGCTGTTGATGTGTTGATAGAGGAGCAGTCAGGCCAACCTGGTTTTATGTGATATTAGTGATTCTGGAACGTGAGTCTGGAATCATGCAGCAATGTAGGTGAAGCCTAAATGGTGACTGTTTTTTTTTGGGTGGGGGCTTTGCCCCACACTACCCTTACCTAAATAACCATCTGAGGTCATAGCACTCAGGGAGGGGTAAAACATTTGTCACCATTTCATTATCCCCTGGCTATTCCCTTGCTAACAGTGATACTCACCGCTCCAGAGTCACAAGCATTACGTGCCACCGCCAACCTACAGACACGCTTTAAAAATTACTTGCCTCTGGTTGATATTAGAGAGGGCTGGATGAACAAAGTGGCATAGAACAATATCTTCAAATATGTATAGCAGTCAGCTGGGTCCGCCTCTGGCTCCTGTGGTTGGTTGTTGATGTGTCAATGATGGGACAGTGGCCAACTAACAAACATGTTAAAAAATACTTGTTCTGGCCTTTGGCTGATATAGGAAGGGTGGATGAATAAAGTTGCACAGAAAATGATTTTCAACATGTATACACATCAGCTGGGTCTGTGCCTAGCTCCTGTGGTTGGTTGTTGACGATGAAGGGAGGGATGAGCTGAGTTGACTGGCAAACATATTGATGAAAAATCTTATGACCTCTGGTGATGGAGGAGGGAAAAGTGGATGAACAGAGTGGCAGAGAACATATTTTAAAGCATGTGTACCAGTCAGTTGGGTCCGTCCCCAGCTCCTGTGTTAATTTGTTAATGTGTTGCTGGAAGAGCAGTCCAGGCAGACTGGTAAACATGTTTACAGATTTTTACCGGGGTTGCTAGAGGGCCCATGGGGGAGGTGGATTGAGCAGCTTCTGCACACTCTCCACCTTTGGGGAGAGAGGGGATGTGTCTCTGGTCCAGGGCTCTGGAGTACCCATGGTACATCCTGTTACTAGCAGCCCAGCTACAGCTGGTAATGGAGGTGTGCCAGACACAAGGTGTGCTTACTCAGCAGTGTCACTGCATGTCACACCTCCTGCAGTTACGGGAAAAGCCCCACCAGACGAGCGTCATGATGCACCTGTCACACCACCATGATGCTGACTCAGGGCTCCCTGTCCTAATCCAGAACCAGCAGTCTGAAGGGGTAAGAGGAATCTTGGAGGCCTGGGGAGGGGTAAGCCTGGGGCACTTTGGGTAGGGTGACCTCAGTGTCACCGTGGACAGTGGTTGCAGATGGAAGATCCAGTGAGGAGCCATCCTGGCTGCAAAGTGCAGCCAGTAAGATAAAAAAATATCTGGTTGATACAAAGGAGGGGCAGATGAACAGATTGGTACAGAACAAGTGTTGAAATGTTGTACTAGTCAGCTGGGTCCATCTCCAGCTCCCATGGCCATTGTTGATGTGTTGATGGGGGGAGTCCAGGCCAACTGGCAGACATGATTTTGTTCTGGCCTCTGGCTGTTATGAGGACAGCCAGATGAAGTGTTGCACTTTTAACCATGTATATCAGTTAGCTGGGTCCGTACCTGGCTCCTGTGGTTATTGATGAAAAGAGATGGATGGGCCAAGCCAACTGACAAATGTTCATAAAATTGTTTTGGCCTCTGGTGGTGGAGGAAGGAGGGTGGACAAACAGAGTGGCACAGAACTTTTTTTAACATGTATACCAGTCTGCTGAGTCTGTCCCAAGCTCCTGTGTTCGGTTGTTGATGTACTGATGGAGGGACAGTCTGGGCTGACTGGCAGAAATGTTTAAAAATAGTTCTGGTCTCTAGTTGATCACAAGGGAGGCAGATGAACAGAGTGGCACAGAGTAATTTTTTAAACATGTATACCACATACAGTTTCCACATCTGGCACTTGGGTTAATATCCTGTACTGATACTGTAGTGCAGCATGAGAGGGTGCTGCACTTCTGAGGTGCCATCTTTCAGATGAGACGTTAAACCAAGGTACCATCTGCCTGGATTGGTGGTAGTTTAGGTGGATGTTAAAGATCCCATGGCACTTATAGAAAAGAGTGGGGAATTTCCCCAGTGTCCTGGCCAAATTTCCCTCATTCACTAAAAAATACCACCAACAGCTTATTCTGGTCCAAGGTCGGTTGGCGTTTACCTGTATCCATCTCCCGGTCATGCCTGAAAATAGGCAGGATTTGTCTAGTGCACTTACCCGTCAACAAAAACTAAATACCACTTGGCTAGATCCATGCCTCACTCATGTCCATGATGTCCAGTCATTGATGTGCTGGTCACAAATTGAATGCAGACTGAGGTGCAGCCTACTACACAAATCTGTGCACTGTGGAGCCCTCACCAGCTGCATTGGTTGGGTCTGTTAGAAACCAGGGTTAGAAAGTGTAAAGAGAAATATTATTTTGAGGAGTCTTTGATTCCATGGATTCACTGAAGCCATGCTCATGCTCAGTGTCACAAGGTAACTCCAGTAGTTGAGGTTGATTGTACAGTGTTGCCAGCCAGGATGCAATGGGCACAGCTGCCTGGGGTGAGGAAAAAGGACTTTTCTATATATTTTATAGAAGGTTTCTTATCAAATGTTTTATATAAGGCTACATCTACTGTAGTACGTGTACATGGAAGCATTGGTCTAAATTTTTGGGAGGGCTTTGCCTGATGTTTAATGTTGGGGAATAACTCCTCCCACAAATCAAATAAATCTTAGTCTCCCTGTTCTTCCTTTATCTGCTGTTTTTGCCACTTTGGCAGTTCTGCCTTGGTGGTTCCTGACACCCCTTCCCATGCCACCTTTCTCCATCCTACCCTCCTTCTTGCCTTCCCTTTCTCCTTTTCTCTCCCTGTTGTTTCTCCTTGCTCCTGTAGCATTTCAGTTGGCAGTCCTCCTGACCACCCCCATTTCCTCCCACACTTCTCCTTCCTCTTTGGGTGTTTCCGTATTTTTTTCCCTCCCTTGGTTCTGCTTCTCTTCTTGTTGGTGCTGGTTGTCTCTTTTTGGGTGTTTCTTCCTCCATTTTGCTCTGTTCTCAGAGACATCTCCATTCTTCTGGGTTAGTGACATGGCTGATGTCACTGCCCAGATTAAAGCTGCAGTCCCTATTTTCCCATCTAAGTTACTGCTGCTTGCTCCCTTAAACTTCATATCCCCTGCATTCTTCTGCTGTTCTGCTTCTACATCATTCTGCTGCTCAGCCTAGCATCTCAGGCCTCATACTCCTCTCCTCTACTTCCATCTCAACTCTGAAAGCAGCCAGTCTACTGCCTCCATTGTTCTGAACAGCCCTCACCACCAGCCCTACTGGACTCCATCTCCCTAACTGGGTCAGGTATGACTTCCCAAACATTAACTGCCCGCCTTTTGACCGAATCGACAATCCATAGCTGACAAGTATCTTCCGATCGTGCCTAACACCTGACATCATCACCGCCCATCACTATGTTTTACCTTTGTTTGTAAGTGCAGAGGAAGTACGGATCTTACTCTAATTATTCTACTTGCTCTTGCTCTGCTTACCGTGGTTTATTACACCAGCTTTTAAAAGCAGCAAAAGCCTTCAGATTTAGCAGTTCTGATTTTAAATAAATTGGAGACTGATGTGGTCCACAGAGAGTCCATCCATTTATACTCCTCGTCTGCATCTGAGTCAGCAATCGCTGTCATCACTGTCATTGAGCAATGCTGATGTGTGGATGCTGTCAATTACAGTTAATTGATTACTGTCAATCAATTACTGTAATTTATATGGATCTGCTCAGTCTGCTCAGCTGCTCGGTGTTATAAGTACATAGTCATGGGTGCTAGTTCAGAGTTTTTGGTGCGCATAAATGGCTGAGGTCATAGTTTGCGAGGTTGTCCCTTCACAGAGAGGAATGCAAAGATTGCATATGGAAGATACATTTATGTGAAAGAGCGTAGTCATGGCGACCTGTACTATTGGTGTTGCCAGAGCAGGAAGACCCTGCAGTGTCTGGGAGAGCATCTATTGTTTTAGTTGGAGGACAACATCATTTAAAAATTAGGTGAGCACAACCATACCCCAGAAGCAACAGATGCACCAATAGCTCTTGCTGTTGCCTCCTTAAATCCTGTGCTATAGCACTAATGAAACTTCTGCCCAATTGATACAATCGCAAACTTCTCAATTAAGCGATGAAATAAGGCAGAGCATGCCAAATAAACAAGCTCTGCAGCAAATTATCAAAAGGGCTAGAAGAAAAATGCACCACCAGAGCTCGCACACTTGGTGGAGTTGTGATTCCTGAAACACTGCAGTACGTTAATGGTTTGAAATTTTAGCTAACAAATCCTCTGTGGGGTGAAGACAAGATTCTTATATTCACTACACCTAAAAATGTTGAGAAGCTGTCCGTGGCTCTTTCTGGATAATGGATGGCACTTTCAACACTGTGCCATCCTTGTTTAGACAACTTTACTTCATACATGCTCCAGTTGGAGCACCAGAGAATGCCAGAATTGTACCCCTTGTGTATGTGCCGATGTCCAGTAAGTCACAGGACAGCTACATAGACCTGTTTCAAGATCTGCAGGATGAGGCAGATGAGCAGAATTTGACTTTGGCCCCTAGAGTGATTTTAACTGATTTCGAGCAGATAGCAGTCAATGCGTGAAGGTTGAATTCCCTGGGTCCCAAAGCAAAGGCTGCCTTTTCATCTGGGAGAAATTGTCTGGTGAAAATACAAGGTGTCAGCATGGCAATCGACTATGGCTCTGATGCTGAACTTAGTCTCAAACTAAGACATATTGTGGCATTAGCTTTTTGCCTGCTGATGAAATTGCTGCTGCCTTTGCAAATGCCACATCATGTCTTTCTATATTGAAATGGTTTGAGGAGAATTACATGTCGGGCACATAAGAAGATGAATGTGCAACAACACTGTTGTTGGAAGCCCACCACTAATACCGCCAACATTCTGGTAGGTTTTGAACAAATGGAACTAGGGTTCCCACTCACGCAAAATAATGTAGAGGCATGGCACAGGCGACTTGGGGCACTTGTCCAGGGGTGTCATGTGGAGTGCACAAATTTGTCCGGGAGCTGCACGAGAAGCAAATAAACACAGAGTGCACGATGGAGAAAATTACAAGAGGCCTACCAAACTCTCCCTAAAAAAGAAGTATGCCAAATGTGAGAAAAATGTGCAATATAATAAAAGACAGATCAGCCAGCACTTCCTTGGAGTACATATGAGGGATTGCTCACAATATTCACATCTGACTTTGAAAAACTGACTTTTAATTTGTTTTAGTGTTTTATGTACTAATGTTCTAACAAAGAATGAATTTTAATTTGTTGTGCATCTACAGAGCAAGGAGGGAGGAATCAATATCAATCAGGTATGCAAAACTTTAATTCTGCAAGAAATTACTTTTTTGTAATTTCTGCTGTTGGCTGCCGTGCCTTGTCATTTCTGTTGCTGGCCACTGTGTCTTGTCATTTCTGTTGCTGTACACCATGTTTCTGTTGCAGGCTTTCATGCTGCAAGAAATGGCTTTTTATTTCTGTTGCTGCCAGCTGTGCCTTGTCGGGATAATATATTTTGGCATGTTGAAATGTCAGGACTATACACTGTCAGGAAATAGGTTTCGGGTTGTTTGATGTCGGCAGTAAGGTGTCGGTAGTAGCACGGATCCCCTAACTCATAACTATTGGAGGTTTATGAGTGTAAGTAAGGTGTGACTTTGTCCAGCAGAAGTGGGAGTCTACAACTTTCCATCCTTCAGCAACTATAGGGTTCACATCTCACATACTCATGCCAGCAGTTCTTTACTGATATACATGTATACAGGGCTTGACTTCATCTGCCAGAGTTGTGATTCTGCAACCTTCAAAGCTTGAAAGTGAGCACAGCCCACTAGAGCTGTTTCATCCACAACAGTGTCCAGTAACTGTCCTTAGCTGCCTGGGGTTTGTTCTTCTTTTGATGCCACCAGTGGTAACGCTCCACATGAATGTTGTAAGAAGAGTCCATTATCCCCTATTCTTTCAAGTTTCATAAAGACTTGAGTTCCTCCACCATGGTTTGCTCTT
Source organism: Neoceratodus forsteri (assembly GCA_016271365.2). NCBI lineage: Eukaryota > Metazoa > Chordata > Ceratodontiformes > Ceratodontidae > Neoceratodus > Neoceratodus forsteri. Next base: position 564,390,095 of record CM057458.1, read on the forward strand.
CTGAAGTGCAATATGATGTGGCATATTGGCACTATGGCATCTACCACTCTTACCGGCAGTATATCCCCAGATCTCCAAGAAGGTCCTTCAGGGTCTCCTTGGACTGCTTCAGACACTCAGCCATCTCACAAAAGACCTTCAAAATCCAGTTACTCAATATAGGACTGGATTGTTCCCCACCTTAAGTCTGAATTGAAAACTTAGTATTTCTCATTCAGCTTCAGCCAGAAACAGGAACCGTTTGATTTATTTACAGCCACTGAATCTTGGCCTTCCAGTGATCGTGCACCTAGCAAGCTATTTCTCCAACCAGTTCCTGCTGCTGTATCTGAAATTTAAGAATTTATGGCTCGGCTTGCAGCATCTGTATCACAGCTCCAATCTTGTTTCGCTTCCTCAAAGCTCACATTCCTCACAACCTACTCCAACCTCAAGCTTAGCAACACCTGCTGTCCTTCCATCCACCAGCTATATCCAGGAGAACGATGATTTTGCTAGTGCTATGTCAGGGCTCAGGTGCTACTTCCTTCTCAACCACTCCCACTCCATCCATCTGTCCTATTCACCTTATCCCAGGTCACCTGCACAAGGATTTCATAGATGGGAAGTATGTAATCTTGATATCCTTCTTCTCATCCCATGATACCATCAAAAACAAGAGTATCTTGCAGAGATGTTTTGTCATATTGAAGGTAAAAGATCCCAGATTTGTGAAAAAACTGACTATAGCAGAATTTATTCTTGCTTTCAGCGTACATCGTGATGTGTTTTGCTCTGCATTTCCTTCTAGATGAGGGGAACTAGACTTGTATTTATATCTCTTGATCGAGCTACTATAGGCATGCAATATGGAGGGCACATTTCTCTGATTATCATTGGTCCTTCTCAACAAAAGCTACAGCTGCATTGGCTCATTTTAATGCAAACTGAAATGGGCCATCCTGGATAATAAGCTATTTTGTCATCACCGCTGTGCAGAAAAGATACTCCTGCCTGCTGCGTGGCTCCTTTTCCCATTTCACTTCCTGTGTCCTTAAATAGTGTCTGATGTCTCATCCTCTCCCATTCCAGCTAGGAGTGATAGATCAGCTGGATCAACTCTTACTTCCTTTTACTCTTTGAGGCTGACCTCGTGATTGGTTATCCTAATGCCTCCTTCTGCCCCAACCTGGATCGACGAGGCTGACATATTAAATATTACGGAGGCCAACTGATTTGCAATAAATTTAATGACAAAGGCTGTCCAGGCTATGGCTACCTGTTTCTTCACATCTGAAGTTTTTGTGGTGATGTTAATGCTCGATTCATTTGTCCAAAAGTGTCCCATTCAAACAATGACAATCACTTCATTCCTCAACTCCGATCTATTTACAAGCCTTATTTCAAGCGCTAGCTTCTAATCCTTCTTGCTCATTAATAGAATACCTCCTTTCAGCTTCTCCAGAGATTTCCATACAGGCATTTCAGTGCTTCCCTCCAACACCTTCATATGTCATATAAGCTTATAAGAGCATAAGAAAAGTGTCGGCAGATGGGGACCATGTGGTCCATCTAATCTGCCAAAGGAAGCTACACCCCAATTATATTTATTTTCCTAAGTTGCCCACATTGCCTGTCCCAAGCGTTTGAATTCTATACTTTCTTTGATGCCACCACTTCTGGTAGCAGGCTGTTCCATGGGTCTATCACTCTGTCTTGGTTAAAAGTACTTTCTAGAGTTGCTTTTTAAACTTGACTCCCACCAGACATAAGTTGTGCCCTCTTGTACACACTGCCTTGTTTTCCTGGAAGAGGTTTTCCTTTTGAGTTGTGTTAATTCCCTTGACATACTTAAATGTTTCTATCATGTCCCCTGTTTCTTCTCTGTTCCAGGGAGAATAAATTCAACTCTTTGAGTCTTGTCTTGTATAGCTTATGATGCAGCCCTGCACCATCTTTGTGGCCCTTCTCTGCACCATCACTGTTTGCAGTTTGCTATACAGGAACCTAAGGTCATCCAGCAGCGTTTACAGAAAGATCTTCAAAAAGTACTGTATTTCTCCTTGGTCCTTTTCTGCATTCACTGGTTCCTACCTATCAGATCAATCCTATCGGTGTTGGCACCAGAATATTTCTGACAAGAAGCCCCTTATCATCAACTTATTTGCAGCTCAGTCAATGTCCATTCCTAGCATCAATCCATTGATTCCATCTGTTGATTACTCTCTCCTATGCTCACATCGACAGTGCCATTACAGTCATTAAATGTTTTGGTCCCGCTCCTGGCTCTCAAAGGCAGATATTACTGATGCACTTAAGTTGATGCCCTGCACCTGTCTCTGTGACATGTATATGGCATTAAATGGGAAGATCACTGCCACTTCACCATTTGGCTGACCTTTGGCTGTGGTGAACATAAAGACAGGTAGAGAAGTAACCCTTCTGTACCCCCTTTACTGCAGCCACTGCTGGAGCCCATAAGAACAGAGAAAAGTAGATGACGTGCATCACACACAGATCTGTGCAGCCCTTACATCTCCTCTTACTGCAGCTGCTTCTGGAGTCCACAGTGGCACAAAAAGCATGTGATGTGCATATACACAAGCTTCATGCAGCTGCCTTATACCCTCCCATGTAGCTGCTGGTGGAGTCAAAGGGTCCAGAAAAAGTTTTCCTGTGCTCTTGTGGGCTCTGGCAGCAGCCTCAGGTGAGGTGTGTATAAGGCAGTTGTGAGAAATCTGGGAGGTAAGGCAGCACAAAGCTGGGTGTACATGCACTTGAATTTTTGAAAGCACAAGTGCATGCACACCAGCTTTGACTGCTATATATCCCACCAACTCAGTTTTTTTGCAGCTGCTTTGCACCCTTTACTGCAGCTCCTGCTGGAGCCTATGGGAGCATGGAAAAAGGCATGTGAAAGTACCTGCAGCTTTCGCTGCCTTTACGCCTACACAGACACACACACACACACACACGCTGCCTTGCGTGTGTTACTGCAGCTGCTGGAGCCCAGAAGAGGTCCATAGTTGCACACACATCAAAGCTTTGCTCAGCTGCTTATACCCTTTCTTTACTGGGACTGGAACACACCTGATTTACCCCCATTCCGCAGCCTCAGTGCACACATGGAAGAGCAGATCTGGACAGCAGGGATGATGGCTTGTCAAACTGACTGACAGGGTGCAGCAGGGCAAACTGGAACATGGTGATACATGACCCACAATACATGGATCTGCAGCAGCTGGAGCTTGGCCGCCTCAAAGGCCCAAGCGCCCGGCACATGGATGCTCTCATGGAGCTGACTGGGATTGTCCTTCCCTTTGGGCCATGATGTAGCGAGGATGGCATGAGCACAGAAGCGGAGGCAGGACGCCATATCGGCTGGGGACCACCGCCATAGTGCCATAGCACTGTCCCAAGCCGCACATATGGGACTGGTACACAGGGGACCACCGGCGGTGGGACACCGGTAAGAAGAAACTACAATGGTCTGGGCATGATGTTGCAGCACATAGCATGGCCACCGTGACAGGCAGTACTGAGGAGACACCCAGTGAAACACCACAGGACACGCTCACAGAGGACAGCCAGGCAGAAGACAGGCAGAGTGATGTCACGCCATGGAGTGTACAGAAACTGACACAGTTATTGCCACAGCCAAGCTGCATGCCCCACAGTGCAGGGACAGGGTGGAAGGGCACTTGGACCTGCATGCAGATGGGTTACATGGTTGACAGTGTGGGAGCAGGCCACCCTGTATGGATCACCATGGCCATGAGCATAGTGGTGCGATGTGCATCATCATGGGCTCTGAGGATGGATTTCAGGGCAGGACACACAAACACACACATACATGGACACACACACACACTCACACACACACATAAACTGACACAGTGGTCCGGCACAATGTAGCACAGGCGATGGGCAACAGTGGCACAGGCCAACTCGCGGAGACGGGGCATGCAGTCTGGCGGAGGGTGCCAGACCTTTGGCCGGCTGGCTACTGACATGGTACAGGAGAAACTAGCAATGGCATAAGTGCCCTGCCACTAAATGCCAGTCATGCTGGGCAGTGCCATTCTTGCACACCACAGCCATACTGGTGATGGCATGCACCCTGAGTCATGGCTCATCATTGGCGCACATGGGATAGTGCAGCACCTCACTGGAAAGTGTGCCATCCTGGTTGCCATCACTTAAGCCATTGGTCAGGCTTGCCCAACAGAGGGCAATGGAGTGGCTTACTGACATGGCTAGCATCTGAAAGTCCCGCTCATGACTGCTGCAGGCACCATGACCAGCTGCCATCTCCTGTCCATGCACTGGGTCTTCACCATGCTGTTCAGGTAGATACGTCCAGCAGTTGATAGGTGGGCATCAGCACACCACAGCACATAGCCATGTTATGCAGCATCATGCAGATGGCGAATACACAGCAGATGCATCATGGAGCCAGAATAATGGTGCCCCAGTATGGCCCAGGCATCTGAATCACATCTTTAGTATACCGATGCTCCTCTCCATGATGACCCTTGTCTGATGGTGTGCTGTGTTAGCGCCACCTCTGCCACATCCGCGGTGCCAGAATGGTTGTCAGCAGGTATGGGCTCAGTGGATATCCACTGTCAGCTGTAAGAAAAGAAGAGTGGTCAGTCATGGAATGGACAGGTGGATGACATTCACCCATTAGAATGGTACACCTGCCCAACAGCCACCCATCCATGCATCCAGCACAGAGCCATGCTCCAAGACCCAATGAGTCAGTATGTATGAGTCATGGCACAACCTGGGAAACTTGGCACACATGTTGGTGAACATGTCTGCCACATCACACACCACCTAGCAGTTAATATTGTAGAACCCTTTACAGTTATGGTAGGCCTCCTGGGACACTGTGAGTGCCAGGATGCCAATGTGTGTGCCATCCACCACCACCCAGCATGTTTGGCATACTGTGCAATGCGTAGAATGCCCACTTCATGGCATGGATCTCACCGTCCGGACATTGGGAGGCGTATGTGGTCCCGTGTGTGCCTCAACCAGATTGTGACCTGTGCCAGGGCCCTGGACATGGACAACTGACTCACAGATGCCATCACCCAGCACACACTGGAAGGACCCAGACACATAGTAGGCCAGGGTGCACATGACCTTGGTCTTGATGGACATGGCCGAGTGGCAGGTATGTGGACCAACACAGTCACGGACTACTGTAGGTCACACAGTTGTATGACCATTGGCCACTGCAGCCAGAACTGTTCCATGCAGTGAGTGTCCCATAGCTGGTGACCATCCATTCATGGACAGAACAGATGCATGTGGCGTGGGTGTCTACCTCTTGCATGCCTTTTGTTCTGCAGGTAAATATTCATGAGCAGTCCTGGGCACATGGCGCATTGTGCAGGTAAGGCATGCACTGAAATAGCACCAAATTATAGTGTCACCCATTTTAAAGTGGTGCATGGGTGGACTCTGATATGTGCCTGTGCATGCCCATGCACCATGCAGTGCATGCCTCATGTGTGGCACAAGGCTGCATGCCCGCCATGCCACCCAGCCATGTAATGGCCAGGACAGTGTTGCATGTGCACACCACCCGTGTGGCCCATGGTCCACTGGCAGCCAGTGCATCCCCAGCAAGTGTAACTGTTTTACTGCAGTGCTTCACACTGTGGTGTATACATCTACTCTATGGTGGATTTGCCGAATGCCATGTTGATGCAAACCACCTGTACCACCTGGGCTCACATGTGTATGACTGTGCAATGACTATATAGTGGGTGCATTGTGTCATCGGCCTCACAGCTGGGGGCTGTGACTGCTGGTCCCTCGATCACGCTGGCAGGCCACTCGGTGTATGCTTGCAGCATTGGCATGTCCCTGTGGATGCTCTGGTGCCACACACACCTCACACAGGTTGATATTCCATATTTCGTGTAGCCCAATGGACTGTGGCTCTGCGGTGTGCATGCACATGCAGGCCTGCCACATATCATTGCGATGTCATGCAGTGAGCACTCTCAGTGGCGTTGTGCCACTTTGTGGACATAGCCTCACAGCACATGCCCCAACATGCACTGGCAGCTGGCACGTGTAGGTCCATGTGGCACATGCACATCCAACCTAGGCCTGCTATAAAGGATCTCAAACACACCATGCCACATTGCAACTACAACATGGATAGGTACCTGCAGCAACTGTGATGCATTGCAGAAGATGAGTAAGGCAACAGCGCAGATACAGGACACTATTGGCCGCCCAGGCCCTTCATCCAGTGAGTATGACATGCAGGGCACATGTGTATGGTGGTGGAATTGGCGTTGTCCTGACATGTTTGTTTTACACCTTCTGCATTGCTGTCTCCCTCCCTTCCCCATGCAGGATGCTACAAGCATGCCAACAGGAATGGAGCTATTCAAGCAGATGCAGTCAGATGGGGCAGCGATGATGGTGGTTACACCAAGGGGTGTGTACTGCAGGAGGTGGCAGCACCTGATGCCACACTATTTCTGGAAAACTGAGATGGAGGGGACCCCCATTATGAGGGGTGAGCATGGGAGATGGAGCCCTGGACCCTGTGGAGGGTCATGGTGCCATCCAGGTAAGTGTACTACACCTGTACAGCACCGTGCACTGTTGTCTATTACCGGGAGAGGTCAGTGTGGGGTAGTGGTGTGACCTGCGGCTCTGGCTGGATTGGTAGTGGTGACTATGGACTGTGCTGTGTCAGCTGCTCATCAGCCATGCCTGCGTGGTGCCTGTGTGGTGGTCATGCCATGATGTGTGTTGAGTCCCTTTCATGCTGCGGCTTGCTTGCCATACTGTCACATCAGCTGCAATGGTGGGTGTGTCTGGCCTCACACCATAGTGCCCATTGTGCCACAGCGAAGCTCACCCATGGATCTGGGGGTACATGGGGCTCATTTACCTTGTATGGCACACAGTGCAACAAGCGATGCCTGGTGTGGTGTGTGCCAGCCACCGCTGCCCACATGTTCGTTCTGGTCTCCTCATGGGAGGGGCCAGATGCATTGCTGTGTGTACGACATCACTGATGATGGGGCCATGCAACTGCACAAGGTATTAACTGTCACATTCTCTCCACAGCACTACAGAGTACCCATCAGATGTCTGCACCTGAAGGGGTGAAGTGGCCCAAGCCCACAGTGGAACAGCTCAGCAGTGATGAGGAGCCCTGGCAAGAGGTGAGAGACATGTGATGACAGGGGCACACCTGAGACTGTGCAACCCCAGGCAGGACCATCTGGCAGTGTTGCAGCACAGTGATGGGGTGTGACTGCTGTTGGTGGATGGGTGGGTGTATGGGGCAGGGCTGGTCAAGTTGTAGCAGCTATGGGTGACTTATGTTTGTGTCAGGGTGGGTGGGCAGGCCTGATGCCTATGGAGGAATGGTGGGACTTGTGTTCTGCTGCATGTTGGGGTGGTCTGGGTGATGTGGGGGAAAGGTATTGCTTCAGCTTGTTCATGCATATGTACATTATGACCTTATTGGATGTGTTAATAACCTTTGTACCACTATACCCTGTCTGCTCACTGCCTCGTATGTGTGTGTCTGTGGGGAGGGAGGTCTGTGGTAGCCTTTTGCGCATGTGGCATGCGGCATGTGCTTGCCCCTGCCATGGGTGGATCCCCTGTCCAGTTTGTGACAGGTTGAATGGGACCCTGCCTTATTTGTTATGGAGAGTTTGAATGCAGGGTTCTGTTCTTTCCTTTCTTGTTTCTTGTCTGTCTGGTTGCACAACTGGGTTTTCCTGTGGGACCTGGGGTTTGATCTCCCTGACGGTCTCGCGATCTCTGCCTCTCACTGTCTCTCAGTCTTCCTTGCTATTTCTGTATTTTTCCTCCCTTGTATTTCTGCTGGTATAAAATATATGCAGATCATTATGTGTAAATGTAACTGATATTGGGATCCCTTTGTTTAGAAATTATATAGTGTTACTGTTGAAATGTATATAATTATAGTTTGAGATGATTGCAAAAGCTATTGGGATCTCAAGGGGTTAATCTGAGAGCAGTTTTAGCCCTTTTTCAGAAGCTGTGGAGAAGGGCCTCAGTTCTGGGACATTGTGTTCTTGCTACACCTGCCTGAAACTTACAAGAATATTTAAAAAAATCAGGATGCTCATTAAGGAGGGATTGCAAAGACTTATAAGAGAGCTGCAGTGTTTGGAGACACACAGAGATTGAAGGAAAACTCAGATAAATCTTCTCTGTTTATTCTGCATTTATAAATCGTTATTCTGAACAATTAAATTTTTTTTGTTACTGCTAGTACTAATATAAACTTTTGTGAATTCTACAACTGTTCCGGTTTTTCCTATGCTTCCAGACCTGTGCCTCGATGACACAGCTGAGCCTGCTGGGAGTGTCTGGGGGTGTGGTGGCCTGTTGCAGCTTTTGCCTGCCCAGCAGTGGGTGGATCCTATGTCCAGTTCAGTCCCGGGGTGCCTGGGGGGCTGTGCCTCTTTGCATGGGACACCATGTGTGCTGTCCTTATGTTGTTCTAGTGTCCAGCCACTGTCTGCTGTGGTGGTTTCCTACACTGTTGATGTTGTCACGACATGGTGTCATGCCACATTGTCCCTGCACATCAGCAGTGGCAGAAGGTTGTGGGGCACACATCATTGCACCACATCTGAGTGGCAGCCTGCACACACCAGTACCATGGTTGGCATGCAAGCCCATCTGTGAGGGATGCTTGCAGCCTGGCCTGTGGGTGGTTGGGTGTCCACGGCACCATGCTCTCCACAGAGGCATGGATATGTCCACTGCTATGGGCCTGTTAATGCCCCTTTGCCACTGTTTGGGCTGCTGCCATTGGCATGGCTTATGTGGCATTTCACAACAGCCCTGTCCACGCTTATCTGTGTGTGCTGTGTGGCACGCATATGCACGTCTCATGAACGGTCATGCATGTGCTGGTGGGCCACTTTCCCCCAAGTATGGTCATGCTGCACATCTGGACCACATGGCTGCACATTGTGTCTGCACGTTGTCTTGCACACCACGTCGTACATGCTGCAGCTGGGCGCATGCGTTCATGCAGTGTGTATCAGCCACTGCTGGGTACTCATGTGCCTCGCATGACACATGGGCTTCATGCATAAGGCCAACATGTGTAAAATGGTGAAGGTAGGGATCACGTGATGCAGCAGGCCTGAGAAGACACTTTTCCGTCTCTTCCTGCCCACCGCCAGTAAATTTGTGTGTGTTTTTCTGAGCTTCTTAATTTTGAGAGTCTAATTCTTGCTTATATCTGGTGGGGAAGACCTCGAGTGGTTAATTCAGATGTTTGATCCAGTATGGAGGCAGAGATGAAGAAACCTCCACCCAAACATACACCCCAGTTACCCCAGAGAAGGCCCCAAGAAACCAGGGCTGGATCCACTGGCTCAACGCAGACACTGGCGCCTACAAGCTTGGACCAGGAGCCATTAACCTCGCTGGATTCCTGGCTGAATTCCGGCCATTCAAGGAAGAGTTAAGAAACCTTACCTCGAATTCAAAACACTCTCCCAGGCTATTGAAGACATAGCATTGAGAACCTCAGATGTCGAAATTGACTTACTGCTTTAGAAAGGAAGGTGGATAAGCAGAATCCTGAGGTGACCAGCGCTCAGCAAAAAATCAGCAGAATGGAGCAGAAGCTTGAAGACCTGGAAGGTCGTAGCTGCAGGAACAATGTGGTCATTATTGGATTGCCTGAGATGGAAGAAGGGAATGATGCAATCTTGTTTATGCAGAAGTTTATCGAGAAACTTATAGGACCCTCGCCCATGGCCCTCACTATACTATAGAGAGGGGCTCATAAGCGTCTAGTACTATGCCCTCGAGGGGTTTCTTCCAGACTGTTAATTTTTCACTTTCTTAACTATCTGGAGAAACAACACTTCTTTCTCAAGTTAAAGAATATACAAGAACTGCAATGGGAAGGAATGAGAATCAGAGTTACCAGGATCTGCCATTATCTGTTAGGCAATGTAGAACTGCCTTCCACCCAGTGGTTAAAAAGCTGTTGGCTGCAGGTCTTCAATATAGGATGTGATATCCTTCTAAGCTTCAGGTCCAGATATCTGAACAATGGCACTCGTATGAAGATTCGGACTCTGTGATGGATGGACTAAAAAGGCTATGCCTGATCTCTTTAAAGACTCCTAATTATCATGGGGGTTATTAGAAGGGACTATTTAGGAAATTTATGATGTTAACGAACACATGGATATATGCAGTGTTTTATTCTCTGATTCATAGTCATATATATCGGGTTATTTTCTTGTGGGGGTTTAAAAGCTAAAAGTTGCTGTATCTTTAAGCTACGTGGTTAACTAGCTGTGCTCTAGATCTCCGGGGATAGGTTTAGCGGACAGTGGGATATTACAGATCGAAGCTATACAAGGAAATTGCTCGTTGGCGCTAGGGCTCCTTCTGGGGGCAGAGAGTCTCTTGAGTGTAGGGGGCTTAGTTCTGCTGATTTGTTTATTATAGAGATCTGAGCCAGTGAAACAAGCTTTAGGACAGGGCTCTGTTTGTATTATGTCTCCTAATTGAATGGAGCCAATCTGGTGTCCTCCTTCTCTTTCTTTATGTCTGGGATATGGGGCCTTTTTCTTGGTTTGGTGGGTCTTCGTGATGGGAGTCCGGATGGCGGTTTATGGGGGTCTTGGCAGGACTTGTTGAATTCTGGGGATGTCAGCAGGTAGGAGTCTTTTGGGGTTCTCTCTCCTTGCTGCAGTTTGCAGGGGATGCAGAGACCATTTATAAGCGGGATACTTGCTGTGCAGTACTCAGTGGTGGTCACTAGAGGGAGTATTTTTCTGGATAGTTTTCACTTATCGCAGTAGCGAGGAAATGCTAAGGCAGATCTGGTGACAGGAGATATTGGCTGAGTTCAGAGGGCAATTACCGGTCTGGGTGTATCTGGCTCTTAGTTTATTTGGAGTTTTTAATCTCCCTTCTATTTCTTGAGAACTTCCGAGTTTTGGGATTTAGACCACTTTGGTAGACTGTTCTTTCTCTATTCATCTTCCCATACCCTGTTTTATGATAGATGATGGAGAAGATCTGTTTTGTTTGAAGCTGAGGATTGCGGTTTTGCCCTCATTTGGTATAACAGTCTCGAGGTGGGCAACTGATAGGAGATGTCTCTGTTTCATGTTAGTCTGTACCAGGGGTGATAGCCATTTTATAGTAATAGGATTAAGGGTAAGTTTGATGGACTTGCTATTTGTATTTTGGTGGTTATACAAGAGGCTTTCACATGTAGCACTCATGTTTGTGGGCCTCATATGGGTTTTGATATTGTTCTACTCTTTAACCTCGGCTATTAAGATGAGAGGTTGTGCTGGGGTGGCGGGAGGATGGAGCGGCTGTTTCTGGAGGAGTGCTGCTTAGCGATGTATAGGAGAGCAGGGTGGGTTGGGAGGGCAGGGGGACTGGAAGGTAGGCTGTTGGGGTTTCTTTTTGGTTGGACATTTCTGGGGTTGTTCGTAGTGGGGGAGTATATTTGGGGGAAGGAGGTATTATTGGGTGGGGCACAGTCCTCTTTAGGTCGGTTGAGGTTTTTCTTTTCAGGGTAGTCTATGACTTTAATTACTGCAATTACCCAGTGTATTTGTACAATGGCTAAGGAGCTCTGTTTTCAACTTGGAATGTCAAGGGCCAATAAAAACTAAGCAATACAAGATACTGAAGCATCTAGATATACTATGTGCAAATATTGGGTTTATTCAGGAATCACATTTGCTTGACTCGGAAGCCATTCAGATGAGACAGATAGCAGATTGGTCAGGTCTTCTCAGCCCAAGGAACCTCAAACAGCTGTAGGGTATTGATTCTTATTAACAGAAGTATTCCTTTTCAGGTTATCCAAGAAATTAAGGATTCCCATGGTAGATTTATTCTGGTAAACGGCACCCTGTATTCAGTAGATTTTGTCTTAGGAAGCATTTATGGCCCGAACAAAGATGACCCCTACTTTTGTGAGACTACTTAATAATATTCTTTCCTGTTACCTGCCACCATAATTTTAGGGGACTGTAACCTGGTGATAGATTCAGGTAAGGACAGTATAAGCTCACTCCCAGTCTCGTTTTCCCGGCTAGCGTGCATTGTATGAGCTAATAGATAGATTGGGACTCTGTGACATTTGGAGGTTCTCCACCCTGTGGACAGGAATACACTTTTGTTCCCTGTTCACAGGTCCTCTCGCATTGACTATCTCTTGGTCTCCCAAGCTTTGTTACTGGTACGCCTTCAGACCATTCACTGGTCCTTTGAAATTGGTTCTCACATCCCTGCCTAAGCAGCAATCCAGGTGGAAACTGAATGGCCAACTGCTTAAGGATCCCAAGTGTAGAAATCAAGTTAAGGAGCATATCACACAATTTTTGAGTTGAATACAATACAAGACACTAGGCCAGATGTTTTATGGTGTGCTTTTAAAGCTATCTCTGGGGCATCCTAATTGGGATGGCGCGACAAGAAGAAGGAAGGAGGCCAGGTTGAGGGAGATGTTACACGATAACAGCTTTGGAAATGACTTTTCAATCAAATCTTTCAGATCACCTTAAACAAGAGCTGGCAAATTGAGAGATTCCTGTGTAAATGTGCTCATGAGAAAGCAGAGTTTGCTATTTTATGTACTAAAGCCTCATATATAGATCATGGGAAAAAGCGGGTAAGTTATTAGCCCAGAGAATTAAGCAATTGGAATCTTCTCGGTTATCCCCGATTTGCTCCAAAACAGATGGAACTCTCAAATCTAAGCCCCAGGAGATTGTTTCAGAGTTTGTTAGTACTTTGAACACCTATATGGGAATGCCTAATCCCCCTCAATAAGTACTCTTTCTTCCTACCTAGAGGAGGCCCACTACTCCCGCCTCATCGGAGTCCCAGGGTAGGATGTTGGTAGCCTCATTATGGAGTCTGAGATTCTAGAAGTGATAAAGGGCCTACCTTTAGATAAATCACCTGGATTAGATGGTTTCACAGCAAATTTCTATAAGTGTTTTAGAAGCAAATTACCCCCATCTTCTCTCTTTTTCATTATATACTATCCGGTTGTACAAGTCGATTCCTCTCTATTTGAGGCTCTCATTGTGTTGCTCCCAAACCGGGTAAGGATCGAGAATCCGTTGAAAGTTATAGACCTAGATCATTGTTGAATCAAGACATAAAAATTTTAGCAAAGATATTGGCGGATAGACTCAGTTTGGCTCTTCCCATTTTAATTGGCACATCAGGCAGGATTTATGAAGGGTAGACTATCTGCAGACAACCTCCGGTCCTCTCGATGTCTTCTTGCATCCAGGGACGCCTCTTTTCCAGCGCATTGGTCTCCTTGGATGCCAAGAAGGCTTTTGACAGAGTAAATTGGAGTTTTTGTTTAAAACATTAAATTCTTTTGGATTCCTCATCAATTTCAATCTTGGATAAAAGCCTTATATCAACATCCAACAGCTAAGATCTTGGGAAATAGGGTATTCTCCAGGACCTTTACTTTGCATTCTGGAACCAGACAGGGTTGCCCCCTATCTCCTCTACTTTTTAATCTCTACCTGGAGCCTTTAATTCGTAAACTAATTATTTGTAGAAGGTCCAGGGATTACTATTCTAGGTAATGAGTTAAAAGTCGCTGCATATCGGATGACTTGCTTCTATACCTCCCACCCAGAGACTTCCATTCCAGCCATGTTGGATGTAATAGGCAATTTAGCAAACTATCCAATTATAAGTTAAATGTAGGGAAGTCAACTGTGTTCCCTAAATCATAAAGTTTTAAGAATGATATTACCGCCTTTGGGTCTGGCCTGGTCTAGAGACTAGCTACGGTATCTGGGCATTGTGCTAACTAGAGATCTACGGAGTACCTTAAACATAATTTGGAAGCACTACTGTCAGCGGTAGCTCTAGACTTGCTAGATGGTTAGCATTACCCATTTCTTTTGGGGAAGAGTTAGTCTGGTAAAGATGAATGTGCTCCCATGTCTCCTATATCCCATCCAGTTACTTGACATTTGTCTACCAAGCACCTGGCTTAAAGGTCCAAAGTTTGATCAGTGACTTTATTTGGGTAAAAGAAGCCTAGATTAACTTTTACAAGCTGGTGGTGCCCAAGTCTAAGGGTGGTTTAAGACTTCCAAATGTGAGTATGTACTATTGGGCCAGTAAGCGCGGCCAAATGTCTAAGATGGATGGTATCTAATTCCTCAGACTATGTGCCTGCATGGCTTAAAATAGAGAGAATGATTAAGCTTAGCTAAAATAGCCCCTCTGCATTATTATTTCTTAAGATCGCTTCTATACCCAAAGAGTTTAAAGGCACCACAATTGAAGTTTCTATGAAGATTCACCGCAGCTGTGTAGATTCCTAAAATATAAAAACTGGTTAGATGGGAAGCAGTTGATTTGAATTCCTGCTTTTAAATAGACAATAAAGTGTTATCCCCAAATGGTTTCCCAGTTTAGGTGATGGTAGGGATAGCTTATTCCTAAGGAGAATGGTACCTGGTTGTCAGCTAAGGATATTGTGGTGAAATTTAAGCTCAAGGAAAGTGAATACTTTAAGGTATATCAGCTTAGACATCTCCTCCTTAAAAAATTGAGAAGGGCACTCCTTATCTTATAATTTTGCCCTTCCTTACTGAGCTAGCCCCATTGGTTAGTTCTCCCCAAAGTATCTCCAAGTTGCACAATATTTGATTTGATTGGTGCTTCCCGGTGCCATTGTCCCCACTGAATTCTGGGCTGCTCTCTTCCCACATTGGGATAGGGAGTTGAACAAATCTGGAATAACTGCCATCGTTTTGTAACAGCAGGATAGGTCACGGTTAATGTAGTTTCATATTCTTCATAACCTTTACTACTATCCTCAGAAACTGGCTAAGTTAGGAATTTCATCCTCCAATGTTTGCATGAGATGCACTCAGATGGAAGGTTCCTACCACAACTTCTGGGATTGTCCTAAGATATCACCCTATTGGGAGGCTATAAGGGACAAAGCTGACCCACTCCTTGGGCTGAGGGACCTGTTTATCACAGAGGTCTGTATCTTGGGGATTATTCACAGATATCTGTTAATAAGAGTAAATTTCATATTGCTTTGATCTCGATGTCTGTCAAGAAACTAGTGCTCAGGCATTGGAAGAGCTCTGAAGTTATTTCCTACTCTGAATGTCTAAACAGTTATTATTTAATCTTCGAGTAGAGAAGACTATTTTGAGTATTAATACTAACAAGTCGAAATATGATCGGATCTGGGCCTCTTCATACATTATATACTATCTAATGGCTAATATTTAGCTTTCAATTTCAGGGATGTCATGGACTCTTATGTTTCTAGGACTGTGCAGGGAGGTTGGGGAGGGGTGTGTGGAGGGAGGATGGGGTCAATTAACCTGTCTGGTCATAATTTTTATGTTAGGGATGTTATGACTTTGTCCATTGTTTATTGTGAAATTTCAATAAACTTTGAATTAAAAAAATAGTGAAGGTAATCCAGGCAGAAGCAGATGAAAAGGACAAATTCAATCTAACAAGCATTTGTCAATGCGAAAGTTTGCCATTGGCATTCCAGTTGTACATGCTGTGTTTTGCTGTTATCAGCGCAGTGTTTCTTATGTTCTCTCAGCACTGGTTACTGTCATCAGGATTCTGAATCCATAGCCATGTTTGGACCCCAAGCAAGGCCCGACTCACATCGCTGCTCAGCCTGACCAACTGGTTCTGCTCTCTGGACTTACATAGCCAGCAGCCCTGTCTTCTGATTGCTTCTCCTTCATAACTTTAAACTGTAATATTTTTCCCACCCTCCTCCCGACCCCAGCCTCTGTTAAATCTGTTCAACCCTGCCTTCTCCATTGGCCCCTGCCTGACAATTGTTCTCCTCCATACACACCCACCCTTCCTACCTCTCAGTCTCTCTGCTCCTCCACAAAATGAGCATTACAGCAGCTAGTCATCTTCCCTCACCTTAGCTATGCCCAATCACACCAGTCACAACAGGATTCACTACCCTACAAATCTCTCATTACGCTTCATCTCCTGCAGCTTAAATTTCCTTATTGGGGCACTTGCTATCCACAACTTGCTTTTCACTTATATTTATCTTCTCCCCCAGGCTGCCCTTATCTCCTAAAGGGACCTGCTTTTAATCTTGCTCTTAGTTACTTTCCCTATGGATCATGACTGTGAGGATTTGCCTCACTGGTATTTCAAAGCACCTCTTCATACTCATCTTTATACTCTTGACCCTGATCCCTCAGGTGCTGATAGAGGTTTCTACCAAGCTAACTATCTCAAGAAGTGCATTTCTTACCTCCCTTGTGCCCTATATCTCTTCTTCTGGCACTGCCTTGCTACTTTCCTTGAATGCCTATATCCAACCATCTATACCAATACCCCATTTGTCCTCTAATCTCGGATGGTTATTCATATCTCCTTCCCTTTATTAACTATGTCTCACAGAACAAAACTCTTACTACAAATTCCAACAAAATGGGGCAGGCTATGTCTCTTAAGCTTTTATTCAGTTCCCTCAAAAATTTTACTCCTACTACTATGCTCAGGGAATGTGGAATTAAACCCTAGCCCACAGGCTCCTCTCTTAGTGTGCCCTCTGATCTGGCTCAGTTTACAGGACTGTCTTTTCTCCATATTAAAGACTGTAGTCTCCTGAAGAAGCTAGACGCCAGCCAGGCCTCTGTCACACTAATCCAGACTTTCTTGTCATATCTGAGACCTGGCTAAAATCCCATACCTCTGACCAAGCTATAAATAGCCCTCTTACAATGTATTCTGAGCTGATAGACCTTCCCAGGGGTGGGGGTTTTGCTATATACATGCATGACAAATTCTCCGTCTAAGCTTACTGATGCCACCTCCATACCCAAAGAATTTGAATACCTCTCTTCAGTCCATATATCCTCTTCCAAGTCCTTATCCATTACTGGTTGCTACAGGCCACCCTCTGGTGGCCTCAAATTGTTGCAGCACCTCAAGTCTCTACTCGGTCCCCTAACCTCTGAACTTATCATTATGGGTGACCTGAGTCTAGATTAGTTCTCACCCTTCTCCTCACCCTTAAAAGTCCTCTGCAACTCCCTCAGTCTCTACCAACTACTTACTGAGGCCAGCGTCATCAACACCAAAAACCATGCTAACAGATCCCTGCTTAACCTTATCCTGGTGAACAAACCTCACAACTTCACTTAGTCTGGAGTCTTCTTCATGATATAAGTGATCATATGTATGAATATACATATGATATTGCTAACAGAAAAAGCCATAGGTCTATCAAGTCCACACAACTATGCAGCTCTTAGTTTCATATCATCATAGTGCCATTACGTGTATAAGGAACCTGCCCAAACCTGTCTCCTCCTCTACCCACATAAATAAAGAAGCCATCACAATTTCAATTCTGCCAACATCCTCTTGGACATAAATAATATTACATGGCAAGACTTTTACCTTGACCCTCTATGGAATCTGCCTAGTCAAGTCAAGTCAAAGTTTATTGCAGGAATAACTCCATTGAGCAGGCTCATTCACAAGGAAATCTTGAGAGCATAAATCAGGAACATATAAATATACAAGGCAATGAAGAGTACATACAATCATGGTACATAACACAATCATGGTACATAATAAACAGAGTACAGGGATATATGTTATATACATATAAATATATATACAAACTTGAGTTATCAGGCTGCCTCTGGATGACACCTGGTGAATCAAGGCTAGTACTAATTGCAGCTGCATATGTATTTCAATTTACTTCCAGTTAAAACTTTAAAAGAATTTGACAGAAATAAGACTGGTAAGTTTATGTACAAACTGGAATTGGTTCCAAGCTGAAGGAGAGTGTAAGAGATAGCATGTTTCCCAAAGGATGTACGAGACCTAGGAATATCTAAAAGGATGAGGTATGATTTCCTGAGGAGTATGTACAGTGGGAAATATAAACAAAGAAGGATATGTATCCTGGGAGCTTATTCAGAAGGATTTTAAGCATCCATGTACCAGAGTGGATGAGGCTTCTGGTGAGAGTGACATCAAACCAACAGCAGCAAATACGTCACAGTGGTGGGTTCAATAACGTGTGCCAAGAACCACATCTGTGCGGTTATATCCATAGAGCTCGATGAAAGAGGACATACAATTTATGTAGACTGGATGCAGAGGTAGCGTTGTATATTAGGTCACATAATTAAGTAGTAGCATACTGTACTAGCAGGGAGGTGGCCTGGACAAATCTAGTCCTAAACTTGGGCAGGAATAAGGACTTGTTTCTGAAGAAGAAACCTTACCTGGTTTTGAGTTTGCATGTGAGGTTGTTGATGTGGATGTTGAATGAGCACTTACTATCTATCCAGAGTCCTAGTATTTTGAATTTTGGTACAGTTTCAAGGGTTCACCTAGGGAGGTGATGATAGAGACATTTGTCAGATTTGGTGAAGAGTTGACAGAGTTGTTGAGGGTAAAGAACATGGTTTTAGTCTTTTTGCATTTAGTAGCAGTTTAGAATTGATGAGATTCAATTCATGTTGAGCAAAGTCAGCTTGGAGTTTGTTCCTGACTTCTGTGAGGTAGGTTTTGACATATACTGTACAAGACTGTATCGTTCAGTGAAACAGTGGAATTTGGCAGTATAGGTCTGGTGCAGACATTCCTGGCTAGTCTGAATGCCTGCCAATTGACTGGGAACTTAGTATGCCTGGCTTTGGACCACATTCTGTTGCTGTGAGTCAGTGCAGATTTAAGGCTTAGGGGTAAACCAAGGTGCAAGAACTTACAAACTCGAGTTTTAATTAGGGGTGCATGCTTGTTAGCCAGGAGGTCAGTTTGTCATTGAGGATGTTGACCGCTTCATCTACAGTGGTAGCTAAGTAGAGGCTTTGCCATTTAAAGTTTCTTAGGTCTGACAGGTAGCTGTCTGGATTGAACTTACGGAAAGATCGTTTGTAATAAACTTGAGTGTGGAGTGACTCATACTGGGCTTGGGTGCAAACTATGATCCCATGCTCACTCATGTCATTATGAAGGATGGCAGAATTCAGGATTTTATGGAGATGGTTGGGTATTATGACGTCAAGGATGGAGCTATTGGTCTTATTCTCAGTGTTTGGCCTGGTAGGCTCAGTGATGACTTGTGATAGGACAAGCTCATAACAGAGGCATCTGAGACTATTTGATTTGTGGGTGAGCCAATTCATATTTAGGTCCCCAAGGATGATGATCTCATTATTGGTGGATGTGACAAGTGATTTCAAGGTAGTAAGGATTTTGGTACTGCCAGATGGTGGCCTGTAGCAGCCAATAATGGTAAGGCTTTCAGAGAGGGAAGGTGGAATTTCAGAGACACCAATTCAAATTCCTTGGGCCTAGTCATGCAATGTACATCTGTAACATTAAATCTGTCTTTGAAATAAATGACAACCCCTCCTTCTCTGGTTGCTCTATCTGATCTTTAGTGTTTATAGCCTGGTAGTATGATTTGCTGGTTAGATGTGATGTTTTGAGCCAGAACTCAGTAATTATAATGAGGTCAGGTTAGGTATGGGCAACCCAGATTTGGAGTTGGTTGAATTTCTTTGTTAGACTCAAGATGTTGACTAGCATCATTTTAGGCCAGACGCAGAGGCAAAATCTGAGGGGAGGCAAGGGTATTTGGGGTTGAGGGGTTACCTCCGCATTCCCTGAGCATAGCAAGAGCAGCAAAGCTTTCTTTGAAAAACACTTGATATAGACAAGGGCTTTTTTCTTTGAGAATGCCCATATATTGTTGGTGGAGACAGAGATTTGGGGGTGGGGGTAAAGGTGAGAAAATCTCATTTTATGGAAAGGAGTGAGAGTGCTCTAATAGTCACGTGGGAGGAGAGGGACCTGGGGAACAGCAAGTTGGGGAAAGTGTAGGACTGGTGGGTTTGTGACAAGTAAGTGGTATAGAGGTGCCACATGTGTAGTAGAGAGTAGGGCTGAGGAAGGATGAAAGGGGTGAGGTGGACCCTGGTGAGCATTTGGTATAGGTCCAATGGACAGGCTTGGTAGGGATATGGTTAGGAGAAAAATGAAGCAATACATGGTAGGGGGTGAGAGGATGCAGTACAAATCTGCAAGTCCTCAGGAATAGAAAACAGAGATACTGCTGAAGGGGTGAATGTAGCAGCAGACACTGGTGAAGCAGAATCACCAGATCAAATATATAGGTAAGAAAAGGGGTGGCAAACTACTGGGCAGTTAACAGATTAAATACCCTTGATAGAGGTTTATTCAGC
This sequence comes from Neoceratodus forsteri, assembly GCA_016271365.2. Classification (NCBI taxonomy): domain Eukaryota; kingdom Metazoa; phylum Chordata; order Ceratodontiformes; family Ceratodontidae; genus Neoceratodus; species Neoceratodus forsteri. Next base: position 564,410,377 of record CM057458.1, read on the forward strand.
TCTTTTAAGAAAACACTGTTGGAGAGGATATCAAAGACAGTGTGAATGGCTAAGCTGCAGCATGAAAGGTGCACATAGAGCATGAAAGGTGCATGAAGGAGTACACACAGGTGTGCGCAGGGAAGACTAGGAACACTAGTTACAGAGTATATGATGCTGAAGAGAAAGAAATGCCCAGGTCTAGAATGATGGGATGAAGTGGTCAAGAATGCAGTCTAAAGAGAGCCAATGAGTGAAGGAGGATGGATCTACTACTGAGAACTTCAATTCTGGGTAAAAACAAAGAAAAAAAAGTGTGTTTGTCTGAGTTGGGTGAAGGAATTGTCATCCGTGCTGTTAGCACTGTAGGGTGAAAAAGAAACTGAATTAGAAGGTGGCTTAGAGAGAAGGAAGCCAGGTGTTTGCATTTAAAACTGACCTAGACAGCTTGTGGCAGAGAACAGCAAGAGAAAGGAGCTGCTGCTAGAACTTTACTGGGACTATACTGCACTCCATCCCTCCTCCCCACCACCCTTAGCTGGTTCTACTTTTATAGGCACAGGATTTGACTGACAACAGGAACTTCCTGTTTGGGAGCAGGAAGGGGAGTGATCACAGAGGCACACAAGACTCGCCATCCTAGAAGGAAAAGAGTAGCTCTCCATCCCGCCCTAGCTGGTGGAGGTCCAACTCTGAGCAAGTAAGAAGGAGACTGCTGAGGAATATAGGAACTTACTGTCCCAGAACAGGAAGATCAGAGCTTTAAAGGCACAGAGGCAGTAGAAAGTAGGAGAAAAAAGTTATATATATAGAAAATAAAATAACAGAGAGAGGAAAGAGTAAGTATACAAAACAACAGTTAAGGGCCATAAATAAGACATGATGGAAGTGTTACAGTGCAGTGGCTGTGGGGCAAGTCTTCTGGGAGATGTTCTGGAGGATGCGGTATTGTTCCATCTGCAGGCACCTCTCTGGGCTGAGGGAGGAAGTTGCTCATCTCCAGGCTGAGTTGGCCAGGATTCAGGGACTCCTTTCCACCCAGGAACCACCAAGGCCACTGCCACTGCCTCAGAGGTTGTCAAGAAGAGGGAGCAGTTGGACCACAGTGGGCTCAGGGAGGTGAGGGTGGTGGAACAGAGCATATCCTCAGTAGGTACCTCTCCACAATTCATATGCCATTCTGGCAGTGTGGTTCCTCTATGCAGGCACCCACAGTGGTGACCAAGGAGGCTGCTGGGAACCTCCACAAAGGAGAACCACAGGAGGGTGGCATGGGACCCCATAGGGAAGGAAACAACTTCTGGTGGGGACTCCATTGTTGAGGAGGGTAGAACTGGGGGAGGAGAGGAGAGGAGGTAAGGTGCCTGCCTGGCTTCATGGCTTGGAGAGACAGGGGCAAATCCTCAGGATCATTGGAGAGCAGCTACATGGGGAGGGAGCTGGATGTCATTGTCCACCTAGGGAGAAATTACCTGGCCAGAAAAGGGATCAAAGCAGTGCAGGAGGAGTCTGTGGATTTGGGGAGGGGCCTTAGACAGTAGCATACGGCAACCTTCATGGAGGTGCTGCCTGTCTATGGTATGTGTGAGGCTAGGTTGCTCTGCACCATAGGATTCAATCAGTGGTTGAAAAACTGGTGCAGAGTTCAGGGTTTTAGCTTCATTGGGGACTGGGGGGCTCTACCTGGAGGATGCAGGCCTATACTGGCACAATAATCTGCATCTGTCGAGGAGAGGAACCAGGATCCTAGGTGATAGGTTCAAATGCTTCTTTGGCAAGCATTTAAACTAGCCAAGGGGAGGCACTGAAAAGGAGAAGGAAATCCTAGCCCCACCCAAAAAAATTAGGGGTAGTTAGTGAGGTAAACACCAAGATAAAGAAGTCGATTGGGAGAAAGGCAGGGTAAATGCAGAAAAAGACAAAGGCAGTAAGGACAGGGATTGGACAAAAGGGTAAGAGCCATCACAAAATGGAGGGTAAAGTACCAATGCCTGTAGTCTGGGTAACAAGCTACCTGAACTGGTGGCCTTGATAGAAAGGGATGCGTGGAGATCATGGCAGTTACAGAAACATGGTACACAGAGAACCATTACTGGGATGTCAACATACCAGGGTACACAATCTCTAGGGAGGGACAGGGAGGGTAGAAGAGGAGGAGGAGGAAGAGTAGCTCTCTATGAGGGAAGGTATCAAAGCAACAGAACTAAAGGGTAAACAGGGAGGAGAGGAGGCATTGTGGGTCACCCTGGAGACTGGAAATGGCACCATAGTCTGCACAGGGGTTGTATACAGACCCCTGTCTCAGGGAGGAAATGGACAAGAAATGATAGAAGGCATCCTTAGGATAGCAGAGAAAGAGAGATATTGCTGATGGGTGACCTGAATATGCCAGATGTTAACTGGAGCACCTTTTCTACAGCCACATCAAAGAGCAGGGCCATTCTCGATGCCCTACAGGGCATGCCTCAGATAGCTAGTGTTGGAACCCACTTGGGAGGAGCAATCTTAGACCTGGTACTCTCAAATGGGGATGGAGAAAGGATCTCAGATCTAGAAGTGGGTAGCCATCTGAGAACAAGTGACCACCAAACAGTGTGGTTCACGATAAACTCAACTGAAGAGTCAAGCCATCCAAAAGAGAAGGTACTGGACTTCAGGAGGGCTGATTTTGTCAAAATGGGAGTGTGCCTTAGAAAAGTACTAGCAAACAGGCAAGAAGGAGGTGAAACAACAATGGGGAAACATCAAAACTGCCAAAACAGAGGCAACAAGCATTTGTGTAAACAAATAAACAAATCAAAATGAAAAAAAACACCATGGTTCTCAAAAGAGGTGCGGAAGGTTAGGGAGAAAAGATAGCATTCAGGAAGTATAAGGAATCACAGAAGGTAGGACAGAGAACTGTACCAGTTAAAGCAGAAGAAAGCGAGAAGGCAGTCAGAATAGCAAAGGCCCAAACCGAGGAAAAGATAGCCAACTCAGTTAAGAAGGAACTAACTTTTATAAGTACATTAGGGAGCAAAAAGAAAGACAAGGGAGGAATAATGAGGCTGAATAAAGAGAAGGTAGGTGGGTAGAGAGGACAGTGAAAAGCAGGGATACTGAATGAATACTTCTGCTCAGTATTCACAAAGGAAGAGAGGAGGTACTTAATCCAGTCAATAGAAGCACTCTGGATAGGGGGTTGATATCAGTCCTTTCACAGAAGAAAGGATTCTAAAGCACTCCTGAAACTGAAGGTGGGCAAAGCAATGGGGCCTGATGGGATTCACCCCAGAATTCTAAAGAAGTAAGCAGAGAACTAGTAACATCATTAACTACCCTTTTAACAAATCATGGGAGGATGGCTGGTACTTGGGTACAGGGCAGATGTGATTCCCTGCACAAAAGTGGGAGTAAGACAGAAGCAGAAACTACAGACCTGTCAGTTTGACCTCAGTGGTAGGAAAATGATGGAATCACTTCTGAAGGAAGAATTGTTGAGTACTTCGAGGCCAGTGGGGCACAGGACCCAAGGCAGCATGGATTCACAGTGGACGGTCATGTCAGATGAATCTAATTGATTTCTTGACTGGGTGACCAAAGTAGTAGACCAGGGAGGGCTGTGGACATGGCCTACCTAGACTTTAGCAAGGCATTTGATACAGCCCCAAACAAAGATTAATAAACAAATTAGCCAGCCTGGGAGTGGGTCCCAGGGTGGTAGCCTGGTAAAACATTGGCTGGACAACAGGACAGAGGATAATAGTAAACGGAGTCCACAGTGAAGAAATGGGGTTACTAGTGGGATACCGCAGGGTTCAGTACTGGTCTGGTCCTTTTAATGTCTTTATAATGACATTGCAGAGGGACTGGAAGGAAAGCATTTGTCTTTGCAGATAACATGAAAGATCAGCAACAGGGTTGATACACAGGTGGGGTGGGAAGGATGAGAAGGGACTTGCAAGGTTGGAGGCATGGTCAAATGTATGGCAGCTTAGATTCAATGCAAAAAGTGCAATGTAATGCACCTGGGAAACAAAACCCAGGGAAGAGTACACAACGGGGTGAGATACTGACAACAACAAAATGGAAAGAAACCTGTGAGTAGTCATATCAGATGACCTAAAGGTGGGCAAGCAATGTGAGAAGGCAATAAGGAGGACTGGGGGATACTGGGATGCATAGAGAGGCGCCGCCAGTAGAAAACAGGAAGTTGTTATCCTCTGTGCAGACAGTTGGTAAGACCCCATCTGGAGTACTGCATGAAGTTCTGGAGACCCCATCTCTGTAAAGACATAGACAGGGTGGAGGCTGTCAGGGAGGCAACAAAATGATGCAGGGTCTGCACCAGAAGGCATACTGAAGAGAGACTAAAGCAGCTTAATATGTATACCTTTGAGGAAAGGAGGAGGAGGACATGATAGAAACTTTCATGTACCTCAAGGAATCAACAAAGTCCAAGAGGTAGCGTCTTTCAGAAAAAGAGATGTGCAAGAACAATGGGGCACAATTTGAAGATAGAGGGGATGGCTCAGAGGTAATGTGAGGAGTATTTTTCACAGAGAGGTTGTGGATACATGGACCAGCCTTCCTGAGGAGGTTGTGGAGTCAAAAACAGTGGGAGAATTCATGGGACAGACATAAGACAATTCTAGTGGAGGTCAGAGGAAGTAGGCTGTTGGTTAACTAGGATCTGCAGCTTATCCATTAAGTAGGGAAATGGGCAGACTAGGTGGGCCAAGTGGTTCTAATCTGTCATCAAATTCTATGTTTCTATGTGGATCAGGAAGGAGCCACTGTTGATTTAATAGAGGGCGGGTCTGGGGTGGGTGGGGGTGTGGGGAAATACAAGTTAGGCAGAGCAAGAGAAAAAAGAAAATCCAGGCTGCAAGGTGGCCAAGCAACAGCCAGGGTGGCACAGTCAAGTCTGAGAAACTACACAATACAGAGCCGCTGACAGGCTGTGGAAAATGGGGATGCAGCTCAATCAGGACAAGCAGCAGGGCTGAGCATCCAATCACGGATGGAGCGCAAAGAACAGAGCAGAATCAAATTAAAGGTTTGCATGTCCAAAGAAGAGCCATACTAGGGCAAGCTAGAGGATTGGTCCAGGTCCAGGTGTATCCAACTGAAGGTGCTCCATGCCATGGCCACTTGGCTGAGCAGCCAGTCAGAGCTGAAGTCTGGGCTGTGGGATAAAAAATACAAAAAGTAAATAAGGAAAGGAAGGGTTTGCAGTGTAATCGGGCGGGGGCCACAGAAGATCAGACAAAGACAATAGGAGGGTTAGGCAGGATGCTGCAGGTTGGGCGCAAGGCAGAAACAGACGGAGGGACAGCAGAAAAGTAGCAGTCAAAAGAAGCAAGCAGGACAAAATAAAATGAGTTGAGAATGTAAGGTTTCATTTGCAGTTTGGAATAGCAGATAAAGAGGTGAGAATTTAAAATAAGTGATAAGAAATAGCAGGGATTAACTGACAAGGAAGGGGAAGAGGGGGAAGGGGGCAGAGCCTTGGCATCAAAAGTGTCTAGGTCAAGGAGCAGGGAGAAATTAAGAATATGAGAGGGAATCGACAGGAAGATGCAGAGTTTGAGAGAATAGGAAAACAAGCTGGAAATGGCTGACTGTAATACTTACAATTCAAAAACATGCTACTGCAGGTTATAAATACATATGCCCTGCTAGTCAAAATCAGAACCAGGTCCAAATCTTGCCATGGTTCAATGACTTGCCTCAGGTCCATCCTACATAAAAGAGACACCCTTTGGAAAATGGCATGCAAAACTAAACTTCTAACTGACTGGATGACTTTCCGTGCTTTTAGGAATCATTACACAAAACTTATCTGAGCAGAAAAAGAAAAATATTTTCAGTCTGCTCTGGACTCCTCCATTAATAATCCCATCAAATTCTGGAAAACCATGAGGAAATTCAATGTCACAACCCTCCCACCCTCCTGCAATGATCTCCACTGGCGCCAATACAACCTCCAGCAAAAGGACATCCTAAACCTGTTAAACAACCACTTTGCAATGGCTGGTCTTGCCTTTGACTCTTCCCCGATAATACTCTTCACTCTTCCCTCCTAAACTCAGACTCCTCAAGCCTCCCTATGAGGACTCTCCCCACACAAACTCCTTCAGTTTTGCCCTGTCATCTTCAAACAGGTGAAAGACCTACTGCTCACCCTTGATGCTACTAAAAGTGCTGGGGCTGACGAAATCAACCCTATTTCTTAAATCTTGTGTACCATATGTTGACTGCTCCCATCTCTCACCTTTTAACAAGTCTCTCAATGAAGGTGTCATCCCAACGATTAGAAAATAGCCCATGTCATCCCCTTTTCAAATCAAGGACCCAAGCAACCTGTACAATTACAGGCCTATATCCCTTTACCAATCTCTCCAAGCTACCTGAAAAATTAGTTAACTCACAAATCAGAGATTACCTGGAGACATATAACCTGTTGAACCTCTTCAGTCTGGCTTCAGACCCAATCATAGTACCATCACTGCACTTGCCAAGGTGATTAATGATTGGTAAAGAAAGCAGCGCCAAGAACCACATCTGTCATGGTTATGAACCATAGGGCTCAATGAAGAGGACATCCAATTTATGTAGATTGGATGCAGAGGTAGCGTTGTATATTTGGTCACCATAAACAAATAGTGGCAGAAAGGTGGCCTGGACAAATCTAGTCCTAAACTCGGTCAGGAATAAGGACTTGTTTCTGAAGAAGAAACCTAACCTGCTTTTGAGTTTGCATGTGAAGTTGTTGATGTGGGCTTTGAATGAAAGCTACTATCTATCCAGACTCCTAGGCATTTAACTGTCGGTTCAATGTCAAGGAGTTCACCTAGGAAGTGATTACAGAGACATTTGTCAGATTTGGTGAAGAGTTGACAGAGTTATTGAGAGTAAAATACATATTTTTAGTCTTTTTGGCATTTACTAGCAGTTTAGAATTGATGAGATTCAATTCATGTTGAGCAAAAGTCAGCTTGGAGTTCATTCCTGACTTGGTGAGGGTAGGTTTTGACGTATACAAGATTGTATCATCTGTAAAGAAATGGAGTTTGGAGTTTTTAATATCGGTGTCAAGGTTATTGATATAGAGGGAGAAAAGGAAAGGCCCTAGGATGGACCTTTAGGGACACCTTGGTGATGGGTAGGGAAGCTGAGAATAGGCTAATGGTGACTAATGGGTGACTTTAACATGCCAGATGTAGATTGGAATATCCAGACTGCAAGTACATCAAGGAGCAGGGACCTCATGTCTGCCATGTATGTGGCAAACCTAAGGCAGCTTGTGGTTGAGCTCACCAGGGAGGGGCTGTACTGGACTTAGTGCTGACAAACAGGGACAGAATCATGAATGTTCAGGTGGGTAGTCCCTTAGTACCAGTGACCACAGAACTGTGTGGTTTAGAGTCAACATGTTGGCAGAAGAAGACATTCAAAGATTAAGAGACTAGATTTCTGGAAGGCCAATTTCATGGAGATGGGGAACAGCTCAAAATTGCCCTGGCAGCAGAAGATATGGGGAGGTAGAAGAACAGTGACTTAGGCTCAAGAGATCCATAGCAGGAGTGACAAGTCAATGTGTCGATTGTAGCAACAGCAAAAGAAAGAAACAGTCACTATGGTTCTCTGAGTCAGTAACGAGAAAGTCGAGAAAAAAGTAAGACATTCAGGAAATACAAAGAAATGCAGAAAGAAGATAGAGTGAAATATCTGGAGAAGCAGAGAAAGTTGGGAAAGCTGTCAGAGGATTAAGGCAAGAACGGAGGAAGGAATAGCACAGGCTATTAAGATGGGAGACAAGACTTTCTTCCATTATATTACAGACAGGAAGAAGACCAGAAATGGTATTGTTAGGTTAAAGAAGGGAGAGGGTGGGTGGGTGGAGGATGATCTTGAAAAGCTGAGATACTGAACAAGTATTTTTGATCAGCATTTGCCAAGCAAGAGACAGGGGGAGGCCAAGACTCACTAGGAAAGGTGTACAGGGAGAGAGGTGGACACCATCCTATTTATGGTGGAGAAAGTCTTGGAGGAACTAGGAAAGTAAAGACAGACAAGGCAATGGGGCCTGATGGGATTCAGCCTAGAGTGTTGAAGGAACTCAGGAAGCCCTAGCAGGTCCGCCGATAACCTCTTCAACCAATCACTAGAGACAGGGAGGTACCTGGGGACTGGAGGATGGCAGAGGTGGTCACTCTGCACAAGACTGGAATTAGGGAGGGCAGGCAATTACAGACCTGTAAGCCTGACCTCAGTGGTGAGAAGCTGATGGAGTCCCTGCTTAAGGAGAGGTAGTAAGTTCCTGGAATCAAGCTGCAAAAAGACCCAAGGCAGCATGGATTCAGCGAGGGCAGATCCTGTCAGACTCATCTTATTGATTTCTTTGACTGTGTGACCAGGGTGGTGGATCAGGGAGGGTGGTGGATCAGGGAGGGTGGTGGATGTGGCCTACCTGAATTTCAGTAAGGCCTTGACACCGTTCTGCATAGAAGGTTGTTTAACAAATTAGGGAATATGGTTGTGGGCTCTAAAGTGGTAAAATGCATTGGAAACTGGCTAAAGGCAGAACCCAGAGGGTGGTAGTAAATGGCACAAAATCAGAAGAGGAGGAGGTGACCAGTGGGGTTCCATAGGGATCAGTGCTTGGTCCAGTCCTATTCAATGCCTTCATGCGACATTGCAGAGGATTGGAGGAAAGTATGCCTGTTTGTAGATGACACCAAGATCTGTAAAAGAGTCGACACACAGGAGGGCTAGATAAAATGACAACAACCCAAGACTACTTGAGGAATTGTCAAGGGTTTGGCAGTTGGGATTCAAGGCTAAGAAGTGAAGATAATGCACTTGGGACACAGAAACCCAAGAGAGGAATACAGGATGGGGCAGGTTCTAGCCACCACAAGACAGGAGGAGACCAGGGGTTATCATATCCGATGACCTAAAGTCAGCCAAACAATGCAGAAAAGCAGTGGGAAAGCAAACAGAATGCTGGGGTGCAAGGAAGGAGCATAACCAGTAGGAGGCGTGACGTGGTGATGCCACTGTATATATATCACTGGTGGGGCCTCATCTGGAATACTGTGTCCAATTCTGGAGACGGCATCTCAGGAAGGACATAGATAGAATGGAAACAGTCTGGAGAAGAACAACAAACATGATGCATGGACTGCACACAAGCCTTTATGAGGAAAGACTCAAGGAACTCAACATCTATTCACTGGAAGAAAGAAGGGAGAAAGAGGATATGATAGAGACTTTCAAATACTTTAGAGGAATAAATGGAGTACAGGAAGGGAGCATATTTCAGAAGAAAGTGCACAAGGACAAGGGACATAACATGAGACTGGAGGGAGGGAGGCTTAGGGAATGCTAGAAGTCTTTTTCACAGAGAGGGTGGTGGATACATGGAACAGCCTACCAGCAGAAGTGGTGGAAGTGAAACAGTACAGGGATTCAAAAGTGCATAGGATAAGAATAAAGGCACCTTGCTGCACAGCAGTGGGGGAAAGGCAGTCCAGATAAGAGTAGGGATTGCCAAGCCAGAGTTGGGAAATGGGCAGACTAGGTGGGCTGTATGGTCCTTGTCTGCCAACAGATTCTATGTTTCCATGTTTCTAGGCCATCAGTCTTAATTGTCTGGGATCTATCCGAGAGGTAGCTGGTGAACCACTGGGCTGTTGAAGGAGTGGCACCTAGGTTTAGAAGGCTACTGACAATGAGGTTATGCTCAATGGTGTCAAACACCTTTCTGAGGTCCAAAGATGGCACCAGTGACCTTTCTGGAGTCAAGTGTGGTAGCCAATCATTTATAACTTTGCAAGGGCCGAGATAGTGCTGTGATTGGGTCTGAAGCCGGATTGGGAGGAGTTGAGGAAAGAATAACTTTCAATATGATATTTTAGTTTGGAATAGATGAGTTTTTGATGATTTTAGAGAGGATAGGCAAGATAGAGACAGACCTGTAGTTATTGAGATCATAGAGTCACCAGATTTGAATACAGGGATAATGTGGGCAGATTTCCAACAGGGAGAACTGTAGCCATGTTGATGGAGAGATTAAAGATGTGGAGTATAGGGGCTATGAGGTAGAAGTGTCCTAGTTTTAAGAAGAATGGTTCTATCCACCTGCAGTGCCACCCTTTCTAGTATCCAGATTGATAAGAAGGTCTTCTACTTCTTTGAAGGTGATGCATTGCACCTGGAAGGGCTGGAGAGAGTGGAGATTGGGAAGGCTGTTGTCGGGAGGATTGACAAAACTGGCACAAGGGAGAAATCAAACACCAAATGGTGGTTGCAAAGTGTAATTAAGTGCTTCAAGGATCTGATCACAGTTTTCAATGTCTACACCTTTGAGATGAATCTTGGAGGGATGGAGGAAGCAGCCTGATGAACTTCAATCGATTTTAGAGTCATCTAGATTTTAGCCAGGTTCCCATTGGCCTGCTCCAGGGTAGTGATGTAATAGTTTGATTTGGCAGTATGTATAAGTATGATACAGGCATGCCTGGCTGTTTTGAATGCCTGCCAATCATCTGGGCACCTTAGTATGCCTGGCTTTGGACCATAATTTGTCACAGTTAGTGACTGCAGATTTAAGGTCTGGGGTAAACCAAGGGTGACAGAACTTGCAAACTCTAGTTTTAATTAGGTGTGTATGCTTGTTAGCCAGGAGGTGAGTTTGTCATTGAGGTGCTGACCACATCCTCTATAATGATGGCTAAGTAGAAGCTTTGCCATTTAATGTTTCTTAGGTCCGACAGATATCTATCTGGATTGAACATACAGAAAGACCATTTTATAATGATCTTGGGTGTGGAGTAACTGTTACACTGGCTCGGGTGAAACCACTATCCCATGATCACTCATGTCATTATGAAGGACAGCAGAATTCAGTTTTATGTTGGTGGTTGGGTATTATGACGTCAAGGATGGAGCTGTTGGTCTTATTCTGTGTTTAGCCTGGTAGGCTCAGTGACAACTTGTGATAGGCCCAGCTCATAACAGAGGCATTTGAGACCACTTGATTTGTGGGTGAGCCAATCCATATTTAGGTCCCCAAGGATGATGGTCTCATTATTGGTGGAGGTGACAAGTGATTTCAAGGTAGTAAGGATTTCAGTAGTGCCAGATGGTGGCCTGTAGCAGCCAATAATGGTAAGGCTTTCAGAGGAGGGAAGGTGGAATTTGAGACACGGTTCAAATTCTTGGGCCTGGTTAGGCAATGTATGTCAATAACATTAAATTTGTCTTTGAAATAAATGACAACCTCTCCCCTCTGGTTGCTGTATCTGACCTTTAGTGTTTATAGCCTGGTAGTGCGATTTGCTGGTCGGATGTGAAGTTTTGAGCCAGGACTCAGGAATTATAAAGAGGTCAGGTTCGGTATGGGCATCCCAGATTTGGAGTTGGTTGAATTTCTTGTTAGACTCAAAATGTTAACTAGCATAATTTTATGCCAGATGCAGAGCAAAATCTGAAGGAGGCAAAGGGTGTTTGGGGTCCAGGGTTTACCTCTACATTCCCAGGCATAGCAAGAGCAGCAAAAGCAACTTCTTTAAAAAAAAAAAAACACTTGATATAGACAAGGACTTTTTTTTTTGAAACGACATATATATATATTTTTTTTACGATGTTATTTCTCAGAGCCTCCCCACACTCCACTCGTTCCTCGGCACCGCGCCCGGACATAAGACCCCTCCCTTGCACCCGCAACTTACCCTTAGCGGCAGGGTGGTGGGGCGACTCAACCCACCAGAATGGGTCCATGACGGGGCGTCTCCGGGGATGGCGGCGAGAATGACGTCGTGCTGCAGGCAGTTTTCTCCTCGGCGGCATGGGCGTGCAATGCCGGTGACTGATGCGTGCACCTCCGTCGTACTAGTCACATCTGCCACGCCCCACCTCCCCCTGTCTCTGTGGCTGCGTGGTTGTCGATCCCCAGCCTCCGCTAGGGGTCAGGCAACACCGCCGCCAAATCCCCACCCGGAGATGGAGAGCAGTCCTCCGGACGCTTCGATCCATCTCCTCCGCCCGACCCCGACAACCCGTGCTCGTTCCGGAACATGGGTCTCCGGCGTGGCGCGGTGTGGCGACCAGCGCCTCAACCCTCAGCGCCACCGGGCGGGAACAACCATATATTGTTGACAGATACAGAGATTTGTGGGAGGGTGTAAAGGTGAGAAAATCTCAGTTAAAGGAAAGTGTTCTAATAGCCATGTGGGAGGAGAGGGACCTGGGGACAGAATGTCGGGAAATGGAGGACTGGTGGGTTTGTGACAAGTAAGAGGTATAGAGGTGCCATGTGTGTAGTCAGAGTAGGACCGAAGAAGGATAAGAGGGTGAGGAGGACCCCAAGTGAGCATTTGGTATAGGTCCAATGGAGGCTTGGTAGGAAATGGTTGGGAGAAAATGAAGCAATACATGGTAGGATGATGATGGGACAGCAGTACAAATCTGCAGAGTCCTCAGGAGAGAAAACAGAGATACTTCTAAAGGGAGTAGAATGTAGCAGCAGACACTGGGGATGCAGAAGCACCAGATCCAGTATACTGGTAAGGAAAGGGGTGGCAAAGCGTTGGGCAGTCAACAGATTAAATACCATTAGTTGAGTTTATTCAGCCCTTTTAAGAGAACACTGTTACAGAGGAATTCAAAGATAGTGGGAAGGGCTAAGTGGCAGCATGAAAGGTGCACATAGAGTGTGAAAGGTGCTTGAAGGGTGCACACAGGTGAGTTCAGGGAAGACTAGAAACACTAGTTTCAGGGCTATGATGCTGAGGAGAAAGAAACACCCAAGTCTAGAATGATGGGATGGAGTGTTCAGGAACGTGGTTTAAAGAGAGCCAATGAGTGAAGGAGGATAGATTAAGGAGGAGCTACTGTTGATTTAATAGAGGCCGGAGGTGGGGGTGGGGTGCAGGAGAAAATACAAGTTAGGCAGGCTACAGAAACAAAGAAAATCATGGTGGCAAGGTGGAAATAGGCAGTCAGGGTGGCACAGTCAAAGTCTGAGGAAACTACACAATACAGAGCCACTGGCAGGCTGTAGAGAACCGGGTGTAGCAGTCAATCAGGACAAAGCAGCAGGGCTGAGCATCCAATCATGGACGGAGCTGCAAAAGAACAGAGCACAATTAAATTAAGGGCTTGAAAGTCCAAAGAAGAGCTGTACCTGGGACAAACTGGAGGGGATCAATCTGGGTCAATGAGTGCGGCCCGACTGGAGTGCTTTGTGCCATGGCCAGCTTGGCTGAGCAGCCAGTAGGGGCTGAAGTCTGGGCTGTGGGATAAAAATTCAAAGTTAAATAAGGAAAGAGGGTTTGCAGTGTAATTGGGGCTGGGTGGCAGGAAATCAGACAAAGAGAAGGAGAGGGTTAGAAGGGACACCCAAGGTTGGGCACTAGGCAGAAACAGGGAGAACAGCAGAAAAGTAGCAGACCAAAAGAAGCAGGACAAAGAGAATACTGGTGAGAACTTAGGTTTCATTTTGCAATTCAGAATAGCAGACAAAGAGGTGAGAATTTATGGATAAGTGATAAGAAATAGGCAGGAGTAACTGTCAAGGGAGGGAGAGGGGAGGGCAAAGCCTTGGCGCAGAAGCATCTAGATCAGGGAGCAGGATAAATTCAGAAATATGAGAGGAATTGGTGGAAGATGCATAGTTTGAGAAGAGGAAACCAGAATGGGAATGGCTGACTATAATACTTACAATTCAAAAACTCGCTACTGCAGGTTATAAATAATGCCCCGCTAGTCAAAATCAGAACCAGTTCCAAAATCTTGCCCATGTTTCAATGAACTCACCCAGGTCCACCCTACATAAAACAGATGCCCTTCTAACTGACTGGAAGACTTTCCGTGTTTTAGGAATCATTGCACAGAACTAATCATAGCGGAAAAAGCAAAATATTTTCAGTCAGCTCTGGACTCCTCCATTAACAACCCCAACAAATTCTGGAAGACCCTGAGGGAAATTCAAGGCCACCCCCACCTTCCCTTCAAAGATCTCCACCGCGTAACTACAACAACCAACAAAAGGACATCCTAAACCTGTTAAACAACCACTTCGCAATGGCTGGTCTTGCCTTTGCTTCTTCCCTGATAGTACTTTTCGATCCTCCTCCTTAACACAGAATTCTCAAGCCTCCCTATGAGGACTCCCTCCACACAGACTCCTTCAGTTTTGCCATCTTCAAACAGGTGGAAGACCTACTGCTCACCCTTGATGCTACTAAAAGTGCTGGGGCTGACCAAATTGACCCCTATTTCTTAAAGTTCAGGTACCGTTACTGTTGCTCCCATCACTCACCCTTTCAACAAGTCTCTCAATGAAGGTGTCATCCCCAATGATTGAAACTAGCCCATGTCATCACACTTTTAAATCAGGCAACCCAAGTGACCTGAATAATTACAGACCTAAATCCCTTTTACTAACTCTTTCTAAACTATTTGAAAATTAGTTAACACAAATCAGAAATTCCTTGAGACATATAACCTGTTGATCCCTCTTCAGTTCAGCTTCAGACCTAATCATAGTACCATCACTGCACTTGCCAAGGTAACTAACGATTGTCAAACAGTGCTCTACCCAAGAACCACATCTGTGCCTATTCTTAGATTTAAACAAAGCATTCGACTCAGTTGATCATGACCTTCTCCTGCATATATTACATAATATTGACTTGTGCAGTTTCTCCCTCAGATGGATTACCTCTTACTTAGTAGGCATACAGCAGCAGATTAAAGCACAATGCAACCTCTCCTCACTTTAGTCTTTTATGAGAGAAGTCCTGCAGGGTTCTATTCTGGGGCCTCTGCTATTCGTGATCTATATCAATGGCATTGACCTTAACATCTCCTCAGCTATTATACTTCTATTTGTGATGACACGTACTTTATATAGCTAACCCTTCCTTGACATTGCTGGTTCAAACCTTCAACAAGAATTCCGCCTGCTGCAGCAACCTACTTCATCTCAAACACTGCTTAATACAAAACAAACTAAAATGATGTTCCTTTCTCTCCCAATGCAGCCACAGCTGGCACCATTCCCTTCAGGGTCAGGCCTCAAATCACTACCCTCTTGAAATAATCTCTACAGCCAGTAAAAAGTTCAAATATCTAGGCTTCTGGAATGACAATAGGCTATCCTTTACCCTTCACATTGACAAACTAGCCAAAAGGCTTAGACAGAGATTAGGCATATTTTACAGGATCAAGCACCGTCTTACTTATGAGGCTAAAAAAATTAGTGCAATTAACATTTCTTCCTCTCCTGGACTATGGTGACATCCTCTACAGGCATTGCTCTATTGCCTCTCTTTTCCAAACTTGACACTCTGTACCATAGAGTCCTTAGATTTATCACTAAGTATCCCTACAATACTCCTACTGCTCTCTATGCCGAACTTGGTTGCCATTCCTTAAACACTAAGAGACTGAAAAATGCCACCATATGGGCCTATAGAACCACAACAGGCAAGTTTCCTAGTACGTCTCAAGCTCCAAGTCTATTCCATAGGAACTTATTCTCTGAGAAGATATTTCTGTATCACACTTGACATCCCTAGGACCAGAACTAGGTACAGTTCTTCTTCTCTATGCAATGCTTTTCCTCCATCTGAATACAATCAAAAATCCCTAAAACTTTCACAATTTGTCAACATGCCCACCTTTAAAGCACTGCTCAACAATCTATTACATGAAACCTGTAAATGCTTCAAGCCCTAAACTTGCAATTCATCCTCCTTATTACAGCTTGTTTGTTTTCCCTTCTTTCCCTACACCCCTATGATCTGTATATTGTAAATTGTTGTAAAGACATGTATTTCATTACTTCTGTAAATATGTGCCTGTATATACTCTGTATGTCTTTGTATTGCTGTTATATTAACGTAGAGTTTTATTACTGTATTGTGTTCTTCATTACAGCATTGTCCACCAGGTCCACTTTGAAAATTAGTTTTTCTCAACAGTGTTTGCCTGGTAAAATAAAGATTGAAATAAATAAGATTGACCACATCCTGCTCCACAACACTGCTCAGTCCTCAGAACACTAATAATACCAACACAATTGACAGCCAAACTGACAGATTGCGCATAAAGAAAGAGGAGTGAGGGGTTAGTGTTAAAAAGGTAGATGAGACATCATTTCTCTCCTGTTGTGTTACTCTCTTACACACAAGGCATGGAAATATAATGGAACAACTACTATAGCAGGTAAAGCCCCCCTCACCATCTCGCTCTGTCTTCTCTCCTCTGGATGGCACAAGTCAAGATTTATTTTGCCAGCCTGCCTTTGCCCTGTAGACAAAGCCACGGTGAAGCCAAGGAAAAATAAACTTTATTTCAGGTTTCTGGGGGTTACATTTCTCATGCCCCCCCATAGTCTGTCTCTCTTCCCTCTGGATGGCACATGTGAAGATTTTCCCTTCTCCTGCACACTCACAGCCAGACTTAGGCCAGGAGAAAAAAAAACTTTTATTTGGTATTTTTGGGACTGTTACATGTCTCTTCCCCCCACAATGTCTCTCTCTCTCTCTCTCTCTCTCTGTCTCTCTTTCTCTATCTTCTGGGTGTTACAAGTAAAATATTTATTTTGCCAGCCTGCCCTTGCCCTGTACCAGCCATGGTGAGCTGGGAAAAAAGCAACTTTTATTTGGAATTTCTGGGATTGTTAAATTTCTTGTGCCCCCCATAATCTCTCTCTCTTTCTCCTCTGGATGGCACAAGTCAAAGATTTATTTTGCCAGGCAGCCTTGCCCTGTCCAGACAGGCACACTGGAGCCAGGAGAAAAAAATTAACTTTTATTTGGGATTTCTGGAACTGTTAAATGTCTCATGCCCCCATAGTCTGTCTCTCTCCTTCTAGATGGAACATGTCAAGAAGTTCTCTTGCCCTACACCCAGCCAGACTTAGGCCAAGGAAAAAAATAAATTTTTATTTGGTATTTTTGGGACTGTTACATGTCTCTTGCCCCCATGATTCTCTCTTTCTCTCTCTCTCTCTCTCTCTCTCCTCCTCCTCTGAATGGCACAAGTCAAAGATTTATTTTGCCAGGCAGCCCTTTCCCTGTCCGGACAGGCACACTGGAGCCAGGAGAAAAAATAAACTTTTATTTGGGATTTCATGGACTGTAAAATGTCTTGCCCCACAATCTCTCTGTCTCTCTCTCCTCTGGATGGCACAAGTCAAAGATTTATTTTGCCAACCTGCCCTTGCTCTGTACACACAGCCACACTAAAGTCAGGAAAATAAAGAAAGTTTTATAGTTTTATTTGAGATTTCTGGGACTGTTACATTTCTCATCTCCCCCTCCCCAGTGTGTCTCTTTCCCTCTGGATGGCACAAGTCAAGATTTATTTTACCAGTCTGCCCTTGCCCTGTACACACAGCCACACTGTCATCTGTCTCTCTCTCTCACTCTCCTCTGGATGGCACAAGTCAAAGATTTGTTTGCCAACCTTTCCTTGACCTGTACACTCAGCCGCACTGAAGCTAGGAAGAAATAAACTTTTATTTGGGTTTCTGGGACTGTTAAATTTGTTTTGCAAAGTAGAGTGCCATTCCATGCAATAGGTGCAAACACAGATTTTGGACAGCATTTGAAAATGACAACTGTGACATACAGAAGCTTGGGTAATAAGAAGGCTATGTTGAAAATCTGGTTTGAAAATATTTAAGATTTCCACAGTTACAAGTGTGCTTACTGAAATTGCAATGCATGGGCATAACTTTGTCATTTTCATATTTTGACCTAAATGTTGAACATAGTCTTCTTATCACTCCACCCCATGAACCCCATAGGTGAAAATGTTTCAAATCCTTGGGAAAATGGCATTCTGCACCACAGGTGCAAAACACATTTTGAGCAGGATGTGGAAAATGAGAGCCATACTGTTCAAGAGATGGTGTGATAAAATGGCTATACTGAAAATTTGGAGTGAAAATGACCAAAGTTACATGTGTGTGTAGAAACTTTTGGATGCCCATGTAACAGCTATTTTAGGAGTTTTTCTCCAAATTTTCAAAATGGTCTTTTTGGGACCCACTTCATGAAAAGTGCCACTGTCATTTCATTCATTGGTCCTAAAGGTGATTTAGCACAGCAACCATGCCGATCTGTGCCACAGGTGCGAAAATACATTTCGGGCAGCATGTGAAGAATGACAGCTGTACAGTTCATGAGTGGGTGTGGAAAAATGGCAATGTTGAGAATTTGGAAATTCTGAGCATGCATTGAAAAATTCAATGACTGCGTGTAACTCAGGCATTTTGGTGTTTCTACACCACTTTTCAACATGGGCTTTTGGGATCTCACCTCATGAACACTGGCACTGTCATTTCATTACTCAGTTCCAAAAGGTGATTCCATGCAGCAATTGCAAAATCATCTTTTGGGACTGAATAATGAAATGACAGTGCCAGTCATGTAGGTGAATCTAAAGAACCATGTTGAAAATTTAGTGCTAAATATTAAAAATGGCCATGATATCAACAAGTTGAAAACACCATTGACAGCCATTATACTGTACATATATTGCAAGACAGGTATTTAAAACACAGATTTACTGACAAGAAAGCTTCATGGTACTGAGACAGCTCAGGTAATTGTCCTTTTTGTTTGTCTCTATCACATTTTCCTTAATCACATTTGCCTCTTTTGTTGTCAGTTTTAGATGTTTACTCATTATTGTTTTCCTTCTTTTTAGGAGACTATATTTCTTTATCATTGCTTTTATCATTTTTGAAGAGATGTTCCAGGCTTGGATCATTGAGTAGGTCGAACTGGGAGGCAGGTATGCCTGACAATCTTCAAAACTGATGATTCACTGTGTGGTAATATATTGAACATTTCAAACAGGCTCACTAATATCACAGCAACACTGTACCCTATGTGTTGTGTGTGGTCTCATGTCACTCTGGTTCCAGCCAATTAAATCTCAGTATTTTCCATACATTTTTTAATCAGGCACAAAATATTCACAAATCACCTTGTTCTGGCACAAGTGGTGAAACAGGTCATTCACTCTAGTAGTGAATTTGTCAGGTTCTGTGAGGTACTATTCTCAAGTACTAGATTTGTCGGATGTCAAATTGAGACTGCCTTTTTGATAAAGGGTTATGTATTTCAGATGGTCTCTACCTAGCAATGACATTATTCAGTGTAACCACCCATTCCCCTAGAACTACTAGAATCCCAGCAGTGTTAGGATAGGAAGGTTCCTGGTCAGCATTTAGGGAGTTGTTAAAGCTCCTTACATCATGACATAATTGTTTACTCAGCTAGGCAGAGCAGAGAATGGATTCTGTCATTTGGATCTCTAGCAGCAGTGTGAGACACTTTGGAATCAGCTGCTCTGGGGCAGTTTAGAATGTTCAGATGGGAGTAGTCAGTTAGAGCTGGTTCAGTGTTGAAGTTCTGTGAGGAGGGAGCTCTCAGTGTTTAGAGGTGTCTGCCAGCCTGTCCTGATTCTAAGTGAAGGACCTCTAGTAATTTTCTCACCCTAGTGATTGAAAACACCAGCAGTGCCAAGGAAAGTGGTGGAGACCGTTGCCAGCAGGACCCCAGTGGGTCATTCCACAGAAAAGTGAGTGGGATTTCAGTTTGTGTGGATCCAAGGAGTAATCATGAGGGACCAGAAGAGTGTCAGCTGCCCAGAGAAGAAGAATGTTTCTGTATAAAGCTATGAAAAGCTACCTGAAAGGGAAGAGGTGTTTTTCAGCATCCATGTCTGTAACAAAAGGACACACACAACCAAGAGTACAGCTACATGGAATTGTTTCTTAGGGAGTGTCTGAGGTGTGTATGCCCAGAGATCAAGCTAGAATACACCTGTCAGGGCCCCTGTATCACTGCAAAATGTGCTAAATATGAGTTTAAAGTTGGGAGTCCTTTAGCAATTCAAAGAAATTGAAGGTTCAATTGGTGTAACCCTGAAGGAATGGCAGAGACTGGTTTGGACCAGAGTGGGCAAACCCTCCATCTGAAACTTCAAGTAGGGCTTGCTGGTTCATGGAAGGGCACCAGGTTATCCTGAGCATGTTAACTAAGCCCATCACATCAGGAGAAAAGAAGAGAAATGTGTTTTACGTGTGTGGAACCCTGCCCCACAATGTATACACTTTTGGGAGATAAAGGTCCAGAGGTCCCTGATACAGAGGATAGAAAGTTTGATAGTTACTGTGTGGAAAGAATATTCAAAAACCCAAGACAAGTGTTGTTTCTGGAAAAGAAAAATGTGTGTTGCCCTGAAAAGTCAGTTCCAACCTGAGGACCACCCCATTCTGTGTTCACCATCTTGTGTCAGAATAAAGCCATACTGTACAATCCCATTTCCAGTAGTGGACATTCGATCTATGCTTCCCTGTGTGAAATTGTTTATAGGGCCTCAGAAGATAAACCTAGCATAGCCCCTAGCACTCTCTTCCAAAACTCAGAGTAAATATAAATGTTTGTTATGCCCTAACCCCTGAGCTCTAGATGTTGAGTCAGGTATTTGCCCCAGTGCCATGAGTAATGCCTGTTTTATGCCAGCTTGTGGTTTATTGCCTTGTCTGGGTACAAGTTTGGGGGTCTTGGTTTCAATGCCACTCTTGGCCAGGGTGAGGGTTGCATCACCATTTACTGAGAAAGCACATTATTATATTCTCCTCCCTGAAGTGTGTGCCTGTGATTCAGAGAAGCCTAGCCACCATGTTTGTCCCAGGATTGATGATTTGGGTACATCGTGCATGTACCATTAAGCTATTACAAAGACTTGATGGTGATTGCCTTCCTAAGGCATAGCAATTCTGCTTCTTCAGTTCTAGCAGAGATATGCAAAACCCTAGTGTAAGGTTTATACCTTTAATTACATTCTGAATAGATTTGCAGGGAACTGTATCATCAAACATCTGACCTACAGAAAGATTTCTATTCTGCTGTGACAGAAAATTTTTAACATTTGCATCCCATCAAAATAGCTATCATTTTGTCACAAGCTGTAACTTGCTTTGTGGTAGGATGACATCATACACCTAGAATTGACAACCCATGCTAGCTGGGTTCGAATCAAACAGTTTGAATCAAGGGTAGTTTTTGTATTGAGACAACCCTTAAAGAAATAATTATGTGAAATGTTTTCACGCTGCAGACATAAAACTACCCAAGTGATATGCATGCTGCAAGTATGATTTAAATGTTAAATTGGAACCGATTGTATGCATATGGCATGCGTGCAGCAAGCAAGTGTGGAAACCATTATTATAATAACATTAAATTGGGAAAGACTGCATGCATGTGTGCAAAAAGCAAGTGGTCACTGATAACTGCACAAGTAAGAGTTAAGTGACTTCATGCGAGGATCACACCATACACAAGTGGAGTTGATGAGATTCAAACTGAGGTCTTCATGAATTCAAGTCTTCTGGCTTGCAGTTCAGTGCCCTTAACCACTAAACCATACTGTCTGCACATATGACTCACTTGTACTTCAATAGATAGCATCTGAATACATCTGCATGCATGCAGCATGTTTAGTACCAGTGTATGCTTTTCAGTTTTCTTTTCTCCTCATCTCATTTCACAGTTGAACTGTAGCACACATACCAATGGAAACACATGTTTTCCCACATTCAATACACAAACTTACCCTCAAAACCACTTAATTACTTCTGTCTGGCCTGTACTCTTACTATTTTTCTCCATAGTTTTGAATGCTTACACACAAACAGACTTTAAAGTGCAAACACAAATGTAGCAATAACGTGACACATACACCCCACCCACATGGCCCTCCCCCATGAACACACACTTTGGCGGGTATGGCCATGCTGCTAAAGAACAACCATCAAGTATAGATATAAGTAAAAAGTATCTTACTTGACTACTAGGAGCCAGAGGTAGGAGTCTCTTTTGTAATCATATTTCTATTTATTTTGCCCCTGCAGAGTGGACCCCTGGTGATCTCCAGCTGCCAGCACCCACACCCCTGGACCAGGTCTGGAGCAAGGTTTATACACCCATACACAGGGCCAGCCTTTCATCCTCTGAACCCCGTGAAGGCACCTTAGTGATCGGGGCACAGAGCATGGCCATCACCCACCGAGATCGCCTGATATTTTCTTGCTGCATTACATTTCCCTGGGGAGCCAGATGTGCAATGGTGTCAGAGCACATCCATGCTGATGCCCACTGCACTTCTCCCCTTGCTATGCATGCAACTGTAGTGCGGCTGACCTCTGCCAGCTGCCGCTGCAGTGTGATGCATTGCCCCTACCTCCCTAGAGGAAGGAGAGCAGTCATGGGACACTCAATCTTTCTCCCCTGCCAGCCCCTGGCAGCCCAAGTCCATTCCCAAACCTGGGTCACCGTGTATCAAGTTGTGGCATCCAGCACCTCAACCCTCAGCACCATCAGGCCAGCTGAGGTAGTTGTCTTTAGAGATGATGTCCATGGGTCAGAGTGACGGGCGTACCCCTTGAAATGAAAGGAGTTATTTTCTACTACTATTTTATATGCTATGGCGGTGAGGAAAAAGAATAGCAAGGCCACTGTTCTACTAACAAGGCCCTTGTTAGTCAAGCGGTGGCCTTCATTAATCTCCAACCCTCCATCAATAATGTATAAAATAGTAATTAAAAATACCCATTCATTTCAATGGTACATTTCGCAGTCTCTTTGCCCTTTGCCATAATTTGCCTGAGCATGGGTATGTGGAGATCAGCTTCATGGGGGGTATAAGCCTGACTATAGTGGGGCTCCAATAGTCTGTGCATACCATACTGCTTAACTGTCCATGAATGCAAGGGACAGCTCTAGAATATCTGTAACATCTCTAAAAGGTGCAGCTTATTTGGTTTGACTGAAATGTGATATGCAAATCAGGAAAAATTCAAATGTATAAGATTCATCTGTATATACCCCAGAGCAGTGCAACAGATTTTGGCATAAACCACCCAGTTACTAACCAATTTTTCCTGACTGAAGTTCGCCCCCAAAAAAAAGAACTTTGTCCGATTTTTCTCCTGACTCCATCCATTCAATACCCATCCCCTATGGGTCATGAAGCCACCAAAGGTGAAGAAACATGAAAACACATTAATATTTCAGTCCTTCCTCCTTCCCCAATCCTTCTGTAAAAAAATTATTTACTTTTACTTACCTGGCCATATGTCCAGAACCTGCAGCCTGGCATAGCATGCCACCAGTCCAGTTTTTAGTGGGCTCCCTCTCTCCTTCACCCAGAAGCTGGATGCTTGAACCAACCATCACAGGTCCCCAACGTGATCCCCACCAAGTTACCTCAGAATACAATTTACCCAACCTGGGTTTTTCCTTCTTGCTTGGTTGCTGCGCTGGCTGCTGCCACACTACACTGATCAAGGCCTGTGAAGGCCACTCACATGGCTGTCACCACTGCTTCTAAGCCTAGCTTGCTGCCGTGGGGTCTGTGCTGTTTTCTTTGTAAGGTGAGCCTAGTACAGTAATTAGGTAGCCTTGTCTTGAGTTAGCTTCCATCTCACCCTCTGCCCCTTCAGCCACCAGGGAGATGAAGACTCGCTAAGAGTAGAACAACAAAAATATGCTGCCACAAAACTGCTATTGAAAGTTCAGTGCTCACTGACTCCTCCAAACTGTAGTGTTCAGCCTGTCTACTCTGTGGTTGGAAAAACAGTGTCACACTTGTAAGGCTCATGCACTCTTTCTTGGCTGGAGCTCATCCACATCACATGTGATTGTATCACTGCTAATAGTTGGAGAGAGTGGACATCACAGTACAGACACAGTCAAGTCTGGAGAGTACCTGCAGCATGAGCACACACAGGCCAGGTAGGCATTTGTAGTGTAAAAGATTAAATCCAAATTTAAAGCCATTACTGCCACACCATAAGAACAACTAGTCACAAATAAGGGGCAACTGTGCCCTCTGCCCTACCTTAATGGTACCTCTGCTTAATGGTAGACATTCATTCTCAGGTGCTAATAAAATGGTTTCCACTGTGTTCTGAGGTACCATATCTCCATGTTTCATGATGTGTCCTGATCATCATGTGGGTTAGTGTCCCTCATTGTCCCTCATTTTGCGTGTCCATGTCTCTCATTTCAGTGACAAAATGTAAAATATGGTGCATGCTTCAAGACCCTGCTCAGCACAAAGAGTGCTGGGCATGGCCATAGTGTACAGTATATGCTCAATACAGAATGACAAAGGGAAAGTAAGTGAGAGAAAACAGTCATGGAGAAACACATTTGTAGCACTAAATATGTGTGAGAGATTTGTATGGTACAAAGCAAAAGGATAGACTTCACAACACAGAGGCCCTTTTGCACATCTGGAATGGGGATAATGACGGGCTATATCCTAGGCATTTAATGCAATAAGCAAACAATACTTTACAGATTAATGGTGATTTAATGACAAAATTAAGTCATTAAATAACTTGCAGAAGGATCAGAATTAATGAGTTTACCTAATTTTTATGGGAATTCAAATAAAATGTATTTTAATAACTAATTGCTAGCAGTAGTATAAGAAATAGAAACTGATGTATTTTTTAGATGAGATTTGCACCAGCTTAGCTGCTGCACACGTGGCAAGCAGCGGCATGTGAACCTGATGTGATGTTTAAATGATATTCACACTAGCATAACTGCTGCATTCATGTCAAGTGTGCAACATGCAAACCTGATGTAATTTTCAGAAGATGTTCACACCAGCTTACCTGCTGCACACATGTCAACCTTGCAGCATTAACCTGATTTGCCTTTTAGACCTGGTTCACATATGTTCATTTAGTGTATGCAAAACACATGCAAACATTGCACAACTAAGCATGTGGCATGCATTCTGCATGTACACAGCACACCTATATGACTGCAAAGGAACATACCAGAGTAACAAGTGCATTTTAGGTCAGCACCATAGCAGTGAAGGGAGCAACATTACTGTAATGCAGTATACTAGACTCCAACAAATGTAGCAACACTGACATTATTGGCTCCAACAAACACTTGTTTTACTCCATGAAACATATTCCCAGAATATGAATGTGTATATCACAAATTAAGAAATATATATTTAATAACATACCCTTGTGAAACCATGCATTCAATAACACAGATCCTTGTGTGTCACTACAAATGGTTTACTGATTAAGTCTTGAAGTTGCATCCCAACGTGTCATATCATATAATGACCTAAATCTGGAGAAACAGTTATTCTTGTTTTCTTAAATGCTTCATAGTTCAACCATAATACATTTCCAACTTCGTGTCATGCTCTACCACCATGCAAACTGCTGTGAAAATTCTCAATTTGCTATATGCTTTGTCCTGCCCAAGGAGAAGCATTTTCTTTTTTCACTTTCTAACTATATTGTTCTTGGAAAGCAGGATACCTGTACAGGAACACTAAAAAGATGGCTGCATAGTAATTTGTTAGCTGTATTTGTCTCCCTTTTAAGTTCGTCTATGCACATGCACGCAAAACATCTTGCTGTAACTGCCTTTTGAGGGTGTGACACTGTCTAATGCAGAGTGCTCTGCAAGGCTCAACAGTGCCATACCAATCATTAGGCAGGCTATTTTATGATGCTGTTTTTTTTCATGGGCATAAACATCCTCTACTTGTGAAGAAAAAGCAGCACCAATCACATGATGGCTTTTCTTTGATGTGAGGGATGAATACCTCCCAGCACACAACTGATCAGTGACATCCAAATGCTCTCCTTGCTTGCTTTTGTGCTGCACCCCACTATTATACAGCCCATCGTGGTTCATCTGTAGCCATGGTGTGGCTCCTCAATCATTTCTCCCTCAGGGAGTGCTCTGCCCTGCCTGTGAATGAAACCCGACAACGGGGATGGCACCCAATCCCTGTGTCGGTGCTAGGACCCGTGCTTCCCAGTACTGTGGGACACTGGGAGCCCACTCCCAGTGTCCCAAAATGTTCCAGTAATCCATCATTGTATAAAAAGAAAAAGGTCCCCAATGTCTTTTTTCCTGCAAAAAGAAAATGCTCCTCGTCATCTCCCCGCCCTTTCCCTATCCTGACCCTCCCAATGAGCAACCCATCACCCCACGTTCCCCTTGCCCTATACTTACCATCTGAGGTCAGTGGCTGTCATCTTCTGTGGGCGGGACACATCTGCACTCTTCAAAGCTGAACTGCAAACTAAAGAATCAAGGTAAGAGACATACTGTACCTAAGCATTTACTCTCCACTGACCCTTCCAGCCTAGACATGATTAACTACTTCTGTACGCTGATGGCTTTGCAAACTGAGTGTGAGTGCTAGAAGGACTGATATCTCTCTCTAGCTGGGAAAAATAGCTGCTATAAAGATGGTGACTGCCCCAAGCTTTTCATTGTCTATCCCACCTGATCAACCCCCGCTCTGGTTCTCCAAGATTGATTCCCTAATTGGACATTTCCTATGGAAGGTAAACCATCCTGTTATAACATGACAAAATTCAAAGTCCACTCATCCATGGAAGTGTGGCTGGAATCTTCAATGGATTCAAGGATACCACTTAGCTTTCTTGTCCTGACACCACACTGTGTCACTATAGAGACAGCCTTGACAAGGTGGCTTCACTGGCCGTCTATCTATATGCCCCAGGCCATCTCAAACAGTAGTGAACCATCTCTGGCTCTGTAAAGATGTGGAAGAAACTTTGATCTCTGACCAGGTCATGCTCACACCTTTATCCCTAATCCCTAAGGAGTAACATTGCCCTTCATACAGGTGTTATGCCATTCCTTTGGATCACATGGGAAAACGAGACATAAGGAGACTCCAAATTTATGTACCAAAACAATCAGAGAATTGAAGGCCATCTTCTTCAAATCTGAACTCGACTCTGCCACAAAGAGCCCAATCAAGCTCTGGAACACAATCAATGATCTGCTAGGCCACTCCCAGGAAATTCCCTCCCAGAAAGATTACCTCTGGCAACTCGACTATAACCGAAAGATGGATATACTTGACGCGATTCAATAACCACTTTGCAACTGCAGGCATGGCATTTGATAACTTCCCTGCAAACATACTTTGCTCCCAGACTGCCAGTCAACTGCCTGAATCTCCGATAGCTTGTCCACCTTTCTGCTTCAACCTGCCTCACTGAAAGAGATAGAGGACCTCTTGCTTCAGTTAGATACTAGAAAAAGTGCTGGGGCCGACACCCTTGACCCTTACTTCCTAAAAATTGTCTACCATATACTAGCAATACCAGTCACCCACCTTTTAACTTATTCCTGTCTCAGGGCACCTTACCACCTATATGGAAGACAGCACATGTCATACCACTGTTCAAATCAGGTGACCCTGGTGATCTCAATAGCTACAGGCCAATCTCTCTCCTTCCGGTCCTGTCCAAGCTCCTTGAGAAAATTGTAAATGCACAGCTGAGGACTCACCTTGAGTCTAGGAACTGCTAAACCATATGCAGTCTGGATTCAGAGCTAAACATAGCACTGTCTAGCCCTCACCAAAGTTACTAACGACTGGCAGTGTAATCTTGAGAGCAAAAACTTTATTTGTGCTGTTTTCTTGATCTAAGCAAGGCTTTCGACACTGTCGACCATAGTCTGCTCCTCTCCTCCCTTCAAACCATAGGTGTGGACCCTTCCTTTCTGCACTGGTTTACTGACTATCTTACAGGGCACCTTCAACAAGTTAAGCTGAAGGAGGCCTTTCCCCTAAAAAACTCTGCAAAGAGGGTACCTCAAGGTTCTATATTAGGGCCCTTACTTTTGCAATCCACATTAATAACATTGACTACTGTATAAAAAGCCAACATCCATCTGTTTGCAGATGATACAGTTCTCATGAGTCGCCCAATACCTGAACCTGCCTGCAATGACCTACTGTCAGAATTCAACATTTTGCAAAGCCAACTCCTCCAAAAAGCTACTCCTTAACGCCAAAAACTAAAGTGATGGTCTTCTCCCTTTCATCCATACAGCTAACCCTGTGTCCAGTGGGACAGTTCCAAATTACCACAGTTCTAGGTGAAAAACTAGAATTTGTTACAAAATTCAAGTATCTGGGAGTTTTGATAGACCAAAGACTCTCCTCCATTGAACATATCGAGGACTTGAGAAAACGACTTGGCAAGGGTTTGGCCTGTTTTTAGAATCAATCAATTTCTCACCAGAGATGCCAAGAAACAACTGGTCCAATCCATTTTCCTATCATTGGTTGATTAGGCTGATTTCCTCTACAACCAATGCCCCAACTCTTACATGGCTAAACTGGATACACTCTACCATCAAGCACTGAGGGCTTATAGGAGGACTTCCTTCGACATGCATCACTGCATCCTATATGCAGCAGTGGGGTGGACATCACTAAAGTTCAGACACCACAGAAACGCTGCTCTCTGGATCAATAGAGCCATCTCTAATAAGTTGCCTTACTATATCTCCTGCTGTCTTCCCTGAGTATAATTGGGAAATCTGCGTTAAGAAGTTACTCAGCTATTACACTTAAAGTACCCAAAGCAAATATAGCCTTTGTGGGGCAGCTCATAAGCTTAAGTGGAGCCTACCTTATGGAACAATCTAAAAAAACCCTCAAATTAAGCATTCTAATTGATATAAATGCCTTCAAGATGCTTTATTTCCATACGATCAGAGAAGTATGTAACTGCTTCACCCACTCAGACCCAGTACGGTGTCTGCACTGGTATATAGCCACGCCTAGACCCAATTTTAAGTACTGACCCCCAACTTGCTCCTCACAAGCCTAATTGTTCTCTCTCTTATCCCCCTGTCTTATCCAGCACTAGGCCCATCCATCTCCTTATCCTTCCTTTCCCAACCTCGGATAGGAGCTCACTACCCCTGGGTTGTGACATCCTACCATGCCCGTGCTTACAGCATTCAATCCGGGGCTCACACATACTCCTTTTCTCCATCCACCTTCTCTACATCCCATTTTAGCAACTCCTCTCTGTGCACTGTGCCCTTCTAGCCTTTCTCCCCTACCTCCCTGCCTTCCCCTACCTTACGCCTCTACTTGGCGTATATTTTTATTTTATTTTTTCTTCCGTTACTTCCTCCTGCAACCTTAGATAACCTGCTTTATCTTCCTATAGACACTTCTATGTATGTAAATACCCTGTAACCTGTACAATATCTGTATAATTCTATGTACATATGAACTTCTTTTCTTCCTCTCTGTAAACAGTATTATCTGTATTGCCTTGTAAATACCTGTGTTGACCTGAATATAAAATTGTTCATGCTCCACCCAGGTCCATCTTGCAAATGAGCTTCTGCTCAATGATGAGAACGCTGGTTAAATAAAGACTTGATTGATTGATTGATTGATTGATTGATAAGGACCCCAGGGACATTTTTTAGGTTGGCAACCAAACAGTAGACACTTTCATGAGTTTGCAGGTGTACTTCTTGATTCCAGATCAGACATTTAGCAGTATATGCAGCTCTGAAGCTCTGCTCTGGATCACATTAGATGTAGCCCCCAGGAATATGCCCCCTGTTTGAATGGCTCATGTCTGCAATGGCAGGAACTGAAACCACAGCACTAACACCAGCACTTTGACCCAAAGCTGGGGTTAGTCTTATTCAATTCAATCCCTCTATGGTGGACTTGATTTTGTAAGTTTCCTTTGATTTGTTATTTCACTGAGTGCTACCCTGTTTGTTTTTGTGAATATTGTTTGGGTTTAGCACCCATTTGCTTCATGAATGGGTGCTTCATTTATGTTCTTCCTACTATGGGCAGGGCTGGAATGATTTACATAGAAACATAGAAACATAGAATTTGACGGCAGATAAGGACCGCTTGCCCACCCAGTCTGCCAATTTCCCTACCTACTGGATAAGCTGCAGATCCTAGTTAACCAGCAGCCTACTTCTTCCTACCCACCCCTAGAATTGCCTTATGACTGTCCCATGCATGCTTGAATTCCACCACTGATTTTGACTCCACAACCTCCTCTGGATGGCCGTTCCATGCATCCACAACCCTCTCTGTGAAAAATACTTCCTTAAATTACCTCTGAGCTGCCCCCCATCTTCAAATTGTGCACTCTTGTTCTTGCACACTCTTTTTTTAAAGATGCTACCCTCTTGGACTTTTTTGATTCCCTTGAGGTGCTTGAGCGTTTCTATCATGTCCCTCCTCTCCCTCCTTTCCTCGAGGCTATACATAT
Organism: Neoceratodus forsteri; assembly: GCA_016271365.2. NCBI lineage: Eukaryota > Metazoa > Chordata > Ceratodontiformes > Ceratodontidae > Neoceratodus > Neoceratodus forsteri. The sequence goes on from CM057458.1 coordinate 564,440,531, forward strand.
TAAGCTCCTTTCGTCTCTCTCTTTATATGTCTTCGGTGCAGACCCTGCACCATTTTGTTACCCTCCTCTGGACAGCTTCCATCCTGTCTATGTCTTTGCGGATTGGGTCTCCAGAACTGCACACAGTACTCCAGATGGGGTCTCACCAGCTGTCTGTACAGAGGATAATAACTTCCTGTTTTCTACTGGTGATGCCTCTCCTATGCATCCAGTATCCCCCAACCCTCCTTGCTGCCCTCTCATTGCTTGCCCACCTTTAGGTCATCTGATATGACTACCCCAGGTCCCTTTCCATTTTGTTGTTGTTAGTATCTCACCCCCCATTGTGTACTCTTCCCTGGGTTTTTGTTTCCCAGGTGCATTACCTTGCACTTCTTAGCATTGAATCTAAGCTGCCATACATTTGACCATTCCTCTAACCTTGCAAGGCCCTTCTCATCCTTTCCACCCCACCCTGTGCATCAACTCTGTTGCAGATCTTTGTGTCATCTGCAAAGAGACATACTTTTCCTTCCAGTCCTTCTGCAATGTTGCTTATAAAGACATTGAAGAGGACTGGTCCTAATCTGAACCCTGCAGTACCCCACTAGTAACCCTCCTTTCTTCTGGTGGACTCCATTTACTATTACTCTCTGTGTCCTATTCTCCAGCCAATTCTTTACCCAGGTTGTCATCTTGGGACCCACTCCCAGGCTGGCTAACTTGTATATTAATCTTTTGTGTGGGACTGTGTCAAATGCCTTGCTAAAGTCTAGGTAGGCCATGTCCACACCCCTCCTGATCTACTACTTTGGTCACCCAGTCAAAGAAATCTATCAGATTCATCTGACATGACCTTCCGCTGTGAATCCATGCTGCCTAGGGTCCTGTGCCCTCTGGCCTCTAGATACTGACAATTCTTTCCTTTCAAAGTGATTCCATCATTTTCCCTATCACTGAGGTTAAACTAACAGGTCTGTAGTTTCCTGCTTCTGCCTTGCTCCACTTTTGTGAAGGGAATCACATCTGCCCTCCTCCAGTCCTCAGGTACCACCCATCCTCCCATGATTTGTTAAAAGGGTAGTCAGTGGTGTCACTAGTTCTACCCATAGCTATTTTAAATTCTGGGATGAATCCCATCAGGCCCCATTGCTTTGTCCACCTTCAGTTTCAAGAGTTCTTTCAGAACCCTTTCTTCTGTAAATGGGCTGCTATCAACTTCTGTATCCAGAGTGTTTCTACTGTTTGTTTTATGTACCTCCCTCTTCATTTGTAAATACTGAGCAAAAATATTTGTTTAGTATCTCTGCCTTTCACAGTCTCCCTCTGCCCACCCTCCCTCCTCTTTATTAAGCCTCACTAACCCTCCTTGGTCTTCCTTTGCTCCCTGATGTACCTATAAAGGTTTTATCCCTTCTTAACTGAGTTGGCTATCTTTTCCTCGGTTTGGGCCTTTGCTGTTCTGACTGTCTTCCCAGCTTCCTTTTGCTTTAACTGATACAGTTCTCTGTTCTAGTCCTTCTACGAGTCCTTGTACTTCCTGAATGCTTTCTTTTCTCTTGAACCTTCACTGCCACTTCCTTTGAGAACCATAGTGGTTTCTTACATCGTTTTGTTTGTTTATTTGCTTCACACAAAGGCTCGTTACCTCTGTGATGGCAGTTTTATTATTCCCCATTGTTCTTCCTCCTCCTTCCTGCCCATTTGCTAGTGCATTCCTTAGGCACTCACCCATTTAGCAAGTCAGCCCTCCTAAAGTCCAGTACTTTTGTCTTTGAATGGCTTGACTCTATTGCTGTGTTTATTGTGAACCATACTGTTCGATGGTCGCTAGTTCCCAGATGGCTACCACTTCTACATCTGTGATCCTCTCTCCATCTCCATTTGAGAGAATCAAGTCTAATATTGCTCCTCTTGAGTGGGCTCCAGTACTAGTTGTCTAAGGCATGCCCCCTGTAGGGCATCTAGAATAACTGCACTCTTGAGTGGCAGCTGCAACTGCACTCCAGTTAACATCTGGCATATTCAGATCACCCATCAGCAATATTCTCCTCTTTTTGCCATTCTAAGTGGGCTTTCTATCATTTCCTTGTCCATTTACTCCCCTGAGAAGGTCTGTATCTAACCCTGTGTGGATTGTGGTGCCATTGCCTGTCTCCAAATTTTCCCACAGTGCTTCTTCTCCTCCCTGCTTACCCTTTTGTTCTGTTGCTTTTATTCCTTCTCTTATGTAAAGATACTCCTCTTCCTCTTTTACCCTCCCTGTCCCTCCTGTAGATAGTGTATCCTGGTATGTTTATGTCCCAGTCATGGTTTTGTGTGTACCATGTTTCTGTGACTGCCAAGATATCCAGATGTTCCTCCTCCATCAAGGCCACTAATTCAGGAAGCTTGTTACCCAGACTACAGGCATTGGTACTCATTGCTCTCCATTTTTGATGGCTTTACCTTCTGTTGCAGCATCCCCACTGACCATTCTACCTCAGTCTTTTTCTCATTTAGTACCCTGTTTTGTAGGGAGGCTAGGATTTTCCTGCTGCTTGTCAGTGCCTCCCCTTTGACTAGTTTAAAAGCTTGCAAATGAAGCATTTAAACCAATTGCTCAGAAGACTTGTTCCCTTCCTGGACAGATGCAGACCATCCTGCCAGTATAGGCTGGTGTCCCCTCAGGTGGAACCCCAGTCCCCAATGAAGCCAAACCCCTGTGCTCCACACCATTTTTCAACCATTCATTAAACTGCATTGCTAATTACCCTCACCCCCCATGCCTTTGACAGGAAGCACCTCTGAGAAGGATACTGGTGCGCTACTTGTCTTAGGCCCCTCCCCAACTCTGCAGAGTCCTCCTGCACTGCTCTAATCTCATGATGAGCCAAGTCATTTGTCCCTAGGTGGACAATTACGTCCAGCTCAGACTCCATTACAGCTGTTCTCGTGATCCTGAGGATGCGCCTCGTCCTTCAAGCCATGGCACCAGGCAGGCACCTTACTTCAGTTTTCCCAGCTCCCCAAGTTCTATACCCCATAATTGAGTCCCCCACCAGGATCGCTTCCTTTCCTGTGGTGTCCTCTGCCTCCTTCCTGTGGGTCTCCCTTGTGACAGTTGTCATCAGTCTTCTCTGCAGGTGTATCCATAGGGGAGCTATGTTCTCCAGAATGGTGTATGGATTGTGGAGTGGAACAATTGACTGGGTGTGCCTCTGTTCCACCATCCTCACCCTCCATGAGCCACTGTGGTCCAACTGCTGTGCTTTCTGCAACCTCTGAGGTAGTGGTGGTGGCGCTAGTGCTCCCTGGATGGGGAGGTTCCCTTCCTACTGTTCAGTGTGGCCTGGGGAAGGTTTCCTTACTACTGTCCAGTGCGGCCTGAAGGCGGGCAACTTCCTCCCTCAGGGCAGATAGTTGTCTGCAAATAGGGCAGCATCTCAGCCTCAGAAAGACTCCCGGAGACTGCTGCCCCACAGCCATTACATTGCACTACTCCCCACGTTTATCTACTTTTTTTTGTTTGTTTGCATATGTGTGTGTGTGTGTGTGTGCTCCTGTACTCATATGTATATATTGTCAGTGCAGTGTGCTAGAGAGGATATGACAGTGATATAGCCTTGCACTCTAGAGAAATGATGTCAGAACCTCAGGTATAAAGGAACTATTTCCAGGGGTGGGTGGGTGAGGGGTGGGAAGAGGTTGGACCTAAACTGTGCCCTCACAAAACAATCCAGCTAAAAGCTCTCACCCACCGCTGTGATGAGTGCCTTCCTGTCAAGCAAGATACCCTACACAACAATTTGACAGAGAAAGTACCCTGCTAATCAAAGAGAAAAATCCAGACATCCAAGTCAGACACAGGTAAACCTCTCAGCCCCAAAACAGCCTGGTGGTTTGTTAGCCACAAAGGAAAATCAAATATGCGGTTATTTCAGCCCTTCTGAAGATGCTGACAAGATAAGCAGTTTTGAAAACCCTTCCTGAATTAAAAACTAAAATAATTAAACACAAAGCAATACCACTGTAAAAGTGAGGAAAACTTCTCTCAGATGTAAGCAAGAGAGAGATTAGTTACAGATATTTAGTCAATATAGTATATCACACAGCTTCTCAGTTGTTTCAAAGCACCCAGTACACAACTTGGAAGAAGATGGATTTATAGCATCATCAGAGACAGAATGCTGTATCCCTTTAAAAGCTAAGCATAAATGGGGAGTGACTCTCAACCTCCCTAGCTTCACTGCTGGAAAGAAGCTTGACAAGCTTGCCTGGACAGCCAGAGTCTATTTATAGAAAATAAACTCTCTCACTATTGGTATTGTACTCAAGTCCAGCTGAAATCCTTGGCTCTCCTTTCCCATGACCAATGCTTGCAGTGTGAGTCAGTATGTGGTGACCTGCAGAACACCATATCATATGGGACTACCCTCCTCTAGCATTTTTGAAAGGGGTGCATCGCACTTGCTCAGAGATCTTTGGTGTTGATCTACTTTATAAGCCCAGCATTTTCCTCCTGGGACTTTCTCCTTACCTTCACCTTAGGGGACAGGACAGGCTGTGGCTAGTCACTGTTAGCATTGGAGGCCAAACATTTCATTCTTCAATGTTGGCAGATCACACATCCTCTCATTGAGGAGCAGGGGTTTGTGATATCATGTTTGGCCCAATTCACCAGGATCTCCCACTTGGAGCAGAACACCTGCCAATCTATTACTGAATGTAGTCCCCTTACTCGCCTCCCAGATTTGTTCCCTGGATTCAGGCTTCTTGCCTCAGGATGCAGAAGAACCTTGGACCCACCATGAAAGGCACACCTCAATCTTCTGATCACAGACTCTCCTTCTGCTTTGTTTGCTCCAGATGACAATGGCGCAATGGGTGATGCTGTTTATGTTTGCAAAGCTGCAAAGTTTTGCATTGATTTTAAGACATCATCTGCTTTATGGTGAGTATCTTGTGTGCATAACACTGTTACAATGTGATCAATGTCAATGTAACTGCAATGTACTAACATGTTTGTATACAGTTGATTCTTGATTGCTATTCTTTCGGTGACTGTATATTTATGTGATTTGTGTAAAATGAAATATGTTCAATAAAACTCTATTTTCTATTTTCAGCATGCATTTAATATAACCATTTTGTTTTGCTTTTAGACCACATGCTGGCATAGGCCTTGTCTTTGTTTTTACATGTTCAATAAAAGATGATTAACAACAAAAACATGCAAGCAAACTTGCAAGTGAATTTTGTGATTAAAAAAACTTTAAAAAACAGTTCCAGAGCATGTCCTCTCACAAATCAAACTTTTGGCAGGAAATATTAAATACAAATAATGACATCATAGTCTTTTGTCTAGATATGTTATTAATGTGAAAAAGTAATCAAAATGTTTTGTTAGGTTGAACACGCCCCTATGAATCTCACTGAACTACATGCAAAAGCACAACCCATGTCTAATACAGATGTTTAACATCATTAATTAGTAATGTAGCATGAGGAATACAGTTAAACCCATGATGAACACTACACTTGTATGCTGTGGCCATGTCACAGACATATTGGCATAATTTTAAACTCCTATTACTGTACTTGCACCATATTACTGTCTCTATTGCTGTTGTTTAGCTATGTTATTATTGTGTTGCCTGTTATTTTGCACAGAGTTTAACTCATTATCTCCTGTGTGGCAATTATATGTCATGTTAAGCAATGAATAGTTCCAACTTCATATGAAGGCTATTGGAAGTAATGAGTTAAGTGTTGGTTGTGCACATATTGGGGCCTATGTAACATGGGTGTAGGGTTATGCACCACAGGTGCATGCCCAACTGTGTTGATCTGCATCTGCAGAGATGGGCACACCATGTGCCATTCAGGAAACTGGTGTGCACATCTATGGCCCTGTCCCACAGGCACATTGAAGGGTGGTGGGGTCAAGAGGTAGGCCATGGGTGGTGTAGTAGATATAGGCAAGCATCCAATCTGCTGCATTTACATTGACCACATTGATCACCTGTTCTGCATGGAGCAGGGAATTCTGAGTACTAGTTAGCAGTATCTCCATATGGCTACTGGTATCAAGTATCAAGTTTATTGGCAGGAAATCTCCATTGAGCATGCTCATTTACAAGGAGATCCTGTGAGGACAAAGTGATAACAATATACAATACTCAAAATTTGCAGACAATACAGTTACATTAACTAGCATCCAATACAGTTACGATAGAGACAGTCAAAATGGCATACAATACAGTTATATTGAAGAGACAATAAGACATTCAATACAGGCGAGCAGTATAATAATATAACTATACATACTGATGTTCTAACAGATACAGTAGGATAGGGAGACATTCTAACAGTAGCTAAAAGCAGAAAGAGAGGAATGGTTCAACGTGGATAAGTGCATATTAAACTAGCTTTATCAAAGCTGGATGTGCTAGCTAAAGGTGGCAATAGCAAGTATCCATAAGTGTCTTGTTAAACAAGATTTAAAGGAGTTTAAGGAAACTAGTTCTGATAGCTTGAGTGAGACCTATATTGTATTCCAGGTGGTCAGGATGGCATGACTAATTGCAGCCTTACCATAGAGGATATGGAATTTGGGGATGTCTATGAGGATGTATATGCTTTTTCTGAGGGCAAAGTGGCTGCCGTTTGATGATAAAGGAAGTAATGTAAGCTGGAAGCTTGTTAAGTAGGCTTTGAAACACAGTTGGTAGCCCCCTATGGCAGCAGCTCATTTTGAGGATGTGGGGCATCTGGATGGGGTGGCCAAACTGGCCAGTTACCACCAGTCACTGGATGAAGATGGCACATAGTGGCTATAGCAAGGTGACTGGGGACATAGTCATCCACCAGCAGTCCATACCTTCTTGAATGATGCAGAAGTTGGCCCTACCTACAGCCCTACTCCTGACTTGCAGTGTACACCATGCTGCAGCCTTTAAGAATCCAGTGTGTAGGGGTCTGAGCCCCTTTCATATCTGTCATTAGAGTCTAACAAGACCCACAGTGCAGGGCATGTTATTGTACAGATGACTACTTGCTTCATATCTATGGTGTGTAGACTTCATGCAATGGGCCCAATTAGTAGTGAGCATATTAATTGTGTTCAGCTGTCACAGAAGGTGGGAAGGTTTATTTCTGTATGGAATCACTCTAAAAGATTCTGTTGATAGCACCCCTATAGGTGGAGTACTGCAATATCCAAATCCTAATACCACCCTGATCCTAGATGCCATTCACCCAAAGGCCTAAAGACTTAACCACTTCTTCCAGCTTTCAGGCTCTGCCTTGTACCTTATGGGTGGAGGGGAGTCATGCTTTATACATAGTTTTGTCATTTTGGCAACTTTGGTTTCTCTAAATTCAGTTGCACCTGCTGCTGGGTCATACAGGATTGTGTGTTCTGATGTTTAACTCTTTGTGGTCCCTAAAACATTCAGGTGATAATCACTTTTGAAGCAGAAGGCTTGGGATTATAGTCAGTGTAAAGAAGACTGGGGAAAGCAGGGCAATGAGAATGAACACATAAAAAGTAAGGTTGGAAATGGAGAACAGCATCATATCTTTAAAGAAAACTTTTAAAATAGTTGGTCTAGTGGCATGGAAGGCTGAGGTGCTGATGCCTTACCTCCATCCATGGCAGCAACCCAAGGTCGGGGTGGACCAGGGTCACTTGAGGGCCAGCCGGGAAGGGAAGATTGAGTGTCCCTAGGACAGCTCTCCTCTTGAGGAGGGAGGACACTGAGTCCTGCTACTTGCCTGCTGCCTAGCAGAGGCTGGTTTGCAGCACAGCAGGACCAACAGACATGGGTGGGAGGCATGATGAGCGAACTCACATGTGCATGAAGATGCACGCATGTGGTTACATTATGCAGAGTTCCTGGTGGGCAAAAAATGGTGGAAAACACCTCAGCTCACTCATGTTCCCATAGGCCTCACATGACCTTATATGGAAAGCCACCCACCAAACATTTTTTTATGTATGTATGTATGTCTGTATTCATTCACTCATTCATTCATTCATTCAATCATTTAATCAGTAAACCACTGAGCAGAACTACCTGTTTTCAGGTTCATCCTGGGGCAAGGGAATGGGAGTAGTGCAAGTACAATGTCACATAAAACAATGAGAGCAGAAATACATAACAGGCATACATTTTAAATATTACACCAACTTTACACAGCAGTTACAACAAAAATAAGTACAGGCAGAATAAGTACATCGTAGATGTAAGTGCTCATATCAGACAAAATACAAAATACAATAGCCAAGAAAAAGCCAAGAGATAGCTTAGGGTAACAGAAGCATGCCAATTGGAGCGGCCTTAGCTCAGGTCAGCCCTTGAGAGCCCAGGTAAATGAACTATTGCATAGGGTGGAAAACTAGTCAGAGCAGAGGCCTAGGTAAGCCAGAGCCTGAGGTATGGATTAGGAGGAAATGAGGTAGCAGTGTGTGAAGTGAGGCCAGAAGGATTTGACTGGAGCAGGTAGGAGTAGTGAAGACCCATGCTAGGGAGGAGAAAGAAGTGTAAAGTGATATTACAGATGGAAGGGAAAGCATTCCATAGTTGATGGTAGTGGAAGAGAAGATGGATTGGCCAGTGGTGGTAGCTCATATGGGGATAGCAAAGGATCTTAGGTCAGGTTGCAGAGGGAGTAGGTGCATAGGAGGCGAGGAGATGGAGGAGGAAGAGAGATAGGAGGGAGGTTTCTAGTCCAGAATTTTGCCATGAAATTGGCAGTATGGATAGACATCTGGACTCCAGGGAAGGAAGAGACAGTGCTTTATTTGGGTCACAGTGATGAATGCAGTGGGGGCAAGATAGAATAATGTGGAAAAGGAGTTGTAGAGGGTGTCAGCCCTGGACAGTGTAGTTTTAGGTGTGGCACTGTAGACTATGTCAGCATAGTCAAAGTGTGGGTGGATCATTTTCATGGATTGTTCCTGGCGGCATCTCATGAAATGCAGTCCTTGTTTCTATATAGAGCACCAAGCTTGGGTTGTAGGTTCTTTTGTATAGCATTCACATGTGCCAAAAAGTCCAGGTGATGGTCAATCCAGACCCAAGGTAATGAAAGGTAATGACATTTTGAAAGGTGCAGCAACCAGGGTGTGGAAGACAGGAGGGGATTGGAGTTTAGTTAGCCTTCTGTCTAGTGCCAAAGGACATGAAGTCTGTCTTTTTGGCATTTAAGAACAGCTGTCTAGCCTGGAACCATAGCTGGACTTATTGAAATCATGCTGCAGTCTAGCATCCACATCAGAGGAGAGTACTAGACATATAGAGGACTGTGTTTTCCATGTACATGTATATTTGTGATGAGATGCAGGCAGTGGAAAGATTGTTAAGGAAAACTGAAAACAGAATAGGGCCAAGGACAGAGCCCTGGGGACACCAGTGTTGATGGGGAGTGAAGGAGAGAGGAGGAAGCGATCCTCACTGACTGAGATCTGCTAAAGATGGGAATAAAACCAAGTTGTGGCTGGAGGTGGTTAGCCCTGCAGCTGTGAGTTTGTGGAGAAGGAGAGAGTAGGATATTGTGTGAAGGCTTTTGCAAGGCCAAGAAATATGGCAGAGGTGATCGTTCCCAGATCCATATTGGTGAGTATGGAATCAGTGATCTGTATAAGGGATGTGGTGGTGGAATGGGACTTGTGGAATTCAAACTGTAAAGGGTGAAAAATAAGAGAAATTAAGGTAAGGGTGAGCTGAAAGAGGACAATACATTTATGAAGCTTAGCAAGGATAGGAAGTAAAGAGATAGAGTGATAGTTCCCTGGGGCTGTGGAATCGCCATCTTTGGAGTGAGCGATAACTATAGAGTGCTTCCAGGATGTGGGAGCTGAGCATATTAATACAAACATGACACTGAGTAAGTGGTGGTTAATCTGTAACTCCACAGACAGGTCAGTGATGGGTCTGGGGGGATGCAGCCTGAACCAGGGACCCTACGGAGATAAACAGGAATAGTTAAAACTCTTTGAAATGAAAAGCATTAAAAGATTTGGAGCAGGAGGAGAAGAGCGGAAGAAACACAGAACTGAAGGAGGAATGGGGATGGGGAAAGAACTACAGTATTAGCGGTCCTTACCAGAAAACTTAACAGTTTCTTTAAAGGCTGCAAAAGTTGAAAAATCCTTTTCAATACTTGAATAGAATTAATAAAAGAAAAAGAAAAATGAGTGAAACAGTTCCCCCTAAAAGTATTGTCTGTGGCCCACTCTGTCTTTCTGAAGCAGACATTTGCTAGCATGAGAACTGCTGTTCAGAAAACAACTGAAATGTGAATTATGGTTTACATGCCTGAGTATATCTGCAGTATTTTATTTCCTTTTTAATGACAAAGACCATTGAATCTCCCACTTATTGTGCCATCATTCAGACAGTTTATGCTAAAGTTAGTTATCCATAACTGTGCTCAGCTATTAACATGCCTCCTAATTTATTACAGCAGTTGAGCCAGACAGATGACACTGTTTCCATCAACTGTAGACTTCAAGTCTGCTTTTGCCTCATTAGATAGGTATGTATTATGCTGGGCAGTACTGTACTTATGGCTGAGAATGAACTTCAGTATGGAAATGCCATTTCCAGCTGCTTGAAACTTGGCTGTTCTTTTAGCTACTGTAAGAACATGGAAAAGAAGTCATGTACCAGGAACCTGCCACCTTTTGTAAACTTTTGTTATGTAGTTTTGAGTAGTAGGTAGTGGAGCCAAAACTACACAAATTACCCATTATAAGATGTTTTGGGGAAAGGAAAAGAGAAGAATATTAAAATTTGATATCAGAAACTTTCAGTATTAGATTCTGAGTGTGCTGATTGTGCTCATCCAAAGGAAACATCTAATGTAGGTCAAATGGAGGCATAACACTCAAAGCAGTAGTAGTAGTGATAGAAAAATTTGTGATAGAACAATTCTTTTGTGGCACCTCAGAAGGATAAATTATTACAATACATGTAAATATAATCACTTTTAGAATTTCATTGGCATACACAAAATTGGAAAACACAGTAGTGATTATATATTATTATGCAATACATACAACAGTTGCAATATAGACAGAAACACAATAAAATACACATACCAACTAGCAGATTGCACATTATGCTGGAATTGTAACTATACTGGATATTTCCAGGTACAATACCCAGTCTTAATATACCTTGGCATGTAAAGAAAGTCACTAATACAGCAAAACTGCCTAGTACATTGCATATCCAGTTCCTGTTGCACTTACTGTATGTCAGTTACAGTACACATATAATTCATACTGCACTAATGTCAGGTAGTAAATTCCTAAATTCAGTAAAAGTAATGCTCCCAAGATTAGCAAAAAAAAAACTTTACTCTTATAACCATCATATCAGTTACACATATTGTTCATATAACTCTTGTGTCAGATAGAGTATTCCTAAATTCAGAGAGCACGACAGGAAAAGGACTGATGGACAGCCTTATTTACCCAATTAGAAACTGAATGGAGAAAAGAAATTGCAAGGCTTTGAGGGCAAAGGGCAGTCTGAGAGAGTGAGAAGGGTGCAGACCTGCTACTGGATATAGAAACAAGAAGCCTTGCCAGGCTAAAGCATTCTGTGAGCCCTCTCCAGTATTCAAGCAGAAAACCTTTGTGATCCTTTCCCTAGGTTCATCTAATTCAGAAACTGTGCCAGACGAGCTCTGAGTGGAAGAACTTGTTGAAAGTGTGAGGCAGTGGACCATAGCTGCACCCAAAAGTTTCAGAGTTGAGCTAAGCAGGAACCAAAATCTGCATCCTGCCCTGACTACTCTGGAGCCATGTAAGATACTCAGCTAGCTCTTATCCAGTGGGGTGGAATGGGAACAGCAGGCCACAGGTGCATGCCTGAGTGCGGATGTACTGTTGATCCATAGGAGAGTTGGACTATGGTATCATTCATGGGTCTGGGCTCCTTGGAAACCAGTAGGCTGCTGTGTAGTGCTCCTGCTTCATATTGGTAAGCCAGAAAGACCGTTTCCTGAAGAAGTGAAGCCATGATGGCTGTTACTAGAAAGTGTGAACCAGAAGAGCTTAGCTGTTGTCATCCACTCCAAAAAATTCCAAAGCTCCTGAATCACTCCTGCTCCAGTGTATTGTGCCCTGCATCTTCTGAATGGCTTTTCTGCTCCAGTGTGCCACTGCTTGTATCTTCAGAATTGCCATTCTGCCCCATGTGCTACATCCAAGGGTTACATGTGTGCTGGCATTGCTGGTGAGACTGTCTGTTTTTCCTGTTGGATTACCATTGGTTTCCAGTTTGTTGAAACAATACAAGCAAGTTGGTTGGAATTTCATTCTTTATTAAATTTGTGCTACCACACTACAGCATGTAGGAGGTTAAAATGCAAGCTGCTGAATTTTCCTGCAAGTGTACCACCGCATAATCCCAGGAACTTTTTATTCAGGCCTGCACTGGGGCTGTGTGATAATACCTGGGTACCCAGAGTCTAATGTTTAGTATTGTACTTCTGCTTTTAGTGTTATTATTGGTACCAGATAAAGTCATCACACCCTGTGTAAAATAGCCACCTTCTGTGCCCCTTGCTTGGGCAGATGTATTTATCCAGTGGGAGTTCGAGGGGATTGCCACAGAGTGGTTGAACATACAGCAACTTGTCATTACCTAACCCTGCTCTCCACAGTTTCTCAGCAAGTGTGCCAAAATAAAGAAGTTTCATTTGTTGCATTTTATCACAGTGTGGGTATTCAGTTTGTACATCCTGACTGAACTATCATCTGGTAAAGGTGGTTCTCAAGAGTGGTAGTGTCCAGTGTAGAGAAGTGAGTAGGTACTGCATCCCAGAGGGTGATACTATACACAGCATCTTGCCCACTTATTCTCGCTGGGTGGAGGCACTGTACTATTTATTAATTTGGGATGAACCCCCTACTACAGGAGAAAAATGTACCTAACACCCTCAACCAGGTGGGCTGCCTTACAGTCACCAGGCAGGGATTTGAACCTGTCACCATGCCCGACTGATGGGGCATCACACATTGAGGCACCACTGGGATCTCCTGTTACATGTCGATGCCTTTGGGGGCTTGTCAAAGACACTGGCCATGGAGCCTTCTCACTGAATTGTTGCAAAAGGGATAATGGCTTTTCAAGAGTTAGTGGACTGGTGCATGTTTGAGGGGCTTGACTCACTAGAGGGCACTTTGGATAAAGAATGTGGCTAAAGAGTGAGACAAGGAGTTTATTTTGAAGTGCTGGAGGGCTTTAAGGAATTGTGGGAGCATGAAGATTCAGAGAGCAACTAGAGAACCAGGTACCCATTTTAGAAACCTAATTGTAGAAACTGAGAAGGACATAAGAGCTGTAAATATGCCTACCACAGTGATACTTGAGGGTCCCAAGAGATCTGGGTGGTAATAAGTAAAGGAGTCCTGCCAGCCAAAATCTTCTTCCCCCATCTAACCACTGGGGGGTCAGGACTAAACTAGAGATTTTTATGGCTAGCAAAAGGAAAGACTTTCAGGATGTGCATACTTTGTTGCCTCTCGGGCAACCTCTGAAGAACTTGGGATAACCCACCCTGCTAGTTCAGACTATTACAGGTGTCTTAGGATTTTCACTGGCATTCTCCCATGCCTGCTGGAGAAGATGATTATGAAACTTGGTGTTCCCATGCTACAGGAATAGCAATGCTCCAAGGCGAAAAATGTAAGAGATTGGTGGGGAGTTTGAAAGGGCCCACTTTGATGCTATCCAGTCCTTGCATGCCACAGACCCAGAGGCCAAAGTAGATGAATACCTTGCTACCCTAGACAGTGTATTTGGGAGTACAGAATCCTGTGATGATTTGTAGTAGAAGTTAAGACAACCAAACAGCATTGGGAGCCTTACTTAGCTTACCTACATAGGCTGGAAAGGGCTTTGCTTAAAGTATATCGTAAAGATGGGATAGAATCCAAAAACTTGAACAAAGTGCTACTAGACAAGTGCCGAAGAACAAGTGTCGAAGGCACCTGATTCTCAGTTACTGTTGTTCAATTTACACTTTTAGAGAGGTTGGCTGATCCCCCTCCCGACTCTGTCCTCTCACCTGGCTCCACTGCGAGAGGTCAGAAGTGGAGGAACAAGATGAGCAATGGGAAACTCACGGCTGCCACTGCCAGTGCTCAAGTGTCAGACAGTGGAAGTTCCCTTGAGGTTGCAGAATTTCAGAGACTGATTCATGAAATGAAAAGTGTGATGTGCCAACATGGCAAGCCCAGCATAACCCCAAGGGAGAATGAGCCCTCAGTCTCCAGCATGCCTGTGTTGAGTAATGTTGCCTCAGTGCTCCTTGTTTCTTTTAGAATTACTTTAGTCATGTACCCTCCCCTTATTTTTCAAGTCCTTTCCATGGTCCCCCTTCATTTTGATCGTTGTTCCTTATTGCTCTTTCTGTCCCCCCACACACACACACATTTTCCTTATCCTGGCTTGGATCTCTCATCATTATCATTATTATAATATTTGAGGATAAATCTTTGTAGTATTTGGGCTTCAGTAGTGGGTCATTTAATTTTTTACCAAGTATTCTTCCATTGATATGATATGTGCAATCTTATTATATTTTTAATGGTGGTATTAACTTAGTATATGCACTGCCACTTTTACTTTTAGCTTTTAAGCTGTTCCACTATGAAGTCATGTTAGCATTGAAAAGCATGTGAGTCACACAAAATGTCTGCACCGAAGGGGTCTGTTTTTCTGCTACTGCTGCACTTTGGAGTTTTTAAACCTTGGTATGCACATATACACTTTTGGCTCCAGAATATATGTGAGCCTAGCTGTTTTAGGGACTTCCCTAGTATCCTGAATGCAGACTAACCTTCCATAAGGACATGAGCTTAACAAAAATGTCATTTAGTGCAAACTATGGTGCTGTGCATCTCCTATTGACCCCCATCACAAACCTTGGGAAAGCCTATGCCCATCTGCAAATATACTATTGATGTAGGGCAGCAATGTATTAAACATGATCTCCTCTTTGCAGAAAATGGCCTTCCTGATGCCACTGAAGAGCAATATTGGCCACAGGCCCTTGTCATTGGATAGCATCCCAGATGGTATCATCAGTGGGTGTTTCAGCAGTGGTTTCAGTACCAGGAGTCCTTTTTCCTAAATGCTAGGGGCAAAATAATTACATAAAATGTTCTCTTATCTGTAGGAATGACATCCAAGAACTTTTCATTAGCTTCCATCCATGCCTTGGCCTGGTCCAACTGCTTTGTTTTTAGCTTCATTGATAAAGGGCATAGTCTGTGGGGCAGAAGCATTGATATTACTCTACAGTACCTAGAAATGACAGTTCCATCACCTAGAAATATCAATTTACCACCTCTCAGTAGCTTACAATGCAATAAATAAAACAGATGCACATTGGAAACAGTAGGTACAGTGCTTTACCTGATTCTGCTATAAGCCCATGCCTTCATGTGTCTAATTCATCTAATGGAAGATTCAGATACTGTGCACCCCACTTTGTGAAGCACTAGCAGACCTCTTGAACACTACTCTCAACATCCTCTACTGTTAGTTGATCTGCAACTGTGGAACCTCACTGCAAAAGAAAACAAAACCAATTATGTGATGGCCATTGTGACAACACTGTACAGTATAACCATGACCAAGAAGTACAATCTCACAGCCCTGGAATGTAGCTTGCTCAAGGCCACTGTGGCAGCATAATACCACCTCACTGTCCTGAAAAGTGGTTTGCCCAAGGCCACTGTGGCAGCACACAATACCATCTCATTGCCCTCAGATATGGCTTATTCAAGGCCACAGTGGCAGAATAGCACAATCTCACTGCCCTGGAATGTGGCTTGCTCAAGGCTAGTATGGGAGCACAATACCACCTCACTGCCTTGGAACATGGCAGTGCATAACATTACTGTATTGTTATCAGAGATGTCGCCTAGTGCACTGTTACATGAGGTCCCTGCACCCTTATTGGTACCCTCAGAGGTTCACCGTAGACAGCTAGTGCTTAGGCATATGTTATATTAACATATAGGGCTAAGGGCATAAGAGTAAATGTCAGGATATGTACACATGTTATTATAATACACTTTGCTTGCTAATATATATATATATTTCTTCTATGTATTTTCTGTGTATTTCTTACTTGTAGGAAGTTAGGACACCTGTGTCCTTGGAATAATTATGATATATAAGTTGGTATTGCCACCTTTGGTGATTTGTACTACTACACTGAGTTATGTAAGACTCTGTATAAGAACTCTTTGTTTCACAAACTGATGACTACTACAAAATTGTATAATGTTATCTTGGACAGTGGAGCCCTCTAATTTAGCCAATAGGGCTCATCTCTGTAACTAGAAATGTTTCTATCTTACAGTAACCATAGTAATTATCATAGGTATATAATATGAGACACTAAGTCTTGTGCCTCAGAGATCCCAAGAGACACAAAGAAACCTCAAGGTATAGGGAATGCTTAGCACTGGCTCCCGGTTCAGATTGGTAAGAACTGCTTAGGCAACTGTGATTTTATCCTTTTGGTAGTAATAAACAAGTTTATTACTCTAATGCAACATGTCTGTGATTACTTGCATTCCCAATATTGCCAAGAACCTGAAATTGAGGTTTAGACCTCCTGACAATTGACGACCATGTGCAGGCAATATTTGGTGTTTGTAAGCTTTCACTAGTTGCTACAACTTTTCCCTTCCCAGCGGGGACAGTAGGTGTACATTTCCGTATCACCTCTCTCGTTTTCAAATCACTTTGTAGTCACTTACAAAGTCTGGCTGTTTTTCTAGGTGTGGTCGAGTGCCGACTTGATTCATTCCATAGCAGCTTTGAATTGTGAGCCTACAAATTCTACAGTAGCCTGACTGTGTATAACGTGCTCTTGCTGTGGATTGATACATAGCACGGTGCCTTTTTCACAGTTTTGATTTTTCGTTCCTCCCACACAATGGCCACCGTATCAAATATCTGCGCAAAACTGAGACTCGATGTTTCTAACTCCTTGCCTCCCATGGAGGATGGGTTGACTTCACGCGGGATGCAAGTCAATCCAACTACCCTATACTGGGGATTTCAACCCAGTACACAGAGATGAGACAATCAACCAATAAGCGTCATGCCAGCGCTGATGATCGCAGCTCTCTCGCTGCTCTGGAAGCCTCAAGCAAGGTTTCGAACCCTTGATCTGCACATTTCATCTCTTAAGCAAGAGATAGGTTTGCAGGAAATGGAATGTACTAGACTGCAGCAGAATTTGGAGTCTGAACTTCAAAGCATGAAATGAAAAGGATTCACATTTGCATCATTCAGCTCAAGCTGGAGAACAGGAACTTTGTATGTTGAAGCAGGATGTGAAAGTTTGAGACAGGATAAAGGGACAGGCATTGCATATGAATGACTTGTTAAGTACTGCAAATGCACAATTGAGTGAGGAGATAGGAGAGCCACAGGATGAGATAAAACCAGGTATCGTATGACTTGAAGTGGCTACTTAGGACAATCACAATTGAGCGCCACATATAGAGTGTTGCAAAAGCAAATGCAGGATGAGGTTGATATGGATCTTGCAACTGTGAGTCATGCTGAATGTAAAACTAAGATGGCAAAACTGTGCCATCAGTGGGAGATTCTGGCTGGACATGTTAGGGCTATGGGAGGCGAGCCTGCCTTACATGTCATCTGAGGGGAGGTATCAGATGAGGATATCTCTCAGTACAACACCCAGTCACACCCCTACTATGGCCCAGTAACCCCACCCAGCCATTCACAACATGGCGGTCCCCACTCCACCCACACCATGTCATACACCGTGAGCGTCGTGATGCCCATCATGGGAAATGCCAACATGGCAGCCCCCATGATGGGGGCTGAGGCCCAGGCCTGGTCCCGACGGCACCACCGATAGCCATTAATGTGGAAGACAGGCAGGAGATAGAAACAATGACTGAGAATGCAATAGGTAATGTACCTCTTCCTTAGAGAAGTAAACAGGCCATTAAAACCAACTCAGACAGCTTCTACAAGAGTCTGGCACTCAGGATGGCATTGTTCATACTACGGCAGAAGCTGCAGCTCGGCTGCCCTAGATGGCACCCGAGATAATCTACCTTCACCTGATCAGCCCAATAATCCCCTACAAATGGCCTACTCTGTTCACTAAATAGCTGATAGTATCAGTCGGATGAACCCATCCGACAACCTTAGCTGCCACTTGGAAAAGGTGCTTTCTAAATGTGAGATGCTTAGCCTCGCTGCAGAATATCAGGTCCAGATACTACGCCAGACCATCGATCCTAGTTTGTGGGCTAACTCCCGATGCCATCCGTCAGGATGGCAACGCCACCGTTGATGAGGTTGCAGCCGAGCTCATTTCTGCACACAGCCCAGGTGTAGTAGGAGGATGCTTGCATACCCTGTAAAACAGAATGCAAAGGAAAGTCCAGCAACTTACCACCAGAGACTCTGGATGGCCTACTGAGCAGGAAAGCACCTGGCACAAGAAGCTGCGGATGTAGATCTTATTGAATATAAGACCCTGTTCCTTAGGAACATGATTCCTGCAGTACGAGAAAGGTAGAGCCAACCACTTACCCAACATGGACAGGTTTGCCGACATCCTTCGGAAACCAAGAGAGTTTACTAACTTTACATCTGTGATCTGGGTCGGTTCCAAGAAGTAGCCACCATGGAGCCTATTCAAGAGGCTGTGATGCACTACACGGTGGAAGGGTAGACCCAACACAAACAGCCTCCCCATAGACAACCAACACCCCAATAGGCCCAACAACAACAATAACAACCACAACAGCAACAACAGCAATGGGGTGGGAACTGGAACTATCATAAGAATAAAAACATAAGAACAAGGGCAAACAACAACAGCAAAGAATGGGCCCTTCATATGGGAGATAGCCAAAGAGAATCAGAAATTCCGAGAGCTCCTAGGGCAAGTGCACTCTGTGGTGGATGCTGTTCCTGTTCAGTCCCTTGCTGCTGTACAACTGGTGACCCAAACCCCAATGGGCCATGGTGACACTGGAAGTACAGGCCTTCAGGCCCATACAGGCCTGAACCAGAAGCTCTCCCTATATAGCATCAGTGCAGGATGGTGAAGTAGTTCAAAGGAGCCAGGCCCAACTCTCCATGCCCCAGCAGTAAAGATTGACAATTACAGGCCCCAGTCCGGATTGTAAACAAGCTGGTCTTGGATACAAATGGAAGGCCCTGCAGTGAGGTCAAGGTCGGGGCCACCTACTTGTAGTCTTACTAGATACAGGTGCGGCTGTGTCTGTATTATATGATGACCACCTGACACATCCCCTTGGTCCACCAGAATGAGGACCAACATGTCACAAGTGGATGGTACTAGATTACCTGCATACCGGTCTCTACCCTTGCCATCAGAGTTAAGTCACTTAAAGGCCTCACACACCTTCCAACTGATGGTAATGCATGATCACCCTAGTATCATAGGAACTGACTTCCTTGCACCACACGGCTGTGTGGTAGATTTAGCTAACATGCTATTGTTACAAATTCAAGGTCAATACCACACTATTTTGATCCCTGATTCACACATTGTGGCAACAATATCTGTTAATAACAAAGAGTATGACGTCATAGATTTGTTCAAAGACCATGAGCTTTTTCCAAAGCTTTCTCCCCATTTGCAATGGCATTTGGAAGCATTTGCAATCAACAAACATGACTGTGCCAGAATGCACACTGTCATAGAAGTGCCAGGCCCTGCACATGAGAGGCAAAGGCAATATCCTTTTCCAACTGAGGCCTTGCCTTCTCTCAGAGAAACAATAAAGTCACTTCTCAAGCAAGGGTAATCAGAACATGCATTTCTACTGCTAACTCCCAGTGTAGCCTGTGAAAAACCCACGGGCACCTGGATACTTACTATTGACTACAGGAAATGGAACCAGGTCACCCCAGTTGTGCTCCAGCTATAGCATCTGCACCTGATGTGCTATGACTTTTACCCCTGACCTAAAATGGTTCAGTGCCCTGGATATCTCCAATGGTTTTTGGTCATTACCATTGGCCCCAAGAGTCAATATAAGTTTGCCTTCACCTTTGAAGGAAGACAGTATACGTGACTTGCTTACCATAGGATTCCATAACAGCCCGTCCCTGTTCCATGCACATATGATGGAAGCCCCTGAGGGTTTCTCTACTCCCCAATGCCTCTTGCAGTATGTGGATGACTTGTTACTGGCAACTGCCACACAGGAACAATGCTCGGATCTCTTGGATGAACTATTGACTCTCATTCGAGACTGGGCCTAAATGCAATCCAGCAAAGGCACAACTATGTCAGAAAGCAGTACTCTTTCTGGGTCTAAAATAACTGACTAAGGTTGAAGTGCATGTAAAGAAGATATAGGATTGCAAGACTTTGCCTTTGCCTACCAGCGTGGCAACTCTTTGACGGTTTCTAGTATGGTAAACTATTCAAGAGATTTCATCTGTGATTTTGCTCAGAAAGCCGCCTCCTGTGCATGAATTCTTGAAAAGGACATTCCATGGACTTGGGGCCCTATACATACCCAGGCTGTGATGTCAGTGAAGCAGGCCTTGGCCTCCGCCCCAGCTCTGGTCAACCCCAATCCATCACTACTGTTCCATCTAGAATGTGCCACCTCTCACATTGTCATGTCAGCAGTGCTGGCTCAGAAGGTTCACGCACCCTGAGACCTATTGCATATGCATCACAGCTCTAACCCCAGTGGAACAGAAGTACAGCCTTTGTGAAAGGAACCTGCTGGCTACCTACTGGGCTGTCAAGCCCTTTCTATATATCATTGGGTACTCTCCGCTGATTATCAACACCAACCACACACCAACTACCTTCTGCTCTCAGATAGAGTCAAGGATGGGTCAGTCTCTAATATCAGGCTGACACACTGGTCACTTCTTCTCCAGGATAGAGACATAGAGGTGCACCCAACTAAAATTCCATCTATGCTGGCTCATGCACTCCTTTTCCAAGGAGAACCCCATGACTGTACACTGCAGTCACCTGATCTTCCAGATCCAGGTCCTTTCCTCCCTGTCACACCACAAATACTTGACAACACCTCTTGTGTCATATCTTTATTGACTGTTCAGCATCCTACTATCAGGGAGAACAAATTGCAGGATGGGCATTCTAGTGATTTACCCTTATGGAACACCGTTAAAATCTCTAAGCATTGCAGTGTAGCATCATCACAGTGTGCCTCGAGTTCATCCAGCATGGGACCGAGATACCATTATTTTTACAAACTCTAATTGGGTTTGTTGCTCTTTACAGAATTTCTTCCTTTCTGGCAGAAGAACTCCTTCCTTTCCTCTGATGGCAGCCCAGTGAAGTACAAGGAACTGGTAATATACATACATTCACTGGCACAAAAATTTGCACACAAACTCTATGTACACAAAGTTGAAGCTCACTCTCTCCATGATCCCTATCATGCCTTCAATGAACAGCAGATACACTTGCCAAGGAAGGGCCCAGGAGGGGGCACATGGATGATGGACCATCCAGAGGCCAATGCAGCCATATATATTGCAGCACTGGAAAAACCTGAACCCTTTTCCCTTGGACCTCTCAGCAGCCCAACAAACTGATACTGAACTCAAAGAGGTGTTCAGATTCCTTGATAAGAGTACCAAAGAAAACTTCACACACATAACCCCTATCAGAGGCATGAAGGTAAGTTACACTTGCCATCAGACGACAAGCTCATCTGGTACCAGCCAGATTACCCCCACTACCAAGTTGTGGGTGGTCCCTGGAGACACCTTAGGTCTGAATTTTGCACCAAGTGCACGATACACCCACTGGTGGGCACCGGAGTGGAAAACACCCTCCAGAGGCTTAAGACCACCACCTGGTAGCCTGGTGTCACCAAAGATGTCAAACAGTATATAGATAACTGCCTTGTTTGTGTGCAAAACAACCCTTTCCCATGAAATGAAATGCCAAACTTTACCACAATGACACTCTGTCCCTTGGCACACCATACAGATTGATTTTATTGGTCCTTAACCAGTACCAGCAGAAATAACACGTGATGCTCTGTGGTAACTGACCTCTTCTCCAAGGGTTGAAGCTTTCCCCACTAAAACATGCACCGCTAAAACCACTGCCAAAATCCTGGTGGAAGAGATGTTCTCCAGGTGGGATCTACCTCTTAAGGTAGACTCTGACAAAGGAACCAGTTTTACAGGTGAGTTAATGAAAGAATCTCTTGAACTCCTTGGAGTTCAAAAAGTTCCACATACCCTACCACCTCCAATCTTCAGGTCAAGTAGAGAGCCAACAGATGGATTAAGCAATGCTTTCCAATTCATTGAGGACAATCCCAAAACTTGGGATTCCTACTGTCATCACTCATTATGGCAATTAGAGGCACACCCTTGGCCACCACCAGCTCACACCCTTTGAGGTGATGACTGGAAGACAGATGAGATTACCTGAACACCTGTTTTTGACTTGCACTCTCCCACTGCAGACCGTGTGTCTGTAGATCAGTATGTGGAAAAACTCAGAAAAGACCTCATACACACACATTTGTATGCTGCTAACTGCATGGGTAAGGCCCAGCAACAATCCTAAATACAGTTTGACAAGCACGCACAAGAAGTGGATTGGCAGGTTGGAGATCAGGTAATAGTCCTCCGATTGCACATCCCACCCATTCCTTCTCCAATAAATGGAAGGCCCATACCCCATTGTCAATAAGCTCAGTCCGCAGTCTATCAAGTTAGACTCGCACCACAATAAACTGACTGACAAATGTTACATGCAAACCAACTGAAACTGTATAAAGGAGTTTAATTACTTTTCCTCACTCCATTGGGCGGAATAGTACTGATTCACTCATGTTTGATTTTCCTTTTCAGATACACTGACAAGATGGCTTTCTTGTTCCATTATCTCGTCATCTCAGGAATTATCCCCGCATCCAAGGCACGGTACTGAACCTCCTACACCTTGATCATCCAGCATCTCCTTCAGAGGGAGTATCCATCAATATACCCATAGTCTGATTACTGTCCAGGAAGGTTCAGATGCTTACTACACTGCCTCGGTTGTCACTCCTGATAAATCTACCTACAAATTGAGTGGCAAATCACATCGCAAGGACAATTCTCCTGTGGTCAAGCTCTCCAAAGGAACTTTCCAGGGTTGGCCTAATGCTAAATTATCCCCAAATGGCTTTCTGTCCTTGCTGCAAACTGCTCTTAGACATTCTGGTTTATGCAATATTACAGCCTTAATTGATTCTTCAGACTGTAATTCTCTGTCTAAGGATACTGCTTGAAAATTTTGTTCTGTACCCCATGGCTTCTGCTGCCATGTACCTTCTGTGTTACCACCCACTGATAAACAGCTTTGGAATGTCCAAAGCACACCTCGATCCCCGCAGTGGTCTAACAGCCACTGCCCTCCCTGGTTCATTGATTAACAATCTACAATTTATGCATATACCTGTGTTGTTTAATCTCACTTATTGGAATATGAAAGAATTTGGTATGTGTCACAATACTAACACACCAGCATTTTATAGTATGTTATTGCTTGATAGTTTAGCTGCATTTCAGATTCATACTCAAGACCCAATTGCTGGGGTCCATACTACTGAACATTTATTTATTTATTTATTTATTTATTTATTTATTTAGTTTTTGTTAACTGGGTTAGAAAGGCTAGCCAAAGTTAACTATTTTCAAGTACGCACCCGAGAATACATACATAAAATGAGATGAGATTATACAATACATAGTATATAGTACAGGTACATAGTATATAGTACAGGTAGGTTAGAATACAGATCAAGTCAGACAGTACTTGAGATAATACATATAGCTGTGCAGAGATGACAAAGTGACATTAGTACATGCAACTAACTGAAACTAGGCTAAGTGGCAGCTATAAAACATTTTATAGCAAAGCTTGTTTAGAAGTGCAGCAGTGTCTTGGGTGAAATAGGGTGGTTAGCTGTGAGGCATTAAGTGGGATCAAAGCATGAGGGGTCCCAGGATAGGTGGCGATATAGTTCTTTTGAAGATTGGGTGGGAGTTAGCCTGCCTCAGGGAAAGAGGAGGGAGTTCCAGGTGGCTGGGGCGTGCAGTGAAATGCTCCAGACTTTTTGAAGTAAGACATCTGGGTTTGGTGAGTAGAAATTTGTTTGCCGAGCGAGTCCATGGGCAGGTGTCTGTGGTACAAGTAGAGCTGCAAGGAGGAGGGGTTTTATGAATTACAGAGTCTGTGAGGGTCCCTAGGGAGTATAGTCAGTAGGCAGTTGGGAGAGCCAGCCTAGGTCATTATACAGTGTGCAGTGGTGCTTGAGGCTATGGGAAGAGGAGGCATACCAACATATGCTGTTATACGCGACATCCCATTTATGGAGAGCAGTCTTATGGGCATTAGCAAAAGTGGAGACACCATATGTCAGTGCTGGAAGCAGAATACCCTTGGCAATTGCCAATTTGGTGGATGGTGTTAGCAGGTGACAAGTTTTATAGGCGATTCCAAGTTTGGCATTTGTTGCTTTACAGGTTGATTAGATGTCCAGACTGAAATCAAGGGATTATCAAGGAGGACTCCCAGGTATTTGAAGGATGTGACACAGTCGATGAGAGACCCCCAGAGTCATGGACTGAAGGGGTTCTTCCAGGCCCTGAGTTTGGGGCAGTGCCAATAGCATGGCTTGGGTCTTTTGTGTTGAGGATGAGCTTATTAGCATTTAGCCATGTTTGCACATTCCTGAAATCTGAGGAGAGGTTTTTGTTAATGATGTTAACCTTGTCAGCACTGGAGTAGAGGACAAGATCATCAGTGTATAAGATAGCTGAGCAGGAGAGTATGGCATAATCTATGTTGTCGATGTATGCGAGAAAAAAGGGTCCCAGGATGGAGTCCTGGGAACTCGATGTCAGTGCTGGTCACATCCAAAAAGTGGAGTTGAATTTAACAAGTTGTAATCTGTTTGACAGGTAGTTGTTAAACCAGTCAACTACTGAGGATGAGAAGTTAAGTCTATACAGGGTTGAGAGAAGCAGGGATGATCAACAAGATCAAAAGCTTTGGTAAGAGCGATAAATGCTCCAGTAAGTAGGCCTTGTCCATGTTGCAGAGTACATCGGTGGAGAATTTGAGAAGAGCGGTTGAGGTACTGTGCCCTTTTCTGAAACCATGCTGGAGTGTCTGAGAGAAGGTTGTTCTTTGTGAGATAGTCAATGGTTTGGGTTGCAACAAGCTTCTCCAGTAGCTTGCTTAGCACAGAGAGGATGGTTATGGGCCTGTAGTTGTTGATATCCTTTGGGTCTCCTTTTTAAGGATAGGCATAACTTGGGCTATCTTCCAGAGATCTGGGACAATGCCAAGAGACAGAGACAGAGTGAAAATTTAGCCAGTGGTGAGGCAATCAATGGTGCCGCTAGCTTCAGGAGTCGGGCTCAAGTGAATCTGAGCCGGGCTAGTGTTGTCGGATATGTTTTGCAATAGCCTTTGGACCTCGGATCTAGATATAACTTTAAAGTGGAAAGGGGGTAGTAGTTGGTTGGCAGTAGTCAGCACCAGATACAGATCTCTGGGGTGTGCAGTAAGGCTGAGATGCAGTGGGAGGTGGCGAAGGACGAGGTGTACTGAGACAGGTCCATGAATAATCTGTTAAAGGCATTCGCTATAGTGTTCGAGTCATTGCAATGTACACCATTTAGGATCATATCCCTGGGGTCGATGACTGGGTAGCCCCAAGAAAGGTCTTGATGTGCATCCAGAATTTTCTAGGGTCACCAGCAGAGTTTGTGAGCAGTTCCTGCAGTAGATGCTCTTGCTGTTCTGATTTGTTTTTACAGGCCCAAGAGGCCCTGTAGGTATTGTAATCCTCCTGTAGTGTGGTCACTTTATACTTCTTCCAGAGTTTGTCCTGTGCGCAGGTTAGCCAGCAGGTCCTTGTGTAGCCATCTTGTTTGTTTACCCTGACCCTTCTGGTGACCTTCGGGTATGTTTATCCTGAAGTGCTGTGAAATTATCAATGATGATATCAAGGGCTATTTGAACATCATGGGAGTGATAGATGTCAGACCAGTTGATACAGGATACATCATAGAGGAAAGCTTCCATGTCCAGTTTGGCAAAGTTGGTAATTGTGATGTAGCATGGAGGGGTGGGGAGCAGTCTCGGGCTCCATACACAGAAAGTGGGGAGTGGTCTGTGATAGCATCTGCCAAGATGCCTGCAGTTTGTACATGGTCAAGGCGATTCACCAGTACCCAGTCTATGAGGGTGGAGGTAGTTAGAGAAGGTGGTTCTAGTGGGTTCAGTTAAGATCTGTGCAGGTTATAGCTCATGTAATGTCAGCAGTGTGCTGTGAGTTGGTCCCAGCCAGTTTAGGTTAAAGTCACCCAAGATTATGACCTATTTTTGCTTGGCGCTTGTGACTGTTTGATTAAGTGAATACTGAAGACCTGTGATACCTCCAGTGGGTGGGTTGTAGACGAGATAATGTGGAGTTTTTTGCACCAAGGGCAATGGTTGTGTGTAGGAACTCACAGACTGAAGGTGAGCCAGTGGGTGGGCAGACCATAACATCAAGATGGTTTTATAGAGGATAGCGACCGCCCTCCATGTTTTGGAAAAGGCCTATCTCTCCATATCAAGGAATAATTGGGCAAGGAACATAAGGAGTTTAGAATGTGAGGCTTGAGCCATGTTTCAGATAGGCACAGTAGGTCAGGATTGTACACTTTCGTCATGCCTTGAGACCAGCAAAGTGCCTGGTAATGCTCCTAATATTGATATGGACAATGAGAAGTTCTTTTCCTGAGACAGCCGATAGGTCAGTGGGAGAGTGGTGGACAGAGGGCCAGGGTTAAGTTCTACGTCCCTGACAATAGGATGAGGAGGAGTAGGAGAAACCACAGTTTAATAGGGTGGAATGGAGATGAACCAGTTGTGTCATTTTGTATTTTCTGAGCATACGAAATGAGTTGTAGGTACAACCCTTCAGAAGGATAAGGGTGGTGTAGGCATGCACATGTTGTGTTTGGCAATTTGGTTGGAGAAAGTAAAGTCATTGTGTTGTGAGGTATTCTCTCCATAGTGGTTGTTGATTGGAACAGAAGTAGATACCCATGAAAGCATAAATGCAGTATCAGAAGCAGGATTCATCCTCCCAATCTATGAGTTGCCAGTTTTGCAGGAGACTGCAAATGTTTACTGTAGCATGGGTGATTGTTCCTGAGTGACTCATGGTGAGCTACTGTGGACCAGAAAACTGATTGTTACTGTAGATCAAAGACCCAGAAAGTGTTAAATTCCTGAAGGTGATGAACATTAGCCCTAGGGTATATGCAGGATGTAAAATCCTTTGTTAGAATCTTCCCTTTGTTCTCCAAAACAGTTGTGAATAGACCTCAAAGACAAGCACACATCCTTTAAGAAAGTCAGACAGAAATGTGGATTCAATGCAGCACTCCACCACCCAGAAACTTGTATAAAGATTTACTGACCTCACTTTTGCTTTTTAATGTCTTCCAAAAAGTTGATTTATGATGAGAATGCCTATACCTGGTGGTGATGTTTAGTAGTTTCTTATCCAGAAAATGTTCATAGATGTTATGTCCAAGAATAGTCCAGTTCCTCCAAGAAGAAACACATGAAAACCACAAAACTAAACTACTGACAGAGACAAACACAAACAGCCAGCCACACTGAATGTCCGAGAAGGCTGCATAGAGGCAACTTCAGGAGAAAACCCAATCCTGATGATCAAAGTCATAAACGTAATACACGTGAAGTTGACAGTTCTGATGTCACAGGTGCAGCAGGTACTGTCACAGGTCTATTTGGTACAGCTATGTCTATTTGGAATAAGGCTGACATTGCTGCTATCAAATCTCATTCTGCCAATTTCAGACTGGTTTGGTCAATAACATACTACCACCATTGTTGCATGGTGTGGATGGCCTTAGTTAGGAAGAAAGATACACTGTATACAATATGCACGACATTACTAAGGCATTCACAGACTCTAAAGACAAGATTAACACTCTCATTGCAGAGAATAACAAAGAAGCAGATAAACAATACATTGCTAGAGAAATTCTCTGCTCTCTATGGCTCATACATTATCACTACCATCAACAATCTCTTCTGTGATCTTGAATCTGGAAGAATCCCTGATATCATACATGATAGATGCATTTCCAAATGGTATTGTCCACAATGTAAAACCCTAGCTGTATTGCTATGTGTATGCAACAATCTCTAGCCATTCCTCTTTCTACAGCTAGAAACCTGGGTTTTGTGACCAGACACCCTAACACTGGTCCTTGTTTCACTGCTAAGAAATGTTCCATAAGAGATACAATGTTTGTTTCTTTTACCGCTCTTTACCACGCTTTGATCCCACTACAGCTTTGTTCAACAAGCTTGCACTGGTACATTCCATTGGGCACCTTTGATGAAGACATCTACAGAGAACGCCTGGATCTACCGCCTCTACTGGTTTTCCATCCTTTCCTGGATGCTTAGATCACACTGCACATGGACTGTTGTGTGAAGAAACAATACATTTACTTGTGTCGATGTGATGTATTTGATGTTATTCAACCTGTCTGTGGTTATCTCCAGATAGCATTGATTGGACTTTACCATGGACTTATGACATCAGCACAAATGGCAGGATTTTGCAGATTCAACATTGGCTCGGATAAACTTTACCAATCTTATCGTGAGGAGGTTCATCACCTGTCAACATGGATTTCCAAGATGACCCACACCTGCCCAGTGCAGTTGCAAAAATGGAGACTCCCTACTGTTCGTTTTCAGTATAATTCTGATGGGGAGTATTATGCGTGGTAACTAATTTCAAAAGCTATAGTTATGGATTTGAAACATGTGTTATTGATTCCCCAATTTTGTTTTGTCCCACACCAGAAAACTGTTATTGGACATACCGTTATAACCTTATACCCTTGTCGATGCAGACATCATTGATGGTAACTCATTATTTGCTCACATTTTCAGAATATTTACCATATTTTAATGTACACATAGATCCACTCACACTTACATTAAAATCACTTTGGGACAGGAAAGATACACACTCATCCACATCAGCAATATATGACCAAGGCCAATGAAGCTATCATTTCATTAACGTATGATGATATCAATGATGCATAAACTAACACCTGGTTAGAAATTACTTTTAAAGGTTTTGTTATTATACAAGCATTTTAATATTTTTCTTGATTATTATGCTATGCTGCCTATGATGCATACTGCACCAACACTGTGATCAGCTCAGTTCCTTTACAAAGCTCGTATGGCCAGGTTTGTAAACCATCACTGCCCTGACCTTTCCCTAGCTTTTGCCTGTGTTGCCTTGGGAGACAAACAAGGGGAAAAATGTTACATGAGGTCCCTGCACCTCTTTATTGGTACCCTCAGAGGTACACCATATAGACAGTTAGTGCTTAGGCATATGTTATACTAACATATAGGGCTAAGGGCATCTACCGATAAGAGCAGATGTCAGGATATGTATGCATGTTATTATAATACACTTTGCTTGCTAATATATATATACAGTATATATATAAATATATATATATATATATATATATATATATATATATATATATATATATATATTCTTCTATGTGTTTTCTTGTATTTCTTACTTGAAGATGTTAGGACACCTGTGTCCTTGGAATAATTATGACATATAAGTCGGCATTGCCACCTTTCGTGATTTGTACTACTACACTGAGTTAGGTAAGACTCTGTATAAGAACTCTTTGTTTCACAAACTGATGACTACTATAAAACTGTATAATGTTATCTTGGACTGTGGAGCTCCTATAATTTAGTAATAGGGCTCATCTCTGTAACTAGAAATGTTTCTATCTTACAGTAACCATAGTAATTATCATAGGTATATAATATGAGACACTAAGTCTTGTACCTCAGAGATCCCAAGAGACACAAAGAAACCTGAGGTATAGGGCATGCTTAGCACTGGCTCCCGGTTCATATTGGTAAGAACTGCTTAGGCAACTGTGATTTTATCCTTTTGGTAGTATTAAACAAGTTTATTACTCTAATGCAACATGTCTGTGATTACTTGCATTCCAATATTGCCAAGAACCTGAAAGTGAGGTTTAGACCTCCTAACAGCACACTCTCTGTGTGGCCATTCCTACTGGGGTCTAAGGTGAATGTAAAGGCAAGAGAGAGACATTAGAATTCTGGCTGCTGCAAGATAGTCCTGTATTGCCTTCACTGGCATCCTCTTTGTACATTTTCCAAATAAGGTCTGAAACATTGCATTACAGTAAATGCCACAAAACTATACATTATTTGTAGAGTGACAAGAAGTTGAGTCCATGAACTGAGGCCAGTCTCAAATTGGGAATCCAGGAGTATGCCAGTCAAATGCTGGAGAGCATGGAGGCATGATGTGGCTATGACATGCACAACAATATGAACCAGTCAGTGAGTGTCTGCTGCAAATTTTGAACTTGAGGTAATGGTATTTAAGTGGGCTTTGTGGAGATTGCAGATTGCTATCACAGACTTCAGATTGCATGACAAGATACTGAACTACTGACTATTGGACTGAAAATGACTTCAGGATTTGGGATAGTGAGCTTATAGGACCCCAAACCCAACAAGACTTACCCAGAAGAAAGTGGTGGTGATACAAGTACATAACAGCATGCCACTAAGAAGAAAGAGAGGAGGAAAAGAAAATGATACTGTACAGGCAAAACATGCCGTAAAATTTAGAAAACATGGTAAGAAAACATTCATTTTATATACAATTGGTTTTATCTGTATTTTGACCATATTCTCTGCAAGTTCTGCTATTGTAGTTAATGTCCTCTGTACTTCTACTGTATGTGTCTGCTCTTGCCCACCACAGCACTTGACAAATAAATATAACAATAAAATAAATTAAATATCCTGCATTTAACTAAATATAGTGGATTTTTCATGGAAAAATTAGACTGTTAGATCAATTGGACAGCTGTGGAATAGCTGTGTTGTAACTAAATCTATCGAACAATTTTCTGTCTTCCTCACAGATTGGTATAATTGCCAGGGACAATGAGCCCTCCTTTATAAAGCATGAGAACAAGAAGAGCAGGAAAATGAACAACACATCCATTTTGCTAAAAGCCAGTATTTCAAAAGCTCCTTCCACCTCCTGGAATGATAGCAGGAGGTTCTGGAAGAACATTCAAGACATCACTGATAAAGACCCCAAAACTATCCCTAGCATGCTGAATACTGATGGCACCCCTACTGTGGACCTAAAGCTATAGTGAATGCTTCAACAAAGCATTTACAGACCTTAGCAATGTTCTTCCCCTGACTACTTTGTAGTTAACCCCTCAGGTATGAACACTGCAGTTCAGACCCCACTTTGAGACCACCCACCATTTTACTTCAGAGCAGTGTTTATAAATGAAGCCAGATGCTATCTTGAAGTTACAGGGGAAAGCTAGATTCAGTGGGGACCTTGGACTTAAAGTCTGTTGCCCTTACCTCAAGGAAATCCTCTCACCTCTTACAAAATAATCAGCCTGTCACTCTCAGTCACAATTTCCATATCTTTGAAATCAGCAGTAGTCACCCTGGTGCACAAACTGGCAACTGAGGCACAGAAATTACCACCGCTCTATTCTTCCTCGATCTCTAAGGCCCTGGAGTGCATCGTGGATGACCAACTCGTAGAGTATCTGGATAACTACCAACTCCAATGTCCCCAACAGCATGGGTTCAAGCATGAGCATAGTACCATCACTGCACTCCTGGAGTTAACAGGCTTTATCAATAACTCTTTGGAAGAAGGGCTCTTTGTAGGGGAATTTTCATAGACCTTACCAAGGCCTTTGACTCTGTCATCCACAATCTCCTCATCAGACAGCTCTCCTCCATTGGTCTTTCTTCCGACACTACAAGCTGATTCTCCAGCTATTTAAGCAGCCAAATGCAGCAGGTAAAAATTGTCAATGCCCTGTCTGATAGTAGACTTTACACTCTGGAGTCCCACAGGGATCTATCTTGGGTCCATTGCTTTTTAGCATCTTCCTCAATTCACTACCAGGAGCTTGCTGTGACCACATACTTCTATACGCTGATGATGCCGTACTTTTACCAGCAACATGGACCTTCACCTTCTCCAGGACCAACTTCAGCGATCCTTTACATCTGCAGAGAAGTGGTTTTGGATAATAGGCTCATCCTTAATTATAACAAGACTAAGACAATGTTTTTCGACATCCCAAACAAGACACAAAACCTTCCACTTACCATCATTAATGACACTGGCTCCCTCTTGAACTGGTTCACCACTTCAAGTACCTGGGTATAACTATTGTCTCTATTTAGTCTTTCACACAGCACATTGGCCGAACAACCAAAGCTAGTAACCAGTATTTAGGAGTTCTATACAGGAACAAATATAATCTTACTTCAGAAGCACTGAATTGACCATCCAAAGTTCTGTGGTCTCTCTACATGAACTATGGTATTGTCATTTGTGGAAGCGGCTACAGGCACTGCCCTCTAATGTATTAAAATGGCCTTAAATAAAGCATGCCTCCTTCTTACTGGTGCCGCACACTTGACACACACCTGCGATCTTTATGCCCAGGTTAGCTGGTTACAATTTGACAGCAGGCTCAAATACCAATCGTGCCTGTTTGCAAAAAAAAGTCACCTTGGGACTGCTTTCCCCATGGTGCAATGGCCCTTCTTTCCCTGTACATAACCCACGCAGTACCAGAAGCTCTAGCAAACAGGCTTTCAGAATCCCATGGTGCTGCACCACCTTTGGACAATATGCATTCGCATATAGAGCTCTGCAGTGGTACAGCTCCTGCTTCCTGACATAACCAATGCTACTTTGCTGAGCTACTTTAAGAACAAACCCCATCAGCATCTAATCTCACTGGTAACCTTATGACTGCTACCGCTAATTTGCCTTTACCTTGCTCCTACCATTTGCAATCTCAGTGATATCTATTGATTCGTAAAATGTTATACTTTATGTCCATTTCTTGGGCCCCTAGTCAAGTTAACACTTTCATGGGCTTTCTACCCCTGCCTAAGTTATTTATTTTCCTCCTACCTCCCTCCACCTCCTCTTCTCTTTTGCCCTCCATCATTCCATACCTCTTTCCTCCCTACCACCTTAATCACATCTTCATCATCATCACCCACATCTACACCACCTCTTCCTCCCTACTCCTTCACCCTCCTTTCCCCACCCTCCTCCCCTTTATTCCACTTTGACTACATAGCTATTCTTCCTTTCCTCCTATTCTATCCCTATCCTAACCCCCACCTCTGCTTGCCTTCTCCCTCCCCGCACTTTCCTCCTCCCTCCCTGTCCCTCTCTACTGGTATGAGACCTTCCTTCTTTCTTTGACTCAGGCACAATCCAATTATCTGCTTATGTTGTTAGTTGTACAATTTCCTTTTAAACAAGTGCCTCGTGTTATGTTACCATTACCTAGTGAAATGTTAACCTTTGTTTTGACTCTGCACCCTATACGTGTTTAGATTGTGTAACTATTGTTAGATTTTATGCCTGGAAACAGTCTTCAATTGTTTCTTGCTGTATATGTATCTGTGGAACATATTTGTATTCTTGTTTGTGTCATACTTGATGTGGAACCTATGAAAGAGCTTCTGCTCAAAGGTGTTAATCCAAGATCTCAATAAATAAGTAAATAAAACATGCCAGCACTCAAAAGAAGCAAGTAGAGGCACCACCCAAGGAAAGGTCAGCACCCAAGCAGTAGGTGGAGGCACACTGAGAGTACAGGGCAGCACCCAAACAGCAGGTAGAGGCAATGCCAGAGCAGCAGGCAAAGAGACCACCAGAGAAAATGTCAGCACTGGAGCAGCAGAAAAGGCACTGCTGAAAGAAAGGACAGCACCTGAGCAGCAGGTGGAGGCACACCAAGAGCAAATGGCAGTACCCAAGCAGCAGATGGATACATCAGCTGCAGACAGAGCATCACCTAAGCAACAGGCAGATGCACTGCCAGAGGAAAGGGCAGAACCTGAGCAGCAGGCAGAGGCACTGCTGAAAGAAAGGGCCACACCCAAACAGTAGGCAGAGCTGAAGCAAAGGCAGCTCCTGAGCAGCATGGAATAGAGGCAAATTCATGGCCTGGAAAGATAGGGAAGAAAAAGGAACAGAGAATGAAATTCAAGCATTTTGTGTGGCCTTAGAAAGGTACAGAGGGAATGACAACAGATGAGGGATATGCTTGGTCAAATAAGGGCTGGGAAACTCCAGCTGTGGTCCTTGATGCAAGAGCTGAGAAGGGAGTTAGGGAGATTTGGCTGCAGATGTTGCGGACATCCACACCAATGAAGCAGCATAAAAGAGTGACCAGTTTTCCTGAAGATGACATGGCATGAGGGGAGACAGAAATAGAAAATGACAACACAAACACCTGGCATAGACCTGAGAGCAAAGACACAGGGCTGAAAGCTATAGCCACAGAAGTGGTACAGGTACCTTGGCTCACAGTGGATACGTGGGTGCACACAGGGCTTGGACACAAGGGTCACCAGAATATTATCTTGGACATAGACCTTGTGTTCCTGACAAGCAAAATGAAAGGGAACTAATGAGCTGGTACAATGAAAACCAGAACAGTTTGCAGCACTGATTTTCTGAGCCCTTGTGCCACTCAAGTTATGTTTAATGGGCAAACACTGTGAATTATGACTGCAAAAGAGGAAAAGAAGGATGCCCAGAAAACTGATAAATGTTATCTCAACACATGTCAGTTGATTCTTGATATGACACCACCTGTTTGGGCCAAAATAAAGGACAAGATAAATGAACAATTAAGAATGGTATGACAAGGTGTAATGCACATGCTGGTATGACAATATACAATATGCGTGCCATATCATGGCACACTGTGCCGTAAGTGATTATGCTGTTGTGGTTATGTAATTGAAAATAAAAGTTATTAAAATAATTTGACTTCTCTCTGTTATTTGGTCAACACACAGTGATTCAGAACATAACAAGAGGATTTACATGACTGCCATCAGTAGTATAACTTAAAAGTGGGGAGGCAAAAGAAATTAATGCTAATTAAAGCAGTGGAATTCTGTGGTTCAGAGGGTTCAGTGGTATGTTATTGAATGAATCAGATTAGATGGATGATTGGCCTTTTCTCCATCATTGTCTGTGTTTCTATGTTTCTAATGTGTGGTGGACATGATGGAAAGGACAAAACTGGCTAGTAAGTGACAAATGTCAGGAGGCGTATGATCCATTTACTGTTTGACATGCTTGCTCAGCCTTGGGAAGCAATTTACAATAATACAGAGTACAGTACTGAATGTGTGGGGAGTGTGGGAAGGGTCCCCTTAGTAATAAAATGACCTGCTATCAGACAAAAACGTGTATTAGGCGTTGTTTGAAAATGTGTATTTACTGTTGCCTGGCCATGGCTGAGCAAGCATGCCAAAGATCACAAAGATCACAAGCCACCTAGCAGCAGACAGAAGATTTACTGACATCAGAAGTTGTTGCTCTGATATAGGATGTCCTGTTCAGGTCAGATATCTCACCACAGTGCACTATAACATCTGATATCTATAAGTATGGACTCAATGCTCACAACAGCATGGATTCCACAGGAACCAAACATGGCTACTGCCCTGGTGGAGTTCTCTGGCTAGATGCACAAGTCCATGGATGGGGGAATTTGGTGGGATCTATATTCGGAGATCTCACCAAAGCATTTGACACTGTCAATCATCGCATCCTTCTTACTGATCTACTAAACCTGGGGTTCTCACCTGAAGTGGCCCACTGGTTCTAAGACTACATATCCCACTGGAAACAAAGTGTTAAAATCGGGTAGCCATATCTCCTCAAGGAAATTACACTAGGTGTCCCCAAGGGTCAATATTGAGGCCACTCCTATTTAGTCTATTTATAAATAGACTCTCTGAACCTTGTGAGAGCAAGATCATCCTGTATGCGATCATGCCGGTTGCTCAGCAGCAGCAAGAGCATATGGCTCTGCAGGCAGAGCTTCAGAGCTCATTCAATGGGCTGAGGATTGGTTCTGTAAAAAGCTGCTACTCAATCACAAAAGACAAAGATGGTGATCATCTCTAGTCCCCAGCACAAGAAAAACTCCTACCCTTACTATCACCAATAGCAAGGCTGCTCCACTGGAGCAGGTACTCTGTTTCAAGTACCTAGGGGTTATAATCGACGACACCTCTCCTTCATGCCACACACGACTGACACTGAAACACTGAAAATACCACCAACAGCTTAATCTGGTTCAAGGTCAGGTGGCATTCATCTGTATCCCCTGCCCCGGTTGTGCCTGAAAATAGGCAGGATTTGTCTAGTGCACTTACCCAGTCAACAAAAGCTAAATAATAAATAAATATGTGATAATAGCAGTAAATGCAAAGCTTGGTGCTCTTATAGGCACAGGCAATACCTCCCACCATTAGCCCTTCAGCTCTTGCTCTCCTCCTAGTTCTGTAAGTCATCAACTACGGACTTGTGGTGTATGGGGCGCCTCAGTACTGCACTTGCACACATTACAATGGCCCTAACAAGGCTTGTAGGCTAACGCTTGGCAGACAAATCTATATTTACACATGCTCCCTCTTGAGCAGAACCAATTCAATCTACCAAACAGAATAAAATACCAAAGCTGACTGGTGGGCAAGAAATCATTACTAGGCAAAGCGGCTCCATTCCTCAGTGGCTTGCTGCCTGCCTCTAGATCTGGGTACTAGACCAGAGGCCACCCTGGGACTCCCTAGGGTCCCTTCAGAAAAATGACACTGGGACAGCAGTCATTTGTGTACCATGCTCCCCTGTAGCTTAATGAGATCCCAGCTCACCTACTGACAAACTCGAGCCTACCTACCTTTTAAGGCCGAGCTTAAACAGTACCTCTCTGGAAGCATGGCCTGTTGCTGTGGGCAGTAATTGCATCTCAGCTCTGGAAGTCTTAAGAACACAATCACTTAGCTAACCAACATGGATCAAGTCACCTCCCACACCCTCTTTAACAAAGCTCCCACAGGACCACTGCCACATCCTGGATCCCTACCCCAACTCTCTACATCAATTCCACTATGTAGATGGATCTAGCCCCTGGCTACTGAAGATTATAACTTTGTGCCTAGCCTTTGGCTGTTGTAAATTATACCTCTGTACCTGACTATGTTTGGCCTTGTCATGTTTCTTTATACTTACCAGATAGCTTATGTCTCTATTAGTAATGTTTCACCCTTGTAATTTACTTACACTGGGGCTCCACCCTCCTTTGTTTTCTTGTTCTCAATTATTCACACTTTGTTGTACCTGACATGGAACTTTGTAAAAGAGCTTTTGTTCAAAAGTAATGTCCGAATCTTGAAATAAATAAATAAATAAATAAATATCTTTCAACCTGGTAGCGGTTATCAATATGCGTTGTCCTGGTGGGTAAACATCACCCCCAGAAAGTTACACACTGGCAGCAGGCACAATGGAGAAATAGGGCATGAGCAGCATGATAATCAGCTGACAGTGAGATAAAGACATTCCTGTCAGGGACTTCCATGTGTGTGTGTTAGACATGGCTGCTGGTGCTCTGCTGTGCAGCTACTGTACATAGGAAAACCTTCCATCCCACTCTGTGGTCTACTGGCCACAAAACTGATGCATGGTTGATTTATGCATACAAAAAGTAACATTAATCTCAACAAAATTTACGTCAAAGTACCAAAGCTCTTGACAGGCCCCAATGCAAGTGATTTGTGCTATGTAAATAAAATATATCTGTCTTGCTTTATATATAAGTAAATGGGACTCAGAAAATTTCCTTGCCCAATCAAGAGTGTCTTCTTGGGCCAGCCGATTGAGCACTGGAAGTGCTTCTGTTCAGGACTCCAATGATGAGAGTTCAGGAACAAGCCTGGGTCATGGGGGGCCAGCCAGAGTTAGAGGACTGAGCAGCTGGAGGATGCCATCCTCTTCAGGGAGGGTCAGTTGTCATCCTTGCTGCAATACTGCCACATGGGTAAGCACAGCTGGCAGTTCAGTTGAGGGTGTCATGGGAGAGATGGATGGAGATGGAGGGTTTGATGCAGCAGCACTCTCAGTATACACACATGCCTTAGACCTCCTAGCATGCCTGCATCAGAGGAATGGGAGAAACAATGTAAATGTCCCCACTGCCCAAAGGACAATGGACACCAGTGGACTGAAGAGGACTGGTCCAAGACCTCACAGCTAGCACCTGATGAGGATGACACAGTTGGAGTGGCATATTCCTCTACCCTGCCTGGGGAGGCACATCCAAGGCAACATGGAGGATGGAAGTAAGGCAGCTGATGGAGGGACAGCAGTTCAGCAGAGCCAAGCAACTTAGGATTCCAGAGAGAGTTTGGGTAGGTGTGCAGAGGGTGTAAAACATATGGCTACACCACCCTGAATGTGCTGGATCTCATCTGATCTTGGAAGCTAAGCAAGGATAGGACTGGTTAGTATTCAGATGGGAAACCACCTGAAATACCAGGTGCCATAGGCTTAGAAAGATATGATTAAGTTACCAAACCATTAGGTGGCCTGCACAATGCAGCAGTAGTGTGCTATTACTGCTTGCAATACCAATGATCTGTGTTTGGACACATGCTCAGGACATAGGAAAGCAAACATGGGGAGTAGGATCAAGCGTCATAGCACTGCTTTCCTCCACTGAAGGGATGGTGGGCAGAGCCCAGTGCTTTCCTGGCTGTTAGTAGAAGCTGGGGAAATTCAGCCCAGGCCAACACACAAGGGAGAGGGTGGCAGGCATCGACACATATCACACGGGAGCACATGGTATGAATCATAATGCCATTGCACGCCATGCCTCATAGTGCACAGCAAAGGAAATGCCAGTTGCCAGATGGTACTGGGTGTCCACAGTCCCCGCATCCATCTTGCTAGTCACACAGGCAGAACTTGATTGTTTCATGGTAGGGGTTAGGAATGCTACCAACCCCATCGGGAAGCCCTGGGGAGCACTGCAATGGTAAGTCCTGGTGGATGTCAGGAGATGGGGCTGGAATGGCTGCCAAAGGTGGGGGCCAAGAAGGAGGGAAAAAGTTAACAATCCTTTGGAAAGCATTTACTAAATTTAGACTGCAAAGTTTGATTCAAATGTGTTAAAAGCACATTCTGAGCATAAAACTGAAATAAAAGAAAATTAATTTTATAGTTGTAGGTTAGGTATTATGGATGACTCTGTACACATGATTTGTTGCCCAGAATATGTCCTCCAAAGAAAGAAATGGCTAGGCTAATTCTTCATTGGTCCCAAGGACCTCCATCTAAGCAATTAGCATATTTACTATCTGGAGAAGACCCAATAGTAACCTTAAAATGTATACATTTCTTGAATAAATTTTTAAACATGAAAACAACAGGGGATATCCAGGTAGAAATTTCTGTATATTTACAGAGCCATTCATTCCTTGATTAAGTGTCTGTTTACTTTTCTAAATGCATCCTCTCATTTGTATAAAATACCCATTTCCATTTAGCTACAGTGTTTTAAGGGTTTGTAAACAAGCATATGAAAGTGAATTATTGCTTTCCACATGCCAAGGGACTCTTTCCTACGGATAAGAGATTTACTGTCAAATTGATGGGCTTACCAGTTGCTTTTGCATCATTTCTAATGACTAAATCTCTACTCTTGTCCCAGAGATATTTTGCAGTCTATATGGCAACTTAGATTCAATGCAAAGAAGTGCAATTAATGCACCTGGGAAACAAAACCCAGGAAAAGAGTACACAACAGCAGGGGAGTAACAACAACACAAATGGAAAGGGACCTGGGGTAGTCATATCAGATGACCTAAAGGTGGGTAAGCAATGTGAGAAGTCAGTAAGGAGAGCCAGGGAGATACTGGGATGCATAGAAGGGCATCACAAGTAGAAAAAGGGAAGTGGTTATCCTCTGTACAGACAGTTGGTGAGACCCCATCTGGAGTACTGTGTGCAGTTTTGGAGACCTCATCTTCTCAAGGACATAGACAGGATGGAAGCAGTCCAGAGGAGGCAACTGAAAATGTGCAGGGTCAGCATCAGAAACCATATGAAGAGAGACTGAGAGAGCTTAATATGTATACCCTTGATGAAAGGAGGATGGGGACATGATAGAAACTTTCAAGTACCTCAAGGGAATCAACAAAGTCCAGGAGGGTAGCATCTTTCAGAAAAAGAGATGTGTATAAACAAGGAGGCACAATTTAAAGATAGAGGAGGGATGGCTCAGGGTAATGTGAGGAAATTATTTTCACAAGAGAGTGGTGGATGCATGGAACCACCTTCCTGGGGAGGTTGTTGGGTCTAAAACAGTGGGGAATTCAAACATGCATGGGACAGACATAAGCAATTATAGTGGGGGGTTGCAGAAGTGAATTGGTTGCTTAACTAGAATTTGCAGTTTATCCAGGTAGGGAAATGGGCAGACTGGGTGGGCCAAGTGGTCCTTATCTGCCATCAAAGTCTATGTTTCTATGTAGAACATAATCTGGGCCCAGATCAGAAATAGCCATTTGACATCCCTATGATATTGCTTCTTTCAGTAGGATTAGGATTACCAGTATTTGGATTGTTCCTGGTTTACATGCTTTCTAGTTAGCATTCTCTAATGCATTTCACCATCATAAACTTTTCAAGAAATGGTTAGAGTGACTGTATAAGTCTGAGGTTATTTGCCTATTTTTCAA
This sequence comes from Neoceratodus forsteri, assembly GCA_016271365.2. Classification (NCBI taxonomy): domain Eukaryota; kingdom Metazoa; phylum Chordata; order Ceratodontiformes; family Ceratodontidae; genus Neoceratodus; species Neoceratodus forsteri. The sequence goes on from CM057458.1 coordinate 564,481,322, forward strand.
ATTGAAATGACATAGGTGAATGCTTTTTAATTTGAAAAATTGTTTTGTATTTTCTGCAATAACATCAATATTTATAAGACTGTACTGTGATTGTCTACAATTCTTTGAATATGGAAAATGATGAATTGATTTTTATTGACTTGTTATGGCTGTACAGCTGACCAATAAAATTCACTACTACTACACAGAATTAAAAAAAGTCTCTTCTTAACTTTATAAGGTTCAAGAACCAAGATGCAAAACTGAATGGTTCTTGAACCCTTGAATATACAGTAGGATACTTTAAATTAGCTAAGAGACATTTCTGGACATCCATTGAGGATGTCTTTCTATTCCAACACAGATATGATTTGAATGGGTAGCCTGACTACTGTGGAATAAACAGGGAAAAAGACTGTATAAATAATGGATACACCTGAAAAGTAGCATCACATTCACTGATCAGATCAGTCCCTGAATTTTATTTTCTGTCAATCTATTGGTCATTCTAATTAGGTACGCTATGTTTTCTTATTGAAAACACTAACACATTTTTTAACAAGCACCATTCTTGGTGCAGGAAGACCTGAGGAGGCTGCCTTACTAAATAGAGTCCCTCTTGAGTGTTTACTCTCCTCCATTTTCTGTTTTTCCTCTGGGGGCCACAGTCAAGGATGCACCCTACTGTGGCTGCTGCACCCTCCACCATCCACTGTCTCCCCATGATTTTCCCAGTTGTGACGGCACTCCCACAGCTTTATCCCATGTTGTGGTGTCAGGAGAGGGAGGTTCAACCTCCACCCTGATGTTCATAATCCAGTCCCCTGTTTAGTTTCCTCTGTGACATGACAGGTGGAGGTGTGCCCAGCAGGTGTCATATGCCCTTGCTGTGCCATCTATTTTCTCAAGCTTTTCCTCCTCCCTATCTCCTGGGGCCTCAGCAACTCAGTCGTACATCATGGAGACACATGTGCATGCCAGAACCAGCAGCCCTACTCCACTCACCCTGGCTCTAGTGCCTGGTCCCCATCTGTGCGGTGCCACTCACCAAGCCTCCATTTGGTGGCAGCCAATCACTGGGAAGAACCAACCTCCCCAATTTGGGAGAGGAGAGCTGCTTGTCGTCCATTCAACTCTGCTCCCAGCCCCCGCCAATCTCCAGTGGCTGATCTTGTTCCCAAATTTGGGTCATCAGCGTGAAAGAGGTAAGGCACCAAGCACCTTATCCCTCTGCACCATTGGTCTGGGGTCTCCTTAGTGGTTTTTAAATTTACATTTAACATCCTATGGAAGGGAAGGGATCATAATTTTCCCTGAGGGCTATCTGCTCAATTCCTTCCACTTCCTGATTTGTGATTCCACCCTGCACTTCAACATTTTATGATGCAAGTATAGGGAGAGTTTGTGAGACATTCCATTCAGGTCTGTGAAGCATCATTTTACAAGCTGATTTTTGATTTTAATGTGACTTTTAGTAAAAATCATAGCCAGGTTTCAAATAACAACAGCCTTGCCTTACACCAGTCACTCACAGGTACTACTCTCTTCTTTGCTGATTTGTATGTAGAAACTGTACAGGACTTTATTGGCAGGCTAAATCTGAACAACTTGAACATAAATGCACAACCAAATGAGATCCACATGAAATTTAGTATTTGAAGCTTAGTTTATCATTGAGTGAAACAGAACAGTGATGTGTGAGCCATACAGAAAGCCCACTAGCAGAAATAGCTTATTATAGGCAGATAGTGCCCACTCCCAGACCTTGATCAACAGCATCCCCAATGGTCGGTTCCTTTGCATAAAGATAAACCACACTCAAGAAGAAACTTTCCTGTAGGAAGTGGGATACTGTCAGCCAGGCTCCATCAGAGGGGCTATTCCATGTATTCAGTACAAATAGTAAAAGGAAAAGCAGAGATGACCCCAAGGAGTCTTTATTGATTACTAAAGTAAAATGCAATGAAGAGTTACCAAAACAACTTTGTTATGGATTTCACAAAAGATTATATCCAGTCTAAAGAATAATAAGGAAAGGATGGTTCACCATTTTGACAGACTGTGAGGGTTGAGAACTCTGGTGGGACCAGCTGCCAGGAACCTTTGCAGGGGCACCAGTTTGTTGGATTATCTAACCCAAGTCATTTGTGGACAAAACAAAGAAACAAAATATCAACACACAAGGCTTCTTTGTTTGTCATGGGTATAAAATCTGTAAATTTAGGCATGAAGGCACAACTTTTGTAACCCTTTGTGTTGATAAGGTACAAGTAGACACATAAATTATAAGCATATGTAGTTCTCAGTTACTGAAAGGAGTTACACGGTCTGTGATTTTTTTTTATTTTGGGCCCCTGCTCGGAGCTCAGTCCTGCTCTGCCAACCACCCCATGCTCAGGCCTGCCTCCCTGAGCAGGCTGCTTGGTGGGCACCCTCCCAACAGACACTGGGGTAGGTGAACCCGGCCACCCCTAGGGTCAAGGCCATGGGACAGGACCCCGGAGGACACTGATGGGCAGTGGGGATGGTGGCAGAGCTGGTATCTACACAGGGCTGGCTTTCTTCTGATGCTAAAGCCCCAGAGGTGGGATGTGCAATGATGACTGGTGACCTCCCACCCCATACATGAAGGTGCTGGCCACTGTGGAATACTCAGCCTCTGCCAGGAGTCTGTAGTGCACCACATACTTAGTCCCCCAGAGAAAGAAAGCAGTCCTCCAGACCCTCAATCCTTCTCCCCCAGCCTGCCCTCCAACTCCTGAAACCAGGATGTCAGCACCGCAGATAGATGCCTCACTTCTGCACCTATGGTCTGTAATTTTAAGTACCAGATCAGATAACAAGGAGACAGCCTTCTCAAGAGGCAGACACTGAACCATTAGATTGCTTTGCATGTAGTTGAGGTATGCTGCAATAAAGTGTTGATAAAGATTCTTGTAACAAACCATTTGTTTTGATTACTACAAAACAATACATGGTACCTGGATGGTTTTAGGATTTTGCTGAAAATAAAAGCAGAAACCACAAAGAAGGAACACTCCTGTGGGAAGAAATAGTCCTAGCCTCACAGTGATACAAGTTCCAGTGGATGCAGCTTTCCTTAGCTGGTCTTACTGATATGGAAGTCTGCTGAAATGGAGCAGCTAAGACCACCACCACCAGAGATCAGGTTTGTAGGCAATTTAGAAGAAACATGGAAATGCTTTAAGCAATGTTTTAACCTCTGTTTACAAAGAAATGGGGCAGACATAAAGAAGGGACCACAAAAGTAGCTTTATTACTGGCTGTAGCAGCCTCAGAAGCTGTAGACAATATATAGTACTTTCAATTGTTCACGGAGGGCAGGCAGGATTATGACACTGTGATGCAGCAGTTTGAAGCATACTGTGCCCTGGAAAATGAGACTTATGAATGATAGTATTTAGATTCCAATGCAAAAGGAACAAAACAATAGAAGAATTTGTTACTAATTTGAAAATTAAAACACAATCCTATCATTTTGGCACTCTTTGCAATTCTTTGATCCAAGACCAAATTGTTATGGGCTGTTTGATGAAAAGTCAATGAATGTCTACTAAGTGACTGTGAACGAACCATGGAAAAATCCATCCAGTTTTGTCAACCTGTTGAGCAAACTCATTTGCAAGTGAAAGTCCTCACCGGAGCAAAAGACACAAATGACAACTTGAAGTTGCTGCAGTGCAAACTGCAAAGAAAGAACCCAATGGTCCCCTATGATTTTCACAAAGTAAGAGGTATGACAAAAAGAGACAGGAAGAGCTACAACCATACAAAGAAAGGGTGCAAGTAAACTCTTCTGCAATGATGATAAACAACATCCATACAGAAATAGTCCCAGCTATGGCCAACAGTGCAGATCCTGTGGACAACTTAATCACTTGCAAGATGCTGCAGGCAGAGAAATGCAGTGCATGCAGTCACTGAAATGGAAGACTCAAACAGTGAAAATGAACTCTTTATAGGGGCTCTAGATAAGCAAGGCATCTCACAGAAAAATGAATGGATGATTCAAATAGATACTAATGGTTTGAAGGATCTCTACATGATTGACATGACTGCTGAAACAGGTGTACTCAGCTCAATTCTGGTATAGAATACCAAACAAATCACAGATAAGGAAGAATACTACTGTTTTAAAGGCATATAATGGACTAACTATACCCACCATATGGTACTGTGCAGTGAATCTACAGCACAAAGGCAAGGTCAGTAAACACAAGTTTGTAACTGTTACAGGGGTCAGGAAGCTAATTCTGGGGCCAGACACCAGCCAGAATTTGGGTCTGATAGAAAATGTTTTGCAATAGAAAATGACATGCCTCTCACTGATAATATTATGCCTGAATGCAGTGATGCTTTTAAGGGACTGGGCAAGTTGCCCATAACACACCACATCACAGTGGATGAGAATGCAGTCCCAGTAATTCATGCTGCATAAAGGGTACCTGTAGCTCTGAGACACAGGCTGAGCAACAAATTGAAATGTTTAATAGATATGGATGTATAGAAAAGGTAGAGAACCAACACTTGTTCACCCTTGGTGATCATTGAGAAAAAGATGGATCACTATGCTGTGTTTGGACCCAAAAGAGTTGAATTAATGCATGCATAAAAAGAAAACATTTCTGTATTCCACTAGACATGAAATCCTGGATGAAATGGTAGAGCCCAAGCATTTTTCAATATTTGATGCCTCCTCAGGATTCTGGCAAACACTGCTAATGCTGGAAAGTGCATGCTTATGAACTTTTAGCACTTCATATGGGAGACACTGTTTTAAAACACTACCATTTGCAGTCTGCTCAGCATCAGAAATCTTTCACAGAGCAATGCAGCAACTGTTAGATAGCATTGAAGTGGTTACAATTTACATTGATGACATACTTATTTGGGGTTCTACAGCAAAGGAACATGACTCCAGGTTGAAAAAGTACTACAAGTTGCCAGGAAACCAACCTTAAGTTAAACAGAGAAAATGTCAGATAAGAAAGATTGAAATTCGTTTTGAATTCAAAGAAATAAAAAGACTTTTGACTACATCACCTACCTTGCAAGATTTTGATAATACTTGTCAGACAAAAGTTTCCATGGATGCCTCAAAGGATGGCATGTGAGCAGTATTGTTACAACTAAGAAATAGCAGCTGGAGACCTATTGCATATGCCTCCATAGCCTTTACAAAACAGAATACAAATATGCTCAAATAGAAAAGGAAATGGTGGCCATAGCCTTTGGATGTGATGCAATTCATAATTACATTTATGGAACCCTCTTTCTGATAGAAACAGATCAAAACCACTGATCACTGTTTCAAAAAGAGATTTAAGGCAGGCACCACCACAGATTCAAAGACTTTTGATCAGACTACAGAAATATGATTATAAGATGGAATATACACAGGAAACTATCTGATTGTAGCTGATGCTTTGTCAAGAACATGGGATGGCTCACAGGACCAATGATCAAAGCATGGACACAGAAGTGAATATTCACATAAGCAGAATAAAACTTCTGGAGCTGTCTCAGCACAGATGTGGAAAGCATTGCTGACTTCAACAGCAGCAGATGAAAAGTTATATGCAGAAGTATCAACAATGCAAAATGGATGGAAAGGACAGTACATTTCACACAGTTATATGTACCACTTCAGGTTGAATTATCTATGGTAGACGGAGTATTTAAAGGTGCAGAATTGTAGTTCCTAGTACCCTAAGAAGGAAATGCTACAAAAAATCCATGAAGGACATATGCATATTGAAAAATGTAAACACGGAGTCAGACAGGTAGTGTACTGGTCAGGGATAACTAAGAATGTGGAAAATACTGTTTTGGCCTGTTGTACATGTCAGAAACACAGGTCTGGACAGCAGTGAGAACCTTTAATTTCAGACTCTGAAAATGCCAATGTTTGGGAAAAAGTTAGAGGCAGATTTGTTTACGTTAGAAGGTAGAAAGTAAATGGTAGTGATTGATGCATTCTCCTGTCACCTAGAAGTTGTGAAGCTTAAGGCACCCACATCAAGTCAAATTATACAAGAGATTTGCAAGATTTGGAATACCAAAGATTGTAAAGACTGATAACAGACCTCAATTTGCAAGTGCAGAATTTAAAGCCTTTGCAAAGTCCAACAGTTTCAATCATATCACTTCTAGTCCCACATATCCACAAGGAAATGGGTTGGCTGAATGTGGAGTCAAGATCATAAAACTCTATTAAAAAGGCTTGAGAGGAAAACACAGACCCATCCATTGCATTATTGAATTACAGAGCAACACCATCAGAATGTAGCAAATCCCCAGCTGAATTGTTCATGGGACATCAGATTCATACCTGATCACCTCAGATAAAACTTGAAGGTTACACTGACAATAAAAGTATACTGAAAAAACGACTATGCAATATAAGAAACTGTGATACCTATAAAAACAGCAAGTATAATAGGCCTTTGCAATCTGGAGAAACAGAATGAGAAGTGAGGGCTGCTGAGAAGAGCTAGCAAGAGTTCAAAGACTTGTGGCTACACGATCCTATTTGGTGCTTACTGAACATGGTCAACTGATAAGAAAAACAGGAGACATTTGATGCCAGTGCCAACACCATACTGAACTGATGCCTGGTGCTCAGCTGTCTAATGAAACTGTCAGTCATGAGAGCCCTGAACAATGGGGCAGGTTGTGATGTGGTAGGCTAATAAAAAGCCAATGAGACTTATTAGCATGTTAACATATAAAATGGTAGCATGTGTTTCAAATCAAAAGATTTATTGAACCATTTTAAAATATGCAATGATAGTACATGTTTCTTATGGGGAAAAACAGTTGTAGTACATGTTTCTTATAAGAAGGAAACAGCTGTAGCTAGAATGAAGTAAGAGGGCTTCATGCTAATCTTTTTTTTTTTTACTAAACAGGATGTGTTGCTAAGGTACAAACAGAGATATAAATTGTAACTGCATGCAGATCTCATTTACAGGAAGAGATCCAGAAACAAATAGTTTGATACCTTTTATTGGACCAACATAGATGTTACAACAAAAGAACAAAGTGACCAACCAGGTCCTTCTTCAGAAGCTTTATGACAGTTACTTAGAAAATCCCATACAATTAAGACCCAGATAATGCATAAAAACAGAAATAATTCTCATTGGTTTAAGATATTCATTTGAAACATAGCAGAAGATATTACGTCAGAGAAGCTAATTAGCACCAGTATGCTTTTAGCTGAGAAGCCCCTGAAGGTTAAGGTTATCAAGAAATAGCAACAAGCAAATAGTACACATAACAACGTCGCTTCAATGCTAAACCATATGTTCAAACTATGGGAACAACAATGGGCACCAGGATTGCTCCACAGTATGCTAATCTTTTATGGTGAATTTGGAGGAGGACTTTTAAAGCACTGTACACATAAACCACTCTCTTATTTCTGTTATGTTGATGATTTGTTTATAGTTTGGACAGAGGGCACTGACACACTTAAGGATTTTCATCAGGAACTTAATAACCTCCATCCAGCCATAAAGCTTTCCGTGGAATATTCTGCCATTAGTGTAAATGTTCTGGATACCACTGTCACTATCAAGGATGGAACCCTACATACCTGTATTTACATGAAACCAACAGACAGACAGAGATACTTACACAGGAAAAATAATCACCTGAGTCACACAAAAAATCTGTCATGTATAGTCAAGCACTTGGTATCACTGCCTCTGTTCAAATGAGGAAGACAGAAACACACATTTAATGATATTAAAAACACCTTTACTGAGCAGGGACACTCATCCAGAGAAATTGACAGAGCAGTGGAAAGTGCAACACAGGTACTGAAGAGAACAACTACTACAATATAAGGAAAGGATCACTACCAACAGAATACCCTTAGTAGTCAGGTATCATCTCGATCTTGAACTTACGTAAGTATATTAAGGACCTCCACCCAATAATTAATGAGGATGAAACTCTTAATTGTATTTTTCAAGAACTACCACTATCTTTTAAACAACCACCTAATTTAGCCAACCTGATTATTAGGAGTCAGCTTGAACCAGAACAGAATATCATGACATCATATGTTACACGACTCTGTGATCAACAAGGATCTAAGACTTGTAAGCTCATTTCCACTTCAGATTGTGTGGTTACATTACAAAACAGACAATTCAGGATACAAGGAAATGTACATGTACATCAAGTAATGTTGTCTATTTCATTCAATGCAAGAAATGTCCTCACACGGGTTATGTGGGGAGACAAAGCAACAACTCTGCACTAGAATGAATTCACACTGGCATTCTATTAATATGAAGATGACTGACAAACCTGTGGCATAACACTTCTCCCAGAATTGCCACTCAATCTCAGATATGGCTGTGATGGTCTCTAAAGGACATTTCAACAGTGCCCAACAGAGACGGACTTCTGAAATTAAACTTATTGGCAGAAGACACCAGGAGAAAGGACTGCTGTGTGACTGAACTTCTCTGCTGGGACTAAAGTAGAAGAACTTTTGTACTTGGACCTTTAATTTAGGGTAAAAAACTAACATACAAAAAAAAAGTGTGTGTTTGGGTTAACTGAACTGAATGGGTATCTGAAGAGTTATCAAGGTGTAAATCTCAGGTGACTGAAAGTACTTAACTGCTGTGAGGTTTAAATTACTTGTAGAAAGATCTGGTAAGTAGGGGTGGCTTAGCTAGAAGGAAGCTACATTTAAAGACTGCCTTAAAAGATTCTGCTAATAGCTTGGCAGAAGACACCAGGAAAAGGACTGCTGTGTGACTGAACTTCTCTGCTGGGACTAAAGTAGAAGAACTTTTGTACTTGGACCTTTAATTTAGGGTAAAAACCACATACAAAAAAAAAAGTGTGTGTTTGGGTTAACTGAACTGAATGGGTATCTGAAGAGTTATCTAGGTGTAAATCTCAGGTGACTGAAAGGACTTAACTGCTGTGAGGTTTAAATTACTTGTAGAAAGATCTGGTAAGTAGGGAGTGGCTTAGCTAGAAGGAAGCTACATTTAAAGACTGCCTTAGAAAGATTCTGCTAATAGCTTGGCAGAAGACACCAGGAGAAAGGACTGCTGTGTGACTGAACTTCTCTGCTGGGACTATATTGCCCTCCTTCCCTCCCCACCCAAAGCTAGTTCTATTTTTATAGGCACAAGATTTGACTGACAACAGAACTTCCTGTTTAGGGCAGGAAGTGAGTGATCACAGAACCACCAAGACCCACATCCTAGAAGGGCAAGAGTAGCCTCCAGCCCCTCTAGCTGCTGGAGGTCTGCCTCCTGAGCAAGTAAGTGGTCTACTGAGAAATATAGGATATTCTTGTCTCAGAACAGGACAATCAGGAGCTTAAAGGGCACACAGGCAGAAAGTAAGGAGAGAGAAAAAAACAGAAGAAAGAGTAAGGATTGCAAACAGTTAAGGGCCAGAAATAAGACATGATTGGAGTGGTGCAGTGCAGTGGCTGTGGAGCAGCAGTCTTCGGAAATGTTCTGGAGGATGCAGTGTTGTCCCATCTGCAGGCATCTCTCTGGGCTGAGGAGGAAGTTGCTCATCTCCAGGCTGAGTTGGCCAGGATTTGTGGGACCTCCTCTTCCATCCAGGGACCACCAGTGCCACTGCCGTTGCCTCAGAGGTTGCCAAGAAAGAGGAGTGGTTGGACCACAGTGGGCTCAGGGAGGGTGAGGGTGGTGTAACAGAGGTGCATCCCTCAGTTGTCCTCTCACAATTCCTATGCCATTCTGGCAAAGTGTGGTTCCTCTATGGAGGCACCACAGTGGAGACCAAGGAGGATGCTGGGAACCTCCACAAAGGAGACCCACAGGAGGGTGGCAGGGACCCTGCAGGAAGGAAACAACTCCTGGTGGGGACTCCATTGTTAGGAAGGTAGAACTGGGGAGGAAGGGTAGAGGGAGGTAAGGTTCTGCCTGGTGCCATGGCTTGAGGGACAGGGACCGAATCCTCAGGATTGCCAGAGCAGCTGCACAGGAGGGAGCTGGATGTCATTGTCCACCTAGGGACAAATGACCTGGCTAAGAAAGGATTAGAGAAGTGCAGGAATAGTTTGTGGAATGGGGAGGGGCCTTAGTCAAGTAGCATGCAGGTAACCTTCTCGGAGGTGCTACCCATCTATGGCATAGGAGAGGCTAGGGTGTTCCGCATCATGGGATTCAATCAGTGGTTGAAAAACTGGTGGAGCTCAGGGATTTGCTTCATTGGGGACTAGGGGTCCACCTGGAGTGATGCAAGCCTATACTGGCATGATGGGCTGCATCTGTCTGGGAGGGAACCAGGATCCTAGGTGATAGGTTTAAATGCTTCATTGGCAAGCTTTTAAACTAGGCAAGGGGAGGCACTGGAAAGGAGCAGGAAAATCCTAGCCCCCAAATAATCACGGTAGTAAGTGCAGCAAACACCAACATAGAGGTGTCGAAGGGAGAAGGGCAGGGGTAAATGGAGAAAGTGACAAAGGCAAGAAGGACAGGGATGGGGCAAAAGGGAGTAAGGCCATCAGGAAATGGAGGTAATGAGTACCAATGCCCGTAGTCTGGGCAACAAGCTCCCTGAGCTGATGGCCTTAATGGAAGAAGAGTTGCTGGATATCAATAGCAGTCACAGAACATGGTACAGAGAACCATGACTGGGATGTTAACATACCAGGGTACATAACCTACAGGAGAGACAGGCAGGGGAGAAGAGGGGAGGTAGCTCTCTATGTAAAGGGAAGGGATAAAAGCAACTGAACAAAAGAGTAAACAGGGAGGAGAGGAGGCACTGTGGGTCACCTTGGAGACTGGAAGAGGCACCACAATCCGCACAGGGGTTGTGTACAGACCCCATGTCAGGGAAGGAATGGACAAGGATATGATAGAAGGCATTCTTAGAATGGCAGAGAAGGAGATACTGTTCATGGGAGACCTGAATATGCCAGATGTTAACTAGACACATTGCTGCAGCCACATCCGAGCAGGCCATTCTTGATGCCTACAGGTGGCAGGCATTAGACAGCTAGTTTGGAACCCACTCGTGAGGGAGCAATCTTAGACCTCCCATACTCTCAAGCGGGGGCAGTGAGAGGATCTCAGATCTAGAAGTGGTTGCCATCTGGGGACAAGTGACCATCAAACAGTGTGGTTCACGTTAAACTCAAGCACAGAGTCAAGCCATACAAAAGTGAGGTACTGGACTTTAGGGGGGCTGACTTTGGCAAGATGGGAGAGTGCCTCAGAAAAGCACTAGCAAACAGGCTAGAAGGAGGTGTGGAGCAACCATCACAGAGCAACAAGCCTTTGTGTGAAGCAAATAAACAAATCAAAATGAAAGAAAAGCCACTATGGTTGTCAAAGAGGTGGCTGTGAAAGTCAGGAAGAAAAGATAGCATTCGGAGTATAAGGAAACACAGAAGGAGCAGGACAGAGAGCTGTACCAGTTAAGGCAGAAGGAAGCAGGGGGGAAGTCAGAATAGCAAAGGCCCAAACTGAGGAAAAGATAGCCAACTCAGTTAAGAAGGGGATGAAAACCTTTATAGGTACATCAGCAGTAGAAAGACAAAGGAGGGATAGTGAGGCTGAATAGAATGGCGGTGGGTGGGCAGAGGGGACAGTGAAAAAGCAGGAATACTGAATGAATATTTCTGCTCAGTATTCACAAAGAGGAGGGGAAGTGCCTAATCCAATTAACAGAAGCACTCTTGATAGAGGTCGATCCCAGTCCTTTCACAGAAGAAAGGGTTCTGCAAGAACTCTAAAACTGAAGGTGGACAAAGCAATGGATCCTGATGGAATTCACCCCAGAATTCTAAAAGAATTAAGGAGGAACTAGTGAAACCACTGGCAACTCTTTTTAATAAATCATGGGAGGATGGTGTGGTACCGAGGACTGGAGGAAGGTGGATGTGATTCCCTTCACAAAAGTGGGACCAAGACAGAGCAGGAAACTACAGAGCTGTCAGTCTGACCTCTGTGGTAGGGAAAGTGATGGAGTCACTTCTGAAGGAAAGAATAGTTGAGTACCGAGGCCAGTGGAGTACAGGACCCAAGGCAGCATGGGTTCACAGCAGGAAGGTCATGTCAGATGAATCTATTAGATTTCTTTGATTGGGTGACCAAAGTAGTAGACCAGGGAGGGGCTGTGGACATGGCCTACCTAGACTTTAGCAAGGCATTTGACACAGTCCCACAAAAGATTAATAGTCAAATTAACCAGCCTGGGAGTGGGACCCAGGGTGCTAGCCTGGGTAAAACATTGGCTGGACAACAGGACACAGAAGGTAATTGTAAATGGAGTCCACTCTGAAGAAAGGGGGTTACTAGTGGGGTACCGAGGTTCAGTATTGGGTCAGTCCTTTTAATGTCTTCATCAGTGACATTGCAGAGGGACTGGAAGGAAAAGTATGCATTTTGCAGATGACAAAAGATCTGCAACAGGGTTGATACACAAGGAGGCATGGAAAGGATGAAAGGGACTTGGCAAGGTTGGAGGAATGGTCAGAAGTATGGCAGCTAAGATTCAATGCAAAGAAGTGCAAAATAATGCACCTGGGAAACAAGAACCCAGGGAAGAATACACAATGGGTGGGAGGTAGTAACAACAACAAAAAGGAAAGGACCTGGGGTAATCATATCAGATGACCTTAAGGTTAGCAAGCAATGTGAGAAGGCAGTAGGGAGGGTTGGGGGTATACTGGGATGTATAGGAGAGGCATCATCAGCAGAAAACAGGAAGTTGTTATCCCTCTGTACAGACAGTTGGTGAGACCCCATCTGGAGTACTGTGTCCAGTTCTGGAGACCCCATCTCCGCAAGGACACAGACAGGATAGAGGCAGTCAGAGGAGGGCAACTAAAATGGTGCAGGGTCTGAAAGAGAAGCCGCATGAGGAGAGACTAAAGGAGCTTAATATGTATACCCTTGAGGAAAGAAGGAGAGGGGACATGATAGAAACTTTTAAGTACCTCAGTGGAATCAACAAAGTCCAAGAGGGTAGCATCTTTCAGAAAAGAGACTTGCAGAACAAGGGACACAATTTAAAGATAGAAGGAGGCGGTTCAGGGTGAATGTGAGGAAGTATTACTCACAGATAGGGTAGTGGATGCATGGAACAGCTTCCTGAGGAGATTGTGGGGTCTAAAACTGTGGGAGAATTCAAGAATGCATGGGACAGACATAAGGCAATTATTGTGGGGGTAGGAAGAAATAGGCTGTTGGTTAACTAGGATCTACGGCTCTATCACTTGGAGAGGAAATGGGCGGACTGGATGGCCCTAGTGGTCCTTATCTGCCATCAAAGTCTATGTTTCTATGTTTCTATGTTTCTCAATATGGTGGAGGATGGAATGAGCATTAATGTAGGGTATATGACACATTATTCACTTAAACTTACACAGACCTTTACTTCAAAGGATGGACATAAATACTTTAGTTCTACAGTGAGCCTGTGATTTTTATTTCTATACTTATAGAGACCCCTTTATCAGGTTAATCTACATGTTGGCTTCTCACCTTAGCACTGAGTATGTGTGTGTGTGAATGTGTGTGTATGTACAGTATGTGGGGAGTGTGGCATGGGGCAATTTTGTATGTGGGTGTTGGGTGTTTTTGTGGGTATAATGGGTGGTTGAGTGTGGTGATATTGAGGTAGGCTTTTATTCAGGCAGAAGACATAATGGTGTTACAGTGGCTAGGACTCTTAGTTCTCATATATAGTGAACATTTACTTCCTTCTACTAGTTGTCAGTGGTTGGATTGTCACATTTTAAATTCTGTACATATTAAGATGCATATGTTATTTACTTGGGGATTCATGAAAGGTTTAATTCCTTCAGGTAAATATTGCAAAGATTGGTGTGAATGATGATGTATTAGGACTCTTGTACATAATTCTCATTCCTACTACTAGTGATCTTTCCCAGGGAAGGGGGCCTGGGGATTTTATTCTTATGAGTTTTTATTCGGATTCCTTAGACTAATTCTGTATATTTTATTTATTTATTTAGCTTTTGTTAACCAGGTAAATACACTAGACAAGAAATTTGCCTATTTTCAGGCATGATCCGGGAGAGTACAGGAAATACAGTTCAACTACATAGGACAACATAATACAGATACAATCAGGTTACAGATTCAGGAAAAGCATTACATGTTCAAAATAGGAACACACAGTAGAACATGTCTATAGAGATACAAGCAGTGCAATTTATACAGTTAGTGGTGCAATAAATACATTATTTACAACTATTGGAGCCCTGAGGGTGGAGCACAGTCAGGGTCATGCCCAGATTTTAGGATGGGGCATTATATGCAAAGTCAAACCTAAGCGATCCGGCAGGTCAAGTAGAAAGTAGGGAACAGTGCCGGGGTCAGGTGCAATTAAGAGGCTTGGTACAACCACACACCAAGGAGAGCTTAAGGTGATTCCATAGGAGGATCTGAGCCATGCCTGTGAGGGGAGGAGCGGACCTGGACGGGAAGTGAGTTCCACAACCTGGGTGCACATGAGGCAAAATCTCTGTCTCCCATTTGTGTGTGGTGGCAGGTATTTTAAGGACAGCATGGCCCAGGGACCTAGGGAATAGTGAGAGAGGCAGCGGCACAAGGGAGATCCACCAGCCCAGAGGGGTGCCAGTGCAAAGAACCTTGCCCGTGAAGCACCCCAGGACAAAGTCTAAGTAATTAGATGGAAGAGCCAGTTCAGCTTGCTGTACAGGTCACAGTGATGAGTAAGGTGAGGGAAGCAAGAGCAAAACAGCAAATATTGTTATAGGAGATGGACCACCTACTAAGGTGTGCTTTGAAGTGCGAGCAAACAGAAGGAGCCCATAGCAGGCGGAGAGAGGAGCACCTCGAGCCAGTGCCAGATGTGCTATAGGGGTGAGGTTTCTCTTTCTGCTCTGTAAGCCATACCCACTTTGTAGTTAACAGCTTTGCATACATTCTGGATATGATGCCCAAGGTCAAGCTGTGGGTGAGTGTCACTCCAAGGTATTTGAAGGTGCCAGTGACATGGACTGGAGCACCATCAATTCCAGTTATACACAAAGGGACAGGGAGGCCTTGATCTTAGCCAGGGACCCAAACAGCATAGCTTGAGTTTTTTAAGATTGAGAACCAGCTTGTGGGATGAAATCCAGGATTGGATGCTCCTGAAATCCTCACTCAATTGGTGGTTAATGACCCCATGTCCCAAGAATGAGTAAGGATGACCAGCTCATCTGCATACAGGATGGATCTGCAGTGGACAGTGGAAGCAGGTAAGGTATTGACAAAAATGGAGAAGAGCAGAGGCCCCAGTACTGAACCCTGGGGACTCCTGTGGATACGATAGTGGTGCCCGACAGCACCTTACTGTATTTGACCAGCTGCTGTCTACCTTGTAGGTAGTTGGAGAACCAGTGGAGAATGGAGGGGAGGCCAAAGGACCTAAGCTGAGAGCAAAGCAGGGTATGGTCCACAAGGTCAAAGGTTGGATAGGTCTATGAAGACAGCACCAGAGAGTTTACCCTGGTCCATAGCTGTTCTGATTCTGGAGGAGACTGAGACTAGGGCAGAGGATGTACTATACCCTTTCCAAAAGCCATGCTGCACTGGAGATGGCAGCTCATCATACTGCATATACTCTGAGAGTTGCACAGCCACCACTTTCTCAAGTAGTTTACTCGCAGACAATATGGCTATTGGACAATAGTTGTCTAGTATTTTAGGGTTGCCCTGCTTTAGAACAGGGACCTCCTAGACACCTTCCATATATCTGGAATAATCCCAGATGTTAGGGACAAGTTGAAAATATGGGCCAATGGGAGGCAATGAAGAAGGCACCAAAATGGAGGAGCTTAGGTTCCATACCATCATGGCCAGCACTGAAAAGGGGAGAGTCAGAGATCAATCTCTGTATCTCTTGTGCCATCACAGCCTTAAAGTAGAAGAACAAGCAGTAGACAGAGGCCAATGATGGGGTAGTATCCAGGTCACAACTAACACCTCCACTAGGGGGCATGGAGAGGTAAATGCAGACAAGTCAGAGAAATGAGTTAAATGCATTTGCGATGGTAAGAGGATTGTTGCAGCTAGAACCATTGATGAGTATGGTGGTCTCACACTAGGAGGAACCACTTACAATGTTTCTAATGTTCCTCCAGAAACTCCTGGGGTCCTTAGCTGAATTCAGCAGTGCAGCTTTGCAGAATTCACTTTCAGCAGTACGTATGGCTTTTACACTCACTTCTGAGCCTCCTGTACTGCTGAAATATGGTCTGGTCCATCGTGATGTTAAACTTGGCCCAGCACTTGTCTCTGATCTTCATGAGGGCAAGGAGGCTCCCATGCAACCACTTGGTAGCAGATCCCTAACCCTCCTCCTAATGAGGGGCATGCTTATCCTGCAGTGACCCAAGGCACTGAGAAAGTGACCAACTGCTGTGGAGGTCCTGGGCATTCCACACCTCAGTCCAGTCAGTATGCAGGAGATCATCATAAAATGAACTGAGGTCAAACCTGGAGAAGTCCCTAACCTGAATATTTTATGAGGATTTTCAGGAGGAATCTTCCATATAGCAGTACAGTGGGAGTGGTCAGAGATGGAGTCAGGAAGGATACCCGATGAGCTAATCCTCTCGGGCCTGTTGGACAAGACACAATCCAGGAGTGACCATGAACCTCCAGTGGATGACTACTTTGTTGGTTCCATGATGAGTTGAGACAGTGAGAGCCCAGCAAGCAAAGGCTCATATGACTTTATATTCCCACCAAGCCAGTTTAAGTTTAGATCACCCAGGATCATTAGCTCATTATGCCCAGTCAATGAACCAACGGAATCAAGGTGGTGGGGCACCCGATGTACCCCATTGGGGAATTATACGTACATATAATGTGTAACTTCTTTGTTTTCCCAAGTAGCAGTACTGTGTGTAGTATTTCACAGGAGACTGCAGTGGCTGTTGGCAGGACAGAACTGACAGGTTGAGGTGGTTCCTGTAGTAGACCAGTATGTCACCCCCTTTTTTCCCCTGCCAGTCCAGTCTAACAAGATCATAGCCTGGAAGCACACATGCCGAGTCCAGGATTGATGGTTTCAGCCAGGTTTCAGTTATGCCAAGGATGTCAGGCCTATAATGAGTTACCCAAGCAGGAAGTTCAGTCAGGTTAGGCAGGACACTATGGATATTTAGGTGGGCTATTTTAGCCCTTTGTCAGACATCCAGCCCTCTGGTGAGGATGAGGCTTGATAGGGAGGACCAGGGTTGGGCTTGATGTCTCCTGCCAGGACAAGGGTCACCAGTAGGGCCAAAGGAGATGCTTTGGGAGGCATCGCTTGCAAGTGGCTTGCAGCCAAATCGCCTAACCATAGTGACAGGACCCAGGAAGCATCTGAGATCAAGACGGCAGATAGTCGGGAGGCTGTCTAGCATAGGCTATTAAGTTGGAGAAGGTGAAGTCGACTCCCCCATGCTAGTCGTATGGCCCAGGGCCCTCCCAGGAGGAGTGCTGACACCAATAGGCAGAGGAGCAGCACAGCAATCAGACCAATGGTGAGGAACATATGAATAAGATGTGCATAGCCCGCTTAGGAGAGGCTCAAGGACCCCATGCCAGTGCCAGAGATTAGTCCAAGGTCAAGCAAAGGCGGTGGTTAAGGGGACCCGGGAGAGGGATCAGATGCACTGACTCACTGGCCCCCTAGAACTATGCAAGGGCAACTAAGAGGTGACCGACCAACAGCCTTACCACCAGTCAGTGAAGAGCACTCCCTTAAGTGAGAACATCATTGCAGCTAGTAGAACTCCCTCCCTTATGTAAGAACACAGCTACAGCCCCAATTGAGGAGTTCCAAGCTCCTCAAGAGGATCCTCAACTGTGGCCAAGTAGCAGGGACCATATCACAAAAACGATAAGCAACTGTACCAGGAAAGGGATGCTGAAGTAAATCAAGCAGGCAGTAGTTATATGAGCAGTTATCGAAGCCAGTACACAAAATTAACAATGAAACCACACCACTCTGGGTGAGATCAGCTAGGCTGAGGCCTGGGAAGGACAGCAATGGTTAGAACACACTGTAAGCCCAAAGTATAGACAAATCACAAAAGACAGGTCATACAGTATGCCCCACAGTATAGGCTGCAGTATAGATCATCCATGGGAGGCGGACCAACAACAGCTCAAGCAGGACTATGCAAGGGTATGTCACTGGAAGTAAGCTATGTGCAAGTTAGCCCCCAGGATATGCACAGGTTAACCCCCAGGATAGGGACTGGGAATCAAGATGGGTGAATACAGATTGTGCAGCCTCAGCCTACCACCCCACTTATGGGCAGAGGTAGCATGGCAGCAAAATCAGAGATAGACTGAGGCAGGGCAGAAAGTAAATCACACCTCTAAGTATGAATTTCAGATGGGGTGTGGCCAGAGAGCATTTAAGGGGAGAGAAAGGGGCGGTTGGGTTGGAAAAATTACCCTTGATTCTCCGGGTCCACCAATGCAGCAACACAGGAGGTAACAATTTAAATCAGCAGACTTTATAGTTCATAGTAGATTTTGGTCCAAAACGATCACTCAGCAGCCACTGCGGAAAGAAGAGGATGGTTCCCTCTCAAGCTAACAGGTCCTGGTCATCACGGTCAAGCTCCTGCTAGAAAGCAGGGGAAGAGACTTAAAGCAGTCGTGGGGAGGCTCACCCAGTCAGTGACTGAGAACCAGCTCCCTCAACCCCACTCGTGACAGAGAGTCCAAAGGGTTGTGGGGTGGGGTTACCCACTTACAGAGGAATTCCTCACCACCCCTGAGCAGAAGCAGCAAACAGTCCAATGTGAGCTGTGGGCTCTGGATCAGATTGATAAGGACACTGATCCAGCAGCATCACGGCTTGGGTACCAATCAGGCGCTGGCAGGAATTTAAATATTGGCACTCAAAAGTCCTGATAACAAAGGACATTACAGCAAGCCAGGCACCTCAGCCAAATTGTCACTTGATTCTCTGAGTCCACCGATGCAGCAACACAGGAGGTAACAATTTAAATCAGCAGACTTTATAGTTCATAATAGATTTTGGTCCAAAAAGATCACTTAGCAGCCCCTGCACAAAAGCAGGGGAGAGTTCCCTCTCAAGCTAACAGGTCCTGAGTCGTCATGGTCGAGGCTCCTGCTGGAAAGCAGGGAAGAGACTTAAAGTAGTCGCAGGGAAGCTCACCCGGTCAGTGACTGAGAACCGGCGCTCAACCCCACTCGCGACAGAGACTCCAAGGGTTGTGGGGTAGGGTTGCCCACTTGCAGAGGGAATTCCTCACCACCCTGAGCAGCAGCAGCAAACAGTCCAATGTTTGTTATACACTGACACTGTACTGAAATCTGTACATATCAGGCTCATGGTCTCAATTTCTTGGAGGTCCTTGACAAGTAGTTTTTTTTTATTCTGGCACTTATATTTACGATTGATATTATCATGTATTAAATCCTGTTACAACACTGAAGGCCTTAATGTTTATGGAATGTATTAACTGGTAGAGAGTACAGCTGGGAAAATGTCTCAAGCTGAGTTATATATTACATTTTGTGTGAAACATTTGCTCACTTTGAGTAAACTTCATTTTAAACCTTCTGTATGTCATATTAATTTTGGGACTTATTTTTAACTTGCAATTAGGCCTCATTTTAGCATGTATTTATTGTCCACAGGTTTGCCTTTCATTGATTGTGTTCTTTAAAACACAAAGACATTTGCAATTAAAGTTGTAAGCTCCTCATCTTACATGTATTTAAGGAGAATAAGATCCTAAGGTTTTGTTATCAGTAGACTGTTTTCTTGAAACATACTGAGATATTTTAAAATTTATGTGAGGAGATCTCTCTGCTTGTTGCTATTTCTTGATAACCTTTGACCTTCAGGGGCTTCTCAGCTAAAAGCATACTGGTGTTAATTAGCTTCTCTGGCGTAATCGTCTGTTATGTTTCAAATTAATATGTTAATCCAATGAGAATTATTTCTGTTTTAATGCATTATCTGGGTGTTAATAGTGTGGGATTTTCTAAATAACTGTCATAAAGCTTCTGAAGAATGACTTGGTTAGTCCAAAAGCTAGAATACTTTGTTCTTTTGTTGTAACATCTATGTTGGTCCAATAAAAGGTATCAAACCATTTGCTTCTGGATCTGTTCTTATTAGGCCCAATATGGCAACTACACTATTTGTTTGTCATTTACAGAAAGGAGTTACATTGTCTGTGATTTTAAGTATCAGATCAGATAACAAGGAGACAGCCTGCTTGAGAGGCAGACACTGAACCATTAGATTGTTTTGCATGTACTGTAGTTGAGGTATGCTGCAATAAAGCATTGCTAAGGGTTCTAATTAACCTTTGTTTTGATTACTCCAAAATAAGACAACCTTGACTGGAGAGAAAAAGTGAATTAATGCAGTATGTAACATACATATGTAACAGAAGCCTGCACCAAGACACAGAGTAAGAGAATCAGAGCAAGAAAACCATGCTGGTTGAACAGCGAGTTAGTGGAGGTGGTGAGAACAAAACAAGAGGTACACCAGAGGTATAGAAGGATGGGAAAGGAAGTGGACAGGAGGAGTATGCAAGATGGTCCAGGAGATGACCAGAAAAGTGAGAGAAGCCAAGGCCCAGAGGGAGCTAAGATTAGAGAAGGGAATTAATGGAGGGAGAAGGAATTTTTCAGATACATCAGGGAGAAAAGGAAGTGCAAGGAGACAATAGTGAGGATAAAAGGGGTGAGGTGGATGGAAAAGAGTGAGGAGCAGGCAGAAGCACTGAATGAATACTTTTGCTCAGTGTTCACAGAAAAAAGGGGACCGCTACCACCATAGGCTGGGATGGTGGGGACAGGGGAAGGAGGCAACAGATGGAAGAATTGAGGCAAGTACAGTCCTAGAGGGACTAAGGGCACTGAAGGTAGACAAGGCACCTGGGCCAGATGGTATCCACCCAGGGTGCTGAGGAGATGGAGGAGGTGTTGGCGGCCCACTAGGCACAAGTGTCTGTTTTTCAGTGGTGACCTGGGAGCACTGAGCGGTTAAGTGACTTGCTCAGAGTCACACAGTATGCAAGTGGAGGTTGTGAGAATCAAACCCAGGTCTGGTCTGCTGGATATACCAAGCTTGTTCACAGCTCGTTACTCTAACCTCTCTAGGCTATACTGCCAGCCCAACACAATGATAACAGCATACAGATAGATGAAGATTGATGAAAGAATGGTTAATGGTGGTGGTACAAATATAATTATTAAGCAATAAGGTATGACCAGAGGTTATGTTAATGTTCTAGTTAATCATCCCTGAAGGCATAATGTGGCACAAGGTGGAGCCAAGTGCCATATGCTGTAGAGGATGATTAGCGAACATTAACATAACCCTGTAGTACCTTGTTGCTATTATAAAATGGTATGCTTAATGTGTTAAATAATTTTCAAATGTACCTTTTTAAATTAAAGTGGATTTCAAAGTAAAATAGTCCATCAATGAACATTGGTGTTCTACTGCTTTATGATACTATGTGGCAAGTCAGTAGCTATGACAGCAGGTACACTAGGAGTTGGGCAGCAAGTGGCAGATGTAAAAGTAGGTTGCCGCTGATGAGTTCAGTAACCAGAGTGTTTTTATGATAACACTGGAATTCTTCAGTGGGCATGAGTGAGTTAGAAAACACACAATGTGGGGCTATAAATATAAAATACTATACAGCGATCCTTAGCGAATCTAATGTTTAGCCACTGAAAGCCATTATAATGCTGCCAACTATCAACAAAAGCTCTCTGTTTTCAGTGATAAGATGCTGACCGCCAACCAACCCTGCTCCTTGCTTCTGTGGATAAGTTTGAGAATCACAACCATTCCTCGTATAGCCTCATATCAGGTGGGATTCCAGAAATGCTGTAGTGTTTCAGTATTTCTCATTCTGAACCATGCTAAAACCCTGTGGTGCTGTCACTGTGGCTAGACTCCTGATCCTGCTTGTATTACTTTTCAAGAACTCAAAAAAACCTGTCTGCAATATATCTTTCCTTGTTTTCTTTGATGTTGCCATACTGTTTTCAAAAAGAACTTATTTGTTTGTTGACCCTGACTGCATGTACAATAGCATACTTGTCGATTTAAAGCAGCAGTCAGAATCCTAGTTTTTACTAATGTGTGAGAATATTTATAAATTCTTAAAACATCATACCACCCTTAGACAGTCATCAGCATGGTCCATAAATACACTCAGATACTGCCTGTGTAACTGTGCTATCAATTTTCAAAAAGCCATCATTCAGACATATCACCTTGGGTCAGCTCTGTGGCTTTCCAGTAGCTTGGATCAGCCTGCCAGTTGTGGAGGTAATGGCATGATGGTTTAAGAATTTATAAAAAACTCACATGTTAATGAAAAGCTAGGATTCTGATGGCTGCTTTAAATGGGCAAGCGTGCTACTGTTTGAACTGCAATTTACAAATCAAGGTGCTGACCCATTTGTCAATCTAGGGACTGTAGTTTGAGTTTTTCTGCAGATCCTATCCCTTGCACTTCAGGAGCTGAGCATTTCATTGTGTGCTTTTGTCCTGCAAGTACAGTTACTGTAGGACCTGCAGGCAGCAGCTCTTCACAATCACTGTCTCCAGCATCAGTGACAGTTTACTACAAGGAGTCAAAACTCAGCAATGCCATCCCGAAACTCAGTGATGGCTAGTGGTATCAAATTATTTGACATCTCCATCAATAAACAGCCAACAGTATTTTTTAATATAATTTATTTACTACTTATTAAGATGAAGAACAGTGGATCATCTAGAGAGTCTGCATTTGGTCATTTTTAAAACATTACTGTAAGTTCAGATTTTAACAGACAGTTTTTCTTGATCACGTCTACTGGTATGGATCATGGCAGACCAGAAATCTACAAATAGAATCATTCAAATATGTAGGACGTTAGGGAGAGAAAATCAATGCTCAAGTGTTCAGGCTCTACAAGTATGTTAATAAGGGATTAACACAGGGATCTCAGAATGCTGTCAACCAATCCCATTGCATCATTTCTGAGACCCTTTTATAATAAAGGTTATCAGGACTGTAGTTGTGCATGTGACAAAAGCAATCAAATAAATGGTGGATGCTTAAGGTACCTGCAGACCTGATTCCTAATTCTGAGAAAACAATGTACACTGCAAGTCACTTGTACTGCCCTCGGTTAAGGTGGGTGGTCAGTTTGATCAGGCAAAAGTGCATACCATTTGCCAGTGCCATTAAATGCTATGTAAAATGTGGGGTTTATAGCAGATGTTGTTTCTTCTGCTATTTTGCTTGATTCTTGGCCATTTCTCAACACGTCAGGTGTCAAAATCAGCTCATTAATCCACTGATCAACACATTACTATTTAACAGGTAGCTGTAGATTACTAACTGGTAGTTAACTGTGTGTTGTTTGTTATAATGACTTGCAATGGTCTCAAGCTCAAAATGGAAAGCTTTGTCTCTGTATGAGAAGGTTGAACTTCTAAAAAATTGATGATCTTCCCAGAGTGAGCCAGCGAGCATCTTTCCATGCCAAAATCCACAATTGCTGACTTGCTTCAACAGTAGGAGCAGATTTTGACATAGTGGCATACAAACTGCAACCCCAATTAAAAAGAAAAAGAGACTACAAGGACAGGGAAGTGGAGAAGGCACTTCTCTGGTGGTTTGAAAATACACAAGGGCGAGACACCCTCATAAGTGTCCCTCTCCTATCTAAAATGCGAGCAGCTGGCAGCAGCTTTAGGGTGGACAGATTTCACTGCCTCTGAAGGCTGGTTAGTGGTGGAAAGCCAAACATAACATTGGCTTTCACAGGACACACTGGGAAAAACTTAGCTGAAGTAGCCAGTGCTGATCAATGGACCACAAAGGTCCTGCCTGGACTTTGGATGGGTATGAGCCTAGAAATATTTTCAATGAGGACAAGACTGGAGTTTTTTTATGTGCCAGATATGGCACATTTGCATTCAAATCTGAGAGTATCCTTGGACAAAGAAGGCTAGAGAGAGAATCTCCTTGTTAGCCTGCTGCAACATGGATGGCAGCGAAAAGAGAGAATTGCTAGTTATTGGCAAGTCTTTGTGCCACATTGTTTTCGAGGTGTCCATCGTCTGCCAGTCACCTACAAAGCTAACTAGACAGCATGGATGACAGGGACATCTTTACAGAGTGGGTCAGAACATGGGGTAGCAACCTCTGACACTGAAATATTTTCTTATTCTGGAAAATTTCTCTGGTCACCCTGCAATCCCTGGTCTCAGAAATATAAAACTTGTGTTTCTACACCAAACACAACCTGTATTATTCAGCCCCTTGACCAGGACATAATCTACTCTTTGAAACAACAGTATATTTGCTGCATGCGTGACAGGGTCCTTGAAGAGCTAGACTCAAGAGCAGATTTGACCACCAGTCCCTCAAATGTGGGTAGGGGTATCATTCTGTAATCATTGCCTTGCTCATCTGTCACAAGTCCAAACATAATTCTGAAAGATCCTCCTTTTCCCTCCATCACAACAATGTTGCCGATCAACATGGAGGCCTCAATAGACTTTACAATGTTCTCTTTGAGCAGTTGGTCAAAATTACAAACTTGAATGTTTAGTTTTAATAGACAGTGGTAGCAACCTCCACCACAACGGCTACGTCTTCTGCAACACCACTGAATTGCAATGGGTTTATAAACAAAGTTTTGTTTATAAAACTAAGATTAGTATAAAAATCTTGGAACAGTTGTTGTCAAGATGGTGTGACAGTTCTATGATACAATGGAAATGATCCACCATTTCAACATTTGGTGCTGCAAGATAATACAAGCTAAAATTTACCCCATGGGGATTACCACAAATGGAAATGCTGGAAGCTTCCACAACCATACTGTACTTCTAGCCTCATCATACCATGGACTTTGATATTCTGCTATGTTGATGATACCCAGCTCTACCTGTCTTTTACACCCAACCAGGATAGTGCATGCTTGGTATTAAACAACTGCCTTGCTGAAATCCAGGATTGGATGAACTCCAGCTGGTTGAAGTTGAACTCTGGAAAGACTGAGGTGATGGTTGTGGACCCAGGTCACCAGGCAGAGGGTTGGGGGCTGGCCAACCTTCTGGACTTTGTCTGGGAGGTATCCAGTTGCTTTGCTCTGAATGGGTGCAGGACCTGGGGTGATTCTTGATGATGGGCTGACACTGCATTCTCAGGTGTCGGCAGTTGTCAAGTCTTCCTTTTACCGTCTGAGGAACATCACCAGGGTCAAGCACCTTGTTCCATCTGGTGACTTTCCTATGCTGATCCACACCTTGTGACCTCGCCCTTGACTACTGCAACTCCCTTTATCTAGGGCTTCTGGGGTTGATATCTGCCACTTGCAGCTAGTGCAGAACGCTGTGGCCGTTGTTGATGGGGACCCCATGTGCGAGTCACATCATACCAGTTCTGTGTGAACTGCACTGGCTGCCTATTCAGTGGTGGATCACCTTCAAGATCAGGCTTCTGACCTATAAGGCCCTATATGGACAGGACACAGACTATCTGCAAGAGCTCCTGTCTCCCTACTGCCCCGGTGACTGCTCCACTCAGCTGATGAGGGGTTACTAGAGATTCCCAGGGTGACTTTGAAGACATTGGGGGCCTGTGCATTTATGTATGCAGCCCCAGCCCTGTGGATTTCCCAACCCCATCAGATACGGGTGAGCACAACCGTGGAGGAGCTTAAGAAGGCCCTAAAACACATTTATGGCTAAAAGCTTACCCAAACTAATTTTTTCAGCTCTGTATTTATTTGTTTGATTACTGTGTATTTTATTGCTTTTATATGCTTTTATTGTTCAGCACCTTGACATTTGAAAGTTGCTTTATAAATAAAGATTATCATTATTATTATTATTGATCACAGTTATACAAAAGGGAAGTCTTCTGATGGTCAGAGTACCTTTGGGACATGCTCCTGAAATGCAGATGAGCTTAAAAGAGACAAGCCTGATCTTGTATCCATGCCCAGCAGGAGAAAAGTTGCCTTTTGAAGCAAATTATTACAAAGTTGAAACTGGCTGACTAAGGACTGGACAGAATTATTCAGTGCAGGCCTCATTGATGACAATAATAGTAGTAGCAGCAGTAGTACTACAGTAGTTTACATTAAAAGCACCTTTCAAGGGTTCAGAGTGCTAGAAAATATTATTAATTCAACTTGAAACAGATAGGGGTTAGCACATTGTAAAACAGGTTTAAACACATACTAAAGTGCAATACAGCGAGTGCAAAATATGGAAACTATGTACCGTAGGCAAACAGTATGAAATATCCAAACTACAATTGAAATTATTTATTAATAAATATGATCTATAAAAGACTAGGGATGGCACAAGTGTAGCAATATTTCCTCAGTTTGGATTTAAAATTCCAGCAGAGATAGACACACAGATATCAACCAGGAAGGAGATCAACAGCACAGGGTAGCAGTTGTAAAGTCTTCAGTCCCCTGCAGATTTTAGCAGTGAAGGAGAAACCTGTGAGTGCCCCTGCCTATGCATCTAGTTGCTCTCCCAGAGTATAATGGACCAAGAAAACCCAGTGATACTGACAACTGTCTGTGGACTGATTCAGAGGGATGGCAACAGAAACACAAAGTTCAGGTTCACTGATCTCGCAGCCAGTATAGTGTTATGCTTGTGCAACTGTGTTAGTTTGGTTGTGGCTGTTCACAATGTCTATTCAGAAGAATTACCACCCTGTAGGGGTGCGAAGGCAAGGAACCCTTGAAGAGGTTCCACCTAGAAGCTGCAGGATGATTCCTGTGGCTAAAGGTACTAAGAATCCCTAAGGAGAGATTGCTGCCACTGGAGGTGAAAGGGAGTGGTGGGCCAAAGAAAAATGCTTCACAATGAGGCTGAGAGGAATTGCTTATATTGCTCATGAAGTGGGAGTGGCAGGCTGTTGGCCACTGAACTCCAGGCAAAGCCTTTCCAATTCACTTACCTATGCAGCCAGTATATTGTTATGCTTGTGCAACTGTGTTAGTTGGGTTTGGCCATTAGCACTCTCTATTCCAGAGGAATTACCACCCTGTAGGGATACAAAGACAAGAACACTCGGAGAGGTTCCACCCTACCAGTGCCATGAGATGATTCCCATGGCAAAAGGTACCTAGGAATCTCCAAAAGAAATGTAGTATCATCCCAAAAGGAGACAACACGAAGCATATGAGCAAGCAGTAACTGTGACATAGGAGCAGTAACTGTAACATAGTAGTGGAGATGCATAGGCAGTTTGATAATGCAATGAGATGCTTAGTTGGATAACATAATGAATACCCAGGCATGTGTAGCATGATACTGATGGTTTGCATTGAGATCAGGGATCCACTAAGGAGAGAGGAATGGCAGGACATCTTCCACCTCCATCCAACAGTGGAACCTACCTAAAGAAACTAGGAGAAACAATTGTGCTGACTAAGTGTTATGACCGAGGCAACAGAGGAGAAAAAAAACCCGATGAGAAGGAAATCTCTGGGGATCCAAGGCCTAGGTCACCTTCCTCAAGGCTTGAGATAGTTTAGTTAGTGATGGCCTTGCAGCTGCAGTTTGGAAAACCCAAATAGAGGAGGTGGAAAATATTCCAATTTGGAGGTAGGCTCACTCAAACCCTCTAGCAGGACAGCCATGGAAGATTGCAAGAAAACACTGCAACAATATGTGCATCCAAGGCACAGGAGGAGAGCAACAACTGCTGAGGCACTCACCTGGCCTAGCCACCCTAAATCAAGCCAGACAAACCAGAGGCAGTCATAGGGAGAATGCGGTGAAGATGCCTTGCTAGGAAACCTATAAAGTCAATGACTAACCATTATAGTGGAACACTAGAGCCAAAGGAATTAACTTTTCCACCCTTCACCGCTAGTCTTAAATTCTACACCAGGAGTTGCTCTTGCATAGCAGGCAGCAAAAGCCAAGCCGGGTGAGAGCATTCCCAGCTATGGGTCAGATGAGAAGGATCCTGCCCCAAGCTGGACATGCTCGAGATGCAGACTAAATGCAGAGTGAGACCGTCAGCTGCAGGAAGCCTGCGCCAGAATAGAATGCTGGCATGTACCAGAAATTGATTAAGAGCTAAAAGCTGGTGATCTGAAAGAGCACAGCATGCTGAGATCTTGATGAGCACTGAGTGCTGAGACCTTGCAAGGTTGAATGCAGATTAAGTGCAGCAGAATCCCAGAGGCTGAAGCCGAGATGGCAGTAGGCATGAAGCAATGGTTTGCATGAGCGGTGCAATGGTTGTAAGCAAGTTTGGACCTGCATGTAGGTCAGTAAGCAGTAGTAGTGATAGGTGGACCTGTACAGAGGTCTACATAACATACTGTATAGCATTAACAGCACTGAATTGGGGGCAAGCCAGCCAGACATGAATAGCCAAATCAAGGTGAGAAATACTCTAGGGTTTTTCGGCGGTGAGGCAATTTTAATGTCAAAGCTATATTAACAGCCTCAGCAGGAGCTTAGTTGGCTGACCTCAGAGTTGTAACTGCAATAAAACAGGGAGACAATGCTTGAAAGCAGGTGTAGCCAGGCAGTGCAATAAGCTGTCAAGTAGAATGAGAGCAGGAATGAACAGCACAACTAGGGTCAGAATAAACTGTGTCAGGAGAAAAGAACTGAGTATGCAATATGGAGCAGCTATGGCTGAGCTGAAACACACAGATAATGACTGCAGTTGTATTGCAGTAGTTTGGCGTGGTGAGCACAGTGTAAAACACAAGGACTGGGTACAATAGTAATTAAAGTAAACAGCAGCAGTGGCTACAGTTGTAGGTAACTGAAAGCAGTAGCAGGAGCTCTGAGTAGCAGTATGCTAGGAGTTTAGAAACAAAGCCTCCCCAAAAAGGAAGGAAGCACACACAGCTGAAGGCAAAATACTAACCAGAAGCATGAAAATAAACACAGAAGCCCAGCAGAGACAAGCAGGAGTAGCACAAGGGGGGCAGGCCCCAGCCAGCCAGGAGGCCCAGCAGCTCAGATGACAAACCGACAGAGCCTTCAACTGCAAAGAAAAAATGCTTCACAATGAGGCTGAGGAAGAACTGCTTATATAGCTCCAAGAAGTGGGAGTGACTGGCTGCTTGGCCACTGAGCTCCAGGCAAAGCCTTTCCTATTAAAACAAAGACAAGTAATTTTTTAAAAGCCTTGATAAAATGAAGACACAGAAAAGGCATCTTGTATCTTGCCCATAAGGACGGTCTGTGCAGGTGAAATGGCATGACCTTAAGCAAGGTAAGCAAGGAATGTACAATCTTTAGATCAGGCTTTAGTCTTAAAAAGCAGAGTCTCCACTTGACTGTCCTCGTTGTGATAGCTGAGTTGCTGGCCCACAAAACATAACTGTTAAGGAGATTTCTCTCATCTGCAGTCTTAGCACTTTCACAGCAGCACAGTGGCAGACCTCTCACTTCAGCAGTTTGCCAGCGACTGACTGAGTTTTGATTTCTCATATGACTGATTCCATTTGTAACTCACTGCAATTCCAACTGTAACTAACTCTATGTCCCTTTTTCCAGGGCCTATGTATATCCATAAAGATCATCCTTTTGGCAATGTCTAGGGATGTAAGTTTGTCATGGAAAAGGTTTTAATGACTCATTGTTTGTTCATGAAATCATTAGTAAACAGTAGTAATGTTGTGGCACTGTCATCATTGCTGCATTCTGATGACACTAGTGAAAGTCATGGAAGTCCTGAATAAAGATCAAACGTCATGGAATCAGTGGCGTGTATGACTGCCATGACAAACTTACATCCAACAATGTCCTTCCTCCTATTTGAATCAACTGTAGCCATCCCCACACATGAAGTGCAAGACTAAACCTGTCCGATGTTACCTGGGCAATGTCTATAAGGCCTTTACATGGCTGGAGCATGAGTTAGGTTGGTTTATAGATTCCTGCCAGGCGCTGCCCCATAGGAAAAGGATGGCAACCCCACCTTCAGTTCAAGGAACCTCAGTAAGTATACACAAACCCCAAATGATTACTCTAAACAGGCAAAATGAACATGCACAATAACGTCATGGTACACAATAAGTTGCAGTTCAAAACAAGAGTATTTATTGGGGACATGAACAGGTCTGGATGGACAACAGACATGGGTGAAATGCAGTTAAGCAACAATTCACAGCTATCTCCAAATCACTCTCAACACCCTCTGGTGAGTACCCATGCAGTCTTTGCTGTCTCCCCTACTGGTGCACCAGTGCTCTAAAACCCTGAGAACTCCCAAACTGTCCTTAAAATGTGTGCACACAGAGGGCAGTTGCAGGCCTGATGTTAGACCATAGTGTGGTACCAATTGAAGGCTGATGATTTGGAATCCCAAGCAAATACACAATAACACAGTTGCAAATCACTCACAGCTGTTACAGTTCAATGAGTGTACACAACATTGTGAGAGTTATGCTTGTGCAACATTATTGGTAGTCTGAAGGTATTTGAATGAATGAGTAATAAACCATGACAGGGTGTGGGTTATGTTGGGATTTACCCATGACTGACGTGGTCAAACCAGGTCAGCAGTGGGTAAATCCCAACACTTCCACACTATCATGGTTTATTATGATTTCTAATGTTCCCCATTATTTTTGTATAATAAATACAGAAAAATATATATTTTATCCATTTTAATGATTTGTATTGTATTTATTGTGCCAGGAAAATAGTTCCCTGTTGCTAGGTGTGTAAAAGATGTCCCCCAGCCCCAGAACTGAGATGGTCTTGTTTTTAACAATACGTTTTTAGTGTTCTTATTGTTCATTTTAATTTTATCATAATAGTCGCAGAGTACAGATGGGTATCGGCAGAGATGAGTGCCTGGGACAGTGAGAGTATTTTGTCAGCACTGTTGAATAAACAAGAGGTGACGCTGAATGTTAGGAATGCTCCTGCTGACAGTTACTTCCAGTGGTTAACTGAATGAAGCTAGTTCTCAAAACAGCGAGCTGAGGGTAACTAGGTGGACAAACAATGCTGAGAACTGGGATAATACAATTGAGTCAGGGTACAGGCAAAGTAGAGGACTGGTCCAGCAGCCGAGTGGTAGTGGGGAGGGAGAGACAGAAAGCCGTGATCAGTGTTAGCTTTTTTTTAAACCAGTCAGGAGCATGGCAGTTTAATGTCTTACTTGCCTTTTCTCCTTCTTCAAAGCATTTTGGAGAGTGGCACTTTAATATGGTGGGCATCGCATTGGGAAGGAGTGTACATGATGGAGGTCACTGGTGAGTTGTAAGTTCTGAATGGGACTTGTGCTTCAAGTGAGCATGTGGTGTGAGTGCACTTGAAGTGCAGTGGGGCTGGTGAGGGTAGTTGGTGTTACAGGGCATGGGAATGGAGTGCAAAGAGGCCCACAGTCTAACACAGTCAAGCGGCAACTGAAGCTGGATTCAGTTACTAGGCAGCATCTGATTTTTGTCGGTTATCTGTGACAAGATGTTGAAAAACAAAACTCCCATCAGCTTAGTTTGTTTCAGGGAAGGTACTGAGTGTGCTTTGAACGACGATGTTTTCTCAGTTTACCATTGTGCATTACCAGGGTGAAAAATACTGTGGCTGTTGTGGTTTGTCTGGGGTGGGTCCTTTAGAAAAGGTGAGGATTCAGATGCAGCTGACTAGCACCTTGTGCATAGGTAATGCTAGGATTTACCACAGGCAGAAAGGTGCCAGTCAGCCAATCAGAGTCCCCATCTGGTACCCCTATTGTATAACGTGTTGATGATTGTCATAAATGAATACTTTGGCCATTCACACCTCTGTCCCATGGGAACTACCACCTTGTTAGGGTACCATGAAGACAAAGGAACTTGCATGAGAGGGTTCCACCCTAGAAGTGACACAGGAACATAATTCTGTGAGGCTAAAGGTACCTTAAGAAGGAGCCCCAAGGAGAGAGTTGTGTCGAAGGAGGAGGAGTGGAAGGTAGTGGGGCAAAGGAACAGTATTTCTAAGTGAGGCTTGAGGAAGCTGTCATAAATAGCTCAGGCAGGGAGTGCAGCTGGTTACTCCCTATCCATTGAACTGCAGGCATAGCCTTTGAATTCAATGGGTGTATGCAACTTAGTGAGAAGTTATGCTTGTTGAATGAATGAGTTGTTGCCTGTCATGCATGGATACTTGGCCATTACAGTCTCTTTCCATGGGGAACTCTACCCTGTTGGGTTACGTGAAGGCAAAGGATCCTTCCTGAGGAGGGTTCCACTCCCTAGGGTGCCACAGAAACATTATTCCTTTAGGCTAAAGGTATCTTAGGAAGAGCCCCAAAAATACTGTGCAGCATGTAATGAACACAGATCCTGAGTGAGACAGATTGACAACAACTAATGATGACAGATACCAGACAGAGGCTGAACTGAGCAAGGACTGACAGTAATTGGTAACTGGTAGCATAAGAGGATGGACTTCTGTAAGGAGACAGGGAATGGCAGGATGAAAAGGACCACCATCCAGCCCCAACTCACAGAGAAACTTTCCTAGGTAACGTTATACTAATATAAATGTACTGCTTTATGGACCACTTCCTGTGGAGACTACCTAACTTTTATGACCTTCGACATGGAGAAGAAGAAAACCTATGAGGAGGAAACCTCTGGGGACCCATGGCCTTGGTCACCTTCCCTCCAGGCATGGAATAAAATTAGTAATGGCTCGGCTACAGCAATTTAGAGACCCAATTCAATGTATAAATTATAGAGGAAGGGCCCTCACTCCAATCCCTTTAAGGGAAAAGCTGTGGAGTGGTGTGAGCCAATCTCTGCAACTAAAGGAGGTCTCCATGAAGGAGATCCACCCTCCAAGGCATGAGGAGGGACCAACAACTGCTGAGAGGCACCACTTGGCCTCCAAGAGGAAATGCCTAGAGGAAGCCAAACCCTTGAAAGATAAGGAACTGGAGTTGGGCCCTGGATGGGCTGGGACTTGCATAATTGTATAATTTTCACCCTTGTTGGGTAGAGGAAAGGAAGGGTGGAAACCAGGTGAATCTTAGGCAGCTGTGGGGTAATAGCTTTAGAAAGTGCAGTCGAGTAGTCTGCACAGCCAAAGGAGCCCCATGGACATAGAGGACCCACTCTCTAGCAACTGAAGTCTTAAATGATTTTTTTATTTATTTATTGCAGTTTAGGATTAATACTTCTGAGTCCTTGGACTTGTTTACAAAGGTTCTGGGTCATACAAAAACAGTTATGTGAACATACAGATACACACACTGTTACAATACAAATTGGCTACAATGTGAAACAGTTTGTTTTGGACGGGTTATAGATAGTTAAAGTTACAAGGTTATGAAGGGATTCAGTGTTATAAATAATATCAGTTACCTATCAGACAGAAAACAGTTTCCAAGGAAGTGCTATAGGCAGTCAAGAGAATAGTGCCTTAGGCCCTAGGTGCTGTCCTCACAAGTAGGGGACATGTTAGAGCGGAGGGAGAGGTGGAAGCAACCTGAGGACAGCTTTATATTTTTCATAGGATGGTGATCGTAGAGAGGGAGGGTTGTGGGTGGGAGGTCGAGGCTGCAGGGAGGCAGCATGGTTACAAGAGTTAGGCAGGAGGGTGGGCAACAAGGAGGCGGGGAAGCAGGTGGGGAGGGGAGAGGGAGGTCTGGGAGACCGAGGGAAGCTGGTGGAGGGGTGCAGGTGTGGTGGTAGCAGCAGGAGAATGGGTGGAGATGGTGGAGGGGTGGGGGTGGGTATTTAGGCTATAAAGTCCAGTAATAGGCTAATTGAAGCATCCACAAGCCATTTTACATTGTAGGAGAGACCTGTGACCTGTTTTGAGAGGCTAATGTTACATCAAAAGGTGCCACTGAGTCAATCTGCAGGGCCTAAGCTTCCCCAGAGTGTGGACATTCTCACCCACAGGGCAGAAAGAGAAGAACCCTGCCCAAGTTGAGGGATCCACCCTTTAAGATGTGAATTTAAAGGAGCAGAGCTAGACGATCAGCATGAAGGGCAGGGAGCCTGGAAACCATGCTATGGTTGTGGCTGACACGTGTCTGAGTGCAGGAGTAGTGGGAGGCTATTGGCAAAGCCAGGCGGTCATGAGCACAAGGTAGAAACAAAACATAGGCACAGCTGAATGACTGATTGAGACATCAAATGACAACTAGGATATTGTATGAGACTGAATGATACATGCTTAGTCTGAACAGTGAATGCATGTCAACTAGCTCTATAAGAGGACAGTATTAGCTGTTGATGCACTGCAGTCCAGGCAGGCTGAGGCAGTGAAAACAACAAATGAAACTGCTAAGGAAAAGCAGGAGCATATGGTAACTGAAAACAGGAAGCAATATTCTGCTCAAGTGAACAACTTTTAAGCAAACAGAACAACAGGAGTGGCTGCCTGGCTACGAGCCAGGTGTGCAAATTTAAGATTGTAGTTGAACTGGAAGATTGCAAATGGTATGGAAAAAACAGCAAACATAGGGCCTACAGGTTGGGGAGGAACTGACTGTCACCAAAGAGGAAAAGAACCTAGGGATTATCATCTCTGATGACCTTAAGGTATCAACGCAGTGCACAAACGCAGCAGGGAAGGCCAGTGGCAGGCTGAGGTGCATAGGCAGGGATATCACTAGCAGGAGGTGGGAGTAGTGATTGCATTGTATAAAACATTGGTAAGGCCTCACCTGGAGTACACATGCAGTTCTGGAGGCCACACCTGCACAAGGACATATATAAGGTGAAACTATCCACTAGAAGTGCAACAAAAGATGGTGCATGGCTAGTACTACAAAACATAAGGAGAATAAGGGACCTCAATATGTACTCACTGGAGGAGAGGAGACAGCGGGGAACATGATTGAAACTTTCAAGCACCTCAAGGACATAAACAAGGTGCAGGTGGAGAACCTTTCCAATGTAGACAAAGTACTAGAACAAGGGGGCACAATATGAAATTGGAAGGGTACATTAAAGTAATGTGAGGAAGTTTTCTACACAGAAAGGGTAGTCGATGCTTGGAATAGTCTGCCACAGGAGTAGTGGGTGCAAGCACAGTGGAGGGTTTAAGTATGCCTGGGACAGGCACAAGGGAAGCTTGAGAGGGGAGAGTGATAAAAGCCATTGATCACATAGGGTCAGTGGCCACATACAATGTAAATAGCCTACGGACTCACTGAGGGCCTAGAAGTCCTTATCTGCTGACAATTTCTATGTTTCTATGTTTCTAAATAGCACAGGTCAAAGAAAATGACAAAGGCAGAACATTGTGAAAACTAGAAGCACACAAAAACCAAAACAGTAGAAACACAAAGTACATGAGAACAGGAGGCAGCAGGAGTAGTTAACTGAGAGAGCACAAACTGCAGCAAGGATGGTAGACAGCAAAATATTGACCTATAATGTTGTAGGAGGCACAAACTAAGCAGAAAGCCCAAAGGCACAAAGTGGGAGAAACTCTGGGAGAAGGGGCACAGTTCTGGCAAAGCATCTGGCTGCAGCAAAGAAACGATGCTTCTGAGGGAGGCTGCTGGAAGCTGGCTTAAATATCTCAGGCATGGGGCATGGCTGGTTGCTCCCACCCACTGAACTATAGGCATAGCCTCTGAATTCTAAAATTGTCTTTAAATGAAAGTTGTGCAGGAATGCTCAACAAACAGTTAATGTGTCCTAACTAGCAAAATAATCCATGGGATATTGACCCAGTACTCATGA
Organism: Neoceratodus forsteri; assembly: GCA_016271365.2. NCBI lineage: Eukaryota > Metazoa > Chordata > Ceratodontiformes > Ceratodontidae > Neoceratodus > Neoceratodus forsteri. Next base: position 564,517,033 of record CM057458.1, read on the forward strand.
CCTCTAGCAGTCTCTGTGGTTGCTGGCTTCATCAGGCCACTTCCCTTTGAGTTCACAAATGAGGGTGGAGTTATAGGTGCAGAGGACTCAATGCACTTCTTGGTGGCAAGGGTGCTGGCTGTGCTATTCTCTGCTGTCCTCAGATTGCCTTTTACTCCACATGGGGACTTTTCCTCACCCACCCCAAGGGTAAGCAATCCTCATGGCCTCTGATAACATAGGATCACACAAACCCTGTCTAAGCAATTTGATGTTCCAGATTGGAAAAGAAAAATCTTTTGCAAAATCTTTTAAATTAGTGTTTTTCAAACCAGTAGCTGATTGCTAAGATCACTCTTATTTCTCACTGCTTCTCTCTCAAGACAATTCTGAAGCTTCCTCACATGTACCCTCCATCTGTTTCCACTGAGATCAGTTCCCATTTGTTAGCATCATCATGAACAATTCATGATGCTAATACCTAACTTTTAGTTTGCTTGCAGTTTCACTGGAGAAATTACGCACAAAATCCTCAGTAAATAGACCCATCTTACAACTCTGTAGGGCTGAATTCAGGATTAGCGGTTTCTCCCTTTATTGTTTTAATCTCAAAGTTGTTATTCCCCCTCAGTGTTGCTTCCAGCCATCAGGATTAGTGCTTCCTAGTCCTTGTTGTCATTCAGTTGGACAAAGGGCAGATTTGGTGAGATGTGCAGTCAGGTGCTTTTAAGGCTGTGCTCTCATGGAGACATTTTTTCCAGCTGCAGGGTGGCTGTGTGAGTGACTGAGAATGGTGTGGGCTCTGCAATGTGCACTCCTCTGGGCACTCAATGTATTATTCAACCACAATTGCAGTCTGTAGGGTTGGGCAAGTAATGTTTCTGTGTAACTGGGGCCACTGTTGACCCTGACATGGCTGCAACAAAAGAGAGAAAGCTGCAGTGTAAAGTTTGATCCCTGGCTCCACTGCCTCTATCCACAGGGACCAAGAGTATGAAAAGGTGCATGTGTCTCACTAGCCAATGGGAGGTGTGTGCTTCCATGCCCAAAAAGATTAAAGTGCGTGCTATTCAGCCCACAGTTCTGCAGTAGTAGCATGGACAGAGTCCAGGGTGAAGGAGCAGCTCAAGGAGATAATAGCAAGGTTCTGCAGAGGGATCCTAAATGTAAGCCCTCTACCCAATTAATTTGCAAATGTCTTTAAAGAAAGCAAATATAGCAGACCATCATTTGTAACAAAATGAAGGTGCTTTATACTATCTATATTCTTAGAATAATATTTGATAAATAGTTTTAAAGAAATAATAGTTAATTGTCTGTAATGGTCAAATCCTGCTTCTTAATTCTTGCTTCTTAAAATTGGGTTTTGTTTTAATAGCACCCTGTCTTATGCCAACCACATTGATTCATTGATTTAAATTATCCATTCAAGGCTAGGTTTACTTTACAAAATGAAAAAGAGTTCAACCTTTAAATCTAAAAAAACATTAGCACAAACAATGCTCTTGTTCCGTTATGGACTATGATATGCCTGTGGAGGATTGTGGGATAACAGATGGACCAGACACAGAACTTCAGGTTCAACACACAATCTCTGTGTGAGATTTATTTAAAACACAGGGGATAACATTAAGGAATGGCATATCCCTTCTTCAATACATCAGTTTGCAGCAACAGACTATGCATGTCCTTTCTCCGCACTTAGTCTGCACCTACCAACCCATTGATCTAATGATCTATCTTTCCTGAGGAAATAAACTGTCCCCAATGTTGGTCTTGCTTGTTAGGTTGATAGTGAGCCCAAATAAAAAAAAAAACAAACAAAAATACAAGCTAAAGACAAAGAACCTCAGTGCAGAAGCACTAAATCAAGGGTTACCCCAAAGAGCACTGGCAATAAAGCCAAGTTTCAAAGAAACACAACATCACACATACCCCATAATGCAAAGCATCATGAGATGTATATGCAAATTACCATTAAATTTTAAGTGAGTTCATCTTAAAGCAGGAATGTATGGTGTTAAAGGACCTCTCAAACAATTTGTAATTTACGTGTATTTTAACAACACAAAGGGGTTTTCTGATATCTCAACCCAGGTAACTTAATTTTTATAATACAGTGCACATGGAACATTTTACCTTTATCAAAAATATCTAGTGCCATGGTATTTTCAACATTTACAGGTTTCATAAACATAAGGCACATACATCAAGGTATTTTATGACATAGTGCCATTGCATGATAAATCCAACAATAAGGAACACAGCCTGTTGTTTACATCAGCTCAGAGGTTACCACAATAACCTCCCCTGTATGAAGACCTGAGAGGGAAAAGGAAAAATTAAAGAGGACACTATGGCATAGTCAAGAAAGGGGTAGGCATCCATATATGGCCAACCTCATGGACTACACATTGTAAATGATAGATTAGGCTAAGAAATGGAAGAACAGTTGCAACAGATTTACAGAAAGAAAGATCAGTCCTCAAGAGTGGCAGGATCTCCCTGACACAATGCCCATCAATGCTGCTGCCAACAAAACTACATTAAAATGGGTAGAAGTAACATATAACCAGATCTGTAGATTTGTAACCTCTGATCTATGACTTACACATCATTGTGCATTATATCAGAAATTAAATTGGTTTTCTTTTGCATTTAAATGTCCGTATGTAAGGCTTCTTGCCTTTGGAAATTTTGTAAGAGATCTATTCCTTTCCATTTTAAATCAATTTGGGTACTCCAGTTTTGAGTTATGTTACTTGGTCAGCTACTACTGGTAAATTCAAAATGTCTTTATATCACACTGCTACAGGCAACGGTGCTTTGTATTTAAGTCCATTACTTACTAAAACTCTCTTCCAATGGCTTTTCATCTACATATGTCTTATAGATTTAAGACTCATCTGAAAAGCCATTTCCTAGGACTATCAAATTGCTGTTGCTTTGGTTAATGTGGTTCATAGTCTTCATTAATATCTTTGTATTTGTGACTTTGTATGTATTGTATTTTGTCTGTATTGCACCTTCTGTATCCCTTGGGTCCCCATGAAAATGGGCATTTGATGCTCTTAGGTTCTTACCTGGTTAACAAATCAAATAAATAAATTCCACCCTTAAGTATTCCCTGATCAAATTCCCACAAGATAGAAGCACCTCTATCCAGTCAGCTTCTTAAAGGTGATTGTAAATATTTCTCACACTGTCAATTGCCCTTCTGTTTTCCTTTCCATATCTGTCATGGGTTCCATGTCAGAACAACGACTGCAGTATGGCGACTGGTCAGAATGGTGCCAACCCACATAGGTGCCGACTGTACTCATCTTTTCTTGCAGGGGCTTGGCCTGCACTAATGTGGGGGCAGTGCCCAACACCCACCTACTATATAGTTCAACTCAGGGGGACACCTTGGGGATGGGGAACCACCAGTCACAAAACCCTGTTGGCACTGTATTTCGGTTGCCGTTCAACCAGCCGCCCTTGTTCAGTCACCGTCTTCACGTGCTACCCTGTCATGTATTCTGAAATGTTTTGATAATTTTCAGAAAATTAATAACCTAATATTGTAGTGTCCTGAAATCTGCATTGTGTTCCCTCTTCTCAACAGCTACTGGTCTTTCCTGTCATTCTTCAAGACATTCCATGACATCATTTATACTACACCATTATGTCCATCTAAATGGCTCGAATGATGTAACTGATGTCACAGAGTGGTCAAGCAGTTTGAAAATGAAAAGTGGTACTGTAGCTGCTGTGGAGAAAGGGATTCAAGATAATTACAAAGACAAGCAAATAGACTGAAAGCAGATTAAAACACATCAGAATCAAGGATAGACATTAAAAGGATGAGGAACATGTAAAGTTAAAAACTTGTTACCAGTCACTTTTAAAAAGGTGAAACACAGCGGTTGCACAGGTTAGAAACATACTTGATTTCATTGCTAAGTTGTGGTTTTCTTGTGTAAATGTAGCAATTTCTCTCTTTACAGAAACCCTCTACATTTGAACTGCTGTGCTGTAACAAAAACAAACAAAAAACCTGAATTGGAACTACCAAAAATGTGCCATCTTTTCATTAACAAGGGCCATTTTATGAGGCCCCAAACTGTAAAATCTTTCCTCAGTTCCACATGCCCTGTTGCAGTGAGGGAGTTCTTTTAGTTTTGTATGCAATTATATGTAGTACAGCCCCTTTCCTTGAGAACCATGGCACACATATGAAATACTCTCCCAAATCAGAACCTGCAATGGCACAGACTTGGAGGCAGAGCAGGAGAGATGCATTTTCAGTTTCTTTTACATAGCCCATCCGTCTTCACTTAAGGAGGTTAATATGTCTGTCCAATGAGGCAGGGAAGTAGAGAGGCAGGCAGCTTTCTCTCTGGTTGAAGGGGTAGCAAAGCTAACCAAGACAGAGGACACCTGCTCTGCCCACAGGAGGACCACTGCCTGACAGTCTGTCATAAAGTTGTGTTTTTCTGGGCTTGCCACTCTCTGTTTGCCAAAGGAAAAGGGAAAATAATGTGCTATACTTAATTTCCACAGGGCTCTATATTTTAATTATTTTTATTTGAATTTATTTTGTCACTCTGCAGTGCAACCATGGTTCCAGACACAGAATATGGAGTGTAGTTATTTCTGCTGCCACCAGACACTCTGTCCTTGGTGTCAGTGGGCCAAACAGGAAAATTCTCTTAATCACAGCTCCTGAGTGAGATATCTGCCCCACAGGTCCGAATCAGTAGCTCTGTGGAGCAAAGCATAGCCTCTCCTCACTACCCAGGCCACCTAATGTGCTAGCAGTATTGTCTGTGGTCTTGTAGGAAGATGTCTACCTTTTATATATTATAGCTCCAAACAGCAAGGCTCTGAAGCAATCAATGACATTCTTTCAATTTATGCCTGCCTTCTCTCTTAACTGAGTATTCTTAATCCTGCATATCTGATACTTTTACTGTGTAGAAGGACACACATTCAGGTCCCCTGCCAGAAGTACCCAGAGACATCTTTGAGAGTCTGCTTTTCATTTTATTAAATATCATTATCTGGGGAAGGAAGGAAGGAGAAAAATAAGACAGAGAATGGAAGAAGAAAATGCTACATGCAGCTTGTTGGAATCCATACTGCATCCCATAGAAGTCTGGGAGGGAAGAAGAAAAGAAAACACAAGGGAGAGGTAGCATTAGAAACAGCATGCACCTGCTAGCACTTGATCCTCAACAAGTAGCCAGATATAAGGAAATGATTGAATACAGAAGCAGGAAGAAAAATACAGACATCAAAAACATAAACTTCAAAAGGCCAGTCTTTAGCAATGAGAAAAAAACAAGAGAAGAAAACATAACCTGTGTACTGTATGTAACAAGAAGCAAATAATTGGGTTTAATTGTGTCCAGTGCCAAGGGAGGCCTTACCTTGCTAGCTCTGCTTGCTACGACTCCCTGGTCTTTCTAGGGACTGAGGCACCCAAATCATGTCACAGGTTATTCAAGGTTTAATCAGTAGTAAATGCAATTTTTAGTCAAGCAGCTGCCATAGGGCTGCCAGCCCAGCATGTGTAAGGATGTTGTGATGGGTTTTGACATCTGTGTGGCCTCTCTAACACATTCTGGGCCAGCTGAAGTTAATGAACTTGACCACCCTTTAAGCCCTTGTAGAAGGCATTACAGTAGCTTATTTTCAATCACATGAGTGCAGTGTGCATATTTATGGAACACATACAAACAGAGGAAAAAATAAGTAAGCTGGGACTTGAACACAGGCCACCTGGAATACCATTCCAGGTGTTCTGGATTCAAGTACCAACTGAGACACTACTTCTTTCTCTCTGTTTGTATGTTCCATAAATTGCACACTGCACTCATGTGATTGAAAATGTAATTATCTGTGCAGCACCAGGTTTGTGCATTGGAGAAAGAGTAATCGCTCTGGGAAAGTCCATTTTCCAGCTGCCTTGGTGGCGCAGCTGGTAGTGCAACTGGAATAGTATTCCAGGTGGCCTGGGTTCAAGTCCCACCTGAGGCACTTTCTTCTTTCTCTCCTCTTTGTGTGTGTTCTATAAATATGCTCACCACACTCATGTGATTGAAAATGTAATTATCTGAGCAGCAACAGGTTGTGCACTGGAAAAGAGTAATGTTCTCCAGGATTGCCCAGTTTCCAGTTGCATTGGTGTGCAGCTGGTAGCGCACTAAGTGAAACAGTATTCCAGGCAACCTGGATTCAAATCCCAGCTGAAGTACTTACTTCTTTCTCTCCTCTGCTTGTATGCATTACATTACTTCAGTCTGGAAGAAAAAGGCCTGCATCAACAGGATAAAGAAAGGAGTCCAGTCTGTGGCTATATGTTTCAGATGATAATACCAACCCCTGTCCATGGCTGGCAACTGGGATTCTACCTAAAGACACTCATCATGGACAACTTCCAGAATGCAGACTTCCCTCACTGCCTCAAGCTGGACCTTGCCAAGTATGGGGAACTTAACAGCTCACAAACTATTATGCAGACATTGTAATGTCCAATACAAATCCAGTAGTAACAGCTCTGCCTTCACCAAACTGTGCATCAACCAGTTGGATGTAATCTAGCTTCTGATATCAGAAAATCAGTGTTATAGCAATAGCACAGATCAGCTCAAATGTCTAGTGCTAAGGACTGATACAGATAGGTATCCTCTGTATAGCAGTCATTTGTAATCCTGTATCACCTTTTGTAAGAAGGGGTGGTGGGGTGCTCACAAGGGTTGCAGGCACCATTCCCAAGTTGAACAATCAGGTGCAGTTCATGATCCATGCAGTGGAAGCTGTTGCAGCAAAATGGGGTTGCCTACCCTGGACACAATGACAGACTTCAGAACAGAATGCTGCACTCAAACAGTTAAAAACAGACACCAGTACTTGAAGTAGATTTTAAGAGCCTTTATTCTGCAATCCAAGTGTCCACACCAACAGTGCCTCCAGCTAACTACCACTCAGACTGCCATAGTATTTTATCTGTTTGAGTGCAGCATTTTGTTCTGGAGCCTGCAGTAGTGCCACACGCCTGGTGGTGGTGGGTGGTCTGTCAACGGCCATACCAGCACCTCTGGGAGACAACAGGTTCCTTTACACAGCAGAGGCTGGCCTGAGTTTTAACAGTTCTTAAGATACAAAAAATATATTTACAATTAGCATAGTGCCACCACCTGAGGAATACTATGTATAGTGCTCTGGAACACAAAAGCACTGAAGCTACTGGAAAAGGGAGCAGTAATTGTGAATGGTACATAGACCTGGCAGAGATAGGTCACTGGGGTAAAATCTGGCAGTGGCCTGGAGATAAATTTAAAGTAAATTTAGCAAAACAGTTTACATATAAACATAGAAACACAGACTTTGTCAGCAGATAAGAACCACTTGTCCTACCCAGTCTGCCCATTTTCCCTATCTACAGTATCACTGCAGACACTACTTAATCACTGGCTCTTTCGCCCTTCCCTAATTCCTTTCCCCTTTAGATTCTCTTATGCCTATTCCAAGCTTTCCTGAACCAAACCATTGTTTTCACCCTGACTACCTCGGCTGGTAAGCTGTTCCAGGAATCTTCTACCCTTTCTGTGGAAAGTACTTTCTCACATCTCTCTAAATTTACCCCCCAGCTTCATATCTTATCCCTTGTTCTTGAACAAATGTTTTTCTGAAAAATACTCCCCTCTTGTACCTTATTTACCCCATTTAGTTATTTATGAGTCTCTATCATATCCCCCTCTCTCCTCTCTTCCAGTGTGTACATATTGGACCCTATTCTCAAATGCTGGACCAAGATGTGAGGTGCTTGCATCAAGCAGACGACAAGCAGCACCTTGCGCCAAAATGCAAGCTGCACAACATTCACAAATGCACTGTGCGGGAATGCAAGAACTGGTGTGGCAATCACCCCTTGAGCTATTGTAGAGCCATATGCCAGCTCGCACCATGATGCATGGTGCGTTGCGACATGGGCAAGGCAAGCAGGATGCAGCAGTACAGTTCACAAACCTGACACAAACAGGAAATGACAAACACCTGTTAGACCAGTAAGAGCTGAACTAAGGAACTTAGAAAAGGAAAGGAAGATGCAGGGGTAGTGTTACAGGACTAACACACTGGACTGCAGCAGGACAGAGAGAGACACCCATAGGATGTTTGCATCATTCTCCTTACTGGGCATATGGCTGGCTACGTTATGCTACAGGTGGCATGCCTGCCAGGAAGCCCAAACAGGGTGGCACTGTACAGCAGCCACAGGGCAGATGCAACAGGTACACAGACAGCAACAATGCAGACACAGGAGGCATGCCATGTGAGTGTACAGCCCACGCACCTCACTACGTGGACCTGACAGATGAGCAGTGCATTGCATGATATTGGCTTAGCAAGGCAGTCATAGCACAGCTATGCCATGATCTGGAGGCTAACATGAGAAGCAGGACACGTAGAGGCCATGACATACCAACAGAGGTGAAGGTATGTGCAGTCCTACATGTATTAGCCACTGGTGGATTCCAGACATCAAGCAGCGACACAGTGGGCATCTCATAGCCCTCTGTATCATGTTGCCTCAGGGCATTCATGGATGCCCTGGTACACAGAGTAGCAGCAATACATCTGCCTACCCACAGGCAGCCCATGAGCAACTGTCACTCATGCAGGATTCTACAATACAGCAGGATTCCCATGTGTGCTCAGTGCGATAGACTACACATTGACATAAGGGCACTGAAGGATGACCCAGACACCTATGTGAATCACAAGGGATACCATTCCATGAATGTACAAGTTATCAGCAACAGCAGGTGTCATATACTGGATGTCGTGGCACAGTATCCTGGGTCCACACATGATGCATACATCTACTGGAACAGAGCAGTGTGTGAGGCATTCCAGAATGGAATACTCACTGATGGCTGACTGATAGATAAGGCACACACATACACACAGAGAACAGGTGAACATGTGAAGCATGTGGATACAACAGTAATCTCCCCTCCCACAGGTGACAGCGGATACCGACAACAGCCATGGCTGATAACACCAGTGAGAGGGCCCCAGAGTGCAGCAGAGCAATGCTAGCATGATGCCCACACAGTAACACACAGCATGATAGAGCACACATTGGCATCCTCAAGATGAGGTTCTGGTGCCTCGACATATCAGGTGGCATATTGCAGTATACACCAGTAATGGTGTGCAAAATCTTCATAGCATGTTGCATGCTGCACAACATTGCACTCAAACACAGCATACCAATGCCAGAGGAAGAACAAGCACCTGGCGATGATGGTGACACTGTGGAAGAGGAGGAGGAGGAGGAGAGGAGGAGGTGAGGCCTGCTATTGACTGGCAATGATGAGCCCAGCTACAACACACACTGGCTAGACAATGCATGTATGCAAACCTGATCAGGTCACACTTCAGATGAGCAGACAACACCATGCATAGCGTGAAAGGGCACAAGTACAGCAACACCACCATGGTGTCCCATAGGGCATGGACCACAGCACTGAGGCCATGTGAAGGCCGCACCCATGCATGTATGTAGCACACTACAGGAACAATGAGCAGCAATGCCATAGTGCTGCAGAGAACAACAAAGCAGTGGCAAGTACCCAGGGACCACCATGGGTGACCACACACTGCTGGTGGACGGAACTGCTGCAGTGATATGGAGGTATCACTGCCTGGGCCTGCAGACAGGCAGTGGCAGCACTGTTGACAAAGAGGTGCCCATTGACTGTGTGCAGACCCAGATAGCACATGACACAATGACACTAGCAGCATCATGTGTGGTTGGGTGAGCATTGCATACACTTGAAATAGGTGGATGAGTGATGTATGTCTGATATGGTGAATGGCATGGTATGACGTGTTGTGTGCCAGGCACTGCAGTCCGGGCACTGGGCGGGCCTCGCAGACAGCATGGGTTGGTTACAGCACAACAGTGCCACCACGCCACACTCAGCATACCAGTGTTGGTGCCTTTATGCAATGACACTGTGTGGTGGGTGCAAGAACACTCCCCAGCGGTGTTGCCAGGGAGGAAAGTGGGGGTGTGGGTGGCTGTACAAACCATGCAGCATGGCCAAGGTGTGGCACATGACCAGCCGCTGTGCACCTGTGACTGTAGGAAGTGTATGGGTAGTGACATACCCATGGGGCAGACCATGTGGGTGGCACACAGTGTTACTTCTTTTATTTATTTACTTTATTTATTTATTTATTCAATGTGAGCAGGCAGCCCCTGCACCAGTACTGGGGTGTGACATGCAACAGATGCATTGTACAGCTACACACCATACAACTGGGACCAAGCACTGTGGTGACAAGGTGCATTTCAGCATGTGGTCTAAGGCCAGCATGACACAATGCTGGCCTTAGGCCTTAACATGCATGGCATGTGTGACATTGTCGATGCAACGTGCTTTGCACGTGGTCTGAGCAACAGGAATGTAGGATATATGGGCCACATACAGCACATGCAAGAGCACATGCTAGGAAAGCACTTGCATGTGCAGAAAGCCAAACGAGGACAGTGCAGCTCAAGCAACAATAAGTACACACAGTGCATAGGCAGTCAGGTGACAGTTAAATCCCAGTAGCACACATGAGGTGTTGTGTAAACAAGTAATAGCATGCTGGAGCAGAGCACCAGACTTCTCAGATGATGAGACTGTGCTCCTCATAAGTCTGGCTGAGCAATGGACCAGGTTGCTGTTCCCACAGGGAGACAACAGTCCAGTCCCTCAGACAGGGAAAGAGTGTGGTCCACCATTGGTAACAGGCTTCAGGCAGTGTCTGGGATCAGGAGGACCATGAGGCAGGTCAACACTGGTGGAATGACCTTGCCTGGAGGGAGGGTCAGCTGCTGGCCCACCTGCGTGAGGATGGATCATGACGCAGACATCCAGATCACGAGGAGGATGGCCAAGGCAGGCAGGTATGTATGTATGTTACCACACCTGGTACTGATGCACAGCACACCACAGTGACCATGGATGCACAGCTGTGCTGACTGATGTCCACACCTTTTTGTCTCAGCAGGAGAGATTAATGCCAATTAAGGGCAGGAGAGACCCATGAGACATGGACAGGGTGGAGAGGACAAAGCCCATGTGATGCCCAATGATGACAAGGTAGGTGTACAGCCGACATGCCATATATGCATCCTTGTAATCTACTGTATAAGGCCCAACGTGCAGGGGAGGCATGGCAGCAGCCAAGTGCTGCATGTATCTGTGGTGGTAAAGGCCCAGTGATGCGCTTAGTCAGCCAGATGTGCATGCCTGTGGCCACAGGCCACACATGCAGCTGCAGACATTGAGGTGGCAACCCATATCTTATCGCGTATACAGGCCACATGTCCTGCCGACATGTTTGCAGCCTCACACATGGGGACACATGGGCATGTCAGGCTGCAATGGTGACACACAGGACACAGTATGCAGACACAGGGATGGACTCCATCATACACTTGCTGACATGCAGTGGTGCCATGCATGTGTCACACATACACTGCACAATGCCGTGACAGGCTGCACTGTACAGATGGTGTCATGTGCAGATGGCACATGAGGCAGCACACACACACACACACACACACACACACACACAGGCACGCAGCTTCAGGGCCATCAATACCACCTGTGAAAGTTGTTGGGAGGTAGGGCACATGCACTGTGTACACCACTTAGGATTGCACCCATACACAAATGGTGCATATTGCAGCTGTGGGGCACATCATGTGGAATGACATATCAATGGCATGCCACCCTTGTGTGTGCAGTCTGTGCAACATGAATTCTGTTGACTCATAGGTGCACACATGCATTGCAATCCCTCACAATCTTTCACATTGTGTTGCAGGTGCCACCGCCGGTGTGCAGGGGGGACAGCAGGGCCATGACACGGTGGTGTAGCCTTGAGCGAGTGATGCACCACCTGAAGTGGTGTGATGCAAGGCGTATGCTGCCAGAACTAGAAGGATGGCCCAGGGCAGTCAGCAGGAGGCACGGCAGGAGGGTACAGAGGAGGAGGCTGTCCCACTGGAACAGCAGCAATGACCTTCTACACGTGGTGCCAGACAACTATGATGTGGGCAGGTCCAACATCGATGTCACAGTGGACATGACTGAGGAGATGGCAATCTGGTGTGGCTGGACAGGCGGTGATGGCCAGGATGATGATGATGGGGATGCCCCTATGCATGGGGCTGCAGGGCCTACCCTGAACAAGAACCTATGCAGCCTGCATGCGCTGATGACATATCACCTGACATGGATGCTGGGGGATGATGGCGACATACATACGCAGCTGCCTACCCTCCATGACTTTGCGTGGAGACTCAGCATGTGCATTAGACCCCTGGCATGTCATATTTCTATGATGAACGATGATGTGCATGACCTACTGGAGTACCTCAAACACATTGGTGGGCCTTGCGGTCCTTATCTGCCGTCAACTTCTATGTTTCTATGTTTCTATGACACTGACTGTTGGATATGCTTAATGTAATATTGTCCAAGACGCTATGTGCTACTTGACGCGCATGCCACGGATGGAGTACATAGTGTAGTCCATACATTGGTTCAGGTTGTGGTTAACACAATGTACAATGCTGTTAATTGTCGCACTGTTACATCTCATCTTTGTTTGTGTTTTGTTGAAGTGTACACTACACTGTCTACCTAACCATATGTCTTTTCTGATGTTGTGGTGTATTTCTTTGTTCTACATAATACATTGTTGTTCATCGTTCATACTGTGTCCATGTGTCATTCATGACTGTGCATGCCCTACATCTGCCTGTGCTGTGTACTGTGGATTGTCAGACAATGTGTGATTACCAGCCCACATGGGCATACACAGGGCCTCATCTGGACATGAGGGACTCTTGACCTAGAACATGTGTTGTGCACTGCATGCCAAAATGGCAACATGTGCCACAGGGCTCAGTAGTGTCACACTCTGTGCACAGTGTCAGCTCACTGTATTCCAGCGGGTGTGTGTTGCAACCAGTATAGGGGTCCTCTTAGTTCCACAGTGGCATCCCACTGGCAGTAAGCCAAACCACCAGTCGACAATGTGGGACCCTGCAGTTTGGGCCTGAATGTGTTGTGTATGTCATGGTTCCACACATGTGGTACACCATTCCATGTTGGGACTGTGTGGTGTGTCATGGTATGGGGCATTTTGAAATGTCTGCCCATCATCATGCAGGTGTGCATTACAGTATGCCTGATGTGGTGTTGTGTCATACATCAGGTACTGTGTGGTGTGCTAACAGTGGGATGGGCGGGGTACACCATGCATGTGTGTGGAGGGGTGGCAGATATCCAGTACTGGCCATGCACCTGGGTGTGGCAGACATTTAGCACCATGTATGGACATGGTACTGTGTGTGCCATAGCCATGCCTGTGGTGGTGTGCCCCATTCTTGTGTGTGCAACCCAATGGGCACACCGTGGCATAGGGGTGTGTGTGTGGAAGACCACACCTGTATGGTGGTTATCAGCGGTACAAGGGATGTGGGGTGCAGTGTCAATGGTATTTAGCATGCCATGTTGTACACATGCATTTGCAGGCCAGAGTTCACAGGGCAGGCTTTGGGGAGTGTAAAGGCATCTGGAACAAGATGTACAGGTTGGCACTAGCATTACTGCTGTCATGTGGTTAGTGGCAGGCTGCAGGCTGCAGGCGTGTGTGTGCCCCCTGCCTGTGGTGCATGTCCAGGTGAGTCCATGGCCATGGGCACTTACATGGGACATGGGATCACAATACATGCACCACATGTACACATGGCGCAGTAATGGTGCCATGTGTGGTGTGTGTTCGGGTGGGTGGCTGTGTTTAGGGTATAGTGTCCACAAACCCCATTGCATAGTGGAGGACACCATCATCAAGGTCATTCCCCCATCTGGTGTACACACCTGGCATGTTGTGTGTTAACTACTTCTGTTGGTGGCCACGCTGCCCTTTATGGTTTACATTGGCTGGTTTACAGCTCTGTGCTGCACATGGTGGCTGTGTTGCCATGGTACTGCTCTGCACTGCATCTTGCAGTATGTCACTGTTCACCTGTGTCCTGGGGTGGCAGCTGTGTGTACCCTGTGCCTCTGTGACCATCATGGTGTCTTGAGCCGTGGTTGTTGCTGCATCTGTCCCTGCCGCTCACTGTTGATCCCCTCCATCTGGAGTGGCTGCCCGATGCTGCTGTCTGTGCACTGGGTTCTGCTGCAGCTGTTCCTTAACTGGCTGGCTGCCCCTCAGAGGCCATTCCAACTACATCAGTGTGGCTCCTCTTGCGGCCTTGACCCTGGGATGTCTTGTGCTGTGCCGGTTTCTCTGCATTACTGGCTATTTTCATGTCCATGGTTGGGGCCTGCCCTGTTGTGTTCTGTGTGTGGATGGCCTGCACCACAACACTGTTTGATAGGTGAGCGTCCCTGCCCCTATGCATCTCCTGTTCCACTACCCCATCGTGCCTGTCCACATCCTCAGCTAGGTTCATGATATTGTTGCCATGGGTGTTTTCCATGTCATGCCCACATGTGCTCCTGCTGTTGTGCCCTGCTGTGCCATTTCCACTGACAACACCAGCATCACTGTGCCACCAACCCTACTATGTTGTCTGTTGTGCCCACATGTCTATCATCAGTGGCATTGTCGTCCTGCTGCAGTTTGCATATGGCTGCATGATATCCATCCTCGTCGCCCACCTCCTGTCCTCTGGTCCAGCTGTGCATGCCACATTCTGTATCGACACTGTGGCAAGCTGTTGTCCTGTGATCACTGCAGGCTGTGTCATGCCCTGTCTCTCACAGCTCTGTGCTGCATCCTGACCACCCTGTGGGACATGTGCTGGGTCACACCTGCTGTGTGTTCTGTGCCATGCTGTTCATCGCCTGGCCATCTGCAGTGCCGCCACCCATTGTTTTCGGGATGTGACCATGGCACCATTGACACATTGGCTGCATGCTGTTGCATGCATCTTGCAATCTCCTGCAGTGCTGCAGCCATTGCTGTTGTTGCCCCATCTGGGTGATGTGCAGCACAATGCTGCATTCCATGACAATGGTCTGCCTTTCTATGGCATCTGTCTGGACGTGACACACAGCCATATGTCCTGGAGTAGCTTTGCTGTCTGTGTCATTTGGCCTGCCCTTCCTGTATCCCTGTATCACAGCTGCTGGATGTGCCACAGTCAGCTGCAGCTGACCCATGTGTGCAATGGTGGCATTTGTGTGGTCACGATGCTGTCGCGTATCCCATCCAGCTCACACTGTGCTGCCTCCTGGGTGAACATGACATCCTGGCAGTATTGGGACAGGTCATCCCAAGGTTTTCTTCCAGTGGCAGTGGCTTTGCACCTTGTTGGCCTGTTCCACCTGCCCTCCAGGGGCCCGTCCCATGGTGCTGTTTGCTTGGCCATCACAGTCACTGGTGGTGTGTGCACTGCCTGCCTGTCCCGCACCATTATCATCCCTACTGTCATCCAGCTGCTCACTGTCTGCCATGGGCCAATGTTGGTCTGCTGTTGTGCCTGCAGGTGTGGTGTCTTCCATGGTGTTGCTGCTGTTGGACAGTGCAGCATTGCTGACATTATCACTTGTCTGTCCTTATCTGGCATCACTGTCTGTATCACTCCTCTGAGCCTGGCTCATGAGAGCTGTCGCTGGTGGGAGACTGCTGTAGTTCATCATCACTGTCGCTGTCTGTGCCTTGCATTCTGTCCCATCGCTTTCACTGTCAGACACATCATGGGCATGGTAATGTGGGCCGCCTGGCAGTGTGATGCTTCAGACTGTGTACTCTTGCATCATGCTGGGTATATGAGCTGTATGTGCAAGGTGAGTTTCATTGGTCCACATGTCACGGTATGTGTCTAATGTCTCAGTGCATGTCCAGCTTGTGGTGAACAGTGGCAGGGTTGCCGCATGTATTCCATACTTCTGCATGGTGGACCAGGCCATCAGTTTATCCAACCATCCCTGCCACCCCACAGTGTCATTATCCATTGTGGGACCTTGCATTGTGGGTCCTGTTGGCCATGCAGAGGCATCAGCCTCCACTGGTGGTGCCATGGCTGCTGTCTGCGGTGGTGTCACCCACCTCATGCATGACCTGTGCTTACCTTATGCATGTTGTTGGCAGTACAGGTCCAGCTCTGTGTCACCCTGTATGCTGTGTGTGTTGATCTGTGCCAACACATTCCTCATGTCTGCTGAGGGGCCGTGTTTGGTGGGTCCTCCACCTGTTGCCACTGTGCATTGCCTTTGTGGGCTGTCTTCTCCTTTGCATGCCACTTGATATCACAGTTTGGCTTCTGCAGCTCCCTCACTGCACCTTCAGGGGCCGCAGCATTCACCATCTGGCTACCTGGTCCCATGCATCCTGCCACTGTATCCGTACCTTCTGATCCCCTCCCAGGACAGTAGCAGGTCCACCTGTTGGGTGTCACATTCATGTCACACCCTGCACCATTACACAACATGCACTTGTGATATATTCACCCACATGCCCACCTACCTGAGCCTCAATTGTATGCAGGAGGATGTCTGTCTCCTGGTCAGTAAAGTTCTTCTTCCTTAACTGCTCAGTTTTCTTCTCCATGTTCCTGGGGTTGTCTGCCCCGTTTCTTCTTGCTGCATCCTCTATGGATTCAGCTATTATTCCGTTCCTGCATGTTGATGCTGCATGCACCATGTGGTCTGCCTACACTGTTTATATGATACACCGTGTGTTCTTGCATCATGACACTGCATCTGGCACAAGTGCTTTGTTGCAGAATTGAGTGCATTGACACTGGTAAGGTCCTTTGCACAGCGAGCCGACGCCTCCCTGCACTGCCCTTACGCCTCTTTGAGAATTAAACCCATTGAGTTTACTCAGTCCTCCTCATCATACTTGTGATGTAGACCCCACACACCTTAGTTGCCCTCTCTGGGCTGTCTTCACACTGTTTATGCCTTTCATAGATGTGATCTCCAGAACTGTACACAGTATTTAGATGAGGCCTCACTAGCGACCTACACAGAGGCAACACCTCCTCCCTGCTTCTGCTGTTGATCCCTCTCCCTAAGCAACCCAGCATCACACTCACCTTCCTAACTGCCTTAACACTGCCTGGCTACCTTCTAGGTCGATCATAGCTACCACATAGAGTCTCCCTCCTGCTTGGCTGTTGTCAATAACACTCCCCCATTTTGCATTCTGCCTCTGGGTTTCTATACCCCAAGTGCACTATTTTGCACTTCTTTGCATTGAAACCCAGTTGCCATAACCTTGACCACTCTTCAAGTTTTCTCACGTCTCCTTTGATCCTTTCCACACACACCCGGAGTGTCCACTCTGTTTCAGATTTTGGTATTGTCTTTAAAGAGGTAGACCCTCCCTCCTGCTCCTCTGCAATATCACTTATAAATACATTTAAGAAGACCTTTCTAATACCGATCCCTGAGGCACCTGATGGTCACCCTCCATTCCTCAGACTGAACTCCACGTATCACCACACTCTGTCTCCTATCCCTAACAATTTCTTACCCAGTTTACCACCTTAGACCAGCTCCTAAGCTCCCAGCTTGTTTAATAGTGTCCTATGAGGAACAGTGTCAAATGCCTTACTGAAATCTAGGTATGCCACATCCACCGTACCACCCTGATCTAATTCGTAGTCACCCAATCAAAGAACTCTATCAGATTCATTGCATAACCTCCTCCCATAAACCCATGCTGTCTGTGGTCTTGTAAACCATTTGATTAAAGATATTCCATTATCCTCTCCTTCAACATTGATTCCATTAACTTTCTCACCACCAAAATCAAGCTAACTGGCCTATAATTTCCAGCCTCTTCTTTTGTTACCACTCTTATGAAGATGGACTACATGTACCCTCCTCCAGTCCCCTGAACCACCTGATTCCAGTGAGCTGTTGTAGTGGACTGCCAGAGGTGCAGCCAGTATCTCCCTGAGTTATTTCAACACCCTAGGATGTGTCCCATTTGGTCCCATTGCTATGTTGTCTTTCAGATTAGCAAACCCTCTAAGACTCTTTCCTCTGAAAATGGCTGGTATCTATTTCCTTGTTACAGAGCCCATATTACTATTTTGTGCCCTCCCCTCTCACTGTAAACACTGAGGAAAGTATGTGGTTAGTGCTGTACATCTACTTTTCTTGGTCTCCTCTGTGCAGCTCCCCACGCCTTTTAATCTTATAGTTCCTCCCTGTCCCTCCTCTTTTCACTTACTGTACTACAGTACCTAAAAATGTCTTGGCCCCTTTGTAACTTCTGGGTGATCCTCACCTCAGTTTATGCCTTTGACTTCTTACTGCTTTCCCTGCATCCATCTGTTTCTCTTGATACACCTCCCTATCCTCCTCCCTCTGTGTCTCCTTATATATTAGGAAAGCTACCCTTTTAGCCTTTACCTTACATAGCTACATAGGACAATGTCGGCAGATAAGGCCTATGGCCCACCCAGTCTGCCCATTTGAGCTTGTAAGTTCAGTTTATGTTTTCCTAGAAGTCTGTTGCCCTTACCCTGACCTCCAGAATTCCTTTATGTCTATCCATGCATTCTTAAATCCGTGATTTTTTCAGCCCCCATCACTTCCTCTGGCAGGGTGTTCCACTTGTCCACCACCAGTCCTGTGAAGAAACTCTTCCTCACGTTTCCTCTGAATCGTCCTCCTCCAACTTCATCCCATGCCTCTAGTCCTGGAACATCTTTTTTCGCTAAAAATAGTGCATTCCTGCACCCTGTTCCTCCCTGTAAGATACTTGTATGTCTCTATCATATCCCTCTCTCCTCCTCTCCTCCAGGAGTACATGTTCAGTTCCTTCAACCTGCCCTCCATAGAACTTGTGATGCAATCCATGTACCATCTTTGTTGCCCTCCTCCAGACCTTCTCTACCCTGTCTATGTCCTTATGTAGGTGGTCTCCAGGAACTGTACACTGGACTCCAGGTGGGGCCTCACTAGTGTCTTGTATAGTGGAATTATGACCTCCCTTTTCCTGCTGGTGATGCCCCTGCCTATGCATCCCAGGATCCTATTTGCTTTACCTGCTGCCTTGTCACACTTTTCCCTACCTTGAGGTCATCAGAGATGATAACCCCAAGATTCCTTTCCTGCTGGTGCATGCTAGA
Organism: Neoceratodus forsteri; assembly: GCA_016271365.2. NCBI lineage: Eukaryota > Metazoa > Chordata > Ceratodontiformes > Ceratodontidae > Neoceratodus > Neoceratodus forsteri. The sequence goes on from CM057458.1 coordinate 564,536,177, forward strand.
TCCTCACCCCAACTGATATATTGTGCCAGGGTTTTTGTGCCCCATATGCATTATCTGCACTTCTTTGCATTGAATTTCAACTGCCAAATCCCTGACCATTCTTCAAGTTTCTGCAGGTCCCTTCTCATTCTGTCTACACCCTCTGGTGTGTCTACTCTGTTACAGAGCTTTGTGTCATCAGCGAACAGTGAAATTCTACCTTCTAGGTCCTATGCAATGTCACTGATGAAGATGTTGAATAGGACCAGTCCCAGCACTGATCCCTGTGGTACCCCACTGGTCACTCTTCCTCTGTGGAGTGACAGCCATTAACCACCACCCTCTGTGTCCTGCTGCCCAGCCAGTTACCTACCCACCGCACTACTGTCCTGCTCACACCCATATTCCCAGTTTGTGTAATAGTCTTCTATGTGGCACAGTGTCAAAGGCCTTGCTGAAGTCCAGATAGGCCATGTCCACTGCCCTCCCTCTGATCCACCTCCTAGTCACCCAGTCAAAAATTCAACGAGGTTGGTCTGACATGACCTCCCCTGGTGAAACCATGCTGCCATGGGTCCTGTAGTCCATTGACAACCAGATGTTCCACCAATCTCTCCTTCACAGCCATCTCTCGAAAACCACAGTGGTCTGTTTTTCCTTTTCCTTTTACTCATTTGCCTGACACAGAGGTTTGTAGCATTCAATATGATCCTCTTTAAATTTGCCCACTGTTATTCCACCCCATCTAGGTAATCTCCTCCTGACAAATCATCCTTCAGGCATTTACCCATCTTTACAAAATCTGCCCTCCTGAAATCCAGGACCCTCACTCTAGTGTGACTGGAATCTGCAGCTGTCCTTACATTCAACCACACTGTACAGTGATCACTGGTCCCAAGGTGGCTTCCCACCATATCTAGTTTAGATATGTTCCTTTTGACTTTCTGGTCCCTTCCCCACCAATAAATACATTCACAGGGCACTACATGAAAAGAAGTTGCTTGCAAAGACCACATGGGGCTGGAGCCACATGCATATGGATAGTGTGTGTTAACATTAACAACAAGGCAGTTCTTACATGAGTGGTTGCTATGATGATTGTTGACGTTGACAGTGTGGCACAAGAGGTCATAATATCATCATAGCACCCACAAGTGTAAGAACTTGCCTTATTGTTAACGTTAATACACACTTTTCATATAGTGTATGTTAGAGCCAATAACAGGATACACATTTTAAAAACAATGCCAAACGTGATGTGAATAAGGAGCTAAATATACTTTACTACAAATAGAACAGCCAAGCATTTCAAACACAGCAACAACTTAACATAAACATATAGAGCAGCATGCATTAACAGTCAACGTGAGCGAACCAGCTGCACATCAGTTCTCTGTGGAGATGAGAAACAAAAGGAGAGAGAGAAAAGGAAAAAATCAGTAAACTTACTAAATAATATGTTTCAATAGCAGCAACTGCAGGGTACTTCCAAGAACCGACAATCGGTGCGCACTTTAGCTACTCTCATAGCATCACTTCTCCCAGACCACCACTGCCACCACTGCAGCACACTTCAGCCTTCACCATTCACCATTACCCTCACCCTCACATCCATTATGGACTCTTGCTGACACTGGCTAGAAATCTAATTATTCAAGTTACAATAAATTAACGGTGGCACGACTTTGACAACACACTGGTGAACTTTTTATTTTTGAAACTGATGCTTTTTGTGGGTGGGAGCAATGGGCATGAAAGGTTACCATGGCAATGTAGGCGCTCATGGGGAGACAGTATGATGTCCATACTGAAGCAGAATGAAAAGTCATTCTGCTGTAGTACAGACATCACCACTGCAGCAGAACCACATTTTCCTTGCCAGAGAAATCAAGTGAGAACTACTTTCTAACATACACTGTAAATCAGTATATACATGCTTCAAGCCCATAAGTAGTGGGAACAGAGTTTAACAGCACTGCAACTTATTTAACATTTTTATACTGTTCCCATCACAGTTATGAGGGAACAAGGCCATGGAATGTGCCTGTACCTTTAAAAATACAGCATTTTCTGGGTGCCCTGTGTGATGGTAGGAATGGGAGGATTGCACCCTCCTAAATGGATCATGGTACCTAGCTAGGGATACTTAGCACTGAGATAGAACCCAGGCAGCTGCACATACCTGCTTGAACTGACGTTCAGTGACACAGTGTCATGTTCAAGTTCAAGTCCAAGTTTATTGCAGGAAGACTCCATTGAGCAAGCTCATTCACAAGGAGGTCCTGAAGGCAATACACATACAGTGACACATTATACAGTACAACAGTTTGATAACCAATTAAACAGAATGTACACAATGCTCTAATCAGGTAAATCATAGCGAGATTCAGGGTTACAGATATATGTGCAGATTCGGGACAAAAATATACAGGTGAGGTTAAGCACTTTATCGCTGTAAGATGCAATAGATAATCAAAAGTGGTGAAGTACTAGAAGACGAAGCAATAATAATAGTGAACAGGGTAGGGGAGGGAAGTTTAGCAAATGGTAAAGGTTGAGAATAAAAGTCTCAGTATGGCAAGGCCAATAGGGATAATTGACAAGAAGCACACATAGGGGATAAAAGGATGCTTAGTGGCAGTTACAAATATCTTTTATTTTAGATGCAATTAGCACTCTGAAGAAGTTGACTGAGACAATGCTAGTTAGTTTTAGTTAAGATTGGAGTTGGTTTCACATAGAAGGAGGCATACAAAATAGCACGTTTGCCAAAGGAAGTGCAGTCCTAGGTACATCGAGCAAGACAAAGTCAGTTTTCCTAACGGAATATGCACTGTGGGAGATGTGGATTAACGATGTTAGGCAACATGGTAATTTCTGTAAGAGCAACTAAGGGTCCAAATACCAGCATGGGCAGGCGTCTAGTGATGAGTGATGTCCAACCAACAGCTGCATGCAAATCCTGATGGTGAGTACAGTAGGGGCAGTTGGTAAGGAATCATAACGCATGGTGATAAAGGACATCAAGCTTGCTTAGGTTTGAAATTGAAGCTGTAGTGTAAATTTAGTCACCGTAATCAGTAGGGGCAGGAATATGGCCTGTAAGAGTCTTGTTCGTATCTAGAGGAATAGAAACCTATTTCTAAAAAGAATCCTAATCTTGCTTTGAACCTCCTGGATAGTTCATCACTGTGGTCATTAAATGAGAGCTTATTATCTAACAAGATACCCAAGTATTTAAATTTAGAAATGACTTCCAAAGATTCACCTAGTGCAGTAACTATAAATTCATTTAGTTGGACAGAGGGAGGACCGGGGAGATACAGCGAGTGAAAATCATTGCTTCGTTTTCCTAGCATTGAGGAGCAGCTTGCTTTTAACAGATTGTTTTTGAGCTGGGCGAAATCAGCTTACCAATACATCTCTGACCTGCGATACCATAGATCAAGAAAGTATACAGAGCAGTATCGTCTGCAAAGAAGTGCAAGTTGGAGCTCGTTATATGGGAGTCAAGATCATTTATGTACAGAGAAAACAGGATTGGGGCCTAGAATGGAGCCTTGGGGACTCCTCTGACAACCGGCAGGGGCAGAGAATAAGGCCATCTGCTTTGACTTTTGTGTTCACAGTATTAGGATTAGCCAGTTCAATGCATCCTATCCCTTGCTATCAGGTTCAGATCTCATGGCACCATCCCTGCACTGATCGTCCACAGTCCTTTGCTTTTAATCTGGTTGGTCTTGGTTCCTCACTAGGAATATTTACACATTTTCTTCACTGGAATAGGATAGTAGTGTAGACATCGGGCAGCCCTCCTTGAGGGTGATCCACCAACAAGTTCCTGTTGTCCCCAATTCAGGACACTGGAAGGGATCCAAGCCTCCTGAGACCCACACAGGAGGGAGCCAGTGCAACTCAGATTTAGGACCTTGCCACCATTTTGAGAATTACAGCTGGAAGAGTGTACCTGTATGCCCAGAACCTCATGGCTCAGATTTGAGGCATAGAAACATAGATGATGATTGCAGAAAAGAATGACAGTCCATGTAGTCTGCCTGTATGACCCTATCATAACCCTGGACCAATTGTATCTGTGAAGTTTACACAGACCCTATTACCCCTTTTGTTCTCTGTGTTTCTATCTCCTTGTCTTTCTGCATAACTAATACACCATTAGCTCTATCCAAGCTATGTTTTAGGTCATTTGTAAATCAGACACCACCACCTGTGCTAGCAGACCATTCCATGGCTCATCTACTCTTTCTGTAAAATAATACTTCCTCAAAACCTTTTGAATCCCCCAACCTCCACTCATGACCCCGTATTCTAGCTTCTCTGTTCTTGCTAAACAGCTCTTCACAGCTCACCTTGTTTATTCCTTTCAGGAACTTAAGGTCTTAATCATTTCCCTTTCTCTCACCTGGTTTTGAGTGAATACATGTTAAATGTCTTTAGCTGATCCTCACAGGATCGGCCATCCTAACCCTAGATCATCTTGGTCATTCTGCGTTGTGCCATCTCTAGCCTGCCCTGTCCTATTTCTGGTGGAGACTCCAGAACTGGGCACAGTATTCCAGGTGTGGTAGTACCTCCTGCTACCTACTGTCAAATCTTTCCCAGTACACCCTAGCATCTGTTAGCCTTGCTGAAGGCCTTCTTAGACTTACTAGTTTGCTTAAGGGAGTCACTGATGATGACTCCTAGGTCCCATTCTTCTGATGTAGCCAGCTGAACCCCTCTCATCCAGTACTCAGTTCTGGGTTTATGTTCCCTATGTGTATCTCTTGCACTTCTTGACACAAATTTCAGTTGCCCAGACTTTGGACACATTTTCCAGCCTTTCTGGTCTCCTGCATTTTCCCTATCCTCCACCTTTTCAGCTCTACCACAGAGTTTTGTATCATCTGCAAATAGACATAACCGCACTGGATTCCATCTCCTATGTCGTTAATGAACATATTGAAGAGGACTGGGCCCAGAACAGGTCTTTGTGGTATGCCACTGGTGACCTCTCTTTTCTCTGATCTGACTCATTTACTACAATTCTCTTCTGCCTCCCTCAATGAAATTCCTACCCACTTTACTATTTCCTAGCTGTGCCCAGATTCCAATCTTCTTCAGCAGCCTTTGATGTGCCACCGAGTTAAATGCCTTGCTGAAATCAAAGTAGTAAGTCTACTGTGTGGCCCTTGTCAACTACCCTGGCCACCCAGTTAAAGCATGCTAGCAGGATGACTTGACAAGATCTCCCTGTCACAAACCTGTCCTGCTTACTATCCTGAAGCCCATTGTTCTCAGGTATTCTACTTGGTCCTCTTTGACTAGTGTCTCTATCAGTTTCCCACCACAGTGGTAAGGCTGATGGGTCTATAGTTTCCCGACTGCTCCTTGTTCCCTTCCTTGTGTAGGTGAACTATGTCTGCTATACTTCAGTCCTTGGGAACCACCCTTTGCTGTAAAGAGCTATTGAATTGCTCTGTCAGGGTTCACCTAGCACTAATGGTAGTTCCTATAGTACCTTCGGATGCATCCCATCCAGCCCTGGGACCTTGTTTACCTTCAGGACTGCTAACCCTTTTCCTAACTCTTTTGCTAGTATGCATCTACAGCCTCATTTGCTAGACCCTCTATCAGCTGTCTTTACACTGGTCTCTGGCAAGGGACAACTGTTCTCCATAGTGAATACCCTGACGAGGTAATTGTTCGGTACAGCTGCTTTCTGCCTGCCTTCCTCATACCCTGCTCCTTCCTTTATCCTGACAATCCCCTTTCCCAGCTTTCATTTTTCCCTCATATATCTGAAAACTCTTTTCCCTCCTTGACTCCTCTGCAATATATAGTTCTGTGTCTGCCTTTGCAAGCTTAACTGCTCTCTTGGCTTTCTAGTATTTTCTAATACTCGTCCCTTCCTTATCCCTTGTTTTTCTTTGCACTTCATAAAGACCTTTTTTGTCTATCATGGCCTACCTGACCTTTTCAGAGAACCATATTGACCTCTTATACTTGTTTCTGGGGATGGGCAGACTGGATCTGCCACACTTCTAAACCTTCCTGGATCTGGCCGACTTGGCTGTGCTTGAAAATACTGAGTTCATTGCACAGCCAAGTTAGCCCAGTTCAGAGTGGGGTCCAGTACTCAACGGTGAGGAATGGAGAAGCTGGATTACAGGCAGCAGCCTGTTCCATGGATGTCTGTGTGGTGTGGAGGGACAGGGACATGCCTCAGGGGTATGGGGAGGGTGCAGAATCAGGAAGAACTACTAGCAAGGTCAGCAAGCAGCAACAGGTTACCGTCAGCAATAACAAAATAATAACACTCTCACCAGTACTGCAATGCAAGTCACTGAACAAGAAGGTCAGGGCAGGGTACAGAAATATTGAATACTTCCAACTCCCTGGACCTTCATGACCAACAAAAGCAACACTCGTAATACTGGGGCACTGAAGGAGCCAACCAATTAGGGTCTTTTTGTGTGACGGACTCGTGTTCTTGGCAATCTTGTGTGTCAGCCACCACAGGACATCCCCAGGAAACAGTGTATGCAGCTCATTTGGGGTTTGCATTGAAAGGAGGCAGTTGTGTGTGTGTGTGTAGACTCCACAGTAAAAAAAAGTTTTGTTTTTATTAGTCAGAAAGAGAGAGAGTAGAGAGAGAGAGACCAATGAATTAAACAGCAGACAGTAGCAGAGTGCCAATGTTTTCTTAGTTTTAGAAAAACTAAAGGAAACAGGAAAGTAATTTAGGGTTACTACAAAAGTATGGCCTGTAGTGCCATGATGCAGGTGCAGTTCTCATGAAATCATCCAACAACAAAAAATATATAGTAATGATAGTTTAGGTATTAGTTTCAGTTTGTTTTTCTTGCAAAAGCAATAAAATAAAAAAGTTTATAAATATCACTAGCATCCAACAACATAATTATTTTTCTTTTGAAAATATTTAAAAAAGAAAAATATTAAGACAGTAAGAACTTATAGGGGAGCGGACAGGACTGGAGGACTCTATCTGAAGGTCATAGTGCTTCATTAATTTTGAGAGGGTCTTCACATCTCAGACTCTGTGTTGCCATCTCTTTGCCTGAACTACTACTAGGTCATATTGCTGTAGACTCTGTGTTGCCATCTCTGTGCCAGAACTACTACTAGGTCACAGTGCCATAAAGATTTTGAAGGGGGTATCAAATTCTGTGTTGGCCATCTCTGTGACTGGACTACTACTAGGTCACAGTGCCTCAGGGGATGGGGATTCATGTCTTGACTCTGTGTTGTCTATCTCTGCATCTGAACTAATACTACCAATTAAGTTGGAACCCAAAATATAGATTCAGAATCTGTTATGGAACATGTGGCCAACATCAGCAGTATGGCTGAAACTGGTGCACGAATAATAAAAATATTTCCCAAAAGAAATGCAGAAAAAGGGAAATTCACTGTTGCAGATATAATTAATACAATTGATAAAAATGAATCAACACAACCAGAAACAGAAAACAAAAAGTTGGTAAATACCCTGATTAGAGTAATGCAGCACTGTAGGCACTGCTAGAAAAATCAGATAAAACACAAAAACAGGTAGCTAAAACAGTTGGACCAAGAAAGTCAATGATTAGGAAAAAGATCTATTTAGTATCATTAGACATGGCACTCCACAGTATGTCACTCATGCATATCCTGCTCTTTCATCAGAAAGCAGTGCCGATGACAAAGAGGTTGTACAGGTACAAGCACAAGATCATGATGACATATCACCATTATGCTCTTCCAAAGGTGATGAATCAGAATGTGATACCAATGATGTAGAAAAGATTGCCACCTGGGTTCCTGAACACAAAAGAAAAACATACAGCACCACCTTTAGCCATCGCCAGTAGTGGAAAACAATGATAAGCAATCATAGTAGCTCTTCTGAGGACAGCTGCAGTGTGCATGAATCAGGGTCAAAACACCAGCCACCAAAATTGCTGCAATTCCTGGCATGGCGTCAGAATGTTCCACCTCTGTTGTGTGGAGCTATTATCATATACAGTAAGTCCCAAACTACCTGTTTTGCTGTCTGCACCTTTTGTAATCAGGAAGTTAGCAAGGGGAAATTGAGGGGCCAGTTCAGGACAACATCACTAAAAGGCTTTTGTAAAGCACATCCACCCATTTAACTGGACAGCAGTCCTGAGCAAGGAAAAATATTAGTGAGGAAAATAATCCTACAGGCGATAGTGAGGTGAAGAGATCAAGAGATGGGGCACAAAACAAATATGTTTGACTTCACTGACAATAGTATTTGGACAAGCTACATCTTCACCACAGCAATCCTGTGGGTTTTGCCCCTGCATGAACTAAACAGAAGACTATTACTGCAATGCTTGAACAAAAACTGCCTACAGTAGATCACATCGAGTAACATTAAAAATCAATCAGTTAATAGCTGAAATCATTGTCAAGGATCTGCACCCATTTTCTGTGGTGGAGAATAAAGGTTTTACAGCCCTTTTAAACTATTTGCACAACATTACAACATACAAAGCCATAAACATTTTGCAACTGTGGCTGTTCCCAAAATGTACGAATGTAGGCAAGGTCAAATAATATAGGCTCTTAAAGAGAGTGACTGTGGTGCTGTGCACTTGAGCACAGACATGTGCAAGAGTTCTCAAACCACTGATTATATGTACATCACAGCACATTGGGTGTCACAATCTTATTCAAACACCACCAGAAGCAGCAGTTTACAGAAAGACAAAGAATGGCAGCTCTTTGCTGTACCGATTTGCTAAGCATCATACTGCTAACAATATTTTGGAAGAGTTGCATGACAACATTTCTGTGGTTAAAGCCCCTGAGACACAATACTGAATTTGTGGTTTCAGACAATGGCGTTAATGTTGTTACTATGTTGAAAAATGATGATTTTACTCACATTCTGTGCTTTGCACACTCATTAAATCTGTTAGTATGAGCTTTCCTTTCCAGTGACAACAGCATAGTAACACTAGTGGGAGCTGCAAATAAAATCTGTGGTCATTTAGTCACTCTGTAAAATCACATTGACCTCCACAAAAAAACAGCCTTCCAATACAGCAACTAAAACAGGATGTTCCGATAAGATGGAACTCAACATTTTACATGTGTGAGAGACTTCTTGCACAAAAGAGGCAATCCATGAATATACAATGGATCACAACATAGTAGATCAGTTAGTTGAATTGATTCCAGTGGGGCCTCATGGAGCTTCTTACATTGCTCTTGAGCCCTTTCGAGGAAGCAACTCGACAGACTAGCAAACCGAATGCTACTCTAAGCCAGGTTATTCCCATCATAAATTTATTGAACAAGGAACTCAGGAGGCTGCATAGAGGTTTTGAACAAAAGGAGACAAATCTGGTGTATCCCTTACAGACCAACTGATACAACAATCATAAAATTGCAGAAGACTTAACAATATCACGACAGACAAAAGTTTCTTCTTTTGACTCTTCTTGATCCTTGGTTTAAGTTGCAACAGCTGCCTCCTTCAGATCATGATGACTCTTATCTTAGATACAAAAACATGTTGATTTCAGTAATTGCACGGAAAAGGAAGGATTGTATTTGACAATACAAGTGAATCACGTGATGTGGATGCTGCATCTGATGATGAAACATCTATTGATGGTGACAGCAATCATTTCCACTTAGTGCCACCTTGTACTCCTTCATCAATATTGGGTAGCCCTGCACATAGTCCTCTTTCACGGCCCTTGAAAAGGCATGTCATTCTGAAAAGCACGAGATGGCTCTCACACTTTTTTGTCAAAACTCATAGAAACTAATAATTCAGATGTGTATGTCAGGAGCTGCCTTCTTTGTCTTTGTCTCATATTGTGGATGCCATTTAAGAGAACCACTCATTAATATTAATAATGACTTTTGAGTACTGGCTGGAAAAGAAAAGATCTGACCTGCACCATCTGCTTTTTAAAGCTTACTAGTTGCCCTCCTACTAATATTTACTGTAAGCATATATTTAGCATGGCTAGAAATGTTGTGTCTGATAGCCACACAAGGCTTACTGCTGAAAATGTACAGCACCTTACCTTTCTAAAAGTCAATCTCAACAAATTCTCTTACCAGTTCAGCAAACAGTGGCAGGAACATAAAAGTGATGATAGTGAACAGCTGCAACAGGTGTCTCATATTAAGAGTGCTTCCTTGGTGGTGTGTGGAAGATAATTGTGATAGTATTTAATTATTTATTTCTTTGAAGTCAGAGGACAAAGGTCAGCAACCATAATAGAAAGATCAAGTAAAATCATACTTCTTGTGAGGTCACAGTGTATATTAAATGTATTGCTGTCACGTGTTTTACACATTCAATTTGGGAACCCAGGTGGAGTTTAATTTGTTTATTTAACAAGTTTAAAATACAAACAGGCAGTGAATTGCTGGACATCTAGAATGGAGGTGGGACCAGAGGGCACAAAGAAAAAACCTATGTGCATGGCCACCATGAGTGCTGGTCCCTGCAGTTCTCTGGTCCCTCACTGTATGGATCCCCACCACCTTGGCAACTAGGGAGCAGTAATGAGGCTGGGGACTAGCATCTGAGCCTCATGGCAGAAGTTGGTGGTGGTTGTGGCCAAACAGCTCTATAAAAAGGTACCAGGTCAATATGCTGCTAGAATCGTGTGGCAAGAACCACAATGAAGCATGAAACCATTTAGAGAGACAGCGGTGGTGAATTACTGCTACCCCATCACTGTGTGCTGATACTAGGAAGGGATCAAGTTGCCATTGGTGTGGTGCCTAGTTGAGCTGCTCCCATGGTGCAGTGGGACCATGGTTCAGTTCCTTCTAGGTCTCCTAGTGTTGCAAATTTTTATTTGTTAAATAAAGGAATTCTCCCTCTCTGAGTTTCTCCCCATTCTTAAAGTTCACACCCCCTCGGAGTTGATTATTTTTAGTCTGGGTGTGGGTGGCAAATCCCCTGGAATACAAAGATTCTCAAATGTCACCCTATAGTTTTCCTTATGTGGGCAACATTTTGTGCCAGTTGCTGTTTTGCCAGACCATATTTTGCCTTTCAGCATTTTACTTGCAGTAATATGTGCCTCACTATTTTGTATGCTGTGTATTGACCTCGTGCCATTAAAAAAGGATACCATAGTTAGCGCAGCTCCGTGAGTGCCAGCCCCACAGTTCTCAGGATCCCCACCAGTTTGGGACATGGGGGAGCAGCGATGGGAGCTGTGGACTAGCAGGTGGGCCTCATGGCAGGAGTAGTTGGCAGTCAGGAACAAGCAGCTCTAAAAACAAACAAAACAAAAAAGTATATCGTAGTTGACCGAAATTACTAGTTTTGGAAGCTTGTAGGATACTTCAAAAAACTGTAATACTGGGTTGGCGAGGGCAAGGTCAACCAGATAAAAAGTAGTTATGAAACAGAAGTGATAAAATAATTGGCCAATCATGCAGGAGAATGTGGGGTGGTTTGGGGCACATGATGCTTGTTATAATACCAAGCAGTCAAGCAAAATAATTACAAATAAAAAAAACATCTCAAGTTAAAGGGTGGGAGGGATGGCTGGTGCCCTATCACATATCGTGCTGATAGCCGTGGCATGCATGACTGCTATTAATCAAACCATAAAATGGCTGCTCAATTGTGGCACATGTCATGGGGCTACCAACAAGGTAGGGTGACCGGATGGGGTGGGTTTGTGCATATAGCGACAGGATGTTGCTACACACATGTGAGGAAGTTGGAATCAGCATGCTCAGCGGTGTGGGACAGTTCTGAGGGTATTGCCATGTTGTGTTGCCGAGCTGGCCTGTGTCATGATGGGTGGGTTTGTGGCTTGGGTGGACAGGGTGCTGGGTTCAGGTTAGGCGCGGGTACATTTGTGTTGTGCCCAGCCTCAATTTTTCTTTATGTTTTGCACCCTCCCCTACTGACATGCATCTTCCTGGGTTGAGAATCCTTAAGTAGGGAGGTGCAGGGGCAAACCCCACATAAAATAATCATAATTACAAGTCCCGGTGCCATTTGCTGTCATGAGTAGTCACATTGCCAAAATTTATTTTTGGCAATGTGACTTCCTCCTCAATGGTGATCGTCTTCCGGGCAGTTCCGTTATGACATAAAACCACCCGTTCATGCTGCTTATCTCTCATCAAAAGCATGCCAAACTCAGTGAAGTTCTGAAGGGCTCTTGTCTTTCTGCTGTTGAAATAATTGGTCTCTCTCTCTCTCTCTCTCTTTCTGACTAATGTTTGTCACACTGCTTCCTTTTGCTGCTAAGTCCAAAAGAGCTACAGATACTGGGCTGGTTTCACAAATGTTTTGGGACTAAATCCCACATTGTGACTCTAGTTGTGGACTGAAGTCTCCGCAGCTGCAGAGATTGCTATTCATATCCACAGCAGCTGCGGAGGTGATTATCAGCTAGCCCCAGAGCCCTAACATTTTCCACAGCTGTGGGGATTTCGTAAGCAACCACCAGCAATCTGCTATAAATTGTGGAGCCGGAACCAGGCTTCATTTTGAGATTACTGTAGCTGTGGGAGAAACTGCAGTTCAGCAAGTGGCAGCCAACTTGTGTCAAGTTTTCCTGCAGCTGCAGGATTTTCAAAACTTTATGAATCTTGCTCTCTGTTTCCTATGAATGTCATGTTGTGGCTGTCACAGAGAATGGCAAGAACAACAGTCAGTCAAACAAAAGACCCTAACTGGTTGGCTCCTTCAGTGCCCCAATTTCATGAGTGCTGCCTTTCATACCGATTGTTGGTCATGGGGATCCAGGAAGTATTCAGTAAGAGATTGAAAAAGGTTCTTTTCTTTTGGTACCCTGCCTAGCCTCCTCGTTCAGTGACTCATTACTGCAGTACTGGTGAGTGTTATATATTTATTTTTGCTGTTGGCTGCTTCTTGACCTTGAAAGGACACGAAAATACAGACACAATTTTTTTTAAATCTTACATTGTTTTTACAGAGGATCTGAACGAATAATACTGATGCATTTCTCATACTCAGATAGACGAGAAATATGTCTACAATTCATTAGAGTAAATCATAGTAAATTAGTACCTTTTGGAAATAAATCAGAGTCGGAATCAGAAAGCGGCATGCAGCCGCCTCCCATCTCTACTTGTTTCTTTTGATAAATGTGTTTTGCAAGTTTTAATTGCCATGAGAATGGCACTTATATGACCCCATCCTTCTTCTACTCCCAGATGCTGTCAACCCACATTAACCTGTCCTAGACTAGTTTCCTCATTTGGTTGAAATCCACCCTTTTGAAGTCTAACACCTCAGCCTTAAATGAGGGCTTTCTATTGCCAAGGACTAACCCAAACCACATAGTATTGTTGCCACTGGACCTCAGTGGTTCCCAATCTCAGTCCACACTCCATCTACTCTTTCTGAATTGGGAGTACCACATCTAGAATGGCAAAACTGGCTAGTGGGTTCCTGACCTGCTGCACCAGCATGCAGTCCTGCAAAAGATCAAGCATGATTTTATTCTAGGGCTCCTGGCTGCTGGGATGGCCCAGCTGATGTCTTGCAGGTTGAGATCTCTATTATTAAAGCCTCTCATTTTTGCACACACCTTCTACTTCTGTTCCTAGTTTCTTCTCTCTCTCTCTCTCTCTCCTCTCCCTGTCCTGTAAACCACTCACAAGCAAGTTTTCTACCTGGTGACTCTGAGTTGTCTCACAGTGACTCTGCCATACCTTTCCCTCCAACAGATGAATCCTCTTCTGCTTCAGTTTTTCCAGGTAAATGTCACCCCTCCACTTTGTTTTTAAGTTTATTGGTGAGACTTAATCTCTCATTATGGAAAAAAAATCCAGAAGGAGTCAGATGGTTTTATAAGTTATAACATCAATATCTGAGATGTCAACATGAGTGTGAAGAAAATGTGAAACAAGAACAAATAATTTGTCAAGATGTTTGCTTCATTTTTCCACAAATGCAAAAATAAAGTAAATTACCAATACTATGACACCTGCTTGAACTGATATTCCCCCAAAAGGTGAACTATTTGTATGTTTTTATACATAAAACCATTTCATACCCATGTCATTTTCAAAAACGTTTTAATAGATGTAGAGTATGGTTATAAATATAGAAACAGAAAGAAATATAGGGTTGTCAAGCTTCTTTTGTGTATATCTGCTTTCAAAGTTGAAATTCAGAGATGGTCGGCTCAGGACAAAAATAATTGAAACATCCAATAAAAAACAAAACTTGCAAGAATGCTATTCAAACTATTCAAAAATACATGCAGAATGGCAAGGACTTTAACATAAAATAAACAGTGTAACCAAAGACAGACAGATATTTAGGTAAAGCGCCTTGAATGATACCAACTTCTAAAATTGTAGGAACTAATTTTCTTGCTACCATCCTGTATGTACAGTATGCTTAGCTGGACATGACATACTAGGATAAATCATTATTCTAATAATTGAAGGATTCCGGAATTATGTGGGGAAGAGCTCCTCCCCACTGCCTATTTAATTAGAGCAGCTAACTCCCGCTCTGCTTGAGCGAGTCGCACTCACTTCGTTGGTGCGGCTGGTCCCCTCTCTTCCCTTTCACCTCCCTTTCTTCTGTGCCTTGTCCTTTTCCGCCTTAGCTGTTGCCTTGCGTCTCCTTCTTCTTTTCTCCCTCTGTGCCCGTTGTTGTGTCCCTTCCTGGGGAGTCCGCCATCCGCACCTGCAGTTTGGCGCCCGCTCCTTCTTTCCTCCGTTTCTTGCCGGCTTGCAGCAGCAGCGCTGCTCCTTGTACAGATTGCCTGGTCAGTTGTAGCTTTGCTGACCTCCTTGGCATTTATTTGGTGCTGTCTTCCAGTTCGGTCCTGTGCTGATTCTCCGGTTCCCTCAAGGCATATCCTCTGAGAACTGTGACCGGCCTGCTTGCCTTGTCTACCACACCTCAGTGGGCTGGCCTGGCGCAGCCATCCTGCTGCTTGGCTGCTGTTGCTTGCCTGGTTCAATTGCTCATTTGTCTCCTCCGTTCCCAGGACTTCTGCTTCTTCCAGTTGTACACTTTCATCGGCACAGCTCGTTCTCCATCCAGTCGCCTGCTAGTTTCTGGATTCCTGTACTGTCTTTCCTCAAGTATGCAAGGCTACTTCATCCTGCACTATTTAATCACAATTTGCCTTGCAGTTGCCAGCTCCAGCTGTCCTGAGCCTTTCCTCACTTTATGCCTCTCAGCTGATGCAACTTCTGTTTAGTGGCATGATTTAGATTCGTTTACTTGCTCATCTCAGGTGTCCCGATGTTTCTCATTCTGGGGCTAATTTGGGCATACATACTATTGACTGGTTGACCTAAGCTGATGGTCACATTCCTTTCACCTTACTATGGGTCCCACTTTCTGTGGATGTGATGCTTACTATATGGATATGCTTGGCGGCCAGTGCTTTATCAAAGCGCTATTATGATGCTGCCTTACGACTCGTTTGCCTTCATAATCTGCTCTTATCCTCCTGTACCAGGCATCCATTTACTCTGTATTTACATATTTACTACAATCTCAACGTGCGGGACATGAACCTCTGTATTACATGCCGTTCATCATTCATTACTTCTTAACCACTGCTCTATGTCTGCCTCACACGCTGGGCGAAGGTCACCATCGCTTCTAGTCAGCCTTATGCCCTACGGTCCAGAGGTCATTGTTCCTACTTTGCACCAGAATCGCCTGCTTTTCTGCCCTGCCTTCACCCATTGGGTTGGAGGTTTACCTCTAATTGCTGCTTCTACCACCTGCCTTCGCCCATCGGGCTGGGAGGTTCCATACTACTCTCCTGCTTCTATGACATGCCTTCGCCCATCGGGCTGGAGGATACCTACTAATTCCTGCTTCTATGTCCTGCCTTCACCCATCGAGCTGGGAGGTTTACCTGCTTCTGTTCTACTTCTGCCTTGCCCAGCTCAGGACCTGGTGATTCCCATTCTACTTATGCATACCTGCTTTTGCTGCCTCAGCCATGGACTCACTGATGCTTCCATTTTCGGGACATAAGTTACCATCTCGACTTTGCTCCCCTACATGCCTGGTAACTCCTACTTCTATGACTAAGTGGCTGGTCCTCATACTCAGGCGCTTTCAGATTGCCTCAGTGCTCATTCAGCGGCTTACAGGGTTGCTATCTTGGATGTCACCCTGTGCCTCAACCGTTGAATTACAGCTCTTCTTTCAGGACTTGGTTGGCGTCTCCTGCAGACTTTCATTATCCGCTTGTGCTCTACCATCTTCAGGCCTGTGACTCTGCTGCTTCATTGGACTCCGCTTCTTCAGCTCTCTCCATCTCGACTCTTCTGGTCTCATCTGCTTCATGTCTCAATTTGCATGCCTTCAGTTCTCCATGTTATTCCTCTCATACAGTTGCCATGTCTCCATCTCAGTCTCTTCCAGATGATTACATACCTATCCAGCTGATGGATTCCTGCGCATCGTCGGGGACTACATTGCTTGATTTCTGCCAGTGGACATCCTGGGTCTAGTTGGGCTTCCATACTGTAATCAGTCACCTCTCTCCCATCTTGCCAGCTGTCTATCAGCTACGTTTTCTTCAGGGCTGGTTGCCACATCCTGTTCCTTCTCATTTGCCTACGTTGGTGTAATCCTGCTCCTACTACCTTGGATTCAGTTTGACTGACTTGTTTCATTTGGGCTCACCTCATTCTTCTACTTGAATGCTTCATAAATCACACCAGTGTCTCCGATTATCATATACAGCATGCCATTATTCCAGCTCAACTCCACAGCCATTTGCTTCATATTGATTCCTAAAGATTATATTTCTTATCAGAACTGAATTCATCACTTGATAGCCTGGCCTCAAGCCTTTTCTCATTCCTCGTACTATACAAGCCCTATTAGAAACCTGGAAGTCATTACTACTTCTCTTTCATCCTGCCTCATAGACATTAAGCTTGGATGCAATTATCTTCTGGTCTCTTGTATTGAGTTCATCAGTCATCAACATCATCTCCACCATCATTCAATTCCTTGGATTATGCCCTCTATCAACTGAAATACGGAAGACAGTTCTTCAATATATCTACTCTCCATCATTCCGAATTATACATGGATTCTTGGACTCAGACTTTATTAGAAGGAAACTATTTCACTGGACATTTACAATTCCAGCTTTTCTTAAGCTACATTCATCTGGATTGAATTATACAAATTTTAATTCAGATTTAGCTGATTAATTTAGTTTAATTAGGATCTCTCTCCTTTAGTATGCCCAGAAGGATGGGCAGGTCAGTAGCCATGGGTCCTCAGAGGTTCCCCAAGGGGTTTTCCTCTCCTAGGTGCTACTGGTCACACTCACGGAGTTGAGGAGGTGATCATCTCTTCTTATCATTAAGTTGTTATGCACAAATTCTTCAGCATTCAGTTACTGAACAATCGTTGATTTATTCTTTTTGGGGCTTCATAATTCTAAACCAAGCCTCCTTCCTCAGGTGGGATACAGAGAAAGGCCAAAACCATCAAATATTATCAAATGACTCAATTCAAGCATCCAAGTACCTAAGCACAAATCACTCTATGCTGGCCTCAGTATCCAACAACAATCTATATCATTCCAATATGTTACATAAGCACTGAGCTATGACCACACATAATTGAAGGGATTCCCAGGATTATGTGGGGAAGAGCTCCTCCCCACTGCCTATTTAATTACAGCAGCTAACTCCCGCTCTGCTAGACTGAGTCGCATAGCCTCCATCCTCCCGACACCTCCTCCTTCTGCGGCACTCTTGTATCCCACTGGGGCTTCATAATTCTAAACCAAGCCTCCTTCCTACAGGTGGGATACAGAAAAAGGCCAAAACCATCAAATATTATCCAACAACTCAATTCAAGCAACCAAGTACCTAAGCAAAATCATTCTATGCTGGCCTCTGTATCCAACAACAATCTACATCATTCCAATATGTTACATAAGCACTGAGCTATGAAACACACATAATACTTCCACATATTTAAGAATATACTTGTGCGGAAAACAACCTTGACAACTTTTAGAGCATCAGAAAATGGAATTTGAAACACCAAGAACATCTTTAAATGACTTTCTCATCACAATTCCTTGAGTCCTTGACGTTTTGTGATTTTCAATTTTCTGGTCTATTTTGCCTACTCTTCCTAGTCCCTGAGCTCATTCCATTGTGCTACTACTTTTTTACATCTTGCCCCATCCTTCAGTGAGTCCAGTCTAGGTTCCAAACTTCATCTACCTCAACTGTGTAATCCCTAGTCCCAGCCTCTTCCACAGTTACAGTAAGCCTGCCAGGATTATGCTCAGTGTCATAGTTTCCTGCATGACAAAGGGACTAATTCAATTGAAATGATGTTGATTACTGCAGTAACTCTGCTGTAGCATGGTGCAGAATTTGGTTTAATCCTAGTGAGCTTCACTGTAGATTAACTGTTTGCCAGTGTAGATGTCCAGTATCTGCCCTAGTGCACTATTCCTCTCTCTTGTCAGGTGAAAGTAGAGTTGTGTAAAAAACGTCCAATGGCGGAATTTCCTGAAAGTCAGAATTTGCTTCTGCAAAGTGCAGAAATTAAATTAATAACTTTTGTGGAAATTCTGACTTAGAACAGTGAAATAAATATATAAATTGTGGATTATTCTATTAAACTGTGGAATAAAAAGTCTGCAGAACTGATAACGGAACTGTGGAATAATTACATGTATTCGGAATAATTCATTAAACTGTGAAAGCAATTCCCCAGAACTGTTATTCTGCAATTCATCTGTATTATTCCACAGTTCAGCCCAAATTCTGCAGAACAGGGCAAAAGTCTGTAAAACACATTCAGAAGATTTTTTTTGACTTTTCCATTAGCAGATTATATCCTCTCACCACTAGAGGGCTATATCTCTATTTCTTTATCTAGTATACTAAGCCATGTGGGCTCTCTCTGCCTTTTCTCACACCTCTCCTCCCCTCCTTGCCCTGGCCCCCCTCTTCTCTCTCCCTGGTCCTAGCCACCCCACCCCGCCACCCTCTACTCTGGTTTCCACTGCTACCAAGGGAACTCTCCACTTCCACTCGAGGCTTGTGCTTGGTGCACCGTTTGGATATTCCTGGTTACTTAACCTGACCACTACTCTCAACAAGTGTGGCCACCTCTCTACACTGTACCACCTTGCAGTCCATATGGGACACCGCCTGGAACCTTGCAACTTCTACTCCAGGAAACAACAATCAAAACTATCTCTCAAAGAGCTGCGACTCTGCTCCTTAAAATTCCTACTCCTCCTCCTTCTCATCTCAGGCAGCGTCCATCCCAATCCTGGCCCTAGAAGCTCAGGCCACACACAAACTCCAGGTGCCCTTATCCTTGCAACCATTAATATCTGCAGCCTACTACCAAAGCTGGATGCACTCCAAGCCTTCATGTACCAACACAACCCTGACATCCTTGCAGTGGTGGAAACTTGGCTGATACTTAAAGTTCCTGACTCAGCAGTAACAATACAGGGCTACAATGTCCACAGGCTGGACAGGATATCCAAAAAGGCAGTGGTTGCAATCTATATCAAAGACTCTCTGTCTTGGCACCCTGTAGCAACTCCATCACTTTCTGCCTCAGCCCAGATTCTGCCAATAAAAATCGTCCTAGGTCCCAACCATAAAGCCCTGACTATTGTCTCCGTATACATCCCTAGGGACCCTAAACATGGATTCAACGATGTCCTAAACTTTATCAACTCTCATCCTTCCAAAGTTGAACTTATTCTACTAGGGATTTCAACATAAACTGGTTAGCATCAGTGCCAGTGCCTGTAAAGACTCCATCTCAGCTGCTAACCTCACGCAAATGGTAAACTCCCTACTAGGATTAACTACAAGACTGGCACCAGTACCATCTTGGATTGGGTCCTCACCACTCACCCCACAAGGATTTCTCGTCGACCATTCTCCCAGACTCACTCAGTGACCTCCCCAGTCATGTGTGCATGGTCTAACAAATTCCTTAAGCTCCCTCCCAAAATTATTGCTGGCAGAGTCCTTCCTCGTGGAAAACTTACATCTCAAACAACACCTGCTTCTACAAGACTGGCTACCCATTTATGAAGCAACAGATGTTAACTTGGCTCTTGATCACTTCATCTCAATTTTCAACAAACCTCGACCTCTTTGCCCTGCTAAAGGCGCAAAACAAATCTCTCTCTAACCCATGGGTCACCGCAGCTCTTCTCTCACAGCTGAAACTAAGGGATCACCTCTTGGCAGTTGCCAGGGCCACTGGCAAACAACTGGACATCAAAATTACAAACAAGCACAAAATGCCTGCACAAAAGCCATACGGCTAATGAAATCCACCTATTACAAAGGCGCTGTCACCAATACATGGGGAAATGGTCGTGCTTTCTGGGACAATATCAAGGATGTCACAGGGATGCAGCCAAAACCTCTCCGGCCATGTTAATGGTTGATGGATCCTCAACCCTTGACCCCAAGGTGATCGCAAACATCTTTAATATGGCTTTTTCAGACCTTGGTGCTGTTCTACCCATGACTTTTTTGAAAACAGGGCCAACTCCCCAAATACCTCAGCCCCTCAGTCTAACCATCCCTCTTCTACTTCAGGAAGGTAAGGCTGAATGAAGCTCACCGCTATATTACTGCAGCTATCTCTAAATCTAGATCTAGTAGTGACACCCTGTACCTTAAGCTTCTGTTGCTCACCCTCGATGAGGTAATTCTTCCATTAACAAAATCCTAAACCTCTCTCTCAGCTGTGGAAAATTCCCAGACCTATGGAAAACAGCCACTGTGACACCCATCCATAAAAGTGGGGACAAGGCGATTCACTCAAATTATTGCCCTATCTCCATACTGCCCCACTCTCTAAGGCACTTGAGTGCATCATGGCTGATCAACTTACCAACCACTTGGATAAATACAATATACCTTGTCCACAACAACACGGCTTCCAGAAAGGTCACAGCACCACCACAGCCCTTCTTGAGTTCGCTGGAGCTTTGCACAACTCCCTTGACAGCAGCCTTCTCACAGGGGCTGTTTTCGTCCAACCTCTCAAGGCCTTGATACAGTACACCATGGATTACTAATACACCAACTACTGAATGCGGCTATCACCTGACTCTTCTCTCTGGTTTAAAAGCTACTTAGAAAACCCGGTCACAGAGGTAAAAATTGCAGGCGTTCTTTCTAACACCCTGCCTGTTAAACTCGGGTGTCCCACAGGATCCGTGCTGGAACCCCTCCTTTTTAGCCTTTTCTTAAACTCCCTCCCTTACCACTGCTCTGAGAAGATCATACTATATGCCGATGATGCTGTTATATTCTCCATTCACAAAGATCCTGCAACTCTTCAACACAACCTTCAACTTGGTTTCAGTTCTGTAGAGACATGGTTTCTTAATCATAAACTGGTCCTCAATGACAAGAAAACCAAATCTATGCTCTTCTGCAGCTCTCATAACCCACACAAGCTACACCACTTGGCTATCTCCACCACCCAGGGAACATTCTAGATCAGGTGGTGTCCTTCAAATCTTAGGGATACAGCTTGACCCTAATCTCTCATATGGACTTCATGTAGATAATGTAGCTAGAGCTGCTAATACACGGCTTGGTCTCCTCTACAAACACAGACCACACCTCACACCAGAAGCTTTGAAGGTTGCAGTCCTGAGCTCTGTGATATCTGTAATAGATTATGGTCTCATCATTTATGGCTCAGCCACAACCACAACCCTTAGATGCCTCTCAACTGCCTTAAATAAAGCATGTGGGCTCATCACTGGTGCTCACCGTCTCACCCACACATGTGACCTGTACACTCAGACTGGCTGGCTCCAACTATCAAACCGCATAAAGTTTTTCACCTGCTCCATGGTCAAAAAATCTACCTTGGTCTTGCACCTTCTGGGGTCTCAACTCTGTTACAACACTGAATTAACAAATGGTGCCTTAGGAGATCACGCTACAGCTACTGAAAGTCCCCACTGTCACACTTCACAGGCACAATGCTCTTTTGCTTATCGAGCACCACTCTGGTTCAATGGCCTCAGTCCAACCATCTCCTCTGCCCCAACTATTGGTTGGTATGTTTAAAACTAGGCTCCGGGACTATCTCACTACCAACAGCTCCTGTGACTGCCCAACTTAACCTTGTTTCTCCACTTCCCTTTCTTCTCTAGTTGTTCCCTCTCCCTCCCTCCTCACTGGATTCTACCCTCATCTTGGTATACCCAATGCTGCACTTTTCACCCTCTTGCCACCCTTCTATATTCCTTCTCCCTCCTACCCTTCCCTCTCCTATGACTCTGGCACTTCTTATCTGTTGTCTATTTTCTCTGACAAATGCCGCTGGCTGCCTTGTTACAATGCTACCCTTGAACTGTATTAATCTGTACTCTGTTTGCAATGTCCACATTGTTGTAATGCCTGTCTTGATGTTCCCCATAAGTTGTATTTCTATGACGTGGAACCTTTGTAAAGAGCCATGGCTCAAAGGTATTTTAATCCTAGACTTGATAAATTAGATTCTGATCTAGCCAACAGTGGAAGTTAGGAAAATTCCACAAAATTTCCACATTTTCTCAGAAGTTCTGCAAAGCGGAATTAGAACTTTCGCCCACCTGTATGTGAAAGACATCACCTTTGAAGAGTATCTTGTCCCAGAAGTCCCCCAGCCCCACAGAAAGTAGTATCCCGTTTTCTAACACCACCTTTTAACCACTCATTGAACAACTTGATCTCCTCCTTCATCACTCTAGCCTCCCGTCTCCTAGTCTCCTAAACAGGTGATCTCAGAAAGGCCAAGGAATCTGAGTGCTACCTCAGTCTGTCCCCCACCTCTGGAAGTCCTGCTTCACTGTCTCCATGGGCCAGTAATCTAGATTGTTGATATCAAGATATACCATCACTTCCTGCTTCCTCCTGCCCTCCACTATCCTCCCTATTCTCTCACAATCCCAGATGGCTGATGCTCTAGGCAGGCATCTGACCAACCCATCATCTTTCCTACACTGCCTATCACCCTCTCTATACCTCTAATCAAACAGTCCACTATCACCAGGATCCTCCTTACCAATGTCTGCCTGCTCTTACTCCCAGGTGTTGCTATGTTTTCCTGTCTCAACACCAACTGGCTCAAGGTCTCCTCTGTTAGAGTCAGGCACCTGTACATCTTCAGGGTGCCAATCAATTTGCCATTGGTATTTTGGGGTATGACTGGCTGCTGTGTGGAGGGTGGGAAAAAGCTTAGTTGCAGTTGCAGCTAGAATATTCCCTGCCTTTCTTCTGACAACAGAGCATGGACCTCCCATAAGGTTCTACATATTACATAATGTCCCTCCTCCAAAACATAGCCCAGGAGATGAGTACCCAACAATCATCACTGCTGACTACCTCCCTACTCACTCTATGCTCCATTCTAGCCTCCTTAGTGCTAATAAAACTGCTCTAGTTTCTCAGTGATGTGTGGACATCAACTGCCTGTTTTATAACTTTATCCTTTATCCTTTATACAGTCATTAGAATCTAAGATTAACTATATCAGCAGTAATCAGGAGCACCCACCTAAGACACAGCTAAACTGTCTACCTGCATGTTTATAACCTTACCCTATATAGGCAGAAGCTAAGATTTAATAGTTTTAGCAATAGTCAATAACACTACACGTTAGATACAGTTTGTGCTTATCAACTGCATTTAAGACAGTCACTGGTCCTTTAGACTTGGGTCACAGAGCTTCAGAGCATCCTGCAGAACTGCAGCCTACCTGCAGATGCCAATGTGATCCTTCAGCTCCTGTGGATCACAAGCTCCAGGGTTGCCTTGAATTGTGGGTGAAATATTCAACCAGGCTCAAGATCCCTCTTCTTTAGTTGCCTCAGGTGCAAAGTGGAAGGGAGAGAGAGAGAGAGAGCTTTAGCTGGCTCTTCCTCTTGGCTTTCCCTAATGCATTGCTTCTGAAAACAGAATCAAAATGGATCTGGTAAAGAAAATGACACTGCTTTATCAGGTAATAGTTCACCCACCCTTAGCTGCCTCAAGTTCAAAGTGAAAGGAGAGGGGAGCTTTAGCTGGCTCTACCCCTCTGATCTGTCTAATGCACTGCTTCTGAAAGCAGAATAAAAAAAATATCAAGGTCTTGAACACATGGAACTGACTTGCTCTGCCGGATACCCATATGTAAGCCACTGAGGGCTGTCAAATTCAAACAGCATGGAGCCTTGTGGGTACTCAATGAGTACTGGATGTTTCCCAAGAAATGTTCAAGTATTTAGAATACTGACGCCTTTGCAAAACAGTAAACAAAATATTTGGAAAAATTGTTTTCTGTCTGCTTTAGACTGAAAAACTTTAACATTTTGCAGAACTGGGACAAGAATTATGGAATACTTAGTAACCCTGTAATTATAAAGGGTTATATTATGTTCTCCCCTGTTGAAACATGCTACTGCAGACATGATGGGAGAAAGGACATACCCTTAGGCACACAGAGTTCAGGGCAATCATGACCAACCAAAAGAGTAAATCACTATGGACTGCTCCTTTTTGAGGAGGAATGATTGGATCATTGAACATCAATACCTGGCAGCCCCGATGTAGTGCCATTCTATCAAACAACTCCTGTTGCTAAATAGTGTGGAAAACTGATGTCATGTCAAGACAAAAAGCATGGATGCTTCTCCTTGACCCCTTACTAGGTATAGGTCATTGCAAACCCTAACCAGAGATGTTAGGTGCTTTGTCACCAATTGAAGCCACACTGGAATGGACACATACATTGTTAACCTCTAGGTGTTCCACCAGCTTTGCCAGCACTCTCTCAACAATCCATTCAGAAATGGCTAGTTGAAGACAGGTTAATCATTTATAAGTTTTTCAGATCTAGCAATGGCTTCCTGAGTACATACCTAACCATCACCCTGTTCAAGGAGCTGTGACATGACCATCACTCAAAAAATACTGATGATTACTTTCAATACTGGAACCAATATTCAATCCTCAGCTTTGGGAAGCTGAGTCAGAGT
Source organism: Neoceratodus forsteri (assembly GCA_016271365.2). Taxonomy (NCBI): domain Eukaryota; kingdom Metazoa; phylum Chordata; order Ceratodontiformes; family Ceratodontidae; genus Neoceratodus; species Neoceratodus forsteri. Next base: position 564,561,187 of record CM057458.1, read on the forward strand.
CAAACACACATGGAAAGCAATGACCCACCATTTTCAATCAATGAGGAGCAGCAGTCTGTTGCAATAATCTGCTACTTTACTCAAGCTACACACAGTAGCCACTGAGGTTATACCCCAAATTGGTAATGAACTTTAGCTAAGATGTATTTTGATGTTTTCCTGATTTTTAGGAACAAGATATTTTAGAAATGCTTACACTGTTACTTCCAGAAACAAATGATTTGATACCTTTTGTTGGACCAACATGGATTTTACACCAAGAACAAAAGTGCTCTAGCTTTTGAACCAACCAGGTCCTTCTTCAGAAGCTTGGAAGCTTGGCAAACCTTCTGAAGAAGGACCTGGTTGGTTCAAAAGCTAGAGCACTTTGTTCTGTGTGTTACATCCATGTTGGTCCAATAAAAGGTATCAAATCATTTGTTTCTGGATCTGTTCTTAAAAGGACCAATACGGCACCTACAACATTTTTTTATTCTGTTACTTGTCATTTCCTCTGTGGCAAATGCTGTGCAAAATACTGAGCAGAGTCGTTTTCATGACTTGTGACTCTAAGAACCCATACTAAATGTGCAAAACTTCATTTTCACGCAACATCACAGTTTTGCCACATGGATTTATGATTTACATGTGAGAATTGAAATTCACATTTTTACAATAGTAATTATTTATGAACAGACACAGCTGTTGCCCAGCCCTATCTAAAACACCATGCTGAAAGGCATCATTGTTTCAGATAGCTGGCTTAAACTAAAGTCAAATCGATTCTCATTGGCAAATGATATTTTTCCTTTTACTACTTTTTATATTCTTCACCACACCAGTTTAAGGGTATATGCCTTTTTCTGTAGGTTATATGGTTTTCAAGGCTGGCCCACATGAATGGCCAGTTTCAACACTGGAAACATTCTCTAATTTAAATTCTGCTTTGGACTGACCACTAGTTGCATTGCTTTCCAGGCTTCATTTCACCATTTCATCATTGTCCTCTGATCCCTTCCCAAAAATAAATCTCTCACAACTATTTCTGTTGGATGCATGCTAAGAATATTTATTAAAGGCACACATAAGTTTTCTTTACATTCCCAACTTCAATTTCTACAATATATAGCACAGTACAGTACCACCACAATAATTCATTCTGTTTCTTCTTTCTGGAAACCTTCTACTGACTTGATCCTCTCCTCCTTGCTTGTAGCGCTTTGGGGTCTGGACACCATCTGATCTGCCCCTCCATCATCACCAAAACCAGGTACCCCCACTTGATACCACCAGGTACCACCACCACTTAGTACCACTAGCAGTTACCTCACTTACCGGGCCCAACCTGCACAAGGCCAGTTCCCAGTCCATACCCACTAGGTCCGGACACGTGATCCTGACCCTAGTATCTATCCCCTCACTCTACTTCCACACCTGGTTTCCTCTGCCCCCAGCCCATGCTGCCTACCCTCCTCTCCTGCCCCTCTTTTTCCCTTTTGTTCCCCTTTTTCCCTTTCCCTTTTCCTCCTTTTCTTGTCCTTTTCTCCTTTCTGTGGGCTGCCTGTTGCCAACCATCAGGGCCTACCAGCACCCCTGGTCCATAGGCTGACCTCCTGCAGCTCACCAATCCTGTTACAGGGGTCCAACGGGGACCGTATTTTATACCCTCAACTTCTTGTGCAGTGCCAGCCAGCAGCAAACCTCTCTACTTAGTATAGGGTGGTGGGTGGGGAATCATTATCCCAGCAAAAGGGAGACCCAAAGCTCTGCATGCTCTTACATAGCCCAAGCAGACCCCACCTCCCAGCCCCTTCTCTGGCCCATCCCTTGACCAATTAGGAAGCTCTCCTGTCCCTAGTCATTTGACCCTCTCTGACACCCTCTCTGACATCCCATCCTCCTTCTCTTTCCTATCCCCTCCCCATTGCTTTTCTGGCAGGGGACATTAGACAAACTGGCCTGCCTTTTATTGGCAAGCCTGATTTTTATGCTATGCAGTGGTCCAGAAGTCCATAAATAGTTATTCCCATTTTAGCATTTCATATATGAATTTTAAGTATTAAGTAAGGCTAATATAATGCTGTGTTATATCGGAAGGGTATTGACAGCAAGAAAAGAAGGTACTATGCTGTAGGTCACTGGTGAGGCTGCATCTGGAATACTGTGATCAGTTCTGGAGTCCTCACCTGAGGAAGGATAGGGACAGGCTGGAGCAGTGCAGTACAGGGTGACCAAGATAACTCAGGGCCAACAGTGCAGATCTTATGAGCGCACCTAAAGGCACTGAACATGTACTCACTTTAGAACAAGTGTGGGGGCGGATATGATAGAGACCTTCAAGTTCCTGAAGGAAATAAACAAGATGAACTGCAAGTAACATTTTAGCAGGAGTACAGAGTGAAGAACATAAGGTCACAAGTGGAAACTAGAGAAATTTAAGAGGGATGTGAGTAAGCTCTGCTTTACAGAATGTGTGGTGGAGCCATGAAACAGTCTGCCAACACAGGTGGTAGGTTGCAAGAAGATAAAGGTGTCAAGCATGGCTGTGAAAGAATGAAGGATTTAGTGGCTGCTCATGTTAGAAACACTAGGGAGGGAGCAAGGGGTAGACTGGAAGGATAAAACCTTATATGGACAATAGGCCACTGGGCAGATAGGGAACTCCAGGTACAGTAGATGCACTATTGTTTTTTACTACCATTATTGCATAAGTTTCTGTTTAATAAACGTCTTACCTTGTTCAGCCTGAAAAACAAATATTATTGAACTCTTGCAGACCGAAAGATGTCTACCCATCGTTTATAAATCTATAATACTCACTGATCTTCAGCTGGGTTCTATTTTCTTACTCCATATGAAGAGTAACCTTAAAGTATCAAAGGCAATGTTTTAAGATGCTATCAGTTTCTTCTGCCTCAACTGCTATACTAGCCTGCCTCTGTTCTTGCATTGTGAGTCTATGTTTGAAGAGCTATTTTATACCATCGGGAAGGATTTAGAAAATCTAATATTTTGAAATATTGTAATTCAGCTTAGAGGCATGTTTTGTATGTGTTTGCTATTATCTTCTCTTTATTAATAATCACATTTTCATGAAAACAGCTTCATTGCCCCCATCATACTACTTAATCCCTCTACTAGTTGTCTGAAAGTAAAATCATAAACCTCTGTCTGTCTGAAAACACAATAATGTCCATGGCAACAGACTGTGATGTAATAAATCAAAGATTACCTTTTGTTTATAGTATATTTGGACTTCAGCAAGACCTTTGAAACTGTGGTGCTTGATAGACATCTGGTCAAAGTATACCAGTGCAGTATATATGAGACATATGCAAGATGGATTCTTAACTTGGTTGGGGAAGGAGGCAGAGGATTAGGTTGATGAGCACTTATCTGAATGGGTGGGGGATACTGGAATGCATAGGAAGAGGCATCACAAGTAGAAAAAGGGAAGTGGTTATCCCTCTGTACAGACAGTTGGTAAGACCCCATCTGGAGTACTGCATGCAGTTTTGGAGACCCCATCTCAGCAAGGACATAGACAGGATGGAGGCAGTCCAGAGGAGGGCAACTACAGTGGTGCATGGTCTGCATCAGAAACCATATGAAAAGAGACTGAGAGAGCTTAATATGTATACCTTTGATGAAAGGAGGGATGGGGAGACATGATAGAAACTTTCCAAGTACCTCAAGGGAATCAACAAGTCCAATAGAGCAGCGTCTTTCAGAAAAGAGATGTGCAAGAATAAGGGGCCACAATTCAAAGACAGAGGTGGGACAGCTCAGTGGCAACGTGAGGAAATATTTTTCATGGAGAGAGTGGTGGACACATGAAACTGCCTTCCAGGGAGGTTGTGGGGTACAAAACAGTAGGGAATTCAAACATCCGTGGGACTGACATAAGGCAATTTTAGTGGCGGAGGGTAGGAGGAAGTAGGCTGTTGGTTAACTAGACTCTGCAGCTTATCCAATATGTAGGGAAATAGGCAGACTGGGTGGGCCAGGCTGTCCTTATCTGCCATCAAAGTCTATGTTCTATGTTTCTATGTTAGAGGCATCCCTCAGGGATCAGTTCTGGGGCAACTGCTTTTCAAAATTTTCATCAGTGATCTGTAGCTGACATCTCAGAAGTCTGGTTGAGTTTGTTCATAACATTATGCTGGCCAGGAAGTGGACTGCCTTGAGAATTAGCTCAAAATTCAGGAGGATATGGCAAGCTCAGTTACGGGTCAGACCTCTGGAGTTTTAGATTCAAGGTAGTCAAATGCAAGGTACTTCACTTTGGGAGAAGAAAAGAATTAGGACATACACACTGTGTGTAGGGCTCCTCTTGCTGTAGTGAAGGAAGAAAGGGACCAGTGGGTCATAAAATGGAAAGGGAGAAAGCATGACAAACAGTTCATGACTGCTGTCAAGAAGGCACGATGCATCAAAGGGGAGGGTGACTAGCAGAGCTGGGGAACTAATTGTACCACTTTACAGGCCCGTAGTTGAACCCTACTCAGAATATTGTGTGCATGTCTGGCCTTCCAATACAAAAAGGACACTGAGGCAATAGAAGTTCCCTTTGAGAAAGAATCAGGATGATCCAAAATGCATCAGGTGATACATCTCCGGGAATTGCTATGAGAAGGTTTTTTACAATGCTAGTTTTGAATTATTAATAAATTATTTTTGAATATGAAACAGAGGACTTATATGGCATCAATTTATAGGAGGTGGTGAGTGCCCAATTTTTCAATAAAAGTAATATTGTTGTATTGTGAGTACCACCATCCTTGTATGACTCTTTTTGCTATTGTACCTTCTGACCTTAAATTACACAAAGCGTATTTCTACTGTATGTTAGATATGGACAAGCAGTAAGAGTAGATTAATTCAAGGTACAAAGGTTTTATTCTTAGTAAAAGAGATGTGTGTTTATAGAAACATATGTCTCATTTTTTGTACAAATGCAAGGTATACTCAAAACTCCTTTAAATTAAGTAAAGGTTTATTATTTTCATGTATTTTATGCTATGCCATAACTATGGTTTAATATGATCATACATTTTATGCTATGCCAAACTACTACTAAAGACAGAGTATTGAGCAGGCCATCACAAACCAAAGTAATTGCTGAAGATGAGAAGCCCCTTAACCACAGTGATGAATGACACAGAGATGCAGCTTTACAAGCATTAAACCAATGCTAGGAACAGATAACAAAACCCTATACAAGGTGTGAATACATAGTAACAGACTAGCTGACCACCACAGGCCTTGAGAGAAAGTGGCCTGGGGCCCCAAACATTGGCCTTCATGACTAGGTGACATAGTAGAAAATACATGAGGATAACAAATATTTACTTAATTTAAAGGAGCTTTGAGTCTGCCGCACAGTTGTACAAAATTACTTCAAGTGGCACCTTAGGGCCTGGCTCCTCAAATTAATCTGCTTATTGAGAGATCCTATATGCAGAGGTCTGAAGACATCTGGATACCCACCCCTCCCAGAATATGTCTCGGTTTACCTTCACTGATTCTTTATAATTTAAAAAATATCTACAAGCTAAATGGTGTCTAAGTATTACTGTTTTCAACATTTTCTCAATGAGGCAGGGACCCTTTGAAGCTGAACAAACTATTCATGCCCATGGAAAGATGTTAATCTCATGAATGTTCTATGATCTCTCATCACTGAGACAATATCTGCTGTTTTGTTAAATGGTAAGAAAAAAAAACGTTATCTGACTAAATCCCTTAATCTTAAACCTTCTTCTTTACATACTGTATCTGGCTAAATGGACAAAGAAGGATTTGGATAATACTGTGCATTTTATGCCTGACAGCTTGAGGTTCTGAAACATAGTTTTGCCCTTTATATTGCAAAATGAAAGGTTCCCACTTCCTTTTACATGAATGAGGACATTCACATCTCTTCACATTGCTAAGATCACAATTGTTTGAATGAAATCATAGTATGCTTGTGCCATGTAAAAATCATTGGTTAAAAACATGAAGTATGTATTGTTAATGTTCTGGGAACATCAATGAAGTTTATGGTATAGTAAAGAGAAGGTGAATTTCAAAAGGGTTTGTGTAATAACATGATGCAATATAACATATGGCTATAATGGAGGTGGAATGCATCTTTTGGCACTTTAAATAATGGATTAATTGATGTAAGAACAGTTTAGTCAGCATCTGGCCCTTCCACTTCTATCATATCAATAATGGATTAGCTGTAAACCTCAATAGTGGATTGTTTATAACATTCAGTTTTATATGAGTACTCTGTAGTGTAGCTTTAACTAGATAGTGTCTCATTGTTTTTGAACAATATTTTCAATTATTATCTTTTTAGGTATTTCCTCCTCTTTTTCCCTCAGCCTTAATACAGTACCTTCCAAATGACATCTCCCTCACTCACGTAGAAAGACAGAAAATTCACATAGAAAGACAGAAAGGTACAAGTAGATAAAGACACAGGGCCTGATTCTCAAAGCTCCTGGCATGGCACAAGGGACTTGCATCACTGGGAATGGAGCAAAGTGCTCCTTGCACTAAAAGATGCACTGGAGTGATTCTCAAATGCAGCCTGCATCAACTGCAGGTGCGTGCACTAAATGTGGCTTACACCATCTCGTGGCACAAAATGGGATGCGGCATGGCACTAAGGGCATTTGGCAGATGCAGGCTGCCAAATCCCCTAAATCAGGTTTCTCAAAATTCTCCCAGAGGTATACATTTTTAAGTACTGTTAGAGCAGCCAGGGCTGGTCTAAGGGTACTTAAATTTTGTCTTCTGGAAGTTAAGCAATTGCAGCAATGTGTAGCACCCCTCCCAGCTCTGATCCACTTTTATTAAAATAAGTTGCTGGTGATCTAGTGGCCCCCAAGCCCCCATTATGTACAATTAAAACACCCCTGGTGGTCTAGTGGACCCCCAAAGCCCCAATCTCTACCTTTATGAAAAGTAGAGATGTTTCTGGTGGTCTAGTGGATTGCCCTGCCCTGATCCCATGTTAGGAAATTTAAATATATCCCTGGTGGTCTAGCAGACTGCCCTAGCCCTGATCCCCCATTATAAAATATTAAATTTCTCTGGTGGTCTAGTGGACCCCCACCCCTCCCACTCTGGCAGGCAGTGTCCCACCATCCTGCTCCCCATCCTGAAACTAAGATGGTGATTGGCACAGCCCACCATTCACCACCATGACCAGCCACTGACTGAGCTCTCAATGAGTGCGTGCTGCATTCAGTATGTGCTCCTTGACTGACAGATCAGTGGTATGTCAATCACTAGGCATATGTCCTCCCAAGACATTGATGACTGAGATGCTAATCTGTGGCAGCTGCCTTTACATAGATACATAGATACAGAGACAGTGTCGGCAGATAAGGGCCTATGGCCCACCCAGTCTGCCATTTGAGCTTGTAAGTTCAGTTTGTTTTCCTAGAAGTCTGTTGCCCCTTACCCTGACCTCCAGAATTCCTTTATGTCTATCCCATGCATTCTTAAATCCGTGATTGTTTCAGCCCCACCACTTCCTCTGGCAGGGTGTTCCACTTGTCCACCACCGTTCTGTGAAGAAATTCTTTCTCATGTTTCCTCTGAATCGTCCTCCCTCCAACTTCATCCCATGCCCTCTAGTCCTGGAACATCTTTTTCGCTTAAAAATAGTGTTTTCCTGCACCTGTTCCTCCCTGTAAGATACTTGTATGTCTCTATCATATCCCCTCTCCCTCCTCTCCTCCAGGGAGTACATGTTCAGTTCCTTCAACCTGTCTTCATAGGACTTGTGATGCAATCCATGCACCATCTTTGTTGCCCTCCTCTGAACCTTCTCTACACTGTCTATGTCCTTATGTAGGTATGGTCTCCAGAACTGTACACTGTAGTCCAGGTGGGGCCTCACTAGTGTCTAGTATGGCAGAATTATGACCTCCCTTTTCCTGCTGGTGATGTCCCTGCCTATACATCCCAGCATCCTATTTGCTTTACCTGCTGCCTTGTCACACTGTTTCCCTACCTTGGGGTCATCAGAGATGACAACCCCAAGATCCCTTTCCTGCTTGGTGCATGCTATATCCTCACCCCAACTGATATATTGTGCCAGGGGTTTTGTGCCCCATATAGCATTATCTTGCACTTCTTTGCATTGAATTTCAACTGCCAAACCCCTGACCATTCTTCTAGTTTCTGCAGGTCCTTCTCATTCTGTCTACACCCTCTGGTGTGTCTACTCTGTTACAGAGCTTTGTGTCATCAGCGAACAGTGAAATTCTGCCTTCTGGGTCCTGCGCAATGTCACTGATGAAGATGTTGAATAGGACCGGTCCCAGCACTGATCCTGTGGTACCCCACTGGTCACTCTTCCCTCTGTGGAGTGACAGCCATTTACCACCACCCTCTGTGTCCTGCCACCCACCAGTTACCTACCCACCACACTACTGTCCTGCCCACACCCATATTCCTCAGTGTGTGTAATAGTCTTCTATGTGGCACAGTGTCAAGGCCTTGCTGAAGTCCAGATAGGCCATGTCCACTGCCCTCCCTGATCCACCTCCCTAGTCACCCAGTCAAAAATTCAATGAAGTTGGTCTGACATGACCTCCCCTGGTGAAACCATGCTGCCTTGGGTCCTGTAGTCCACTGACAACCAGATGTTCCACCAATCTCTCCTTCAGTAGTGCTTCCATGATCTTCCCACTACCGGTGAGGCTGACTAGTCTGTAGTTCCCTCGTCCTCTTTGTTCCCAGTTTTGTATAAGGGACTACATCTGCTGTCCTCCAGTCTTTGGGTACCTCCCCTGTTTCCAGTGATCGGTCTAAACAGGATAGCCAGAGGTTCAGCCACCACCTCTCTTAGTTCTTTAAGGACCCTGGGGTGCATCTCATCTGGCCCCATTGCTTTATCAACTCTTATTACTTCCAGTTCCTTCAGGACCCTTTCTCGTGTAAAGGGACTTGTGTCCATTTCTGCACCATTCTCACCCTTGTACTCCCTTCAGACCCACTACCCTCCTCTTCCTCAGTAAAGACTGAGCAGAAATACCTGTTCAAAATGTCAGCTTTACTGTTGTCATCCTCCACAGCCCCCATCCTCCCCTTCAGTCTCACTATCCTCCCTTTGTCTTTCTTTTTCACTTATGTACCTGTACAAGGTTTGTCCCCTCTACCCACTGATTTTGCAATGTGTTCTTCTGTCTGAGCTTTGGCTTCCTTACTGACCTCCTGCCTCCCTTTGCTTCTCCTGGTACTTCTCCCTATCCCTTCTGCCTGTGTCTTTTTGTATTGCCTGAATGCAATCTTTTTGGCTTTCACTTTCTTTGCTACCTCTTTGGAAAACCATAATGGTCTCCTCTTCCTTTTACTCTTGCTAACCTACTTAATGCATAATTCTGTTGTTCTTGTAATCCCCATTTTAAATACTGCCCACTGTTCCTCAACCCCTGATTCCTGTCCCATTCCCTTAATGCCTCTTTCAAGTATCTTCCCATTTCCCAAATCTCCCCCCTAAAATCCAGGATCGTGTTTTTGTGGTTTGGTTCTGCTCTTTCTGTGATTTCAAACCACAATGACTGGTGGTCACTGTTTCCCAGGTGCTCCCCACTGTTACCCCATCACACTGTCCCTGTTTGTGAGCACAAGGTCCAGTATTGCCTTCTGCCGAGTTGGTTCCATGACCAGTTGCTGAGGAAGGCACCCTGAAGGAGTCCAGGATAAATCTGCTCTAGTTGATGCTGCTGCTGGGATGCTCCAGTCCACGTCTGGAATATTGAAGTCTCCAACCAGTACTACCTCACCCTTGTCTGCCATCCTTTGGATGGCTAGCAACAACTCCTATCTGTTTCTTCCTCCTGGGCTAGTGATCTATAGACCACACCTGTGCAGATGGCTGTCCCCATTTTCCTTTCAACAAACCACAGTATCTCTCCCATTTTGTTCCTCCTGGATCTCTGTGGCCCTTATGTCATTTTCACATACAGTGCCCTCCTCCTCCCTTCCTGCCTGCTCTGTCTCTTCTGAATATGTTGTAGCCAGGTATGGTAATCTCCCAGTCGTGGTTATCATTACACCAGGTTTCAGTGATGGCACAATGCCCAGGTCTGACTGTACCATGACAGCCTCAGATCTTCCATCTTGTTGCTAAGGCTCCTGGCATTTGCACACATGGCTTTCCATGATTTGACCTCCTAGACTGTTTCACTGTTCTACTCCAGCCCTTCTTTGGTTGTCATTTATCCTGGTTCTCCTTGCTGTCTGCCCTTCTGCTGAATTTGCCCTTTTCTGCTTATCCACCTCTTGGGCACTAATCTCCATCTTTTGCACACTGCTTTGCAGAGTAGCCACTCCTCTGGTTCACTGGTTCTACTGCTAGCTGTGGGGGTGAGCAAGTAGGTACCCTCCTTGCTGGCCTGTCACCCCTTTGCTAGTTTAAATGCTTGTCAATGTAGCATTTAAACTTATCATTAGTCTTGGATTCCCCTCCAGGATGGATGCAGGCTGTCAGGCTTGAACAAACCTGCCTGAGACCCTCCCCAGTTTCCTAAACTCTTCCTGAACTTCCTTTGGCTCCCCATTTGCCAGGTCATTAGTACCTAGGTGGATAATGACATCCAGCTCACCCTCCCATCTTGCCTTCCCAGTGATCCCCAGGATCTTCCTTCCATCCCTCCATGCCGTGGCACCTGGTAGGCACCTCGCCTCCCTGTCCTCCCTCTCCTGTGTTCCTAGCTGGATCCCTCTTATGATGGAGTCCCCACCAGGATTCACTTCCTCCTCCTCTGGGGTCCACTGCTTTCCCCGCTGAGGTCACCTCCTTGGCTAACCTCCACATCCTTTCCTTCCACTTCTCTGGGTACCTCTATTTGGTTGTCCTCATTTGCCAGTGTGGCATATGAGTTCTTGAGTGGAATAGGATCTGGGATGTGCCTCTGCCTAACTGCTCTAACCCTCCCTGGGCCCACTGTCATCCAAGTGCTCCTCGTTCTCGGCATCCTTTGAGGCAGTGGCATTGGACTGGTGGTCCCTGGATAGGGTGATGGTACTCCTGACCCAGTTTACTTCTGCTCTGAGTCTGGCTACCTCATCCTGCAGTCCAGAGATGCATGCAGATAGGGCAGCACCTCAGTGTCCGGAAGGTCTGCCTGAATATGGCTGCCCCACAGCCACTGCATTGCACCACTCCCACATTATACTGCAATTCCACTACTTGTCTGCTACTGAAGCTCTCCTAGTTCCCTTTTATTAATTTGCTGTACTATAAATCCTGCCACTGATCCTGAGATAATTTTTTTTTTTTAAAGAAAAGAAACCAATAAATAAACAAATGAGTCAAAACACTTGTCGTGCTGAGGTGGGCTTCTTCCCCTTATGCCCTCCTACTTCACACCCTTACTATACCCTGTGTTTGAGCTCCTGTCAATCAGATTTAACAGGGCATATAATTAGAGTTGGGGGAAGGGGAGGGGGTGGAATGCAGCAATTAAAGACAGCACAGAATTACACCACCACTATGTTTTAAATTTTCAACAGCCCAAAAACAATTATAAGTAAAGACAACAAAGAAAGTATAGTGTCACTAAAGCCCACAATCTAAGTTTAAAGAAAAATAGCCATTACCAGTTACTCTAAAGCACTGAATTGAATATGTTTCCTTCCTTCCCTTCTGGCTTCTCCTGAGAATTAAAACTCTGCTTGCTACTTTAACTCTGACTAAGCCCCACCTTCAGTTATCACGTAGCTGAGGTCAGAGGCCAGACAATTAACACCCTTCACCCCAACTACAGGGCAGTCAGACAAGCCAAGATAAAATTTGCAGCAATTAAAGACAGCACAGAATTACACCACCACTACGTTTTAAATTTTCTACAGCCCAAAACAATTATAAGTAAAGACAACAAAGAAAGTATGGTGTCACTAAAAGCCCACAATCTAAGTTTAAAGAAAATAGCAATTACCAGTTACTCTAAAGCACTGAATTGAATATGTTTCCTTCCTTCCCCTTCTGGCTCCTTTGATCAGTGAGTGTAGAGCCTGCAGCAACCCCAGGATATTATGCTGTGGTGGCCTTGGTGAATTTCCCAACAAGTTTCCTCCATCCCCTGAGGCTGGAACAATTATCAGGGCAAGGATGCATGCTGAGTGTTAATAAGCATTTTATGGCCTGGCTCCAGCCAATCTGACCCACAACTGCAGACTCCTTCAGCATTCACCAACATCTGTGGTCACCCACTTGGTGGAATTCCAGATAACAATGACACAAAACATGTATAATGTACTGTATTCATTCCTGTAATTTTTTTGTATAACCTCTGTTTGTAAATCTGACGTGGAGCCTTTGCAAAAGAGTCTTTGACTCAAAGGTTGTAATTCAAGACTTCAATAAATAAAAATAAAAAGACTGCCCTGCTGCCAGGGTGTGCATAAGCTCAAGGCAAAACCAAAAACTGTAAAACCATTACCACCCACCATCAATTTCCAAATAGAAGATACAAACAGGCTAAAATGTATGCAAAAATTCATTTTAATGCACAAAAAGCCAAGTACCTGCAGTGTTAGCCCTCTAGAAGACACCAGCAAGAGCACAGCTAAATAAGCTCCACCAGTTTTGTGTTAAAGCATCATCAGGAAGTGCTGCAATAAGTTATAACATGGTTTAAATACAAGTGCTGTTAGACAACATACTTACAGTGCAAACACACACACACACACACACACACACACACACTGCACTAGTAGTGAAATATAAAATGAGGTAACAATATTTGACAGTAGTAACCAGTCATATTTAGAGTATATCCTTAAAGGGACACTGTCAACCTTCTAGACCTCAAAGTGTCTCTAGTTTGAAAAACAAATTTAATGACTGGTCAGATTCTGTAGAGATTGCTGATGAAGATGGCAGTTTGATTCTGATTTCTTTTTCTTTTTAATAATAAAACAGACTGCCCACCATACTGGTGTTATCACACAAAAACGTTTTGTTTAAATTCTTTGATCAACTCCACTGCATCTTTCCTGGATTTGGAAAGACCCCAAACACAGTCTAGCCACTCATGATGCAGTGGTAGGAGAGAGACTATTACATCATGAGAGGCTGCATTGTTTGGGGTACATTCCTAATGTTCAGGAAGGATTCAACAAGAGTAGATCAAAGATCTGAGACAAAACAAGGTTAGATATAATGGCACCATTTCCATGCTTTTCATTTCTTCTTAGACAGGAATCAAATAAAACAACCAGCAACATCAATGAATTGTTGAGAAGGTAAGCAATCAGAAAATGTGTTTTCAACTAGAAATAATATGATGCAAAAGGGTTGACTGTGTCCCTTCACATCAAACAAAACATAACGATCAATATATTCATTATGGCTGAACTGAAGAAGCAGCAGATATGGTGCTGATAAAGAAAGGGGAGATGGAGAAGACAAGTGGAAGGTAAGGTAACATGTGAAAATTTACTACATACAATACACTTAGCCACATGATTCCATTTTAACAGACATATTCAATGCCCAATACATTTCAATAATGCCAAAGATTACGGAACTAGCAATGGTACTGTCAGAAGCAGGCTCAACAAAACTACAAAAAGATAGTTTAAGGTACAATAAATAAAAGGTAAGTGTACTCCAAATTATAAAACAAAAACCCAGCTGAGAGACAATGGGAAAAGAGTGTGCTAACAATAGAGAGTACTACCCCAATGTGATTATATGGTATCACCCACAATAGTGACAATTGCACAGCGAACACCACCACAGCACTGAATCTCACCAGGTCACTGTGGTGGTACACTGTACAATGGTACTACGACTCCCAGTGTTCCTTACCCCACGAACCAACTTCGGGGTTGTATAATTAGAGATGGGGCCTCTGCCACTCCTACTAGCACTCCAGCCCCAGATCCTGAAGAAGGTTCTTTGGGGTCTCCTCTGACTTCTTCAGACATATAGTCAATTTACAAAGGGCCTTCAAAATCAAAATACTCCATAAAGGACTGGACTGTCCCCTGCCTTCTGTCTGAATTGAAAAAAAAACTCAATATTTCACAATCATTTTCAGCCCAGAAAGAGCAACTGTTCACTTTATTCCTAATAGCTAAATCTCAGCCTGCAGAGACCTTGCACCTAGCCATCTCATTCCCCAGACAGTTCTTTTTGTTATTTCTTTTATACTTGTTAGCATAATGAGCATATCTGCCCATTTCATATGCGACAAGTCTACATACATACAAAATTCAATATATTACATACTTATTACAAATACAAAACAATCATAAATAACCATACCACAGGTACAAACAACATAATAATAAGTTCCTGTTGCTTTATCTTACATTCAAGAATTTATGGCTTAGTCCATTATATCTGTATCAGAGCTACAATCTCGTATCGCTTCCCTTGAAGCTCGCCTTCACTGAGAGCCTACTGCAGCCTAAAACTTAGCAACATCAGCTGTTCTTCCATCCACCAGCCTTACCCAAGAAAACACTACTTCCACTAGTGCTATGCCTAACATAAGCACTCCATCCACTTCAGATCTGCCAACTTGACTGAATTTAGGTACTACATCCTCTTCAGCCACTGCTTCTCTGTTCATTCATCTGTCCTATTCACCTTATCCCAGATCACCTCTGCAATGATATCATAGATGGGAAGGACATAAACCTGATATATCTTCTCATCTCATCCCATGATACCATTGAAAACAGAAAGTATCATACGGAGATGTTTCTGTCATATTAAGTGGACATACCCCAGACTCATGAAGAAACTGATGATACCAGAATTTGTTCTTGATTTCAGCTTATATCATGATATGCTTTGCTCTGTATTTCCTTCTAAACATGAGGAATTGGAGTAACATTCATAACTCTTGGTTGATCTAGGCACTCTATGTGAAGGAACGCTTTTCTATGGTGTAAAAACAAAAACAAAGTGCTGCATCAGCATGTGGTCTAAAAGCAAAATAAAATGGTTATATTAAATGCACACTGAAAATAGAAAATAGAGTTAAAATCTATGTTTCAAACTTAGGTCTTCTTCAAGAAATATCTAAAGAGATAAAACAAACTTAGTGTAGAGGGAGGTAAAATGGTGGATATATCTATATGTGGGGAAAGAAAAAGGGAGGCTTAGGGAGAAGAAGTGATAAATGGAAAGATTAAGAGAATCTATGAAACAAAAAGGTGATGATGGGAAAGATAAAGCATAATAGGAGAAAGTGCTAAAGAAGTCTCAGGCGGGGACTAATTAACAGGGCCTAGTAAGATGGCTGAAAGGTAACAAATGTATGGGAAGTAGACAGAGATGGAGACTAATGATGAAAATGAAAAATAAATTAAATGTGTACAGATACAAACAGACTTTAGGGAAAATAACGGGTGGCTGAAAGATGTTAGTGAAAATAAAGTCTTTTCTATGGTTATCATCGGTCTTTCTCTGTAAAGGCTAGAGCTGATTTAGCTCATATTAATACAAAACTGAACTGAGACCTCCTGGATATCAAGCTGTTTTGTCATCACTTTGCTGGGCAGCAAGAATACTCTTGCCTGCTGTACAGCTCCTTTGCCCTTTTCACCTCCCTTTGTCCATTAATGGTGTCCATTGTCTCATCATCCACAATTATAGCTAAGAATGATAGATCAGCTGGATCAGCTCCTGCTTCCTTTCCCTCTTTGAGGATGCACAGTTGCTAATCCTGAAGCCTCCTTTGGCCCTAACTTGATAGATGAGAGAGACACATTAGATATTCAGGAGGCAAACTGATCTGCAATAACTTTAATGATGAGGACTGCCCTGACTCCAGCTGTCCTATTCTTCATATCTGCAGTTTTTGTGGTGACACGATGCTTGCATCATTTGTCTGTTAATGTCCCATGCTACACAATGACGGTTACTTCATCCCTTTACTCTGATAAATTTATGAGCCTTATCTCAAGTGCTAGATTTTCATGCTTCTTGCTTATTTGTGGAATATCCTCTTTCTTGTTTCTCTGAAGCTTTCCATACAGGCATTTCAGTGCTTCCCACCGACACCTTCATAGGTCATAACTTGCAATCGGTTATAAAGGAACCCAAGGTCATTCAGCACCCTTTACAGAAAGAGCTACAAAAGGATTTCTCCTTGATCCTTTTCTGCATCCACCATTTCCCACCTATCAGTTCAATCCTTTCAGTGGTGCCACCAAAACACCAAAACATTTTCAGGTAAGAAGTGTCTTATCATTGACTTATCTGTACCTCTGTCAATGTCCATATCTAGCATAAATTCACTGATTCCATATGATGATTACTCTCTCTGCTATGCTTGTATCAACAATGCCATTACAATCATTAAACACTTTTGCCCCAGCTTCTGACTCTCAAAGCATACATTACAGATGCATTTAAGTTGCTGCACATTCACCCATCACTGTGGCACCTATATGGCATTAAATGGGAAGATCACTGCTACTTCACCATTTGGCTGACCTTTGGTTGTAAAAGCAGACCAAAATTGTCTGAAATATTTTCCAAGATGCTTTGTTGGTTATTACTCAATGTCTGTCATAGTCTAGTCATCATCCAATCTCTGGATGATTTCCTTTTCTTTTCCTCCTAATTCACTACCTGTGGCTAGCATTGCACTAATCCATCTGTTCCAGAACTTAGCAGTTCCTCTGTCCCAGGAGAAAACATTAGGACCATCTACATCCCTTGAATTTCTCGGTATCGAACTGGGCACAAAATGCATGGAGGCCAGATTATCATCTGATAAACTACAGGATTCACCAAATTTGATCTAGTTCGGTGGTCCCATTTTCTAGCCCACTGGAACAGATGTTCTGTTTTACAAGACTCATCTTCTGATTTACATCCCAGGATATAAACTGATGCATCACTAACTCATGGCTATGCTGCTATCTTTGGGCATTCCTGGATCACTGTCCCTGGTCTCCTGACATAGCCACCCTTCAAAACTTTTCAATGGCATCTCCCTCTTTGAAATCTACCCTATCATAGCCACTGCATTTCTATTGGGACATCTCTGGTCTCTACAGACCATCTCAATCTTTTCAGATAATCAACCAACAGTGGACATTATCAAAAGGGCAGGTCTTCGTCCCACTACATCATGTTGTTCATGCAGATGCTGACTTGGTTATCTCTGTATCTAATTTTACTCTGAAATGCTTCATATTCTTGGCTACACTAATGAAGCAGCTGATTCTTTATCTCAATTTCAATTCCAAGAATTTCATCACATCTAACCCTCAGCAGACTCGATCATGAATTCTCTTTCATGATTTGCCAATCTCATCATGACTTAGCATATTATCATCATCGAACTAAAGCCTTTATGTGGTTCACCTTAGAGTCTGCTACCCAAGTAATTTATACCACTGCTTGGAAGAAGTATTCCTTCTTTTGTGTCTTCCAATAAAATCATAGGAGTTCCTGTTCTAGCACTCATATACTTGCATTCATTGCCTGCTGCCATCAAGCCATGAAATTATCATATAGGACTATAAAGCAATACTTACCTGGAATACAGTTCTTCTTATCTCAGTCAAATCCATCCACGTCTTCAATTTTATCAATGCCTCAGTTAAACTCCTCCTGCTTGGAATTCATAGGGCATTAGTAGCTAAAACTCCTAAATCCTCCTATTAATGAATCTATGTTCTGAAACTTGTTGGACTTTAAGTGTACTGTTCCATTTGACCTTATCATGAATATTATGGTCTCATCTGCCATTTGTTTATCTTCTTATGTTTTCCTACATCCTAGGGTTAACTATATCATTAGCCTCCTCTGTTAAATTCCTCACAGTCACCAATTTAAGAAAACAAGAAGATCATTACATCCTGTTGTTTTCAACTTCAAAGACCAACAGACTGCACATAGGAGTTCAGATTACGTATTACCTGACTCATAATAATTGCTGCCAGTAGCTCTTTTGATCAGCTCAGGCAATACCATGTGCTCCAATTCTTCACAACCTCTTCTGACTTCTGACAGTCATGCAGCAATGAGTACCAGAGGGTTCGTGGAGCATGTGACAACTCTTCTACTATGGCTCAGACTTAATCTGTATGCTTTCTCAGGACATTCCTTTCATATTGGAGCATCTTCATCAGCATCCAAAGCAACATTCTGATCAAATCATCAAGAGATCTAGAAGACGGACCTCTTTGTGCTTCAAAACATATGTGCTCAATCCAGAAGAAAGAAATCAGATAAGAATTTAGGATCATTTCATCTTAATATACCCAGAAAAGGGCAATCCAGTAGACATGGTTCCTCAGATGTTTCCTCCACAGATATGTTTTCTCTCTGCATGCTATTGTTCACACTCTCTGTGAGCTGGAGGAGGTAATCTCCCTTTTGGGCTCTCTAGTTCTGTAATGCTGCCTGGCACCTGTACTGAGGTTTGGGAATGGAGAAAGGCCAGAGCTTAAGTGTACACAAGCACTATACACTATTCACCAAACACTGAATGGGAGGGCTTTGCCTAGGTTCAGTGTGTGGGCATAACTCCTCCCACAAATCAAATAAATACTTGCCTTTTACATCAGCCCCTGCTTAGCATGCTTTAAACAGACACCATCCTCCATGCCTCCTCCTCCTCTGGCACACTTCTCACCCTTAGTGCTGGGCCTTCTATTTCTATCATGCTGCCCAGCACCTCTACTGAGGAGGAATAGAGAATGGCCAAAGGTTAAGTATAAACAAGCACTATACGATTCACCAAACATTGAATAAATATTAATATGGTTCATTAAAGACCAATACTAATTCAAAATACAAGAGTTTCAGCCATGGGCTAATTTGTGGGGAAAAAAACATATATTTTCAGTGATATTTAACATTCACATTGAAAGCAGCAACTAAAATACTGATTATTTCATATCAACTGAAACATTAAATATGATAACCTACAGGATAGCAATGTTATAAAGAGTCAAATCCTATTAATTATCAATAGACAGAACTATTTCAAAAATTCTTGCAGCTCTATGTTATCAGACAGTCTAGGGGCTGTAAGTGCTCCCAGTTCAAATATCCAAAATGACTCATGTTTAGATATCAATGTTTCAAGTTACCACCTCTGGGTCCTAGTTCAATGTGGACTCATACCAGTGGACCTCTCCAAATGGCTATAAAGGGCATTGTGAGTGTCTCAATGCTGAATCATAGAAACACAGAAACATAGAATATATCTGCGGATAAGGGCCTCATGGTCCACCCAGTCTGCCCTATTTTCATCTTCACCCTACTGTGACATTGTAGTCCCTATTCTGCCTCTGGTTCCTCTCCCCTCCCCCACCTTTTACTTCTATGATCCCTCTGTGTCTATCCACGCTTTCTTGAATCCCAAAACTGTTTAGACTCCACTACCTCTGCGGTAGGCTGTTCCACTCATCTACCACTCTTTCAGTGAAGAAGTGTTTCCTCACATTTACTTGAAGCTCCCTCCTTCTAATTTCATACCATGACCCCTTGTTCTTGAGCATTTTCCTTTGAAAAATGTTACCTTCCTCACTTGTTTTTCCCTGTGAGGTATTTGTATATTTCTACCATATCCCTCCTCCTATCTTCCAGGAAGTGTTCAGTTCCTTTAACCTTTCCTTATAAGTTTTAAGATGCATGCCCTGTACCATTTGGGTTGTCTTCCTCTGAACTGCCTCCACCCAAATGTAATAATCAGCCGAGGTCCTTTTCCTGATCTGTGTCTGTCAGTGCCCCCTCCACCCCAGTTTGTATATTGACCTCAGGTTTTTGTGACTCATATGCATTATTTTGCATTTTTAGTGTTGAATTCAGCTGCCAATTCCTTGACCTTCTTCTAGCCTTTTTAGATCCTTCTCATTCTATCCACCCCTCCTGGTGTGTACTGTACACTCTGTTGCAGAGTTTCATGTCATCCATGAAGAGGCATAGCTTTCCTTCCAGTGCTTCAGTAATGTCACTAATTGAATCAAGCTCAAGATGTTCTCCACCCACATCTTAAAAGCTCATTTCACTCTGCCTACAAAGAAGGAGTTACAGTACAATTGCAAGCTGCCAAATCAATAATGCCCTGCATGCTACATTTAATGAATTTGGCAGTCTCATACTCCTTAAAATTGTTGACAATTCAAAATGTCCTAATTTTTGATGATGCTGTAATATCTGCAGTGACCACAAGTGTGACAGCCCATGGATGCCTAGGAATCCAATTCAAATTTTAATTCCTCTCCATAGGTTTGAAAATGTGGGGAAGCAAATCAGAAAGGTATGTAGCTCTCCTATCGATAATTCTTCATAGGACATCAGCAATTTCTTTCATTGCAGGCTCTGTGACTAAAATGTGTCAGTTCTTGTGTAGCAGTTCCCTAATCTTATTACTGTTCACAGAGTATTGTCTGATGGCCTTAACCAATCATAATGCATAGATGACCTCTGTCTATAGTTTAGCAACTTTTGATAGTGTATTCTTCTAACTTCATCCCTCACCTGGCTAATCAGCTGGGCACTATACCCTCTATGCAGAAAACAGCCCTGCATTTCATTGGATCTCTGTTCAAAAACACCCTCTTGTGAACAATTTCTCTTAACTTGGAGAAATTGAGATTTGAGTATGTTGTTGATGCTGTGGTGTGGGTGTCAATTGCTGGAGTGAAGCAGACTGTTCCTATCCGTACTTTTTCAGAACAGGTCTGTTGTTTTTGTGCCCTGTTCAGTTCTATGGATGTCCTCATCTAAAATCTGTACATTGTCGGGGAGGCTATTAACCACAAATTTTAAAGTTGAACAGCAGAACATACAGTAATATGCATTAGAAGGAGGTCTTAATACAGTGGCCTTATTTTTACATTGTCATCAGTCTCAGCAGCAGCCTTAGCTCTTCCTAGTAGGTATCAACACAATGTCACATATCTTACATTCATTATACTATACCTCATATAGGAGGATGTCCCTGTGTACATCTCGGCCTAGGCAGAGGGAGAAGCATTGGTCTAACTATAGCATTACCTATGGCTCACCAGCTATCTACTACTGCATTTCTACTGTACAATCAATGACAGAGTGCACTGTTACTTTTTCTTCTTAACGCCTAATCTATTTAAAATTGCAACCACAAAACACCTTAGATGGATACAGTTTTGTACACTGGGGTATAGACAAGATGACACAGCCAGAGGGTCTAGTGTTCCCTAGGGGCTACTGCTGTTGTATGGGCCTTGTGACAGTAGTCAGAGTCCAGGAATGGCCACCATAAATTCTCATATTTAGCCATTGTCCCACTGGCAAAGCTGGACATCCTCTTGTATGTAACCACTTGTGCCATTGATGCCAGTAGTTCTGTCATGGAGGGGCAGCCTGGGATGTACTAGTGCATCAGTAATAGTTGTTTCACTGATTCCCCTAGCACCATGACCCATAGGACCCTGGACTGGATTTAGGGGTTGCCTCAAGGGTATAGTCCAGGAGCAGCAGAGGGGCATCTGTATGTAACTGGGGAAAGACCTTCTACACTATGTCTTCAACCCCCACACCAGAAGAGCTGAACCATAGACAGAGCCCATAGGGTGTAGTATAAATGCACTTAGTGGTGGCCACATCACCTGCACCTGTTAGTCAGAAGTATACCCAAGCTCTTGAGCTTGGCTGGAGTGTAGTACCATCTCTGTAGGATTTTGTTCATTATTAGGTACATTCTGCCATCCCGACAAGCCTCATGTGTTCTTGACCAGCAGTAGACCCACTGTCTTTCAGAGATCTGGACTCTAACTCCCTTCTCCAACTGAACTTCCAACAGAGAGGGATCTGGCTGCCCTTCCTCATAGCTTTATATATCCTACTTGCCCTCCCTTTGCTAGCTGTAGCCAGGCGGTGAGTGGAGACCTGTCCAGATGGGGCCCACTGGAAGATGACAGAGGAGCTGGCCTGTCTTTTGCATTGCTAATTTGAAGATACCTCAAAAGTGGTTGGATGGTGGGTGGTATCTCTCCTTTATTTCTTGGTAGGTGTCCACTGTGCTGGTAGCAGGGCAAGCAGGTCATGTACTAGTCTGATTCCTGTATCTCCCAAACTTTCCAGTGAATAGGGTCTTCCCACAGTCACAGCCATATTCTTCCATAGTGGCATGTGTGTCCAGGGAGTAGAGAATGCTTAGAAGTCTATGCACCTTGTGCTTCTATTTTATTGAGATCAGGATGGTGTGGCGTATCCCTTGTAAATCCTCTTGTTGGAGTGTAGCACAGTGGCTGGGGAGGGATCCTGTTAATATAGCCTCCAAGGGGACCCAAGCTGGAGCCTCATGCCCTTGATATGTGAACCATTTAACTGTCTGTGCCATGGTTAATGCCATGTAAGTATCCCTGGGAACTAAGGTGGCCCCACCCCTCTACTCCAGTGCTAGTGGAGCTCTGTCTGCTAAAACAGGGCAGACATCCTTCCGTAGAAACCCCTATCAAGGCATCAATTTTCTGGAACCATTTCTGGGGATGTCCATGGAGAGGTGGGCCAAGAGATAGAGTATCCTGGGAGATATCATCAGTTTAATTGAGTCAATCTTCCTGCTAGGGACAATTTCAAGGGTTTCCATCTGCCTATGTTCCCCGATTAGGGTCAGTAGGGAGGTGAAGTTAGTTTTATTAGTGTTTGGGATTGGAATTAATCATTAACCCGGTATTTTATCCCTTCAGCTGCCCATTTAAGGTCTAGTGAGGTAAAATCCTGACTCTTGCAGACCGCATTCAGTGGTAGTACCACTGTTTTTGTTTGACTGACCTTAAGGCCAGAGGCCAGAGTGAACCTTCCCAAGATATTCAGGACCTCTTGATCATTGGCATATAGGAACATTTTAAGGTTAGCCTCCCACCTGAACTCCAGGTTTCTATCACCTCTCTGATGGCTGATGGCCAGCGATTCTATTGTCATAACAAAAATCAGGGGGCTAGTGGCAGCCTTGTCTACTCCCTTTGTGCAAACTAAAGGCAGGCAAAACCATTTTGTTAGTCAGGACTGAAGCCATAGGTGCCATGTATAATAGCCTCACCTGTGCCCCTGCACCTGTGCCTACTCCCATCATCTTCAGGATGCACATCAGGCAAGACCATTCAATGCTGTTGAAGGTTTTAAATCTATTGCTCGGGTCACTGTGGGGGAGAGGGATGTATGTACAGTAATGCATCAATGTCGTGGAGTCCTATGGTGGTCTGAACCTAGCTTGCCCTTCACAAAACCCACCTGGGCTGGGTGTATCAGACCCAGAAGGTGGGATTCCAGGCTTCAAGCTAGGACTTTGGCCAGAATCTTGGCATCTGCATTGATGAGAGATTGGCCTGTAACTTCCAGGGTTAAGCAGGTCTTTGTCCTTCTTGGGGAGGACCGTTATGACCATTCCCTCAGTGTTGGTGGAAGTGCCTCCTTCCCCAGAGAGTCTGTGAAGGCCCTTAGCAGGTATCTCTCCACATTCACCCCTGTGTCTGATAGAAGTTGATGGGAAGACCATCCTTCAAGGAGATTTTTTGAGTTCATGGACTTTATCACTGTGCCACCTCTCCCTCAGTCAGGAGTTCATCTAGTTTGGCTGCCAATGAGTTGGCCAACTGGGATATGGGAGGTCAACAATGAAGTCCTTTATCTTATCCATCTCCGGTGGTGAGGGGAGGAATAGAGGCCTTCACAGAATTGAGCCATGACCTGGTTAATGCCCACCTTGGAGGTACCTGGGTCCCATCCTTTCCTGTCAGGCCCTGGATTGTCTTGGCCACTTGCCTGTTTTTTAGCATGTAGGCTAATGACTTGCTGGATTTCTCCTCCCTTCCCAGCAGGAGTAGTTTATTCACCTTAGGTTGAACTCCACCCACCTTGTCAAATGGGCATTCAGTTTCAGTCTTGTACTGGTGAGCTGAGCTAGCAGGGTTCGAGGAGGGTTTTATTAGACAAATTTTTATATTGGCTTTTGAGGCCAGCTAGGAAGAGCTCCAGTGCCACTTGCTCTGTTTGCATTTTTTATTCTTGGGAGGTGAAGGCAATGATTCTGCCACTAATCATTGCCTTAAATGCCTCCCATAGGGTGGTGTCTGAGACCTCCCATTATCATTATTGTGCCAGTAGTCCTTGACTTTGGCTTTCAGCCACTCTTGGAATTGGGGTCTTCCAGCAGGAGGTGTCCAGCCTACAAGAGGAGACCCACTTGACTCTTCCAAACCCCAGTTCATCTTTAGCTCCAGGGGTGCGATCCAGCATTCCTAGTTGATGTGTTTGGACCATGGTTACCATTTTGTATGCTGCACTGGACATCAGCCACATGTCAGTTCTTCTAGATGACCAATGAGTAGTCTAGAAACAGGTGTAATCCTGAACCCTGGGGTGTTTGGTGCACCAAATATCCAGCAGGAGTGTTCGGTGATTAATCTATGAACCACTAAGGCTGCCTACCTATGGGTCTCTGTGTTCCCTCTACTTCTGTCACATCAGGGTCCAGGGTAAGGTTAAAATCCCACCTATTAGCACCTGGCATTTACCTGTATTGAATTCAGTAAGGAGTTGGTTGATATGGTGAAAAAATCAGGTGCATCCTGGCTAGGTGTATACACTAAGGAGGATAAAGGGCCTTGGGGTGTTCTCATCTCCGTTATCAACCATCTCACTTCCTTGTCCTTTTTGTACCTGTCCACACTCCAGCCCATGTTTTATGTAAAGATGAATACCCTTTTGTGGGTTGGTGCTGTACTGTGTAGTTCTTCCCCCACCCAGCCTTGCTGCAGCTTTTGAGCCTCCCTATGAAGAGCTTGATTTCTTGCAGGAGCAGCTATCATGGGGCCCATTCTTGAGCTGAAGGAGAAGTTTTTTCATTCAATTAGTGAGTTGAGCACTGATGTTCCATGACACCACGCTAACCTCATTAGGTGGCTTGTTTAGTATGTAGTTACATAACCTTTGAGAAAGGGTCCAGTGAGACCAGAAACATGTTAGGTTAGCATCTATGTGTATTAAAGTTTTTAATACATCATGCAGGGTCAGTACAATATGTGCTGGTGAGTGCCTGGTTTTCTGTGCTTAAACATGTGTTTTCTTGCTAGTGCACCACAGTCTTGTGCAAGCTCTTGTGTTTTTTAGTTACATAACCCTGTAATGCAGGTCCAGCTCAGAAGCTCCTGCCCTGACAAAACCCATAGCCCCCAGCTGTCCTGTACAATTCCCCTACCTCTCCCCTCGGTGTTCTTGATTGCTTTCTTGATTTGCAAACCTGCACAACTTTGTAAAAACATTGACATTATAACTTGTAGAAAAACCCCTCCTGTGCCATGCTTGGTCATTGTATGTGCCTGCCTCTAACCTAGACCTGACTTTGCCTTCTTCATTAGCTACAGTGTAGCCCAGATGCAGGCGATAGTCACTGGGAATAATGCCCAACTACTTTGGGCCTAGTGTAAACCAGTAGTCACCCTATACATGCCCTCACCCTACCATGTGACTATACCCATTCCAAGAACTTCCACTATCGTTTGTGGTAGGACATTACCATTGAGTCCATTCCCCTTAAGGTTGTATTAATACATAGACTATGTTCAGGGTACTGTAGTGCTATGCCTAACACCTAAGAGAGAGAGAGAGAGAGAGAGAGAGAAGAGACAGTCCTAAGAAATCATTGCATTGTGGTAACATAGGTAACATAGGTAAATTCGAGCCAAGTAGGCAAATACCCATAACAGCTCATCAACTAATAGCAATACCCTTGATTTTCTTTCTATTGCAGTAGTCTTCTAATCTTTTTAAGTATCTCCATGGTCCCACTATCAACTACCATGCATGGCAAAGAATTCCATAGGCTGAGCACCCTCTGACTGAACCATGATGCCCTCTTCTTAGTCTTAGCAGTTTCTCCGTGCAACTGTAATATGTATGCCCTAGAATTGTGCCTGTTCTCCCTCATCCTCAGGCCCATACAATCCCATAACTCCTGTATTAGTAAAAGCTTTATACACCATACATAAATCACCCCTCATGGCAATACTCCAGCGTGTACAGCCCAAGTTCCTCTATTCATTCTTCATAACTCAAGTGTTTAACTGAACTAATCATCTTGGTCACTGTATGCTGCACCCTCTCAAGTGCCTTGACCTCAGTCCTATTGTAGGGTGACCAGAACTGGGCACAATACTCCAAACTTGGCCTCACCAGAGTGTATACAAAGGCCACAGCATGTCCCTATCTCTGCTATTTATAGTTCTCCTTATATTACTGAAGATGGAGTTTGCCCTTTAATTATGGTATAACAATGATTTTGGTCTCCAATCTATTTCTTATTTTTATACCTAGGTCCTTCTCTTACTCAGTTTCTCTAAGATCATTACCTGATAATGTGTAGTTAAAGCACTTATTGCTTCTCCCTAAGTACATAACTGTGCATTTCTCAATGCTCAGTTCCAGTTTGTTATCCTTATTCCACTGTCACTGCCCTTCACTTGCAGGACATGGACATTCACTAAAAATACCACCAACAGCTTAATCTGGTTCAAGGTCAGTTGGCATTCATCTGTATCCCCTCCCCGGTTGTGCCTGAAAATAGGTAGGATTTCAATCAATCAATCAAACTTTATTTAACCAGGCAACAACACCATTGACCAAACTCATTTTCAAAGTGGTCCTGGACAAAAACAATACAATACATAGTCACAATTGCAGAGGCTCTGAAGCAACAGCATAATACAGGTAAAGGTCGATACTGACTAACTTAAGTTTTAACATAGGATTTGTCTAGTGCACTTACACGATCAACAAAACTAAATAAATAATAAAAATAATAAAATTCTTGATTAGTCTCTTGCATTCCACAGTGAGAAGTGGCCTATAGAATCCTCCCCTGCCCCCCAGCTCAGGCCACCTTGTGTCCGGATTTATATACCAGTCTGAGTGTACTGAGGAAAGGTATCTAGACCCTTTTCTGCAAATTCCCTCATCCCCATGGTGTCCCATGATAATGGGTTTGCTGAGTCCCTGTACCTTCTGGGGGTGAGGTGCTAGTTATAACAGTGTGGAGACCTCCTGTGGCATCAAAGTCTCTCAAATTATTAGAAACTTAATGGACTTTATAACATAACTGTTTGTGAGCGGATTAATCTGCTGTACAACAACATGGTGGCACCCTTGCACAGAACTATAATGAAACTGCCATGGGGAGGGCAACTTGGCCCATATGCACAGCCAAGATGTTTAAACAGTGACCTCCCCTACCTGTGGTCTTGTCCACACCTTCCACCTGGGATCATGCTCTTTTGCCCAAAATAGGAAGTCAGGTGGCGAAGTGAGCATCTTCCGTGCAGTGCCCATTCAGTCTACCGCCATGACTGTTTGGCCCAGTGAGAGGGGAAGGGCCCCATTGGCAACTGCATGGTTGGGCCTAAATTCTGGCTCATGGCCCTGAAGAATCTCTGGCTCTGCAGCTGTAGCCTCTACCCAGGACAAGTGCACTACGTCGTTGGAGACCTCACCTCGAGTTGCCATGGAAGTCTCTTCAGGAGTTGCCTGCTCTGAGGGGGTCTCATTGAGTAAGTTCCTCAGTGCTTCATAATGATTGGTCTCCGAGGGATATCAGATGCCCCTGATGAATTCCTCTGATTCCTGGCTCCAGCTGCAGCTCCAGGAATGGAGTCAAGGGGTCCTGTTCAGGTGTGTCCCTCTAGAGGGTGTTTCTGACGGCTGTGGTACCTCCTTAGTGCTGAGACCCATACATCTGCCTCAGCCTCTGATCTTTAGAAGGATTCTTGGCTTTTGGTTGCTGTTGGCTTGTAGGCCTCCAGCCAAGTAGTCCATGGGGTCCTAATTTGAGCAGAATCTGCTCCATTTGGGTGGGTCCACCAGTTTGTCCCAGTTGAGGTTAGGGGCATAGGTGCCAGGAATTGCTCAGCCAATTCGGGAGAGTCAAACAGTCTGGGTGACCTTTTATCATGACCCTCAGGGTAGCAGGGTAGGCAGTGAGTACTCAAGTCCAATGTGTGCAAGAAGCCCTCTGGGCCAATGTGAAGGCCCGTCTCATGGTGGACAGCTCCTGGGAGAAGTTCGGAAACATCTGGATTTTCTCCCATTCCAGGACAAGCTTCCTTTATTCTGGCTTCCATCAGAATAGCCTCCTTTTCCTAAATCTTAGGATCCTCACCAGTATGTGGCACGTACAGCCCCCTAGTGCAGGTCGCGTAGCCATCGATCTATGAGTTCGATCAATTTCTATCTGGCCCTCTCCTTGCCAGGACAGGATGCTTGGGAGTTCCTGCTGCAAGAAATGTATGGTGTCTTTCCTTGCAGCCCTCTGGAAAATCCACCAGCAGTAGGTTATTCTGGTGGCTGTGATTTTCTAAGTCCTCCACTGGTTCCTGTGCAAATGGATGGTTTTGTTTTGGTCATGGAGCCTTGTGCATGCGGTGTATAATGTCCTCATTGTCCGGTAGATGTTGCTCCATGATATTTCTTCTCTGTGAGATGTTGACTATGTCCACTGCTTTCCTCTGTGCCACCAGTTCAAGTTTGCCCATCTTGGAGATCATTTCAGTGAACTTACCCTTATTTCTTTCAGGTTGGGGTCCTCCATTGAGGCAGCCGATACTGCCATGCCAGGGATTTTATTTGCCTCCAGGCCTCACCTTGTGCGGAGCCATATGGAACAGGATCTCCAGATTTCCAGGGACCACCAGAAGTATCTCTGAGACTGGTAAGTCCAGTACTATTATGCTTACAAATACTAAAGGTTTTGGAATAGATATAAATGGATAATATTCGGCTTATGCAGATGGATAGTTAGAGCTTCTAGATCAAGCTGCCATCTGTCTTGGCTGCAAGCCATGCCCCACACCCCCAAATTTCACCAACCACAAATTTTAAGTTAGGATTTGACCTGTCCAAGAACTCAATAAATTCCATCAGCTCCTCCACCTCCACCGCCATGCCACACCATCAACGCATTGTCTATAAATGATGCCATAGGTCCACAGCCTCCCGAAGAGGGATTAACCTTTGCATTACATATGACCTCGCTCTCCCAGAGGCCCGGTAGAGGTTGGCATAATTGAGGCAGAAGTTGGACCCATCACCATACTTTTTATCTGTTAGATTTACTGATTCTGGAACAGGAAGGTGTTGTACTTAAGGACATATTCAGACAATCTGCAGCTCAAACCTTAAATGAGTCACTGTAAGAGGTAGAAACAGCGAGTCAGGTTCCTACTGCATAAAGTCCTTCCCCCATCATGGATGGCATTAGTATATAGTGACTCAGTGTCTATTGTTACCAAGAGCCACTGTGGTTACATATGCAAATCCTCCAGGATGCCCAGTATTTGGGTAGTGTCCCTGATGAATATGGCAGTGGTCACTATATGCTTGAACTGCTGATCCACAAACCATGATAGCAGTTCAGTTCTAGAACCCTATCCCAGACTCTTTAAGACATCCAGGGGTTGTCCAATCTTTGTGGACCTGTGGTAAGACACACATAGTCGGTGTTACTGCTTGTTTTACAAATAGAAAATCAAAAGTATATTGGGAAATGACCCCAGAGTTTAGTGACTGTAACAGATAGGCATCAACATCTTTTCTGAAAGTTTTAGTCATATCTGATTTGAGTCCAACATAAAAGTATTGCTTGCCAACTATCTGACAATCTTCTGAATGTATTCATTTGTATCTGTAAGGATGATCGATCCGTCTTATCGACTGATTTTATAGTCAATCGTAGATTTCCTGTAGCTGCTCAATGGCATTTCTGTCATCTGCTGTTGTGTTAATGAAACCTGGTGCTTGTTCACACTTTTTGAATGTCCAGAAGGCAAGCTTTCTTGAATACCTTCACTGCAAGGCAGTAAAGGAAAGGAAGGCAGATGCCGGTTTTAAGGCTGTATTGTATGGTCTTGAGGCAGACATTGATAGTTCCACTGCTGTCTGTTGAGATAAAGTATCTTTCCCAGAGGTATTTAAACTTGGCTGTTTGTGTTCTTTCCAAATTTTTGTGACAGTTTTTTAATGTCAACTAACAAATCAAATTATTTGCTACTACACATGGAGATGAAACTAAGTTCTTTACTCAAAATACTTATGGGAAGGGAATATTGTCCAGGACACTGGGAATGTTCCCCTACTCTTTGTGAAGAATACCCTGGGTTCTTTTATCTCCACCTGTACACCAACCAGGACAGCACCAGGATGGGTAGAAGGACCTTGATTTAACATCTCAGCTGAAGGACGACACACCCCAACAATACAGCACCCACCTTATACTGCACTCAGGTACCAGCATTTTAGGTACAAGTCCATTCCCAGCATGGGATAAGAACCCACGCCGTCTGGTCCAGAGGCAGATGTACTACCAACTGAGCCACACTGACACTGAATAGGCACTGGGTCTAAACAGAGCCCACAAATAGCGTTGGCATGGTGTGCACACAATAAGGATGCCAATTTTCT
Source organism: Neoceratodus forsteri (assembly GCA_016271365.2). Taxonomy (NCBI): domain Eukaryota; kingdom Metazoa; phylum Chordata; order Ceratodontiformes; family Ceratodontidae; genus Neoceratodus; species Neoceratodus forsteri. The sequence continues at coordinate 564,591,599 of CM057458.1, forward strand.
TTTACATTGGGGCTCAGCCCTCCATACCCCCTGGACTTAAGGATTCCCAGGAGTTGATCATGGGGTAAGTTAAATTTCTGGGGCCATGGAATACCATTTCCACAGCCCTTGTAATAAAAAACAAAACAAAGTCATGATCTGTATAGAATGGCAAGAGACCAGGATTAGAACCCTAGTCTCCAATGTCGCTGGTCGAGCTGCTGAATGGCACAGCCCTCCATGCCACAGGAGCAGCTCAGCCAACTTCTCAGATGCTGGTGCTCTTGTGGTGTATCAGCACCATGGACAGTGACCAGGGAGCACTTTCTGAAAGCACTGTATATCCCTCTCACTGTTCATGAAGCTAGGTGCTTTACTCAAAATATTTCTCTGTGGTGGTCATAGACCAAAGAAGGTCACATTTCTTATGGTCATCTCCTATGTGTCTTGTAGATTTTGGCTATCTTCTATTTGGCCTTGGATCCACTCTGTTTCCGAGCTTGTGGGGTTCTGCCTATTCCTACTTTTGTTCTCCTCTCCTAGTGCATTTATGGCATGCTGAAACTACTATTCTGATAGCACATCTAGGTGCCGAGTAGAACAATGAGGCATCTCTGAAGTGAAAGACTAAAAATCATCTGACTAGTCAGGACCAGATTCACTAATTGACATAAAATGGCCATATTAAGTATTTCTAGGATCTACTTTAAAACTGGGTTATGGATCTGCTCTGTGGCACCAAGCAAAGGGGTTCACTCGCACGCTGGTGACCGGGTTCACACCCGAGCCTGGGTACCAGGAGCGGAGACCGGCAAGGAGGGGTTCTATAAGCATCCATTGAATGCTTCCTCCCAGGGGTGGGATTTGCCTGGGGACCTGTGGGCGGACTGGTGGTGAGCTTGGGATGTGGTGACTGACACGCCCATGGCACGCCCCCTCACCCCAGGAATACCTACATGCTTATACAAGGCCGAGAACTGTGGTAGCCGGGCACAGAAAACAGAAAATTATGCCTGTTCTGACTGGATGATGAGTGCCTTGGCCTCTGCAACCCAAAGCCCCATAGCCAGCCCAGATCCGGCCCCACAGCACCTGGGCTGCAAGTTGGCCATAAGGCCATTCCCACCTGGAAGAGAGGGACCCTTCTGGCATAGGGATACGCGGGCTACCCAAGGTAGGGCTGCAATTGGGGCTGGGAGTAGGTGGCGAGAGGTTGGAGGAGGCAGGAAGGCACTGGTGCTGAAGGAGTGGCTGTCAGGGTGTGTGGAGGCGCATAAAAAAACAAACAAAAAAAAAAATGGGTTACTTTGGCATTTTGGATGAAACCTTTTATTGTTTTTCTTCCATGTAAAATCACAGTCTTACAAGTAGTCTTGTTTGTCTCTTTCAAATTTGGCAAGATTTTTCTACCTTTATTTTGGTGTCCTTGATTGCTATCATCTGTTTGGGTTCCAACTTAGATATTACAAATTCTGAATGTTCTTTAAATTCCAGAATACTGTGCTCCTTTTGTTTCAAATCAGCCTGCAGCTCATCATGTTGTAAAATATAATGAATTATGCAGCTCACGAATAAGAGAGACACTTTGGACATGGCATCTGTCCAATCTTGCATGAAATGCTAATGGTCCTGGCCATAGCCAGACCACTTAGGCACTCTCAGCCCCTGAGACTCACTTGACTTTCACATATAGTTTCTGATGCAAGAAATTGTGCCTGTCCTTTAATTCTATCTTTTAAAATTGTTAGAATCCTGTTATATCCGGAATCGCTTCATCTGCATTTGATGTTAGCTGTACTCCGTGAGAATTGGAGTCTATATCACTGATAAAAAGGGTTGTCTTCCCTTAGTTACTGAAAATGGAAGCAGTCAGTGCTCACCTGGCATCGCCCAAAGTCACATCCCCAATGTATGGGGGCATACAAGTTCTCTGTGGTGCAAGCTCTGAGAAAACTAGGCCTAAAAGCTTATTCTGGTTCTGTTTCAGTTGGTTACCATTTGTATCCCCCAGTCAGCCTGAAAAATGGACTTCTAGTCTCAGTGAGCCTACCAGGTCAACAAAATTCAATAAATAAATGAAATACACTGTGAACAAAAACATGGGACACTTATAATGGGCAGAAATTTAGAGGAATCCATTATAATGAATCCACATGAATGTAGTTTTTGTGGAATAGAATAAGTCAAACTACAGGTAGGAGCCAGATGCGGTTACTGGAGACACTGATCTCTGAAAGAGAGTAATTTTAGATGTTTGTACTGGGAGCACTTATAGCCCCCAGACTGAATGATAACTTAGAACTCCAAGGCTTTTTGAAACAGGTCTAACTAGTGGTTATTAATAAGATTTGACTCTTTAGTCCTGTAGGTTTTTATCATATTTAATGTTTAGTCAATATGAGATAATTGGTATTTGCATTGCTGTGTTTGACATAAATGTCAAATATCATGGAAAAAGTGTTCTCTCCCAAAAAATTAGTCTATGGCTTAAACTTGTGCTTTTGAATCACTATTGGTCTTTAATTAACCATAGTACTATTTATACAAAGCATACCCACTGTTGTATCAGAATGAGGTAATAGATTTTCTCTTTCCACTGTCTTGTCCAATTATCGTAAGGGCTCTGTGTAACCATATTAGGGGTGGTGCTGTCTAATATTAGCACACTCTTTTCCCATTTTGTGTTGGCTGTTTTCTTTTCATAATTTGGAGTATACTTGCCCTTTGTTTATTTATACCTTAAACTACATTATTTTGTACTATAGTTTTATGGAACCTGCTTTGACAGTGTCATTGCTAGTTCCATGATCTGTGGCATTATTGAAGTGCAGTAGACATTGATTATGTCTTTGAAATAGAATCGCATGGGCTAAGTGCTTTGTATGTAGTACATGTCCTCATGTTACCCTACCTTCCACTTGTGTTCTACCTCCCTTCTCTACCAGCATCCATTCTGTTTGTTCTTCAGTCCAGCCACTGTTAATATATTTATTATTATGTGTTTGTTTGACTTACCTATACATGGATAACTGTGTTATTGCTATTGAATGTTGTTAGCTAGTTTTATATTTCACTCACTAATGCATTCTATATGTATGTATATTTGCACTATAAGTATGGTGTCTGTTTAACAGCACTTTTACTTAAACCACATTTTAACTTACTGCAGCACTCCATGATGATGCTTTATTGTGAAACTGGAGGGAGTCTGTTTAGCTGTGCTCCTGCCAGCATCTCCAAGAGGGGCTGACACTGCAGACACCTGTTTTTTCTGCATTAAAATTTTACTATTATTATTATTTTTGCATACACATTAGCCTGCTAGTATTTTCTGTTTGGGAATTAACCATGGTGGTGCTGATTTTACAGTTTTTGTTAATCAAGATGAACCAGCCTCCCTCCTCCTGAGGGAGACAGCATCTACTGTGATGCTTCCGTTGACCAGGGCTCACTTCTGATACCTGGTTATTGGTGTCATGAGTAATAGTGCTACCACTGTGTTGACAGGCTGCCTTCTTCATGTTGTTTTGCTGCTCCATCATAAGTATATGCAAAACACGTTCTTTGATATTGGTTCTATATCAAGGGGAATAAGCAGATCATAATATATGGAATCCTAGGTATTACCATGTCAAATTGCATCTTCAGTCCAATGCTTACTGTATCTGCTAGTTGTGTGAGAAACACCTCTGCCATGTTGATAATGACTATTGTTTCCTACTGCTTCTGAGAAAACACAGACATGCTAGTAATGCAGCTTCCTTCTGCTACCATCACTGTGGCATCAGCAGCATTGCCACCAGTGTCACCATAGCTACCACCACCACCAGCTTTGCTTTATTGAGTTGCTTTACAAGATCATAAATAATGACACATGTTGTGTTGAATTAGATCTGTCTTGGGAAGAACCATGCTGAGGGTTGCTGATTCTGCAATGAAGTCTTTGGTGGTCTGTTCATATTGTGAAAAGCAGAATAAGCATTTTGCCAAATACTAGGGTTCATACTAAGGAGGTTGGGAGCTAGAAGGCGATGTGCCAATACACGCCCATCAGAATTCAGTTATCATAATATGTCAGACTACCCCCATTAAGAATTTATTTATCCAATCTAGATTTAAATTGGTTTTTGGTTTCATGGATCACTATCTCCACTGGTAGATTATTCCATAAATTAATGCAAAGAAGAAGAAGAAGAAGAAGAAGAGGAAGAATCAGCATTTATATAGTGCTTTTCCTACACAATGTATCCCAAAGCACTTTATAAGCAATGCTAGACTGGTAGTGAAGTGATTGAATGTGTAGTCTCAGCCATATCACACATCAACACCCAAACACAGTCCAGACAACTGCATGGACCAGTTTTATGGGAAGGGGAATATTGGCCTGACACCAGGAATGTCCCCTACTCTTTGCGAAGAATGCCCTGGGTTATTTTACTTCCACCTGGACACCCACCAGGACAGCATCAGGATGGGTAGAAAGGACCTCAGTCTAATGTCTCATCCAAAGGACAGCACACCCCAGCAGTACAGCATCCCCTGATACTGCACTCGGGTGCCAGCATTTAGTGCATGAGTCCATTCCTGGTGAGGGATGAGAACCCATGACCTTCTGGTTCAGAGGTAGATGTGCTACCACCTGAGGCACACTGACACCAAATAGGCACTGGGTCTAAACAGAGCCGACAACAATAGGGTCAGCATGGTGTGCACACAATAAAGGTGCCGATTTTTCTTTGTAGGGGCTCAGCCTCCTGCATCCCCTGGCCTTAAGGAGTCCCACTTGGGGAGTGGATCATGGGACAAGTTAATTTCTGGGGCCATGGAATACCATTTCCATGGCCCTTGTAAAAAAAAGTCCCAATCTGTGTAAAATGGCTAGAGACCAGGATTAGAATACTGGTCTCCAATGCCACTGGCCAAACTGCTTGAAGCCCCAGCCCTCCACACACCACGGGAGTAGCTCAGCCAGCCCAGATTCTGGTGCCCTTGTGGTGTACTAGCACCATGGACAGTGACCAGAGGAGCACTTCCTGAAAGCACTGTACATCCTCTCTCACTGTTTGTACTAGTGCTACACAACTAGCACCCAGTAGACTGGTGCTATTCATGTAGCACTCTTCTAACTGGTTACCCACAGAATACACCACTGTACCCATGGTGGATATCTTCTTCACTCCATGTCTTTAAATTCCATAGCCCAGTACAGTTTTCAGTATGGTGAGTCTATACTACATATAAAAGATGAAGTTTCACAGTGTAGAAATGTCTTTAAGTAATGCTGATTAGCATAGGATCATAGGATGTTATGAGTTTAGGGACCATAGGCCCATAAGAAAACTTGCCACCTGTTTATAGGTGGAAGGAATATACAATTATTTATTGTAATCTGTCTTTTTGTGCCCCATAAAGCAATCAAGTTTGTTCTTAAAAATTAATATGCTTTACACTATTAACTACATCAGACAGAAGTGCATTCCAGATTGGAATAATTTCTGTCTGTACCAGTTACTATGTCTGTTGGTCCTATTAGTGTTTCCTTCAATTTTAGATTATGAGATCTAGTGGCAAAGGTACTAATATATCTTACTAGATCTAGAGTTTCCATTAAGTAGTCATCATGTATAGCTTTGTAAGTAAAACAAATATCTCCCTAATTTGTCTATATTGTAGTGAGCACATTCCTAATTGTTCAAGTCTTTGATCATAGCTTACATTTTACATTGTCTGGATCTGTTTAGTGATCCTTCTTGTATCCCTCCACAAGTTTTTGTACTGCGCACGAGTGGAGAACAATAATCAATGTGTGGATGCACCAGACTAGAATAAAGTATTATAACCTTTGGGTTCCTACTTTTAATGTTTTTCAGGATGCAGTTGACAATTCCTGACATTTTTTACAGCTGTCCTATTATGAGTATCAAAGGTTAGTATTGTTTATTACCTCTCCTAGGTCTTTTTCATTATTTGTTTCTTGTAGGAGTATATTGTTTATTTTATATGTATTAATAGTATTATTTTGACCCAGATGCATAACTTTGCATTTATTTATATTAAAGCTCATTTTGTTATTCTTGCCCACTACACAAGATGATTTAGGTTCTCTTGCAGATCTGCAACTGATTGTATATTATTCACTATGCAGCCTAATTTACAGTCATCTGCATTTTTGACTGACCAAGTTTCACCAGTAGTCTGCATAGATGAAATTAAGATGTTAAAAAGTGTCGGTCCCAGAACCGAGCCCCTGGGGTATACCACTTAAAACTGGTCCCCATCCTGAAAATGTCCTCTTAAACTATTGTATGTCTCCGTGGCCTAGCCATGAGGCAATCCATTTATAATATTATTTTGAAATTTAAATTTAAAAGTTGCTCAATTAAAACCGTATGTGATACTGTATCAAATGCTTTGAATAATCGAGATATATGACATCCACAGGATGTCCATCATCAAGGGCTGCACTCACTGTTTCAAAGAAATTAATCAGATTTGTTAAGCAAGTTCTACCTGATTGGAAACCATGCTGATTAACATCTGTTAAGTTCATCTGAATAATGCGTGATTCCATTCATTTCTGTATTAATCTTTCTAATATTTTACAAATTACAGATGTAAGGCTTTTAGGCCAATAATTATTGTCATCTTTCTTATTACCAGCTTTGTAAACAGGGGTCACTATGGCATCGCTCCATAGGGAATGGTTTTCCTTCTTTCAAGGACGTATTAAAAAGAATGATGAAGGGAACCAATAATTCAGTAGATAACTCCTGATTAATTTGGGATGTATTCTATCAGGACCTGGTGAGCCGTTACTTTTTAAATGATGAAATGCTTCCTAATGTTGATTTCAGCAAAGGTGCTCAGTTTATACTGCTACAATCTGGTAGGACTCGTAATGTTTCCTTGGGATTAAATAAACTAACAAAGAGTTTGTTAAATTGAATTGCCATGTCTGTTTCATCATAGATTATTTCTGCATCCATTTCTAATGGGCCAGTTCTAGATTTATTACTGCTAATGAGCCCACACAATTATAGAAACTATTTTTATTGTCTGTAGAGTTTGTAGCCAATTGAAAATTGTATGTTTTGTTTAGTTTTCTTATGATAATTTTCACTTGATTAGCACTGTTTTTTTAAATGCTTCTATTATTAATGGCAGACAGTCTCAGTGCATTTGTGGCAATGATGGAAGTATTTAGAGATATCCTATAGAGTGTTTCTTTGAGCTGTGCATATTTGTCACGCATATAACTGATCCACAGAGTTGGTATGTATGTAAAACAAGGTAAATGACAGAAATCCTCATTATTTGTTGTTGTTTTGTTGAATTTTGTTGACCCGTAAGCCCACTGGGCCTAGAAGTCTCTTTTCAGGGGCGACCGGTGGAGGGGGATACAGATGGTAAGCAACAGAATTTGAACCAGATTAAGCTGTTGGTGGTATTTTTAGTGAATGAGGAAATTTGGCCAGGACACCGGGAAATTCCCTACTCTTTCGATAAGTGCCATGGGATCTTTAACATCCACCTGAACTACCACCAATCCAGGCAGATGGGACCTCGGTTTAACGTCTCATCCGAAATAAGCTTCAGCATATTATGATAACTGTCCGTCACAAAGCTGCTGACCTTCTAATTTTTAGGTTATATTCAGCTGGAGCTGGATGTATCATAGAATGTTTTCCCAACTGTGTTTCTCTTCCATTGCATACACATTTATTAATGCACTTCTTCTATTGTGCCTCTTTATAGCCCTCTGCTTCAATATAAATTCTACAGGGTTGTTAGTGTGCAGGCAGGAAAATAATGGTGGTGGTGGTGATGGTGGTGGTGCTTGATGTGAGTACAATCCAATAGGCATGAGACTCACAAAATTTTGGTTCACACTTCTGCTTCAGATATTGCTTGTGAAATATACATAACCACCCTCTGCCACCATCAGAATGTTACCATTTGCATAAGTACTGTCTCCTACAGAATGGGAAATTATGCCTAGAAAATATGAGGCATTTTGGAATGTTGCATTTGGGCTTCACTTTCTGCAAGAGTCTTTAAAGGTTTTGTTACAGCGTGAACTGATGCACCAAGGAATCGGTGTGCCTGATCAAAATCATAATGAGCAAAAAGCAGACCACAGTAGTCAAGGAGATCAGCATCACTCAAAGGCCAAACCAGCAATATGCTGTAACAGTTCCATGTCAGATTATGTCCATAAACTTTTATAAAAATGCACTACCACAAAGTCCGTAAGGTGCAATTAACTTTAATAAATAATGTTCATAAAAGTTCCCAAATATGAAGGACCTTCTCACAAGTAAAGAGCAAATTCCGACAAATAAAGCTGGTACCCAAAATAGTAATCCACAAAGGAACACTCAAATGCCCGCTTTCTCACACTCCACCCGTAAGTGTTACAAGAGCACCTCGTCACTGTCACCTAACATGTTTTGCTCTCATGAGCTTTTCAAAGGTGAACGTGCTAGATTGAACCTCCCTATATATTACCAGGGTCCAATCTAGTGCTAGTGCAAATAATCAAAACTCATTAAGCCAGCAGATTGAAAAATAAAATATCTATAGTAAGCAGTAATGATGATGCACAAAATATACTAGTTAATGCATTAGTCTCCAAATTAAATTCCTAGGATAGCTATACCCTCCTGTTACTCTCATTATTCTTGTTTATAAAATGTTTTATTATTTATTAGGGAGGCTAACGTCAATCAGAAAGTAGAAAGAGCTTGTAACATTCTTTCAGTGAGTTTTTGATCTCATGTATAAAATAATTTGAAAATATAAACGGGCACTAGCCACCCGCCAAACAATATCACATGGTTCTTCAAAGTGCAATGAAATATTTTTATTGTATAATATTGACATATCGCTTGATATTTCAGACTCAGCATGCCCTTTATCAGAGGCTGAGTCCGAAGTCATGGGCCAGGGCGTGGTATGTCTGTTTTATACAATATAAATATTTTATTGCTCTTTGAAGAACTGTGTGGTATTGTTTGAGTGGGTGGTGAGTGTCTGAGTGTATATTTTTCAAAGTTCAAGGCTTTTCGAGAGCACCACCATTCCAGTGCATCCCTTTTCGTCTATGTATCTATAAATAACTCCAGCAATGCAGAGATCATTTTTTTATGGCAGTGGCTTTGTAGTGTGTGTGTGTGTGTGTGTACCTTATTAGAAATTGTGCAATGAGTGCAAGATGGTTCCATGTCATAACAGTGACCGCGGAACGGAGACCCATGAAGAGGGCACAAATCCCTAGCACCATGAAAGGGAATAAAGTCTTTTTTTTTTGTGTGAGGGGCAAACATATTTTATCTAAGATACCAACTTCAGGTGGGGTGTACCTCAGGGATGAGAGAACTGCTGGTTGCCCAAAAGTGTTTGGACTGTGGTTCCGTCGCCCTCTTCACAGATCGTCCTTCCACAGTCGCCGATTGACAGGCTACTGTGCAAGATGATTTTGCTTTTTGGGGACCATGGAATGACATGACTGGGGATTGGCAGGCAGGGCAGCAAGAGCAGCAGGGATCATAGTACTATTGAATATGAAAATTGGGCTGATCTGGGAGCTAGGGTTGGCTTTAAATATCCCTGCATGAAAACATTATTTCTGCTTTTTCTTCTTTAATAGCTTTTTCTAGTTTTGCTATTCCTCCCATGATGGCATCCTATCCTCAGTATCACACTTTTCCCATAGTTGAGGATGTAACTGATTCAGATTTTCAAGCTCCTCTCCTTCTCCTCTTCTCATGAATTTGCTTCTTTGTGCCCTCCTCATGTAATTTCTCTTCCTCATACTCTGCTCTTTCTTTTCCTCTACTCTTCCTCACCTTTCTATGTCTTCCCAGCTCTTACCTATTCTTTCTTTGCTTCTTCTTCTCCCTAGCATCTCCTTCCTGTGATGAGTATCATGTGCTAATTTGTATTCTGCTTCAGTCTCATGCCCCTGTCACAGGCCCACTTTCATAGCAACCTTCCTTACAATTTTCATACTACTTGTTTTTGGGTGGTGCTACTTCCTTGCATTTTCAAAACTGTGATCAAGTAAATCTCACTCTGTCCCTTCTCCTATGAACAACTGTACTTTTCCTACTTGTTACAAGATTACAGTAGTACATGCCAGAGCCAGACTCAGAGTCACCTTCCTTGTACATAAGCACCAGCACTGGGCTGTATGATACCGATATTGATGTGTGATTTGGGATCAGGGACATAATACAGTGGTTCAAGGCAGCTTGAAATTATTGATGCCTATGCACATGCAGCTGTAGCAGCTGTTGTGTTATTCATATGAGATGGGCAGAAAAGGGTTTCTCTTTACATTGCTGGATGAATTATTTATATCTCAGGTAGGGAAGCTGGAAATGGCTGTCCTTAAATCAGGAAGATGAGGAAGGTATTATGTTTCTTGTTTGCTTTGGGAGTTGTATCACTAGATGTACTGGACAACTGCTTGGGAAGGCTGCTTACTGTAGGAGTGGAACTAATGGGCTTCTGGGGACTGATGAACCATGATTTCTTTGGCCATGCTAACACATGCCCATCCAGAGGATTCACAGCCCCAAAATTCTGACTCCCAGTGTCACTATGACCATCTCCTTCTCCACCATCACTGGTTGTAGAACTTATGCTTGGTAGAAGTGGCATGGAGGGTATTTAGCTACACTTTCCTTCCTTAGCATCCCTTTCTTTTCCTGCTCTTGTCCTCATACTTTGGACACAATGACACATGACAGATGATGACACTATAATAAAACAGTCACTGCTGGACGCTGGATAAGGTGACTCACTATAAATGTTGATGATTTGCAGATACTTGCATGATCACATGACACACACAAGCCCTGCACAACTCATTAAGCAAGAGGGAATCAAGGTAGATGAGCAAGAATAAAACTGTCTGACCACACTCAACTGACACACCTCATCACCCTACTGAGAGACACCGAGACACTTTGTGTCTCACACAGCAGCCAACTTTACCTTTAACTCCCTTAAAGAGCAAGTGTACTGCCTTAAGTTAATATTTGATTTTACAAGCAGCCAACCACTACAGTACCTTGTATATCTGAGATACTTTTCTTTTCCCTTTGTTTAATTAGAAGATTGTTTACCTGATGTTAGTAGGATAGGTGGAATAGTTTTGCCTGGAAGCTGATATGTCTTGTTATTGCCCTGTACCACATCGCCAGGATTGTGGACCTCATTGACTGTGACATCACTGCTACTTAGGAACAGCAAGTGAGTGACTGCCAGGTCATTCACCTGTGATATCACTGTCATAATGCTGATGATGTAGTGTGGGGCAGTAGAGTTAGACATGTCAGCTGCCAGGCTAAGAGCTGTTCCACATATCCAGCACACTATTGTCACATAGAAGAATTTCTGATGAGCAAAAGAAGAAAGAAACATACTCAGAAATAAAATGTTACAAATGACTGCTACTTAAAACTTGTATTATTTTCCTGTCTGCCTGTATCGGCTCCACCGCTCTTTAATAGTTGATTGGCTTACAGTCACACACAGAAGCAAAACAAAAATAATTAAAAGATTTATTTCCATGCCTTGCACCACCTACAGTCAGTAAAATAGTTTTGGTCACATAAAACCTTCAAAAATCCTCTTGTCCTTTTCATTGTCTGCTAATGTCACTGACCTTCTACACCTATAGCACTTTCCTCTCCTTTGCAGAAGCTCACTGTTTTAATGCCCTGCCTGTCTGCCTGCTGTTAGCTAGCAAACTACAGTAGTTTGTTAATGCACCATTCTCTGACATTTTATTTTGGATCACAAATCACTGTTTTGATAGAGGTGAAGAGTTTTCAATATCCACCCTCTTCTCCAGGAGACAGCTGGAAAATAATATGTATGCACAGTGTGAGGAGTTCTTGATCTCCAGCACTGCTAGTTTGCTGCTGCAGCTCACTTTTCTTTCAAAAGCATGCACAGGCTTGGTGTGTCCTCTGTGTAAAAAAATTGCTACATGATGATATTGAAGTGCCAAAATGCCAAAGTGAAGCCAAAGTTGCTTTGGACCAACTTTGCCAGTGTCAAAAGTGCCAGTTGTCAGTTTTCCTGACTCTAGAGCGTGCAAAAATTGTGTCGGGTGGAATTCCATGGATGTCAGACTTCCACAAAGTTCAGAGAGCAAAAGAGCAACTTCACAGAAATTTTCACTGGAATGGCAGCCTACATAATAATAGTTCCCTCCCTGAATCTGTGGTGTCTAGTGCCCTCCTGGCCAGCTGCCAGGTGTCACCTATCAAACAAATTTCCCTGGTGACCAGTGGCTCCTCCCTGCAGCCCTGCGAAACTAAAAATAAAATTTCCTGGTGGCTAGTGGTCCATCCCCTACCCAATCACTTGCCCATAAATAAATATACTTCCCTAGTGGCTAGCAGTCCTCCTTATCCCCGATTACCTGCCCAACATGTACATCAATATGCCCTGGTGTCCAGACTCTGTTAACTCCCATCCTGATCCCTGCACTAATTCATTGACAGCTCAATGGGACTGGCCACAGTGGAGAGAGGATGGCTGTGTCAGTCACCCGCTTGGGTTCAGGATGACGGAGCAGGTGGTGGGACACTACCTGCCAGGGTGGGGGATGTATTAGGCCACCAGGGAATGGGAATAGCTTACTTGCTGGGTATCAAGGACAGGAAGGGGGCTCACTTAGACCACCAGGGAATTGTTCATTCAAATAAAGACTATTTGAGGGATCAGGATAGGGGTTATACTGGAGTCTGCACACCAGGGCATATTGATGTCCATGTTGGGTGGATGGGTGATCAGGTTGGGAGAGGGACTGCCAGCCACCAGGCAAGTATATTTTATTTATGGATAGAGAGAGTTGGGAAGGACGCAGCCACCAGAGACTTTTATTTTTATTTCAGGCAGCGTTCTGGAGGGGGGGCAGGGACACTAGATAAAGTTGTTTTTTTTTATTTTCTTCCACCTATATCTGAGTGGAACAGGGAGAAATCCCACCAAAAACATTTAGAAGATTTCTGATCCACCATACTTGTATACATTACAGTAGGCTCATTGGCAGTGCAGTCAGTGGCCAGCCACCGAGGTGTGAGGTGGACTGTGCTGGTCGCCAGCCCTGAGTAATAGATTTGTGCTGGCACCTTTTGGGTCTTGTCATTTATTAAGAAAACAGTCAACTATCAAGGCAAGCATTTATATTTTATCTTGTCTAGTATAAGAAGCTTAGTTCATGGTACATATTTCTTATTTTAATATTCTTTATGTAACAGATTATGATCTTTTTATAGTTTCGTGGAACTATTGTATTTTTAGATTGAAATAGTAGTTCCATTTTACTGATTAGTGCTTTCCCATTAAAACAGTAATTAAAACAATCATATAAGAAACATAAGGGAAAAAAGTAAAACTTAACCACATCAATTATACACATCAGTTTAAGCTCCACAGCCTTATAAACATTGTACCAATGGCTCTATCTCATTTTATTCACTCACTAGGACACAAACCACTGCAATAAGAGTTTAATTCTTGAAAATGTATCACTAAAAAGAATCTTGTATGAAGCATACAATGAGCAGACTAAGCAGAAAATTCTTGATATATTAATCATCTTTCAGATTACATAGTCAAACATGTTCCTCCCTAGGTATACTTGTATATGACTGATTGATTAATTGATTGATTGATTGACTGACTGATTGATTAATTTTTGTATGTATTTATTTATTTCTTTCAAAAGATTCACCATGGAAGACATATTGAACTGAAGTTTGCTCATTTCAGAAGCATATTGGGAGAAGCATATTGGGGGTACAGGTAAATGAAGACAGAACAGCAATAAGTTACAACAGTCAGTTACACAAATCAGACATCAAAAATATTAAGTAGCAACAAAATGAACAAGATGAGCTAGGCAGAGCATCTGAAGAGCAACAAGTAATTTAGTGGAAATTAGAACACAAATGGAGTAAAAAAGGCAGTGCTAGGTATGTTATTAAAGTGCAGATGTCAGCAATCTGAAGGGTGAATGAAGCACTGCTGGTGCTTTGTTCAGCATGGAAGGTGGAGAAAGTGGGGATCTGGGGAATTAATTAGAGCAGGAGAAGTGTTAGTGGAGGGAGGGAATTCTAAGGCAGCAAAATACAGCACAGGATCAGAGGTAACTGCAGCAGTGACTAGTAAATTCATGGGAAGAGATTTTCTGAGTGAGAAGAAGGAGCTGTATGAATGATAATGGGAAGAGAGCCCCATAGTTTGGGGAAATGGAAGGAAAAGAAGATTGGTCAGCAGAGGATTTTATGGAGGAGCACAAAATAGTGAGTGTCAGAGATGCGAAGGAGTAGGTGGTAGACAGGGAAATTGATGGGGCGGAAATTTAACAGGAGGATCCAAGCAGAATCTGGAAATGAAAGTAATGCACTGAGTGAGGTTCCTGATGATGTAAGTGTGATGCAGTCAATAGCATCCAGTACAGCCTGTAGGTGTGGCAAACACAATAGAATTGCTGCATGATTTTGTGTTCGCTGGTGATGGTGGGGAATATGATGAACCCATAGCATGGGCAAGCATGGCATCTAAGAACTGGTCCAACAGGCATGAGGTGACAGACTGTGTGATACTAGTGATGTCACCCACTGGTATCTGGAAGGTTCTGGTAGTCAGGAAGCACAGTGCTGCTGTCATTGTGAGTGCTACAGACAATGTATGATCTGTGGGTGTTTGTCTGGAGCTGCTCATGCAGCAGCTCACACAGCTGCATGAGCATGGTCCTGTTGAGCCTGTACCAACCCAGTATTTGTTTGACACTGAGAACTTTCAATGTGACTCATGGATGATACATTCTGTTTGCAGCATAGCACCTCCAGGGCCTGCACTGGGGCCCACGGGCACATTTTGCTACCCTCATCCTCCAGGACAGCCTCCATCAGGTACACAATGTGTGCCATTTTTTTGCAGTTCAGGGATCCATCTCTGGGTTTGCCCTGGTTAGACTTGCGTTTATAGGTCTTAAATGTGCAGCACTTTGTCGCACTAAATGTACTTAGCACAGTGCTAATAATAAAACAATTGTACTTTGACAATTGGAGTGTTGTGAGATACAACACTGGGGAGATCTGATCATATAATTTATTTCCAATTCAGGAAATAAATGAGGCTGCATACTTGCACCAATCTAATTTAATTTCTATGTAAACCCTATATTAATGAACTTTAACTGAGAATTGTTTCATCTACCAAAAATAAAGGACAACATTTGAGTACAATGGCATATGCAGATGATTTAATTTTATTACCATTGGCTCAAAAAGGGTTCAAGACCAGTTAGATATTCTGGAGGGCAGGTTAGACGTCTTAATTTAGTACTGACAAATCAAAAATTAGGATCTGAGGCAGTTCTAAATGAGCTGTAGCCAGAGCCGATACAGCTGTGGTGAGCTTCTAAAGTTGGAGAATGAGTGCTACCGGTGTCATCTTGACACAACTATGCATGCGTGGCACCTATGCATGCATAGTTTGCAGTGAATGACATTCTTCCATTCCAAAGATGGTGGCGCCCAGCAGAACTGTGCATGTGTGCCTCGTCCTATCCTGGAATGTGGAAGTAACAGCCAAAATAGTGAGACTGTTTTGTTTGTTACTCCCTAGTGGTCGATTATAGTGGAGTGCTCCAAGCTCTGTTGGACTTTCAGAAGGATACTTACAAACATCCAATGGAAGCGTGCCATGATCAGCCATTTTAGGAGCCAAAGCAAAATGGTCAATTGTAACTAAAAGCTATTCCACATGGGATAGCACTCCATTTAATATATTTAGTTCTGGAAATTTATAAGTGACGGAAATGAACTGTCCTTCATGAATGAAGTGTTAATGATCAATCAAACTTGTGGTGGTGTTAAAAGATTTGCACATAGAGGATAATGTATGGGCAACCATACACAACAAGAATGTATTTGCATTGAGAGGTTTCTATAACAACCAGGAACCTCAAGAGGTTCACTGGTTGCCATAGAAAACTCAAGAAGGCACAGGCATGTCTGTGTATTGATGGCCATACATTATATTGTACAGTGTAGGGACATCCATGCCCATTTCAGTCACACTGCTTCATTTCAGTGAACTGGTAGCTGGGTGGGAGTCTTAGAGGATTGTTGGTAGGCTTACATTACTGATTCATTGTGCTGCAACTTTTCTGTAAGTTCAGGTTTAAAACAAAAACAATAAAACATTTTCCAGCTCAATTTGAGGAAAGCAGCTATATTTATATTGAGGCTATTTCATTGATGGAGTAATGCAGTCATTTAATATGAAACTGCAACTTCAGGCATTATGTGGTGTAGTGATATGGGCCTATGAAGACCTTAGAAGCTAACAGTATGATTGTAAATTTTATGAAATCTGTAATTGGTTTTCCTATGGGAATTCCAGCCCTGTCATTAAGGCTGAATTAGGTCTGGTCTCAACTAACGTAAAGCAAAATGTAGAATGATGAAATACTGCTTAAGACTACTTAACATGGACAAAAATGGTTACCATTAAAGTGTCATAGCAAATAGAAATGCATGTTAATGGCTGTTCACTGCTGTAGCTTTCATCAGCTAAAAGTCTGTTACAAAATGGAGCTGCAAAGTCTCCATGACTACCGCATACGATGTAAAGACTAAGAAGGAATGACCACACAGTTGCAAACTTATGACAAGCACTTGAGTTAGCAGTGAGGATGGAGGCACATATCAGCAAATATGGGGCAAGAAATCAGAGGGTGGAGGGGTACCACTAGACACAAGGGAAATATTAAATTATTAGAGGTCTGGTGATCAGAGGTTGAAGGGTGTCACTAGACACCATGGAAATGTTAAATTATTAGGGAGCTGACAATCAGAGGGTGGGGGTGCCACTATGCACCAGGAAAATGTTAAATTATTAAGGGCCAGTGATAGGAGGGGGGTGCTACTAAATACCAGGGAAGTATTGTATTTTATCAGCCCAGAAACTGGAGGGTGAGGGGTGCCACTAGACACTGGGGAAACATTAATTTCTTATGGAGCAGGCAATCAGAGGGTGGGGTTGCCAAAAGACACCAGGAAATATTTAATTTTATGGGGTTGGAAATCAGAGGGTGGGGGTGCCACTAGATAACAGGAAATGATAAATTATTATGAGCCAGTGACCAGAGGGTGGGGTGCCACTAGACACTGGGTAAACATGAAATTATTAGGGCCAGTGATCAGAGGGTGGGGGTGCCACTGGACACCAGGTAAAGTTTTTTCTATACCAGGATGATAAAACTGAACTGTGGGATAATTACATGAATTGTGGATTAATGTATTAGTTCCACAATTCATGTGTATTACTCACCAGTTCAGTAAGAACATTCTATGGAGCAGGGTAAAACTCATCAAACACATTTGGAAGATTTTTGATTTCATCACAGGTGGAAGTTTGGAAAATTCCGCAAAGTTGGTAAACTAAAACAGAATTCACAACTTTTACCCAGCTCTAATGATGGCAGAAAAAGGCCCACTGGCTCATCCAGTCTGCCCACCGTACCTAATCTTCATTTCTGCACTGGCCTTAGTGGCTAAACATTGTTTATGCACCCCTTTTCTAATTCCTTGTGCCTGTTCTATCCCTGCTTTAAACTGTTAACTGATTTGGCCTGTGCCACACTACTTTTGGCAGCTTGCACCAGTTGTCCACCATTCTTTCTGTGAAAAGTGCTTGTGGACAGCCATCTTGACTCTATTCCTCCCACCGCATGTTTAAGTGAGTACCTCTTGTCCCTATATTTGTTCTCAAGGAGAAAAGTACCATGGCATTCATCCAAGGAGACACTTGTATGTTTCCGTCATGTTCACCCTTTCCTTCCTTTTCTCTAGGGTGCACATGTTTGTGTTCTGCAGCTTTTCATCATATGTCTTGCCCCTAGTCTGTGTACCATATTGGTTGCCCTGTGCTGTGCTGCCTCATTATCACAATATTTTCTCATATGTGGATTCCTGTACCTTGCATAGTATTCCAGATATGGTTGCTCCAGTGATCTGTAAAATCGGAGGAGCACCTCCCAACGCCTACTGTTTATCTCTTCCTATGCATCCCATCATTCTTTTTGTCTTACTCACAGCTCTGTAATAGTGAGCAGTTATTTTTCACCTCTATGATATTATGACCTCTAGGTCATTTTCTTCCATGGTGCTTTCCAGGACCATCCCCTCATGTTGTACTGCACTCATAGGTTCCTCTTTCCAATATCACCTTAACTTTATTAGCATTAAAGCCCAGCTGCCAGATCTTTGACCAGCTGTCCAACCTGTCCAGTCCATGCCTGATTTTTCTGATCCCTTCCTCCATGCCCACCATTGCAGAAATGTTTGTGTTAACTGTTAAGAGGCAGAGATTACCCTTAATCCCTTCACCTATGTTACAAATGAACACACTGAAAGGACTGAGCACAGTACTGACCCCTGAAGTACTTTGTTTGTTACATCCTTACTGCTGAAAATTCCTATTCACCACTACTGCCTAAACTGAAGAAAGGATAGCCAACTCAATAAGAAGGGAATAAAATCTTTTTAGATACATTAGGGAGTGAGGAAAGACCAAGGGAGGGATAGTGAGGCTTACTAAAGGAGAGAGAGGGTGCAGAGGGTGACAGTGAAAAGCAGATATATTGAACAAATACCTTTGCTCAGTATTCAAAAAGAAGAGGAGGGAAGGTACCTAAACCAAACAATAGAAGCAGTCAGGATAGGGGTTGATACCACTCCATTCACAGAAGAGAGAGTCCTGTGTTTTGTCTAGCCCTGTAGCTAGGGGAGAGGTGCTAATTGTTTGCCCTGGCTCGACAGCAGAGCTACTGTTAACTGCTAGCTGAAGGTGGGGCTGAGTCAAAGTGGTATAGCTGCTTATCTGTTGGATTCTAAAAGGGCTAGAAGAAGCAGGAAGCAGTTCATTCAGGAAGTGACTGTTGATTTTTACTGATTTTTGCTGTTGTTATTGTTTCTTTTGCAGTTTATTGTTGTTTCAGTTGGTACCAGGATGATTTCTGGATTCTTCTGGAAAGTTACCTGTTTTGAGGATTTTGTAGGTGCAGCTGAGTGTTTCTTTGGGGGTTTGCTGGTGTGGATGATTGACTCTGGTGGTCAGGAGGGGCCATTCCCCACCCACCCACCCACCCAGCGCATCACTTCCTTTATACTGTTAACCTGTAACATCATACAGTACTAGCTTACTGCATATACACACACTGTTAGCCATCTTACTACAGTACACAACACAGACACATGCCACACCCCTGACATAAATCTACATTCCTTGATAAAGAGTATTGACAGTACAAATATATATATATAGCTGGGCACAGGACATGGTATAGAAGAAAAGAGCAGCAGAGGGCACAGGGCAATAAGGGGCATTTAGGGCAAGGATCATAGAATGAAGATGATGGGTGTGGTGTTTGCAGTGGATGTGGGGCAGCAGTGTTCAGAAAGACCTGGACACTGTGGTGCTGCCCCATCTGCAAGCATCTCTGTGTATTGAGGGAGGAAGGTAGCTGGACTCTGAACAGAACTGGTGAGGATACAGGTGACCTTTTCCCCCATACAGAGACCACCATGCCCACCACGCTCTCCTTCAGAGGTTGCCAAGAAGGAGAAATGATGGACTATGGTGTGCTCGGGGAGGGTGCAGGAGGCAGCACAGAGGCACATCCCCAGCCTGTGGCACTTCACAACTCATATGCCATTCTGGCAGAGCATAGAGATTCTGCAGCATCTCCAGAAGTGAACACCATGGTGGTTGAGGGGTCATCCAGGATGGAACCCCAAGGGCAGATGCAAGGAGAATACACAGGAGGAGGAAGCAAATCCTGGTTGGGGACTCCATAGTCTGGGGGATTGAGCTGTGGTCAGGTAGCAATGGAGAGGAGGTAATGTGCCTACCTGAGGCACAGTTTGGATGGAGGGAAGTGAATCTTTAGGATTTAGGATTGCAAGGGTGGTAGAAAGGAGGGGAGCAGGATGTCATTATTCACCTGTGGACTAATGACCTGGTTAGAGATGGGGTAGATGTAGGAAGAGTACAGAAAGAGCTCAGGAGCTGGGGAGAAGTCTTGGGAAAGAAGCACACTCTGTCACCTTCTCAGAGGTGCTACCTGTCCACAGCAGGGGAAGGGAGGGACACCCACATCATTGAATTCAACAAATGGCTGAAGGAATGGTGGAGAGGTGGGGATGGCTTCACTGGGACTGGAACCTCACCTAGAGGGATGAAGAACTATATTCTCCAGATGGCCTGCATCTATCCAGGGGAGGCAAAGGTAACTCTCTCTGAGAAGTTTGAGTGCATCATTAGTGATCATTTTAAACTTGCCAAAGAGGTGGCATGAGCAATCACGAGGATCATCATAGCTCCCCACAGGACATAACTGAAAGCAGTGAGGACCTAATAACTAGCATAATATCTAACCACAAAACTACTATGATTACAATGTGGAGAGAACAGAAAGTACATTACTAATGAAGCACTGGGCAAAGACCAATAAACCAGGAACATTCATGGGGTTACACAGAGTGGAAGGTCATGTGCACAAATGCCCGCAGTCTGGGAAAAATTCCAGACCTAACGTCACTAATGGCAGACACAAACCTGGACATTGTGGCTATTATGGAGACATGGTATGCAGGGAACCATGACTGGGATGCAGCCATACCAGGGTAAACACTTTTAAGAAAGGATAGGGAGGGGAAGAGGGAGATGGGGTTGCTATGTGTGTAAAGGAAGGGATTAAAGCTATAGAGGCTCAGTGATCCAGGGAAGAAGCAGAGGCATTGTGGGTCACTCTGGAGTCAGGGAACAAAACAACCATCCATGCTGGGTAGTTTACAAGCCTCCTGTGCAGGGGAGGATATAGATCTAGTATTGATGGAAGCTGTCCATAATATGGCAGCCAAAGGGAAATACTACTAATGGGTGACTTCAACATGCCAGATGCAGATTGGAATACCCAGACTGCAAGTACATCAAGGAGCAGGGACCTCATGTCTTTCATGTATGGGACAAACCTAAGGCAGCTGGTGGTTGAGCCCACCAGGGAGGGGGCTGTACTGGACTTAGTGCTGACAAACTGGGACAGAAGCATGGATGTTGAGATGGACGGTCCCCTTGGTACCAGTGACCACAGAACTGTGTGGTTTAGAGTCAACATGTTGGAGGAAGAAAGCCATTCAAAGATTAAGACCCTAAATTTCCAGAAGGCCAACTTAATGGAGATGGGGAACAGCTCAAATTGCACTGGCAGCAGTAGATACAGGGAAGGGGTAGAAGAACAGTGGCTTAGGCTCAAGAGGTCCATAGCAGGAGTGACAAGTCAGTGTGTCAGATTGCTTAGTAAAAGCAAAAGAAAGAAGACCACTGTGGTTCTCTAAGTCAGTAACTGAGAAAGTGAGAGAAAATAAGGCATTCAAGAAATACAAAGAGACACAGAAACAAGAAGACAGACTGAAATATCTGGAGAAGCAGAGAGAAGCTGGGAAAGCTGTCAGAGGGGCTAAGACAAGAATGGAGGAAGAATAGCACAGACTATTAAGAAGGGGGGAGACCTTCTCAGTTATATTAGCTTGAGGAAGAAGACCAGAAAATTGTATTGTTAGGCTAAAGAAGGGAGAGGGTGGGTGGGTAGAGGCACCTTAAAGCTGAGGTACTGAACAAATAATTTTGCTCAGTATTTACCAAGGAAGAGGCAGGTGAGGAGCCAAGACTCTCGAGTAAGATGATGTACAGTAGGTAGAAGTGGACACCAGCCCATTTACAGTGGATAGAGTCTTGGATGAACTAGGAAAAGTAAAGACAGACAAGGCAATGGGGCCAGACGGGATTCACCCTAGAGTGTTGAAGGAACTCAGGGGAGTCCTAGCAGGTCCTCTGACAACCCTTTTCAATCAATCACTAGAGATGAGGGAGGTATCTGGGGACAGGAGGAGGGCATAGTTGGTCCCCGCACAAGACTGTAAGTAGGAGGAGGCAGGCACTACGGACCTGTAAGCCTGACCTCAGTGGTGGGGAAGCTGATGGAGTCCCGCTAAGGAGAGGTAGAGTTCTGGAATCCAGCAGCAAAAGACCCAAGGCAGCATGGATTCACTGAGGGTAGGTCCTGTCAGACTAATCTTATCAATTTCTTTGACTGGGTGACCAAGTGGTGGATAAGGGAGAGGTGGTGGTGCTACCTGGATTTCAGTAAGTCCTTCAACACGTTCCTCATAGAAGGTTGCTTAACAGATTGAGGAATCTGGGCGTGGGCTCTAAGTGGTAAAATGGGTTGGTAACTAGCTAAAAGGCAGGACACAGCAGGTGATAGTAAATGGCATAAAATCAGAAGAGGGAGATGACCAGCGGGGTTCCACAGGATCAAAGGGTCCAGTTCTATTCAATGTCTTCATAATCGACATTACAGAGGGACTGAGGGGAAAGTATTCCTGCTCGCAGATGACACCAAGATCTGTAACAGAGTCAACACACAGAAGGAGCTAGATAAAATGAGAAATGACCTAAGACTACTTGAGAAATGGTCAAGGGTTTGGCAGTTGGGTTTCAATACTAAGAAGTGCAAGATAATGCACCAGGACACAGAAACCCAAGAGAGAAATACAGGACGGGGCAAGTTCTAGCCACCACAGTTAGGAGAGAGACCTGGAGGTTATGATATCCAATGATCTGAAGTTAACCAAACAATGCAAAAAGCAGTGGGAAGGCAAACAGAATGCTGGGTGCAGAGGAAGGGGCATAACCAGTAGGAGGAGTGAAGTGGTGATGCCTGTATAGATTACTGGTGAGGCCTCATCTGGAATACTGTGTCCAGTTCTGGAGATCACATCTCAGGAGGGACATAGACAGAATGGAAGCAGTCTAGTGAAGAGAAACAAAATGATACATGCACTGCACCACAAGCCTGATGAGAGGAAGACTCAAGAAACTAAACATCTATTCACTGGAAGAGAGACGGGAGAGAGGAATATGATAGAGACTTTCAAATACCTTAGAGGAATAAACAGGGTACAGGAGGGGAGCATATTTCAGAAACGAAAGTGCACAAGGGCAAGGGGACATAACATGAGGCTGGAGGAAGGGAGGGAGAGAGGCTTGGGGAATGCTAGGAAGTATTGTTTCACAGAGATGGTGGTGGATCCATCGAACAGCCTACCAGTGGAGGTGGTGAAAGCAAAAACATCACAAGGATTCAAAAGTGCATGGGATAAGCATAAAGGCACCTTGTTGTACAGCAGGGTGGGGAACGGCAGTCCAGATAAGAGTAGGATTGCCAAACAAAGTAGGGAAATGGGCAGACTAGGTGGGCTGTATGGTCCTTATCTGCCGACAGATTCTATGTTTCTATGTTTCTGAAAGAACTCTAAAACTGAAGGTGGACAAAGCAATGGGGCCTGATGGGATACACCACAGAATTCTAAAAGAACTAATGGGAGAACTTGGGACACCACTGACTACTCTTTTAACAAATCATGGGAGGATGGTGTGGTACGGAGGACTGTGGATGTGATTCCCTTCACAAAAGTAGGAGCAAGGCAGAGGCAGGAAACTACAGACCTGTTAGTTTGACCTCAGTAGTAGGGAAAATGATGGAATCACTTCTGAAAGAAAGAATTATTGAGTACCTGGAGACCAGCGGGACACAGGACCCAAAGCAGCATGGATTCACAGTGGGAACATCATGTCAGACAAATATAATAGATTTCTTTGACTGGATGATCAAAGTAGTAGACCAGAGAGGGGCTATGGATATGGCCTACCTGGGCTTCAACATGGCAATTGACACAGTCACACAAAAAGATTAATAAACAAGTTAGCCATCCTGGGAATGAGGCCCAGGGTGGTAGCCTAGGTAAAAAATTGGCTGAACAACAAGACGCAGAGGGTAATAGTAAATGGAGTCCACGTTGGAGCAAGGGGTTACTATTGGGGTACCACAGGGTTCAGTACTGGGACTGTTCCTCTTTAATGTCTTTATAGATGATATTGTGGAGGGGCTGGAAGGAAAAGTATGCCTCTTTGTACATGACACAAAGATCTGCAACAGGGTTGATACACAAGGATGGGTGGAAGGGATGACAAGGGACTTGGCAAGGTTGGAGGATTGGTCAAATGTATGGGAGCTTAGATTCAATGCAAAGAAGTGCAAAGTAATGCACCTGGGAAACACAAACCATGGGGAAAAATACACAATGGGGGATAAAACAACTATAATGGAAAGAGACCTGGGGTAGTCAGATCAGATGACCAAAAGGTAGGCACGCAATGTGAGAAGGCAGTAAGGAGGGTTGGAGGGATACTGGGATGCATAGGAGAGGCATCACTAGTAGAAAACAGAAAGTTGTTATCCCTCTGAACAGACAGTTGGTGAGACCCCATCTGGAGTACTGTGTGCAGTTCTGAGACCCCATCTCTGCAAAGACATAGACAGGATGGAGGCAGTCAGACAAATGCAACTAAAATGGTGCAGGGTCTGCACCAGAAGCCAAATGAAAAGAAACTAAAGGAGCTTACTATGTATACGCTTGAGGAAAGGAGGGAGAGGGGACATGATAGCAACTTTCAAGTACTACAAGGGACTCAACAAAGTCCAAGACGGTAGTATCTTTCAGAAAAGGATGTGCAAGAACAAGGGGCACACTTTGAAGGTGGGGGGAATGGCTTAAGGGCAATGTGAGGAAGTATTTTTTCACAGAGTGGGTGGTGTACACATGAAACAGCCTTCCTGAGATGGTAGTGAGGTCGAAAACAGTGGGGAATTCAAGAATGCATGGGACAGACATAAGGCAATTCTAGTGGGGGTAAGAGGAAGTATGTTGTTGGTTAACTAGAATCTACAGCTTATCCAATAGGTAGGAAATGGCAGAATGGGTGGGCCAAGCAGTCCCTATCTGCCATCAAAGTCTATGCTTCTGTGTGTTCTTCCTTCAGCCAGTTCACCGCCAAGTCACCAATTTTTCCTCCACTCCTATGTCCCTTAGCTCTTCATCCACCTCCTGTGGGGACTGAGTCAAAGGCCTTGGTGAAATTCAAGAAAACTATATAGTATTTATTGCCTGTATCTTGTCAGCTGCCTTGGTCACCAGCTGAAGAAATTTATTAGAGTCATCTGCCATGACTCCATCTTACCTGGGATCCTTTGGCTCATTTCACTTCAGGAAGTCCATTAGTTCTTCCCTTAGTATAGACTTCATAATCTTTTCCACTATAGACTTCAATCTGACTGTCTATAGTGCCATGGCTTGTCCTTCCTCCTGATCATGTCCACTGTCTTTCTGTTCCTAGAGACCATCCCTATGGCCAGCAAACAGTTGAAAATATCTGCACATGTTACTGCTGTCACCTCCACTGCCTCTTTAAACATACTTGGGCGTAAGCCATCAGGTCCATAGATTTATTTACTATCAAACCTGTAAGCTTTTGTACACCTCTTTTCTTTTATTTTGGCCATACTGACTGAGCACTGGCTCTCCACCCTCCCTTTTAACCTACATTCCAGCAGTAGCCCATCCTTCTTCTAGTACATACTGAACAAAAGTGTTTGTTCAGTATCTTCCTTCTCTTTGTCCTTATCCTCCCACCCATCCCACTCTTCAGCCTCACTGTATCCCCTAACCTTATACTTCTTCTGATATACCTGAGGACTGTCTTTTCCCTTTCTTTACTCCTAGTGCAAGCTGCAGTTTGAGTTCCACCTTGGCCTACCTTACTTTCCTGATGGCTATCTTTCTTGCCTACTGGTACTTCTTCCTATACTCATCTATGTGGCTTTGTTTATATTTCAATAATGTCTTCCTTTTGGCTCTAACTGCTGTCTTTACTTCATCTGTTAACCACATTTGGACATTTCCCTTTTTCCCTTTTACACCTTGCTAATAGAGTTTTCTGTCATCTATAGCATTGTTTTTTAAAATTATTCCAATTTTTCTACCTTCTCTGCTTGTAGTATTCTCCTCATGCTTCTTTTCAACAATACCTCATCCTGTTGAAGTCCACATTCTTAGAGTCCCATACCCTTAATGTGTTTTCTCCTTTGGCAGTCTTTATCTGGACTTCCAATGCCACTGTTCTGTGGTCACAGGAACAAGTGATTCCTGGAATGCTACATTTTGATCCTCTCACAGCTGGAGAGTACCAGATCCAGTAGGGCCCTTCCCTTGTTAGGTCATGGACTAGCTCAACTAGGAGTGCTTCCTGGCATGTATTCACCTGGAGCTGATTACTAGTGTCACCAAGCCCCTCCTGGTGGCAGATCCACTGAGCTTACAGTGCCCACCCTTAAGTGCAATCCATGATGAGGGGCAGGGATGCCCTCCTCATCCTTTTGAAGCTCACAGAGGTCATGACTGCACCTCTGGCATGAGGATCCTCCACTCTGGATAATGGCACAATACCAGTCTCGAGTATTGTGCCAAATATGAACCCTTTCCTTCGCTATTACACAATGGAGTAAGACCCAGGCATCACATCTCTTTGAGGTAGCAGTGTAAGCCTGATTTGGCCTTCTCCATACAGAACATGGAATGACCTGGGTCAAAATCCTGCAGACTTGTCCCTGAGACTTTGGTATTCTCCCTATCTTCCAGATCTCTTACAGACCCTGTTTTCAATTTGGTTGCTATTGGTGACCCCTCAAGCAATTAACAGTTAGTCACAGATTATTAATACTATTTCACAATTCACACACAAATATAGAAATCTCACACAGGCAGAATTTCTTTAGGAAGACAAATGTTATTACTAAAATACTTAGATAAATACAGGTACAACTAAGAAGAGAGGAGAATACTCTAATTTGGGTTACAGTATACAAGAATAAAAAGGAAAAGAATATAGATGTAACACACTAAAACTGTTAGCTGAAGTGTCTACCTTAAAATTTCAGTGATTTGAAGTCCAGAAATAGTAGATGAAGGTTTTCAGTTTATTTTACTCATTGGCAGCCACACTGGGTCACAGCAGTTTTATTCCTGGTGTGTGTCAAGCAGAGTATCCAGATGAAACTGTGTGCAAATACCTGATCTGGGCTTTTATATTGTTGCCTATTCCAGTCTATGGATAGAGGCTGGCCCTTCCATTGTAGGTCACCGGTGTCACTCTTACGCTTCCCCAACACAATGTTCTGCCATCTGGTGATGTTTCCCAGCCTACATTTATGACACCTGGCATTACAATCTCACACAGGACTGTTAGGATGTTTCCTGTTTTTTTCCTTTCATCTCATCAAAGGCAATACCTTGGAACACAGCATCCTGCTTTTTGAAGTTAAAGGGCTATCTCCTGAACACTTCATTCACCTCTGTTTCTTGGTCAGTTAACTACTGGAAATACCCTTTGATCTGTTATCCCCAAAGCCTTTGACAATAACTTGTCAGATTCCTGGCAAGCCACTGGCCTACAGGTCAAAGGAAGGTCAAAACCTTTTTTAAAAATCCAGTCTTTTCCCTAAGTGCCTTCGTATTAACAGTGGCATTTCTTGTGGGATGCACATTTGCTGATGATATGAAACTAGGGGGCAGGGTTAATAATCAAGACAATATAGCATCATTAGTATCTGACCTGGAGAAAATTGAACAATGGGCCAAACATAATGATATGCATTTTAATCAGGATAAGTGTGTGGTCATCCCAAACAATGTTTATTATATCAACAAACTGCCACTTAAAACATCTAAATGTGAGAAAGATTTGGGCATATTTGTCAATAATAAACTTATACCAAAGGATCATTGTACTAAAACCTAAAACATGGCAAATAGACTTTGAGGCAAATCAGCTAACATTTGTAAATCGCTTGAACAATGCCTCATCCCCTGTATAGGGCTTACATTAGACCTTTCCTGACTACGGGTCCCCTTTGGAACCCCGGTCTCAAAAGTGACACAGCTCAGCTGGAGCAGGTTCAGAGAGAGCCACCAAAATGGTACCCAGATTGGCATGTCTTGACTATCCCACAAGACTTATGACCACCAAACTCTTTTCTCTTCAAAATAGAAGAGTAAGAAGTGATATGCTCTTAGTCTACAATTTACTCCAGTCACCTGACCTTATGAAGCAATGTGGACTATCATATTCTAATGGAAGACTAGTTCCAAGGGGTTTGGTGATCAAGGGAGTATTTGCCTCATTAAAGCAACTGCCGTACTTTGGTCTGGAGGGCAGACTGTGAAGCAGTGGGATTAGAGACGGCTGTGGCGTGGAGTAACTGGGAGATCGCTGAGTGGTTTCCATGACTGTGTTTTGAAACTGTTTCCTTCCATCTGTAGTTGTATTCGTGGATTAGAGGAAGGTGTTTTTCTGCATTTGATGCTCTGGAATGTCTTTTCATCAGTTTGAATGAATGAATGATGTGGGACCTGCCATTTCATGGCTGAAATGCTATGGGTCCCTATCTGGCATGAGACTTTCCGGACTTTGGATTTGTTAATGGTTACTCTGTTTGGGCTTTATCTGGGCTGCTCGGATTTGTATCCTGCCTTTGGCTACCATCTATTCTGGACTTTTCTGACTTTCTGACTCTGACTTAGTTTGAGTCTTCCTGCCTGCTGGGTCCCTACTTGTTTTGCTGTCTGAAGAGGGCATTAAAATTTGTTGTCAAGGAGTTGGCTGCTGTTCTGTGCCCTCATGACCCCAGGCTGGGCTACTGATGTGGCCTGCCCTGGGGTGCTTTAATGGGCCTCATTATATCTTGTGGTGTATCCAGTAGGAGTGGGGTCTCTTTCTCTGGTCATGAGATAGATTTGTCTGCCCTGAGCCCTTGATGTTTCTGATTTTCATGGATTATTTGGTTCTTTACATGGACTCCACCTGTGAACAAATTTGACTCCTTCCCAGTGACTTTTATTTTTTTTTCTTTCTTTTTGAATTGGACAGCGAGGTGGTGAGAGGACCTTGTGTCCATTTATTTTATTTATTTTATTCTTTTCCTCCATCTCTTGATCATGAGAGTACTGGTGGTGGGAAGGGTTATGTTATTTTATATGTAAAGTGGGAACTGTTTATTTGAAATATTTTGCAGTGAGAGTGCTGAATTATTTGTTTTGAAATATTTTATTCAATATTTCACAGTGAGAGTGTTGAAATATTTTATTTTTCTTTTAAAGAGCCATCCGGTGGTGAGAGAGCTGGAAGGGGTGATTTTATTTTATTTTTCTTCTTCCTGGTTGTGAGAGGACTGGGGGGAGGGGAAGGGATATGTTATTGTATATTTTAGTTTTGAGTTGTTTGATTTGATTTTATGTATATTTATTTTATTTTATTTTATTTTCACTGGGACTGACTTGATTTTCTTCAAGGTGGGGTTGGAAAGTGATTGATTTAGTTTAGATTACTTATTTAATTAGATTTATTTTGGGGTTTATTTGAATTTTAGTGTTATCATGTTGTTTTAGTAGTTTTCTAGCGGCATGTGCCAGCCTCTTACCCCATGGTGGTGTGCTATTCATCCTCCTTGCTCCAGCGCCCTCCGCCTTTTATCCTCCACCTCTTCATTATGAATATATCAATGTTGTAGAGCATTGGGAATTGCTCAAGGAGAGGGAGGAGGGCGGGGGCTGTGAACCAGTGAGGATGGATGAGGGGGTTTTGTGTCAGGGTTGTTAGATCTAGAAGGTGCCCTGAGGCGAAATGGAACCCAGATTGTGGTTTACCATGTCTGGTGCCCATACCCAAGGGCACTACAGAATTAAATAGGCAGATGAGCTTGACAGCCTGAGGTTCGCCTAACTCGGTGGTGTTATGCAATGCTAGGTCCGCAGAAACAAGACTGGCATTATAGCTGATCTTGTTAGTTCGGCAGACTTGGCATCATCACGAGACCTGGCTGGATGAAAATTCAGGCCCCACGTTGGAAGGTATGACGCCAGCCGGGTATTCGGTGATACACACTTGAGATTGGACCGCAGGGGTGGGGGTTGCAGTCTGTTTTAAGACAGATTGGGCCTCATGAGTGTGGTTATGGGGAGGCCGAGTCCTTTGAGTGCACAGTGGTAGCGGGTGTTGGCTTTAATCGCACTCATCTACTGTCCACCAGGAGATGGGAATGGTTCTTACAGGAAGTGGCAGAATTCATCGTTGACATGTTGTTTGAGTCACCGAGATTGATGGTTCTGGGTGACTTCAATGCCTGGATTAATGATGAACTCTCACAATTTGGTAATCACTTCCTCCAATTAATGATTTCTTTGGGCTTTACACAGGTGGTTTCCACCCTACTCATAAATCTGGGCACTCTTTGGACTTAGTCTTTCTCCTTGGGATTGATGTTTTCAATTTGGGGTGGAACCAGTTGTTTGGTCAGACCACTACACGTGAGGTTCAATTTAGTACCCCCTGAGAAGGCCTACCCTGTGGAGATGGCAAGATACTGCCCTTTATGGGATATTACACCCCAGGGCCTTGCAGCTGTTCTTGACCTCTCGTCCCCCTGCATTGGCGAGCAGTGGTCCTGAGACTTTGAATTTGGCCTATACAAGGCTGTTACATTGGCTCTGGATACTATTGCTCCTGTTTGTGTACGCCCCTTCCCTTCATCCCAAGGTGCCCTAGTTTGATGGGACATTGAGGGAGATGTGGAGACAGGGCAAAGATTAGAATGCTGCTGGTGCAGATCCGCCTTCGATGCCGTCACCTTAAATTGATGGACCATTATTCTGTCTATCAATCTGCAATCTCCCATAAGAAGGCAGAATTCCTGTCCAGGGAGATTGCAGTAGCCAGGAATCAACTGGTTCAGCTTTTTCGAACTGTGGACAGGCTATGCAACCCAGCCTGTCTACAAGTTCAGAAAGCTTTTTCACAATTAGATTAGCAGGAGCTCGCCGATTCTTCGCTAATAAAGTGGCCAACATCAGGACAGATCTGCATCCAGCGGCTTCTAAGGGGATGCTGTTGAACAGCAAGAGTTCACAGTACCTGGTCTTCCTGGTGTTCCTTCAGCAGACCTGATTTCATGGATGTCACGAGGATTATCCATGGTGTGCACCCTACGAGCTGTAGTTTGGATCCTGGACTGACTTCCCTAATATTAGGTTGTTGTGACATCATCAGTCCAATCCTTGTGCAAATAGTCTGGTGCTCCTTGGAATTGGGTGAGTTTTCTAGCTCCCTGAAAGAGGCGGTGGTGACACCCTCTTGAAGAAAGCTACCTTGGACCCTGACTGTTTCACTAAACTACAGACCCATCTCAAACCTACCCTTTATTGGGAAGGTGATTGAGAAGGTGGTGGCGACGCAATTGGAGAACCATTTAACTATCCATGGCATCTATGAACCCTTCCAATCAGGTTTTCATAAAAGACATAGCGCTGAGACTGCACTGGTTCAGGTGCTTAATGATCTCTTGGGCGAGACCAGAAGAGCGTTCTATTCTAGTTCTTCTTAATCTCTTGTCAGCCTTTGACACCGTGGATCACGTGGTGTTGCTAGCACGCCTGAGGCAGATTTGTGGAATATCGGAACTGTCCTTCAATGGTTCACCCATTCCTCACTGGGAGATCACAAAGAGTTGTGTCGGGGCTTTTTCCTCTGGCCCAAAATCTTTGCTATGTGGGGTGCCTCAGGGTTCTGTGCTGTCTCCCATGTTATTCACGGTGTATATGCTGCCCTCGGATACATTATAAGATGGTATAAGCAGAGGTTTCATTGCTATGCAGATGATACCCAGCTATACCTGTCTTTGCTCCTGACCAGGATAGAGCTCTCTCAGTGTTTAACAACTGTCTGAAAGAAATCTAGGGCTGGATGGATTCTAGTTGGCTGAAGTTGAACTCAGAAATGACAGAGGTTTTGGTAGTGGACCGGGCTGTCGGATAGAGGGTCGCCTGTTGGTGCACCCTCAGAATTTTCTTGGGGTGTCACTTCGACCTCTCTGAGCAGGTCGCATCAACCTAGGGGTTATCTTGGATGACAAGCTGACACTGCATTATGGGTGTCATGCAGTCATCAAGACTTCCTTTTACCACACTTCAGGAATATCGCTTGGAGTGAAACACCTTGTTCTGTCTGGACATGTTACCTATGTTGGTCCACGCCTTCATGTCCTCATGTCTGGACGACTGCAACTCCCTGTATTTTGGGCTTTCTGGGGTTGAAATCTGCCTTCAGCTAGTGCAGAATCGGTGGCCCGGGTTTGTGGGGACCAGTAGGTCTTGTCATATTACCCGTGCTGCTTGAACTGTTTGGTGGCGGATCACCTTTAAAGTCTGTTTATTGACTTTCAAAGCCCTACATGACCAGGGTCCAGCTTATCTGAAAGATCTTCTAGTTTCCTACTTCCTGGCCGATCACTCCGCTCAGCTGACGAGGGGTTGCTAGAGATTCTGAGAGTGATTCTGAATTCATCTGACTGTAGAGCTTTTTCCTATGCTGCTCCCACTCTCTGGAATTCTCACGCTGTCAGTTATGGCAGTGCACCTCCATGGGGAATTTAAGAGTGGTTTAAAACCTCATTTGTACCAAATTGCCTTTTTACAGTATTCTGTATAAATTGTTGATGAAATTGTAGTTTTTATGACTGTTTTATACTGTATTATAATGTTTGGTTTTCTTTTTATTATATGTTTTGTACAGGCTTTGAAAATTTGAAAGGCGCTTTTAAAATAAAATTATTATTATTATTATAATAGACAACTTGATATGAAGCCATACAGAACCTATAAAAGGGGTAACTTTACTATTAGGGCTCCGAGAATATGGAATATCTTACCATAGGATTCAACTGAATCAGAAAACATCACTAGCTTTAAAATAAACTAGACATTTGGATTAGGTAAAATTATTAATAAAATCCCACAATGTGTGGGGAACAGTCTCGATGGGCTTTGGCCTTCTTCTGTTCATTTATACCAAGTTATACCAAGTTATAGAATTACATAAAAAAACATATATACAACAGAATTAGATCTACAAATAAGGACTAGCAGTTGGGTAGCTCCCACAACTAGTACTTGCTGCAATTAGAAATTTACATTCCACATCTGTCATATTAAAGTCCCTTACTACTACTGCCTAAAGTGGTTGCCTTCCTTAGTGTCTCCCACAGTCCTTGTCTGCGCTAGCATGATGACCTGGTGGTCTGTAGTCTACCCCGATCCTGATTTGCTTCCTATTCCTGTCACTGTTAGCACTCACAGGGTTTCTGTTTTTCCTAACTACCCTAGTTTGTCTATTTTAGGTGCCTCTATCATATCTTCTACATACAGCACAACCGCTCTCTCCCTGCCATTTGTTCTGTCCTTTTCTGTACAAGAAGTAACTTGGTTTGGTCATGTGACATTCATGTTTTGAGGTTGCCTATGTTTCTGTGGCAGCTATCAGGTTTATGCTGTCTTCTGAACCATCCTCTGAAGCTCTGGCATTTTGTTGTCAACACTCCTTGCACTGGTGCACATAATTTTGCAACATATGCCATTGCTCCCTCCTTTCCTGTTACCCTGGGTGTGATTCATCTCATTATACTGGTTGATGTGGGAGGCCCCTTGTTCATGACATTGGCAAGGCAAAGTACTATATTTGTAAGGTGTCCATTCCATGAGCCTCTGGGTGATGCACATCAAATCAGAATATTACAAGAGATCTACAGAAAGTCAGGATATAACAATAACATTTAAATTATAGCTAATAATGACAGTTTTAATCAGACCCAAATAGTAAATAAATATGTTTTAATAACATTTTAAATTGCTCACTAATGAGGCTCCCCACATGTCTGGCAGATGTGAGTTCCATAACAATGGGACAGCAACCCCAAAGTCCTGATCTCCCAAAGTTGTCCACCAGGTGACAGAAACTCTAAAGAGATCCACATCAGAAGAATGAAGGAGGCAGAGAGGAGTGTATTTGGACCGGAGGTCTTTCAAGTAGCCAGGGTCAAAATTATGCAAAGCTTTTATATGTTAAAAACATGTTTTGAAGTTGCAGCACACACAGAACCAGTATGATATGCTCATACCATGAGGTGCAGGTAATTAGATGTGTTGTGACATTCTGCACTAGCTGCAGGCAATATACCAACACCACAGATAGTCCTAGTTTTGATCATTGCAATAATCTAGCCTTGAAGTAATGAAAGTATGGCTCAGTATCACCAGGTCACTTGACCAGATAGGCTTTAATACAGGTGATATTAAGCACATGAAAAGCCACTGTGGACCACCGCTGACACATGATGTTCTAATTTCAGCCTGCAGTCCATAATGATGCCAACATTTCTCATCCTATTCAACCCTTATTGTGTAGCCCCATTTAAACTGGTAAAGAGCACTTTCACTATCCATTGCCATCCCAATTGAACATGCTTTGGCCAATACTGTCTTTGTTTTTGAGGGGTTTAGACTGATCCAGCTGGAGCCCATCAAGTCTTGAATTTCACCAGTCACTCATCTGTTGCCAAGACTGTATTTACCCCATCAGGTACTAACACAGGTACAGCTGGTTATTATATGCATAGTGGTTAAATCCCAAACTGTACTATTTAAGATTTCCCCAATGGCAGCATGTGCGGCAAACAAAATGAGGTCCTGTACAGACCCTTAAAGAGCTCCACAGCAAAGTGCAGAATTCTCTAAGATGGTACCTCCTAACAACACCTGATGCATCCTACAAGGACAAGTAGGACTCAGACCATTGTAAACTTTTTCATGTGAGTCCTACATAGTGCCTCAGTCAAACCAACAGTACCTCATGGTCCACTGTGTCGAATGCTGAGGAGAGATACAGCAGAACCAAGTTGGAACAGTGTCTGCTGTCTCTCCAGAAGGAGATAATTGAACACCTTGATGAGAGCAGTCAGTGCTATGCCAAGGCCTGAAACCCAGCTGGAGAGGTTAACAGATGTCATAACTTTCCAGGCAACTGTCTAACTGAGCCACTACCATATTTTCAATTACCTTCCATAAAACAGGAGGTTTGAAACAGACCTATAATTTACAAGGTTCAAAGATGGCTTTTCAGGATGGACATCAACACTGCCCCTTCAGTTCCATTTGAAAGACACCTCCTTCATGGATCACCCATTTATCTCAGCAAAAATTGAGACCAATTGTGTATATACCATGCCAGAATGATTTCCCCTTCACTAGTTAAACTAGCTACCGTGGTGCTGTGCCCACCTTTCTCCCTGTATCCATCTGCCCTCCTCACTGGGATGCAGGCTGTTAATTGAACAGTCTCCAATCCCACCAGATTGGTACCCTGTACCGTTTAGGTTGAACAAAATTCTGTTTGCAAAAGAAACTTAATTTGATTGGTACAGGTATGTACTGAATGGCAAACTCTTGTTGCACTGCTCCATGGGCTAGGCTTTTTCTTATCCATACTGCCTCACCTCCTACTCAACTTCCCTGTGCTATAGTCCCCTATAACACTGAACAGAAACAGGAAGACCACATTACAAATCAGAAAAAGCACCTCAGCTGGACTGACTGGGGTAAAAAAATCCATAAATAAATGTTATCATTCTGGTAAGTATTGTAAATATACTATGCATTTAAATACAATAAAACTAATGTGGTGATCACAAATTTTGAATTGAATCATGATAATGTCATAACACATAGAATGCAAATTTATAAGCTGTGATCTTTTTATGTTTTTGTTCAGTATGCCAAATATAATCTTATAAAGACAATATGGAAAGATAATTTTATATACTTAGATTTCAGATTGTACTGCATACTATGAGTGAAACATAGCTACTGTAAATGAATGAACGAATATACAGTACTAATACATAAACCCCTTCATCACTGTAGTAAATTGGTATGTACTCCTGCTGCACATGCTAAAATAGCAATGAAATACATTTTCCATTAAGGTCATAGTAATCAGGGACTTTATGATTTTATATCCCTCTTAAAAGATTTGTCTTCTCCACTCAGGATATAATAAATCATATCCAGCATTAGAAGAAAATGAGTGCATACTGTACTGTGTATGGGATGCTAATCCGTATAAAAGGTTTTAGGGGTTTGTTGAAGAAGAGAGCAGCTCAGAGCAGAGATACTGTGGGTGACCATTCTCAAAAACAAGATAAATTTCCTTAAACCTAGCTGTTTAGAATCTGTCAAGTCATAACAGAACCACCAAAATGAACCAACACACTGTGAAGAAGGAATCAAACAAAAAGGCACAAAGAAGGTGCAATCCCAAGGTGTGGACTATGATGCACAGTGTGGAGTGTGCATACAGGGAACTGCAGCCACTGTGCTAAACTAAACATCCTGAGAGTGTGAACATTCATCTCTCTGCTATCTTGCAGTTGACTACTGGTGGGATGTGTTGTTAGGCAGCTGAGCTGGATAGTGTGTTACAGAATTAGAAGTCTTAGTTGTTAGGAAACAGTAGGTTTTATTTGTATTTGTAAAGTGAGTCAGCCAGTATGCAATGCTCTGTGATGAGCATGTCACACTTTCCTGTGTGTCAAATTGGAGCATTTGCCATTGGTTTTAATTTTTGTTCCTGCATAATTTTGCAACATGTCCCTGGCAGGAATTGTGTTAAGAACTTTGTATCCTGGCAATACACACTTACCCCATGATGTGAAACATCATGCATATAGATGCAGATCATCATGAAAATTTAGGCTGGTTCTGTCTTACAGTTTGACCACAGGCAACCAGATGAGGATTAAAATAATGGATGCAAGCTTTTGTTCTCATCCTATGCAGATTGTATGAGAGTCTCTTTGGCAGGCACCAGCATTGCTGCTTAAAGCTTGAACCAACCCTTGCCATGCATTCCTGCTTAAAACTGAACCAATCTACATTTTCATGGTGATTTGACATATACAGTATATATCTATATTTATACAATGTATGTTGACAGATAAATGGCAGTATAAAACATGATATCTCAGATGGCCAGTGAAGATAATATTGTTATCTTCATGTTCCTATCACGTCATATGTTATCTCTCGTCCTATCGTCATATCGAAACTTATCTGGTTGATCCTGCCACTCAGAGCACTTTCACTTTCCCTACAAGTGTAGCGTGACTGGCGCTTCTGCACCTGGCGATTTGTATATCAACAGTAAAATGAAAAGCCGCCGGCTGGTTACTACTGCACTCTATATGCAGTTCAGAGGATTTTACAAGGAAATACAAGTAATTAACACAGAAATGATGGCATATTCTGAGTTACTGACCCAGGAACCTCCTACAAAAGATTTGCCAATATACAAATCGTCAGTCTGCATAGGCCGTCATGCTGCAATTTGTAGGGAAAGTGAAAGTACTAAGAGTGGCAGGATCAACCAGATAACCATTTTAAAAATAACGCTTCACCAAAATAATACCAGGATCAACCAGATATTTTAGTAATTTAAATTGACAGGATCAACCAGATATTTGAAAACTCTATGTAATCTGTTATGTTGGGGGGCATGTGGACCTCTATTG
Organism: Neoceratodus forsteri; assembly: GCA_016271365.2. Taxonomy (NCBI): domain Eukaryota; kingdom Metazoa; phylum Chordata; order Ceratodontiformes; family Ceratodontidae; genus Neoceratodus; species Neoceratodus forsteri. Next base: position 564,629,025 of record CM057458.1, read on the forward strand.
GGGAGGGCATGGCAGGATGAACCAGATAAGACTTTTAAAACTAACCATAAATAGCAGGATCCACCAGATATTTTTTAAACAATAAATGACATCTGCTGTTTTGCCAGCTTTTCTGTAAGTGGGGTTGTATTGCTAGGGCCATCACCTTAATATCACCCATTGCATTGAGAGGGGCATGTGGTGAGTTGTATTTGAGGGTGGGGACAAAGCATACATTGTATAAACTGAATATGACATGGCAACTGAGATTCATATTATTATCCACTGAGGTCAGTGATATCATGATATCTCACCGTGGCTTCGCCACTCGTGAGATATCATGATATCACTGGCCTCTCGTGAAGATAAATATGATATCTTCAGTCGGCCATGTCATATCCCTATATATTAATATCTATATAAATATATATATATATATATATATCTATATATATCCCATTATGCATTGTATTGTGTGTATGTGTGTGTGTGTGTGTGTGTGTGTGGTGCATGTGTGTGTGTGCACATGTGTGTATATATGTGTGTGTGTGTGTGTGTGTGTGTATAAATAATTTAGTGTTTGTTGGAAGTCTGACTTTGTTTCCAAAGCCTTTTGGGTAACAGTTAATGCACCAGTTAGGGTAACATAACACCAGAAAAGTAGGAAATGGGCTGTTAGGATTTCCAACCCTAACTCCCACCTCCACCCCAAGCAGCAAAAGGAAAAAAAAACATTAACGTACTGGGTCTCCAGAGCCTTGGAAAATCAGTGGTGGGGTCTTCCTTGGGGTCATCAACTCTAATGTTCACCCCTCCCTCCAGCCTGTATCTTCCTGTCTGAAGCACAAGGTACAGTTCCAAGCCAGTGTCTCATACTGATACACTCTATGCTGGAGAAGAAGCATGTCTTGCCACATGTTTTGAACACAGTCTGTTGGAGCTTTCTTTATGCAGGGCCCACAGGGGAAGAAGATCTTGTATGATGTTGTTTGTTCAGGGCATGGGGTAGGAATTAGAGTTGACATCCCCAAGGAAGACCTTTCCATTGATTCACCAAGATTCTGGAGATCCAAACCCTATTTTTTTTTCTCTTTGCTGCTTGAGGGTGGGGTAGGGAATTAGGTTGGAAACCTACACCACATTTCCCTACTGTTGTGGCATTATGTTGCCCTAACTGGTGCATTAACAAAGTTTTTGCAACGGTTGTCCTTTCTTTTTGGATAGTGAAATTGTATTCTCATTCACGCAGGTCCCTTCAAGACTTGTTTGAACAGATGCAAATGCACATGGCCCCTTGGGCCTTGCACCATGGGGAAACTCTGTCCAGCTACAGAAGTGCAGGGTGCTTACAGGCCCTGTAGTTTGTGCAGTGATGGATGTCAAGAATTCATGGTGCTGTGAGGTGGCCTGCAGAAGCACAGGGAACTCTAGTCCCTGCAATTTCATATGACCATACATAGAGATGCACAGGGCAAAAGTCCATCTGTCTGCCAATTTGGGTCACGTCTGAAATGAGTTGTGGCTCATTGTGCTTTCCAGTTACCATAAGTTTAAATAAATAAAATAAATAAATTCACAGGGCCCATTGCCACCCACGGTGCAGAGGTGCAGGGCCATATTCAAAGAGAACAGTTGTCTTCACTATATGCTGCCTAGGACTGTACAGACAACCCTGCAGCTTATTCCCTGGCTGGGGAGTTGCAGCATAACAGCACTCATCCCCAGCCTTACCCCATTCAGCTGGATCGCTGAGCTCATCCTGAAACTCAGCTCACCAACACAGGATCCCAAAGCATACCTGCTGGGTCAAGACTGGCAGTAAACAGGAAGGGCTTGATTTTCAGAGCCCTGAGAATGCAAGAAGTCCCTGGTGTGCTGATTGTTTGGCACACTTTGCTGCAGCATTCTCCTGGACAGTGATTGGGATTTTCAGTCCCAAGATTAAATGTCACAAGTTTGACCAGCTTTTCCCTGCTCTAACTTGTGTAATTTGAGGACAATTTTTACGAGGCTTATACCAAATCTTTGGTGCAAGCTGCTGTAAAGTGTGGAAAGTGTCGCAACTGTGCCTGATGCATTAAAATAAGGTACAGCTGCATCAAATGGGTTTTGGCAGCTATGCCAACAATGGGGATGATGCAGGGTTTGATGTATGCTCTGCATCACCCTTTGAAAATCATGCCCAAAGGTTTTTTTTTGGTATAATAGGAGAAGATGGAATGTTTGATACTTTTTATTGGACCAGCAAGTGTCTTGTACAAAGATAGAATTATACACAGCTTTCAGGGCCACACAGATCCCTCCTTCGGGTGAATAGCAAATCTGAGCAACACACAGTATTTATATCCACTGTGAGCAATTAAAAATCAGGAAGTGAAGTAGGAAGGTAATAAAGTGGACTAGAGATGAAAGTCTAAGATGCAAAAAATAAAAACTTGAGAAGAAATGGGAGGGGCATAGTAGGAGCAGGTCAGTAGGAGATCAAAGGAACCTAGGGAAGACAAAAGCATGCAGATAGGATATGGGATCAGAGACTGTCTGAAAGAGGAATGGGACAGGAGATGCCGATAGATGCAAGGAAATCAAGAAATTAGTAGAAACAAAAGACCAAAGGCCTAGATAAACAGAGGTGTGAAAACAAGAGGGAGTAGGTGGGACTGGGCTCAGGAGTTAATAGGAGGCAGTGAGGATGTGAGGTATAGGTAAAAAACAGAACAGGCAGAACTCAGAGGAAAAAATATAATAGTCAAAGACAGAACCAAAGTGTGATGACTAGAGATATGATAAGGTACACAATAAAAAGAATTACAGTTTACCATAGTGGGTCATGAAACCGATGTCCTGATTCAGTCCAGAAATGTTAGATTTAAATTGTTTTATATATTTCAATTCATGTCCTTCTGTCCTGTGTATTTCTGAAGCTGCCTCTTAGTATCAAGAAAAATAAATCAAGGAGAGAGTGATCTGTTTGTGAAAAATGGTGTTCTACTGGAGTGCTGATAATCTGGTTTACAATAGTGTGACAGTGGTGATTCATCCTTTTTTTAGTGGTTGGCTGGTTTTCCCAATATAGCAAGCATTTGTGCACTTCTTGCACTGAATTAGGTAAACCACATTGCTGGATTGACATGTGAAGGATCCATTAATTTGTATTATGTTGTTCTGGCTTGTCTTAATAGTCACCTGTGCACATATGTGGGTGCAGGTCTTACATCTTGCCATGTTGCATGGTGTTGTCCCTCTTGTTTTCTGGTTATTTTGGTCTGCTGGGAGTTTGTTATGAATCATTGTGTTCAAGAGGCTGGAGGGCTGCTTATAGGCAATGGCAGTGTTTCAGGGAAGATGTCTTTCAGTGTTTCATCTTCTCTCAGCATGGGTTGTAGCTCTTTGATAATTTCCTGAAGGGTTTTAGCATCGCGGCTGTAAGTGACCACTAGGGTGTGTGATCAGTTTGATGTCTTTGCCTGTATTCCAGCAGATTGTCTTGTGGTATCTGTATGGCCCATTCAATTTCTCTGTCAATTTGTCTTGGAGAGAGTGGCCCTGCTAGATTAGGAATTCTGAAGTGTGGAGAGCTGTCTGTCTCTTGTTCTCTCATCAGAGCAGATTCAATGGTATGGAATGCCTGACTGTAGAATTACAGATTTTTGTATGATTAGGGTGGAAGCTGGAGTTATGCAGGTAGCGTATGTCTGTCAGTGGGTTTTCTGTAAAGAGCAGTTTGTATGTATCCATTTTAGTGATACTGACTGTAGTGTCAAGAAATGTATGCTGGTGGTGGAGTATTCAATAGTGAGATTTATGGAATGATGAAAGTTGTTACCAGTAGTTGCATCAGTAGAAAACTAGAAGTTGTTATCCCTCTGAACAGACAGCTGGCGAGACCTCTTCTGAGTACTGTGTGCAGTTCTGGAGACCCAGTCTCCGCAAGGACATAGACAAGATGGAAGCTGTCCAGAGGAGGGCAACTAAAATGGTGCAGAGCCTGCACCAGAAGACATATGGAGAGAGACAGACTAAAGGAGCTTAATATGTAGCCTCGAGGAAAGGAGGAGGGGAGACATGATAGAAACTTTCAAGTACCTCAAGGGAATCAGCAAAGTCCAAGAGGATAGCATCTTTCAAAAAAGAGATGTGCAAGAACAAGGGCACAATTTGAAGATGGGGGTGGCTCAGAGGTAATGTAAGGAAGTATTTTTTCACGGAGAGGGTTGTGGATGCATGGAGCGGCCTTCCAGAGGAGGTTGTGGAGTCAAAACAGTGGTTGAATTCAAGCATGCATGGGGCAGTCATAAGGCAATTCTAGGGGTGGATAGAAATAAGTAGGCTGCTGGTTAACCAGGATCTGCAGTTTATCCATTAGGTAGGGAAAGGGGCAGATTGGGTGGGCCAAGCAGTCCTTATCTGATGTCAAATTCTATGTTTCTATGTTTCTTAAAATCATGATGGAATTTTTGAGAGAATCTTCACCTTCTGTACAAATAAGGAATATGTCATCAATAAAATGGAGTAGACAGCTGGATTATAAGGGTGGTGTTAAAAAAAAATCATCCTGTAAGCAGGCCATGAAAAGGCTGGAATATTGTGTGCCATTTTAGTGCCCATGGCTGTCCCATGACCTGTACAAAGTGCTTGCCATTATAAGTAAAGTTGTTGTGTGTCAAATGGATTTTATTAGGGTGCTGATGGTGGTTTCTGGAATGTCTCCTTTGGATGTGTTTTCCTTTCCCATTGTACTCTTTCAGCCAGCACCACAACTTGCCCTTTGAAAATCATGCCAGGGCTCATTGGTGGGTTGCATCAGCATGATTGGAGATCTGCATTAAAGTGTAGCCTAGCTGACTTCAAAGTTTTAAAATGCAGCAATTCCCATTCTTTGTGAATATAACAACAATTCAAATTGCAAATGTGGTTAATCCAGATGAAGGTTTACTGTTCATTATTGCCCTCAACCCCTGGGTGGGCGTCTATAGAGGTCTTATGACATTTGAATCCTGTTCACATTAGTTTCCTGGCTACTAGGATCATTTCTCCAGGTATTGTGATAGAGTACTCTGTACACTGTACTCAAAGGACTGTGGATTTTACAACCTCCTGTGTCAAGAAACCAAAGGTAGTATCAAACAGTGGACCTAATACTGCCTCACCTGCTCAGCATAGAAGCGATAGCACCAGTACCACCTCAAGAAAGGGAAATGGGGTTCTACATGGTCTACAGCAAAGTCCCCAATTATTTTGGAGTGTCATCTGATTCTTGATCTTAGATCATATGGTTCTTTGTCCACCTAGTGAGGGCATGGCTTTTCTACAGCAGATTGCTGAAGGGCTATTGGAATGGGTTTGGAAAACTTGACAGCACTTGCCCGTGGGGTTTCAACACTAGGAGCAATGATCTCTCAGATTTATTTGCAAACAAACTCCTCCAATTCACTGATGAGTTGGGTTTTAGACAGGAGATTACTGCAGCCACACACTTGGGGTGACATACACTCAACCTCATCTTCCCATCAAGGTTGCAGATACATAACATCTTAATGAGGCATGTCATTTGGTTAGATCACTGCACCATTTTTCAGTTCCAGGGCCACAAAAAAAAAAAACTTTGACTGTGGAAGTGATTCCATACCATTCAAAATAGGATTTGGATTCAACTAGGTTTCTAGATGCTTTGGATACTTTGGGCCTGGTTGAGGTCCCTACTAGGGAGTGTATTGCCACTGCAGGGGCCTATCATGGTTCTCTCTCAGTGGCAATGGACTTTTAGCATAAGTCTGTTCACACCTGCAGACCTGTCACTGAAGCACCCTTTGTTTTCATATGTGCTTCAGTAGATGAAGGTTGCAGGCTGCATGCTGAGCATTAGTGGTCGGAAATTGTGATTGGATATAAATAGATGTATCTGAAGAGCACTTGAAGCTGCACAGGAGGCTATCATGTTGGTAAAGAGGATTTCATTTCTGTCATGACTGCAGCTGATAAGAGCCATCTGGCTACACTAGTCCATGTATTAGAAAGTTTATTACATTTTGGCTGTCTGTGGCACATGGAACATGTTTCCATGGAAAGGTACAAACAGTTAAATGATTTTCAAAGGACAAGGCTGTCAGCATCCTGGACAAGATTTCCACCGCTACCCAGTCAATGGGCAACTGGGATAGAAAGGAGTTCCTGAGTAGGTTAGTGGATGGTTGGGTGGAGTTTCAATTATTGGATAAGGAGAAGGTCCTTAGGGTGGCCATGAATTTGTAGTCCTCCACATGTGCTCTGGACCCTGCACCCCCAACTGCTCAAGGCTATGTGAGGGTTAATGGCTCCAGTATTTAAAAGTATAATGAATACTTCTCTGTGGGAGGGGCTGTTATCCTCACCCACAAAATGGGCAGGGGTGAGACCCCTTCTTAAGAAGGTGTCATTAGATCCTGGCCTACCTGCCAATTTGTCATCTTGTCTCCAGCCTTCCCTGTCTGACAGAAATTGTTGAGAAGGTGGTTACAACCCAGCTCATGAGTCATCTTGAGAGAAATGACCTCTCTCTGAGTCATTTCAATCTGGTTTCCATAGTAAACCTAGCACAGAGACAGCCCTGATCAGAGAATGCAGTGATCTCTTTCTAGTGAGGGATCACAGGAGATCTCTATCATGATCATTTTAGATCATTGTTCATCAACTGACACTGTAGATCATGCAGGTTTGTTGGCCAGACTTGGGAGCTTGGAGGGTTGTCTAGGACTGTGTTAAATGGTATCAGTCCTTCCTTAGTGGAGGAGACAGTCAGTAGTGTTCAGTTTTTGTTGATTGCAGCCAGTTGCCCTGGACTGTGGAGCAGCCCAGGGTTCTGTGCTTTGCCTGTTTTGTTCTCGGTGTCCATGCTTCCACTATGAGGATCATTAGGCACTACTTCATGGAGTTTCACTGCTGTGCAGGTGACATCCAGCTGTATGTGTTCTTCCTTCTGACAGGACATCTTCGGTGCTGAGACTAGTAGAGTGTTAGAGGATATTAGAGTTTGGATGGCCTCTAATTGGTTAGCTCTAAACTCCACTAAGACCTCGTTATTGCTGGAGGGATCTGAGAGGCAGATATTGGCCATCTGCAGTGGCCTGAGTCATCCTTCCCTTGGGATGGTACAACTTCAGGCAGCAGAGGAAGTTCACAATCTGGGAGTAGTCCTTGATGGACAGTTGACATCTGTCTCTCAGGTGTCTTCTATAGCCTTGATCTGCCTTCACTATTTTAACAATGTTGCCAGACTGCTACCACTGCTTGATTCTGCTGATGTAGCCATCCAAGTCAAGCCCTCATCCTCTCCCAGCTTGACTACTGTTTGTGTTCTACAAAGTCTTTCCAGGAGTTTGTTATGTCACCCACAACTGGTTCAAAATTGGCCATGAGCTTCCTTTTTCCTTTTCACCCTTTATTGTTCAGCTAATAGAATGCATACATATCACGTAGCATACATCCAAATCCAAAATGAAGTTAATAGGAATCAAAATCTTCATACAGGAAGTCATCATGGCATCCGTTAACTACACAAAATAATCCGTTCTACCATCAATTATTAGTTTTCAATATTACTAATCACACTTGAAAACCATTAGAGGGAACAAGGCTACATCCTTAACTCGGACACTGCTACTGCCAAAGATCCCTGTAGTGGAGAAACTGAGCTAGATCAAGACCCAGATCAAGTCTAACCTTGTGCAGTCTTCACCAGTGGTCCATCCTTTGGTTCAGCCACCAGTCCAGCCCATAGTGCTTCAAGTCTGTAGTTTATACTGCTCCACCTCCTTGAGGCTTCCATCTACCTTTGGATCAAAGTTCAAGGGCAGTTTTAATGTCCTGATCAAGATATCAGTCTCATGCTACTCAACACCTTTACCATTGTGGTAAGCAGTTATCATCCAGCTCAGCTTTGGGCTCATGTTGAGGTCCACAGATCTTATTAGCCACCTCAACCACTTCCTGGCTTCAGACACTGCTTCTGGTGCATTATCCTGCAATCATCCACCTGGTTTTGTAGGCAGCATGACAGCAGCCAATTGTAATGGAACCACCCCTCCACAGCCACAGGAGGTTTCTCCTGCTAAGAACTCCAGGTTTGAGTCAGGCCTACCAAAGCTTCTGTCAGTGGTGATCACCCATCAAAGTGGATAGTCCATACTACCAATCAAAACTGGAGCCTCTATTCCCCAGCTCAGATTTGGAGACTTCTTCAATGGCATCTTCCCAATGCTGCACAGATGTCAGCTCCTCAGATTTCCATTCCATCCCTGAGACACAACCTCCTTTGCAGCACACCTGCAGCACATGTCTGGTTCTATGGATATTCCCCAGAAGGAGGTGTAGAAGCAGGAGTCTTGTTTTAATGGACAGCTCAGGGTGGAACATCACCTACCTGAACTGCAAAGTCCAACATTACCTTGAACTCAGTGATGTCTGCTTCAACAGGTTAAGCAACCATTGAAACCCAAACAGCATGGCTCATTTTGAGTACTTTAAATGGTATACTGTAGATGCTATCAACAGCATCCAGGGCAACAGTATCAAAACTATCCTCTGGCTAGTTCACTAAATCTGGCAACCAAGCCCAGAAAATGGGAGTTACAGTAAGTGGTGATGATGTTTCCAGGGCCAATCATCTGGAGCCCCTCCAAGGATAAAATGTGATGGGTAGCAGAGATCCATATCTCACCTGTACAAACCATTTTGCAGCTTCCAGTCATGGGTCAACTGTCCCACTCCCCCGCCGCAGTGGTCCATCATTATGTCAAACTAATAGGTTCTGGATATTCTGGGGTTAAGTCTGTCTTTAGAATTTGAGATTCTCACTTTATGTAAACTCGAGCACCATTGGAGTCTGTGGTACTGTGGACACTGGCTGCACTGTGGAGTGAGGTCACTCAGCTTTTAGAGTGTAATGCTATCAAGGTTGTCCTGGATGCACAAGCCTCACAAGGGTTCATGTGTCCTTACTTTTTAGTATCAAACAGATGGTCTGCACACCATTCTAGACCTGTGCATCCTGAACAAGTTTGTACACAGGTAGAAGTTATGTAGTGTCACCCTCAACCAGATCATACTGTCTCTGGAGCTCAGGGCTTTGCTCTCCTCTCAGACCTCCAGGAAGTGTTTCAAAGTTAAGTAGACTCAAAGTATTGATTGTTTGACTGATTTAAAATGTTTTGCCATACTAAACTGGTAGCAGCGTGTTTCTAGATGTGTCTCGGGGAAGGGAAGGGGAGAGAACAACAGTGCAGTTGCAAAATACAATGAACAAAAGAAGCCTGTAAGAGGTACATAAGTGCAACAATATGAACAATTTCTAGGAACTGCTTCTGAGTAATAAAATGTACAATACAATACAAGTGAAGAAGAACAATAATCAGTGTGCAGTAATGCAGTACTAAGTATAAGATGGGAGAAATACTGAAAACTGTGGGAGGGATGAGGAGGGCCTGTACTGGTATCAGTGCAGGGTGGAGGGAACATGGTGTGGAGGATGGCAGATTGAAGACCAAGGCCCAGTGTCAGGGGCAACTGTATAAGTAGTGAATAACAGAGGAGATATTTCAGAGCCTGAAGGGAAGGAGGAAGCAGATGGAAGGGAAAGAACCCCAGAGGTTATGGAAGCAGAAGGAGAAGGCAGTTTGACCAAGAGAGGACTTCATTGTGGGTGAGCAAGAAAATGAGAGCCAAAGGTGTGAAAGGACTAAGAGGAAGTAGAGGAAGAAATGAAGAGGAGGCAACAAAAGAGGGGAAGGAAACAAGCTGGAATTTGGAGATAAAGGTGAAACAGTAAGGCAGGTGATGGGAATCAAGGAAGGAGAGGGAGGTGAGAGGAGAGGAGAGGAGATGTACAAAGAACAGTGGTGAGTGCAAGGGGACTGTCTAGGCAGGACATGACAGAAAAAGTGAAAGAGGGGGTTCAGTCTTGCTAAGGTGGACCTGGGAGATGCATTGTAAACAATGCCACCATAGTCGAGGATGGGGAGTATCAACTTCAAGATGATCTATTTTGTGGTAGGAAGCAGAATCTTTACCTTATTCCTGAAAAGCACCCTAAGTTTGGGGTGGAGTTTCTGGTGATGGTGTCCACACAAGAAGAGAAATCAAGGTGATGGTCCAGCCAGACCCTGAGTGTTTAAAGGAGGAGATATTCTTAATTGCTGCACCTCAATGGTAAGGGAAGGAGGGATACGGGTGATCCTATAAGCCTCTAATTAGTTCCAAAAGTCCTAGAGACCATTTTATTAGCACTGAGGAACAGTTGATTGGCCAGAAACCAGTGTGGATGTTGTTAAAGTCCTGTTGAAGCCTGGCCATGAGGTCAGGAAAGGAGCCAGAAACAAAGAGAACCATGTCACCTACAGACAGTACATGTGGAATGAATGCAGAGGATGAGACAGTGGGAGGTCATTCAGAAAATAAAAGGACCGGGCCAAAGATGGACCTTTGGGAGATGCCTGAGCAGATTGAGAGTGGGAGTAGATAGAATCTCCAATTTGATAGCTTGCAACCTGCTGTCGAGGTAGGAGCAGAGCCACTCAACTGAGGAGCCTAAGAGTCCCACTGGCCTTAGCTTGCCAAGAAGGTTGGGGTGGCAATAGTGCTGAAGGCCTTTGCCAAGCTGACAAAGATAGTGGAGGTAACTGAGGTCTGATCAGTGCCAGACAGGACTGAATCAGTGAGTTGGAGAAGGAGGGTGGAGGTGGAGTAGGACTCCTGAAGCTAAACTGGAAGGAAGTGAAGACAAAGAATGAGTCGAGAAAGGGGGAGTTGAGAGAGAACAACGTGTTCCTGGAGTTTAGCCAAAGTGAGGAGGAGATGGCTTTTTCAGTTCAGAGTTCAGAGCACAAAATCTGACAGGAAGTGGTAGTGGAATAGTTACCACAATTAACCCTTGTTGTGCCATGGACTGATATATCAGTCAACAATTCCTATACATTCTACTGCTGTCGGCAGGCTAAGGGTTAAGTGTAGTGGAAAAGTCCTGTTTCCCATCTGGGGAATGGGTTTTCTCAGATACCTTTTCACTCTGGAAAATAATGGGAAATGGTGACTCATTCTGACTATAAGGGTACTGAACAGACACCTGAATGAAGTAAAGTTCAGAATGGCAACAACGCAGGCTGGCCCACCAGTACAGTGGTAGAGCTACCTTGCAATGCTGGTGACCCGGTTCAGGAACAAGCCTGGTTCATCAGAGGCTGGACAAGGGTGGGGAGGAGGATTGAGCACTCTTGGGCTTCTCTTCTCCTCCAGGAGGTAAGGCTGCTGTTCCTGCTGCATTACTGCCACCTGTGTGAACACAATTGGCAGTGCAGTCTGGAAATGCCAGAAGAGGGAGGGAGGATGTTGGTCAGGGTCCAGAGCAGCTGCAGTCTTGGCATTTGCATGTCTCCCTGGACCCCACTGAGTGTCGATGTCCTCCGAGCTAGGGGAGAAAATGGAAGATGGAACCCTACTGCCATCCCTGATGATTGGCCCCAATGCCTAGCAACTGGACTGGCTTCGGGAACCCAGACAAGACTGCCTGACATGATATGTGTAGGTAGGAGAGAGGCTGGCACTTCTGTCCTTCCTGCCTGGGGGCAAGCTGCAGCTGGACGGGGATAGTCTGCTGGGGGTCTTGGGAGCTTAGCCAAGCCACACAGAATGCCTTGGGAGTCCCAGAGGGAAATGATGGAAGGGGGTTTAATTGGGAAATAAAAAAAAGAATGGCAACACTATGAACAATGATTCTGTCCCTCTGAAAAGGGTATTTGTCAGGTCAATGGATTTCAAATATACCTAGTTTTGCACCCCAACAAGACCCTGCCACAAATCTTAAGGGGTAGCCATGCTCAGTACCACTTCAAAGCAATGTCATTTGGCCTGCCTTCAACACCCACTGTGTTCACAAAGTGTTTGCCAGAGGCAGCAGTGTATCTGCTTTGAAAGGAATAGTGGTGTTTCCATACCTAGATGACTTGCTAATATGATGGAAAACACAGGAGGAAGACGTGACCTTAATTTAACAGTAAGAAGCCACCTTGAATGCTTGAGCTTCTCTTAAACTAAGAAAGGTCCCACCTGGAACACAGACAAGTGCTAGAGTTGTTAGGTGCAGAACTGAACAATGAACATATAAGTTGGAAGTGCTTAGCTTCCTTTACAGAAGGCAGAAGCTCTGATTCACTGTGCAAACACATTCCAGGCTGGACAAGAAGAGATTGCTAAGGAATTTCTGAGAATGTAGGATGCATGGTATCTACCACAGTATTGGTGCCATGGAAAAGATAGCAATGAGAGATGTCAGGTACCACCCCTACAAGGTACTGGACATGAAAGAAGTTCTTGCATCAGCTAATACCAGTATCGCATAAGCGATGCAAGCACTAGAGTGCTGGAAAAAGGTGAGAAACCCAAGAGAGGTATTTCTATCCTCCAATGCTCATCCAAAAGGAATCTAACCACATATATATCTCTCTCTAGAGTGGGTATCACATACAGAGGCCAAAACAGTAAACGGGCACGTAATCCCTAAGAGAAAGAGGAGAACATAAACCTTAGTAACTCAGGGCTGTGTTCCTGTTCATGATATATTTTCTCCCTATTACAGAACCAAACAGCTCTAGAAAAGACAGACAATATAACTAATACTGTATGTATGACATAAACAAACAGGGAGGTATGAGCTCATTAAACTCTGTACAAAGCTGATGAAGATATGGAACCTGGCATACACATTGATGGTAATCAAATTTGCAGTACACCTAGCAGGCAAGGACAATGTTCAAGCTGATTTACTCAGCAGGATGGGTCATGTTACTCACAAATGGTCTCTGAACCAACAAGTACAGAATTCATTGTTTCAGAGATGGGGAGTATCAAAGGTGGACCTTTTATCCTCTTGGGAGAACATAAATCTCTCCAAAATTTGTCACTGAACACCCTCAGTGGAAACATTTGCAAGGGATCCTCTTGACATTCCATGGAGTTACAAGTTTCTCTATGTGTTTCCTCCATTCAGACTAATCACAGTTTTTGCTGAAATTTAGAAGGAGTCAGCAACTATGATACCAATAGCACCAGCTTGAGAAGGCAAGCCTGGTACTCACTTCTGTCTGATGTGTCATAAAGGATACCAATAAATCTGCCACTGAGACAGGATCTCCTGACATTATCTCAGAACAGGGTGATTCACACAGATCCCGAAAGAGAGCTTGTTTTCTAAAGAGCTAGAGTACCCTAGCATAATTTTGCCAAACCATGTCCTAGAAGTTTTAAAAGTTAATAGAAAGCTTGCAGCCAGGAAAGCTTATATGTCAAAATAGAAAAGATTCTTTATATGATTTAACTCTTACCATATCACTGTAGTGAATGCAGATTTGGTTTTGCACTACTTGGTACATTTACAGACCCATGCCCTGAAACTATCTACTTTACATAGAAACATAGACTTTGACAGCAGATAAGGACCACTTGGCCAATCTAGTCTGCCCATTTCCTACCTACAGGATAGGCCACAGATCCTAGTTAATCAACAGCCTATTTCTTCCTACTCCCCAACAAGAATTGCCTTATGTCTGTCCCATGCATTCTTGAATTCTCCCACAGTCTTAGACCCCACACCTCCTCAGGAAGGCTGTTCCATGCATCCACTACCCTCTCTGTGAAAAAATACTTCCTCACATTGCCCTGAACCACCCCCATTTTTAAATTGTGTCCCCTTGTTCTTGCACGTCTCTTTTACTGAAAGATGCTACCCTCTTAGACTTTGTTGATTCCACTGAGGTACTTAAAAGTTTCTATCATGTCCCCCTCTCCCTTCTTTCCTCAGGGGTATACATATTAATCTCCTTAAGTCTCTCTCAGATGGCTTCTCTTGCAGACCCTGCACCATTTTAGTTGCCCTCCTCTGGATGGCTCTATCCTGTCTATGTCCTTGTGGAGATGGGGTCTCCAGAACTGGACGCAGTACTCAGATGAGGGTCTTACCAACTGTCTGTACAAAGGGATAACAACTTCCTATTTTCTGCTGGTGATGCAGCCCCTACACATCCCAGTATCCCCAACCATCCCTACTGCCTTCTCACATTGATTGCTAACCTTAAGGACATCTGATATGATTACCCCAGGTCCCTTTCCATTTTTGTTGTTGTTACTACCTTCCCTCCCATTCTGTATTCTTCCCGGCTCTTGTTTCCCAGGTGCATTATTTGCACTTCTTTGGATTGAATCCTAGCTGCCATACTTCTGACCATTTCTCCAACCTTGTCAAGTCCCTTCTCATCCTTTCCACGCCTCATTGTGCATCAACCCTGTTGCAGATCTTTGTGTCATCTACAAAGAGGCATACTTTTCCTTCCAGTCCCTCTGCATTGTCACTTATAAAGACATTAAAAAGGACTGGACCCAGCACTGAACCCTGCAGTACCCACTAGTAACCCCTCTTTCTTCAGAGTGGGCTCCAATTACAATTACTTTCTGTGTCCTGTTGTCCAGCCAATGTTTTACCCAGGCTACCACCTGGGACCCACTACTAGCGTGGTTAATTTGACTATTAATCTTTGTGTGGGACTGTGCCAAATGCCTTGCTAAAGTCTAGGTAGGCCATGTCCACAGCCCTCCCTGGTCTATTACTTTGGTCGCTCAGTCAAAGAAATCTATTAGATTCATCTGACATGACCTTCCCACTGTAGAACCCATGCTGCCTTGGGTCCTGTGCCCACTGGCCTCTAGGTACTCAACAATTCTTTCCTTCAGAAGTGACTCCATCACTTGCCCTACCACAGAGGTCAAACTGACAGGTCTGTAGTTTCCTGCCTCTGTCTTGGTCCCACTTTTGTGAAGAGAATCACATCTGCCTTCCTCCAGTCCTCGGGTACCACACCATCCTCCTATGACTTATTAAAAAGAGTAGCCAGTGTATTCACTAGTTCCCCTTAATTCTTTTAGAATTCTGGGTGAATTCCATCAGGCCCCATTGCTTTGTCCACCTTCAGTTTTAGAAGTTCTTGCAGAACCTTTTCTTCTGTGAAAGGACTGGGATCGACCCCCCATCAAGAGTGCTTGGTAATTGGATTAGGCCGTCCCTCTCCTCTTTGTGAATACTGAGCAGAAATATTAATTCAGTATCCCTGCTTTTCACTGTCCCCCTCTGCCCACACTGTTCATTCTATTCAGCCTCGCTATCCCTCCTTTGTCTTTCTCGCTCTCTGATGTACCTATAAAGGTTTTATCCCCCTTCTTGAGTTGGCTATCTTTCCTCAGTTTCGGCATTTGCTATTCGACTTCCTCTCACTTCCTTCTGCCTTAACTGGTACAGCTGTCTGTCCTGCTTCTTCTGTGTTTCCTTATACTTCTGGAATGCTATCTTTTCTCCCTGACTTTCCCAGCCACCTCTTTTGGGAACCATAGTGGCTTTTTCTTTCATTTTGATTTGTTTATTTGCTTCACACAAATGCTTGTTGCCTCTGTGATGGCAGTTTTGATGATTCCTCATTGTTGCTCACCCTCCTTCTGGCCTGTTTGCTAGTGCTTTTCTGAGGCACTCTCCCATCTTGCCAAGTCAGCCCTCCTGAAGTCCAATACCTCACTTTTGTATGGCTTGACTCTGTAGCTGAGTTTAATGTGAACACACTGTTTGATGGTCACTTGTTCCCAGATGGCAACCTACTTCTAGATCTGAGATCCTGTCACTGTCTCATTTGATAGTATGAGGTCTAATATTGCTACCTCATGAGTAGGTTCCAAAACTAGCTGTCTTGAGGCCTGCCACCTGTAGGGCATCAAGAATGGCCCTGCTCTTGGATGTGGCTACAGCAAATGTGCTCCAGTTAACATCTGGCATATTCAGGTCTCCCATCAACAGTATCTCCCTTTCCCTGCCATCCTAAGAATGCCTTCTATCATATCCTTGTCCATTCCTCCCCTGATATGGGGTCTATACACAACCCTGTGCAGATTGTGGTGCCCTTTCCAGTCTCAAAGTGACCCACAGTGCCACCTCTCCTCCCTGTTTACTCTTTTGTTCAGTTGCTTTTATACCTTCATTTACATAGAGAGCTACTCCTCCCCTCTTCTCCCCTGCCTGTCTCTTCTGTAGGTTCTGTACCCTGGTATGTTAACATCCCAGTCATGGTTCTCTGTGTACCATGTTTCTGTGACTGCTATGATATCCAGGCATCCCTCTTCCATCAAGGCCACCAGCTCAGGGACTTGTTGCCCAGACTACTGAGCATTGGTATTCATTACCCTCCATTTCCTGATGACCTTACTCCTTTTGCCCCATCACTGTCCTTCTTGCCTTTGTCACTTTCCCCATTTATCCCTGGGAGGGGCTTTAGACAATGTACGCATAGGAACCTTCTATGAGGTGCTGCCAGTAGCTTGTCTCTCACACCTCACCTCCTGCAAAAAAGAAAATTTGGAAGTTGCTGCAGCTTTCAAATCAGAGAGGAATTATTTTGCAGCACAGCCAGTGTTCAAGAAATCATTCAAGGGTTTAAATCATGTCTCTACTTTGAAGGAACCAGTATCCAATTGAATCAATCTTGGCCCTCTCAGTATTAATGATCCCTTTCAAGCCTATGTTTTCAGCACAGCTCAACTAGTTAAGATGGAACACAGTATTTTATTAGCCATTACTTTTGCAAGAAGTGTCAGTGAGTTATAGGCACTCTGTGCAAACCCTAATTGTATGGGTTTTCCATAGGAATAATGTGGTACATAGAGAACATCTGACATTTCTGCCAAAAGCAATTTTTGTATTTTACATGAACCAGTCTATAACATTGCCTGTGTTTTTTAAATCCTCACTCCAAGGTACTGTAGGTGAAGAGAAACTGAATATCCTGTAAGTGAAAAACCTTGAGTTTATACATGCAAAGGACAAAAGTCCAGAACTTACAGCACACCGTTGTTTCTCACTTATGGTTAGGGGTAAAAGTATACCAGTAGATACTGTACAAAGACAATGTCTCATTGTAGTCTCTCTTGTATGCAGTTGTTATGAGAAGGCTGACACAGAGCCCCAAGTGGCCCAGGACACAGTCCACCAGATCTTCATTTGTCACTGTGCCAGCATTAAGGGTTACACCCCTACTGGAAGTGTGTAAGGCAGGTACCTGGGCCACAGTGCACTCTTACTTCACTGTCTGGATATCCAGTCAAGAAGAGATGCCTGGTTTGGTACTTCTGTGCTTTAGAACCTTTCCCAAATAGGTTCTAGACCCTGCTTCCACAGGTACTATGTGGAATCTGCAGTTTTATGAAATCACTAATACACTCAAGAAAGCATTGGGGCCAGATGGGGTGCACCCCAGTGTTCTAAAGGAACTAAGAGAGGTGGTGGCTGAACCTCTGGCAAGCCTGTTTAGCTGATCGCTGGAAACAGGGTGGTACCCAAAGACTGGAGGACAGCAGATGTAGTCCCCTTATACAAAAGCGGAACAAAGAGGAAGTGGAGAACTACAGACCAGTCAGCCTGACCTCAGTAGTGGGGAAGATCATGGAAGCATTACTGAAGGAGAGATTGGTGGAACATCTGGTTGCCAATGGACTACAGGACCCAAGGCAGCATGGCTTCACCAGGGGAGGTCAAGCCATAAAAGCCTCATTGAATTTTTCGGCTGGGTGACAAGGGAGGTGAATCATCGGAGGGCAGCAGATGTGGCCCATCTGGACTTCAGCAAGACCTTTCACACTGTGCTGAATAGAAGGCTATTAAGCAAACTGGTGAATATGGGAGTAAAGCAGGACTGTGGTGTGGTGGGTAGGTAATTGGCTGGGCAGCAAGAAAAGAGGGTCATGGTAAATGGCTGTCACTCCACAGAGGGAAGTGACTAGTGGGTGCCACAGGGATCAGCGCTGGGACTGGTCCTTTTCAACGTCTTCATCAGTGACATTGCCCAGGACCTAGAAGGCAGAATTTCCCTGTTCACTGATGACATGAAGCTTTGTAACACAGTGGACATGCCAGAGGGTGTAGACAGAATAAGGAGGTACCTGCAGAAGCTTGAAGAATGGTCAAGTGTTTGGCAATTGAAATTCAATGCAAAGAAGTGCAAGATAATGCATATGGGGCAAAAAGCCTTGGAACAACATTCCAGTTGGGGTGAGGATATAGCATGCACCAAGCAGGAAAGGGATCTTGGGGTTATCATCTCGGATGACCTCAAGGTAGGGAAACAGTGCAACAAAGCAACAGGTAAACCAAATAGGATGCTGGGTGCATAGGCAGGGCATCACCAGCCGGAAAAGGGAGGTCATAATTCCATTATATAAGACACCAGTGAGGCCCCAGCAGGAGTACAGTGTACAGCTCTGGAGACCTTACCTACATAAGGACATAGACAGGGTAGAGAGGTTCAGAGGATGGCAACAAAGATGGTAAAGGAATTGCATCACAAGTCCTAAGAGGACAGGCTGAAGGACTTGAATATGTACTCCCTGGAGGAGAGGAGGGAAAGGGGATATGATAGAGACATAAAGTACCTTACAGGGAGGAACAGGGTGCAGGAATACACTATTTTCCAGCAAAAAGATGTTCCAGGACTAGAGGGCATGGGATGAAGTTGGAGGAGGGCAATTCAGGAAAACGTGAGGAAGAATTTCTTCACAGAAAGGGTGGTGGACCTGTGTAACACCCTGCCAGTGGAACTGGTGTGGGGGCTGAAACAATTATGGATTTGAGAATGCATGGGATTGACATAAGGAATTCTGGAGGTCAGGGTTAAGGGCAACAGACTTCTAGAAAAGCAAGGTGACCTTACAAAGCTCAAATGGGCAGACTGGGTGGGCCATAGGCTCTTATCTGCCAACAGTGTCTATGTATCTATGTATCTTGTTGCTAGAAGAAGAAACTTAGTGTAGTAATGTTTTTTCTTGTAGATGGTATAACAGGAATTCATATAAACCCTCACTACCTTTTCTTCTAAAACCTGAAATAAAAGGTCTTACAAAATGTGTTTATTACTTGAGCATTTCACATTTTAAACTTTACAGTTATACAATTTTCATGTGTTAGTTCTCAATTTTAACTACGGTACATTACAGTTTTTAGGAATACATAGCTTAGATTTGTTAGGTGCTCACTACTCTGTTCTGATCTTCAGCTATAAATCTGCCATTATAATAACTGGGGAGTTTGAACACAATGCTTAGTTTGTCATTTATGATTCTAAAGTTCTATCTCTGGAATAACAACTCAGGGTTGAGATGATGCAATTTGCATGACTCAAAAATACACCCTCTAGAAGAAACATTATTACTACACTGAGCATTTTTCCTTCTAGCCCAAACATATTGCCCTCACAAGGCAGCCTTATTGGCACAAGCCATCCCTTGCTTTTTATATTTCTGAGTATTTATTTCCCAAATAGCTAGGGATTGTGATAAATACTCAGTATTCTGTACTGAATATCCCATCATTTATGGTACTCCAGAATTAATAATCAGACCTTGCACATTCCTACTTTTGAATGTACAGATATAGATATAAATGTAGCTATAGATACATATATATATATATATAGAGAGAGAGAGAGAGAGAGAGAGAGAGAGAGAGAGAGATAGGATAGATAGATAGATAGATAGATAGATTGATTTGTTTGGGTGTTCCTTTCATTTAGTACTGCAGTCAAGATGTGTGTGTGTGTGGGTGGGGGTTATTTTGCTGGATGACTATATAAGGATTTCTCTGAAATGGTGCCCAGTGGCAGGAAATGTTGTGAGATCTGCACTACTGTCATAACATTCTCGGTGTTGACTAATCATAGTGTTTGGAAACACTAGAAACAAGTGATATTTCTGTCTGTTTTTCCAGTTCTTCATTGAAGATCCTGATTGACATGAGTAGACAAGAAGGAACCTAACACTGGGTACCATTATATGTATTGCAATTTTGAATGAAGCAGGCACTAAACTTACAGTTAGCTGCTGTCACTATTGCCACCATGTGGGATTCAGTAGTGATGCTCCATTTCCAAATCAAGCAGCATCCTGTCTGTCTCTGGCACTGGTTCCTGCTCCTGGGTGATACAGTTGGAGGTAAGGAAGTAGTGTGACCATCTGTAAAGACTTCTCACTGCTGGTCCTGGCTTCTGCCTAATTGGGGTGGAGGACTATATAGGGTTGGGACCTTTACAGAGCTTACATTATACAGATTGTTGAGTGAATGACAGCAATATAAAATGTTATAAGGTCCCTAGGATACAACATTTTATATTGCTGTACAACACATTGAGGCATGATTATGGTAATGATTATGTAATGAAAACAACTCATTGTGCCTGATTAGTCAGCCTGGGGCTTTAGCCATGTATATGTCTTACACTATACATGGGGCTAAAGTCCCAGCTGATCTGTTCTGACTTAATCACATCACATACATGTAGATCATGAGTCCCAACATTCAGTTTGATCCTGATGCACTTTTTCTTCGCTAAAACAAAACAAATAAAAAATATGTGAATATTACACAACCTTTCTCTGGTCACACAACTCCACTTTCTCATCCCTTCAGTCACTGTTTCTGCCCACTGCTGAGAAAAATCCAACTTCACTTATATTGGCAACTGTCCAACCTTCTGTCCCCATGCTCATACAGTAACTTTAATTTTTTGTCCCTCTTGTTCAGGGTCACATCACTCTCTTTTTGTACGTTTTGAGAAAAACAAAACCACACTTATGCTGGCATCTGCTCAGAACTTAATCCTGATCTCTTTAATCTATTTTGTTCATCCTGCTGCTACTGATGATCTCCTTCTGGCTCACTCCTTTATAATACTCAGAACATTCAAAATGAGCATACTAGAGAGGTTGGCTGCAGATAAAGCAGTAAAGGGATCTTTATCAGGATGCTAGGATACAATTACTATCCAAATTATTTGATTTATGCATTATCTTGTTAAGGGACCAATCACTCTTGTCCTTGACATGTAGGCACCACATCTTGATTGGCTTGACTGCCAACACTCAATCCCAACTATGGGACTCTGAATTTCAGTCCCTCCCTCACTGAGGAGAGGGACCAACTGTGGCTGACACTGCCCAGTGATTTGATTCTAAGAGCAGGCTCATAGATTTTGGGACAAACACAAAAATAGCAGCTCAGTCCTTGCTCAACATAGCTTTTTCATTAGGGCTGCTACCCTTTTATGGGATACAGCAGTTAAAACAGCATAAAACAAAAGTTTGTGAATGAGCAAGGTTGAGCTACTTATGTGTTTGTTTTATGCTTGAGAGATGTATGGCTCTCTCATTAGTAGGGACACTGGAAAATTGCTGGAGCAATTTTTCCACAATTCTGCAGTTTTCACTCTTCTCTGCACAAAATCCACAATTTCTTACATTAATAGAATTTTTGGCTGAAATTGTATAAAATATTTAAATTCTCAAGGAAATCTACTCAGATATGCTAACAATTTAGTACACAGACTTGGATTTGACCAAAAAGTACAGTATGAAGTGAACAGGTCAAATGTGACTCTGCTTTCATGTGATTACTTCCTGCTTTGGTTTCAAAATCCTCTGGTCATGCATATGTAGACTTGAACACTTAAATTCTGTTAAAGCAGACTATCAGAGAGCTTTTTCCTGACACAGAGACAGAAACAATAGATGTGAGAAGAGGTGCAAAGTGCCCCATTCACCTAAATGAAGCATTGACCACAATGCTTGTTTTGAATGGTGAGGTAAATTTTCCATGTATAAATACTTTCAAGTCTGAAAGGAATCTGATTCAAATGTGTCAGGAGTTTGAATGGCCCTGCTGATTTTAAATTTGAATGTGCTTCTGAGGGGCTGGTGGCAGTGATTCCTTACCGTCAATCGGCCACAACTGCATACTCACATACAAAGCCTACAAAAAGCAAACATTTCTGAAAACATGCTGAACAGGTTAGGTATAGTTAAACAGTTACCTTCAAATAGACAAAATAATTGCAACCCAAGTAAAATCACTGCAAACCAGTAGAACAAAAGTATAATGTATTGAAAACTATTGTATGATGTAATGAAAAGCTACTGGTATGATTTGATACTTTTATCATGTGATTTTAAAATGTACTTACGGTGCTGATTAAGAACAGTAATTATTTTAACAAAATAAACATTTTCTTACTAGACCTTTATTAGGCACAGCAGTTATCTGTTTATTTTTCTTGCACCAAAGCAAGTAGTTTAAACTGTAGCACCCTTTTAGACGACACCCGATGGCGAAACAAGGAAAAGAACCATTATGGTGACATTGCGGCAATGGTCCATTTTCCTTGTTTCACCTTCCCCAGTGTTCCACCCTCTCTGGACCAACTCTGACCAGGAGTTGAAATCTTAAGTCCGGGGTGCAGAGGGCACAACCCCCACTAGAACCATGAGGCTAGAGGCGGCACAATACCTAAGGCCGTATTGTGCCATTGCTGTGGGGAGGTCGGCATTTTCGCTGACAGGAAAACTTGGTACTTCTGTTTAAACAGACTTCATTATTTAACATCTAGAAACTGGCAAAATACATTGTTTCAGGATGTATTTAGTACAGACTAACTGTAAATTACTGAATAAAATCTAGTTAGCACTGAATGATTTAGATGTCTTGATTTTTAGAAGCTATGCTACATAATGATTAATTTGCAGTGCATTTCAAATACACCCACCTTTCTTCATGTTAAAAGCATTTACAAGTGGCAATGCATTTATCTAACAATTTATGTGATCAATACATGCTGCAGCAAACAATAAAATAATTATTAGGGGCAGTGGGATGTATAATGAACCCCTCAATTTTCCCACAATTTCTGTTAAAAGTCCCCACATTTTGGATAAAATTTTCTGAGTTTTCAGTGGCCCTGCTCATTAGTTGGCTTTTCATTGTTGTATGCCATAAAGTGGCAGCACCACTAATGGAAAAGTAATTTTAAATGCTGTGAATGAGCAAGGGCTGAGCTGCTAATTTTGTATTTGATTTATGATTGGAAGATGTATGGCTCTTTCATTAGCTGTCTCCTCACTAGTTGATACTGCAAACACAAACAGGACAATGCCCCCAGAAGCTTGTGCCATGCATTAAAAACCTTAACCTGCTAATTAAACACATCTGGCACCAGGCACTGCAGCTGTAGAAAAGGCTTTATAAATAATCACATACCATAGCCAACAGGATCTTACATAGTCCATGAATGTTTGATGCCAGAATGCAATGCTTTCTGAAGGTGCTATAGCTAGTTCTGCTACCTACTTTTAAAGAACTTCCTTGAATCTGCAAGCCTGTGTTTTCTGTAGGAGCTGTATTGCTAATACTGGTTCACATTCTGTTTCAGTTCCATCAGTACTGGCCTTTAAAAGATTTACTAGGTGTTTTCTTTATAATCTGGTGGGCAGTACCATTTTAGAACAGTATGATGTATTGTATGTCCTTGTTACACAACTTACATTGTTTTCACAATACATTCATGTTCTACTCTGGAATTTTGTGGCCCAAGGGGACATAAACTACATAATAGAGGTCTAAAATGGCACTTTCCAGCGGTGTGATAGTCAGAAACACCCACTGTGTTTACTAAAAGATCAGTAAAGATGGAACAATATCAGAAATTGATCAACTATATGAAAAAGATCTCTTTCAAAAATCACTTACGGATTCAGTGCAGTAATCCTTTAAGGGCTAAATTCCTTGATGTGACAGTGCTCCACAAATCTTTTACAGGAGTCACCATTACAAACATACTAGGAGAGACAGTACAAAATACATAAAGTTAAATGCAATGATTTAAATAATTTCAATATATAAATAACACACTATCATCACTAATAATTTAATTAATTTTTGGCTGAAGCCATAGACTATAAATAAGCATCTATATATTATTACCTACACCCACACACCTTAAAAAGGTAAAATAGATTAAAAACTGCTTTGGATTTGACTTTAATTCATCATACCTACCTCATATATTAATCTCATGTTAAAGTTAATGTAGAAGCCAAATTCCAATATTTCTATATAGAGGATTTATGATATACACATAGATGTTTTTTCAAAAAGGTTTTAAAGTTAAACCATAAGATCTTTTAAAAGTATGCATATTAATCCCTGACAGAAGCATCCATAATTGTTCAGTTTTTACATTATATACACATTTGCTACAGGGTTATGTATATACTAAACCCAATACTGAACCAAACCCAACTGCACAATTTTAGTAAGAGAGTCAGAAATACAGAACTCATCTATGTCTTGTAGAGAATCTCATAGAAATCATTTAGCTAAATCATTACAAAAATTACTAGAAAAAACTATTTTAAGAAGGGTGTGATAGGGTTGAATAATGCCCTGCCTTATTTGTTATGCAGAAAGAGTTTAAGCACAAGGATCTGTTCTTTCTGCTCCTTTTCTGTCTCTTTGTCTGGTTGTGCAGGCAAATTTTCTTGTGAGACCAAGGAACTGATCACTCCAACTGTTTCACAGTTCTCCACCTCTCACTATTTCTCTGCCTTCCTTTACTACAGTATTTCTGTCATTTCTTCCCCTTGCATATCTGCAGGTATAAAATATATGTGAATCTTTATGTGGAGATATCACTGATACTGGGATCCTTTGTTTAAAACTGCATATATTTATACTGTTGAAATGATTGCAAAATTGGAATTCGGGGGTTACCTGAGATGCTGGATTGAAAAATATTTCAGAGCTGTCAAAAGAGCTCAGTTTTGGGTCACAGAGTTCTTTTGCTCCACCTGCTGAAACTGACAAGAACACGGTGTGAGAAACAGAATATTCTCTTAATGAGTGCCCTGCAAAGACTTGTTATAAAAAGTGCTGCAATGTTTTGCAATAGGGTGAGACAGAGACTGAGTGACTTAGATTAAAAATTGAAAAAAAAACTCTGAAGAAGGACTCTGCTTTCTATGTTTGTAATGCCATTGTAAGTAGCTATACTGAACAATTTTATTTTTTTATTTTGCTGTTAATAATTGAACACTACTTGTGAATTTTGAAACTGCTCCTGGTTTTCCTATGCTTCCTTGACAACAAAGGAAATATCTCAAATGTCTCATTGAGTTCTGGGGTTCTGTGGCACATAGTTTAAATATCCTATACCTCCCTCCTTAATAGTAAATTATCTAAAATCTCCCCTCTTGGGTCTATTCTTGTTTTCTGTTCCTTGAAATTTGTGGATCGCATACTAAAACAGTAGCTCAGGGGATGCGTTCACATATTAGGAACTCCATGAACATCATAAATACGTTAAAAGATCTGTATGTGGAAGTCACCTAGTATCTAGTTGCCATGGTCATGAAGTATCTCTACATGAACATCCTCATGAATGGGGCCTGGCTGCTTTGACCAGAGCTTTGAAAGAAGAAACATCATATAGTGAACAATTCATTGATTTTGCTTTGATTTCATGAACTGAGAAAGTAATAAAAGTAAAGTCTTCATATTTGATGATTTACCTGCCCACTGGCTGGGGACTGCACCTTAATTAAAGGAACCTAGTTCAGGCAGTTAACCTTAAACAAAAGAAACCATTTCAGGCAGGTACATTTTGGAATATAGGCCTAGTTGATGGGTGGTCTATCTTGATGACTGGTTGCTGGGTAACTTCTCAACAGTACCTGATGTGAACACCAACAGACCCCCACTCCAACTGAAGATAAATAAGTACAGTAAATGGCCATTTC
Source organism: Neoceratodus forsteri (assembly GCA_016271365.2). Classification (NCBI taxonomy): domain Eukaryota; kingdom Metazoa; phylum Chordata; order Ceratodontiformes; family Ceratodontidae; genus Neoceratodus; species Neoceratodus forsteri. The sequence continues at coordinate 564,654,669 of CM057458.1, forward strand.
CATCAGAAAGAATATTACATTTTTAAATCTGCCATGTGGAGGAGAGTTGTGCATTGAATTCTCTGTAACTGCTGTATGCCAGAAAGTGGTAGCGCCCCAGATGAAAAGACTTTACAGCTTGTGAATGAACAAAGGTTGAGCTGCTAATTGTGTGGTTGTTTTATGTTAGGAAATGTAGGGCTTTCTCATTAACTATCTCCTCACTAGTTATCTGCCCAATGGTTGGGGACTGCACCCAATTAGAGGAAACTATGTCAGGCAATGTATCTTATATAAAAAGCCATTTCAGGCAGCTATATTGTAGACTAGTGACTTAGCTGATGGGTTGTCTATCTTGATGATTGGTAGCTGAGCAACATCACAACAGACCCTGATGTATCTGATGTAAATACCAGAAGACCCCAACTCCTATTAGAGATAAAATAAGGAAGTGGCCAATTCAGGCCAAAAGAACAGTATATTCATAAAATTTGCCATGTAGTGGGGGCTGTGTGCACTAAATTCTCTGTTATAATTGTTGTTTGCCATAAAGCAGAAGCAACCTTAATGAAAAGGCCATTTAAAGTCTGTGGAAGAGCAAAAGTTGAGCTGCTAATTTTGTGTTTGTTTAATGCTTGGTAGACAAATGGCTCTCTCATTAGCTGGTTCCTCACTAGTTTCCTACCTTCTGGTTGAAGACAGCATCTTTATTAAAGGATGTCAATTCAGACAGTGCACAATATATGAAATAAACCATTTCAGGCAACTATATTATAGAATAGAGGCCTAACTGATGGGGGTCTACAGTACCTTGATGATTGGTAGTTGAACAACTTCATAACAGGGCCCTGATGTGAACATCAAAAAAAAACACATTCCTATTAGAGATAATTAAACAGCCATTCAGGCAGAAATAATATTACATTTTAAAATGGGCCATGTGAGAGGAGTGTGTTCACTGAATTCTCTTTTTAATCATAGATTTGGGGCTCTGTCTGCCCAGACAATGTGCAGCCACAACCTCTTTTACTGCAACCATTCAGTGCTGATTGCAGACTGCATATACAGTATATTGACACAAATCTGCTACTGAGAGACTAGTGTGATAATCGGGATAAACATAAAGTGTGTTTGTTTCTCAGGACTATGCCTTTGTTACAATGCTTATATATGCTACTGTTGCTATCCCAAATATAAAGACAGTTCATAAAGTCTAATTTATGGAAACATGTATAGAAAGTTAATATTTAAAAATCTAAAGTGGGTAACATGGTGTCTTAGTTGTAACATTTTTGGGTTTTGTAAATAAACACATTTTATGGTTGCATAGTGGAGCCATGCTGATATATTGCTATGATGTAGGAGAGAGAGAAGGGACTGTGGTAGCACATGACTGGATACCTAGATTGTCTTCTTCCACTGAGGTGTGTTGGCTGGAATTGAACCACATCTCTCTGCCTCCTCTCTATTTTATGGCAGTTGTGTTCTCTTGTCTGCTCCTTCCACCCATGGCAGCACTATACAGCACTATTTCCTTCCTTCTAACTTGAAATAACACAGCTTGGTGCTGGGAGGAAGGCAGACGTTGTTAGTTTTGTCATCTGGATGTGACAATCTTTTTCTAACAGAAAATAAAGATACTGTTCTACTTGATGGCAGAATTAGTATAGTGTTTAAAAATAGTTATTTCTTCTCAACCACATTACCAGATCATTCTCTGGCTATTCAAAAGTGCTCCTTTTTTAAAATGTGATCATTCATTCAAACATACTGTTGTACTGTGCAAGTAAAATAAAACATCATACAACAGAGTTCTATTTTTAGATAGCTATCAAATTTCATTGACTTGCAGCTGTTAAAAGAAAATTCCATGTGCTCATACAGTGAGTTAATTAATGGACTGGCTGTCAGCTTCTTTTTGCACTAAGTGTTTTAGCCACAGTTCAGTTCATAATTATGCTTAGGGTTGGACTATCTATGATCATGGTTGACGAATTGTGTGATTTTTATTATGTGGAAAAAAATTAAAGAAACTGCACTTTAACTTAATGCTTATTTAACTCTTGCCAGCATATAACCACTACTGAGGGCACATGAAAGGGAGTAGTGTGAATTCTTGTCAATTTCACTTGCACTCTTCTGCAGAGTGTAGTATAAAATATGCTTAAAAATAGGGGCAATGTGATGCTTGTCTTATCTGAGCTGGTCGGGCCTGTATATTAAGGTTGAGAAGGCACTGTAATGTTAAACCTCATTTTGCACCTTAATAACTTTGCCCCCTTTCAACCAATATACATGAAATGTGAAAGCACAGTGCCTGTGTCAGGATCTCATGATTCTGCATATTTCATGTAGACCAGTTCACAGGAGGAAAAGTTACAGAGATGCAAAAACATAGCATTCTCAATTTTAAGGCTTTTATTTGCTCTCAATGACAGAAAAAATATAAGATTTGAAACCTGAAACTTTCAGATTTGATAGAATTCTGCCCAAGGAACTTGCTTTTGTTTTTATTTCTCACAGATTAGTACTTTTAAATTATTATAAGGGCACAGTAGCACCTCTATAGTTAGGGTTGAGTAGCATGTTTTATGTTAGTCCTCAAATTTTGCACTTTAATGACTCTGCAACCAATCAATGATTTTGCTAAACATTTGGTATGTACTGTCCTATGGGGTAGATCTCTTGATGTGTCAAGTTTCTTTCCATTTGGATGAGTGGATTTTGAGTTTGGACAATGGCAAAAATCATAAAGTCACTTTCTGCAGTTTTTCCTCATAGTCTTGTGTCTAGATGGTGTGGAATTTTGTGTGAATTTTATGATAGAAACAGCTTGGGTAACAGAACAGGCATGTTTTATTTTGTGAACAAATATTGCTCTGTTGCAAAGTCATTCAATTTTGAATTTCTCGTTTTTAAATGTGAAGATCACTTTCAGGATAGAGGAGGCAGTTAGACAAGGATTTAATCTCATGAAAAAGGATTCTGTCTTGCGAGACTTGTTTCCTTTCCTGAGAATAAAATACTTTTACGTGATGGAAAATCCTTTTTGCCAGCCGCCGTCTTGTTTTTCACGAACTAAACAACATGAAAAATACATAAAAATATTGTCATTCCACAAATCACACACAGAACCTAGCCCTGTTTAGCTAGATTATGGTGCTTGTTTTCACAATTAGTGCCAGAAATACTTTTCTGGGCATCTGAAATCCTGGGTGCCCAGTTTAGCAAAATGAGCCTTCTGCCATGTTTTCTCTCTCTATATGCAATCATGATTGGAATGATCTCAAGAGTATTAAGTTAAATTTGTTACTCAACCCGTATCTTCTCTTATATATATAAGTCCTGTGATATACAATGACTGTGTAAATAGTTCACTATATCAACACCAAGTAAGAAGCTTCACCTTATTTAATATGTCAGTCACCATCCGTACCTACCCCTCTCCCCACACACAAGGCTGAAGATAGGCAAAATTACCTAGCCCTCCTATCCTGGTGAACAAAAACTAAAAAACAATAATAATAATAAGCTGAGAGAATCGTCATGCAAGCAGTAATGCATCTCCGACCAGTAATGTTTATTTTGCTGTTGTTCTTGTTAATGGAATGATAGCGTCTTTGAAATGAAGCTAAATATATGGACAGCCTCTGATGGAAGGAAGTGAGTTGCAAACCATTAAGTCAGAATCGAGCAAATGGATTGAAAATAAGTGAAGCTGTTATGGGGATCTACAGTGAGTGCGCCATTCTGATTTCTCTTTATGTTGCAAGAGATCAAGTGGTCTGCTTCTCCTTATCTGTCATAGGAACTGTTTGATTCAAATGTGCTGATCCTGATAATGTGGCTATAAGCTATGGTTTTAAATACATATGTTTAAGTTTTGTATATGTATCGTCACAGCTGAACTGTAGGTGTATCCAACTGGTTAATAAGAGGTCAGAAGATATGGACCTCACTGTTAAGGGAGGTAATAGGTAAAATAAGTTGTTTGTGGGGATTTAAACAGCACAGTAAGCATGAAACCATGCTTCATGATAAAGCTTCTGGAGCAAAGCAGTAGGGTATGTGATTGACTTATCATGAGGGATGGTTCTTTTTCCTGTACTGGGTTGGTCATGAAATGGTTTTGCATGTCATTGCCCCCAGTCCCTTCTCTAAAATATAATCCAGCATCAAGATGTTCGGCCCGGTGTCAGATTCCACCCCACAGCCCTTGTTTTATTACTTAACCAACATCGGGCAGCATGTAGAGGTCCCCCATTCCAAGCATTGTGGAATACTGGGGAGCCCACTCCCAGTATCCCAAAATACTTCTTTATTTAATTCCTGTAATAAGAAGTCTTGTGATGTCTTTTTATTTTTTCACCTCAGAAAAGAAAATGGTCCCTCTTCATCCCTGCTGTCCCCTCCCTCATCCCAGCTCTCATGTTCTGTGGACTGGGACACATCTACACTCTTCAAAGCTGAACTGCGAACTGAGGCATAAAGGTAAGTGCCATATAATGTCTGTGAATGACATTTTGAACTTATGTTCATACTGTAACTTTGCAATTTTTTGAAATTTTCACCTGATTATTAACATGGCCTATTTGGGACCCCACCTAGTGAACACTGTCACTGCCATTTCATTAATCAAGCCCAGAAGGTGGTTTTGCTGTCACTGTGCAAAATCATCTTTGGGACTGAATAATGAAATGTTACCACCAGTGTTCATGATGTGACATCCCAAAAGGCCATGATGGAAATTTGGTGAAAAATTCTAAAAATGGGTGTGTTACATGCATTTCTTTAAAATTTTCTATGCAAACACTAACTTTGGTAATTTTCAATATTTTAAGTCTGAATTTTCAACATAGCCATTTTATACTATTTGATAAACAGTAAAGCTATAATTTTTCACATCCTGTCTGAAATGTGTTTTACACCTGTGTATGGAATGGCAATCTGACACTGATCTGAACATTTTCAGCTATGGGGTTTATGAGGTGGGGTCATAAGAAGACTATGTCTGGGCCAAAATATGAAAAAATACCAAAGTTATGACCATGCATTGCAATTTCCACTACACCCACTTGTAACTACAGAAATGTTACATATTTTTAACCAGATTTTCCACATAGCTGTTATTACCCCACCACATGTATGTCACAGTGGTAATTTTTCACATCCTGGCCAAAATATGTTTTCATACCTGTAGCCCAGAATAGCATTGGAGTTGCACAAATTAAATTTTGGTGGGATTCGAAATTTTCTGTACCAGGTACATGAGGTGGGGCAATGGAAATGGGGAATGTTGTTTAACCAGGAGGAGCACACTAAGCTGAAGCTTGTTTCAGATGTGACCTTGGGAGCACAAGGAAGTTAAGTGATTTGCTCAGGATCACACAGTATGCACCTAGACAGCTGTGGGATTCAAACCCAGGTCTCCAGATCTGCAGCTCAGAGCCTTAATCCACTGCACTATACTGCCTCCTATAATAAGAATGCTATGCTGACAATTTGGTCACTGTTGTCCTATAAATGGAAGTGCAGGGCCGGAAGGCCCTGTGCTTCCCACTATCACATATATACATCTATGGAGGATGGGAGTGCAGGGTCAAGGATCCTTCACTCCCACAGTAGAAAAAGAATACTATTATAGCATCTCAAAAGTAAGGAAATAAATTGCAAAAACTTTGTTAGTGATCCAGTTAGGATTAAAGTGACAAAGTTGGAAAATGAGGCATTAGGGTTTCCTAACACCCACCCTCAAAACCAGGCAGGTGAGCATGTGTGGGGTGTGCCTTGGGCATCTTAAGCCTAACGCTTACCCCATTCTCATCAAGTGTTCACATCTGACCTTATTTATAGATGGAATGGGGTGAACATTAGGCTTCAGAAGCACAAGGCAGACCACACACCTGTTCTCCTGCTTGGTTTGGGAGGGTGGGGTGTTACTGAAACCCTAATGCCTCATTTCTCCGCTTTGCTTTGACCTCTAACTGAAGCATTAACAAAGTTTTTGCAACTTAGTTAAGTTAAAAGTGTTGTTTGTGAGATGCGTAGCATAAAAATCAATGTTCTATGAATAGCTGTTTTTCTATTACAGCGGTTTGCACTATATGACACAGCTGTCTTAACAAATGACAGCTGTGTCATAGTAAAACCTGCTGCTGTTGTGATTCATACATGTCAGGGATGAGGCTACTGTCATTACAGTACTGCCATACTGACTGTGCTGCCATTGAATTAACTGTTATCTGCACACCCTGGGCCCCAATCCCCAGTGGCATTGTATTCATTCATTCTTTGTCTGATCTTTTACATTCTGTTTAATCTGACACTGGGATGCCCACTCCTGGTGTCAGCTGCTCCCCATGCAGCTTCTTGTTCCATTAACTGTGCTGACATCATGTCAACAATTTAAAGCCCACTCTCCCAGCAGTGGGGGATGCTGGGGACCCTCCCCAGTGTCCTGAAATAGACATATTCATTATTTCAATAAATAGATACCTGCAAAAAAACCATCCCCAATGTCAGGCAACAACAGTAGCTTGCACTATACAGCACAGCTGTTTTAGTAAATAGCAGCTGTGTTGCATAGTGCAAAATCCCATAGGTTGCACTATATCACACAACTGTCTTAACAAACAACAGCTGTGTCATAAAGTGCAAAATCCCTGCTGTGTCTTGACTCCTGCATGTCAGAACAGGGCTACTATCATTTCAGCCCACCATCCTGACTGTACTGCTTGTGAATTAACTGTTATTGCATACTGGGGCCCCAATCCCCGGTGGCAGTGTATTCATTCATTTATTTTTTAAGTTTATATTTTGTTTAATCTGACACTGGGATGCCCACCCCAGGTGTCAGATGCCCCCAATGTGGATCCTTGTTCCATTAATTGTGTCTGACATCAGGGGCCCATTCCCCATTTTGGCATTTTAAAGCCCCTCCAGCAGTGAGGACACTGGGGAGCAGTGCAGGCAATTCAACTACATTAGTTGAGGATGGTACAGGATTAAGTAACAACAGACAAAAGAAATTTATTTATTTATTTATTTATTTGGTTTTGTTTACGGGTAAATACACTAGACAACAATGTTGCCTATATTCAGGCATGACCCAGGAGAGTACAGACGGGGAGACCAGAGTCAACATTAAAGTATTTCATGATTCAGCATGAGGTGAGAACAAACATTTGAAACAGTATACAGCCAGGTACAGTCATTATCAGTAACAACAAAGAGAAACAGATAACATTACATTAATTATTTTCATCTGATGATACATCAATGACTAAATTGAAATGACAAACAGCAAACAAAACTTAAATGAAGTAGCATTATAACAATAGGATTTCTGCTGGATGTGGAAACTTTCAGATTTTGGAGACCAGTAGAAATCAGTAAGTGCCATAGGGAGGAGAAAATGCTAGGAAAGCTCAAGTTACAGCACAAGAGCAGCAGTCAGATTCTAATAGGTGCCTGAAGACTCAGTTTAAAGGCCTTGTGGGATTTAGAGAGCTTGATGTGGGAGGGAATGGAGTTCCAGAAGTGGGGGCAGATATGGCAAGGATCATTCTCCTTTTGTGTGAGATATCTGGGAATTTCAAGTTGGGTTTGAGCAGATGCCCTGAGGAGGTATGCTTGGGAGGGCTGAGTTAATAGTTCAGCAAGGTATTTAGGGGACCCCGTTCTGATCATATTATCAATTGTACAGCATGCAGAATAGTGTCTGAGCGAGTCTGGGGAGAGCCAATTTAGTTTTGAGTAGAGCAGGTAATGATGGGTAAGTCTGTGAGCAGAGAGAGAAAATCTGCATATACTGTTATAGCAGGTGCTCCATTTCTGGAGTGCTCCTTTGCTAGCTTTAAGGTAAACCTGAGAGCAATATGTTAGAGCAGGGAGGAGAAATCCTTGTGCAATAGCAAGCCAGGCAGCATCATTGAGGGAGGACCTAATTTTAAAGGCAAGACCAAGTTTGAGTAAACTGTCTTACATGTAGCCACAATGTGGAGGTTAAAGTCAAGAGATGGATCTCGGTGACTCCTAGATACCTGAAGGGAGTAGCAATTCAAGAGAGTCATCTAGAGGATGTATCAATAAGTCTGGGTAAGAGATCTGATTCTTGACGGGGCCAAAAAGCATAGTTACAGTTTTCTTAGCATTCATTAGGAGCCTGTTCTGTAGTAACCACTCCTACAAGCAGTTGAAGTCTGCTTGAAGATGTGCTCTTACTGATAAGGGATCTTTACCACTGGAGAGAAGCACCATGTCATCGGCATAAAGGATTAACGAGGAGGAGCAGGGAAGGGAGGGCAAGTTGTTAATGAAAAGGAGAAAAGTAGTGGGCCAAGAATAGATCCTTGGGGACTCCAACAGAGGTAGGGAAAGATTTGAGATGGCGGATTCAATTTGGACAAATTGCAACCTCTCTGAGGTAGCTATCGACCAGGAGATGGACGACAGGTCAAAGCCAGGCGGGACAGTTTGAAAAGTAGCAGAGAGTGATTCACAAGGTCAAATGCCTTTGTGAGATCGATAAATAAACCTCAGTGAGCAGGCTCTTATCCATAGCTGTAAGGACTGCATTTGTCAGCTGAAGTAGAGCAGTTGTGGTGCTGTGTCCTGTTTGGGATCCATGCTGGGTAGGGGATATAAGGTTGTTAAGGTGCAGGTAAGTTGTGACCGAGTAGCGATGGCCTTCTCAAGAACTTTATTTAAGGTAGAGAATGGCAATTGGTCTATAGTTTGACATATTTTGGTATCCCTTTTTGTGAACAGGGACAACACAGTGGTTTTCCACAATGTCTGTACCGTTTGGGTTATTATGGAAAGATTAAAGATTCTTGCAATAGGAACAGCAAGGGCAGAGGCTGCCTGCCTCAAGAAGCTTGGCAGTAGCCCATCGGGCCAGCAGATCCATAGGTGGATACTGATTTGAGGAGATGCAGCACTCCGGTGGAGAGACTAATGTGAGGCAAAAGGGGTTTCATGCGAAAGTTGCACCTCAGGAGGAGGTGAAAGAGGTTGATTGAATTTCTCAGTGTATTCGGAGAGATCCAAGAATTGTGCATTAAGAGCATTAGCAATAGTAGGTAACTTGTTACAGTTTCGTCATTCAGTGTCATGTCGGTAATGGCCGTCTTGGGCCTTTGCCCAATGAAATTTTTGATGTGGTTCCAAAACCCTGGTATCACCACTGAAGATTGGAGAAGCATAGGCAGTAGCTCCTTTTAGCCTTCCGAATATATCTTTTGCAGGCATTTCTCAGTTGTTTATAGTTAACCCAGTCTTCTGATTGTTGGGACTTCTTTACCAAGGTCCAGGCCTTGTCTCTTTTTATCATGGCTCGAAGGAGGTCTTTTTAAGCCATTTATTGGGGAACCCTAAAGCGCCTTTTTCAGAGGGATGTGCAGATCCTGAAGGGCCAGAAGCTGAGACATCAGGTATTCAAGTGCTGTGTTTACATCATCAGTGTGATAGATGGGAGACCAGTCTATATTATTAATATCCTCGAGAAGTGCAGTTCGGTTTAGTTTGGCAAAATCCGAGATTGAATGATTCTTGGGGGGTTAAGGCAGTGGCCATTCCAGATACAGAATGTAGGCAGGTGGTCACTAATAGAATCAAAAAGTCCCTGCAATTATTTTATTTGCTCAATTTGTAGCCATCCAGTCCAGGAGAGATTGGCGCTCCGAGTTGGAAAGAGATCGTGTAGGGCTAGAGATAAGTTGAGCGAGGTTAAGTCGGAGCGAGCTTCAGTATATGTGCAGTGACTCCTGATAGGTCTGGTTGAAGTCTCCCATTAGTATGACTTCAGATCTACCGTTTAGAGTGGCCAGATAATCCAAGACCCCATTTAAGCCAGGAGAGCCCCTTTGGAGGATTGTAGGCACAGATCAGATTTAGCCTTTATCACCACCTAGTTGTAGAACAGTATGCAGAGCTTCACAGTGATTTGTTATCCAAGACTGGAGTACAGAGACATTGAGATGCTCTTTATAATAAAGGCAACTCCTCCACCCTTTTGTTTGGTGGGGCGATCAAATCTGGACAAGCTGTAGCCAGGTATTTTGTACATGGAATCAGGCATCTCTGGCTTGAGCCATGTTTCAGTTAGTCCAAGTGTGTCCGGACAGTACAGGGCTATCCAGGCTTCAAGTTCAGGAAAGTTTGCTTGTAAACTTCTGATATTCATGTGGGCAATTTTCATGCCCTAGTGGAAAACCAAGAGGAGCCATCCGTAGACCTGGCATTCCAATGGGGCCAGGGTTAGATTCTAAGTCTCCTGACAAGCATAGCGCAGAAGGCAGAACACGAAATACATTGTGATACATTGGAAACACCAGATTAACATACAAATAAAATAAGTGCAAAGTCAAGCAAACAACAAATTAAAGGCTAGTATGCATATGATTGTTCATTTAGTATCTAGGGAAAAAATTGAGATATGGTAAGGAAATAATGGGAGGACTCACATCGTTGGGGTCACCTGATTGGGCACTGACATTTAGATTCAGCCAGGGCCAAGTTTTATAGTTGGCTTTTGAAAGTGATGTGCAAGATCAGAGAGTGGAGGGAAGCAGAGAGTTTGTTCCAGAGGGTGGGGAAAGTGATAGACAATGCATTTCCGCCATGCAGTTTGAAACCCTGGTACCTTCCAGCAGAGGGACTATGGATTGTCAGGGTTACAAGAGGAAGTTTGTGTTAATTAAGGAGGGTATTGGGACAGGTTTCCAATGCTAGTGGAGTTATCTACGATACATTTGAGGTCATAGTTGTACCTGGCTTGTAGGGAAGCCAGCCCAGGGATCTGTACAGGGTGCAGTGGTGAGTGGAATAGGGTGCCAGTAGTACAAACCTGCGAGATGCTGTTATAGGTAGTACTGAGTCTTGCAAGCAGGCTAATGGACATATGAAGAATATGTAGGGTGCAGTAGTCAATTGGGAGAGGAGATTTCCTTGGGCAATGGCGAGACACACCTTTGAGGTCAGGCAGTGTTTAAATCTATAGCCTGCCCCCAGTTTCTGGTTAATATGCCTCACAGTGGAGTTTCTGTGTTCCTCAAATGTGAGTGGGAGATCCAGGGTGACACCCAGGTACTTAAAATAGGGGATATTCTGCGGGGGCTCTGGTGATGTAACCATTAGTGTGGTGTTAGTTCTGGTGAATTTTGATAAATTTGGTTTGGATCCTGGAGAATGGCCTTATTTTTTTTTTGCATTAACTAGGAGCCTATTGTTCAAAGCCAATTGTGGGTACCCGTGGTTTAGAGTGACTGTGGTGGATTGAGTGGTCAGGGATTTGTTGCTTTGGAAAAGTACCAGATCATCTGCATATAACAAGGCCTCACATGAGAAGCAATCTGTGGTTAGGCAGTTAATAAAGAGGAAAAATAGTAGGGGCCCAGGATAGAGCCCTGGAAAATACCAGTGGACACTGCCATAGGCGGGAAGTGGCGACCTGATGCAGACAGTTTGGGATGTTGAATGTTTGGGTCAAATATTATAAAAGAAAGATTTTATTAAGAACCATTGTTTGCAGGGATGTCTATTGCACCACTGAGGAACGTGTTGCCTCACCATGCCAGTGAGCTGAGTTCAGGTGTGAAATCAGTGAACTGGTTTACTGGACAAGGCTGATGGGGAAGGTGCTGCAGCATGCAGCACCAGCTTCCATGGTAGGGATGGAGCAGTGTTTTGGAGCAGACACCACACCTGTGGTGGGTCAGGGAATCTCACCCACAAAGTATCAACATGTAGTCGGGCCTGATGGTGTCATGCATTGAATTAAGACTGTCTCCAATATTGTATTTATTTCATTTTGTGCAGGTCCCAAAGGACCTGAACAAATGAGAATGCAATTCCACTATCAGAAAGAAGGGAAATTAATTGCCAAAAACTATGTTAATGCAGACATTAGGGTTGTAGAATGCAAAGTGCACAAAGAAGGGAAATTAAAATAAAAAAAGGATTTATGTCTACAGAGTATTGGTGAATCAGTGGTGGGGTATTTCTTGGGTTGTCAACCCTAATGCCCACCCTCCCCTTATCAGATGAGCTCAGATGTGATGTCTTCATGTAGGGCCATAGGGCCCTGCAGAAAAAAGCTATGACAGATTATGTTGGCCATACTGTTTCATTATGAGACACTAGCCTGGAGCTGTGACTTGTGCTTCTGACAGGAGGCTATGGGCTGGGGAAGGGGCGGCATTAGAGTTGAAAACCCAAGGTTGATCCCCACCACTTAGTTTACAATACCTGTAGACACAAATCCTTAATGTTTTTTTTAATTTCCTTCTTTGTGCTTTGTATTCTACAAACCCTAATATCTGCATTAATGTATTTTTTGCAGTTAATTTAATATCTAGGTAAGTGTGATTTATTAAGTTAATTAGTGTTTTGGTGATGTTGATTTTGTAGTCCAGCTGCAACAGTAGTGCCTCTCTTATGAACTGTCTGCAGTTCAAAGCAATCCTGGCTATAAAGATCGGTAGCCCAATGAAATGGCCCCATTTCTTGCCATTACATGCCCTCACAGTAGTGGCTAGTATTATTACACTGCCTACTCTACTTTGCTGCTTGTTTGCCTTTATTTCCTGCTGCTAGCCATTCTGTCATTGATTGCATTTGGTGACCCTGCCCACTGCTGGACCAAACCTCTGTGGAGGATGACTAGACTACCTCCTGGTCCTGCTTCAGTGCTGGTGGTAGTCTTGCTGCAGATTTCTTGCTGTCCAAAGTTTTGTGCAAAGTGAAGTGAAACAAAATGTTGTACACTGGTTGTTAGATGATTGCAAATTAAGGTGGGCAAAACCAGTTGTACAGAAAATATGCAAACTTAACTGGGACAGTTTGGGAAGGAGAAGTCAACTTTAACAGCCCCAACTCAGCTTAGAATAATCCAGTTCCTAGAGTCCCAAATTGCCCCCACTGCCACTGCAATGGAATTGCATGGTAAGAGTTTATATAAAGTAACCACATGTGCCCTGACTCTAACTGTTAAAGTATCTGTCTTTCTGCCTCTGCCATAGATATCATAAAAAAAAAAATCTGGTGTCACAGAAGCGATCAGCAGGTAATGGAAAGAAAGCCGCAGAGCCAATTCAAAAGCATGGTATGAACAGTGACACTGACCTTTATTTGGATGGCAAGCAATCTGCAACAACACCATGATCACTGAAGCAGGACCAGGACGCAGTCTAGTCATTCTCCGTAAAGGTTCAGTTCATTGTTGGGCGGCGACCAGGGTCAGCAAACCATGATCAATGACAGAATGGCTATCAGCAGCAAATAAAGACAAGCAAGCACAAAAGTAGAGTAGGTACTATACTAATATTAGCCACTACCATGAGGAATTTAATGGCAAGAAGGTGGGACAGGCTCATTGGACTACCACTCTTTATATCCAGGATTACTGAACTGCAGACAGTTCTCATAACGGACGCACCACTGTTGCAGCTGGTCTACAATATCAACATCACCAGCACACTAATTAAATAAAATAAATCATACCTACCTACATATTAAAACTAGCAACTCCATGGTCCCTATTTTTTAACCATTTTGTTTTGGTGATACTACATACCACTGAGGAGTGTGAGTGAAATTGATAAAATTCACACCACTCACTTTTACTTCCATTCGTGCTCCTCAGTAGTGGTTACAGGCTGGCAAAGAGTTAGTAAGCGTTAAGATAAGGTGCAGTTTCTTTAATTTTTTCCACATAATAAAAATCATGCAACCAGTTGACTACAATCATGGACAGTTCAACCCTAGGCATAATTATGAACTGAATTACGAATAAAACAATCAGTGCAAAAAGAAGCTGACAGTTCATTAATGAAGTCATTCTTTAAGCACAGAGGATTTTTTCAACAGCTGCAAGTTAATGTAACTTACATAGCTATCTAAAAATGGAACTCTGTAGCAATGATGTTTTACATTCTACTTACACTGTACAACAGTATGTTTTAATGAATGGCCACATTTGAAAAAAAAACAGAGCACTTTTGAATAGCCAGAGTATGATTGAATAGCGGATTTGAGATGCAGTACCTATTTTAAATAATGTACCAATTTGGGCATCAATTAGAATAATATCTTAATTTTCTGTTTAAAAATTGATTATCACGCATTCAGGCGATAGAACTAAAACCTCTGCAGCAACAAGGGAGTGAATTCTCGACACACACCCTGAAGACATTCATACATGCCTGTTGGATGTCACTCCTGCAATTACATCAAAACTGACACAGGATGAGTGGATTTGGAAAAAAAACCTCTCATTTAAATGTGGCTATCCTTCCTCCACACTGAAGAAGGGCACCCCCACCCTCCAATCCCCATTCCCATTAATATTTCCTGTTGCCTACTGGCACCCCACCCTCCATTCCTTTTCCCATTCATATTTCCCTGGTGTCTATTGGCACTCCTAACCCTTCTCCGATGCCCAGTCTCATTAAAGTTTACCTGGTGTCTAGTAGAACCACCCACCCTTCAATCCCCTTTCCATTCATGTTTCCCTGGTGTCTAATGGCTCCCCCACCCTCTCATTCCAATTCCCATTCCCATTTATAGTTCCTGGTGTGTAGTGGCACCCTCCTCCCTCTGATCACTATCCCCATGTGGGACCTGTAATGAGAAAACTGGCCCTCAATGATTTTTTGTAACCTGTAAAAAGAAAATTGCCCTTGCTGATCTGACCCCCACCTGACTTCCCACTGAGGAGTCACCACCCCACACTACTGTATAACCCCACAGTCATGCACTTACCTCAACAAGTTGCGATGAAGATCCACAGTGCAATTAAAGACATGTTTTACTCCTCGAACCATCATCTGCAATCTGAAAACTAAAGAGTACGTGTGGTTCTATTTATTTCAATGTGGTTTGGAACTTTGATGCATAACTTTGGTAGTTTGCATATTTTCACTAAAATTTTCAACATGGCCTTTCTGGAACCCCTCCTCATGACCAGTGTCAGTGGAGTTAGGCCTAAAATGCATTTTCACAGTCACTTGGCAAATTCACCTTTTGAGCAGGATTTGAAAAATTTCACTGATCTGGTTCATTAGGTGGGGTCATAAGATGGCTATGTTGAAAATTTGGGATTCAAATATTTAAAAATGGCAAAGTTACAACTGTACATTGAAATGTTGCAATGTACAAGCATAACTTGATAATTTTCAGTATTTGGCACCAAAATTTCAACATAACCCTTTTCTTCCTTATCACCCCATGAATTTACAACCTGGCCAAAATGTGTTTTGCACGTGTGGCTAGGAATGACACTGTCACTGTGAAAAATCACCTTTTAGGCAGGTTTTGTATTTTCCATCCTTGTTCATGAGGTCAGGTCCTAAGGAGACTGATAAAAATTTGGGGTACAAATATTACAAAACCAAGTTATGAGCGAACATTGAAATTTTCCAACATATACTTATAACTTTGATCATTTTAAGTGGACAATGTCCCATTAAAGCAATATAGCAGCTATACTGGCTCTGACAGAGTTTGTTTGTAATACCATGACTTCTGCTCTATAGTATTTATGGGCTGTAGTATGGATCTTTTCATAATTTGTTTCTTATTAATTCTGGTAATTAGGAGGCTTACAACAATCCATCTTAGGACACCATAGTATGTTAAACATGGGCATGTATCAATTTTGTTGTAACTGATCTTTCTGATAACTCTGAACAGCCATGTTGTATGCTTTATACACCTTTGTTCTTAAGACAGCCAAGTCGTCATCTTCTAGTTAAAAGGACATTCTATTTTATGTAAGTTTTGACAAACATTAACACGCATTAGAGGGACACCACAGTACCACAATAATACTGCCTCACCATACAAATTACAGCTAACTACTACTTGTTCATATAACAATGCTATATTGACAAATACACAGTTAAGCTGCTTATAAAAAATTATATACACTTAATTACAATGTTTACAAATCTGTTAATCTCACTGGTGTGTGTCAGCTGTACTCATACCAGCTGGTCCCAAACCGGAAAAACAGTGAGGGAATCAGTGTAGCAAATGAATAATCTATAGCCATCAGCAATATTGCAGTGCTAAAATGACTGGTAGGTTTGAGGCACAAGGCACAGATGAGGACCTTGGAGAAATTCATTGAAATTGTACTTGAAGGTCTGCAATGACATTTCTTACTTTATCAAATTCATTTGCATGAAAGTGCAGCTGTTTGTAATATGCTACCTGCACAAGGGCAGTAAATTTCAAACAGAGTCCTTGCTTGGTTGGTGGAGTGTTCAGCTATGTCTTCATCTGCACACTGGTAAATATCGTTTGGTTCTGACAAGGTATTTTACTGTGACTTTCCCATCCATGGATGAAACAACCTCTGCTAGGTATCGTAGGCGTATTCTTCCTCCCAGTCTGGAACAGGACAGCCACAAAGTCACCTTCGTGGAGGGCACTTCAAAAGTATAAAATAAAAAAACATCCACTTGAGGATTCAGATACAGGTGACAAGACACCTGAAATCTGTGTGTGTGTGGGGGGCTGGAGCAGCACAAATCAAAGAAAAACATAGCACTATGCAGTAAACTCAAAACTAGGAATTCATTCAAAGGCAAGACTGTACATTAGGATAATGAAATGGCCTCTAACTGACCCCAAAGTAACTGCCACAGTAGTGGCTACAGATTATATGTTCAGGTAGTTGGCATGAGGGAGGTTTTATTCTCATTGTGTACATGCAGTGGCACACACCTGCATGCATGCATGAACACTAGTCCAGTGATTAAAACACTCAGCTCCTCCAATAAGTCACATTATTATTTTAGTATCATCTGCTGCCTTGCACACCAGAGACATAGAAAAATAAAAGTTGGCAGGCATCTAACAAGACCTCCTTGCCACTGACCGATGATCGCTGTGCATTGAAGACCCATGAACAACTAGAATACAGGAAATGACAATACTACATTAGGTCACAAAAATGTTCACTAGCCTACTCCACCAAGCAACAGCCACCTGTGTAGCTGCAGTTGTAATGGTCAGGTGGTTCATCATGAGAGGGAGGAGGTAGTCTCATTGTGTACATGCAGTGACACACACCTGCATGCATGCATTAACACTGGAAGCCTTGATGGTCCAAGGAGGACTGAAAGACAGGTCCATCCAAGAAATCAGGATATTACTTTTGCATCATGTGCTGTCTTGCACACCAGAAACATAGAAGGGGACATCAGAAAAACACATTAGTCCAACTAGTCACCCATCTGACAAGACCTTCTTGCCATGACCCCATGTAGTTTATGATCCTGGAGCCAGTTACTCTCCAGGTAGTCCACTAGGTCTTCTTGAACTAGTGCCTCCATCTATTTTTATACAGAAGTAAGACTGATAGGTCTGTTGTTCCTATCTGTGCCTTGTCCCCAACCAGAGAAACACTAGACTTAGACTCATAAGAGGATTGTAAAATTCCAAAATGAGTAGTCATGTGAGCATAAATTTCTGTACAGATAAGGTGCTGAGGCCACTAAGTGGCTGTAACAGAATATAGATCCCATGGGTACTTAGGCTGAGGGTGAAGTGTCCTTTGGTGCTGCAAAGGAGGGATTTTGAGACATTGACTGTGGTGCTGGTGGTTGCAGTGGAGATGGAGACCTTGTCTGTGGTGCTGATGGTAGCAGTGGAAATGGACACCTCTACTATGGTGATGCTGGTGGTGGTGGAAGAGATGGAAACCTTGACTGTGGTGATGGTGATGGGGACATTGATTGCAGCGCTGTTATTGGTGGTGTTGGAGACCGTGACAATGGTGGTGGTGTCACCTGTGCCACAGATTTCAAAGAAATATTTCTCCAGTCTCCTGTGAACAATACATTAAGATAACCCTTCATTTGTTACATATGCAGAATCAGCTTTGCTCTTTTGCTGATATGAAGTAGGGATGTATTCCTTTCACACAGTGTGTTAATTGTGTGTTTGGCAATGTTTTAACATTGATTCTATCCAATCTTCTGTTTATGTCACCCTCCTGATGAAAAGAAAGTGTGTCTCATGTGTACATGATCCTCCTAATTTCTGGGACATGTCAGATATGTTTGGCCATCTCTGTATAACTCATAGACACTATGATGACCTTTTGAGATTTAACAACTGTTAAGGCACTCTTCTTCAAGATGTCCACTTCTCCATCACATGGGCTTTTACCATGTTGAATTCTGAAGTAGTGTTTTCAATGGAAACAGTGCAATCAATCACTCCTAATGATGCATTAGCAAAGTTGCCCTTACTTTTGTATTGTGTTGGTGCCCCATCAGAAAATTAATTTGCTTCACCATGGTAACTCCCTGAGCCTTCAGATATTTGGTTGCCATACTTGTAAAGTCATGAACAGCGTGGAAGTCATGCCTTCGATTCTCACTAATAAAAATAAGTGGTCAATGCATGGTAATGCCACAGTTTGGTTTAGGGCATCTGTAATAGGCCACTACTGGGTAAATGATTGCTTGGTTGTACGGCCAGTGTGCACTCTGAGCTTTATCTTAGTAGTGGCAATTATAGTATTTCTCTGAAGTCCAGACAGAACACAATCCAGTCATCAGGTACATTTTGTCTTAGAGCATCAAATTATTGTTAGTGCCACTTTTATTTGCTAAATGCTTAGCATAAGACTCCAGTTCTTCTTGAAATTCTTCCATTTGGTCTTTGATTTCTCCACTCTTGTTTCTCATTCTAATTTGCTTTGACTGTGGCACTTTCCCCTCATTTCTCAAGGTAACATCCTCATTTTGCCATCTTCTCCAGGTGACTAGAAAATTCACCTGTTCTTTTAATAATGGCATCTGTTTGGACTCTTATACCTTTGGTGCCACATTGCAAGCATTCTCTGTTGATGCACCTTTTATTGGGGTATTCCCCAACTCTGAGCCACAGTGTGAGGGCTAAGGCTTTATATTTGTGCTTTATTTCACTGTCTGGTATTTTAAATTGTGCACATCTTGCAGCAATACTGTTCGGTTTAAGGTCAATTTTCAAGAAGTACTCAAATAGGCACTGCATAAGCAGATGTCTAAATATGACACAGATATTTCCAGGGTGCAATTTAACAAATTTACTATAGCTTATTTGCAAATCAGGGTTTCTTCCTTGAATTGTTCATAAGTAGTCTGGACCGATGATTCCAAGGCCTTCCTCGGCATCACGCGTCTTTTGTCCCTACAATTCTTGAAATGGGCAGTTCTCGGATAAATCCCATGGAGGTAAAGTCCTGCACCTTCTTCATTGTGGATTCTGGCAAGGCATCATTTTGCTTCTTATGCCTGATGATGTATTCATTGTCATATACTGAGTAAGTACACAGATATTTCCAGCTGAATCCAAGTTCTCTGTGCAAGTCCAATTTTCTGAATTTTTCTTAACTAAGAGTGACTTGTGCAGCAATTGACAGATTTGAAAGATCATCTTTCTGTCAAGTGTGTTTAATTGCTTCAGTGTGGCTTTCAAACTTGTTTCCTCCAGAAAATCCAACCTTTTCTTTTTGACGATGTTAATATGGTTTCTCCTCAATAATTTTGCACTTTCTGGGTGTGGAATTTAGTAGAATTATTGAAAGAACTGAACATTTCTTGGGACTTTCTGGCATTGTTTTAATGATCAGAGATAGCTTTTCATTTGGCAGCATCACTGCTGAATGAAGTCTGGGATAGTGCTTGTCTGTGGTATCATACTGCTTTTCAGCTGTATCCAAGTTATGTGAATTTAATTCAGCAGTGGCAGTTTGCAGTCTGGCACCTTTCTTCTGAGCATACAAAAACAGTTTGTGTTCATTTACCCACCTTTTTTTTTGCACTATAATTGATGTCCTCTATTTCCTTTTGTCCCACCATAATATTTTCATCATCTCTGTTTCTGTTCTTGTCCATTTCTTCCATTCTGTACCATCAGCTACTTGAGTTGCCTTTTATTTTATCCATACCTTTTCATCTGAAGCTTTATTTTCCCTATACTGGCCTTTTTCTCTTTCGGCATTGTCATTTTATACAGTCTCACCTTCACCATTTCTGATAATATGCTTTGTATTTTCATGGTCTGTTTTCATTCTTGCACAGTACTCTCTCACGTACTTTGGGAGAGGTGTTGGTTTTGCCATTCCACCAACAGATAACAGGTATACTTACAAAATACAGGCAAGCAGTCTCACCACAACCACAGCAAGATGTAGAGGAACCAACATCCCACCACAGTTGACACTTTCTCAGTTTGTTTCTCAGAATTTCATCTAAAATTTCACAAACACAAAATCCAGAAGGCAGCTTTAAAGGTGGCAGTTATTTTGGAAATAAATTCCTCCGCATGCCAAATATATTGACATAATCCAGTGAGCACTATATGAAAAAGGTAATGGAAAGAACAAGCCAGCTGGTCCATCTAGTTTACCCATTGCTTGGCTGGATCTGGATTCAGACTACTACGTAAAAATCCACATTTTTTCCATTCTAATTGTCTTCATGTATTTAAATATGTATGCCATGTTACCTGCCTCAGTACAGATTCCATGTGGTCTCTGTCTTTTTCAGATGTGTGCTTCAAACCATACACAGTGCACTAGATGCTATCTTACTAGCCTAAAGTTGGATCACAATGGCTGAAAAAGTGCCAGGATCCAGCCAGTCAACATGATGATATGCTACCTATGATGAAACATGGTAACAGACAAGCTGTTCTATTTAGTCACAAAACTTTCTGTGACCACAAGACACAATCAGTGACCCCAAGCCACAATAACCAAGGGCCTATATAACCATTCCAATTCATCCATCACAGAAACAGCTTAACATACTGGCCAGGGCAGTTCCAGGTGGTCTCCATCTTTTCTAGATGTTGGCATTCCAATTGCATGCAGTACTCTAGATATAGTCTAACCAGCATCTTGTACAGCAGTATGTTATGAGCAGCTCTGTGGAGGAAAAGTTGGATGATACTGGTGGCAAGAAAAAACAAAACAACTGGATCTATCCATTCAACACAACATCCTCTATCTTTTTCTTTTTTCATTTTGGTAACCGGTAAGGCCCACTAGGCACAAGTGCCTGTTTCAAGGTGACCTGGGAGCACTGGGCAGTTAAGTGACTTGCTCAGAGTCACACAGTATGCAAGTGGAGGTTGTGAGAATCAAACTCAGGTCTGGTCTGTTGGATGTACCAAGCTCATTCCACCTCTTTCCTCTAACCTCTAGGCTATACTGCCAGCCCAAACAGTGTAACATGGTACTAGACAAGCAGTTCTATTAATCTGTAAACTTTTCCATGACCACAAGACACAGTCAGGAACCCCAAGACACAATCACCAAAGCAGAGAGCCTGCATATCAATTCCAACTCAACCATCACAAAAACAGCTAAAAATACTTATCAGGGCAATTCTAGATGGTCTATGATGACTCGACAATAGTGGTAATATATTGGACTTCCATTGGGCAGAGTAACTAAGGACTGTGGGGCTGAGTGCCAACAGACTAGATATAGCTTAGGGAACTCCCCATCCACACCACAAAGAGTAAGTCCTTGGCAGGTGTAATTGAATGCTGCACTCAATTGTAATGCAATATCTGCAAATTTCACTATTTTCCATACAAAAATTGCAATTTCTTGCAATTCATTGAATTAAAAATTGTATAAAAATACTTGGTGGAAACAGTACAGTACACAGTCATTCACAGCTCAGTCAGTGGCCAGCCATGGTGGTGAAAAGGGGGCTGTGCTGGTTTGCCAACTCAGGACTGGGATGGGCAGTTGGTTGGTGGGTGACCTGAGAGGGTGGGGAGTGGGGGATCCACTAGACCACCAGGGTTATATTTTTCCCTATTTCATGGGACAGGGATTGGGGCCAGGAAGGGACCATTAGACTACCAGGGAACTTTAGACAAAAAATTCTGGGAGGTTGATAGGCAATAGGAGGTGTGGTGGGACCACTAGACTACCACAGAATATTTTTGGGCATAAGGGCATGGTGATTGGACATCTGGGGAGGCAGCGGGACCACTAGACTACCAGGGAAGATTTTTGAAATACCCAGAAGGGCAATCAGCAATTAGGGAGGGGTTGGGTGCACTAGACTACTACTGCATTTTTTTACATAAGGAGATGGTGATCAGACATCGGGGAAGGAAGATGGACCACTAAACTACCATGGAAATATTATATATTTTTATACAGGGATGGTGAATGGGGAGAGGGAAGGACCACTACACTACCAGGGAAATGCGTATTTTAATACAGGGACAGAGAACAGAGGGGGATGGACCACTAGACTACAATTCAATTGAGAAATTAAGGTAAATGCAGTTCAATGTATTTCAATTGGGTTTTCAACTTTGGTACAAAACTTTGTACTTTTTCATTATTTTGACACCAAATTTTAACATACCCTTTCTGACATCCCTCTTCATGAGCAATGTTGGTGTCATTTCCCAAATCCTGCCCAAAAGTGCTTTCACTGTCAGTGGGAGAAATCACATTATGGGCTGGATTTCAAACTTTCACCATGCTTTTCATGAGGTGGGGTCATAAGAAGGGTATGTTGACAATTTGGGCTCAAAATGTGTTAAAATGGCAAAGTTCTACACATCTGTTGGCATTTCATTATACTTGCTCCCAACTTTTGGAATTTTCAATATTTTCACCTCCAATTTTCAACATAGCCATTTCTTTACATCACTTCATGAATGTGACAGCTTCACTTCTAAATTCCTAGGCAAAATGAGTTTTGTCACCTGCAGCATGGAATGACATTGCAGTGCCAAGGAAAGAAGCTTTGGCAGACATATGGCATTTCTCAGCCCAGAGCGTTCATGAGGTGGGGGTAATAACAAGGCTATGCTGACAATTTGGTTGCTGTGTTGGCTTGAAATATTCTTGCACAGCAACACACATATATGAATCTATGGAGGGTTGGGAGAGTAGGGCCCAGTGGGTCCTGTGCTCCCTAAAGAAAGAAGACAATGATTATACTGTCTCAAAAGTAATGATATTCTTGGCAAAAACTGTTAATGCACTAGTTAGACACCCCCAACACTTATTGCTGCCTACAGGGTGGTGTTGGGGTGTTAAGTTTGTAAACATTAACAGCACATTTCTCTACTTTTGTCACTGGAACCCAAGCTAGTGCATTAATGAAGTTGTTTTGCCAAGAATCAGTCACTCTGTCTGTCTGTCTGTCTGTCTGTCTGTCTATCTGTCTATCTGTCTATCTATCTATCTATCTATATCTATCTATCTATCTCTTTGTATAGAAAATTTGGAATTTTGGTCTGAAATTTTCAGGCTAGAAAGAGCTTGCACTAGAAATGTCCTTGCATTTGTTTGGTGAAAAAATATTAATCTTTTGCCAAGTTATATGGATTTGAAATGTTGGTTCTGATCATGCTCAGTAGGGTATCAAACATCTATCCAAAACAACCTACGAGCATGCTCAGAACCAAAATGTCAATCCCTTATAACAGGAATGAAATGAATGGATTAAGTTTTCTTTATTTTTTACAAGATATAACTGTTAGGACCTTACATGGCCCTGTTTACAAAGTTGTCCTGCATTTGATTTGTACAGTAAGATGAAGCAGACAGCAGAGATAGTTAATATTGTCATAGACAAGCCATTACAGTAGTCCATATTAATTGCATCAGACATAGTTAGGCAGGCTATTACAGTAGCCAGTCATTACTCTCAACAGACTCCAGGTACAGTGAGACTTACAAAACAAAACATTATTTCAGCAACAAGTGCAGCTGTCTTCCGATTGCTGATCCAACATAGATTTGAACATTTTATTGTTGGGGCTTTCCTAACATCTGGAACCAGACCATTCCATATTTTCATTATTCACCAGCTAGTTCTCATTGGAGTAATATATTTTCACCAAACCAATGAAATTCACCATTCTGGGGTAAGCCTTTTCTACTGTGAAAATTTTAGACTCAAATTCCAAACCTAAGCGATGAAAAAACAGAAAAAAATTGTGTAAGATCTCAGAATCCATACATCTGACTGGAAAGAAACTTGACATGTCAAGAGACTTTTCCCCGACCATGCTTGCAAAATTTCATGCAAATCTGTTGAATTAGACAAAGCTATTAAAGTGCCAAGTTAGGGGTTTAACATTTAACAGCCTACTCAACCTTAACTATAGTGGCACGACCGCACCACTATAATATATATACAGCCCAGACAGTTTGGAATGTTGGTTTGACATTTTCTGGGTAGAAAAGGCTTAAGGTAGAATAATGCCTTTCATTGGTTTGGTGGAAAAATTTTAATCCATTACCAGGTTATAAGAATTTTACATTTTGGTTCTCATCCTGCTCAGTAGGGTATCAAACATTTATTCAAAAGACCCTTCTGAGCATGCCCAGAATCAACATTTCAAATCCTTCTAACATGGGACTGGATTATTATTTTCTTACTAACCAATGAAAGTCATCATTCTGGGGCAAGACATTTCAACCCTGAAGGCTTCTTACCAAAATTCCAAACCATCTAACACTAGGTGATGACAAAAAAAACCCACATTTTTCCTAAAATTCACTATTCAGATCTTGAAATCTGCACAGCTGTCCAAAGCAAAACTTGGCATGTCAAGAGACTTTGATCATAGACCGTGCATGCATAATTTGATGCAAATCAATTGAATGGGGTGAAGCTATAAAGTATAAAGGGTTTAACATTAAACAGCCTTCTCAGCTCTAACTATAATGGCACTTATGTGCCTCTGAAATGTATATTTATTGCAAAAAACTTTATTAATGCATAAGTTAGGGTTAAACTGACAAAGGCAGGAAACAAGGTGTTAGGGGTTTCCAACCCTAACGCCCCACTCAAGTCTACAAGCAACAAAAAAAAACTTCACAGTTTGGTTGTCCTGAGTCTTGGCAAATCAGACTTGGTCTTCTTCAGTTATCAACCTAATTTTCCTCCATTACACCAGTAAATAAGGTCAGATGTGCAGACTATATGAATGGGATGAGTATAAGGGTTGATAACACCAAGGAAGACCCTAGATCTGATTTGCCAAGGGCTACTTGCAGGAGTGAGGGAGGTGTTAGGGTTGGAATCCCTAACACTACATTTGCCTACTTTTGTCAGTTTAACTGTAACTGGTACATTAACCAATTTTTTGCAATGAATTTCCTTACTTTTGAGATAGTACAATTATATTGTCATTCATGCAGGTCCTTGGGACTTCAGTGACCACATCCATGTGATTACGGAAGTGCAAAGGCTCTTTAGGCCCAGTGCTTCCATGTCCATTATCCACATGTGTGCCTGGGCATTGGGAAGCACAGGGCCCTCTAGGTCCTAAGCTTTCTTCAGAAAAGCAATTTATGAGCCTCCTTGTAATTTTGTTTTTTGTAGGGATAGACTGTTTTCAGTTCTTATTTCTTGGGGATTTTTGTGAACTATTTCTCTGGCTCCAGTGGACCAGGACATCTTCCTGGAGTGCCCACTCAATTGATGCCTCTACTCCTGGCCTGAAACCACCCTTCTTGGGAGCACCCTGCCCTGAACCCATGGACTCACTCAGCCCAACAGATCAACAGCCCCCAGGGACTGCCTGCCCCACCTACCTGGTGGTCTTTCTATGATTAGAGGAGCCATCTTGGGAAATTATTCATTTTCAAATATTCATTGAGTGAACCGCATATATTTGAGCATTTGATTGTGTTTGGATATTCAACCATAATGTATGCATTTATTTTAAAAAAATGCTGTGGACAAAAAAAACACCCCAAATAGACAAATGACATCCTTGCTGCTCAGAATAGGTTAAACATTAGTATATTTTGAAACAGTGTATACTGATGCAGAGTTGCATAGTATGTGTACCACAAAATCAGCAAACCTCTGCTTGGCATCACACAGGGCATACATTTATTAGATACAAAAACAGACACTGCAATCAGCCTGAATCAGGATAAGCAACACAAAGTCCCGACTGGTTTTGTACTAGTGGTACATCATCAGGGGTGGTGGTCCATTACTTCTAAAAAGCACTACAAAAATGGGGTGGTATTTAAAGCAACAGGTACTTTTTATGTATATGTATATATGCATCACTATAGTTCATATAAGCACACATAATACAAATCCTTATATATGTGCATCATTATATTCATATAAACATATCTGTAAGCATATATAATTCAAAAGTTTCAAGCTCTACCTTGTTGATAGTGTAATATACAGCAATCACCTAAATATATTAAGTGTTAAAAACAGCAGCTGAACATGCTTAATTTAATGATTTATGACAACCAGAATAACCCATTTTATGATAAAATCGATATTTGGGCCACTATATTGACAATATCTTTATGGTGTGATGTGGCACACTTGAAGAATTACAAGCATTTATTGGATATCTGGAAATAAGTGATGAAAATTTAACATTTTCAGTGCAGCATGATCTCCATTCAGTCTCCTTCCTGGATGTTAGTGTTTTTAGAGAAGATGGTTGTCTAGGAACCAAACTTTTAGAAAGGAGACCAATAGGAACTTCTTACTGCTAGCCTTGAGTTGCCACCCACACCATATGACAGCAAATATACCAAGGCTCAAATGCTAAGAGTAAGACGAATTGCAGTAGTGATATAGATTTTCTTACTTTTGGTATGGATTTTTGTGACAGGTTTCTAGAGAGGGTTATGCTTATTGTACTACACAGGAAGCCTTTAGAGAGGTAGTATATACTGTGAGATTAGATCTTAAAACACAAAGTGACTAAACAGAAAGATCCCAGAATGAATTTTATAACAACTTACACCAGACACACAAACGAAATAAAGAATATTATTAATGCTAACTGGAACATTTTACAAGGAGATCCAATGCTAGCAAAGTCACTCCAGTTCAGACCTAGAATGGTGTATAAAGGGGCCTAACCTGTAGGATAGGCTAGTACATAATTACACAGGACCCCTGTGATGAGTGTCAAAACAAATAGGCCTCCACTCACTAAAGGCATGCATAGTTGTGGGAATTGTTAATTCTGTAGCTCGGTACTAAAGTGTAGTACCTTTGCCAGCTGCAATAGTGGTAAGTCTTATGAGATCAGGGACTTTATCACATGCAGCATGGAGAATGTGGTCTATTTAGTAACATGTCAATGTGGTGCTTTCTATGTAGGTAAGACAACTAGAGTGCTTAAGGGTACGTATGGGTGAACATTTTGCTCTGTAGCCACCAATGACACCAGAAGTGCACTTCCTATTCATTATAGTAGGAACAGGATCGACAACCAAGAACATATTTTTCAATTTTGTGGTATGGAAGTTGTTAAACTTGACCCAAAAGGAGGTGATCTGGATGCCAAATTAAAATATAGAGAATCATATTGATTTACATGTTGGGAGTCCTTATGGCTCCAGGACTGAATGATAGAATCGATATACTACCTTGTTTAAATAGGAAATAATTGTAATACCGTTTTGTTGTTGACATTATGTGATTTCCATTTCTCTTTCCCTTCCCCCCCCTTCCTGACCCTTTATAGAGATACATTTTATCTCATAATTATTTAACATTAACCTAATGGTTTGCAGGAATTGGATACATATCTAGTATGCATTTTTGTATTATGGTTATATTTAGATGTGCCTTTTATTTATATGTATATTTTCCTCTGTTTATATATCTGTTTCTTATTTCTTTTTCCATAGGTTTAATTGATCTAAATTTACCCACTGTGACACGGAGCACTGCAGTGAGTGTCTTGGACACTGAGAGCTGCTCTCTAGTCTAGTACAGTACTTTTTATCCAATGTCATAATTGAATTTAAGCATGTTCAGCTGCTGTTTTTAACACTTAATATCTTTAGGGTGCTTGCTGTATATTACAACTATCAACAAGGTAGAGCTTGAAACTTTGAATTATATATGCTTACAGATATGTTTATATGAATATAATGATGCTCATATATAAGGATGTGTATTATGTGTGCTTATATGAACCATAGTGATGCATATATATATATATATATATATATATACATATATATATAAAGTACCTGTTTCTTTAAATACCATCCCTGTTTATGTAGTGTTTTTTGTGGGTGATAAGCTTTATTGATTTGACTTATTAAGACAATACAAACTTTAAGACAGTCGGATGCATGAGGGATCTTACAGACTGTTACATATGACTATGTAAGCAGAAAACAGAACATGCTGGCCAAATAATAATGAACTGAATATACTAGCCAGGTAAACTGTAGGATAATACTCTGTGCCTGGATGTACAACACCTATCCAGCTGGAGATTAACTTTAAAAGTATTAGCAGTTGGTGTATTGCATTATGGCTAACTCATACAGACATATCATACCTGGCCCCATCCTGTTAGTATCTACAGTATCTGACAAACATCAGAAATTATGGGAGGTCCAGGGCCACTGTCCTCTACTTTAAGCCTACAAGAAATAGAGATCACATATGCAAAGCAAACAGGTCTTCATTGTCAGCGAAGATACTATCATTTACTGATATTATACCATGTCATCTGTGAGGCAGGATTCCTACAACTCAGTAACAAGCTCTCCAACACTTGCCCCTAAATGCACCATGAGAGAAGACCATTATAGTAGTGTAGTTGTGCCTATTCAGCCGATTCCTTCTTAGGTTTCAAAACAGAAGGAAGGGAGTCAAGTGGGCAGTATATTTAAAGAGGGTATTTGTCACAGTGTGTGATATTCTGGCCCAGATGGCAACTTGAGCCATGGAGGAAGTACACCTCCCCAGGAGGAGTTATCTGGGACCACCATTTACACAGTAGGAGTCTTTTAACCTGCATATTGAGTGTCAGAGGTAGTTTCAACTCAGAGAGGCAAAGGTGAGGGGCCGGGGTCCAGAGTCCTAATAACAGCAACTCAGGGGACTGAGGCACAGGCTTCCTAAGTATTTGGGACCCCATCTCACAGGTAGCCTTCCATGGGGGCTGAATCAGTCTGCAGGACCAAAGTATATGGATCAGGTCACCTGGGAGTTCCTGGCACCTCCAACACAGGTCAGACTGAGCCAGTTTTGCCTTGGCGAGGACTACAGGAGTCCTGTACCAGGAGTGAATTATCTTGTTCTGTATTAGTTGGATACTGGTGTCAGGATATGCCTCATGAGCTAGTTTTAGACAAGACTTCCACCCAGGTTCCAATAAGGACATGCAGAGCATTCTTACATTTATGCTTGGATTCCTCTGCTTGGGATGGGATGGTACTCGAATGGCACATATATCCTGCTTGACTGTCCTCTTTCTAGAGCCAGCCATGACTCTACCTGGGAGATTTCTTGCTTTTGGTGCTGCTTATGCTGGTACATAAAGAAGGCATTCTTATTTGAAGGAATCACCAGAAGTCTTTGAGAGAGATCCCTAAGTGATCTGCAGGCCTCAAAGGAATTAAGGGTATCTGTACTAGGAATGAACATATCTCAAAGCAATGAGATACCACCACATTCCTATGAGGGCCAAGCAATTGGTTGTTTATTGATGGTAATCTCATTATTGCCCCATAGTGGGGTAAGTCTTAGGGAGATTTGGAGGCACTCAACTTCTTATGTACCTTGGTCCAATATTCCAGAGGGACCTATAGTAGGATGAGCAGAGTGCCCTTAAAGGGATGGTTAAATAACAATAGTACCAAGTGAGTATGTTGACATACCTCTCTCCATATCCAGCCACTGGGGAGCATTGTATTCAGAGAAAGAACCATTTTAATGTCTGTGCCAGCTGAAAGGCCCATTTATACCCCTCTAACCACGGAAGACCCCAGCCCCTTCCGACCAATGAGCCCTGAGCTTATTTCTACTGTACCCTAGGTTTCTTACCCTCCCACAAAATGATCCCAGCAGGCAGTCTAACTTGGTAAACCAGTAATAAGGTATTTTCAGAGGAATGTGGGAGAGAAGATACAGAATTTTTGGTGCTGTGACCATTTTAATTGCTGATATTTTACCTACAAGCGACAGTTGAAGAGATTTCCATCTGTCCAGTTCTGTACGAATGGATGCAAAAAGTGGTTTCATATTCAGGTCCCAGATTTTATGCAGATTAGTAGAGATAGTAATGCCAAGTAAGTAATCCCTCTGGGGCCCATCGGAGCCCATGCTGAGTAACCATTTGAGAGGTACACTTAGAGTTTAAAGGCAGAACCTCCATCTTGAACTGGTTAATCTTGAGCCCTGAAAATGTGGGAAATCTGACAAGGTGGACAGTAGGGGAGGGGGGAGGGAGGGAGGTGACGATATTGGCTATAGGGAGCAACAGGTCATCTGCATACATAAGAGTAGGGTATGCCCTTGTTCCCACCTGGACTCCGGAGATTAGAGGATTTTGCCTAATAGCGGCCACCAGGGGTTCAACTGCCAATACAAAAGTAATGGGAAAGCAGGCAACCCTGAAGGTACCCCTACCCAGTATGAATGGAGACAGCATTGCACTGATGAGTATCCGTGCAGCTGGTGATGAATAGATTGCCCCAATCCAGGCCCGAATCCCACCCCAAGCCCATAGTGCAAAGTACTTGTTGGACATAGTCCACTCCAGGGAATCAAAGGCCTTTTGAAATCTATTGCAGTGGCAGCAGTGGGGAAGATAATGTTTGGTCCTTATGGATTAAATTTACCAATGATCTAATATGATCCACACTGAAGCGGCCCTTAACAAAGCCTACTTAGGATGGATGGCTCAAACTGGGAAGGAGATGATGAAGTCTATTAGCTAGTATCTTAGCTAGCACCTTGCTATCAGCATTCAGCAGTGAAATAGGGTGGTAGCTGGATACTTTAAGAGGTCTTTACCTTTTTGGTAGGATTGTAATAGTCGCCTCCTTAAGGGATGAAGGGAGAGACCCTGTTTGCAATGACTTAGTAAATACTTGTTGCAAGAATGGAAAGATTATGGGATGCAACCTTTGCCACACTTCGATAGAAACTGTCTCCTCCTGGGGCCTTTCCTTTTTTTAAGGGAGGACGGGTGACAACCACCTCCTGGGTTGAGATCGGGGCATTTAGGGCATTAGCCTGGGCTTCTGAGATTTTGGGAAGATGTAGGGACTCCAGAAATGGGCGGACCCCTGGGGTCTGGGGCTCTGGAGCATTTATATGACGAGGAGTAAAATCCATCATTATTTAGAAACATATAGAAACATAGAATTCGATGGCAGATAAGGACTGCTTGGCCCACCCAGTCTGCCCATTTCCGAAGCCATTCCATGCATCCATAACCCTCTCTTTGAAAAATACTTCCTTAAATTACCTCTGAGCTGCCCCTATCTTCAAATTGTGCCCCTTGTTCTTGCACACCTCTTTTTGAAAGATGCTACCCTCTTGGACTTTGTTGATTCCCTTGAGGTACTTGAAAGTTTCTACTCATGTCCCCCTGTCCTCCTTTCCTCAAGGGTATACATATTAAGCTCCTTTAGTCTCTCCTCATATGTCTTCCGGTGCAGATCCTGCACAATTTTAGTTGATTAATATCTTTCACCAAGTTCTAGGTCCTACCCCTACATCCTCTAAAGCCATATATGCATTTTGGCTTGCTGATTTTGAGATGGTATGCCAGCAGTTTACCCCCTTTTCTCCCCCTTCCCAATATTTATGCTTGAGTCTAATGATCAAAATCTCTGCCTTTCTAGAGACCAGCTCATTCACTTGCATCTTCATAGAAGTGACCTTGTGACCTGCCTCTGATTTAAGGGAAGGGACACAAAAGGCCTTAAAAGCAAGCTCCACTTCTTGGGTTATCATTCAAACCCAGCAAATGTTGTTCCTCCTCTTTCGATACCGGCTTGCATACATTATTGCCCTTGTAGAGTAGCTTTGAATGCCTCCCATGTGGTACCTGCAGAGGTATCTCTATGAGGTTATGCTGGAAAATTCCATTGTTTCCTTTGAAGCCAAGGGGAAAAGTCTGGGTCATGAAGTAGGAGTGAGCCCAGCATCTATGCCTGGAGACTTAGGGAGAGGGGGGCCCCATGTGAAGGCAAGATGCACAGGGGCATGATCCAAGAAAACTAAGGGATGAATAAGGGTATTAACAGTGTTTCTAATAATAGTAGAAGAGGTGATCCAGAAGTCTATTCTACTAAGAGAGCTATGTACTGGGCAATGAAAGGTGTAGTCCTGCTGGGAGGGTGAAATCTTCTCCAGATGTTGGTAAGGCCAGATCTTGTTGTAGTTGAGCCACTGCCATTACAGCCCTGGGTGAGGCTCAGTATTGAGGGGATCTATCCAGGAAAGGATCCAGGGTGAGATTAAAATCGCCCTAATAAAATGGGGTGTCTTCAAAGCTATGGATCCCAGCACCTGGGCCAACTTGTGAAAGAAGGAGGCAATTCCTCATTGGGGCGAGCATGCTACTCCAGGATCAGAGGGCCCTCCCCAGTATCCATGAGTACCACCACCCATCTACCATCAGGGTCTCTCACTTGTCTCTACAATTTCTGTTGTAGTTGCTTGTGAAGCAGAATCACCACTCCTCTCTTTCTAGAGGAGGCCGAGGCATGAATGACCTGACCTACCCAAACCCTCTTCAATCTCTCAGGATCACCCCGTGTAGGTTTAGTCTCCTGCAGGAAGGCAACTCTTGTTCCCAGTCTCTTAAGGTGACCAAAACTTGTTTCCTCTTGTTTGGGGTGTTAAGTCCTCGGACGTTCCATGTCAGACAAGTGATATCACCTGTTAGTAATAGGGAGCAACTATTTAATTAAGAGATATATCAAGAACAACCAGCAGATAGGGGGCGAGGGCAGCCCAACCAAAAGAGGCAAATTTTCATAAAGCACCACCAGATATGGAGAGTAGGCAAAACCCATATACCCTGCCCCTACCAACTGACCTTATACTAACAAATAACAAAACATCTGTGTGGTTCTCTTGTGAAATAAACATACATAAACACATTAGCAAACTATAGACATTGTGCACAGTGTACCATGCAATTTGGAGATGTAGAGGTGTCTCTTTGGCTGCAGAGCCCAGCTGTAGGCTAGCCCCTATTCACAGGGCATTATCAAGTGGTATCCACCCTTTGTTAGCACTACAATGAGTGCAGGGGAGGTTCCCCCGAGGACTCGAGCAATCCAATAAGAAGGTTGAACCACATAGCTCATGGCAACCCCAGAGGGTTGAGAGAAACTGTTCCAGTGGTGAGGCTCAGAAGCTGGGGTAGTTAAAGTGGAACTACACATCACTTTTAATGAGGTGGGGGTTTGCAGGAAAGAAAGTGGGGAGAACTGCCCACCACTGGCGAGCCTAGGATTATTGCTGATGGGTGCCAACATGCTGTCACAACAAAAATCTTGGTGAAGTCAGGCTCATCTCACCAATGAAAAGTGGACTGTAAGCCACCCAAAGTGAGGGCTGGAAGACCTCATCTTGATAGAGAAAAAATAATAAAAAACATACCAGAGATGTACAGTCCTGTGCCACTCACTACTTAGGGCCTCACGTTAAACACATCCACATCAACCCATACCTACCAACGTGTTCTCACAACAAAAATCTTGGTGAGGTCAGGTTCATCACCCTATGAAGAGTGTACTGTAAGCCACCCAATGAGGGGGCTGGGAGATCTCTCCTTGATAAAAAATAATAATAAAAAAAAATACCAGAGGGCACAGGCCTGTGCCATTCACCACTTAGGGCCTCACGTAAAACACATCCTGGCTACCCATTCAGCACAGCAGTTTACGCATGCCGACAAATACTTTCATATTATGTGACACAGCTTCCAAGCGGACCTCACCTCTCACACACAAGTAAGCAAGGTAGAACCCACAAAAGTTCTGCTGTTTAATCAGATGGTACAAAAAGGCCTTCTTTGACATCTAGATGTGTCTGGACCTTTGATCAGGATGTCCACTGAGAGCTTGTTGGTAGGCCTTGTTGAATCCCTCCCGATATAGGAGTGAGGCATCCTCTCTGCCATATGGCAGTGCAAGTCAGGGTCAAGGTTGGGGTGAAAAGGGCTTGAAAGTTCCCTTACATGGGTAACATGGAGAAAGAGTAGCAGATGGGTCAGCCAAGGAGATTGTCTACTGATGATTAATTTAGACACCCCAAACTCACCCCATACCTACAACTCCCGAAGGATTAGAAGAACAGGAATAGAAAGAAAATAGAAGGGTGACTACTTATCTGACTATGCTGGTGGGTTTTCTCTGATCGATTGCCCTGAGATGTACAACGCTCAGGGCGGTCCACACTGAAGATGAGATCTCCGCCTGTAGGAGGCCTCCCTCATAGTCTTTGGTGGATGCTGCCCTCTGATGTCTGTAGCTCCACTCTGCAGCTGGTGAGGAGTTGCTGACGGGGACAGGTAGCTAGGCTGCAACATAGGAGTAGTCCTACCTTCCACGATCGAATCCACAATGCCTGAGTATTGATCTGGAGAGCTGGGGCTTATAGCTTCATATCTGTTAACAGGGTGGTAGGCCTATAATGGATCTGGAGCCACAGTGTCCATGCCAGTGGCCTCCTCTGTGTCATCTTGCCCTCTCTCTGAAGGATGCTGCCAGCGTGTGCTGTTTGAGGATTGCCTCTTTTGGTGTGCTTTTGGGGAAGTTCCCAGTGTTGCTCCCTGGTCTTGCCAAACTGCAGGCCTGCTCACTGATGGAGATGGGCAGCAATCAACTCCCTTGGTAGCAGTTTTTGCTGAAGGGGCTCCGGGGTAGTGGTGGTGAATTCTTGTGGCCAGTTGAGCCATAAAAACCCATGAGTGCATCAGGAGATTCAAAACTGTTTGGGACCCCATTATGCATAACCCACATCGTGGCTGGGTAATGCAAGGAAAAGGACAGATCAATACTGTGCATTTTATGCCTTGCCTCGGAGTATGCTCAGCGCTTGTCCGACAGATCCTTGGAGAAGTCCTGAAAGATGTGGATCCTGTTCGATCTCCACACTACATGCTGTAACTCACAAGCTCTAGTTAGGACCTTCTCTTTGTCCCAAAAGTCAATAAATCAAACTATGATAGGTCATGTTCTGTCCTGGGCCCTGCGACATGGGGCTAAAGTGTGGGTGTGCATTCCAACTGGAGCGGTATCAATGGGTCCAACTGCAGCATTTCAGCAATGGCTAATTGTAGAAATCCTTGGTATCTTTGCCTTCTACATGCTCTGGGAAGCCAGGAAATGAAGATTATTATGGTGACCTTGATTCGAGGTCATCCATCTTACTGCTGCAGCATCTGTATGGTTTGTTGTTGATCTCTTAATTCTGCCCTTAAGTCCTGAACACTCCCTCCATCACCGAGACCAGCTGTTTGGTATGCAGCATCCTGGCTTCTAAATTTTGAACCACTTGGGTATTTCAATTAGTTGCCACAGTGACTTGTGCCGTCTGGGCCATAAGTTGGCTGAACATCGCCTCAGCTGACAGTTGCTCCAGGTTTGTGGCAAGCAGCCTTCAACCATAGTTCAGGCCTACCTCATCCAGGAGGATCTTCAGCAAAATAGTGATTTCCACACAGCAAATGAAGGCTTTTTGTATCAATGAAGCTAAATTAGTGCAGCTTGAGTATTACCCTACAAGTTACAGTAGAGTGAGGTTATAATACCAGCTGGTGAAAAAGGATTTGAAAGGATATTTCCTCTGGGTTGTGGAACTGATCTTTAAGCTGCCATCCTATTTAGCACCCCTCTGTGTAGTGCTTTTAGAAGTAATGGACCTCTCCCTGATGATGTACTGCTAGTACTAAACCGGTCGGGACTTTGTGTTGCTTATCCTGATTCAGGCTGATTGTAGCATCTGCTTTTGTATATAATAAATTTATGCCCTGTGTGACACCAACTGGAGGTGTGCTGATTTTGTAGTACACAATTGAGACTTTATTTCATGCACCCTCCTCTAGCAGTGGAGCTGGTTCTTTTTTTTCTAGTTGTACTTTCAAACGTGCTCACTGGCGGCTTGGTAGTTGGGTGTTTCTTTTGCAGACTGCAACGTTTTTTTTGAATTACCTGGACTGAGTGCTTAAGTTTTGAATAGGCCTGGAAGTGTGGTAACAGTGGGCATCTGACTGTGAGATTGTTTATTATCTTTTGATCTCCAATGACTATCCATCATCTGTTTCAACTGCAGGTTAGTTCGTAAGCATTATATCCATTTTGGGAATGACCTCAAGTGCTCTCGGGACATTCACCTGGGTAATTCAACAGGATCTTTTGCAACATATGTTTTACAGCAGCTGCTGAAACAGTTTGTTTCATGACATGAACACTGTGCTAAATCAAACAAGCATTGAGAATATTACCAACAAAATTACACCAGAGACATTGGAAATCAAAAAGGCATTTCTGGACTTAGAGAACTATCCTTAGGGACGTAGACACTACTGGAAAAACACATTGGAAGCGTATATCCAGTGAGTCGCTCCCTAGAGGCCTTAGAGTTATAAACAAACCTGGATACGGCTGGGATAGAGGACCTTTGTTACTGATTGGCAAAAATTCACTTCAACCTATGCGAGATGCACTGATTAATACTGTTATCAGGGATTACGATGCTCAAAAGGATGAGGTGATATTTGATATCAGAAAAAGAAGGAAACTATCTTTTGATTTAAAGATCATCCAGATTATATTAATCTTGAGAAAAAACTAAAGGATAACATACAGAGGGAGGAAAATAAAATAAGAAAAATCAAGTTGATGAAATTTGAAAGGGATAGACTTGATTATTTGAATAACAGGGTTTGAGACTGGAATAAGAATAAATCCAAATATCACAAACAAAATGGTGGCAATAATGGTAGGAGAAGGGAGGAACCACTCTAGAAGCCCAACCCAAGTCCATACTACAGAATAGGAGTGATTCATCTAGCTACAATACTTCTGCTAGTGAATCCAAGCAGCAGAGATTTTCTGAGGGGACTCAGACCACCTGGATATCACAGTGTCAGTTCAATTTCGGAGCCAATTTTGGAGCAAAGAGTTTTGAAGGGCAAACATCAGGTCTTGGTGCCAATTCCAACGGAGCAAACCCACAAGGAGGGTGGAAGGAAACATGGAAACCAAAACAAGAGGCAGAAAGGAAAGAACATCCAAGAACATTGTAATTAACATGTCTGATGTTATACTGAATGAGAACCAACTTTCAGTCCTGCAAAAGATTATCATTTGTTCCTACACAAGATTCTAAACAATTTGAACTTTATTTGGATCTTCATCATTTTACAAGAAATTTAAACTTAAAGGTGTTCTTTAATGAATCGACCATGTGTTTGGGACAAGCGGGTATTGATGTTAACTCTCAAGATATACACTACCGGTCAAAAGTTTTAGAACACCTCATTTTTCCAGTTTTTATTGAAATTTATGCAGGTTAATGTCTCAATGTACTCTGAAATTAAAGCATAGAACAAATAAACAATTGGAGATGAAAAAAGAAATCAAAGAATCATTTTGTTTAACAAAATTTAATCTAAATTTTGACTCATCAAAGTAGCCACCTTTGCAGATATACTGTAACATGAACACACTCGTGGCATTCTTCCTACAATGGACATCAAATATTGTTCGGGAAGTTCTTACCAACACTGTTGCAGAAGTTCCCAAATGTGTTGCACTTGTAGGTTGCTTTGCTTTCACCCTTCTGTCCAGTTCATCCCAAACCAGCTCTATGGGGTTTAAGTCTGGAGACTGTGCTGGCCATTCCATGATTTGAAGCCTACCGTCTTGTTCTTTTCCTCAAGGTAGTTCTGACATAGCCTGGAGGTATGTTTTGGGTCATTATCTTGTTGTAGGATGAACCCCTGACCAACTAGGTGTGAACCAGAGGGTATTGCATGGCGCTGCAAAATGCTGTGGTAGCCTTTTGGTTCAGGGTGCCAGTCACTCTGTGCTGTTGTCCTGTGAGCCGCCTATCACGCAAGCTGTTGACTCTCAGAAACTTGTCTTCTGACTCTGTTGTGGCTTTGGGTCTGCCAGACCTCTTCCTGTCAGAGTTTCCTCCAGTTTCCAAGTGCCTTTTGACGGTGTAGGAAACTGTACTCACTGACACCTTTTGGCTTTCTTTGCAATTTCTCTACAGCAGTTTTTGCTAACCTAAACTTTTTTTAACCTCTAGCAGTTTACCGCTTTACCTTTGTACCATTTCAGGTTATTCACCGGACTTGAATTGCTTAAATTTCAATAAAAACTGGAAAAATGGGGGTGTTCTAAAACTTTTGACCAGTAGTGTATCACCGGCTACATCTGAGGTAAGGAAATTTAAAACTCATTCCCTTTTATGCCTCCATATAACGATGCGGTTTATAAGTATTTGAAGCTACCTGTGAGAGACAATTTGGACCCTCCTTGATAGGGACACTCCAACCTGATTATGTTAATATCTCAGCAGCTGAAGCAGAAGCTCTTAGAAGTCTGGAATCTAACATTGATCTGACTATTAAACCTGCTGATAAAGGTGTATCAGTGGTAGTGATAAACACATGTAAGTATATTGCTGAAGTGAAAAGACTGTCAAGTGATGTGGCATTCTACCAGCCACTGACTTTAGATCCCACAGAACGCTTTAAGCAGGAAATTGATGTATTTTTGTTTGAATCTGAATGTGAGGGTTTAATTGACCATGGGGAAATGTTGTATTTAACTATAGCAAATCCAATTAGAGCCAGTATTTACGTAATACTGAAAGTACATAAAAATCTGCAGGATCCCCTGGGCGTCCCATGTGGCTAGTATAGGCTCCTTGGTTGAACCATTGTCCAAGTATGTGGATTTCCACATTAAAATTATGTTACTGCCCTGCCATCATATGAGGGACACAGGTCAGTTTTGGAGATCCTTGACAATATGCAGATTGAATCTGATTGGCATCTCATTTAATGGATATCACCTCACTATACACCAATATACCCCATGAAGGTGGCCTACAGGCATTGGATTATTGGTGGACTCTAGATGCTAACATAGATCATGGTAAAAGAATTTTCTTTTGTAATGTGCTGAACAGGTTTTCACTAAAAACTTTTCCTCTTTCAAGACTCATTCTACTACAAATTAAGCAGACGGCAATGGTACTACTTTTGCACCAAATTATGCCCATCTTCATTAGGGTAAGTGGAAAAATTAATGATTTATGACAGCTAGAAGAACTCCATTTTATGATAAGATTGATATTTGGCACCGCTATATTGATTATATCTTTATGGTGTGGCATGGCACACTCGAGGAATTACAAGCATTTATTGGATATCTGGAAATAAGTGATGAAAATTTAACATTTTCAGTGCAGCATGATCTCCATTCAGTCTCCTTCCTGGATGTTAGTGTTTTTAAAGAAGAAGATGGTTGTCTTGAAATCAAACTTTTAGAAAGGAGACCTATAGGGACTCCTTACTGCTAGCCTCAAGTTGCCACCAACACCATATGATAGCAAATATACCCAAGGCTCAAATGCTATGAGTAAGATGTAATTGCAGTAGTGATGTACATTTTCTTACTTTTGGTATGGATCTTTGTGAAAGGTTTCTAGAGAGGGGTTATGCTTATCGATCCATGCAGGAAGCCTTTAGAGAGGTAGTATATACTGAGAGATCAGATCTCTTAAAACACAAAGTGACTAAACAGAAAGATCCCAGAATGAATTTTATAACAACTTACACCAGACACACAAAAGAAATAGAGAATATTATTAATGCCAACTGGAACATTTTGCAAGGAGATCCAATGCTAGCAGAGGTCACTCAGTTCAGACCTAGAATGGTGTATAAAAGAGGGCCTAACCTGTAGGATAAGCTAGTACATAGCTATACAGGGCTCCCTGTGGTGAGTGTAAAAATAATAAGGCCTCCCCTCATTAAAGGCATGCACAGCTGTGAGAATTGTAAATTCTGTAGCTCAGTATTAAAGTGCAGTACCTTTGCCAGCTGCAATAGTGGTAAGTCCTATGAGATTAGGGACTTTATTACATGCAGCACTGAGAATGTAGTCTACCTAACAACATGTCAATGTGGTGCTTTCTATGTAGGTAAGATGACTAGAGCGCTTAAAGTACATGGGTGAACATCTTCAGCTCTGTAGCCACACAATGACACCAGAAGTGCACTTGCTATTCATTGTAGTAGAACAGGATCTACAACCAAGAACATATTTTTTAAATTTTGTGGTCCGGAAGTTGTTAAACTTGGACCAAGAGGAGGTAATCTGGATGCCAAATTGAAATATAGAGAATCATATTGGATTTGCACTTTGGGAGCCCTTATGGCTCCAGGATTGAATGATAGAATTGATCTACCACCTTGTATAAAAAGGAAGTAATTGTAATACCAATTTTTTTGTGTTTTATTGCCTACATTATGTGATTTCATTTCTCTTTCCCTCACCCGCCCTTTATAGAGATACATTTTATCTCATAATTATTTAACATTAACCTAATGGTTTGCAGGTATTTGGATACATATCTAGTATGCAGTTTTGTATTATCGTTATATTTAGATGTGCTTGTTATTTATATATATATATAGATATATATATATATTTCCTCTGTTTATATATTTGTTTCTTATTTCTTTTCCATATGTTTAATTGATCTAAATTTACCCACTGTGACATGGAGCACTGCAATGAGTGTCTTGATGCTGGAGCTGCTCTCTAGACTAGTACAGTACTTTTTATCCAATGTCATAATTGAATTTAAGCATGTTCAGCTGCTGTTTTAACACTTAATATCTTTAGGTGATTGCTGTATATTACAACTATCAACAAGGTAGCGCTTTGAAACTTTGAATTATATATGCTTACAGATATGTTTATATGAATATAATGATGCACATATATAAGGATTTGTATTATGTGTGCTTATATGAACCATAGTGATGCATAGATGTATATATACATAAAAACTACCTGTTGCCTTAAATACCAACCCTATTTAAGTAGTACCTTTAGAAGTAATGGACTACCCCCTGATGATGTACTGCTAGTACGAAACCAGTCAGGTCTTTGTGTTGCTTATCCTGATTCAGACTGATTGTTGTGTCTGCTTTTTATATCTAATAAATTTATGCCTTATGTGACACCAAGTGGAGGTATGCTGATTTTGTGGTACACAATTCAGACTTTATTTTGTGCACCCTCCTCTAGCAGTGGAGTTGTTTTTTTTTTGCTTGTTTTTAGAGTGCATAGTGCAGTATGTAATCATGGACTATTAGGTATCAAATCTTTCACTGTTTAGTCAGACAGACCTAACAATAACAAACTCAAGAGAACATCTGTTTTTGGAGACTAGGGATGGAAGCACCACAGTAGAAACTTGTAGTGAATGAGGTGGAACTGGTGGAAGCAGATATTTGGGGCAAAGCACTTGCAGTGGTGATGGGGGAAATGGTGGTACTATCCACAGTGCTAATAGTAGCAGACTGGACAACTATATAACATGTGGTGACAGCAACAACCATGGTCATGACAGCAATAGTAGTGGAGATGGTGATGGTGGTAGCTGGTATGACAGGAAGATCATCTGATGCCTAGGCTGAGGAGCCTGGGGGAACCGGTGGAGGATTGGTCTGGCAGTGGGATGTGGGCACTGGTTCCTGGAGTCTCCATCACCTTTTGGTCCTCCAGGGGTTTTCTGTGTTGGTTCCCCCTAGGGTGCAGACATGCAATGACGTAAGCACACCTATGTGCAGATGCCCGCCACCACGCCAACCCATAATATTTGGCATTACTCCCTGCAGGGTCCCTGATCTCCATCAGGGGCTGCTGGGGAGAGAGGCATGGCCATGATTCCACCCTGGGAGGGAAGAGCAGTCCTCT
Organism: Neoceratodus forsteri; assembly: GCA_016271365.2. NCBI lineage: Eukaryota > Metazoa > Chordata > Ceratodontiformes > Ceratodontidae > Neoceratodus > Neoceratodus forsteri. The sequence continues at coordinate 564,696,421 of CM057458.1, forward strand.
GATCCTTGATCCCTCCCTTCCCTGCTGAACTTTGATGATCTGAGTCCATTCCTGAACCTGGGTACACCAGCATTGTGCAAGGTGTGGCATCCAGTGCCTCTAACCTCAGTGCCACCAGGATGGTCATCTTAGGGGCTTTGTGTTTTACTATTCATTAAGACTTTTCTACTGATATATACATTGTTCGATAACTCCAAAGATTGACTGACAGCTTGTTAAAGTTACAATGTTATCTTAAGGGAATTGTAAATTTTTAATTTTTGTTTTATATGGCCCTAAATTTTATTTGTGGAGAGTTATGTGTTACTGTTGTAGTAACCATTAAGACCTTTATTTTATATATAGATTGTCCAATAACTGCATATGTTGACAGAGTTATGGCTTTTCAAGTTGAAATGGGGGAATAAAATAAGTCCAAATAATTTTTCATTTTCCAAGGATCTTTTCTTGTGAGGTTGTGTCATTCATACAAGAAAAGATTTCTTCATACATAAAAGAATTGAAAAAATCTAAGTCAAAATTGTTTTTCAAATGAAGGGATCTTTTTCATGAGGCTGTGTCATTCATGTGAAAGATTCCTTCATATAAAAAAGAATCTGAAAAAAACTGTGTCCAAATTCTTCTTTTAGATGAAAAGGAATCTTTTCATGTATGGCTCTTATTCTTTGTCATATGGTCATACAAAAAAAATTAAATTGTGAAAAAACACATTTCTAAAAAATTAACTGCAAAATCCACCTTAAGGGGTCCTGATTAGCAAGATACATATGCTGGTGCCTTTGCAGGATATCTTTTAAAACTTTTCAAAAAATGTTTTTGAAAAAATGGAAACAAGATGGTGGTCATATGAAAAAAAATTTCTTTTCACAAAGAAGATTACCCCATAAAAACAGAATATATTTTCATATGGGCCAAATTCTTTTTTTTTTTTTGTATGAAAGAGCTATCAAAAACTACTGTGCATGCTCAGAACTGAGATTTCAAATCCTTATAACTCTGGAATGGATTAATATTTTTCATTAAACCAGCGAAATGCACCACTGAGCCCAAGCCCTCTCTACCCTAAAACTTTCAGAGCAAAATTCAAGCCATCTGGGTGCTAGGCAATGAAAAACACAGCAAAATCCACATTTATTTCACTTTTTCACTATTCAGATCTAGGAGTCCACACCTTTGACCAGAACAAAACGTGGCATGTCAAGATGCCTTGCACGAGACTGCAAATGTAAAATTTCATGCAAATCTGTTGAATGGTGGCAAAGCTATTGAAGTGCAAAATTAGGGATTTAACATTAAAGAGCTCATTCAACCTAACTATAGTGGTGCTACACACCACTTAATATATGGATTGGGTGCTTGCTGTCAGTTGCTCACCCTTGTTGCCCAGGACACTGCTGGCTGGAAATGGTTGTGGGAAAGGTGCTGCCTGCTGCAGTTGCTGCTGGGCCGTGGGGGAATCCCTCATGTTGTACTGCTTCATTGGGGCTGGTAATTGGGGCAGATCACTGAACTCTTGCTCCTCAAAAAACAGTTGATGTGGGATCATATGCCCAATCCTCTCAGCTTGAGGCAGCAGTGGAAGAAGGACCTCAAGACTATCTGTTGGAACACAACAGGTAATTGTTTTGTTACTTTCCAGCCAGTCAGTCCTCTGCATCAACTTCTGTCTGCAGACTGCCCTGAACTGCCACCTGGGTGCTCCTATTTCCAATCCAAAGCCATGTCAAGAATGCTGCATGGTGTCTCTGATAATGGCCATGGTGTTCCATACTAACCATAAGTTGACTTTTCAAATCTGACCTCACACCAGACAACAGAGATTGTACATTCTCTGCTTGCTGCCAGGCTGGAAGCTTCCACCTGCAAAAGGGGATCATATACTATATGCACAGGAGACAGACAGAGATAAGGGAAGAAAAAATGTATACAAACAGGCCATGTGGTCAGCCAAATTACGTAAGTACCCATTTTTGGTGTCCCCACACTCCATACATGGGTATAAAAAATACAGTATTACCTTCTGGACTGCCCAGGGGCACAGAAGGGGCATGCTGAGGAAAAACTGAGGCACTACAAAGATACTAGCTAATACATAATGTAAGTGTGGCCTAGGACTACATATAAATAGTGAACTAAAAGAGTCCATAATTATGTAAGGGTAACCATTGAGGTGTGCAAACACATAAATTATTAATCAAATATTTATTGAGTAAACCAAGGTATTTGGACAGTTCATTGTATTTGGGTATTCCACCATAATGTATGCATTTATAAAAAAAATGCTGCAGACTTGAAAAAACACCCTAACAGACAAATGAAATGCTTGCTGCTCAGAACAGGTTGAACATTAATACATTTTGAAACAGTGTATACTGATGCAGAGTTGCATAGTACAGTATGTATTCATGGACTATTAGGGATCAAATCTTTCATTGTTCAGTCAGACAGACCTACCAAAAATAAACTGAAGAGAACATCTGTTTTGGAGACTAGGATGGAAGCACCACAGCAGCGAAACTTGTAGTGAAGCTGGTGGAACTGGTGGAAGCAGATATTTGGGGCAAAAGTGCTTGCAGTGGTGATGGTGGAAATAATGGTACTATCCACAGTACTATTAATAGTAGACTGGACAACTATATTACATGTAGGCAGCAACAGCCATGGTCATCACAGCAATAGTAGTGGAGGTGGTGATTGTGGTAGCTGGCGCACAGGAAGATTAGCAGATGCCTAGGCTGGCACTTGAACAGGAACAGTGGTGGTATCACTGAAAACAGTAATGCTGCAACAAAGCAGCAACAGGTCTGCTGGGGTATAGATAAAGCAGGACAGCAAACACATGTGGAACTTTGGCCACAATCTGTGCCACTTACAGGTACACTTGACTACAGACATTTTTGCCAGGTGACTGACATTTTCTTTTGACAGATAAATTAGTGATTGCAAAAAGTGATCTTTTATTTATTCTAACTTACATAAAAGTAAAGCTTGCAATAGTCAGGCTCAGCTGACTCGTAAAATTAATCACTCAGTCACAGTGTGAAAATATCAAAGTATACACAGTGTAAGGAAAGCAGGTGCCAGGAGAAAAAAGTACCTTGAAAGATTTATAGCTGGATTTCATGCAATAGCTACAGAATAAATGGTACTAAAACAAAGCTGACAGGCTGCTACTGCTTCAGATATCCACAGCAAAAGATTGCCTCTTTTCACAGTAAATGTTTACCTTATTTTATGCACACAGACACTAAATCTGAGAAGAAAGAGAAGAAACAAAGGTGCATACAGACACTTAATCTGAGAAGAAAAAATTGCTACTTCTTATTTATATTTTTCAAGAGGCACCAGTAGATATTAGTTACTAGAAAAATACTTATATTTTTATTTTATACAACAGCTACAGAATAAGTGGTACCAAACAAAGCTGATAGGCACCTGGTTAAAACAAACTACCTAGTGCACACCCTCCCCCTACCCAAAATTGTCAAGTCAATAAATTGTTACAGTTTGCTTTCTACATTAAATGACTACTTACCTATTATATCCCAAAGGGAGGAGGCTCTTAGTTTTTCAAATCAGAGCTCTGCTGTGAAAGTAAGCTCAGCCACCAGACAGCAAGGTAGACATCCCATTGGCTGAGGCCCTATTCTAAAATCCATCTGCCAGAGCTGCTCCCTTTTAAAATCTGTGGCATCATCTTATTGGCTCACTTTCTGACTGGTGGCTAAGCTTTCTTTCACACCAGTGCTCTGATTTGAAAAGCTGGGACCCCACTCCCCTTTGGGATGTAATACATGAGTAGACATTTGGGGCAGAAAGCATATTGTAACATTCTATTGAGTTTGCACATTTTGAGGGGATGTGCACTGGGTCTTTTGTTTTAACTTATGTATGGCATAACCAGTAGCACCCCAATTAGAAAAGCAATTTAGAGATTGGGTTGAGCTGCTAATTTTGGATTTGACAGGCAGCTGGCACTACAGATGTCCACAGAAAAGCTAGCATTGTTTTGCACACAGACTAAATCTCATTGAGCAGCCTGGATTGGGCTGGAGAGACTACACAAGATCTCAAAGTCTCAATGAATACCATAGAGGAAGTAGGGAATTTAAACTAGGAGCGAGGGGTGGCAAGTGGGCAAGAGACATACAGAGACTACAGGTTGGGAACCATATGAGCACCCCCCATAACAGTGACAAAGGACAAATGGCAAGTACTCATTGGTGATGCTAGTAAAGGAGGGTAGGATGGGAGGGGGAAGGGTGGAAGGTGGTTACCCTAATGCTATTGCCTTGGGAAGAAACCTCTAGAGTTACAAGTGCTTATGGCAGAGGAGAGGTGAGCCTTGCAGCAATCACAGAAACATGGGCCACCCATCACAATGACTGGGACCTGTTTGTAGCAGGGTACAGGTTATTTTGTAGGGACAGGGTGATTAGAAAAGGAGGGGTGGCACTATATGTGAAGGAAGGATTGAAGTGTGTAAGGGAGAAAGGGAGGAGGGTAGATGGAGTCACTTTGGATGCAAATCCAGGATTCCAAGAATAGGATTCTCAGAATGGGAGGGTGTATAGGCCGCCATCTCAGATGGAAAGTTAGACATGGAACTAGTGGGCAGATCAGGAAGACCTGTGAGAAAGGTAGTGTGGTGATTGTGGGGGACTTCAACATGCCAGGAGTGGACTGAGAACCCCCAACAACCAGGAAAGAAGGGAGCAGGTACTGCTGAATATGCCCAGGACAGCTTCCTGCTGCAAATGGTCAGTGAACCAACCAGGTTACAGAATACCCTTGACCATGTGCTGGCAAATGGGGACTTTGTGAGAGAACTTTGGTGGAAGAACTGCTGTCAGGGAGTGACCACCACTCAGTATGGCTCACATTGGATATGAGGTAATGAAGGAGGGAATCTGGCACAAGAGTGCTGGACTTCAGGATGGCTGACTTTGGGAGGATGGGGAAGTGGTAAAAGTGTACCTGGTCAGAATTCAACCTAGTATGGACACTCAACCAGAGGTGGAGCCTCATTAAGCTGGGGATAGTGGAGGCAACCAAAACCTGCTGCAAGGCCCAGAGCTAGAAGGCTAGGGCTAAGAAACTAAGCTGGTTGGAGCAAGGAGGTCATGGAAAAGGTAAGGAGGAAAAGAACTGCCTTTAAAAGGTACAAGAAAACAGGGAGGGAGGACAGGGAGGAGTACTTGACAGAATCAGAGGAGGTGACATGGGCAGTAAGGGGAGCCAAGGCATCTATGGAGCTTAGGCTGGCACAAGGCTATTAAGAAGGGGAGAAAGACTTATTTAGGTACATCAGGGAGAAAAGGAGCTATAAGGACCATATAGTAAGGATTAGGAAGGAGGGCTGGGTGGAAGCAGGGTCTGATAAGGCAGAAGCACTAAATAATTACTTCTGCCAGTATTTACTAAGAAGAAGAGGGAGGTGACACCCAAGGGGAGAAATGGCAGAAACAAGGGTGACAGATGGGGAAATCATGGAGGGCAGAGTTTGGGAGGGTTTGAAGGCACTGAGGGTGGACAAGTCGCCAGGCCCAGATGGCATCCACCCCAGGGTACTGAAGGACTGGCAGAGGTCCTTGCAGGACCTTTGTAGACCTTTTAATGCCTCACTACACTCAGGGTGTGTGCACCTCAGGACTGGAGGATGGCTCATGTGGTGCTCCTCCACAAGAGTGGTCCCAAGGATGAACCAGGGAACTACAGACCAGTGAGCCTCACATCCATCATGGGTAAGCTAATGGAGACTATCCTGAAGGAGAGGCTGGTGGCTTTCCTAGAGGTCAAGGACTACAGGACAGCAGACAGCATGGCTTCATATGTTGCAGATCCTGCCAAACCAACCTGGTGGAGTTCTATGACTAGGTAACTAAGCAACTGGTCAGGGGCCATGCAGTGGATGTCCTGTATCTGGACTTCAGTAAGGCATTCAGCCCAATGCTGCATGGGAGGCTGGAAGTAAGTTAGAAGGCACAGGGGCGGGTGCAAAGCTGGTGAGATGGGTAGGGAACTGGTTTCAGGGAAGGCAACAAAGGGTGGTGGTGGGTGGAGAGCTCTCACACCCAAGGGTAGTGACGAGCAGTGTTCCACAGGGCTTGGTGCTGGGACCAGTGTTGTTTGAGATATTCATTGCAGACATATCATTGGACATCAAGAGCAAGATCAGTCTGTTTGCTGATGATACCAAGATAGGAGCCGTGGTGGACAACCTAGGGGATGGTAGGGGTTGCAGGATGATCTGGAAAAGCTTGAAACCTGGTAAGACAACTAGCAACTGGGGTTTAATTCCAAAAAGTGCAAGGTGCTGCATTTTGGGATGAAGAACCCAAGGAGGAGTTACCAGCTAGGGGAGTACAGCCAGCTCCAGACAGAGGAGAAGAAGGATCTGGGGGTGATCATTACAGGGTCAATGAACAACTCGGCACAATGTAGGAAGGCAGCTGCAAAGGCCAACAAAATGCTGGGTTGCATTGCAAGGGGTGTATCCTTGAGAAGGAAGGAGGTGATTCTGCCACTGTTTAGGTCATTAGTTAGGACCCACCTGAGTAATGCATAGTAGTATTGGCACCCATATCTGGAAGAGGACATTAAGTTACTGGAGGGGTGCAGTGCAGGGTGACAAAGATGATCAATGGGCTGGGGGACTTATCATAAGAGAGGAGGCTGAGGGAGCTGAACATGTACTCACTGGAGGAGAGAAGGGATGGGGACATGATTGAAACCCTTTAAGTACATGAAAAGAATAAACAAGACAGGTACAGAGGGGCTGTTCAAAGCAAGGGAGGGAGGGACACCAGGGCCATGATATGAGACTGGAGGGAGGAAGGTTCAGGAGGGAGATGAGGAGACACTTTTGCAGAGAGGGCGGTGGCTGGGTGGAATGCTACCTGCAGAAGTGGTATCCAGTAGAACAGTGGACTGCTTCAAAAGGGATGGGACAGGACAAGGGAGAGGGTCAATGAAGGGGAAGGGTGGAAGGGATGGGCAGTTGTAGAATAAGGGATGCTAGCTGCACATTCGAGTGAGACTTGATAGACCTCTACACCTTTATCTGCTGGCAAATTTCATATGTTTGTATATTAGTATTTATTGAATACTTCAAATACACCCTAATATTTGGGTATTCAGGTATTTATTGACTTCACATTGTATTTGAACAGCAGATCTGCATTTGATGAATACCTAGTAATCATATACTGCAAGGTTGTGTTTTTTGATGAAATATGATGACATCATAGACCTCAAGAACAAGGCTAGAAACACAGCTTTGCTGAACTTTATTACACACACTTTACTTTTTGTAGTATATAGCCACAAACAACCCCTTTCTCGTTCTTCTATTGACCAAAATGTTACTATTTTATGTAAGTAATTAATCCTGTACAACTGTCTCCATGATCTGAGCTTCTAGTGCCTTTTCCTGCATACTCTGCATTGCTGTATCTTGTATTCAACTGTTTTGTATGTTTTATTTATTTATTTATTTATTTATTTATTGAATTCTCAGATAACACTGGTGAGCTGAAAACTCTTTACATAGGTTCCATGTCACAGGAAAATTCTAACAAAAATAACAGGTTGCCAGGTGGTAGCAACTTCAACAATATTATAGTGGAATATGGTTACAACAGGACAAATCACAGCTGACATTAGGAACTAATCTGAACAAGCTAGGATGGCATTGTACAATGTATGCCACAGAACCAAAGCATATACAAATTTGGCAGACACTCATAGACAGTACTAAAATAAAAGAAGAGGAGAGATTCAGCCCAGGAGGCCTAGTCTAAAAGGTAAAAAAGGGAGGAAGGGGTAATGAAGGGGAAGATAGGGAGGGCATAAAAGGGGAAAAAGGAATGGGGGAATAGATAGAGTATGTATTTAATCCCGTGTTCCCCTGAAAAGGGACCTTGGTTCCAGTGGGTTACCCAGTCACCAAACTAAATAAATAAATAAAACAAAGAAACAAGTGATCTGTCTGAATTAATAGTTTACTTTTCCTATGTGTATTATTGTTCTCAGAGATATAGTTTTTACTATGAGAAGTCATTTCTGAAACAACAGTTGCAGCCATTTCTTCAATGTATTATTCAGAAATAGGAAAATCAAGTATTTTTAAATAGGCAGTGGAAAATGAATTGGTATGGAATCCTGAATCTGAAAGTTGCTCCATAGCAACAATATAATACAAAGAGAATAACAACTTTTGTGACCTTGGAAATGTGGAACAACAGCATTTTGAGTATATTAATTTCCATACATTGTAGACCTTAACCATAGACTGTAAGCACTGCATGTTGCTTCTAAACGTGTCACTGTGAGAAGAAATCACTGGGAATAGATCACAAGATACTTAATAGCTATCAGGTGAGAATATGATAGAGCCAGGGAGAGGTTTAAAGGAACAGGGCAAGATAGGGACTAGAACATCTGTCTGCCTACAGCTATGTTGATTAAGTGTGAAATGCTAAAGCACAGTAGTACTCTGAATTCTGGAAACTAAATGGCACAACATACAAAAGTACCGGAAGGGCCTCACAATTTCCTTGGCAAAATAAAAATACCTCAATCACAGTACTGTACAATGGTAAGCTAATCAACAACCTAAATAAGGTTCCAAACATTCTCAACACATTTCATTAATCTAAACTCCACACTATTGTTCATTTTGGATAATCCAATCCAAGCCCAACATGGTCATTATCTGTATCATGTGGAACCCACAAAGGACCCAAGCTCTCTAACAACAATCTGAATAGCTCTTTCAGAGCTGTCCATTCATATATCTCTGATGTCCATGTGTAAAAGCTGTACACAGGAACTGATGGCTCCTGGGCACCTCCGATATAATATTGCCATTACAAAATGTACAAAACCATATATCTGAATTAATCAGTTCAAGGGGTGCTTTGAGCCTAGGCACAGAATCTTTCCAGCCATAAACCTTTTGTGAGAGGTACAGTGCACCTTTTTTCCAGACTGGGAGTTAGCAGCCTAGTCTGTTTGAGAACTGCTTTTTCCACTTTAATTCATTTTATCTACTGGAGTGCAGGGATTGATCTGTTAATTAAGACAGATGAAGCCCGGCTTTGAACTTATCTACTCTGTATGTCTTTTTCTAGTATAATTTGAAATAAATAAAACAGGGTGGAGGCAGTCCAGAGGAGGGTAATCAAAATGGTGCAGGGGTTGGAAGGATGCCCTATGAGGAGAGACTGAGGTATCTCAACATGTACACTAGAAGTATAGAAGAGTGGCGGTGACATGATCCAGCATCTAGCATTACCTCACATGGGTGAACATGGTGTAGGAGGGAGCCTTTTCCAAATGAGGACAAGCTCCAGGACTCCATGTGATGATTGTCAGGAGGACTAAGCTGGAATAGAAAAGGTTGAGAAGAGGAGGAGAAGGAGACAGGTATCTGCAGGTGCAGCTGCCCAGAGGGATGGGAAAAAGATCCCAGGGATTGCTAGGGCAGCAGGAAAGAAGGGAAGCTGGATGTCATTGTCCACTTTGGGACAAATGACCTGGCTAGGGATGGGGCTAGAATAGTGGAGAGGGAGTTTAGGGAACTGGGAAGCATTCTTAGACAGGTAGCACACCTATTAGCATTTGTTGCCCATCTATGATGGGGAGGAGAGGTATTCCACATCAAGGCCTTCAACTCATGCTTGAAGGAATGGTGCAGAGAGAAGGGGTATGGCTGCTCTGGGATTAGAGGCCCATATGAGATTATAAGAACCTATACAGAGGTGATGGCCTGCATCTATCCAGGAGAGGAACCACAGTCCTCAGGACAGTTTAAATGTTTCTCCAATGAACATTTAAACTAGCCAAGGGGGTGGTGAAAGAAACAGGGAAGGCAGAAACTTCCCACAGGCTGAGATAGAGAGTAGAGATCCTTAGGGGAGAGAATCCACCCAAGGTGCATGTCAATCAAAGAAGCAGTATAATAGCAAAAGAGGAAGTGGGGATGAAGAAGTCAAAGAGAAGGGGAAAGGAGGGGCAGCAAAGGAACAAATTCTGGCCAGAGCTGGTATGCTTGCAGCAGAGCTGATGGAGGAACATGGCACAGTCTATCATGTTCAAGATGGCTACTGGAGTTCAGTGCACATGTGCAAGTCATTGAGCATTCTCAGAAAACTCCGACTGCCATGTTGGACACAGTGGACTGTGCTGTGTTATACCAGTCCACTTAAATAGTGTGGTGAATGCACAGTGATTGCCGTTCACTCCATTATTTAAAAGTCAGTCAGCATCTGGTTGAGCTCCCTTCTACTGTTCTCACAAGGGCAACAGCAGGGCTATTCCCACTGCAGCTGTAAAAAGGGGAGGACAAGCAAAGTTAACATGGTACACAGAGAACCATGACTGGGATGTTAACATACCAGGGCACACAACCTACAGGAGAGACAGGGAGTGTAGAAGAGGGGAGGAGTAGCTCTCTATGTAAGGGGAAGGGATAAAAGCAATGGAACGAAAGAGTAAACAGGTAGGGACAGGAGGCACTGTGGGTCATCTTAGAGACTGGAAATGGCACCACAATCCGCTCAGGGTTGTATATGAACCCCCATCTCAGGGGAGGGAATGGACAGGATATGATAGAAGGCATCCTTAGGATATGGCATAGAAAAGGGCGATACTTTGATGGGGACCTGAATATGCCTGATGTTAACTTGAGCACACCTTTGCTGCAGCCACATCCAAGAGCAGGACATTCTCAATGACCTACCAGGGGCATGCCTCAGACAGCTAGTGTTGGAACTCACTCAGGAGAGAGCAATCTTAGACCACCATTACTCTCAAATGAGGACAGTGAGAGGATCTAAGATCTAGAAGTGGGTAGCCATCTGGGGAACAAGTGACCACCAAACAGTGTGGTTCACTATAAACTCAGCTGCAGAGTCAAGCCATACAAAAGTAAGGGTACTGGACTTCAGGAAGGCTGACTTTGGCAAGATGGGAGAGTGCCTTATAAAAGCACTAGCAAACAGGCAAGAAGGAGGTAAAGCAACAATGGGAAACATCAAAACTGCCATCACAGAGACAACAAGCCTTTGTGTGAAGCAAATAAACAAATCAAAATGAAGAAAAAAGCCACTATGGTCCTCAAAAGAGGTGCATGGGAAGGTTAGGAGAAAAATGATATCATTTAGGAAGTATAAGGAAACACAGAAGGAGCAGGACGGAGAAATGTACCAGTTAAGGCAGAAGGAAGCAGGGAAGGCAGTCAGAATATCAAAGGCCCAAACTGAGGAAAAGATAACCAACTCAGGTTAAGAAGGGTGATAAAACCTTTTATAGGTACATTAGGACTAGAAAGACAAAGGGAGGGATAGTGAGTCTGAGTAGAATGGACGACGGGTGGGCAGAGAGAGACAGTGAAAAAGCAGAGGTACTGAACAAACACTTCTGCTCAGTATTCACAAAAGAGGAGGAGGGAGGTACCTAATCCAATTAACAGAAGCACTCTGGATGGGGCGGGCCAATCCCAGTCCATTCACAGAAGAAAGGGTTCTGAAAGAACTCCTAAAACTGAAGGTGGACAAAGCAATGGGGCCTGATGGGATTTACCCAGAATTCTAAAAGAATTAAGGAAGAACTAGTGACACCACTGACTACCATTTTAACAAATCATGGGAGGATGGTGTGGTACCTGTGTACTGGAGGAGGACAGATGTGATTCACCTTCACAAAGTGGGAGCAAAACAGATGCAGAAAACAACAGACCTGTCAGTTTAACCTCTGGTAGGGAAAGTGATGGAATCACTTCTGAAGGAAAGAATTGTTGAGTACCTAGAGGCCAGTGGGGGCACAGGACCCAAGACAGCATGGGTTCACAGTAGGGAAGGTCATGTCAGATGAATCTAATCGATTTCTTTGACTGGATGACCAAAGTAGTAGACCAGGGAGGGGCTGTGTATATGGTCTACCTGGACTTTAGCAAGGCATTTGACACAGTCCCACACAAAGACTAATAAACAAATTATGTAGCCTGGGAGTGGGTCCCAGGGTGGCAGCCTAGGTAAAACAATGGCTGAACAACAGGATACAGAAGGTAATAGTAAATGGAGTCCACTCTGAAGAAAGGGGGTTACTAGTGAGTTACCACAGGGTTCAGTACTGGTCCAGTCCTTTTAATGTCTTGATAATTGACATTGCAGAGGGTCTAGAAGGAAAAGTATGCCCTTTGCAGATGACACAAAGATCTGCAACAGGATTGTTACACAAGGAGATGTGGAAAGGATGAGAAGGGACTTGGCAAGGTTGGAGGAATGGTCAGAAGTATGGCAGCTTGCATTCAATGCAAAGAAGTGCAAAATAATGCACCTGAGAAACAAAACCCAGGGAAGAGTACACAATGGGGGTAGTAAACAATAACAAAATGGAAAGGGACTTGTGGGTAATCATATCAGATGATCTTAAGGTTGGCAAGCAATGTGAGAAGGGAGTAGGTAGGGGTGGGGATACTGGGATGTATAGGGAGAGGCATCACCAGCAGAAAACAGGAAGGTGTTATCCCTCTGTACAGACAACTGGTAAGACCCCATCTGGAGTACTGCATCCAGTTCTGGAGACCCCATCTCTGAAAGGACATAGATAGGATGGAGGCAGTCCAGAGGAGGGCAACTAAAATGGTGCAGGGTCTGCAAGAGAAGCCATCATGAGGAAAGACTAAAGGAGCTTAATATGTATACCTTTGAAGAAAGGAGGAGGAGGGGCACATGATAGAAACGTTTAAGTACCTCACTGGAATCAACAAAGTCCAAGAGGGGCAGCATCTTTCAGAAAAGAGATGTGCAAGAACAAGGGACACAATTTGAAGATAGAGGGGGAAGGCCAGGGGCAATGTGAGGAAGTATTTTTCACAGAGAGGGTGGTGGACACATGGAACAGCCTTGAGGTGGCTAGGGGTCTAAACTGTGGGAGAATTCAAGAATGCATGGTACAGACATAAGGCAATTCTTGTGGGGTAGGAAGAAATAGGCTGTTGGTTAACTGGAAGATCTACAGCTATCCATTAGGTAAAATGAGCAGACTAGGTGGGCCAAGCTGTCCTTATCTGCCATCAAAGTCTGTGTTTCTATGTTTCTAAAGTCCTAACAAAATCTGGAAGGCCATGTGTGCTAATGCTTGAAGTCTGGGAAATAAGATCCCAGACCTAGAGGCTATCATACCAGAGGCCAACCTGGATAGGTGTGGCCATTACCTAGTCATGGTGCTCTGACAACCATCATGACTGTGACATGAAATACCAGGATAAAGGCTGTTCATAAAGACAAGTGGGTAAGAAAAGAGGTGTGTGGTCATTTATGTGAAGGAAAGCATAAAGCAATGGGGATCACAGGGAATTGGTGGGGGGCAGGGTGTTGTGGGGTCACCCCAAGTCAAGAAATGGTGGCAGTATAGCACAATGGTTTAAGGATCTGAGCTGCAGACCTGATTTTGAATCCCACAGCCCCCACTTGCATACTGTATGACTCTGAGCAAGTCACTTAACTTCCTTGTGCTCCCAGGTCACACCTGTAAACAAGCTTTCAGCTTAGTGTGCCTCTCCTGGTAAAATAAAAAAAAAAAGAAATGGAGATACTATTTGGACAGGCATGATCTACAGGCCTCCGCACAGGGGAGGAGTTAGATAAGGAAATGTTAGTAGCAATTGGCAAAATGGCTGAATAGGGAGAGGAGTTATTGGTGAGGGACTTCATTGAGTCCCCAGCTGTGCCTTCAGCTAGAAGCAGGGACATCCTGAAATCCCTTCAGGGAATGTTCCTTGGGCAGCTAGTCAGTGAACCCATTCATGATGGAGCAATACTGCACATACTTCTTACAAGTAGGGACAGTATTACAGACATGAAGGTGGAAGCCATCTGGGGACCAGTGATCGTTGTACAGTGCTATTCAACATAACAGCAGTTGTGTAATCTAACCACACAATGGCAAGAGTCCTGGATTTCAGGAAGGCAGAAAAATGAGTCACATTCAGAAGATATATGGAGACCCAGAGAGGGAGAATAGGGAATGTATCAGGTAAAAGCGGAGGAGGCAGGGCGCGCCCATTGGCGCAGCTGTGGGTTTTCCGTTTATGACGGCCGGGCGGCCCGGATTTGGGAAATGGACCCGGTCGTCAGGAGGGCCAGGCCAGGGGAGAAGGATGGAGCATCCTACGGACTGCTCTCCCTCTCCGGGGAGGGTGAGGAAACATCTGGAGCACTGAGGACTCCTGGCGGAGGCCGAGATCTCACGCTGCCGACACTCAACATTTGGGAGGCGGGCTGATGCTGGTGTCATTGCACGTCCCCACCTCCGTGAAGGGAAAACATAAGAAAAACAGGTGGGCAAGGGCCACAGTCTTAATGAAGCCTCCCAGGAAGTCCTCGAGTGGCCACCATCACTGCAGGTCCCCTGACTAGACACAGTCTGGGCTACGGGAAGACCGTGGCTATGGGTCCCAGCCTCCGGGGTGTTGGGGTGACTGGGGACCCTGGCAGCCATAGATGGTGGCTGAGGATTCCAGGGGCCGTGACCAGGGCCGAGAAGTGACAGGAGGTCCTGCCAAAAAAAAACAGAGTGAAGTAGGGAAAGCAGTAAGGAGCACAAAGGTGCAAACTGAAGAGAGAATAGCTCAGGCAGTATAAAAGGGATAAGACATTTTTAGGTATGTTAACAAAAAAGGAAGACAAAGGGAGGGATTGCAAGGTTTTTGGGGGGCTAAAAAAGGAGTCCAAGAAAAGCCAAACATCTTGAACACATACTTCTGCTCAGTGTTCACAGTGGAAGGGAAGGAAGAGACTGTAAAAAGTGTCATTAACTTTTAATGGGAGGGAAGTGGACACCAGTCCTCTTTTTTTGAGGAGAGAGTCCAGAAAGCACTTGCTGTCCTGAAGGTGGAAAAAGCCATGGGGACAGATGGAATGCATCCAAGGGTGCAGAGGGAGCTCAGGGAGGTACTACCTGCACCATTATGCTAGACCTATTTAACAGATCACTGGAGACAGGCATGGTCCTGAAAGGTTGAAAAAGAGCAGATGTAGACTCACTCATAAAAGTGGTAGCAGGAAGAGGCGGGCAATTACAGGCCTGTCAGCCTGAAATCGGTGGTGGGTAAGTTAATGAAAACACTGCTAAAGGAAAAGATTGTGGAATATTTGGAATCCAGTGGGTTACATGATCCAAGGCAGCAGGGATTCACTGAGAGGAGGTCATGCAAACAAATCTGATGGGTTACTTTGACTGGGTGACTAAAGAGTTAGATCAGGGTGGGGTACTGTATGTGGCCTACCTGGATTTCAGCAAAGCTTTAGACAAAGTTCCAGAAAGGAGACTGGTAAGCAAATTGGATAGCTTAGGAGGGAACAAGGTGGTAACCTGAGTAAGAAACTGATTAGTGCATAAGGGACAGAGGGTAAAGGTTTATTTTTTGTTTAGTTGTTTAACCAGGTATAGCACACTAAGCTGAAAGCTTTTTACAGGAGCAACAGGAGGTTAAGTGACTTGCTCAAGGTCACAAGCATGCAAGTGGAAGCTGTGGGATTCAAATCCAGATCAGGTCTGCTGGATGTCACCAAATTTGCAGCTCAGAGCCTTAGACCACATGCGCTATACTGCCTCCTAAGGTAAACAGAGTTCAATCTGAGGAAGGGAGGGTGACATGGGAGCACCTCAGGATTCAGTGCTGAGGACTGGTCCTCTTCAAAGTCTTTAAAAGTGACATAGCAGAGGAGCTGGAAGGGACAGTCTGCCCTCTTTGCAGATGACAAGAGGATTTGCAATAAGGTGGACACTTTGGGGGCAGAAAGGATAGGCAGAGAACTGAAAAAAGTAAAGGGGTGGTCAAGGGTATGGCAGCTGGGTTTAATGCAAAAAGTGCAAAATAATGTACTTTGGCCATAGAAAACTGGGGGCTGAGTATAAAATGGGTGGAGTGATAATGACAATGACAAGCAGGAAAGAGATCTGGGATAATCATATCAGATAACCTAAAGGTGGCCAGGCAGACTCATAAAGCCCATATGGCTCTTATTGCAATTACCATGAAATTAATTATTTTACGTCATTGGACAGATGATACAACTCCTTTTATAATGAATAGCACAAAGAAATTCTAAACTTTCTGGTATTGGAAAAACATATAGCTACTATACGAATGTGCCCCAGCAGTTTAGGGACAGTTGGGAACCCTTTTATGCTTTGCTATCCTTACCTGTTGCATGTCCATGACAAGGGTTTTTATCCACATTTAGATTCATGGTCTCAGTAGGTTTTCCAGTCTTAACCTATTCGCTATGCCCCCAGCAAATGGACTGCAGAGTCTATGGAAGGGAGGGTGGAGTGGGACTTGTTTCCTGCTGTTTGTTTGTTCTTTTATTGTTTACTGCTGCAGTTTGGTTTGTCATAAGTGGTTGTATTTTATGCTAAAATCTCAATAAAGTATATTAAATGAAAGTGGCCAGGCAATGTGACAGGCAGTTAGGAAGGCTAGTGGGATACTGAGCTGCATGGAAGGTGTATCACCAGCAGAAAAAGGGAGACGGTCTTGCCACTATATAGATCACTGGTAAGACCCCTACCTTGAGTACTGTGTCCAGTTCTGGAGACCATATCTCAGGAAGGATATAGACAGAGTGGAGGCAGTCCAGAAAAGGGCTGCCAAAATGGTGCAGGGTCTGCATCAAAAAGCCCTATGAGGAGAGGGAGAGGATAAAGGAGCTCAATAAGTACACACTGGAGTAGAGGGGGATATGAGAAAGAACTTTAAATACCTCATGGGGCCTAATAAGGCACAGGAGAGGAATAGTTTTCAGAAAAACAGCTGTGCTAGAGCAAGGGATATGCTATGAAGCTGGGGGGGTAGATTCAGGAAAGATGTGAGGAAGTACTCTTTACACAGAAGAGTGGTGGATTCCTGGAACAGACTTTCAGTAAGGGTAGCGGGGAGAAAATGATAGTGGTCTTCAAAATTCCTAAGATAGGCACAAGGAAATTGTAGGGGTAAGGAATGAGGGAAGAGACAGTGCCATGGATGAACTGGTTCTGCAGCAAAACAAATTGGAACAAAAAAAAATGGCAGACTGAATAGGCCAAGCTGCCCTTATCTGCTGTCAGATTCTATATTTCTATGAAGCTGGGGAGGGAGTTCAACAGGGATGTGAGGAAATATTTTTTCACTGAAAGGGTGGTAGATTCATGGAACAACTGCCAGCTGAAGTTGTGGAGGCTAGAGTGATGGAGGGTTCAAGAATGGATGGTAAAACTGACTGGTATATCAGAACAGAGGCGGGGAGTGCCAGAAGCCAGATAGGGTCTGCAGAAGGAGAATAGGCAGGGAACATTTGGGTAGACTGGGTGTGCCAAGAGGTCCTTTTCTGCCAACAGATTCTATCTTTCTCTGTAGCCAGAGACCCAGGTCCCATGGAATGTGACATATTGCAACAGTCATGGTTGATTCTGTGAAGCTGTGAACCTGTTGCATCCATCATGGCTACTATACTTACTCTGCATTTTGTTCTTGTATTTTCCTTTGCAAAACTGTTATTTAATTTATTACACCTCACTACACTGTACTCCTTCCCTGGTACACATCTAGAAATGTGTTGCTATCAGTTCTGTATGTCTTTTCTAGTAAAACCTATGAAATAAATACAGTTTGGTCAGGACTGGTACTGTACTGCTGGAGTAGACATTTGGGGGAGACTGCATCCTGGAGTGGAATGTTCTGCTGCTTATCTTGTTTTGCTGTGTATTGCATAAGTAGGTTATATTTTGTATGATTCCTCTCTTTAACTTCCACTACCCATTTGGTGGCTGAAGTACTTAAATACTGTAAACCCATCTATGAATTTCACTGTGTTCAGATTTAGCCAGATTGCACCAATCAACCCCAGTACTGGGCTGATGAGTTCTCTAGTCTAAACTGCCACACAACCTTAGGAGGCTTTCATCTTACATCAAGAAGTTGACAATAGGCCAGCCAGGTGACACTGAGGGTTGAGGTGCTGGATGCCACACCTTATGCCACGCCGCGACCCGGGTCGGGACAGACTTGGGGAGATGGGGGTCGGCAGGGGAGGAGAGGATAGAGCATCCAGAGGACAGCCTCCTCTCCCTGGGGAGGATCCGGGACTGCCCGGTGCCCATGCGACCCCAGTGGAGACCGGGAATACAGCAGGGATCACTAGCCAGACAAAGCGAGGAGTAGCGGCAGACATCAGCAGGTAGCCTTGCTGACATCATGGCACGCTGCACTCCCAGGGAAAACATAACAGAAAAATCCCCGACCGGGATAGGCGACAACACATCTGTCCACCCAGCCATACTCCACCGCCGGTCATCCTCCATTGCTGGGCCAAGCCCAACCTGCCCCAATTAAGAGATAGAGCCCTGGGCAGATAAGGGTGACCCTACCTCTGTGGGGGGGGCTCAGAGGCGGAGGGGATAGCCAGGTTGGTGCCACGAATCTGGAGGCCTCTCGAGCATGGAGATACAGCAGGTGAAACAGAGGATGCCCGAGTGAGTAGGTGCAAAAATAAAGTTAAAAAAAAAGAAGTTAACATTAAAGGAATAATGCCTGACAGGATGGGTGTTA
The DNA here is from genome assembly GCA_016271365.2 of Neoceratodus forsteri. Taxonomy (NCBI): domain Eukaryota; kingdom Metazoa; phylum Chordata; order Ceratodontiformes; family Ceratodontidae; genus Neoceratodus; species Neoceratodus forsteri. The sequence continues at coordinate 564,715,019 of CM057458.1, forward strand.
TGCTGGGATTACATCCCACCTTGGGTGGTTGGGCCTGAGGCCACAGGCCTAGGGTGTCCAACACCAAAGAAGGGATGTTATCCCAGCATAACAGCAACCCTGAAGGGCATTATTCCTATTATACAATGGCTCAATTTAAATGAACAGAGAAAAATATTAAAACTTCCTTAAAACTCTTTTTTTCTGTCATATTTTGCAGCTGTAGGAATACTTATTAAAAAATAGTGCTAATTATTTGTGTCCAATAGGTGGAGCTGTTGTTTTGTTACTGAGTGTGTGGCTCTGCCTTAGGTTCAGCTGTCCAGCTGCTAGGCAGCATACAGGTACAGACTGAGTCTGTGTGGGGCATTCTTTTCAGTTACTTTTCTTCTCCTGGTAAAAAGATTTGGCAACTGTACTGGAAGAATTTCAATTGGACACAATGCATGATGTTAAGTCTGAGGGGGACTGTAGCCTATCTTCATTTCACAGACAGTGTTTTGACTGTTTACTGTTGAAACATTAAAAAAAGGTGAGACAATAAGATTTTTTTTTGTATGTTGCAACCAAGCATGGCTAGATGTGTTTTTTTTCCCTTCAGTTGTGAAGTCATACGGTCAACTGACTGTCTGATCCCACTCATCATCCAGAGTGCCATTGTGCCTTTGGTTCTCCTGGTACAGTTGTGTGTTTTGTACCTGGAGATAAAATAATACACACTCTTAGTATGTTTACGGTTGGTAGGGAGTGCTGATCAGAACGGGCGGAAGCACTGATCAGAATACAGGTTTTACTTTGGTTGGAAGTGGAAACAAGAGACGGCTGTGGATTTATTTATTTATTTATTTTACTTTAAATGCTGTCCTGCTTGTAATGGTACTAGAGCCAGGATATTATACTGGGATAACATCCTGGGTCCAGTCCTAGATAGACCAATCAGAGTCCAGCATTCTTTATTGCCATTGTATAATTTCATATATAGAATAATGTATGGATTGATGTGTATAATGAGAATTTTATACACACTTGAGGTGTGGGATGCTACATAAAATCATCCCACACTGAGGGTGTGTATAAAATTCAAGTTTTAGACTGTCCCATGCTTTGTTTCATATAATTGCTGGGATTCATGTTCTTACCTTCAAAAAAACAAAAACAAAAAACAATATAAACACTTGCCACAGTAATCAAGATTTATTCATGAGAATAAACTGAATACACTCATAGTTGGTGCTATGAAATATAAAAAATTGAAATGGTAAAACAATTGTGGCATGATTCACAAAAGGATGCCCCCAGCATCCCCAACTTGTGCACTGGCAAAATAGACGGGATGCCAATGCGCCAGTGCATCCCCAATGCACCAACACTTTGCAGATGCACTGTATGCTACCCATAATGATATGTGGTGCATCTGGAGGAGCTGTGAAGGGCGTGCCCATGCATATGGTGCCCTGTCCCATTGACAGCCCGACCAGGAGGTGCATCTCTGGGGCAAGTCTGGAGATGTGCCTCCTAGAGATAAGTCTACAACAAGTAAACTTAAGTTCCTTGCCAACAACAGGCAGGCTGCCGTACTGCAGACAGCAGCATTGCAGCCAGCCCACCCTGGCAGTCCAGTGTGCCCCACCCACATCCCTGTTATATTGTCACTCTCTGTGGTGAATATGTATAAATCAGAACCCCTCCCCACCTGCATCTACCTTCACATGCCACCTCTGCAGTGAATAAGATGCAATAACAGAACCCACCCTCCCCACCCCAAGCCGAACACACCAGTGTTACCAATCCATACACCCCAGGTGGTAGCCCAGCAGACCTCCCCCTCACCAAATCAGGCACTCCACCATGCTCCCCCCATCCCAGCATGTAGGGAAGTCAGCGGGCAGCTCAACCCCACCCCATACCTGCTGCAGTTGCCTGCTGACAGTGCTGTCTGTAAATGACAGCTATTGTACAACTATAAGCCCATTGGTGGACCCTGTCAACAAATGGGCTGCAGTGTTACTGAATGCTGTCATTCACAAAGTCATGAATGACAGAGTACAGCACCACTGCAAGGCCATTGGCTGACAGGGTCCACCAATGGGCTTACAGTTATACAATAGCTGTCATTTACAGACAGCACTGTCGAGTGGGCAGCTGTGGTGGTATCTTGAGGTGGGGTTGAGCTGCCCGCCAACCTTCCCATGCTGGGACAGGGAACTGGGGTGGGCATGGGGTGCCTGAGTGGGTGGGGGTGGGAATCTGCTGGGCTACTGGAGAGATGTAATTTGGTGTGCTGTGGCTAGTGCATTCAGGTCGAGGTGGGGTGTGAGGGTTCTGCCTCTACTACTGTGGCACCACAGGGGCGGCTTGCTAATGGGGGTGCAGATGGGGGAGGTTTGTGTGTGGTCAGCAAATGCTGCAGGGTGCAGCAGCATTATGGAGATATGGGTGGGGAGGGGTGGATGCGGTTGCATACCAAAGCAGCCCTGGGTACACCATTCAGCATATAGCCCTTGCAGGGGGCCTAGCATTTAGCCAGGAACATCCCTACTAGGTGCATGCAGATGGGGCCATAATGACATGCAAATGGCCCCATTGCATCTTTATGCCTAATTTCCCCATTTGCATGTCTGTGGCTGTGAATTGCAGCTTTTGTCCAGCACATCAGGAGATGCACTGCCCCATTGTATGCCCAGCTGAACCAGGGGCTGTGTTGGCACATCCTGGGCTGGGTGCATCTGTGGTATTCACAGATGGAATGAACCAGGTGCATCTTCTGTGAATTCCTCCACAGTTGCGCATGGCACATCTCACATGCGCCGGGCATCAGAGATGCGACCAGTGCAAGACCTTTGAGAATCCTGCCCTTAATCTTTAATCACTTGTAAAATGTGTAATTGCAAGTTCTGTGCATTTAATAATGAGGATCAACTTTCAAGCTGTATTGAATCACCAGAAAGGAAACTGTAAGAATAGGATACTTTCTGAGTATTTGTATGTTAAGTAGAGTTTCTAAAACTGATCATTTTAATAATGTAACCTAAACTCCATATGGGCATGTTGGATAGGTTGCCCCTATCCTCCAGTTTTAAAAAGAAACAAGTTTTCATGGCACCTTCCCTTTGAATATTCTGTGAACAGAAAGAAAGTTATTAGTGTTGGGTGCTGGAGGAAGCATAGAAATGTTCAGCATTTAAAGCAGTTCAGAACAAAGTGAACCATTGTGAAATGGAACTCTGTAGCTAGCTGAGAAGTCTACTGTATTTAGAAAGGTGAGAAACTGTTTGACAGGTCAGTGATTTCTGACTGATAGTGGAAACTGTTGGTATTGTGGTGCTGAAGTACTGCGTATGAGTCTCACATAGAGAAATCAATGCATGTTCACCATTAAAACCAGCTAGTTAGAATGACAAATATCCCCTGCAACTGTTCTAGTGCTCAGACATTACTTACAAGTGGGTAATCCTCCATCCATCCTATTGGTTGATGCACGATCAGAATTTTAGACTGCCAGAGGCCAAGCTCACCAGCCATGATAACACTGTGTTATGCCTGGGTTATATACCACCAACTAACCCACATGTAACCATAACCTTATACATCCATAAGTATCAGTACCTTACAACAGTCTTATAATGTTTTATCTTGTTTCATTACTTATATTAGTGTTCTTTATTATATTGCTATGCTCATATTTGTCTGTAATAAATTCACCTATATGATAGGTTTCTGCAATATATTCTGCTATACTCTTAATCCTCACATTCTGTATTTTTCCACTATTTTAACACGTTGTATGCTTTAATGATTATGCTGCAGTGTTTCCAGACTCACTGTCTCCAGAGAACTGATAACACATTTTCCAATTATTGCTGACTATGATTTCCTTTGTTCTAAGATTTATGCCATCTATGCACTCTTTCGTCCTGCTATTCCACCCAGATATTACACTCTGCATATTATATCCAATTTTACTTGTCTGCCTTATCCAAATGTTGCATTGTTTTCAGTCATATATAATTTCTTGTACACCGCTACTCAAGGAGAAAGAGACCTTACTTGAGGAATGGTGGAAATCGCTCCTTTTGATTTCTTTGTCACATGTCTGACATGAGTATTTGTAATAAAATTGCTCTTTATTACATACTGCTTGTGGTATATTCTTTAGATAGGCAATCCAACATGCGAGATTCTGATGGTAAGCTGGACTTAGCATAACAATGAATACACGTGGAAATGTTATTTTTTAGCTAAACAAGGTACACTCATTTCCTATTGGGAACTCAGTTCTGGAATTAATTTTCCCTACAAGTAGCTATGAGCTACAACTGGGAGTCCAGTTTAAAATCATGGGCTGCAGTTCTCTGTTTGCTAGATCACTGGCACTAGGAACTGCAATGTACAGCATGCTGTCACTCCCCTACTGAGTGGGATTTAGGCAGCATTGCACCCTTCTGTACAGGCAGACTGTCGCTCTGCATTTGACTGAACCTTAGGCAGCTTTTGGGACTCTGTGAAGCTGGACTGCTTGCTTATAGGTTGTGGGGTCCTTTACAGGAACCCACATACATCAGAGCCATCTGTGTGTCTTCAACTACTGAGGTTGAAACACAGTTGCTGAACTATAAATGGTTAAGATTTCCCTGCTTATTGACATGTCTGAAATATACGCAGGAGTTGAGAGAAGACATCTCAGCTTATCTCACTGCACACAGTGGGTGGAAGTGCTTTAAAGATCGTTAACTAAAGATGATTTGGATCCAGTTAAGTTGTCTCTGTGGCAGCATATTGAACTGAGACAGTCAACTATGTTGCAATCCACAAGAGGGTTGCTTTAGAGGCTTTCAAGCCTAAAAGGGTTAATGGCTACTGATCAATCGGTGGTTGAACCATCTAATATGTTTATTATAGACTTCCATGAGGAATCCTCCTAGCTAATGGAATTCATGGACCATGCATTTGTCTGTTATGACCCTGGAGGAATTGTTTTTTTTAAATGGAAAGACCGTCTGGGTGGGTGTTGACCTGCCCTTTTGCTTCGGATTTGTGGTGAGTACACTTTAATTATAACTGTTGGTTGATCCACCTTTCTTTGCAATCTTAATGAATCTAAGTGTACACACTTTTGTCTATACAACTGTTCCTTGCTACACACTTTAGGAAAAGCACTGCGTTTAATAGTAGTATGCCATATCTTGTTTGTGTTTTTCTCTGAATGCTTAGTTTAATCTCTGCTAGACTGAATACAGCATAGTCAATGATGTGCTATATCCTGCAGTTGAGATAATAACTAACTGGAGAATGTTCAAAGCAGAAGAGAAATTACTGTATTCTGTAATGAATCTTCTGGTTTAATAGTATCAACTTCATTAACTATTATGGTGTGTTTGATTTAAAATTATTTTTGAAGACAGTAATTAGTGTTGGCTGGGATTAAAGTTAAGTCTGTCTTTTAGACTGATTGTATCACTTGGCTTTGTTCACTTGAACTAATTATTTTTGAATTAGAAGAGATCTTCTTTTGCTTATTCAAGGTTTGTCTTTGTCGACATAGGGCTGAAGAATATGCTTTTGTGCCAAATTAAGTGTATTGCTATATCTAATTGTCACGTTACCAGTTATCAGAGTCTGTAACCGTGTTTTCTGAAGCCACACTAGTTTTTTAATGTCATTTGCAAAGAGGAACATCTGCTTGTACAATGGCCAACACCTTTGGCTTGTCACCTAGGACTATATTTCGTGTGCAGTGTTGGCATTGTCTGCAAGCGTTATATCATTCAGATGTGTGTTTGGTTTAAGGTTGAAATATGTGGACTGGTGTCATTAGTCTTGATCCAAGTTAATCATAGTTTGTTGAAAAAAGGAAACAAAAGCTTGCAAATGTTTTCTATGTTGTTGTTTTTTTTTCATTTCAAATATAGCCTCTCTATCTGCCAGCATGGAAATCATGATGGTTCATCAATTTAGTTTTGCTGCCTCAGTCAGTGGCTTTTATCTGTAAGACTATCATTCAACTGCAGTGTTCGAGGCCACTGCACCTCACAGCTGGGTTTGGTCCCTGAGAACATCGTTTGCACAGTGTGTGACCTTTGGCAAGTCACTTGACCGCCTTGTACTTTTGAGTTGTACCTGTTTTCCAACTCACAACTGATGTACCTCCCTATTTATATCAGTATTTCGCATCCAAATATAACTTTAATGGGTGTGCATATTAAAGTACTTTTGTTAAAAGTTACTTTTTTTCCAGTCCTCTCATCTGTATGTGACGTTAGGACTGCAATGTTTTTTCTCTGGGCTTGAAGCCATAAAGCTGCTTGCTATCTACAAACCGCGCCCTTTCCTACATATGCTTTCTTTCATGGAAATTCTCACGGATTCTTTGTCCTTGTCCTGTATCACATATCCCTATGCATCACCACGTCAATCAAAGGGGCTCATCACCCCAACATTTGTAATAAGCCATTTACTTTAACTTTAACAGGCTAGCTACACAATATACACTGTCACAAAGTATTATGTCTGTTTTGGGTGATTGTACCATTTATGTTACAGGCTAAATGTAACACCTTTTTAACAAGTAGTATGCGTACAAACTACCAGTATTACAACTTTTTTATTTATTGGAATGATGTGTTGTTAATGACACAGTTCTGATGTCAAATTCAAAGAATTAAGGATGCCTAGTACTCTGACATCAATAATTTATTTCATTTTAAGGAATTCATTGGAGTGTAATAATAGCTACAGTAAAAGATTGTACCCACAACAATAGTCAAAGGCATACATCTGTTTGAGTGTTACTATATGTATCAGCATTTTGTAAACCAATGCCCAACCTTCACAAGCAGAACACTCTGAGGAATAGAGATGTCCCTTTTGTGGCTTGTGTTTTATTTTTTCTCTCTTACAGGGATAACTCAATCCTTCAATGAACAACCACTGGTAAGGTATAACAATATTTCTAACCAGCAGTCCGATTTCATTATAATGTTATTATAGTTTGAGTCATAGCAGGATATTGTATTGCCCTTATTAATTTTTTCTTTATATATACAATTTGGGTCAAACCCATCAGTATTTATTCAGCATAGAACCTTTCAGGTGATGACTGATTGGCAGAAAAGATTGCCAAAATATTTCTGGTTAAATATCAAACCATTATTGGGAATAAAGTGTTCTCTGACATTTATGCAGATACCTGTTACAAGTAAACTTAATAGTATTTGCTGTTGTATGGTCAGGCATCTGCTCCAGCATTGGTCATACAGTATTCTATTATCTCTGAGCTGCCTCTTTCACAAGGAAAGGAGCTGGGGGAGCCTAAGGCATCAATTATATATATATATATATGTATATATATATATATCCATATCCATATCCACCCCATTAACTGATAGCACATTAAAACCATGCGTTAACAACTGGTGTGCCCATAAGGGTCAGATAATTGTTGGAACTGTTACTGACATAGTTAGCTACTAACAAATCATTGCATGCTTATTTGTTTAACATGTAAAGTCTAGGAATGGTGTCAGCTGTATGTGTATTATTCATCACAGGCTGCACTCACTGATAGAAGGCGTTTACCATTAATCAGTGATGGATGTATAATGCTGCAGTTGTTACCATTCTTACTATGTCACCATGTCGATGACATTTCCACAGATATGATATACTGTAAGCCAAGCCTCCTGAACTATATGAGGAGCTCAAGGGAGATTGAAACATGCCACCTCACAGTGCACCTGCAGTAATTTGCAAATAAATAAAGTCCTTCTGGATCTGACTGAGCTTCAGTTAATAGATCCAGAAAATGAGGAGAATAAACCCACTGTCCTTCCAGTAGAGCACACAAAAGAAAATGTGTGTTTGCTAATAACCCATTTGTCAGTCACATTTTACATATATATAATAACTTTATTTTTAAAGTGCCTTTCAAAATATCAAAGCACTTTACATTAAAACACAATATACAATATCAATTTTAAACATATAAAAATAAATACATTAAAACATCACTTAGGTAAAACAAGCCATGCCATCATCGAATCGATAGCAGATATTTATAAATAGTTTCCATTAATCATCCAGATAAGCCAAATCCATAAGTAGGTTTTAAATCTTTCTTAAATACCTCCATGGAGGTGCACTCCTTAACTGGCGTGGTAGAGAATTCCAAAGAGTGGGTGTGGCATAAGAAAATGCTCTACTGAGAAGATTTTAAATTCACTCTGGAATCTCTAACAACCCCTCGTCAGCGAGTGGAGGCGATTGGCTGGGAAGTAAGGCACCAGAAGTTCTTTCAGATAGGTTGGACCCTGATCATGAAGAGCTTTGAAAAGTCAATAAAATGACTTTAAAGGTGATCCGCCACCATATAGGAAGCCAGTGCAGTTGGCGTAGCACTGGGGTAATATGACTAGATCGCCTTGTCCCAGTCAACACCGGGCTGCAGCGTTCTGCACCAGCTGAAGGTGATGGATTTCAACCCCAAAGCCCAAAGTAAAGAGGTTGTAGTAGTCAAAGCTAAGGACACAAAAGCATGGACCAATGTTGGTAGGAGTCAAGCGAAACAAGGTGACATACCCTGGCAATATTCCTAAGATGGTAAAAGGAAGTCCTGACAATGGCCAACACTTGAGATTGAAGGGTCAGCCTATCGTGCAGGACAATCCCAAAGATTCGCACCTGTTCAGAGGTCAAAGTGACACACCACCAAGAAAAATTCCAGAAGAGCGTGCACCATGTGACCTCGCTATCTGACCACCAGGTCCACCACTAATACCCTGTCTTCTCTGAGTTCAACTTTAACCAACTAGAGTCCATCCACCCTTGGATTTCTTCCAGACAGTTGTTAAACAATGAGAGTGCTTCATCCTGGTCAGGTGCAAAAGACAAGTATAGCTGGGTATCATCTGCATAGCAGTAAAACCTCAGCCCATACAGTCTTATAATGTCTCGAGGGCATTATATACACTGCGAATAACATGGGTGACAGCACTGAACCCTGAGGCATTCCACACAACAAAGGAGTTGAGCGGAGGAATGAACCCTCAACACAACTCTTTGTGATCTCCCAGTGAGGAATGACATGAACCATTTTAAAACAGCTCCGACATTCCACAGTTTGACCTCATGCATGCTAACAACACCGAGTGATCCACAGTGTCAAAGCTGACCAGAGATCAAGAAGAACTAGAATGGAGCGTCTCTTCTGATCTCTCACCCTCAGAAGATCATTAAGCACCCAAACCAGCGCAGTCTCGATGCTGTGTCTTTTATGAAAACCGGACTGGAAGGTTTGTAGACATTATGGATGGTTAAATGGTCTTCAATTGGGCTAGCTACCTTCTCAATAACCTTCCCAATAAAGGGAAGGTTAGAGATAGTATCTGTAGTTTGAAAAACAGTCTGGGTCCAGAGTAGCTTTTCTCAAGAGGGTGTTCACCACCGCCTCTTTCAGGGAGTTAGGAAACTCCCCAGACTCTAAGAACACCAGACTATTTGCACCATAACTGGATTGATGGTCTCAAAACAACCCAAAATTAGAGGAGTTGGTCGAGGTACAAACTACAGCTCGTAGGCTGCACACTATGGATGATCCTCATAATATCCATGACTTCCAGTTGTGCAAAAGGAACTCCAAGAGAACTGAGGGTACTGTGAACTCGCACTGTTCACAACATCACCCTTAGAGATTGCGGGCCAAGCCTGCCCTGATATCAGCCACCTTGAGTTGAAAGAACCGGCGAGCTCGCTCACTGTACTTGCGAAAAGGCTTTTCGGACTTGCAGACAGGCTGGGTTGCACAGTCTGTCTACAGTCTGAAACAACTGAGCCGGTCGATTCTGTGCAACTACTGCAATCTCCCTGGACAGGAATTCTGCCTTCTTATGGGTGATTGCAGATTGATAGATAGAATAATGTTCCATCAATCTAAGGTGATCGGCATCAAGGCGGGTTTGCTCAACAATGCTCTAAACTTACGCTCTGTCTCTGCAACTCCCTCAATGTCCCATCGAACCAAGGGGACCTGGGGTGAAGGGATAGGGGCACTCCTGAACAGAAGCAATGAGATCCAGGGCCCCCATAATGGCGGTATTATAGACCGCCACCAGTGCCTCTGGATTACTGCTAGTCAACATGAGGGATAATATATCATACTCTAACATTATAAACCAGCTCAGCCTATCTGCCTTCCAAGTGCAGTCTAGCACAACCATACACAATCTATTTACAAGTGGCTTTATGCCAACAACCAGCACCAGCCAGGTGCAAGGGCCTTGCCCTCAACTAGTAATCAGCTGAGCTGGGAGGGGAGAAACTGTGTACATTCCCATATTCTTTCTTTGTCTTTTAGCACCTGTAAAGACAATATTATTTCAACAGTCATTCCTGGACACTGATGACTAACTTCATATTAAATGTGATCAATATTTAAAATGTATTTTCTGCAATGTGCTTAATATGGCTATTGTTTCATTGTGGCAATGTTTGTGTCTTACGCTATTATGTTTTCACATATTGTTGCAGCTTATCAAGTATAAGCTCAGTAAACTGCTCCACATCCATGGATGTTCTGGAGGTACTAGACCCATCTGGTGACATCTGTCAGATCCACATGGTGAGGGTACCAAGTACCAACCACTTCCACGACAAATTAGTTGTTTCACAAGCTGAACTATCCAACAACACCCCCATGAATGATTTTATCTTTCTTATAGGTTATGTGCCACCATTCATACTCCCAAACAAAGGTAGCATTGCTGTCCCATCCAGATTAATTACAACACGATAACCATGTACACCCTGGACACCATAGTGGTGGCCCCTAACCAATCTCACTACACGGACTAAATGGCAGACTGCTAGCAATTGACGAAAATCCCTAAGGCCCACCTAGCTAATGGCACACTCCAAGGTAGGCCTACACCAGAAAGGTCACCCACTGGCATCCTGTTTATATGCCAGGCCCAAGCACAACACACAGGTTTCTACACCTGTACTGTATTCATACATCCATAGTATTGTACACCTCATTCCATTGCTAGCACTGCCATGTTTCCAACTGTTGTTACCCCAACAGAGAAAACACCTACCCAATATTCCAAGCATACCAGACCAACTAGTGGTCTGATTACTTCATCACTTCCAGGTACTCTTGTAACTAATGTGTAAATACACACATAATATGGCAGAGTGTACATTCTGCTTCAATAAAAACACTTCTAGGTTTCACAGCATCATGTTACCAGACCCTTTGCAATAGAACTGATACATACTCAATACCCAGTATGAGAGCACCATACTACTGACTACCTAGGAGTATTGCATGCTAGACAACAGAACTAACAAAGGGATCTTTTCAAATTCCACAGGCATAACAGGTGCTATGTATATCCCTGTGTTAGATGTGTAAATGGTATACTGCCATAAGAAAAAGATTCAAAGTGCATATAACAAGCACAATATCGCACTTTCATTTCATGAGATTGGCCTAAACTAGGCCAAACAGCATCACACAGGCAGGAAACTATGTTTATTTTCCTGACTGTCACAACCTATTCTGAGACTTGGATACAGGTGTACTCACAGATAATAAATGGTATATTCTTATTGTTGGATCTCAACCTGCACCTCTGAATGAATGGCCAACCCTATCACTTGTCGATGTCATACCACACCATAAGCAAAGTCATTGCTAATAACCATACCATTTTCCTTTTCCTTTCAAAACAACTATATGTGTTTTTAAATCTATATTTTTAACAATGGTTTACAAGCTTTTAGGTTTCCATGAGAATGGTACTGGTAAGATCTTCAAACAACGTGTGCAACTTTTCTTCCTGCTGGTTTTCCAAACTTGGCTGGCACCTCATATGAACTGATTGTTCCTATATGGACTGTGCTCTTGGTTGCTCTTTCATGAATTGTGTTCTTTATGAACTGTTACTATTTGTGCAAACTGTGCTCTTTTTACAAATAGCTATGCCTGTGTGGGTGTGGCTGTTCCACTGAAATATTTAATGGTCAATCTCATGCAACCCTTGCATAGACCTTTGCCAATCCAGCCAACCAGTGGCCAGCTATATGAACATTACCTTTCTTACCATGCTGGTACATGTCTGTACAGCCCCATGTGCCATGTATGCCCCATGGGTTATGAACTTTCAGCGAATGACATTTCAAATGTAACTACATTGCTTTGTGGTTACCTACATGAACCTTATGGTCTGATTCCTCTTTAGGACATTGCTATTAGATTCTTCAATCAAAAACATATGCCTCCGTCCTGTATGGCACCATTATCCACCTTTTCTACTCTCAAATGGACTGTTCTTTACAAATGGACAATGATCTTTAACACTGTTTTTACAAACAATGTTCTGTGATAATACACATCAACAATTTTTGTATACACATATCCACTATGGTGTTGACATACCTAGTTTCTGTTTTGTGTTTTATAATCTGACCATCTGTGATTACCCTGTGTCAACTCCTGTTTAGGACTACTTTCACAGTCACCCTGACTATCTGTATGATACAGACATGTAATTCACTTACATTACTAGTTTTTATGTGCTTTGAAAGCAGATATTCAAATCAATGTTTTAAAGCTTGATAGTAATTTATATCTTGTTTTAACTAATCACTACTAACCCTTTGCTGTCTGAGGTGTACTTTTAACCAGCATCTTTCATGGCTGCAGTTCTTTTACAAGGCTCATGCCTCATACTTGTTGATGAAATGAGATATACCATTACTACACCTAACAATCTTCTTTTTGTTGTGTTGCCTTTTGAGCAAGGCAACAAGGAGGGCACTATTATACCTAGGTTATATACCACCAAATGACCCACATGTAACCATAACCTTATACACCTATAAGTATTAGTGCGTTACCACAGTCTTATAATGTTTTATCTTGTTTCATTACTTATATTAGTGTTTTTATTATATTTGCAAAGCTGATATTTGTCTGTAATGCATTTGCCTATATGATAGGTTTCTGCAATATATGCTGCTATACTCATAATCACTCACATTCTGTATTTTTCCACTATTGTAACATGTTGTCTGCTTTTATGATTATGCTGCAAGTGTTTCAGACTCACTGTCTCCAATGAGAACTGATAACACTTTTTCCATTTATTGCTGAGTATGAATTTCCTTTGTTCTAAGATTTATGCCATCTATGCACCTCTTGCTTCCTGAGGTTCCACCCAGATATTACACTCTGCATATTATATCAATTGTACTTGTCTGCGTTATCCAAATGTTGCATTCTTATCTGTCATATATAATTGCTTGCACACCAGCTCCTTGAGGAGAAAGAGACCATACTCGAGGAATGGTGGGAAATCTCTACTGTGAGTTTTCTTTGTCACATGTCTGACATGAGTATTTGTAATAAAACTGCTCTTTATTACATACTGCTTGTGGTATATTCTTTGGATAGCTAATCCAGCATACAAGAATCTGATGGAAGCTGGACTTACCACAACAACTGTCCAGTTTACTTTGGGAATCTCTAGAGGCTGGCCATGATCTCTGATCACTCCCAAATCTCAGGACATTATTCCAACAACATTTACACTTTTCACTTTCCCTATTCTTATATAGCACATGTCAACAGACAAGTGTATTAACCTTAGGATCTTCTCCTAACTTTCCTGAATGCCTGTATTATCACTAGGAACAAAAAAAACTCCCAGTTCATAGATCAGGGGCACAAGTCAGCTGGATCCTCCAGTAGTGTACTAGCTTAAAAACCCCTGTCCTGGTCAGAACTCTAATACAGTGTCACCACCAGCTAGCCTCCTCAGGACTGGACCATCATGCAGTATCCATTGCACGTCAGACAAGCGCTCACAATGATCCTAATGCACTATTCTATAGCAGCCACTAAGCAACAGGCAGCATGACCTGGGGCATTCCATTAAATACACCTTAGAAGTACTGGGAGAGCTGTAAATAGGTTGGGCTCTTTACATCACTTTTCTGGATGCTGGTTGTGCTGGTTAGGTACTACATGAGGCAGTCAAGGTTAACTCCAGCACCAGGCAGAGCTGGGACAAAGGGATGAGATCATTGTAATAGCAACTCTGGCTTCTTGGAGGTTAGACACTCAGTTGGTGATTTGTACTGCAGTAACCTGTAAAATAAAGTGATACTGTGAAATAGTACAAAATGTTATTTTGGTTCAATTTTAACCAGCATAACATTTTGTGGCAATTGCATATACAGCCCATGATGCTTTGCATTATGGCGGTATGTATAGTTTTGCATTTCTTTGAAACTTGGCTTCCCGGCCAATGCCCTTTAGGGTAACCCTTGCCTCAGTGCTTGCTCACTAAGGTTCTTTGTCCTTTAGCTTGTTTTTTGTTTTTATTGGACTCACTACAATCCAAACCCGATAGACCAACTTAGGGTAGCTGGTTCATTTCCACTGGAGTGTCATGCAGATGAGACACAATGATGAGTCCTAGTAGGATGGAAACACGTGTCTGTGTTTTTGTCTTCTGTTGGCACCTTTGCAGACAGGCCTTTCAGCACCATGTAGTCATGTTTAAAGTCAAACCACCATAACATTTGGGGTGATTTGCATATACAGACCATGATGCTTTGCATTATTGGGGTATGTGTGATTTTCTATTTCTATATAAAAAGGTTGCTTAATATACTAAGGCATCCCTTGTCAGATTATCACAAACAGGACACTTGTTCTGTCACCAGTAAAACAGAATAACATGCTATCTCAGTGCATAGTCATGGGCACAAGTAAGCTGGACCTTCCAATAGTGTCCTAGCTTAGAATTCCCTGTTCTGGTAAGGAACCTCATGCACCATCCCCACCTCCTGGCTCCCTGATGAACTGGACATTCAGGCAGCATTCACGTCACATCCAGGCAGTGATTACAATGAGCCATATGTATGGTGTCTCAAGCAGACAATCACTAATCTACAACAGTGCTAGAGCACTGGGCTTGTAACATGCTTCCCAGATTAACTCCGGGTGACCTGTGAATGTGTGATACATCTAGCAGACCTGGGTTTGATTCCCCACAACCTCCACTTGCATGATGTGGACTTCTGACTAGCCATTAAATGGTTGGCTGTATGAGAACCCCATGTCTCACTGTGAAATGGTTTTCATTTCCTGTGAGGGGCCTGCAGTCCTTTTGCCTCTGCAGGACCATATTCTGTCATCCTTTTCCTGCAGCCAGACACCTGTGTAATAAGGGGACTTCCATGTCTTGTGGAACTTTGGGGAGACCCAGGCACTCATAAATCCAATTCCCATGCAGCCAATGCACTTGGAGCAACTGCATCATACTGGGCTGTCTTCCCGTTACAATCACTTCCCACTCAGTCTGGAATGTTGGAGTTCCATGCTCCTTGCAAGCAACTGAAATCTCATTGTTGCCATGTTGGAAATAGCCAGCTTTCATGAGAAGAGCTCTCAATCCTTCCTAGCCCTCATTGAGTGCAGTGCGGGAGTCCAGTATGTGATTTCCATTCTGCACATTAGTAGAGCGCATCACCGGTCCCAATGGTGCTCTGTTTTCTACTCTCACTGCAATTTAGAGATGAACAGCACTAGCAGCCAGGGTGCTCTCGTGAGATGCTAATTCTCATGAGATAGGGGCCATCTAGATCCATGGTGTTCCCATGGCAGTCTTGTGGGAATGGCAGACATCTTGGTACAGTTCCAGGATTGTGGCCATCTTGTGCAGATAAAACCTGCCCCCTGCCCAGTCTCGCAAGAGCTGGGAATTCTAAAGACAGCTGGATGGAGCAAAATGGCAGCCAAATGGGGTAGGTCTTCAGGACCTTATTAGGGTGCCCACTTGGGCAACCAGGCAGTTTGTCCCTCAGTTCACTTTGCACTTTTCTTACCTGTTGCTGCTTCACTTCCACATTCACTGCAGTCAGAGAACAGTTCATGTTTTTCCTTTTAACCCACTTTTAAGATATACAAATGTGCCTTGAGTGATGGTAGCATAGCCCCAGAATATGTATACATCTGATCATGCAAATATCGGGTCTGAGCCCTGATCAGAAACTGGTCACTCTGGCAGCAAGGGCTCCCCATAAAATCCACTTCTGGTATCTCCCAGGCATTTGGAGGCTCAGAAGATGCACAGGAAATGTTTGCAGTGCTGCATACTAAGATACTACATGACTTCATTGATGGTAATTTGGGCAGTACAAACAACTTGGGCTGTCACAATGCACACTATGCCAATTAATGCCTCAAATATAGAAAGCCTTACAAGAAGTCCAGACTTCTGGCACAAACCTCAGCTTTGCACAACACCAAAGCTTTGGCTATCAGGCACTATACATTTCTATATCATAATTTTTTCCAGTATCTGGTACTCATCCCCACATATCCTTGACCCCCAGGACTTCCTGACAAGAAATCCAGGCTAATGGGGGTCTCCCCAAACCATGGTTGATGTCAGCATTGCTTTGCAGCTACACAAAAATCTTTACTGACTAATACCATGGCTTCTGGGTTGGACAAGGCTCTTCCTTATTAATCCTCACACATAGGCAGTTTAAGGAAGGGGAGGGCAGGCTCAGACCTGAGGATGCCTCAAAATATAGACCCCATGCTATGTCTAGAATCATATAATACTCGGGCAAAAGGAACCATAGGCCCAGCTAGTCTATCCTACCTTTGTTGCCTCACTCTACACTGTGGACTCGATTCAGCACAGGTGCCACTTCTCAATCCTTAGCATTGTGCATGATTCCAATGTGATTCTATGCATGTTTGCAGCTCCACAGGTCTTTGCCCCTACCACTTCTTCTGGCAGGCTGCCCCATGAGCTTACCACTCTTTTCATGAAGCAGTAACATCCCTCGTGATCCTGTTTCACTTCAAGCTGATACCATGCCCTAGTGTTCTGATGCTGTGCTGCATGCAAAGAGTCGCACCTCCTGTACCTGGATCACCCTTGTGAGGTAAGGCTAGATCTGAATCATGGCCCAGATAGTTCTTCCCTCCTCCAGGGAATACATGTTGAGCTCCGTAGAGTTTACTCATACAGATTCTCGTGCAATCCTCTCACCATGGCACCAATACAGCATCATGAGCGGGACACGGAGGGGACTCTATGTTATTAATGGTCCCTCACAAGTATGTTCCTAACAAAATTCAAGTTGGATACTCTCTCAGACCCTCCTTAATAGACAATCAACCAGGTGATTTCCTTGTCTCCATCACCCTAAAGGATGACTACCACCATGCCCTGACTCATAGTGCTTGCTACAACCCTCCACAAGACAGGGTTTTATGTAATTTACCACCTGGACAATTGGTTCAGATGGGCCAGGTCCCCAACTCAGGCCTGGAGGGACACAGACATGATGCTTCACTTCCTACAACAACATGGTTCTAGGACACAGTATAATGTAGTGGCTAAGGCCTGGGGCTATGAACCTGGAGATTTTGGTTTGATACCCACATCACCCCTGAGCATGGTCAAAAGTTTTCATAAACCTGGTCAAAAGACAACTAGTCCTCACACAAGGCATCCCGCACCTCACTGCATAGATAATCATGTGCCTGGGGCCTAATGACCACAACAGAAGAGAAAGTTCACAAACTGACTAAGTTCATTGAGTCATTATGAACACATCCTCACAGGCCAGTGCATACATACCTGCTGCTGCTCAAGCTCAGGGCACTAATGGTGCCATGGGCTCGGCTATGTATGTGCCCATTCCAGGGATATATTCTAGATGTGTGAGACTGGTCGACCAGAACTGTGAAAACAGACTCACACAATCTTGCTCGAGGCACGCCAATGGCAAGGACATGTTTGGCATTGATTGTGACAGGATGCAATCCTCCTAGGTAGAGAGAGCCATGTCAGACACCAAGTCATTCAAAGCAGCTGGTTTCCCAGAATTTCATCTGCCAATTGACGTGCAGGGGATGACAGCAGCACACTGCATTTGGTCATTCTTCGCTACTCAGGTCGCTGATCGGGCAATCCCGATTGGGAAGAATCACAAGTTACTATGGTGTACATGAACAAACAAATGGGACTCAGAGCAGGGCAATGCTCAGAGATGGGCAAAATGCTAAGATTGACAGAACACAACCTACTGGTGATCTTGGCTACTTGCCTGGCTGGCAAGCTGAACTTGCAAGCAAACTGGCTCAGTTGAAGGTCACCCACAGCTGGGATTGCAAGATTGCTTCTCAGGGTCAGGTCCACGAAAGCCATAGTTTGGATGTTGGCTCTAGCTGGTCAAGCAGTTAATGGTATTCTGCTCTCTGAGTAATCATATTTGATGCCCAGTTGGCATCTTCATCTCCACCTAGATCCCTCAGCCAAGGATCACTTTTCACCACGATGCTTAGCCTGTCTGCATGGATGCTGAAAGGTGAAGACTGTTGAATGCAGGGTGTCTCCCCAGTGGGTTAACCAGTTTTGCACTTCCAAACATGGTAGACAATAAGACTTATCATAGGGATTGGCAGATCTTCTGTAAGTGGTGTTCCACAATAGGCCTGTTTCCTTCAGCGTTGGGCCTTCATCAAATTCTAGACTTTCTCAATAAAAGGGCAGGCAAAGGTCTTGCAGGCTCCTCTTTGAGGCATGCCCCCTAATGAACGCTGGGAGAACTGAAGCACTGGGGCAGAGAGCTGTAACTCGAGCTGTTGCATTGGCAATGTGAGTAATTGCTAGAAAATAAACCTTTGAAAAGAATTACTGCAGACATTTGAGTGTTTTTTTTACTGCATTTGCATCTAGTTCTGAGTGCTTCACTATTTGGATTCTGTCCTCTTTGAGGCTACAGGTTTCAGCTATTTCTGCAATGTGGGCCTCAGTTCCCACCCAGGTGTAGTCCAGCTGCTGCAGGCGGTACAGTTTACATCTCCCGGACTGGCCCATCTGCCCTCCGTGGCAACTTGACTTAGGCTTGGATGACTTCTATAAGCCTCCTTTTCCATACCTGGGTCTCTATATTAGATGACTCTTAGCATGGTCTTGCTGATGACTATGTGCTCAGCCAGATGGGTGAGCGAGTTGCAGGCACTATCAAACTGACCACAATTCCTTGCCTTTTATAATGACAGATGGCGCAAAACAATTTTGCCTCTTCTCTCCTAAGGTGGCATCTCCATTCCACATAGGTCAGGAAATTCTTACCCATCATACCCATGAACTGAGGTGGCACTGATATGGTTCCTTATCCACTTGGCATGGTACTCCTCATGAAGGATCATCTGATCATGTCTGAAAGTTTCCATCAGTCCGATATGCTGTTCATTTTCTTTTAAAGAAAGAAAGTGGGTCTGGCGCCTATAAAGAAGCAATAGCTAGGTGGATTTTGGCAGCAGTAGTGATGCCTACCAAGCGACAGGTCTGGAACCTTGGCAGAAACTAGGTACATTCCACCTGGGCGATGGCAGCATCAGGGCAGAGGGTATCCCCAAAGGAGTGATTCAATTTCAGCAAGTCAGTTTGTGCGAGCACAAATAGCTTAATGTGAAATTAGCTGTACCATGACATAAGAACAGCGGTTAAGGTCTGTGATTTTACTTTGGCAGTCAGGGATGAGAGTTAATTGTGTGCACCAGGTAGGTGGTTTCTTGCAGTGCCAGACCTGGGCTGCCCTTTGTACCATAGTGGTTACAGTTGCTGTTTCACTGGCTAGCTGGCCTGGGTTTGAGATTGTCTGCACAGTGTTTTCTCTTTCTTGATGGTTCTCCCACAGTCCTGCCTTTGGTGCCCTCCACCCCCACGTGTGTCTCTGTTCCCGAGCATGGTATCAGTACTGTCCTGATTTTCTCCACTTCCCTGACCTGTGTTTCCTGGGAAGTACCCCACCATCCTCAGGTTGTCCCTGTACCTGACTTGTGTCTCCCCGGTGTTAGATATATTAAGTAGGTAGATGTGGGAGGTGTAGTTCCCCACAGAAAATGTAATGAAAGCCAGTCACTGTTTTAAGGGCATACTGTAGTGATCCTTGCAGTTTTCATTTTTGCACTTGTGTGTTCTTGATTTTTTCGGCACTATTTTTTTCACCAATGTCACATAGAACCAAGCAGAGAGAGATGCCTCAATACAAGATATCTGAGCTGTGGCTTCCTGGTCCTCTGTACATATTTCTGCCTGCCATTAAAGGTTGGACATAGCATCAGCAGGCAGAACTACATTCAGAGGGTGATGCTTCAGGCTGCTTCAGGTTCAGGGTAATGTAATGTTCATCTCCCCCAAGGTTTTTCTTGGTATTGCCAAAAGTCTAACTTGTAAGTAATGTCTGACACTAGAAACGTTGCAGGGATAATGGTATTTACTCACCTGGTAAAGGTAATTATCCCTGCCACCTTTCTAGTGCTCAGAGTCCCTCCTGATTGCAGATGAGCAGAGAGCCTGTGCAGCCAGAACCATGTGAGGATACTCCATAGTATATTTAGGTAGAGTTACAGCATAGATTTGCATCATGTTATCTCCTACTTGCATTCTGGAATATTTAATTATGTATATAATTGCTTTCATACATATTATTCTTGATGGAAGATTTTAGTATGACTTATACCTGCTGTCCCATAAGGTTTTTCAGCTATTGCTAGTAAAATGACCTGGCCATGCAATTGATGTTTCCTGCTGGTCATTTCTTTGTCTTCCTGTTTTTGCTTTGTGTGTGTGTTTTATCATTTTCTCTGCTAGGGAAGTTTCTAACTGAACAATGTTATCATGGATGGGGCTTGGACTCTGGCAGTTAAAAATTTAATGATCATGCATCAGCCAATAGGATGGATGGAGGATTACCCACTTGTAAGGAGTGTCTGAGCAGTAGAAAGGTGTCAGGAATAATCACCTTTACCAGATGAGTAAGTACCATTATAACTGGGTTTCCCTATGGGAAAAAATGGAGCCCAGTTAAATAGTTAAATAATGGCTTAGTGAAAACAAACTCTTCTTGGTTGTTCATCTCTAATGGCACTCAGGAATAATTTAGTATTCTATTCCATCCTCTCAAGAGGTTAGAATAGCTTTAAACTGAATATTTAAAACTAAAGTTGGTATTTGATAATTGGTATTACTGATTTTATAAATGCCCTCTGACAGATGCTACATAAGAACAAAATTATCCATTACAGGAATAGAAAAATGAGTGAAGTAATACAATTTTCAAATGAACTCTACATTCAATGTCCTTGAGTGTCTAAGGTTTATTGTATTTGAAGACCAAACCTTTTGGCATCTGCTCAATCATACAACATCAAAGTCCTTCAAGTTCAATTCTTAATATTTTGTGCCACAATAAAGCTTGCCGTTAAAAGGCAGGCCAATCTGTCCCTGGCCCAACCAGAAAGAGTGACAGAGGGAGGAAGAGGGAGGGGAGAAGGGAGGGGTTAGTGAGATCACAGAAGGGTGGGGGAGATAGGCTATGACAGGGAACAGGGTCTCGCTGGCCATTGACCAAGGGGCAAGGCCACTAGGGGTCCTGACAAGGTCCGTAGGAACTATTTAAGGGCTAGCAGCCTTAAGCAAGCCCCCTTTTTGCTGAAAAATTCTGCACATCACTGGCACTGAGAGGTAAGGCACTGCCAGGAAGCCTAGGCCTTCAGGCCACATGGAACCCCTGGATTAAATAATTTTGAGCAGACTATTCCTGTGGGTGGGGATAGTATGGAATGTTATGACTGAAGAGGCTAGGTTAGGACGATTTCACTGTGGGAAGTATGGGCCAAGGAATTTATCAGATTTGGCCACTGAAGCAGGAGGTTTTGTTGGATAGCTGTTGCAATCAAAAAAAAAAAAAAAGAAGGGATTGAGAGGAGAAGGGGATGGAAGCAGCCAGCACAGTGTTGTGGCTAGGGCAAAGGACTGCAAGCCTAGAGATCAGGGTTCAAAGGCAATTCCCTAATTTCTGAAATAGAGGTGAGGTAGCTCCCAGACTACCTTTAGTAGCACTATTTCAGTTAGGCATCAGCCAAAGAACATAGCCAGGTGGCTGTGCAGTAACAGAGCTGTTGATCCAGTTGGTGGAGTGTGAGAAGCCCGCGAGGGTGGGGGAGGCACGGCAGGCCGTATGACACCAGGGCGAGTGGCTCCTGCCAGGAGCCAAGCAAGGTGCAATTTGAGAGCTCCATTTTGGAAGGGGCTTGTGGAGGCGGAGGGGTGTGTAGGCACTGTGGCGGCAAACTGAGCCAGTGGAGCCTATCATGTGCACACCCCAAGACGGGTGAGGTGATAAGAGAGAGGATGACTGAGACATTCTCAGGGTGTTGAAGGGCAGTGAGATTTAGTATCCATGGGGCTGGGGCTGAGCATTGATGGGCAGAGTCAGCCAAGGAGGCCTTCCACTGGTCACAGATGCCAGATTTGAGGGAGGTGGTTCATGCTGGAGCACTTAGGGGCATCGGGGAAAACCCAAGATGGGCAAGGTGCAGGGCAGCATGAAGGTCCAGAGAAGAGGCCCAGAAAGAAGAAGGGGTCAGAGGGCCCACTGCATGTCTCGAGTGCCATGTGGGGAGGGGTATGTGCAGAGTGTGCTTGGAGTGTGGTAGGCCCATGGCAGGCAAGGGAAGGGGCTGTAGGTCAGAGCCGTCCTGGAGTTGTGCCATAATGGAGGAGGAGGCCCAGCCACAGGTTGTGGCCACCATGTGGGGGCAACAGTGTGGATGGGGTGCCTTAGGACACACACAGCTTCATGGCGGGGTACCTGGGGTATAGATAGGACAAAGAAAATGGCCTGGCATGCTCATCCTCGTGGCAGAGGATCAGTTGGGGAGAGGCAACAAAGCAAGGGGTCAGTGTGCCTGGTCTGATGGATTGAGAGGCACAGCCATGTGGTGCAGCCACCATTTCATGGAAGGCAACTGAGCCTGTGTTAGGGGTGGAGGAAAGGCAGAGGGTGATTCAGATGCTGGGAGTAGGTGTGCCGGATGCTCAACCATGTGGCACCGAGGTCCCAGGTGCCAGGCAACTGGGGCAGATCGGATGTGGTGAGTGTTTGCCAACAAGGGAAATGTTTTAACACAGAGCAGTCTGGTTATGTGGCACCAACATGAGCAGCACGGGTTATTTAGCTTGGAGCAGATGTTTTCTTGTGAAAAGACACATTAAAATTTACTATGGGAGAAGCCATTTTGGTGGTTGGAATAGGCTGACGTTAGTAAAGCAGTCATTAAGCATTTCTTGCGCAGAGGTTACTTCCCATCTAAAGTAAATTTCTCATTTATGGGAAAATGGCAGTGACTGTATAGTGGCTCTGGGGTAAAATCAGGCATGCTCTATTACGAGCCACTGTGATGTGGCACCATGAGTGTGCAGAAGGGGGGTGACACAAGTGTGGGCTGCAATAGGCAGAAGGATGGGCAGGGGTCCAGATGACTACATGCAGCCCAGGGGAGAGAGGATTTCACACACGGGAGCCTGGACAGGTGCCCCAGGAGATGGTAGACAAGTCGGGACTGCAGGAGCTTGGCAGGCCCAGCTTGCACTCAGCCTGGACCACGTGGTCAAGAGTCCAGGAGGAGTATGGTGGCAGGCAACATGAAAAGGGGCCCAGACATAGGAGCCATGCAGTATGGGGCCTGGGGTAGCGGTGTAAAAAAGGGGGGATTATTTGGGGACACAGTATCACGGTATAGGGATGGAGGCCTCCCCATTACCTGCAGGTTGTCAAACTGTTCTTGAGGTAGACCAATGAGGTTTTCCATGGGGCATCGTGATGAGTCGGGAGTACAGGTTTAAAGGGAACAGGGTGGTGGGGCCAAGCCACCACTGATCGGCCAATTGGGGGTTGGAGGGGTGGGCTGTAGTAGCCAGCTTCTGGAACACAGGTGTCCAGGGTCAAATAGGACAAAAGAGTCAGGGGTTGGTCAGGGACTGGGTACGCATATGGCATTGGCTTTAGGGTAGTTGAGGGGGCCCCAGAGGTACACAGGCTAAGAAGCCAGGCGGAAGCAGGGTGCTGTGGTTGTGGGTGGTACCTGGGATACACTGTGGGCTGGATGCCCTCCGCCTGAGTTCTCATTCAATGGTGGCACCCAGGGTGACACGGATTGGAGCTGGTCGGGACACCTGCAGGTGGAGGAGCTGGCGGATGAGGGGCAGTGGGGACGATACAGGGGCAGTGGAGCTTCTAGTTGGGGAGAACAGAGGCCACTCTGCTCATGAAGGAGGCTAGGTGGTGGGGCAACAGACCCTGATATGGCCTGTCAGCCGCCACTCCAGGAAGGTCTGGAATGGTGGAACCCACTGCTGGTCTGTATTTTCTATGAGGGACAGGGTCAACATAGGGAGGTTGGAGGCAATGGATCAGGGGCTGGCTGTAGTTTGGTGGGTGCCCGTTTCAGGACAAAGGACAGTTGCATGCATGGGGGCAAAGATGGAAGGGCTCACTGGGGAAGAGTTTGACAGCCGGGGACAGGAGGAACTAGGGGGGACTGTTTGTGGTGAAGGGGTGGACAGGGGCCCCAAAGGAGCTCCATGCGGCCAGCCAAGAACTGTACACATAGATACATAGATACATAGACAGTGTCGGGTGGATAAGGGCCTATGGCCCACCCAGTCTGCCCATTTGAGCTTGTAAGTTCAGTTTGTTTTTCTAGAAGTCCTGTTGCCCTTACCCCTGACCTCTAGAATTCCTTTATGTCTATCCCATGCATTCTTAAATCCTTGATTGTTTCAGCCCCCACCACTCTTCTGGCAGGGTGTTCCACTTGTCCACCACCTGCTCTGTGAAGAAATTCTTTCTCATGTTTCCTCTGAATCGCCCTCCTCCAACTTCATCCCATGCCCTCTAGTCCTGGAACATCTTTTGCTTAAAATAGTGTTTTCTGCACCCTGTTCCTCCCTGGAAGATACTTGTATGTCTCTATCATAACCCTCTCTCCTCCTCTCCTCCAGGGAGTACATGTTCAGTTCCTTCAACCTGTCTTCATAGGACTTGTGATGCAATCCATGCACCATCTTTGTTGCCCTCCTCTGAACCTTCTACCCTGTCTCATGTCCCACGTAGGTATGGTCTCCAGAACTGTACACTGTACCCAGGTGGAGCCTCACCTAGTGTCTTGTATAGCGGAATTATTACCTCCCTTTTCCTGCTGGTGATGCCCCTGCCATACATCCCAGCATCCTATTTGCTTTACCTGCTGCCTTGTCACACTGTTTCCCTACCTTGAGGTCATCAGAGATGACAACCCAAGATCCCTTTCCTGCTTGGTATGCTATATCCTCACCCCCAACTGATATAATTGTGCCAGGGTTTTGTGCCCCATATGCATTATCTTGCATTGCATTGAATTTCAACTGCCAAACCCTTGACCATTCTTCAAGTTTCTGCAGGTCGCTTCTCATTCTGTCTACACCTCTGGTGTGTCTACTCTGTTACAGAGCTTTGTGTCATCAACGCAACAGTGAAATTCTGCCTTCTAGATCCATGCAATGTCACTGATGAAAATGTTGAATAGGACCGGTCCCAGCACTGATCCCTGTGGTACCCCACTGGTCACTCTTCCTCTGTGGAGTGACAGCCATTTACCACCACCCTCTGTGTCCTGCCACCCAGCCAGTTACTCACCCCACACTACTGTCCTACCCACACCCATATTCCCCAGTTTGTGTAATAGTCTCTATGTGGCACAGTGTCAAAGGCCTTGCTGAAGTCCAGATAGGCCATGTCCACTGCCTCCCCTGATCCACCTCCCTAGTCACCCAGTCAAAAATTCAACGAGGTTGGTCTGACATGACCTCCCTGGTGAAACCATGCTGCCTTGGGTCCTGTAGTCCCCCACCCCGAGCCTGCACCAGCCCCAGGAACCGAACACAGGAGGGGCTGGGCAAGAGGCTGTAAAAGAGGGGTGGCTTGGGGTACAAGGTGGACCTTTATTGGGAATGTGGTTGGAAAGGTTGTAGGGTACATTCAGCTGACAAGTACAACCAGGGTATGGTTTTGCAGCTATGGCTGCAGTTGTGAGATGAGCAAGGAGCAGGTGGTTGAGGATGCCCAGCCATAGACATTTTTAGGGTCACCATGGCACAAGGATCCAATAAGAAATGGGATAATGTATTAAGTTAAGTGGAAGGAGGAGCAATAGACTGGGTTGATGTCTGGGAGGCGCCCTGGAGGCAGCATGCCAGATGTCTGGATGGGATGGATTACATGTCTTGGGTAAGCGGTAGGTTGGTCAGTGCTAGATGGTTGCCTCTCTGGCGGAGTTTCATTGTTGGTCTACAGGAACGTGGACAGTCGGCGCCCATAGGTTCGCAAGTGTCAGCTCCAATTTAGAGCACATAAGTCAAAAGAGGTAGGGAGGCAACAAAAGGGGTGGCAGTATCCAAAGGAGTCCTGGTAGGCAGAAAGGGGCAGAGATGGTAGGTGATATGGGACCCCCACCACAGAGAAAAGACAGGGGACTGGAATGGGGTGGGCGTTTGGGGGCATGTTTTATCTAGTTACCCAGGGATACAGGGCCAGGCCCAAGGGTCTGAGTACAAGGTTAGGGGAAAACATGGTGGAAGCTGGTGGTAGCGGGCAGTGGACGGGCATCAGGAATGTAGGGGAAAAGGGTTCAAGAACATGGGCAACTTAGGGTTGGACCAACTCGTGCAGTGGAGTGTGAAGGAACTACTGTTAGCAGGAGAAGGGCACCATTAAGGTAGTGCCGGGGCCTGTCGTGTGGGTACCCCATTGGGAGGGGCACAACTGGGGTAGGGGATCTGCATCAAGCTCACAGCAGGTTTTGAGCCATTCCAGGTTTAGTCTCAGCGTGGATAACTTCTGCGCAGATCAATCAGGAATATGCATAGGCTGCCTCAACGATCTGGGACCAGAGGTAGTGACACGGTACGCGACAGGGAAGGAAACAGGTATTCCTGAAATTGAATACAGTCATAATGGCAGGTAATTGCTAGTCACAGTTCAAAGGGTGGGCAGCTTCACAGACTTGGGCTGGGCATGGTGGCCTGTGGAGCACCCAGCAATGGGTAGGGGAAGTTGGGGCAGCTGGATCTGGGATCCAGTTGAGCCTTGGGCAGGCACAGGGAGGGGCTGCAGTTGTGGGGGAGCTGGCCAGCAGCAAGGCATCGAGGGTAAGGAGGCAGGAGGCAGGTGAGGCCTATCTTGCTGAAGTGCCCTACAGGGCAGTGGGTCTTGTCAACAGGTGACAGAGGCCAGCAGAGATGGGCAGGCCCTCAAAAGGGCTGCAGTCCATTTTCAGCTAGGAATACAGATGAATCAGAAGGAGGCAGCAGATGGGTTGGCGGGCCCTTCCACAGAGCAGTTTCTGATCTTTGCTTCCACAAGTAGCCATCTATGGAGCCTTGTACCGACGGGAGATGGGGCAAGATGAAAGGAGCAGGCAGGCTGGAAGCGGAACCTGCTCGCCAGCAGGTGAAGGCATGGGTTGAGTTGTTGGGGCCTGCCGGGTAAGAAGCCCTTGAGCAGCAGGTCATGGCTAGGTGGACATGCCAGCAACAGGGTACAAGGTAAGGCAAGACAAGGCCTAATCAGGGAGAAGGGTGGACCAACCCTACATGGGGCATTCATACCTAGTAAGGCTACATAAAGTGATACTGGAGCAGGATGGGTCCAACCAGTCCAGGGCAGGACAACAGTGAAGTGATGTCTGCAGGAAGGTGTAGGCGGAGGACAGCAAGGGCAGGAGGCAATGCCACGGCCTGATGCTAGGCAGCACCTAAGGGCTAGGAGTCAGGGCTGACTGTAGAGGAGAGGAGAAGGGTTTTGTTGGTATCCTGCTGGAAGAGGCCAGGCATGTATAAGTGGCATGACAAGGAAGGGACTCACATGGTGCAGGGGATGAGTCAGGCCACACAGGATAAGTTGGAGTGTTGATCCCAGTTGGGGAATGCATATTTGCAATGCAGCTGAAGAGGAACAGAGGTGAATTTGTGTTGGTGCCCGCCTGAGGGGCAGACTAGAGATGGCATTCAGACTGGGGGTGCCTCAGGCAGGCTGGAAGTTGGGGTGATAGGATACTTTGTCAGAGGAATTATGGCCAATGGGGCCTGTTCATGTACTGCATTATTGTCCACCTTGGGGCAATGACCTGGGGGTCCTGTGGGATCCCTGTTGAGGACATTGGTATGGGACCTGGAGAAGAAAAGTACTGGTGGCTGCAGGAGGATCGGGTTTGGCGAGATCACCCAAAGCAGGTTGGCAAAAGAGAAAAAGGGGTAAAGGTGAGACAGGTGGTGAGGAAGTGCCACATCGGGAGGCAGTTGCAGGGAGCTATCCTTCGGTCCTTCAGGGGCCAGGGAGGAGGTGAATAGGAAAACACCCTGAGACCCTAGCCTGCAGGAGGGAACCCCATCTTCCATCGCAAGCTGGAGATGGGTCAGTGGAAAAGGGGTGGGACCGGTGGGGAGTGGGGGGCAGGAAAGGGGAGAGGTAGGCACCACAGGTTGAAACAAAGGAACCCAGCTATGGGAGTAAAGGGTGGAGGAGGAAAGAGATAGGGCTAGGGGTGGATCACTGTGTCTGCACCTAGCAGGGAAGGAGTCCGGCAAGGATGTGTCCCGTTATGGTGAGAGAAGAGGAGCCAGCCCCAGGGTCTGGACCCCAAAGAGCAAGCCAGATCACAGTGTCTGACCCTGAAGAAGCAATACTGAAGGAGAAGGACCAGAAAGGAAGAGGTATAGGATGAAGATGTGTGTGGACTGTTATGTCCATAATGAAGAAAAATAGACTGGTATGGCTGATAAAATGCTGAATATTGTGATTACAGAATTATTGGAATGTAATGTTATAAAGTGTGCCTTTAGAATAAATAATGCCAGCAAGCATCCAAAGGTAGTAGTCATGGAAGTGAATTATTTCGGGGGATAGGCAACAAAGCTTGCCATTAAAAGGCAGGCTAATTTGTCCTTTGGCCCATCCAGAAAGAGTGGCAGAAAGGGAGGGGAAGGGAGGGAGGAGAAGGGGAGGGGTTAGTGAAATCACAGAAGGGTGGGGAGATAGAGCTATGACAGGGGACAGGGTCTCCTATACCATTAGTCAGAAAGGCGGGCCACTAGAGGTCCCGACAAGGTCCAAAGGTGTTGGGCTGCAGCCTTAGCAAGCCCTCTTTCTTGCTGAAAAATCCACCACCCTCTCTTTGCTAGAAAGAGGAGAGTAAAGGGATGGTTCAGAAGAGGAGGCAGACCGCTGAAGGCAGTTGCCTAGGACAGCCCTGTTAGGGTCAGGGGAGCTGCAGAAGGGCAGCAGGTGGTCTGGGGCCAGGTGGAGCCCAGCCGGGGCTGCAGAAGGGCAGCCAGTGGTCAGGAGGCTAGGTGGAGTCTCGCTGGAGCTGCAGAAGGGCAGCATATGGGCTGGGGGCTGCGGTGGCCCTGCCGGCAGGGTGACAAAAGGTGGAAGAGGGTTATGAAAGGGCAAGAAAAGGGTGGGACCAGGGGAAGGGGTCAGGAAAGGGGAGGGGTAGGCACCATGGGTTGGGGACAAAGGAACCCAGCCGTGAGAAAGTAAAGGGGAGGGAAGGAGAGAGAGCTAGGGGCGGATCACTGTGTCTTCACCTAGTGGGAAAGGAGTCCAGGTAAGGATGGTACCTGGTTACTGTGAGAGAAGGGAGCCAGATCCCAGGGTCCAGACCCTGAATAGCAAGTCGGATCACAGTGTCGGACATTAAAGAGCAATACTGAAGGAGAAGGACCAGGAGGGAAGAGGTACAGGATGGAAGACGTGTGTGGACTGTCATGTCCATAAAGAAGAAAATAGACTGATGTAGCTGCTAAAATGCTGAATATGGTGATTACAGAATTATTGGAATGTAATGTTATGAAGTGTGCCTTTAAAATAAATAATGCCAGTGAGCATCAAAGGTCAGTAGTAGTAGAAGTGAATTATTTCGGGGGATAAGGATGCACATTCTAAGGTAAGCAGGATCTAAATAGAGCCAGCATGCTTGCACAGCCAGCTAGTGACACAGACAGACACGTGTACATAGACACAGGTATCCACATATACACAAAGGCAGACATAGCATGCCTAGACATTGCAACATAGTAACATAGTAATTTAAGGTCAGAAGGGACTCTAGGTCCATCATGTCTGCCCCACCCCAGCATCATAAACTGGGAGAAATAAATATGCTGTACAAACGTGTACTCATGTATAGGCTCTTCTCTACCCACTCTACTACCCAGTGTACTCTAGAACTCCTTTGGTAATCAGAAATATGTCTATAGCTTGCCTTTAAAGACATTTACTGTCTTTACTGATTAGCTAATATGTAGTTTCACACCCACTTGGAGAAGAAGTGCCTTCAAATATTGTCCCTTAAATTATCACCTCTGAGCTTCATGGCATGTCTCCACATCCTGCACTAGGACACCAGATCAAGCAGTTCTGGCTGCTCAGCGTTGTTGATTTGAGTATATGGAAGATTGAGATCATGTCCCATTAAAGCCTCCTTTCTCCATGGCAAACAAGTTAAGGCCAGCAGCCTCTCATCATAGCTCTTACATACAGTAATATCATTCAATATACATCAATAGACTTGTAAGTATACTGATGTCATGGTTAAAAGAATATTGATCAGCATGTATTGAGAATATCAACACAAGAAAACTGTATTAATTGTGAAACAGTGTTGACATGACTCAACTTTCATTTAAAACAAATAGAAGTTCCTAATATTTCTAAAGTTAGCTTATGACTGTTATGTTTTGTGCTGTACATTGCTTACATATGTCTGTTAAGTCTCTGTGTGGTTGCACTGGTACTGTATATTTGTGCCATCCCATGACTCTAGTCAGGCAATAACCAGATCCTGGGCCAGTGCACCTGCATCTGAACAAATAAATTATTAAATTAAGCTTTTTGTTTCTTTTTACTGTGCCATTTCTGTATTACTCAATCTTACTTTGAGCATGCCACTCCTTCATGCTATCAATGGGCAGCTAATACTGCTGCCCTCCTGATGCAACCACCACTGCTTAACTCCATCTCTAAACTTCTTTGGTTTATCCACCACACCTATGAAGTTAGATATGAGCCTAATTGGCTGCACTTCCTCCTTTCCTCTAGTTCTCCACCCCAGTGAATGCATGCTATGATATTCTGGGAGGTACCCAGCAAAGTCTGGACACCCATTATGTCAAAGGCACTGTCTCCAAGTCTTTTATCAAGACACACTGTATACAGTAGTAATGCAACTAGGGGTGTGTGAGCAACAAAAGTATTTCCCAAATACCAAAATAATGTTCTATTCATTATTTAGATATGAATAACTAATAGTGCCACTATTCATGCATATTGGTATTCAGGAAATACTAAGAAAAACAGCCTCGGCTGCCTTCTGCCCTCTGCTATAAGTACAATCCCACCCTCCTTCCCTCAGCACCCACAATTTAGGCTTTAATAAAAATCTCCTATCATGGTAGTCAGCTAACCCACCTACCTCCATGGCTGGCCACCATTATATCTAGCACTTTTCCTTTAAATCAGTTTTATTTCCATTGATTTTCCCACCCTACAGCACCACCCAATTCAAATTACTTATTTCCCCAGAACCTACATTTTCTAAACAGAAGGCCTCCCTAAGTGTGGCAATGTGGTAACACTAACTTGCCCTCCTCCAAGGCAAGTCACCTTCTAGTGAATGGAAGCACTCATGTGTTTGCTTGTATTTTAAAATAACTGACCTAGAGATCAGCTGCTTTACTATGTGAGCAAGTGCAGGACTGTTTCCATTCACTAGACTGTTGCTGGCAGTAGAAGAAGAAGGTTGCGTTGGTCACCTTCACTTCACCTGGAGGGGCCTTCTGTTTAGAAAATGTGGGTGCTGGACCATGGAGGATGGGAGTTGGTGCTGCTGCAGAGGTGGGGTGGAAGAATGAAATAAACTGATTTAAAGGAAAACACTAGATGAGAAAGCAGCTGGCCATGGAGGCAGTCAGGTTGTACCAGTCACTCATCATGGGAGTTTGTTTTGTTAAACCTAAAATTAAGGGTGTTGGGGAGGAAGAGGGTGGAGCAGGGC
This sequence comes from Neoceratodus forsteri, assembly GCA_016271365.2. NCBI lineage: Eukaryota > Metazoa > Chordata > Ceratodontiformes > Ceratodontidae > Neoceratodus > Neoceratodus forsteri. The sequence continues at coordinate 564,746,973 of CM057458.1, forward strand.
TTGTAGCAGAGCATGGAGAGATGGGGGATTGACTGGGTGGGTTGGAGGGTGGTGGTCGGTTTCTTTAAAAAAATTCCTCACAGGCACACAAATAATGAATGTGAATACCTGATTTCTGAATATGTGGGGCCCCAAATAAGACTATTTGGTCAAATATTTGGATTAAGTTATTCCACCTGTCCTAGATGCAGCACAACCTTCTTACTCCAAGGAGGACAGCATGTAAAAATGCTCAAAATCCTCCATGTTATCCTCTGCTCATGATGTCCTGGACTCCAGGAGTGAACAGAAGTTGTCAGCATGTCAGAGAAATTCCTTGCTGCTTGTTATCATGGAACTGGCTAATTAATCCATTGTAATGAAAATGTTATTGAAAAAGCTAACATTTGAACTGTTTGGGTCAGGAATATTTGTAGATGACCTTTAAATATATTGATAATGTAGCCTCCCTAATATTCTTCTTCTGCCATGGTCCCAGTGGTGTGTCAGATCTTAATATGGAACAGCACCAGAAGGTTAACAGTGCCTTGCATTCATCAGCTATTAAAAAATTACATATATCAACAGACAAGTCAACAAGTGGTCAAGCAGCAGACTACATGACAGTCACTGCCCACTGGACCACATTTACATCCTGTGCCAAATCCTTTGTCACCATCATTGATATGCTGCTTCCTAACAAACAGGCTGCTCTTTCTATTGCAGGCTTTGAGAAAGAATCACAGCGATGTGAGCATCTTACAGGAGTTAAAGAAAAGGTTCTTGGATTGACTTTGACCTAATGATTGTTCCCCAGGATTTGTAGTTTCGGATACAGGAGCCAATATTCTGAAAACATTAAAGAATAGTGTGTTTGTGCATACAGTATACAGCAGTGCCAGCCAGGATGCAATGCAGTAATGCTGCAGTATATCAGAAAATGCTGCAGCATACTGCAGGTACAGCATAATCAAATGTCAATCAAGTCCTTTTGTTGTGCAGTATTTTGTGACGTTATTTACTAGAAGTTACTGAGTTGTAATGTGGCTAACTTATTGTACTGTACTATACTGTGCTTTGGACATGCACTAATCTAGTGATTCATGACTTTCTCACTGAAAACTGCAGTGTGCAGAATATGCTTGGTGCTGCATGAAAGATATGTGGAGTTCAATCTCTGCAAAAGAATGTACAATTCTACAAGATCTGCAAAAACAGAATAACTTACGGTGCCATTACAACAACTAAAACAAGACGTTTTCATCAGGTGGAACTCCACATTTTACATGCTGCAGAGGCTCCAGAAACAATGCCAACAATCTACCAGTACACCATGGACCATGCAATAGGGAAAAGGGATGTACACACTCACATCTAGGCAGTATAACTTTACACATATTTATGTCAATTGCTTCAGCCATTTCAGGAAGCAACATGTCAAAGGAGGGCTGACAATCCAACAATATGTCCAGTCATTCCATTAATACATCTTCTAATGCACAAGTTGGAATGGTTGGGGCACCATTTGAAGAAACAAGGATGGAGCTCTGGCACCATGCTTGCACAAACTCTTCTTTCTCTTTGAAACAAACCTAGGATTTCCATGATGTTAGAATCTGAGCATTATGTTCCTGCAACAATGTTGGATTCATGTTTTTCTTCAATTTGTGCAAGAGGTGTCAGCCATTATAAAGAACTGGCATTAATAAAGTTGCTCTTGAAATGCAAATTCAGAATGCACAACATGAACTTTGACATGTTCCCTTCCAAGAAGCTGATCCTGGTGAAGCCACACCATCCTGTAAGAAAACCTTGTATTGCCAATATAACATATGAACAATTTGTCTGGTGCACCTAAGGACATTTGGTCAGGACTGGATGACATACTGAAAGACAGTGCTATGTTACATGTGACAAACATGTAACTACAGAGTACTTTACCCCATTGCATGTAACTAATGATTACCTACCCACAAGTTACAACTGAAACTGACACTTGAAATAAAAGTTTGACCGCTTCTCCTGTCACAAGCAACTCAGCCAGCAGTATACAGTGGATGACTCACAAGAAGCCAAAAAGATAAACATTCTAGATTACCTTCTTAATTTTATTTATTTAAAACTGATGACTGAAATGCACCATGAGCAGAAGCTCATTTCCAGGTGTGATCTGGGGAGGGGTATAAAAGACAAAATATAGCATTGTAATAACAGAGTTGAAACAAGATACAGAGATTGTACAAGAGAATTGCAAACAACACTATTTACAATAGAGGAGTAACTAAAACCTGTAAAGCAATTATATACAAAGCAGTATTTACAAGGTTATGTATGAACAATATGTACAATGAATATATACAATGAGATGCAACAGGAGAGCAGAAGAGAGAACAGAGCTGAGAAACTTCTAGGAAAGAGCAGATACAAGAAGTAGTGGGGAATGGCTTGTTACGCTTAGGTTATGCCCCCATTGTCCCACATACACCTCACATACACCCTCACACTGTATTCCTGGTCTATTGTACTGTGATACTGCTATTTTGCACTTATATATAGATATGAGCACCGATCATATAAGCATGGATGCTAGGAAAGTGCATTGCTGCTAAGATATGCTAATATTATCATCATGATTTATTATACCTCACTATAATACATTTATCTAGATTAGTTTGTCTTTTATAGATGTTCAATATATTATCTACCTAATCACTGATAAGATGACTCAGAGGATCATCAGTGATTATTGTATACTCATATTCTCATATAATTATATGAGTGTAATTTACACTCAGATATGCCATGTAATAGGCCTGTCAGCAGTTCTCTTTGTCTCTAAGCAAGCTGACAGAGACAGAAGGCCTTTGTTATGTCTCTATGTTTTATATTGTACATAAGCAAGAAATTTAGTTTGAACTTGTCAGCATTTATTTTGTCTAAGCTATAATGCTAATGGAAGCATATTCTGTCTCATATGATATTCATTAGTATTATGTTCCCAAGTCATTATCCAATTGAGAATGACTTAGACCAATACACCGCTTGAAATCTGTAACTATGTTGTAATCTCTGTTGCATGCTGTTATCTGTAGTATTTACTGTCCGCAACCCATTGTAGCACTCTCTAGACACTACTGTAACTTCTTTAGAAGGGCAGAGAGCTGGAGCACGGGAGAGATAGAACAAGATCTTAGAGAACCTAAGATCTACAATTCTGAAGATTATGTACATTATTCAGAAGTGGTGAGAAACCCTTCTACCTTGTGATTTGCTTTGTCATATGCTTGGCTAAGTAGCATAATAAACTTTATTAGTGCTCCTTGCTTGTTTACAAATGTTTAATGGCAGACTCTGAGACACAAGAATCTGTAATATTATTATTTTATTGTTTACCCTCACACACCAAGAGGTTAGACAACAGGCTTGAGGAGACATTTGAGGCACGGAAGGTGGGAGAGAGACGAATTTGAGGGGAACACTATTCCAGAGGGAGGGAAGTCAATTAGAGAAGGAAAATTTTCCAGCTGAGGTGCATGGTTTTATGTGATATCGGTGACCCTAAGGAGCACTGATCACAAAGAGCAAGACAAGAAACACCTGACAGACAAAGAGTGATGGACAGTAGAGCAAGCATCACAAATAACGATGGTCACTCACTGAATAGGCAAAAAGAAAAGATATGTATTTTTATGCCGGTGGCTATGCCCCACATGCCACTCTGCAGGGGCAAGTCCCCAGGCCCCCAAAATAAAGATAATCAACTCCATGGGGGCATGGACTTAGGGAAAGCATAAATATTTAAAAACAAAATATCTCTTTTCCAGCCATTTGACCCAACCCGGGTCACCTACTCAGGGATGTAGTATATGCTGCCTTGCTACATGGCCAGCTCGGCAGTGCTAGTCCAACCATTATGCTATATCCTGCTGTAGTGAGTGTAGCTCCCTACTACACTCACTTTACAGGATATAGTGACTTCTTTCACCACCACTGCTCTTTTCCAAGTGCTATTATTGAGTTGCACATATTGAGTCACTCGATATTAGTTGCTCATATAAGATGTTACCAAGGTGCGCATACATGGAGGGAAAAGTGCAGGTGCATGTTAAGCGCAAGGTGTAGGGTGAGGGTGTGAATGGGATTTAGAGAGAAGCAACGAGGGTGGAAGGGTCCCAAACCAAAGTTTAGCTATGAAGGTGGAGCAGTGTGAGGAGCATCTCTGTGTGAGGGATTGGTGAGAAAGAGCAGAGTATAGGTCACAGTGGTGAGTTAAAGTGGGGAGTTTGAGGAAAACCTACAGAAGGCATGAAAGAGGACATCGTGTTTGGCCAGGAAGGTGGCAGGGGCAGCACTGTAGACTATGTCAGCATAGTCAAGGTTGGGAGGATCCATTTGACTAAGAGATCATGTCGAACTGGGAGGGAGATGCTGACCCTGTGGCAGTATAGCAGCCCTAGTTTAGGGTACAGTTTTGAGTGTAGGGCACTAAAGTGGTAGAAGAAGTTGAGGGAGGGATCGAGTCATACTCCAAGGTACTTGTAGGTGGGGACATTGTCGGGGGTGTTGGTTTCAGAGAAGAATACATAGGTTGGGGAGCCTGGCAAGTTTTGTTTAGATCCAAAGGTCATAACAACAGTCTTTTTAATATTAAGCTTTACGTAACTGGCACTCAAACCAAGCTGTAAACACTGAGAGATCACTTTGAAGGGGAATGGATGGATTGGACTGAGGGGCGGACAGAAAAGGACAGTGTCATCCATGTACATGTGTATATTAGCATGGGTGCATACCGAGGGAGATCATTGATAAAGAGGGAAGAGAACAGGCCCAAGGATAGATCCCTGGGGACACCAGCATGGATAGGAGGAGGAGATAGGATATTGTTGATAGAGACTACCTGGGAAATGGTCAGTTAGGTAGGAAATAAACCAGGACACTGAGGCAGGAGTTAGGCTGGAAAGGCTTAGTTTATTAAAAAGGAGAGGTGGGAAACAGAGACAAAGGCCTTGGCCAGGTCAATGTAGATGGCAGAGGTGATCTGTCCAATGTCCATAGCAGTGTGTATAGCATCAGTAAAGCACAGAAGGGAGGAGGTGGTACAGTGACATTTTTAAATCTGAATTGAAACAGGGAGAGTGTGCTGGAAGCAAGTAGGAAGTCATTGAGTCTAGAGAGATTAGGAACTCTTGGACTTTAGTGAGGGAGGGAGAAGGGAGAAGGACGAAGGCAGTAATTACTGGGGATAGTAGGGTCACCAACTTTGAAGAGTGGAGACAGTAGCAGACTTCAAGCTGTAAGGACAGTCACTGTAGAGAGGAGAGATTTAAATGAAGGTTAAATGGGGAAAATGGAGGAGGCTGAGATTTTAGGATTCTAGGGTGCAGGCCATTGAGGCTTGACTTAGAGGAGTTGAGTGAGACAAGAGTTCTGAGAAATTATTGGCATGAAAAGAGCACAGTCTGGCCAGCATTGTGGAAAAGGATTGTATTGTATTTAAGTTGCCCACCAATGAGTATCTATTGAGAATATATATATATATATATATATATATATATATATATATACATACATATATATATAATGGGGTGAGACAAACAGAGTGTGATACATCCATATATACAATAGGGGTGAGTGGTAAATGAGTGAGATAAAACAGCGATCATCCACTGCAGTGTGATATTTTACCCTCTGCTCTACTGTGATGATATCAGCCATTTACTCACACAGGTCACAGAAGGTCACTGATATCATCACCGTAGGCAGCTTTCCCTCAGCATGCAAGAAACACCTGTCCTGTTACCATAGACACAAATGCAGGACTACCTGAGAGGTCTCACTGCTGCCTACAGCTATCTCAGTGAGCATTACAAAACACACCTATCCCCCAACTTCCAGCTCATTACTGTGATGCTCTCAACTTGATGCAGCCAGAATTCCAAACAGCACAGCTTCACAGAACAGTCTAAACTACTGCCTGCAGCTAACTCTAACTACCACTGAACACACTCTCACTTGTTCCTTTAACTCTGATTCTCATCCATTACAATTACTGTGACAATTTCAACTTCATTGCAGCCAGAATCGAAGAGCACAATTTTCACAGAACACTCTGCAGTCTGCCTGCAGCTAACTTAATTAGAAATGAAAACAGTATCAACTGTTCTGATACTCTGCCTCTCAGCTCATTACAATTACTGTGATGCTCTTAACTTCACTGCAGCCAGACTGCTAAACAATACAGCTTCACAAAAGTATGTCTCTACTCCTATCTAAAACTAACTCATTTTGCATTGCAAAACACACTCATGTCTCTCAGAGTTTATAACACTGCCAGCCCATTCAGAAAAGCTCACACACAGAATGAGCAAACACATAAACAGGAACAGAACACAAGACAGCATAACAACATTTCTGAAACTCTTGGCCTTATTGTATATATCGAATACATGATGGGCAGATCATATGCTATGGCAAATATTGTCACTCCTGCATCGTGAGCTTGGATATCTCACTCTGCAGGAGTGACAATATTTGCCATATCACTCATGCCCATCATGTATTCCTATTATCACAGTAACTGTGTAAATAAAGGGATATACAATGGTGAGCTGTCAGATAAATGATTTCTCTACACAAGTGTTGTTTGGACCTTGGGTAACCTCCACAAGTGGCATAAGCCACGGCGAGATGTCCGAGGTCAATCAGCACGTAATGTAGATAAATCATTTATCTGACAGCTCACCATTGTATATTCATTTATGCAATAGGATGCTTTTGCCAGTGCAGGGACATTTGCTTTTGATTGCTTATCTGTTTTGCATATGTTTGTCAAAAAGTGAACAAAAATGTATTTCCTGCTCTTTTTGCTAATTATAAAAATATCTATAAGGTATCTATAAATGAAATACCACTCATTTTGTTGATATTTTGGGCTGCACAACTTTCATGCTCACAGCACAATGCTATCTTTTTGTTTTAAAGTTATTTGCATTTGAATATAGTTAGTACTGGTACTGAGGCTGAACATTCTAAATGAGTTCTGAGTGATTGTGACATATCTACTATGCATATAAATCTATGATGATGTGTCTACTATGGTGGGCTATTCAGAGCAGTTGCACCATGCACAACAGGGATGCACCTGCGAGAAGTGCAGAAATGCGCCATAGTGCGATATTCTCAGCAGTGCAGCAGAACATGCAATGCATCGCAGCAGCAACAGAAATGAATGCATGTTCAACTGCAGGGCACGGAACCAGGAATAATGTGCACAGTGTGATATTCATCAATAGGTGACATGCACAGTAGCGAGCAAGCGGAAGTTGTGCGACAGTGAAATGAGCCAAAATAAAAGGGAGCAAGAGAGGGAGGATGAATGTTCCACAGAAGAGCCATAGGTGGGAGTGGCAGGAGGCAAGACAGGAAGCAGGAGGCAGGTGTGGCCAGGAGGGTGGACAGGGCCCACTGGAGGTGTGCATGAGTGAGAGAAGGAGTGTGTGTGTGTGTGTGTGTGTGCCTGTGTGTGTGTGTGTGTGCCAGAGGGCCTGAGAGTGCCACAGAGGACAGAGGGCAGTAGTAAGAGGCAGGGCACACAGAGGTGAACAGCCAGAGGTGTACCGGTGCAGGGGCAGCACCAGCAACACACAGTGGGGGGACCAGGTAGACAGCCGCTTGGAGGGAACACCAGCCATGGACATAGCCAGTGCCACCTTCCAGATGGAGGTGGTAATGAGGGGTGTGAGAAGGCAGGCAGCAGGGAGGTATGGCCGTGGAAGGGCCCGTTGGCATTACACCCAGAACAGGCTGTACCGGGCCACACCACCATCAAACAGTACAGTGACACTGAGATCGTGGGCCAGTACCGCCTGAACCAGGCAATTCTGAGGCAACTCCTGTGAACTGTGCAGTGATGAGTTGCAGGTACCACATGATGGAGCCATGCGCTGTCTGTGGAGATGAAGGTCACAGCCATCATGTGCCTGCTCACCATGGGCACCTTCCATAGACCAACAGAGGACACGATAGGCATAATCCAGTCAGCAGCATCATGCCTACTCACACAATTCCTCAGCACACTGCTGCCACATGCTGTGAGTATCCATTTCCCAGCACAGGCGAGCAATACAGCACACATACAGGAGTTCCCCAGGGTAGCATGGTTGCCTGGCATGCTCAGGGCCATAGACTCCACCCATGTAGGCATCCGCATGCCACCTGGCCTGGAGGGTGGTGTACATAAACGCAAGGGCTACACAGAGTGTCAACTGCCAGGCAGTGTGCGATGCCAGGGGTGCATAATCAATGTCATGAGCCCACGCATTCCTGGAGGAGCACACAATGCTCACCTGGCACCAGTCTGTACTGTGCCAGTAGGTTCGAGAGTGGGACATCTCCACTGGCCATCTGGTAGGTGAGTACACATAGCATGCTGGACGATGGGTGCAGGCGCAGGGGTGTGGGGCTTTGGCAGGGGTGCCATGGAAATGGGCATGATGGCCCCATGGCACAGTGACGAGACCACCATGCTACCACCCTCTACACACAGGTGACAGTGGTTACTGCCAGCCGGCCCTGGCTGCTCACACCATACCGCACCCCATGACCCCAGCACAGCAATGGTACAATAAGGCACACGCCACAACATGGAATGTCATTGAGCAGGTGTTCGGGCTGCTGAAAGCATGGTTCCATTGCTTGCACACATCAGGTAGTGCCCTACAGTACAGCCCCTCAAAGACCCAGGGCTATTCCTGACTGCTGTATCCTGCACAACATGGCCACCAACTGTGGGATAGCCATTGAGGTCGAGGAGGGGGGAAGTGGTGGAGATGAAGAGGACACCAGTACAGCTGGTGTTGGGAAGCCACCCCTGGACGAAAGGGACCCCAGCTGGCCCCGCTGGCACAGCAGCACCAGGACATCATCGCAGAGGAGCACTTTGGACAACACAGGTGAGGCAGGGGCCACGTGCAACCACCAAGGGCAAGGGCACAGCCCACAGACAGGCAGGGTGACATCAGGGGAGAACGCATAAGGCATGGGAATGTGCGGGGACTGCACACAAAGGTAGGGACAGGCAGGGCTGCATACATCATGCACACACACCCACACACACCACAACACATGCTCAAAGGGCAACAGGCACGTCCACCCCAACAGGCACCCCACACAGGATCACACACAACCATGCCCAGTGGCAGGCACTGTGCGTGCCTCAGACACTGAGCACCACTGCACAGTGGTGGACAGTGCTATGCAGGCATCATCATCAGGCACACGCCACAGTGGTCAGCAGCTGGGAGGGAGTGCACAGGGACCATGTGTGTGCAGGGCTGGGCACCTCACCCATGCATCACACAAAGAACACTACAGTGCACCCAGGGCAGCAACAGACAGTGGCCATTGAGGGGATAGGGTCAGTCATGGAGCACAACACCACGGCCACCACGGATGCATAGGTGGTCCCTCAAGACCTGCCAGCCATGTCAGGCTGACCAGTGGCCTCATGGGGTGGCACCAACAGGCTCCCAGGGTGAAACTGGTCTGCAGACCACCAAACATGCCCACACCAGGCATGCTAGGTATGCCCACAGCCGAACCTGGCGTCGACATAGCAGGTCACCACAAGACTGGGAATGAGGTGGACATAGCACTCTGTGAGGTGTGTGGCAGCTGGAGACCCAACCCGGTTGGCCAGTGTAGCCATGACAGTCACCATTGCAGTGGTCTGCCTGTCAATGGTGGCAGTCACATCCACCTGCTGTTGGGCAACTCTGCCAGGAGCAAGGCATGGTCCCTGCTGCGCTGCTCCTCTGCCTTGCACAGAACCACACGAGCACATCCACTGCTGCCACGAGCCACATCTGCTGATCTACTGAGGCCTGGAGAAGACGGCTGTGGTCATCCAAGGGTCGTCTGCATGTCAGCATGATGTCCTCAGTGGAGTTCCCAGCCCTGCTGCACAGCACCCGATGGTGGGTGCTGCACAGTGCTGCCATTCTGGGGAGGTCCACACGTGGAGCACTGCCACCACCCCGCCCCTGTCCCCACGTTGACAATGGCCATCTGCTGCCACTGCCTCCAGCTGCTGATCACCAGGCAACACTGGGGTGGTCAGCACAACACCAACAGCCCCACTACCCTGGCTGCACCCACCGCTGCCCCACTGGAGAATGCAGATGCAGCCTGGGAATGGCTGTTGTGCAGGTAGCCATGCCAGCACTACCCACGGAACCGCCTGGGTGGATGCCATCTGTGGGACCATCTGTGTCCACATACATCACTGTCGGGATGTGCATCACATCATCATCAGTGCTGGAGTTGGCCCTGATCCATGTCCCAGCACACTAGACACTGGGGTGGTGTCACACTGGGATACAGGCAGGGCCATGTCCGCACCTGCACCACCGGCATCAGTCCAGACAGATGTGCAGGGCTGCAGATGGTCAGTCTCTCGGACACCTGTGGAGGTGGATGGGCCTCCACCATATCCAGGGCTTCCCCTGGTAGACACACCCACCACTGCTGCCCCATGCAGATGCTGAGGAGCTGTAAAGGAACACAGTACCGTTAGTGGCTCCACCTGGCCCTGGGACCTGCCCCCTACCACCAACACAGTGCCAGCGCCAGACCTACCATGTAGCAATGGGCTGCCACCCATCTGGAGGCCACTGCCAGGAACACCTCGATGGCACTACGCCACATGCTGCTGGCCACCTGCTCCTCCCGTAATGTCAGGTGGGTATGTCCTGCTGGCCCCCCACTGGTGGCAGCACATGCTACCCTGATGGTGGCCACCTTATCTTTAATCTTCCTCCTGTCCATGCCAACCTTCTTCTTGCCTCCTGCCTGCGGACCACTGGTGGCTGACCTGCTGGTTGACAGCACGTGCCACCTCACCCACGCCCGCAGCATGGGCCTGTGGTGTTCCTGCTATCTGCTAAGCAGCTGCTCGTCAGGTATGCCTCAAACAGGCATCAGATTCTGCCCTGGTAAAGTTAGGCCTCCTCCGTCCACACCCTTCCCTGCTCCTCTCTTCTTCTTCTCACTCTGGTCATGCTTGTGCCTGGGTGATGGACAGGTGTTACCTTGGACTGTGCAGTCCCACAGCCCTCCCAGATCACTGTCCCCACATCCTTATAGCATGCCACCTACCTCAAAGGACTGCAATACTGATCCATGGCCTATGCAGCCTCAGGTTGCATATTTATAGTGCAACGCATGCACATGAGGGCAGACGAACTGTAATGGAATGCTAATGCAGTGGATGCGCCGTGGAATGGCTCATGAGCTGACTTGCATATCCTGGCTGAAAATCATGCTGTTGTGCCTTGCAATGGTGTTAGTGTTCTCAGGCCTGGCACGCCACTGTGATGTGCACAATCGACACCGCACCATGCGTGCCCACAGTGCTGATGCCGACGCTGGTGGTGCTGCTGATGTACTGTGCATGGGGAGGCAGTACAGGGCGACCACTCACTGCCTGTGGTGCAAGTGCACTATATGCTCAGAGGGGTGCTCACTGCATGGTGCACCATGGGCGCCATAGTGCCACAAGCGCGGTAGGCCACTGCAAGACATCACACACATGCACCCTACTGCACTACATGAGGGTTCCCAATAGTGCTGTGGCGCTCCGTGCGTGGACAGACCCTTGACCCTGTGGCTGACCTTTGCCCTCTAGGCACCATGTATGCATGGCTGCATCTATTGCACAGTCTGGTGCTGGCATGATAGCAACTGGCAGTGCAGGTACCACGCTGCCTCCGCACATGAAGTGCGTGTGCTACAGGGTGCCATTTGTGCCCGCTTGCTATAGCACTATGCACGCACATCAGACTGCCAGTGTGGATGGCGATTGAGCTGGCCAACCTGGTGGCATTAGTGGAGCCACATGCTGGTGCCTCTTTTGGCCAGGTACCTCCTGACGCCACAGACAGCAGTGGCAGAAGGTGGCAGAGGGCCTTGAGGAGGTCACGGGGTGCAGCAGGACCACTGAGCAGTGTCACCACCACTATGGGGACCTCCAGTGGTGGTACCCCATCTGCCCAGGGATGACTGCAGACACATGCCCGGTGGGTGCCACAGCAGGTAGGTGCTCCTTCACAACACTGGTAGTATCTGTCTGTCCTGGTATCGCAGTGGTTGTCAGGCCATGTCACGGGGCCGCACTGTGTTGCCGGGTGTTGGGGGTGCCTCATGTACACCCTGCACCACTGTATATGGCTGGCCAGCGGGCAAGCACACAGCAGGGGCTGGCTATGTTACTGGCCTGTACTGATGTTACCCTCTCCATGTTTGCAATCCTAAGTCAGAGGATCACCGTGAGGCCGGTTGGCCTGTGAAAAGGATGGCAGGCTGGCAGGAGGAGTGACCTTGCAGGCAGGGCACGAGTGGTGGTGCCGGGGTCAGCAGCGCCCTGCTGACCAGAACACAGGTGAGTGACGTTTTTCCCTTACATCTGTGCATGGTGGGTTGCAGGAGTGGTGGTGGGGCATGGCCTCCTGCACATGGCCCTACTGTCGCACATCCCATGGTGCACTCTGCACCATCCTGTGGGACTGCACATGTGGGTGGGTGTCACAGGTGGGCTGTGCATGAACTGGGTGCCTAGCTGTGCCACTGCCATCATGCTGCACTAGCCATGACACTGTACAGCGACAATGGTGCTGTGCAGTGCATGGGTGGACTGCGGCAGTGCCTGCGGTATGCATGTGCTATGGGTGCCTGGGTAGGTGGGTCATGTAGGCACATCCACTGTGGGTGGTCACATGCCATCACAGGGCACAGACCACAGCTGTATGCCATGCACATTGGGTGGGCTGTGGGGTCTGGCCAGTCACACGCTGACTCTGCTCCCTTGTCCTAGGTGGACACGCTGGACCACCCTGGAGTGTCACATTCAGGAGATCCTGCAGGTTACCAGGCCACACTGGAGCTGCTGCAGGGCATGGAGTGAGACCAGCGGTGGCACAGAGAGGCACCACAGGAGGCGCAGGGAGCAGAGGGCTGCCAGTAGGGCCCTCACGGCACCAAGGCTGACTTCCTCCTGGACTGTCCTCACACCCTTTTGTCCTCTCCCTGCTATTCCCCTTTGCTCCCTGCCCATCCCCCAAGTTGTAGCCTTGCCCCTCCCCACTTTGTATATAGTACTGTATATAGTTCATGTTGATTCTGTTACCTTTTGCAATATAGATCGTTTTATACTACTACTGTGGTGGTCTCTAATTTGCAGCGGGCATCTGGTGCCTTGCTTAAGTGGTGTGCATAGCATCTGAGGGTGGTGCCAGCCTGGTCGTGGTGTGTCTGCCAGGTCCCTCCACTGGTGTGGGTGGGGCCTTGGTCACTGTCTATGGTATGTGTTGTGCCCTCCGTGCACTGTATGCCTGTGTGCAGTGGTCTTTGGTGCTCGCGCTACCCAGTCACCCCTGGCAGTGTGTGCCTGGCCTGTGGCTGTGTCTTTAAGCGTGTCTGTGATCATTATGTCATGCAACCCTCCACCACATGCACATCTGCTGGCATGACATTGGTGGCAGTCCATGCCAGCCACCCTCTGGGCATGGCACCCTGGCAGCTAGCATCCTGACTCCTGGTCTATTGCATGTCTGCCTCTGGTGACACTGTGGGCGAGTGCTGTTGTTGTCCCCTCCATGCTGTCTATGGTGTCTGGGGTGGTGCCTGTGGTCTTCTGTCTGTCATATGTGCTCCCAGCTGCATGCTGGTGGTGGACAGGTTTGTGTGCACACACCCATGGTTGGCTCACCAGTGCCATGGTGGTGTGCAGGCCATGGATACGTGGCACCATTGGACTTGAGACAGCGGCTCTGTTGCCCAGCTATGTGTGGTTCTATGATGGGGTACCCTTTGGACGGGTGATTTATTCATGCCCTGTGTTGCATCCTGTGTGGCGGATGCCTTCATGCCACAGTGGGCTGCTGTACTGTCCCTGGTGGGGTCAGAGCTGGGACAGGGTGTGTGCATGGTAGGCAGCCGGGTGTCATTCTGAAACGTGTGGCATCCAGGGCAGGCTTGTCACATGTGGGGAACCCTCGGTACTGATGCAAGGTCGACTCCTTTGCTGTGCCACTGTGGAGGCCATGCAGGGGCCTTGTGTATGCTGCGATGATGTCAGTGACTGGTGTAGCCTGCTCCTGGGGATTCATGGTGGGGCTGCATGTGTGGCACCATGGGGACACAGGGATGCATTGTCATGGTGGTGGTGGTAGAAACATAGAAACATAGACTTTGACAGCAGATAAGGACCACTTGGCCCACCCAGTCTGCCCATTTCTCTACCTATTGGATAAGCTGCAGATGCTAGTTAACCAACAGCCTACTTCCTGCAACCCCCACCTATAATTACTCTATGTCTGTCCCATGCGTTTGAATTCCCCACTGTTTTAGATCCCACAACCTCTCCCAGGAAGGCTGGTTCGTGCTCCACCAGTCTCTGTGAAAATACTCCTCACATTACCCCTGAACTGTCCCTCTACCTTTAAATTGTGCTCCTTGTTCTTCACATCTCTTTTTCTGAAAGATGCTACCCTCCTGGACTTTGTTGATTCTCTTGAGATACTTAAAGTTTCTATCATGTCCCCCTGTCCCCTCTTTCATCAGGGTATACATATTAAGCTCTCTCAGTCTCTCTTCATATGGTTTCTGATGTAGACTGTGCACCATTTTAGTTGCCCTCCTCTGACTGCTTCCATCCTGTCTCTGTCCTTGCAAAGATGAGGTCTCCAAAACTGCATGCAGTACTCCAGATGGGGTCTCACCAACTGTCTGTACAGAGGGATAACCACTCCTTTTTCTACTTGTGATGCCCTCCCTATGCATCCCAGTATCCCCTGGCTCTCTTACTGACTTCTCACATTGTTTACCCACATTTGGGTCATCTGATATGACTACCCCAGGTCCCTTTTCATTATTGTTGTTGCTAGTACCTTCCCTGCTATTGTGTGCTCTTCTCCTGGATTTTATTTCCCGTGCATTACACTGTACTTTTGCATTGAATCTAAGCTGCCATATGTCTGACCATTCCTCCAACCTTGCCAAGTCCCTTCTCATCCTTTCTACCTCCTTGTGTATCAACTCTGTTACAGATCTTTGTGTCATCTGCAAAGAGGGCATACCTTTCCTTCCAGACCCTCTGCAATGTCACTTATAAAGACATTAAAGAGGGCTGACCCAGTACTGAGCCCTGAGGTACTCCACTAGTAACCCTCTTTCTTCAGAATGTGTTCCATTCACTATTACCTTCTGTGTCCTGTTGTGCAGCCAGTTTGTTACCTAGGCTACCACCCTGGGACCCACTCCCAGGTTGGCTAACTGATTATTAATCTTTGTGCAGGACTATGTCAAATGCTTTGCTAAAATCTAGGTAGGCCATATCCACAGCCCCTCCCTGGTCTATTACATTGGTCACCAGTCAAAGAAATCGATTAAATTCATCAGACATGACCTTCCTGTTGTGAATCCATGCTGCTTGGGTCTTGTGCCCTCTGGCCTCTAGGTACTAACAATTCTTTCTTTCAGAGTGATTCCATCATTTCCCCACCACTGAGGTCAAACTAACAGGTCTGTAGTTTCCTGCTTCTGCTTGCTCCCACTTTTGTGAGAGAGGAATCATATCTGCCCTCCTCCAGTCTTCAGGTACCACCCCATCCTCCCATGATTTGTAAAAAGTGTGGTCAGTGGTGTCACTAGGTCCTCCTTAGTTCTTTTAGGATTCTAGTTGAATCCCGTCAGGCCCCATTGCTTTGTCCACCTTGAGTTTTAGGAGTTCTTTCAGGACTCTTTTCTTCTGTAAATGGACTGAATCAACCCCACTACCCAGAAGGCTTCTATTGTTTGGTTTAGTAACTCCTCCTCTTCTTCTTTTGTGAATACTGAGCAAAAGTATTCATTCAGTATCCACCTTTTCACTGTCTCCCTCTGCCCACATCCCCTTTCTTTATTAATCTTCACTATCCTCCCTTAACCTTTCTATGCTCCTAATGTACCTATAAAAGGTTTTATCCTTTCTTAACTGAGTTGGCTATCTTTTCCTCGGTTTGGGCCTTTGCTTCTTTGACTGCCTTCCCACTTCTTTCTGCTTTAATTGATACAGTTCCTGTCGTGCTCCTTCTGTGATTCCTTATACTTTTGAATGGAGCCTTTTTCTCCTTAACCTTCCCTGACACCTCTTTTGAGAACCATAGTGCTTTTTCATTCTGCTTTGTTTTCTTTATTTGTTTCACACAAAGGTTTGTTGCCTCCATGATGGCAGTTCTGATTTTTCTCCATTGTTCTTCCACCCTCCTATCTGGCCATTTGCTAATGCATTCCTCAGGTATTCATCCATTATGCCAAAGTCAGCTCTTCTAAAGTCCAGTATCCTTGTCTTTGTATGGCTTGTCTCCATGGTTGTGTTTATTGTGAAGCACACTGTGCAGTGGTCACTTGTTCCTAGATGTCTACTGACTTGTAAATTTGTGATCCTCTCTCATTTGAGAGTACCAGGTCTAATATTGCTCCTCCTGAGTGGGTTCCACCACTAGCTGTCTAAGGCATGCCCCATAGGGCATGCCTAGACATGGTGGCATACTTTCAGTGTCATGCACTGTTTGGTCATGCTTCTGGGCAAGGTGTCTTGGGATCACTGCACAGGGGTGGTCAGCATTGGTGTGGTGCTTCTGGCACGGGAGGGTCCTGCCCTCCTTGTGTTGTTGTCATTTGTTTACCAGGGGAGTGTGCTTGGGCACCCTGCCCTGCATGTTTGGACTGCTGGCCCATGTCTGCTGTTGGTTCAGTGCTGAGATTCATGGGCTGGTGGTCCGTTCAGCTCACCTCTGGATGTGTAGCTCATGGGGGTCTTGTGGGGTTGGTCTGTCTGGCCTGCTGCATGCTCCTCCACTCATGGCGCATCCATGGCTAGTGTAATCTGGCTTTCTGTCTTTGTCCCTGAGCATCCCTGGCTGTGCTAATGTGCATCAGCCTGCTCCACTGCGCATCCCTGGTTGCACCATGGTGCATCGGGTGTGATATTCAGCTGTGTTTCACAGGCACGCCTTGGTCTGTGCTTGGTTTAAATATTATGCACATTATGCCATCGGCACACTGCTTTGCACCTGCTCCCCGCTATTGTGCATCTTTTGGTGCAGTCTGAATATCCCACCCCATGTGTATAAATGTAACATTTTTAATTTATCTCATAGTAGCTCAGATTTATCACATAGGATTTATGTCTATGCCTATTGCATAAATTTAATTTATGTATACAGTGTTTATGTCATCGGTCATTTATCCACATACTGCTTATGTCATCAGCCATTTATCTATACAGTGCTTATGTCATTTAGAATGTTCAGCCTCAGTAGCAGTATTAACCATATTCAAATCTTGAATAACTTTAAAATGAAAATGATAGCATGGTACTGTGAGCACCAAGGTTGTTCAGCACAGAAATATCTAAAAATGATAGGTGTTTTATTTATTGATACCTTTTAGATTTTGTGATAATTAGCAAAAACACAGCAGAAACTCCTATTTTTTTTCATTTTGTCCAGCAAACAAATGTAAATAACTTTAAAAAGAAAATGATAGCATGGTACTGTGAGCATGAAGTTTATTCAGCACAGAAATATCTACACAATGAGTGGTGTTTCATTTATAGATACTTTTAGTTTTATCAGAATTAGCGAAAAACAGCAGAAAATTCAATTTTTGTACACTTTTTCATCAAACAATGCAAATAACTTAAAACAAAAAAATGATAGTATGGTACTTTGAGCACAAAAGTTGTTCAGCATAAAACTATCCACAAAATGAGAGGTGTTTCATTTCAAGATTCCTTTTAGATTTTCTATAATCAGCAAAAATGGTAGAAAAATCAATTTTCATTCACTTTTTGACTAACAAATACCCATACAAAAGCAAAACAAAATAATTGCATAAATGGAATATGCAATGCAACTCATGTAATAATGATTCACCTGCACTCGAGCAGTTTGACTCGGATGCGCCACTCATGGCTTACGCTACTCGTGAGGTTACCCAAGGTCAAACTGATCTTGTGCAGATAAATCATTTATTACACTTGCTTCCATTGAATATCCTATAATATATATATATATATATATATATATATATATTTATATATTTATTAAGCACTGCTGGCTATATTGCCAGTAATAGAAGAAGAAAGCTGCTCCTCGAAAATGTAAAAAGCTAATTTTTTAAACTTTACAATGGTGTACTGTATTTGCTTAATACTCAAGGCCACTTCCAAGGCAATGCTCAGAGATTAGCAATGCTGAACCTATTGAAGGTGATTTGTATTTGTATTTTGTATTTATTTATTTTACCAGAAGAGCTCCATTAGCATTGCTCATTTACAAGAAGGTCCTGGTAGGACAGAGAACATACACTAAAATTACAGTGCAGTTTCATAGTTTACAGAGATTTAGGAAAAGAAAAACAGGTAAAAATCTAATACAGTGGCAAAGATAGGCTTTTACTTAATATAACACAAAAATATGTGTGCACAACACAGACAAATTGCAACATCCAGTAAAGATCATAAGGTATGTATATTTAATGGCATATACAAGGTACAGAAAGGTATGGCCCCGGAGCTGAATAGGGGACAGAATGGTTGAAATATACATGTCATAAACAGAAGAGGAGAACACTAGATCTCATGAGAATGGGAACATTCATAATATGTGGAATTGCGATAAAATTTCACAAAATTCCATGAAAAATTTGGTGGAATTTTTATTATTTAGTAATTTGGTTATAACTCAATAACCATTTAAGGTAGATATCTGTAATTTGAAATTTACTATTTTGGAAAATGGCCACCAATATGACAAATATCATGTAGTTTGATGGGATAGTTTCAAATTTATCGGGCTTGATGTTGTCATTTTATTGTTTGTGTGAAATTTCATTAACATTTTTTATCTGTCTAAACCTAAGCTATCTATTGAGTCAGGAATCTTAAATTTGGTAAGATTTCTTGATGATAGGTGTCCTAACAATGTGTCAGATTTCATGACAATATGATGTATTGTCTCAAAATTATAATGTGCTCAAAATCTGTCTTTGTATTTTTTCAGGAAATTTCATGAAAAAATGTCATCTGCATATAACTCAGTCACCTTTGGAGGTAGATATGTAAATTAATATAGCTAACCTTTTGTAATGCTTATAAAGTGGTCTAAATATGGAGTGAATTAGATAAGAGATTTTAGATTTACAGGGGTTCAAAACTTTACTATGTAAATATTTGCAAAACGTTATGAAAACTGTCAAAAATATGAATGTTTGTAACTTCTCTGCTCTTGCATGAATACAGTTAACACTTGACATGTATATCCATAATCCATGTATCCAGGTGTCTAACACAACTGGATAAATTGGTTAAACAGAAAAAAAATACTAGTAGTAATATTTTCTCACATATTTATGATAGCATATTCTCTAGATGAAGTACCCAGATTTTTGTTGTGGAATTTAACATTAACAGTGCACATATCACTACTTTATTTGATAAGCTGGGCTGAGCTTTTTGCAGTCCTGCTGTTCCTCACTGTGACTATCCTCCCTTCTCTCTTCGGCATAGCCAGATTGATTCAGTTGAACTATTGATCCCACTGATATCCTCTTTGTTCTTTACAGTGACAAACTTCCTTAAAGCGTGAATCACCTACTCCTTTTCCTACCAATCAATCCTGTTGGAACAGCCAGAATTCTTTCTTCCTGCTACCTAAGACATTGTCTTCCCCACTACATGTTTTGAGTACCTCTAAGTCCTAGATTTATGTACACCAGGCTCCTGGATTATAAATTTACTGCATGTGATCCTTAAATATCATCATCATCATCATCATCATCATCATCATCATCATCAAATCTTTATTTATTCAGGTGAACATCATTGAGCAAAGCTCATTTACAAGATGGTCCTGATAAGGTCAAGTTTCAACAGTTGATATATAACAGATACATCATACACTTATATAAAACAGTTATACATACAGGGAAAAATGTTTATAAACACAGTGATGTACAATAAAATTCATATGATACAAATGGGTTATAGTAGAGTTAAGCTAATATTTACAGTATATACAGTATATACATATCCAGTGGAGGGCCATGGCAAACACACAGTATAATGTAATACTAGGATGGTGAAGGTATTACTGGGTGCCATAAGATGGGATGTCTGCCTGGGAGGGAGAACTGAAGAACAAAGATTATGCCATATATGGTTAATTTTGGGAGGGAGATTGTGAGATGACAAGGCTAGCTCTAGCGGTAGCAACTGCATTTCTGTGAAGAAAACTGTACAACTCTGTTTAAAGGATGCAACTGGAATAATATTGGACAGTTTTAGGGATTTTTGTAGGGTGTTCCATACTATAGCTAGAGAATAGCTGATTGCTGCCCTCCCTATCCGGTGTTGAATTTGGGCAATTTGAGCAGGATGATGTTGTTGCTTCTTAGGCATAGGAGCTAGGAATGATCCGGTGAAGCAGTCCAGAATATAGTTTGGAAGTTTTTGATAACGCTCTGTAGATCCATAGGGCTGCATTTCTGTTCCTTCTGAGGTGAAGGAAACCCATCCAACTGCAGCATAAAGAGAGCAGTGATGGGTATTAGATGGCAGATCTGTAATGAATCTTTTGCTCTATGGTATAAGGTATCCAACTTGTGTAGATAGGAGATGGGGCAGTGACCATAAAGGAAGTCTGCATAGTCAACGACTGAGAGAAAAATGGCCTGGACTAACCTCATCTTTGAATCTCTGTTTAGGAAGGGTTTTAATCTATAGACAAGGCCAAGCCTTTGGCGAGCGTTTTAGCAGTTCTTCTAAATGGTGGTGAAGTCGAGTCTGTACAATCCACACCTAGGTATTTGAAATTTTCTACATACTCCAGGTTTTCCAAGTATAGTGCATAACTGGGGGAGAAATGATTGAAGAGGAGGTGCTGGTGGAGCTTTGATTTGTGAACATCATTCCTTTAGTTTTCTTTGCATTAATGCATTATCCTGCATTAAGGTTGGAATTGTTGACACTCTGTACTTTTTGTTCTAACCTGGGGGTCTACAACTATTGTGCTACTCTGCTCAGCTGTCCATTTCTTAGTGAAGCTGTGCATCTATCTCCTGAACCTGGTGACCCCTGTGCTACCTGAATCGTATACCTCTATCCTTTAATCAGAACCCTGAGATAAGGCTGAGTAAAATTAGAAAATGCTAGTTTTATGGAGTTTTCATGAAATTCTGCAATTTTCATGAACTCATGGGATCTGACTTTAAGTGGAGATGTTATTTTGCAATTGCTCACAACAAGCAATTAATAAAATTTGCACACACAGTCCATATGTAAGGTCTTAACCTGCCAAATTTAATAGTATTGCATTTCTAGTTTTAAAGTTTCAGGGTTTATAAATTTGTAGTTTACAGTCTTGCAAAATTAAATTTTTAAATGTTGTGAAAAATTTGACTATTTTTCATTAATCCCATTTAAAGCTGAAAATATGAACTTTTCAGAAATGACCATGTGGTATAGTAGTTTAAATGTTTCAACTCTGGTTAAATGTGGATATACAGTTTTAAAATTAGATGGAACTAACCAACATTTAAATTTTGGCTACATGTTTGGCGGGCAATAACGCAGTCCCATTTAATGCTAGAAATCTGAAACTATGTGCGATACAGATTTAGTGCTAACTTGGCTACCTGGCAGTTTTTGTAACATTTCAATGAATACTATCAAAGTTATATAAAAATTACAGAAATCCAAATTTTGGCAAACTATTTGACTACTTCTAACTAAGCTCACATTTAAGCTTGAGACTTAAAACATGCTGATATATGCATTCTATGTGCTTCTCTAAATCCTGATATTGTGGACAAATTAGGAGAAGAAATTTTAAATTATCTCAAAATAACAGAAAATTTAATTTTGATTAAATGTTTGTCCACCATAACTC
Source organism: Neoceratodus forsteri (assembly GCA_016271365.2). NCBI lineage: Eukaryota > Metazoa > Chordata > Ceratodontiformes > Ceratodontidae > Neoceratodus > Neoceratodus forsteri. The sequence goes on from CM057458.1 coordinate 564,768,938, forward strand.
TGTTCTCTTTCCATATAAAACTCAGCAGTTTGGTACACATCTGTAAGCCTATAGGGTACTATATCAGTACCAAATATGGTGTTATTTGAATTAATACTTTTAAAATTATAGCAAAATACCTGAAATTTAAAATATTGCAAAATTCTGCAGACTTTTCACAAAAATTCAACGGATTCCATGGAATCAGAATGGTCATTCCATTTGTGGAATTTTTTGTTCCACACAGCTCTAGAACATACTGAATTAAAAGAATAAAAAAATTATTAATTTAACCATAAATGCAACAGCTCCATGGGGATGGAGGAACTGAGACAGGCACAATGTTGACACTCTATTGAAGGCTTTCTGCAGTACAAGACTGTGGCACAAACTTGAGCCTAAGCAGGCTGGATGAATGGTCTCCACTTCAATGCTGAGCTGGGGGCTCAGAAACTCAGTGACCTAGGCCTCAAAACCAGTGCTCTCTCAAAACATCTTTGCCCTGGAACACAGCTAGGCCAATAAAGCACTGCTTCTCACAAATATCTGCACTCAGCCATCCTTAACCCACAAGGAGTTCTATCCACACAGCTGGCTCCCAAACAAGCATATATTCTACCTGTTGCACCAGGCCTATGTTGGTCCCACCCTAATACCGGACCTAGAAAAACATGGGAAAGACATGTCCAAGCTACTCGCTCAAGACAGGCCACAAAGAGGAAAATGATGTGTCATATGGGTACAACCCCTCAGTGGTGTTAATTTCACCAAGCAGGCCATGCCATGGCACTGCCACCACTTTAGCACCCCTACCATCTTACCACACACAGGATGAAGGTCCTGACCCACCATGATGCACAGAGCATGACACAGGTCATAACTCCAAAATCCTCCAGGCTACAGCTCTCCTAAGCACAGGGTCCCATCCCACTGGTTTTAATCTCGCCAACCTCCCTCCAATGGGAGGATAGAAGAGGAGAACTTTAGTAAGCCCCAAAGCAAGGGGTTTTACATGTAAAATATGTGTTCTGACTTGTAAATACCTGTAGTGCTCCAGACCCGAAGGCCATAAATAATTTGTAAAGTTTCAAATGGGACAACTTCAATATGGTCTAAAATTGTTGGATATATTTAAGACTGACAATAGAAAAAACAAAGCTGCATCCACCACAAGAAAAGGCACTGGGCATTAAATATAGAAAACTAAATATTTATTAATTTACTATAAAACAAAATAGTGCAAATAGCCCTCATAAAAGTCTTACATAATATCAAAAAAACCAGACTGATAAGCCACCAATGGTTAAAGACAGGTTAATTTGTGTAAGAAAAATCTGCTGCAAATAATTGGTAAAAATAAATAAATTCTAATTTTCAGTGAGACCTTAACTGATACCAAACATTAAGAGTGTGGGCTGTTTAAAGTATTAAAATGCCTCAACAGGGGAGTTTTCTATTGTGTGGCAAAGAGGATGGGATCAAATCATATAAATCATTAAGAGCAAACTCAATAATATTCCAGGGGAGTGTAGTGTGTGTCTGCCACATAAAGATAATTTTAAAAAAAAAAACTTCTCTGGCATGTAAGTCTAAGTTGGTAGGTTTATTCTGCCCTGTGCCAAAGAAAGTTATAATAAGGAAAAATATATGGGCTGTGTGCTCCACCCTTCCCTCAAAAAGTGGAAATCAAATACTTCTGTGGGTAAAATAGTATCTGGCCAGGAATACTGGATGGTTTGGAAAAGGTACAACAGAAACAGTAAATGTTCATATGTACTATTTCCACCTTTTGAAATCAGGGATAAGTTTATCTACCCCATTTTGCCAGGTCATGTTGGATTTTGAGTTAGTGATTCATAGCTGAATAATTATAGATTATGTATATTCAGAGGTATCTGTATTCCTATATATTTAATTGTATTACAATGCCATTTTATTGGAATTGTTTGTTTTAACTCTCTGACTGGGTATAATGCAATTAAAGGACCTCAGTTTTATGGGATTTAGCTTAAATCCGTCAGGGACTCAGATTCAAGCAGGATGATCCAGGCTGCTGGTATCAACTCCTCAGAGTCAGCACCATCAGAAGAACGTCATCCACAAAAGTGATACCTTATGTATTGCTTGTCCTAAACGTATTCCCTCAATTTGAGAAGAGTTTCTCAGGTCCATAGCCAAAGGTTCATATATAACGACCAAAGTATAGGGGATAATGGACAACCCTGATGGGTTCCCTTTGCAAGGTGAATGGAAAGAAGAAATTGCTATTGATATGGACATAAGCTTTAGGGCTGTAGATATATGCTTTGCAACCAAGTCAAAATTGCTCAGGAATGTTAAAGTCCGAAGGTGTCCAAAGAAAATCCCAGGACACCCTGTCAAACACCTCTGCATCCAGGCTGATAAGTGCCACTGGAATTTTCCTGTTTTGCATATATTCCACTAATAGCATGGTAGCCTAAAATTATCCATGGTGTGGCGTTGCCTTATAAAGAAAGTTTGATCCTTATGCATGACTGAGGGCAGGATGTGTTCTAGCCGATTTGCCCAGACAGTCATAAAATTTATAATTGGTATTTAAGACTGAAATTGATTTATTTATTTAGTTTTTGTTGACGGGTAAGTGCACTAGACAAGTCCTGCCTATTTTCAGGCACGACCGAGGAGGATACAGATGAGTGCCAACTGACCTTGAACCAGATTAAGCTGTTGGTGGTATTTTTAGTGAATGAAGGAAATTTGGCCAGGACACTGGGGAAATTCTCCTACTCTGCTTCCTGGAAGGGGCCATTTTCCTGTGGGACCAAGATGGCTGCCTCTGGACTTGCTGTGGAGGATATGGAGGTGCTGGAGGCAGAGGGGTTGGTCTCCTTCCCTGTCTGGATTGCCAGAGACCGCATTGATTCTTCCTCAAGCTTCTAATGGATCTAAGTTGCATGCATCTCCCAGTTCTTTTCCTCCTCAGAAACCTCAATGGATCAAAGTAATCAAACAATTGTTTCTTCCCAGTCTTTTCTATACTGCAACAGCTAGCATCTGCTAAAGAGTCTCTACATAATACTGAATGTTTACGACCTACAGATGTGGATGCTTTGCTATTACTTGAGAAACACACTATCTTACAAAGAAACAGGACCTTTTAGCACTTAAGAACTCAGCTTTGCAGTTGCCTACTGATTCTGACTCACTGTTGCAGACTGCTGCATCAGACGACTGATAAGACAGCCTTGACATTTCCGGATTCCAATGTGGTCTGTTTGACGATTTCTTCCAATGCAGTCAGTTTGATCGATTTCTTCTGCTCCTGCCGCTGAAACTTCTCCTGAAAACCTTGCTGTTTCCCTGATCTTCTTCCATGAACCTCTGCCTCTGACTTGCCCCTGCAGAGGTTGTTCCTCAGGGAGACTGGTCAGTTGACTCTGCTCTTGTTGTGGCAGGGTGGGAGAGGAATCCAGTTGTCGGTACCTGGCGATCTGGTCCTTCCCCATTCAGATCACCCCTGCAGATGCCCCAGCTGTTTCTCCTGTGCAAGACCAGTTGGACTTCACGCTTACGCCTGCTTTGCACTTAACACAGAATCCAATTCTCAGTTTACGGTTTCCACTTCTCCTGTAGCTCCATTTTCAGACTCCAACCCTCTTCACTGAAGTTTACCACCCCAGGGCCCTGGTCTACCACCTCAACGGACTGAACAACTGACTTCTCTTGTTCTACATCTACTAAAATGTATGCATCTTGTTTTTCTGTTCCTACCCAACAGGCTAAGAGACACAATGCTCTCAGATTACAGTATTTGTGGGGTTTACCTGAAATGCCTGATAGGGTTTTTGTTGGGCGACTTTGCCTAAAGACTCCATGAAATTTGCTGCTTATGATATCCACGCATTAATACATATTTCTAATGAGTCCCATTTTGATATAAGTTTTAAAACCTTAAAAGGTTTAGAGAAATTTTGGTCCCAATTTCATCTGTTGAAAATACCCCTTTATGGTCACCTTTCAGTGCAAGTCCTTTAATGAAACCTGCACAAAAGACTGTCACTATTCTGTTTAGAAATGAAGGTGTTAGTTTGAATGATATTACAGTTTGGCTGAAACAAGATGTACAGTGCTCTCTGACCCTGAAGCTAGTTTTGTTTAGGAAAATTTGTGGACGGGAGGGTGGAAGGTTAGGTTATGCTCAGACTACTTTTTTTTTTTTTTACCAATTATTTTACCAGGTTATTTTACTGATACTGGTATTCAACACCTACCCACTAGTTTTCTGTTAGGCAGGGATAGGGAGTTTTGTTCTGTTCTGGACAACCTAAAGCCTGTTATAAGTGCGGTTCCACCTCTCATCTCAGCAGCATTTGTGACACTATTAAATGTACTGCTTGTGGTGGTCTTGGTCATGCAGGCTCACAGTGTACTGTAGAACTTCTCTGTGTTTTATGAAGACCTGGGACATACTTTTCAGCAATGTTCTCGAACACCCCGCGAAATCCTACTTTAGCTGATGGAGAGGGCAACAGCTTATTATTACAGTGGCCCAATGTTCTAACATTAAGGGTCCCTCTTCTTTTACTTCTACAGTTGCCCCCTCCCCCTACTACTTTAGCTGAATCACATAGTGTTGTTTCCACTGCCACTGTAGTAACTGCTGGGGAGGATTTGACTGAGCCTGTCCCACAACCTGTTACATTTTCTCTACCTCCCCACCCTCCTTCTTCCCCAGTTCTTCCTAGCTGTTCTATTTCAGGTGGCTCTTCTATGGGACCCCAGCTTCATTAGAAACAATGGAACCTTCCCCTTCTGACCCTTTTACTACACTTTCTAGAATTACAAGGGGTTCAAGAAAGTTTGGTTTATCTTCCTATAAGGCTCAGAGGTAGAGACTCTCCCTTTGATGAATAAATATGATTGCTGCAACATACTTCTGAAAACACAGACTCTGACTCTTCTTCTGTCCAGTCCTCTCACCCTGAACTTACTGCAGATACTGAAGTCCCTATCGACAATGTGGGGTCCCAAAAAGGAAAGGCCAAGACAAAACACAAAGAATGTACCCGAGGAAGGGTAGACAGAGGTGATTGCTGTGCATATGTCTACTTCTTTTGCAATACATACTGTTAATGTTAACAGTATAAAAAACAACACAAGAGGATTCAGTTTTTCGTTTTGTCTTGCCTTACTGCGGTCTCATACTTCTATAAGATGTTATATTCCATTCTTTGCCTGAAATTTCTAGGGCCCAAAAATCCTGGCATTTAGGCCCCTCATATTAGTCATTTGGACAGGAGACATGTTCTGGGGTGGGTATTTTGTTTAATCTTCCTAATGTCTCTATTATTAAGATTCTAGATGTATGCCCTGGCAGAGTATTATTGATAGACTTTAGGTTCCTTTCTATCCCTTTTGGATTATCAATATTTATGCCCCACAAACCAAGTCGCTTAGGATTGAACTCTTGAAAGTGGTTAGACCCTATCTTTACACCTCTATGCATAATTTTTGGTGGTGATTTCGATTGTGGGTTGTCCACTAAAAACCAGGGTTGACAGGATTGAAAAAATAAAATTCCCATCCCACATCATAATTAACTAAAAGTGGTTTAAGATTAGTCACAAACAATAAACTATTATAAAAAATAATGGGTGTATCATATTAAGACCACCTTCCTTGAAAGGTAAGCAGGTAATGGGCAACAATGGGATTCATGGCGGCTGCCCATAAAGGCCTGAAAAAAATATACTCAAGTTTGGTTTCCAAAGTACTTTTCTTTCCCCTTTGGTTAATTAGAAGATTGTTTATTTGATGTAAGTAGGTGTGATGTGTGGGACAACAGTCTGGCAGCTGACATATCTATCTCTATTCTCCCTCACTACATCATCAGCATTGTGATCTCACAGGCTGTGACATTATTGCTGCTTAGTAACAGCCTCTAAGTAGATGCCAGGTCAGTCACCTGTGATGTCATTATCAATGACATCAGAATATTGATGATGTAGTATGGGAATAGAGATAAATATATCAGCCCCCAATTCTAGGCTGTTCTCATCCAGCATTATTACCACAAAGAAGACATTCTAATAAGCAAAGGAAAAAATACTTCAGAAATAAAAGATACAACTGACTACTTCTTAAAATTTGTATCATTTTCTATTTGCCTGTTTTGGCCCCACTAGCTGTTTAACTCACTGACACCTTCTTCAGTGTCAGCTCATCCATACAGCTTCCAGGCCTAGCACCTATCCATGTGGTATCCCACTAGTGACTTCCTTCATTATAGAGAACTCCCTAATTAACAAGGCTCTTAGAGTTCTGCAGACAGAGAATTTTATTCATAGTTTGCAACCTATCATAGAATATCTGCAGTGCCACAGAATTCACTATTCTTGTTGATTCTTTGTTAATATTTACACTTTTTCCATAGCACCTGGTTCCCTTCCCTTCCTTTTGTATCCAAATCCCTCTATGCTCAGCATGTGATATTATCAAGGACAACACATCATACATTAGCTAATGACAGGGCTGCATTCTGCCACAGAAATGCTCTTACTTCCTCAGGATAGATACAAATAAGGCCTACTGTACTGCATAGCCTCCCAGTACTTTCAGTAGCAGATTCCTGCAGTTTGAATATACAGTACTATAAACAGTTTCTCCTATTAACTGTAGTTTTTTCTAACCACTGAATACCCAGGTAAACTTTACACTGTTGCTGGCCTGATGACATGGTGCCTGGGATCTTGTGTTATGCACACACAGTTATGCTTGGTTACCTGGTTTAGTGAACAAAAGAAGACAGTTGCCTATCGTGATTGTCCTCCACATGTGTGGACCATTAACCCACATTTTGATTTAATAACCATTTATCAAGTTTATTTTTAAAATTGTAACATTTAGAGAGTTAATATCTTGTGGCAATGTATTCCATAACTTAGGTGCTCTGATAGTAAAAAAATGTTGCCTTTTGTTTTTGCTTGCTTTTTAACTTCCAGTTTTTTATTATGTAAGTAGCTACAATTTTTCTTGTAGAATAAGTTATATCACATTGTTGCATCAGAACAGGTGATTGCAGAATTTTGAATAATTGTAAGAGATCACCTCTAGTTCTTCCTAGTTTGAGGGAATATAAGCCAGTTTTCTGGAGTCTAGTATCATAATCTAGGTGAGTGAGATGAGGAACAAGTTTGGTTGCCTTACACTGAATCTGTTCTATTCTATTTATATCGGAGACCAAATATGGACTCCAAAAGGAGAACCATAGTCTATATTTGGCCTGACATGTGACCTATACAAGGTCATAATACATTGTTCAATTTAGAGATAAAGGTGCAGTTTATCCTGCAGAAGAGAGCGTTTGTTTGATTAGCTATTGTGTTACAATGAGACAAGGAAGATAATTTATTATTTACAATATCCTAGATCTTTTTCAGAGTTAGATGCCCTGATGATAATGTTATTTAGAAGGTATGTTTGTTTGGGGTGGTTTCTCCATATATAGCACTGCACATTTACGATGTTGAAGTACATTTTATTGATGTGTGCCCAGTGTTTTATTGATGCAAGGTCAGATAGTAAACTTTGTTTGTTGATCTCATTGTTAACAATACCCTAATTTTGTGCCATCGCAAATTTCACTAAGATGTTGCTAGATGAAATTTTCATGTCACTAATAAAAATATTATAGGAGTGGGCCCAAGACAGAGCCTTGGGGAACACCACTAGTCACCCTTCCTAGGTCAGATAAAGCACCATTTATCCTGACCCTTTGTGTTCGATTACTCAACCAACTGCTTAGCCATGATACAATAGATGATGAAAACCTAGATGTCTAAGTTTATTAAACAGAATGACATGTGACACTTTATTGAATGCTTTACTGTAGTCAATGAGGATAACATCAGTGGGGATATTAGAGTCAAGGCTTGTACTGATATGATTATAAAATGAAAGCAAATTGGTGGTGCAGGAGAAACCTGGTTTAAACCCATGTTGGGCTGTATCTGTTATGTTCAAAGTTTTTATTTCCATTTCTAAAAGTGATTTGATTATTTTTTCCATCAGTTTGCAGGGGATTGAGGTGAGGCTGATGGGATGATAATTTTCTTCTTCTGAGAGTGAACCCTGTTTAAAAATGGGAGTAACTGTGGTGGTCGACCAATCAGATGGAACTATAGATTCATAGAGAGTTATTAAAATAATTCTTAATGGTAAAATAACGGATTCTTTTGTTCCTAAAGGAATGTGGAACTAATATTATCAGGGCCAGAACTTACTGATTTTTTCAGTGTTTGTAGTACTTTCTGAGTATCAAGTAGTGAAACCTTATAATCTATACAGCTGGGGAATGAGTATCAGGTGAAATTAAAGGCACATCTTGCACAAAACTGAGGGAAAATATTCAATTAGCACAGTAGCTGTTTCTGCATCAGACGTAATTGTTGTATTATTTATAATTAGTGGTCCAATCAATGTGTTATTCCCTTTTTACTATTTAGGTAAGAATACAGGGTTTTGTGTGAGTCCTTAGTATGTGCAATTTGAAATTCTAAGTTGCGTTTTGCAAGTATGATTTTTAAAAATATTTGAACAGCTTTCCTATATTTGATTAGTATATAATTTTTGATCAATAGAACATTTTTTAGTAATGAGAATAATTTTGTTTACGCGTGATATGTTTTTAATAGATCCATTAAACCAAAGGGAATTTTTCATTTGGTATTATATTTATTTTTTCTGGATATACTGTTTTTCTAGTTCATGAATTTTTGTTTTAGTAAGTCCCAAGCTTCTTCAGTACTAAGTGGGGAAAGAATGTGTTCCCATTTAAGAGCACCTAAATGTTGGTTAATTTTATGAAAATCAGCTGTATCATATTGTTTGATTTTAAGTTTGTTAATTTTAGGATGTTGATGAAGTGGAATAGTGAAAAATATAGTCATATGATCGATATTACCAAGAGGGTCTGAGATCTGAAAATCAGTTACGGAGATCTCTAACTTTGATATTACAAGGTCTAGTATATTTGTTCCCTGGTAGGTTCCCTGACTAGTTGTTTAAGGCCTAAATCTATAATAGCTGTTACTAGTTGTTTGTCATGTTGATTTGAACCCGTTAAGGTCCCCAATTTATAGTGGGATGGTTGAAATCTCCCAATATTGGATTGAACCTTTAATTGCTATATGAGAGATTTCACCAACTAACTGTGTAGTTTGGTTACTATCTGCAGAGGGTGGGCAATAACAGGTCCCAATTAATATTTGGGAAAGTCCCTTGGGTTGAATATACACCCATTCACTCTCTAACTGAATATTTGCTGATGATTTAAAAGGCGGATGTCATCTCTGATGTAAAGGCTAACCCTGCCTTTCCTTTTATTCATTCTATTTTTAAAGTAGTGTTTAAATCCAGGAATTTCAACTATTCATTTTTTGTCTGAGTTGCCCCAAGTTTCTGTTACGGCTAGTAGACCCAGGTCAAGGGACTGAGCTTTAGTTTCTAGTTCTGCATGTTTAGAAATATGCAAGCTTGCTTTTATCCCATCTAACAGACTATTTGGCTAGCACTTTTGATCACAACAGATTGTAATACATCAGGAAAAATTCAAGCAAACTGTATTCCAACAGGAAAATTCTACAGCAGCATTTTCTGGCAGGTAAGCCAGTACTCACATGTCCTAAGTGAATTTGGAAACAAGCACAGACAGTTCTGAAGAGCCGATATCACAGCAGCAGGTAGACTGTGGATGAAGGCCAAGACTGGGCCCAATCACTGCATCTTGGCTCTCTTTTGATCAGCAGCATGTAGTATGTGAGGGTTCAGAAGGGCCAAGACAAAGGAGCTACTCCACCTCACCCTAGTGGGCACTCACTTGATTGTGGGTACAAGTACCTGGAGCCAGTTTTCTGACCACCTCCTCTCTTGGCACACCAAACAGGGTAGTTTGTCTTGTTTCTACAGTACCTATGATTACTACAGATCTGCAGATGGCTGCATCAGATTCAGTTGTTTCACAGCTCTTCAGGATTCACAGCACTCTTTCTAAATTCATATTAAACCTCAGCAATCAGATGCTGCTACCACCAGGATCACTGGCCCCAGGGTCTGGCTAGGCCCTCAGCTCTCTTTCTCCACAACCTCTCTCATCTCCAACAACTTGAAATGACTCACACTGAACTCTTCCTAGACTTGGGGAAGGGTTCTGCTCTTTACTATCTAACCTCAGTCTGACCAGCCTGTCACTCATACAAGCTGGAAGCAGGGAGCCAAGGAGGAAGGGTTAGCCACAGAGATGTTATCCAGCACAACACCATCCAGACACTGAACTGCTTTGCACCACTAGCAGAGGTTCAGATACCTAGCTCCACTGGGAGGAAACTCTGAGTCAGTTGGACAAAAGGAGCAGGACAACATTATGGCACCCATCAGGAAAAACAGGAGGAAGTCTACCAGGAGAGTCCTACTGGTTTGGAACTCAATGATCAGGAGATTTGAGAGGGTTGTGGGAGTGGAGCTACAAGGGAGGGGATGGTCAGGTGCATTCCAGTTAGATAGGATAGGGAGGATGGTGGAGGGATGCAGAGTTGGGATTGGTGGTACACCTGAGTGCCAATGATCTGGTAAACCTGTCAGTGGAGATGGAAAAGCAACCTTTTGCAGGCCAGGGTATGGACTGACAGTAAACTCAGTCTCCTTGCCTTTTCTGAGGTCCTCACTGTTTGGTGTAGTGAGGGGAAGGATAGAATAAGGAGGATGAGACAGGAGTTTATTGGTGGCATAAGGGATGTTGTTAAGAGATGGGGTGCCACTTTGTGGGGATTGGGGACTTCTAGAACAGGAGGCTCTTCAAGGGTGACAGACTCCACTTGACAAGAGAAGGGCCGGTGAGCTGGGGCAGAAGATTGACATCTATAAAAGACAGTTAAATTGACTGTGGGGTAGACTATGATGTGAGGAAACCATGGTAATAAGAGAGGAAGGGATCCTAGCTAGTACTTCCTCATATCTTGGGGCTTGTAGCAGCACAGTGGGTGAAAATAGGGTTGAGGTCCTCAATGGGCTCTGGGAAGGGACAATAGAGAGGGAACACAAAGTGTGCAATCACCACAAAAAAAAACAAACAAACAAACAAACAAGAAACTAAGAAGACCAGGTAAGAGTAACAGTGAAAGGTAGGTAAATAGAGAATGGGATTCTAGAGTTTTTTATTTATTTATTACTATCTTGGATTAATACCTTTGAGCACAAGCTCTTTACATAGGTTCTGCATCAGTGAGGTACACAAACAGAGGACACAAACAGCAGGACATAATTTCACAGGCAGATATTAAGCAAAATGTCTCATCAATTGAGAGGAAAGACAATATCAAGGCATATGGCATTGTACAATACAAGTCAAATAGTAAATGTGGAGATAACAGAAAAACTATGAGACTAAACAGAGATAAGGGGTACAAAAAGCAAGGGTGGGGAATAACAACCAATAGGCTTTGAAAGGGGTGGGAAGAAAGAGATAGGTGAATGGAAGGAGAGAGAATCAGCCCAGAAGGCCTTGTCAGAAGGAATAGCTTAGAAGCAGGGAAGGATGGGAATGGAGAAGAGGAGGGATAAGGGAGGGAGGGAAGGGGAAAGTGCTATGGGCCAGGGTGTCTGGACATTCAAAGTAGTCAGCATGAAAAAGTGCAAGAGAATGCAGGGGTAATTAGCTTATTGAAGCAATCACAGCTGGCATTAGCAATTAGCTGTTGTCTGTTTTATTTGAAAGACCCCAGAGTTGGTGAGGAGGAAATATCAGAGTGGAGTGAGTTGTGCCAGAGCAGGGCTCGGTAAGCAAGAGATCTTTGTCCTAAGGAGGTATGACAGTGGGGAGGTTTGAAGACCCTGTTTACAGAGCTTCTGGTGTAATGTGGGTTGACATAGGAGGTGAGAAGAGCAGAGACCTAGAGGTAACATACCAAGGTTTACTTTTTGCTAACAGACAGGCTTGGTACATAAGCTTGAATTTGAACTGGAGCCAAATAGCCTGGGAATAGAGGTTACAGTGTGATTAAGCCACGTGGATCCTGTTAAGAGATGGCAGGCTCTGTTTGAGCCACTATAATGCGACTCAAGGATTGTGTCTGTGGCTGACCAATAGACTACTAGCCCATAATCAACAAGAGAGACAACTGAGATTTGAATTGCAAGATTGAGTGCATCAGGAGTCAGACAATAGTTATGCCTATGGAGAAGTCTGATATGCATATTAATGTCTTTAAAATATTGATGTTTTTGGAATAAGACAGGTGCTGTCAACCATAATCCCTAAGTATTTAAAGTACAGAACTTGCTCCAATGGAGACCCTGCTTCATTGGTGATAGTAAGTGAGTAGGATCTATGTCTGCTCTGGGTGCTTGGAACAGCATTGTTTTCCTCTGCTTGTAATTCATGATCAGTTTGTGCTCACTAAACTCTCTTTCTATGAGTAAAAAGTTGAGCTGACCTTGGTTTTCAAGAGCCTTGGGGTCAGGGTCACTGACGAAAGAACCACTTCATCTGCATATAGCAGGAGATGACCCTGGTAGGAGTAAGGGAGTGTGTAAGGAACATGCTAAGTTAGATGGAAGAGGTCTGCCTTAATGCCAGGAGCATGGGTAATAAAATCAGTGAGCTCCAGGCAATGATGGCTGACACTGAGATGGACCTTGTGGCAGTACTGAAAGTTGTGCCTCAAGAAATAATCATTGGACATGACAGTACCTGGGTAGGCTGGGAATTATTTGGCATGAGAAAAAGCTCAAGTTCACAAGAACATGACTGAAACTAACAGGAGGCAGGTTCAAGAGGGATATAAGAACATATTATTTTACAGAAAGGATGATTAAACAGTGAAACAATCTACCTGCTGAGGTGATGGGTACCAAAACCATTAATGGTTTCAAGCAAGTTTGGAATACAATGAAGGGCATAGTGGTTACTCAGGGTGATAGTAACAGGAGAAGAATTTGGGAATGGCTATAGATGGCTAGAACTCTGTTTGGACACTAGGCTCAGAGGATAGTTAGAGAACCATGGGCAGACTGGATGGACCATTGATTTTTCTGCCATCATTGTCTATGTTCTATGTTCCTCCAAAGTGCCCAAGTCATTACAAGGACACTTTAATTCATATTACCTGATCGTGAGAGCCAAGGGTCAAAAATGATGATGTCCATTTGTTTACATTCTTTACCAAATCAATACCTATTAAGTTAATCGCTCCAGAGTGTTTTAAACAATCACCTGTTTCTGATTCTTGTACCCTACTGTCCCAAAACAAGTGTTAGTCCTGGGAGATTCAATCATTAAGCACATTGACAGGGCGGTATGCAATAGTGACAAGAGCAACCACACTTGTTCTAGCTTCCATGGGGCCAGGTATCTGACATTACCTCCATGATGCCTAAAATTTTACAAAATGCGGGGAAAATCCACGGCTATCATACATGCCCGTGTTAATGATATAAACAGCACCCATTTAATCAGTTACAACAGGACTATGAGGTGTTATGTAACCTGTTACTTGATAGGGGATGCTGTGTATGTATATCTGAAATTCTACCTCTCCCAAGAGCAACATCTACCATAATGCAGAAAATCAAAGCCCTAAACGAATGGCTGAGAAAGTGGTGTTTTAAGCAGGATAGACCCTGTATTACCCACTGGGAATCATTTCAGATCATTCTTCCTCATTTGCTGGGGACGGTTTATACATCGCAGCCGTGAGGGTAGTACACTTATGGGAAAGTATCACTAAAATCATAAATCATTGTTTAAGCTAAAAACAATGGAATAGAATGGGTCTATTCCAAGTCTCTGAATACTTACCAAAATATTATTACAACTAAATGTAAATTCTAACTCTGAATGCAAGATCTTTAAAGAAACTCAAATTAGCAGAACTGAAGCCAAATGTAAAACTTTAAATATAGGTGTGGTGGGAGTAACTGAAACTTGGTGGGACGCATCCCCAATTTGGTCCAGAAATTCCAGGTTATAAGTTATATCATAAAACAGATTAGATAAGCAAGGCGGTGGAGTTTGTATATACATACGAAATTATATTCTTTCTTTTGAAGTGTGTTCTCCCTTTCCTTTGGAAAGTATACAGGTTAAAATCTTATTGAAGGAGCAGTCCTATATAACTATTCGTAACATCTATCGACCTCCATCTGCAAATTCAGATTGCACAACTGATGTGTTTAAAGAAATTACACACTTTTCACAATCTCAAGATACTGTAATATTTGGCGACTTTAACCTCCCTCATATTAACTGGGACTCATTTTCAGGACAGTCCTATGCTGAGAAAGGACTAATAGATATGGCAGTTAGTACTGGATTACAACAACTTGTTACTGAACCCACTCAAGGTCCTAATATTTTGGATCTATTATTTGCTAACATAGACCAACAAATTAGCAATTTACAAATTTGGGATCCACTTGGGACCAGTGATCATTCATCTATTTTTTGAAATTCAACAGTTAAAAATTACACAAAGGAAATTATACTTTACAAAAATTATAATAAAGCAAATTTTTCTAAAAATCAATGAATACTTACAAAACATAAACTGGGAATCTAGTCTTTTAATTGTACAACACAACAAGCTTGGGACTTTTTAAAAACATTGTACATTATTTGGAAAATACCTTTATTCCATCTAAGAGGAAATTTAATAATAAAGAAAAATTCCCTTGGTTTAACAAGACAATTAAAAATCAGATTAAAATAAAATGAAACTTTTAGGAAACTTAAGAATAGTTCTGTTCCATTTAAAACTACTCTATTGCATTAATACAGACTATCTGTGAAAAACTTAAAAATCTATTAAATTGGCAAAAGATAAGCTAGAATTTAACCTAGCTCACACAAAAGACTGTCACAAATCTCTTTCTCCTATATAAATAGTAAAAGGTGTATCAAGGACCATTGGTCCCATTATAACCAATGACTCTTCTCTATCTGATATAGAAACCTCAAATCTCTTTAATAAGTACTTTTGTTCTGTCTTCTCTCAAAAATCACCTATTAGTACATTTAAAGTTCATCACATATATTATCATAGGTTCTATCCAACTGACATTATATAGGCTATCAAAAACAAAAAAAATACTAGTCCAGGCCCAGACAGTATTCATCCATGGTTTCTGATCGAAACCTCTAAAAATATTTCTATACCTTTGTTAATTATCTTCAACAAATCCTTACAAGAAAGCATTGTACCAAATGATTGGCATTCAGCAATAGTTACTCCCATATTTAAAAAGGCAATAGAGGTTCTGTGCAAAATTATCGTCCAATTAGCCTGACTTCAGTGGCTGGTAAATTAATGGAATGAGTAGTGAAGTCTCTAATAGATCAAGATTGTAAAAAAATAGGAATTTATGATTCAAATCAGCATGGGTTTACTCCCAAGTATTCCTGCACCACCAATCTGATATCTTTTACAATAATATAAGTACTCTACTATATGTGGGTATCCCTACTGATGTAATTCTTTTGGACTTTAGTAGAGCTTTTGATAAAGTCTCACATGAAAAACTCATTACTAAAATGCACAATCTAGGTTTGTCACCTGATATGGTCAACTGGACTTTAAACTGGTTGAAAAATCATTCTCAGAGAGTCAGAATTAATGATATCTTGTCTGATTCGGTAGTTTGACAAGTGGTGTACCACAGGGTCAGTCTTGGGACCAACATTGTTTAATCTCTTTATCAGTGATTTACAAACAGGGCCAAATAACTTCATGGTTAAATTTGCAGATGATACTAAATTGGGGACAAGGTTAATAATCAAGAACATATTTCTGCATTAAAGAAGTATTTGGAAAATTGACACTTTGGGCAAATGAAAATCATATGCAGTTTAATCAAGACAAATGTTTAGTAGTGCATTTCAGTGTGAATAATCCAAAAACGATATATTATATAAACAGACTACCACTTCACTCATCAAATTGTGAAAAAGATTTAGGGATATATGTTAATAATAAACTTACATCAAATGATCACTGTGTTAGAACTGCTTGCATAACCAACAGACTTTTGAGGCAAATAAAACACACTTTTGTTAATCGCACTGAACAATGCCTTATTCCATTGTATAGGCATACATTAGACCGTATCTAGACTATGGCTCTCCTTTCTGAATTCAAACCAAAAAAACACATAGCAATTCTTGAATGGGTTCAAAGGAGAGTAACTAGAATGATTCCAAGATTAACAAATTTGGATTATCAGAACAGATTAAAAGCTACTGGCCTCTTCTCTCTTCAAACTAGAAGATTAAGAAGTGATATGCTTATGGTTTTAATTTAATAAATTCACCAGATCTAATGGAAAAATGTGGTCTAACACTCTCCAAAAGGAGACATGTTCGAGACTGCATAATAAACAGCTTGAAGTAAAACGTATAAAACCAGCAAAGGGAAACTTTTTCCAATAAGAGCATCCATTGCATGGAACACCTTGCCACAAGAATTGGTAGAGACAATTAGTGCCACGGTCTTTAAAACAAATTAGATGTTTGGTTGAGGGATAATAGATAAGTAATGTCCCACATAGTGTGGGAACAGTCTAGATGGGTTCTGGCCTTCTTCTGTTCCTTCATACCAAGTAATACCAAGTAATGCCTGCTGCTGGTTATACAAACACTTCTTTGCTGCTCACTGCTTACTTAAATTTTTCTAAACACTTAATCCAGCCAAGATTACAATGCAGTTTGCAAAGTCAGCTATTCCTCCTTTTCATCTTCGGGTGCTGGGGCACACCTTTCATTGGTGGCACACAACAGTGAGCAGCTTATATGGGGTAGGTCTATATTTGGTGGTATCAGTACCTGACTCCCAGGTAAATACCCTTTGGTCTCAAATCCCCATCTGTGGAAGTCATACATATTGCCATTGTAACCAACTTAAGTTCATAGACATTGTATTACATGGGCTACACACCGATAAAGATGGACTTACAATATTTGTGCAGGCAGGAGGTTGGGAGGTGATAAGTTGTAGAAGATGTGGCATGCCTTCTTCTGGAGGGTGCTCTGGAAGATGAGATGATGCCTTATTGGCAGAAAGATTGGAGTTCTAGTGATGGCTCTGAATTCCCTCAGTGCTGAGCCAAGGAGAGTGTGGGTTCCTCCTATTAACTGGAGGCCTGGGGCCTTTGTATTCTTTCAGAGAGATCCCAAAGTGCTTCAGAGACAGGGTGGTGTATGGTGGGGTGGAAGGGAAGGTGGGCTGGGAAGGAAAGATCCTGGTCTCTGGTGTGGCACTAAAGAGCCATTACCAACTCTGGAGACAACAGAATGGGTAACTACCCATGGGATCCAGAGCAATAACAACATCTGCTACCACCTCCCAGAGAATAAGATCCAATCTGTGCAGAAGGAGCCTAGTAGTATGTTCCAGTCTATGTGGAAGAAGCTTGATGGGGCAGTCAGGGAAGAAAGAGGGAAGAACAGGAACAGAGTCTTAAAACATAAATAATAATGACAGAAAAGACCAAAGGTCAATACAGTCTACCTGGAGTCCCTATCTGCCTTGGGACCTATTGTCCATACACATTTATCCCTCCTGCTCCCTCCTTTCTACTACTGACCTGAGCAATCACCAACCCTTTCACTCTGTTCCAGCCATGTCTGAACCCATATACAGTCTTGGTAACCACCACCTCCACTGGAAGACTGCTCCACAGCTCCACTCCTTTCTCTAAATTAAATACTTCCTCACATCCTTCTCCTCATCCACCAGTTTCCACTCATGACCTTGAGTTCTTGACTCTGTACTCCTGTTAAATAGCTCTCCACAGTTCACCTAGATTATTCCTTCAGGAACATGAAGGTCTGTATCATATCCCCTCCCCAATCTCCAGGGAGTACATGTTCAGTGACTTGAGGTGATTTTCATAGAATCTGCCCTGTTGGCCCCAGTCCTAATGGGGAGGCTGATTGACTGCAGGATTATGGTAGAAGGAAGACAGTGTGACTCCCACATATGTTAGATAAGAAGATCCTACCCAGGCTCCAGACCTTGATCAAAGGGAAGGTGGGAAGCCAGATGTTGTCATCCACTTGGGATCCAATGATCTGGAGGAATGTGGAGTGGAAGTAGTATAGGACAGGTTTAGGGTTCTGGAGAGAAACTTTGTGAAATCTGGGCAGTCTGGGCTGTCCAAAAGGTCCTTTACTTCCAACAAATTTTACATTTCTGTGAAAATGCATATTCTATAGCCTGCTCAGAATTTTTGCTGGTGCCATATGCTAGCTAGGATAGAAAATCAAGGGTCTTACATTTCAATGCATGATTGAAGAAAGGCTACAGCAAGCAGGAGTTAGGTATGTAGGTGACTGGGAATTTCTGGAAAAACAAGGAATTTTATGATGCATCAAACCACCTGCATCTCAGTGGGGAGCCATTGCTTGAGAGAGAAATAGAAAAAAATATATTAGTCAGAATCTAAACTTGGTAATAGAGGGCTACACCAGGACATACAACCTACAGGTATGTCATGGTGGGAGCCTCAGACCCTTCAGGACAGAACAACTAGGATATGTGGGAGTGGAGATGGAAGCTCAGGGGACAATTGGCAGTCATAGAACAAGCAGGTTCAACAAAAGACACTGCCCTCAAACAAAGCCACAGAGGACAAAAGAAAAGGAAGGACATCTGCTGCAGGAAAAATTAGTTCTACACCAGAATGGAAGACACAAATGTGAATGGGATCAGTTGTCAGGGATAGGGTACTGAGAGGGCTCATACCACTGAAGGAAATAGGTTCTCAGTGCCAGACAGTCTTCACCCCAAGGTTCTGACAGAGGTCAAGGTACTGGCTGAGCCCATGATGAGTCTCTTTAGTTTCTGCTTAAAGGATCAAGAGATCCTGATGGCTCAAAGAACGACAGACATGGTACCACTGCATAAAAAGTGGTTGTAAGATGAGCAAGAACTACAGTTCAGCCAGTTTGATAGTTGGCAAACTACTACAAACCCTTTCTAAGGAGAGAGACCCTCTGGAGTTCCTGTGGGAAATTGGCTATAGGATGGTAGAAAGCATGACACTGTGGCAGGAAGGTCTTGTCAAACAAATTAATTGACTTTTTGACCCAATGATGAGGACAGTAAATTATGGACAAACAGTCAACATACTATACCTTGATTTTAACAAAGCTATCGACTAGGTCTTGTATAGATTAATCATAAAACTGGGGGATCTGGAGGTAGAGGCCAATTAGCAAGGTGGGTAAAAGAAATTGGCTGGGTGGAGGGCACAGAGAGGAGTGATTAATAGACAAGGTCCCAGTTTTTCTGCAGTACTTTGTGACCAAGTTCTACAGTGGGATTACCATTTTGCCACAGAACTTCTGTGATGGTGTTTTGTAATATCCGAGAAAGTTCTGTGACACCAATGAACTACCATGTCATAGAATTGACTTGTCATCCTGACACCACATCCATGGGGGTGACTATGGCAAACAGGGTGGGGAACACACAGTACCACTAGTTCAAAAAATAAGCCCACAAACTTTTAGAAATAATGATTTTTATAAAAGCTGAAAAAGTCTATCACATAAGGTCCTGTCTTATTGTATCAATGAAATACACAGAGGACCTTGTGTGATAAATTATTTTTCTATTCTTATGCTGTTTGCATCACTCTGAGGTCCCCTGCATATTACTTTTATATTAATATGCAGTCTGTAATGTAGTTTTTAAAATAAGTTTCCTTTTGTGATTGTGGAACTGTATCCTGATTCATACAGGTCCTTTATAAATAGAATAAACAATATAATAACTTAAGACTGAAAATGTTATTAGGCTATAGTACATGTTGAGCAAATATCACAGTACCAGATGTGCCATACCACTTCCTCAGTAAATGTGAGCAGAGGTAGATAAATGGCTAATTATTTCTGAAAAGACAGGGATAAGGAAAATATGCTCCTACATTCATAACAAATGTAAAAGAGGGTACAAAGGAAGAAAAGTGAAGGCAAGGGCAGACTGGGAAAGAAAGTGGGCCACCCTTATACCCATAAGAAGACAAAGCAAATGACCCAACCATTTCCTATGGCTCTGCATTTTCCACTTTAAGTACTGAATGGGCCGCTGTTGTTCATGGGAAAAGAACATGGCACTGCATACAGATTTGAGAAACCCAGAAAGAGAGCTACTCATGACTGCCACCTAGGGGCAAGTGCTGCTAGTGTCCATGGCATTAAAAGTGCAGTGTGGCGGCATTTCATTTACTGAAATATGATGTGACCAATGTTTTGTGTTCATTGTGCCAGTACACAATATGCTGTGGCAAAAGCTTGTCAAAATAGAGGCAGTATAGTGTAGTGGTTTAAGGCTCTGAGCTACAAATCTGGTGACATCTAGCAGGCCAGACCTGGGTTTGAATCCCGCAGCTTCTACTTGCATTCTGTGTGACCCTGAGCAAGTGACTTAACTTCCCTGTGCTCCCAGGTCACACCTGTAAAAAGCTTTCAGCTTAGTGTGCTACTCCTGGTTAAACAACTAAAAAAAAATTTGGCAACAGCTACCATGTTGAGCCACTTGAGGCTAAAAATCACATGTACAGGCATCATTAATCATGCTCCCCAGTGAGATGCATATCAGCCCATTGTTTCTTCTGTAGAGATACAGCAAAAGGTTTTTATTTGCCAGTGAAAATATGGCAGTTACCAACTTTACCTTCATGACATTATTTCACTTTCTGGGTAAACATCACTGTCACTTTGCCAATTTATTTTGTTGGGAATGTTTGCAATAAATTTTCCCTGAAGGGAAATTTTGCTTAGAGAGATTCTGAAAGAGGCTTCATAAACAAATTACTGTAGGTCACATGGTACAGCTACATCTATCTATAGAGTGTGCAGTCTGTATCTTTGCAGTTCTGAGAATAGGGTATTTAGGGTAGAACTACTCTCATTGTGTTTCTTTTGATTTTTTCTGGGTATTTTTGGAGGATGTTTAACCCACATTTTTGTGTTTTGACTTCTGAAGCACTGTGTTACATGATACAATCTCAGTTTAGAGCCTGTGTGTAGTGACTTTTGTAATGAACTTTGAAGGCAAAGCTCACTTCACCCACTTTTAGAAGTTGTAAACAGTATGCAAAGTAACACTTCACAATGAACTTTCCACTTTGTGAAGTTATCACTACATGAGAAGTAACAGTTTGTGATGTGAATTAACTTCACAATATTGCCTTACTTTGCTAAATATTTCCCAAAGCAAAGTTTGTGAAATTTGTACATCTTTACTCTTCTGTCCCTTCCATACCAGTCTTGGGAAGTCTCACTCCAGTAACATCACCCATTGTACAGTCCAGCAGTGTTCCATATAAAGTTGCTGTCCCCAACACTCCCAAGTGTCAAGCATTCAAAATCAGTATCCCTCAGGGGAAAGCAGTTCATTGGTCACCCACAGCTTTGACTGTGCCCCTATGCAGGTTTTGTCTGGAGCAAGTACTCGCCAATCAACTAGCAGCACAAGAGATCACACAGTTGATCAGAGAGGTAATGGCACTAGATCTGCAGCCAGTTTCCTTGGTGCAAGATGCAGGTTTACCACCAGCTGCTGCAACATGCATCAACATCACCAGCTTCCTTCCTGCATCAATTTGTACATAAAATATTTCAAGGTGAATGAAAGGCAATTGATGGGCTATTGACACAGGTTGCCAGTGATGTTTTCCACTGTACCCCAACATATGGACAAGTAATTACAGTAATGTCTACATGTCCCTTATAGCACACTGGTGTGTGAAAAAATACTCTTTTCTGCCTCACTGCAGATCCACCTTGCTCTGGGGCTGTTTTGAAGTATCACAAGGCAATAAACTTACTGGGATTTTTGCAGGACATACAGTCCATGGACTGAGGACAGCAAGTTGCAGGTGAGGTTTGTTGTGACATAAAATACCTCACTAAGCTGAAATCCTTGAATTATGGACATTTTGATAGTATCCACTACTTTGCTCACACTCTGAAGTGATTATCACATGCCCTTAAATACAATGTTGAGAATGCCAACACTGTTATCCCAGCCTGAGGCATCTGTGGGTATCGCTCCATTTTGTAAAGATCAGTAACCAACTCCACCATGTGCAAAAGAGCACTGTCAGCTTTCCCCAGCATTGTCTAATATAGGTTGATATCACACAGTGGAATTCCACCTACTACCTATTTCAGAACAATATAAAGTCAAGCAGACCCTTCATGACCTAAATGTGGAGGCTGAAACTGGGAGTTCTAGGCCCCCAGGACCTGGCTGTGAGACATAGTGAAGGGGCTGGCCTCATTCAAATAGAACACCGATGACAACAGTCCATACTGCAATTTGCAGATCAGGCTGTCAGTAATCCAGTCCAGACTTCTCCATAAATGAATGTCCTGTTTTAACACCTGGGCTCTGAAATGGGGAGTTGTTTTTGCTGAGTGTGAGACAACAAACACTATATTTTTACCATCATGCTGGACCAGTGCTTTAGTGCAAGGTACTATACCTCCCAATGTTAGACTGCATGGTCAGTGAGTGAGTGCACCAGCTATGCTCAAACATTATCACAAAATGTGGGTGCGGTAACAACCATGTAAAGCAGGGGACAACCAGCCAGCAATACATCTTACAGCTACTGCTGAGCAAACAGAAACATGCTGCCATACCTGTCAACTTCTCAGCATTAAAATGAATAGAATAGGCCTTCAAATTCAGAGCAAATGCCAAAATGTGTAGCACATTCTTGTGTTAAGGAATAATATACCTAAGAATAGTAGGCCCTATATGTTTAGTACTAAGGAATGTTTTATCAAGTTAGTTCAATATTTTAATAGTTTGAGTGTCCAGAAAAAGATTTTACATTATTAGAAACATCAATAAACCTTGGCAGAGCAAGGGTACATTTGAGAGTATAAATCATAGTGCTGTGTGAAATTCATAGCAGTTGAAAAATATGCACACTGTGCAACAGCTCAACTGGAGAGTGAGAAGGCAGAGCTGCATTCCTCCCTGCAGAAACAGCAGATAGAGAAGACTAAGCTGCAGCCTCTGTAAATGGAATATCTCCACTGCTCTTTTACTGACTCTCTTGAGGCCATCTCAATAGTCTAACTGGAATACTGGAGCAAAAGACTGATGTCATTCCTATTATAGTAATGAAATGTCTCTGCTGCCACCCTACTAGTGAACTTTTCTGATAGGATGTGTTGCACAGCTGGGGATGTGATGGAGCGTTACCACTCAAGAATGGACCCAAACCAAAACCAGCAACTTAATTTTATAAAACATTTACCTGCATATTATCCATCCAAGGGTAACAGTATGGCTTATGTTTTCTTCCTTGCCCTCCCTGTTGGCCAATATGTCACTGAACCTGGCCTCCAGATCTGATCATATTTATGTATGTATGTCGTCTGTCTGTCTGACTGACTATCTATCTATCTATCTATCTATCTATCTATCTATCTATCTATCTATCTATCTATTTTTGTTAACCAACTAGGTACACTTGATAAAATGTCTGTTTTCAGGTAAGACCCAGGAGAGTACAAGTACTTTACAAGAGTACAAGCACTGTACATTTGCAATAAGAACAGAGTTAAAAATAACTGCAACGGAACATGAATAGCAGACACTAACTACAGTAAGTATATAAATTACAAATTACAACAAGAACAGCAACAACAGACTTCTTGAGCTGTTTTCTTAATTTAATTACTGGCTCATCTGTGCATTCTCCTCTAATTGCTAATTCATGCTGCATTATCTGCGCTCGTATCTTAACTCAGGTAAAAGTAATATAATATTATCACTTATACATGTAATATGCCTTTGGGACTGATGCCTCCTCTTGTATTTGAAATTATGTTGAACACCTTACTGCTGTCCTACCCACTCCCACTATGGGACAAAAAACACTTAATATTAATTTTCCATAAATTGACCCTTAAATTTTGAATATGCCCCATAATTCAGAATTAAGGATGACTCTCCCTTCACTTCCAGCCTTTAGAGTCGTGCAAAGGCATCGTCCTCTTCTCCTCTGTTGATGTGCACCCCTCTTTACCTTTCTTCACATCTCCTGCCCCTCCCCCACTGCTTGGATCCACCTATATTTTTCTTAGGCCTTTAAGTCTGTTCCTGTACTGCATTTTGTACTGCCAGCCTCCACAACTCAGGCACTTGTATACATTCTGGTCTCCTTGAACACTCGCTCACTTGTCAGTTGCTTAGAACCATACTGCTGTTTACTTTACCTAGCCATTATATGGCTACTGCACCTGCCATATGACTGTCTAAATAGCACAACACTGATATTTTGTGAATTTTACTTTTTCTGTTCCTTCTTTCCTCTCCCCAGGTTGCACCAGGACACGATCCTCGCTAAGTGTGTTTCTCCTTATAAACAATGTTCAAATAAATTAAATAAATGTATAAAAATAAATATTAAACATCCCAAGTCATTAATTATTCTTAATTACTGAAACAGAATGTACTTAATTAAAATTCAGGTACAAATTAATGAATTCTGGTTGAGTTTAAATTAGAATGGCAGCACAATAATAATAAAACAATTCTGCATTAAAATACAGTTCAAGAATGAATAAAATCCTCAGTTTTACATAATTTTAATTATGGATCATATTAAAATAAATATGCTTAATTCAAATTATGAAAAGACAAAAATGTATAACTGCATATAATGAGATATCTTAATAACAAAGTGTTCATTTAAAATGTAGATAAAATGGATAGGGCTTGTGCAAGAACAGTGCATTTTGATGAGACAGTGCCTCATGAAGTAGGTGCATAACTATGCAGGATGTAAATGCGTGTCCCACAATAACATGCATTATGGAGAGGGAGTTTGAGACTGGGGTGCTCACCAGCCATCTAATTATGAACGTTCTATGCACAGGGACGGAGTGGTGGACCATGCTGACCAGGAATGCCTCATGATCCCAACATAATTGGAGGACACCTACTACACAGGCATTCAGAATACTGGTGGTGCAGGAGGGACAGTGCCAGCCATGAGACTACACAGCAGCAGACACTAGGGCAGGGTACAAATTGCCAGACCTAGGCGAATACAGGGGTCTGAGGACAGATGTTGATGGTGACAGGCCAGAGTGGGCAGGGTCAGGGACAGCTGGCGATATCTCCCCGACCACAAGAGTGGCAGCTGGGCAGCAGTGCTCCATGGCACATGTTGTATAGGGTGGGCACCATTGGGTGGCCCACTCCAGTAGGACACCACAACCATGCACTAGTGGCAGTATCCACAGCAGCAATGACAGGTGCCACCATGCCAGGAACTTCAGTGTCAGAGATCTGGAGCAACTATGCCACACTGCATAGGTGGTAATCCCTCTGAGTCCATCCAGCCACCAAGCCACATCTGGAAATCCATCCAGATGTCATCAACATGGTGGGACTGGTACCATAGTGCTTTGAGGCTATCAAGCACAAGTGTAGAGACTTGAGGATGGCAGTCCAGAAGATGGTGACAGGAAGACAGCTTGCCTGCAGTGCCACAGGTGGCAGTCCACTATCACCCCAGAGCTCACACAAGTGGAGGACATGAACACATCAGCCAGGTGACTGGGGAAGTCAAGGAGGAAGGCCTGAACACCATGCCAGGAGAATCTACAGTGCCCTACATGTGGCTTAGTGCACACTAAGGTGACAGTGAATGTGGCACACCCTGTAGCCCAGCAGCTAATATGCCTGCATCATCAGAAGAGGAGAAGGACGAGGGCAACATGATCATGGTGACAGACATCCATATGGTTGACCTGCTGGACACTGATTACCAGGACAGTGCCCTGTTGATTTGTGATGGTGAGTACAACAGTGGTGCACTGTACTGCCCACAACTGTGCCTTGCCAAACCAAACTGTACTCCCATCCCTGCAGATGCCAGCAAGGTCAGTACAGGGTGCAACTCTAAGGAAGAAGGGAAGACTGGCAGCATTGTGCTGAGTAGCTAGCCAACCAGAGCACAGGGCAACTAGTCACCACATTCCCCATATCACAGTCCCAGAGCCCAGTGCACCCACCATGGCAAAGGCATGGACCTGGATGGATAGGGCATGCAGCACGGATACCCTAGCACTGATACCTAATACCGCTATGCACACCAACACCCACACACACACAGCAGTGACAAACAGTTGGACAATCCCGATGGCAATGTCACCTAGCAACTCTCGCTTGCTGTCAAGTAGCAAGTGACCATGGCACTGCTGATGAAGGCCCATTGGACAAGACAGAGCCATACAGAATGAATAGCACTATTGCACCCCTACTCTGAGGTACTTCCCAGAGGTGTGGCAAATGGAGCAGGACCAGCTACAGGCCAGCAGGGACAACAGTGTCCAACTCAATGTCCTCATGGTGGAGCTGCAGGGCTCCATATCGACTTCAGGAGTGTGGGTGATCAGCTCAAGGACATGCTGGAGTACCTCATATTCCTGGCCAGTAGTGAATGTGGCCTGCCACTTGAAGAACACATCCCCTCACCAGTGCCCCATGCCTGCCACACCTCCGCAATACCACATACCAGTGCTACACAGGGAGATGGCCCCAACAACCCCACAGTGCCCTCAGTCCCTGAACCTCCCTCCTTGGCTGGTCATCAATGGAAACCAGGGCCAGACAAATTATGAAAAATAATTAATGCATGTCTGCAAAAATACTAAGACACAGTAATAGCAAAGTGTTAATTTAAAATGTAGGTAAATTGTGTAGGATTTTTAACTCAAACATTAAAATCAAGGTAAAAATATCAATTTAAAAACATTCTGATCAGGCAAGTGCATATCCCATTGTATGTTACTGTACTCCAAAATGCATAAAATAATTTACTCTATTGCATTCATTACCAGATCTTTCACTGGAATGCAAGGACAAACACAATAACAAAAGGAAGAAATAAATATTTGTGGTAAACATCATGGGCCAAATATTCAAAGCTTTGCACTGGGTGCAAATCCGTTGTGCTGGAAAAAGTGCTGAATTTGCTCTGGGCTGCAATATTCAAATGGTCAATTAGCACTAGCGCTTTGTGATAGTGTCGACACTTAAAGTAAATGTATGCAGGAAGGGAAGGGAATGAGAGGAGGGACCATGAATGCAGGCACACCAGCATTTTTAAAACAACAGTGCCATGATACAGGGTCTAGCATTACCTGCCACCTGAAAGCATATAACAATTCCCCGGCCAAACACCAGCCCAAAACAAAGATGCAGCCCCCTTCTCCTGGGAATCACACCCATCCCCATGCAGACATGACAGACAAAGTAAGTAAAATCATCCCTAGTGTCCAGTGGTCCCACCCCAGCCGATCACTTACCCCATATGATGAATGACCCCCTCCCCGTCACTCCCCATTGTCCATTGCTGCTATTAGCAAAATGAACACAGTGCAGTCATACAAAAAACACTTTCCCTGGTGTCCTGTACCTGGTTAGCATATGCGAGTAAATATATAGTGGACCCCCCATGAGAGTCACTCCCGTCCCCGTTGTCCATTGCCACCGTCAGTAGATCATACTCAGTATGCTCATAAACAAAAACACATTTCCTGGTGTCTAGTGGACCCCACCCCCACCCTGTCTGGTAGTGACCCCCACCACACTCACCCCATCTATGACCCCATCAGGCCATCGTCACAGCCTGCCACTCACTTTATGGCCGCATCCTGACCAATCACTTTAACAGATCTCAACTGAGCACTTGCAATGAATGAGCCCTTGCAAGGGTTGTGGAGTGGGGAGGTGGGAGGGTGACTACCAGACAAGAGGCCTCCACTAGACACCAGGAAAGTATTTTTGTTTATTAACATACTGAGTATGCTATGCCAATGGTGGCAATGGACAACGGGGACAGGGAGTAACTCTCAGCGGGGGTGTTACTGACATACTAGTATATTTTCCATGACCCCACTGAGCCATCGGCACAGTCTGCCACTCACTTCCATGGCCAGCAGCCTGACCAATCACTCCAATAACAGATCTTAACTGAGCACTTGCAATGAATAAGCCTGTGCATGGGGTCGTGGATGGGGGAGAGGGAGGGGGACCAATTATGTATTTATTCTGCTATATGCTAACCAGGTGCAGGACAGCAGGAAAGTGTTCTTGTGTATGACTGCACTGTGTATGTTCTGCCAACAGTGGCAATGGACAAGGGGGATGAATCTTGGTGGGGGGTCATTCGTCATATTGGGCCAGCGATCGGCCATGGTATGTGACCACTTTTGGACACCAGGGACAATTTTAGTTAATTTGCTTGCCATATCTGGATAGGGGACAGATGTGAATCTTGAGGGACACACTAGACTACCAGGTAACAGTATATCTATATCTATCGATATATATGTATATATATATATATAGATATATATATATATATATCTATATATATATATAGAGGCACGTCGCGCCCTATAGTTAGGGTTGAGTAGGCACTTTAATGTTAAACCTCAGTTTTGCACCTTAATAACTTTGCAACCATTCAACGGATGTGCACAAAATTTGGAATGCATGGTCTGGCATGGTAGGTCTCTTGATTAACCAGGTTGCGTTTTGGTTGGATATGCGGTTTCTGCACAGTGAAACACAAAATGTACTTTTGCCACTTTTGACAAGTTTTTGCCCATGGTGCTGTGACCACACTGTGTGTTTTTGGTCTGGAATTTGGAATGTAGAAAGAGTTTGGCTCAAGGAGCAATCCAGCATTGGTTTGGTAAAAATAATAAGTTATTTAATTTGTAATTTTTGAGTTCTCATGATGCTCAGTTCATGCCAAAATTTATATGTATTTTTTGCGAACTGAAAATGTATTTATTTATTTATTTATTTTGTTTTAGACAAATCCTGCCTATTTTCAGGCACAGCCGGGGGATACAGATGAATGCCAATTGATCTTGAACCAGATTAAGCTGTTGGTGGTATTTTTAGTGAATGAGGAAATTTGGCCAGGACACTGGAAATTCCCCTACTGAGTTGCTGTCAGTAGGGGTTGTTATGCTGCTAACATGGCAGATGGCTCTCAGAGTGTGGAGGAGCAAGATGTGCAGACTGCAGCTCTGCAGGGTACTGTTGCTGACAAACAGGAGAATCAGGATGTATCGGATAGACTTACTGCTGAGGAGATGGCTCACAGAGATCGTATGCTAGCAAGCATGCAGCGGGGTTTCTAAACATCTTATGACTGCAAGCGAGTCCCCAACTATGGATGGTGAGAATACCTCTCCTATGAAAGCCTTGAATTCAGCTGCTCCCTTTGATGCAGGCTGCACTGCGAGTCGCTGAGACAGCAAAATGCCAGGTTACTGACACTGAACGTGTCACTGCTACAGATGGGGAAAGGAATGCGAAGTATCTGTGTTGTCTGACTGTGCTGCCAGTCCCAGCAGACGGCTGTCAGACTTGGAAACTGCTGAAACTTGGACCAAAGAATTTGCACTTGCTCAGGCAGGCTGGATGCAACAGCCAGATGGTCATTGGGTCCCGGACCCTACTTGGATTTTGTTTTCTTCCTCCGGTGGCTTCAGATCTTCAGGTGCCTCCAGATATTCAATGGGGAGCTTCCCCATCAGGTAATCCTTTGGTTTTCTCCCCACAAATGGTAACACAGACTAGGAGTCTGCATTTGATGACGTTACCAATTCTGAGAAACCTCCTTATGAGGACCTGCCGAAAAGAGTCCCCTGCTCATTCACCACGCTGAACAGATGTGGAGGCAGGCCCCATTTTTCAGATATATTCAAGAATAAAAACTAGAACAGGCCCTCATAGGACTGCTGTGTGCCTAGGTCACGGGCAGCTTGCCTGAACACCAGAGAGGGCATATGTTTCCAGAAACTTGTTGAAGGACTCCATGAACTTTTTGTCCACGGATGTATATGCTTTAATAAACATCCATGGAGAAGTCACTTTGGACATTAGTTTTAAACATTTTTCTGGTCTAGATAAATTCTGGCAAAAATATAAAACCTGCAAGACTTTACCTTTATGGCTACCTGTTTGGGCAATTCCATCACTAAACCTCTGTTTAAAACAATAAACATTATGTTCAGGAATGAGGGGTGAACGTGGGGATATCCAGTACTGGTTGGAGAAAATGTACTGTTTTAGGGCTCCTGAGCCCATTATAGATTCAGAGGGTATTTGGACTGGGGCATGGCATTTTAAAGTAAAATTGCATATTGTTGATAATGATGTTATACATGTACCCAACAGTTTCTTTTAGGAAAGACAGGGTGTCTGTTTTTATCCAGGCCAGCGAAGGCATGTTACCGATGTGGCAGTAAGTGTCATTAAGTAGTGCATGCGACAAAGTTAAGTGTGCACTTTGTGGTGAGATGGATCGTGATAGTGAGGTTTGCAGAAATATGTTTAAATGCAATTTATGTGAGGAATCGGTCATGCTTATCACCAATGCCCTTGGGTGGGTCAGAATCAGCAGGGAGGACCTAATAAAGAGAACTTAATAAATCAGGCCCAGGGTAGTTATAGGCCGCAGGCACCTTCTCATTCAACAACAGACACTGAACCTTCTAGCCAGGGAGTAGGGATACATCTCAGGACTTACAGCCTAGTCATTCACAGACTCTGAGCAGTCAAAGCCACCAGATCAGATCCAGCCAATTTTATTGACTGAGGTTCCTGTTCCTAGTACAGAACTTGTCCCTGGTATTCCTCCCCGATAATCTCCCAGTAATGCCCCACCGGATTCTGATTTTCAGAATCCCTCCTCTAGAAGAATCACCCAGGCAGCTAGTAGACAGAAGGGAGCTTCAGGGGTCTGTCACACACAAATACCTTCCAAGTCTTGTAGGACATGGAGGGATTCTGGTTCTGAAACATCCAAATCTGAAGCTTTTTCTGAGATGGAAGTGACAAAGAAGGTGGAAAGAGACCTTTTAGAGTTAAACAAAAGAAAGGTAAGACGGAAACAGGATAAACCTTTGCTCTTGTCTTAAAATATCATGGCCTGCCTAAAGATGATATCGCTAACTGTTGTAGCATTAAGAATTACAGAAGGCGTATGATTTGTTTCATGCATTGTAAAAATTTACAGGTCGATATCTTTTGCAGGAAACACATTTGTCCTCTTTGGCTGAAGTTACTCAAGCTAAAAAGTCCTGATGGGGATTGCCCTTCCTTTTGGTCTTTTGGCCCTGATGAGCTGATGGGGTGGGGTCCTTTTAACCACTCCATGGTACAAGTTACTTGGCTTATTGATATACTGCCTGGCAGAGCTCTGCTCATTGATTGTTATTATAGGTACTCTCTTAGATTAATTAACACCTATGCTCCCCAGTAAAGACGGCAAGATTGATCTATTTCAACAGATCAAACCTTACCTGTTTACTTCAAAACATATCATTTGGGGAGATATGAACTGCAGTTTAGATGTTCATATGAAGGATAATGTTTAACAAAAACTTATTGCGATTCTCATGCTCTCACACAAACATTAGCTCTAGAAAACTTGGGATGCCTATAGGAGGCTCCACAGGATTGATGGTTTTACTTATCAGAGGGCTTCTTTCGCTACAAGGATAGACTATTTTTTATATCCAAATATTTAGTAGCACAGCATTTTCTTTACGACATTGCGAAATTTCAGACCATAAACTGCTTTATTGTGTTTTAGGACTGAATCAGATACCCACAAAGTTTCCTTCCATCAGTAGGAGATGGAAACTGAACTCTGGATGCTAGATGATGCATCTGTTTTACAACAACTTCAGTATTTACTGTGTTCCAGGAAATCAGCTGCAGACCTTATGATGACTGGTTTTCTTGGTGGATGGACACCAAAACTGCCATTAAAGATGTTTTTATTTTTATAGAAAGAGGAGGAGTAACTCAGATTCTCTACAATATTTGGATTATAGAAACCAGTACTATAAATTACTGTCTAGCCCCGGATAACATCTCCAGATGTACAAGCACAACTAGGGTTATAAAACATAAAATGAAACAATACCAATATGACAGGGCAGTTTCCATGTATGCTGAAATGAGATTTGGCATGCAAGAACAGCCTTTTAAGGATACTTACACTGCATGTAAGCAAAAATTAGACAAAAATTATGACTGGCCTAAAAAATATAAGCGGTCAGATTAAAACATCTGATACAGAAATGTTATTGATTGTAGAACAACATTTATCTTCAGTCTTTAGCACTACGTTTCATCCAATAGCCACTTGGGATGAAGTTCTTCTTTTTCTGTTCCCAAAGTTCTGAACACTGAAGTAGAAAAGCTGAATGCTTATTTCTCCTTCAGAAGTTCTCTCAGCCATAAATAGACTTAAAACAGGAATCTCACCTGGAGATGAGTATTACTTACGAGTTCTACAAAACCTTTAAAGAGGACCTTAGTGAGATTTTGGCTGCAGTTTATAATGACATTCTTCAATTTGGTTTAGGGATGCGAAATTTAACTTAGCAATTCTTACCTTTTTATACAAAAGGTGATATCACTGAATTGAGCAACTGAGGCCAATTAGCCTGCTTAATGCTGACTATAAACTCCTTTCTTCCATTCTTTATAAGAAGTTACAAATTGTAGCACAATTTGTGCTTCATCCTCACAGACCTGTTTCCATTCCCCAAAAGGTCGATACAGCAAAATTTACGCTTTATCAGAGATATCTGTGAATATGGGACTCAGAACAAATTATCTGGTTATATTTTGGCTTTAGACCAGTCCAAAGCTTTCGAAGGGTTTCCATGATTTTTATTTCCAAGTCCTGGAGAGTATGGCATCCCCATGACATTTATTAATTATGTGAAAACATTATATGTTAATGCACGATTAGGTCCCATAATTAATAACTTACTGGGAAATGAAATCTGTTTAAAACAAAGGGGTTAGACAAGGGTGACCTATGAGCCCTCTATTATATGCATTTGTGTTAGACCCTGTAATACTAGAAATTGAGCATAATCCAGCAATTTGTGGCTTGACTCCTTCTTTGAGTATTCCAGCCCAGAAGCTGTCAGTTTATGCAGATGACATATGTTTATTGGTTACTGATGTTCAGTCTGGTCAAATTGCACTTCAGACTATTGAGCAATTCTCGACTTTGAATGGCACTATCCTAAATTATGATAAATGTGTTTGTCTTGCAGTAGGCAGGACCCCACTAGTATGGAGCATAGGGTGTATTCCTGTTTCAATTCAGTTAAAATCCTAGGTCTTCATTTTTGGGAGCAGGGATCTGGCTCTGATGAACTGGGAAAGACACCTAGTTGTAGGTGAACAAAAGTTCAACAGTGGAAAGCTTGGGGGTTTTCAAAAAGAAAGGGTAATGGTAATTAAGAAATTTTTATTGCCAGTCTTTTACATCTCTGTTCTGTTTTCTTATTCCAGTTTCCCTGAAACTAGGTTGTATAGTTGATTTTTTTCAAATGATATAGGAGTAGGTTAAACCCCATAAAGCAAGTTTTACTTACTTAAAGGTTTCACAGGGTGGACTCGGGATGATTAACCCGTTGTTTTTACCACTCCTTTTTATGATAGCTTTCTTTCAAGTAAATCCCTCCTGGTTGTCATCCATGGTCTGTTTGGACCCAGTCATTCTTCCACTCTTTATGTCTCAATGGGAGGGTGGTGGCATACCTAAGCAAAATTCAGGCATGCTGCACCATCTTATGCAGTTTCAGCAGTTCAAAAACTCAGGAATAGAAATTAGGTAAGGCCCAATTGCATGATATTTCCAGAAAGAATTTTTATGAGGAAATTATGGGTAATATTTTGTCTGTCCAGGTAGATTTCCTTTTGTGTTCCCACTAAGGTCCCTCAGGAATTACGACATTAACGAATAAAGGATAGCATCTCAAATGTGGGATGTTCAATGGCTTAGTTGCCATGGCAGGTTAGGAGTTTGGGGTAACCTGAAGCACAAACGTCACACAGACAGGCAATGCATTAGGCCTGAATGTGTTGGTCAGGAAGAAACACAAGAGCATTTTTTCACGATGTGTTTATTCAGAGCAATTGTGGGCAGATCTAGCATCCTGGTGGAAATAGGGTATAGCTCACCATATTTCTTATTAAAGTTTAATTTTGGGTGATTACATGGGTTTCTTAGGGAGGTACCATATGAGTATGTTAACTTTGATCTTTGTATGATCAGGTACTTTATGTGGCAAGCCAGGTGTCAGTATTCTCTACAACATACAATACTCCCTAATATAGTCTTAATTAGGCAGATTGAACAGGCCATTGTCAGGCAGAAAACACTGGAGTATGACACTATTCATAGACAACTGTTTAACAGTTATTGGAAACATATTTCATGGATAACCTGAATTAACTTTATCCTAATCTTGGTATCACAATTATCAGTATTGTTTAAAATTTGAGTTACAGGCTGCATGAATTTCTATCTTGGGATTATTTTTAATATTGTATTAACTTTCTTTTCTTTTATTGACAATTTATTTTCCTGTTTTCAACCCCGTGTTTCCTTTTGGATTTCTGTATGATTTTGCATTTGTGATGTATTGTTTTTCTTTATAATAAAAATTCACCTACTCTTTTCGATAAGTGCCATGGGATCTTTAACATCCACCTGAACTACCACCAATCCAGGCAGAAGGTACCTCGGTTTAATATCTCATCTGAAAGATGGCACCTCAGAAGTGCAGCACCCACTCATGCTGCACTACAGTGTTAGTACTGGGATATTAACTCAAGTGCCAGATGTGGGAACTGAACCCACAGTCCTCTGATCTCTCGGCCAGTGTGCTACTTACTGGGCCACTGACATGAATGGTGTCATGGTCAAGGATTTTGTTAGCTCATGGAACAGGATTTAAAATATCCTAGTCTGTCAGAAAAATTCCTTGTCTGTGAGCAGCCTTCTAGTTTTTGTTTTCAGCCAAACAAAATGCTGTAGCTTTGTCTATGGCTGACTTTTGAGAAAATGAGGCATGCGTTTTATTCAGGGTGACATCCTCTATAAAGCCATGCCTTTGATTTGGTTCATTTCTGTCAAAAACAACTTCTTAAAAATGTAAAATTATTTGACCATGACTGCTAACGATCCTAGTCCACGAGCTGATAAAATTCTGGTCCGTGACACGATCCTGGTCCACGAGCCTTGTCCGTCATTGCCTGACCAGATAGCCAGAATGCTGTGACCAGATGTTCCTGATGGTGTGACCATATGTGCCCACATAGATCAGGATTAAGGTGTTGACTAGGATTTTGCTACCTCACGGACTAAAAATCTTAGTCCATCAGAAAATTCCTGGTCAGCGAGCCGCCATCTTGTTTTCAGTTTCTCAGCCAAACAAAATGTTGTAGCTTTTTCCACGGGTGATTTTGGGCCAAATGAGGCATGGGTTTTGCTCTGGGTGTCACCCGCTTCAATGTCATGCCTTTTGTTTGGTTCATTTTGTCAAAAATAGGGTTTTAAAATGTAAAAATTTTTTGACCACGACTCGCTAATGATCCTAGTCAGTGAACTGACAAATCCTAGTCCATGAGATGATCCTGGTGCATGAGCCTTGTCTGTCATGACGTGACTAGATAGTCAGAATTTCATGAACAGATGTCCCTCATGGTGT
Source organism: Neoceratodus forsteri (assembly GCA_016271365.2). Classification (NCBI taxonomy): domain Eukaryota; kingdom Metazoa; phylum Chordata; order Ceratodontiformes; family Ceratodontidae; genus Neoceratodus; species Neoceratodus forsteri. The sequence continues at coordinate 564,804,537 of CM057458.1, forward strand.
GACCAGATGTCCGCTGATGTACTAGAATTTTGCTACCTCATAGATGAGGATTGATCTGAAGGCCCAGGATTTTGCTATCTCATGGACAAGGAATTTTTGAAGCTGTAAAACCTTTACCATTGCATTGCTAATGAACAATTTGGTTCTTTTATTATTAGAAATTTTCAGGGTATTGAGGGATGCCCTACAGGTGTGAATTATGCTATCTAGGTTTTGGGGAATTAAGTGGTTCCGTAGATATGCTATCACGAGTTGAGATTTCCCCATAGGATAACATTGTGGGGTCTGTCATGCCTTTCGTTGTCCTTATTTTGAAAATGAAGCTAGATACAGAGTTTTTGTTCTGGCAGCATAGGTCACCTTTAGGTGACCTATACTAATGAAACAAGACTTGAAACCATAGAGTAAGCTGGCAGTGGAATTTTTATTTGAGGGCTGTACAGTTAATGAGATATTGCCAAATTAGTGTCACAAGGGTTCAAAGCATGCCTGTCCAGTGCATTTTAGTGCCTGTATCTTGTAATTGATGCAAGATATGGGTTTGATCATTCATTGTCTTGTACAGTACTCGCTGTCATGATTACAATGACACTTGAATTTTTTTCTTCCTGCTATGGTTCTTGAGATATTGGCAAATTAGTGTTACAAGGGTTCCTTGCCCTACAGGGCTGCTGTATGGCTCTGTAGCTATGCGTAAGTAGGAGTGAGGGCCTTTCACAGATGCATATTGTTATACAGAAATGGGTAACTTGGTGGGGCCCCGCACTCCCACCAATACTGTTACTTTACACTTTTTAAAAAGTAAAATTCATTGCAAAAACTTCATTAACGCATCAGTTAGAGTTGCTTACACAGTGACAAAAGCGAGGAAATTCAATGTTAGGGTTTTCAACCTAACTCTGAATCCTCCCACACACATATACACAACACACATGCAAGCAGGGGACAGTACAATGCAACACAACCAATCAGAAACAGACACCATTAGGTAACAAAGAACATACAACTCTAAACATACCATAAACGGTATCCATCATCATCTTTCAGCAACTGTATCACTTCTGTTGCCATCCCAGTATCTTGGGGTACACCCACATGCTGTGCAAAGATACAGGTAGGTGTTAAGAAGGCTATGAAGAACCTTTTAGGTAAAGGTTCTTTAATATGAGATTCTTATGACTGTTTCGTACTATTTTCCTACACCTGCTCATAACTTCACGTGTGAAGTATATGGCTCACACTCTCTTATATTTCCACAGATGGATACACAGTGTATGTCCACCGAGGAGGGATAGGAATGCTGTGTGTAAACTGACCTATTGTGTGATTGTGACTTATACATACTGTTCTTTTTGTGTGGATGGAGGTATGGATGCAAAGGTTGTATAGTATCATGTTGTTCTGCTGTTCGCTATGTACACTCTTCTACTAACTGCATGTAGTGATGTGACTGCATGTAGGGATTTGACTGTATACGATGAATCACCCACACTCCACACCTGATCTATGCAGACTGTTGTAGTACCTACATGGACCAATGGTATTCCCAACATATCATAAAGACATTGTTCTATTATGTCAATGTGGGGCTGGGAGTGCACTGTCTTTTGAACAATGCACTGTCATCCGTAGATTAACATAGTATGTCAGAATCCATAGAACACACTGTCCATATATCACTGTGGCACACTCATTCTAGTCCTACATCAAGATGTGTCAACACTATCCATATGTCACATTGTACATATGTCACAGTGATAACACAGGGTAGTTTGGACCATGCACTACCATACTTATTGAATAGTACAAAACAATCCATGTGTAACACTATCCATATATGTTGCACATTTGTCATTGTGACATATTGGCAGCATGACATATGTACTGTGTTGTAGTATGACGGTGGAGGAACTGGACAGCAGAATATGAAGCACCCTGTACTCTCACTGTAACATATGGATAGTGTGAAATATAGATTGTATTGTACTTACATCTTGATGGAGGGATGGGAGTGCAGTATCTGAACAACTATCAGGTGACACTGTGACATATGGACACAGTGACACATAGATAATGTTGCACTATGCTAATTCAGGGATGGTAGGGCAGGATACATAGCAACCTGTGGTCCTCTGTGACATAGGTAGAGTGTTGCTCTATCTCAATGGAAGGATGGAAGAACAGGGCCCAACTCACCATGTGGTCCTACCATGACTTATGCGTACTGTTGTACTATCCGCATGGAGATGTCGGTTCATGTGCTGGCCATCTTATGTGGTTGCACAGCATGTGGGTGTACCCCCAAGACACTGGGATGGCAGCAGAAGTGATACAGTTGCTGAAAGATGATGATGGATGCCTCTTGTGGTGTGTTTACAGAGTTGTTTGTTCTTTGTATTACCTTATGGTGTCTGTTTCTGATTGGTTGTGTTGCATTGTACCGTCCCCTGCTTGTATGTGTTTTGTGTATATGTGTGTGTGTGTGTGTGGGGAGGGATTTGGAGTTAGGGTTGAAAACCCTAACATCAAATTTTCTTGCTTTTGTTGCAGTGTAAGCAACCCTAGCTGATGCATTAATGATGTTTTGCAATGAATATATATATATATATATATATAGACATAGATATATATATATATATATATCTGTATCTATATCTATATATATAGATATATATCTATATATATTATACATATATACATATGTATATACACAGTGGCATCCCAGTGTGAGCAATTCTACCACATTTTCAGCACTCTGCAGAATGCTGCAGCAGACCTACTGAAGAAAGCAATACAATTTCAATGGCAATTAGTCCTTTTGTCATTCAGAAAAATGTGGCACTGCCAGGATGAAGTGAATGCCACAGTTTCCTGCATGACAAAGGGACAAAGGGACTAATTGTCATTGAAATTACATTGCGTTATTCAGTAGGTCTGCTGCAGAATCACTGCAGAGTGCTTAAAAATACATTTCATCCTGGGGATGCCAGTGTATATACATACACGGTACTGCCACTATAGTTAGGGTTGAGGAGCCATTTACATGTTAAATCCAATATTTTCACCGTAATACCTTTTCAACCATTTGATGGATGTATCTGAAATTTGAATACATGATCAAGGCCCATATGCCTTGGGATCTGCCAAGTTTCGTACTAGTCGACATATCGGTCATGGAGTTATTAAGCGTGGTCATGCCGCACGCTTATGCTTTTCTGAATTTTACTGTCACCTCTACAGGTTGCACGGTTTGTGTGGCTGGTCTGAAATATTCAGGAATGTGGCCGGGTCCTCGATGTGCCTTTTGAAGATTTCATGAAAAATATTAAGCAGTTCTAAAGTTATTCAAAAACAAGTTCCCATTATAAGTCAATAGGAAAGTTAACAAAAAGTTTGACAGTGTCGCAAATACAGTTTTACTTTCACCAATGGCCTTTACTGTTGCAAATCCACCATTTTGTTTTCAGTTAGCATCAGAAAAATGCTTGGCATTTAAAATTGGGACCCCTAGCAACCTAATTCTTTTGTAGTCACGTAGTCGGACCCTGAGGATGCTAGACATGTCTTTATTTTGGGTAAAACACCCCAGAAATATGTTTTTCAAATTTCTGGAAAAAGTACTTTCACAAAGTACTGTTGCATTGCCGACACTGTCGAATGAATTTGCAAAAGCTTTGCAAACTTCGACAGTACTTTCAAGGCTGTGGGAAAATGATAGCAATTCTTTGGCACCCTGCTACAAAAGCACGGTTTTGTGTTTTGGCCTGAAATTTGATGGAACGCAGCCAACATCACACAGATGTGCCTTTTGTGGTTTGGTGAAAAATATTACAGGAAGCCAAAGTTATGGCACACTGAACTTCTTTTGTTCCCATAGGATAACATTACAGCGCTTGCCACGTCTTTCAGTGCCCGTATCTCAGAAATGGTGCGAGATACAGGCGTTTTCTTGAAAAATGCTTAGCCTATTGGGGACTAAGCATAAATCACTGGGAAAGTCATAAATCATATGACTTTTAAATTTTTTTTTTCACGTAGCAGTCCCTGAGATATAAACAATTCAGCATTCCAACTCCTCATTTTCTGCTCGAGAACCATTATTATGCATACATTCTTTGTACTCACTGTCTTTCTTTATGCAGCTTTTGGGAAAACCAGCCTGTGTGCTTACATTACTGTTACCATTATCATTTTCGTTTGTGGTTCCATTCCCATTTCACTTACCATTCACGTCTACGCCATCATGTGCGTTACCCTTTGCATTTTCATTTGCGCTCTCTTTGCATTGCTTTTAACATTTCTGTCTACACTACTGTTTCTCTTTCTGTTCTGCTTTTGCACACGTGTGCAGTACTATTTGCGCTTAGGGCACAATGTTACTATGTGACAAGACATCATGTGGCGGGAGCACTGGGGTGAAGGGCCCGAGACCCCACCACCGATTACATCTACTATTTCTCGCTATCATTCTCAAAAGAAGGGATTAGAGGCAAAATCTCTACAGCTTAATGATTAGTTAGGTTAATTCCACATCGACAGTGAGAGGTTCTGGTGTTGGTTGAGGTGCCCCTCGCTCCCCACACCTCAATTGGAGAGTCAAGTACATTAGAGCTGTCATCCCAGCCTCACCCCATTCTCCCATACCTCTGCTTCTTTACACATGTGATGGGCAGAAGTATGGCCATAACCCTAATGTGCACTCCTGTCGGTTGGGTGTGTGTAGGGGGGCCAAGGGGGCTTTTCAACCCTAACACACCGACTTCCTCATTTTTTGTCGGTGTGGAACAACCTAACTAATGCATTAAATGGAGTTTTTTACTATATATATATATATATATATATATATATATATATATATATATATAGATGTATTATAGTGGCACAGTAATGCCACTACAGTTAGGGTCGAGTAAGCACTTTAATGTTAAACCTCAAATTTTGCAACTTAATAACTTTGCCACTGTATTACAGATTTGCCTGGAATTTTGCATGCTTGGTCTGGTACCATAGGTCTCTGGATCTGACAAGTTGTGTTATGGTTGGATGTAATGGTTGTGGAGCTGCAGAATGCCAAAATGCAAAAAGAATTGACTTTTGTGCATTTCTTTGCTCATGCCTATGGCTACACAGTTTGTTCATTCAGTCCAAAATGTTCAGGAAGATGCAGTCTTTGTCATTGATGTGTCTTTCAAAGATTTGGTGTAAAATATTAAACCATTCAAAAGTTATTCAAAAAACAAATTTCCCATTATAGTCATTGGGAAACATTAGCAAAACTCATGAAACTTTAGCAAATGGCATTTTTACTTTCACAAATGGCCCTTTTACTTTCATGATTTGGCCATCTTGTTTACAGTCAGTGACACAGAAAAATGCTTGGAGTTTAAAATTGGGACCCTCTAGATAAACACTGATTGTTGTGTTTACCTAGTGGAGTCCTGAGGATGCTAGCCCTATCTTTTGGGGGTTAAACCCCAGAAATGGATTTTCCAACTTCATGTAAAGTACTTTTGCAAAATACTTTTACAAATGTGAAAGTTTTGTGATTTATTTTGCAAAACTTTCTTGATTTGTCAAAGTAATTTGCGAAAGTTTTCTCAAAATAACTGCAAATCATTGCCATCCTCCTGCAACAAACTGGTTGGATCTTTTGGGCTGAAAGTTGCAGGGTGGCAAGCTCTGGTCCCACATATGTGCCTTTTGGCAGTTTGGTGTCAAAATATTATAGGGGCCCAAAGTCACAGCATTCCAATTTCAGACATTTTCCCATAGGATAACATTGTGGCACCCATGATGCTTTCAGCCTGCATTCAAAACAGTTTGAGATACAGATTTTTCATTGCAAAATTCTTTGTCCCCAATAGGGGCACTTAGTGCAGAATTAGGTTGGAAAGCCATTAAAACCATGAAATCTTAATGTTTCTTGTACCTTGTATGGTTACTGAGATATTTGGGAATTAGTGTTTCAATTGCTCATTTTCATGTCCAAGGCCCACTACTACACCCACAAAGTTAGCATTCACAGCACTTTTGCTGACTCTATCTCAGACACAATGCAAGATCTGGATTCAGTTGACTTTATGTTGCGAGAACTACTCACTCTCATGATTACAACCACACTTGACTGTTTTTCTATCTGCTATGGTTTCCGAGATATGGGCAAATTAGTGTTACAAGGATTCCTTGCCTTACAGGGCTGCCGTATGACTCCATACTTACATGTAACTGAGAGCACAGGACCCAGAAGGCCCACACTCCTACATACACATACCATTATGCAAAAATGGACAATGTAAAGGGAGCGCAGAGCTCTGAGGGCCTGCGCTCCCACTAACTCATACCACTTCGTTACACTTTCACAAAAGAAGGGAAATTTATTCAAAACTCCATTAATGCATCAGTTAGGGTTGTTTCCATAGTGACAAAAGTGTGGAAATGCTTGTGTTAGGGTTACCACCCCCCCCCACCCCACACCCCCATCCTCAAATCTCTAACTCTGCATTCCCCCACCCCATGTCCCCACACATATATACATGCAAAACACATGCAAGATTGTAAGACACTATACCAGTCAGTCACATCTGTAAGCACAATAACCATGAAACTGTACTCCTTTCACATAACACTATGTAATGAAAACAAATACAGTATAATTGACTCTGTACTGACAGCACAGTATGATCACACATTATAGCTGTCATATCTTTTCATAAAGTGAAACTTAGCCTACATAAACTTTCTTAATAATGATTTTTATGTGTCATAATTCAACAATTAGCTCACTGCAGGTATCACTGCTACCACATGGGCATGTGTTAGCAGGACAGACGTAGCAGACACATACATAGTACTTTTCAGATACTGCTCAGGTATGAAACTAGCACCATCAAATGTAGTAATACTGCTTCGTTAACTGGAAATACTCATTAGCAGCATGTTATGGTTAGCTTTGGATGTTACAACTGTTGCTGTCACATGTTGCTTATAAACTATACTACAAAACTTTACTTTTATTATTATTATTACCATTTGTTACTAGGTCTGACTCACTCTATCAGAAAAATATGCAAACATCCACTGACTGTTGCTAGAGTTATCCAAACTCTGATTTCCAATACAGCTATCTATATATAACATACTGTGTGTTTCATAATTTCTTAACAAATGAAATATAAGCATCTGCTTAAATCTTGTTACTGATGTTTGTAACAGAAAAATGCTTACTGTGGGCCATCTCCATGGTTGTCCCAGATGCATATGTATTCACAAGGCACTCTGATGGCAGCAGAACTCCATACAGTTGCAGGATCATGATGATGGATGTGTGTCTTGTACTGCTTGCATATGTGTGTATGTGTGTGTTGGGGGGGATGCGGAGTTAGGGGTTTGAGGATGGGGTGTGGGGGTGGGGTGGTGGGTGGTAACCATAACACTGCATTTCCACACTTTTGTCACTGTGGAAAGAACCCTAACTGATGCATTAATATAGTTTTTGCAAATATATATATATATATATATACTGCTTATTAATATGGGGTCATTAATCTTAATGAGCATCCATCAATATTAATGAGCATACCATTTTATTCATAAGTAGCTCATTAATATTCTTGAACAGCTTTTCTGATGCATATATTTAGTCCCAGAGCAGTTGTTGGTGTTCTTTAATGAAATAACAGTCCCAGTGTTCATGAGGGAAGGCCTTAAAACCCATGTTAAAAATTTGGCACAGAAAATGCAAAATGACTGTGTTACAAGTGCATGTTATGAAGTTTCTACCACATTCATAACTTCAATTGTTAATATTTTCCTCCGTATTTTCAACATTGCCATTTTTTCACACCTCCTCATGAACACTAAAGCTGTAATTTCTCACATCTGGCCTGAAATGTGTTTTTACTCTTCTGCCACAAAATGGCGGTCGCTGTGCAAAACAACTTTTGTGATGAATTAATGAAATCACAGTGCCAGTGTTCATGAAGGGATTTCCAATAACCTCATGTTGAAAATTTGGTTAAATAATTCTGAAAAGTGGCAATGTTATGAGCATGCTTTGTGCAGTTTATATGCACACTTGTAATTTCAACAATTTTTCATATCCTCCCTCCTGGTTTTCAACATTACCCAATTCCACACCTCTTCATGAACAATATACAGCTGTCGTTTTCATCCTACCTGTGGAGCAGAATGGCACATTCTCTGTGTGAACTCAGCTTTCAGGACAGATTAATGAAATGACAATGACATTGTTCATGAGGTGGGGTCCTCAAAATGCCATGTTGAAAACTGGTTGGAAAAAATTCTAAAATGCCCAAGTTATGTAGTCCATTGAGTTGTGGCACCTGCAATGCCATTCAGTGCCCATATCTTGAAAACAATGTAAGATATAGATTTAATCTGCTGTATCTGCGTGGAGGTCTGTCATGATTACGACACTTGAATTTTTTCCTACCTGCTATGGTTCCTAAGATATTGGCAAACATGTATTACAAGAGTTCTTTGCCACATAGAGCTGCTGTATGGCTCTGTAGTAGTGCATAAGTGAGAGAGCAGTACCCAGAGGGCCCGCACTCCACAGACATGTATTATTATGCAGAAATAGGCAGCTTGGTGGGACCCCACACTCCACCAACTCATGTTATTTACTAGTTATATTACACTTGTTCAAAAAGTAAGGAAATTAATTGCAAAACTTGTTAATGCATCAGTTAGGGTTAAACTGACAAAGAAATCAGATGTTAGGGTAGAGTCCCTAACCCCACACCACACACCTCCGTCCTTCATGGACCGACAGATGCGGGGTGTGCCATGTGGACATGAGGCCTAACTCTGAGCCCATTCTCCTTTACTGTAGCATGTCAACCTGTTTATACATGAAATGGGGTGAGAATTGGGCCTCGTGAACCCATGGAACACCCGGCATCTGTCAGTTCATGGAGGATGGAGATGGGGTGGTAGGGGGTTAGGGGCTCCACCTAACATCTCATTTGCCCACATTTGTCAGTTTAAACCTAACTAATGCATTAACAATGTTTTGCAATGAATATCAATTATATATAGAACGTGAAGATGGGCTACCATCTAATGTGTGGTGCCAATAAACTGCAGATGGGAAAGTGGGCCAATAAAAAAATAAATAAATAAAAGAATGCAGGCAATTAAGGCAACTCTAATAAAATGATTCCTAACTTTAGCAGAACCCATAGAAACAGAAGAGATAAAAAAATCAGTGCATTGGCTAGGAATTGAATCCAGGCTGCTCAGAATTCTGTCCAAATAATAAATAAGCATCACTCAATTATTGTGCTGTGGTTATACTGTGCTTTTAACATCTAGCAACCCTTCCCTTATAACTTCCTATGCTATATGAACTTATTACTGAACTACATGCTCATAAAGACTAGACCAGCTAATTAACCAAGCTCCTCAGGTGGTGCACTGGATTTGTTTCAGCTTTACAAGGAAGGAATCAGGAGTTTAATCCTAGATTAGGGCACTTGTGTACTGCCTTATCAAGGACGCCAAGAATTAGACAGTCACTATAATTATGGTTTCACCATGCCCTTCCTGTTTTACTTCCTTTACTGTTTATACTTAGACCTCAACGATTACTTAAAAAATTGGCTACTTGCTCGGTCTGCAATATAGCGCAGAGGTAAGAGCACTGAGTTATGAACCCAACAACCTCATAGTCCTAGGTTTGAGTCCACAACCTTTAGATATGCATTGTCCCTGAACCAGCCACTGCACATGTCAGAGCATCTGATTTTGCCTCATAGTCAACATGCAAGCCCCGCCCAATCTCACACCAAGTAAGCCCCCACCCCAATATCACCACATGTAAACTCTGCCTCAAATATCACCGTATGCAAGCCCCACCTCCAATATCACTCCATGTAAGAACCACCTCCAATATCACCCCATATTAGCCCCACATCCAATATTAACCATGAAAGCCCCACCTCCAATATCACCCCATGCAAGCCCAGCCTCCAATCTCACACCATGTAAGCCCAACCTCCAATATCACCACATGTAAGCTCTGCTTCCAATATCACCCCATGTAAGCCCCACCTAAAATATCACACCATATTTTCCTGCCTCCAATATCACCCTCATTAACAATGTGACTGTCTTCTCATTACTCAGTCCAGAAAGGTGACTTCATGGTCGCTGCACAGGATCACTTTTGGGACATGAAATCATCTTTTGACTGATTAATGAAATGAGGGAGGTCCCAAAAGCTGATGTTTGAAATCTGGTGAAAAAATCCTTAAAACAGCCGTGTTACAAGTGTGTTTTGTGCAGTTTTTACACTTGTTAGGAACTTCTCCAGTTTTAATAGTTTCACTCCAGATTTTCAACATTGCCATTTTTCATATCTCCTCATGAACAGGATAGCTGACATTTCTCACACCATACCTGAAATGGGTTTTCATACCTCTGCCACAGAATGGTGCGTCGCTGTGCAAAATCAATTTTTGGTATGGATTAACAAAACCAAAGTGCCAGTGTTCATAAGGGTATTTCCCAGAAAGCTCACATTGAAAATTTGGTTAAAAATTCTGAAAAGTGGCCACGATACTAGCGTATGTTGTGTAGGTTCTATGCATGCTCATAAGTTCGACAATTTTAATATTTTCCTCCTGGTTTTCAACATTACCCTTTTCAACATCTCCTCATAAACAGTATACAGCTGTCATTTTTACATCCTGCCCAAAATGTGATTTTGCTCCTGTGGTGCAGAATGGCACATTCGGTGCGAACTCAACTTTCAGGGCAGATTAATGAAATGACAGTGACATTGTTCATGAGGTGGGGTCCCAAAATGCCACATTGAAAATTGGGTGGAAAAATTCTAAAATGCCTGAGTTATGTGTCTCCATTGAATTGTGGTGCCTGCGCTGCCTGTAACTCAAAAATAATGTGAGATACAGATTTCACTGACTATGTCTTGAATGGAGGTCTCACTGTCATGATTACAATGACAATTTAATTGTTTTCATAGCTGCTTCAGTTGCTGAGATATTGGCAAATTAGTGTTACAAGTCTTCCTTGTCCTGTAGGGCTGGTGTACATCTGTATAGTTATGTGTAATTGGCAGTGCAGAGTCCAGAGGGCCCGAGCTCCCACAGGCGCATATTGTTATACAGAAATGGGTAGCTTGGTGGGAGCATGGAGCCTCCAACACATGCTATTTAAGAAATAGTGACAGAACGGCCATTTCCTAGAGTTTAATGACTTACTGGGTAGGAAGAGTGGCCGAGGTGCAGCTGAGCCAACACCACCCAGCCAGCTGTTAATTGATTCTGTTCAAATATTTTTTTGTATTTGTATATTTGGAAACAACCTTTGAGTATACACTCATTTACAAAGTTCCATGTCAGGATGTAAAACAGCAGAGACATAACAAAAACTTGACAATTAACACAAAACATAAGATTGCTATGTAATACAGAAAATAGATAAATAATACATTTGAGTAACCTAGACAACTGATATTAAACAGCGGGAGGAGATTCCAATTAGCAACATATGGCATAGCTGCCCCAGGGGCCTGTCAAGGTAGAGTATCAGAAATGGTAGGTCAAAGAAAGGGAGAGAGTGTGAACAAGGTTTCCCAATTAGAAACATGCAGCATAGCTGTTCTGGGGGCCTGTCAAGGTAGAGTAATGGAAAGGGTAGGAGAAAGAAAGGGGAGAGTGCAGATGAGGGGAGATTAGATTGAGAGACAGAAAGAAAGGAGGAGAGAGGGGAGGGAGAGAGAGAGAAAGGATTAGGAGAAGGAGAATATTTAGTGGAGAGTGGGTGGAAAGGGAGGTGTTAGGGAGTATGGAGGGAGTGAGTTATAGGGAGCTGGGGGTGGCATGGGATTGCATTTGGGGTCCAGGGTAGGTAAAACAGGAGAAAGCTCAGACACATGAGGGGGTATCAGGTTGAGCATATGGTCTCAGGTAAGGGAGTCAGAGCTGTTTAAGTGGGTGTATCCAGGTTGAAGATAAGGATTAAAGTAAGGCAGTTGCAGGCATTTGAGTTCAGCAGGTATTGCTTCAGTTATCTTATAAAGGAACAAACATTTGTTGTATTAAGAGCTGCAGCAGGGATCTCATTTAGCCATAGTGGAGCTTGGCACATGAAGGATCTTTGTCCTGGGGAAGTTCTACGAAATGGGACATCAAGCTGTGTTGTCACAGTTCTTCATGTGTTGTATTTGGAGCTTGCTTCCTTTGCCAGGTCTGGAATGCAAGTAGTGGTTAGGGAGAGCATGGCCTTTCTCCCTAGCAGGCAAGTTTAGTATTTGATTCTGGATTGAAGTGGTAGTATGTGGGCCAGACCATACAGGGTACAAGTGTAATGGAAGCGGTCAGCATTGAGCAATAGTCTACAAGCCTTGTTAAGGGTAGTGGTAACCCTTTTGAGGGCTATAACAATGGCAGAGCCATAAATCACCAGCCTGTAGTCAACCAGGGAGTGGACAAAGCTGGAGACTGAGAGCCAGATGGCTTCAGCAGTTAGGCTTTTCTTGTACCTAAACAGGATCCCTAATTTAGTGTTCACAGCTTTCACCACCATGTCAATGTACTGAACATATGAGAGGATATAATCCACAATGACACTCAGGTACTTGAAGAAGTGAACCTGTTCCAGTGGGGCAGTATGGTGATTTGTGATTGTTAGTTCTGGGCATCTCCTTTAGTTGGGGCTAGAGAGGAGCAATAATAAATGAGCATCACTCAAATAGTGTGCTGTGGTTATACTCATGCTTATAACATCTAGCGACCTTCTTCCTTTTAACTTGCTATGCTATGCACTTATTACTGGACTACATGCTCATAAAGACTAGACCAGCTAATTAACCAAACTCTTCAGGTGGTGCACTGGATGTGTCTTGGCTTTACAAGCAAAGGGTCAGAGTTTGATCCTAGATAAAGGCATGTGGGTACTGCCTTATCAAACATACTTAAGAATTATGCAGTCACTATTATCATGATTTCACCATCTTCTTCCAGTTTTCATTTTCTTTACTGTTTATACTTAGACACGCAATGATTACGTAGATCAAAAAATTGGCTGTTTGCTAGGGTCTGTAATATACCGCGAGATATGACACAAAAGACCTCATAATCCTAGGTTTGATACCCACAACCACCAGATATACATTGCCCTGAATCAGCCACTGCACTTGTCAGAGCATCTGATTTTGCCTCATAGTCAGTATGCAAGCCCCACCTCAATCGCTCCCAATGTAAGCCTGCCCCATATCACCATGTGAAAACCCCACCTCCAATATCACCCCATGTAAGCCCCACCTCCAATCTCCACCCCATTTAAGCCCCATCTCCAATATCACCACATATAAGACCTGCCTCAGTATCACCGCATGTAAGCCCTGCCTCCAATATCACGAAATATAAGTCCTGCCTCCAATATCACCCCATGTAAACCCTGCCTACAATATCACCGTATGTAAGCCCCACCTCCAATATCACAAAACTTAAGCCCTACCTCCAATATCAACCTCATGAGCAATGTGACTGTCTTCTCAATACTGGTCCAGAATGGTGATTTCATGGTTGTTGCACAGAATCACCTTTCAGGACGTGAAATCACCTTTGGACTGATATAATGAAATGAGAGTTCCAGGCTTCATGAGTGAAGTCCTAAATCACCAATGTTTGAAATCTGGTGCAAAAATCCCCAATACAGCCGTGTTACAAGCGTGCATTTCACAGTTTCTATGCATGCTTGTAATTTCATTTTTATTATTTTCACTCTAGATTTTCAACATTGCCATTTTTTCACACCTCCTCATGAACAGGATAGCTGACATTTCTCACACCATAATGAAAATAGGTTTTCACATCTCTGCCACAGAATGGCGCATCACTGTGCAAAATCAATTTTGGGATGGATTGAAAAATCACAGTGCCAGTGTTCATGAAGGTATTTCAGAAAGCTCATGTTGAAAATGTGGTTAACAAATTCTAAAAAGTGGCTACGTCTACTAGCATGCATTGTGTAGTTTCTACACATCCTCATAAGTTCGACAATTTTAATATTTACCCTCCTGGTATTCAACATTACCCTTCTCACACCTCCTCGTGAACAGTATACAGCTGTCATTTTCACATCCTGCCCAAAATGTGATTTTGTACCTGTGGTGCAGAATGGTGCATTTGCTGAGCGAACCAATTAATGAATGAAATGACAGTGACATTGTTCATGAGGTGGGGTCCCAAAATACCATGTTGAAAATTGGGTGGAAAAATCCTAAAAATGCCTGAGTTATGTGTCTCCTTTGAATTGTGGTGCCTGCAGTGCCTGGAACTCGAGAACAATGCGAGATACTGTACAGATTTTGTTGACTATGTCTTGCATGGAGGTCTCACTGTCATGATTACAATGACACTTGAATTGTTTTCATAGCTGCTACGGTTACTGAGATATTGGCAAATTAGTGTTACAATGCTTCCTTGCCCTGTAGGACTGGTGTATGGCTCTATAGTTATGTGTAAGTGGCAGCGCAGAGCCTGGGGGCCCACACTCCCACAGGCATATGTTGTTATGCAGAAGTGGGCAGCTCGGTGGAAGCATGGAGCCCACCAACACATGCTATTTAAGCAATAATGACAGAACAGTCAGTCATTTCCTAAGATTAATGACTTGCTGGGGAGCAAGGGTGGCCCGAGGTGCAGCTGAGAGCCAACCCCACCTAGCCAGTTGTTAATTGACAGGAAATGAATAGCTGTGAGGTCATTATTGCTATTATAGCTCTAATGGCAATAATGATACTTTTAAATAGGTTTCTGTACCTTTGATTTTTGTGTTACAGCACCTGCTGACAGCTGTTTGTCTCCTAATATCTCTCAGCAATGGTGATGTTCTGGCATCATGGTTGTGCTGTTTTTAGCGGTTCCCTTACGTTTTCTGGTATGCCTTGTGATTGCTACTGCATCAAGTCCCTTAAAGATAGTGTACACCGACAGCTGCGGTAAAAACACTTCTTGTTTTGCTATGACATGATTTCTGCTGTGTGGTTGACTGCCAGTCATTTCTAGAGATTTCAGACCGGCAGGGCAGCCAATCAATGAGATACTTCAGCCCATTAATAATTAATTAGATATATAATTACTAGTTATGTTCCACTTTTTCAAAAATAAGGACATACATTGCAAAAACTTCATTAATCTATCAGTTAGGGTTAAACCGACAAAAGTGGAAATGAGATGTTGGGTAGAGCCCCTAACCCCCACCGCCACCCACCTCCATCCTTCACAGATCAACAGACACAGGGTCTGCCATGGGGGTCATGAAGCTAACTCTCACCCCATTTTCCTTTACTGAAACATGACAACCTGTTTATTCATGGAATGGGGTGAGAGTTGGGCCTCATGAACCCATGGCACACCCCGCGCCTGTTAGTCTTGGCAGAGGATGTGGTGGTCGGTGGTGGAGAGTTAGAGCTCTATATCCTAACATCTTATTTCTCCAGTTTTGTTGGTTTAAACCTAACTGATGCATTAATTAAGTTTTTGCATTGAATATCAATTATATATAGAACGAAAGATGGGGCACGCCTAGTGTGTGGTGTCAATAAACTGCAGATGGGAAAGTGGGCTAATCAAAAATAAATAAATAAAAAGAATGCAGGCAATTAGGTGACTCTAATAAACATTATACACATCTTTAGTGGAACCCAGAGAAACAGAAGAGATAAAAAAAAATCAGTGCATTGGCTAGATTTGAACCCAGGCTAGTCAGAATTCTGTTCAAATAATTTCTTTTTAATGCATTTGTATATTCTGAAACAACCTTTGAGTATACACTCTTTTAAAAAGTTCCATGTTAGAATGTAAAACAGCAGAGACATAACAAAAGCTTGACAGTTAACACGAAACATAAGATTACAATGTAATATGGAAAACAGATAAATAATACATTTTAGTAACCTAGACAACTGAAATTAAACAGCAGGAGGAGGTTCTCAATTAGCAACATACAGCATAGCTGCCCAGAGGGGCCTGTCAAGGCACAGTATCAGAAAGAGCAGGAGAAAGAAAGGGGGTAGAGTGCAAATGAGGTTTCCCAAGCAGCAATGTGTAGCATAGCTGCCCCAGGGGGCCTATCAAGGTAGAGTAATGGAAAGGTAGGAGAAAGAAGGGGAGAGTGCGGACAATGGGTAGATTACAGAGAGAGAGAGCGAAAGAGAAGAGGGGAGAGAGAGAGGGGAAGAGAGAGAGAGAAAGGGATTAGAAGAAGGAGAATATTTTGGGGAGAGTGGGTGGAAAGGGAGTTGTTGGGGAGTATGGAGTGGAGTGAGTTGGAGGGAGTTGGGGTGGCATGGGATGGCAGGTGGAGGTCCAGGGTAGGTAAACAGGAGGAAAGCTCAGACAGATGAGGAGGTATCCGGGTTGAGGGTATGGACTCAGGTAAGGAGTCAGAGATGTTTAACAGGGGTATCCAGGTTGAAGATAAGGATTCAGGTAAGGCAGTCACAGGGTTTGAGCACATCGGGTATTGCTTCAGTTCTCTTTTAAGGACTGAGCATTTGTTGTATTAAGAGCTGCAGCAGGCATCTCATTTAGCCATAGTGGAGCTCGGTACATGAAGGATCTTTGTCCTAGGGAAATTCTACGAAATGGGACATCAAGCTGTGTTGTCACTGTTCTTCATGTGTTGTATTTGGAGCTTGCTTCCTTTACCAGGTCTGGTATGCAGGTAGCGGATTGGGAGAGAATGGTCTTTCTCTCTAGCAGGCAAGTTTGGTATTTGATTCTGGATTGAAGCGGTAGTATGTGGCCAGACAATACAAGGTACAAGTGTGCATGAAGCGGTCAGCATTTAGCAATAGTCTGCAAGTCTTGTTAAGGGCAGTGGTAACCCTTTGAGGGCCGTATCAGTGGTAACACTGTAAACCACCAGCCCGTAGTCGACCAGGGGTGGACAGAGCTGGAGACTGAGAACTAGATGGCTTCAGCAGTTAGGCTTTTCTTGTACCTAAACATGATCCCTAATTTAGTGTTCACAGTTTTCACCATCATGTCAATGTGGTGAACATATGAGAGGGTATCATCCACAATGACACCAGGTACTTATTGGAGTGAACCTGTTCCAGTGGGGCAGTCAGGTGATTTGTGATTGCTAGTTCTGGGCATCTCCCTTTTAGTTGGGGCTGAGAGGAGCAAATAATAAATGAGCATCACTCAATTATTGTGCTGTGGTTATACTCATGCTTTTAACATTTAGTTATAACTTCCTATGCTATATGCACTTATTACTCAACTACAGTACATGGTCCTAAAGACTACACCAGCTAATAAACCAAGCTACTCAGGTGCTGCACTAGAAGTGTTTTGTCTTTACAAGCAAAGGTCAGGGTTTGATCCTAGATGAAAGCACTTGTGTACTGCCTAATCAAGGACGTTCAAGAATTATGCAGTCACTATTATCATGGTTTTACCATGCCCTTCCTGGTTTTACTTCCTTTACTATTTATACTTAGACCTTAACGATTACTTAACAAATAAATTGGCTGCTTGCTTGGGTCTGCAATACAGCACAGAGGTAAGAGCACTGAACGGCAAACCAAAAAGACCTCATAGTCCTAGGTTTGAATCCCACAACCACCAGGTATATGTTGTCCCTGAACCAGCCACTGCACATGTCAAAGCATCTGATTTTGCATCATAGTCAGCATGTAAGCCCTGCATCCTATCTCAACCCATGTAAATGCCACCTCAATATTACACCATATAAGTCCTGCCTCCAATATATCACCCCATGTAAGCCCTGTCTCCAATATTATCTCATCTAAGCCCTGCCTCCAATATCACTCTCATGAATAATGTGACAGTCTTCTCATTACTCGGCCCAGGAAGGTGATTTTGTGGTCACTGCATGGAATCACTTTTGGGACATGAAGTCACCTTTGGACTGATTAATGAAATGACAGTCACAGGCTTCTTGAGGGGAGATCCCAAAAGTCAATGTTTGAAATTTGGTGCAAAAAATCCTCAAAACAGCTGTGTTACAAGTGTACATAGCGCAGTTTTTACACAAGCTCATAACTTCTGCAATTTTAATATTTTCACTCCAGATTTTCAGCATTGCCATTTTTACACCTCCTCATGAACAGTATGGCTGTCATTTCACATCCTATCGAAATAGATTTTCACCTCTGCCAAAGAATGGTGCATCGCAGTGCAAAATCAATTTTGGGATGGATTAACAAAATCACAGTGCCAGTGTTCATGAGGGTATTTCCAGAAAGCACATGTTGAAAATTTGCTTAAAAAATTCTGAAAAGTGTCCACGTTATGAGCATGCATTATAGTTTCTATGTGCAGCCTCATAACTTCAATGTTTTAATATTTTCCTCCTGGTTTTCAACATTACCCTTTTCCAAACCTCCTCATGAACAGTATACAACTGTCATTTTCACATCCTGCCCAAAATGTTATTTTACCTATGGTGCAAAATGGTGCATTCACTGTGCGAAGTCAACTTTCAGGACAGAGTAATGAAATGACAGTGACATTGTTGATGAGGTGGGGTCCCCAAAAGGCCATGTTGAAAATTGGGTGGAAAAATCATAAAATACCCAAGTTATGTCGTCTGTTGAATTGTGGTTCACGCAGCACCTGTAACTCGAAAACAATGCAAGATGCAGGTTTATCGACTATGTCTTGCATGGAGACCTCACTATCTTGATTACAATGACACTTGAATTGTTTTCATAGCTGCTATGGTTGCTGAGATACTGGAAAATTAGTGTTACAAGATTTTCTTTCCTGTAGGGTTGGTGTATGACTCCATAGTTATGTGTAAGTGGCAGCACAGAGCCCAGAGTGCCTGCACTCCCACCAACACATATCATTATGCAGAAATGACCAGTTTGGTGGGATCGTGGAGCCCACCAACACATGCTATTTAAGCAATATTACAGAACAGCCAGTCATTTCCTAGAGATTAACGATGGGGTGGGGAGGAAGGGTGGCCCAAGGTACAGAAGAGAGCCAACCCCACCCAACCAGTTGCTAATCAACAGGAAATGAACAGTTGTGAGGTCATTATTGCAATTATAAGTCTAATCGCAATAATGAATAGGTTTCTGTACCTTTGTTTTTGTGTCAGCGATGCTGACAGCTGTGCATCTCCTAACGTCTCTCAACAATAATGATGTGCTGGCTTTGAGTCATGCTGTTTTTCTTGGTTCCCCATGTTTTTCTGGTATGCCTGTGAAAGTCAGGAAGAAAAGATAGCATTCTGGAAATATAAGGAAACACAGAAGGAGCAGGACAGAGAGCTGTACCAGTTAAGGCAGAAGGAAGCAGGGAGGGAAGTCAGAATAGCAAAGGCCCAAACTGAGGAAAGATAGCCAACTCGGTTAAGAAGGGGATAAAACCTTTATAGGTACATCAGCGAGTGTAGAAAGACTAAGGGAGGGATAGTGAGGCTAAATAGAATGAACGGTGGTGGGCAGAGGGGTACAGTGGAAAAGCAGGGATACTGAAAGAATATTTCTGCTCAGTATTCACAAAGAGAGGGAAGTGCCTAATCCAATTAACAGAAGCACTCTTGATAGGGGGTCGATCCCAGTCCTTTCACAGAAGAAGGTTCTGCAAGAACTCCTAAAACTGAAGGTGAACAAAGCAATGGGGCCTGATGGAATTCACCCCAGAATTCTAAAAGAATTAAGGGGAACTAGTGAAACCACTGGCTACTCTTTTAATAAATCATGGGAGGATGGTGTGGTACCCGAGGACTGGAGGAAGCTGAATGTACTTCCCGTCACAAAGTGGGATCAAGACAGAGGCAGGAAACTACAGACCTGTCAGTCTGACCTCTGTGGTAGGGAAAGTGATGGAGTCACTTCTGAAGGAAAGAATAGTTGAGTACCTAGAGGCCAGTGGGGTACAGGACCCAAGGCATCACGGGTTCACATGGGAAGGTCATGTCAGGCGAATCTAATAGATTTCTTTGACTGGGTGACCAAAGTAGTAGACCAGGGAAGGGCTGTGGACATGGCCTACCTAGACTTTAGCAAGGCATTTGACACAGTCCCACACAAAAGATTAATAGTCAAATTACCCAGCCTGGGAGTGGGTCCCAGGGTGGTAGCCTGGGTAAAACATTGGCTGGACAACAGGACACAGAAGGTAATTGTAAATGGAGTCCATTCTGAAGAAAGAGGGCTTACTATTGGGGTACCACAGGGTTCAGTATTTGGTCCAGTCCTTTTTAATGTCTTTATAAATGACATTGCAGAGGACTGGAAGTAAAAGTATGCTCTTTGCAGATGACACAAAGATCTGCAACAGGGTTGATACACAAGGAGGCATGGAAAGGATGAGAAGGGACTTGGCAAGGTTGGAGGAATGGTCAGAAGTATGGCAGCTAGGATTCAATGCAAAGAAGGGCAAAATAATGCACCTGGGAAACAAGAACCCAGGGAAGAATACACAATGGGGGAGGTTGTAACAACAACAAAAAGGAAAGGACCTGGGGTAATCATATCAGATGGCCTTAAGGTTAGCAAGCAATGTGAGAAGGCAGTAGGAGGCTGGGGGTATACTGGGATGCATAAGGAGAGGCATCAGCAGCAGAAAACAGGAAGTTGTTATCCCTCTGTACAGACAGTTGGTGAGACCCCATCTAGAGTAATGTGTCCAGTTCTGGAGACCCCATCTCCTCAAGGACATAGGCCGGGATAGAGGCAGTCAGAGGAGGCACTAAAATGGTGCAGGGTCTGCAAGAGAAGCCGTTGAGGAGAGACTAAAGGAGCTTAATATGTATACCCTTGAGGAAAGAAGGGAGAGGGGGCATGATAGAAACTTTTAAGTACCTCAGTGGAACCAACAAAGTCCAAGAAGGTAGTATCTTTCAGAAAAAGAGGCTTACAAGAACAAGGGACACAATTTAAAGATAGAGGGAGGTGGTTCAGGGCAATGTGAGGAAGTATTATTTCACAGAGAGGGTAGTGGATGCATGGAACAGCCTTCCTGAGGAGGTTGTGGGTCTAAACTGTGGGAGAATTCAAGAATGCATGGGACAGACATAAGGCAATTCTTGTGGGGGTAGGAAAATAGGCTGTTGGTTAACTAGGATCTGCAGCCTATCCTGTAGGTAGGAATGGGCAGACTAGATGGGCCAAGTGGTCCTTATCAGCCGTCAAAGTCTATGTTTCTAAGTCTATTGCCATCACTTCTGCATCAAGTCCCTTACAGATAGTGTATACCAACAGATGCAGTAAAACACTTCTTGTTTTGCTACGGTATGCTTTCTGCTGTGTGGTTGCCCTGCTGGTCTTTTCTAAGAGATTTCAGACCAGCAGGGCAGCCATTCAATGAGCTACTTTAGCTCATGAATAATTAGTTAGATTTCTAATTACTAGTTATATTACACTTTTTCAAAAAGTAAGGACATTCATTGCAACAAACTTCATTAATGCATCAGTTAAGGTTAAACTGACAAAAGTGAGAAATGAGATATTAGGATAGAGCCCCAATCCCCACCACCACCCCACCCCATCCTCCACACATGGACAGATGCTGGGGTGTGCCATGAGGTAATGAGGCCTAACTCTCACCCCATTCTCCTTTGCTGTAGCATGTCACCAGTTTACACATGGAATGGAGAGAGACTTGGGCATTGTGAACCCATGGCACACCCGCCTCTGTTGGTCTGTGTAGAATGAGTATGGGGTGGTGGGGGACTTTGTGCTCTGCCCTAACATCTAATTTCCCCACTTTTGTTGGTTTAAACATAACTGATGCATTAATGAAATTTTTCAGAATGAATATCAATTATATATAGAACGTTAAGAATGGGCACCATCTCATGTGGTGCCGAAAAAATGCAGATGGGAAAGTGGGCTGATAAAAAAATAAATAAATAAAAGAATACAAGCAATTACGGTGACTAATAAAAATGATAAACAACTGTAGTGGGACCCAGAGGAACAGAAGAGATAAAAATTCAGTGCATTGGCTAGCATTTGAACCCAGGCTACTCAAATTCTGTTCAAATAATAAATGAGTATCACTCAAATATTTGCTGTGTTTATACTCATATTTTTAACATCTAGCGACCCTTCCCTTATGACTTCCTATGCTATATTCACTTATTACTGAACTACATGCTCATACAGACTAGACCAGCTAATTAACCACGCTTCTCAGGTGGTGTACCGGCTGTGTTTGGCTTTATAAGAAAAAAGACAGGGTTTGATACTAGATGAAGACACTTGTATATTGCCTTATCAAGGACACTCAAGAATTATGCAGTCACTATTTTCATGATTTCACCATGCCTTTCCTGTTTTACTTCTTTACTGTTTATACTTAGACTCCAACACAGGCAGGTAGGGTGAGTTGGACCAGAAGAAACATAGAAACATAGAAGTTGATGGCAGATAAGGACTGCAAGACCCATCCAGTCTGCCCATTTCTTTTCTACCTTATGAATGTGCCATCAGCCATTGCTCTATCAATGGCCCTATCTTTCATACTCATCTGTATTGCTCCTTAGGCCTATCCATACCTTTTTGAAGCCCTGCACTGTATTCATATCCACTACTTCCTGAGGTAGGCCTTTCCATACATCCACCACCCTTTCTGAGAAAAAGAACTTCCTCATATTACCCCTTAATCAGCCTCCTCTAATCTCATGCTGTGTCTTCTTGTCCTGTTATTTTTCTTATATTGAAACATGTTGGACTCCTTCACCTTGTTAATGCCCTTAAGGTGTTTGAATGTTTCGATCATATCACCTCTCTCTCTCCTTTGCTCTAGGTTACACATATTGAGCTCCATTAATCTGTCCTCATATGTTTTCTGATGCAGTCCCTGCACCATTTTGGTTGCCCTTCTCTGGACTGCCTCAATTTGGTTAATGTCCTTGTGAAGATGAGGCCTCCGGTACTGTATGCAGTACACAGCTGGTGCCTAATCGGTGTCTTGTAAAGAGGATTATTACCTCTCTCTTCTGACTTGTGATTCCCCTACTAATACACCCCAACATCCCCCTAGCCTTATCTACTGCTTTAGTGGTCTGCTTGGATGATTTCAGGTCATTGGTGATGATGATGCCCAAGCCTCTTTCTTCTCTTGTGATGGTCAGCAACTCCTCCCATCCTACAGGTGGCTTCAGGGTTTTCTTTCCTATGTGCATGATCTTGCACTTCTTTGCATTAAACCCCAGTTGCCACTTTTTGACCATTTTGCCAGTTTATCCAGATCTCTTCTCATTCTGCCCACCCCATCTGGATCATCTACTCTGTTGCAGATCTTGGTGTCATCTGCAAACAGACAAACCTTACCCTCAGTCCATCTGCATGTCACTGATGAAGATGTTGAAGAGGACTGGCCTCAGGACTGATCCCTGAGGTACCCCACTTGTGACTTGCATCTGTTCTGACTGTATACCATTTACCAACACTCTCTGTTTCTGCCCGCCAACCAGTTTGCTACCCAGTTAACCAATTTCTAACCCACCTCGAGCCTACCCAGCTTATTAATCAATCTTCTATGTGGAACAGTATCGAAAGCTTTGCTGAAGTCAAGGTGGCGACATCAGCTGCTCCCCATTGGTCCACCACTCTTGTGACCCAGTCAAAGAAATCTATGAGATTCGTTTGACAGGACCTTCCTTTTGTAAACCCATGCTGTCTTGGATCCTGTGCTCCTATGGATTCCAGGTGTTGCACTATCGTTTCCTTAAGGTGCCTCCATAATCTTGCCCACTACTGAGGTAAGACTGGCTGGTCTGTGGTTCCTTGCCTCTCCCTGCTACCACTCTTGTGGGCGGGATCACATCAGCCCTTCTCCAGTCTTCTGGGCCTCTCCTGTGCTCAGAGACTCACTAAACAGTTCTGATAATGGCTCTGCTAGTTCTACCCTTAGCTCTTTTAGTACCCTAGAATGTATGCCATCAGGTCCCATTGTCTTGTCCACCCTGAGCTTGTCGAGCTCTTGTAGGACCCTTTCTTTTATGAAGGACAAGTGCACTTCCCTCCCTCTGTGTCCATGGTGCTGAGCTGTGGGCCTGCCTACCCTCTCTTCAGTAAATACTGAGTAGAAGTATCTATTTAGGATAGATGCTTTTACATGAGTCCTCTTCCTCACACTCCCCTTATCCCCTTTGATCTTACCAATACCCCTCTGGACTTTCTCCTTTCACTAATGTATCTATAGAAAGTCTTGTCACTTTCTTTTCTGTTACGTGCTAGAGTTTCCTTGGATTGGGTCTTTGCCTGCCTTTCTGCCTTCTCTGCTTCCCTTAAGGAAGTTGGTTTGCCTCCCTATCTTCATTACGCTGCATTCCTTTATATTTCCTGAAGGCCAGCCTTTTGGCTCTGACCTTTCTTGCTAATGTTTTCGATAACCAAAGTGTTTTCCTTCTTCTTTTGCACTTCCTTTTCTCTCTAACACAATGGGATGTTCGTCAAGTATTGCATCCTTAATGCTTTCCCCACTTTGCCTGTATCCCTCACCTGTATTTCTTTTTTCCAGGGCTAGCTTAACTCTGTTGGTCATCTTATCAAAGTCAGCTCCTCTGAAGTCCCATATTTTTGCCTCGGATTGGGATGATTTAATTCTAGTGTCCAAATTGATCCATACCATGTGATAGTCACTGGCCCCCAGGTGACCTTCTACCTGAAGATCTGTGATCCTTTCCTGTTAGTCAGTACTAGATCTAGGATAGCCCAGTCTCTTGTGGGTTTGCTGTACCAGTTGTTTGAGGCCCTCCCCTGTGAGGAATTCCCAAGTGTCTAGTTCAGGCAGATGTTCCTGCTGGTATTGACCGATCTGTATCTGGCATGTTGAAGTCTCCCATTATCAGAACCTCCCTTTAGCTGTCATGTTCTGTATACCTTCTAACAGTATGTGTCTATGTCCTCCCCTGGTCATAAGAGCCAGGGCGTGATTCCCTGAAATGGACTGCCGAGCACGAGGGGTTGTTTGTGTATATGGCTACACCACCACCTCATTTACCATGGTCCTTCCTGGGTAGTATATCATTTGGAAGAGCAAGGAAAGTGTCAGAGATCCTTGCAGAGGCAGGTTTTGGTCAGGCAGAGGATATTTGAGGATGCTTTGCTAACCAGCAGGTTAACAGGTCCATTTTGGGTAGGAGCTTCTTATGTTAACATGGGCAATGGAGGCCTTTGTGGGAATTTAGAGGCTGAGGGTAGGCCTGGGGACCTAGGCTGGGTTCAATATATCCAGCAAGGAGTAGGATGAGGAGGTGTAAGAAGTGCCCTGGGTGTACCCAGGTATGATAAGGGAAAATGTCAGTCATATGAACAAGACACTCAATTGAGCAAAGCTCAGTCACAAAAGAGGCTCTTTTCTACAATGGATACAATTGCCTAACTTTAACATTCAAGAAAATAATA
The DNA here is from genome assembly GCA_016271365.2 of Neoceratodus forsteri. Taxonomy (NCBI): domain Eukaryota; kingdom Metazoa; phylum Chordata; order Ceratodontiformes; family Ceratodontidae; genus Neoceratodus; species Neoceratodus forsteri. The sequence continues at coordinate 564,829,936 of CM057458.1, forward strand.
TATTTCAGGAGTGGCATGTACCATGCACATAGAAACATAGAATTTGATGGCAGATAAGTACCACTTGGCCCACTAGTCTGCCCATTTCCCTACCTAATGGATAAGCTGCACATCTAGTTAACCAACAGCCTACTTCATCCTACCCCCCACTAGAATTGCCTTATGTCTGTTCCATGAATTCTTGAATTCTCCAACTGTTTTCAACTCTCTCGACCTCCCTAGGAAGGTTGTTCCATGCATCTACAACTCTCTCTGTGAAGAAATACTTCCTCACATTACTTCTGAGCCATCCCCCTCTATCTTCAAATTGTGCCCCTTGTTCTTGCACATCTCTTTTCTGAAAGATGCTACTCTCTTGGACTTTGTTGATTAACTGAGGTATTTGAAAGATACTATCATGTCCTCCACTCCCTCCTTTCCTTAAGGCTATACATTTTAAGCTCCTTTAGTCTTTCTTCATATGTCTTCTGGTGCAGACCCTGCACCATTTTGGTTGCCCTCCACTGGACAGCCTCCACCCTGTCTATGTATTTGTGGAGATGGGGTCTCCGAACTGTACACAGAACTCCAGATGTGGTCTTACCAACTGTCTGAACAGAGGGCCAATAACTTCCTGTTTTCTACTGGTAATGCCTCTCCTATGCATCCCAGTAACCCCAGCCCTCCTTACTGCCTTCTCACATTGCTGGCCCACCTTTAGGCCATCTGATATGACTATCCCTAGGTCCCTTTCCCTTTTTGTTGTTGTTACTAACTCCCTCCCATTGTGTAATCTTCCCTGGGTTTTGTTTCCCAGTGAATTACTTTGCACTTCTTTGCGTTGAATCTAACCTGCCATACATTTGAACATTCCACCAACCTTGCCAAGTCCTTTTCAACCTTTCCATCCCACCTTGCATATCAACTCTGCTACAGATCTTTGTGTGATCTGCAAAGAGACTTACTTTTCCTTCAATCCCTCTACAATGTCACTTATAAAGACATTAAAAGTATAGCCCCCATTACTGAACCCTACGGTACCAACTAGTAACCCCCTTTCTTCACTATGGACTCCATTTATTATTACCTTCTGTGTCCTGTTGTCCTGGTAGTGTTTTACCCAGTTCACCACCCTGGGACCCACTCCCAGTCTGGCTAATTTGTTTATTAATCTTTTGTGTGGGACTGTGTTAAATGTCTTGCTAAAATCTAGGTAGGCCATGTCCACAAGCCCTCCCTGGTCTACTACTTTGGTCTCCCAGTCAAAAAAAATCAATTAGATTTGTCTAACATGACCTTCCTGCTGTGAATCTGTGCTGCCTTGGGTTCTGTGCCCCACTGGCCTCTAGGTACTCAACAACTCTTTCCTTCAGAAGTGATTCCATCATTTTCCCTACCACTGAGGTCAAACTGACAGGTCTGTAGTTTCCCTGCGTCTGTCTTGCTCCCACCTTTGTGAAGGGACTCACATCCGCCCTACTTCATTCCTCAGGTACCACACCATCTTCCAATGATTTATTAAAAGGGTAGTCAGTGGTGTTTATTACTTCCCTTAGTTCTTTTAGAATTCTTTGGTGAATCCCCTTAGACCACATTGCTTTATCCACCTTCAGTTTTCTTCTGTGAAAGGACTAATATCAACCCCTATCCAGAGTGATTCTATTGACTGAATTAAGTATCTCCCCTGTTCTTCCATTGTGAATACTGAGCAGAAGTATTTGTTCAGTATCCCTGATTTTTCACTGTTGCCCTCTGCCTAATCACCTTCCTCTTTATTCAGCCTCAGTATCCCTGCCTTAGTCTTTCTTTGCTCCTAATGTACCTATAAGCGGTTTTATCCCCTTTTTTCAAGCTGGATATCTTTTCCTCGGTTTACAATGCTCATAAAGCACACAGTAACCAGATTTCCAAGTAAAGAAGCATGCCATAGATTGCAAAGGGTGGCATACTGTACATACACAGTTATTAGCAAGTAAGCTGCACAGCCCTTAAGTTGCAATGTGCTGGCATGAAGTCATTTCAGTCTACATAGCTATACATATACCTGACTGTCCAGAATGCCTGCATAGCTGGCTCCTGTTGCTGTCTCTGCTGTCTCCATGGCTTGCAATTCCATAGCCATTTACAGGTGGTGCACTTGTCCCCATAAATAGTGCTGGAGCAAAGCTGTATGCAAATGCATGCAGATATCTCTGAAATGAGATGCAAATTGTGAGCTTTGCCACTGACTGCCTAATCAGCTCATTTACATCGTCCTTTGTGAATAGCATTTTTGCTTTGCATAAACACATGTTGCATTTGAGCAATAATAGTGTACCGTGCAACATGTTAGTGAATTGTTTACCACTATACAGGATAACAGTACTGACATGCGCTAATACCCCACTGCCACTAGTCCATCATGCATATGGCATGGCACAATGCTGTATTGCAAAATGTAGCAGGCTATATGCTAGGCCTTACATTGTTCAACAATGTCCAGGTCCATGAGTGTGAAGGCACCCTGCAGAGGGACCAGCAGTTGCCTACAGTGTAGCTGGCCAACCTGGTAGACCCTAGTGGTCATTAGGAAGGGCCATTTATTCAGGTCAGAGGGCCTCGGTGGGATGGCAGCTGTCAGGCCACATAGGGTTGGAATGGACAGTGGAGCAATGTTGCCACTGTTATGAGGACTTTGTCCAGGGACCGGGACCAGCTCCAGTGCATCTGGGAAATGGTGTGGTATGACACCATGCCACGCCTAGTATGTACACTTTTGTTATGTGTTTCTTATGGTTGGCCTGCATGTAGGTGGGGTACATCTGCATGGCACTGTCACCTGCATGCCAACTGGCACATGGGGTTGGTTGCCTCACAGGCTTAACAGGCAGTCCTGTCATGGCCCACTGCATACCTTCCAGTTCTGAGTTTGCACTGCCATGCCTCACACTGTGGCATGGGTCACCAGTGGGATTGTTTGTATTTGGTACTATGTGGCTGGAGGACAGCTTCATGTACACATGTTCAGGTGTCGGCAATCATGATGTGTCACCACAGCCTGTTTATACAACAGTTGTACAGTCTTACTGTGTTCCTGGTGTATTTTACTGTATACTGCTGGTACCTAAGCACATTTTCATGTATGTGTCACTGCACTTCTTGACTGCACCCATCATATTAATGATATGATTGATTTCTGACTAAGTGTGACCCTAGTATATGTGTTGTGACCCCTCCTGTTTCCCATAGCACCTGTGTTGCTGGAGTTACAAGTCACATATAGAATAGTACATGGGTTGGTGAGTGTACCCAGGTGTTACACACACCCAGGTGTGGGATGCTACATGATGGTATATGTCAGCATCCCTCACCATGGTTGTGTGTATCATTCTAGTTAGACATACCACCCATGTTTTCATTCTATGTCATTATGGTCATACTTTGTTATGACATTTGGATTCCACACGGACAGTGCTCCACAGTGTCACTTGCTGTTTTCCAAATACTGTTTCTGTTTTCTGGTGCTGTAGGAAGTCTTGGCAGTTTGCAGGATGTGTCACATCACACCACGAGTCTATAATTCACACAGTGTCCATGCTACTGCTTGTAGCACATGCTCTGCCATGTTGTCGGGGTCCTGGACTGTCCTCAGCATGATAAGCCACTGCGATGCCCACATGTGTGTTCTCCATGCTGCCTATTCATATAGGCTGTCTCCTGGTGGCACTGCCAGCCATGTCCCATGTTGACTGCCATGCTGCAGCACAACACATACGCAGCCATCTGCAGGTATCCATGGGTACTGCACACTGTTGTGCTCCTCAGTCCTGATACACTGTGTATGGAGTGATTGTGCAATGCTATTCACAGCAGTGCTTTTCTGTGCAGTGCTATTCACACACATGTGCATGTCTTTGCGGTGTGCATGATATTCACCATGTGTTTAGCACCAGTGCTAACCCTTTGTGAGTGTGCGGTTTCACTGTTGCACAATCACATTGTATCATACAGCACAAACTTTGCGCATTGCAATTCTTTTTGAATCTAGCCCAGAAGGGCTAAACAAAGAGAAAGAGAAGATACAGAGACAGTGAGAGAGACAGAGAAATAAAAATGAAGTTTAACAGGTGAGGCTATGTGACCTCAATAAGTGTTGGTGATGGGATTTGAACCTAGGTTTCTAGGCTCTGAGCTCTGTGATATAAACATCAGGGCCACATTTTCAAAACATTGAAGCACACCTTGTGTCTTGGGCTGTTTTCAAAGGGCTATGTAGACCTTGGGTCCTTAGACACAGGTTAGTAGGAGAAGCTGAGGGTGTGTGGTTTTATTTCAGCAGTGGACATGCATGGTTCATTTTGTGGCCTAATATGACTTCACTAATAGTAGTAGGTTACTTTACTGTTGGACACATAATTCCAGAAACTGCAGCTAGTTGTCAAAATCAGGTGCAGTTTCAAAACAGAAACATAGAAACATAGACTGTGATGGCAGATAAGGACGCTTGGCCCAAATAGTCTGCCCATTTCTACCTAGAGGATAAGCTGCAGATCCGATTTAACAAACAGGCTATTTCTTCCTATCCCCACAAAATTGCCTTATGTCTGTCCCATGCATTCTTGAATTCTCCCACAGTTTTAGACCCCACAACCTCCTCAGGAGGCTGTTCCATGCATCCACCACCCTCTCTGTGAAAAAATACTTCCTCACATTGCCCCTGAGTCATCCCCTCTATCTTCAGATTGTGTCCCCTTGTTCTTGCACATATCTTTTCTGAAAGATGCTACCCTCTTGGACTTGTTGATTCCACTGAGATACTTAAATGTTTCTATCATGTCCCCCTCTCCTCCTTTCCTCAAGGGTATACATATTGAGCTCCTTTAGTCTCTCCTTGTATGGCTTCTCTTGCAGACCCTGCACCATTTTAGTTGCCCTCCTCTGAACTGCCTCCATCCTGTCTATGTCCTTTCAGAGATGGGGTCTCCAGAACTGGATGCAGTACTCCAGATGGGGTCTCACCAACTGTCTGTACAGGTGGATAACGACTTCCTGTTTTCTGCGGTGATGCCTCTCCCTATACATCCCAGTATCCCCCAGCCCTCTCTACTGCCTTCTCACATTGCTTGCCAACCTTAAGGTCATCTGATATGATTATCCCCAGGTCTCTTTCCATTTTGTTGTTGTTACTACCTCCCCAACCACTGTGTAATCTTCCCTGGGTTTTGTTTCAGGTGCATTATTTTGCACTTATTTGCATTGAATCCAAGCTGCCATACTTCTGACCATTCCTCCAACATTGTCAAGTCCTTTTCATTAGCACCTGCTCATCTATGTGGATAATTGATGCAGCAGATGTAGTGGGACACAAGCGATCTTTTGAAAATCACTCCCCAAGCTACTCTGTTTCATGAGTACTTTAAAAGCAAACAGGAAAACCATCTGAGAGTTTGCTGGTAGCTTGGCAGAAGACACCAGGAGGAAGGACTGTGTGTGACTGAACTTCTCTACTGGGACTAAAGAAGTAGAACTCTTGTACTTGGACCTTTAATTTAGCATAAAAAACAACTAAAAACAAAACAAAAAAAGTGTGTGTTTGTCTGAGTTAACTGAACTGAATGGTTATCTGAACAGTTATCTAGGTGTAAATATCGGGTGATTGAAAGCACTTGATAGCTGTGCAATTTAAATTACTTGTAGAAAGATCTAGTAAGTAGGGGAGTGGCTTAGCTAGAAGGAAGCTAAATTTAAAGACTGCCTTAGAAAGATTCTGCTGGTAGCTTGTCAGAAGACACCAGAAGGAAGGACTGCTGTGTGACTGGACTTCTCTACTGGGACTAAAAAGTAGAACTCTTGTACTTGGACCTTTAATTTAGCATAAAAAAAACTAACAAACAAAACAAAAAAAGTGTGTGTTTGTCTGAGTTAACTGAACTGAATGGTTATCTGAACAGTTATCTAGGTGTAAATCTCAGGTGATTGAAAGGACTTGATAGCTGTGCAGTTTAAATTACTTATAGAAAGATCTAGTAAGTAGGGGAGGGCTTAGCTAGAAGGAAGCTAAATTTAAAGACTGCCTTAGAAAGATTCTGCTGGTAGCTTGGCAGAAGACACCAGGAGGAAGGACTGCTGTGTGACTGACTTCTCTACTGGGACTAAAGAAGTAGAACTCTTGTACTTGGACCTTTAATTTGGGTAAAAACTAAAAAACAAAACAAAAAGTGTGTTTGTCTGAGTTAACTGAACTGAATGGTTATCTGAACAGTTATCTAGGTGTAAATTGCAGGTGATTGAAAGGACTTGATAGCTGTGCAGTTTAAATTACTTGTAGAAAGATCTGGTAAGTGGGGGAGTGGCTTAGCTAGAAGGAAGCTAAATTTAAAGTCTGCCTTAGAAAGATTCTGCTGGTAGCTTGGCAGAAGACACCAGGAGGAAGGACTGCTGTGTGACTTGACTTCTCTACTGGGACTATATTGCCTCCTTCCCTCCCTCCACCCTCCCACCCAAAGCTAGTTTCTACTTTTATAGGCACAGGATTTGATTGACAACAGAAACTTCCTGTTTGGGAGCAGGAAGTGAGTGATCACAGAGCCATCAAAGACCCACTATCCTAGAAGGGAAAGAGGTCTCCAGCCCCCCTAGCTGCTGGAGGTCTGGCTCTGAGCAAGTAAAGGGTCTACTGAGAAATATAGGATATTCTTGTCTCAGAACAGGATAACCAGGAGCTTAAAGGCACACAGGCAGAAAGTAAGTAAAGAGAGAGAAGAAAAAAACAGAGGAAAGAGTAAGGATTCCAAACAGTTAAGGGGCCAGAAATAAGACATGATGGGAGTGGCAGTGCAGTGACTGTGGAGCAGCAGTCTTCTGGGAGATGTTCTGGAGGATGTGGTGTTGTCCTATCTGCAGGCACCTCTCTGGACTGAGGGAGGAGGTTGCTCATCTCAGGCTGAGTTGGGCAGGATTTGTGGGACCTCCTCTTCCATTCAGGGACCACCAGTGCCACTGCTGTTGCATGAGGTTGCAAAGAGGTTGTTGGACAATTGAGAGCTCAGGAGGGTGAGGGTGATGGAACAGGAGTGCATCCCTACAGTTGTACCTCTCCAATTTCTATGCCATTCTGGCAAAGTGTGGTTCCTCTATGGAGGCACCAGCAGTGGAGACCAAGGAGGATTCTGGGAACCTCCACAAAGAAGACCCACAGGAGGGTGGCAGGGGACCCCACAGGGAAGGAAACAACTCCTGGTGGGGGACTCATTGTTTGGAAGGTAGAACTGGGGAGGAAGGGAGAGGAGGTAAGGTGCCTGCCTGGCACCATGGCTTGGAGGGACAGGAGCAAATCCTCAGGATTGCCAGAGGAGCTGCAGGAGGGAGCTGGATGTCATTGTCTACCTAGGGACAAATGACCTGGCTAAGAAAGGGATTAGAGAAGTGCAGGAAGAGTTTGTGGAATTGGGAAGGGTCTTAGACAAGTAGCACGCATGGTAACCTTCTCGGAGGTGCTGCCCATCTATGGCGTAGGAAGGGCTAGGGTGTTCTGCACCATGGATTCAATCAGCGGTTGAAAACTGGTGCGAGCTCAGGGATTTGGCTTCATTGGGGACTGGATCCATCTGAGTGATGCCAACCTATACTGGCATGATGGGCTGCATCTGATCAGGAGGGAACTAGGATCCTAGGCGATAGGTGTAAATGCTCATTGGCAAGCATTTAAACTAGTCAAGGGGAGGCAGTGAAAGGAGCAGGGTAATCCTAGCCCTGCAAAAAATCATGGCAGTAAGTGCGGTAAACATCAACATAGAGGTGTCGATAGGAGAAGGGCAGGGTAAATGGGGAAAGTGACAAAGGCAAGAAGAACAGGGATGGGGCAAAATGAGTAAGGCCATCAGGAAATGGAGGGTAATGAGTACCAATGCCTGTAGTCTGGGCAACAAGCTCCTGAGCTGGTGGCCTTGATGGAAGAGGGAGGCCTGGATATCACAGCAGTCACAGAAACATGGTACACAGAGAACCATGACTGGGATATTAACATACCAGGGTACATAACCTACAGGAGGGACAGGCTGGGAGAAGAGGGAGGAGAGATCTCTATGTAAGGAAGGGATAAAAGCAACTGAACAAAAGAGTAAACAGGGAGGAGAGGAGGCACTGTGGGTCACCTTGGAGACTGGAAAGGCACCATAATCCACACAGGGGTTAGGTACAGACCCCATGTCAGGGGAGGGAATGGACAAGGATATGATAGAAGGCATCCTTAGGATGGCAGAGAAAGGGAGCTACTGTTGATGGGAGACCTGAATATGCCAGATGTTAACTGGAGCACATTTGCTGCAGCCACATCCAAGAGCAGGGTCATTCTCAATGCCCTGCAGGTGGCAGGCCTCAGACAGCTGAGTTTCAGAACCCACTCATGAGGGAGCAATTTTAGACCTCATACTCTCAAATGGAGGCAGGAGAGGATCTCAGATCTAGAAGTGGGTTGCCATCTGGGAACAAGTGACCATCAAACAGTGTGGTTCACATTAAACTCAGCTACACAGTCAAGCCATACAAAAGTTAGGATACTGGACTTCAGGAGGCTGACTTGCAAGATGGGAGAGTGCCTCAGAAAAGCACTAGCAAACAGGCAAGAAGGAGGGTGTGAGCAACAATGGGGATCATCAAACCTGCCATCACAGAGGCAGCAAGCCTTTGTGTGAAGCAAATAAACAAATCAAAATGAAAGAAAAAGCCACTATGGTTCTCAAAAGAGGTGGCTGGGAAAGTCAGGAGAAAAAGATAGCATTCTGGAAGTATAAGGAAGCACAGAAGGAGCAGGACAGAGAGCTATACCAGTTAAGGCAGAAGGAAGCAGGGAGGAAGTCAGAATAGCAAAGGCCCAAACTGAGTAAAAGATAGCCAACTCGGTTAAGAAGGGAATAGAAACATTTATAGGTACATCAGTGAGCATAGAAAGACAAAGGGAGGATAGTGAGGCTGAATAGAATGAAGGGTGATGGGCAGTGGGGGCAGTGAAAAAGCAGAGATACTGAATGAATATATCTGCTCAGTATTCACAAAGAAGAGGGGAGTGCCTAATCCAATTAACAGAAGCACTTCTGATGGGGGTCGATCCCAGTCCTTTCACAGAAGAAAGGGTTCTGCAAGAACTCCTAAAACTGAAGGTGGACAAAGCAATGGGGCTGATGGAATTCACCCCAGAATTCTAAAAAAGAATTAAAGGAGGAACTAGTGAAACCACTGGCTACTTTTTAATAAATCATGGGAGGATGGTGTGGTACCCGAGGACTACAGGAAGGTGGATGTGATTCCCCTTCACAAAGTGGGACCAAGACAGAGGCAGGAAACTACAGACTTGTCAGTTTGACCTCTGTGTAGGGAAAGTGATGGAGTCACTTCTGAAGGAAAGAACTGTTCAGTACCTAGATGCCAGTGGGGCACAGGACCCAAGGCAGCATGGGTTCTGAGCGGGATGGTCATGTCAGAAGAATCATAGATTTCTTTGACTGGGTGACCAAAGTAGTAGACCAGGGAGGGCTGTAGACATGGTCTACCTAGACTTTAACAAGGCATTTGACACAGTCCCACACAGATTAATAGACAAATTAACCAGCCTGGGAGTGGGTCCCAGGGTGTAGCCTGGGTAAAACATTGGTTGGACAACAGGGCACAGAAAGGTAATTGCAAATGGAGTCCTCTGAAGAAAGAGGGGTTACTAGTGGGGTATTGCAGGGTTCAGTACTGGGTCCAGTCCTTTTAATGTCTGTATAAGTGACATTGCAGAGAGACTGGGAGGAAAAGTATGCCTCTTTGCAGATGACACAAAGATCTGCAACAGGGTTGATACACAAGGAGGCAAGAAAAGGATGAGAAGGGACTTGGCAAAGTTGGAGGAATGGTCAGAAGTATGGCAGCTAGGATTCAATGCAAAGAGTGCAAAATAATGCACCTGGGAACAAGAACCTAGGGGAAGAATACACAATGGGGGGGAGGTAGTAACAACAATAAAAAGGAAAGGACCTGGGGTAATCATATCAGATGACCTTAAGGCTAGCAAGCAATGTGAGAAGGCAGTAGGGAGGGTTGGGGGTATACTGGGATGCAAAGGGAGAGGCATCAGCAGCAGAAAACAGGAAATTGTTATCCCTCTGTGCAGACAGTTGGTGAGACCCCATCTGGAGTACTGCATCCAGTTCTGGAGACCCCATCTCCGTAAGGACATAGACAGGATGAGAGGCAGTCCAGAGCAGGGCAACTAAAATGGTGCAGGGTCTGCAGAGAAGTATACAAGGAGAGACTAAAGGAGCTTAATATGTATAGCCTCGAGGAAAGAAGGGAGAGGGGACATGATAGAAACTTTTAAGTACCTCAGTGGAATCAACAAAGTCCAAGAGGGTAGCATCTTTCAGAAAGAGATGTGCAAGAACAAGGGGACACAATTTAAAGATGGGAGGGCAGTTCAGGGCAATGTGAGGAAGTATTTTTTCACAGAGAGGGTAGTGGATGCATGGAACAGTCTTCCTGAGGAGGTTGTGGGGTATAAAACTGTGGGAGAATTCAAGAATGCATGGGACAGACATAAGGCAATTCTTGTGGGGGTAGGAAGAAATAGGCTGTCGGTTAACTAGGATCTGCGGCCTATCCTGTAGGTAGGGAAATGGGCAGACTAGATGGGCCAAGCAGTCCTTATCTGCCATCAAAGTCTATGTTTCTATATTTCTATGAGAAGCTACTATAAATACATACTATCTGGCAAAAGAAGCTGGTCAAAGTTCAAGCACAGTGCCTTTCACTTGCAGTCAAAAAGTTTGCCAGTACAAGCTAGGCACACATGTACTCAAAAAGAGGCACTTCAAGATTTGGTGCATAAATATCTTTATTTCATATAGAGAAGTGACCAGGGCACATTCACCATGTTTTGTGCCTAGTTTCTTTGAGAAACCACCCCTTCAGCATAAAGTATTATTGGCTGTGTCCTGGTCTATGTGCTTTTGTACTCTTCAACAATTTTCTATAGATAATAAAATATTTATGCACTAAAGCCATTGGAAGTGCTCTTCATTTGGAATACTCTTGTGATCAGCTTTGTAAACACATACTATAGTGTGGCAATTCAAGAAATGTTATGTGAATAGACTTTTTATAATCACAGCAAGTATTTCATCAGCATATTAAGAGAAGTATTTATGAACAGAGTTTTGAAGGGTTAAAGTTTGCCTGTCTGTGACATACAACATTATTTTGTTTGAAGGTACAGTAGGATGTATTCTAAGAGATTTTCAAAGGCATGGCCTAGAAATAATCATGTTGGCTCTCCCTCTCTTGTTTAAAGATTATTCATTATCTGATTACTGGAAGTCCATACTGAAGCATGTGACCTTCAAAGACACAGCCAAAAGAAAAGAGGTTGTCTCTTGCTTCACAGTTACATTTTGTTTTACTCAAGATAGCCCAGCTAAAAACAATAGTTAATTTCCAGTGAGGTCCCACTTTTCCATATCCTTTTATAGACAGGCAAATTAAAGCACTGAGAAGTTTAATGACTTGTTCTGGCTCACTCAGTGAATAGTAAGATATCATTAGCAAGCTGCTGCTGTGTCCCCTGCTGGCCAAGCACAGGGCTAAACCGTTACCAGCAGTAGATGTTGATCACACAGCAAGATTCAAAGAATGCAATTTCAGTATAGGACAAAACTTATAGAAATGCATAGCAATAGATTACCAAACATTTCATGGCATGAAATGCTGAATGAGCTAGTTACATAATTTTAATAAGTGGGAAAGTAATCTAAAAGAACACGTAGCAGGCAGAACTACAGAAATTTTAAAATTCAACAATAAAAGCAAAGTTAACACTCAGAACTGCACTGAAAGATAGTTGGACATCAATCCATGGGATACGCACCTGAAACTAGAAGAGTCAACATTTCCTCTGTGGTATATGAAAATTAAGCATGCAGTCGGATAATAAATATGGCAACCCAAAAATAAGAAGACATTGACTGATCTATACATGCAATCCATGCCACACAATATGTACCTACAGTAGAAAGATCTATCAAACGGAAAAGAACGGAGAGGTTGTATTTGTGACAATAAAATCCCAGAAGATTTATAGTTCATTATTTATTTATTTATTTAAATTCATTTAAAAAACATGAGGCAAGAGGAACACTGTCTGGATGGATCATCTCCAAACTCTTTGTCTGCATGAGGGAGAGGAACAATCTGTGAGCACTAGCCAGGAAACAGAGTACCAAGTCCACCATCAAAGGTATAAAGAAGCCCACAAGAAGTGCACCAGTATGATAAGAAAGGCCTAATCTGACTTCTGTAAGGACCAGCAGATCCAGAACTGGAGCAATGGTAAAAGATTCTGGGACAATGTCTCAGAGCTCCTTGGCAAGGGAGTTAAAACCGCTCTTCAAATGCTTATGGTGGAGGGTCAAAGGTCCTTGATCGCACTGAAATTTCCAGTTAATTCAACACAAATTTTACTGACCTCAGTTCCATCATCGTCATGGAGCCTGCCAGACCACTCTGCAGGAACCAGGTCTTGAAGCCTTCAGAAGGTGGGCTTTAACCAAAGTACTACATTCTACTTTAAGGCTGTTTCAATCAAGGACACCTTGAAATACATCAGTAAGGTGCGTGGCTAAACTAGATGTGGGAGTGATTCAGTTGATACGTAACCTTTTGCCTAGTGGTAGAGGAACTGTTCCATCCCATCTCTAAATTTTAACTTTTCACTGTGCTACTTGCAGTTTTCAGAGAGTGAAAATCTGCACTGTTTACACCAGTTTTCAAAAGTACAGACTGCACTAGCCTTGCCAGTTACAGATCCATTTCTATTCTTTCCTTTCTGTCCACGGCACTTGAGAGAATAGCCTCTGACCAATTAGCCACATACAGTACCTAGAACAGTAAAACATTCAGTGTGCACAGTAGCATGGCTTCCAGAAGCTCTGCAGCACCAACGTGGTGCTGTTGGAATACATCAACTATGTTCATGAGGCCCTTGACAATGCTGACCTAGTCTGAGCTATATATATATATATATATATATATATATATATATATATATATTGACCTTACTAAAGCTTCTGATGGTCAGCCATAAGCTCCTGCTTAACACACTCTTTGTCCTGGGTTCATCACAGAACACAGTTGACTGGTTCTACAGCTATCTCACAAATTTCTTCCAGTGAGTGAAGACTGACAAATCATTGTCTGTTATTAGGAAGTATCTTTTGGTGTCCCCAGGGCTCCATCTTGGTCCCAATGCTTTTGGCCTCTTCATAATTCAACTTCGCAATAGTTGTCAGATAGCCAAGGCACTCCTCTATGCCAATGATGCTGTCATCTCATCCAAAAACCCTGGCCTTGACAGCCTTACTGCTGCTCTCCAAAATAACCTTTGATCACTTGAAAGTTGGTTCTCCAACAACAAACTGGTCTTCAAGTACAAAAAAAAAAAAGACCCTGCTCTTCTCTAGTTTCCACATAGAGAGGAAAGTTCCACTCTTTGTCATCCAAAATGGCCAAGGTCAAAACCTTGAACAGGTGGAGAGTTGCAAATACCTAGGAGTAACTCTGGTTGACACCTTATCTTTTGCACCCCATGTTGACAATCTGGTGGCCATAGTTAACAGAAGACTGGGTGCCATGTGTCACAACAGGAACAGTTTCACTTGAGATGATAGACTCCTTATTGTGGCTAACTCCACTTTTGTAACTTATAGATTTTGGGTGTCTACACTGTTGCCTGTGAATCGGTGCTAAACAGACTAAAGCGATCTGTAATAAGGTGTGGTGCTTTGCACTTGGTGCAGGTAACAGCAGTCATAGTTGTGCCCTTTACACACTCAATAACTGCTACCGTTACACTGCAGAATAAAGATTCAGACTTGTTTGATAGCCAGAATGGTGCTCATGGGCCTAACACCTCCTACTTTAATAAATTATTTCTGTACTTTCTCCACCCAATACAACACCAGGAACATGGACAGGAATACCTTAAGCCTCCTTCCTGGCATACTCAGCTGGAAAAGCGGACATTTGCTGTCAGGGTTGCTAACTGGTTAAACAAATTGTCTGATATACTGCTGAGTCTCCTGAAGTTTAATCAGTTTAAGAAATCTTTGCAGTCCGATGCAAATGTAACCATTAAACAGTTTTATCTGGTTTGTCACTGTAAATAACCTATGCTTTTTATACAGTGATCTGTATCAATTTTTCCAAAACTGTATGTAATTGATCTGCCTTAAGTGCTTGGGAGCCTGACTCGACTGTATTTCCACTGGAACTGCTTATCCTACTTGTAATTTTTTTTGACTATGTATTTCTTGTGGAACCATTGTAAATGAGCACTTATGGTCAAGGTAGTCTCTAAAGATTTAAAAAAAAATAAATATATATATTTCAAAGATTTGCCTGGAAAGACATACTGAGCTATTAACAGCTCATTTCCAGATGCATCCTGGGGAAAGGGGAGCAGTGAGTAACACTGAAAAAGATTCAAGTCATCCTTATAAAGGTGAAGTAAACACAACTAAGTCAACTGCTAGTGAGACAGGATATCTGTTTTAGTGTTCCATCTGGCAAACCTCCAAAACCTTTTTTCCTTGACAATTTAATTGATTTTTTTTTAGAATTTATTTATTACCGCCGTTGGGTGACTCTCTCAGGCATCCCTATGCCCGAGTGCTCTACCTCCCTACCTGAAGCCCTCCCTCCATCCTGCTGTGGCCAGGCAGACCCCTCGGCTTTGCACCCCGAGGTGGGGCCACCCTATCCTCCCTGGGAGCTCTATCTGGTAATCTAGTGTGCCCAGCCTAGGATGGAGGAGAGGCCCCATCTGAGTATTGCACTTCAGGACAGGGTGCCATCACCTATCTCCTTCAGTGGGGTTTTCTTGGTTATGTTTCCCTGGGCTTGGACGTTGCAATGATGTCCTGCTCAGGGTCTTGTCTCCTGCATGCACCTGAAAGATGTCTGCCACAGCCTAATCCCCTTGCTTCCACCAACCAGATAATGTAATCCCCAGCCACCACCAGGGGTTGCAACTGCACCGGCTTGGCAAGTCCCCCTCCCGAAGAGAGAGCAGTCCCTGGGATGGTCAATCCTTCCCCATCCCCCAATGACCCGTGCGTTTCTGAACACAGGTCACCGGCTTGGCTCGAGGTGTGGCATCCAGTGTCTCAACCCTTAGCTGCACTGGGCCAGCCAATTTAATTGATTTAAAGTGAGTTTGTTTACTACCCAACACTGCTAGAATTACAGTGTACTGATCGGACTGAGCTGGGAATCCTCTGACCACAGGTAACCTCCAAAAACACAGACCAGAAGGTGGAGGAAAGAAATCCTATAAAACCCTAGACCAGTGCTCAGAGCCTTAGGAAGGCATTTTGGTGCCTTGGGAACAACACTAATTTTGTGCCACCTCCCCCATAAAAAGCCAGGGTCTGGTGTTTACATGCTCTGTGGTGAGTTTTGGGGCTTTTCTTGAAGAAAACACATATCTTTGTTATATGGTGGATGATTCCAAGATGACTTAGGCATGGGAAGCCAAATTATGCAAACCCTATTACGTAACTTCGCATATATCATGCGTAAAGCTGTTTTAGTATTCAAAGGCGCCTTGCACCATGCTGTAAGTGGGTTGTGACAAATGTGGGATATGCCACCCACTATTCCAATAACCCACAATGTCATGGTGTAAAGGGTGAGTCTGACAGCAACTGTGCTCTATTCAAAGGGCATGCCCGTGAACCCCACTTATCTGATCCAGGAGCTGCAATGGCGCAGCAGAATTAGAACATCTCAGAGATGCTTTAAGGACATCTGTCAGTGCCACCTGATGAATGCCCACTCTGCAGCACCGTGACAAAAGCCCTGTTGTGCTCCCCATGCCCCCACAAACATGTCCATGTCCCCCCATCCCCAACTGTCTAAATTCTAAAATGGACTCCCAGACACCTGTGCCACATGTCCAGCACCCCCATACCCCCTGTTGCTTGCCGTGGTATTCCGGGGTAGAGGCTCCAGTGGGGCAGTTTTCAGCAGGCTGTGACTTTTGGCATGCAGGGATATGATGCCATGCCCATGGGCGTTAGCCTATGCATGCCATAAGTACATGAAGTCATGAGTTGCAGGGACCCTGTTACTCTTAAAATATGGTGCAGGGTCCCCAGTATAGTGGCGAATGTTGCAACTTGCATATGCCCATGAGTTGTGGAATTCATCTTGGAATCGGCTCCCAGTTCCTTAGCCCTGATTTCAGGGAAATTTTTGCTCCCATGGAACCTGAGGTGTTGTGGAGACTGTGGCTGGCATCAGAGTGTGCAGCTGCAATTGTTGTGGACATCTAACTGACCAACAGTGTCATCAACCACCCCCATATACATTTTTGAAATATACTGTAAAATATTTCTACATAAAGCATGGGGATCTGGGGGCTGGGGTCTGCAAGGCCCCAGAAGCTCTTGGGAGTTTTATGATCTGTTTTGAGTTTTGGGGCTTTTCCTGAAGAAAGAAACAAACCTTTTTATATATTCCCTACCCCTGATTTCAGGGAAATTTTTGCTCCCATGGAATCTGAGGTGTGGTGGGAGAATGTGGCTGGGATCAGAGTGCACAGCTGCAATTGTTGTGGACAACTGGCTGACTAACAGTCTGGTGTGGACTCTGGAAGGGACAGAAGCAAGATGGTTCAAAATGACACAGCATAGTATACAGCTTATTCTATGGAAATGACTGTAGGATTTCATAATCCCTACACTTAACCACCCTCCCTACATCTAAAATCTTCCTTTTTGTGCCATCTCATAAATGTGTATGTTATCACCATAAAATCCAATTCAGTGGAGGGACTATGAAATGAAATCCCACAATCATTTAAACAGGAATAAATTGTATACTAGGCTGTCTCAATTGTCATTTTGAACCATCTTGCTTCTGCTCTTCCCAGAAGAAATATACATCAGAGACAGCCTAGTTTGTTATTATAACTCTCTAGTCTCATAGGGAAGGGAATTTGTTTTGTTTCAAATTTAAAATACATATACTGCTGCTTTGCTCTGCTCTGCACTCCAATGACCTCCTAGGGTGATTATGCCTGGAGGCAAGCTATGAAACAGGCATGAGAATGGATGTTTCAGGGCACGGAACCACAGATGAGGAAAGCAAGGAGAGGTATACTTTTTTTAAAGCACATTCATTTTAGTGACTTGGAAAAGTTATAAACTGTAAATGTGCACTGTTCTATGGAAAATAGAACAGTACACAATA
Source organism: Neoceratodus forsteri (assembly GCA_016271365.2). NCBI lineage: Eukaryota > Metazoa > Chordata > Ceratodontiformes > Ceratodontidae > Neoceratodus > Neoceratodus forsteri. The sequence continues at coordinate 564,847,177 of CM057458.1, forward strand.
GTTTATAACACTTCCAAGTACACCGTCCGTGGAGAGGTCGATTGATTGATTGACTTGCTGACCATTTATATTTACCATATGTGGCTAGCACTAGCAGTACTTTTATTTTGTTTCAGTTTATTTCTAGTGTAGGTAGTAGTAGTGATCAGGAGTGGAGTAGTGATTGAACTGACACCCCCAGATTGTTTTTGTTGTTGCAGCTTCTTGGCCCAGCCGCCTTGCCCCACTGAAAACCTCAGTCACAGACTCACAGCCTAGGCATCCGCTCCTGCTGTTTTCCTAGTCCCACCAGACTGTCCCAATCTTCCAGTCATGGCGAACAGTCAGTTGAAGTGACACGGGTTGGGAGGAGGCTCTTGGAATGGCCAGTAGGATTAGGAATGCAGCAGGAGGGGTGCCTTGTGACTTTGAATCTGTGACTGGGATGCTATGGCAGGGCTGGGCAGTCAGGGCCAGGCCAAAAGGCCGCAACAACAAAATGGAGGAAGCAGGTGGCAGGCGGCCCACAGCAATGGTCCACCCTGGTCTGACTGATTCAATTAAATCAAACCCATCAAGGGGAGGGAGGGAGAGTGAGTGAGGGAGAACTTAAAATCAGGCAGATAGTACTTGGTGGGCTTTGGTTGTCGCATGCATGCCAGGAGTCAGACCAACCCCTTGGCAGGCAGCAATGAATTATTTAGTAAGGCAACTTCACTGTAGAGGAAATGAAAAATAATGCAGCCATCATTGATAATACATCCTACTGGGATTTTTGTTTATGCCCCCACAACATACACCATCTGATCACCATCTCAATTTCATTCATTCATGATCATCATCAATTCAAATCTATTTTGATGAAGTTCAACATCACCCATTTTTTTATTGAACAAGACACAGACACCTGGATGGAAAATAAAATTTAGTCAGTGAGACATACACAATGAAAAATCTCCGTCTCTCATCAAACATGCACTGTGTGTTTCTCAAAGAACTTTACATCTCTCACTATACAAAGACAGAGTACATCTATGGTCTGCACTACTCCTGTCCTGTTCTCTACTGCAGTAGTCTACTGCTACAATCTCCTCTATCTAGTCTGTCTCACTCTTTTAATTCAACAATTCAACAATTCTCTCTCTCTGACTAAACTGCCCTCTCAGTGCCACACAATCTACTCTTACCTTTGCCTGCCCACACACAAACTGGCTGGGCTCTGACTGAGTGGTACAGAGTCTGTACCACATGATTTTTCTGGCTGCAGCTGATGCATACCATGTGCCCCTCCCTGACTTGATGGTCCACAGATCATGTGCCCTTGCTGGAAGTAACTTGTAACTACTGTACAGGTGAACTTCATCAACCAAGAAAGTCAAAAAACATATTTAAAGAGACAGCACTCACTTTAGCAAATTAATTACAAAGTGAGCTTCAGTTGAAAAGAGTACCCCGAAGGCTTGCACCCAGGGTGGGTGCACAGTCTACCCTGCCCTTCCTATGGTACTGCCAGTGTTGGCAAGAAAGCGGCTGCACGACTAGTAATGGTGTCCTAAAGGAAGTTCAGACTGTTTGGCAAAGATTGATCACTCTCAATCAAAGGTCTCAGACATTAATGGAGGCTGTTAGTGTGTGAAACACAGTTAGTCTCTGCCGTTACAGAAGCAAATGAAGTGGCAAGTGCTGGCAGTGGGAACATTAGCTACAGGGGCTAGTTAAGGAAAACAAGGTTCTTTGATATAGACTTGAGGCCTTGTAGAATCATACACATGTGAGTAGCATCAGGCTCCTGTGCCTACCTCAGTCTGCTGAGGGAGATGAGCTCAGGTGATTTGAAAGCAAATGGTTGGGTCATTACTTAAAACTTAACCCCAGTGCCTGTGATATTCAGAGCATATAGAATAACACCCCAAAAGTGTGAAACCAGCTAACACACCAAGTACCTTCCTCAAGGTGCTGGGTGCAATGCACAAAAGGAAAAGTGCTTAAGGCAGCGCTTAGTAGATTGGTCTATTGGAAACATCTGAAGAGATAAACTGTTGATTTACTTGGACCTATGTTTTGCCACTTGAGATCAAGAAACTCTTTTGACTCCCTCTTGGCTAAACTATAATCATTAGGGTAACCAACTCCACAAGAAACAAACTCAGCCAGAGCCGATAGGGCTGTGATGCACTGCAAAATGACCAAAGCTGCACATGTGCATAAAAATTTGAACGCCTGGTGTAACTTGAACATTTTTGAGTTGCTGCACCAAATTTTCAACATGGTCTTTTAGGACCTCACCTCATGAAAAGAGCCACTGTCATTTTGTTCACTTGTCCCAAAGGTGATTTCACAGGTGACCGCTCCATTCTGTGCCACAAGTGTAAAAACATGTTTTAAGCAGGATGTGAAAAATAAAAGCTGTACTGTTGATAAGGAGATGCAAAATGGCAAACATTGAAAATCTGGGTGAAAATAATAAAATTGGCAAAGTTAGAGTATGCATATCAACCACACTCATAATGCAGTCACTTTTTTGGAATGTTTTCTCAAATTTTGCAAGCGTGAGCTTTTTGGAACCCCACCTCATAAATAGTGACACTGTCATTTCATTAATCAATCCTAAAAGGTGATTCCGTGCAATGACCATGAAATCACCTTTGGGGCAGAGTAACAAAATGACAGTGAAAGTAGTTCATTATATGGGGTCCAAAGAACCCCAAGTTGAAAATCTGGAGCCCAAATTCCTAAAAATAGCTGATTTATCAACATAAGTTAAAACCCCATTGATTGTCATTATAGCGCTTAACTTTGATTCTTCAGTTTGCTTTGAAGAGTGCAGATGTGTCCCATTCAAAGAAGATGAGAGCATTGACCTCAGAGGTAAGTATGGGGTAAGGGGGATAAGAGAGGTGGGTGCTCAGTGGGAGGGTGGGATGGGGAGGGACTGGGGTGATGACGAGGACCATTTATTTTTATAGGTAAAAACACATGGGAACAGTTTCTTTATTTACAGGAAACAAAAAGATAATTTGGGGCACACTGGGGTGGACTCCCAGTGTGCCACATGAGTTGAGGGGTACATGATGATACATGGATTGGGAAACCCTGATGTCAGCTGGGAAATAAAACATGCATTTAGGCACACCCAGGGTGGGCTCCCAGTGTGCCACATCAGTGGGGGTACATAACGCTGATCAAGGGTAATTGGGCACCCGATGTTGGCACGGGATGGGAACAGAGGGAGTGGGGAGGACAGGAGCAGTGGTAGGGTGAGGAGGAGTGCCATCTGAAAGATGATAGTGGTGATGCAACTATGCATGCGGCACTCCGCATGCGTAGTTGAGGTGATCTGGCATTCTGCCATTCACAAGATGGTGGTGCCAGCAGAACCACGCATACTCATGATCCGCATGCACATACAGTTCTTGCCCAAGAGTGCAGAAGTAACAGCCAAAATAGTGCAGCTGTTAATCTCCGTAGCACAGAGTATTTAAGCTCCATTAGACTTTCAGAAGGATACTTCCATAAGTCCAAAGGAAAGTGCTCATGATCAGCCATTTTAAGGCAAGACATGCTAAAATGGCAGTAGGGTCCACCCACAGCAGTAAAAGCAACCTCAGAAACTTTTGATCCTGTAAAATTTAACAAGACTAATCACCAAAGAGGAGGCTGTCTCTGTCTGGATTTCTGAAATTACATCAGCAACATAGGACTGTCTCACTCATCTATTTTATTTTTTTAAGACAAGTCAATAGTTGTATAATATTTAAATGTTTCATGACAAAGAACTTTCACCTGAAATGCTTTGTACATATTACCACTTCTTTTCTAATAAAAACAACAGGAAACACAAACATTAAGTATTTCATTTAATATATCTGCATGGTAAATTAAGCTCAAAAATGTTTTGATTATGCTATATAAATCATCATTTGCACTTACAAGTGGATCAGGCTTATAAGTGTCTGCGCTAGTGAATACTTCTAATTCAGCTTTATTCATCTATAATAAATTAAAATCCTAGCAGTAACCAACTCCATGCAGTATCCGGTCTGGTTGTGGCTCATTTATTCTAGGAAGTATTTTTCATTGAAGATCCCCATGAGGAAATAAACTGTTGGAAAAAATACAGTTGATTTTGTCTCAAAGGCACTAGTATCAGAAAATGAGAATTGATGTTTGGGACTCAGTGTTTAACACTTGTGATCAGTAAGTAGGAGTTGGGGTTTAGGGAAGAATGGGGATTTGAGGTGGAGGTTGGAGGTGCCCATTTGAGGGGCTAAAGTTAGATCCTGAATTTGAATAGTATAGTATATCACTTTATGCTGCAAGTTATATATCAACTGTTGTAACCCCTTATGCTGTATACCAGACAGTTAAATAAAGATGCATCCTACCACATGGTGAGCTCTCCCTCCAATGGGTCAGGTTTGATACACAATGTGCTTAAAAATGTTGTAGCTCATGCTTGTACATGGGCCTGTATAGCCTGATGCTAAAATAACTTCTATGAATGCTACCATATCTTTGATATTTCTTATCTAGTCAAGAAGTAATTATTTTGTTATAATAGCTTCAATAATAATAATAATAATAATAATAATAATAATAATAATAATACAACTTTTTTATGGCACCTTTCCAAAACCAAGGTGCCTCACAGTTTAAAACATCACAAATCAACATACTTAGTTTAAATAGAACAATAAACATTTAAAATAAAACAGGTAATCAGTCATCAAAAGCATGATACCAAAGATAAGTTTTTAGACCTCTTTTAAATCCCTCCATAGTCATACACTCTGTAACTGGCGGGGTAAGAATTCCAAGAGAAGGGACGATGCATAAAAAGCCCAGGCCCCAGATGATTTTAAACATACTCTAGGAATCTCTAGCAACCTCTCGCCAGCTGAGCGAAGAGATCACCCAAGGTGGTAGGGAACCAGAAACTCTTTCAGGTAGTCAGAGCACTGTCTGTGTAGGGCTTTATAAGTCAGAAGACTGACTTTAAGGAGTGATCCGCCATTGTACCAGCAGGCCGGTGCAGACTGCACAGCACCAGAGATATATGGCAGGACCTAGAGTTTCTGTCAAAACTAGTGCTGCATTCTGCACTAGCTGCAAACAGCAGATTTCTACTCCAGAAAGCCCTAGATAAAGGAGTTGCAATAATCCAAGTGCGAGGACAAATGGCATGGACCAACGAGAAGGTCACTGAATGGAACAAGATGCTTAGAGACAGTTATTGAAGACTGAGAGAGCTCCATCCTGGTCAGGTGCAAAATATGTAGAGCTGGGTATCATCAGCATAGCAATGAAACCTCAACCCATACCTCTTACAATGTCTCCGAGGGGCAGCATGTACACTGCCAACAACATGGGGACAACACGATCCCTGAGGAACCCCACATGATAGAGGGATTGGAGTCAGAGGAATAAAGCCTGGACACCACCGTCTGAGTTTTCCAGTGAGGTTAGATGTAAACCACCTGAGGATCAATTCGACAAGCCACAGATGAACCTCAGATGATCGAGAAGAACATTATGGTCCACAGTGTCAAACACTGAAGAGAGATCTAGAAGAACCAAGATAGAATGTTTTCCAATCTCCTCATCGGAGATCATTGAGCACCCAAGACAGCACTGTCTCAGTACTAAGCCTCTTTTGAAAACCAGACTGAGAGGTTCATAGATGTCTTGGATGGTTAAATGGTTCTCCAACTGAGCAGCTACCACCTTCTCAACCACCTACCTGAAAAGGAAGGTTAGAGATTGGTCTGTAGTTCACATGGCAGTTTGGGTCCAAGGAAGCTTTCTTCAGGATAGGTGTTACCACCGCCTCCTTCAGGGAGCTAGGAAACTCACCAGTTTCCAAGGAGCACCAAACTATCCGCAAGGACTGGACTGATGGAATCAATACAACCCAAAATAAGGGAAGTTGGTCCTGGGCCCAGGCTACAGCATGTGGGATGCATGCTCTGGACAATCCTCCGACATCCATGAACTCCCGGTGGTCAAAGGCACTCCAGGAAAGCTGAAGGCCAGCTACTAAGCACTGATCAGAAGCAATGCCCATAGAGTGTGCTGGTTAGATAGCTGCCTTGATGTCAGCCACCTTAGTCGAAAGAATTGAGCAAGTTCATCTCACTCTATTTGGTAAAATGCTTTCCTGACTTGCAGACAGGCTGGGTTGCACAGTCTGTCCACAGTCCGAAAAAGCTGAGCTGGTCAATTCTGAGCAGCCGCATCTCTCTGGACAGGAACTCTGCCTTCTTACAGTTGATTGCAGATTGATTGGTTTGATAATGGTCCATCAATCTAAGGTGGTCGGCATCGAGGGCAGATCTCCATCAGCAATGCTCTAACCTTCGTTCTAATCACCGCATCTCCCTCAAAGTCCCATCAAACCATGGAGACCGAGGTGAAGGGAAGAGGATAAACTCGGACAGGAGCAACGACATCCAGGGCCATCAAGATGGCCATATTATAGGCCACCACAAGATCCTCTGGGTCACTGTTTGCCTCCGGAATCATCGAAAGCCATTAGACCTTCAGAACCAACATCTCGTAGGGGATACTTGAGCATCTCCCCAGGGTTGACCTATGGGAGGGCACCAAAATTGAACCCCACAGTGTAGTGATTGGACCATCCAACTGGTTCCACCCCAGATCTGGGCTTCGATCCTCAGGAGGAAGACTAAGTCAAGAGAGTGACCATGTTTATGGATAGCAGTGTTAACTATCTGCATAAGGCCCAGAGATGACATTAACTGGAGGAGTGGTGTCCAGATTGTGAAGTTCATCATCGACCCAGGTGTTAAAGTCACCCAGGCCCATCAGCTTGGGTGACTCAAATGCCATGTCAATGATAAAATATGCTACTTCCTGAAAGAACTGTTTCCCATCCATGGGTGGACAGTAGATGAGAACAATCCTACAACGTATGCCTGCTACCACAGTATACTCAAATGACACAGTCTCCTCAACTGGTACACTCGTGAGGCCCAATCGGTCTTAAACAGACTGTGCCCCCCGTGATCCAATCTTGAGTGGTGAATCATGAAACTGGCTGGAATTGCAGCCTCTAATATAGGGCCAGAGTTTCATCCAGCCAGCTCTCAGGGATGCAAGCCAGAACCACAGAATTTACAAGATCAGCAATAATTGCAGTCTTGTTTTTAATGGATTCGCATTGCAAAGCACCGCTCAAGTTGGATGAACTTCCGGGGCCACCCAGGGCCACATGCCCACCCAAATTGGTGGTGCCCTTGGGTATGGAAACCAGACAAGATGGACCATGGTCTGGATTCCATTTCACCCCAGGGCGTCCTATAGTCCTCACAACCCAGATGTGATGCTTTCACTCATTCAACCTCCACCATTTGTACCTCCAACCCCTCCTTCTCCCCAGTGCACAATACCCAATGCTCTACAGTGCTGGTAAGTTGACAAGTGTAATGGGGAAGACAAAGGGCAAAGAGAGTGAAGAACGGAGGATGAATAGCACATGACCATGGGGCAGGTCTCCAACACATTCTGGTGACTAAATTAATAACCTAAAACCAAAAACATAAAATTAAACTACAAAATAACTAATACCAATTCCCACATAAACAAAATAATAACTACTATAGGTAAAATATGAAATCTCAGGCTCAGTCTAAATCCTAGTTCAAAGCCAAATCTCTCAATACCTAGTAGCTCTCTCACTACAAAAGACTGTCAACAAGGTTTCAAAATTTCAAAGTTCAAGAATCAGGCAAATCATGACACTAATAAACTAACTAGGATAAGGATTGCAGAACTGTATGATCCCATAATACTTTCAAAGCTCCACCCCATATACTAGAACAGTTTCATTTAAAATAAACTGTACAACATAAAATAAAACTGACTAAAAATCCAAGGAAACACAAAGGACTGGCTAAAAAGTACATAATAATTAAAACAATTACTAAAGTCCAAGAAATAAGTCAGCTGACAATATGCAATCTTCAGCCCTCCAAGCCCCTCTTCACAGCCCGAGGGGCCAAATAAAGTCAGGGACTCTTGCTCTCACTGATAAAATATGTCCCAAATATTTGTTTTCCAGCAACCATGCACTGTCACTGCTGGAAGGTCAGGCAAATAACAAGGCACTCTCACTGCCTTTCCATGTTATAATGATGGTAATTAAATAAATTTATCCCAGCCCCCAACACTCTCACTGCCAGGAGAGCTGAACAGATGATAGGGCACTCTCACTGCCTTCCCACAAAACAGGAAAAGTAAAATGAAAATATCTGACTGCAAAATAAACAACAGAAAAGTTGAAATTGAAGGTCTTCTTCTCGGTAGTCTCAGGCATAAGGAGCAGGATCCCAAAGATATCAGACATTGTCCAAAACCACCAACACCCACAGGCCACACTACAGAACTCCACCAGGCACACCCACTGGTATACCCCCGGAGGAACCCAATGGACTACCGACTGATCCACTGGCTACCTAGCCAGACCACAGCCCAGCCCTCCATGTAGCTACACGCTCCAGACAGACACCCATCAGGGCTGGGACCACTAACTCACTGCACCACACCACACCATTCCTTCCACACCTTCATCTTCACCAGCTACTTTTAAATCCAACAGTCTTCATGGCACCCAAACAAATCCAAGAAGTACACCTTCACTCTAGGCCCATTCCAAAGTCACAGACAACAGCCTCCACAGACACAATATGAAATCCAGTCAGCCAAATATAAAAGTCAAAACAGAGGCCCAACACTAAGTGCACATTTTAGGCAGTAAGCGGTGGAAAACAAAAGCGATTCCAAGTACACACAGCGAGATTGTTTTGAGTAAGCCCCAATATCTCTCGAATGCATTCACTATCCAAATGTTGTCTCACTGACCGACTTTAACTTGCCAGTGCCAATAATAACCCTGGTGTTCCAAATTGTGGGAGATGGGAGGGCTGCCCTCAATCAAATGGTAAACGCTGCATGTTTATAGAGAGGTTTGTTCAAGAGCAATCAGCTGCATGACACACATGTTGAATGTTCATCTTTTCTTTTCTAGGATGCAGGATTTGTTTCTCTAATATAGTAGCCTATGATAATATGTTGCTGTTTTATGTGTAATAAGGTCCTTCCCTTTGTGGCAAAAGTTGACTTTGTGGTTAAAATAATTTTGGGTCATTGTTCACAAATGGACTGCAATTATTGAACCTTCCACATGAGGTATTACCCTGGGCTATTGAACATTGTTTCCTATTGTAAGGATTTATCGTAATAAATATGCTTCTTGTATGTCATGTATACCAGTCTATATAGTTTTACATATGAAACTAACAAAAACTGTTTACAGAAAATTAATGAAAATATATAGATGCAGAGTAACCAACAATACTGTAGTATGAATACAACAATTAAAACAGGTACATACTAAATGCAAGAAAATGCAAAGGTAAAATACAAGCAGCCTAGAGTAAAAACAATTAAGTGAGGGAGAAAACAATGAAGTGCACCATGAAGGCAACATCTCTTAGAGGATCAGTTGGACTATGGAACTGTCAGTTGCAAGAGAGAGAGAGAGTCGAAGCCTACAGAAGAGGAACTTGGAGAACTTAAAGGTGGATGCATCTTAATCTGCAGATGATTTACTGTGAGTGAAGGAGAGTGAATGAGAGTCAGAGTTCAAAGGGGTAAGTGGAGGTTGTAGGGCAAGTGAGAGTGAGCTAGTGTAATGGGGAGATAGTCAAACTAGAAGATAGAAATAAAATAGACACAGTGGATGAAGCATCTGGCTGCATGAGAGTGGTGTGTTAGAGAAGAACAACACGATTAATGGCGAGTACAGCGGGTCTTTCAAGGTAAAATAGCAGAAGGAGTAAAGATAGGGTCCAGAACTGCTAGTGTGTCTTTGGTTCAGCATTTCACACATTACCATAGCCAAAGATCAGGAGGATCATTTTAAGGATGCTCTCTCTCTATGGGTGGGAAAGAGGGATGCATGCACATGTCATGAGCAGGCCCCTACTTTTCTGCAGCACAGTTGGACCAAGTTCTGCGGCAAGACTACCATTTGCTGCAGAACTACTGCGGCAGTGGTTTGTAATTTCTGTGGAAGTTCTGCAGCACTAACAAATTACACACCACATTGTCAGCTTGTCATCCTGTCTTCACTTTCATGGCAGTTGTTATAGCAATCGTGATGGTGGAAAGCACAGTAACACTAGTTCAAAAATAACAGACTTATAAAAATAATTTTATGGCTAAAAAGCAAAACAAATGTCTCTCCCTTAATGTCCTAGTCTGTTGCATAAATGACATGCAGAGGGATCTTATGTGATACATAAGGTATCTCTATATACGTGCTATCTATCCCACTAATGAGGTTTCCACTGTCTATCACTTACATATTTGTATGTGCTTTCTACACCACTCACAAGGTTCCTCAGTAGTATCACTTATATTTTTATATGCAATCTGTAACATTTACCATACAAATGTGTGTGGTGTGTGGCAAGTGCGAGCCAGATGTGTGGTGAGAAAGACAGAGATACTGTATATGTGTGTGGCTAAGTGGCGATGCGTGTGTGTGTGTGTGTATACATATATATATAATGTATATTTATGTATTTTTTTATTTCCATGAACTTGCATCCTCATTCATACATGTCCCATTGGAAATGGAATAGAGGAGTTATTGCAAAATTTGTTTTCATGTCAACCTGCTTACCTGACACACTGCATAACACTATCAAGCCATGACATGTATGTGAAACGATTGTGAGATACAGCTCTCAGCCCATCACAATGTGTCCACCATGTGGCAGAACACTCCATACCTTCCCAGGCTCTGAGCAGTGATGTGTCCCACTAATCCTTGTGCTGCCCAGCCAGCTCCCAGAGCTAATCTCTGAACCTGAGTTGCCTGCACAGAAACACAGCATGCTACCCTCTGGCCCAACAGCTGTCCCTGCACACAACATTTCTCCCATAACTTTTAGGTGATTCTATCAACCAATGACAATATGTAATCAATAACCTGGCAAAAATCGTACAGTGCAATTATTTATTAAACAGGTCTAGTCTTTCAACAGGTCTACACATTATTATATTCCATTTTTCTGCGCATAATTACTTTATTTTTCTCTTAAAATGACAGTTAAATTCATTTTACCAGTTACTTATTTCAGATGGCATCTCTATACCTTAAAGGCACAAATAGGTTTGTACAAAGTGAGGTATGGACTTAACAAGTCTGTGCTATTGACAAGGTTTTGTTTTAAGTTGGCCCTAAGCCAATAATATAAGACTGAAAGTTGTATTAAGCTGTAGTGTAGGTTGAGCAAATATTACCATGCATGATGTGATGTGCCACCATCTCTGGCAGTGGGAGCTATGGTAGATAAGTGACTGTTCATTTCTGTTGCAGAATGCAGCCATTTCATTAGCTAATGTATGATGTTATAGCAATGACAAAACATAACATTCTGAGCATATAGGGGAGTTTGGGATATAAAAGAGGGAGGGAACCAGATTCTATGGATAAAAAGAAATATTAATAAAAATCACCAAGAAGAGTGAATTCTGCAGCACCTAGAGTTCTCGCGGTAGATTGAAGTTTCTGCGAAAAATTCAAGGTCAGAGAATTCTAGGGCCTTGGTCATGAGTTTCAGGAGTGCTTCAGGGTCAGGTGTCTTGTGTCATTAGTGTTGGAGAAATGTGTCCATCCCTGTCATGATGCCAGCCATTTTCCAATTGGGATGGGATGTCAGGATGAGCCTCCAGGGCATGGTTCCAGATAAGGTCTGTAATTTGTGTACTTGGTATGTTGCAGAAGACTATCAGAAATTGGGGAGGCTTCATTCCAGGCCTGTCTGCTACACAAAGGTTATATCTTTTCATTTACATCCACTGAGTTAGTCGTTAGGTCACAGAGAAGGGTTATCAGAAGTTCTACTAATTTCAACTGTGCAGAAGGTATATCCACTGTAGTGCCAAACTTGGTAAGGCTTCTAAATCTGTATGGCTTCTTCTGACAATCTTCCATGGCTTTAGTTTGCCAACCCTTGCAAGGCTGTTGGTTGAATCACACCCAGTCAGAGTGTGTACTGATGGCAACATTCTACATAGTTGCTGGTCAGGTTCAGCTGCTATGGTGTGGAGTTTGTATAAACCTGGCTTTATCATTCACACCAGTATGAAACCAAATCTCAAGTTGCTTCCAACTTGTGAATAAAATGTACACAGAGAACGCCAATGTCAGTGTCTGGAGACCACACCCTACATGATGGTATTCTTGTGAAGCATGGGCAACATAAAGTAGAAGCCAAGTATCTGCTCCTTCGTATGATGTGAATAGATCTTTTTGTCTACAACTCCATCTAAAGTGACCCAACCGAGCAATGAGACCGTACTTGAATCCATCTGCAATAATCATTTTCTGATCTGGGTCAAGTAAAGTTTCTGCAATATCACACCATGATTCTGACAGGAATTTTAGCAGATGTTCCTTATTCTTAGGATTTTCAATTAACTTACTTCACTGCTTTGGGATTGGTGTTTTGGGATCCTGAATTTTTACTTCATTGCTTTGTGAGGATTGCCTTTGTGCATGCTCAAAACTTTAATTGAATCTTTGACATCATATCGATCAAAGACAATATCTACTCTTTTGCAGCTCTCATACTGTAACTCTGTAGAGGCTGGTGTACTATTCTAAAGACTCATTCAGCAAGTTCTCCAAAGCTAGTTGCACCTCCTTGCTCGACCATTTGTATAACAGTCATGCCATCTACTATTCAAGCTGTGGACATGTTAGGTGTGGGCAGTTGATACATTGACTCTGCTTCTTTTTCTAATTCAGTCAATAGCTACTCTTTGCAGTTTTGTCCATGGTACCATCACAGTGTGCTAGAGCATATGGAGATGTGGAAGCTCATGTGTGAAAACTTCCTTCAGATCAATCTCTCTTGTTTGTGCAGCTACTACAAGATGTCTGAACAACTCCCTGTCTGCACTGATAGTCACTGTCATATCACTGCTGACTTTTGATTTGATCTTCTTACTTAGAGATGCAAATGTCTTGATGTTGAGTTTGTGCAGTGGTTCAAAGAATTCAGTGGTATTTAAATGTAGTCTGTCTTCACAAACTGTTTCATTGCCTTGATTCTGTATCATTCCACAGTAACAAGTTTGGTGGCAACCTCTGGTGGTGCAATAATGTCAGATGCAATGTTGGTGAGTGTTATCAAGTCAGCATTCAAATCAAATGGGTTTGTCATGGAGTCAGTGATTGTGTTAATAATCTTATTTACATCGTTGCATGTGACATGGTGCAGCCTCCTTGTGCTTTCCTTGTGAAATGTCTGAGTCTGCCATATCACACATTACATTCATGGAAGTTGTGATAACTGAGTGGTCATGAGCAGTGATGAACTATTTAGCCAAGGCACCTAGTTTGAAAGTGAAACCTACTATACCCCATTTACTTTACTATCACAGTTTACTGATTGTTCAAGTGGATTATGTCCAGACTTTGCTGAATTTATTTCTAGGCCAAGCTACAGCATGATTTCCTTGACAAACTGCTCAGGAACTTTGAGGACACAATCTGGCAGAAGCTTCATATCAATGATGCACACAGATACCAGCAGGCATAGTTGGTGTGGTCAAAGGCAAAATATTGGTAGCATCACTGTAACCAAGGCAAGATACAGGTCCCAGTTGCTTTCACATTCTGCTCTAATGAACCACATTAGGCTGTTCACCATTTTGATGTATTCATCCCAAAATGCAAATGTTCAGTAAGTTGCTTTTACAAAATTGCAGAATCTGTGCAATGTATGCTGTACGTTCTTGATAGCATCACTGAGCTGGGAAAGTGTTGCTGTTAGACTTGTTGCACTATTGTTTGATACTGCATTTTAACATTCTTGGAGCTTGCTGTTGATGAGGTCTACATCACAATCAATCTCATTGTCTTGTACCCAGTTACAAAATGCCTGCCAACTCAGTCTGGACAGACCCTCCATTACAAGCTTGTGGGCCCTTACTCCACAGTTGTATGATTTGCCTTTAAGTAGATTGCTTGCTGTGTTACCATACACCTGCAAGTCAATGAGGATGTCTTCCAGACAACTCTCTTCATACTTCTTCCAATTACAGCCAGAAATGTCTGTGCTATGTAGAAACCACCCATTCTCAAGACAGGTTTCTGAAATTCCTCCAGACACCTCCACTGAATCTCATTGGCCTTACAATATATACAGTGAAACTCACCAGGATGAAGCCCGATTCTGCAGAATTCTGCAGTAAAGTTACTGCAGGAAACAATGCAGTTTCAATCGGAGTTAATCCCTTGTATCATGAAAGGAAACTGTGACACTGCACTTCATCCTAGTGGGCTTCACTGTAGCCTTGTCAAATGTCAAGGCACTGTAATCTTGGCCGGGTATCCTACACATCTTGCAGAGGTTCTTCATTACAGTGAAAAATAGTACTCAGTTCAGTAGGTGACACTGGCAACATTAGCAGTACCCAATAAATGTTACTGTTGGTACTGTATGGTAGATGAAATCATTACATTAAATGCTGGTACATGCTGAGCAGTCACTATTTCAGACTCAACCTCAAATAGCTCGGTTGGGCAGCATGTTAGAATTAGACATTGCAGATCAAGGTTGGTGGCTTGTCTGCAGCCCTCAACATCAAGTTTACCAGTTACTTTTTACTTTTTCCACAAGATTTGGTGTAGGGCATCTGCCATGAGGATTGTACTCCAGAATGGCTTGGCACATTGCAGGAGTTTTAAATGATCATGTTCGTGGTGGTGGTGCTATTTTCTTTGTTTGAGCCCTGAGCTGTCACTGTGCTTAAACGCCTTCCAGAACTGTGGGAGTCTGATGCTGATATACTGCCATAATGCGGCATAGGTTGTGTGCTTTACATCTAATATTTCCTCATACATATATATTGTTATTGTCAGCAGCAAACTGAACAAACTCCCCATGCTGTATGTTTGATGGCATTATGATATTGTCCCTGGAAACTTTTTCATTCTGATCAATTGCAATAGCTGTGTAAATTCTCTCTAGGCTTCATAACTGACAGTGTGCTAGCTTTTGCACCATTGTTACTACCTGCTTAAAGCCTGTCATATGGCGTATGGACATTGCAAACCCAACATGTTTAGTGAACACTCTGGGAATGGGAAGAGAAGCTCAGCACTCCAAAACATCAACAAATTCAGTTTATTTAAGGACATAAATTGAAAACAAACAGCAGCAGCAGAATAGGCATTGTTTTACTTTCTCAGCATTAGCACAAAATTCACAAGTTCATGAGCAGTTCCAACATGCAAGTTATGCAATTTATATTTGCGGACTTTACTTAACCAAGATACCAACATCACAAGGCAGTTTATGTTTCAGCTTTGCTAGTGGTGCCTTCTCCAGCACGTGTGATACCACTGACATGCATTGCTAAAAGTGAACATTTTAAAGAGACAGTGCAAACCCAGTGTAAAATAGTTATAAGGAATATTTAAAGTGCAACCACAATAAAAGTACACACATACACAAAGATGAACAAAACAAATCTCTAATAAAAATGTTTCTATAAATATGGTTATTTACATAGTTGAGTGGAAGCCAGCAACTTTAATAACTAGCAGATCACTAATAAACAGCAGGATACTAATAACAAATTGATTCAGCAATGCAGGATAAATATGTAACAGAAGCTAACAACACTAATAAATAACAGGTTACTAACAGCAGCAGTAAGTCATCTCAAAATGCAGCAGAATAAATAAGCTTAAATATGCAAAGGTTATACTGTAAGACATTTTAGATTATGCAGGGATACAAAATCATTCAGCCCATGTGGTTTTACTGTGTCTAGTGTTACAATCCAAAATGCTTCTCTTTTTAAGAATCAGGGCCCGATTCTCAAAGCCACCATGATGATGGCGCAATGGGCGTGTGCCAAAAAGAATGTTGCAAGGTGCCCCTACTTAGAGAAAGGTACTGGTGGGAGGTGAT
Organism: Neoceratodus forsteri; assembly: GCA_016271365.2. NCBI lineage: Eukaryota > Metazoa > Chordata > Ceratodontiformes > Ceratodontidae > Neoceratodus > Neoceratodus forsteri. The sequence continues at coordinate 564,863,175 of CM057458.1, forward strand.
TCTCAAAGGCAGCTTGAGTCACGCTGACTGCTTGCCCCAAACAGGGCTTGCAGCATCCCTGTGCCCTGCATTGTGCCCTCTGGATGGCTCTATCCTGTCTATGTCCTTGTGGAGATGGGGTCTCCAGAACTGGACGCAGTACTCAGATGAGGGTCTTACCAACTGTCTGTACAAAGGGATAACAACTTCCTATTTTCTGCTGGTGATGCAGCCCCTACACATCCCAGTATCCCCAACCATCCCTACTGCCTTCTCACATTGATTGCTAACCTTAAGGACATCTGATATGATTACCCCCAGGTCCCTTTCCATTTTTGTTGTTGTTACTACCTTCCCTCCCATTCTGTATTCTTCCCCGGGCTCTTGTTTCCCAGGTGCATTATTTTGCACTTCTTTGGATTGAATCCTAGCTGCCATACTTCTGACCATTTCTCCAACCTTGTCAAGTCCCTTCTCATCCTTTCCACGCCTCATTGTGCATCAACCCTGTTGCAGATCTTTGTGTCATCTACAAAGAGGCATACTTTTCCTTCCAGTCCCTCTGCATTGTCACTTATAAAGACATTAAAAAGGACTGGACCCAGCACTGAACCCTGCAGTACCCCACTAGTAACCCCTCTTTCTTCAGAGTGGGCTCCAATTACAATTACTTTCTGTGTCCTGTTGTCCAGCCAATGTTTTACCCAGGCTACCACCCTGGGACCCACTCGCAGCGTGGTTAATTTGACTATTAATCTTTTGTGTGGGACTGTGCCAAATGCCTTGCTAAAGTCTAGGTAGGCCATGTCCACAGCCCCTCCCTGGTCTATTACTTTGGTCGCTCAGTCAAAGAAATCTATTAGATTCATCTGACATGACCTTCCCACTGTGAACCCATGCTGCCTTGGGTCCTGTGCCCCACTGGCCTCTAGGTACTCAACAATTCTTTCCTTCAGAAGTGACTCCATCACTTGCCCTACCACAGAGGTCAAACTGACAGGTCTGTAGTTTCCTGCCTCTGTCTTGGTCCCACTTTTGTGAAGAGGAATCACATCTGCCTTCCTCCAGTCCTCGGGTACCACACCATCCTCCTATGACTTATTAAAAAGAGTAGCCAGTGTATTCACTAGTTCCCCCTTAATTCTTTTAGAATTCTGGGGTGAATTCCATCAGGCCCCATTGCTTTGTCCACCTTCAGTTTTAGAAGTTCTTGCAGAACCTTTTCTTCTGTGAAAGGACTGGGATCGACCCCCCCCATCAAGAGTGCTTCGGTTAATTGGATTAGGCACGTCCCTCTCCTCTTTTGTGAATACTGAGCAGAAATATTAATTCAGTATCCCTGCTTTTCACTGTCCCCCTCTGCCCACACTGTTCATTCTATTCAGCCTCGCTATCCCTCCTTTGTCTTTCTCGCTCTCTGATGTACCTATAAAGGTTTTATCCCCCTTCTTGAGTTGGCTATCTTTTCCTCAGTTTCGGCATTTGCTATTCCGACTTCCCTCCCTACTTCCTTCTGCCTTAACTGGTACAGCTGTCTGTCCTGCTTCTTCTGTGTTTCCTTATACTTCTGGAATGCTATCTTTTTCTCCCTGACTTTCCCAGCCACCTCTTTTGGGAACCATAGTGGCTTTTTCTTTCATTTTGATTTGTTTATTTGCTTCACACAAATGCTTGTTGCCTCTGTGATGGCAGTTTTGATGATTCCTCATTGTTGCTCACCCTCCTTCTGGCCTGTTTGCTAGTGCTTTTCTGAGGCACTCTCCCATCTTGCCAAAGTCAGCCCTCCTGAAGTCCAATACCCTCACTTTTGTATGGCTTGACTCTGTAGCTGAGTTTAATGTGAACCACACTGTTTGATGGTCACTTGTTCCCAGATGGCAACCTACTTCTAGATCTGAGATCCTGTCACTGTCTCATTTGATAGTATGAGGTCTAATATTGCTACCTCATGAGTAGGTTCCAAAACTAGCTGTCTTGAGGCCTGCCACCTGTAGGGCATCAAGAATGGCCCTGCTCTTGGATGTGGCTACAGCAAATGTGCTCCAGTTAACATCTGGCATATTCAGGTCTCCCATCAACAGTATCTCCCCTTTCCCTGCCATCCTAAGAATGCCTTCTATCATATCCTTGTCCATTCCTTCCCCCTGATATGGGGGTCTATACACAACCCCTGTGCAGATTGTGGTGCCCTTTCCAGTCTCCAAAGTGACCCACAGTGCCACCTCTCCTCCCTGTTTACTCTTTTGTTCAGTTGCTTTTATACCTTCATTTACATAGAGAGCTACTCCTCCCCCTCTTCTCCCCTGCCTGTCTCTTCTGTAGGTTCTGTACCCTGGTATGTTAACATCCCAGTCATGGTTCTCTGTGTACCATGTTTCTGTGACTGCTATGATATCCAGGCATCCCTCTTCCATCAAGGCCACCAGCTCAGGGAGCTTGTTGCCCAGACTACGGGCATTGGTATTCATTACCCTCCATTTCCTGATGACCTTACTCCTTTTTGCCCCATCACTGTCCTTCTTGCCTTTGTCACTTTCCCCATTTATCCCTGGGGAGGGGCTTTAGACAATTAGCACGCATGGGAACCTTCTATGAGGTGCTGCCCAGTAGCTTGTCTCTCCACACCTCACCTCCTGCAAAAAAAAAGAAAATTTGGAAGTTGCTGCAGCTTTCAAATCAGAGAGGAATTATTTTGCAGCACAGCCAGTGTTCAAGAAATCATTCAAGGGTTTAAATCATGTCTCTACTTTGAAGGAACCAGTATCCAATTGAATCCAATCTTGGCCCTCTCAGTATTAATGAATCCCTTTCAAGCCTATGTTTTCAGCACAGCTCAACTAGTTAAGATGGAACACAGTATTTTATTAGCCATTACTTTTGCAAGAAGTGTCAGTGAGTTATAGGCACTCTGTGCAAACCCTAATTGTATGGGTTTTCCATAGGAATAATGTGGTACATAGAGAACATCTGACATTTCTGCCAAAAGCAATTTTTGTATTTTACATGAACCAGTCTATAACATTGCCTGTGTTTTTTTAAATCCTCACTCCAAGGTACTGTAGGTGAAGAGAAACTGAATATCCTGTAAGTGAAAAACCTTGAGTTTATACATGCAAAGGACAAAAAAGTCCAGAACTTACAGCACACCGTTGTTTCTCACTTATGGTTAGGCAGGTAAAAGTATACCAGTAGATACTGTACAAAGACAATGTCTCATTGTAGTCTCTCTTGTATGCAGTTGTTATGAGAAGGCTGACACAGAGCCCCAAGTGGCCCAAGGACACAGTCCACCAGATCTTCATTTGTCACTGTGCCAGCATTAAGGGTTACACCCCTACTGGAAGTGTGTAAGGCAGGTACCTGGGCCACAGTGCACACTCTTACTTCTCACTACTGTCTGGATATCCAGTCAAGAAGAGATGCCTGGTTTGGTACTTCTGTGCTTTAGAACCTTTTCCCCAAATAGGTTCTAGACCCTGCTTCCACAGGTACTATGTGGAATCTGCAGTTTTTATGAAATCACTAATACACTCAAGAAAGCATTGGGGCCAGATGGGGTGCACCCCAGTGTTCTAAAGGAACTAAGAGAGGTGGTGGCTGAACCTCTGGCAAGCCTGTTTAGCTGATCGCTGGAAACAGGGGTGGTACCCAAAGACTGGAGGACAGCAGATGTAGTCCCCTTATACAAAAGCGGGAACAAAGAGGAAGTGGAGAACTACAGACCAGTCAGCCTGACCTCAGTAGTGGGGAAGATCATGGAAGCATTACTGAAGGAGAGATTGGTGGAACATCTGGTTGCCAATGGACTACAGGACCCAAGGCAGCATGGCTTCACCAGGGGGAGGTCAAGCCATAAAAGCCTCATTGAATTTTTCGGCTGGGTGACAAGGGAGGTGAATCATCGGAGGGCAGCAGATGTGGCCCATCTGGACTTCAGCAAGACCTTTCACACTGTGCTGAATAGAAGGCTATTAAGCAAACTGGTGAATATGGGAGTAGGCAGGACTGTGGTGTGGTGGGTAGGTAATTGGCTGGGCAGCAAGAAAGAGAGGGTCATGGTAAATGGCTGTCACTCCACAGAGGGAAGTGACTAGTGGGGTGCCACAGGGATCAGCGCTGGGACTGGTCCTTTTCAACGTCTTCATCAGTGACATTGCCCAGGACCTAGAAGGCAGAATTTCCCTGTTCACTGATGACATGAAGCTTTGTAACACAGTGGACATGCCAGAGGGTGTAGACAGAATAAGGAGGTACCTGCAGAAGCTTGAAGAATGGTCAAGTGTTTGGCAATTGAAATTCAATGCAAAGAAGTGCAAGATAATGCATATGGGGCATAAAAGCCTTGGAACAACATTCCAGTTGGGGGTGAGGATATAGCATGCACCAAGCAGGAAAGGGATCTTGGGGTTATCATCTCGGATGACCTCAAGGTAGGGAAACAGTGCAACAAAGCAACAGGTAAACCAAATAGGATGCTGGGTGCATAGGCAGGGGCATCACCAGCCGGAAAAGGGAGGTCATAATTCCATTATATAAGACACCAGTGAGGCCCCAGCAGGAGTACAGTGTACAGCTCTGGAGACCTTACCTACATAAGGACATAGACAGGGTAGAGAAGGTTCAGAGGATGGCAACAAAGATGGTAAAGGAATTGCATCACAAGTCCTAAGAGGACAGGCTGAAGGACTTGAATATGTACTCCCTGGAGGAGAGGAGGGAAAGGGGATATGATAGAGACATACAAGTACCTTACAGGGAGGAACAGGGTGCAGGAATACACTATTTTCCAGCAAAAAAGATGTTCCAGGACTAGAGGGCATGGGATGAAGTTGGAGGGAGGGCAATTCAGGAGAAACGTGAGGAAGAATTTCTTCACAGAAAGGGTGGTGGACCTGTGTAACACCCTGCCAGTGGAACTGGTGTGGGGGCTGAAACAATTATGGGATTTGAGAATGCATGGGATTGACATAAGGGAATTCTGGAGGTCAGGGTTAAGGGGCAACAGACTTCTAGAAAAGCAAGGTGACCTTACAAGCTCAAATGGGCAGACTGGGTGGGCCATAGGCTCTTATCTGCCAACAGTGTCTATGTATCTATGTATCTTGTTGCTAGAAGAAGAAACTTAGTGTAGTAATGTTTTTTCTTGTAGATGGTATAACAGGAATTCATATAAACCCTCACTACCTTTTCTTCTAAAACCTGAAATAAAAGGTCTTACAAAATGTGTTTATTACTTGAGCATTTCACATTTTAAACTTTACAGTTATACAATTTTCATGTGTTAGTTCTCAATTTTAACTACGGTACATTACAGTTTTTAGGAATACATAGCTTAGATTTGTTAGGTGCTCACTACTCTGTTCTGATCTTCAGCTATAAATCTGCCATTATAATAACTGGGGGAGTTTGAACACAATGCTTAGTTTGTCATTTATGATTCTAAAGTTCTATCTCTGGAATAACAACTCAGGGTTGAGATGATGCAATTTGCATGACTCAAAAATACACCCTCTAGAAGAAACATTATTACTACACTGAGCATTTTTTCCTTCTAGCCCAAACATATTGCCCTCACAAGGCAGCCTTATTGGCACAAGCCATCCCTTGCTTTTTATATTTCTGAGTATTTATTTCCCAAATAGCCAGGGATTGTGATAAATACTCAGTATTCTGTACTGAATATCCCATCATTTATGGTACTCCAGAATTAATAATCAGACCTTGCACATTCCTACTTTTGAATGTACAGATATAGATATAAATGTAGCTATAGATACATATATATATATATATAGAGAGAGAGAGAGAGAGAGAGAGAGAGAGAGAGAGAGATAGATAGATAGATAGATAGATAGATAGATTGATTTGTTGCGGTGTTCCTTTCATTTAGTACTGCAGTCAAGATGTGTGTGTGTGTGGGTGGGGGTTATTTTGCTGGATGACTATATGTAAGGATTTCTCTGAAATGGTGCCCAGTGGCAGGAAATGTTGTGAGATCTGCACTACTGTCATAACATTCTCGGTGTTGACTAATCATAGTGTTTGGAAACACTAGAAACAAGTGATATTTCTGTCTGTTTTTTCCAGTTCTTCATTGAAGATCCTGATTGACATGAGTAGACAAGAAGGAACCTAACACTGGGTACCATTATATGTATTGCAATTTTGAATGAAGCAGGCACTAAACTTTGCCACAGTTAGCTGCTGTCACTATTGCCACCATGTGGGATTCAGTAGTGATGCTCCATTTCCAAATCAAGCAGCATCCTGTCTGTCTCTGGCACTGGTTCCTGCTCCTGCGGGTGATACAGTTGGAGGTAAGGAAGTAGTGTGACCATCTGTAAAGACTTCTCACTGCTGGTCCTGGCTTCTGCCTAATTGGGGTGGAGGACTATATAGGGGTTGGGACCTTTACAGAGCTTACATTATACAGATTGTTGAGTGCAATGACAGCAATATAAAATGTTATAAGGTCCCTAGGATACAACATTTTATATTGCTGTACAACACATTGAGGCATGATTATGGTAATGATTATGTAATGAAAACAACTCATTGTGCCTGATTAGTCAGCCTGGGGCTTTAGCCATGTATATGTCTTACACTATACATGGGGCTAAAGTCCCAGCTGATCTGTTCTGACTTAATCACATCACATACATGTAGATCATGAGTCCCAACATTCAGTTTGATCCTGATGCACTTTTTCTTCGCTAAAACAAAAACAAATAAAAAAATATGTGAATATTACACAACCTTTCTCTGGTCACACAACTCCACTTTCTCATCCCTTCAGTCACTGTTTCTGCCCCACTGCTGAGAAAAATCCAACTTCACTTATATTGGCAACTGTCCAACCTTCTGTCCCCATGCTCATACAGTAACTTTAATTTTTTTGTCCCCTCTGTTCAGGGTCCACATCACTCTCTTTTTGTACGTTTTGAGAAAAACAAAACCACACTTATGCTGGCATCTGCTCAGAACTTAATCCCTGATCTCTTTAATCTATTTTGTTCATCCTGCTGCTACTGATGATCTCCTTCTGGCTCACTCCTTTATAATACTCAGAACATTCAAAATGAGCATACTAGAGAGGTTGGCTGCAGATAAAGCAGTAAAAGGGATCTTTATCAGGATGCTAGGATACAATTACTATCCAAATTATTTGATTTATGCATTATCTTGTTAAGGGACCAATCACTCTTGTCCTTGACATGTAGGCACCACATCTTGATTGGCTTGACTGCCAACACTCAATCCCAACTATGGGGACTCTGAATTTCAGTCCCTCCCTCACTGAGGAGAGGACCAACTGTGGCTGACACTGCCCAGTGATTTGATTCTAAGAGCAGGCTCATAGATTTTGGGACAAACACAAAAATAGCAGCTCAGTCCTTGCTCAACATAGCTTTTTCATTAGGGCTGCTACCCTTTTATGGGATACAGCAGTTAAAACAGCATAAAACAAAAGTTTGTGAATGAGCAAGGGTTGAGCTACTTATTATGTGTTTGTTTTATGCTTGAGAGATGTATGGCTCTCTCATTAGCAGGGACACTGGAAAATTGCTGGAGCAATTTTTCCACAATTTCTGCAGTTTTCACTCTTCTCTGCACAAAATCCGCAATTTCTTACATTAATAGAATTTTTGGCTGAAATTGTATAAAATATTTAAATTCTCAAGGAAATCTACTCAGATATGCTAACAATTTAGTACACAGACTTGGATTTGACCAAAAGAGTACAGTATGAAGTGAGAACGGGTCAAATGTGACTCTGCTTTCATGTGATTAGCTTCCCTGCTTTGGTTTCAAAATCCTCTGGTCATGCATATGTAGACTTGAACACTTAAATTCTGTGTTAAAGCAGACTATCAGAGAGCTTTTTCCTGACACAGAGACAGAAACAATAGATGTGAGAAGAGGTGCAAAGTGCCCCATTCACCTAAATGAAGCATTGACCACAATGCTTGTTTTTGAATGGTAGGGTAAATTTTCCATGTATAAATACTTTCAAGTCTGAAAGGAATCTGATTCAAATGTGTCAGGAGTTTGAATGGCCCTGCTGATTTTAAATTTGAATGTGCTTCTGAGGGGGCTGGTGGCAGTGATTCCTTACACGTCAATCGGCCACAACTGCATACTCACATACAAAGCCTACAAAAAGCAAACATTTCTGAAAACATGCTGAACAGGTTAGGTATAGTTAAACAGTTACCTTCAAATAGACAAAATAATTGCAACCCAAGTAAAATCACTGCAAACCAAGTAGAACAAAAGTATAATGTATTGAAAACTATTGTATGATGTAATGAAAAGCTACTGGTATGATTTGATACTTTTATCATGTGATTTTAAAATGTACTTACGGTGCTGATTAAGAACAGTAATTATTTTAACAAAATAAACATTTTTCTTACTAGACCTTTATTAGGCACAGCAGTTATCTGTTTATTTTTTTCTTGCACCAAAGCAAGTAGTTTAAACTGTAGCACCCCTTTTAGTCGACACCCCGATGGCGAAACAAGGAAAAGAACCATTATGGTGACATTCGCGGCAATGGTCCATTTTCCTTGTTTCACCTTCCCCCAGTGTTCCACCCCCTCTCTGGACCAACTCTGACCAGGAGTTGAAATCTTAGAGTCCGGGGGTGCAGGGGGCACAGCCCCCCACAGAAAACCATGAGCCCAGAGGCGGCACAATACCTGCGTCGGTATTGTGCCATTGCTGTGGGGGAGGTCGGCATTTTCGCTGACAGGAAAACTTGGTACTTCTGTTTAAACAGACTTCATTATTTAACATCTAGAAACTGGCAAAATACATTGTTTCAGGATGTATTTAGTACAGACTAACTGTAAATTACTGAATAAAATCTAGTTAGCACTGAATGATTTAGATGTCTTGATTTTTAGAAGCTATGCTACATAATGATTAATTTGCAGTGCATTTCAAATACACCCACCTTTCTTCATGTTAAAAGCATTTACAAGTGGCAATGCATTTATCTAACAATTTATGTGATCAATACATGCTGCAGCAAACAATAAAATAATTATTAGGGGGCAGTGGGGATGTATAATGAACCCCTCAATTTTCCCACAATTTCTGTTAAAAAGTCCCCACATTTTTGGATAAAATTTTCCGCAGTTTTCCAGTGGCCCTGCTCATTAGTTGGCTTTTCATTGTTGTATGCCATAAAGTGGCAGCACCACTAATGGAAAAGTAATTTTAAATGCTGTGAATGAGCAAGGGCTGAGCTGCTAATTTTGTATTTGATTTATGATTGGAAGATGTATGGCTCTTTCATTAGCTGTCTCCTCACTAGTTGATACTGCAAACACAAACAGGACAATGCCCCCCAGAAGCTTGTGCCATGCATTAAAAACCTTAACCTGCTAATTAAACACATCTGGCACCAGGCACTGCAGCTGTAGAAAAAGGCTTTATAAATAATCACATACCATAGCCAACAGGATCTTACATAGTCCATGAATGTTTGATGCCAGAATGCAATGCTTTCTGAAGGTGCTATAGCTAGTTCTGCTCTACCTACTTTTAAAGAACTTCCTTGAATCTGCAAGCCTGTGTTTTCTGTAGGAGCTGTATTGCTAATACTGGTTCACATTCTGTTTCAGTTCCATCAGTACTGGCCTTTAAAAAGATTTACTAGGTGTTTTTCTTTATAATCTGGTGGGCAGTACCATTTTAGAACAGTATGATGTATTGTATGTCCTTGTTACACAACTTACATTGTTTTCACAATACATTCATGTTCTACTCTGGAATTTTGTGGCCCAAAGGGGACATAAACTACATAATAGAGGTCTAAAATGGCACTTTCCAGCGGTGTGATAGTCAGAAACACCCACTGTGTTTACTAAAAGATCAGTAAAGATGGAACAATATCAGAAATTGATCAACTATATGAAAAAAAAGCATCTCTTTCAAAAAATCACTTACGGATTCAGTGCAGTAATCCTTTAAGGGCTAAATTCCTTGATGTGACAGTGCTCCACAAATCTTTTACAGGAGTCACCATTACAAACATACTAGGAGAGACAGTACAAAATACATAAAGTTAAATGCAATGATTTAAATAATTTCAATATATAAATAACACACTATCATCACTAATAATTTAATTAATTTTTGGCTGAAGCCATAGACTATAAATAAGCATCTATATATTATTACCCTACACCCACACACCTTAAAAAAGGTAAAAATAGATTAAAAACTGCTTTGGATTTGACTTTAATTCATCATACCTACCTCATATATTAATCTCATGTTAAAGTTAATGTAGAAGCCAAATTCCAATATTTCTATATATGGGGATTTTATGATATCACACATAGATGTTTTTTCCAAAAAAGGTTTTAAAGTTAAACCATAAGATCTTTTAAAAAGTATGCATATTAATCCCTGACAGAAGCATCCATAATTGTTCAGTTTTTACATTATATACACATTTGCTACAGGGGTTATGTATATACTAAATCCCAATACTGAACCCAAACCCAACTGCACAATTTTAGTAAGAGAGTCAGAAATACAGAACTCATCTATGTCTTGTAGAGAATCTCATAGAAATCATTTAGCTAAATCATTACAAAAATTACTAGAAAAAAACTATTTTAAGAAGGGTGTGATAGGGTTGAATAATGCCCTGCCTTATTTGTTATGCAGAAAGAGTTTAAGCACAAGGATCTGTTCTTTCTGCTCCTTTTCTGTCTCTTTGTCTGGTTGTGCAGGCAAATTTTCTTGTGAGACCAAGGAACTGATCACTCCAACTGTTTCACAGTTCTCCACCTCTCACTATTTCTCTGCCTTCCTTTACTACAGTATTTCTGTCATTTCTTCCCCCTTGCATATCTGCAGGTATAAAATATATGTGAATCTTTATGTGGAGATATCACTGATACTGGGATCCCTTTGTTTAAAACTGCATATATTTATACTGTTGAAATGATTGCAAAATTGGAATTCGGGGGTTACCTGAGATGCTGGATTGAAAAATATTTCAGAGCTGTCAAAAAGAGCTCAGTTTTGGGTCACAGAGTTCTTTTGCTCCACCTGCTGAAACTGACAAGAACACGGTGTGAGAAACAGAATATTCTCTTAATGAGTGCCCTGCAAAGACTTGTTATAAAAAGTGCTGCAATGTTTTGCAATAGGGTGAGACAGAGACTGAGTGACTTAGATTAAAAATTGAAAAGAAAAACTCTGAAGAAGGACTCTGCTTTCTATGTTTGTAATGCCATTGTAAGTAGCTATACTGAACAATTTTAATTTTTTTTATTTTGCTGTTAATAATTGAACACTACTTGTGAATTTTGAAACTGCTCCTGGTTTTCCTATGCTTCCTTGACAACAAAGGGAAATATCTCAAATGTCTCATTGAGTTCTAGGGGTTCTGTGGCACATAGTTTAAATATCCCCTATACCTCCCTCCTTAATAGTAAATTATCTAAAATCTCCCCCTCTTGGGTCTATTCTTGTTTTTTCTGTTCCTTGAAATTTGTGGATGCGCATACTAAAACAGTAGCTCAGGGGATGCGTTCACATATTAGGAACTCCATGAACATCATAAATACGTTAAAAGATCTGTATGTGGAAGTCACCTAGTATCTAGTTGCCATGGTCATGAAGTATCTCTACATGAACATCCCTCATGAATGGGGGCCTGGCTGCTTTGACCAGAGCTTTGAAAGAAGAAACATCATATAGTGAACAATTCATTGATTTTTGCTTTGATTTCATGAACTGAGAAAGTAATAAAAAGTAAAGTCTTCATATTTGATGATTTACCTGCCCACTGGCTGGGGACTGCACCTTAATTAAAGGAACCTAGTTCAGGCAGTTAACCTTAAACAAAAGAAACCATTTCAGGCAGGTACATTTTGGAATATAGGCCTAGTTGATGGGTGGTCTATCTTGATGACTGGTTGCTGGGTAACTTCTCAACAGTACCCTGATGTGAACACCAACAGACCCCCACTCCAACTGAAGATAAATAAGTACAGTAAATGGCCATTTCCATCAGAAAGAATATTACATTTTTTAAATCTGCCATGTCGGAGGGGAGATTGTGCATTGAATTCTCTGTAACTGCTGTATGCCAGAAAGTGGTAGCGCCCCAGATGAAAAAGACTTTACAGCTTGTGAATGAACAAAGGTTGAGCTGCTAATTGTGTGGTTGTTTTATGTTAGGAAATGTAGGGCTTTCTCATTAACTATCTCCTCACTAGTTATCTGCCCAATGGTTGGGGACTGCACCCAATTAGAGGAAACTATGTCAGGCAATGTATCTTATATAAAAGAAGCCATTTCAGGCAGCTATATTGTAGACTAGTGACTTAGCTGATGGGTTGTCTATCTTGATGATTGGTAGCTGGGCAACATCACAACAGACCCTGATGTATCTGATGTAAATACCAGAAGACCCCAACTCCTATTAGAGATAAAATAAGGAAGTGGCCAATTCAGGCCAAAAGAACAGTATATTCATAAAATTTGCCATGTAGTGGGGGGCTGTGTGCACTGAATTCTCTGTTATAATTGTTGTTTGCCATAAAGCAGAAGCACCCTTAATGAAAAGGCCATTTAAAGTCTGTGGAAGAGCAAAAGTTGAGCTGCTAATTTTGTGTTTGTTTAATGCTTGGTAGACAAATGGCTCTCTCATTAGCTGGTTCCTCACTAGTTTCCTACCTTCTGGTTGAAGACAGCATCTTTATTAAAGGATGTCAATTCAGACAGTGCACAATATATGAAATAAACCATTTCAGGCAACTATATTATAGAATAGAGGCCTAACTGATGGGGGTCTACAGTACCTTGATGATTGGTAGTTGAACAACTTCATAACAGGGCCCTGATGTGAACATCAAAAAAAAACACATTCCTATTAGAGATAATTAAACAGCCATTCAGGCAGAAATAATATTACATTTTTAAAATGGGCCATGTGAGAGGAGTGTGTTCACTGAATTCTCTTTTTTTAATCATAGATTTGGGGCTCTGTCTGCCCAGACAATGTGCAGCCACAACCTCTTTTTACTGCAGCCATTCAGTGCTGATTGCAGACTGCATATACAGTATATTGACACAAATCTGCTACTGGAGAGACCTAGTGTGATAATCGGGATAAACATAAAGTGTGTTTGTTTCTCAGGACTATGCCTTTGTTACAATGCTTATATATGCTACTGTTGCTATCCCAAATATAAAGACAGTTCATAAAGTCTAATTTATGGAAACATGTATAGAAAGTTAATATTTAAAAAAATCTAAAGTGGGTAACATGGTGTCTTAGTTGTAACATTTTTGGGTTTTGTAAATAAACACATTTTTATGGTTGCATGAGTGGAGCCATGCTGATATATTGCTATGATGTAGGAGAGAGAGAAGGGACTGTGGTAGCACATGACTGGATACCTAGATTGTCTTCTTCCACTGAGTGTGTTGGCTGGAATTGAACCACATCTCTCTGCCTCCTCTCTATTTTATGGCAGTTGTGTTCTCTTGTCTGCTCCTTCCACCCATGGCAGCACTATACAGCACTATTTCCTTCCTTCTAACTTGAAATAACACAGCTTGGTGCTGGGAGGAAGCAGACGTTGTTAGTTTTGTCATCTGGATGTGTGACAATCTTTTTCTAACAGAAAATAAAGATACTGTTCTACTTGATGGCAGAATTAGTATAGTGTTTAAAAATAGTTATTTCTTCTCAACCACATTACCAGATCATTCTCTGGCTATTCAAAAGTGCTCCTTTTTTTAAAATGTGATCATTCATTCAAACATACTGTTGTACTGTGCAAGTAAAATGTAAAACATCATACAACAGAGTTCTATTTTTAGATAGCTATCCAAATTTCATTGACTTGCAGCTGTTAAAAAGAAAATTCCATGTGCTCATACAGTGAGTTAATTAATGGACTGGCTGTCAGCTTCTTTTTGCACTAAGTGTTTTAGCCACAGTTCAGTTCATAATTATGCTTAGGGTTGGACTATCTATGATCATGGTTGACGAATTGTGTGATTTTTATTATGTGGAAAAAAATTAAAGAAACTGCACTTTAACTTAATGCTTATTTAACTCTTGCCAGCATATAACCACTACTGAGGGCACATGAAAGGGAGTAGTGTGAATTCTTGTCAATTTCACTTGCACTCTTCTGCAGAGTGTAGTATAAAATATGCTTAAAAAATAGGGGCAATGTCGATGCTTGTCTTATACGGGCAGAGTCGGGCCTGTATATTAAGGTTGAGAAGGCACTGTAATGTTAAACCTCATTTTTTGCACCTTAATAACTTTGCCCCCTTTCAACCAATATACATGAAATGTGAAAAGCACAGTGCCTGTGTCAGGATCTCATGATTCTGCATATTTCATGTAGACCAGTTCACAGGAGGAAAAGTTACAGAGATGCAAAAAACATAGCATTCTCAATTTTTAAGGCTTTTATTTGCTCTCCAATGACAGAAAAAATATAAAGATTTGAAACCTGAAACTTTCAGATTTGATAGAATTCTGCCCAAGGAACTTGCTTTTGTTTTTTTTATTTCTCACAGATTAGTACTTTTTAAATTATTATAAGGGCACAGTAGCACCTCTATAGTTAGGGTTGAGTAGCATGTTTTATGTTAGTCCTCAAATTTTGCACTTTAATGACTCTGCAACCAATCAATGATTTTGCTAAACATTTGGTATGTACTGTCCTATGGGGTAGATCTCTTGATGTGTCAAGTTTCTTTCCATTTGGATGAGTGGATTTTGAGTTTCGGACAATGGCAAAAATCATAAAGTCACAACTTTCTGCAGTTTTTTCCTCATAGTCTTGTGTCTAGATGGTGTGGAATTTTTGTGTGAATTTTATGATAGAAACAGCTTGGGTAACAGAACAGGCATGTTTTATTTTGTGAACAAATATTGCTCTGTTGCAAAGTCATTCAATTTTGAATTTCTCGTTTTTTAAATGTGAAGATCACTTTCAGGATAGAGGGAGGCAGTTAGACAAAGGATTTAATCTCATGAAAAAGGATTCTGTCTTGCGAGACTTGTTCCTTTTTCCTGAGAATAAAATACTTTTTCGTGATGGAAAAATCCTTTTTTGCCAGCCGCCGTCTTGTTTTTTTTTCACGAACTAAACAACATGAAAAATACATAAAAATATTGTCATTCCACAAATCACACACCAGAACCTAGCCCTGTTTAGCTAGATTATGGTGCTTGTTTTTCACAATTAGTGCCAGAAATACTTTTTCTGGGCATCTGAAATCCTGGGTGCCCAGTTTAGCAAAATGAGCCTTCTGCCATGTTTTCTCTCTCTATATGCAATCATGATTGGAATGATCTCAAGAGTATTAAGTTAAATTTGTTACTCCAACCCGTATCTTCTCTTATATATATAAGTCCTGTGATATACAATGACTGTGTAAATAGTTCACTATATCAACACCAAGTAAGAAGCTTCACCTTATTTAATATGTCAGTCACCATCCGTACCCTACCCCTCTCCCCCACACACAAGGCTGAAGATAGGCAAAATTACCTAGCCCTCCTATCCTGGTGAACAAAAACTAAAAAAACAATAATAATAATAAGCTGAGAGAATGCGTCATGCAAGCAGTAATGCATCTCCGACCAGTAATGTTTATTTGCTGTTGTTCTTGTTAATGGAATGATAGCGTCTTTGAAATGAAGCTAAATATATGGACAGCCTCTGATGGAAGGAAGTGAGTTGCAAACCATTAAGTCAGAATCGAGCAAATGGATTGAAAATAAGTGAAGCTGTTATGGGGATCTACAGTGAGTGCGCCATTCCTGATTTCTCTTTATGTTGCAAGAGATCAAGTGGTCTGCTTCTCCTTATCTGTCATAGGAACTGTTTGATTCAAATGTGCTGATCCTGATAATGTGGCTATAAGCTATGGTTTTAAATACATATGTTTAAGTTTTGTATATGTGTACGTCACAGCTGAACTGTAGGTGTATCCAACTGGTTAATAAGAGGTCAGAAGATATGGACCTCACTGTTAAGGGAGGTAATAGGTAAAGTAAGTTGTTTGTGGGGATTTAAACAGCACAGTAAGCATGAAACCATGCTTCATAAAGCTTCTGGAGCAAAGCAGTAGGGTATGTGATTGACTTATCATGAGGGATGGTTCTTTTTCCTGTACTGGGTTGGTCATGAAATGGTTTTGCATGTCATTGCCCCCAGTCCCTTCTCTAAAATATAATCCAGCATCAAGATGTTCGGCCCCGTGTCAGATTCCACCCCACAGCCCTTGTTTTATTACTTAACCAACATCGGGCAGCATGTAGAGGTCCCCCATTCCAAGCATTGTGGAATACTGGGGAGCCCACTCCCAGTATCCCAAAATACTTCTTTATTTAATTCCTGTAATAAGAAGTCTTGTGATGTCTTTTTATTTTTCACCTCAGAAAAAAAATGGTCCCTCTTCATCCCTGCTGTCCCCTCCCTCATCCCAGCTCTCATGTTCTGTGGACTGGGACACATCTACACTCTTCAAAGCTGAACTGCGAACTGAGGCATAAAGGTAAGTGCCATATAATGTCTGTGAATGACATTTTGAACTTATGTTCATACTGTAACTTTGCAATTTTTTGAAATTTTCACCTGATTATTAACATGGCCTATTGGGACCCCACCTAGTGAACACTGTCACTGCCATTTCATTAATCAAGCCCAGAAGGTGGTTTTGCTGTCACTGTGCAAAATCATCTTTGGGACTGAATAATGAAATGTTACCACCAGTGTTCATGATGTGACATCCCAAAAAGGCCATGATGGAAATTTGGTGAAAAAATTCCTAAAAATGGGTGTGTTACATGCATTTCTTTAAAATTTTCTATGCAAACACGTAACTTTGGTAATTTTCAATATTTTAAGTCTGAATTTTCAACATAGCCATTTTTATACTATTTGATAAACAGTAAAGCTATAATTTTTCACATCCTGTCTGAAATGTGTTTTTACACCTGTGGCATGGAATGGCAATCTGACACTGATCTGAACATTTTCAGCTATGGGGTTTATGAGGTGGGGTCATAAGAAGACTATGTCTGGGCCAAAATATGAAAAAATACCAAAGTTATGACCATGCATTGCAATTTCACTACACCCACTTGTAACTACAGAAATGTTACATATTTTTAACCAGATTTTCCACATAGCTGCCTTATTACCCCACCACATGTATGTCACAGTGGTAATTTTTCACATCCTGGCCAAAATATGTTTTCATACCTGTAGCCCAGAATAGCATTGGAGTTGCACAAAATTAAATTTTGGTGGGGATTCGAAAATTTTCTGTACCAGGTACATGAGGTGGGGCAATGGAAATGGGGGGAATGTTGTTTAACCAGGAGGAGCACACTAAGCTGAAGCTTGTTTCCAGATGTGACCTGGGAGCACAAGGAAGTTAAGTGATTTGCTCAGGATCACACAGTATGCACCTAGACAGCTGTGGGATTCAAACCCAGGTCTCCAGATCTGCAGCTCAGAGCCTTAATCCACTGCACTATACTGCCTCCTATAATAAGAATGCTATGCTGACAATTTGGTCACTGTTGTCCTATAAATGGAAGTGCAGGGCCCGGAAGGCCCTGTGCTTCCACTGCTACATACATATATACATCTATGGAGGGATGGGAGTGCAGGGTCCAAAGGATCCTTCACTCCCACAGTAGAAAAAGAATACTATTATAGCATCTCAAAAAGTAAGGAAATAAATTGCAAAAAACTTTGTTAGTGATCCAGTTAGGATTAAAGTGACAAAAGTTGGAAAATGAGGCATTAGGGTTTCCCTAACACCCACCCTCAAAACCAGGCAGGTGAGCATGTGTGGGGTGTGCCTTGGGCATCTTAAGCCTAACACCCCATTCTCATCAAGTGTTCACATCTGACCTTATTTATAGATGGAATGGGGTGAACATTAGGCTTCAGAAGCACAAGGCAGACCACACACCTGTTCTCCTGCTTGGTTTGGGAGGGTGGGGTGTTACTGGAAACCCTAATGCCTCATTTCTCCGCTTTTGCTTTGACCCTAACTGAAGCATTAACAAAGTTTTTGCAACTTAGTTAAGTTAAAAGTGTTGTTTGTGAGATGCGTAGCATAAAAATCAATGTTCTATGAATAGCTGTTTTTCTATTACAGCGGTTTTGCACTATATGACACAGCTGTCTTAACAAATGACAGCTGTGTCATAGTAAAACCTGCTGCTGTTGTGATTCATACATGTCAGGGATGAGGCTACTGTCATTACAGTACTGCCATACTGACTGTGCTGCCAATTGAATTAACTGTTATCTGCACACCCTGGGCCCCAATCCCCAGTGGCATTGTATTCATTCATTCTTTGTCTGATCTTTTACATTCTGTTTAATCTGACACTGGGATGCCCACTCCTGGTGTCAGCTGCTCCCCCCATGCAGCTTCTTGTTCCATTAACTGTGCTGACATCATGTCAACAATTTAAAGCCCACTCTCCCAGCAGTGGGGGATGCTGGGGACCCTTCCCCCAGTGTCCTGAAATAGACATATTCATTATTTCAATAAATAGATACCTGCAAAAAAGAAAACCATCCCCCAATGTCAGGCAACAACAGTAGCTTGCACTATACAGCACAGCTGTTTTAGTAAATGGCAGCTGTGTTGCATAGTGCAAAACCCCATAGGTTGCACTATATCACACAGCTGTCTTAACAAACAACAGCTGTGTCATAAAGTGCAAAATCCCTGCTGTGTCTTGACTCCTGCATGTCAGAGACAGGGCTACTATCATTTCAGCCCCACCATCCTGACTGTGCTGCCCCTTGAATTAACTGTTATTTGCATACTGGGGGCCCCAATCCCCGGTGGCAGTGTATTCATTCATTTATTTTTTAAGTTTATATTTTGTTTAATCTGACACTGGGATGCCCACCCCAGGTGTCAGATGCCCCCCCAATGTGGATCCTTGTTCCATTAATTGTGTCTGACATCAGGGGGCCCATTCCCCATTTTGGCATTTTAAAGCCCCCTCCAGCAGTGAGGGACACTGGGGAGCAGTGCAGGCAATTCAACTTACATTAGTTGAGGATGGTACAGGATTAAGTAACAACAGACAAAAGAAATTTATTTATTTATTTATTTATTTGGTTTTTGTTTACCGGGTAAATACACTAGACAACAATGTTGCCTATATTCAGGCATGACCCAGGAGAGTACAGACAGGGGAGACCAGAGTCAACATTAAAGAGTATTTCATGATTCAGCATGAGGTGAGAACAAACATTTGAACAGTATACAGCCAGGTACAGTCATTATCAGTAACAACAAAGAGAAACAGATAACATTACATTAATTATTTTCATCTGATGATACATCAATGACTAAATTGAAATGACAAACAGCAAACAAAACTTAAATGAAGTAGCATTATAACAATAGGATTTCTGCTGGATGTGGAAACTTTCAGATTTTGGAGACCAGTAGAAATCAGTAAGTGCCATAGGGAGGAGAAAATGCTAGGAGAAAGCTCAAGTTACAGCACAAGAGCAGCAGTCAGATTCTAATAGGTGTGCCGAAGACTCAGTTTAAAGGCCTTGTGGGATTTAGAAGCTTGATGTGGAGGGAATGGAGTTCCAGAAGTGGGGGCAGATATGGCAAAGGATCATTCTCCTTTGTGAGATATCTGGGAATTTCAAGTTGGGTTTGAGCAGATGCCCTGAGGAGGTATGCTTGGGAGGGCTGAGTTAATAGTTCAGGAAAGTATTTGGGGACCCCGTTCTGATCATATTATCAATTGTACAGCATGCAGAATAGTGTCTGAGCGAGTCTGGGGAGAGCCAATTTAGTTTTGAGTAGAGCAGGTAATGATGGGTAAGTCTGTGAGCAGAGAGAGAAAATCTGCATATACTGTTATAGCAGGTGCTCCATTTCTGGAGTGCTCCTTTGCTAGCTTTAGGTAAACCTGAGAGCAATATGTTAGAGCAGGGAGGAGAAATCCTTGTGCAATAGCAAGCCAGGCAGCATCATTGAGGGAGGACCTAATTTTAAAGGCAAGACCAAGTTTTGAGTAAACTGTCTTACATGTAGCCAACAATGTGGAGGTTAAAGTCAAGAGATGGATCTCGGTGACTCTAGATACCTGAAGGGAGTAGCAATTCAAGAGAGTCATCTAGAGGATGTATCAATAAGTCTGGAGTAAGAGATCTGATTCTTGACGGGGGGCCAAAAAGCATAGTTACAGTTTTCTTAGCATTCATTAGGAGCCTGTTCTGTAGTAACCACTCCTACAAGCAGTTGAAGTCTGCTTGAAGATGTGCTCTTACTGATAAGGGATCTTTACCACTGGAGAGAAGCACCATGTCATCGGCATAAAGGATTAACGAGGAGGAGCAGGGAAGGGAGGGCAAGTTGTTAATGAAAAGGGGAGAAAAGTAGTGGGCCAAGAATAGATCCTTGGGGGACTCCAACAGAGGTAGGGGAAAGATTTGAGATGGCGGATTCAATTTGGACAAATTGCAACCTCTCTGAGAGGTAGCTATCGAACCAGGAGATGGACGACAGGTCAAAGCCAAGGCGGGACAGTTTGAAAAGTAGCAGAGAGTGATTCACAAGGTCAAATGCCTTTGTGAGATCGATAAATATAGCCTCAGTGAGCAGGCTCTTATCCATAGCTGTAAGGACTGCATTTGTCAGCTGAAGTAGAGCAGTTGTGGTGCTGTGTCCTGTTTGGGATCCATGCTGGGTAGGGGATATAAGGTTGTTAAGGTGCAGGTAAGTTGTGACCCGAGTAGCGATGGCCTTCTCAAGAACTTTATTTAAGGTAGAGAGAATGGCAATTGGTCTATAGTTTGACATATTTTTGGTATCCCCTTTTTTGTGAACAGGGACAACACGAGTGGTTTTCCACAATGTCTGTACCGTTTGGGTTATTATGGAAAGATTAAAGATTCTTGCAATAGGAACAGCAAGGGCAGAGGCTGCCTGCCTCAAGAAGCTTGGCAGTAGCCCATCCGGGCCAGCAGATCCATAGGTGGATACTGATTTGAGGAGATGCAGCACCCGGTGGAGAGACTAATGTGAGGCAAAAGGGGTTTCATGCGAAGTTGCACCTCAGGAGGAGGTGAAAGAGGTTGATTGAATTTCTCAGTGTATTCGGAGAGATCCAAGAATTGTGCATTAAGAGCATTAGCAATAGTAGGTAACTTGTTACAGTTTGCGTCATTCAGTGTCATGTCGGTAATGGCCGTCTTGGGCCTTTGCCCAATGAAATTTTTGATGTGGTTCCAAAAACCCCTGGTATCACCACTGAAGATTGGAGAAGCATAAGGCAGTAGCTCCTTTTAGCCTTCCGAATATCTTTTTTGCAGGCATTTCTCAGTTGTTTATAGTTAACCCAGTCTTCTGATTGTTGGGACTTCTTTGCCAAGGTCCAGGCCTTGTCTCTTTTTATCATGGCTCGAAGGAGGTCTTTTTTAAGCCATTTATTAGGGGAACCCCTAAGGCGCCTTTTTTTCAGAGGGATGTGCAGATCCTGAAGGGCCAGAAGCTGAGACATCAGGTATTCAAGTGCTGTGTTTACATCATCAGTGTGATACATGGGAGACCAGTCTATATTATTAATATCCTCGAGAAGTGCAGTTCGGTTTAGTTTGGCAAAATCCCGAAATTGAATGATTCTTGGGGGGGGTTAAGGCAGTGGCCATTCCAGATACAGAATGTAGGCAGGTGGTCACTAATAGAATCCGAAAAAGTCCCTGCAGCAATTATTTTATTTGCTCAATTTGTAGCCATCCAGTCCAGGAGAGATTGGCGCTCCGAGTTGGAAGAGATGCGTGTAGGGCTAGAGATAAGTTGAGCGAGGTTAAGTGGAGCGAGCTTCAGTATATGTGCAGTGACTCCTGATAGGTCTGGTTGAAGTCTCCCATTAGTATGACTTCAGATCTACCGTTTAGAGTGGCCAGATAATCCAAGACCCCATTTAAGCTGGGAGAGCCCCTTTGGAGGATTGTAGGCACAGATCAGATTTAGCCTTTATCACCACCTAGTTGTAGAACAGTATGCAGAGCTTCACAGTGATTTGTTATCCAAGACTGGAGTACAGAGACATTGAGATGCTCTTTATAATAAGGCAACTCCTCCACCCTTTTGTTTGGTGGGGCGATCAAATCTGGACAAGCTGTAGCCAGGTATTTTTGTACATGGAATCAGGCATCTCTGGCTTGAGCCATGTTTCAGTTAGTCCAAGTGTGTCCGGACAGTACAGGGCTATCCAGGCTTCAAGTTCAGGAAAGTTTGCTTGTAAACTTCTGATATTCATGTGGGCAATTTTCATGCCCTTAGTGGAAAACCAAGAGGAGCCATCCGTAGACCTGGCATTCCAATGGGGGCCAGGGTTAGATTCTAAGTCTCCTGACAAGCATAAGCGCAGAAGGCAGAACACGAAATACATTGTGATACATTGGAAACACCAGATTAACATACAAATAAAATAAGTGCAAAGTCAAGCAAACAACAAATTAAAGGCTAGTATGCATATGATTGTTCATTTAGTATCTAGGGAAAAAATTGAGATATGGTAAGGAAATAATGGGAGGACTCACATCGTTGGGGTCACCTGATTGGGCACTGACATTTAGATTCAGCCAGGGCCAAGTTTTATAGTTGGCTTTGAAAGTGATGTGCAAGATCAGAGAGTGGAGGGAAGCAGAGAGTTTGTTCCAGAGGGTGGGGAAAGTGATAGACAATGCATTTCCGGCCATGCAGTTTGAAACCCTGGTACCTTCCAGCAGAGGGACTATGGATTGTCAGGGGTTACAAGAGGAAGTTTTGTGCTTAATTAAGGAGGAGTATTGGGACAGGTTTCCAATGCTAGTGGAGTTGTCTACGATACATTTGAGGTCATAGTTGTACCTGGCTTGTAAGGGAAGCCAGCCCAGGGATCTGTACAGGGTGCAGTGGTGAGTGGAATAGGGTGCCAGTAGTACAAACCTGCAGATGCTGTTATAGGTAGTACTGAGTCTTGCAAGCAGGCTAATGGACATATGAGAATATGTAGGGGTGCAGTAGTCAATTGGGAGAGGAGATTTCCTTGGGCAATGGCGAGACACACCTTTGAGGTCAGGCAGTGTTTAAATCTATAGCCTGCCCCCAGTTTCTGGTTAATATGCCTCACAGTGGAGTTTCTGTGTTCCTCAAATGTGAGTGGGAGATCCAGGGTGACACCCAGGTACTTAAAATAGGGGATATTCTGCGGGGGGGGGGCTCTGGTGATGTAACCATTAGTGTGGTGTTAGTTCTGGTGAATTTTGATAAATTTGGTTTGGATCCTGGGAGAATGGCCTTATTTTTTTTTTTTGCATTAACTAGGAGCCTATTGTTCAAAAGCCAATTGTGGGGTACCCCGTAGTTTAGAGTGACTGTGGTGGATTGAGTGGTCAGGGATTTGTTGCTTTGGAAAAGTACCAGATCATCTGCATATAACAAGGCCTCACATGAGAAGCAATCTGTGGTTAGGCAGTTAATAAAGAGGAAAAATAGTAGGGGGCCCAGGATAGAGCCCTGGAAAATACCAGTGGACACTGCCATAGGCAGGGAAGTGGCGGGCCTGATGCAGACAGTTTGGGATGTTGAATGTTTTGGGTCAAAATATTATAAAAGAAAGATTTTATTAAGAACCATTGTTTGCAGGGATGTCTATTGCACCACTGAGGAACGTGTTGCCTCACCATGCCAGTGAGCTGAGTTCAGGTGTGAAATCAGTGAACTGGTTTACTAGGACAAGGCTGATGGGGAAGGTGCTGCAGCATGCAGCACCAGCTTCCACTTGGGTAGGGATGGAGCAGTGTTTTGGAGCAGACACCACACCCTGTGGTGGGTCAGGGAATCTCACCCACAAAGTATCAACATGTGTGTCGGGGCCTGATGGTGTCATGCATTGAATTAAGACTGTCTCCAATATTGTATTTATTTCATTTTGTGCAGGTCCCAAAGGGACCTGAACAAATGAGAATGCAATTCCACTATCAGAAAAAGAAGGGAAATTAATTGCCAAAAACTATGTTAATGCAGACATTAGGGTTGTAGAATGCAAAGTGCACAAAGAAGGGAAATTAAAATAAAAATAGGGATTTATGTCTACAGAGTATTGGTGAATCAGTGGTGGGGTATTTCTTGGGGTTGTCAACCCTAATGCCCACCCCCTCCCCTTATCAGATGAGCTCAGATGTGATGTCTTCATGTGGGGGCCATAGGGCCCTGCAGAAAGAAAGCTATGACAGATTATGTTGGCCATACTGTTTCATTATGAGACACTAGCCTGGAGCTGTGACTTGTGCTTCTGACAGGAGGCTATGGGCTGGGGGGAAGGGGCGGGCATTAGAGTTGAAAACCCCAAGGTTGATCCCCACCACTTATTTGCCAATACTCTGTAGACACAAATCCTTAATGTTTTTTTTTTAATTTCCCTTCTCTTTGTGCTTTGCATTCTACAAACCTAATATCTGCATTAATGTATTTTTTTGCAGTTAATTTAATATCTAGGTAAGTGTGATTTATTTAAGTTAATTAGTGTTTTGGTGATGTTGATTTTGTAGTCCAGCTGCAACAGTAGTGCCTCTCTTATGAACGCTGTCTGCAGTTCAAAGCAATCCTGGCTATAAAGATCGGTAGCCCAATGAAATGGCCCCATTTCTTGCCATTACATGCCCTCACAGTAGTGGCTAGTATTATTACACTGCCTACTCTACTTTGCTGCTTGTTTGCCTTTATTTCCTGCTGCTAGCCATTCTGTCATTGATTGCATTTGGTGACCCTGCCCACTGCTGGACCAAACCTCTGTGGAGGATGACTAGACTACCTCCTGGTCCTGCTTCAGTGCTGGTGGTGGTAGTCTTGCTGCAGATTTCTTGCTGTCCAAAGTTTTGTGCAAAGTGAAGTGAAACAAAATGTTGTACACTGGTTGTTAGATGATTGCAAATTAAGGTGGGCAAAACCAGTTGTACAGAAAATATGCAAACTTAACTGGGACAGTTTGGGAAGGAGAAGTCAACTTTAACAGCCCCAACTCAGCTTAGAATAATCCAGTTCCTAGAGTCACAAATTGCCCCCACTGCCACTGCAATAGGAATTGCATGGTAAGGATTTATATAAAGTAACCACATGTGCCCTGACTCTAACTGTTAAAGTATCTGTCTTTCTGCCTCTGCCATAGATATCATAAATAAAAAAAAATCTGGTGTCACAGAAGCGATCAGCAGGTAATGGAAAAGAAAGCTGCAAGAGCCAATTCAAAAGCATGGTATGAACAGTGACACTGACCTTTATTTGGATGGCAAGCAATCTGCAGCAACACCACCATGATCACTGAAGCAGGACCAGGACGCAGTCTAGTCATTCTCCGTAAAGGTTCAGTTCATTGTTGGGCGGCGACCAGGGTCAGCAAACCATGATCAATGACAGAATGGCTATCAGCAGCAAATAAAGACAAGCAAGCACAAAAGTAGAGTAGGTACTATACTAATATTAGCCACTACCATGAGGGAATTTAATGGCAAGAAGGTGGGACAGGCTCATTGGACTACCACTCTTTATATCCAGGATTACTTTGAACTGCAGACAGTTCTCATAACGGACGCACCACTGTTGCAGCTGGTCTACAATATCAACATCACCAGCACACTAATTAAATAAAATAAATCATACCTACCTACATATTAAAAACTAGCAACTCCATGGTCCCTATTTTTTTAACCATTTTGTTTTGGTGATACTACATACCACTGAGGAGTGTGAGTGAAATTGATAAGAATTCACACCACTCACTTTTACTTCCATTCGTGCTCCTCAGTAGTGGTTACAGGCTGGCAAAGAGTTAGTAAGCGTTAAGATAAGGTGCAGTTTCTTTAATTTTTTTCCACATAATAAAAATCATGCAACCAGTTGACCACAATCATGGACAGTTCAACCCTAGGCATAATTATGAACTGAATTAGTGAATAAAACAATCAGTGCAAAAAGAAGCTGACAGTTCATTAATGAAGTCATTCTCTAAACAGAGGATTTTTTCAACAGCTGCAAGTTAATGTAACTTACATAGCTATCTAAAATGGAACTCTGTAGCATGATGTTTTACATTCTACTTACACTGTACAACAGTATGTTTTAATGAATGGCCACATTTGAAAAAAAAAACAGAGCACTTTTGAATAGCCAGAGTATGATTGAATGACGGATTTGAGATGCAGTACCTATTTTTAAATAATGTACCAATTTGGGCATCAATTAGAATAATATCTTAATTTTCTGTTTAAAAAAATTGATTGTCACGCATTCAGACGATAGAACTAAAAACCTCTGCAGCAACAAGGGGAGTGAATTCGACGGCACACACCCTGAAGACATTCATACATGCCTGTTGGATGTCACTCCTGCAATTACATCAAAAACTGACACAGGATGAGTGGATTTGGAAAAAAAAACCTCTCATTTAAATGTGTCGCTATCCTTCCTCCACACTGAAGAAGGGCACCCCCCACCCTCCAATCCCCATTCCCATTAATATTTCCCTGTTGCCTACTGGCACACCCCACCCTCCATTCCCTTTTCCCATTCATATTTCCCTGGTGTCTATTGGCACTCTAACCCTTCTCCGATGCCCAGTCTCATTAAAGTTTACCTGGTGTCTAGTAGAACCACCCACCTTCAATCCCTTTCCATTCATGTTTCCCTGGTGTCTAATGGCTCCCCCCACCCTCTCATTCCAATTCCCATTCCCATTTATAGTTCCTGGTGTGTAGTGGCACCCTCCTCCCTCTGATCACTATCCCCATGTGGGACCTGTAATAGAGAAAACTGGCCCTCAATGATTTTTTGTAACCTGTGAAAAAGAAAATTGCCCTTGCTGATCTGACCCCCCCACCTGACTTCCCACTGAGGAGTCACCACCCCACACTACTGTATAACCCCCACAGTCATGCACTTACCTCAACAAGTTGCAGGATGAAGATCCACAGTGCAATTAAAGACATGTTTTACTCCTCGAACCATCATCTGCAATCTGAAAACTAAGGTACGTGTGGTTCTATTTATTTCAATGTGGTTTGGAACTTTGATGCATAACTTTGGTAGTTTTGCATATTTTCACTCAAAATTTTCAACATGGCCTTTCTGGAACCCCTCCTCATGACCAGTGTCAGTGGAGTTAGGCCTAAAATGCATTTTCACAGTCACTTGGCAAATTCACCTTTTGAGCAGGATTTGAAAAATTTCACTGATCTGGTTCATTAGGTGGGGTCATAAGATGGCTATGTTGAAAATTTGGGATTCAAATATTTAAAAAATGGCAAAGTTACAACTGTACATTGAAATGTTGCAATGTACAAGCATAACTTTGATAATTTTCAGTATTTGGCACCAAAATTTCAACATAACCCTTTTCTTCATATCACCCCATGAATTTACAACCTGACCAAAATGTGTTTTTGCACGTGTGGCTAGGAATGACACTGTCACTGTGAAAAATCACCTTTTGGGCAGGTTTTGACATTTTTCTCCATCCTTGTTCATGAGGTCAGGTCCTAAGGAGACTGATAAAAAATTTGGGGTACAAATATTACAAAACCAAGTTATGAGCGAACATTGAAATTTTCCAACATATACTTATAACTTTGATCATTTTAAGTGGACAATGTCCCATTAAAGCAATATAGCAGCTATACTGGCTCTGACAGAGTTTGTTTGTAATACCATGACTTCTGCTCTATAGTATTTATGGGCTGTAGTATGGATCTTTTCATAATTTGTTTCTTATTAATTCTGGTAATTCGGGGACACAACAATCCATCTTAGGACACCATAGTATGTTAAACATGGGCATGTAGCAATTTTGTTGTAACTTGAATCTTTCTGATAACTCTGAACAGCCATGTTGTATGCTTTATACACCTTTGTTCTTAAGACAGCCAAGTCGTCATCTTCTGGTTAAAAAAAGGACATTCTATTTTATGTAAGTTTTTGACAAACATTAACACGCATTAGAGGGACACCACAGTACCACAATAATACTGCCTCACCATACAAATTACAGCTAACTACTACTTGTTCATATAACAATGCTATATTGACAAATACACAGTTAAGCTGCTTATAAAGAATTATATACACTTAATTACAATGTTTACAAATCTGTTAATCTCACCTGGTGTGTGTCAGCTGTACTCATACCAGCTGGTCCCAAACCCGGAAAAACAGTGAGGGAATCCAGTGTAGCAAATGAATAATCTATAGCCATCAGCAATATTGCAGTGCTAAAATGACTGGTAGGTTTGAGGCACAAGGCACAGATGAGGACCTTGAGAAATTCATTGAAATTGTACTTGAAGGTCTGCAATGACATTTCTTACTTTATCAAATTCATTTGCATGAAAGTGCAGCTGTTTGTAATATGCTACCTGCACAAGGGCAGTAAATTTCCAAACAGAGTCCTTGCTTGGTTGGTGGAGTGTTCAGCTATGTCTTCATCTGCACACTGGTAAATATCGTTTCGGTTCCTGACAAGGTATTTTACTGTGACTTTCCCATCCATGGATGAAACAACCTCTGCTAGGTATACGTAGGCCGTATTCTTCCTCCCAGTCTGGAACAGGACAGCCACAAAGTCACCTTCGTGGAGGGCACTTCAAAAGTATAAAATAAAAAAAACATCCACTTGAGGATTCAGATACAGGTGACAAGACACCTGAAATCTGTGTGTTGTGGGGGGCTGGAGCAGCACAAATCAAAAAAAACATAGCACTATGCAGTAAACTCAAAACTAGGAATTCATTCAAAGGCAAGACTGTACATTAGGATAATGAAATGGCCTCTAACTGACCCCAAAGTAACTGCCACAGTAGTGGCTACAGATTATATGTTCAGGTAGTTGGCATGAGGAGGTTTTATTCTCATTGTGTACATGCAGTGGCACACACCTGCATGCATGCATGAACACTAGTCCAGTGATTAAAACACTCAGCTCCTCCAATAAGTCACATTATTATTTTAGTATCATCTGCTGCCTTGCACACAGAGACATAGAAAAATAAAAGTTGGCGGCATCTAACAAGACCTCCTTGCCACTGACCGATGATCGCTGTGCATTGAAGACCCATGAACAACTAGAATACAGGAAATGACAATACTACATTAGGTCACAAAAATGTTCACTAGCCTACTCCACCAAGCAACAGCCACCTGTGTAGCTGCAGTTGTAATGGTCAGGTGGTTCATCATGAGAGGGAGGAGGTAGTCTCATTGTGTACATGCAGTGACACACACCTGCATGCATGCATTAACACTGGAAGCCTTGATGGTCCAAGGAGGACTGAAAGACAGGTCCATCCAAGAAATCAGGATATTACTTTTGCATCATGTGCTGTCTTGCACACCAGAAACATAGAAGGGGACATCAGAAAAAACACATTAGTCCAACTAGTCTACCCATCTGACAAGACCTTCTTGCCATGACCCCATGTAGTTTATGATCCTGGAGCCAGTTACTCTCCAGGTAGTCCACTAGGTCTTCTTGAACTAGTGCCTCCATCTATTTTTATACAGAAGTAAGACTGATAGGTCTGTTGTTACCTATCTGTGCCTTGTCCCCAACCAGAGAAACACTAGACTTAGACTCATAAGAGGATTGTAAAATTCCAAAATGAGTAGTCATGTGAGCATAAATTTCTGTACAGATAAGGTGCTGAGGCCACTAAGTGGCTGTAACAGAATATAGATCCCATGGGTACTTAGGCTGAGGGTGAAGTGTCCTTTGGTGCTGCAAAGGAGGGATTTTGAGACATTGACTGTGGTGCTGGTGGTTGCAGTGGAGATGGAGACCTTGTCTGTGGTGCTGATGGTAGCAGTGGAAATGGACACCTCTACTATGGTGATGCTGGTGGTGGTGGAAGAGATGGAAACCTTGACTGTGGTGATGGTGATGGGGACATTGATTGCAGCGCTGTTATTGGTGGTGTTGGAGACCGTGACAATGGTGGTGGTGTCACCTGTGCCACAGATTTCAAAGAAATATTTCTCCAGTCTCCTGTGAACAATACATTAAGACACCGCCCTTCATTTGTTACACATTGCAGAATCAGCTTTGCTCTTTTGCTGATATGAAGTAGGGATGTATTCCTTTCACACAGTGTGTTAATTGTGTGTTTGGCAATGTTTTAACATTGATTCTATCCAATCTTCTGTTTATGTCACCCCCCTGATGAAAAGAAAGTGTGTCTCATGTGACATGATCCTCCTAATTTCTGGGACATGTCAGATATGTTTGGCCATCTCTGTATAACTCATAGACACTATGATGACCTTTTGAGATTTAACAACTGTTAAGGCACTCTTCTTCAAGATGTCCACTTCTCCATCACATGGGCTTTTACCATGTTGAATTCTGAAGTAGTGTTTTCAATGAAAACAGTGCAATCAATCACTCCTAATGATGCATTAGCAAAGTTGCCCTTACTTTTTGTATTGTGTTGGTGCCCCATCAGAAAATTAATTTGCTTCACCATGGTAACTCCCTGAGCCTTCAGATATTTGGTTGCCATACTTGTAAAGTCATGAACAGCGTGGAAGTCATGCCTTCGATTCTCACTAATAAAAATAAGTGGTCAATGCATGGTAATGCCACAGTTTGGTTTAGGGCATCTGTAATAGGCCACTACTGGGTAAATGATTGCGGTTGTACGGCCAGTGTGCACTCTGAGCTTTATCTTAGTAGTGGCAATTATAGTATTTCTCTGAAGTCCAGACAGAACACAATCCAGTCATCAGGTACATTTTGTCTTAGAGCATCAAATTATTGTTAGTGCCACTTTTTATTTGCTAAATGCTTAGCATAAGACTCCAGTTCTTCTTGAAATTCTTCCATTTGGTCTTTGATTTCTCCACTCTTGTTTCTCATTCGCATTTTCTTGGACTGTGTCACCTTCACCTCCTGTCTCATTGTGACATCCTCATTTTGCCATCTTCTCCAGGTGACTGGAGAATTCACGTGTTCTTTTAATAATGGCATCTGTTTGGACTCTTATACCTTTGGTGCCACATTGCAAGCATTCTCTGTTGATGCACCTTTTATTGGGGTATTCCCCAACTCTGGGCCACAGTGTGAGGGCTAAGGCTTTATATTTGTGCTTTATTTCACTGTCTGGTATTTTAAATTGTGCACATCTTGCAGCAATACTGTTCGGTTTAAGGTCAATTTTCAAGAAGTACTCAAATAGGCACTGCATAAGCAGATGTCTAAATATGACACAGATATTTCCAGGGTGCAATTTAACAAATTTACTATAGCTTATTTGCAAATCAGGGTTTTCTTCCTTGAATTGTTCATAAGTAGTCTGGACCGATGATTCCAAGGCCTTCCTCGGCATCACGTCTTTTGTCCCTACAATTCTTGAAATGGGCAGTTCTCGGGATAAATCCCATGGAGGTAAAAGTCCTGCACCTTCTTCATTGTGGATTCTGGCAAGGCATCATTTTGCTTCTTATGCCTGATGATGTATTCATTGTCATATACTGAGTAAGTACACAGATATTTCCAGCTGAATCCAAGTTCTCTGTGCAAGTCCAATTTTCTGAATTTTTTCTTAACTAAGAGTGACTTGTGCAGCAATTGACAGATTTGAAAGATCATCTTTCTGTCAAGTGTGTTTAATTGCTTCCAGTGTGGCTTTCAAACTTGTTTCCTCCAGAAAATCCAACCTTTTCTTTTTTGACGATGTTAATATGGATTTCTCCTCAATAATTTTGCACTTTCTGGGTGTGGAATTTAGTAGAATTATTGAAAGAACTGAACATTTCTTGGGACTTTCTGGCATTGTTTTTAATGATCAAGAGATAGCTTTTCATTTGGCAGCATCACTGCTGAATGAAGTCTGGGATGTGCTTGTCTGTGGTATCATACTGCTTTTCAGCTGTATCCAAGTTATGTGAATTTAATTCAGCAGTGGCAGTTTGCAGTCTGGCACCTTTCTTCTGAGCATACAAAAACAGTTTGTGTTCATTTACCCACCTTTTTTTTTGCACTATAATTGATGTCCTCTATTTCCTTTTGTCCCACCATAATTTTCATCATCTCTGTTTCTGTTCTTGTCCATTTCTTCCATTCTGTACCATCAGCTACTTGAGTTGCCTTTTTATTTTATCCATACCTTTTCATCTGAAGCCTCGCCTTTCCCCTATACTGGCCTTTTTTCTCTTTCGGCATTGTCATTTTATACAGTCTCACCTTCACCATTTCTGATAATATGCTTTGTATTTTTCATGGTCTGTTTTCATTCTTGCACAGTACTCTCTCACGTACTTTGGGAGAGGTGTTGGTTTTGCCATTCCACCAACAGATAACAGGTATACTTACAAAATACAGGCAAGCAGTCTCACCACAACCACAGCAAGATGTAGAGGAACCAACATCCCACCACAGTTGACACTTTCTCAGTTTGTTTCTCAGGAATTTCATCTAAAATTTCACAAACACAAAATCCAGAAGGCAGCTTTAAAGGTGGCAGTTATTTTGGAAATAAATTCCTCCCGCATGCCAAATATATTGACATAATCCAGTGAGCACTATATGAAAAAGGTAATGGAAAGAACAAGCCAGCTGGTCCATCTAGTTTACCCATTGCTTGGCTGGATCTGGATTCCAGACTACTACTGTAAAAAATCCACATTTTTTCCATTCTAATTGTCTTCATGTATTTAAATATGTATGCCATGTTACCTGCCTCAGTACAGATTCCATGTGGTCTCTGTCTTTTTTCAGATGTGTGCTTCCAAACCATACACAGTGCACTAGATGCTATCTTACTAGCCTAAAAGTTGGATCACAATGGCTGAAAAAGTGCCAGGATCCAGCCAGTCAACATGACGTATGCTACCTATGATGAAACATGGTAACAGACAAGCTGTTCTATTTAGTCACAAAACTTTCTGTGACCACAAGACACAATCAGTGACCCCAAGCCACAATAACCAAAGCAAAGGGCCTATATAACCATTCCAATTCATCCATCACAGAAACAGCTTAACATACTGGCCAGGGCAGTTCCAGGTGGTCTCCATCTTTTTCTAGATGTTGGCATTCCAATTGCATGCAGTACTCTAGATATAGTCTAACCAGCATCTTGTACAGCAGTATGTTATGAGCAGCTCTGTGGAGGAAAAGTTGGATGATACTGGTGGCAAGAAAAACAAAACAACTGGATCTATCCATTCAACACAACATCCTCTATCTTTTCCTTTTTTTCATTTTTGGTAACCGGGTAAGGCCCACTAGGCACAAGTGCCTGTTTTCAAGGGTGACCTGGGAGCACTGGGCAGTTAAGTGACTTGCTCAGAGTCACACAGTATGCAAGTGGAGGTTGTGAGAATCAAACTCAGGTCTGGTCTGTTGGATGTACCAAGCTCATTCACACCTCTTTCCTCTAACCTCTAGGCTATACTGCCAGCCCAAACAGTGTAACATGGTACTAGACAAGCAGTTCTATTAATCTGTAAACTTTTCCATGACCACAAGACACAGTCAGGAACCCCAAGACACAATCACCAAAGCGAGAGCCTGCATAATCAATTCCAACTCAACCATCACAAAAACAGCTAAAAATACTTATCAGGGCAATTCTAGATGGTCTATGATGACTCGACAATAGTGGTAATATATTGGACTTCCATTGGGCAGAGTAACTAAGGACTGTGGGGCTGAGTGCCAACAGACTAGATATAGCTAGAGAACTCCCCATCCACACCACAAAGAGTAAGTCCTTGGCAGGTGTAATTGAATGCTGCACTCAATTGTAATGCAATATCTGCAAATTTCACTATTTTCCATACAAAAATTGCAATTTCTTGCAATTCATTGAATTTAAAAATTGTATAAAAATACTTGGTGGAAACAGTACAGTACACAGTCATTCACAGCTCAGTCAGTGGCCAGCCATGGTGGTGAAAAGGGGGCTGTGCTGGTTGCCAACTCAGGACTGGGATGGGGCAGTTGGTTGGTGGGTGACTACCTGAGAGGGTGGGGGAGTGGGGGATCCACTAGACCACCAGGGTTATATTTTTCCCTATTTCATGGGACAGGGATTGGGGCCAGGAAGGGACCATTAGACTACCAGGGAACTTTAGACAAAAAAAATTCTGGGAGGTTGATAGGCAATAGGGGAGGTGGGTGGGACCACTAGACTACCACAGAATATTTTTGGGCATAAGGGCATGGTGATTGGACATCTGGGGAGGGCAGCGGGACCACTAGACTACCAGGGAAGATTTTTTGAAATACCCAGAAGGGCAATCAGCAATTAGGGAGGGGTTGGGTGCACTAGACTACTACTGCATTTTTTTTTACATAAGGAGATGGTGATCAGACATCGGGAGAGATGGACCACTAAACTACCATGGAAATATTATATATTTTTATACAGGGATGGTGAATGGGGGAGAGGGAAGGACCACTACACTACCAGGGAAATCGTATTTTAATACAGGGACAGAGACAGAGGGGGATGGACCACTAGACTACAATTCAATTGAGAAATTAAGGTAAATGCAGTTCAATGTATTTCAATTGGGTTTTCAACTTTGGTACAAAACTTTGTACTTTTTCATTATTTTGACACAAATTTTTAACATACCCTTTCTGACATCCCTCTTCATGAGCAATGTTGGTGTCATTTCCCAAATCCTGCCCAAAAGTGCTTTCACTGTCAGTGGAGAAATCACATTATGGGCTGGATTTCAAACTTTTCACCATGCTTGTTCATGAGGTGGGGTCATAAGAAGGGTATGTTGACAATTTGGGCTCAAAATGTGTTAAAATGGCAAAGTTCTACACATCTGTTGGCATTTCATTATACTTGCTCCCAACTTTTGGAATTTTCAATATTTTCACCTCCAATTTTCAACATAGCCATTTCTTTACATCACTTCATGAATGTGACAGCTGTCACTTCTAAATTCCTGGCAAAAATGAGTTTTGTCACCTGCAGCATGGAATGACATTGCAGTGCCAAGGAAAGAAGCTTTGGCAGACATATGGCATTTCTCAGCCCAGCGTTCATGAGGTGGGGGTAATAACAAGGCTATGCTGACAATTTGGTTGCTGTGTTGGCTGAAATATTCTTGCACAGCAACACACATATATGAATCTATGGAGGGTTGGGAGAGTAGGGCCCAGTGGGTCCTGTGCTCCCACAAGCAAAGAAGACAATGATTATACTGTCTCAAAAAGTAATGATATTCTTGGCAAAAAACTGTTAATGCACTAATTAGACACCCCCCCAACACTTATTGCTGCCTACAGGGTGGTGTTGGGGTGTTAAGTTTGTAAACATTAACAGCACATTTCTCTACTTTTGTCACTGGAACCCAAGCTAGTGCATTAATGAAGTTGTTTTGCCAAGAATCAGTCACTCTGTCTGTCTGTCTGTCTGTCTGTCTGTCTGTCTATCTGTCTATCTGTCTATCTATCTATCTATCTATATATCTATCTATCTATCTCTTTGTATAGAAAATTTGGAATTTTGGTCTGAAATTTTCAGGCTAGAAAGGGCTTGCACTAGAAATGTGCCTTGCATTTGTTTGGTGAAAAAAATATTAATCTTTTGCCAAGTTATATGGATTTGAAATGTTGGTTCTGATCATGCTCAGTAGGGTATCAAACATCTATCCAAAACAACCTACCGAGCATGCTCAGAACCAAAATGTCAATCCCTTATAACATGGGAATGAATGAATGGATTAAGTTTTCTTTATTTTTTTTACAAGATATAACTGTTAGGACCTTACATGGCCCTGTTTACAAAGTTGTCCTGCATTTGATTTGTACAGTAAGATGAAGCAGACAGCAGAGATAGTTAATATTGTCATAGACAAGCCATTACAGTAGTCCATATTAATTGCATCAGACATAGTTAGGCAGGCTATTACAGTAGCCCAGTCATTACTCTCAACAGACTCAGGTACAGTGAGACTTACAAAACAAAACATTATTTCAGCAACAAGTGCAGCTGTCTTCCGATTGCTGATCCAACATAGATTTGAACATTTTTATTGTTGGGGCTTTCCTAACATCTGGAACCAGACCATTCCATATTTTCATTATTCACCAGCTAGTTCTCATTGGAGTAATATATTTT
The DNA here is from genome assembly GCA_016271365.2 of Neoceratodus forsteri. Taxonomy (NCBI): domain Eukaryota; kingdom Metazoa; phylum Chordata; order Ceratodontiformes; family Ceratodontidae; genus Neoceratodus; species Neoceratodus forsteri. The sequence goes on from CM057458.1 coordinate 564,899,345, forward strand.
CACCAAACCAATGAAATTCACCATTCTGGGGTAAGCCTTTTCTACTGTGAAAATTTTAGACTCAAATTCCAAACCTAAGCGATGAAAAAAACAGAAAAAAAAATTGTGTAAGATCTCAGAATCCATACATCTGACTGGAAAGAAACTTGACATGTCAAGAGACTTTTCCCCCCCCGACCATGCTTGCAAAATTTCATGCAAATCTGTTGAATTAGACAAAGCTATTAAAGTGCCAAGTTAGGGGTTTAACATTTAACAGCCTACTCAACCTTAACTATAGTGGCACGACCGCACCACTATAATATATATACAGCCCAGACAGTTTGGAATGTTGGTTTGACATTTTCTGGGTAGAAAAGGCTTAAGGTAGAATAATGCCTTTCATTGGTTTGGTGGAAAAATTTTAATCCATTACCAGGTTATAAGAATTTTACATTTTGGTTCTCATCCTGCTCAGTAGGGTATCAAACATTTATTCAAAAGACCCTTCTGAGCATGCCCAGAATCAACATTTCAAATCCTTCTAACATGGGACTGGATTATTATTTTCTTACTTAACCAATGAAAGTCATCATTCTGGGGCAAGACATTTCAACCCTGAAGGCTTCTTACCAAAATTCCAAACCATCTGGCACTAGGTGATGACAAAAAAAAACCCACATTTTTCCTAAAAATTCACTATTCAGATCTTGAAATCTGCACAGCTGTCCAAAGCAAAACTTGGCATGTCAAGAGACTTTGATCATAGACCGTGCATGCATAATTTGATGCAAATCAATTGAATGGGGTGAAGCTATAAAGTATAAAGGGGTTTAACATTAAACAGCCTTCTCAGCTCTAACTATAATGGCACTTATGTGCCTCTGAAATGTATATTTATTGCAAAAAAACTTTATTAATGCATAAGTTAGGGTTAAACTGACAAAGGCAGGGGAAACAAGGTGTTAGGGTTTCCAACCCTAACGCCCCACTCCAAGTCTACAAGCAACAAAAAAAAAAACTTCACAGTTTGGCTGTCCTGAGTCTTGGCAAATCAGACTTGGGGTCTTCCTTGGGGTTATCAACCCTAATTTTCCTCCATTACACCAGTAAATAAGGTCAGATGTGCAGACTATATGAGAATGGGATGAGTATAAGGGTTGATAACACCAAGGAAGACCCTAGATCTGATTTGCCAAGGGCTACTTGCAGGGTGAGGGAGGTGTTAGGGTTGGAATCCCTAACACTACATTTGCCTACTTTTGTCAGTTTAACTGTAACTGGTACATTAACCAATTTTTTTGCAATGAATTTCCTTACTTTTTGAGATAGTACAATTATATTGTCATTCATGCAGGTCCTTGGGACTTCAGTGACCACATCCATGTGATTACGGAAGTGCAAAGGCTCTTTAGGCCCAGTGCTTCCATGTCCATTATCCACATGTGTGCCTGGGCATTGGGAAGCACAGGGCCCTCTGGGTCCTGAGCTTTCTTCCAGAAAAGCAATTTATGAGCCTCCTTGTAATTTTGTTTTTTGTAGGGATAGACTGTTTTCAGTTCTTATTTCTTAGGGGATTTTTTGTGAACTATTTCTCTGGCTCCAGTGGACCAGGACATCTTCCTGGAGTGCCCACTCAATTGATGCCTCTACTCCTGGCCTGAAACCACCCTTCTTGGGAGCACCCCTGCCCTGAACCCATGGACTCACTCAGCCCAACAGATCAACAGCCCCCCCAGGGACTGCCTGCCCCACCTACCTGGTGGTCTTTCTATGATTAGAGGAGCCATCTTGGGAAATTATTCATTTTTCAAATATTCATTGAGTGAACCGCACATATTTGAGCATTTGATTGTGTTTGGATATTCAACCATAATGTATGCATTTTTTAAAAAAATAGTGTGGACAAAAAAAAACACCCCAAATAGACAAATGACATCCTTGCTGCTCAGAATAGGTTAAACATTAGTATATTTTTGAAACAGTGTATACTGATGCAGAGTTGCATAGTATGTGTACCACAAAAATCAGCAAACCTCTGCTTGGCATCACACAGGGCATACATTTATTAGATACAAAAACAGACACTGCAATCAGCCTGAATCAGGATAAGCAACACAAAGTCCCGACTGGTTTTGTACTAGTGGTACATCATCAGGGGTGGTGGTCCATTACTTCTAAAAAGCACTACAAAAATGGGGTGGTATTTAAAGCAACAGGTACTTTTATGTATATGTATATATGCATCACTATAGTTCATATAAGCACACATAATACAAATCCTTATATATGTGCATCATTATATTCATATAAACATATCTGTAAGCATATATAATTCAAAGTTTCAAGCTCTACCTTGTTGATAGTGTAATATACAGCAATCACCTAAATATATTAAGTGTTAAAACAGCAGCTGAACATGCTTAATTTAATGATTTATGACAACCAGAATAACCCATTTTATGATAAAATCGATATTTAGCCACTATATTGACAATATCTTTATGGTGTGATGTGGCACACTTGAAGAATTACAAGCATTTATTGGATATCTGAAATAAGTGATGAAAATTTAACATTTTCAGTGCAGCATGATCTCCATTCAGTCTCCTTCCTGGATGTTAGTGTTTTTAGAGAAGATGGTTGTCTAGGAACCAAACTTTTAGAAAGGAGACCAATAGGAACTTCTTACTGCTAGCCTTGAGTTGCCACCCACACCATATGACAGCAAATATACCAAGGCTCAAATGCTAAGAGTAAGACGTAATTGCAGTAGTGATATAGATTTTCTTACTTTTGGTATGGATTTTTGTGACAGGTTTCTAGAGAGGGGTTATGCTTATTGTACTACACAGGAAGCCTTTAGAGAGGTAGTATATACTGTGAGATTAGATCTCTTAAAACACAAAGTGACTAAACAGAAAGATCCCAGAATGAATTTTATAACAACTTACACCAGACACACAAACGAAATAAAGAATATTATTAATGCTAACTGGAACATTTTACAAGGAGATCCAATGCTAGCAGAAGTCACTCAGTTCAGACCTAGAATGGTGTATAAAAGAGGGCCTAACCTGTAGGATAGGCTAGTACATAGTTACACAGGACCCCCTGTGATGAGTGTCAAAACAAATAGGCCTCCACTCACTAAAGGCATGCATAGTTGTGGGAATTGCTAATTCTGTAGCTCGGTACTAAAGTGTAGTACCTTTGCCAGCTGCAATAGTGGTAAGTCTTATGAGATCAGGGACTTTATCACATGCAGCATGGAGAATGTGGTCTATTAGTAACATGTCAATGTGGTGCTTTCTATGGAGATAAGACAACTAGAGTGCTAAAAGGTACGTATGGGTGAACATTTTCGCTCTGTAGCCACCAATGACACCAGAAGTGCACTTCCTATTCATTATAGTAGGAACAGGATCGACAACCAAGAACATATTTTTCAATTTTGTGGTATGGAAGTTGTTAAACTTGACCCAAAAGGAGGTGATCTGGATGCCAAATTAAAATATAGAGAATCATATTGGGATTTACATGTTGGGAGTCCTTATGGCTCCAGGACTGAATGATAGAATCGATATACTACCTTGTTTAAATAGGAAATAATTGTAATACCAATTTTTTTGTGTTTTGTTGTTGACATTATGTGATTTCCATTTCTCTTTCCCTTCCCCTCCCCCCCTTCCTGACCCTTTATAGAGATACATTTTTTATCTCATAATTATTTAACATTAACCTAATGGTTTGCAGGAATTGGATACATATCTAGTATGCATTTTTGTATTATGGTTATATTTAGATGTGCCTTTTATTTATATGTATATTTTCCTCTGTTTATATATCTGTTTCTTATTTCTTTTTCCATAGGTTTAATTGATCTAAATTTACCCACTGTGACACGGAGCACTGCAGTGAGTGTCTTGGACACTGAGAGCTGCTCTCTAGTCTAGTACAGTACTTTTTATCCAATGTCATAATTGAATTTAAGCATGTTCAGCTGCTGTTTTTAACACTTAATATCTTTAGGGTGCTTGCTGTATATTACAACTATCAACAAGGTAGAGCTTGAAACTTTTGAATTATATATGCTTACAGATATGTTTATATGAATATAATGATGCTCATATATAAGGATGTGTATTATGTGTGCTTATATGAACCATAGTGATGCATATATATATATATATATATATATATACATATATATATAAAGTACCTGTTTCTTTAAATACCATCCTGTTTATGTAGTGCGTTTTTTTGTGGGTGATAAGCTTTATTGATTTGACTTATTAAGACAATACAAACTTTAAGACAGTCGGATGCATTGCGAGGATCTTACAGACTGTTACATATGACTATGTAAGCAGAAAACAGAACATGCTGGCCAAATAATAATGAACTGAATATACTAGCCAGGTAAACTGTAGGATAATACTCTGTGCCTGGATGTACAACACCTATCCAGCTGGAGATTAACTTTAAAAGTATTAGCAGTTGGTGTATTGCATTATGGCTAACTCATACAGACATATCATACCTGGCCCCATCCTGTTAGTATCTACAGTATCTGACAAAACATCAGAAATTATGGGAGGTCCAGGGCCACTGTCCTCTACTTTAAGCCTACAAGAAATAAGAGATCACACATGCAAAGCAAACAGGTCTTCATTGTCAGCGAAGATACTATCATTTACTGATATTATACCATGTCATCTGTAGGGCAGGATTCCCCTACAACTCAGTAACAAGCTCTCCAACACTTGCCCCTAAATGCACCATGAGAGAAGACCATTATAGTAGTGTAGTTGTGCCTATTCAGCCGATTCCCTTCTTAGGTTTCAAAAACAGAAGGAAGGGAGTCAAGTGGGCAGTATATTTAAAGAGGGTATTTGTCACAGTGTGTGATATTCTGGCCCAGATGGCAACTTGAGCCATGGAGGAAAGTACCTCCCCCAGGGAGGGGATTATCTGGGACCACCATTTACACAGTAGGAGTCTTTTAACCTGCATATTGAGTGTCAGAGGTAGTTTCAACTCAGAGAGGCAAAGGTGAGGGGCCGGGGTCCAGAGTCCTAATAACAGCAACTCAGGGGACTGAGGCACAGGCTTCCTAAGTATTTGGGACCCCATCTCACAGGTAGCCTTCCATAGGGGCTGAATCAGTCTGCAGGACCAAAGTATATGGATCAGGTCACCTGGGAGTTCCTGGCACCTCCAACACAGGTCAGACTGAGCCAGTTTTGCCTTGGCGAGGACTACAGGAGTCCTGTACCAGGAGTGAATTATCTTGTTCTGTATTAGTTGGATACTGGTGTCAGGATATGCCTCATGAGCTAGTTTTAGACAAGACTTCCACTCCAGGTTCACAATAGGGACATGCAGAGCATTCTTACATTTATGCTTGGATTCCTCTGCTTGGGATGGGATGGTACTCCGAATGGCAGCATATATCCTGCTTGACTGTCCTCTTTCTAGAGCCAGCCATGACTCTACCTGGGAGATTTCTTGCTTTTGGTGCTGCTTATGCTGGTACATAAAGAAGGCACTTCTTATTTGAAGGAATCACCAGAAGTCTTTGAGAGAGAGATCCCTTAAGTGATCTGCAGGCCCTCAAAGGAATTAAGGGTATCTGTACTAGGAATGAACATATCTCAAAGCAATGAGATACCACCACATTCCTATGAGGGCCAAGCAATTGGTTGTTTATTGATGGTAATCTCATTATTGCCCCATAGTGGGGTAAGTCTTAGGGGGAGATTTGGAGGCACTCAACTTCTTATGTACCTTGGTCCAATATTCCAGAGAGGGACCTATAGTAGGATGAGAACGAGTGCCCTTAAAGGGATGGTTAAATAACAATAGTACCAAGTGAGTATGTTGACATACCTCTCTCCATATCCAGCCACTGGGGAGCATTGTATTCAGAGAAAAGGAACCATTTTAATGTCTGTGCAGCTGAAAGGCCCATTTATACCCCTCTAACCACGGAAGACCCCAGCCCCCTTCCGACCAATGAGCCCTGAGCTTATTTCTACTGTACCTAGGTTTCTTACCCTCCCACAAAAATGATCCCAGCAGGCAGTCTAACTTGGTAAACCAGTAATAAGGTATTTTCAGAGGAATGTGGGAGAGAAGATACAGAATTTTTGGTGCTGTGACCATTTTAATTGCTGATATTTTACCTACAAGCGACAGTTGAAGAGATTTCCATCTGTCCAGTTCTGTACGAATGGATGCAAAAAGTGGTTTCATATTCAGGTCCCAGATTTTATGCAGATTAGTAGAGATAGTAATGCCCAAGTAGGTAATCCCCTCTGGGGCCCATCGGAGCCCATGCTGAGTAACCATTTGAGAGGTACACTTAGAGTTTAAAGGCAGAACCTCCATCTTGAACTGGTTAATCTTGAGCCCTGAAAATGTAGGGAAATCTGACAAGGTGGACAGTAGGGGAGGGAGGGAGGGAGGGAGGTGACGATATTGGCTATAGGGAGCAACAGGTCATCTGCATACATAAGAGTAGGGTATGCCCTTGTTCCCACCTGGACTCCGGAGATTAGAGGATTTTGCCTAATAGCGGCCACCAGGGGTTCAACTGCCAATACAAAAAGTAATGGGGAAAGCAGGCAACCCTGAAGGGTACCCCTACCCAGTATGAATGGGGGAGACAGCATTGCACTGATGAGTATCCGTGCAGCTGGTGATGAATAGATTGCCCCAATCCAGGCCCGAATCCCCACCCCAAGCCCATAGTGCAAAGTACTTGTTGGACATAGTCCCACTCCAGGGAATCAAAGGCCTTTTTGAAATCTATTGCAGTGGCAGCAGTGGGGGAAGATAATGTTTGGTCCTTATGGATTAAATTTACCAATGATCTAATATGATCCACACTGAAGCGGCCCTTAACAAAGCCTACTTAGGATGGATGGCTCAAACTGGGAAGGAGATGATGAAGTCTATTAGCTAGTATCTTAGCTAGCACCTTGCTATCAGCATTCAGCAGTGAAATAGGGTGGTAGCTGGATACTTTAAGAGGGTCTTTACCTTTTTTTGGTAGGATTGTAATAGTCGCCTCCTTAAGGGATGAAGGAGAGACCCTGTTTGCAATGACTTAGTAAATACTTGTTGCAAGAATGGAAAGATTATGGGATGCAACCTTTGCCACACTTCGATAGGAAACTGTCTCCTCCTGGGGCCTTTCCTTTTTTTAAGGGAGGAAGGGACGGTGTCAACCACCTCCTGGGTTGAGATCGGGCATTTAGGGCATTAGCCTGGGCTTCTGAGATTTTGGAAGATGTAGGGACTCCAGAAATGGGCGGACCCCTGGGGTCTGGGGCTCTGGAGCATTTATATGACGAGGAGTAAAAATCCATCATTATTTAGAAACATATAGAAACATAGAATTCGATGGCAGATAAGGACTGCTTGGCCCACCCAGTCTGCCCATTTCCGGAAGGCCATTCCATGCATCCATAACCCTCTCTTTGAAAAAATACTTCCTTAAATTACCTCTGAGCTGCCCCCTATCTTCAAATTGTGCCCCTTGTTCTTGTACACCTCTTTTTGAAAGATGCTACCCTCTTGGACTTTGTTGATTCCTTGAGGTACTTGAAAGTTTCTATCATATCCCCCTGTCCTCCTTTCCTCAAGGGTATACATATTAAGCTCCTTTAGTCTCTCCTCATATGTCTTCCGGTGCAGATCCTGCACAATTTTAGTTGATTAATATCTTTCACCAAGTTCTAGGTCCTACCCCTACATCCTCTAAAGCAGCTATGCATTTTGGCTTGCTGATTTTGAGATGGTATGCCAGCAGTTTACCCCCCTTTTCTCCCCCTTCCCAATATTTATGCTTGAGTCTAATGATCAAAATCTCTGCCTTTCTAGAGACCAGCTCATTCACTTGCATCTTCATAGAAGTGACCTTGTGACCTGCCTCTGATTTAAGGGAAGGGACACAAAAGGCCTTAAAAGCAAGCTCCACTTCTTGGAGTTATCATTCAAACCCCTTCAAATGTTGTTCCCTCCTCTTTCGATACCGGCTTGCATACCCATTATTGCCTTGTGAGAGTAGCTTTGAATGCCTCCCATGTGGTACCTGCAGAGGTATCTGCTATGAGGTTATGCTGGAAAATTCCATTGTTTCTTTGAAGCCAAGGGGAAAGATGGGTCATGAGTAGGAGTGAGCCCAGCATCTATGCCGGAGACTTAGGAGAGGGGGGCCCCATGTGAAGGCAAGATGCACAGGGGCATGATCCAAGAAAACTAAGGGATGAATAAGGGCATTAACAGTGTTTCTAATAATAGTAGAAGAGGTGATCCAGAAGTCTATTCTACTAAGAGAGCTATGTACTGGGCAATGAAAGGTGTAGTCCTGCTGGAAGGGGTGAAATCTTCTCCAGATGTTGGTAAAGGCCAGATCTTGTTGTAGTTGAGCCACTGCCATTACAGCCCTGGAGTGAGGCTCAGTATTGGAGGGGGATCTATCCAGGAAAGGATCCAGGGTGAGATTAAAATCGCCCCCTAATAAAATGGGGGTGTCTTCCAAAGCTATGGATCCCAGCACCTGGGCCAACTTGTGAAAGAAGGAGGGCAATTCCTCATTCGGGGCGTATACGTTACCCAGGATCAGAGGGCCCTCCCCAGTATCCATGAGTACCACCACCCATCTACCATCAGGGTCTCTCACTTGTCTCTACAATTTCTGTTGTAGTTGCTTGTGAAGCAGAATCACCACTCCTCTCTTTCTAGAGGAGGCCGAGGCATGAATGACCTGACCTACCCAAACCCTCTTCAATCTCTCAGGATCACCCCCGGTAGGTTTAGTCTCCTGCAGGAAGGCAACTCTTGTTCCCAGTCTCTTAAGGTGACCAAAAACTTGTTTCCTCTTGTTTGGGGTGTTAAGTCCTCGGACGTTCCATGTCAGACAAGTGATATCACCTGTTAGTAATAGGAGCAACTATTTAATTAAGAGATATATCAAGAACAACCAGCAGATAGGGGCGAGGGCAGCCCAACAAAAGAGGCAAATTTTCATAAAGCACCACCAGATATGGAGAGTAGGCAAAACCCATATACCCTGCCCCTACCAACTGACCTTATACTAACAAATAACAAAACATCTGTGTGGTTCTCTTGTGAAATAAACATACATAAACACATTAGCAACTATAGACATTGTGCACAGTGTACCATGCAATTTGGAGATGTAGAGGTGTCTCTTTGGCTGCAGAGCCCAGCTGTAGGCTAGCCCATTCACAGGGCATTATCAAGTGGTATCCACCCTTTGTTAGCACTACAATGAGTGCAGGGGGGAGGTTCCCCCCCGAGGGACTCGAGCAATCCAATAAGAAGGTTGAACCACATAGCTCATGGCAACCCCAGAGGGTTGAGAGAACCGTTCCAGTGGTGAGGCTCAGAAGCTGGGGTAGTTAAAGTGGAACTACACATCACTTTTAATGAGGTGGGGGTTTGCAGGAAAGAAAGTGGGGGAGAACTGCCCACATCGTCAGCGAGCCTAGGATTATTGCTGATGGGTGCCAACATGCTGTCACAACAAAATCTTGGTGAAGTCAGGCTCATCTCACCAATGAAAAGTGGACTGTAAGCCACCCAAAGTGAGGGCTGGAAGACCTCATCTTGATAGAGAAAAAAAAAAATAATAAAAAACATACCAGAGATGCACAGTCCTGTGCCACTCACTACTTAGGGCCTCACGTTAAACACATCCACATCAACCCATACCTACCAACGTGTTCTCACAACAAAAATCTTGGTGAGGTCAGGTTCATCACTCCTATGAAGAGTGTACTGTAAGCCACCCAATGAGGGGCTGGGAGATCTCTCCTTGATAAAAATAATAATAAAAAAAAAAACATACCAGAGGGCACAGGCTTGTGCCATTCACCACTAGGGCCTCACGTAAAACACATCCTGGCTACCCATTCAGCACAGCAGTTTACGATGCCGACAAATACTTTCATATATTATGTGACACAGCTTCCAAGCGGACCTCACCCCCACACACAAGTAAGCAAGGTAGAACCCACAAAAGTTCTGCTGTTTAATCAGATGGTACAAAAAGGCCTTCTTTGACATCTAGATGTGTCTGGACCTTTGATCAGGATGTCCACTGAGAGCTTGTTGGTAGGCCTTGTTGAATCCCTCCCGATATAGGAGTGAGGGCATCCTCTCGCCATATGGCAGTGCAAGTCAGGGTCAAGGTTGGGGTGAAAAGGGGCTTGAAAGTTCCCTTACATGGGTAACATGGAGAAAGAGTAGCAGATGGGGTCAGCCAAGGAGATTGTCTACTGATGATTAATTTAGACACCCCAAACTCACCCCCATACCTACAACTCCCGAAGGATTAGAAGAACAGGAATAGAAAGAAAATAGAAGGGTGACTACTTATCTGACTATGCTGGTGGGTTTTCTCTGATCGATTGCCCTGAGATGTACAACGCTCAGGGACGGTCCACACTGAAGATGAGATCTCCGCCTGTAGGAGGCCTCCCTCATAGTCTTTGGTGGATGCTGCCCTCTGATGTCTGTAGCTCCACTCTGCAGCTGGTGAGGAGTTGCTGACGGGGACAGGTAGCTAGGCTGCAACATAGGAGTAGTCCTACCTTCCACGATCGAATCCACAATGCCTGAGTATTGATCTGGAGAGCTGGGGCTTATAGCTTCATATCTGTTAACAGGGTGGTAGGCCTATAATGGATCTGGAGCCACAGTGTCCATGCCTGGTGGCCTCCTCTGTGTCATCTTGCCCTCTCTCTGAAGGATGCTGCCAGCGCCCATGTTTGTTTGAGGATTGCCTCTTTTGGTGTGCTTTTGGGGGAAGTTCCCAGTGTTGCTCCCTGAGGTCTTGCCAAACTGCAGGCCTGCTCACTGATGGAGATGGGCAGCAATCCAACCCGCCGGTAGCAGTTTTTGCTGAAGGGGCTCCCGGGGTAGTGGTGGTGAATTCTTGTGGCCAGTTGAGCCATAAAAAACCCATGAGTGCATCAGGAGATTCAAAACTGTTTGGGACCCCATTATGCATAACCCACATCGTGGCTGGGTAATGCAAGGAAAAGGACAGATCAATACTGTGCATTTTATGCCTTGCCTCGAGTATGCTCAGCGCTTGTCCGACAGATCCTTGGAGAAGTCCTGAAAGATGTGGATCCTGTTCGATCTCCACACTACATGCTGTAACTCACAAGCTCTAGTTAGGACCTTCTCTTTGTCCCAAAAGTCAATAAATCAAACTATGATAGGTCATGTTCTGTCCTGGGCCTGCGACATGGGGGCTAAAGTGTGGTGTGCACGTTCCAACTGGAGCGGTATCAATGGGTCCAACTGCAGCATTTCAGCAATGGCTAATTGTAGAAATCCCTTGGTATCTTTGCCTTCTACATGCTCTGGGAAGCCCAGGAAATGAAGATTATTATGGTGACCTTGATTCTCGAGGTCATCCATCTTACTGTGCAGCATCTGTATGGTTTGTTGTTGATCTCTTAATTCTGCCCTTAAGTCCTGAACACTCCCCTCCATCACCGAGACCCGCTGTTTGGTATGCAGCATCCTGGCTTCTAAATTTTGAACCACTTGGGTATTTCAATTAGTTGCCACAGTGACTTGTGCCGTCTGGGCCATAAGTTGGCTGAACATCGCCTCAGCTGACAGTTGCTCCAGGTTTGTGGCAAGCAGCCTTCAACCATAGTTCAGGCCTACCTCATCCAGGAGGATCTTCAGCAAAATAGTGATTTCCACACAGCAAATGAAGGCTTTTGTATCAATGAAGCTAAATTAGTGCAGCTTGAGTATTACCCTACAAGTTACAGTAGAGTGGAGGTTATAATACCAGCTGGTGAAAAAGGATTTGAAAGGATATTTCCTCTGGGTTGTGGAACTGATCTTTAAGCTGCCATCCTATTTAGCACCCTCTGTGTAGTGCTTTTAGAAGTAATGGACCTCTCCCTGATGATGTACTGCTAGTACTAAACCCGGTCGGGACTTTGTGTTGCTTATCCTGATTCAGGCTGATTGTAGCATCTGCTTTTTGTATATAATAAATTTATGCCCTGTGTGACACCAACTGGAGGTGTGCTGATTTTTGTGGTACACAATTGAGACTTTATTTCATGCACCCTCCTCTAGCAGTGGAGCTGGTTCTTTTTTTTTTTTAGTTGTACTTTCAAACGTGCTCACTGCGGCTTGGTAGTTGGGTGTTTCTTTTTGCAGACTGCACTGTTTTTTTTGAATTACCTGGACTGAGTGCTTAAGTTTTGAATAGGCCTGGAAGTGTGGTAACAGTGGGCATCTGACTGTGAGATTGTTTATTATCTTTTGATCTCCAATGACTATCCATCATCTGTTTCAACTGCAGGTTAGTTCGTAAGCATTATATCCATTTTGGGAATGACCTCAAGTGCTCTCGGGGACATTCACCTGGGTAATTCAACAGGATCTTTTGCAACATATGTTTTTACAGCAGCTGCTGAAACTGATTTGTTTCATGACATGAACACTGTGCTAAATCAAACAAGCATTGAGAATATTACCAACAAAATTACACCAGAGACATTGGAAATCAAAAAGGCATTTCTGGACTTAGAGAGAACTATCCTTAGGGACGTAGACACTACTGGGGGAAAAAACACATTGGAAGCGTATATCCGAGTGAGTCGCTCCCCTAGAGGCCTTAGAGTTATAAACAAACCTGGATACGGCTGGGATAGAGTGACCTTTGTTACTGATTGGCAAAATTCACTTCAACTTGTCGCGAATGCACTGATTAATACTGTTATCAGGGATTACGATGCTCAAAAGGATGAGGTGATATTTGATATCAGAAAAAAGGAAACTATCTTTTGATTTAAAGATCATCCAGATTATATTAATCTTGAGAAAAACTAAAGGATAACATACAGAGGAGGAAATAAAATAAGAAAAATCAAGTTGATGAAATTTGAAAGGGATAGACTTGATTATTTGAATAACAGGGTTTGAGACTGGAATAAGAATAAATCCAAATATCACAAACAAAATGGTGGCAATAATGGTAGGAGAAGGGAGGAACCACTCTAGAAGCCCAACCCAAGTCCATACTACAGAATAGGAGTGATTCATCTAGCTACAATACTTCTGCTAGTGAATCCAAGCAGCAGAGATTTTACTGAGGACTCAGACCACCTGGATATCACAGTGCAGTTCAATTTCGGAGCCAATTTGGAGCAAAGAGTTTTGAAGGGCAAACATCAGGTCTTGGTGCCAATTCCAAGGAGCAAACCCACAAGGAGGGTGGAAGGAAACATGGAAACCAAAAAAGAGGCAGAAAGGAAAGAACATCCAAGAACATTGTAATTAACATGTCTGATGTTATACTGAATGAGAACCAACTTTCAGTCCTGCAAAAAGATTATCATTTGTTCCTACACAAGATTCTAAACAATTTGAACTTTATTTGGATCTTCATCATTTTACAAGAAATTTAAACTTAAAGGTGTTCTTTAATGAATCGACTCATGTGTTTGGGACAAGCGGTATTGATGTTAACTCTCAAGATATACACTACCGTCAAAAGTTTTAGAACACCTCATTTTTCCAGTTTTTATTGAAATTTATGCAGGTTAATGTCTCAATGTACTCTGAAATTAAAGCATAGAACAAATAAACAATTGAGATGAAAAGAAATCTAGAGAATCATTTTGTTTAACAAAATTTAATCTAAATTTTGACTCATCAAAGTAGCCACCTTTTGCAGATATACTGTAACATGAACACACTCGTGGCATTCTTCCTACAATGGACATCAAATATTGTTCGGGAAGTTCTTACCAACACTGTTGCAGAAGTTCCCACAAAATGTGTTGCACTTGTAGGTTGCTTTGCTTTCACCCTTCTGTCCAGTTCATCCCAAACCAGCTCTATGGGGTTTAAGTCTGGAGACTGTGCTGGCCATTCCATGATTTGAAGCCTACCGTCTTGTTCTTTCTCAAAGGTAGTTCTGACATAGCCTGAGGTATGTTTTGGGTCATTATCTTGTTGTAGGATGAACCCCTGACCAACTAGGTGTAGACCAGAGGGTATTGCATGGCGCTGCAAATGCTGTGGTAGCCCTTTTGGTTCAGGGTGCCAGTCACTCTGTGCTGTTGTCCTGTGAGCCGCCTATCACGCAAGCTGTTGACTCTCAGAAACTTGTCTTCTGACTCTGTTGTGGCTTTGGGTCTGCCAGACCTCTTCCTGTCAGAGTTTCCTCCAGTTTCCAAGTGCCTTTTGACGGTGTAGGAAACTGTACTCTCACTGACACCTTTGGCTTTCTTTGCAATTTCTCTACAGCAGTTTTTGCTAACCTAAACTTTTTTTAACCTCTAGCAGTTTACCGCTTACCTTTGTACCATTTCAGGTTATTCACCGGACTTGAATTGCTTAAATTTCAATAAAAACTGGAAAAATGGGGGTGTTCTAAAACTTTTGACCAGTAGTGTATCACGGCTACATCTGAGGTGAAGGAAATTTAAACTCATTCCACTTTTATGCCTCCATATAACGATGCGGTTTATAAGTATTTGAAGCTACCTGTGAGAGACAATTTAGGACCCTCCTTGATAGGGACACTCAACCTGATTATGTTAATATCTCAGCAGCTGAAGCAGAAGCTCTTAGAAGTCTGGAATCTAACATTGATCTGACTATTAAACCTGCTGATAAAGGTGTATCAGTGGTAGTGATAAACACATGTAAGTATATTGCTGAAGTGAAAAGACTGTCAAGTGATGTGGCATTCTACCAGCCACTGACTTTAGATCCCACAGAACACTTTAAGCAGGAAATTGATGCATTCTTGTTTGAATCTGAATGTGAGGGTTTGATTGATCATGGGGAAATGATGTTTTTAAGTGTAGCTAACCCTATTAGAGCTGGTATCTACACATTACCAAAAATACATAAAAATCTGCAGGATTCCCCCTGGGCATCCCATTGTGGCTGGTATAGGCTCCTTGGTTGAACCATTGTCCAAGTATGTGGACTTCCACATTAAAAATTATGTTACTGCCCTGCCATCATATGTGAGGGACACAGGTCAGTTTTTGGAGATCCTTGACAATATGCAGATTGAATCTGATTGGCATCTCGTTTCAATGGATATCACCTCACTATATACCAATATACCCCATGAAGGTGGCCTACAGGCATTGGATTATTGGTGGACTCTAGATGCTAACATAGATCATGGTAAAAAGAATTTTCTTTTGTAATGTGCTGAACAGGTTTTCACTAAAAACTTTTCCTCTTTCAAGACTCATTCTACTTACAAATTAAGCAGACGGCAATGGGTACTACTTTTGCACCAAATTATGCCCATCTTCATTAGGGTAAGTGGGAAAAATTAATGATTTATGACAGCTAGAAGAACCCATTTTATGATAAGATTGATATTTGGCACCGCTATATTGATTATATCTTTATGGTGTGGCATGGCACACTCGAGGAATTACAAGCATTTATTGGATATCTGGAAATAAGTGATGAAAATTTAACATTTTCAGTGCAGCATGATCTCCATTCAGTCTCCTTCCTGGATGTTAGTGTTTTTAAAGAAGAAGATGGTTGTCTTGAAATCAAACTTTTTAGAAAGGAGACCTATAGGGACTCCTTACTGCTAGCCTCAAGTTGCCACCAACACCATATGATAGCAAATATACCCAAGGCTCAAATGCTATGAGTAAGATGTAATTGCAGTAGTGATGTACATTTTCTTACTTTTGGTATGGATCTTGTGAAAGGTTTCTAGAGAGGGGTTATGCTTATCGTATCATGCAGGAAGCCTTTAGAGAGGTAGTATATACTGAGAGATCAGATCTCTTAAAACACAAAGTGACTAAACAGAAAGATCCCAGAATGAATTTTATAACAACTTACACCAGACACACAAAAGAAATAGAGAATATTATTAATGCCAACTGGAACATTTTGCAAGGAGATCCAATGCTAGCAGAGGTCACTCAGTTCAGACCTAGAATGGTGTATAAAATAGGGCCTAACCTGCAGGATAGGCTAGTACATAGTTACACAGGACCCCCTGTGATGAGTGCCAAAACAAATAGGCCTCCCCTCACTAAAGGCATGCATAGTTGTGGGAATTGCAAATTCCGTAGCTCGGTACTAAAGTGTAGTACCTTTGCCAGCTGCAATAGTGGTAAGTCTTATGAGATCAGAGACTTTATTACATGCAGCCTGCAGAATGTGGTCTATTTAGCAACATATCAATGTGGTGCTTTCTATGTCGGTAAGACAACCAAAGCACTTAAGGTACGTGGAGTATGGGTGAACATCTTCACTCTGTAGCCAACAATGACACCAGAAGTGCACTTGCTATTCATTGTAGTTGAACAGGATCTACAACCAAGAACATATTTTTAAATTTTGTGGTCCGGAAGTTGTTAAACTTGGCCCAAGAGGAGGTAATCTGGATGCCAAATTGAAATATAGAGAATCATATTGGATTTGCACTTTGGGAGCCCTTATGGCTCCAGGATTGAATGATAGAATTGATCTACCACCTTGTATAAAAAGGAAGTAATTGTAATACCAATTTTTTTGTGTTTTATTGCCTACATTATGTGATTTCCATTTCTCTTTCCCTCCACCCCGCCCCTTTATAGAGATACATTTTTATCTCATAATTATTTAACATTAACCTAATGGTTTGCAGGTATTTGGATACATATCTAGTATGCAGTTTTGTATTATCGTTATATTTAGATGTGTTTGTTATTTATATATATATATAGATATATATATATATTTCTCTGTTTATATATTTGTTTCTTATTTCTTTTCCATATGTTTAATTGATCTAAATTTACCCACTGTGACATGGAGCACTGCAATGAGTGTCTTGGATGCTGGGAGCTGCTCTCTAGACTAGTACAGTACTTTTTATCCAATGTCATAATTGAATTTAAGCATGTTCAGCTGCTGTTTTTAACACTTAATATCTTTAGGGTGATTGCTGTATATTACAACTATCAACAAGGTAGCGCTTGAAACTTTTGAATTATATATGCTTACAGATATGTTTATATGAATATAATGATGCACATATATAAGGATTTGTATTATGTGTGCTTATATGAACCATAGTGATGCATAGATGTATATATACATAAAAAACTACCTGTTGCCTTAAATACCACCCTATTTAAGTAGTACCTTTAGAAGTAATGGACCACCCCCTGATGATGTACTGCTAGTACGAAACCAGTCAGGTCTTTGTGTTGCTTATCCTGATTCAGACTGATTGTTGTGTCTGCTTTTTATATCTAATAAATTTATGCCTTATGTGACACCAAGTGGAGGTATGCTGATTTTTGTGGTACACAATTCAGACTTTATTTTGTGCACCCTCCTCTAGCAGTGGAGTTGTTTTTTTTTTTTTGCTTGTTTTTTAGAGTTGCATAGTGCAGTATGTAATCATGGACTATTAGGTATCAAATCTTTCACTGTTTAGTCAGACAGACCTAACAATAACAAACTCAAGAGAACATCTGTTTTGGAGACTAGGATGGAAGCACCACAGTAGAAACTTGTAGTGAATGAGGTGGAACTGGTGGAAGCAGATATTTGGGGCAAAGCACTTGCAGTGGTGATGGGGGAAATGGTGGTACTATCCACAGTGCTAATAGTAGCAGACTGGACAACTATATAACATGTGGTGACAGCAACAACCATGGTCATGACAGCAATAGTAGTGGAGATGGTGATGGTGGTAGCTGGTATGACAGGAAGATCATCTGATGCCTAGGCTGAGGAGCCTGGGGAACCGGTGGAGGATTGGTCTGGCAGTGGGATGTGGGCACTGGTTCCTGGAGTCTCCATCACCTTTTGGTCCTCCAGGGGTTTTCTGCTTGTTGGTTCCCCCTAGGAGTGCAGACATGCAATGACGTAAGCACACCTATGTGCAGATGCCCGCCACCACGCCAACCCATAATATTTGGCATTACTCCCTGCAGGGTCCCTGATCTCCATCAGGGGCTGCTGGGGAGAGAGGCATGCCATGATTCCCACCCTGGGAGGGAAGAGCAGTCCTCTGGATCCTTGATCCCCTCCCTTCCCTGCTGAACTTTGATGATCTGAGTCCATTCCTGAACCTGGGTCACCAGCATTGTGCAAGGTGTGGCATCCAGTGCCTCTAACCTCAGTGCCACCAGGATGGTCATCTTAGGGGCTTTGTGTTTTACTATTCATTAAGACTTTTCTACTGATATATACATTGTTCGATAACTCCAAAGATTGACTGACAGCTTGTTAAAGTTACAATGTTATCTTATGGGAATTGTAAATTTTTTAATTTTTGTTTTTTTATATGGCCCCTAAATTTTATTTGTGGGAGAGTTATGTGTTACTGTTGTAGTAACCATTAAGACCTTTATTTTGATATATAGATTGTCCAATAACTGCATATGTTGACAGAGTTATGGCTTTTTCAAGTTGAAATGGGGGAATAAAATAAGTCCAAATAATTTTTCATTTTCCAAGGATCTTTTCTTGTGAGGTTGTGTCATTCATACAAGAAAAGATTTCTTCATACATAAAAAGAATTGAAAAAAATCTAAGTCAAAATTGTTTTTTCAAATGAAGGGATCTTTTTTCATGAGGCTGTGTCATTCATGTGAAAAAAGATTCCTTCATATAAAAAAAGAATCTGAAAAAAAAACTGTGTCCAAATTCTTCTTTTAGATGAAAGGAATCTTTTTTCGTATGGCTCTATTCTTTTGTCATATGGTCATACAAAAAAAAATTAAATTGTGAAAAAAACACATTTCTAAAAAAATTAACTGCAAAATCCACCTTAAGGGGTCCTGATTAGCAAGATACATATGCTGGTGCCTTTGCAGGATATCTTTTTAAAACTTTTCAAAAAAAATGTTTTTGGAAAAAAATGGAAACAAGATGGTGGTCATATGAAAAAAAAATTTCTTTTCACAAAAGAAGATTACCCCATAAAAACAGAATATATTTTCTATATATTCTTTTTTTTTTTTTGTATGAAAGAGCTATCCAAAAACTACTGTGCATGCTCAGAACTGAGATTTCAAATCCTTATAACTCTGGAATGGATTAATATTTTTTCATTAAACCAGCGAAATGCACCACTGAGCCCAAGCCCTCTCTACCCTAAAACTTTCAGAGCAAAAATTCCAAGCCATCTGGGTGCTAGGCAATGAAAAAAACACAGCAAAAATCCACATTTATTTCACTTTTTTCACTATTCAGATCTAGGAGTCCACACCTTTGACCAGAACAAAACGTGGCATGTCAAGATGCCTTGCACCCGAGACTGCAAATGTAAAATTTCATGCAAATCTGTTGAATGGTGGCAAAGCTATTGAAGTGCAAAATTAGGGATTTAACATTAAAGAGCTCATTCAACTCTAACTATAGTGGTGCTACTGCACCACTATAATATATGGATTGGGTGCTTGCTGTCAGTTGCTCACCCTTGTTGCCCAGGACACTGCTGGCTGGAAATGGTTGTGGGAAAGGTGCTGCCTGCTGCAGTTGCTGCTGGGCCGTGGGGGAATCCCTCATGTTGTACTGCTTCATTGGGGCTGGTAATTGGGGCAGATCACTGAACTCTTGCTCCTCAAAACAGTTGATGTGGGATCATATGCCCAATCCTCTCAGCTTGAGGCAGCAGTGGAAGAAGGACCTCAAGACTATCTGTTGGAACACAACAGGTAATTGTTTTGTTACTTTCCAGCCAGTCAGTCCTCTGCATCAACTTCTGTCTGCAGACTGCCCTGAACTGCCACCTGAGTGCTCCTATTTCCAATCCAAAGCCATGTCAAGAATGCTGCATGGTGTCTCTGATAATGGCCATGGTGTTCCATACTAGCCATAAGTTGACTTTTCAAATCTGACCTCACACCAGACAACAGAGATTGTACATTCTCTGCTTGCTGCCAGGCTGGAAGCTTCCACCCTGCAAAAGGGATCATATACTATATGCACAGGAGACAGACAGAGATAAGGGAAGAAAAAATGTATACAAACAGGCCATGTGGTCAGCCAAATTACGTAAGTACCCATTTTTGGTGTCCCCACACTCTATACATGGGTATAAAGTAATACAGTATTACCTTCTGACTGCCCAGGGGCACAGAAGGGCATGCTGAGGAAAAACTGCTGAGGCACTACAAAGATACTAGCTAATACATAATGTAAGTGTGGCCTAGGACTACATATAAATAGTGAACTAAAAGAGTCCATAATTATGTAAGGGTAACCATTCGGGTGTGCAAACACATAAATTATTCACAAATATTTATTGAGTAAACCAAGGTATTTGGACAGTTCATTGTATTTGGGTATTCCACATAATGTATGCATTTATAAAAAAAAATGCTGCAGACTTGGAAAAAAACACCCCCTAACAGACAAATGAAATGCTTGCTGCTCAGAACAGGTTGAACATTAATACATTTTTGAAACAGTGTATACTGATGCAGAGTTGCATAGTACAGTATGTATTCATGGACTATTAGGGATCAAATCTTTCATTGTTCAGTCAGACAGACCTACCAAAAATAAACTGAAGAGAACATCTGTTTTGGAGACTAGGATGGAAGCACCACAGCAGAAACTTGTAGTGAAGCTGGTGGAACTGGTGGAAGCAGATATTTGGGGCAAAGTGCTTGCAGTGGTGATGGTGGAAATAATGGTACTATCCACAGTACTATTAATAGTAGACTGGACAACTATATTACATGTGGGGGCAGCAACAGCCATGGTCATCACAGCAATAGTAGTGGAGGTGGTGATTGTGGTAGCTGGCGCGACAGGAAGATTAGCAGATGCCTAGGCTGGCACTTGAACAGGAACAGTGGTGGTATCACTGAAAACAGTAATGCTGCAACAAAGCAGCAACAGGTCTGCTGGGAGTATAGATAAAGCAGGACAGCAAACACATGTGGAACTTTGGCCACAATCTGTGCCACTTACAGGTACACTTGACTACAGACATTTTTTGCCAGGTGACTGACATTTTCTTTTGACAGATAAATTAGTGATTGCAAAAAGTGATCTTTTATTTATTCTAACTTACATAAAGTAAAAGCTTGCAATAGTCAGGCTCAGCTGACTCGTAAAATTAATCACTCAGTCACAGTGTGAAAATATCAAAGTATACACAGTGTAAGGAAAGCAGGTGCCAGGAGAAAAAAAGTACCTTGAAAGATTTATAGCTGGATTTCATGCAATAGCTACAGAATAAATGGTACTAAAACAAAGCTGACAGGCTGCTACTGCTTCAGATATCCACAGCAAAAGATTGCCTCTTTTCACAGTAAATGTTTACCTTATTTTTTGCGCACAGACACTAAATCTGAGAAGAAAGAGAAGAAACAAAGGTGCATACAGACACTTAATCTGAGAAGAAAAAATTGCTACTTCTTATTTATATTTTTCAAGAGGCACCAGTAGATATTAGTTACTAGAAAAATACTTATATTTTATTTTATACAACAGCTACAGAATAAGTGGTACCAAACAAAGCTGATAGGCACCTGGTTAAAACAAACTACCTAGTGCACACCCTCCCCCCTACCCAAAATTGTCAAGTCAATAAATTGTTACAGTTTGCTTTCTACATTAAATGACTACTTACCTATTATATCCCAAAGGGGAGTGGCGGTCTCTTAGTTTTTCAAATCAGAGCTCTGCTGTGAAAGTAAGCTCAGCCACCAGACAGCAAGGTAGACATCCCATTGGCTGAGGCCCTATTCTAAAATCCATCTGCCAGAGCTGCTCCCTTTTAAAATCTGTGGCATCATCTTATTGGCTCTTCTCTGACTGGTGGCTAAGTTTCTTTCACACCAGTGCTCTGATTTGAAAAGCTGGGACCCCCACTCCTTTGGGATGTAATACATGAGTAGACATTTGGGGCAGAAAGCATATTGTAACAATCTATTGAGTTTGCACATTTTTTGAGGGGGATGTGCACTGGGTCTTTTGTTTTAACTTATGTATGGCATAACCAGTAGCACCCCAATTAGAAAAGCAATTTAGAGATTGGGTTGAGCTGCTAATTTTGGATTTGACAGGCAGCTGGCACTACAGATGTCCACAGGAAAAGCTAGCATTGTTTTGGACACACAGACTAAATCTCATTGAGCAGCCTGGGTATTGGCTGGAGAGATCACACAAGATCTCAAAGTCTCAATGAATACCATAGAGGAAGTAGGGAATTTAAACTAGGAGCGAGGGGTGGCAAGTGGGCAAGAGACATACAGAGACTACAGGTTGGGAACCATATGAGCTTACCCCCCCATAACAGTGACAAAGGACAAATGGCAAGTACTATTGGTGATGCTAGTAAAGGAGGGTAGGATGGGAGGGGGGAAGGGTGGAAGGTGGTTACCCTTAATGCTATTAGCCTTGGGAAGAAACCTTCAGAGTTACAAGTGCTTATGGCAGAGGGAGAGGTGGACATTGCAGCAATCACAGAAACATGGGCTACCCAATACAATGACTGGGACCTGTTTGTAGCAGGGTACAGGTTATTTTGTAGGGACAGGGTGATTAGAAAAGGAGGGGGGTGGCACTATATGTGAAGGAAGGATTGAAGTGTGTAAGGGAGAAAGGGGAGGAGGGTAGTACGGAGTCACTTTGGATGTAAATCCAGGATTCCAAGAATAGGATTCTTAGAATGGGAGTGGTGTACAGGCCACCATCTCAGATGGAGGAGTAGACAGGGAACTAGTGGGACAGATCAGGAGGACCTGCGAGAAGGGTAGTGTGGTGATTGTGGGGGACTTCAACATGCCAGGAGTGGACTGGAGCACCCCAACAACCAGGAACAGAAGGGAGCAGGTACTGCTGGATGCCTTCCAGGACAGCTTCCTGCTGCAAATGGTCAGTGAACCAACCAGGTTAGGGAATACCCTGACCTTGTGCTGGCAAATGGGGACTTTGTGAGAGAACTTACAGTGGAGGAACCGCTGTCAGGGAGTGACCACCACCCAGTATGGCTCACATTGGATATGGGCAAGGAAGGAGGGAATCTGGCACAAGAGTGCTGGACTTCAGGAGGGCTGACTTTGGGAGGATGGGGAAGTGGTAAAAGTGTACCTGGTCAGAATTCAATCTAGTATGGACACTCAACCAGAGGTGGGAGCCTCATAAGCTGGGGATAGTGGAGGCAACCAAAACCTGCTGCAAGGCCCAGAGCAAGAAGGCTAGGCTAAGAAACTAAGCTGGTTGAGCAAGGAGGTCATGGAAAAGGTAAGGAGGAAAAGAGCTGCCTTTAAAAGTACAAGAAAACAGGGAGGGGAGGACAGGGAGGAGTATGGATAGAATCGAAGGAGGTGGACAAGGGTGGTGGTGGGGAAGGATGGAATGGAATGAAGGGACAGGAGAAGGGGGAGAAGGAAGAAAGGAGGGTGGAAGGAAGGTGGAAGATCTAAATGAGTACTTCTGCTCAGTATTTACTAAAGAGAAGAGGGGGGTGACACCCAAGGTGGGAGAAATGGCAGAAGCAGGGGGGAAGTGGTGACAGATGGGGAAATCATGGAGGGCAGAGTTCGAGAGGGTTTGAAGGCACTGAGGGTGGACAAGGCGCCAGGCCCAGATGGCATCCACCCCAGGGTACTGAAGGAGCTGGCAGAGGTCCTTGCAGGACCTTTGGCAGACCTATTTAATGCCTCACTACATTCTGGGTGTGTACCTCAGGACTGGAGGATGGCTCATGTGGTGCTCCTCCACAAGAGTGGTCCCAAGGATGAACCAGGGAACTACAGACCAGTGAGCCTCACATCCATCATGGGTAAGCTAATGGAGACTATCCTGAAGGAGAGGCTGGTGGCTTTCCTAGAGGTCAAAGGACTACAGGACAGCAGACAGCATGGCTTCATATGTTGCAGATCCTGCCAAACCAACCTGGTGGAGTTCTATGACTAGGTAACTAGCAACTGGTCAGGGGCCATGCAGTGGATGTCCTGTATCTGGACTTCAGTAAGGCATTCAGCTCAATGCTGCATGGAAGGCTGGGAAGGAAGTTAGAAGGCACAGGGGCGGGTGCAAAGCTGGTGAGATGGGTAGGAAACTGGCTTCAGGGAAGGCAACAGAGGGTGGTGGTGGGTGGGGAGCTCTCACCCAAGGGCAGTGACGAGCGGTGTTCCACAGGGCTTGGTGTTGGGACCAGTGTTGTTTGGGATATTCATTGCAGACATATCATTGGACATCAAGAGCAAGATCAGTCTGTTTGCTGATGATACCAAGGTAGGAGCCTGGTGGATGAACCTAGGGGATGGTAGGGGTTGCAGGATGATCTGGAAAAGCTTGAAACCTGGTCAGACACCTGGCAACTGGGGTTTAATGCCAAAAGTGCAAGGTGCTGCATTTTGGGATGAAGAACCCAAGGAGGAGTTACCAGCAGGGGAGTGCAGCTAGCCCAGACAGAGAGGAGGAGAAGGATCTGGGTGTGCTCATTACAGGGTCAATGAACAACTCGGCACAATGTAGGAAGGCAGCTGCAAAGGCCAACAAAATGCTGGGTTGTATTGCAAGGGGTATATCCTCGAGAAGGAAGGAGGTGATTCTGCCACTGTTTAGGCCATTAGTTAGACCACACCTGAGTAATGCATAGTAGTATTGGCACCCATATCTGAAGTGAGGACATTAAGTTACTGGAGGGGTGCAGTGCAGGGTGACAAAGATGATCAATGGGCTGGGGACTTATCATACGAGAGGAGGCTGAAGGAGCTGAACATGTACTCACTGGAGGAGAGGAGGACAGGGGACATGATTGAAACCTTTAAATACATGAAAGGAATAAACAAGACAGGTACAGAGGGGCTGTTCAAAGTAAGGGAGGGAGGGACACCAGGGCCATGATATGAGACTGGAGGAGGAAGGTTCAGGAGGGAGATGAGGAGACACTTTTGCAGAGAGGGGTGGCTGGGTGGAATGCTACCTGCAGAAGTGGTATCCAGTAGAACAGTGGACTGCTTCAAAAGGGATGGGACAGGACAAGGGAGAGGGTCAATGAAGGGAAGGGTGGAAGGGAGGGCAGTTGTAGAATAAGGGATGCTAGCTGCACATTCGAGTAGACTTGATAGACCTCTACACCTTTATCTGCTGGCAAATTTCATATGTTTGTATATTAGTATTTATTGAATACTTCAAATACACCCTAATATTTGGGTATTCAGGTATTTATTGACTTCACATTGTATTTGAACAGCAGATCTGCATTTGATGAATACCCCTAGTAATCATATACTGCAAGGTTGTGTTTTTTTGATGAAATATGATGACATCATAGACCTCAAGAACAAGGCTAGAAACACAGCTTTGCTGAACTTTATTACACACACTTTACTTTTGTAGTATATAGCCACAAACAACCCCTTTCTCGCTTCTTCTATTGACCAAAATGTTACTATTTTATGTAAGTAATTAATCCTGTACAACTGTCTCCATGATCTGAGCTTCTAGTGCCTTTTCCTGCATACTCTGCATTGCTGTATCTTGTATTCAACTGTTTTGTATGTTTTATTTATTTATTTATTTATTTATTTATTGAATTCTCAGATAACACTGGTGAGCTGAAAACTCTTTACATAGGTTCCATGTCACAGGAAAATTCTAACAAAAAATAACAGGTTGCCAGGTGGTAGCAACTTCAACAATATTATAGTGGAATATGGTTACAACAGGACAAATCACAGCTGACATTAGGAACTAATCTGAACAAGCTAGGATGGCATTGTACAATGTATGCCACAGAACTAAAACGCATATACAAATTTGGCAGACACTCATAGACAGTACTAAAATAAAAGAAGAGGAGAGATTCAGCCCAGGAGGCCTAGTCTAAAGGTAAAAAAGGGGAGGAAGGGGGTAATGAAGGGGAAGATAGGGAGGGCATAAAAGGGGTAAAAAGGAATGGGGGGAATAGATAGAGTATGTATTTAATCCCGTATTGCCCCTGAAAAAGGGACCTTTGGTTCCAGTGGGTTACCCAGTCACCAAACTAAATAAATAAATAAAAACAAAGAAACAAGTGGATCTGTCTGAATTAATAGTTTACTTTTCCTATGTGTATTATTGTTCTCAGAGATATAGTTTTTACTATGAGAAGTCATTTCTGAAACAACAGTTGCAGCCATTTCTAATGTGATTATTCAGAAATAGGAAAATCAAGTATTTTTAAATAGGCAGTGGAAAAATGAATTGGGATGGAATCCTGGAATCTGAAAGTTGCTCCATAGCAACAATATAATACAAGAGAATAACAACTTTTTGTGACCTTGGAAAATGTGGAACAACAGCATTTTGAGTATATTAATTTCCATACATTGTAGACCTTAACTATAGACTGTAAGCACTGCATGTTGCTTCTAAACGTGTCACTGTGAGAAGAAATCACTGGGAATAGATCACAAGATACTTAATAGCTATCAGGTGAGAATATGATAGAGCCAGGGAGAGGTTTAAAGGAACAGGGCAAGATAGGGACTAGAACATCTGTCTGCCTACAGCTATGTTGATTAAGTGTGAAATGCTAAAGCACAGTAGTACTCTGAATTCTGGAAACTAAATGGCACAACATACAAAAGTACCCGGAAGGGCCTCAACAATTTCCTTGGCAAAAATAAAAATACCTCAATCACAGTACTGTACAATGGTAAGCTAATCAACAACCTAAATAAGGTTCCAAACATTCTCAACACATTTCATTAATCTAAACTCCACACTATTGTTCATTTTGGATAATCCAATCCAAGCCCAACATGGTCATTATCTGTATTATCATGTGGAACCCACAAAGGACCCAAGCTCTCTAACAGCAATTCGAATAGCTCTTTCAGAGCTGTCCATTCATATATCTCTGATGTCCATGTGTAAAAAGCTGTACACAGGAACTTAATGGCTCCTGGGCACCTCCAGTATAATATTGCCATTACAAAATGTACAAAACCATATATCTGAATTAATCAGTTCAAGGGGGGTCTTTGAGCTAGGCACAGAATCTTTCCAGCCATAAACCTTTTGTGAGAGGTACAGTGCACCTTTTTTCCAGACTGGGAAAGTTAGCAGCCTAGTCTGTTTGAGAACTGCTTTTCCACTTTAATTCATTTTATCTACTGGAGTGCAGGGATTGATCTGTTAATTAAGACAGATGAAGCCCGGCTTTGAACTTATCTACTTGTATGTCTTTTTCTAGTATAATATTTGAAATAAATAAAACAGGGTGGAGGCAGTCCAGAGGAGGGTAATCAAATGGTGCAGGGGTTGGAAGGATGCCCTATGAGGAGAGACTGAGGTATCTCAACATGTACACCTAGAAGTATAGAAGAGTGGCGGTGACATGATCCAGCATCTACACGTTACCTCACATGGGTGAACATGGTGTAGGAGGGAGCCTCTTTCCAAATGAGGACAAGCTCCAGGACTCATGTGATGATTGTCTGAGGACTAAGCTGGAATAGAAAAGGTTGAGAAGAGGAGGAGAAGGAGACAGGTATCTGCAGGTGCAGCTGCCCAGAGGGATGGGAAAAGCATCCCAGGGATTGCTAGGGCAGCAGGAAAGAAGGGGAAGCTGGATGTCATTGTCCACTTTGGGACAAATGACCTGGCTAGGGATGGGGCTAGAATAGTGGAGAGGGAGTTTAGGGAACTGGGAAGCATTCTTAGACAGGTAGCACACTCATTAGCATTTGTTGCCCATCTATGATGGGGAGGAGAGGTATCTCCACATCAAGGCCTTCAACTCATGCTTGAAGGAATGGTGCAGAGAGAAGGGTATGGCTGCTCTGGGATTAGAGGCCCATATGAGATTATAAGAACCTATACAGAGGTGATGGCCTGCATCTATCCAGGAGAGGAACCACAGTCTCAGGACAGTTTGAAATGTTTCTCCAATGAACATTTAAACTAGCCAAGGGGGTGGTGAAAGAAACAGGGAAGGCAGAAACTTCCCCACAGGCTGAGATAGAGAGTAGAGATCCTTAGGGGAGAGAATCCACCCAAGGTGCATGTCAATCAAAGAAGCAGTATAATAGCAAAAGAGGAAGTGGGGATGAAGAAGTCAAAGAGAAGGGAAAGGAGGGGCAGCAAAGGAACAAATTCTGGCCAGAGCTGGTATGCTTGCAGCAGAGCTGATGGAGGAACATGGCACAGTCTATCATGTTCAAGATGGCTACTGGAGTTCAGTGCACATGTGCAAGTCATTGAGCATTCTCAGAAAACTCCGACTGCCATGTTGGACACAGTGGACTGTGCTGTGTTATGCCTACCAGTCACTTAAATAGTGTGGTGAATGCACAGTGATTGCCGTTCACTTCCATTATTTAAAAGTCCAGTCAGCATCTGGTTAGCTCCCTTCTCTACTGTTCTCACAAGGCAACAGCAGGGCTATTCCCACTGCAGCTGTAAAAAGGGGGAGTGACAAGCAAAGTTAACATGGTACACAGAGAACCATGACTGGGATGTTAACATACCAGGGCACACAACCTACAGGAGAGACAGGGAGTGTAGAAGAGGGGGAGGAGTAGCTCTCTATGTAAGGGAAGGGATAAAAGCAATGGAACGAAAGAGTAAACAGGTAGGACAGGAGGCACTGTGGGTCATCTTAGAGACTGGAAATGGCACCACAATCCGCTCAGGGGTTGTATATAGACCCCCATCTCAGGGGAGGGAATGGACAGGATATGATAGAAGGCATCCTTAGGATGGCATAGAAAAGAAGAGGCGATAGTATGATGGGGGACCTGAATATGCCTGATGTTAACTTGAGCACCCTTTGCTGCAGCCACATCCAAGAGCAGGACATTCTCAATGACCTACAGGGGGCATGCCTCAGACAGCTAGTGTTGGAACTCACTCGGGAGAGAGCAATCTTAGACCACCATTACTCTCAAATGGGGACAGTGAGAGGATCTAAGATCTAGAAGTGGGTAGCCATCTGGGAACAAGTGACCACCAAACAGTGTGGTTCACGATAAACTCAGCTGCAGAGTCAAGCCATACAAAAAGTAAGGGGTACTGGACTTCAGGAAGGCTGACTTTGGCAAGATGGGAGAGTGCCTTATAAAAGCACTAGCAAACAGGCAAGAAGGAGGGGTAAAGCAACAATGGGGAAACATCAAAACTGCCATCACAGAGACAACAAGCCTTTGTGTGAAGCAAATAAACAAATCAAAATGAAAGAAAAAGCCACTATGGTCCTCAAAAGAGGTGGCGGGGAAGGTTAGGGAGAAAATGATATCATTTAGGAAGTATAAGGAAACACAGAAGGAGCAGGACGGAGAAATGTACCAGTTAAGGCAGAAGGAAGCAGGGAAGGCAGTCAGAATATCAAAGGCCCAAACTGAGGAAAAGATAACCAACTCGGTTAAGAAGGGTGATAAAACCTTTTATAGGTACATTAGGGACCATAGAAAGACAAAGGGAGGGATAGTGAGTCTGAGTAGAATGGACGGCGGGTGGGCAGAGAGAGACAGTGAAAAAGCAGAGGTACTGAACAAACACTTCTGCTCAGTATTCACAAAAGAGGAGGAGGGGGAGGTACCTAATCCAATTAACAGAAGCACTCTGGATGGGGGCGGTCAATCCCAGTCCATTCACAGAAGAAAGGGTTCTGAAAGAACTCCTAAAACTGAAGGTGGACAAAGCAATGGGGCCTGATGGGATTTACCCCAGAATTCTAAAAGAATTAAGGGAAGAACTAGTGACACCACTGACTACCATTTTTAACAAATCATGGGAGGATGGTGTGGTACCTGTGTACTGGAGGAGGACAGATGTGATTCACCTTCACAAAGTGGGAGCAAAACAGATGCAGAAAACAACAGACCTGTCAGTTTAACCTCTGGTAGGGAAAGTGATGGAATCACTTCTGAAGGAAAGAATTGTTGAGTACCTAGAGGCCAGTGGGGCACAGGACCCAAGACAGCATGGGTTCACAGTGGGAAGGTCATGTCAGATGAATCTAATCGATTTCTTTGACTGGATGACCAAAGTAGTAGACCAGGGAGGGGCTGTGTATATGGTCTACCTGGACTTTAGCAAGGCATTTGACACAGTCCCACACAAAAGACTAATAAACAAATTAGCCAGCCTGGGAGTGGGTCCCAGGGTGGTAGCCTAGGTAAAACAATGGCTGAACAACAGGATACAGAAGGTAATAGTAAATGGAGTCCACTCTGAAGAAAGGGGTTACTAGTGAGTTACCACAGGGTTCAGTACTGGGTCCAGTCCTTTTTAATGTCTTGATAATTGACATTGCAGAGGGTCTAGAAGGAAAAGTATGCCTCTTTGCAGATGACACAAAGATCTGCAACAGGATTGTTACACAAGGAGATGTGAAAGGATGAGAAGGGACTTGGCAAGGTTGGAGGAATGGTCAGAAGTATGGCAGCTTGCATTCAATGCAAAGAAGTGCAAAATAATGCACCTGAGAAACAAAACCCAGGGAAGAGTACACAATGGGGTAGTAAATAATAACAAAATGGAAAGGGACTTGTGGGTAATCATATCAGATGATCTTAAGGTTGGCAAGCAATGTGAGAAGGGAGTAGGTAGGGGTGGGGATACTGGGATGTATAGGGAGAGGCATCACCAGCAGAAAACAGGAAGTTGTTATCCCTCTGTACAGACAACTGGTAAGACCCCATCTGGAGTACTGCATCCAGTTCTGGAGACCCCATCTCTGAAAGGACATAGATAGGATGGAGGCAGTCCAGAGGAGGGCAACTAAAATGGTGCAGGGTCTGCAAGAGAAGCCATACGAGGAAAGACTAAAGGAGCTTAATATGTATACCTTTGAAGAAAGGAGGGAGAGGGGCACATGATAGAAACGTTTAAGTCACCTCACTGGAATCAACAAAGTCCAAGAGGGCAGCATCTTTCAGAAAAGAGATGTGCAAGAACAAGGGACACAATTTGAAGATAGAGGGGAGGCACCAGGGGCAATGTGAGGAAGTATTTTTCACAGAGAGGGTGGTGGACACATGGAACAGCCTTGAGGTGGCTAGGGGTCTAAACTGTGGGAGAATTCAAGAATGCATGGTACAGACATAAGGCAATTCTTGTGGGGTAGGAAGAAATAGGCTGTTGGTTAACTGGAAGATCTACAGCTATCCATTAGGTAAAATGAGCAGACTAGGTGGGCCAAGCTGTCCTTATCTGCCATCAAAGTCTGTGTTTCTATGTTTCTAAAGTCCTAACAAAATCTGGAAGGCCATGTGTGCTAATGCTTGAAGTCTGGGAAATAAGATCCCAGACCTAGAGGCTATCATACCAGAGGCCAACCTGGATAGTGTGGCCATTACCTAGTCATGGTGCTCTGACAACCATGACTGTGACATGGAAATACCAGGATAAAGGCTGTTCATAAAGACAGAGTGGGTAAGAAAAGAGGGTGTGTGGTCATTTATGTGAAGGAAAGCATAAAAGCAATGGGGATACAGGGAATTGGTGGGGGGCAGGGGTGTTGTGGGTCACCCCAAGTCAAGAAATGGTGGCAGTATAGCACAATGGTTTAAGGATCTGAGCTGCAGACCTGATTTTGAATCCCACAGCCCCCACTTGCATACTGTATGACTCTGAGCAAGTCACTTAACTTCCTTGTGCTCCCAGGTCACACCTGTAAACAAGCTTTCAGCTTAGTGTGCCTCTCCTGGTAAAATAAAAAAAAAAAAAAAAGAAATGGAGATACTATTTGGACAGGCATGATCTACAGGCCTCCGGCACAGGGGGGGAGGAGTTAGATAAGGAAATGTTAGTAGCAATTGGCAAAATGGCTGAATAGGGAGAGGAGTTATTGGTGAGGGACTTCATTGAGTCCCCCAGCTGTGCCTTCAGCTAGAAGCAGGGACATCCTGAAATCCCTTCAGGGAATGTTCCTTGGGCAGCTAGTCAGTGAACCCATTCATGATGGAGCAATACTGCACATACTTCTTACAAGTAGGGACAGTATTACAGACATGAAGGTGGGAAGCCATCTGGGGACCAGTGATCGTTGTACAGTGCTATTCAACATAACAGCAGTTGTGTAATCTAACCACACAATGGCAAGAGTCCTGGATTTCAGGAAGGCAGAAAAAATGAGTCACATTCAGAAGATATATGGAGACCCAGAGAGAGGAGAATAGGGAAGTGTATCAGGTAAAACGGAGGGAGGCAGGGCCGGCCCATTGGCGCAGCTGTGGGTTTTCCGTTTGCGACGCCGGCGACCCGGATTTGGGAATGGACCCGGGTCGTCAGAGGGCCAGCCAGGGGGAGAAGGATGGAGCATCCTACGGACTGCTCTCCTTCTCCGGGGGGAGGGTGAGGGAAACATTCGGAGCACTGAGGACTCCTGGCGGAGGCCGGGAGATCTCACGCTGCCGACACTCAACATTTGGGAGGCGGGGCTGATGCTGGTGTCATTGACGCCTCCCCACTCCGTGAAGGGAAAACATAAGAAAACAGGTGGGCAAGGGCCACAGTCTTAATGAAGCCTCCCAGGAAGTCCCTCGAGTGGCCACCATCACTGCAGGTCCCCTGACTAGATCACAGTCTGGGCTACGGGAAGACCGTGGCTATGGGTCCCAGCCTCCGGGGTGTTGGGGTGACTGGGGACCCTGGCAGCCATAGATGGTGGCTGAGGATTCCAGGGGCCGTGACCAGGGCGAGAAGTGACAGGAGGTCCTGCCAAAAAAAAACAGAGTGAAGTAGGGAAAGCAGTAAGGAGCACAAAGGTGCAAACTGAAGAGAGAATAGCTCAGGCAGTATAAAAGGGATAAGACATTTTTAGGTATGTTAACAAAAACAAAAAAAGGAAGACAAAGGGAGGGATTGCAAGGTTTTGGGGGCTAAAAAGGAGTCCAAGAAAAGCCAAACATCTTGAACACATACTTCTGCTCAGTGTTCAGTGGAAGGGAAGGAAGAGACTGTAAAAAGTGTCATTAACTTTTAATGGGAGGGAAGTGGACACCAGTCCTCTTTTTTTGAGGAGAGAGTCCAGAAAGCACTTGCTGTCCTGAAGGTGGAAAAAGCTATGGGGACAGATGGAATGCATCCAAGGGTGCAGAGGGAGCTCAGGGAGGTACTACTGCACCATTATGCTAGACCTATTTAACAGATCACTGGAGACAGGCATGGTCCTGAAAGGTTGAAAAAGAGCAGATGTAGACTCACTTCATAAAAGTGGTAGCAGGAAGAGGCGGGCAATTACAGGCCTGTCAGCCTGAAATCGGTGGTGTAAGTTAATGAAAACACTGCTAAAGGAAAAGATTGTGGAATATTTGAATCCAGTGGGTTACATGATCCAAGGCAGCAGGGATTCACTGAGAGGAGGTCATGCAAACAAATCTGATGGGTTACTTTGACTGGGTGACTAAAGAGTTAGATCAGGGTGGGGTACTGTATGTGGCCTACCTGGATTTCAGCAAAGCTTTAGACAAAGTTCCAGAAAGGAGACTGGTAAGCAAATTGGATAGCTTAGGAGTGGGAAACAAGGTGGTAACCTGAGTAAGAAACTGATTAGTGCATAAGGGACAGAGGGTAAAGGTTTATTTTTTTTGTTTAGTTGTTTAACCAGGTATAGCACACTAAGCTGAAAGCTTTTTTACAGGAGCAACAGGAGGTTAAGTGACTTGCTCAGGGTCACACAGTATGCAAGTGGAAGCTGTGGGATTCAAATCCAGATCAGGTCTGCTGGATGTCACCAAATTTGCAGCTCAGAGCCTTAGACCACTGCGCTATACTGCCTCCTAAGGTAAACAGAGTTCAATCTGAGGAAGGGAGGGTGACATGTGGAGCACCTCAGGATTCAGTGCTGAGACTGGTCCTCTTCAAAGTCTTTAAAAGTGACATAGCAGAGGAGCTGGAAGGGACAGTCTGCCTCTTTGCAGATGACAAGAGGATTTGCAATAAGGTGGACACTTTGGGGGGCAGAAAGGATAGGCAGAGAACTGAAAAAAGTAAAGGGGTGGTCAAGGGTATGGCAGCTGGGTTTAATGCAAAAAGTGCAAAATAATGTACTTTGGCCATAGAAAACTGGGGGCTGAGTATAAAATGGGTGGAGGATAATGACAATGACGAGCAGGAAAGAGATCTGGGATAATCATATCAGATAACCTAAAGGTGGCCAGGCAGACTCATAAAGCCCATATGGCTCTTATTGCAATTACCATGAAATTAATTATTTTACGTCATTGGACAGATGATACAACCCCTTTTATAATGAATAGCACAAAGAAATTCTAAACTTTCTGGTATTGGAAAACATATAGCTACTATACTAATGTGCCCCCAGCAGTTTAGGGACAGTTGGGAACCCTTTTATGCTTTGCTATCCTTACCTGTTGCATGTCCATGACAAGGGTTTTTATCCACATTTAGATTCATGGTCTCAGTAGGTTTTCCAGTCTTAACCTATTCGCTATGCCCCCAGCAAATGGACTGCAGAGTCTATGGAAGGGAGGGTGGAGGGACTTGTTTCCTGCTGTTTGTTTGTTCTTTTATTGTTTACTGCTGCAGTTTGGTTTGTCATAAGTGGTTGTATTTTATGCTAAAATCTCAATAAAGTATATTAAATGAAAGTGGCCAGGCAATGTGACAGGCAGTTAGGAAGGCTAGTGGGATACTGAGCTGCATAGGAAGGTGTATCACCAGCAGAAAAAGGGAGACGGTCTTGCCACTATATAGATCACTGGTAAGACCCCTACCTTGAGTACTGTGTCCAGTTCTGGAGACCATATCTCAGGAAGGATATAGACAGAGTGGAGGCAGTCCAGAAAAGGGCTGCCAAAATGGTGCAGGGTCTGCATCAAAAAGCCCTATGAGGAGAGGAGAGGATAAAGGAGCTCAATAAGTACACACTGGAGTAGAGGGGGGATATGAGAAAGAACTTTAAATACCTCATGGGGCCTAATAAGGCACAGGAGAGGAATAGTTTTCAGAAAAACAGCTGTGCTAGAGCAAGGGGATATGCTATGAAGCTGGGGGGGGGTAGATTCAGGAAAGATGTGAGGAAGTACTCCTTTACAGAAAGAGTGGTGGATTCCTGGAACAGACTTTCAGTAAGGGTAGCGGGGGAGAAAATGATAGTGGTCTTCAAAAATTCCTAAGATAGGCACAAGGAAATTGTAGGGGTAAGGAATGAGGGGGAAGAGACAGTGCCATGGATGAACTGGTTCTGCAGCAAAAACAAATTGGAACAAAAAAAAATGGCAGACTGAATAGGCCAAGCGGCCCTTATCTGCTGTCAGATTCTATATTTCTATGAAGCTGGGGGAGGGAGTTCAACAGGGATGTGAGGAAATATTTTTTCACTGAAAGGGTGGTAGATTCATGGAACAACTGCCAGCTGAAGTTGTGGAGGCTAGAGTGATGGAGGGGTTCAAGAATGGATGGTAAAAACTGACTGGTATATCAGAACAGAGGCGGGGAGTGCCAGAAGCCAGATAGGGTCTGCAGAAGGAGAATAGGCAGGGAACATTTGGGTAGACTGGGTGTGCCAAGAGGTCCTTTTCTGCCAACAGATTCTATCTTCTCTGTAGCCAGAGACCCAGGTCCCATGGAATGTGACATATTGCAACAGTCATGGTTGATTCTGTGAAGCTGTGAACCTGTTGCATCCATCATGGCTACTATACTTACTCTGCATTTTGTTCTTGTATTTTCCTTTTGCAAAACTGTTATTTAATTTATTACACCTCACTACACTGTACTCCCCTTCCCCTGGTACACATCTAGAAATGTGTTGCTATCAGTTCTGTATGTCTTTTCTAGTAAAACCTATGAAATAAATACAGTTTGGTCAGGACTGGTACTGTACTGCTGGAGTAGACATTTGGGGGAGACTGCATCCTGGAGTGGGAATGTTCTGCTGCTTATCTTGTTTTGCTGTGTATTGCATAAGTAGGTTATATTTTGTATGATTCCCTCTCTTTAACTTCCACTACCCATTTGGTGGCTGAAGTACTTAAATACTGTAAACCCATCTATGAATTTCACAGTGTTCAGATTTAGCCAGATTGCACCAATCAACCCCAGTACTGGGTTGATGAGTTCTCTAGTCTAAACTGCCACACAACCTTAGGAGGCTTTCATCTTACATCAAGAAGTTGACAATAGGCCAGCCCGGTGACACTGAGGGTTGAGGTGCTGGATGCCACACCTTGCGCCACGCCGGCGACCCGGGTTCGGGGACAGACTTGGGGAGATGGGGGTCGGCAGGGGAGGGAGAGGATAGAGCATCCAGAGGACAGCTCTCCTCTCCCTGGGGAGGGATCCTGGGACTGCCCGGTGCCCTTGCGACCCCCGATGGAGACCGGGAATACAGCAGGGATCACTAGCCAGACAAAGCGACGGGAGTGCGGCAGACATCAGCAGGTAGCCTTGCTGACATCATGGCACGCTGCACTCCCAGGGAAAACATAACAGAAAAATCCCGACCGGGGATAGGCGACAACACATCTGTCCACCCAGCCATACTCCACGCCCGGTCATCCTCCATTGCTGGGCCAAGCCCAACCTGCCCCAATTAAGAGATAGAGCCCTGGGCAGATAGAGGTGACCCTACTCTGTGGGGGGCTCAGAGGCGGAGGGGATAGCCAGGTTGGTGCCACGAATCTGGAGGCCTCTCGAGCATGGAGATACAGCAGTGAAACAGAGGATGCCCGAGTGAGTAGGTGCAAAAATAAAGTTAAAAAAAAAAGAAGTTAACATTAAAGGAATAATGCCTGACAGGATGGGTGTTATGCTGGGATTACATCCACCTTGGGTGGTTGGGCCTGAGGCCACAGGCCTAAGGGTGTCCAACACCAAAGAAGGGATGTTATCCCAGCATAACAGCTTCCTGAGGGCATTATTCCTAATACTAATGGCTCAATTTAAATGAACAGAGAAAAATATTAAAACTTCCCTTAAAACTCTTTTTTTCTGTCATATTTTGCAGCTGTAGGAATACTTATTAAAAAATAGTGCTAATTATTTGTGTCCAATAGGTGGAGCTGTTGTTTTGTTACTGAGTGTGTGGCTCTGCCTTAGGTTCAGCTGTCCAGCTTGCGAGCAGCATACAGGTACAGACTGAGTCTGTGTGGGGGGCATTCTTTTCAGTTACTTTTCTTCTCCTGGTAAAAAAAGATTTGGCAACTGTACTGGAAGAATTTCAATTGGACACAATCGCAATGTTAAGTGCGGGGGGGAGGGCTGCTTAGCCTATCTTCATTTTCACAGACAGTGTTTTGACTGTTTACTGTTGAAACATTAAAAAAAAAGGTGAGACAATAAGATTTTTTTTTTTGTATGTTGCAACTCCGCATGGCGAGATGTGTTTTTTTTTCCCTTCAGTTGTGAAGTCATACGGTCAACTGACTGTCTGATCCCACTCATCATCCAGAGTGCCATTGTGCCTTTTGGTTCTCCTGGTACAGTTGTGTGTTTTGTACCTGGAGATAAAAATAATACACACTCTTAGTATGTTTACGGTTGGTAGGGAGTGCTGATTCGGAACGGGCCGGGAAGCACTGATCAGGAATACAGGTTTTACTTTGGTTGGAAGTGGGAAACAAGAGACGGCTGTGGATTTATTTATTTATTTATTTTTACTTTAAATGCTGTCCTGCTTGTAATGGTACTAGAGCCAGGATATTATACTGGGATAACATCCTGGGTCCAGTCCTAGATAGACCAATCAGAGTCCAGCATTCTTTATTGCCATTGTATAATTTCATATATAGAATAATGTATGGATTGATGTATAATGAGAATTTTATACACACTTGAGGTGTGGATGCTACATAAAATCATCCCACACTGAGGGTGTGTATAAAATTCAAGTTTTACAGACTGTCCCATGCTTTGTTTCATATAATTGCTGGGATTCATGTTCTTACCTTCAAAAAAACAAAACAAAAAAACAATATAAACACTTGCCACAGTAATCAAGATTTATTCATGAGAATAAACTGAATACACTCATAGTTGGTGCTATGAAATATAAAAAATTGAAATGGTAAAACAATTGTGGCATGATTCACAAAAGGGATGCCCCCAGCGCATCCCCAACTTGTGCACTGGCAAAATACGGGCAGGATGCCAATGCGCCAGTGCATCCCCAATGCACCAACACTTTGCAGATGCACTGTATGCTACCCATAATGATATGTGGTGCATCTGGAGGAGCTGTGAAGGGAGCGTGCCCATGCATATGGTGCCCTGTCCCATTGACAGCCCGACCAGGAGGTGCATCTCTGGGGCAAGTCTGGAGATGTGCCTCCTAGAGATAAGTCTACAACAAGTAAACTTAAGTTCCTTGCCAACAACAGGCAGGCTGCCGTACTGCAGACAGCAGCATTGCAGCCAGCCCACCCTGGCAGTCCAGTGTGCCCCCACCCACATCCCTGTTATATTGTCACTCTCTGTGGTGAATATGTATAAATCAGAACCCCCTCCCCACCTGCATCTACCTTCACATGCCACTCTCTGCAGTGAATAAGATGCAATAACAGAACCCACCCTCCCCACCCCAAACCGAACACACCAGTGTTACCAATCCATACACCCCAGGTGGTAGCCCAGCAGACCTCCCCTCACCAAATCAGGCACTCCACCATGCTCCCCCCATCCCAGCATGTAGGGAAGTCAGCGGGCAGCTCAACCCCACCCCATACTGCTGCAGTTGCCTGCTGACAGTGCTGTCTGTAAATGACAGCCATTTGTACAACTATAAGCCCATTGGTGGACCTGTCAACAAATGGGCTTGCAGTGTGTACTGAATGCTGTCATTCACAAAGTCATGAATGACAGAGTACAGCACCCACTGCAAGGCCATTGGCTGACAGGGTCCACCAATGGCTTACAGTTATACAATAGCTGTCATTTACAGACAGCACTGCCGTTGGGCAGCTGTGGTGGTATCTGGGGTGGGGTTGAGCTGCCCGCCAACCTTCCCACATGCTGGGACAGGGAACTGGGGTGGGCATGGGGGTGCCTGAGTGGGTGGGGGTGGGAAGTCTGCTGGGCTACTGGGAGGATGTAATTTGGTGTGCTGTGGCTAGTGCATTCAGGTCGAGGTGGGGTGTGAGGGTTCTGCCTCTACTACTGTGGCACCACAGGGAGCGGCTTGCTAATGGGGGTGCAGATGGGGGGAGGTTTGTGTGTGGTCAGCAAATGCTGCAGGGTGCAGCAGCATTATGGAGATGTGGGTGGGGAGGGGGGTGGATGCCGGTTGCATACCAAAGCAGCCCTGGGTACACCATTCAGCATATAGCCCTTGCAGGGGGCCTGGCGCATTTGGCCAGGAACATCCCTACTAGGTGCATGCAGATGGGGCCATAATGACATGCAAATGGCCCCATTGCATCTTGTATGCCTAATTTCCCCATTTGCATGTCTGTGGCTGTGAATTGCAGCTTTTGTCACAGCACATCAGGAGATGCACTGCCCCATTGTATGCCCAGCTGAACCAGGGGGCTGTGTTGGCACATCCTGGGCTGGGTGCATCTGTGGTATTCACAGATGGAATGAGCCGGGTGCATCTTCTGTGAATTCCTCCACAGTTTGCGCATGGCACATCTCACATGCGCCGGGGCATCAGAGATGCGACCAGTGCAAGACCTTTGAGAATCCTGCCCTTAATCTTTAATCACTTGTAAAATGTGTGAATTGCAAGTTCTGTGCATTTAATAATGAGGATCAACTTTCAAGCTGTATTGAATCACCAGAAAGGGAAACTGTAAGAATAGGATACTTTCTGAGTATTTGTATGTTAAGTAGAGTTTCTAAAACTGATCATTTTAATAATGTAACCTAAACTCCATATGGGCATGTTGGATAGGTTGCTCCTATCCTCCAGTTTTAAAAAAAGAAACAAGTTTTCATGGCACCTTCCCTTTGAATATTCTGTGAACAGAAAGAAAGTTATTAGTGTTGGGTGCTGGAGGAAAGCATAGAAATGTTCAGCATTTAAAGCAGTTCAGAACAAAGTGAACCATTGTGAAATGGAACTCTGTAGCTAGCTGAGAAGTCTACTGTATTTAGAAAGGTGAGAAAACTGTTTGACAGGTCAGTGATTTCTGACTGATAGTGGAAACTGTTGGTATTGTGAGTGAGCTGAAGTACTGCGTGTGAGTCTCACATAGAGAAATCCAATGCATGTTCACCATTAAAACCAGCTAGTTAGAATGACAAATATCCCCTGCAACTGTTCTAGTGCTCAGACATTACTTACAAGTGGGTAATCCTCCATCCATCCTATTGGCTGATGCACGATCGTAAATTTTAGACTGCCAGAGGCCAAGCCACCAGCCATGATAACACTGTGTTATGCCTGGGTTATATACCACCAACTAACCCACATGTAACCATAACCTTATACATCCATAAGTATCAGTACCTTACAACAGTCTTATAATGTTTTATCTTGTTTCATTACTTATATTAGTGTTCTTTATTATATTGCTATGCTCATATTTGTCTGTAATAAATTCACCTATATGATAGGTTTCTGCAATATATTCTGCTATACTCTTAATCACTCACATTCTGTATTTTTCCACTATTTTAACACGTTGTATGCTTTAATGATTATGCTGCAAGTGTTTCCAGACTCACTGTCTCCAGTGAGAACTGATAACACATTTTCCAATTATTGCTGACTATGAATTTCCTTTGTTCTAAGATTTATGCCATCTATGCACTCTTTCGTCCTGCTATTCCACCCAGATATTACACTCTGCATATTATATCCAATTTTACTTGTCTGCCTTATCCAAATGTTGCATTGTTTTCAGTCATATATAATTTCTTGTACACCGCTACTCAAGGAGAAAGAGACCTTACTTGAGGAATGGTGGGAAATCGTCTCCCTTTTGATTTCTTTGTCACATGTCTGACATGAGTATTTGTAATAAAATTGCTCTTTATTACATACTGCTTGTGGTATATTCTTTAGATAGGCAATCCAACATGCGAGATTCTGATGGTAAGCTGGACTTAACGCAACAATGAATACCGTGGGAAATGTTATTTTTTAGCTAAACAAGGTACACTCATTTCCTATTGGGAACTCAGTTCTGGGAATTAATTTTCCCCTACAAGTAGCTATGAGCTACAGCTTGGGAGTCCAGTTTAAAATCATGGGCTGCAGTTCTCTGTTTGCTAGATCACTGGCACTAGGAACTGCAATGTACAGCATGCTGTCACTCCCCTACTGAGTGGGATTTAGGCAGCATTGCACCTCTGTACAGGCAGACTGTCGCTCTGCATTTGACTGAACCTTAGGCAGCTTTGGGACTCTGTGAAGCTGGACTGCTTGCTTGTAGGTTGTGGGGTCCTTTTACAGGAACCCACATACATCAGAGCCATCTGTGTGTCTTCAACTACTGAGGTTCGAAACACAGTTGCTGAACTATAAATGGTTAAAGATTTCCCTGCTTATTGACATGTCTGAAATATGCACGGAGTTGAGAGAAGACATCTCAGCTTATCTCACTGCACACAGTGGGTGGGAAGTGCTTTAAAGATGCGTTAACTAAAGATGATTTGGATCCAGTTAAGTTGTTCTGTGTGCAGCATATTGAACTGAGACAGTCAACTATGTTGCAATCCACAAGAGGGTTGCTTTAGAGGCTTTCAAGCCTAAAAGGGTTAATGGCTACTGATCAATCGGTGGTTGAACCATCTAATATGTTTATTATAGACTTCCATGAGGAATCCTCCTCGCTAATGGAATTCATGGACCATGCATTTGTCTGTTATGACCCTGGAGGAATTGTTTTTTTTTTAAATGGAAAGACCGTCTGGGTGGGTGTTGACCCTGCCCTTTTGCTTCGGATTTGTGGTGAGTACACTTTAATTATAACTGTTGGTTGATCCACCTTTCTTTGCAATCTTAATGAATCTAAGTGTACACACTTTTGTCTATACAACTGTTCCTTGCTACACACTTTAGGAAAAGCACTGCGTTTAATAGTAGTATGCCATATCTTGTTTTGTGTTTCCTGAATGCTTAGTTTAATCTCTGCTAGACTGAATACAGCATAGTCAATGATGTGCTATATCCTGCAGTTGAGATAATAACTAACTGGAGAATGTTCAAAGCAGAAGAGAAATTACTGTATTCTGTAATGAATCTTCTGGTTTAATGGTATCAGCTTCATTAACTATTATGGTGTGTTTGATTTAAAAATTATTTTTGAAGACAGTAATTAGTGTTGGCTGGGATTCAAAAGTTAAGTCTGTCTTTTAGACTGATTGTATCACTTGGCTTTGTTCACTTGAACTAATTATTTTTGAATTAGAAGAATCTTCTTTTGCTTATTCAAGGTTTGTCTTTGTCTACGACATAGGGCTGAAGAATATGCTTTTGTGCCAAATTAAGTGTGTGCTATATCTAATTGTCACCGTTACCAGTTATCAGAGTCTGTAACCGTGTTTTCTGAAGCTACACTAGTTTTTTTTAATGTCATTTGTAAAGAGGAACATCTGCTTGTACAATGGCCAACACCTTTGGCTTGTCACCTAGGACATATTTCGGTGTGCAGTGTTGGCACATTGTCTGCAAACGTTATATCATTCAGATGTGTGTTTGGTTTAAGGTTGAAATATGTGGACTGGTGTCATTAGTCTTGATCCAAGTTAATCATAGTTTGTTGAAAAAAAAGGAAACAAAAGCTTGCAAATGTTTTCTATGTTGTTGTTTTTTTTTTTCATTTCAAATATGGCCTCTCTATCTGCCAGCATGGAAATCATGATGGTTCATCAATTTAGTTTTTGCTGCCTCAGTCGGTGGCTTTTATCTGTAAGACCTATCATTCAGACGGTGTTCGAGGCCACTGCACCTACAGCTGGGTTTGGTCCCTGGAAACATCGTTTGCACAGTGTGTGACCTTTGGCAAGTCACTTGACCGCCTTGTACTTTTGAGTTGTACCTGTTTTTCCAACTCACAACTGATGTACCTCCCTATTTATATCAGTATTTCGCATCCAAATATAACTTTAATGGGGTGTGCATATTAAAAGTACTTTTGTTAAAAGTTACTTTTTTCCAGTCCTCTCATCTGTATGTGACGTTAGGACTGCAATGTTTTTTTCTCTGGGCTTGAAGCCATAAAGCTGCTTGCTATCTACAAACCCGCCCTTTCCTACATATGCTTTCTTTCATGGAAATTCTCACGGATTCTTTGTCCTTGTCCTGTATCACATATCCCTATGCATCACACGTCAATCAAAGGGGGGGCTCATCACCCCCAACATTTGTAATAAGCCATTTACTTTAACTTTAACAGGCTAGCTACACAATATACACTGTCACAAAAGTATTATGTCTGTTTTGGGTGATTGTACCATTTATGTTACAGGCCTAAATGTAACACCTTTTTAACAAGTGTGTACGTACAAACTACCAGTATTACAACTTTTGTTATTTATTGGAATGATGTGTGTGTTAATGACACAGTTCTGATGTCAAATTCAAAGAATTAAGGATGCCTAGTACTCTGACATCAATAATTTATTTCATTTTAAGGAATTCATTGGAGTGTAATAATAGCTACAGTAAAAAGATTGTACCCACAACAATAGTCAAAGGCATACATCTGTTTAGTGTTACTATATGTATCAGCATTTTGTAAACCAATGCCAACCTTCCACAAGCAGAACACTCTGAGGAATAGAGATGTTCCCTTTTGTGGCTTGTGTTTTATTTTTTTCTCTCTTACAGGGATAACTCAATCCTTCAATGAACAACCACTGGTAAGGTATAACAATATTTTAACCAGCAGTCCGATTTCATTATAATGTTATTATAGTTTGAGTCATAGCAGGATATTGTATTGCCCTTATTAATTTTTCTTTATATATACAATTTGGGTCAAACCCATCAGTATTTATTCAGCATAGAACCTTTCAGGTGATGACTGATTGGCAGAGAAAGATTGCCAAAATATTTCTGGTTAAATATCCAAACCATTATTGGAATAAAGTGTTCTCTGACATTTATGCAGATACCTGTTACAAGTAAACTTAATAGTATTTGCTTGTTGTATGGTCAGGCATCTGCTCCAGCATTGGTCATACAGTATTTTATCTCTGAGCTGCCTCTTTCACAAAGGAAAGGAGCTGGGGGAGACCTAAGGCATCAATTATATATATATATATATATATATATATATATCCATATCCATATCCACCCCATTAACTGATAGCTTACATTAAAACCTGCGTTAACAACTGGTGTGCCCATAAGGGTCAGATAATTGTTGGAACTGTTACTGACATAGTTAGCTACTAACAAATCATTGCATGCTTATTTGTTTAACATGTAAAAGTCTAGGAATGGTGTCAGCTGTATGTGTATTATTCATCACAGGCTGCACTCACTGATAGAAGGCGTTTACCATTAATCAGTGATGGGTATGTATAATGCTGCAGTTGTTACCATTCTTACTGTGTCACCATGTCGATGACATTTCCACAGATATGATATACTGTAAGCCAAGCCTCCTGAACTATATGAGGAGCTCAAGGGGAGATTGAAACATGCCACCTCACAGTGCACCTGCGGTAGTTGCAAATAAATAAAAGTCCTTCTGGATCTGACTGAGCTTCAGTTAATAGATCCAGAAATGTGGGAGGTAAACCCACTGTCCTTCCAGTAAGAGCACACAAAAAGAAAAATGTGTGTTTGCTAATAACCCATTTGTCAGTCACATTTTACATATATATAATAACTTTATTTTTAAAGTGCCTTTCAAAAATATCAAAGCACTTTACATTAAAACACAATATACAATATCAATTTTAAACATATAAAAATAAATACAT
The DNA here is from genome assembly GCA_016271365.2 of Neoceratodus forsteri. Classification (NCBI taxonomy): domain Eukaryota; kingdom Metazoa; phylum Chordata; order Ceratodontiformes; family Ceratodontidae; genus Neoceratodus; species Neoceratodus forsteri. Next base: position 564,944,141 of record CM057458.1, read on the forward strand.
TAAAACATCACTTAGGTAAAACAAGCCATGCCATCATCGATACGATAGCAGATATTTATAAATAGTTTCCATTAATCATCCAGATAAGCCAAATCCCCATAAGTAGGTTTTTAAATCTTTCTTAAATACCTCCATGGAGGTGCACTCCCTTAACTGGCGTGGTAGAGAATTCCAAAGAGTGGGTGTGGCATAAGAAAATGCTCTACTGAGAAGATTTTAAATTCACTCTTGGAATCTCTAACAACCCCTCGTCAGCCGAGTGGAGCGATTGGCTGGGGAAGTAAGGCACCAGAAGTTCTTTCAGATAGGTTGGACCCTGATCATGAAGGGCTTTGAAAGTCAATAAAATGACTTTAAAGGTGATCCGCCACCATATAGGAAGCCAGTGCAGTTCGCGCAGCACTGGGGTAATATGACTAGATCGCCTTGTCCCAGTCAACACCCGGGCTGCAGCGTTCTGCACCAGCTGAAGGTGATGGATTTCAACCCCAGAAAGCCCAAAGTAAAGGGCGTTGTAGTAGTCCAAGCGCAAGGACACAAAAAAGCATGGACCAATGTTGGTAGGGAGTCAAACGAAACAAGGTGACATACCCTGGCAATATTCCTAAGATGGTAAAAGGAAGTCCTGACAATGGCCAACACTTGAGATTGAAGGGTCAGCCTATCGTGCAGGACAATCCCAAGGTTACGCACCTGTTCAGAGGTCAAAAGTGACACACCACCAAGAAAAATTCCAGAAGGCGTGCTACCATGTGACCTCGCTATCTGACCACCCGGGTCCACCACTAATACCTCTGTCTTCTCTGAGTTCAACTTTAACCAACTAGAGTCCATCCACCCTTGGATTTCTTCCAGACAGTTGTTAAACAATGAGAGTGCTTCATCCTGGTCAGGTGCAAAAGACAAGTATAGCTGGGTATCATCTGCATAGCAGTAAAACCTCAGCCCATACCGTCTTATAATGTCTCCGAGGGGCATTATATACACTGCGAATAACATGGGTGACAGCACTGAACCCTGAGGCATTCCACACAACAAAGGAGTTGAGCCGGAGGAATGAACCCTCAACACAACTCTTTGTGATCTCCCAGTGAGGAATGACATGAACCATTTTAAAACAGCTCCCGACATTCCACAGTTTGACCTCATGCATGCTAACAACACCGAGTGATCCACAGTGTCAAAAGCTGACCAGAGATCAAGAAGAACTAGAATGGAACGTCTCTTCTGATCTCTCACCCTCAGAAGATCATTAAGCACCCAAACCAGCGCAGTCTCGATGCTGTGTCTTTTATGAAAACCGGACTGGAAGGATTTGTAGACATTATGGATGGTTAAATGGTCTTCCAATTGGGCTGCCACTACCTTCTCAATAACCTTCCCAATAAAGGGAAGGTTAGAGATAGGTCTGTAGTTTGAAAAACAGTCTGGGTCCAGAGTAGCTTTTCTCAAGAGGGGTGTCACCACCGCCTCTTTCAGGGAGTTAGGAAACTCCCCAGACTCTAAGGAGCACCAGACTATTTGCACCATAACTGGATTGATGGTCTCAAAACAACCCAAAATTAGAGGAGTTGGTCAGAGTACAAACTAGCAGCTCGTAGGCTGCACACTATGGATGATCCTCATAATATCCATGACTTCCAGTTGGCAAAAGGAACTCCAGAGAACTGAGGTACTGTGAAGAGCACTGTTCCACAACATCACCCTTAGAGATTGCGGGCCTTAAGCCTGCCCTGATGTCAGCCACCTTAGTTGCAAAGAACCGAGCAAGCTCCTCGCACTGTACTTGCGAAAAGGCTTTTCGGACTTGCAGACAGGCTGGGTTGCACAGTCTGTCTACAGTCTGAAACAACTGAGCCGGTCGATTCTGTGCAACTGCAATCTCCCTGGACAGGAATTCTGCCTTCTTATGGGTGATTGCAGATTGATAGATAGAATAATGTTCCATCAATCTAAGGTGGTCGGCATCAAGGGCGGGTTTGCTCCAACAATGCTCTAAACTTCGCTCCTGTCTCTGCAACTCCCTCAATGTCCCATCGAACCAAAGGGGACCTGGGGTGAAGGATAGGGGCACTCCAACAGAAGCAATGAGATCCAGGGCCCCATAATGGCGGTAATATAGACCGCCACCAGTGCCTCTGGATTACTGCTAGTCAACATGAGGGATAATATATCATACTCTAACATTATAAACCAGCTCAGCCTATCTGCCTTCCAAGTGCAGTCTAGCACAACCATACACAATCTATTTACAAGTGGCTTTATGCCAACAACCAGCACCAGCCAGGTGCAAGGGCCTTGGCCCTCAACTAGTAATCAGCTGAGCTGGGAAGGGGGGGAGAAACTGTGTACATTCCCATATTCTTTCTTTGTCTTTTTAGCACCTGTAAAAGACAATATTATTTCAACAGTCATTCCTGGACACTGATGACTAACTTCATGTTAAATGTGATCAATGTTTAAAATGTATTTTCTGCAATGTGCTTAATATGGCTATTGTTTCATTGTGGCAATGTTTGTGTCTTACGCTATTATGTTTTCACATATTGTTGCAGCTTATCAAGTATAAGCTCAGTAAACTGCTCCACATCCATGGATGTTCTGGAGGTACTAGACCCATCTGGGTGACATCTGTCAGATCCACATGGTGAGGGGTACCAAGTACCAACCACTTCCACGACAAATTAGTTGTTTCACAAGCCGAACTATCCCAACAACACCCCCATGAATGATTTTATCTTTCTTATAGGTTATGTGCCACCATTCATACTCCCAAACAAAAGGTAGCATTGCTGTCCCATCCAGATTAATTACAACACGATAACCATGTACACCTGGACACCATAGTGGTGGCCCCTAACCAATCTCACTTACGGACTAAATGGCAGACTGCTAGCAATTGACGACAAATCCCTAAGGCCCACCTAGCTAATGGCACACTCCAAGGTAGGCCCTACACAGAAGGTCACCCACTGGCATCCTGTTTATATGCCAGGCCAAGCACAACACACAGGTTTCTACACCTGTACTGTATTCATACATCCATAGTATTGTACACCTCATTCCATTGCTAGCACTGCCATGTTTCCAACTGTTGTTACCCCAACAGAGAAAACACCTACCCAATATTCAAGCATACCAGACCAACTAAGTGGTCCTGATTACTTCATCACTTCCAGGTACTCTTGTAACTAATGTGTAAATACACACATAATATGGCAGAGTGTATTTCTGCTTCAATAAAAAACACTTCTAGGTTTCACAGCATCATGTTACCAGACCCTTTGCAATAGAACTGATACATACTCAATACCCAGTATGAGAGCACCATACTACTGACTACCTAGGAGTATTGCATGCTAGACAACAGAACTAACAAAAGGGATCTTTCAAATTCCACAGGTGCAACAGGTGCTATTGTATATCCCTGTGTTAGATGGTGTAAATGGCATACTGCCATAAGAAAAAGATTCAAAGTGCATATAACAAGCACAATATCGCACTTTCATTTCATGAGATTGGCCTAAACTAGGCCAAACAGCATCACACAGGCAGGGAAACTATGTTTTATTTTCCTGACTGTCACAACCTGTTCTGAGACTTGGATACAGGGTGTACTCACAGATGAATAAATGGTATATTCTTATTGTTGGATCTCAACCTGCACCTCTGAATGAATGGCCAACTATCAGCATTACGTTTAATGTCCTTGTCAAACTACTGGCCTCCAGTACTGCAAGCAGTACTCAGATGGGGCCTAACCAGTGTCTTGTAAAGAGGTTATTACATCCTCTTCTATGTCTTGATACCCCTACTAATACACCCCAACATCCCCATAGCCTTACCTACTGCTTTAGTGGTCTGCTTGGATGATTTCAGGTCATCGGTGGTGATGATGCCCAAGTCTCTTTCTTCCCTTGTGACTGGCAGCAACTCCCTTCCCAGCCTATAGGTGGCTTCAGGGTTTCTCTTCCCTATGTGCATGATCTTGCACTTCTTTGCATTAAACCCCAGTTGCCACTCTTTCCACCATTTTGCTAGTTTATCCAGATCTCTTCTCATTCTGCCCATCCCATCTGGATCATCTACTCTGTTGCAGATCTTGGTGTCATCTGCAAATAGACAAAACCATACCCTCAATCCATCTGCAATGTCACTGATGAAGACATTGAAGAGAGGACTAGCTCCAGGACTGATCCAAGAGGTACCCTACTTGTGACTTGCATCTCTTCTGATCAGTTTACCATTTACCACCACTCTCTGTTTTCTGCCCGCCAACCAGTTTGCCACCCAGCTGACCAACTTCTGACCCACCCTGAGTCTACCCAGCTTATTAATCAATCTTCTATGGAACAGTATCGAAAGCTTTGCTGAAGTCAAGGTAGGTGACATCAACTGCTTCCCTTGGTCCACCACTCATGTTACCCTAGTCAAAGAAATCTATGAGATTAGTCTTGACAGGACCTTCCTTTGTAAACCCATGCTGTCTTGGATCTGTGCTCCTATGGATTCCAGGTGTTGTACTGTCCTTCCTTAAGGTGCCTCTATAATCTTGTCCACTACTGAGGTAAGACTGACTGGTCTGTAGTTCTCTGCCTCCTCCCTACTACCACTCTTGTGGAGCAGGATCACATGAGCCCTTCTCCAGTCTTCTGGGACTTCTCCTGTGCTCAGAGTCTCTCTAAACAGTTCTGATAATGGTTCTGCTAGTTTCACCCTAACTCCTTTAGTACCCTGGGATGTATGCCATGAGGTCCCATTGCCTTGTCCACCATGAGCTTATCGAGCTCTTGTAGGACCCTTTCTTTTAAAGGACTTGTGCTCACCTCCTTCCCCCCTGTGTCCATGGTGCTAAGCTTTGGGCCCTGCCCTACCTTCTTTTTAGTAAATACTGAGCAGAAGTATCAATTTAGGATAGATGCTTTTACATGGTCCTCCTTCTCACATGCCCTCTTATCTCCTTTGATCTTAGCAATACCCCCTCTGGACTTTCTTCTTTCACTAATGTATCTATATAAAGTCTTGTCACCTTCTTTTACTGTTTGTGCTAGTGTTTCCTTGGTTTGGGCCTTTGTCTGCCTTACTGCCTTTTCTGCTTCCCTTAGGGAAGTGTGGTATGCCTCCCTGTCTTCATCCTGCTGCGTTCCCTTATATTTCCTGAAGGACAGCCTTTTGGCTCTGACCTTTTCTGCTACTGTTTTTGAGAACCAAAGTGGTTTCCTTCTTCTTTTACACTTACTTTTCTAATATAATGGGACGCTGCCTCAAGTGTTGCATCCTTAATGATTGCCCACTTTGCCTGTACCCCCTCACCTGTATTTCTTTTTGCCTGGGATAGCTTAACTCTGTTGGCCATCTTATCAAAGTCAGCTCCTCTGAAGTCCCATATTTTTGCTTTGGAATGGGATGATTGAGTTGTAGTGGACAAACCAAACCATACCATGTGATGGTCACTGGCCCCCAGGTGACCTGCTACCTGGAGATTTGTGATCATTTCCCTGTTAGTCATTACTAGATCTAGGATAGCCCTGTCTCTTGTGGGTTGTTGTACCAGTTGTTTGAGGCCGTCCCCTGCAGGGAATCCACCATGTGTCTAGTTCTGCCAGATGTTCTTGCTGGTATTGAGCAATCTTTGTCTGATATGTTGAAGTCTCCCATTATCAGAACCTCCTCTTTAGCTGTCATGTTTTGTATATCTTCTAACAGTAATGTGTCTATGTCCTCCCCCTGGTCTGGGGGCCTGTAGACAACCTCAGTTGTTATGGTGGCTCCATTTCCTCTTTCCAGGGTGACCCAGTTCTTCTGGCTCCTTATGTGTATTCTGAATTTCTGTAGCTTTGATATTTTCACATTGACATACAGGGCCACTCCACCCCCCTTTTAGCCCTCAGTCTCTTCTGAGCAATTTTGCACAGCCAGGTACTGAAGTCTCCCAAGTGTGGTTGCTAGTGAAGCCACACCTCATTAATTTTACTATATCCAGTTTGGCCTTCTGTCATATTGCCTGCAGGTCGGATCTTGTTTCCCAGACTCGAGCATATGTGTACATGATTTTCCATTGGCAGATTTTGGTGTATTAATTGTTGGGTGAGGTCTGGCATTTCCCCTGTGCATCTTATGGGGAGCCAGACCTTTTTCCTTACCTGGTGATGCAAATGAACTGCAAACATGCTGAACTCCTGTTTGACCACTTGCTGGGGAGAGGTGTTCTTCTCATTCGATGTATGGAGTACTGCACCCATCTCCCCATTTGCTAGTTTAAATATTCTACAAAGATGTCAAACGTCTGCCCCAATGCACTGACTCAATCCTTAGTCAGATGCAGTCCATCAAATTTAAAGAACTTTCGCTCCCAAAACTGTTGCCAGTTCCCTACAAATTTGTGTCCTTTTTCCTGGCACCAGCCCTTGAGCCACATGTTTAGCTCCCCTATCTACCATTCTCTGACCTTCTGTCCATCTGCCCCCTCTCCTAGACTGGCAGAATCTCAGAGAAGGAAATGCCATATGAAATAGATGATAGTTTGTCACCCAGCCTTGTCAGGTGTTCCTTGGTCTCCACAACTGACCAGCTGGTGAGATCATTAGTCCCTATGTGTACCAGGACATCAATGTTTTCCCCTGCTTCCTGAACAATTTTAGCAATGCAGTCAGTGTCTCTCCATGCTGATGTACCTGGGAGACATCTGACCATTATCACTGGCTGGAGGCAGGTATCATCTCCCTGAATCATGGAGTCTAATATGATCAGAAGTTTTTTGGACATCCTCTTTGCTTTTTTTGTTTTGGTTCCTGTCTTGGGTGAGTTTTGTTGTGCTGGCTCCTGTGCTGCAGTGTCCTGCCCTGCAGTGTCCTCTGCCCCATTGTTTGATTTCGAAGATAGAGGCAGATATCTTTCTGTGTTTTTTATATGCTTTGTGGAGGTAATATGCTGGAGAGCACCGAGTGATGGGGCAACCAATTTGCCCCACCTAACCACCTGCCAATCTCCTGGACCAACTACCTTCTGCGGTCGAGGTGCTGCTGTTGGATGTTGGGAAATGATGAGTGGTTCTTATAATGTATTTCATCTTGAATATGAAATTTGAGGTGTGCAATCTCTGCTCATGCTGCCTGGAGCTGAGCCCTAAGATCTCCACTGGCCCAGCATTAAAGTCCCTTTGTGTGGAAGCATTTAAAATTATGGAGAAAAATATTTAGAGTACAGGCCAGACAGAAGTAATTAAGTAGTTTTGTGGGTGGTGTGTATTGGGGATGGGAAGAACCACATGTGTTTCCATTGGTATTGTATATGTGCTATAGTTTAGCTGTGCAGCTGAGATGAGAGTGGACAAGAAAACTGAAAAGTATATCAGTGGCTATAAACATGTTGCATGTATGCAGATTTGTATTGAAGTACAAGTGAGCTATATGTATGCAGGCAGTGTAGCTTACTGGTTAAAGACACTAAACTGTAAACCAGGAGACCTGGGTTTGAATCTCATCAACCATTACTGTGTGATCCGGGGCAAGTCACTTAACTTTTATGTGAGCAGTTATCAGCGACCACTTGCTTTTTGCATGCATGCCACATACATGCTGTCTGTTCCAATTAAAAATAGAAAGCATGCATTCCATACATGCTTGTTGCACACATGCCACATGCATGTAATTGGTTCCAATTTAATATTTAAAAAGAAAAGTCCATCTAGGATTAAATTAATCAATATTGTTACCAATGGAAATCTGCTTTACATAAGCTATTAAACAAACCTGTAACACTTTTAGGGACAGAATTATAACCTATTCAGTTGCCCTCCCATTATAGCTGTGTAACCCCCCTACAAATGGGGGTTCCTAAAAGCCTTCCCTGAGCTGCTTAATAGCTCCTTGCCTAACTCATTTTCGGTGCAATGCCGCCCATAATGCGGCCATTATGAGTGCTTTTAAAGCCTCCAGTACTGTCTCTTTAAGAGCTGCCTGCTTTCATGAGCGTCAGCGGAGGTTTGTATGGGGGGATTGGTGTTTCCCTGCTCAAATCCTGCCTGAGCTGTGGTGTAATCGCTCCATTTTGTAGTCACTGAAAAGCGCAATTGGAGCCCATCTGACAGATGTAACTGTTTGGCTGTAATCATTTAAAGTATTAGTGAAATTAGGGTTTGTTTAACCTGCTTTCATTGCAGCTGGGACTCTGTGTGTTTGGCCCCTCCATTTTGGACCTGGACTTTTGAGATGGGCCAGTGGGGAAAGGGAGGACACTAAAGTGGAGACCATTTGAGCCAATCAGAATCAGGACTCATTTTGGAGCCAGCTGGCCATAGGGCATACAGCCAGTAATTCTGGGAAATGAAGTTCTGGGCTACAGTGCCTTTTTTGCACCAATGGGGACTGAATTAAGTGACTGGTATCTGCAGCCTACCAATGGGATTGGGTGGAGCCTGAACTGACAGTCCTTGCCCAAACTGCCAAGGGGCAGAGTCGTTGTGGTTGTGAGTGAAGAAGGAGCTCTGGGCTCCTGCGCTGTTGAGCTGTCACGTGGTAAGCACATGTGGAAGGCTAGATTTCAGCAGATTGAATGCCAGCAAGTTCGGACTAAATCCGCTAGGCAGTGGTCAGAGGAGGCTATGCAAAAAGAGTAACTACCTACCAGGCTCACCCTGTAGAGGACTGGAGAATCTACTTCAATCATGCTCGGTCTGTCAGGACAAGTGAAACTGCGTTGTTTGGGCCCAGTGTTCTGTAATGAAAGTGATCAGGAGTATGCAGCAGCTGCCTGGTATGGTACCCCTCTGCTCTTCATATAAATGTGTGGAGAAGTGTCTGAATTCCAGGCTCAGGCCTGCAAGCGGTGTGAGAGTGCTTTTCTGGCTGGAGTTGTGAGTACTAAATCAGGGTAGCTCCCTGTCAGATGTTCATAGTGAGGGCAATATTTGTTTGACTGCTTGTTTGGCTACACAGACTGAGTCTACTGCCTCTACTTAATCCTATTAGGAATCAAGTGCTTGTTGTCTGCGACAGGGCCCCAACCAGCTGTATCTAGAGGCTAGCCTTCTATGGTCTGGGTATCCAGGGACAGTGACTTATAGGGTTGGCCTGTGCACAGTGCCCTAGATAGACATATTTATATACTCATTAGAGTGGTAAGCTAATTAACCTGATTTCCCCACAGTCCTTGTTATTTCCCCCTAAATAAATCAGATTGGTTGTTTTGCAAAGGTATACTGACTGACCTGTGTGTCTATGTTGAATTACTGTACAGGTGGTTATTGTCTAATTGCATCTTACTTTACAGGGGGTTCCCAGAGCCAGCTGATTGAACCAAGCCTGGGGGTAAGTGTATATTGCAAGGGTACTGTGATTGACCTGTGTGGGCCACTAGTGGGAAGAAAGGGGGGTTGCAGTGACCCAGAGGGCTGTGACCAAGTCATATCAGACTGTCTTAACCCCGACCTCTGGGTGGAGGCACCCGCCATCGGATCCAGGCCCTTCAACCTGTTATCGGCAAGTCAGACAGGGGTAGTAGCACTTGGGATAGCGCCCCTGGGGGTTACAGCTGCAGGCATCCATTTTCTACATCACAGGCATGGGAAATTACATCACATCAGGGGAAACACATATAGTCAATAAATATTTTAACCAGAAGAGGCTCACTAAGCTGAAGCTTGAGATCAAGTGTGACCTGAAAGCACAAGAAAGTTAAGTGACTTGCACAGGATCATACAGTAATGCAGGTGGGGACTGTGGGATTCAAACCCAGGTCAAGAGGTTTGCAGCTTAGAGCTTTAAACCACTGCACTATACTGCCTCTCTCAAGGTAAGAAGAGTTAGGCCTCTTGACGATCTGTCACAATCAGCTGCTTAATAGTTTAGTGACTGCACCTGGGAGCATCAGGAAAGTGAAAAGGTTTTATCTCAGAAAGAAGGGGCTACTGGAGATTTCCTGCCAGAAAGACAGAGTGAAACAGTTGGAATCATGAAATGAAAAAACAAATCTGCTGTGTTTTCTTTCTTTTACTTTGGTGAAAGGAAATCTATTTCTGTATGCTGTTCAACTAAAGATTTTTTTTGTTGCAATTTTTAGAAGGAGTAGTGCTGGAACATGGGGAAAAGTGAGTGTGTATACAGGGCACTGTAGTAATAAGAGAAAATAATTGCTTCCCTTCTGACACTGCATGCATTTCAGGGCACTTTGAATGCTCATGGGCAAATGTGGGGGGTGCCTACCCTCCCACATGCACCTGTTGGTTCTGGCACCTATGTTCAGAAGGGTTCTGTACTGACAGTCATCTATCCTATCACATACCAACACAAAACAATTATTTTGTTACAACTTATTTACCCAAGATAGTCCAGCTAAGATGTGCCACCTCATTTCCAGTGGGGTCATCCTGCTATTCATTTTTGCTGCTAGTTGGACAGGAGCATTGGGGGGTTATGTGACTCACTCAGGGTCACACAGTTAGTATTTGACTTTACTGAGGTTTGAAACTCTCATCTCCTGTTCCCCAAGCTTGTGCTCTAGCCACTAGATCACGCTCCTACAGATGACAGAACATGATGCCAACAAAGGAAAACTAAACACAACTACTTCAGTGTTAACAAATGCTGGAACTAAATAGGTACAGGAATAAAATGATTTACAGTGTTACCACAGTAGCAGAATATTCTACAAATCACACTGGAACTAAACATTTTACTAAACTGAAATGTCACAAAATATTATACAAAGCAGTATAAACCCCAAAGGAGCTCAGAAAGTGTTGGCACTGGCAGTATACAACTTTTGTTTATAGCAAGCCCTTCAAGATTACAGACAGGTTCACATCCCCATGGACTGGGTAAAGGCATTTTTGGTTTCATTTCCTCTGCCCTTCAAGAAGGCAGTATAGTGCAGTGGTTTAGGACTCTGAGCTGCAAACCTGGAAACCTGAGTTTGAATCCTACAGTCTCCACTTGCATTACTGCATGACCCTGGGCTAGCCACTTAACTTTCTTGTGCTCTCAGCTCACACCTGGACTCAGGCTTCAGCTTAGTGTGCCTCTCAAGGTTTAAATATTTATTGACTATATTTTTTTTTTTTTTTATTTATTTAGTTGTTTAACCAGGTATAGCACACTAAGCTGAAAGCTTTTTTACAGGAGTGACCTGGGAGCACAAGGAGGTTAAGTGACTTGCTCAGGGTCACACAATATGCAGAAGTGGAAGCTGTGAGTTCAAACCGTCTGGTCTGCTTGATGTCACCAGATTTGCAGCTTAGAGCCTTAGACCACGCGCTAAACTGCCTCCTATATGTGTTTCCTGATGTGATATCATTTCCTGTGCCTGTGATTTAGAAAATGGATGCCTGCAGCTATAAAGGGAGGGGAAACTGAATGGGTATAATTCTGACCCTAAAAATGTTAGAAGTTCAGTCAATAGCTTATGTAAAGCAAAGTTCCATTTGTAACAATATTGATTAATTTAATCCTAGATGGACATTTTCCTTTAAATCATGCTTGCAGCAAGCATATTAGATGGGTAGTTTTATATGCATAGCATGAAAAATTTCATATTTTTATTTCTGTAAGGGTAGTACCCCTCTTGTCATTGCAACAGTTCCCAGTAAAGCAACTGCAGTTAGCACAAGTGAAAATGAAATAGTGAATGTAATCTGATTTCTACTACTCATGCAACCACTACTGCCACTACCTACATTATGTCAGAAGAATGTAACACAACTTGTGGTAGTACGAATCAACATGCCAAATCAAATGTCACCACCGCCAGCCCAGCAATAGCGACTAATTTATACTGTAGTTCTTTTAACTCATTTAACACTTGCATTGCAACTAATGACATCAAACTCGAAAATGACACAGGTTCGTTGGACCTCTCCTTTCTAGATTATTGAAATGACAGTGGCACTAGTGTTGTTACTCCACCACCACCTTCTGCTTTTCTCTTGCCAAATGTGAACAAAAAATCTTCATCTTTAACAAAGACATCATTCTTCTTCTCCTTCTCCTTCTTCTTCTTCTTCACAGAAGTCAAGTTCTTCCACAAATGTCACATCTGATGTATCGCAGCATTTTACTTAGCATCCTGATGATGCCGCAGCAGCTATCTGCATGCATTGCAAAGCTCACATTAGTTCAGGGTGGCAAACAAGCCATCTACCACTACTGTTTTGGGCACCATATAATAAAATGTAACTGCAAATTCTGTATTCAGATAGTCCAGGGATAAAGCAGAGGCAAATAACTGTAATGCAAGGAAGGTTTTGTCTTCTAATCACCCTCTGTCTTCAAAACTAACAACACGTGTAGGTGAGATGATAGCAATTGACCTCCAATCTTTCTCTGTCATTGAAGACACTGGTTTCAAAAGGCATGTAAAGTTACATGAGCCCCATTATGCTTTTCCATCTCATGCCACCTTTAGCCATACTGTTTTAACTTCCATCTATACTGCAATGAAAATCAGAATTTGTAAAAGAAAAATAAAATGTGCTGAAAATGGTCTTGGTCTTCTTCACTTCACATCTGTCATCCAGAAAGCACTAGTGCTTGTAATACATACTTGTCTATAACAGTTCACTGGGTGCAGCTTAGTGGAAAGGAACAGCAAGTTTAAATTGTGACTGGATCCGATTCAGATACTGAAGGTGTGAGTGAATTTAGGTAAGTGTCTTTTTTGCATGTCACTGTTTTTGAGGTAGAACATACTGCTGCCAATATCGAGCTCAGTATAAACACCATGCTGAATAACTAGATGTATGCAAACAAATTAAATCCTGGCATGTTTATGACTGATAATGCTACGAATGTGTTGAAAACCATCAGTGATGGTGGTTATGAACATATTCCCTTTATAAATCTTGTAGTGCACAGAACATTAGATGGTAATAACGCAGCCTCTTATGTACTCAGCACTGCACCAAAAATCTGTGGTCATTTTAATCTTATTTATTTATATCTTTGATAACTGGGAAGGTGCACTGATCCAATGGACCATTTTCAGGCACGGCTAGAGCCAAAAAGATGGCACAATGAAAAATACAAATCAGATTATTTGAATTAGATTACTACAATACTAGTTACAGTGAGTTAGAGGGTTAGCATCATCATGCATTAGGAATACAGAACATGGTAAACTTTGTACAGAAATGCTTACAATAAGGAACATATACAATCCAGTAGGTCACTGAAAAATACACTGGGTGGCAAGTACAAGGGTAGACACAAAGTAAGTACTGTACTGAGACATAGTAGGGGGTAGGGCAGAGTTGATCAGATTTTGTAGGTGCACTCAGAATGAAGGGACATGTCCTGGGGAGAGTTATGGGAGGAGATTCTGAAAACAGGGGTGGGGTAGTAACACATCAAGAGAGGTTACCCTGGAGAACATGAGCATTTGCCTTTCTTCAACAGTCAGGCTTTGAGATGGGATTTGAAGGTGGGGTGCATATCAGTTGAGCAGAGTGATGCAGGGTTGCTGATCCATGGTGTAGGTGCAGTGACAGACAAGGCTTTACCACCCATGATGGTGGAGACTCAAGGGACCTCTGGGACCAGAACAGAAGACACACAGTGACATCTTGGCACAGCTCTAGCCTTGAGGAAGGATGAGTATGGTGAAACTTCATCCTCTTAGGGTGTTGTAGACGAGACAGCTGAGTGCTTAGTAATAATGACCTTGGAGTGGGAGCCCCCCTAGTGACTGATATAAGTTGAAATGATGTGCTGAGTGGGGTGCCAGGAGCACAATCTGACAGATGATGTTATATGCTGAGTTAAGTCTTGCATGCACAGTAGAGGACACATGGGAGTACATTGTGGAGCAGTAGTCTATGATGGGGAGCAGGTTGTCTTGGACAATAGCTAAGCGGGCCTCAAAGATCAGGTAATGCTTTAGTCGATAGGCGGCCCCAAGTTTCTGGTTAACCCGATGCACAATGGTGTTGATGTGTTCCATGTAAGAGAGGGAGGGTCCAGGGTTATACCCAGGTATTTAAAGTTAGGGAACATTCTGCAGGGTCGGGGCCATTGGGTGTAAGCACAGAGATGGAGGAGTTGGACTTAGAGATATTTGACAGGTAAGGCTTGGACCCTAGGAACATTGTTTGTTTTTGTTTTTTCATTTACCAGAGCCTGTTTGACAGAAACCAATGAGGCTGAACCATAGTTATGGGTTAGTATTGAGGATATATTTGTTAGGGACTTGTCACTGTGGAAGATCATGAGATCATCAGTGTACAAAAGGGCTTTTGCAGTTGAGACTGTTGGTAGGAAGGGAGTTAATAAATATAGAAAACAGTAGGGGGCCCAGGATGAAGCAATGGGGGATGTCAATGGAGACAAGCAAGTCAGGGGAAGTGGCAATGCCAATGCTCACGGATTGGGATCGGCCCATGAGATAACTCCAGAACCACAAGGAGGTCTCAGTAGAGCAGCCAAGTTGGTGGAGTTTTGCATGTAGAAGGGTATGGTTGACACAAGGTTAAATGCCTTAGTCAGGTCCACAAATGCAGCACCTGTGGCTTTCCCCAGTCCATGTTTCTAAATGCATGGTTTGAAAAATGGGTTAATGCTGATGTGGTGCTGTGGTGTTTATGGAACCCATGTTGCTGACTGCACAGTAGGTTGTGTTTCTCCGATATGTTCTGATAGCTGGCAGTGAACAATTTTCTCCAGGAGTTTGCTCAGGTGGAGAAGTATGTAGATTGGCCTATAGTTGTCAGAGGAAAGGGTTCTATGTCATAATAGCGATTGCAAAACAACGATTGCTGTTATGGCAAGTGTATATCACCAAAAAGCAAATCAGTGATGTACACATGCTGGTGAATGCACATTTGGCCACTAAATACAGTGTTTATGTTGGGGGCTGTGTCCCCTCTGTCCCCCCCATGGAGGGCTTTTCCCCTGCACTCCCCTGATTTTGGATTACCAACTCCATGGGGGTGCATGTCGGAGCTGGCAACGCTTAGAGAATGCAGAAAAAAAAACAACAGTCGCAAGTAGTGGCAAAGGTTTCTCCCCGATCCAGCCTGAAACCCAGTGCCTAATGCACCATAGCCAGCAACCATCACCACCACACCACATGGCTGGTTCAGCTGCAGCAGGCACACTCCTCTATGAAAACCCACTTCCTATCCCTCCCCTTCTCCTCCTTATCCCTCCATTTCTGGTCACCATCCCTCGCTGTTCTGTCACTACCCTTGCAGGGTAGCCCAACATGATAGTGCTGAAAATGAATTGCTGTTTTTACAGTCGCTCATTTTCAGTCACTATCATTACTGTATACCACAGGAAAGGGGTTCCCCAGCTTTAAATATCAGTACTACCCTGGCAATCTTCCAGGAGTCAGGCATGGTTGAGGTGGCCAGGGCCAGGTTGAAAATAAAGCTGAGGGGTTTGGAGATGGTGCAGAAATGAGCTTAAGCAGTTAGAGGAAGAGACCATCACTACCACAGGGCTACCCCTGTTTGAGAGACTCTTAAGGAGTTTGTCAGTATCCTTATGGGAGATAACCCTGAAATAAAAAGGGGGAGGGAGAACCAGATGGAGAGGAGGAAGAGGGCAGGCCACCAGGACTATGTCTGAGATTAGTTAGTGGATGGGTAGGTAGTTTACTGAGATGGGCAGTGAGGTCAGTAAACTTGTTGTAAAGGCCAGTGTGACCTCTGTAGAATCATTCAGAGTGCCAGTGGGGGGGTTTAGGTGGATAACAGGGCTGTGGACCCATGGATTAAGCAAGGAACTGATGGAGCCCCGGAAGTGGTGGGGGTTACAAAGGTTGTCGCTTTGCAGGTTGTGGTAGAAGTTCTGTTTCTGGGACTGGGCAGTTTGCATGCATATATTTTGCACACAACTATAGTCATTCCAGAAAGTGGGAGAAGTGGCTGTTTTGTAGGCAACCCACTTTCTGTGCCATTCTTTGATCAGGGCCAGTTCCTTTTGAAATGCAGCGGGTACAGCCACCTCTCAATCTCTGAATGGTGAGTGGGAAGTGTTGATCCTAGATCTGAAGGAGGGCATCCATGAAAAAAAATACTGCCAATGCCACATCCATAAGGGAGTAAAGTGCAGACTGGTTTACTGCCCTGATATCTTCAACAGGATGGAGATGTCTGGGCAGTTAAAATTTCAGATTGATAGGTATTTGGGGGGGAGGGGCATTTGGTCTTGGTGGATCAGATAATGTAAATAGGGGCGTGGTCGCTGATAAAGTCTGACAAGGTCCCAGCCTGGAGTATCTTGTCCTCTCTGTTGGTGTCCACCCAGTCTAGTAGAGAGTGGTTTCTAGGTAGGAGTGTTAGCGTCTGGTCGGGTTGGAGATGATTTGCACCCGGTTACGCTGTTTAGCAGGTTGGAATAGCTGGATCCAGGAACTTAACCAATTGAGGTTGAAATTTCCAAGGAGAATAGTGTCCCTGGGAGGAAATAGTTGACCCAGTCCAGCCAGGTGGTTCATTAAACCTGGGGTGCCCCCTGCTGGAGGGTTGTAACATCACCTCATATACATATTTTTTGCTGAGCCCAGGGTCAACTCTGCTATGAGTCACTTGTAGGGGGATATGGGATCACAGCTGAGGATGGAGGTGGCTGAGAGAATTCCCTGAAATAGAGTGCCACACCACTACCCTTCTTTTTCCCTGGTCGATCTTGGTGGAGCAAGGAGTAGCCTGGCAGTTGGCATGTGTAATCATTAGTTGAATCAAATGAATACTTGAACAGCTTTCAAAAGGAAACTATTACTCCACAGCATCACTTGATCCAAGATGTCTTGAACAGGAGGAATTTAGCTTTTTATGTTTTGGAATGACTGCTAGAGCAGAAAATGGAGCTTCATGCAATGGCAATTGAGCATGATATTGGTGGCAGCATAACTGGAATGCAGTGGGGTATATCAGAAGCTCTTGTTGATGTGTCAAGCCCATTGAACATGCAAAAAAAGAGCTGAGTGCTGAACTGTCTTCCCTGAATCAGATTATACCCATGGGGCAGGATATTCAAAGCAGTTGCACAATGCACAACAGGATTGCACCAGCTCAACCACGAAAATGCACCAGAGAGCGATATACTGCCACGGCAACTGCATAGCGCAAATCGCCATGCGCCAATGTGCAATGGTAATGCATGCATGCATGCATGCACAAGTGCAGGGGGCATAGCCATGAATATCTGGCGCAGTGCGATATTCAACACCTGATGGACGGTGCAAGCGTGGAGCACATGGGAAATGCATGGAGCACACTTGAGCCCATAAAATGAGGGAGCAAGCTGGGGAAGGACACTTGCACCAGAGGGGAGCAGGTGTGTGAGAGACACAGTAGCCAGGCTGAACAGTAGGAGGGGTGCAAGATAGGGACAGAGTCAGTGAGGGAATGAGAGGGAGTGAGAGAGTGGCTGTGTGTGTGTGTGTGTGTGTGTGTGTGTGTGCGCGCATGTGTGGTCAGGGGGGCCACAGCCCAAGTTTACGCCCATGACACCTGGCACAGAAGGGGCGGCACAGGTGCCCAGACAGGTGGGAGGAGGAGGCCACAGGCCACAGTCTGCCAGCTGGGAACAGATGAACCAGGTGTGCACCTAGCACAACCACACACACAGCAGCACACAGCCGGGGGGACCGAGGGGCCTGCCTCCCAGGGGATCTGGACAGCTGAGGCCAGTGCCAGTGCCATCTTCCAGATGGAGGTGGTAATGAGGGTGTGAGGAGGCAGGAGGCAGAGTGGCACAGCTGAGGAAGGGCCCATCAGTGGTACACCAGAACAAGTGGTACCGTGCCTGCACCACCTTTGAACAATACAGTGATACAGAGATTGTGGGCCAGTACTGCCTGGACTGGCACTTTGAGGCAGCTCTGTGAGCTGTGCAATGATGAGATGCAGGCACCACCAGACAGAGCCATACCATGTCTGTAGAGACAAAGGTCATGGCTGTCATGTGCCTGCTCACCATGGGAACCTTCCAGAGACCAACAGGGGACACCACAGGCATAACCCAGTCAGCCGCATCATGGCTTCTCACACAATTCCTCAATGCACTGCTGCCACATGCTGTGGAATACATCCACTTCCCAGCACACAGGCAGAGCGTACAGTGAACATGCAGGAGTTCCACAGGGTAGCGCTGTGATGCCTGGCATGCTAGTGGCCATTGACTGCACCTATGTCGACATCCACACCACCCAGCCCAGAGGGGTAGCCCCATCAACAGAAAGGGCTATCTGCAAGCCAATTGCCAGGTGGTGTGCGATGCCAGGGGGCACATAATCAATGTCTGTGCCACACACCCTGGGGGAGCACAAGATACCTTCATCTGGCACAGCTCGGCACTGTACTACAGGTATGACAGTGGGAACATCGACACTGGCTATCTAGTAGGTGAGTATGCCATGAACACGGGCAGCCTGGCATAACAGGGAAAGGTGTGTGGGGCTGCCAGGGTAGGGGAGCTGCAGGGTGAGGCTGGGAGAGATGGGTGGTGCAACAACACAGACCACCATGCTAACCATATATCTATCCACACAGGTGACAGTGGCTACCCACCCCAGCCCTGGCTGATCACCCCATACTGGTGCCCATTGACCTCAATGCGCAGGAGCATTTAATGAGGCACACACCATACATGGAACATCATCGAGCGTGTGTTTGGGCTGGTGAAGACACAGTTCCAATGCCTGAACAGGTCTGTCGGTGCCCTACAGTACTGCCCCTCAAAGGCCTGCAGCCTATTCCTGGCCTGCTGCATACTACACAACATGGTCACTGACTGTGGGATAGCTGTCGAGGTCAAAGAAGGGAACAGCAGTGGGGATGATGTGGCCGCCGGCCATGTGGTGGTGAGTAACCCCCCCTGGATGAAGGGAACCCTGGCTGCACAGGATGGCCCAGAGGCACCAGAACACAACTGCAGAGGAGCAGTATGGTGCACGCAGGCAGGTGAACATATCTCCATGCACGGAAAATGGCCATGGCACAGCGCACAGGCAAGGTTGGGCGGGCCATGTGATGGGAGTGGCTGGGGGAAGCATGGACAGGTGATGGTCGGGATGCTGTGGAAACACAGCACACCCCATCCACACACACACACACACACACACACACACACACACACCTGCAGGCACGTGCCCAGAGGCTGGCACCAGGCATGTGTCAGACACTAAGCACTGGGGCACAATGGCACCTGGCACTGTGCTGGCATCATCATGCACACACCATAATTGCCAGCAGCCAGGTGGTTGTGCACACAGCCTGTGTGCAGTGACATCCATGGATGCCACGACCGTGGAATCGCACATGCCACACCAATGTGCACACAGGGCAGCAGCAGCAGACAGCGGACAGGGTGGTGGGCAGTTCAGGACTGTTGCATGGTTGCATGGCCACTGGTGGACATGTGGGCAGCTCCAACGAGATAGCCCATCAGACTCTGTGGCTGTGCAATGGGCACAGGGGTGTCTGAGACAGTCCCCAAGGGTATTACTGTGGTAATGACTGTGTCCTCGCAGGGGTCTGCAGGCCTCCAAACATGCCTGCCCCAGGCATGCCCAGAATGCCCACAGCTGACCCCGGCATCGACACCAAAGGGGTCACTTGACGCTGTGACCGAGGAGTGGAGAATGCACTCCGGGGTGTCTGTCGATGGCCACACATCAATGCAGACACTGTTGCTAGGCCTACTGTGACCGCAGCAGTAAGCCGATCCAGGGCTGTGGTCGTGTCCAACCGCATATGATCATTGGCTGCCAGGAGCTGTCGCAAAGTCCCTGTTGTGCTGCTCTGCAGTCTGGCACAGCTTGGCACAGAGTGCATGCACCCCTGCTATGATCAGCACCTGTTGCTCCACAGGGCCCACAGCAGACGGGTGTGCTCAGGCAAGGGGTCAGCGCCCAGAGGTGGCTGGCATTGCACTTGCCCATGGGTGGCATTTGGCCCCACTGCCCAGCCCCTGCACAGCTGGGCACTGCACAGTGGGGCCCTCTTGGGACTGTTCATTCACCAGTGCACCATTGGTGGGAGCTGCACCCAGCCCCTGAGCATCCCCTTCCAACTGCTGCTGCTACCCCTCTGGCTGCTGCATGTCATGCAGCACCTGTGTGGCTACTCCACCACCACTGCCACACCTATCGGCCTGTGCCACACTGCTGCCATCCACGGTGACACTGGGGGCAGTGGCTGGTGGCAGGACAACTGCCACCAGGGCACCGTCTGCGCTGCCGTGGTGGGTGGGTGGTATGGGTGCCTCCCCCCTGGTGGCAACACCACTTACCAGGACAATGGTCACATCATCACTGGTGTTGGACCCTGCCCCAATCTGTGTCTCAGCATACTGTACGCCATGGCAGGTGTCATGCTGGAACACAGCCAGAGCCTCATCCGCAACCACACCACGGGCCTCCGGCCAGTTATCAGTGTTGGGCTGCAGCCATTCTGGCCCCCGGACACCGGTGAAGGTGGATGGATGGTCCTCCAGGTCCAGGCTCGCCCCCATGGCAGACACCCCCACTCCTGCCACTGCATGCAGACACTCTGGAGCTGAAAGGGAATACAGTCGCATTACTGCTGCTGTTACACCAGCCAGCCCCCACCCCTTCCTTCCCAGCCCAGACGCTGGTGTACCTACCATGCAGTGATGGACTGCCACCTGTCTGGAAGCCACCTCCAGGCACCCCTCGAAGGTGCTGCACTGCATGGTGGCTGCCACCATATCCTCCTTCGGTGTCAGCTGTGGCACATCGGGCTATCCACCACCTGTGGCTGCACATGTGGCCCCGATGGCTGCCAGCTTCTCCTTTATCCAGTGCCTGTCTGTGCCAACCTTCTTTTTGCACTCCTGCACAGTCATCTGGTGGCTGCCCTGCTGGTTCACAGCCCTCGCAACACCCTCCCATGCTGCGTACCTGGCCTGTGAGGTGCCTGTTGATCCACTCAACAGAGACTCTTGGTCAAGGTATGCCTTGAACAGGGCATCTGTCTCAGACCTTGTAAAGTTGGGCCTACACTTCCATGCAGGCCCATGCTCCTCACCTTCCTCGTGATCAGTCATGCTGCATCCTGTGGGATAAGACATGTGGTCAGTGACTGCTACCACCTACACCACCCACCCAGGCCACTGTCCTGTCTCCCTCTGCCTCACTGCTTACCTCTGAAGGATGCAATCCCGGTCCATGTCCTGTGCTTACCCCGCGGCACCTTTATAGTGCATTGCAAGCAAATCGAGGGATCCACAACTGTAATGAGATGCAAATGCCCCTCACGCACCGTGGATATACTGATGAGCTAATCTGCACATTCTGGCTGAATATCACATTATTGAGCCTAGCACAATGGATTGTGCATGCTCAAGTCATGGTGCAACATTGTGACATGCGCAACAGGCCCTGATGTATGCATGCATGCACTACCGGCATCTACGCCAATGGCGCAGCATACGACACTGCGCAATGCGTTATATGGTGCTCTTGAGCCACTATTGGGCATGTGGTGCTGGTGCTGTGAGGTCTATAGTACAGGAGGCACCATAGGGCTGATGGCACTCTGGTACCATGGGGGTACGTGTGCATGGGTGCTATTGCTCAGCAGCCCATGGTGTCCACATTGCCCCTATTGTGCACCTTGCATGGTGGTCCCAATAGTGCAGTCATGCGACGTGGTGTGTGGGTGGACCCTGACCCCAGGTCCACCTTTGCCTTCAGGGTGCCCTGCACCACATGCCAGCATGGCCATGCCCATATTGTAGCATCTCTGGGAATGCATGATTGCCATTGGCACCGCATCTCTGTGTGAGGCGTGCATCCCCAGCATGTGGCGTGGCACTACAGGCACCATTTTGGCTTCCCCCTGCTGTGATCTAGCAATGCCATGCACTGCAGCAGATGCCAGGGCACCTAACTGGTCCCAGATTGAACTGGTGAATCTTGTGGCCCTAGTGGAGACACACACAGGCAGCCTGTTTGGGCAGGTGCCCCTGGGTAGGCCACATACAGATGTGTGGATGGAGGTGGTGGATGGGCTGGAGGAGGCAACAGGTGTCCAGCACACTGGTGAACAGTGCTGCCACTGCAATGATGACCTGCAGTGGAGGGACCCAGAGAGGCTCCAGGCACTGCAGGCACGTGTCCAGAGTGGTGCTGTGCCATGGCCAGGCAAGTGTGCATCACATATGTATGTGCCCAAACAGTGTTCTGTGGGGCCAGCAAGGTGGCACACCATGCTGTGTGGGGCCTGGTGCTGTACTGCACATGGCATGGGCCAGCGCACCAGGTGTGCACTGTGCCAATCATGCTGGGGCTGCGCTGGACCAGGGAGCTCTTCATGGGGCCTTTTGTGATGCCAGGTACTGATGTGTTCATCTCTATGTTACCTTCCTAAGCCCTGAGGACAGAAGGAGAGCTTGACAGGCAGGTGCTGCGGGTGGGCCACCACAGGGGCTCCTACGCAGGCTGCATGCTGCATGGGTGGTGCAGCGGGACTGTGCCGGGTGTGCCACAGTGTGCAGGTAGGCACTGTTACATACTATATTGCTGTGCAGTGTGGGCAGCAGGGTGGAGGTGGGACACAGCCCCCTGTGTGCATAGCCATTGCAGCTGTGCACCACCCACAGTGGCCATTGCACCATGCTGTGGCTATCGCACATGTGTATGACTGCCGCTTGTGGGCTGTGGGTGCATCCAGCCACCTGCTGTGCCACTGCCATCCTGCCACTTAACCATGCTACCTGCCTGCCATGGTGGTGGTGTGTGGCCCATGGATGGTGGTGGTGTGCTGTGTTCCATATGGCTGTGGTGTGCCGTGTTGGTGGCATGTGTGGGCACACTCACTGCGGGTGGCTGTGTGTCATCCCAGGGGAGCATATAACCATTGTCTGCTGTGCACGGTGGGTGGGCTGGGGTGTTCTGACATGCACTGATTCCATGTACCTCCTTTGTCCTAGGTGCTTGATAGCCAGCCGCGAACATCCGCCTTTGAGGAGAAAACTGAGTGTTCCACTGCCACGGCTGGGTGGCAAGGATTATGCAGAGGGCCATTTGCAGGTTACAGCACCAGGCTGCAGTGGGGCATGGCCTCCCATAGGGTCCATTGGACTGTGACTGTGCTACAACCCTTCCCTTCCCTGCCCTCCCTTGTCCCCTTGACTTGCCCTGACCCCTGTCATCATCCTTCCTTCCTGGCTTAGTCTTCTTGGTACATAGCTACCCCATTATCCCTGTTCCTGTTTTTATCTGTATAGTTGTGTTTTATTGATGTTGTAAATATACATTTCTATGGTTACACATCTATGTCTGGGTCTGCTTTGTGGCTGGCATGTGGAGCCATGCTGCAGTGGTGTGCATGGTGGCTGTAGTGTGCACCTGGGTTGGACAGGGGGTTTTGCCTGATGGTGTTCACCCATTGTTCGGTGGCAGTGCCCTGGGGTGGCCGTGGCCTTTCTCTCCCAGTTGTGTGGTGTGTGCGTTGTGTGCTGTCTGCCTGTGTGTTGCCAGCTGTGGTCCCGGTGGTGTGGCGCGTGTGTTCCTGTGGGGGGTTGCCAGTGGCTGTTCACCAGTGACCATTGGTGCTACCCAACCTCCATGCACCACTGTGGTATGAGTAGGTAGGGCCTGCTGCCTCCCCATGTGCACTAGGCAGTGTTCTGTCATGTGCCTGGTGTACATCACTCCTGTCACCCTTGGCACCCTGGTGGTGGGGTGTCACACCCCAGTGGCTTGCTCCTTGCTGTGCCTGTTGCTGGTACATATGTGTCCTGGTGCAGGCACCACTTCCCCTTGTGCATCCCTGATTACACTGTTGCGCATGTTGGGTTGCTGCCCGCCGCCACCCTGGTTGCACTGTTACGCATGTTCGGTTGCTCTCTGGTGCAGCCCTGGTTGCGGTATGGTGCATCTGTGAGATATTCAGCCTGGTTGCGCTGGCGCATGTTGTCATGCGCAACCTTTGAATATCACGCTCCGTGCACCATGGCGCACTGGATTTGTGCTGTGCAAGTCTTGCGCCTGGCTTTGGTGCATTCTGAATATTCCGCTCTTGATTTGCATCTTGTTATGCAGAATGGAAGCATTTCACTGAAAAAAAGGATATCCCTCAAGAGGTAATTTCTCTTGCAAATGTTTTCATCAAAGAACTTCACAGGTGTTTTGAGTTTTGAAGACAAAAAGCATTTTCTTGAAAACATTCATGACCCTCGTATAAAAGTTTCTGTTCCACCAGTGTTGGTCACATGATCTTTTAAAAAGGACTTAGTGAGGGAGGTTCAGTATTTTAAAGATTCCATGCCTGATTTCAGTAACATGGAAGGTCAGCTTGATCACACTGGTAATGAGTCTGAGTCCGTGAACGTGATGAAAGTGATGGCATGGATTGGCAATGCATAGGCAGGTGCCATTGGTGATACCACTATAGCTTTAACAACACCACATTCTGGGTGTGATGTATGGGTTCAAATCAGTCTTTTAGAAGATACAGACTTACAGTAGATGAAGATTCCATCTTTAGGCATACCATTACTGCAGAAAATATGGTGTATAGTTATCAGGGGGAGAAAAAGTAACACTTTAAATCAGATCCTTTAAAATTTTGGATGTCAAAAAAGATGGTGTGACCTTCACTCACTCAAGTAGCTCTAAAGTATTTGGTCTGTCCTCCTAAATGTGTGCCACCTGAAAGAATATTTGGTACCACAGGTAATGTTGTAGCACCACAAAGGTCCAGTTTCAGGCCAAATAAGGTGGTTCAATGTTTTGGTGAATAGAGTATGGGGTTAGTAGTGCTTCTGTAACTGTAGTTTACTTTTTGGCTTTCTCTATTAAAACCCTTGGTAGGTAAGCGGTGAGTGAGTAGAGAATAGAAGCCCATCACCAAGGGTGAGTAGAGTGCGGAGAAGAAGGAGGGCAGTGGTGAATGGTGGGTGTTTCACATCTAGCTAAGTGGGAGCTGCCATGAGGCTGGCCTTTATTAGGATGTGGGAGAGTTATCTCCACATTGAACCTCAGGTTTAGCCTCCATTCAATGTTTTGGGTGAATAGAGTATGGGGTTAGTAGTGCTTATGTAATTTGTAGTTTACTTTTGGCATTCTCTGTCCCCACCCTTGTTGAGGTAAGCCAGGTAGTGAGTAGGGAATAGAAAGCCCAAAAGGTTACCTCCTCCAACTCACAGAGAGTATGACCAGTAGCATGCAGGAGAGGAACCCACCCCCCAGGTGGAGGAAACCTCTGAGGAACCATGGCTACTGACCCACACGTCCTCAGGGCAAACTAAGATGAGATGATCCTAGCTTCTTCCAACCATATTCTAATTTCTAAGTAAGGTGAGCTATTTAAAGTGATGACATTCCATCTTCAGAGTCTGTTGAATGATGAGTTCTGGAAGTTCAATTCTGAGGCTGAAGAGGCAGGTCTATTCTGAAGGAGTGTCCGGATCCTGAATATGGATTAAATCTAGCTGGAAAAGGGGTGAACATGGTCCAGGGTTCTAATGTGCTATTGGTTGATATTGAATGGGGTTGCAGAGTCAATGCGAGCATAAAGAGCATGAGTTGATTAAATGAGCTGCCAGACTGCTGACTGTGGGAAATATGATGGGTTATGAAATTCTTAAAGTAATCTATCAGACTTGCAGAGGGTTTGACATCTGGATTAGGGTCTCAAGGCTTGGAGTTCAGCAATGAGTGATATATGTCACAATGTAGGCATCTATGAAGATGATGAAGGATTTGACAGAAGCTTTAGATACCCGGTAGGAGGGTCAATGTAAGATTTTAGACCAATGAAGGAAGGGTGGTATACACTGTAGAGATAGTAACTGATATCGATGGGAATAATTGGAAAGTTTAGTACAATGAATTTGAGGGTTGACTAGAGTTATTGTTACTATAATTGGATTGCATAGAACTCATATTGAGGAAGGACTGCTAGTGATAAATGATAGATATAGTTATTGCTGTAGCTTACTTGCCCATGGTAGAAGCTTAAGTGGCCATGGCAGTTTTGCAGTGCTGGAGCATCCAATGTCAGAATGCTGAGGGGAGACCGAGAATGGGTCTTTGCAGAAGTCTGTAGACTGATGTGGCAAAGGGAAGTTGAGAGCAAGCATAGAATGCAATATGTGCAAGCATGCTTAGTCAGATGCAGTACTGTTGTGAGGCATAAGTATGATAGTAAGACAGCTAGGTCAGCTGCAGATGTGCAGATTGAGGAATCAATGGAAGCCTGCTCTCAGTGATGGTATTTGCTGGAGGGAGTATGGGAGGTAAATCCGACAGATGAGTTAGAAGGATCACTGGATGGGTAGCTGGTGTGATTTAGGATAGCGTGATGAAGATATGTAGATAACTTTATGAATCATGGTGATGTCCAGGGGCCAGTGGTTTTGAAGAGGCGACTTTAGCAAGGCAGCTAAGTACCAGATATCCAACAATACATGTTCTGGGATAGTAGCTGGAAAAAGTCTTAGGAACATCCAATGGCTATTCAGGGAATACAAGGAGAATAACGTGGTCAAACAGAGTCAGTGCTTTTAGGAGAAGACTATGAGGAGAAGGTATAACGGATGATGCCAGTACTGCTATGAGGTATCCTGCAGTTCCCGTTATTCTTAACAGTGATTGTTATTATGGAGTTGGTACATCTCAGAGGGAATTAGGGTTGTGTTTCCAGGTAAGAAGATAGGAGTGAAGGAGACGCCACTAAATCTTGGATTCTATGAAGACATGGAGGTAGAGATGTCCATACTGCTTGAATTAATGGAATATATAAGGAAGCATCCTGCAGAGTTGGTTGAGAGACGAGAGCTTCCATAGTACAGTTGAATGGGATTCCAGAAATGGGTGCTGGGAAGTTATTTTGAGTATTGATGATTCTCTACGTGTGATAAGAGTCCATAGGGCATGGTGTTCAAGTGATGTTGCTGGAAGAAGGTTTCCTCAGGTGAGAAGAACAGATACTCCATAGAGTTGGAAGGAGCTGTTATGATGGCTGAGGTAGGAGTATGGAGACAGATGAATGGGTAGGAGTAGTTGATCCGGCAGGGATGCTGGATGTCAATAGTTGTAGAATGCCAAAAAGAGACACAGCAAACGTCAGGAGCCCGAGCCACCAGGGTGGCAAGGGAGAGCAGCAGTCCTGGGATGGAGGGAAAAGTCTAGGCAGAAGTCCACCAACTGAAGGATGGAGCTGGATGGAAGATGGCTGATGCCGAGCAGTACAGACATCGGCAAGTGCAGGGAAGGTACAGGACTGAGAAAGTACAACAGTGTACCAGAATAGAATTCAGAAAAGCTGAAATAGGCCTTGGTGGGAGATCCACGGCAAACCAAGAAGCCAATCCAGGCACAAGGTGCTGTGAAGTTGAGGTGCAAGAGTTTCACCTCCAAAGAAGATGACAAACTGGAACATTTATTAGCAAAGTGCCGCAGTGATGAGGAATGGGTTACCACCTCTGAAGGAGATGACAAACTGGAATTGCTGACAGGAAAAGTGCAGCAATGATGGGGAATGGATTCCCACCTCCAAAGGAGATGGTAAGCCAGAATTGCAGATAGGGAAGCACTGGAATTGTTACTGAAAGACCACTGGATGGGATAAGGGGAGCATCAGGGGAAAACTTGTAGAAGGCTTCAGGCACACATCCTTCAAGAGGAGCAAATGGTACATATCCAGCAGGGAGCAAGGGGGAATGTAGGCAGACATGTCTGTGTGGAAGGCAAGCAGACAGGGAAACAGAAAATCAGAAAACAGAAAATGTATGATTTGGAAAACTGTAGGGAAACAGAATTGTCCAGAGTAGCAGTGATGGAGGAGATGGCAGTATGGTGCTGAAGGTTTGGATTGAAGGAGGTTGAGTCAAAAACAAGCCACAACAGCAATGTGCACAGCAAAGTCCAGGAGTCTGATGGACTGAGTGGAGATGGAGACTGAACAAATTGGAGGGTCCAAATCCAAAATGTGAGGAGACCAAAGGCAGAGACAAGCACATTGATTCCATGGAGGTATAGGTTGTAGTTGGGTGAGGTAGGAGACTGCAGGCAAATGGTATTCTGGTCCCATTCCTGAAGGGAATGTGGCAACCAGGTATCAGGTAGAGAATGTATTTGGTTGAAACTGTAGATTGAAGACACAGGCTCCCATCCCTGGTAGTCAGGGCACACTAACCTCACTCGATGCCAGACCAGGCAGAGTTAGGGACAGAGACTGTCAGAAGCTGGCTAGGTATAAACTGGTTGAGACTGGAAATAGAGGAAACAGCTCCCATCCCGGTAGACAGGGAAGCCTACTTGCACTGCTATGCCTCAGTAGGCAGAGTTAGGGATGAGGTTGTTAAACTGTTGTTATGGGCTGAGCAAGGAAAGGGCAGCTGACAGCTGCATAGTAAAAGTAGGTAAACAAAAGAAACCAGATGAGGAGATGGTACGTAAGCAAGTTAGAGAATGGGAGAAGGAAGAGTACTGGAAGTGCCATGAAGGTGAAGATAGGGTAATCCAGTGAAGAGCATGCAGCTCAGTAATGGAAGATAGGGAATGTCTAAAGTGAGGTTGGCTTGCCTGGGTAATGAGATATGCGAGGGTAGCTGAAGTCATGTAGGCAAAAAGGCAGGCAAATCACACAGCTGACATAAGGCATACTCCTGCTCATTGGTGCCACAATGCCCAACAGTGACACCCCAGTCCCCTCCATGGAAATAACAGGAGAGCCACGAATCGAGCATCATGAGACCAAACAGCAACTGGAATGTTGGTAGGGTAGGAACCCAAAAAGAGGCTCCTGTACAGGCAAGGTCCTAGGGAGGACAAGCCATAGGCATATTGGGGAACAAGGAGCAAATGAAAACAGTAGGGACACATAACAGATAATGCCAAACAATACAAAATACAGGAGAAGGAGTGCCAATGATGCATGACTGAGTGAACACTACAAGGGGAGCAGAAGAGGAAGCATGCAGGATCATTGCAGGTGATTGGCATGCTGGAAGGTTAGGAAGTTCCAGGGGTAGATCAAGGTAACAGATAAATAATTGGCTGAGCAGGTTATATAAATGCTGGGACTAAAAATGGTAAGGTATAAGCAGCATAGGTAGCAGGCATGAATGGTTAGGGAAGGTAGATTGCAATGGGGTGGCTGAGTAGAATAAATACTGAGGAAGTGCAGGTGCCAGACAAGGGTCAGAGGTGGGACATGATTGGCTGTTAGAAGGGGCATGGAGCTAGAGATGGAGGGCCAGCGCAAGGAGCGAGAGGCCCAAAAGAAAACATGGGAAGCATAGGACAAGGGCCAAAATGAGGGATGGGGGGACAGGAAGACTTTTTTTTTAGTGCGTGATTGAAGTAAAGGAAAATACTGAGGAGTGAAAAATGCAAAGGTGTAAGCAGAGGAGCAAGGGCTGCAGCAAAGACAAAGGCAAGAATAGGCTGGCAAAGGAAAATGAGAACCTGGAAAACAGGATCAGATTCAGGAACCTGAGAGATGTGGGGCTGCTGATTGCACTGGATGCACACCCCTAAGCCACTGAAGCAGATGGTGCGAACAGTGCCAGAGAAAGCTTCAGATCCAATGGCTGAGAATCCGCCAGTGGAACAAAAGCATTTTAGACCCCTCCAGCATAAAAACAAACCAAATGGCAGCAAAATGCAAAAAAAAAGTGAAGCATCCACATTAGTACAAGGGGAACAACAGCAACTCCCTCATGGGTGAAAAAGAGCCCTGGCATCAATGAGAAAGAAACCAAATCAAGCAATTGGAGGGGGAGAAAACCAAGCCAACAGGCTTAGGGAAACAATTAAACTGGATGGAAACAGAGGGCAGGATCTGCACAGTCTGACATCAACAAGGAAGATGGCAAATATAGGGACTCGCCAGGAGAAAGCAGCGGGCAGGATGGGATGGACATGGAGCAGTAGGAGTGGAATGGCACAGCAGGGAATGGAGTACTACAGGAGCTTGTATGATCTCGGAAGCACTGACTCTAATGGAGAAGCAGCGGCTCCGAAGGGGAGAGGAAAACCAATGCCCAAAATTAACACAGCAAGCAAATGAATGGCAAAATGAAAATGAGAAACAGAGGAAGAAGACCAGGTAGGGGGATGAGTGAAACAGCAGGGCAACAGGAAGGGAGCGGAAGGGGGGGGCAGGAGTCAGACAGAAGTGGCATTGCAGGACATAAGGCTATGTAGAAGCCAGACAGGGACAGAAAACCAATCAGGGAAGAGGCACCACAAAACAAAAACATAGAATGGTGGGAAGGGGGGGGGACACAAGGAAGGGGGTGAGGGAGGGAGTGGGGGCAGGGGATAGCAGAAACAGAGGAAAGGGAAGGAAATCAAGGAGGCTTAGCCACACAAACCACAGAGTAGCCTGGCACTTGCAATCGGGGAGTGTTTTGCAAAGCGCTAAGCGGGGAACTGTCATGGGAGGTTGGCCTTTATTAAGGATGTGGGAGGAGCTTTTCCCGCACATTGAACATTGGGCTTTAGCCCTCCCAAAGAACTTGTTTTCTTGAATGTAAATCTCCTACTGCTGGATTATGACTATGAGTGAAATAGTGATGTTACTGCATCAGACTCTTTCTCTAGAATCTTTCATTATTTCACAATTCAGATTAATACCTTTGAGCACACAGGCTCTTTTACAAAGGCTCCAAGTCAAATGTAGTGTGCGATAGAAAACAGTGAAACATGCACAGTAACATTAATGATACAAACCAAAACAGCAAATATATCCATTGAGAAGTGACAAAATAGTTACAGAAGTGCATGATGGATAAGTAGCATACTACTTAAAATATGGCAATGAATTTCAAATTAAGTGCACCTGTGGGAAAATACTAGCAGCCTGGTACAGACATTGTCAGGAGGGAGTAAAAAAGGGGGGAAAGAGGGTGGAGTAGTGTGGGTTCACCTAGTATGTTGATGGAGGAAACACCTAGAAAGGAGAGACGAGGGAGGTGAGAAGGAAGAGTGAGCAGAATATGTCAGGGAGTAGCATAAAGGAATGCAGAACAGGGAGGGTAGTGCAGACTAGGTTTAAAGCAGGATATGTACCT
This sequence comes from Neoceratodus forsteri, assembly GCA_016271365.2. Taxonomy (NCBI): domain Eukaryota; kingdom Metazoa; phylum Chordata; order Ceratodontiformes; family Ceratodontidae; genus Neoceratodus; species Neoceratodus forsteri. The sequence continues at coordinate 564,975,133 of CM057458.1, forward strand.
AGAATGTGCCTGGGGCAGACCTTGTCAAATGTTAATGGGGAGGGCTGGGGGGAGGTGGGTTGAAGGGCTCAGGTGTAGGGGTGGGCGGGAAGTTCGGGAGGGTGGTACTCAGTGTACAGTATGGAACCCGCGCCTTGCCTTGAACTGTCACAACTAAGATAAGCAATCGCAGAGTCTCTCTGCACCAACAGGAGATGGAGATCTTTATACTGTCCAATTTTCCCAGTCCCACTTAGAGCTACTGGGTGGTCATTGAACCATTGTGGTCCTCTGACTGAAAGGGTACTTTGGACAAAAGTAGTAAACCTAAAGGGTGTCTGGAGTATTCCCTTTGTTAAGCTCCTGATTTGCTTCATGGTCTTAGCCCATTTAAAGATGTTGGCTGTTGTGGATGGTGTCAGACCAAGCAATGATTTCCTCCCTAGGAAACAGGCCTGGTATTTCACTGTTTGTTGCAGGGGGAGCCAGCCAATACCACAATAGAGCTGACAGGTGTGCATATAGCGGTCGGCCCCCAGAACGAGTCTGCAGGCATGGTTAAGGAGAGTCTTTACCCTTTTCAGGGTTGAGTCCATTGTAGTGCTGTAGATGACTAGCCTGTAATCAATAGTGGCCAGTATCAAGCTCCTGGTTACCAGTCTCAGTGCCTCTTGGGTCAAAGAGTTTCTATGTCTGACTTGACAATGTTATATAACTCATCTCATGATTTCACTTTATATTTAACTCACAATTTTATGTTTTTTCTCCATCATTTTTTTTGAGCTAATAGTACCATATAAGTAACCTTGGGTGCAGTGCAGGACTGCATACTGTATAATCAGCTGACAGGGATGGCTGGATATAGCCAAGTTTACATTCTGTTCATTTAGAAAGGATTGCATATTACATCTGGTTTTAAATTATTTGATGCATTTATTTTGTTACACTGCAAAGATGCACAAGGTAATAACCTGCCTGCTCAGCACTGGTCTGGTTAAAATGTCTCACACTTAATGTAACACAGTAGTTATGATTTCATTAGCTGTAGTGCTAAATGTGAAATAGGGCTGCCCGACCACATATCATGTCATCAGTTAACAGCATCGGCTGCAGCATACTGTAGTCAGTCACTGAAAGACAAACTGTGCAGGACAGAGCCTTGGGGCCACATTCAGTATAATTTGTCATCTCAGATGCTGAATGCATCAGCCCATCAGCCTGACACATAAGCCATCTTACACCTTGGCTGAGGCTGGTGTGACTCAAAAATAAATATGACAGTGCACACTTGTAAGGTATGTTGTTTAGGACATGGTCCTTAGTAACTTTAGGTGAGGCAACTGATACTGGAGCAAAGTTACTACAGCCCATGCTTTACTTTTACTTCTCCAAAATTTTTCTACTTGTAACATCTACATTCTGCAATGATGTGGGAGGGTGGGAGAGCCCTTGATGCAGAGTCGGCCTGGCTCTATATTTTTATTAAGTGTGTGTTGAATTTGTTTTTTGACTAACACAAAAGTAATACAATATTTGACACTGGGTGAGATGCACAAGGTAATGCCTGTAAAAGAAACTGCTACCAGCAAAGTGTATAAATCTAAAGCATCAAAGAAATCATGACACCCATAGTATATCCCATACAGTGTGTCATCTTGCTGTCATCAACAGCTGCAGCACAGTCCGGGAAACTCCAACTAAAAGCATCACTCACTCTGCAGGACAGGGCCCTGGGTAGCATTCAGCATCATTTGCTGCCCCACCCACATATCATGTCATCAGCTGACAGCATTAGCTGCAGCATACTGTAATCAGTCACTGAATGACAAACTCTGCACTATAGAGCCCTGGGGCTACATTCAGCATCATTTGTCATTTCAGATGCTAAAAGCATCAGTCCATCAGCTTGACAAATAAGCCATCTTACACCTTGGCTGACACTAGTGTGACTCAAAATACATATAACAGTTCACAGTGGTAAAGTACAGTGGCATCCTCCAGGATGAAACACAATTCTGCAGCATTTTGCAGCACTCTGCAGAATGCTGCAGAAGATCTATTGAATAAAGCAATGTAATTTCAAAGGTAATTAGTCCCCTTTGTCATTCAGGAAAATGTGACACTACCAGGATGAAGTGAATGCCGCACTTTCTTGCATGACAAATGGGACTATTATACAAAATACATTGCTATTCAATGATCCTTCGCAGTATACTGCAGAGTGCATTAAGAGTGCATTTCATCCTGGGGACGCCACTGTATGTGTTTAGGCATGGTCCGTAGTAGCTTTAGGTGATGCAAAGTCAATTAACCTTGGAGGAAGGCTACCACAGCCCATGCTTTACTCTTACTTTTCCAAAATTGTTCTAGTTATGTAACAACTGCAATGATGTGGAAGGGCCCTGTGATACAAGTAGACCATATCTTCAAGTGTGTGTCGAATTCAGCTAACACAAAATAATACAGTGTGTGACACCGGACAAGATGCAATTGTAACAAAACAAACTGCTACTAATTGTATGTTATCTTCCTTTTTTTTTTAAATAAATTTATACCGTGAAATGATACTTGGTCGTAGTAGCTTTAGGTGATGCAAAGCCAACCAACCTTGGAGGAAGGCTACCACAGCCCATGCTTTATTCTTACTTTTCCAAAATTGTTCTAGGTGTGTAACAACTGCAATGATGTGGAAGAGCCCTGTGATACAGAGTAAACCATTTCTTCAAGTGTGTGTCAAATTCAGCTAACACAAAAATAATACAGTGTGTGACACTGGCAAGATGCACAATATAACGAAACAAACTGCTACCAATTGTATGTTATCTTCCTTTTTTTAAATAAATTTATACCCAGTTAAATGATACTTATAATGGAGTAAGATCTTTATATAACATGAATATAAACCCATTTATAATTTGTAGTTATAAACAGCTGGTTATAACAGTGAACATGTGTTGGGTTTTCCTCGATCCACTCATGCACCAGCTGCTGCACTTCCCTTCCTCAGTGCTGGACACTTCACCTCTCACACTTGATTCCACCTTAGTTTACATAACCTCCTTAACCTCTTTATTCAAATATTATATTTGTATAGTAAGCAAAGGGTCTTGTCTTAAGCCAACAGTATGGGAACCACCAGCAAGCTCTTGTAACAAAAGAGACGAGAGTGAGATGGAGTCCCTGGATGGAATACAGGATAGTAGAAGTTCAGGCCTGACCACACTAGAATTGAACTACAGATGCATAGCTACAGTATGTGTTCCTATTTTATATAATTGCTGTGATGAAAAAACGCTCCCCAGAAATTATATAAAATAAAACATGGGGTGGTGTGTAAAACTCAGATTTTACTCACCACCCCATGTAGGTAGGTAGCTAGGTAAAAACTTTATTTTAAACAGGAAGAAACATGTAATTTGGACTAAAAGTCCAGTTTACAAGACAGTCCTGGTGACAAATTGTGCAATGTTGAAAAAGTTACAAATAGTTAAATATTAAAACATATTAACGGGTAGAAGAATGCCCAGGGACTTTGGCACAGTCTGTTTTCGTCCCTTGGGAGGTCAGGGAGCAGCTTCTGTGGCTACGGCCATGGGTGGAGGAATGCCTGGAGCCTCCAGCCACACCCACACCTGGCTGCTATATTCCTCCGCCAACCTGCTCAACTTCGAGGAATGTTTGCAGTATCAGACCTGCCTTCTTGCTAAGAAATCCCTGCTCAGAATCTCCCCCCCAGAGTCTCTACCTCCCTACTATGGTCATCCTCATCCATTTCCACCTGCAGCTCTGTTAAAGCCACCTTCAAAGTGCCCAGAACCAAGACCTCCCTCTTCCAGAGGTCCTTCTCTTATCGAGCTCCCGCCTCATTCAACTCCCTCCCTACCTGCATCACCAACACTGCCAAACTTAGTCCCTTCAAAACTGCTCTCCTGAACCATCTCTTTAATGTCTGCTGCTGTAGGTGCAACTGCCCTGCCCCCCCCAACCCTACTGCAGGATCTTTCCCTGTCTGGCCTCCTAATCTCGACAATGTCCCCTGGACTGCCGATCCATCTTTCCCCCTACCCCTTTTTACCTACCCCCTTAGGTTAATATAGGGATGTATTCCACCGGAACTCCAGAGAAATTGTACATCTTTAATTGTAAACCTGCATTTTATACCAACATGTAACTAAGTGTATTCTGTGTTCAACGTCTGCACCTGTAATGTTGTCCAATGTTGTAGCTGCACAATGTTCTATTGTCTTGTCCTTCCTATGACGAGGTGCCTTTGTAAATGAGTCCCTGACTCAAAGGTTGTAAAACCAACTTGTACAAATAAATAAATAAATTACTTATAGGCATCAGACAGTACATACTCTGTTATACATACACAAAACTATAAAGCTAATTAAAACAATTTAATGTAAAAAAACATCAATTCTTTTATGGCATGTATAAATGATGAATGATCACAGATTTCACGAATTGGGGAGAGTATATTCAAACAGACTGAACTTAGGTTCTGTCACCAAATTTATTTGTTCTAATCCGAGGAGTAATTTTGTTTTGATGAACAGATCTTGTTAAAGCCCTCCTATGGTTGATATCTGATGGAAAAAGATGTTTTGAGATGGGAAGATGAGGAAAGAAGTTTTTCATTTATGTATTAGTGTTACCAAATGTTTAGTATAACCTAGTTCCAGGATTGCCACTCCAATCTTGTCAATAGTAAACAATGATGTATTCAATAATCACCCTTCAGTACATATCTAGCAATACAATAGTGAGTTTTATCTAAATGGTCTAACAGTGATTTGTTGGCCATTCTGTATACTAACTTACCATATCTTAAAGTAGGTAAAATCAATTGTTCAGCTAATTTCTTTCTATCACCCCTGTTTAGCCAGTTGGTTGTTCTCCTCAAAGCTCCTATTTTCTTATTTACTTTATTTATAGTAGCTATTATGTGTTGAGGAGTAAATGACAGGTGTGGATCAAATATCACCCCTAAATAACAGTAGTTATATTTAAACTAGCAAATGGGGAGAGGGGTGCAGCACCCAAAACGTCGAATGGGAAGAACACCCTTCCCCCCTCAGGTAGTGGTCAAACAGGAATTCAGCATGTTTATAGTTCATTTGCATCACCAGGTAAAGAAAAAGGTCTGGCTCCCCATATGATGCACAGGGCAAACACTGGACCTCACCCAACTAACACACTGAAATCTGACCAATGGAAAATCATATACACAAATGCTCGCAGTCAGGAAACAAGATCCCAGACTTGCAGGCAATAATGACAAACTAAACTGGACATAGTAGCCATTAGTGAGGTGTGGTTTACCAGTAAGCACCTTGGGAAGACTTCAGTACCTGGCTGTACTGTTTCAGAGAACTGAGGGTGCAAAAGGGGATGGAGTGGCCCTTTATGTCAATGAAAATATCAAGCTACAGAAATTCAGAATACACATAAGGAGCCAGAAGAACTGTGGGTCACCCTGAAACAGTAAGTGGAGAGACCATACAAACTGGGGTTGTGTACAGGCCTCCAGACCAGGGGAGGACATAGACACGTTACTGTTAGAAGATATACAAAACATGACAGCTAAAGGGGAGGTTCTGATAGTGGGAGACTTCAACATGCCAGATATAGGTTGGTAAATACCAGCAGGGACATCTGCCAGAACTAGACACATGGTGGATTCCCTGTAGGGGGAGGGCCTCAAACAACTGGTACAACAACCCACAAGAGACAGGGCTATCCTAGATCTAGTACTGACTAACAGGGAAAGGATCACAGATCTCCAGGTAGAAGGTCTCCTGGGGGCCAGTGACCATCACATGGTATGGTTCAATTTGGCCACTAGAACAAAATCATCACATTCCAAGGCAAAAATATGGGACTTCAGAGTAGTTGACTTTGATAAGTTGGCCAACAGAGTTAAGCTAGCCCTGGCAAAAAGAAATACAGGTGAGGGGGTGCAGGCAAAGTGGGCAAGACATTAAGGATGCAATACTTGAAGCAACGTCCCTTTGTATTACAGAGAAAAGGAAGTGCAAAAGAAGAAGGAAACCACTTTGTTTCTCAAACACAGTAACAGAAAAGGTCAAAGCCAAAAGGCTGGCCTTCAGAAAAACTAAGGGAACACAGTAGGATGAAGATAGGGAGGCATACCAAACTTCCTTAAGGGAAGCAGGGAAGGCAGTAAGGCAGGCAAAGGCCCAAACAGAGGAAACACTAGCACGAACAGTAAAAGAAGGTGACAAGACTTTCTAGAGATACATTAGTGAAAGGAAAAAGTCCAGAGGGGGTATAGCTAAGATCAAAGGGGATAAGGGGGCATATGAGGAGAAGGACCATGTAAAAGCATCTATCCTAAATAGATACTTCTGCTCAGTATTTACTGAAGAGAAGGTAGGGCAGGGCCCACAACTCTGCACCATGGACACAGGGGAGGGAGGTGTGAATTAGTTCCTTCACAAAAATAAGGATCCTACAAGAGCTCAATAAGCTCAGGGTGGACAAGGCAATGAAACCTGATGGCATACATCCCAGGGTACTAAAGGAGCTAAGGCTGGAAGTAGCAGAGTCATTATCAGAACTATTTAGTGAGTCTCTGAACACAGGAGAGGTCCCAGAAGACTGGAGAAGGGCTCATGTGATCCCACTCCACAAGAGTGGTAGCAGGGAGGAGGCAGGGAACTATAGACCAGTCAGTCTCACCTCAGTAGTGGTCAAGATTATGGAGACAATCCTTAAGGAAAGGATAGTGCAACACCTGGAATCCATAGGAGCACAGGATCCAAGACAGCATGGGTTTACAAAAGGAAGGTCCTGTCAAACTAATCTCATAGATTTCTTTGACTGGGTAACCAGAATGGTGGACCAAGGGGAGCAGTTGATGTTGCCTACCTTGACTTAAGCAAAGCTTTCGATATTGTTCCACTTTGAAGATTGATTAATAAACTGGGTAGGCTCGGGTGGGTCAGAAGTTGGTAACCTGGGTGGCAAACTGGTTGATGGGCAGAAAACAGAGTGGTGGTAAATGGTATACAGTCAGAAGAGATGCAAGTCACAAGTGGGGTACTTGTTGATCAGTCCTGGGGCCAGTCCTCTTCAATATCTTCATCAGTGACATTGCAGATTGACTACAGGGTAAGGTTTGTCTGTTTGCAGATGACACCAAGATCTGCAACAGAGTAGGTGATACAGATGGGGTGGGCAGAACGAGAAGAGATCTGGATAAACTAGCAAAATGGTCGGAAGAGTGGCAACTGGGGTTTAATGCAAAAAAGTTCAAGATCATGCACATAGGGAAGAGAAATCCTGAAGCCACCTATAGGCCGGGAGGTGTATTAATAGGTGTGTCACAAGTTGGAAGAGGAAGGTAATAATCCCTCTTTACAAGATACAGGTTAGGCCCCATCTGGAGTACTGCATGCAGTACTGGAGGCCACACCTTCACAAGGACATTAACCAAATTGAGGCAGTCCAGAAAAGGGCAACCAAAATGGTGCAGGGAGTGCATCAGAAAACATATGAGGACAGAGTAACTGAACTCAATATGTATACCCTAGAACAAAGGAGGGAGAGAGGTGATATGATTGAAACATTCAAACACCTTAAGGCCATTAACAAGGTGAGATTCTAACATGTTTCAGTATAAGAAAAATAGCAGGACAAGAGGACACAGCATGAGATTAGAGGGAGGCTGATTGAGGGGTAATGTGAGGAGGTTCTTTTTCACAGAAAGGGTGGTGGATGCATGGAATGGCCTACCTCAGGAAATGGTGGATATGAATACAGTGCAGGGCTTCAAACAGGCATTGGATAGGCATAAAGGAGCAATACAGATGAGTATGAATAGATAGGCCATTGACAGAGCAAAGGCCTATGGCAGATTCATGAGGTAGAAAAAGAAATGGGCAGACTGGATGGGCCTTGCGGTCCTTATCTGCCATCAACGTCTATGTTTCTATGTTACCAACTATCTCCAGTTTTGTAGAGTTTTTAGTGATCATTTGAGAAGGAATATAATTTTTATGTTTTTTTTTAAACAAAATACATTAATTTGGTCTTTTTGGTGTTCATTACAAGCTTTGACCTGGTGAACTACCCTGCAATTTCAAAAAAGTCTGACTGCAATTTTGACTGAAGTTCAGTGGCAGTGTGACCTGTGGTGACTAAGGCTGTATCGTCAGCATACAGCCTAATGGCTGTATGCTGTGTCACTTAAGGTAATTCATTGTTAAAGATGAGAAACAAGAGAGGTCCTAAAATTGACCCCTGTAGATACCTCCTTTAGTAACTTATCTCTTCCTGCACACACTGCCCTGGACCTCAGCCCTCTGTGTATGCCCATTTAAGTAAGATGTTGCCCACTTCAAAGTGCCATCAATAATTCCTTGATCTTGCAGTCTCCTTGCCAATAGGGGGTGGTCCAGCAGGTGAAAGGCCTTTCAAAGGTCTACAAAGACCACCTCTGTCTCCAAGCCTGAGCCCAACAACCTATTAATCAGATCAATGAACTCCAACAGAGCTATAGAAATGGAGCAGCCCATCCTAAAACCTGAGTGATAAGGAGTTAACACATTATGTTTAGTTAAGGAATCAGTTATATGAACAGAGGCCAATTTTTCAGACACTTGGATAGGATAGGTAACAGGGCTAGCAGCCTGTAACTGTTAATGTCAGCCATATCTCCTCCTTTATGTATAGGTTTTGTATTACTCTCTTTCCAGAGTGAGGGAAATGATTCATTTGTAAACTCCAGTTAAATATGTAAGTAATCATAGGGGCTATATGAGAGGACAATTTTAGAAAATGACCTTCCATCTCATCAGGGCCAGATGACTTGTGTGAGTTAATTATATTTAGTTCTCTGTAAACTTTTGATATAGTAAATTTTTTAAATCTAAAGAAAGGTTGTTTATTGTGTGCCACGTTTGGAGATGTTACTTCATCTTTAGCATTCTGAGCTGTAGAAAAATTAAAATGTGATGAATATGTAAAAAAGTCATTTAATGTATTAGAAATTTCCTTAGGGTTTTCTATTGTGTTATTACCCACCTTTAATCTAATTTTTGTCTGAGGAGACCTTCCTTCCGGATTGGTTAATTGCCTAACTATATTCCAAAAATTTCTTAGATTGACGTTTTTATGAATTTTATTCTTGTAATATTGTGATTTTGACATTTTTATACGTTTTTTACATTTATTATGATGCTGTTTAAAAAATACCAGTCCTCTCTGGATTTAGTTTTTAGAGCTTTTTTCCAAATTGTTTTTAAATCCTAATTTGTTTTAAAAGTTTATCATTAATCCAGGGTAGTCTTGGAAGTTTATTTTTTGATTTTATTTTAGGAGCATGTTCTTTGTATATTTTATTAAAAGTGTCAGTGAAATATTATACAATTGCATCTATATCAGGAATTAGCCTGCAACGATCCCAGTCCTCCTTTCTCACATAGAGATGTGTGAAATTGGAAAATTTCACCTAGCAAAATATTTAGCATAATTCCCATTACGTGAAATTTTTCACCTAGGCAAAACTTAATTTCACCCCAATTTTGCTTTCGTAATGCCAAATCTTGCCCACTGTCAGTAAGGCGAATTTCCTCCATTATCCTTAACTTCATCAATGTTTGTCAATTTCGCCAGTGAAATTGCAATGCATTGTGAGTAGATAGCTGAAATATCACATGCAGGTTCTTTCCTGCATAGTATACTGTCTGTTGGGTTGGAGAGCAGTTCAGTGTGGTGCAACACAGCCAATAAACCCTTCAAAAACCTCTTAATTTGTGATTTTTGAGAGTTAATTCCTCCCCAAATCTTAATTTGGCTCCTAATGCTGCTAGTGAACATTTTTTTTGTTTCAGTATCTTTGAATAATACTTAGTTAAGCTTAGGTAGTGTTTTCAGTTTTCTCTGTATCTGTCTGTGAGGAGATGAGTGGGGAAGGGTCAACTGTGTGGTGTGTCTGTGTGTATATGTGAAAGCAGAGCAGGATAGTTCCTAATATTTGATGAATTTCTCACAAGTTGTGACTGAGGTTCTGTAATTTTTTTTAAATCTTAATATTTTTGTTGGTGTGCTACTTATTTGTTATATTTTTCTTACATTTTGACCCTTTTTGGGGTAACATTATCTGGACAGTTACTCATTCTGAATAGTTCTGTTCTTATTTCCTTTTGCTTAATCACTTGTGCTTTATTTTTGTATTGGAAGTATTCATGTACATTGACCACATGACTTGTCTATACGCAGGTGCACTGCATTGTTGCATTGCTCACAGAAATTACAATTGTGATCTAGCCTCTGCATTGCAGCGTTCCTGCTTTTCTATTTAAATTGCTTACCATATTAATCCTTTCCTCCCTGTTACACCACTGGTGTTTACTACCTGACTATTATATATGGGGGCATGTTAGACAGTGGCACCCCCATGGTTAGGCCTGAAAACCACTTGAAACAGTGCAGAAAACTGCAGATTTGTGTCCTGATGGTGGATATGAACCATGTAACTGCATGTCTGACACCTGATTTCTGCCTGAATGTACTGTAACATGTTTTGGGAAACATTTCTGGACATCTGGGCCATGTTAGTCAGTGGCAACACCATGATTAGGCCTTAAACCATTGGTAAACAGTGTGCCAAGCAACATGTTTTGGTCCAGGTGAAAGGCATGCAACAGATTACAACATATCAGACACCAGATTTAGGTCTGAATTTACTGTAAAATATTTTGGGAAACATTTATGGACTTGTGGGGCATGTTAGGCAGTGCCACCATCTTGGTGAGGCCTGAAAATCATTAGAAATGGTGCAGAAAACAGCAGATTTGAGTCCTCCTGATGGTGGATGTGAACCATGTAACTGCATGTGTGACACCTGATTTCTGTCTGAATGAAATGTAGCATTTTCTGGGAAACATTTCAGGAATTCTGGAGGATCAGGAGGACAAGGGTAATACAACACTGAGCAGGGATAACTAATAAAGAGAGAACAAGAAAAGGGACTGAATTATATAGGAAGCATAAGATAGACCCAAACAAGAGCAATAGTCAATACAATTATTTTACATACAGTACAAAATAAAGAAACAAGAGGACTTAAGGAATGGATGTAGATTAAAAAGGGTAGAATAGCTTTTTTTTTGGTTTTTATTTTTTTTATTGTGGGGACTTACTAACAACAGAATGGAAGATAGAAAAATGAAAACAAAATAGACAAATTAATTTGTGCTGCCATATTGAGTGCCAGTGGGGCCGCCACAGAGTTCTGACTGGATGCACATGATTTTGTGAACATCTCACTGCAATTTCAAAATCTCCTCCCTCCCAGGCATCACAAAATTCCTGTCTGAAATCAATTAACTCTTGTCGGACATGCTGGACTGCAGACAGGACAGCGGATAAGTTCATATGTGTCACTGACACTGCTGGCAAGTTGGGGGCTGCCTGTGCTGCTGGCTTTGAACAGGGAGGGCCCTGGAGGGATCTTGATGTTACTGACTGCTGCTGTTTTCTGGTGCGACAAGCACGGTGATGACATTTAACTGGCCCAGCCATGCCTCCCTCCTGCTCAACCCTTCAGTGCTTACACCGCACTGCTCCCCACAGCTGCACTTGATGATGCTGCCACCTCCCACAATTTGAGGTACCATTGTGGCAGGTGGTGGCGGACCATGTGGCTATGCTGGCCGGTTGTCCCAAAGTATGATCCACACTTTCCTCCATGCACTTCCTGCCCACATAGATTGCAGGTGATCACTGATTCACCAACCAATATTAAGCAGAAAAAATTCCAGGCAGAATAACTTCGGGGATGATGGAGCCATGGATGGGTGCCACAGATAATGCCCCAGGCACTGACTCCTCCAGTTGCTTGGGAGGTGGCACAGTCTCCTGTTGCCTGGGTGGAGGAACAGTATCCTCATGGTGCTGGGGATGGGGCACTGTCTCCAACTGCTGCTGGTGAGGGGGCACAGTTTGCTGCTGGGTGGTGGTGCCAGAGTAAAAAGCCTCCTGCTGTGGCATTTCATTTGTGATGGTTAGTTGAAACGCATGACAGGTGCCCAACTATCTTCACCCCTTCTCCATTACATCCACAATCCACAAACATCACCAATTCAAACAAACAAAGCAAAGAAGCAGAGATAGAGACTCAGAGAGCCGGGGAGAATCACACACACACACACACAATCACGCACACACACAAACACAATCACCAGGTACTATAATATGAACTATGACAAAGGCAAACGGAAAAATTAGAAACAAATAGCACAAATTCAGCAATTTAGGTGTAAAAGTGCACTCTGCAGTCACAGGGAGTATAAAAGCTGCCTGCTTCCTCAAGATACATATCAGAAATGAACCTCCTTACCTGTTAAACCAAAATGAAATACCAATAAGCATAAATTGCATTTGCCTAGATACAGGTGAATGGAGGCGAAACATTGGAAATGTTTCTTCTAGGGAGAATTGGCAATTTTGCCAAGGATTTTGCCAGGAAATTAAATTTCTTTGCATCTCTGTTCTTACTGTCCAAAAATTTTGTTCTGAGAAATTTTGAAAATTTTTGACCAATTTTGGACATGAAAAGCAGTATTATATAAGAACTGTGACCTAGGCAGGGTAATCCATACTGGGTTGTGGTCTCCTAGGTAGAGGCGACAAAGTACAGCTTCTATCTGTATCTGAACGAGGCAAAAATCAAGTCAAGAATTGACCCATTAGTATAGGTGGTTGTGTAGCAGGTGGGAATTTTATATATTGTTTGAGACCCAGAAGAGTGGTTATCTCTTTTGGAGCCCGTCTAGGGGTTGAACCAATCACAGTTCAAGTCCCCATTAGTATCCATAGTTTATAGCCCACTGTTTCAGCTATTTTGTAGTACTACTTCAATATCTTTTATAGTTGATTTAGGGGAGACAAACTATGGCTATACAAGTTTAAGTTTTCCAGATATACAATTAAATATTCTGTGTTCTTGTCAGTTCCTTGGAATAGTGTTCCTTTGTATCCAAGACTATTTTTTATATAAAGCATTACACTGCCCCATCTAGATTTCCTGTCTGCCCTCAGAATTTTATACCCTGGAGTACCAACTTCACAGTCATGTTTTCCTGTTAACCACGTCTCACTCAAGCCGATTATGCAGGGGGTCTCTTTATGTAGCATAGTTGCCAGAGTACCTGTTTTGGCAGCTATGTTTCGAACGTTATCATGTAAAATCTTTATGGGATTATCAATAACAGGACCTGAATTCATTTCAATATCTCCCCCAAGAATTAAAAGCATGCAACAGGCCCAATAGATATCAGTTATAGGTCTATAAAAACCATGAGTGAGAATGGGTTTTGGACTGCCTCCAGTGCTTAGTCTCCTCCAATTTGCTTGAAAAATATTTCTTCTACTTTTGTTAACAACAAGATCCCAGCTTAATCTTGATGGAAAAACCCAATTTGAGGTTGGTTTAGTTTTATTATAATTATCAGAAACAATGACACTCAGGAGGGAACACAGAACCAAACAGCCTATCAAATTATACAGCCTCATTTTGAAATAAATGGGGCAGTGCTTCAGTTTAAATTTTAAATCAACTATTAATTCAAAATAAAGATTACAGCCCTGGTGCTTGACACTTCAATTGGTACACCAATACAAATACAAAAAGAAAAAGAAAAACTAGTGCTAACACTATAAAAAACACCTAAAATAAGCACCAGTAATGAATTATTTTTGGTATATTTGGTTCACTTACCAAAAGTGCCAAGCATCCTGGATCAATACTACAATTCTCACTGAACCCACTGATTTCAAGTCCCTGCTGTGATGCTATTATTCAAAATGTTTTCCTCCACGGAGTGGCACTCATGCCACTCACTTGTTCGCGCACACGCTTATGTGCAGAGAGCGATGCAGACTTTTGAAGCAGGAGCCCCACCTCTTTTGCGCTCTGATTGGCTGTCGGCTGTTCCCAGCCCCTAGATACCAAGGCTCACAGAAACTGTAGCTGAGAACAGTGTTCAAAAAATAAAGATTACAGGCAGTTCAGGCAAGTTGTGGCTCTTGTGGCCCTTGTCGAGATCTAGCTGCTGCTATAATGTTAGCAAACAGCAGCATGAATGGTAAGATGCTGCCGACAGATGCCTTGTCAAGAGACCTTTTATTGGAATTTATTGCTGGTAATTACTCAAAAAATAGAATAAAATACACACGTCTGGAGTGGCCTGAAACTTTTATTAATGCATGAACTTGACAAATACAAATATCAGTGATACAAATATGAATACAAATATCACACATTTGCCTCTTGCACAGCCCTAGCTCTCATCCCTCAGGTGGGATGGCAGCAACACTATGACCACCATCCCTCAGGTGTGATGGCAAAAGAACTACAGCTGACAGTCCCTCAGGGTTGAAAGTATTAGCAACAGCAGCATTATAGCCCCATCCCTCAGGGGTGAAGGCAGTAACAGCACTATGGCCCTCAACTCTCAGGTGTGATGGCAGCAGCCACACTATTGCCCACCTGTCTCTCATGTACTATGGCAGCAGCAGCACTACAGTGCCCAGCTTACAGGTGTGATAGCAGAAGCAGCAGGGTAACCCGTGAGGTGGGTGCATGAGGAAGGGCGCTGTCCATTACGGTGACTGCTTCCAGGTGCAATCCCTCACGGCGATGGGGAGGGTAGGGTGACCGGATGAGGCTGTGGGGGTGGGCAACAGGATGTCACTATGCGTAGCCGCGTGGGATGGGTGGGAGCGAGCACAGTGGCGTGGGCCTGGGAGGGGTGGAGAGGCTGTAGGGTGCACTCGGTGGCTGGCTGAGCTGCGTCGTTGGTGTCTGGGGTTGGCGAGTGGATGCAGTGGGAGAGGTACAGGTTCGGGTCCAGTTGCTGGTTCAATTTTGTGCGCCAGCTCGAACCTTTCCTGCTTTCACCCCCGATGGCCACACCTGGAGTTGAGAATGTAAGTAGGGGGGGTGCGTGGGGCGAGAGATCCCTCATGAGGGGAGGTGTGGGGGGATGCAGCCCCCCCACAGAAAGCAGTAAAATAGTGTCCTGGCGCCATTGTCCTGAGGCGCTGGGGTTGTGAGTGTGCCGAAAATGTTTTCGGCACTCTGAGTGATAACGGTAATCACCTTTAGGTGTTTGCCGTTATCACATAAACCCAAGCAGCAGCACCACTACTCTCAACTCTCAGGTGTGAAGGTAGCAGCAGTACAATATTCCCCATCCCTAAGGTGTGATGGCAGCAACACTACGACCACCATCCCTCATGTGTGATAGCAGCAGCACTACAGCTGACAGTCCTTTAGTGGTGAAGGCATCAGCAGTAGCAGCGCTATAGCCCGCATCCCTCAGGGGTGAAGGCAGAAGATGCACTATGGCCCCCATCTCTCAGGTGTGATGACAGCGGCAGCACTATTGCCCCCCCCTCCGCCATTAAGCATGTGTTATGGCAGTAGTACTATTGCGCCCAACTCTCAGATGTAATGGCAGCAGTACTACAGCCTCCCATCCCTAATGTGTGATGGCAGCAGCAGCACTACGGCACCCAGCTCTCAGGTCTGTTGGCAGCAGCACTATGCCCCCCCCCGTACCCCATGTGTTATGGCAGCAGCAGCAGCATTATGGTACCCAAATCCCAGGTGTGAAGGTAGCAACAGCACCGTGATGGCCCCACCCCATCCTTCAGGTTTAATAGCAGCAGCAGCACACTAGCCCCCATCCCTCAGGTGTGACTGCAGTAGCAGTACTCCAGCTCCCAACCCTCGGTGTAATAGCAGCAGTATGACCCTCATCCCTTAGGGGTGATTGTAGTGCTATGGCTCCTATCCTCAGGCATGATGGCAGCAGCAGCACTATGGTCTACATCTCTTAGGTGTGATGGCAGCAGCTTTATGCATCTATCCCTCAGGGGTGACAGCAGCAGCACTGGTGCTGCTGTCCTCAGGTGTGATGGTAGCAGCAGCACAATGGCCCCATCCTTCAGGGGTTACAGCAACAGCACTATTGCCCACAGCACTCAGGTATAATGGCAGCAGCAGCACTATCACCTCCAATCCATCAGGTGTAACAACACCAGCACTATGGCCACATCTTTCAGGTGTGACAGCAACAGCAACACTGCAGCCCTCATCCCTCAGGGATGAGGGCAGCAGTACTATAGTCCTTATCCCTTAGGTGTACAGGAATAGCAACACTGCAGCCCCCATCCCTCAGTGGTGATTGCAGCAGCACTATGGCCCTCATCCCTTAGGTGTACAGGAGTAGCAGCAGTGCAGACCCCATCCCTCAGGGGTGACAGCATTAGTGCAGCATTACAATCCCCTTCCTTCAACATTCACACTCCACATGCCCAAGTTACAAATTGTGGGGTCTCTTAGCTTGTCAGAATGCAGACATGAATTAAGCTGAACCATCAGGTGCCAAGGTGTGCTCCCTTGGTTTTGAGCATATTTAAGATTAATCTGCCTGAAATGGCTTCTTTGAAATAAAGTTCCTCCACCTAAAAAATTCCTCTAGTGATTAGAGAAGGGTATTCTAATGAAAAATCATGCATCTCTCAAACATCTAGATACTTTTTATTCTTTTTTACTTTGTCACCAAGAAAAGAGTGTCTCTTAGTTGTCATGTTTAAACTCAGATGTGAATTGAGACCCACTCTTCCCATGGTATCATACAGTACCTGTGGACTTACCTTCTGTGTGTCCCTGAGTGTGCTGTCTGGCTTGGTTGCTGTTACGGTACCACACCCAACCCTGCTAGTATCATACAGTGGCAGGTGGAGTGACAACAGCAGTTGGACAATATAGAACACTTAAGGGCACACAGATGCTAAGCCCTCACCTAGAGGAACAAAGCAAGTAACATCAGCAACCCCACTTTGCCCACCATCGTTGTAAAGTATCTGACAGTTTACCTGCTGTGTGCCTCTAAGTGTGCAGTCTGTTTTGGGTGCTGTTTTAACACCCCCCCCAAGGCAGGGCAACAACAGCACTAAGATTATACAACAAATTAAGGAGCACAGAGAAGCTAAACCCATCCCACTTAAGGGAAAACAACAAGCAATAGTAGCCTGGAGAACTGCCAGTGTTTACACTATGAGCAGCCCAACCCACCACACATCTGGCTTAAAAAAAACTACTAAAATTAAAAACAAAATAGCTGCACAAGGTGATGGTACACAACACTGCCAAGTAGAAAATCTGGGGTTTTGTACTGAACTGATTCAGACTCTCCTGCCCAGGGCTGGTGGGATTTAGAGCATGATACCGAGGCACTGCACACTGATGTGGGGGGGGGCGGCATACCACAGGAGAGAGTGATGGTTGCCTTGTTACTGTAATATAGGTGACAACACAGTGTCATAAAACCCCCTCCAGACTGGTTGATCCCCACACAAAGCCACCCAGATTAGTAAGCGTCCCCTGAGCCTTCTTGTTCAGCAAGACTAACAGTTAAACTTCTCAGAGACACACTTTTAAATACATGCAATTAAGGGAACCCAACTGAACCCCCCACCACCACCTGATTACTCAGTGCACTGCTATCTAGCTTTTTTTGGGGGGGAGAGGTAATCATGCAGTATTAAAATAGCTTAGGCACATACTTTTTTCTACACATAAACTTTACTGCCATGATGGGGAGTGCTTTTTTTTTTTTTAATATCACCCAGTGTAATACAAATAATAAAATAAGTTTTTGCCATACTAAATGAAAACTGCATTGTCAGGAGGAGAGCAGTCCTCAGCTGATCAAAGGTTGGAGGAAGCATGGATGATTTAGAGCTAGTGTACTGCTTGGAATTAATAATAATTTTCAGATGCAGTCAGTTATCACTTCCAGTATCTGAAGTGTTTTTTATTTTCTGTTTGCTAATTAGAAGATTTTCACCTTGCAGTACTGGGGTGATGTGTGGAACAGCACTCTGGAGGAACAAAGTCAGTTCTGTCCCTCCACTACATCATTAGAAATATAACCAAACACCTTGAGGTCTCACAATCCTTGCAGCCTGAGTAGTGACTTTCCCAAACTACCAATCAAAATTCAGGAATCTGTGACATCACTAGTAACCAGGGAGAGCTTGTCCCTGCTGCTTCTTGTGAAAGTGAAACAGTTCAGTGAGAAATGGTTCTCATTGGTTATTAGTGTGTCATAGTCAGAGTGGTTTCAGTGTTGATGTAGTGGGATGAACAGAATTTTTTCTCCTCTAGACAGAGTGCTGCTCCACACACTCCCCAGTATTGCAGGTGGAAAATCTTCTAATTAGCAAACAGAAAAGAATAAATACTTACAATATAAGAAATGATAGCTGACTACATGAAAGTTACAATTAATTGCAGGCAGTTTCCAGGCAGTACACTAGCTCTTTAACCGAAGCAAGGGGTGGTTACAGTGAGACAATGTGGGTGGTT
This sequence comes from Neoceratodus forsteri, assembly GCA_016271365.2. Classification (NCBI taxonomy): domain Eukaryota; kingdom Metazoa; phylum Chordata; order Ceratodontiformes; family Ceratodontidae; genus Neoceratodus; species Neoceratodus forsteri. Next base: position 564,993,524 of record CM057458.1, read on the forward strand.
TCCTTACTGATTCTCATAGCAGCAGAGCAGACAGAATGCACAACACAGCAGAATCCATTTTAAGCTGCTGAAATCTCGACATTCTCTGCAGTGACATGATTTTCTTGTGGCATCAATGGAAGACTTCAAAATCCACAAGCCTATCAAGATTCTGTCATTTTTGCCTGTTTTTCAGTGAAAATATAAACTCATGATTCTTGGTGATTACTCCAGTCCTGCTAGGGTGTGAAAGCGGTACAGCTGGGTATCATCAGCTTAACAGTGATACCACATGCTCTACTTCCTAATGTGATACCCATGCTCTACTTTCTAATGATCTCCCTCAGGGACAGCATGTACAAAGACAAATAACATGGGGTGCCAGTCATATCTTTTCATGGAGACTTCTCACTGTTACCAGAATAATTTGTCATTGTTCCCTGCAACTCCAGGGCAATCTTCCTGTGTTTCCCTGTAGATAACAGTATTTCCCATGGAAGCCAAATTTCTCTCATTTTCTGTATAACCAATGCAAGTCTATAGGAACAATTTCCCTGCTGATGACTCCATTTCCCTTTGAAATGCAGTAATCCCTGTAGCTATGGTAGCTCTGGATTCCTCCTTCCCCTGCAGACACATTATACTTGGAGGGATATGAGGACAGTAGGAGACAACTTGCCCATGGGGACTGTCCCACACTACTCTGTGGTAATAGATGCTTTCTGCATGGGGTTATGCAATAAGCTCACAGGACTAGTGGTGCAGGCTGCAGATTTCGTTGAGTCCCCAGCCAGGTACTATTGAAAACTTTTGGATCATCTTCCTTAGCTGACCCCTAGGATGAGAACACATGGTTTCTAAGGCTTCCAAGCTTTTACCAGTTGTCCTTATCAAGTCTGTGGTTGAAGTAAAGGGTTTAAGGGCCACAGCAAGCCACATCCTTAGCACAAAACTCTGTCACTGTAATCTGGGTTTCACATAGCAGGATCCTGGAGTTATAGGGTTCAATTTTCAAAGCCTTGTGAATACCACAAGGCCCTGTTGTGCTGATTGTTTGGCACAAGGGGGTTGCAGTATTCTCCTGGTCTGGTGATCGGGATTTTCTATCCAGAGTGCCAAATGCCACAAATAAGACCAGCTTTTGCCCCGTCTAACTGTACTATTTGGGGACACTTTTTACAGGATGTGCACCAGATCTTTTTGGCACAAGCTGCTGTAAACTGAGAAAACTGTTGCAACGCAGCCTGATGATAGAAAATTATGTGGAGCTGTGTCAAAGGAGTTTGGCGCAGTTGCGCCAAAAAAATGACTTTGACGCAGGGCTTCAGGGCTGAAAACTGAGCCCACAATCTGCAACCCTCTGATCTAAGGTGATAATTCTTTGCTGCAACACTTGAATGTCTCTCATGACATCTGTGAGTGTGGTCTCTCCACTATCACAGTCACTGCACTCATGGTCTTGTCACTTGCTGCAGGTTCTTCCTGTCACCTTCGATATTCAATTTCTTTGGGAGACCCATTTGGATTTACTTGTAAAATCTACCTGATTATCAGACTGGGTAACTAGCATGCAATAACAGTTGGCAATTAGGTTTGTTTTTGGTAAGATAATAAAAGAGATTTAAGGGTCTGGTGAAGGGAGCACAGGAAAAGCACATCTATCCTCAGTCTATGTTTAAAGGAGGATAAACTTGGTACTGTAATGATGCTATCAGGCAGGCTGTTCCAAATTCCAAGTATTCTTTGTGTGTAAAAGTACCTACAGGCATCCCGTTTGGATGTTTTGTTGATCAACTGAAATTTATGCTTGTGAAATTTATGGTTTATTACCTTGAATTCAAAGCTCAGGTCCTCTCTTGACTCATCTTCAAGGATGATGTTACATAGCAATAAAATGTTAAAGCCTCATTCTCTTTCTCTCCAGGTAGTGTAGATTGAATAAATCTAATCTTTTTTCATGTGATTTGTCCCTGAAGTTTGGTTGTAACTTGGCCACCCAGTGTTGGATCTTCTCAAGGGGCCCTATGCACTGTGTCAACACTCCGCGTAACCTGGGTGCACTGGCATAGATACTACTGAATGCCATGGAGTGGGGTCCCACAGACCCCACACAGCATTAACTATAGGTGGTGCAGGTCACCTATTCACCCCAAGCCCTAGCTGCGTGGACAGCTATGCACCGGAGTCTGGCAGGGCATGTGTCAGTGGGCGTGCCCACACTCCATACCATTCACAAAGGTGCAGAGTGCTGGGCAAGGGTTAAGCGCTCACCCAGGATGCCACCTGTGGTAGCGGCCAAGATGTTGAGGTGCTGCAGACCCTGCAACATGCCACCCCACCCAAGGCAGCCACCAAAGGGCTGGGGGCAGCCAATCAGGCATCTTGTGCCAAGTGTTGTTGCCAGGGTTACTCAAAGTGCTGTACAATGGAATTATTACAGCTTCTGATCTGTTGCCAAGTATGAAGCAGTTGGACCACAGTGTGTTCTGGGAGGGTGCGGTGGTGAAACAGAGGCGAAGCCCCCTAGTTGTACCTCGACACAAATCATATGCCATTCTGGCAGAGCAAGGCTCCTCTATGATGGCACCCTCAGTGGAGACGAAGAAGAATCCTGAGGACATCCACAAGGTAGACCCATAAAAGGGTGGCAAGGGATACCACAGGGGAAGGAAACAGCTTCTGATAGGGGACTCAGTTGTTAGGGGGGTAAAACTGGGGAAGGGAGATGAGAAGGAAGTACGGTGCCTGCCTGGTGCCATGGCTTGAGGGACAGGAAGTGAATCCTCAGGATTGCAGAAGCAGCATCACAGGAGAGAACTAGATATCATTGTCCACCTTGGGACAAATGACCTAGCTAGGCATGGGATCAGTGCAGTGCAGAATGAATTTGTTGAGCTGGGGGGGCTCAGACAGGTAGCAAGCATGGTAACCTTCTCAGAGGTGCTGCCAGTTCATGGCAGGGTTGAGACTAGGGTACTGCACACCATGCAGTTTAATGAATGGTTGCAAAACTGGTGCAGAGCACAGGGCTTTGGCTTCATTGGGGATTGGGGGTCCACCTGGAGAGATAAAGGTCTATACTGGCATGATAGTCTGCATCTGTCCACGAAGGGAACCAAGCTCCTAGGTGACAGGTTTAAATGCTTCCTTGGCAAGCTTTTAAACTAGCCAAGGGGGGAGGTGCTGATAAGAGGCAGGACATTTAAGCCTCCCCCAACAAAACATGGCAGGTAGTAAGGTAAACACTGAGGTACAGAGCTCAACACAGGGCAGGACAGGGGTAAATGGAAAAATAGACATGGGCAATAAGAGCAGGGATGGGGAGAAAAGGATAAAGCCAACATTAAATGGAGGGCAATGAGCACCAATGCCCGTAGTCTGGGAAACAAGCTTCCTGAGCTAGTAGCCCTGATGGAAGATGAACAATTGGATATTGTGGCAGTCACAGAAACATGGTACACAGAGAACCATGACTGGGATGTCAACATACCAGGGTACACAATCTACAGAAGGGACAGGGAAGGTAAAACAGGAGGTGGAGTAGCTCTATATATAAGGGAAGAGATCAAAGCTACAGAACTAAAAAGTAAAGGGGGAGGACAAGAGGCACTCTGGGTCACCTTGGAGACAGGGAATGGCATCACAATCCGCACAGAGGTTGTATACAGACCCCCATCTCAAGGGGAGGAAATGGACAAGAAAATCATAGAGGACATTCTCAAAATGGCTGAAAAAGGGGAGATACTGTTGATGGGGGACCTGAATATGCCGGATGTTAGCTGGATGACATGTGCTGCAGCCACATCCAAGAGCAGGGTCATTCTCGATGCCCTGCAGGGGGCAGGCCTTAGACAACTAGTGTTGGAACCAACTCGGGAGGGAGCAATACTAGACCCGGTACTCTCAAATGGAGAGAGGATCACAAATTTAAAAGTCAGTAGATATCTGGGAACAACCGACCACTGCACAGTGTGCTTCACAATGAGCAAAACCATGGAGATAAACCATACAAAAACAAGGATACTGGACTTTAGAAGGGCTGACTTTGGCAAAATGGGTGAATACTTGAAGAATGCACTAGCAAATGGCCAAAAAGGAGGTGGAAGAACAATGGAGAAAATCAAAACTGCCATCATAGAGGCAACAAGCCTGTGTGAAACAAATAAAGAAAACAAAGTGGAGTAAAAAAACACTATGGTGCTCAAGAGAGGTGGCAGGGAAGGTTAAGGAGAAAAAGGCTGCATTCAAAAAGTATAAGGAATCACAGAAAGAGCATGACAAGGAACTGTATCAATTAAAGCAGAAAGAAGTGGGGAAGGCAGTCAGAATAGCAAAGGCCCAAACTGAGGAAAAAATAGCTAACTCAGTTAAGAAGAGGGATAAAGCCTTTTATAGGTACATTAGGGAGCATAGAAAGGTTAAGGGAGTGGATAGTGAAGATTAATAAAGCAGAGGGAGGTGGGCTGAGGCAGACAGTGAATAGGCAGAGATACTGAATGAATATGTTTGCTCAGTATTCACAAAAGAAGATGAGGAGGAGTTACCTAAACCAGACAATAGAAGCACTCTGGGTAGGGGGGTTGACACCAGTCCATTCACAAAAGAAAGAGTCCTGAAAGAAATCCTAAAACTCAATGTGGACAAAGCAATGGGACCCGACGGGATTTACCCCAGAATCCTAAAAGAACTAAAGGAGGACCTAGTGACCCCACTGACCACGCTTTTTAACAAATCATGGCAGGATGGGGTGGGGTGGTACCTGAGGACTGGAGGAGGGCAGATGTGATTCCCCTTCACAAAAGTGGGAGCAAGGCAGAAGCAGGAAACTACAGACCTGTAAGTTTGACCTCAGTGGTAGGGAAGATGATGGAATCACTTCTGAAAGAAAGAATTGTTGAGTACCTAGAGGCCAGTGGGGCACAGGACCCAAAGCAGCATGGATTTACAGCAGGAAGGTCATGTCAGACAAATCTGATTGATTTCTTTGACTGGGTGGCCAAAGTAATAGACCAGGGAGGAGCTGTGGATATGGCCTACCACACTTATCAAGGCATTGACACAGTCCCCACAAAAGATTAATAATAAAGTTAGCCAGCCTGGGGAGTGGGTCCCAGAGTGGTAGCCTGGGTAGCAAACTGGCTGCACAACAGGACACAGAAGGTAATAGTGAATGGAACACATTCCGAAGAAAGGGGCTTCACTAGTGGAGTACCTCAGGGCTCAGTACTGGGTCCAGTCCTCTTTAACATCTTTATAGGTGACATTGCAGAGGGTCTGGAGGGAAAGGTATGCCTCTTTGCAGATGACACAAAGATCTGTAACAGAGTTGATACACAAGAGGGGGCAGAAAAGATAAGAAGGGACTTGGCAAGGTTGGAGGAATGGTCAGACATATGGCAGCTTAGATTCAATGCAAAGAAGTGCAAAGTAATGCACTTGGGAAACAAAAACCCAGGAGAAGAGTACACAATAGCAGGGGAGGTACTAACAGCAACAAAAATGGAAAGGGACCTGGGGGTAGTCATATCAGATGACCTTAATGGGGGTAAGTAATGTGAGAAGTCGGTAAGGAGAGCCAGGGGATACTAGGATGCATAGGAAGGGGCATCACAAGTAGAAAAAGGGAAGTGGTTATCCCCTCATGCAGACAGTTGGTGAGACCCCATCTGGAGTACTGTGCAGTTTGGAGACCTCATCTATTCAAGGATGTAGACAGGATGAAAGCAGTCCAGAGGAGGGCAACTAAATGGTGCAGGGGTCTGGCAGATACCATATGAAGAGAGACTGAGAAAGCTTAATAGTATACCCTTGATGAAAGGAGGGATGGGGGGACACAATAGAAACTTTCAAGTACCTGAAGGAATCAACAAAAGTCCAGGAAGGTAGCATCTTTCAGAAAAGAGATGTGTAAGAACAAGGGCACAATTTAAAGATAGAGGGGATGGCTCAGGGTTTGTGAGGAAATTTTTTCAGAGAGAGTGGTGGATACATGAAACCACCTTCCTGGGAGGTCGTTGAGTCTAAAACAGTGGGGGAATTCAAACATGCATGGGACAGATATAAGACAATTATAGTGGGGGTTGCAGGAAGTAGGCTGTTGGTTAACTAGAATCTGCAGCTTATCCAGTAGGTAGGGAAATGGGTAGACTGGGTGGGCCAAGTGGTCCTTATCTGCCATCAACATCTGTATTTCTATGTTTCTATGTTTCTATGTTTCAGTGTTTATGAATGTCCGTCTGATACAATTTATGATCCTGATTGCTTGTACTGTGATCATCTTACAGTGCAAGCAGCTCTTAAGGTAATTACTTATTTGTATCCCCAAAATCTTTCTCATTTTTAACCACACTGAGTGAAATACCATTTAAATTAAATCATACATTTAGCAGATATTATTCAGTCCCAAGTACATTACCACATATTTGTCAGTTTTAAATGGCATTTGGTTTCCAATAGTCCAGGTCTTAAGTTCTTTAAGGTCTTTCCATTTCCCCCAGCTTCATGTCATCAGCAAATTGTTGACCCATGTATGACATTTCTTCTCAAAGTCACTGTTTTAAATATTGAATAGTAATGACCCAAATATTGATCCCTGTGGGACCCCACTCATAACCCCTCTTTAGTCACAAGACACTCTATTTATCCTCACTCTAGAGTCAATCTGTCAACCAAGGTGGGGTCACGTGATGCTCTGAACCTGACAGCAGCTCTCCTCTGGTGCCCCGACCCTTGCTGCTGATTTTGTGATTTAAAAACAACCTAAATGCCTATTTTTCAACTAAAACCTAGATAAATCGACTGAGAAGAGCACAGAGGCTTACCTGGGACCCACAGCTTGGTAAAACAGCATCATGTCCGAAGTGGAGATGTGACAGGCTGCTCCCAAGCATATCCCACCTCAGATGCCCGATAAGCAGGCCAGACGTCCTGGCCCAAGCATTAAGCTCTGGTTGCTCCTCTACTGTTACAGCAGTGCCTTCTCCTTTGACCAAGGACCATTTTTTACAGGCACTGGAGCCACTGACTAATGCAATTCAAGAGCTCACTTTGGAGCTCAAGACTCTCTGGACAGATCTGGGGTATTTGTGCAGGTGTATGGGAGATGTAGAAACTTGGGACTTTTCTCTTGAAACCTGGAGAGACAGGGCAGAATCCGATGCTTCAGTTATGCAGCAAAAGATTTCTGAACTGGAGAATAAACTTGAGGACCTGGAGGTGAGCAGCCGGAGGATCAATTTAATTATTTTTGGGCTGCCGGAAGGGGAGGAGGAGCTACCTCAATTCAATTTGCACAGAGGTTTCTAGAGCAGGTTACCGGACCCTCCCCCAATGGCCCTACCTATATTGTAGAATAGGCCCACTGATCTCTCTGCCCTAAGCCCCAGGATGGCTCCCCTCCTCACCCGTTCATGTTAAAGCTCTTAAATTTCCTCAACAAGCAATACATTTTACAGAAGACCAGAGACCTGAAGGACATACTATGGGAGGGCACCAAATTGTGTCTGACACAAGAATTGACTGCAGGGACCCAGCACAAGTGGGCTGCCTTCCACCGGTGGTCACTAAAATCATAGCCTTGGGAAACTGGTTCAGGATGCAATACCCTGCTCTTCTCCAAGTTCATCTCAAAGATAGGTGGCACTCTGATGGCAATGTGGAAACTGCCATCAAGGACTTTAAAAAATCTCTGCCTGATTTATTTAAGGACACCTGAACTCCCATTTGCTTCTACAGGTCAGCGTTTGATGTTGGACTGCTTTGATGCTTGATTGCTTAATTGTTTGTTTTGAAAGCAACTAACTGCCTTCCTGTTACCCATTTAAATCCCTAGCTCCCTCCCTAGAGTGCTTAGACTTTACTTTGTTTACTTAGTGTGACCTCCTCTTGCCGAGGGTTGTCTTAGCCAGCTTTTCTGTGTTCGTGTGTGGGAGAAGATCCTGTGGAGGGATGTCACCATCATTTAGCCCCAGTGACATGTTTCTGGGACCTGGATCCTGAATAACCTCTGAGAATGTAATAATATCAGACCATCTTTGCTGGTTTTCATCAGAACTGGAGCTGTGAGTACTGCAAGGATGCTTGATGATCTTCCTTTTTTCCGGATTGGATATTGTGCCCTAAATTGGGGTAGCATTACCTTATAGGGTACTGATTTACCTAAAAGTCTGCTTTTTGAAGAGTTGGGGGACTGGGATGAAGGACCCCCTCCAGTCAGTCAGACGGAGGGGTAATAGCAGATATATGATGGGCCTAACCAGTACATAGCTGGGAGTCATTGTTCTTTTTTGGTTTTTTCATGATTCCCTATTATACTTTGGACTTAATAATAAGATGCTACCTAGTTTTGGTGATACAATGTGGTATTTATCGGCAAGGTATGCCTTAAATAACTACATATTAATGAAACATATCTTACAAGATCCCCATATGAAGATGTTTAATTATCTCGTTTCTTCTTTCAATTAGTCCCCGATAGTGGGGTTTACCACTAATCTGGGTCATTAAGTAGTCTCCATGAATAGGTAAAGATGGGAAAATTTGGGTTAATATTAGGCTGTTTACAGGTTGTTATTAAAGTTCTTTCTGTTTTATTAGTACTATGAATGCGGGGGCAGCTGGAGGTGGTCGTGAGGATGCTATCTTGGTCAGGAGTTTCATGCACCAAGTTATTAGCGGAGACGGGGTTAGTGGGTTGGGACAATTGGAAGTAAGACACATAGTTCTGTGGTTTACACTATGTTTATTATTGTTAATCTTAGGCTTGGGAGTTTTGGGATTGTCTACTGTAATGGAGGGTGGGTAATTTTGGGTTCAAAGGTTGGGGAGGGGAGGGTACCACGGTGAATTTCTTTTCTCATTTAAGTTGCTTTTCCACTATGTAGTCCATAGTATGCATCTGACTGGTCTATTCTCACTGTATGATAATATATAACATGACAGCCTATAACATTTGTACATGGAATGTTAAAGGTGCTCAATCTCCCTGTAAATGGGCCAAGATCCTCCTACATCTGAATCAATTAAAACTGACATTGCTTTCTTATAAGAGACCCATTTAACCTCCTCCCAGATCCTCCTGCTCCTCAGTAGGTCCTGGGTAAGACAAATTTTGGGGGCAGGCCTTGATTCCCACAAGAGAGGGGTGGCTATCCTAATAGTTCAGAGAATTCATTTCCATCTTCTCCAAGAAATAACAGATGCCAATGGGTGTCATGTCCTTATAAGAGCCCTTTTAGGTCATTTAGAGGTAATATTGGTGTGATATATGGTCCTAATGCTGATGACCCAGGGTTTTTTACCATGCTCATGTCTATACTGTCTCCCTGGGGTTCCCTGCCAATAATTCTTGGAAGAGACTGGAACTTGGTCCAACGTAATGAATTGGATAGATCCAGCAACTCTTGGCAGGCTCTCTACCCGGTCAGGTGGCTCTTCTGGAGTTCATGAGGTCAATTAGTCTGGTGGATCCTTGGAGAACCATCAACCTGTCAGTCGAAAATATTCCTTTCATTCCCTTCCACACAATTCCTTCTCAAGGATTGATTACTTTCTTTGGGGATCTAATTATATTTTAGGGATAACTCTGTGTCACTTTTCAGCTAAAGTTATTTCTGATCACCATCCTGTTTTCCTTCAATTAAACCTAACTCCTGTTTGTCTAGAGGCAAGGTGTGGATTTTGAATAATCAGCTGCTTAAAACCAATGAGTCACTAACACACCTTCAATTGTCATTGCAAACTTTATAACACTTAACTCTTCCTCAGTGTCCAGATTGGACATTTTGTGGGGTGCCCTAAAGTATGCCCTTCGAGGTGAGCTCATTCAGATATCAGCAAGGCGTAAGAATCAAACCTCAGACTTCCTCACCTCCATGACATCTCGAATCGGATCCCTCAAAGAGTATATATCACCGTCTTTGCCTCAGTCTGAATGGGAATTGTTAGAGCACTTCAGATTCCAGTACAATACCCAGTTAGGGGAAAGGACGGAGCACATGATATTGCAATTGAAGGTAAAGTATTTTGACCAAGGAAAGGGCAGGAAACTACTGCCCTTCATCTCGATCACAAGTCATGGATACATTTGTCCCTTCAATCCACAGTAACTCTGGTTGGCTTCTGACCTCCCTTGGGATATTGTAGAGGCTTTTAGAGGATTTTACGAACTGTTATATGCTCCACCTCCCCCCCTTTAACCAATCTCAGTTAGAATCCTTCCTCCAGGACATAACACTTCCTAAATTGACAGACCCCCAACAAGCAATCCTGAGAGGCCCCCCTGACCTTATCAGAAGTCTCCCAAGGAATCGATGCCCTTGCTATGGATAAGGCCCCTGGCCTGGATGGTTTTACCACAAATTTTTATAGACCATTAAAAGTTCAGATAGTCCCTATTTTTTAAAGACTTATAACTATATTCTTCTGAAAGGCATATCTGACCTCTCCTTTACTATTGCCTCCATCATGGTCATCCTTAAGCCGGACCAGGACCCATTATTGCTTGCTAACTATAGACCAATATCACTTATTAATGTAGACTTAAAAATACTGTCAAAGATACTGGCCGGTATGTTAGGTCTCATTTGGTTCTCATTGATTAGCAGGGCACAGGTGGGGTTTGTCAAGGGCAGACTCTCAGTTGATCATTTCCAGAAAATCTCATATCTTCTCTCAGTATCCAGGAAATTCCATACCTCTGTGGCCTTGGTATCCCTGGATGCTGAGAAAGCTTTCAATAGAGTTTCCTTGGACTATTTGTTTACCCTTTTACCAAAATATGGTATCCCTGGATAATTCATACAATGGATCAAAGTGTTATATTCCTCCCCAACTGCCCGTGTATTATGTAATGGTATGCTGTCCCAACCCTTTTTCTCTATATCAAGGTATTAGGCAGGGATGCCCTCTCTCACCTTTTTTATTTAATTTATTCTTAGAATACCTGATCCATAAGCTCAAGTCCTCACTGCAGGTTACTGGTATTCCAATTCATAATACTGACTATAAAATTTATGTTTATGCTGATGACATTCTCCTCCATCTTTCTTCGCCAGCTAACTCTCTCCCTCCAGCTTTACAGATTATCTTTCAGTTTGGTATCATTTCTAACTAAAAACTTAATCTTGCCAAGATGGAGATCACACCTCTCAAAAATAAAACCTTTAAAGCAGATGTAGAACATCTGGGCCTTACCTGGAGGAAGGATACACTGAAATATTTAGGTATCTTTCTCAGTACCTCCTCAGTAAGTTCAGACAGTACAATTTGGACACCATTATTTCTCGTAATAAAGTTGACTTAGAATGCTGGTCATTGTTGCCTTTTTCTTTATGGGGCAGACTAAATATTATTAAAATGAATGTTCTGCCCCACCTATTATACCCCATACAGATGTACAGTTGGGCTTTCCCACAGTCCTGGTTCACTCAGGTGCATAGGCTTCTTGCCTCCTTCTTATGTCGGGGTAAAACAGCTCACCGGGCACTTTGAAAGTTAATGAGAACTAAACAGGATGGTGGTCTGTGGGGTCCCAATTTCTTTTTGTATTATTTAGCATTACACTTTTACAGGTTATCTTATTGGATACAACCATTAGGAACTCATGCTAATGTAACTTATATTCCACAATGGGTAGATATAGAACATTCTCATTGTTTGCTCCATGGAACAGATCTTAGGGCACTCCCTTTTTTACCTAGGAAAAGGCTACCCCTCCATTTGTGGGATACTACCCTTGGGGCATCTCTTCAGATTCATTCACAGTTTTGTTCATTCTTGAAACTTTGCCCAGATAAAGATATTCTTCAGCCCCTAATTGGAAATCCTTACCTGCTTATAGCTGGTCAAATGCTCTCCAGGTGCTTCTGGCCAGATATGGGAATAGATACGGTGGTGGAGTTAACATTGAATGGTAAACTGCTTTCATTTCAAGAGGCCCTGGCATCATATTATTGGCTCACTCTTTCGTGTTTTAAATACTTCCAGATAACTCATATGCTCACACAGTTTTTTTGGTACAGACCCATGGCTTAGTCCTTTAGGCTCAGTAGTATTACAACTACTTTATTCACCCCCTCACTTTGTATCATACTATTATCATTCACTACAGACACTTCTGGTTGCCAATGAGGGCCCCCGAGTATATGGCTGAGATCAGATTCTTCCACCCACTACACCTGTCAGGAACTGGCCTCTTATCTCAAAGAATTTATATCAGTTTATAAAATGGAATTGATACCATCTCATGCAATTCCAGATTATCCATAACCTCTACTACACCCCAGTGAGGTTGCATAGAATGGGTCGCCTACCTAGTGATCTGTTCTAGGTGTGGCCAGGAACCTGGCTCCTTATATCATATTCCTTGGACTTACCAGAAGATCATCCCTTTTTGGAACTCAATTCGATCTCATCTGGATCCTCTTTTGGGGTTATCAGATGCTTTTCTCCTAAATATGCATTGTGGGTGACTTCATGGGCTCCCTTATTGGCTATCAGAAGGCTCATATGGCCTTGATCTCGGCATGTTCAGAGAAGGTCATCCGTCATCACTGGCTAGATCAAGATACCCCTCATATGCTAGAATAGTACAATGAAATTTTGTTTGCCCTACAAGCCGAGCACCTGGTGGCAAGCCTTTCAGGCAACTCATCCAGATATAAACACATCTGGGAACCATTACAAACACTGCTGACTATTTAAAGGCTGGATATTATTTTATTGGTTTTCCCCTTTTCTTTCCCTTTTGCCATTGGTGCCTCTCTTTTTCTTGTTTTGTTCATATATATATTTTTTTGCCATTTCTTTCTCATTTTACATTCTTTTCAGGTCTAATTGATGAGTGGATAGACAAATCAACCCTGATATATTTGAAACCATGGACACTGTCCGATGGTTGGGGGGTCTGGGAGGGTTGGGTTAGGGGTGGGCACTGTATTATGTAAAATTATTGTCATTTTTACTCCAACAGTGGAGGCCTCGTTCAATATTCTGAACTCTTGTATTTATGTTTGTTTTCTTACATAAATTTCAACTTGTTTGGATCTAGCAATCACTTATAATTGTACCACTTGTATCTGCACTGTTACCTCTTTGAATAAAGTTTATTAAATTTGAAAAAAAAAATCTGTCAACCAAGGTTTATGGATCAGTTTATTAAGCAAAGTATGCATAAATAATTGTTATATATATAAGAAGCTCAGGAAAGGTTCAGTCTGTTAACCATGATTCTATCCATCTGATGTAGCTGGTGTTTAGAACACACAATTTGTTGACTAGTTGTTTGTGAGGTACTTTGTTATCCACTTTCCTGGAATTAAGATGAATCACATCTACTGGCTGGTATGTTATTGTTCACTTTCTTACTCACTTTTTTTATAAAAACTCAATGAGTTTTACATGAGTGACTTTTAGTGTAGCTGTGCTATTGTATATCCCATAGGCCTCTGTCCTGAAGTTCTACTATCAGTTTATCATTGATTATGCCTATCCCCACCTTCCCTACTGTCAACATCAACATTATGGGTCTATAGTTCTCAGGGTTAGATTTATTACCCATTTTGTAATATGCATACACTGGAGGAATGTAAGGAGAGGGGTAATATGATAGAAACTTTCAAATACCTCACAGGTATAAAAAAGGCCCAAGATAGAAGTATTTTTCAGAACAAAATGTTCTCAAGGACAAGGGGTTATGCTATGAATCTGGAGGGGGAAGACTCAGAAAAGATGTGAGGAAGTACTTCTTCACCATGAAGGTGGCGGATACCGGAACAGCCTCCCAGCAGAAGTGGTGGGGCAAAACTCTAATGGGGTTCAAGAAAACATGGTATAGGCATAAGGGAACCTTAGTAATAAGACAAGGGGGATAAGCAAGAGATCAAGTAGGGTCTGTGTGATACAGTGGGTAGGGAAATATGGTGGGCCAAGTGGTCCTTATCTGCTGTCAAATTCTATGTTTCTTTGACTGTGAGTCGATACTACTATCACAGTTCTCCAGTCAAGAGGGATATTCCGTTCCTTAAATGTTTGGTTTATTATATAAAGTATGTTAATGATTTGTCTATTTCTCTCCTAATTTCCTTTTATACTCTGGGCTGCAGATGGTCAGGACCAGCCGATTGATTTATATGCAGTGAATTGTATTTATTTATTCTTAACTGAACTCTCCTCAGTTAGTTAAAATTTGTCATCTGAATCACATACTACCCTATGCTTTGCTGTATCAATTTTACCTGTTTTATGACAAAAAAAGAACAGAATAATTAATTATGTCTGCATGCCATTGCTTCTGGTTTGCCAGTAATAGACTGCTCCTTGATTAAGGACCCTACCGATCTATCACTTCCTTTGATTACATTTACATATACAGTAAATAAAAAGATTTGATATTGTTCCTTGTATGAACCAAGCTGAGTTCAGTGTTCCTTCTTTTCTGCATAATGCTCCTCTTTGTTGTTTTAATCACTTACCTAAATTGGTTCTGGTTGTGGTCATTTGGTTGTGCCTTAAATTTACTATGTAGTGTCATACATTCTGTATCAATTTATGGATTTACCTGTCAGTCATGCATGTTTCTTTCTTTAAGTATTGTATATTCTTGTACAGGGTATGTACTACTTTTCTAGTTTCAATTTTCACCTTAAATATATTATGGAATTCTTAAACATTTTTATTTAGTGATAGTGCCTCCTATTTCCATTTATTTAATAATTTTTTCATTGCATAAAAGTCAGCCCTATTATACAGTAGTTCCATTTTGTTGTTCCTCCTTTAGATGCTGATGGGTTTCAGTTACTATTCAATCAGAAAATCCTCTGGTCGCCACTTTGCAGTGGTTCAATGACAGTTATATTCTTAACTTTCTAACATATAATAGTGAGTATGAGGTCTAAAGTGTTTCTCCCCCTTTTTGTTTTTCTGACAACCTGTTTTAATTTTAATCCATAGACTGCCAGTGGTTTTAGAACATATAGGAATTTAAGATGTTCATAGAAGTCTGTGACACAGCAAGGGTTAATTGTGAACTCACATTTTAAAAAGTTCTAATATTAAGTTTCGTAACCAGTTAGCCCCAAGGGCATTAGAGGCTTGTTTTCAATGGAGACCTGAAATAAACAAATAATACATACATAATATGCAATCAACATAATACATTGTACAAAATATTACATATATTGACATTATACAACGATCAATGATTCATGAAAAACATTTACATTCTGAATTGATAAGGAAGTGTTATTTTGTCACTTTTTAGAAAATGTTGTGTGAAATAATACTTTATTTGGAGCAAGGAGACTATTCCAAAATTGTACAGCTCTTATAAAAAAATTTTGCCCAGAGATGTTTTAAACAATGAAAGTTTGAGAATAACTTTGAGACAGTCTTGTTGAGTAGACTGAGGAAAACTGTAGTATTGAATCCCCACAAAAAGTAAGTTTACTTTACCATGCAAGAAGCAACAAAAAACTTATTAACACATGATAACAACAATGTTGTTGAAAAGAAGACAAGTAAGCCATTTCATACAGTATACTGTGGAGTGTGCTCCTTTCTCTACCAACAGTAAAGCAGCACCCAGCAGTGTACAAACCCTCATCAATGTGAAGTCAATTGCAAAGGAATACAAGGGTAGTCCATAATCTATAACTGATAAGTGCAGTGATTGGGCCAAAGTCTTTCTTGAAAATTTCAAAAAACAACATAACTCTGTAGAGAAGACCAACTTTATGGACGTTTTGATCATACAATCAATATATAGTGTTGTAAGAAAGAGTTTGTCCAACCAGAAACCTAAATATTGAAAACATTTAACAGTATCAATAACCATACAATCAGTCCGTTAATTTGATTAGAACATTGATGTTACACCAACCTTTGCTTTGTACCAAACATCAAATATTTATTCTTAGAAGTCTTTAAAGTAAACCATTAATAGCAAACATTCTTTAGTATAATCAAAGTACAACTGAACCGCCTCTTGTGACATCATCAAAACTGGATTCAGAAGTAAAACAGGCAATATCATCAGCATACAATATTATTTTAATTAAAAAATAATATTTTTTGATCATTAAGGAAAATTCAGAACAACATCTATCCCAGCATGGAGCCTTAAGGGACTCAATCTGAACATCTACTAGTGAGGAGGCTTTTACTTAAACCATTACTTTTTGAGATCTGTTTGAAAAGTAATTTGTAAACCAAGACAAAGGTGCACTGGAGAAATCAATGCACATGATCTTGGACAGCAGATGACCATGGTCCATAGTCAAAGGCCCTTGACAGGTTGAAAATGAGCACAAGCCACGTACCCACTGTACAAGGCTCCATGGAAAGAGCTAGTGAACACGGTAAGAGTCAACATAGTACTATAATCCTCACAGAATGCAAGTTGATAAAAGGTCAAAACATGAGTTTGCTCCCTGAATGCTGTGACCTGATCATACACTATTCATTGCAGAGCCTTGAACAGTGGGACAAAAAAAATATTAGTCTGTAGTTTTTGGCATGGTATGATTTCCTGACTTGAAAACGGGACTCACATTCACCTGCTTCCACAGCCCCAGGACCTCTCCAGTTGACAAAGAGATAATAAAATGTACTGTTAGTAGAGAAGTAATAAAGTCCCAAACCAAAGAAAGTAATTTTATGTCAATGTTATTGGCCCCATTATGAGAGGTGTCATGCCTCACGAATATCATTTTCAAAATTACTATATTGAATGCCATTTTTCCAGTTTATTCCAGGGAACTTAAAGTCTCCTAGTTTTATAGAGTCCAAAGACTCGGAGTATTCTTCAATTTGCCTTATTATTTGAATGGTTGTATGGTCATCTGATTTAGGTGGCCTAAAATAAATACAGTACAAATATTTATACTTTTCCCAACATTACTGATCAATCTGACCCAGAGACTTTCAATTTCCATAAAGTTGTGTTTTTACTAACTAGTTGCACATACTCAGTGTTGTTTCTGATGTACAATACCCTCTCCTCTTCTTTTATTTCTATATTTGCTAAATAGTTGGATTTCACTGATTGTTCTATCCCAGTCCACATTTCTATCCAATCACATTTCATTTACTTCTACATAGAAACATAGAAACATAGACTTTGATGGCAGATAAGGACTGCTTGGCTTACCCAGTCTTCCCATTTCCATAACTGTTGGATAAGTTGCAGATCCTAATTAACCAACAGCCTACTTCTTCCTAACCCCGCCAGAATTGCCTTAAGTCTGTCCCATGCATTCTTGAATTCCCCCACTGTTTTTGACCCCACAACCTCCTCAGGAAGGATATTCCATCTGTCCACCACCCTCTTCAGGAAAAAATACTTCCTCAAATTGCCCCTTAGTCATCCCCCCTTTATCTTCAAATTGTGTGGCCTTGTTCTTGAACACCTCTTTTTCTGAAAGATGCTACCCTCTTGGATGTTGTTGATTGCTTTGAGGTACTTGAAGGTTTCTATCATGCCCCTCTCTTTTTCTCTAGGGTATACATATTAAGCTCCTTTAGTCTCTCTTCATATGGCTTCTGGTGCAAACCCTGCACCATTTTAGTTGCCCTCTTCTGGACTGCCTCCATCCTATGTCCTTGTGGAGATGGGTCCTCCAGAACTGCATGCAGTACTCAAGATGGGGTCTCACCAACTGTCTGTACAGAGGGATAACAACTTCTTGTTTTCTACTGGTGATGCCTCTCCCTATGCACCACAGTATGCCCCCAGTCCTCCTTACTGCAGTCTCACATTGCCTGCTTACTTTTAAGTAATCTGATATGACTACCCCAGGTCCCTTTCCATTTTTGTTGTTGTTATTTTATTTATTTATTTATTGAAATGTTTCACCAGAAGGGCACACTGAACAACAAGTTGCTTGTCCTCACGGTGCGACCTGGGGGGTTACATAGGGTTGTGAAGGATGATCAGTTACAATAGTATGTGGGTAGTACAAACAATACAACATTGTAAGATTGTGCAACAGTTGGAACACAAGGTATTGTACAATAAACATTAGTGGAACATTGGGTGAGTTACATTACATGTCCAAAATCAAACAAAAGAACATATGAATGTACAAAACAGTAATAATGCTATAGAATCATTTATAGTGCATGAGTGTACCAAGAGCAGGCTCGAGGTAGTACGCAAGTGCTGTTGGAATAAAAAGGAAGGGGTTAGGTTGTGCACACTGGTGACCCAGAAGGGCAGGTGGAGAAGGGGGGAGCAAGAACTGAATATGAGAGAAGGGGTAATTTCCTGATTTCCTCCTTCAGGATGTTGAGAACCCTTCCGGGGGTCATGGTAGGAAGGCAGAAACTGGTGAACAGGTATTAAGGTGGGTTAAAGTAGAACAGCTGAGGGAAAGGTAATTGTGTAGGGCAGAGGTAAGGAGTAGTTGGAGGAGTGTCATATTTCAGGGGGGGAATTCCAGATCTTAGGAAAATGATGGGTGAAACTAGTCTGACAAATGAGGGTGGAGCGGCAAGGGACCATCAAGGTGCGGGTGTCATTTGATCTGAGAGAGTGGGTGGGGGAAAGTAGAGTGGACAGAGAGGATGAGAGACAGAAGGGGAGCCCCCCGAAACAGAATTTGGAGGTTAGTTTGGCACAGTGAGAGATGTGTCTGTGAGATAGTGGAAAGAAGGTTAGAGAGCGATAGAGTTCACAGTGGTGGGAACGGGAAGGGGAATCAATAGCAAAGCTGCAGAAGGAGTTAAAGAGAGTGTCCAACTTGGTCAGGGAAGATTTGGGAGCAGCACCATAGACTAAGTCACAGTAGTCAAAGATGAGGAGTATCATCTTCTGGACAATTTCACACCTCACAGTCAGTGGGATGCAACTATGATTCTTGTACGGAGCACCAAGCTTGGGGCACAGTTTCTTCAGGATAGCATCGATATGCACAGAGACATTGAGGTGCTGGTCCAGCCAAACTCCCAGATATAGAAATGAGGAGGTGCCCCCCCCCATTGTGTACTATTCCCCTAGGTTTTTGTTTCCCAGGTGCATTACTTTGCACTTCTTTGCATTGAATTTAAGCTGCCACACTTTTGACCATTCTTCCAACCTTGCCAATTCCCTTATCATCCTTTCAGATCCCCCTTGTGTATCAACCTTGTTGCAGATCTTTGTGTCATCTGCAGAGAGGCATACTTTTCCTTCCAGTCCCTCTGCAATGTCACTTATAAAGACATTAAAAAGGACCGGTCGCAGTACTGATCCATGCAGTACCCCCGCTAGTAACCACCCTTTCAACAGAACTGGACTCCATTTACTGTTACCCTCTGTGTCCTGTTGTCCAGACAGTTTTTTACCCAGGCTACCACTCTGGGACCCACTCCCAGGCTGGCTAACTTGTTTATTAATCTTTTGTGTGGGACTGTGTCAAATGCCTTTGTAAAGTCTAGGCAGGCCATATCCACAGCCCCTCCCTGGTCTACTACTTTGGCCACCCAGTCAGAAAAATCTATTAGATTCATCTGACATGACCTTCCAAATGTGAATCCATGCTGCCTTGGGTCCTGTGTCCTGCTGGCCTCTAGGTACTCCATAATTCTTTCTTTCAGAAGTGATTCCATCATTTTCCCTACCACTGAGGTTAAACTAATGGGTTTGTAGTCTTCTGTAGTTTGCTTCCACTTTATTGAAGGAGAATCACATCCACCCTCTTCCAGTCCTCAGGTGCCACACCATCCACCCTTGATTTGTTAAAAAGGGTAGTCAGCAGGGACCCTGGTTTTCCATTTTTACCGGTAACACCGGTAACAATCACGGAACCCTGCTTGGTTTGCGGATTTTGAATTCTTGTACCGGTGCCTCATGGAAATTACATGTCACTACACAGAATCTCTAAGATTTCAGCATCTTTTTAAATTTTTTTAATTTTCTCTTTCTATGCCCTCTTCTCACAGCATCAGTCTTCACTTTTCAGAGATCCCTATGCTGGGTATCCCCTAGCTTCACCCCAGGTAATACTCAGCAACTCCTGTGGGCCTACCCCCATCATGCCTGGGTTGTACTGCCCCAGTGGGAAAGGGCGGGACCCCAGGTCATCCCCCACTCCCTTAGTGTGTCGGTAGCCCAGTGGGTCCCTCATGGAGCCTGGTTATGAAGTCTGGGGCAGCTGGGTCACATCTACCAGTGGTCGATGTGGAGTGATTGTTCCTGGTTTTCTGGTCTCTGTCCCTGAGGGCACTGACACTAGAGGAGATCCAAGGAGGTAGGTCACATGGAGACATGCCACTGCTCTAGATCCTGGCTAGCGTCCTCCCCTCCTGATCACTGTGCAGCACCATTGCACCACCACCTGTGGTCACACAGGTGGTGGAAAAGCAGCAGAACCTGCAGGCCACCCTCCCTGGAGGAGAAGGACAGCAGTTCCCCGGGTGCTTAATCCTACTCCCCTGGCCAGACCTCCAGCAACCCGAGTTTGCTTCCAACCCTGTGTCACTGGCTTTACAAGCAGTAGTGCTACCGCAGCGCCAGCAGGCCGACCCAGATTTCAGCATCTTAAAATGAATGCTGCTGTGCTTTGCATTCTTTCTGCTTTGCTGCGTATAGAGTCAGTAAGGAAATCACCCACACTGCTTTGTTGTAGTCAGCCATTCAGTTTAACCACCCATGCTTCCCACCAACATCTCCATCACCTGAGAACTGCTTTCCTTCCTGAAACCACAGTTTTCATGTAGTATTTGCTAAGAGTCTTTTACTATTTATATTACACTGTATGATACAATAAAAATACAAGTATCACACACATGGGCAGGGCCACTGGAAGATTGCAGGAAAAGTAACCTGAAATTGCAGAGATTTTTGCACAACTTGCTGGGAAATTGTGGGAGTTCTACTATAGATCCTGAGTGCTTCACAATAAATCCTTTACTGTTTCTACAGCATATATTAGTCAGTATAAACTACTAAATGAATACACTGACACTTGAATATGTTTTAAATATGAAGAAAAACTTCTTGTTTCTAACATGAATCCTAAATGGATAAGTTGTGTTGCCTCATCTGCCTCATACAGTGCTAGATTCTATTTAGTGAGCCACAGAGAATCAATATTAAATAAATTCAGAATAAACAAATTGTCATCTGTTTCTGGATGTAGAATAATGAAGCCTGATCAAAGCTATTTGCAGTGCTCTGTCAACTAGTCACCCATTTTGGTGTAAGAAAAAATAAGCAGATGGAGTGGCAATTAGTTCAGTTTTAGTAAAATGTTATAAAGTGTTTCATGTTCATAATTTGTACTGTAGGTACTGTGCACTATTATTAAAATCATATATTAAAACATTATATATGGGTGTTACTATGGCTGGCAGTATAGCCTAATGGTTAAATAACATACAGTGATTGAACAGGGTACATCCAGCAAACTTGGGTTTGATTCCCACCACCTCCACTTGCATACTGTGTGACTCCAAGCAAGTCACTTAATCTCTCCAGTGCTTCTAGGTCACTCCTGAAAACAGGCAGGTCTGCCTAGTGGGCCTTACCAGGTTTACAAAGACTACAAAAAATACTAATATTTGTTTACTACATTATAGAATAGTAGTCAGGGTACCATATAATTTACCTGAGTTTTACTCGGCCTGCAATGATTTTGTATAGGTAAAGATAAATGTTCAGATACATTTTATGTGTTTTATAAGCTTGTTTTTAGATTTTAGTCAGGTTTTTATTGTATTCTTTGTGTATGAGCATCTAGGTTGTAGATTGCTAAACGCAGGATCACTGTTACCAACTAGCTTATTCAAGTCTATAATCTTAGGGCCATCTAAAATCTTGAGTAGTTTGAATGAAAACTAGTCTGAACGAAAGTATGTTCGCAAGGAAAAAATTGCCTTACTACTTATGAAAAGACTTCACAGTCAGCACCCCATTGAGGTGAACCGGATCCTTTACACCTTTTCTCCCACCTGCTGTTTCAGTCTCTGTGACAACAAAAAGTTTTCTGATAGACTGCTTTAACAAAAAGCAAATGTTAAGTGTTTAAGTGTACTTATGTGTGGCCAGTGGATTTTGAAAGCACATTCAATGACATACAGAAGGTAAGACCCAGGGCTGTATGATGCTGGTGGGCAGACTGTTGCTCAATTCACATCTGAGCTCAGACATGAAAACTGGGAGACACCCTTTTCATGGACACCAAGTAAAAAAAAAAAGTATCCACATGTGTGGGAGATGAATGAATCCATTTGAAGGTCCTCCACTAATCACTTGTGGATTTTTTAGGTGAAGACACTTTATTTCAAAGAAGCAAATTCAAGTCGTTTTTTTTTTTGCTCCTCCTACACCCTGGCCATCCACTACTTCAAGCCTGCCAAGGCCCTCTACTACTGCTGCTGAGTCCTGACCACCATCCACTGCCGCTTACTGCTGTGCTACCAGGTAACCCAAAGTAACCCTTCATTGAGTGGGACCCTACCCCTGTGGGAGGCTACCAGGGGAGGAGAATTGCCCCAAAGAGCTTCCTGTGCATTCTGGGCATGGCAAGGGTCAGAACGGATACATGTCTGGGGCTTCGGGCTTATGGAGGGACCAGCAGTCATCCTTCAGTTGGCCAGTGGGTGTTTTCCCATTTTCTTCGGAGCATGACAGGCCACATGATGTCAAGGCACAAGCCGATGTCTGTCACGCTCCCTCCCGCAGTGAGGGCCGATGTGTTGTTGTGCCTCTGGCCTCCACCAGGGGCCAGCAAATGCTAAGCCATGAACCCACCCTCCCTCCCAGGAGAAGGTGAGTGGTCGTTGAATACGCAAGCCTTCACCCATCAGCTGGCCCTCCAACATCCAAGTCTGTTTCCTAACCCTGGTCAGCAGTGTCACAAGCAGAAATCCAATTCAGGCAGTTAAATTATAGATAGGAAAGAACCAAGGTAGTCCACCTTAACAGTGATGGTTCAGATTAATTAACACCTGAGTTCTAACAAGCAAAAAGACCAAGTCATCTGTAACTTGTGCATGTGGGGTGTGAGTGTTGAAGAAAGGGGATCATAGTGCTGTCACTACTGCCATCACCCCAGAGGGGATGTGGACTGCATTGTTGTTACTGCCATCACACCAAAGGGGTGGGGGCTGTGGTGCTTCTGCCATCACCACTGGTGGATGGGGAATGTAGTACTGCTGCTGTCCCACCTGAGGGATGGGGGCCATAGTGCTGATACTGCCATCACACCTGAGGAATGGTGAATGTAGTACTGCTGCCATCACACCTAAGGGATGGGGCCACAGTGCTGCTGCTTTTGTCACACCTGAGTGTGGTTGTAGTGCTGCTGCTGCTGCTGCCATCACACCAGAGGGATGGGGCCGTAGTGCTGTTGGTGCTGCCATCGCACCTGAGGGATGGGGCCATAGTGCTGCTTCCATCACACCTTAGGGATGGGGACTGTAGTGCTGCTGCTGCCATCACATCTTGTACCTAAAATAACTTTAAATTGGTACAAGGATAGAAGGATGTGCAATAGTGGAGGTCAAAATTGCTAAAATGCATGTTAGCAGAGTTAAAAATTGCTAAATAAAGTACACAGAACCAAATACCAGTAAAACTGGATTTTGGCTTAGCAGACACTGGTGACAATACCATTTTTTACAATGTGCAAAATGGAATATGCCCTTCTCAATCCCGTGAATCAGTGTCCCTGGTAGTCAGTGGTGTTACTAGTTCTCCCTTAGTTCTTTTAGAATTCTGGGAGGAATCCTGTCAGGTCCCATTGCTTTGTCTACCTTAAGTTTTAGGAGTTCTTTCAGAACCCTTTCTTCTGAATGGTTGGTATTGACCCCCTATCCAGCGTGCTTCTATAGATTGGATTAGGTACCTCCCCCTCCTCATCTTTTGTGAATACTGAGAAGAAGTATTCATTTAGTATCCCTGCTTTTTCACTGTCGCCCTCTGCCCACCCACCCTCCACTTTATTAAACCTCACTATCCCTCCCTTGGTCTTTCTTTGCTCCTAATGTACCTATAAAAGGTTTTATCCTCCTTCTTAACCAAGTTGGGTATCTTTTCCTTGGTTTGGGCCTTTGCTATTCTGACTGCCTTCCTTGCTTCCTTCTGCTTTAACTGGTACAGTTCTCTGTCCTTCTACATCTGTGTTTTCTTATACATCCTGAATGCTATCTTTTTCTCCTTAACCTACCCCACCACCACTTTTGAGAACCACAGTGTTTTTCCTTCTATGGTTTGTTTATTTGCTTCACACTAATGGCTTGTTGCCTCTGTGAAGGCAGTTTTGATGTTTCCCATTGTTCCTCCACCACTCCCTCTTGCCCATTTGCTAGTGCTTTTCTGAGGTTCTCTCCCATTTTGCCAAGGTCAGCCCTCCTAAAGTCTGGTATTCTCACATTTGTATGGCTTGACTCTACAGTTGTGTGTATCATGAACCATACTGTTTAGTGGTCACTTGTTCCCAGATGGCTACCCTCTTCTAAATATGAGATCCTCTCTCCTGCTCCATTTGAGAGTACCAGATCTAAGATTGCTCCTTCCCAAGTGGGTTCCAACACTAGCTGTCTGAGGCATGCCTCCTGTAGGGCATCAAGAATGACCCTGCTCTTGGATGTGGCTGCAGAAAAAGTGCTCCAGTTAGCATCTGACATATTCAGGTCCCTCATCAATAATATATCCCTTTTTTCTGCCATCCTAAGGATGCCTTCTATCATTTCCTTGTCCATTTCTTCCTCCTGGGATGGGGGTCTATATACAACCCCTGTGCAGATTGTGGTGTCATTTCCTGTCTCCAGGGTGACCCACAGTGCCTCCTCTCCCCTCCGTATATTCTTTAGTTCCATTGCTTTGATCCCTTCCCTTACATAGAAAGCTACTCCTCCTCCTCTTCTTCCCTCCCTGTCCTTCCTGTACATTGTGTACCCTGGTATGTTGACATCCCAGTCATGGTTCTCTGTGTACCATGTTTCTGTGACTGCCAAGATATACAGGCTTCCCTCTTCCATCAAGGTCACTTGTTCAGGGAGCTTGTTACCCAGACTATGGGTGTTGGTACTCAGTGCCCTCAATTTTTCAATGGTCTTACCCCATTTAGCCCCATCTCTGTCCTTACTGCCTTTGCCGTTTCCCAATTTACCCCTGCCCTTCTCCCTATTGACTCTCTATTTTGGTGTTTACCTCGCTTAACTGCCCTGTTCTGTGGAGGGGGGTGATTTTCCTGCTCATTTTCAGTGCCTACCCCCTTGGCTAGTTTAAATTTTGCCATTAAAGCATTTAAACCTATCACCTTGGATTCTGGTCCTCCTTCTGGACAGATGCAGACCATTGCACCAGTATACACCTATATCCTCCAGTTGGACCCCTAGTCCTCAATGAAGCCAAAACCCTGAGCTCTGCACCTGTTTTTCAACCGCTAATTGAATCCCATGGTGCAGAGCACCCTAGCATCACCCATGCCATAGGCAGGCAGCACCTCTGAGAAGGTTACCATGCATGCTACTTGTCTAAGGCTCCTCCCCAACTCCACAAACTCGCCCTGCACTGCTCTGATCTCATTCCCAGCCAAGACATTTGTCCCTAGGTGGACAATGACATCCAGCTCCCTCCCTCATGCAGCTGCTCCCGCGAACTTCTACATCTTCAAATGGTATTATTTATTTAGCAATGTGTACCTGCCAAGCTTTTCATGTAGGTAAAACTATGAGAAATGTTAAAGTTAGAGTGGGGTAACATCAAAGAGCTATTTTCAACAAGGCTATAACATATGCCACATCAGCACATATATGTAACATGAAAAATGAACATGAACATGTTTTTCATATATGGTAATCGATAAAGTAAGCTCAAACCCCAGGGGAGGTAATTTTAACAATTTAGTTTTAAATGAGAAACATTCTGGATTATTCAACTTGGTGCTTTTGAATACCTGGGTTTAAATATGAATTTTAAGATGAAACCTTATTTACAGGATAGAAGATAATTTTAACTATTTTTGTTTATGTCTGTTTTGTTTATGTTATATTAGTACCTCTTTCTCCCCCTTATTTATTAGCTTTGCTCTGATATGCATTTTCAAGATGTTATATGTAATATGTTTTCATTCTCCTCTCTTCCCTTTGTGAATGCATTTCAGATGTTTATAATTTTGTAGGTCTTTCCTTGGATTCATGATTACGCTATTTGGTTGTCACTATATACATATAGGACCCTAATGGTATTACATAGTTTGCTTCTATATAAATTGCCCTTTCTCCCCCCTATTTGCTTCTTTTTCCTTCACCTTTCCCTACTTCCCCTCTCCCCTTCAGTTTCAGCCAATATATAGGTACAATATTTATGTCTTACCATATATTTTGGTTTTATCAATTTACTATTGTATTTATAACTACATTATTGTCATTATGTATGAGAGATGTTTTCTATTCATT
The DNA here is from genome assembly GCA_016271365.2 of Neoceratodus forsteri. Lineage (NCBI taxonomy): Eukaryota > Metazoa > Chordata > Ceratodontiformes > Ceratodontidae > Neoceratodus > Neoceratodus forsteri. Next base: position 565,019,885 of record CM057458.1, read on the forward strand.
AAATCAGTATTTATTTGTGACATGAGTTTGTCACTGATGGCATCATCATTGCTTGACTATAAATTTCAATGAAAATCTTTCAGCCTTAGCCTTTGAGAAATGGTCCAGGAGGTACCAGAAACATATCAGGCAGGCATTGTGGTTGCCTGTATTTTATGGACAATATATATGTTTGTCTTTTAATCCACAGTGTCAGCATTGTATGTGGTGGTGAGTGTCCAAGATTTTTTTGTCAATATGCCCTTCTCATTAGCCCAATTTCTAAGCCAATAATTTATATCTCTAATTCTCTTTTGGTAATGGTAACTTGCCATTGGTTTGGGGAGTATTTGAGAACTGGCAATTTCTCAACTCTTATTTCAAATTTTGTTACCAGTGCTTGGAAATCTCTGTTGATGTCCTCATCTGTCTTTTCCCCAATGTCATCTGTACCATTGTGGTTTAGTACTAGAGGTACCATGCCAGCATTTATAAGTATATTGTCTGACATAATTCTTATATCTTCAGTTTTTGTCCCTGATTAAATAATCACTATGGTATTCTCTTTATCTGGATTACAGATTAATCGATTTGTATATTTAATGACAGAATCACCCAGTACTAATATTTGTTTTCTTCTGTTGCTCTCTCTATGTGACTTGTCAGACTAACCTGCATCAATACTTATTTATTTATTGAATTTTGGTAACCAGGTCTGCCCACTGAGACCATGGGTCTCTTTTTCAGGAGTAACCCAGAATTGGTTAAGGAAAAATTGCAGAGTACATGAACAACTTGAAATTATAATAAAGTACAAATTAGGGTAATGAAGCAAGAAATCAATTAGGTGCATACAAATGTGGGTAATGGTGGGCAGACTGGATGGGCCTTGTGGTTCTTGTCTGCTGTCAACTTCTATGTTTCTATGAAGCAACAAATTAAATTAGGCACATGCAGTTAATTTCATGGTACTGTACATTATAAACAACAATTACTCATAAATAGGACAAAGTGTGTGGAATACAACAATCAGCAGAAATACAATGATACAAAACATGAGCAAGAGTACTCCAAATACAATAACCATACACTATGGACATGGGTATCCAGTGATATTGGCACCTTCAAATTAAGCAAATCAATTTGAGCAACTGTATGTACAGTGATTGTAAAAGGAGAGTGGCTATGGAAATGGTGAGGGTAGAATGGCTAGAATGGTGACTACAGAATACAGCATTTGTAGGAGGGACATCAAAGGAAGCAGGACATGGGAGGTAGTTTGGGGAGGCAGTGCCAATCTGGCCATGTGGGCTTGTGGAGGCAATGTATGCCTCTGGTGTGGAAGGACCTGGGTGTGATCCTGAGTTGGTGCACTACAGTTTTTGGGTGGGGAATGGTTTGAGTGTTGTTGCTTTTTTGTCATAGTTGGCTCCTTACCCCACTGTCAGGCCTCCCTCGGAGTTGATTATTTTTAGATGGGAGGTGCAGGAGCACAGTCCCCCCATGTCAGGGGAGTGGGAGTGCAGCCCCCTACATAAAACGTAGGATAATTGTACATTGGTATGGGTACCGATGTTGTATTCAGCATAGTGCATGGTTGCTGTTTGTGTTTTCAACATTGTGCACTTGCCCATAGGTGCAGCACTGTTATGATGGGCATGGATGTTTTGGAAGTCACTGAGTACATTAGTCTGAAGTGGGTATGGTTCAGTTGTAGCAAGTGCAATAGCAGCACTTAAATAGGTAGGTTTTAGTCCTTTCTTGAAACCAATTAGAGAGGTGGAGTTTGTTAAAGATGCAGGTAGTGAGTTCCAATAGTATGGAGCACAGTAGGTAAAGTACATTTTGCACTGGTTAATCTAACTCTGGGAATGTCAAGTAAGGTGCAATTTGAGGAGTGCAATGATCACTTCAAAGGCTTTGGTGTAATCAGTACATTAATGCTAGAAGGTGTATAGACTCTGGTCAGTTTATAGGCTGAACAAAGGAGTGGATAGGTCATCATATCACTTAGTGTGGACCAATTGAGTGAGGCGAGGACCTCACAATGCTGTCTTCTTGGGGGAGACCTTGATGCAAAGCAGCTGATCTTGTTGTACAAAATAGTCAGTTTATTATCCTCCAAATTCCTGAGAAACTGAGCAGTGCAACACCATATAGCAATGTGGGAAGTAGAGTACCATTTGCTACAGCTAGCCTGGTCTCAGGGGTCAGTGAGTTACCCAATCAGTATAGAAGACTGAGTTTTTGGTGTATGACTTTCACAACATGATCCACCTGTGGTTTAAATGTAAGATCTTGGTCAATGTAGATGCCACTATATTTTACCTTATCCACTACCTCTAGTGATGAGCCAGAAGAGGTGGATAGGGTAAATAGGTTTTGCCTGGATGTACCAAGGTGCTTGGGTTCAAATAAGACTGCTTTGGTAACTTTTCATTTATGATGTTTTCAGCAAACATGTTACATCAGCAAACCACATTTCAAGTGCATTCAGACTTGCAGAGAGCATGGAGGCAACAGTGTTGACATCATCTGCACTCCAATAAAGAACAGCATTGATAACATATAGTAAAAGGTTTGCATCACCACAACAGTTGCCAATGTCAAAAATAAAGATGGAGATGAGTAATGGGCTTAGTATGGAGCCCTGGGGGTCACCATCGTTGACACAAAGGGGAATTTGAGTGAATCCCTTTCCATTTGACTGCCTGTGACCTACCAGCAATGAAGTTAGTAAACCAAGTGAGGGAATGGCTGTCTGGACCTAAGTGCATCAATTTATTGTGCAGCATGTTGTGGTTGCCCAAGTCAAATGCTTTGGTTAGGTCAATGAAGATGGATCCAGTAAGTGGCCCTTTATCCAAAGCACTCAAGGTATAAGTGGTGAATTTTATGAGTGCTGTATCAGTCCCGTGGGATTTTCTAAAGTCATGCTGCTTGTCAGAAAGCAGATGGTGTTGTTCCAGATAATTCTGTATCTGGTTATTCGCAAATCTCTCCTGCACCTTTGCCAGTGAGCCAAGGATAGAAATGGGCTGATAGTTTTCCACAGCCTCTCAAGATTCTCCTTTATGGATGGGCACAACCACTGCAACCTTTCATTTGTTAGAGATAATCTCTTCCCAGAAGGATTTATGCAGTAGCCAGGTGACTGTGAGGGCAATCACAGTGGCAGCTGTTTTTTTAAGCTTTGGTTCTAGTTTATCAGAACCAGGGAGCCATCAGCTATTATTCACTTCAGAAGGGTAGTACCACACCTTTCCTGACCAGTCTAAGGTGAAACTTGGGTCAGTGTCCAATTGCTTCTGATTGATGGGAGTTTGTTCCATATTTGTACTGCCCATGACAAATTTATTAGTGGTGTGAAGTAATCTGTCAGTAGTAGATAATTCCTTAGGGCCCTCCTCCTTTTTTTGGCCTTCTTTTATTATCACCATTGAACCATTCTTTTCAATCCTCATTTACCTCTTCCCTCTGCCTTATTTTGTTTGTCTTGTCCTCATGTGCATATGTTCACATTAGAGTCTGTAAATAGCTGGGTTGTTAACACAGTGTTTCCGCATTATTGGGTATGGGTTTTTCTGATCTTTTTAAAGGCAAACTCTTATTCTAACTGCTGTATTTGGTGTTTTAGGTTTTTAATCTTATTACTTGTTTTGCATAAGTATTTATGAAAGTCGATCATTTCTTTCAAGCTATATTTAATGCAAGTGGTACATTGGATGGCAATAAACACATTAGGCAGAGTGCTAAAGCCCTCCTTTGCTCCCTTTTTACTATCCTCGACTTTGTACTCAGCAGTCTAATATAAGTGGGATGCAACTGCTTGTTTACAGTACAAAAATGTGTATTTGGTCTATTCTGCTCTACTGCAAGGAGACCATAGAAAAATGTCTCTCTCTCTCTCTGGTTTTATACCAGGTAGTTACTAATAAAGCAAAGCAGACATTTTATAACACATGGGCACAAATAATGCTTATTTGTTACTAATACAAACCTGGAAACCTGGGTTTTAATCCCACAGCCCCACAAAGTCACTTAACTTCCTTGTGCTCCCAGGTTGCATCTAGAAACAAGCATTGACTTAGTGTGCCTTTCCTGGTTAAACAATTTCCTCTTTCACTTACTAAATATTTAGTAGTGCAAAAAGTGGGCCATAACAAACAGTAGGGCACGTGTGTTTGATAACAAACAATAGGGCAAGAATATTTGTTGTGAGATAAGAGCACTCCTTAGGTGCGTGCTGTGGCATGAGGCTGCTTGGCAAACACTCCTCAGCACAGCATCTTCCTACATCTGAATGAATAAAACACCCAGGAGTTTGTCATTGCAGTCATAACAAGGCCTTGATATTTTATTTATTTATTTATTTATTGGAATGTTCAGAGTAACACCTTTGAACAGTGCTCCTTTACAAAGGTTCCACATCAGAATTATAGGTTAAGGTACAGATACAGTTACAGTACAAGTATTACAGGTGGCGAAGACCATGCAAGGACCAGATATATTTACAAAATTCAGAAGTTCAAGCACAAACTTAGCGTAAACAAGTTCCTATTTACAAGTTCAATACAAAGGTGCAGTAGCAGCTGGCATGGCACTGTCTATGGTTAGAGCTTAGGCATTTGCAGAATTGAAACTTTGTCTGCAGTATTCTAGGTCTGTCATAGAAAGCACAGCCAGGGTAGATGTTGTTAGTAGGATCTGACTAGTGATTGCACAGGTAGAAGTTTTGTTAGGCAAGGTGTTTTCTCAGGGATGATTTAAATTGGCTTAGTTTGGGTAACTCTAACAGTGTGGTGGGGAATTCATTTAGCCAGGCTGGCACTCAGTAAGGGAAGGCCCTCATGGCTTGGCTGGTCCTACAACATGGGACATACAGGGTATTTCTTGCTGCATTCCTAGTAGAATGGTGGTTAAAGGAGTTATGTAGCAGGGATTAGAGGTAAAGGGGGTGAGCCCTTGTTGAACCTTCTTCCCAATTAGGCAGATTTGGCATTTTATCCTGAAGTCTAGTGGAAGCCATTTTGTATCCAGATAGAGGTTGCATGAGTGTGTAAGCCTGTCAACATCAAGGACGAGGTGACAGACCTTATTTAGGATGGTCCTGATTCTGTTGAGACTGGTGTCTGTTGCAGCTCCATAAATTACCAGTCCATAATCCAGGGTGGAGAGGACCCAGGAAACTACAACAAGTTTCCTAGTCTCTGGTGTCATACACTGCTTATGTCTATATACTGTAGAACCCCCAGTTCTTTGTTTACTGTACTAGCAACATGATCTATATGTCGAGTATATGTTAATGAGCTGTCAAGGTGTATATCAAGATATTTAAAGGAATTAGCCTGTTCCTAGACCTCACTATCTTGGTTATAATTGGACAGGGGTAGAAATTTACTCTTCCTCTATTGGCTGGCAATTATCATAGATTTTTTTTTTTCAAATGGCTTTGTCAACAGATTTATAAATATCAAAATGGAAGTTTAAAATGAGGGTGTTTTAGGATACTGTTTAATTCTGCAATATCTCTTTAAAACTGTCTAGGGTTGAAGGACTGCCCTTTCCCTGCCACACCAGAATGTCGCTGACTGACTATTGGCTGGGTTCTCAAACCCTGTAGACAGACAGTGATCCTCGAGGTACCTCAAGAATCATGCTAGATCCTTTTTGTTCTGTATAGTAATGATTTGCCTAAAACCTTCTCTGAAGTCTCAGTTTTGTTTCTCTATGCTAACAACTCAATTCTTTAGACATCTTACAAAGATCCAAGTGTTGCAGTAACAGTTATCTAGGAAGAGTTTAATAATACTCAGAATGCATTACTTGAGTTCAGACTCCTTTTGAATTATAAGAAAACTCAGTGGGTGATGTTCTCTGACTGTCAAGTTGAAAGTCTATTTCTGTTCATAATAATATTTGCTTGACCTTGAAGATTCCTTTAAATATCTGGCTATTTTCTTTTAGAGATCTTTAGAATTGATGTATACATTTCTTTTCCTTCTTGAAAACTTAAGTGACTGCTGGGATTTCTATATCAACATAAGACTCATTTTCTTCCTTTATAAAGAAACAATTGTTTTCATCTCTATTTCTTTCTCAGCTCCATTACAGTGACTGTATCTACAGGAATGCCTCCATAACTCTGTTGAGTACTCATGACCCTTTACATCATAGTTCCATACATTTCATTATTGTCTTGCCTTGGCTGACTCGTCATTGCAATTTGCATTCTTTGGGGTGCCTTTCTTTAGCTAACAAAAGATTATACCATTGGAATATTGTTTATACACTTGTGAGTGGTAAGGTTCTATCTTGTTTGATCTGTATGGTTCCCGAAGAAAGATACTGGATACATCTTCCATTCTTCTGATATCTTTTCTGTCTCTTTAGCTAAATACCAAAGCAGATCTGGGTTCTTTTATTATTTTATTCTGTCCCATCTGCCTGGCACTAGATTTTGGTGCTTGCACAACAAAAGACACCAGTCTCTAGTTCTTACTTTAAATCGATGATTTCTTTAATGATTGTATCAGCACTGTGATTGTAACAGGTGAACTGGTATAGTGTGTGTGTATTGCAGAGCGGAAGGTGTTGTGCTGTGCCTTCAGTGGTGAAATTAGTCTGACAACTGAATTCTTTATTGCATATCAACTTAAAATGTGACCTGAATCATAGAAAGAACCGAGAGAGAGAGAGAGAGAGAGATTGTTTTGTTTAAGACCAGGATAACCCTATGAGATGCAACATGTTGTTTTCATGGGGTCCCAGGGAAGGTAGCAGTAGTCAAAAAATTAACATGGTCCAGCATGACTAGTTACTAAGCTAAAACATATATATAGGAAAGATAAACTGTAACAGTAAGTACATCCAAATAGTAATCAAAGCAAGCTAACAAAGTAGTATCACAGAAAACCAAGAGCAGGAGTATTGCTATACAATATGATCATAGTAGGGGGCAAGACCATTCTGGACAAAACAAATAAAGGGAGTTCTAAGGTGGCTGGAAAGACTGGACTTGAACTTTTTGAAGCTAGAGGCATTCCTCATTTCAAGAAGGAGTTTGTTCCAGGTGTCTAATGTTATAAATGCAAATGTGTTTTTACCAAATTCATGCTTTCAGGGAATTTAGAAGGTAAGTGCTGCTGTTTGACTGTGTGATGTGGGCTAGGAGATAATCAGGGACTTTTCCTTTGCACAGTTGAACAACAAAGGAAGCTAGTGACAGTCATGTCTGCTTGAGGGACTTGTCCAGTAAAACTGGTCATACAGCAGACAAAGGTGGGCAGACCACCTGCAGGAGAGGATGAACATGCACAACTTGTTGTACAAATACTCCAAGGACAGCTGAGTAGTTTTGCATGCACAACAGTATATGATGTCTCTATAGTCAAAGGAAGGAAGAAAGAAAGTGAAAAGACTACCTGCTTCCTCAAGTCAGCACTAAGGCAACATTTAAACCTGTAGAGGAAGTTGAGCTTGCCCTATAGTTCATAAGATGTGGTCAATGTGTCTACTGTACGTAACTGATACATCAAACCAGATTCCTAGATATTTGAATATGTTGACTTGCTTAGTAGTGTTACCATCAGATGCTATATTACAAGTAAATCAGTGTAATGAGTTAGCAAGTTCTGTGTTCCAAATACCATTGACTTAGGTTTGGTTACATTAGGATTAGGCAGTTGTTGATGAAAAATGTGCAGATTTTATTGAAATCAGCTAGGAGCACTTAATTAACCTCAGACATTGTTGCTGCACTGCAGTAGAGTATGGTGTCTTTTGCATATATATGTAGATAGCACCTCCTGCTATACTTTGTGAGGTCATTAACAACAATGGAGAACAGCAGAGAGCCAAGGACTGAGCCTTGAGGAACCCCAAGATTTAAAAGAGAATGGTCTGAAGTAATACCTTGTATGGACACTAGCTTGATTCAGTTACTAATGCAGTTTCTGAACCATTTGATGATTGGTTGGCTGGGCCTAGTGGCTTGAACCAGAACAGGAGTATGGAATGTTCCACCAAGTAAATGTCTGTGGAGATCATTAGAGACTTGATCAATGTAGATATGGTAGACTCCTCATTCCTAAAGCCAGATTGCTTGGGAGAGAGTAAATTGTGTGAACTGAGAGTCTAATTCAGCTGTGAATGAACACATTTTAAATAGAAAGTCACAAGTCTAGTTGCTCAGCCAAGAAGCAATGCTATATTTGGCAAACAAGTAAAAAACATGGGTGCACCTTACCAGAGGCTTGTTTTTTTTTCAGTTCAATTCAATTGAAAAACACCACTGAGATACTCATTTGTGAGGTGGTCCTGGGACGACACATGAACTACATCACAATACAAAAAGGTATACAGAGTAGGGTCCAAGAGGGATATGCATGACGTAAAACAACTTGATATAATTAAAATGTTACAGGCAATAATACAATAAGATTAATACAGAGTAGTGTGGGTGCATACATAGAATAACAGGTAAACCAAATACACTGCACAGGGAAGGAAAGCAAGAAAAAGATAAATTGAAGAATTGCTACACACATGTGGTAGGATAACAATGTGTGTGATGTGAGGGATTGTTGGATAAAGAAGAGGCTATCAAGTACAGCTTGGCTGTATGAGAAGGGAGGTAGGGAGAAGGGTAAGACAAAAGGTTTTGGAATATTGATGAGGCTAGGATAGGAGATTAAGGGTGGGAGACAAGGGGGAAAAGAGTACTAGAGGAGAAGGGACTGCAAGACAAGATAGGGGACAAACTGAGGTTACAAAGAGTGGGACAGAGGGGCTGTTAGGCAAGTGCTCAGCTATAAATGCCTTACACAGCTTTTAATGGCAGGGCTGGCAGTAGCACAAATGAAGCTCTTGAGTGGGGGCTAGCTCTAACATTTGCATTTTTCTATCAGCAGAGTCTTTAGCAGTGCTTTGAAAATGGATAGACTGACGAAGTAACCCAGTTTTAGGCTACCTTGTAGGGAGTTTCACAACATTGGTAAGGCGTATCTAATGGAAGATGTGCCAAATCGAGACCGGACTCTAGAGGTGTCGAGCAATATGTATGTATATTTCCTGAGGAGTATGCACAGGGGAAAACTGGAGAAGGCTGGTGAAGCAAGGGGGAAGTTTATTGGTCAGGGCTTTGAATGTCCAGATAGATGCATTTTTCCACCTTCTGGTAACTAAGGAAGACCAGCCTAGTAGGTTGTATGGTGTGCAGTGGTGTGTTTTGAATGTAGAGTCAGTGATAAACTTTAGGGCCCTGTGGTACAGCATGTACAGCTTTGCAAGGATAGATTTTGGGCAGTTACTATATAGGAGGTCAGTGTAATCAATGAGTGGTAGGAACTTTGTTTGGATAAGTCTTAGCTTTGCTTCATAGGTGAGCAATCATTTGATATGAAAGAATAATCCAAACCTTTGTTTTAACTTTTTAGTGAGCTTCTCAACATGGATGGTGCATGTAAGCTTACAGTCCAACCAAAACCCTAGGTATCTGAATTTATCTACTTTTTCCAGGGTTTCACCCAACATGGTAATTATGTGAGACTGGGTGGGTGGAGTTCCAGTGGTTGCTGATCTTTGGGATGGTGAGATGAACATGGTTTTCATTTTCTTGGCATTGAGTAGTAGTTTCAGTTGTAGCACATTTTTCTGCAGAACATTGAACTCTTCTTGTAGTTCCTTACATGTGGATTCAATAGTGGGCCGAGCAATATAAATAACAGTGTCATCTGCGAATAGATGAACACTGGCTGTATTACTATTATGGTTGATATTATTGACGTAAACCATGAATAAAGGGGGGTCTAAAATGGAACCTTGTGGGGCTCCACTTTAGAATGTTTTGAGAAGTGAAAGGTCACCCTGTGCTTTCACCTGTTGTTACCTTCTGATGAGGTGACAGGAAAACCATTTTATAGCAGCACCATCTAAGCCGGGCTTTGCAGTTGGGACAGTAGTAGGTTGTGGTCTACCATAGAATGCTTTGTTTAGGTAGAGGAATAAAGAGGCTACATGATCTTTGGCATTGAGTGCAATTTGCCAGTCACTAGTGAATTTGGCAAGTGCTGAGACTGTGCCGTGATTAGGCCTGGATCCAGACTGTAGGGGATTTAAGAGTGTGTGTGTTTCCAGAAAGTCTCTTAATTGGGAATTAACCATTTTTTCTAGTAATTTTGACACAGTAGGTAGAAGGGAAATTGGTCTGTAGTTATTCAAGTCACTCAGGTCACCAGATTTGAGCAGTGGAACAACTTGAGCTGTTTTCAGAGCCAGATGATAGTATCCTAATTTTAGGAAGGAGGGGTCAATTTGATCAGCCCCTGCACTTTTTATTACTATCTATTGAATTTAGCAGATCTTCTACCTGCTTGTGTGTGTGACTGGCATAAAGTTAAATTTGGGCGAGTGGGGGGAGGCACTATTTGGTGCCTAACTGAATTCATAGGTTCATAGTTGAATACGAGTTGTATAGACAATTTGTCCTTGATGAACTCGCCACCTACTGGTTCTAAAGGTTGAACATATATTTTTTTTCACCCATGTGTTGATCTAATCTGGATTTGAATGTATTAATATTATTACTTTCCACTATTTGTTTTGGCAATATATTCCAACTGTTAATGATCCTTTGTGTGAAAAAATCACATTGTTTCTTGGTTACGTTGGTCTCACCTATTAGCCTATAGTCATGTGACCTAGTTTTCTTATTTTGCTCCAGACTTCTATGAACAACAGTACATTCCATCAAACACTGATCTTTGATTGCCCTATAGATTAAACAAAGGTCACCTCATAATTGTCTGTACTCAGCAGAGCATAGCCCAAGTTTGTTCAGTCTGTCATTATAGGTGAGATGTCTTAATCCCATTATTTTTTTTGTTAATTTACATTGAACACCTTCTTTTAGTTTTAGGCTTTTAACAGTATTTGCAGTTGAAAACTGGGAACGATATTCCAGATGTGGTCATACTAAACTAGTGTAGAGAGGGAGAATTATTTTTTGATCTCTATTCTTTATGTTTGACAAAATACAGCCCAATATTCTTAGACATTTTTTAACAGTTTGAAAAAGAACTCAAGGCAGCCCATGCTTGCCAGGTGTGCCTGCAGTTCAGCATACCTGGCTGCATGTCGCAAGTCACAGGATTTAGCTGCGATGACCCTGCCCCTTCTAGAATAGGGCGCAGGGTCAATGTCACAGTTGCTGGTGGCGCAAGTTGCGTTTGGTGGTGACTTACGCCACCCTTCTGGAATTGGGCCCAATGACTTTTTCATGCTCTGGTCACAGGAAGAGTATGACTTGCCAACTCTGCTCTTCCTTTAGTGTGTATGCATCGATCATCATCTTGAAATAAATATAAAAGAAGCCCATAGATGGGTTAGAGGTACGAGTTAGGGATTTTGTCCCTGCATTAATTACTTTTGATTGTGCATCATTCTGCAGTCTGTGCTTATAAATATGTTGACAAATGTAATCAGATATATAAAGCATTAGTGAAAGGGGCATGTTTCTGTTTCTGCATGTGATCCAGCACTTTTATATTTTATGCATGTTTGCACGCTTCTCTAGCTGGGATTTTACTTTTGCACTATATTCAGTAATCTCTGTTGCACTTGGTCACTTTAATTTTTGGAAGTGCCTTAGCATTTTTCCTTTAAAAAGGGCTACACATGTCTTGTGTGGTACGCTGTGAAGAAGACCACCTTTACGGTCGCTACATATGCGCACCCAGAGGCTACTTTGCCTTGGTCAGTGCGGGTCTCAGCTGCGACCTGAGTGTTTGGCTTTTTTACTTTTTCTGGATTTAGCGTTTATTAGGCAAGTAATTTACCCCCGATTCGGATTTATATGCATGAACGGCAATCCATTTTCCATTTGGGCATCTATTATTACTATTGTAAAATGCTTCAAGACATCTACACACGTGGTTCTAAAGTAAAGTAAAGCATCATGGAGACTCAGGACCTTGGCATTTTCCTGCTATGAAGCTGTGGCTTTTCTTTTCTACACCTGTATTTCTACAACTGCTTTGGGTGAGATCTATGCCATTTATAGTGTGTTTTTTAGAGTTGTTGTTTACACTTCATTAAAAGATATGGTAATCTTTGTGCTGACCCCTCCTTGAGTTCTTTTGCAAGGTGTTACATATGTTTTCAGCTCTGGGGTATAGTGCACTTTCCCCTGTTTTTTTCTGCGAGCCCCCTTTTCCTCTCAGATACGTTTCCGAGAGGAATATTTTTTATTTTTATTTTTTAACAGTTATTTTGGTATGCATATCTGTTGATAGTTTATTCGTTATTATTATACTCAGGTCCCTTTCTTCTGTGGTAGTCTCTAGTACCTGGTTGTCCACTCTGTACATGAAGTTTTGATTCTTAGCACCAAAGTACATCATCTTACACTTAGTTATATTAAACTGCATTTTTTTTTTTTGGTCCATATTGATAGTTTGTCTAAATTACCCTGGAGTTTTATCCATCTAATTGATTTAGTACCAGACCCCCTAATTTACAGTCGTTCGAATACTTGTTTAATCATGCATTGTAAGATGTCTGGAGTGTATTAATCAGAATATTAAATAATGTAGGCCCAAGGACAGAGCCCTGGGGGATCCCACTTGTCACATCTCCTCATTCAGACTGAAAACCCTTTATTGTCACTTTTAGCTTCCTATTTTCCAACCATGATGTTATCCAGCCCACTATATTAGGATCTAATTTGATTTTGTAAAGTTGTTCAATTAATGTTTTATGAGATACTTTGTTGAAAGCTTTAGCGAAGTCCAAATATATTACATTCACTGGTACCCCTTTCTCCAATGCTGCACTCACTGGTTCAAAGAATGATATTAAGTTGGTGAGGCATGATCTTCCCCTGGTAAACTCAAGTTAAGAACTGTCTATTATCTGTTTATTTACTAAATGGTTTAATATTCTTTGTTGTATGATTCTTTCCATTATTTTTCCTATAACTGAAGTCAGACTTATATGGTAGACCTATAGTTTTTTGTTTCTGATCTAGAACCTGACTTATGTTTACTTATTTATTTTTATTTAGTTTTTGTTGACAGGGTAAGTGCACTAGACAAATCCTACTTATTTTCTGGCACTACCCAAGGGAGGGGGGATACAGATGAATGCCAACTGACCTTGAACCAGATTAAGCTGTTGGTGGTATTTTTAGTGAATGAGGGAAATTTTGGCAAGGACACCGGGGAAATTCCCCTACTGCTTTGCTGGTGGTAGGGGGAGCCGTTGACTGTTCCACGGACTGGCAGTCTGTGCTGGAATTGTGATGGAGATGGACGTCTTACCTGCAGCTGGCAGGGAGAGCTCTACTGAGCAGTCAGAAAGGGATCAGTCCTGTATGGACTGCATTTCTGGAGATATCCCTGTGGAGCTTCAAGCAGATATGCACGGTGTGATCCATGCAGTGGGAGTTTCGGTGGCTGCAGTTTCACTGGAGCAAATGATTACGGAGGTTTCTTTGCCAGTTTCTTCCATTTTTTCTGACCGCTCAACTTCAGCGCAGGTGGAAGGTATGCATCCTGAGAAACCAACTGAGATTGTGGCGGGTTCGATTGCTTCTGAGGCTCCAGTACTGCCTTGTGCATCAGAAGATCTGCATGTTGGAATGTGGAAGTCACCTCTGTCTGCAGGATCATTTCCCTTGAGAGACTGGAGTAAGAAATCGGCCCTGCTAGATGCTGGATGGATGTGTCAGGATGGGCGTTGGATACGGATTTCAACTGGATTTCTTTTCATTGCAGGAGATACCTGCTCGGGATTTCTGCCACTATGCAACCTGTGGATCAACTGCCTTTGGATCCCAGTGCTTCGAGACTACTGGTGAGACTTTACAGAGTTCTGCTCCTGGTACAGGTATGAAGCCTGATTCTGACATAGCAAATGTTTCCCTTCTCTCCTAGATGGGAATGGTTTATCCTGGCCTCCGCTGGACCTCTTTAAGAATAATCGCTGGACCAGGCTCCTAGGTGGAATGCTGTACACCTCAGGTATAGGGGGTCTTCAGGAGCATCCTGACCGTTTCTTTGTCGCCCGCTGGCTGCTTAAAAACTCGATGAATTTTCAAGCCTCAGAGATATATGCCCTTATAAATATTCAGGAGGAAGACACTTTTGACATTAGTTTCAAATCTTTTGTGGGCCTAGATAAATTCTGGCAAAAATACAACTCACTGAAATCTACTTCTTTATGGGCTCCGTTCTGGGCTATTCCCATTACGAAGCCATTGTTTAAAACTGTTCATATAATGTTTCGAAACAAGGGGGTGAATGTGGGATATTATGTACGGTTAGAAAGTAAATGCACTGCGTTGAGGCCTCCTGAGCCAGTTATTAATGGGGAGGGTATTTGGACAGGAGCTGGAAATTAAGATTAAACTACGCATTGTAGGGATTAGTCCAACACGTTCCAAACAGCTTCTTTTGGGTAGGGATAGGGAAGTATGTTTTTATCCCGGCCAACCCAAAGCTTGTTATAAATGTGGTAGCCCTCGTCATCTCAGTAGCACCTGTGACAAAATCAAATGTGCATTGTGTGGCGAACTGGATCATGACAGAAGCACTTGTCAAAATATTTTTTATTGCAATCTCTGTGATGCTCAGAGGCATGCATACCAACAGTGTCCATATGCTGGCCAAAATAATTCAGGGGACCTTGATAAGAAGACCTTGATTTCAGATGCCCAGGACCATTTTCGGCTTTCTACTGAGGAAACTGTCTCCCCTGACTCTGATACTTCTGGCTCAGGCTCTTCTACTTCAGCCCCTCCTGGTGGAGTTGTGTCCCACCCCACTGATGAGTCTTCTGATATTGGTCAATTCCATGTTTTGCAAGCCCCTGAGGTTTCGGGGCTTCCAGCTCCTACCTCACTCACTTCAGCCCCCCAGCTCCTGAGTTTCAGAAACCTCATCCAAGACGCGTGACAAGGTCTCATGCTAAACTATTAAGTGTGCCATCTCTCACTCCTACTCTCAATACATTTCAGGTTCTGCAGGATCCAGATGAGGATTCTGAATCTGATCTGTCAGTTAAATCTGGGGCCTTGTCTGTTATGGAGTGTGATATGAAGGAGGTCCTGATCTATTGGAGTCCAAGAAGAAGTCAGGAAGGAAGCGTAAAAAGGACAAATCTTAGTTTAGCTCCCTGACTTCTTTAACTATTGTTTCTTTGAATTCTTGTAGTATTAAGAATTCCAGGAAGTGTGTAGGACTTTACATTATTGTAAGTCCCTTTCTGTGGATATTATGTTTCTGCAAGAGACACTTTTTTCTATTCTCTCAGACATTAATTACACTAGAAATTATGGCATTCTGGCCTTCCTTTTGGTCCTACGGTCCTGATGCTGCAGATGGTGTGGGGATCTTATTTTGTCATTCTGCTGTACAGGTCATTAGCCTAGTTGATTTGGCCCAAGGGAAAGCTTTGCTTCTCGATTGCATTTACCAGGGTCTTTCCTTCGTCTCATCACCATTTATGCTCCCAGGTTAAATCCGGCCAGATTGCTCTAATATGAAATTGGAGCATTATCTTTTTACCCCTAGACATATTACATGGGAGAGGCAATTTTAATTGTAGCCTGGATTTAAAATTTTAAGATCAGTCACAATGTAAGATATATTGTGATTTTAATGCTCTGTTTAAACTGATTCTGAAAGCCTCTTTAACGGATGCTTATGGGTAGCTTCATTCTGGCCCAGGCCTACCTACAAATGTAGCAGTTTGCTACCAGGATTGATTTTGTTTTTGCCTCCCGATATTTATTGCCATTTTCCTTTCATTTGACCCCTTGTGAATTTTCGGATCATCTGTTATTAACAGTACGTTTTTCACTTTCCCATGTTCCACCTTTTTTTCCTGCTTTTCCTGCAAGATGGAAGATGAATCTGAATTTTTGACTGATGAGCGGTTCCAGTCTCTTTGTCCCAGACATTTGATGGATGGCGCTCTGTAGCTGGGATGTACGATTTCTGGGTGACTGGTGATGGATACTAAACTTGAGTTTAGATGGACTTCCACGACCTATCATCATAGCACTCATTCGGCAGATTATATCACTTATTTAGGACACAGATCACAGTTTTATAAATTACTGTCGCTTCCCTCTTGTTGGATGTTCGGATATAGAACAACATGCTGTACTTCAAAATCACATGAAATTTTCATTATGGGAAAGCTTGTAAAATTCATGAAGACCTGTCCTATGGACTAAAATCTTCACCAGTTCAAGACCTTTTTGCAGCCTGTAAACAAGCACTGGAAACAAAACTCATGGATGGCCTTTATGATACTAAGGGGGGTTTGAAAACAACGGAAATTGAAATGTTTTATATTGTTCGGCTTTTTTTATGGACCCAACATGGTCAGGCTTTTCAGCCCACCACTACCTGAGAATCATTATTTTCCTTTCAACCACCCACGATTTCACCCACTGATTCCCTTTCTTTAAATATACCCATAACTCCGGATGAGGTCAGGTCAGAAATTACCCATTTGAAGTCTGGTATATCACCTGGTCCTGATGGCTTAATCAATGAATTGTATAATTTTTTTTTAGATATCAGTATTATTTTGACACATGTTCATAATGAAATTCTTGCAAATTCAAAACTACCTTCTGGATTTTCAGACGCTTTCACTATTTTTTTATTTAAAAAAGGGAATAAACACTTTGTTGAAAATTGGAGACCGATATGCTTATTAAATACGGATACAAGATTTTTTCAGCTATTTTATGCCATAGGCTCCAACGTGTTGCTTCTCCATTAATACTTCCAGTCCAAACTTGCTCTATTCAAGGTAGACATATCCATCAAAATTTGACCCTGCTAAGGAATATTTGTGATTTTAGCCATTTGGGAAAACTTTTTGAATATTTACTTTCTTTGGACTAGGCCCAAGCCTTTGATAAGGTTGCACACAGGTTTTGTTTGAAGTTCTTCAGCGGTATGGGTTTTCAGTTAAACTTAGGGGCTTGGGTGGCACTTCTGTATAGTGCTGCCCAAAACTTCCTCTTGTTAATAGGTTATTGGGGAGGGGTGATTTTTGAAGGGGGGAGAATCAGGGTTGCCCACT
Source organism: Neoceratodus forsteri (assembly GCA_016271365.2). NCBI lineage: Eukaryota > Metazoa > Chordata > Ceratodontiformes > Ceratodontidae > Neoceratodus > Neoceratodus forsteri. The sequence goes on from CM057458.1 coordinate 565,036,967, forward strand.
TAGCCCTTTATTGTATTGATTTGTTTTGGATCCTTTAGTTCGGTAACTTCTTCATCATCCTCAGATTATGGGATTGTCACCATCTCCTGATATTCCATCACAGGCTTTAGCTGTCTATGCACATGATATGTGCCTTCTACTTAAATGCAGATTCTGGCTTTTGGCATTGAATATTCTAGCACAGTTTGGTCTGATTTCCAGAACTTCTGTGAATTATGAAAAGAGTGTTGGTATTTTTGGGGAGGAACCTTGAGCCCAAGATTGGGCAGATAGCTATCTCTGTGGGTCCTATTAAAATTTTAGGTTGTTTTTTTGGTACTGGTGATTTGAATGATCTTAATTGGAAACGCATATTGAATTAAGTGAAAGGAGGTACAGTTATGAAATCCTGGACGTTTTCTAAGCAAAACGTGTTTTGATCATCAAAATTCTTACTCCCTCTGTTTCTTTATTTTAGTTCAGTTTTCCTTTGCCTAGGCAATATGAAACTCGATTTTACAGTATTTTTCTAAGATGTTGTGGGAAGCTGAGTTGAACCTGGTTAAACATGATTTTACATATCTGCCAATTAAGGCGGGTGGCCTCGGTATGATTAACCTGGTTGTTTTTTATTTTTCTTTCTTTATTAAATCTACATTCAAAGAGGTTTCACAGTATCAATTTCATCCTTGGGATACCTGAACTTTTTTTTTCACTTCAAGATTTTTTGTTGCGATGGTCTACTGAAGCACATATTGTTAAACCTAATTCTAAAATGCCCTCATTCCTTCCTTTAGTGGTTGCCAAGCTACGTCAGTGGCATCTCGCTCAAAGTGAGGTTCATCGGCTTTCCATAAAGTGCCTATGTAATAGCATAACGTCTCTGAATTTTCTTGTTCAGGTTGATTTTCCCAAATGTTTTCCTACTAAAGTGCATTTAGCTTTGAAGGTTCTAGCCGACAGGAGGATTCCTGGCCGGATGTGGGATGTGACATGGCTGAGTTTCCATGGGAGGCTAGGGGTTAAGGGAAACTTGAAGCATAAAGCCCTTGCTGAACAGAATTGTATTCGTATTGAATGTGTAGGTATGGAAGAAACATTAATTCATTTTTTTCTCACTTGTTCTTATTCTGTTACATTTTGGTCTACCTTACTTGTCAAGTGGGAATGGGGGGCATCATGTCATAATTCATATGAATGTTTGGTTCTGGGGGATTATTCAGGTTTTTTTCCCGTTATCATCCAAGTACTCTTACTGTGATATTTGCCTGCATCAAGTTTTAACTGTGACAGGTGAGATGCTCATTTTCTTTGCAGCATACTGATACCTTACCTTCTGTTCTACACCATATTGAATCAGCTTTACAGACTCAAAAGGACTTTGAATCCCATCATTTACCGGTTTCCTTATTCTATGAATATTGGAAGCATGTTTACTGGATTTAAAAGGGTCTGTATTTTATTTGAGTGACTATATGTTTGGTTTTGTTTGATTTTTTTCTAATAGTTTTTCAGTGATGTTCCTGTTTTTGATTTATAATTTTCTGGTGATATTGTATTGATGTTTTTTGGTTTTTGCAATAAATAATTCCCTTATTCTTTTCGATAAGTGCCATGGGATCTTTAACATTCACCTGAACTACCACCAATCCAGGCAGATGAGACCTTGGTTTAACGTCTCATCCGAAAGACGGCACCTCAGAAGTGCAGCACCCCTTTCATGCTGCACTATAGTGTCAGTACTGGGATATTAACCCAGGTGCCAGATGTGGGAACTGAACCCACAGCCTCTAATCTCCCGGCCTCAGAGGCGGGTGTGCTGCCTCCTGAGCCACTGACACTGACTATGTATCAGTGTAATAAAACCTTGGCCCCATTCAGGTATCGTTTTCCTATTTTTTAGGAATAAGTTAAAAGGTAAGTTAACGGTCCCACCAGTTCATTTATTATCTCTTGCAATAGTCTTGGTGCCATACCTTCCGGGCCTGCTGAACTACTAGATTTTAGTCCATTTATAATTATACTAAATTATTTTTCTGTAATTGGAATATATTTATTTTTTATGTTTAATATAGAAGATAATGTATAGAACGCTATCTATAACAAGTTTGTAAACTCTTTGAGAGGTTGTCATGGTGATGCTATGAACCTCGAGAGAAAAGCTCGAGAGGTTCCTTCGCCGTGATGACCTCAAGAAGAGTTTTCAAACTTGTTATAGATAGAGTCCTATACATTATCTTTTATAGTGTATGGACTGCTATCTACAGTCATAATTTAGGAATATGTGGAGTCTGAAGCTGTACACCTCCCGGAAACCACAATGTGACCTGCAAATGGAACAAAAAAATATTTTAGAGCCAAAGGTCACAGGAAGTTAGTACTATGGGGTTTACAAGAGTGGTTTACTCACTTTTTTCACTGGGATTGACATTGCAGTTAGCCTGCTGTCTGCTTGCAAGGTAATTGATGATTTTTACATTAATAGTCCCTTGCTGGAAAATACAGTTTCCTAGTTATATGTCTCAAGATTTGATAGCTCCAGAGAGAAAACAGCAGTCGACATAGTTTTTTACGGGACTTGCATTTTGAAATTACTACATGGTTAACTGTATGATGGTGCTGTCTGCTGCAGTTTGAGAATGCAGCTCGAGCTATAGGATCTCAGTTCAGGGTTCTAAGTTGTTATGCTGCAATAGCTACGTATCTAGTGCAGCATAACAGCAAGCTACTGCAGCATAACGACTTTTTGTCAGGGATAGATTTTTATGCATAACAACGTTCTGCCATACATTATAAGGGTTTAATTATTACTTCTTTAGGTTTGTGTACACATAGGAAATGTTTGTTTAATTCTGAAGCTATATCCACTTCTTCTGTAAGTATGGATTTGTGTCACAATTGGTCCTATCCCCTTTTGATTTCCTCTTATTGGTCATATATAATTATAAAACTGTTTCTTATTGTCTTTGACCTTGTTGATTAAGTTTATTTCCATGTTTCTTTTTGATTTTCTGATCAGACCTTTTAGTTGTTTGTTGTATTTCAATTTTATGCCTAAGGTGCTTGATGATTTTTTTTTAAACATGGTGTATAGTTTCTTTTTTTCCTGATTAGTTTCATGGTATTCCTGTTCCACCAAGGAGGGTGTTTCTTGTTATTTTTGTATTTCTTGATAACAGGTACCCATGTATCCATGCAGTAATCTATTTGATTTTTAATGATTGTTCATATGGTAGTTAAGACTTTGTTCATAAATTCCTTATTCAAGTCCCAGGATGATAAATATTTCTTTAATTTTCCTATAGTTTGCCTTATTGTAATTTTTAAGTTCTGTTTTACCCTTTGTTACTTTATAGTGTGCCTTATAAAATAATTCAATAATTTGGTGGTCACTGTCCCCTAGTGGAGATGCTCATTTAAGCCCATATATCATCCTTCCCATTAGTTAATATTAGGTCAAGAATATTGTTTCCTCTAGTAGGTTTGGTAACCAACTGGTCCAGATTGTACTGGAAGGTATAGTCAATGAATTTGCTTTCTAAATGATCGATACTATCCAAGGTTTCCCAATTTATATTTGGGAAGTTAAAATCACCCATTAATATAGTATCACTGGTTAATTTCTGTTGTTCAAGACGGTTTAAAAATTGATCACCTTCTTCATTGCTTTGTCCTGGCAGTTGGTAGCATAATCCAAGTTTAAAATTTTTATTTGATAGTTTGATTTGAGCCCATATAATCTTGTTATTGTTACTAGAATTATTTAATTCATGTGGTTTCAGATTCTCATTTATGCATAATACAACTCCCCCTCCTCTTCTATCCTTCCTATTTTTCTGTATTTTGGTGTAGCCTGTTATGCTAGTATTCCAATCAGTGTCAATGAACCAGGTTTCGGTAACCCCACATGTCTATTTTATTAATGTCGATAATATAAGTGAGCTCTTCAATTTTATTACTAAGACTTCTGACATTTAGTAATATAATATTTAGATCTAAATTTACTTTTTCTTTTGGTCATTCTGTTATTTTACCTATATTTAAAACTGTTTCAGTTATATCCGATATCCCTAGGTCTAGAGAGGTGCCTAACTTGTTCCTCTCCCCTTAGTAACTAGTTTAAACAATGATTAATGATGTCCCCTATGTGCTTACTCAGTATTCTGCTCCCTCTTCTACTAAGGTGCAGACCATCCCAACAATACAGTTCCTTCCTTTCTTTAAATATTTCCCAGTGTGTTATGTACTTTATATTCTGTTGTAGGCACCATCTTCTTAGCCAATTATTGATTTGATGAATTTTGTTATGTTGAATAATGTTTGCTTTAGGTATTTGGAGTATTTCTGACAGCACTAGTTCATATCCCATGCCAATATATTTATTAACTAATGCAATGTAATCTTGTTTTATTTTCATAATGGGCTCATGCAAGACAATATTTGCCCTGGTATGTACAATAATCAGGGGGGTTTCTCCTGAATATTTGATAATATTTATTGCCATTTGTGTAATATCTGATATTTTGGCTTCCCTGTAGCTTGAGAGGGTCCTATCATATTTGTTTGGATTGCATATGACTCTATCTATATGCTTAACCATAGAGTCACTTAAAACCAACATCTCTCTTTGTTACTAAGGTACAGTATTTGTCTCCATATCTTCAGTCCCCTCAACTACTGTTTGTTCTGAGAATGATATTAGCTTACATGTTGGTAAGCCTTCGTTCATGCTGGCAGATGAAGATTGCTCCAATTGGGGCTGAGTTATTTCAGTCAAGATTTTTTTCCCCTCATGATTGTTAACAGAAATTAACCTGTTATGATCTTTATTTATTACTTTTTGTACATTCTGTGTTGTTAGTGAACAGGGTTCAATACTATCAATGACCTCATTAGCAGTTTGTGATACCTCACAACCATTTAGTGGATCAAATTGATTCATGAGGGGTAATTGAAATTGTGTTGCCTTTCTTCCTCTCTTTACAGCTGTTTTTGCTTGAACCTGAATCCATTCAGTTGCTGTACCATTTGTACTCTCATCTTGCCTTGTACGGTTTTTACTATGGCTAGCACTCAAGTGCTTGTCTTGGTTTGCTTCTAGTTCTACTGTCTCCCCACTTATTCTACAATTTGTTCCTGTCACATTAGTTTGTTCAGTAACCCCAATATTTTGTTTGCTGGTCATTGTGGAATTAGCTTCTCTTTCATTGTTATTTTGCTGGTTTAGCAGCTTGGATACAGGGGAGGAGTCAAATACTAGGCCAGCGGTGGAAAGTTGATTATTGAGGGCCTCTAAAGTAACATGTTTGTCTGTGCAAATTATATCAACAGATTTGATTTTGTTTGGCAGTGAAGATGCCGATTTATGTCCCTCAACTTCATTCAGTATCTGCCAGAACTGGGCAGTGTTGTTCTTGGAGGATGCACGCATATTTTGGTAATATTTATCTTTTTTCTGATCTGACCAGATTTATGCAGTGATTCCAAATCTTTCTAAAGGTGGCCCAATCAGTTTTTGACCTAGTTTTTCTGGCCTTTTACTAGAGTGCATCTCTGTGCCTCAAGGTGGCTTTTAAGGTACTATTAAACCAAGGACAAGATGTTTTGCTAGGTTTGGTTTTTTGTGACAGGATCATGGGAGTTAATCACCTTTAGGACTAGGGACTGGAATAAGGCATACACTTCTGAAATGGTGGCAGCAAGATACAGTTCATGTCATCTGATCATGCTGAGGTCAGTGAGATAGGCTGTGATGTTGAAATGCTGGTAGTTCCTTTTGTAAATATACTCTGAAGCAGAGGTAGTTTTAGGCATATGCCTTACATAGGTTATTGCCATGTGATCGCCGATGTCATTGTGGAATACTCCTACGAGTGAAATTCTGTGTGGCTTGTTGATAAGGATTATGTCTAGGATGGTACTGTGGGCAGGGTTTTTGAGATTGGGGTGGGCCACATCTAAAATAAGCTGATGTAGACCAGTGGTATCACACAGGTCTTTTAAGGATGTGGAGCAGGAAGGGTTCCAGTCTAAGCTTGAGGTCACCCATTATGATGGTTTCTGAGACAGAGAAGGTTAATGTTTTATGGAGGAAATTAAGTATCTTGAGTCCTCCTGATGGGGGTCTGTAGCAGCCCAAAACAGTGATCAATTCACCTGATGGTAGTTAGATTTTTGCAGTGAGACTTTCATATTCCTTAGGGATAGAGGAGGAGTCTATGACTGAGGTTGAGAATTTGTCTGATACATAAACTGCAACTCCCCAGTGTCTATCAGCTCTGAAAATATTGTAGAGGGATGTTAATGCTCTGGTCTGGGGTAGAGCTCTACAACCAAGATTCTGATACTACTAATACATCAGGCATAGCATGAAACACGAAGCCTGTACAAGGTCAAGTTTTTTAATAAGTTGCATGTGTTTATGTGTAGGAAACTGATGCTTTTAGTAGGGCTAGGTTAGCTGGGTGAAATAGATGTAATGGCCCTGTGTTCAATTGAGTAGCAAGAGGAGGAGGAGACTTAATTTTCCATTTATCATGACTTTAAAGATTGCTTGTCTAGACCATTTAGCATTATGGGGTCTGACTGTTTTATCTAGGTGGCAGCATCACAGTGGTAGAGGGATAGGGCATACACTGCTATACCAGGGTATACTTTGTGATTTAAAGTGATAGTACTGCATTCTAAGATTTCAATAGGATTCCACATCCCGAGTGGCTTGAATGGGGTAGAGGTGGTCTAAAGTTAGGATAAGTTCCAGGAGGTGTAATTTCTGCCAATGTGGCATATGAGAGTTGATATTGGGAGTAGCTGGCTTTAGATCTGGGCTGTTTGTGACACAACAGGCACATAGGAGGGTTAAAGAAGGAAGGGTAAGCCAGTACTTGAGAGGCCATGGTTTGGCATAGAGGCATTCCATGGTTGAGATGTATTGGGTTTCTGGAGAAGGTTGTATGCTAAATACTACACAATGCACCGTAATGGTAACAGTAGGTAGTATGTGATATTGAAGGACAGGCTAGGCCTTGGTAAGAGTGCATCAGTTGGGGATATAGCTACTTAAATAGGAACCATATAGTGGAGCACACTCCTGCAGGAACAGGCATTTTTGTACCTTTAAGAAAAAGTATGCGAGCCCTTCAAGATATACTATAGGGGCAAGGTCAATTGTTCTAGCAAGTGTATTTAATTAAGGAGGGTTGTGGGGACAGTGGGTGGGCCAAAATCAGCTTGGTGATACAGTCAGTAGCTTAGAGCCCGGTAGAATATTTAATTCACATATCCAGAGGCAGGCTGGAAGTAGAGCACCAATCCAATTAGGGTAGGTGCCTAGTCTGAAAATTCATAGACCGCAACCTCCATATCTGGATTCAGCAGGGCGGTCAGGTGGCAGTGGCTTGGTCTCGCTGGAGAGGAACCACAAAATGAAGTTTGAGAGGAGTTCATGCCAGTCAGGGCAAGCCATCCCTGGGAGAGAAAGGAACATATAATAGATAACGTGCAAGAAAGACAAAAGCGAAGGTTAGGGGAGGGTCTGAGGCAGAATTGGGGGGATGGGGACAGAGGGGGAGGAGCACTAGCTGCTACAGGGTCAGCAGATAAAGTTAAGGTGAGGAGCAAGGGTGCACCTTTAGCCTGCTGTAGTTTAAGTACAAAACTTAGCTTGCAATGCAATGAATAAACTTAGCCTGCTGTACATTAAAACAAAACTTAGTTTGCTGTAAATTAACTAAAAACTTTGCTTGCCATGCATTAGACAAAGAACTTAGCTTGTGACTTTGATGAGGTCTGAAAAAGCAGTTTATCTTAGCTGAGGTCTAAAGAACTGAACAATTATCTTGTAAAATATAAAAGGCCTCTTGTCTTTTTTTTTAAATCAGCCAAGGGTTACAGTCAGCAGTGCAGAGCCCCAGTGGAATATTTAGATTAATATGTAGAACAAACAACCACACATTCGTCAGAGCAAAGACCAGATCAGCGCACCATTTACTCTTCTTTGTATTTTGAATACTTTGTTGTAAATTTCCATCAACGGACATAAAAGCAGCAAAACAACCAAGAGCAAACTGTCAGGGACTGTATCCATAGATAAACAGCATGTGGGTCCGCTGGTGTGGGTAACTTTATGTCAGCGAATCAAGAATTTACTATGGTACCACTTATCAACTGGTCTTCTAAATGCATGTATATGGATTTTCTATGGATATTGTCCTGCAAGTTTGTTCTTGGTTGTTTGCTGCTTTTATATTTTTCAACGACCTTGGAGAGCACAGGAAGGTCCAAAATTGGTCTGTATTGATGCAGATCTATTTTAGACCTTCTTTTGTGGAAGGCACAAATCTAGTACATTTCAGATGTAAATATCTCACGGAGGTAAGGGAGAAATTTAACAACATGCTAACTGGGGTGCATATATGATGTGCCTCAGAGTGGAAGCTTTGAGTTGAGGGAAATACTATCAGCACTCTTGTTTGCCTGGTGCTCTTTAGTGCTTTGAGGACCTCTGCTGTAGTGATTTATTGGAAGCTATTGTCTGGCAGATCATGAGGTCAGAAGCTTTCAGCACTTTGATGCAGTGGGTATTCAGGGCCAAGTATGGGTACAGGAGGGTGGTGCATTACCTGGATGATTTCATCCTCATTGGGAATCCAGGGCAGAGGTGCAGGTGATGTTGTGGGATTTTAAGGCAATTTGCCAACAGGTGGGTATACCATTGGCACAAGGCAAGACGGAAGGCCCCGCCTGTAAGCTGGAATTCCTGGGCAAAGAGGTGGACACAGATGAAGGATGTTTTTGGCTTCCTGGGGACAAAATGGCACACATTAGAGGCCTGCTAGTCCAGGTTACATAGAGGCAGAGAGTGCCACTGGTACAAATCCAACAGCTGTTAGGGCGCCTTAATTTTGCCTGCAAGGCCATCAGCCCAGGCTGGGCATTCACAAGGAGGCTGGGAAGGGCAATGGGGAAGGCTTGGCTGCTGCATCACTGGATGGATGTGTTAAGAGGCATGCAGGAGGACTTCCGGGTATGGGAGGAGTTTCTTGACAGCTACAATTGAGTGACATTCTAGCAGAAAGAATGGGAAAGGAATGCAGACTTGGAACTGTTCATGGACACTTCGGGTTCCCTGGGAATGGGGGCGTACTTCCAAGAAGAATGGATGTCAGAGCCTTGGCCGGCATCATGGAAGAAAGGGGAGGTATTGAAAGATATCACATTCTTGGAGATCTTCCCGATATGGGTGGCTCTGGAGATGTGGGGCTATAGGATGCAAGGAAAGTGCATCTTGTTTTGGTGCAATAACAAAGGGGTGATGGAAGTCATTAATAGGCAAGAGGAGAGGATGGAGACGGTGGGCAGGCTGCTCAGGTGACTGGTTTTGTTGGGGCTGCAGTTGAATATATCTTTCAAAGCACAGCACATTGAGGGGCTGAAGAATGAAGTGGCTGACAGTCTTTCCTGTTTACAGCTCAACAGGTTTTGGGAGCTGAGGCCTCAGGCAGCACCACACAGGACCAGGATCCTGGACCAGATGTGGGAGGCTAGAGGGACACAGCCAGGGTGCTGTACCAGGGATCTTGGGCAGTTAACACATTAAGGGTGGGATGGGTGAGGTTTCAAGAATTCAGAAGGAAGTATGGGTGGGACAGGGCCGAACTGGCTCCAGGACTGAGCAGGTCAGGAAGTTCGTGGTGGAGATGTGGGAGGAAGGGCTGCCACATGGCACACTGGTCATGCACTTAACTGGCATCAGTTGGGTGTGCCAGGACAGGGGCTGGCCCAATGTAGGGGCCAGCAGGACCATAAAACACATGCTGTCCATATGGTGGAGGGTACAAGTGGCCAAGGTGGACAGGAGTAAACCCATAAGAGAGGAATTGCTGGAAAAGGTCTTTGGGGTGGCCCGGAAGGTATGCACATAGGCTCAAGAAGGGGCACTATTCTGGGCCATGTTTGCAGTGATGGCAGCAGGGGCATTCCAGGTGGAGGAAGTGGTGACCCCATGAAAGGCAGCTGCTGGGCCAGCTTTGCAGCATGAGGACATCCTATGGGGACATGACAGGGTAGTCATTACCCTGGCCAGGTCTAAGATGGACCTGGGGGGAGAGGGACAGATGTGTCACTAATGAGGCAACTGCAGTCCTCCAGCTGTGCCATGAGTGCACTGGAGGCATATGGGAGCACTCAGGGGAGGGCTGGGGAGTTCTGTTCTTACGGAGGACGGCTCACCAGTCATGGGGTTTCAGGTAGGGGCAGTGCTCAAGAGGGTTTGATGTTTCTTGGAGAAGATCCAAGTAAATTTGCCCCACATTCGATTCAGATTGGGGCAGCCACAGAGGCAGCACAGAAAGGGACTGCAGTGGTGGAGGTTCAGAAGATGGGATGCTGGAAGTCTAGCTGCTATAGGAGGTATGTGAGGTATTGACAACAGCAACTCACACTGTTTATTTTGTTTTGCATGGCAGGTTCCAAGAGGAAAATCTGGATAGTTGGGCATTCCTATGTATATTGGGCTGAAAGGTTTGTGGTTGCCACCTCCAGAGGAGCATAGTTGAGATATAGTGCCGAGCATTCCAGGGTGCCATGGAAAGGCATTAGGGGGATGAGGTGGGCACAGCTCATACATCTGATGGAACAATTAAAGTTGCAATGGGGCACGCTGGATTACAGTATTATACACTTGGGGGACAATAATTTGGGGGCCTGCTATGGGGGCATTGGGGCAGAGCATCATGGGAGATTAAGAAACACTGAGAGGCGGTGGCTGAGGGTGACAATGCGGCTGGTCCAATATCACCTCCCAGAGGGTTTGGAGGGGGGTGCAGGATGTCCAACTGATCGAGAAGGTCAGGAAGTGCTTAAATAGAAGGATGGCCAGGGCAGTGATCGAAATGAGGTGGGGTGCACCTGCAGCACAAGGACATCTCCTTTAACCAGCCTGTGCTGTACAGGTCTGATGGGGTCCACCTATCAGAGTTTGGCGTGTGCCTATTCCTAAGGTCTATTGGGGAGCTAGTGAACCAGATAGCCAGAAAAGGTCAAAGATACTAGCCCGCAAGGGGGGAGCCCCTCTATCCACCACAAGCTGCAGGAGGGGCAGTGGAAGAAAGAAAAAGGGAGGAGCGGGGGGAAGGGGGGAGGGGTAGGATACATGGACTAGGGACAAGGAACCCAGATGTGGTGGTAAAGCAGGAAGGGGTATAGGTCCAGGTGCCAGATTTAGAAGTGTCTGGGCCTGCAGGGCAAAAGCCCAGACAGGTGGAACCAGCCTGGTTCCGGTGTGGAGGAGGGGGCTGGATTCAAAGTGTCCAGGCCCTGAAAGTCAAGATGGAAGAACAACTAGAAGAAGGACAGAGGCCAGAGCCAGGAAGTTTTGAAAGAAATTTGGTGTGGAATTGAATTGTGAAGTCAAAAAAATCTGTGGCTGTAAAATGTATTCTTTGAGCCATAAATAAATTTGCCAATGAACAACCAACAAGTTAAACTGTTGTAGCATCCATCATTCCTGGGGGGATTCAGGGGACAATGGGGGTTACCACTAAAAGGCAAGCCAGGTTGTCTAATGATCCCTGTCAGGAAGAGGCACAGAAGAGGGAGGAGTGGGGAGGGAGGAGCAGAGGGAATAGAAGGGGTGGGGCCTGGTGATATCACCAAGGCAGAAAAAGTGTAGCATGACAAGGGCATGCCAGAGCCCCAGGGATTGGCTGGGGGCAGAGTCCAAAGGGGGTCCAGACCAGGGTCCTGTAGGGATATATTAGGCCAGGACTCAGGCAGGACAACATCTTTTGCTAGGAATTTTTCCACCCTCTCACCCTTATTAAGGAAGTCTCTGGGGGGCATGGTTGGCACAAAAGGAAAGAGTGGAGGGCAGGTTGAGTGCCTTAGGGGCCCTGGGCATAGGGCTGGTGTTCTGCTGAGGGGAGGCAGCATTGGGCCAGGGGGCTAGGTCAGAGTCCCCTGGTAGGGAGGGGCAAGGGGTGGTCCCCTTTTGCCCGACACCCCGATGGCGAAACACAGAAAAAGACCACTACAGCAACAGTCGCTGTAATGGTCCATTTCCTTGTTCCATTTTCTCCCCAGTGTTTTGCCCCCTCCATGGACCAGCTCCGACCTGGAGTTGAGAATCCTAAAGTCTGAGGGGAGCAGGGGGCAGATCCTCCTGCATGGGGGTGTGGGGGGGTACAGCCCTCCACAGAAAACACTGGGAGATTGGACTGCACAATACCTGCATCAGTATTGTGCCATTGCTGTGTGGGAGGTCAGCAGTTTTACTGTCGATCTTACTTGGTGCTTCCAGGGCAAGGATGCCCTTTGGGAGTGGGATGGAAGAAAGTAAAAGGGGGGAGTGGGGGGAGGAAGGGGAGGGTAGGATACATGGACTGGGGACAAGGAACCCAGACATGGTGGTAAAGCAGGAAGGGGGATAGGTCCAGTTGCCAGATTCAGAAGTGTCCGGGCCTGGAGGGTGAAAGCCCAGGTAGGTAGAACTGGCCTGGTTCTGGTGTAGAGAAGGGGGCCAGATTCACAGTGTCCAGGCCCTGAAAGTCAAGATGGAAGAATGACCAGAAGAAGGACAGTGTCCAGAACCAGGAAGCTTTGAAAGAAATTTGGTGTGGAATTGAATTGTGAAGTCATAAAAATCTGTGGCTGTAAAACATATTCTTTGTGTCATAAATAAATTTTCCAATGAGCAATCAACAAGTTAAACTGTTGTAGCCTCCATCATTCCTGGGGGGATTCAGGGGCAAGGCTTTCAGAGGGGTTGCATATTTAATCATTTTGCTCTTAAAGATCCATTTCAAATAGATTTTTAGCCCCTGACCAGAATGTTCTGGGCAGTTGTTTATTTTCCTTCCAGTAGCTGTTGTAGCAGTCCACTTTTTCTTCAGTAACTGCTGAGTTAAACTCTGACATTTTCTGTAAATCTGTCTTTCACTGAGGTATCTGTTTTTTCTAAATAACAGGCCATAAGGCTTAGTGCCATCCATTTGCAAGAACAATTTAATAATTGCATTAGTGATCTGGAGGTAATGGTATCCTTTAAACATGTGTGTTCTCAGACCATTGTTCTGATTGGTGCATGTTTGTTGCAGACACTGAGAAAATCCTGGAAAGGTATTCCCAGGTCTCCATTACTGAGGGAATATGGATGACATGGTCCTATATTATGGAAGATAAGCCTGTACAGAAATCCTCCAGAATGAAATGCCTGTACGAGTGAACTGTGATCATTTTGGAGGAATGTTTTGCTACTAATTTTCAAGACACAGAAGGTGACAGAATGGTCACTGAAGCAGTTTGAAAGTACAGCAGCCTTAGACTCAATCAGGGTAGTTAACAAGAATCCAGTCTAGAAGGCTACGGGTGTTGGTAGCATGGCTGAGTCTTGTAAGTAGTGTGATAATTTGGGAGAGGTTTAAATGGGAAAGAGCATGTTTGTATCTGGAGGAGTCTCTTCCCAACCAGTTGAGTTTAAAATAATGAAGCAGGAATGTCTCAAGGTTGTACCTACTGTTAGTATAATAAAGTTCAGCTATAAAGGAACTGATTTTATTCTGATTTTATTTTACATTGTTATTTGAAATGGTACCTGATTATAGTATTTAAGATACTATCAGCCCCTCTTCCAATTAGTTGAAAATCACCAAAGGCAGGTTGTGTGAATTTTCTTAGTGCCCCTTTATTTATTAAAATTATACTGAAGTACTGTCTGTATAGTTAATGTATTATTTTATATCTGAGAAATGAGTTACTCAGTTTATAGCAGTATTCATTTATAAGCAGCTAGATAATGCTTTAATAAAAAATAGTATTTTATCAACAAAGATTAGAAAAGAATTATATATTTTCATTAAAATTCATACACAAACATTTCAAAGGTTTTCCTGACTGCTTCACAGTTTAAAGTCTTTTTTGCAATGCAACTGTTATTGTGTGTCCCAAAGAGGACTTTAAACGTTTAAATGCTTTTGTTTTAGCAGGGTACTTTGCATTCTTTGTGCATGAAACCTATAAAATGGAACCTGATAGTCAACATTTGTTTCCCCTGTGCAATGAGATCTGTTTCTGAATTTCTAAGGCTTTTCTTCCACAGGAGACTAAACAGAACTCTGATACTGCATTTGCAAAGGCATTTCTCAGAAATGTTACCATTGACAGCTAAAATATAATTGAGTACAGTACACACTCAGCACTCTTATTAAATTCTTCCCATTTACATCTTTTACACAAGCTGTTGTTAAGGAAGCCAGTTCTGAACTGAAGCTCTGTGGAAGCGCAAATAACAGCACATTTGATACCAGCAAAGCAGGTCCAAATTGACTTGGCTTCACTTCAGAATTGCATCACTTTGATGTTATAACTTTTTCAGGATCACACACTGAGCTCCTGCAGCCGTGACCTGCAGTGACAAATCAGTGAAGGTGGAGACTGGGAACTCCCTGCACTGTGCAGTACTTGCTGCTACCTTCAGCTGTTTGTCAGTGGAGAGGGATGTGCCTACTGAGACATCTTCATTTCTTGGCCAAATGTTATAGCAGAAAAACTTATACATTGTTAGAGGATCCTGCTTTGGTTGGTCAAGATCCTCAGTGCCATCCTCCTTAAGACAATCAGGTAGGCTAAAATGTATTAATATTTTTTAAAACTATGATTTATTAACATTACCAAAAGTGTGATGTGCATGGCTGTGTGGCATTTGAATACCTCCACAATCCCCTCCTAACCAGGGAGCAAGAGTTCCTTATTCAGATTAAACTACAGAGATTCTCAACCTTCACATTTACACTTGGCTATGACAGATATCCACCCTATTGTCCTCAATTTTGAAAGCACAAAGATTTTTGCAGAATGTCAGGTTTTGTGGCACCTTATATCATTACATTTTGCCTTGTTTGCAGTTTTACTTGGTACCAAATGAAGGTAATTTCTACAGACTTACATCCAGTTTTCATCTCTATGTTCTAGTGTTTTTGAGTGCCTGTTTTTTTCTCACATGTCCTCAATGTTGTATAGCTCATGAGACCATCCTGGTGAATGTGATAAAGCCAGAAAAATAAAAAGATTTCTCCACAGTCCCCATAGGCAGTTCCCCAGTAGGCAGGATGTTTGTGGGCCTGAGGGCCTTCTCGTTTCCTGATTACATAATCTTTGTGGTGGGTGAGTTTCAGTGGTGTCCCTATTGTGGAGGAGGAGGAGGAAAGAGGTGGGAGGGTGGTGAACCAACATTCATAACCATTCATCTGTTCCTCCCCTACCTGGCTGGCCAAGTCACTGTGGGTGATACCAGAGGCTAAATCCAGCTCCCCAAGGCAACCCTCCACTTATTCAGGAAGACAGGATGTCAAACTAGTATGACAAGGAAAGGTAGGTGAACAGGGCTGAAAAACAATACTTCTTAACCTATCAATAACTCTTGGATTGTGAAAGTAAAACACATTGGTGGGCTAAAATGGCCACAGCCATATGTTTATTGAAGCAACAAGTTAGCAGTGTTACGTAAAGTGGGTTCTGTATAATGTGAGCAAATGGATAGAAGGCCCAGGTAAAAAGGGTGCAGGAACAAGACTGCCCATCAGCAAGGTGAAGGTCCAAAAGGGCAATGTGCCCAATGTTGGCAGAAAGCCAACCCTGTAAAGTACAGCATGGCTCACAACTCCACAGTGGGGCACATGGGGAGCAGAAGGTAAAGAGGAATCACCCACAACGCCTAATAAAGTCCCGGTATACCACTCTTGAGCTGCACCCACATTATGGTGCCTTGTTCCCATGCCTTCTTAACGGTATACACACAAAGTGCACATAGACAGGATCTCCTCTTGCCAAAGTCAGCCACCGCCTGGCTGGGCTTTACCAGAAGATGAACCAGTAATATGAACAAATGAACATTTGTCAGAGCCAGCAGAATAAGGCCATTAGGTCTGTCTAGTCTGCTAGTATTGCATGATCTTCAGCATAAGCTACTGATCCTGCCTCCCTCCCCAATCCACCCTTCCCCTGTATCCACCCCTATATTAACCCTTTACTTCCCCTTAACTCTATCCCAGCCCCTCTTGAAGGTGCCTACCATTTTCAATGAAACCATCTCCTCCAGAAGTACATTCCAACCTGCTACCACCCTCTCCTTGAAGAAGTGTCTCTTAGCCTCTCTCCTAAACCTCCCCCACTCCAATTTGAGACTGTGTCCACTTGTGTTTCAGTTCCCACTAAGCTTGAAGAGACCCTCCTTGTCCACCCTATTTGTTCCTTTCAAATACTTGAAGGTCTCAATCATGTCCACTCTCTCCCTCCTCTCCTCCAAAGAGTACATGTTCAGGGCACCCAACCTCTCCTCATACATTCTACCCTGCTGACAGATGATCATCTTCATTGTCCTCTTTTGGACTGTCTACAGCAGGTTTATGTCCTTTTTAAGGTATAGGCTCAGCCAAACCACACTGCACTCAAGATGCAGCCTCACTAATGACCCATACCAGGGCAGTATTACCTCCTTTTGCCTCATGCTGATCCCCATGAAAATACAGCCCAACATTTTATTTGCCTTTTCTGCTGCTTTCCTAGATTGTGTGGACTGTTTCAGGTCACTAGTGATCATAACTTCCAGGTCCTTCTCCTCCTCTGATGCAGATACTAGGATCATTCCTAGGCTGTACTCAGTCCTTGGGTTGTTGGCTCCAGTGTACACAGCTGTGCATTTCATTGCACTGAAGACAGGCTGCCAGGTCCATTACCACCTCTATAGCTTTTCCCAGAACCTCCTTTAGGTCTTGTATCCCTTCTGCTGTGTCCACCCTCCCACAGAACTTGGTGTCATCTGCAAATAGGCAAATTTTGCCCTTAAGTCGATCCCCCATATTGTTGAGGAAGACATTGAACAACCCTGATCTGAGCACTGAACCCTGTGAGACCTCACAGGAGACATTCCTGGTGCTGTATAGCTCATCTCCTACCACCATGCTCTGGGTCCTGTCCCCAGCCAGTTTTTATACCCACCCTGTCAACTTCTCACCATCTTCTCACCAACTTCTAGATCTGCCAACTTCCTGATCAACCTCTTGTGGGGTACATAGTCAGAGGCTTTGCTGAAGGCCAGGAAAAGGATGACCACTGCTTCACTCCTGTCCACTGTTTTAGTGACCAAGTCAAAGAAGTCAATCAGATTTGTTTGACATGACCTTCCTCCTATAAACCCATGTTGCCTCTCATCCTGGAGCCAATTCTCATCCAGATACTCCATTAATCTTTCCTTAAGTATGGTCTCCACGAGCTTGTACATGACTGAGGTCAAAGTGACTGGTCTGTAATTCCCTGGGTCATCCTTAGGACTGCTTTTATATAAGGGCACTGCATCTGCTATTCTTCAGTCCTGCAGTACCATGTCCAATGCCAGTGAACTACTGAATTGGCCAGCCAAGGGATCTACAAGCTCTTCCACCAGCTCACTCAGTACCTTGGGTTTGTGTCATCTGGGCCTGGGGATTTACCTACCCTCAGTGCTAGCAACCATGTCTTCACCCTATCCACCTCTATCAAAACATGTTTGCTCTCATTCCCCCTAATGGCATTTGTCCATCTCTCTCTTTTTCCCTCTCCTTGGTGAAGAAGGATCACAAGTAATCATTCAGTACCTCTGCTTTGGTCCTATTCTCCCCCATCCACCTATCCCCTTTCCTGAGCCTAACAATCCCATCTTTCTTGTCCTTTTCTCACTAACATAGTGAAAAAGGCCTTTACCTTTTTTAATTCCAACAGCTAGCTGCAGTTCCTTCTGAGCTTTAGCCCTCTGGACTACATTAGCTTCTATGCTAGCTGTCTTCAGGCATGCATTATTGATGTAGAAGGGAGTTTTGAGCTGTCTTGCTGAGTGTGAACCCAGGCAGGCCCTAACCAACAATGAAGTCATGGTCTTCCTTCCTTGGGGTCTCTCGGCCTGTAGAATTGGATGGCAATAGGAGGCATTAACTCATAGACAGTGTCATCAGAAAACAGACCATGACTCAGCCATTCCCAGCCTCAGTACTGGTTGTCCCTACCTCAGCTAAGATTAAACCATACAGAGATTCCCAACATTCCACTAGTCATGTTTCCCTCAGCATGTCACATCATATAAGGCTCTAATGCTGTTCATAAGGCTAAACAAAACAAAGTGTTTCCTATCCCAGATAAGTGAACCCCATGCTTAAGATACAATCCTGGTGTAGCTCCATTTATATAATTTTGCTTATTCCTCCCCCTAAGTTCTATCACAAATGCTTCAGTTTCTCTTTTCACTTTCTTCCAGGTCCTATCCATATCTTTCTGGTTCTCAGCCTGATGCTACACTTTCTGTAACACAATATGCGATCACAGCAATGTTGCATTCAGCATGTGTTATTGAATTGTTCTGAAGTGATTCTGAAGTGTTGCCTCTGCCTCTGGAAGCTGTGAGGAAGTACTCCACAGCAAGAATGGTGGATTCCTAGAATACCCTACCAGTGGAGGTGGTGTGGAAAAACAGTGGTCGGGTTCAAGAATGCATAGGATGATACAACCCTGGTGTAGCTCCAATGATTTAATTTTGCTTATTCCTCCCTCCAAGTTCTAGCATAAATGCTTCAGTTTCCCCTTTAATTTTCTTCCAGGTACTATCCATATCTTTTTGGTTATGAGCATGATGCCAGACCTTCCGTAATATGATATGTGACTAGGGCAATGATGTATTTGACATGATTATTGAATTATTCTGAAGTGATTCTGAAGTGTCGCCTCTGTAGATTACTGGTAAGACCCCACCTAGAATACTGTCCAGTTCTGGAGACTGCAACTCTGGAAGGACATAAATAGAGTGGAGGCAGTCCAGAGGAGGGCAACTAAAATGTTGCAGGGTCTGCATCAAAAGTCCAACAAGGAGAGACTAAAGGAACTCAATATGTACACCCCAGAACAATTGACAATGAGGGGTATATGATAGAGACCTTTAAATACCTCACTGTGGTAAATAAGGTACAGGAAGAAAGTATTTTTCAGGAAAAAGGTGCTTAACAACAAGGAAATCATATGAAGCTGGGGGGAGGGATTCAGATAACATGTGAGGAAGTACTTCACAGAAAGTGCAGTACATTCCTGGAACACCCTACCAAAGGAGGCAGTGGGGGGGAATGGTGGAATTCAAGAATGCATAGGATAGGCATAATGAAGTCTTAGTGGAAAGGTGTGCAGAGGGAGAAAGCCAGAGATCAAGTAGGTTCTGCTGTAATACTGTATATGGAGAAAAATGAGCAGACTGGGTGGGTCAATAGTCCTTATCGGCCAACAGATTCTATGTTTCTTAATTTTGTGAGGCAGTGCCATGGACTTCATGGTCCCAAGGTTGTTCCCTCTCAGGTAGGGTTGGAACAATTAATAAATTCCACTTTGCAAAATCTCATGACATTTCACAAACTGTTTGAATTTTTGTGAAATTTCCAAAATTCTATTTTGGACATTATTCAGTCACTCATGCAGCTAGAGACCTGAAAATAAGCATGCATACTTGTTTAAGACACCCTCAGAGATTGACACATTTATGATACAGTATTTTGAGAAGCAGGTACAGTATGAACTTATAGAAACTTGAAGTTTGACAATTTTATTTTGTAAACTTTTCCAACAATTGTACTCTGTTAACATTTTGGCTACCTTTTGAGCTAGATACCTGAAAATGTGCATGTATAACCTTCATGGAACAGTCTTACAGAAATTTTAAATGTGAAGAGATGTAGTACAGAAATATATAAATACTAGTTAGAGTGCTGTTATCCCACATCAGCAAGAACCTAAAAATATGTGATCAATCTTTCATCAATACAACTTAGTGAAGTTGAAGAGGAAGTGCTCACTAAAGGGCCTAGTTCTGTGCTTTCTGCCAGAATCAATACATTTTAAATATATTTGGACCTGCAGAAGTTTATACACATTTAGAGCCTCAAGAGCTCCTTCTCAAGTTAATATCATGTGTCAGCACCCATCAATAGATAACAAATGGGACAAATACTCTTACTGATACCAAAGAAGTGACCACTTTGATGGACACAGCAGAAAAATGATCCACGTTTTGCCCCCCCCAAAGAACAGTACAGTCCTTACTTTCGACAAGGCATGTGAATTTGATATAACTGGACCACGTGACAGCTTTAACAATCTATCATCTAAGAAAATAACTATTCAGTAATGCTACCCTTATAATCAAACCAACAGATAAAGTTGGCAGTGTGGTCAGGATAGACATTGAGACATATACACATACATACACACACACACATTTATATATATATATAAAGTAAATAGACAGTTGGGGGACCAAACATGTACAAGAGGCTTTCATATGATCCCACAAATGATTTGAAGAAATGAGGGGGTACATTTATACAGAGATCCTACATGAATGGATCTATTGATGAAAAATGAAAAGAATTTATGTCAGTGGACCATCCGCTCAACTGGTTATTTGCATGCAGCCAAAGGTACACAAGAATTGATGACAAGGGCAGCCTTACAGAACCAATGTCACAATACAAAGACTGCCATATCAAGCCCATTGTGGGAAGCCTGAGATCTTATATCCAGGTTGCAGGGGACAGCTTCATTATCTTGAGTGATAGCCACATTTGGGGTGAAAGATTACTTGTTACCCTTGGTGTAGAATCACTTTATACCAACATTCCCCACAATGTTGACTTATTGGCACTTGAACATCTTCTTTAAAAGAGGCCTAATCCAAATAATCTTCACACAGGTATGTTGGATGAAAATGGCAAAATATGCTTTGGGGTGCAAGGCATACAATTTCAGAAGATAGTTTTGTATCCAACAGAGTAGGATGGCAATTGGGGCAACTTTTGTCCCTATTATGCCAGCTTGGCAATGAGTATGTGGGAGAAAACTAACATATACTCTGACATCATTCCATTTCTTGACAAAATTGAGTTATGGAAGTGGTACATAGATGATTGTATCATGGTGTGGCAGGGATCTGCTGAGCAACTTATGGAATTCAAAACATATCTTTAATTCACAGAACCAGGTTTTAGATTTATGATCAGTTCATATGTAACAGAGATTATCTTACTAGATCTTACTATCAGGAAGGAGGCGCATGGTATAGTAAGTACCTCCCTCTCTAGAAAGCTTACTGATCATAATACTGTGTTGCAAGCTAGGAGCTGTCACCCCCAGCACACCACCACTAACTACCCAAAGGCCAACTAATGAGGATAACAAGGAATTGCAGAAAGCAGGAATATTATTAGAAGGAGGCAGAGCTCATGAAAAATCATTTCCATGAGAGAAGGTTGATGACAGGCTCATTAGGAAAGTATGTAGGGATGTTAATGACAATTGAAAAGAAAGACTGTTGATACCTAGAGAGGGAGAGAGAGAGAGAGAGAGAGCGGGAGAGAGAGAGAAAGAATGATGGGCATAATCAGCTGAAATGTGTTACTACATATTCTATTGGTGCCAAAAATAGTGGAATACATCATTCTAAAAAAATTGGTATATCCTTAAGGCACAACCCAAAATTGAAAGACTTTGTGGACAGCCCCCCATAGAATTGTGTAACAAAGGGCCATAAATCTAATGGATACTCTTGTACATAGTGCACAAGCTGTACCAAGTAGAAATACAATGTGATTACCCCAAACCACCACCTGACACTTGAAAATATAGCAGATGTAAGTATCATCCTGTTATGGTTACCACTACCTCTTTCTTAAATCTCAAGTATGGAGATATAGTAGCAATTAAAGATTGTATTAATTGTGATATGACCAACACAGTCTATCTGCTACCTGTCCTTGTTGGGCATACTATGTTGGCTGGACAAAAAGAAAATTCAAAGGTAGAGAACATGAGGGTCATTACATCAGGAAATAATATGTCAGCATGGGCAACTCATGTGGAGAGAACTGGGACAATGGGTGAACATGCACCTATATTTATAGGTATAGAGAAGGTTAGTCTGGGACCTAAAGGAGGGGATATGAAAGTAAATAGGCACTTAGGGAGGCATTTTGGATATACCAGTTTGAGACAGTCACCTGGCCAGGTTTGAATTATCAGGTAGTGTTAGCACCTTTACTGTGAACTTGTCTAGTATTAATGCATACTGTGTCCTCTGTTTATATTTCACATATAAACCCCTGCATAGGATATGGACTACTGAGTAATGAATTTAAGAGATATTTTCTTCTTCGAGATCTTTATTTAAATAAGGACTGTCTAATGTTATAAACTAATAATATCAGTATTTTGAAACAGTGATCTAATTAACTCGTACATTTTAAAAATTTTTTGCACTTTTGTGGTGGTCACCTTTAGCTCATTAAACATTGCTTTTGCAGTGTGCCTTTAAATATCTGCTATACAAGATGCACACAGTAGGGGGCCACACACCTTGACAAAGCAGCAGAAGTGGTAGGAGCAAAACGTTGGGTCTCCAGTGGAACCTCTCATGTGGAGACTGACTGACACTCTGTTTTGATTGTAATTATCATAAGGATTAAAATAAAATAATAGTTGTTGGACACACTACGAAAGACCTTTGGTGTGGCATTTGGCAGAAGAACTAAGTACTGATTGTGATTGGTTGACCATCCATGGCACTCAGAGCATTACCTCATGGCTTTTAGCCCATCTGATGAGCTAGTGATGCACATGACTCTAGGATCAAAGACACCCTGTTCTCCAGTTCAAATGGTGCATCTGATCAGGCAACAAGCACACCAGGATCCCTGTTTTTCTCCACGCAGAAAGGTAGGCCTCTGATTATATTTTCTACAAGGATTATGGCTTAGAGTAGGAAATCTAGGTGCTGCATGGCTGTTCCAGAATAAAATGCAGCACATTGTCTCCTCAAAGTAGAAACAGCCAGCTGGGTGGCTTTAAGTTTGTTTAAGTTTACTCAAGTTTCAGTTTATTTAAGTTACTTAGCTTCTATTACTGTCGTATAAACATGAGAGAATAAGAGTTTTCCAGACCGCTTAGCACTGGAAGCAAGTAGTGGTATCGCTGATCCTGATTGATTGTTTAGGATTCTAGATAGTTTCTACCATGTGTTCATACTGCATAACATTATTAAATCTGCTTGCTATCACTAAGAGGGGATCATCCCTATAGGCGCCTAACTGTGTTTTTAGTGTTAAGAAAGAGAGAGACCCAGCAGTGGGCTTTTCACTCTGCAGATGGCTGTTTGGTGTTTGAATTCATGCCACACTAGGTGCGCATCCTGGAGCTCCCCTGAACCCTCTCTTAGCATCGCAAGGTAGCGCAGGGAGAAGGCGTCCATCTATGGCCTACCCCCTCACCTCTCCTCCCCTACTCGCTCTGTAGGCATCCACAAGGCGCTCCACACCGTGAAGGGCCTCCTCCGTGGTTGCAACACCATTTGCTCTCACTCGGAGAGCGTGCCTCCCGTAGGCCTCTGGCCTACATGCATGCTCCATGGAGCCTCGCTCCTCCCTCTGCCTCATGTTCAGCTCCTTTTTCCTTTGCCCCTGTTTTCATGGGGGCTAGTGTCGGAAAGGCGAATCTCACAGGTGCATCTCAAGTGCTGCTCGCCTCCCAACCCCACGAGTGCCTAATGCCCACAGTAGCCTCAAACAACCATTCTAGGGGTCAGGCAGCCCTGCAGCCTACAATTTTGTCTCTGCCATGCCACTATAGAGCTCATCCCTCACCAGTGATCTGCCTATTCCAGCCATTGGCCCCATAGATCGTAGGTCATCTCTCTGGTAGTCCCCATGAGTGTACAGTCAAGAGGGCTGAGGGAATCACTCTCTTTCCATCTGCGCTTCAGGTTAGTGCCCAGGCCTTGGCCCCTGCATCTTGACCACATTATCAACAGCCTCAGGGGGATCAAGGGCCTAAGCTCTCCCGGGCCATCCACTCTCACCCAGGGCCTAAGCCCCTCAGATTCCATAACTTTTCAGGTCCTGCAAAGGGATCCCCTTCACAACAAGGGGACAGAGCAAATTTAAACATACCGGGGGTCGAGAACTAGCTAACAGAGGGAACCAAGCCCAGTTGAGCCCACTCGAGCCTATAGTTTCCTCGGGTATATAGAAGGGTGCCTCCATAGCGACCTGTATATACAGGCCACAATTCAAGAGATCCTTCCCCACCCCCTTTCTTTGTACACACAGGTCCCTCCATAGCGACCTTTGATGTAGAGGCGTGATCCTGCACCACCCAGTTTCACCGGGTCCCTCTCACAGTGACCCAATATGTTTGTCACCATTCTGGAGGTCCCTCCTACAGTGACCGCCGGGTTGGTGTGCCTATCCATGAGGGGTCCCTCCACAGTGACCCCACATGCAGTTATTACCATCAAGGGATGGCACAGGCTGTTCTGGCAGCTAAAGGCAGCGTTCAATCTGCTTGCGAACACAAATATATAAGGAGGCCCAATGGCCTAATAAAAGTACCTTGCACTAGCCCTAACTATATGCTTGCCTTCTTCTTTCTCCACCAGATGGTAAAGGCCAAGAAGTGCTCCTCTTGCAATGCTGCTCTCCTACCCCACACCCCGGGCCCCCTTTGCTCCGTCTGTCTTCATGACAATGATGATTTACCAATGGAGCAAACTCCTGTCATAGGTCCCAGCAATCCAGGACCCAGCAGCCCCACTTGGATGGATTCTGGTACCCTCCTGATACAGAATCAACAGGCCACAGTTGCCATGAGGGAGAGCCAACAGAATTTCATGCTGAAGATAATGGAGAAACTCAAATCCCTTACGCAGCATAGAACAGCAGCACCGCTTCTGGAGCCAGACAATGCAGGGGGGTCCTCTGAGGAATGTCCAGACACCAAAGAACCAGTACCAGAAAATCTTTGGCCGGATTCTGCTGAAGACATGGAGATCCCAGAAGAAGAGGATGGAGTGGATACCAACGAGGAGGACATGGAACCACAAGCCTTGCCATCCCTCACTTCAAAACTGTGTTCCTTCAACATGGTCCCAGGCCTCATGAAAATTGTCAAGGCCACCATGGGGTTCGACATCGAGGAGGGAAAACTGGAGTCAAAATTAGATCCCATGATCCAACAAAAGGCGACTACCTCTGAGACCTTCCCCGTATGCCCAGCAATCGAGGACATCTTCAACAGAGAGTGGCAATCCATAGAACCGAGCAGAATGTCAAACAAGAGAAACTTGGACAGGATGTATCTGGTCCAAGAGGACAAGGCCAGTATCTGGTGCAAAGCCCCAACCATTGACCCTCAGGTGGCGGAGATCAGTAAGAAAACCATCTTACCCTGTGGAACCATAGCATTAAAAGATCCAACGGATAAGAAAGTCGAGGACATGCTAAAGAGGGCCTTTCGAGATCGAGGGAACTGCCGCCAAAGCTTCCACAATGGCTATATACACAGCACGTGCACAAATACGCTGGCTCGAGGAGCTCTTAGAGCAAGCAAACCCTAAGTCCAGAGAGGCAGAACTTTTAGAGTGCACACTCGATGCTGCAAAATACCTGGCGGACTTGGTTGTGGACACCCTTCGGCTGCATGCCAGGGCCACAGCCATCACCAACCATGCCAGGAGAGCATTGTGGCTCAAGTTATGGGATGCAGACAATGAATCAAAGACATTACTACAAAATTTACCCATGAAGGGAAAGCATGTTTTTGGGAAAGGACTACAGGAATTCCTGAAACAAAAAGAGGAGGGAAGAGACCTGCTTAAGAACAAGGCTAAGTACACCTACCTCCCTTCAGCAAGGCAGAGGTTTTGGGGGGGAAACAGGTCATACCAACCTCGTAGAGACACACATTCCCAGAACAGTCCTTTTCGAGGCAGAGGAACATACACCGTCACCGCAGTTCCTTTTCACATTCTTACCACAAATCCTCCTTTAGAGCCCGTGGCCCAAAATTTGGGGAAGAGGTGGGGGACTTACAGGAAACAGCAATGACTACCTTCTCAAGCCTGCTAGGACAGGGGTCATACCCCGTGGGACAAAAACTGTCACTGTTCAGGCGCCAGTGGCTCAACACAACCTCAGACAGATGGGTCCTACAGGTGGTGTCAAGAGGGTACTCTATAGAGCTGTCCCACTCTCCAGTCACACACAGGTTCCTAAGTTCCCCCATCACCAAAAGAAAGGCGACCCCACATCAGGTCCAACACATCCTGTTGGAGTTGCTAGAAAACAGCTATCCAGCCCATTCTCACATACGAGCAGAAACTAGGGGTGTACTCAATTTTTTTCCTTGTGCCCAAGAAATCAGGAGAACTCCACCCCATCTTGGACCTGAAACACCTCAACAAACACATGGTGTGCCACAGGCTCAAAATGGAAACCATAAGGTCAACCCTACGCAGCGTCCGGGTAGGTGATTACCTCACGTCCATAGACTTGAAGGAGCATACCTCCACATTCTATCATACCAAACACACCAGTACCTCCGTTCCACATCTTGGGCCACCACTACCAGTATCAAGCCTTGCCTTCGGACTCACCTCGGTGCCAAGGGTGTTCACCAAGGTGTCCATCATCCTAGTAGCCAGACTTCAGGAACAGGGTCTGGATATCATACCTACTTGGACTTTTCCAGCACCACACAGTGACTCATGTATTGTCATAACTGCATTGCCACATGCACTGCCAACTCTGTGTTATGTACACTGTCCGACCACACAGTGCCACTTGCACAGTCACCAGCTTGCTGTTCTATGTACAATGCCACCACTTGCTGTGCCACAAGCACTGCTGATTCTACACTGAGCCATTTGAACTGCTATCAATATTTGGTGCCATGTGCACTTCTGACTTCACTGGAACTGTGCCTGTTGTTGACCATTGCTGTGCCCTTGCTCGTGGACCCTGGGATGGAGGCAGGGGCATCTGTGGTATCAGTTATTTTCATCCACTCACCCTTGAGGCCCAAGTGATCGATACATGCCCTGTAGGTCAGGCAGTATCCATGGACAGCAGAATTAGGCATATTATGTTAAAATTATTGAATCAAATGAAGGCCTACACTTTACAGCTAGTCCCTGACCAGTTCACAATGACACCCAGTTTTAAAGCTGGAAGGTCATGTATCATTCCAATGTCATATCAGAGCCAGTGACCATGTTTGGGTTTTCAACTAGGGATCACTGGGCTTGAGTATGGAATATCTATGTTCTCCTGTAACTCTTGTACTTCTCTAGAACTCTGTCTATACTCTTGTTTTTCTTTTTTCATAATAAGAATTCTTTTTTCCCTTTATTTCTACAGGTCTCAGAGGACATTGACGCTGGTCAGCATTGTTTATGTTTGACATTCCCTGTTGGTCCCATTTTGTTCTTGAAGCACCGTGGATCTTTTGTGATCCCATATATATTCTTTTTTTACAGGTATGATTGGACATCAGTCCAAGACACCCATCCCAGGCTCCCAGGACCTGGGTAAGAGATCTCATATCTCTGCTAGTTAGGCATGCTGTAATGATGCAGTTTAAACTACACCTTGCCTGTCTCCTGTACCCTTTGCATTGCCTATGCCCATGACCCACATATCATGTTAATGCATTTGCAGTGGAACATCCAGAATCAAAATGCCAGAACCAGCAGGAATGCTACCAGCAGATTACAGGTCTGTTCAGGTTCTGACATAGCATTTCCTATCCATGCAGGAAGAATTGTTTTAAACTAAAACAGATCTGTTAATTTAAAGGGTTTTTTCTTTACAGTGCCAACAAAAAATGTATGGGGACAGCCCTGATTAAGTTATTAAGGATGTTAACCCGCCTCCTCCCAGGTTTAGCTCACTTTCCAAGGTTCAGAAGGTCTGGCATTTCTCAGTGATAAAGGCCAACAGAAGCTGATTTTTCATCATGGTGCAGAGGTAGCCCTTTGAGGAAAAACATTGACTGGGTAGTAAGCAAGCTTTCTCTATGATCCTTGTGAAGAACAGGATGGTATAATGCTAGGAGGCTGAGACACCTACTGGAAGAGGTGCTGTGTGTTGCTCCAGGTGCACTGAGGTGATCTGAGTAGGGTAACATGCTGATAGGGACCCCCTTTTTATGCTTGAATGCTGCCTCTGAGATGGTTTGCAGGCTATGGGCCAACCCAGGGTTGGCACCTGGAGTCCAGAGCAACAACACAGATTTTGTCCAGCAGGAAAGAGGTTGGCCTTTAGGAGCAGGATAGGGAAGAGTAGAGCTATTGCTGGCATGAGGGGGCAGATTAAGTAACATCATGGAGAACAGACTCTGCCTGAAGTATGCCAGATGCATTGGGAGGCTGAGGGCAAGTGCAGCAAGACAGTGGAGGTATTGTGAGTGAAATATAGGCTGCTGCTGTATCTCTGACTGTAGGAAAATACAGTGGAAATGCAAGTGACTTTATTGCAACAGTTGGGCAAGGAATGCACACAATTAGTATAATTATTATATTTAATATTATCCTGGTGTCTATACACAAATGCTTTCACTTTTCAAACAGGGAGCTCCATATGTGGACCTGAGGGAGGGAGGGAGGTAAGCAAGCAGGTGTCTCGTGGACTTTATCTAGGATTCACAACCCACACATTAGCTTGTGCCACCTGCAGGACTACACAACAAGAGGGAAAAAAAAGCAGGATTGCAATTCAACCAGTCCATGTAGGAGCTTACAACACATGTGATGCTACAGCTATGTAACTCTTCTGGTTCTTATTGCCATCCACATCATAGCACCACACTCAATATACTTGCACCTGGAATAACTGGGGCATTGTCATTCTAGTCTTCTTTCTAGCTCTGTGTAATCTGCCATGTAGCAGGGTACATTACAATAATAGCTTTTAAAAATTATGCTCTGATCTCACTGCTCATGCATGCTGTTTATTTGCAGCTGAGTATGTGCATGTGGTTAGTGGGTGTGGCAGCAAGCATAGGATTGGTGGGTGTGACAGCATGCATGGGATAAAGATTCATAAGTTGTGATAGCAGGCATGGTATTATGTGGTCAGTTGGTATGTCAGCATGCATGGGTGGTATGGAGTTGTGAGATGTGATAGCATGCATTGTGGTATAGGTCAATGAATTTGACAGGGTGTATGGGCAGGGCTGTAGTGGGACTGAAAAGTAGGTTGGGCAGACATTCCAAAATTCCCAACAAGAAGCCGAGGGTCTGGGGTCTGCCAGGCCCCAGAGCTTTGGATCTTTAGATGATCTGTGGTGAGTTTTGGGGCTATTGAAGATAAAATACTCTTTTTACAGTTTACCTACCTCTCTCTCAGGATTTTTTTTTTTACCAAAGTCACGAGTGTGGGGAGACTACTGTTGATTCGAAAGACTGTAGCTGCAACCATAGTGATCAACTGGCTGACCAAAAAATGCCATCAACCACTTACCCCATAGTCATCATTGAATTGTACTGTGAAGGATTTTTAATATAAAGGCTGGGGGTCTGGGGATTTAGATGCTCTGTGTTGAGTTTTGGGGGCTATTATTAAAGTTAAAACGCACTTTATTTACAGTTTACCTACTCCTGACTCCAGGAGAAAAAAATATTTTTCCATCTGGAGTCATGGGTGTGAGACTGGGAGACTATAGGTGGTCATAAAGTCAGCAGCTGCAACCGTAGTGGTCAACTGGCTGATCAGCAATGCCATCATCCACCTACCCCATAGTCATTATTGTAATATGCTGTGCAAGATTTTTATATACAGATCTGGTGGTCTCGGGGGGGAGGTGCAGAAGCTCTGGGGATTTACATGCGCCGTGGTGAGTCTTTAGGCTTTTATTAAAGGCAAAGCCCACTCATTACATTTTCCTAACCCCATGACTCCAGGTAAAGAAATATTCCCCAAAATAATCACAGAATATTAATGAAGAGAGCAACTATTACTCAAAGTGAAACTAGCTACTGGTGTACCACAAAAGTAGGAAAGTGATATCGCCCAACTGAGAACATTATTGGTGGGTGTTGTAGGAATCAATATCTTCTGCAGAAGAGGAGAAGATACAAATCATGGGATGACACAGCTAGGATCAACATGTGAATACAGATCTTTCTGTACTAATCATTAAATATGACACTAGGCATTCAGACGACATAGTGGAATGCAAGCGGGTCTTGATTATCTTCATTTTAGAGAAGCAGCGTTCTCATCTGGTTGAACCAACTGGTAAAGTCACTAGAATTTTGTATATTTCATACATGTTTGGGAAAGCCAAATGTAGTCCAGAACTGCCAAGGAGTTGCAGAACTGACAGGTAGGAAGGACGAGTTAACACTGGACAATCATGGTCTCAATGTATCTTGGCACCCCTGAATGCACACTTTGATAGCTTTGGGTAAGTGCTGACAAAATTCACATACTCTTTTTGGAGTTCTTCTTTACTGAAACCATATCTGACAGCAATAATGTTAAAAGCATCCTTAGGAAGTTCTCATCCTGTTCTGAGATGGTTTCAGCAAAGCAAATTCAGACAAGATTTGTGGGTGCGATGAAAATTGTTCATTCATGCAATTTACAGACACATAAAGGGTAAACAAGAAGGTGTTGACTCTATACCATTCCTTTGCACTGGTAATAGTTTCATCATGAGTCATTTCATCATCCATTATTTTCTTCCTGTGGACTCTAACTCAGGAAACTGCACATCCTCAAGGTCATGCTGTTCATAGAAGGTAATAATGATTGATAAAGTTCTTCATATACACCTGCCTTATTTCCTAGTTCCATCAGCTGAGACTGGCAAGTCTCCACAAGTTCAGTGCTTGAAGAAGATTGTTGTTTTCTGACTGAAGATATTTAGATGCAGGATCTGTGATGTCAAAAATCT
This sequence comes from Neoceratodus forsteri, assembly GCA_016271365.2. NCBI lineage: Eukaryota > Metazoa > Chordata > Ceratodontiformes > Ceratodontidae > Neoceratodus > Neoceratodus forsteri. Next base: position 565,067,732 of record CM057458.1, read on the forward strand.
TCCTGATCAAATGACAGTAATGACAGTCTCTAATGAAGCAAGGGTTTTCAAAGTCCCTCTGCTTCACAAACAGATTTCGTAGCTGTGCATTGCATCCTGGCATTCCTCAGGGCATCCGTAAAAGCACTCAAAGGTTTTTCTTCACATGCAAAGAACACATTAGTAAGAGCTTTTTGGTGAGACCACCAATTAGTTGTTGACACATGTTGTGGTTGGTGTACTGGTGATATGCCAGAGTGGGCTTACACCTCCACAAGAACATACGCTTTTGTGAGATGCAGTGAAGAAGTTGTAGATTTGTTCAAAAGGCCAAATAGTTGCTTAGCTGGCAAAGAGGCACCCAAGCCTGCATTATAACTAAATTCAGTGTATGGTCAAATGTCAAATGTAGATGCAGCTTAGATTTTCCTTTTCAAGTAATGCTCTGACTCTAGCATACTGAATTGACATGACTGTTGTAAGACTGACCAATAGCCTGTTGCAGGTCAACTCCCTCAGATGCCAGGGTATCCTTTAGAATTTTAAACAGGACTACAGCTGATGAGTCTTCCACATGTACCACTACAAGAAGGCACTCGACACATAGATCAGATCTGATATCCTTATTACAATCTATGCTTGGTCCTGATGGATAATATCAGTGGTGCAGTCCACTGAGATACTGAAATATCATGAATCTTGAATGTCAGTGACTACAGCTTGGAGTATTTCATCAGCGATATTCAAAATCAGCTTGTTTTGGGATTCCAGACTCAGAAAAGTAATTGTCGAACCTCGCCATCTGTGTGAATTCTCTGGATGTTTTGAGTTTTTTTCTTTAGTAACTTTCTCCATGTGATCCCCAAGTACCCTGTCATATTTGGAAAGCAAGGCAACCAGCTCCAGAAAATTGCCATAATTCAAAGTAACATCCCCATGTTCTCTGAGATTTTCCACATGACCACGAAAAGGCAAACCTTGCTTTGCTAGAAATAGGACAGTGTCAATCAGGCATTGCATCAGTTCTCGATTTTTAATCACATCATTCCTGGGATGAATTTCTTCCTTTCTAGCTTGTGCATTGAGTAATAAGTTAGTGGGCTGTTTTGTGGCATAATTAGCTGGTAACATTGAGGTGAGTGATGGACTGATAGTGGTCTTCTAGGAGCTGTTTCCTGTCCTTCCAGTATAAGAATCCATCTTTTGTAAAGCATGTGTGCTTATCCTTAGTATTCACATTTCTAAACAGGAAGCAAATGTGACAGAACACTGAATGAGTATTTGGTGAGTAGAAGAGACACTCTCACTTTACAGGAGCTCCAGCCTTACACCGCTTGAAATTTTTTATTTATTTATTTTAGTAGAAGACTTGGTTTGCTGGCCAAGGCACCTAGCTTCACCTGAGCTCTTCCTAAGACTGCTTGAAAGGCAGAGCAGAGAAACTTACCAGAGCAAGGGAGAAGGATTAAGACTTAGTTTGGCTAACAGATTTACTGTGTGGTGGTGTTTTTATTTTTTTACTTACAGGGATTGCTACTGTTTGTTGTTAACATTTCATTGCTTTATTTTTTCTCTGATTCAAATTGTTGTTGCTGGTATACCTTCTTCTGCATTATTACAAGGTGTGCCTACAGGTGTGCTAACAGATTACTGCTGTAATCTTCTGATTCAAATTGACTTTTGCAAAGTATATCTTCTGTTACTGCTTTATTTTTCTCTGGAGCAAAGTGTTTCTTACAGGGTATATCTTCTCTGAAATTACTGTATTACAGGTGGAGCTTACATTTTGTGACTTTTTTATCATTGGGCTAGCAAAATTACTGTTTGACACTGTGTTTTATTTTTCTTGTTTGTTGAAAAGGTTTGTTGTCTCAGAGGTGTTTCAGTCTCCTTCTCACATTGAAGGAGCTAATTGCTTTTCCTCCCACAGCTCTTCCAAAGGATTATGTGTGTATGTGAAGTGGAGCTGGCAAACTGTCAGTAATTTCCAACAGAAAGAAGGGTTAAAAGTCAGGTTAGTTGATATCTTGGAGGTAGAAGACTTGGTTTGCTGGCCAAGGCACCTAGCTTCACCTGAGCTCTTTCCTTCTAAGACTGCTGAAAGGCAGAGTAGAGAAACTTACCAGAGCAAGGGAGAAGGATTAAGACTTAGTTTAGCTAAGCAGATTTACTGTGTGGTGTGTTTTTTTTTTTTTACTCACAGGGATTGCTACTGTTTGTTGTTACATTTCATTGCTTTATTTTTTTCTCTGATTCAAATTGTTGTTGCTGGTATACCTTCTTCTGCATTATTACAAGGTGTACCTACAGGTGTGTGCTAACAGATTACTGCTGTAATCTTCTGATTCAAATTGACTTTGCAAGGTATATCTTCTGTTACTGCTTTATTTTTCTCTGGAGCAAAGTGTTTCTTACAGGGTATATCTTCTCTGAAATTATTACAGTGGTGCTTTACAGGTTTTACAGTTTTATCTAACATTAGGATAAGCTTTCAGGGTTACTGCATTTGTTGTTGACTGATTGTTTCTGCTCTTACCTCCTTGTTCTTTTCGTCCATTGGTTCTTCTTTTTAGGCGGGAAAGGGCCCAGCCACCACCCCATCCCCAACCACCCCACGCTACACTCCTTTTATAGGGTACCACAGTTGTGACATTTCCTGTGACAGAGCAGGAAGGCCGGATCAGTGGGGCCTCACAAAGTGATCTCATTTACAAGGCACTAGTAATTTAACTTGTTATAACAAGTTAAACAAAGCTACAATTAAACCATTACTTGCATTTTTTTTTCCTTCTAATTACTCTGACTAGGTTACAAACCCAGCAACTTATTTGTAATGGATTTCATTAACTGCAGGTACTGTGGAACAATTTTCAGAGGACAGTCTTACAGGATTTAGGACACTGTCCTACATGCTGGGCCTTTGGAGATCTTAGGTCTCAGCTCCGGGCAGCATGGGCAGAGATTGCCGCCTCAAATTTCATATTGAAGAGAAATACATTATAAGAACCACCCGCCATTTCCCCAGCATCCAACAGAAAACCTCGACAGCAGAGGGTAGTTGGTCCAGGAGGTTGGCAGGTGGTTAGGAGGAGCAATCAGGTGCCCCATCCCCTCTGCTCTCCAACACATTACCCAAAAACCATATAAACACTACAAACAGGTATCTGCCTCTATCTCTGAAATCAAATAAAGAGGCAGAAGACACTGCAGAGCAGGACACTGCAGCACAGGAGCTGGCACAACAATACTCACCCAAATCAGGAACCAAAACTAAACAAGCACAAAGAAACCAAAAACTTGAGTCATAGGAGACTCCATGATTCGGGAGTTGATACCCATCTCCACCTAGGGGTGATGGTCAGATGTCTCCCAGGTACATCAGCATGGAGATACACTGACCGCATTGCTAAAATTGTTCACAAAGCAGGAGAAACATTGATGTCCTAGTACACATAGGGACTAATGATCTCGCCAGCCGGTCAGTTGAGAGACCAAGGAACACCTGACTAGGCTGGGTGACAAACTATCATCTATTTCGTCCATCTCCTTCTCTGAGATCCTGCCAGTCTGGGAGAAGGAGGCAGATGGACGGAAGGTCAGAAAGGGGAGATAGAGGAGCTAAACACGTGGCTCAAGGACTGGTGCCAGAAAAAGGACACAGATTTGTAGGAACTGGCAACAGTTCTGGGAGCGAATTCTTCAAATTTGATGGACTGCATCTGACTAAGGAGGAGTCAGTGCATTGGGGCAGAAGTTTGACGTCTTTGCAGAATATTTAAACTAGCAAATGGGAGAGGGTGCAGCACCCCATACGCCGAATGGAAAGAACACCCTCCCCTCAGCTAGTGGTCAAACAGGAATTCAGCGTGTTTGCCGCTCATTTGCATCACCAGGTAAGAAAAAGGTTTGTCTCCCCATACGATGCACAGGGTAATGCCAAACTTCACCCAACAACTAACACACCAAAATCTGGCCAATGGAAAATCATGTACACAATGCTCACAGCCTGGGAAAAGATCCCAGACCTGCAGGCAATAATGTCAGAGGCTAAACTGGACATAGTAGCATTAGTGAGACGTGGTTTACCAGTAACCACACTTGGGAGACTTTCAGTACCTGGCTATGTATTGTCAGAAGAGACCGAGGTGCAAAAGGAGAGGAGTGGCCCTGTATGTTAATGAAAATATCAAAGCTACAGAAATTCAGAATACACATAATGAGCCAGAAGAACTGTGGGTCACCCTGGAAACAGGAAATGGGACAGCCATAAGAACTGGGGTTGTCTACAGGCCCCTCAGACCAGAGGGAGGACATAGACACATTACTGTTAGAAGATATACAAAGCATGACAGCTAAAGGAGGTTCTGATAATGGGAGACTTCAACATGCCAGATACAGATTGGTCAATACCAGCAGAACATCGGCCAGAACTAGACACATAGTGGATTCCCTGCAGGGGAGGGCCTCAAACAACCTGGTACAGCAAACCCACAAGAGACAGGGCTATCCTAGATCTAGTACTGACTAACAAAGAAGGATCACAGAATCTCCAGGTAGAAGGTCACCTAGGGGCCAGTGACCATCACATGGTATGGTTCAGATTTGGCTACTACATCTAAATCATCCCATTCAAGGCAAAATAATGGGACTTCAGAGGAGCTGACTTTGATAAGATGGCCAACAGAGTTAAGCTAGCCCTGGCAAAAAGAAACACAGGTGAGGAGGTACAGGCAAAGTGGGCAAGCATTAAGGATACAATACTTGAAGCAACATCCCATTGTATAGACAGAAAAGGAAGTGTAAAAGAAGAAGGAAACCACTTTGGTTCTCAAATACAGTATCAGAAAGGTCAGAGCCAAAAGGCTGGCCTTCAGAAAATATAAAGGAACACAGCGGGATGAAGATAGGGAGGCATACCAAACTGCCCTAAGGGAAGCAGGTAGGCAGTAAGGCAGGCAAAGTCCCAAACTGAGGAAACACTAGCACGGACAGTAAAAGAAGGTGACAAGACTTTCTATGAGATACATTAGTGAAGGAGAAAGTCCAGAGAAGGATATAAGCTTAATGGAGAAAGGGGAGCATGTGAGGAGGAGGACCCTGTAAAGGCATCTATCCTAAATAGATACTTTGCTCAGTATTTACTGAAGAAGGTAGGGCAGGGCCTACAGCTCAAACATCATGGACACAGCGGGAGGAGGTGAGCACTACTCCCTTCACAAAAGAAAGGGTCCTACAAGAGCTTGCTAAGCTCAGGGTGGATAAGGCAATGGAACCTGATGGCATACATCCCAGGGTACTTAAAGAGCTAAAGGAGGAACTAGCAGAGCCTTTAGCAGAATTGTTTAGTGAGTCTCTGAGCACAGGAGAGGTCCCAGAAGACTGGAGAAGGGCTCATGTGATCCCACTCCACAAGAGTGGTAGCAGGGAGGAGGCGGGAACTACAGACCGGTCAGTCTTACCTCAGTAGTGGGCAAGATTATGGAGGCACTCCTTAAGGAAAGGATAGTGCAACACCGGAATCCATAGGGGCACAGGATCCAAGACAGCATGGGTTTATAAAGGAAGGTCCTGTCAAACCAATCTCATAGATTTCTTTGACTTTGCAACTAGAGTGGTGGACCAAGGGGAGCAGTCTGATGTCGCTTACCTTGACTCTCAGCAAAGCTTTTGACACTGTTCCACATAGAAGATTGATAAATAAGCTAGGTAGGCTCGGGTGGGTCAGAAGTTGGTCAACTGGGTGGCAAACTGGTTGACTGGCAGAAAACAGAGAGTGGTGGTAAATGGTATACAGTCAAAAGAGATGCAAGTCACAAGTGGGGTACCTCAGGGATCAGTCCTGGGGCCAGTCCTATTCAACATCTTCATTAGTGACCTCGCAGATGGACTAGAGGGTAAGGCTTGTCTGTTTGCAGATGACACCAAGATCTGCAACAGAGTAGATGATCCAGATGGGGAGACAGGCAGAATGAGAAGAGATCTGGATAAACCAGCAGAATGGTCAGAAGAGTGGCAACTGGGATTTAATGCAAAGAAATGCAAAATCATGCACATAGGGAAGAGAAACCCTGAAGCCACTTATAGGCTGGGAGGAGTTGCTAGCAGTCACAAAGGAAGAAAGAGACTTGGGCATCATCATCACTGATGACCTAAAATCATCCAAGCAGACCTCTAAAGCAGTAGGTAAGGCTAGGGGGTGTTGAGTATGTATTAGTAGAGGTATCTGAAGTCGTAAGAGGAGGTAATAATCCTCTGTACAAGACATTGAGTTGAGAGGCCCCATCTGGAGTACTGCGTGCAGTATTGGAAGCCACACCTTCACAAGGATTAACCAAATTGAGGCAGTCCAGAAGAGGGCAACCAAAATGGTGCAGGGACTGCATCAGAAGACTATATGAGGACAGATTAACAGAGCTCAATATGTATACCCTTGAGCAAAGGAGGGAGAGAGGTGATATGATCGAGACATTTAAACACCTTAAGGGCATAAACAAGGTGAAAGAGTCTAACATGTTTAAATATAAGAAAAATAGCAGGACAAGAGGACACAGCATGAGATTAGAGGGAGGCCGATTAAGGAGAATGTGAGGAAATTCTTTTCACAGAAAGGTGGTAGATGCATGGAATGGCTTACCACAAGAAGTGGTAGGCTATGAATACAGTGCAGGGCTTCAACAGGCATGGGATAGGCATAAGGGAGCAATACAATGACTATGAATGATAGGATCACTGACAGAGCAAAAAACCGATGGCACATTTATAAGGTAGAAAAGAATGGGCAGACTGGATGGCTCCTATGTCCTTATCTGCCGACAACTTCTATGTTTCTATGTTTAGTCCTTTGGTAACCGGGTAAGGCCCACTAGGCACAAATGCCTGTTTTCCGGGGCAACCTGGAGCACTGGGTGGTTAAGTGACTTGCTCAGAGTCAGAAAGTATGCAAGTGGAGGTTGTGGGAATCAAACTCAGGTATAGTCTGCTGGATGTATCAAGCTTGTTCACACCTCATTCCTCTAACCTCTAGGCTATACTATACTAGGAAATACCACGATTTGTGGAAGGACTGGTACACTTGCCTGAATTGGCTCTTCTGAAATCCATCAGGTTGGTCAGCTTCTTTTGCTTGGCAAGGGCCATACTGAAATAGCAATCTTCGGCAATTGTCAGTCATTCTTTTTCCAATAAAGTAACCTGGACCTGAGGGAAATTTTTGATTGTGGTCAAATACTGCCACATCACTAGCATTATCTTCAGGATCATTTTGACCTGCAACTGGCTGCGACTGCTGTGTCTCTGGAAATGGATCTGTTACATCTGACAAGTTTGTATCTAAAGACATAATAAAACTGCAAACGTCAGGAGGATTGAGATTTTCAAATTCATTTAAAGAAAGTAATGCTGCTGTTGTAGACACTGTGGCAGCAATATTGCTATCATGAACAGATTCTTTACTCTCCTTGGCCTTCTCTTCTGTTGCCTTTGGCCGTAGGTTATTCATAACATCTTTGCATGCATTTTTTTCATGACATACAAAGTTCATTTCCAGTGGGTGATCTGCGTTTGGATTTTTGGGTATAGCTGTGCTAATGGAAAGTGCATAGCCCAGGGGTTCAGCTGGAATTTGGTCACTCTCCTCATGATCTTGAATTTTAATATTTTTTTTTGGGGTGTTGGTGGAATTCAGGTTTTCTGTTGTCATATTTGTTTGTGTCTTCTCATGTAAGTCCTGTTCAGGATTCTTTAGTTTCTTGGCAGCAGCAGCTGCTGCTGCTGAGAAAGAATTTGCTGGGACCCTAACAGTTTGGATGTATATGCAACCACCTCTCTCAAGGATCTCCGAGTGGTATTTTTCATCATGTCTTTTTTTTTAAGTCATTGTCAAACTGACAGCCACAAAGTAAACACTCGACTTTGTACCTTGTATACTTCTTTTTCACAAGAGAAGCCATGAACTACAATATCCCATGCTAAGCACTAGCAAGTGAACAACCAACACAGTTTAAAATCTGGAGTTGACTGACAGTCAATAAGACAGCAACTGAACTGAGCTTAGAGTTGGTAGAGTGATAGACGCCAACACCCACTGAAAAGTTTGACTTTAGTCAAAGTGCTGCACATCCTCAAACACTGTTCCCTTTGTCACTGTGTGGTCCTACTCCTCACCGTCAATATCCTGTGTTTACTTGCCACCTAGATTAGTCAATTCAGACTGAAGCAGGAGACTGTAAAATCAAAGTTCTGATGAAACTAACTACAATCGCATATTGAACTCTGCTGCATATACATCATCAAAATGTATATATAACCTGCACAGTGTTCTCTTTTCTTTGTAACCCTATCTATAATTATTGAGAAGCAGTTCTATGTAAACCTCTAGACTATTTAAACAAGCAAATGATATTGAAGGGTGTGGACTGAGGATGTCTTCAGACAGGTTACATACACCTACAAAAGATGTACAGGTGTTAGAAAATATGTTACTCTGCTATGTATTGGCACAGTTAGAATACTTTTTCCAGTGGTTCTTAAATGGACAGCATACTCCCACCTGGATGAAGACAGAAAGGCAGTATCTCACTTTTGGTGATAGGAGAAAGGCCTTCTTATAAACCCTAATTTTTTCCTTTCTTCAGGGATTTTCTTCCAGCCACAAATGCAACCTCCAGGATATCACATGAAGACCTAAAAGGGTTGGGAGAAGAAAATAAGATATATAGGTCTAGTGTACCCCAATAATTAACTACTCACATTTCACCACTCTTTTTAATAGACAGGAGACTTAGATTAGTTTATTATGTGCCAGGCATTTAAACACTTCAAGCTACAATAGCAACTTGTAGTACAGCTCTCACTGAAAACTCAGCTCCAACTAAGTATGCCTTGGCCACATTTACTGTTCACTGCCTTTGTAGCCCATTTAATATAGTATCTCTGTCTAACAGTAATTGCTATGCACTTATGCAGTATTTCTAAACATTTATAAGTTCATATAATTTCCCAGTGTTTATAGTAATAAGCTGAGCCAAATTTTATTCCTCTCCCTACAGGTACCCATCATCTCACCCTGATACAACCCAGGTCTACGAAACTTAGTTAGCCATGGAACTAACAGAAAAATGACTTTGTACTTGACACCATGTGAAACAGCGCCTGTTATAGAAGAAATTCATATGTTAGACTTGCAAGTTTAACTAATCTGAAAGAATAGATATCGTTTTACTTTTCTAATATCATTTATACAGTTAATTCTAGTTCTTTCAATTCTGAGTATTTAGCACAGTTCAGTAGTATTGTTTTTACATGTGGGTACACAGTAAAAAAGTTAACCTAAATATTTACCATACACATAGATAAATGTTGCACCCCCCTAGTAATAACTAATATATTTGTGGGACTATTTTATTCTGGTGAAGAATACCTATACTTTTTTTTTTTTTTTTTTTTTTATAAAATCAAACTAAAACATTTATGAGTTGCAATGTTTGTATTTCTAAATTCCTTAATCTGTTTTGGAAAGATAGAATTTTGATGGATGCATTTTTAATGAAATGAAACATATATTCATTAAATGAATACAGTTTAAATGATGCTGGATCTATATTCCAGTTTTGATAATAGCAGAAATCTATTTAGTATATAATGGGTATGCAGGAGGATCTGTGTGATAACATGATTTATGCACACAAGTGCTGTTTGACCTTGGGTAACCTCACGAGTAGTATAAGCCATGAGTGTGGTGGCCAAGACCACACACTGGTGCTCAAAGCTGAGCCGAAAATAAAAGGCTTAAATGCTGGCCACCCACAGGGGGAGTGAATGTATTGCAAGGTGCAACACAACAGCCACCAGCCATGGGTGGCCACCCACCCAGCAGGAACACCTTCCACAAGCACTGGGACCCTCCCTGGTAGTCTAGTGGACCCCCCCCTTCCCGTATGCCTGATTGTGGGCTGTTGTGATTATAAATACTAACCTGATGGTCCAGTGGTCCCCTCCCCATATGCCCGATTCTGTCGTAATACTAAAATTAACCTGGTGGTCTAGTGGTTCCCTCCCTGTATGCCTGATCATGCGCTGTTGTAATATTAAAATTAACCTGGTGGTCTAGTGGCTCATACTGTACTACACAGGACAAGATATGTGAATGAATGCATTCATTCACATACCTGGTCCTGGGTAGAACAGTATGGTCAGCAAGCCCATTGGTCCACACTGTGGACCAATACACATACAGATCATACTGTATGCTGTCATTTGGCAGGCAGCTGGGCAGTATGTGGGCAGGGTGCTGCCACCCGTTGATAATGGGAAGGGGTGCTGGGTGGCCAGGGGTCCTCTGTGGGTGGGTGGGGAGGGGTACCACTGGACTACCAGATTAATATCTATTATTACAACTGCCCACAATTGGGCATATGGAGAGGGAACCACTAGACAACCAGGTTAATATTCAATAGTACAGGAACCCGAGAGCGGGCATACAGGAAGGAAGGGGTTACAATAGCCCACCAGGGACCCAATCCCTGATAACAGCTGCTAGACAGGGTGCCAGGTGCATTCCACAGAGACGCCCTGTGCAATGCATGCAAATGGGGCCATAATGACATGCAAATGGACCCATTTGCACCTTGCATAAATTAGGGTCTCATTTGCATGCCCTGGCTGAATATCAAGGGTGATGCACCTAGCACAACTGCACTTGCGCTGGCACATCCCTGTGCTCCCTCTCTGTGGCATGCACTGGTGCAGTGCCACTGTGTCATGTGCAGTGTGTGCGTTGACCTAGCCATATTCAACGGTGCTGTGCCATGGTGCATCACCATTGAAAATCGCCTGGTCCTGGCCCCGGCGCAGCCCAGTTGCACTGCACCCAGTGCAATCTGAATATCTGGGCTAATGTGTATAAATGTGAGATCTCACATTTATACACATAGTAGTCACGTTATCAGTAATTTCTCACATGATAACAGCATTTGCATAAATGTTAATATGTCCCTTGGAGCCACTCATTGCTGTATAAGAGTGGTTTCATGTGCCTTTGACTGGAATGAGAAAAGCAAAGCAAAGCTGAGCCCTTCTGGCTCAAACTGAAGGCAAATGAAATCACTCTAATACAGGAATGAGTGGCAATGGGGGATGTATTAATATACTCTATTACTGATCAAGAGCAATCAATAAGATATATTAAAAAAAAAAAACATTTTTCCTGAATTTGCCCATTTCCAGGGCATCTGTGTGTGACACATTCTTCACTGAGTAAGAGTGTCCCACGCGCAGTGGAAAGGAGTGCACCAATTGGTTGGAAGCACTCCCTAGATCTATAGTATAACTTTAAATGTTTGTTATGGGGTTTTCTTTCAAGAGGTATTGCTGAGCACAGTTCCTAGCATGCAGATAAATCCCATTGCCATTTCAGTGCACTCAATCTCAGAAATAAGATTAATTATTATTGTCAGTTGCATGTTTCATCAGAGTAACTTACCTTTCAACTGGAAGGCATGCATGCATATGCAGACTAGAAACGTTATATTTACTTGCTTCCTACGAAGAATTAAAATGTATAAAGTTATTATCAAACTGTTATTCTCTGGTAACTTTGGTGATTTGCAATCATACTGTTAATGGCTACAGTGTACTGCAAAGCATACTTTCAAAACTCGGTTGTTCTAATACATTTTTGTTTTTTATGCAATCACTTCCTGATCACCATATTAAACATGGCTGCAACCTCTACTCATTTAAAGAAACCTTCAACTAGGCCCTAAAAATGTGAGTCAATGAAATTAAAGGGACACTGTCAACCACTCCTTAGGACTCAAACTGTCCCTAATTTAAAAAAACACATTTTATGATTGTTCACAGTTTGTAGAATGTGCTGATGCAGCTCGTAGCTTCATTCTGATCCCTTTCTTTCTTTTTTAAAGTGAAAAATGCACTGCCCACCAAACTGCTGTTACAGCACCAACATGTGTTTGTTATACATTCCTTAATCAATATCCAGCAGAACTGTCTTGGACTTGAGAACACCCCTGACATAGTCTAACCACTCAGGATGTGGTGGGAGGAGAGGAAGCTACTGCACCACAAGTGAATGCTCTGTTGAGGGTGTTCTCAATGCTCCAGAAGTATACAGTAAAGTAGATCGAGGATTTCAAACAAAACAAGGTTGAGCATAATTACACAACTTGTATGCATTTTAGTTGTATGAAAGGAGGCAGATTAAAACCCAGCAATAACAATGAATTTTAGAGACAGCTTTTTATACAGTACACTAATGACTAGGATTCATTGTTATATTTTGTGGATTTAACAAAAGTCATATAAATTGATATAACTATACCAACTAACCCTAAGTAGAGTAATTAGCCTAGCATACTGGCTACTCTAGTTACGCTGGTCCATGGTTATCTACAATTCCAGAGACTAGTGCTGTGATGTTTTGTTTAAAATAAATGACCAAATAAACATACATTTAATAAATATCCCATGATGGGTGAAGTTTGATCATGTGGAATGAGTGAGCCTGGTACTAGGTGTTTTTTTTTCTCCTAAAAAATATTTTAAAAAATTCTGCTGCTGTTCAGTAACTGTTTTACTGCTGTTTTATTTGTAACAACCCCATTAAGGCTACTAAAACAGCACTTCATGTTTTGGTGAAAATTTAAACCTGTACCATACATTATTAGATTGGCCCTGTCTTGTACAATGTCCTTGTTTCCTCATTTTGAGTCCACTTCACTTTAATTTTATATTTGAAATACTAAAAAATTACTAATTCTTTCAATATGTATCAGAAGGACCAGGGTTTTAATTACTAGTCTCTGCTAAGCCCCAAGTCCCATGAGGTTATATCCATGCACTGCATTGTATTACACTGTAATTTTAGTCACAAGAAAAGTGAAGTAAATAATGTGTGCTAAGAAATAGAAAAATACTGATACAACCTGGCCTGAATGATGATTATGGAGGACCATGGCATAGATCAGTGTATCAGCATAGCTTGTGTACTTGGTATGGTATACTGAATATGCTGCTTATGGTTAGTTAAATGATGTAGTTTTGTAATGCCTTTTTATGAATTTATTTGTTGGCTGAATCCATACCTCACACCCCTTTTTTATGAAACATATGGGGGTGTGAGGTGGGCAAAGGCTTCCAACTCAAATATATCCAATTGTAGCATCCTTCTATCCATGGAAATCTCTTAATTCAGTTGTATTTGGCTTCCTTTTGTCCACTGTATGTAATTAACTCCAGGTCACTGCTGAAAATCCTCTGATGGTTGTGTGCCCCCCAGCTATTACATCAAAATGACTCCTCTGTGTATGTCTTTGATATCCAGGCATCAAAAGTTGAGTGGGAGCACATAGTACTACTGCACCCCTCACCTTTATCAGGACAGAAACATGCCCCTTTGAAGCTACCACCTTCAATCAGCTCTCCTCCCCAACCTCAATGCTGTACCAAGTAAGAAAACAAAATGTTCCAGAAGCAGAGCTACAGTGGGAGCAAATTGGCCAAGTGCCCCCTCCAGCTGCACTGGCTAAAGTGCTTGATTGGTTAGGTTGTCACTGGTGAGGCTTCTATATGCCTGCTGGCTGGAGAGTGATCTGGCAGGAGGTTTAAGTCTGCTAACAACAGCCTCTCATTCATCGATCCTATTATAATTCTGTGCTACCTAAGACTACTGTCTGCTCCCGTGTGTGTGTGTGTGTATGGAAAATAAGAGCTCATCTCTATAGTTAACAATAGCACCAAAAAACAGCATCAGCATCCCCAGCACATCCTAAACTTTTCTCAGAAGAAGCCAGAAGGGGGAGGAAACATATTCAATTCAGTGCTTTACAGTAACTGGTAATTGTTATTTTTCCTTTAAACTTAGATTGTGGGCTTTTAGTGACACTGTACTTTCTTTGTTGTCTTAGAATTGTTTTTGGGCTGTTGAAAATTTAAAACGTAGTGGTGGTGTATTTCTTTGCTGTCTTTAATTGCTGCAAATTTTGTCTTGGCTTGTCTGACTTGCCCTGTAGTTTGGGTGAGGGGTGTTAATTGTCTGGCCTCTGACCTCAGCTGCGTGATAACTGGAGGTGGGGCTTAGTCAGAGTTGAAGTAGCAAGTGAGTTTTATTTTCTCAGAAGAAGCCAGAAGGGGAAGGAAACATATTCAATTCAGTGCTTTACAGTAACTGGTAATTGCTATTTTTCTTTTAAACATAGATTGTGGGCTTTTAGTGACACTGTACTTTCTTTGTTGTCTTTACTTAGAATTGTTTTTGGGCTGTTGAAAATTTAAAACATAATGGTGGTGTATTTCTCTGCTGTCTTTAATTGTTGCAAATTTTGTCTTGGCTTGTCTGACTTGCCCTGTAGTTTGGGTGAGGGGTGTTAATTGTCTGGTCTTTGACCTCAGCTACGTGATAACTGGAGGTGGGGTTTAGTCAGAGTTGAAGTAGCAAGTGAGTTTTATTTTCTCAGAAGAAGCCAGAAGGGGAGAAAACATATTCAATTCAGTGCTTTATAGTAACTGGTAATTGCTACTTTTCTTTTAAACTTAGATTGTAGGCTTTTAGTGACACTGTACTTTCTTTGTTGTCTTTACTTAGAATTGTTTTTGGGCTGCTGAAAATTTAAGATGTAGTGGTGGTGTATTTCTTTGCTGTCTTTAATTGCTGCACTTTTTGTCTTGGCTTGTCTGACTTGCCCTGTAGTTTGGGTGAGGGGTGTTAATTGTCTGGCCTCTGACCTCAGCTACGTGATATCTGGAGGTGGGGCTTAGTCAGAGTTGATGTAGCAAGTGAGTTTTATTTTCTCAGAAGGAGCCAGAAGGGGGAAGAAACATATTCAATTCAGTGCTTTACAGTAACTGGTAATTGCTATTTTTCTTTTAAACTTAGATTGTGAGCTTTTAGTGACACTGTACTTTCTTTGTTGTCTTTACTTAGAATTGTTTTTGGGCTGTTGAAAATTTAAAACGTAATGGTGGTGTATTTCTTTGCTGTCTTTAATTGCTGCAAATTTTGCCTCCCTCCCTCCCTCCCTTCCCCAACTCTTAATTATATGCCCTGTTAAGTCTGATTGACAGGAGCTAAACACAGGGTATAGTAAGGGGTGTGGAGTAGGAGGGGCATAAGGTGGAAGAAGCCCACCCTCAGCACGACAAGTGTTTTGACTCATTTATTTATTTATTGGTTTATTTTCTTTTTTTAAAAAGAAAAGTATCTGAAGATCAGTGGCAGGATTTTTAGGACAGTAAATTAATAAAAAGGGAACTAGGAGAGCTTCAGTAGCAGACAAGTATTGGAATAGCAGTATAATTTCAGTATAATGTGGGGAGTGGTGCAGTGCAGTGGCTGTAGGGCAGCCATATTCAGGCAGACCTTCTGGACACTGAGGTGCTGCCCTATCTGCATGCATCTCTCTGGACTATGGGATGAGGTAGCCAGACTCAGAGTGGAAGTAAACTGGGTCAGGAGTACCATCACCCCTATCCAGAGACCACCCAGTCCAATGCAACTGCCTCAAAGGATGCCGAGAATGAGGAGCACTTGGATGACAGTGGGCTCAGGGAGGGTTAGAGTGGTCAGGCAGAGGCACATCCCAGATCCTATTCCACTCAAGAACTCATATGCCACACTGGCAAATGTGGACAACCAAATAGAGGTACCCAGAGAAGTGGAAGGAAAGAATGTGGATGTTAGCCAAGGAGGTGACCTCAGCGGGGAAAGCAGTGGAGCCCAGAGGAGAAGGAAGCAAATCCTGGTGGGGGACTCCATCATAAGAGGGATCCAGCTAGGAACACAAAAGGGGGAGGACAGGGAGGTGAGGTGCCTACCAGGTGCCACGGCATGGAGGGATGGAAGGAAGATCCCAGGGATCACTGGGAAGGCAAGATGGGAGGGTGAGCTGGATGTCATTATGCACCTAGGTACTAATGACCTGGCAAATGGGGAGCCAAAGGAAGTTCAGGAAGAGTTTAGGAAATTTGGGAGGGATCTCAAGCAAGTAGCTACTTCTGTCACTTTCTCAGAAGTACTACCTGCGAGAGGCAAGGGAGAGCATAGGGGTGCATGCACCAGGAACTTTAACTCATGGTTGAAGAACTGGTGCTGTGAGGAAGGGTTTGGATTCTTTTGTGACTGGGGACCCACCTGGAGAGATGGAGGTCTGTTCAAGCCTGACAGCCTGCATCCATCCTGGAGGGGAATCCAAGCACTCAATGATAAGTTTAAATGCTACTTTGACAAGCATTTAAATTAGCAAAGGGGGGTTGCAGGCCTGCAAGGAGGGTACCTACTTGCTCACTCCCCACAGCTAGCAGTGGAACCAGTGAACCAGAGGAGTGGCTATCTCTACAAAGCAGTGTGCAAAAGATGGAGATTAGTGCCCAAGAGGTGGATAGGCAGAAAAGGGGCAAAACTCAGCAGTAGGGCAGACAGCAAGGCGAACCAGGGATAAAGGACAACCAAGGAAGGGGCTGGAGTAGAACAGCGAAACAGTCTAGGGAGGTCAAATCATGGAAAGCCATGTGTGCAAATGCCAGGAGCCTTAGCAACAAGATGGAAGATCTGGAGGCTGTCATGGTGCAGTCAGACCTGAACATTGTAGCCATCACTGAAACCTGGTATAATGATAATCATGACTTGGAGATGGCCATACCTGGCTACAACATATTCAGAAGAGACAGGGCAGGCAGGAAGGGAGGAGTAGTGGCACTGTATGTGAAAAATGACATAAGGGCCACAGAGATCCAGGAGGAACAAAATGGGGGAGAGATACTGTGGGTTAAGCTGGAAATGCGGCCAGCCATCTGCACAGGTGTGGTCTATAGACCACCAGCCCAGGAGGAAGAAACAGATAGGGAGCTGATGCTAGCCATCCAAAGGATGGCAGATAAGGGAGAGGTAGTACTGGTTGGAGATTCAATATTCCAGACGTGGACTGGAACATCCCAGCAGCAGCATCAACTAGGAGCAGATTGATCCTGGACTCCCTTCAGGGTGCCTTCCTCAAGCAACTGGTCATAGAACCAACTCGGCAGAAGGCAATACTGGACCTTGTGCTCACAAACAGGGACAGTTTGATGGGGGAGCACCTGGGGAACAGTGACCACCAGTCATTGTGGTTTGAAATCACAGAAAGAGAAAAACCAAACTACACAAAAACACATATCTTGGATTTTAGGGGCAGACTTTGGGAAAATGGGAGATACTTGAAAGAGGCATTAAGGAATGGGGCAGGAATCAGGGGTTGAGGAACAGTGGGCAGTATTTAAAAATGAGGATTACAAGAGCAACAGAATTATGCATTAAGAAGGTTAGCAAGAAGAAAGGAAGAGGAGACCATTATGGTTTCCAAAGAGGTAGCAAAGAAAGTGAAAGCCAAAAGATTGCATTCAGGCAATACAAAAAGACACAGGCAGAAGGGAAAGAGAAGTACCAGGAGAAGCAAAGGGAGGCAGGGAGGTCAGTAAGGAAGCCAAAGCTCAGACAGAAGAACACATTGCAAAATCAGTGGGTAGAGGGGACAAAACCTTTTACAGGTACATAAGTGAAAAAAGAAAGGCAAAGGGAGGGATAGTGAGACTGAAGGGGGAGGATGGGGCTGCATGGAGGATGACAACAGTAAAGCTGACATACTGAACAGGTATTTCTTCTCAGTCTTTACTGAGGAAGAGGAGGGTAATGGTCTGAAGGGAGTACAAGGGGTGAGAATGGTGCAGAAATGGACACAAGTCCCTTTACACGAGAAAGGGTCCTGAAGGAACTGGAAGTAATAAGAGTTGATAAAGCAATGGGGCCAGATGGGGTGCAACCCAGGGTCCTTAAAGAACTAAGAGAGGTGGTGGCTGAACCTCTGGCTATCCTGTTTAGCCGATCACTGGAAACAGGAGAGGTACCCAAAGACTGGAGGACAGCAGATGTAGTCCCCTTACACAAAAGTGGGAACAAAGAGGAAGCGGGGAACTACAGACCAGTCAGCCTCACCTCGGCAGTGGGGAAGATCATGGAAGCACTACTGAAGGAGAGATGGGTGGAACATCTGGTTGTCAGTGGACTACAGGACCCAAGGCAGCATGGTTTCACCAGGGGGAGGTCATGTCAGACCAACCTCGTTGAATTTTTGACTGGATGACTAGGGAGGTGGATCAGGGAGGCAGTAGACATGGCCTATCTGGACCTCAGCAAGGCCTTTGACACTGTGCCACACAGAAGACTATTACACAAACTGGAGAATATGGGTGTGGGCAGGACAGTAGTGTGGTGGGTAGTAACTGGCTGGGTGGCAGGACACAGAGGGTGGTGGTAAATGGCTGTCACTCCACAGAGGGAAGAGTGACCAGTGGGGTACCACAGGGATCAGTGCTGGGACCGGTCCTATTCAACATCTTCATCAGTGACATTGTGCAGGACCTAGAAGGCAGAATTTCACTGTTCGCTGATGACACAAAGCTCTATAACAGAGTAGACACACCAGAGGGTGCAGACAGAATGAGAAGGGACCTGCAGAAACTTGAAGAATGGTCAGGGATTTGGCAGTTGAAATTCAATGCAAAGAAGTGCAAGATAACGCATATGGGGCACAAAAACCCTGGCACAATATATCAGTTGGGGGGTGAGGATATAGCATGCACCAAGCAGGAAAAGGATCTTGGGGTTTTCATCTCTGATGACCTCAAGGTAGGGAAACAGTGTGACAAGGCAGCAGGTAAAGCAAATAGGATGCTGGGATGCATAGGCAGGGGCATCACCAGCAGGAAAAGGGAGGTCATAATTCCACTATACAAGACACTAGTGAGGCCCCACCTGGAGTACAGTGTACAGTTCTGGAGACTTTACCTACATAAGGACATAGACAGGGTAGAGAAGGTTCAGAGGAGGGCAACAAAGATGGTGCATGGATTGCATCACAAGTCCTATGAGGACAGGTTGAAGGAACTGAACATGTACTCCCTGGAGGAGAGGAGGAGAGATGGGATATGATAGAGACATACAAGTATCTTACAGGGAGGAACAGGGTGCAGGAATACACTATTTTTAAGTGAAAAAGATGTTCTAGGACTAGAGGCCATGGGATGAAGTTGGAGGAGGATGATTCAGAGGAAACATGAGGAAGAATTTCTTCACAGAACGGGTGGTGGACAAGTGGAACACCCTGCCAGAGGAAGTGGTGGGGGCTGAAACAATCACATGATTTAAGAATGCATGGGATAGACAAAGGAATTCTGGAGGTCAGGGGTAAGGGGCAACAGACTTCTAGAAAAACATAAACTGAACTTACAAGCTTAAATGGGCAGACTGGGTGGGCCATAGGCCCTTATCTGCCGACACTGTCTATGTATCTATGTATTTATGTAAGGAATAGGACCATCCCAGGAGGACTGTGGCGACACCGGTAGTCACTCATGTTGGCCTCTTTTAGTGGAAGAGGAGGGGACAGGATGCATCTTGCTAGAGATGGGAGAGCAGCGGCCACCTGCTTCTGTTGTGAGTCAGTCGTCATCACTGCTGCCATACTCTATGTTGGATTTGTTGATTTGACTTGTGGATTGATAATGTGGTTCATCCATTGTTTCCATCAATGCACTGCGGTTTGTGTGCCTTCTGCCACATGTTTCCACTATGCCGCAGTGACAGGAATGTTGGTAACCTCCCCTATAGTGACACATGGTCGCCAACATCCCTGACGCCGCCAACTCCAGTCCCCAACTGGAGAATGTACCTACACCTGATCAGTGTTCATGCGGTGGGGCTGAGCCCCCCCCGACTTAAGGATTCCAACTCTGAGGGGGGGATGTCGGAGGAGAATGGTCAAACTCCAGAGTCGATGACTCAGTCATCACTCCAGCAAACTGGTCGACACTGCGGGTGTCGATGGGTTGTGTCACTGTAACAGCATCGCTGTAAGAGTGTTGCTGTTACAATGGTGTACCCTGCCACACCATGTGTGTCATAGCTGCTGCACCCCTCACACCTGGCTTTGGATCTTGTGGGCTAGTGTTCACCGGGTGCAGCAGGACTTGGATGACTTGGGCAAAGCCTGCCAATTGGTAAGCCTTTTCTGGGACTGGATTTGTTGATGCTGTCCTGTTGTGCTTTGGATAATGCATATGTCTCCCTAGTGCTCCCCATCCTATCCCCACCAGTTTGACAGAGAAATCCCTGCTCCATACCTGGCAACAGATGAAATCGAGGTTCATGCTCCACTTGAGGCCTGTGTGTTTGTCTGTCTGTGTATGCCAGTGGACCAGTAGCATACACAGACACACACATATGCCTCAAGTGGAACTATGAAGAATTTTAAATTCATGTAATCCACGTTACCAATACGTGTGTGTGGGAAGGGAGGGATCATTCTACTTCATAAATAAAGCAGATCTTTTTCTTCTTCTATTAAATGCTAAACAATCACACAGTGTACTGAATATAAAGATAGACATATGACTGACAGGTGAAAAACATCTGTGAAGAGACTATTGTCCATTAGTTAGCAACATTTTATTTTAACATGTGTGGGTATGAAATCTTTTAGAGTATTTGTTTTTTAAAAAGTT
Organism: Neoceratodus forsteri; assembly: GCA_016271365.2. Lineage (NCBI taxonomy): Eukaryota > Metazoa > Chordata > Ceratodontiformes > Ceratodontidae > Neoceratodus > Neoceratodus forsteri. Next base: position 565,088,258 of record CM057458.1, read on the forward strand.
GCTTTAGTGCCCATTTAAAATAAGCAACAAGGCACTTCAGGGGCATTGGTTGTACTAGGTCTACCCACGGTCAAGGGCTAAAGGCTATGGGGTTCAACTCATGCTTTACAATTCCCCGACCATGTGTTAAACCTAGTACATCCAACATCCCTGAAGTGCCTTATTAATTAGGTATGCAACCAGTAGCCTGGCAGATAACAAGTTTAATTAGTACAAATCATTTTGTAGACTATTTTGAAGTTAAATAAATCATCTGCCAGGCGAACCTAGCTGATTGGAGTTAGGACTAAATATGAATTTGGCAAAAATATGACAAAAGTTCAGATCTGATTTGTGGGACAGCAAACTGGTGCTTTAATAACATTCTGAAGAAAGGGGGGTTACTAGTGGAGTACCTCAGGGCTCAGTACTGGGTCCAGTCCTCTTTAACGTCTTTATAGGTGACATTGCAGAGGGTCTGGAAGGAAAGGTATGCCTCTTTGTGGATGACACAAAGATCTGTAACAGAGTTGATACACAAGGGGGGGTAGAAAGGATGAGAAGGGACTTGGCAAGGTTGGAGGAATGGTCAGACGTATGGCAACTTAGATTAAATGCAAAGAAGTGCAAAGTTATGCACCTGGGAAATAAAAATCCAGAAGAGTACACAATAGCAGGGGAGGTACTAACAACAACAATAATGGAAAGGGATCTGGGTGTAGTCATATCAGATGACCTAAAGGTGGGTATGCAATGTGAGAAGTCAGTAGGGAAAGCCAGGGGGATACTGGGATGCATAGGGAGGGGCATCACAAGTAGAAAAAGGGAAGTGGTTATCCCTCTATACAGACAGTTGGTGAGACCCCATCTGGAGTACTGTGGGCAGTTTTGGAGACCTCATCTACGCAAGGACATAGATAGGATGGAAGCAGTCCAGACGAGGGCAACTAAAATGGCGCAGGGTCTACATCAGAAACCATATGAAGAGAGACTGAGAGAGCTTAATATGTATACCCTTGATGAAAGGAGGGACAGGGGAGACATGATAGAAACTTTTAAGTACCTCAAGGGAATCAACAAAGCCCAGGAGGGTAGTATCTTTCAGAAAAAGAGATGTGTAAGAACCAGGGGGCACAATTTAAAGTTAGAGGGGGGATGGCTCAGGGGTAATGTGAGGAAATTCTTTTTCACGGAGAGAGTGGTGGACGCATGGAACCGCCTTCCTGGAGAGGTTGTGGGGTCTAAAACAGTGGAGGAATTCAAACATGCATGGGACAGACATAAGGCAATTATAGTGGAGGGGTTGCAGGAAATAGGCTGTTGGTTAACTAGAATCTGCAGCTTATCCAGTAGGTAGGGAAATGGGCAGACTGGGTGGGCCAAGTAGTCCTTATCTGCCGTCAAAGTCTATGTTTCTATGTTTCTATTCTACCGATATCATGTTATGACACTTGAAAATGCTATTATGGACATGTGGCAAAAGATCTGTAGTACTGCACTTTGCAGTGTAACTTCATTGTATGGTGTCCCCTGATCAATTTCCATCAAAGTTGATATCATAGACTATACCGTGCTGAAAAAACAGTGCTTCAAAAATCTACAGCAAATAACAGACACCAATAAATATGTACCGTCCGATCATGTGCAGATAAGTCTGCTGTCATACATCATTATCTCAGAGGCTTTTACACCCTTCTATTCTATTCCCCTTTATTGCTGCCTCCCAGCAACCCTCCATATACCTTGCTGGGGTCCTGGCAATGGGCAAGACCTCATCCCATGTTAACCCCCTCCTTCCCCCAAACCTCGTAACTCTCCTTTATCCTGTTACTCCTCTCAGCCTCCTCCAGCCCTTTCCTCGACCCCCCTTCCCATTGTTTTAACTTAGGGCCTGTTGGCTGATTTTTTTCTGTCTTTTTACTCTCATAGCAATGTTGTGTCTTTGAATTAGAGCTTATGATTGTTAGACCCTTGCTTTTTAGGTGAATGGATATATAACCTTGCTCCATCACTTACCTACTATCCATTGTACTTATGTTTTGCCATTCATTGGTACAGTGCATTTGTTACTGATCTATATGTATTGTTCCCATATGACGTGGGGCCCTTGTAAAAGAGCTTTTAGCTCAAGGGTATTTATAATCCTAGAGTTTATAAATAAATAAAATTCTCCTTTAGAAGCATTATTCTCCTTACTTCACGTAGTCTAAACTCTGTTTAAACATCCTAATTTGAGGATGGGAACTTCAAGAGCTAAGAGAAGAGGTTGTAAGAGGAACCAGTATTGCTGGGCAAGTACAGTTTGAGTGACACTGGGCGGTCTTTTTGTACTATGAAATCTGAACTTTTTTATGACTAAACCACCTCTGAAGCTCTGGTTTCTTAAATACCTTTGGTGTTTTATAACCAAATAATGAAAGAGACTTTGCAACATGACATTTGGATAGCACCAAACTGAACACCACCTGTGTAGTAGAAGCCTCTGAAATAATGAAGCATGGTAGCATATGTTTCTATACATGACTAGGCTGTACATATGTATTAGTGTAGATTTGGGAAGCACTGTTTTTCCAGCATGGTATATTCTATGATGTCATCTGGCATGGACATCGATCAGGGGGGGCACCATATAATAATATTACACTTCAAAGTACCACAGACCTTGCACCACATGTCCATTATAGCAAATTCAAGTGTCATACTATGATGTCTGTAGAATGCTATTAAAGCACCAGTTTGCTCTTTCACAACATATGCTTTGTGTATTATTTCAGATTCTGAGCAGTTTGGACAAAGATATATATCGCAATCATGAAAAACTGTAGTTTTGATCTTTGTTATCTTTCATTCATTTAAACTGTAGAAGCAATACATTTGCCAATGTCATGACTGACAAGAACTTGGGGTATTTTTTTTATTTTGTTCTTTCCTGACTCTGACACATAATGAGTTAGTTATTAGCTGCCACTGCCACTGCTACTACAGTCTATTTCAAGTGATGATATAAATAACTCATCATTTAGACCAGCAATGCATGAACACTCTGGCTCTGCATCTGCACTATTCTCTTTTAATCTTTTCTGTATGTTTGTTGTACATGTACATAAGTAAGCCCCCCAGTGTCTTACTTTGACTCAAGAATGATAGAACCCACACCACACCATCATCATTTTAAAATCAAATGGACTACCTGGCGTCAAGATCTGCACTGCAGTGCTGAATTTAAAATCATCAGTCACACAGACCTCTCTAGTCAGTGTCACTCCATCTCTAAGGTAAACTGTGTGAAAAAATTCTAATTGTATATACTGCTTGAAGCTTAAGCCACGATGAGGAAAGGTAGCCACCTCAATAAAGGACAGACAGTCAACAGAATAATCTCTCAGAGTAGTCTCACACATCACTCTCTCTCATCTCACTCATCAAAAAGTGAAGACGATGACAGCCAGGACACGAGTTTATAGTACCTGAAAAATGCAGTGTGCTATGGGGGGGGTCTACTTACCACATGACTATCACAGCCCACAGTCATGTGGTAACTTGAAGTTCACTGCTCCATCATGGTCGCACATCCACCACCCAACTCCCCCAGCAAGTATGCAGAGGCAGAAAGGAGTGGTTGTAGGAGTGAGATGCGTTCAACATGCATTGCTCTGGGCTGTGTCAGGTGCGAGCTCTGGACTGATTGTCATCTGTGTTGGGACTCTGGACAACTAAAATCAGCTGCTGGCTGCTAACAGACTGACTGTTCATCAGGAGAGGAGTGAGGAATTGGATGGTGGGAACAGGCATGGCTTTGGGCTGTCATGTGTCGTGTCAGGTGCAAGAAAGAGAGAGTAGCCTGGAGAGTAGATTTAAAAAAACAGCTGCCTCCTTGTGCATGTGTGACTGGACAGGTTGGACTGATGGTTGGCTGTGTGAGATCATCGGAGATCGGGGAGGAGTGAGAAGGGAATCCGTGTCTCTCTGGCAGATAAGGATTTTAAAAAACAGGACATGAAAAATACAGCCTGGTATTCAATTTTCCCAACAGCATTGAATAGCTGCAATGATGGTCAGGCATTCACCCGACCTGCCCCCCCCAAATGCTCCTGTGTATGGGAGATGATGGGTGTGATAGTGTATGTGGTCATAGAAACATAGACTTTGATGGCAGATAAGGACCACTTGGCCCACTCAGTCTGCCCATTTCCCTACCTATTGGATAAGCTGCAGATCCTAGTTAACCAACAGCCTACTTCTTCCTATCTCACACCTAGAATTGCCTTATGTCTGTCTCATGAATTCTTGAATTCCCCCACAACATAGGTCATTGGGTGTGACAGTGTGAATGGAGGCATGTGGCCAGTTGATGGACATGACAGCATGCATGAAGGTATGGAATCATGAGCTGTGACAGCATGCATGGGGTATGGGACTGATGGGTGTGACAGCATGCATGGGAGTATGGGAGGATTACTAATGATGATTTTAATATCTGATTTAATGTTTTTTATGTATGTTTACTGGAGGTATTATTTATGGTGTGAATTTTTATGTATATGTTTAGCGCTTTGATCAATTGGAAAGGCACTTTATAAAGTTGATTGATTGATTGATGGGACTATGAGGTGTGATAGCATACATGATGTTATTGGGTCTGTTGGTGTGACAACTTGCATGGGGTTGGTGGATGTGACAGTGTAAGGGGGGAACATGGGGTCATGATCTCTAACAATTCTTGTCCCACCTGCAGCAAAGCAAAAGGATATCATGCTAAAGAAAGTCACTTCTCAGCTGAGCTGCTATGTTAATTCTGTTGCAGGGAGATGTCATTGGAGCAACCCACAGTGGCAATGCCAGGATGGGCTGAAACTGTCTGCACTTCCAGGAAGACCATTTACCTTACTTCTAGGAACAGGTAGGACTGGGGCAATTTATTTTAATGTTTTCATTTTTTTCTCCATTTGCTCTCCCTCCTCCCCCTCTAAACCCTCCCCTCTTCAGTTTTCCATACATACTACTTCCTTCCTTGTTCCAGCTCTGTCTGGCACTACTTACTACTTGCCTGGTTTAATCTTGTTTGGGGGCATTGTTTAACCAGGAGTACCACATTAAGCTGAAGCTTGTTTCCAGATGCGACCTGGGAGTACAAGGAAGTTAAGTTACTTGCTCAGGATCACACAGTATGCACCTAGGCAGCTGTGGGATTCAAACCCAGGTCTCCAGATCTGCAACTCAGAGCCTTAATCCACTGTGCTATGCTGCCTCCTGCTTGTCTGATTAATTATTAATGTGTTTACTTGACCTTGGATAGTTTTTATCTTGTTTAATATTGTTTATTACCTGAACCTGATATGCTTGTCAGTTCCTGTATCCTTGTTTTGTACCTCCCTGATGTGGAACCTTTGCAAAAGAGTCTCTGACTCAAAGGTTTGTAATTCGATTCTCTCAATAAATAAACAGTGAAAAGGAGTGTCCCACAAGGTCCCTTTGTGCTTTCCATGTGAACAAGGAAGGTTCCTGCACAGAGGCCACACCATGTAGCACCATGCTGTGAGGTTAGGAGGACACTGTGTAGCATAGACTAGGGACACAACTGGTGTAGAGATAACTTTGGTAAGATTTCCAGTGTACAGCTGATGATTAGCAGATGTTGGATGACACCACATTAAAGAGGTGCCGATATCTGATCTTGTTGGATGTGCCTTAATTATTTTTTGTGATCACTTCACTGGCAGGTTTTCTCCTACAATGTGGTCAGTGTGGTACCTGTGACCCACACAGGCCATTGTGATACCATGCTGCATAACCATTGTGCTACTACCAGCACAAAGCATGGAATGAGACCACTGTATTTCCACTGCAAGTGCACCTATTGTGCTACCACTGACACATGGTGCCACAGTAGTCACAATGGCAGTGCAATGGAATTGAAACAAATCCACTGTGATACCAATTGTAGTGGTATCACACTTGTATTCACCATTGTGCTACCATTGCACAAGTGTTTGCCACTGTGCTACCACTGTGTGCCAATATCACAGTGGACACAATGACATCACACTGGAATTGGAACAAAACCACTGAGATACCAACAAACAGTGGTATCACAAAGGTGCACATTGTTACAACTGTGGTACCAGCAGAGGTGGTGTCACCAGTGAGCTACCACTGTCTGCATGGTGTTATAATAGTATCACAATGGAACTGAAACAAATCCACTGTGATACCATTTATGAAACCTACAATGGTAGTATACTGAAAATCGCAGTGGTAATATAATGGTAAAGAACAGGTATTACAATGGTATTCTGAATAAATTCTTTTGTAAGGATATGCCTATAGTTTCAGTAATCATTTTTCTTACATTTCATGGCTGTACCATTGAAAAATCAGGACCCCTCATTTGGTGCAGACTTCAAGTTAACTAAATTAAGTTTCATTTATAAAATTGGGTACCCAAATCAATGCCAGTCTGTCACCAACACATCCACGTAGGACCATGAAGAGTAGCTAGGTGCCATCCGCTGCCCTCCAGACCTCATGGCACATCAGGAGGGATGGGGACACCCTCATGCCATGATGGGATATCCACTGTTTTAATGGGCACACACATCAAGATGCCTGCAGGCAATAATCTGCCTCCACACACTGGCACCATATAAAGGCCATATGCATACTGGTGCTTGCTCCATCCCTGCCCCCATGATCCACATCTGGGCTAGCTGGCAAGCATAGCTGGAGCATAGCATGTGGCCTATATCTGGTCAAATTGAATATATGGCCCTATATAAACACTAATCGAGTACTACAGAACTACTACTTTACCACTATTGCAAAGTATTCAACTAATCTTAGTCTTCATTGGTATTCACTTATGCAATTCAGAAGTAATCATTAAGTAATTATTTAACCTTCACAGCACTGCCTGAATTTGCATGTAAGACTACCTAACAACTTACTGAATACTTACTTATTACTAAGTTAGTCTTCAAATACATAGCTCATTTTAATTTTTTGGCTCATGGGCAGACTACTTTACTATTACTGAATATTAGCCAAAAATGATCTTAAAATTACTATTTTAATACCAGCAAAGAAGACAAAATGAAGACAAAAATTAGTATTCAGACTTTGGTGAGGGAGGAGGAAGCAACTGCCTTAATTAATTGGGAAAATTTTCTGTTAGGCAGCTTGGCAGTGGGAAGGTAGAAAGTGTTGGGGGGTCGGGGTGGGGACTGTGGCAGTTCGACAGTGTATGTGCTGGAAACAGCCACGGAGTATGGTCAACATAATGCAGCAGAACAGATCTGGCTATGACTGTGATCTTGTGTGGCCAGCAATATCAACCGATAGACAGCTGCAACCACCTCTCAGGGCAACGTTTGCTGCAGAAGATCTTCACACACTAGCAGATCCTGCCCTTTCTGCTCCCGACTGAGAGCATTCCTAGCTGCGAGTTCTGCTATCTTCAAGACAGTCTCCTGTTGCCTCCACACCCCATGGCAATTGCCACCGCCCGCCATAGAGGTGGTTCAGGAAAGTGGATGGAGGCACTCCTACCATGGCCTTCTCCACTTCCCACCAAGCTTCTGTCTCTCCCTATCCCACCTGCAGAGTAGGCCACAGGCTGAGCTCCATATGGGCTGGGAGTAAGTTCATGTGGCAACTTCTACTTTTAGTGCAGTTGAGCTATAGGGATGGCCGCTGCAGTAATAGACAAGGTTGGCGTTTGCTGTGAGCCGCTGCCATTTGTGGGCATTTCCAAGTTCAACTTGTTCTCTCTCTGTCACCCCTCCCATTCACATGTACAGCCCCTCTGGGCTTGCTCACAGCCACAGTGTGGCACCTGCTGCTCTCGCTGTTCCTCCTCCTTGCTCCTCACCCCCCGGCTTTGCATTTAGCCATGGTGTGGCTTCACTTAAAACAGCAGCTTCTTGCTGCTTTTCTCTTCGAACGTCTCCCCCTTCCAGGCCCTTTTGCTGTGGGAGTGGCTTGACTTACTGGTGACTCCTGCCACACTGCACACTCTCTCCCTCCTCTGCCACTAGAGTGACTTCACTCAATAGCACCTTATTGCTGATCTCTGGCCCCTTTCTCCCAGGCTACCTCCTAAAAGAGCCCCGTAGATCATAAACTAAACCACTGGAGCAGCAATGTGGTAGGGTGGGAGGAGGTGCTTCATCCAATGCCTCCTCCACATCCTGCTGACTTCTTCTTCTTCTTGTTTCTCACCCATGCAGAGTATGCTGTAGCCTATGCTCTGTGCAGGCTGGGAATTTATAGCGCTTGCAGGAACTCCCACTTAAGCGCAGTTGCGCTTCCAACAGGCTGCAACTGCAGCCCACCATATTCCTTCTGCTGCAACTGCCACAAATTAAAATAACCCCCCACAATTGCCAGGGCTTTGGAGCTCCAGTAGACCCCAGGGAAAGGGTACTTAATTATTTAAAAAAAAACGCTAGCCCCAGCCACATAGGGAGCTAGCCCATTAGACCACTAGGGCATAATTATACAGTGCCCTTCCCCCACAGGGCATTTCCTAGCTACCTGACCACTGACACCAATACCTATTTTATATTTCACAAAAAGGGCTACTAGCCTCCCACTAGCTATCACTAGCCACCTTGGCTACAAAATAAATTACCGGACACTCTATGGGCAAAAGGGATTTTAGCTGAGCCCTCCATCCCCAAACCTCACTTCCTTTTTTCTCTAGTTCTTCTCTTACATACATAGATACATACATAGATACATAGACAGTGTCGGCAGATAAGGGCCTATGGCCCACCTAGTCTGCCCATTTGAGCTTGCGAGTTCAGTTTGTTTTCCTAGAAGTCTATTTCCCCTTACCCCTGACCTCTAGAATTCCTTTATGTCTATCCCATGCATTCTTAAATCCCGTGATTGTTTCAGCCCCCACCACTTCCTCTGGCAGGGTGTTCCACTTGTCCACCACCCGTTCTGTGAAGAAATTCTTTCTCATGTTTCCTCTGAATCGTCCTCCTCCAACTTCATCCCATGCCCTCTAGTCCTGAAACATCTTTTTCGCTTAAAATAGTGTTTTCCTGCACCCTGTTCCTCCTGTAAGATACTTGTATGTCTCTATCATATCCCCTCTCCTCCTCCTCTCCTCCAGGGAGTACATGTTCAGTTCCTTCAACCTGTCTTCATAGGATTTGTGATGCAACCCATGCACCATCTTTGTTGCCCTCCTCTGAACCTTCTCTACCCTGTCTATGTCCTTACGTAGGTATGGTCTCCCAGAACTGTACACTGTACTCCAGGTGGGGCCTCCACTAGTGTCTTGTATGCGGAATTATGACCTCCCTTTTCCTGCCAGTGATGCCCTGCCATACATCCCAGCATCCTATTTGCTTACCTGATGCCTTGTCACACTGTTTCCCTACCTTGAGGTCATCAGAGATGACAACCCCAAGATCCCTTTCCTGCTTGGTGCATGCTATATCCTCACCCCCAACTGATATATTGTGCCAGGGTTTTTGTGCCCCATATGCATTATCTTGCACTTCTTTGCATTGAATTTCAACTGCCAAACCCTTGACCATTCTTCAAGTTTCTGCAGGTCCTTCTCATTCTGTCTACACCCTCTGGTGTGTCTACTCTGTTACAGAGCTTTGTGTCATCAGCGAACAGTGAAATTCTGCCTTCTATATCCTGTGCAATGTCACTGATGAAGATGTTGAATAGGACGGTCCCAGCACTGATCCTGTGGTACCCCACTGGTCACTCTTCCCTCTGTGGGTGACAGCCATTTACCACCACCCTCTGTGTCCTGCCACCAGCCAGTTACCTACCCACCACACTACTGTCCTGTCCACACCCATATTCCCCAGTTTGTGTAATAGTCTTCTATGTGGCACAGTGTCAAAGGCCTTGCTGAAGTCCAGATAGGCCATGTCCACTGCCCCCCTGATCCACCTCCTAGTCATCCAGTGAAAAATTCAATGAGGTTGGTCTGACATGACCTCCCCTGGTGAAACCATGCTGCCTTGGGTCCTGTAGTCCATTGACAACCAGATGTTCCACCAATCTCTCCTTCAGTAGTGCTTCCATGATCTTTCCCACTACCGAGGTGAGGCTGACTGGTCTGTAGTTCCCTGCTTCCTCTTTGTTCCCACTTTTGTATAATGGGACTACATCTGCTGTCTTCCAGTCTTTGGGTACCTCCCCTGTTTCCAGTGATTGGCTGAACAGGATAGCCAGAGGTTCAGCCACCACCTCTCTTAGTTCTTTAAGGACCCTGGGGTGCACCCCATCTGGCCCCATTGCTTTGTCAACTCTTATTACTTCCAGTTCCTTCAGGACCCTTTCTCGTGTAAAGGGACTTGTGTCCATTTCTGCACCATTCTCACCCTTGTACTCCCTTCAGACCCATTACCCCCTCTTCCTTAGTAAAGACTGAGCAGAAATACCTGTTCAATATGTCAGCTTTACTGTTGTCATCCTCCACGCTGCTCCCATCCTCCCCTTCAGTCTAACTATCCTCCCTTTGTCCTTCTTTTTTCACTTATGTACCTGTAAAGGTTTTGTCCCCTTTAACCACTGATTTTGCAATGTGTTCTTCTGTCTGAGCTTTGGCTTCCCTTACTGACTTCCCTGCCTCCTTTGTTTCTCCTGGTACTTCTCCCTATCCCCTTCTGCCTGTGTCTTTTTGTATTGCCTGAGATGCAGTCTTTTTGGCTTTCACTTTCTTTGCTACCTCTTTGGAAAACCATAATGGTCTCCTCTTTCTTTTCCTCTTGCTAACCTGCTTAATGCATAATTCTGTTGTTCTTATAATCCCCATTTTAAATACGCCCTGTTCCTCAATCCCTGATTCCTGTCCCATTCCCTTAATGCCTCTTTCAAGCATCTCCCCATTTTCCCAAAGTCTGCCCCCTAAAATCCAGGATACGTGTTTTTGTGTGTTTGGTTCTGCTCTTTCTGTGATTTCAAACCACAATGACTGGTGGTCACTGTACCCAGGTGCTCCCCCTGTTACCCCATCACACTGTCCCTGTTTGTGAGCACAAGGTCCAGTATTGCCTTCTGCCGAGTTGGTTCCATGACCAGTTGCTTGAGGAAGGCACCCTGAAGGAGTCCAGGATAAATCTGCTCCTAGTTGATGCTGCTGCTGGGATGCTCCAGTCCACATCTGGTATATTGAAGTCTCCAACCAGTACTACCTCACCCTTGTCAGCCATCCTTTGGATGGCTAGCATCAGCTCCCTATCTTTTACTGGTTTTTACCCAACTAACCTAACTTCTCTTTTATTTTGCAGGTCTGATCGGATGAGGGCCCCTACCTTCATCAGATAAGTATAATTCCCTTCCTACCCTTTCTGCCCTACTGGACCCCCTTAAGAGCAGTAGATTCTTTGTGACCCCATTTCTATCTTTTATTTTACAGGTACAATGTATGTCACCCCTTCAGACTCCTACCTTTGGCTCCCAGGGGCAGGTAAGTCCCTGTACTTTACATTATCTTGGAAGGGTTTACTGTAATGGTACACCCACAACTGTTACAATATAGATGGGGGGTATAGAATGTGGGTCCCATGGGAGGTCCAGGTGGGGAAACAGGGAGCCATAGCAGAGGAACCCTGGTTTTGGTGCTCCCTTTGGTGATTCAGATGGGCTGGTCGTGGTGAGCAGAATGAAGAACATACAGTAGGTGGGAAATGCCATTCTGGGACTCCAGAGCTGGTCTGGGGGGACAGGAGGGACTGAAATGGTGGAGGCCAGTATAAGTGGTCACAGGGCTGGTCCAGGTGGAAGGACATGGAGGCATGGGTGGGAAAAGTTGGTCCAGGGGTCCCAGGGTGGAACTGGGTGGGTAGACAGGGGAGTCATAGATGTTGAAAGCTACTATGGTGATCCAAAGGATTATCTGGGTGAAGGAACATGGTGATGTAGGTGGAGACAGCCAGTATGTGTTCCCAGGGATAGTCTAGGTGTGCAAAAAGGGGAGATGTTGCTACGGAAAGCTAGTCCTTGGATCCCAACGCTGATCCAGATCAAGGGACATGGAGGACATAGGTAGTGCTGGCAGAGCCAACACTCTCAGGGCTGGTCTGAGTGGAAAGACAATGGAAACGTAGACATGGGAGGCCATTCTAGTCACCCCCAGGGCTGGTCCATGTAGGATACCACGAGGGCATAGGTGAGGCAGGGCTACTCAGCAGTCCTAAGGCTGGTTTAAAGTGGGGGGACAGTAAGATAGGTGGGAACAATTGGACTGGGTTCCAATTGCTAGTCAAGGTGGGCAGAGAGGGGGGAGATGTGAGCAGGGATGCTAGTCAGGGGTCCCAGGGCTGTCTGAGTGGAAGAAAATAGGGCCCTTAGGTGGGAGAGACAAGTCTGGGTGTTCCAAGGCAGATCTGGGTGGGCACTGCAGACAGGCGAGACATTGTTATGGGAGACTAATATGTTAGCAATTAAAATGTTATTTGACAAAAGGAATATTTTGTTGTAGAAATGTGTAAAAAAATCAAGCCATATTTACATAGCATTTCTGTTTAGACTACTTTTGTTACTATTTTTTGATAATTGTTTTATGATTTGTTATGTTAGAAATTTTTGGCATTAATTGATTTGGTGGTCACTGTTTAAAAAGCACACACATGATTACTCTAAGCTATGCCCCCTGACAAAGGGTTTTTAACCGAAGCCCTGGGGCAAAGTGGCTTGTGGTGTGTTCTGAAAACACACTCCTGAAATTCAGCAATAAAGCTGTGATTTATGCATTACTTTTGCAGTGAATGTGCTTCTTTAAGCTCCAGGAGTGCAAACCTTGTAGAAACGTGTTCTAATATGTGGGGCCCAGGACTGGTCCGGGTGGGTAGACAGTGGGAACATTGGTGTGAGAGACTGTTTTGGGCATCACAGGCCTGGACCAGGGGATAGAAGGTGCATAGCTAACCTATGTTGCAGGTGCTATAACATAGGTTAGCTATGGGTGGAAGGCTGGTTTGGGGACCAGAAAGGGTCATCCAGTGGTAGGGAAGATGGTCAGCTGTAAAGGGAAGAGTGATCCGGGGGCTGAAACACTGGTCCAGCGGCAGGGATAGTGGTTGGCTGGCATGATAAGATGTAGGGGCCAACTCCACAAAGTGGAGGTATGGTGGGAGTTGGGGCTGGGGTGACATTAACAGATGGAGAGATCCAGGTGAGCAGAGTGTGGGAGACCCTAAAGTCCATGAGGATGGAGAAGGCCCCAGGCCTGGACAGTATCCACCCCAGGATTTTGAGGGAATTGTCAGATGTCCTGGCAGCATCACTGATGAAATTATTCATTTCTTCCCTAGAAATGGAATGTGTGCCTCTAGACTGGAGTGGACCTCGGGATGAACCGGGGAACTACAGACCGATAAGTCTCACATCAATAGTGGGGAAACTCTTGGAAACATCCTGAAGGAAAGTTTGGTGGAGTTCTTGGAGGCAAATGGCCTTCAAGATGTCCAGCAGCATGGTTTTGTCACAGGGAGATCTTGTTTGACTAATCTGGTCAAATTTTTTGACTGGGTGACAAGATCTATGAATGGTGGGTGGCTGGTTGATGTCATGTATCTGGACTTCAGCAAAGTGTTTGACTCGGTGCTGCATGGGAGACTACTAGGAAAGCTGAGGAACTTTGGGATGGGGGTATAGATGGCAAGATGGATTGGGAGTTGGCTGAGCAACAGACTACAATGGGTGATGGTGGGGGGAGTGATATCAACTCCCAGAATGGTCATTAGTCGGGTACCGGAGGGATCTGTCTTGGGACCACTCTTATTTAATGCATGCATAGCAGACTTTGAGGAGGGAGTTAGGAGCAAAATTAGCTTGTTTGTTGATGATTCCAAACTAGGAGCAGTGGTGGATAGTGGAGAGGGGAGAAGGACACTCCAGGAGAACCTGGAAAGACTGGAGCAGTGGTCTCACACATGGCAGATGGGGCTTAATGCTCAAAAGTGTAGTATACTGTACTTAGGGGCTAGAAACCCAGAGTATAGCTACTGTACCATCTGGATGGGGAAAACTAAATGACTCAAAGGAGGAAAAAGATCTGGGGGTGATTATAAATGTCAGAATGAATCACTCAGAACAGTGCAGGAGGGTGGCAGCAAAGGCAAACAGAATGTTGGGGTGCATTGCCAGTGGGATCACTTCAAGGAGGAAGGAGGATATCCTGCCATTGTACAATTCATTGGTTAGGCTGCACCTGGACTACTGTGTGCAGTTTTGGCATCCTCACTCAAAGAGGGATGTCATGCTCCTGGAGAGAGTTCAGAGGAGGGCGTCTAAAATGATCCACAGAATGGGTGAAAATTCTATGAAAAGAGACTTAGAGAGTTAAACATGCACTCCCAGGAGGACAGAAGTGTTAGAGGGAATATGATTGAGACCTTTAAATACCTGAAAGAGATCAATAGACTGAACACTGAGGGGATGTTCAAATTAAAGGGGGGGTGGGACTATGAGGGGGCCTAGCATCAAGCTGGAAAGGGGGAAATACAGAAGGGAGCTGAGAAGGCACTACTTCATTGGGAGGGTGGTGGCTCCTTGGAACATGCTACCAGAGGATCTGATTGCACTGGAACCAGTGGGAAGCATCAAAAAGGATGAGACATGTTTATGGGCAAGGTACAGGTCGGGGGAGTAAAAGGGGAAGGAGGCAGCAGCTTCCATAGTAATGTGAGCTTCAACTTGAGCAGATGTGTTAAACCATTGGGCCTATTCTTCTGGCATCTTTGTGTGTTCATTGGTTCGTATGATGAGGCTGGTATGTGTTCTGGAAGAGTGGTCCAGGAGCTGGGAGAAAGTTCAGCTAGGGGACAAAAGATTGATCGGGAGGGGGGACACGAAGGATGGTCTGCTGCTAGGAGACCAGAAAGAGGCAAATCCAGGCCTTTGAAAGTTGGTCCAGGTGCAAAGATGATGTTGGCTGGGGAGGACAGGCTGGTCACTGGGCTGGAAGAGCTGTCCAGCTGCTGGGAATTCTGGCTGGTTGAGTCCTCTTTCTGGTGGGAGATCTGATGGGTTGCGGTCCCTTTCTGGTGGGTAAGTGCATCCATTTCAGTGAGTCAGGGGCCATTATAATGGGTCAGTTATGCCTGGGACTAGGGCATCCATTCTGGCAGCTTGAGGGTCCATTCTAGCCAGTGTGAGACAAATTAGTTTGCGGGCTGGTGTTGGCCAGTAGTGTTCAAAATCCGGTAGCCAAATTAATTTTTTTTTAGTGGTGACTGGCCACCTGATGTGTTCCACCCTGGTTGCAGTCAGGAAATATTGTGAAGCACATTTAGTGGCGTTCATATACACCCTCATAACAATAATCAGCCCCCTTTCCACCAACCCAATCACTATATATCCCTTTGCTTGAGGAGTGGGCCCTCAGGAAGAAGTCAACCACTTAACCTCCATCACAAAAGCAATAACACACTCCAGGGTGTGGGTTATACTCTGATAAATGCATGCCTGGGGCCCAGTTAGGTACAAGACCACAGGCCCATAGAACTGTGTTTATCAGACCATATTATTCCACACCCTGGGGTGTGTTGTTTCACTTATAACATGGTTTTGTGTTTAAATCTATTTAAACAATAGATATGAAAGTAATGTGGTCTTGATTTCAAAATAGTTATTCCACTAGTAGGTGTCATTAGGTTGCTATACTGCAGTTGTTACCTGTGAATTACATTTATGCAGCCTTATTTCTTAACTATTCATTACTATTTTGTTTTACAGTTTTTTAGACCCTTTTCTTATTCATTCTGTTATCCAGTACTTGGATATCAGAGATCACACAACAGATAGGTCAGAGAGGTAGCAGTCTGAAAGTAAGTGGGTGAGTGGCGACCACTGCAGATTTCAAAGCTGCCATCAGTTTAAATGGGATGGCAGAGAGACACCGCAGTCAGATACACACCACAGTCTGTGTAAGTGCCATGCAGGCATGGTCAAGCGAGGGAGCAGTGTTGGGTGGGGGACACAAGTGACAGGACTGAAGAGACACAGAGATTATTATTTTTTTTGTTAAACTGGTGCAGCAAGCAATCTCTTTGTTGTATTATTTTAATTTCTGTGCACCAAACAACATGGGAGTGAAAGGAGCGTAATGGGAACAAAAAATGTCTACCAAAGTTTTTTCATACACTTCCATCAGTAGCTTATGTGAAGTAAACAGGACTCAGTTACTGCAACTTTCTTCTACATGTTTACATGAATAGAATGCTGTTTCAGACAATTAGCATTCATGTCTACCCATTTCATAATTAAGCAATAATACACGACAGGCTGTAGTATATCATAGGATAGCATCACACCTCAGGTGCCTTGTGAGGCATGAAGCCGTAGGCCGAAAGCCCTCACGCGCCCGAGAAGGGATAATATCCCATGACATACCACACTCTGGAGTGTATTATCGCTATGAAATGGATCCACATGTAAAGCAATAAAGAAGTTTAAAAGTAAAAGGTCATCATAGTTATTTTATTTTTAGTGTAGATGCGCATTTAAAAAAAAATCCTTTCATTTCAGTCATGCCAGTAGGTGGTACAGTTTCTGTAATAGGTGGTGCTATTTGTTGGTGGTAGAGGTGGCCGAAAGTTGCAGTTAGAGCAAGCAGGACCCATTTTGCACTTCTGTGGTGAATTCTGCCTAACATCTAAGGAAAAGTAGTAATGGTGAGGTTGTGTTTTTTTTTTTGTAGTAGCAGGCAGATGTTTGAGAGGGGTTGTTGTGGTAGTGGGGGATGTTTGCTTGTGAGCAGCCACTGCTGGATTTTCATCGGTGTAGCTCTGTTGTGTGACTGTTATGTGGAGAGTAGGTGCTTTTCTGTATGCCGCGGTCGGTGGCAGTTTAATTCATGCAAACGAGGTATACTTACAAGGATTTCCTGTGGTTGTATGTTTTGTTTTTGTTTGTTTGTTTTGTTGTGTTTTGTTTTGAACAGCGGGTGTCTAGAGGTGTGACTCACTCTGGACTATGCTCTGTAGCCTTATCTCTAGTGGAGTGAGGGATGTGGCAAACATGGCTGTTGGATGGATTTGATGTGGGTGAGGAGGCTAGTGGCCGGAGGCTTTTTGAAGCCATGATTATGTTGTCAGATTTAATCTCAGCTTCAGATACATCTCAGCCAATCAGCTTCCTTCATTTTTGTTTATCCAGTTCATAATGAGTGTGAATACAGCTTAGAATGATGAAAACAGGGAACAGCATTTTATTCACATCTAATCATATGAGGTACATCTTGTAATACATGTAAGCACAGGATTTCCTCTTTGAAACTATAGGCCACATTGTGGATGTTAAGGGAATAACAGGAAAACTGTAGTCACAAGCAGTCAACGGCCATTTGATTTGTTTCTGAAATATGTACTTTAAAAGAAAAGGATATTTCAGGTACAATAAGGGCTTGTTCATAAGTTTATTACCAGTATTTCAGTTTTCTTTTTGAAGGCTAATTTGCATTTTTCCTGATTTTTGAAGGACACTTGAGAATACATTGAGAAGTTTATCACTGGATAAAAACTGGTGTTCAAAGTAAAATAGAAATCAATTTGAATTACTTCAAAAACAATTACAAAAACTGAAGAATACTTGAATTGAATTTGAAAGCATTCATTTTAGGTGGGAAAGAAAGGTGTTTCAGGTACATTTGGGTTTGTTCATAACAGTTTTTTACAACTCTTTCAGCCTTTTTGAAGGCTAACTTGCATTTTTCTCAATTTGAAGGGCATTTGAGAGCACATTGAAAAGTTTTACAATGGATAAAAACTGGTATTGGACACGTTTTTTAATGGATGAAAGCTGGTGTTTGAAGTACAATCACAGTCAATTTGAATTACTTCAAAAGCAAGAAAAGTACTGCACCAGTTTTTTTAAAACTGAAGAATAATTTAATTGAATTGGAGGGCCTTCATTTTCTGTGTGGGCACCTTCTGAATGTCCCACCTCTGATGCTACCCTCACATTCCCACCCCTTCCCCCTTCCACTTGCCATTCCTCCATCCTGGGCTCCCTGGCCCTCTGAGGGAGAGGTACTCCTGTATACTGGGTGGTCCTCCCCACTCCCATCCCCTGCCTGATGCTCTCCCTCCTTTGGACACAACCTCTCTGCCTTTCCCTCGACTGCTCTGCTCCTCTAACTTCCCACACCATCCTCCCCAGCTCCCATCTGAGCAGCCTTATTTCTTGTATGCATGACTTTTGAATACAAGTCAAAGATACCAAAAAATAAGATTTCAATATCAACAAAAGAGTTGTAAATCTGGTATTTTATTACCGTTAACATTAGAGGACCTATACATTAGGATCCTGCCCCCATGCTTATTTGGTCCTGTCTCCATTTGTAAAGCCTTGTACAGTAATAGTAGTGTAACAGCCCCTTGGGAGGGGGCTTATACAAAATGATGCTGCAGTTGGCAGCAGCAGTTTCTCTCTCTCTTTCTGGCTCAGCCATGTCAGTGGTGCAGAGAGAGAGAGAGAGAGAGAGAGGCCAAGTCGCATTCTTCTGTGCCTCCATTGTCCCTTTGTTTTTGGCAGATGTGACTGCATTCCTCCTTCGCAGTCCCCCGAACTTGGCAAGGGACAGGGAAACATAGAAACATAGAAGTTTTCAGCAGAAAAATACCTCTAAGTCCACCCTGTTTTCCCTAAAGTGCTACCGTCAACCCTAAGTGATCTCTGGCCTCCCTCCCTGCCCTGCTTCTAAAGACCCCCTGTGTCTATCCCATGCATGTTTGAAACCTGTTACTGTTTCGGTACCCATCACCTCTGCTGGGAGGCAGTTCTAGGCATTTACCACCCTTTCTGTGAAGAAATATTTCCTCACATCCCTTCTTAGTCTTTCCCTTCCAGCTTCATATTGTGCCCCTTGTCCTAGACTTCTTTTCCTGTGCAGTATACCTCCCTCCTGTACCTTATTTATACCCTTGAGATATTTAAATGTTTCTATCATGTCACCCCTTTCCCTTCTTTCCTCCAGTGAGTACATATTTAGTTCCCTGATTCTTTCCTCATAGGGCTTCTGGTGCAGGCCATACATCATTTTGGTTCCCCTTCTCTGTACCACCTCCACCCAATCTATGTCCTTCCTGAGATGGGGCCTCCAGAACTGGACACAGTACTCCAGGCATGGCCTCACCATAGATCTATACAGGGGTAACACAACTTTGCTTCTTCCGCTGGTGATACACCTCCCTATGCACCC
Organism: Neoceratodus forsteri; assembly: GCA_016271365.2. Classification (NCBI taxonomy): domain Eukaryota; kingdom Metazoa; phylum Chordata; order Ceratodontiformes; family Ceratodontidae; genus Neoceratodus; species Neoceratodus forsteri. The sequence continues at coordinate 565,107,420 of CM057458.1, forward strand.
CGGCATCCTACTAGTCTTCCCCACTGCCTTATCACACTGCTTTGCCACCTTTAGGTCATCAGGCATGATGACATGATGACCCCCAAATCCCTTTCTTGTTTTGTGGATGTTAACATCTCCCCACCTAACTGATATGTTGTCCTTGGGTTTCTGTGCTCCATCTGCATAATTTTGCATTTTTTAGCATTGAATCCTCTGTGCTCCATCTGCATAATTTTGCATTTTTTAGCATTGAATCCAAGTTGCCAAACCCTTGACCAGTTTTTCAGCTTTTTAAGGTCCTCCTTCATTTTATCCCCCCCCCTCCCACATGTCCACTCTGTTGCAGATTTTTGTGTCATTCACAAACAGGCAAACCTTTCCTTCCAGCCCCTCTGCAATGTCGCTAATAAAGACAATGAAGAGAACAGGCCAGAGTACTGACCCCTGAGACACTCCACTGGTCATCCTACCTTCCCCCGAGTGAATTCCATTTACCACCACCCTGTGTCCTGTTACTTAGCCAACTTCATACCCATTTTACTATCTTTGAACCCACACTCAGGCTGCCTAACTTGTTTACCAGTCTTCTGTGTGGGACATTGTCATAGGCCATGTTGAAATTCTGGTAGGCCACATCCTCTGCTCCTCCATGATTTACCACTCTGGTAACCCAGTCAAAAAACTCTATCAGGTTTATTTGACAAGAGCTCCCCCTTGTGAACCCATGTTGCCTCTGATCCTGCAATCCACTGGTTTCAAAGTATTCCCCAATCTTTTCTTTAAGTAGTGTTTCCATAATCTTGCCCTCTACCGAGGTCACAACAATGTCACGCCACCTTCTCTTAGCATTCCATGCACCACCCATGAGACAGCATCCCTTTCTTGAGCTGGAGCGTGCACTACAAAGGGTCTCCTTCCCAGTGCTCCCAGCTCCACTGACCCCAGCCAACTGCCTTTGGACCCATGACCCTAGCAGAATGACTTGACATCAACGCAGGAGGGACTGCAGATATCCAGGGGACCAGCACTTTTGAAGGAGCAAAGAAACAAAATTAAAAGACTTTGGAGCACAGGGCACAGGACATTGGTGCAGCCATCTTGTGCTCACCAATCCTGTAGTTTGGCCAGCCAGTGGACAACAAAGATTTGAAGAGCACCCCAGAGGCTTGTGGAGGATTCATGTAGTCAGACTCTCTCCAAAAGGACTCATGGGCTAAAAGAGACAATCTGAAAGCTGTACAGGCCAACATGACAGTTGGATAGCCCTGTACAGCAAATTAAGGACTGAGTTTGTGAAAGATGTTTCTGGGCTTTTCAAGAGTTCATGGCAGTTCAGCTCGGACCGTGAGCAGGGCAGTCCTGTAGTCACTGATAGGGAACAGGGGATTAGTCAGGACTGATACTGTGGGTCTTCCCCAGGACCTACAGCTCTGTAAATCTGTAAGTCTTCTCCTGGGCTCACCCTGCCAATACTGTGAGTTTTCTCCTCCATTCAGCAATCCGGGAAGAAAGTTGTAAGATTGTGCCAGAAGGGCGCCAACTGAGAAAAAACCTTATGGATTGTAGAGAACATCACTGACTGAGAGAATAGCAGAGAAATTGTGCCAGAAGGGTTCCAGGGAGTTAGGAAGAGACACTGAGGTGTTCATATCTGCTGCTTGTGAGACCAAGCAAGAGGTCTAGCCAGGCCAACAATTCTGTGAACCCTCACCAGGGTTCATCCTGTAAAATCCCTATGAGCCTTATCCTAGGCTTATGTTGTCCAAAGATGGTGCCAGGAAAAGGCACCTGTGTAGTGAAAGTTGTGAAACTGTGCCAGATGAGCACTTTTTGAAGGCAACCACTGAGAGTTTGAGCCCTGTGCAGCATTGCTGCAGACTGAAGCTGCTGAGCTGTACCAAGCAGAGACAGAGACCTACATTCTACCTACTGTAGGTTATTCTGAAACCAAGTAATGGTCCTGCTAGCCCTTATCTAGTGGGTTGGACTGGGAAACAAGGAGTGACATGGACCATTTCCTGAGTACATGGGTACTCTCAGTCTGGAGGGGAGCGAGATCATGAGGGTTGCTCCCGGGGTCTGGGGTTTTTGGGAATGAGGAATCCACTGAGTAGTACTCCTGTAACTTGAGAGGTGAGCCAGAAGGGCTGTATCTTGAAAGATGTGAGCAAGAAGGGCTGTGTCCTAAGAGACGTGAACCAGAAGGGCTGTGCTGCTGTAGAACATCTGAGGAAATCTGAATTGCTTCATCTCCAGGCCACAGGTGCAGAGAGAAGCAGCTCAACACAGAATTCACTGTGGTGCAGGAACAGATAGCCAACTCAAAATTATGAAACAAACAGTAAGCCTACACTCAGGAACCACAGCCAAAGTTAATGTTGAAGTTAGTTTTTAGTTATTTATTCTTTGATAACCAGGTAAGGCCCTTTAGGCATAAGTGTCTGTTTTCAGGGGTGACCCGGGAGCTTATAGCTGGTTAAGTGACTTGCTCAGTGTCACATAATATGCAAGGGCAGGTTGTGGGAATCAAACCCAGGTCTGCGGGATGTATCAGGCTCATTCACAGCTCTTTACTCTAACCTCTAGACTATACTGCCAGCAATGCGAAACTCTGGAGTTGCATTTTATTATGGCAAATTAGCAATCCATGGACATGACCTTAGGGACCTGTGGGTCATGTCCATAGACTTCTAATTTACCACAATAAAATGCTACTTCAGCTTTAACTTTGGCTGTGCTTCCTGAGTGCAGACTTTCTGTTTGCTTCATCTCAGGCAACTGGAACTGCTGTATCCATGGGTCACGTGAGTGCTGACATTACTGGTTGGGGTTTTTTGTACTTCTTCAGTTTGGATTAAAATAATTGCATTTGTATTACAAATTGGTTTTCATTTATTTTACATTTGTATTTAAATTTCAAGTTCTTTAAATTGTGCTAGCACATTATGGTCTATTGAGGGGTTAAACTGCAAGCTTGCTAATTTTCATCAAGTGCAACACTGACAGAACATAGCTACATGGCTTGCACTGGAACTCTAGTGTAATTCCTGTGTTCCCAGAGTCATTGGTTATTGTGTTATACATAAAATTGTAATTTTACTACTGGTACCAGCTGAAGAGTTACTGCACCTTGTGTAGTATAATTCCTTTTTTATGCCCCTTGATTGGATGGGTGCTTCATAGACTGTGTAGGATCTGAGACGGAGGTAGTGACCCGTAGTACAGTGGTTCCCAGAGGGCATTGCTATAGGGTGGCAGGGGAGTGTTAAAGGTGACTTGCAGTTGTCTAACTCTCTCTTTTCTTTCAGTTTCTAGACCTGGGATCTTAGATAAAAGCACTGTTCATTTGTTGGATTTGGGGGCGAAGGAGATTTTTCCTTCCACCCTGAAAAGGGGTTGGTGAAGTCCCTTCTTAAAAAACATCTTTGGACCCTAATGTTCTCTCAAATTACAGTCACATCTTGAACCTTCCCCTTTTGGAGAAGTTGATCGAGGTGGTGGAGGTGCAGTTGGAACAACACCTGGGGAAATATGATATCAATAAGCATTTCCTGTCTGTTTTCCGGCCTCACCATTGTAAAGAGATCACTCTGGTCAGGGTGCACCATAATCTCCTCCTAGCAATGGACAGTAGGCATTGCACTATCCTTGTTCTGCTTGTCCTTCTTTTGACCTTTGACACAGTGACTCATGGAGTGCTGTTGTCTCTTCTGAGGCTTTATGTAGGACTAGCAGAAATGGTGTCATGGTGGTGTTAGACCTGTGTGGCAGGGTGCACCAGGCAACAGTTGGCTCTTTCATCTCAAGCGGTGTTGCACTCTGCTGTGATGTGCCTCTGGGGTCAATCTTTGCTCCCATGTTGTTCACTGTGTATATGATACCATTGGGGGATATCATCAGATGCTGGGCTTGGATTTTCATTATTATGGCAATGATACCCAGTTGCATGTGTCTTGTGCTCCTGATGATAGTGCAATTGTTTTGGAACTGAGTGAATGCCTTAGGGAAATTCAGGACTGGGTGGCAGCCAGCTTAGATTAAACCCACTGAAGATGGAGGTGCTACTGGTGGAGCCAGATTGATTCAGGTCAGTAGCAATGAGTAGTAGCACCATCCTGCCCTCATCGGATGGCATGACACTCTGAGCTGCACACAGGGTGAGGAATTTGGGGAACATTATGGACTATAAGCTGACATTAGAATAGCAGGTGTCAGCTATTGTCTGTAGTGGCTTTTACCAGCTTTGAAACATCTACCAGATTAAGCCCTGTTTTTGTACTGACTGACCTAGCAATTCTGGTCCATGCCTTAGTCATGTCAAGCTTGGATTACTAGAACAGTGTACACCTTGGGTTATCCATGAAGTTGTTGTGTCACTTGCAGCTAGTCCAAAATGCAGCAGCCTATCTGGTTGCTGTGACCTCTTGCTACAAGCATGTCATACCGGTTTGCTATGGTCTTCACTGGTTTCCAGTGCAGTGGCACATCAATTTCAAGGTGCACTTCTTCACCTACAAGGCCTGCACTTTCTGGGCCAGGGCTGCTTGAAAGACCTCCTGACACCATCCACTCCTGACCACCTCCTGTGGTCGGCAGACAAAAAACTCTTGTCTGTACTGAGATCTCATTTAAAATCCCTGGGATACAGAGTGTTCAGAGTGGCTGCCCTAATTCCCTGAAGAAGAGAAGTGTGAGTGCACATTAACACAGACTTACAACTCTCTGGCAAGATTTATTCTGCTAGGTTGAATAAATCATCACCCCACCTCCACTGCAACACTATTCCTCATAGCTGTTGTATGTAAATTTGCTCTAAGATCTGCATCTTCCTGTCCTTTTCAAAGCAACTGCTGTGTTAACTGTTGCACCATTGATGGGCTGCTAATGGAATCAGCAGTCAGTGTAACCACCAGAACTCATTCGACACTGAAGGTTTAAACAATAAACAGTGGAACTTCTGGTGATGTTTCGGACTAGAGCAGTAGCTAAGCTATGAACTCCTACTTTCCCTGTTCCTAAAATCCTGCTCTATAAAGGTTTCATCTTCAAAATATGCCTTCATGCCTACAGAAGTAAAATTGTTTGACCAGATTCATGTTACAGCAAAGTAAATTCCAACAGGATGGCTTTTTATCCTGACCTCTGAGTGCCAATCGCAGCTGAAACCCCTCCAATAAGCTCTAAGGGACATTACTGTAAAACTGATGCAGAAGGAGAAAAACTCACACACAGTAGATCTGAGAGTCTTTGGCTTCCAGACAGGAGAATAAGAAGGAATTTAAATGTCTTCATCAAGAACTCACTAACCTTGAGTGGAAAGTGGAAGCAACACAAGAGCGAGTTGAAGTGATGGATGATGGTGCCTTGAAACTCAATGCAGCCCTGTCTTTGATCTTGCAGCATACTAAACCACATCAAGACAAGCATTTGTCAATGCCGAATGTTGCTTGCTTCTATGTGCTGTTTAGGTATTTGGAAGTCATTGGAGTGCAAATATTGAAAATTTGCAAACTTACGAGCGTGCATAGGAACTGCGCAACGCACGCTCGTAAAACAGTCATTTTTAGGATTTTTTTCACCAGATTTTCAACATAGCCATTTTAAGACCTCTGCTCATGAACAGTGTCACTGAGATTTTGTTAATGTGTCCCATACATTGAGTTTGCACAGACTGCGCCATTGTGCGCTACATTAGTGAAACACATTTTACAGGATGTGAAAATGACAGCTATACTGCTCATAAGGAGTGTGTTAAAATGGCAATGTTGAAAATCTGGAGTGAAAATATTGAAAATTGCGAACTTTACGAGCCTGCGTGGGAACTGTACAGCATAACTAAGTAAAACAGTCATTTTTAGGAATTTTTCACCAAATTTTCAACATAGCCATTTTAAGACCTCTGCTCATGAACAGTGTCACTGTGATTTTTTAATTTGTCCCGTACATTGATTTCGCACACCGACTGCGCCATTCTGTGCTACATGGGCGGAAACACATTTTGGGTGAGATGTGAAAAATGACAGCTGTACTACTCATAAGAAGGTGTGGTAAAATGGCAATGTTGAAAATCTGGAGTGAAAATATTGAAATTTAGCGAACTTATGAGCCTGAGTAGGAACTGCACAATGCACGCTCGTAAAACAGTCATTTTTTGGAATTTTTGCACCAAATTTTCAACATGGGGTTTTTGGGACCCCTTCTCATGAACAATGTCACTGTCATGGCAGTATTCAGGCCTGAAGGGTGATTTCGCAGTCACTGCGCGAAGTCACCCTTCGGGCCCAAACGGCCAACACAGTGACATCATTCCTGAGAAGGGTCCCAAAACCCATGTTAATTGGTGCAAAATCCCAAAATACCCTGAGATATGCAACAAAGTTGAAACCCCCTATCTAGGCCATTATACAGCTTACCGGCATTTCCTCAGTTCGCGGTCAGCTTTGAAAGTGCAGATGTGTTCCGGTCCACTGAAGATAGTCGCGCGGAGTCCGGAGGTAAGTATGGGGTGAGGGCGTCGGGAGGCTGGAGTGCGCAGTGGGTGGAGTGCGGGTTGTGGGAGGGGTCGGGAGGCGCTCCGCAGGACCGTTCCGTTTTCAGGTTAAAAAAAAAAAAGATGTTGTGGGATGGTTTGCCACGCTGGGGTGAGCTCCCAGCATGGCACAAGGATGTTAGAGGCGTTCAGCTGGCGGGATTGGGCACCCCGTCGGCCAAAGGACTCATTGCCACGCTGGGTGGGCTCCCAGTGTGGCACCCACAACTGGGGGAGGCGCAGCTCAGCCGGCGGGGATTGGGCACCCCATCGGCTATGCAGTAGGTCTTGAGCGCGCACGCCTGCATGTGGGGGGCCCTAAGCTTCAGTGGGCTTCTTATCTCTGCTCACTGGCGCTCCCCCACTTCAAATATGCCACTGCATTTTGGAGCGTGTCATAGACATTTCCAAAATGCATTGGCTTCAGAGAACGTGCCTGCCAGCTCACTGACTGAATTGGAGGAGGTGACACACCTCCGAAATCTCCGATGATGGCACTATGTTTCTTGCACATGCGTGCAAGCAACATAAAAAAATGCATGTATTTGGAGGGTCTTTCTCACGGTGATAACTTGTGTTTATGTGGGCTTCCAGAGTGACTGGTGACAGATAGCATGGTGGAGTTCCTGGAGGACCTCCCTTGAGATGTTCTGATGCTCCCAGCTGGCATGGAGCCACACATCAAGAGGGTTGACCCATATCTCTCAACTGTCCCTAATTATCAGGGACATCATCCCTCCTAAAATTTGTACAATATATCTGTCAAGGAAAAGTAATAATGTAAAGCATAAAATACTATCAGACATTAATGTTAAGTCTAGTTCTCCATTAGAAAATGCTTTTCTTATTAAACCACACATTGTAGAAGGCTTCTTGATTTGATACCACCATTTTGTTATTTTTTATTTATTTTCTTATTCTTTGTTAACTGGGTAAGGCCCACTAGGCACAGGTGCCTGTTTTCAGGGGTGACCAGGGAGCACTGAGGAGGTTAAGTGGCTTGCTCAGAGTCACACAGTATGCAAGTGGAGGTTGTGGGAATCAAATCCAGATCTGTCTGCCATATGTATCAAGCTCATTCACAGCTCGTTACTCTAACCTCTAGGCTATATTGCCAACCTCTTTTTAAGATTTGTCCCTCCCTGATTTGGTCCTCTGTACTTGATTTTTTTAAGTCCTGTTCCTGATTTGCAAGGCAGCAGGTTGAGAAGTATGGGCTCACAGGGCCCTGCTTCCCATACCATTAGATCCATAGACTCAGTCTCTCTTCATCCTCCTGAAGTTTGCCAGGTTTTGACTTAAACAGGAGTTCTTGTGTGTGCATCAGCTGGAAAATAAAGGATGTCTCCTATAACACTGCTCATTTATTTTTCAACAACTACCTTCCTGAAGTGCAGCAGAAGATGCTGGCAAATGGTGAAATTGTCCTGTTGCTTAAAGAAAAACAAGTCCACTTCCACACTCTCTGTCCTGCTAGGTTGAGGGTCGTCTGGGAGGATGACATTAAAATGCACCACACCCTGGAAAAGGCAGCTTTAACCCTAAAAGATAATGGCTGGCAAGTTGCAGTAAAATCCCCCTTGCAGCCTGTGAATCTGGAGTCCAGCCAATGGAATGCTCAATGGTCCGGAGGCAGAGGACTCAGGCAACAGGGCAGCAAGCAGCTGCTGCAGTGCTGAAAGACATTTGGGAAATCCTATAGAGCCTCACTGCAGCTCATACTCCCGCAATGGACAGCAACACAGATGTGAGCTGAAATCTAGCTGCAGTTACTGTGATTTAGCTCACACTGCCTCAGTGTGTGGGGTGCTGCAATATACCCTGTCTGCTGTTGGGTGTACTGCCGTTTGATAGAATACATGTGCAGGCCTTCATATTTGATTAGTCTTCAGGGTCAGTTGGCCCTTCTATCCAACAGACATCCTTTCCAGTTATTTGTTACTGAATTGCAATGATTTTCCACTGCATGCTTATATTCTACATGATGTGCAACCAATATCAGGCTATTTTCATATATTTATTTTTATTTTCTGGCACCTGCTATGCTGCACTGTGGGACTGAGTGGAACCTGGGTGGTGCTTATTAGATGTGGGATGGTGGTGGTTTTTGGAGCTCAGCTGCAGACCTGAGATGTATCTTGGGTGACACAGAGACCTCTGCACCTGACCCTGGCTGTCTCTCTTCATGTCTTTCCCCCAGAGGGGCATTGCCTTACAATGGTGATACTCACTCATACTAGGCTTTGGAGCCACCTGGGCTACTTCACTTGGCTCAGGAGCCACAACCCATATACACGGCATTTGGGAATGCTGAAATAAAGCTTGCACACAAAACGTATTTATTGAAAAATATTTTATTGCAATTAAATAAACATAAAATAATAAATAAATCATAAATAGAACTGTTACACATATTAAATAGAATTCAATAGCAGTGATAGTGAAGCTTAATGTTCTAAGGCTTAGAACATTAAGCTTTACTCTTCCTTCTCCCAAGTAAGAGAAGGGAGTGCCTTCTTTTCTGGTGGCATGCTCATTATTGGCTCAATATTAACTTGGCTGTTGGTATACTGTGGGGTGGGAGTTCCCAATGGGAACCCTGGGGTGCCAGGATGGCGGTATACTGTGGGATGGGAGTTCGAAATGGGAACTCTGGGGTGCCAGGATGGCCCTTCAGGACTTTCATACCTCCCTTCTGGTTATTAGCAATGCCCCATGCTCATGCTGTTAATTTTTCAGTTCTTGTTTCAAGCTGATTCCAACCCAGACATTATTCCTACAAACAGTTTGAGCCTCCTATTGGAGTTCCATATTTGTCTGTTCTTAAAACCGTGGGTGAGTTCTGCCTTCTAACTCTATGGTTGCTAATAAATAATACTTTTTCCACAGGCCTTATGGACTATTGCAGTTCCCCTATATTGGATTTACATGAGGTGGTTACGGACACAATATTGTTTATCTCTTATCACAGGAGTCTGGACTGGCCACTTTTTTACTTACACTGTTTTCTGCTATTTTGTTGGTACTTTGGAGAAGGGGAGGGAGGGACGCGTAATGTGGAGTAAATTTTTTATCACGTATGTTATATTGTCTGGATCTATTATATATTGGGTATGTTTGGTTTGGGGGGGGCAGGAGGGGTGGGGAGTCTATTTGCTTACATTATGTGGCTACTGCCTTGGCAGATCATAACATTTTTTGTCTACCATCACCGGAGCTCACTAGCTTACATTAGAGTTCAGGGGACCCCAGTAGGTGCATGGGGACTTTTCCCTTCCCCTTCCTTCATCTGGAACTGGACAGAGGAGGCACATAAGTGCCAGAGGAGAACAAAGGTTTGCCATTCAGACCTCTTACCTTGGAAGTACAGATTGTACATATTATTTTCACAGTTGGCCCTTTTGGCCTGTCTTGATTGCTCTGAGTTTTATTTTCTTTGTCCTACATGGTAAAATAATTTTCCTAGTGGCACCATCTTTCTTATATTTTGCTGGTTGCTTGCACCTCCTATACCTGGTGCTCAGCCCCCTTGGATGATTACCCTTGACAAACATTATCTATTTCCATGGGGGAACCCTCTATAGTTTCCTATAATGTAAATGGTATGACTCATCATCTCAAAAGAGAAGGTCAAGGCCTTTTTATGCTAAATTAAAGTTGCATTCATTTTCCTGCATGAGACCCACCTACAGCATATCCCTCTGAATGTGAAAAGTTGAGGCTCTTTGGATTTCATCAGATGCACTCCTCCTCCTATAAGGCTGAACAGAGGAGGGATGTAGCCATTTTTGTCACTAACACTATCCAATCTGAAGTGATAGGGATAGGGATAGTGATAGAGATTGGAGGGTGGCTGTAGTGGTTACCCTCCATAAAGGGGGAGAAGGAAGAGGCAGGGAACTACAGTTGCATCAGTCTCACCTCTGTTATAGGGAAACTGATGGCATCTCAGATCAAGTAGGATCTTGTTGACTTTCTGGAAAAAAAATATCTTCAGGATAGTAAGCAGCATGGATTCATGGTAGTGAGGCCTGCCAGACCAACTTAATTGTCTTCTTTGACTAGGTAACGAGGGAACTGGATAGAGGCCATGCAGTGAATCTACTATACTTTGACTTCAGCAAAGCTTTCGACTCAGTGCCTCATAAGCGCTTGCTGAAGATGAAGGAGTTGGGGGTAGGAAAGGATAATGTTAGAAGAGTGGAGAACTGGCTCAAGAATAGGTAGCAGTGCGTTATTGTCAAAGGGATTAAATATGTGGAGAGGCATATCACAAGTGGGGTACCACAGGGATGGGTCCTTTATAATGTGTTCATTAGTGACATTGGCAAAGGAATCCAGGGTAAGAGTATCCTCTTTGCTGATGACACTAAATTCTATGGAAGGGTGAATAGTATCAAGAGGATTAGGGAATTACACAATGACCTCATAAAGCTGAAGAGATGGTCTAATGTGTGGCAGCTAAAATTCAATGCCAAGAAGTGCAAGGTAATGCACCTGGGGAGAAGAATCTCAAGATGGATTACTGGTTAAATGTGGTTAAACTTTGCACAACAACAGAGAAGTGTGACCTGGGAGTCATCATCAGTAACACACTAAAGCAGTCAAGCCAGTGCAACAAAGACTACAGCAAGGCGAACAGGATGCTGGGGCATATAGGAAGGGGTACAGACACTAGAAGGAAGGAGGTAATACTTCCCCTTTATAAGTTCTTGCTGAGGCCACATCTAGAGTATTGTGTCCAGTTCTGGAGTCCTCACTTCGGGAAAGATAAAGATAGGCTGGAGGTGGTACAGTAGGGTAACAAGGATGATTCAGGACCTACATGTGGAATCCTACGAGGACATCTGAGGGCATTAAATGGGTACTCGCTGGAAGCCAGAAGGGAGAGGGGAAATATAATAGAAACCTTCAAATTTCTGAAAGGGATTAATAATGTGGACTGTATGGGGCTGTTTAGCAAGAACATCAGCTCAATGACATGAGGGCATGAATGGAAACTAAAAGAGGGGAGCTTCAGAAGGGACTTGAGGAAATATTATTTTACTGAAAGTGTGGTGAAGCCATGGAACAGCCTGCCTGCTGAAGTGGTGCATGTCAAAACCATAAAGGGCTTCAAGCATGGGTGGGACAGAATATTGTGTAATTGTGACTGACAAGATTGTTTTGTGCAGACTGTGTGTGCCTGAAGCATTTTGAAATGGACCACTGGGGAAGGGGCTCTGTGCAAAGCCTATGGTGAGTGGGTCTGCTTTAGGGGGAGAGGTTACTACCCCTTTAAACTTGTGTGCTGTTCCACAGCTGAGTGACTACACCTAGAGAACACCTGCACCAGTCTACAGCATTCAGTCTGTGAGTGAACTCAGAGCCAGCATTGTGTCATCCTGCTCTCTGTATCATCATGAACTGCTGAACATTGTAATTGTGACTGACAGGATCGTGTTGTGCAGACTGTGTGTGCCTGAAGCATTTTGAAATGCACCCCTGGTGAGGGGGCTCGGCGGCGAGCCAATTGATGAGAGGGTTTGCTACAGGGGGAGGGGTTACTACCCCTTTAAACTTGTGTGCGACTCCATTTTGCCTTGGCATTAACGCTACCCCTCTCTCCCTGGTTCATTCATGATAATAACCCTTTACTATGTTTCTATGGCATGGTGGGCTGGGGCATTGGCGTCTCACCATCTGCCAGACTGGTGATCCATGTTTAGGAATGGATGCAGGTCCATTGGGGGTGGCCAGAGGAGGGAGGATGGAACATCTCTAGGAAACCTCTTCTCCCCTTGGGAAGGGTGTATGCATGTCCTGATTGGTGGCTGCAATGGTCTTCAAAGGTCAAATCTCTGTGGCACTCACAGAGACTTGGTGGGGGAAGAAATTGCCTAGGACACTAGGACAGAGGACTACAGACTGTTCTCAAGTTTGAGGCCTGACAGAATAGAGGGTGGGATTTCTCTCTTCTTATGGGAAGGAGTCACTGTGAAAGACATGGAGGACAGCAGGATCAGAACAATGCCACAGGGTCCGTCTGTACTAAGTTATGGGAAAATGGAAGTAAATGAGTCATTTTGTAGATGTGCTAATAACATCCAAACAGTTTAGCAAAGAATGATGCCCAGCTGCACAGGGAAATTACAAGAGCAGCCAGATCAGATGCAGTGGTAATCCTAGGAGACTTCAGTCTCCTGTTCCTAGACATCTATCTTGAGAAGACTAATTGCAGGGCTGAGGCTGTGTTCCAGCCTATTTTTAAGGACCATGTCCTAAAACAGCATGCTCAACATTGGACTAAGTTTGAAACCATTCTTAACCTTATTTCCTACTGTGGTGATGTGATCATCTCCAGTGTCAATATTAAGGAGCTAGTGGGAGACAGTGACCACCACAATTAGGTAACCATCACTTTTTTTTCTCTCTCCATTCTGGAGGCTGGCAACGCAAGGCAAAGTTTTTTTTTTTTTTAATTATGTCATGCAGTAATATACATGGGTTTCAGTACAGTTGTAATACAGATTTCATTGTGCAGAGTTAAAACAGAAAAAAATATATCCTGATATGCTTACAAATATTATTTTCATCCTGTTGTTTCATGGTATAAAATCTTCACTTAAATCTTAATACAGTGAATAAAATATGGCTAGAAACATATTTCTACTGTTTATCCATCTAATTCAAGGAACAAATGAATTATCCTCATTAGATATATAAACACCAAAGGGCACCATTTTATTTCAAATTTTGCTACTCAATCCAATTGATATGCTATTAGTCATTCTATATAGTATATCTCATTTATAATGGCATGCCATTGTTTTAAATCCAGAATCACTGGGCTGTGCCAAATAAGGGTGATCACCTTCTTTGCTGCTATCAAAAATAAAAATATCATATTTCTAAAGGGTGTCACTGTGTCATCTGGATTTATATATAGGAGGACCAGCTGTGGGGTCAATACAACATCTGGCCCTAATATGTGATTAATTACCCTGGTTAGATTGTGCCAGTAGGATGTTAAATGTGGCAGTTCCAAAATATATGATTATAGTTTGCCTGGGGTTCCTCACAACCACACCAACAAACCCCACACTTTAGAGGAAGGTAATCAAGTAGTTTAGCTGGGATGTTAAAATATCTGGTCCTACATTTCTATATAAATTCTTTCCAGTATGGTGCCTGTAAAATGTTCATAGAAGGAATAATTGGTTCCAGCCATTTCTCAAAAGTTATATTTACCTCGAGCTCTTTATTCCAAGCTCGAAGAATAGAACCTGTGTTCTCCATCCAAGTCTCTCTCAGAGCTTTGTATGCTAAACCTATTAGATGTGGTAGGTGAAGACCCCTGGGGGCATCCATTATTAGTCTCAGTAATGGGGGGTTTGATAGCCTATTCCAAGGGGGTCTTTTTATAAGAGATATGTGTGAACTTGTAAGTAATGAAACTGATCTTTGTTAGGGAGGTGGTACATTGCCTGGAGTTCAGCAAAACAGAGTACCCCATTATTATCCAAGAACTGATGTACAGACTGAAGGCCCTTTCTTTTCCAGTTTGTGAATGTTAAGGAGAAACCTGCTGGTAAAAAGTCTACATCTGAGTTTAGGAGTTTGAAAAAATAGAAAATAAACTGCAAATTTTTACTGCCTCTCAGCTTATACCAATTAACAAGAGTGCTTTTGGTCCCAAATGTAAATATTTTGAAATCAGGAGGCATTGTTAGCGGAGCAAACAGCCATTTGTTTACATCAAACAACTCATTTAATACAAATTCTATATCCTTCCATATTGCTTGATATTGTGGATTAAGCCACAACATTATAGTTTACATAGGACCACTTTACTGCATTCTTTTAGGTTCAGTAAATTTAGTCCTTCTTTTTCCATAGACAGCATCAGTATGGTCCATCTAATCCTTGGATGTCAACCCGCCCATATGTACCTTGAGAGAGCTCTATTCCCGGATGTAAAATAATATTGGGCTGGGTAAAGTGGGAGGGTTTGAAATTAATATAACAATTTCGGGAATATTATCATTCATATTGAGTCTACTCTGGAGTAAAAAGATAGATGGAGGTTGGTCCAGTTACTCAATTCTGCCTCTATAGTTCTGGATAGGGATTCATAGTTGAGCAATTCTAAATGTATCAAATTCTTGAGTTAAAACACTCCCACATATTTTATTTTGGTGCAGTTCCATCTCGATGGGAATAACTGTTTCAGATTTTTTTATGGGGAGAAGTTTAACGCCAATATCTCCATTTTCTGCATATTCACTACATATCCATATAAGGCTGCATAGGAATGTAATGTATCAAGAAGAGCTGGGACCAATTGTTCAGGATTTAGTAAAGTAAGCAGAACATCATCAGGTAACTTATATATGCACCCCCCTAATGGAATTCCTTCTATGGAGTGAGCATCTCTTATTGCAATTCCAAGGGGTTCAATATATAATGCAAAAAGGAGTGGGGATAAGGGACAACCCTGTCTTGTACCTCTTGTTAAGGGGATGAGGTAAGAGAGATGGTCATTAATTCATATGTGTGCCTTGGGAACTGAATACATGAACTTAATCCTGTGTATGAAATCTTCCAGAAAACCAGAGTTTTCCAGGGTCTTTCATAAGGACGACCAAAGCACCTGATCAAATGCTTTATCTGCATCCAAACTAGGTAACCATCACTTTGATAACAGGGCAGATGAGCTGAGTCTTGGCCACCAAAACCAAGACCTTCAGAAGGGCAGATTTTGCCATGATCTGGGATCAGGTAGCCATGGGTTTAGAGATGCTGCATGAAGCTAGTTAGTAATATGAAACAGAAGATGCTTAATGCTGTTGCAGAAGTCTGCATCCATGTAAGCAAAAAGAGGAGAAGGGCCACAAAGTGCCCTTCCCCAGCTCAACAGGAAGTTATAGAGCAACTCTGCACTTCAGCATATGCTTTTATATACAGTATATGATGTTTCAGCTGTTGTTATTTACTACAGAATACATTTTCTTCATTTTCAATGTGTCTTTTCAAGATTTACGGAACATCTTAGTAATCCATATAAAAAGTTTATCTAGAAAATATTTGAACACATTTGCCTTTCCCCTGTTAACCTAACAATGCCTTTGTTTATGACATCATAGTGCTCACCATGACAACAGACTGTGATGCCACTAACAGCAATTGTGTGGTTCTTCAGGGAGAGTCAGATACATTTCAAAAGACTCATTGAAATAATTGTTGCATTATGTGGGGGAAGTAATAAAAAAACTAGAAAAAGGTAACATTTAAAAATAGTAAATCTAGTGTTTTTAAGCTTTTTATTATAATAGCTTCTCTTTAAAGCTGTTGATCATATGCAAAAAGATAATATAACTTTTGGAAAGTGACAATTTGGCTACATGCAAGACAGGAATATAGAGCAGTATTGACAGAAAAAATAGAAATCAGGAAGCCAAAGACTGCTTGGAAACCAAGATAACAGTATGAGCTATAAATAACACCAAAGCCTTTCTAGTACATAAATGGAAAAAGGAAGGCCAGGGAGGGACTGGGCTGCTAAAAACAAGGGAAGAGGTGGAGGACTCTATGCATAAGGCAGAGACTATGGCTTACATCTTGAATTAATACTCTGCTTCGATGTTCACCAAAGTACCCCCTTGGGTGTACTTACTGGATTGGACACTGGCATCAAGCATAACCAGGAGACAACCTGCAGACACCATGTCTGCCCTGGTAGCTGACTAGCTGGCAAAGAATAAGCCAGGTAAAATAGAATGGGCAGATGGGATACACCCCAGAATCATAATGGAGGAAAAGGAATAACTAGAGGGACCTTTTGTGGTTATTTTGCATGAGTCTGTCTGTACAGGACTGGAAAGAGGTCAATGTGGTCCTCATCCTCAAGAAGGAGGCAAGTCATATCTGGGCAACTAAAGGCTTAACATTACCTTTGGGCATGATCCTGGAATCCATTATCAAGAACCAAATAATGCAGCATTTGTTTGAGGTTGAGGTTCTTATTCTTAACCCTTCTCAGCATGGTTTTATGAAGGGAAGACCATACCAAAACAATATATCACATTCCCTTGAGGAGTGACTAGATTTGTGGACATCAGTGAGGCCATAGATATCTAGTTGGACTTCAGCAAGACCTTTGCACTGTGCATAATAAGGTCTTGGTCAAAGTACACAAGTACAATATACACTATGCTTACACAAGATGGATTGCTAACTGGCTTGGGGCAGGAAGCAATAGGTTGTGTCTGATCAGCACTGTTCTGAGTGGAGAGGGGCACTCAGCAGCATTCTTTAGGGATTAGTGCAGGGGCCACTGTTTTTCAACATTTTCATCAATGATCTTCTGGAATGTCTAGAACCCTGCTTACGTTAGCTGATGACACTAAACTGGCCAGGGTTGTACACTCCCTTGAAGATGGGGAGATGCTTTAGCAGAACCTGAACAAGCTGGTGAACTGGTTAGACTCCAGGAGTCTAAGATTTAATGTAGACAGTGTAGACAAATACAAGGAGCTACTGTTGGTGAGAAGACATAGATGTAAGACCTTCACACTATGTGGTGCACCTCTTGATACAGTTGAGTAGGAAAAGGACCTTGGTTATAATACACACTAGGATAAAGTACTGTATGGCAAGCTGTGCACATCTGCTGTCAAGAAGTCTGAACGATTACTGAGGCACAATTAAGGGGGGGGGGGATGACCAACAGAGCAGGGGAAGACATTCTTCCATTTTATAAGTCCCTGGTCAGACCCCACCTGGAGTATTGTGTTCCGATCTTGGGTCACTAATACAAGAAGAACATTAAGCCAATAGAAAGAGGGCAATGCTGAGCCACCACAATGATCAGGGGTTTGATGATAAAGGCTATGAGGAGAGACTGGAGGCCTTTAACATATTTGTTTTGGAGAAGAGGATGCTGACGAGGAGGGGCATGATCTCATTCTTTTGGAGGGTATTAATAAGGTTAAACATATGTCAATGATTGACCTTATGTTCTCCAGCTGGACACAGGGACATGCCCTAAAGCTCAAAGGTCATGGGTAATATTAGGAGACACATCTTCACCCTGATGGTGGTAAATCTATAGTACAGAACAGCCTACCAGTGGAGATAGTGAGCATGAAGACAGTACAGACCCTTTAGGTAAGCCTGGATACATTTCTGCTTATAACAAGAATCACAGTCTACCTATTATACTTAATCTCTATATATAGAATAAAGGAAAGGGGAGTGTGTGATATGAGAATTAAATGAACACCCGAGGTGTGGGTGCCACATAAACCCAGAGGGTGAAGCCATAGTTTTTTTAAGGCATACTGCACTGAGAGTGTGCATTAAATTTGAGTTTGTCACACACTTTCCCATCTTTTATTTTATATAATTGCTGGTGAGCTATTTTTTTTTACACACACACACACACACACACACACACACACACACACACACACACACACATATACACACTTTCTTTGTTTCCCTCTCAGTCCCCGTCTCTGCAGCCACAATCTCTTTGTCTCCCTCTCTCTGCAGTTCAGCCTTTTTTTATTTTTTGCTATTGATTTTCCTTTAACTTACTCTGTGTGGCGGTATTGCGCTTCAGTAGCACTATGTGAAGTGAGCCATGGTCCCGTTCATGCTCCCTCTATGTGTCCAAGCTGACAAACAGCAGGATCATCCAGATGCAATGGTTCATTTTGAAAAAACAGGATGAATTATGTGTACACTAAAAAAAAGTGTTTTTAAGAGCACGGAATAGTGTTTTAGTGGTGGTTCATCGCTAAGAAAGAAACAGCTGAGAGGAGCCACCATGTCTGTGAAACCATTTGGTCCACCCACATTGAGAATGACAGCCAATGAGGGAGTGGGAGATTGTGAGTGACAGGGTGAGTGTTCACTGTAATAACCTGTGGGCATTATGGAGAATAGCAACTGGCTGAATCCATCAAGAAAATTGCTCGCCAGTTATTATAAATTAATATATGTTTACACCATAGTTGTTTGTCACTGCTATTGAGTGTGTGTGTGTGTGTTGGGGTGGATATAAATCATAGAACTATGGTTCTTTAGGCTATTATGTTACTATGTTCAGCCATCTGCCACTTTTCCAGCCCCTGACTTATAATTTGTCCTGGACAATATCAGACTGCAGGCATTAATATTCTGTTTCCTGTTGCCTTATTTGTTCTTTGCATAACTTGCTCCACACAATATTTTTATCACTTGTATTGGGTGTGCTGCATTTTCACCTTTTGTTTTATTCATTTATATCATACTGTGGAGCTGTATTTTACATTATTCTATGTATTCTGCCACAGGACGTACCTGGAAATAACCTGTTTGCAGCATAGTGTGACCTTCTGGCCAATTATTTCAAATAAAAAAATGAATAAATAAAAGCAACTGTAGACATTGCCAAGGATTGACAAGAAATGAAGCCAGTTTTGTCTCACTTTTGTTGTAGTTAGTTCCATTTTAAAGGAGCAGCATACAGTAGGAAAATATATTTCATCTATAACTCTGTTGACCCTTTAGACATAGAGAATTTCCTTGTGAGATTACAGCTGGTCAGTACACAGTTCCCTATTTAAGAGGCTACTGATGTACAGTAATTGGAGTACATGTAATTTATACCTTTAAAAAGTAATCCATCATCCCAGTAGTGCAGACCCCTACCTATATAGATAAAACATCAGACTATTGTAAATATTACTGTGGTATGCACAATTGTTTCAGTGGAGCAAAAATCTGCAGAGGTTGAACAAACTAGCATTCATAGCAATTAATCAGTCACTGACCTATACTGTACAGTATGTCAGCATTTTCCCAAGAGGATAACAGAAATTGCCTCATTAGGAGCTATCTGATGGTAAGACTGAAGCTGTGATGATCCCTGTAAATAAGACCAAATGTCTTGTAGGAAGTCTGGAGAATGTGACAATGGGGTTTCAAAAGAAAGGCAGTGATGCAGTACACACCAAGCTATTAAAGTTATATTATATTCTCAAGTGATTTACCAGTTTACACTTGAATTACTACATTATTATGATCCACCGCCTTCTTGGAAAGTAACACAATCTTTGTTTTTGCCTTGTTTAGGATGAGGGCAATTTGGGATATCCATTTTTTACATTTTGTTAAAGTCCTCCTGTAAATTGCAAACCAATATGCTTAGAGACTGTGCACTAGTGTACACAACTATACCGTATGCAATATAAATGATAAGTAACATTTTTACAGGGGCTTGGGAGGTAACATATAAAAAGTGGAGAACTGGGAGTTCTCTCAGAATAGTACTTAGTGGCCTACATTCCTTCAGTAAGCCAATACTGTATAATACTCTAAACAGACTTCTATTTGAAATCTTTCCTTAAGACAGATCTTTATCCATGCAAGAGATTATATTTTTTTGGGATGAGCAAAGTGGCTCTGGTGCAGTTCTGAGCCCCCCCCCCGGACCTGGCTGACTCGGCTCTGACCAGGAAAACTAAGCCTTCTGTAGCTTGGCCTCAATTGCTGAATTGGCCCAGTGTGGAAGTGCGGTCCAGTCCGGAATAACACTGTCACCACCAGTACTACATGGAAAAGGCAGGGCAGGGTACAGAAATGTGCAGATAAAAATGTTTTTTTACCCCAATCTGTGACAAAGACTCCCAAGTTCCTGGATTGTCACATGATGGACAAAGGCAAACACTCAAAATCCTGGGGCACTGAAGGGAGCCAACCAATGAGGGTCTCGCTTCTGTGATTGACTCATGTTCTAGATAATCCTTTGTGTCAGCCACCACAGGACATCCCTATGAAACTGAGTATCAAGAACATTTGGGGCTTTGCAGTCAACAGACAGTTGCATATGTGTGTGTGTGTGTGTGTGTGTTTATGTGTGTGTGTGTGTGTGTGTGTGTGTGTGTGTGTGTGTGTGTGTGTGTGTGTGTGCATACATTCGCGGCCAAAAATATGGCAGAAACATTTTCATTTTGTTAGAGAGAGAGAGGGAGAGTACACTCAGAGACGAATGAATTCAAACAGCAGACAACAAACAGCAGAGTGGAGACATTGCAGCAGACTGCAGAATACTCCTTAAAAAATACATTTTTCCTTAAAAAGAGAGAGAGTAGAGAGACAGACCAATTAATTCAAAAGCAGACTGCAGAGTACAGAGTGCAGACATTGCAGACTCTACAGTAAAAAAAATGAAAAACAGCACCCATTTTCATTTGTCAGAGAGAGAGAGAGAGAGAGAGAGAGAGAGAGCGAGAGAGAGAGACCAACAAATTCAACAGCAGACAACAGCGGAGTGCATAAAATAAAAAAATAAAAAAAGATAGTAAGAGGAGCAAAGTCAGACAGGACAGGATGACTCTGTCTGAAGGTTATAGTGCCTCAATAATTTTAAGTAGGGCTTATAGTGTGGTACAGATTTTGAAGGTGGGTGTCACCCATGCTTCAGACCCTATATTGCTCATCTCTGTGCTGCCCTGAAAGGTCATACTGCCATAGTAACATAGAAGCAAAGAAAAAGTGATGGCAGAAGGAGACCGTGGGTCCACCTAGTCTGCCCAAGAGTTTCCAAGACCTCTTATAGGTCCTGGGGTCTAGCCCTGTTCTGAATTTTACCCTTTCCTGATCCCGCAATTCCCCCTTGAGCCCTTGCTCTATCCTACCTTTGTTTGAAAGCTGCTATGGTTCTTGCACTCACCACTTCTGCCAGCAGGCAGTTCCAGGGTTCCACCACTCTTTATATGAAAAAATGCTTTCTTAGATCTTTTCTGAATCTACCTCCTCATAGCTTCCATTCATGCCCCTTGGTGGTTGATCTGGTGACCCTTTGGAATAGTTCTGTGTTTGGCACATTATTAATGCCTCTCAAGAACTTGAATGTCTCAATCATATCCCCTCTCTCCTTTCTTGTTTCCAGTGAAAATGTTTGCTTCCCTGGGCATTCCTCAAACAAGAGACCATGGAGCCCCATACCATCTTGGTCACTCTTCTATCCACAGTGTTCAGTGTAGCCCTGTCCTTTCTAATCTGCAGTCTCTAAAATTGGATGCAGAACTCCAGGTGGACCTCACCAGGGACCTGTATAATCGGAGGATCACCTCCTTGCTCCTGCTGTCGCATCCTTTCCCTTTGCAGCCCATCATTCTATTTGTCTTGCCATAAGCTTTGTTGCATTGGTTTGATTTTTTAAGGGTGTCAGATATGATAACCTCTAGGTCCCTTTCTTCCTGAGTGGTGCTGGGTTTAGCCATGTTGAGTCAGTAATCCATCCTAGGAGTCCCTTTACCCAGATGTAAGACCTTGCAGTTCTGTGCATTGAACTTCAGCTGCCAGACATTAGCTCATCTTTCTAGCCTTTGTAAGTTAATCAGAAGTTCCCTAATCACCTCCATGCTGTCAGTCCTACTGCCCAGTTTAGTACCATCTGTGAAGAGTTCCAGCTTACCCTGAATGCCTACACCAATGTCACAAATAAACATATTAAACAGGATTGGGCCTAAGACTGAACCCTGGGGCACACCACTAGTGACTCTACCTTTGCTTGACCTCACCCCATTGACAACTACCCTCTGGCTTCTATCCCTATTCCCTAAGCTAATTCCCCACCCAGCTGACTAAACTTTCAGCAATGCCTTGGTCTTCCAATTTTTTTAGCAGGTGATTGTGTGGCAGTGAGTCGAAAGCCTTGCTGAAATCAAAGTAGAGGAGATCCACTGGGTGTCCCCTATCCAATTCTTTAGTCACCCAGTCTAAAAGGTAATACGGTTCGACTGTCATTACCTGCCTGAAACAGATCCATGCTATCTGTCATCCTGGAAATTGTTCTTATCTAGATCTTCTACTATATCCTGTTTAACTAAGGTTTCCATTCATTTCTCCATGACAGATGTGAGTCTGACCAGCCTGTAGTTGCCAGTCTCCTCTCTACTTCCTCTCTTGTGGAGAGGTACCACCTTCGTTTTTCTCCAGTCCCCTGGTACGACTTCCATCAGAAGTGAAGGGTTGAACAAATGTGCCAATGGATCCACCAGTTCCTCGGCAAGTTTCTTTAGCACCCTTGGATGCAGTCCATCAGGCCCTGGTGCTCTGTCAGGGTAACCGGTTAAAAGATCGTATCAAATATAGCACCTGTAAAAAACGTCCTGCAAAATGCACATCTGCCTTGATAGTGACAGGAGTAGGATAGCGCATGTTAGCGAAGGAACAAAAAGTGAGGTGGCTGGCTGAGCTGCTCCTATGACAGAGAGGACAAAGGCATGAGCAGCTCAGGCAGCACAGAGCAGGAGACCAGGGTTCTGTTCCTGGTCTCCCGATTAGTAGCTCTTACGTGTTTGTTTGTTTTTTCAGTTTGTCCCAAACATCAAAGACCACCACAAGTTTCTTCTCATCCCTGTGTTCCCTCCCCCCAGAGTTGAATATTTAAATATCGAGGGAGGCAGTGGGCAGAACCCCCCTCAAAAACAAAATGTATATTTTGTAAGTTTTCCATGGTAACAGTCGTCGGCTACCATTAGTACTAATTCTCTATCTTTCAATAATCAAGTTCTTTTCAAAATGGGTACTTTTTTATTTAAAGTAAAATGTAATCTCCTTTCCCTGTTCACTTCTTTAATGTTTCATAGGGTAATAAATGCATTATCTACTAGGTTTCAGTCCAAATATAAATTTAAAACACCATTCCTTAAGACCACTTTTAGGCAAAATTCTTTATTATTTAGAGCACCCATTTTTTTCAACAAAATACCATCAGAAATTGTTGAGAGTAGTTTCATTCAGTGCTTTAACAAAAGGTTAAAACATTGGCTTTTCTCAGAAACATAATGTATCTGCTTCTGTAACTGCACTTTATTGATTGTATAGTCTGCTCCATTGTTGTATTTTTATACTGTGTTTTTAGATTGAACTTGTCAGCAGTGAAAACGGGCAATCTTGCTCATCTAGATTTACAAGTATAAAAAATAAAAATGAAATGAAAAAATGAAACTCTTTTTTTAGCAGTGTTTTAGGATGGGGTTATTATTGCTGGCACTATTTTGGCAGCAAGCTTGTTGAAGACGCTCTTTCTGACTTTGCTGTCTTGACCTAGTGCCCTTTTTCAGTCCTTAGGTGAATTAGTGCTTCTTTAACACTGTCAGTGGTGATTTTTGGAGTCTCCATCTGTGAGTTCCCTCTGTTGGCTGCTTTAATGCCACTTTCAGGCAGTGGTCCTTCGTGTGCCTTGATGAACACAGAGCAGAAGAAGTTGTTAAGGACAGTGGATTTTTGTCCATCATCCTAAATAATCCTGTCCCCCTTGGTGAGTTTAACTATCCCACCCTCTTTCTTTCTTTTCTCCTGGATGAATTGAAAGAATTATTTGTTGCCACATTTGATACATGTAGTAATCTAAAGTTCAGTTGATGCCTTTGCTAGATTTACAGCCTTCTTGGCCTTCTAACTTTTCTGATTGTGGATGTCCCAGTCACTTTCATTCTGGTTCCTTTTATATTTGGGGTAAGCTTCTCTTTGGGCTCTAATTGCTGTCTTGACCTCGTTAGTGAACCATATGGGTCTTTTAGTTTTTTTCTTTTCAACACTGTTCTAACGCAAAGTAGACTCTGTGCCAGCTGAAAAGATAATGATTTTTTAATGATGTATCATGAATGATCATTATCCAGCTATGTTCAGAGGTCATGTTTAAGCTTCAAAAAACATAATTGCGATCATCATTAACAATAAGTAACCATCAGCATTAAATGACCGCCAATCAAAAACCATGACATTATGGAGATGGTGATTATGATTAATGATGCCCTCATATCATGATGATTTTTCATGATTGCACATGGTCACGATTACAGAAATAAATTGAAAATTCAATTTATCCTTTCTCTATACTTTTGGAATTTATCTTGTATTTAAACATCTTTACTGGAATGACCAGTTATGATACCTTTTCTTTAGAAGCCCACTGCTTTCAGTTATGCTTACTCTGATACATCACATTTTATTGTAGTTAGACAGACTCATACTGGTTTATATATCTGCATTACATGGTTCCTTTTATGGCTGTGCTGAGTTCCTGAAAGTACTTGGTTTGTGCTCAGAACCTTTCTTGATAGTCTGCAAACTAATACTGTCAATGCAAAATTAATTTAAAAATAGAAATGACCATTGTTTTGCTCCATAAAGTGTGCTGCTGAAATATGCAAGTTAGGTATGCAAATGTGTATCCTATGCCAGACATTGCATGTACTCTTCCTAATGGGATTAAAACTTGACTTCATGTGATTTACATTATAATTCATAGTTCATTTGTCTTGATATGTGACATTCATATTTTCATAATTAATGAATACAACTTTAAGTATTACTTCTGTGACTTGCAGTCTTATAATACTGAACTAATATAATCATCAATGATCATCTCTTGATCATCCACAGATTGTCAACAACCATCATGCTGATTTAAGCTGAAAAAATAATCAATAATCATCAACTGGTGATTTGAAAGTTCATGTTTGATGATTAAATCATGATCTAGATGATGATCTTAGACCATGATTTCCTTTGATAATCTTGTGGTAACATTTGGTGATTAACAATAATCAGCCATGACTGACCTTCAAAAATGATGTTCGATGATTTACCAGTTCACCTGGGTGTTGCCCATCTCTGTATCTGAACTATTACTAGGTCATAGTACCATAGACATTGTGAAGGGGGGGTCTCATCTTAAACTCTGTGTTGCTCATCTTTGTGCCTGAACTACTACTAGGTCATACTGCAACAGTGTAGACTCTGTGTTGCCCATCTACATGCCTGAACTACTACTAGGTCATAGTGTTATACAGATTGTGAAGGGGGGTCACATCTCAAACTCTGTGTTGATTATCTCTGTGCCTGAACTGCTACTAGGTCATACTGGTATAGTGTAGACTGTATGTTGCCCATCTCTGCATCTGAACTACTACTAGGTCATAGTGCCATACAGATTGTGAAGGTGGGGGTCATGTCTCAGACTCTCTGTTGCCCATCTCTGTGCCTGAACTACTACTAGGTCATACAGTGCCTCACATATTTTGAAAGGGGGTGTCACATCTCAGACTCTGCTTTATCCATCTCTGTGCCTGAACTACTACTAGGTCATTGTGCTATACAGACTGTGAAGGGGAAGTGTCATGTCTCAGACTCTGTGTTGCCCATCTCTGTGCCTGAACTACTACTAGGTCATATAGTGCCTCACATTTTTTGAGAGGAGGCTATCATGTCTCAGACTCTGTGTTACTCATATCTGCATCCGCTAAGTAAGCAATTACTTTGGACACAGAAAAATGTATTCAGAATCAGAATCTGTTATGCAAATGGAACATGTGGCCAACACCAGATGTAAGGCTGAAATTGGTACATGCAACAACAAAAATAGTTCCTGAAATCAAATTCACAAAAAAAGGAAATTCATTGCTGAAGATATCAATGATACAATTGATGAAAATGAAGCAACACACCAGAAAAAGATGAAGCAACACAACCAGAGAAAAAAGAATGTTGGTAAATCCCCTCATCAAAGTAGTGCAGCACTGTTAGAATTGCCAGAAAAATCAGATAAAAGTAAAACACAAAGACAGGTAGCCAAAACACTTAGACATAGAAAGTCAATGATTAAGGAAAAAGCTGTATCTAGTACCACTAGATGTGGCACGCCATGATATGCTACTCATGCTTATTGGACTCCTTCATCTGAATCAGTGCCTGTAATGAAGAACAGGTTGTAAATGTACAAAAACAAGATCACAATCACAATGTATCACAGTTATGTTCTTCCAAAGGTGATGAATTAGAATCTGATATTGATGAGGCAGAGGATGCCATCTGAGTTGCCCCACCCAAAAATAAAAAACACATATAGCAAGCACCACCAGTATCTACAGCCAGAAGTGAAAAAATAATCAATAATCATGGTAGATCTTCTGGGAACAGCCACAGTGTGCATGAATCAGGGTCAGAAACAACTGCCACCAACATTTCTGCAGTTTCTGGCATGACAGCAAAATGTACCACTTCAGCTATGTGGAGCTATTTTCATATAAGACCCTGAAATGAATGTATTGCTGTCTGCACCTTTTGTCATCAGGAAATTAGCAGGGAGAGAGTGAGGATCCAGTTTGGGAAAACATCACAAGTAAGGATTTGCAAAGAGCACATCCAGCTAGTCGTCTGGACAGCAGTCCTGAGCAAGGGACAAATTTCTGTGATGAAAATAATCCTACAAATAACACTGATGATGAAAAGGCTGAGAGACAGGGCAGAAACATACATGTTTGACTTCACTGACAAAACTATTTGTTCAAGCTACAGCTTCACCACTGAAATCCCATGGTTTTTGCTCCCCTTCGCAAACTAAACAGCAGACCATTACTGCAATGCTTGAACAAAAAACTGCCTACAGTAGCTCACATCAAGTCATGTTAAAAAGTAATCAGGTAATAGCTGAATTTATTTTCAAGGACCTGTAACCATTTTCTGTGGTGGAGAATGATGGTTATAGAGCTCTTTTAAAATATTTTGCTCCACATTACAATATACCAAACGGTAAATATTTTGCGACTGTGACTGTTCCCAAAATATATGAATGTATGTAAAGTAAAATACAATTGTCTGTTTGAGAGAGTGAATGTGGTTCTGTGCATCTGATCACAGACATGTGGAAGAGTTTTCAAACCACTGATTATATGAGCATCACAACACATTAGGTGTCATGATCATCTTAAAACACCACCATAAGCAGCAGTGTACAGGAAGGAAGACAAATAATGGCATCTCTTCGTATTAGCATGTTTAGTAAGCATTACACCACTGATATTATTTTGGAAGAGTTGTGTGACAAAAGTTCTGAATGGTTAGAGACCCTGGGACTAATTACACAATTTGTAGTTTCAGACAATGGCTCCAGTATTGTTAGTGCAACGAAATGTGGTGGATTTACTCACATTCTGCGCTTTGCACACTCAGTGCATTTGTTAGTGTGAGCTTTCCTTTCCAGTAACAACAGTATAGTAACACTAGAGGTGCTGCAAATAAAATTTGTGGCCATTTTAATCACTCTGTAAAATCACATACTATCTTAGCTGACCTCAAGAAAAAAAATGGCTTGCTAATTCAGCAACTAAAACAAGATATTCTGACAAGATGGAACTCAACATTTTAAATGCATGAGAGACTTCTCACACAAAATAAGGCAGTTCATGAATATATAATGGAGCACAAAATAGCAAATGGTGTTGTGCTGAATCCATTCCAGTGGGCCTCATGGAGCATCTTATATTGCTCTTGACTCCCTTTGAGGAAGAAACTCAACAGGTTAGTAAAGAGAATACTACTCTAAGCCAGGTTATTCCCATCATACATTTATTGAACAAGGAGCTCAGGAGGCTGTGTGGTGGTTTTGAACAAAAAGGAGACATATCTGGTATATCCCTTATGGACTGACTGATACAGCAATTCCAAAATTGCAAGAGACTTCATAATATCATGACAGACAAAGATTTTCTTCATTCTATTCTTCTTGACCCTCAGGTTAAGTTGCAGCAGCTGCCTCCTTCAGATCTTGGTGACTCTTATCTTGAACACAAAAACATGTTGATTTCAGCAATTGCACAGGAAAAGGAAGGAACTGTATTTGACAAGTGAATCACATTATGTGGATGCTGCATCTGATGATGCAATGTCTACTGGTAGTGACAATACTAATTTCCAGTTAGTGCCACCATGTACTGCTTCATCAGCATTGGGTAGCCCTGCACAAAGTCCTCTTTCACAGCCCTTGAAAAAGGCATGTCATTCTGAAAAGCACAAAGATGATTCTCACACTTTTTGGTCAAAACACATAGAAACTGATCACTCAGATGTGTCTGTAGTGGAGCCATCTTCTTTGTCTTTGTCTATTATTGTTGGTGCCTATTTATGAGAACCACTCATTAATATTGCTGATGACTCTTTTGAGTACCAGCTGGAAATAAAACATCTGGCCTGCACTATCTGCCTTTGCTATTCAGCTTCTTAGTTGCCCTCCCACTAGTGCTTCCTGTGGACTTATATTTAGCATGGCTGGAAGTGTTGTCTTTGTTGGCTGCCCAAGGCTTACTTCAATAAATATACAGTGCATTGCCTTCCAAAAAGTCAATCTCAACAAATCCTCTTACCAGTTCAGTGAAAAGTGGCAGGAACATAAAAGTGATGATGATGAAAGCAACAAGTGTCTCCTAACAAGGGTGCTTCCTTGGAGGTGTATGAAGAGAATGGTGATGATATTATTTAATATAATGGCTTATTTCTTTGAATTTAGAGAACAAATGTCAGCAACCATAACAGAAAGATCAACTGAAAAAAAAATCCTTCTTCTGTGGTCACGGTGAATATGACATCATGTGTATTGCTGTATGCATTTTTCAGTTTTGGAACCCAGGTGGAATGCAATTTGTTTATTCAGTAAGTTAAAAATACAGGGAGCACATTGCTGGATGTCTATGGTGGAGGACAGAACCAAGGGGGCAACACAAAGGAAAAAAAGCTTTGTGCACACATGGCTGGGGACCAAACAGCTCTATAAAAAAATGCAATACTGGGGTGGCGGGGATGGTCAGCCAGATAAAAAAATGTAAGTTAGAAAACAAAAGTGATAACAAATGATTGGCCAAACAGGCAGAAGTGTGTGGGATGGTTTGGATCCCATGAAGCTTGCTACAACACCAAGTAGGCAAGCAACATAATTACAAATAATAAATAACATCTCAAGTCAAAAAGGTCAGAGGGATGGCTGGGGCCCTGTCACATATCCTGCTCATGCTGTCTATCTCCCACCTAAAAGCCTGCCAGATCCAGTGAAGGTCTGCACTCTGCTGTTGTCTTTCTGCTGTTGAATTTGCTGGTCTCTCACTGTTTCTTTCTGACAAATGTTTAAATTGACACAGTGCCTCCTTTCACTGCAAAGACCCAAATTACCTGCATACACAGGGCTGGATTCACAAACATTTTGGGGACTAAGCCCCACACCCCAGCTTCAATTGCAGACCAAAATTTCCTCAGTTGTAGAGATTGCTACTCCCATCCGCAGCAGCTGCCGTTGATGTTACAGCTGGTCCCACAGGTTATAACCTTTTTCCACAGCTGTGGGGAGTTCCATGGCAACACCATCTGCAAACTGCAGTAAATTGTGGAACCTGTTGTAAACCAGCTCCACGTTTGAAAATATAGCTGAGGGGGAAATTGTAGTTCCTCAAGTGGCAACCCACTTGTGCTGGTTTTTTCTCACAGCTGCAGGAATTTCAAGAGTTTTGTGAATCCAGCCCACTGTTTAATATGAATGTCATGTGGTGACTGACACACAGGATTGGCAAGAACAACAGTCAATTTATGTTATTGCTGTTTGCTGACCTTGAAAAAGGACACAAAAATACAGACACAATTTTTGGTTTTTAAAAGGTAAAATTGTATTTATTTATTTTTTTTGACAGAAGGATCTAAATGAATAATACTGATGCATTTCTC
Organism: Neoceratodus forsteri; assembly: GCA_016271365.2. NCBI lineage: Eukaryota > Metazoa > Chordata > Ceratodontiformes > Ceratodontidae > Neoceratodus > Neoceratodus forsteri. The sequence goes on from CM057458.1 coordinate 565,137,460, forward strand.
CTACTCAAATAGGCTAAAATAGCTCTACAATTCATCAGAGTAAATCAAAACCTTTTGGGGAAAAAATTGAGTCAGACTACGAACCGGGTCACAGCCCATTCTTCATTTTTATTTATACCCAGACATCAAAGCTTTCTGATGAAGATATTGTTTTTCACCAAATGAAAAATGCATGGGCAATAAATAGATTGCTCCAAGGAACAGATCAATATAATGACCATTTAACAGTGTAGTGATGGTTAAGTCTTAAAACTTAGCTCTTAACTACCATATTATACTGGAGACAGTACAGTATAGTGATTAAGAGCACTGGACTGTAAACCTGGAAAACTGGGTTTGAATCCCACAGCCACTAACTGAATACTGTGGGACCATGAGCAAATCACTTAAAGCTGCAGTATTTGTCAACCATTATGTAGTTTTTTCATCGATAATATTTTTTTTCTGCCAGAAACATCAATATACCCATTATTTGTTTAATTTTATTTCCTTCCTGAATGAAGATACTGGATTTTGAAGTTTTGAAAAAGTCCCCACATCCATGCCATGCCTGCCATGAGAAAATTAAATACCTTGGTACAGTGCTGTACCTTTTAGCATTGTAAACATGTGGTAACACCATCCTAATAGATCCACATTATGACTCTAGTATGTTCACTGGACAGGTAATCTCAGCGGAAGAGATTTCTAAAAATTGTGAGTAGCAGTTATCTTTAATGAAATGAGTCATTATTTCAAAATTAGCTATAAAAGGTGCTATATAAATGTCAATTAAAAATACATCGATGTTGAATCTAAGGATGTCATAAATACATTTTTGCTTACAAATTGTGGGGGGGCGTTCTCTAGTGTAGGATTAAAAAAGGTGTAAGCTAACAAAGCTAAAATAGAAAAGGGGGTGTAAGCTAACAAAGATAAAACAGGAATTCCAAAAAATAGAAATGATGGGAGTGGAGCAGTGCAGTGGCTGTGGAGCGGCAGTCTTCACGGTGACTTTCTGGAGGCTGCGGTGCTGCCTCATCTGCATGCACCTCTCTGGGCTGAAGGCAGAGGTTGCTCATCTCCCGGTCAAGTTGGCTGGGATTTGGTGAGCCTCATCCCCCACCCAGGGACCACCAAATCCACCCCCACTGAATCAAAGGATGTGGAGCAGGAGTAGCGGCTGAACCACAGTGGGCCTGGGAAGGGTGAGGGTGGTGGGACAGAGGCACATCCCTCCTATGGTTCCACTCTACAATTCCTATGCTGCTCTGGCAGGGTGGGACTGTCTCAAGGAGGCACCTGCAGTAGACACCAAGGAGGATGTAGGGGTCCTCCATGGTGGAGACCCTGGGGGGAGGCAGAAGACCCCAGAGGAGGATGAAGCAACTCCTGGTGGGGGACATTATCATTAGGGAAGTAGACTTGAGGCAGAAGAGGCAAGAGTGAGGGAGGTCAAGTGCCTATCCAGCACCATGGATTGGAGAGATGGAAATCACATCCTAAGGATCGCTGGGGCAGCAGGATAGGTTGGTGAGCTTGATGCCATTGTATACCTGGGGACAAATGACCTGGCTAGTGATGAGGTTAAGTTAGAGTAGTGCAGGAGGATTTCAAGCATTTGGGGAGGGATCTTAGACATGTGGCATGCTCAGTAACCTTTTTGGAGGTGTTACCTGTTTACTACAAGGGAGAGGAGAGGGTACTCCACACCAGGAGTTTCAATGCATGGCTAAAAGACTGGTGCAGTGCAGAGCAGAGGGATTTGGCTTCATTAGGGATTGGCATCCTGCCTGAAGAGATGGAGGCCAATACAGGAGAGATGGTCTGAATCTATCAGGATCCTCAGTGAAAGGTTTAAATGCTTCATTGGCGAGCATTTAAACTAGCAAAGGAGGGAGGCGGAAGAAAGAAGGGAGACTCAATATGCCCCCCCCCACAGCAGGAAGCAGTCAGTAGGGAGAATCCTAAGGACAGGAACTCTCCAAATGCACCTAGAACCAGAAAAGGTAGAATGGGAGAGAAAAGGAGACATGGGAGTAAAGACAGGATGGGTAAAGAGTGAAGGCATGAGGATAAGATGGGAGCTGTTAGAAGGGGAGGTAGCATAACTTGGAAGGTCATGTGCATGAATGCTCACAGCCTGGGAAATAAAATCCTGGACCCAGGAACCGTGACTGGCAGGGTTGGTAAAAAAGGAGGAGGAGTGGCTCTTTACATCAAGGAGGGTATAAAACCAACTGAGGTACAGTGAATGCAGGGAAGGACAGAGGTAATGTGGGTCACCCTAGAGATGGTTAATGGCACCACTATTTGAACTGGAGTGATCCACACACCTCCAGCATAAGGGGAGGAGTTAGACAGGGTTCTAGTGGAAGACATACATAAGATGGCAACTAAAGGGGAGGTGCTGCTGTTGGGAGACTTCAATTTGCCAGGTGTTGATTGGAGCATCCCACCTGCAGCCTCAACCAGGATCAGGGACATCCTGGATGCCCTGCAGGGGATGTGCCTCAGGAAGCTAGAGGTAGAGCCCACCAGAGGGGGATCAATACTGGATCTAGTACACACCAATGGGGACAGGGTTGCAGATGTCATGGTGTGTAGTCAACTGGGGTCCAGTGATCACCGTACAGTGTGGTTCAATGTGAGAAAAGTGGTGGAGTCAAACCACATGAAAGCATGAGTCCCGAACTTCAGAAGGGCAGACTTTGCAAAGATGAGGAAATGTCTTAAGAATGTTCTGGCAGGTGGGGAGGAGTGGGGTTGTAGAGGAACAGTGGGTGAACCTAAAGGAGCCATATAGGAGGCAACAAACCTTTGCTTTAGGCAATTAAGCAAAAGCAAGTGGAAACAAAAACCACTATGATTCTCAAAGGAAGGTAAGACCGAAAAAGGCTGACATTCAGGAGGTACAAGGGAACACAGAAGCAGGAAGACAGGGAATTGTATATAGAAAAACAGAGGGAGGCAGGGGAAGCAGTCAGGAATGCAAAGGTGCAAACAGAGGAAAAAATAGCCCAGGCAGTAACAAAAGGGAACAAGGCATTCTTCAAGTATGTTAGTGAAGGAAGAAAGACTAGGGGTGGGATTGTTAGGCTAAAAGGGAAAAGAGGGGAGTGTGTGGAGGGGGACCTGGAGAAAGCAGCAATCCTGAACAAATATTTTTGTTCAGTATTCACAGAAGAAGGGGAAGGTGTGGGACCTCAGTTAAGAGACAGGAGCAGTGATGGAAGAGAGGTGGACATCAGTTCACTTACAGAGGAGAGAGAGTTCTGAAGGAGCTTACTGTCCCCCCAGAAGCATTAAGAATCACCATTGACTCATCAGTCCTGTCCCCAGTGGACTATGGACTCTTGATATACGGTGCAGCCGACAACTCTGCCCTGGGCAAAATCAAGCTCTCAATCAACAAGGCCTGTCAGCTACTCAGTGGGGCCGACAGGCTCACACACACCTGCACACTTTATTCCTTGTCTAACCGTCTCTCCCTTGAAGAGTGGCTACTCTACAAGACCTGTCTGCTCACCCAAAAAATCCATGCCGGTCTAAGCCCCCCCTCCCCGGTCTGCCTAAACTAATCATCACTGCCACTCCTCCTGTCCCCATTCATAGCTCTACTAAAACCTTACTAGTAGTCCCTAGGGTCAGGATGACCCTTGCTCAGAGGTCCTTCCATTACATGGCCCCTTCCTAGTTCAACACCCTCCCTCCTGGTACCATATCTGAGCTCAGAATTGGACAGTTTAAATCATCCCTGCGTAGCCACCTTCTCAACTCCAGTAATTGCAAATGCAAAAAATTACACCCCCACTGGTCCACACCAACCAGCTGACCCTCTCCACCCATTCTGTTTATATATCAGTGGGCATATCTCACAATTGCTGAGCTACAATCATGTATATGCCTGTACCTGCAATCTTGAGTTTAGCATTCACACTCCTTCTGTCTACCTCTTCTGTATGTAATGTAACAACGTATGTGTGCTCAGTGATCACTCCTTCTTGCTTAGCTACCATCATGTATAGACCTGTCTCCTGCAAGAAGGGGCCTTCTCTCACTGCTATGGCCCACTCCATCTATATTTAATTGCACACATTTTAATTGTGTATATTATTGCCATGCTATTGTTCTTTGCACTGCTGTCTGTTTTCCACTCATTGTATGTTTCTCCTGCCTCATACTGTACTGTGCATGACAAGGAGCCTTTGTAAATGAGTCTTTGACTCAAAGGGTTGCAATTCTGATACTGTAATAAATAAATAAAAATAAATAAATAAATAAACTGAGAGTGGACAAGGCTGGATGGGATATATCCAAGAATATTGAAGGAACGTAGAGAGGTGCTTGCAGCCCCACTGACAGCACTGTTCAACTAATCATTGCAAACGCGTGGTTCCAGAGGAATGAAGGAGGGTAGATGTAGTCCCTCTCCACAAAAGTGGAAGCAAAGGAGAGGCTGGCAATTACAGGCCAGTCAGCCTGCCCTCGGTGGTGGGGAAATTAATGGAATCACTGCTAAAGGAAAGGATTGTGGTACATCTTGAATCCAGCAGATCCCAGTATCCTAGGCAGCATGGATGAACAGTGGGAAGGTCATGTCAAACAAAGCTTATCAATTTCTTTAACTTGGTGACCAGGGAATTAGATCAGATTGGGGCAATGGATGTGACCTACCTGGATATCAGCAAGGCCTCTGACACTGTTCCACATAGGAAGCTTGTACACAAGCTGGGCAGCCTGGGAGTGGGTCCAAAGGTAGTAAACTGGGTCAGAAATTGGTTAAGGGATTGAACATAGAGGCTGGTGGTAAACAGAGTTCATTCTGAGGAGAGGAGAGGAGAGTGACCAGCAGGGTACCCCAAGGATCAGTTCTGGGACTAGTCCTCTTTAATGTCATCATAAGGGACATTGCAGAGGGGCTGTAAAGAAGGTATCGGTCTTCAAAGATGACAGTAAGATCTGCAATAGTGGTAACACTTGGGGGGTGGAAAAAAATGAGGTGGGAACTATGCAGGCTTGAGGAGTGGTTGAGAGTGTGGCAGCTAAGACTCAATGCAAATAAGTATAAAATTATGCATTTGGGGCACAGGAACTCAGGGAAGAAGTACATGATGGGAGGGGGGTACTGCCGACAGCCAAACATGAAAGGGACCTGGGGTAATCATATCTGATGACCTGAAGGTGACCAAGCATTGAGAAAAGGCTGTGGGGAGAGCCAGTGGGATGCTGGGGTGCATAGGGAGAGGTATCACCAGCAGGAAAAAGGAGATGGTGATACCACTGTACAAATCATTGGTGAGGTCCCATCTGGAATGATGTATCCAGTTCTGGTGGCCACATCTCCAGAAGGACACAGACAGACAGAGAAGAGGTAGTTCAGAGAAGGTTAACAAAAATGGTGCAGGGTCTGTTCCAAATGTCATATAAGGAGAGACTAGAGGTCTTCAATATGTGTACTTTGGTAGAGAGGGGAGAGAGAAAGAGGGGATATGATAGAGACTGTTAAATACCTTAAGGGCATAAATAATGTACAAGAGGGTTGTACCTCCTTTAGAAGAAAAGATGTTGAAGAAAAAGGGGTCATGATATGAGGCTGGAGGGGGTTAGACTCAGGGATAATGTGAGGAAGTATTTTTTCACAGAAAGTGTGGTGGATGCATGGAATAGCCTCTCCACTGAGGTGGTGGGGGCAAAAATGGTAGGGGAATTCAAGGATGCATGGGATAGACACAAGGGAATCATAGCAATTTCTCTTATAAAGACATTAAAGAGGACCTGCCTCAGTACTGAACCCTGCAGTACCCCACTAGTAACCACCCTTTCTTCAGAGTGTACTCCATTTACTATTACCCTGTGTGTCCTGTTGTCCAGCCAGTTTGTTACCCAGGCTACCACCCTGGGGCCCACTCCCAGGCTGGCTAACTTGTTTATCAATATTTTGTGTGGGACTGTGTCAAATGCCTTGCTAAAGTCTAGGTAGGTCACATCCACAGCCCCTCCCTGGTCTATTACTTTAGTCACCCAGTCAAATAAATCTATTAGAGTTGCCTGACATGATCTGCCTTGCTCCCGCTTTTGTGAAGGAGAATCACATCAGCCCTCCTCCAGTCCTCAGGTACCACACCATCCTCCCACGATTTATTAAAAAGGGTAGTCAGTGGTGTCACTAGGTCTCCCCTTAGCTTTTTTAGCATTCTTGAGTGAATCCCATCAGGCCCCACTGCTTTGTCAACATTGAGTTTTAGAAGTTCTTCCAGGACCCTTTCTTCTATGAATGGACTGGTATCGATCCCCCTGTCCAGAGTGCTTCTAATGTTTGATTAAGGTATCTCCCCCTCTTCTTCTTTTGTGAATACTGAGCAAAAGTATTAGTTAAGTATCTCTTCCTTTTCACTGTCACCCTCTGCCCATCTCCCCTTCCCTTTATTAAGCCTCACTATTCCTCCCTGATGTACCTGTAAAAGGTTTCATCCCACTTCTTAACTGAGTTGGCTATCTTTTCCTCAGTTTGGGCCTTCGCCATTCTGACTGCCTTACCCACTTCATTCTGCTTTAACTGATGCAGTTCTCTGTCCTGTTCCTTCTGTGATTCCTTATACTTCCTGAATGCTATCTCTCTAACCTTCCCCAACACCTCTTTTGAAAACTACAGTGTTTTTTTACTTCTTTTTGTTTTGTTTATCTGCTTCACACAAAGGCTTGTTGCCTCTGTGATGGCAGTTTTGATGTTTCCCCATTGTTCTTCCTCCCCTCCTTCCTGTCCATTTGCTAGTGCTTTCTTTAGGCACTCACCCATTTTGCCAAAGTCAGCCCTCCTAAAGTCCAGTACCTTCGCTTTTATATGGCTTGACTTTATGGTTGTGTTTATTATGAACCACACTGTTTGGTGGGTGCTTGTTCCCAGATGGCTACCCACTTCTAAATCTGTGATCCTCTCTCCATCCCCATTTGAGAGTACCAGGTCTAAGATTGTTCCCTCCTGACTGGGTTCCAACACTAGCTGTCTGAGGCATGCTCCCTGCAGGGCATCGAGAATGACCCCGCTCTTGGATGTGGCTGCAGCAAATGTGCTCCAGTTAATATTTGGCATATTCAGGTCCTCCATCAACAATATCTTCCCTTTTTCTGCCATTGTAAGTATGCCATCTATAATTTTCTTGTCCATTTCCTTTCCCTGAGACGAGGGTCTGTGTACAATTCCCATGCAGATTGTGGTGCATTTTCCTGTCTCCGAGGTGACCCACAGTGCCTTCTTTCCTCCCAATTTACCCTTTAGTTCAGTTGCTTTGATCCCTCCCTTATGGAGAGATGTACTCCTCCTCCTCCCCCCTCTTTAACCCTCCCTGTCCCTCCTGTAGATTGTGTACCCTGATATGTTGACATCCCAGTCATGGTTCTCCTTGTACCATATTTCTTTTACTGCCATGATATCCAGGTGTCCCTCTTCTATCAAGGCCACTAGTTCAGGAAGCATTGGTACTCATCACCCTCCATTTTTTGATGGTCTTACTCCTTTTAACCCCATTCCTGCCCTTACTGCCTTTACCTTTTTCTCCATTTACCCCATCCTGCTCCCTACTGATCTCTCTCTACCTTGGTGTTTACCTCACTAACTACCCTGTTTCATGGGGGGAGGCTGGGAATTTCCTGATTTTTATCAGTGCCTCTCCTCTTGGCTAGTTTAAAAGCTTGCCTATGAAGCATTTAAATCTATCAGCTAGGACCCTGGTTCCCCTCCCAGACAGATGCAGACCATTGTCCCAGTATAGGCCTGTATCCCTCAAGGTGGAACCCAAGTCCCCATTGAAGCCAAAGCCCTGTGCTAAACACCAGTTTTTCAACCATTCATTGAATCGCATAGTGCGGAGTACCCGAGCCTCACCCATGCCATAGACAGGCAGCAACTCCGAGAAGGTCATCTTGCATGCTACTTGTCCAAAGCCCCTCCCCAACTCCACAAACTCCTCCTGCACTGTTCTCTTCCCATACCCAGCTAGGTCATTTGTCCCTAGGTGGGCAATGACATCCAGCTACCTCTCCCATGCAGATGCTCTCGTGATCCTGAGGATTAATTTCCTCTCCTTTCAAGCCATAGCACCGGGCTGGAACCTTACCTCCCTCTCTCCTCCCTTCCCCAGTTCTACCCCCCTAATAATTGCATTCCCCATCAGGAGCTGCTTCCTCCCCCTATGGTGTCTCATGCCATCTTCCTGTGAGTCTCCCTTGTGGAGGTTCCCAGCATCCTTCTTGGACTCCACTGCTGGTGCCTCAATAGAGGAACCATGCTCTGCCAGAATGGTATATGAATTGTGAAGAGGTACAACTTGAGGGATGCACCTCAGATCTACCACTCTCACCCTCCCTGAGCCCACCGTGGTCCAACCACTCCTCTTTCTTGGCAACCTCCGAGGCAGCTGTGGTGGCCCTGGTGTTAGCTGGGTGGGGGAGAGTTCCCTACTCCTTGCCAGGTTGGCCTGGAGATGGGCAACCTCCTCCCTCAGAGCAGTGAGTTGCCTGCAAATAGGGCAGCATTGCAGCCTCCAGAATGTCTCCCGGAAAACTGCCACCCCACAGTCAGTGAATTGCACCACTCCCCACATGTCTCTCTCTTCCTTCTTGTCTAATATATATATATACATACATATTTTTTTTCATTTTTGTTAATGTATGCGTATATTTACTCTCTAAGCACATGTGATGAGCTGCTAAGGATATGACAGTTGTATGCCCCTTGCCTTTTGTGGAAGTGATGTCAGAACCATTGATATAAAGGAAATGACACCCTCGGGGCAAGTGGAGTGAGGGGCAGGCTGGGTGGGACCAAGCCCATGACTTCCAGAGACAATCAGCAACAGCTCTGACCCATCACTCTGGTGAGTGCTGACCTTCCTTTCAGAAAGACAACCTGCACCACCCCAGTGAGTGCTGACCTTCCTTTCAGTAAGACAACCTGCACAACAATTTAACAGAGAATATACCCAGCAAAAAAACAATTACAGTCAGTGAAAAAATAGAGCAGTTGAGCCCGATACCTATGATGTAAGCCTCCCCTGACCCAATACAACCTGGTGTTCTGTATTCTGAAGACAATCAGAGGAAACCAGTTTTCACCACCTGAGGCACTGTCTGGGTCAAATACACAAACCTCCACTAACCTGCATTAAACTGTAGACCTTACAATGACTGATCCTCAGCCACCAGTAAATAGCTCACTGTACCAAAAATAGTGTGATGCAAACTGTCACCAAAACATTAGTGGACAAAAATCCAGCTAGCCACAAGGGAAAACCAATTATGCAGTGTTTCAGTCCCTCTGAAGTTAAACTTCTAATCTACAAGTACATAAGCAGTATTGCAAACCCTTGTGCTCACAACAGAGGGAAGGGAACCTTTCAATTGTCTTTGCTTAGTAGCAGATATACTGCAGGTGGAGGCTGCTTCTAACTGAAAGGTGAAATAAGGAATTTACAATTATCAGGAAAAGACAGTCTTGTTACAATTCTTAAGATTTTCAGTGCAGGAAGATTTTAAACTCTGGGCGAAACATTTGTCACAAATCCTGAAATAAGTGCAGGTACAGGTTGTGTATTTGACCCAGACAGTAAACTGTTTTCTGTGTCTATCTTTGTTTGCCTTAAAAGGCAATTCCAGACTTTCTCAGGAAGTGATTACATCACAGAGACTTAATCAGCCAATATCTTGGGTAACAGACCTGAGAACAGTATTATAAGCAAGTGTTTATAGCAAACTCATCAGAACAGCTAATATGTCAAACTATCTCTTGTTGGGAGCTGCAATACTGAACATAGGATTTGCAAGAAAGCGAGTTGTGCTCACAACAGTCTTGTTACAATTCTTAAGATTTTCAGTGCAGGAAGAGTTCAAAGCACAGCTCACTTATTTTGGGGCTGACTGCTTTCAGAGCACAAACCACCAGGCTGTTTTGGGGCTGGGGAGGTTTACCTGTGTCTGACTTGGATGTCTGGATTTTTCTCTGTTTGATTAGCAGGGGATTTTCTCTGTCAAATTGTTGTGTATAGTATCTTGCAGACAGGAAAGCACTCGTCGCAGCGGTGGGTCAGGAGCTCTTAGCTGATTGTTTTGTGAGGGCACAGTTTAGACCCAACCCTTCCCACCCTCACCCCACCCACCCTGGAAATAGTTCCGTTATACCTGGGTTCTGACATCATTTCCTCAAGAGTGCAAGGTGCATATCAATGTCATATCCTCTCTAGCACACAGCACTGAAAAATATACATACACATTGTATAATATATATATTTCTATATAACAAACCAATCACTCACAAGCACACACAAACACAAAAAAAGTACATAATCATGTGGGGGTAGTGCAATGTAATGGCTGTGGGGCAGCAGTCTTCCAGGAGTCTTTCTGGAGGCTGAGATGCTGCCCTATTTGCAGACAACTCTCTGCCCTGAGGAGGAAGTTGCCCGTCTTCAGGCCACACTGGACAGCAGTAGAAAACCTTCCCCCAGGCCAGACTGGATGGTAGGAAGGGAACCCCCCATCCAGGGAGCACCACAGCCACAACCACTACCTCAGAGGTTGCAAAGAAAGCACAGCAGTTGGACCACTGTGGGCTCAGGGAGGGTGAGGAGGGTGGAACAGAGGCACACCCAGTCAGTTGTTCCACTCCACAATCCATACACCATTCTGGGGGAGCACAGCTCCCCTATGGATGCACCCACGGAGGAGATTAAGGAGGCTGAGGACATCTGTCACAAGGGAGGCCCACAGGAAGAAGGCAGAGGATGCCACAAGGAAAGGAAGCAGCTCCTGGTGGGGGACTCAATTATTAGGGGGATAGAACTGGGGGGAGCAGGGAAAACTGAAGTAAGGTGCCTGCCTGGTGCCATGGCTTGTAGGGACAGGAAGCGCATCCTCAGGATCACGAGAACAGCTGCATGGGAGTCTGAGCTGGATGTCATTGTCCACCTAGGGACGAATGACTTGGCTCAACATGAGCTTAGAGCAGTGCAGAAGGACTTTGTAGAACTGGGGAGAGGCCTAAGACAAGTAGCACACACAGTATCCTTCTCAGAGGTGCTGCCTGTAAATGGCATGAGTGAGGCAAGGGTACTTTGCACCATGCAGTTTAATGAGTGGTTGAAAAAATGGTGTGGAGCACAGGGTTTGGCTTCATTGGGGACTGGGGTTCCACCTGGAGGGACACCAGCCTATACTGGCAGGATGGTCTGCATCTGTCCAGGAAGGGAACAAGTCTTTTGAGCAATCGGTTTAAATGCTTCATTGGCAAGCTTTTAAACTAGTCAAGGGGGGAGGCACTGATAAGCAGCAGAAAAATCCCAGCCTCTCCCTACAAAACAGGGTACTAAATGGGAAAAAGACCGAGGTAGAAAGGTCAGTGGGAGATGCTGCAACAGAAAGTAAAGCCATCAAAAAATGGAGAGCAATGAGTTCCAGTGCCCGTAGTCTGAGTAACAAGCTTCCTGAATTAGTGGCCTTGATGGAGGAGGAACATCTGGATATCATGGCAGTCACAGAAACATGGTACACACAAAACCATGACTGGGATGTAAATATACCAGGATACACTATCTACAGGAGGGACAGGGAGGGTAAAGAGGAGGAGGAGGCTCTACATGAAGGAAGGAATGAAAGCAACACAACAAAGGGTAAACAGGAGGAGAAGAAGCACTGTGGGTAAATCTGGGACCGGCAATGGTACCACAATCCGCACAGGGTTGTATACAGACCCTTCTCCAGGGGAGGAACTGGACAAGGAAATGATAGAAAGTATACTTAGTATGGCAGAAAAGGAGATATTGCTGATGGGTGATCTGAATAAGCCAGATGTTAACTGGAGTGCAGTTGCAGCAGCCACTTCTAGAGTGGGGTTATTCTAGATGCCCTACAGGGCATGCCTTAGACAACTAGTATTGAGCCCACTCGAGAGGGAACAATCTTAGACCTGGTTCTCTCAAATGGAGATGAAGAGAGGATCACAGATGTAGAAGTGGGTAGCCATCTGGGCACTAGCGACCATCGAACAGTATGGTTCACAATAAACACAGCAATAGAGTCAAGCCATACAAAGACAAAGGTACTGGATTTTAGGAGGGCTGACTTTGTCAAAATGGGTGAGTGCTTAAGGAATGCACTAGCAAATGGGCAGGAAGGAGGGGTGGAAGAACAATGGGGAATAATAAAAACTGCCATCACAGAGGTAACAAGCCTTTGTGTAAAGCAAATAAACAAAACGAAACAAGGTAAGAAACCACTATGGTTCTCAAAGGAAGTGGCAGTGAAGGTTCAAGAGAAAAAGAAAGCATTCAGGAAGTACAAGGAATCACAGAAGGAACAGGACAGAGAACTGTATCAGTTAAAGCAAAAGGAAGCTGTGAAGGCAGTCAGAACAGCAAAGGCCCAAACCGAGGAAAAGATAGCCAACTCAGTTAAGAAGGGGGATAAAACCTTTTATAGGTACATCAGGGAGCGAAGTAAGACCAAGGAAGGATAGTGAGGCTTAATAAAGGGAGGAGGGTGGGCAGAGGGTGACTGAAAAGCAGAGATACTAAACAAATATTTTTACTCAGTATTTACAAAGGAAGAGGGAGGTACCTAAAACAAACAGTAGAAACACTCTGGATACAGAAGTTGATACCAGCCCATTTACAGAAGAAAGGGTTCTGAAAGAACTCTTAAAACTGAAGGTGGACAAAGCAATGGGGCCTGATGGGATTCATCCCAGAATTCTAAAATAACTAAGGGTAGAACTAGTGACACCACTGACTACCCTCTTTAACAAATCATGGGAGGATGGGGTGGTACCCGAGGACTGGAGGAGGGCAGATGTGATTCCCCTTCACAAAAGTGGGAGCAAGGCAGAAGCAGGAAACTACAGACCTGTTAGTTTAACCTCAGTGGTAGGGAAAATGATGGAATCACTTCTGAAGGAAAGAATTGTGGAGTATCTAGAGGCCAGAGGGCACAGGACCCAAGGCAGCATGGATTCACACGGAAGGTCATGCCAGTCAAATCTGATAGATTTCTTTGACTGGGTGACCAAAGTAGTTGATCAGGGAGGAGCTGTGGACATGGCCTACCTAGACTTTAACAAGGCATTTGACACAGTCCCACACAAAAGATTAATATACAACTTAGCCAGCCTGGGAGTGGGTCCCAAAATGACAGCCTGGGTAAAGAATTGGCTGGAGAATAGGACACAGAGAGTAATAGTAAATGGAGTCCACTCTGAAAAAAGGGGGGTTAGTAGTGGGGTACCGCAGGGTTCAGTATTAGCAGTATTAGGACCGGTCCTCTTCAATGTCTTTATAAGCGACATTGCAGAGGGACTGGAAGGAAAAGTATGTCTCTTTGCAGATGACACAAAGATCTTCAACAGAGTTGATGCACAAGGTGGAGTGGAAAGGATGAGAAGGGACTTGGCAAGGTTAGAGGAATGGTCAAATGTATGGCAGCTTAGATTCAATGCTAAGAAGTGCAAGGTATTGCACCTGGGAAACAAAAAACCCAGGGGAAGAGTACACAATGGGGGGTGAGATACTAACAACAACAAAAATGGAAAGGGACCTGGGGGTAGTCATATCAGATGACCTAAAGGTGGGCAAGCAATGTGAGAGGGCAGCAAGGAGGGCTGGGGGGGATACTGGGATGCATAGGAAGAGGCATCACCAGTAGAAAACAGGAAGTTATTATCCCTCTGTACAGACAGCTAGTGAGACCCCATCTGGAGTACTGCGTGCAGTTCTGGAGACCCAATCTCTGCAAAGACATAGACAGGATGGAAGCTGTCCAGAGGAGGGCAACTAAAATGGTGCAGGGTCTGCACTGGAAGACATATGAAGAGAGACTTAAGGAGCTTAATATGTATAGCCTCGAGGAAAGGAGGGAGAGGGGAGACATGATAGAAACTTTCAAGTACCTCAAGGGAATCAACAAAGTCCAAGAGGGTAGCATCTTTCAAAAAGGGTGTGCAAGAACAAGGGGCACAATTTGAAGAAGATAGAAGGCTGCTCAGAGGTAATTTAAGGAAGTATTTTTTCACAGAGAGGTTGTGGATGTATGGAACGGCCTTCCAGAGGAGGTTGTGGAGTCAAAAACAGTGGTGGAATTCAAGCATGCATGGGACAGTCAAAAGGCAATTCTAGGGGGTGGGGGTAGGAAGCAGTAGGCTGCTGGTTAACTAGGACCTGCAGCTTATCCTTCAGGTAGGGAAATGGGCAGACTGGGTGGGCCAAGGGGTCCTTATCTGCCGTCAAATTCTATGTTTCTATGTTTCTGATTAAAAAAAACAGTAAATAAAAACAAACACAAAGCAATGCAAGTGTAAAATTTAAGGTAAAGTAAGGTACACCTCCTTCAGATCTGATCAAGAGTGAGCTTTCCTGCAGATTGCCAGTTCAGTATAATGTCTCCTTCACAGCTCCCAGTTGTTCTAAACAGCTTGCTTCCACCTTCAAGAAGATGTGCCTTGTTGATTGTTTCTTTCAAATTTATTTTGCTACTATACACCAGCTCTGGTTTCTTTGCTGAATGAGGCTGATCTAATATAACTGAACCTTCAAAGTGTCTAACAAGACATTTCTTCAGTTTTTTAGCACGGTATGTCCCTAATTCAGCTTAACCATGTGTCCAAATATCCTCTGTATTTTGTCAACAGGAATGTCATATCAAATGCCTTGCCTTGTGTTAAGTCATCCTGGATGTAATTTACAGGCATGTCAAATGCTCTTGTGAAGGCATCGATGCTCTCCTCTGTTCAGTGCTAGTTTCATTGGCTTGTCAGGCCTTACCAGTAGCTGAGAAAGACCATTTTTGTGGTCTGTAGCCTCCAAGGCTATGAAATCTTGGCTTTGTACCTTAGTCAATAGATCTGTATTACTAAGAAACATGATGGCTCACTGAATGTTTCATTGCATTTGACATGTTCTCACTTGGAAAAGATGTGAATCACCATGTTTCTTCACACACTTGCAGTTGATGCATTTGTTAGCTGCAAATGTTGTGGATGTAAGTCTTGTTCTCATAGCCAGCTCCTGGTTGCTTGTTCCAGGCTTTTCTGAGTCTTGATGGCCTGCTTGTGGATTATGTTTGTGTGAAGGATTTTCTTTGCTGGTGTAATTCTGACAGCACCGGTGAAGATAATGAATGGCAACAGTGAATCTTGTCTCACCCAGCACCCCTGATGTTTAGCGCTTCTATAAGATTCAACATCTGCCTCTCTCAAACATCTGAACAGAGTTTCTTGACCTCTGACTTTGGCTGCAATAAGATTTTGTGAAGCATCTCTGTCTTGGCAAATAATACAAATAGATACATAGTCTTGGTGTGATCTACGAAACATTTTTGTTGGAGATGGTACAAGTCCAATACCTTGTTTACTTGCCATTCATGCAATTAAACAGAAAATATTTATTTTAAACATGCACTCAAGAGTCTGCTCCCAGTGGAGCTCTCATCACCTTTGGAACCTGCCTGCAAACAACCTAAGGCTCACTCAAGCATCCACTCCCAATGGAGTTCTCATCACCCGTGGAGCCTGCCTGCAAACAACCTAAAGTATACAGACCACAGCAACTCTGACAATATTGTGCAACTGTGTTATTTTACAATATGAATTTTACAGTTTTCTGTAATATCTCTTACACTGTGCATGTTATTTGCTGAGGGTGATTTGCTTAGTTGCTTTAAGTTTTATCTGTCCCCAGACTGTTAGTGATAGTTCATCTCTGCCTGTAATTTGTGTGTCAGTGCTTACCTGGGGTTCATTTTGAGACCATTCCTTAATTCAGATTTTAGTTACTCTTTTGTCCATTTCTCCTCCTCACTCAGTTCTGCGCATGCACAGTCTGTTCTCTCCCCCAGCATCTAGTGTTCTCCCTGATTTCCCACCTGTGATCTGTTCTCCTTTGTCTAACCATTCTTTCCCCTGCATTAAACACTGTCCCTTCTCTACAGACTCACTCAAGCATCCACTCCAATGGAGCGTTCATCACCCGTGGAGACTGCCTGCAAACAACCTAAAGTATACAGACCACAGAAACTCTGACAAGATTGTGCAACTGTGTTAGCCCATCATCACGCAAGCATGATAATTGCCCCACCCCCTCACCACCCACCATACCCTGATCTGTCCCCAAACTTATAGGTCACTAGTGTCATGTGACCAGATCACATGACCATCCTGCGGCCAGAAACTATCTGCCTAGTTTCAATAAGGTTCCTTATACTTTGTGACCACTAGGAGTCACTGCTGAGTACCTCTCAAACCTCCCTCACTCAGCCCTGCACAACACCTATAACTCAAAACCCCCACTCATTCTCCTGCCCTACACCATCTGCAATCCCCTTCATCTCCTGTTTTTTTTCCTTGCCCCTTCCTGGCCTTGAACTGCTGACCCTCTCCTCCTAAGGTAGCAAATCTATCCACTACTCCACCAAGGCAGCCACACTAATCACTTGCTTCATCTAATCTCTTGTTTCCCTAGAAGTTCCTTGACCCATTCCTGGCACTTTC
This sequence comes from Neoceratodus forsteri, assembly GCA_016271365.2. Taxonomy (NCBI): domain Eukaryota; kingdom Metazoa; phylum Chordata; order Ceratodontiformes; family Ceratodontidae; genus Neoceratodus; species Neoceratodus forsteri. The sequence continues at coordinate 565,153,967 of CM057458.1, forward strand.
AACCCCCTCCCGATAGTTAATTAGCCAGCCCTACCCCTCTTTCTCTCCCCCAACTGCCTCCCTACCTTCTTCCTAATAACATGGCCCCATCTGTCCTTTATCTACTCATACTGTTTCCCACGTGTTACCTGCTCCCCAACATCTTAACATATCCCTCCTTAACTTACCATGTAATAACACCACAGAGCACTTACCCCTTTAACACCCCCTTCTCCAGCCCTGCAAAGCCCATTCCTACCACAGGCATCTCAATGCACCACCACCTCCTAACTGTGTACCCCTTCCTCCATTTGTTATGTGGCAACTATCTTAGCCCCAAATTATCTAGGATCATCGTGACTCTCCTCCTTATCTCTGGCAATGTACACCCCAATCCTGGCCCTCAGCAGTGCCCAAACTACCTGAAATGTGAAAACAAGTCACTAAAGCTCATATCCATAAACACCCACAGTTTGCTACCTAAACTAGAGGAGTTACAAGTCTGGGTATCACAGCATAAACCAAATGTGCTTTCCCTCAACAATACCTGGCTCTCCCACAAGGTCCCTGACACTGTTATCTCCCTACCAGGTTATACCCTTTTTAGGCTAGACAGGGTCAGAAAAAGGGGTGGGGCTGAGCAGTATTTGTGAAAAACTACCTAAAAAGCCTTGCACTCCCTCAAGTGGCCTCAGGCAACAACTCCTAGGTACTTGCAGTCAAGTTTTTCATAGGACAGCAAGGGAAATCACTTACCTTACTCTCGGTCTATATCCCCCCTCGAGATCAGGTATCCAGATTCAAAATGGTCACCGACTACCTGGAAAGCCTCCCTCACCAATCAGAGACAGTTATCAGGGGTGACTTTAACAAAAATTGGTCTACCCCTGAAGTGGCCCTGTTTAAGGATGCCATTACATCCCTCGGCATTTCCCAGATGGTCACCACCCCCACATGAATTAATCAAAGGACAGGTAATAGTTCCCTTCTGGACTGGATCCTTACCACTCACCCATACAAAATTGCCAGCACCCTAGTTCTTCCAGACTTGCTAAGTGACCACTCCCCTGTAATGTATCTTTGGACAAATAAGGCCACTAAACTGCCAGTAAAAATTGCCTTCTAACGTGTCCTCAAAAAAGGTAACCTTGACAGCTTCAAATCTTACCTTGAACAGTGTGACTGGTCCCCCTGGTATGAGGTGAACAATGTGGACAATGCCCTTTCCTACTTTGTTACTCAACTCAATAAAGCCTGTAATCTCTTTTCCATACTCCACAAAACAAAGAAAAAGGGTACTTCAAACCTCTTGATCACTGCAGATCTGCTTAACTTGTTGAAAGAGAGGGACAATATCTGGTACCAGGCAAGAGCCACTGGGGCACAGGTTGATATGCAGAACTACAGGGCTGCTAGAAACCTGTGTACCCGTGAAATTCGCCGGGCCAAAATTGAACACTTTAAGGCTGAGCTTACTAACTCCTGGGGTGGCAGTCGAAATTTCTGGGATAAGCTCAAGGACCTTATGGGTAAGCCCAGCAAAGAATCGCCTGTGCTGTTTGAAGTCAATGGAGTGTATGTGCAAGATCACAGCCTAATAGCAAACACACTCAACAACTCTTTTATCGATCTTAGTGGAGTTCTTCTCCCAGACTTCCTTAAAGATCCCAACATGGCCCACATGGCTGGCTCAGAGGTACCCCCTAGAAGTCCAAGTATCCCATCTTTCTACTTTTGGCACGTCACTCTGGCTGAGGCTAAAAAATACCTTCTAAGAGTGCTAGATAAATCCCAGTTCAGTAATGACTCTCTGGATCTCAAACTTCATAACTTCTCCATTGATATCATCCTTGCACCTCTTTCCAGACTCCTAAACTTATCACTATGTCTGAGGCAATTTCCCACCCAGTGGAAAGCAACCATAGTCATGCCTGTCCACAAAAGAGGCAACAGGATGCAACGTTACAATTATCGCCCCATATCCATCCCCCCTCCAAAGCACTTGAATGGATAATCTCCGACCAGCTCATGGAGTTGGGTCAATTTACATTGACCTAGCGAAGGTCTTCGACACTGTCAACCACTCCCTCCTGCTTCATATTCTTCCTGCTGTTGGACTCTCAATCGAGGTCACCAATTGGTTCAAAAGCTACCTTGGTGCTAGAACCCAGCAACTGAAGATCTGTGATACTCTTTCCAACAGTCTTCCTGTGCACGCTGGTGTCCCTCAAGGATCCATCCTTGAACCCTTACTCTTTAGTCTCTTCATTAATATCCTCCCTAAAGTTTGCAACAATAACTTGGTCCTTTATGCGGATGATGCTGTCATTTTCTCTAGCCACCCAGATCCACTCCCTCTTTCTAATGACCTCCTGTCCAGCTTTAATGTGAGTGAGTCCTGGTTTGGGCAACACAAACTGCTTATGAATTACAAAAAAACTAAAGTCATGCTATTCTCAAATCCTCATAATAAACATAAAGCTGTGAACCTGGTGATCCACAACAATCAAAACCAACCTTTTGAATAAGTACAGAAATTTAAATACCTTAGCATAATACTTGATACAGCTCTCTCCTACAGTCTGCATGTAAATCAAATTGCTAAGATCATTAACTCCAGGCTCGATATCCTCTATCGCTATTGCCACTATATGACCACTGAGACTCTGAGAATGGCTGTTACAAGCTCTATACTGTCAGTAATAGACTATGGGTTAATTATTTATCGTGCTGCCTCTGGCTCCACCCTTAGGAGAATAACATTAGCACTGAATAAAGCTTGCAGACTCACATCAGGGGCAGATAAGCGCACCCACACTTGTGAACTTTATGAGATGACAAATTGGCTCCATCTCAAGGGGAGGGTCTCCTACCAGATGTGCTTACTCACAAAAAAGATCAGCTTAGGCCTCACTCCCCCTGCCACTCATCCTCTAATAGTGCTGATGCCCAAACCCTGGTGTACACATAGTACCTCTAAACAGACATACTGTACGTCGTACCATTCTGTAGGACATCGCAAGCACAATGGACTTTAAGCTACAGGGCACCCTCTTGGATCAATTGTCTCTCGACTGGACATCTCTACTGAAACAAAGCTTGGCTCCTTCAAACTCAAACTGTGTCAACACCTCCTTACATTAAGCAACTGTGACTGCACCTTCTAATTAGGCTTCGGATAGCCCCTCCCCCCACGTTCTTGATTTCTTACCCCTTTATTCTCCTTGCTCGGCCCGGTTTTCCTTAGCCACTTCCCCTGCTTATTTCTCCCCCAACCTCTTCTTCCACCCTTCTATCCCTTCCATGACCCTGTCCCTTCCTATTGCTACCTGCACAAACTCCATCTTCTCCACAGCTCTCTGCCTTCCCCATTGTCCCTGTTCCTCATTTTTACCGTCTCCCTCCTCTGTTACCCTTCATATCCCTCTCCCCCACATGCTCTTCTATCTACTCTTCTCCTTGCTCTCCCTCCCCCCCCTTGCCTACAACCACTAAAGGCTCTTTTCACTGACTGCTCCCCTCTTTCCCCCTCCACCCTTCTCTGCCTTTTCTACAACCTAGCAGTGTTTGCACTTATTTCAACAAGGTCATATTCTGACTACTAACACTCTGCTGTGTACTGTTGCACCTGTCCTGCTACTAAAACTTGTAACACACTTGTACCTGTAACCAAAATGTATTGTAACCACCCTGATTTATAACCTCTGCTTTATTATTGTACCTATCCTTGTTTTAACACAGAACCTTTGTAAAAGAAACCGTGGCTCAAAGGTATTTGTAAACCTAGACATCAATGAATAAAAAATAAAATGCAATAAACTGAAAAAGGAAAAAACATTATTAAGTTTCCACCACCAAATGACATATATCTTTAAACCTTTTTAAGATATTGATCCCAAAGTGCCAGTTAAACCTCTCTCATTGGCAGTGTCAGATGTCACTTTCATGGGGTAGAGACTCAATAAAGATAGGTTTGTACCTCAGTACTTGCCATTGACCTAACAACACAACATACTTTTCATGAAAGCTCAAGGTCATACCTAAATCATGAACATAATAAACCTTCTCTAACAGAGGAGGTGCAACAAAAACCTAAAATAAGGCCCTTTTGAAAACTGGCCACTGGACTACTAGAGCTTATGATGATGGTTGTGCATTCTACCAAGATGGAAAACTGAATTCTGGTTTTGGAGTGGTATTGCATGAAAACATACCATGTTCTGCTTTAAATACCATGTCTAGAAGAATAAGCAAGGGAAGAAGGGATTAATAGGGATCAGAGCAAGAAGTGTGCTGCTGACCCTGTGCCCCATACTGCTGGCTGCTTTGATAAGCTAATAAGCAGCAACAGAAGCTGATAGTGGAACTATAAAATAGTTTGATGGTTAAAATAAAATAAAAATACTTAGTGAAAGAGACTCTGGCCAGGGACTGTCTGAGGTAGTTTGACTGCAACTCTGAAAGGAGGACGAAGAACGGCTATAACTTAAAAGGCAAGCAAACAATTAGCAAAGCCCTTAGCCCTCCCTAGATTGAAAGCCAAAGCAAAGAAACATAACTTGCTTGCATGCCTGCATATATGCTGCTCATAGTAAAAAATTGAATTACTCTCTACTGGGGTTACAGAAGCCAAGGTATACTATATACTGGGACAGGTCACAGCAGAGGGACTAGTCTGAGATGGAGATACAACAGGTGGTCACACACAAGTTATATTATACACTTGTGAGAGCACTCATCTGAGATGGAGAAGAAGAAAGGGTTTTAGTACTATTAAGGGAAGAGAAGAATAAGCAAGTGAAGAAGGAATTAATAGGGATCGGAGCAAGAAGTGTGCTGCTGCCCCTGTGCACCATACTGCTGGCTGCTTTGATAAGCTAATAAGCAGCAACAGAAGCTGGTAGTGGAACTACATAAAAGGAGCTTGAAGATTAAAATAAAAATAATTACTAAAAGAGACTCTGGACTGTCTTGGAGAGTTTGACTGAAAGCCTGGAAAAAGGATGAGGCTAAAAAAAGAGAAAGCATTTAGGTAGCTTTTTGAAGCAGAAGATGGGCGAGTGTGGGGAGGGGCAGTTGGGAATTTGGGAAAGGTGGCAGGGTACGGTAGGTGGGTGAAAGAACACCTGAACTAACTGAAAACTTGCAGGGTCAGAAGGCCCAAATAAACTGCAGAGAAAACAGCTTGTTCACTCCCCCCCCAAAAAAATCACAAGTTAAAAGGCTGTTTGAAGTAAAATAAAGTTACACATAAGCATTTACTCCTTAGTCTCAAGTCCCTCCCTCTGACCCCCCACCATATCAAGAAAACACACAACACATTTTGTTTGTAAATTTTATTAGACATAACTGTAACAGTGTCCAATCGGTAAAACTGAACTTTCACTGTATCACTCACGATAAACCTAACCAGTCCCACCCACATTGTAGTGCATGAGTGAGGTATACATACATTTAGCCAGCCAGTGCCAGTTCATAAGGTTTTAAATATGAAAATGTTGAGTGTTCCATCTAAGCATCTCAGCGGTGCAGCAAAGAGAAAGCTGAGCAAAGAGAGGGATGAGAAATTAAAGAAGTTACCCAAAATTTCAGCATTTTTCAAGAAAGTCAGTGCAGAGACATCCAAGAAGGACAGTGAGGTTTATAGAGATGAACCTTTGAAAGAGATTGATGTGTGCCAGGTTGTGGATACGAATACTGATCATGATGTCGGTGATTCAATGCCACATCCAGACACTGAATAACACATCAGAATTAATGCACAAGATACCGGTATTGATGTGAAGGTTGATGATATTGATGGTGTAATAAGTGACAGTGCAGATAGCAAGAGAGAGATGGTCCTGGTGAAGGTTCCTCAGCAATGACTGAAAGTTACGATGTCTATCTTGTTAGTCTGGCTTCAGAAAAGTTCCCCACCTACAAAGCACATTTTAGTGAGAACGTCAGTGCTCAAGACAAGTGGTTCATAATATCACATGGGCCATGCCAACCATCAGGCCCATTTCCACGTGATCCTCTTCAGAAGGGGAGATGTTTTTTTGAAACCTACTATGAGAAGGTAAACAAAGCTGGTGTTAAACTACAGCGCACATGGCTGTGCTAGTCACCAGCCTTAGACAGTGTATATTGCCATGCTTGTTGGCTGATTTATACCAAAAAGGATAGAATGCTACATGGGTGAATGGACTGCAGGATTGGGACCATCTGTCAGCAAAAATAGACTTGCATGAAAACTCAACCCTGCACCTGCAGTGCTGCCTGGTATTGGAACAATGGCATTGGTACAAGACATTAACAGAAGATTTGGAAGAATCCATCAAGAAAGAAACAAACTAATGGAGACAAGTGCTTGACAGAATTATCAACGTTACATTGACTTTGGCCATGTCTAACCTGGCATTCAGGGGCCACAGGGAGAATATAAGGTCCAATGCAAATTGTGGAAATTTTCTTTACATTATTACACTTCTTGGAAAGTATGATCCAGTATTGGAAAAGCTAATAAGTATGCCAGAGGTAACAGTAAAATATTTAAGCCCTGACATACAGAATGAATTGATTGCAATACTCTCAAACTGTGTCAAGGATGAAATAATAGATGATGTCAATAATTCTCCATTCTTTTCTGTCATTATGGACACCATGCAGGATATTGCAAAAATGAATCAGCTCAGTCAAGTGATCTGCTATGTGTCCATCAATACTGATGAATGTGGGAAACCAAGACACATAAAAATAAGTGAGTCTTTCATGGGATTCGTCAAAGTAGAGGACCAGTGAGCAGTAGGCTTGGAAGATATGATTATTAATAGTATTGAAAATAATAGGTTGCACATATTCAAACTGTGAGGCCAAGGTTAAGATGGGGCTGCAGCTATGAGCAGCATATATGCAGGCGTGCAAGCAAGAATTAAGGCCAGACAACCAAAAGCAACCTATGTTCACTGTGCTGCGCATAACTTGAATTTAGTCCTGAATGATGCCCTGTCAGAAGTACCAGATGTGAGGAACTTCTTTGGTACAGTGGAAAATCTGTACACTTTCTTTGGACACAGCATAAAGCATTGGCACATGCTGTCGTCATTCACATCCTCCTCCAATGTCACCTTAAAAAGACTATGTCCAACCAGATGTATGACTCCTTAGTGTCTCTTCGTATCCTTTTACAGATGCCCTTAACGCATTATCCAAGATAATACTTACTAGTACAAAAGAATCATGGAGGCAACAGCTCTGAAGTTAAAAATTGAGACCTTCCAATTTGTATTTTTAGTTGTACTGCTAACCGAAATTTTGGAATCTGTCAACTGTGTTTCAAAACTACTGCAGTCACCGCAAGAAGACCTGACCGAAGTCACCATACTTCTTCAAACTGCCCACAGTAGTTTGCAGGAACCCAGAAACAAATTTGAAACCTTTCATGAAACTGCCATAGAAATGGTCAAAGTCTGGGGAATATCAGACAAATTAAAAGAGCGTCTTGTTCAAAGAGTAAAACGGTTCCCCGATGAACTTTGTGAAGACCGTAGGCTTACATCTGCAGAAGAGAGGTTCAAAGTTACTGTGTTTTATGCAACACTGGACAGAGCCATCTTGCAACTGAAATGCCACTTTGAAGGTTTAAATGAAGTGGTGGCTACATTCAAGGCTATTCTCCCTTCCACACTGACTTCAGCTACTGACAACGAGTTATATGCTGCTGAGAAAATCTGGTCAAACAATATGAATCTGACTTGTCACCCTCACTCCCAGGCCAACTACTGTCATTCAGAAATTGTCTGAAATCAGACATTTCAAGGAAATCTACATTGAAGGAAGTAGCTGAACTGTTGTTGATTGAAAACCATGCTCTTGCTTCATGTTTTCCAGACATTTGTATGGCATACTTACTGTTTATGACAATACCAGTAACAGTGGCAACTGCAGAGTGCTCATTTTCTAAACTAAAACTTATTAAGAGTTATTTAAGAAGTACAATGGTGCAAAAACAACTCATCAGCCTTTCTCTTTTATCAATAGAAAATGAATGAGCGAGAAAATTATATGTCTCCAAAATAATTGATATCTTCTCTCAGCAAAAAACATGGAAATGGCCACTTCACTAGCTGACTGAAAGTTTACCCATTTTTAATCATTTAAGGGGGTATCTTCATTCCCTTCAAGGGGTGTCCATCTTCATTCCTTTCATGGGGGGCCCATCTTCATTCCTTTCATGGGGGGGCCCATCTTCATTCCTTGCACCAGTGCCCATACCAACCATGCTACGCCTCTGGCTCCTCCTTTATGAAATTCCCAGAGGTTTTTTAAAAATGAGGGTTAAGGCTGAGAGTCTTCTCAGTATGTGTAAGTTCCTTTTTACAATGTCTATCAATTCTCTATAGCCACCCCCATAGGCCGTAACAAATGATAGACCCCTGCCTGGGTCATGTGGTAATTTTTTACTCTGAAGTAGGCTTTCATGGGGAAGGTCATGCACAACCTCTCTGGCTTATAAAACATCAGTTTCTAAATACCCCCTCTCTCTCAGCTTCTCTGCCTACTCATTTGATCTAGTGACATACAAAACCTCAGTTCCATGTTTCTTTTTTACCATCATAAACTGCCCCTTGGGGAGATTCTTTGTTACATGGCCAGGGTGGCAACTAGTGGCCAGGAGCAAACTCTTGTGATCAGTAGGCTTCTTATATAAATCAATCTGTACTGTACCATCCATCTCTTTTTTGATGGTAAGGTCTAAAAAATGAATCATATGCTGATCTGCACTCATTTTAAACCTCAGATTCTGATTTGAAGCCTCAAGATAGCTAACAAACATGTCAAGTTGTGTCCTAGTCCCCCTCCAAATCAACAATATATCATCTATAAAATGTTTGAAGACATCAATTTTCTCAAAAAAAGGATTAACATTAGGATTATACACACATTTATCCTCCCACCTAGCAAGATAAAGATTCACAAGGCTAGGTGCTAGGGTTGCCCCCATGGCCGTATCACTCACTTGTTAGAATATTTTTCCTTGGAACATAAATACTTTATTTTTTAAACATAGTTCAGTGAAATTTACCTACATATTTAGTTTCTCTGGTGACAAAGTGATGTGCATAAGTAGACTTTGTTTTACTGTAGTGAGCCCACCCTCATGGGAAATATTCATGTAGAGGGCATCTACATCTAATGTTACTAGCCACCAATCTTGTTCAATCTGTATGTCTTTGAGGATTTTAAGAACATCCGTGGTGTCCCTAATGTATCTCCTAGACTTGGGTACTACTGGGCAAAGGAAACTGTCTACTAACTTAGACATGGGCTCTGTCATCCTCCCTATCCCCGATACAAAGGGCCAACCTGGTGGTGTAGTCAAATTCTTATGAACTTTTGGCAGAGTATAGAAAGCCGGTTTCTTAGGGGATTCTACAGACAGGTAATGTAGTTCATCACTAGAAATTAGCCCATTCTGAAAACATTCCAGCAGATACATTTCAACTTTCTTCTTAATCTGCTGTGTGGGGTCTGAGGTCAGGGGTTTATAGAAATGGGTGTCAGCCAACTGCCTATCAATCTTTGTAACATACTGGGCAGTATTTTGTATTACTATGCTGCCCCCTCTTTGTCAGCTGATTTAATTATAATCAAATTGTTTTCAGTGAGTGTTGTTATTGCTGCCCTTTTTCTTTTGTACTGTTACAGTAAGGAAGTCTATGTGTTCATGAACATGTTTCTTCCAGGTCTCTATCTCAACAATCCAAAAAAGAGGAGAGCCAGGGATGTAAAGGTGGGCAAAAGGCAGAGGGAAGTTTAAATAACTGATTTTGTATGTCTTCCCTAGGTAGATCACTTTCTTGTGTGTCACTTTCCCTATCTACTAAATTGCTTCTCTCATGATCAGAAAAAAACATTTTTAAATTAAGCTTTCTGACAAACTTATTAATATCTATAAAAGCATCAAATTCTGAAAGAGAGAAGGTGGGGACAAAAGACAAACCCATACTCAGTACGTTTGTCTCTGTGTCTGTTAATTCTAGATCTGAGATATTAATAACAGTCAATATCTGTTGTGGGTTTGACCTTGTGTTCTTCCACTTTACCTTCCTCTGATGCCACCTCATTTTCCTCTTCCTCTTCTCATTTGTGGTTTCTGGAACTGGAATGTGGTCCTCCGTTCACTCCTACTGGGTTGGGAATGCCCAGGAGGACCTGCCCCTTAAAAAGGATCATGTTCATTTTCGCTATCATGTTCAGATGCACTTTCCCCTGTGTTGTAATCAACAGAAAGATGGTCTGTTATTTTTAAGATTGAATGGGGCATCGTAGTCCCCACTGATTCAGAACTAGTACTTGGGGTAACTGCATTGACAGTAGTAGCCATAGTCACCACAGTAGGGGTAGTCACATTTTCTGAAGCCCTATTGCTCCTTTGTTTCTTTTTCTGTGAAAAGACGTGGTCCCTAAGTAGTCATTTGAATCCCTTACAAACGTTTCTTGTTTTTGTGCTTTAATCTTATTACTGTAAAATTTCACATACTCACTGAATTTTTTCTGACAATTTTCAAAGTCAGGATGTTGTTTAAAGGCAGTGACCACCTTCACTTGGGCTTCAATCCCACACTTCCTTTCGTCCATTATTTCATTGCTGTCCTTGATGATCAACTGGATCAACTGCTGTGAAGCTCCATGCATCACGTTCTGACATTTTTTCAAAATATTCGATCGCTCCTCATCCAACGCAGTCGTTGTAGGATTCTAAGTATTCCTGGAGCCCTTTGTACTTGTAAATATGCTTACATCACCTGTTTTTGCCAGTAAACTCTCCTTTGTCTAGTTGCAAACTTTTCAAGCAAGAAAAATGCTTCCCTGATACAGATATCTCCATTAGTAGATGTCTCTTCCGTGGTACGGTGTCTGGTGAGGTCGATAGTCACTGCAGAAATGGGTTAGATGTCAGTTTTTCATGAAACAGAGATGAGAAAATATTCACCTCTGCCAAATCTTCCTGAGCACTGCTGATCTCCGTCTGGTTCTCCATTGGTGCTTTTCTTGCAAAAAAGGGGTAGTTGGTAGTTGCTCACAAGCAGGTATTTACAATTTCAACCAGTGCTTCACCAAAAAATGGATTTATGAAACTTTGGAGATGGTGGTGCTCACTGGGGTGCTGGTGCTTCTCCAAATCAAGTAATTACAGTTAGCAGTAGTGGAGAGCACACACCCCTGCTATCTGCTACCAAAAAAAGGCACTGACACTAAAAAGTGTATATCAGCTTCTTTTACTCCCATAACCATGTACAGCAGAACAATAACAGAGTACCTTACATTTCATCTGGCCTTCTGGGCTTCATCAGGGATAGTGAATTAACTTTAACAGACAGGCTAAATAACTATTTCATCAGTGACAATTAAGTGCTAATATCAATAGCTACATTATTTTCTTAATCAAGTGACCAATCAGTTTCCTGGATTACACATTCAAAAATAAGAGGTGTGCAGTGACATCCAACACAAAACTAAAGCTCTTGTAACCCTTCATTTCATGGTTTTAAGAAACTTGAAATCATAATATTTATTGTTCTCAGTTTTTAAATCAAATAAAGTTCCCTTAGCTGCAAATTCATGCTTGCTTGCTTGTTATATATTTTTCAACTTCATCTCGTCTCAGGAAAACCTGTACAGAAAAACATCAAACAGATCTGAAAACAGATGATTTTCATCTTTTTCACTCCTATATGATGTATTCTAACTAACTAACTAACCCCATTCTGAAAGCTTGGTGGGGGGGGGAGGGGGTAGCCTGGCATATAACAATTTTTAATGCAGTTGTTATATATTTTATTTTGGTTATTCTGGTTCTGATAAACTGTTTGATTGTTTTATTTTAATAAATTTATACAGCACCTTGGTTTTGAAAAGGCGCTTTTATAAATAAAGTTTGATTGGATTTGATAATGTTGATTTGAATTGTATTAATGTTACAAATGGACTATATGGGTGATAGCTTGGCAAGAACACCAATAATTTGACAAGGGGAGTATGTAAGGCCCCACCCCAAATCTGGAGCTTACCTGTAGTGGGGCTGTAGCCCCACTGCCCTCTGCCATTGTTTCTCCAGTCATTCTGACTGCTGAATCAGGACCAGATGGTTGTGTTTGGAGTCCCCGGTGGGATTCAGGGCAAGGCCCTCCCCCTGATCTTTGTAGCAGCTGCAGCCAAATCTGTTTACCTCAGCCCCATAAGGAAAGTGAGGTCAGGGTTCTTCAGCGTATTGTACCTCTTGGCACATGAAGAGGTGTTTGCCCTAGTTTAGAGGTTTAGCAGGGTTGAACAAAATATAAACAATAATGGCTGCACATGGTGAGGTCCTCCGCATGTGTGGCCAAAGCATTAAAGGAACCACAGCTCCCTAACATGGAATTGGCCATGTGTCCACAATTTAAAAGCATTCCCAGCTCCAGGGCAGGCAGCGGAGCCAGGATGCAAGTGAGAAATGTTTCCAGGCATGAAATTAGATAGAGATAGAGAGAGAGAGAGAGAGAGAGAGAGAGAGTGATAGATAGATAGATAGATAGATAGATAGATAGATAGATAGATAGATAGATAGATAGATGATATATAGATAGATAGATAGAAACTTTATTTATATAGCGTCCCTTTCCAGGGAGTCAGAACGTTGAACAAAGTTTAAAATCAACAACAGACATCATCAAACGATATATAATATGTAAAAAGAAAACATATAGGAAGGCACAACATAAAATTCTAGCTGTCACTATTAAAATACCACAGTCAAAATTAGTCAGTTCATTTACAGCTTACATATTAAAAGTGACAATGAGCTGATCCTCCAGCCACTCCTCGACTACATTGGGGACGCATGGGTTGTATACCCCATTGGTAGGACTGCCAGGTGATGCCCACTGTTCCAGGTCTCCATGTGGAACATGTATGAGCCAACACGAGCTGGTCTGGCGAGGATAAAAAATGGGGTGGAGGGTTGGCACTGTGGCTTCAACACCAGGCTTGGTGCCAGACATCCAAATATATGGCGCTTCATGGAGTGCATCTGGGTGGAGCAGCGGCTTGGTGCCTTGTGCATGGAGCAGCTAGTGTCAGCATCAGGGTCCGCTAAGCTGAAGAAGGCTTACAGGGACCTGACATGTAGCATCAAGGCTGTTTTGGTGGAGTATGGTGTGCACAGCATGCCAGACTACCTCAGAGGTCTAGCATATAACTTCCAATTGCATGTGTAGTCCCCTGCACCTGTGGTTGCAATGGCACATGTGTACCATCCTCTGCCCTTGTGACACCATCAGAACCTGTGCCATGTGCCACCACTAGCACCTGCCATGGCTGTGACTCATCAATATCCTCTTGGGCACACCCCATCATGGTGGCCACCACCCATCGTGTGCCATGATCCACAATGCCATACTGCCTGGCTCCTCCACTACATCCCCAGCCTATCTGTAGCTGCCTGCATCCCTGGGACCCACCCACCATGTGATCCACTGCCTCAACACCCATGGTCGCTGTCACTGAGCTCCACCCATCCAGCCTGGCATTGCCATGCCATACCTGTTGTCCCTGCCCCATCCCTGGTCCACTGCGGATACCCACTCACCACCGTTTGCTGAGCCTCCTCCTGTGCATGGTTCCCCATGCCGTGGCCACCGGCCTTCTGCTCCTGGCCACCTGAATGTGGCTCCAGTGGCTGCTGTCCCATCTCTGCCTCAGCTCCACCACCTCCTCATTGCCTCCACTGGCATCTTGGCCCTCCCTTGTATGCCCTTGTCATGTATCTGCTGTCTGGCATTGTCCATTTTCACCCCCACACCCCCTTGCCCTCTGTCATGTTCTGCTGCCATCAAGCCACCCTACCCCCTCCATGTGTGCTACTGCACTGCACTGTGCCTGTATGCCCCTCATCATGTCTGTTCTGTTGCGTTTTGGCTCCATTCCAGTGGTTGTCCCTCACTGGTCGGCTGCTGTGTGTTCTCTGTGTTTCTCTGCTTTCTTGTGGTGGTACGGTTGCATTTTTTTTTACATGCCTGCAGTCACCATTTTGGCACACACTCATGTTGTGCCTTTGCCCTTTCCACATTCATAGTGTTGCCATCACCCTTTGGTGGTTCGCCCTGCTGCAGTTACCCTTCTGACACAGAACCCCCAGAATGGAGCCCTGGGGAATGCCAATTGATACATTCCTATTATCTGACAAGGAGCCATCTATCTTAATGCATTGAGTGTGATTAGTGAGATAACTCTGGAACTAGGTAACTGTGTCTAGTGAAGGGCCTAGGCCATGGAATTTATAGAGAAGTACAGAAGCTTATGACTGATCAAGTCAAAGGCTTTTGTCAGTTCAATACAGATGGCACCAGCCTTATCTCCATTGTCAAGCACCTCGAGGATTAAATTTGGAATACTGAATTAGTGCTGTGTTGGTGCTGTTTTTTCTTCAAAAGCCATGCTGTTGGCAACACTGTATTTCATATTGTTCAAGATATGAGACAAGTTGATTGGGCACTATTCTCTCAATGGTTCTGGGTGGGAAGAAGAGTGTGGAAACTGGCCTGTAACTGGAAAGGTTGGAATGGTCACTGCTTTTAAAAACTAGTGTAAACAGTTCATATTTCCCTTTTTTGGAGAACTGGGAGCAGCACAGAGACAAGTTGAAAATTTTGGAAGAGGTGTTGGAGAGTTCCTTAACAACCAGGGCAAATAGCCTCATATCAATTGAATCACTCCCAATATAGGTTTTACCAAACACCTTTATTAGAATGGTTAGAAACACTAATTAAATTCATTGATTACCATTAGGTATATGATGAATGCAATTCTTATAATAACTTTTAATACCAAACACTGAACATTATTTAAAAGATACGAAATTGTGGCTTGTAAACTGTCATACATATTTTTGACTGCTTTTCAACAATTTAATTGAGAAGTTTCTCTGTGAAAGTAAGTGACCTAAGCACTATTCTTAAAGACTTTATAATGATTCTATCAAAATCACCATTGCTCCTTCCATCGTTTGGTGAATGCAATGTATCATGAATGTGCAGAGTGCTCCACGCATGCAAAAAGGAACACCCAATGCCTGTGGCTGGACTGTTGCACATGCAAAGATATTTGTTGACTCTTCCCTACTGATATGAGTACAGCATTACATAGCACCATGCTGTTTTTAAACCTGAAGATATCTTGAATATATGAAAGTTAAAAGTGTTACACATGGACTGAACCATGATGAGAGCTGAAGTACTACCTAAGTTTAACAACCAAGATACATAATGTTACAAAATGCACTGTGGCAGCACCAGCCAACTCTTATTTATTTTTACACAGCTGCTCATACTCTTCTTGTTAATTGTTTTAACAGGCAGCCACCCCCCCACGGCAAGTTTTTTTTTTATGTTTGCGTGCATAATGTAGTTGAACATATTGGTATTATGTTAGTGGCAGAAAAAGAGATTCCGTAGGTGTGTCAGACTATGAGCCAATAACATGCCCAGAAATGAGCCTATTGCCAATTGTGTTAAGTCTGTCCAATAATGCAGGTTTACACTGGCATGCACACTTTTAAAATGTGTCATCTGCACCTATCCCTGTGCAAGGTTTTGATATTTTGCCTACACTTTCTCTGTGCAGATACTTTGCTGATAATGTTTCCCTGCCTGCCTCTCTCTACAATACCTCCCCAAAATCAAAGAAACAGGCCTTACAGGTGCAGTCGCTCTAGCATCTCTCTCTCTCCCTCCCCCCCATGCCCCCAAACATCAAAGAAACTGACCTCGCTGACACTGTCGCTCCCATAGCTCTCCCTTTCACGCCCCTTCCCAAACATCAAAGAAATTGGTCTTGCTGGTACAACTGTTCCCATGGCTCTCTACCCACATCTCCAAACATAAAAAAAAACTGTATTTGCAGATACAACCACACCTGCTGTTGTCTGTCTCCCCCTGCCACCAAACACTAAAGAAACTGGCTTTATTGGTGCATATGTTCCTGTACCTCTTTGGGTCTTTGCTTTGTTTCTTTACTACTCTGTTCCACTGTTTCAGCCTCCATTTTCAGTTTGTATTCTGCTCTGTTTACATTGCTGTAGCCCATATCTTTGTATTGTACCTGGGTCTATAGTCCAGCAGTTGCTATTCTGACCTTCAAAACATACCTAAATCTTACATTTTATGCTCTTATACTTTCCTGTTTTGCCTTGCTCTCTTTCCTCCGCCCCTCCCCCCCGTGTCTCTCCCTACCCAGTTTCACACTCATTCCTTGCTTTTCTGTTTATCTGTCCCTGTCCATTTACCTCAAGGTGGTTCCCTGCAGCAGAAGCCAGCAGTTCACCTCCAAGCGAACCCAGGTACAGCTAAAGCAGTCCCTGTCGCTGCTGACATGATGACTTGCCTCACCCACCCCACCTGGGTGAAGTCCTCGTTTCATAGATATTAACATGTGCATTTACCTCAAGATTTATCCCTGCAACTGAAGGGGTTATTTGCATATCACCCTGCTTCCCATTTGCTTCTTACACAGATCCACATATAGGTTTCACCATTGCAATCCTGCAGTAATTTATCCTTCTCATCTGCTTCTCACCAATAGGTGTCACCATTGTACTTCTGCAACAATCTAAGTCTTTCACATTTGCTTCTAATACAGATCCACCAACAGGTGTCGCCATTGTAATACTGTATTAATCTAAGCCTCCCTCACTTCTTGATGCCATTCTGTGCCTCACCCAACCTTCCACACACTGTCCTACCACTTACTGCACACTTTCCCCCTTCTCAACCTCCATCCTTATGCTCTCCCCATGCCATGGCCTTGCTAACACTATTAATTGCAGTCATCTCTCTAAGGGTTGCTGAGAGAGCACCAACCGACATGATACTAATCCCTCCGCACAGTAATAATGTCACCTTAAAAGATAAAATATTTTCAGAGCTGAAAAAGTCCCTCCATGGCATGCTATGCATCCCTTGGGCCTACCCCCGTCCCCTGGCAGGGTCCTTAACCTAGACTGGTTTGGCATGGACCTCAGTTTACCCTGACATAATTTCATTAACTTTTACAGTTTCCTTTATGGCTGCTACTCCCTTGTAGGCAGCCCCAGGAGGCAATTTATCTCTAGCACTCTCCCGCTCAACACTAAAAAATCCTTTTACATCACTGGGAGGCACCAGCATCTTCTCTTGCTCTTCCTACTCCTCTCCAGTTCTGTTCACCCCAACCCTGCTCCCCATAAATGCTAATACCCTTACACATCTCTCAAAGGATACACACATGATCAAAATCACCCATATGAACATTCAAAGCCTACTAGCCAAAAAAATCATGCTTTGGTTCCCGGCTGACCACTAACAAATTCAATGTCATAGCCCTTACTGAAACCTGGCTCACTGACAAAATTCCCACCTGTGAAATTTCCTTTGAAGGCTACTTCATGATTAGAAGGGACATAATTGGCAAATGGGTGTGAGGGGCGGCTGCCTATTCTATACCTCAGAACACCTCACATTCTCCGAACCTGACTCCCAGCTAAACACCCCTATCCATGAGTTCTCTCCAATAATCTCATCCTAGGGCAGTCTAAAATTATTACTCTTATTGTGGCATACCCAGCCTCATGCACTCCTAATGTAGAACTGGAAGCACTCCTTGACCGACAAAACTCCCTTCCCTACTGTTGCGAGTGGATATTACTTGGTGGACCTCAACATAAATTGGCAGTGAGTCAATCCAGTGATGCCAAAGAAGCCCTGGCTGGGCTCAGAATGTATCAGGTCATCAAAGATACCACTCGTACAAACTAGAAAATTGGCTATGAATCCACTCTTGACTGGATCATAGTCACTAACCCTGCCCAAGTGGCTGATGCTGGAGTTCTTCCTGACTCCATTACTGACCACTGTGCCATTTTTTGTAATTGGTCAGCCAAAGTCTAAAAGAAGGAGCCCATGTTCATCCTTTACTGACAATTTGAAAAAACTTAACCTCAATGATTTCTATAAAGCCATCCTGGCCACAGACTGGTCCTTCACCAACCACATCCTAGACATAGACATTGCCTCAAATCCTTTAGCAAGACCTTTCTATCCATCTGTGACTCCTTACTCCAACTCAAAAACTCAGAGTGAATGACCACACTAACAACTGGATCACATCTGACCTACAAAAGCTCATGCAGAAAAGAGATAAAGCATGGACCAAATATAGAAACTCTAAACTTCCCAGCCTTCTTCAGGAATTCAAAGCCCTATGAAAGAAGTGCCAATCCTAGGTCAGAGCTGCAAAAACAAACTTCCTCAGGGACAAACAACTGGGTGCTAGGGGCAACTCTAAACACACCTGGAGAACACTCAACAACCTACTAGGCAGAGGTCACACTGCTGAACAAATCATCTCAATAATGGTGGAAGCCTAAAAAGTAAACCAAATGAGATAGTCAGTCTCTTCAACACTTACTTCAGTGACCTCGACATATACAACCAAATAATATGCAGCTTATCTACACACTGCATCCCCTGACTCCCCCTGCACAAACAACTCCCCCCCAAATTCTACCACAAACACCTTTCCTCTACTAATTTAATTACCTACCTAAAAAAGAGCGACCTAAAGCCCAGTCTGGGCTCTGACGACATTGACTACCACATCATGAAGCTCATCCATGTACCTTTCATCCTCCCCCTTATGAACATTTACAACCACTCACTCTACATTGGAGTATTCCCCACTAAGTGGAAAAGCACCACTATAAAACCACTCCACAAGTCTGACTCCAGAAACAACATTTGTAATTTCAGGCACATCTCCTTTTTTCGTGCCCCTATCCAAAATGATTGGAAAAATCATCCTTAATGAAACCATGAACTTCCTAGGCACACACAAACTTCTTACGGACTCACAGCATGGGTTCTGAACTGGTAACAATACCGAGACCACCCTAGTAAGTCTTACTAATTTCACTGAAAATGCCAATGCCAATGGTTTCTGCACCGGTTCAGTGTTTGTGGACCTAACAAAGGCCTTCAGATCACAAAATGCTCCTCCACACCTTATCTGGCCTATATTTCTCTGCTAAAGTGATAAAATGGTTTGAAAATTACCTCAGTAATCAGATGCACAGGGCTACAATGGTAGGCCAATGCTCCAAAATTCATCACATCAAATATGGAGTTCCCCAGGGTTCCATCCTCAGACCTCTCTTATTCTCTCTTGTAGTCAACCCCCCCTCCATGATATCTGTTCATCCATGGAGCTTATGATCTATGCAGATGACACTGCCCTCTTTTGCAAGGATAAGGACCCCCTCTCCCTTCAGAACATACTGTAACATGACTTCAGTAAACCACACTCCTGGTTCTCCTCCCAGATCCTGGTCCTGAACTCTAACAAAACTAAGGTCATGGTATTCTCAGGCTACAGGAAGTGCCTAAATTTTGATTGTACTGTTCTAGACAACTATGGCAGCCCAATCGAGAGAGTCACCACCTTCAAATACCTCGGGATTCACTTGGACTGTCACCTGAACTACGAGCTACACACTCATCAATTAATTAAAAATAAATTCACCAAAGACTTGGCATCCTACATTGACTAAAACATTTCCTCATACCAGAAGTCAGGGCCTTGCTTGCCAACAGTTTCCTGCTCCCTGTTTTAGACTAAGGCTCTCTTATATACTCAACCTCCATCTGGCAGAAAAATCTAGCTAGATTAAAGACCACGTATCACAGCATCATCCAATTCATCACAGGCCTCCCCCTTAGGATGCAACACTGTGATCTGTACAAGGCTGAAAACCGGCTCCCCCGGAGGATAGATCTGACAGCATAATTCTCACTTTTTTCTTTAAAATCCAATTGGGGTCCATGCCTAGTAGCATCTCTTCCCTCTTTAATAAGTCTGTATACACCAGGACCACCAGGCACTCCAGTACCAACACCTTCATGACTCCTCACTGTCATACCACTGGAGGCAACACACCATCTCCTACAAAGGTGTCAAACTTTTTAACAACCCCCCCCACCCTTATCCTGTGCAACACACATACAGCATTCAAAAACCAGTTGAAATCCTACTTTTTAGACAAACTCCAATGCAGCTGCCCCGACCCATGCTTTTAGCTCCAATCTCTTCTTTTTTAATTTCCTGCACTTCTCACCTGGCATATTTTTGCTTTTCTCTTTAAATTTATTATAAAGTTATGTTATCTTTAACAGTACCTCCCCCATTATGTTCTGTCCCTTTCGTATGACTGTTATTCCTGATGATGTAATGTTCACCAATATGTGTTATTGTACCAGTTTTGTATGAACTCTCTTCCAAACTACTTTATGTAATGTTCACCAGTATGTATTATTTTACAAAATTTTATCACTAGATGTGTATGAAAATGGACAATTTTGCTCACATGCCTTTCCAGTATGAACAATAAAATGAAATTAAAACATGCATTTGTCAATGCCAAATGTTTGCTTTCTGGCATTGGAATTGGTAGTGTAGGAGTTAGAGAGATGCATAATAGGAATGGCAGTGAAGTACTGAACTGAAGCCAACCCCACCACCACCCTGCAGAGACTGACAGGCATTGGGGTGTGCCTTTGGGTCGTCAGGCATAATGCCCACACCATTTCACCACACCCTACCCTGCAGACACCGACAAGTGTCACAGTGTGCCTTGGGGTCTTTGGGCCTTATACTCACCCCATTTCATAAGGAAATACAGTGAGATGGGTGCAGTATAAGAGAATGGGGTGAACTTTGGGCCAAAGAGTCCAAGGCATACATTGATGCCTGTCACTGACTGTAGGGTGTGGTGGGGTGGAATGACATGAGCATTACAGGCGAGAATCCCAAGTCATACCCCTGATGCCTGTCAGTCTCTACAGGGTGGGGCGTTATGGTTGGAAACCCTAATGCCCCAGGCGTTCATTGGTATTTGCACTCCAAATTTTCAACATGGGTTTTTTTGTGACCCCCACCTCATGAACAGTGGCAATATCAGTTTGTTAACCGAAAGCTGATTTTGCACAACGACTACACTAATTGGCACCACAGGTGTGAAAACACATTTTGAACAGGATGTGAAAAATTACAGCTGTGCTATTCGTGGGGAGGTGTAAAATATGGCAATGTTGAAAATCTGGAGTGAAAATATAAAAAAACTGGTGAAGTCACGAGTGTGTGTAGAAACGTACACCAGTAATGTAATTAGGTTTGGGATTTTTTACAGCAGATTGTCAACACAGGCATTTTGAGACCTCCGCTCATGAACAGTGTCACTGTGATTTTCTTAATCTGTCCCAAACACTGATTTTCCACAGCGACCATGCACTTCTGTGCCAGCAGTGCGAAAACACATTCCAGCCAAGGTGTGAAAATGGCAGCTGTACTGTTCATAAGGAGGTGTGGAAAAATGGCAGTGATGAAAATCTGAACTGAAAATATTACAAATTTGTGAACTTATGAGGGTGCGTGGAAATTGTGCAATGCACGCTCGTAACACAGTTATTTTGTGGACTTTTGTCACCAAATTTTCAACATAGCCATTTTAAGACCTCTGCTGATAAACTGTGTCACTGTGATTTTCTCAATCTGTCCCAGACATTGATTTCGCACACCATCTGCGCCATTGTGTGCTACATACGCGAAAACACATTTTGGGCAAGATGTGAAAAATGACAGCTGTACTGCTCATAAGGAGGTATGGTAAAATGGCAATGTTGTAAATCTGGAGTGAAAATAGTAAAAAATCTAGAAGTTACGAGTGTGCGTAGGAACTGTGCAACGCACACTCTAAAAACAGTTATTTTTTTTGACTTCATCAAATTCTCAACATAGGGTTTTGGGGAGCCTACCTCATGAACTGTGAAATCAGAAGTTTGTTACTCAGTCCCAAAAGGTTGTTCCACACAGTGAAAGTGAAAACACCTTTCTGGACTGAATAACAAAATGATAGTGACTGAGTTCATGAGGTGGGGTCCCAAGAACCCCACGTTGAAAATTTAGTGAAAAAATTCCCCAAAATGGCCAAGATATGCACTACATCTTACCAGCATTTCTTCATTTCTTGGGTGGCTTTGAAGAGTGCAGACATGTTCCCAGTCCACCGAAGATCGTCACGCTGGTCTCCGGAGGTAAGTATGGGATGAGAGGGGTGTGGGGAGGTGGGGTATGCAGAGGGTGGGCACAGGTTGGATTGAGGGGCAAAAGAGTCAATGAGGGACCATTTTCTTTTGTCCTAGGTTTTTTTGTAAGATAACGTGGAACTTTTGCCACACTGAGGTGGGCTCCCAGCCTGCTACGTGGTGTTCATGGGGGAGAGGGATGAACTGTTAGAAGTATGCAAATTGTCTACACATTACCACCGCTGATTGTAGTGGTGTTTTTCTCAGAACTGTACACCACTGCATCTGAATGGCTGTCATTGACAGCTCGGACATTCATTGGTGCAGTGCAGCCACGCCTGCAAAAAGGAGCAGGGCATTGGAAGTGGGGGAGGCACACCTACAAAAACTCGTATGGTGGCCCTATGTTTCTTGCGCATGCGTGCGAGCAAACATAATGAAACCTCTCTCTCCTTTTCACTGGAACAGTAAAGAAATCGGTCTTGCTTGTTCATCCTCTCTTGTTGCCCTCTGTCCCTCACCCCCAATCATTAAAGAAACTGGCCTTGCCGTTGCAGCTGCCTGTGTGGTTCTTCCTCCCCACCACAGAATACTAATGAACTTGGCCTTGCTGCTGCAGTCACTCCTGCTGCTATCTCTCCCCTACCCCAGTCCCCTAAATATGGAAAGATAACCACTACACTGAGCTGGTCATCTGCTGAAACACTTTTTTTTACTATTTGTTTTTTTAAACATCAGTTTTAGATATAGAATTGGGTTTTTATCATTGAGTTAAAATTGTGTTTAGATATCTACATTATGTTTATTATTTCTCGTGCTATTTTTTTATACAGTAATAGTAGTGAATTTAGTAAGTTATTTTCCAAAATCTCTGGAGATTTCTAACAATATTTTTATGAAATAACTTAGAGTACATACAGTCCCAGATACTGTTATCTCTAGATATCTCTATAGAATCTCAGATGATAAATTGCTAACTAAATGGCTACCACTGTATCTGCATTTTTGAAACAACTCCTGTGATAGAGGACTTTATGCAAGCATACTGGATACTCTCATTAAATCTGCATGTTTCCTTTCACCCATTCTTTGTTACCATGTGGCTGTCATCTGTGCTCCTGGGAGAGTTTATTGAGGGCATCTGGTTTTTGGAGGCTATTTCTGACTGGTTCAGTGTCATAGTGCATGGATTGGCATCAACAAGAGCGCAGGACCCTGATGGAGTGTGTCTGTGTGGGAGTGTTGGATTGAATAATCTCTGGGCTTTTACGGCTGTGTGTAGACAAGTAGAAGTTGCTTACATGTGGCTAGGATGGTCCCTCACTCAAGGCTGAATTCCCTAAGAGACTGGTTCCACACTGAACTCTTGTTTCAGGGCCTGTGCTTTTGTTTTTCATTCTTGGATGATGAGTCTGCCTAACTGAGGATAAATGAATGAGAGTGACCAGCCCAGTGGTGCTGAGGGTTGAGGCACTGGCTGCCAAACCTCACGCCATGTCCGTGACCCATGTTCAGGAACAATCATGGGTCACTGTGGGTCAGAAAGGAGGAGATGGACTGAGTGTCTGACAGACTGCTCTCTATCTCCAGGGAGGGGGGATCCCAGCAGCTGGTGCTTGCCCGACCTCTAGTGGAGGCTGGGGCTTGACAGCATAGAACTGCACAAACATGGGGTGGGGGACTCAGCAGACACTTGACGGGGGTGTGCACAGGAGCATGCATGAACCCCATCACTGGCATCATTGCATGCCATGCTCCCACAAAAAAAAGGTGAAGAAAAGCAGAAAAAGTGCATCACTGTCATAGCGGCCTGATGGCTGTCTGTGATCACTCACACCGGCTCCTGGAGGGGATCACCGTGTGGATCCAGACTTGGTGGGGGAGTTAGTCACCCCCTGCCACCCTGCCACAGGGGGTAAGCCATGGGATAATGTAGGTGATCGTCCTCAGTGGGAGACTGATGTGGGTGAGATAGTGGCTGGAGGGTCAGGATGCAAGGACACTAGAGCCAACCAGGGGCTCCAGGGGAAGAAAGAGTCACACAAAAAAAGAAATGAATGAGAGTGACCTTATAGATTACTGAATGTGGCCTGTGCAAATTCAGATCAGGTGCCAATGCTGGGTAAATCCCTTTTGCAATCATTTTGTCTGCTGTGTTCATACAGTACAGTATATCAGAATACGAAATAGTGCTTGCTAGCAACTCTCTATATGGCCTTTCTGTGTTCATTTTTCTGTCCATGAGCTTCTTGTTTAAATTTATTCCACTTACTGCTTTTATTTGGCTATTAACACTCTGGTTCTTGGAAGGCCTTGTGAAAGAGGCCTTACAGAAATTTATATTATCACCCTCATTTGGAACATCTGGTCATTAAAAAATATTTTTCCAAATTGAAGTTGCTACAAAACTTGTACTAAAACTACTGACTTGTGTATTCCAGTAAGATGAAAGCACTTTTCTGGGTTCATTAAATGAAAGCATTAACAGGCCGTACTGCTGAGAGCAGCCAGCAGCCTTTTGGACGTTGGTAGAAGTATTATATCAGTTTAAAACAAAGATGCTGGGACATTTCACACTGAGCTACTTTTGTACTTGTACTATGGTGCTGATTTCTATTTTTGAGAGTGCCAGGGGATGACTGAACAGTATTTTGAATTTAGTTAGTATGTCTGAATTGTGTGTGAGGGTGGTTTGGGGGGAGGATTTGTATTTATGATATGTTTGCTAACATTTATTAAGGCTCACTCTGTGGAGAATATTAGGAGGCTTCGTCCCTTTAGGGAGCATTTACCAGCCTTAGGAGAGGAAGTCCAAAATCATTGTAAGTCTTTGGGGATGAGCAGAAAACATAAAAGTAGTATAAGTGGAAAGTGTGGGCAGGCTGGAAGATGTGCAGATGGACAGGCGAACAGATGGTGGTGGTAAATGGCACTCATTCTAATGAGGGGAGACTGCACAGTAGGATACTTCAGGGCTCAGCACTGAGACCAGTCCTCTACAATATCATTATAAGAGATATTGCAGAAGAGCTGAAGGGGCCAGCAGCACTCACTTCTGGGACCTGCATTTCTGCATAGTTTGGATTGCTTTATATTATGAGTGAATAAAGCATTTTTCATCATTTCGGAAGAATCATCTTCATTTTTCAAAGTCCTCAGCTATAGAGGGTGAGTGCTGTGGCTGTTTTGTATTTGGTAGAGACCTGAGAATTCTCAAGCAGTGGTCAAGAGTATTGCAGCTGGGTTTCCATGTAAAAAAAGTGCAAAATCATGCACTTAGGGCACAGAAACCCAGAGGCAGTGTACAGAATGGGGGCAGAGGTATTGACGGTCACTAAATAGGAAAATAATCTTGAGGTTATTATAACTGATGACCTCAAGGTGCCAAGGCAGTACAACAAAGCAGAAGGCAGAGTCGGAGGGATGCTTGAGTGCATAGGGAAGGGTATCACCAGAAAGACAGAGGTTATGCATCAGGTGTTGGTGAAACCCCACTGGAATACTGTGTCCAATTTAGGAGACCACATCTTGGAAGGACATAGACAGGGTGAAAGCTCTGCAGAGGAGGGCAACTAAAATGGGGTGGGATTGCATCACAAGCAGTATGAGAAGAAACTGAGGGATCTCAGTATGTGCACCCTGGAAGAGAGGATGGGGATATGAGTGAGACCTATAAATACCTCTGGAGGGTGAATAATGTACAGGAGGGGAGCATTTTTCAGAAGAGAAGATGCATGAGAACAAGAGGACATGCAATGAAGCTGAAAGGGAGGAATTTAGGAGGGGTGTAAGGAAGCACTTCTTCACTGAAAGAGTGGTAGATGCCTGGAATAATCTTCCAGCAGAGGTGGTGAGTATAAAACCATGCTAGACTTCAATCATGCATGGGACCAGCACAAAGGAATCTTGGTAGGAAAGAGAGGGGTAGTAGCCATTGATCAGGTGAGGCCTGAAGTGACAGTATAGGCAGGGAAAAAAATAAGCAGACTGGGTAGGCAAAGCATCCTTATCTGCCTGACAGATTTTATGTTTCTATTTAAGGACATCACAGGAGGAGGTGAAATGGATTTTATTCTCTCTTGTTAACATCTCTTTTACTATAGAAGCAGAACTACAAGGGGTTTGAGGCAGCATGGCTACTCCAGAGAGAGCAGTATTGATTAACACAAGGTCGGTGGTAAATAAAACAGTTTGAGACCTTATTTTGGACTCTCATGCTGACCTTGTTTGTGTCACTGAGACCTAATCAGATGAGAACTCTGGCAATATTTTTGCCAAGCAGATTCCACCAGGAATCTGGCTGGTACACTGTTACTGACTGGAGTACAGCGGTGGTTTGGGGCATTTATATTTAAGTCAGAAACAAGGAATGAAGTTTTATATGTTGCTAGACATGGGTCTTTCAATGGCATGGCCATCACATGGGGTTCTAATTTTAAATGTGAGGTTTTATTAATTTACTACGCTCTTAGTGAGACCAGTGAGTTTTTGAAAGACCAGTTGGAGGTGGTGTCTGTCTAGACACTGGGGTCTCCATGGTTATTTATCCTTGGCAACTCCAATATATGAGTGGACAGTGTTACTAATATAGTGGCCAGAACCTTGTCCAAGGGATGGAGAGCTTGGTCTTTGAGCAACTGATAGATTATGCGACCCACAAGGACGGCCATGCCCTGACTTTGTGTTTTCCTTTGGATTTTCATTGGGGTTCATGACTGACCAGCTAAAAATAAGTTCAGTAGTCTGGTTGGATCGTTATCTTATTTCCTTTAATCTCCAAGTTCCCACAGGTTCACTGCCCCACTGGAAGTTGCTCATTCTTTTCTCTGGCAAAATCTGGCCCCAGTGACCTTTTGGGAGATAGTGAACACTTCTAGCATTATTGCCACCTTGGTCAGTAGTGTCAGCACAGCAGTAGAGATCTATAATCAGAAACTCCTTACTGTTGTTGACTCACTGTTCTCTGTCCTTTAACACCCTGTGTGTTGTCAGAAAGGATCACCATGGCTTATTGGTGATATTTGACAGTTGATGGTCGTTAGAGAATAAGTTGAGAAAGTGCTGAGCCTGATAGTCTTGTCCTGTTATCCCATTTAAAATGTTGCCAGAAAGGAATGTATGCAATGAGAAAATGTTTTTCCTTGGGCACCACTGCATTGGAAATAAAGACCAGATACTCTTTTCAGGGAGGCAGATAGGATCCTCAACCCAACTGACTCTCTTAGTGTCTGGGTGAGACTTGTCTGGACAGATGGAAGGTGTTTGGAGTTTTCTTCTTTGCCAAGATTGCTATGTAAGGATAGCGATATTCTCCACTGTTTCTTAGAACCATTTCAGTGATCCAGTCAAGATAGTAATGGAATCTCCATTTTCCTGGGATGACTTCAGACCCACTGATAATAAGGAGATATTCTGAGTGTTGACTGAGCTTCACCCAAACACCTGTGTCCTGGATCCTATACTTTAGGTCTGGGGTGCTTCACTTTTGATCCGACTCTAAAATAAGTTGGATGACTTCAACTACATGTGTGAGTCGTACTTTATTTTTTGTATGCATTGTGTGACATTGCATATTTTATTCTCCCATACTTTCACTCCTGGTAAAGGCTGGTGTGGGATTCTGTTGTATTACTGGTAGTAACTGTCAGCACCCTTCCCATGGAGGGCTACTGCCATATGCTTGGAAATATGCTGTGGTAAGGCCAACTTCACTGCATTCCTATTTACAGGCAGCATTGTATAGCCCTGCTTATTAAGATCCAGAAGTAATGTTATCTCTCTAGGCATCCATTTCCAGAATTTGGGGTTCCTTTAGCAAAGAAGTAAAACATCACTTACGATCAACACCTATCAGCAGATTGTGGACTGGATCTAAAGCAGATCAGAGTCAACACCAGAGGTCATCCACTGCAACTTGCTAGGAATAAGTGCTATACAAAGAAAAGGGCATACTTTTTTTTCTCAGAGGGTTGTAAGGCCATGGAATACGTTACCCTTGAATATCATTGTTAGTGATAACAAGGATATTTTTAAAAATAGACTTGATATTTACTGTACATGAAATCTGGCAAGTTGTCAAAATACTATATGTAGATTCGAAGCATTATGGGCCTCTAAGCCTTCTGCTTCCTATTGATTCTTAGTATGATTACTCCCCGGCTAACCCCACCTCATCACCAGATGCAACACACAGAAATAGGTACATGTTCTGGGATTACTATGTGGCCAGTGCTCGCTCTTATTACATAGTTTAGCCAGTGGTGTGATAAAAGGATTTTGTCAGTTCGTATGAAGGTGTCCTAGGGAATTAAGTGAATTAAGTAATCCTGCTAAGATGGGTGGAGTAAGTGGCAGATATTTGTCAAACCCAACTCTTTGAGGATATCTGCCAGCACCATGGGTGTTATGTTGCCATCTGAAGATCCTTCATTACCCACTGAGTGGTCTTTCCTATATGCTGCCATTGGCAGCTCCTTCATCACCCACCAAGCAGGCTTTTCAGTATCACGCTGTAGGCGGCTTCTTCTCTGCACATAGCAGACTTTCTTATATGCTGTTGACACCAGAGAAGATGCAGACTAAAGTGACCAGCAGTCGAGGAAGGGGGACGCTCTTTCTGGACCCACTAGATGCCAGTGATGCTCTGTTTTAAAAGAAGTGGGCTTATATCCCAAAGTAGGCCCACACTAGCCCACTGGACCCACAGGGCTACAGTATATTATATTCAAGTACAGATAACTCAGGGTGTCTTTGAAAAAGCATACACTTCGATGCAAAACATCAGTGGTTTGGCTTTGGGGGTGCGAGCTGCCACTATCAAAGTCTGTATTTTGCTTATTTACTGTATTGAGTGATTGATTGATTGATTGATTGATGTATTTATTTATTTATTCATTCATTCATTCAGTAAAGATGTTTGGAATATATAGGTGACTAGTCCACTTTTTACTGGTGGGGTCTGGTCTTGGTTAAAGTTTATTTTCCTGAGGGGCAAACCTGACCTCCCCTCCCAACCACTACACTTGCTTATATTTTTAGTGTCTCCATCTCTTTCTCTGTTTCATCATTTATCTCAGTTTCTAGTTCACTATTTTCACTTTTATCTTTCACTCCCACCTTAAACTGTTCCTTTTCTCTCAAATATATCTTACATAGTTTCTGTGCTCATCCTGTGCCTCTTGTACCTCTCTGCTGCTCATATCTGCTCTCTCTTTTCTCATTATTTAACAGGTACAACTGCACATTGTGCTGAAGCCCCCATACCCAGGTAAGAGATCCCCTATTTATTACTTATACTAGGTGGGTAAGGTATAACAGTAGAGAAATGTCCCATTACACTGTATCAGCTTTTACCTTTATTAAATGTTAACACAGAGCCCATCTCCAGTGCTGTTGCGACATTTTTAAAATGCCAATCTTTTCCCTATTTTCAAACTTGCTATTGATGATATTTTATGTGAAATATACATAATCATACTGTCAGACCAAAGCAATACACAGATTGATAACATGAGTCAAAAAATCATTAGCATACATGAGGCAATTGTCTTGTGGCACAACATTTGGGGGAAATCCTAAATAAATGTACACTTACAACATGACTGCTGCTTTCACAGCCAATGCTAAGAAATTTGGTTCCAGATCTAAGATTAACTCCGTCACTTATTGCCTTTATTGGAAAGCCTTACTGGAAAGAATATAAAAACTACGGAGCTCAGGGAGAGCCCAATCTTCAGGTAGTGCATATAATATCATCACTGGAATTGGCTAGTGTCTGTAGTTTATTCTCCCACATTGAGTGTGCCATGTACACAGACCATCCTGTGAATAAGACACTTCAAACAGAAAGTGCCCATCTCCTCTAGAACACTCCCTCCCAAGTTCTATACCTCTCCTGGCCAGGCAGCACAACCAGTTCTTCCAAGCCAAATCCAATGCTGCCATACAATAGGCAGAAGTTTTAAACATGCACTGAGTGACAATTTACCACTAGCTTGCTCCTGGACAGCAAGGCGCATTAAAGTGGAACTTATTTTTACACATGTCCATCCAAAGACTATGATTCAGGCATTTTAGGATACACTGTATATCCTAGACTAGTCCTATCTGAATAGAATTTTGGATCCTATCACTGCTTTGCACAATTTTAGACAGGAATTTACTTTGATTTGTGATTTATTTTTGTCTATTTGAAGGATGATACTTAAAGAAGTTTCAAAAGATTGAATAGATAGTGAATTACCAAAGGTGATAAAAAAACATGATAGGGCTTGTGAGAAAAGGCTGGCAGAAAATATCAGTTATCTAGGAACAACCCTCACCTGATGATAATACATAAAGAACAGAGAAATATATATAAGTCTCAGATTGGTTGTGCTAAATCTAAACACTTTTGTGAACTATGCAGACAACATAAATCTGCAGTGTGGTATAAATGATTTGTTAGGAAATGGAACCACACTAGTGCCTAAAGTAGTAGTAGTAATAATGTTTTATTATAAGACACCCTTTCCTGGAGGCCCAGGGTATCATACAGGCAGGGACAAGAACAAAATAAAACAGAACATTAAGATAAAATAAGAGCCTTATACAAAATAAATAAAACAACAATAAATAAATATATCAAATAATAATATAATTAAGTTAGACATAATGTAAAATAGCAGCTGCATAATAATACAATGATAATGGAGACTATCATAAGTCCCTGAAAGCCTGTCTAAACAGGCATACCTTCAACCCCTTTTTAAAGGCCTCCACCAAGGGGTCTCCCTTAGTGTCATAGGCAGAATATTCCAAAGCACCAGACCAGTGACCTTGACTGATAACCTGAGGATTTAAGCTGGGACCTTGGGACCAAGAAGAGACCTGCTTCGGTGGAGCAGAGGAGTTGTGAGGACCCAGCCCATGTTGGGTTAGTAAACTATCCTTGAAGGTAACATGCCACTTCACAGGCAGCCAGTACAGTTCACATAGTACCAGGGTCACATGTCTAGACCTGAAAAGGCCAGTCAATAATCAGACTGCTGCATTCAGCATCAACTGCAAGCATCATATGGTACCTCTCACATTACAGTAATCCAGCCTGGACATTACAAACTCATGCTTCAGTGTTGGCAACTCTTTAGGGGGGATAAGGGACTTAATCCAGTTAATGTTCCTAAGATGGTAAAAGCCACTCCAGAGTACAGTGGACACCTGAGTCTTTAATGTCAGCCATTCATCCAGAATGACTCCTAGATTTTTCACATTTGCAGAATCCAACAGCCTGGATCAGTGGTGGATGAAAGATGAAAAGAAAGAAAAACTTGTGTGATCTAGACATGCTGCTTAATATATTCAGGTTTATTGATTAGAAAATGAAAAAGGGTAGCTGACCCCTAAGGACCCACTCTCGAAACTTAAAAATAATTTATGATCTTGAACATTTAATTCTATTTGATAAAAAGCAGAGGTTGTCAACTAAACAGAAAGCTTTCTATGAAAATTAATAAGGTCCAGGAGAGACATAAAGATAGGTTGTGATCTGTCTTCCTCCCTGTTAATACTAACGAGAAAAAAATTAAAAAGAAACAAACAAAAACAAAATTAGTCAAACAATTAAGGGCACACCACAGAGAAGGGACTTTGTAGATTTTATTTGTTTATGGCACCCGTCCTCAGATGCTTAGAGTACCAGTACAACAAACCATAGATAGCAACACATCATAAAATAATACATACCATCCAAATAAAAAATTAAAAATATACATAACTAATTTCTTATACCAACAAAATTACAGCAAACAAGTAATTTGTACTGCTGAATGTATAAGGTGTTCACATTTTAGAACCAATATGGATTCTTACTCTACATATGCCTTTGTAAACCATAAAAGACCCCTTTTAAAGGCCTCCACTTAGGAAGCCTCATTCAGGGCTCTCAGGAGCGAATTCCACAGAACTAGTCCTGCTACCTCAAAGGAGCAGTGCCCAAGGTTTCAAGCCTAGCCCTGGGAACAACTAGGAGACCATCCTTGGTGGAGTTGAGGGGTAATGCAGGTATGTAAGAATGCAAGAGATCTCACAGGTAACCCAGGCCCAGCCTGTGTAGGGCCTTGTAAGTTAGTAACCCAACCTTTAGGAGATACACCACCTGACCAGCAGCCATTGCAGTTCACCAAGTCATAAGGAAATGTGATTTCAACCAGTCTGCCCATTTCTTTTTCTACCATATAAATGTGCCATCGGACTTTGCTCTGCCAGTGGCCTATCTATTCATACTCATCTGTATTGCTCCCTTATGCCAATTCCATGCCTGTTTGAAGCCCTGCACTGTATTCATAGCCACCACTTCCTGAAGTAGGCTGTTCCATGCATACACCACTCTTTGTGTGAAAAAGAATTTCCTCACATCCCCCCTTAATCGGCCTCCCTCTAATCTCATGCTGTGTCCTCTTGTCCTGCTTTTTTCTTATATTTAAACATGTTAGACTCTTTCACCTTGTTAATGCCCTTAAGGTATTTGAATGTTTCAATCATATCACCTCTCTCCCTCCTTTGCTCAAGGGTATACATATTGAGCTCCGTTAATCTGTCCTCGTATGTCTTCTGATGCAGTCCCTGCACCATTTTGGTTGCCCTTCTCTGGACTGCCTCAATTTGGTTAATGTCCTTGTGAAGGTGTGGCCTCCAGTACTGCGCAGTACTCCAAATGGGGCCTAACCAGTGTCTTGTAAAGAAGGATTATTACCTCCCTCTTACAACTTGTGATACCCCTACTAATACACCCTAACATCCCCCTAGCCTTACCTACTGCTTTAGAGGTCTGCTTGGATGATTTCAGGTCATCGGTGATGATGATGCCCAAGTCTCTTTCTTCTCTTGTGACTGCCAGCAACTCCCCTCCCAGCCTACAGTATAGGTGGCTTCAGGGTTTCTCTTCCCTATGTGCATGATCTTGCACTTCTTTGCATTAAATCCCAGTTGCCACTCTTCTGACCATTTTGCTAGTTTATCCAGATCTCTTCTCATTCTGCCCACCCCATCTGGATCATTTGGTCTGTTGCAGATCTTGGTGTCATCTGCAAACAGACAAGCCTTACCCTCTAGTCCATCTGCAATGCTACTAATGAAGATATTGAAGATGACTGACCCCAGGACTGATCCCTGAGGTACCCCACTTGTGATTTGCATCTCTTCTGACTGTATACCATTTACCACCACTCTCTGTTTTCTGCCCATCAACCAGTTTGCCACCCAGCTGACCAACTTCTGACCCATCCCGAGCCTACCCAGCTTATTTATCAATCTTCTATGTGGAACAATGTCAAAAGCTTTGCTGAAGTCAAGGTAGGCGACATCAACTGCTCCTCCTTGGTCCACCACTCTGATTACCCAGTCAAAGAAATCTATGAGATTAGTTTGACAGGACCTTCCTTTTGTAAACCTATGCTGTCTTGGATCCTGTGCCCCTATGGATTCCAGGTGTTGCACTATCCTTTCCTTAAGGAGTGCCTCCATAATCTTGCCCACTACTGAGGTAAGACTGCCTGGTCTGTAGTTGCCTGCCTCCTGCCTGCTACCACTCTTATGGAGCGGGGATCACATGAGCCCTTCTCCAGTCTTCTGGGACCTGTCCTGTACTCAGAGACTCACTAAACAGTTCTGCTAATGGCTCTGTTAGTTCCACCCTTAGCTCCTTAAGTACCCTGGGATGTATGCCATCAGGTCCCATTGCCTTGTCCACCCTGAGCTTAGTGAGCTCTTGTAGGACCCTTTCTTTTGTGAAGGGAGTAGTGCTCACCTCCCTCCCCCCTGTGTCCATGGTGCTGAGATGTGGGCCCTGCCCTACCTTCTCTTCAGTAAGTACTGAGCAAAAGTATCTATTTAGGAGAGATGCTTTTACAGGGTGCTCCTCCTCACATGCCCCCTTTTCTCCTTTGAGCTTAGCAATACCCCATCTGGACTTTCTCCTTTCACTAATGTATCTATAGAAAGTCTTGTCACCTTCTTTTACTGTTCGTGCTAGTGTTTCCTCAGTTT
Source organism: Neoceratodus forsteri (assembly GCA_016271365.2). Taxonomy (NCBI): domain Eukaryota; kingdom Metazoa; phylum Chordata; order Ceratodontiformes; family Ceratodontidae; genus Neoceratodus; species Neoceratodus forsteri. The sequence continues at coordinate 565,188,103 of CM057458.1, forward strand.
GGGACTTTGCCTGCCTTACTGCCTTCCCTGCTTCCCTTAGGGCAGTTTGGTATACCTCCCTATCTTCATCCCGCTGTGTTCCCTTATATTTCCTGAAGGCCAGCCTTTTGGCTCTGACCTTTTCTGCTACTGTATTTGAGAACCAAAGTGGTTTTCTTTTCTTTTGTACATCCTTTTCTGTCTAACACAATGGGATGTTGCTTCAAGTATTGCATCCTTAATGCTTGCCCACTTTGTCTGTACCCCTCACCTGTGTTTCTTTTGCCAGGCTAGCTTAACTCTGTTGGCCATCTTATCAAAGTCAGCTCCTCTGAAGTCCCATATTTTTGCCTTGGAATGGGATGATTTAGATGTAGTGGCCAAATTGAACCATACCATGTGATGGTCACTGGCCCCCAGGTGACCTTCTACCTGAGATCTGTGATCCCTTCCCTGTTAGTCAGTACTAGATCTAGGATAGCCCTGTCTCTTGTGGGTTGTTGTACCAGTTGTTTGAGGCCCTCCCCCTGCAGGGAATCCACCATGTGTCTAGTTCTGGCAGATGTTCCTGCTGGTATTGACCAATCTGTATCCGGCATGTTGAAGTCTCCCATTATCAGAACCTCCCCTTTAGCTGTCATGTTTTGAATATCTTCTAACAGTAATATGTCTATGTCCTCCCCCTGGTCTGGGGGCCTGTAGACAACCCCAGTTCTTATGGCTGTCCCATTTCCTGTTTCCAGGGTGACCAACAGTTCTTCTGGCTCCTTAAGTGTATTCTGAATTTCTGTAGCTTTGATGTTTTCATTGACATACAGGGCCACTCCACCCCCTTTTTGCACCTCGGTCTCTTCTGAACAGTAAATAGCCAGGTACAGAAGTCTCCCAAGTGTGGTTACTGGTAAACCACATCTCACTAATTGCTACTATGTCCAGTTTAGCCTCTGACATTATTGTCTGTAGGTCTGGGATCTTATTTCCAAGGCTGTGAGCATTTGTGTACATGATTTTCCATTGGCCAGATTTCTGTGTGTTAGTTGTTGGGTGAGGTTTGGCATTTCCCCCTGTGTGTCGTATGGGGAGCCAGACCTTTTTTCTTACCTGGTGATGCAAATGAACTGCAAACATGCTGAATCCCTGTTTGACCACTAGCTGAGGGGGGAAGGGTGTTCTTCCCATTCGACGTATGGGGTGCTGCACCCCTCTCTCCATTTGCTAGTTTAAATATTCTGCAAAGATATCAAACTTCTGCCCCAATGCACTGATTCCCTCCTTAGTCAGATGCAGTCCATCAAATTTAAAGAACTTTCGCTCCCAGAATTGTTGCCAGTTTCCTACAAATCTGTGTCCTTTTTCCTTGCACCAGCCCTTGAGCCACATGTTTAGCTCCCCTATCTCCTCTTCTCTGACCTTCCAACCATCTGCCCCCCTCTCCCAGACTGGCAGGATCTCAGATAAGGAGATGTTGGACAAAATGGATGATAGTTTGTCACCCAGCCTGGTCGGGTGTTCCTTGGTCTCCACAACTGACCGGCTGGGGTGGTAGATTCCTAAATGAAAGAAGGTCTAAATGTATGTTCTAAACAAATGTATAATGGAACAGCTATTTTACTTATTTGAATTTTAGTTTTAATAATTATGTAAAAATAATGTATAATTGGCTTAAATTGTAGTCTGATGTGCAAATGATTATTTGCTAATTTTTTTAATTCCATGCATCGTTTGTAAATGTTGGACGCAATTACCAATAGCTATATTTAGGAAAAAGGGGCAAGGATTGTTACGGTAATTCAATATTAAAGCACTGTGGATATTGAGGCCAAGTGAAATTAATTACTTGTAGCTTTGCCTCAGTTTTAACAAAGTGATGGAGCTCTTTGGATGATAATATCTGTTACTGTGATATTTTTAGATGACTGTTCTGGTAGTAAATGTGGAATGTAACTTATGATTGCAGAAATTTGCAGCTGCTTAAAGATTTTACTAAAGCAATAATTGTATGTAATGTGCATTTGTAATGGTATGAAATGTGTGTCTTGCCTTTTTAGAATATTATAATGGCTTTATAGCCGAACAATAACCTTAACTTGAAGGTTAAGCTCTCTGCCTGATTCAGTTGCCCAGCTGCGCTGTAGCTTTTAATTTTAAGTTTGTTTTTTTCCCTGAAATTACTAATTACAGTATCTAGGGGCCCATACATGGAAGAACCAGCAAGTTGGTGGGGGGGGGGTCACATGGTCATGCCCTCTGCACAGACACAAAATCATGTGGTGGTGGTAACTGTCTGTGGGTGGGCCAGAGCTGCCCATACAGTATAAAAGGTATGAGTGGAGTTGTGTAGTCCGTGGATGTGAGAGGTGGTTAGTAAGTTGTTGGAGACATAGTGTCAAATGAGTAGAAATGGAAGAAGAGAATGCAAAACTGTAGAGATTCACTGAGTACAGAGGAGGATAGAGTGAGGAGACTAGGAGAGACTGATTGAGATTTTCAGAGCAGACCGTGAACACAGTTACATTGATTTCTATGATCCACGTGGGGGCGGTGGGTCTATTGAAACTCATTGGGCTGCTTGCCTAGTTTGAAATTTGCTGTGAATTTTTATGATCCATTACGTTCATGTACTTACTGTAACTCTGTGTGCAGCCACATGCCCACATCCCCACCTCCTGGCCCAGCTGTCCCTCCCTTGCACTGAGACTCCCGGGGCTAGGACCTCCACCAGTCTGCTCTGCCACTGCAGCTCCAAGTCCGACTATCATTCTCTACAAGTCCACGGCAGCATGTGTACGCTCCTGCTCCACTATCACACCCAGCTGTGAGAGGGGACCAGCATCTACTCTAGATCTTGTATTGTGTTTATATATCTGTTGGTGGACATGGACAGTGGACTGACTGGTCTGGAAACTTGGCCTGTTGGCAGACCCACCTGTCTGGTGACTCACAGACTCCGCTTTGTTGTGTTTTCTTCTCTCTCTGCTGGTCACTGCTCCCGTTCCACTACTGCAACCAGGCCCACCACCCACTGTCATAGGTGATGCTAATAAAAATCACCAAACATGTACTTACCTTTCAGATTGGGTCCTGCGTGGCTGTGCATGGGTATCTGGAAGTGTCATTCCCTCAAACTTCCTGTGGTGTGTGTTCTCTTAGATGGTGTGGTGGGACCGCCTTGTTGCCAGTGCAGTCCGTGTTTGCTTGGGTTGGGGAACTACAGAGATGACGAGGATTTTTTTACTTCTTATTCACTGGAACTTAGGGCATCTCTCTCCAGGGCACCACTTGACTTTTCTGTCTCTAATCCCTGCCTGAAACCTCCTCTGCTGGGCTCTTACAGAATTGACTCCACTCTGCTACATGGCTTGACCTGAAGGGTTGGGGATGCAGCTGCTGCCATCACACCTGAGGGGTTGGAGCTTCAGTGCTGCACCACCTGCTGTCACACCTGATGGGTGGGGGCTTCAGTGCTTTACCACCTGCCGTCACACCTGATGAGTGGGAGCTTCAGTGCTTCACCACCTGCCATCATACCTGAAGGGTGGGGGCTTCAGTGCTGCACCGCTTGCTGTCACACCTGTGGGGTGGGGGCTTCAGTGTTGCACCTGCTACCATCACACCTGAGGGGTGAGGGATGTGGGCTGCAGTGATGCACCTGCTGCTGTCAAACCTGAAGGGTTAGGGCTGCAGTGATGCACCTGCTGCTGTCACACCTGAAGGGTTGGGGCTGCAATGATGCACCACCTGCCATCACACCTTAGGGGTGGGGGCTTCAGTTGGGGGCTTCGGTGTTGCACCTGCTACCATCATACCTGAGGGGTGAGGGCTTCAAGCTGCAGTGATGCACCTGCTGCCATCACACCTGAGGGGGGTGAGGGCTGCACCTTCTACCGTCACCATTGCACCTGAGGGATTGGATCTGCTGTGCTGCTGCTGTCAAACTTTCAGGATTGAGGGGATACCACTGTTGCCATCTTGCTTGGAGTTGGAACTTGAAGTCACTGCACAGTGCTTTCAAGGATGTGTGTCTGAGGGATATGGGGCTGCAGTGCTGCTGCTTCTGTCACACTGGAGGGAAGGGGATGTAGTGTTGTTGTTGCCACCTTCTCACACCTAAGGGATAGAGGCTGCATTACTGTTGCTATTATTGAACCTGACAGATGGCAGCAATAGTGCTGCTGCTGCTGTCACATATGGTATCTAAAATAACTTTTAATTGGTACTAGGATGGATGGATGTACAATAGTGGATGTCAAAATTGCTAAAATGCATGTTAACACAGTTAAATTGTTAAATCAAAGTGCACAAACCCAAACACCAGTAAAAACGGATTTTGGCTTGGCACACACCGGTGACAATACCAGTTTTTACAATGTGCAAAATGGAATTTGCTTTTTCTCAATCACGTTAAACCAGTGTCCCTGATTTTAGTGGTACGTAACATTTTAGTGGTACGTAACGTTCGTGTGGCTTGAAGGGTAGACAGATCTCGGTCATGTTGCTGGGCTGCAGCCGATGCTGAGCTGGGTGGTACCTACAGTAGCCAGGTGCAGGGGATTCAGCTCAGCTGCTGCTGAGACTGCTGCTGTGGTTTTAGCAGTGTGTTGTAGGGAGAAACCATCCAGGGACAATATGAAGCTGCTGCTGCCTCTGCCTATTACATCATCTTAAAGTAATAAGTTGAGGTAAGGGACTGAGGAGGTGATGTTGGACACTTCACAGGTACAGGATAAAAGACAATGACGAAGAAAAATGAGCAAATCCGGGACTTGTTCCGGACTGGTGACAGTACACAGCAGCAGAAACATCGCCAGCCAAGTCTCGGAGTGGCTTTAACTGAGGGAACTGAGGTGCTATTACAGGTGCAGTGGGTGAATCTTGTTTACACAGGTACTCCTTGTATATATTTGTTTCCCACAGAGACAGGCAATTATAAATGACAAACTGAAGACTGAACAACCTCCCCATTCATATTTTTTATTCTGAGTAATTTAGCTGGAATTTGGTACCCCCACCCAGGCGATAACATTTCAAAGGTTTTTTTTCTTTTTTGTCCAAAGCTTTTCCTATTGTTACTCAGTTGTTTTAAATTTGCCTCTCCTCTATAGCAAGGCAATAAAACAATGTTTCTTTATTTCATCCATCAGTATTAGTATGTGTTTGGAAACAAGCTTGATGCACCAGTGGTTTCTCAAAGTCATATATGAACATTTAAGTGTGATTACCTTTCCAGAGCAAGTCTTGTGGTGGTGGAGATGTTGTCATTGACTGGTGTGTGTTGTCTTTACTAATAAACAAACATTACCCACACACTCCCATTTAGTAAAGCTGTCATAGTAATGAACACATTCAGACGTGTCGCATGTTGTTTTCCTGCCCCATTCAGTTTTCCTGTTTCAATGAAACTGTACTTGGGATGGTTTGTGGTACCCCTCACTGTCCTCAGCCCTGGCTCATTTACTAGTGACCATGAATATTTCTGACAGTATCGGGAGACATCTGGCATATTCATTATAGCGTGCTCTGTTTAAAATGTCTCTATATAACAGTACCCCCTCTCAAAAAAATGAATATTAGAGACGTGTATAAAAATCAAGGTCCCGCTTTCTTTCATAGCCCGTGTCTTACCAGTCAAGGTCTGTCATAGTCAAGGCCCCTGGAATTCTGCAGTTGAGGAATTTTCCACAGAATTTGCATCTTGACGCAGAATTCATATAATGCCACAGAATTCATTGTGTTTGGTGAATTTTCATTCAAATATACAGTTTTTCCATAGTGCCAGGCTTCCTAGCCATCTTGTTTATCCTGAAGCCCCTCCTCTGTGCTTGGCAGGTGATGCCATCTATGACATCACATCCTATTTTAGCTAATGCTAGTACTGCATTATGCCACAGAAATAAATAAATCATGCTGCAGAAATCAGAAAATGCTGCCACAGAAGCCTAGGAGCCCTGCAGCAGAAATCAGAAAATTCTACTACAGAGCACTAGGGACCCTGGTCATAGTCTTCATTCTTTTGGAGATCCACTCTTTAGAACTGAAGTCTCAATACTTCTCAATGACCATCTTTACTTTTATTTTTAATCTTGCTTCCATAACCAAGAGATTAGAATAAAATGTCCCTCCTTCGGTCGAGTCCCCCTCTTGCTCAGATATTCCGGCCTGGGCAAACAACCATGCCAAGCTCTTTAAAAGATTTAATATCTTGAAAATTTTATTGCTCCTGCACTGAGTTTCCAACACAACATTTACACTCCCCCAACAAAAACTACTTAGTGTTCCAAAGAAAATAGGAAGCCCCCATATCAAGAAAAGCTTAATTTCTTAATTGTTTTGTTTTCTTTTTTTTTTTGCTAAATCAAATTGTCAAAAAGTCTCCTAACTCCTTTTTTGTTTTCCCAGAGAAGTTTCAAAAGCTATAAAAATTGCCACAAAATCACTGAAAAAATTGTAAAATTTTCTGGAGGCCTAGGCGGCCCCAAGACCACCAGCCTCTGTTTCTGAATTTTATTGCCCCCCCCCACATTAAAGCTACTTGAACTGCCCGTGTTACATCACACTTTTATTTGGAAAAGAAATGAAACCCCAACCATAAGCTAGGAAAAAATCAAAGGAGAAAACAACAATTTTTCTTTCATATAGCATTTAAGTAAGGTATCATGAACCATATTAACATTAGTAGTAGGTGGAATGTGTTGTTGTCTCAGTGTGAAAGCACATTGGGCTTGCCAAAACTGGTATTTAGACATAGAAAAACACACTGGCAAAGATCTGGAAGAAAAATTACTCCATCCCCCTGCATAAAGACCCAATACCACCATGTCATAAGTCACAGAGTGAAAAGGGGGACATCACCACCTATCACCCAATGAAACCCCAAAAGTCTGAATTCCAGGACAGTCAAATAAAAAATGAGTTTGGGATTCAGGAATATCCGAACAATTGTGTCTGGTGCAAATCTGTTCTGCCTGGGATTTGTGTTTCAGGGAATTTCTAACTGACATCCTAACATGTAGGCTCAGCCATAAAACACCCCACATATAGCAGGAGATGGCCTTATTAGTCAGTTGAGAAAGAGCAGTTTCAACCCTTCCAGGAGGGCAGCATTTCAGAACAAGGACAGGCGTGAATATGTGAGCCTACAGGGTGGACCTCCCAAACCGAGTACATTTGTCAAGTGTCATTTTCCAGAACAGAAGCTTTCACACAGCAAATCTAACATAAGACAGAGTGACATGGTCAGCTTCCCACCCAGGAGGTCTAGCTCCATATGTATTCCAGTGAGTCAAAAAGGGGAGTAACCAATCCTCTGCAAAAGGGACCCAAGGAGAGGAGGCACTGTACAAAATTGGGGAAATATTAGTAGCAAGAAAAACCATAAAACAAAACACCACAGGGTGAACCATGTTAAACCCACCTTTTTCATTGGTTGCAGGGTGACATCACATTTTATTGGGTTAAGTTTGGAACCCCATAATCCCTGGAAAGAAAACACTGAACAGACAGGTTTCAATGGAAGGGGAGGTAGAAAAATAGCACTGAGATATGTAAAACATGGCAATAGCAATGTTTTAATAAGAAACACCCTTTTCAATTTAGACAAATGCCTAGTTTTCCAAACAGAGAGGGATAACTCAGCCTTGCACAAACAAAGCTCCCAGTTACAAGAAACCACATTATGGATATTAAAATCAATCCAAAATATCTTGATAGACTCCATGCATAAGGGTATCCCAGCTACATGTATGCAGTGCAGGGACTTTGGAGAACACAGGGGTATTACCATACTCTTGGAATAATTAATCTGAGAGCCAGAGTAAGCAAAAAAGTCTGCAATACCTCAGTAACCCCAGCCCCGGTGTCCACATCAGAAATCATAGAAACACAGAAACATAGAGACTTTGACGGCAGACAGTGATCACCTGGCCCACCCTGTCTGCCCATTTCTCTACCTATTGGATAAGCTGCAGATCCTATTTAACCAACAGCCTACTTCATCCTACCCCCACTATAATTGCCTTATGTCTCTCCCATGCATTCTTGAATTCCCCCACTGTTTTTGACCCCACAACCTCCTCAGAAAGGCTGTTCCATGTGTCCACCACCCTCTCCATGAAAAAATACTTCATTGCATTGCCTCTGAGCCATCCCCTCTATCTTCATATTGTGCCACCTTGTTCTTGTACATCTCTTTTTCTGAAAGATGCTACCCTCTTGGACTTTGTTGATTCCCCAGAGGTACTTGAAAGTTTCTGTCATGTCTCCCCTCTTCCTCCTTTCCTTGATGGTATACATATTAAGCTTCTTTAGTCTCTCTTCATATGGTTTCTGGTGTAGACCCTGCACCATTTTAGTTGCCTTCCTCTGGATTGCCTCCATCCTGCCTATGTGTTTGTGGAGATGGTCATAGTGCAATGATCATCTGCATAGGCCAGAATGCAGAGATCTGATGTATCAGGGGTAAGAAGAATTCCAGAAATGGAAGAAGAATAGGTCAGTAGTTGAAACAAGGGGTCAAGAGAGAAAACATACAAAATGGGGCTTAATGGGCATCATTGACACATACCTCTCTTGTGAGAAACAGGTCTGCCAAGGAAAGAGTTAACTAAAGGAATTAACTTAGATGACCTATAAAGAAGCTGTATGCAAGATATAAAAGTTGGGGGAATACCATAATAGCTAAGAGTCTCAAATAAATATGGGTGACAAACCCTGTCAAACACTTGTTCTTGGTTAAGCGAGACAAGGAACCCATCACACGATCCCCAAGATCCTTTTTCAAACAATTCCTGCAAAAGCAATAAATTATCTAAAATTCTCCTGTTAGGGACAGCACAACATTGAAAAGGGGAAATAATTGACTCTGCAACCAGATCCAGCTGATGGGCCAGGATTCATGCAAGAATCTTGTAATTTGTGTTTAAGAGTCATAATGACCTCTAATTTTCCAAACTTGTCCAATCCCCTTTTTTATAAATAGAAATATGTAAAGCTTCAGAAAAAGAAGGGGGTCACAGTGCTACTCAACAGATCCTGATTAAACAGGATCTGCAGTGTAGGCTTCAAATACATAATGAAAGTTTTATAAAATTCTGGAGGAAGGCCATCCTTGACCAGGGCAGTATTAGTGGATAGTTCCTTAATGGCCTGGAGCATCTCAGGGAGCAAAATCGAGCTCATCAAAGAATCAAGGGTGGATTGAGAAATGGCTGGGATAGGAAAAGTGAACCCAGGGGGAGGAACAACATCTGTGTCATCAAGGCACAGGTCAGGAAGCATAGGAAAACCAGGAGCAGCTGTAAAATTTGCAACAGTTTTATTATTAATAACAATAAAAGAAAAACTATTCACAATAACAATTTACAATGGCAGTACAAACATAGAAAGCAGAGTCCTTTTTCTTCTCAATTTCAAATCTCAGTCTGTCTCTCTCTTTCTTGCAAAACATTGGAGCTCTTTTATAACAAGCCTTTACAGAAGTTTGTTAAGAGAACATTCTGCTTCTCACACGGTATTCTTGTCAGTTTCAGTGGGTGCAGCAAAAAGAACATTGTGACCCAGAACTGACCTTTTGTTTACATCTCTGCAAGAGACTTAAAAACTGCATTTCAGGTTAACCTCTTGAGTTACAAATAGCTTTTTGCAATCATTTCAACATTATAACTATATACAGTTTTAAACAAGGGGATCCTATTATCAATTGCATTTCCACAAAAAGTTCACATATATTTTTGTACCTGCAGGTATGCAAGTGGGAAGAAAAGAAGAACAGTAAGTGAGGGTAGAGAGACAGCAAGAGGCAGAGAATTGCAAGACCATCAGGGTGATCAAAGTCTAGGTCTCATGAGAAAATGTGGTTGTGCAACCAGACAGAGAAGAGACAGAAAAAGAGATACTAGAACAGATCCTTGTATTTAAACTCTTTCTACATAACACCTGGGACAGGGCTGTAGTCAACCCTGTCACAATCTGCAGGCAACAGAGGTTCAAATTTACTACGAACATGGGCATGCATGGACCAGCCAGAAAACGCAATGGTAGAGATACTGCTTACCATCCAGACTACCCGGGTTCATGACCTCAGCCTAGAATGTCTGGTGCTAGCCAGCAAGGTGGGGTCCAGATGTCCACTGGATGCCTCTTACTTCAGAGAGTGAGGGAAGGAGGGCACCTCCTTCCACTGAATGACCGCCCTTTGGTTACCTAGGGGGAAGGGGCTGTCATGCAGGAAGAAACAAGTGGTCACTTTGGGGTGGCCTTACGTCAGCACATACCTACTCATTTGGCAGTTGACACAGAGGCATCACCTGCCCAGAGTGGGGCCAGCAGGTGAAAACTGAAGGTGGAGTAGGGCTCAACTACCCTTGTGACAGCCTGGATAGGCATCTCACCAAAGCCACCTCTCAGGACCATGCCCTGGGGTGTGGTCAGGAAAAGGGAATAAAATCCCCAGCAGCTCCAGGCAGATGAAGCCGCCATGCCCCCCATGCCTAGGCAGGGTCTCCTCAACTCCTCCCACATCTCACCAGCTCCACCCCATGGTCCCCAACTGTCGACTGAAGTATGTTCCTCCTGGTTTGAGGGGGACCAGAGGGTTACACCCATGGGGATAATACATGGGTTACAGTCACTGCACCCAGAAGGTTATCGAGCAAAGGCTGGTACTGGGCTGGATCATCTGGGACATCATGTGGTGGGTGGAGAGCTTGGGCAGGTGGAAGGAGTTCCCAGCAGTTGGTGAGGTATAAATGGGGACAAACAAGAAAGTAAGGAAAAAAAAGAGCATGGGCATTCACAATATCCATCATGGGCTCCAAATCATTCACTACAGGGGCAGAATCAGTCAGCTACAAGGACCACATGCACAACCAAGATGCACATGCCTTAAAAGAATCCAATGACTGCCTGCCTCCCTAGGTACAACATTTAGATTCCTTGTCCAGACAGATGCCCTATCTTACTGATAGGACAGCATTTGGGCCTGCAAGGAGGAAATAAAAGATGATAGGTTGAGACCTGAATCATGCATTAGAAAAATTAAAGTCTGCCATTTGTAACTCAAATCCAGGTAGTGTAAATACTGAGAATTATGGCAAAAATGGGCAGCCCTATGAAAAAGACCAAAATGCCTACTTTGAATCTTCCCATCACTGACCAAAGTCATCATAGTCACAAAGAATTGACCATCTAACATGAAACTCAGACAGCCAATGGGACCTAAGCTCTTGACTGTCTAACAAGGAGGTACTCAGTTCCAAGGGTGACAGGTGTGCCAAACAGGTGATCCCATCCCACAAACACAACCAATGGCCAAATGATTAGAGGTTTTGACAGGTGTAACAGAGGAATTAGTAATCTTAAACCCTGAAGACAAAAACAAAAAATCAGTACGGGCCAATAATCTTCCCATCTGAAAGGTTACACGAGGGCCCCTGCCTAACACTGCTTGGCTATCATGTAGATGTGCCATTGAGACAATACCCTTAAGGTAAGCAGAGTCACAAAAACTTTAGAAGTAGCCCCCCTCTATCTGATGATCGCACCCCACTATTGAAATCATCCTCCCAAAATAACATGTTGGTACATAAACAAAAGAGGTTGAATGATGCAAAAATGTTGCATCCACTATGCCTAAGTCTGTGGAGCATAAACATTAATAACTCTTGGCAAATGTGGTCCCCTAGCCAAATCCAGAAGGGAAGCCCATCCAGGAGAAAAATCAAAGAAGCTTGTATACCTGAATATCAAAAAGTCTGAGCAGAATACTCACACCATCACACAGCAAGCCCCTAGACTGGAAAGACAGGACCCTGTTTCCAAGAAATCCTTACAGCATAAAGTTCAGAGGTTGATTTAATCCTCATATTCTGCAGGAAAAAAATGTTACTAGTAAAAGTCTGCAATACAGCAAATATAAGCAGTCTTTTTCAGTAGGAAGTCATGCTATTAACATTCAAAGACAGTACAGAAAACTCCCTGTCCATAATAGGTTGCAGTTAGGTGGGCAACTCTCTGTTCTGATGGTTCTGAGAATGGGTCCTACTCCTAAACCACTTAACAGACTATTGCTCCACCAATTCTTCCACATCTGAGAGAACATCCCACAGGAAGCAGACCATTAAAGATTAAGAAACCCCTCCCTAGGGGGGTCACGTGATACAGCCTAGGGAAAGCAGCTCTTCTGGTCAGCTCCATTTTCAGCCCAGTTAACAGCCCTTGCCAAAAACAAAAACCGTGGGACTTTTGTGTGGAAACTATTTGTGAAGTGCCTGAGTCACTACTTAGAATGGTAGACCCTTCTAAAATGGAAGCCTTCATCAAGAAGCAACTTGTTAAGCACATGCCGCCTCCCTTCCTGGGAGTAGCGCTATACGCAGCGCCTCGGCAGGCACCCAGCAAATCAACCTCGGAGCCTTCAGTTTAACGAAGGAAAGGCTTTGGAAATAATTGCCCCTTTACAATCCTCGGTAGAGGAGATTTCATCAGAGATCCACTGTTTCAAATCAGCGTTGGAATCCCTCAGTACTAGGGTAGGGGATAACAAAATTAAAATAAGATCTGTGGAAGCAAGGTTGGATAAACATGACCTTGAACGTGCCTCCCTCAACAAACGTATAAAAAGATCGAGGACAAGCTTGAAGACCTGGAGGGTCGGAGCAGAAGAAACAATTTAATCATAATTGGAATCCTGGAGAAGGAAGAGGGTACAATGCCTATACAGTTCGTCCAGAAGCTTTTTGAGAAGATTGCCGGTCCGGCCCCAAATGAAAGCTACATGGTCGAACGTGCACATAGATCTCTTCGTCCCCCCCCCCGGTGCCTCACCAAGACCGATAATCTGCAAGCTACTGAACTACCTGGATAAGCAGCACATACTAAACAAAGTTAGAGCGCTACAAGAAATCTCCTGGGAGGGTAAAAAAGATCAGAATTACTCATGATTTACCCCATTCTGTGTGGCTTAAATGCCAGGACTTGCACCTTGCACCCCATTGTCTCCAAGTTGATAGCCGCGGGATTTCAATTCAGGGTCAAATACCCAGCCTTACTTCAAGTTAAAATAAAAGAGCAATGGTATTCCTACGAGTCAGTGGAGACTGCACAGCAGGAGCTTAAAAGAGCATTACCGGAGCTGTTCAAGTAAGTGATCGGCTTGATCAGCAAGGTAGATAAAGAGGCTGTATAGTCTAACCGGAGAGAGCGGAACTAAAGTTTGAGAATGAGGTTAAAATGATGACTCCTTAACCCGTGTGGATTCCTAATTAGTTTTACCTGGTTTTGTGTTTTTGTTGTGCTTTTAGAAGCATACACCCTCCGATGATTGATCCTCCTTATTACCAAAACGGACTTAATGGTGTCCTCTACGCTTCAATTGTCAATGGCAAAGATTACTCTCCTCCCAGTAAATCTTAGTGTCTCTACATGCATTACCCGAAGCGTATATTTTGTTGTGTTAAGTGAGCAACTAATGCAGTCGACGTATGTCACATCGGCGGTTTCACATTGCCATCATTGCCAGGTTACTGAAGATTTGTGTCTCCTTCTCGGTCTGGCCATCAGTGCACCAGATGTTAACAGATAGCGGTATTCATAACCGGGACTAGTAATCTGACAGGGTAGTGATAAGCCTCACTATCCAGGGAGAATACATCAGCTCCTAAAGGAATTCTTATCACAAGTATGGTTTGCCACTACTGTCGATAAGTTCAGATAACCTCTTCTGACTTAATTGCGAATGTTCCACGAACTGGACCACTGCCAGGGGGAAGCGAGAAAGTTGCGGCAATAAGAGAACAGTTCATGTCTATCCCTGGTTTCTAAGACATCAATGACTGGAGGGAATGCTTCTCCCCCATTGGTTGTGCTGGTGTATAACTCGGAAAGTAAATGATTGGCTTGATCATTCAATTATTGCTTAACTTACTTGTTGGGTAAAGCCCTCTCTCTGTGGTTAATTATTATATATATTTGCCCAGTCCCCCACTAGAGGGGGATGTAGACTAGGGAATTGTTTCACCTTATTACTCAATAGAGCACTATTTACGTGTTTTAGATGTTAATGATGTTGTAATAGAGGGCAACCATTCTTATTTGTCTTAGGTTCGATTTTTATGCACCCTGTGAATGTTTTTTTTTTTCTCTCTATATAGGTTAGTGGGGAAGGGGGGAAGGATCTCAGAAGAGTCAGATCAGATTTAATCTTGTTAAATTGGCGAGGTACCAGACTAACAGGACAAAGGATGTTAATTAGATTGGGAATTGGGCTGGAAGGTGGGCTACCTTTTGCCTGGGCTGGTAGTTACATCATGCGGTGGTTTGGTATGATAGTGCAGTTGTTAGAACTGGGGGTATTAGTAGAAACTAGGGGGGGTGGGATGGTGTGGGGACAGGGGGGTTTGAGGGACACAGCATCTACACACTAAATTATGGGAAGACGAGGATACCTGTATTAACAGGATGGTATATACTTGTAGACAATATGTAAATGGATGTTACTATTAAAACTCAGAGGATGACAAGGGGGGTGTTAATTTTTTGAGTTGGAACATTAAGGGAGCTCGGGATAGATGCAAAGGGCAAATTGTACTGAAGCATCTATCAACTCTAAATTGTGATGTAGCCTGTTTACAAGAAACACATCTTCACGGAGAAGATATCTGGCTATTCACTAAATATTGGGTGGGTCAAGCATTTGGTGCAGGTATGTCCTCAAATAGAGGTGGAGTAGCCATCTTATTTCACAAAAGGACCTCCTTCCAGCTAGAGAAAGAGATATGGGACACACAGGGTCAATATATCATTCTGGTTGGAACTTTAATATCAGAGCAAGTGGTTATTGGGTCCATCTATGGTCCCAATGTGGATTCCCCACAGTTTTTTATGCAGCTCCTGGATATCTTAAATACCTATGTGTCCATGACAATATTAATAGGAGGGGACTGGAATATAACACCACACTTGTATCTTGACAGATCCGATAATAAACGAGTAGGACTATCCCCCGCCCAGAGAGCTCTAAAAGAGGTAATGGAGAGTTTAGGCCTCATAGACGTCTGGAGACTGAACAATGGGAAAGTGAGGCAATACACTTTTTTTTCTATGCCACACAAATCGTGTTCCAGAATTGACTATTTTTTAGTCAGTATTAATGCACCTCCCTCGATCTCAGATGCCAGAATCAACACCAGGGTTATATCGGATCACTCCCCAGTCTCAATTCTATTTGAACCTAGTTCCAGCATAAAGAGAGACTTCATGTGGAGATTCAATAACCAGTTACTACAGGAGTCCTTTACCCAGGAACATCTGCAGAATTTTATATCTCGTTTTCTCACTAGTAATCTTAACTCAGTTTCTAATATAGATATTGTTTGGGCAGCTCTGAAATATGCACTCAGGGGTGAGTGTATCAGAATATCTTCCACTAGGGCCAAGAAAGCTAGAATGCAGTTAAATGAAATCACTAAAGCTATTAGGGTCTTGGAAAATAACATTACACGACACTCAACTGAAGCGGACTGGATTAAATTGCACCAACTTCAAACTCAATACTCGGCAATTATGATGCAGAAAGCAGAACTAGCTCTCCGAAAAACTAGAATCAGATATCTGGAGTCTGGGGAAAGGGCAGGCAAATTATTAGCTCTTAGACTGAAACAGTTAGATTCTAATTGATTCATAGCCACAATACAAAAGGATAGGGGAGATACTGCAGTAAGTGATCCTAGAGAAATTGCTGCTACTTTCAGGGAACACTTTCAGCAGGTGTACTGTACTGTGCCTGCTGATAGAGTAACCCCTGTGGAAATTCAAGAATTTCTAGACTCGGTTACCCTGACCAGGATTGCAAGTTTTGAGGTGAAGCAGGTAGGATCACCAATACAAGAGAAGGAGGTGAAGCAAGCGATCACCCAACTGGCTGGGGATAAATCCCCCGGACCGGATGGTCTAACTACTAACTTTTATAAGGTTTACGTGGATATAATCTGTCCAATCATAACTAAGGTATATAACTTTTGGTTTAGTGAGGGACTCTCAGAAACAGCGTTCTTAGAGGCTCTCATAACTCTTATTCCTAAACCTGGACGAGACCCTGTCCTTCCCGGTAGCTATCGCCCAATATCACTGTTAAATGTTGATATTAAAATATTGGCTAAAATCTTAGCTAACCGACTCGGTCCATTAATGAATAATCTGGTTAGTGATGTGCAAGTGGGATTCATGAGTGGTAGGATGTCTAGTGACCATCTACATAAGCTCCACCACTTAATTGTGCATGCACAGAGTTTGCAGACTCCTGCGACATTACTTGCATTGGATGCCGAAAAGGCATTCAACCAGGTATCATGGGACTTTCTATTCGCAGTACTCGCCAAATTCGGTCTACCTAAAGAATTCCTAAATTGGGTCCGGGTTTTATACAGTACACCCATGGCACGGATATGGTGCAATGGTATATTGTCAGCTTCCTTCCCCTTATCATGTGCCACAAGACAGGGATGCCCACTCTCCCCGATCTTGTTTAATTTATACCTTGAACCCCTGATTTATAGGTTACTGGCATCGCAAGAGGTTGAGGGAATTAAGGTGGGTAACATACGATACCTAATTTCTGCTTATGCAGATGACTTGCTTATGCATCTAGAGGATCCAGAAAAATGACATACCAGTAATATTACATGAAATCTCAAAGTTCTCCAAAGTCTCAAATTATAAAATTAATGTCTCCAAGACAAAGCTTTTCCCGCTGAACAATAGATGTTATCCTAATACAGCAAGGGAGTATGGATTAAGTTGGAAACCAAAGATGTTCACGTATCTCGGTATCAAAATCACTAAAGAGATAAGTTCGATGATTAGAGAGAATCTCCACAACCTTATTAAAACTATTAAACAAGATCTGGTCAGATGGAATCTAATGCCCCTGTCACTATGGGCCAGAATAGAAACTGTTAAAATGAATATACTACCTAGGATTTTCTATCCTTTAAACATGTTAGGGTGTTACCTACCCAAAACATGGTTCGAGAACTTGCAAAAAATACTCAATGTATTTTATGGAAAGGAAAGCTGTTGAGCAGATCCTACCGAAACTCGCAGGTTTAAAAAAGTCAGGAGGTCTTGCACTCCCTTTTTTCTTCAAATACTACATTGCCTCACATATTAGTAAAGTAGTATATTGGAATAAGTTGAATACCTCAGTGACCCCAAACTCCTATGTGCCTTCCTGGCTTTACATCGAGAGCGATTTAGCTCTTAAATACTTGTTGTCCCTAAATACGATTGCCTATACCACTATTAAACTCCTTCCCAAACCACTCAAAGACATGCCTATTGGATGGTCGCTAAAAGTTATGCAGCAGGTTCAGAAGCTCCTTAGAGTGAACTGGCAGAACTCACCGGAACAAACTTTGACACAATATTCACTTTTTAATACAGCGGGCTCCGATCTCTTATAGGTTCTGGGGACCAATTCAGGGATTACAGCTGGGGGATTTGGCACCCCAAGGGAAGCTAATACCATATGAATAAGCCTGTACCCAATTCCCAGAATTAAAAGGACATAATTTCAAGTTTCAACAAATTTGTGATTCGATAAAGGCCCACTTTCACAGAATGAAAACATGGGTAGAAAACAGGACTGAGTTGTCTTTATTACTTAAAGCGACAGATCAACCCCATTCTATTTCCAGAGTCTATAATGTACTGCAAAGGATAGATGGGGACCTGCCCTCTGGAGTTAGTTATTATTGGAGGCAAAGATTAGGGATGACAGAGGACAGGGGAGTATGGGAGCAGATGTGGGTAAATAATTACAAATATATTAGACAAGATAGATACAAACTTCAGCAATTTAATATTATACATAATATGTATTACACTCCTGCTAAACTTTACAGGATGGGTAAATTATCTTCACCTATTTGTAACAGATGTGGAATCAAAGAAGGGGATTTGTTCCACATGTTATGGGAATGCGTCAAGATTCAATCCTTCTGGAGGGCAATTAGTGTCTCGTTATCACGGATTACAGGCTTGGAGCCTTTTTTCACACCAGAAATTTGCTTGTTGAGTAGCTTCCATAGTGGCATGACCAAGCAAAATAAATTGTACATGGCTATTATATCCGCTACAGCAAAAGCTGTTATCCTGAGGCACTGGAAGGACATTACTACTCCATCAGTCCTAGAATGGTATAAAGAGATTATGCTTGCTTTACAATTGGAGTTACACATAGCCAAAATGAGTAACAGGACCCAGTCCTATGACTCCAGGTGGGGCCCATTGGATGCTGTTCTGGCTACTTGGCAAGCTTAGATTGCCTAGTCATAGGAAATATCCCCCTGCTAGATGCATTCTTTGATCTATGTCTCTCCTCCTAGTGAGAATCCTCATGGTATCTCAAGTAGTGTATAGATCCTGTCTAGGGGATGAGTGGTGGGTGGGGGTATGGGGTAAAGTTATAATGGTTACATTGTTATATGTTAGGCCAATCTTGTTTACCTCAATGATATTGGCTTGGTAAATATGTTTACATGTTAATGGCTTATGTAATTTGCAAGTGTTAACCTGCATAGAATTGTATAACTTATGTGTTATTACGGTGCCAATAAAACAAACTGAATGAAAAAAAAAACCCCTCCCTCATCCTCAGTGTCCCCACAGGATTTCACACAGGACTCTGCAGAAAACTTATTGTGCAGGGGAAGGCCAGCAGGCCCAGGCACCCTAGATTTCCCTTTGGTCTGTCTGCCCCTCTTTTTGGCCTGTACTGGAGAAAGATCCACATTCCCCGGGGGGCGGGGAGCATGGTAAGTACAGAAGGATTGCAGTCTGCCACAAGGGGTGCAGGCAAGGCACCCTGAACCAAAGGAGACTGGACAGGAAGAATATCAGGGCCATCACCTGTACAAAAAGGTGACACAGGAACAGAGACCACATCAGAAAATTCCCCCATAGACACCTCCAATGGCAGACTAGGAGGAGCATCCTCATCAGTGACCTCCAACTGAGTTTTGGCAATGATGGCACCATTGAACGCATTATGGGAGGCCCAAGGGCTTTGATGGATAAAATGGCCCTGCTCCTCACAAAGATTACACCTAAATGGGTTAGGGCAGGAATTAGAAGTATGACCATAATCCAGTTACTGTATAACACCAAGCAGCCTCACATGCCAAACTCAAGTGAGTGCATGCACTACACTGGTGGCAGGTCTTAGGCTGACCTGAGTAAAAGCAAATACCTTGGTCCCTGCCAATGTAAAAACTACTGGGGAGGTGACCAATTCCAGAAGCAGACTGAGGAAGCTTAACATTCACCTTCCACTACCCCCCCAGTCTACACCTGTTCACTGTCAATAATGGGGGACGAGGTATCCAAAACCTCACATCTCTTATGAAGCAAATACTGATTATGACACATTGACACATTCATTACGAAACAACAGTGTGACAGTCTTAACAGTAGGCTTTGTTACTGTAATAGCCACAAAAAAGAGTCACAAAGGGGTCCCTTTCAGTTTGTCATATTTTAACCAGAACCTGTCCTATGAGACTGATGTACAAAAGCTCATGTCAAATGTCTGTTCACCTGCGATATGAATCATAGCATAAAGACTGGCAGCCAAAAAAGCACAAGAAGTTATTGAAGAATTTCCTAACAATATGTGCATGGTCGGGGGTACTCAAGGCCCCCTTAGTAATGCAGTCGGACAATGTTACATCACTGAATAGGATCTCTGGAGACAGTGAACAGGCCAGAAAGTTTAAATGGTGCCTCCCAAGGAGTGTGGGGAGCAGCAGGTGAAGATATACCAACAGAAGAAGCAGATTCTTCCCCAGTCAATAGAGCAGTACCTCCAGCAGCTGGAAACAGTGGAGCACCCGAAGGTGCAAGCTGTGGAGATGGTAAAGGAGTAACAGCAGGCAGGTCAGTAGAAACAGATGAAGATGCCAGGGCAGCTGGTCCAACACTAATGGGAGGAGCAGGGGGAGACCCACATAACAATGAGGATTCAACAAGGTCCATGGCACCCCATCCGATTCCTTGACTCACCCAGCAGCCAGTAAAGAAGCCTCGACAGACCACTTGTGAGTCTCTTTGGTTGTCAGAGGATATTGTCCTTTAGGGTACACAGCAACAAATGGAGTGGAGGCCTTTGAAGGTATTGGAACCTCATACTCTGACAGTACAGTAATAGCAGAAGGAACTGAAGCTGCAGAAACTAAAGTCTCACTCACCCCAGCAGAGGTACCATCCAAAGGTGCCTCCTGACCCTACAACTGTCTCTCAGATTCAGCAGGTAAAGAAGTAGGAAGGGACTCAGTCTCTGAAGACAGCACAGCCACAGCAAACCACATATGGTCCTCAACAAGCAGGGGCTCCATGTTCTGGGGGAATGAAATAGCAAACAGAACAGCCTGTGCACATGAAATTCAGTCCCTCACAGGAGTATCCACACTCTCTTTTGACTCTCCCTCATCAGTCTTCAAACTCTCAGTAGCGGCTCACAGCCAGCAAGCAACAAATGGTTTTCTTCGGCCAGAGACTACAGCAAAAGCAAACACATCTCAGGCATCCCGACCGGGCAACTAGTGACCTCAGGGAGAGCAGTGACCTTGGGAACAGCAGCAGATACTGAAACAGCATGAGCGGTATTCAAATCCTCCATCAGTTCAGTTTATTTATTATACTGGAAAGGCATGTGAGCAAAATTATTCATTTTCACTAGCGTCCAGTTTGACAAGTCCAACAGGAAGTTACATAATTAAAGGCAGACAATGAATGGTACACAATTTGGGGAAAGGGAACAGGATTCAGGACATTAAGTAAGATATGTTACAACAATTTAAAATACACTTATCAAGTGCATAGATAGGAACTGTGCAAAGATGATTTATTACAAATGAACCTAGGTGTGTAACTTAACAATGTAGTAAAACACTTACAAGTGCATTGGTAGAAAAAGTGCTTGAAGAATCAGACCTGTGGATCCTGCCTCCATACATACTGGTGGGAAGTAGCTGATAAGGAAGAGGAGGTGTAGTAAAACAGAGAGGCTAGGACGAAGATCACTTAGTGGGACATTTGCAGTTGGCAGCCTGAGCGAGTTAGGACTTTAGGTTGTACTTAAAGGAGGCAAGAGAGGGGCACTCAGTGATAACAGGGAGAAGACTATTATACAGCTTGGCACCTTTGTAGGTGAGGGTGTTTTGGCCATGTGTGATCCGACAGAAGGGGATAGAGATAGAGGGGGAGGAGGATCCCCTGGTGGTTTGAGGGTGGGCAGACTTGGAGAATACTGACATAATGCTGTTGGGGAAGAGAATCAATTAAAGTTTATGAAAGAAGGTGAATATTTTGTAGTTGAATCTGTCCTCTAGGGAGGTCTACTT
Source organism: Neoceratodus forsteri (assembly GCA_016271365.2). Classification (NCBI taxonomy): domain Eukaryota; kingdom Metazoa; phylum Chordata; order Ceratodontiformes; family Ceratodontidae; genus Neoceratodus; species Neoceratodus forsteri. Next base: position 565,209,474 of record CM057458.1, read on the forward strand.
AGAGATTCTGTAGCGGTGGTAGTGGTGGATCAACCTGGGGAGACCTGTGACAAAGCAAATGATATTGTGGTAGGTGGAGTGGGTTTTTGAGAGGTTATTCTGAGAGAATAGTGGGAAACAGACTAAGGCTCCATAATCAAAGAGTGGGAACAGGCAACTGGAGGTGAGAAGGGTCTTAGATTCGTAGGTTAGGTAAGGCCTCACCTGTATAGCATGCCTAACAGTTGGTGAGTTTTTTAATTAGCTAATTTATGTGTGAATTAAAGTTGAGGTGGCTGTCCAAAGTATCTAAATTCACTGACCCTTTCAATTTTATTGCCGTTGTTGTCCAGTATGATGAAATCAGAGGAGAGAGGTTTCCACAGGCTTGAGAAGACCATGATTTCTTTTTTTTTAGCATTTGTTACTAGCCCCTTGGAAAGGAACCAGGAGTGGAGGTTACTGAAATCACACTGCAGCTTGTTGAACAAGGAGGAGGGGTTCTTGTCTTTGCAGAGAAGAGTAGTGTTATCAGCATACAGGGTGAGCCCAGTGTTCTTGCAGATGTTGGGGAGAGAACTGGCAACAAATGAGAAAAAGAGGGGACCAAGTATGGAGCCTTGAGGAACTATGAACTTTATTGGGCAAGGGTTGGACAAGACACCATTGAAAATGGTTTGGTGGGACCTGAGGCTAAGGTAGTTTTGGAACCAGTTGATGACATCAGGAGAAAAATAAAGGTTGGATAAAGTGGAGAGAAGGACTTTGTGATCTAGGTCAAATGCTTTTGTGAGATCCACAAAAACCGACCCGGTATAGAATCCTTCGTCATTTGCTCTATTAATAAAGCTGGTGAATTTAATGAGGGCAGTTTCAGTGCTGTGCCCAGACCTGAACCCATGCTGAGTGTTTGTCTGAAGTTCATTTACTTTGAGAAATAGGGTGGTTTGCTTGCGCATGATTTTTTTCAAAATTTTCTATGGGGGTCCAAGAAGGGAGATTGGTCTAAAGTTAGAGACGTTATCTTTTGGCCCTGTTCTATGTAGTGATTTGATCATGACACTTTTCCATTTGAGAGGATAGGACCCGGTGCATAGTGAGTGTTAATAACATTAGTGAGAGGAATGGCGAAGGATTCGCAGACCATTCTGAGGACCCTGTAATCGAGGTTGTCAAGCTTAATGAAGGGCTTGGGGTCATGGGCCTTGATGAATTTTACAACCTCGTAAGGAGTGAGGTAATGAAAAAAGAAGCAGGGGTGGGGTTTGGGGTGTTGGGGGGAGGATCTAGGGGAAGGGGCTTGTGAGGGCTTGTGTTTGTTAAGATTACCAAAATAATCGTTAAAGATGGAGGCAGCTTCACCAGGCCAGTGACTGTTTGCCCATTGGGGGAGAGGCTGAAATGCTCATCGGTGTGTCCTCTACCAGTGAGGTTGTTTAGAATGTTTCAGGTGTTGTTCCTGGAACATTAAGGGTGCTCAATCTCCCACTAAGAGAGCAAAGATACTGTTGCACCTCCACAAATTCGACAGGTGGATGTTGCTTTTCTACTGAAAACCCACTTGCCCTCCTCCCAGGTTCTCTGTCTCCAGTGTTCCTGGGTTGGACAAGCAATAGGTACGGGGTTGGACTCACGCAAGCATGGGGTAGCTATACTGGTGGCCGAAGAGTGCCCTTTAGACTACTGCAGTCAATTACAGATCCCCAGTGTAGGTTTGTGTTTTTAAGGGTCTTATTGGGTCACTCTCAAATTGTGCTGGGATCAATTTACGGCCCTACAAATGAAGGTCCTCAATTTTTAACTACTCTCAAGACACATCTGTCCCCATGGACTGCTCTTCCCATACTTCTTGGGGGCAACTGGAACCTGGTCTATTGTAATACATTGGACAGCTCCGGACCCAACCACCACCCTCTAACCCCAGCACAATTGGCACTGAGACATGATGAATTCCCTGGGTCTTTTAGATCCCTGACGGGCCTTATTTCCCACCCAAAAGGATATTCTTTTCATTTGCTTCCCCATAATTTATTTTCTAGAATAGACTACTTCTTACTCAGGTCTCAGCACCTTTCCACTGTATTGTCCTGTAACTATTTGTCAATAGTAGTCTCAGACCACCACCCTACATTACTTCACTGGAGTCTTTCTTCCTCTACAGAACAAGATAAGGTCTGGAGGTTCGATGCTCAACTTTTAAAAGCACAACATTTGGTTACTCACCTTCAAACCTTTATCTCTACTTTCTTAGACCTTAACTCACCTTCTATGCCCAGATTAGAACTTTTATGGGGAGCCTTGAAATGGTCCTTGAGAGGAGAGATTATCCGCTTAGCCTCCATACGAAAAAAATCTATTTCTTGGGAGTCATCTTCCCTTTTGTAGCAGATTAGGGTGTTAGAACAGACCCTTTCTCACCTTTCTACCCCTTCTGAACTCAAGCATCTGGAAACCCTCAGATCCCGTTACAATTCCATTGTAAGTGATAAGGTGGAACACCTTATTTTTCAATCAAAGGTTACATATTTCGACCAAGGGGATATGGCTGGTAAGCTTCTGGCTTTACACCTAAGAGCCCAAGTAACAGATAGAATTGTTTCTTCCCTTCATAGCTCCTTTGGCCTCTTAATTACTACTCCTCAGGGGATTATTTCATGCTTCCAAGAATATTATCAAACATTATATATTTAGACACAGTTCAGCTAACTGAAATACTAGCTCAGCTAGTATTTGTTTTTTTCAAATATTTTTTTGATTTCCCCTCATTGTTTATTGCTGAGTATATTTGCATGAAAACAGTTCCTTTGTGTCTCAGACTTGTCATCCTCCTGCTTTTGCCTTCTAACCCTCTGTTTATGAAATCATAACTGTCTGTGTTACAGTCACCAGGTAATTCAGCAGAGCAGAGCAGAACTTGGAACTGGCCTACATACTGAAGAGGGTAGCAGCTGTTGGGCTCTTATTTCTCACTGGGGATTTCAACCTACCCAACGTAGATGGGGATTGGAAAGTGCTCCAGGGAAAGGCAGAAAAGATTTCTGCTCAGTCATAAAGATCTTTTTCCTTCATCAGCATATCAGCCATCGGACAAGTGGGGGGTGCAGTACTTGATCTGCTGTTGAGCAGTGAGGATGATATGATCAGAGCAGTGGGAGTCAGGGAGCTGTTTGGTGACAGTGCTCATAACAGGACTGTGAATTTGAGGTGATATGGGAAGCTATTTTACCAACAATTAAGACTGGGATGCTAAACATCAGGAGAGCTATAATGTGGGTACATTTTTTTTCACGGAGAGAGTGGTGGATACATGGAACTGCCTTTCTGGGGAGGTCGTTGGGTCTAAAACAGTGGGGGAGTTCAAACATGCATGGGACAGACATAAGGCAATTATAGTGGGGGGAGGGTTGCAGGAAGTAGGCTGTTGGTTAACTAGAATTTGCAGCTTATCCAGTAGGTAGGGAAATGGGCAGACTGGGTGGGCCAAGTGGTCCTTATCTGCCGTCAAAGTCTATGTTTCTGTGTAGATATTTTTTATGGCTAAATTGGCAAACACGCCACTGAGCGGGAGAGATAATGTCAAGTGGGAGTTCCTGAAGTGACATAATGGAGGTAGTGATGGGATGTATCCTCATGAGGAGCAAGGACAGGAGGACTAATTATATAGTCAATCCTTCTCCTCTTTTTGCACTGATTCTATCAACCAATTTCTACCTGATATAAAACTCCCATGTTTAGAACAATGACAGATAGCCCTGTTACAGGCTCCTCTAACCTTGACAGAAATTACAACAGCTATCGATGCCTTGCCAGTAGAAAAGGCCCTGGATCTGGATGGATATATCTCAAATTTTTGCAAGGCATTTAAAACTCAGATAGCCCCAATACTTCTTGACACTTACAATTACATAGATGCATAGATACATAGACAGTGCCAGCAGATAAGGGCCTATGGCCCACCCAGTCTGCCCATTTGAGCTTGTAAGTTCAGTTTATGTTTTCTATGTTTTCCTTATAATTATAGTTATATATATATATATATATATATATATATATATATATACTATATAAATATATATATTAGAGGCAAAAACTCCATTTAATGCATTAGTTAGGGTTGTTCCACAGTGACAAAAGTGAGGAAATTCAGTGCTAGGGTTGAAAGTCCCCCTTGGACCCCCCCACCCACACCCCCAACTGACATTGGGGTGCGCGTTGGGGTTGCTGGCCCTAACTCTCACCCCATCAGATGTGTGAAGAAGCAGAGATATAGGAGAATGGGGTGAGAGTTAGGACTGACAACCCCAACATGCACCCTGATGCCGGTTGGGAGTGTGAGCGGGGGGGGTTCAAGGGGGGCTTTCAACCCTAACACCAAATTTCCTAGCTTTTGTTGCTGTGGAACAATCCTAACTAATGCATTTAATGGAGCTTTTTGCCTCTAATTTCCCTTCTTTTTGAGAAGGATAATGAGAAATAGTGAATGTAATGCAGAAGTGGGAGCACGGGGCCCTTTAGGACCCGCGCTCCCGCCACGTGCTGTCTTGTCACATAGTAACACAATGCCCGCAAACGCAAATGGTAATGCACATGGTGACGCAAAGCAAAACAGAATGATAAACAGTACTGTAGACACAAATAGTTAAAATAATGCAAACACAAGCGCAAATGAAAATGCGAAGGGTAACGCACATGGTGCCATAGACGGGAACAGTAAGTGAAACAGTTACGGATCCACAAGCAGAAGTGGTAAGGGTAACAGCAATGTAAGTGCACAGGCTGGTTTTCCCCAAAAGCTGCAAAGAGAAAGACAGTGAGTACAAAGAAGGTATGCATAATAATGGGTCTTGGAGCAGAAAATGAGGAGTTGGAATACTAAAGTGCTTATATCTCAGGAACCGTATGACTTAGAAAAAAATTTAAAAGTCATATGATTTATGAATTTCCTGGCTAGTTTTGTACTTATCCCCTGTTAAGGGGCTAAGCATTTTTCCAATGAAAAGTCATATCTCACACCATTTCTGGGATACGGGCCCTGAAAGGCGCGGCGAACGCCGTAATGTTATCCTATGGGAAAAAAAGAGAAGTTTGGAGTGCCATAACTTTGGCACCCTGTAATATGTTTTCACCAAACTACAAAAAGGCACATCTGTGGGATGTTGGCTTTCTTCTGTCCAAATTTCAGCCTAAAAGACTAAACCGTTATTTTACAGCAGGGCGGCAAAGGATTCCTGTAATGTGGCGGATGCCGTAATGTTATCCTATGGGGAAAAGCATCAACTTTGGAGTGCCATAACTTTGCCGCCCTGTAATATTTTTTCACCACTGAAAGGTACATCTGTGAGATGTTGGCTGCGTTCCCTCCAAATTTCAGCCCAAAACACCAAACCGTACTTTTGCAGCAGGGTGGCAAAGAATGTTTGTCATTTTCCCATAGCCTGGAAAAGTACTGTTGAACTTTGCGAAAGCTTTCACAAATTCATTTGACAGTGTCGCAAGTGTGAAAGTACTTTACGAAAGTACTTTTTCAAGAATTTTGAAAATCATATTCCTGGGGTGTTTTACTCCAAAATAAAGACATGCCTAGCATCCTCAGGGTCCGACTAGGTGAATACAAAAAAAATTAGGTTGCTAGAGGGTCCCAAATTTAAATGGCAAGCATTTTCTGATGACCAGCTGAAAACAAAATGGCAGATTTGCGACAGTAAAAGGGCCATTTGCGAAAGTAAATGCTGCATTTGCGGCACTGTGGAACTTTTTGTTAAGTTTTCCCATTGACTTATAATGGGAAATTGTTTTTTGAATAACTTTTGAATCATTTAATATTTTTTCACAAAATCTTCAAAAGGCACATTGGGGACCCTGGCTGCATGTTCCCTGAAGATTTTGGACCAGTCGTGCAAACTGTGGACCTGTAGAGATGAGCAAAGAATTCCAAAAAAGCGTAAATGTGCACACAGATCACGCTTAATAACTCTGCAGCCATATCTCTGAACAGTACAAAATTTGGCAGATCCCATGATGTATGGTTCTTGATCATGTATCCTAAATTTCAGGCAAATCTGTTGAATGGTGGCAAAGTTATTAAAGTGCAATATTTTAGGTTTAATATGGAAATGGCTCCTCCACCATAGTGTATATATATATATACAGTACTTAGGGCCTATCTGATTTCTCCTTTACAGAAGCTACCATAGTACTGTTTCCAAAGCCAGACAGAGACCCTTTAGTAGTGTCAAATTACCAGCCTATCTCTCTTATTAATGTCAATCTAAAAATCCTTGCAAAGGTGTTGGCCAACAGGCTGACTCAAGTCTGGCATGCTCTTATAAGTCTGGATCAGGTCAGTTTTGTTGCCAGGAGGTTCTCTGTGGATCACTTATGAAAACTAATCCATCTAATCTCTATGTCCATCTAATCTCTGTGTCCCGTGACTCATGCGCAAGACAACATAAAACAATGGGGATCAGAAAGTTCTTAATCATGTAGACCTTTTTTTTTGACATCACCCATTGGTTCCACTTCACAAATTTAGATTCAGCATAGTCCATCTTCACTTTCCAGTTAAACCTTGGCATATACATATGACCAAACCATATCCTCAAGATCTTCAGCCTATCCACAGTACAAGGAAAGCCACCAACAGAGTGCACTCCAGAGGCCCCAGAAGGGCCCAGAAATATCCCAGCACTTTTGTGCAGATAAACCTGAGCACCAGAAATTGTACAGAAGCAGGCAAAATGCTGCAAGTTCCTTTCAGCTGCACCCTCATCCCGAAGCAACAGACATACATCATCGGCATAGGAGATGAACTTGAAGTGCACTGGGTTTGAATCAAGGATGGCCCCATGAAGATGACTATCCTGATCCAAGGCTCTCAAACACTTTGTCCAGTATGAATAAATACAATAGCGGGCTTATAGGAAAGCCCTGTTGAACACCAGATTTCAAGGAAATTCCAAATCCCACACCCCATTAACTAATGATAGCATAGTACTGGAGTCGTATAGAAATTTAATCCAGGCAATGAACTGCCTGGGCACAGAATAAGTTTCTATAACCAGCCACAGGTAAGTGTGGTTCACCTTGTCAAAGGCTTTCACTTGGTCGAGGGTGAGTAACACACCCTGTGCCTGTCCCAGTGCACTGTGAGTAAACAAATCTCACAGGACAAATACATTGTCCTGAATCCTCCTATCAGTCAAAGCACAAGTTTGCATTGGCAAAATCAGGATGGATGCTGCTGCTGCCAGGCAGCATCCCAGGATTTTCATTACTATCTTAACATCTGAATTCAAAAGGCTTAATGTCCTCCAGTTGTTGAAGTCAGTTTTATGACCAGTCTTATGGATAAAGAACAAGATGCCTTGAAACATAAAGCCTCCATTGGACTGTGCAGCCAATAAATTATTAAACATCGCTGCCAAGAGGCCAACCAAAACTTTATGAAACATCTTATAAACCTCACCAGGGATACCATCACTGCCTGGAGCAGTGCCATTGGTGAGGAAGGATATGACATCTCCAACCTCTTGGGGAGTAACATCCTTTAACAGGGAATCCCTGTGGGGAGCTCAGGAAGAATCAAGGTCAGCAATAACCCCTCTGTGTCCAGACTAGAGCTCTGCTCAAGCATAAACATCCCATGGACTCTGTCAGCAACAATTTGTCTAATGGCTTCGGGAGAGTCCAAGAGTAGGCCCCTATCATCCTTCAACTGAGCCATCACCTTTTTATCAGTTCAACTGGTACATTCATCAAATGGGTTGGTCTGCATTTTGGTACCTTGAGTGCCAAATTTCTGCTCAAACACAAGGGAGGTCATTCTGTCATACTGAAGATCATGCATTTATTGCTTCACCCTGGAAACCTGGCCTGAATAGTCCTGCCCAGTCTCAACAGACAGAGACAGCAATTTTTGAAGCTGATGCCTCAATGTGAGATACTGTAAGTACTCCCCTGTCCTTTTCTTTCTGGAGAGGAAAATTCAAAACTTCTTAAAATACTTCTTCACCTGTTCCCACCATTTTGGTAAAGTGTAATACATATACACAACAATTAGTTTAGTCTCAAAGAAGACCTTGCTCCTCTGCAGCCTAACAGGATCAGAAAAAAGGGCAACATTAAGACACCATTCAGGGGGGACTAGCCAGTGAATAGGGCTTGAAGACTGGGTGACAGTAACTGCGGAGTGATCTGAATTTTCCATTGGTGTGGTCCCTGCCACAGAAGCTGATAGCCACAGAGACAAAAACAACTGATCAGTATAACAGGAGAGAAATCCTTTAAAAAAGATAGCTTGGAGTGGGGAACCATAGAGAAATAGAATCACAGAATTTGACGGCAGATAAGGACTGCTTGGCCCACCTAGTCTGCCCATTTCTCTACCTAAAGGATAAGCTGCAGATCCTAGTTAACCAACAGCCTACCTCCTCCACTAGAATTGCCTTACACCTGTCCCATGCATTCTTGAATTCCCCCACTGTTTTTGACTCTGACCTCCTTAGGAAGGCTATGCCATGCATCTACAACTCTCTCTGCAAAGAAATACTTCCACACATAACCTCTGAGCTGTTCCCCCTCTATCTTCAAATTGCACATCTTTTTCTCAAAGATGCTACCATCTTGGACTTTGTTGATTCCCTTGAGGTATTTGAAAGTTTCTATCATGTCCCCTTCTCCCTTTTTCCTCAAGGCTATATATCTTAAGCTCCTTTAGTCTCTTTTCATATGTCTTCTGGTGCAGACCCTGCACAGTTTTGGTTGCCCTCCTCTGGACAGCCTCCACTCTGTCTATGTATTTGCAGAGATGGGGTCTCCAGAACTGTACACAGGACTCCAGATGTGATCTTACCAACTGTCTGTACAGAGGGCCAACAACTTCCTGTTTTCTACTGGTGATGCCTCTCCTATGCATCCTCGTATCCCCCCAGCCTTCCTTACTGCCTTCTCACATTGCTGGCCCACCTTTGGGTCATCTGATATGACTACCCCCAGGTCCCTTTCCATTTTTGTTGCTGTCAGTATCTCACCCCCCATTGTGTATTCTTCCCCTGGGTTTTTGTTTCCCAGGTGCACTACTTTGCCTTTCTTTGAATTGCATCTAAGCTGCCATACATTTGACCATTCCTCCAACCTTGCCAAGTCCCTTTTCATCTTTTCCACCCCTTGTGGATCAACCCTGTTACAGATCTTTGTGTCATCTGCAAAGAGACATACTTTCCCTTCCAGTCCCTCTGCAATGTCACTTATAACGACATTAAAAAGGACCAGCCCCAGTACTGAACCCTGTGGTACCCCACTAGTAACCCTCCTTTCTTCACTGTGGACTCCATTTACTACTACCCGCTGTGTCCTGTTGTCCAGCCAGTGTTTTACCCAGGCTACCACCCTGGGACCCACTCCCAGGTGGGATAATATGTTTATTAATCTTTTGTGCGGGACTGTGTCAAATGCCTTGCTAATGTCTAGGTAGGTCATGTCCACAGCCCCTGCCTGGTCTACTACTTTGCTCACCCAGTCAAAGAAATCAATTAGATTTGTTTGACATGACCTTCATGCTGTGAATCCATGCTGCCATGGGTCCTGTGCCCCACTGCCATCTAGGTACTCAACAATTCTTTCCTTCAGAAGTGATTCCATCATTTTCCCTACCACTGAGGTCAAACTGACAGGTCTGTAGTTTCCTGTCTCTGTCTTGCTCCCACTTTTGTGAAGTGGAATCACATCCACCCTTCTCCAGTCCTTGAGGTACCAAACCATCCTCCCATGTCTTATTAAAAAGGATAGTCAGTGGTGTTGCTAGTTCTTCCCTTAGTTCTTTTAGAATTCTGGGGTGAATCCTATCAGGCCACATTGCTTTATCCACCTTCAGTTTTAAGAGTTCTTCCAGAACCCTTTCTTCTGTGAAAGGACTAATATCAACCCCCCTATCCAGATTGCTTCTATTAACTGGATTAGGTATCTCCCCTTGCTTTTTCTTTGTGAATACTGAGCAGAAATATTTGTTCAGTATCCCTGCTTTTTCACTGTCGCTCTCTGCCCAACCACCATCCTCTTTATTCAGCCACAGTATTCCTGCCTTTGTCTTTCTTTGCTCACTAATGTACCTATAAAAGGTTTTATCCCCCCCCTTCTTAACTGAATTGGCTATCTTTTCCTCAGTTTGGGCCTTTGCTATTCTGACTGCCTTCCCCATTTTTTTCTGCTTTAGCTGGTACAGTTCTCTGTCCTGCTCCTTCTGTGTTTCCTTATACTTTCTGAACCAGCAGCAGCAACAGCATCCACCAAAAGGGTAGAGCTTACCATGTGCTGGAGAAAAGCAGTTAGAATATGTTTTCTTCCTCATGTCCCTGGGGGCAGTAGGTAAGAATTCACAATTAAAGTACCCCAAATAATAACCCCCTTGGCAGAGTAGAGTTACTATGGGGTCTAAGTAGTTTAAATATATCAATTCTAGCAGTCTTAACTGGAGGACCACATACATTAATCTGATGTAATTCCACCCCATGAAACAGCACATGCAAAAGCAAGACACTTCCAGAGAGATGATCCAAAACCCTGTGGACACATACATCATAGGCCCCAAACAAGATACAGACACCTGAGCAGCAGTCCTCCCCAGTGACCAAATGGAGGGGCCTCTGTATCACTTTTTTTCCCCTGATTTTTACCCCTTCCAGGGTGTGGATCCTGGTATCCTGCAAAAACAGGATGTCCAATTGTGGTCTGCAGAGCTAAAAAAGTGGTCATCCTTTTTTTGAGGTATAAATACTGTTGATATGCAAGGTAGTAACAGAGAACAGAGGAAAAGTAGAAGGCTGTATGGAAATAAAAAGGAGGGGAACACCCAAACATTTGATCACAAAACTCATGAAGAAACACTTCCCTTTTTCCCCTACTCTTGAAGCGTTTGCCAGCTTTCCACCTCTTCAAGGAACTCTGCCCAGTATCTATATAATCTGCACTGGAAGAGGGGTCAGGCTGGGATGAAGCAAGAGAGGCAGCATCCAAATCCCTTTCTGCGTCACTTCAATCCTTGTTGGTGGAGAAAGAACTTTAAATGTTTTCAATAAATACACAGGCTCCTTGGAAGAAGGCACTGGTGGAGATGGTTGCTGCAAAGTCCTCCTCCAGCCATGCCTGGTTGCTGTTTTAAAAGTAGAAGCACCCTGCATGTTGGGGTGGGCATCACAGCAGGCTCTGAGTTCATCAGCCAAGGCTAGTCCAAAGCAGGAGTAACATCTCCAGGTGAGGAAGCAGGTGCTGCAGGGTGGGAGGTCTCTACCCCTGCAGAAGGTGTACACCCCAGGATAACTGATGTAGCAAGCTCAGACTCAGTGGGTGGCACCAAGGTTGAGGTGGAAGGCACCTGTGGATCCAGAATTTCCCGACCAGGAGGAGACACCTGAAGGAACAGCTGAGGGCAGCCCGGCATCAGAGTTAGGGGAAACACTGGCCTCAGGCACACTCTGCCCCGAGGAGGGAGGCCCCCTGCATCAGAGGTAGGATGAGGAACATCTGATCAGAACCCTGGAAGCAGGCTGAGGTTGCCACTGTTGTTTATGCTGATTAAAGGACTTTTGGGCAGTGTTAACATAAAAATCTTGTTCAGCCTGGTTCATCACATCTCCCCTGTTATGGGAGGACCAAGAGCAGGCCCAGAAGATGTGGCCTAACTCATCACATAGATTACAGCACATTTTCTTGATGCACTGCAGGCTAAGGTTGCCCAGTTCCATGCAGGAGTTGCACTGAACAGCATCACAAATGCTGCTGAGATGAGACTGCACCCCACATTTGTAGCATGTCTTTGGCTGACCATTATAGAATAGAATCCCTCTATCTCTCCCTAGATAGAAAGTTAGATGGTGTTATACACTCAAATCATTATGAAACAACTTGACCTGGATTCGCCAGCCCCCAGTCCAAATGTTCTTGGAATCAATAATGGGGTCAGGGTTCCACATAATGATACATTTCGGTTTAAGTTATTTAAGTATGTCCCCCACACCAACCTTCTCATTTTGAACAATATGGTCACAATATGGAGTTCATGCATGGTTGGTGAAATCACCATAAGGAGGGTCCTCACAGGAAAGTCTTTGACCTGTTGGTACTTTGCCCAAAAATGTTCAAAGATGAGGGAGGTTTTAAAAGTGACATCAAAGCTATGGTCCCCTGAAGTATGGATCAGGGTGAAAACCTAAGTGGCCACAAAATGTAGACTCTCCTTCAGCAAGGATCTGGCAACATATTTGTGCTCAGGCACCTTGAGTAAACTTGGCCACATATCAGTTATAGACTGCATTTCTGCATTTCACAGGGATAGTCTGGGTCTGGAGGCAGACAACATAAGATTTAGGAGTAAGTAGAATCAAGGAAGAGGTCCCATGACCAGCCTCCCAGAGCCAGAAGATGCAGGGAGAGGAATCCGAACAGGAGGAAGAACATCCAGAGAGGCAGTCTCACCCCCATCAGAGCATCCCAGGAGTGGGGTGGGGGGTTGGGGTGAGGTGGAGAAATAGCTTTAGACAATAAACAAGATGGTGGGTCCATCAGGGCAGAAGGGATATGCAGACCCCTTGCCCAGAAGAGGACAGGCTTTGTGGTATTTGAAAAATAGAACTCATCTAGAAGAACAGACAACTTGCCCAATCTATGCTGTGAGGACCAAGCATCCCACAAATCCCCATATGGATTTGCCTCAGCAGATCCACCTGCAGAATGAATATGAGACCTAGGCACAGCAAATGATCTCAACACAATTTTGCCAAATCTGTGGCTGGGACCTGGCCAAGGGAGGGCCAGGGTCTATGTTCAGAGTCCCTGACCCATCCCACCTCAGTCACTGCTTTATCAACTAACCAGTCCCCAGTAGACTGAGATGGAGTAGTGACAGCAGCCTACAGCACAATGATAGCAAGCACCATTCCACTGGAAGGAGAGAACCCACCCTACCCAGAAGACACAGCAAGTGGCACAGTTTCAGTCACAACAATAGGCCCAATAGACATCGGGGGAGTAATGTGCATCCCAACAGCCCTTCCCAAAACAGTAGCAGTCCCATACTCACCGTGCAGATGAGCAGTCTCATCGCACTCTGGTGTTTTCAACACAATCAAGATATCCAGTCTGGATAACCCGACAACAGGATCCTTTTCCTCCATTGAGATGCCAATTCAGGCTTCAGAGGAAGCGGGGTGGCAAAGGCATCAACAGGAAACAATATACAGGTAATGTCAAGCTCTGCACCACCCGGAATCCTGGACTCCTGGAATGCTGCATACTGGCTTTCCTGTTCTTCAAGCAATCTCAGCATGTTGTCTCTTCTTACTTGGTAGCCTTCCATAAATGTTGTACAATCCCAAGTGGAAGCAACAGCTGATACCAGAAGTCCAGCACAGTCCACAATGTGGCACTTCACTGGCTGTCCCACAATCCCCGGCAACAGGTTTTCTTTCAGAATCAGTGCCCTGTCGCAACTCCGGGCAGAGAGAGTAGGAGGGCTCTCCACCCGGGCATTCAGGTCCACACTGCTGGCATCAGCCTTGCTCTCTAACCACATAACAGCACCCTCTGGTGGAGAGTAGGGAATTTATTTTTGAAGAGAAATCAAACACTATACATACATGACAAATAAGGAAATACAGTCAAGTCATACAGGGAAACTATTACATAACAATGAAGAAAAACATGACCTGAGCAGCAGGTAATCAAATGATTAAATCAAAAGAAAATTAATTAAAAAAAAGGGGAGTGCAAATTTTCGAAAGTAAAATTTAGTCTGAAGAACTGCATGTTAACTGCTTCCATATTTGGTGAAAAAGAAAGGGAGAAAAAGCAAATCATTTCTTAAATAATGTGACCTTTAGGTCACCAGAACATCATAATTCATTCTCTATGGCATGTTCCTCCACATTACATAAAGTCTAACTGTAGTCATATGTTTGGCTTCTGTAAAATAAATGTTCTGCAATCTTGCTGAGCAGTTCTATGTAGGTAATGTTCTGCTGAATTGAAAAAGGCATCTGGCATTTCATATGTACCACTTTATATCTAAAAATGTAACATTCAATGTGCTTTTATTCTGTTTCTGCCAACTACCAATGTAGTGACCGCCCATCAACATTTCATATGATACTGATGCAAAGCTTGGTTCCAACTAGTGTTGTGAAAGGAATATCCAAAATCCAGAGATATATGAACATTTGAAATAAGGTGTTCAATGGTTTCTAACTGTTGTACACAAGAGGGCCAAGTGCACATTCTCTCTTCTATCTGTTTATGTTTCTGATTTGCTTTTGTATTGACCTCTGCATGACAGCTTAGCCAATGCAGGTCCCACATTTTAAGGGCTGTCCTGGGTTCTCTCAGTAGATTTAAGAGAGAAGAAAGTTATTGTGGAGGGCAATGAAGGAATGTACTAGCTTCTGTGAAGTGCTGTTCAATTATCCACCTATATAAAGGTTTCCTGCATTGTCAATATCATTTGATTGGTTATTTTCCAAGTCTTCAGCATTAGGAAGGCTTCTCTAATGTAGGGGGATATGATTGCTAAACATCTAAGACAACCTAAATGTCCCAATTCCAATTGTTTGAACTATGTTTTACAAGTGAAAAACACAATTTCTGTCCACTACTGACCAGTATTAGATAGCAGCGGTTTGAAGTTTGCATAAAGGAATGTGTTATAAAAAAAGACTATGGGGTTTACCATCCCTAATCCTCCCTTTCTTACTGAAAGATAGGTAATGTTTCATTTAATAGGATTCAATATACTGCCCCACACAGCTTGGAAGAATATACTGAGCAAGGTTGTCTCCAGAGGTTTAATTGGGGGAACAAAATACTGTAACTAATATAAAGGAAAAGGGTAGAAAGTATGTCTTAACGAGACAAACTCTTTTCTGTTTACTCAGTGCTCTGTTCCACTGAGCAACCACACTCTTTCCTTGTTGTATTTTTTTCTACCAGTTTAAATTATCCAGATTTGTGGATCCATATGACATTCCCAGGACATATATGGGTTCTTCAGTCAACTGTACTCCTGCTATTCTAGTCTGTCTGGGCCTATCCTGTCCTAATGTCTGCCAGAGCATTTCAGTATATTCAAAGCTGCTCCTGAGCAAGATCTGTACTCCTTGAATATGTGGATAACTTCATTGACTGAGTGGAAATCTTGTACTAATATGCAGAGGTCATCTGCGTAAGCCATCACAGTAAACAGAATCATAAGTGTAGAGAGTATAATATGTTTTAAAATGGGTGAGGAATTTAAAACTTGGAGCAGGGAGTCTATACAATAGACATATAGAAGGGGGCTAAGAGGACACCCGTATCTGACACCTCTCTTAAAAGGTATCACTGGCCCCTTCCAGCTGTGTACTATTGGAGTGACCATAGCTGTGGTATAGAGACATTTTATCCAGTTAATAAATTCCCCAGGAATAACATATTTCTGTAGTACTGTCCATAAAAATCCATGACTAACCAAATCAAACTCTTTCTGTTGGTCTAAAGATAAAAGAAAGCCAGACAAGTTACCAGAATTGCCTTGTTCTATAACTTCCCTTATCAAGATTAAATTGACCCCCCACACATAAATTAGGGGCTTACCTTGGGTGTCTTCTTGGGCTCCAGTAATGCCCACTGTCTAGCTGATGTCCAGTGAAGGGAAAGTAAATCCAGGTACAAAAATTTTATGCTGTGGTCCTACGTGTGGGTGCCATAATGTGCCACCGCATGGTCTTTTTAAGAGTTTTAGCTGTTTGTTCAGTGTACATAACCTGGGCTGGACCCAAATAAATCAGGGATCATGACCCGATGGGCACAACCCTGATTAATTTTAGTAGTCACTCAACTGCTTTGAGGGAGTCCTTCAATGCCCTGTAAATGTTTATCTCTAAATCCTTCTTGTTATTATATAAATGAGCTGTTTACATTGACTATTTATTCCTCCACTATGGAAGCCACCATGTTTGGTCCAGGACTCAGTGGTTGGACCAGTCAGAACCAAGAGGTCCTCAAGGGGGTCCAAATTACAGTGACTTGTGGGAAAAGCTGTGACTTCTTTTGTTGGTGCCTAAATTAACCTATGAGAGTGCTCAGACTGTGACTGACAGTAATGGAAGCCAACCAGAATACAGAGGTCCTGGTCTTCAGTTGGGACTGTGTTTGAAAAGGAGGAGTTCAGCTCAAGCCACCAAGAAGGAAGGTGCCTGTGTGGTGAGCTGAAAACTGTCACAGGGAATTCATTCTGCCTTACCACCCTGCAGGTCTTAAACTGCCAAAATGCAGAAATGGAGAAAGCATCATCAGTTACTCAGGTTGAGTTCAGAGACTTTGGTGCTGAATTGGAAGCACTTTGCCTAAGAGAGGGCATCTGAAGGAACTCTGAGAGGATTTCTCAAGTTAAGGACTCCAGTGCCATTTGGATCCTGTGGATGTTGAGTTTGTCTCCTGCCACGTTCAATAAAGGGAGAGACCTGGTGCCAGTTGCACTTGTTTGTTTTCTGACAAAGATAAGCCAGTCTGCTAATCACATTTTAAGTGAGTCTTCCAAACTGCATACTGAGCAAAGTTTCAAGTGTTAGGCCTGTGCCAGCTGTGTCCCCTAGAACTGTTCCTACATCAGCTTCAATGTCTGCCTGGCCAGAAACCAACATTTTGGAGTCAGTCCCTGTGGAGAAGCAAGTTGCAGGTTGAGGCCACCTACATGGAAAGGCCATGAAGTGGAGGTGAGTCATGCTATCCCAGGTCTCTACCATCATCCTGGCAAGCCAGCAGATCCATGGTATATTCAGTCTTCTTTCCAATCTGTCTGGGTGCAGTGAGTACAATCAGAGTAGCCACCTGCAACAACCAAATAAATGCTTTGTGTCATCTGATTTGCCCTGTAAGTCTTCTTTGGGTGCTGACTGTGATTACAGGCCATCCGGCCTTGGATTACAAATATTTTATTATTTGAAAGTGTTTCAGTCTGTCTAATAACAGGCTTTTCTTCATCCAGGGCCCCAAACAGCTGCAACACTGGCCTATCCATGGCAGTGCTTCAGGCCTCCACCTAACTATATCCTGGGTACCCAGCAGCTTGATAAACTAACTAATTCAGGGACAGATTTTAATGGCCATTAATTGCTTTCTGTTTAATTACAGTGCCAAAACAATTAACCTAAATTTTCGTTTCCTCCCTGTGTTTCAGTCCCCTAAATAAACCTGATTTCTTTTGAATGTTAACCAGGTCTGTGAGCATATTATTGCTGTGGATTAAGTGCAGGGAAAGTTAAAGCTGCATTGAGGTTGCTGGTTAACTGTTCTTTTGCAGGGGACACAGAGTGAATGCCAGAAGTCCAGACATTGATGTTAAGTGTGAAGCTGGTGAGCATATTATTAGCACTAGCCATTAAATGTAGCATTGCACTCAGGCTAAAGTGTTTATTGCCAGTCTGTGTTTTGGGCCACCAGCTGGGATGGTGGGTAGGTATAAATTACCAGAAGGCTGTACTAGTTTTACAGTTTACCCACTTAATCAGTACTCAGGGTGGAGGCACTACAATTGTAGTTCTGCTGCTTGTAGGCAGCCACAGTAACTGTTAAATATGAACCCAAGCCCCTCAACCTGCAGTCAGGGAAGCAGGTGGGGTAGTAGCCCTTGGTATAATGGTGCCAGGGTTACATCTTTGGAGCCACTGCTGGGATTACAGCTCACTAGTGGCCAAACCCCAAAATTGCAGTCGTATTCTAAATGGACACTGTCATTGAAATGGAGAAAGTTTTTAGATTTAACCTTGAGTTTTCAGCTAATAAAATGGCCATACATCGTTTATTGGGGTGGTGTGAAGCTGAAGAGGTTGACCCCCAAAAGGCATTGTTAGTACTAGATATTCCACTGGGCACTGATAAAAGTGTTACTGAGTGAGCCTTAAGTAAAATCAAATGTCTGGGTAAAACTACAATAAAAGGGCTAATGGCTGCTCTGATTGCTCAAACTTTAATGGTCCTAGTAGAATGCAGTACCCTTGTAGACTTGACTGGGTACCCACTATCATTGCCCCGATGAGTCCCCGGCAGGTTGGAAGGTGATCACTATGCATAGTGTGGCATCTACACCCCTGTGGGGTCACCCAGGTTAGAGTGATTGAAAGAGAAACTGGGGAAGTTGTTACTGGCTCAGGAACAGACCTCTGAGGATTTGAATTGAGCCTTAGAGACCCCAGGGGGGAACTATGCCTACAGCCTCCACTCCAGCACCTTCACCAGCCCCCTCACAGGCATTCTCACCTGCACCTGTGCATTTGCCTCTGTTGGTACCTGTACTCTCAGTGAAACTTGACTCCTACCGCAGGTTAAGAATGTTTTCTGGCACTATTCCCACACCCAAGGGAGAAGATGATTTAGAGACTTGGATGGATTATGCATCAACTCTGGTCCAAGAGTGGCAATGTACAGAAGCAGAAAAATGGAAAAAGCTCATAGAAAGTTTATGGGGCCCTGCAGTTGACGTTATTAGATTTTAAAAGTTCACCAATCCAGATGCTTCAGCTGAAGAGTATTTGTCTGCGTTAGAAGGGGTTTTGGTAGCACTGAGTCTGAAGAAGACTTGATGTGTAAATTTAAATCCACCAAGCAGTGGAAGGGTGAATGTTTGTCTGCTTACATTACTCATCTAGAAAGGGCCTTACAGTGAGCTCACAGAAAAGGTGGGGTATTGGCCAATGATCTGAACCGAGTGAGACTAGACCATATTCTCTAATCTGCCAGGTTTTCCAGTATACTAATTCTTAAGCTAAAATTTCAGGATCAAAGGAATGATTCCCTGTTTACTGTTGACTCATGAAGGAGATCAGAGAGGCTGAAAATGAGGAAGAGTTTTGAGACACATATACAGGTGCTGCCCGAGTGGCCCTGGCCTCTGAAAAGCCCACTGAAAAAGAGACTGCTCTTAAAGCCAGCAATTTAAAGATTTATTGAAAGAGTTAAGGGAACTAAAGGCAAGTGCAAAAAGTACTGCAGAACTGATCAAAGATTAGACTGCCGGCACTCATGCTGCTGTAGTGTCCAGTGAGAACCAGTCCTCTGCAACCAGTGCCAGTGTTCAAGTCCCCAAAGAGGAGTCAAACAGTGACATACTGATAGAGGTGAGAGAGTTACAGGGCACTAGTAAGTGATCTTGCACAGTAATTGCATCAGGCTTCATCTTGGAGAAGACTTAGTGGAGCTGAAAATGAACATAGACCTAAAAATGATTACAAATCTGGTCCTTATTATAGTAATAAAACAGTTGAAGAACATGCTAGGACTCCCAACCACAGACCCAATGTGTTCTGCTATCATTGTTGTGAGGATGGACATACAAAAAGAGTGTGCCAGTCTTCTGCGGATTTACGAAGGGTAACAGCAAAACTGCTCAACCAGGTCAGACAAAGTAATCTAAAGTCTTCTTCTAAACCTCACTACAAGCCTTATGTTGGCAAGTCTGTTGTCATGCATCCTGCAAATAACATCCCTCCTGACTGGTCAGAATTGGTGGGTCCCTCCATGGAAACTGGTCAGAATTGGTGGGTCCTTCCATGGAAACTACTGTGCATGTTGATGGCATCCCTGCTCGAGCTGTTCTAGATAGTGGGTCCCAAGTCACAATAATATTCAAAGACTGGTATGATCAGCACTTATCTGAACACCCACTACAACCTCTTGATGGATTGCATATATGGGGTTTGAGTGACAAGTAGTATCCATATCTTGGTTTTGTGAAAATGTGATTTTCTTTCCCATCCCCTGTGGCAGGAGTGGGAGATCCTGTGGCGATACTAGCCCTGGTCAGTCCAACTTCTGGTCCATATAATGATATCCCTGTGTTAATTGGTACAATTGCTCATATGTTTGGTCACCTTGCTCAGTTGTGTCAAGAGAAGCAGAACAAGAAGACTGGGAGAACACTGCATGTTCATGCCATGATCAAAAAAACCTATGAGATGCAAATGCACCCTGAAGAGATTGACAAGGATGAACTTGTGGGAATTGTTTGGAAGAAAGATTCCTCTGCTATTATTCTCCCTCTGAATGCTGAGTGCAGTGCCATCACAGAGGCAACAAGCCTTTGTGTGAAGCAAATAAACAAATCAAAATGAAAGAAAAGCCACTATGGTTCTCAAAAGAGGTGGCAGGGAAGGTTAGGGAGAAAAATATAGCATTTAGGAAGTATAAGGAAACACAGAAGGAGCAGGACAGAGAATTGTACCAGTTAAGGCAGTAGGACGCAGGGAGGGAAGTCAGAATAGCAAAGGCCCAAACTGAGGAAAAGATAGCCAACTTGGTTAAGAAGGGGGATAAAACCTTTTGTAGGTACACCAGGGAGTGCAGAAAGACAAAGGGAAGGATAGTAAGGCTGAATACAATGGATGGTGGGTGGGCAGAGAGGGACAGTGAAAAAGCAGGGATAATGAAGGAATACTTCTGCTCAAAATTCACAAAGAGGGGGGGAAGTAGCTAATCCAATTAACAGATGACTCTGGATAGGGGTCGATCTCAGTCCTTTCACAGAAGAAAGAGTTCTGAAAGAACTCCTAAAACTGAAGGTGGACAAAGCAATGGGGCCTGATGGGATTCACCCCAGAATTTTAAATAATTAAGGGGAGAACTAGTGACACCACTGACTACCCTTTTTAACAAATCATGGGAGGATGGTGTGGTACCTGAGGACTGGAGGAATGCAGATGCAATTCCCCTTCACAAACATGGAAGCAAGATAGAGGCAGGAAACTACAGACCTGTCAGTTTGACCTCAGTGGTAGGGAAAGTGATGGAATCACTTCTGAAGGTAAGAATTGTTGAGTACCTGGAGGCCAGTGGGGCACAGGACCCAAGGCAGCATGGGTTCACAGTGGTAAGGTCATGTAAGATGAATCTAATCGATTTCTTTGACTGGGTGACCAAAGTAATAGACCAGGGAGGGGCTGTGGACATGGCCTATCTAGACTTTAGCAAGGCATTTGACACAGTCCCACACAAAAGATTAATAAACAAATTAACAAGCCTGGGAGTGGGTCCCAGGGTGGTAGCCTGGGTAAAACATTGGCTGGACAACAGGACACAGAGAGTATTTGTAAATGGAGTCCATTCTGAAGAAAGGGGGTTACTAGTGTGGTACCACAGAGTTCAGTACGCAGTCAAGTCCTTTTTAATGTTTTTATAAGTGACATTGCAAGAGGGACTGGAAGGAAACGTATGCCTCTTTGCAGATGACACAAAGATCTGCAACAGGGTTGATACACAAGGAGGTGTAGAAAGGATGAGAAAGGACTTGGCAAGGTTGTAGGAATGGTCAGAAGTATGGCAGCTTGGATTTAATGCAAAGAAATGAAAAATAATGCACCTTGGAAACAAAAAGCCTGGGGAACAGTACACAATGGAGGGGGGAAGTAGTAACAACAACAAAAAATGGAAAGGGACCTGGGGGTAATCATATCAGATGACCTATAGGTTGACAAGCAATGTGAGAAGGCAGTAGGGATGGCTGGGTGGATACTGGAATGTATACGGAGCGGCATCACCAGCAGAAAACAGGAAGTTGTTATCCCTCTGTACAGACAGTAAGTGAGACCCCATCTGGAGTACTGCATCCAGTTCTGGACACCCTATCTCCGCAAGGACATAGACAGGATGGAGGCAGTCCAGAGGAGTGCAACAAAAATGGTGCAGGGTCTGCAAGAGAGGCCATATGAGGAGAGACTAATGGAGCTTAATATGTATACCCTTGAGGAAAGGGGGCAGAAGGGGGACACAATAGAAACTTTTAAGTACCACAGTGGAATTAGCAAAGTCCAAGAAGGTAGCATCTTTCAGAAAAAGAGATGTGCAAGAACAAGGGGACACAATTTGAAGATAGAGGGACAGCTCAAGGGCAATGTGAGGAAGTATTTCTTTCACAGAAAGGGTGGTGGATGCATGGAACAGCCTTCCTGAGGAGGTTGTGGGGTCTTAAACTGTGGGAGAATTCAAGAATTCATGGGACAGACATGAGGCAATTCTTGTGGAGGGTAGAAAGAAATAGGCTGTTGGGTAACTAGGATCAGCAGCTTATCCTGTAAGTAGGGAAATGGGCAGACGAGGTGGGCCAAGAGGTCCTTATCTGCCGTCAAAGTATATGTTTCTGTGTAGTGGAGAAGTTCAGTTGTGAAAAGATGTGACCAATAAAATACTGATGTTGAATGCCCCAGACGGGGGTAAATTGCCTGAAGGACTGCTTTTTAAGCCCAGTGTACTTCCTGTCCATGCTCACTCTTATGCCAGAAGAGTGGTTGTCCAAATACAAAGTGTTACAGGCCAAGATATTAAGGTGAACTGAGGTTGCACTCTAGCAAAAGTTTATTGTGCTGACACTGCTGTTATGCCATCTAAGTCTCAGACTGGAGAAGAATATGAGGAGTCGCCTGACATGTTTAACTTTGGAGAGTCTCCCATCCCGAATAGCTGGAGGGACAGAATTAGTCAGAAGCTGGCTCAGCTAACCAAAGTATTCTCCCTCAAGGACTGGAATGTTGGCTGTGTAACCGGGGCTGAACCCCACATACGACTGCATGATGAGAGACCCTTCAGGGAAAAATTCAGACACCTAGCTCCTGCCGACATTGATGATATGTGGCATCACCTGCAAGAAATGTTAGCAGCTGGAATAATACAAGAATCCCAGAGCCCATATACCTCTCTGATTGTTGTGATGTGGAACAAAATGGCTCTGTCTGAATGTCTGTAGACAATGGAACTCTTAAGAAAAGAACTGTCCCTGATCAATATACATAGAAACACAGACTCTGATGGCAGATAAGGACAGCTTGGCCCACCTAGTCTGCCCATTTCATTACCTACAGGATAAGCTATGGATCCTAGTTAACCAACAGCCTATTTCTTCCTACCTCCCACAAGAATTGTCTTATGTCTGTCCCATACCATGCCACACATACAGCATGCATTGGACTGTCTAAATAGGAGTATGTAGTTTTCTGTCCTCGTTCTCTGCAGTGGATACTACCAGATCCCAATGGCTACAGAAGACAGGGAGAAAACAGCATTTATCTGTCCCTTAGGATTCTATGAATTCCTCTGTATGTCACAAGGAATTTTGAGTGCATCAACCACATTTCAAAGACTTATGGAGCCTGCCGTGGATGACATAAACCTCAAGTCCAGTCAAGTTTATGGATCACCCCAAACATCATAGTACTGGACATTACAAATATAAAAAATGAGAAGGTATAAAAATGTACATAAAATTCTAATAATAAGTGCAAATCATATTCAGTTCAACTATATAAAACAATGTAAACATAAATATTGCAATTAGGTCCATATATGTGCAAAATTGGTTTTAAAGCTTTATAAATATTATTACTACTTGTGAATAGTTTATTTTGAGTAAAGAAACATTTTCTTTTGTGGCTAATCATGGAGGAAAGAAATTTGAATATCATTTCCACATCTTCTTTCACCTTGGGATGTAGCAAGATGAATATCGGATCATAATTAAAGTTTGCTTATTTAATCAAAAAATTCTTTAGGATTTTTTCTCATTGAAGATTATAAAGGTGACACTGAGTTATAACATGAAAAAGAGTCTCCTGGAAACCACTGTTACAGTTACAGGTGATTTCTTGGTTCTACCTATCAGGGTGATATTTATTAAAATAAGTATATTTAGAAGATAGTATATGAAATCTGACTCATGTAATTGATTTCCTAGAACTTACGGCTAGAGGCAAAATGAAGTAATCCTCTATAGCTGAATTAGTTTTATTGGAGCTGTTTTTGAGATCCTACTTGCTCCATTTGTTCTATTTGGGGTACAGAAAACAGTTTGTATTTGATTACATTTTTATATGACAGGGAAATTGCAATGCCCAGCTGGTAATCTTTCCAGAGATGCAATACACCAGCTTTAGTAAGAACAGGAGTGAGAGCTTTTAACCAGGGAGAAGAGAATCCATTCTTGAGCTATAGTGTTGTCTTCAGTTAAACAATCTATGGGAATAGAGAAAAGTGGGTTATTGATGATTTTAAGACAATAGGCAACTAGACAGATGTCGATTAGGGAGGCTATAGGGATTCTACCAAGTTCAGATCTAACTAGTGAATTAGACATAGATAGGGGGACCTGCAATAAGGACTTGTAGTAAAAAATAAAGGTATTTCTAAGTTGGGATTATGATTAATTGCCCAAACTTCTGCTCCATATAAAGGAAGCGGCTGATTTTGGCCTTCCCTGCCATAAGTGCAGGACCTACAGTGTGACCACCATATTTATAATTAAAGAGTTGTAATGCTTTAGCCACATGACTTGCCTTCATTATTTGTTCTTTAGAATAAGAGGTCCAGTGACCATTAGATGTAAATTTTATCCCAAGGTAAGTATATAAAGATTCAACTTCAATAGGGTCCTTATCCAGGTACAGCTTCGGTGGTGATACTTGTGCCCCCAAAATAATAACTTTGGTTTTCTTAAGATTGATTTTGAGTTCTAAGTGATCACATTTAATCTTTAGCTGGTCAATGTTGCATTGTAAACCTGTAGGAGAAAGGGAAAAGAGGACCTAGTCATCCACATAGGCAAGTATATGAAAACTAGTATTATTAATCTTTGTCGACCTTCCCAGGGAATTTGACACTGTTTCCCACATTCTCCTTCTTGTGACCCTCTCCTCAGTTGACCTATCCCAGTTGGCCTGCAACTGTTGTAAAGCCTATCTGGTAGGAAGAACTCAATTAGTTAAAATAGCTGATTCCACGTCCCCGCCACTGCCCATCTCAACTGGTGTGCCTCAAGTCTCTGTACTTGGCCCACTTTTATTCTCTATTTTCCCTAAAGACCTGCTGTCAGTATGTTCCTCCTCCTCTCTCCATATGTATGCTGATGAAATGTTCTTGTTCACCTCTGGCAACACTACCTCTGTTACATATATTCTACTCCTCAAACTGCACTTGTCATTGAAGATTCTGCTGCATGTCTCAATGTTTATTGCACTTCAAGCTTATTTTGCTTTGCTGCACTATATGTATAATCTTGTAAATGTATTTGGTTCGATTCTACCTTTGTATATGTCTTATCCAACCACTTTTGTATATGTGCATTTGCTTTATCTGCACTGGTTTGCTATGTATATGCCATACCAAACTGTAATTGAAAATGCACATTCACTTTATCTATACTGTATTTTCTATGTTCCCCTCTTCCCCCTCTCCCAGGATGCACCGTGAGATAAGCAACTTTTTCTGGTGAAACTCTTCAATAAATACATAAATAAAAATTAATTTTAGGGGAGTCCAATGGTAGAAGAGTATTAAATTGCTGTAATGAATCAATATAGATACTGAAAAGTAATGGTGCTAGTAAGCATCCCTGTTTTTACACCCTTAGTTATTTTATTAAAGTATTCAGAAAGATTTCCATTGTTATCATAACTAATGGCTGTTGAGGTGGTAAAATGGAGAATGACAATTGGGATTAGTAAGTTCAAGGGAAGACCTTTTGTGTGTAATATGTCCCATTATTTTTCTCTAACCATTGAGTCAAATGCAGTGGCAAAGTCTACAAAAAGGGCACATGACTTCATTTTCCTTTGGAATCTATATTTTTACAAAAGATGAGCAACTATAAAAAATATTATCAGTAGCTGAGAAGCTGTGATGGAATCCTACTTGAAATGTTAACAAGGGACAAATGGATTCAACCCAATTTTGATGTTTTTCCAGTAGAATCCTATTGAATATTTTACAACAGAAACATAGAAACATAGAATTTGACGGCAGATAAGGGCCGCTTGGCCCACCCAGTCTGCCCATTTCCCTACCTACTGGATAACCTGCAGATACTAGTTAACCAGCAGCCTACTTCTTCCTACCCCCACCCCCCAGAATTGCCTTATGACTATCCCATGCATGCTTGAATTCCCCCACTGATTTTGACTCCACAACCTCCTCCGGAAGGCTGCTCCATGCATCCACAACCCTGTCTGTGAAAAAATACTTCCTTAAATTACCTCTGAGCTGCTCCCCCATCTTCAAATTGTGCCCTCTTGTTCTTGCACACCTCTTTTTTTGAAAGATGCTACCCTCTTGGACTTTGTTGATTCCCTTGAGGTACTTGAAAGTTTCTATCATGTCCCCCCTCTCCCCCTCCTTTCCTCGAGGCTATACATGTTAAGCTCCTTAAGTCTCTCTTCATATGACTTCCGGTGCAAACCCTGCACCATTTTAGTTGCCCTCCTCTGGACAGCTTCCATCCTGTCTATGTCTTTGCGGAGATTGGGTCTCCAGAACTGCACACAGTACTCCAGATGGGGTCTCACGAGCTGTCTGTACAGATAGCTATTAAACTAATTGGGTGATAATTAGCTGGTATTTGATATAAGCCTTTTTTGTGAATAGGTACAATTATATTTTTAGTCTATGATGGGGGAATAAATCTTTCTTTAAGACAGGCATTAAAGAAATTAGTTAAGAAAGGGATCCAATTGTTCTTGTTTTCCTTATATATTTCCTCAGGGATAGTTTCCAGGCTAGGGGCCTTGTTATTAGCTAGCTGTGAAATTGCCTGTGCCACTTGATCTAGTGTAATAGTTAATGGTTGAAAAGTTTCAGATGAAAACCAAAGAGGGAGTTTAGTATGATTAGTTATTAAGGTTTCTCTATTAAATAAATGTTTGAAGTGTGTTACCCATGTTTCCTTAGGGATACACAGTATATGGATAGGGAAGGCTGATATAACTTTACTCCTTTTGCTACCATT
This sequence comes from Neoceratodus forsteri, assembly GCA_016271365.2. NCBI lineage: Eukaryota > Metazoa > Chordata > Ceratodontiformes > Ceratodontidae > Neoceratodus > Neoceratodus forsteri. Next base: position 565,236,232 of record CM057458.1, read on the forward strand.
GTCCAAAATGACTTGGTGTACTTTAACCTTATTTACTTGGTGCATAAGGTCCCATTGTTTCTGGGTAAATTCAGATTTCTTTAAAGCAAGAACATTTTTGTAATTTTTCTTGCTTTATTTAAGTGAAAAAATTCATCTTTGGATGGATTCCTTTTAATGTTTCTGATTAACTTCCCAAGGTTATGTTTTTCTTTTATGCATTGTGCATCAAACCAATCACCAAGTTTTGAGTTATTGTTGCCAATAGACTATATTGCTGCCCTTATAAACTGGTAACATGACTCGGGCTGATTTAATATATGGTGAACGTTAGCTGTACCTTGAGATAAAGAGAATAAGGAAGAAAAGGTTTGAGAGTAGATTGCCTCTGTAACCTTCTTCCTTGCTTTGCTATTAAAAGCAAATTTAGATTTGCCACTTAAAGCTAAATGTGCTAGAATTATTGTGGTCCAGGGAATTTACAGATAAGTCAACTGAAAGCAATAAGGCTGCATGGTCACTTTCAGGCCTCATGTGTACAATAAGATTTTTGAATTGTTCATAGCTTTTCGGTGAGCAAAGTAAATAATAACACTTTGATCATTAGCAGAGGAGAAGGTGCATGAACCCCTGTGATCACCTTCCACTCTGCCCTTAAGTATCAGTAAGTTATTATTCATGATAAAATCCTGATGACTCGTGCCTGCATCATTCTAGGTATTACCAGCTAAATTCCTCAGACATAAATTTCCCAAATACATTTGTACTTGAAGCACAGGTAAGTTATCAAAGTTTGCAATTCTTGAGTTAAAATCTGCCAATAATACAGTATCAACTTGGAATTTAAGAATCATTGTATCAATTTCCTGTGCCATTCTAATCCAAGTATCATACTGCAAGTTTGTCTGATGTTTTGGGGGAATATATACTTTGAGAAATAGGTATAGTAAATTATTGCACCTTATTTATTTATTTAATTATTTATTTATGACTTTCATAACAGGGTAAGTGCACTGGTCCAAAGGACCATTTTCAGGCATGACCCAGGCCATAAGGCACAGTGTGAATAGAAACATGTAAGAACAAGGTAAAAAAAAAGCAATAAGATAGGAAACTGCAATAGTACAAACAAAGGTGAAATCAACAAGGAATAGTTTCAGCAGTGTATGCACAAAAATTTACAAAAAAAAAGTAAACAGTTAACAAAAATTATTGGGTTGGCACAAGGTGATCAAGAACTTTCATTCCATATCTTATTTTAAAAAAGGCTTCCAAACCTCCTTTAGGTCTGCCATAATGATTATGTTTGATAGCAGGTATGTAACAAGATTCATAATCATTGACAAGTGGGTGCTCTATAGCCCAAGTTTCCTGGAACACAAGGACCTCATAGTTCTGTATGAACTAGCTCCAATGAGGGTCTGCTAATTTATTCCCTATTCAGCAATATTCCAAATGAGCATTTTGGCATCCTCTGTCTGGGATTGGTCAGAAACTAAAGTAATAGATGGATTAATTAATAATGATAGTCACATAGATTCTTCAGTTTCCACCATATGTGTATTTACTGTAAATGTTCCAATTCTGTGTATGCCACCAGGTGGATATTGGCACTATCCTTATGCATGTTCTGAAGTAAACAATAGAATAAATCTAATTACTTAATGTAACAGTCTATCTGAGTCCCATTAATCCCTGTATGAATCCTTTCAACAGTCTCTAAATCAGAAGGGATAATTTCAATAGTAAGGGAAGTGGCCAATAAAGCCCAAACAAAAGATGCCAACATCCTACCATTTTCACCCTCCAAATATTCTATTCCAAAGATGGACAATATCTTGGCCATTTCCTGACTTTCAAAGTTCCAATTTAAGAGAGAGAAAAGTTTAGCAAAAAGTTTCAAAGGAGAGTAAATGACATGTTTTGTCAATCCCAAGTATGTTTCCCAGCTGTGGGCCATGTACTGTAGCAGGTGAAGAGATGTTAAATCCTAAGGAGTTTAGTTTTTGCTGTTTAGCCCAAATATTTTTAGCAATATCTGTATTGGGAATTAACACATGTACTGAGTGTGATGCCTTTGTCCTATCTCTGTGAACAAATATAATGGAATTAGCTACCAAGAGTAATTTCAGTTCAGCTCTGAAGAGGTAGGTTATTAGATCCAAGAGGGTCTCTTGTGTTTCATATAATTTAGTGTGCAGTATATCCTCGGTAATTTGAATACCACCTCCTTTTCTGTAGTTATGCTTTGTTTTGGGGAATGGAGTGTGCCTTTTCCTGAGGTACTATAGGCATCTATTCCTCTTTTGAGCTGGTGATATCAGTTTTACCTAAATAAGGGGAAATAGTATTCTTGTTGGCTCTTTCTGTCTCTATAATGGTGCTTCTCTCCATAGTTGCAGGGGCACTAGAGGTCATTTCAGCTTTACATTCAAGAATACACTTTTTGTTTCCTTTCTCAGAGCCAGATCCATTCTGGGTGACATTTAAAAGATCCTTGACTGGATGCTTCAAGAGAATAGGATTGAGAGTCTCAACTTCTTCTTTTTTTGCTTCTAACAGTGGAGCAGAGTTACTAAATTTGCCCTTACACTGATTTCTTTTTATTTTGTTTACCTTTTTTGCCTTTTTGCTGTATGTGATACTTTTTTCTTTTTCCCTTTAGTTTTAGGGGAATGTGGGATATTATTTGTAGAGAATGAAAGATTTTCAGATTTTTTCTTCAGGAGATCTTTTTCAAGGGATTCTATTTTCAAAAAGAACTGATTGGACTTTTCCAAAAATACAGAAGTTAAGCCCTCTGTGGTGTTTAAGGTCATTATAAGCTTCTAGCAATACTATGTCTTCCATAATAGGATATGCATGGGCTTTAGTAGTATACTTAGACATAGAATCAGGAAACTGAGCTAGAAATTCTGGTTCAAGTTTAATCTTTTTCACTTCTCTGCCAAGCCTTTCAAAGACTTTATTAGGTGACCCAGGCAATATTGAAAAGTCTTCTGTCTGAGAAAGTGTGATATTAGAGGGTTCAGTGAGCTCCAGGGGACTAAAATCCAGTCTTGTTGGATGGAATGAAATTTCAACGCGCTGATCTTGAGACCCTAGATATCTCTGCCAGAGGAGTTTGAGGCTTCATCCAATGTATCGAGTACTTCAATACCGGGATTTCCATTTCCCACCATGGGGCCAGAATATGTGTGTTTTTTGAGAGAGATAAAATAATCTGTAATTTTACTTTGCTTATCCTGTTCTATTTTGACTGGTAATGCAGATTTATATATTTTTGGCTCCTTGTATAGAATGGAGGTAGGGAGAATAACTTGATTGTTAGGATTCCCTACTTCTGTTTCAACTAGTTGGAGATCATTGGATAACCTAGCTTTCCCCCTTATCAGGAAAGCATTGTAAGGCAGGTGGGCATATAAGGGCAGTCATAATGTCAGGTAAATTAATCTCTCCCCTGAAATCTATGGAAATTTCCTCTTTTATATATTGTGGTAGTTTAAAGGATTTGCCCAAGTCATTAGGTGTAGAAGATGTTAATATTAACTCCTAATGAAACACACACCCATTATTTTTTTTTCTTAGTGATATTCTTAGCCAGGTCTTTACCAGGTTCTTTACCAAGCTCTTTACCACTTCTGGTATACATGATGGACAATATGCAAATTGCAATATACAAATTAAATGTTAATCAGGTTAATCAAGTTTACTCAGAGTATTATACCAGACCGAAGGTAAGTGGCTGGATCAATTAAATGACCTAGCATCCACTGAAATAATAATCCAGTTCCCCACTTTATGTAGATACCCAAATCAGCAACATCTGAGGGTTATACAAAAATACAAGTTAGAATAGCATCTAAAAAGTGATCAAAGTTACTAACCCCACTGTTTATTTAAATCAATGTTAATTACCTTATCTCAACCAGCAGCTGTGGCTGCCTCCACTAACACTCCTCATGTGCCTCAAGGGCACACTAGCACTCTTAGCTCATGTCTAACCTACTCATCTGATGTGACTTATCCTTAGCACTTCAGGTCACCACCCTACCTCACAACCTTTGCCACCTCTACCCCACCCATTCTGTGTACTTCCCCAACTCCTTACCCACCCTCTAGCACCCTTAACACTATCCTCCTATTATCATCTCCTCTCATGCAACTCAGTAGGATGTTCTAACTTTGACTCAGACATATTACTTGCTGCCTATGATTCTAAATTTGGTGTGTTCATTATAGGAACTCTCTCTAAAAATATACTACTGTATTACTGTATCTTACTGTTACCCTGTCTAAAACATTTACTACTGTTTGATGTACCTGTGTCCTTGTAACTGATGTGTAACCCATAAATGAGTGACTGCTATGGATGTAATCCAAGAACTCAATAAAAATAAATAAAATAAATAAATAAATTGTAAGAGTCGAACAAATTGTCTCTCTTAAATATTTATAACATGATTTAATGAGTAGAGAGTGCAAAATCTTAGTTCCCTGTAGAAGAGTTAAAATTCCACAAATATCCGGATCTTCAATACTTACTGGTATCCGCAGAATGGAGTAAAAAAAGGGAAAAAGTTTGCCACGAACAGAAACCTCCAGCCAGAAGCCTTTCCCTTGTGTGGCCAAATAATTACAAATAGCAAACACCTTCACAAAACAATGGAGCCACACTCCACTCTAAGTCTGTATAATTCAAGCAATTTTATGGTAACAGCCCAGGTTGTAAAGGGCTCGATGTATAACAATATGGAATCTTCAAACTATTATGGTTCACTTCAGTTCAGTTCTGTTCTTTTTTGATTTTCTTGCAGTTGGCTTTCAAGCTAGATAATGGATTTTTAATAATCAGAAGGTAAAGATAAAGCAAAATGTATGAAAATGTATGGAAGCTCAGGCTGACCCAATTGCCTCATCGCCTGTTGACCACTACTCAGGATAAGGGTGTATATCAAATAGAGTTGACAATAGCAGTAACTGTTGTAAGGATGTGTTGTAAAACAGGGCTGTGGCATGGAAATAACCAGGTTACCTCACTACTTTCCAATGCCAGCCAGTATCCCGAGTAGAAATGTTGCAAAATAAAATTTGGCCAGTGAAACTGCAACAAAATTGGCAATTTCACCACACAAAATATTTCACGAAATTGCAAACTTTCACCTGAAAATGGGCAGCCATAATGTATACATTAAATTAGTGGAAAAGAATCAGACTGATAACCATAGTAAACTCACAACAAAAAATATCCTTGGTGTCTAGGGACTCACCACCCCCAACTGATCACTGACCCCATACCCAAATTGAAGAATCCCTTCACCACCGACCCGCTGAGATTTACATCAATTTCCCCCATCACAGTATATAATAATAAAAAGTAAATTCCCAATCCTGACTCCCTGGTGTAAAGTGGACCCCCCACCCTGTCATCAGATAGTGCCCCCCACCCTGCTCACCCCCAGTACCCAGAGTGGGCCACTGGCATAGTCCTCCACTCATCTCCATGGCTGGGAGCCCGATTGAGCACTTCAATGAATGAGTGTGTTCTTGTACAAGCGCACGCTGATTCACTGAAGAGCTCAGACAGACTGCCGGCCATGGAGGTGAGTGGAGGGCTATGCCAGTGGCCTGCTGAGGTACGAGCGAGTGGGGGAGGGCACTATCTGATGACAGGGTGGGGGAGGTGAGGGGTCCACTAGATATCAGGGAGTTGGGATTGGGAATTTCTTTTTTTATTATTATACTGTGATGGGGAAAATTGATGTAACTTTGCGGGGTGGTGGTGGTGGGAGATTCTTCAATTCAGGAACTGGGCCAGTGATCAGCCAGGGGGTGGGATCACTAGACACCAGAGATAATATTTTTTTTTTGTTACATTACTGTGATTAGGAGGGATGAAAATCATGAAAAGGCTTTATTTTTTCTAAGAAAAAGGGTACTGAAAATGGTGAAATTTCACATTTGGCACATGTGAAATATTTCACAAAATGTGCAAATTTCACAAAATATTCCTTGTAATGAAATGTGTTAATTTTGCATAACTCTGATCCTGGGGTCCTAAGGGGAAAGAGCCAAATGGATCGTGAAGCAGCCCTGGCTCTATAAGCACTCTGGCAAATGTTTATTGTGCTGACACTGCTGTTTTGCCATCTAAGTGCCAGACTGGAGAAGAGTGTGAGGTGTTGCCTGACATGTTTGACTATGGAGAGTCTCCCATCCTGAATAGCTGGAGGGACAGAATTAGCCAGAAGCTGGCTCAGCAAACCAAACTATTCTCCCTCAAGGAGTTGGATGTTGGCTGTGTAACTGGGGCTGAACACCACATATGACTGCATAATGAGAGACCCTTCTGGGAAAGGTCCAGACAACTAGCTCCTGCCGACATTGATGATGTGCAATGTCTCCTGCAAGAGATGTTAGCAGCTGGCATGATCCAAGAATCCCGGAGCCCATATGCCTCTCCAGTTGTTGTGGTGTGGAAAAAAATGGCTCTGTCCAAATGTGTGTAGACTACAGAACCCTTAACTCATTGTCTCCTAGCAGACGCCTGTAGTCATCAGTAAAATACACTGGTGTGTCCTGAGGACACCTGCAGAAGTTGGCTACTGACTCCCAGTGTGCCCTTGCAATGTCTGGAGAAGTCACTTATATATTAATATATAGTGTAACAGAATATAAAATATATTTGACTGCATAGCACTGTTGGAAAGGTAATGTTATGCTGAACAACTTTGCCACTGATGTTTTGTGTATATCATGTATACTTTAGGAGTTATTTGCATTTGTTTATGGTATGGTGTGTATGGCTATGTTGCCTGTTTTAGTGAAATTTTTTTTTTTTTTGCTGTTTCAACCAACATAGAAAAAAAAATTACATATGATTATTTGCATACCACCACTGGAAATGTAATTTTGTGCTGAACAACTTTGCCACTGATACTTTGTGTTTATCATGTATACTTTAGGAGTTATTCGCATGTGTTTATGGTATGGTGTGTATTACTTATATTGCCTGTTTTAGTGAAAAACATATTTTTTTGCTGTTTCAAACAGCATAGAAAAAAAACAAAATTACATATTATTATTTGCATACCACCATTTGAAAGGTAATTTGTGCTGAATAACTTTGCCACTCATACTTTGTGTCTAGCACTTACGGTTCTTGAGCTATTAGCATTTGTTTGTGGCATGCTGACTATAGCTTGATTTTGCTTAGAAAGGCCCAGGATTTACTGTTAACAGTATACAGGAGACAAGTGGTGCAACATCAGAGAGCTCCTGTGGAGGCAATGCGTTAATAAAACACCTTTCCCCATTCAATATACCATGCCATGCATACAGGATGCGTTGGACTGTCTAAATGGGAGTAAGTGATTTTCCGTCCTTGATCTCCTCAGTAGATACTACCAGATCCCAATGGCTCCAAAAGACAGGGAGAAAACAGCATTTATCTGTCCCTTAGGATTCTGCGAACTCCTCCATATGCCACAAGGAATTTTAGGTGCACCAACCACATTTCAAAGACTTATGGAGCATGCTGTGTGGTGACATGAACCTCCTTAAATGCCTGGTGTACCACAACGATGTAATAGTTTTCGGGATGACTCTTGAAGAGCATGAGGCTCACATGTTTCAAGTGTTTGACAGGCTTGAGGATTTTGGCCTGAAACTATCTATAGACAAATGTAAATTTTTCCAAAGCTCTGTAAAGTATATAGGTCACATTGTGTCTCCTCAGGGTATACAAACAGATCCCATACAGGTGTAAGATTTAACTGACTGGCCAAAGCCCAACAACTTAAAAGAACTTTAAAGGTTTCTTGGATTCTTTGGCTATTACTGCCATTTTATCAAAGACTACACCAAGGCATTATGCTTATTGCTAAGCTCAACTCAGGGATACCCACTATTCACAAAAAGTTCAAGAAAGGCAATGACAAAGAGACTGTAAAGACATATTTCAGAACCCATGAACCATTTAGTCAAAGATGGACTCCTGATTGTGACACAGCTTTTGAAGAAATCATTTATCAATTGACTCATGATCCTATACTTGCTTATGCTGATCCTTCAGAACAATACGTGTTACATGCTGATGCCAGCCTAAGTGGACTAGGGGCCATACTTTACCAAGAGTACACAGAGGGATTATGCCCAGTGACTTTTGCTAGTAGAAGTCTAAGACCTTCGGAGAGAAATTAGCCAGTACATAAATTGGAATTCCTCACTCTCAAATGGGCAATAGTGGAGCAGTTTCTTAAATATTTGTTATGATCCAAAGACCCTGGTCAAAACTGACAATGACCCATTGACATATGTCCAAACCTCTGCCAAACTAGATGCCACTAGACACAGATGGCTTTCAGCCCTCTCAACATATGATTATGCAGTAAAGTATCATCCAGGCTTGAATCACATCAGTGCCTATGCTCTTTCATGTAGACCTGCCCAAATCAGCAGTGGGTGCATATTCCTAAATAGTCAGTAAAAGCCCTATGTCACAAATCTGATAGAGATGACTCTCCATCCTCAAAGGCTGTCAGTTGCCTGGCAGATTGCTTGGGACCTCCAGACACTTGCATACCAGTGGCTTACTGTAACTTCGCAGCTCTAGACTTAAGCTCTTTACCCCAGCTAACACCAGATGGCATTCAAAGAGAACAGCACTATGATCTAATGATAGGACATGTGATTAATGCCTTGAAAAGAGGAGAAGACATCTCCAAAATTTGGTGCAATGACCCTAACAGTGCTTTGTTATTCAGCGAGAGGCCTAAGCTCAAACTATGTGAGCAGCTACTGTATTGAGAACTCATTGACAGTCAAAGAGAGATTGTCAAAAAGCAGCTAGGGTTGCCTACCAAGTTCAAAAGTGTCCTGCTAAAGGCATTACATGATAAGATGGGGCATTTGGGAAGTGAAAGAACCCTGGACCTGGCCTGAACACACTTTTATTGGCTTAAAATGGGTATAGACATTGAACAATACTGCAAAACATGCAGCAGGTGTCTTCAGATGAAAGCCCAGCCTCAGAAAGCAGCCCCACTGGTTGATAGATAGACATACAGACAGACAGACAGATATTTTATTTATGAAGTGCCCAGTTCCTGGGACTCTGGGCACTGTACAATAAAAACAACAATACAACAATTCAATTATTTAAAATCATGCAAACAGCACACATCAAATAAAATCATTATAAATACTGACATCAGCCAGCCTGGTGGTGCAGAGGGTTGTGGCGCAGGCACCTTACCTCACACCAAGCTGACAACCCGAGTTCGGGAATGGACTCAGGCACTGGCGGTCAGCAGGGGGAAGGGTTGAGCATCTGTAGGACTGCTCTCCTCCTCTAGGGTGGGTTATGGGTGCATGGTTGCTCTGCAGCAGCCCCCGGTGGAGACCTGGAGCACAGCAGAGGGATTGCAGTAAGAAAAAAAACTGAAAAATGCTCTGGGGACTGGCCAGATGATGGCTGCCGGCCCAGGACACCTCTGAAGACTCCCAGGCAGCCACAGAAAGCCTCAGCAGCACCTGGGACTGAGGAAAAAACAGTGTGCCAGTTTCCCCTCCCCATGCCTTCCCCCTTGGAGGAGAGGGACCCCCCCCAGTAAAGGGTTACGCTGGGCTATTCAGAGGATGGCTGCAGATCTGAGGTAAGGTGACTTGAGGGAGAAAGTATGAGGAATGTCTATGGATTATGGCAGGCTGAAGGAGAGGCAGCTCCAGTGCATGAAGGGGGCATAAATAGATAATACAAAATAAAATACAGACGTTATTCTAGTTATACTTCATAACAGAAATCAATCAGTAAAGGCCTGTTGGAACAGATATGTTTTTAATCTCTGTTTAAAGGCTTCTACTGAGGGAGCCCCCTTCAAGTAATCAGATAAGGAGTTCCACAGGGTAGGCATGGCCACCGCAAATATCCTATCCCCGAATGCCACGACCTAAACCTGGGAACCCCAAGGAGGCCTCCCTCAGCAGAACGTAGTGCGGACCACACAGTAATGAACAAGGAGATCTTGAAAATAGACAGAACCCCTTTCATGCAGGGTCTTATAGGTGAGGAGCCCTATCTTGAAGACAATCCTCCACCTGACTGGCAGCCAGTGCAGTTCGTGGAGGACCGTGGTGATATGCTCACACCTCCTTGCTCCAGTGAGGATTCTCACTGCCATATTCTGCACCAGCTGCAGCCTGCGGAGGTTGCCTCCAGATAACCCAAAGTACAGGACATTACAGTAGTCCAGCCTGGAAGTGACAAAAACATTCACCAGTGTAGTCAGGTAATCAGGAGGGATCAGAGCTTGGATTTGGGCAATGTTCTAAGATGATAGAATACACTTTTGACCATGGCCAACACCTGAGTATTAAGTGTCAGGTCATCATCTAGGATCACACCCAAATCCTTCACCTGTCTAGAAGGGACAAGGGGAACACTCCCTGACACTAGGCTGGGGTGAGCCCCCCCCCGCAAGATGACTCGGATCCACCACCAGTACCTCAGTCTTGTCTGGATTAAGCCTAAGCCAGTTATGAGTCATCCACAACTGGATTTCCTTGAGGCAGCTGTTAAATACAGAGTCCTACACCTGAGTATCAGGTATATAGGACAAGTAGAGCTGGGTATCATCTGCATAGCAGTGAACACCCAGCCTGTACCACCTGATAATGTCCCCCAATGGCAGCATATACACTGTGAACAATAAGGGCGACAAGACTAAACCCTGCTGAACCCCACAGCTCAGAGGCTTCGGGTTAGATGAGACAAGTCCCTTTGTTACCCTTTGCACTCTGTCTGTCAGGTATGACCTGAACCAGTTGGTGATATTATCAGACAAGCCACATGAGAACCGCAGGAGGTCAAGCAGCACCTGATGGTCCACGGTGTTAAATGCCACAGGAAGCTCCAGGAGAACCAAGATGGTATGGGCTGTCCTGTTCCTCACCATCAAGAGATAATTTAGCACCATTATCAGGGCAGTCACCATATAATGTCCCACCCAGAACTGACTGGAAAGGTTCATAGGTAGAGGAAGAGGAAAAATGTCCTTCAAGCTGTGCAGCCACCACCTTTTCAATGGCCTTCCTGAAAAATGGGAGATTTGAGATTGGCCTGTAGTTGTTGTGGCAGTCCAGGTCCAAAGAGAGTTTCTTCAAAAGGGTCTAACCAAAAACTCTTTCAAGAAAAATGGAAAGACTCCACTCCTCAAGGAACTCCAGATAACCTCAGCAACCACAGGTCCAATCAAGTCCAAGCATCCAACCAAAAGGTGGGTTGGACCTGGGTCCAGATCACACTGTGTAGGCTGCAGATTTGAAATTATCCCCATCACCTCCTCCACCCCAACCAGCTCAAACTCACCCCAGACAGGAGGAGTGTTTTGACACAACTCAGTCCTGACACTGCATCCCTTTTGAGAGATACTCAAAAAGACCTCAGCCCTGATAGAGGACACATTGTTGGTGAAGAACAAAGCCAGCTCCTCACACCTAGTGCTAGAACCTGCTCCCCCAACACAGAGACAGGCAGAATGTAAAAACCTGTCTACCATATGGAAGAGCTGAGCTGGTCTGCTTCTCACTGCAGCAATCTCCCTAGACAGAAATTCCACCTTCTTTTGGGAGATTGCCCCCTGATAGTTGACATAATGCGACCTTAGGGCCAATTTGTCCACCAGGTAAGATCTTCTCCAGCAACTATCTAACCTCTACCCCTTAGTCTTTAAACTCTGGAGATCCTAATCATACCAAGGAGGTCTTCGGTGAGTGGACAGGGGCAGACACACAAATGGGTGCAGTTGAGTCAAAGACCACAACAACAGCTCCATCATAGGCTGCCACTGCTTCCTCTGACCCAATCACACAAGCTGCCCCAACACTGATAGGTCCAGTACCACTGACAGTTCCATGAAGGAATTACAAGTGCCCAAATGGAGCTTGTATATATTCATTTTCTTAGTTTAGAGCCAGATTCAAAGAACATTGCAAATGTGTTGGTAGTAACTGATCACTTCATGAGGTATGCTCAGGCCTACCCTACGAAAGACCAAAAGGCCTTAACTGTGGTGAAAGTTCTTGAGGAGGAGTTCTTTGTGCAGTATGGGGCCCCTCAGTGCATTCATTCATATCAGGGCTGAGATTTTCAGAGCAGACTCATTAAAGAACTATTATCTGTCTGGGATGTCAGAAAATCCAGAACTACCCCTATCTTCCACAAGGAGATCTGCAACCAGAGAGATTTAACTGCACCTTATTAGATATGTTGGGTACCCTGCATCCAAAAGACAAGCCCAGATGGAGCCAACAAATAAGTTCTTTAGTACATGCCTGTAATTATACAAAGAACGATGCTACTAGTTTTTCACCGTGACATCTCATGTTTATTAGAGAAGCTAGTCTCCCGGTAGATGTGTGCTTTGGAGTGTCTCCTGATGGTACTTGATCAGAAAACTACCTTCAGTAAGTTAAAAAGTTAAAAGTACAGTTGAACCATGCATACCAGCTTGCGAATAGCATGGCTGCAAAAAGAAATCTGGCCAACAAAACTCACCATGATAAATGTGTTAAGGCCCAAGAACTCAAAACAGGAGATCATGTGTTCATGCACAACTTAGGATTTCAAGGCAATCACAAAATAGCTGACCACTGGAGTCACAACCCATATATTGTAGTCAGTAAACTGGATGATTTACCAATGTACAAAGTGCATCCAGAAGGGGACCCTTGTGCTGTCAAAACCATTCACAGAAGTAGCTCGCCTATTGGCCCAGCAGTTGGATTTCCGCATGTGACACCGGCGACCCAGGTTCAACAACAGACCTTGGTTGCCAGAGGGACAGCCAGGGGGAGATGGATGGAGCATCCTTTGGACTGCTCTCCTTCTCTGGGGGAGGGGAGATGAATGACCGGTATACTACAGACCCCTGGTGGAGGCTGGGGATCCACCGCAATGGGGGTCTGGACATCCAGGGGGGTTGGGTGGATACAGAATGTCATTGCACGTCACTGACCCAAGGAAAAACAACGTCCTTTTGGGGACTTAAAAATTCCCAGTCAGCACCTCTATAACACCCTCCTCGCCGCCTCTCCATGTGCTTCCCTGCTGCTCCCCTGACCCAAACTGACGTCCACAACACCTTGGCTGGTGCCACAACCCCACCTTGGGGGGGTAAGCCAGGGGGCATGGGGGCAGTACAGCTCATTTGGGAGCAGGAGGCAGCAGGGGCCATGACCAGGGCAGATGTCCTGAGGTTGGCTGGGACAAAAAATATAGTAAATATAAAAAAAATTCACAGAAGTAATCTTTTACCTATTTGGCAAATAATGTTGGACACAGTGTCACAAGCTACACCTCCAACAGGCCCTGTCACTAGGTCTGCTACCCATAACAAGCAGCTTAATCTGCCTCCTGCTGCCCAACAGCCAGATTCCATGGCCAATAACACTGCAGCTGTCAATGACTCTAACTCTGAAGATAATGCAAGTGAGTTTGGTGCTGCTTACTACATCACTTGTATTTGCTCAGTTGTACCAGAGAACCTACCCCTCTACCTATAGTAATGCTGCTAATAGCCCAGTGACTTCTGACAATCCTGATCTCTCAGTTGTTTCTGAACCTCCAGATAGTGATGTCCAAAGCGTAAGTTCTGAATGTGCTGATTCCCTTTGTATGGTGGAGTTAACTGGACTCAATGTACCTAAATCAGAGGAAACTGGTAGTGAGCATCCAAGTGAACCCAAAAGTGATGCTGAACTATGTGGGCTAAGAGAACTGTTCCGTTCCAAAGAGAGCATTGCTGTTGCTGAAAATATTAGCTGTGTGTTTGATGATTCTAACTTTGTTGACATATCTGTCTGATGAGGATGAGCCTCAAGAACCAGAGAGAATGATGGTAATGCACAAAGTAATGAGCCTACAACAAGTTCTGATCCTCAAGGGAGTGTAGCAGTACCCCTTTCATCAGAAGCTGTCTTGTTAGTGGACAATGAGCTGGGAGTTGCAAACCTGAATGCTACTGTTGAAAATCAAGTGCCTATGCCTCCTACGCCTTGATAATAATAAAGAAACATAAAACCTGTGGTTCAGCTCACATATGACACACCAGAAAAGCCTGTTGACTTGCCCATAAATGTTGTTCATAATGAAGTGTATGTTACAGCCAATGTCCTGCCCAAAATAGGGTTCACAGTATCCGCTAAAATAAAAATAAAAACCTCCACCCAGTACCTTAGGGGTCACTCTTATAGAGTCATAGAGGTTAGTTGAGGCATCTGCTGGTTAATTGTACAATTGAATCAATACTTAAGGGTGTCCAAAGGCCAAATGTTATTTCATGTGAGTAACTGTCTGGAACAATATGTGATAAATAGGTTGAAGGTGTCATGCCAATATGCAACTAACTAAACTGAGCAATTGCATAAAAGAGTACCATTTAAAGTTAATGCATGCTATATTGTACATAGTTATATTATATCTGCACAGATGTTGTACATGATAATATATGGTCTAGTCCTATATGTAACAGAAAGTTTTATGGGAATTTTTACCTACATTTTAGACTTGACGCGGACATCAAGTTTCCTGGGCAGGGGAGAGTGTAACACCCCCCAAATTGGGGGTCTTACCTTGGGTGTCTTTCTGGGCTCCAGTAATACTCACTGTCTGGCTGATGTCCAGTGAAGGAAGGTAAATCCAGGTACAATAATGTTATGCTGTGGTCCTGAGTGTGGGTGCCATAATGTGCCGCCACATGGTCCTTTTAATAATTTCATCTGTATGCACAGTGTACATCACCTGGGCTGGATCCGAGTAAATCAGGACTCATGACCCACCAGGCACAACCCCGATTAACTCCTTTCAGTGGTCGATCAACAGCTCTGAGGGAGCCCTTCAATGCCAGTAAATGTTTATCTCTACATCCTTGTTGTTATTGTATAAATGAGCTGTTAACATTGACTATTTATTCCTCCACTATGGGAACCACCGTGTTTGGTCCAGGACTCAGTGGTGGACAGATCAGAACCAAGGAGTCCTCAAGGGGTCCTATTTACAGTGACTTGTGGAAAAATCCGTTAGCTTTCTTGTTGGCCCCTAAATTAACCTATGAGAGCTCTCGGAATGTGATTGACACTAAAGGCAGCCAACCAGAATACAGAGATCCTGGTCTTCAGTTGGGACTGTGTTTGAAGAGGGGGAGTTCAGCTTGAGCCACCAAGAAGGAAGGAGCCTGTATGGTGAGCTGAAAACAGTCATGGGGAATTTGGCCTACCTTGCTGTCCTGTGGGTCTTAAACTGCCAATATGCAGAAATAGAGAAAGCATCCTCAGTTACCCAGGCTGAGTTCAGAGACTTTGGTGCTGAATAAGGAGTGCTTTGCCTAAGAGAGGGCAGCTGAAGAAGGAACTGTGAGAGGATATCTCAAGCTAAGGACTCCAGTGCCATTTGGAGCCTCTGGATGTTGTGTTTGTCTCCTGCCATGTTGAATAAAGGGGGAGACCTGTTGCCAGTTGTACCTGTTTGTTTTCTGACAAAGTTAAGCCAGTCTGCTAATTGCAAGTTGAGTGAGTCTTCCAAACTGCATACCAAACCAAGCTTCTTGTGTTAGGCCTGTGCCAACTTTGGCCCAAAGAACTGTTCCTGCATCAGATTCAACATCTGCCTGACCAGAAACCAGAATTGGGCAGTCAGCCCCTGTGAAGAAGCAAGTCACAGGGTGTGGCCTCCTACAGGGAAAGGCTGTGAAGAGGAGGTGAGTCATGCCAGTCCCGATCCCCACTGTCATCCTGGCAAGCCAGCAGATCTATGGCACCTTCAGTCTTCTCACCAATCGGTCTGGGTGCAGTGAGTACAATCAGGGTAACCATCTGCAACAACCAAATAAATGCTTTGTGTCATCTGATTTGTCCTGTAAGTCCTCATTGAGTGCTGACTGTGGTTACAGGCCACCCAGCTTGGGATCACAAATATTTTACCATCCAGTGCCCCAACAAGCTGCAAATCTGACCTACCCATGGCAGTGCTTGAGGCCTGCACCTAAGTATATCCTGGGAACCCAGCAGCTTGATAAACTGACTAATTCAGGGATAGATTTAATGGTCATCAATTGCTATCTGTTTAATTACAGTACCAGAATAGTTAACTTAAATCCCCCCCCCCTTATGTTTCAGTCCCCTAAATAAACCAGATTTGTTTTGCATGTTAACTGGGTCTATGAACATGTTGTTGTGGGGTCAAGTGTGGGGAAAGGTAAAATTGCATCGTGGTTACTGGTTAACTGTTCTTTTGCAGGGGACACAGGATGTATGCCAGACGTCCAGACAGTGGTGGTAAGTGTAAAGCTGGTGAGTATATTATTAGTGCTAGCCATTAAATGTAACATTGCAGTCAGAGTACAGTATTTAATGCCAGTCTGTGTGTTGGGCCACTTGCTGGAGAGGTGGGTAGGTATAGCTTCCCAGAAAGCTATACTAGTTTTAAAATGTACCCACTTAATCAGTACTCTGGGTGGAGGTGCCATAATTGTAGTTCTGCTGCTTGTACAGCAGCCACAGTAACTGTTAAATCCAAACCTAGGCCCCTCAACCTGTAGTCAGGGAAGCAGGCAGGAGTAGTAGCCCTTGGTATAATGGCACCAGGGTTACACAAATTATCTGTAATTGACCTGCCAGAAATAGAGCCGGTCTGGCCTGGTGAAATGAGGAATTTAGTAATTTGTAGAAGTTTGAGATTTAAAATTTTAGTCAGTATTTTAAAGTCTGTATTGACCAAGCTGATAGGTCTCCAATTATGGATATTATGACTGTCTCCTGTTTTGTACAAGTATACTAGAAGACCATTCATCATCTACAGTGAGGATGAATGAGAGTTTAATAGATGTGTGAAAACGCTCGCAAGTTCAGGTGCCTAAGTTTCCTATAATTTTATATATCTCCCCATTAGGCCATCTCCTCCCAGGGCCTTGTCAACTGTCAATGAAGATATTGTGGTTTCTTCTTCTGTCTGAGAAATATCTTGGGTCATCTGAGTAACAGGGTGAGTTGGAGAAAGTGGGAGTGTGAATCTGTCCAGAAAATCTTCCAGCAGTACATCATCAGTTTGTATCTGTTGGAACAAACGTATAGAGTGTTGTGTAACTATGTTTAAGATCTACTGTGTGTCAGTATGTAATACCTGGTTTTGGTCCAAAAGGCCTTCTATGTGTTTGTGATGGATTCTGCCCTTGCAGTTTTCAAAGGAACATATTTTTTCCTTCTTGCCCTGTACACCAAAACTATGTTGTTGTAAGCCTTATTCTTGCTAAATATGAAATAGTGTCCACAAGAAGAGAGGAAGCACTCACCATTCACAAGAAAGCAGACAACAAACTGGTTATAGGTTCAGTTTCTCAACAGTTTATTCACAGCCAGTGAACATGTAGCAATCATCTAGGACAGTGCAGATGCTCTATCCCTGTGTTTACGTTTCACCTAGCTCCCTAGGCTTCATCAGAGCTAATGCAACTTAGTGGAAGTGCACTTTTAAACATTTCAAATGGTGATTGGTTAACCAATCAAAATCAGGCAGTAATTAACTGAATACCATGTCCCAAATGAAGACATACATGGTGAAACAATTTAAAAATAAAGGTAACATTTATACAGTCTCATGCATTTCTACTACATTTCTACATTCTCATACATGTCTGTGCTCCTCTGTGAACACCAATGTGAAAGTCAGAAAGTCCTTTTAAGTTTCCACAGAATCTTGAAAAGGGGTTTCTTCAAATGCAAGGGCATTCCTTGTAAAGTGAAGCTCATGTTCCATACAGGGGCACATCTTCACTCTCTTCCATAAAGACTTCATTCTCTAACTTGGAATCTGAAAAGGCAACATGAACAACTTTTTTAATGAGCAACTTTTTACTCTTCACTCTTAAAAGCAATTAATTTTCTAAACTCTCCAAGCAATTGGGAGATTAAAAAGGTCAAAGAGATTATACCTCCTCTGTAAACAAGAATTAATAATATTAATAAATGAGAGATAATCAACTTAAAAATGTGACCTGACACCATGGGAGGTCAACAGGTCACCCCATGAAAATCATGTTCTGTAGATTTTAAAGGTCACAGAAAGTCAGTCAGTGGCATTTTACTTGCTTATCCACTCAGTTTCTATAAACAGAGTAATGCAGAATACATCAAACATAGGAGGTCAAAAGGTCAACCATTCAAAATTGACTTTATTTTGAAGAAGGGGCTAGTTCAAATTTATCATTGAGACCTCTCACTTTTAATGCTCCCAATCTATAAATCCATGACTACTCTCTGCAGTTTAAAGCATTTTCTAAATTACCACCCCTCACATCTTTGGTAATAGCTTCCAACCCAAAAGGTGTCACTTTGTGGTTCCTCTCAGGATGTAGATGCACATGATTAGCCATTGCATAAGTTAGATTTTTATTTTTTATAGCTAAAATACGTTCATTGATCCTGAATCGTAGTTTTCTTTTTGTCCTACCTATGTAGAAGTTACTACATGAGCATTGTACAAGGCAAATGACTCCTTTCAGTACTGCAATTAATATCACCTCTGATGGTTTCTAACTGTCCACTCTTAGGGTTAGTGATTGTTTCTCTCTTCTCTACATAACTACATGTTTTACAAATCCCAGAAAGTCTGGACCCCCATCTCTTTTTGGTTGTTTTAGGGTTTGGTTGGTAACTACTAACCAGTTGGTCCCTAAATTTTCTGCCTCTTTTGTAGGCCACCCAAAATGGTTTGTCCAGGATATTTTTCAATTCTGCAACACTCTGTAGTACTGTCAGTTTCTTCTTTACAATGTCTTCAATTTCCTTTGTACCTCTTCCTCCAAAGCAGGTTACAAATGTAAGTGGTGGTAATATTTTCTTTTTCTTTTTTGGCATGAACAGAGACTCCCTAGGTAATTCTCTGGTGTCCTGTGCTGCTTTTTCTAATACGGTATCCATATATGCTCTCAGTTTATGTTTTTCTGTCAGTCTTTTGTCAGTTCTTTAGCTCTTTTTTCAAACAAATATACACTAGTACATTTAAGTCCCACCCTGAGAAACTGTCCCTTTGGCAAATTGTGAATTAGATGGGGATGATGACAACTGGTAGCCATAAGGAGGCTATTTTTGTCTGTTGGTTTGGTAAAAAGGTCCGTAATCAGGGTCCCATCTGGATTTTTCTTTATAGTGATGTCAAGAAATTCTATGTACTCTCTACTATAGGTGTAAGATCTGTTGTGTGTCAATATGTAATACCTGGTTTTGGTCCAAAAGACCTTCTATGTGTTTGCGATGGATTTGACCCTTGCAACTTTCAAAGGGACATATTTTTCCCCTTCTTGCCCTGTACACCAAAACAATGTAGTTGTTGTATGCCTTGTTCTTGTTGTATATGAAATTGTTTAATTTTTTAGCTTAATAATCTGGATCTGGGTTGTGACATTCTGTCCTGTGGTAGCTGAAAGAGTGAATAATTTCTGTTTATTGTTTTCTATCCTGTAGATATTGGAAGTATGTATTATTCCGGTGGACATTAAGAGAGAATTCAAATCCATAATAGTATTCTCCCACCAAAGGACTGGATCATCATACATAACATACACAGAATTGGCTTCTAAAAAATATTGGATACTGGAAGTAATGTCTGGATGTGATAACAGGGAGGAATTGAATTTCCATGAGGCAGGTCCATTAGGGCACAGAGTAAGAAGGGAAGGGCAAAGAAGCCCAGTTGGCTGACCAAGGAGGTAATGGAAGGGGTGAGAGCCAAGAGAAAAGCTTTTTAGGGATTCAGGAGATTGGGGGAAGGGGAGGAGACATAGAGGAGTATACAAAGAAGTCCAGGGAGGTTATAAGACTAGTCAGAGCTGCAAAGGCATCCAGAGAGCTAAGGCTGGCACAGGGCATTAAGCACAGAGAGAAGGAATTCTTTAGATACATTGGTGAGAGAAGGAAGAACAGGGACCAGATAGTGAGAATTAAGAACGATGGGGAGTGGGTAAAGAAGGGGAAAAGCAGGCAGAGGCACTAAATGAGTACTTCTGCTTTGTTGTCATGGAAGAGGGGGGACAGATACCTCATGGGAGTGGTGGAGTGGGCAGGGGAGGGGGTTTCAGATGGAGAAATTACAGAGGGCAGAGTACTGGAAGTATTGAGGGCATTGGGTGGACAAGGCACTGGGACCTGATGGCATTCACAAGGAACTGGCAGGGTGCCTGGAAGAACCACTGGCTGACCTGTTCAATACCTCTCTGGACACAGGACACGTACCACAGGACTGAAGGTTGGCCTTTGTGGTGCCCATTCACAAAGGTGGCCCAAAGGATGATCCAGGTAACTACAGACCAGTGAGCCTCACATTAATTGTTGGAAAGCTCATGGAGACAATCCTTGAAATGAGGCTGGTGACATTTTAGGAGGACAGTGGTCTCCAGGACAGGCAACAGCACAGGTTTGTCTCACGCAGGTCTTGCCAGACAAGCCTGATTGAGTACTATGATTGAGTGACTAGGGAACTGTACGAGGGCCATGCATTGGATGTCCTGTATTTGAACTTCAGCAAGGCCTTCAATATCGTGCCTCATGAACAGTAAAAGAAGGTGACAAGACTTTTTATAGATACATTAGTGAAAGGAGAAAGTCCAGAGGGGGTTTTGTTAAGCTCAAAGGAGAAAAGGGGGCATGTGAGGAGGAGGACCCTGTTAAAGCATCTATCCTAAATAGATACTTTTGCTCAGTATTTACTGAAGAGAATGTAGGGCAGGGCCCACAGCTCAGCACCATGGACACAGGGGGGAGGGAGGAGAGCACTACTTCCTTCACCAAAGAAAGGGTCCTACAAGAGCTCTCTAAGCTTAGGGTAGACAAGGCAATAGGACCTGATGGCATACATCCCAGGGTACTTAAGGAGCTAAGGGTGGAACTAGCAGAGCCGTTAGTAGAACTGTTTAGTGAGTCTCTGAGCACAGGAGAGGTCCCAGAACACTGGAGAAGGACTCATGTGATCCTGCTCCACAAGAGTGGTAGCAGGGAGGAGGCAGGGAACTACAGACCAGTCAGTCTTACCCCGGTAGTGGGCAAGATTATGGAGGCACTCCTTAAGGAAAGGATAGTGCAACACCTGGAATCCATAGGGGCACAGGATCAAAGACAACATGGGTTTACAAAAGGAAGGTCCTGTCAAACTAATCTCATAGATTTCTTTGACTGGGTAGCCAGAGTGGTGGACCAAGGGGGAGCAGTTGATGTTGCCTACCTTGACTTCAGCAAAGCTTTCGACACTGTTCCACATAGAAGATTGATAAATAAGCTGGGTAGACTCAGGGTGGGTCAGAAGTTGGTCAACTGGGTGACAAACTGGTTGACTGACAGAAAACTGAGAGTGGTGGTAAATGGTATACAGTCAGAAGAGATGCAAGTCACAAGTGGGGTACCTCAGGGATCAGTCCTGGGGCCAGTCCTCTTCAATATCTTCATTAGTGACATTGCAGATGGACTAGAGGGTAAGGCTTGTCTGTTTGCAGATGACACCAAGATCTGCAACAGAGTAGATGATCCAGATGGGGTGGGCAGAATGAGAAGAGATCTGGATAAACTAGCAAATGGTCAGAAGAGTGGCAACTGGATTTAATGCAAAGAAGTGCAAGATCATGCACATAGGGAAGAGAAACCCTGAAGCCACCTATAGGCTGGGAGGGGAGTTGCTGGCAGTCACGAAGGAAGGAAGAAAGAGACTTGGGCATCATAATCATCACTGATGACCTGAAATCATCCAAGCAGACCTCTAAAGTAGTAGGTAAGGCTGGGGGATGTTGGGGTGTATTAGTAGGGGTATCACAAGTCTTAAGAGGGAGGTAATAATCTCTCTTTACAAGGCACTGGTTAGGCCCCATCTGAAGTGCTGCATGCAGTACTGGAGGCCACACCTTCACAAGGACATTAACCAAACTGAGGCAGTCCAGAGAAGGGCAACCAAAATGGTGCAGGGACTGCATCAGAAGACATATGAGGACAGATTAACGGAGCTCAATATGTATACCCTAGAACAAAGGAGGGAGAGAGGTGATATGATCGAGACATTCAAACACCTTAAGGACATTAACAAGGTGAAAGAGTCTAACATGTTTAAATATAAGAAAAATAGCAGGACAAGAGGACACTGCATGAGACTAGAGGGAGGCCGATTAAGGGGTAATGTGAGGAAATTCTTTTTCACAGAAAGGGTGGTGGATGCATGGAACGGCCTACCTCAGGAAGTGGTGGCTAAGAATACAGTGCAGGGCTTCAAACAGGCATGGCATAGGCATAAGGGAGCAATACAGATGAGTATGAATTGATAGGCCACTAACAGAGCAAAGGCCGATGGCACATTTATAAGGTGGAAAAAGAAATGGGCAGACTGGATGGGCCTTGAGGTCCTTATCTGCCATGAACTTCTATGTTTCTCTGTTTCTGTGGGAGGCTGGGGGGAAGTTGGAATATGTAGGAGTGGGTACTAAGATGGTCAAATGGATCACTAACTGGCTAAAAGGCAGGTAGCAAAGGGTGGCGGTGGAGGGGAAACTCATTGCCAAGAGTGGTAAGAAGTGGGGTGCCACAGGGATCGGTACTAGGACCAGTGCTGTTTGGGAAATTCATAGCAGATATCTCACATGGGACCCAGAGCAACATCAGTCTGTTCACAGATGATACCAAGATGGGAGCTGTGGTGGAGGACATCGAGGGGTGGAGAGGACTGCAGGGAGACCTGACTAAACTACAGGTGTGGTCAGAAACATGGCAGTTGGGGTTGAATGCCAAGAAGTGCATGGTACTGCACTTCGGAGCAAGGAACCAGAGGAGGAGCTATCAGCTGGGAAGGGCACAGTTGGGGAGCACAGAGGAGGAAAAGGACCTGGGATGATTATAATGGGGAATATGAACAACTCAACTCAGTGCAGGAAGGCAACAGTGAAAGCCAACAAGATGCCAGGCTGTATAGTGAGGGGATCTCCTCTAGAAGTAGTGAGGTGATCCTTCCCTTGCACAGATCACTGTTCAGTCAGTACCTGGAATACTGCCTGCAGTGCTGGCACCCATTCCAGAAGAAGGACATCAGACTGTTGGAGGGGGTGCAGCACAAAGCAACTAAGGTGATCCAGGGTTTGGAGGGGAAATCCTACGAAGAAAGGCTGAACATGCTTAACATGTATTCCCTGGAGGAAAGGAGAGAGAGAGGGGAGATATGATCAAGACTTTGAGTACCTGAAGGGGATAAACCAGGCTAATACAGAAGACGTATTCCAGATCAGAAGAGGGAGAGATACTAGAGGGCATCGACTGAGACTGGAGGGGGGGGAATTCAGGAGGGAAATCAGGAGATATTATTTCACGAAGAGTGTGGTAGGCAGATGGAACATTCTATCTGAGGAGGTGGTTTCCTGTAGGATGGTGGGCTGCTTCAAGAGGGGATGGGACAGAGTGTGGGGGGGGATGACTGTGAGAAGGGGAGGGAAGGGTGGGGCAGCTACAAGTTGAGGGGCTAGCTGCACAGTCGAGCAGACTCGACAGACCATGTGGCCTGTTTCTGCTGGCATTTCATATGTTCGTATGTTCATATTAGGGGTGTTATTAATATTACCCAGTGAAAACTATATTATGTTGAGATCTGAAAATTCTGCTACTAAGACCCATGCAATAGTAATGGTTAGGGTAGGGGTTATAAAAAATAGTCAGTCCTTATGGCCAAGGATCCTTTATGGAATGTAAGATTATGTTTTCCTGTTGTAGAAAGATATACATCTTTCAAATTAGTATTATGGATCATTTTAGCTAAAAAAGCCATGCAACAGAAAAATTTCCTTGTCTCTGTTGTGTTTCCTCTATCTGTTAAAGCAATACCACAGTTAAAAGCTCCAACTAAAATAATATGTTATGCTGAAAACAGGTATGACTGAATGGTTTAAAACAATTCAGTTCTTTCTGTCTTTGTCTGAGCTGCAAAAACATTAATAAGTCAGTATAGAGTATTCAAGATTCTGATATCCAGAATCAAAGCCCTGCCTGGAATCAGGTCTATCAGTTAAATTATTGTAAAGCCAATATTTTAAAAGAGGATGGCTAGTTCTGTACAGGTGTCTTGACCCATAGACCAGTATGCTGGGCCTACACGCCAGGCTTTTGAAGCTTGGGTTAAGTCAGTGGTTGTTTGTAGTCTGCTGTCTTGTAGGAAATATATTCTGGTTTTATAAGATTTCATGCCTTTTACCTTGTTCTCTAGGGAATTGGGGGGTGTCATGTCCTTAAGGTCTGTGGACATATCAGTTAAAGTTTCAGGACCCTCAGGGGCTGGAGTTCCATTCATTTCAATAGGGGTTTATCCTGAACTATAGTTGCTGGGGAGGGGAGTACAGGGTTTCACAACTTCTGCATAAGATCCACTATCTGAGCTCTAGGGTGGGGGTCAGATCGGAAATGTGAGATCACCTTGGACCTTTGTGCTACTGCCACTAAGAGTCTCTGTCCTCACTATCACTTTGATTGGGCTGATTGTGTGCAGCCCATGGACACATCTGATACATATTACCGCTTGCCTCACAAAGGTTACATTTCTGCTCATTTCTACATTGCCCACTAGTGTGGACTAATTTGTTACATAGTGTACATTTTTGTTGGAAATTTTTTTATTTTCAAGTTAGAAAAACCAACATACACCATTGGGACCAAGGTCCCAATCAGAAGATAAATGTTCAAGTACATGGCTTGCAGGGGAAGTAAAGTAAAGGGAGGGTAGAGAGGGGGAAAATCAGGGAGGAAACAAGGTTAGGAAACATAAAACAAACATCATTTTGCACTTGGTTACAGTGTGCAAGGAATGATCAGTGTATGTCAATAGTAACACACTCTCCTGTTAGAGGATATGGGGTAAGAGGGTAGGGTGATGATGGAAAGGTGGAAGGGTATAGGGGGAAGTAGTAAAGGGGACATATACCTTATGTGCTAAAGTAATACAGTACAGTATGATATACTAGACGTTAGCATTATTATTACTCACCTGGGGGGGTTATCTTTCTTGTATGTGCATTGCTGGACTTAGGCACACAGATCCTATGAAGTATCAGGTCTCTTCAAGGCAACTGGATAGATATCAGATAGTGTGAGTAAGTACTGCAAAACCATGTATTCGGTCTAGGAGAAAACAAAAATATACCCAAAGAATCTGTTCTTCAGCCTATGCTAAGTTGAGCAGTATATCTGGGTTAGTACCAAATATAAGAAGGACAGGCATGGTACTGTAATATGGAAAAGGAGCATTATTACCTTACTTGTACTGGGATATGGCAGGGATAGCAGGATCATTAAAAGTCCAAATCTTGTCTTATTTCCATCCCTCCCTCATTCAGGGTCTGTTGGGGTTGGTTAGTAAGACCTGTATTCACTATCTGAGTGTCTACTATTGATAACCAGACTGCTTTCTGCAGGGCTAATGGGTATTCAACCTATTCCCTCCTGGGGGTTGACATATTCCAAGTAAGGGCCCAGCAGATTTGAAATTTAGACATTAGAAATGTTTGAAGATGGGAGATCCTATCCAGTTTTGCTAGGGCAAGGAGAGATGCCAGGACCTCTTCCAGTGTAGAAGTCAGAGATGTTCTCCATTTACAGAGCAGGGTTCTCTTGGTATGGAGAGCCAGAAGGTCTAGCCATCTGTATTCAAGGGGGTTCAGTCTTGGGAGACTGACTCGAATTCCCAGATGAAAGAAGAGGGGGTTGTGGGATTTCAGCTCACAGAGTACCTGGGATGTTAAGGCCTCTATTCCCTGCCATAGGGGCTGTATCTGCAGGCAGGACCAGGGTATGTGTAGTAAGTCCCCACCTGCATTTTGGCATCTCCAGCAGTTATCAGAGTCTAGGAGCTTGGCTTTAGTGAGAACAATAGGTGTGTTATACCATGAATGGAATATTTTGTTTTGCATCAGATGGGATCTGGCATCACAAAACCAGTTATGTGTATCCTTCCATGCCTGGTCCCACTGGGTGGTGGGAATTTTGTGGTGGAGCATTTTTTCCCATTTGGTCTTTGCAGCCTCAGATATGGAAGGTAGGGTGTCTCTTAGTTTTGCATAGATTCGCACTGTGAGACCCTTGGGATGTTGAAGCCAGGTATGACGGTCTGAGTGGAGTGAGATGGGAGGTTGGATGACCCAGAAGAGGGCAAAGTGCTGCTCTGATTTGTAGGTACCTCCAGAATTCCTTATGGGGGAGGTCCCATTTCTGCCAGAGAGATTGAAACATATGAAGAACATCAAGGCTGTGGTCCATGAGATCCCCCAATTTGTAGATACCCAGGTCTAGATAGTGCTTCCAGGCCAACCATTCACCTCCTATGGTGATGGAGGGGTTTTGCCAAAGGGGGGTAGAGGAGAAGGGGAAGGGTTCCATTTTCAATCTTACGTGTGTGGAGAACCAGTTGGATTCGGATACCTCCACCGGGGGAAGAGGTTTGTGTCTTATATTATCTGTTTTACCTATTATTCGGTTTGGTTCTGGTTTCTTTCAGTGAGAGAAGGAGGGATGAAGGGTGTATTGTCCGAGTGATGTCCAGCTCAAGCTGGACCCATTGTGGAGATAATGGGGTGGGAAGGTGCATCCACTTTACTGTTTGGGCAAGAAGGAAGGCTCTCCTGTAGCCCTCCATCCAGGGGAGGTTCCAGCCACCTTGAGACCAGTGTGCTTGAAGTTTAGAGTGTCTGAATCTTAGTTTGGAACCTTCTCAGAGGAAGTCCCCAATTAGTCTGTCTATGACCACATGCCATGTTTTGGGGAGTGGGATGGGAATATGTGCCAGGATATAGAAGAGTTTAGGGGTGGATAACATTTTAATAGCTGCAATCTTCCCTGCTATGGTGAGTTTGAGCATTTTCCATCGTTCAAACTCTGTCTTTATGGAAGAGAGGAGTAGGTGTATATCGGCTTGCCAGATTGTCTCTAGGGCAGGAGTGAGCATGATCCCCAGGTTAAGTGATCCCTTTGGAAGCCCAAAGAAGTCCAGCTGTGACAGCTATCTGTTGGGTACAGTGTTCATTCAGGGTTAGCATTTCAGTTTTGGTTTAGTTTAATTTCAAACCAGAGTAAACAGTAAAGGAGTCAAGAAGTTGTAGTAGGGGAGGAATTGATAGTTGAGCACCCACCAGAGGGAGGAGAAGGTTTTCTGCATACATAAGAGTTGTATATTCTGTATTCCCCACTTTGATGCCAGTGATGTCTGGATATAATCTTATAGACCTCATGAGTGGTTCGACGGCCAGAATGAAGAGGAGAGGAGAGGGGACAGGGGGCAGCCATGTCGGGTCCCACGTTATAGTAGAAACTGGGAAGGAGAGTATGGAGTTTGTGGTGACTAGAGCTGTAAGTAATATGTAGATGGCCTGTACTCTAGATTGGTATCTCTTACCTATTCCGAGATGTGCCAGGACTAGGTACAAGTAGTCCCATTTCATGGAATCAAATGTTTTCTCAAAAGCTACTGCAATAGCAGCCGCTGGGGTAGGCAGAGGGCAGGAGATATGTAGGAGATTCATCAGGACTCTAAGATGGTCAGAGCTATGTTGACCAGGGACAAAGCCCACCTGAGAGGGGTGTATGAGGTGTGGTAGAAGGGGACTTACCGTGAAGGCAAGAATTTTGGCATGTATCTTACTATCTAGATTTATTAGTGAAGTAGCAGTAGCTGATGGGTTTTGAGGGATCTTTACCTTTTTTCAGGATAACTACAATGTTGGCTTCTCCAAGGGATGGTGGGAGGGTACCTTTAAGTTCTACTTCTTGAAACATCTCAGTAAGGAGAGGGGTAATAGTGGGGGCTACAACTTGGTAGAAGTCTGCTGTGTAGCCGTCACCACCAGAGTATTTTCCTGTCCTGAGATTCTGAATGGCAGAGCTCACTTCCTCTCTGGAAATGGGAAGTTCAAGGGTTTGGGATTGGTTTGTATTGAGTTTGGGCAGTTGGAGGCCATCAAGAAAGCGTTAAGTGTTATTGTTTGGGTTCGTGTCTGTAGAAGAGTAAAGTTGCCTGTAGGAGGATGCCATAATCTCATTTATCACCTCCAGGGCAGTGGCAGTTACGCTGTGGGCATTTTTCAGGCTTCATGTGTACCTACTAATTTGCTGTCTCCTAAGTTGATAAGCAAGTACCTTACTTCCTTTGTCTTCTCCTCCTTCCTAGAAAGTATGTCGGAGTCTTAGGATGGCTACTTCAGCTTTTCTGTTTAAAAGCTGGTTGATCTGAAACCTAAGGCCTAGGATAATCCTACCTGTGGGGCAGTTAGGGGAAGGGGAGGGCATAGCTTTAAACACAGCCTCCACTGTGGCTTAGTTGCTGCTCAGGTGTAGCCAGATGTTGCTCTTGCTCTCTGCGCTTAGCTGCAACAAACTCCATAATGTTGCCTGTCATGGTAACTTTAAATGCCTCCCAGGTGTTACCTGCTGAGGTGTCTGAGGTAGGGTTGTCTGAGAGGAACAGAGAAGTCTGATTTTTTGCCCAAGGTTGAAATCAGGATCTCGCATAAGCAGGGGGGTCTAGTCTCCAATGATGGGGTGAGGGGGCTGAGGGGTCCCATTGAATGAGAAGTTGGAGAGGGCCGTGATCCGAGATAACCCTGGGTAGGATTGTGGTATCAGCAACCTTGCTCGCTAAAGTAGGGGAGAGTAGCCAGAAATCTGATCTACTATGGGAGGAATTAGGTTCTGAGTGGAAGGTGTAGTCCCTGGTCCATAGATGGAATAGCCTCCAGACATCTGTGAGTCCCTGATCTGAGATTAGTTGATGTATTGCTCTACAACCTCTGGTGTGGGCTTCTCTCCCGGTGTCATTTTTGTCCAGTGAGGGAACAAGGGTGATGAGAAGGAGAGGGAAATTAGGGAGTGTAAACCCTGCTATCATCTCTGTCAGAGCATGAAAAAACTGCAGGGCATCCCTTGCTGGGGGCATATACATTACAAAGGGTAATAGGACCAGATGGGGTATCGTAGGTAGCTATCACCCACCTGCCATCACAGCCTGAAAGTGTTTTGGGTGAGGGTCCAGGGCAACGATTTGTGAAGGAGAATAAGTACACCATGCTTCCTTGTGGGAGCACTAGAATAGACCTGTTGCCCCACCCAGTCCTTTGTCATGTGAGCATGGTCTTCACTTGTTAATTTGATCTCCTGCAGAAAGGATACCTTAGAGTGCAGGCGCTTCAAGTGGGCCAGGACTTTCTTTCACTTTATTGGGGAGTTGAGTCCCTGGACATTCCACCTATGGAATGTTACATCTGACAGGTTGGGCTGAGGAGGAGGGTCAGAGGGCAGAAAGTGTTCTGTAATCAGGCACTGGAGAGGGTGCCACTGATAAGACCAAGCTGAGAAAGAGGGGGACTAACAGTGAGTTTGTGGGGTCAAGTCTGGTTATGCTAGTAGGACTGAGTGAAGGGGAAATAGGGCAACCAGTGAGAGGTTGTTACTCATTAAACCAGTACCAACAGGCTTACAGGTTATAATAAGAGAGACAGTAGAGTGAATACTTTGTAATGAACAAGAAACACAGTTATAACACTTCTAACTTACTGTATGTACAATGTGGTAAATTCCTAAACACAAGAACACTTTTGAGAGTCACAAGTGGACTTAGATGGCTGGATCCCCAGCCAGTGGCATGCACAATCATGTCTGCAGGGCGGTTAAGGTATATATGCAGGAGCAGAATAGGAGTACACCTGTACTAGCTGTGCTGAACAAGGGAAAAAAAGAGAAAACTAGTGCAAACAAGCTCAGGCAGTGGAAACTCTTAGGAGGAGAAAGGGTAAACTGTCAGCTTAGCCGTTAATCAGAGCCACAATATTGTATAGGCCTTTGTAAGCCATAAAGGATGGGGGAAGGATCTGCAGCATAGCAATCTACATTATGGGGCCCATAGAGCTCTTACTGGCCCTGGGGGCTCTTGAGACAGGCACTTGAGTCAAGGCTGATGGTCCCAGACTGTTGGGGGGGTAGACTTACACAGTGGGAGGAATAGGTCAGTGTCCAGTATCCTCCATGGCTTGCATTGGTACAGAGCAGAATCGGGCCACTCGCGAAGGGGGACAAGACCAGAAATGTGCTGCCTGTGCAGTCTCCTAAAAAGAAAAAACTGTATTTACCATTGGGCAATATTATCCCCCTCTACTACATTCAAATGTAGAAAGACATATCTAGCCTATTGAAAGAAAGCAAAAACAGGTCAGATGCATTTTGAGGACATTAGAGGTGCCGTGGAGGTAGGGTGTCTTGTAGGGGGGACAAAGTTAACGAACAACTCTGCCCATCTTGGCTACCTTTGATTGTAGTGTGGGGGAGAGTGAGTAGGCCCAGCCCTGTGGCAGCACCGAATGCAAAGCCATGAAACATCCCCACCCGGCTGTTTCCCAAATGAAGCCCTCCCCATTACTCCCCATAAACACAGAACCAAGGCACTTTTATGAGGTTACAGGTCCCGTCAAACTGGAAGTTCTTCCTGGATGGTCTTCTTTCCTTTTCGGGATGCATTCCCCAGGTTGCAGCCTAATGGAATGCTCAAGTCCTCAGCGTATATTTCTAGGTCTGGGAGTGGGAGTGCTGTGTCCATGAAAGCCACCCATGAGCCTTCTACATCTTCAGATTCAGGTTCATAGGGAACTGAGACATTAATGTCCATTTCAATGGGTGGATCGTTAACGTTGGGGTATACAGAAAGGAGTACACATTTGTTCTGGGAGAAGTAGGGGCTTGTGTATTCCTGCTCCTCTATTTCTTCACAATGGGCATTCTGGTTGAGCTTCTCAGCAGGCTGCCTTCTGTCCTGAGGGTGTTCTCTCCTGGAGTGAGGTACCGTTGGAGGCCTCTTGTGTGTTTTGGGATGTCGGGCTCGAGTTCCTTCCTTGAGGTTGGGAGAGAAGATTTAACCAGTACATTTGGCGAGTCCCTTTTCAGTGGGGATTGGTGATCTACAGGAAGTGAGGGCCATCAGGTACATCAGACGGGCCTGAGATCAGGCTGTGAGATATGCTGGAGCCCACAGGTCAGGTTTGAGAAATACATTCCATGGCTGCCTCTGGTGTAGCAAACTGACGAGAGGTACATTTCACAGTTTGAGCACTGCAGGGTATCTGTGGGAAAAAGTTACCTGCAGTTCATGGACTCTTCTGTGCACCTCAGTGTAGGCTATCCTCTTAGCTGCTAGGTCTTTTGAGTAGACCTGAAATACCCTGATTCAGTGTCCCCTTCATTGTAGTGTACCTAGTTCCCTAGCTCTTGCTGGATGGCCTCTTTTTCTGCAAAATTAAGGATCCGTGCTATGATGGGCCTCAGTCGGTCACCAGCTGTGGGCGTAGGTTGGAGAGAGCAGTGCGCCTACTCAATAATTATTCTGGTGGATGGCGAAAGTTTCAGGAGCTCTGGAAAGGCTTGTTGAAGGAAGAGTAAGGTTTTGCCCTCCTCACATCCCTCAGGGAATCCCACGAGACGCAGGTTGTTTCAGCGACCTCTGTTCTCAAGGTCATCTAGCTTGTCCTGGAGTATATTAATCTGGGCTGACTGTTCCCTCATGGTAGTGCAATAACCCTGGAGGATCTCATCATGGGACATTGTTTTTTGTTCCACATGATCGAGTCTCACATCCAATTGTTGAACCAAAGCAGCAGTAGTATTAGATGCAAGGGTCAGAGCATCTATGCTGGTGATGATGGATGCAAACATTTCTCATATTGAGGGTTCCTTGGTTCCTTTAGTGCTGTGAGCCATGCGATCTGCATGAAGATATCATCGCAGAGCAAAAGGTGAGGTAAGTCTGCATTCCACGGGTGGATTGGGCTCAAAATCTGTCTAACACAGGGCAAAGACTTCCAATTGCTAAAGCTGTTGTAAAGCGTTCCTGACTTTTGGCAAAAAGCAGGATTTTAAAGGGTTCTAGGTTCTGGGTTAGCAGCATTGAGAATTTAAGTCACCATCTTGTTTGCCGGTTGGCCATACCCCCCACGTAGTGTACATTTGAGTCTATCACATAGGCTACTAAGATGACTAGTGGACCCACAATGATAACATGCCTTGGGCTGACCATCGTAGAATAATACACCCCTATCCCTGCCAAGGAAAAAACAATTTGTTAAGTGTTGAAAGCCAGAATCAGTAACATTTAGCACCACCCATACCCTCTATCTCTCAGTCTAGATATGCACAGCATCAAAAATTGCCTCAGGAGTCCTTAATACTGTGCATCATTGTTTGAGTAAGTAAATATGATCAGTAACCTTTGTTATGAAATTGAACAGTAATAGATTTGTTAGCAGATATTGTGAGCAGGATTACCTCAAATGGGGACCATAGGAGCGAAGCTTTCAAAATATGATATTTAGCCAAGAATGTTTGCAACCCACTAGTCAATTTAAAGCTAACATGAAACATTGATTCACCAGAAACATGAATACGTACATATATTTTTGTGGCTGTGAATTACACTGAGTCTTTTAATTGTGTTTTTGCTATGGATAGTATGCCAGGGAAGATTTCTAGTCCTGCTAGGTACAGCAAACGGACAGCATTATGTCTGTTGGCTGGGTATTCCAGTGTTCAAAAAAAGGATGCATATGGCCTTGAATTATTAGTGGAATGAGCCGTCAGCTTGTCCTGACTGGGTGGTCCCCATCTAGAAAGATCAATATGTCCTGTCCCTGAGAAGTGTTCCAATGAAGTACCTGGCATGGGATTGGTAACTTGTTCAGTGCAGGAGTTGGTAGAACTTGTATCTCCCACAAGAGGCAAAATGGGATTTTCTGTCAGTTGTAACCCTTCAGGGATGTGAAGGGGGACTGAGTCATCATGATTTGTCTGCAATCTAGACCCTCCATTTCAGATCCTGAATCATTATCTGATTCCATTGTACCAGGAGCCTGTGCATGGCTTGCATCCTCCTGTCAGGTATTTGGATTGGTGAGGACCCCAAAACCCACTTTTCTGATTCCGTTGATGACTTCCAACCTGCTGACTGGAGTGCTGACTCCACAGTCCAGGTTTGAGGGGTATTGTCACTTGCCTAGGCCAGGCATTATTCCACCTGTTTGTGCCATTCCCAATGAGACTCCTAGATATTTTTGTATTACATTTCCAATGAATACAAACAAATTTGCCCCGTATTACCTGCCCTGAAAGATAACTGCAGAGTTGTAACAGCAGGCATCCGTTCCATTGCTGGGGATTGTGTGTGAGCTACAGGTGTGGTCTAAATCTGTACTGCATCTGATGGCAACATTTGGGCCTTGGCCTCTGGTGGCACCTGATTTAAAGTAATCTTGTCTTTCAAACTGGAGCACTACTGCTGCCTTAAGTTCTTTCTGTCAGAGTTTAAACCACTGTTCCTCTTCTGTGAGTAGTGCCTGCAGTTTTGCCATGTTCTGTGTGACAGTAGCAGATGATGTCTGAAGAAATTCTGAGTTTTTAGGCTTTTTCTCAACTGTAGGTGTAGTCATTATCTCTATTGCATTATCAGTTATTTTTTCAGTTTGTAATTCCAGTTGCTTTTGCTTTTCAGTAGATATATCATCTATTGTAAACATGGCATCATATAATTTTTCAGTCTCCAGTGTTGTAGAGGCAGAGGAGGAGGCCAACTCCCCCACCTCCCATGTGTCCATCCTCTCCAGCGATCCTCCTGAAATTGCCATCCTGAATGGCCAGAGGTTCCCCTACACCTTGCTTTTTCCTACACTTGAAGGGTTTGCCAGGTTTCTGCCTCCTCAGGGAACTCCACCCAGTGTCCATATCATCTACACTGTAAGAGTGACCAGGCTGGGTTGAAGCAAGGGATGCAGCATACAAACCCCCTTTTGCATAACCCCAATCCTTGTTGGAGAAGTGAACTTCAAATTTATTCATTAAATCCACAGGTTCCATGTAAGAAGGCACTGGTGGAGACAGTTGCTGCAAATCCTCCTCTGGCCACATCTAGTCACCACTTGGAAAGAAGACGTATCCTGCCTGTCGGGGGGGGATCACAGCAGGCTCTGAGGTCATCAGCCAAGGCTCAGCTGAAGCAGGAGTGACAACTCCAAGTGAGACAGCAGACATTGCTGGGTGGGAGGCCTTTACCCCCGCAGAAGATGTAACCAGCAGGACAACCAATGTTACCAACTCAGACTCAGGAGGCGGCACCAAGGTCAAGGTGGAAGGCACCTGTGGATCCCAAATGTTCCGGCCAGGAGGAGGCACCTGGAAGAAACAGCTGAGGGCAGCCCGGCATCAGAGTTAGGGAAACACTGGCCTCAG
Source organism: Neoceratodus forsteri (assembly GCA_016271365.2). NCBI lineage: Eukaryota > Metazoa > Chordata > Ceratodontiformes > Ceratodontidae > Neoceratodus > Neoceratodus forsteri. The sequence goes on from CM057458.1 coordinate 565,270,516, forward strand.
GCATGTTCTGCCCCAGAGGAGGAAGGACCCCTGCATCAGAGTTAGCTGGAGGATCATCCGATTGGAACCCTGGGGAGTATGCTGCAGTCACCATTGTTTACACTGATTAAAGGACTTCAGGGCAGTGTTAACATAAAAATCATGTTCAGCCTGGTCCATCACATCCCCTTGTTATGGGAGGCCCAAGGGCAGGGCTGGAAGATATGACCTGGCTCCTCACATAGATTACAGCACATTTCCTTGATGCACTATGAGCTAAGGTTGCCCAGTTCCATGCAGGAGTTGCACTGAACAGCATCACAAGCACTGCTGAGATGGGACTACACCCCACATTTGTAGCATGCGTTTGGCTGACCATTATAGAATAGAATCCCTCTATCTATCTCTCCCTAGATAGAAACAGTTTGGAAAGTGTTGTACACCCAAATCATTATAAAACAACTTTACCTGGATTCACCAGCCCCAGTCCAAATGTTCTCAGAATCAGTAATGGGGTCAGGGTTCCCCATAATGGTATATTTCTGTTTAAGCCATTTACATATGTCCACCACACCAACCCCCTCATTTTTGAACAATATGGTCACAGTACAGCGTTCATTCTTGGTCAGGGGAATCGCCATATAGGGGGCCCACACAGGAAAGTCTTAGACCTGTTGGTACCATGCCCAAAAACATTCAAGGCTGTGGGTGGTTTTAAAAGTGACATCAAGGTTATGGTCCCTTGGAGTGTGGATCGTGGTGAAAACCTCAGTGATCATAAAACATAGGCTCTCCTTCAGCAAGTATCTGGCAACATATTTGCGCTGAAGCACCTCGGGCAAACTGGCAACATATTGGATATGGACCGCATTCCTGCCTTTGCAGTGATGTTCTGGGTTTGGAGGCAGGCAGCATAAGATTTAGCAGTAAGTGGAATAGAGGATGAGGTCCCCTGACCAGACATCCCAGAGCCAGAAGATGCAGGGACAGAAATCTGAACAGGAGGAAGAACATCTAGAGAGGCAGTCTCACCACCAACAGAACTTCCCAGCAGCGAGAGGGGAGAAATGGCTTTAGACAATAAACAAGATGGAGGGACCACCAAGGCAGAAGGGAAATGCAGACCACTTGCCTGGAAGAGGACAGGCTTTGTGGTATTCAAAAAAGAGAACTCATCCAGAAGAACAGGCAACATGCCTAATCTATACTGCAAAGACCAAGTGTCCTGAAAATCCCCATGGCATTAGTCTCAAGCTGATCCACCAGCAGAATGAACAGGAGACTGAGGCACATCAAACAGTCCCAACACAATTTTGCCCAAATCTGCATCCAGGACAGGGCCAGAGGAGCGCCAGGGGCTATGTTCAGAGTCCCTGACCCATCCCACCTCAGCCAGTGCTTTATCAACTGACCAGTCCCCAGTAGACCAGGATAAAGTAGTGACAGCAGCCTGTAGCACACCGATAGCAGGCACAGTTCCACTGGGAGGAGAGGACCCACCCTCCCCAGGAGACACAGCAAGTTGCACAGTTTCAGTCACAACAGTAGGCCGGCAGTAGAGCACATCCTAACATCCTTTCCCAAAACAGCAACAGTCCCATACTCACGGTGCAGATTAGCAGGCCCGTCCCGCTCCGGTGTTTTCAATACAGTCGAGATATCCAGTCTGTATGACCCAACAATAGGATCCTTTTCCTCCATTAAGACACCAACTCAGGCTTCAGAGGAAGAAGGGCCAGAGAGGCATCAATGGGAAATGAGATACAGGTAACGCAAGCACAGCAACACTCAGAATCGTCGACTCCTGGAAAGCTGCATACCGGCTTTCCTCTTCCTCAAGCAATCTCAGCAGGTTGTCTGTCCTTACTCGGCAACCTTCCATAAATGATGTACAGTCCTGAGGGGAAGCCGCACTGATACGGGAGTCCAGCGCCGTGTGAAACATTGCACTCCACTGGCTGTCCCGCTATCCCTGGCAACAGGTTTTCTTCTAAAATTGGTGCTCTGTCGCAACTCTGGGCAGAGAGAAGAGCATGGATCTCCACTCGGGCATCCAAGTCCACAATGCCGGCATCTGCCATGCTCTCGAACCACATGCCAGCACCATCTGGTGGAGAGTAGGGGAACCTTTTTATTGAAATCAAAATAACAGTTTACACATCACTGACGAATATTTTTGAAAACAAAATACAACAAACTACTGTAGATTCTTCACAACAAAAATAACTAAATCAAATAAAAATGAAAGTTATATATACAGGATGAGGTTCTAGTAGGAATAACTGAAACCATAAATTATTCTCCAAATCTCAATAATAAACTTGACTGCTCCTGCTCCATATAAGCATGATTAAGAAAAACACATATAATGACTCTTAAAACTCAGGCATATTTCTGAAAGAAAGTTAATCCTTTCCACCACAACACAACCTTAGATTTTGGATGCATTTTTATATCCTTAATAAAAATGTTCTTACATGTTGATTCACATAGATTATTAATGCTTCAGTGGCCTACATAGCCAGTATGATGTTATGCTTGTGCAACTGTGTTACTTGGTTTTGGCTGTTCGCATTCTCTATTCCAGAGGAATTACCACCCTGTAGGGATACCAACGGCAAGGAACTTTGAAGAGGGTTCCACCCCTACAGGTGCTATGGGACGATTCCCTTGGCTAAAGGTACCTTAAGAAGGATCCCAAGGAGAGAGGCTATGCCGCTAGAGAAGGAGGGGGGGATGGTGGGGCAAAGAAAAAGTGCTTGAAAGAGAGGCCCAGAGGAACTGCTTATATAGCACAGGAAGGGGGAGTGGCTGGCTGCTTGCCCACTGAACTACAGGCATAGCCTTCCAATTCAGTGGCCTACACAGCCAGTATGATGTCATGCTTGTGCAACTGTGTTACTTGGTCTTGGCCATTTGCACTCTCTATTCCAGAAGAATTTCCACCTTGTAGGGGTACCAAAGGCAAGGAACCCTAGAAGAGGGTTCCACCCCTACAGGTGCTGTGGGACAATTCCCTTGGCTAAAGGTACCTTAGGAAGGATCCCCAAAAAGAAAGACAGTAGTCTGAAACATGTTGGCAATCAGTAGCTTTGAGGCATAGTAGCAGATAAGGCATCATGCAGCTTGATAACATAATGAGATGCACAGGTTAGCAATGGCATGAGTACGATGGGTTGCACTGGAGATTGAGGGAGCCTCCTAAGGAGAGAGGGAATGGCAAGTAGGGACACTATCTACCTCCATCCAACACTGGAAACTACCTAAAGGAATTAGGGAACACTAACTATAGCTAACTAATGATTATGATCTGAGGCATGGAGCAAAGAAAAAAAAAACCTTGAGGATGAAATCTCTGGGGATCCAAGACCTAGGCCACTTTCCCTCCAGGCTTGAGATGTTTATTTTGTGATGGTTGTGCTGCAGTTTAGAAACCCAATAAAAAGAGGTGGTGGAAAATATTCCAATTTAGAGGAAAGCTCTCTCTCAATCCCTCTTACAGGAACACTGTGGAAGATTACGAGAGTGCTCTGCAACATTGGGGCAACCAAGGCGGGAGGAGGAGAGCAATGACTACTGATGCACTCACCTGACCTACTTGCTATAAAACCAAACCAGGTGAACCAGAGGCAGTTGTAGGGAGAATGCAATGAAGGTGCCTTGCTAGTAGAATACTAGAGCCAAAGGAGATCACTGTAACCACCCTTCACAGCTAGTCTTAAATTATACATCAGGAGCTGCTGCCTAGTCTCGAACAGCTAAAACCAGGCCTGGAGTGAGGATATTCCCAGCTATGGACCAGGTGAGAAGGATCCCACCCCAAGACAGGCACGCTCAAGGTGCAGACTTAGAAATGCAGAGTGAGACCATTGGCTGCAGGGAGGCCCTGCGCCAGAATGGTATGGTTGGCATGCCCCAGAAAACTGAAGAGGAGCTGAATAAGTATTAAGTGCTGGGACCTCACGTAGGTCAGATGGTAGTAACAAGTGTTGAGCAATGATTAATGAGCGGACCTGCATGTAGATCAGTAAGGCAGAGTAGCAATTTCTGGACCTGCACGTAGGTCAGAGAAGCAGCAAATATGAATAGCGGTGCAAGCCAGCCAGGCATTCAAGGAAGCCAATGAAAGGTGACAAATACTCTGAGAATTTTTGGTAGTGGAGGCAGGATTAGAACATAAAGTAAGTATGCCACATGGGGCCATGACTCCCCCAACACCTCCAAGTCGCCGCAAGAAAGTGATGGAAGGTGCCGAGATCCACATGCATATTTTAAAACTAGTTTACAGCTTTAGCAGTAGCTTACCTGACCTCCAGAGTATAATAGCAGTGTATAAAAAGAGCATCTGTATTGAATAACTATGAGTTGTAGGATTCAATGAACATAAATTGGAGGGATGCAATGCTCTGAAGCAACTATTGCCAGGCAGTGCAGTGAAACAACAGCAATGAGGTTTGTGGTATGAGTTGAGGAAGCAGGATTGAGCTGCATAGACTAGGGTTCAGAGTGAGTCTGAACCAGGTGAAAACAATTAGCTGCATAACATAGAGAGCAACTATGTGGTATGAGTTGAAACACACAGATAATGATTGCAGTTGCATTGCGAATTTGCAAGTAAATGGGAACTAGTAGCAGGAGCTCTGGAGTAGCAATGTACAAGGCGAAGCCCCCAAAAAGAAGGCAAAACAAGAGACACACAAACACAGAGGAACGTGGAACAAGCAATACAAAGAAGCATACAGCCAGAGGCAAAATATAAACCAAACGCAGTAGAACAGACAACAGAAGTCCAGCAGAAACAAGCAGAAGCCAAAATAGCAAGGTGGAGGGGGTAGGCCCCCACCAGCAGCAAAGGACAGACCAACAGAGCCTCCGGCAGCAAAGAAAAAGTGCTTGGGTGAGAGGCTCAGAGGAACTGCTTATATGGCACAGGAAGGGGGTGTGGTTGTCTGCTTGTCCACTGAACTACAAGCATAGCCTTCCAATTACATAAGACATCCTCTGCTGTAGTATTACAAATTGACATTGAGGTTGCCTTAAATAATACTTCAAAACAGTAAAAAAAATAAAGTACCACTATGGTAGTTCTTTACTAGTGTGGCACAATCATTTAGAACTAAGAAACTGTAAGAAAGTTGTTGTAACCAAGGGAGATGCCACTTTCTGGCCAGATAGGACTATAACTGAGATGAGAAAGGACAATCCAATAAGAAATGTTCTAAAGTTTCAATTTGGTTCTGGCATACTGGGAAAGGACAGAACCATTCTTCAGTAGCCTTATGCTTATTATTTCCCCGAACATTCAGTCTTCTATGTGCACATAACCACTGCAAGTCCCACATTTTCTGTGGGTTTCCTTTATTTACCAATACTTTAAGAACCAAAGGTAATTTAGATGAGGAACAGCTGGAATCCATGATTAGCTGATACAACTGTTTCCTGGAGTTATCTCTAATTATTTATTTCTGAATCTTCCACTTACATAGTTTTTGCAAAATGGGCTTGATATAGTCTGGTATACCCATGGTTTTCAATAGTTTAGGGTGATCAATATCCCATTGTAGCAAACAGGGTTGTATGACATTCCAAATCCAGTAAGTTGCTAAACTGGGAGTTCTGTTCGATGCTGCATTTACCATGTTGGATATAAACAAGGTATGGAAAAAAACTATAGGATTAACCATATTGAGACCACCTTTCCTCAGAGCTAAATATGTCACTTCTCTTTTAAAAGGGTTAATTCTGCTTCCCCATAAAAGCTGGAAAAAGATAATTGGGGCCCAATTTTGTAACGTGATGTGGTGGCACAGTGGACCTGCGGCAGGGTGTTTGATGCAAGTTGCAACTTGTGCCAAACATTGTAGCAAGAGCAATTTTTCTAAGGATCATGCCACAAACACCCACCACAAGTCCAGAAACTGGAACACAAGGAGTTAGACCACCATCTCCCTGGTCTACCCTTGGATCCAGAATCGTGGCACTTGTGACAACCCTTTGGTGCAGGTAGCCATAAAGTGGGGGAATTGTTGCAAATGCACCACCCCTTTGAAAATTGAACCGCTTTGTGTCTGAGGGGCTTTGGTGCATTTGCAACCCTCATTGAGTGGGATGCAGGGCTTGTCACCATCCCAGCATCCACTTTGTAAAATTAGGCCCATAATATTCAAATTTCTAAATTAATTAGTAAGGGAAAACAGTAGCAATGTATAAAAATGTAGGTATTAAATCTTTTTTGTTTAGTCATTTTTCAATTCTTCCACCTAGTTACTTTCAATTCCTTAGAGACCAATGCCTCTTCCCAATTTAGCTGTGCCATGTTTCCCTGGCCAAATTTAACCCCCAAGATTTTTATGGGATGTTCTGATATCATTATACCTTGTACATTGGGTACTGGAGCTGGGTCTGGCCAAAGCTGTAAACCCACACATTATCTAGGTTTAAAGATGACCCTGAGACCACTGTATACTTCTCAATTTCAGCTAGCAAGTGCATGACACTCAAGTCATTGTTAACTGTAGCATAAATCATCTGTATAGCCTATAATTTTTACAGTGTCTCCTGGCTGATTTCCTTTGATTCCTTGAACATCATTCCTCATAATTAGTTTCCTGATCAATGGATCTATGTCAAAGGTGTAAAATAAAGGGCTGAGAGGGCACCCCTGCTTAACTCCCTTCCTGATTGGCAGTGCCTGCCTTCCAAACTGGAAATAGGTGGAGCCTTAGTTGCTGTATCATATAGAAGTCTGATCCATTAAATAAAAGGGGGTGGGATTAAATAATGACTAAGGACAATGTGACAGGGTAGAATAGGACCCTGTCCCATTTGTTTTGAGAAAGTGTTTAAATGTAAGGATCTGTATTCTTTCCTTTTCTGTCTTTTCTCTTTGGTTGCACAACCAAATTTTCCTGTGAGACTTCGGACTTGATTAACCCAAACAGTCTCACAATCCTTTGCCTCTCACAGTCTTTCAGTTTTCTCTTGCTTTCTGTTTTCCTCCCTTGCATATCTTAGATCTAGTAATATACAAATTATGTGTAAATCAGTGTATGGAATGAAACTGATAATGGGATCACTTTTGTTTAGAAAATTGTGTTACTGTTGAAATGTATATATATATTTATAATTTGAGATAACTGTAAAAAGTTAGAGGTTACTTGAATGCAAATGTCTGAGCCTTTTTCAGTTGCTGTGGGGATCTCAGGAAGTTCTCAATGTTCTAGCAGCTCCTGAAATTTACAAAGAACAGGATTGTTTGCAAAGGATGGGGTTTTAAAAAGACGTAAAAACAGCTAAGCTAAGCTGAGCTGCTCAAGAGATTTTTTCTTTTACATGAAAGATTTTATTTTTGCTTCTGTACATAGTTATTCCGAACAGGTTTATTTTATTTTAAGTTACTGCTACAATAAATAAAGTTTTGGTGATTTTTACAACTGCTCCTTGGTGTTCTCTATGTTTCCTGACCTGTACTTTGATGACAGACCCTAAAAAGATACCCATGATGTATTTTGTCGAAGGCTTTACATTGATCTAAAGAAAGAAGATATTTCTTTATATTTTCTTTCCAGCAGTAAGTATAGCTATCTCTTATTATACCCAAATTTTGATATATGCTTCTTTCAGGGATAGTACACGTCTGGGCAGGGTGACTTAAATTGGAAGCCACCACTCTAAGCCTATTTTGTAAAACGATTGTGAGTATTTTAAAATCTGAATTGAGACTAACAGGTCTCCAGCTATGAATCAATATATGATCACCAGAATTATGTAAAAAAATTACTAAGCTTTTAGAAAACTAATCTGGAATATGGTTTACAGTGAAAAAAAATAAAAACTTTTAGATATACATATCGAAATAATATCAATAAAAGGTCTGTAAAACTCGTTAGGAAGTCTGTCTCTACCAGGAGAGATTCCTAATTTCAAGGTTTTTATCATGTGTAAAATTTCCTTGGAGGAGATGGGTTCATTAAGGTCATAAAGTTCAGAAGGATCTATGTGTGGGAGTTGGATGTCCTCTAAATAATTATCAATGTCCTGTTCCTCAATAGATTTTTTATTGATGGAACCTGTGTGAAGAAATCCAAATATTGTTCACAATGGTTTGAATACCTTTAGTAGTTGTGGTAACATGTTCAGTTATATCTTGCAATTTTGAGATTCTAGACATATTCTTTCTCTCTTTACAAGCCAAACAGGGGTCTGTATAGGGTTTTTTACTTGTCCCAAAACGCATTTCAGCTTGCAGTGAACTAGACCTGTCATATTGTACATCCCTCATGTTTTGTTTTAGTTTCATAATCTTCTCTGTTAAATCACAAGTGTGTAAATGAGTGTTGGACATAAGTCTATATAGCTGTGACTGAAGATTTAAATAAGTCAGAGACTGAGTATTAGATTTATGTTTACCATTGTCCTGGAACCACTTTGTAATGTCTAATTTGGTCTCTGCCCACCATAGGCCAAGATCATCATACAGTGACATCACTGAGACCCTAGCAGTAAAGACTGACATAATGTTTAATTTAACTACCACATCCTCTAATGTGCAAATGTCCAATTTCCACCAAGACCGAGGCAAAATTATCCCAGTATCTGTGGAAATAGTAGCTTTAACTAAGAGGTGATCAGAAAATTCAAATGTAAAAGCTGATGCTGTTAAAACTTGAAGCCCATTTGATATGAAAAAAATAATACATTTTGGAAGTTAACTCATTCTTAAGAAATGTACAGTACATTTAATAGTAGGAATAGCCATTTTAGAGACATCCTGTAATTCTGCAGTATAAATACATTTTTTATGGTGAAAGAATCACAATGTATCTTTTGTCCACATTCTTTCTTTACTTTAATTTCAAGAGTGTAGCTGAAGTCCCCCCCCTAAGTAAAGATTCTTGGCTGTTGCCAAGTAGGGTTGAAGTTCAGCTAGTAATTGTACCCTGTCAGCTTTCAGTTGTGGGGCGTATATATTTATAAACCTGCTGGGTTCCCCATTCCAAATACCATCAATAACTAGGACCCTGCTTGGAATAAGATCTATTAACTTTTGTAGTTTGAACCCTGGTCCTGCAAATAAAATTCCTAGGCTATCAGTTTTATCTAGGCCAAAGGACCAAAAAGAGGGTCCTCATTGCCATAGCCTCTGAGCTTGCTGATCCAATGACTAGTATTAAACCAAGTTTCTTGAACAAATATAATGTCCAGATGTTGATCATGTAACAGAGAGAACACTAGTTTTTCTCTACTGTTCAGCAAACGTGGACATTTATTGAGGCTATTGTAAAAATGACCATTATGAGATTATCATTTATTCCTCTTTTCTTTCTTTCCTTTTCTTCCCTGTTACTTGCTGTTCTTCTTCCTCTGGGATAGTAGAGCATAAGGAGGAAGTATCTGATCCTATTATTCCTGAGTCTGAGTTACCCAAGTACTGTGAAGAAAGGACTGAAAAAAGTTTGCTGGTTTCCATTTCTGCTTTGTTTGTACCTGCACCAAGGCATCTGGTACTTCTATGAGGGGTCTTCAACTCATGGGTAGAGAGCATATGGGAAGAAGACTGTTCCTCCATTGGCTGGGAGATTTTCAGTGCAGTAGCAGGTTCTGTAGGGGCATTATCTGAATAAGATGGAGTATCAGTAGTTACTGGGGATTGTTGGGTGACTTCCTGAAAGGAAATCTGCTCAGCATTGATGCTAGACACTGAATCTGGCTCCTTTCCTGCTATTTTTGTTGTACCAAAATCCTCCTGTTCTGGTCCTTGTTCTGCTCTTTGATCTGGTCATTGGTCATCCCTGCTCTGTTGAGCTTTCTTTGTGAGATCATCTGGATTTATATGTGCAGGTTGGTTGTGTGATGCCCATGGTCATTTGTGAAGCAAGTGCCCATATTCCTCACAAAGGTTGCATGTGCTGTGGTTCATACATTGTGAGCTGATAGAAACCGAATTCCCCACATAACATTGTACCACAGGATGTAGTTGACAGTGAGACAATCACTTCATTCAAAACTAGTCTAGACAAATTCATGGGAAGCAAAAAATTCGAATTTTACCCATAAATGTTGGGTGTAAGTTCAAAGTGGGCAAAGCCTGACGAACTCGTAACATACTATGAAACATATCCCACAACACAGCTTAATGTATACATTAGATAGGTGAGTTCTGGCTCCACACCTATACCAGGCTTTAGGCTGGCCTGGATCGAAACAGACCTCCCATGATCTTTCCCCAAATAAAAGCTATTTGGAAGGTGTGCTATTCCTTCCTCTTTACTGCAGAACTTCAATTTAAACTTCCACTTTCTGGTCCAGAAACATTCTGTATCTTTAATGGCTTCAGGTGCACTTAAAGCTTCACATCTGTTTTGGAGCAAGTGAAAGATGTCACTGACATGAACCCCCTCATTCTGAAACATGACAGTAATGAAACAGATTGCAGGTTTTGTGAGGGGGATAGCCAAAAAAGAAGACCACAAAGAAGAAAATGTCAACTGATTATATTTGTTTCAAAAATGTTCCAAAGAGTGAGGGGACCTAAAACTATTATTAAAGTTGTACTCTCCTGAGATATGGATGAGGGTATAAATTTCAGAGGCCATGAAACACATTGATTCTTTAATCAGCTTTTTACCCACATACAAGTGGTCCGGTCGAAGTTCCAAACCCGCTCACAGTTTATCGAAGCCTTACTGCATTTTGTCTGGGTGCAGGGTTTAACCTATCGAAAAGTTCTGAAAAGTGTGGACCTGACTAGTTGCTATCTCTGAAGGGGGGATTCAAACTGTGAATGGGTATTGTCACCAGTAGCACCACTCAAAGTAAGCGTATGTTGTGATATGCCTGCAGTACCTGCTAATGTAAAAATGGGGCCAGTTTTATTGAAAACTTCTTCAGACACCTTACTAGTTGAAGGCCTTTGTGATTGTGAAATGTCAGCAACTGAAACATTCATATCATCAATTACAGGCTGAGTGCTGATATTTGATGTCTGCTGTAACTCTGAAGCTGCTTGTGATACTGGTGCTTTGTCTGGTATAGTAGTCTGTGCAGTTTGCAAAACAGAATTGTTCAGGTTTGACTCACTGTTCTTGGGTGTGGATATCAGATCTCTATCCGGGTCTGGTATCCATTTGCTGTCTTGCTGTTGTTTCCATCCGGCTCCTTCCAACACTGCAGTTGGCATCCATTCTGTTTCTGAGACTGCAGACTCGGGTAATCTGAATGCTGTGTGCAGCTGTGCACTGGCAGATAGCGGTGCACTTTGATGTTGACAACTCAGACTCTGTTGAACCTCCCTCTCAATGTCATTCACACTTGCAGCAGATCTTAAAAAGGGATAGTCAGTACTTACATTTTCAAGCTTGGTAGAGATGTTTTGGACATTCATTTCATCTTTTTTATTCAACAATGCTTATTTCCTTCTGGCATACCACTCCTTGTCATCTGCCAGCATTTGAAGAATAGTCTGCCTCCCACCTGCCAGTGTCTTCTCCAGTTGTTCAGTCACAGTATCAATGTTTTCCTTGGTTGTTGCTGGAATCTCAGGTAAATCTGTAGAACTTTTGGCAATGTACTGTTCCACCTCCATAGACTCATTATCCAAAGCCTCTGCTATCCAAAGTTCCTCTTCATCCTCCATTCATGCACCAGCTGGGTCAGAGGAAGTCTCCCCAGCCTGCTGCATAGTGGCTTCCACTGCAGCCTCAGGATCCTCCATCTTGGATTTGGGGCCAACAGTGTCCCTTCCCAAGAGTATGGGCATTTTTATTAAGCAAATATAGACAGAAGAACACAAGTTACATTGATCATATGTACAAAACAAAAACAGTACAGTGCACTCACAGCATACAAACACCATAAAAGAAACAATAAGAAACTCCCCAAAATTCCAATGCTAACAATCCAAGTCCTGTTTTAAATTGAACCTATCTCTAATACAACAGTTTTCATTCAACGTCATTAGTAATGCTGACTCTTATAACTGTGGAGAAAAAAAAAAAAATAAAATAAAAACATTGTTTATACCAACTGAACTAGTATTAAATGCTGGCCCAGTTCTTGTGGCTGCCATTTCCCCCAGGTATTCCATAGTGCACTGCCTGAAGAAGGATCTTAGGGGTGGAGGAGTGGCCATTGTTTTTCAAGCCAGCCTTTGTTTCTCGGTGTTCCCAGTTGGTAGCACCCAATCATTTGAGTGCACTGCCATTTGTGGGGGTACAGGTGTAGGCTGCAGGATTCTCCTTATTTACTGCTCCCATGAGGTGGGGGGGAGACTTCTTGCAGGAGGTAGCAGACTTCATCATTGACCAGGCGTTGGAATCCCCCAGATGTTTAATTCTGAGGGACTTCAATGCGTGGATCGACGATGAATCCTTGCACTTCAGTTACGACCACCTCCAGTTGATGCGGTCTCTGGGCCTATCACAAGCAGTTGCTTCTGCTACCCACCAGCTTGGCCACACACTCAATCTGGTGTTCCATCTGGATCTTGACGTTTATAACCTCAGGATTGATCAGGTCATCTGGTCTGATCATTATACAAAGGAGTTCATGTTTGGGGCCCCCCTGAGTGTCTCTCCCCTGTGGAAATGGTCAGCTTTCACCATTTAATGGGCTTGGACCCAGTGGGACTGTTGGCAGTAGCTGATCTTTCTAGGGTTGACATGGCATGTGTGATCGGCACCAGAGAGGCAATTGCTACCTATAACAGGGTGGTTTCCGATGCTCTCGATGCTGTCCCACCAGTCCATTTATGACCCAGATCTTCACACATGAGGTCCCCTTGGTTTGATGGGGATCTCAGAGTGTTGAAGATCAGGGGTCAGAAGATGGTGCATCGCTGGTGGAAGACCCAGCTGGAGGCTGACAAGCTGGCCCTGCAGTGACCACTATGGTGAGTACCAGGGGGGCAATCTCCCATAAGAAGGCAGAATTCCTGTCCAGGGAGATTGCTGCTGGGAGGAACAGACCTTCTCAGCTGTTTCAAACTGTAGACAGGCTTTTACACCTGGCCTGTCTGCAGTTGAAAAAAGCTTTTTTAACCATTGTATGTGAAGAGTTTGCTCTGTTCTTCCCTGACAGAGTGTCGGCCATCTGGTTGGGGATTCTGCCAGTTAGGCTTTTGCCTAGCAGTGGTTGGGCTGGAGGAATAGAGGCTCTCCACCTATCTGGGAAGAGTTTAGGCCAGTTGAGGTGTCCAAAGTGACTTAGGTGATCGTAGAGCTGAAGCACACGTTTTGTGAACTGGACCCAGCCCCGACATGGTTCTTAATGGGATGTGTTGAGGTTTTCAGCCCGGTGTTCACCAGGATTGTTGGGTGCTCAATGGTGGAGGGGGTTCTCCTAGTTGCCTTGAAAGAGGCACTGGTTAGGCCCCTCTTGAAGAAATCTTCCCTTAACCCTGATATCCTGGTGAATTACCGTCCTGTCTCCAACCTGCCTTTTTTGAGCAAGGTTGTTAAGAAGTTGGTGGCTCAACAGCTTGAGAATCACCTGGTGTCCTTGGATATTTATGAGCCATTTCAGTCAGGTTTTCAGGCCAGACACAGCAGGGAAACAGCTATAGTGAGGGTGCATAATGATCTGCTCAGGGATAGAGATAGAGGAAACAGGTCAATTCCTGTACTCCTTGATCTCTCCTCGGCTTTTGACACTGGATCACGTTGTGTTATTGGATCGACTCTGTGAGTTTTGTGGACTCGCTGCTACTGTGATCAGGTGGTTTGAGTCCTATCTCTCAGACAGGATGCAGTGGGTGGTGATGGGGAATTTCTCCTCCTCCCCAATGCCTCTGTCTTGTGGAGTGTCACAGGGCTCAATCCTGTCACCAATGTTGTTCGCAGTATATATGCTGCCCCTTGGTGAGATCATTCAACAATACAGTGTGGAGTTTCACTGCTATGCGAATGATACCCAACTGTATTTGTCATTTGCTCCAAGAACATCAGGAGCTGTGGATGTTCTTAACATCTGCGTGGCTAAAATCAATAATTGGATGGCTTCCAGCTGGCTGAGACTCAACCCTGCTAAGACAGAGGTACTGGTGATTGAGCCAGGTCATGGGCATGATGAATTGCTTTCCAGGGCAGCTTCCAGTCTTGTGCTGGGATCTCCTCCATTGACAGTTTCCAGGAGGGTGCATAATCTGGGCATGATCCTTGACAACAGGATGACTTCTGAAGACCAGGTGTCGTCTGTTGTCATCTACGGAACATTGCCCGGATTAAGCCCCTTGTTCTGCCCAAGGACCTACCAATGCTGGTACATGCCTTTGTTTCCTCCAGACTTGACTACTGTAATGCTCTTTACTTCAGGGTCACAGGAGGAACCCTTCACAGGCTACAGCTAGTGCAGAATGTGGTGGCTTGGTTACTAACTGGCCTTTCTAGGCATAGTCATGTGACCCCTGCCCTGCGTGCTCTGCATTGGCTGCCAGTCAGGTGGAGGGTCCTTTTCAAGTTGGGGCTTCTCACCTATAAGGCCCTAAATGGACTGGGCCCTGGCTATCTGTCTGAGCTCCTAACGCCAGTGATCTCTGCCCACTCCCCTCCGTGCCTTTTAGAGGGGCCTCCTGGTGGTCCCCAGGGTATGGCTCAAGACTTCTGGGGATCATGCTTTCAGTATCTCTGGGCCATCCCTGTGGAACACTTTACCATCTGCAGCCCTGGAGGCCCCCTTGGTGGAGGCTTTTAAGCAGAGGCTGAAGGCACACCTTTTTGGCCTGGGGTTTAATGAATCCTGAATTTTATTATGTTGCCTGGTCCTAATTAATTCATTTTTACATGTTTTAATGTGCTAACTGTATTTATGTTTATGTTTTTAATGTTTATTTTATTGTTCTGTGAGGCACCCAGAGCCCCCGGGATTAGGCACCATACAAATAAATTTGCCTTGCCTTGCCTAAATGGGCTACTCCCCAGCTCTGCTGACAATTCTGCTCTGCTAGGTTTGCCTTGTCATACTTACATAATGTACACATTTCTTTTTCAGTCTGTAAAACTACAGCCAAAGGGGTTGTCTCAGTTTGTTGCAAGACATACTCACATCTATTCTGCCAAAAAATAAATTTGATAAAGTAAAAATCAGTCTCAAAGTACCTTCTATAGCTTCAAAAAAATCTTGAATAACCTGTCACAACATTTTGATAAGCGATCTTTCCCCACTGCCCATTTTTACTACTGTGGGCGGACCCTACAGGAGTATTGCATGTATTAAAGGAGTGATGTCATGTTTTCTGTCCGTGGAACTGACTGAAGGTGTAAATAGTCTCCTCTGCCTTACCCTCCTCCAAGAAATGTTTTCCGACCTCAAATAAATACACTTTTATGTTAGTCAATGGTTGCAGGGTACTATTTTCTTTCTTCAATGGGTGGTATAAGAACTGGAACCTGAGTAGTGGGAGGCAGCATTGTTTTTTGGGGGGGAAGTAAGGTCCACTCCACCTCCACCCAAGAAGCTCCAAAAGGTCCATCCCACCTTTTTTTTTTATTCATGTGGGAGGGGCATGAGGTGGATCTATCATCCTGAAAGAAGACTCACATGTTTGGGATGTGGACCAAGGAACAAAAGTTTGTGGAGTCCCTGCATTTTGTTAAGGACTAGAACAGAATATACTTAAAATGCCTTCAAACTGACTTAAAAACCCTTGGAACAAATGATTATCAAAGTCACCTGGTGTCTCAAAAGGAAAGACTAAGAAGTATCTAAAAACTAAGGACAATAGACAGCTTTCAGGTATTTCTTAAACATTTATATACTAAAAACAAAGTTGAGCTTTTGGGATTAACAGTATTTGTTTACCATATTTTATATATATATATATATAGTTTGTCTTTTAGTAGTATCAAAATCTTGAAAGCATTGGTGTTACTAATGCATTTAGAAATACATTTTTTTTAATTGTCTTTACAGATAACCTTGAAAGCATTGGTGTTACTAATGCATTTAGAAATACATTTGTTTAGTTGTCTTTACAGATAAATCATGCGTGTTCATGTGAGGGCACAGTTTTGGGGGGATGGGGTTCAAATTATTTTAATCATGGGAACAGTGTTTGGTAAACAGTCTGTGATGAAGTGTATCTTTCTTTTTAAGTTTGAGAAGTGGAGTTGACTTGCACAAATGGATAGTACAGACATCTATTAGAAGTAGAATGGGTTAAACACTTTCTGGAACTTTCTGCATAACAAGTTCCCCATGGCACCTCACAGCATTTGACACTACCATCCTAAGAGCAGTCAGTGTGTTACTTTACAGGACATTGCATAGCAAGAGACCTAGCCTTCCCTTTTTCCAACTAATATACCAACTTCATTCTCAGGCAGACAGTTCTGGGCTACCATTTATATTCTACTGAATCTTCTTAAAGGAAAACTGAATGTTAAAATCAGGAATATATGTATTACTACCCGTTTTCAGTTCTCACTTCAGTCCATTGTTTTGTTTTTCCCTAGGCTGTTAGAGGAGTTTTTCTAATTTCCCCTTGGTGTTTTATGACATCTGGGGCTGTCATTCAAGTTTGTTTTATTGCATCTTCTCCGAGTTAGTCATCACAGCGTACCCTTTGGTTTGATGTCTAATAGCACCTACAGCAGGCCAGTGTCTTGTCACAGTGTCTTGCTTAGCCACAGCAGAGAAAAAACACTGCAGCCAGGATTCACAGTGCTATACAATATACTATAGAAAGTTACATGTTTAAACACATACACACACACCCCAAGCAGAACACAGCTAGATAAGGTACCAGTATTTAGGAAACTTGTCATACTTACCCAGAGTCCAGAAATGTGAATCCTGGCTGTGACTATAGGTGTTTACAACTGAATGATAATAACCACATTTGCTTCACTTACAAATAGGTAGGCATTTGTGTCTAATTTCCATTTGACTTACTGTAGGTTACACATAGAATCTGAAAAATTCATAACATGCTGTATTGTGATTTAATGAACTGATAAATGGGGATTTTTGTTTCTTTTACACATTCATTTTTCCTGACCATGGATATACTAAAACAAAAATTTCTCAACAAAATGTTTTTAAATAAAGAGTTTAACTCACAGCATCAGAAGAAGCATTTTGGCATTAAAAGCTTAGTGGTGTGGATGTAGAGGCACCAGTATTTAAGCATGACTTTGGTAGAGGATCAATTGTGACTGGGGGGTGAGGGAGGGAGTGAGACTTGATATTTGTAGCATAATGGTTTTCTGAAACTTCAACCTTCAATGGGTTAGACTTTGCAGCCATCTGTACCATATATCACTAAGCCATATGCAGTGTGATATGGGTAAAACCCAGATCACCAGACCAGGACCAGTGCTGTAAAATCTGCACTGGGCACAACTGGTGCAAATATTGCTGATCCAGTGGATCAAATAAATACGTGCAAATAAATAAAAAAATACTCGGCTTCACCTCGTGCTTCAACCCACCCCAGGAGTGATGTTATTACATGGTAACACACACCCTGTCATGCCCATTGCTTAAATATGCCCTTTCTCAATGTACTATACTTTGATTCAGTTAATGTATGCAACAGCCTTCATGTGAACACTCTGGGCTTCTCTTTGACTCCTGATGTCTATTTGCTTTAGCTATTGTATATTGTTTGAACTGCTTTGGTCTTCTTGATGCGGTGCCTGTGTGCCTAAGCTATGTAATCTGTTTATCTACTGCTACCCATGTATCTCCAGTGACTGCGACCCAACATCCTGTTTGCCTTGCTTATAGCTCAATTACAATATGCTGTCATTTTTAGGCTTTCTGATGTCATGATCACTATGTTCATTTTCTCAATTGTAATTTCCAGCACCAATCACCCCACTCCCATTTCATATTCAACTATGGGGTTACTCTTCCAAATGTGCATCATTTTAAATATTTTAGCATTGAAGTCCAGCTCTCAGATCTTTGACCAGCTCTCCAACCAGCCAAGATCTTCCTGCATGCATTTATTCCCTTCTTACATGTCAGTCCTTGCACAGATCTTTGTGTTATCTGCATAGAGGCAGATCTTGTCCTTGTTGACTTCTGGTATGTCACAAATTAATACATTGACATGGACCAGACCCAGCAGCAACCCCATGGTGCTCTGCTTTCTACTTCCCTTACCTCTCAAAACATCCTATAACTACAGAGGGCTCTGCTTATAAGGGACATGTTTGTCATCCACTGTCTTGTCTGTTATATTGTATGTTGTAGATGGCATCCATTTAATTGAAATATGCATTTATATTGAGACACATAGTTGCAGACTTCCCATATAGCATATAGCATATAACGTATACTCTGTATGATTTGCTGGGTTATTTGGATACTGCTGTACATACTTTGCTGCAGGGGTATCAGTTGAAAGCTTTATGCTTTGTTCCTTGTGAAATTTGTGATTATTTCAGTGCTTTATGGTGCAGAGGAGAGGATGGTTGTGGTGTCTGCTGCGTTGTAGTTTTCGGTTGTTTGAGGGTTTGGTGATATCTTGTTTCTTTCTGTTGAGGAGGGGTGGGTAAGATGTGCTGAATTTAGTAGGTAAATGGTTCTTTAGTCACTGTGCCTGTTAAAAAATATTGAAGGTTCCTTAAATAAAAGTGTTGTCTGTTGCTTACTGAGTAATGAAGTCTTGGATATGGGTTTGTTTTGCTTTTTTCTTAGTATACCACTCTCACATCATTTTTTTCATGTTTTCCTAGTTTGGGATGATCTCATGGTGCTCAGCTGCTATTCACAAGTCAGCAATGCCTAAAAGACATCTGCATGGGTGATGTGGGGGCGTAGTTCTTGTCTTCATCTGCATCGGTGGTGCCTTCAGGAGCCTCCTCACATTTAATGTCTGGCCAGTGCTTCTGCAATATTGTCAACCCCTGGTTACTCCTTGTTCATTCCTATATGGCACTAGGCATAACATTTCTCAGAGATCAAGATCTCAGGGAGGTCATCTTGTGTGTTGCTCATTTCTGGCACTTCTAATTGTGCTGTGATGCCTTTGTTTGGATCAAAGGGTACAAATCCTTCATTTCTAAAACAATAAGAAATTGGTCTCAGTGGAGACATTGTCCCAGGTAGTTTTCATGACCTGTAAAGTGTCCAACAGGTTAATCTGTTTCAAACAAGCAGCAGCTGTTAAATGCTGTGTCTGCAGGCTGCTGAATTCTTGTCCACATTGAGCACATATAATGTCACTTAAATGTATAAATTAACTCCTGGTACAGGGGTTGAATTATTCAGATGGTGTTTACATGGAAGAAAACAAGCTTGACATTTTACAACCTCTCTGCGGTGGGATGCCCAATAAAGCTGTCAAGCAGCAGGGCTACTTTTCTGCCTTTTTCTGTCCCACCTATGAACCTACTCCATGAAAATGTCCCAATTCATCCATGATGCTCAGTTTTTGCTGTAGATTATTGGGAGGTTCTGAATAGCATGGAAACACCAGGGCTATGCTGATTTGCCAACAATGAGTAAGTCTAGTTTCCTCCTCTCTGGTCATGTTGCAACAGCAGAGGACAAATATTCTCACTTGGTCTTTTTCAACCCCATGGGATTCTCACTTTTAAATGAAAGTGTTCTATACTCCACACACTGGTAAAATAAACTGGTTTCATCACAATTAAAAATGTCAACTGGCTCATAGCCCCATAACATATCAGACAGCACTTCAATAAGCCATTGATAAGCACCAAACATATTGACATTTAGCTTTTCCATGTGCAAGCTTAAAGCTAACATTGTTGTACTGTTTCCCTGCTGCAACCATCCTTCAGAGGGGTTAAAATCTTGTTTTCCCATGGCTGTAGTAAGCTGGCATGCCTTACCCATCAGCAGTGGGCCACTCAACATAGCCTCCCTCCCCGGGGCATTTACAAACCACCTAAGCAGTGTCCTCCACATTAATGTCCTTTCTTTTCTGCTTGCATTTGCATGAAGTGTTTTAATTTGAAAACCATTGCTAAGATAAGTCCTTCCTGGTATTGAGCTGGTTGCTAATGGTGGACTTGGCAAGGGGAAAATGGACCACTAGACTGCATAAACTCATATGCGAAAGAGAGTCAACAGCAGCTAAAATGTCTATTTGTTGATTTAGTGTGAGAGCAGTGTGTTTGCTGGCCATACTAAAAGCACACCAGACAGACAACGAGGAGAAATGCAGTGTAACACTTGTGATCAGCAGTAACATAAGTAATATACAGAAGCAAGAAGTACAAAATTAGACATACAGGGCTCAATAACTAGTCAGCAATTAGCACCTGTGAAACAGCAGTTAACATCTCATCTCAGTTACTGCCCCCCCCCCCAGCAGGCATCTGATATTAATGGCGGCTATGGTCTGTTTTAAAAGATCTAATTTACATGCTGAGTATAGGAATGGGTTTTTGGTAAGGTAATTTCCTCTGCTATATGCTGCTATCTGGTATATAAGTGTCCACTATAAGTGGTGCCTACTATACTACCCTTTGAGTGCTTCCCCTCAGTCAGTTCTCCACCCAAGTTACAATTTTCCCCTACCCTTAAGTCAATTACCTTTTTTACCAACCTCTTGTGTAATACTGAGTCAAAGTCCTTGCAGAAACCCTAGTATAGTACATCTGCTGTCTATCCCCTATCTGCTGCCCTGATTACTTCAACTGATGAAATTGGCCACATTTGTCTGGCAAGACCTTCCTCTTATGAACCCAATGTTGTCTGGGGTTCTGTAGCCCATTTCCCTCCAGGAAGTCAACTAGTTCTTCCTGTAGAAAAGTCCTCATAATTCTTCCCATTATGAGCATCAAGCTGACTGTTCCTTCTTACTGCTCTTGTGTAGAGGGACCATCCCTTGCAGAAATAATTAAATGAAACTTTTTCATGCTGTGCACATAAAACTACTCATGTGATATGCATGTTGCAAGCATGATTTAAATTTTAAATTGGAACTGAATGCATGCATGTGACATGTGTGCAGCAAGCAAGTATGGAAAGCATGCTTTTTATGTTAAATTAGAACAGACTGCATGCTTCTGGCATGTGTGCAAAAAGCAAGGGTCACTGATAACTGCACACAAAGGATCACACCGTATAGAAGCGGGGTTAATGAGATTCAGAATCCAGGTCTGCAGGTCCTCAGGCCTCCTGGTTTGTAATTCAGTGCCTTTAACCACTAAGCTATACTGTCTGCATACATATGGCTCACTTGTACTTCAATACAAATCTGCATACATCTGCACAAATGTGACAAGCTTATAGCCACTGTTATATTTTTAGGTTTCTTGTCCTCCCTCATCTCAGTTGCACAGCTAAACTGTACCACACGTACAAATGGAAACACTTGTGGTTCTTCCCACCTCCAATACACACACTTACCCACAAAACTACTTAATTACTTCTGTCTGGCCTGTACTGCTACTATTTTCTCTCCATAATTTTGAATGATTCCACTCAAACAGACTTTAAGGGGCAAACACAAAAGTAGCAATACCTTGATACCCCCCCACATGGCGCGTCCCCCCCATGCACACACACTCTAGCAGGTGCAGCCATTATGCTACAACAACCAACCAAGTATAGATATAAGTCGAGAGTCTCTTACCTGAGTACTAGAGAACCAGTGGAGGCCATGTGCTAATTAGCGCATAGCCGACAAGCTCTGGGATGTCTGGAACATCTCGAAATGGTAAAACTTATTTGTTGTGACTGAAAAGTGATGTGCAAATTAGGAAAAATTCAAATGTATAAGGTTTATCTGTCTATACCCCGATGCAGTGCATCACATTTGGGCTTACACCTGCCCAGTTACTAACCAATTTTTTTTCCCTGGCTGAAGTTCTCCCTCCCCCACAAAAAGAGTCCAGGTTTCTCTCCCTGTTTCCATTCCATTCAATACCCTTCTCATATGGGTCATAAAGCCACCCAAAGGTGCAGAAACCTGAAAAACACATCACTATTTCAGTCCTTCCTCCTTCCTCAATCCCCCTGTAAAAACATTATTTACTTTTACTTACCCGGCCATCTGGCCAGAACCTGCGGACTGGCCCAATTTGCCACCAGCCCAGTTTTCAACCATTCCTCCTCCATCCTTCTACCAGAAGCTGGATGCCAGAACTGACCATCCCAGGTCCCCAACATGGTCCGCAACCAAGTCACCTCACCATTCAAGCCCACCAACCTGTTTTGCTTGCTTCTTGCTTGACTGCTGCTGTGGCTGCTGCTGCACTGCACTGATCAAGGCCTATGAAGGCCACCCACACTTCTGTTACCACTACTACTAGGCCTAACTTGCTACCATGAGGCAGCTGTGCTGTTTTTTTTCTTTTGTGAGGTGAGCCTAACAGAGTAAGTAGGTAGCCTAGTCTCAAGTTAGCTTCTAGCTCACCCCCTACCCCTTCAGCCACTAGGGAAGATGGAGACTCACTAAGAGTAGATCAACAAAAATATGCCACCACAACATTGCTATTGAAAGTTCAGTGCTCACCGACATCTCCAAGCTGTAGTGTGCAGCCTGTATACTCTGTGGCTAGAGAGACAGTGTTACACTCTCATGATGAGTCATGCACTCTTGCTTGGCTGGAGCTCCTCTGTCACCTGTGATGGTGCTGCTGCTAATAGGTGGAGAGAGTGGACAACACAATACAGATACAGTTGAGTCAGGAGTGCACCTGCAGCATGAGTGCACACAGGCCAGGGGGCACTTATTGTGCAAAAGATTAAATCCAAATTTAATGCCATTATTGCTACACCATAAGAACAGCCAAGGCACAAATGTGTGTGTGGGGGGGTGCAACTGCCCCCTCTACCCTAACTAAATGGCACCCTTACTTTATCGTAGAAATTCATTCTTAGGTGCTAATATCAGTACAATTAAATACAATGGTTTCCACTGTATTCTGAGGTACTGTATCTTCATGTTTCAGGATGTGTCCTGATCATCGTGAGGGTTAGTGTCCCTCATTTTTCCTAATTTTGAGTGTCCATGTCCCTCATTTCAGTGACAAAATGAGAGGTATGGTGCATGCTTCCAAGGCTCTACTCAGCACAACGGGTGCTGAGCATGGCCATAGTGTATATGCTCAAGACAGATTACAAAGGGAAAGTAAGTAAACTGAAACAATCATGGGGAAACACATTTGTAGCACTAAATATGCATGAGGGGATTTGCTTGACCAAAGACAAAAAGGTAAGTTTTCACAACCCAGAGGCCCCTCTTTGCACATCTGGAATGGGGGATGTTGGATGACTATATCCTAGGCATTTAGTGTAGTAAGCAAACAGTACTTTACAAATGATTGACAATTTAATCACACAAATCAAAAGCCATTAAACTACTTGCAAAACGATCCAAATTAATGAGTTTACCTAATTTTAATGGAAATCAATGTAAATGTTTTGTAATGGCTCTAATTACAAGCAGTAGTATCAGAACTAGAAAATGTGTTTTTTAGATGAGATTTGCACCAGCTTAGCTGCTGCACACATGGCAGGCGTGTAACATGTGAACCTGATGTGATTTTTAAATGCTGTTCAAACCAGCTTAACTGCTGCACTCATGTCAAGCATGCAATACACAAACCTGATGTGATTTTTAGAAGATGTTTGCACCAACTTACCTGCTGCACACATGTCAAGCTTGCAGTATGCAGACCTGATGTGTGTTTTAGACCTGGTTCGCTTAGGTTCACTTTGTGTATGCAAACCAAATGCAAACATTGCACAATTAAGCATGTGGCATGCATTCTCCTTGTACACAGCACACTTATACTTCTGTTAGGGATGTCCTCCACTCCCTAGGTACAACCTCCCTGGCCAGTGAGCAGTTGCATATGTCTGCAGTGGCCCTGCTAACACTTCTGCTACCTCCTTCAGCATCCTTGGGTTTAAGCTGTTAGGTCTTGTAGATTTAGTTGTTTTCAATCCTGTAAGCTTTTCCAACACCCTTTTCTTTGTTATTTTTGACAATACTACTTGAGTTCTTGATCTCGTCCATTCCCCTGTAACTCAACGTTTTGGTGGTGGCCCATCTTTCACCCAAGTAAATATGGAACAAAAATATTTGTTCATTTTCTCTGCTTCCCTTTGTACCCTCCTCACATCCTTCCTCACTCTGCAGCTTCACAATACTCCCTTTGACCTTACACTTCTCTCAGATGTACCTGAAGAATGCCTTTCCCCCTTGCTGCACTCCTTCTGCCAGCCAGAGTTCTGTCTCTTCCTTGGCATCCCTCACCATCCTGTTTGCTTCCTTTGTTGCCTCCAGGTTCTTCTCCCTATCCTCCTCCTGTTGTTTTCACTTATACTTTAAGAACGCTCTCCTTTTGGCTCTTACCACCATCATTACTTTGAAAATGAACCACATTGGAACCCTTGACCCTTTTTCCTTTGACACCTTTATAACTGAGCTTCATGCATGTCTGTCATTGCTTTTTTAAATTATCCCAATTTTTCCTCTGCACAGCCACCTGCTGTATACACCTTGTACTTTTTTCCAGCTGTTCCCTCATTTTACTGATGTAGACTTTTTTTAAAGTTCCATACCTTTACTACAGTATGTTTGACCCATTAGTGGTCCCTATCTGGACTTCCAGCACCACTGTTCTGTGGTCATTAGAACAAAGTGATTTCAGGGCTGCAAAATTTTGGATCATTTTCTGCTGATGAACACCAGATCCAACACAGTCTCTTTATCTTTTCAGGCCCTACACTTGCTGAACTAGGAATATCTTTTGGCATGCATTCACCAGGTACTGATTCCTAGCAAAAAACACAGAAGACAGCACACTCACCATTCACACAGTAAGACTAAGTCCCAAATCAGTTTCTTCAATTCATGAATTCATAGATTATTTCACAGCCATTATGAAAATAACACAGGCAAAAGAATGACAGTGCAGACACATTGATGCCCTGAAGTGCAGGGTGAAACATAAGCAAGACAGTGTCTCTACACTGTCATTCTTTTGCCTGTGTTATTTTCATAATAGCTGTGGAATAAACAATGAATTCATGAACTGAAGAATCTGGTTTGGGACTCAGTCTTACTGTACAAATGGTGTGTGTGCTCTCTTCTGTGTTTTGAACTTGCAAACTTGAACAGCCTGTGCAGCACCACCATCCCAGTGCTCAGCCCTCTACACTCTATTGATTCCTAGTACTTGCCACAATTGGCACTTTTCAATCCATGTCCAACATATTAAATTCCTCTGCTACAATCACCTCCCCTAAACTGGCCTCCATCCTAAGCATCTCTCCCAGTTTCTTGTCTGTCCCTCAGTCTTGACCTGGTGGTCTGCAGATCACCCAAATACTGATTTGTTTCTCATTCCCTGTTGCTGCTAGTACCCAAAGGGTTTTTAGTTTAGAGTACCTGACTCCCTTAGGCTGTCAGCTATAGTTGCTCCTATCCCCTCTTTTACATACAGTGCTTCTACCCCTCCCCTGTGCTTTTATCTTTCCTTCCTGGAGTAGTGAGTGCCCTGGTATGGTCACATTCCATTCATGGCTTGAGGTTGCCCAAGTCTCTGTGACAGCCACCAGGTTGAGGCTCCCTTCTGCCACCATTTCCTGAAGTTACAGCATTTTTTTGTCAAGATTCCACGCATTGCCACCCAACATTTTCCAGCATCTATTTAATTTCCCTCACTGTGGGTATATTTGATTCTGTTGTATTGGTCGATAAGGGAGCTGGCAAGATCCCCCTTGTTTATGACATCTTGCCACTCTGGTTCCCACCTCACTACTTTAAACTAGCTATACATTGTGCCTTTCTTTATCTCAGTACCCTTCTGCCCTCCTCCTTGGGATGCAAGTCATCCCTTTTGAACAGCTCCAACCCTACCAGGTCAGGGCCCATTTTCCGAGTATCCAAAATCCTTCCTCCATGCACCAACCCTTTAGCCATGCATTGAATTTGAACACATGGAGTTGTTCCCTCTGATTCAGGCATGGCCATGATAGCACCTTCAAGAAGGCTAGTGGTCCTGCTCTCTCCTATGCTACCTGCCCCAGAACAGGAAAGTCAGACTTCATGTGTTCTATGCTCTACCTACTTAGATCTTTTATGCCCACATGTACAACAAGATTTGCTCTTCCTTCCCCCTCTATGGTGAGTTCTGCAACCTTGGCTATGTGCCTTTCTGCTATTGCTTCAGGGAAACAGCAGACCACTTCTTTACCACCGAGCATGAATGCTAGATCCCTTCCTGTACCCATTACAATTAAATGCTCCACCATAAGTGTCTTTCTAATGCCCCTTTGGGGCTCTGCCTACCTCCTGGCATGCTCTACAGCAGAGTCTGCCTTCTAGATGTGCTGATGACCTCTTCTATTGTGTGGGGGGATGATTCCAGTACCTTTTCTTACAATAGAGTGAACTCATTTCTAGTTCACAGCCTTGATTCTTCAGGCTTGGATATTTCTCCCCCTTCTTCTCTTCTTCCCCTTCACTACTGTTGAACCCACATCTTTGGCCTGTGTTGGTTTTGTAGGTGGTTGTGGCAGTTGTGCCCTATGGGGCCAAGATGTTGCAGCTCTCAGGTGGCATATTTCAGCCCTTTCAGCTTCTACTTTTGCTCTTATTGGCTGGAACCTTCTGCAGCTGAGACAGTGACCAACCTCCCAAAGCACCCTCTGGTTCACTATCACACTCCTGCACTCACTCCACATCCCACCATCATGTCCATGCTCCATCATGGTTTGTTTTTACTGAATGTAGCTGTGATATTAAATTAGGGAGTTACTTCTACTCTCTCAGAACTCAGCCTCTATACATTTTTTTATTCACACTCTTTTCTAGTATGCTACCCCATACAGGGTATCCCTAGAGCATCCTACTCAGCCTGCATTACTCAATTGCAATTAGTACTATAAGGCCACCCCAGATGAAGAGTCTCTAGGATCTCTTCACACACCTGCCGTGCCAATTTTAATTGCACTATGCAGTACCTGCACCACCTTCTGGAGTTCACTTCCATCCTGCAGACACTCCTTAGTATAGCGCAGTGGGTTAAGGCTCTGAGCTGCAGATCTGAAGACCTGAGTTTGAATCCCACAGCCACCTAAGTGCATACTGTGTGATCCTGAGCAAGTCACATAACCTCCTTGTGCTCCCAGGTTGCATTTGCAAACAAGCTTCGGCTTAGTGTGCTACTCCTGGTTAAACAATGTTCCCTTTCCCTTTCCCTCTTGGATGCTACATTTCTACTCTGTGATGTATAGTTGGACACCACACAATAGGACACTGGCAGGCATGGGGCTTAAAGAGCTACTGATGCCTCAGAGAAAACTTTGAAAAACATAATAATTAGATAAAATTCTGCTTGCATTTCATATATCTTCTAAATTTCTCCTACCATTGTGTATTACTGAGGAAATCTGCATGACTACATGATCTTTATCCCTTAGAGTTACTTTAAAGTTCATCTGCCTCTATAGAAAATACAAGATCACACATGCCCTCACAATGCAAAGCATCATGGGCTGCATATGCAAATCACCACAGAATGTTATGCTGGTCCAACTTTAAGCAAAATTGCATGGTGCCGAGAGGCCTCTCACACAGTATGCAAAGGGTGCTTACAGAAGACATAGACACATGTTTCCGTCGTACCAGGACTCATCAGTATGCCTTGTCTGCTTGACACCCCAGTGGACTGGACCAGCTACCCTAAGACAAGCGTGTCTTGGATATGTTATGGTGAACCCATTAAAATAAAAAACTGTTTAAAAGACAAAGAACCTCTGTGTGCCTCTATAGCTTACCCCTACCTCAAGTCCTAATCCTCTGTTGTGACATCACAATCTGTTGCCATGGGAGTAATTGTGATGTCACAAACAGTGCATTATGATCTGAGGTAGGGAGATGCAATAGGAACAGATGAACTCTTCAGGAGCAAAAATTCTGTTTTCATGCAAACTTCAGTAAAAGATAACAGGGAGGAGGAAATGTAAAACTAATTTGAAATATAAGCTGAACAGTGTCTAAATATGTTTTGTTAAAGTTCTCCTGAAGGTGTCAGCTGCTTTTTAAATCCCCTGTCTCCTCTAAGCCTGCTCGAGCTACTCCCACAATCAGACACCTGTTTCAAAGATTGTAAATAACCACTCAACCAACAAGAGACTGTAAATATTCTCCAAGCTAGGTCACCTCCCCAACTAATAAAAGTTGCAGAAATTTAAAGAACATCCCCAAAGAACTGGACCAAAAACACTTACTTCTGCCTATTCACTCACACAGACCATTTAGCTAGGAAATTAAATAAATTACCTTTACTGCTTTAGATTTTCTGGTCTGTTCTCCCTTCCTGTCAGCTCTCCCAGACAAGGCCCACAGCTAACTCCTTTAGACCTGTGTCTCTAGGGCAAGAGGGCTTATCAGCCACAAACAATCTTGATTACCTAGGATGCCTTCTGGAAAAAGTACAACAAGCAGCAAAGGATTAGGAGGAGTATAGGAGGCTTTGTCCTTTCTCAGGAATCAAACTGACTTTCCTTTGGGAAAAGGACTGTAACATGTGGATTGAACAGGCTATGCAAATGGTGCAAGACTTGCAGTGCTCTGACACCAGGAAGAGGTCTTGGATGGGAGCATGCCTGAGAGGACCTACCCTGGATCCTGTGTTAACCCTCAAGGCCACCAACTTAAATGGGACTGCCCAGAATTACCTTGCAACTCTGGAAGGAACACTTAGACATGTGGAGAAGCCTGGAACCTTCCTCACAATGTTGTCCCTGACAAAGCAGCATGAAGGCAAGCAATGTTATTATTTCCTGATAAGACTGGAACAAAGCTGTGCAGCAGGCCTACTAGTAAGGAAGTCTGACTACTGAGGCTATAGACTTTGCATATGTGACACAAGGGCTGGAAGTATAGCCTAGATGCTAGAGTAATGGGCTGTGAATCAGCTTGATAACTCCAGCAGAGCTGGTTTGATTCCCATAGCCTCCACTTGAATACTGTGTGACTCTGAGCAAGTCAATTAACCTCCCCAGTGCTCCCAGGTCACCCCTGGAAACAGGCACTTGTGCCTAGTGAGCCTTACCTAGTTACCAAAGACTAAAATAAAAAAATAAAATAAAAATAAAATGTTAGAGGGTGCTGTGTATTCAGATAAGATTTTAATGAACACATTCCTGAGAGATCAAACGGTCAAGCCACCACCACTCCATAAAATGCTCATGGGAGAAGTGAGAGACAGGGACACTGGTTTACTGGGATTGAGAAAGGGCATATTCCATTTTGCACATTGTAAAAAACGGTATTATCACCGGTGTCTGCTAAGCCAAAATCCGTTTTTACCGGTATTTGGTTCTGTGTACTTTACTTAGCAATTTTTAACTCTGCTAACATGCATTTTAGCAATTTTGACCTCCACTATTGCACATCCTTCCATCCTTGTACCAATTGAAAGTTATTTTGAGTACATGTGATGGCAGCAGCAACACTACAGTCCTCATCCCTAAGGTGTGATGGAAGCAGCACTACAGCCCCATCCCTCAGGTGCGATGGCAGCACCAACAGTACTACAGCCCCCATCCCTCTGGTGTGATGGCAGCGGCAACAGCACTACAACCTCCCTCCCTCAGGTGTGACAGAAGCAGCAGCACTGCCACCCCATCCCTTAGGGTGTGATGGCAGCAGTACTATTCCCCATCCACCAATGGTGATGGCAGAAGCACTATAGCCTCCACCCCTTCAGTGTGATGGCAGTAGCAACAATGCAGTCCACATCCCTCTGGGGTGATGGCAGTAGTGGCACTATGATCCCCCTTTCTTCAACACCCACACCACATACACAAGTTACAAATGACTTGATCTCTTTGCCTTATTAGAACTCAGGTGTGAATTAATCTGAACCATCACTGCTAAGGTGGACTACCTTGGTTCTTTCCTATCTCTAATTTAACTGCCTGAATTGGTTTCTGCCTGTGACACCGCTGACCAGGGTTAGGAAACAGACTTGGGTGTTGGGGCCAGGTGGTGGGTGAAGGCTTGAGTATTCAATGACCACTCACCTTCTCCTGGGAGGAGGGTGGGTTCATGTTTCCAGCATTTGCTTGCCCCTGGTGGAGGCCAGAGGCACGACAACACATTGGCCTTCACTGCGGGAGGGAGCGTGACAGACATTGGCTTGTGCCTTGACATCATGTGTCTTGTCACGCTTCGGAGAAAATGGGAAAACACCCACTGGCCAACTGAAGGATGACTGCTGATTCCTCCATAAGCCCAAAGCCCCAGACATGTATCCGTTCTGAGCCCTGCCATGCCCAGAATGCACAGGAAGCTCTTTGGGGCAATTCTCCTCCCCTGGTAGCCTCCCACAGGAGTAGGGTCCCACTCAATGAAGGGTTACTTTGGGTTACCTGGTAACACAGCAGTAAGGGGCAGTGGATGGTGGTCAGGACTCAGCAGCAGTGGTAGGAGGCCTTGGCAGGCTTGAAGGAGTGGATGGCCAGGGGGTAGGAGGAGCAAAAAAAAAAAAAAAAACGGTTTGAATTTGCTTCTTTGAAATAAAGCGTCTTCACCTAAAAAATCCACAAGTGATTAGTGGAGGACCTTCAAATGGATTCATGCATCTCCACACATGTGGATGATTTTTTTTTTCTTATCCATGAAAAGGGTCTCCCAGTTTTTATGTATTTGTTCAGATGTGAATTGAACACTACTCTGCCCACCAGCATCCTTACAGCCCCTGAGGTTCTTACCTTCTGTCGTCATTAGATGTGCTTTCAAATCCACTGTCACACATAAGTATACTCAAATACTTAACATTTGCTTTTGTTGAAGCAGTCTATCAGAAAACTTTTTGTTGTCACAGAGACTGAAACAGCAGGTGGGAGAAAAGGTGTAAATGATCCGGTTCACCTCACTTGGGTGCTGACTGTGAAGTCTTTTCATAAGTAGTAAGGCAGTTTTTTCCTTGTGAACATACTTTCATTCAAACTAGTTTTCATTCAAACAACTGAGGATTTTGGGTGGCCCTGCTGATTGTAAACTTTAATAAGCTAGTTGGTAACAGTGATCCTGCATTTAGCAATCTACAACCTAGATGCTCATATGCAAAGAATACAATAAAACCTGACTCAAAATCTAAAACAAGCTTATAAAACACATAAAATAGATCTGAACATTAATCTTTACCTACACAAAATCATTGCAGCCCAAGTAAAACTCAAGTAAATTACATGGTACCCTGACTACTATTCTATGATGCAGTA
Source organism: Neoceratodus forsteri (assembly GCA_016271365.2). NCBI lineage: Eukaryota > Metazoa > Chordata > Ceratodontiformes > Ceratodontidae > Neoceratodus > Neoceratodus forsteri. Next base: position 565,301,665 of record CM057458.1, read on the forward strand.
AACATATATTGGCATTTTGTTATATTCTTTGTAAACCAGGTAATGCCCACTAGGCAGAACTGCCTGTTTATAGGAGTGACCTAGAAGCACTGGGGAGGTTAAGTGACTTGCTTGGAGTCACACAGTATGAAAGTGGAAGTTGTGGGAATCAAACTCAAGTCTGCTGGATGTACCCAGTTCAATCACTATATGTTACTCTAACCATTAGGCTATACTGCCAGCCATAATAACATCCATATATAATGTTTTAATATATAATTTTAATAATAGTGCATAGTACCTACAGTACAAATTATGAACATGAAACACTTTATAACATTTTACTAAAACTGAACTATTTGCCACTCCATCTGCTTATTTGTTCTTACACCAAAGTCGGTGAATTGACAGAGCACTGAAAATAGCTTTGATTTGGCTTATATTATTCTACATCCAGAAACAGATAACATTTGTTTATTCTGGATTTATTTAATATTGATTTTCTGTGGCTCACTAAATAGAATCTAGCACTGTATAGAGGCAGATGTTTTTACATTTTGGAAGAGGCACCACATCTTATCCATTTCGATTCATGTTAGAAACGAAGTTTTCTTCATATTTAAAACATATTCAAGTGTTAGTGTATTCATTTAGTAGTTTATGTTGACTAATACATGCTGTAGAAAACAATAAATGATTTATTGTGAAGCACTCAGGATCTATAGTAGAACTCTCACAATTTCCCAGCAAGTTGTGTCAAAAATCTCTGCAATTTCAGGTTACTTTTCCTGCAATTTTCCAGTGGTCCTGCCCATGTGTGCTGATACTTGTATTTTTTTTGTATCATACAGTGTAATTTAAATAGTAATAGACTCTTAGGCACATACTACATGAAAACTGTGGTTTCAGGAAGGAAAGCAGTTCTCAGGTGATGGAGATGGTGGGAAGCATGGGTGGTTAAACTGAATGGCAGATTACAACAAAGCAGTGTGGGTGATTTCCTTACTGACTCTATAAGCAGCAAAGCAGAAAAAATGCAAAGCACAGTAGCATTCATTTAAGATGCTGAAATCTGGATCGACCTGCTGGCACTCTCTCGGTAGCACTACTGCTTGTAATGCCAGCGACCCAGGGTTGGAAGGCGAACTGGGTTGCTGGAGTTCTGGCCAGGAGTAGGATTAGACACCTGGGGACTGCTCTCCTCCTCCTCCAGGGAGGGTGAGCTGCAGGTCCTACTGCTTTACCACCACCTGTGTGACCACAGGTGGTGTTGCAATGGTGCTGCAGAGTGATCAGGAGGGAGGGCGCTTAGCCAGGGATCTAGAGCAGTGCCATGTCTCTATGTGACCTACCTCCTTGGATCTCCTCTAGTGCCAGTACCCTCAGGGACAGAGACCAGAAAACCAGGAACAGTCACCCCGGTGACCACTGGTAGAAGTGACCCAGCTGCCCCAGACTTCATAACCCAGGCTCCATGAGGGACCCACTGGCTGCCCGACACACACTAAGGAAGTGTGGAGGGATGACCTGGGGTCCTCCTCCCCACCTGGGGGATACAACCCAGGCAGGATGGGGGTAGGCCCACAGGAGCTCCCGAGCATTACCTGGGGTGAAGCTAGGGGATACCAGCCTAGGAAGCTCTAAAAAGTGAAGACTGATGCTGTGAAAGGGGCACAAGAAAGAAAATAAAAATTTAAAAGATGCTGAAATCTTAAGATTCTGTGCAGTGACAGCCATAATTTCCATTGGGCACGGTACAAAATTTCAAAATCCATAAACCAAGCAGGATTCGCTGATTGTTCGGTGTTACCGATAAAATGGAAAACCAGGGTCCCTGTGAGAGAGCAAGAGGAAAGACTGTTATTGGAAAATGAAAGCATTGATGCCCCACTGGATGGGTAGAATTGCACCAGTAACTTCCACTCAAGAGCTCGGCAATAAGGAAATAATGAAACAAATTGATAATTAACTCAGCTAGTGATCAAAGAAAAGGAAGTTGCACACCTAATGACTAAAACTGGCATAGCTCTCTCTCAGGTCCATGAGTAGGCACAACCCCTCAGTGGGGGCCACAATCCAAAGATTTGTGGGAACACATTTTGTGTTACCTTTGAGGACAATCTGAGCACATCAGATGAGAATATTAAAATCCTGAGTATGTGCTGTGTAAATGAGTTACTGATTAAGAAAAGACAAGATACAGGAAACTCCAATGGGGCATGATAAGGTAGTACATCGGAAAGCTGGATGCAAGATGTTCTCAAGAGGAAACTTATGAATGAATTTGGAAATGGGCTGCTACCAGCTCAGTATGCCTTTCCTGATAAAACATTTGAAATAAATATATGGCAGTATTTTTAAGACATATAGCTTATTCGTCCCCTAATACTTATGAACAAAACACTTTCCCTGATGAAATACTAATGAACAAAACACTGGGGCACATCAGTTTGCACTTCTATGCTTACATTTTGGGGAGGTGTATCAGCTGTAGAGCCAGATATTCAAAACTTTGCTCCGGGGCTAAATTAGCACTGCCCTTCAGGCAAAGTTAGCCCGGAGCACAAAGCAAGCTATAGTCAAAAGGAATAGCCCAGGGCAAACAGCCTCTGAATATAGCATGGGAATGAGGCTGGGCAAACTGGGCTGGAAGTGCAGGGCAAACGTAGCCCTGTAATAAGGCAGCTCTAACTATAGCAACCAGGAAGTGCAGACCACAACAGCAACACAGTGCACAGTGACGTGAAGGTAGGTAGAGGTGACCTATGTGGCCAATGTGTGTTCCAGCAAATGTGTGGACCCAGTACAGCTGCAAAGAGTAGCCTATGGGAAGTACAGTGTGCAAAACAGTATAATATTCTCTGAACCGTTTGCATGGAGCTAATGCGTTTGCACTGGATTAGAGCGGAGCTAAGCTGTTTGCCCGCTGCAAACACGTTTGCTAAACTTTGCCATATTCAAAAGTGACTTGCAAATGTGCCTACTTAGGTAGTCTCTAGGCAAACAGCCACATTAGCATCCCATTATGTCCTGATTTGCATGCAGTTTGCCCAGCGTTACTGCAGGGTCCCACAGCTCCACCTGTAGGTCAGTCTGGAAGTACAAGGGCTGGCTAAGTCCAACCGCAGCTCCACCTGTAGGTCAGTCAGGCAGTGCATGATGATAGCTGCAGGCTACATGTGAACAGTACAGCATAGCATATCATACCCCAGGGGACAACACAGCATAGGCACAGGTGGTTGTGGTGCTGCATGCAACTGTCACACTCTAGGTCATGCTACAGTGCACAGCAGACACTACAGTAGCAAGGGGGCCAGTAGTGTGAGGGACACAGCAATGCCTATGGTATGCAGGGCAGTGATGACCACTGCACTGTTAACAGTGACAGGCCCAACTTGCAGGTGATTACTGACAGTGGATAGTACTGTTACACTGCTGTATGATCCACAGATGCTGCATTTGTGGCATGGGATGCTCACAGTGACATATACATGGCTGCTGTGTGTGCTGTGGCATCTGTACAGTTGTGCGGTATGTGGCTGGGGGGGCACGTAAGCTCTGACAGGCACACAGGTGATGGGGTATTTTCTCTACTGGCTTCTGTGCACTGCGTGATGTGTCCCAGTCTTGTGGCCACATCTGAGCTGTGGTGAGGTCTGGCCACCCGTACACCCTCCCGTCAATGGCCACCATGCCCACAGTGCTGCATGTGTGTGCTAGCATCTGTTGGTCACCACAGATGTACTGTATGGTCTGCAGGTGTGTGCTCTGTGGCCACACTACCATGTTGTACTCTGTGGGCCAGATCACCTCTTACTGCCTGTGCTTGGCTGGGACTGGTGGCAGCTGTTGGCATCATGGTGGTGCCATCAGTGAGCAGCATGTGTCCTTCATGTCTGGCATTTTCTAAGTGTCATAATCATATGTTAGGCTAGCGTAAGCCACTCAAAAGCCACGCAAACACCACACAAAGCAACACTGTCATTCAAAGCTGTTTATTCAGGGTTAAGACCAGCTTTTCCTGGACAGTAATATGTACCATGCTAAGGGTCACGCTAAGTCATGCTAAACATCTTAGCGTGACGCTAGTCGCTGAATATCTCATAACGCCTGTATTCATGTTCACTTTGCCCCTTGCATATAATTATGGTTTGCCCAGTCCTAATGCAGTTTGCACGTACTATTTGGCCTTTTGAATATGGCAGACCAGTGCTAATCCCATGGTAAACCTGTGCAAATGGTTTACACACGGTGCAAAGCTTTGAATATCTGGGCCTTGAACTCTTATTTGATATGACATTTATTATCTTTGCTGCTAAAATGTACTAATGCACTTTATATAAAGATTAATGCACAGGCAACTGTGTGTTATGAAGTTTTGTTTTGCACACCCAAGGTGTGTGATGATCCATAAACCTTAAGTGTAAAATATGGAAGGTTTATGTGGTCATCACACACCGAGAGTGTGTAAAAAAAAAAAAACTTCATAAGCACACAGTTGCTTATGTTTTATTTTTTATAAAAACTGGTGCTTGCACAAAACAACAAAAATTAATTTTCCCAACAGAAAAAGTGAAGTGTGAGTGCTCAATATGCTGTTATAACTGGGTATGATGTCATAAGTCAGTTATAATGGTGTTTGATCACACCGATAATCAGTGTGATGAAGGGGGTCACCAGTTATTATATACCTATAGTGCACTTATTTCTTCAAAAAGGGATTAAGCTAATGTATATGTCTTGATATACTGCCATATATCTTGGTCTTTGGACTAAATAGATTGGCAATTTTATGGCATTTTAGTGAGAGAATTTTTTTTGTGATATTTTAATAGACTGGCTGCCTTAACCACATTCCTTCTCCATAGTTTTGTGCAGCTGTCTGTTTTGATTTGACTTATTAAATATAATGCAGGAATGGCTGAAAGCAGGATGATGCTGAAAATTAGATATTGCATCTTATCTGGGATATCCTGAGTAAATACAGCAGAACAATGAGTGAAAACAGGACCGCACTGGAAATGACATATTGCTGTTACCCGGACCCTGGGTAAATACACTGTAAAAATGGGTGTAACCAAGAAAACACTGAAAATGGGATTTTGCTTCTGAGCTCGGCTATCATGTTTGAATACATTTTAAAAAATTAGCAGAAACAGGTCTCACTGAAAATGAGACCAGTCAAAAGCAGCCATCGTAGGCTGTTGCCAGCATTCCTCTGTAATTGTGTTACCATAGCTCTCCTCCAAAGGTGCAGGACTGTATCAGAGGTCATTGATAGGTTGAAGACAGTAACTAAAAGTAGTTACAGAAGGGGAGCAGCTTGCCGTGCCATTTTGGAATCTATTCCATTGACCTATAAGCTTTTAGATAATCAATGCTTTGTTGCATTTTAAGTGTGGCATCCTGGTTGATTAAAGTGAAGAAGGAGGGAGTGTTTTTGGGTCAATGGAAGGGTTAGACAGCAATAGATTAATGAGTAGAAGGAATGTGTGAGTTTGTGAAAGGTGAGTTTTATGCAGTGAATATATCTGGTGAATTTGTGAGTCACCTCGCATTGTGATTTATATGTTTTGTTTCGTTTTTGTAATTTCATTCTAAAATGTTGTTTATTCTATCCCAGATGTATCTGGGTTTTAAGCCATTGATAATCCAATATTTCACACAGTGCTGCAGTTTGGTATTTCTCATGCAGCTGACACAGTTACTATCACGGCTTTTGTATCTATTTCCTTCAGGGTGTCTCTTGTTCTTGTACTTGTGATACAGTTCAATGACATCCATTTGCAATGCTTTCCTCAATCTCTCATTGACCTCTATGGTGCTGGCTTATTGAATTGCTGAATTACTGTTACTGAATCAGATATCTGGCCCAAACCCACAAAACTAATAGCAGGCTTGCCACCAAGCATTGACCCACTATGATGAAGGTGTGTCTCACAAAATATTGCTGGAATGAATTGGCGGTGAATGCAAACTGCTAAATAAAACTTTATTTAGCTGACATTGTCGTTATTTGGCAAGTGAGTATATGCTCCATCCTTTGCAATTCTTGTTTATTGTAGTTTGTAGATCATTGCGTATGTGGCTCCATGGTCAGTCAACATATGGCATCAGGCACAGTTTCTCTGTCTATGTTTCAAATGTCTATTATGAGTCTAGTCAGATCTGCTTGCTGATAGATGTAATACTTATCAGACAAAAATACATTTTAATGAATTTATAGTCCCATATACAATTTATCATACCTGAATGTATCAGGATATACCCAGCAATGGCTATCATGTTATGGTTAAAGCACCATGCTGTGAATCTGGACACACAGTAGACCTGGGTTTGAAACTCAAAACCACTACTTGTGTGCTGTGTGACTCTAAACAAATTATTTAACCTCCCTGTGCATACCTGGAAATGAGCTTCAGCCAAACACTCTAAAATAATATAAAATAAAAATAAACATTTTGAGTTTAATGTTGGTTCTTGTTGCTACAATATTTATATGATTGTTTTCATTCCACAGCTCATGGTGATGGCACACAATTCAATACCTCTTTCACAGCTGGAAATATTTTGAGCAGTGGTGTAATGTGGCTTAAGGAGACAGGAGACACTCTATGAGGCTTTGATAAATTACTAGATTTTAGTAGTAGATTTTATTTATTGGTGGTGCCCTTCCCTGAAAGCTCAGGGCACCTTTACAACATAAACCATTGCAAAATTATAATAAAATCAAGTAATACATCTGACATCAATAGAATTATAAATATAATAAATAGTCCAGTATATATTATGTTCCCTGTACTCTAAAACCAGTAACAATAGTTAACTACATTACTGCTCTAAGGCTTGTTAAAATAAAAACATTTTTAATCCTCTTTTAAATATCTTAACAGAAGGGGACTTCTTAAGGTACCCAGGTAATGAGTTCCAGAAGTCTGGCACTGTCACCTCAAAAGACCGATTCCCCAAGGATTTTAGTGTTGTCCTGAGTGCCTTCAGGAGGCCCTCCCCTGCTTATCAGAGAGAGCTGGGTCTGTAGGGATGCAGTAGCTCTACCAAGTAACCTGGACCCAGCACTGCAGGTCTTTATAGGTCAATAGACCTATTTTAATGGAGATGTTCCAGTGCACCAGCAGCCAGTGCAGTTCATGCAGCACTGGCAAAATATGACCTGATCTCAGAAGACCTGTTAATAGCTTAGCTGCAACATTCTGCAGCAGATACAGGTGCCGCAGTGCACCCCACTTGACCCTGAAGTAGAGCGCATTACTGTAGTTGAGCCTTGAGGTGAAAAACGTGTGAATCAGTGTGGCCAGATCTTCAGTAGTGACAAGGGATTTTATATGGGCAATATTCCAGAGATGGTAAAATCCATTCCAGACCACCGCTGACACCTGGGCATCCAGAGTCAGCTCATTGTCCAGAATGATGCCGAGATTTTCCACCTTGCGGAGGTCTCCAGTTTGAACGTACCAATATATAGCCCCAAATTCTCCCCAGAGGCCTCCACTACCCCCCATCTGACCCGGCACTACTACCAATACTTCAGTCTTTTCTAGATTGAGGCCTAGCCAATCGACTATATCCAACACTGGATCTCAGACAAGCACTTATTCAGCACATCAACCACATCTGTTCTTCCTGGTGCAAAAGACAGGCAGAGCTGGGTATCATCAGCATGGCAATGAAATCCAAGCTCAAACCATCTAATGACCTCACCCAGGGGCAGCATGTACACTGCAAATAACATGGGAGAGAGGACTAAACCTCGGGGAACTCCAAAGGACAGGACCACTGGGTCTGAGGAATAATTCCTCTACAGTACCCTCCGGGTCCTGCCCTGGAGTAAGATTCAAACCAACCAATTGCCGCTGAATCCAACCTCATCCCTCAGTCTGTCCACCAACAACCCATGATCCAAAGTGTCGAATGCTGACAAGAGATTGAGGAGGATGAAAATCGATCATTCTAACCCCAGGAATTCTTCAATATTATTAACTCTTGCAGTCATCCTCCAGTGTTGAATTGCCCGCAGAATGAAACGTATGCAAATGGTGGAACACTCATTACAGTTATTGGCTCGTGCCACCATTCAGACTGCTTCCCTTACCAACTGCTGCATTCTATAACACACAGATTCCATTCTCCGCCTGCATACTTAAGACGCCTCAGAGATCCCTCCTCATAAGTCATGAAATGTATTGCTTTTTTGTGAAAAAAAACAAGTAATGTTTTATTTTATTTATCTGCTGCCTTTACTTTTTCTTTTATTAGTTAGCGCTAGGTTATTTTGTAGTTTTAGTATTAGTTTCTTAGTTCCTCCGTGGTTGTAAAAAAAACGTCGAGGAACCGACGTTGAGTTAAGTTTTTATTTAAATCTATTCATTATATTTATAGGGCTGGATATTCAAACTGCGCCCAAAAAGTGCGCAATAGCAGGAGCAAGCACAAGTCCATTGCGCCTATGTGCAATAGACGCGATATTCAAAAAGGATAAGCCAAATTGCACTAACAGCTAACATCTGAATATCGCGACAACCAAGCTTATAGCACAACTAGGGAAGGGAAGCTGAGCAGATACGATGTGCTATGAGCAAGAATAAGGCTGCCCAGCTGAGCAGCCCAGAGGTGCCATAGCGCAAGCAGGAGCTCCCCAGCAGCAGAGCAATGTAACTGCACAACCAGGGAGGTAGGTAGGGCCCACCACCCATGCCACAGATGGGCACAGGAACACACAGCAGAACTGACAATGCACCCCCACACCCTAAGCACAGCACAACTGGGGGAGGGCTGGAATATCCACCGGCCCATGGGGACAAGCAAACAAAGCACAGCTGGGTCATGGTGCCCCAGCACACCCACTGGTAAGCTGAGACCGCCACACAAGGAGGGCAGACCATCCCATGCCACACCAGCCCCCCCAGTGCACAGCACACCATGCACTGTGACCCCAAGACACCCCCATGAGCAGTGACCACCTGCAGGAAACCCCATGTATACCACCACCCCCACTGTCACACTGCAACCTCGTGGTACCACAGAACCACATACAAGCCAGACCTCACCATGAGCACCCAGCAGTGGGTGGCAGCACATGGCAATGCAACACCGCAGACACAGTGCCAACACGCACAATCCCCTGAGGCAAGCTGAGAGACTGACCATGTGTCGGCACAAGAGGTACCTTACATGGGAAAGGGCGTGCCCCTGACACTCACTCACCATTGAGACAGCACCCTGCACAGTAGACAAGTGTCACAGCCCGACCCACCACAAGCCACAGCAGCTAGCACAGACACCCACAGTGGTCATGGAAGCATGCAGCACACCGGATGCAACACAGTGCAGGGCAACACACATCCATACCCATGGGGTCACTCAACACAGGGATGCAGTAGTGTGGCAACCAAGCCCCAGTGCGGGCCCATGAAAACTGAGCACACACAGCCTGCAGTCCTCCATAGCACAGGGGTGACACCCACCCTGTGCATGAACTGTGGTCCTGTATGCCACCAGCATATGCCTGGAGCACAAGTCACAGACAGTGGTGCACAGCCTCTGCAACACACACAAGCCACAGCATGGAGGTGGGACAGCAACTGCGGAGGTCACAGTGTCACCCGAGGCAAACATGCACCACACCAGTGACAGGAGGCAACCCAGCATTGTGGGTCACAGTGGATGACCTGCAGGACAGCCACCACTGACAAGGCAGCAGACCTCGCAGGCGCACAGACATGCAAGGGTGTCAGCTGCAGGCCAGGGACGGGTTGACAGGGGCACAATGGACACAAAGCATGCACCATGGACCACTGCACACAGTAATGCAATGTACAGGGAACAACACACACACCACAGACACTGCACTGATAGCCACTCCACACCAGAGACACTTCCATGCACACACACACTACCCATGACTGAACCACCCCAGATGCCATGTGACACCACTGCAGCTGAGCACTATAGCCAGCTGCAAATCAGAGACCACCACAGTATTCATATCAAAATATGTCTATTGTAAAATATAAAACAAAACTATATACAGTGAACTATGTACAAATGGGGGGAGGGACAGAAACAAGGTGGGGTGGGTAGGGGCAGGTGAACATATGAGAAAGGGTAGGTGGGGTGTGAGGGTTGATCAGAGGGGGGTAGTTGCAGGCAGGTCTTTCAGACATCATTGTCCAGCCTGGTCCTCCTCTGCCTGGGGCTGTCGCCTGGGCCGCCTCCTCCTCCTGACCTCATGCCGCTGTAAGTCCCTCAATATGGACAGGAACTCTTGCACCACCTGCAGCAGCTCCTGGACAGCCTGCTGGATCCGCAGGAGTATCCGTACACCTAGGACGAGGGATCAGAGTCAATAGGTGTGACTGTCCATCTCCCTGCAGCCCACCCATTATGCTTGGCATACAGCCATGTGCCACACTCCTGTGATGGTGTGCGCCCACCCACAGTGACCGTGTCCACAAGACATGCCCAACCAGGCTGCAACAGCCATGTGTACCACTGCACACACCCACTGCCTATGTCCAGCACAGCACAACCAAGGCCGTCCAGTAACGTGGCTATGCGGTGTGCAGGCAGTGCCACAGCCATGTGCCCAGTGCACACATGGACCACCATTGACGCACTCCCAGACATGCAGTGCCATTGACAGTGACTGTCACATGTCGCGTGCATGGCAGTGGTGTCCATGGATGGTGGCCATGCCCTGCTTCCCACCCTGTCACACAGCATGCAATAGCAATCATGGTGTCATGGCACTCACCCTCATCGGGACGTTGTTGGCGTTGGTGTTGGTCCCCGACACTCCCATGTGCAGCGTTCTCCTCTCTCTGCTGCTGCTCCACCATCCGCCTCCGCTTGGCCACACCTGTGGGAGACAAAAGGAGAGAAATACATCAGTACAAACCGAAAGCAAAGTCCCCCTGCCCCAATGTGTGTGCCCACCCACCCAGCCAGACCCACCCACCCCATACCCTGTAAACACCACCACAGCGAACCCTAGACTCTCCCTCCCCTATGTGCTGGACACATAAGACAGTGTTACCCATATGGACGATACAAGTGTGTAGATGTATCACCCACCTGGATGAGGCACCACACCCCTCCTGGTACGCGACCGCAGACGGGCAAGTAGCTCTGGCTCCCTCCTCCTAAGGTCCCCGTACTGGTGCCTGCACTATTCTGCTGTTCCCCTGTAGCCAGTGGCCACCTCCAGGTCAGTGGCTACCTCCTGCCAAACATGGGTCCTGGCCCTGTCCAGTGCCTCCTCACCAAAGATTGGGCCATAGTGTGACTCCACAATGGCCACAAGGTTGGCCAGCTCAAGGGCACTCCATTGAGGGGCTCTCCTGCATGCCATCTCCACCGCTATAGTAGGTAATATGGCGCTCTGCAGTGCGGCAACCCACATGGAACTGCTGCGAGGTACAGCGTCGCCATTCCCTATTGCGCTGTTACCGAACAGCGTGATAGAGGTGCAGCCATGCCGGACGTATAGAACCAAGGGGGCAAAGGTCAGGCATAGGGTCATGGGTCTCTGGCGCAAGGCTACGCACAGTGCCATCGGATGTCTATGCATCTAGCGTGATTGGTCACCTGTGTGCCAGCGCCACAGCGGACTATTGTGCAGTTGTGCCACAGCGCCATGTAGTGACCCTCACCATAGTGCCACTGGCACAATGGTGGCCGTGCCCTGCATTTCCTACCATGCACAGCACATCACAGCATGGCAGATGTTCGTGAGGCTACCTGGGCATGCTAGTGAGGTGTACTTATGCATGCCACAGACTCGCAACATTGGCTCAGTAATATTCAACAATTGCGCAAAGCAATAACGTGTATATTCACGTCATATGCTAATTATCCGATCAGCCATGCAATGGCGCAGCTGCGCAATTTGCATCTAATTAAAGTTGCTCCTCACCTAATTTGCATGGCTTGCGCTATAAAACTGCGACACTGTTCTGCAGTGGCCATATTCAGTTACTGCAGTTTATTGGTGAGTTGCATGCTGTGTGGGGGTCTGGACTGTGGTATCTGGGACTTGCTTTGTATTGCACAGTCACAGGTAACCACTGTCATCCATACAGGCTGAATAATGACTGAGCGATGTCTGGGTGAGGAGGAATACGATGGTGAGCGGAAGAGGAGGCCCAGTTTCACCAAGGCCGAGACAGAGGCACTCTTCGAGGCCTACCTCAATCAGGAGCCACTGCTCGGTGGACGGCGGGGCACCCCTCAGGCCCATGCTACTGCATGGGAGGGGGTGGCACGTGCCGTCAACCTGCATGGCAGCCACCTGTGCTCCATGCAGGAGTGTAAGAAGAAGATGGGTACCGACAGGAAGAGGGTGAAGGAAAAGTTGGCTGCCATCAGGGCGGCACGTGCTGCAACAGGTGGGGGCCAGCCGTGAAGCTGACACTGGCAGAGGACAGGCTCACTGCAAGCATGCAGTGCAGTGCCATAGAGGGCGTTCCAGGAGGTGGCTTCCAGACAGGTGGTAGCCCATCACTGCATGGTAAGTCATGGTCTGTCGGGGGGAGGGTAGATCACATGCACTAACGTGACCTTACTGTGCGTCTGCAGGGGTCAGTGGTGGAGGGCCTGTCCACTGTGGACAGTCATCTGGAGTTGGAGGAGGGACCACCCACCTCCACAGGTACCCGGCGAGCTTTGCAACAGTGGGTCTGCCTGGCTGTCCTCACTGATGTAGTTGAGACAGGTGTGGGGGAGGCCCTTCCTGTGTCTCAGCATTCTGGCATCCAAGGATGCCAGCACGCTGTGGCTGTGGCTGTGGCAGAGACCTGCACCACTGATGAAGACATGACCGTTATGGGCAGTGACATGTGTGCACTATGGAATGGACACACAGCAGGCCAGCTCGCCCATGGACCTGTAACTGGTTCAGCGTGTGTGCCAGCAGTGTCAGCACAGTCCAGGCTGTGCCTGTCAGCACCAGTGGGGCAGCACCGGTGGCTGGTCAGGACACTGGGACTGTTGCGGCCACAGCAGTGGAACAACTGATCCTTTGGGCACAGCAGGCGGAGGGGCAGCAGCAGCAGTCGCCCACCGGGACTGGGGATTCAGGGATCGGCAGTGGCATCTGTGCACTGTCTGTGGACTTGCCTATACCTGGTCCTGGTGAGCAGCACCCACCCTCAAGGGGTGCTGAACATCAGGCCCTTCCATACCCCGATGGACGGGATGCCGAGGTGGCAGACGACCTCTTGACAAGCACACCCACCTACTGCAGGCATCAGTACAGCAGCAGATGTGGCTTGCAATGTCCGTGGAGGCACTGTGTGTGGCTCTGGAGTGGTCGAGGAGTGACACAGCAGGGACACCGATAGGATCCTGTCACGGATTGACCATTTGCGGGAGGATGTGACCTCTGCCATTGACAGGCAAACACAGGCATTAGTGGCTGTCATGGCTACTGGTCACACAGTCAGGTGCCCATGCTGCCACTCTACACTGTGCAGTTTGCTATCCACTCCCCATTCCGGCGTCAGATGACACCCACCCTGTTGACGCCGGGTTCAGCTGTGGCATCCTTGAGCACTCCTGGTGCAGGTACTATATGTTCCTGTGCTGCAGACCCCCTGTGTGGGCACGGTCACTGTTCGCTAGTGACGAACCCTGGTGGACCATTGGTGCCACCCCATGAGGCCCTTGGTCAGCCTGCCAGTGCTGCTGGGTCTCGGCGGGGCTGCCCATGCATCCGAGTTGGACATGGCACTGTGCCGCAAGACTGACCTGTCTCCCAGCGTGGGCACTGTCTGGTGCTGCCCTGTGTGCATTGTGTGTTTCAATGGGTAGTGCACGGGTGGGTGCCCAGCCCTGCACGCAGACACATGGTCCACCTGCACACCCTCCCGACTGCTGTCTACAGGTCCGTGTGCATGATGATAACCTGCATTGTGCTGTACACCAAAGTGCGATGGTGCCCAGCATCTGACACACACACATAGACAGTCAGTGGACGTGGTGGCCTGTGGACATGTGTGTTGCTAGTGTTTGTGTTCCGGCTCTGTTTTGCACCTGACCCCTGTGCACTTTGTGCCTATTGTGTGTCTTGTGTGTGTCCGTCCATGTGGTGTGTTACTGTTCACCCCTCCCTGGTTGTATGTGTGTGCTTCTGTGCCCTGCCACATCCCTTGCCAGCATGCACCCCTGGTGTGTTTCCATGTGTGTATGTGGGTTGTGCTCTAGCCACTGGTGGTTGCACATGGCACCATGACTTACCTGTGTTGGCTGAAGTACTCCTCTGTGATGGTGTCCCGGTGCAGCTGTGCCAGCCGGATCAGTCGGGGGTCCCGTCAGCCAAGGGGGGGCTGCCCATCCCCATCATCATGGGCGTCACCATAGTCCCCATCGCTGTCCACCTCTTCGACCTGTATGGCTATCCCACAGTTTTTGGCCATGTTGTGCAGGATGCAACAGGCCAGGAATATCCCATAGGCCTTTGAGGGGCTATACTGTAGGGCACCACCAGAGGTGTCCAGGCAACAGGAACGCACCTTCAGCATCCCAAACACCCACTCAATGACATTGCGTGTGGTGGCATGTGCCTCATTGAAGTGTTGCTGTGATGGGGTCGTGGGCCACTGGTAGGGTGTGAGCAGCCAGGGACAGAGTGGGTATCCACTGCCACCTGTGTGGAGATAGTGGAAGTTAGTGTCTTGTTCAGGCTCAGACTGCCCCAAGCCCTGTGGGCCACACCCATGGCACCTCTGGCTTACCCCCCCTTGCCCATGATATGTCAGTTCTACATACATACTCACCCACTAGATGACCTGTGGGGATGTCCCCACTCTTGAATCTGTGGCACAGTGCCGACTGGTGCCAGATGAAGGAATCGTGGTCCCCCAGGGTGCGTGGCACAGACATTGATGATGCGTCCACTGGCATCACACACCACCTGGCAGTTGACACTTGCATGTCCCTTTCAATTCATGTAGGTGGCCCCATCGGGGCCAGGTGGTGTGCGTATGGCCACATGGGTGCAGTCTATCACCCCTAGCATGCCAGGTACATGCTACCCTGTGGAACTCCTGTATGTTTGCTGTGTACTCCACCACAGTGCTGGGGAAATGGATGCATGACATGGCCGACTGTGTTATGCCTGTGGTATCCCCTGTTGGTCTCTGGAAGGTACCCGTGGTGAGCAAGCACATGCAGGCTGTTACCGTTGTCTCCACTGACAGAGCATGACTCCGTCATGTGGGTGCCTGCATCACATCACTGCACAGCTCACAGAGCCGCCTCAGTATTGCCCTGTTCAGGTGGTACCGGCCCACAATCTCAACATCTGTGTACAGCTCAAAGCTGGTGTGGGCTCGGGTACTGCCTGTTGGGGATACCGCTGAAGGGCCCTTCCACGGCCACGCCCCTGCAGCATGCATTCTCACCCCCATTACAGCATCCATGTGGAAGGTGGCACTGTCCATGTCCCTGGCTGTGCTCCCCCAGCTGATGTTGCTTTGTTCTCTGCTCCTGACTGCTACCTCCCTGCACCGGGTACACCTACTGGCCTCTGCACTCTGTGGCCCCACACACCTTCCCTTGCCCCTCTTCTGTGGTGTGGTTTCCCTGTTTTCCTGTGCCTGTCTCTGCCTCTGTCTCATTGTTTCATGTGGCTTCCCTGTAGCATTCTTGTGCCTCTTCCTTGCTCCTTTTTGTTTTGGCTCATTTCCGCTATGGCGCAACTTCCACCTGCTCCACTGTTGCGCATTGTGCAAATCTTTGAACATCGCACTGCGCCCTTTATGCATGGTTCCACCCCCTTCGGTTGCACATCCTTCATTATCATTGCGCTGTTGCTCAGCATGTTTTCAGTGACGCAACTTCCTCCTGCTGAATATCGCAGAATGGCGCATTTTCTGACTTGCGCTGGCGCAACCCTATTGCGCATTGCGCAACCCTTTTGAATATCCAGCCCATAGTCTACTGTTTTTTTTGTTGTCTGAACCATTATTTCAAGGTTGTTTCTTACTGCTGTTTGGCTTTCGGAAAATCAACAGCTATAACCGGGGTTACAACTGTTTAAAAAAAAAAATTCCGCTTGACAGCTGTTTATTTCTGGGTAGATTTCATGTTAGTGGGTAAAGTATGTCAGAAACCCCCAAAAGAAAATGGTCCCGACAGGTTTTTAGAACTGCACACACTGTAGTGCATTATTTGTTAAGGCAGATAAACACAATTTGTGTTTGGTCTGCCTTGGAGAACAGCATTTTTCTGCAGACTGCGAGATTTGCAAGACTTTTCCACCTAAAACTGTGAAAAAAAAGATTTGAAAGATACAAAAAGAAAATTTTATCTAACTTGGTTCTGGATGACAGGGGCTCTGACCAGCCTACTCCCTCCAAAAATACTGATAAAAATAATGAGGAACCATCTACTCCAAAAGGAGACTCTTCTAAACAAAAAAGAAACGGTGAACCTGCTGACAAACCTACTATAAACTGACAAAAAAGAAGCAGAAAACTAAACATACAGAACCCCCTGCTGAAAATGCAAAAGTCTGTGGAAAAACCAGTCATGCTGAAAGCTGAGACTATTTCACAAGCCTTACTGGTACTCCAAGCTTTGCAAGCAGCATCTAACCAGGGATTGGTACCGGTACCATTTCAGTAGGTACCAGTAAATCTTCTGGTGCAGGTCTCAGTTCCGCAAACAACAGCGTTGGTTCTTGTTCCAGATCCTACCTAACAGTTTCAATATGAAGATTATGATGAGTCTGATGAGGATGAGGAAGGGGAGCCCATTGAACCAGAGGTCTCCCCTGACCAGGAATTTGATTCTTCTCCCAGATTACCCAACAAATTGTATCTAACTCGGTTCTGGAGGACAGGGGCTCTGACCATCCTACTCCCTCAAAAAATACTGATAAAAATAATGAGGAACTGTCTACTCCAAAAGTAGAGTCTTCTAAAAAAGAAATGGTGAATCAGCTGACAAACCTAAACCAGCAAAAAAGAAGCAGAAAACTAAACATATAGAACCTCCTGCTGAAAATGCAAAAGGGACTTCTTTGGAAAAAACAATCATGCTGAAAGCTGAGGCTATTTCACAAGCCTTTCAGGTACTACAAGCTTTGCAAGCTGCATCTAACCAGGGATTGGTACCGGTGCCATTTCAATAGGTACCATTAAATCATCTGGTACAGGTCTTGGTTCCACAACCAACAGCATTGGTTCTAGTTCCAGATCCTACCTCACAGTTTCAATATGAAGATTATGATGAGTTTGACAAGGATGAGGAAGGAGAGCCCACTGAACCAGAGGTCTCCCCTAACCAGGAATTTGATTCTTCTCCCAGACTACCCGGAGGACTTCTCATCGCACTACACATTTGTAAAACAAATGGTAAATGCTCTGTATTTGACTATCACTAAGTCAATAGAGGATGTGAAGGAGGTGGAATATATGTAACTGACGGAACTCACTCCCACCAAGAAACTCCTGTTACCCATCAACAAATTCCTTAAGAAACACATTCTTAAGATATTGGGAACTCCAAATTCTATTTAACCATTGGACAAGAGGGCTGATAGAAGATATCAGTTGGAAAGGTCAGGGTCAGGATTTCTATTCTTGCACCAAGACCATGAAGTGGTGGTTCAGACTGCAGCCTGTGACAGAGTTAACGTATTCCTGGCTTTCCACCCACCTGATAAGGACTCTTGAAAAATAGAGAGCATGGCCAAGAAAGGCTATCTGTCAACCTCTCTGTCCATCAGGCAAGCTAACTATCTTGCTTATTCAGCTCAGTACCAGAAGTCCCTGTGGCAGTCTGTCATAACCATGACAGAAAAAGTCCCAGCTGGCCTGTCAGCCAATCTGACGGAGACAGCCAGGTGTGGTTTAGAGGCTTCCAAGTACCAATTCCAGATGGAAGCAAATGCTAACGACACTGCAGCCAGATGGATGGCCCTCACATTAGCACTAAGAATATTTGTCTGGCTGAGAGATACTAACTTATCTCAAGACACACAAACAAAGGCCATGGATTTTCCCTGTGAGAATAATTCACTTTTTGGTGTAAAGACAAAGGCATGCATGAAAAAGGTGATTGAATATAAAGCTACCTACAAAAGTAACTCAGCTAAGGAGAAACATTCAACCTCCTACAGGCCTTATGGAAGGGGGGAGGGTAGAGGTAGGTCTACTTATGGCAGACCTTTCTTTCAGGCCCAAGCTTCACAGCAGTATCAACAGTATCATCAGCAGACAGGATACTTCAGAGGTAAGGGGAGAAGATGATCTAGGCAGGAGATTCAAGGAAACCAGGCACAATCCCAGTCTAAACAGAACCACTGATATGGTTGCCATGGTTGCCTTCCCAGTACCAGTAGGGGGCAGGCTGGCTCACTACTTCCAGGCTTGGAAAAACATCACCACAGGCAAGTGGGTACTGGAAGTAGTGAGTCAGAGCTTGTCCCTCAGTTTCAAGTCCTGCCCAAAACTAAGAGCAAGAATTTTCAAGCCAGCTTCTACTTCAGAAAGGAATCCATTAGAGCAGAAATAGCAATCCTTTTGCTGTCAAGAGCAATAGAACCAGTCCATCTGCAACAAAGGGGAAAATGATTTTACCAAGGTACTTCTTGACTCAGAAGAAAAATGAGGAGTGGCAACCCATTCCAGACCTAAGACTGCTGAACAGACACTTGGCAAAGCCAAATTTCAGAATGATAACTCTGGCAATGATGCTGCCAACCTTCCAGAAGGGAAGTTGGTTGACATCTCTAGATTTAAAAGATGCATACATCCACATCCCCATAAGGGAGTCACACAGAAAGTGTCTCAGGTTCAGAATCCCTTCAGGTCACTACCAGTTCCCAGCACTACCTTTCAGTCTTACTTCAGCTCTGAGAGCATTCACAAAGTGTCTGGCAGTGGTGGTGGCACACCTAAGAAGACAGGGAATCACTGTGTTTCCTTACCTAGATGACTGGTTGGTGGTGGAAAAATCACCACAGCAGATAAGGGATTCCCTAAAGTTAAGTCAGGACCTCCTAGAATCCTTAGGATTCCTAGTCAACATGAAAAAGTCTGTCCTGCAACTTGTGCAGGTACTAAACTTCATAGGAGCAGAGCTGAACACCCTAAGGGGAAGAGCATTCCTGCCCCAGGAAAGAGTGAACAACATACTATAGATTGCTGGAGCCTTCAGGCTCAACAAGCCAAAGCCAGAAAGGCATTTTCTGCAGCTTTTAGGATATATGACTGCAGCAACAGGCACATTCATAGGTTCAAGTTTTCAGATGAGAGACATCCAGTTCCACCTCAGGGCACATTGGTCTCAAAGAAGGGACCCTCTTTCAAAGTTGATACTAGTAACAAAGACATTGTTACAGGCTCTCCAGTGGTGACAGGTCAGGAACAACCTCAGGGAAGGGGTCCCCTTTCAACATGGGTCTCCATCCAGGCTTCCCTCCTATGCTGGGGGGCACACTTAGGGGATCATACCATACATGGCACTTGGTCAAGTGCAGAGTATCTACAGCACATAAACCTGCTGGGGCTCAGAGTCATGTTTCTGGTCTTGAAAACCTTTGCATCCCTGATACAAGGCAAGGTGGTACAGGTCAGAACAGACAATACCTCTACAATGTACTATATAAACAAACAGGGAGGAACCAAGTCCAGCCCTCTGTGCATAGAGGCAATGAAGGTGTGGAGTCTGGTTTACTCACTTCAAGCTTTACTGGTAGTCATCCACCTGCCAGGCAAGGACAACATCCTGGTGGATGCCCTTAGCAGAATAAATCAGGACCACTGCAAATGGTCTCCGAACAGAAAGGTACTAGATGTGCTTTTCAGAAGATGGGACACTCCAGAGATAGAACTCTTTACCTCCCACGACAACCACCAGTTACCACAATTCTGCTGCAGACCACCAGCAAAGGGCACAGTACCCATGGGTGCCCAATTGCTGGATTGGTCAGGGAGGAAGCTATATGCATTCCCACCCTTCCCTCTTTTTGCTCAGGGTCCTGACAAAGCTCAGGTTCCAGTCTGCCACATGATTCTCATAGCTTCAGACTGGGCTAGACAGTCTTGGAACTCGCTGCTGCTCTCCCTGTTGGTGGCTCCATCTATACATCTCCCTTGGAAGCACAATCTAACCTCCTCACAAGGGAGGATCCTGTACCAAACCTCAAGTCCATCATGCTCAAGGCCTGGCTCTTGAGGACTTAAAGTATGCAGGCTTGCATCTCTCAGAGAGTGTCCTTATTGTCTTGAGGTGATCTAGGAAACCCTCAACCAAGATGACTTATGTTTCCAAATGGAAGAGATTTTCTATATGGTGTTCTGAAAATAATATGTTGCTTTCACAGGCAGGGTTACCAACATTGTTGGACTACCTTACACATTTACATTCCTTGAGCTTGCACCCTTTACTCCCAAGGTCCATTTGGCTTCTGTTTCAGCTTATATTTCAGAAGGGAAGAGTGTCTCTATGGCATCCAACCCTATCTTAAAAATGTTTTTTAAAGGTTTAGCCCATCTACACCTTCCTCACATGGAGAAGATGTCAGCATGGGACCTTAATGTTTACATTCCCAAGCTTATGGAACTGAGATTTGAGCCTATGTCTTCAACATATCTCAAATATGTAACATGGAAGACAGTTTTCCTGGTAGCCATCACTTCAGCCAGGAGGATTAGTGAGCTCCAGGCTCTGCGTATAGAACAGAATTATATCTCTTTCCACAGGGATAATGTGGTCCTTAGGACTAACAGAAAGGTCCTTCCAAAGGTAGTCTCTGACTTCCATTTGAATCATTCAATTACTCTGCCAGTCATTTTCACTGAACACACTAGTTCAGATGAATGCAGGCTACATAGTTTGGATGTCAAAAGATCATTAAGCAACAACATTACTCAGACCAAGGACCACTGGCAGGACAGACAGCAGCTGTTTCTGACCTATGAGGATGTGGGAAAAGGAAAACCAACATCAAAAAGAACCATTTCATGATGAATATATTTCCAGTTCTGTTATACAAAAGCTGGTAAGGCACCCCTAATAGGCCTGAGGGCACATTACACAACGGGTACAGCTACTACAATAGCAACTGCCAGAGATATTACACTGCTAGAAATCTGTAAAGCAGCTACATGGAGAACAGTACATACTTTTACAAGGCATTACTGTCTGGATACCCAATCCAGAAGTGATGCCGGTTTGGCACAGTAGTGCTGCAGAACCTGTTTCCTAAATAAGGTTCTGTGCCAACCTCCAAAGGTACTGCTTCATAGTCTGCAAGAGTTAAGAATATTGAATAATTCCTGGGGTGAGAAGAATAAATTACTCACCGTAGTAATCTTGTTTCTTTCAAGGTATTCTTCAATATTATGAACTCACTCTCCCTACCTCCCCTTCCAGAACCAGAGACCTCTGCATAAGTGCTTAAATACTGTAAAATAAATGGTCTTTACCATGGCTGTGTTATGAAATTTTAAATCCAGTTGGGTGTTGTTTCCCTCTTTGGGTCTTAATCTGACAGTTTAGGGGGACTTTTTACTATGAGGGTTGTGTTATTATTATTAGTAGTATAATAGTTTAGCATAGGGGACCTTTCCTTGCAGGCTCCAATGAATCTGAGCATTATAGAATGCAGCAGTTGGTAAGAGCAGTAGTCTGAATGGTGGCAGGAGCCAATAACTGCAATGAGTGTTCCACCATTTGTATATGATCCATTCTCTGGCAGTTCAACACTGGAGGCTAACTGCAAGAGTTAATAATATTGAGGAATACCTTGGAAGAAACAAGATTACTAAGGTAATTTTTTCTTCTTCCCTATCTCTCACCCTGAGCAGGTCATTCAGCACCCATATTAGTGTGGTCTCCATGCTCTGCATAGCATTAAATCCAGACTGAAGTGACTTATAAATCTGAAAGGCTGCAAGATGAGTCTCAAACTGCTCTGCAACCACCTTCTCGATAATCTTCCCTATAAAGGGATGGTTAGAAACAGGTTGGTAATTTGCCAAGATGCCCAGGTCCAAAGATGGTTTCTTCAAAAGTGGCTTCACCAGAACCTTTTTAAGAGACTTCAGAAACCCCCCGTTGCTGAGGAACACCTAAAAATCTCAGCAAAACCAGGGCCAGAGCTCCAACATAATCAACAAGTAATCGTGTCATGCCCATGTCCATGCTGTAGTATGTTGGTCTCCGTCCTGAGATCAACCTACAGACTTCTGTCATCAAAGACCAGAATTCTCCCCAGGAGTGCTGACCATGGATGTCACCACAAGACCCAATCCTGTTGGGTTGTAGCACTCCACCAGTAGACATTCAATAGAAACACAGAAACATAGAATTTGCCAGCAGGTAAGGAACGGCCACCTAATCTGGCCATTTTTTCCTGCCTACAGTACCTCCACAGATCTTACTTGATCTGTAAATTGAAGGCATTGTTCACAATAATACTCTTTACAAACAAGGATTTTGTATTGTGTCTGTTAAATAATATATACCTAAGAGGATCTAAAAAGTATTAAGATGTTTGTTTTGGACAAAGGCTAAGGGTGGGTGAAGGGGGCTATTGGGGGGGCTATTGGAAAATTTGGTTCAGCTTTTACAGTTTGACAAACCTCTTCAGGTCCCAAATGCAAACATTGGCATGGGGTAAAGCAGACTATGAACAGGGAGCAATTAAAGCCTTGTGGTCAGAAATAAATGTTTCTTACTCTGGCGTCCTTGAGGCATGTGGTGTTTGCTATGTTGTGGTGTTTTACAGAATTTGCAAACCACGAAGACTGCCATGTCCCAGTACTGAGCTACAGTAATATAATAGAAATTCAAAATGTCACTGGGCTCTTATGAATATGATTTAGAACTGACTGACAGACTGAGTATATAATGCTTGTGGAACTGTGTAAACTTTTTGGCATATGCTCTCTCATCACTGCTCTGGGGACTACCACCCTCTTGGGGTATCAAAAGGACAGTGGAACTCTCATAAAAAGGATTTCAACCCCTTGAAATGAAAGCAGACAAATCAATGGACTGCTGGCTTGGCATTGGTGATTGAAAATCATCTAGCTTCAACTCCACATGAAATATTGGGTGTTTACTCACCTGGTAAAGGTGATTGTGTTGGTTGACATCCATGGCACTCCAGATATTACCTCATGGGTTTTAGCCCACCTGATAGGCTAGTGATGCACATGACTCAAGGATCAAATTTCTAGTATATCCAGGTCCCAGAAACCCCTGTTCTCCAGTTCGAATCTTCCATAGCTGAAATCAAGGTTAGTAAAGCACAAGACAATATTCCAGAGTAAAAGCAATACAGTCATTGTACCTAATGAAGCAGCCTGAGACATAAGCTCATTTGGCCAATTGGCCAGGTTTTATTTTCCTATTATTTACAATCTAATCTCGACCCCTATTAGGTCGACAGAATGCTCCACCCCTGTAGTTGTGCCCGTAGTGGCCTATACCTTATCCCCTCTTTTGGTATGCTTGGGAATGCCCCGATCCTGGTCACTCTGAATACTCTGTCGGGAGGGTCTTGGAGTACCATGGATGTCAACCAACACAATCACCTTTACCAGGTGAGTAAACACTCATTGTGATTGGTTGACCATCCATGGCACTCCAGACATTACCTCATGGGTAGATAAGTAGCAGTATAGTACCCTAGGGAGGGAGACAGATTGGTCTATGAGTGAGAGGCAGAGGTGGCTGTTAGTAGGATCTGTGCTGCAAACATGGGCTTGATGTTGTACAGGTGCTCAAGCCTATAGTGTCTGGTGAACGTATGGATGGAGGTCCATGTTGCCACTTTGCATATGTCTTCAGAAGCCACGTTCGACCTCTCCGCCCAGGAGGTGGCTACTGATCTGGTGGAATGGGTCTTGATACCCTCGGGGGTGTCATATGCTTGGCTATATAAGCTTCCTGGATGGTTCTTCTGAGCCAGCCGGCGATCGTGGTGTTAGAGGCTGCCTTACCCTGTCTTTTTCCACTTGTGACAATAAATAACCTCTCCATCTTACATAAGGGCAGAGTCCTGGCTATGTAAATGGAGAGGGTGATCCCGACATCCAGATGATGGGGGATTGGCTTAAAGCCCGGTTGTGCATCTCCAGAGAAGGTAGGCAGCTTGATGGGCTGTTCCCTATGGAAAGTTGTGGATACTTTCGGTTAGAAGGCTGGAATGGTCTGTAAGTGGACTCCTTGGGGAGTGAACACGGTGTAACATTTCCTACATGAGAGTGCTCCTAGCTCTCTGATCCATCAAGCTGAGCAAATGGCTACAAGGAAGCAGGCCTTGAGGCCGACCCAGAATAGGTCCACCTCACTGAGCGGTTTGAAGGGAGCTGTACTGAGGGAATCCAGTACTAGTGGGAGATGCCATGGTGCGATGGAAGGTCGGACCCTGGGTCGGAGTACCTCCATTGCTCTTAGGAAGCCTAGGGCATCCGGGTGTGCTCCCAGGCTGTATCCCCCGATGGCGCCCGTGGCCGCTCCAATGGCCGATAGTTGTACTCCCAGGGATGAGTGAGCCAGTCCCTTGTCTACTCCCTGTTGGAGAAATAAGAGGATGGATGACATGTCCGGTTGCTCTGGGTCCTTACCTTGCTCGCGACACCACTTCACGAATAGGGACCACTGTCTACCATAGGTAGATGTGGTCGAGGACCATCTAGATTGTAGCATCATCGATATGACGGACTCATGGTAGCCTGCTCTCATCAGTCTCTTCCTCTCAGGAGCCAGGCTGTGAGCTTCAGAGTCTGCGGGGCCGGATGAAGTACTGGGCCCTGTGTCAGCATGTCCGATCAGTATGGTAATCTGAGGCTGGCCAAGGTCATGTCGAGTACCATGGCAAACCATGTCCTCCGTGGCCAGTAGGGTGCCACTAGGATGATGGTACATTGAGATGCTCTGATCTTGCTTAGTACCTGGGAAAGTAGGGGAAGGGGTGGGAACACGTAAGCATGCTCCAGGGACCATGGTTGTGAGAGGGCATCAGTTCCCTGGGACCAGCTTTCCCTGAACCATGAATAGAACTCCTGGACCTGAATGTTTTCTGTTGTGGCCATGAGATCCATGGACACTGGACCCCAGGTTTCCTGGATCATCTGAATGAGACGGGGATGGAGCAGTCACTCCCCTGGGTGAATCTGTTGCCAGCTGAGCCAGTCTGCTCACACATTGAGTTTGCCTGCGAGGTGCATGGTGCCGAGGTGGCTGAGGTTGGTCTGTGCCCAATTGAGGACTGAAGTTGCCTCCCTGAGCATGGCCTTGCTCCTAGTGCCCCCTTATTCTGCGATATACGCCACAGTGACCTGGTTGTTGGAGCGTATAAGAACCGACTGGCCACAGATGGATGATCTGAAAGCCTCGAGGGCATGAGCTACCACCCTCATTTCTAGTATGTTGATGGATAGCTTGGCTTCTGTTGGAGTCCATAGCCCTTGAGCCATCAGGTCACCCAAGCATGCACCCCAGCCTGTCAGGCTTGCGTCCATTTCTATTGTGGCCATGTAAGATGCCTCTAGTGGAATCCCTTTTGTGAGGTTGGACTTCACTGTCCACCATGCTAGTGAGTGTCTCACCGATGGTGGTAGTGGGACTATGACTTGTGGGTTGAGCTCGTTCAGTGATCCCCGAGTGAGTGTGTAACTCTGAAGTGGGCGCATGTGCCATCTTGCCCAGGGTATGAGGTCCATGCAAGATGTCATGCAACCCAACAACTGAGCTATGCATCCCAGTGTTGTCTGATGGTGAGATCTCATGTGACAGCCAATGTTATCAGATTGAGCACCCTTGTCTGAGAGGGTTTTGCCCATCCCTGTGATGTGTTGATTAGGGCCCCCAGATGTTCGATCTGTTGGGTGGGCACCAGATGGCTCTTGGCACAGTTCACTACCCAGCCGTGTTCCTCAAGTGCCTGTAGGGCGGTCAGTGTGTCTCAGTGTGATTGCTTTTTGGAGTGTGCTTGAATGAGCCAGTCATCCAAGTGGGGTATGATATCCAGACCCTGTTCCTGAAGTCTGGCTACTAGGATGATGGACACCTTGGTGAACACCCTTGGCACCGAGGTGAGCCCGAAAGGCAAGGCTTGATACTGGTAGTGGTGGCCCAAGATGTGGAACCGGAGGTACTGGCTGTGTTTTGGTATGATAGGAATGTGGAGGTATGCGTCCTTCAAGTCTATGGACATAAGGTAATCACCTACCCGGATGCTGCGTAGGGTTGACCTTATGGTTTCCATTTTGAGCCTGTGGCACACCATGTGTTTGTTGAGGTGTTTCAGGTCCAAGATGGGGTGGAGTTCTCCCGATTTCTTGGGCACAAGGAAAAAAATTGAGTACACCCCTAGTTTCTGCTCATGCGTGAGAATGGGCTGGATAGCTGTTTTCTAGCAACTCCAACAGGATGTGTTGGACCTGATGTGGGGTCGCCTTTCTTTTGGTGATGGGGGAACTTAGGAACCTCTGTGTGACTGGAGAGTGGGACGGCTCTATAGAGTACCCTCTTGACACCACCTCTAGGACCCATCTGTCTGAGGTTGTGTTGAGCCACTGGTGCCTGAACAGTGACAGTTTTTGTCCCACGGGGGGTATGACCTCTGTCCTAATAGGCTTCTGAGAAGGTAGTCATTGCTGTTTCCCCCTGTAACCTCTACCTCTTCCCCCAAATTTTGGGCCACGGGCTCTAAAGGAGGACTGTTGGTAAGAATGTGAAAAGGAACTGCGGTGACCGGTGTATGTTCCTCTGCCTCGAAAAGGACTGTTCTGGGAATGTGTGTCTCTGCGAGGTTGGTATGACCTGTTTCCCCCCCAAAACCTCTGCCTTGCTGAAGGGAGGTAGGTGTACTTAACCTTGTTCTTAAGCAGGTCTCTGCCCTCCTCTTTTTGTTTCAGGAATTCCTGTAGGCCTTTCCCAAAAACATGCTTTCCCTTCATGGGTAAATTTTGTAGTAATGTCTTTGATTCATTGTCTGCATCCCATAACTTGAGCCACAATGCTCTCCTGGCATGGTTGGTGATGGCTGTGGCCCTGGCATGCAGCTGAAGGGTGTCCACAGCCAAGTCCGCCAGGTATTTTGCAGCATCGAGTGTGCACTCTAAAAGTTCTGCCTCTCTGGACTTAGGGTTTGCTTGCTCTAAGAGCTCCTCGAGCCAGCGTATTTGTGCATGTGCTGTGTATATAGCCATTGTGGAAGCTTTGCGGCAGTTCCTCAATCTCAAAGGCCCTCTTAGCATGTCCTCGACTTTCTTATCCGTTGATCTTTTAATGCTATGGTTCCACAGGGTAAGATGGTTTTCTTACTGATCTCCGCCACCTGAGGGTCAATGGTTGGGGCTTTGCACCAGATACTGGCCTTGTCCTCTTGGACCGGATACATCCGGTCCAAGTTTCTCTTGTTTGACATTCTGCTCGGTTCTATGGATTGCCACTTCGTTGAAGATGTCCTCGATTGCTGGGCATATGGGAAGGTCTCAGAGGTGGTCGCCTTTGTTGGATCATGGGATCTAATTTTGACTCCAGTTTTCCCTCCTCGATGTCGAACCCATGGTGGCCTTGACAATTTTCATGAGGCCTGGGACCATGTTGAAGGAACACAGTTTTGAAGTGAGGGATGGCAAGGCTTGTGGTTCCATGTCCTCCTCGTCGGTATCCACTCCATCCTCTTCTTCTGGGATCTCCTTGTCTTCAGCAGAATCCGGCCGAAGATTTTCTGGTACTGGTTCTTTGGTGTCTGGACGTTCCTCAGAGGACCCCCCTGCATTGTCTGGCTCTGGAAGCAGTGCTACTGTTCTATGCTGCGTAAGGGATTTGAGTTTCTCCATTATCTTCAGCATGAAATTCTGTTGGCTCTCCCTCATGGCAACTGTGGCCTGTTGATTCTGTATCAGGAGGGTACCAAAATCCATCCAAGTGGGGCCGCTGGGCCCTGGATTGCTGGGACCTATGACAGGAGTTTGCTCCATTGGTAAATCATCGTTGTCATGAAGACAGATGGAGCAAAAGGGGCCCGGGGTGTGGGGTAGGAGAGCAGCATTGCAAGAGGAGCACTTCTTGGCCTTTACCATCTGGTGGAGAAAGAAGAAGGCAAGCATATAGTTAGGGCTAGTGCAAGGTACTTTTATTAGGCCATTGGGCCTCCTTATATATTTGTGGTCGCAAGCAGATTGAAAGTTGCCTTTAGCTGCCAGAACAGCCTGTGCCATCCCTTTGATGGTAACAACTGCATGTGGGGTCACTGTGGGAGGGACCCCTCATGGATAGGCACACCAACCCGGCGGTCACTGTAGGGAGGGACCTCCAGAATGGTGACAAACATATTGGGTCACTGTGAGAGGGACCCGGTGAAAACTGGGGTGGTGCAGGGATCACCGCCTCTACATCAAAGGTCGCTATGGGAAGGACCTGTGTGTACAAAGAAAGGGGGGGTGGGAGGAAGGGATCTCTTGAATTGTGGCCTGTATATACAGGTCGCTATGGGAGGCACCCCCTATATATACCCGAGGAAACCATAGGCTCGAGTGGGCTCAACTGGGCTTGGTTCCCCCTCTGTTAGCTAGTTCGACACCCTGGTATGTTTAAATTTGCTCTGTCCCCTTGTTGTGAAGGGGATCCCCTTTTGCAGGACCTGAAAAGTTGCGGAATCTGAGGGGCTTGTGGCCCCTGGGTGAGAGTGGATGGCCCGGGAGAGCTTAGGCCCTTGATCCCCCTGAGGCTGTCGATAATGTGGTCAAGATGCAGGGGCCAAGGCCTGGGCACTAACCTGAAGCGCAGATAGAAAAGTGAGTGATTCCCTCAGCCCTCTTGACTGTACACTCATGGGGACTACCAGAGAGATGACCTACGATCTATGGGGCCAATGGCTGGAATAGGCAGATCACTGGTGAGGGATGAGCTCTATAGTGGCATGGCAGAGACAAAATTGTAGGCTGCAGGGCTGCCTGACCCCTAGAATGGTTGTTTGAGGCTACTGTGGGCATTGCGGTACCTCGTGGGGTTGGGAGGCGAGCAAGCACTTGAGATGCACCTGTGAGATTCGCCTTCCCGACACTAGCCCCCATGAAAACAGGGGGCAAAGGAAAAAGGAGCTGAACATGAGGCAGAGGGAGGAGCGAGGCTCCATGGAGCATGCATGTAGGCCAGAGGCCTACGGGAGGCACGCTCTCCGAGTGAGAGCAAATGGTGTTGCAACCACGGAGGAGGCCCCTCACGGTGTGGAGCGCCTTGTGGATGCCTACAGAGCGAGTAGGGGAGGAGAGGTGAGGGGGTAGGCCATAGATGGACGCCTTCCCCCTGCGCCACTCATAGGCTAAGAGAGGGTTCAGGGGAGCTCCAGGATGCGCGCCTAGTGTGGCATGAATTCAAACACCAAACAGCCATCTGCAGAGTGAAAAGCCCACTGCTGGGTCTCTCTCTTTTTCTTAACACTAAAAACACAGTTAGGCGCCTATAGGGATGATCCCCTCTTAGTGATAGCAAGCAGATTTAATAATGTTATGCAGTATGAACACATGGTAGAAACTATCTAGAATCCTAAACAATCAATCAGGATCGCGATACCACTACTTGCTTCCAGTGCTAAGCGGTCTGGAAAACTCTTATTCTCTCATGTTGCTAACGACAGTAATAGAAGCTAAGTAACTTAAATAAACTGAAACTTGAGTAAACTTAAACAAACTTAAAGCCACCCAGCTGGCTGTTTCTACATTGGGAGACAATGTGCTGCATTTTTATTCTGGAACAGCCATGCAGCACCTAGATTTCCTACTCCTAAGCCATAATCCTTGTAGAAAATATAATCAGAGGCCTACCTTTCTGCGTGGAGAAAAACAGGGATCCTGGTGTGCTTGTTGCCTGATCAGATGCACCATTTGAACTGGAGAACAGGGGTGTCTTTGATCCTAGAGTCATGTGCATCACTAGCCTATCAGATGGGCTAAAAGCCATGAGGTAATGTCTGGAGTGCCATGGATGGTCAACCAATCACAATCAGTACTTAGTTCTCTGCCAAAATGCCACACCAAAGGTCTTTCGTAGTGTGTCCAACAACTATTATTTTATTTTAATCCTTATGATAATTACAATCAAAACAGAGTGTCAGTCAGTCTCCACATGAGAGGTTCCACTGGAGACCCAACGTTTTGCTCCTACCACTTCTGCTGCTTTGTCAAGGTGTGTGGCCCCCTACTGTGTGCATCTTGTATAGCAGATATTTAAAGGCACACTGCAAAAGCAATGTTTAATGAGCTAAAGGTGACCACCACAAAAGTGCAAAAAAAAATTTTAAAAATTACACGAGTTAATTAGATCACTGTTTCAAAATACTGATATTATTAGTTTATAACATTAGACAGTCCTTATTTAAATAAAGATCTCGAAGAAGAAAATATCTCTTAAATTCATTACTCAGTAGTCCGTATCCTATGCAGGGGTTTATATGTGAAATATAAACAGAGGACACAGTATGCATTAATACTAGACAAGTTCACAGTAAAGGTGCTAACACTACCTGATAATTCAAACCTGGCCAGGTGACTGTCTCAAACTGGTATATCCAAAATGCCTCCCTAAGTGCCTATTTACTTTCATATCCCCTCCTTTAGGTCCCAGACTAACCTTCTCTATACCTATAAATATAGGTGCATGTTCACCCATTGTCCCAGTTCTCTCCACATGAGTTGCCCATGCTGACATATTATTTCCTGATGTAATGACCCTCATGTTCTCTACCTTTGAATTTTCTTTTTGTCCAGCCAACATAGTATGCCCAACAAGGACAGGTAGCAGATAGACTGTGTTGGTCATATCACAATTAATACAATCTTTAATTGCTACTATATCTCCATACTTGAGATTTAAGAAAGGTAGTGGTAACCATAACAGGATGATACTTACATCTGCTATATTTTCAAGTGTCAGAGTGGTGGTTTGGGGTAATCACATTGTATTTCTACTTGGTACAGCTTGTGCACTATGTACAAGAGTATCCATTAGATTTATGGCCCTTTGTTACACAATTCTATGGGGGCTGTCCACAAAGTCTTTCAATTTTGGGTTGTGCCTTAAGGATATACCAATTTTTTAGAATGATGTATTCCACTATTTTGGCACCAATAGAATATGTAGTAACACATTTCAGCTGATTATGCC
Source organism: Neoceratodus forsteri (assembly GCA_016271365.2). NCBI lineage: Eukaryota > Metazoa > Chordata > Ceratodontiformes > Ceratodontidae > Neoceratodus > Neoceratodus forsteri. The sequence continues at coordinate 565,332,799 of CM057458.1, forward strand.
CATCATTCTTTCTCTCTCTCTCCTCCTCTCTCTCTCTCTCTCTCTCTCTCTCCCTCTCTAGGTATCAACAGTCTTTCTTTTCAATTGTCATTAACATCCCTACATACTTTCCTAATGAGCCTGTCATCAACCTTCTCTCATGGAAATGATTTTCATGAGCTCTGCCTCCTTCTAATAATATTCCTGCTTTCTGCAATTCCTTGTTATCCTCATTAGTTGGCCTTTGGGTAGTTAGTGGTGGTGTGCTGGGGTGACAGCTCCTAGCTTGCAACACAGTATTATGATCAGTAAGCTTAGAGAGGGAGGTACTTACTATACCATGCGCCCTTCCTGATAGTAAGATCTAGTAAGATAATCTCTGTTACATATGAACTGATCATAAATCTAAAACCTGGTTCTGTGAATTAAAGATATGTTTTGAATTCCATAAGTTGCTCAGCAGATCCTCTGCACACCATGATACAATCATCTATGTACCACTTCCATAACTCAATTTTGTCAAGAAATGGAATGATGTCAGAGTATATGTTAGTTTTCTACCACATACTCATTGCCAAGCTGGCATAATAGGGACAAAAGTTGCCCCAATTGCCATCCTACTCTGTTGGATACAAAACTATCTTCTGAAATTGTATGCCTTGCACCCCAAAGCATATTTTGCCATTTTCATCCAACATACCTGTGTGAAGATTATTTGGATTAGGCTTCTTTTAAAGAAGATGTTCAAGTGCCAATAAGTCAACATTGTGGGGAATGTTGGTATAAAGTGATTCTACACCAAGGGTAACAAGTAATCTTTCACCCCAAATGTGGCTATCACTCAAGATAATGAAGCTGTCCCCTGCAACCTGGATATAAGATCTCAGGCTTCCCACAATGGGCTTGATATGGCAGTCTTTGTATTGTGACATTGGTTCTGTAAGGCTGCCCTTGTCATCAATTCTTGTGTACCTTTGGCTGCATGCAAATAACCAGTTGAAGCGGATGGTCCACTGACATAAATTCTTTTCATTTTTCATCAATAGATCCATTCATGTAGGATCTCTGTATAAATGTACCCCCTCATTTCTTCAAATCATTTGTGGGATCATATGAAAGCCTCTTGTACATGTTTGGTCCCCCAACTGTCTATTTACTTTAAATATATATATATATATATATATATATATATATAAATGTGTGTGTATGTATGTGTATATGTCTCAATGTCTATCCTGACCACTGCCAACTTTATCTGTTGGTTTGATTATAAGGGTAGCATTACTGAATAGTTATTTTCTTAGATGATAGATTGTTAAAGCTGTCACGTGGTCCAGTTATATCAAATTCACATGCCTTGTCGAAAGTAAGGACTGTATGTTCTTTGGGGCAAAACGTGGATCATTTTTTCTACGTCCATCAAAGTGGTCACTTCTTTGGTATCAGTAAGAGTATTTGTCCCATTTGTTATCTATTGATGGGTGCTGACACATGATATTAACTTGAGAAGGAGCTCTTGAGGCTCTAAATGTGTATAAACTCTGCAGGTCCAAATATATTTAAAATGTATTGATTCTGGCAGAAAGCACAGAACTAGGCCCTTAGTGAGCACTTCTCTTCAACTTCACTAAGTTGTATTGATGAAAGATTGATCACATATTTTTAGGTTCTTGCTGATGTGGGATAACAGCACTCTAACTAGTATTTATATATTTCTGTACTACATCTCTTCACATTTAAAATTTCTGTAAGACTGTTCCATGAAGGTTATACATGCACATTTTCAGGTATCTAGCTCAAAAGGTAGCCAAAATGTTAGCAGAGTACAATTGTTGGAAAAGTTTACAAAATAAAAATTGTCAAACTTCAAGTTTCTATAAGTTCATACTGTACCTGCTTCTCAAAATACTGTATCATAAAATGTGTCAATCTCTGAGGGTGTCTTAAACAAGTATGCATGCTTATTTTCAGGTCTCTAGCTGCATGAGTGACTGAATAATGTCCAAAAATAGAATTTTGCAAAATTTCACAAAAATTCAAACAGTTTGTGAAATGTCATGAGATTTTTGCAAAAGTGGAATTTATTAATTGTGTCCAACCCTACCTGAGAGGGAACAACCTTGGGACCATGAAGTCCATGGCACTGCCTCACAAAATTAAGAAACATAGAATCTGTTGGCCGATAAGGACTATGTGACCCACCCAGTCTGCTCATTTTTCTCCATATACAGTATTACAGCAGAACCTACTTGATCTCTGGCTTTCTCCCTCTGCACACCTTTCCACTAAGACTTCCTTATGCCTATCCTATGCATACTTGAATTCCATCATTCCCCCCCCACTGCCTCCTTTGGTAGGGTGTTCCAGGAATGTACTGCACTTTCTGTGAAGTACTTCCTCACATGTTATCTGAATCCCTCCCCCCAGCTTCATATGATTTCCTTGTTGTTAAGCACCTTTTTCCTGAAAAATACTTTCTTTCTGTACCTTATTTACCACAGTGAGGTATTTAAAGGTCTCTATCATATACCCCCTCATTGTCAATTGTTCTGGGGTGTACATATTGAGTTCCTTTAGTCTCTCCTTGTTGGACTTTTGATGCAGACCCTGCAACATTTTAGTTGCCCTCCTCTGGACTGCCTCCACTCTATTTATGTCCTTCCAGAGTTGCAGTCTCCAGAACTGGACAGTATTCTAGGTGGGGTCTTACCAGTAATCTACAGAGGCGACACTTCAGAATCACTTCAGAATAATTCAATAATCATGTCAAATACATCATTGCCCTAGTCACATATCATATTACGGAAGGTCTGGCATCATGCTCATAACCAAAAGATATGGATAGTACCTGGAAGAAAATTAAAGGGGAACTGAAGCATTTATGCTAGAACTTGGATGGAGGAATAAGCAAAATTAAATCATTGGAGCTACACCAGGGTTGTATCATCCTATGCATTCTTGAACCCGACCACTGTTTTCCACACCACCTCCACTGGTAGGGTATTCTAGGAATCCACCATTCTTGCTGTGGAGTACTTCCTCACAGCTTCCAGAGGCAGAGGCAACACTTCAGAATCACTTCAGAACAATTCAATAACACATGCTGAATGCAACATTGCTGTGACTGATATTGTGTTACAGAAAGTGTAGCATCAGGCTGAGAACCAGAAAGATATGGATAGGACCTGGAAGAAAGTGAAAAGAGAAACTGAAGCATTTGTGATAGAACTTAGGGGAGGAATAAGCAAAATTATATAAATGGAGCTACACCAGGATTGTATCTTAAGCATGGGGTTCACTTATCTGGGATAGGAAACACTTTGTTTTGTTTAGCCTTATGAACAGCATTAGAGCCTTATATGATGTGACATGCTGGGGGAAACATGACTAGTGGAATGTTGGGAATCTCTGTATGGTTTAATCTTAGCTGAGGTAGGGACAACCAGTACTGAGGCTGGGAATGGCTGAGTCATGGTCTTTTTTCTGATGACACCGTCTATGAGTTAATGCCTCCTAGTGCCATCCAATTCTACAGGCTGAGAGACCCCAAGGAAGAAAGACCATGACTTCATTGTTGGTTAGGGCCTGCCTGGGTTCACACTCAGCAAGACAGCTCAAAACTCCCTTCTACATCAATAATGCATGCCTGAAGACAGCTAGCATAGAAGCTAATGTAGTCCAGAGGGCTAAAGCTCAGAAGGAACTGCAGCTAGCTGTTGGAATTAAAAAAAGGGGTAAAGGCCTTTTTTCACTATGTTAGTGAGAAAAGGGACAAGAAAGATGGGATTGTTAGGCTCAGGAAAGGGGATAGGTGGATGGGGGAGAATAGGACCAAAGCAGAGGTACTGAATGATTACTTGTGATCCTTCTTCACCAAGGAGAGGGAAAAAGAGAGAGATGGACACATGCCATTAGGGGGAATGAGAGCAAACATGTTTTGATAGTAGTGGATAGGGTGAAGACAGGGTTGCTAGCACTGAGGGTAGGTAAATCCCCAGGCCCAGATGACACAAACCCAAGGTACTGAGTGAGCTGGTGGAAGAGCTTGTAGATCCCTTGGCTGGCCAATTCAGTAGTTCACTGGCATTGGACATGGTACTGCAGGACTGAAGAATGGCAGATGCAGTGCCCCTATATAAGAGCAGTCCTAAGGATGACCCAGGGAATTACAGACCAGTCACTTTGACCTCAGTCATGTACAAGCTCGTGGAGACCATACTTAAGGAAAGATTAATGGAGTATCTGGATGAGAATTGGCTCCAGGATGAGAGGCAACATGGGTTTATAGGAGGAAGGTCATGTCAAACAAATCTGATTGACTTCTTTGACTTGGTCACTAAAACAGTGGACAGGAGTGAAGCAGTGGTCATCCTTTTCCTGGCCTTCAGAAAAGCCTCTGACTATGTACCCACAAGAGGTTGATCAGGAAGTTGGCAGATCTAGAAGTTGGTGAAAAGTTGACAGGGTGGGTATAAAAACCGGCTGGGGACAGGACCCAGAGCATGGTGGTAGGAGATGAGCTATACAGCACCAGGAATGTCTCCTGTGAGGTCTCACAGGGTTCAGTGCTCAGATCAGGGTTGTTCAATGTCTTCCTCAACAATATGGGGGATCGACTTAAGGGCAAAATTTGCCTATTTGCAGATGACACCAAGTTCTGTGGGAGGGTGGACACAGCAGAAGGGATACAAGACCTAAAGGAGGTTCTGGAAAAGCTATAGAGGTGGTAATGGACCTGGCAGCCTGTCTTCAGTGCAATGAAATGCACAGCTGTGTACACTGGAGCCAACAACCCAAGGACTGAGTACAGCCTAGGAACGATCCTAGTATCTGCATCAGAGGAGGAGAAGGACCTGGAAGTTATGATCACTAGTGACCTGAAACAGTCCACACAATCTAGGAAAGCAGCAGAAAAGGCAAATAAAATGTTGGGCTGTATTTTCATGGGGATCAGCATGAGGCAAAAGGAGGTAATACTGCCCTGGTATGGGTCATTAGTGAGGCTGCATCTTGAGTGCAGTGTGGTTTGGCTGTGTCTATACCTTAAAAAGGACATAAACCTGCTGTAGACAGTCCAAAAGAGGACAATGAAGATGATCATCTGTCAGCAGGGTAGAATGTATGAGGAGAGGTTGGTGCTCCTGAACATGTACTCTTGGAGGAGAGGAGGAGAGAGGACATGATTGAGACCTTCAAGCATTTGAAAGGAACAAATAGGGTGGACAAGGAGGGTCTCTTCAAGCTTAGTGGGAACTGAAACACAAGTGGACACAGTCTCAAATTGGAGTGGGGAGGTTTAGGAGAGAGGCTAAGAGACACTCTTCAAGGAGAGGGTGGTAGCAGGTTGGAATGTACTTCTGGGAGATGGTTTCATTGAAAATGGTAGGCACCTTCAAGAGGGGCTGGGATAGAGTTAAGGGGAAGTAAAGGGTTAATATAGGGGTGGATACAGGGGAAGGGTGGATTGGGGAGGGAGGCAGGATCAGTAGCTTATGCTGAAGATCATGCAATACTAGCAGACTAGACAGACCTAATGGCCTTATTCTGCTGGCTCTGACAAATGTTCATTTGTTCATATTACTGGTTCATCTTCTGGTAAAGCCCAGCCAGGGCGGTGGCTGACTTTGGCAAGAGGAGATCCTGTCTATGTGCACTTTATGTGTATACCGTTAAGAAGGCATGGGAACAAGGGCACCATAATGTGGGTGCAGCTCAAGTGGTAGCACGGGACTTGTGGGCGTTGTGTGGTGAGGATTCCTCTTTACCTTCTGCTCCCCCATGTGCCCCACTGTGGAGTTGTGAGCCATGCTGTACTTTACAGGGTTGGCTTTCTGACAACATTGGGCACATTGCCCTTTTGGACCTTCACCTTGCTGATGGGCAGTCTTGTTCCTGCACCCTTTTTACCTGGGCCTTCTATCCATTTGCTCACATTATACAGAACCCACTTTACGTAACAATGCTAACTTGTTGCTTCAATAAACATATGGCTGTGGCCATTTTAGCCCACCAATGTGTTTTACTTTCACAATCCAAGAGTTATTGATAGGTTAAGAAGTATTGTTTTTCAGCCCTGTTCACCTACCTTTCCTTGTCATACTAGTTTGACATCCTGTCTTCCTGAATAAGTGGAGGGTTGCCTTGGGGAGCTGGATTTAGCCTCTGGTATCACCCACAGTGACTTGGCCAGCCAGGTAGGGGAGGAACAGATGAATGGTTATGAATGTTGGTTCACCACCCTTCCACCTCTTTCCTCCTCCTCCTCCACAATAGGGACACCACTGAAACTCACCCACCACAAAGATTATGTAATCAGGAGACGAGATGGCCCTCAGGCCCACAAACATCCTGCCTGCTGGGGAACTGCCTATGGGGACTGTGGAGAAATCTTTTTATTTTTCTGGCTTTATCACATTCACCAGGATGGTCTCATGAGCTATACAACATTGAGGACATGTGAGAAAAAAAAAAAAACAGGCACTCAAAAACACTAGAACATAGAGATGAAAAACTGGATGTAAGTCTGTAGAAATTACCTTCATTTGGTACCAAGTAAAACTGCAAACAAGGCAAAAATGTAATGATATAAGGTGCCACACAAAACCTGACATTCTGCAAAAATCTTTGTGCTTTTTCAAAATTGAGGACAATAGGGTGGATATCTGTCATAGCCAAGTGTAAATGTGAAGGTTGGGAATCTCTGTAGTTTAATCTGAATAAGGAACTCTTGTTCCCTGGCTAGGAGGGGATTGTGGAGGTATTCAAATGCCACACAGCCATGCACATCACACTTTTGGTAATGTTAATAAATCATAGTTTTAAAAAATATTAATACATTTTAGCCTACCTGATTGTCTTAAGGAGGATGGCACTGAGGATCTTGACCAACCAAAGCAGGATCCTCTAACAATGTATAAGTTTTTCTGCTATAACATTTGGCCAAGAAATGAAGATGTCTCAGTAGGCACATCCCTCTCCACTGACAAACAGCTGAAGGTAGCAGCAAGTACTGCACAGTGCAGGGAGTTCCCAGTCTCCACCTTCACTGATTTGTCACTGCAGGTCACGGCTGCAGGAGCTCAGTGTGTGATCCCTGAAAAAAAAGTTATAACATCAAAGTGATGCAATTCTGAAGTGAAGCCAAGTCAATTTGGACCTGCTTTGCTGGTATCAAATGTGCTGTTATTTGGTGCTTCCACAGAGCTTCAGTTCAGAACTGGCTTCCCTTAACAACAGCTTGTGTAAAAGATGTAAATGGGAAGAATTTAATAAGAGTGCTGAGTGTGTACTGTACTCAATTATCTTTTAGCTGTCAATGGTAACATTTCTGAGAAATGCCTTTGCAAATGCAGTATCAGAGTTCTGCTTAGTCTCCTGTGGAAGAAAAGCCTTAGAAATTCAGAAACAGATCTCATTGCACAGGGGAAACAAATGTTGACTATCAGGTTCCATTTTATAGGTTTCATGCACAAAGAATGCAAAGTACCCTGCTAAAACAAAAGCATTTAAACGTTTAAAGTCCTCTTTGGGACACACAATAACAGTTGCATTGCAAAAAAGACTTTAAACTGTAAAGCAGTCAGGAAAACCTTTGAAATGTTTGTGTATGAATTTTAATGAAAATATATAATTCTTTTCTAATCTTTGTTGATAAAATACTATTTTTTATTAAAGCATTATCTAGCTGCTTATAAATGAATACTGCTATAAACTGAGTAACTCATTTCTCAGATATAAAATAATACATTGACTATACAGACAGTACTTCAGTATAATTTTAATAAATAAAGGGCACTAAGAAAATTCATACAACCTGCCTTTGGTGATTTTCAACTAATTGAAGAGGGCTGATAGTATCTTAAATACTATAATCAGGTACCATTTCAAATAACAATGTAAAATAAAATCAGAATAAAATCAGTTCCTTTATAGCTGAACTTTATTATACTAACAGTAGGTACAACCTTGAGACATTCCTGCTTCATTATTTTAAACTCAACTGGTTGGGAAGAGACTCCTCCAGATACAAACATGCTCTTTCCCATTTAAACCTCTCCCAAATTATCACACTACTTACAAGACTCAGCCATGCTACCAACACCTTCTAGACTGGATTCTTGTTAACTACCCTGATTGAGTCTAAGTGGCTGCTGTACTTTCAAACTGCTTCAGTGACCATTCTGTCACCTTCTGTGTCTTGAAAATTAGTAGCAAAACATTCCCTCCAAAAATGATCACAGTTCACTCGTACAGGCATTTCATTCTGGAGGATTTCTGTACAGGCTTATCTTCCATAATATAGGACCATGTCATCCATATTCCCTCAGTAATGGAGACCTGGGAATACCTTTCCAGGATTTTCTCAGTGTCTGTAATAAACATGCACCAATCAGAACAATGGTCTGAGAACACACATGTTTAAAGGATACCATTACCTCCAGATCACTAATGCAATTATTAAATTGTTCTTGCAAATGGATGGCATTAAGCCTTATGGCCTGTTATTTAGAAAAAACAGATACCTCAGTGAAAGACAGATTTACAGAAAATGTCAGAGTTTAACTCAGCAGTTACTGAAGAAAAAGTGGACTGCTACAACAGCTACTGGAAGGAAAATAACAACTGCCCAGAACATTCTGGTCAGGGGCTAAAATCTATTTGAAATGGATCTTTAGAGCAAAATGATTAAATATGCAACCCTCTGAAAGCCTTGCCCTGAATCCCCTAGGAATGATGGAGGCTACAACAGTTTAACTTGTTGATTGCTCATTGGAAAATTTATTTATGACATAAAGAATATGTTTTACAGCCACAGATTTTATGACTTCACAATTCAATTCCACACCAAATTTCTTTTCAAAGCTTCTCTGGTTCTGGACACTGTCCTTCTTCTGGTCATTCTTCCATCTTGACTTTCAGGGCCTGGACACTGTGAATCTGGCCCCTTCTACATCAGAACCAGGCCAGTTCTACCTACCTGGGCTTTCACCCTCCAGGCCCGGACACTTCTGAATCTGGCAACTGGACCTATCCCCTTCCTGCTTTACCACCATGTCTGGGTTCCTTGTCCCCAGTCCATGTATCCTACCCTCCCCTTCCTCCCCCACTCCCCTTTTACTTTCTTCCATCCCACTCCCAAGGGGCATCCTTGCCCTGGAAGCACCAAGTAAGATCGACAGTAAAACTGCTGACCTCCCACACAGCAATGGCACAATACTGATGCAGGTATTGTGCAGTCCAACTCAGTGTTTTCTGTGGAGGGCTGTACCCCCACACCCCCATGCAGGAGGATCTGCCCCTGCCCTCAGACTTTAGGATTCTCAACCCAGGTTGAGCTGGTCCATGGAGGGGCAAAACACTGGGGAGAAAGGACAAGGAAATGGACCATTACATAGGAATGCCCCACTATCCAGATTTTCCTCTTGGAACCTGCCATGCAAAACAAAATAAACAGTGTGAGTTGCTGTTGTCAATACCTCACATACCTCCTATAGCAGCTAGACTTCCAGCATCCCATCTTCTGAACCTCCACCACTGCAGTCCCTTTCTGTGCTGCCTCTGTGGCTGCCCCAATCTGAATCGAATGTGGGGCAAATTTACTTGGATCTTCTCCAAGAAACATCAAACCCTCTTGAGCATTGCCCCTACCTGAAACCCCATGACTGGTGAGCCATCTCCGTGTAAGAACAGAACTCCCCCAGCCCTCCCCTGAGTGCTCCCATATGCCTCCAGTGCACTCATGGCACAGCTGGAGGACTGCAGTTGCCTCATTAGTGACACATCTGTCCCTCTCCCCCCAGGTCCATCTTAGACCTGGCCAGGGTAATGACTACCCTGTCATGTCCCCATAGGATGTCCTCATGCTGCAAAGCTGGCCCAGCAGCTGCCTTTCATGGGGTCACCACTTCCTCCACCTGGAATGCCCCTGCTGCCATCACTGCAAACATGGCCCAGAATAGTGCCCCTTCATGAGCCTATGTGCATACCTTCCGGCCACCCCAAAGACCTTTTCCAGCAATTCCTCTCTTATGGGTTTACTCCTGTCCACCTTGGTGACTTGAACCCTCCACCATATGGACAGCATGTGTTTTATGGTCCTGCTGGCCCCTACATTGGGCAGCCCTGTCCTGGCACACCCAACTGATGCCAGTTAAGTGCATGCACCAGTGTGCCATGTGGCAGCCCTTCCTCCCACATCTCCACCACGAACTTCCTGACCTGCTCGTCCTGGGCCAGTTCGGCCCTGTCCCACCCATACTTCCTTCTGAATTCTTGAAACCTCACCCATCCCACCCTTAATGTGTTAACTGCCCAAGATCCCTGGTACAGCACCCTGGCTGTGTCCTCTAGCCTCCCACATCTGGTCCAGGATCCTGGTCCTGTGTGGTGCTGCCTGAGGCCTCAGCTCCCAAAACCTGTTGAGCTGTAAACAGGAAAGACTGTCAGCCACTTCATTCTTCAGCCCCTCAATGTGCTGTGCTTTGAAAGATATATTCAACTGCAGCCCCAACAAAACCAGTCACCTGAGCAGCCTGCCCACCGTCTCCATCCTCTCCTCTTGCCTATTAATGACTTCCATCACCCCTTTGTTATTGCACCAAAACAAGATGCACTTTCCTTGCATCCTATAGCCCCACATCTCCAGAGCCACCCATATCGGGAAGATCTCCAAGAATGTGATATCTTTCAATACCTCCCCTTTCTTCCATGATGCCGGCCAAGGCTCTGACATCCATTCTTCTTGGAAGTACGCCCCATTCCCAGGGAACCCGAAGTGTCCATGAACAGTTCCAAGTCTGCATTCCTTTCCCATTCTTTCTGCTAGAATGTCACCAATTGTAGCCAAGAAACTCCTCCCATACCCGGAAGTCCTCCTGCATGCCTCTTAACACATCCATCCAGTGATGCAGCAGCCAAGCCTTCCCCATTGCCCTTCCAGCCTCCTTGTGAATGCCCAGCCTGGGCTGATGGCCTTGCAGGCAAAATTAAGGCGCCCTAACAGCTGTTGGATTTGTACCAGTGGCACTCTCTGCCTCTATGTAACCTGGACTAGCAGGCCTCTAATGTGTGCCATTTTGTCCCCAGGAAGCCAAAAACATCCTTCATCTGTGTCCACCTCTTTGCCCAGGAATTCCAGCTTACAGGCGGGGCCTTCCGTCTTGCCTTGTGCCAATGGTATACCCACCTGTTGGCAAATTGCCTTAAAATCCCACAACATCACCTGCACCTCTGCCCTGGATTCCCCAATGAGGATGAAATCATCCAGGTAATGCACCACCCTCCTGTACCCATACTTGGCCCTGAATACCCACTGCATCAAAGTGCTGAAAGCTTCTGACCCTCATGATCTGCCAGACAATAGCTTCCAATAAATCACTACAGCAGAGGTCCTCAAAGCACTAAAGAGCACCAGGCAAACAAGAGTGCTGATAGTATTTCCCTCAACTCAAAGCTTCTCCACTCTGAGGCACATCATATATGCACCCCAGTTAGCATGTTGTTAAATTTCTCCCTTACCTCCGGTGAGATATTTACATCTGGAAATGTACTAGATTTGTGCCCTTCCACAAAAGAAGGTCTAAAATAGATCTGCATCAATACAGACCAATTTTGGACCTTCCTGTGCTCTCCAAGGTCGTTGAAAAATATAAAAAGCAGCAAACAACCAAGAACAAACTTGCAGGGACAATATCCATAGAAAATCCATATACATGCATTTAGAAGACCAGTTGATAAGTGGTACCATAGTAAATTCTTGATTCGCTGACATAAAGTTACCCACACCAGCGGACCCACATGTGTTTATCTATGGATACAGTCCCTGACAGTTTGCTCTTGGTTGTTTGCTGCTTTTTATGTCCGTTGATGGAAATTTACAACAAAGTATTCAAAATACAAAGAAGAGTAAATGGTGCGCTGATCTGGTCTTTGCTCTGACGAATGTGTGGTTGTTTGTTCTACATATTAATCTAAATATTCCACTGGGGCTCTGCACTGCTGACTGTAACCCTTGGCTGATTTAAAAAAAAAAGACAAGAGGCCTTTTTATATTTTACAAGATAATTGTTCAGTTCTTTAGACCTCAGCTAAGATAAACTGCTTTTTCAGACCTCATCAAAGTACAAGCTAAGTTCTTTGTCTAATGCATGGCAAGCAAAGTTTTTAGTTAATTTACAGCAAACTAAGTTTTGTTTTAATGTACAGCAGGCTAAGTTTATTTATTGCATAGCAAGCTAAGTTTTGTACTTAAACTACAGCAGGCTAAAGGTGCACCCTTGCTCCTCACCTTAACTTTATCTGCTGACCCTGTAGCAGCTAGTGCTCCTCCCCCCTCTCTCCCCATCCCCCCAATTCTGCCTCAGACCCTCCCCTAACCTTCGTTTCTTTTGTCTTTCTTGCCGTTATCTATTATATGTTCCTTTCTCTCCCCAAGGGATGGCTTGCCCTGACTGGGCATGAACTCCTCTCAAACTTCATTTTGTGGTTCCTCTCCAGCGAGACCAAGCCACTGCCACCTGACCGCCCCTGCTGAATCCAGATATGGGGTTGCGGTCTATGAATTTTCAGACTAGGCACCTACCCCTGATTGGATTGGTGCTCTCACTTCCAGCCTGCCTGTGGATATGTGAATTAAATATTCTACCGGGGCTCTAAGCTACTGACTTTATCACTCATGCTGATTTTTGGCCCACCCACTGTCCCCCACAACCCTCCTTAATTAAATACACTTGCTAGAACAATTGACCTTGCCCCTATAGTATATCTTGAAGGGCTCGCATACTTTTTCTTAAAGGTACAAAAATGCCTGTTCCTGCAGGAGTGTGCTCCACTATATGGTTCCTATTTAAGTAGCTATATCCCCAACTGATGCACTCTTACCAAGGCCTAGCCTGTCCTTCAATATCACATACTACCTACTGTTACCATTACGGTGCATTGTGTAGTATTTAGCATACAACCTTCTCCAGAAACCCAACATACATCTCAACCATGGAATGCCTCTATGCCAAACCATGGCCTCTCAAGTACTGGCTTACCCCTTTCCTTCTTTTAACCCTCCTATGTGCCTGTTGTGTCACAAACAGCCCAGATCTAAAGCCAGCTACTCCCAATATCAACTCTCATATGCCACATTGGCAGAAATTACACCTCCTGGAACTTATCCTAACTTTAGACCACCTCTACCCCATTCAAGCCACTCGGGGGATGTGGAATCCTATTGAAATCTTAGAATGCAGTACTATCACTTTAAATCACAAAGTATACCTGTGCGTATAGCAGTGTATGCCCTATCCCTCTACCACTGTGATGCTGCCACCTAGATAAAACAGTCAGACCCCATAATGCGTAAATGGTCTAGACAAGCAATCTTTAAAGTCATGATAAATGGAAAATTAAGCTTCTCCTCCTCCTCTTGCTACTCAATTGAACACAGGGCCAATTACATCTATTTCCACCCAGCTAACCTAGCCCTACTAAAAGGCATCAGTTTCCTACACATAAACACATGCAACTTATTAAAAAAACTTGACCTTGTACAGGCTTCGGTGTTTCATGCTATGCCTGATGTATTAGTAGTATCAGAATCTTGGTTGTAGAGCTCTACCCCAGACCAGAGCATTAACATCCCCTCTTACAATATTTTCAGAGCTGATAGACACTCGGGGGGGGAGTTGCAGTTTATGTATCAGACAAATTCTCAACCTCAGTCATAGACTCCTCCTCTATCCCTAAGGAATATGAAAGTCTCACTGCAAAAATCTAACTACCATCAGGTGAATTGATCACTGTTTTGGGCTGCTACAGACCCCCATCAGGAGGACTCAAGATACTTAATTTCCTCCATAAAACATTAACCTTCTCTGTCTCAGAAACCATCATAATGGGTGACCTCAAGCTTAGACTGGAACCTTCCTGCTCCACATCCTTAAAAGACCTGTGTGATACCACTGGTCTACATCAGCTTATTTTAGATGTGGCCCACCCCAATCTCAAAAACCCTGCCCACAGTACCATCCTAGACATAATCCTTATCAACAAGCCACACAGAATTTCACTGTAGGAGTATTCCACAATGACATCGCGATCACATGGCAATAACCTATGTAAGGCATATGCCTAAAACTACCTCTGCTTCAGAGTATATTTACAAAAGGAACTACCAGCATTTCAACATCACAGCCTATCTCACTGACCTCAGCATGATCAGATGACATGAACTGTATCTTGCTGCCACCATTTCAGAAGTGTATGCCTTATTCCAGTCCCTAGTCCTAAAGGTGATTAACTCCCATGATCCTGTCACAAAACCAAACCTAGCAAAACGTCTTGTCCTTGGTTTAATAGTACCTTAAAGCCACCTTGAGGCACAGAGATGCACTCTAGTAAAAGGCCAGAAAAACTAGGTCAAAAACTGATTGGGCCACCTTTAGAAAGATTTGGAATCACTGCATAAATCTGGCCAGATCAGAAAAGATAAATATTACCAAAATATGCGTGCATCCTCCAAGAACAACACTGCCCAGTTCTGGCAGATACTGAATGAAGTGAGGGACATAAATCAGCATCTTCACTGCCAAACAAAATCAAATCTGTTGATATAATTTGCACAGACAAACATGTTACTTTAGAGGCCCTCAATAATCAACTTTCCACCGCTGGCCTAGTATTTGACTCCTCCCCTGTATCCAAGCTGCTAAACCAGCAAAATAACAATGAAAGAGAAGCTAATTCCACAATGACCAGCAAACAAAATATTGGGGTTACTGAACAAACTAATGTGACAGGAACAAATTGTAGAATAAGTGGGGAGACAGTAGAACTAGAAGCAAACCAAGACAAGCACTTGAGTGCTAGCCATAGTAAAAACCGTACAAGGCAAGATGAGAGTACAAATGGTACAGCAACTGAATGGTTTCAGGTTCAAGCAAAAACAGCTGTAAAGAGAAGAAGAAAGGCAACACAATTTCAATTACCCTCATGAATCGATTTGATCCACTAAATGGTTGTGAGGTATCACAAACTGCTAATGAGGTCATTGATAGTATTGAACCCTGTTCACTAACAACACAGAATGTACAAAAGTAATATATAAAGATCATAACAGGTTAATTTCTGTTAACAATCATGAGGGGAAAAAATCTTGACTGAAATAACTCAGCCCCAATTGGAGCAATCTGCATCTGCCAGCATGAACGAAGGCTTACCAACATGTAAGCTAATATAATTCTCAGAACAAACAGTAGTTGAGGGGACAGAAGATATGGAGACAAATACTGTACCTTAGTAACAAAGAGAGATGTTGGTTTAAGTGACTCTATGGTTAAGCATATAGATAGAGTCATATGCAATCCAAACAAATATGATAGGACCCTCTCAAGCTACAGGGAAGCCAAAATATCAGATATTACACAAATGGCAATAAATATTATCAAATATTCAGGAGAAAACCCCCTGATTATTGTACATACCAGGGCAAATATTGTCTTGCATGAGCCCATTATGAAAATAAAACAAGATTACATTGCATTAGTTAATAAATATATTGGCATGGGATGTGAACTAGTGCTGTCAGAAATACTCCAAATACCTAAAGCAAACATTATTCAACATAACAAAATTCATCAAATCAATAATTGGCTAAGAAGATGGTGCCTACAACAGAATATAAAGTACATAACACACTGGGAAATATTTAAAGAAAGGAAGGAACTGTATTGTTGGGATGGTCTGCACCTTAGTAGAAGAGGGAGCAGAATACTGAGTAAGCACATAGGGACATCATTAATCATTGTTTAAACTAGTTACTAGGAGAGGAACAAGTTAGGCACCTCTCAGACCTAGGGATATCGGATATAACTGAAACAGTTTTAAATATAGGTAAAATAACAGAATGACCAAAAGAAAAAGTAAATTTAGATCTAAATATTATATTACTAAATGTCAGAAGTCTTAGTAATAAAATTGAAGAGCTCACTTATATTATCGACATTAATAAAATAGACATGTGGGGTTACCGAAACCTGGTTCATTGACACTGATTGGAATACTAGCATAACAGGCTACACCAAAATACAGAAAAATAGGAAGGATAGAAGAGGAGGGGGAGTTGTATTATGCATAAATGAGAATCTGAAACCACATGAATTAAATAATTCTAGTAACAATAACAAGATTATATGGGCTCAAATCAAACTATCAAATAAAAATTTTAAACTTGGATTATGCTACCAACTGCCAGGACAAAGCAATGAAGAAGGTGATCAATTTTAAACCGTCTTGAACAACAGAAATTAACCAGTGATACTATATTAATGGGTGATTTTAACTTCCCAAATATAAATTGGGAAACCTTGGATAGTATCGATCATTTAGAAAGCAAATTCATTGACTATACCTTCCAGTACAATCTGGACCAGTTGGTTACCAAACCTACTAGAGGAAACAATATTCTTGACCTAATATTAACTAATGGGAAGGATGATATATGGGCTTAAATGAGCATCTCCACTAGGGGACAGTGACCACCAAATTATTGAATTATTTTATAAGGCACACTATAAAGTAACAAAGGGTAAAACAGAACTTAAAAATTACAATAAGGCAAACTATAGGAAAATTAAAGAAATATTTATCATCCTGGGACTTGAATAAGGAATTTATGAACAAAGTCTTAACTACCATATGAACAATCATTAAAAATCAAGTAGATTACTGCACGGATACATGGGTACCTGTTATCAAGAAATACAAAAATAACAAGAAACACCCTCCTTGGTGGAACAGGAATACCATGAAACTAATCAGGAAAAAAAAACTATACACCATGTTTAAAAAAAATCATCAAGCACCTTAGGCATAAAATTGAAATAACACAACAAACAACTAAAAGGTCTGATCATAAAATCAAAAAGAAACATGGAAATAAACTTAATCAACAAGGTCAAAGACAATAAGAAACAGTTTTATAATTATATATGACCAATAAGAGGAAATCAAAAGGGGATAGGACCAATTGTGACACAAATCCATACTTACAGAAGAAGTGGATATAGCTTCAGAATTAAACAAACATTTCCTATGTATACACAAACCTAAAGAAGTAATAATTAAACCCTTATAATGTATGGCAGAACGTTGTTATGCATAAAAATCTATCCCTGACAAAAAGTCGTTATGCTGCAGTAGCTTGCTGTTATGCTGCACTAGATACGTAGCTATTGCAGCATAACAACTTAGAACCCTGAACTGAGATCCTATAGCTCGAGCTGATTCTCAAACTGCAGCAGACAGCACCATCATACAGTTAACCATGTAGTAATTTCAAAATGTCCCGTGAAAAACTATGTCGACTGCTGTTTTCTCTCTGGAGCTATCAAATCTTGAGACATTTATCCAGGAAACTGTATTTTCCAGCAAGGGACTATTAATGTAAAAATCATCAATTACCTTGCAAGCAGACAGCAGGCTAACTGCAATGTCAATCCCAGTGAAAAAAGTGAGTAAACCACTCTTGTAAACCCCATAGTACTAACTTCCTGTGACCTTTGGCTCTAAAATATATTTTTGTTCCATTTGCAGGTCACGTTGTGGTTTCCAGGAGGTGTACAGCTTCAGACTCCACATATTCCTAAATTATGACTGTAGATAGCAGTCCATACACTATAAAAGATAATGTAGACTTTATGTATAACAAGTTTGAAAACCTTCTGAGGTCATCACGCTAAGGAACCTCTCGAAGCTTTTCTCCTCGAGGTTCATAGCATCACCATGACGACCTCTCAAAGAGTTTACAAACTTGTTATAGATAGCGCTCTATACATTATCTTCTATATTAAACATAAAAATAAATATATTCCAATTACAGAAAAATAATTTAGTATAATTATAAATGGACTAAAATCTAGTAGTTCAGCAGGCCCGAAGGTATGGCACCAAGACTATTGCAAGAGATAATAAATGAACTGGTGGGACGTTAACTTACCTTTTAATTTACTCCAAAAATAGGAAAATGATACCTGAATGGGGCCAAGGTTTTATTACACTGATACATAGTCAGTGTCAGTGGCTCAGGAGGTGCTGCCTTTCAATGAGACGTTAAACCAAGGTCTCATCTGCCTGGATTGGTGGTAGTTCAGGGTGAATGTTAAAGATCCCATGGCACTTATCAAAAAGAATAAGGAATTATTTATTGCAAAACAAAAACATCAATACAATATCACCAGAAAATTATAAATCAAAAACAGGAACATCACTGAAAAACTATTAGAAAAAAATCAAACAAAACCAAACATATAGTCACTCAAATAAAATACAGACCCTTTTAAATCCAGTAAACATGCTTCCAATATTCATAGAATAAGGAAACCGGTAAATGATGGGATTCAAAGTCCTTTTGAGTCTGTAAAGCTGATTCAATATGGTGTAGAACAGAAGGTAAGGTACCAGTATGCTGCAAGAAAATGAGCATCTCACCTGCCACAGATAAAACTTGATGCAGGCAAATATCACAATAAGAGTACTTGGATGATAACGGGAAAAAAACCTGAATAATCCCCCAGAACCAAACATTCATATGAATTATGACATGATGCTCCCCATTCCCACTTGACAAGTAAGGTAGACCAAAATGTAACAGAATAAGAACAAGTGAGAAAAAAATGAATTAATGTTTCTTCCATACCTACACATTCAATACGAATACAATTCCGTTCAGCAAGGGCTTTATACTTCAAGTTTCCCTTAACCCCTAGCCTCCCATGGAAACTCAGCCATGTCACATCCCACATCCGGCCAGGAATCCTCCTGTCAGCTAGAACCTTCAAAGCTAAATGCACTTTAGTAGGAAAACATTTGGGAAAATCAACCTGAACAAGAAAATTCAGAGACGTTATGCTATTATATAGGCCCTTTATGGAAAGCCGATGAACCTCACTTTGAGCGAGATGCCACTGACGTAGCTTGGCAACCACTAAAGGAAGGAATGAGGGCATTTTAGAATTAGGTTTAACAATATGTGCTTCAGTAGACCATCGCAACAAAAAATCTTGAAGTGAAAAAAAAAGTTCAGGTATCCCAAGGATGAAATTGATACTGTGAAACCTCTTTGAATGTAGATTTAATAAAGAAAGAAAAATAAAAAATAACCAGGTTAATCATACCGAGGCCACCCGCCTTAATTGGCAGATATGCAAAATCATGCTTAACCGGGTTCAATCAGTTTCCCCACAACATCTGAAAAAAATACTGTAAAATCGAGTTTCATATTGCCTAGGCAAAGGAAAAACTGAACTAAAATAAAGAAATAGAGGGAGTAAGAATTTGTTGATGATCAAAACACGTTTTTGCTTAGAAAACGTCCAGGATTTCCATAACTGTACCTTCCTTTCACCTAATTCAATATGCGTTTCCAATTAAGATCATTCAAATCACCAGTACCAAAAAAAAAACAACCTAAAATTTTAATAGGACCCACAGAGATAGCTATCTGCCCAATCTTGGGCTCAAAAGGTTCCTCCCCCCAAAAAATACCAACACTCTTTTCATAATTCACAGAAGTTCTGGAAATCAGACCAAACTGTGCTAGAATATTCAATGCCAAAAAGCCAGAATCTGCATTTCGAAGTAGAAGGCACATATCATGTGCATAGACAGCTAAAGCCTGTGATGGAATATCAGGAGATGGTGACAATCCCATAATCTGAGGATGATTAAGAAGTTACCAAACTAAAGGATCCAAAACAAATAAATACAATAAAGGGCTAAGTGGGCAACCCTGATTCTCCCCCCTTCAAAAATCACCCCCTTCCCCAATAACCTATTAACAAGAGGAAAGTTTTGGGCAGCACTATACAGAAGTGCCACCCAAGCCCTAAGTTTAACTGAAAACCCATACCGCTGAAGAACTTCAAACAAAAACCTGTGTGCAACCTTATCAAAGGCTTGGGCCTAGTCCAAAGAAAGTAAATATCTAAAAAGTTTTCCCAAATGGCTAAAATCACAAATATTCCTTAGCAGGGTCAAATTTTGATGGATATGTCTACCTGGAATAGAGCAAGTTTGAGCTGGAAGTATTAATGGAGAAGCAACACGTTGGAGCCTATGGCATAAAATAGCTGAAAAAATCTTGTATCCGTATTTAATAAGCATATCGGTCTCCAATTTTCAACAAAGTGTTTATTCCTTTTTAAATAAAAAATAGTGAAAGCGTCTGAAAATCCAGAAGGTAGTTTTGAATTTGCAAGAATTTCATTATGAACATGTGTCAAAATAATACTGATATCTAAAAAAAAATTATACAATTCATTGATTAAGCCATCAGGACCAGGTGATATACCAGACTTCAAATGGGTAATTTCTGACCTGACCTCATCCGGAGTTATGGGCATATTTAAAGAAAGGGAATCAGCGGGTGAAATCGTGGGTGGTTGAAAGGAAAATAATGATTCCTAGGTAGTGGTGGGCTGAAAAGCCTGATCATGTTGGGTCCATAAAAAAAGGCGAACAATATAAAACATTTCAATGTCCGTTGTTTTCAAACCCCCCTTAGTATCATAAAGGCCATCCATGAGTTTTGTTTCCAGTGCTTGTTTACAGGCTGCAAAAAGGTCTGAACTGGGTGAAGATTTTAGTCCATAGGACAGGTCTTCATGAATTTTACAAGCTTTCCCATAATGAAAATTTCTCATGTGATTTTGAAGTACAGCAAGTTGTTCCTATATCCAAACATCGGAACAAGAGGGAAGCGACAGTAATTTATAAAACTGTGATCTGTGTCCTAAATAAGTGATATAATCTGCCGAATGATTGCTATGATGATAGGTCGTGGAAGTCCATCTAAACTCAAGTTTAGTATCCATCCACCAGTCACCCCAGAAATCGTACATCCCAGCTACAGAGCGCCATCTATCAAATGTCTGGGACAAAAGAGACTGGAACCGCTCATCAGTCAAAAAAATCTGATTCATCTTCCATCTTGCAGGAAAAGCAGGAAAAAAAGGTGGAACATGGGAAAGTGAAAAACGTACTGTCAATAACAGATGATCCGAAAATTCACAAGGGGTCAAATGAAAGGAAAATGGCAATAAATATCGGGAGGCAAAAACAAAATCAATCCTGGTAGCAAAACTGCTACATTTGTAAGTAGGCCCTGGGCCAGAATGAAGCGCTCCATAAGCATCCGTTAAAGAGGCTTTCAGAATCAGTTTAAACAGAGCATTAGAATCACAATATATCTTACATTGTGACTGATCTTAAAATTTTAAATCCAGGCTACAATTAAAATTGCCTCTCCCATGTAATATGTCTAGGGGTTAAAAGATAATGCTCAATTTCACTAAACAGAGCAATCCTGGCCGATTTAACCTGGGGAGCATAAATGGTGATGAGACGAAGGGAAAGACCCTGGTAAATGCAATCGAGAAGCAAAGCTTTCCTTGGGCCAAAGCAACTAGGCTAATGACCTGTACAGCAGAATGACAAAATAAGATCCCCACACCATCTGCAGCATCAGGACCATAGGACTAAAAGGAAGGCCCAGAATGCCATAATTTCTTAGTGTAATTAATGTCTGAGAGAATAGAAAAAAGTGTCTCTTGCAGAAACATAATATCCACAGAAAGGGACTTACAATAATGTAAAAGTCCTACACACTTCCTGGAATTCTTAATACTACAAGAATTCAAAGAAACAATAGTTAAAGAAGTCAGGGAGCTAAACTAAGATTTGTCCTTTTTACGCTTCCTTCCTGACTTCTTCTTGGACTCCAATAGATCAGGACCTCCTTCATATCACACTCCATAACAGACAAGGCCCCAGATTTAACTGACAGATCAGATTCAGAATCCTCATCTGGATCCTGCAGAACCTGAAATGTATTGAGAGTAGGAGTGAGAGGTGGCACACTTAATAGTTTAGCATGAGACCTTGTCATGCGTCTTGGATGAGGTTTCTGAAACTCAGGAGCTGGGGGCTGAAGTGAGTGAGGAGCTGGAAGCCCCAAACCTCAGGGGCTTGTAAAACATGGAATTGACCAATATCAGAAGACTCATCAGTGGGTGGGACACAACTCCACCAGGAGGGCTGAGGTAGAAGAGCCTGAGCCAGAAGTATCAGGGTCAGGGAGACAGTTTCCTCAGTAGTAAGCCGAAAACAGTCCTGGGCATCTGAAATCAAGGTCTTCTTATCAAGGTCCCCTGAATTATTTTGGCCAGCATATGGACACTGTTGGTATGCATGCCCCTGAGCATCACAGAGATTGCAATGAAAAATATTTTGACAAGTGCTTCTGTCATGATCCAGTTCGCCACACAATGCGCATTTGATTTTGTCACAGGCGCTACTGAGATGACGAGGGCTACCACATTTATAACAAGCTTTGGGTTGGCCGGGATAAAAACATACTTCCCTATCCCTACCCAAAAAGAAGCTGTTTGGAACGTGCCGGACTAAATCCCCTACAATGCACAGTTTAACCTTAAATTTCCAGCTTCCTGTCCAAATACCCTCCCCATTAATAACTGGCTCAGGAGGCCCCAACACAGTGCATTTACTTTCTAACCGGTTGAAAATATCCCCCACATTCACCCCCTTGTTTCGAAACATTATATGAACAGTTTTAAACAATGGCTTCGTAATGGGAATAGCCCAGAATGGAGCCCATAAAGGAGTAGATTTCAGTGAGTTGTATTTTTGCCAGAATTTATCTAGGCCCACAAAAGATTTGAAACTAATGTCAAAAGTGTCTTTCTCCTGAATATTTACAAGGGCATATATCTCTGAGGCTTGAAAATTCATTGAGTTTTTAAGCAGCCAGCGGGCGACAAAGAAACGGTCAGGATGCTCCTGAAGACCCCCCTATACCTGAGGTGTACAGCATTCCATCTAGGAGCCTGGTCCAAGCGATTATTCTTAAAGAGGTCCGAAAAGCGGAGGCCAGGATAAAACCATTCCCATCTAGGAGAGGAAGGGGGGGGAAACATTTGCTATGTCAGAATCAGGCTTCATACCTGTACCAGGAGCAGAACTCTGTAAAGTCTCACCAGTAGTCTCCGAAGCACTGGGATCCAAAGGCAGTTGATCCACAGGTTGCATAGTGGCAGAAATCCCCGAAGCAGGTATCTCCTGCAATGAAAAAGAAATCCAGTTGAAATCCGGTATCCAACGCCCATCCTGACACATCCATCCAGCATCTAGCAGGGCCGATTTCTTACTCCAGTCTCTCAAGGGAAATGATCCTGCAGACAGAGGTGACTTCCACATTCCAACATGCAGATCTTCTGATGCACAAGGCAGTACTGGAGCCTCAGAAGCAATCGAACCCGCCACAATCTCAGTTGGTTTCTCAGGATGCATGCCTTCCACCTGCGCTGAAGTTGAGCGGTCAGAAAAAATGGAAGAAACTGGCAAAGAAACCTCCAGAATCATTTGCTCCGGTGAAACTGCAACCACCGAAACTCCCACTGCACGGATCACACCATGCATATCTGCTTGAAGCTCCACAGGGATGTCTCCAGAAATGCAGTCCATACAGAACTGATCCCTTTCTGACTGCTCAGTAGAGTTCTCCCTGCCAGCTGCAGGTAAGATGTCCATCTCCATCACAATTCCAGCACAGACTGCCAGTCCGTGGAACAGTCAACGGCTCCCCCTACCACCAGCAAAGCAGTAGGGGAATTTCCCCGGTGTCCTTGCCAAAATTTCCCTCATTCACTAAAAATACCACCAACAGCTTAATCTGGTTCAAGGTCAGTTGGCATTCATCTGTATCCCCCTCCCTTGGGTAGTGCCAGAAAATAAGTAGGATTTGTCTAGTGCACTTACCCTGTCAACAAAAACTAAATAAAAATAAATAAATAAACATAAGTCAGGTTCTAGATCAGAAACAAAAACTATACGTCTACCATATAAGTCTGACTTCAGTTATAGGAAAATAATGGAAAGAATCATACAACAAAGAATATTAAACCATTTAGTAAATAAACAGATAATAGACAGTTCTTAACATGAGTTTACCAGGGAAGATCATGCCTCACCAACTTAATATCATTCTTTGAACCAGTGAGTGCAGCATTGGAGAAAAGGGTACCAGTGAATGTAATATATTTGGACTTCATAAAGTTTTCAACAAAGTATCTCATAAAACATTAATTGAACAACTTTACAAAATCAAATTAGATCCTAATATAGTGGGCTGGATAACATCATGGTTGGAAAATAGGAAGCTAAAAGTGACAATAAAGGTTTTCAGTCTGAATGAGGAGATGTGACAAGTGGGATCCCCAGGCTCTGTCCTTGGGCCTACATTATTTAATATTCTGATTAATACACTCCAGACATCTTACAATGCATGATTAAACAAGTATTGAACGACTGTAAATTAGGGGTCTGGTACTAAATCAATTAGATGGATAAAACTCCAGGGTAATTTAGACAAACTATCAATATGGACCAAAAAATAAAAAATGCAGTTTAATATAATTAAGTGTAAGATGATGTACTTTGGTGCTAAGAATCAAAACTTCATGTACAGAGTGGACAACCAGGTACTAGAGACTACCACAGAAGAAAGGGACCTGAGTATAATAATAATCGAATAAACTATCAACAGATATGCATACCAAAATAACTGTTAAAAATAAAATAAAAATATTCCTCTCGGAAACGTATCTGAGAGGAAAAGGGGCTCAGAGAAAAACAGGGAAAGTGCACTATACCCCAGAGCTGAAAACATATGTAACACCTTGCAAAAGAACTCAAGGAGGGGTCAGCACAAAGATTACCATATCTTTTAATGAAGTGTAAACAACAACTCTAAAAAACACACTATAAATGGCATAGATCTCACCCAAAGCAGTTGTAGAAATACAGGTGTAGAAAAAGAAAAGCCACAGCTTCATAGCAGGAAAATGCCAAGGTCCTGAGTCTCCATGATGCTTTACTTTACTTTAGAACCACGGTGTAGATGTCTTGAAGCATTTTCGCAATAGTAATAATAGATGCCCAAATGGAAAATGGATTGCCGTTCATGCATATAAATCCGAATCGCGGGGTAAATTACTTGCCTAATAAACGCTAAATCCAGAAAAAAGTAAAAAAGCCAAACACTCATATCGCAGCTGAGACCCGCACTGACCAAGGCAAAGTAGCCTCTGGGTACGCTTATGTAGCTACCGTAAAGGTGTTCTTCTTCACAGCCTACCACACAAGGCATGTGTAGCCCTTTTTAAAGGAAAAATGCTAAGGCACTTCCAAAAATTAAAGTGACCAAGTGCAACAGAGATTACTGAATATAGTGCAAAAGTAAAATCCCAGCTAGAGAAGCGTGCAAACATGCATAAAATATAAAAGTGCTGGATCACATGCAGAAACAGAAACATGCCCCTTTCACCAATGCTTTATATATCTGATTACATTTGTCAGCATATTTATAAGCACAGACTGCAGAATGATGCACAATCAAAAGTAATTAATGCAGGGACAAAATCCCTAACTCGTACCTCTAACCCATCTATGGGCTTCTTTTATATTTATTTCAAGATGATGATCGATGCATACACACTAAAGGAAGAGCAGAGTTGGCAAGTCATACTCTTCCTGTGACCAGAGCATGAAAAAGTCATTGGGCCCAATTCCAGAAGGGTGGCGTAAGTCACCACCAAACGCAACTTGCGCCACCAGCAATCAGACTATTGACCCTGCTACCTATTCTAGAAGGGGCAGGGTCATCGTAGCTAAATCCTGTGATTTGCGACATGCAGCCAGGTATGCTGAACTGCAGGTACACCTGGCAAGCATGGGCTGCCTTGAGTTCTTTTCAAACTGTTAAAAATGTCTAAGAATATTGGGCTGTATTTTGTCAAACATAAAGAATAGAGATCAAAAATAATTCTCCCTCTCTACACTGGTTTAGTATGACCACATCTGGAATATCGTTCCCAGTTTTCAACTGCAAATACTGTTAAAAGCCTAAACTAAAAGAAGGTGTTCAATGTAAATTAACAAAAAATAATGGGATTAAGACATCTCACCTATAATGACAGACTGAACAAACTTGGGCTATGCTCTGCTGAGTACAGACAATTATGAGGTGACCTTTGTTTAATCTATAGGGCAATCAAAGATCAGTGTTTGATGGAATGTACTGTTGTTCATAGAAGTCTGGAGCAAAATAAGAAAACTAGGTCACATGACTATAGGCTAATAGGTGAGACCAACGTAACCAAGAAACAATGTGATTTTTTCACACAAAGGATCATTAACAGTTGGAATATATTGCCAAAGCAAATAGTAGAAAGTAATAATATTAATACATTCAAATCCAGATTAGATCAACACATGGGTGAAAAAAAATATATGTTCAACCTTTAGAACCAGTAGGTGGCGAGTTCATCAAGGACAAATTGTCTATACAACTCGTATCCAACTATGAACCTATGAATTCAGTTAGGCACCAAATAGTGCCTCCCCCCACTCGACCAAATTTAACTTTATGCCAGTCACACACACAAGCAGGTAGAAGATCTGCTAAATTCAATAGATAGTAATAAAAAGTGCAGGGGCTGATCAAATTGACCCCTCCTTCCTAAAATTAGGATACTATCATCTGGCTCTGAAAACAGCTCAGTTGTTCCACTGCTCAAATCTGGTGACCTGAGTGACTTGAATAACTACAGACCAATTTCCTTCTACCTACTGTGTCAAAATTACTAGAAAAATGGTTAATTCCCAATTAAGAGACTTCCTGGAAACACACACTCTTAAATCCCTACAGTCTGGATCCAGGCCTAATCACGGCACAGTCTCAGCACTTGCCAAAGTCACTAGTGACTGGCAAATTGCACTCAATGCCAAAGATCATGTAGCCTCTTTATTCCTCTACCTAAACAAAGCATTCTATGTGGTAGACCACAACCTACTACTGTCCCAACTGCAAAGCCCGGCTTAGATGGTGCTGCTATAAAATGGTTTTCCTGTCACCTCATCAGAAGGTAACAACAGGTGAAAGCACAGGGTGACCTTTCACTTCTCAAAACATTCTAAAGTGGAGCCCCACAAGGTTCCATTTTAGACCCCCCTTTATTCATGGTTTACGTCAATAATATCAACCATAATAGTAATACAGCCAGTGTTCATCTATTCGCAGATGACACTGTTATTTATATTGCTCGGCCCACTATTGAATCCACATGTAAGGAACTACAAGAAGAGTTCAATGTTCTGCAGAAAAATGTGCTACAACTGAAACTACTACTCAATGCCAAGAAAATGAAACCATGTTCATCTCACCATCCCAAAGATCAGCAACCACTGGAACTCCACCCACCCAGTCTCACATAATTACCATGTTGGGTGAAACCCTGGAAAAGTAGATAAATTCAGATACCTAGGGTTTTGGTTGGACTGTAAGCTTACATGCACCATCCATGTTGAGGAGCTCACTAAAAGTTAAAACAAAGGTTTGGATTATTCTTTCATATCAAATGATTGCTCACCCATGAAGCAAAGCTAAGACT
This sequence comes from Neoceratodus forsteri, assembly GCA_016271365.2. NCBI lineage: Eukaryota > Metazoa > Chordata > Ceratodontiformes > Ceratodontidae > Neoceratodus > Neoceratodus forsteri. Next base: position 565,360,290 of record CM057458.1, read on the forward strand.
TATCCAAACAACGTTCCTACCACTCATTGATTACACTGACCTCCTATAGTAACTGCCCAAAATCTATCCTTGCAAAGCTGTACATGCTGTACCACAGGGCCCTAAAGTTTATCACTGACTCTACATTCAAAACACACCACTGCACACCATACAACCTACTAGGCTGGTCTTCCTTAGTTACCAGAAGGTGGAAAAATGCATCTATCTGGACATTCAAAGCCCTGACCAATAAACTTCCCCTTGCTTCACCAGCCTTTCTCCAGTTTCCCCTGTGCATACTCCTCAGGAAATATACATACATATTGCTTGACACCTCTAGGGTCCGGTCTCATTTTGCACATCTTCCATTAGATATGCCTTACTGATGTTGTGAAACTCCCTACAAGGTAGCCTAAAACTGGCTACTTCGTCAGTCTTATCCATTTTCAAAGCACTGCTAAAGACTCTGCTGATAGAAAATGCAAATGTTAGAGCTAGCCTCACTCAAGAGCTTCATTTGTGCTACTGCCAGCCCTGCCATTAAGAGAGCTGTGTAAGGCATTTATAGCTGAGCACTTGCCTAACAGCCCCTCTGTCCCACTCTTTGTAACCTCAGTTTGTCCCCTATCTTGTCTTGCAGTCCCTTCTCCTCTAGTACTCTTTTCTCCCTTGTCTCCCACCCTTAATCTCCTATCCTAGCCTCATCAATATTCCAAAACCTTTTGTCTTACCCTTCTCCCTACCTCCCTTCTCATACAGCCAAGCTGTACTTGATAGCCTCTTCTTTATCCAACAATCCCTCACATCACACACATTGTTATCCTACCACATGTGTGTAGCAATTCTTCAATTTATCTTTTCTTGCTTTCCTTCCTGTGCAGTGTATTTGGTTTACCTGTTATTCTATGTATGCACCCACACTACTCTGTATTAATCTTATTGTATTATTGCCTGTAACATTTTAATTATATCAAGTTGTTTTACATCATGCATATCCCTCTTGGACCCTACTCTGCATACCTTTTTGTATTGTGATGTAGTTCATGTGTCGTCCCAGGACCACCTCACAAATGAGTATCTCAGTGGTGTTTTTCAATTGAATTGAACTGAAAAAAAAACAAGCCTCTGGTAAGGTGCACCCATGTTTTTTACTTGTTTGCCAAATATAGCATTGCTTCTTGGCTGAGCAACTAGACTTGTGACTTTCTATTTAAAATGTGTTCATTCACAGCTGAATTAGACTCTCAGTTCACACAATTTACTCTCTCCCATGCAATCTGGCTTTAGGAATGAGGAGTCTACCATATCTACATTGATCAAGTCTCTAATGATCTCCACAGACATTTACTTGGTGGAACATTCCATACTCCTGTTCTGGTTCAAGCCACTAGGCCCAGCCAACCAATCATCAAATGGTTCAGAAACTGCATTAGTAACTGAATCAAGCTAGTGTCCATACAAGGTATTACTTCAGACCATTCTCTTTAAATCTTGGGGTTCCTCAAGGCTCAGTCCTTGGCTCTCTGCTGTTCTCCATTGTTGTTAATGACCTCACAAAGTATAGCAGGAGGTGCTATCTACATATATATGCAAAGACACCATACTCTACTGCAGTGCAGCAACAATGTCTGAGGTTAATTAGTGCTCCTAGCTGATTTCATAAAATCTGCACATTTTTCATCAACAACTGCCTAATCCTAATGTAACCAAACCTAAGTCAATGGTATTTGGAACACAGAACTTGCTAACTCATTACACTGATTTACTTGTAATATAGCATCTGATGGTAACACTACTAAGCAAGTCAACATATTCAAATATCTAGGAATCTGGTTTGATGTATCAGTTACGTACAGTAGACACATTGACCACATCTTATGAACTATAGGGCCGAAGCTCAACTTCCTCTACAGGTTTAAATGTTGCCTTAGTGCTGACTTGAGGAAGCAGGTAGTCTTTCACTTTCTTCTTCCTTCCTTTGACTATAGAGACATCATATACTGTTGTGCATGCAAAACTACTCAGCTGTCCTTGGAGTATTTGTACAACAAGTTGTGCATGTTCATCCTCTCCTGCAGGTGGTCTGCCCACCTTTGTCTGCTGTATGACCAGTTTTACTGGACAAGTCCCTCAAGCAGACATGACTGTCACTGGCTTCCTTTGTTGTTCAACTGTGCAAAAGGAAAAGTCCCTGATTATCTCCTAGCCCACATCACACACAGTCAAACAGCAGCACTTACCTTCTAAATTCCCTGAAAGCATGAATTTGGTAAAAACACATTTGCATTTATAACATCAGACACCTGGAACAAACTCCTTCTTGAAATGAGGAATGCCTCTAGCTTCAAAAAGTTCAAGTCCAGTCTTTCCAGCCACCTTAGAACTCCCTTTATTTGTTTTGTCCAGAATCGTCTTGCCCCCTACTATGATCATATTGTATAGCAATACTCCTGCTCTTTGTTTTCTGTGATACTACTTTGTTAGCTTGCTTTGATTACTATTTGGATGTACTTACTGTTATAGTTTATCTTTCCTATATATATGTTTTAGCCTGTAAGTAACTAGTCATGCTGGACCATGTTAATTTTTTGACTACTGCTACCTTCCCTGGGACCCCATGAAAACAACATGTTGCATCTCATAGGGTTATCCTGGTCTTAAACAAAACAATCTCTCTCTCTCTCTCTCGGTTCTTTCTATGATTCAGGTCACATTTTAAGTTGATATGCAATAAAGAATTCAGTTGTCAGACTAATTTCACCACTGAAGGCACAGCACAACACCTTCCGCTCTGCAATACACACACACTATACCAGTTCACCTGTTACAATCACAGTGCTGATACAATCATAGAAATCATTGATTTAAAGTAAGAACTAGAGACTGGTGTCTTTTGTTGTGCAAGCACCAAAATCTAGTGCCAGGCAGATGGGACAGAATAAAATAAATAAAAGAACCCAGATCTGCTTTGGTATTTAGCTAAAGAGACAGAAAAGATATCAGAAGAATGGAAGATGTATCCAGTATCTTTCTTCGAACCATACAGATCAAACAAGATAGAACCTTACCACTCACAAGTGTATAAACAATATTCCAATGGTATAATCTTTTGTTAGCTAAAGAAAGGCACCCCAAAGAATGCAAATTGCAATGTGAGTCAGCCAAGGCAAGACAATAATGAAATGTATGGAACTATGATGTAAAGGGTCATGAGTACTCAACAGAGTTATGGAGGCATTCCTGTAGATACAGTCACTGTAATGGAGCTGAGAAAGAAATAGAGATGAAAACAATTGTTTCTTTATAAAGGAAGAAAATGAGTCTTATGTTGATATAGAAATCCCAGCAGTCACTTAAGTTTTCAAGAAGGAAAAGAAATGTATACATCAAATTCTAAAGATCTCTAAAAGAAAATAGCCAGATATTTAAAGGAATCTTCCAAGGTCAAGCAAATATTATTATGAACAGAAATAGACTTTCAACTTGACAGTCAGAGAACATCACCCACTGAGTTTTCTTATAATTCAAAAGGAGTCTGAACTCAAGTAATGTATTCTGAGTATTATTAAACTCTTCCTACATAACTGTTACTGCAACACTTGGATCTTTGTAAGATGTCTAAAGAATTGAGTTGTTAGCATAGAGAAACAAAACTGAGACTTCAGAGAAGGTTTTAGGCAAATCATTACTATACAGAACAAAAGGATCTAGCATGATTCTTGAGGTACTCGAGGATCACTGTCTGTCTACAGGGTTTGAGAACCCAGCCAATAGTCAGTCAGCGACATTCTGGTGTGGCAGGGAAAGGGCAGTCCTTCAACCCTAGACAGTTTTAAAGAGATATTGCAGAATTAAACAGTATCCTAAAACACCCTCATTTTAAACTTCCATTTTGATATTTATAAATCTGTTGACAAAGCCATTTGAAAAAAAAAATCTATGATAATTGCCAGCCAATAGAGGAAGAGTAAATTTCTACCCCTGTCCAATTATAACAAAGATAGTAAGGTCTAGGAACAGGCTAATTCCTTTAAATATCTTGATATACACCTTGACAGCTCATTAACATATACTCGACATATAGATCATGTTGCTAGTACAGTAAACAAAGAACTGGGGGTTCTACAGTATATAGACATAAGCAGTGTATGACACCAGAGACTAGGAAACTTGTTGTAATTTCCTGGGTCCTCTCCACCCTGGATTATGGACTGGTAATTTATGGAGCTGCAACAGACACCAGTCTCAACAGAATCAGGACCATCCTAAATAAGGTCTGTCACCCGTCCTGATGTTGACAGGCTTACACACTCATGCAACCTCTATCTGGATACAAAATGGCTTCCACTAGACTTCAGGATAAATGCCAAATCTGCCTAATTGGGAAGAAGGTTCAACAAGGGCTCACCCCCTTTACCTCTAATCCCTGCTACATAACTCCTTTAACCACCATTCTACTAGGAATGCAGCAAGAAATACCCTGTATGTCCCATGTTGTAGGACCAGCCAAGCCATGAGGGCCTTCCCTTACTGAGTGCCAGCCTGGCTAAATGAATTCCCCACCACACTGTTAGAGTTACCCAAACTAAGCCAATTTAAATCATCTCTGAGAAAACACCTTGCCTAACAAAACTTCTACCTGTGCAATCACTAGTCAGATCCTACTAACAACATCTACCCTGGCTGTGCTTTCTATGACAGACCTAGAATACTGCAGACAAAGTTTCAATTCTGCAAATGCCTTAAGCTCTAACCATAGACAGTGCCATGCCAGCTGCTACTGCACCTTTGTATTGAACTTGTAAATAGGAACTTGTTTACGCTAAGTTTGTGCTTGAACTTCTGAATTTTGTAAATATATCTGGGTCCTTGCATGGTCTTCGCCACCTGTAATACTTGTACTGTAACTGTATCTGTACCTTAACCTATAATTCTGATGTGGAACCTTTGTAAAGGAGCACTGTTCAAAGGTGTTACTCTGAACATTCCAATAAATAAATAAATAAATAAAATATCAAGGCCTTGTTATGACTGCAATGACAAACTCCTGGGTGTTTTATTCATTCAGATGTAGGAAGATGCTGTGCTGAGGAGTGTTTGCCAGCAGCCTCATGCCACAGCACGCACTCATGGAGTGCTCTTATCTCACAACAAATATTCTTGCCCTATTGTTTGTTATCAAACACACGTGCCCTACTGTTTGTTATGGCCTCACTTTTTGCACTACTAAATATTTAGTAAGTGAAAGAGGAAATTGTTTAACCAGGAAAGGCACACTAAGTCAATGCTTGTTTCTAGATGCAACCTGGGAGCACAAGGAAGTTAAGTGACTTTGTGGGGCTGTGGGATTAAAACCCAGGTTTCCAGGTTTGTATTAGTAACAAATAAGCATTATTTGTGCCCATGTGCTATAAAATGTCTGCTTTGCTTTATTAGTAACTACCTGGTATAAAACCAGAGAGAGAGAGAGACATTTTTCTATGGTCTCCTTGCAGTAGAGCAGAATAGACCAAATACACATTTTTGTACTGTAAACAAGCAGTTGCATCCCACTTATATTAGACTGCTGAGTACAAAGTCGAGGATAGTAAAAAGGGAGCAAAGGAGGGCTTTAGCACTCTGCCTAATGTGTTTATTGCCATCCAATGTACCACTTGCATTAAATATAGCTTGAAAGAAATGATCGACTTTCATAAATACTTATGCAAAACAAGTAATAAGATTAAAAACCTAAAACACCAAATACAGCAGTTAGAATAAGAGTTTGCCTTTAAAAAGATCAGAAAAACCCATACCCAATAATGCGGAAACACTGTGTTAACAACCCAGCTATTTACAGACTCTAATGTGAACATATGCACGAGGACAAGACAAACAAAATAAGGCAGAGGGAAGAGGTAAATGAGGATTAAGAAGAATGGTTCAATGGTGATAATAAAAGAAGGCCAAAAAAAGGAGGAGGGCCCTAAGGAATTACCTACTACTGACAGATTACTTCACACCACTGATAAATTTGTCATGGGCAGTACAAATATGGAACAAACTCCCATCAATCAGAAGCAATTGGACACTGACCCAAGTTTCACCTTAGACTGGTCAGGAAAGGTGTGGTACTACCCTTCTGAAGTGAATAATAGCTGATGGCTCCCTGGTTCTGATAAACTAGAACCAAAGCTTAAAAAAACAGCTGCCACTGTGATTGCCCTCACAGTCACCTGGCTACTGCATAAATCCTTCTGGGAAGAGATTATCTCTAACAAATGAAAGGTTGCAGTGGTTGTGCCCATCCATAAAGGAGAATCTTGAGAGGCTGTGGAAAACTATCAGCCCATTTCTATCCTTGGCTCACTGGCAAAGTGCAGGAGAGATTTATGATCAACCAGATACAGAATTATCTGAACAACACCATCTGCTTTCTGACAAGCAGCATGACTTTAGAAAATCCCAGGGACTGATACAGCACTCATAAAATTCACCACTTATACCTTGAGTGCTTTGGATAAAGGGCCACTTACTGGATCCATCTTCATTGACCTAACCAAAGCATTTGACTTGGGCAACCACAACATGCTGCACAATAAATTGATGCATTAGGTCCAGACAGCCATTCCCTCACTTGGTTTACTAACTTCATTGCTGGTAGGTCACAGGCAGTCAAATGGAAAGGGATTCACCAAATCCCCTTTGTGTCAACGATGAGACCCCAGGGCTTCATACTAAGCCCATTACTCATCTCCATCTTTATTTTTGACATTGGCAACTGTTGTGGTGATGCAAACCTTTTACTATATGTTATCAATGCTGTTCTTTATTGGAGTGCAGATGATGTCAACACTGTTGCCTCCATGCTCTCTGCAAGTCTGAATGCACTTGAAATGTGGTTTGCTGATGTAACATGTTTGCTGAAACATCATAAATGAAAAGTTACCAAAGCAGTCTTATTTGAACCCAAGCACCTTGGTACATCCAGGCAAAACCTATTTACCCTATCCACTTCTTCTGGCTCATCACTAGAGGTAGTGGATAAGGTAAAATATCGTGGCATCTACATTGACCAAGCTCTTACATTTAAACCACAGGTGGATCATGTTGTGAAAGTCATACACCAAAAACTCAGTCTTCTATACTGATTGGGTAACTCACTGACCCCCAAGACCAGGCTAGCTGTAGCAAATGGTACTCTACTCCCCACATTGCTATATGGTGTTGCACTGCTCAGTTTCTCAGGAATTTGGAGGATAATAAACTGACTATTTTGTACAACAAGATCAGCTGCTTTGCATCAAGGTCTCCCCCAAGAAGACAGCATTGTGAGGTCCTCTCCTCACTCAATTCATCCACACTAAGTGATATGATGACCTATCCACTCCTTTGTCCAGCCTATAAACTGACCAGAGTCTATACACCTTCTAGCATTAATGTACTGATTACACCAAAGCCTTTGAAGTGATCATTGCACTCCTCAAATTGCACCTTACTTGACATTCCCAGAGTTAGGATTAACCAGTGCAAAATGTACTTTACCTACTGTGCTCCATACTATTGGAACTCACTACCTGCATCTTTAACTAACTCCACCTCTCTAATTGGTTTCAAGAAAGGACTAAAAACCTACTTATTTAAGTGCTGCTATTGCACTTGCTACAACTGAACCATACCCACTTCAGACTAATGTACTCAGTGACTTCCAAAACATCCATGCCCATCATAACAGCGCTACACCTATGGGCAAGTGCACAATGTTGAAAACACAAACAGCAACCATGCACTATGTTGAATACAACATCGGTACCCATACCAATGTACAATTATCCCACGTTTTATGTAGGGGCTGCACTCCACTCCCCTGACATGGGGGGACTGTGCTCCTGCACCTCCCATCTAAAAATAATCAACTCCGAGGGAGGCCTGACAGTGGGGTAAGGAGCCAACCATGACAAAAAAGCAACAACACTCAAACCATTCCCCACCCAAAAACTGTAGTGCACCAACTCAGGATCACACTCAGGTCCTTCCACACCAGAGGCATACATTGCCTCCACAAGCCCACATGGCCAGATTGGCACTGCCTCCCCAAACTACCTCCCATGTCCTGCTTCCTGAGATGTCCCTCCTACAAATGCTGTATTCTGTAGTCACCATTCTAGCCATTCTACCCTCACCATTTCCATAGCCGCTCTCCTTTAATAATCACTGTACATACAGTTGCTCAAATTGATTTGCTTAATTTGAAGGTGCCAATATCACTGGATACCCATGTCCATAGTGTATGGTTATTGTATTTGGAGTACTCTTGCTCATGTTTTGTATCATTGTATTTCTGCTGATTGTTATATTCCACACACATTGTCCTATTTATGAGTAATTGTTGTTTATAATGTACAGTACCATGAAATTAACTGCATGTGCCTAATTTAATTTGTTGCTTCATAGAAACATAGAAGTTGACAGCAGACAAGAACCACAAGGCCCATCCAGTCTGCCCACCATTACCCACATTTGTATGCACCTAATTGATTTCTTGCTTCATTACCCTAATTTGTACTTTATTATAATTTCAAGTTGTTCATGTACTCTGCAATTTTTCCTTAACCAATTCTGGGTTACTCCTGAAAAAGAGACCCATGGTCTCAGTGGGCAGACCTGGTTACCAAAATTCAATAAATAAATAAGTATTGATGCAGGTTAGTCTGACAAGTCACATAGAGAGAGCAACAGAAGAAAACAAATATTAGTACTGGGTGATTCTGTCATTAAATATACAAATCGATTAATCTGTAATCCAGATAAAGAGAATACCATAGTGATTATTTAATCAGGACAAAACTGAAGATATAAGAATTATGTCAGACAATATACTTATAAATGCTGGCATGGTACCTCTAGTACTAAACCACAATGGTACAGATGACATTGGGGAAAAGACAGATGAGGACATCAACAGAGATTTCCAAGCACTGGTAACAAAATTTGAAATAGGAGTTGAGAAATTGCCAGTTCTCAAATACTCCCCAAACCAATGGCAAGTTACCATTACCAAAAGAGAATTAGAGATATAAATTATTGACTTAGAAATTGGGCTAATGAGAAGGGCATATTGACAAAAAAATCTTGGACACTCACCACCACATATAATGCTGACACAGTCAACTAAAAGACAAACATATATATTGTCCATAAAATACAGGCAACACAACGGCATCTCCTTCTCTGAGATCCTGCCAGTCTGGGAGAAGGGAGCAGATGGACGGAAGGTCAGAGAAGGGGAGATAGGGGAGCTAAACACGTGGCTCAAGGACTGGTGCCAGGAAAAGGACACAAGATTTGTAGGAACTGGCAACAGTTCTGGGAGCGAAAGTTCTTTAAATTTGATGGACTGCATCTGACTAAAGAGGGAGTCAGTGCATTGGAGCAGAAGTTTGGCGTCTTTGCAGAATATTTAAGACTAGCAAATGGGGAGAGGGTGCACCCTATACGTCGAATGGGAAGAACACCCTCCCCTCAGCTAGTGGTCAAACAGGAATTCAGTGTGTTTGCTGTTCATTTGCATCACCAGGTAAGAAAAAGGTTTGTCTCCCATACGATGCACAGGGTAATGCAAACTTCACCCAACAACTAACACACAAAATCTGGCCAATGGAAAATCATGTACACAAATGCTCACAGCCTGGGAAATAAGATCCCAGACCTGCAGGCAATAATGTCAGAGCTAAACTGGATATAGTAGCAATTAGTGAGACGTGGTTTACCAGTAACCACACTTGGGAGACTTCAGTACCTGGCTATGTATTGTTCAGAAGAGACCGAGGTGCAAAAAGGGGGGGTGGCCCTGTATGTTAATGAAATATCAAAGCTACAGAAATTCAGAATACACATAGGAGCCAGAAGAACTGTGGGTCACCCTGGAAACAGGAAATGGGACAGCCATAAGAACTGGGGTTGTCTACAGGCCCCAGACCAGAGGAGGACATAGACACATTACTGTTAGAAGATATACAAAACATGACAGCTAAAGGGAGGTTCTGATAATGGGAGACTTCAACATGCCAGATACAGATTGGTCAATACCAGCAGGAACATCTGCCAGAACTAGACTCATAGTGGATTCCCTGCAGGGGAGGGCCTCAAACAACTGGTACAGCAACCCACAAGAGACAGGGCTATCCTAGATCTAGTACTGACTAACAAAGAAGGGATCACAGATCTCCAGGTAGAAAGGTCACCTGAGGCTACAGTGACCATCACATGGTATGGTTCAATTTGCTACTACATCTAAATCATCCCATTCCAAAGCAAAATATGGGACTTCAGAGGAGCTGACTTTGATAAGATGGCCAACAGAGTTAAGCTAGCCTGGCAAAAAGAAACACAGGTGAGGAGGGTACAGGCAAAGTGGGCAAGCATTAAGGATACAATACTTGAAGCAACATCCCATTGTGTTAGACAGAAAGGAAGTGCAAAGAAGAAGGAAACCACTCTGGTTCTCAAATACAGTAGTAGAAAGGTCAGAGCCAAAAGGCTGGCCTTCCAGAAAATATAATGGAACACAGCAGGGATGAAGATAGGAGGCATACCAACTGCCCTAAGGGAAGCAGGTAAGGCAGTAAGGCAGGCAAAGTCCCAAACTGAGGAAACACTAGCACAAACAGTAAAAGAAGGTGACAAGACTTTCTATAGATACATTAGTGAAAGGAGAAAGTCCAGAGGGGCTGTGCTAAGCAATGGAGAAAGGGAGCATGTGAGGAGGAGGACCCTGTAAAGGCATCTATCCTAAATAGATACTTTGCTCAGTATTTACTGAAGAGAAGGTAGGGCAGGGCCCTAGCTCAGCATCATGGACACAGGGGAGGGAGGTGAGCACTACTCCCTCACAAAAAGAAAGGGTCCTACAAGAGCTGCAAGCCCAGGGTGGATAAGGCAATGGGACCTGATGGCATACATCCCAGGGGTGGCTTAAGGAGCTAAAGGAGGAACTAGCAGAGCCGTTAGCAGAATTGTTTAGTGAGTCTCTGAGCACAGGAGAGTCCCAGAAGACTGGAGAAGGGCTCATGTGATCCCACCCACAAGAGTGGGCAGGAGGAGGCGGGAACTACAGACCAGTCAGTCTTACCTCAGTAGTGGGCAAGATTATGGAGGCACTCTAAGGAAAGGATAATAAACACCTGGAACCATAGGGCACAGGATCCAAGACAGCATGGGTTTACAAAGGAAGGTCCTGTCAAACTAATCTCATAGATTTCTTTGACTGGGTAACCAGAGTGGTGGACCAAGGGGAGCAGTTGATGCTGCCTACCTTGACTTCAGCAAAGCTTGACACTGTTCCACATAGAAGATTGATAAATAAGCTAGGTAGGCCTGGGTGGCTGAGGTTGGTCAACTGGGTGGCAAACTGGTTGACTGGCAGAAAACAGAGAGTGGTGGTAAAGGATACAGTCAGAAGAGATGCAAGTCACAAGTGGGTACCTCAGGATCAGTCCTGGGGCCAGTCCTATTCAACATCTTCATTAGTGACCTCGCAGATGGACTAGAGGGTAAGGCTTGTCTGTTTGCAGATGACACCAAGATCTGCAACAGAGTAGATGATCCAGATGGGGTGGGCAGAATGAGAAGAGATCTGGATAAACTAGCAGAATGGTCAGAAGAGTGGCAACTGGGATTTAATGCAAAGAAGTGCAAAATCATGCACACATAGGGAAGAGAAACCCTGAAGCCACTTATAGGCTGGGAGGGAGTTGAGCAGTCACAAAGGAAGAAAGAGACTTGGGCATCATCATCACTGATGACCTAAAATCATCCAAGCAGACCTCTAAAGCAGTAGGTAAGGCTAGAGGGTGTTAGGGTGTATTAGTAGGGGTATCACAAGTCGTAAGAGGGAGGTAAAATCCTCTGTACAAGACATTGGTTAGGCCCCATCTGGAGTACTGCGGCAGTATTGGAGGCCACACCTTCACAAGGACATTAACCAAATTGAGGCAGTCCAGAGAAGGGCAACCAAAATGGTGCAGGGACTGCATCAGAAGACATATGAGGACAGATTAACGGAGCTCAATATGTATACCCTTGAGCAAAGGAGGGAGAGAGTGATATGATCGAGACATTTAAACACCTTAAGGGCATAAACAAGGTGAAAGAGTCTAACATGTTTAAATATAAGAAAATAGCAGGACAAGAGGACACAGCATGAGATTAGAGGAGGCCGATTAAGGGGGAATGTGAGGAAATTCTTTTCACAGAAAGGGTGGTAGATGCATGGAATGGCTTACCACAAGAAGTGGTGGCTATGAATACAGTGCAGGGCTTCAAACAGGCATGGGATAGGCATAAGGAGCAATACAAATGACTATGAATAGATAGGTCACTGACAGAGCAAAGGCCGATGGCACATTTATAAGGTAGAAAAAGAAATGGGCAGACTGGATGGGCCTTGCGGTCCTTATCTGCCGTCAACTTCTATGTTTCTATGTTTCTATGCCTGCCTGATATGTTTCTGGTCCCTCCTGGACCCTTTCACAAAGGCTAAGGCTAAAAGATTTTCACTGAAATTTATAGTCACTCAATGATGATGTCATCAGTGACAGACTCATGTTACAAACAAATACTGATTTCATGAATGAAAAACATCTCTCATACATAATAATAATAATAATAATAAACTTTATTTCTTTTGCGCCTTTCAGAAGCCAAGGCACATTACAAAATAACATCATAAAAACATCATAAAAACAGGTTAAAAACCAAGCTAAAATATACAACTTCAATTAAAATCTGTATCATCACCAAATGCCTTTGTCCATAAAAAGGATTTTAGGCTTTTTTTAAAACCCTCCACCGTTGTGCACTCTCTAATCCCATAATGACAATAATGTAGTTATAAATACAATAGTAAATTGATAAAACCAAAATATATGGTGAGAAATAAATATTTGACCTATATATATCAGGTAAAACTGAAGGGGAGGGGAAATAGGGAAAGGTGAGGGAAAAAGAAGCAAATGGGGAGGAAGGAAGGCAATTTATACAGGAGCAAACTGTATAATACCATCAGGGTCCTATATGTATATAGTGACAACCACATAGCATAATCATGAATCCAAGAAAAGGCCTACAAAATTAAACAAATCTGAAATTCAATCATAAGGGAAGAGAGAAGAATGAAAACATATTTACATATAGCATCTTGAAAAGGCATATCAGAGCAAAGCTAATAAACAAAAGGGGGGGGCAGGTGCTAATGTTCCAAGAGATAAATAAATATACTGTAGTTAAAATTATCTTCTATCCTGTAAAAAAGGTTTAATCTCAAAGCCCATATTTAAACCCGGGTATTTAAAAGCACCAAGCTGAATAATCCAGAATGTTTCTTGTTTTTAAAACTAAATTGTTAAAGTTACCTCCCCGTGGGTTTGGGCTTACTTTATCGACTGCCATATATGAGAAAACATGCTTATGTGCATCTTTCATGTTACATTTATGTGCTGATGTGGCATATGTTAATGTCTAAATCATTAATTACTTATTTGATTTTTGTTTCTACCTATCCCTCAATTTCATTATTTTAAAAGTTCTTTAATGAAGAGTGTCCTTCTTAATCCCATGATTTTACTTCCTTTTTGATTTATGTTCAATCTGTCAGCACTATGAAATTCTGCCATGCCATCAAATGTGTCCAATTACTTATGAATTTATAACCCTTTTCATTATGAAGACAGACAGCCCATAAGATTGCCAAGCAAGGCTGTGGTGCTCTCAAGTTATAACAAGGACATATTGACAAAAAAGCTTGGACACTCACCACCACATACAATGCTGACACTGTGGATTAAAAGGCAAACATATTTATTGTCAATAAAAAAATAGGCAACGCAATACCGGCCTGATGTGTTTCTGGTACCTCCTGAACCATTTCTCAAAGGCTAAGGCTGAAAGATTTTCATTGAAATTTATAGTCAAGCAATGATGATGTCATCAGTGACAAACTCATGTCACAAATAAATACTGATTTAATGAATAGAAAACATCTCTCATACATAATGACAATAATGTAGTTATAAATACAATAGTAAATTGATAAAACCAAAATATATGGTAAGACATAAATATTGTACCTATATATTGGCTGAAACTGAAGGGAGAGGGAAGTAGGAAAGGTGAAGGAAAAAGAAGCAAATAGGGGGAGAAAGGGCAATTTATATAGAAGCAAACTATGTAATACCATTAGGGTCCTATATGTATATAGTGACAACCAAATAGCGTAAGCATGAATCCAAGGAAAGACCTACAAAATTATAAACATCTGAAATGCATTCACAAAGGGAAGAGAGGAGAATGAAAACATATTTACATATAACATCTTGAAAATGCATATCAGAGCAAAGCTAATAAATAAGAGGGGGGGAGAAAGAGGTACTAATATAACATAAACAAAACAGACATAAACAAAAATAGTTAAAATTATCTTCTATCCTGTAAATAAGGTTTCATCTTAAAATTCATATTTAAACCCAGGTATTCAAAAGCACCAAGTTGAATAATCCAGAATGTTTCTCATTTTAAAACTAAATTGTTAAAATTACCTCCCCCTGGGGTTTGAGCTTACTTTATCGATTACCATATATGAGAAAACATGTTCATGTTCATTTTTCATGTTACATATATGTGCTGATGTGGCATATGTTATAGCCTTGTTGAAAATAGCTCTTTGATGTTACCCCACTCTAACTTTAACATTTCTCATAGTTTTACCTACATGAAAAGCTTGGCAGGTACACATTGCTAAATAAATAATACCATTTGAAGATGTAGAAGTTCAGGGAGCAGCTGCATGAGGGAGGGAGCTGGATGTCATTGTCCACCTAGGGACAAATGTCTTGGCTGGGAATGAGATCAGAGCAGTGCAGGGCGAGTTTGTGGAGTTGGGGAGGAGCCTTAGACAAGTAGCATGCATGGTAACCTTCTCAGAGGTGCTGCCTGCCTATGGCATGGGTGATGCTAGGGTGCTCTGCACCATGGGATTCAATTAGCGGTTGAAAAACAGGTGCAGAGCTCAGGGTTTTGGCTTCATTGAGGACTAGGGGTCCAACTGGAGGGATATAGGTGTATACTGGTGCAATGGTCTGCATCTGTCCAGAAGGAGGACCAGAATCCAAGGTGATAGGTTTAAATGCTTTAATGGCAAGAATTTAAACTAGCCAAGGGGGTAGGCACTGAAAATGAGCAGGAAAATCCCACCTCCCCCTCACAGAACAGGGCAGTTAGCGAGGTAAACACCAAAATAGAGAAGTCAATAGGGAGAAGGGCAGGGGTAAATTGGGAAACGGGCAAAGGCAGTAAGGACAGAGATGGGGCTAAATGGGGTAAGACCATTGAAAAATTGAGGGCACTGAGTACCAACACCCATAGTCTGGGTAACAAGCTCCCTGAACAAGTGACCTTGATGGAAGAGGGAAGCCTGTATATCTTGGCAGTCACAGAAACATGGTACACAGAGAACCATGACTGGGATGTCAACATACCAGGGTACACAATGTACAGGAAGGACAGGGAGGGAAGAAGAGGAGGAGGAGTAGCTTTATGTAAGGGAAGGATCAAAGCAATGGAACTAAAGAATATACTGGGGAGAGGAGGCACTGTGGGTCACCCTGAGACAGGAAATGACACCACAATCTGCACAGGGTTGTATATAGACCCCCATCCCAGGAGGAAGAAATGGACAAGGAATGATAGAAGGCATCCTTAGGATGGCAGAAAAAGGGATATATTATTGATGAGGGATCTGAATATGTCAGATGCTAACTGGAGCACTTTTTCTGCAGCCACATCCAAGAGCAGGGTCATTCTTGATGCCCTACAGGAGGCATGCCTCAGACAGCTAGTGTTGGAACCCACTTGCGAAGGAGCAATCTTAGATCTGGTACTCTCAAATGGAGCAGGAGAGAGGATCTCATATTTAGAAGTGGGTAGCCATCTGGGAACAAGTGACCACTAAACAGTATGGTTCATGATACACACAACTGTAGAGTCAAGCCATACAGATGTGAGAATACCAGACTTTAGGAGGGCTGACCTTGGCAAAATGGGAGAGAACCTCAGAAAAGCACTAGCAAATGGGCAAGAGGGAGTGGTGGAGGAACAATGGGGAAACATCAAAACTGCCTTCACAGAGGCAACAAGCCATTGTGTGAAGCAAATAAACAAACCATAACGAAGGAAAAAACACTGTGGTTCTCAAAAGTGGTGGTGGGGTAGGTTAAGGAGAAAAAGATAGCATTCAGGATGTATAAGAAAACACAGATGTAGAAGGACAGAGAACTGTACCAGTTAAAGCAGAAGGAAGCAAGGAAGGCAGTCAGAATAGCAAAGGCCCAAACCAAGGAAAAGATACCCAACTTGGTTAAGAAGGAGGATAAAACCTTTTATAGGTACATTAGGAGCAAAGAAAGACCAAGGGAGGGATAGTGAGGTTTAATAAAGTGGAGGGTGGTGGGGAGGCGACAGTGAAAAAGCAGGGATACTAAATGAATACTTCTTCTCAGTATTCACAAAAGATGAGGAGGGGAGGTACCTAATCCAATCTATAGAAGCACTCTGGATAGGGGGGGTCAATACCAATCCATTCGCAGAAGAAAGGGTTCTGAAAGAACTCCTAAAACTTAAGGTAGACAAAGCAATGGGACCTGACAGGATTCCTCCCAGAATTCTAAAAGAACTAAGGGGAGAACTAGTAACACCACTGACTACCAGGGACACTGATTTACCGGGATTGAGAAAGGGCATATTCCATTTTGCACATTGTAAAAAATGGTATTGTCACCAGTGTCTGCTAAGCCAAAATCCAGTTTTACTGGTATTTGGTTCTGTGTACTTTATTTAGCAATTTTTAACTCTGCTAACATGCATTTTAGCAATTTTGACCTCCACTATTGCACATCCTTCTATCCTTGTACCAATTTAAAGTTATTTTAGGTACAAGATGTGATGGCAGCAGCAGCACTACAGTCCCCATCCCTAAGGTGTGATGGAAGCAGCACTATGGCCCCATCCCTCAGGTGCGATGGCAGCACCAACAGCACCACGGCCCCATCCCTCTGGGTGTGATGGCAGCAGCAGCAGCACTACAACCCACTCAGGTGTGACAAAAGCAGCAGCACTGTGGCCCCATCCCTTAGGTGTGATGGCAGCAGTACTACATTCACCATTCCTCAGGTGTGATGGCAGTATCAGCACTATGGCCCCCATCCCTCAGGTGGGACAGCAGCAGTACTACATTCCCCATCCACCAGTGGTGATGGCAGAAGCACCACGGCCCCCACCCCTTTGGTGTGATGGCAGTAACAACAATGCAGTCCACATCCCTCTGGGGTGATGGCAGTAGTGACAGCACTATGATCCCCTTTCTTCAACACTCACACCCCACATGCACAAGTTACAGATGACTTGGTCTTTTTTTTGTTAGAACTCAGGTGTTAATTAATCTGAACCATCACTGTTAAGGTGGACTACCTTGGTTCTTTCCTATCTATAATTTAACTGCCTGAATTGGATTTCTGCTTGTGACACTGCTGACCAGGGTTAGGAAACAGACTTGGATGTTGGAGGGCCAGCTGATGGGTGAAGGCTTAGTGATTCAACGACCACTCACCTTCTCCTGGGAGGGAGGGTGGGTTCATGGCTTAGCATTTGCTGGCCCCTGGTGGAGGCCAGAGGCACAACAACACATCGGCCCTCACTGCGTGGAGGGAGCGTGACAGACATCGGCTTGTGCCTTGACATCATGTGGCCTGTCATGCTCCGAAGAAAATGGGAAAACACCCACTGGCCAACTGAAGGATGACTGCTGGTCCCTCCATAAGCCCGAAGCCCCAGACATGTATCCGTTCTGACCCTTGCCATGCCCAGAATGCACAGGAAGCTCTTTGGGGCAATTCTCCTCCCCTGGTAGCCTCCCACAGGGGTAGGGTCCCACTCAATGAAGGGTTACTTTGGGTTACCTGGTAGCACAGCAGTAAGCGGCAGTGGATGGTGGTCAGGACTCGGCAGCAGTGGTAGGGGGCCTTGGCAGGCTTGAAGTAATGGATGGTCAGGGTGTAGGAGGAGCAAAAAAAAAAACGACTTGAATTTGCTTCTTTGAAATAAAGTGTCTTCACCTAAAAAATCCACAAGTGATTAGTGGAGGACCTTCAAATGGATTCATTCATCTCCCACACATGTGGATACTTTTTTTTTTTTACTTGGTGTCCATGAAAAGGGTGTGTCCCAGTTTTCATGTCTGAGCTCAGATGTGAATTAAGCACCACTCTGCCCATCAGCATCATACAGCCCCTGGGTCTTACCTTCTGTATGTCATTGAATGTGCTTTCAAAATCCACTGGCCACACATAAGTACACTTAAACACTTAACATTTGCTTTTTGTTAAAGCAGTCTATCAGAAAACTTTTTGTTGTCACAGAGACTGAAACAGCAGGTGGGAGAAAAGGTGTAAAGGATCCGGTTCACCTCAATGGGGTGCTGACTGTGAAGTCTTTTCATAAGTAGTAAGGCAATTTTTTCCTTAACAACATACTTGCTCAGACTAGTTTTCATTCAAACTACTCAAGATTTTAGATGGCCCTAGGATTATAGACTTGAATAAGCTAGTTGGTAACAGTGATCCTGCGTTTAGCAATCTACAACCTAGATGCTCATACACAAAGAATACAATAAAAACCTGACTAAAATCTAAAAACAAGCTTATAAAACACATAAAATGTATCTGAACATTTATCTTTACCTATACAAAATCATTGCAGGCCGAGTAAAACTCAGGTAAATTATATGGTACCCTGACTACTATTCTATAATGTAGTAAACAAATATTAGTATTTTTTTTTGTAGTCTTTGTAAACCTGGTAAGGCCCACTAGGCAGACCTGCCTGTTTTCAGGAGTGACCTAGAAGCACTGGAGAGATTAAGTGACTTGCTTGGAGTCACACAGTATGCAAGTGGAGGTGGTGGGAATCAAACCCAAGTTTGCTGGATGTACCCTGTTCAATCACTGTATGTTTATTTAACCATTAGGCTATACTGCCAGCCATAGTAACACCCATATATAATGTTTTAATATATGATTTTAATAATAGTGCACAGTACCTACAGTACAAATTATGAACATGAAACACTTTATAACATTTTACTAAAACTGAACTATTTGCCACTCCATCTGCTTATTTTTTCTTACACCAAAATGGGTGACTAGTTGACAGAGCACTGCAAATAGCTTTTGATCAGGCTTCATTATTCTACATCCAGAAACAGATGACATTTGTTTATTCTGAATTTATTTAATATTGATTCTCTGTGGCTCACTAAATAGAATCTAGCACTGTATGAGGCAGATGAGGCAACACAACTTATCCATTTAGGATTCATGTTAGAAACAAGAAGTTTTTCTTCATATTTAAAACATATTCAAGTGTCAGTGTATTCATTTAGTAGTTTATACTGACTAATATATGCTGTAGAAAACAGTAAAGGATTTATTGTGAAGCACTCAGGATCTATAGTAGAACTCCCACAATTTCCCAGCAAGTTGTGCAAAAAATCTCTGCAATTTCAGGTTACTTTTCCTGCAATCTTCCAGTGGCCCTGCCCATGTGTGCTGATACTTGTATTTTTATTGTATCATACAGTGTAATATAAATAGTAAAAGACTCTTAGGCAAATACTACATGAAAACTGTGGTTTCAGGAAGGAAAGCAGTTCTCAGGTGATGGAGATGTTGGTGGGAAGCATGGGTGGTTAAACTGAATGGCTGACTACAACAAAGCAGTGTGGGTGATTTCCTTACTGACTCTATACGCAGCAAAGCAGAAAGAATGCAAAGCACAGCAGCATTCATTTTAAGATGCTGAAATCTGGGTCGGCCTGCTGGCGCTGCGGTAGCACTACTGCTTGTAAAGCCAGTGACACAGGGGTTGAAGCAAACCGGGTTGCTGGAGGTCTGGCCAGGGGAGTAGGATTAAGCACCTGGGAACTGCTGTCCTTCTCCTCCAGGGAGGGTGGCCTGCAGGTTCTGTTGCCCACCACCTGTGTGACCACAGGTGGTGGTGCAAATGGTGCTGCACAGTGATCAGGAGGGAGGACGCTAGCCAGGATCTAGAGCAGTGGCATGTCTCCATGTGACCTACCTCCTTGGATCTCCTCTAGTGTCAGTGCCCTCAGGGACAGAGACCAGAAAACCAGGAACAATCACTCCACATCGACCACTGGTAGATGTGACCCAGCTGCCCCAGACTTCATAACCAGGCTCCATGAGGGACCCACTGGGCTACCCGACACACATTAAGGGAGTGTGGGGGGATGACCTGGGGTCCCGTCCTTTCCCACCTGGGGCGGTACAACCCAGGCATGATGGGGGTAGGCCCACAGGAGTTGCTGAGTATTACCTGGGGTGAAGCTAGGGGATACCCAGCATAGGGATCTCTGAAAAGTGAAGACTGATGCTGTGAGAAGAGGGCATAGAAAGAGAAAATAAAAAAAATTTTAAAAGATGCTGAAATCTTAGAGATTCTGTGTAGTGACATGTAATTTCCATGAGGCACCGGTACAAGAATTCAAAATCCGCAAACCAAGCAGGGTTCTGTGATTGTTACCGGTGTTACCGGTTAAAATGGAAAACCAGGGTCCCTGCTGAATACCCTTTTTAACAAATCAAGGGTGGATGGTGTGGTACCTGAGGACTGGAAGAGGGTGGATGTGATTCTCCTTCAATAAAGTGGAAGCAAACTACAGAAGACTACAAACCCATTAGTTTAACCTCAGTGGTAGGGAAAATGATGGAATCACTTCTGAAAGAAAGAATTATGGAGTACCTAGAGGCCAGCGGGACACAGGACCCAAGGCAGCATGGATTCACATTTGGAAGGTCATGTCAGATGAATCTAATAGATTTTTCTGACTGGGTGGCCAAAGTAGTAGACCAGGGAGGGGCTGTGGATATGGCCTACCTAGACTTTACAAAGGCATTTGACACAGTCCACACAAAAGATTAATAAACAAGTTAGCCAGCCTGGGAGTGGGTCCCAGAGTGGTAGCCTGGGTAAAAAACTGTCTGGACAACAGGACACAGAGGGTAACAGTAAATGGAGTCCACTTCTGTTGAAAGGGTGGTTACTAGCGGGGTACTGCATGGATCAGTACTGCGACCGGTCCTTTTAATGTCTTTATAAGTGACATTGCAGAGGGACTGGAAGGAAAAGTATGCCTTCTGCAGATGACACAAAGATCTGCAACAAGGTTGATACACAAGGGGGTCTGAAAGGATGATAAGGGAATTGGCAAGGTTGGAAGAATGGTCAAAAGTGTGGCAGCTTAAATTCAATGCAAAGAAGTGCAAAGTAATGCACCTGGGAAACAAAAACCTAGGGAATAGTACACAATGGGGCACTCTCATTTCTATATCTGGGAGTTTGGCTGGACCAGCACCTCAATGTCTCTGTGCATATCGATGCTATCCTGAAGAAACTGTGCCCCAAGCTTGGTGCTCGTGACAAGAATCATAGTTGCATCCCACTGACTGTGAGGTGTGAAATTGTCCAGAAGATGATACTCCTCATCTTTGACTACTGTGACTTAGTCTATGGTGCTGCTCCCAAATCTTCCCTGACCAAGTTGGACACTCTCTTTAACTCCTTCTGCAGCTTTGCTATTGATTCCCCTTCCCGTTCCACCACTGTGAACTCTATATCGCTCTCTAACCTTCTTTCCACTATCTCACAGACACATCTCTCACTGTGCCAAACTAACCTCCAAATTCTGCTGGGGGCCCCTTCTGTCTCTCATCCTCTGTCCACTCTACTTTCCCCCACCCACTCTCTCAGATCAAATGACACCCGCACCTTGATGGTCCCTTGCCGCTCCACCCTGATTTGTCAGACTAGTTTCACCCATCGTTTCCTAAGATCTGGAATTCCCTCCCCCCTGAAATATGACACTCCTCCTCCAACTACTCCCTTACCTCTGCCCTACACAATTACCTTTCCCTCAGCTGTTCCTGCTTTAACCCACCTTAATACCTGTTCACCAGTTTCTGCCTTCCTACCATGACCCCGGAAGGGTTCTCAACATCCTGAAGGAGGAAATCAGGAAATTACTACCCTTCTCTCATATTCAGTTCTTGCCTCCCCCTTCTCCACCTGCCCTTCTGGGTCACCAGTGTGCACAACCTAACCCCTTCCTTTTATTCCAACAGCACTTGCATGCACACTCGAGCCTGCTCTTGGTACACTCATGCACTATAAATGATTCTATAGCATTATTACTGTTTTGTACATTCATATGTTCTTTTGTTTGATTTTGGACATGTACTGTAACTCACCCAATGTTCCACTAATGTTTATTGTACAATACCTTGTGTTCCAACTGTTGCACAATCTTACAATATTGTATTGTTTGTACTACCCACATACTATTGTAACTGATCATCCTTCACAACCCTATGTAACCCCTCCCCCAGGTCGCACCGTGAGACAAGCAACTTGTTGTTCAGTGTGCCCTTCTGGTGAAACATTTCAATAAATAAATAAATAAAATAACAACAACAAAAATGGAAAGGGACCTGGGCGTAGTCATATCAGATTACTTAAAAGTAAGCAGGCAATGTGAGACTGCAGTAAGGAGGACTGGGGGCATACTGTGGTGCATAGGGAGAGGCATCACCAGTAGAAAACAAGAAGTTGTTATCCCTCTGTACAGACAGTTGGTGAGACCCCATCTTGAGTACTGCATGCAGTTCTGGAGGACCCATCTCCACAAGGACATAGGATGGAGGCAGTCCAGAAGAGGGCAACTAAAATGGTGCAGGGTTTGCACCAGAAGCCATATGAAGAGAGACTAAAGGAGCTTAATATGTATACCCTAGAGGAAAAGAGAGGGGGCATGATAGAAACCTTCAAGTACCTCAAAGCAATCAACAACATCCAAGAGGGTAGCATCTTTCAGAAAAAGAGGTGTTCAAGAACAAGGCCACACAATTTGAAGATAAAGGGGGGATGACTAAGGGGCAATTTGAGGAAGTATTTTTTCCTGAAGAGGGTGGTGGACAGATGGAATATCCTTCCTGAGGAGGTTGTGGGGTCAAAAACAGTGGGGGAATTCAAGAATGCATGGGACAGACTTAAGGCAATTCTGGGGGGGTTAGGAAGAAGTAGGCTGTTGGTTAATTAGGATCTGCAACTTATCCAACAGTTATGGAAATGGGAAGACTGGGTAAGCCAAGCAGTCCTTATCTGCCATCAAAGTCTATGTTTCTATGTTTCTATGTAGAAGTAAATGAAATGTGATTGGATAGAAATGTGGACTGGGATAGAACAATCAGTGAAATCCAACTATTTAGCAAATATAGAAATAAAAGAAGAGGAGAGGTATTGTACATCAGAAACAACACTGAGTATGTGCAACTAGTTAGTAAAACACAACTTATGGAAATTGAAAGTCTCTGGGTCAGATTGATCAGTAATGTTGGGAAAAGTATAAATATTTGTACTGTATTTATTTTAGGCCACCTAAATCAGATGACCATACAACCATTCAAATAATAAGGCAAATTGAAGAATACTCCGAGTCTTTGGACTCTATAAAACTAGGAGACTTTAAGTTCCCTGGAATAAACTGGAAAATGGCATTCAATATAGTAATTTTGAAAATGATATTTGTGAGGCATGACACCTCTCATAATGGGGCCAATAACATTGACATAAAATTACTTTCTTTGGTTTGGGACTTTATTACTTCTCTACTAACAGTACATTTTATTATCTCTTTGTCAACTGAGAGGTCCTGGGGCTGTGGAAGAGTGAATGTGAGTCCCGTTTTCAAGTCAGGAAATCATACCATGCCAAAAACTACAGACTAATATTTTTTTTGTCCCACTGTTCAAGGCTCTGCAATGAATAGTGTATGATCAGGTCACAGCACTCATGGAGCAAACTCATGTTTTGACCTTTTATCAACTTGCATTCTGTGAGGATTATAGTACTATGTTGACTCTTACCGTGTTCACTAGCTCTTTCCATGGAGCCTTGTACAGTGGGTATGTGGCTTGTGCTCATTTTCAACCTGTCAAGGGCCTTTGACTTGGTGGACCATGGTCACCTGCTGTCCAAGATCATGTGCATTGATTTCTCCAGTGCACCTTTGTCTTGGTTTACAAATTACTTTTCAAACAGATCTCAAAAAGTAATGGTTTAAGTAAAAGCCTCCTCACTAGTAGATGTTCAGATTGGAGTCCCTTAAGGCTCCATGCTGGGATAGATGTTGTTCTGAATTTTCCTTAATGATCAAAAAATATTATTTCTTTAATTAAAATAATATTGTATGCTGATGATATTGCCTGTTTTACTTCTGAATCCAGTTTTGATGATGTCACAAGGGCGGTTCAGTTGTACTTTGATTATACTAAAGAATGTTTGCTATTAATGGTTTACTTTTAAAGACTTCTAAGAATAAATATTTGATGTTTGGTACAAAGCAAAGGTTGGTGTAACATCAATGTTCTAATCAAATTAACGGGACTGATTGTATGGTTATTGATACTGTTAAATGTTTTCAATATTTAGGTTTCTGGTTGGACCAAACTCTTTCTTACAACACTATATATTGATTGTATGATCAAAAACGTCCATAAAGAATTGGTCTTCTCTACAGAGTTATGTTGTTTTTTGAAATTTTCAAGAAAGACTTTGGCCCAATCACTGCACTTATCAGTTATAGATTATGGACTACCCTTGTATTCCTTTGCAATTGACTTCACATTGATGAGGGTTTGTACACTGCTGGGTGCTGCTTTACTGTTGGTAGAGAAAGGAGCACACTCCACAGTATACTGTATGAAATGGCTTACTTGTCTTCTTTTCAACAACATTGTTGTTATCATGTGTTAATAAGTTTTTTGTTGCTTCTTGCATGGTAAAGTAAACTTACTTTTTGTGGGGGATTCAATACTACAGTTTTCCTCAGTCTACTCAACAAGACTGTCTCAAAGTTATTCTCAAACTTTCATTGTTTAAAACATCTCTGGGGCAAAATTATTTTTATAAGAGCTGTACAATTTTGGAATAGTCTCCCTTGCTCCAAATAAAGTATTATTTCACACAACATTTTCTAAAAAAGTGACAAAATAACACTTCCTTATCAATTCAGAATGTAAATGTTTTTCATGAATCATTGATCGTTGTATAATGTCAATATATGTAATATTTTGTACAATGTATTATGTTGATTGCATATTATGTATGTATTATTTGTTTATTTCAGGTCTCCATTGAAAACAAGCCTCTAATGCCCTTGGGGCTAACTGGTTACGAAACTTAATATTAGAACTTTTTAAAATGTGAGTTCACAATTAACCCTTGCTGTGTCACAGACTTCTATGAACATCTTAAATTCCTATATGTTCTAAAACCACTGGCAGTCTATGGATTAAAATTAATTTAGAACAGGTTGTCAGAAAAACAAAAAGGGGGAGAAACACTTTAGACCTCATACTCACTATTATATGTTAGAAAGTTAAGAATATAACTGTCATTGAACCACTGCAAAGTGGCGACCAGGATTTTCTGATTGAATAGTAACTGAAACCCATCAGCATCTAAAGGAGGAACAACAAAATGGAACTACTGTATAATAGGGCTGACTTTTATGCAATGAAAAAATTATTAAATAAATGGAAATAGGAGGCACTATCACTAAATAAAAATGTTTAAGAATTCCATAATATATTTAAGGTGAAAAATTGAAACTAGAAAAGTAGTACATACCCTGTACAAGAATATACAATACTTAAAGAAAGAAACATGCATGACTGACCAGGTAAATCCATAAATTGATACAGAATGTATGACACTATATAGTAAATTTAAGGCACAACCAAATGACCACAACCAGAACCAATTTAGGTAAGTGATTAAAACAACAAAGAGGAGCATTATGCAGAAAAGAAGGAACACTGAACTCAGCTTGGTTCATACAAGGAACAATATCAAATCTTTTTATTTACTGTATATGTAAATGTAATCAAAGGAAGTGATAGATCGGTAGGGTCCTTAATCAAGGAGCAGTCTATTACTGGCAAACCAGAAGCAATGGCATGCAGACATAATTAATTATTCTGTTCTTTTTTTGTCATAAAACAGGTAAAATTGATACAGCAAAGCATAGGGTAGTATGTGATTCAGATGACAAATTTTAACTAACTGAGGAGAGTTCAGTTAAGAATAAATAAATACAATTCACTGCATATAAATCAATCGGCTGGTCCTGACCATCTGCAGCCCAGAGTATAAAAGGAAATTAGGAGAGAAATAGACAAATCATTAACATACTTTATATAATAAACCAAACATTTAAGGAACGGAATATCCCTCTTGACTGGAGAACTGTGATAGTAGTATCGACTCACAGTCAAAGAAACATAGAATTTGGCAGCAGATAAGGACCACTTGGCCCACCATATTTCCCTACCCACTGTATCACACAGACCCTACTTGATCTCTTGCTTATCCCCCCTTGTCTTATTACTAAGGTTCCCTTATGCCTATACCATGTTTTCTTGAACCCCATTAGAGTTTTTGCCCCACCACTTCTGCTGGGAGGCTGTTCCAGGTATCCGCCACCTTCATGGTGAAGAAGTACTTCCTCACATCTTTTCTGAGTCTTCCCCCTCCAGATTCATAGCATAACCCCTTGTCCTTGAGAACATTTTGTTCTGAAAAATACTTCTATCTTGGGCCTTTTTTATACCTGTGAGGTATTTGAAAGTTTCTATCATATTACCCCTCTCCTTACATTCCTCCAGTGTATGCATATTACAAAATGGGTAATAAATCTAACCTGAGAACTATAGACCCATAATGTTGATGTTGACAGTAGGGAAGGTGCGGATAGGCATAATCAATGATAAACTGATAGTAGAACTTCAGGACAGAGGCCTATGGGATATACAATAGCACAGCTACACTAAAGTCACTCATGTAAAACTCATTGAGTTTTATAAAAAGTGAGTAAGAAAGTGAACAATAACATACCAGCCAGTAGATGTGATTCATCTTAATTCCAGGAAAGTGGATAACAAAGTACCTCACAAACAACTAGTCAACAAATTGTGTGTTCTAAACACCAGCTACATCAGATGGATAGAATCATGGTTAACAGACTGAACCTTTCCTGAGCTTCTTATATATATAACAATTATTTATGCATACTTTGCTTAATAAACTGATCCATAAACCTTGGTTGACAGATTTTTTTTTTCAAATTTAATAAACTTTATTCAAAGAGGTAACAGTGCAGAGTTACAAGTGGTACAATTATAAGTGATTGCTAGATCCAAACAAGTTGAAATTTATGTAAGAAAACAAACATAAATACAAGAGTTCAGAATATTGAACGAGGCCTCCACTGTTGGAGTAAAAAAATGACAATAATTTTCACATAATACAGTGCCCACCCCTAACCCAACCCTCCCAGACCCCCCAACCATCGGAAGTGTCCATGGTTTCAAATATATCAGGTTGATTTGTCTATCCACTCATCAATTAGACCTGAAAAGAATGTAAAATGAGAAAGAAATGGCAAAAATATATATGAACAAAACAAGAAAAAGAGAGGCACCAATGGCAAAAGGGAAAGAAAAGGGAAAACCAATAAAATAATATCCAGCCTTTAAATAGTCAGCAGTGTTTGTAATGGTTCTAGATGTGTTTATATCTGGATGAGTTGCCTGAAAGGCTTGCCACCAGGTGCTCGGCTTGTAGGGCAAACAAAATTTCATTGTACTATTCTAGCATATGAGGGGTATCTTGATCTAGCCAGTGATGACGGATGACCTTCTCTGAACATGCCGAGATCAAGGCCATATGAGCCTTCTGATAGCCAATAAGGGAGCCCATGAAGTCACCCACAATGCATATTTCAGGGAGAAAAGCATCTGATAACCCCAAAAGAGGATCCAGATGAGATCGAATTGAGTTCCAAAAAGGGATGATCTTCTGGTAAGTCCAAGGAATATGATATAAGGAGCCAGGTTCCTGGCCACACCTAGAACAGATCACTAGGTAGGCGACCCATTCTATGCAACCTCACTGGGGTGTAGTAGAGGTTATGGATAATCTGGAATTGCATGAGATGGTATCAATTCCATTTTATAAACTGATATAAATTCTTTGAGATAAGAGGCCAGTTCCTGACAGGTGTAGTGGGTGGAAGAATCTGATCTCAGCCATATACTCGGGGGCCCTCATTGGCAACCAGAAGTGTCTGTAGTGAATGATAATAGTATGATACAAGGTGAGGGGGTGAATAAAGTAGTTGTAATACTACTGAGCCTAAAGGACTAAGCCATGGGTCTGTACCAAAAAAACTGTGTGAGCATATGAGTTATCTGGAAGTATTTAAAACACGAAAGAGTGAGCCAATAATATGATGCCAGGGCCTCTTGAAATGAAAGCAGTTTACCATTCAATGTTAACTCCACCACCGTATCTATTCCCATATCTGGCCAGAAGCACCTGGAGAGCATTTGACCAGCTATAAGCAGGTAAGGATTTCCAATTAGGGACTGAAGAATATCTTTATCTGGGCAAAGTTTCAAGAATGAACAAAACTGTGAATGAATCTGAAGAGATGCCCCAAGGGTAGTATCCCACAAATGGAGGGGTAGCCTTTTCCTAGGTAAAAAAGGGAGTGCCCTAAGATCTATTCCATGGAGCAAACAATGAGAATGTTCTATATCTACCCATTGTGGAATATAAGTTACATTAGCATGAGTTCCTAATGGTTGTATCCAATAAGATAACCTGTAAAAGTGTAATGCTAAATAATACAAAAGAAATTGGGACCCACACCACCATCCTGTTTAGTTCTCATTAACTTTCAAAGTGCCCGTGAGCTGTTTTACCCCGCCATAAGAAGGAGGCAAGAAGCCTATGCACCTGAGTGAACCAGGACTGTGGGAAAGCCCAACTGTACATCTGTATGGGGTATAATAGGTGGGGCAGAACATTCATTTTAATAATATTTAGTCTGCCCCATAAAGAAAAAGGCAACAATGACCAGCATTCTAAGTCAACTTTATTACGAGAAATAATGGTGTCCAAATTGTACTGTCTGAACTTACTGAGGGAGGTACTGAGAAAGATACCTAAATATTTCAGTGTATCCTTCCTCCAGGTAAGGCCCAGATGTTCTACATCTGCTTTAAAGGTTTTATTTTTGAGAGGTGTGATCTCCATCTTGGTAAGATTAAGTTTTTAGTTAGAAATGATACCAAACTGAAAGATAATCTGTAAAGCTGGAGGGAGAGAGTTAGCTGGCGAAGAAAGATGGAGGAGAATGTCATCAGCATAAACATAAATTTTATAGTCAGTATTATGAATTGGAATACCAGTAACCTGCAGTGAGGACTTGAGCTTATGGATCAGGATTCTAAGAATAAATTAAATAAAAAGTGAGAGAGGGCATCCCTGCCTAATACCTTGATATAGAGAAAGGGTTGGGACAGCATACCATTACATAATACACGGCAGTTGGGGAGGAATATAACACTTTGATCCATTGTATGAATTATCCAGGGATACCATATTTTGGTAAAAGGGTAAACAAATAGTCCAAGGAAACTCTATTGAAGCTTTCTCAGCATCCAGGGATACCAAGGCCACAGAGGTATGGAATTTCCTGGATACTGAGAGAAGATATGAGATTTTCTGGAAATGATCAACTGAGAGTCTGCCCTTGACAAACCCCACCTGTGCCCTGCTAATCAATGAGAACCAAATGAGACCTAACATACCGCCAGTATCTTTGACAGTATTTTTAAGTCTACATTAATAAGTGATATTGGTCTATAGTTAGCAAGCAATAATGGGTCCTGGTCCGGCTTAGGGATGACCATGATGGAGGCAATAGTAAAGGAGAGGTCAGATATGCCTTTCAGGAGAATATAGTTATAAGTCTTTAAAAATAGGGACTATCTGAACTTTTAATGCTCTATAAAATTTGTGGTAAAACCATCAGGCCAGGGCCTTATCCATAGCAAGGGCATCGATTCCTTGGGAGACTTCTGATAAGGTCAGGGGGGCCTCTCAGGATTGCTTGTTGGGGGTCTGTCAATTTAGGAAGTGTTATGTCCTGGAGGAAGGATTCTAACTGAGATTGGTTAAAGGAGGGGGAGGTGGAGCATATAACAGTTCGTAAGATCCTCTAAAAGCCTCTACAATATCCTGAGGGGAGGTCAGGAGCTGACCAGAGTCACTATGGATTGAAGGGACAATCTTGTCCATGACTTGTGATCGGAGATGAAGGGCCAGTAGTTTCCCTGCCCTTTCCCCTCGGTCAAAATACTTTACCTTCAATTGCAATATCACGTGCTCCGTCCTTTCCCCTAACTGGGTATTGTACTGGAATCTGAAGTGCTCTAACAATTCCCATTCAGACTGAGGCAAAGACGGTGATATATACTCTTTGAGGGATCCGATTCGAGATGTCATGGAGGTGAGGAAGTCTGAGGTTTGATTCTTACGCCTTGCTGATATCTGAATGAGCTCTTGAAGGGCATACTTTAGGGCACCCCACAAAATGTCCAATCTGGACACTGAGGAAGAGTTAAGTGTTATAAAGTTTGCAATGAACAATTGAAGGTGTGTTAGTGACTCATTGGTTTTAAGCAGCTGATTATTCAAAATCCACACCTTGCCTCTAGACAAACAGGGAGTTAGGTTTAATTGAAGGAAAACAGGATGGTGATCAGAAATAACTTTAGCTGAAAAGTGACACAGAGTTATCCCTAAAATATAATTAGATCCCCAAAGAAAGTAATCAATCCTTGAGAAGGAATTGTGTGGAAGGGAATGAAAGGAATATTTTCGACTGGACAGGTTGATGGTTCTCCAAGGATCCACCAGACTAATTGACCTCATGAACTCCAGAAGAGCCACCTGACCGGGTGAGAGAGCCTGCCAAGAGTTGCTGGATCTATCCAATTCATTACGTTGGACCAAGTTCCAGTCTCTTCCAAGAATTATTGGCAGGGAACCCCAGGGAGACAGTATAGACATGAGCATGGTAAAAAACCCTGGGTCATCAGCATTAGGACCATATATCACACCCAATATTACCTCTAAATGACCTAAAAGGGCTCTTATAAGGACATGACACCCATTGGCATCTGTTATTTCTTGGAGAAGAAGAAAATGAATTCTCTGAGCTATTAGGATAGCCACCCCTCTCTTGTGGGAATCAAGGCCTGCCCCAAAAATTTGTCTTACCCAGGACCTACTGAGGAGCAGGAGGATCTGGAAGGAGGTTAAATGGGTCTCTTATAAGAAAGCAATGTCAGTTTTTAATTGATTCAGATGTAGGAGGATCTTGGCCCGTTTACAGGGAGATTGAGCACCTTTAACATTCCATGTACAAATGTTATAGGCTGTCATGTTATATATTATCATACAGTGAGAATAGACCAGTCAGATGCATACTACAGACTACATAGTGGAAAAGCAACTTAAATGAGCAAAGAAATTCACCGGTGGTACCCTCCTCCCTCCCCAACCTTTGAACCCAAAAATTACCCACCCCTCCATTACAGTAGACAATCCCCAAAACTCCCAAGCCTAAGATTAACAATAATAAACATAGTGTAAACCACAGAACTATGTGTCTTACTTCCAATTGTCCCAACCCACTAACCCCCGTCCCGCTAATAACTTGGTGCATGAAACTCCTGACCAAGATAGCATCCCGCCGACCACCTCCAGCTGCCCCCCCCGCATTCATAGTACTAATAAAACAGAAAGAACTTTAATAACAACCGTGTAAACAGCCTAATATTAACCCAAATTTTCCCATCTTTACCTATTCATGGAGACTACTTAATGACTCCAGATTAAGTGGTAAGCCCACTATCCGCGGACTAATTGAAAGAAGAAACGAGATAATTAAACATCTTCCGTATTGGGGATCTTGTAAGATATGTTTCATTAATATGTAGTTATTTAAGGCATACCTTGCCGATAAATACCACATTGTATCACCAAAACTAGGTAGCATCTTATTATTAAGTCCAAAGTATAATAGGGAATCATGAAAAAACCAAAAAAGAACAATGACTCCCAGCTATGTACTGGTTAGGCCTATGATATATCTGCTATTACCCCTCCGTCTGACTGACTGAGGGGTCCTTCATCCCAGTCCCCAACTCTTCAAAAAGCAGACTTTTAGGTAAATCAGTACCCTATAAGGTAATGCTACCCCAATTTAGGCACAATATCCAATCCGAAAAAGGAAGATCATCAAGCATCCTGCAGTACCTGCAGCTCCAGTTCTGATGAAACCAGCAAAGATGGTCTGATATTATTACATTCTCAGAGGTTATTCAGGATCCAGGTCCCAGAAACATGTCACTGGGGCTAAATGATGGTGACATCCCTCCACAGGATCTTCTCCCACACACGAACACAGAAAAGCTGGCTAAGACAACCCTCGGCAAGAGGAGGTCACACTAAGTAAACAAAGTAAAGTCTAAGTACTCTAGGGAGGGAGCTAGGGATTTAAATGGGTAACAGGAAGGCAGTTAGTTGCTTTCAAAACAAACAATTAAGCAATCAAGCATCAAAGCAGTCCAACATCAAACGCTGACCTGTAGAAGCAAATGGGAGTTCAGGTGTCCTTAAATAAATCAGGCAGAGATTTTTTAAAGTCCTTGATGGCAGTTTCCACATTGCCATCAGAGTGCCACCTATCTTTGAGATGAACTTGGAGAAGAGCAGGGTATTGCATCCTGAACCAGTTTCCCAAGGCTATGATTTTAGTGACCACCGGGTGGAAGGCAGCCCACTTGTGCCGGGTCCCTGCAGTCAAATCTTGTGTCAGACACAATTTGGTGCCCTCCCATAGTATGTCCTTCAGGTCTCTGGTCTTCTGTAAAATGTATTGCTTGTTGAGGAAATTTAAGAGCTTTAACATGAACGGGTGAGGAGGGGAGCCATCCTGGGGCTTAGGGCAGAGAGATCAGTGGGCCTATTCTACAATATAGGTAGGGCCATTGGGGGAGGGTCCGTAACCTGCTCTAGAAACCTCTGTGCAAATTGAATTGAGGTAGCCTCCCTCCCTTCCGCAGCCCAAAAATAATTAAATTGATCCCAGGCTGCACCCTCCAGGTCCTCAAGTTTATTCTCCAGTTCAGAAATCTTTGCTGCATAACTGAAGCATCGGATTCTGCCCTGTCTCCAGGTTTCAAGAGAAAAGTCCCAAGTTTCTACATCTCCCATACACCTGCACAAATCCCCAGATCTGTCCAGAGAGTCTTGAGCTCAAAGTGAGCTCTTGAATTAGCGTTAGTCAGTGGCTCCAGTGCCTGTAAAATGGTCCTTGGTCAAAGGAGAAGGCACTGCTGTAACAGTAGAGGAGCAACCAGAGCTTAATGCTTGGGCACAGGACGCTTGGCCTGCTTATCGGCATCTGAGGTGGATATGCTTGGGAGCAGCCTGTCACATCTCCACTTCGGACATGATGCTGTTTTACCAAGCTGTGGGTCCCAGGTAAGCCTCTGTGCTCTTCTCAGTCGATTTATCTAGGTTTTAGTTGAAAAATAGGCATTTAGGTTGTTTTTAAATCACAAAATCAGCAGCAAGGGTCGGGGGCACCAGAGGAGAGCTGCTGTCAGGTTCAGAGCATCACGTGACCCCCACCTTGGTTGACAGATTGACTCTAGAGAGTGAGGATAAATAGAGTGTCTTGTGACTAAAGAGGGGTTATGAGTGGGGTCCCACAGGGATCAATATTTGGGTCATTACTATTCAATATTTAAAACAGTGACTTTGAGAAGAAATGTCATACATGGGTCAACAATTTGCTGATGACATGAAGCTGGGGGAAATGGAAAGACCTTAAAGAACTTAAGACCTGGACTATTGGAAACCAAATGCCATTTAAAACTGACAAATATGTGGTAATGTACTTGGGACTGAATAATATCTGCTAAATGTATGATTTAATTTAAATGGTATTTCACTCAGTGTGGTTAAAAATGAGAAAGATTTTGGGGATATAAATAAATAATTACCTTAAGAGCTGCTTGCACTGTAAGATGATCACAGTACAAGCAATCAGGATCATAAATTGTATCAGACGGACATTCATAAACACTGAAACATAGAAACATAGAAATACAGACGTTGACGGCAGATAAGGACCACTTGGCCCACCCAGTCTACCCATTTCCCTACCTACTGGATAAGCTGCAGATTCTAGTTAACCAACAGCCTACTTCCTGCAACCCCCACTATAATTGTCTTATATCTGTCCCATGCATGTTTGAATTCCCCCACTGTTTTAGACTCAACGACCTCCCCAGGAAGGTGGTTTCATGTATCCACCACTCTCTCCGTGAAAAAAAATTTCCTCACAAACCCCTGAGCCATCCCCCCTCTATCTTTAAATTGTGCCCCCTTGTTCTTACACATCTCTTTTCTGAAAGATGCTACCTTCCTGGACTTTGTTGATTCCCTTCAGGTACTTGAAAGTTTCTATTGTGTCCCCCCATCCCTCCTTTCATCAAGGGTATACATATTAAGCTTTCTCAGTCTCTCTTCATATGGTATCTGCTGCAGACCCTGCACCATTTTAGTTGCCCTCCTCTGGACTGCTTTCATCCTGTCTACATCCTTGAATAGATGAGGTCTCCAAAACTGCACACAGTACTCCAGATGGGCTCTCACCAACTGTCTGCATAGGGGGATAACCACTTCCCTTTTTCTACTTGTGATGCCCCTTCCTATGCATCCTAGTATCCCCCTGGCTCTCCTTACCGACTTCTCACATTACTTACCCCCATTAAGGTCATCTGATATGACTACCCCCAGGTCCCTTTCCATTTTTGTTGCTGTTAGTACCTCCCTGCTATTGTGTACTCTTCTCCTGGTTTTTGTTTCCCAAGTGCATTACTTTGCACTTCTTTGCATTGAATCTAAGCTGCCATATGTCTGACCATTCCTCCAACCTTGCCAAGTCCCTCTTATCTTTTCTGCCCCTCTGTGTATCAACTCTGTTACAGATCTTTGTGTCATCTGCAAAGAGGCATACCTTTCCCTCCAGACCCTCTGCAATGTCACCTATAAAGATGTTAAAGAGGACTGGACCCAGTACTGAGCCCTGAGGTACTCCACTAGTGAAGCCCCTTTCTTCGGAATGTGTTCCATTCACTATTACCTTCTGTGTCCTGTTGTGCAGCCAGTTTGCTACCCAGGCTACCACTCTGGGACCCACTCCCAGGCTGGCTAACTTGATTATTAATCTTTTGTGCGGGACTGTGTCAAATGCCTTGATAAAGTGTAGGTAGGCCATATCCACAGCCCCTCCCTGGTCTATTACTTTGGTCACCCAGTCAAAGAAATCAATTAGATTTGTCTGACATGACCTTCCTGCTGTAAATCCATGCTGCTTTGGGTCCTGTGCCCCACTGGCCTCTAGGTACTAACAATTCTTTCTTTCAGAGTGATTCCATCATTCCCTACCACTGAGGCTCAAACTTACAGGTCTGTAGTTTCCTGCTTCTGCCTTGCTCCCACTTTTGTGAAGGGGAATCACATCTGCCCTCCTCCAGTCCTCAGGTACCACCCCACCCCATCCTGCCATGATTTGTTAAAAAGCGTGGTCAGTGGTATCACTAGGTAGTCCTTTAGTTCTTTTAGGATTCTGGGGTAAATCCCGTCGGGCCCCATTGCTTTGTCCACATTGAGTTTTAGGATTTCTTTCAGGACTCTTTCTTTTGTGAATGGACTGGTGTCAACCCCCCTACCCAGAGTGCTTCTATTGTCTGGTTTAGGTAACTCCTCCTCATCTTCTTTTGTGAATACTGAGCAAACATATTCATTCAGTATCTCTGCCTATTCACTGTCTGCCTCAGCCCACCTCCCCTCTGCTTTATTAATCTTCACTATCCCTCCCTTAACCTTTCTATGCTCCCTAATGTACCTATAAAAGGCTTTATCCCTCTTCTTAACTGAGTTAGCTATTTTTTCCTCAGTTTGGGCCTTTGCTATTCTGGCTGCCTTCCCCACTTCTTTCTGCTTTAATTGATACAGTTCCTTGTCATGCTCTTTCTGTGATTCCTTATACTTTTTGAATGCAGCCTTTTTCTCCTTAACCTTCCCTGCCACCTCTCTTGAGCACCATAGTGTTTTTTTACTCCACTTTGTTTTCTTTATTTGTTTCACACAATGGCTTGTTGCCTCTATGATGGCAGTTTTGATTTTTCTCCATTGTTCTTCCACCCCTCCTTTTTGGCCATTTGCTAGTGCA
The DNA here is from genome assembly GCA_016271365.2 of Neoceratodus forsteri. Lineage (NCBI taxonomy): Eukaryota > Metazoa > Chordata > Ceratodontiformes > Ceratodontidae > Neoceratodus > Neoceratodus forsteri. The sequence continues at coordinate 565,396,594 of CM057458.1, forward strand.
TTCTTCAAGTATTCACCCATTTTGCCAAAGTCAGCCCTTCTAAAGTCCAGTATCCTTGTTTTTGTATGGTTTATCTCCATGGTTGTGCTCATTGTGAAGCACACTGTGCAGTGGTCGGTTGTTCCCAGATATCTACAGACTTCTAAATTTGTGATCCTCTCTCCATTTGAGAGTTCCGGGTCTAGTATTGCTCCCTCCCGAGTTGGTTCCAACACTAGTTGTCTAAGGTCTGCCCCCTGCAGGGCATCGAGAATGACCCTGCTCTTGGATGTGGCTGCAGCACATGTCATCCAGTTAACATCTGGCATATTCAGGTCCCCCATCAACAGTATCTCCCCTTTTTCAGCCATTTTGAGAATATCCTCTATGATTTTCTTGTCCATTTCCTCCCCTTAAGACGGGGGTCTGTATACAACCTCTGTGCGGATTGTGATGCCATTCCCTGTCTCCAAGGTGACCCAGAGTGCCTCTTGTCCTCCCCCTTTACTTTTTAGTTCTGTAGCTTTGATCTCTTCCCTTATATATAGAGCTACTCCACCTCCTGTTTTACCTTCCCTGTCCCTTCTGTAGATTGTGTACCCTGGTATGTTGACATCCCAGTCATGGTTCTCTGTACCATGTTTCTGTGACTGCCACAATATCAATTGTTCATCTTCCATCAGGGCTACTAGCTCAGGAAGCTTGTTTCCCAGACTACGGGCATTGGTGCTCATTGCCCTCCATTTAATGTTGGCTTTATCCTTTTCTCCCCCATCCCTGCTCTTATTGCCCATGTCTATTTTTCCATTTACCCCTGTCCTGCCCTGTGTTGAGCTCTGTACCTCAGTGTTTACCTTACTACCTGACATGTTTTGTTGGGGAGGCTTAAATGTCCTGCCTCTTATCAGCACCCTCCCCTTGGCTAGTTTAAAAGCTGCCAAGGAAGCATTTAAACCTGTCACCTAGGAGCTTGGTTCCCTCGTGGACAGATGCAGACTATCATGCCAGTATAGACCTTTATCTCTCCAGGTGGACCCCCAATCCCCAATGAAGCCAAAGCCCTGTGCTCTGCACCAGTTTTGCAACCATTCATTAAACTGCATGGTGTGCAGTACTAGTCTCACCCTGCCATGAACTGGCAGCACCTCTGAGAAGGTTACCATGCTTGCTACCTGCCTGAGGCCCTCCCAGCTCCACAAATGCATTCTGCACTGCACTGATCCCATGCCTAGCTAGGTCATTTGTCCCAAGGTGGACAATGATATCTAGTTCCCTCTCCTGTGATGCTGCTTCTGCAATCCTGAGGATTCACTTCCTGTCCCTCCAAGCCATGGCACCAGGCAGGCACCTTACTTCCTTCTCATCTCCCTTCCCCAGTTGTACCTCCCTAACAACTGAGTCCCCTATCAGAAGCTGTTTCCTTCCCCTGTGGTGTCCCTTGCCACCCTTTTATGGGTCTACCTTGTGGATGTCCTCAGGATTCTTCTTCATCTCCACTGAGGGTGCCATCATAGAGGAGCCTTGCTCTGCCAGAATGGCATATGATTTGTGTCGAGGTACAACTAGGGGGCTTCGTCTCTGTTTCACCACCCGCACCCTCCCAGAACACACTGTGGTCCAACTGCTCTTCATACTTGGCAACAGATCAGAAGCTGTAATAATTCCATTGTACAGCACTTTTGAGTAACCCTGGCAACAACACTTGGCACAAGATGCCTGATTGGCTGCCCCCAGCCCTTTTGGTGGCTGCCTTGGGTGGGGGTGGCATGTTGCAGGGGTCTGCAGCACCTCAACATCTTGGCCGCTACCACAGGTGGCATCCTGGGTGAGCGCTTAACCCTTGTCCAGCACTCTGCACCTTTGTGAATGGTATGGAGTGTGGGCACGCCTCACTGACACACGCCCTGCCAGCCTCCGGTGCATAGCTGTCCACGCAGCTAGGGCTTGGGGTGAATAGGTGACCTGCACCACCTATAGTTAATGCTGTGTGGGGTCTGTGGGACCCCACTCCATGGCATTCAGTAGTATCTATGCCAGTGCACCCAGGTTACGGGTGTTGACACAGTGCATAGGGCCCTTGAGAAGATCCAACACTGGGTGGCCAGTTACAACCAAACTTCAGGGACAAATCACATGAAAAAGATTAGATTTATTCAATCTACACTACCTGAGAGAAAGAGAATGAGGCTTTAACATTTTATTGCTATGTAACATCATCCTTGAAGATGAGTCAAGAGGACCTGAGCTTTGAATTCAAGGTAATAAACCATAAATTTCACAAGCATAAATTTCAGTTGATCAACAAAACATCCAAACAGGATGCCTGTAGGTAGTTTTACACACAAAGAATACTTGGAATTTGGAACAGTCTGCCTGATAGCATCATTACAGTACCAAGTTTATCCTCCTTTAAACATAGACTGAGGATAGATGTGCTTTTCCTGTGCTCCCTTCACCAGACTCTTAAATCTCTTTTATTATCTTACCAAAAACAAACCTAATTGCCAACTGTTATTGCTTGCTAGTTACCCAGGCTGATAATCAGGTAGATTTTACAAGTAAATCCAAATGGGTCTCCCAAAGAAATTGAATATCGAAGGTGACAGGAAGAACCTGCAGCAAGTGACAAGACCATGAGTGCAGTGACTGTGATAGTGGAGAGACCACACTCACAGATGTCATGAGAGACATTCAAGTATTGCAGCAAAGAATTATCACCTTAGATCAGAGGGTTGCAGATTGTGGGCTCAGTTTTCAGCCCTGAAGCCCTGCGTCAAAGTCATTTTTTTGGCGCAACTGCGCCAAACTCCTTTGACACAGCTCCACATAATTTTCTATCATCAGGCTGCGTTGCAACAGTTTTCTCAGTTTACAGCAGCTTGTGCCAAAAAGATCTGGTGCACATCCTGTAAAAAGTGTCCCCAAATGGTACAGTTAGACGGGGCAAAAGCTGGTCTTATTTGTGGCATTTGGCACTCTGGATGGAAAATCCTCATCACCAGACCAGGAGAATACTGCAACCCCCTTGTGCCAAACAATCAGCACAACAGGGCCTTGTGGTATTCACAAGGCTTTGAAAATTGAACCCTATAACTCCAGGATCCTGCTATGTGAAACCCAGATTACAGTGACAGAGTTTTGTGCTAAGGATGTGGCTTGCTGTGGCCCTTAAACCCTTTAGTTCAACCACAGACTTGACTAAGGACAACTAGTAAAAAGCTTTCTGGAAGCCTTAGAAAACCATGTGTTCTCATCCTAGGGGTCAGCTAAGGAAGATGATCCAAAAGTTTTCAATAGTAGCTGGCTGGGGACTCAACGAAATCTGCAGCCTGCACCACTAGTCCTTTGAGCTTATTGCATAACCCCATGCAGAAAGCATCTATTACCACAGAGTAGTGTGGGACAGTCCCCATGGGCAAGTTGTCTCCTACTGTCCTCATATCCCTCCAAGTATAATGTGTCTGCAGGGGAAGGAGGAATCCAGAGCTACCATAGCTACAGGGATTACTGCATTTCAAAGGGAAATGGAGTCATCAGCAGGGAAATTGTTCCTATAGACTTGCATTGGTTATACAGAAAATGAGAGAAATTTGGCTTCCATGGGAAATAATGTCATCTACAGAGAAACACAGGAAGATTGCCCTGGAGTTGCAGGGAACAATGACAAATTATTCTGGTAACAGTGAGAAGTCTCCATGAAAAGATATGACTGGCACCCCATGTTATTTGTCTTTGTACATGCTGTCCCTGAGGGAGATCATTAGAAAGTAGAGCATGGGGTATCACATTAGGAAGTAGAGCATGTGGTATCACTGTTAAGCTGATGATACCCACCTGTACCGCTTTCACACCCTAGCAGGACTGGAGTAATCACCAAGAATGATGAGTTTATATTTTCACTGAAAAACAGGCAAAAATGACAGAATCTTGATAGGCTTGTGGATTTTGAAGTCTTCCATTGATGCCACAAGAAAATCATGTCACTGCAGAGAATGTCGAGATTTCAGCAGCTTAAAATGGATTCTGCTGTGTTGTGCATTCTGTCTGCTCTGCTGCTATGAGAATCAGTAAGGAAACCACCCACATTGTCTCACTGTAACCACCCTTGCTTCGGTTAAAGAGCTAGTGTACTGCCTGGAAACTGCCTGCAATTAATTGTAACTTTCAGATGTAGTCAGCTATCATTTCTTATATTGTAAGTATTTATTCTTTTCTGTTTGCTAATTAGAAGATTTTCCACCTGCAATACTGGGGCGATGTGTGGAGCAGCACTCTGTCTAGAGGAGAAAAAAAAATTCTGTTCATCCCACTACATCAACACTGAAACCACTCTGACTATGACATCACTAATAACCAATGAGAACCATTTCTCACTGAACTGTTTCACTTTCACAAGAAGCAGCAGGGACAAGCTCTCCCTGGTTACTAGTGATGTCACAGATTCCTGAATTTTGATTGGTAGTTTGGGAAAGTCACTACTCAGGCTGCAAGGATTGTAGGGCCTCAAGGTGTTTGGTTATATTTCTAATGATGTAGTGGGAGGGACAGAACTGACTTTTGTTCCTCCAGAGTGCTGTTCCACACATCACCCCAGTACTGCAAGGTGAAAAATCTTCTAATTAGCAAACAGAAAATAAAAAAAACACTTCAGATACTGGAAGTGATAACTGACTGCATCTGAAAATTATTATTAATTCCAAGCAGTACACTAGCTCTAAATCATCCATGCTTCCCTCCAACCTTTTGATCAGCTGAGGACTGCTCTCCCTCCTGACAATGCAGTTTTCATTTAGTATGGCAAAAACTTATTTTATTATTTGTATTACACTGGGTGATATTAAAAAAAAAAAAAAGCACTCCCCATCATGGCAGTAAAGTTTATGTGTAGAAAAAAGTATGTGCCTAATCTATTTTAATACTGCATGATTACCTCTCCCCCCAAAAAAAAAGCTAGATAGCAGTGCACTGAGTAATCAGGTGGTGGTGGTGGGGGGTTCAGTTGGGTTTCCTTAATTGCATGTATTTAAAAGTGTGTCTCTGAGAAGTTTAACTGTTAGTCTTGCTGAACAAGAAGGCTCTAGGGACGCTTACTAATCTGGGTGGCTTTGTGTGGGATCAACCAGTCTGAGGGGGTTTATGACACTGTGTTGTCACCTATATTACAGTAACAAGGCAACCATCACTCTCTCCTGTGGTATGCCGCCCCCCCCCACATCAGTGTGCAGTGCCTCGGTATCATGCTCTAAATCCCACCAGCCCTGGGCAGGAGAGTCTGAATCAGTTCAGTACAAAACCCCAGATTTTCTACTTGGCAGTGTTGTGTACCATCACCTTGTGCAGCTATTTTGTTTTTAATTTTAGTAGTTTTTTTTAAGCCAGATGTGTGGTGGGTTGGGCTGCTCATAGTGTAAACACTGGCAGTTCTCAGGCTACTATTGCTTGTTGTTTTCCTTAAGTGGGATGGGTTTAGCTTCTGTGCTCCTTAATTTGTTGTATAATCTTAGTGCTGTTGTTGCCCTGCCTTGGGGTGTTAAAACAGCACCCAAAACAGATTGCACACTTAGAGGCACACAGCAGGTAAACTGTCAGATACTTTACAATGATGGTGGGCAAAGTGGGGTTGCTGATGTTACTTGCTTTGTTCCTCTAGGTGAGTCAGGGCTTAGCATCTGTGTGCCCTTAAGTGTTCTATATTGTCCAACTGCTGTGTGTCACTCCACCTGCCACTGTATGATACTAGCAGGGTGGGTGTGGTACCTAACACAACCAAGCCAGACAGCACACTCAGGGACACACAGAAGGTAAGTCCACAGGTACTGTATGATACCATGGGAAGAGGGTCTCAATTCACATCTGAGTTTAAACATGACAACTAAGAGACACTCTTTTCTTGGTGACAAAGTAAAAAAGAATAAAAAGTATCTAGATGTTTGAGAGATGCATGATTTTTCATTAGAATACCCTTCTCTAATCACTAGAGGAATTTTTTAGGTGGAGGAACTTTATTTCAAAGAAGCCATTTCAGGCAGATTAATCTTAAATATGCTCAAAACCAAGGGAGCACACCTTGGCACCTGATGGTTCAGCTTAATTCATGTCTGCATTCTGACAAGCTAAGAGACCCCACAATTTGTAACTTGGGCATGTGGAGTGTGAATGTTGAAGGAAGGGGATTGTAGTGCTGCACTAATGCTGTCACCCCTGAGGGATGGGGTCTGCACTGCTGCTACTCCTGTACACCTAAGGGATGAGGGCCATAGTGCTGCTGCAATCACCACTGAGGGATGGGGGCTGCAGTGTTGCTATTCCTGTACACCTAAGGGATAAGGACTTATAGATGCTGCCCTCATCCCTGAGGGATGAGGGCTGCAGTGTTGTTGCTGTCACACCTGAAAGATGTGGCTATAGTGCTGGTGTTGTTACACCTGATGGATTGAGGTGATAGTGCTGCTGCTGCCATTATACCTGAGTGATGTGGGCAATAGTGCTGTTGCTGTAACCCCTGAAGGATGGGGCCATAGTGCTGCTGCTACCATCACACCTGAGGACAGCAGCACCAGTGCTGCTGCTGTCACCCCTGAGGGATAGATGCATAAAGCTGCTGCCATCACACCTAAGAGATGTAGACCATAGTGCTGCTGCTGCCATCATGCCTGAGGATAGGAGCCATAGCACTACAATCACCCCTAAGGGATGAGGGTCATACTGCTGCTATTACACCTGAGGGTTGGGAGCTGGAGTACTGCTACTGCAGTCACACCTGAGGGATGGGGGCTAGTGTGCTGCTGCTGCTATTAAACCTGAAGGATGGGGTGGGGCCATCACGGTGCTGTTGCTACCTTCACACCTGGGATTTGGGTACCATAATGCTGCTGCTGCTGCCATAACACATGGGGCACGGGGGCATAGTGCTGCTGCCAACAGACCTGAGAGCTGGGTGCGTGGTGCTGCTGCTGCCATCACACATTAGGGATGGGAGGCTGTAGTACTGCTGCCATTACATCTGAGAGGTTGGGCATAGTACTACTGCCATAACACATGCTTAATGGCGGAGAGGGCAATAGTGCTGCCGCTGTCATCACACCTGAGAGATGGGGGCCATAGTGCATCTTCTGCCTTCACCCCTGAGGGATGCGGGCTATAGTGCTGCTACTGCTGATGCCTTCACCACTAAAGGACTGTCAGCTGTAGTGCTGCTGCTATCACACATGAGGGATGGTGGTCGTAGTGTTGCTGCCATCACACCTTAGGGATGGGGAATATTGTACTGCTACTACCTTCACACCTGAGAGTTGAGAGTAGTGGTGCTGCTGTTGTTTATGTGATAACGGCAAACACCTAAAGGTGATTACTCATATCACCAGAGTGCCGAAAACATTTCTGCACACCACAACCCCAGCGCCTCAGGACAATGGCGCCAGGACACTATTTTACTGCTTTCTGTGGGGGCTGCATCTCCCACACCCTCCCTCATGAGGGATCTTCGCCCACGCACCCCTCACTTAAGGATTCTCAACTCCAGGTGTGGCCATCGGGGGTGAAAGCAGGAAAGGTTCGAGCTGGCGCACAAAATTGAACCAGCAACTGGACCCGAACCCAGTACCTCTCCCACTGCATCCACTCGCCAACCCCAGACACCAACGACGCAGCTCGGCCAGCCACCGCAGTGCCACCCCTACAGCCTCTCCACCCCCTCCCAGCCCACGCTCGCTGTGCTCACTCCCACCCATCCCACGTGCTTACGCATAGTGACATCCTGTTGCCCAATTCGCCCACAGCCTCATCCGTCACCCTACCTCCCCATCGCCGTGAGGTATTGCACCTGGAAGCAGTCACCGAATGGACAGCGCCTCTCCTCATGCACCCACCTCACGGGTTACCCTGCTGCTTCTGCTATCACACCTGTAAGCTGGGCACTGTAGTGCTGCTGCTGCCATAGTACATGAGAGACAGGTGGCAATAGTGTGGCTGCTGCCATCACACCTGAGAGTTGAGGGCCATAGTGCTGTTACTGCCTTCACCCCTGAGGGATGGGGCTATAATGCTGCTGTTGCTAATACTTTCAACCCTGAGGGACTGTCAGCTGTAGTTCTTTTGCCATCACACCTGAGGGATGGTGGTCATAGTGTTGCTGCCATCCCACCTGAGGGATGAGAGCTAGGGCTGTGCAAGAGGCAAATGTGTGATATTTGTATTCATATTTGTATCACTGATATTTGTATTTGTATTTGTCAAGTTCATGCATTATTAATAAAAGTTTCAGGCCACTCCAGACGTGTGTATTTTATTCTATTTTTTGAGTAATTACCAGCAATAAATTCCAATAAAAGGTCTCTTGACAAGGCATCTGTCGGCAGCATCTTACCATTCATGCTGCCGTTTGCTAACATTATAGCAGCAGCTAGATCTCGACAAGGGCCACAAGAGCCACAACTTGCCTGAACTGCCTGTAATCTTTATTTTTTGAACACTGTTCTCAGCTACAGTTTCTGTGAGCCTTGGTATCTAGGGGCTGGGAACAGCCGACAGCCAATCAGAGCGCAAAGAGGTGGGGCTCCTGCTTCAAAAGTCTGCATCGCCTTCCTGCAATACAAGCTGCAAAGGCCGAACAAGTGAAAGTGGTATGAGTGATAATCTCGTTGAGGAAAACATTTGAATAATAGCATCACAGCAGGGACTTGAAATCAGTGGGTTCAGTGAGAATTGTAGTATTGATCCAGGATGCTTGGCACTTTTGGTAAGTGAACTAAATATACCAAAAATAATTCATTACTGGTGCTTATTTTAGGTGTTTTTATAGTGTTAGCACTAGTTTTCTTTTTCTTTTGTATTTGTATTGGTGTACCAATTGAAGTGTCAAGCACCAGGGCTGTAATCTTTATTTTGAATTAATAGTTGATTTAAAATTTAAACTGAAGCACTGCCCCATTTATTTCAAAATGAGGCTGTATAATTTGATAGGCTGTTTGGTTCTGTGTTCCCTCCTGAGTGTCATTGTTTCTGATAATTATAATAAAACTAAACCAACCTCAAATTGGGTTTTTCCATCAAGATTAAGCTGGGATCTTGTTGTTAATAAAAGTAGAAGAAATATTTTTCAAGCAAATTGGAGGAGACTAAGCACTGGAGGCAGTCCAAAACCCATTCTCACTCATGGTTTTTATAGACCTATAACTGTTATCTATTGGGCCTGTTGCATGCTTTTAATTCTTGGGGGAGATATTGAAATGAATTCAGGTCCTGTTATTAATAATCCCATAAAGATTTTACATGATAACGTTCCAAACATAGCTGCCAAAACAGATACTCTGGCAACTATGCTACATAAAGAGACCCCCTGCATAATCGGCTTGAGTGAGACGTGGTTAACAGGAAAACATGACTGTGAAGTTGGTACTCCAGGGTATAAAATTCTGAGGGCAGACAGGAAATCTAGATGGGGCAGTGTAATGCTTTATATAAAAAATAGTCTTGGATACAAAGGAACACTATTCCAAGGAACTGACAAGAACACAGAATATTTAATTGTATATCTGGAAAAACTTAAACTTGATATAGCCATAGTTTGTTCTCCCCCTAAATCAACTATAAAAGATATTGAAGTAGTACTACACAAAATAGCTGAAACAGTGGGCGATAAACTATGGATACTAATGGGGGACTTGAACTGTGATTGGTTCAACCCTCGAGACGGGCTCCTAAAAGAGATAACCACTCTTCTGGGTCTCAAACAATATATAAAAATTCCCACCTGCTACACAACCACCTATACTAATGGGTCAATTCTTGACTTGATTTTTGCCTCGGTTCAGATACAGATAGAAGCTTTGGGTACTTTGTCGCCCTACCTAGGAGACCACAACCCAGTATGGATTACCCTGCCTAGGTCACAGTTCTCATATAATACTGCTTTTCATGTCCAAAATTGGGTCAAAAATTTTCAAAATTTCTCAGAACAAAAATTTTTGGACAGTGTAAGAACAGAGATGCAAAGAAATTTAATTTCACCAGCAAAATCATGGCAAAATTGCCAATTTCGCCTAGAGAAACATTTCACGAAATTATGGCCTTTCAGCGAAATTTCGCCTCCAATTTCACCTGTGCATCTGAGGCAAAATTAGGCAAAATTCGACATTTCGCTCTGCTGGTGGTCACATTGTTGAGTCTAAACAGGCAGTAAGTGAGTGGTTCATTTCCTGTGATATGTATCTTGAGGAAGCAGGCAGCTTTTATACTCCCTGTGACTGCAGAGTGCACTTTTACACCTAAATTGCTGAATTTGTGCTATTTGTTCCTGTTTGCCTTTGTCATAGTTCATATTATAGTACCTGGTGATTGTGTTTGTGTGTGTGCGTGATTGTGTGTGTGTATGTGTGATTCCCCCCCCCGGCTCTCTCTGAGTCTCTATCTCTGCTTCTTTGCTTTGTTTGTTTGAATTGGTGATGTTTGTGGATTGTGGATGTAATGGAGAAGGGTGAAGATAGTGGAGCACCTGTACACGCGTTTCAACTAACCATCACAAATGAAATGCCACAGCAGGAGGCTTTTTACTCTGGCACTACCACCCAGCAGCAAACTGTGCCCCCTCACCAGCAGCAGTTGGAGACAGTGCCCCATCCCCAGCACCATGAGGATACTGTTCCTCCACCCAGGCAACAGGAGACTGTGCCCCCTCCCAAGCAACTGGAGGAGTCAGTGCCTGGGGCATTATCTGGGCACCCATCCATGGCTCCATCATCCCCGGGTTATTCTGCCTGGAATTTTTCTGCTTAATATTGGTTGGTGAATCAGTGATCACCTGCAATCTATGTGGGCAGGAAGTGCATGGAGGAAAGTGTGGATCATACTTTGGGACAACCGGCCAGCATAGCCACATGGTCCACCACCACCTGCCACAATGGTACCTCAAATTGTGGGAGGTGGCAGCATCATCAAGTGCAGCTGTGGGGAGCAGTGCAGGTGTAAGCACTGAAGGGGTTGAGCAGGAGGGAGGCATGGCTGGGCCAGTTAAATGTCATCACCGTGCTTGTCGTACCAGAAAACAGCAGCAGTCAGTAACATCAAGATCCCTCCAGGGCCCTCCCTGTTCAAAGCCAGCAGCACAGGCAGCCCCCAACTTGCCAGCAGTGCCAGTGACACATATGAACTTATCCGCTGTCCTGTCTGTAGTCCAGCATGTCCGACAAGAGTTAATTGATTTCAGACAGGAATTTTGTGATGCCTGGGAGGGAGGAGATTTTGAAATTGCAGTGAGATGTTCACAAAATCATGTGCATCCAGTCAGAACTCTGTGGCGGCCCCACTGGCACTCAATATGGCAGCACAAATTAATTTGTCTATTTTGTTTTCATTTTTCTATCTTCCATTCTGTTGTTAGTAAGTCCCCACAATAAAAAATAAAACCAAAAAAGCTATTCTACCCTTTTAATCTACATCCATTCCTTAAGTCCTCTTGTTTCTTTATTTTGTACTGTATGTAAAATAATTGTATTGACTATTGCTCTTGTTTGGTTCTATCTTATGCTCCCTATATAATTCAGTCCCTTTCTTGTGTTCTCTTTATTAGTTATCCCTGCTCAGTGTTGTATTACCCTTGTCCTCCTGATCCTCCAGAATTCCTGAAATGTTTCCCAGAAAATGCTACATTTCATTCAGACAGAAATCAGGTGTCACACATGCAGTTACATGGTTCACATCCACCATCAGGAGGACTCCAAATCTGCTGTTTTCTGCACCATTTCTAATGATTTTCAGGCCTCACCAAGATGGTGGCACTGCCTAACATGCCCCCACAAGTCCATAAATGTTTCCCAAAATATTTTACAGTAAATTCAGACCTAAATCTGGTGTCTGATATGTTGTAATCTGTTGCATGCCTTTCACCTGGACCAAAACATGTTGCTTGACACATTGTTTACCAATGGTTTAAGGCCTGATCATGGTGTTGCCACTGCCTAACATGGCCCAGATGTCCAGAAATGTTTCCCAAAACATGTTACAGTACATTCAGGCAGAAATCAGGTGTCAGACATGCAGTTACATGGTTCACATCCACCATCAGGACACAAATCTGCAGTTTTCTGCACTGTTTCAAGTGGTTTTCAGGCCTAACCATGGGGGTGCCACTGTCTAACATGCCCCCATATATAATAGTCAGGTAGTAAACACCAGTGGTGTAACAGGGAGGAAAGGATTAATATGGTAAGCAATTTAAATAGAAAAGCAGGAACGCTGCAATGCAGAGGCTAGATCACAATTGTAATTTCTGTGAGCAATTCAACAATGCAGTGCACCTGCGTATAGACAAGTCATGTGGTCAATGTACATGAATACTTCCAATACAAAAATAAAGCACAAGTGATTAAACAAAAGGAAATAGGAACAGAACTATTCAGAATGAGTAACTGTCCGGATAACATTACCCCAAAAAGGGTCAAAATGTAAGAAAAGTATAATAAATAAGTAGCACACCAACAAAAATATTAAGACTTAAAAGAAATTACAGAACCTCACTCACAACTTGTGAGAAATTCATCAAATATTAGGAACTATCCTGCTCTGCTTTCACATATACACACAGACACACCACACAGTTAACCCTCCCCCACTCATCTCCTCACAGACAGACACAGAGAAAACTGAAAACACTACCTAAGTTTAACTAAGTATTATCCAAAGATACTGAAACAAAAAAATGTTCACTAGCAGCATTAGGAGCCAAATTAAGATTTGGGGAAGAATTAACTCTCAAAGATCACAAATTAAGAGGTTTTTGAAGGGTTTATTGGCTGTGTTGCACCACACTGAACTGCTCTCCAACCCAACAGACAGTATACTATGCAGGAAAGAACCTGCATGTGATATTTCAGCTATCTACTCACAATGCATTGCAATTTTGCTGGCGAAATTGACAAACATTGACGAAGTTAAGAATAATGGCGAAATTTCGCCTTACGCGAAAGCGAAATTGGGCAAAATTTGGCATTACGTGAAAGCAAAATTAGGGGTGAAATTAAGTTTTGCCTAGGTGAAAAATTTCACGTAATGCGGGAATTATGCTAAATATTTTGCTAGGTGAAATTTTCCAATTTCACACATCTCTATGTGAGAAAGGAGGATGGGATCGTTGCAGGCTAATTCCTGATATAGATGCAACTGTAGAATATTTCACTGACACTTTTAATAAAATATACAAAGAACATGCTCCTAAAATAAAATCAAAAAGTAAACTTCCAAGACTACCCTGGATTAATGATAAACTTTTAAAACAAATTAGGATTTAAAAACAATTTGGAAAAAAGCTCTAAAAACTAAATCCAGAGAGGACTGGTATTTTTTAAACAGCAACACAATAAATGTAAAAAACGTATAAAAATGTCAAAATCACAATATTACAAGAATAAAATTCATAAAAACGTCAATCTAAGAAATTTTGGAATATAGTTAGGCAATTAACCAATCCAGAAGGAAGGTCTCCTCAGACAAAAATTTGATTAAAGGTAGGTAATAACACAATAGAAAACCCTAAGGAAATTTCTAATACATTAAATGACTTTTTTACAGATTCATCACATTTTAATTTTTCTACAGCTCAGAATGCTAAAGATGAATTAACATCTCCAAACGTGCACACAATAAACAACCTTTCTTTAGATTTAAAAAATTTACTATATCAAAAGTTTACAGAGAACTAAATATAATTAACTCACACAAGTCATCTGGCCCTGATGAGATGGAAGGTCATTTTCTAAAATTGTCCTCTCATATAGCCCCTATGATTACTTACATATTTAACTGGAGTTTACAAATGAATCATTTTCCTCACTCTGAAAGAGAGTAATATAAAACCTATACATAAAGGAGGAGATATGGCTGACATTAACAGTTACAGGCTGCTAGCCCTGTTACCTATCCTATCCAAGTGTCTGGAAAAATTGGCCTCTGTTCATATAACTGATTCCTTAACTAAACATAATGTGTTAACTCCTTATCACTCAGGTTTTAGGATGGGCTGCTCCATTTCTACAGCTCTGTTGGAGTTCATGGATCTGATTAATAGGTTGTTGGGCTCAGGCTTGGAGACAGAGGTGGTCTTTGTAGACCTTTGAAAGGCCTTTGACCTGCTGGACCACCCCCTATTGGCAAGGAGACTGCAAGATCAAGGAATTATTGATGGCACTTTGAAGTGGGCAACATCTTACTTAAATGGGCATACACAGAGGGCTGAAGTCCAGGGCAGTGTGTGCAGGAAGAGATAAGTTACTAAAGGAGTATCTCGGGGTCAATTTTAGGACCTCTCTTGTTTCTCATCTTTAACAATGAATTACCTTAAGTGACACAGCATACAGCCATTAGGCTGTATGCGGATGATACAGCCTTAGTCACCACAGGTCACACTGCCACTGAACTTCAGTCAAAATTACAGTCAGACTTTTTTGAAATTGAGGGGTAGTTCACCAGGTCAAAGCTTGTAATGAACACCAAAAAGACCAAATTAATGTATTTTGTTTAAAAAAAAACATAAAAATTATATTCCTTATCAAATGATCACTAAAAACTCTACAAAACTGGAGATAGTTGGTAACATAGAAACATAGATGTTGATGGCAGATAAGGACCGCAAGGCCCATCCAGTCTGCCCATTTCTTTTTCTACCTTATGAATCTGCCATAGGCCTTTGCTCTGTCAATGGCCTATCTATTCATACTCATCTGTATTGCTCCTTTATGCCTATCCAATGCCTGTTTGAAGCCCTGCACTGTATTCATATCCACCATTTCCTGAGGTAGGCCATTCCATGCATCCACCACCCTTTCTGTGAAAAAGAACCTCCTCACATTACCCCTCAATCAGCCTCCCTCTAATCTCATGCTGTGTCCTCTTGTCCTGCTGTTTTTCTTATATTGAAACATGTTAGACTCTTTCACCTTGTTAATGGCCTTAAGGTGTTTGAATTTTTCAATCATATCACCTCTCTCCCTCCTTTGTTCTAGGGTATACATATTGAGTTCAGTTACTCTGTCCTCATATGTTTTCTGATGCACTCCCTGCACCATTTTGGTTGCCCTTCTCTGGACTGCCTCAATTTGGTTAATGTCCTTGTGAAGGTGTGGCCTCCAGTACTGCATGCAGTACTCCAGATGGGGCCTAACCTGTGTCTTGTAAAGAGGGATTATTACCTCCCTCTTCCAACTTGTGACACATCTATTAATACACCTCCCGGCCTATAGGTGGCTTCAGGATTTCTCTTCCCTATGTGCATGATCTTGCACTTTTTTGCATTAAACCCCAGTTGCCACTCTTCCGACCATTTTGCTAGTTTATCCAGATCTCTTCTCGTTCTGCCCACCCCATCTGTATCACCTACTTGTTGCAGATCTTGGTGTCATCTGCAAACAGACAAACCTTACCCTGTAGTCCATCTGCAATGTCACTGATGAAGATATTGAAGAGGACTGGCCCCAGGACTGATCCCTGTAGTACCCCACTTGTGACTTGCATCTCTTCTGACTGTATACCATTTACCACCACTCTCTGTTTTCTGCCCATCAACCAGTTTGCCACCCAGGTTACCAACTTCTGACCCACCCCGAGCCTACCCAGTTTATTAATCAATCTTCAAAGTGGAACAATATCGAAAGCTTTGCTTAAGTCAAGGTAGGCAACATCAACTGCTCCCCTTGGTCCACCATTCTGGTTACCCAGTCAAGAAATCTATGAGATTAGTTTGACAGGACCTTCCTTTTGTAAACCCATGCTGTCTTGGATCCTGTGCTCCTATGGATTCCAGGTGTTGCACTATCCTTTCAAGGATTGTCTCCATAATCTTGACCACTACTGAGGTGAGACTGACTGGTCTATAGTTCCCTGCCTCCTCCTGCTACCACTCTTGTGGGTGGGATCACATGACCCTTCTCCAGTCTTCTGGGACCTCTCCTGTGTTCAGAGACTCACTAAATAGTTCTGATAATGACTCTGCTACTTCCAGCCTTAGCTCCTTTAGTACCCTGGGATGTATGCCATCAGGTTCCATTGCCTTGTCCACCCTGAGCTTATTGAGCTCTTGTAGGATCCTTATTTTGTGAAGGAACTAATTCACACCTCCTCCCCTGTGTCCATGGTGCAGAGTTGTGGGCCCTGCCCTACCTTCTCTTCAGTAAATACTGAGCAGAAGTATCTATTTAGGATAGATGCTTTTACATGGTCCTTCTCCTCATATGCCTCCTTATCCCTTTGATCTTAGCTATACCCCTCTGGACTTTTTCCTTTCACTAATGTATCTCTAGAAAGTCTTGTCACCTCTTTTACTGTTCGTGCTAGTGTTTCCTCTGTTTGGGCCTTTGCCTGCCTTACTGCCTTCCTGCTTCCCTTAAGGAAGTTTGGTATGCCTCCTATCTTCATCCTACTGTTCCTTAGTTTTCTGAAGCAGCCTTTTGGCTTTGACCTTTTCTGTTACTGTGTTTGAGAACCAAAGTGGTTTCCTTCTTCTTTTGCACTTCCTTTTCTCTGTAATACAATGGGACGTTGCTTCAAGTATTGCATCCTTAATGTCTTGCCCACTTTGCCTGCACCCCCTCACCTGTATTTCTTTTTGCCAGGGCTAGCTTAACTCTGTTGGCCAACTTATCAAAGTCAGCTACTCTGAAGTCCCATATTTTTGCCTTGGAATGTGATGATTTTGTTCTAGTGGCCAAATTGAACCATACCATGTGATGGTCACTGGCCCCCAGGAGACCTTCTACCTGGAGATCTGTGATCCTTTCCCTGTTAGTCAGTACTAGATCTAGGATAGCCCTGTCTCTTGTGGGTTGTTGTACCAGTTGTTTGAGGCCCTCCCCCTACAGGGAATCCACCATGTGTCTAGTTCTGGCAGATGTCCCTGCTGGTATTTACCAACCTATATCTGGCATGTTGAAGTCTCCCACTATCAGAACCTCCCCTTTAGCTGTCATGTTTTGTATATCTTCTAACATTAACGTGTCTATGTCCTCCCCCTGGTCTGGAGGCCTGTACACAACCCCAGTTTGTATGGCCGTCCCACTTACTGTTTCCAGGGTGACCCACAGTTCTTCTGGCTCCTTATGTGTATTCTGAATTTCTGTAGCTTTGATATTTTCATTGACATAAAGGGCCACTCCATCCCCCTTTTTGCACCTCAGTCTCTTCTGAACAGTACATAGCCAGGTACTGAAGTCTTCCTAAGGTGCTTACTGGTAAACCACACCTCACTAATGGCTACTATGTCCAGTTTAGCCTTTGTCATTATTGCCTGCAAGTCTGGGATCTTGTTTCCCTGACTGCGAGCATTTGTGTATATGATTTTCCATTGGTCAGATTTCAGTGTGTTAGTTGGGTGAGGTCCAGTGCTTCCCCATGATCATAGGGGAGCCAGACCTTTTCTTTACCTGGTGATGCAAATGAACTATAAACATGCTGAATTCCTGTTTGACCACTACCTGAGGGGAGGGTGTTCTTCCCATTCAACGTTTTGGGTGCTGCACCCCTCTCCCCATTTGCTAGTTTAAATATAACTACTGTTATTTAGGGGTGATATTTGATCCACACCTGTCATTTACTCCTCAACACATAATAGCTACTATAAATAAAGTAAATAAGAAAATAGGAGCTTTAAGGAGAACAACCAACTGGCTAAACAGGGGTGATAGAAAGAAATTAGCTGAACAATTGATTTTACCTACTTTAAGATATGGTGAGTTAGTATACAGAATGGCCAACAAATCACTGTTAGACCATTTAGATAAAACTCACTATTGTATTGCTAGATATGTACTGAACGGTGATTATTGAATACATCATTGTTTACTATTGACAAGATTGGAGTGGCAATCCCTGGAACTAGGTTATACTAAACATTTGGTAACACTAATACATAAAATGAAAAACTTCTTTCCTCATCTTCCCATCTCAAAACATCTTTTTCCATCAGATATCAACCATAGGAGGGCTTTAACAAGATCTGTTCATCAAAACAAAATTACTCCTCGGATTAGAACAAATAAATTTGGTGACAGAACCTAAGTTCAATTCTGTTTGGAATATACTCTCCCCCCCAATTCGTGAAATCTGTGATCATTCATCATTTATACATGCCATAAAAGAATTGATGTTTTTTTACATTAAATTGTTTTAATTAGCTTTATAGTTTTGTGTATGTATAACAGAGTATGTACTGTCTGATGCCTATAAGTAATTTATTTATTTATTTATTTATTTGTACAAGTTGGTTTTACAACCTTTGAGTCAGGGACTCATTTACAAAGGCACCTCGTCATAGGAAGGGCAAGACAATAGAACATTGTGCAGCTACAACATTGGACAACATTACAGGTGCAGACGTTGAACACAGAATACACTTAGTTACATGTTGATATAAAATGCAGGTTTACAATTAAAGATGTACAATTTCTCTGGAGTTCCAGTGGAATACATCCCTATATAAACCTAAGGAGGTAGGTAAAAAGGGGTAGGGGGAAAGATGGATCGGCAGTCCAGGGGACATTGTCGAGATTAGGAGGCCAGACAGGAAAGATCCTGCAGTAGGGTTGGGGGCAGGCAGTTGCACCTACAGCAGCGGACATTAAAGAGATGGTTCAGGAGAGCAGTTTTGAAGGGACTAAGTTTGGCAGTGTTGGTGATGCAGGTAGGGAGGGAGTTGAATGAGGGGAGCTGAGAAGAGAAGGACCTCTGACGAGGGAGGTCTTGGTTCTGGGCACTTTGAAGGTGGCTTTAACAGAGCTGCAGGTGGAAATGGATGAGGATGACCATAGTAGGGAGGGCAGAGACTCTGGGGGAGATTCTGAGCAGGGATTTCTTAGCAAGAAGGCAGGTCTGATACTGCAAACATTCCTCGGTTGAGCAGGTTGGTGGAGGAATATAGCAGCCAGGTGTGGGTGTGGCTGGAGGCTCCAGGCATTCCTCCACCCATGGTCGAGCCACAGAAGCTGCTCCTGACCTCCCAAGGGACGAAAACAGACTGTGCCAAAGTCCCTGGGCATTTCTTCTACCGTTAATATGTTTTAATATTTAACTATTTGTAACTTTTTCAACATTGCACAATTTGTACATGGGACTGTCTTGTAAACTGGACTTTTAGTCCAAATTACATGTTTCTTCCTGTTTAAAATAAAGTTTTTACCTAGTTATTTACTACATGGGGTGGTGAGTAAATCTGAGTTTTACACACCACTCTAGTGTTTTATTTTATATAATTTCTGGGGAGCGTTTTTCATCACAGCAATTATATAAAATAGGAACACATACTGTAGCTATGCATCTGTAGTTCAATTCTAGTGTGGTCATGCCTGAACTTCTACTATCCTGTATTCCATCCAGGGACTCCATCTCACTCTCGTCTCTTTTGTTACAAGAGCTTGCTGGTGGTTCCCATACTGTTGGCTTAAGACAAGACCCTTTGCTTACTATACAAATATAATATTTGAATAAAGAGGTTAAGGAGGTTATGTAAACTAAGGTGGAATCAAGTGTGAGAGGTGAAGTGTCCAGCACTGAGGAAGGGAAGTGCAGCAGCTGGTGCATGAGTGGATCGAGGAAAACCCAACACATGTTCACTGTTATAACCAGCTGTTTATAACTACAAATTATAAATGGGTTTATATTCATGTTATATAAAGATCTTACTCCATTATAAGTATCATTTAACTGGGTATAAATTTATTTTAAAAAAAAAAGGAAGATAACATACAATTAGTAGCAGTTTGTTTCGTTATATTGTGCATCTTGCCAGTGTCACACACTGTATTATTTTTGTGTTAGCTGAATTTGACACACACTTGAAGAAATGGTCTACTCTGTATCACAGGGCTCTTCCACATCATTGCAGTTGTTACACACCTAGAACAATTTTGGAAAAGTAAGAATAAAGCATGGGCTGTGGTAGCCTTCCCTCCAAGGTTGGTTGGCTTTGCATCACCTAAAGCTACTACGGACCAAGTATCATTTCACGGTATAAATTTATTTTAAAAAAAAGGAAGATAACATACAATTAGTAGCAGTTTGTTTTGTTACAATATGCATCTTGTCCAGTGTCACACACTGTATTATTTTTGTGTTAGCTGAATTCGACACACACTTGAAGATATGGTCTACTCTGTATCACAGGGCCCTTCCACATCATTGCAGTTGTTACATAACTAGAACAATTTTGGAAAAGTAAGAGTAAAGCATGGGCTGTGGTAGCCTTCCCTCCAAGGTTAATTGACTTTGCATCACCTAAAGCTACTACGGACCATGCCCTAAACACATACAGTGGCGTCCCCCAGGATGAAATGCACTCTTAATGCACTCTGCAGTATACTGCAGCGGACCTACTGAATAAAGCAATGTAATTTCAATGGCAATTAGTCCCATTTGTCATGCAAGAAAGTGCGGCATTCACTTCATCCTGGTAGTGTCACATTTTCCTGAATGACAAAGGGGACTAATTACCATTGAAATTACATTGCTTTATTCAATAGATCTTCTGCAGCATTCTGCAGAGTGCTGCAAAATGCTGCAGAATTGTGTTTCATCCTGGAGGACGCCACTGTACTTTACCACTGTGAACTGTTATATGTATTTTGAGTCACACTAGTGTCAGCCAAGGTGTAAGATGGCTTATTTGTCAAGCTGATGGACTGATGCTTTTAGCATCTGAGATGACAAATGATGCTGAATGTAGCCCCAGGGCTCAATAGTGCAGAGTTTGTCATTCAGTGACTGATTACAGTATGCTGCAGCTAATGCTGTCAACTGATGACATGATATGTAGGTGGGGCAGCAAATGATGCTGAATGCTACCCAGGGCCCTGTCCTGCAGAGTGAGTGATGCTTTTAGTTGGGTTTTCCCGGACTGTGCTGCAGCTGTTGATGACAGCAAGATGACACACTGTATGGGATATACTATGGGTGTCATGATTTCTTTGATGCTTTAGATTTATACACTTTGCTGGTAGCAGTTTCTTTTACAGGCATTACCTTGTGCATCTCACCCAGTGTCAAATATTGTATTACTTTTGTGTTAGTCAAAAAACAAATTCAACACACACTTAATAAAAATATAGAGCCAGGCGACTCTGCATCAAGGGCTCTCCCACCCTCCCACATCATTGCAGAATGTAAATGTTACAAGTAGAAAAATTTTGGAGAAGTAAAAATAAAGCATGGACTGTAGTAACTTTACCTCCAGTATCAGTTGCCTCACCTAAAGTTACTAAGGACCATGTCCTAAACAACATACCTTACAAGTGTGCACTGTCATATTTATTTTGAGTCACACTAGCCTCAGCCAAGGTGTAAGATGGCTTATGTGTCAGGCTGATGGGCTGATGCATTCAGCATCTGAGATGACAAATTATACTGAATGTGGCCCCAAGGCTCTGTCCTGCACAGTTTGTCTTTCAGTGACTGACTACAGTATGCTGCAGCCGATGCTGTTAACTGATGACATGATATGTGGGCCGGGCAGCCCTATGTTTCACATTTAGCACTACAACTAATGAAATCATAACTACTGTGTTACATTAAGTGTGAGACATTTTTAACCAGACCAGTGCTGAGCAGGCAGGTTATTACCTTGTGCATCTTTCGCAGTGTAACAAAATAAATGCATCAAATAACTTTAAAACCAGATGTAATATGCAATTCCTTTCTAAATGAACAGAATGTAAAACTTGGGGCTATATCCAGCGCATCCCTGTCAGCTGGATCATACAGTATGCAGTCCTGCACTGCACCCAAGGTTACTTATATGGTACTATTAGCTCAAAAAAAATGATGGAGAAAAACATAAAATTGTGAGTTAAATATAAAGTGAAATCATGAGATGAGTTATATAACATTGTCAAGTCAGACATAGAAACTCTTTGACCCAAGAGGCACTGAGACTGGTAACCAGGAGCTTGATACTGGCCACTATTGATTACAGGCTAGTCATCTACAGCACTACAATGGACTCAACCCTGAAAAGGTAAAGACTCTCATTAACCATGCCTGCAGACTCATTCTGGGGGCCGACCGCTATATGCACACCTGTCAGCTCTATTGTGGTATTGGCTGGCTCCCCCTGCAACAAACAGTGAAATACCAGGCCTGTTTCCTAGGAAGGAAATCATTGCTTGGTCTGACACTATCCACAACAGCCAACACCTTTAAATGGGCTAAGACCATGAAGCAAAGCAGGAGCTTAACAAAGGGAATACTCCAGATGCCCTTTAGGTTTACTACTTTTGTCCAAAGTACCCTTTCAGTCAGAGGACCACAATGGTTCAATGACCACCCAGTAGCTCTAAGTGGGACTGGGAAAATTGGACAGTTCATAAAAGATCTCCATCTCCTGTTGGTGCAAGAGAGACTCTGCGATTGCTTATCTTAGTTGTAGCAGTTCAAGGCAAGGCGCAGGTTCCATACTTCTGTACCTGAGTACCACCCTCCCCGAACTTCCCGCCACCCTACACCTGAGCCCCTTCAACCCACCTCCCCCAGCCCTCCCCATTAACATTTGACAAGGTCTGCCCCAGGCACATTCTAGGTACATATCCTGCTTAAACCTAGTCTGCACTACCCTCCCTGTTCTGCATTCCTTTATGCTACTCCCTGACATATTCTGCTCATTCTTCCTTCTCACCTCCCTCGTCTCTCCTTTCTAGGTGTTTCCTCCATCAACATACTAGGTGAACCCACACTACTCCACCCTCTTTCCCCCCTTTTTTACTCCCTCCTGACAATGTCTGTACCAGGCTGCTAGTATTTGCCCACAGGTGCACTTAATTTGAAATTCATTGCCATATTTTAAGTAGTATGCTACTTATCCATCATGCACTTCTGTAACTATTTTGTCACTTCTCAATGGATATATTTGCTGTTTTGGTTTGTATCATTAATGTTACTGTGCATGTTTCACTGTTTTCTATCGCACACTACATTTGACTTGGAGCCTTTGTAAAAGAGCCTGTGTGCTCAAAGGTATTAATCTGAATTGTGAAATAATGAAAGATTCTAGAGAAAGAGTCTGATGCAGTAACATCACCATTTCACTCATAGTCATAATCCAGCAGTAGGAGATTTACATTCAAGAAAACAAGTTCTTTGGGAGGGCTAAAGCCCAATGTTCAATGTGCGGGAAAAACTCCTCCCACATCCTTAATAAAGGCCAACCTCCCATGACAGTTCCCCGCTTAGCGCTTTGCAAACACTCCCATTGCAAGTGCCAGGCTACTCTGTGGTTTGTGTGGTTCAGCCTTGATTTCCTTCCTTTCCTCTGTTTCTGCTCCCTGCCCCACTCCCTCCCTCACCCCCCTTCCTTGTGTCCCCCTTCCCACCATTCTTGTTTTTGTTTTGTGGTGCCTCTTCCCTGATTGGTTTTCTGTCCCTATCTGGCTTCTACATAGCCTTATGTCCTGCAATGCCACTTCTGTCTGACTCCTGCCCCCTCCGCCCCTTCCTGTTGCCCTGCTGTTTCACTCCATCCCCTACCTGGTCTTCTTCCTCTGTTTCTCATTTTCATTTGCCATTCATTTGCTTGCTGTGTTAATTTTGGGCATTGGTTTTCCTCTCCCCTTCGA
The DNA here is from genome assembly GCA_016271365.2 of Neoceratodus forsteri. Taxonomy (NCBI): domain Eukaryota; kingdom Metazoa; phylum Chordata; order Ceratodontiformes; family Ceratodontidae; genus Neoceratodus; species Neoceratodus forsteri. Next base: position 565,420,152 of record CM057458.1, read on the forward strand.
AGCCGCTGCTTCTCCATTAGAGTCAGTGCTTCCGAGATCATACAAGCTCCTGTAGTACTCCATTCCCTGCTGTGCCATTCCACTCCTACTGCTCCATGTCCATCCCATCCTGCCCGCTGCTTTCTCCTGGCGAGTCCCTATATTTGCCATCTTCCTTGTTGATGTCAGACTGTGCAGATCCTGCCCTCTGTTTCCTATCCAGTTTAATTGTTTCCCTAAGCCTGTTGGCTTGGATTTTCTCCCCCTCCAATTGCTTGATTTGGTTTCTTTCTCATTGATGCCAGGGCTCTTTTTCACCCATGAGGGAGTTGCTGTTGTTCCCCTTGTACTAATGTGGATGCTTCACTTTTTTTTTGCATTTTGCTGCCATTTGGTTTGTTTTTATGCTGGAGGGGTCTAAATGCTTTTGTTCCACTGGGATTCTCAGCCATTGGATCTGAAGCTTTCTCTGGCACTGTGCACCATCTGCTTCAGTGGCTTAGGTGTCATCCAGTGCAATCAGCAGCCCCACATCTCTCAGGTTCCTGAATCTGATCCTGTTTTCCAGGTTCTCATTTTCCTGCCAGCCTATTCTTGCCTTTGTCTTTGCTGCAGCCCTTGCTCCTCTGCTTACACCTTTGCATTTTCACTCCTCAGTATTTTCCTTTACTTCAATCACGCACTAAAAAAAGTCTTCCTGTCCCCCATCCTCATTTTGGCCCTTGTCCTATGCTCCCATGTTTTCTTTTGGGCCTCTCGCTCATGCCTTTGGCCCTCCATCTCTAGCTCCATGCCTCTTCTAACAGCCAATCATGTCCCACCTCTGATCCTTGTCTGGCACCTGCACTTCCTCAGTATTTATTCTACTCAGCCACCCATTGCAATCTACCTTCCCTAACCATTCATGCCTGCTACCTATGCCTTATACCTTACCATTTTTAGTCCCAGCATTTATATAACCTGCTCAATATTATTTATCTGTTACCTTGATCTACCCCTGGAACTTCCTAACCTTCCAGCATGCCAATCACCTGCAATGATCCTGCATGCTTCCTCTTCTCCTCCTTGTAGTGTTCACTCAGTCATGCATCATTGGCACTCCTTCTCCTGTATTTTGTATTGTTTGGCATTATCTGTTATGTGTCCCTACTGTTTTCATTTGCTCCTTGTTCCCCAATATGCCTATGGCTTGTCCTCCCTAGGACCTTGCCTGTACAGGAGCCTCTTTTTGGGTTCCTACCCTACCAACATTCCAGTTGCTGTTTCGTCTCATGATGCTTGGCTTCTGGCTTCCCTGTTATTCCCATGGCAGGGGACTGGGGTGTCACTGTTGGGCATTGTGGCACCAATGAGCAGGAGTATGCCTTATGTCAGCTGTGTGATTTTGCCCTGCCTTTTTGCCTACATGACTTCAGCTACCCTCGCATATCTCATTACCCACGCAACCAACCTCACTTTAGACATTCCCTATCTTCCATTACTGAGCTGCATGCTCTTCACTGGATTACCCTATCTTCACCTTCATGGCACTTCCAGTACTCTTCCTTCTCCCATTCTCTAACTTCTTGCTTACGACCATCTCCTCATCTGGTTTCTTTTGTTTACCTACCTTTTACTATGCAGCTGTCAGCTGCCCTTTCCTTGCTCAGCCCATAACAACAGTTTAACAACCTCGTCCCTAACTCTGCCTACTGAGGCATAGCAGTGCAAGTAGGCTTCCCCTGTCTACCGGGGATGGGAGCCTGTTTCCTCTATTTCCAGTCTCAACCAGTTTATACCTAGCCAGCTTCTGACAGTCTCTGTCCCTAACTCTGCCTGGTCTGGCATCGAGTGAAGGTTAGTGTGCCCTGACTACCAGGGATGGGAGCCTGTGTCTTCAATCTACAGTTTCAACCAAATACATTCTCTACCTGATACCTGGTTTCCACATTCCCTTCAGGAATGGGACCAGAATACCATTTGCCTGCAGTCTCCTACCTCACCCAACTACAACCTATACCTCCATGGAATCAATGTGCTTGTCTCTGCCTTTGGTCTCCTCACATTTTGGATTTGGACCCCTCCAATTTGTTCAGTCTCCATCTCCACTCAGTCCATCAGACTCCTGGACTTCTTGCTGTGCACATGCTGTTGTGGCTTGTTTTTTGACTCAACCTCCTTCAATCTCCAAACCTTCAGCACCATACTGCCATCTCCTCCATCACTGCTACTCTGGACAATTCTGTTTCCCTACAGTTTTCCAAATCATACATTTTCTGTTTTCTGATTTTCTGTTTCCCTGTCTGCTTGCCTTCCACACAGACATGTCTGCCTGCATTCCCCCTTGCTCCCTGCTGGATATGTACCATTTGCTCCTCTTGAAGGATGTGTGCCTGAAGCCTTCTACAAGTTTTCCCTGATGTCCCCTTGATCCCATCCAGTGGTCTTTCAGTAACAATTCCAGTGCTTCCTATCTGCAATTCTGGCTTACCATCTCCTTTGGAGGTGGAATCCATTCCCCATCATTGCTGCACTTTTCCTGTCAGCAATTCCAGTTTGTCATCTCCTTCAGAGGTGGTAACCCATTCCTCATCACTGCGCACTTTGCTAATAAATGTTCCAGTTTGTCATCTTCTTTGGAGGTGAAACTCTTGCACCTCAACTTCACAGCACCTTGTGCCTGGATTGCTTCTTGGTTTGCCGTGGATCTCCCACCAAGGCCTATTTCAGCTTTTCTGAATTCTATTCCGGTACACTGTTGTACTTTCTCAGTCCTGTACCTTCCCTGCACTTGCCGATGTCTGTACTGCTCGGCATCAGCCATCTTCCATCCAGCTCCATCCTTCAGTTGGTGGACTTCTGCCTAGACTTTTCCCTCCATCCCAGGACTGCTGCTCTCCTCCTTGCCACCCTGGTGGCTCGGGGCTCCTGCACGTTTGCTGTGTCTCTTTTTCAGCATTCCTACAACTATTGACATCCAGCATCCCTGCCGGATCAACTACTCCTACCCATTCATCTGTCTCATACTCCTACCTCAGCCATCATAACAGCTCCCTTCCAACACTCTATGGAGTATCTGTTCTTCTCACCTGAGGAAACCTTCTTCCAGCAACATCACTTGAACACCATGCCCTATGGACTCTTACATCACCGTAGAATCATCAATACTTCAAAATAACTTCCCCAGCACCCATTTCTGGAATCTCATTCAACTGTACTATGGAAGCTCTCATCTCTCAACCAACTCTGCAGGATGCTTCCTTATATATTCCATTAATTCAAGCAGTATGGACATCACTACCTCCATGTCTTCATAGGATCCAAGATTTAGTGGAGTCTCCTTCACTCCTATCTCCTTACCTGGAAACACAACCCTAATTCCCTCTGAGATGTACCAACTCCATAATAACAATCACTGTTAAGAATAACGGGAACTGCAGAATACCTCATAGCAGTACTGGCATCATCCGTTATACCTTCTCCTCATAGTCTTCTCCTAAAAGCACTGACTCTGTTTGACCACGTTATTCTCCTTGTATTCCCTGAATAGCCATTGGATGTTCCTAAGACTTTTTCCAGCTACTATCCCAGAACATGTATTGTTGGATATCTGGTACCTAGCTGCCTTGCTAAAGTCGCTCTCTCAAAACCACTGGCCCCTGGACATCACCATGATTCATAAAGTTATCTACATATCTTCATCACGTTACCCTAAATCACACCAGCTACCCATCCAGTGATCCTTCTAACTCATCTGTCAGGATTTACCTCCCATACTCCCTCCAGCAAATACCATCACTGAGAGCAGGCTTCCATTGATTCCTCAATCTGCACATCTGCAGCTGACCTAGCTGTCTTACTATCATACTTATGCCTCACAACAGTACTGCATCTGACTAAGCATGCTTGCACATATTGCATTCTATGCTTGCTCTCAACTTCCCTTTGCCACATCAGTCTACAGACTTCTGCAAAGACCCATTCTCGGTCTCCCCTCAGCATTCTGACATTGGATGCTCCAGCACTGCAAAACTGCCATGGCCACTTAAGCTTCTGCCATGGGCAAGTAAGCTACAGCAATAACCATATCTATCATTTATCACTAGCAGTCCTTCCTCAATATGAGTCTATGCAAATCCAATTATAGTAACAATAACTCTAGTCAACCCTCAAATTCATTGTACTAAACTTTCCAATTATTCCCATCGATATCAGTTACTATCTCTACAGTGTATACCACCCTTCCTTCATTGGTCTAAAATCTTACACATTAACCCTCCTACCAGGTATCTAAAGCTTCTGTCCAAATCCTTCATCATCTTCATAGATGCCTACATTGTGACATATATCACTCATTGCTGAACTCCAAGCCTTGAGACCCTAATCCAGATGTCAAACCCTCTACGAAGTCTGATAGATTACTTTAAGAATTTCATAACCCATCATATTTCCCACAGTCAGCAGTCTGGCAGCTCATTTAATCAACTCATGCTCTTTATGCTCGCATTGACTCTGCAACCCCATTCAATATCAACCAATATCACATTAGAACCCTGGACCATGTTCACCCCTTTTCCAGCTAGACTTAATCCATATTCAGGATCCGGACACTCCTTCAGAATAGACCTGCCTCTTCAGCCTCAGAATTGAACTTCCAGAACTCATCATTCAACAGACTCTGAAGATGGAATGTCATCACTTTAAATAGCTCACCTTACTTAGAAATTAGAATATGGTTTGAAGAAGCTAGGATCATCTCCTCTTAGTTTGCCCTGAGGACGTGTGGGTCAGTAGCCATGGTTCCTTAGAGGTTTCCTCCACCTGGGGGGTGGGTTCCTCTCCTGCATGCTACTGGTCATACTCTCTGTGAGTTGGAGGAGGTAACCTTTTTGGGCTTTCTATTCCCTACTCACTACCTGGCTTACCTACCAAGGGTGGGGACAGAGAAATGCCAAAAAGTAAACTACAATTACATAAGCACTACTAACCCCATACTCTATTCACCAAAACATTGAATGGGAAGGCTAAAGCCTGAGGTTCAATGTGGGGGAATAGCTTCTCCCACATCCCTAATAAAGGCCAGCCTCCCATGGCAGCTCCCCACTTAGCTAGATGTGAAACACCCACCATTCACCACTGCCTCCTTCTTCTCCGGCACTCTACTCACCCTTGGTGATGGGCTTTCTATTCCCTACTCACTACCCCGCTTACCTACCAAGGGTTTTAATAGAGAAAAGCCAAAAAGTAAACTACAGTTACAGAAGCACTACTAACCCCATACTCTATTCACCAAAACATTGAACCACCTTATTTGGCCTGAAACTGGACCTTTGTGGTGCTACAACATTACCTGTGGTACCAAATATTCTTTCAGGTGGCACACATTTAGGAGGACAGACCAAATACTTTAGAGCTACTTGAGTGAGTGAAGGTCACACCATCTTTTTTGACATCCAAAATTTTAAAGGATCTGATTTAAAGTGTTACTTTTTCTCCCCCTGATAAATATACACCATATTTTCTGCAGTAATGGTATGCCTAAAGATGGAATCTTCATCTACTGTAAGTCTGTATCTTCTAAAAGACTGATTTGAACCCATACATCACACCCAGAATGTGGTGTTGTTAAAGCTATAGTGGTATCACCAATGGCACCTGCCTATGCATTGCCAAATCCACTGCCATCACTTTCATCACGTTCACGTGACTCAGACTCATTACCAGTGTGATCAAGCTGACCTTCCATGTTACTGAAATCAGGCATGGAATCTTTAAAATACTGAACCTCCCTCACTAAGTCCTTTTTAAAAGATCTTGTGACCAACACTGGTGGAACAGAAACTTTTATACGAGGGTCATGAATGTTTTCAAGAAAATGCTTTTTGTCTTCAAAACTGTCAAAACACCTGTGAAGTTCTTTGATGAAAACATTTGCAAGAGAAATTACCTCTTGAGGGATATCCTTTTTTCAGTGAAATGCTTCCATTCTGCATAACAAGATGCAAATCAAGGCGGAATATTCAGAATGCACCAAAGCCAGGCGCAAGACTTGCACAGCACAAATCCAGTGCGCCAAGGAAAATGAGAAAGGATATTCAAAGGTTGCGATGACAACATGTGCCAGCGCACTAGCTGAATATCTCACAGATGCACCATACTGCAACCAGGGCTGCACCAGAGCAACCGAACATGCGTAACAGTGCAACCAGGGTGGCGGCGGGCAGCAACCCAACATGCGCAACAGTGTAATCAGGGATGCACAAGGGGAAGTGGTGCCTGCACCAGGACACATATGTACCAGCAACAGGCACAGCAAGGAGCAAGCCACTGGGGTGGGACATCCCGCCACCAGGGTGCCAAGGGTGACAGGAGTGATGTACAGCAGGCACATGACAGAACACTGCCTAGTGCACATGGGGAGGCAGCAGGCCCTACCTACTCATACCACAGTGGCGCTTGGAGGCAGGGTAGCACCAATGGTCACTGGTGAACAGCCACTGGCAACCCCCCACAGGAACACACGCGCCACACCACCGGGACCACAGCTGGCAACACACAGGCAGACAGCACACAACGCACACACCACACAACTGGGAGAAAAGGCCACGGCCACCCCAGGGCACAGCCACCGAACAATGGGTGAACACCATCAGGCAAAACCCCCTGTCCAGCCAAGGTGCACACTACAGCCACCATGCACACCACTGCAGCATGGCTCCACACGCCAGCCGCAAAGCAGACCCAGACATAGATGTGCAACCATAGAAATGTATATTTACAACATCAATAAAACACAACTATATACAGATAAAAACAGGGAACAGGGATAATGGGGTAGCTATGTACAAGAAGACTAAGCCAGGGAAGGGAAGGATGATGACAGGGGTCAGGGCAAGTCAAGGGGACAAGGGAGGGCAGGGGAAGGGGGGACAGGGTTGTAGCACAGTCACAGTCCAATGGACCCTATGGGAGGCCATGCCCCACTGCAGCCTGGTGCTGTAACCTGCAAATGGCCCTCTGCATAATCCTTGCCACCCACAGCGTGGCAGTGGAGACCTCCAGTTTTCTCCTCAGAAGGCGGATGTTCATGGCTGGCTATCAAGCACCTAGGACAAAGGAGGGTACATGGAATCAGTGCATGTCCAGAACACCCCAGCCCACCCACCGTGCACAGCAGACAGTGGTGATATGCGCCCCTGGGATGACACACAGCCAACAGCAGTGAGTGTGCCCACACATGCCAACAACACGGCACACCACAGCCATATGGAACACAGCACACCACCACCATCCATGGGCCACACACCACCACCATGGCAGGCAGGTAGCATGGTTAAGTGGCAGGATGGCAGTGGCACAGCAGGTGGCTGGATGCACCCACAGCCCACAAGCGGCAGTCATACACATGTGCGATAGCCACAGCATGGTGCAATGGCCACTGTGGGTGGTGCACAGCTGCAATGGCTATGCACACAGGGGGCTGTGTCCCACTCCACCCTACTGCCACCCTGCACAGCAATGCAGCATGCAACAGTGCCTATCCGCATGCTGCGGCACCTGCACCAGTTCTGCTGCCCATGCAGCATGCAGCCCACAAAGACCCCTGTGGTGGCCCTAGCCACCACAGAACCACCAGTCAGGCTCTCCCTGTCCTCAGGGCTTAGGAGTAACATGAGGATGAACACATCAGTGGCATCACAAAAGGCCCCTGAATGCGCCCCTGCCCAGGGCAGCCCCAGTGCCAGCACAGTGCACAAATGGTGCGCTGCCCCATGCCATTGCAGTACAGCACTAGCCCCTGGCTGGTATTGGTGTGCCACCCCTTGTTGGCCCCACAGAACACTGTTTGGGCACATACATGTGATGCACCTTACCTGGCCATGGCAGCACCACTCTGGACACGTGCCTGCAGTGCCTGGAGCCTCTGGGTCCCTCCACTGCAGGTCATCATTGCAGTGGCAGCACTGTTCACCAGTGTGCCGGACACTGCCTCCTCCAGCCTCCACCACCTCCAACCACACATCATATGGCCTACCCAGGGCAACCTGCCCAAACAGGCTGCCAGCGTGTGGCTCCACCAGGACCACAAGTTCACCAGTTCAATCTGGGACCAATTAGATGCCCTGGAACTGCTGCAGCATGGCATTGCTAGATCACAGCAGGGAAGCCAAAATGGTGCCGTCAAGGCACACCACATGCTGGGGATGCCGCCTCACAGGATGCACTGCCAATGGCAATCACGCATCCCAGGATGCTCCAATATGGGCATGGCCATGCTGGCATGTGGTGCAGGGCACCCTGAAGGCAAAGGTGGACCTGGGGTCAGGGTCCACCCACACACCACGTCGTGCTGCACTATGGGACCATACAAGATGCACAATAGGGGCATATGGACACCATGGGCACTGACCAATAACACCCATGCACCGTCACCCCATGGTACAGAGTGCCATCAGCCCTATAGTGCCCTGCACTATAGACCTCACAGCACCAGGCCACATACCCAATAGTGGCCGAGCACCATATAAGGCATTGCGCAGTGTCGTATGCTGCACCATTGGCATAGATGCGGTAGAGCATGCATACATACAGCAGGGCCTGTGCGCACATCACAATGTTGCACCATAACTTGAGCATCACAATCCATTGCGCTAGGCTCAATAATGTGATATTCAGCCAGAATGTGCAGATTAGCTCATCAGTATATCCACGCAGTGCGTGAGGGGCATTTGCATCTCATTACAGTTGCGGATCCCCTCATTTGCATGCAATGCACTATAAAGGTGCCGCGGGGTAAGCACAGGACATGGACCGGGATTGCATCCTTCAGAGGTAAGCAGTGAGGCAGAGGGGGAGACAGGACAGTGGCCTGGGTGGGTGGTGTGGGTGGTAGCAGTCACTGACCACATGTCTTATCCCACAGGATGCAGCATGACTGATCACGAGGAAGGTGAGGAGCATGGGCCTGCATGGAAGTGTAGGCCCAACTTTACAAGGTCTGAGACAGATGCCCTGTTCGAGGCATACCTTGACCAAGAGTCTCTGTTGAGTGGATCAACAGGCACCTCACAGGCCAATGCAGCATGGGAGGGTGTTGCGAGGGCTGGTCCAGCAGGGCAGCCACCAGATGACTGTGCAGGAGTGCAAAGAAGATGCCACAGACAGGCACCGGATAAAGGAGAAGCTGGCAGCCATCAGGGCCACCCGTGCAGCCACAGGTGGTGGATAGCCCGACGTACCACAGCTGACAGCGAAGGAGGAGATGGTGGCAGCCACCATGCAGCGCAGTGCCATTCAGAGGGGTGCCTGGCAGTGGCTTCCAGATGGTAGCAGCCCATCACTGCATAGGTAAGTACACCTGCGGCAGGCTGGGAAGGAGAGGGGTGAGGGGCTGGCTGGTGTAACAGCGGCAGTAATGCGACTGTATTCCCTTTCAGCTCAGAGCATCTGCATGCAGTGGCAGGAGAGGAGGGTATCCGCCATGCGGCGAGCCTGGACCTGGAGGACCATCCATCCACCTTCACGGTTGTCCGGGGCCAGAATGGCTGCAGCCCAACACTGATAACTGGCGGAGGCCCGTGGTGTATGGTTGTGGATGAGGCTCTGGCTGTGTTCCAGCATGACACCCGCCATGGCCATACAGTATGCTAAGACACAGATTGGGGCAGGGTCCAACACCAGTGATGAGTCGACCATTGTCCCAGGCAAGTGGTGTTGCCACCAGGGGAGGCACCCACCACTCACACCACGGCAGCGCAGGACGGTGCCCTGGTGGCAGTTGTCCTGCCACCAGCCACTGCCCCCAGTGTCACCGTGGATGGCAGCAGTGTGGCACAGGCCGATAGGTGTGGCAGTGGTGGTGGAGTAGCCACACAGGTGCTGCATGACATGCAGCAGCCAGAGGGTAGCAGCAGCAGTTGGAAGGGATGCTCAGGCCTGGGTGCAGCTCCACCAATAGTGCACTGGTGAATAGAACAGCCCAAGAGGCCCCACTGTGCAGTGCCCAGCTGGCCAGGGGCTGGGCAGTGGGGCGAATGCCACCCATGGGCAGAGTCTGGCGCCAGCCACCTCTGGTGCTGACCCCTTGCCCGAGCACACCCGTCTGCTGTAGGCCTCTGTGGAGCAACAGGTGCTGATCATAGCAGGGGTGCATGCACTCCTGTGCAAGCTGTGCCAGACAGCAGAGCAGCACAGCAGGGACTTCTGCGCCCAGCCCCTGGCAGCCAATGATCATGATCGGAGTGGACACGACCACAGCCCTGGATCAACTTACCGCTGCGGTCACAGCAGGCCCTAGCAACAGTGTCTGCATTGATGTGGCCATCCACCGCAGACCCCCCGAGTGCATTCTCCACCCCTCGGTCACGGCGTCAGCAACCCCTCAGTGTCGATGCTGGGATCAGCTGTGGGCATTCTGGGCATACCTGGGGCAGGCATGTTTGGAGGCCTGCAGACCCCTGCGAGGACACAGTCATGTTACCACAGTAATACCCTTGGGGGACTGTCTCAGACACCCCCTGTGGCCATTGCACAGCCTGAGTCTGATGGGCTATCTCGTTGGAGCTGCCCACATGTCCATGATGGCCATGCAACCATGCAACAGTCCTGAACTGCCCACCACCCTGTCCGCTGTCTGCTGCTGCTGCCCTGTGTGCACATTGGTGTGGCATGTGCATTTGCATTCCACGGTCGTGGCATCCATGGATGTCACTGCACACAGGCTGTGTGCACAACCACCTGGCTGCTGGCAATTATGGTGTGTGCATGATGATGCCAGCACAGTGCCAGGTGCCATTGTGCCCCAGTGCTTAGTGTCTGACACATGCCTGGTGCCAGCCTCTGGGCACGTGCCTGCAGGTGTGTGTGTGTGTGTGTGTGTGTGTGTGTGTGTGTGTGTGTGTGTGTGGATGGGGTGTGCTGTGTTTCCACAGCATCCCGACCATCACCTGTCCATGCTTCCCCCAGCCACTCCCATCACATGGCCCGCCCAACCTTGCCTGTGCGCTGTGCCATGGCCATTTTCCGTGCATGGAGATATGTTCACCTGCCTCATGCACCATACTAGCTCCTCTGCAGTTGTGTTCTGGTGCCTCTGGGCCATCCTGTGCAGCCAGGGTTCCTTCATCCAGGGGGTTACTCACCACCACATGGCCAGCGGCCACATCATCCCCTGCTGTTCCCTTCTTTGACCTCGACAGCTATCCCACAGTCAGTGACCATGTTGTGTAGTATGCAGCAGGCCGGGAATAGGCCGCAGGCCTTTGAGGGGCAGTACTGTAGGGCACCGCCAGACCTGTTCAGGCATTGGAACTGTGTCTTCACCAGCCCAAACACACGCTCAATGAAGTTCCATGTGCTGGTGTGTGCCTCATTGAATTGCTCCTGCGCGGGGGTCAATGGGCACCAGTATGGGGTGATCAGCCAGGGCTGGGGTGGGTAGACACTGTCACCTGTGTGGATAGATATATGGTTAGCATGGTGGTCTGTGTTGTTGCACCACCCATCTCTCTCCCAGCCTCACCCTGCAGCTCCCCTACCCTGGCAGCCCCACACACCTTTCCCTGTTATGCCAGGCTGCCGTGTTCATGGCATACTCACCTACTAGATAGCCAGTGTCGATGTTCCCACTGTCATACCTGTAGTACAGTGCCGAGCTGTGCCAGATGAAGGTATCTTGTGCTCCCCCAGGGTGTGTGGCACAGACATTGATTATGAGCCCCCTGGCATTGCACACCACCTGGCAATTGACACCGGAGTAGCCCTTTCTGTTGATGTGGGCTACCCCTCTGGGCTGGGTGGTGTGTGGATGTCGACATGGGTGCAGTCAATGGCCACTAGCATGCCAGGCATACGCGCTACCCTGTGGAACTCCTGCATGTTCACTGTACGCTCTGCCTGTGTGCTGGGGAAGTGGATGTATTCCACAGCATGTGGCAGCAGTGCATTGAGGAATTGTGTGAGAAGCCATGATGCGGCTGACTGGGTTATGCCTGTGGTGTCCCCTGTTGGTCTCTGGAAGGTTCCCATGGTGAGCAGGCACATGACAGCCATGACCTTTGTCTCTACAGACATGGTGTGGCTCTGTCTGGTGGGTGCCTGCATCTCATCATTGCACAGCTCACAGAGCTGCCTCAGAATTGCCCAGTCCAGGCAGTACTGGCCCACAATCTCTGTATCACTGTATTGTTCAAAGGTGGTGCGGGCACGGTACCACTTGTTCTGGGTGTACCACTGATGGGCCCTTCCTCAGCTGTGCCACTCTGCCTCCTGCCTCCTCACACCCCTCATTACCACCTCCATCTGGAAGATGGCACTGGCACTGGCCTCAGCTGTCCAGATCCCCCTGGGAGGCAGGCCCCTCGGGTCCCCCCGGCTGTGTGCTGCTGTGTGTGTGGTTGTGCTAGGTGCACACCTGGTTCATCTGTTCCCAGCTGGCAGACTGTGGCCTGTAGCCTCCTCCTCCCACCTGTCTGGGCACCTGTGCCGCCCCTTCTGTGCCAGGTGTCATGGGCACACACTGGGCTGTGGCCCCCTGACCACACACTGCAGCACACACACACACACACACACACACACACAGCCACTCTCTCACTCCCTCTCATTCCCTCACTGACTCTGTCCCTATCTTGCACCCCTCCTACTGTTCAGCCTGGCTACTGTGTCTCTCACACACCTGCTCCCCTCTGGTGCAAGTGTCCTTCCGCAGCTTGCTCCCTCTTTTTATGGGCTCAAGTGTGCTCCGTGCATTTCCCATTTGCTCCATGCTTGCGCCATCCATCAGGTGTTGAATATCGCACCACGCCAGATATTCATGGCTATGCCCCCCTGCACTTGTGCATGCATGCATGCATGCATTACCATTGCGCACTGGCGCATGGCGATTTGCGCTATACAGTTGCCGTGGCAGTATATCGCTCTCTGGTGCATTTTCGTGGTTGAGCTGGTGCAATCCTGTTGTGCATTGTGCAACTGCTTAATATCCTGCCCCATGGGTATAATCTGATTCAGGAAGACAGTTCAGCACTCAGCTCTTTTTGCATGTTCAATGGGCTTGACACATCAACAAGAGCTTCTGATATACCCACTGCATTCCAGTTATGCTGCCACCAATATCATGCTCAATTGCCATTGCATGAAGCTCCATTTCTGCTCTAGCAGTCATTCCAAAACATAAAAGCTAAATTCCTCCTGTTCAAGACATCTTGGATCAAGTGATGCTGTGGAGTAATAGTTTCCTTTGAAAGCTGTTCAAGTATTCATTTGATTCAACTAATGATTACACATGCCAACTGCCAGGCTACTCCTTGCTCCACCAAGATCGACCAGGAAAAAGAGGTAGTGGTGTGGCACTCTATTTCAGGAATTCTCTCAGCCACCTCTATCCTCAGCTGTGATCCCATATCCCCCTACAAGTGACTCATAGCAGAGTTGACCCTGGGCTCAGCAAAAAATATGTATATGAGGTGATGTTACAACCCTCCAGCAGGGGGCACCCCAGGTTTAATGAACCACCTGGCTGGACTGGGTCAACTATTTCCTCCCAGGGACACTATTCTCCTTGGAAATTTCAACCTCAATTGGTTAAGTTCCCTGGAATCCAACTATTCCAACCTGCTAAAGCAGCGTAACTTGGTGCAAATCATCTCCAACCCGACCAGACATAACACTCATACATAAAACCACTCTCTACTAGACTGGGTGGACACCAACAGAGAGGACAAGATACTCCAGGCTGGGACCTTGTCAGACTTTATCAGCGACCACGCCCCTATTTACATTATCTGATCCACCAAGACCAAATGCCCCTCCCCCCCAAATACCTATCAATCTGAAATTTTAACTGCCCAGACATCTCCATCACTTGGAAGATATCAGGGCAGTAAACCAGTCTGCACTTTACTCCCTTATGGATGTGGCATTGGCAGTATTTTTTTCATGGATGCCCTCCTTCAGATCTAGGATCAACACTTCCCACTCACCATTCAGAGATTGAGAGGTGGCTGTACCCGCTGCATTTCAAAAGGAACTGGCCCTGATCGAAAGAATGGCACAGAAAGTGGGTTGCCTACAAAACAGCCACTTCTCCCACTTTCTGGAATGGACTATAGTTGTGTGCAAAATATATGCATGCAAACTGCCCAGTCCCAGAAACAGAACTTCTACCACAACCTGCAAAGCGATAACCTTTGTAACCCCCACCACATCAGTTCCTTGCTTAATCCATGGGCCCACAGCCCTGTTATCCACCTAAACCCCCCCCCACTGGCACTCTGAATGATTCTACAGAGGTCACACTGGCCTTTACAACAAGTTTACTGACCTCACTGCCCATCTCAGTAAACTACCTACCCATCCACTAACTAATCTCAGACATAGTCCTGGTGGCCTGCCCTCTTCCTCCTCTCCATCTGGTTCTCCCTCCCCCCCTTTTTATTTCAGGGTTATCTCCCATAAGGATACTGACAAACTCCTTAAGAGTCTCTCAAACAGGGGTAGCCCTGGTAGTGATGGTCTCTTCCTCTAACTGCTTAAGCTCATTTCTGCACCATCTCCAAACCCCTCAGCTTTATTTTCAACCTGGCCCTGGCCACCTCAACCATGCCTGACTCCTGGAAGATTGCCAGGGTAGTACTGATATTTAAAGCTGGGGAACCCCTTTCCTGTGGTATACAGTAATGATAGTGACTGAAAATGAGCGACTGTAAAAACAGCGATTCATTTTCAGCACTATCATGTTGGGCTACCCTGCAAGGGTAGTGACAGAACAGCGAGGGATGGTGACCAGAAATGGAGGGATAAGGAGGAGAAGGGGAGGGATAGGAAGTGGGTTTTCAGAGGGGAGAGTGCCTGCTGCAGCTGAACCAGCCATGTGGTGTGGTGGTGATGGTTGCTGGCTATGGTGCATTAGGCACTGGGTTTCAGGCTGGATCGGGGAGAAACCTTTGCCACTACTTGCGACTGTTGTTTTTTTTCAACTGCATTCTCTAGCGTTGCCAGCTCCCCGACATGCACCCCATGGAGTTGGTAATCCAAAATCAGGGGAGTGCAGGGGGAAAAGCCCTCCATGGGGGGCAGAGGGGACACAGCCCCCCACCAACATAAACACTGTATTTAGTGGCCAAATGTGCATTCACCAGCATGTATACATCACTGATTTGCTTTTTGGTGATATACACTTGCCATAACAGCAATCGTTGTTTTGCGATCACTATTATGACATAGAACCCTTTCCTCTGACAACTATAGGCCAATCTACATACTTCCACCTGAGCAAACTCCTGGAGAAATTGTTCACTGCCAGCTATCAGAACATATCGGGAAACACAACCTACTGTGCAGTCAGCAACATGGGTTCCATAAACACCACAGCACCACATCAGCATTAACCCATTTTTCAAACCATGCATTTAGAAACATGGACTGGGAAAGCCACAGGTGCTGTATTTGTGGACCTGACTAAGGCATTTAACCTTGTCAACCATACCTTCTACATGCAAACTCTACCAACTTGGCTGCTCTACTGAGACCTCCTTGTGGTTCTGAGTTATTTCATGGGCCATCTCTCAATCAGTGAGCATCAGCATTGCCACTTCCCCTGACTTGCTTGTCTCCATTGGCATCCCCATTGCTTCATCCTGGGCCCCCTACTGTTTTCTATATTTATTAACTCCTTCCTACCAACAGTCTCAACTGCAAAACCTTTTGTACACTGATGATCTCATGCTCTTCCACAGTGACAAGTCCCTAACAAACATATCCTCAATACTAACCCATAGTATGGTTCAGCCTACAATTGGTTTCTGTCAAACAGGCTCTGGTAAATGAAAAAACAAAAACAAACAATGTTCCTAGGGTCCAAGCCTTACCTGTCAAATATCTCTAAGTCCAACTCCTCCATCTCTGTGCTTACACCCAATGGCCCCGACCCTGCAGAATGTTCCCTAACTTTAAATACCTGGGTATAACCCTGGACCCTCCCTCTCTTACATGGAACACATCAACACCATTGTGCATCGGGTTAACTAGAAACTTGGGGCCGCCTATCGACTAAAGCATTACCTGATCTTTGAGGCCCGCTTAGCTATTGTCCAAGACAACCTGCTCCCCATCATAGACTACTGCTCCACAATGTACTCCCATGTGTCCTCTACTGTGCATGCAAGACTTAACTCAGCATATAACATCATTTGTCAGATTGTGCTCCTGGCACCCCACTCAGCACATCATTTCAACTTATATCAGTCACTAGGGGGGCTCCCACTCCAAGGTCATTATTACTAAGCACTCAGCTGTCTCGTCTACAACACCCTAAGAGGATGAAGTTTCACCATACTCATCTTTCCTCAAGGCTAGAGCTGTGCCAAGATGTCACTGTGTGTCTTCTGTTCTGGCCCCAGAGGTCCCTTGAGTCTCCACCATCATGGGTGGTAAAGCCTTGTCTGTCACTGCACCTACACCATGGATCAGCAACCCTGCATCACTCTGCTCAACTGATATGCACCCCACCTTCAAATCCCATCTCAAAGCCTGACTGTTGAAGAAAGGCAAATGCTCATGTTCTCCAGGGTAACCTCTCTTGATGTGTTACTACCCCACCCCTGTTTTCAGAATCTCCTCCCATAACTCTCCCCAGGACATGTCCCTTCATTCTGAGTGCACCTACAAAATCTGATCAACTCTGCCCTACCCCCTACTATGTCTCAGTACAGTACTTACTTTGTGTCTACCCTTGTACTTGCCACCCAGTGTATTTTTCAGTGACCTACTGGATTGTATATGTTCCTTATTGTAAGCATTTCTGTACAAAGTTTACCATGTTCTGTATTCCTAATGCATGATGATGCTAACCCTCTAACTCACTGTAACTAGTATTGTAGTAATCTAATTCAAATAATCTGATTTGTATTTTTCATTGTGCCATCTTTTTGGCTCTAGCCGTGCCTGAAAATGGTCCATTGGATCAGTGCACCTTCCCAGTTATCAAAGATATAAATAAATAAGATTAAAATGACCACAGATTTTTGGTGCAGTGCTGAGTACATAAGAGGCTGCGTTATTACCATCTAATGTTCTGTGCACTACAAGATTTATAAAGGGAATATGTTCATAACCACCATCACTGATGGTTTTCAACACATTCGTAGCATTATCAGTCATAAACATGCCAGGATTTAATTTGTTTGCATACATCTAGTTATTCAGCATGGTGTTTATACTGAGCTCGATATTGGCAGCAGTATGTTCTACCTCAAAAACAGTGACATGCAAAAAAGACACTTACCTAAATTCACTCACACCTTCAGTATCTGAATCGGATCCAGTCACAATTTAAACTTGCTGTTCCTTTCCACTAAGCTGCACCCAGTGAACTGTTATAGACAAGTATGTATTACAAGCACTAGTGCTTTTCTGGATGACAGATGTGAAGTGAAGAAGACCAAGACCATTTTCAGCACATTTTATTTTTCTTTTACAAATTCTGATTTTCATTGCAGTATAGATGGAAGTTAAAACAGTATGGCTAAAGGTGGCATGAGATGGAAAAGCATAATGGGGCTCATGTAACTTTACATGCCTTTTGAAACCAGTGTCTTCAATGACAGAGAAAGATTGGAGGTCAATTGCTATCATCTCACCTACACGTGTTGTTAGTTTTGAAGACAGAGGGTGATTAGAAGACAAAACCTTCCTTGCATTACAGTTATTTGCCTCTGCTTTATCCCTGGACTATCTGAATACAGAATTTGCAGTTACATTTTATTATATGGTGCCCAAAACAGTAGTGGTTAGATGGCTTGTTTGCCACCCTGAACTAATGTGAGCTTTGCAATGCATGCAGATAGCTGCTGCGGCATCATCAGGATGCTAAGTAAAATGCTGCGATACATCAGATGTGACATTTGTGGAAGAACTTGACTTCTGTGAAGAAGAAGAAGAAGGAGAAGGAGAAGAAGAATGATGTCTTTGTTAAAGATGAAGATTTTTTGTTCACATTTGGCAAGAGAAAAGCAGAAGGTGGTGGTGGAGTAACAACACTAGTGCCACTGTCATTTCAATAATCTAGAAAGGAGAGGTCCAACGAACCTGTGTCATTTTCGAGTTTGATGTCATTAGTTGCAATGCAAGTGTTAAATGAGTTAAAAGAACTACAGTATAAATTAGTCGCTATTGCTGGGCTGGCGGTGGTGACATTTGATTTGGCATGTTGATTCGTACTACCACAAGTTGTGTTACATTCTTCTGACATAATGTAGGTAGTGGCAGTAGTGGTTGCATGAGTAGTAGAAATCAGATTACATTCACTATTTCATTTTCACTTGTGCTAACTGCAGTTGCTTTACTGGGAACTGTTGCAATGACAAGAGGGGTACTACCCTTACAGAAATAAAAATATGAAATTTTTCATGCTATGCATATAAAACTACCCATCTAATATGCTTGCTGCAAGCATGATTTAAAGGAAAATGTCCATCTAGGATTAAATTAATCAATATTGTTACAAATGGAACTTTGCTTTACATAAGCTATTGACTGAACTTCTAACATTTTTAGGGTCAGAATTATACCCATTCAGTTTCCCCTCCCTTTATAGCTGCAGGCATCCATTTTCTAAATCACAGGCACAGGAAATGATATCACATCAGGAAACACATATAGGAGGCAGTTTAGCGCGTGGTCTAAGGCTCTAAGCTGCAAATCTGGTGACATCAAGCAGACCAGACGGTTTGAACTCACAGCTTCCACTTCTGCATATTGTGTGACCCTGAGCAAGTCACTAACCTCCTTGTGCTCCCAGGTCACTCCTGTAAAAAAGCTTTCAGCTTAGTGTGCTATACCTGGTTAAACAACTAAATAAATAAAAAAAAAAAAAAATATAGTCAATAAATATTTAAACCTTGAGAGGCACTACTGTTGAAGCCTGAGTCCAGGTGTGAGCTGAGAGCACAAGAAAGTTAAGTGGTTACCAGGGTCAGCAGTAATGCAAGTGGAGACTGTAGATTCAAACTCAGGTTTCCAGGTTTGCAGCTCAGAGTCCTAAACCACTGCACTATACTGCCTTCTTGAAGGGCAGAGGAAATGAAACCAAAAATGCCTTTACCCAGTCCATGGGGATGTGAACCTGTCTGTAATCTTGAAGGGCTTGCTATAAACAAAAGTTGTATACTGCCAGTGCCAACACTTTCTGAGCTCCTTTGGGGTTTATACTGCTTTGTATAATATTTTGTGACATTTCAGTTTAGTAAAATGTTTAGTTCCAGTGTGATTTGTAGAATATTCTGCTACTGTGGTAACACTGTAAATCATTTTATTCCTGTACCTATTTAGTTCCAGCATTTGTTAACACTGAAGTAGTTGTGTTTAGTTTTCCTTTGTTGGCATCATGTTCTGTCATCTGTAGGAGCGTGATCTAGTGGCTAGAGCACAAGCTTGGGGAACAGGAGATGAGAGTTTCAAACCTCAGTAAAGTCAAATACTAACTGTGTGACCCTGAGTGAGTCACATAACCCCCCAATGCTCCTGTCCAACTAGCAGCAAAAATGAATAGCAGGATGACCCCACTGGAAATGAGGTGGCAAATCTTAGCTGGACTATCTTGGGTAAATGTTGTAACAAAATAATTGTTTTGTGTTGGTATGTGATAGGATAGATGACTGTCAGTACAGAACCCTTCTGAACATAGGTGCCAGAACCAACAGGTGCATGTGGGAGGGTAGGCACCCCCCACATTTGCCCATGAGCATTCAAAGTGCCCTGAAATGCATGCAGTGTCAGAAGGGAAGCAATTATTTTCTCTTATTACTACAGTGCCCTGTATACACACTCACTTTTCCCCATGTTCCAGCACTACTCCTTCTAAAAATTGCAACAAAAAAAATCTTTAGTTGAACAGCATACAGAAATAGATTTCCTTTCACCAAAGTAAAAGAAGAAAACACAGCAGATTTGTTTTTTCATTTCATGATTCCAACTGTTTCACTCTGTCTTTCTGGCAGGAAATCTCCAGTAGCCCCTTCTTTCTGAGATAAAACCTTTTCACTTTCCTGATGCTCCCAGGTGCAGTCACTAAACTATTAAGCAGCTGATTGTGACAGATCGTCAAGAGGCCTAACTCTTCTTACCTTGAGAGAGGCAGTATAGTGCAGTGGTTTAAAGCTCTAAGCTGCAAACCTCTTGACCTGGGTTTGAATCCCACAGTCCCCACCTGCATTACTGTATGATCCTGTGCAAGTCACTTAACTTTCTTGTGCTTTCAGGTCACACTTGATCTCAAGCTTCAGCTTAGTGAGCCTCTTCTGGTTAAAATATTTATTGACTATATGTGTTTCCCCTGATGTGATGTAATTTCCCGTGCCTGTGATGTAGAAAATGGATGCCTGCAGCTGTAACCCCCAGGGGGCGCTATCCCAAGTGCTACTACCCCTGTCTGACTTGCCGATAACAGGTTGAAGGGCCTGGATCCGATGGCGGGTGCCTCCACCTAGAGGTCGTTAAGACAGTCTGATATGACTTGGTCACAGCCCTCTGGGTCACTGCAACCCCTTTCTTCCCACTAGTGGCCCACACAGGTCAATCACAGTACCCTTGCAATATACACTTACCCCCAGGCTTGGTTCAATCAGCTGGCTCTGGGAACCCCCTGTAAAGTAAGATGCAATTAGACAATAACCACCTGTACAGTAATTCAACATAGACACACAGGTCAGTCAGTATACCTTTGCAAAACAACCAATCTGATTTATTTAGGGGGAAATAACAAGGACTGTGGGGAAATCAGGTTAATTAGCTTACCACTCTAATGAGTATATAAATATGTCTATCTAGGGCACTGTGCACAGGCCAACCCTATAAGTCACTGTCCCTGGATACCCAGACCATAGAAGGCTAGCCTCTAGATACAGCTGGTTGGGGCCCTGTCGCAGACAACAAGCACTTGATTCCTAATAGGATTAAGTAGAGGCAGTAGACTCAGTCTGTGTAGCCAAACAAGCAGTCAAACAAATATTGCCCTCACTATGAACATCTGACAGGGAGCTACCCTGATTTAGTACTCACAACTCCAGCCAGAAAAGCACTCTCACACCGCTTGCAGGCCTGAGCCTGGAATTCAGACACTTCTCCACACATTTATATGAAGAGCAGAGGGGTACCATACCAGGCAGCTGCTGCATACTCCTGATCACTTTCATTACAGAACACTGGGCCCAAACGACGCAGTTTCACTTGTCCTGACAGACCGAGCATGATTGAAGTAGATTCTCCAGTCCTCTACAGGGTGAGCCTGGTAGGTAGTTACTCTTTTTGCATAGCCTCCTCTGACCACTGCCTAGCGGATTTAGTCCGAACTTGCTGGCATTCAATCTGCTGAAATCTAGCCTTCCACATGTGCTTACCACGTGACAGCTCAACAGCGCAGGAGCCCAGAGCTCCTTCTTCACTCACAACCACAACGACTCTGCCCCTTGGCAGTTTGGGCAAGGACTGTCAGTTCAGGCTCCACCCAATCCCATTGGTAGGCTGCAGATACCAGTCACTTAATTCAGTCCCCATTGGTGCAAAAAAGGCACTGTAGCCCAGAACTTCATTTCCCAGAATTACTGGCTGTATGCCCTATGGCCAGCTGGCTCCAAAATGAGTCCTGATTCTGATTGGCTCAAATGGTCTCCACTTTAGTGTCCTCCCTTTCCCCACTGGCCCATCTCAAAAGTCCAGGTCCAAAATGGAGGGGCCAAACACACAGAGTCCCAGCTGCAATGAAAGCAGGTTAAACAAACCATAATTTCACTAATACTTTAAATGATTACAGCCAAACAGTTACATCTGTCAGATGGGCTCCAATTGCGCTTTTCAGTGACTACAAAATGGAGCGATTACACCACAGCTCAGGCAGGATTTGAGCAGGGAAACACCAATCCCCCCATACAAACCCGCTGACGCTCATGAAAGCAGGCAGCTCTTAAAGAGACAGTACTGGAGGCTTTAAAAGCACTCATAATGGCCGCATTATGGGCGGCATTGCGCCGAAAATGAGTTAGGCAAGGAGCTATTAAGCAGCTCAGGGAAGGCTTTTAGGAACCCCCATTTGTAGGGAGGTTACACAGCTATAATGGAAGGGCAACTGAATAGGTTATAATTCTGTCCCTAAAAGTGTTACAGGTTTGTTTAATAGCTTATGTAAAGCAGATTTCCATTGGTAACAATATTGATTAATTTAATCCTAGATGGACTTTTCTTTTTAAATATTAAATTGGAACCAATTACATGCATGTGGCATGTGTGCAACAAGCATGTATGGAATGCATGCTTTCTATTTTTAATTGGAACAGACAGCATGTATGTGGCATGCATGCAAAAAGCAAGTGGTCGCTGATAACTGCTCACATAAAAGTTAAGTGACTTGCCCCGGATCACACAGTAATGGTTGATGAGATTCAAACCCAGGTCTCCTGGTTTACAGTTTAGTGTCTTTAACCAGTAAGCTACACTGCCTGCATACATATAGCTCACTTGTACTTCAATACAAATCTGCATACATGCAACATGTTTATAGCCACTGATATACTTTTCAGTTTTCTTGTCCACTCTCATCTCAGCTGCACAGCTAAACTATAGCACATATACAGTACCAATGGAAACACATGTGGTTCTTCCCATCCCCAATACACACACCCACAAAACTACTTAATTACTTCTGTCTGGCCTGTACTCTAAATATTTTTCTCCATAATTTTAAATGCTTCCACACAAAGGGACTTTAATGCTGGGCCAGTGGAGATCTTAGGGCTCAGCTCCAGGCAGCATGAGCAGAGATTGCACACCTCAAATTTCATATTCAAGATGAAATACATTATAAGAACCACTCATCATTTCCCAACATCCAACAGCAGCACCTCGACCGCAGAAGGTAGTTGGTCCAGGAGATTGGCAGGTGGTTAGGTGGGGCAAATTGGTTGCCCCATCACTCGGTGCTCTCCAGCATATTACCTCCACAAAGCATATAAAAACACAGAAAGATATCTGCCTCTATCTTCGAAATCAAACAATGGGGCAGAGGACACTGCAGGGCAGGACACTGCAGCACAGGAGCCAGCACAACAAAACTCACCCAAGACAGGAACCAAAACAAAAAAAGCAAAGAGGATGTCCAAAAAACTTCTGATCATATTAGACTCCATGATTCAGGGAGATGATACCTGCCTCCAGCCAGTGATAATGGTCAGATGTCTCCCAGGTACATCAGCATGGAGAGACACTGACTGCATTGCTAAAATTGTTCAGGAAGCAGGGGAAAACATTGATGTCCTGGTACACATAGGGACTAATGATCTCACCAGCTGGTCAGTTGTGGAGACCAAGGAACACCTGACAAGGCTGGGTGACAAACTATCATCTATTTCATATGGCATTTCCTTCTCTGAGATTCTGCCAGTCTAGGAGAGGGGGCAGATGGACAGAAGGTCAGAGAATGGTAGATAGGGGAGCTAAACATGTGGCTCAAGGGCTGGTGCCAGGAAAAAGGACACAAATTTGTAGGGAACTGGCAACAGTTTTGGGAGCGAAAGTTCTTTAAATTTGATGGACTGCATCTGACTAAGGATTGAGTCAGTGCATTGGGGCAGACGTTTGACATCTTTGTAGAATATTTAAACTAGCAAATGGGGAGATGGGTGCAGTACTCCATACATCGAATGAGAAGAACACCTCTCCCCAGCAAGTGGTCAAACAGGAGTTCAGCATGTTTGCAGTTCATTTGCATCACCAGGTAAGGGAAAAGGTCTGGCTCCCATAAGATGCACAGGGAAATGCCAGACCTCACCTAACAATTAATACACCAAAATCTGCCAATGGAAAATCATGTACACATATGCTCGAGTCTGGGAAACAAGATCCGACCTGCAGGCAATATGACAGAAGGCCAAACTGGATATAGTAAAATTAATGAGGTGTGGCTTCACTAGCAACCACACTTGGGAGACTTCAGTACCTGGCTGTGCAAAATTGCTCAGAAGAGACTGAGGGCTAAAAGGGGGGTGGAGTGGCCCTGTATGTCAATGTGAAAATATCAAAGCTACAGAAATTCAGAATACACATAAGGAGCCAGAAGAACTGGGTCACCCTGGAAAGAGGAAATGGAGCCACCATAACAACTGAGGTTGTCTACAGGCCCCCAGACCAGGGGGAGGACATAGACACATTACTGTTAGAAGATATACAAAACATGACAGCTAAAGAGGAGGTTCTGATAATGGGAGACTTCAACATATCAGACAAAGATTGCTCAATACCAGCAAGAACATCTGGCAGAACTAGACACATGGTGGATTCCCTGCAGGGGACGGCCTCAAACAACTGGTACAACAACCCACAAGAGACAGGGCTATCCTAGATCTAGTAATGACTAACAGGGAAATGATCACAAATCTCCAGGTAGCAGGTCACCTGGGGGCCAGTGACCATCACATGGTATGGTTTGGTTTGTCCACTACAACTCAATCATCCCATTCCAAAGCAAAAATATGGG
Organism: Neoceratodus forsteri; assembly: GCA_016271365.2. Classification (NCBI taxonomy): domain Eukaryota; kingdom Metazoa; phylum Chordata; order Ceratodontiformes; family Ceratodontidae; genus Neoceratodus; species Neoceratodus forsteri. The sequence goes on from CM057458.1 coordinate 565,444,630, forward strand.
ACTTCAGAGGAGCTGACTTTGATAAGATGGCCAACAGAGTTAAGCTAGCCCAGGCAAAAAGAAATACAGGTGAGGGGGTACAGGCAAAGTGGGCAATCATTAAGGATGCAACACTTGAGGCAGCGTCCCATTATGTTAGAAAAGTAAGTGTAAAAGAAGAAGGAAACCACTTTGGTTCTCAAAAACAGTAGCAGAAAAGGTCAGAGCCAAAAGGCTGTCCTTCAGGAAATATAAGGGAACGCAGCAGGATGAAGACAGGGAGGCATACCACACTTCCCTAAGGGAAGCAGAAAAGGCAGTAAGGCAGACAAAGGCCCAAACCAAGGAAACACTAGCACAAACAGTAAAAGAAGGTGACAAGACTTTATATAGATACATTAGTGAAAGAAGAAAGTCCAGAGGGGGTATTGCTAAGATCAAAGGAGATAAGAGGGCATGTGAGAAGGAGGACCATGTAAAAGCATCTATCCTAAATTGATACTTCTGCTCAGTATTTACTAAAAAGAAGGTAGGGCAGGCCCAAGCTTAGCACCATGGACACAGGGGGAGGAGGTGAGCACAAGTCCTTTAAAAGAAAGGGTCCTACAAGAGCTCGATAAGCTCATGGTGGACAAGGCAATGGGACCTCATGGCATACATCCCAGGGTACTAAAGGAGTTAGGGTGAAACTAGTCAGAACCATTATCAGAACTGTTTAGAGAGACTCTGAGCACAGGAGAAGTCCCAGAAGACTGGAGAAGGGCTCATGTGATCCTGCTCCACAAGAGTGGTAGTAGGGAGGAGGCAGAGAACTACAGACCAGTCAGTCTTACCTCAGTAGTGGACAAGATTATAGAGGCACCTTAAGGAAGGACAGTACAACACCTGGAATCCATAGGAGCACAGATCCAAGACAGCATGGGTTTACAAAGGAAGGTCCTGTCAAGACTAATCTCATAGATTTCTTTGACTAGGGTAACATGAGTGGTGGACCAAGGGAAGCAGTTGATGTCACCTACCTTGACTTCAGCAAAGCTTTCGATACTGTTCCATAGAAGATTGATTAATAAGCTGGGTAGACTCAGGGTGGGTCAGAAGTTGGTCAGCTGGGTGGCAAACTGGTTGGCGGGCAGAAAACAGAGAGTGGTGGTAAATGGTAAACTGATCAGAAGAGATGCAAGTCACAAGTAGGGTACCTCTTGGATCAGTCCTGGAGCTAGTCCTCTCTTCAATGTCTTCATCAGTGACATTGCAGATGGATTGAGGGTATGGTTTTGTCTATTTGCAGATGACACCAAGATCTGCAACAGAGTAGATGATCCAGATGGGGTGGGCAGAATGAGAAGAGATCTGGATAAACTAGCAAAATGGTGGAAAGAGTGGCAACTGGGGTTTAATGCAAAGAAGTGCAAGATCATGCACATAGGGAAGAGAAACCCTGAAGCCACCTATAGGCTGGGAAGGGAGTTGCTGCCAGTCACAAGGGAAGAAAGAGACTTGGGCATCATCACCACCGATGACCTGAAATTATCCAAGCAGACCACTAAAGCAGTAGGTAAGGCTATGGGGATGTTGGGGTGTATTAGTAGGGGTATCAAGACATAGAAGAGGATGTAATAACCTCTTTACAAGACACTGGTTAGGCCCCATCTGAGTACTGCTTGCAGTACTGGAGGCCAGTAGTTTGACAAGGACATTAACCAAATTGAGGCAGTCCAGAGAAGGACAGCAAAATGGTGCAGGGACTGCATCAGAAAATATGAGGACAGATTAGCAGAGCTCAATATGCATACCCTAAAGCAAAGGAGGAGAGAGGTGTATGATCAAAACATTCAAACACCTTAAGGGCATTAACAAGGTGAAAGAGTCTAACATGTTTCAATAAAAGAAAAGTAGCAGGACAAGAAGACACAGCATGAGATTAGAGGGAGGCCTATTAAGGGGTAATGTGAGGAAGTTCTTTTTCACAGAAAGGATGGTGGATGCATGGAACAGCCTACATCAGGAAGTGGTGGATATGAATACAGTGCAGGGCTTCAAACAGGCATGGGATAGGCATAAGGGAGCAATACAGATGAGTATGAATAAGATAGGCCATTGACAGAGCACAGGCCGATAACACATTTAAAAGTAGAAAAAGAAATGGGCTGACTGGATGGGCTTTGCGGTCCTTATCTGCTGTCAGCTTCTTTGTTTCTATTTTTCTATGTTTCTGTGTTAAACACAAAAGTAGAAATAACTCAACACCCACCCACATGGTCAGTTCCCCCCCACCCCATGCAATCACACACACATACGCAGACACTGTAGCGGGTATGGCCATGCTGCTACAAGCAACCCACCTAGTATAGATATAAGTTGAGAGTCTCTTACCCGAGTACTAGGGTGCCAAAGACAGGTGTCTTTAAAAGATGATGTCCATGGGTCAGAGTGCTGGGGCTTACTGCCTTGAAATTAATGGAGCTATTTTTTATTACTATTTTATATATTTTGATGGTGAGTTGGAGAATAATGAAGGCCACTGTTCTACAAACAAGACTGTTAGTCAAGTGGTGGCCTTCATTAATCTCCAACTCTCCTTCAATAATGCATAAAATGGTAATAAAAAAAATTCCCTCATTCACTTCAAAGGGTCATGCCCCTTGCCCTATGTCATAATGCACCTAAGCATGGGGATATGGAGGTCAGCTTTACTGGGGGCAGGAGGGGAAATGCCTGACTATAGTGAGGCTCCAATAGTCTGTGCATACCATACTACTCAACTGTCCCTGAATGCAGGGGACAGCCCTCATTTTACCTCTGAAAACTGCACTGCCCCTCATCCATCCCTCATGGAAACATAGAGCTCACACAGAGGATGTCCTGTAAATTTAGACTTTATGGCAGGGGCACCATTTCAGGTTTCAGCAGGAGGGAGCCAACAACCACTGGAGGCCCTGTGCTAGTTAGCCCCTAGGAGGCAAGCAACTGGGATGTCTGGAACATCTCTAAAAGGTAAAACTTATTTGTTGTGACTGAAAAATTATATGCCAACCAGGAAACATTCAAATGTACAAGATTCATCTGTCTATACCCTGGAACAGTGCATTGGATTTTGACTAAAACCCACTATGTTACTAACCAACTTTTTTCCGGTCTGGAATTCTAAACCCCCCACCCCAAAAAAAAAACTTTGTCCCAATTTCTCTCCCCAACTCCATTCTATTCAATACCCATCCCATATGGGTCATGAAGCCACCCAAAGGTGCAGAAATGTGCAAACACATCGATATTTCAGTCCTTCTTCCTTCCCAAATCCCCCTGTAAAAAAAGTTATTTACTTTTACTTACCCAGCCATCTGGTCAGAACCTGAGGCCTAACCTAGTGTGCCACTAGCCAGTTTTCAGTCTACCCCTCATCCATCCTTCTGCCAGAAGTTGGATGCTAGAACTGACTATCCCAGTTCCCCAATGTGGTCTGCGACCAAGTCACATCACCAGCCGAACACACTCATCCTGTGTTGCTTGCTTCTTGCATGGCTGCTGCACTGATCAAAGCCTATGAATGCCACCCACACCACTGTCACTGCTTCTGTGAGACATAGCTTGCTGTTTCAGGAGGCCCGCGCTGCTGTTGTTTTTTTTTGTGAGGCGAGCCTAGTAGAGTAAGTCGGCAACCTAGAATTGAGTTAGCTTCTAGTTCACCCCCAGCCCCTTCTGCCACCAAGGGAGACAGAGAGTCACTAAGAATAGACCAACAAAAATATGCCACCACAACACTGCTATTGAGAGTTCAGTGCTCACCAACTCCTCCAAGCTGTAGTGTACCCAGTCTACTCTGTGGTGGGAAAGACAGTGTCTTACTCATGTGCCTCATGTGCTCTTGCTTGGATAGAGCTCCTCCATGTCATGTGTGATGGCACCACTGCTAATAGGTGGAAAGAGTGGACAACACAATATAGACGCAATCAAATCAGGAGTATACCTGCAGCATGAGCACAACACAGGCCAGAGGGGCACTTACTGTGCAAGAGATTGAATCCAAATTTATTGCCATTATAGCCACACCATAAGATCAACCTATGCACAAATGAGGTGGGGGGCAACTGCCCTACCTCAGTTGCACTCCTGTTTTATGGTAGAATTTAATTCTCAGGGGCTAACATCAGTACAGGTAAATACAATGGTTTCCACTGAGTTATGAGGTACTGTATCTCCATGTTTCGTGATGTGTCGTGATCATCCTCAGGGTTAGTGTCCCTCATTGTTTCTCATTTTGAGTGTCCATGTCACTCATTTCAGTTACAAAATGTGAGGTATGGTGCATGCTTTCAAGACCCTACTCAGAACAAAGAGTAATGATAATGACTATAGTGTATATGCTCAATACAGAATGACAAAGGGAAAATAAGTGAGCCATAACAGTCATGGAGAAACACATTTGTAACACTAAATATGCATAAGGGGATTTGCATGGCCCAAAACAAAAAGGTCAGACTTCAAAACACAGAAGTCCCTCTTCACACATCTGGAATGGAGGATGTTGGCTGACTATATCTTATGCATTTAATCCGGTTAGCAAACAGTACTTTTCAAGTCAATGGCAATTTAATGACAAAAATCAAAAGCCATTAAACAACTTGCAAAAGGATCAGAATTGAGTTTACCTCACTTTAATGGGAAATCATTGAATAAATGTATTTTAATAGCTCTGATTGCTAGCAGTATGTATAAATAAATAAATAAAAACAGAAAGTGATCTGTTTTTTAGATGAGATTTGCACCAGCTTAGTCGCTGTACACATGGCAAGCTTGCAACGTGTAACCCTAATGTGATTTTTTAATGATGTTCACACCAGCTTAACTGCTGCACTCATATCAAGCATGCAACATGTGAACCTGACGTGATTTTTAGAAGATGTTCACACCAGCTTACCTGCTGCATACATGTCAAGCTTGCAGCATGCGAACCTGATGTGCTTTTTAGACCTGGTTCGCATAGGTTCTCTTTGTGTATGCTAACCGTATGCAAACGTTGCACAATTAAGCATGTGGCATGCATTCTACATGTACACAGTACACTTGTATTACTGTAAGGGTACTGCTGCTAACTGCAACTGCTTTACTGGGAATTGTTGTAATGGTAAGGGGGCTACTACTGCTGCTAACTGCAATTGCTTTACTGGGAATTGTTCTAATGGTAAGAGGGGTACTACTGCTGCTAACTGCAATTGCTTCACTGGGAATTGTTGTAAGGACAAGAGGGGTACTACTGCTACCATTGGTATGTTCTTTATTATTTGTTGTGGAACGTGCACGTACTGCATTTCTCAAAAAGAAAGAAGCCAGCTTCTTTGCAGCAAATAGTTGTCTGTTACTGCTACTACTACCACTACTAATACTGGGTGTAGAGCAAGCTAGTTGGTGGGCAGATGAGTCGGTAGAGCTATTTTTTGTATTCACTGCAATATCTGGCATTTTCGAAAATGGACATACATTTTTTGGTTTAACGATGTGGACAGATCTAGTTTGTTGCACTCCAGACGGCATTGTTGCTATTGGCGAGGCACAAGAACTATCAATGTTTTTCATCACTGCTGCTGACTGAAGCTTCATTTGGTCTATGCTCAAGGTAAGGTGAAACTTATTTAAATATAGATACTGGCAAAAACACTAGAGCTACAGTGCCCCTAGTTTTATATATTTTGTTTAAATGGTCATACTATGGAAGACTCACAAGGTAACTGTCACTATGCAGTGCACCACTATGATGCCTCTCAAGACCTTGGGCTCAATTTTCAAAAGGGGACATTTGGTGCAAGGTGCCTGGGCCAAAAAGAATTGATGCAAGTGGCATCTTGCACCAAATGTAGAAACCCCAGTTTTTGAATGCAGGCTGCGTTGAAATCAGGAAACCTTGAGCCGACTCCCCTCCCCCCGCCACCCTTGTGCCAGCAGAGGTGGTGTGCCAGGCTGCAAGGGGGTTAGCACCACAGTGGGGCAGCTCCATCCCCTCATCTGGGACTTTAGAAGCCCCACAAAGGTTGCATGAGTGGGCTGAGGTTTAACCAGCCACAGGCTGGTCTAAGGGCCCTGCACCACTGGCTTGGAGGGAGGTGAGTGGAGAGGAGTATGTAAGGTCATGACTGGGGGCAGAAGGAACAGTGGGGGTGCCATAATGGGCAACAGTGGCACAGTTGCAGTGGTAAGGTTCTGTGGTGGCATCCAGCAGAGGTGCCATGGCCAGTGGGACTGAGCATCTAGGCCCACGTACACTGAGGTAGGCATGGAAGGACTCTGTCCCAGACCCACAGGTGGAGACAGCCCTGGCATCTGCCCCAAAGGTGACACAGTCCCTGAAATGTGGCAGGTTGCATTGGCTGCAGGGTACGAGGTGCAGTTAGTAGATGGGAATGTCCCCTGGGCACTGCAATATTCCCTTGCTAAACAGTCCACCATGTGAAGCCAGGCTGATGCCCCACTACACTGTTGGGGACTGTGTCAGCAATGGGACAGATGCCAGGACTGTTGCCACCTGGGCGGCCTGGATAGGGTCCACCCATGCCTGACTCAGTGTAACCAGAGCCTAGCAACTCTATCCCACTTGCCATGGCACCTCTATCTGGTGCCACCTCTGAACCCTGCCACTACTGCTGTGCCCAGTCATCCACTATGGCACATCCACTGGTCCCTCAGCCCCATGTCCCAACCTTACAAGCATCTTCTCCACACCAGCTTTTTAGCTGTAGCAAGGATGTGCTTGGCTGTGGGAGCTTCATGGTACCCTCCATCAAACCCCTCCAGTGTGCCAAAGGTTTGCTGCAACACTGTGGCAACTCACAGGACTTTAGTGCAGGGACACGCCTTTTTCAGAATAGGGTGCAGGGTCCCTGAAACACCTGGAGTTTACCATGGCCGTGGATTGGTGCACCGTGTGCTGATCTAGCTGCCAGTTGAAAATCGAGCTCCTTATTTATTTATTTTTTTTTTTAATGATCACACTGGGAAAGACACAATAGGTAACTGACTCTGCTCCACTATGGTGCCACAAACTGATTTTTAAACGGTCACACTATGTGAGACTCAAAAGGTAACTGACCTTCTGCAACTACTGTGCCTCAGGAAGACATTTTTTTTAAAGTCACATGGGGCAAGATGCACAGGGTAACTGACCCTCTGCAAAACTACAGTGCCTCAAAGAACTGATTATTTTTAAAAATCACACTGGACAACACTCACAAGGTAACTGACCCTCTGCATCTACAATGCCTCAAGAAGACATTTTTTTTAAATAGGCACAATGGAAGATGCACAAAGTAAATGACACTCTACACTACTACAGTGCCTCAAAGAACTGATTTTTTTCAGCACACTGGAACAGGTGCACAAGATCTTCTTCACCACTATGGTGCCTCAAGAACTGATTGTTTACTAATGGTCTCACTGGGCAAGGCTCACAAGGTAACTACTGACCCTCTGCATCACTACGGTGCTTCAACGTACTGATTTTTTTGAAAAGTTACACTGGGCAAGACACACAAGGTAACTGGCACTCTGCACCATTATGGGCCTCAAATAAATAATTTTTTAAATGGTCACGCTTGGAAAGATGCACAAGGTAACTGACACTGCACCACTATGGTGCTTCAAGACCTATTTTTTTTAATGGTCATACTGGGCAATATATATAAGGTAACTGACCCTCTGCAATTATGATCTGTCAAGAAGACAATTTTTTAAATGGTCACACTGGGCAAGATGCACAAGGTAACTGGCACTGTGTACCACTACTGTGACTCAAAAACTGATTTTTTTTTAAAGGTCACACTGGCAAGACACATAAGATAACTGACCGTCTGCACCACTACAGTGCTCAAATAACTGATTTTTATGTTGCTTGCATGCATGTGCAAGAAACATAGTGCCATCATACCAGTTTTCGGGAGGGGTGTCAGCCCATCTTCCAATGCAGTCAGTGTGTTTGCAGGTGCGGCCCCAGTTCCCCAATCACTGCTGCAGCTGTCTATGACAAGCTGTAAATGCAGTGGCATACAGTTGAAAGGGAGAGCTCCGCTTGAGTGAGCAGAGCTCTCCCCCCCCAACACACACACAAGCGTGCACGCACGCACACTGCATGCTCTTGTGCCTTCCCCCTTCCCCACACTGTACGACCAGCGGGGGTGCCCAATCCTCCGTCGGCTCCACTCCAAAGCATCCAGGTGCCACGCTGGGAGCCCACCCCAGCATGGCAAAATTATGTTACGCCGACGGGGTGCCCAATCCCCATCAGCTCCAGTGTCTCCCCATGCTGTCACTGACGGGGTGCCCAATCCCCGTCGGCTCCACTATCTCCCCAAGCATCCAGGTGCCATGCTGGAGCCCACCTAGCATGGCAAAATGTATTATAACCGACAGGGTGCCCAATCCCCGTCGGCTCCGCCCCCCAGCCATTCTTGTGCCATGCTGGGAGCCCACCCAGCGTGGCAAACGTCCGTCGTCATTAAAAAAAACAAACCTGGAAATAAAAAGCTGTCCCTCAGGGCTTCTCCCTGCCCCCACAACCTGCACCACCCACTGCAGTTCTGCCATCCTACACCCAATTTCTATACTTACTCTCCGGACTCTCGCAAAATCGATCTTCGGTGGACTGGAACACGCCTGCACTCTTCAAGGCCGACCGCGAACTGAGGAAATGCTGGTAAGCTGTATAATGGAATAGATAGGTTTTTTTCACCTTTATTGCATATCTCAGACATTTTTGGGAATTTTGCACCAAATTTTCAACATGGGATTTTGGGACCCCTTCTCATGAATGCTGTCACTGTCATGGTGTTACTCGGGCCCGAAGGGTGATTTCGCAGCCACTGCGTGAAATCACCTTTCTGGAATGATTAACGAAACAACACTGCCAGTGTTCATAAGGTGGGCTCTCAAAAAGCCTATTTTAAATTTGGTGGAAAATTCAAATACTGTTTTATGAGTGTGCGCTAAGCGCAGTTCACGCACAATTTGTAAGTTCGCAAATTTTCAATATTTTTTATTCCAGATTTTCAACATTGCCATTTTACCACACCTCCTTATAGAGCAGTACAGCTGTCATTTTCACATCATGCCAAAAGCGTGTTTCCGCCCATGTAGCGCTGTGGAAAAACCGATCGGTGTGCGAACTCAATGCATAGGACATATTAGAAAATCACAGTGACACTGTTCATGAGCAGAGGTCTTAAAATGGCTATGTTGAAAATTTGGTGAAAAAATCCTAAATGATGTTTCACGGTGTGCATTGCGCAGTTCCTACGCACGCTCGTAAGTTCGTGAATTTTCAATATTTGTAATCCAATGACTTCCAAATTCCTAAACAGCACATAGAAGCAAGCAACATTCGGCATTGACAAATGCTTGTTTAAATGGTCACACTAGGAAAGATGTTCAAGGTAACTGGCCCTCTGCACCACTATGGTGCTTCAAGACATTTTTTTTAATTCTTAGACTGCACAAGTCTCACAATGTAACTGACCTTCTATATCTACAGTGCCTCAAGAAGACTATTTTTTTAGGTCACATTGGGCAAGATGCATAAGGTAACTGGCATTGGTCACTACTACTGTGACTCAAGAACTGATTTTTTTTTAATGGTCGCACTGGGCAAGATGCACAAGGTAACTGACCCTTAGTCTTCTGCACCACTACAGTGCCTCAATACAAGAACCAACTGATTTATTTTTTTAAATGATCACAGTAGGCAAGATGCATATGATAAACTGACAAATACAGGCCCTTTTGTCAGAAATGGGCTGCTTCATATCTTCTTCTTCTCTGTTACCCCACTTCCTCCTCTACTTCTTTCTGTAAACTTGCTTTTAAAACTTATTTCCTGAGTAAGAATTGCATTCTCTCTGAGAACAAGATATAGTGCCCCCAAAGTGTCCACTTCATAGGCTGGCTCCCTTTGCAGGGCCGTTTTGAATATGCCATGGGCTGTCTAGTGGACACCTCTCTCAGAGACTAGCAAAAGTCCCCTTACTCCTCACTTCTCACCTGCACGCTGGTAAATTGGTGCCTCAGGGTCTCCTCTGTTCCTCCACTGGTAATCCCCAGTGTGTCTACCGGGAATCAAGGCTTTCTCTGTTTCTGCCCCCTCCCTTTGGAACAGACTAGCACCAGATATCTAAAAGTCCCCCTCTCATCAGTACTTCAAATCAAATCTAAAGGTTTGGCTTATGACTCAGGCCACCTGTAACTGCTCTCCAGAAACACCCTAGTCACTAACCCATCTTAGGGGCCCAGTATATCTCCTGCATTGCTTCCCAAGTTCTAGCTACTAACTAAACAGTTAACATGTTTTAGACTCAATTGAGAAAATGTTATAATGTTGGTTGCTGTAGTGTAGAACCTTGTGCACTGTATTGTGAACCCTTGACTGGCTGATCAAGCCTTGTTTGCTGTCAGTGTGTGTTCTAGGTCTCGCTGCAAGCTTAGATGCTTCACCAATTGTTTATGCATTTGTTTACTTTTAAATGTCCCTAACCCATACTTATGTTTTGATGCTAATGTCTCACTTTTTCTGCTACCACTGTACTCACTGGGTGGGATATTCAAAGGGGTTGCTCATGGTGCAACAGTGTTGTGCCATGCACAACCCACTGATGTCCCCTGGCGCGATATTCAAAAGGGGAAAGGGTGCGGCACAAATCCTGATGCACTGGGGTGCATCAGTAATGTATGTGGTACAAGTGGAGGGGCGTGCCCATGCATACCCCCGCACATCCCGATATTCAGCCCGGGATGTGCGGAGCCCATGCAGGCACAACCCCTACATGCGCCGCACACAGTTGTTTCAAAAAATAAAGGAGCAACAGCCGGCCAGCCACAGGTGAGCTGCCGTATTGCAGGGCACAACATGGCAGCTGCCAGATGTGGGTGGCCACCCAGCTCCGGCGGCACCATCCATCGCGATGGCGCCCCCCATGCTCCATCATGGGCATAGGTGTCAATAGAAACCATCCAATATCCCTGGTGGTCCAGTGGACTACTTGCAGCCCAATTGCAGGCAGAAGTATAAATATAATGATTAAATCCCATCCCCAGTGGTCCAGTGGACTGCTTGCAGCCGATCACGGGCAGAAGTATAGATAAAATTATTAAATTCCATCCCTGGTGGTCCAGCGGTACCCCTCCCACCCTCCACTGGGCCCCACCCCTGGTCAGCAGCAGTGAGCAGCTCCCCACCCACAAGCCACCCAGCTGCCCGCTGACTGACTCGCGTACAGTACAGCCATTCACATATCTGGATTGTATAGTATGATGCGATCTGCCCGCCCATAGGCCCATGCTGTGGACCAATGGGCATACAGCTGCACTCATGCAGTCAGATGGCGGCGACAGGCAGGCTGTGGGTGGGAGCTGCCGCCTGCTGCTGACCGGGGAGGGGTGGCGGGCCTCAGTGGGAGGGTGGGGAGGGGGTACCTCTGGACCACTAGGGATGGGATTTAATCATTTTATCTATACTTCTGCCCATGATTGGGCTGCAAGCAGTCCACTGGACCACCAGGGATGGGATTTAATCATTTTATCTATACTTCTGCCCACGATTTGGCTGCAAGTGGTCCACTGGACCACCAGGGATGGGATTTAATAATTTCATCTATACTTATGCCTGCAATCGGGCTGCAAGTGGTCCACTGGACCACCAAGGATTGAGTTACCTATTTATACATGTACTAATGCCTGCGATCGGGCATTGGGGCACTTTGCCACATTTTGCAGGTGGGGTCGGTCTCTGATGGCTGCAGCCTGGCAGGGCGCCAGGAGCACGTCGCAGGGGATTGGCGCACCTGTATGCAAAGGGGGCCATAATGACATGCAAATGGACCCATTTGTGCCTTGCATGCATTATGCCCCAATTTGCATGTCCACCACTGAATATTATGTTGCTGCACCTAGCACATCGGCACTTGCGCTAGTGCAGCCCCCCGCTCCTCCTTGGTCACTTGCTCTGGCGCACTGTCACTGTGCCGTGATATGCAGGGTTATAGAGCGAGTATTCAATGGTGCTGAGCCATAAAAGCACCATTGAATATCACCTGTCAATGCCCTTGCTCATCCAGGCCGCGCCTGCGCCCAGGCTTGCGCCATAGCCTAGCGCAGTCTGAATATCCCACCCACTGTATTATATATGGCCTCTGTATTATGACTTGTGCTAATTGTTAAAGCCACTGTATGGCCTGGGTCACAACTGAAATGGTCCTGTGGATCAGTTTGTTTACCCAGTTACCAAAAACATAAATAAGTAAAATAAACAAAACATCAGAGTTTGCACTTTGCAGTCCAGTCTGCTCCTCTGCCACTGAACCTCATCTGTCTGCAATACTGTTTATTTTGTTCTTTTGTTTTATTTTTTCAGTTTAAGTTGTCGTCCATCTCTGAGGATGATATAGAACCCCCAGAGAATCTACACCACAAGTCTGCACTCTGAGTCCAGTCTGCTCCTCTACCACCCCACCCCTCCGTCTGCAATACTACTTATTCTGCTGTTGTTGATTTTTTTTTTCAGTTTTAGTACTTTAATACTACAGTAGCACAAGTTTTTCCCATTAGCAAAGCAAATTTCAGAACTGGCCATACTGCCCTGCAAGTTTAATCAGCCCCCACAGTCCGATTATGTGCACAGTCCCCACACTGAACTGCTCACACAGCCTGTCTCTCTCCTGAATGAGCACACAATGTGTTCTCCTACTTACAGCCTCCTGGTCACGTGCTCAACTCACTGCAGTGGCTAATCAGTTGTCAGGTCTGCAAAACTCCCATCTCAGCTACTGACCAGGTCAGCTGCCCCTCCACTGCTCCAGCCTGCTTCCACTCACTGACTAGTTCCTCCTGCTCGGCAGACATGAACACCCCCCCCCCGCCAAGCAAAAGGGAATGGAATCTCAGAGCAAGCAAAAAAAGAAGAAATGTAAGTCGGAAAAAACTGAAAAATCCCACCTACTATTTTGCACAAATATACGCTGAAAATGGCATATATTCAATGTTTCAGCTCAGCAACCTGAATACGGACATATTTGGCTGATTTGTGCTGATCAGTATTCATCTTGCACAGCCCCAGTGAGCACCATAGTGCTGCTGTCACCCCTATTGGATGAGACCATAGTGTTGCTACTGCTGCTGTTGCTGTCACCCCTCAGGGGTGGGGGCTGTAGTGCTGCTGCTGCCACCCCCCGAGGGATGAGAGTCATAGTGCTGCTGATGTCATACCTGAGGGATGGTCAACTCAAGATGCCAAACATGAGGTCAGCTACACGCACACAGATAAATACACACACACACACACACACATTATTTTTAATAACTACAAGGAATGATGCACAATAGTAGACAGCAAAACTGCTAAAATACATGCTAGCTGAGAAAAATTGTTAAGCAAAGCTCACAAAACAAAACAGTGGAAAAAATTGATTTTGACTTTGTAAACACCGAATACAATATCCTTTTTTTCGTTCAGCAAAACAGATGTTGCCCTTTTTCAGTCACAGTAAACCAGTCTCCTTGTCACTCAGGCTGATTTTGGGCAGTGCTTGCTAGAACAGAAAGAAAGATGGTCTCCGACTGACTGGCTCTGAACCCCCCAAAAAGATGGAGCTGCTTCTGGTGGGTTCAGATTGCCAGGTCTCTGCTTCAAAAGGCAACTTCAGGCCCCCCGTCTTTGAAACAGTAGTTCTTAACTTTATTGCAAATGCCCTTCCATGGTAAATCTTGCTTCAGTGCTTTAGTACTCGGGATAATACTTCGGATTGTGAGACAGAATAAGACAAACTTGTCTGTGCTGTGTCTGTCTCATAATTACATAACAAATCCCTTATAATGTTGGTTATTCACCAGTTGTCCAGGCACTTTTTAAATGTTATATTGTTCTTACTATTTACCAGTTCATCTGATAAGTTGTTCAAGAGTCTAACCACCCTTTCTATAAAGTATTTTTTCTGAAGCACATTCTAAAATGCACCGTGTTGATTTGTTAATTGTGTCTTCTTAGGCTTTAAGCATTCTGTGCCCCAGTAAGATTTAGTCCTCTCATTAGTGCTTTGTCTTTATGCATATTATATACCATTAGCAAATCACGGCTTGTTTTTCTATGTTCCAATGTATGAAACCCCTAGTGAGTCCACCTTTTTTTTATTTAAACATTTGGTAACCAGGAATGACACAGTGAACCGAGAATCATTTCCAGGTGTGACCTGGGGGCAGGGAATAAGGGATTTATGCAAAGAATACAGTAATAATACATAATACCAAAAAAATATATACGCAGATAATACATAGTAAACAACAGGTAATTGCAGGACGTTGTACATATAGGCATATTGGAAGCATACACTTGAAAATTATAAAAACATTAGCATACATTCACGGAGGTATCTACAGGATAAAGCAGGTAGGTACAATGGGTGAGCACTTGATAAAATAGAAAACACTTGATTTAGTAGAAAACACTGGTTTTGCAAAATGCAGTGGTAAAGAGCGTGGAGAATTAAGGACTGTTTGCAGTAATGGAATAGTAGGTACTGTAAGTGCTAGGCGAGGAGGAGAGGTGAAAGATGTGCTACCTGTTTGTATGGGACAGGAGCAGGTGGGGGGAGGCAGGTGACTCAATTAGAATTTGATAGAATTGTGTGTCAGTGCATTTCATAGGAGAAGCAACTGAGTGTTCCAGAGAAGGGAGCCTAAAGGTGAAAGCAGATTTGCCAGCTATCAAGGGTGATTTAGGGAGAGAGAAAGAGCAGGAATCCCTCGAGAGTAGGGTGTAGGGAGAGAAGAGTGCATGTGCTATCTTCTAAGTGAGGTAAGGGGGAGCAAGTTAAACCACTATTTGGAAATAAAGGAGATGAGTGTATGAGATGTCAGTGGGACAGTGGAGAGATATTGAGGGTGGAGATGAGAGAGTAATGGTGGGTTCTGAGGGGATACTTGGAGGCAAAGCAGCAAAATGCATTGAAATGAGAGTCAAGCCTAGCAAGTGAGGAGGTGGATGCGGTACAGTATGCTAGGTCTGCATAATCATTAATGGGGTTATCATTTTAGATAGCCATTCATGCCTCACTGGGAGTGGGAGTGATTTTGTGTTATGGTATAAACTGCCTAGCTTAAGGCAAAGTTTTGAGGAGATAGTATTGATATGGTGCAGGAAGTTTAGCTGGGGGTCCAGCCACATACCTATGTATTTATAGGTTGTGACAGTGCTAAGAGGGTTACTGTCCAGAGAGGTGAATGGTGGTGGGGTGTGTGTGTGTGTTCTGGCTAGGCTTTTGTGAGGTTCCAAAGGACAATGAAACAGTTTTTGATGTATCGATTTTGAGTAGGTTTTGCCAGAACGAGGGTTGCATAGAGAGGAAATCCTGTTGTAGGATAGACTGAACCTCGCTTAGATCTGGGCCTAATGTAAAAAGGATGGTATCATCCATGTACATGTGGATGAAGGACCTTGTGCAGACAGAGGGGAGGTCATTAATAAATATGGAAAATAGAATGGGGCTGAAGATTGAGCCTTGGGGGACCCCAGCAAGTGTGGGGAGGGAGGGGGATGTGGTGTTAGCAATCCTGACAGATTGAGACCTGTTTTTTTCAGGTATGATTTAAACCACTGAACGGAGAGAGGGCGAGCCCTGTGACCTCAAATTTATTTAGGAGCAA
Organism: Neoceratodus forsteri; assembly: GCA_016271365.2. NCBI lineage: Eukaryota > Metazoa > Chordata > Ceratodontiformes > Ceratodontidae > Neoceratodus > Neoceratodus forsteri. The sequence goes on from CM057458.1 coordinate 565,460,275, forward strand.
AGGATGAAAGACTGAGTCAAACGCCTTAGCCAGGTCAACAAAGACTGTGGTGGTGAGATGGCCTTGATCTGCTGCTGAGTGGATGTGATCTGTGACACGGAGAAGGAAGGATATAGTGGAATGGTGCTTTCTGAAGCCAGATTGGTATGGGAGAGGAAGTTGGAGGTGGAGAGGAAATCAGTCAGCTTGGATTATACTATTGTTTCCTGCAGTTTGGATAAGGAAGGGAGGAGGGAAATTGGCTGATAGTTGTGGGGTATTGAAGGATCACTGCCCTTGTGGAGATGGATGATGCAGGCCAATTTCCAGGCATTAGGGACCATGCCAGAGGAGAAAGATTGGTTTAATAGGAGGGTGAGTGGACAGGAAATGGCCATGGCTGATATGATTGATTATTTGATTGATTGATTGATTAAATTAAAAGTTTATTTTTTCACAGGAAATTCATTTGTTAGGACAAAGTCCCGTTTACAACAAAGTCCTGCATGTAGATTCTAATACAATTACCAATTAACAATTGACATTTAACATAACTAATACAAACAAACATAATCACACTCTACATACATACATTATTTAAAACACATACATAAAAAATACAAACTAATAAACAATTCATTTTTAAATTTAAAAAAATCTAAATTTGTTTTCTGTGATTCAGTCAAACCATTCCAACTTAATGCTACTCTATTCTGGAGCATACTATCCCTAGTCTATTAAAGCTTTATACATTGGGATATTGCTTAATGGATTCCTAGTCTTTATATATGATTCGTTATTTATCTTTCTTTTAATTGCTTATACAAAGGATGGTTATACTTTTGTGAATTATCTTATGACATATAGTAAGCCAGAGATAGTTTCTTTTGCTTCAGGTTGAAGCCAATTTAACTTATTATAAATTATACAATGATGCCCATTTTTAATACTTCCAGAAGCAAATTTACCTATCCTATAATATATTTGATTAATCAAATTTAATGCAGTTTTAGTTGAATTCATGTAAATTATAGAACCGTACTCCAATATGGGTAACAGCATCTGTTTTGCCAATCGCTCCTTTGCCACCAAAGGTAAAGCTCCCGCAACTCTTCTAAGTGCCCCTAATCTTTTATTCACTTTCTTTACCTGAACTGATATATGATTTACATATGTCATTCTAACATCTACTTGAAACCCTAAGTATCTGTATGTTAATACATTTTCAATCTTTGTACCATCTTGTAAATGTAATTGTGGTTTGGGCTCTTTTCTCTATATGAACCAATCGAAAACAACATAGTTTGTGTTTTTTAGCATTCAAAGAAGACCAGATTTACTGAACCATTTTGCATTTGTAACAAATCACTTTGAAGCGAATCCATCATACCTGTGAGACTGTCAGCAGATGCCACTAAAACAGTGTCGTCTGTACACAGTCTCACCTCACTTGTTTAATTTCATGAATCAATTATTAACATAAATTATTAACAGTCCCCATGTCGAACGTCCTAGGGCAGATCCTCTGCTACTGTGCCTCTAAAATGGCTCAACACCTCTCACTCTCTCCCAGACCCACAGCATCACACTTTTCAAAACAGGCCTTCTAACACACCTCCTTGAGAAACTCTAAATGTGAATGCCAATTAGGCCTGCTCTCTCCTCCTTCATCCCCATAACAGACTCCAGGGACTTCCCTGGTCCCTCGTTCCACCCTCTGCATTTTAGCTCTGTCTTGGGCCACATGTATGCCTTCCATAAGCTTTTAAAATGCCTCTCAAGTGCCATGTCAATTCTGTAACCTGAAAAAATCAAAGTGTAAAAAAAAAAAAAATTGTGTTTCTTTTAATGCTTTATATTGTCTTGTGTCTCTCCACCCCCTGTAACCACTGTGGAGCAATTGTATAAAAAACTGTCTGTACTGAAACCTGTATATAATTGCTCATTCTGTCTGTCTTCCTTGTACTTTGGTTCTCCCTCCACCCCCTGTAAATGAAGTGGAGCCTTTGCAAAAGAGTCTATGACTCAAAGGATTGTAATTCCGATTATACAGTAAAATAAACAAAAAATTAAAATAAATAATAATGGGCCCAAAATAGAGCCCTGGGGAACACCTTTCTCTAGTTTCCCAGGGGCCGGCATCATTATGCCACATTGAACACATTGATATCTATTTGTCAAATATGACTCAAGCCATTTTAATATTTGGCCCTTAATCCCTATGGCCCTTAACCTAGTCAAAAGCAAATCATATTGAACTAGATCAAAGCCTATTGAGATCCACAAACACTGCCCCTGTGTACTCTCTCTCCTTGGTTTATAGATGTAACAACCAGGTCATTAAATTCCAACAGGGCAGTGTTTGTGGATCTCCCCTTTCTAAAACCATGTTGTTCATCTACTATTACAGTATTTGTATCTAATTAATTATTTACCTGTTCATAGACTTTACGTTCCAAGATTTTAGATAAAATTGGAAAAAGGGCTATTGGCCTATAATTTGAAGGAATAGTTTGATCCCCAGACTTATAAATGGGAATAATGTTCCCCATCTTCCAAATTTCAGGAACAGTAGGAGTACTCAAACTCCAATTGAACAAATAGGTCACAATAGGGGCTATTACATGTGCTCCCAATTTTAAATATTGGGCCTCAGTCCCATCAATACCTCCTGATTTACTTTTATTTAAATTTTTTAGCTCTTTCAGTATATCCCTCTCTTTTAAAATTTCAAACTTAAATATTCCTGCATGGGCTACCAGCGTGTCTGATACAGTAGAGAAATCCATTCCATTCACATTCAAATCTGGCAACTTTAAATCCAGTAATTCCAAAAAATATATATTAAAAATATTCACTATAACCTTTGTATCAGTCACTAGTTTTCCATCTTGTACCAAAGTAGGACTTATGGAGTCTTTATTTGGGAATTTCAGCTCTGTTGTAAGCTTCCAAAACTGCTTGGAGTCAGAGGAATTATTTATTTTATTCTGATAATATTTATTCTTTATGTTTTTAATTATATTTTTATACTTATTCCTCCAAAACCTGAAAGTATTCCAATCTGCTTCTTTCTTTGTTTTTCTCGCCTTTTTCCATATCCTATCTCTAATCCTTAAATATTTTTTTATCTTATTGGTGATCCATGGGGCTTCTTTATTCCTTTTAATTTTTCTTATTAATGGGGGCATGGTACTGTATTACATTCAAAAACATGTCATTAAACTCTTGAATAGCCAGTTCTATGTCTGGTATCAAATAAACTCTATCCCAATGGATTTGCCCGAGATGATTTACAAAGGATTGCTCATTAAACCCTTAAAAATCTCTGCTCCAATAAATAGTTGATTGTTGAGTAATGTACCGTTGTAACTCAATAGTACAAGTAATAGGATTATGATCCCCCAAATTTAAAGGTAATACTTCCTAGGTTTTTACTATGTCCTGGGATGCAAAAAATAAATCTAAAAAAGAACTGTAAGTTTCATTTTTTGTATTTCTTGTAGATTTTTGTATTATTTGGTGCAAATCCAGAATTGAAAAACTAGTCTCCAGTTTCCTCCCTCTAGTCTGAAACCAATCTGCATTAAAGTCCCCTGTTAAAACTACTTGTTTGTCCTATATTTTTTCTAAAATTAACTCTGCTAGTACATCAAATGATTTACTTTTTGTTTTAGGGGGTGCATAAAACACTCCTACCACTAATTTTATTGCAATTAATTCAATAATAAGACAGTCAATTCCTTCCTTGTTCATACTTAATACTTTATAGGGGCCAAGAGTATTCTTAATAAACAACACCCCCCTCCCCTTTTACCTCTATCTGCACGTTCTATAGAAAATCCTGACAGCTGAATTTCTTTCTGCATTATACCTGTATGTAACCATGTTTCTGATACTGCTAATAAATCATACTCAGTTTTAGTTGCCCATACCCTATACTCATCCATTTTATGGACTATGATTCTAACGTTCTCATGAACCATCGGAAGCTGCTTAATTTTTTTATAATTAGGGCCCAGATTTAACTCAATATCCCCACTTTGAATTAACAGCATTAAACATAACATATTTGTACTTCCTGTTACTTTTTACCCACAAAAATCATGCTTAACACAAGAACTCTTTTGATAATATCGGGATTCATTTGTAAAGCGATTCCTTCTCCGAACGAATCCATCTTCACAATTAAATCGAACATTTCCCATAAAATACATACCTGATAACTTCATCATATCACCTCTAACTTCTTTATCTTCAAAGGTACTCATGATTATTAATCCCCATACAAAACCAACCCCCAAACATATATACAAAACACAACCCCATAATAAAGCTTCTTGCCAAACAAGTTAAAACAATTTCTCTACTGTGGGCGCCGCCCACTCACGTTGCTTGGTACACCAGCTCGGCCATGATTGGCGAGGCTTATTAGCGATGGAGCCTCCTAGTTCACTCAATCACTGACCCCCTCATGCAGAATGACAGAGTTTCAGGTGCAGTTCATTCAAACCCAGAGTAAAAGCAGGCACTCAGTTAGCAGTAGTAGTAAAAAGTATAGCTTGTAACAGGCATTTAATTCAAGCAAAGCAGTTCTCCCAAAGAATGTCCCAACTGGATGTTATACTGGCATTTTATGCAGCTCTCACCTGCCACCTTTTTGTTGGTCTCATACCGTCACTGGGCACCTTCGGGGGGGAGGATCGGCGCGAGGCTTTTTAGTGCTGGAGCCCCTAGTTCATTCAACCACTGACCTCCTCATGCAGAGTGACAGAGTTTCAGGTGCAGTTCATTCAAACCCAGAGTAAAAGCAGGCATTCAATTAGCAGCAGTATTAAAAAGTACAGCTTGTAACAGGCATTTAATTCATATGCACAGGAGACTTGAATATATGTCATCAGGGCTTGATTTTGAGGGATTTAGGGATTGAAGAGCCTTCAATACATCTTAAGTAGTTATGGGAGCAAACAGGAATGCGTTATGAGGTGGGTTTTGTGGGGGGGGTTAATGCCTGGGGAAGGGGAGGTTTGGTCAGGGAGAGCACAGCTGGTGAAGAATTTATTTAGGGCTTCAACAATTTGGACTGGGTCAAATATAGCAGGCCATTATGCTTGAAAATGGGGGTATTTGTTTGAGAGAGGGGGTTCAATGAGGAAGTGGGCTAAATTCCAGAAAGAGGAGGGGTGCATGTATGGAGATGCGACCTGAACTAATCAGCTTTGATGTACCTTATGGCCTTTGTGAATGCATTCCTGATGGTGTTGTAGACTTGTCTGGATTGCAGGGTCTGGGATGATTTGAAGGGGGATTAGGCCATGTCACGAGTTTTGCAGAGGGCAATAACAGGGGCAGAAACCTTGGGGTGGTGGAATTTTTTGACTCTCGCTTTTATTAACGGGGTGTGAGAGTCCCAGATATGCTTGAAGATAAGAAGGAAATGGGACAGGACTGTATCGATGTCTGGGGCAGAGTAGACTCGATCCCAGTTAGTGTGCTGCAAGTCAGAGAGGAGAAAGAATAGGTCAAGCGAATTTTGAGGGTGAATTGTAATGTATTTTGGGGCAGACAAAGGCAGTTGGGTCTTACAGGTAGAATAAGTGATGCTGTGGTCACTTAAAGCTGCATCTAGGACTCCAGCTGCAGATATTCTGTGGAGATGGGAAGAGAGGATCCAGTCAATAAGGGAGTTGATTTGAGGATCGAGTGTTATAGTGGGTGGGCTTAGTATTTAACTGTGTGAAGTTGTAGGATTCCATTTTGGAGGTGGAAGACTTGGAGGTAGGGGAGAGCCAGCCTAGGTTGTAGTCACCCAGAAGCAGTAGCTCACCATAATTTGCAAGGGGCAGTAGGGTAGAGATGCATGCTGTGAGTGCATCCTGGGCAAGCTGTAAAGAGGCTTAGACCACTTCGATGAAGATAGGGAGAGTAAAGGGCAGAGTGATTTGGGTGAAGATGTTTTTGTGAGCCGTGGCAGAATCATTTTTGATTATTGAGCTGGAGAGGGGTTGCCAAATAAGCATTGCAACTTCTACCCCTCTTTTCCCTCAGTCTTGCCGGATGATTGAGTAGTCAGGGAACACCAGGTATGAGTCATTAGTCTTAGCCGATAACCATATTTCAGTGAGGCAGAAGATGTCCTCATAGCTTTTAGTTTCTAAGCCCTTTATCAATTTTAGCTCTGCAGTTCTTTGCCTTTTAGATTGCTTTCTTTATTTGGGCTCCCCATTACCCACACCATTAAGATCATCAGAGCTGGTTACCCCTTCCCCTGGGCTGAGATACAAATGAAGTTCCAATGAGGCACACTGATAAGTCCTGAGCAGGTCAAAACTTGTGTCTGTGTCTTCTGCTTTGTAGCTGGTAGTGCAACAGAATGGTATTCCAAACAGCTTGGGTTCAAATACCAGCTATCGTAAGGCACCTTTTTCTTTCTTCCTCTCTTCTGATTGTTTGAGTTCCAAATATACTGTATACACACTGCATCCTTGTGAATAAAAATGCTTTCAACCTTTGATGATTGTGAGAGAGGCCATTTGGCTGCCCCCACTACTGTTTAAAGGGAAAGTCCACTCAACCTATTATCTGTATACCACTGTAATTTGTAGGCATAAACAATGATTTCCTCTCTTGAATCCCCCCAATTTCATCATAATTTAAATATAAATGAAATAGCTTCACTCTGTCTTGCCCTGGTGTGAAAACCTGTGTGTCTCCATTACAAAGGTCATGACTTCACTCATGCAAGGCATCATGGGAGTTGATGCACACCTGCTCAAGCAAACAGAAGTTATACTCTCAGTTAATTCTGTTAAATGCCTTGTGAAGTCTTTGTATTCTCTAAAAACATTTTTTTCTAACTCAGATACACTTTGAACTATAGAAAATAGCAGGGCACTTACAATACCTTGAAAAGTTTCATGGCCAGCATAAAACAAAAACTTAGGGACTACAAAGGACAGCAACAGCAATGACTAAAAAAGTGTAACTACTGTAGACTTTAGCACTAAAATTTCACAAAATTCCAGGATTCCTTACATGAGTCAGGTCATGACCTTTGCAATGGAGTCAAGCAGGTTTTTACTCCAGACTTACTGTAAGTATCTTCATTTACATTTAAATCCTGATGCAGTTAGGAGCCTGCAATAGAGGCAATCATTGTTCATGGCTACAAACGACACAGGTAATAGAATAAAAGGCTGAGGGGGACATTCCCTTTAAAGCAGAACCAGCAAAATTATTTTTATGATATGCATGTATTTCACATGATGCTTTGCACTGGGGTTTGTGTAACTTTGTAGTTCTTGTCAAAAAGCTAATCCTGGAATTCCAGGTGTCAGCTGTAGTCAAGAGCTGTTTTTACCACCTTAGGAATATCATCATGTGTGTACCCTTCTAGAGCCATGGGATCTGAAAATTCTTGTGCCCGCATTTATCTCCTCACACCGTTAAGTACTGTTATGTTCTATAATAAGCCTATTTTATGGCCATAAGTCATAGAGCCCATGTTAACAGCTCAGGATTGGTGCAGCCAAAAAAACAGCTAAACTGTAAACAAACACAGATAACAGGGCACAGTTTGGGGGACAAATTAAAGCTGAATTAAACACAAATATTTTGGAGCCAGCAGCACATTACCCTATTCTCTGGCCAGATTTGATGCCTGCAGCTCATACAGAATGCTGCTGCTCACCTTCAGAGCTCCCTAAGAAGGTCAGTTTATGCCATCTGCATGATGTGGGCTGGCTGCTAATAAGTCAGAGAACTGACTAAAAGTGGATTATAGTGTATAGTGGGCCTTTGTTCAGCATGGATTACCATCCTTGCTAAAATGTTGTTGTACCACAGTTCAAAGGTCATTGAATGCCCTTGCACCCATCTGTGGTACAGCAATACATCAGTTAATCAGAAATCCATGGGTCACCAGCACTTAGAACTGCCAAGCGCACAGTGTTTTTTTTACTTTTTGTAAAGTGTAACTGCTGAGTCATTGGGTGTGGGAGAGGAAGATGACAAACCACAAACTTGCCACAGAAAATACACAGTTAAGTTCTATGTTAACTTTTTTATCTTGCTGTTTTAATATATGACTGCTTGTTAAACAGTCACTTCAGCACAACTCTTGAGATTGATCTCCTTTCACTTTTATGACTCACTCAGGTCTCCCTAACTATTCTGTATATATTGAAGAGTTCTGCCTACATCTACAAGCTCCTGACCACCCCCCACCCACCTCCAAGCCAGTTAGATCCCTTTGCTCATGGAAACAGGGGCTTCTTTTTGTCCCCAAACCAAGGTTTAAGTCAATGGGGATTAAGGCATTTTTGGTTGGAACCCCAAACCGGCACAATTCTGTCTTGTTGTCAATTCAGAGAAATACAATCTTGAACCACCTTAAAAGTAGTGGTTTGGAGGTGGCTCTTTAACTCCACCTTCCAGTCCCCCGGATATACTATGGTATCCCTAAACTCAGTTTCTTGAGACTTGGGATACCAACCCCACTGACATGAAATGCATTGTGCTGAAACAGGCGGATGCCCAAAAATACTATTTTGGGCATCTGATTTTAAATTACACTCAGCAAATAGGGAGGCTGTGCCCCCCAACCCCCCCCACACTGCCGTAACTAAAATATCTAACTCCAAGGAGGAGCCAACCTCGGAGTTAGAAAAAAAAAACAGTTACGGGGGTGCAACAGTGCAAAAAGTTGGAGGACACAAGGTGGGATAGAACCCATGCCTTCCTGAGCATGCTGGCCGAGCTGCTAGTGCCTTACCCCTCAACATCACTGAGGCAGATCAGCCAGCCTTCCAATTCCTCCACCATTTCACTGCCATGTACAGGGGCAAGGTATCAAGCCATCACATCTGCTACCTTACCCCTGTAATTTACGTTGGGTTTCCTCACTGTCAGGCTGCTCACTGCCTGGCTACTGAACTTGTCTGGCAATATTGCCTGGCAAGTCAGTGTTGGGACAGTGAGCCTCGGCAGAACGTAAGGGTACCATCCCCCCATCACTTGATTCCATTTTATATTTATTTCTGCCAGTTAAAATGTTGATTAACTGTTAGGATCTTAGGACTGTATCATTATGTTTTACTTGTACCTGTATATATATATGTAGGGATATAGGGAGATATGCACTACCTGATTACAGCCCGATAGGCCATGATATGCACTAACCACACTTCTCCATTGATCTTCATGAAGACTTCTTCCCTCCTCTGCAGACAAAAAGGACACAAAACTTGTCCACAACACCAAAAAAGACAGATTGTTCTTCTCAGACACAGAGAAATGCAACTCTTTAGGCTAAATTATTTTAAAGTGATTTTCCAGTTTCCAGCAAACATAAATTGCAGTTGGCATCAGCATGACTCAAGTCTCATAACACTGAAAGCATTTTTACACATTTTTGGACATTCTGATCTTTATGACTACTGACAAGATATGTGAATGTAAACATGCTCTTTTCCCCATATATTTAACCCATTCCTCCTATTTTCTGGTTAGGAATATGGGGGTCAGTTTGGACTGCAAATTGACACTAGAACATCAGGTGTCAGCTGCAGTCCTCAGTGGCCCTTTCCATCTGTGTACTATTGCTCAGATCAAACCTTATCTTGTGCCTGTGGACATGGTGACAGCAATGAATGCTTTTGTCACATCAAGACTGGACTACTGTGGGGGACATGGCCTGGCCAAGCAAGATGGTAGAAGGATTCAAGCTGAGCTCCTCATGGGCACGGTAATAAAATGGTAAAAATCCAGAATTTATCACTACTGCAGTGTTAAAAGGTAACTACGGGCAGGCACTACCTATTACTATGCAAAGATCACAGAAAAAAAACAATCTACTTTGTAATTCCAGCCTTCTGCAGACCTTCAAAAAGTGACTGCATCTCAAGATACTTACAAGAGGGGACAGGCTATGGCAGCAGCAGGAGCTGTCGCAGCGGGCAGCCCTGCTCAAAATGATCCACTCTCAGCTTTACTGGAGAAGGTAAAAAACCTTCAGGCAGAAATGTAAGCTGGTTTTGCCAATGTTATAGCTCAGATTATACATCAAAACATAGTGACAGGACTCACAGAGACCAGAAATACCCATGCCAAATGAATCAAGGAAGCAAAGAAGCGGATAGGAGAGCTTAAGGAATCAGTGACTGAGTTTGCTCAAGACCGAAAAGTATTGCAGCATCAGGTTGAATCTCTCCTGGAAAAAGCTGGTGACCTGAAGAACTAATCTAGGAGATCAAACCTACATGTTGTGGGGCTGACCAGAGAGCATCAGAGGTAATAATCCAGAGGGATTCATCCAGAAGTTGCTCACAGAGCAGCTGGGCATGCCAGAGGAGGCAGTGACATATGAAATTGAAAGGGCGCACAGAACTGGGCCAAGGCCCAAACCGGGAGATAGACACAGACATTTTCTAATTAAATACTTGAGATAACAGAACAAAGAGAAAGTTCTAAGGGCTGCAAAATCATATGGTCCTATAAAAGTGAATGAGAGGTTCAAACAAATAAGAGGGATAGTTACAGTGTGTACATGCAGACTTTGGAACTCACTGACACAAAAACTGGTCAATATTAAAGATCCTTGACTCTTCAAACTAGAAACTGACAAATGGTTATTTGACTTGTAGTTAATCTACCCACTAGCAGTGGGAGGTAGCCTTGATGTGCCTTGTGCCTTCTTCTACCTGTACAACATGAGAAACATGAGACAGATTGGTATTGGTGTTTCAAGACTTCAGCAGGAACCTGCAGATTAAAAGGCAACAGTTTACTGGTATCAAGTCCACTCTGCACACGAGAGGCTGGTAGGTCATACACCTGTACCTGTTGAAGTTCCGAATCACAAAGCCAGGGCAACCACCTAGGATTTTCCTGTCAACTCGGGATGCAGAGAAGTATGTGAATGTGGAAAATGAAAAAGCAGTGAGCCGACCTGGGTCCAGAAGGAATGCACCAACTACTTGAGGCAAATGTTGTTCAAACTTTCATTTTAACTTTTTGACAGCAATGGAGAAGGAACCAATGTGCTTTTTCCCTTGTCTGGATGCATCTCTCCCATTACCCTGCACAATGATCTAGTCAGCAGCTAGTTCACATTCATCCAAGTCAGAAAGTGCTTTCTCTTTTTCCCGCTGGTACAGTACTGTGCAAAATTTCTCTTTTCTTGCTGGTACTGTGTAAAAATGCTGGGATGTCAGACCCTAAGGCTCGTAAAGCCTATTACTATGAAAAGCAGTGATTACTAGACCACAGTTCTGCCCAAGGCTCCTATGGCCTGCGACCAACTGGAAGGGTGATGAAGGGTCCATATGGTTTGCCCCGATCCCTAAAATGCAGTTTTGTTTCATCATGGGGGCAAATTTGTTGGGGAGAGGTGACCATAATGGCAGTAAGCAAGGCAGTACATCCAAAGATAACATAAAGGAATAAAAGCCTTGAGTTGGGTCCTGGTCTGTTAAGAAAAATGCTATAATTAAGGTAGAAATTCTCCACAGTATAGGATCCAAATGGTGCATTGTTATATTACATTTGTTTTACATTTTTTTAAAGAAGGAAAAAAGGGGGCACTACTAATAGCTATGGTTTCAAGTGAGCTGCAAGCAGGGTGGGAAGCAATCAATTTCAAGCAAAGCAGTCAACTTCACTGTCAGTTCAAAGTGTTGGAGGCCAGCCTTGTAAATTTCAGTCTGCATATGTAGGCCAACCTCATGATGCAAAGATTGAATCAAAATGGTGGTAGGGATCATGTTACTGGTACAGTAATGTAAAATGGAAGTCAATGAGTGTCCACTCCTCAAAATTGGAGAGCCACTTATGAAATGGCCTGTCGGGTGGGTTCTCTACATGTATTTCTTATAATTGTGGTAGCAGGGGGGAATTGATCCATCAGGGCGGGCTGGGTGTGTGTGTGTGTGTGTGTGTGCGTGTGTGTGTGTGTGTCAAAGTGGGGTATGCTAGGGTCTGGGTGATTTTGATTTTTCACCACTTCGAAATTAGCTCAGAAAATGGAGTCTAATTGCTATGATGCCTTAAGGGTTTCAGTCCTGTGGAGTCTTTTGGCAAGAGGAGTGGAGGTAAGAAGGATTCATCTGAAACAAAAGCTGTGACAAGGCAAAGTGTGGCAGTGTTTGGAAGGAGGTGGGTGAATGATCCAGAACTCTCCTTTACTGTTAGGTTTTCGGTAACTTGAGGGCAAGGGATATTACTGTTGAGGTTGGTGGGGACATGTAGATTGACAAGGTATGAAAGGGGCTCTTGGGGTAGAGAGCTGTCAGTATAAAAGCTAATGGGTAAGTATTAAGTTAAGTATGTGTGATGGAGGTAGGTAGGGTGAATACATTTGAAGCAGCTGTGATAAGTTCCAGCACCTTGGCTTCTCTGGGGTGGGTGCCAATGAAGTTAAAAATGTCTTATACCATTTTATATTTCTTGTTAATTAAGTTAATTAGGGTGCCCACGCATCAAAACCCATTATTTAGAGCAGGGATGTGGGATCTAGCAGCAGTTAGTTTGATCCTGGGGGGGGAAGGGGACTGTTACTATTACTTTACTTAATGGGGCTTCCTAGTATAAGGTAGGGAGAGGAGAGGTGGGGGAATGTTTACAGAGGGGTGTTAAAGAGTATGCGTTTCATAGTGTTTACATGGTAAAGTTATGCAATTTCATGATTGGATCATGTTTCAGGGTTTATTTGCCATGTTTCAGAGGGTCTTGGTAGGGAGGGGGGTTGGGGTTGTTAAATTTAAATTCATAAAAAAAGAAGGCAAAGCATTAACACAAGTACATATGTGCTGTTCACACAAAGATAATTGCAGATCCTAGTCAGGTGAAAAGGACTGCACAGAAATGTTTGATTCATAACCAAAATGTATGACAGTCTTAATGTTACAAGCTGGAACATTAATGGGCTTAAACATATGGTTAAAAGAAAAAGAAATGGCCAGAGCCAATTGGGCTGCAGGTGATGAATTTGGGGTAAAAAGCTTGACCGTTAGCAAAGTTGTAAGCCTCCGTTTGCAAAATGTAAAGTTGGCTCATAAAGTTGTTGTGTATTAATATTTCTACACCACATTGTCAACATACCGTTGTTATATGACCCTGCATCAAGAAGAAGGGCAGAGAATATTTTCATCTCTTGGCCTAAAGGTGATACAGGCACTTGAACTTCTTCAGTTGCTTCCTATTCTGCCATTCCCCTGTACCCATCTCGTACCAGCTCTAGTTCACAGTCCATAGGAGAAGTGCCCCTAGCCAGGGGGTAATAAAAAGGAAATATGAGCCATGGGGATGGAAGCTTTGGACACACAATTGACTACAATAAAGTAAAACACACAGGATTAGGCAACTGAGCCGTGAAAATGGTCTTCACACAGAGGCGGTAAACTGCATTCCTTACTGTTCTACTCTTTACACATATTTAGGCATTGCCAAAAAATGATTTCATTGCCATTATGAAGCAGAAAATGTTTTATGCCAATATAGCTGCACCATGCCAGAGTGAGAGAGCAGCCAATACATAAACTTGAGTCCAAACATAGCTTATATTCCTATTTAAAAATTGGATAAGCTCTCAACTCTGTCATAAGGTTTACCCCTTACATAACGAGCATCTCCCTAACAGCCCCCTCCTCCCGCCATCCAAACCCATCAAACAGCACATCACCGAGTATGATAACATTTACAGCATTACAGTTAGAAACAATATGATGAGCCAAGCAATTCTGGGAGAATAAAACATACCCTCATCAGCAATAACTGTAAACAGGAGACCAACTAAAAGAAATGAAATATAATAATACAGGTAGTAAGGGAAACCTCCCTGAAACATGAAAAACTCAGGGATGGAGGAGGTAACTACAAACTACTACCGTAAATGCCATTGCCCCCCAAGACCCAACCAGAACAGTTGGTAGGGGCTGCACTAATGTCAGCATCCACCATGTGGGAGTCACCATTACATTACAATCATGGTAGAGAAAGAAAAGAGTAAAACCCAAATGTGCTCCCAAAAATACAAGCAAAACCAAAGTGATCCCACGAAGGCAGAGATAAAATAATGGCAAGGCAATGACATCTAAACATTTAAGCCCTCACACATGGCTCACACCCCTCCCCCTAAACAGTGATAATACATGAAAACAGTTACTTTCTTGGTAGAAAAGAGTTAGTAAAATACTGTATGAGTAGTCCACAGAAATCCACAGCTCATCAAGTATTGTCACTGCCTTCAGGGTCTTCCAGTTAGAGATGCAGCAAAGTTTTAATCCACCAGTAAAACATGGGCAAAGTGGACCACTCCGCATCCACAAGGGACTATGTGAATTCCCCCCCCCCCCGAGATGCGGGTACTACTGAGTTGCAGTTAGACAAGGTGAAGTCATTAAGAAACAAACAGCCCAGAGCCCACTGATCAGTGATCACATGGCTGACTGTCTCTGCAGGTCACATGATTCAGAGAGGGCAGTTCAATAGGCACTGGCAGGAAGTCAGTGTTTTACTTATGCAGTAATGACTGAGCTGGTGGTCATTTCCTGGGGATTAACAACCATGTGGGGGCTGGGTTGCCCGAAACGACTGCCAGCTCGGTTGTTATTGTAATTATAGGCTAATCCAGCTGCACCAATTTTAAATATATAAAACAAAAATTGTTTATCAACTTTGATTGTGCCATTTGTCTTTGTGGTGCGGTCACGTGACTTGTCAGTAGCTGTGGTTTGGTTATGTATAGTGACAGTACATGCATCCGCTGTGCTGACGTTAATTAGTGTGACCCCGTGGATTTGATGAGGTCCCTATTAATTCTATCTTATTTTCTGTTATAGTAGCAAATGGAGCTGCAAAGATAGTGATCAAGAGTAAAATAAAATTTAAATGTCAGCTTAACAGTTAAAGTCAGCAGTAACCTAAAATGCAGTTCTTGTATTTCACTCGGGTTTCCAACTGCTGACAGGAACAGCAGTTGGAAACCCTATCGAAATACAAGAGCTGTGCTTTTTATGTCACTGTTGCCTTTAACTGTTAAGCTGACATTTAAATTTCATTTTACACATGATTGCTATATTTGGCTCTATTTGCTTCTCTGTCACCGCATATGTGGAGAGTTATTGTAGCTCATTTATTTTCACCGCGTAAGTGGGGAATCATGCTCTGTGGCTATTCCCAGCTTTGCTCCTCACTCTGCCTTCATGTGAAATGGCTCCCCATGCTACTGAAACATCTGGATCAGTCATTACCTGGCCATTAATGACCAATCCAGTAACCAATCAGAGTGTGAAGGAGCCTCATTAATATTTTATCAGCCTTATAATTTCACTTTCTCTAGTGGAAAAGTTTGCTGTCCAGGCAGTTCTGCAGTGTGCAGTCTGACTTTCTTCTGTTTGTTTTGGAACTCACAAAAAAGCTATAGTTCTTTTTTGTGTGTTAAATGTTTGTGTATTTAGTTATTGTAGTCCTTTAGGAAAGTTTTATTTAATTAGAAATGCATTTATTTTTGTTAAAAAAAAAATTTGTGCACTTATTTTTAGGTACTGTACTTTATTTTACTAGTACTTGTAATAGTGTTTTTTTGTGTTTATTTACTTTCTTGATGGAGTGTGGATGTGGTGGGCCAATTGATGGCCGTCATGGGCCACTCAGGAATGCAGGGTAGCCACCTCATTAGATTAAATTGGTAGGCTTTTGGCCCCCCCCCCCTAGCCACAGTGAGCCCGGCAGCTGTGGTTGTCATCCAGGAGCAGGAACAGGTGGAGCAGCAGCCCCTGCAGGATCAGCAGGAGGAGCTGCAGCAAAAGCAGAAGGAACCACAGCATGTTGTTGGCCCTCAACCACTGGCAGCACAGCAGCAAGTGTGTCCTGGTGCCCCCTCACCGCCTGTACCAGGCCCTGCCCACGACTCCCCTATGTGGGCCTTTTTTTCTTCCTTCCCTAGCAACTCCAGTGTGGTGCATTGCAATCTTTGTAATGTGGTAGTCTGCCGGGGGCCCAAGGACAGCCACCTGGGCACAGGTGGTCAGTGCACCCATCTTCTACCTGTTCACCTCTATGCCCAGTGGGAAGCAAGGCTGCAGGAGGTAGCAGTAATGTGATATTGTCAAATTCAAATGTTCTTTTTTTTTGGGGGGGGGGCATTATTTAAAAAAAGGTAAAAAAAAGGTTCATTAATGTTTTGGTCATCTTTACAGATCTTCAGCATATCATCAGAACTGAAAAACAATTTAACTGTTGTGATTTGTGAAGAACGTGATTTGTCTTGTGATGAGTGACTGGTTGACATGACTAATGAACTGTACTCAAATACCTACGGAAGTACTTCCCTGACCTGTACCACCCCAAACACCCTGACTTGAAAACACATATCAATGAGTACAATGGTCCCCCAGCCGAATCCTCCTCCTTCACCAGCCGCCGCCGAATCTCCTAGCATAGGTTATCCTCTTGCTCTGCACGGGGAAGCTCCTTGGAGCTCCAATTGGACAAAAGCAGTGAAACTCCAGCTGCGATTGGTGGACAAGATTATGGCTTCCAATTTCATTGGCTGGTGCTTGTTCTCGTCAAATCAGCTAGCTTGGACTTGGGACACAGGCGCTGAAAGGTTTTAAGCAAGAATTTTCTCCTGCCCTCCCTCCCTGCCCACCCCGCCACTTATTATATAGGCTTCCTCCCCAGCCTGATTGGTGCTGCTCTCTCATTGGCTCTCCAGTTAACATATGAAGAAAGAGTGTTTCCCTTCTTAAAAAGGCACACTGCTTCTGATTTTAAGCACTCCTTATTAAAACTTAACAGACATTCAAACCAGTGATAAGAAGAGCAGGCAGTCAAATCATTTGTGCACGCTCTCCAATAGTGACACATATTAATCAGATCCTAAAATCCTCTACTTAAACAAGATATGGAACCTGATATTTAAAGACTCCCCATAAACCATGTTACTTGACCTGGAAGCCGTAGGGCTACAAGTTGACATAATCTCTTTCTACATATCTCGGATTTCATAGCTTATAGTCCCAAAAATGGTGCCCCAAATCCTTATCTTGCTGGGCCTACTATGTTCCTTTGGCTACTGCCCTGTTCAGCACCTAGATAGTCATACTGGTGTCCATGTCAAGGTAGCAACATCTCTAACCCCTTGTCCAGCAGGCTTCTTTGACCACTACCAGTATTACTTTACTGTGGTACTTCCAAAAGTAGTCAAGCAACAAATTCCATGCCCTGTGGTCCTAGTGAGTTCCAGAAAGTATCCCGCTACACAGGATAGCATATCGGTTGTCCCAAGTAGCACTGGACCTTTATTATACGTGAGATGCAATAATCAATGGCTGGTATCTTTTATCCTTACACACCCACTCTCGCTCTCTTTACGGGCTCTCCTGTACCTTCATACTTGCCCACTGTCAGTCAGAACTTCATCTTTACCACTCACTGAACCTGGCTGCTACAAAAGAGATAAACGTCATTTAACAAGACTACTCTTGGAAGCCATCAAAAAGCTTCTTTTACTACTGCTTATTTGTGCAGGTAATGTTGAGCTCAACCCTGAACCCCTTCTCCCAATTTCAACCCCCTCTCAACTTGGCCAGCTGAATGGAATGGAATTGAATGAGCCTAATCCATATCAATGCCTGCAGTTTACTCAGGAAATCTGATACTATTCAAACTTGGATAAATCACACCTGCCCAGATGTGCTGGTGATCACTGAAACATGGCTTAAACCTGCGACACCGGATCATGAAATTTAACATTCCTTTATATAACATCTTTAGAACAGACAGACCCATGAGAGCTGGGGGTGTAGCAATATACATTTGGGACAAATATGCAACCTTGATAGTAAATTCCACCACCTTGTCTAAGGAATTCGAATGTCTTACAATAAAAGTTCAGCTCACCCACACAGTCCCTCTTAATATCATTGGCTGTTACATTTCTCCTGATGCAGGATTGAAACTACTGAACCATCTAAATGATGTCTTAGGCTCTCTATCCTCTGATGTGATACTTATGGGTGACCTCAGTATGGACTGGTTTTCCGTAGCATCCAAACCTCTGAAAGAGTTATGTGACACCTTTGGTCTTACACAAGTCATATCTGAAACCACCCAGCCTAACGTTAAAAACCCAGAGAAAAACACTTTACTTGATATAATACTAGTCAATAAACCCTACCTATTTACCTATGTAAGTGCATTCTTTATGAAGTCAGTGATCATTGTGCAATAGCCTGCGTGAGGTCCATTTCCAAAGCAGTATCATCCTCTAAGTACATCTTTAATAAATGCCGGAGGAATTTTGATTCAATGGCCTTCTGCTCAGACCTCCAATATGCTGACTGGCAAGACTTTTATCTGGCTCCAGCTGTGGATTCTGCTTATGAGGAATTCCATAAAATAGTGCTCAGGGCCTTAGATAAACATGCTCCCTTAGTTAAAAATCAGGACTAAAAGGAAAACATGCCCATGGTTCACAGGTGTATTGAACACTGCATTACTACAGGGACTCTCTATGGAAAAAAGCAAGAAAAACTAAACTTACAGCTGATTGGACAGCCTTCAGAGCAGCTAGGAATTAGTGCACCAAGCTCATTAAGTCTGAAAAAGCAATGTATTTCCAAGCCGAAATTGATAACGCTTCAAATGACACTAAGAAATTCTGGAAAACTCTAAAGGACCTCGAAGACTACTCTCCTGCACACTCTCTTCCTCAAAAAATCACAGTGGGTGGTGATTCCACTACTGATAAACCTTTAATTCTAGAACTTCTTGACAACCATTTTGCTACAGCAGGATTAGCCTTTGACTCATCGCTGACCAACAAATGCCGAGCTCAGCTATGTGTTCAAAAACCTGATTGGCTCAACCATAGTTTAATAAATCCTAAGGCAACTTTCACCTTCCAACCTGCCACTGTGAAGCAAGTTGAAGGTCTTCTCTTGGCACTTGACACCAGGAAAAGCCCTGGTGCAGATCAAATAGAGCCATATTATTTAAAGCAAGGATATTATGTTCTAGCTGCTCTGATTTCTCATTGATTTAATTTATCCCTTACGCAGGGTCCTGTCCCTGCAATATGGAAAACAGTGCAAGTCGATCCCACTCTTTAAGTCTGGTGACACCAGTGATTTAAATAACTATCACCCAATATCCTTACTCCCTATCTTGTCAAAATTATTGGAAAAAGTAGTGAACTCACAACTCAAGCAACATCTTGAGAAGCATAATCTACTTAACATGGTCCAGTCTGGATTTAGACCACACCATAGCACAATCTCCATGCTTGCTAAGGTCACTAATGACTGGCAGTTGGATTTAGATAACAAAAATCATGTATGCTCCTTATTCCTTGATCTGAGCAAAGCCTTTGATATGGTGGAATGAATCCCAGAGTTAGTGTGCGAGCTGGAGACAAGAGATCAGTGCTCGTACTATGGGCCAGCCAGACCCAACACTTAATGTCCAAACCAAAAGAGAATATGATACACAGGAGCAGGATGCAATTAAATGTAGTTTATTCAGGCATACATGCCAGGTATCTGCAACTCCTGCTCCCAAACACAGCAAATATACAGACAGTGAAAAAACCCCAGCGCTTCGACTGTAAACTCAAGTCTTCCTCAGGGGTGTGGCATATAGAAGGAAGCTACCCTTTTATACACTTCACATCTTAATTAATCAGACAGGTGAATACATTTATAGATATAGTAACAAGCATTCAATCAAATAGATGGCAATATAAAAAATACATGGTTCATCTCCATTTGGCTTAGTGCACAAAAAGGAACCCTCATATAAATATACTGATTTATTTTCATTTTAAGACATATTTGTCTGTTATGAACAGCTTGAACAGCACTCAAATGTTGAAGGGAACTGGGCAAAATGGAAGTAAACTTAAAAAAATGAATTTGCCAGTCTCAGGGAAAATATTTACAGCTAACAGTATTTGAAGCATTTTTATATTTTATATGCAGGTTACAGCACATTTTGTAACCATTCCCTGATCCATAAGAAGTTTATTCTGAAAATAGAAAGAATAGAAGAAGTCAGTAGCACCATTATTATAATTACAATAAATTCAATAAACTATCAAAATATGTAAAAAGGTAAAATTAAAACTGTAATGACATAGAAGATTGCAGCTAAGGAAGAGGTGCTATACTAATATAGCCCTACACAAGTAAAGAAGGGGGTGGCTACTGAATTATATACAGTTGCATGAACAAAGACACTATTAGCTTTATACATAGTGAAACTTAACACTGGTTCATGCTCTCCTTGTTTTTATAAAAGTTTCAGATATGGTTTAAGGTCCCTGTGTTATTTAATAGCTATGGATTAACACTTTGTAGTCAGAAAATCCACCTGCATTCTTTCTGTAACAGAATATTTGATCTGTCACTCTCAGTTTTAAGGGAGGCACCCATTCCAGCCCCATAAATTTCAGGTCTGCAGCATTTGAAAAATTAAGTGTAGAAAACATGTGCACCTATCGGTGTATTTATGTTTACATTCAAAACAGAACAAATGTGTTCTTGAATCCTTTGTTTAAGGGGAAAAATGTTTTTCCCACATATACCAGCTTACATGAACACCATAAGGTATATACTACAAATGGAGCATCACATGTTATGAGTTGTTCAATTTTAGCACTAACACCTGATCTTGTTGGGTGCTGGAATATTCTAGCAGGAGCTGCATATTTGCAAACATTACACTGATTGCAGCTATAGAAATCTGATGGTCTGTTGGAGAGCCATGTTCTGTTTGTATCTTTTTTGTATGTTGTATGACTATGTACAAGCTTGTCTTTAAGACTTCTTGCTTTACAGAGGGTTACTCGGGGCTTCATCCTCACCACCCTCCCTAATTTGATATCACTCAATAAAATAGTCCAATTTCTGTGCACAACATTACCTATTTTACCTGCTAAATGGTTATATTCAGTAACAAAAGTACAGGGTGGGGAAACATCCGGTTGATTATATTTTTCTCTCAGTAATGTGACCCATTAAATTTTGTTCACCTTTTGAAAAGTTTTAGTTAATAAATCTAAACTATAGCACCTCTCTAAGAATCTCTTAGTTAATTATTGTGCTTGCTCATTATAATAAATATAATCACTGCTGTTTCTCTGCAATTGGAGATACTGCCCATATGGAATAGAGTTTTTTAGGGTGGGGGGGATGAGTGCTAGAAGTATGGAGAAGAACATTGGTTGCAGTCTGTTTGTGATAGCATTTAGACAGAATTGAATAATCAAAGGGTGGTGAGGAAGAAGCCCTGAGTAACCCTTTGTAAAGCAAGAAGTCTTAAAGACAAGCTTGTACATAGTCATACAACATACAAAAAAGATACAAATAGAACATGGCTCCCCACCAGACCATCAGATTTCTATAGCTGCAATTGGTGTATTGTTTGCAAATATGCAGCTCCTGCTAGAATATTCCAGCACCCAACTAGATCAGGTGTTAGTGCTAAAATTGAACAATCCATAACATGTGATACTCCATTTGTAGTATACACCTTATAGTGTTCATGTGGGCTGGTATATGTGGGAAAAACCATTTGTCCCCTTAAATAAAGGATTCGAGAACACATTCATTCTAGTTTGAATGTAAACATAAATACACCAGTAAGTGCACAATTTTTCCACACATCATTTTTCAAATCCTGCAGACTTGAAATTTATGGGTCTGGAATGGGTGCCTCCCTTAAAATTGGGAGGTGACAGATCAAATATTCTGTTACAGAAAGAATGCAGGTGGATTTTCTGACTACAAAGTGTTAATCGACAGGTATTAAATAACACAGGGACCTTAAACCCTATTTGAAGCTTTAATAAAAACAAGGAGAGCATGAACCAGTGTTAAGTTTCACTATGTAGAAAGCTAATAGTGTCTTTGTTCATGCAACTGTATATAATTCAACAATCCCCCCCTTCTTTACTTGTATAGGGTTATATCAGTATACCACCTCTTCCTTAGCTGCAGTGTTCTATGTCATTACAGTTTTAATTTTATCTTTTTACATATTTTGATAGTTTATCAAATGTATTGTAATTATAATAATGGTGCTAATGACTTCTATTCTTTCTTTTTTTCAGAATAAACTTCTCATGGATCAGGGAATAATTACAAAATGTGCTGCAATCTGCATATAAAATATAGAAATGCTTCGAAAACTGTTAGCTGTAAATATTTTCCCTGAGACTGGCAAATTCATTTTTTTAAGTTTACTTCCATTTTGCCCAGTTCCCTTCAACTTTTGAGTGCTGTTCAAGCTGCTCATAACAGACAAATATGTCTTAAAATGAAAGGAAATCAGTATATTTATATGAGGGTTCCTTTTTGTGCACTAAGCCAAATAGAGATGAACCATATATATTTTATATTGCCATCTATTTGGTTGAATGCTTGTCACTATTTGTATAAATGAATTCACCTGTCTGATTAATTAAGATGTGACGTGTATAAAAGGGTAGCTTCCTTCTATATGCCACACCCCCTGAGGAAGACTTGAGTTTAGAGTCGAAGTGTTGGGGTTTTTTCACTGTTAGTATATTTGCTGTGTTTGGGAGTGGGAGTTGCAGATACCTGGCATGTATGCCTGAATAAACTAGCATTCAACTGCATCTTGCTCCTATGGGCCATATTCTCTTTTGGTTTGGACATTACAGTGGACCATGACCTGCTCTTGACCACACTGCATATTGCTGGAGTAGACCCCCTGTCAACCAAGTGGTTTTATATGTAACCTACAGGACACTACCAACAAGTCAAAGTGGATGGAAATCTCTCCAGACTGAAAACTTTGCAAAGAGGAGTGCCTCAAGGGTCCATCCTAGCACCATTGCTGTTTGCTGTTTATATTAACAACCTAAACGATGGAATCACTGATGCAATGATTCATCTATTTACTGATGATACTATGCTATACTTAGACAGGCCTTCACTGGATCAAGCTTACAAAGACCTCCAGCTTGAATTTAACCATTTTCCGGAAAACCTACTGCATTTGAAGCTGCTTTTAAGTGCTAAAAAAAACTAAAGCTATACTATTTGCTCCAATTGAAGTACAAACAAAACTAAGGATCCATCCATAATCCCTATTATTCAGACACTGCTAGGTGAGCCTTTAGATTTTGTGTCAAACTTCAAATACTTGGGAGTATGAGTTGACGACAGGCTGTCTTTCTTGGATCATACTGAGAACCTAACTAAAACATTAAGACAGAGGTTTGGCATCTTCTTTTGAATAAAGCATCTACTTACTCAGGAGGCAAAAATCCGCCTAGTGCAAACCACCTTCTTACCACTCTTAGACTATGCTGATATCCTATATGGCCATGGGCCAAGTATAGCCCTAGGGAAACATGACATCCTTTACCACTGGACATTCAGATTCATTACTAGTGCACCATAGTCCACTTATGACTGCACCCTTTACCCTATGTTAGGCTGAAACTCTCTTAGTTACAGGCGACACAAAAATGCAATCCTCTGGACACTTAGAGCCTTAACCAATAAGCTCCCTAAATACATCTCTGAGTGCCTTCCTCTCTCTGCCAGAGAGCTACCTTCTAAGAAGCCTCTCGTATTCCTCTCTCATTATTCCCAAGGTAAAAACATGTTTCAATAAAGTAGCCATAGGTCACTCTTTCCCTGTCCTCTGGAATAATGTGCAAAAAAACCTAAAAATTGTACTTCCAGTGAAAATACCCTTCCTTAAAACCCTCTTTGCAATGGCCTTTAAAGAATCTTGTAACTGTCTTCACTAATTAATCACATATGGTGCTCCTTCCCCCTGTTATACTCCCATTCACATTTTGACCTTACCAATTGTATGATTGTTTACTGTGTATTAATTGTACTTCATGACATATGTATCCTCTTGTGTTCTAATGTAGATTGTAACCTATTTGCAACACTGTATCTATTGTCCTGTGTACCTTGTATCATATTTTCTTTTCTTTTCTTTCTTTTCTTTTTCTTTTCTTTTCTTTTCTTTTGTTGCCTCTTTTTGTACCAGTACCTGACCCAGGTCCACCTTGTAAATGAGTTGTCTCAGTGGTGTTTCGACTGGATAAATAAAGATTGACTGATTGATACTACAAAACAGGGTTACATACAACTTACACCCAAAAAACCTAAAGTTGAATAATTCATGAACTGTGATCTTGAAGATGAAGAACATGCTTTGTATCTTGAGTAATTCGTGATGATCTCCCTGACTTAAAATGCACATAAATGAGTACAATGTTCATGCCGAGATATGCACCACACCACAGTACTCTGAAGGGAAGCCAAACAACTGTGACTTAAGTTACAGATGGAGAGTGAGCCCTAAAGAGAGGCAAGGTAAGTTTTATTTGTATGGCACCCAATCCCAGAGGTTCTGGGTGCTGCACAGAAATATGCAATAAACATACAATATATCAATATAAAATGTCATTAATGCTATTTAAAATAACTAAGTTGTAAAACAATTTAAAACTAATAAAATATCATAAACAGGGACTGAGCAACATGTTAAAATTCAGAATTCATTAAAAGTCAGGCCAAAAAGGTGTGCCTAAAACCTCCACTTAAACATCTCTAGCAAGGGGGCCTCCTGGACTCAGATGCACAGGCAGATGGAGATTGCACTTAAGAGATGTGGCCACACTGGCACAAGCGCAACACCACCATAACCAGTGGTCAAAATCAGAAATCCCAAATTGGAACAATAATACCTTTTGTGGGGGCAGCTGCAGTAACAGTCCACTACCGACCGAGATAGAATTAGTAAAACATACTACAGATGGATAAGAAATTGAAATCAGAGTCTTGTGATTATGGCATAGAACAAAAAAAACAATGTGTGTGACTTGATGGCATGCACTCACTACAGGTAATGCAAAGAAAATGTTAAAGTTCAGTGCAGTACAACCAAATTTTTTAAAACAACTGAGAAAAATGCACAGCACCAAAGCAAACACACAAAAATTATCAGAACTTACTAAAAGTATTACTGTGGGTATATGAACACAGAAATAGTAATACACCATCTACTCAAAAGCAGTTAGAAAGACTGTCTTTCTTACTGAGTCACTGACTGTGAATCTCCTTTCATCATGCCCCTCCCCCGAAGCATACTTCTACAGTGTCTGTCAGTACACAGACTTAATCTTACAAATTAACATTCGAAATTCACACAAAACTAAGAAACACTGCATGATATAAGTACATGAGGGTTTCCAACAATCAATGTACTAAGTTTTGACCTAAAAAATTGGCTCAAAAGAGTCACAAATGCTTTTTAAATGGTTTGATTCTCAGAGCTCTGAGAGCAAACTCTCTCCAGCTTTCCACTACACACACTATGCAGAACTGAGGCTGTGCAAGACAGTCTAGAGCCCATGTGACCTGCCATCCCCCATGATTCAATGCAAACTTCACTTTGCAGTCCCAAAATAAGTCAAAGTCAATGCAAAGTCAGTTGAAAGCAATTTCACTTCGCGTTACTCATTATGATGGATTACTTCACTTCACGTTGAGGAGTACTTCGCATAGTCATTCATATACGTGAAGTGCTCCGCAGAGCGAAGTGCATGGAATTCACCCACCTCTACTCCAAGTTTAGTGCATCAAAGTCTCAGTATTTGAATAAATGAGAGTCCCTCATCTATGAATATAAGATTATATTTATTTATTTATTTATTAAATTTTGGTTTGATCCTTCATGTTAATTTATTTGAAAATCCTTGTGTTTATTGATAAAGGCAAATTAGACTAGGAACGTTTTCTAAATTACCACAGAGATTTTTCTCCCATATTCCACCCCACCACCTTTTTTTCATTTAGATGAAATTTAAATTACATTGTTCTCCATCATTTTCTAAATGTCCTAGTTCTCTCTTATTTTGTCAGGCTCCTTTCTTATGATAAACACTGTGTAACCACAACCAAAGTGCACTTTATAAACTCTACTTCAGTGCAATAGAACTGATTCAGTACAGCAGTTTTTTACTGACTATGATAAATATTCAGATTAGAACACATGAAATAGTAATTTTGTATAGAAATTAAACTTGGTATTTAGCTGTATTTATGAGAAATGTGTAAAAGAGCTCATTAACTGTTTAGAGTATCAAATGATGTCTTTTGTTAGCTGCTTTTTATTCAAAATGGGTGCTTGTCACTTTAAATTCATTTAGTACTTAAATCACTAAGAACTGTAAGTCCTCATACCTCCCCCTGAGGAAGATCCTGTGTTAGGGTCAAAGCACTGGGGAGAGGCTGCTGTTTAGGCAGACAGCCACAGAAAAAAACTGGGAATTACCTTTTTAAATCTGAACTCTAGTGCTTATTTTGGAGTATTTGTATGTACTAATGGCTAGCAGCCACTTTCAAAGCACTGTCTGCTAAGTCCTGTGTGCACCTGAGTTTTATTTTCAGTCTCCCAACTGTCTAGCTGCAGCGGTCTCAAATTCCTTATGAATGAGCTCTACTCATTAGATATCTACATAGGGTAGGATATTCAAAGCAGCTGTGCAATGCGCAACAAGGTTGCACCATCGCAATCACAAAAATGCACCAGAGAGCGATACTCAGCCACAGCAACTGTGCAGCACAAATCTCCATGCACCAATGCAAAATGGTAATGCATGCATGCGCATGGGCAGGGGGTGTAGCCATAAATATCCAGCACAGTGCGATATTCAACACCTGACAGACAGTGCAAGTGTGGAGCAAATGGGAAAAGCGAGGAGCACACTTGAGCTCATAAAAAGAGGGAGCAAGCAGGGGAAGGACACTTGTGCCACAGGACAGTAGGAATGACAGAGACACAGTGGCCAGGCTGAACAGCAGGAGGCATGCAAGACAGGGACGCGGCAGTGAGGGAGTGAGATGGAGTGAGAGGGTGGTCGGTGTGTGTGTATGTAAGACAGTCACGGAGGCAACAGCCAGAGTGTGTGCCCATGACACCTGGCACAGAAGGGTCAGCACAGGTGCCCAGACATATACCCCCTTTGAAGACTCGTGTGAGTCGAGGCACTAGGGGTGTTTTTCTTTCTGCAGCAATCATGAGCACTGTGCTTATTTTGTTATATTTGTAATGACCTTATTAAAGCTAGAGTGTTTTTTACTATAAAACACTCCCATTTTTTGGTTCTTTGGGTCTTCACTCTGCTTCTATAATTATTGTGTGCTTAGAGGTTTTTTGCGCTCTCTATTTTGACATTTCATTTTGCCCAGACAGGTGGGAGGTGAAGGCTACAGGCTGCCAGCTGGGAACAAAAGACACAGGTGTGCACCCAGCACCTGCACATGCTGCAGCACACAGCCGAGGGGACCTGAGGGGCCTGCTGCCCGGGGAGGTCAGGACAGCTGAGGCCATGGCCAGTGCCATCTTCCAGATGGAGGCAGTAATGAGGGTTGTGAGGAGTTAGGATGCAGAGCAGCATGGCCATGGAAGGGCCCATTGGCGATACACCTGGAACAGGAGGTACCATGCCTGCACCACCTTCAAATGATGCAGTGATACAGAGATCGTGGGCCGGTACCACGTGAACCGGGAAATTCTGAGGCAGCTCTGTGAGCTGTGCAGTGATGAGATGCAGGCACCCACTAGACAGAGCCATGCCCTGACTGTGGAGACAAAAGTCACGGCTGTCATGTGCCTGCTCTCCATGGGTACCTTCCAGAGATCTACAGGGGACACTACAGGCATAACCTCAGTCAGCCACATCATGGCTTCTCACACAGTTCCTCAAAGCACTGCTGCCACATGCTGCAGAATACATCCACTTCCCCAACACACAGGTAGAGCGTACAGCGAACATGCAGGCATTCTGCAGGGTAGCATGTATGCCTGGCATGCTAGGGGCAATTGACTGCACCCATGTCAGCACTCACACACCACCTGGCCCAAGGAGGAAGCCTACATCAACAGAAAGGGCTACCCAAGTGTCAATTGCCAGGTGGTGTGCTATGCCAGAGGGTGCATAATCAATGTCTGTGCCACACACCCTGGGAGAGCAAATGCCTTCATCTGGCACAGCTCAGCAGTGTGCCACAGGTTTGAGAGTGGGGACATCCCCACTGGCCACCTAGTAGGTGAGTATGCTGTGAATACTGGCAGCCTGGCACAACACAGCAAGGTGTGGGGGCTGCCAGGGTATGGGCACCACATGGTGCGGCTGGGAAGGATGGGGGGTGCAGCAACACAGTCCACCATGCTAACCATATAACTTTCCACACAGGTGACAGTGACTACCCACTCCAGCCTTGGCTTCTCACCCCATACTGGTGCCCATTGACCCCAGTGCAGGAGCAACACAATGAGGTACATGCCAGCACATGGAACGTCATCGAGCATGTGTTTGGGCTGCTGAAGGCATGTTTCCATTGCCTGGACAAGTATGGTGGCAGTGTCCTACAGTACAGACCCTCAAAGGCCTACGGCCTATTCCTGACCTGCTGTGTACTACACAACATGGCTACTGACTGTGGGATAGCTGTCAAGGTCAAAGAGAGGAACAGCAGTGGGAACAATGCGGCCGCCGGACCATGTGGCAGTGAGCAGCTCCCCCGGGTGAAGGGAACCCCGGCTGCACTGGATGGCCCAGTAGCACCGGGACATGATTGCAGAGGAGCACTATGGTGCATGCAGGTAGGTGAACATGTCCCTATGTGTGGAACAGCTACTATGGCACAGTGCACAGGCATGGTTGGGCAAGCCATGTGACAGGAGTGGCTGGAGGGGAGCATGGACGGGTGAAGGTTGGGATGCCATGGAAACCCACAGCACAGCACACCCCACCCACACACACCCTCACCTCCCCCATGCACACACAGGCACCTGCAGGCATGCGCCCAGATGCTGAGCACTGGTGCACAGTAGCAGCCGACACTGTGCTGGCACCATCATGCACATGCCACAATGGTCAGCAGCCAGGTGGGTGTGCACACAGCCTCTGTGCAGCATCAACCATGGATGCCTTGTTTGTGGAATGCACATGCACTTGCACACCAATGTGCACATGGGGCAGCAGCAGGCAGCAGACAGGGAGGTGGGTGGTTCCGGACCACTGCGGGGTCACATGGCCACTGCAGACACATGGACAGCCCTGCTGAGACTGCCCAGCAGACCCAGGCTGTGCAACGGCCACAGGGGGTGTCTATGATGGTCCCCCAAGGGTGTTACTACAGGAACGCGACAAAGTCCTCGCATGGGTCTGCAGGCTCCCAAACATTCCCACCCCAGGTGTGCCTAGAATGCCCACAGCAGATCCCGGTGTCGACACCAAAGGGGTCACTCGACACCATGACTGAGTGGAGGAGAATGCATTCCATGGGGTCTGCAGCAGCTGGCCATGCACCATGGTGGACACTAGTGCTAGGCTGGCCGTGATGACAGCAGTAAGCTGTTCCAGGGTTGTGGTCGTCTCCACCTGTATATGATTGTTGCTGGCCAGGAGCTGTGCAAAGTACCTGTCATGCTGCTCTGCAGCCTGGCCCATCTTGGCGTGGAGTGCACGCACCCCAGCCATGACCAGCACCTGTTGCTCCAAGGAGACCTGCAGCAGATGGGTGTGCTTGAGCTAGGGGTCAGCACCCAGGGGTGGCTGGGCAATGTGCTGACCCACGGGTGTCGTTGGACCCCACTGCCATACCCCTGTGCAGGTGGGCGCTGTTCAGCAGGGCCCTCTTGGGGCTGCACATTCACCGGTGCACTGTCGGCATCCACTGCACCCGTCCCCCCAACGTCCTTGTCCAACAGCCGCTGCTGCCTCAATGGCCACTGTGCACTGAGCAGCACCTGTGCAGCTGCTCCACCACTACCATCACCACCATTGGCCTGCGCCACACTGCTGACACCCACGGTGACACCGGGGGTGGTGGCCGGTGGCCGGACAACACCACCAAGGCACCGTCTGCACTGCCGTGCCATGGTGGGTGAGTGGTATGGGTTCCTCCCCATCAATGGCAACACTGCTAACCAGGACGATGGTCTCATCATCATCAGTGTCAGACCCTGCCCCAATCTGGGTCTTGGCGTATTGTACGCCATGGCTGGCGTCATGCTGGAATACAGCCAGGACCTCATCCACAACCACGCCATGGGCATCCGGCCAGACAGTGGTGTTGGGCTGTGTCCGATCTGGCCCACGGACACTGATGGAGGTGGATGGATGGTCCTCCAGGTTCAGGCTTGCCCCCATGGCAGACACCCCCACCCCTGCCAGTGCATGCAGGTGCTCTGGAGCTGAAAGGGAATACAGTCGCATTAATGCCGCTGTCGCTCCAGCTGAACCCCCGGCCCCTGACCTAGACATTGCTGTACCTACCATGCAGTGATGGGCTACCACCTGTCTGGAGGCTGCCACCAGGCACCCCCTCGATGGCGCTGCACCACAAGGTGGCTGCCACCATCTCCTCCTGCAGCATCAGCTGTGGCACATTGGGCTGTCCACCACCCGTGGCTGCATGTGCGACCCAGATGGCAGCCACCTTCTCCTTTATCCGGTGCCTGTCTGTGCCAACCTTTCTTGTACACCTGCACAGACCTCTGATGGCTGTCTTGCTGATTTACAGCCCTTGCCACACCCTCCCATGCTCAGTACCTGGCCTTGGGGTGCCTGTCGATCCACTCAGCAGATGCTCCTGGTCGAGGTACACCTCAAGCAGGGCATCCATCTTAGGCTTTGTAAAGTTGGGTCTACGCTTCCGTGCAGGTCCATGCTCCTCACCTACCTCACGATTGGTCATGCTGTGTCCTGCATAACATGACATATGGTCAGTGACTTCTACCTCCCACACCACCCGCCCAATCCACTGTCCTGTCACACCCTCAGCCTCGCAGCTTACCTCTGAAGGATGCAATACCAGTCCATGTCCTGTGCTTTCCCACAGTGCCTTTATAGTGCATCACATGCAAATTAGGGGATACACAACTGTAATGAGATGCAAATGCCCCAGATGCACTGCGGATAGGCTGATGAGCTAATCTGCATATGCCGGCTGAATATCGTGTTTTTGCATCTAGTGCAATAGACTTGCGCATGCTCAAGTCATGGCATAACATTGTGACATGCACAATAGATCTGGCAGTATGTATACATGCTCATCCAGCGCCTATGCCAATGGCGCAGCTGGTGCACACTGCGCAATGCATGATATGACACTCTGCCACTATTGGATATGTAGTGCTCAGGAGCTGTGAGGCCTATGGTGCCCGTGTGCCATAGGGCTAATGGTGCTCTGGCACCATGGGGCATACAGCACATGAGCACTATTGGCCAGAAGCCCATGGTGTCCACATGCACACCTTGCATGGTGGTCCAAATAGCGCAGTCGCACACAGTGCTCATTCTGATCTCTGACCCCAAATTCACCCTTTGCCACTCAGGGTGCCCTACACCACTTGCCAGTGCATCCATGCCAGTATCGTGCATCTCCGGGAAGTGTGATTGCAGTTGGCAGAGCATCTCCATGCGAGGCATGCATCCCCAGCATGTGGAGCATGTGCACTACAGGGGGCCATTTTGATTCACCTTACTGTGATCCAGCAATGCCATGCTGCAGCAGTGCCAGGGCACCAAACTGGACTCAGACTGAGTTGGTTAACCTTGTGGCCCTGGTGGAGCCACACTCAGGCAGCCTGTTTGGGCAGATGCCCCTGAATAGGCCATGGACAGAGGTGTGGCAGGAGGTGGTGATGGGCTGGAGAAGGCCACTGATGTCCTCCGCACCAGTAAACAGTGCCACCACTGCTATGGGGACCTGCAGCGGAGGGACCCAGAGAGGCTCCAGGCACTGCAGGCATGTGTCAAGAGGGGTGCTGTGTTATGGCCAGGTAAGAGTGCATCACACATGTCTGTGTCCAACCAGTGTTCTGTGGGGCTGACAGGGTGGTAAACCTTGCTGCGGGGCGCTGGGACCACGTGCCCTGTTGCCTGGAGTGGTGCACCATGTGTGCACTGCCCCAATGCACTGGGGCTATGCTGGGTCAGGGAGCATGCTCTGCTGGGGGGGGGCATTTGGTGATGCCAGGTAGTGATGGGTTCACCTCTATGTTACCTTCCTAGGACATGAGGACAGGAGGACAGCCCAACTGGCAGGCACTGTGGGTGGGCCAGGGTGGGTCACCCCAGGGGCTCCTACATGGGCAGCAGGCTGCATGGTCAATGCAGCGGGACCGGTATGAGGTGTGTCGCAGTGTGCAGGTAGGCACTGTTACATGCTACATTGTTGTGCATGGTTGGGCTGCTGAAGTGGGGGTGGGACACAGCCCCTTGTGCGCATAACCAGGCAGCTGTGCACTGCCCGTGGTGGCCATTACACCATGCTGTGGCTGTCGCATATGTGTGGCTGCCACAGGTGGGCTGTGGGTGAATCTGGCTGCCAGCTGTGCTACTGTCATTCTGCCACTTCACCATGCTGCCTGCCTGCCATGGTGGTGGTGTGTGGCCCATGGACGGTGGTCGTGTGCTGTGTTCTGTGTTTTGCATGGCTGCAGTGCACCAGGTTGGTGGCACATGTGGGCGCACACACTGTGGGTGGCTGGGTGCCATTCCAGGGGTGCACGTCACCACTGTCTGCTGTGCACGGTGGGTGGGCAGGGTGTTCCTGACATGCACTGATTCCATGTACCCTCCTTTGTCCTAGGTGATCGTCGACTGGCTGTCAACACCTGCTTTCTGAGGAGGCTTCTTGAGGTCTCCACTGCCACACTGCAGATAGCGAGGATGCTGCAGAGGGCCATCTGCAGGCTACAGCACCAGACAGCAGTGGGGCAAGGCTGCCCATGGGGCCCATTGGCCCATGACCCTTCTACTTCCCTGTCCCCTGTTGTCTGCTGTTTGCCTGTGTGTTGCCAGCTGTGGTCCAGGTTCCTGTGAGGGGTTTCCAGTGGCTGTTCACCAGTGGCCATTGGTGCCATCCTGCCTCCATGCACCACTGTGGTGCACGTAGGCTGGGCCTGCTGCTTACCCATGCACACTAGGCAGTGTTCCATCATGTGCTTGCTGTGCCTCACTCCTGGCACCCTCAGCATCCTGGTGGCAGGATATCCCACCCCAGTGGCTTGCTCCTTGCTGTGCCTGTTGCTGGTTCATATGTGTCCTGGCCAGGCACCTCTGCCTCTTGCACATTCCTAGTTGCCCTGTTGCGCATGTTGGTTTGCTCCCAGGTGCAGCTCTGGTTGCGCTATGGCGCTTGTTGGTTTGCTCCCCGGTGCAGCCCTGGTTGTGCTATGGTGCATCTGTGTGATATTCAGCCGTGTTGCACTGGTGCATGCTGTCATGCGCAACCTTTGAATATCACGCTCAGTGCACTATGGCACAATGGATTTGCACTGTGCAAGTCTTGTGCCTGGCTTTGGTGCATTTCTGAATAGTCCACTGAAGGAATATTACCCCCTGATCCACAAATCAGATTGTTTAGGCTGCAACACTCTATCATACATTGAATGTCTCCTTTACTTTTTTATTGTTTGTTTGTTTTACTTAAGGTTAGAACTATAGAGCTTATGTTTATTTACAATGGTGACTTTAAATCTTATACTTGTACTTGTATCTGGAGGTCTGATATGAACAATTTATTGTTTTTCTTGTAAAATCAATAAAATATAAATTAAAAAAATAAAGTGTTTTATGTCAACTGTATGCATCATAGTTTTCACTTTTTTATTAGGCTGATAGCGGGAAAGATAGAGGACTGTCAAAGTCAACGTGACATTAAACCAATGTTGGCTCTGACCAGAATTTATTTACATAGACATATAGAATGTGATGCCAGAAAAAGACCTTTTGGACCACTTGTCTGCCATTTTCTATGCCTAGAGTATCACAGCAGACTCTACTTTATCTCTGGATCTTTCTCACTACCACCTTCCTTTCCACTAAGATTCCCTTATGCCATTCCCATGCATTCTTGAACACTATCACTGAAGTAGCCCCCAACACCTGCACAAGAAGGCTGCTCCAGGAATCCACCACTCTTTCTGTGAAGAAGTATTTCCTCACATCTCTCCTGAATCTTCTTTCCTTCAGCTTCAAAGCACATCCTCTTGTTCATGAGCTCCTTTCTTCTGAGAAATACTACCCTCCTGTACCTTATTTACCCCCATGAGATATTGAAAGGTCTCTGCCTATTTGTATTCCATTCTTTACCTAGTTTGGGTCCATCATCCATGGTGTCAGTCGTGTCTTTCATGTGTTCAGCATCCCTCTGAATAAGTAACTTAAAGCAGTAGTGTAGTTACTGTAGACCTGAACCATAACATATTGCATGACGTACAGTAGTTACTTCATTATTGACCTGGTTTTTGGGGGACGGGGGAGGAACAGGAAAGTAATATACATTTTAGTTGAAAAAAAATCCTAAAAATATCAAAACTGGATGTCAGGTAGCCCTATTAGAAGTAAAGGATACATAAAAGTTCACATTGTGATTTGCATACATGTTCACTGCAAACACTATAGAAAACAAAGTCATGCCACTAACCATATGCAGTCTTGGCCTTTCTCAAGATTGGGTGATAAGTAGGAAGTTTGTTGCACTGTTTCCTGTTCCTGTTTTTTACTGGCTGAAGTAAAGGTGAGAGACATTTTTGAATTGAATCAAGTCTCCATTTCTTTCTTTATGTGCATATGGTGAGTGCTGTGACATTGTTTTCTATAGTTGGATGTTGTCACTGAGTACCCTGAAACCCCTATGCAGCTCTGGTTGTGTTTGTATTCACTGTAAACACTATTAAAATGCACAGAAATTTTAAAAAAATGTCAGTCTGATGCTTTGTTTTCTATGACTGTATTTTCACATTTTTGCGCCAAAGTTTTGTGCAAATGCACAAGGAAATTAATTGCAAATTGTACTTGTGGAAAATTTCCTTTCTCTGCAATTTGTAAACAGAACAGGAGTCTTGGACTTTGCAATGAAGGAGCAGGTTGCATTTTAAATGGTCCCTCCCTGAAGTTACCAATTAGTGTCTTGAGGAGTATATGTGTGAGACACCGCTAACAATATTTACTGTACAAAAATGTTTGTAAAATAAATAATGCACACCCTTTTTTGGTGGAACTGAAAGTTTTCAATATTTTGTGTATGATCCAATAAAAGTTTAAAAAGTAATTTGACAAGGCATTTGTATTGTTGACAGCTTATATATTTTATGAAACACACAATGGTACAATCTGGTTTACAAGGTGATGCAGAACAAGGCAGTCTGCCTGCCAGTGATAAATAGGTACAGTTCTGCACTGCAAATAAACAAATCAAAACAAAAGAAAAAAACACTATTGTTCTCAAAAGAAGTGGCGGAGAAGGTTAGGGAGAAAAAGATAATATTCAGGAAGTATAAGGAAACACAGAAGGAGCAGGACAGAAACCTGTACCAGTTAAAGCAGAAGGAAGCGGGGAAAGCAGCAAGAATAACAAAGGCCAAAACCAAGAAAAAGATAGCCAACTAGTTAAGAAGGGGGATAAAACATTTTGTAGGTACATTAGGGAGCAAAGAAAGACTAAGGCAGGGTTACTGAGACTGAATAAAGAGGAAGGTGGTTGGGCAGACAACCAATGAAAAAGCAGGGATACTAAACGATTACTTCTGCTCTGTATTCAAAAAGAAAGAGCAGGGGGAGACACCTAATCAAGTCAATAGGATCACTCTGGATAGGTGGTTGATACGAGTCCTTTCATAGAAGAAAAGGTTCTGAAAGAACGCCTAAAACTGAAGGTGAATAAAGCAACGGGGCCTGATGGGATTCACCCCAGAATTCTAAAAGAACTAAGGGAAGAGCTAGTAACACCACTGACTACCCTTTTTAATAAATCATGGGAGGATGATGTGGTACTTGAGGACTGGAAGAGGGCAGATGTGATTCCCCTTCACAAAAGTGGAAGCAAGACAGAGGCAGAAAACCACAGACCTGTCAGTTTGACCTCAGTGGTAGGGAGAATGATGGAATCACTTTTGAAGGAAAGAATTGTTGAGTTCTTGGAGGTCAGTGGGGCACAGGATCAAGACAGCATTGATTCACAGCAAGAAGGTCATGTCAGACAAATCTAATTGGATTTCTTTGACAGGGTGACCAAAGTTGCAGACCAGGGAGAGGCCATGGACATGGCCTACCTAGACTTTAGCAAGGCATTTGACACAGTCCTGCACAAAAGATTAATAAACAAATTAGCCAGCCTGGGAGTGCATCCCAGGGTGGTAGCCTGGGTAAAACACTGGCTGGACAACAGGAAACAGAGGGTAATAGTAAATGGAGTCCACAGTGAATAAAGGGGGGTTACTACTGGGGTACCGCAGGGTTCAGTACTGGGGCCGATCCTTTTTAATGACTTTATAAGTGACATTGCAGAAGGACTGCAATGTCTCTTTGCAGATGACACAAAGATCTGCAACAGAGTTGATATGCAAGGTGGGGTGGAAAGGATGAAAAGGGACTTGGCAAGGTTGGAGGAATGGTCAAATGTATGGCAGCCTAGGTTCAACACAAAGAAGTGCAAAGTAATGCACTTGGGAAACAAAATCCCAGGGGAGGCGTACACAATGACAGTGAGATACTGACAACAAAAATGGAAAGGGACCTGGGGGTAGGCATATCAGAAGACCTAGTGGTGGGCCAGCAATGTGAGAAGGCAGTAAGGAGGGCTGGGAGGATACTGGGATGCATAGGGAGAGGCATCACCAGTAGAAAACAGGAAGTTGTTGTCCCTCTTTACAGACATTTGGTAAGGCCACATCTGGAGTACTATGTACAGTTCTGGAGACCCCATCTCTGCAAAGACATAGACAGGGTGGAGGCTGTCCAGAGGAGGGCAACCAAAATTGTGCAGGGTTTGCACCAGAAGACACATGAAGAAAGACTAAAGGAGCTTAAGATGTATAGCCTCGAGGAAAGGAGGGAGAGGGGGGACATGATAGAAACGTTCAAATACCTCAAGGGAATCAACAAAGTCCAAGAGGGTAGGATCTTTCAGAAAAAGAGATGTGCAAGAACAAGGGGGCACAATTTGAAGACAGAGGGAGGACGGCTCAGAGGTAATGTGAGGAAGTATTTCTTCACAGAGAGGGATGTAGATGGATGGAACAGCCTTCCTGAGGAGGTTGTAGAGTCAAAATCTGTGGGTGAATTCAAGAATGCATGGGACAGACATAAGACAATTCTAGTGGGGGTAGGAGGAAGTAGACTGTTGGTTAACTAGGATCTGCAGCCATCTTTTAGGTAGGGAAATGGGCAGACTAGGTGGGCCAAGCGGTCCTTATCTACCATCGGGTTCTATGATTCCATGTTTCTATGGAGCCTGAAAGAAGTTAGCACAACTGGCGTTAGTTCAAATTGTTTATTCTAGCACCAAAAAAGATCCAGACTAGAACCATCTACCTCGGTGCTTCAACCCACACCTGGCATTTGTCAATGGGTGGATCTAGACCAGAATCCTGAAAAAGGTCCGGTTTGTGCTGAAGCACTTGGGCAAAGGGTGGTAGCTGGGATCTTCCTTGGTGCTAGAATAAATAATTTCAACTAACATTAGTTCTGCTGACTTTTTCCAGACTCCAAAAGTGCAGAACTGTACATGTTTATATGTTTTGTGACTCTAACCTCTTCTACTTTACCATATATCGCACATCTCTCCAAATATTCCAGCAACATACAATTTACTAAACTGGGGCTCTTTTTCTTATGGGGGTGAGATTATACAAACAAGTTTCTGGACAATTCAATTTAATTGGCAAATCTTCAATTACTAAAATGCATGTCTATGAACTGCAGTAGCTACGTACAGAACTTGAGAATCTGTCCAATTTGGTTAAGTAGAATAATGCCACCATCTTATTCTATCAATTTAAGGAAGGCATTGTCTTTAATAATTCATCATGCAAATGCCATTCTTGAATTAAGTATTAATTGGTTCATATGTTACTTTTTTGTGTCTGTAGTGTTCATTTTGTTTGTATTTTATTGTGGTCTGGTCTTTCTTAAAATGCACATTTGATGCCCCTGAATTTACCTGATTAACACATTTTAAATAAAAAAAAAAACTATGATTGTAAACACCTCCATGTTTTCATGTGACTAGTACATAGATACATAGATACAGAGATACATAGAAATTATCAGCAGATAAGGACCACTAGGTCCATTTAGTCTGCCCGTAAGCCCTAAACTTGTATGCAGTCACTGATCCTAAGTGATCAATGGTTTTTCATCATTCCCTCCCCTCCCAATGTTCCCTTGTGCCTGTCCCAGGCATGTTTAAACCCCTCCACTATGCTTGCCTCAATCACCTCATGTGGCAGTCTGTTCCAAGCATCCACCACCCTCTCTGTGTAGAAAAACTTCCTCATGTTACCTCTTAATCTACCCCCCCAATTTCATATTGTGTCCCCTTGTTCTGATATCTTTTCTACATTGGAAAAGATCCCCCACCTGCACATTGTTTATGCCCTTGAGGTACTTGAAAGTTTCTACCATGTCCCCTCTGTCTCGCCTCTCCTCTCCTCTTCTCTCCTCTAGCGAGTACATATTGAGAACTCTTAGTCTCAGCTCATATGTTTTGTGATGCAAGCCATACACCATCTTTGTCACCCTTCTCTGGAAAGACTCCACCTGTCTATGTCCTTCCACATGTGTGGTCTCCGGTACTGCACACAGTACTCCAAGTGAGGCCTTGCCAGTGTTTTTTATAATGGCATCAACACCTCCTGTCTCCTGCTAGTAATGCCTCTGCCTACGCACCCATAGCATGCCACTGGTCCTCCCTGCAGCCTATGCACAATGCTTTGATACCTTAAGGTCGTCAAATATGATAACCACTAGGTCCCTTTCCTCTTTGGTGACAGTCAGCACCTCCCCCAACTCTGTAGCTCTCCCCAGGGTTCCTCCTACCCAGGTGCATTATCTTGCACTTTTTTGAATTGAACCTCAGTTGCCACACCTCCGACAGTCTTTCAAGCTTTTCCAAGTCCCTCTTCATTTTCTGCACCCCTTCTGGTGTATCCACTCTGTTGCAGATCTTGATGTCATCTGCAAATAGGCAGACCTTTCCTTCCAGCCCCTCTGCAATGTCACTAATGAAGACATTGAACAGGACTGGTCCCAGTGCTGAACCCTGTGGTACTCTGCTGGTCACCTCTCTCTCCCTGGATTTGATCCCATTTACCACCACCCCCTGTCTTCTGTTCATCAGCCAGTTTCTAACCCAATGTATCACCTTATGCCCTATGCCCAAACTACTCCTCCTGTTAATCAGCCTTCTTTGTGGGACGGTATCAAATTATTTGATGAAATCTAGGTAGCAATGCCTACCTCCCCTATCTGATTTGCTTCCTTAGTCACCCAATCAAAAAAATCTATAAGATTTGTTTGACAAGACATTCCTGTTGTGAATCCATGTTGTCTCAGATCCTGGGCGCCATTGGATTCCAGGTGTGCTTTTATCTTTTCTTTCAGCAGTGTCTCCATGATCTTCCCCACCAATGAGGTGAGGCTGACTGGCCTGTAGTTCCCCACTTCCTCCCTACTGCCACTTTTGTGCAGTGTGACTACATGCACCCTCTTCTAGTCCTCACCACACCTGTGTTGTGTGACTCCATGAATAGGACAGCCAGAGGCACTGCTAGTTCCCTTCTCAACTCCCTTAAAATCCTCGGGTGTTTTTGGTCTGGCCTTATGGCTTTATCCACCTTCAGCTTTGTACGTTCCTCCGGAACTGTCTCCACTGTGAATGGACTGGTTTCCACATCCCCACACATTGCCTCTTCTCCCCAACTGTGGTCCTTGACTCTCTCCCTCCTTAGTGAATACTGAACAGAAGTATTTGTTCAGTATTTCTGCTTTGTCTAGATCCCCCCTCCTTACACTCTCCCTCCTCTCCTTTGAGCCTCACAATCCCCCCCCCATTTTTTCTTCTATCACTGATGTACCTATAGAATGCCAGCCAAGAGGTGTGGGTCAGCGCTCCAAAGAAACTTTTTTTTTCAACTATTTTTATGTACCTTTTATCTGAGATATCACTTAGAGGTGCCTACTCAACTCAGCCCTGCTGCTTCCTACTGAGACTTCTCCCAGTGGTCCCCTCCTACAGAGAGTTCCCAGCCCCCAGATCACCCCCCGGGGGAGGGCCACCACTTCTACCTTGGCAGTGTCTTTCTTCAATTATAGGGTCCATCTCTGCAGATGGCACCTAGGGACCACTGGAGCAGCAGTCTGGAGTTGGGGATGTGCAGCCTGGATCCTAAGGCCTTCATAACCTCCTCAGACCTCTGGAGATTTTTCTTGTGTTGTCCCCAGGAGCGTGGATATGCCATGATGTCAAGGCACAACGTGCCAATATCCACCAACACTCCTCCCCTGCATTGCAGTGCCACATCCTGTTTTGACTCCTGAATATCCCCAGGAGCCACTAGAGAGTGCCACAAGACCCCATCCCTCCCCAGAGAAGGGAGAGTTGTCCCATGGATGGATCCCTTCCCTTCCCTGATGACCCCCAATGGCCTAGGCTTGTTCCTGAACCTGGGTTGCTGGCATGGTGTGAGGTGTGGACCAGTGCCTTAACCCTCAGCTCCACGGGATGGACTTTACTTCCAAAGAAACTTTTAATAGTTAAATGTCTGTAAAAATAGAGTGGCAACTCTTCAGATAAGAATCCAGTTAATTTATTGTAATCCAAAATGTTTTTCACCATAAAAACAGTAGCAGCATGGTACCTCTGTAAGCATGTGAGCCATTCCACAGAACAATGTCCAGAGCTATGTGCATTACTGCATCAACTTGATTTAAAGTTATTTCAAACTTTTTAAATTATTTACACACAGCTTCTGTTAGCTCTCCATGCTCCACGAGACACCTGCAGATGTCACTTACATTTCAATGTCGCTACTGATGTCTTCATCAGAGTGACCATCTTAGGGTACCTTTCATGTATTTATCCAACCAAATTTAAATGTACATTGCTCTTTTTTTCTCCTATAAGGTAGTATTTAAATAACCATTATTAAACATATTATAATTAATTTACAACACTAACTTTTCTTAGAAAATACTTAGAAAATTGGAAATGTGCAAAGTTAGAAATCAAGTGCTTTGTACCACAGAAATAGAAAAAATAGAAAAGGAAAAAGCAAGATAGGAAGGTGCAAAAGAGAATACAAAGACCCAAATGTGACCTTAAAAACATTATTTCCATAACGCAATATACAGCACTCAATAATTCATAAATAAATATGTATCAGACAGTCCGCACTAAATGCAAAGGTATCTTATAATTCAGTCCATGTGGTGTTAGAGTTCCAAGGGTCACAATCCAGTAGGCTTCATAATCTAAAAGTTTCTGCTTAAGATTTCCACCATGGCAATCTAGTTGGACTCTTTCAATGCCTATGTATCTTAAAGCTGCAGCAGAGCCATGTCTGGATTCTTTGAAATGTTTTGCCATGGCATAGGCTTCATTTTCTGTCCAGATTGCTGATTTATGCTCTGCTATCCCCAGTTTAAGTGCTCTATTGGTTTGTCCAATGTACACTAATCCACAAGGGCAAGTCAGTGCATAACTCATGCGCTCCTTGCTGCAGTTGATGAAACCAGTCACATAGAACTTTTTTCCACTTCGCTGATGATTTAAAAACTAGGTATTCATTGTTCCATTACGGCGGACACAGTGGTCGCATTTATAATTCCCCTTTGGGGTGACTGGAAGCCATTGATTTTGATTTGGCTGTGGTGGGAGTTTGGTGTGCACTAGAACATCCTTTAAATTTGTTCCTCTTCTGAAACTTATTAAGGGTGGGCTATCATTTATTTTGTTGAATTTGTGATCTCCTTTCAGTATGTTCCAATGTTTTCTTATATTTCCTATTTTGTTTTCCTCAGGGAAATATTGTGTAATAAAAGTCGGTGGTTTCATTTCTTCTTCTTTTCTTTGTGCATTATTGCTCCCTTGCAACCGGGTATTTCTGTCTTTATTTCTTGCCTCTAAATATGCTTTTTTGATAGTTTTCTTTTCACAGTTATGAGCCATAAATCTGTTTTCCATTTGGGTACTGTACCTTTCAAAATCCGAGTCTTCTGTGCAAGTCCTCCTTATCCTTAAAAATGTACTTTTTGTTATATTCTGAATAAGGACTTTAGAATGGCAGCTGTCCCCTACCAAAGTGGTATTTTGTGTTGTATCTTTTCTGTACAATTTTGTTTTAAGTTTGTTTCCTGATTTAAAAATAGTCAGATCTAAAAAAATTATGACATTTTCATTCCATTCCATAGTAAACTTCAAATGGCTGTTTGTACTATTTACAAACTCTAGAAATTCTGCAAG
The DNA here is from genome assembly GCA_016271365.2 of Neoceratodus forsteri. Lineage (NCBI taxonomy): Eukaryota > Metazoa > Chordata > Ceratodontiformes > Ceratodontidae > Neoceratodus > Neoceratodus forsteri. The sequence goes on from CM057458.1 coordinate 565,502,571, forward strand.
CAGTTCAGGGCCACCTCACCACACAAGAAAGTAATCATCAACGTAACATTTCCATGCTGTCACAAATCTAAGAAATGGATTGAACCTTGCATGAAGTATATATCTGTTCTCCCATGCACCTACGTAAAGATTAGCAAGGTTTGGGGCAAACGTAGTCCCCATGCATGTACCTTTATTTTGGTATATAACTTTTTGTTGAAAATAAAGTACTTGCATTCCAATACTAGTCTTGCACAATCCACTATAAAAGAAGAAGGCAAGGTCACCAAACTTGACCTCCCTGCTAGTGCTTGCTCAATCGCTGATAGCCCACCTTCATGAGGTATATTTGTATACAGGCTAACAATGTCAGTGCAAATCAAAACATCTCTCTCTTCAATCTGTATATTTTCCAAAAAACAGACCATGTGGTTTGTGCCTTTAACATATGAAGTAAGCAAAGGGGTAAACTTATTAGTATTGCAGTCGATGAATTTAGAAAACACTTAAGTTGCAGAACCAATAGACGACACAATAATTCTACCAGGTATCGGAATTTGTTTTTTGTGTATTTTGGATAGCAGGTAGAGTGCTGCTTTTTGTGACTTCTTTACTGTCACTGACTTGCCCTTGTGGATTAATGTATGCTGAACAAACAAAAAGAGCACTTAAATTGAGGATAGAAGAGCATAAAACAGTGATCCAGACAGAAAATGAAACCTATGCCAGGCAAAACATTTCAAGGAAGCCAGACATGGCTCTGCTGCAGGGTTAAGACACATAGGCTTTGAAAGAGTCCAACTAGACTGCTGTGGTGGAAATCTTAAGCAGAAACTTTTAGATCATGAAGCCTACTGGACTGTGACTCTTGGAACTCTAAAACCACATGGACTGAATGATGATACCTTTGCATTTAGTACGGACTGTCTGATACAGATTTATTTATGAATTATTGAGTGCTGTATAACGTTTTATGGGAATAATGTTTTTAAGGTCACATTTGGGTCTTTGCATGCTCTTTTGCACCTTCCTGTCTTGCTTTTTCCTCTTCTATTTTTTCCATCTCTGTGGCACAAAGCATTTGATTTCTAACTTTGCACATTTCCAGTTTTCTACATATTGTCTAAGACAGTTTAGTGTTGTGAATGAATCATACTATGTTTAATAATGGTTATTTAAATATTAACTTATAGGAGAAAAAAGAGCAATGCACCTTTAAATTTGGTTTAATAAATACATGAAAGGTGCCCTAAGATGTTCACTCAGATGAAGACATCAGAAGTGACATTGAAACATAAGTAATGTTGGCAAGTGTCTTGTGGAGCATGGAGAGCTAACAGAAGCTGCAGTGCAATTGAATTAAATAGTTTGAAATAACTTTAAATTGCACTGATGCAGTAATGCACATAGCTCTGGACATTGTTCTGTGAAATGGCTCACATGCTTACAGAGGTATAATGCTGCTACTGTTTTTATGGTGAAAAATGTTTTGGATTACAATAAAGGAATTGAATTCTTACCTGAAGAGTTGCTGCTCTATTTGTACAGACATTTAATTATTAAAAGTTTCTTTGGAGTGCTGATCCACATCTCTTGGCAGGTATTGTGTCCTATGGTATATGAAGCACTTGGGTGAGTGCAACCATTACTGGTGACCTGTCTACATTTGTATTGGTCCTTGAAAAATTCTGTTTTTTGTTCTTTAGTCTTTTGGTAATTTTGAGTGTAGTAGTGCAACACTCTACAGCATGCTCCCAGTATGGCAATCACAGCAGCAGTGGGTTAAACGTTGACCCTTTGAGCATCTCAGATGTGGAAGGTGAACAGTTAGTGTTCACACTAGAGTAGATTAATGAACTGTTTTCAGAAAATCCAACAGTAAACACACAAACTAATGAAACCTTTAACGTAGAAGACCTGAGAAAGAAATATATAAGGTTTCAAATGCATGCCATTTCATTATCACAATATTGGAGAGAGAAACATATACCCAGAGGCTTAAGAATACAAAAGCTACCATCATTTGGTCTTGACAATAGAGAGTTCATGGCAAACTGGGAAAAAGTTTTAAATAAAGCAGTTTGGATTTAATTTTAATGATGATAAAAAAAGCAAAAAAGGCATGTGATGCACTAGAGCCCTTGATAAAAATGTGAGAAGAAAAAATGTAAATGCAATATACAGCAGAACAACTTAAAGACCTAAAAATAAAAATGGATCAACAGATAGAACAATTTAAAAATGAACTTAAGCGATACAAACAAGGAAAACATGATTGAGATCAGATAGACTACTCAGAAAAAATAATATATAAATGGCAAGGGAGACTGAAAAAATCTACATAAAATCAATGGCTCAGGAGTTTAGAGATGGAGACATTTATTCAGGAGTAGACAGTGAAACTTCAGATAATGAAACAGTACAACAGACAAATCAAACTCAAGGACCTTTTTTAGAACAAAGTGCAAGGCCCAAAGATGGAGTTCAGTCAGGAGTGCAAGGTGAAGCTACAGGAAGAGGATGATGCATGGTGTGGTAGAACCGCATGAGGGAACAGAAGAGGAAGAGGCAGACAGAACTGAGGCCTCATCAATCAAGTCTGAAGGTCCCTGAGGAAACGGAATGTGAATTGGTAGTAATAAATCTTATGGAGAAAGTTTTAACTAGAAAACAAATCAGCATTCTTAAAATAGACCTCTCATTTGTTTCAACTAACACCTCTAACCCTTTTAATATAAAAGTGCACCTACAGAAATTCTGTTGGATGTTACTGCTTAGAGGCTATTTTTTTAGATCAAGAAGGAAATTAAGTTATGCCTCAAATTAACATCAATTCACATGAGGGAATCAGGGCTGGGAAATAAATCCACTTTCTGACCCACAACAATTAATACCGCATTACAAACCTACATAAATGTGGTAGAGAGAGAGAGAAGTAGTTGAATTATTACAACAACCGTACCACAATACCACTCAAAATATTTCTGCTGAGGAACGTAATGCAATAAATGAATTAAGAGATGACAGATATAGTAATGAGAGCAGCAGGCAAAGGTGGAGCAATAGTTATTTGGGGCTATAATGATTATATCATGGCAGCACACAAACAGTTAAACAATGAAGCATTTTATTCAAAACTTGACTTTGATCCTACTGAAGAAATTCAAAAGAGAATTGCTAGCTTAATAGGACTTGGTTTACAAAACAAATGGATTACTGAGCAATAAGGGGACTTTATGGCAGTAAAGGAACCACACAAACCAGCACTCTACCTGTTGCCCAAAATACACAAAAAACAAATTCCAGTATGAGATAGACCTATTGTGTCCTCTATTGGCTCTAAAACTGAACCGATTTCTAAATTTGTTGACAGCCATATTAAAAAGTTTGTCCCTGAGCTTACTTCATATGTTAAAGACACAAACCACATGGTCAGCTTGTTGGAAAATATACAGATTGAAGAGAGAGACATTTTGGTTTGCATTGACATTGTTAGCCTGTATACAAATATACCTCATGAAGGTGAGCTATCAGCAATTTAGCAAGCACTAGCAGGGAAGTCAAGTTTGGTGACCTCACCTTCTTCTTTTATAGTGGATTGTGCAAGACTACTATTGGAATGCAAGTACTTTATTTTCAACAAAAAGTTATATACCAAAATAAAGGTTCTTGCATGGGGACTACATTTTCCCCAACCTTGCTAATCTTTATGTAAGCAAAGCAAGCAAGCAAATCTTTATTTATATGTGCCTTCTTAAAGCTAAGGCACTTTAACAAATAGAACAGAATAAAATATATAGATAAGGATAAATTAATTAAAAGTGATTGAGAAGGCTATATTAAATAAATATGTCTTAAAATCCTACTTGAATGTCTCGACGGTCAGGCATTCTCTCAACTGATGAGGTAGAGAATTTCATAGGGTAGGGGCCACAAAAGAAAAAGCATGAGCACCAGATGTCTTAAGATGTACCCTGGGAATCTCTAGCAATCCTTTATTAGTGGATCGGAGAGAGAGAGCGGAGGGGGTAGTAGGAAGTTTAGAGATCTTGCAGGTAGCCAAGTCCCTGTTCATGTAGGTCTTTAAAGGTCAGTAGACTGACCTTAAAGGTGATCCAACACTGAACAGAAGTGAGTGCAGTCCATGCAGCACAGGCATTATATGGCTGGTTCTAGATGTTACCATCAGTAGACTGGCTGCTGCGTTCTGCACTAGCTGCAAACGGAGGATACCAACCCCAGGAAAACCTAGGTAGAAGGCATTGTAGTAGTCAAGGCGGGTAGTGATGAAGGCATGAACCAATCTTGGTAGGTCATCCAGAGGAACCAGGTGTTTCACCTGGGTGATGTTCCTCAGATGGTAAAAAAGAGGATTTGACAACTGCTGACACCTGAGATTTCAGGGACAGGCCATCATCACAAATAACATCCAGGTTACGCACCTGGTCTTAGGTAGTGAACTGGATGCCATCAAGCCATAAGCCCGACACCTGCCCAGCCCTGCCCACGGATGACCCATGTTCACAACCAACACTTTGGTCTTTTCTGGATTCAGTCTCAGTCAGATGATGCTCATCCAGTCCTTGATCTTGGCATGGAGTGCATGGGAGAACAAATATATACTTGGTGCAAGGTTCAATCCATTTCTTAGATTTGTGACAGCATGGAAGCGTTACATTGATGATTGTTTCCTTGTGTGACAAGATGGCCTGAACTGCTTGCAGAATTTCTAGAGTTTGTAAATAGTACAGACATTTGACGTTTACTATGGAATGAAAATGAAAATACATTTTCTAGATCTGACTATTTTTAAATCAGGAAACAAACTTAAAATGAAATTGTACAAAAAAGATACAACATGAAATATAGTTTTGCTAGGGGACAGCTGCCATCCTAAAGCCCTTATTCAGAATATACCAAAAAAACATTTTTTAAGGGTTTCAGGACTTGCACAGAAAACTCAGATTTTAAAAGGTACAGTCCCCAAATGGAAAACAGATTTGTGGCTCGTAATTCTGATAAGAAAACTATCAAAAAATCATACTCAGAGGCAAGAAATAAAGACAGAAATACCCTGTTGCAAGGGAGCAATAATGCAGAAAGAAAAGAAAAAGAAATGGAACCACTGACTTTTATTACACAATATTTTCCTGAGGCAAACAAAATCAGAAATATAAGAACATATTGAAAGGAGATCACACATTTGACAAAATAAGTGATAGCCCACCCTGAATAAGTTTCAAAAGAGGAACAAATTTAAAGGAGGTTGTAGTACACACCATAATCCCACCGCAGTCAAATCAAAATCAATGGCTTCCAGTCACCCCAAAGAGGAAATGCAAATGTGGCCACTGTGTCCACCGTAACAGAACAATGAATACCCAATTTTTTAATCATCTGCAAAGTGGAAAAAAGTTCTATGTGAATGGTTTAATCAATTACAGCATGGAGGGGGTGATTTATGCACTGACCTGCCCTTGTGGATTAATGTATGTTGGACAAACAAAAAGAGCACTTAAATTGAGTACAGCAGAGCATAAAACAGTGACCTGGACAAAAAATGAAGCGTATGCCTGGCAAAACATTTCAAAGAAGCCAGAAATGGCTCTGCTGCAGTGCTAAGACACATAAGCATTGAAAGAGTCCAACTAGACTGCCATGGTGGAAATCTTAAGCTGAAACTTTTAGATCATGAAGCCTACTGGACTGTGACCCTTGGAACTCTAAAACCATATGGACTCAATGATAAGATACCTTTGCAGTTAGTACGAACTGTCTGACACAGACTTATTTATGAATTATTGAGTAATGTATAATGTGCTATAGAATTAATGTTTTAATTCTCATGTGGGTCTTTGCATGCTCTTTTGTACCTTCCTATCTTGCTTTTTCATTTTCTATTTTTTCTATCTCTGTGGCACAAAACACTTTATTTCTGACTTTGCAAGTTTCCAATTTTCCTAAGTATTTTCTAGGACATTTTAGTGTTGTGAATTAATTATAATAGGAGATATTCAAAGGATTGCGCCATGTGCAACAGAATTGTGCCAGCACAACTCTGGTCAGCGTCTTGGTATGATATTCAAAAGAGGGACCTGCGTAGCCCAAGTCCTGACGCACCAGGGAGCATTGCTAATGTATGTGGCGCATCTGCAGGGGGCGTGCACATGCATGTGCAGCACATCCCAATATTTAGCCCAGTATGTGAAGTGCATCTGCTGGCACAATTCCCAGATGCACTGCATACCGAGGCACAGAGTTGAGCCAGAAAATCCTGGGTTCAAATGCTAGCCACCCACAGGCAGGCTGCCATATTGCAAGGTGCAACACAGCAGCCAAAAGCCATGGGTGGCCAGCCACCAGGCAAGAATACCATCCACAAGCACCCATCTCATCCCAGGTAGTCCAGTGGTACCCCCCCGTAGCCTGGTTGCATCCATTTGTATTAAACTACCATGCCCTGGTAGTCTAGTGGCCCCCCTTCCCGAGACTCAAGCCCCATAAATGTCAGTATATAATGATCCCTGGTAGACTAGTGGACCCACCTCCCATCCCTGAGTCCCCATCCCTGAAACTGACAGAATCCCTGGTGGTCCAGTGGTCTGCCCTTCCATCCATGAGTCCCAATCCTCATACATGTAATTGCATGATAATCCCCGGTAGTCCAATGGTCCCCCCAAATGCATCCCCAAGTCTGATCCTCACAAATGATGATATAAGAACACCTGTTGGTCCAGTGGCTCCCCTACCCTCGCAGGCACCCCTGCCCACCCAGCTCACCCTGTCATCAGTGGGTGGCATCATCCCACCTGCAAACCACCCTGCCATCCACTGAATGACAGCTTACAGTAGCAGCTGTAAGCCTATTGGTCCACATTGTGGAACAATGGGCTTGCAGTGTGTACTGTACTAGTTATTCACCTTGAATGACTAGTACAGTACACATTGCAAGCCCATTGGTCCACAGTGTGGACCATAGGCTTACAGCTGATTCTGTAAGCTGTCATTCAGTGGGTGGCTGGGTGGTATGTGGGTGGTATGATGCTGCCCACCAATGATTGGGGAACTTGGTGGGCAGGGGTGCCTGTGAGTGGGAGGGTGCCACTGGACCACCAGGTGTTCTTGTATCATTATTTATGAGGATTGGACATGGGGATGGGGTGGGGAGACCATTGGACAATCAGGGGGATTATCGTGCAATTACATTAATGGGGATCGGGACTCACGGATGGGGGGGCAGACCACTGGACCACCAGGGCTTCTCTCATTCTGACAATTTTAGGGATCAGGACTCAGGGATGGGAGGGGGTCCACTAGACTACCAGGGATCATTATATTCTGACATTTATGGGGATTGAGTCTCAGGAAGGGGGCCACTAGACTACCAGATCATATTGTTTTTACACAACTGAACGTGATCAGGCTACCAGAAAGGAGGTGGGTTACCACTAGACCACCAAGGATTCAATACATGTTAAGAGTGGCTGCACAGGGCACCAGGTGCATTTTGCTGGGCTGCCCTGTGCAACACATGCAAATGTGGCCTTAATGACATGCAAATGGCCACATTTGCACCTTGCATATATTATGGTCCAGTGCAACCACACTTGCACTGGAGCATTCCCAGTCCACCCTGTCTGGGGAATACGCCAGTGCATTTTATTTGTGACATGCACAATTCTGTGACATATTCAGCGGTGATGCATCATGGCTCACCACCATTGGATATCACCCTGTCCTGGCCCTGGCACATCTCAGGTGCACTGCACCTCCACTTGTGCCATTGCCTGGCACAGTCTGAATATCTCCCCCAATATGTTTAATAGTAGTTATTTAAATATTAACTTATAGGAGAAAGAAAGAGCACTGTGCCTTTAAATTTGATTGGATAAGTACATGAAAGGTGCTTTAAAATGTTCACTCTGATGAAGACATCAGTAGTGATGCAGAAACATAAGTGATGTTGGCCGGTGTCTCGTAGAGCATGGAGAGCTAACAGAAGCTGTGGCGCAATTGAATTAAATAGTTTGAAATAACTTTAAATCACATTGATGCAGTAAGGCACATAGCTCTGGACATTGTTCTGTGAAACGGCTCACATGCTTACAGAGGTACCATGCTGTTGCTGTTTTTATGGTGAAAAACATTTTGGATTACAATAAAGGAATTGGATTCTTACTTGAAGAGTTGCTTCTCTATTTTTGCAGACATTTAACTATTAAAAGTTTCTTTGGAGTGCTGATCCACACCTCTTGGCAGGTACTGTGTTCTATGGTGTATAAAGCACCTGAGTTACGTGCAACCATTACTTTACTGGTGACCTGTCTACATTTGTATTGGTCCTTGGAGCATTCTGTTTTTTGTCTTTAGTAACTATAGAATGGCTTGTCTCTTTTTTCACAGTCTCTGCTAAACTCTCCTCTGTCTGTGCCTTGCCTCTCCTAACAGTTTTCCCTGCTTCCCTTAGACATTCAACATACACCTTCCTGTCTTCCTCTTTTTGGATTCCCTTATACATTATGAAACTTACTCTTTTAGCTCTTACTTTATCTGCTACCTCTTTAGAGAACCACAGTGGTTTCCTTCTTCTTTTCCCTTTGCCCACCATCCTAAGGCATTGGTTAGTTACCTCCACTATGGTTCCTTTTAGTTTCTCCTACTGTTCCTCCACTCCCTCAATACTCTCTCCATTCTCCAGGGCTGCTCTTAAACATCTACCCATTCCATTGAAATCTGCCCTCCTGAAATCTAATACTTTTGACCTTGTGTGGCTTAACTGAGTCCATGTCTCCATGACAAACCACACCATGTGGTGGTTGCTGGATCCCAGATGCCCTTCCACCTGGACTCTTTTGACTCTGTTTCAGTTGGTTCATACCAGATCCAGAATCAATTTGTCTCTGGTGGCTCATGCACCAGCTGTCTGAGTCCAACCCCCTGCAGGGATTCCAGTATGGCCATGCTTCTGGCTGAAGCAGGTGCCTGTGTGGTTGAATCTACATCCAGCATATTGAAATCTCCCATCAGCAGAATATCACCTTTAGGAACCATGTCATGAATTTCCTCCATTAGTACCCTGTCCTCTTCCTTCCTCTGTACTGGAGATCTGTAGATCACCCCAGTATGTATTGCTGTGCCATTCCCTGGTTCAAGTGTGACCCACATTGACTCAGCCTCCCCCTGTCTTCCCTGTACTTCTGTAGTCTTTATGCCTTCTCTGATGTACAGGGTTACCCTCTCCCTTTTTTACCTTTCCTGTCCCTTCTGAACAGTGCATAGCTCAGCACGTTGATGTTCCAGCTGAGATTAGCAGAGTATCACGTACCAGAGTACCATGTCTCTGTTATTGCTGCTATGTCAAGGTCTGCATTTGTCATTAAGGCTTCCAGGAGTGTAACCTTATTTCCCAGATGGTGGACATTTATCAGCATGACCTTCCATGTTTTATACCCTGCCCTCCCTCTGTTCTTGTACTCTCTCTCCCTTAACTTTTTCCCCACCTCAGTTTTCTTGTTCATGTGCTTCTGCCCCCATCCCCCTTTTACATGCTTCACCTGCCTACTCCTCACTGCCTGCTTTAGTATTTCCTGTTGTCAACTTGTGTTTTAGCATGCTACCATAGGGGAGTGATCCTAAGCCACCTGTCCTTCCTGACTCTCCCCTCCCGGCCAGTTTAAATGCTCTCTGCTGAAGCATTCCAACTTCTCACCAAGGAGTAATGCCCCTTTCCTGAACAGATGCAGGTCATCCTCCTGATATAAGATCACATCTGCCCAGGTGGGGCCCAGCCCCTATGAAGTCAAATCCTTCCCTTCCACAACAATTCTTCAACCAGATGTTAAAGGCTTGGATGAGGAGTGCCCTATCCTTCTCTCTGCCTTGGAGAGGTAGCACCTCTGAGAATGAGACGAATGTGCAACCTGTTTCAGTTCCCCCCCAGCTTCCTGAAATTCTCCTGGACTCTGGCTAACTCCACCCATTTCCCTACAATGTCATTGGTCCTCAGGTGGACAATGAAATCCAGATCCTCCCTCCTGGCTATTGCTCTAGTGATCCTATGGATTTGCTTCCCATTCCTCCATGCACTGCTTCCAGGAATGCACTTGACCTTCCTCTCTCCCTTTTGGATGTCCCTAACTTCACGCCTCAGACAACAGAGTCCCTCACTAGTGGAAGCGTCCCCCTCCTCTGGGTTCCCCTGTCCCCCTTCCATGGGACTCCAGCTAGGATGTCCTGACCATCCTCCCTGGTCAAAGCTGTGAGTACCTGTGTGGGGCATTCCTGTTCTTCCAAAACAGTGTAGGAGTTATTAAGCTGGATGGGGAATGTACTTCTGACTCCCCTCTCACTCTCCCTGAGCCCACCATGGTCCAGTCACACTTCTTTTTGGACATCCTTTGAGGTTAATATTGTGGATCTGGTGGTCTCTGCATGGGGGAGGATGCCCTGTTACTTGGCCAACTCTGAGGGGAGACAGGCAACCTCCTTCCTCAGCCCAGACAGGTTCCTGCAGATAAGGCAGCTTCACAGCCTACAAAATGTCTCCCTGAAGACTACTGCTCCACAACCACTACACTGCACCATTCCTATCATGACTGTTACCCTCCTGACTCTTCTGCCTGATTATGCCTCCTAATTGATATTTCCTATCTCCTAATCCTCTTCCCTCTTCTGCCTGCAAATCCTTTTTTTCATTCTCCTTCTCTCTCTCTGTCTCTCTTCTTCTCTACAGACATACAGCTTCTTTGTCTTCCTCTTGTATGTGCCCTGGTGGACCTAGTTGCTAGCTGCACCCTTTTTACTTCTGCCTATATACCAGAGAGGCTGTTGCTTGTGCTGTGCTGCATAACTGTTACTGAGTCTCTAAGTAGGAGTGGCTTGGCCTACCACTAAAAAGTTAGACCACCCAGGGGTGGTTGGGGAATGGGGGTGGGTGGGGCCATTGTTCCTTTGGTACTCAGTGTCTATAAAAAACAATCAGGTAAAAAGACTTTCTTCTGTAAAATACAGAATTACATAAAACCTGTTACAAAACACAGTAGTTACCTGGAATCTGTTACCAAACACAGACACTTCCTGAAGAGTAGCAGCAAATGAAATCCCCAAAAGCATACTGTGGAAAATCACTCTAACAACTAAAGGTAGTGGAAAGAGCACACCACCAAATAAACTCAATTACATAAGCCTGTTACAAAACACAGAAGACGCATGGAATCTGTTAGCAAACACAGACATTTCCTGAAGTGTAGCAGCAAAAGAAATCCCCAAAAGCAGACTATGGAAAATCATTTTAACAAACTAAAGGTAGTGTAAAGAACACACAACTATATAAACTCAATTACATAAGCCTGTTATAAAACACAGAAGTTACCTGGAATCTGTTACCAAACACAGACACTTCCTGAAGTGTAGAAGCAAAAGAAATCCCCAAAAGCAGACTGTGGAAAATCATTTAAACACTAAAGGTAGTGTAAAGAGCATACAGCTATATAAACTCACTTTACATAAACATGTTACAAAACACATACGTTACTTGGAAATCATTTAGCAAACCCAGACACTTCCTGAAGTGTAGCAGGAAAAGAAATCCCCAAAAGCAGACTGTGGAAAATCACTTTAACAACTAAAGATAGAAGAAAGAGCACACAGCTATATAAACTCAAAGACATAAGCCTGTTACAAAATGCAGATGTTTCCTGGAATGTATTACCAAACACAGACACTTCCTGAAGTGTAGCAGGAAAAGAAATCCCCCAAAGCAGACTGTGGAAAATCATTTTAACACTAAAGGTAGTGTAAAGAGCATACAGCTATATAAACTCACTTACATAATCATGTTACAAAACACATAAGTTACTTGAAATCATTTAGAAAACACAGACACTTCCTGAAGTGTAGCAGGAAATGAAATCCCCAAAAACAGACTGTGGAAAGTCACTTTAACAACTAAAGATAGAAGAAAGATCATACAGCTATATGAACTCAATTACATCAGCCTGTTACCTGGAATCGTTTACCAAACACTGACACTTCCTGAAGTGTAGGAGGAAAAGAAATCCCCAAAAGCAGACTGTGGAAAATCACTTTAACAACTAAAGGTAATGGAAAGAGCACACAGCTTTAAAAAATAAATTACATAAGCCTGTTACAAAACAAAGAAGTTACATAGAAACTGTTACCAAACACAGACACTTCCTGAAGTGTAGCAGGAAAAGAAATCCCCAGAAGCAGAATGTAGAAAATCACTTTTACAACTAAAAGTAGTTGAAACAACACACAGCTATTTAAACTCAGTTACATAAGCCTGTTACAAAACATAGAAGTTACCTGGAATCAGTGCTGGGTAACTTACTTTTTCTATTACATTCTTTTTCTTTTAGAAACTTGATCTAGTAAGCTCTGTGCAGTCACTAGCAATGATGGAGAAGTGCTAGAAAAAGTAATACACCAGACAGTTACAGTTACTTATTTCTTTTTATAAAAAAATAGAAAAATAATAAATAACTGTAACAGATGACATTTATTTGAAAGTAATAGGTTAGTTACTAGTTACTTTCAAATAAATGTAATCAGTCACAGTTACATATTACTTTTGTATAAAAAAAATAAGTAATTGTAACTGTAAGATGTATTATTTTTTCCAGTACTTCTCCATCCTTGCTAGTGACTGCACAGAGCTTTTTGGAATGAGTTTCCAAAAGTAATAGAAACTAATAGAAAAAATAACTTACCCAACACTGCCTGGAATCTGTCACCAAACACAGACACTTCCTGAAATGTAGCAGCAAAAGAAATCCCCAAATGCAGACTGTGGAAACTCACTTTAAGAACCAAAACTAGTGGAAAAAGAACACAGCGATATCAACACAATTGCATAAGAATGTTACAAAACACAGAAGTTACCTGGAAACTGTTACCAAACACAGACTCTTCCTGAAGTGTAGCAGCAAAAGAAATCATCCAAAGCAGAAAGTGGAAAATCTCTTTAACATTAAAAATAGTGCAAAGAGCACACAGCTATATTAACTCAATTACATAAGCCTGTTTCAAAACAGAAATGTTACCTGGAATCTATCACCAAACACAGACACTTCATGAAGTGTAGTAGCAAAAGAAATCCCCAAAGGCAGACTGTGGAAAATCACTTTAACAACTGAAAACAGTGGAAACAGAACACAGCTGTTTAAACTCAATTACTTAAGCCAGTAACAAAAAAAATAAGTTACCTGGAATCTGTTACTAAACACAGACACTTCCTGAAGTGCAGCAGCAAAAGAAATACTGAAACAAAGACTGTGGAAAATCACTTTTACACTAAAGGTGGTGTAAAGAGCACCCCTCTATATAAACTCAATTATGTAAGTCTGCTACAAAACACAGAGGTTTCCTGGAATCTGTTACCAAACACAGACACTTCCTGAAGTGTAGTAGCAGTAGAAATTCCCCAAAACAGACTGAGGAAAATGACTTTAACATTAAAGGCAGTGCAAAGAGCACACAGCTACATGAACTCAATAATATAATCATGTTGCAAAACACAGAAGTTACTTGAAATCTGTTAGCAAACACAGATACTTACTGAAGTGTAGCAGAAAAGGAAATCCCCAAAAGCAGACTGTGGAAAATCACTTTAAGAACTAAAGCTAGTGGAAAAAGAACACAACTATATAAACACAATTGCATAAGCCTCTTACAAAACACAGAAGTTACCTGGAAACTGTTACGAAACACAGACACTTCCTGAAGTGTTGCAGAAATAGAAATCCCCAAAAGCAGACTGTGGAAAATGACTTTAACATTAAGGGTAGTGCAAACAGCACACAGCTATATAAACTCAATTACATAAGCCTGTTACAAAACACAGAAGTTATGTGGAATACTACCAAACACATGACACTTCCTGAAGTGTAGCAGCAAAAGAAATCCCCAAAAGCAGACTGTGGAAACTCACTGTAACAACTAAAAGTAGTGGAAAGAGCACACAGATCTATGAAGTCAATTTCATAAGTCTGTTTCTAAACACAGACATTAACTGGAATTGGTTACCAAGCACATAAACTTCCTGAAGTGTTGCAGCAAAAGAAATTCCTAAAAGCAGACTGTAGAAAATCACGTTACCATCTAAAGGTAGTGTAAAGAGCACACAGCTATGTGAACTCAATTATATAAGCATGTTGCAAAACACAGAAGTTACTTGCAATCTGTTAGCAAACAAAGACACTTCCTGAGGTGTAGCAGGAAAAGAAATACAGAAAAGCAGACTGTGGAAAATCACTGTAACAACTAAAGGTAGAAGAAAGAGAACACAGCTATACAAACTCAATTACATAAGCCTGTTAGAAAACACAGAAGTTACCTGGAATCTGTTATCAAAAACAGACACTTCCCAAAGCGTAATAGCAAAAGAAATCCCCAAACACAGACTATGGAAAATCACTTTAAGAACTAAACATAGTGGAAAAAGAATACAGCTATATAAACAGAATTGCATACGCCTGTTACAAAATGCAGAAGTTACATGGAATCTGTTACCAAACACAGACACTTCATGAAGTGTAGTAGCAAAAGAAATCCATAAATGCAGACTGTGGAAAATCACATTAGAAACTAATATTAGTGAGAAGAGCACCCAGATATATAAACTCAATTACATAAGCCTGTTACAAAACACAGAAGTTACCTGGAATCTGTTAGCAAACACAGACACTCCCTGAAGTGTAGCAGCAAGAGAAATCCCCAAAAGCAGACTGTGGAAAATCACTTCACAACTAAAGGTAATTGTAAGAGTATACAGCCATATAAACTAAATTACATAAGCCTGTTACAAAACACAGAAGTTACCTGGAATCTGTTACCAAACACAGACACTTCCTGAAGAATAGAAGCAAAAGAAATCCCCCAAAGTAGACTGGAAAATCACAGAGCTGTGAACCTGGAGATCCACCACACAGGGGTAACAATTATTTTCTTTCTTTCTTGCTTTCTTTCCTTCTTGGATTTACTGTATGTTACAGCTGATAATAGCATAGTAAGTTTAAATTTGAATCTTTGTTTTTTGCCAAGTCTTTCAACATTAGGTTGGGTCAATGCCTTCACTGGAATTAAAGGCAAATTCTTGAGTTGCGAGAACTTGACACATTGAATTGAAAATAATGTGCATAAGGTGGGTTAGACTATGATTTTGCAGAAAGGCACAGAAGTGGACATGGACATGTATTGCAGGAGTATTGTGTTTTCCCTTTCACCAGGATTAGCCAGTCACAATTTTCAATTATTATGACTCTCCATGAAAGAAAAGTACTCCAATCTCAAAAAAAAAAGTGACAGATGAAATTTTTATGAAATGACATTTACTTTTCCTATACAAGTTCGTTCTTTCTTTCTTTCTTTCTTTCTTTCTTTCTTGCACTTTGGTAATTGAGAAAGTTACACTGAACTAATGTTTGTCTCCAAGAGTGATTGTCAGAGAGGGGTAAAGTACTGGAGGCAATATAGCCTAGAATTTAGAGCCCAGATCTGTGAACCTGGAGACCCACAACACTGGGGTTTAGACCCCACAACTATCACTTACATGCTGTGTGACCTTAAGAAAGCTACTATTCCTCTTGGTTCTTATGGTTACACCTGTAAATGAGCTTTAACTTGGTATGCCATTCCCTGGCCATGGATGGTTAATATTTAAAAGTACTGTATGACAGCATAGAGTGATTTTATCTGTCTGTCTATCCCTTTACCTGCAGTATCTATCTATCTATCTGTCAGTCTGTCTGTCTATTGGCAGAATGTATATCTATCTATCTATCTATCTATCTATCTATTCATCTATCTATCTATCTCTCTCTCTCTTTCAGTGTCAGCATGGCTCAGTTGGCAGCACTGGGCCAGAAGGTTGTGAGTTCTTGTCTTACTCAGGGATTGGGCTCATACCATAAATGATTGCACCTCAGTGTAGTACTATGGGGGTACTGTACTGTCAGGGTGTGCCATTTTTCAGATGAAGTATTAAAACGGAGGTGCCTTCTACCCAGCTGGTGTTGTCCTGTTGGGTTTCCAGGTGGAAGAAAAAGAATCCAAGGCATTTTTCACAACAGAAGAGGAGTTTATTAGGGTGAAAAATCAAACATTCCAACAAATACATCCAACAATAGCAGTAAACAAATAACAAAAACAAGCAGTGTTATAAAATATACAGTACAGTGTCAAGTGAGAGAAAAGAAAGAAAAATGTACATAACAAATTTTATTGACATTAATATAAATGCTGGCTAGTATAATCTAAGGGGGCCTCCTTTTTTCTATCACTAATTACAGCATCCATTTTAATATAACAGCAATCACATTATTCAAGTTACTGGTTGATCAGAATCAGTGATCCATGGTAGATTACCCCGCATTTTATTTAAAAATTCAAACATACATTCTGGGTTTCCCTGTGGTAAATTTGTTGTAATTCTGAGGTAATTTTATTTACTAAAGCTGGATGTTGTGTTTGCTTTTGCTGTAATACAAACTGACATCTGCTCAGCCATATGTGCCATTCTATTGCTGCAAATATTACAGTTAGGGTACTTTAATGCCATTTTTCCCCATGCTGTACTGTACTCTCCAAAATTAGAGTTGCTTAAGTAGTTAGCAAGAACTGTTTCTCTTTCTAAGCTTCAGCAAGGTGTTTCCAGAAATTTGCTATATGGGAGCAAGAAAAATACAGATGGTACATTGTTTCTAATTATTGTGCACATTGTTCCCTATTACAATATCTGTCATTCATCTGCTTATATTTATAATTTGCTTTTACATTTAATTTTTCACGGCAACAAAGCCAGTATGTATTCCATATCTTTGGGGGGAACCCTTGTTTCTTTTAGTATATGTCTCAAAGATTCTTGTCAAACTATTGGGTTGTTTCTAAAAGTTTCCTCATAAAAACATGTACTAATAATTTGGTTATAAAAATGTTTTTCCGTGTTTCACAATTATTTGTGAACTAGATACATTCCATGTCCTTAGTTTTATAAATCACTCTTTCAGATATGATGGAGTCATAGGACTATGTTTTAATGGTCTCATGGTGTTATTGTTTCAGCTCTGCAATAGTGAGCTCATCACAGCTCGGTTGAGGAAATCGGGGGATTTCATTCCACAGCTCAGCTCACAGGAAGTGAATCAAGAAATTTGAATTCGACACCACTCACTAAAAGCTCACTGGAGCTCTGCTTTGAGGATGATGAGGGATCTTGTGCCTCTGCTCATCAGAACTGATAAATATTTAAAATCCTGCTGCTGCAACTTACTCAATTTAAAGCCTTCTGCTGCTACTTGTTCAGTTTAAATCCTGCTGCTGTTGCTGCTTGCTCAACTTAATTCCTGCTGCTGCTACTTGCTCAATTTAAATTCCTGCTGCTGCTACTTTCTCCGTTGAAAGAAATTGCACTCAGCTTGTTTTTTTGAAGCTCATTGGGGCTCCAGTAACAGAAAGCTCTGTGCCAGCCTGGGTTCGGCTCATCGCACAGAACTGCACCTGGCTTGCTTTCAAAATTTTGAAATCTCAACTGTTGAAAAAGGTGTCCCGATCCAAGCCCTGCCAGCCATTAAAAATAGCCGAATCATTCTACAGCTGTGCAGTAGTGAGCTTATCCAAGCTGGGTTGAGGACATCAGGGGATTTCTTTCCCTAGCTCAGCTCACCAGAGCTGAATCAAGGAATTTAAATCTGCTGCTTCTCGCTAGGAGCTCATCGGAGCTCTGCTTTGAGGAAGATGGGGGGATCTTGTGGATCAGCTCACCGGAGCTGATAAGAATTTAAAATCCTGCTGCTGCTATTTGCTCAATTTAAATCATGCTGCTGCTGCTACTTGCTCAATTTAAATCCTGATGCTGCTTGCTCAGTTTAAATTCCTGCTGCTGCTACTTGCTCCATTGAAAGAAACTGCACCTGACTTTTTTTTTCCCCAACCCACCTATGCACCACAACCTCCACAATTTTTTAAATAGGTCATAGCTCCTCCCCATGAGACTGTGACTGAAGGTAATCTATGATCAGAATCTGGATCTGCCTGTACACTGAGAGGGAATGGATCCTACTGCTATTACTACTTCACTTGAAATTATCCATACCTGACTGGGGTCTACTCCACTGGAGAACCAGACTGCATGTAGCTTTGGTTAATGATATAGGTGGAGTTATTCCAAAAGTGTGGCACCTACAGAGTGTTGCTTATTTGATCTACAGTAACTGTGTACTTTCATTTTTATACTCTCAGTATAAGCTGTGCTATAGAGTCTGGTAATTTTTAGGGTTGGGTTCCTCTAATGTCAGAGTCTCGCCCGGTCAGTGTAGCTAGTAAACTCAGAGGGATATTACTAGCGGAATCTGCCATCTACTGTCAGCACTGCCTCCAGTCTAAATGCATAAGAAAACTGCCATATCAAATTGAGCTGGTGATCTTATCACTTGAATGCTTCATTCTGGTATTGCACCACCATAGATGTTACAACAAAAGAACTAAGGGGTGTAGCTTTTGAACCAACAGAGTCCTTCTTCAGATGCATTATGACAGTTATTTAGAAAATTCCATGTATTTAACACCTAGATAATGCATAAAAAACAGAAATAATTCTCATTGGTTTAACATACTCATTTGAAACATAACAGAAGATTATGTCAGAGAAGCAAATTAACACCAGTATGATTTTAGCTGAGAAGCCCCTGAAGGTCAAAGATTATCAGAAAATAGCAACAAGCTAAGGATGGACATAAATACTATGGGCAGGATTCACAAAGAAGGCCAGAAATCCCACAGCTGTGGGAAAAAAGCCTGCAGCACTGTGGAAATGCAGTTACGCAATATTCTGAAAAAAAATTTGCGCAGGTGCGGCATTCCGTCAATATCCCTGTAGTTGCAGAAATTCAGCAGCTGTGGAAATTGAGCAGGTGCTGAAAATCCACAACTGCGGATCCGCAGCTGTGGAAATGGCTTAGGAGGCACAGCAACAGTGAACCTAATTAGCTGGAGCAGCAGACTTTAACATTTCTGCCATAGCATGAAGCTGAAAGCACCCACAGAGAGACCAGCAACCAGTCCCTCAGCTAAGACCACTGCAGCACCACAGGTACCAGCAATACCATGGCACCACAGTGGCTGTCTGTAACTGCTGTCCTTCCCTCCCTAGAGTGTTCCTGTTGCCTGTAGGAGTAACACTCATTGTAGGCTGGTCGGGGTCTACTGCCTCGTAGGGTTTCTTCATGAGCTACACTGGGTCCTAGTGGTTGGCGTTGTGCCACTACTTAATGCTGAATGTGCTAACGCTGCTGTAACTTCAGCCACTGATATACCCACTGGGATGTTATTACCAGTGCCTGCCCTCCGCTTTAATTGCATTCCAATTGTTGGGGCACTACTGCAGATTGCTAAGGCAGTGTTATGCCTCACTCAAATGTGTACAACATTTTTTTTCCTCAACTGTGGAAAAAAACTGGCTGTAAATAGCCTTTGAGGGGCTGTGCCATACTTATCAATTACCTTTTTTCCTCAGGAACTTCTGCAGCTGCACTTTTTTCCACAGTCCAAAGTGTATTTTCCTGCAGCTGCACTCAGAGCAATTTCCCCTTTTTTCATAGCTAGGAAAGTTTTGGGGACTTAGGAAAGGTTTTGTACCTTCAGAAGGCTTTGTGAATCCTGCCCTATAGTTCTTCAGTGAGCCTTTGATTTTTTAGTTTTATGCTTATACGGAGGCAGTATGGCATGGGGAAATTTTTATGTGGGTGTTGGGTTGTTTTTGTGAGTACAGTAGGTGTGGTTATTGTGGTGATATTGAGGTAGGCTTTTATTCAGGCACATGATATAATGGTGTTACAGTGGCTAGGACTCTTAGTTCTCATATATAATGAATATTTACTTCCTTCTACTAGCTGTCTCTGGTTGGATTACATACTATCACATTCTTAAATTCTGTACATATTAAGATGCATATATCATTTACATGGGGGTTCATGAAAGGTTTAGTTCATTTGGGTAAATGTGGCAAAGACTGGTGTGAATGATGATGTATTAGGACTCATATATCTCATTCTAACTAGTTATCTTTCAATGGGAAAGGGGGGCTGGGGGATTTAATTCCTATGAATTGTTTTTAGATTCCATAGACTGATTCTATACATGTTTGTCATACACTGACAATGTATTAAAATCTGTACATATCAGGCTCATTGTCTCAATTTCTTGGGGGTCTTGACAAGTAGTTTTGTTTTTTTATTTGACACATATACTTACAATTAAAATTATCATGTATTAAATCCTGTTACAACACTGAGGGCCAGATATTCAAAGCATTGCACCTGGCACAAATCTGTAGTGCTGGAATAACACTGGATTTGCCCCAGGCTGCAATATTCAGAAGACTAACAGTGCTGGCGCTGTGTGATAGTGCCGATGATAAAAATAAATGTATGCTGGGGTGGGAGTTAGGGGAGTGGCCATGAATGCCAGCTGCCTGGCATGTTCAAAAGAATAGCACCATGCTACAGGCATTAGCGTGACCTGTTGCATGGTGCTAAATACCACCAATAAAATGCTGGTGGTAATGCAGTCGTGCTCCCCCCATCATGATCCCGAGCCCTGGTAGCCCCAATGAGCACAGTAATCCCTGGTGTGCTAGTGGTCCCCCCACTCCCCAGCATGATCCCGATGCCCGTAGCCATGGTAAGTAAGTAATTACCCTGGTGTTCAAGTGCTCCCCCCACCTCCCAGGTACAATCCCTGACCCTCATAGCCACGGTAAGTAAGTATGTTCCCTGGTGTGGTAGTGGTCCTCCCACCCCCCAAGCATGATCCCTGACCCCCATAGCCATGGTAATTAACTATGTTTCCTGGTGTTGTAGTGGTCCTTCCACCCTCCAAGTATGATCCCTGACCCGCGTAGCCACGGCAAGTAATTATGTACCTAGTGTTCTAGTGGTCCCCCCAGCTCCCCAAGCATGATCTCTGACCCCTGTAGCCATGGTAAGTAATTATGTTCCCTGGTGTTCTAGTGGTCCCCCCACCCACCAAGCACAATCCCTGACCCCTGGTAGCCCTGAAAAGACAGCAATACTCGGTGGTCTAGTGCCCCCGCCACCTGGAAGTGTGCCACCTGTCCTCCTGTCCAAAGACTTTGTACGGCGCCACCGAATAGCTCAGCCCTCCTCTCACCATCACGGCGAGCCACTGACTGCAGTATGCATGAGCGCTATTCATGCATACCACAGTTGGTGGCCAGCCGTGGTGGTGAGAATAGGGCTGAGCTGGTCGCCGGCACCGTACCTAGTCTTTGTACAGGAGGATGGGTGGTAAACTTCCGGGTGCTATTTGTTGTTTTAAAACTACTCCCACCTTTGAAACAAACCACTGCTACCTACAACTACTACAGCACTACCTCTACAAATACTATAATATGCTGAAGCAAGATTCGTTTGACATGATCATGTAGCTCTGGAAGGATTCTCCTAAGTTTCCTTGAAAATTACAACATGGAACCTGAAGCCCCATGTTTGTCTGTGAAAGCGTTTATTAACACGTTCCTGTAAGACTACAGTTTTGGAAGCTGTGTAGATCTGGGAGCCAGGGTGTATCAGGTCACAGACTTGACAGCATTCTTCTTGTCTATTCCAATCAGAAAGTACTTTTCTGAAGAAAATGCAGATTTGTAAAATTAATAAGAAGCACTGGATTCTAATGTATTTATATAAATGTACCCTTGCTACCCATCAAATCTCTAATTTTTTGTCTCAGTATTATTGACATTAAATTGTACAATAAAAATGACATAACAAAACTAGAATAAAATTTAACTAGGTTACTTCTGTGACTACTTTTCACTGAGTCATATATTCTAATATCTGTAAAATGGTGCAGTAATGTACACACACATATAGGAGACCTGTGATTTAGAGACTTATTTATAATAAACGTCATATCTCCATACAACATGTATGCTAGATGCTATGGTACTAGAAGCATAATGAATAACTGCATTATTTTGTGTTGATGGTTACAGTGCCCCCCCATTTTCCATTCATAATTCAGTCAGAATAATAACTACCTTTAAGGTAACTGTATCTGCATGCCTTCCAAAAATCACCCAAGTCATAAACTAAATAGGAACATAGCATATGTTACAGTCGTCACTGAAGCTGCTGTTAATATGTGGGATTCAACTTAATACAACATGTTTTGAAAATATAGGAGATCCTGGTCAGCAGATATCTGAAGCACCGAAAAGGTACAGAAACTAATATGTAATATGTGCATCGCCTGTAATATAAATACTGCTCTTGAGACTGCTCTTTGACGTTATGTGAACAAACTGCTGCTATGTACGAGACTGTTTTCATTGTATCTTGTACAGCACTCATGCATACCACAGTCGGCGGCCAGCAGCAGTAGTGAGAGGAGGGCTGAGCCAGTCACCAGTGCTATACCTAGTCTTTGTACAGGAGGACGGACGGCACATTTCTGGGTGGGGGGGACCACTAGACCACCAGGTATTGCTATCTTTTCGGGACTACTGGGGGTCAGGGATCATGCTTGGGGTTGGAAGAACCACTAGACTACCAGGTAAAATATGCAGATACTATGGCTACAGGGGTCAGGGATCATGCTGGGGGGGGAGACACCAGCCTACCAGGGTAAGGTGTGTAACAGGCACACATGAGAACAGGGACCATGACGGCAGTGAAGGACTGCCTGGCCCAGCCAGTCTGTCCTGTTCTCTATCTAATGGATCTACTGCATATCCTAGTGAACCTGCAGCCTATTGCTTCCTGCCCCCACCAGGTTTGCCTTATGCCTATCTGGTGCATTGAGTCCCCCCCAGTGTGTTTCACCCACTACTGCAGTGGGGTACCTATGTTTTTGGGGGGTGTCCTCAAGGGCATGTATGAACATGGGTAGTGTGTCTGTGTGTAACTGTCAATCTGTATATATATATATACAGATAGATATACAGGTCTTGCTTGCACAGCTGCATGGGTGTGAGGTATGCACTGACTGTGCTTGCCTGCACACAGTTCCTGCTGCTTCTAGCCTGTTCTTCCATTCTGAACAGCAGGGGGATGTTCTGGGCATGCCTTGGCCTGCAGCATCCAGCCTGTACTGCCATTCCGACCAAAAGGTTGAGCTGTGTGCACCATGCAGTAGAACCAGGCAAACTGCATGGTAATGTATGCTAAGCTGCATATAATAAGATGCAAAATTGCCTGTTTGCCCACGGATTACCTAAGTAGGCTCATTTGCATGGGAGCTTTGAATATACCTCCTGTTTGCCCCGGGCTAACCAGTTTGCACAGGGCTAATGTGTTAGCACTGTGCAATCAGGTTAGCCCCGAGCAATCTTCACTTCAGCATAGCACAATTCTGCAGTGTGTGGCTTACATTATTGTTTGCTGTTGATGTGAGACTTCTCTGTGCAGTAAAACACAATGTTCTCCACCTGCAACACTGACTCTCTCCAGAGTCTAATGAGCTGAAGTTGCAGTGTGCACTTCCCTGTTGCTATATTCAGTGCTGTCTTATTCCCAGTCAATTTTTGCCCTGTACTCCTGGCCCTGTTTGCCAGGCTTCCTTTGCTTGCTATATTCAGCTGGTTTTGCACCGGGCTATTTCCTTTTGAATACAGCTTGCTTTGTGCTCCGGGCTAAGTTTGCCCACGCGGCAGTGCTAATTTAGCGCCAGGGCAAAGTTTTGAATATCTGGCCCTGAAAGCCTTAAAGTTTATGGAATATATTAACTGGTTGAGAGTATAGTTGGGAAAATGTCTCAAGCTAAATTATATATTACGTTATGTGTGAAACATTTGCTCAGTTGAGTAAACTTCACTTTAAACCCTCTCTATGTTGTATATATATAATTTCTCATTATTTCAATTTGGGGCTTGTTTTCAACTTGCTATTAGGCCATATTTTACCATGTATTTATTATACACAGCTTTGTCTTTCACTGACTGTGTTCTTTAAAACACAAGAGCACTTGCAATTAAAGTTGTAAGCTCCTCATCTTACATGTAATTAGGGAGAATAGTATCCTAAGGTTTTGTTTTCATTAGACCATTTTCTTGAAACATAATGAGACATTTTAAAACTTATGTTAGGAGAACTCTCTGCTTGTTGTTATTTTCAGATAACCTTTGCCCTTCAGGGGCTTTTCAGCTACAAGCATACTGGTGTTCATTAGCTTCTCTGATATAGTCTTCTGTTACATCTCAAATGAGTATGTTAAACCAATGAGAATTATTTCTGTTTTTTATGCATTACTTCGGTGATAATAGTATGGGATTTTCTAAATAATTGTCATAAAGCTTCTGAAGAAGGACTTGGTTGGTTTGAAAGCTAGGGCACTGTGTTCTTTTGTTGTAATATCTACATTGGTCTAATAAAAGGTATCAAACCATTTGTTTTTGGATCTGTTCTTACTAGGATCAATACAGCAGCTACACTATTTATTTATTTTGGTACTGTCACCTTATCATTTGAATGGTTTATTTTGATATTATCCTATCTGGACTATTGTAATCTCACATTCAGTAATCATAACAGCTGCCAAGGTGTCTTCCATCATGCTTACTCTAAAATGTGACAGAGCAGCCCCTAAGCTCCCTACTGCTGTTAGTATCCTTTTGACTGTAATGGTGGTGGAAAGAGCACACAACTATAGACATTCAATTACAAAAGCCTGTCACCAAACTCAGAAGTTACCTGCAATCTGTTACCAAACTGGAACACTTACTGAAGTGTAGCAGCAAAAGAAATCCCCAAAAGTAGACTGTGGAAAACCACTTTAACAACTTAAGGTAGTGGAAAGAGCACACAGCCATATAAACTCAATTACATTAGCATGTTACAAAACTCAGAAGTTACCTGGAATCTTTTACCAAACACAGACACTTCCTGAAGTGTAGCAGCAAATGAAATCCCCAAATGCAGACTGCGGAAAATCACTGTAACACTAAAGGTAGTGGAAAGAGCACACAGCTATATAAAGACAATTACATATGCCTGTTACAAAACACAAGTTACCTGGAATCTGTTACCAAATACAGACACTTCCTGAAGTGTAGTAGCAAAATAAATCCCCAAAAGCAGACTGTGGAAAATCACTTTAACAACTAAAGGTAGTAGAAAGAGCACACAGCTGTATAAACTCAATTACATAAACCTGTTACAAAGCACATAAGATATATGGAATCTGTTATCAAAAACATACACTTCCTGAAGTGTATCAGCAAAAGAAATCCCCAAAAGCAGACTGTGGAAAATCACTTTTACAACTAATAGTAGTCGAAAGAGCACACAGCTATGTAAATGTTTACCTGGAATCTGTTACCAAGTACAGATATGTCATGAAGTGTTGCAGCAAAAGAAATCACCAAAAGCAGACTGTGAGAAATCACAGAGCTGTGAACCAGGAGACAAACCACACTGAGGTAACAAGTATTTTTCTTTCTTTCTTTCTTTCTTTCTTGGATTTACTGTATGTTACAGTTGATAATGGAGTTTGTCCTTTAAGGGGCAGACAAAGTTGTCCTGGTGAACCATTTCAACCCCCCCGGTTAGTGTAGATGGTTGTGCTCAGAAAGGGGAGGGGAGGAGAGGGAGGACCAGGGAGCAGGACAGAAGGGAGGAGACAGGAAAGGAGGGAGCTTAGGAAGGAAGTGACAAGGATTGGGGGAAACAAGAAAGAGGAGGGGCTAGAGCAGTGTACATAATCCCCTGCACAGCAACAATTCAGCCTCTTTTGCTGAAGTTTTGATTGAAGAGCTACAGCACATCAGATTGGCAAAAAAAAAACATTGGGGGGGTTTAAATTTGCTTCAGTGAGACCAGCATGGTAAGGTTTGGCTACCAGAGGCATTACAACAGGTAAGGCATAAAAAAAATCACTGAGTTGGTATTTAAACTTTAATACTGAAAGAATGCGGCTAGGAGAGAAGTTGTATACTGAAAGGTGAAAGGGTCGCTAGATGTTTGAATCCTGTGAATTTAGGTCAGGAAGCAAGCAACAAATTAGTTGGGGTGAACAAGTTGCCCCTAGTCTGTGTGGGTTGTTTATCGAGTGGGTTAGTGAGGACTTGGTGGAAAGGAAGGAGAAAGCTACTGGGGGTAGAAGCGAGGAGCCTAGGTGCCATTTGGTCAAGCTACTTGTGGTTTCACTTCAGAAAATGATTTAGCAGGTTGCCGTGGGGGTGTAGAAAATACAGCAATTTGTGAGACAGCACACCAGAACCCCTGTGAGCCACGTGGCAGGCCCTTCAGGTAGCGTACAAATTGAGCGAGCACAAAGAGAGGCCCTGTGGCCAAGGGGTGTAAAAAATGTAGCAATTTGTGAGGCAGTGCGCCGGAGCCCTGTCGGCCATGTGGCAGGCCTTTTTGAGTAGCATACAATTGAGTGAGCACAAAGAGAGGCCCTGTGGCCAGGGGGGTGTAGAAAATACAGCAATTTGCAAGGCAGCACACTGATGCCCTGTGAGCCACGTGGCAGGCCTTTTGGGTGGCGTACAAGAGAGCTTCGGCCCTGTCATGACATCACTTGACAAGCATGGTCAGGGGGTACAACGTTTTTTCAGGGAAAAGGTGAGCAAGAGGGGTACAGCAGTTACGGCCCTAATGGCCAAGGTGGAAAAACTGTTTGCACTAAGGATAGGGGCTGCTGGAGGCCTTCTGAATGGGCTAGCAGGATGCAGCACAGGCTGGCCACGTGGCATGATGTCACATGCCAAGGAAGGCCAGGCAGCAAGTGTGACATTCAAAAAGGGATGTGCGGAAGGGGGCAGCTGCAGGATAAGAAAAAATCAAAGGTAGTCACTCCCTGGTTCTCGCAAAGGCAAGGAGAGCAGGGGATTTAGATAAGAAAGCATGCACAGGAGAAGGGTGTCTAGCGCCATGCAGCAAATGTTTTACTGGGATGACGGCCACCAGGGCTTATATATTATATATATAAAAAAAGTGAATAAAGGGGGACATAACTGAGGAAACAAGGAGGTGGGTACAAGGGCATAGAGATAGACACCATGCCCTGGGGGCGTGGTAAGGGGGAGGGATATTCTGACCAGTGGGAGACCTACAACGTGGGGACTATGGGAACGAAGGACCTGGAGAAGTGAGGATGGCTTGCAGAGAAAGGGACCTAAAAAAAATGGCGATTTGGATGGGCATGGAACAAAGGGCCTCAGCTGCCATTTTGCCACCGTGTGCCACAGGATCTGGGGTGCAAGGAGGTATGGGACGTAATTCCAGAGCAAAAGCGGGAAAAGGATAACAGCGCAATTAAGGTAGGGCACTATGGAATGGGAAATAATGAAGGCAATTTTATCAGTGTATTCACAGGTACAAGCAGGATAGCGCCAAGGAAAAGCAAGCCAACAAAGGAAGAGGCGTACAAGGCCATCATTGAACTGGCAGAGAAGGCCAATCTCATGTGGCAAATGGTGGAAAGAGAGAGACCAGGGAAGGTGAGGGAGAAGTGGAAAGTGGAAAAAGGGGCAGGGGGCAGCAAAAAAAGACCAACTGAGAGGCCAAGCAGCCCAACTGGGCTTCCACCTTGAGTGGTTAGTCCAACACCTCTGCAGCCCCTAGTGCCTGAGCCATTAGTACCTTCCCTTGATCTAGTGATAGTACCCGCTCCAGAACCCAGGCAGGAACCTCCAGTGGTACTGTGCCCTCCACCTTTGACACTGCAACCAGTAGCCCCTCCACCAGAAAATGATTTGACTTAGCCCGGTGACAGCAGGATACAAGGAGGGAACAGGCCTGCAGGTATTGTGTTAGGCACAGTGGGGGACAGCATTAAAGAATATATTGGTCAAATTATAGTGGCCCTAGGGAAGGGTGGCCTGGGGCAAATGGAAACTGCACTAGCAGAGATTAGAGTGGAAAAAGAATTGAACGGGGCCATAGACAAGGTGGTAGAAGGGGTAGGTAAAGGAATGAGGGACATAGGACATAGGCCTATCATTCCTCTGGTCCTTTCCACATCTAACCTCAAACATATATGCCCACCCATGTACCATTATCCAAGCCTTATCCCTACCAGACTGTTTGTTTCTCACCTTTAATAGGTTTTTGGTTTACTGTCCTTTGCCTTGTATATATGAAAATAATTGTATACTATCTCACTCATAAATGTTTGTATTTGTGCTATTTCAATATCATGTTTTTTATATGCACTCTGTAACCTTTTTGTTATGACCACTCAGGTCCATCTTGTAAATGAGCTATGCTCAATGATGTTCGCCTGAATAAATAAAGATTTTGATTGATTGATTGATTGATAGGAGCACCAGGCATGAAAATAGGGGAACATGTGCCTTTGGCCACAAAGGAGAAGATATGGAAAGGGGAATATGTAGATATATTTGCACTGGTCAGTAGAGAGATGGCAGCAAAGTATGAGGAAACAGAGAATATAGGAAAAAGAGAGATGGCAGCTGCTGTGGTATTGTTGGATATGAAGGAGGAGGATAAGTTCACAAAAGGGAAGACTTGGGATGGGTGGTTTTTAGGTTTTGCTACATATTCAGCCTTTGCAATGGAAAAAAAAACCTGAGCTGGGCATACCACTTATCACGTACTCCCTGATTATAAGGAGAGCGAAAGCAAAAGGGGGAGTGGGTTGGATTTATTATGATGAGTTTTTCCGGCAGAAGATGGCCACCTATGGTGACGTGAGATGGGATACAAAACAGTTAGATTTGTGGACCGACTATGTCACTGACCAATCCACGCCTGAAGGGAGATGGGAAGAAAGGGGGGGATGTTGCAGAGGTGCTGTTGGGGATGTAATTGGGCATTTTGTTCATGGCCCCAATGTTGGTTCCAACATGCCTGTTCAAAATGTGGGGGATCTCACCCGGCATCAAGGTGCAGGACAACATGAGTATCATGGTCCCAGGTGGGGAAACCAGGGACGGGCCACCAGCCCTTTCAAGAGGGACTGAGTTTCAAGGCAAGCATGAAATAGAGGGTCAAGAGGCAGGGGGTACGGGAGGGGGGGCCAGGCCTATTGTAAAGAAGGTCAGAAAAATTTTGTCAGGGGGGAATAGGTGGGGACAAGGGGGGGAGGTTTTAGGGGTTAGAGACTGATTCCAGCTGGCAAAGACCCCCATAAAAATTGAGGCATGGGAAAAATGGCTTGGGGTGCACCCGGATAGAGAGGTGGCAGAAAACATACAATAGGTTTTAAATCAGGTTTCCCACTGCAATGCAAGGGCCCTAGACAAGCAAGGGAGGCCAATAACTTAGGATCAATCAGAGGAAAGGAGGACATCTTGAGGAAGAAAATAGAGAAAGAAAAAGCTGTGGGGAGGGTTGAGGGACCATATTCCTTGCCCCCTTTAGACAACATGAGAATTTCCCCTTTAGGCCTAGTACCCAAAAAACAAGAAGGGGAGTACAGGGTGATCCGCCATCTGTTGTTACCTGAGGGAGACTCAGTTAATGACCTTATCGGAAAGGAACACAGCCGGGTCACTTATGCTACATTGGAAGAAGCGATACAGCTTATTCGGGTGACCCTGGATGTCTGGATGGCCTTTAGGCTGCTCCCAGTAAGGAAGGAAGAATGGGATCTATTGGGTTTCAAAATAGGGGGCCAGTATTATTTTGATAAGGCTATGCCAATGGGTTGCTCCATCGCATGTGCCACTTTTGAAACATTTAGCACCTGCCTACAATGGAAATTCCAACAGAAGACAGTGCACAAATCGGTGATACACTATTTAGATGACTTCCTGTTGATAGGCAGCGGAAGGGTGCAGACGGAGAAAATGTTGGCAAGTTTTCAGGAATTGTACATGGAGCTGGGGGTGCCATTAGCTCCTAAGAAAACTGATGGCCCTAGCAGGGTTATGGAGTTTCTAGGAATTGAAATAGACACACAACAGGAGGTATTCAGGTTGCCAGAAGAAAAGGCACAGAAACTAAGGAAGTTAATTCAGGTGCATACCAGCAGAAGAAGGGTACAATTAAGGCAGGTACAGCAAGTTATGGGGCATTTGAATTTCGCATGTAGGGCAATTGGGCCAGGGAGGGCATTCCCAAGGAGGTTAGCCCGCGCCATGGCAAGTGTAAGCAGGCCACATCACTGGGTGGACATAACCAAAGGGATGAGAGAGGATTTCACAGTGTGGGAGGAATTCTTAAAGGATTTTAATGGCTGTTCCTTTTGGCAAGATGAATGGCTTTAGAACATAGACCTAGAATTATATATGGATGCGGCAGGAGGGCTAGGTATGGGGGGGTATTTGAGAGGGAAGTGGTTTTCAGAACTATGGCCAGTAGAGTGGGTACAGGACGGGAAGGTGAAAGACATCACACTTTTGGAAATGATGCCAATTTTGGCATGCACCCTGGTATGGGGGAGGAAATGAGGAACCAGAAGGTTACATTTTGGTGTGATAACAAGGCAGTGGTGGATGTGCTGAACAACAGAGGGGCCAGATCGGAGTCGGTTATGGGGTATTGATGAAGCTAGTATTGAGGAGGTTACAGTTAAACATGTTTTTTTAAGGCCAGACACATAGATGGAGTAAATAATATACTAGCTGATAGCCTTTCCCATCTGCAGCAGGATCATTTCTGAATGCTGGCACTGACAGCAGAGGAGCGGAAAACAGCCATCCCAATGAAATTTCTGGGATGTTGGCAAGATGGAGCTGAGATGTTGTTCCGCAGCTCATGGGCACCATGAACCTTGAGGGCCTATGAAGGGGCATGGCAGGCATTGCAAGCATTCAGGGGAAATACACTGCATGGAGGTAGGTGGGCCAGTAACGGAAGAGTAGTTAGGAAAATTCACGGTAGAGCAGTGGCAAAAAGGGCTATCACATTCGACAATGGGAATTTACCTAGTGGGAATCAGTTTAGTGTGCAGTTTAAAAGAAATGAAAGGCTCCTACGAGATCAATATTGATTCGTAGAATGATGCAAGGGTGGAGTAGGTTAAAGCAGAGGAATAAGGATGGGAGGAGGCCAATAGCAGACCAACGGTTAAGCAGATATGGGGGAGTATTACTGGCCATTTGTAAATCCAAGGATGAAGCCCTCCTGTTTCAAACAATTTATTTAGTGATGTTTGCAGGGGCCCTGAGGGTGAGCGAAGCAGTGGGCCACAATGGCAAGAAGGGAGAGGGAGGTTTGGAATGGGTGGATATAAAATGGGGAACACAACAAATACAGCTGAAGATCAGGACATCCAAGATGGATCAAGTAGGAAAAGGGAGTGTGGTAACCATGGAGGTTCACCCTGATGGGACCTTGTGCCCGGTAAAGGCTTTGTGGGCTTACGCCACAGAGCGCTATCACAAAGAAGGGAGGTTATCTGTGCACAGGGATGGGAAAAAAGCGACAAGTTACCAGGTAACGGCCATACTCAAAAAAGGTGTGGAGTTTTTGGGGGAGGATCCAGCTAATTACTTGTCCCATTCTTTCCGGATTGGGGCAGCTTAAAAATGGGTGGTGGACGGGGAAACAGTGACAACTATAATGGAGAAAGGACGATGGCGGTCAGCCTGCTACAAGAGGTACATTCAGGCATTAAATGAAAGTGAGTAACTGGGCATTGGTCTTGCTACAGGGGGAAAATCCTAAAGTATGGGGGGGAGGGAAGGGGGAGAGTTAAAAAAAGAATATATATAGAATGATAGAAACTGTGTTAATATGGTACATAAGAAGTGAAAGGGGTAGAGGGGAGAGAAAAAATTGACATGTTGGTGAAACTAATATATATGTGCTTGATTTATTAGGAAAAGGGAGGATCATGGAAGTATGGATCTGCGGGCATTCCTACATTTATTGGGCAGAAAGGAGAGCAGAAAAGAAAGCTGGGGGAAAACAGCTGTACCAAGATGCCAAGGAATGTCGGCTGGTATGGCATGGCCTGCGGGGGGATGAGATGGACACAGCTACTCCCCAACCTAATAGAAATGAAGGAAAGGCAGCCCACCCCAGATATAATAATTTTACATCTTGGGGGTAATGATATTGGTGGGAAGCCATGGGTCGATACGTATTTGAGGGTTAAGCAGGATCTTAAGAAGATAAAGCAGTGGTGACTGGCAGTGAGCATAGCATGGTGGGATATGATACCAAGGCAGGTATGGAGACACGAGCACAGTCATGTAGCAATGTATAGGGCCAGGAGGAAGATGAATAGGAGAGTGGGGATGCTGATCAGGTCTATGGGGGGACATGTAATATTGAGGGGAGTAGAGGAATGGGCAGATGAATTTTACAGAGCAGTCGGGGTGCACTTGCCGGACATAGCAATCGACATGCTTAATACAGAGATGATGGGCTTTTTTGAGACATGGAGGAGACAGGAAGGAAGATAATAGAAGCAAGAGAAGGGCAAGAAGGGGGAAGGCCAGTCATCCAATGCAAGCTGGAGACAGGCTATGGGGGAAAAAAGGGGGGAGGGAAAAAGGGGGGAAGGATAAAGGAATATGAGGAGAAAGAGAAGGAACAGAAGGAGAAAAGAGTGGTTTCGGTGGTCAACGTTACCTACGAGAAAGAGAGAAGAGGAAGGCTCCCAGGTTTTCACCTGGGGAGGCCAGAAGAAGACGAACAAGAAGGAGGGGAGACCAGAAATTGCTATGTTATGACAATAAAAACAAAGCATTGCGGAAGTAAATAATGAAAATGGTGATGATACATGCAAAGAAATGTAAATTATTAATAAATTGCCAATCTGAGCACAACAACAACTCTGTTGTCTGTCATTTTTGGGGTAAGGAGAAATCCAGGACAATGGAGTTTGCTCTTTAAGGGGCAGACCAAGTTGTTCTGGTGGACCCTTTCAACCCTCCCGTGTTAGTGTAGATGGTTGTGCTCAGAAAGGGGAGGGGAAGAGAGGGAGGACCAGAGAGCAGGACAGAAGGGAGGAGACAGGAAAGGGGAGAGCATAGGAAGGAAGGGACAAGGATAGGGGGAAACAAGAAACAGGAGGGGCAAGAGCAGGGTACATAATCCCCTGCACAGCAACAATTCAGCCTCTTCTGCTGAAGTTTTGATTCCTCCCACCCACCCATCACAAGGAGAAGGAGGGTAGGATTAAAGAGAGTGAAGTGGACTGCCAGAGGTGGATGGCGGGGGAAGGTGGGAGGTAAAAGGGGGAAGGATAAAAGAATAAGAGGAGAAGGAGAAGGAGAAAGAACAGAAGGAGAAAAGAGCGGTCTTGGTGGTCACCGTTACCTACCAGAAAGAGAGAAGAGGAAGGCTTCCAGGTTTTCACCTGGGGAGGCAAGAAGAAGACGAACAAGAAGGAGGGGAGACCAGAGATTCGTATGTTATGGCAATAAAAACAAAGAATTGTGGAAGTAAATAGTGAAAATGGTGATGATACATGCAAAGAAATGTAAATTATTAATAAATGAATTGCCAATCTGAGCACAACAAATCCGTTGTCTGTCATTTTTGGGGAAAGGAGAAATCCGGGACAATCGTATAGTAAGTCTAAATTTGAATCTCTGTTTTTTTTGTTGGACCACTGAACATGAGGTGGGGTTCATGTCTTCACTTGAATTAAAAGCAGATTCATGAGTTGAGAGAGCTTAACACATGGAATTGAAAATAATGTTCATAAGGTGGGTTTGACTATGATTATGTAGAAAGTCACATAAGTGGACACGTATTACAGGAGTGTTATCTTTTCCCTTTCACCAGGATTGGTCCTTTATAATTTTCAATTATTTTGACTTTCCATGAAAGGAACATACTCCCACCTCAAAAAAAGAAGAGCTTGTGGGGAAACAAATGAGAATGTGACAGATGAACTTTTTATGGAAATACATTTACTTAACCTATACAAGTATTTTCTTTCTTTCTTTCTTTCTTGGACATTGGTAATTAAGAATGCTACACTGAGCTAATGTCTGTCTCCATGAGTGATTGACAGAGAGGGGTAACGTACTGGATGCAATATAGCCTAGAATTTAGAGCACAGATCTGTGAACCTGGAGACTCACCACACTAGGGCTTAAACCCCACAACTACCATTTACATGCTGTGTGACCTTAAGAAAGTCACTATTCCTCTCAGTTCTTGTGGTTACACATGTAAATGAGCTTCAGCATGGTATACCATTCCCTGGCCATCAATGTTTAATATTTAAAAGTACTGTATGACAGCATAGAGTGATTTTATCTATCTGTCTGTCTATCCCTTTATTTGCAGTATCTATCTATCTATCTATCTATCTATCTATCTATCTATCTATCTATCTATCTATCTTAGGGCTGCCACCTTTGGATGGGGCAAAAACTGGATCCTAAGCTCCACCCCTAGCCCCACCCCTTTTCATGACTCATCATGCATTGTTTCTCCTAGAAGGCCATTTGTTATATCAATAAAGGACAACACTTAAAGCAGCAGTTCAACAAAAATGTTAAGATGCTGTACTGTACCTGTTAAAATTACTTTCCTAGGTTCTTCCTAGCCATCCATTTACTTATGTATTTATTTTATTGATATTGGGTTACCAAATAAATATACAGAGATAAAAGAAATATCATTTACAGATATGATCTGGGGGGAGACAAGGGAAACACTGTAAATAGCACACAACAGTATACAAGGTCTATAATAATACATAATAAATTGTTTCATGTAGTGTGTTCTTTATATCTTTTTCTGGCTCCTTTCCCTGTTCATGTCCACAGTACTATTTCATAGCCAAAGAACTGACCATACCATTTTCTTGAAAAAAAAATAATTTAAAACATTTAAAAATGTCTACATTCTGTTTGAGATGAAAATGTTTACCAGCAAATGAAACTGGAAGACAACTGCCTCTGTTACTGTTACAGAAGGTGGGGGCAGTTGTACTGCTATGCCACTTTAAGGTGTAGAGGAAAACATTAGGTAAATGAAGTGCTAATGGTGTTAATGGCCATACTTTACACCTCCCAGGCTGACTGCTTTCACAAACAAAAGGCTATATTGACAAGAGAACTTGTCTGTAACCTGGATATGTCTGGATATGTAGCTGAAACAATGAATGATATGACACAATCTGTTTCAAAAGTATGTGAGCACTCAGAATGGCTCAAAAACCTGACCAGCACAGAGCAAAACCAGATTACCTGATAGGGACCCTGAAAACCTGATCACCAGGTAAAAAACCTGACAGGTGGCAACCCTAATCTATCTATCTATCTATCTATCTATCTATCTATCTATCTATCTATCTATCTATCTCTCTCTCTCACTCACTTACTCACTCACTCACTCACTCTCTCTCTCTTCCTTTCTCTCTCTCTGAGTTCCAGCATGGCTCAGGTGGTAGCATTGGGCCAGAAGATTGTGAGTGCTTGTCTTACTTAGGGATTTGGCTCATACCATAAATGCTCTCACTTCAGTGCAGTACTATGGGGCTACTGTACTGTCAGGGTGTGCCATTTTTCAGATGAAGAATTAAACTGAGGTTTCTTCTACCCAGTTGATACTGTCCTGGTGGGTTTCCAGGTGGATGTAAAAGAACCCAAGGAATTTTTTACAAGAGAAGAGGAGTTTATTAGGGTGAAAAATCAAACATTCCAACAAATACATCCAACAATAGCAGTAAACAAATAACAAAACAAGCAGTGTTATAAAATACACAGTATATTGTGAAGTGAGAGAAAAGAAAAAAATGTACGTAACAAATTTTACTGACAGTGATATAAATGCTGGGTAGCATAATCTAAGGAGGCCTCCTTTTTTCTATTACTAATTACAGCATTTGTTATAATATAACAGCATTCACATTATTCAAGTAACTGGTTGATCAGGATCAGTGACCCATGGTAGATTACCCCACATTTTATTTGAAGAATTCAAAGTTACATTCCAGGCTTCCCTGTGGTAAATTTGTTGTAATTCTGAGGTAATTTTATTTACTAAAGCTGGATGTTGTGTTGATGTAACCCCCCCTTACAGATGGGGGTTCCGAAAAAGCCTCTACAGAGCCTGCTTAAGTGTTTCCCTGACTGCTGGAGTTCGGCGTTTAAGCCGTTAAATGTGGTTCCAAGTGAGTGCTGTTTGAGCCTCCACATACTGTCTCTTTAAGAGCTGTCTCCTTGCAGACTTAATTAGTTTGTATGGGGGGACTGTGTACTTAATACTCGAATCCCGCCCGAGCTGCTGCCAATCGCTCCATTTCTGCAGTCACTAAGAGCGCAGAGGGAGCCTAAATGAAAGATGTAACTGTTTGCCTGAAACCAGTTAGCGTGTTAAGTAAAATGCAGTTTGTCTAACCTGCCTTTCTTGCAGCTGGGACTCTGTGTGTTTTGCCCCTCCATTTTGGATCTGAACTGCTGAATGGGTCCAATCAGTGTTGGGGGGGCCTCTAAAATGGAGTTTGTTCAGACCAACCAGAATTCGTACTCTCTTGGGAGACGACTTACCATGAGGAGAATGAGGAGATACAGCTAGTAATTCTGCGAAGTGAAGTTCTGGACCTTGGTGCCTATTTGCACCAACGGGGAGAGTTCTGAGTGATTGACAGTTGAGTCCACAAATTAGACTGGGTGGCGCCCAAAGAGAATGCTCTGTCTTGTGACTGGACAGATCAGACCAGTTGTGACCGTGACGAGAGAAGAAGCTCCGAGCTTCTGCGCTGTAAAGTTTCACGCGGGAAGCACATGGGAGGCCTAAAGTCGGGATGTTGCATTCCCAATTTAATTCGGACTGAATCCAAGACTACGGAGGGGAAGAGAGGCTGAAAGAGTGGAAACCAGGCTTACCCTGTAGAAGACTGGAGAAATTGTTGAATCGTGCTCAGTCTGTCAGGAATTGAAGCTGCAGTGTGAACTCCCGGGTGTTAGCAATAAGTGCGATCGGGACCTGAAAGCAGCTGCCTGGTATAATAATTTCCTTTACATATAAATGTGTGGAATGCTTGTGAGGAATAGCTAGATGGGTTCTCTTGTCACCGTGTGGTGTAGACTGAAAGCCAAGTTGAATTTATGCGGACTGAATCCATCTGCTGATCAAAGCCGTGTGGCTTGGCTTGTAGAATCTCATCTCCCTGCTGTGTGTGTGTCTGGCAATCCAGAACCACCACCTGCACCAGATTTTCAGCATGGGGTATTGTGAGTACCATTCAGGGCATCCCCTGTGACCGATTAACCATCAACAGTGTTTCAACTGATTTTCTTTTCTTCATTTCTTCACAGACTGAGCCATCCGGCTCCGGATAACAATTGGGTGTTGTGCATATTTTTCTCTACAGGACCCCATACATCTTCACCTGCCGACCAACCCCGGGCAATGGACTTGGCTAGCCCCCCAACCTGGCTACCCAGACTGTGACTTTCTAGACCCTGTAATGTGCACAGTACTGTGATCTTATGATGCTAATTAACCTGATCTCCCCTCCCGTGTTTTAGTCCCCCTAAATAAACCAGATTTGATGTTGTTAAAATTTAACCTGTCTGAAGTGTCAGTACCTACTTATCAAGCATTAAATTGGTTGGTGTATGCTGATTAACCTTATTTTACAGGGAGTCCTCAGAGATGAACCTCAGAATCGGTCTCGAGGGTAAGTGGTACTTTATGATTGAACAGTGTGTACATGTGGGGTATTGGGACTGTAACTTCTGTGCATTGTGTGAGCCACTAGAAGGGATAAAAGGGGGTCTCAGTGTCCCAGAGGGCTGTGACCAAGCTAGTCTAACCACTACAAACCCTGACCTCTGGGTGGAGGCACCCACCATAGAACCTAGGCCCCTCAACCTGTCAGTAGTCAAGCAGGCAGGTGTAGTAACCCTTGGGATAGCGCCACCTGGGGGTTACATTTGCTTTTGCTGAAATACAAACTGACATCTGCTCAGCCATATGTGCCATTCTATTGCTGCAAATATTACAGTTAGGGTACTTTAATGCCATTTTTCCCCATGCTGTACTGTACTCTCCAAAAATTAGAGTTGCTTAAGTAGTTAGTGAGAACTGTTTCTCTTTCTAAGCTTCAGCAAGATGTTTCCATAAATTCACTATATAAGAGCAAGACAAATACAGATGCTATATTGTTTCTAATTGTTGTACACATTGTTCCCTATTACAATATCTGTCATTCATCTGCTTATGTTTATAATTTGCTTTTACATTTAATTACTCATGGCAACAAAGCCAGTATGTATCCCTTATCTTTGGGGGAACCCTTGTTTCTTTTAATATATGTCTCAATGATTCTTCTCTAACTAGCAGGTGGTTTGTAAAAGCTTCCTCATAAAAACATGTATTAATAATTTGTTTATAAATATATTTCCTGTGTTTTATAATTATTTGTGAACTAGATACATTCCATGTCCTTACTTTTATAAATGACTCTCTCAGATAGGATGGAGTCATAGGACTATGTTTAAATGGTCTCATGGTGTTATTTCTACAACTGTGCAGTAGTGAACTCATCAGAGCTCGGTTGAGGAAATCGGGGGATTTCATTCCCCAGCTCAGCTCTCTAGAGCTGAATCAAGGAATTTGAATCTGCCACCACTCACTAGGAGCTCATCAGAGCTCTGCTTTGAGGATGATGGGGGATCTTGTGCCTCTGCTCAACAGAGTCGATAAGAATTTAAATTCCTGCTGCTTCTACTTGTTCCTTTGAAAGAAACTGCACCCGACTTATTTTTTGAAGCTCATTGGTGCTCCATTAACAGAAAGCTCTGTTCCAGCCTGGGTTCAGCTCATCCCATAGAGCTGCACCTGGCTCATTTTCAAAATTTTGAATTCTCAACTGTCGAAAAAGATGTCCTGATCCAAGCCCTGCCAGCCCTTAAAAATGGTTGAATCATTCTACAGCTGTGCAGTAGTAAGCTCATGAGAAGTGGGTTGAGGACATCAGGGGATTTCTTTCCCAGCTCAGCTCACCATAGCTGAATCAATGAATTTGAATCTGCTGACACTCGCTAGGAGCTCATCAGAGCTTGCTTTGAGGAAGATGGTCACTCTTGTGCCTCAGTTTACTGGAGCTGATAAGAATTTAAAATTCTGCTGCTTCTATCTGCTTAATTTAAATCACACTGCTGCTTCTTGCTCAGTTTAAATCCTGCTTCTGCTACTTGTTCAATTTAATGTCTGCTGCTGCTACTTACTCAATTTAAATTCCTGCTGCTGCTACTTGCTCCACTGAAAGAAGTGGCACCCTGCTTGTTTTGTCCCAAACCAACCAACCAACCCCACCTCCACAATTTTTTAAATAGGTCATAGCTCCTCCCCGTGAGGCTGGGACTGAAAGTTATCTGTGATCAGAATCTGGATCTGCCTGTAGGCTGAGAGGAGGTGGGTCCAACTGCCACTACTACTACATCACTTGAAATTCTCCACATCTGACTGGTGTCTAATCCACTGGTGAATCAGACTGCATGTAGCTTCAGCTAATGATATAGGTGGAGTTATTCCAAAAGTGTAGCACCTGCAGAGTGTTGCTCATTTGATCTAATTGTGTACTTTCATTATTATACTCTCAGAATAAGCTGTGCTATAGAGTCAGGTAATTTTTAGAGCTGGGTTCCTCTGATGTCAGAATTTCACCAGATCAGGGTAACTAGTAAACTCAGAGGGATATTACATGGGGAATCTGCCATCTACTGTCAGCACTACATCCAGTCTTAATACATTAGGAAACTTCCTTACCAAATTGAGCTGGTCACCTTATCACTTGGATACTTTATTCTGGTATTGGACCAACATAAATGTTACAACAAAAGAACAAAGTGCTCTAGCTTTCAAACCAACCAAGTCCTTCTTCAGAAGCTTTATGACAGTTATTTTGAAAATCCCATACTATTAACACCCAGATATTGCATAAAAACAGAAGTAATTCTCATTGGTTTAACATACTCATTTAAAACATAACAGAAGATTACATCAAAGAAGCCAATGAACACCAGAATGCTTTTAGCTGAGAAGCCCTTGAAGGTCAAAGGTTATCAGAAAATAGCAACAAGCAGAGAGTTCTCCTTACATAAGTTTTATAATGTCTCAGTCTGTTTCAAGAAAACAGTCTAATGAAAACTAAACCTTAGGATACTATTCTCCCTAATTATATGTAAGATGAGCTTACAGCTTTAATTGCAAGTGTCCTTGGGCCCGAATCCAAGTCAGCATATGCTGGTGCAAGCCAAGATAGGACAAACCCCTTGGCATAACCTACAACTTGAGCCATGTGTTACACCAGCCCCAATTCCAGCAGGTGCCTTGCACCATGTTGGCTGTGGGCTATGCCAACCATGGGTTATGCCACCCACTATGCTGCAGCCTGCAATGACATGGTGCAAGGGTGGGTTATGGCAGCAACTGCCCCTATTCCAAGAGGTTGTCTGCCGTAACCTACTGCCACAATTCCAGGTGTCGCACTTGCAGAGCAAACTTAGGCCAATTGCACTTAAGTCACTAGTGGCCTCTCCCACAAGTAGTATGCTTGATCTTGGGTTTCATTGATGGGCACTTTCTAGAGGTCTGTGTTGGTTACCTGTTTAATCATACAAACATACGAACATATGAACTGCCAGCAGAAACGGGCCTCATGGTCTATTGAATCTGCTCGATTGTGCAGCTAGCACTCCTAGATTGCAGCTGCCCCACCACTCCCCTGTCTCACCTCCAGGTCATTATTGGCCCTATCTACCCAGACCCTCCCCTGTGCCATGTCCCATGCCCTCTTAAAACTACTCACCATCTTACATGAAATCACCCCCTCAGGAAGGGTGTTCATTTCGATACCACCTTTTCCATGAAGGTGTGTCTCCTCATCTCTCTTTGAAATCTGCCCGCTCCAACCTTACCCTATGCCATCTTGTGTCCTTTCCCTTCCTCAACTTAAATAACCCTTCAGCACTAGCTTTGTTAATCCCCTTCAAGTACTTGAACGTTTCAATCATATCCCCCCATCCATCCTCTCCTCCAGGGTGTATAAACTCAGGTCTCTTAGCCTGTCCTCATAGGATTTGACCGCCATTCCCTGTATCATTTTTGTCACCCTATGCTGCACCCCCTCTAGCAGTCTAACATCCTTTTTCAGATACAGATGCCAGTACTGCATGAAGTACTCCAGGTGTGACCTGACCAATGACCCGTAGAGGGGAAAGATCACTTCCCTATGCCTGGATAAGAATCCCCTTGCTGTACATCCCAGCATCCTGTTAGCCTTTGTTGCAGCTTTTCTGCATTGAGCATAGCTGTTCTTGTTCTCCTTTACCAACACCCCCAAGTCCTTCTCCTCCTCAGTGACTGCCTACTTCACCCCCCCAACCAATATTCCTTCCTCGGGTTCTTGTTCCTGAAGAGCATAACCTTGCACTTCTTCACATTAAATCCCAGCTGCCACCTCACTGACCACTCCTCCAGTTTGATCAGGTCCCCTTGTAGTTATTTCCACCCACCATCTTCGTCCACTATCACCCCTATCTTAGTATCATCTGCAAGCAGACTGATCCTGTTCTCAACCCCGTGTGAAATGTCCAATATAAACAGCCCAAACAACATTGGGTCCAGCACCATACCTGTTCTTAGTGTTCATTTGGGGTATGTACTGTATTTTATGTATTTTGAATTGTCTCCCTGCTACATCTTGAATTGTATGTATATCGTTTACTTGCATCTTGAATTGTCTGTCTATCGTATATCATTTACCTGAAACTCTGTACATCCTTACCCAGATTGTAATTGTCTCCATATTTCCTTGTAACCTCCGTGTTGCACCTGAAAATAGTCATCTGTTTTTGTCCAGTGTGCTTACCTGGTTAATAAAAGCTAAATAAATAATAAAGTATCCCATTGTTGGAACCAGAGTTTGCAACTTTTATATAATGCACCACACCAGCTTTGTCCAGTGTTAACCAGAATAGGTTTAAAGTTTTCCATAAATAAAACAGTATAGAAAAATACTATGGA
This sequence comes from Neoceratodus forsteri, assembly GCA_016271365.2. Classification (NCBI taxonomy): domain Eukaryota; kingdom Metazoa; phylum Chordata; order Ceratodontiformes; family Ceratodontidae; genus Neoceratodus; species Neoceratodus forsteri. The sequence continues at coordinate 565,544,444 of CM057458.1, forward strand.
TTCACTATCTGAAGTTTTCCCTCTTGTAGGGTATGGTAGGTAATATTCCCTTTCATGGGTTTCAATCTTCTGCCCCACAGGGCCTGAAAGGATACACTTAAAATAGTGGTTTCTAGGGATTTGAGTGATGGAAAGATATAACTAATATAGAGAAAAATTGGTATCAGATAAGTTTTGTTCAAGTACAGTAAATTCTTTTCTTTTTCCCAAATTGACACTGGTTCCATTTTGCTATAAGCTATTTACCTTGTTGTATTTTTTGTCCAAATTCAGGGGGCCTGATTCTCAAAGACCTGCATCTGATGCAAGGTGCATGCACCAAACAGATATGGTGCAAGGTGCACCTTGCATCCAGGGCAGCCTTCACACAATTCACAATGGTGGTCTATGTCAACTGCAGGCCACCTGCCCCAAACAGGTCCTGTGCCACCCTTGCGCCCAGTAACTGGCTGCGACAAGGTGCAAGGGTGCCCTTCACTAGACGCAAGCAGCCACAGCCCAAAGGAGCAATTCACAGACAATGTCCAGAGAAGCAGAAACTAAGTCCCCATAGACCAGCCTGGGCTGGCTTAAGGGGACTTAGAAACTACTGCCCTGTGTGCGCCGCTGGGTGCATAGTGGTGTGGGCACCCGCACCTCACTCCCTGATGTGCCCCACAACAGCAATCACGGTGTGAACCCCCCCCACCAGCCCCCTGATGATGCCATCAGTGGCATACAGTGCACTCCCCCATCGGTGGCCCGGTGCCCTCCAACCCCCACTACCTGCTTATAGTGCCCCCATCACCCCGTAGCATTGGGCCAAGCCAGGGACCAGGGATGCCCTACACACAACTCCACAGTCCCAACTGGACTGCATGTGCAACAGTCTGTCCCATGTGATGTTTTCCCCCAATGCAGTATGGGTTCCATAGGTTTGGGGCACGTCTGTACCAGCATAGGGCACACTGCGGCAACTCCTGTCCATGCATCATGCATTTGCAGCAAGGACAGGGTTGCCGAAGGCATGGGGACTTAGGTGCCAGTACCCCTCTGATATGAAAATCGGGTGCAGAGTATCTGGCACACAGGACATCTGCTCAAGCTGCTGTTTGCCGCAGCTTGCACTTGATGGAAGCCCCTTTGAGAATCGGGCCCAGTATGTCTAACTGTGAAGTTCCAAACTGTATACCTAGACTTTTTAGAGGTTCAGTTGTTAAGGTTATATCTCCTATTTTCTCAAAATTTTTATGATGTATCACAAAATATCTCCCTGTACTCTTTTCTCTATTCAAAGAAGATCCTGGTCAACTACCATATAACTAACATATTTGTAAAGACTCCTTAATAGAGAACTGGCAAAGTTTTATAAATCCTTGTTTGTGAGCTGTCAAAATCCCAATTCATTAGCTGAATCCCCATTCATGAGGTGACAAAATCCCCATTCACGAGGCTATCCATATTCATGAGATAGGGCCATCTGGTCTTCATCTCATGAACAGGGATTTTGCTAGCTCACGAATGGGGACTGGCTCATGAACGGGGATTTTGACAGCTCACAAACGGGGATTTGGATCACAAATGGGGATTTTTTTTTTTTTTATGATCCCCGTTTGTGAGGTGTTAAAATCCCCATTTGCGAGCCAAATTCCCATTTGTGAGGCATCAAAATCCCCGTTTGTGAGCCGATCCCTGTTCATGAGATATGGCCATCTGTTCCTTATCTCACTAACAGGGATTTTTTTTTCATTAAATATACTTGATTTATTTTTCTTTTTTCACATCCAAGTCAATGTAAAGCAGTCTTACATATCGTTCCCATGAATAGCACATAGCAGAATGACTGCATATTAATATGTAAAACAGGACATAAGATACAGACAGTTAAAAACTCAAAACATGAAACAGTTATGCATACATACCCCAACACTCCCTCCACCCTCCACCCTTGCCCATCCTACCAAGCATGTCCTTACACAATTAATATGAACTACAGTTTGGTATCCAGCACTAAAGCATAGGCAAACTTGAGATGTAAGAGCCTACAGTGTACTATAAAATGCCAGAAATAGATTGTGGTTTCCATATGGAAAACAAAGCATCCAACGGACCCCAAACATTCTGGTAGTTTGTGAGCCTGTCTCTCATGCGTGCAGTATGCCTTTCCAATTGCAGAGCCAGGAATACTTCTCTATACCATTCTTTAATTGTGTGAAGAAAATCTTCCTTCCAGTACTTCATGATCAAAAGTTTAGTAGCAGTAGTTATCAAGACAAGATGAGCCTTTCTTATTTTAGGTGTTCAAGGGGGAAAAGAGTATATAAGGCAACATTCAGGGGTGAACAAGGCATCCAGGCTCAGTAAGGGATCTAAAGTACCTTTAATGGAGCACCAAAAAGCCTGAACCTTAGGTCAGGTCCATAACATGTGAAATAGCATACCATCTCCCATTTTACACCATGCACGTATTGGGGAAGGGTGAAGCCCCATTCTATTTAGTTTCACTGGAGTGAAATATATATTGTGCATGCTGTTAAAATGAACTTGACAGAGTCTGTCTTGCTTAACAAATCTGTATATGTTCTGCCACAGCCTTCTCCAACTACCTGGTTCGTCAGGTAGTTGTAGTGCCAGGGACCAATAATAACAGACACCTGAGGAGAGAGCAGGATCAAGGTCCTGCAGTTTTTTATATTCTAGGGAAACTACATGTGGTTGTCCTGCTATGTGCAGGATCGGGAGTAGTTCAGAGGTAGGAGGACCCAAAGGTAATTTCCCAGCAAAGGAGTAGATAGCTTTTTTAACTTGGAGAAGCTTAAATCTACAGACATCTGACATTCTTCGCTTAGCCTGGTACTCAGAAAAAGAAACCAGTTTCCCATCTTTGATGTAGTCTTCTAGGTTAGAATGTCGAAATCACTGGCCAAAAAGAGGGTAGTATTGGTTTGTTGTCTATTTTAAAGTGAGGGTTGAATGCAAGGGGCTGTTCTAGTGGCATATGCCAATTTAGGAAATGGTGATTCTGCACTTGATGCTAGGCTCTAATAGACCATGCTATTGGAGTATTTTTAAAAGGTTTCGGTAATTTGGAGGGAGTAACATGTAAAAGAGCAGGCAATGAACATGAGTATTGTGAGACTAAGTATTTCTCTAACTCCAGCCATAATGAGGTATAATTTGGCAGGATAGAGGGATCTGGACCCTGGGCCCAGTAGGCTAGTTTACTGATATGGAAAGCTCCATAGTATGTGAAGAAAGAAGGGGCTGCGAGGCCACCTCTATTTTAGGTGCTGTGAGCACTGTGAATTCCCTTTCCCTTCCATATACATGCATTTATCGTCTTCTGGAGCTTAATACACCAACTTTTGGGCAGAAAACATCCCGTCATACCCATTGGATAGAGAATACGAGGAAGTATATTCATCTTAACTGAGCTGAGCCTTCCACAAAAGAAAAGTGGTAGAGAACTCCACCAATCCATATCAGCACAGAGAGTTTTTAGTAATTTAGAAAGATTCTCCCATATCATAGTAGTCATATCCTGGGCTACCACAATACCCAAATATGTAAGGGATTTCGGTTACAATAAGAGGTGGCAGAATACTATATCCACTTGGGTTAGTCCACTGTTCGGGGGTGAACTTTGGTCTTGGATCTATTTAACCTATAATAGGATACTTTAGAAAATGCTTCAATTGCCACTAGTAACGCTGAGATGGAATTTTGGGGATTTTGTACTTGCAACAACAAACCATCTGCGTAAGCAGAGAGAGTGTACCATTGATGTCCAATTTTAATACCTGTTATTTCCTCGGAAGATAGTATGGTATGGATAAGCGGCACCAGATAAAAGTTAAAAAGTAGGGGGGATAGTGGGCATCCTTGTCTGGTGCCACAAAACAATAATATTGGATTGGATAATATCCCATTACACCAAACACGAGCTGATGGGGAGGCATATAGGAGCCAAACCCATTGAATAAAATTATCGGGTAACCCAAATTGAGTCAGGGTGGCAAAAAGAAAGTCCCAGAAGACACGGATGAATGCCTTTGAGGCATCCAGGGACACAAGTGCAGCTGGTGAAGTTGAGTCCCTGGATGCCGAGATAAGGTGCAACAGTTTCCTCATATGATCCCCAGAGGACCTACCCACCATGAATCCTACTTGTTCTGACCTTATAAGGCTTCTCATGATAGGAGTAATCCTGTTGGCCAAAATCTTAGCTAAGACTTTTATATCTGAGTTTAATAAGGAGATGGGACAGTTATTTTCTAGGAATAAAGAGTCCTTTCCAGATTTTGGCATTAGGGTTATGAGAGCTTCCTGGAAACCTGGGTCAGAGTATCCGTTTGAATACCAATAATTAAAAACCTCTTCAAGCATAGGGGCAAGGATTGTCTGGCATTTTTTATGCAGGTTATTAGATCGGCCATCCAGGCTTGGAGATTTGTCCGATGGTAGTTGCTTTATGGCCTGTCGTATTTCCACTATGGTAATACAAGAGCCTAAAGAAGCTGCTTCCTCTGAGGGGAGTTTAGGGAGGCTGACTGATTTAAGATAGCATTCTATATCTTCACTGGGTGGTTGCATAGAGGGGTCCACACTGTAAAGTGTTTGGTAATACTCTCCGAAAGCATTGGCTATTTCTTGGGGGGTTGTACATACTGGGCTTTCCTTCGTAATACAAATACCCAGTATGAATTGTGAGGCTTCAGCTTGCTTGAGTCTAAGGGCAAGCAATTTACCTGCTCTTTCCCCTGACTCTAAATACTTAAGTTTGGTGCGATGCAGTGATAACTGAACTTTTTGAGCCATTAGGTTATCATACTGCACCTGGAGTTGATGTAAGTGAGCCCATTCGGTGTCCCCTGAATGCCGTGTAAGGCTCCTTTCTAGGGAACGGATGGAGTCAAGCACATTCGTCAGGTGTGCTTTGGTTTGTCGTGTATTATTTGTAGCCATTCAAATATATTCACCCCTTAAGGCACATTTTAAGGCAGCCCAAACAATATCTGTCTTGCTGACTGACCCCTTGTTTACTTCTAGGAAGTGGAGTATAAACTCTTTAATATGTACTAAGGAGTCTGGTTTTTGAAGCAGTTGATTGTGTAGGTGCCAGAGAGAGTCACACTTAATCCCAGGACCTAGAAGGTAAGTGAGACTGACAGGGGAAGGGTCAGATAATACCCTGGGATGTATGGACATATCCAGTACACCTGGAAGGGAAAAGGAACTGAGTAAAAGGTAATCTATATGGGAATATGAACTGTGGGGAGGGGAATAAAAAGTAAATTGTTTTTCTTTAGGGTTCAAAATTCTCCAGACATCTAGGAGGCCAATACCACTGAGAAGATCCTTCAGAGCTTTTTGAGCTAGGGAGAGACCACATCCTCTCCTATCTGATCTATCTAGATCCAGCTGAGGGGTAATATTCCAATCACCACCAAGTATTGTTAATTTGGGGGGATTAGTGATAAGAAGATTCATTAAGTGTGCAAAAAACTGCGGGGAATCTGTGTTTGGGCCATAAATAGATCCCAACAGTACTGGATAGGACTCAATCATTCCATGAAGGAGGCTGTAACATCTGTTAGGGTCCCAGATTTCTTGTATTAGTTTAAAAGGTACTGTTCTTGCCACAAGAATTGCAACTCCTCCCCGATTCATGGATTCCCCTGCACCATAAGCATGTCCCACCCACATTTTTTGCAGCAGGAGGGTGTCCTCTCTCCGCAGGTATGTTTCTTGCATACACACATTCCCAGCCCAGAGGTGTAAAAGATGTCTCATTATCATTTGCATTTTACACCTGTCCTGCATCCCTTTCACATTCCAGCTTATAAACACATACGGTCCCTCCATATAAAAGAGAAATATGGATCTGCAGGAAGACTTGTCAGTTCCAAAACACTCTTACATAGTGCTAAAAGAAAATAAAGATCATGCTTGATCCCCCCCCCCCAGAGAAAATTTGACTCGGTATGTGCACATTACTAAAAGAACAACTTACTTTCCCCCAACCTTTCAGGCTGAAAAAAACCCATAAAACTTAAACCCCTCATTTCCCAGCAATTACCCCAGTTCTGAACAATCGCACTACTAATCTAATACCTCCAGGTGATGTTGTAGTGCTAATCTGATAACAGCACAAATCCCTCTCACTTCCCCCACCCCCCCACAAACTATTTGCACTAAAACCATTATATCTTAACTTTAAACAATCGTTCTTTAGGTGTTGATTGTCCCTATCATAGTAATGGATGGTATGTTTCCAGCTATGTTATTCCCATACTATGACACAATATACTATCTCTGGAAGACTGAAAAAATAATAATCCTTGGTCTTGAACCCTGGTCTTAAGCAGTGAACTCTGTGAGGCTAGCACGAAGCAATGAAAGTAAAAATCAAAATATATTTCCCTTATGGGCCAGGAATAGTTTAACATCCATTGAGCAGAGAGATACAACCACGCCCTGGTTGTTCGCCAGCCAAACGGGTCACAAAAGGAAGTTCACAAGGGTATCAGTTCAGTTTTTGGGCTAGACCAGGCCTGTACTGGATCAGTTGTAACACACTGATTAAAAGGATTACTCTCAGGTTTTTAGTAGACTCAGGCCATCAGGGGTGATGCGCAAGGCAAGAGTTCTTCTCCGTGGTTCCATGTACCAGTCAGCAAATGAAATAAAAGGCAAACAATAATTATACCATGGACATTAACCAAGAGCCAATCAGAAAGGCAGACTGGCACCTTAGCCCCATTGTAAATCCTATGATAATCACTGGCAAAGGTGCCAGTCTGCCACATCCTCGTGCCACCCTGAAAAGAAATTACTCCGATACCACCACCAACACCGCAAAGTCACCATGTTTCCTCTCGTTAAGAAATCACACTAAGCCTCGTATTCAAAAAGAAAAAGGAAACCATGGTTGCATCATTTGACCTAATTGACGAAACTGAACTTGATCAACTTTTCATATTAAACACTACATAAGAGGTAACTTGAAGAGCTCAGTAGTATTTTTAAATCATTGACTAGTAAACAGTTCGGCACCATTGCACCCACCTCGCTTGTTAGTGTTTTCGGCTCTTCTCCGTCCTGTTCTCAATCTTCACTGCTGCCCCACTCACTCTTTGTCAGTACTCCACACATCAATTTTTTTTTTATTACACAACTTTTAAATACAAATTTCCCTGAACACCACCATCACTACATCATGACTGCAAAATAATACCCAGAAGTAGAAACAAAAACACGATCCCAAATGCCCTGCTCTACTCCACTCACAGCGCCAACCGACACCGCTCTCTCCTTCTCTCATCACTCTAAACACATTTCCGAACCTGGCAGCAAAAACTAAATAAAAAAAAAACGCTTTAACGGACATTTCAGTTGTTCACTGCACTCTATCTTCTCTATCAGCATCACTTACTCTCATATTCTACCCAGCTACAATGCACTACTTCATATAAGGTGGAAGAATATATATATATACAAAAATATATAAAACAATACAAAATAAGATTTTTTTTTTGCAATTGTTTTTCTATATTTTAACAATTCACACCACTGGTATAATTGCAATAAGCCACTCGGGGGTGTGGGTTATCGGGGCATTTACCATGGCTGGTGAGGATTTACCCACTCGACCGTGCCTTGTGGGCAAACCACTCCAGCCGTGGTAAATCCCCCAATAACCCACACCCTCTCGTGGCTTATTGCTTAAGTATCCTCTCTTTTTTCCCCCTTTTTAATAGGGAACTCAAAAGGTAGGGACATACAGTATGTGAGAAGCCTAACAGTTCCATGTAAATGTCCGCCTGGAAGGAAGTAGGAAATCAGACCCATTCTGGCCATTCCCAATGCCTTACGATCCCTCGATTATGCAAGAAAAGGACCAAACCTGGTTTACTGCCATTCACTTGAACAATTTGGGAAGCAGTACTTTCAACTCTTGCAGCACTTGTTCAGGAGTGTCAAGGGACATCCACTGATCCCCATGTTTGACTTGTAAGATAGCTGTGTGTTTGACTCGAAAAACTTTATTCGCCGGAATAAGCTTGGAAACTATCGGGTGTAGCTTTTGCCTCTTGACATGCACAGTATGTGGCAGATCTAGTGTGATGCGAATCTTCCAACCTTCCCACTGGACCTCCTGAATCTCTTTAATTTTACTTAAGATGTTTTGTTTATCTTGAAAGTTTAGTAATTTGAAAATTAGAGGGCACGGGGGGGACCTGCTGATGGTGGAGGGGGCAGGGCACGGTGAGCTCTTACAATAACATAAGCCCCTCCATTAGGTGAGGGCCCTGTGATTTTTTTCACATAACTTTTGCAGAAACATGATTGGGGATCCCCCTTTCCTCTTTTTCTGGTATACTGCTTATGATCAGGTTATTTTGTCTACTATGCCCTTCTAGGTCTTCTAGTTTTATGTATAGCCCCTTGATCAACTCTCTCATGTTTTTTCTCCAGGGATATGGTTCTCACCTCCAAATTCCCCATTCTGGTGTTTAATGTTGCCACCGAGGATTTAATTTGCTGCATATCTTTGGATATGGTGGAGATTGAGGCTTGCAATGGGTGCATTATCTCCAAAAACCTTCTTCCGAAAGAGCAGTCTGGTCAGTGGAAGATTCAGGTAGGCTGGTGGCCTGCTGTTTTGATTGCTTTGCTGCCTTGTCTTTTTCTGGTGAGGGAGGTGGCGTATGCTGCGGAGGGGCTTTTCTCATATATACCTCCATTCTTTTCCCTTCTAATCAATAGTTAGAGTCTCTGATACTTTAGTCGATCACTTAGGCGAGGTGAAAAAGTCCTGAAAAGTTGGTTTTGGTGCAATTGTCCGTGAGTGGTGAGCGGAGCTGTGGAAGGTTGCTGTCGCCTTTCAGACTGCCATCACATGACCACTAACGGGTATTTTGACAGCTCACAAACGGGGATTACGAATGGGGATTTTCAACTGAAAAAGGCCATTTTTTTAATGAACTGGTGGAAACCAAACACATGGTTTTCTTGAGGGCATCACCCTGAACAAAACCCACACATTTGTTTTCACAAAATGCATCCGTGGAGCAAGTAACAATATTTTGTTTTGGGCTAAACGTGAAAACAAGATGGTGGCTCACGAATGGGGAATTTTTCTCATGAATGGGGATTTAATGAATCCCCATTCATGAGTTGTCAAAATCCTTGTTTGTGAGCTGCAATCCTTGTTTGAAGCTGTGCATCTATCCAAAAGAATGAACTGAGCATGCTCAGATCTTGAATTTTCAAAATTGAATAACTCTGGATCAGAAAAATATTTCTTCACCAAACTAATGCTGGCTTGTTCCTTAGGGTAAGCACTTTCTACCCTGAACATGTCAGGCTAAAATCCCAAATGGTGTGGATGCAGGGTGATGAGGAAAATTCAGGAAAGATTGGTAAAAAAAAGTGAAAAACACACTTTTTCCCCTATGCGCTGCACAAAATCTGCACATCCAATCGAAACAAAACATGGCAAGTCAAGAGATCTACCCCATGTGACAGTGTATACCAAATTATATGCAAATCTGTTGAATGGTTGCAAAGTTATTAAAGTGCAAAATTTGGGGTTTAACATTAAACTGCCTTCTGAACCCTAACTATAGTGGTGCTATTGTGCCACTATAATATATATATATATATATATATATATACACACACACATACATATAGACACATTGACATTCCTCAGGGCTCCATACCCGGCCCCTTGCTTTTCTCAATCTTTATCAACGATCTCCCGTTGCTAGCACCAACCTGTTCATCCCTGCTCTATGCAGACGATCTGGTCATTTACCATAGTGCAAGTAATATCTCGATAATTAACCAATCTCTTGCCTTGGATTTCTTAAGTATTCAGTCATGGCTAACAGAGAACAACCTTGTTCTAAAGTCAAGCAAGACACAGTCCATGCTCTTTGGCTCACCTGCCAGACTTGAAGCTAACCAAAGCTCCTTCAAAATATTATGTGCTGATGGGTCCTCACTTGTTAGTACCAGTTCCTTTCAATATCTGGGCATTCTTCTTGATGAATCTCTAGATTTTGATCTGCACATCACCACCACCTGTAAGTCTGCCAATGCTAAGATAGGAGGTGCCTATCGCACTAGCTATGCCCTTACCCCATTGGCCAGTCTAGCTGTGGCACAAGGCTTTCCTCTCCCAGCTCTTGCCTATGGCTCAGCCACCTACCTGTCTGCCACAAAGATCTTGCTCCATAAATGGGACACTACCTATAATTCCATTTGCCGCTATGTTTCTGCATCTCCACGATACAAGCACCACTGCCAGCTCTATGCGGACCTTAATTGGCCCAGCCCTTCTGCCCAACATCGCCAGTCCTATGGCTCTCTAATTGACAGTATTACCAGATCAGGCCTTCCCCAATAACTTGCCTCCCTGCTGCACTCACAACCCCTCTCCTATGGGCTTCGATCTACTGACCAAGCCCCTCTCCATATCCCCAGATGCAAAACCAACATGGGTGGTCGTGCTTTCTCATCCAATGCTCCTAAGTACTGGAACTCCACATCTCAAATTATTTGTCAAGCTTCCACTCATGCTAGTTTCAAGAAACTTCATCATGAACATCTGCGTGCTACTTGCCCCTGTATGTGCTTTCATCCACCATAGTCCACCCTACTTCCTGCTCTCTATGTCTCCAGGCAACTACTCCTCTTGACTCCTTGCTTCTCTCTCTCATTATCATCCTGAAATCCTTTCTGTCAGCTCTCACCCTTTTCCTCTGCCTTACCTCCACTCTCCTCTCACCCCCCCCCCCATTTTCCTCTCTCCCTAATGTCTACTGACCACATAATGGCACTTATTTGTATTTTTATAATTGCTTAAAATGTCAGTTTTTTTATCACATCTTTTTGCACTTCCTACCCCTCTTTTGACTGTCAAAATTGTACTGTTTGTAATCATATTGAAGAATGTGTAGTAGATTATTTCTCCATGCAAACAATTGGCTGTATGTTATTCCTCCTCCTCACTATGTTACATATCTCATATCTCATGTGCTGTGTCACATGTCTACTAATGTGTTTTCATGTATATCCTCCCAGGTCATGCCTGAAAATAGGCATTTCATGCATAGTGCACTCACCCGGTTACCAAAAGAAAATAAATAAATTATATATATATATATATATATATATATATATATATATACATACACACACACACACACACACACACACACACACACATATACATACACAGTGCTTGTTTTTAATGTTTAAAACCATTTTATTTCATGATAAGTGCAATAACACACACTCATGGTGCATGTGGTAATGCCATGAATAATTGACTGCATGGCATTTCTCAGTAGTTGAAGGCACTTGGCTTTCCCATTTTGCTGTGTTCGACTCAGCCCTTGGCCTTTGAACTGTCAACTGACTTTAGCTCACCTGTACCATGGTCCATGGAGGATTACTGCATATATCATCACTACCTGTATATGTGTTAATGTATTTGCTTACTTATCAAAATTCTCTCAATTACATTGAGGACAGTGACAAGTAAATTGTGCCCCATATTCAATGGGTTAATGGCTGCACAGTTCCACTCCATGCAATGCCATCACACAGGGTTCTATGTGAAATGGTCTACTCCAAAAGAGCAAGCCCAAAACAGCTATGACAATTCAACGAGTTCAGAAACAGCGAGGATGCATGTTGATGATTGCTGAAATGGTGACAAATGCTTTTCTGTGGGGGTCTTCACTCCCCCACCACCCGTTCTGCACCCCCTAACTTAGAAAACCAACTCTGAGGTCATAGAACCTTGGGGAGGGGGGAAAAGCATTTGTCAGCATTTTGGTGATCGCTGACATGTACCCTTTCCATTTTGGAACTCACTGAATTGCTGTCGCTGTTTTGGGGCTCACTCTTTTGGAGTCACCTATATCACGGGCAACCCCACACGGTCATGTGCAGCAGCACTGTGCTACATGTAAACACTAATACCAAACAGGGTGGGTGGTATTGGGCAATACTGGACCACCCAGAGGCATAATGAGGCCTGATACAGTAGGTGGAAGGCCTTATTTATTTTAATTTTTTTATTTAAACAATATCTTGGAGAACACCTGTGAGTGGATGCTGATTTGTAGGTTCCACATCAGTTACAGGAAAAAATTGAACAGGTACATAGCATTACATTACAAGGCATTACATTACAAGCAAGTATAAAATTGCATTGGTACAAAACAGTACATTACAAGCTAGGTAGACAATAAATTGGTGTGAATTACAAGATTGGGATAGCATTTAGCTTAGGGTATAAAATTTAGACACCGCTATGGCATTGGTGATAACGTGCCTGCATCGGAGAGTTAAGCATACTTGTGGGGGGAGAAACAGAGTGGAGAACAGGCACAACTGCAGCATAGCGAAGTGTATGCCTGTGTAAGGGGTTAAAAACAGACTTAAGGAAAGTTGGAGACAATGGAGCTAGGATAGCAGCAGACGGGGGGATGGGGGACAGACATGGGAATGGGTGCCCAGTGGGGAGGGAGGGAGGGTAGGAGGTAGATGGGGGTGGGACAGTGAAGTGCTGTGAAGGTTGGTGCCCCTAGGATTAGGTGGAACACTAAGTGCTGCTGCTTTACAGTGGTCCAAATGTAGGAAAGCTGTTTTGATCATCATGAATGGCCAACGCAGTCACAGTTGTCATCTGTGGCAAGGTGCTCCCTGAGCTTATGCCTGAAAGCATCAATTGTTGTGGCACCTGGAAGTTCTGGCATTGCCCAATACTCCCCACCCTGGAGGGTATTATTGCACTTAGAAAATGTTTTTTTTTTATTTCTACTATAAACAAAATGTGTAAAAATAAATAAAAACTAAATCTGGTCAGATCCATCATGGCTGCACAATGAAGTTAGTAAAGTTGTGTGAAATTGTTAAGGAGGCATGAAGAAACAGAACTATAGCTACAAATGCCATTAACTTGATAAGGGTCTTTCATGGGCTTAAACATAAACATGAATTGCATTTAGTAAGGCCTATGATAACATTCCACGTGTGACTTGCAAAAAGTTGGGCAGCCTGGGAGTGGGTCACAAGGTGGTAAACTGGGTTAGGAACTGGTTGAATGATAGAAGATGGAGAGTCATGGTAAATGGTGTTCAGTCAAAGGAAAGGAGTGTGACCAGCAGGGTGCCACAGGGATCAGTCCTGGGCCCAGTCCTATTTTATGTCTTCACAAATGAAACTGCAGAGGGGCTTGAGGGAAAGTGTGCTTGTTTGTGAATGACATTAAGATCTGCAACAGGATGGACACTTTGGGAAAAGTGGAAAAATGAGGAGAAACCTAGGAAAAGTAGAGGAATGGTCAAAAATGTTGCAGCTGAAATTTGATGCAAAAAAGTGCAAAATCATGCATCTGGGTTGCAGGAACCCAGGGAAAGATTACAGGGGTGGGTGGGGGTGATGGTCATCAAAATGGAAAGGGATTTTGGGGTAATCATATTGGATGACCTAAAGGTGGCTAAACATTGTACCAAAGCTGTGAGGAGAGCCAGTGGAATGCTGTGGTGCATAGGGAGAGGTATTACCAGCAGAAAGCAGGAGGTGGTGATGCCACTGTGTAGATCACTGGTGAGGACTCATTTGGAATATGTTGTCCAGTTCTGGAAGCCACATTTCTGTCATGCAACTTTAAATCACAAAGGGGTAAATGGTTCTATATTAGATTTCTATTCCTTTCCCCTACTGCTCCCACTGGTTAGCCTTATGGAACGCAACCAGAACATATCTTGGCTAACATGATGAATTCACCTACACAAGCTGCTTCTCAGTCTACAGCACTGTCTTTTTAAAATGTTAATTTCTTTTTGAAAATATGACATAAAATTTCCATCCATGATATTGCTCGATATACTGTAGCTAGCTTGGCTTGAGGAAGGGTGAACATGGTCAGGACCCCTTAGCAATTGAGATGCATATGCAGCAAATAAGTTCAGATTCACTAACTTACCCTACAACTGCTAAGTGTCACAGTCTGCATAATACAGAAGACTTACAGTGTTGAATCTTTATGTGATTTGGCTGGTTTGGATTCTGATGTAACTGCACAATTGCTTGCTGTTGATTTTGTCTGCAGTTCCATTTTCTTCTTGAAATGGTTATTTTTGCATTTATGTTTATTTTTAAATATTTAAGATTCTGACCATATGATTATGCCATGGGCCATACCTGATCTCCAGCCTTAACCCCCACCCCCCCATGCTCCATCCATGTTACCAAGGTCCAAGGTCCTCCAATGTGTATTCTGTGCATATTTGAAATCTGTAACCATTTTGGTACCCATTACCTCTGCTGAGAGGCTGTTCCATGTGTCCCCCACCCTACCTCTAAAGAAGTATTTCCTTGTATCCCCGTGGACATACCACTTATCAGTCATTTAAAATAACACAAATGTAGATTCACATTCTTACTATGAGGGAAGCAAGAACAATCAACCAGCATGGTAAACAAATACATTGATTGACACCTGTGAATGAGTGGGGGATTCTTTCTAACATTCCTGGTAGTTTTATGCCCCTGGAACCTTCCATTCAGGGTTTTTTTATTGCATCTTGTCCCAGACAATCTTCCCAGAGTGCAGGTTGCTCTATTGTTTCATAGTTCTTGGTGGAAGCAAGTGTCTTCTTACATTGTCTTTTGTTTCAAATTAACCACAGAAGATTGGCAAAGAAAAGGAGTCACACTTTGAGTCTTAGGGTATGTGCAGCATAATTAATGTGTTTTCTAAATATTAGTATTTTATCCAGCTCTGTGTGTGTGTGTGTGTTTTGATTCAATTGCTTGTGTCTTGAATTTCAGCATTTTAGTGGAAACTTTGCAGTCTGATTTTCTTATTCTGAATTTTTTGCAGCATGTTGCCTATTTATATTAATTCTTTTGGCATTCTTGGTAATGTACGGGGCAGAGGACTGAGTTGTGACTGGGTTTGAATAAGGAACACAAATATTCATTACATTGCTTTGCTATCTCCACTGGATTTTTTGCTGTATACCCTTTAATATTAATATACTTACATATTTTTTGTTTGTGTGGGCTATTGATGTAGCTGCACAACTGCTTGCTGTTGCATATGTCTGCATTTGTTGCACTTGAGTTCCATTGTCTTTCGAAATGGTTACTCTTGTGTTTATGTTTCTTTCATAATGTTTCATATTCTGACCATGTGTTTATGTCATGGATTTTGTTTTCAGATATTTTATTGCATGTTTAGCTTATTTGTTGTTTGTTGTTGTTGAGTCACTTTCTTCACATCCTCATTTAGCCATCTTGCTTGTCATCATTAATTATATTTCTTGATCCTTTTAATGTAAAGTATTGCAAATGATAATATGTTGCCCTAAGGAAGTAAGATCAACCAGCATGGGTATCAAGATCCACCATGCTGCATAATGAAGTTAATGAAGTTGTGTGGAATTTTTGAAGAGGCAAGAAGAAACAAACCTACAGCAGCAAATGCCATTAACATAATATGGGGGTTTCATGGGCTAAAACATAAACATGAATTGCATTTAGTAAGGCCTATGATACCATTCCACGTATGATTTGCAAGCAAGTTGGACAGCCTGGGATTGGGTCACAAGGCGGTAAACTGGGTTAGGAACTGGTTGAATGATAGAAGATGGAGAGTCATGTTATATGGTGTTCAGTCAAAGGAAAGGAGTGTGACCAGCAGGGTGCCACAGGGATCAGTTCTAGGCCTAATTCTATTTTATGTCTTCACAAATGAAATTGCAGAGGAGCTGGAGGGGAAAGTGTGCTTGTTTGTGAATGACACTAACATCTGCAACAGGATGGACACTTTTAGAAGAGTGGAAAAAATGAGGAGGAACCTAGGAAAACTAAAGGAATGGTCCAAAATGTTGCAGCTGAGATTTGATGCAAAAAAGTGCAAAATCATGCATCTGGATTGCAGGAACCCTGGGAATGATTATTGGGGGAAGGGGGTCTGATGGTCATCAAAATGGAAAGGGATTTTGGGGTAATCATATTGGATGACCTAAAGGTGGCTAAACAATGTACCAAAGCTGTGAGGAGAGCCAGTGGAATGCTGTGCTGCATATGGAAAGGTATTACCAACAGAAAGCAGGAGGTGGTGATGCCACTGTGTAGATCACTGGTGAGGCCTCATTTGGAATATGTTGTCCAGTTCTGGAAGCCACATTTCTGTCATGCAACTTTAAATCACAAATGGGTTAAATGGTTCTATTTTAGATTTTTATCCCTTTCCCCTACTGCTCCCACTGGTTAGCCTTATGGAACGCAACCAGAACATATATTGACTAACATGATGAATTCACCTACACAAGCTGCTTCTCAGTCTACAGCACTGTCTTTTTAAAATGTTAACTTCTTGTTGAAAATATGACATAAAATTTCCATCCATATTATTGCTTGACATACTGTAGCTAGCTTGGCTTGAGGAAGGATGAACATGGTCAGGACCCTTTAGCAATTGAGATGCATATGCAGCAAATAATTCCAGATATGTTAACTTACCCTATGACTGTTAAGTGTCACAGTCTGCATAATACAGAGAACTTACAGTGATGAATCTTTATGTGATTTGGCTGGTTTGGATTCTGATGCAACTGCACAATTGCTTGCTGTTGATTTTGTCTGCAGTTCCATTTTCTTCTTGAAATGGTTACTTTTGCATTTATGTTTATTTTTAAATATTTAATATTCTGATCATGTGGTTATGCCATGGGCCCTAACTGATCTCCAGCCTTAACACCCCTCCACCCATGCTCCATCCCTGTTACCAAGGTCCAAGGTCCTCCAATGGGTATCCCGTACATGTTTGAAATCTGTAGCCATTTTGGTACCCATTCCCTCTGCTGACAGGCTGTTCCACGTGTCCCCCACCCTACCTCTAAATAAGTATTTCCGTGTATCCCCCTGGACATGCCACTTATCCGTCATTTAAAATGACACAAATGTAGTTTCACATTCTTACTGTGAGGGAAGCAAGAACAAGCAACCAGCATGGTGAACAAATACATTGATTGACACCTGTTAATGAGTGGGAAGGGGGAGTTTTTTCTAACATTCCTGGTAGTTTTATGCCCCCTGGAACCTGCTATTTAGGTTTTTTTTATTGCATCTTGTCCCAGACCATTTTCCCAGAGTGCAGTTTGCTCTATTGTTTCATAGCTCCTGGCGGAGACTAGTGTCTTGTTACATTGTCTTTTGTTTCAAATTAACCACAGAAGAGACATCATGACAGCCAAAAGAAGTCACACTTTGAGTCTTAGGGTATGTGCAGGATAATTAATACGTTTTCTAAATATTCATATTTTATTCAGCTGTGTGTGTGTGTGTGTGTGTGTGTGTGTGTGTGTGTGTGTGTGTGTGTTGATTCAATTGCTTGTGTCTTGAATTTCAGCATTTTAGTGGAATGTTTGTACTCTGATTTTCTTAATCTGAAGTTTTTGCAGTATGTTGTCTATTTATATTAATTCTGTTGGTATTCCTGGTAATATACAGGGGCAGAGGACTGAGTTGTGACTGGGTTTGAATAAGGAACACAAATATTCATTACATTGCCTTGCTATCTCCACTGCCTTTTTTACTGTATCCTCTTTAATATTAATATACTTACATATATTTGTGTAGGCTATTGATGTAGCTGCACAATTGCTTGATGTTGCCTATGTCTGCATTTGTTGCATTTGAGTTCCATTTTCTTTTGAAATGGTTACTTTTGTGTTTATGTTTCTTTAAACATTTTTCATATTCTGACCATGTTTTTATTTCATGGCTTTTGTTTTCAGATGTTTTATTGCATGTTTAGCTTTTTTGATGTTTGTTGTTGTTGTTGAGTCACTTTCTTCATATCCTCATTTAGTTATCTTGCTTGTCATCATCTATTACATTTTTCATCCTTTTAATGTAAACTATTGCAAATGATAATATGTTGTTCTAAGCAAGTAAGATCAACCAGCATGGGTATCAAGATCCAGCACGGCTGCATGATGAAGTTAGTGAAGTTGTGTGGAATTGTTAAGGAGATGTGGAGAAACAAACCTACAGCTGCAAATGCCATTAACTTCATAAGGATTTTTCATGGGGTTAAACATAAACATGAATTGCATTTAGTAAGGCCTACGATACCATTCCACGTATGACTTGCAAACAAGTTGGGCAGCCTGGGATTGGGTCACAAGATGGTAAACTGGGTTAGGAACTGGTTGAATGATAGAAGATGGAGTGTCATTGTAAATGTGTTCAGTCAAAGGAAAGGAGTGTGACCAGCAGGGTGCCACAGAGATCAGCCCAAGGCCTAGTTCTATTTTATGTCTTCACAAATGAAATTGCAGAGGGGCTGGAGGGGAAAGTGTGCATGTTTGTGAATAACACTAACATCTGCAACAGGATGAACACTGTTAGAAGAGTGGAAAACATTAGGAGGAACCTAGGAAAACTAAAGGAATGGTCCAAAATGTTGCAGTTGAGATTTGATGCAAAAAGTGCAAGATCATGCATCTGGGTTGCGGGAAACCTGGGAATGATTATGGGGGGGTCTGATGGTCATCAAAATGGAAAGGGATTTGGGGGTAATCATATTGGATAACCTAAAGGTGGCTAAACAATGTACCAAAACTGTGAGGAGAGCCAGTGGAATGCTGTGGTGCATAGGGAAAGGTATTACCAGCAGAAAGCAGGAGGTGGTGATGCCACTGTGTAGATCACTGGTGAGGCCTCGTTTGGAATATGTTGTCCAGTTCTGGAAGCCATATTTCTGTCATGCAACTTTAAGTCACAAATGGGTTAAATGGTTCTATTTTAGATTTCTATCCCTTTCCCCTACTGCTCCCACAGGTTAGCCTTATGGAAAGCAACCAGAACATATCTTGGCTAACATGATGAATTCACCTACACAAGCTGCTTCTCAGTCTACAGCACTGTCTTTTTAAAATGTTAACTTCTTGTTGAAAATATGACATAAAATTTCCATCCAAGTTATTGCTAGACATACTGTAGCTAGCTTGGCTTGAGGAAGGGTGAACATGGTCAGGACCCCTTAGCAATTGAGATGCATGTGCAGCAAATAAGTCCAGATATGCTAACTTACCTTATGACTGTTAAGTGTCACAGTCTGCATAAAACAGATGACTTACAGTGATGAATCTTTATGTGATTTGACTGGTTTGGATTCTGATGTGACTGCATAATTGCTTGCTGTTGATTTTGTCTGCAGTTCCACTTTCTTCTTGAAATGGTTACTTTTGCATTTATGTTTATTTTTAAATATTTAATTTTCTGAACATATGGTTATACCATGGATCATAACTGATCTCCAGCCTTAACCCCCAATGCTCCAGCCCCATTACCAAGGTCCTCCTATCTGTATCCCATGCATATGTGTGTGTTGATTCAATTCCTTGTGTCTTGAACTTCAACATTTTGACTGAGTTGTGACTGGGTTTGAATAAGGAACACAAATATTCATTACATTGCTTTGCTATCTCCACTGGAGTTTTTACTGTATCCCCTTTAATATTAATATACTTGCATAATTTTTTTGTTTGTTTATGTTATTGATGTAACATGCAAAAATGGCAGTACTGGGGATAGCTCAGTTAAAGGAAAACTACATGATATATGTGTGTGTGTGTGTGTGTGTGTGTGTGTGTGTGTGTGTATGTGTGTGTTGATTGAATTGTTTGTGTCTTGCATAGAAGACAGTACTTGTTGACCAATCTAATCATTTCGCCACTGTGTCCTGGTATGTGTTTGTGTGTGTGTGTGTGTGTACTTTTGATTCAATTGCTTGTGTCTTGCATGGAAGACAGTGCTTGTAGACAAATCTAATTATTTTGCATGTGTGTGTGTGTGTTGATTCAATTGCTTATGTCTTGCATAGAAGACAATGCTTATAGACAAATCTAATCATTTTGCCTCTGAGTTCTGTTGTGTGTGTGTGTGTGTGTGTGTGTGTGTGTGTGTGTGTGTGTCACGTTTGATTCAATTGCTTGTGTCTTGCGTGGAAAACAGTGTTTGTAGACAATCTAATATTGTCGCTGTGTTCTTGTGTGTGTGTGTGTGTGTGTTTGTGTGTGTGTACTTTTGATTTAATTGCTTGTGTCTTATGTGGAAGATAGTGCTTGTAGACAAATCTAATTATTTTGCAGTTGTGTGTTCCTCTGAGGCTGTTCTTGCAATGTAGGAAAGGTAGAAATGATGAGGTATATCCTCCCTGTTCCTAGATGCAAGTTCCCTCTGCCCAGGAAACACCTGCCTGCCCCTAGTGGGTGGCACCTGCTTGCTCTCCTCCCCCAGCCTGTCCATCTAGGTGTCCTGGTCATGCCTCTAGACAAAGTCCTGCCTCCTTTGATGCCTTGCAGGGAAGGAACATGAGCCAGAGGAAAAATAGTGCTCTCTAAATCCCCCCCACACACACACACACACACACACACACACAGGCAGCATAGTAATGAAGCTTCAGTGGAGGGCACTATTTTTAACACTCTACCATGTTGTTTGGAAGGTAATTATGCAGGTAGTCCTTTTCGCAAAGTAATACATCTGCAGGCTCTGTCTACTGCAGTCATAAAAAGAGCAAAATGGAATTAAGAAAAGATTTAAAGACAGCATGTTATATAATAGTCCCTCCACTGCTGCATGTGCCAGTAGAGGGTGCTGCACTGCTGTGTGTGGCAGTACAAGATGCTGTGTCTGTTAGTATGTATTTTCATGCTACATTTTGGCAGGAAAACTGTACTCCTATTTGCCAACTGTCTTCATTGTTATTTTCTGTGCAGAGAGTGTCCCACTGGCAGCAACATAGTAAAACGTGCACTACATGGTGAAGCAGGATGAAAGGGTAGTGCCGGAGCAGGATGGAAGCATGCTTGAAGCTCCCATTTTCATGTTTGAAAGTGGCCACAAAAACTGAAGAGGAGTTGTGGCTGAATTATTTTTATTTATTTATTTATTTACTGCTGAGAGTCATGAATATGGAGGAACTGCTCCGAATATGTGTTTGGGTTACTGGATGAGCAAGTGGTGAGACCACGATCTAGAGACAGTCTGTTCTGCAGTGGATGTGAGTACAAATGGATGGCAGCAGAGCTTATGGAAAAGAAAGGTTCATCTGCTTACCAAGTGAAAAAAATGGTGGTTACAGCATTTTCAATTCCATGTTGGCACAAGGATACCAATTGGGCATTGTGGCATGGCAGGCTGGAACTTTCTGTTTCCTGGGCATCTATTGAAAGTTAATGTCTCCCTTTGGGAATGGTACCAGCCAATCAGATGCCAGGAAATAAAAAAAAAAAACATTTCCTATGCAAAAAGGACCAAGCCCATAATGGGCATGTAAACAAACCCTTGAACCCTTTTGATGCCATATGAATTTTATTAGCATTGCATGACTGGGTGAGGGCGGAATATATCTCGTAGGAGTACTGCCAACACTACCCCATTCGAGACATGCTTTCTACAACATTCTGTGAGTTGAGAGGAAGAATGTTGTTAAGCTGTATTATAGGGACTTACCTGAATCAAAGCACTGGCTATAGCAAATGATGTGACACACTTCATGTGAGATATACAGTACGTAGGAGGCTGCGTCAGCTCAGTGCATGGTCACTATGCTGTGCATTGACACAGCATTATATTCAGATAAATGGCACACTCCAATCAGAGCATGCTAATTGTCTAAATAGCCCCAGAGCCCAGCCAACTGCTTTGTATCTCATGTGATGTGTCACATTACTTGATATAGCCAGTGCTTTAAATCAGATAAATTGTTTTATGCTTGCATCTCAACAACATTCATCCTCTCAAACCAGGGAAACTGGGGCCTTTAAAAATCAAGGAAAAGGACACAAAAACCAAGGACAGAACTTACAAAATGACAAAAGTCTGTCTATTGTGTGCCTTAAAGCTGAAATGCTTACTTACATTGTATTTTTAAAAAATACTGCTTTTCTGACTGCTTACAGTGCTGGCTGTGGCTGTGGCTGCTGCTCAAGACTGTGGGCTTGATTTTAAAATGTTGGTGCTGTGCATGATGAACCACCACCTGCAGCAAACTCAGGTGTTCCAGGAACCCTGCAGCATATTTTAAAAGAACAGGGGTCCCACCACCAAAGTCCCCAAGTTTGCCACAGGCCAACCCGTGCACTAACCAAATGGTTCATGGAAGGGGACTGCTACAAATTGCAGCACAGGCTTGTGGCATCAGTGGCTAGTGATGGCAGCCTGCTTGCTGGTCACTCTGGTGGCTGGAAAGTCATCTGAAGGATGCCCTGGCTTTCAGGGAGGGGTTGTGATGGGTATGGTTTGGAGGAAGGGGGTGATAACTGCCCGCAATAGAGGGATAGCAGAGACAGTGTAGGTATTTTTGGGGGGGTTGGATGCACCAGTGCCAGCATGGGGGGGCAGCAAGCTGTCACCTGTTACAGACAACCAGCTGATCCAGTAGTGGTCTGGCAGGTGTTGGAGGCTGTCTGGGCAACTTTCCCAGGGGAGCCCAGGGTCATCCCCAGCCAGCGAGTTCTGCCACTGTGGTGCATGGCAGTTTAGATGAGCTCTGGGCTAGTCTAACTGCAGGGTCCATGTGCCCCTTGGGGGCTTACAAATTCCCAATATAGGAGATATCGCAGCCCTGCACCAGCACAAGCTTCCTTCTGCCATGGCACACTGGTGTGGTCATTGCAAGGATGGTGCAATCCCGGTTGGTGTAGATTGCCACTCCAGTGGCGCACAGTTCCTTAGAAAATTGAGACTGGTGCAATGTGCAGCACAAGGAGCATTTACGTCATTTTTCCTTCCCCTAAGCCCCTTGTGCCAGTGCTGACTGTTTGAAAATTGGGCCCTGTATGTTTTTTTTTCCTCTTTCCTTTGTCTCTCTGGCATCCCTAGTTCTGTCTCTAAGCTGAGTCCTTTAAGAAGCAACTTGGCTGGGTACAATGCATCAATACACACGCTGTATAAATATTGCAGCTTATTTAAATATGTAACTTATAACAAGTAAGAAATGATCCTAGGGTGTGCCGGCCCAGTGGCGCTGAGGGTTGAGGCACTGGATGCCACACCTCGCTCCATGCTGGCAACCTGGGTTCGGGAACGAGCCAGGGTTGTCAGGGGTCGGCAGGGGAAGAGAGGGATAGAGCACCCAGAGGCAGCTCTCCCTCTCTGGGGAGGGTTACAGGTCCATCCCACTGCTATATCGCCACCACCTGGGTGAACCCAGGAAAGGCGATATGGATCGGGATGCACAACGGGAGGGGCAGTGCTGGCCAACAGCCCAGGGAGGAGCAGCGCTTATGCATGCCTCCTCACTGGCTCTCCTAGTGTGCTGGTAACTGCAGAGGATAGGGACCAGAACAGGAGAAAATGGAGCCCGTCACTCCTAGGTGACGACTCCTTCACAGCCAGACCACGTCACTAGTGCTCACTGGGGGCAGACTCCGCTGTGTCCCGCTTGCTCTGCCATTAGTAGGAGGAAGGCTTGGGATTGCATTCCCCTGCCCAACCCAGGGGGTATACCAGGCTACCTTAGGTTCTCTCTGAGTGGACGGACACTCTAGGTGCAGACTCGTGAGGGCACCACAGGATGTTGGAATGGCGAATTCAGGAGTTCTGAATGAGTGGAAGAATGGTGCTAGTTGGTGGATAAACATAAGTTTAAAAAAAAAAAAGAAAAGAAAAGAAATGATCCTAGAAAAGGAGACAATCTTTCCCTCACTTAGCCCCTATTTAACCTTGGTCCTCTGAACCTGGGCTGGGTAACCATACTGGTGTGCAGACTGGTGGTGCCCAGTAACATGCCCACCATGCTAGCCCACTGACAGTATTTACTTGAAAAAGCAGAACACAAGTTCCAGCTCCCAGATATATACAGTGGTCCATGCCCTGGCACTCAAGCAGGACTAGAAAGCTCAGAGAAAAAGAGATCTGCAAAAACAGAACTCTGGCACGGTGCCAAACACCACAGCATTATATGGGTGACAATCAAATGAAAAACTTCTGTCAGTCAGTTATATTTCTGTATGGCAAACCCCTTGAGTATCCTGAAGCCCCTCAGATTTTTTAATTGGCCTTTGAGAAAGGATGCTGCTTACATCCGAAATGCATCAGGCGATGTGTGCTTTTATGCCTGAAATAAAACATTTTTTATATGAGACCCGTGCCCTTGTGAGTCTTTGAGAGGTTGGTGAGTGCTGGACTTATTTTGCTAAATGTTTTAAATTTCTTTTACTTGTGGAAGCAGCCTACTGAAATGCCTGACCTTAAAGTCCAGCAATCTTGCATGATGTCAGCATCCTGGTATGACTCACTCAGGAAATAAAATGTTAATTTGGTTCAAGCAAGTACTATAAATGAGAATTACACCAATGAGTGTTAAGTCACTCCTTTATCTTGAGAAATTCATGAAATCGTTACAAACTTGCAAGTATTGTGAGGTGTTCAAATATTGCAAATTCACAGTTTTGTAGTAAATCTTATGCTTATTGATAATCAGTCTTTGAATCAACACAAACCACCATAAGTTAGATATTGCACATTCACAGTTCTTCGGATATCTTGTATGTTTATTGCATTCATTTTTGTTTTACTATTTACTTGTAAAATGATGGCAAACAGAGGAGTAAAACAGAGACACAGTCTTCAGGTTTGTAATAGTGACTGGCGAATACAGTCCTGGTAACAAAGCTAAATACCCCTTTAAGGCACTAAGAGCAAGAGACATTTATTAGATTAGCATATTATTTACAGTGGGGATTTACCTTCCTCCTGCTCGGATGTACCAAACTTTGTGCTCTGACGGTGTTAGAAATTAGGGACCTATGTGTTGTTGTCATATTCTGGTATGTTTTAATAGTCTTTAATCTGGGGGGAGGGGGTATGCTACCCATGTTGCTCGAATATACCGAGCTCCCAACTTAAACAGCACACTGGAGTAAAATGTGCCGGGGCATTCAAACAAAATATCATGTGAAAATGTATGTAATAACCCAATTTAAAAAGTGTCTCACTTGTTGTACCTTAAAGGGTATATTAACTTTGTTACCAGGACTGTGTATAGCACAAAAAATGTAATGCAAGAAACATACATTGTATCTGAAGAACTGTGAATGCGGAATATCTAACTCATGGCGTTTTGTGCTGATTCAGACTGATTACAAATAAATATACAATTTACTACAAAACTGTAAATGTGCAATGTTTAAACACCTTGAAATATCTACATGTGTTTAATGATTTTATGAATTCAAGATACAGGAGTGACTTAACAGCTATTGGTGAAATTCTCATTTATGGTGCTTACGTGAAACAAAATGAACATTTTATTTCACTGGTGCATCACACCAAGATGGTGACAACTGCTGAACTTTCAGGTTTGGTGTTTCAGTAGGCTGCAGCCACAAGTAAAAGAGAATTCAAATGTTTTGGGGACTTTTAGATACTATGGCAGTTTGCCATATAGCAATATTACTGATTAAAGTTTTTACTTGATTGTCACCCCCATATAATGCTCTGGTGCTAGCCTCTTCCAGGAGTTCTGTTTTTGAAGATGTCTGAGTATTTACCTGACATAGTCTCAGATAGTCTGAGTAAGTCTTTGGAAGACAGGATATTCAATTCAGTTTATCTGAAATGGTCACTTTGCTGCATGTCTGTACAATGTTGTGTACATCACATTATCCATATGTTGTACTTGGTCATTGATGCACAAATAGATTAGGCTGACTGCCAATGCCTTCATATATGCAGAATGCCAGAATGGTATCCATATGGCATATGCTTGTGAATGAATTACAGGCCTGTTTGGGAAACAAGGGCTGGTAAGGAAGAAGACTGGTGTAACATCAGCCAGGCCTGAGGCCTGCACAACAGTGCAAAGTTAGAGAGTATGGGAACAAAATCAACTTCTGCCTAGAGGGTAAACATTTTTTTTTTTTTGCCTCTAGTTCTGTATAAATGCTTTAGTTAATTTCTATATAACAATTAATAAACTGTATGTTAAAACCTTTTAAAATATGTCATTTGTTAGTTTCAACACATTTTTTATAGTTTTTGTTTTCCACCACTGTTGTACACCAAGTCCTCAGGGACGTAACATCTCCCATGTTGCCCCCCCCCACCCAATCGTGGCAGCATACCCTGCCAGCAGCTATGTCATGACCTGCACTGTCTGCACCAGAATTGTGGTGTGGGTCCATAGGGTGCAGCCCACCAGGAACACTCACCATCATCCAAGTGGCTGTGTGCCCCCCCAAACCACAAGTTTTCTCCCTTGGGGCTCAGTTCACAGAGTCCTACCCCTTGACCCCCCTCCACTCCTTGGTGCAGAGGAAAGGACATAAATATGAAACAGTGCCTACAGCAAAGGACAAGCTCCCTGGTCCTCTACCTGAAGTTGCTGCAGTAATGGACTGTTGTTTCCAACAGTCCACACCTGTGGCAACCACAGGTAGATAGCCAAGGAGCTTGTGCCTTGCTGAGAGTACTGCTGCATGTATGCATTCTTGCATTGACACACTTAGCAGCATTCATCCCAGCTGTGAGGAGCACACTACCATTGTCAGTACTGGCATCACCCAAACACTAAATATGTGTACCATGTACTCCCCTGAATCCAGGCTGGTGGTTGCCAAGGCATTTTTACTGCAATGCATTGCCTGCTTCCAGCAACCAACCAGACCATTTTTAAATAGTTTGTTTTTTAACAAGTAATTTTGGCTTCCATGTTCGCAAGGTGGATATACTGCCATCTGGCCAATCATGGCATCAGGAGGCATGGACAGAAGGGATTTAACCCTTAACGTCCCCCTGGCTGCTGTTTCTACAAGACCACATACCCATGGGGGCTGCAGAGGCATCAGTGTTTGGACCGTGGTCCCTTCTGGCAGACGTGTGTGCATGTCCGTGTCCTGCCATGCACTCCACAAAATGTCTTTCCCTCCCAATGTCTCAACTGCTACAGTAACACATTTAGACAAAGCAGCCCTCCCTCCCTCCCCAGAGAGAGCATCCACCATAGTAATTTAATAAGCTGGGTGACCCTCCCTTCCCCTAACCCAAAATAATTGCATGTTGACATTATAGATTCTCTTATAATTGTCCATCCTTAGCCGGTGGTATACAGTACCCAGGCACCCCCTCTGAGCACCCAGATCCTGGGCTCCTCAGACACAGACACACAAGGAAACTCCATTGCAGCTAAGTCTCACAGTCTCCCCAGAGCACAAACTACAGAGTTCTGGACTCTCCATAATATGTAAAGTATGTAAAGACTACCTAAATTCATTACACTGCATTGTGCACACTGAATAAAAGAAGATCCCTCCCAATATAAATAACATTTATTAGCTACAGACATCTGAGTGAGTTCCTATTATTAGCTCAGAAGAACTAATTTTGTTTTAACAGTCTGGGATCTCCACAGTATGTTAGTATTTTAGTTGAAAAATGTAGAGATTACAAGAATACCACCCCCTCAAAAAACATAACAGTAGTTTGATTTCAATCATTCAGTAATTGTAATATTTTGTCCATACTGAAACTGGTGGCCCCACCCAATGTCAATGATCCCAGCCCAGTCACACCCTGACTCATGCAGTCAGGAGATTAAATATATATTTTTTAAAATGTTCTTAGTTTCTTTTAAATACAAGTTCATTATACTTTAAGGGTGGTGGTCTGTAATGGATGTCACTTTGGTGGACAAGTCCACGATGAGCATAACTTTTGGACCTGCCCACGATGGGAGGCAGTGGTGGATAGTGCAGTTGGATAGGCAGCCTGCTTCTGTTTGTGGTTGGTGATGGTTTCTGCCTGTAGGCTTTAAAATTGTATTTCACTTTTTTTTTGCATGGAGCCTCAATTTTTGACCTCCCTGCTCCTGATCCAGTGTTAGAGTTAGCCCTGGGTTCACTGCAGAGTGTGCAAAGAATATCACATGGGCAGGTTCAGCACACCTGGTACTCTGAGATGAATGTCTCTCTCAGCTCCCTGTTCCCAGAATGCTGAATGACCCCAATATGGCTCACATGGTGACCATTGTCTGCTCTACCGTGACTCCTCTGCCTCCAGTCAGACTGCTGACTCCACACAGCTGCCTGCCCTCAGAACAGTCGATAAAAACCACTGACCAGTAGTAGCAGCATGAGCTGCACAAGACACATCTTAAGGCCAGGTAAACTTTATGAGCATTGCATACAAACTTTACAGACTTTAAAATCTTTATCACCTGTTTCTGGCAGGTAGGGGGCTCATGGGAAAGCTGGCAGCCAGTGAGAATCTAGACAGGTGGGTCTATTCCACAATGCCCATGCCACTAGTGTGGCACAACTTGAAAACTATTTTCTTAAAATCCTGTTCTTTAGTTTGAGAATGTTTTGAGGGTAATTTCCAACATCATTTAAAAGAAGTAATCTGTAGCACTGTGACTGAACACTGGTGAAATTGTAGTCATTGGTTCCACCATGAATGAGCACAGCCTATATTTTACTGTTTTTCTTGCTATTTAATCTTTTTATTCCAGAAGGTGACCCCCATGATGTACATCGGGGAGAAGAAGAAAAATGAGAATGCATTGGATTGAATCATTGATAAAATGTATTCACTGTATATATAAAGTGGATTGGATGAAGTTGTATGATATACCTGTGTAAATATGTAAATGTGGTTGGAAAAGAAATTGTCCCAATCGTAACCCCCACCACACTAGGGGCACTGAATTACAACTCCTGCAGGTCCCTCGCTGCAGTACCACTCAGGGCCAAAGATCTTTTGCTCATAGGGCCCCCATCTGGTTGAATGGTCTTGGCAGTGACATTTCCTCCCTTCCTAAGCTTGGCACTTTCAAATCCAAGCTCCATCTACTCTTCTCTGCCTCTAGCACCTGTGACTGTCTCCTCAAAGTCAGCCTCCTGCTATTGTCCATCTATCAGTTGCTGCCAGTCCAACTTAGCACTTCTCTCCTTCATCGCTTATCCTACTACAACCCGTCCCCCACCCTATCCCCTCCTTTCCCATCAGCACCCCCTCCACCATCTGCACTTCTCTATGTATCTGACAATGCCACTGGCTGTTCGTACCATCTGTGTCCTTCCTTGTCTCGGAACTCAGTGTACCCTTAAATGCCATTTGCATTAGTATTAACCTGAATGTATGTATTCACGTTAATGTAACTGATTGTTTAACCGCTTACACTGACTCTGTTACCTAATTGTACTGTGTGTATTGTACTTCTACTGACATGGAACCTTCGTAAAAGGGCCCCAGCTCAAATGTACTTCTAATCCTAAACTCAAATAAAAAAAAAAATATGTAAAAAATTGCCAAATCTGAGCATAAGCACAAACATCAATCGTCTGGTGTCTTTATTGGTGGGATCTGGGGACAAAGTGGTTTATCCATCCAAAGGGGTAGGCCCATTGTCCATAGGCCCAGACCCATGAGGTGTGTGAGGCCCAATACAGGTTGACAGAGGAAAAGGGGAGGGATGGGGAAGAAGGGGCGGGGTTTAGGTGATGTCAGAAGGAGGAGGGGCAATGATGTCACTCAAGCTGATGAGATGGAAATAACTGATGAGGCAGGGAAAGAGAAAGAGGGGTGAGCAAGTGGGGGAATTTAAAGAGCAGCACAGAGGCAGAGAGCTCAAAAATTCTGCTTCAAAGAGTTTTCCTACCCACCTGCCCTACAAGGAACAAGAGGGAGAATAAGGGTTACTGCAGGAGGTAGAGAGCAGTAACCCTAGGGACTTCCAAAGGTGGACAGCAGGGAAGTATTGAAAGGGGTGAAAGAGGGGAGGAGGAGGATAGGACAGGGGGGAGAATAGAAGGAGAAATAAAAGGCCACATAAAAAAACAAAGACAAAGAATCAGGGGTATGAGTGTACACTTTTACCCTGGGCAGAGAGAAGAAGAAGAAGAAGAAAGCCTCCACGATGTACATCGGGGGAGGGGGGAGAAGAAGAAGAAAAATGAGAATGTATTGGTCTGAATCAATGATAAAATGTAATCACTGTATATATAAAGTGCATTGGATGAAATTGTATGATATACCTGTGTAAATATGTAAAGGAGGTTGGAATTGAAGTTTGGAAAATAAATCAAGTAAATTAATTGTCAAATCTGAGAACACAAACAACAATTGTCTGGTGTCTTTGTTAGGGGGATCTGGGGGCAATGTACTTCAAAAGAAATTTGATGAGCTAATTACTGCTGACATAGCAGTAATTTATTTATTTTTTTGCATTATGCATGTAACAGTTCTGGCTTGATACTGTATATATAAAGGTTTGACATTTCTAAACAGTGTATCTTCTAGTAACTTGATAAGTTTATGTTGTAGTAAGCTCCCCCTTAACAGCAGATAACCTTTTCATGTTCTCCAATGCCATGATACAGTTTTTAACAAGATGTTATGAATCAGTACTTATATTGTTCTCATTTTAACTTTTTAAAATAATAGCGTCCAACAATACTTCAAATGAAATAGTAGCAGCATGGTATGTTGTACCATGTTACTCCTATAACTAAAAGTACTGATTACTATGATATTATTACTAATTAGAGCTAAAGAGCTTGGCAGAGATGTGATTTTAAACTTGGAAAGTAGTATTTATATAGTGCTTCATAGGCAGTAGCAGTGGTTGGCTATACTATCATTACTATCCTGGCCAGTCTGCAGTGCTAGAGCCAGGGGCTACAGTCCCCCCCTCGGTATACCCCCTAGGATAACACCGCAATCCTGGCCACTACCTGCTGTGTGAGAATCTAACTACAGCTGCACAAGTGTACCAGCATAAAGCCCTAGGGCAATATTGCCCCTAATCTCTAAGTGCCCTCTACTTGAGGACAGGAAAAAGTAACCAACTCGCACACCATTGCCTACAATATGGGCCCGAAGGCCCGGAGCTCAAAGCTCCAACTGGAAACAGCTCGGCCTCAACAACTCTGGAACCCACAGGGACCATGGCACTACTTAAGCCCTGCCCCACTTAGGGTCCATGGCCTGGTTCTCCTGTACATTGTGGCGCTAGCATGGGTAGAAATAACACTGGCCAACAGCTTCTACCTGAGCCCACATAAGGGAACCCCAGGCAACCACCTCCCACACCTGACACAATGCCCTGCACTCACAACTATGGATGCCCTGATATTGATGTATGGCCTATCGCATAGGAGAACCTGCTACCACATCCTAGCAGGAGCGAGCAAAAGTGTACAACACTGCCTCCCTAAATCCAGCAGGGGATCCTCCACCTCCTTGTGCTTGCCCTGTTAATGAACTCGGGTGATGTCCAACCCAATCCTGGCCCTAGTGTGGCTAACTCCACCTTGGGGTCCCCCAGTGACCCCACATGGCACCTCGCCAGAGGTCTGAGAGTTGCCCATATGAACATCTGTAGCTTGTGAACCAAGATGCACAAGGTCCAGTCCTGGGTGGAGATGTACATGCCAGATGTGCTAGCCATTTCTGAATCCTGGCTGAAGCCTCACATTCTTCCTCACGAAGTGGAGCTGGCAAATTACCACTCCTTCAGAAAGGACCGAGAGGGAAAAAAAGGATGAGGTGTCCTAATTTATGTGAGCTCCTCACTGTAGGCCTCGTCCTTCTCTATTGAACTGCCAAGCTCCTCAGGGCTCGAATCTCTCTTCATCAAAATAATTCTGGGCCATGCAAAACACCTAACCATAGGTTGCATTTCTAATCCCCCCACTGGTGGCAGTACTGCCCTCCAGAGCCTGACAAGCACCCTCGCAGGGTGTCCACCCACGGAGCTGCTAGTCTTAAGGGACTACAACCTGAGATGGGATCCTGCCTCAGAGCAAGCCCATAGGGCCTCGCTCTAAGAAGCTAACCTCGACCCAGGTCATTACAGAGTTCACCAGGCAAAATCTAAAGACTGGGAATCACCCCACCCTTGATTGGATACTAGTTTCCAACCCAACCAACATCCAAGCAGCCGGTATGATGTCTGATGCTTTGAGTGACCACTCCCCCACCTTCTGCTTCTGGAAAAACAGGCCACCCAGGACTCCTCCCAGGCTCATAATAGCCAGGGACTTCTCTGGTTTTTCCCCTGATGCCTTCCAGAACTAATTGAGAAATGCTGACTGGGAACCACTAAGCCTGCTAGGTAGTATCGATGATGATGCTCGATACTTCCAACACACTTTCCCTGCAGTGGCCAACCTAAATGCTCCA
Source organism: Neoceratodus forsteri (assembly GCA_016271365.2). Classification (NCBI taxonomy): domain Eukaryota; kingdom Metazoa; phylum Chordata; order Ceratodontiformes; family Ceratodontidae; genus Neoceratodus; species Neoceratodus forsteri. The sequence continues at coordinate 565,576,658 of CM057458.1, forward strand.
TTACGGAAAAGATGAGAAAAAGGGCAGTGCCACAGGTGGATATCATGCAAACTTATATCCCTAATGTTAAGCCAGGCACTCCAATAGCCCAGCAGACCTCACTGACTACAGGTCCTTGCAGAACAAGTGCAAGAAAGCCTCAAAATCTTCTAAAAGGACCTATCTCAAAGCCCTTCAGCGAGACATCCTGTCTGACCCTAAGTCCTTCTGGACCAGCATCAACTCCTAGTTAAAAGGTACAAACAAACCACAGTAGGGCAACATTACCTGCAATGGGCTAACCTTAACGGATGGAGAAGAGGCCACCACTGCCTTCAACAGCTTCTTCACGGACCTGGCCACCTACAGAAATGACCGCAAACTTCATCACCAGTGTCCCTCGGTCACAGAAACACAGGACCCCCTGACCCTCCATTTCCACCTAAGAACCATATGCATCAAAGAAGTGTTAACCCTCCTGAAATCCTTAAAACCTAGGGGATCACCATGACCTGACGGATTGAACCCTCGGTTGCTCAAGGCTGAGGCCCTCGCCATAGCCTTACCTATCACCGTGCTAATAAACAGATCCCTGCAGGAGGAAGTAGTCCCCAAAAAGTGGAAACAGGCCCATATGGTCCCAATATACAAGGGTGGATCCAGAGATCCAATTGGCCACTACAGACCCATTTCTATTCTTTGCCACCTAGCAAAGATCCAGGAGCAGCTTATCTATAGCCAACTGAGGGACTACCTGGAAAACAATCAGCTCCTAGCCCCCTCACAGCATGGATTCTGGCAAAAACATGGGACTGAAACAGTCCTCATCAGGTTCACTTCTGATATCCTACCTGCCCTGGACAAGGGCACCCCCACGGGGACAGTCTTTATAGATCTGACCAAGACATTTGACCTGGTAGACCACCCACTCCTACTAACCAAATTGAGCACACTTGGACTGGATCAACACTCCCTGAACTGGTTCAGCAATTACCTGACTGCCTGCTTCCAGCAGGTCAAGTGGAGAGGTGCTACCTCCGACCCTCTAACTTTAACAGAGGGCATGCCCCAAGGCTCCATCCCGGGCCTGATTCTGTTCTCTCTGTTCGTCAGTGACCACCGTCACCACTGTGGGAGCAGCTCCATTGTGCAGTATGCTGATGATGCAGTACTCTATAGAGCTGCACTGCATCAGGATGATGTAGGATCCCTGCTCCAGGCTGACTTCTCCCAGGCTGAGGCATAGCTGGTCAAAAATTGTCTGGTTCTCAACCCAACCAAGACCAAAGTGCTCCTGTTTGGTCCCAAATCCCTGGGTCCCTCCCAGGCACATCTTCTCCCATTGGTCACCACATCCAGCTCTCCTATTGAAGTGGTTCAATCCTTCAAATACCTGGGTCTTACATTAGACCAGGGACTCACACTAAAACCACATGTAGATTTGGTGGTCAAAAACATCCACCAAAAACTCAGGCTGCTCTACTGTCTAAGCACCAATCTGATACCTGAGACAAGGGTGGCAATCGCTCAGAGTGTCCAGCTACTTACTCTTACCTACACAGCCCCAACCCTACTCAGCATCGCCAAGCTTGACCATGGTAGACTACAGACATTGTACCATAAAGTCACATGATTCGCTACAAAAGCCCATCTGAGGACACACCACTGTGAAGTCCTCCCCACACTCAAATGGCCCAGCCGGAACCTAAGACTTCAGTACCCCCTACTAAACTGGACATACAAGTTCCTCTGTGATGATCCCCCCACAGGACTTATCGGGCTACTCGCCCCTAACGGCCTAGCAGACCCCTTTGCACTTTGAGCAAAATACTGCTTGAACTGCCCAGGCCCAGATCCGCAGCTGGCAGTAAATCCTTCACCCATATAGCCCCCACACTGTGGAACAAGCTCCCCTGTCAACTACAAGAAGCCCCCTCCCAGCTATTTTTCAGACAAGGTTATGTGAGCACCTCCTGAAGCTCAGCTCCTGCATCTGTCCAGAAGGCTGGCTCAATCACACCCCCAGCATTTAGCTACCACTGTTGACCTGGGGTACTTGCCCTGTAAATAGTTGCCCTCTTCTATGTAAAGCTGTAATCTTCAAAGTAACCCCGTACCATGTAAGATTTATACAGCATTGCTTGTATATTTTAATGTACTACCCATCCTAAGCCTATTAGCTGCCACTGTTGTTGTGTTGTGATGTCCAATGATTGTTGTACAAAAGCACTGTACACTTGTACACAATGTACTACTCTGTATCTGTTGACTGTACTTGTTCAACTCTATGTAACTAAGTCCAGGTCACCCCTGATAAAGAGACCTCTGGGGCCCAGTGGGCTTACCCAGTTAACAAAATTTAATAGATAAATAAATAAATTTAGTATATCACAGTAACATTTGCACCATTGTTTCAAAGTGATTTCTTTTATAGATATTTTTATGATAGTAATGACAGGTTATATTTTTGCACTCTTGTCCTGGTTTCTAGTTTAAAAATGAGGTATCCTCTATTAATTCAATATGTGGGCTTAGTTATATTAACTATAGTCCACTTACATGCATCATATAATGCTACAACATCCAAGAACTCCATAAAAATGTACTTTGCAACCAATAGAATAGAGTAAGCCTATGGCATTCAGTAATCCCCCCCTCCCCATTTCATTACCCAGCTAAAAATGAAGAGACATAATTTTTTCACTGGTGGAGAATAAATAGCAATTTAGATTAAAAAGAAATGTTAGCTCATAATTTAATGGGACTGGCAGGAAGCACCAAGGCATTTAAAATAAATCCAGTTCAACTTGTGTTACTGCATGTAGAAAACGTGGAACTAAATCCAGGTCCCAGACCCATAGAAAAAGTCAGCTTAAAAATATAGCATGAAAATGCCACAAGTCTTATTAAGAAGATGGATAACCATCGTGTCTTTTCCTTGCAGTACAACTCTGACATAACCAGGCTTTTCAAAACCTGGTTAACAAAAAAGACAAACAATGCTGAAATACAATTGGAAAACTATTTAAGTTTTAGACAAGATAGATGCAAACAAGGGGGAGTGGTGCTTCTTTATATTCATTCTAGCCTAGGCACTGCTGAGTTTTTTCAAGGAGATATACTGGGTATTGAATACCTCTTTCATCAGAGCATTAAAACTACTAACTGGAGTCATTTATTCTCCTCGTAAAAATTAAATTATGAATTTTGAACTAGTGACTCAAAAGGTAGCATCTCTTGCCATAAACATTTAAATTATAATTGTGTGGGGTTTCAGTGCTTCATGGGGTAATCCCAGATGAGAGGGAGCCATATTTTCACATTTTAAACATTTAGCAAGTTACTGACCAACCCACCAGGAAAGGAGATACTCAAATTATCAGAAACATCTTTGATTTGCTGTTTTTTTGTCCAAAAGTTTGAATGCTGAGAGCAGTTTGGTTCTCCCCACAAATCTGGGTAATCAGAATCCTGTAATGTGTTGTGTACAGGGAAAAGGAAACCTTCCAAGATAAAATATTTTGAACAATCTGATAGATTTCTTTGACTGGGTGACCAAAGTAGTAGATCAGGGAGGGGCTGTGGACATGGCCTACCTAGACTTTAGCAAGGCATTTGACACAGTCCCACACAAAAGATTAATATACAAGTTAGCCAGCCAGGGAGTGGGTCCCAAGATGACAGCCTGGGTAAAGAATTGGCTGGAGAATAGGACACAGAGAGTAATAGTAAATGGAGTCCACTCAGAAGAAAGGAGGGTTACTAGTGGGGTACCGCAGGGTTCAGTATTAGGACGGTCCTCTTCAATGTCTTTATAGCGACATTGCAGAAGGACTGAAGGAAAAGATGTCTCTTTGCAGATGACACTAAGATCTGCAACAGAGTTGATGCACAAGGTGGGTGGAAAGGATGAGAAGGGACTTGGCAAGGTTAGAGGAATGGTCAAATGTATGGCAGCTTAGATTCAGTGCTAAGAAGTGCAAGGTAATGCACCTGGGAAACAAAAACCCAGGGGAAGAGTACACAATGGGGGTGAGATACTAACAACAACAAAAATGGAGAGAGACCTGGGGGTAGTCATATCAGATCACCTAAAGATGGGCAAGCAATGTGAGAGGGCAGCAAGGAGGGCTGGGGGGATACTGGGATGCCCAGGGAGAGGCATCACCAGTAGAAAACAGGAAGTTATTATCCCTCTGTACAGACAGCTGGTGAAACCCCATCTGGAGTACTGTGTGCAGTTCTGGAGACCCAATCTCTGCAAAGACATAGACAGGATGGAAGCTGTCCAGAGGAGGGCACTAAAATGGTGCAGGGTCTGCACTGGAAGACATATGAAGAGAGACTTAAGGAGCTTAATATGTATAGCCTCAAGGAAAGGAGGAGGGGGGACATGATAGAAACTTTCAAGTACCTCAAGGGAATCAACAAAGTCCAAGAGGGTAGCATCTTTCAAAAAAAGAGGTGTGCAAGAACAAGAGGGCACAATTTGAAGATGGGGGGGCCCGCTCAGAGGTAATTTAAGGAAGTATTTTTTCACAGAGAGGGTTGTGGATGCATGGAACAGCCTTCCGGAGGAGGTTGTGGAGTCAAAATCAGTGGTGGAATTCAAGCATGCATGGGATAGTCATAAGGCAGTTCTGAGGGGTGGGGGTAGGAAGAAGTAGGCTGCTGGTTAACTAGGATCTGCAGCTTATCCAGTAGGTAGGGAAATGGGCAGACTGGGTGGGCCAAGCGGTCCTTATCTGCCATCAAATTCTATGTTTCTATGTTAATGAGTAAAAATTAAAAATGTACAAATTATGACCCAGTTAACTTTTGTGTAAATTCACAACATGAAAGCTGGGATAGGCTAAATGTAGTCCCTAATATAAACTTAGGTATAGAGGATTTCACAAAAAATGTATTGCAAAATTGTGATGCACATGCCTCTGTCAAAGTACACCAGTTAAGGGAAAAACATGTCCCTTGGGTTAATGGTTCTATTAGAAAAATGATCACAGTTACAGTTTGACTAAGGAGTAAGGCTGATAAATCAGCTAACACAGCGGATTGGGACCAGTTTAAAAAATCGCATAACAAATGTAAAAATGTCACAAAGAAAGCAAAATATTTTTACAAAAAATTGCAAACTCCCCATAACCAAATGATCATTGTAATATAATCAAAGAGCCAGAGAATCCATGTAAGTCATGTCCCAAAATTAAGTCAATAGATGTACAGTAAATGGAGAAACCTTAAACTCTAAAAAAGCTGCTGACACTCTAAATAACTACTTTTCTACCCTCCCTGATATTATATTCTCAGATGGTCTGACTAAAATGCACAATAGTAAAGAGGATATCGTACTGGATCATACCACCACACTATTTAATTTTAGAAAGATAAAAGTTAAAGAAGTGATCAGAGAAATTATATATACAGTTATATATTGGCATGGTAGTACCACTATAGTTAGGGTTGAGTAGGCACTTTAATGTTAAATCTCAGATTTTGCACTTTAATAACTTTGCAGGCCAGCTCTCTGGCACAGTGGTTGGATTTCTGTTTTTGTAGCCGATGACCTGGGTTTGAAAACGCACTAATTTGTCAGAGGGCTGACTGTGGGGCAGAAGGCTTGAGTGCCCAATGAATGTTTGCCATCTCCCAGGAGGTGGGGTATGTTGTCCAGTGTTTGCCGACCTCTGTCAGAGGCAGGAGACATGGCAGCACATCGGGTCCTCTTGCCTTGCTGTCCTGGCACATCATGCTCCCAGACAGAAAACCAGGGAAAAAAGGCTTCCTGACCTACCTGATGATGGTTGCTGGTCCTCCACCACCACCACCATGAAGCCTTGAACAGCTTAGACCAACCCCAGAAGCACTCAGGCCAAGTAAGTTGGGCTGGCCACTCCATGGGTGCATTCCCCCTTGGAGGGGGGGACCCATCCAATGAAAGGAAATGTTGGGTCACTCAAGGGGCTGTAATGTGGGGTGATGGTAGGCGGTGGGGACAGAGTGCTGGTGGGGTGCACCTAGGTGACCCAAATGAGTGGCCGGTTGGGAGGCATGGGAAGTGCAAACAAACAAACAAAAAAAAAAACACTTTGCAACCGTTTGATTAATTTACCTGAACTTTTGCATGTGTGGTCTGGTATCATAGATCTCTGGATCTGGAAAGTTTTGTTCCAGTTGGATCTGCAGTTGCAGAGCTGCAGATTGTCAAAAAGTGTGAAAAATCCTCACTTTTTGGCAAATTATTTGCTAGTCTCATCAACCCAAATGGTTTGTCTCTCTCATGTTCAGGATATATGGGGACTGGGTCAGGGAAGTGCCTTTTGAAGATTTGGTAAAAAATATTAATCTGCTCAAAAGTTATGAAAGTTAAAATTTCCCATTATAACCAATGGGAAAAAAATATATGTTCCACTCAAAAGCACTTTTTACTGCTACAAATGGGCTTAGTACTTTAGTGCTGCTGCCATTTTTAAGTTAGCAAGGTGGAAAATAGTACCAGTTCAAAAATACTACATGGTAAACACCAATAGTTGGGTTTACCTAATCGGGGCCCTAGGAACATAACTTGGCATTAATTTTAGTTTTTCACTATGATGTCCAGAAATATGTTTTTTTTTTTATTTTTCCACCATCTTAGCTGTGGAACTTTCATGAAAGTACCGCAAACTTTTGCGAAGGTACCATGGGTAATTTCATTAAAGTCCAGCATCTCAAATGACGATACTTTCGTGAAATTTTTGTGGTACCTTCGTGAAAGCTCCCCCAGGTAAACCAGTGGTATTTTCACCAAAATCCATGGAACTTTCATGAAAGTACTGCAGGTAAACATCCCCAGAAAACAGTTTCTTTGCCTCTTCATTACAAGACAAGGGTTAGGACATTTGGGGTGAAATTTGCAGGGTGGCAAGCCCTTGCCCCACAGATGTATCTTTTGCTGGTTTAATGAAAAAACTGACACCAGTTCCATAGTTACAGCACTTCGAAGTTGCAGATTTTCACATAGGATGACACTGTGGCAGTCGTGGCACCTTTCAGTGGCCATACCTCAAAAACAGTTAGAGATACAGATTTTTCACTAAGCACAGCTTAGTACACTTTAGGTGTTCTAAACATGTGTGGAGGTGGCCAGGTCATGAATACAACTGTGAAGGAATTTTTTCCAAAGTTGCTATGGTTACTGAGATACTGCCACATTTGCAGTACTAAGGTTACTTGGAATGCCTCTAGGTCTGCACTATGTGTCTGTACTTATGGGTAAGTGGGTGTGCAGAGCCTGTAGGGCCCATGCTCCCACCAGTACATGCCATTTATGCTAAACTGAGAGCACAGGGCCCTCCTGTGCTATGCTTCTACACTTGTGGGTTGGTGGGAGTACAGGGCCCAGAGAGCCTGCACTGCCACCTATGGATCTGGTTATGCAAAACTGGGAGTACAGGGCCTCCCTGTGCTATGTCTCTATACTTATAGGAGAGTGGGAGTGCAGGGCTCTGGGCCCAGTGCTCATACCTATGGATACCATCTTGCAATACTGGGAGCTCAGGACCCTCCTGAGCTATATCTCTACACTTATGGATGGGTGGGAGTGCAGAACCCAGAGTGCCTGCACTCCCAACTATGGATCCCATTATGCAAAACTGGGAGCACAGGGCCCTCCTGTGGTATGCCTCTACCCATATGGGTGGGTGGGAGCACAGGGCCCAGAGGGCCCAGGCTCTCACCTATGGATACCTTTTTGCAAAACTGGCAGTCAGGAAGCTTCTATAATATGTCTCTATGCTTATGGGTAGGTTGGATTGCAGGGCCCAGAGGGCCCACACTTCCACATACAGTATGGAAATGAGTAACATTACACTTTCTCAAAATGAAGTGAAATTCATTAAAAAAACTGCTATAATGCATCAGTTAGGGTTTATTTCACACCAAAAAAAGTATAGAAATTCGATGTTAGGGTTACCAACCCTTCCACCACCCCCATGCCACCACCATCCACACACCAGCAGGCATCAGGGTGTGCCTTGGGTAGGTCAGGCATAACTCTCACCCCATTCTCCTATACTGTACCATCTCAGATTGTTTACACATGGAATGGGGTGACAGTTAGGCCACCTAACCCAAGGCACACCCCAAAGCCTGTTGGTGTGTGGAGGGTGGGAAGGGGTGGTAGGTTGGTAACCCTAACATTGAATTTCCAGACTTTTGCTGGTGTGAAATCAACCCTAACTGATGCATAAATGGATATATATATATATATATATATATATATATGGGATATGATGGGCATGAGTGTGATATGGAAAATATATTTTATTCCTCTATAGTGACCCCTGGATATTCACTCATGGCAAAGCCATGAGTGAGTATCCAGAGGTCAATGTGCAGGAGTGAAAATATTTTCCATTCTCATGAGTGCATATCATGTATCCGATTTATACAATAGGGCCCCCAATTCTGCAAAAGTTATCATTTGTGCATCTTTGTGTGGTTGGCATGGGTTTTGTGCAGGTGTGATAAATGTAATTTATCATCACTGTGCTAGCCTCTCCCTGCATTTATTTCACTGTATTACAAATATATGGATTTATCAGTTGAAAATATGCCTCACCCATTTTGTGTATATGTGTATATATATATATATTTTTTTATGCCATACCTGTGAGGTTAAGAAAGGCAAATATTTTCAATATTCTCAGGGTGATCAGAGCTACAGTGAGACTATGACATTTATCCTCAGTCTAGGTTAATTTATCCACACAGTAGGTAGAGATTGTCTCATTTGGAACTCATTTGCATATTCGGCCACAGTAGCAGTAGTAACCATTTTCAAATGCGAATAACTTTAAAACGAAAAATGATACCATGGTACTGTGAGAATGGAAGTTGTTCAGCACAAAAATATCTACAAAATGAGAGGTGTTTCATTAATGGCTAACTTATATTTTTTTAAAATAATTAGCCAAAAAACAGCAAAAAAAATTTTTTCACATTTTTTGACAAACAAATGTGAATAGCTTTAAAATGAAAAATTATAGCATGGTACTGCTAGCACAAAAGTTGTTCAGAACAAAAATATCTACAAAATGAGTGGTGTTTCATTTATAGATACATTTAGTTTTTTTAATAATTAGCAAACAAACTGCAGAAAATTCAATTGTTTTCACTTTTTGCAACAAATAAATGCATATAACTTTTCAATGAAAAGTAATAGCATGGTACTTTAAGAAAAAAGTTGATCAGGACAAAAATACATACAAAATGAGTTGTTTCATTTATAGATTCCTTTTAGATTTTTTATAATCAGCAAAAAATGGCAAGAATTTACTTTTTTGTTCACTTTTTTGGAGGTATGGCATAAATGGAACACGCAACACCCTCACTGGAAATATTGTCAATATTTCTTGTTCTCATGCCAGTTGACCCAATGACATCACTCGTGGCTTCGCCACTCATGATTTTATTGGGTCAATTGGCACTTGAACAAAAATATCGACAATATTTCCAGTAGGGGGGTTGTGTATCATATATATATATATATATATATATATATATATATATATATATATACTGTATATATGTATATAAAATGTTAAATTTAAATGCACTTTAATAACTTTGCAGCTGTTTGTTTGATTTGCCTGACATTTTGCATGCATGGTCTGGTACCATAGATCTCTGGATCCAGAAAGTTTCATTCCAATTGGATTTGCGGTTGAGGAGTGTGAAAAAGTGTGAAAAGCCCTCAGTTTTTTTGAATTTTTGCTCGTTTCCACAGCCTGAACAGTTTGTCCATCTGGTCTGAAGCTTTCAGGGCTTATGGGGAGTGGTTCAGTGAAGTGCCTTTTGAATGTTTGGTGAAAACTATTAATCCATTCAAAAGTTATTAAAGTTTAAAGTTTCTCATTATAGCCTATGGGGAAAAAATACATGTCTAGCTTGAAAGCTTTTGTAAAAGTGCTGCGGACTTTCACAGAAGTACCATTGGTTTACATTGAGGGACTTTCATGAAAGTCTGCTGAACTTTTGCAAAAGTAATGCATGTAAACCAATGGTATTTTTGTGAAAGACTGCAGTTCTTTTGCAAAAGTCCATAGTTCTTTTGTGAAAGTCCACAGAACTTTCACAAAAGTACCACAGGTAAATAGCCCCCCAAAAACAGTTTCTTTAAAACAGTTAGGACTGTTGGGCTGAAATTTACAGGATGGCAAGCCCTTGCCCCACAGATGTGCCTTTTGCAGGTTTGGTGAAGAAATTTACACCAGTTCCTTAGTTACAACACTCTGAAGTTGTCAGTTTTCCCATGGGATAACATTGTGGCAGTTGTGGTGCAATTTGGCACCAATATCTTGAATACAGTTCTAGATACGATTTTTTGCTAAGTGCGGTTTAGTATACTTTAGGTGTTCTAACCATGCCTGGAAGTGGCCAGGTCATGAATACAATTGCAAAGGATTTTTTTTCCAAATTTGCAATGGTTACTGAGATATTGCAACATTTCCAGTACAAGGGTTACTTGGAATGTCTCTAGGCCCACACTGTGTGTCTATACTTATGAGTAGGTGTGAGCACAGAACCCAGAGGGACCATGCTTCCACCAATGCATACCATTTATGCTAAACTAGGAGCACAACGCCCTCCTGCACTGTGCCTCTACACTTATGGGTGGGTGGGCGCGCAGGGCCCAGAGCGCCCGCACTCCCACTATGGATCCAAATATGCAAAACTGGGAGCACAGCACCCTGCTGCTCTATGTCTGTATACATATAGTTGGGTGGGAGCGCAGGGCCCAGAGGGCCTATGCTCCAACCTATGTTTACCATCTTGGAATACTGGGAGCACAGGGCCCTCCTACACTATGTGTCTACACTTATGGGTGGGTGGGAGAACAGGGCCCAGAGGTTCTGTTCTTCTAACTATGGATCCCATTATGCAAAATTGGGAGCACAGAGCATTCCTACACTATGCTTCTACACTTATTAGTGGGTTGGAGCATGGGCCCTCCCGGCCTGTGCTTGCACCAATGGATATTATTTTGCAAACCTGAAAGCATAGGACCCTCCTGCACTATGTCTCTATACTTATGGGTGGGTGGGGGTCACAGGGTCCTGAAGGCCTACACTCCACATATGCATACTATTATGCAAAACCAGAAGCACAGGGGACTTCTGTGCCATGTCTCTGTGCTTATGGGTGGGTGGGAGCACAGTGCCCAGAGGGCCTGGCTGTCACATATGGATACCATAATGCAAAACTGGGAGCACAGGGCTCTCCTGCACTATGTCTCTAGGCTTATGGGTGGGTAGGATTGCAGTGCCCAGAGGACCCACATTCCCAAATATGGATACCATTATGCAAAACTGGGAGTACAGGGCACTACTGTGTCATGTCTCTAGGCTTATGTGTAGGTGGGAGCACAGGGCCCAGATGGACCGCACTCTCTCCAATGGATTCCATTTTGAGAAACTGGCAGCACAGGGCCCTTCTGTGATATATCTCTATGCAAGGCCTTCCTGTTTGTGCAGGCTTTTCCTGACCTTGTTTTGTAAATATCATTCTGTTCTGACTTGTTATATTGCCTGTCCCTGACTTTTTCATTTCTTCATTTATTTACTGAATTTTTATTTATTATTGCTGTAGTTTTTATGATTGGGTGTCTATTTTAAATAAAATTTGCCTTGCCTTGCCATATGAGTAGGTGAGAGCACAGGGCCCAGAGGGCCCATGTTCCTACATACAGTATGGACATGAGTAACATTTCACTTTTTCAAAAAGAAGGGAAATTCATTGCAAAAAACTCCATTAATGCATCAATCAGGGTTGTCATTACAGCAACAAAAGTTTTGAAATTTGATATTAGCATTACAAAAAGTGCTGTGTGAAACTGGAAAATTTCACTGGCCAAAATATTTCATGGTATTTGCACATTATGGGAAATATTTTGCCGGGTGAAATGCAAAATTTTGCCTGTTTGGTGGATGAAATTTCACCCACAAACTGGCAAAATTTGCCACTCATAGGTGAAATTTCACCATCCACAGGTGAAATTTCTTAATTTTGCCACCAGCCCCCAATCTTTCCTAAAAAAACTATCTCCTCATCCCATGTCCCTGGTGTCTAGTGGTCCCCTCCCCCCAGCCGATTACCAGCCAAATTCAAATAAAGAACCCTTCCTCCTTCCTCCCCCTGTCACCCTGAGCCCCGGTCTCCAGTCTTTGTGAAAAAACAACAACAACAATCCCTCCCATGTGGAGGCAGTATCGTGTAGTGGTTTAAGGCTCTAGGCTGCAAACCTGGATAGCTGGGTTTGAATCCCACAGCCTCTATTTGCATACTGTGTGACCCAGAGCAAGTCACTTAACTTCCTTGTGCTCACAGGTCACACCTGGAATCAAGCTTCGGCTTAGTGTGCCTTTCCTGGTTAAAAAAATTTCCTCTTTGCTTTCCATGTCCCTGGTGTCTAGTGCCTCCACCATCCAATCACCAGCCAAATTCAAATTAAGAACCCTCCATCCTCTCCCCCAGTCACCCTGAGCCCTGGCCTCATATCTTTGTAAAAAAAAAATCCCCTATCCTCTCCCTGGTTTTTAGTGGACACCCACCCCCCTGCCTATCTTAAGTCAGAGCCCACCTCACTCCCCCCATACCACTGATCAGGCCACCAGCACAGCCCTCAACTTACCTCCATGGCCAGCAGCCCATCTGAGTGCTCAGTGAATGAGCATGTGCTTGTACAAAGGGGGGATCCACTAGACACCAGGGACGGGGAGGGAATTATTTTTTTTTTACAAAGATATGGGGCCGGGGATCAGGGTGACTAGGGGGGTTCTTGATTTGAATTCAGCAAGTGATTGGCCCAGGGGCACCACTAGACACCAGGTACTTGGAAGGGTACATGGAGATGCGGGCGAAATTGCAGGTGAAATTTTGCAATTTCACAAAATATTACACATGGCGAAATTGCCAATTTCATGGCAATTTCAAAGGCAAAATTAAATGTTGCAACATCTCTAGTTACAAACATTACCCTCCACACACCAACAGGCATCAGGGTGTGCCTTGGAGTCATCGGGCCTAACTCTCACCCCATTCTCTTATACTGTACCATCTCAGCTTCCATACAAATAGAATGGGGTGAGAGTTAGGACTGACAATCCCAAGGCACACCACAATGCCTTTTGGTGTGTGGAGAGTGGGGGTTGGTGTAGGGTTGGTAACTCTAACATTGAATTTCCAAACATTTGTCGCTGTAATGACAACTCTAACTGATACATTAATGGATTTTTTTGCCAGGAAAATATATATATATATTTTTATATGTGCAATGGGGTGGACATATATTTAGTGTGATAAATGTGTTTATCTGAGTCACTGTATGTATAAATAAATGTATACATACAGCGACCATTTATACACACAGTTACTATGTCACAAATCTCTTAAGAATTCATTTAGAATGTTTGGCCTCAGAAGCAGTACTAACCATATTCAAATGGGAATAACTTGAAAACAAAAAATGATAGCATGGTACTCTGAGCACGAAAAATGTTCAGCACAAAAATATCTACAAAATGAGTGGTGTTTCATTTATAGATACCTTTTAGTTTTTTTTTATAATTAGCAAATAACAGCATACAATTAAATTTTCTTTTCCCTTTTTTGACAAACAAATGGGAATAACTTTAAAATGAAAAAGGTAGCATAGTATTGTGAGAACGACATTTGTTCAGCAAGAAGTTTTCTAGAAAATTAGTGGTGTTTCATTTAATAGCAATGACTATGCTAGGCAGACATACTTAAGGAAAGTTAACCAAAACTCCCTGAAATTATCATTTAAAATAAAGATAATCAGTCAAAATCAAATGTTCCTGCACTGATAGAAAGCATCCCTATTGCATAATGAAATATACAATGGTGAGCTGTCAGATAAATGATTTATCTACACTTGTGCTGTTTGACCTCGGACACCTCACTCGGGACTTATGCCACTCGTGAGGTTACCCAAGGTCAAATAGCACTTGTGTAGATAAATCATTTATCTGACAGCTCACCATTGTATATCCTATATATATATATATATATATATATATATATATATATATTTATATATATATAATATACTATAGTTAGGGTTGAATAGATGAGTAAACACTTTAATGTTAAACCTCAAATTTTGTGCGTTAATAACTTTGCAACTGTTCAACAGAGTTGCACAAAATGTGGAATGTGCAGTCTGGTATGGTAGATCTCTTCATTTGGCAAGTTGCTTTTTGGTTGGACTTACGGTTTCTGCACAGCAAAATGCTAAAAAATGCATTTTTCACCACTTTTGACGTGTTTTGCCCATGGTGCTGTGACCATACCGTGTGGTCTTTTGGTCTGAAATTTGGAATGTGGATAGAGCTTGGGTAAAGGAATAATCCAGCACTGGTTTTTTAAACAATATTAATACATTTTAAAGTGATTCAGTTTTTAATTTTTGAGTTCTGAGCATGCTCAGTTCACTCCAAAATTTATATGTATTTTTGACGAACTAGGATTGGTCTCACAGTCAAGGATTTTGTTAGCTCACAGACTAAGATTTAAAAAAAATCTAGTCCGTCAGAAAAATTCCTTGTCCGCTAACTACCATCTTGTTTTCAGTTTTTCCTCCAAACAAAATGTCGTAGCTTTCTCCTCGCATTGACTTTTGGGCCAAATGAGGCATGGATTTTGCTCATGGTGACACCCTCTACAAAGCCATTCCTTTGGTTTAGCTGGTTTTGGTAAAAAAATAGCTTTTTAAAATGTAAAATTTCTTTGACCGTGACTTGCTAACAATCCTAGTCCGCGAGCTGACAACATCCTAGTGCGCAAGACGATCCTGGTTCACAAGCCTTGTCCTTCGTTGCATGACCAGATGTAAATGATGGTGTGACCAGATGTCCATGATGGCATGACCAGATATCCCCTCTTGGATCAGGATTAAGCTGACAGACTAGGATTTTGTTACCTCGCAGATGGGGATTGATCTGATGGCCCACGATTTTGCTACCTCATAAACTAGGAATTTTTAAAGATGTAAAAACTTTACCATTGCATTGCTAATGAATGGTTTGGTCTTTTTACTTGCAATTTTCAGGATACTGAAGGGATGCCCTACAGGTGTAAATTATACTGTTTAGGTGTTGTGAATTAAGCGATTCCATAGATATGCCATTACAAACTTGAGATTTTCCCCATAGGATAACATTGTGGTGCCCATTGTGCTTTTCAGCTTCTGTATCTCAGAAACAAAGTGAGATATAGACTTTTTGTTACTTACAGCTTAGATCATCTTTAGGTGATCCAAGCTACTGGAACTGAGAGGCAATATATTGCAGTGGTTTAAGGCTCTGAGCTGCAAATCTGGAGACCTGAGTTTGAATTCCACAGCCCCCACTTGCAAACTGTGTGGCCCTGAGCAAGTCACTTCACTTCCCTGTGCTCCCAGGTTGCACCTGTAAACAAGCTTTTAGCTTAGTGTGTCTCACCTGGTTAAACAATTGGAATTGGAACAAGACTGGAAACCAGAGACTACAGGTGCCGTGGAATTTTTTTCGTGGGTTGCACGATTAATGAGATATTGTCAAATTAGTATCACAAGGGTTCAAAGAATGCCTGTCCAGTGCACTATATTGCCCATATCTCAGAAACAATGAGAGATACAGGTTCAGTCATTATTGTCACATGCAGTACTTGCTATCATGATTACAGTGGCACTTTCATTTTTTTTCTAGCTATTATGGTTCCCGAGATATTGGCACATTAGTGTCACAAGGGTTCCTTTCCCTATAGCGCTGCTGTATGGCTCTTTAGCAATGCGTAAGTGGGAGTGCAGAGCTCAGAGAGCATATCATTATGCAAACAATGGGCAACTTGGTGGTGTGTATATATATATATATATATATATATATATATATATATATATATAAATGGTAGGGACATTGTTGCTCTTTTATTGGATGAGCACCACAACATGACTCATGCGATATCAGAGCGCTAATCGCACACCTACACTTTTACCCCCAAAACAATTTTGACATTTTATAAGATAGATAACCACTCTGAGGTGTGTGTCGTGCTCTGATATTCGCATGCCTTGGTGGTTGATGACCGCCCGCGGCTCGCATGTAATAAACACACACCAAAGTGTGCGAGTATCAGAACGTGACTGCACACCTCAGAGTGGTTTATCTATTACATATGTGTGTGTGTGTATATATATATATATGTATCTATGTAAT
Organism: Neoceratodus forsteri; assembly: GCA_016271365.2. NCBI lineage: Eukaryota > Metazoa > Chordata > Ceratodontiformes > Ceratodontidae > Neoceratodus > Neoceratodus forsteri. The sequence continues at coordinate 565,592,890 of CM057458.1, forward strand.
GGATATATATATATATATATATATATATATATATGTGTGTATATATATATATATATACTGTATATCTTAGAAAATCCTGTTGCCTAGATAAAATTACATCTAAATTTTTGAAAGACAAACTAAATATATGACCCGTCTTAATCCAGCTGTTTAATCAAAGTACTACAGAATGCACATTTCCAGAAAACTGGAAATTTGTAAAGATAATGCCCATATTCAAAGGCAGTGAACCAAATATACTCTCAAACTGTTGACCAAAAGCTCTTTTGCCCATATTATACAAACATTTGGAGTGTATGGTGTACAAACATCTATAAGAATATCTTGAGAAATATTCAAAATTGACAACATTTCAGTCGGGCTTTAAGGCAGGTTTCTCGGTAGGCACTGCACTTGTGGACATCATTAATAAGGTATCACAGCTCCTGGATGGGCAGAGTTCACAGGCATGGTATTCACTGACCTGTCAAAGCCTTTGACTTGGTTAATCATGAAAAATCAATTGCCAGGTTAAAACATATAGGCTTACCCCTCATCCCATAGACTGGTTTGTATCTCACTTAAACCAACAGAAGCAATAGGTTAAAGTTGATGGCCAGCTATCAGAAGTAAGATATAGAAACATAGAAATTAATGGCAAATAAGGATTGTTAGACCCATCCAGTCTGCCCATTTTCCCTGCCTACAGTAAAAGCTGCAGACCCTAACTGATCTCCAGCTTTACCTCTGTATTCTTATTGCTAGAGTTCCTCTATGCCTGTCCCATGCATGTTTGAATTCCCCCACTGTTTCTGCCCCCACCACCTCCTCTGCTGAGAGTCTATTCTATGCATACACCACCCATTCCATGAAGAAATATTTCCTAACACTATCCCTTAGTCTACCCCTTCCAAACTCATGTCATGCCCCCTCGTTCCTTGACATCTCCCTTTCTGAAAGATGCTACCCTCTGATACCCTATTTATGCCATTTAGATATTTTTAGGTTTCTATCATATGTCCCCTGTCTCTCCTCTCCTCCAGGGTATACATATTGAGGTCCCCCAGTCTCTCCTCATATGACTTTTGGTGCAGGCCCTGCACCATCTTTGTTGCCATTCTTTGAATTACCTCCACCCTGTCCATGTCCTTACAAAGATGCTACCTCCAGAACTGGACACAGTACTCCAAATGAGGATTCACCAATGATCTATACAATGGCATCATCACCACTTTTCTTTTGCTGGTGATACCTCTCCTTATGCACCCCAGCATCCCACTGGCTGTCCCCACTGCCTTAGCACACTGTTTGGTCATCTTTAGGTTGTCAGACATGATGACCCCTCATATCTCTTTCCTGATTTGTGGTTGCTAATATCTCCCCCTTCATCCTGTAGTCCTCCCCTGGGCTCCTGTGGTCCAAGTGCATGATTTTGCACTTCTTCACATTGAATTCTTGTTGACACACTCTGGACCATTCTTCAATTTTAGCTAGGTCCCTCCTTATTCTATGCACCCCTCCTGGACTGTCCACTCCATTGCAGAGCTTGATTACCCCCTAGATCCCTTTTCCGTTTGGTGACCATCAGTATCCCCCCCATCATGTAATCCTCCCCTGAGTTAATGTGCCCCAAATGCATGATTTTGCACTTTTTCATATTGAATCTCAACTGCTGCACTCTAGACCATTCCTCCAGTTGACCTAGGTCCCTCCTCATTTTTTCCACCACTCTCAGTGTATCCTCCCTGTTACAGATCTTAGAGTCATACGCAAAGAGGCACACCTTCCCTTCCAGCCCCTCTGCAATGTCACTTATGAAGACATTAAACAGGATTAGCCCCAGGACTGATCCCTGTGTCACCCCACTGGTCACTTTCCTTTCCTCAGAATGAGCTCCTTTTACCACAACCCTCTGTCTTCTATCACTCAGCCAGTTCCTAACCCAGTTTACCACCTTGTGACCCGTTCTCAAACTGCCCAGCTTGTTCACCAGTATTCTGTGTGGAACAGAACTGAAGGCCTTACTGAAATCCAGGTAGGCCACATCCACCACTCCTCCCTGATCCTTGATCCTAGTCACCCAGTCAATTAAATCAATTAGAGTTGTTTGACATGACCTTCCCACTGTGAATCAATGCTGTCTCAGATCCTATGCTCTGCTGGATTCAAGATGTTCCACAATCCATTCTTTAAGTAGTGATTCCATAATTTTCCCACAATTAAAGTGAGGCTGAATTGGCTATAGTTTCCAGCCTCCTCCCTACTTCCACTTTTGTGAATAAGGACTACATCTGCCCTCCTCCAGTCCTCCAGATCCACTCCTGTATCAAGTGACTCATTGAACAGGGCTGCCAGTGGTGCTGCCAGCACCTCCTTCAGTTCCCTTAATATTCTGGGATGTATCCTATTCTAGGCTAGCTTACAAAAGGCATGCCTCAGGGCTCAATACTGAGGTCATTCTTATTCTTGATTTATATTAATGAGCATCTGTATCATATCAGTCACAGAGAGATAAGACTTTATGCTGATGACACCAGCATACTAGCTATGGCAAAAATATTCAACCTATGGTAGAAAAATTGCAGATGTCATTGAATTACAAAATTGGTTCAACAAATTGAGACCAATATTTAGTCCTAAAATGACTCTATAGTTTTTCATAACAAACAACTTAAAAGTAACCAAAAAGATATATATGACACAAGAGTTTTTTTCCATGGAGGGTCACAGACTAAATATTTTGGAGTTACATTAGGCAACTCCCTGACATTTGAAACACACATAAACACTACAAGTAAGAAAGTAAACTCAAGCATAGGGGCATTGAGGAACTCAAACCTTTTCCCACAAAATGTGAAATATCATTGTAGCTCAGTTAATTTTGCCCATTTTGGAATATGGGAATTTAATGTATGGATGTGCAAATCAAAAACTACTTGACAAGTTGGACATAATGTACACCAGACTAGCAAGGTTTGTCCTACAATATTCCTACACAACTCATCATTGCTTTATGTATCAAAAATTATAATGGGACAGTTTGACATGGCACTGTAAAGGCAATGGCTATCTCTGATCTACAAGGTAAAACATGGATTTCTATATAGGTAATCAGTTACTTGTACATGTTGCAAGGCAATATAATTAAATTATTGTAATGTGTTACTTGTTATATATTATTACCCAACACTGCCTACTTCTAGTTACCTGTTTCCTCACCTTTCCTCCTTCTTTATAATATTTCCTCCCGTTTCCCCACTTGTCTCTTTTTTTCTATCTTTTCTGCATTTAACAGCTGGGATAATTGCTGTGGATGGTATACTTGAATGCAAAGCTCTGCAGAGTTCTACTGCCAGAATGTTAACTCCACAATCGTACAACATAAGGCCTCAGATGTAGTACTGCACAAATAGTGCTTTTGTGGATCCAGCTACCCTCCACTGGATAGTGCTGATATCTACCTTCAAATCTGACCATGATCTGGCCAAAGTCAGATTCTGGATCTAGACTCAGACAGTTATAAATCCGAGGTCAGATATAGATATCTGAAATCAAATCCATTAAATCTAATCTTGATTTTCTGGATGTGATGGATGTCTGGAACAGATGATTTGTTTGATCTATTACATCCTGGTTGGATCCACATATACCGCGGATACTTACTGTGGATCTTAGGAGGTCAGATCCTTGGTGAGATGTCCATGCCATCCAAAGTCAACCAAAATCTGATTAAAATGATGGAATCTGATGGTATCCAATCTGGTATGATACTATCCCAGCAACACTACTCAGATGGAACCAGGGATTCTGCTTTATCTGTATTAGGTTAAGCAGCAAATATTTGCCTGGTAAGCAGGTGAGGAATGAAGGAAGATTTTTCATGAGCTGTAAAGAAACACCAGAAATTAAAATTGCAAGTGTAGTAGTACTTTATTTTTATAATTTATGTGTCTGTAAGAGTATTATGAGGGCAAATAACATTTAATTATTATTCCTTTTAATTTAAAGAGCTGCTGAGAGCATTAGCAAAAACTTTGAAAAAAGTAAGATTTCTATTCAGTTCCATCTCATTTTCTTTAGTACTTCATATACTTTCAGTAATTAATTTCCAATTTACTTTATTACTGAAAACAATTGCATGAAAACTGGATCCCTGTTCCCTAGACTGTATGTAATCTGGCTACTTTACTACACATGACATCACAATCTCCTGTTTATGACATCATAATTATCTCCACAGCCACATATTTTGATGTCATAAACAGAATTATGATGTCACATCTAGGCAGACAGCCAGCGCTCAAAGGGCAGAGATACTATATTGATGCAAATACCCTTAGAATAAGGAAATAAAGGTGAGCATTACATAATAAAATACGAAATGTAAGCTACAGTTATATCTGAATATTACAGTTTTTCAAAGTTGTCTGAGCTGTGTCAGGAGCTCTTTAAGGCAGTTTTATTCTTAGGGATTAGCTGAAGGTTTTTAGTAAGTAAAGGTGACAGCTGTGTTTGTGATGTCAATCAGGGATGTGTGATAAGTATTGAGTTTATTGTGAAGAGGATGATATATCTTTATCCAGTGCTGTTGTGCTGAAATGACAGCACAGGTAAAGATGGCCCTCAATCAGGTTTCATCATTTTTGAAAGTCATTTTATAATGAAGGGAATTGACAAGTTACACATCACAAATTATTCCCATGGACACCTATGCTCTTGGCTCATGAACATTTAATTAATTTATTTATTTATTTGAGTCTTGGCAACTGGATAGGACCACTGAGACAAAAACAGTCCCATTTTCAGGATCGACCCAGGTTTGCAACAAGCAAACTGCGACAATATATAAACATGCTGCAGAATACAAATATGTCACATTAGTGTTATTTAGCACTCCAATGTCTCTACACACTTTAGCGGTACTTTAAATTAGCACTGTACTAGTCACTCTGCACACGTGAAATCTCTGTAATACAAACTGAGTTGTCATCTAAAAGAAAACACAAAATCAAACCGAATTGTCACCAGTAGGCAATCACCTCATTACAGTCCAGTTTAACAATCATTCACTACTTTACCCCTCACAACTCGCAAGTCACAAAATGCTATCTGGCAGGTTATTCTTACTGTAACTGGATTATAGTAATTGCCATCACTGAAACTGATTGCTAGTTGTTTTGCTGCACCTGCAGTTATCACTATTAGCAATGCATTACCGCAGGCATACCTGTTCAGCATTCATTTCTGGATGGTAAGTGCATTACTTTAAACATTAGCATTTTCAGTATTTGTTGATTTCAGTAAATGTTGATTTTCTTAGATGGGCGAACACTGACAGTGCATTACTCTGTTACAAGTGCCCTGGAGTGAAGTGAGTTAAGAACATTCACCCATAGCTAAGACTGAGGGAACTTAGACAACAGAACAGCACTTTTCCTTTGTTTTTTTCTTGCTTCCACTTTTAATTACTGTACTGCTAAATAAAGTTTACATTAAATAATGTATGTGGTTGCATTATTTTAATGCATTCTTATTAATAGCGAAAATAGTGACATTTTCTAGCAGCAAATATTTTGTATTCTTCAATATATAGAAGCAGGGAAGATAAAAATAATTGAATATACAATGTAGGTTCATAACTGCAAATATATAAGTCAAAAAGATGAAATAATTCAGAAGGTATATACATTTCAGCAGCAGTAATCATGGGCAACAGGTAAGAGTACTAGTTACAACTACAATCCACTGAGACAAAGCAGCAGGATGAAGAGTGAGGGGGAGTGGGGGGGGGCAAAGAAAGGACTTCTATTCATCTCTGAGTCATTCTTTTGTGCACTAACTAGCATTCCTGGTACTGTTCTTGGTAAGTTTGACTCCATCCATCCCCATTTAGTTCATTTGGATTCTGTAGGCCTGAATCAGGTGCAGCAACCCTAACCACAGTGATCATGACTGACAGTGATGCAAACTCATTCCTGAACTGAGACATTACTAATTTTGCTGGCTGCAATGCCATGGCAGTTCCACTGCTTCTTTTAAATTAAAGAAAAAGACTTTTCCCATTGTTTGTTGGGGCAGCAAATAACTTATGCTGTGCCCCCGTTACTATGCTACATTATTATCTGGCAGTGTCAACCATAATGGATACATATTTCTCCTCTCTCTCTCTCTCTCTCTCTCTCTCTCTCACTGTTTAATGGACAGTCATCTGAAACATTTACCTAAGCATTCCTTTAACTAAAGGGTTTAATCCCAATGACATCTCTGGAAGTGAAACCTTCACCATGACAGAGGTTCCTTTGATAACATGACCAAGCTCTGTCACATCTCTGGGGGGTGGGGGATAGTCTATGGAGTGAAACAGAGAGTAAATGGCTATTAACCAAAATTGCAAAACCATTTCATGCTCATAGTTTTTTGTCTGCGGAATCAATAAACTGTGTGTTGTGTGATTTCTCATGTCAGAATGGTAGATATTTGGTAAGATGGTCTTTCTTGTCATACAAATACAATAAAAGTGGAATTATTTATTAAATAATATGTGTGGTAACCCTGGGGCACTTTAGCAATTTAATTAAGTTTGTCAATTTAGAACCTATGCAGGCCACCAAACTATGATGCAATATCTGATTTACAATGGAGCCCTTTACCTATCACCACCATGATTTATTCCCCTACCCCCTCCACATCCCCAGTGCTCCTGCCCCCTCCATGACAAAGCCTGTGGGCATCTGTCCCCCCTCTTCTGCACCACCCCTCACCCATTTCCTACATATGACAAAGCCCCCTCAGGCTACTCCTCCCCAACTTCGGCTTGATTCCTTGATGCCTTTTCATGGACTCAACAATATAGTGAACCGCATGTCAAATTGCACTTCTCGTACCTGCTACAATATAATCAACGCAATAGTCTACTCACCTGCTTGTACAGCCCGGCAGTATTCTGTCTTACAGCAATGCTCACCAAACTACCTCTGTAATTTTGTTTCTTGTCCTATTGTCATGGAACCTGTGTAATATTTGTCTGCTTGTCTACCTGACATGGAACCTTGCAAAAGATCTTGTTAGCTCAAAGGTGTTAATCTGCACTGAAATAAATAAATAAATAAATACAAATTAATTAGCAGGTATATACAGTAGATTGAAACCAACACAGTAGCTTATGTGGGATTTTAACTAAAATCTTGTGGTTCACAGTGTTTAGCTCCAACTACTGAATCACACTACATAACTTAAATATCACTTTAGATGAACAGGATAATAACTATTAGATATGATGCTTTGAACTGGGGTGTATCCCTGTTGAGCAATTATCCAAAGTATATGCAAACCAGTTATAGCATGTTGGAAAGCATGTGGTTGCACTGTAACACTACTACATATATGCCGTTCTACTTGAACATCCTGTGTTGCTTTGGACATTGTGGCAATGCAGTTAAGTGTGGATTATGACCATCACTATGGAATAATTATCAGGAACAAAGGAACTCCATGGGACAAAAGTCCTGCTGTTACAAAAATGTTCCATTAGTAGTAAGCAGAGAATGGCCTTTAAAAGTTGTATAATTATTCTGCTGATGCCAACAATAATTTGTTTTTCCTGGAAGAAAGTAATTTGGTTTCGTATAATGTGATCCATACAAACTGTATTCCAAAGTACTTTACAGTCTAGAAGTGTGAGAGCTAGAAAGTTGCCACTGTTAGCACTCAGCAAGATTCATTTAGAACATAGATAGATACAAGTGGGATGGAAAGGTTAAGCACAAGACCTTTTAGCAACTTGTTAAAGGTGACACACAGAGCATGTACTGGTTTTGGAATTCAGATGTGGGTATTCATGTTTGCAGCACCACACTTAAGCCATAAGGACAAACTTCAGCCTCCACCTCCAAGCAAGAGTTGCTAGTGTCTCTTTAAAGCACAGCATTCACAGGCCTAGCCTACAAGTCAGTATAACCAGAGTCACTCCTAAAAGCAGAAAATGCGCGTAGCCTTGCCTATAAGCTGCTGTTTTTTTTTGTCTTCCTAAAACTGGATTCATGTCAAAAGAATTAACAATTCAGGTCATACATTTTTATAAAAGATGATAAACCACATAGATAGATAATACATTAATGTTACTCAAAAAAAGAAAAGAATGCCACACCATCATTTGTAAGTGCCAAGGCTCAGTGACACTGATTTATGGGAATCCTTTCAGTTGAGCTATTTTTAGTAGCTTTCGATTGTGCTGAGCACTGCACACTGAATACGCAAACTGATTCAGAAGGCTCTACATCCCTATGTCATCTGACTGCGTCAGCATCAAGATATGCTTAAATGTCTGTCTCAGTTCTGGTTTAGGCAACTCAATATTGATTAGGTCCTATCCACCTTGATCTTAACATTTCTAGTGTTGTTTCATATTGAAATCAGTCTCCTATTTCGTACTTGGTTATAGAAAATATGATTGTATGGTACATGGTAACAATGCTGAAATACCACTTAGTACCTGTGATATCAAATTCTGGGCCTCATTCACTGTCACGTTTGGTGGTGGCACAAAACAGGGGGTGCAAACAGGCTCATGGGTGTTTTTCTGCCACCAATTTCTAACATACACAAACACTGTACTAAGGCACTGTGAGGGAGGAACCTCCCTTCTACTAAGTCACAATGCAGATGTGGCCAGCAGATCTTAGTGGCTCCTGTGGAGGTGTAAGTATGGCATAGCAACAATCGTATGGCTCTATGTCATGCTGTGAACTTGAAAGAATCAGCATTACTGCTGGGGCGTTCACCCCACCCACCTGCACCTCATCTTTAGACCTGCTTCCAGGTCATTTACTGTATGTTTTTATGTTGATTGAGCACAGTGCAAGAAACATATTGGAACAGCTTGCAGAGAAGCAGACTGTGGAGGCACGGCACTGTTGTGAGCAATGCTCCCACAGCCTACAAAGGCTTGTCCCGCTTCCCCCAATGCTGCTGCACGCTGTTGGTGACACAAGTTTGGAATGTTCATACCAACTTGTGACAAATCAGCCGCTGCAATCAGGGGCAACCTCATCATTGCAGTGTCAGCCATCTGCTGCAATGAGGGGGCGACCCATCATTGCAGTGTGGATCTAGCAAGCCTGATATTTTTTGTGAATATGGTGGTGGGTTGCTGCCATGTTTGCAAACAATATAACCCCCCCACCATGTTTACGTGCCAACAGGGGCCCCAATCCCTGTCAGCTTTGTTGCATCCCTGTTCATTTTGCCAATGGGGGTGCCCAATCCCTGTCTGCATAATGAAGCCCCTCCCTTAGAGTGCTGATGGGGGTGCCCAATCCCCCATCAGCTATTGCTGCCCCCCACCAACAGAAAGCTGTTGGTCCCCCCCATGCTGTTATTCCTACTGATGGGGTGCCCAATCCCATTGGCATAATGCTCCCCGTTTGTGTGCCGATGGGGTGCCCAATCCTCCATCAGCTATTGCTGCCCCGTAAAAGAAAGCCATTGGTGGCATGCTGAGGAGCCCACTGGCATGAAGCACATGCCTGTAAAGAAAAAAACTGTCCTGTGAAGTCTTTGCTTTTTCCCCTGAAAAGCAGAAAAGCGGTCCCTCATAGTCTCCGTGCTGCCCACCTGCACCCACCCACTGCGCACCCTGCCTCCCCACACCCCCCTCACCCAATACTTACCTCCAGAGTCTGGCACAATGATCTTCGGTGGACCAGGAACACGTCTGCACTCTTCAAAGCTGACTGTGAACTGAGGAAATGCCGGTAAGCTGTATAATGTAATGAATAGGTGAATAGGGTTTTTTCAACTTTAGTGCATATCTCGGGCATTTTTGGGAATTTTTTCACCAAATTTTCAACATGGGGTTTTTGGGAACCCTCCTTATGAATGCTTGAACTGTATTGGTGTTAATCAGCCCTAAAAGGTGATTTCACGCTCACTGCATGGAATCACCTTTGTGGGCCGAGTAATGAAACGACAGTGCCAGTGTTCATGAGGTGGGTTCTCAAAAAGCCTATGTTGCAAATTTGGTGGAAAAAATCCCCAAAATGACTGTTTTATGAACGTGCGCTCCGCAGTTATTATGCACGCTTGTAACTTCATGAATTTGCAATATTTTGACACCAGATTTTCAACACTGGCATTTTGTCACACCTCCTTGTGAACAGTACAGCTGTCATTGTTCACATCCTGGCAGAAATGTGTTTTCGCACTTCCGGCTCAGAATAGCGTGGTTGCTGTTCAAAATCAGTGTTCAGGACAGATTAAGAAAATGACAGTGACACTGTTCATGAGTAGAGGCCCTGAAATGCCTATGTTGAAAATTTTGTGATGATAGCCCATCAAATGAGTTGCTTTGCGCACTTTCCACACACTCTTGTAACTTTGCAGATTCGTAATATTGTTATGCCACATTTTCAACAATGGCAGTTTTTCATACCTCCTTATGAGCAGTACAGCTGAAATGTGGTTTCACAGTTGTGGCACAGAATAACGCAGTCACCGTGGGAAATCTGTGTTCGGGACAGATAAAGAAAATTACAGTGGCACTGTTTATGAGCAGAGGTCCTAAAATCCCTACGTTGGAAATTGGGTGACAAAAGTCCATAACATGACTGTGTTACAAGCATGCGTTCAACTGTTTCCACGCACCCTTGTAACTTTGCAAATTTGTAATATTTTCATTCCACATTTTTAACAGTTGCATTCTTATGAACAGTAAAGCTGTCATTTTTCACATCCTGGCTAAAATATGTATTTGCACTCCTGAAGGAGAATAGCACGGTCACGGAGGGACATCAGTGTTTGGGATAGATTAAGATGGAACGAATGAAAGAGGGAAGTGAACGAGCTCAACTGAGCTCTGTTGGGACTGCTCCAGATTTGTTTGTGGGCAGAAAAAGGCCCCAGTGCTAGGGGCCAGTACAAAAGGGCAGCCTGCAGCACAGGGAGAAACAGAACGAGAGAGTGAGTGAGGGAGGGGGAGTAAGCAAACTCAACGGAGCACTGTCAGAACTGCTGCGGATTTCTCTGTGGGCAGAAAAAGGTGTCAGTGCAGGCAGGGGCCCAGTAGAAAAGGCCAGCCTACAGCAGTGAGAGAAATAGAACGAGTGAGTGAGACAGGGGGACTGAGTGAGCTCAATGGAGGTCTATCAGGACTGCTGCGGATTTCCTTGTTGGCAGAAAAAGGCACCAATGCAGGAAGGAGCCCCATACAAAAGGGCTGCTTGCAGTGCCAGGACAAACAGAATGAGCACTGACAGAGAGAGACTGAGTGACCTCAATGGAGCTTTGTCAGTACAGCTGCAGATTTAGTTGTGGCCAGACAAAGGTGCTACCACAGCCAGCAGTCCTGTACACAAGGGCAGCCTGCAGCAGCAAGAGAAACAGAATGAGTGAGTGACAGAGCAGTAGTGAGCAAGCTCAACAGAGCTCTACTGTGACTGCTGCGGATTTCTTTGTGGGCAGAAAATGTGGCAACGCAGGCAGGAGCCCAGTACAATAGGACAGCTTGCAGCGCGGGAAGAAACGGAATAAGTGAGTGAGAGAGGGGGAGTGAGCAAGCTCAATGGAGCTGTGTCAGGACTGCTTCATATTTCTTTCTGGCCAGAACAAGCCACCAATGCAGGCAGGAGCCCAGTACAAAAGGGCAGCCTGCAGCAGCAGGAGAAACAGAATGAGAGAGTGAGTGAGGGGGAATGAGTGAGCTCAACGGAGCTCTGTTGAGACTGCTGCAGATTTGTTTGTGGGCAGAAAAAGGCAGTAGTGCACACAGAGGCACAGTACAAAATGGCAGCCTGCAGTGACAGGAAAACCAGAATGAGCAAGTGAGAGAGGGGGAGTGAGCTAGCTCAATGGAGCTGTATTGTAACTGCTGCAAAAGAGCGAGCACAACAGAGTATTGTTGGGACTGATGCAGATTTCTCTGTGGGCAGAAAAAGGCACCAACAGAGCCAGGAGTCCAGTAGAAAAGGGCAGGCTGCAGCACCAGGAGAAACAGAATGAGTGAGCGACACAGGGGGAGTGAGCGCCCTCAATGGAGCTCTGTCAGGACAGCTGTGGATTTCTTTGTGGGTAGGAAAAGGTGCCAACACAGGCAGGAGCTCAGTACAAAAGGGCAGCCTGCAGCGCCGGCAGAAATGGAATGAGTGAGTGAGAGAGGGGGACTCAGCAGGCTTGACAGATCTGTGTTGGGACTGCTGCAGATTTCTTTGTTGTCAGAAAAGCCACCAACAGAGGCAGGAGCCCAGTACAAAAGGGCAGCCTGCAACGCTAGGAGAAACAGAATGAGTGAGTGAGAGAGGGGGAGTGAGCCACCTCAACGCAGCTCTGTCAGGACAGCTGCAGATTTCTTAGTGGGCAGAATGAGGTGCCAATACAGGCAGGAGCCCAGCACAAAACAGCAGCCTGCAGCAGTGGGAGAAACAGACTGAGCGAGTGACAGAGGGGCAGTGAGCAAGCTCAACACACCAGCGCAATCAACATTTGGCACTGACAGATGCTTGTTTCTTAGTCCTGTGGTTCATCCTTGGTGGTACAGATCTCTGTCTTCTGCTCACTAGGTGAACACACACCCTGGCATCCTGTGAAAGCACCCATTCTACCACCATTCCCCTCCGTAGCTCCATTTTATGCAGTGTCCCAGAATGATCTCTATTCATCTTTCTTCACCCCTGTTGCACCTTCATGACACCACTACTGCCTATGTGTAACAGTTCTACAGGCAAGGGGTATTTTGAAACTCTGCAACAGGGTTAGCAAGTGTTGTCATGCGTTGATCATGACTCAGTAGTAGATTTGTATCCTGCTTTCTCATGATGCTCCCTCCTGCTGTATATTTTTGAACAAATCCTTTGCCAAATGATTGTATAATTTTTAGACCCATTGGTGTAATGAACTACCTTGTACCTACTTGTAGTTCTCCTTTTATGTGCTTTTGTTTATGATGTTTATTTTTCTGTTCCTGCTTGTATCTCACCTTGCATGGGTTTTTGCTTGTGACATTTATTTTGCTTTCACCGAGTGATTGTTACTAACTCTGGGTTGCCCCTGAAAAGGGGATGTTTTTGTCTCAGTGGGCTTACCTGGTCATCAAAATTCAAATTAATAAATAAAATGATACAGTGTATACCACTGTGGATCATGCACCCCTTGAACTCCTCACTTGGTAAAGCACTTACATTTAGGACTCAGTGGATCTGGGGTGGATTTGGATTTGATGTTATGTTTGCCAATCCCCTATTTTTTATTTGGAGATGTTTGAGGATTTTGATTTGGGTTGTATTCAATGAAATATTGGTTTAGGCATAAAAATTAAAACAACAACATGCCGAATTATAAGGTGAGCTAAGATAATTGTATTTTCCACTTACTGTATTTGAATTTTATCTACAGCTGGCAAAGCCAAATTTAAAAATACACATGGGCCAGCATTCCAGTGCAGCAACAAGACGTCCGCTTGTGATGCTGACATCCTGGGTTTGGGAACAGACTTGGGAGTTGGAGGGCTGGATGGGGGAGAATGATTGAGTGTCCTGGGCATGGCTTTCCTTTTCCAAGGGGAAGGAAGATAGAGTGTCTAGTGCACTACAGACTCCTGGTGGAGGCTGGGGGCTCCACCGTGGCTGGTACCATCCATTTGAGTGGTGAGCCAGATGTCATACATTATTGCATGTCCCAACCCTGGGGACTAGCATCGGAAAATGGCTAGGTGATCCCAACATGTTGGCCGCCCCAAATCCAGTTGTCCCCACCATGCCTGTTAGTCTTACCAAGACAGTGTTCCACCAATCAACTCACCCCCGTGGCCCCCCCGGGTGGGGGGGTAGCCAAGGGAGCTCTGCCAGTGGCATTGATACCTCCAGTAACCAGGATGTGTTTCTGCGGGGATGCTCATCTCTGTGGCTTCACCTTGTGAAGGCAAGCCAGGGTGGTTGATGGCCGTGGAGCAGGTAAGAAGCATGGGACCTGGTGGGATATGGGCGGATGCTCAAGGGAACTCTAGCCACAAAAAAACACACACACATGAGAGTGCCTAGTTCAAGTTAAAGAAATACAAGTGAGAGAAAGTGTCCAGGTCAAGTTATAAACCACAAGCGAGAGTGTTCAGAATTAGTTCTGAGCAGTAAAATGGTTCAGAATTTGCCCATTTCCCTTCCTACTGGATAAGCTGCAGATTCTAATTAACCAACAACATACTTCCTCCCACCCCCCCACTATAATTGCCTTATGTCTGTCCCATGCATGTTTGAATTCCCCCACTGTTTTAGACCCCATAACCTCCCCAGTAAGGTGGTTCCATGTGTCCACCACTGTTTCCGTAAAAAAAAAGTTCCTCATATTGCACCTGAGCCGTCCCCCTCAATCTTTAAATTGTTCCCCTTGTTCTTACACATCTCTTTTTCTGAAAGATGCTACCCTCCTGGACTTCGTTGATTCCCTTGAGGTACTTGAAAGTTTCTACCATGTTCCCCCATCCCTCCCTTTGTCAACGGTATACATATTAGGCTCTATCAGTCTCTCTCTCTCTCTCTCTCTCTTTCATATGGTTTCTGATGCAGACCCTGCACCATTTTAGTTACCCTCCTCTGGACTGCCTCCATCCTGTCTATGTCCTTGCAGAGATGGGGTCTCCAAAACTGCATGCAGTACTGCAGATCGGGTCTCACCAAGTGTCTGTACAGAGGGATAACCACTTCCCTTTTCCTATTTGTGATGCCTCTCCCTATGCATCCCAGTATCCCCCTGGCTCTCCTTACTGACTTATTGCATTGCTTGCCCACCTTTAGGTCATCTGATATGACTACCCCCGGGGTCCCTTTCCTTTATTGTTGTTGTTAGTATCTCCCCTGCCATTGTTTACTCTTCTCCAGGGTTTTTGTTTCCCAGGTGTATTACTTTGCACTTTTTTTGCATTGAATCTAAGTTGCCATACGTCTGACCATTCCTCCAACCTTGGCAAGTCCCTTCTCATCCTTTCCACCCCCCTCCCCCGCGTATCAGCTCAAGATCCTGGTTAAACAACTAAAAAAAAAAAAAAAACTCTGTTACAGATCTTTGTGTCATCTGCAAAGAGGCACACCTTTCCTTCCAGACCCTCTGCAATGTCACCTATAAAGATGTTAAAAAGGACTTGACCCAGTACTGAACCCTGAGGTACTCCACTAGTAACCCCCCTTTCATCAGAGTGAGTTCCATTCACTATTACCTTCTGTGTCCTGTTGTGCAGCCAGTTTGCTACCCAGGCTACCACCATGGGACCCACTCCAAGGCTGGCTAACATGATTATTAATCTTTTGTGCGGGACTGTGTCAAATGCCTTGTTAAGTCTAGGTAGGCCATATCTAAAGCCCCTCCCTGGTCTATTACTTTGGTCACCCAGTCAAAGAAATCAATTAGATTCATCTGACATGACCTTCCTGCCGTGAATCCATGCTGCCTTGGGTCCTGTGCCCCGTTGGCCTCTAGGTACTCAGTAATTCCTTCCTTTAGAAGTGATTCCATCATTTTCCCTACCACTGGGGTCAAACTTACAGGTCTGTAGTTTCCTGCTTCTGCTTGCTCCCACTTTTGTGAAGGGGAATCACATCTGCCCTTCTCCAGTCCTCAGGTACCACCCCATCCTCCCATGATTTGTTAAAAAGGGTGGTCAATGGTATCACTAGGTCATCCCTTAGTTCTTTTAGGATTCTGGGGTGATTTTCATCAGGCCTCAATTCTTTGTCCACCTTAAGTTTTAGGAGTTCTTTCAGGACTCTTTCTTTTATAAATGGACTGGTGTCAACCCCCCTACCCAGACTGCTTCTATTGTTTGGTTTAGGTAACTCCTCCTCTTCTTCTTTTGTGAATACTGAGCAAAAGTATTCATTCAGTATCTCTGCCTTTTCACTGTCTCCCTCTGCCCACCTCCCCTCTCCTTTATTAATCTTCACTATCCCTCCCTTAACCTTTCTATGCTCCCTAATGTACTTATAAAAGGTTTTATCCCCCTTCTTAGCTGAGTTGGCTATCTTTTCCTTGGTTTGGGCCTTTGTTATTCTGACTGCCTTCCCCACTTCTTTCTGCTTTAACTGATACAGTTCCCTGTCGTGCTCCTTCAGTGATTCATTATACTTTTTGAATGCTGCCTTTTTCTTCCTAACCTTCCCTGCCACCTCTTTTGAGAACTACAGTGTTTTTTTTTACTCCACTTTGTTTTCTTTATTTGTTTCACACAAAGGCTTGTTGCCTCCATGATGGCAGTTTTGATTTTTCTCCATTGTTCTTCCACCCCTCCTTTCTGCCCATTTGCTAGTGTATTCGTTAGGTATTCACCCATTTTGCCAAAGTCAGCCCTTCTAGAGTCCAATATCCTTGTTTTTGTATGGCTTGTCTCCATGGTTGAGCTTATTGTGAACCACACAGTGGTCACTTATTCCCAGATGGATGCCCTCTGAAGGGCATCAAGAATGACCCTGCTCTTGGATATGGCTGCAGTACATGTCATCCAGTTAACATCTGGGATATTCAGGTCCTCCATCAACAATAGCTCCCCTTTTTCAGCCATTTTGAGAATGTCTTCTATCATTTTCTTGTCCATTTCCTCCCCTTGAGTTGGGAGTCTGTATACAACCCCTGTGCAGATTGTGATGCCACTCCCTGTCTCCAAGGTGACCCACAGTGTCTCTTATCCTCCCCCATTACCTTTCAGTTCTGTAGTTTTGATCCTTTTCCTTATGTAGAGAGCTATTCCACCTCCTGTTTTACTCTCCCTGTCCCTTCTTTAGATTGTGTACCTTGGTATGTTGACATCTCAGTCATGGTTCTCTGTGTACCATGTTTCCTTGACTGACACAATATCCAAGTGTTCCTCTTCCATCAGGGCTACTATATCAGAAAGCTTGTTTCCCAGACTATGGGCATTGGTACTCATTGCCCTCCATTTAATGTTGGCTTTATCCCTTTTTACCTCATCCCTGCCCTTAATGCCTTTGTCTGTTTTTCCATTTACTCCTGTCCTGCCCTCTGCTAAGCTCTGTACCTCGGTGTTTACCTTACTACCTGCCATGTTTTGTGGGGGGAGGTTTGACATTTCCTGTTTCCTATCAGCACCTCCCCCCTTGGCTAGTTTAAAAGCTTGCCAAAGAAGCATTTAAACCTATCACCTAGGAGCTTGGTTCCTTTCCTGGACAGATGCAGACCATCGTGTCAGTATAGACCTACATCTCTCCAGGTAGACCCCTAGTCTCCAATGAAGCCAAAGCCCTGTGCTCTGCACCAGTTTTGCAACCATCCATTAAACTGCATGGTGTGCAGTACCCTAGCCTCACCCATGCCATAGACTGGCAGCACCTCTGAGAAGGTTACTGTGCTTGTAACCTGTCTGAGGCCCCTCCCCAACTCCACAAACTCATCCTGCACTGCACTGATCTCATATCTAGCTATGTCATTTGTCCCAAGGTGGACAATGATATCTAGTTCCCTCTCCTGTGATGCTTCTTCTGTAATCCTTGAAGATTTGCTTCCTGTCCCTCCAAGCCATGGCACCAAGCAGACACCTTACCTCCCTCTCCCCTCCCCTTCCTTCCCCAGCTCTACTCCCAAACAACTTAGTCCCCACCAGAAGCTGTTTCCTTCTCCTGTGGTGTCCCTTGCCACCCTTTTGTGGGTTTCCCTTCTGGATGTCCCCAGCATTCTTCTTTGTCTCCACTGAGGGTGTTATCATAGAGGAACCTTGCTCTGTCAGAATGGCATATGAGTTGTGTAGAGGTACAACTAGAGGGATGCACCTGTATTCCAACACCCTCACCCTCCCAGAACCCACTGTGGTCCAACTGCTCCTTATGCATGGCAACCTCTTAGGCAGTGATTGGGCACTGGTGCTCTTTGGGTGGGGGAGGCCTCCATAGTCCTTGCCAGTTGAGCCTGGAGATGGGCAACCTCCTTCTCTCTCAGAGCTGATAGTTGCTTGCAAATAGGGCAGCAATGTAGTTTCCAGAATGTCTCCCAGAAAACTGCTGTCCCACAGCCAGTGCATTGCATCACTCCCCACATGTTCCTCTCCCTTATAATATACAATATGTAATATGTATTATATATATATATATATATATATATATATATATTTTGAAGTGTGTGTGCTACCTTTATGCACTGTGCTGGGTTATTAAGATATGACAGAGTTCTGCCTCCTGACCTGTTGAGGAAGTGATGTCAGAACCTTGGCTATGAAGGAAATGACATGCCTGGGGTGGTGGGGTGAGGGAAAGGGTGGTGGGTGTTCTGCAACCACCATTGACTGTCAGAAACAATCAACTACACCACTGCTCCACCACCCTGCTGAGTACTGCCCTTCTTTACAGTAATTCAACTGACATCACAATTTACTAGACCACTGCTCCTACACAAACCACTCTACTGAACCCATGGATAAAAATGAGCTACCTCCTCATTGAGCAGGAGACTTCTAAAAAGTTGCAAAAATATCCTTCCAAAGCCCAGGTCTCAAACAGAGTAAAAAAAGCAAATTCAGCTGTATTTCACTCCTTCTAGTTATAAAATTACTACACTTTAATGGAATCCTGCAATTCTCTTCTTAATGTCAATAAGCAAAAATTAAACTTTCAGTAGAAAGTGTAGCTCACTTTCCTAACAAGTCATAAACAATATTATGTCTTACCTGGTTCCCAGTTCCTAAAATGGAGGTTTTGTTTGTTCTCTGCAGTATAACAAGTTTCTCAGCATCAAACAGAAACAACCAAGTCTGTCTGACTGGCTTCTCACTGTGCAGTTTGCCTGAGACAGCTCAGTGATGAAAACTCCACCCAGAAATGATTGACTAGTGACACCTGTGATGTAAGCGGGCCTTTTTATGTAGACACTCTGCTATGTCTGATTCTAAGACACAAACACTTCACTGAAACCAGGGATAATAAAAATGAACTCGCTTCTCAGCCAGCAGGACACTTCTAAAAAGTTGAAAAAATATCCTCCCAAATCCTAGGTCTCGAGCAGAGCAAAAAAACAAATTCAGCTGTATTTCACTCCCTCTGGTTATAAAATTACTACACTTTAATGTAATCCTGCAATTCTCTTCTTAATGCCAATAAGCAAAAATGAAACTTTCAGTAGAAAGCGTAGCTCACCTTCCTAACAAGTCTCAAACAATATTGTGTCTAATGAGGTTCCCAGTTCCTAAAATGAGGTTTAGTTTGTTCTCTGCAGTATAGCAAGTTTCTCAGCATCAAACAAAAACAATCAAGACTGTCTGACTGGCTTCTCACTGTGTAGTTTGCCTGAGACAGCTCAGTGGTGAAAACTCCACCCAGAAACAACTGATTGACTAGTGACACCTGTGATGTAAGCAGGCCTTTCTATGTAGACACTCTGATACATTATGTCTGATTCTAATACAGAAACACTTCACTGAAACCAGGGATAATAAAAATGAACTCACTCCTTAGCCAGCAGGACACTTCTAAAAAGTTGCAAAATATCCTTTCAAATCCTAGGTCTCAAGCAGAGTAAAAAAGCAAATTCAATTGCATTTCGCTCTCTCTGGTTATAAAATGACTACACTTTATTTTTATTTGATTTGTACATCAGTTTGAACACCTTTGAGCCATGGGCTCATTTAGAAAGGTACCTCATCACAAAAAAGACAAGTACAATACAACAGTATGTTACAACAATGAGATATACAACAAATTGGTACAAACAGGTATGTTTCATCAATGCGGCATACAATAAATTGTTAAGGCCAGGCTATCTTCAATTATTGGATGCAGCCACTTAGGTGGCTTTGTCATAGAATTTGGGCAATACAATCTAGACACAATCACAACTATGAGTATTAAATAGGTCCCTTTAATGGAGTCCTGCAATTCTCTACTTAATGCCAATCAGCATTCGATGTTAGCATGCTAGAAGGGGCCCCTTTCAAAAAGAAAAAGTTAATTCCCTGTAAAGTTATTTATTTATTTTTTTATTGCTTTTTTCATTTTGCATTTTTTAAGTCTGAGAAAAGAGCTTAATAGAACATCAAATGTGCGCAGCAGTGTGCAACACATACCATATATTTTATTTACAAAATCAAACATTTTTCTACGTTTCATGACATCATGAGTCATATTATGTCAGGCACCTGGATTTTTAATTTAGTCCGTGTCAGTGTCAATTTGAGAGGAACCATGCACTGGTGGTAATAAGTCTGAGTAGCCAACAAACAACTTCAGAATGCTTTTCATAGATATTAGTTTCTCAGCATCATCTGGTGACAGACTGGCTCTTCAGTTACCAACAATACTGCCAGCAGCACTAAATATCCTCTCACAATTCACACACTGGTTGATGGATAGATTAGGTACAGAGTTGCAGTTTTAGTTATTGTTGGCCAAGGTTTTCGTTTCCAATGCCAGTATCCAAAAGTATTATCCCTGATGTGTAATTGTTTAGGATCTCTTAAGTAGTCCTCTATTGTATTTGTGGCTGCTTTAGACAGCAGAATTGTGTTCTGGTGTGAAGTCCAGTGTTTTTATGAAAACGTGAAGGCCTGCCAATATTTTATTTCCTGTTCAGCATCATCAAGAGAATGATCTTGTTAAACTTCATCATCAGATTGAGTTGTATGTCTTAATTTTCTTGCAGTGGTGCTAGGGAATGTCATGCTTGTTTTCCACTCCTGTTCTGTTGAGGCGAAGTGGAAGATGCCTCATCCTTTTCCACATCAGTCTGACCTTTCAGTTCAGCTGAAACTTTCAACATTAGAATGCCTCTATATTTTTTAAAGTAAGAACCATGTGGAAGAAAGATGATAGGTTCAGTTTAAACCAAGGGTCCAGCATTGTGACTAGAATATAATACTCCAATTTTTGCATATTCTCAATTCTAGGGCACATAAGTAGTCTACAAGGTCAGCAGCTGATGCTGCAGCAGAAGCCAAAGATGAAGAACCCTTTCCTTTTCAAGTTCTCATTGAATACCCCGTCTCTGCATGTTGGGAGGGCTGAAGCCCAAAGTTCACTGTGAGGGAATAGCTCCTTCCACATTAGAAATAAAGGTCAGCCATTCCCAGTTGTTCTCACTTTGTGTGTTGTGAATCAGTTTCACAGCATTCTGGGCTCCTGCATGGCTTGTGGGCTGTGCCTTCTTTGGTTTTGTGCTTTCCTGCTGTTTGCTTTCTCCTTGCCTTTGGTCCATTTTCCATTTGCTGCCTTCCTGTTTACCTTCTACCTCCATTCCCTCTCCATTTGTTTTTTTGTCTGTCTGCCCCCCTCCTTGTCCTGTTTGAGCCTGTTTTTTGCTTGTTCCCCCTGTGTCCTGTTGTCTCTTTGTTGTGCTTCCCCTTCTCCCATTTTTTCCTCTCTCCTGACTTTGTCTGTGTTTCCTGTACCTTGTCTTCATGCATTTCCTTCTCCATTTCTCTATGTTTGGTCTTTTTCATTGTTTTTGGGTTGCTGCTCTATTTCTGCACCAGAACTTCCATGATGTGACATCATTCCCTAGAGCTCAGCTTCCGGCTACACCCCCACACCTCATACGGTATATATGGCCAAAAGAAGAAATGTCCAGATCTTCACTCTTGAGATGCGGGAGCTGGAACCAGGATATTTGCTACATATTTCTGTGCCACCAGTACTACGTGGTAGTGTAAAAACCATGCTACCCCTGCTCACTAATCTCCTACTGCACACCTTCCATTCATCACAGGCAACCAGTTTCACACAGTGGGAGTTTTGCTGCATACAGAGATGTAATGATTGCCCGAAAGGTTCCTGATTCACTTTGTTGCTCCTTATTTCATGCTATGCCTTAATATATGATTTAAGCAAACTATTGTACTCTTCCTTGACAATACTTTCTTAGATTACTTAGATTATTTCACAATGTGGCACTTTTAGTGACTATAATAAAAATACTTCTCCATTTTGCTGTTTGATGTATTGTTCCAGGCATTTAGTACACTTCATTTGTACCAACTGCATCATGGCTAGAACATCGCATCTGATCTGTTCCAATTCATTTACATACTCCTGCCAGACCCCTTCTTGTGTATGTTTCAATGATTTCCATTCCACTAGTCCTGTCTTGTTCAATACCAGTTTATTCTGTTATTTACCTTTGCCTTATTCCACTGTTCTGCTACATGTTTTTTTCCTAACTTTTGGTGACCCCTTATGTATTGTGCAACATGTTCAACTCCTTGTTAACCCCCTAGTTTGTCTACCTATTGCTTCTGTGTGCTGTACCATCAATTTATTTCCCTTAGGTCTTGTCTAGTAGTTTATGTTTATCCCTCATTGCTATTTTCTAACCTCCTTCCATGCTACTCCTTGTCCTCCTGCTCTACATTGCCTTCCCTTCAAGTGGCTTCAGCTGCTCATTCCTCACTCTACCCACACCAGCAATCCAACAGCCTCTGTTGCTAACTCTACCGTATGAGTTACTGCAGTGCAGATGGGCTTGCCCTTCCTACTGAGGATGGGAGTCTGTTTCATTCTGTTACAACCTATTTCTTCATCTAGCCTCTATTCCTAACTCTGCCTTAGGAGGTTATTGAGTGCAAGTGGGGATGGGAGTCTGTTTCATCCACCTGCATTTTCTACCAATTATCTTCAATTCCGACTACCTGACAGTCTACGTTCCTAATGCTACAGTATGTGGTATCGCGTAAAGGTGGGCTTGCCCTGTCTGCCAGGGATGGGCATCCATATCATCCAACTTCATATTTTACCTCATCCATTCTCTACCAACACTCTGACAGCCTCAGTCCCTACCTCATGTTTTGGGCTTTTGAGTGATGGTGGACTCACCCTGCCTACTGGGGATGGGAGTCTTTTTCATCCACTTGCATCATCTACCAAATTTCATTCTCTACTTGCAGCAATCCATTTCTGTCTCTGCAACAGCTGGTGAACAATATCCATTCCTTTTCTTGTCTATGTCTACGCCATCTCATATTTCCCAGTCTCCACCTACTAAAAAGATGCACAGTGGCTGACCCGGTGGCTCTGAGAGTTGAGGCACTGGATGCCTCACCTCACTCCATGCCAGTGACCTGGGTTCAGGAATGACCTTGGGTCATCTGGGAGTCAGTATGGGGGTGGGAGGGAGCAGGACTGACCAGCCTAATGGCAGCTCTTCTCTCCCAGGGAGGTGATTGCCCCTCTGTAGTTCTGCCATCACTGGGTGGAGGTCCAGTGATGGCACAAGTGGGAGGGGATGATGCAAAGGAAGGGTGTCTCATAGCGTGATGTCAACATACAGTACCTTCACAAGTGTGCATCTGCAATGAGATAAGGAGATGGGAATCGGGAAAAAAATAGAGAAAAAAACCTTACAAATTACACACAGAAAAAAAAATAAATAAAGGATGCACAGTGCTCTGCATTTTCAATTTGTTATGGCTATGGACATTATGATTCATACCGCTAATGAAGAGTATAGCTCTAGCCTCCCATGAACATCCTGTATGATCTCCCAACCTTATTCCACTGCCTGTTCAGCAATCCTAGGACTTCAGTCTCCAACACCTCTATTGCAAACCACTCTGTTTCTGCTATGGGCCACACTTTAATTGCCAAGCTATCCTGTACTCAGTTTCTGCTTGCACCTTGGATTTGAGAGCTTTTTCTCTCTCCTTAGCTTCCTCTTGTTCTGGGTCTTGGACCCTGCCAGTATGTTCGTTCCTGGACCAGTCCCTGTTATTTGGCGTTCTGGACTTCATGGCACTGCTGGCATTCCAGTCTCCATCCTGCAGTGCCACATATTACTCCCTGTCACTTGCCTCCCTCACCATCTCTGCCACTTTCATTCACTCCTGTATCAAGATCCATTCCATAATCCTTCCACACCATATGACACTGGCCTTTTATTTGTGTGCAGCGCTTCCCTTGGATTACACTCTGGGTCCCTCTGGCATCTCTATGTCCTCCTCCTGTGCCTTTCACCATCCTAGTCTTCAATCTACTGTGATGGAACCCACTGTCATCATATGCCCCACTCTGATTTTCTTACTGGATTTCTCCTGGGTCCTGTTCAGGGCCTGCCAGATCAGTCATCTCCATATCACTCTTAGGATATTTCATAGAAACATACAGTAGACCGTGACAGCAGAAAAAGACCAGCGATCCATCTAATCTGCCCATATTCCCTATAATCCCTGGAACCTTTCCTAGAACCTATTGTTCCTCCAGGGTACTAACCCTATGTGTCTTATCCCCATTCTCCTCCCTGGTCTTGTCACCCCAGGTGACCATTATTCCCTTTATTCTATCCCATGCCTGCTTGATCCCCTGACTGTGTTTGCACCCATCACCTTGTCCAACAGACTATTCCAAGGTTCCAGTACCTTTTTGTAAAGTAGTACTTCCTCACATGACTCCTGAACCTCCCTCCTGTTAATTTCCACTCATGACCATATGACCTAGAGTTGGTATTCAGGGTAAATAAATTTCATCCTGCAGTGTCTCTCTTCATCAGCTCATCAACTCCATGGTCATCCTCCACTCCTGGCATTTCTTCCCTCCAATGGCAGTTCTGCACCCTATGCTCATCTCCACAATGCCACTGCACTCATTGGTTGTTTGGGCCTTGACTCCTGGCTCTCATAGCCCAGTTTAGCAGATGAGTCTGGGCTGCTTCCTGCTCATTCATCTCTCTAGCATCTCTGTAACGTATCATGGATGGCCGACTGTTACGTTGTGGTTCATTTTCAGTTTTGCTGCTCCTGCAGCCTGTGACTTCAGCACTTTTGATTCCATGTCTTTTCCTTTTGAGGATCTTTCCATGCTTACCGACATTCAGCATTCAGTCATCTGTACATACCCCCTCTAGACTCTATCCCATCCCCATTTAAAACTGTCCACTGACTTCAGTGTGATCAACTCCTCTGGCAGTGCATTCCACTCAGCCACCACCTTCTCTGTGAAGTAATGCCTCCTCATCTCCCTCCTGAATCTACCACCTTTCAACTTCAGACTGTGCCCCTCATGAATCTTCCTCCCTTTAAGCAGAACAATCTTCCTGCTTCGACCCTGTTTATGCCTTTTAAGTATTTAAAGGTCTCTATCATGTCCCCCCTCTCCATTCTGTCGTCCAGGGAATACATATTGAGCTCCCTCAATCTCTCCTCATACGGTTTATCCCCTAGACATAGGATCATCTTTGTTGCCCTACGCTGCACCCCACCAGTAATCTTATGTCCTTTTTCAGGTAAGGGCACCAGTAGTACACACAGTACTCCAAGTGTGGCCTCACTAGTGATCTATACAAAGGCAGGATAGCCTCCTCTCTTCATAAGATTATACTCCTGGCAATGCACCCCAGCATTCGACTGGCCCTTGCTGCCACCCTCTGACACTGTGCTGATACCCTCTTGTCCCTTGTGACTAGTATCCCTAGGTCCTTTTCTTCCTCCAAAATTGAAACCTGCACTCTCCTCAGCCAATAGCTGGCCCTGAGGTTTCTGGCTCTAAGATGCATGACCTTGCTCTTCTTAGCATTAAACCCCAAGTGCCACACACCTGATCAGTGCTCAAGTTTTGCTAGATCCTCCCTGAGTTCCTGCCTCCCTTCCAAGCTTTACTAGACTCCCCTTCAAACCAATCATCTTGCACTAGAAACTTCCTTCCTAGGATACTTTAACTGTACAATAACTATACTTCCCCAAGGGAAGTCCTTCATGTCCTGCTTATTGGCACTGGCACTTTTGTTTTTTGAATTGCACCAACATATCCAATTCTTGGCAAATCAGGTTTGACCTTGTCATCCTACTCGTAGCTTCCTAGAATAGCTATCTGAGCTTCAAAGACTCTTCTTTTGTCTAGTGTCTCAAAATTTGCACCAATGTATCTCCAACACATAACTTCCTGATATCTCTGCTCAATCCTGAATTGTTGCACTTTGCCCTCCGGATATCATAATACTTGACAAAGTCATTTATATCTCCTCTCCTAGATTCTCCTATCATGCCAGTCACCTTCCTAGGGGTCTTTTGATCCCATCAGGCAGTATCTATCTTTCCTCATACTCACTCCAGAGAATACCATCACTGAGGGTAAGTCTTCATTCCATGCCATCACACTGCTCACGCACAACAGATTTGGTTAACTCATTATTACAGTTTTACACTGGAATGGTTCCACATATGAATATTCAATTGACTCACTAGATGTGTGATACCATTTCCAATATCAGTCCTTGCATTGACTCATCAGTCATCATACCTATTTATGACTCCTCCTTTTTCTAGTGTTCCCACAATGTGTTGGAATCTAATGACCAGCAAGTTAAGACTATGTGGACCACTTTAGCCTCTGCTACCGGACTTCTTATACTACAGCATGAAACATATCCATCATCTTGTGCATCACAGTCCTTTCCAAATATTTGCTTTCATAAACCATATAATACCATTTCTAACTCATCATCAAGCCTCGAAACTATCATCAGAACATTTCAGCTATACCTGTCAGGTATACTGTTACTGTCCTTACAGCCTACTCCAGCCTCACCTTTATTGGTTTTCAATCTTCCAGTTACCCTATTCAACTTGGCATCTAAAGAGCTCCATTCATTTAGACTCCTTATCATCTCTTCAAAGATGCCTCCATAGTGAAACATAATGAATCTACTGAACCTGAATCCATTTGACACTACTTCAAACATCATAGTTTCTTTCCTTATTTGTCTAGCCTTCATTAGATTCCTTCGTCCTGAGGATTCACTATCTCATAATTCACCAAGCAATTCTCATAACCTTGTCTATGTCCAAAAAAATCACTGATCTACACAAAAGGCACTGATCATTCTATCCTGACCTTACCATCTTCAAAGTCTGACAGAGTACTCTATGGAATTCACATTAGCTATTACCCATCCTGTAACTAACTAATCAAGTCAGGCAACCCATCTAGACAAAACTCAGGCTATTTCTCATGTTCAGATCTATCACATCCTCTGTGTACTTCCAATGAACTATCATCTAATACCACAAAATAAATCCTGTATCTCTTCAAAGCTTCTTTGTTCAGCCAGACCTAATTCATCTGAACATTCACCCAGAGTGGATCTGCATCTTCAACCTCAAGAATTGATCCTCATGATCACATCATCTAAAGACTCTGAAGATGGATGTCACCATGCTAAGAACACTACATCCTAAACTAGTATTAGAACTCAGTTTAAGCATTTTGGATCCTCTCCTCTTAGGTTGCCCAGAGGATGTGCAGGTCAGAAGCCATGGGTCCTCAGGGTTTCCTCCATGGGGGGAGGTTCCTCTCCTGCATGCTACTGGTCACACTCTCTGTGAGACTGGGCTTTCTATTCCCTACATGCTACCCAGCTTACCTACCAAGGGTGAGAATAGAGAAAGGTCAAACTTCAAAGTTCATAAGTATTCCCATGCAATACGCTATGCACCAAACATTGAACTAATTTCTTCCTCAGTCCACATATAACTCTATGTATTTGACTGAGAGTGGCAGAGCTGACTTCTCATGTGGCTTCCTCAAATGGCTGCAGTATCCAGCAGCAGATGACTGTCATGAGTGACCATTGTGCTGAATTTAGTGCCACATCCCCCTTTCCTATCTGGTGTTCCATTGTATACTGAAGTGTTGCTTTTTGCTGGTCAAAAAATCTTTGTAAGATATAGAACATTGAGTTTCACTGTGTAATGACTT
The DNA here is from genome assembly GCA_016271365.2 of Neoceratodus forsteri. Classification (NCBI taxonomy): domain Eukaryota; kingdom Metazoa; phylum Chordata; order Ceratodontiformes; family Ceratodontidae; genus Neoceratodus; species Neoceratodus forsteri. The sequence continues at coordinate 565,620,519 of CM057458.1, forward strand.
CTTGTATTGGCTGATGTGTGAGAGATTGTTTTTTCTTTTGCAGGACACATACAGTACGATCTTGCAAACCTTTGCAAAGTAGCTAATAAGACCACAGATTTGAAAAGAAAGGGGGATGCTGCTAAGGAGGAAGAGCGATGAGCACTCTATTAGATTCCTGCTGCACCGAGTGTGAGAAGGACACCAATGCTTCTCATTCTCCCTAAATCCTAAAATTAAAAAAACATGGTACATGAAGAAAAGCACCATTAACATGCTTTTGATTCATCTCCAAATTTACGCTGGCTTTATTACATTATTGTTGGTAAAATTCCCATGACCATTCTGTGGTTGTGCACCGTGGTCTAGTGGAAGCCTTGGTTTACATACATAGCACATCAAAGGAATTTCTTGCACTTACCTGCCTAGCTATGGACTGACTAGTGAAGTGGATTCATTTAAAGGTGAACAATGCTCCCAGAAATAAAAGGAGAAGTTGGTGGCAGTTCTTTTTCCTGGCACAGGAAAAACATTCAACAAAGTCACACTGACTAGAAACTGTACAACACAGATTGCCAGAACACAGAACAGGAATTTGATCTAGCTAAGTTTCAATCAGAGATGGAGAGGTTGAGTGGTTTCACTGAGGGTGAACAAGATCCAAGAGACATTCTTTGGATATATTATCAAAAAGATAAGACACCAGCAAAGTTCCTGAATTCAACTTAACAACAAGCTAAAACAAAGGGGAAATGTCAGCAGCTGGTTTATGGAGGTGTTCTAAGAGTTACATTTCATTAAAAAGGTATGGAACATTATCTGACTTGTTATATTATTCTACCTGCCATTTACAGTTTTAAGAAAGATAACATTTGAACTCACCCAACAAATGACCTGACATTGTTATTCTAGTGACTTAAACCAAGAGGGAGAGATTAAATTGATTACTAACAATGCTATTGTAAAGAAATTTAACCGGCACAGTAACATTTTACTCCCACGTGACTCCACATCTATGAGCTGCAAGTGAAAGCTTGTAATTTGTAAACTGCATTTATATGGATTACCATCTGTTTACAAAGAAAAAAAATAGTTGATCACTAATAGGACTCACTAACATTTAATTGTGATCTCCATGGGCTAAAGAAATCTTTTCATCAAGTGAAGAGCAGTACCACTGATATATACAAGAAGCAAAAATAAAAATACTCACACAGATAGAGATTGAGTTTCTAGTCCTCACAGAGTACACATCAGACTAAAACCAAGAAGAAATCTAACTTTAAAAAAAAAGAAGGGAAAATCGAAGGAAAATGAAAAAAAAAACACAGGTTCACATACTGGTACAAAGGATAAATAAAAAATGCAGTTATTATTTCCTCCTTCCCCCTTCAGTTTTATAAATTCCATATCCTTTATTGTTACACTAACTTTGCAAACTTCAAATCCATACTCCTCACAAATACAACAATAACTAATGTCAGAAATAGACTCTTTATTAGTTGAGGAATAACAACAAAGGATTATAACATTAATAAAACTACCAACCAGAACATTAGTAACATATCCAAACTAACCAATCAAAAAGCAGCAGAACAAAATCAAATGAAGGAAAGGCATGAACAACAGGAACACATGGACGCAAACAAGTAGAAGGAATTGAAAGACAACCCACAGAAGAGGAAATCCACTCCCCCAACAGGCACAGATTCATCCTTAACTGAAACAGAAAATATGAATCCCAACAGAAGGGAAAGGGAACATATCGGGAATCAACTGTACAAGAAACAGAACTTCCAATCTGGGCTAAAACCATTTTGCAGGAATTCCATGTGGTAGAGAAGAAAATAGTCTCAACAGAGAAACTAGTCACTGAAATGGACAGTATAAAAATATCCATTAACAATATGGAAGACACTGTCAAGAAAACAATGGACAGACTTAATGAAATGGAAAAACTTATTAACACAATAGAAGATGATGTACTACAATTCAAAAGCCAAACTTCACAACAAGAGTTTCTCATAAAACAACTTCAAGAAAAATTAATAGATGAAGAAACTAGAGCAAGGAGAAAAAATATAAGTGCCCGAGGTTCTGCAAAGCTATCCAGCTTCGTTTGAAGTCCCAGAAAAGATGTAGAAATCAAAACCAAATTATCCGCATATGCCAAGAGTGAAACACTATTATTTACAATTTTTGGTGAATGATATTCAGAATTATAATGATTCTTCAAACTAGCATTAATGTGCAAATTGAAAAAAGTTGGGGCTTGTATGCATCCCTGACAAACTCTTAGGTTCATATTAATTTTTGCTGCTGTCAGTCCCTGTTGGTTATATTGTATTTAGGTTCAAGTGTCCTTTTGCAGTCTAATGAGAATGTACAGAATGGTATAATCATGACACAAGTTCTACAATTTTTCCCATGGAAGCACCTTACTTATACTATCAAATACTGCTGATAGATCCATAAAACAGGTACAAAAAAATAAAAAAATTAAAAGGGAAGCAGTATAGCACAGTAGTTTAAGGCTCTGAGCTGCAAATCTGGAGACATGGGTTTGAATCCCACAGTTCCCACTTGCATATTCTGTGACCCTGAGCAAGTCACTTAACTTCCCTGTGCTCCCAGTTTGTGTCTGTAAACAGGCTTTCAGCTTAGTGTGTCTCCCCTGGTTAAACAATTGGCAAAAAAACAAACAACAAAATTACTTGCTTTTTTTATCTGTAGCATATTTCCATATCAAATGTTTTAAAACATTACAATGCTGAACCATAGAGCTACCAGCTCTAAAGCCATTCTGATATTCACTTAGTATTGAATTATCGTTAATCCAGGATTGGAGTTGATATTATATAATTTTACAAAATACTTTCTATGAAACACCAATCAGACTTGTATGTCGATACATTCGGGGTCCATTGGGTCTCCTTTCTTTAGTATTGGGAAGTCAGTGCTCCCCTTCCAACTATCTGTGATATTCTGTCCCTGTATCAAGGAGTTGAATAAAATGACAAAGACTGGTATCCTCCAATTGGAAAGGTTTTGTATTACTAAGGTTTTACATACAGTATGTCACCCAAAATATAGTCAGGTCCAGGAGCTTAATTCAAGGTTATTGTTACTAATGCTTGAAATATTTCAATTTCCCTTATAACCACTGGGGCTGAGTATAATATATCCCCTTCAATCAGTTTATTTGTTTTTAAATTTTTCATCTGAAATTCCTTTTCTTCTGAGAAATATAATTTCCAAAAATGAGTCTCTCTGACTTCTGGCATGACATAAGATTCTATTTTAGTTGAATATTGACCGTATCCTCCACTAACAATTTTCCAAAATGTTTTGTTATCTTTCACAATAGCAACTTTTCCCATTGTTTGATGTTATATTTATTTTTCTCTTGTTTTAACAACTGCTTATAAGTCATCTTTGCTCTGGTTAAGTCTTAGATATTCTTTCTTGTTCTCTTTTGTTTTATTGCTCTAGTCATCTGATTTAATTTTTTTCACTTTAACTTTTTATTAATTTTCAACAAAAGAACATATTGTTTACAGATGTAACAAACAACAACTTTCATATAAATATGATTGCCGCCTATACAGAAAGTATAAGCTATAAAGATGAACTTAAGCTAATATCTGGGCATAGTTGGAAGTAGCTGGAAGGAAGAAAATATGTCTATTAATTATTATATCTATATAAGTAGGAGACTAACATATGTTATAATTATAGTAACATGCTATAAATACAATGGAGCCATTATTATAACTGTATGTATAATAGCAGGCATTTATAACGTAGACTGTATGTAAAAAATAAGAGCTGTAGAACGTTGTATAAGTTGTATAATGTATTGAGTACAATTCTATAGCCAGAGAGAAATGAGAAAAAAGGAAGGAAAAGAGAAAAAGGAAAAGACAGTGGATGAAATAGTGAGAGATAATCCATATATAGCCTGAGCTGTATGATATAGTACAATGTACTAGTTAGGGCTACCAGAGATATTCAAGTAGGAGAAATAATCCTGCCAACATCTATCATAAATGTTGAGTTGATCAGAGGAGAGATAGGATATCCGGTCTAGAGAGGCATTATGGGAGAGGTTTTGGAGGACATCAGCGAGAGATGGAATATTATGGGAATTCCAATTCACAAGAATAAGGCATTTGATTTGAAGGAATAATATACCTAGCCATATGAAATGAGCTTGAGTTAGAGTAGTGTTGTTAGGTTGGAGAATACCAAACAAAAAGTGTTTAGGGTCAAGGGCAATATGATGTCTGATCACCTTTATAGCAAAGGAGTGAATCCTATGCCACAGTCTGCGTTAGGGGAGTTGCATCAGCAGCAGTTAATGTTATTTAGGAGACCCATATGAGGAGGCAGTATAGCTCAGTGAGGAGGCAGTATAGCACAGTGGTTTAAGGCTCTGAGCTGAAAATCTGGTGACATCCAGCAGTTCAGACCTGGGTTTGAATTCCACAGCTTCCACTTGCATAGTGTGTGACCCTGAGCAAGTCATTTAACTTCCCTGTGCTCCCAGGTCGCTCCTGTAAAAAAGCTTTCAACTTAGTGTGCTACTCCTGGTTAAACAACTAAATAAATAAATAATACAGAAGGAGATCTATACTGCAGGTGCAATATCTTGATTTGTATTAAAGAGATGCGAGCATCCTTCAAAAAGCTATGAGAGAATGCTGTGGATTTCTTTGTGGGCAGAAAAAGGCAGCAATGCAGGCAGGAACCCAGTACAAAAGGGCAGCCTGCAGTGGCGGGAGAAACAGAATGAGCGAGTAAGAGAGGGGGAGTGAGTGAGTTCAGTGGAGCTCTATCGTGCCTGCTGCAGATTTCTTTGGGCAGGCAGGAGCCCAGTACAAAAGGGCAGCCTGCAATGCAAGGAGGAACAGAATGAGCATGTGGGGCCGGGGAGTGAGCAACCTCAATGATGCTCTGTTGGGACAGCTGCAGATATCTTTGTGGGAAGAAAAAGGTGACAACCCAGGCAGGAGCCCAGTACAAAAGGGCAGCCTGCAGCGCCAGGAGAAACAGAACGAGTGAGAGAGGAGGAGGAGTGAGCGAGCTCAACGGAGCAAAGCAATCAACATTTAGCATTGACAAATGGTTGTTTCTCTCTGATTTTGGATGCTACTTCATGAGAAAACCAGAGAGGTCTTTTCCTTCTTTTGGACTTGCTGATCTGCTTAGTGCATACAGTTGTTATTGTTTGCAGAGCAGCCTTCAGTGTATTCGAGCAGTCCTCTACATCTGATGTTATTCCTCCTTCTAGCATGGACGTGATCATAGTTCTCATTTTAGGGAAGCTGTCTTTTCTGAAATCTAGTACCTTGATTTTGGTGTGACTATTTTCCTCCATATTGTTCAAAGTAAACTAGGTTGAACTGTGATCACTGGTCCCTAGATTGGCTCCCACCTCTGCTTCTGGGATCTGTGTGCTGTTTGTCAGCACTGGATCCAATATTACTTTGTCTCTGGTGGGTGAGTTCACCAGTTGATGCAAACCTGCTCCCCTTAGTTCAAAAAGGAACTCTGCTCTGGTCTGAAAATGCTGTGTATGAGGACCTATCCACATCTGGTAGATTGAAGTCCCCCACAAGCAACAACCAACCCCTGTCCACCATCACTGAGATGGTTTCCAAGAGCTCCTTGTCTATGGCAGCCACCTGAGATGGGGGTCTGTATATGACTCCTACCCGGAGAGGGGCTTTGTCTCTGGCTCCAAGTATAACCCTAAGGGCCTCTGTTTTACTGTGTTTTCCCTGGATTTCTGTTGCACATGTCATCTCTGACATAAAATGCCACTCCCCCCTTCTTTCCCTTGCAATCATTCCAGAATAATGCATACCCTGAGATGATGACATTACAGGAGTGGTTCCCAGTAAACAATGTTTTTATAACAGAGATCCAGTCTAATTGTACATCTGCCATTATGGCTGTTAGATCAGGAATATCATTTAGCAGACTAGGAACTTTGATGCACATTGCCTTCCATCCCCTTCTGTTTTAGTCATTTGCATTTTTAATATGTTTTGGTTGTGTAATTTTGTTGAAATGCTTGGTCTGATTATGTTTGGTGCGATGTTTGGCCCGAGTGTGATTGGTACATCCTTGTGCTGAACTAGTTGGTGATGGGGGAAGGGCATTTGGCAACCCTTTTTGTGCTAGGGGTGCCTGTGCCACCTCCATCCACTAGTTTAACTGACCAATGTGATTTTGTTTCCCCTAGCACTCAGAACCCCTCCTTTGAGAGGTGTAGGTCATCAAATTTAAAGAACTCCCACTCCCAGAAGTCCTGCCATTTTCCAATAAAGTGGTGACCTTTTTCCTGGCACCAGTCCTTTAGCCAGGTGTTTAACTCAGAGATGCCCCCCTTCCCTGATCTTCTGCCTGCTTTCTCCTTTTTTCCAGACTGGCAGAACTGCAGAGAAGGTGATAGAGGACAAAAGGGAAGCGAGCTTGTCACCCACCCTGGTGAGGTTTTTGTTTAGTTTCTTCTACTGGCTAGGTCATTCGTACCTATGTGAAGAATGACATGTGTGTTTTGATCAATGCCTCAAATTATTTCATCTATGCGATTGGTGTCCTTCCATGCCAATGTTCCAGGGAGGCACCTTACCATAGTTGAAGCATGGCCCTGCTGGAGGTGAGTCTTTACACCCCTGATCACTGAGTTGCCAATTATTAGTGCTGGTTTCTTTTTTGTCCTTTTTAGTGGGTTTAGTTGTGTGCTGTACCTCTGTGCACTGCTTTGGGTTCACAGAATTTTTGACGCTTGTTATGCTATTTGTCATGGAAGATAGTGCAGTGTACCTATTCAATGTTTGAATAGGTTTGGTACTTTTCTGTATTGAGGATTTTGTGTCAGTTGTATGAGACCTGACCTGTTGCCCCCCTGGCCTGTTTGTCCTTTGGGGTAGGGGTACTGGTGTAGTGCGCCTTGAAACTAACGGTTTCATGCTGTTGCCCAGTGGGGACCAATTTAATATATCTTGGAAGTATTTTATCTCAGCCCATGCTGCATGAAGCTGTGATTGGAGGTCTCTGATTGTGGTGCATGTTGGACAGTGCCCCACTCTGTAAATGAAGTCCTTGGAAAAAAGTGTGCCACAATTATTGAAGTTCAAGAGGTTGATAGTGACCTTTATTTCCCTGTTTGAGTTCCTGGAAAGAGAAGTAGATTGTCCAGAGGCAATCTTCGGCTGAAATAATAGGGATTCCTGCTGTTTTGGTGGGGTGTGTATCTGCTCAGCAGGGGGAGTAGGAGGTGGCTGTTGTCCTGAGCAGTTATGGATGAAAGGAAAATATGGACAACTAGAGGTAGAGGCTGCGAGTGGACCAAAAAATGTGTATATATAGATCAGTGAAGCTCAGAAGACAGTAAGGCTAGCAGCTAGATACATAGATGTTCTCAGCAGATAAGGGCCTTGTGGCTCATCCAGTCTGCTTTGTCCCTTTTTCTAATGTTTAAGGCACCCTAGATGTTAGAAGCCCCCCACCCCTAGCTTGATAATTCCCATGTGCCTATCCCATGCATTCTTGAATCCCTGAACCATGGCCACCCCCACCACTTCCTGGGGGAGACTGTTCCTTCTCTCCACCACCCTTTCAGTGAAGTAGAATTTCCTCTAAGTTTTCCACCTTTTAGTCTCATGCTGTGCACCCTTAACCGCACTTGGTGTATGCCTCCTAGGGTTGCCCTTTGTGTCTGAGAAGTCTCTGCCAGTTGTTTCTAGCTGACAGCTTTCTATTAGCTGACCACTATTTCAGTAGTGGGTACAGTAGTTGGTAAAGATCAGTAAACAGTAAGGCTAGGGGCTGGACCATTCTTAGCGTATGCCTCCTAGGGGTGTCCTTTGTGTCTGAGCTGTTGCTTCCGGCTGAGAGCTTTCTATTAGCTGAGCACTATTTCAGTAGTGGACGCAGTTGATTTACATACCACAGCCAGGAATTCTGGGTAAGTGCTCCAACAGCTCCTTATGTTGAGAGAGCAGCCGCTGGCTGGGTCTGAGCAGAGTGAGCGAGGAGAGAAGCTGCCTCAGTGCAGAAAGGAGCCAGGACTGTGCATTCCAATGAGGATTCAGGTAGAATTGCTGTCAAGGAATCCTTGCTTCTGAGGAGTCTCTTCTGGAACTGGATTGGTCAAAACCTGGGTTTTAAAATAACCCTGCTTCACTTTCACATTCTCTATCACAAACAAAATTTTTAGTTATTATAATAGGGCTAATTTTAGTCTTCTGTTCGTTATTCTCCTTGTCATCATCAGCATCACTGGCACTGCTAGTAGTGCTTGTTGAATCATTATTAACATGAGATTTTTTATCATTTTTTTATCTAGCCAATATAAATAGTATTTGCAGCTTGCTAATGTATTTTCAGTCCTATAAGTACTTGCTCTAGTACTTCCCTTGCTTCTTTTAGAGATGCTGCCACAGATTCCTCTCGTCTTGTACATAATGTACTTTTCTTATTGTGCTCTTTTGTTGTTAGATTTTACCCCCTCATTTTTGGAAGTGCTTCGTGACTGTAAGGAGGACTCCAAGTTCTGAGACAGAGATGGCAGGTTTTATACATGGTGTAACATGATTACCAGTGTAGAACCGCTACTTGTTTGAGGTTTTTTCACTGAGACATTTTCAGGTGTTCTCCTCCTCATGTACCCTGTCTCTTGTTTTTTCCTTTACTAAAGGTGTGTGAATAGCTTATCCTGAATGTTCGGTCCAAATATTCTGTTTTGGGCCCCAAATAGCTGGGTATTCAGTATTCAAGGTCATTATTTGGGTACACTACAAACAACCCCTCCAGCACCCACAGTTTAAAACCTAAATAGCTATATATTAAAAAAAAGGTCTGATGGTGGGTGGCTGGCACAACCATCCTGCCTCCACAGCAGGCTGCTGTCTTTGAGCTCTTATCTGTCTAAATCCTTTAATTCAACATGTTTCCCCCACAGCAAGTGACAGCACCTCCTGCCCCAGCACCCAAAAGCTGACTACTCCACAGTGGTGATGAGTCCAAGAAGGAAGAAGATGATTAGTCATGTAACCCACCCTCCTCCACAGTCAGCCTTCTTCTTCTGAATAAAAGTGCTCGTGTGCTTGCTGATAGCAAAACCAGATGATCATGTGATCAGCTTATTTTACTATGAGTGAGCAAGTGAGAGCTTTCGTTCAGAAGAAGGTAGCCGGATGTGAAGGAGGGTGGGTTGCATGATGGGTAGCATTTTTCCTCTTTAGACACTTCGCCACTCAGGAGTCACCAGATTTCAGGTGCTGGGAGGGGGAGGGGGAAGAGGTTCTGCCACTGGATAGTGGGTAGGAAACAAATTAAATTAATGGATTTAGCACAAATAAGTGTTCAAAGTTAGTGGCCAGCCATGGAGGTGGATTGGTTGTGCCAGCCACCCATCGTGGGAGTTTTTTTTTTAAATATAGCTATTTTTTTATTGTGGGTGCTGGAGGGAGAGAAGAGTTGAATGGATTGTAACAAAAGGTTGGAGGTATGGGGGTTGTATATTCTACAGGAAGCTGTTTCTTTTGGGTTTTCCCAAATATGAAGAGGTATGAATAGTGCCACTTTTCATTGGTCTGATCCGAATAACAAATAGTGCATTATTCATGGTATTTGGGAAGTACTGTTCATTACATGTACACTCTTACCCTATACCCAGCAGGGCTACCTAGAGAACCCTGCCTCCATTCCAGCCTAACCAAGGGCTTAAGTAAGCTACTAGTCCTCTTTAAATGCACTTGGTACTGCCCCTCCCAACCCCCACACACACCATACTCGACAAAGCCCTCTGAAGCTGCTCCCCATCACAGCACCCCTGTTTCACTATCCCCCACCTCTCGCTGTCTGCAGTTTGCTTCAAACCCAGTCCCCCTTGTTTCACTGTCACCCAGCCTCTCGTTATCTAGGATAGTGTTAAACCCTATGCAGTTTCTCTGCCATAGTCTATCAATGGATTTGAAGGTTTCCAGGGGTGTGCTGCCTAGGGCAATCGATTAGAAATAGCTTAGTATTCAATTACAACTGCTCAGTTTTTTTTTCTCCTATTTGTCTAATTGTCATGTAATCGCTCTGTAATGCCTAATGATCAGGCCTCTGTAACCACTGAATATGTGTATTGTCTTATTGTCCACCCTGATGTGGAACCTTTGTAAAAGAGCTCATGCTCAAAGGTCTTTCCGAAATACTAATTAAACAATTAAACAATTAAACCCTTTTCCTGATCTCCCATGGTAGACTGTTTCTGATTGAACTAGGACACTCTCACTTGTGTTTCTTTAATTTGTCACTGTCTGGGCTAAAAAAGTCTCTCCAAAGAGGAAAGCTCTAGTCTTCACTGACTGGCAGAGACTACTGCTCACACCAGGGCACCTAAGTTGCTTGCAGTTGCTTCAACCCTCTGAAATGTGTGTTAAAGTAATTGTTAACTTTTTTTAGCTATACCTTTCAGTTTGACTTACTTTCACTTATTCTCCCCTCTCCTTTTCTGCTGTTATAAATGCTTTTCTTTTCTTTTGCACAGATTACAAGAAATACTGTAAAAAGCATGGTACAATGGTGAGAGAGCAGGAACTACCATACTTCTTGTGGTATTTCCTGTAATCTGTACAGAACTTAAGCCTTTCAAGGTCAGCTTAGTTTCCCCTTGGATTTGCCAAGCTGCAGAATGTTAAGGGTGGCCCAAATTACAGTAAATTCAAAACGTTCAATCCTACTTACATTTTCAGATGTTATTCCTGGTAACTTACTGTATGTGTATAAAGGATTTGTCTCAGCTTTTCTGTCCCTGCAGCTGAGGCTGGAATTGTTACCTCTTAAACATCCATCCACTTTAGGTCAGAATCTATTGTAAGCAAAAACACAGTGCACAAAAATGGTCCCTCATAATCAATGTGAAGTCTTACTGATTCCCTCACTGGTCATTGTCATGGATGGGTGAGCTCTTGCAATCGACATGCTGGTTTGCCATCACAGACTGCTCAGCCTTAATTTGCATTGTATATTGGCATCTTAACCAGGCCACCATACATAACTACTGGCAAAGACTTTCATTCATGTAGTGCTAGGATGTGTACTGTATCATTCTTCCATCATTTCTATCATACAGCATCACAAGTCTGGATCCTCACTACAGAAATCCATCCTGGAACCCAATTTAGCATCACTTCTGTAAGAGGGCCTACTCGGGGTCAGGCCTCACTTTACCCTGCCACCAGGCTACTGAAGATGTTTTTGTGGCTTTTTCGTTCTGGGGCTTGCATTCACAGTACTTCATATATGAGGTGCCTCCAACCAAACATACCTGCGAGTGGGTTAGCTGATAATTTATTACATCCCTTTGGGAAACTACACCTATCCACCTCTCCTGTAGAGTAACTGCCTCCCATCAACACTGAACAATATAACTGTTTAGACAATAAGCACACCAACATAGCATGAAACACAGGTTTATTACAGCACCAGACCATGCAAATGGAAATGGAATAGCACATAAAGTACACTCTCAGATACGTTCACTCCTGGTTAAGCACCCTACTAGGCAGGGTACAAGTAAGTAAGCCATTGCTTAGAAAACCCCTTCCTGGGTGAGCAGTGGGAAAGTTACATTACTTAGGCTGCAGTTAATAAGGCCCAGTTAGTCATAGCTTCACCTTGTCACCAAACATGCATGTCACGCTACCCCCAACCACATACTGTAAGACCACTTGAACTAGAGGTCAGGACCATTTCCCTTGGTGCCAAACTTTTTAAAAAAATGAGGAGCTCCCTTATAGCAGTAACTGGGTATCCAACGTTGAAACATAGCAGGCCCAAAGATCTTGCCACAGGTTGACTTCCATTGGTGTACTTATTATGTTAAACAACAGAGCAACAGGCTCCTTAACAGTTTTCACCACAGGCTATGCAACTGCTAAAAATTACCACCCCACCTCTTGCAAATGAGGTGTTTATAATTAGACCCAATGGACAACTTGAAAACCCAATGTAAACACACACACACAGAATATAGAGACAGAAACTCATGCCTTAGTTACTTACAGTTACCAGGAAATGCTCTGCGGGAATGGCCCTGGGAGGCTGCAACCTTGCTTGAATGTCTTAGTTTGGCAACCCCTATGATTCTCCAGCTCCAGCCAGAAGACCACACAGTTAAGTCATTTGGCAAAGCTCACTGGCTCCCCCAAAAATTGTCACTCAGGTCAGTGCTGAGAAATGCTGAGGACTATGCATTGATCTTCTTTGTCTCTTGCACAGGCTGGTATTCATACACTACTTGGACTACTGCTTATTGATTATGGACTTATTCCATAGTTGCAACACACATTCTGCTCAGTTTTGGATCCCACACAGATCTGGCAGCCCCTGAGCTATCCCTCTTTATACATGGCTCTAACTCTAGGATCCAGTTGGACTTTTCACTTGTCACCTAGCCTCCCTGACACCTGATGGAAGTACAGATGTTACCACCACAATGTCCATCCTTTTATAGTGTGCTAGCCAGGGTTCTTGAGCCTGGGAAAGTAATGGACTGACTGTCCCCAGGGTCAAAAAGGGTTGTAAGATGATAGCTCCCATAGAGTCCATTAGTAAATTCCTTCAACCACTGCTCCAACAAAGGTCTTGCACCATGAGCCATTGCTTCATAACAGGAGTCCTGGTGGGTCATATTGTCTCAAGCAATAGTCCCAATTATGAAAGAGGGGAGTGATATCAAGTATTGAGATGAGTTTTTTTTGGATGGAGTTTATGTGGCTAGGGAAGTCAAAGTGCCAATGCAGTACAGCATGGAGATATTTAAAGAAGGAGATGTCATCAGGCAGACACCATCTAGACTCTTGATGACTGGGGTAGTTTGAAGCCTAGTGAGTCTTTATTTGTTAACAAGGGTCATAAAGACCATTATGTCTGGTATTTTGAAAAGGTGGTATGAAAGGAAGTGGTGTTGGATGTTTTCAGATTCATACTGGAGGGCTGGCCACTGGCACAGTGGTAGTGCTACCTCTCATGTGGTTGGCAATCCAGATTCAGGAATGGGCTTGGCTCATTGGAGGGCTGGCCAAAAAGGAGGATTGAGCATCCGATCAAGAGCAGCTTCCTCCTCTGGGGAGGGAGGGGGATCCCTTTAGCCACATGACTGCCACCAGGTACAGGGGGAAGTGCAGTCAGTGGATTCAGGACAGCCAATTGGCTGGATGGAGGTGTACACCTTGTGTGCCTCTGTCAGCCAGCTTTCCATGTGGAGGAGGAGGAAATTTGCCACAAAAAAAAGATGCACTATGACAGTTCTAGGATGTCTACAGACTCTATACCCCGCCATCCTAGGCTCAAGCTGGGAGCACCACAGAAGCTGATCCAAGGGAACTGGTCTAACCCAGTTACCTCCATCATGGGAAGGAAATAGCACAGGTCGTCCCTCCTGGTGGAAGGTAAATCCTAGTAGATGGTGGGGGGGACAGGGCTGGGGCAGCCCAGAGCTCAGAAAAGGAATGCAGCTGGCTTGAAAGGGATAAATAGAAAGTCAAAACAATAAAATTACATTACAGCAGTGCTTTCAATTCAGTGACAGAGGATCCAGAAGTCACAGAACAGTGTCACCACATACAAGTGTAAATGTGAGGAGATACAGGTAGAGAGGAGGTCATAGAGGAAGATACAGCACAGGACTGGACTCAGGGAAGAATGCAGGGGTTGCTTGACCTGATAAAGGGAGGAATGTAGGTAGTCACCAATGAAGACTAGCTGGTGCTAGTCAGACAGGTAGGAACCACAGCATCTGACAAAAGGTTGGGTTGGCCATCCCATGTGAGCATTCTGTAGTATGACAGAGTAGGCAACTGTGATGAAAGCTTTAGCAAGGCTGACAAAGGGAGCTGTGTACACAGACTCTGATCTATTATCTTTCAGACAGCATTACTACACAGCAGAAGTGAGAAAACTGTGGAGTGGGACTTGCATAAGACAGACTGGAAAGGGCAGAGAAAGTAAAAGGAATCTAGAAAGGTGGGTTAAGAAGCTCATCCTTTACCCAGAGTGGGAAGAAGTCAGATAAGGCATAGAAAAACAGAAATTTACAGGCAGAAAAAAAAGACACTGAGGGAAATTATTTCCTGACATTAACAGGTATCTGCCTTCATAATCAAAATAAAAGACTTAAGAGAAAAGAGTTGGAGCAACACTAGCAGGTACAGTGAGGTACAGGAATTTAAGATTAAGGTCACCACAGCTATATTGTATGGATGGGTAAAGTAACAGAGTGGCATCTTCAGTAGGAGAGAGAAGAAAAAGAAGGGCATGAAACAGGGAGATGAAGAAATAGGGCTGAGGAGAAGGGGCACGATGGGGTATGCTGGGGGGAGATGGAAGTGGAATGAGAGGTCATATTAGGTAACTAATTTATTATTGGACCACAACAGTATCATGTGAAAGGAGCAAGAATTATTGAGCGGCTCAATATGAGTGACTCAATAATACCGCTTCTATTTTCAGTGACTAGTACAAGAGATTGAGCTATCCTGCAAAGCGAGTGTAGCAGGGAGCTACAATTGCTATGGCAGGATAACAAAAGGTTTTTGGTCAAGTCCTGCTGAGCTGGCCATTTGGCAGAGTGGCTAGAGCGACTGCCTATGAAGCTGGTGGACCCAGGTCCGGGTGCAGGATACATTTATTTTATTCTGTTTTTCCCATTTCTTCTAAGTCTGCCCCCCCCCAAGTTAATAATAATTTAGTTGGATGGTATGGGGGCATAGCCCCCTAGATAAAAAAAATATTTATTTATATTTTGTAGTCAGAAGGGTAGTGACCATTGCTGTTTGCAACGGTTGATGTTATTTTGGTCACCCATCTGACTTCGGGTGGTTTTTCATTCACGGAGTGTGTTCCACGACATAAGGGAATCACCCTTATCACATAAACCTGACTACAACAGGTTCTGAGATGCAATAACTCACTACAGTAGCTTAAGGATTGAAATTATTAATGGGTGATTAAAAACTGAGTGGATTATCTTTCAGAATTCAGATGGGCAATTAAGGTTTTTCATGAGGATAGAGGGGGAAATAATGTGCCTCGTCTTCCTTGATAACTTTAATGCTGGCATTTGGGAGTTTCTTGTCCCTCAACCCATTCCCCAGGGAGCCAAAAGCTTTATTCCTGTGCCAAGCAGGATCACTACAGTAGCTTTAAAAGAAAGGTTACTACAGTAGCTTTTAAACAGGTGATTAGCTCAACAGTCATCCAGGGGAACAGGAGCCTCACACTCGTAAAATCTGAAGGAGGAGAATTATATTTATCACAGATTGCCATGACTGTAGATGGGTAATATGCAAGGGAATTAGTAGTAGTAGTAAATACCTTAATTGTTATACAGGATATAATTGTTTAGGCTAGAAGCTCTGTTAACAAATGTGCACTGTTACAGTTGCATTGTTGCATAAACCTTATTCGAGGTACACATTTAGAATTAACATAAGTCAATGCATTATCTATGTTGGTCACTCAGAAGGTTGCCTACTCATCTCTGGAACAAGAATATCATGGATTCTATTTATACACCAAGAACTTGGTCTACCACTAAGCACTGATGTTGTAGTGCAACACAAGGGGGTCCTGCACTGATGAGGTGCTGTACTTTGGATGAGATGCTGAGCCAAGTTCCCTGCTGCCCCTGTATTCTGGCACTAACAAGAAGTAAGTTAAAAATCCCATTATACTAGGAGAAGACTAGGAGATCTTCCTTGATGTCCTGGCCAACATTCCTTATGTCAGTGAATTTTTTTGAAAGAGCTGCTGAAAGGAAATGGAAATCAATTGGTTTTAAGGCCAGCAAATTCCACGAGCTAACCAGGCAAGGCAAGAGTAGAGAAGAAATGATGGAATATCCAGACAAGAGTAAGGCTTGGGTGACAGTAAGTATTGCCCATGAATACTGGGATAGTGAATTGGAATTTGAGGTTGTACCAGATAAGTTCTTGTGAAGAGGTAATAGTGGATCAATGTACACAGGGCAACTTTATCCCTCTCTTCCTATGGTGCAGTGTATCAAATGTGTACGTAAGTAAATAAGTCTATGGATCAACCATAATAAAAAAGGTCATTACAAAAGTGACATAATAAAATTACAAAATAAAAACATGTATGCCAGCATTTTTAAAACAACTGCATGCATCACTGTCAATTCCCATTATCAAATGTGCAACCAGAAATGGTGACACCAGCATCACTTCAGTGGGTGTAGAATTAGAACTCAGTCACAGTGAAGATGTTTTACAAGTGTTGCAGGTTGGCCCATAGGCTACATTGGTCTAACTCATGGACTATGCTCCGAGCATTCTGATGGAAAATACTCAGTCCCTTGGTGACTGGGGAGGTGGAAGGGTGCTACCATTAGAGTCCTTATCACCTGACAGTGGAAACTATAGTTTGATGGTTAAGGATGGGTTAATAGTGCATTTAAAAAATGCCCCTCCTCCCCAGAATTGTGAGGTACTACAGTGGGAATTAGTGAATTCCAGTGGTAGAATCACAAATTCACTTCAGAAGAACTTGGCTATGTTTCACAGTGGATTCAGGGAGTACTTCAAATGATCCTCAGCTTTCAAGAAAAAATGTGAATTTTTTTAATGTGAACCAAAAATTGGGTTTTGAAATCATGAAAACATGTTCTGCAGAAAAACTGTAATAATTGTGGAATTTTGCCATTTTCCACAAAATTCCAGATCAATTGGTGAAATTCTCTATTTTGTGCAATTTGCTTACTATGGAAAAGACCTATTCCGACTCAGGTCAAATTGGACAGTTCCACCCAACACTTGAAGGGGGTTCTTCTTTGAGCACACATTTTGGTTCAAATGTTTATTTTGTTTTGAAAAAAGAATAATGCCAAACCCTGAACAAACTCAAATATTGTCCTGCATTGTAATGTCTAAGCACCACCACCTCCCTTTCCCAATCCCAAAGTACTCCTTGGTGTCTATGTGGCACTATCTCCTTCCCCCATCACATGCTAAGTTTTTTCATGTGTATACAATATGTGCCACCACTTCTTCTACTTATATAGTGCATAGTAATCCCTGATGTCTAAGAGGCACCCTTTCTCTCTCCTGCCCATGCAAGAAATGTTTGGTCTTTAAGTGGTGCCTCATTCCTCTCCCCCTCCAATACCAAGTAATATTTGCCATAGGGGTTTAAAGTGCATTCAAAAGTCAAATTCAAGTAAATGTTGCCAATGCATTTGTAATATGCATCGTACCAACATATACAAGGAAAAATGTTAATATAAAATTGTATAGGTTTGTTTCTGTTCATTTTAAGGTGAATCAGTGAGAAACATTCAGTCCAAACATTAGATTAGTCACATAGATTAACCTTTCAGAGGCAACATGCTAATACAAAATTGCTAAAGTGCAAAGAGAGATGCCACAGAACTATCCTCCCACACAGTGCTGTTGCTTGGACCCTGTCCTGGTACAGCTTGTTTATAGGGCATGTCAGCAGTGGCTAGTGACCTTCTATAATTAGTACCTGGAGTGCAGTGTCACATGAGACCAATAAATTCAATGCAAGAAATAGTCTGAAACTCAGTGAGTTTATCACTGCATAGCAAAAAGGAAGGTCTGACAGAATTTGGTGCTCGTTCCTGATGACCCAGTGCTTCGACTCCTCATGAG
Source organism: Neoceratodus forsteri (assembly GCA_016271365.2). Classification (NCBI taxonomy): domain Eukaryota; kingdom Metazoa; phylum Chordata; order Ceratodontiformes; family Ceratodontidae; genus Neoceratodus; species Neoceratodus forsteri. The sequence continues at coordinate 565,638,194 of CM057458.1, forward strand.
TCTTCCTCAGGGGTGTGGTCAGGTAAAGGGAAAATATGACTTAAATTGGGTGAAGACAATATTCATGAGCTCATCCATTGCATTGTTACAGCTCTAACATTATTTTTATGTAAACAATTTGAACATTTAAATGAAGTCATCTACAATAACTTCTAAAAAACTCATGTTTCAAAGTGAAAAAGGAGCTTAGCTCAAACAAAGTTAATATACTGTACATCCTAAGTTTAATATTGTATAGCTCACTGTTTTTCTATCCTGCAAATCAAAAATATTTCAGTTCATTTTACTTTGTTTACACTGCAGCAGCTCACCCAGGGAGTGCTAAATGTGTTTTTTCCAAAAATATTTTAAGAAGTTTTAAGAAAGGATAGAAAAGAAGGATCTAAAGGTAAAGTCAAGGTCACTGGATCCCGATTGGTGTAGCAAAGCAACCAATATACTTTTCAAGGCAACCACATTATATTCAAGTCTTTTAGGTATTGATCTTAAGAGAAACAATCAATTACCAGACAAGGTAAGGTCCCAACATGGCAACCACTGGTCCAGAGACTACACTGCTACCAGGTTTCAAAAAATAGGCCTAAAAGGAGAAAGAGAATGACAAGACATTAATGAATAAAATCAATAAGCAATGCAATCTAGTTTTTATGTTTCAAATCCCATCAGTCATTACGTCCCTTTGGTTTAACACAATCAAGTTTGTAAATCAACATACTTTCTGTTTCTAATAATAAACTGGCTCTATCACCCCCATATTTTAGTGAGGGTATCCATTCTATTCCCATAAATGTAATGCCCTCAGGTTTGGAGTGGTGGTATAAGCTGAAGTCTATACCCACTGGGGTGTCCTGCCTGTTGTTGATGATTGAGAGTATATGCTCTTGTATCCATTGTTTCAATGGACAGTCTTGCCCACATATAGTACAACAGGCTATAACTACACCACAATGCATAGATCACATAACTCATGTCAGAAGTTATTAATTGTCTAATCTCTACCTTTGTGTTACATCAATTAGGATGTTGGAAGATCTTACCAGGAACACCATATTTGCAAATATTACATTTTGCACATTTAAAGAGGGACTCTGGCCAAAAGTTCTACATTGCAGAATTAGAATAAGCATACACCCAATAAATCCCATACCAAAAAGTAGGTTTCTACATTACTTCATTTTAAAGTTATGAGCTATTTTGTAACCCTGATTTCACCACCTGTTCAAAAAAGCCAGTTTCAGTGAAGAGCTGCTGCTGATGTCATCCTCTGAACTCACAGTCTAGTTTTCCCTGTCAGTAAGTTTATACAGTACAGTAGAACCTGTTTCTCCAAAGTTTAAAGTGATTTATGGAAGGTTACCATAGCAAATGGGCATAGTAACCTGCAGGAGTTGTGAATCAGTCTCCTACCATTCAAACTGCCAAAAAAGTACTTTTTCCATGAAAAAAATCCTTTTATTTCAGTGCTCCAATTCATTTCCATAGCCCTGTCCATTTTTGTCTCAGTGCTGAAACTCCCAACCTTTACATCTTGCAAGGGAAACAATGTTTTATAGTGATTTAGCAGGTGTTGCAATAGCAAATGAGATTACTAAATTGTAGTAACCTGTATGAGTTGTGATTCAATTTCCTACCATTCAATCTGCCAAAAAGTGTGTTTTTTCCATGAAATAAATGCTTTTATTTCTGTGCTCTGCTTCATTTGCATAACCCATCCCTTTTTTCTCAGTGCTGCAGCCCCCAAACATGACATCATGCAAGGAACATAAAGTTTATGAGCACTGTTTTGAAACAGAGACTTATGTTGGTCAGTCTTGGTATTGCAGACATCTTTGCTACTGACATAGGAGACTACATCTCTCAGTAAAGAACCCTTGTCAGCTAGATACTATATGCACAATGCCTTGTTTCAAAAATAAGCATAAGATAGTTTTTCTTGTTGAAGCCACTACAGAGATATGAGACTGCACCTCACAGTAAAGGAATTGGAAAACAACTTCTTATTGTACCAACAATGCCTTGTTATGTACAGCTACATATTAGGTCCAGTCACCACCACCAAAATAAGGGACTGCATCTCTGAGTAACTGACATTTAAATTACCTTTATAATTTAACCAGAATTCCTTGGTGCTGTATGTAAAACACTGACAGCTCTCTTGCATGGCATCATTCTGGGGGTGTGGCCACACAGAGAAAACCAAACAGCAGGAAGAAACAAAGAGCTGATAAAGACATCCACAAAATTGACTATGACAGATTTTTTTTTACAAATTACAGCTTCAACATCTGAAACATGGCTGGCAATGACATACTATGTGAATAAAGCATTTGGGGAACTTTCATAAATCACTTTAAACTTTGGAGAAACAGGTCCTATAAGCTTGCTGACAGGGAGGACTAGATACTGTGAATTCAGGAGATGACCTCATCAGCAGCTCTTCACCAAAACTAGCTTTTTTGAACAGGCAGTGAATTTAGGGTTGTAAAATGACTTGTAACTTTTAAACATCGTAATTTAGAGAAACTGTAGTTCAGATTTACTGTTTGAATAACAGGCAGATGAACTAATAGGATGTTTTAAAGACACAGGATATAATTCCAATCTGCTACAAGAATGAAAGGCAAAAGCCTTTATGTTAGGCAGAACAGCACTGCTGGCTGACCAACCAACCACATCCCACACACAACTGTGCACTTTTATCATGGAATTTAACTACAAAGTAGACAGGATTGGGAACATAATCCATAAAAATTGTCCAATCCTAAGGTGATGGAGTGGTTAGCCAGGCAGCAGGTGCACATTCTACAGTCTTCTTTAGTAGAGCCAAAAATTTCAAAGACAGGGTAATCCACAATAGACTTACTACACCCATCAGTGACACCAGAACCACATGGCTACCACACAGAGCTAATTGGTTCTTTAAATGTGCAAGATGCAGTATTTGCAAATATGGTGTCCCTGGTAAGATCTTCCAACATCCTAACTGACCTAACACAAAGGTAGAGATTAGACAATTAATAACTAAGTTATGTGATCTATACTTTGTAATGTAGTTGTAACCTGTTGTATGTGAGCAAGACTATTCATCCATTGAAACAATGGATACAAGAGCATATACTCTCAATCATCAACAACAGGCAGGACACCCCGGTGGGTATACACTTCAGCTTATACCACTACTCCAAACCTGAGGGCATTACATTTATGGGAATGGAAGGGATACCCACACTAAAATATGGAGGTGATAGACCCAATTTATTAGCAGAAAAGGAAAGTATGTGGATTTGCAGACTTGATTGTGTTAAACCAAGGGGACTGAATGACAGATAGGATTTGAAACCCTTCTTTAAACATAAAAATTAGATTGTATTGCTTACAGATTTTATTCATTAATGTCTTATCACACTATTTCTCCTTTTAGGCCTATTTTTTGAAACCTGGTAGCAGTGTAGCCTCTGGACCAGTGGTTGCCATGTTGGGACCTTACCTAGTCTGGTAATTGATTGTTTCTCTTAAGAGCAATACTTAAAAGACTTGAATATACTTTGGTTGCCTTGAAAAGTATATTGGTTGCCTTGCTACACCAATTGAGATCCAATGACCTTGATTTTACCTTTAGATCCTTCTTTTCTATCCTTTCTTAAAACTTCATAAAATATTTTTGGAAAAAAAAACATTTAGCATTCCCTGAGTGAGCTGCTGCAGTATAAACAAAGTAAAATAAGCTGAAATGTTTTTGATTTACAGGATAGAAAAACTGTGAGCTAGACAATGTTAAACATAGGACGTAGATTAACTTTGTTTGAACTAAGCTCTTTTTTTACTTTGAAACCTAAAGAGTTTTTTAGAAGTCATTCTAAATGACTTCATTTAAATGTTTAAATTGTTTACATAAAAATAATGTTGGAGCTATAACAATGTAATGGATGAACTCATGAATATTAATGAGTTCACCGAATTTAAGTAATACTTGCCCCTTACCTGACCACTCCCATGAGGAACACTCATGAGGAGTCAAAGCACTGGGAGGTCAGTAGGCAGCACTGAATTCTGTAAGACCTTCCTTTTAGTTACACAGTAATAAACTCACTGAATTTCAGACTATTTCTTGCGTTGAATTTATTAGTCTCCTGTGACACTGCACTCCAGGTACTGTTCTACATTTTCGACTTGTATCCTCTTGCAGTGAGCACCGGTCCAAGTTTGTGCTAATCACAGCTCACCTCATTGGATGCCTCCTATAAATAGGCCGATATCAAATTTCATTCATTCTCTTCAGATTGAATACCACATTTGGATTGCCTAAAACACTGTAGGAGCTGAGAATGCATGCTTCCAGTGTTGGCTATTTACTGCCAATGTCAATGGGGGCTCATTAAAGTGGAAAACCACAGAAAACATTAAATACAAATTCTAACATACATCATGTGCAAATCTCTCTACACACATACATATTGTTACAATTAGTCATAAATCATATGACTGTAAGACTCAGACTGTAATAACTAACCTTTAGTTATTGAATGTAAATATAGCCTAAAGGTCTCAAGCAAAATCTTCAGCATGCTATTAAACTGACAGAGCTGGTACAGGGTGAATAAAATGTCAAGATTGTTACTCACATAATAAGACAAAAATGTCCTAATAGTTCCACAAATAAATAAAGGCTCAAATAGGTTCAACAGAATCAGTGTGCTTAGTAGATAGGACTTGATAGTTGAAGTTTCAAGCCATCACCATTGGATTCAGTCTCAGCATCCCACTGTTGCATAGTTGATTTTACCATTTAAATTTTTCTAATATGCTCTTCATTCAGAAGCCAGAAGATTGTCTCACAGCAAAATATAAAAGGAGGAATCAGAGAATGAAAAAACATGAATAGTCATAAATCATTTTTTTTAAAAAAACTCTTTTTATCCATCCCCACCTTTCCAGGCTCCGTATCATCGGGAGCACCAATGGAGTCTGCCGCCACTTCTGCCACCTTACTCGAGTCCTCCAGATCACCCTGTGGAGCCATGCCCCCCCCCACCAGGTGGGGACAAGGTGGGGCAGGTTACACCCCAAACAATTCTAGTTTCATTGGGAACCAGATGGCCAGGCAGGTGTGAGCAATTAGGGGTCTGCTCTGGTGCTCCATCTTCCTGGAGCCTGGAGAGCCTTTTCCCTTGTTCTGGGGGAGTGCAATGTAATCAGATGTTATGGCATCATCACTGACATCACCACTTCCCATCCCCTTGGAGTAAGCTCTGAGATTGCTATGTCTCTGACTGCTACCAGAGGCCAGTCAAGCACTGAGCGCAGACCCCCCTCCCTTGAGAGGAGAGCTATCCTCCAGATGCTCAATCCTCTCCCTCCCCTGTCAACCCCCAATGGCCTGGGCTCATTCCTGAACCAGGGTCACCAGTCTGGCATGAGGTGTGGCATCCAGCGCCTCAATCCTCAGAGCCACTGGGCCAGCAATAGTCATAAATTATATGGTGTGTTCCAATCAGATCTTGACAATATTTCTGGTACCAAAACTACAGTAACTGTTGAATTACCAATACAACTAGAACAGTATAATGTATATAAAATACATATCAGTTCAAGTGTATTGCAATAAACCGATTCCAAGGAGTGGAAGTTGTTCTGTTTTAAGGCTTAAATGAAGGATAAAGAGGGAATTAGAAACCTTACTCATTTACTGAACAGTACTTTTGAAATGTATTTTAGGGACCAATAATCACTACATTTTTTCACATATTTATCCCATATCAGATTCTTACATCTGCAACATTAAAGAAAAGGCTTCATATCAAACTCAGCATTAATTCCATCAGGTTTTAGAAACTGAAATTTAAATATTCAGAATGTCTCTTTTTGTAACAGATATCTAAGATAATCCCTCCCCCTCCATGATATCTTCAAATGTTCCAAAGGCTAAAAACCTGCAGTAACATGGACGAAAATTGTGATTGGTTCTTCAGTGTATGCACAAGGGTGAATTTTCCTTTTCTCTTCCATACATGCCAAGTAACCCCTGGTGTCCAACTGGAACCCCTCCCTCTCACTGTCTCATGTTAAATAATTGCTGATGTCTAAGTGGCACCCCATCCCTTTCACCATCCCATACCATTTAACCCCTTGGGGCTGTTTCTGCAAGCAACTGTGGCTGCTGCAAGGGATTTCTGGCAGGGTGTTTGATGCACATGCCAACTTGCACCAAACAGGGAAATTTGCTATTCTGGAAGCCGGCTGCCACACGTTCCCAACACAGCAAACTTAGTCCAGCTCTCCCTGGTCTAACTTTGCATCCATGGGAGTACACTTTGTATAGGGCTTGAGCCAAACCTTTAGCACATGCTGCCATAAAGTGGGAAAACTGTTGTAACTGCTCCAGCCCTTCTGGATTCAGACTGAGTTCCATCCAAGGGCTTTGGCACAGCTGCAACAAACTTTGCGGTGGATGCAGGGCTTGGCATAAGCCCTGCGCCCACCTTCCAGAATTGGCGCCTGTGTCTACTTGCACCACCTCCCTCTCCATATACTGTACCATTGCTGCAGCAACGGAACAACTGCGAAGACTATTGCAGCGACAGAATTACCTGTTCGCTGTAATGGTCCACTGTTGTTCTGACACTGCTGTCTATGGGGTGTTCACCCGCTCCCCGAAACAACTCTGACTCAGAGTTGGTAATCAATAGTGCTAAGGGTGCGGGGATAAAAGCCCCCTTTGAAAAACACTTGGTTCTCCTGATGGTAAAATACTGGCTGTCAGCATTGTGCCATTGCTGAAATGCTCATCGACAGAATTTCTGCCAATGTGACTTGGTAGAACCCTCCTTCTCTGTCCCAGGACAGAGCGACTAGAATACAGAAACTGCAGTCACTAGACAGATTAAAACATTCACCAGTAAACTGAGTAAGTAGGTCTAGTGCAGCATGCCTAAGAACCTACAAGGGGCACTAGAATACTGGACTTAGTCTTCACAACTAAATCATATGAGCATACGAAAATTGCCAGCAGCAAAAGACCACCATGGTCTATCTAAGCTGCTCGAGAATGCAGCTAGCTCCCTATTCAGCAACTGCCCCTTCCCTAAACTCCCTTTACCTTCCCCTTTGCCCTGTCCCACCCCTTCTTGAAGCATTCCACTGTGGTACATATCACCACTTCAGCTGGTAGTGCATTCCATTTTGCCACCATCTTCTCCATAAAGAAATGCCCCTCAACTCCCTCCTGAATCTACCCCCCTCCAATATTATGTCATGGCTCCTAGTGTCTCTCCCCACTCTCCTCCAGAATCAACTCTCTGTGTCCATTTTGATTATCCCTTTCATGTATTTGAAGGTCTTAATCGTATCCCCCCGTCCCTCCTCTCCTCCAGTGTGTACATGTTTAACTCTCTTAGTCTGACCTCATATGGCAGTTCCTCCAGGCCCTGAATCATCTTCATTGCCCCATGCTGCAATCCCTCCAGCAGCCTAATGTCCCTTTGTAGGTACAGGTGCCAGTACTGCACACACTATTCCAGGTGGGGTCTAACCAATGATCTGTACAACAGTAGAATAACCTCCTTTCTTCTCGAGGTAATTCCCCTTGCAATGCACCCCAGCATTTTGTTGTCCATTGTTGCTGCCTTTCTGCATTGTAAGGAACTGATCATTGCTCCTGTGATGAGCTCCCCCTAATCCTTCTTCTTTTCTATTACCTCCGTCTGCACTCCCCGCAGATGGTAGCTTCTCCTTGGATGTTTTTGTACTGAAGTGCAGCACCTTGCATTTTTTTCATTGAACTACAGCTGCCATCTGTCAGACCATGCCTACAGCCTTGCCAGATCCTCCTTTAGCCCCCACCACCCTCCCCCCGGTTGTCCATCACCGCTCCCATCTTGGTGTCATCTGCAAATACTGATTTTGCTGCTGATGCCCTCCGAGATGTCTGCAATAAATATGCCAAACAGAACTGGGCCCAACACCGAACCCAGTGGAACATCACTTGTAACAGGCTTAGGAGATGAGTATTCTCCACCTACCACCACCCTCTGATGCCTATCTTCTAGCCAATGCTCCACTAACCCCACCAGTTTTGCCCCCACCCATGTGCCCTATAGCTTGATTCCAAGTCTCCCATGTGGTACTGAATCAAAGGCCTTACTGAAGTCTGGGTACAGGACATCCACCACATGGCCCCTGTCAATTTGCCTAGTCATCCAGTCATAGTATTCTCCCAGGTTGGTCTGGCATGACCTGCCCTTAACGAAGCCATGCTGCCTTCTGTTCCACACCCCGTTAACCTCCAGTAGTGCCACTAGCCTATCCTTTAGGATGGTCTCCATTAGCTTCCCCACTATAGACATTAAACTTACTAGCCTATAGTTCCCTGGTTCATCCTTGAGTCCACACTTGTGGAGGGGAACCATGTGAGCCAGTCTCCAGTCCTGCAGTATGCATCCTGTGTCTAGAGATGAAGTAAATAAGTCTGCCATAGGTCCTGCCAGGGCCTCTACCAGCTCCTTCAACACTCTCAGGTGTACTCCATCCAGTCCCAGAACCTTGTCTACCCTCAATGCCCTTAACCCCTCCAGCACCCTTCCTACTGTGATTTCTCCATCCGCCACCCCCTCATCTGTTTCTATCTTCCCTCCTACTATGGGCAGTGCCCCTTCCTTTTCTTTCATAAAGACTGAACTGAAGTAGTCATTGAGCACTTCTGCCTTTTCACCCCTTCTTCTACCCATCCCCACTCCTTATTAATTCTTACAATTTGGTCCTTACAGCTTCATTTCTGATGTACCTAAAGAAGTCTTTCTCCCCTTTTTTTATGCCATGCGCCAGCCTGAATTCTCTTGCTGCCTTGGCTGCTCTTAACCCCCTCGTCACTTTCTTCGCTTCTTTCAGGCATTCCTCCTTCCTATCATTTTCCCTCCCTGATTTTCTGTATTTCCTATAAGCTGCCCTTTTCTTCCTCACCCTGTCTAGCACCCGTTTACCTATCCAGCTGGGTTTCTTCCCCCTAGCCTTCTTAGTCTAGGCCCTTCTGCAAGTTTCTGTTGCCTCCACTATCCCCTGTCTTATCAGTTCCCACCTTTGCTGTGTGACCATACCCAGTTTACTTTTGCACAAAAACCCCTGTACCACTTCCCTCATCATCTTAAGGTTGGCATTCCTGAAATCCAGCACCCTTGTGCCAGAAGCCATCCTCTCTTTAGCCATCTGTAACCAGAACCATACTGTCCAGTAGCCACTCGCTAACAGATTCTCATACCAGCAGCACAATCTTTAGTGCCCGTGACCACAATACAATCTTACTTAAAATCCAAAAAGAATACAACATAGATAGTGGTACAACAGAAATCTATCAATATACTAAAGCAAACATTTCTGGCATAAAAAAGGCTATTAGGAATATGGACTAGGACATAACATTTAAAAATAAACCAGTAAATGAAATGTGGGTAATTTTCAGACATTGCAATTAATGTCTGCAACCAATTCATATGAAAAATCAGGAAATATAATAGAAATGGAGTAAGACCGAAGTGGCTAATATATAAAATTAAGAAATTACTAAACAAAAAAAGTAAAGTATTCAATATATTCTGTACAAAACCTCACAGATCCACGTTCTTATTGCACTAACATAACAGAAAGTAGTATCAAAATACAGAAATGTAAAACTAACATCACCAGGGTAAGACAATATCTTGCCATTTACGCTAAAAGCACTTGTACACATCACAAAACCATTACAAATCATTTTTCATGATTTTTACCCCCAATTTATCTCTTTGGTCATAGCAATGTACCAGAGTCCACAGACAATGGTCAGTGTGAATGGTTCATTCTCACCCAGATTTGAACTCTATCTGGAACACAACAGGGATGTCCAATGTCTCCCTTATAATTTGTAATATCATTGTGACCCTTAGCTCAGGCCATTTGACAACACCAAGATATCATGGATGTTTCACATCATGATGAGCAACATAAGTTAGATTTCTATGCTGACAATTGTATTATTAATTTGTTTTCCACCCACCTCACTATCTCAAGCAGCCCATTCACAACTATGGTAAGATAATGGATACAGACTTAATATAGACAAGATGACTGGCCTTCATATACAGTATACAGTATTAACATCCCCTAAAATTCAAGATTATCAATTTACAGTAAATAGTACCAGGCCAGGTAACACTTTAAGTTTCCTTAAACTTGTTAAGTTAGTGTAATTACAAGGCTTTGTATTGTACTTTACATAAAAACATAGAAGTTGACGGCAGATAAGGACTGCAAGGCCCATCCAATCTGCTTATTTTTTCTACCTTATGAATGTGCCACAGGTTTTCACTCTGTCAATGGCCTATATATTCATACTCATCAGTATGGATCCCTTATGCCTATCCCATGTCTGTTTGAAGCCCTGCACTGTATTCAAATCCACCACTTCCTGAGGTAGGCCATTCCATGTATCCACCACCCTTTCTGTGAAAAAGAATTTTCTCATGTTACCCTTTAATTAGCCTTCCTCTAATCTCATGCTGTGTCCTCTTATCTTGCTATTTTTATGTTGCTTGCACGCATGTGCAAGAAACATAGTGCCATCATCCGAGTTTTCAGAGGTGTGGCACCCCATCCTCTAATTCAGTCAGCGAGTTTGCAGGCGCGGCCGCAGCTCTCCAATGACTGCTGCAGCTGTCTATGGCAGCAGTCCAAAATGCAGTGGCATACAGTTGAGAAGGAGAGCTCCACTTCAGTGAGCAGAGCTCCCCCCCCACACACACACACGCAAGCATGCATATTGCGTGCTGAAATGCTCCATCCCCCCCCCACGCACACACTGTATGGCTGACGGAGGTGCCCAATCCCACATCGGCCCCACGCCCCCCCCAAAAGCTGTCCAGGTGCCATGCTGGGAGCCAACCCCAGCGTGGCAATAAATGTTATAGCCAATGGGGGGTGCCCAGTCCTCTGTTGGCTCCACGGCTGCATGCCCCCCCAAAACCTTTCCACGTGCCACGCTGGGAGCCCACCCCAGCATGGCAAATCTTGTTATAGCTGACGGGGTGCCCAATCCCCTGTCAGCTCCAGCCAACACAAACAGCCTTTCCAGCTGCCATGCTGGGAGCCCACCCCAGCGTGGCAAACGTCCCATGTCATCTGAATTAAAAAAAAAAACTGTAACCAAGAAAACGTTCCCTCGCCGTCTCCCTTCTCCCCCCAAAACCTGCACCCACCCACTGCGCACTCTGCCTCCCCACACCCCCCCTCATTCCATACTTACCTCTGGAGCTCAGCGGAACGATCATCGGTGGACCGGGAACACGTCTGCACTCTTCAAAGCCGACCACAAACTGAGGAGATGCCGGTAAGCTGTATAATGGAATAAATAGGGTTTTTTCAACTTTGTTGCATATCTCAGGCATTTTTGGGAATTTTGGGCCCAAATTTTCAACATGGGGTTTTTGGGACCCCTCCTCATGAATTCTTGCACTGTCATGGCGTTAATCGGGCCCGAAGGGTGATTTCACTGTCACTGTGCGAAATCACCTTTTGGGACTGATTAATGAAATGACAGTGCCATTGTTCATAAGGTGGGCTCTCAAAAAGCCTATGTTGAAAATTTGGTGAAAAAATTCCTAAAAATGACTGTTTTAACGAGAGTGTGCGTTGTGCAGTTCCTACGCACACTCGTAAGTTTGCGAATTTTCAATATTTTCACTCCAGATTTTCAACATTGCCATTTTACCACATCTCCTTATGAGTAGTTCAGCTGTCATTTTTCACATCCTGCCCAAAACGTGTTTCCGCACATGTAGCGCACAATGGCGCAGTCGGTGTGCGAAATCAATGTATGGGACACATTAAGAAAATCACAGTGCCACTGTTCATGAGCAGAGGTCTTAAAATGGCTATGTTGAAAATTTGGTGAAAAAACCTAAAAATGACTTTATGACGTGCATTGCGACAGTTCCTACGCACGCGTAAGTTTGTGAATTTTCAATATTTTCACTCCAGATTTTCAACACTGACATTTTACCACACCTCCTTATGAGTAGTACAGCTGTCATTTTCACTTCTTGACTAAAATGTGTTTCCTCTCATGTAGCGCACAATGGCGCATGCAGTTGGAGAGCAAATCAATGTATGGGACACATTAAGAAAATCACAGTGACACTGTTCATGAGCAGAGGTCTTAAAATGGCTATCTTGAAAATTTGGTGAAAAAATTCCTAAAAATGACTGTTTTACGAGTGTGCGGCAGTTCCTATGCACGCTCGTAAGTTAGCAAATTTTCAATATTTGCACTCCAGTGACTTCCAAATACCTAAATAGCACATACAAGCAAGCAAGCAACATTCGGCATTGACAAATGCTTGTTCTTATATTGAAACATGTTAGACTCTTTCACCTTGTTATTTATTTATTTATTTACGAGTTTTACCAGGAAGGCATACTGAGCAGTGATGCTCAATTCCAGATGCGACCTGGGGGCCGAGACCCAATACATAGCATGATATTTAAAACATAGACATTCAAATAGTGTAATGAAATAGCTTACTGCCCAGCATACTATTGGCAGAAAGCTACAGACAGGCAGACAGATACATACAGTGGGATGATTGAATGCATGATACAATTAGAAATGTGACTAGGCTTCAGGAACATAGTAGTAAATTGTTAGTTAAAACAGGAACTGCTGGAGGAGAAATGTGTACTAGTAGTAGGTTGCGATGGTTGGGATTTGGTGCGTGTCTTATGGGGGCTGGTAGGGCATTCCAAATCTGTGGGATTCGGTAGTTAAAAGCAGCCTGACCTTTGGTTGTGCACATAAATGGGACGTGGAGTAGCCTGGGGTCAGTGCTTCTGAGGAAGTAAGCAGGTGGAGATTGTTGGGAGAGGGTAGAGGCCAGGTAAGGGGGTAGGGAGAGGGACCAAAATTTGGCCATGAACCTAGCACAGTGGATTAGTCTATGATCATGGAGGGACAGCAGGGTTAGGGAGCTATATAAGGTGCAGTGTTGGGTGGATTGTAGGCAGTCGAGGATGAAGCGACAGAATGAGTGGACCAGAGTGTCGAGGCTGGCCAAGGATGCTGGGGTGATAGTGTACACTATGTCGCCATAGTCGAGTACAGGTAGTATCATTTTTTGGACAATGGCGTGCCTTGTGGGCGAGGGAGGCAGCTTTTTGTTTCTGTGTAGTGCGCCAAGTTTGCAGAGCAGCCTCTTATGTAAAGAGTCAATGTGAGTGGTAAAATCCAGGTGCTGGTCTAGCCAGACGCCTCGATATCTGAAGCTGGTGCATTGCTCCAGAAAAGTCCTGTCCAAGGTTTTTGAAAGGGTGGCAGGGAGCTTCGTAGGAGAGTCTTTGTTGGGAGCTGAAAGTCAGTGACATAGTTTTTTGGGGTTTAGAAATAACTGGTTCGACCTGAACCATTCCTGAATGGCGTAGAAATCCTCCCGTAGGAGAGTTGCCACACTGCCTGTTGTGGGACCAGAGGCATACAGGACTGTGTTGTCACATACATCTGGATGAATGAGTGGCGGCATGCTGATGGGAGGTCGTCTACAAAAATGGAGAAGAGTAATGGTCCCAGGACTGGACCTTGGGGGATACCGGCAGTAACGGGCAGGAGGTTTGAGGTGTGTGAGGCAATTTTGACTGTTTGTTGTCTGCCCACTAGGTAGTCATGGAACCATGCAGTGACTGGTTTGGAGAGCCCTACTTCAGTAAGTTTGGAGAGGAGCAGGGAGTGGGAGATGGTATTGAAGGCCTTGGCTAGGTCAATAAAGATGGCAGAGGTGATATGTCTGTTGTCTATACCGATGAGTATGTCGCCAGTGACTCACAGAAGGGAGGCGATGGTTGAGTGAGATTTGTGGAAGCCCGATTGGAAGGGACTGAAGAAAGAGGATGCGTCCAGATGGGGAGTGAGTTGGGTGAGGATAAGTCATTCCTGTAATTTGGCCAGGATAGGGAGTAGGGAGATGGGTCAATGGTTGCCTGGGGAGGAGGGGTCACCCCCTTTAGGCAGGGATATAACGGTGACCTTTTTCCAGTCTGTGGGTAATTTGCCCAGAGAGAAAGAGAGGTTGAAAAGGGCAGCAAGAGGGGCGGCAATGGCTGGGGCAGATAGGAAAAGTATCTTAGCATCCAGGGACGTAGGGCATTTACCTTTGTTGGGGTTCAGGGCACGTAGGGAACCAAAGACTTCGGCTTGGGACACAGGGTGGAAACAGAACTGTAGGACTGGAAGGGCTATTTGGTGAGGGCCGGTTTGTTGTGGGGGACCGGGGCGTGTGGGAGGGAAGATAGGAGCTTGTCGGCACAGCTGGAGAAATGGGTATTGAAGGCTTCAGCTACAGTGCTGGGGTCAGAGATGAGGGTGCCCTGAGCTGATAGTGTCGAGGGTGGGGGTTGAGTGTGGGGGGAGAGCAGGGATTTGAGTGATTTCCGGAAGTCTATTGGGTGGTTAATGTTTGTTCTAAAAGCTGATAGAAAATAATTACTTTTAGCCTGGTGGATGATGTTTGTGCATGAGTTGCGAAGGGCTCTGTAGGTAATGAGGGAAGCCTGGGTGCCCAGATTCTTGTGGGCTTTCCAGGCCTGGTCCCTGGAGTGGCATTTCCTGATTATATCAGCAGTGATCCGAGGAAGGTGGTCCCCTCTGACTCTTTTTGTGGTTAGGGGGGCGTGTTTGTCCCATACTTTAAGGAATCTGGTTTTGAACACATCAAGGGCTGTATCAATGGATGATGCCTCTGGGATAAAGGACCAGTTTATACATCCCAGGTCCGACAGGAGTGATGCTAGGTCCAGGGAGTTATATGACCTGGTGCGCAGTGTCTTGGGGGGACAGTGGGCCTATGCACCTTCCTGATCAGGAAGATCATGTGGTGATCACTTAGGGATTCAGGGAGCAGGCCTGCGCATAGAATCCTGTGTGGGTGGGAGGTGAGAGCTCAGTCCAGTAGTGAGTGGTTTTGTGTCTTGTGATTGAGCCTGGTGGGGTCAGCAATGAGTTGAGTGAGGTTCAGGGCCTTGATTTTGGTCTTAAGGTGAGCTTTATTGTTGGCTAACTAGTTGGTGTTAAAGTCACCGGTAGCGTGAAACTCGACCCAGCTCCTAGGGACTGTAAGGTGAGCAGGTGGGTAGTGATGTCCTCAGGGGGTGTACAGGGGGGCAGTAGGTGCCTGCCACAAATACAGGGCTGGAGCATGGGAGTGAGAGTTTAATTAGGATCGAGTCGATGTGGGCTGGGGGTGATGGAATATCCACTATTGTGAACTGCTAGCTATTGGCAATATACATGGCAGTACCTCTGCCTCTCTTTTTGCCTGGACGGTCATATCCGATGATGGTGTATCCTGGTATGGATACTTCTGCATCAGTATGTTGGGGTTTTAACCAGGTTTCAGAAATGGCCAGGATATCAGGGTGCTGTGTTAGGGCAATTGGTTGCAGCAAAGAGATTTTAGATAATAAGCTGAAGGTGTTAAGGTGCAGGATCCTGAGTCCTTTGGAGAAACAGAATATGGTGTGGGTATTTGTGGTGTTGGGACCAGGGTTTGCCTCTATGTGCCCAGACAGGAGCAGAAGCAGAGAGATGAGAAGTTTTATTTTTGACCAGGAGGGGTTTGGGCAGGAGGTAGGGGTATGGGCAGTAGTAGTACTTGGTGAGTAGCGATGGGCTGGGGTGTGTAGAACTGAGAGCCCCGGGTGAAAGGAAGGTGGTAGGATAGTGGCGTCAATGTGCCAATAATGGATGTGAGCCAAGTCTTGAGCAGGCATGTGGGGTGAGGCAGCATAGCAGGCTGTGGGGTAAGTCGGGGGGCAGGCGCGGTGAGGGTTCACTGGTTGGGAGGTCAGCTGGGGGCAGGGATGTTTGTGTGGCCAGTGAGAGGAGAAGCAGGAATGTAGGAGGCAGCATCTTGGCCATAATGAGTGTGGAGAGCGAAGAACAGGTGGGGCGACCTCTGGTGGTGGCAGCTGATAAGCTGCAAATGGGAAAATAGGCTGATAGGTTTTTGAGAGTCATGTGACTCAGCCTATTACAGGAGGAGTTCACCAAGGGCAGTGGTGGGGAGCTGGTGCGCAGTGCCAGCAGGGCCAGAAGCACAGAGGCACAGGGAAGCACTGTGCAGGCTTTTGTGGCAAGCTTTGTCCATTTGAAAATGGTGCCAGAACCGTGCTCTGCTTCTTTGCTTGGTAGGGAGATCAGTCACACCTGGGTGCTTTGGGGGGTGGGGGTCCTCAGTCGGATGCTGGCAGGGGATGGATGGACTTCAGTTCAGGGAGCCCTCATGACCCATTCCTGGTTTCTGCAGAGAGAAGAGAGGAATTTAAACACAATGCAGTGGGAGTAGTAACGCTGGCAGGTGACTTAGCAGTTTAATGGACCATCACGGCAGCCCAGCATAATCTTTGCTGGAAGAGTGTCCTATTCCCAGCAGTATTGGGGGATTACAATTAGATTGTAAAATGTGGACAATAGTGCCGATGACTCTAGAGGGCTGTGGGGGCTGGGGGCATTGTTAGGCGCGTGGTCTTTACAGAATGTGTACCTTCCTTATGGCAGTGAATTTTAAATGCAGAGCTTCTATCTCCTTGCAGCACTTCTACCCAGTATAAGTAAGAAATGCAGAGTTTTTAAAAGCAGAGCTTGTAACTCCTTGAAGCACTTCTACCCAGTATAAGTAAGCAAAGCAGAGTTTTTAAATGTAGAGCTTATGTCTCCTTAAATCACTTCTACCCAGTATAAGTAAGCAAATGCAGAGTTTTTAAATGCAGAGCTTATATCTCCTTAAAGCACTTCTACCCAGTATGAGTAAGTAAATGCAGAGCTTTTAAATACAAATGCAGAGCTTGTACACAATTCGGAGTAAGCAAGCCTTCCTTAAAGGAAATTTTTTTATATATATATAACTGCGAGCAGAGCTGAATGAATGAATCTAGAGTGCTGTAGGGGCTTGGGGCGCTGCTAGGCACGTGGTCTTAATAGAATGCATACCTTGCTTATGGCAGTTAAATTTAAATTTAAATGCAGATCTTGTGTCACCTTAAAGCATTTCTACCCCGTAAAGTAAGCAATGCAGAGCTTTTAACACTAAAGCAGGGCTTGAACACAATTCGGACTAAACGTACCTTCCTTAAGGGACATTTTTCTTTTAAATTAACTGCAAATGGAGCCGAGCAGTGCTTATAAACTAACAGGAGTGCTCTGAGCAGACAAAGTAAGGCAGGACTTTTCAAGCAGGCAAAATAAGGCAGGTGATTTAAAGCAGGCAATATGAATCAGGTCTTTTTACAGCTGACAAATAATACAAGACTTTTGAGGCTAATTAAAGTCCCTGGGGACAACACAGAAATTGAGCTGCTTGTTGCTGGATCTTAAAGCACCCTTAGGTAGGTGCAGCATCTGTACTGCCCAACATGAAATTTTTACAATTAAAACACTATCAGCGGACATCTGCCAACAGAAACAGAAGCACAGAGGCACTGGGAAGCACTGTGCAGGCTTTTGTGGCAAGCTTTGTCCATTTGAAAAAAGCGCCAAAACCATGCTCTGCTTCCTTGCTTGGTAGGGAGGTCGGTCGTGCCTGGGTGCTTCGGGGGGGTGGAGGTCCTCGGTCGGATGCTGGCAGGGGAGGGCTGGGCTTCAGTTCAGGGAGCCCTCATGACCCGTTTCTGGGTGTTTCTGGGGGTGGGGGTCCTCGGTCGGATGCTGGCAGGGGAGGGCTGGGCTTCAGTTCAGGGAGCCCTCATGACCCATTGTTAATGCCCTTAAGATGTTTGAATGTTTTGATCATATCACCTCTGTCCCTCCTTTGCACTAGGGTGTACATATTGAGCTCCATTAATCTGTCCTTGTATGTTTTCTGATGCGGTCCCTGCACCATTTTGATTGCCTTTCTCTGGACTGCCTCCATTTTGTTAATGTCCTTGTGCAGGTGCGGCCTCCAGTACTGCATGCAGTAATCCAGATTGGGCCTAACCAGTGTCTTGTAAATAGGGATTATTACCTCCCCCTTACGACTTGCAATACCCCTACTAAAACACCCCAACATCCCTGTAGCCTAACCTACTACTTTAGTGGTCTGCTTGGATGATTTAAGGTCATCTGTGATGATGATGATGATGATGATGATGATGATGATGATGATGATGATGATGATGCCAAAGTCTCTTTCTTCCCATGTGATTAACAGCAGCTCCTCTCCCAACCTATAGGTGCTTCAGTGTTTCTTTTCCCTATGTGTATGATCTTGCACTTCTTTGCATTAATCCCCAGTTGCCACTCTTCTGATCATTTTGCCAGTTTATACAAATCTCTTCTCTTTCTGCCCACCCTTTCTGGATTATCTACTGTGTTGCAGATTTTGTGCCATCTGCAAACAGACAAACCCTACCCTCCAATCCATCTGCAATGTCACTGATGAAGATATTGAAGAGGACTGGTCCCAGGACTGATCCCTGAGGTACACCACTTGTGACTTGCATCTCTTCTGATTGTATATCATTTAACACCACTCTCTGTTTTCTGCCTGCCAACCAGTTTTCCAACCAGTTGGCCAACTTCTCACCCACCCTGAGCCTACCTAGCTTATTAATCAATCTTCTATGTGGACCAGTATCGAAAGCTGTGCTGAAGTCAGGGTAGGTAACATAAACTGCACCCCCTTGGTCCACCACTCTTGTTACCCAGTCAAAGAAATCATTGAGATTAGTTTGACAGGACCATCCTGTTGTAAACTCATGCTGTATTGGATCCTGTGCTCCTATGGATTCTAGGTGTTGCACTATCCTTTTCTTAAGGTGCACCTCCTTAATCTTGCCTACTACTGAGGTAAGACTGACTGCTCTGTAATTCCCTGCCTCCTCCCTGCTACCACTCTTGTGGAACAGGATCACATGAGCCCTTCTCCAGTCTTCTGGGATCTCTCCTGTGCTCAGAGACTCACTAAACAGTTCTGATAATGGATCTGCTAGTTCCACCCTTAGCTCCTTTAGTACTCAGGGATGTATGCCATCCAGTCCCATTGCCTTGTCCACCCTGAGCTTAGCGAGCTCTTGTAGGACCCTTTCTTTTGTGAAGGGACTAGTGCACACCTCCCTTCCCCTGTGTCCAGTGTGCTGAGCTGTGGGTCCTGCCCTGTCTTTTTCTCAGTAAATACTCAGCAGAAGTATCTATTTAGGACAGATGCTTTTCCTTGGTCATCCTCCACATACTTCCCCTTATCCCCTTTGATCTTAGGAATACCCCCTCTGGACTTTTTCCTTTCACTAAAGTATCTAGAGAAAATCTTGTCCCCTTCTTTAACTGTTTATGCTAGTGTTTCCTCGGTTTGGGCCTTTGCCTGCCTTACTGCCTTCTCTGCTTCCCTTAGGGAAGTTTGGTATGCCTCCCTATCTTCATCCCGCTGCATTCCCTTATATTTTCTGTAGGCCAGCCTTTTGACTCTGACCTTTTCTGCTACTGTTTTTTGAGAACCTAAGTGGTTTCCTCCTTCTTTTGCTCTTGCTTTTCTCTCTAACACAATTGGATGTTACTTCAAGTATTGTATTCTTAATGCTTGCCCACTTTGCCTGTATCCCCTCACCTGTATTTCATCTTGCCACAGCCAATTTAACTCTGTTGGCCATCTTATCAAAGTTAGCTCCTCTGAAGTCCCATATTTTTGCCTTGGAATGGGATGATTTAGTTCTAGTGGCCAAATTGAACCATACCATGTGATGGTCACTCGGATCTTCTACCTGGAGATCTGTGATCCTTTCCCCGTTAGTCAGTACTGGATCTGGGATAGCCCTGTCTCTTGTTAGTTATTGTACCAGTTGTTTGAGGCCCTCCCCCAGCAGGGAATCCACCGTGTGTCTAGTTCTGGTGGATGTTCCTGCTGGTATTGACCAATCTGTAACAGGCATGTCAAAGTCTCCCATTATCAGGATCTTCCCTTTAGCTGTCATGTTTTGTATATCTTCTAACAGTAACATGTCTATGTCCCCCCTGAACTGAACTGTGTACAGATTACCCTTACTGGGTTCTGGAAAAGGAGGTCAGGAAGTACAGAGAGAGCAGGAATAGGGAATATGGGCAGTGATGCAATGCAGTGGTTGTGTTGCTGCAGATTTCAGGGAGACCTTTTGGAGACTGCAGTGCTGCCCCATCTACATGCACCTTGCTGAGCTGATGGGGAAGGTCTCTACACTCAAGGCTGCATTGGCTGCAAGTCTGGAGGAGGTCTCTAGACTTAGGGATGCATTGACTAGGAGTCAGGTGACCTGTTGTAACAGCATTAGATAGGCTGTTCCACCAAGAGAATGGGGACAGCTTATTATTTTTGCTGTACACATTTAGTAGTTAAGGACGCAGGTTCAAAACCCAGAATACATAGGAGCTGCCAGAGGTATGTGGAGCAGTCCCTACAGTAATAAAAAGACTAGACATAGCTTCCATAATTGTAATATAATAAAATCAGTAGTTTAAAATGAGTTTGAGTATAAAATGTGCTGTGAGCACATTATTAATTGTGACAGTAAGATGAAGTGCAGGGGGGAAGAGGAAAGGACTCCTGGCTTACTGTTTCTCACACACACATGCTGTTTTTCACACATAAATGTAGTAATAGGCATTGTTTTTGTAAAAAATTACAGTATTTTATTGGTAAAATAGAGAATTGTTATGCCGACGGTCAGTGGGCTAGTAAAAGGATCGCCCTGGATAGTGACATCAGTGTTGGACAGCCAATGTACATGTGGACTGCCTGAGTTGCCTGTGGTGATCTTCTAAGTAGTTATTTTATTTGGTAGGCAATCATTCCTGTAAACAGAAAGGCTTGCTCCTCTGAAGTAAATAGTGCATGCAGAGTGGCAGCTGTGGGCGCACCTGGTGCCAAAAACTGAGTGAGAGTGGAGAGTGAGAGACCGAGCTTCTGTCCCACAGCAGAGTGCAGTGCACTCTAGTAAGGAAACCTTGGCTTGCCTCGGGCAGCTGCCTCACTCTGCAGAAGTACAGAGAGCAGGCTTCAACCTAGCAGTGTGTCTTGCTTCATGAAGAGTTGAGAGGTAGCAGTAGGATGCACTCCTCTCATGACAGGATCAACCGGATAATAAATTCCCTCACAATGTAGTTAGCAAGGTGGAAAGCACCAGGGAATGTGGATATTAGGGACTGGCTCTAAGAATTAAATAAAATGTATAATAAGGGGAACAGTCTGAGGATTTGGGGCTCACAAAGTCTCCACAGTAAGAAAATGTACTTAATATGAGAAAGTGGCAAAGAAATTATAATTTAAAATGACAGAAAGTAGAAAAAAGAAAAACAAGGGAAGCCTTAGAATGTTCGGGAGGGCAGCTGAGCTTCAAAATGAAGAATTCCATTGTGGCTTATGTTGCTGCAGGGAGGAATCTGATTGGTGCTGAGCTGCTGGACAGGTCAGTGTCTGCTCAGTGACTACAGATTTAAATATGCTAATGAGATTTTGACTATCAAAAGAGCTGCAGAGCCAGTGTGCAGTCAGTCTGAGCAGGGAGAGTGACCAGCAAGGAAGGTACCTATGCCAAGGGGTGTCTCTCTGAAGAGTCCTACAGAAGAAAGAAAGCCTGATAAAACCAGTTTAGTTTAATTATAGTGTAAGGACTGGGGACCACCGGTATCCTAGAAGAGGGACAGTGCAGGGCAATAAGTGAGAACAGGGCCTAGTGTAGTAAGCCTGTTGCGTCACGTGCCTGTTGTTCCTGTGTAACCAGTTTCCTCACAGAAATGAATCTACAAATCTGAAGAAATCATTGTTCTTATCTAACCTGCTGACTCAAAAGGGGGCCCTCCAACTACATCAAGCTGCACCATCTCTACAGAATTTCTTTAGTATGTCCAAAGGAGTGTGGCATAGTAAAAACTTTGTTGATACAAAATAGGGAACTATTTTAAAAGCCACAGTGACACTGTTTTACAGAGAATTTACCTCAATCTTTCTGATTTTAAGACACTTTCTCAAAGTGAAGGACTGAACCTGAAGGGACTGAGGGAGGGTTCGGTCATGACTTTTAATGCACCAGTATGTAACACTGTTTAATGCCATTACTTAGTTTAAATGTGTCTAGAAATTAATGTGAGAAATGTTAATTGATTTAAATGATTTTTACAGCACAAGACACATTTAAGGAAATAGATTTGGATACCACAGGGTATCTGGCAGAAGGGGTCAGTGGGCTGACTGAGGTACTGTAGGTAGGTCTAGTAGTCACTGAACATCTGTAAAGGTGACAGAAAACAATTTTTACACTTCTAGAAGCCCTCCAGTTGTTCTTTTTTTGTCTGCCCAGTATTCTGATATATTTTTGGCCTTTTCTGTCAAACCAATAATCTAATTTTGTTGCCTTTGTAACTACCCTGAATCCCTTTCTCCTCAATAGTTGCTGCTCTGTCTTGTCTTACTGCCTGAACATTCTGTGAAATCACAAACTCCTTTCCAGGTCATTGAGGTGAATAACATGAAATGGGAGTTATTGATGTCAATAGAATGTTTTGGAAATATGAAAATCAAGAACAGTAGTTGGTGAGGAGAGTGGAACTCTATAGATCTGAGAGTACCCTAGAGCTAGATTATTTATGTAACACAAAATCATCAAAACATATCAGAATACATAACCGACATGGAAAAGAAGATGGAAGGGCAGTTAACTATTTAAAAATCATTTCCTAGCTCCTTTAAGGACACAGTAATTGGATACCAGGGTGGAAACTGGCAGAAGGAGGCAGCAAACTGACTGCTTGGAGTTTGACCCAGTAGTCACTGATTGCCTTAGTTGTACAGTACAGTAAGCTTGGGGATGAAGACCAAGGTGGTCACTTATCCTGGGAAAGCGTGATATCTGGAGGGCTGGTGGAGGTGAGTGCCTGTTGTCTCAAGGGGTAATTTCATGGTGAATAGTGGGGTGGCAGTACCCCACTAGGATACACAGAGTATAAGAAAAAGTGATTGATGCATATGAAGTGTTGTTTTTATCTGATTTTTAATTGTGCCATTCATGGCTGTAATTGCAAGAATTTCTCAGACATGTTCAGTAAACATTTACCTTTTTGCTCATCTACCCAAGTGTCTCACTCCTTACTTGCAGTACCATCAGTTCATATTCCTGAAGGTCTCAAGGTCAGTCCGATGCTGATTTCCCTACTCTTGGCAGCTCTTAGATACTCCAGTTGGGAAGGTAAGGTACTGTACTTAGGTAGTACCCAATTGGGAAAGGGTTGTCACAGGGGAAGGAACAAAGAATATTTGATGTCACCTATCTCTGTGTGGAATGATCCCATTTGTGGCCAGAGGATAATACAGTAGTGGGTGGGTCATCATACTGTTCTTCCACCCAGGGGCCACCAAGTCTAACATTGTTTCCTCAGAGGATGCTAGACAGGAGGAGCAGCTGGACTATGGTTTCTGCTCTTACCTCCTTGTCTTTTCATCTGTGGTTCTTCTTTTTCATCAGGGGAGGGGCCCACCACCCACCCCATCCCCAGCCACCCCGTGCTACACTCCTTTTATAGATACAAAAAAAAAGAGACAGCGCTCCTGGAGCTGAATGCAATAACCTTTAGTAAGGATTAATCCAAAGTAAAGAGAAGTTGGAATAAACAAGCCCCTAGCACCTCGACCTCTCGGTCTTCTAGGGAGCATAACTTGATACACAAACACATTCTCCTTACTTATGTGTCAACCACAAAAACAGTACACTAGTATCCAATTAAACAATTAATTAAATTAGCTCATACATAAACAGAGCAATAAAAGATACAGTCATTGATAAAAAATAAAATATAAACCAGAAAACTGTGTATGCAGAGATGGTAGGTCATTTAGTTAGTCACATAAATGTTCACAGTGCCAATATGGTTAAGCATTAATACAAATATTTCTTTTCTACAAATAAATTGTTGCATATACATTCCTTAATGAACAACAGTAAACATAAGCTTAAGACCAGTCAAGTTAAATGATCAAAAATAACAATGAAAAAATCATGACTCTCTGCTTTGCATTTGTCCTGGAGTGATTTACAAAGGGGGACTATAAGAAAGAAATGAGTCACCCTATAAAAAATCCTGGGTCAATATTAAATCCATACAAAATTATTTTAAAGAGTTAAGGTAACTCTGATCCAGAGAAAGTGCCTTCACATCAGAGGTCACACCAGGATGCAGAAGGTCAGCATAAAGATGTCATGATAAACTGTGCAAGACAAGGTGGCACTGAATGTTATTGCTATTTTGAATGGTGCTCACATTTGAATGCATTGTAATTCTTTTACAAAGGACGTTTTTTAAAAAGGGTAGAGAAGTGGAGTTGAGATAAGTAATATCTTAAAAGATAATGAAGGAAAAACAAAGAGTAGAGAGAGAAAGGTAGAAGTAAAAAGGGGGAGGGAAGAGAGAAATAGAGAACAGATCAACAGATGAATGATAAATTTCAAGGTACAGTCCAAAATTTAAGAATCTATAGCTATTTAGATGTATCTTAATGTCATGCTATTCAGTAACACAAGTTTCAAATTCTGACAATATTCAAAGTAAGATGAAAAAAGTACATCCAAGAATTTCTGCTACCTACAAAAAAATAGAAAGACAAATAAATCAAGCTTTAGTTTTTAAACATTTTAATGGAACAAATTCTCTTTTTGTTAAATCTTGTAAAAATTAGGATAACTTGAAAATATATAAAGAAATCTATAAAGTCATAACATTTAAACAGACTAATGTTATAAAATATGTTGTTCTTATTATATCTATTTCTAACATTTCAAAAGTGCTCAAATCTCACCTTGAAGAAGTCAATTATTTAGATACATATAAAGTGCATTTTTTGTTAATTATACATATTAGATTAACTTTGTTCCTATTTTCTTACGTCTCTCTAGTTCTTCAAGTATGGAGTCAAATCAAAGTCCTCATTCATACCATATGGACTAAGTGCTTTTAAATTGTACATCCATCTAGTTTCTCTTTGTCGAAAATCTGTGAGTCTATCACCTTCTCTTGGTTTGGGTGGAACATGCTCTAGTGCCATGAATCTTAAACTTCTAAGGACGGAGTTATGTGCGATAGCAAAATGAGCTCCTATGGCATTTCTCAGGTTCCTATTACAAATGGCACGGATATGCTCCTGAATTCTCATTTTGAGAAACCATGTGGTCATCCCCACATACTGCAAGGTGCACTGACACCACACCATGTAAACCACATGTGTGCTTCTGCAATTCAGAAACTGGCAGATTTGTGTGACGTGGTCATGTTGCTGTGAGTGAATGTAAATATCACCCTCCCATGCATAACTACAGATGTTGCAAAATCCACACATGTGAAAGCCCCTTGGTTTACTGGGCATCCAGGTGTGGCCTGCAGTATGTTGGACAAAATGACTGGAGGTTAGAAGGTCACCTAACAAGCTACCTTTTCGAAAGGTGACCCAAGAGGAATTTCCCACACAGCTTTTCAAATCTGGATCTGCTACCAAAATTGGCCAGTATTAATGGACAAAACTACCCACTTGTCCAGAGACTGGGCTAAAATCCAAAAGCATAGTCACAGGGCTTTCATTATTGTTGTTGTTTTTAAACTTAGGTGTAAGTAATGTATTCCTATTCAATAATCTAGCGTTGTTCAATGCCAATGTTAAAACATCAGAATCATAACCTCTACTAAGCAAGCGTTCAGTTAATGCTTGGGCCTGTGTTTCAAACAGGTCATCGTTGGCACAATTGCATCTTATTCTCACAAACTGAGAATGAGGAATAGATGTAATCAATCATTTAGGGTGGGCATTCTTGTAATGTTGAATAGTGTTTGCTGAACTTGGTTTTCGAAAGCAACTTAAAGTTACACCTTGGTCAAAAGTACCCAAAAGGTTAACATCCAAAAAATTAATACTCTTTTCATCTGTACAGTGTGTGAATCATAAATTATAGGTGTTATTATTAATATATTGCAAAAACTGTTCAGTTACAATTTCTGTCCCATCCCATATACAGAGGAAGCTGTCAATAAAATGACAACAATGTATCAAATATTTTTGAAAGGGGTTATTAAATCCAAATATGTATATCTCTTCCCCAGAAACCCATGTAAAGGTTATTGCATTCAACTCCAGGAGTGCAGTCTCTTTTTTTGTATTTCTGATCTGGGTGGCTCCCCTGTTCTAGCAACCCAGTCCTTGGCTTAATGCAACAAAAACATTTATTTCACTACTTTTATAGAGTAGCACAGTCATGACATTTCCTGTAGCAAAGTAGGAAGGGGAGGATCAGAGGGGTATCCACACAGTGACCTCACTTACAGGGGCACAAGTAATTTAACCTGTTATAAAAAGTTATACAAAAAAACAGAAGACAAAAAAAAAATCAAACTTTTACTTTAATTTTTCTCCTTCTAATTATTCAGACTAGGTTATAAACTCATCAGCTCAAGTGGAATGGATAATATTAACTGCAGGCACTGTGGGGGACTCTTCAAAAGGGTAGTTATACAGGATTTAGGACACTGTCCTACGTGCTGGACCACTGGAGATCTAAGGGTTCAGCTAAAGGCAGCATGGGTAGAGAATGCATAACTCAAATTGCATATTCAGGAAGAAATATATTATAAAAACTGTCTGCCATTTCCCCAACATCCAAATGAAGCACCTCGACTGCAGAGGGTAGCTGGTCTGGGAGGTTGGCAGGTGGTTAGGAGGGACAGATCGGGAGCCCCATCACTTAGTGCTGTCCAACTTATCACCTCCACAAACCAGATAACACTACAAACAGGTCTCTGCCTCTATCTACAAAATCAAACAAAGGAGCAGAGGACACTGCAGAACAGGACACTGCAGCACAGGAGCTAGCACAACAAAATTCACCCAAAACAGGGAACAAAACAAAAAGAAAAGCAACACAAAAAACACTTCTGATCATAGAAGACTCCATGATTCAGGGAGTTGATGCCTACCTCCAGCTGCGGGTAATGGTCAGATGTCTCCCAGGTACATCAGCGTGGAGGAACACTGACTGCATTGCTAAAATCATGCAGGAAGTAGGAGAAAACATTGATGTCCTGGTGCACATAGGGACTAACAATCTCTCCAGATGGTCAGTTGTGGAGGCCAAGGAACACCTGACCAGGCTGGGAGACAAATTGTCATCCATTTCATCCAGCATCTCCTTCTCTGAGATCCTGCCAGTCTGGGAGAGGGGGGCAGATGGATGGAAGGTCAGAGAAGGAGAGATAGGGGAGCTAAACTTGTGGCATAAGTGCTGGTGCCAGGAAAAAGGACACAAATTTGTAGGTAACTGGCAACAGTTTTGGGAGCGAATGTTCTTTAAATTTGATGGACCTCATCTGACTAAAGAGGGAGTCAGTGCATTGGGGCAGAAGTTTGATGTCTTTGTAGAATATTTAAACTAGCCAATATGGAGAGAGGTGCAGCGCCCAATATGTCAAATGGGAAGAACACCCCCCCCAGCTAGTGACCAAACAGGAGTTCAGCATGTTTGTAGTTCATTTACATCACCAGGTAAGAAAAAGGTCCAGTTCCCCATACGATGTGCATGGGAAATGCTGGACCTCACACAGCAACTAATGCACCAAAATCTGGCCAATGGAGTATCATGTAAACAAATGCCAGCAGTCTGGGAAACAAGATCCCAGACCTGCAGGCAACAAGGAAAGAGGCTAAACTGGACATATTAGCCATTAACGAGACATGGTTTACTAGTAACCACACTTGGGAGACTTCAGTACCCAGCCACGTACTGTTTAGAAGAGACCAAGGTGCAAAAAGGCGGGGGGGGGGGTAGCGCTTTATGTCAATAAAAATATTAAAGCTACAGAAATTCAGAATATACATAAGGAGCCAGAAGAAGGGTGGGTCACCCTGAAAACAGGAACTGGGACAGCCATACAAGCTGTCCACAGGCCTCCAGACCAGAGAGAGGACACAGACACATTACTGTTAGAAGATAGGCAGAACATGAGGGCTAAAGGGGAGGCTCTGATAATGGAAGACTTCAACAAGCCAGATACAAGTTGGTCAATACAAGTAGTAAAATCCTCCAGAACGAGACAAATAGTGGATTCCCTGCTGGGGAAGGGCCTCAAACAACTGGTACAGCAATCCACAAGAGACAGGGTTATCCTAGATCTAGTAATGACTAACAGGGAAAGGATCACAGTACTCCAGGTAGAAGGTCACCTGAGGGCCAGTGACCATCACGTGGTATGGTTCAATTTGGCCACTAGAACTAAATCATCCCATTCCAATGCAAAACTATGAGACTTCAGAGGATCTGACTTTGATAAGCTGGCCAACAGAGTTAAGCTAGCCCTGGCAAGTATAAATATGACTATGGGGGTACAGGCAAAGTGGGCAAGCATTAAGGATACAATACTTGAAGCAACATTCCATTGTGTTAGGTAGAAAAGCAAGAGCAAAAGAAGGAGGAAACCACCTTGGTTCTCAAAAACAGTAGCAGAAAAGGTCAGAGCCAAAAGTCTAGCCTTCAGGAAATATTTGGGAACACAGCAGGATGAAGATTGGGAGGTATACCAAACTTCCCTAAGGGAAGCAGGGAAGGAAGTCAGGCAGGCAAAGGTCCAAACCAAGGAAACACTAGCACAAACAGTAAAACAAGGGGACAAGACTTTCTATAGATACAGTAGTGAAGGCGAACATCAAGAGGGGGAAGGATTGCTTAGATCAAAGGGGATAAGGGGGAGTGTGTGGAGGAAGACCAAGGAAAAGCATCTATCCTAAATAGATACTTCTGCTCAGTATTTACTGAGGAGAAGGTAGGGCAGGGCCCACAGCTCAGCACCATGTACATAGGGGGGAGGGAGGTGTGCACAAGTCCCTTCACAAAAGAAAGGGTCCTACAAGAGCTTGCTAAGCTCAGGGTGAACAAGGCAATGGGACCGGATGGCATACATCCCAAGGTACTGAAGGAGCAAAGGGTGGAACTAGCAGATCCATTATCAGAACTGTTTAGTTAGTCTATGAGCACAGGAGAGGTCCCAGAAGACTAGAGAAGCACTCATGTGATCCTGCTTCACAAGAGTGGTAGCAGGGAGGAGGCAGGGAACTACAGACCAGTCAGTTTTGCCTCAGTAGTGGGCAAGATTATGGAGGCACTCCTTAAGGAAAGGATAGTGCAACACCTAGAATCCATGGAAGCCCAGGATCCAAGACAGCATGGGTTTACAACAGGAAGGTCCTGTCCAGCTTATCTCATAGATATCTTTGACTGGATAACCAGAGTGATAGACCAAGGGGGTGCAGATGATGTCGCCTATCACGAAATCAGCAAAGCTTTTGATATTATTCCACACAGAAGATTGAAAAATAAGCTGAGTAGGCTCAGGGTGGGTCAGAAGTTGGTCAACTGGGTGGCAAACTGGTTGGTGGGCAGAAAACAGAGAGTGGTGGTAAACGATATGCAATTAGAAGAGATGCAAGTCAGAAGTGGGGTAACTCAGGGATTAGTCCCGGGGCCAGTCCTCTTCAATATCTTCATCAGTGACATTGCAGATGGACTTGAGGGTAAGGTTTGTCAGTTTGCAAATGACACCAAGATCTGCAACAGAGTAGATGATCCAAATGGGGTGGACAGAATGACAAGAAATCTGGATAAACTGGCAAAATGGTTGGAAGAGTGGCAACTGGGGTTTAACATAAAGAAGTGCAAGATCATGCACATAGGGAAGAAAAATCATGAAGCTATTTACAGGTTGGGAGGGGAGTTGCTGGCAATTACACTGGGAAGAAATAGACTTGGGCATCATCATCATGGATGAGCTGACATCATCCATGCAGACAACTAAAGCAGTAGGTAAGGCTAGGGGGATGTTGGGGTGTATTAATAGGGGTATCACAAGTCATAAGAGGAAGGTAATAATCCCTCTTTACAAGACACTGGTTAGGCCCCATCTGGAGTACTGTGTGCAGTGCTGGAGGCCGCACCTTCACAAGGATATTAATAAAGTGGTGGCAGTCCAGAGAAGGGCAAACAAAATGGTGCAGCGACTGCATCAGAAAACATATGAGTTCAGATTAACGGAGCTCAATATGTATACCCTAGGGCAAAGGAGGGACAGAGGTGATATGATCAAAACATTCAAACACCTTAAGGGCAATATCAAGGTGAAAGAGTCTAACATGTTTCAATATAAGAAAAATAGCAGGACAAGAGGACACAGCATGAGATTAGAGAGAGACCGATTAAGGGGTAATGTGAGGAAGTTGTTTTTCACAGAAAGGGTGGTGGATGCATGGAACAGCCTACCTCAGGAAATGGTAGACATGAATACAGTGCAGGGCATCCAACAAGCATGGGATAGGCATAAGGGAGAAATTCAGATAAGTATGAATAGATAGACCATTGACAGAGTAAAGGCCTATGGCACATTTATAAGGTAGAAAAACAAATGGGCAGACTGGATGGGCTTTGCAGTCCTTATCTGCCATCAACTTGAATGTTTCTATGTTTCTATGGTGAGCTTGAGGAGGAGTGGGTGGTGGGATATTAAGATTGTGGGAGGGGGATCACTGGCATATTCCCCAACAACAGCTGGTACCACTACAAAATTCCAGTGCAGTCCTGGTGGAGTGGAACTGTCAACAGGAGGAACCCATGGCAGTGGCCAAGGAGGATTTGTGGGTCCTCCCAAGAGGAGGCCCTATGGTAGGTGGAGGAGGAACACAGAGAAGGAGGAAACAAACTTCTGGTGGGGGAGTCTGTTGTCAATGGTACAGAATCGGGAATGGGAAAGGGGGCAGAGAGAGAGAGGTCAGGTTCCTACCCACAGCCATGGCCTGGAGGGATGGGAAGCTCATCCTATGGACTAACATACTTAAATGCCAGCAGAATAGGCCTAGCGGTCTTTTGTGTCTGCTTGTTAGGTCAGCCCCCACCCTTGGTGTTGACCTTGCAGCCCCCCTTGCCTTCTCTGGCTTCTCCCTTCCCAGTTCCGGATATTCTTGCTGCATTGGATTTTGCTTACAGAACCCTTCCCCTGTACCTGTCCCACCCCCTCTTGAACCCCTCCACTGTCTCTGCCTCCACCAGCCCCCTAGGCAGTGCATTCCATGGCTCCACCACCCTCTCAGTGAAGTAGCACCTCGTCCTTTCTCCCCTGAATCTTCCCCCCTCCAGCTTTCACCTATGACCACTAGTGGCCCCCTCATCCTTCCTTCACAGCACCCTGACTGTTCCTCCCCTATTTACCCTCTTCATGTACCTGAAGACCTCTATCATGTTCCCCTGGTCTCTTCTCTCTTCCAATGTGTACATATTTAACTCTTCGAGCCTCTCCTCAAGGTCCTGTCCCCCAAGCCCCAAATCATTTTGGTTGCCCTCTTCTGGACCCTCTCCAGGAGATTAATGTCCCTCTTTAAGTGTGGCCTCCAAAACTGCATGCAGTACTCAAGGTGCAGCCTCACCAAGCAGTTATACAGAGGGAGTATCACTTCCTCCTTCTGGAGGTGATCCCTAGCGATGCATCCCAGCATCCTGTTGGTCTTGGCTGCTGCCCTCCTACAAGTCTCCGAGTTGTTCATCTTGACATCCACCACCACCCCCAGGTCCCTCTCAGCCATCGAGACTTGTAGCATTTCCCTCCCCAGGGTGTACACTTGGCCAGGGTTTCTGGCCCCCAGGTGGAGTACCTTGCATTTCCCTGCATTGAACCTCAGCTTCCACTTTTTGATCATCTTTCCAGAGCCTCCAGGTCCCCCTGTAGGGCCACCCACCCCTCCTCCCCATCCACCACCGCCCCCAGTTTTGAGTTATCCACAAAGAGACTCATCTCACTCCTGATTCCTGTCCTTATGTCAGAGATGTAGGCATTGAACAGGAGGGGCCCAAGGACTGATCCCTGTGGGACCCCACTAATGACCCTCCTTGGGGATGAGGCTGTCCTGCCAACTATGACCCTCTGGGTCTGGTCCTGGAGCCAATTGCCTATCCATCTGATCATCTGGTTCCCCACCCCCATTTCTCCCAGCTTATCCAACAGGCCCACTTGAGGAACAGAGTCAAATGCCTTGCTGAAGTCTAGAAAGAGGATGTCCACTGGTCTACCCAGGTCCAAGGCAGTCGTCACCCAGTCATAGAACTCCACAAGGTTTGTCTGACATGATTTCCCTGGGACAAATCCATGCTGTCTATCGTCCAGGCACCCTGACTTTTCCAGGTCCCCCCCTAGCCTCTCCTTGACAATGCCCTCCATCACCTTGTCCACCACCGATGTCAGGCTGACAGGCCTGTAGTTCCCTGCCACCTCCCTTGATCCCCTGTGGATAGGCACTATATGCACCACCTTCCAGTCCTGGGGCACCCACCCTGTCCTCAGAGAGATGGTGAAAGCTCCACCAGGGTTTTGCAGGACATCTGCAAGTTCCTTCAGCACTCTGGTATGTAATTTATCCGGCCCCGGTGCTTTCTCCGTCTTAAGGGAGCTGAGGGCTTCCCTCACTCTCTCTGCTGTGATTTCCACTTCTGGTACCTCTTCTCCCTGCTTAGCCCTCCCCTCTCCTGCCAGTGATGCCTCCCCCTCTCCCCAGACCCGCTGATTGGTAAGGGTCCCCCCCTCCTCAGTATCTCTGTCTCCTCCCATGTGTGATGCAGCACCCCCATTTTCCTTGGTGAAAACTGAGGTGAAGTGCTCATTTAGTACCTCAGCCTGCTCCCCCTGGTCTTGTGCCCATCTCTCCCCTGATTTAATCCTGCCAATCTGGCCCTTCACCCTTCAATTTTCCCCAATGTATCTAAAGAACCCCTTGTTCCCTCTCCTAATTTCCCTGGCCAGGTTCTGCTCCTTTCTTGCCTTAGCCGCCCTCACCACCCTAGTGGCCCTTCTAGCCATCAGCTCATACTCCCTCGATCCCTTTCACTCCTTGGCACTTGAATTGCCTATAGGCTGCCTCTTCCCTGCACCACCTCCTGGACCTCCCTGGTCCACCAGCAGGGCTCGGCCCCACCGTGATTGCCTTACTCTGCACAGGTGCTGGTAGCATCCTGCACTCCTCTCCTGATGATTTCCCACCTACTATCAGCATCTTTGTCTGACCCAATCACATCCAAATGCTCCTTAAGGATCCTTCCCATTTCCTTAAAATCCATCCCCCTGAAGTCAGTTACCTCCATCTTTGTGCAGCCTTCTAGCCCTCCTAGGTCCAGGCAGAACCAGACCGTGGCATGGTCACTCCCCGCCAACGGGTCCCTTACCTCCAGGCCCCCAATCTGGTCACTGTCTGCCAGGACCACATCCAGTACCCGGGCCTCCCTGGTCGGTTCCCCCACCTGCTGAGTTAGGAGCATCTTGAAGACATCCAACAACCTCTGTTACCTGGTCACAGAGGATGTCATAGTCTCCCAGTCTGTTCCTGGCATGTTTAAGTCCCCCAACACCACCACCGTTCCTCTGCCCAGTCTGCAGTGTCTCCCAACATCTGCCACCAGACTCTCATCCAGCTCCTCCGCCAGGGCAGGGGGTCTATACACCACTCCTATTTTTACTCTCTTGCCCTCCTTGTTATCAAGGTGACCCAAATTGCCTCCACGGTTCCCTCTGCCTCCTCTACTCCCTATGCCAATGCAGTTTTTGACTATCATTGCACCCTCCTCCCTCCTCCCTCCCCCGGCCCTTCCTGAACATAGTATACCCTCCAGGTTCAGGTCCCAGTCGTGGTCCTGCAGTGAGTGGCCCAGGTCTCAGTGACCACTGCCATCCACTGCTCCCTCAGTAGCATCACCTGGAGCTCAGGCATTTTATTGCCCAAGCTCCTGGCATTTAGAGACTACCTTCCACCTTTCCTATACTTCATTTCCCTGCTCATGTTCCCATGGGGATTCTGTTTTCCCTGGTCTGCACTTTACCAGTCTACCTTTTCCGCAATCCTCCAGCTCCCCAGGGGTGGAGACAAAATCCCTCCTTTATCGGCACCCCTTGACAGCCTTTTCTCCATCCCTTCCCTCTTCCAAGTTTAACCCCACTTTTCACCAATGAACCCTCTATTTTCAACTAAGATTCCCTCCCCTCCAAATTGAGATGGAGTCTATCTCTAGCATACAGCTCCTTATCCTCCCAGGTCTCCCCAATCCCCATCAACCCATACCCTCTGGCCTCACACCTCCCTGAGCCACTGGTTTATCTCCCTAATCTTCCTTTTGTGTTCCCCACTAGCCCTTGGCACTGGCAGATTTCTGAGAAAACGTGCATCCTATGTCATGACAGACCCTGGTAAACTCCTGAATCTTGCCTGTATATCTGGCTCGCTATTTCCCTCAATGTCATTTGTACCCAGGTGGACCAGTATGTCTGGGGAACCCCCACAATCCCTTGCCAGCTGATATACCTCATGCTTAGCCCTGTGCACCATTAGTCTAGGGAAGCATTTTGTTCTAACTGGCCAGGCTTCTCCCTCCCTATCCCATTTGATACCCCTGATCATAGAATCCCCCAACAGGAGCACTCTGACCACTCCTTTTCCTCCATTCCCCCCCTTCCATGTCCCTCATCCTTTCTACCAGCCCCTCCACCCAGCCAGCTCCTTGTTCCTCCCCCTATCTGGGTGCCACATGCCACCCCCTCCTTATTTACCCTGGCCACCCCTCCCCTCCAATCCTATGCCTCTCCTCCTCCTGAGTATCCTTCTGTACCTTGCTAACTCCCCCCTCACTGCTCACGACTGGTCCTTCTCCCCCATCTGCTAAACTAGCCTGGCTCATCCTCCCTTCCTTCCTGTCTCCATTTAGTCCCTCCTTGCTTGTCGTGCTCCCCTGGCCTAAACCCTCAGCTCCCTTTACTGAATCGTCCTAGTACATCTGGTCCTTCTCCTTTACCTTTCCTCCCAACTGGTCCTTCTCCTTGCACTTTCCTCCTTCTTCCTCTGCCCCTCCTTTCTGATTCACTGCTTCCCCCATTTTCCTGCATTCCAGGTTCCCTCTGTTCTTCCTGCTATCCAGCCCCTGCCTCCTGCCCCCACTCCTTTTCATCTCTAACCACCCTGTCATGGCTACATTACCCCCATCCTCAAACAGAAGAAGAGAATTGAAGCTGTTATTGAGTGTAAGGTCTGATCCACCTCCCCCCTTGCTTCCTTCTGTCCAGCCCTGGCCATCTGCCTACTTCCCTGAGAATGTTGTCCCTCTGTCCCTCCTTTGTGATGGTCCCCAGTTACCTGCCTGCTTCCTTGGTAGTGTCTTTTTGGACCCCTTCTGCCAGGGACCCTATGTGACCCCTGAATATTCTCCTGCACTCCTTTCCCTATGCCCCCACCCCCAGTGCTTGGAGCAACCCCGTAGGAGATCCCCTGCCCCCTTCCCCAACCATACCTCCCCCTTCCCCCAGCTGTCTCTTAATCCCCACAACCTCCTCCCTAAGCTGTGCCAGCTGATAGCACACTGGGCAACCACCGAACTTCTAAGCCCAGTCCAGTATCATGGCTGCTCCACACCCTGTGCACCCCACCACCCTCCCAAAGATGCCGGCCCTAATGATATGTGGTTCCATCCCCTTCTATGTAGGTTTCCTTGGGTGAGTCACCAGGTTCCCCCCTAGTCCAAGATACACCCCTACTGCCTAATCAGGTCACCCACTAATCTTAGATACAGTCCCACAGTACACCGGTAACCCTGCTACTTGGTGCAGTACAACACAGTAAACTTATCAGGGAAATGAACAACTCCCTAAGCTCCTCTCTCCAGCCTTTAAATCCAACCCCCAGTGGCTAGAACTACATGAGCTGCACCTGCAGCCTTTTCCTCAATTGCAGGGCAGGTGTTTCCCTATAAATTAGCAGAACTCTGGGGAGGGAGAGGTGGGTGATGGTGGGTGATGGTGGGTCTTGGGCAGACACCTGACTCGAGGAGAGTGTATCAGCCTGTGTCTCCTCCAAGCCCAGCAGCCAAAGAACCAGGCCCAAGAAAATCCCACCAAATAGGTTTTAAATCAGAAGAAACAGGCCTCCACCAGAGCAGCCTGTTACACAGTGAAACATCCAACAAATGAGCCCACTTACAGCCACCAAATCAGTTTTCAAACTTCCAACAGCCCCCAAAACAATACCCTGCTAGCCCCTTAGAAGTAAGAAAGAAAAGAAATAACCTTCTACCAAGTAAAATCCACAAGAACCCTGTGAAAACAACAAGAAGCAGCTACTGTCCTGGAACACAACTGATTCTGCCCCCTTCCAGTTCCTTCTGAGAAGCCAAAGCAGCCAACACCACAAACCTGATTCAGCTCTGCCTCCAGTCAATTAGCTGAGTGAGACCTGGTCAGATCATTAACACCCTTCCCCCACTATGCAGTATCTTTGCAGCTACTGAGTCAGCAACAAGGAATCGAAATTCAACTCAAAGCCCCCAAAATATGTTTGCTGCCAAAGGAAACAGGTCTCCAATTTAATCAACTTCACTAACAACACATCAAAATAGGCTTGAAATTAACAGATATGGTCTCAATTCAAATAACCAGGCCCAAGCAAATCCCACCAAATAGGTTTTAAATCAGAAGAAATAGGCCTCCACCAGCGCAGCCTGTTACACAGTGAAACATCCAACAAATGAGCCCACTTGCAGCTGCCAAACCAGATTCAAACTTCCAACAGCCCCCAAAACAATACCCTGCTAGCCCCTTAGAAGTAAGAAAGAAAAGAAATAACCTTCTACCAAGTAAAATCCACAAGAACCCTGTAAAACAACAAGAAGCAGCTACTGTCCTGGAACATAACTGATCCTGTCCCCTTCCAGTTCAGAATCCTTGCTAGAGCAAAAGGAAGCGATTTGCTAGAGCAAAAGGAAGTGATTGGAACTGGATGTCATTGTTCACCTGGGGACAAATTAACTGGCTAGGGGCAAGGCAGAAACAGTGCAGGGGGAGTTTAGGGAGCTGGGAAGGAGTCTTAGACAGGTAGTATGTGCTATAGCTTTCATGGAGGTGCTGACTATCAGTGACAGGGGAAGGACAGAGAGCTCGGTACCAAGGTCTTCAACTCATGGTTGAAGGAATGGTGCACAGAGGAGGATACAGCTACACTGGGGATTGGGTGCCCACGAGGGAGGATCAGAGTCTATATAGAGTTGATGGCCTGCATCTATCTGGGAGGGAATCCGCAGTTCTCAACGTACAGTTTAAACATTACTCTGATAAACATTTGAACTAGCCAAGGGGAAGGGTGGAAGAAAAAGGGGGAGGCAGAAACTGCCCAACCCCCAGCTGCGATAGAGTGTAGGTAAATCCAGAGTGGCAAGAGTCCCACCATGGTGCAAGTTAATCAAGGAAGGAGGGGGTTAGCAAAGGAGAAAGGGGTGAAATGAAGCAGTCATAATAGAAAAGGGAGGAAGGGGAAACATAAGAGAAATGGGGGAAGGAATAAGAAATAAAATAGCAAAATCTGGAAGGCCATGTGCGTTAATGCTAGATCTCTGGAAAATAAGATTCCAGACCTACAGGCCATCATCGAGGTAGTCAGCTTGGATATGGTGGACATTGCTGAGTCATGGTACACTGACAGTCATGACTAGGACATTGTCATACCAGGCTACACAGTGTTCAGAATGGACAAGGTAGGAAGGAAAGGAGTGTGAGTGGTGCTTTATGTTATGGAATCATAAAAGCAAAGCAAATACAGGGAATTCAGGAGGGCAGAGGTGCTGTGAGCCACTCTGAAGTCCGCATATGGTACCACTATTTGACTGATGCGATCTACAAGCTTCTGGCACAGGGGCAAGATTTAGGCAAAGAAATGTGTGAAACAATTGGAAAACTTGTGGGAAAAGGGAGGTGTTGCTGGAGGGGACTTCAATCTGCCAGATGTAAATTGGAGTCTCCTGGCTGCAGCTTCATCTAAAAGCAAGGACATCTTAGACTCACTGCAGGGGGTGTCCTTCTGACAACTAGTCAGAGAACCCACATAGAATGGGGCAATACTGGACCTTTTGCTTAGTAACAGGGACAGTGTTGCAGACATCAAGGTGAAAGCCAGCTAGGGATCAATGATCACTGTACAGTGTTATTCAACATAAGAACAACTGTGGAATCCAGCCACACAATGTCGTGAGTCCTGGACTTCAGAAGGGCTGATTTTACTAAGATGGGCGAATGCTTCAAGAATGACCTGGCAAGGGGAGATAACCTGGAGGGTGGATGAAAAGTGAGCCAAACTGAAAGAGGGCATGGTGAAGGCAGCAAATCTCTGTCAAGCAGATAAGCAAAAGTAAAAGAAAGAGGAGACCACTATGGTTCTTAAAGGAGGTAACAGAAAAGGTGAAGGATAAGTGAGTAGCATTCAGGAGGTATAAGAAGACCCACAAAGAGGATGGTAGGAAGTGTATCAGGAAAAACAGAGAGAGGCAAGCAAAATAGTAAGGAGTGCAAAGCTGCAAAATGAGGAAACAATAGCCCAGGAAGTATCAAAAGGGGACAAGACATGTTTAGGTATATTATTTATCTATTTATTTATTTATTGAATTTTGGCAACTGGATAGGCCCACTGAGGCAATACAGTCCCTTTTCAGGGATGGCCCAGGACAATACAACAGATACATACATGATACAAAGGAGTAGAACTACAATGGCTAACAAGGCAAGTGCTAACACAGGTAAAATTAACAGGAGCGCAGGTTCAGTTTTACATCAGGATAAATACAGTATTACAGCAGTGTAAGTCACAAACAGATCAATTAAAGTGCAAGGCACAGAAAATAGTAGTACGGGCAAACTAACATACAAACATAGTGGAATCGGGGTTAATTCAATAAATGTGCATTCTTCCATGTGGGCAGGAATGCTGTCAGTGAAAACAGGTGCAATGAGAGGGGACAAGGAGGTGATGTGAGATGTAGTGTTTAAATTGTGGAACAGAGGTGCACAATAGAATCGCATGAGGGAAGGGATTCCAGGTGAATGTGGCTGAAAAGGTAAAGGATCCCTACTGGCTGTCACCTGAGGGCTGGGAGTAACCAGTAGGGGAAAGGAGGCAGATGGTAAAGTACGCTGAGACTGCCTACATTTGGTGAGGTCTACCAGACAGGGGGTATAAAGATGGACCAGCTTAAACATGAGGCACATGGTGGTGTATTGGACTTTTGACTCCAGAGGTGCCCAGTCCAGAGATGATAGGACATTGCAATGGTGGTGCCTGGGTTCAACTCCTGGTGCAAAACATCCAATCCTCAGGTAGAGTTGGTTGAGGTGAGATAGGATGGTGTCCTGGGCTGGGAGGAGCAATGGTGCACCATAAGAGAGGAGAGGAAGGAGTGTGGACATCACTATTTTTTGATGTGGGGCAGATGAGAGAAGGGATGTAGATGATACATGAGACCTAGCTTTTGGCTGATTGCCTTAGTCAATAAGTTTACATGGATTTCAAAAGTGAGTGACAGATCCAGGGTAACACCCAGGTGTTTGAACGAGTGGACGTGTTCTAGGGTGTTACCATCCTGAGATTAAATGATGAGGGGATGTTGAGGTAGAGGAGGGGGCAGGATTTTGAAACAGTATACTTTTGGTCTTTTTTGTATTGAGGACTAAATGGTTTTCTAAGAACCAACCCCTGAGAAGATGGAAGTCGGCTGCGAGATTTTGATTTATCCAACCAATGTCAGAGGAGGAGGAGCAGTAGATGAAGGCATTGCCTGCGTATTGGTGAGCTGATGCTCCATCACAGTTGTCTGGTAAATCATTAATAAAGGGGGAGAATAACAGGGGTCCCAAAATGGAACCCTTGGGCACACCATGAGTTATGAGTCTAAAGTCTGAGAGGGCCCCTGACTACTTGACCCTTTGAGAGTGGCTAGATAGGTAACTGTGGAGTCATGAGAGAGCACTGTGATCAAGGCCCAGAGAGTGACATTTTCATATTAAAAGGTGTCTGACCATGTAGAAAGCTTTCATGAGATGCCTAGCTTGAGGAATTTAGGTTTGAGCATATCGTGTTGCAGGGAACTTTCTGATTTTAGTTTTCAGAGGAGCCTGCACATCTGTTTCAGGATTGTTAGTCTGAGGTGAAAAGCTGGCTGGTGACCAATGTCAGCAGTGGGGTGGAGGGGAGGATGTTGTGTGTGAGGTTAAAGAGTATGGTATACTTCTCTAGGTCAGTGAATAATTCATTTAAACCTGCAGTAATGGTTGGGGGATCTGAGAGGATGTTACTTTATGCATTGAAGTAACTCGAGATTTCAGTGGTTTTGCCTTTCATTAGGGAGTTTATTTGCTTCCAGAATTCCTTGGGATTACTAAATTGATCAGTCTGTAATGACTTGAAATAGGTCCTCTTGGCTATGCAGAGGGGGTTTTTAAGGCATTTCTGAGTGGCCTGTAGGCTAACCAATCCACATGGATGCCACTGCCTTTGAAGGTATGCCAAGCTTGGTCACGAATTGTCAGTAGTTTCCATAGTTCTTTGGACAGCCAGGGTGCTTTGATGCCCTTAGATCTATGTTTCTTCAGAGGGGCATGAAGATTTACTATGGTAGTAAAGGTGGTTATAAAATAGTCTAGAGCCTGACTGATATCTTGTAGGGAACTTAGGAGTCCCCAGTCAGCACCTGAGATGGAGGCTAGAAAAGCTTGCTCATTGAACTGTGACATGTTCCTTGCAAGAACAATTTTTGGGAGAGAGTTGGGAAAATTGTTGCGCCAAATGCAATACTTGAACATTGGTGAGTGATCACTGATACTATCAGGGAGGACACACACTAACTTTATCTTAGGGGCACAGTTGGTGACTATCCAATCAATGAGGGAATGATTGCCTGATTTAGTATTTATCCGCATTGGTTCAGGAATATGTTGGGTGAGGTTGGACTCTGCCAAGAGAGAATTAATTTTATTCATACTGGGGTTTAGCCAGTCTAGATTGTAGTAACTACAGATCATAAGGTCATGGGGAGTTAAAAGGATGGGATGAGAAAGGGGAGAGCATTAGGGGCTTCTTTGGGAGGAGATATATGCAACCAGCAATAAGCTTTTTTACGTTCCTAAGGGTTATGGTGAGGAAAGAGACTCGACTGAGGACAGATCGGGAGCTGGGGAGTGGATTTCTGTGGCTGCAATGTCAGATTTTACATACAGAAATATACCACCCCCTTTTTTGCCTTCCGTATGTCTCCAAAAGCAGGAGTAGCCTTGCAAAGCAACCTCATGCTGGCTAATGGTTGGCTTGAGCCAAGTCTCTGAGATCCCTAGGATGTCAAGATTATGTTGTATCACCCACGCCTTGAACTCTGCCAGTTTAGGACGTAGGCTCTGGGCATTCATGTGGGCAATCTTCAGACCTTTTAAGGTTAGTCAGTAGCCATTAGTGGCAGTGTGTTTGAAGATGGGACCAGAGGGGCCAGGGTTAGGGTCGACTTCACCTTTGTGCATTACAAAGAGGAAGAGGGTCAGCAAGGTCAACACAGGAGACAGGATGTTTTTCTTGGTTATGCCTCTAAGAAGCGAGGGTGTGTTGATGTTGTAATGGAGTCAATGCCTGATGCAGGTGGCATCATGTCTGGGGAGGAAGGGGATGAGTAAATACCACTGTGTTCATAGATATCTGGCGTCAGGGTTGAGTGTTTACCACCCGAGGGAGGGTGTTTTAGTGAGTGAGAGATGAGATGATCAGAAAGAATGAAAGTTAGGAGGTAGATGTGGGTTACTTTATATCTGGCATTGCTCATGGTGGGGGTCACACAAGGGCAACTGAAGCAGCAGGTTGCTTGTAGCAGAAGAAGCCTACAGGGTCAAAATAGGAGGGGATAGATTATGTTTGCAGGAGCAATATTGAATGGTGTCCCTAGTGGTCAGTTCCTATAGCAAGCAAATGGCAAAATGAGTAGATTGTTTCTGTGCATGGCTGGTTAGGTACAACAGCTTGGAAGCCATCACGTCACTTCAGAGGCCTTTTGGAATAACACAAGCAATGTGAGAATGCACTCCAGCAGGCTGTATAGCCTAGAGGAATGGTGCAGTAATTTATGGATAAGCCAGTCACCAGTGATTATAGGTTTGAGACCCACACTGGGATAGTACTGTGCATATGGGGATAGTAATAGGGAAATACAAGGGCTAAGGGACAGGAGTGGAGTAGAACAAAATCAGTATTATAGAGCACCAAGGGGGATGTTTAAATGTTAGCGAAACATGTAGAGACACAGTAGTGCCTTCCAGTGGTCAGATCATACAAGCTGCCAATGGATAATTGGGGTGATAGAATACCATAGCATATAGTCACGTTACGGGTCACATGGGTTGAGCAGCCTAACAGCAAATGATCATCCAGGGTGGGATGGTGGGGTATGGATTGGGCAGCCACCGCAGTA
This sequence comes from Neoceratodus forsteri, assembly GCA_016271365.2. Lineage (NCBI taxonomy): Eukaryota > Metazoa > Chordata > Ceratodontiformes > Ceratodontidae > Neoceratodus > Neoceratodus forsteri. The sequence continues at coordinate 565,680,509 of CM057458.1, forward strand.
GCAGCAGTGGACAACACAGTGCCTCACACACTGTACTGTACCTGCTGCTTAGTGTAGGTGCCACTGCTGATGTGGGAGGGGGAGAGCACCGAGCTCTCATGGTGCCTGGCAGAAGGATGCAGTCTGGGCAGCCTGAAAAGCCAAAGAGTTCATGGAGATTAATGGATTAAAAATCAGGTTCTACACAATGGGGGGTCAGGGCAGGACACAGGACAAGATGGTGAGGTGGAGGGGGGCAGGGGCTGCAACAGACAGAGAAGATACAGGCTGCGTTCAGGTCAAGGGTAAATCCTCCAAATTACAGGGTAAATCCTCCAAAATTACACCCTTAAGGCTCCCCACAGAACTGTACTAAATTGCAGGCTAACAATCACAACCCCTTAAAGAGCTAGTGTACTGCCTAAAATTAATATTAGATTTTAAAAGCAGCTAAAAAATACCTTTTATGTCTGAGGTACTTTTCCTTTCCCCTTTGTTTAATTAGAAGATTGTTTACTGATGTTAGTACGTGTGATGTGTGGAACAGCTCTTAGCCTGGCAGCTGACATATCTAGGTCTACTGCTACACACTACATCATCAGGATTGTGACCTCACTAACTGTGACATCACTGCTACTTAGGAACACCAAGTAAGTGACTACCATGTCATTCACCCATGATGTCACTGTCAGTGAGATCATAATGCTGATGATGTACTGTAAGGCAGTAGAGCTAGATATGTTACCTGCCAGGCTAAGAGCTCTTCCACACATCCAGCACAATATTATCACATAGAGGACTTTCTAATGATCAGAAGGAAGAAAAAATACTTCAGAAATAAAACATTACAACTTAGTACTTAAAATTTGTAGTATTTTCCTGTCTGCCTGTTTTGGCTCCACTAGCTCTTTAAAGCTCCCACGCAAAAGAGCTAAACACATCAGTCTGGAGTTAAACAACCCTACTAGCAAAAACAATCAGTGCGGTCCCTCCAGCCACATTACAGTGGACAAAAAATACTCTTTTACTACACAGTGCCTCACACGCTGTTCTGTGCCTGCTGCTTAGTGCAGGTGCCACTGCTGATGTGGGAGGGGGAAAGCACCAAGCTCTCGTGGTGTCTAGAAGAAGGAAGCAGTCTGGGTGGCCCGAAAAACTAAAGAGTTCATGGAGATTAGTGGATTAAAAGGTCAAAGCCCACACAATTGGGGGTCAGGGCAGGAAATGGGTCAAGACAGTGAGGGAGGGGGTGGGAGCTGCTACAGACAGATGAGATACAGGCTGAATTCAGGTTTGCTCAATTCTTTGAGAATAAGGTGGCAGGCTTCAGGTCGGAGATCCTCGCAGTTCACTCTATGGGGATTCCGTTGATCGGTGCTCGGTTGCCTCACCTTGTGTTTCCTGGAGTTCCTTTGACCTACCGGAGTTTGTGGATGTCATGCGGATTGTCCAGAGTATGCACCCTACGTGCTTCAGTTTGGATCCGGGTCCAACCTCCCTGATTATGGGATGTTGTGACATAATTGGCCCAATTCTGGTTCAGATTGTCCGGTGCTATCTTGATTTAGGTGAGTTCACAAGCTCCCTGAAGGAGGCGGTGATAACACCCCTCCTGAAGAAAGTTTCTTTGGACCCTGACTCTCTGGCTAACTACTGACCAATCTCTAATCTTCCTTTTTTAGGAAAGGTTATTGAGAAAGTTGTGGTGGCACAACTGGAGAACCATTAGACAATCCATAACATCTACGAACCTCTCCAGTCCAGTTTTCAGAAGAGGCATAGTACTGAGACTACACAGGTTCAGGTGCTCAATGATATCCTGATGGTGACAGATCGAAGATGCCATACTATTCTAGTGCTCCTTGACCTCTCTTCAGCCTTTGACTCTGTGGACCATGTGGTCTTGCTTGGACATCTGAGGTCCATCTGTAGCCTGACACATATGGTTCTCAGATGGTTTACATCTTTTCTCACTGGCAGAACTCAGAAAGAGGTGTCTGGGTTTTTTTCCTCGGGCCCATTCTCTCTGTCTTGTGGGATTCCTCAGGGCTCAGTGCTTTCCCTCATGTTGTTCACAGTGTATATGCTGCCCCTCGGAGACATTGTAAGATGGTATGGGCTGAGATTTCATTGCTATGCTGTTGATACCCAGCTCTACCTGTCTTTTGTACCCGACCAGGATAGTGCTCTCTCTGTGTTTAACAACTGCCTTGTGGAAATCCAGGACTGGATGAATTCAAGTTGGCTAAAGTTGAACTTGGGAAAGATGGAGGTGATGGTGGTATAATCGGGTCTCCAGATAGAGGGGTTGAGGACTGGTCAGCTCTCTGGAATTTATCTAGGTGGTGCCCAGATCCCTACCTCTGATCAGGTGTGGGACCTGAGGGTGGTGCTTGATGATGCACTGACTTTACATTCTCAGGTGTCAGCAGTCATCAAGTCTTCCTTTTACCATCTTAGGAACATCTCCACAATCAAGCATCTTTTTCCGTCCGGAGACCTGCCTACACTTGTTCACACATTTGTGACCTTGCACCTTGATTACTGCAACTCCCTTTACTTAGGGCTTTCTGGAGTTGACATCTGCCGCTTGCAGCTAGTGCAGAATGTGGCAGCGCACTTGCTGATGGGGGTTTCTCAAACAGTTCAAATTACCCCTGTTCTGAGCAGTCTACACTGTCTGCCGATTCAGTGATGGATCACCTTTAAGGTTGGTTTACTGACCTACAAAGCACTACACAGACTTGACCAGCATGGTCCTGGATGACTAGAGAAAGGCAGATGTGGTTCCACTTCACAAAAGTGATAGCAAGGAAAAGGCAGGCATTTATAGACCTGTAATCCTGACATCTGTGATAAGCAAGTTAATGGAAACACTACAAAAAGGAAAAGATTGTGGAATACCTTGTATCCATCAGATTACAAGAACCAAGGCTGCATGGTTTCACAGAGAGAAGGCCATGCCATACAAATCTCATTGATTTCTTTGACTGTGAGTTCAAGGAATTGGATCATGGAGGAGCAGTGGATGTGGTCTACCTGGCCTTCAGCAAGGCTTTTGACAGAGTTCCACATGGTAGACTGGTAAGCAAGGTGGGTAACTTGGTGGTGGATAATAAGGTGGTAACCTGCATAAGAAACTGGTTAGTGCATAGGACGCAGAGGGTAGTGGTAAACGGAGTTTGCTCAGAGAAAAGAAGGGTGACCATTGGGGTACCTCAGGGATCAATACTGGGATAGTTCCTCTTCATTGTCTTTCTAAGTGATATAGAGGAAGAACTGGAAGGGGAACATCTACCTCTTTGTCAATGACACCAAGATCTGCAATAGAGTGGACACTTTGGTAACAGTGGAAAGGGTGGGCAGAGATCTAAAAAGACTGGAAGAGTGATCAGAGGTATGGCAGCAGGGTTTTAATGCAAAGAAATGCAAAATAATTCACTTGGGCCATAGAAACCCAGGACCAGAGTACAAAATGAGAGGAGTGATACTGACAAAGACCAAGCAGAAAAGAGATCTGGGGTAATCATATCGCATAACTTGAAGGTGTCCAGGCAGTGGGACAAGGTAGTTTGAAGGGTTAAAGGGATACTGGGGTGCCTAGGAAGTGGTATTGCCAGCAGGAAGAGGGAAGTAGTGCTGTCCCTATATAGATCATTGGTAAAAACCCACCTTGAGTACTGTGTTCAGCTATGGACACCACGGGCCCAGTTCTCAAAAGAGTTCAAATGCTGCAAGACCCAGGTATGCTGAACAGATGGTACATGGGGCTTGCAGCACTCCCTAGCTGGTATTCAGGATTCTTGATCCCATTCACCTCATGGCATGAGTTAGGCCAGCTTTTGCTGGTCTAGCTTTGCATCAGTCATAGGACCATTTTATGGGGTTTTCACCGAATATTTTGCACAAGCCACCATAAAAAGGGTAAAGTGTCACAAATGCACGTGACCTATGAGAATCAGGCACAAGGTGCAACAATGTGTTGGGTGCAACATTGGGTTTGATGCAGGGCTTGTCACAAGCCTGCAACACCCTCTGAAAATCAGGCCCCACATCTCAGGAAGGACATAGACAGGGTGGAGGTAGTCCATAGGAGGGTTACCAAAATTGTGCGGGGTCTGAATCAAAAGCTGTATATGGAGAGGCTAAAGGAGCTAAACACGTACACCCTGGAGGAGAGGAGGGAGACAGTAGTTGTGACAGAGATCTATACATACCTCAAGTAGGTAAATAAAGTACAGGAGGGGGATGTTTTTCAGAGCAAAAGGTGCTCTAGAACAAGGTGGCATGATATGAAGCTGGAGTGGGTAAATTCAGGATGGATCTAAGGAAGTACTTCTTCACAGAAAGGGTGGTGGACACCTGGACCAGAGGTAGTGAGAGTGAAAACAGTGGTGGGATTAAAAAAAGCCTTGGACAGGCACAAGGAAATCGTAAGGATAATGTGGAGGGAGAGAGAGTACACTGTAGATCGAGTAAGTTGTGCAGCAAAAAATGAAGGTTAACAAACATCGGCAGACTGGGTGGGCCCTGCATCTATTATCTGCTGGCACTTCCCATATTTCTAAGTTTCTACACTGTAGTTACAGTGTAACTACACTGTAAGTTCTGTATGCAGGACAGGTATATGAAGCAAATGTGTAACTGCAGTGATGCATGTAATCGATGATTACCTACCCCACAGTTACATTGAAACTGACAATTAATGTAAAGTGTGAATCCAGGTCCAAATAAAATATCTTGAGGTTCATAAAACCACAGACCTGTCTACTTTATATCAGTGAAACTATCCACCATTGTTAACTCAGTTCAATATGGATTTAAACTGGTGGTCCATATTACCTTTTACATTTCAGAGGACAGAGACCATCCAGATGAATACCTTCCACTGCCTGCTTTATTTCAGACTATCACAGTTGTTCCCTCAGAGATGACATTTAATGAATGGAATAAGCACCTTTAGAGATTTTTCCAGTCAGGCACCCATCCATGGATAGCGTTTAAAAAACTTCAGTTGACAAAACTGCATGGGGGTATGACCCTTCCACACTCAATTATAAGGGAGCTCAGATCAGACATATTTCAGTGTGGCTGGATTTGAACTACAGGGCATGCTAGAGATCACTGGAACTTGTTGACTTACAATGCTCTATTATCAAGACTGTTTGCTAGGCCTCCATCACCCCCAGAACACCTGATGGATAACTTATTCATCAGAAATGTTTTACAGCTCTGCAATGCAGTTATGGCAGATCAATGTCTCTGAAAAGCTCTCTTCCCATAATTGCAATTCCTTTTGACCTGGCCTTTACACCTGCTCAGACAGACCCCTGTTTTAAGTAATGGGAAAGACAGGGGTTAGTCCATCTTTTTCAGTTATGCAAGAAGGGCACTCCATATACTTGCACACACCTGCAGCAATGGTATTCCCTACAATGGCAGACAATTATTGATTTTTGCAGGTGTGCCACTTTCTGATTGTCAAACTAGAGAACCTTGGAGGTCACGTGATGTCAGCCCGAGCGTAAGCAGCGCACCCGCGGATCTCCTTCACCATCCGATTAAAAATATTAATTTTTTAGGGCTCGATCGCTACCCAGCTGCTTAAACCCCTATCTGAGAAGTTGGAGAGACCTGTGGGAGCACTGTTGAGGAAGCGGACAGCATGGATGGGTTTTCAAGAAGCGAGGCCTAAACCTCGCCCCAAGGCGCCGGAGAAAGCAGAAGGCGCGAAGAGGGCAAAACAACAGGCCGCTAGCCTATCGAGCCTTCTGACAGTTGATGTCCCATTATCGGAGGCACGGTTTCTGGAGCTTATGCAGCCGCTACAAACAACGATGCTTCAGTGGCTGACGACATGCAGGCAATTAGAAAATCGATGGATGCATTATCGCAGAGGGTTGAGGACACGGAATCTAAGTAATCTCCCTTGAAAATAAGCAGACTGCCAGGAGACAGAATTAGTGCTTGTGAAATGAAGATTTAAGAAACTGGAGGACAAACTGGAGGATTTGGAGGCGCAGGCGTAACAACATTGTGGTGATTGGCATCCCTGAAAAGAAGAGGGCGCCCGATACCCTTATTCAGAAGCTTTGTTCTAAGATGCGGGTCCCAGGTGGAGGGGAAAACATAATTGAAAGAGCGCATAGGGCCTTGCGGCCCCCTCCTACGTCGGATCAGCTTCCCAGGCCATTCATCATAAAGTTTCTCAATTATCTCGATAAACAGCACATTTTGGATAAAGTGAAAGGCATGGAAGAGCTGCTTTGGAGAGGGCAAACGCATCCGATTGATACAAGATCTTCCTCACACGGTGAGGATGAAGCGGCGAGAACTACATCCTATTGTGACTAAACTTGTTGCTGTTTCCAAACCCTTCAGGGTAAGATATCCTGCAGTCTTAATGGTTAAACTGGAAGGAACTGGCTTTCGTTTGATTCATATTCTGATAAACAGGAGCTGCAACGTCTCCTCCCTGACCTTTTTAAATGACTATCCATAGGGCTACTGGGTCCCTAGCAAGTATCATCTAGTAAACTGGTCTTGGAGCTTATTTTCTTGCCGCACTCTTTGATCAGTTGGAAGCATCAGGATGAACATATTCCAGGAGATGTGGATATGTGGGACTAATATGATGCGCTTTGCTTAAGGTTATGATGGACTCATGAAGACTAAGGCATAATACTTCTCGGTAGCTGGAAGAAAAATTAATTTTTTTTTTCTACACAGGATGGAATCATTGTATGAGCCTATGATGCAACTTCTAGAGACACATTGTAAATCCTGGCATGGTCTGTGTCTTAGTTTTGCCACCAGTCCACCTCGATCTCGGTTCGGATGCACTTGGGCTTTAATCTTTCATAGACTTGAACTGGACTGAATTTGCTGCACATGTAGCAGTGCTCTTTTGTGGTGCTTCTGTTCAACCAACGACAGGACTCAGTATATTGCTTTAATACTTTTTTTTTTTGTGAAAGGGTTTTGTTCTAACATTATACAATATACCAGGATTTGGTGGCTGCAGTTGGGTCGATTGAGTGAATGGCTATTAAATATGGTGGGTGGCTGGGGCTCCGGGGTGGCTGGGTGTTATGGGCTGATAGTATGGTTATCATGTGGCAGGTGATATTTTGGAGGGTAGTTCAATGGAACTGGGGGTGTGTACTAGAGGGAAGTGGTGTATATATATTTCTGTTATGCTGTTGTGGGGAGGGTGGGGTGGCTGGGGTTTTGGGGGTCTTTAATGGATGGGGTGGGTTTTAATAACATTCAAGGTTGCAATCCACTGGGGAACTTTCTTGCTGTCCGGTATGAGGGTACATTAATGGCCATATTGGGCCTTACATATGAGGATAAATTTCCTAGGTTTTATTTCAGGCCTAACTTGAATCCATATCTTGTTTTCATATGAGCCAGACATTCAAATTCATTAGTTGGAATGTGAAGGGAGCCAAGGATAGGGCTAGCGACAAGTAATATTAAGGCATCTGTACCACCTGGGGCACATATTGCCTTCCTTCAGAAACGCACACGAACAAGTGTGACATACAGTATTTCAGGAGGATGTGGGTTGCCCAGGTATTTGGTGCTGGGGCCTCAACTAAAAGGGCAGATGTGGCCATACTTGTGGCCAAGAGTGTCCCTTTTAAGTTGCTGGAAGAATATTGGGATCCTGAAGGCGGTTTATATTTGTACAGGCACAGGTGGCCTCGCAGCCAATACTGTTGAGGCTCGGTCTATGGCCTAATGAGGATTCCTCCCTTTTCTATACAAAGCTGCTGCCTCAGGTAATTTCTGGTTCACACCAACCGATAATTATTGGAGGATTGGAACCTTGTGCTCCAAAATGACCTGGACAGGACATTTAACAGACGAAGGGCCTATCCCTGCCCAGAGAGCATTAAAGGGCTTCATGGAGAGCACTGCACTAATGGATATTTGGCGTATTCTTAATCCAGAACGCCAATATTCTTTTATTCTCCTGTTCATAAGTCTTATTCGAGAATAGATTATATTTTAGTCGTGCCCTGCTGATCCCCGACATAATTCAGGCAGATATCTCAGTCAGGGTAATTCAGACCATGCCCGGTAAGTGTGTTGTACAGGTCCCTGACCATTCCCCAACGATCTACGCAATGGAGGCTAAATTGTTAGTTATTAAAAGAGCAGTCATACTTACAAATAATCAGGGATCATATTGAGGTGTTTCTTCAGGTTAATCAAAAGTCAGTGACTCGAAAGGATCTGGTCTGGGCCGCATTAAAATGTACTGTAAGAGGTGAGCTAATTAAGATCTCTTCTAGGAAAAATTATACTCAGAGAGAGATGATGAACTCCTTATTACTCAGATTAAGCAAATTGAGTTAGTATATCCATCATTCATCTGACTCTGAGAGGATTAGGTTGCATAAATTGCAGGCGCAATATTCTGAGCTGGTCCAACAAAAAGCTGAGCTTGCATTACTCCATACAAAGCTTCAATATTTAGATTCAGGAGAGGCTGAGCTCCTAGCTATCGCAGATAAAGCAATTAGATCCTGGCACATCATATTGCTGGAATTCGTATTTCTCCAGGGAGGTCAAGTTTATGCAATTCGGTTGATATGGCAGAGGCCTTTAGAGCTTTCTTTCAAAAAATTTATTCACGGGACTCGTGGGGATCCCTCAGAATCAGAAATCAGTAACTTTCTAGGGTCTGCATGTCTCCCAAAAATTTCAGCGGATGAAGCTATTAGTCTAGGTGCTCCCATAACACTCTCGGAGGTATGCAAGCTATCCAACAGATGCCCCTTGACAAGTCCCGGGACACAGCAGGTATCCAATAATTTTTAGGGTCTTTTCATATCAAATAGCCCCAATTCTATTAGAGGTTTTTGAGTATTGGTGCAATCATGATGTCTCTGACCCTAGTTTTTTGAGGCAATAGTCTCTCTAATCCTGAAACCAGGCAAAGACCCATCTGATCCTAATAGTTACCTCCGATATCTTTGTTAAATCTGGATGTTAAAATTCTAGCTAAGATATTAGCAGGCAGATTGTCTAAAGTAGTGGACAAGCTGATCTGCAGGAAGCAGGTTAGCTTTATGAAGGGAGGTTCCCAGGATCACCTTAGAAAATTATTGCATCTCATGGCAGAGGTTAGAGACTCATTCCTGCAGTGCTTCTCTCACTTGACTCCCAAAAGGCCTTTGATAGAGTTTCCTGGATCTATCTCTTTTCTACCATGTCGGCTTTTGGATTGCCGGACGCTTTTATAAAATGGGTCAAAATCTTATACTCTCTACCCTCTGCTAGAGTGAAATGCAATGGGGTATTGTCACAGGTTATTAGATTAGAAAGGGGTACTAGGCAGGGATGTCCGTTATCCCCATTATTATTTAACATTTATATTGAGCCATTCCTACCTAGGTTAATGGGAAACCCGCAGATCAAGGGGATCAAAGTAGGTAGTAAGGCCTATGTCTGCTCAGCCTATGCAGATGATGTATTACTGCATGTTGTGCAGCCAAATACCGTTAGCAGCGATACTTGATGAAATTGATTGTTTTCTAAGATATCGGTTCAAAGCGAAATCACTCTAAGACTAAGATTTTCCCTTTAAATAGGAGAGTGACAAGGGCAGATCTGCAATTCTTAGGATTGGGTTGGGAAGCTAATTCGTTGCCATACTTGGGTAACAAGATTAACACAAATCTCTCTTTAATGATTAGGAGAATTTGAATACTCTTATTCAGTCTGTAGCAGAGGACCTAACCAGGTGGCGGTCCATTGCTCTGACTCTTTGGGAGTAAGATAAACCTTTTGAAAATGAATGTCCTACCCAGACTTTTATATCCCTTAGGAATGCTCGGGTCTACCTCCTGAAAAAGTGGTTTGTCAAGTTGCAAAAATGTTCAGCTCTTTTATAGGGCAAGGAAAAGCGTATCCATGAGGTCCTATAACAATTTGACAACCCAAGAAGTAGGGAGGATTGGCTGCTCCTCTGTGTTTACATATTACCTGGCTCAGCATGTTGGTAAACTTGCTTGGTGGACTAAGGGCTATCAGCTCACGGACTATAGGCCTCTTTGAGTACGATATAGAGAGTGATCTAGCAAAGGAATAGTGTGTTCCTTGCGAGCTTTATTATTTCCTTACCGCAAATATCCAGAGTCCTCTAAAGAATAATCCCATGGGGTGGTCACTAAGAGCTCTCCTCCAGTTGCAACAACATTTAGGTCTTAAGCGGTGGACTCTAGATGCCCAGCCTATATTTGAAAATGTGCATTTAAGATTGGTGGGGTCGATATCTCCATCCTTCTGGCCTCAGATCAGCCATATAACCGTAGCAGATTTTTTAGACCAGAATGAACCACGGTCTTTTGATTATATGAGAAGGTGCTTTGGTGTTGCGGACAATTGTTTTTCAAATGGCTGCAGCTTAAGAATACCGTGTTTCAGGGTCCTGTCTCTCCCTCTACTCTACTGGAGTCAATCCATAGATATGGACTGTCTGTTCAGGGTGGTGGCAGCCTCCATGCCGTTTCCAAAGTTTACAGTAAAATTTTAGAATGGGATAATAAAATCCCATCCGGGGTGTGTTATTATTGGGTGGGAGCTGGGTATCAGGGACTCCTCGAGTTTGGAAGAACCTATGGAGCTCCATTTATAAATATGTTAAGCAAGATAGACTCAGGATGGTTCAATTTAATATCATGCACCATCTTTATCTGACTCTACATATCTCTATCGATGGAAATTGAAGCTCCCGTTATGTTGGCGCTGTAGGCTGGAGGAGGCTCTCTATTGCATATGCTTTGGGAGTGCCCAAGATTGCACTCTTTGGGAGGCCATTAATAGACTTATGCCCTATCCTTGGCTCTTATAGTATGAACACCCTGAAATCTGTCTATTGCAATCTTCCCGGATATGACCTCTAAATTTTGGAGAGCTCATGTGTCACTTACTGCTGCTGTTATGAAGTTAATAATTTTAAGGCATTGGTCATCTGAGGGCTCTCCTCTCTTTTAGAATAGCACGGGGTGTATACTAGCCTTACAATTGGAAAACATATAGCTTCCATCGTGTTGCAAGGCTAATGCCTTCATGTCATTATGGGGTCGCTTGATTCAATGCTGAGAAGTTTGGAAAGTGTAAACTGTAATGCAATACAGTAAGCCAATGTCCTTTCACTTCTTTTTCTCTTTGCTTTTCTTTATCTTTCCTCTTCTTCATGTGGAGTACCTTTGTATCATGTATTTGATTGTAACCTTGGGGGTGGGGGAGAAAGAGTATGGTATAGAGTGTTTTTTTTTTTTTTTGTATTGGGTTGGGGGAGTTTTCTTTTTACTGCGCCTTTTATGTATTTTATCATATGTTTGCTGAAACCTGTTGTGATGATGGTAATAATTACAATGAGGTTCATTTCTGTGTACTGGTGAAATTGATGACGGTGGCGCGTAAAATCAATAAAATTTAAATTATAAAAAAAACTAGAGAACCTCATGGATTACTCAGATCACATTTCTCGTAACCATGTAGAGTCAGGGCATGCAGTTCAACTACATTTCCCAAGTATATAAGGCATTGACGGATTCCTAGGTGGTAAGTTTTGTCACAGTTCAGCATATGGGAGAAGCAGAAATGGAAATTAACATACCACAGAAAAGATGGCCCGTTATTTATCATAGATGGCATAAGGTTTCATCCTCAAATTCCTTTTTTTAATAACATCTTTTTATTTATTTTATTAAAGGAAAAACTGAGCATAAGCTGTAGTTCAGCAATATTTGCGAAACATCATGCACATTTCTATAATCTGGTAAGATCAGGTATACAACTGAATTGCATTTAACATGCAGTAGAATCAGTATAGTTGCTTTTGTGAGGTTACACCACAATGCAGGAGACCTCTAAGGCATTTTTAGAAATATCCCAAGCACTACTCATAGTCAATGACATTGCAACAGACGACCCTCAAGTGGGTGCGACCTAAAAAAAAATAAAAGAATAGTGCACATGCTGATGTACATGCTGTCATGTCCATAAGGTTTCTACTGCTGGAATAGCTTCTGTACCTGTAATTTTGAACACAAAGCAAAGAGAGATGGAAATGAAGCTAATGGGCTCCTTGAAGTGTGAGCAAAGGAGAGAGAAGAAGAGAGGGACAGAAGAGACAATGTACTTACTGCATTGAGTAAGTAATAATACCAGACAGGGTGGGCATTATTGGAATATATCAGACTGCCCAGGGGTGTAATGAGGCCCGATGCCACAGGGGGAAGTCTTTACATCCCCCAGAAGGTCTGTTATATCCCATAATGCCCACTCTGGAGGGTATTATTGCACTTAGACAATGAGCTTACAGTACATTAAATATTTTTTTTTAAATAATGATTTCATAAAAAAAAGAAAAGAGAAAAAGAAAGCATTCAGGAAGTACAAGGAATCACAGAAGGAGCAGGACAGAGAATTGTATCAGTTAAAGCAAAAAGAAGCTGGGAAGGCAATCAGAACAGCAAAGGCACAAACTGAGGAAAAGATAGCCAACTCAGTTAAGAAGGGGGCTAAAACCTTTTTTAGGTACATCAGGGAGCAAAGGAACACCAAGGGAGGGATAGAGAGGCTTAATAAAGGGGAGGGGGTGTGGGCAGAGGGTGACTGTGAAAAGGCAGAGATATCAAACAAATATTTTTGCTCAGTATTTACAAATGTAAAGGGGGAGGTACCTAAAACAAACAATAGAAACACTCTGGATACAGGAGTTGATACCAGCCCATTTACAGAAGAAAGGGTTCTGAAACAACTCTTAAAACTGAAGGTGGACAAAGCAATAGGGCCTGATGGGATTCATCCCAGAATTCTAAAATAACTAAGGGTAGAACTAGTGACACCACTGACTACCCTTTTTAACAAATCATGGAAGGATGGGGTGGTACCTGATGACTGGAGGAGGGCAGATGTGATTCCCCTTCACAGAAGTGGGAGCAGGGCAGAAGCAAGAAACTACAGACCTGTTAGTTTAACCTCAGCGATGGGGAAAATGATGGAATCACTTCTGAAGGAAAGAACTGTCATGTACCTAGAGGCCAGAGGGGCACAGGACCCAAGGCAGCATGGATTCACAGCAGGAAGGTCATGCCAGACGAATCTGATAGATTTCATTAACTGGGTGACCAAAGTAGTAGATCAGGGAGGGGCTGTGGACATGGTCTACCTAGACTTTCGCAAGGCATTTGACACAGTCCCATGCAAAAGATTAATATACAAGTTAGCCAGCCTGGGAGTGGGTCCCAAGATGATAGCCTGGCTAAAGAACTGGCTGGAGAATAGGATACAGAGGGTAATAGTAAATGGAGTCCCCTCTGAAGAAAGGGGGGTTACTAGTGGGGTACCGCAGGGTTCAGTTTTAGGACCGGTGCTCTTCAATGTCTTTATAAGCGACATTGCAGAGGGACTGGAAGGAAAAGTATGTCTCTTTGCAGATGACACAAAGATCTGCAACAGAGTTGATGCACAAGGTGGGGTGGAAAAGATGAGAAGGGACTTGGCAAGGTTAGAGGAATGGTCAAATGTATGGCAGCTTAGATTCAATGTTAAGAAGTGCAAGGTAATGCACCTGGGAAACAAAAACCCAGGGGAAGAGTACACAATGGGGGTTGAGATACTAACAACAACAAAAATGGAAAGGGACCTGGGAGTAGTCATATCAGATGACTTAAAGGTGGGCAAGCAATGTGAGAGGGCAGTAAGGAGGGCTGGGGGGATACTGGGATGCATAGGGAGAGGCATCACCAGTAGAAAACAGGAAGTTGTTATCCTTCTGTAGAGACAGCTGGTGAGACCCCATCTGGAGTACTGCATGAAGTTCTGGAGACCCAATCTCTGCAAGGACATAGACAGGATGGAAGCTGTCCAGAGAAGGGCAACTAAAAGGGTGCAAGGTCTGCGCTGGAAGACATATGAAGAAAGACTAAAGGAGCTTATTATAGTATGTGTAGCCTCGAGGAAAGGAGGGAGAGAGGGGACATGATAGAAACTTTCAAGTACATCAAGGGAATCAACAAAGTCCAAGAGGTAGCATCTTTCAAAAAGAGGTGTGTAAGAACAAGGGGCACAATTTGAAGATGAGGGGTAGCTCAGAGGTAATGTAAGGAAGTATTTTTTCACAGAGAGGATTGTGGATGCATGGAATGGCCTTCCGGAGGAGGTTGTGGAGTCAAAAACAGTGGTTGAATTCAAGCATGCATGGGACAGTCATAAGGCACTTCTAGGGGGTGGGGGTAGAAAGAAGTATGCTGCTGGTTAAGTAGGATCTGCAGCTTATCCATTAGGTGGGGAAATGGGCAGACCGGGTGGGCCAAGCGATCCTTATCTGGCATCAAAGTCTATGTTTCTATTATTAAAAATGAACAGAAATGTCTGATTCTGTAAAATAGTCCCTTTAGTACCACTAGAGAGTGTTGCTGTTTCTGATATCCATTTTTTTGTGTTATCTTGGTGTGTCAGTTTTACTTAGCGGTATCCAGGGAATTGTTAGTTTTTAATTTTCATCCTCCCCCATTATCTCTTTGCACTTTATGGATAAATATAGTTTTGGTTGCTACACTGAGAGCGGGGAGAGAGAGAGGCTCAGCTGTGGAGTAGGAGTGGTGCGGTGTCCTGTGGCATGCTATCTGGGGACATGGAAGTCAGCCGATTACGTCTGCAGAGAAAAAAAAAGAGGTACTTATTTCTTGTTTAAAAATATGAAGGTTGCTGTTGTGGGGCCAAGTATACAAATTTCATAGTGGTTTGTTTAGGTTACTGAATGGTTGAATGGGACTTTCTGTGAATCATTGTTGCCAGAGATGGAGTCACACTGCTGGGTAGCAGCAGTTGTGAGAGTGTGTAGAGGATTTGAGGTCCTGCTAGCACCAGAGTCAGGACCAGATTAGTAGGAAGAAAAAAACAAAAACAAGATTTTTACATTTTAATATTCTGCTACTATGGACTGGTTTGAGGACTGTCTGCGCGTGTGTGTGTGTGTGGGGGGGGTGTCTATAGCTCAATCTCTCACTAAACGTACAGTGTAACAATTGTGGCTATCAGAAAGTGGGCATGGGCATATGAAGTGGTGATGGGTGCTGCCAGGAGGCACTTGTTATTTAGAAGGCAGTGTTGAGATATAACAGTATGGGTGCCAGGGTGTTTCAGCCAATCAGGATTCAACCTTTTCATTGCCTATTTTCTAATACCTATTTACAGTGT
The DNA here is from genome assembly GCA_016271365.2 of Neoceratodus forsteri. Classification (NCBI taxonomy): domain Eukaryota; kingdom Metazoa; phylum Chordata; order Ceratodontiformes; family Ceratodontidae; genus Neoceratodus; species Neoceratodus forsteri. The sequence goes on from CM057458.1 coordinate 565,695,716, forward strand.
CTTATTGAGTTGCATTTATCGATTGAATCAGATTGAATCAGAGACAAATCTTAACTGGATGGTACAGAAAGGAAGACCAGCAGGAGGGAAGAACTAGAATGATGAGAGGAAGATTCGTAGATGCAACCTAGAAGAAACAAGCAAGGGGGGGAAGGAGGCAACTCTATGGAACAAAGTCTGAATATTTATTTAACTGATACATAACCCATTTTCTCCATTTGATTTCAAAGGAGGGGAACTGATTGCTAGCCCTGGCAGACATTCTTCCAAGTATATACATTTCCTGAGTGATGACTCTAGAATTGTTGTGGGTAGGGACATGTGGGGTATGCCACATTTGTGTGATGGCCTTCTTAGCTGCTAATATCAGAAGGTTGATTATTTTAACTGTTGGTCTGTTTAATGTTGAATGCCCGGGGGGAATGGTCACCAAAATGAAGGAGGGAGAGATAATGCTTGGGCAATCATACATGTCTTCAAGCTCTTGAATAGCCACTCTCCAGTAAGGCTACAGAAAAGGACATGTCATTAGTATATGAGAATGGGTGGGCAGTGTTATTCCACAGTTCTGCCTGCATCTGTCTGCTGGAGGTCCCAAGAACTGTGTTATTACAGCAGGTGTGCAGAAGTATCTCAAATGGCACTTCCATACATATTCACTCCAATAGGTAGCTACCATTACCCTATGTGCAAGAGTGGTGAATTTGTACCAAACCTCCAAGGTAAACTCAGTGTCCAACTCCTGATTCCATCTAGTCAGGGTGGGGCTGGTGGAGACTTTAGTCTTATCCTGTAGGACCTTATTTAAGTAGCTAATTAAATGTCATCCAAACTGACCAGATATGTTGCCTGGGAAGAGGTGGACCAGAAGTGAGGGTTTTTCTGCCACCCTTGTAAGAACCTCCTCCTTCACCTGAAGATATGAACGTAATTGTAAATATTTATGAAAGTCTGATTGTGGTAAATGGTAGGAAGCATGGCGGGATACAAATGGTACTAGACCTATGAGTGTGATCAACCGAAAGATATGAATGAGACTGTTATTTTGCCAAGCGTGGGAGGTATTGTTTACTTTATCAGGGAGGAAATGTGAGTTGTAGGCTATTACCTGTAGGTAAAGTTGTTCTGCTGGTGAAAGGAAGTGCTTCTGAATGAAGACCCATGAAGTGCTTCTAAATGAGGAGCCACTGCCTGTATGTTTCTCCTGTATATCTGTAGAATTTTTGAGTAGGGATACATGCTGGGGGTTGCTAAATAAATACCTGGGATGGTCCTCAGTATCATTTCAGACTAATTCAATAGTCTTCTAATAGGACTGATAATTGGAGGCAAGCCAGAGGCATAATATTTGAACCTGAGAGGTCTGTGTGTACAAGGTGAAATTAGGAAGATTAACTCCCCCTTTATCTCTGTGCAGTTGTAAGATAGTGTAGCAAACCCTTGGGGATCGACCTTGCAAATAAACCAGGATGTAGCCTTGTCCCATTCTTTAAAATAAAGCTTATCTGGCATGACTGGAAGGGTTTGAAGAAAACATAGGATATTTTTGAAAATATTTTGTTAGAATGAGGTCGATTTTGTCACTGGACAATGGTCAGTTAATTGGGTCCATCTATATCGATATGACTAAGGTGTTCAACACTGTCCATCACTGCCTACTGCTTGTGCAGCTTCTGAAAGCTGGGCTCTCTCCCAACTCCACTGCCTGGTTCAAAAGTAATTTGAGAACCGGTCTCAAAGAGTAAAAATTGCAGATGTCCTCTCTGAGATCAGGCCTGTTTGCTCAGGTGTCCCCCAGGGATCCATTCTGGGCTCCCTACTACTAAGCTTGTTCTTCAGCTCCCTTCCAAATTCTTGCTCTGAAACAATCATCCTCTATGCAGATGATGCTATAAGTCTTGCCTCCCAAAAGGATCCTAAGCCTCTATAAGACAACCTTCAGCTTGGCTTCACATCTGTTGAAAATTGGTTCTCAAATCACAATCTGGTCCTCAATAATAAGAAAACAAAGTCAATGGTGTTCAGCAGCTCTCATAACAAGCATAAGCTGCACCCCCTATTGATCAAAACCAGTAATGGAGTCACTCTGGAACAGGTTCAAGCCTTTAAGTACCTTGGGATCACTCTAGACCATCATCTATCTTACAGTGCCCACATTGACTCTATAGCCAAAGCAGCAAATACTCGGCTTGGCCTTCTCTTCTGGCATAGGCAACATCTTACCTCAGAAGCCCTGACTGTAGCTGTTCAGAGCTCTGTTGTCTCCATTATTGACTATGGGCTTATCATCTATGGCTCTGCCCCCGCTACCACTCTTAGATGTATATCCACCTCCCTCAATAAGGGCTATCGACTTCTCACTGGATCCCACCACCTCACACATACATGCGACCTCTATGCACAAACTGGATGGCTGCAACTAACCAATTGGATAAAGTACCTAACCTGCACCATGGAGAAGAAAATAACTATGGGCCTTGTGTCCCCTATAGTGTGTGCACTCCTGCACCCTAGCAATAACCCCTGCTTAAACAGGGGATCTGAATCACATCTTCTGCAGGTTCCACATTGTCGTACCTCACAAGCTCAAAGATCTTTTGCCTACAGGGTGCCCAGCTGGCTAAATAATCTAAACAGTTACATCTCCTCCACTCCTGCCCTTGGTGCATTTAAATCAAGGCTCCACCTCTCTCTCTCACTGCCTCTAGCTCCTGTGACTGCCTCCACTTAGCTGACCCCATGAATAGTTCCCTAACCTTATGCAGTTCTCTCTCCTATTAGCACTTGGTTAACCCTTATCACGCACTTCCCCATGTTATGTCTACGACAATGCCTCTGGCTACACTCCTACTCTATAGCTCTCCACCCCTCTACTCTTCCTCTCTCTTGTCCTCTATCCTCTCTGCACCTCATCTGCTATCTCCCTGTAACCTAGCCTGCAAAACTTGTTTTGTTTCTCAGATGCTTTGTAACTCTGTTTGGCTTACACTTTTGTAACAATGTCCTATGTATTCAATTTGTAATCTGACTTACATGTCTTATGTTTTGAATTGTAACCTGACATGGAACCTTTGTAAAAGAGCCCTGGCTCAAAGGTATTGTAATCCTAGACCTGATAAATAAATGATAATAAAAAAAAAATTCTGTTGAAAAATTCTAGGGGGAGAGAAGTCCATCTGGATAAATCTGCCAATATTTGTTGGGAAAGATCTAGTAAGTAGGGGGAGTGGCTTAGCTAGAAGGAAACTACATTTAAAGACTGTCTTAGAAAGATTCTGCTAATAGCTTGGCAGAAGATACCAGGAGAAAGGACTGCTGTGTGACTGGACTTCTCTGCTGGGACTAAAGAAGTAGAACTCTTGTACTTCGAACTTTAATTTAGGGTAAAAAAAAAATAAAGAAAACAAAAAAAAAGTGTGTGTTTGTCTGAGTTAACTGAACTGAATGGTTTTCTGAACAGTTATCTAGGTGTAAATCTCAGGTGATTGAAAGGACTTGATAGCTGTGAAGTTTAAATTACTTGTAGAAAGATCTAGTAAGTAGTGGGAGTGGCTTAGCTAGAAGGAAGCTACATTTAAAGACTGCATTAGAAAGATTTTACTAGTAGCTTGGCAGAAGACACCAGGAGAAAGGACTGCTGTGTGACTGGACTTCTCTGCTGGGACTATATTGCCCTCCTTCCCTTCCCTCCACCCTCCCACCCAAAGCTAGTTCTACTTTTATAGGCACAGAATTTGACTGACAACAGGAACTTCCTGTTTGGGAGCAGGAAGTGAGTGATCACAGAGTCACCAAAGACCCACCATCCTAGAAGGGCAAGAGTAGCTCTCCGGACCACTCTAGCTGCAGGAGGTCTGCCTCTGAGCAAGTAAGGGGTCTACTAAGAAATATAGGATATTATTGTCTCAGAACAGGACAATCAGGAGCTTAAAAGGCACACAGGCAGAAAGTAAGGAGAGAGAGAAAAAAACAGAGGAAAGGGTAAGGATTGCAAACAGTTAAGGGGCAAGAAATAAGACATGATGGAAGTGGTGCAGTGCAGTGGCTGTGGAGCAGCAGTCTTTCTGGAGACGTTCTGGAGGATGTGGTGTTATCCCATCTGCAGGCACCTCTCTGGGCTGAGGGAGGAGGTTGGTCATCTCCAGGCTGAGTTGGCCAGGAATTGTGGGACCTCCTCTTCCATTCAGGGACCACCAGTGCCACTGCCATTGCCTCAGAGGTTGCCAAGAAAGAGAAATGGTTGGACCACAGTGGGCTAAGGGAGGGTGAGGGTGGTGGAACAGAAGTGCAGCCCTCCAGCTGTACCGCTCCAAAATTCCTATGCCATTCTGGCAAAGTGTGGTTCCTCTATGGAGGCACCCGCAGTGGAGACCAAGGAGGATGCTGGAAACCTCCACAAAGGAGACCCACAGGAGGGTGGCACGGGACCCTGCAGGGGAAAGAAACAACTCCTGGTGGGGGACTCCATTGATAGTAAGGTAGAACTGGGGGAGGAAGGGGAGAGGGAGGTAAGGTGCCTGCCTGGCACCATGGCTTGGAGGGACAGGGAGTGAATCCTCAGGATTGCCGGAGCAGCTGCACAGGGGAGGGAGCTGGATGTCATTGTCCACCTAGGGACAAATGACCTGGCCAAGAAAGGGATTAGAGAAGTGCAGGAAGAATTTGTGGAATTGGGGAGGGGCCTTAAACAAGTAGCACGCACGGTAACCTTCTTGGAGGTGCTGCCCATCTATGGCATAGGAGAGGATAGGGTGTTCTGCACCATGGGATTCAATCAGTGGTTGAAAAACTGGTGTGCAGCTCAGGGATTTGGCTTCATTGGGGACTGGGGGTCCACCTGGAGTGATGCAAGCCTATACTGGCATGATGGGCTGCATCTGTCCGGGAGGGGAACCAGAATCCTAGGTGATAGGTTTAAATGCTTCATTGGCAAACATTTAAACTAGCCAAGGGGGGAGGCACTGGAAAGGAGCAGGGAAATCCTAGCCTCCCCAAAAAATCATGGTAGTAAGTGCGGTAAACACCAACATAGAGGTGTCGATAGGGAGGGCAGGGGTAAATGGAGAAAGTGACAAAGGCAAGAAGGACAGGGATGGGGCAAAAAGGAGTAAGGCCATCAAGAAATGGAGGGTAATAAGTACCAATGCCTGTAGTCTGGGCAACAAGCTCCCTAAGCTGGTGGCCTTGATGGAAGAGGGATGCCTGGATATCATAGCAGTCACATAAACATGGTACACAGAGAACCATGACTGGGATGTTAACATACCAGGGTACATAACCTACAGGAGAGACAGGCAGGGAAGAAGAGGGGGAGGAGTAGCTCTCTATGTAAAGGAAGGGATAAAAGCAACTGAACAAAAGAGCAAACAGGGAGGAGAGGAGGCACTGTGGGTCACCCTGGAGACTGGAAAGGGCACTACAATCTGCACAGGGGTTGTGTACAGACCCCTATGTCAGGGGGAGGAAATGGACAAGGATAAGATAGAAGGCATTCTAAGAATGGCAGAGAAAGGGGAGATACTGTTGATGGGAGACCTGAATATGCCAGATGTTAACTGGAGCACATTTGCTGCAGCCACATCCAAGAGCAGGGCCATTCTTGATGCCCTACAGGTGGCAGGCCTCAGACAGCTAGTTTCAGAACCCACTTGTGAGGGAGCAATCTTAGACCTTGTACTCTCAAACAGGGGCAGTGAGAGGATCTCAGATCTAGAAGTGGGTTGCCATCTGGGGACAAGTGACCATCAAACAGTGTGGTTCATGTTAAACTCAGCTACAGAGTCAAGCCATACAAAAGTGAGGGTACTGGACTTCAGGAGGGCTGACTTTGGCAAGATGGGAGAGTGCCTCAGAAAAGCACTAGCAAACAGACTAGAAGGAGGTGTGGAGCAACAATGGGGAATCATCAAAACTGCCATCAGAGAGGCAACAAGCCTTTGTGTGAAGCAAATAAACAAATCAAAATGAAAGAAAAAGCCACTATGGTTCTCAAAAGAGGTGGCTGTGAAACTTGGGAAGAAAAAGATAGCATTCCGGAAGTATAAGGAAACACAGAAAGAGCAAGACAGAGAGCTGTTCCAGTTAAGGCAGAAGGAAGCAGGGAGGGAAGTTAGAATAGCAAAGGCCCAAACTGAGGAAAAGATAGCCAACTCAGTTAAGAAGGGGGATAAAACCTTTTATAGGTACATCAGCCAGCGTAGAAAGACAAAGGGAGGGATAGTGAGGCTGAATAGAATGAACGGTGGGTGGGCAGAGGGGGACAGTGAAAAAGCAGGGATACTGAATGAATATTTCTGCTCAGTATTCGCAAAAGAGGAGGGGGAAGTGCCTAATCCAATTAACAGAAGTACTCTTGACAGGAGGGTCGATCCCAGTCCTTTCACAAAAGAAAGGGTTCTGCAAGAACTCCTAAAACTGAAGGTGGACAAAGCAATGGGGCCTGATGGAATTCACCCTGGAATTCTAAAAGAATTAAGGGGGGAGCTAGTGAAACTACTGGCAACTCTTTTTAATAAATCATGGGAGGATGGTGTGGTACCCGAGGACTGGAGGAAGGCGGACGTGATTCCCCTTCACAAAAGTGGGACCAAGACAGAGGCAGGAAACTACAGACCTGTCAGTCGGACCTTTGTGGTAGGGAAAGTGATGGAGTCACTTCTGAAGGAAAGAATAGTTGAGTACCTAGAGGCCAGTGGGGCACAGGACCCAAGGCAGCATGGGTTCACAGTGGGAAGGTCATGTCAGACAAATCTAATACAGTTCTTTGACTGGGTGACCAAAGTAGTAGACCAGGAAGGGGCTATGGACATGGCCTACCTAGACTTTAGCAAGTCATTTGACACAGTCCCACACAAAAGATTAATAGTCAAATTAACCAGCCTGGGAGTGGGTCCCAGGGTGGTAGCCTGGGTAAAACATTGGCTGGACAACAGGACACAGAAGGTAATTGTAAATGGAGTCCACTCTGAATAAAGAGGGGTTACTAGTGGGGTACCGCAGGGTTAAGTATTGGGTCCAGTCCTTTTTAATGTCTTCATAAGTGACATTGCAGAGGGACTGAAAGGAAAAGTATGCCTCTTTGCAGATGACACAAAGATCTGCAACAGGGTTGATGCACAAGGTGGGGTGGAAAAGATGAGAAGGGACTTGGCAAGGTTGGAGGAATGGTCAGAAGTATGGCAGCTATGATTTAATGCAAAGAAGTGCAAAATAATGCACCTGGGAAACAAGAACCCAAGGGAAGAATACACAATGGGGGAGAGGTAGTAACAACAACAAAAAAGGAAAGGGACCTGGGGGTAATCATATCAGATGACCTTAAGGTTAGCAAGCAATGTGAGAAGGCAGTAGGGAGGCTGGGGGTATACTGGGATGTAAGGAGAGGCATCAGCAGCAGAAAACAGGAAGTTGTTATCTCTCTGTACAGACAGTTGGTGAGACCCATCTGGAGTACTGTGTCCAGTTCTGGTGACCCCATCTCTGCAAGGACATAGACAGGATAGAGGCAGTCCAGAGGAGGGCAACTAAAATGGTGCATGGTCTGCAAGAGAAGCCATATGAGGAGAGACTAAAGGAGCTTAATATGAATACCCTTGAGGAAAGAAGGGAGAGTGGGGACATGATAGAAACTTTTAAGTACCTCAGTGGAATCAACAAAGTCCAAGAGGGTAGCATCTTTCAGAAAAATAGATGTGCAAGAACAAGGGGACACAATTTAAAGATAGAGGGGGCAGTTCAGGGCAATGTGAGAAGTATTGTTTCACAGAGAGGTAGTAGATGCATGGAACAGCCTTCCTGAGGAGGTCGTGGGGTCTAAAACTGTGGGACAATTCAAGAATGCATAGGACAGACATAAGGCAATTCTTGTGGGGGATAGGAAGAAATAGGCTGTTGGTTAACTAGGATCTGCGGCCTATCCTTTGGGTAGGGAAATGGGCAGACTAGATGGGCCAAACGGTCCTTATCTGCCGTCAAAGTCTATGTTTCTATGTTTCTATGGGGTTTGTAGTTTAGTAATTCCAGACAGACTAGATTTTTTGTTATCTTAATTCCCAGATATCTAATGGCCTGTTTACGCCATTTAAAAGAGAAATTGTCTTTTAACCTAGGAAATGAGGAGTAATTATAAAGGAGTACCACAGTTTTAAGGGTGCTGAGCTTATAGCCTGCTATCTCACCAAAGATCCGCAAATGATGCCACAATGCTGGTATAGAATCTTCTAGGGAGATGATGGTGAGCAGGACATCATTGGCAAATAGAAAGATTTTATAGTGTCTGCCTCCTAAAGAGAGTCCCTCTACCACTGGGTCTCATCAAATGGCTTCTTCCAGGGGCTCCAACTATAGTGTGAATGGTAATAGTGACAGTGGACAGCCCTGGAAGGTGCCTCTAGAGAGCAGAAGAAGCATAGACAGGGAGCCATTTAATTTTAAATCGGCTTGGGCCAGACTGTAAATGTCTTTTGGTGTTTGTATGAATTGCTGTGGAAAACCAAAGTGGGACAAGACACTCCACAGATATGGCCATGCCACCCTGTCAAACACCCTCTATGCATTGAGACTAAGTAACATGAGATAGATTGCTGTGTAGATACATAGTCTATTAAAAGGAGGCTTTGATGTGCACTGTCACGTGCCCATCTCTGATGAACAAAGCCTACTTGATCAGGGTAAACTAGGCTGGCAAAAGATTTTTGAGCAGCCTGGCCAAGAGGGACATAAATATCTTATAATTGCAATTCAGCATGGATGTAGGCCACTATGAGGTGGGATGTCGTGATTCTTTGTGAGTTTTCAGCAATGCAAAAATGGTGGCATATTTCCAAGATGAAGGGGGGGTGTCACTATTCTGGACTCACTAAAATGTGGAGAGCAAATATGGTATCAGGGATTCTCAGAACATCTTATAAAATTCAATATGGTAACCATCAGGGCCATGGGCTTTATGAGTTGTAGCATCTCGCAATACTGCCTTGAACACTGAAAGAGCAAAAAGGGCTAACAGGTTGTTTACTTGGGGCTCTATTAACTGAGGGAGGCAGAGCTCAGATAGATATAAATTTATTTTGTTCTGGGACAACTGAGTATCAGCCCGGTATAGCTGGCAATAATAGTCTGTCAACACTGCTCATTTTCAGTGGGCCTAGTGAGATGGTTGCCCAATAATGGAATAATCATTTGTGTTACCAATGCCTGTTTGTTCAACCTGCTATATATCTTTAAGATTGGGTACACTACTAAAAGTCGCACTTGGCTTCTCCCCCACTGCTTCACAGATAGTGTTGTCACCAGTCAAAATTCCTAATTTCCTATGTGTAATATTTCCAAGCCTTCCTGCTATTCCATTATACTCTGTGATAAAGGAAACTGGTCCAAATGTAATGCTTGTCGCTGGGCTCTTGAGATGTAACAGCTCATCCCTATTTGAGTGGAACACCTTTTCTTTCAAATTTTTTAACAATGTTTTGTCATACTCCTTGTCATGGAATCTGCCCTCTAGTTCTTATGTCTGTTCTAAATAATCATCGTCCTTTGTATAGTTTGTCCTAAGTCTCATTGACTGACTGTACAGGATAGAATCTTTTAACCTTGGGGCGTGGACACTGTCAGTGTGCAAAACAGAATTTGTTGCTGTGAGCCTTCTGTGGCATTTGGTGTTCACCAGCTGTCTGGGTTTGCTGTTAATCTCTAGATCTAAAAAAATCAGTTTTTCTGTACTGCTTATATAAATACATTTTTAATTATTCCCATTCTGAATTAACTAGGAAATGAACTCTGGGATAAGTTATTGCCTTGAAAGTGTGTCAGATAGCTTTCCTATTTCTGTCTTTAAATCTTTCTTTCAATGGGTAATTTGTCAGTAACATTGTTTGAAATTATACTTTATAAAGGCAATTAGCATACAAAATGAAATGTTAAAACATTGTCATTCATATCACTATACCTTGCATTTTCTTTTTGTATTTGTATGGTTAAAAACTTGATTTACATTTGGCTAATTATCAGCTCATGTTTATTTAATTAAAGAGTGCTATATAAATTGAGTGCGTTTCATGACTAAGCCATACTCCATGATGAAGGTGTTTACAACTTGAAGTGCCAGGGCTGCGAGTGGACATCCATACATCCATTGTGCCCATGTCTGAATTTAATTTGCAATAAAGCACTAAAGAAGCATTCATTGTGAATACTTATTTCTGTTGGAATGCAAGTACATTGGAGCAGTGGAGCATTATTTACGCTTAGCAAGCTTTTACCTGCACCCCACCACACCACGAATTCCTTGTCTAAACTTGTTTTGAGCTTGGATCTTCTTTGCTTACTTACATCCGCTGAAACTGGGTTTCTCATGGGGATGCCAGTGGTGGAGCAGAATCTCAGACAAAGCAAAACGTCTCCTGAATCCTTCCTCAGACATTCCATTATCTTCACAGAAACAGCACGAAATCAGCACAACATTATTTTTCTCACTTTGAAACTGGTGGCAATATGCAAAGCAAAGAGGAGGCTGACAACTGAGAGGACCAGGATGAATTCAATTGGGAACTGAGAGGAAGTTTGACTGAAGGACAGGGGAGAGCTCGGCAACTGCTCACCGAAATGGATGAACACCAAACCTCAGGTGACATTAAACAAAGTTTTACAAAACTTGAGAAGTTACTGTGCAGAGACATTGATATAACTTTTAATGTTATCACCTTAAGGAATATCTGAGTAAAGACTAACCCTGAGGGGCTTGTGGCTGAATATTGTGCCTGCTAGAGGGATTCACAAATTCCCCTTTAAGGCTGAATGGCTTCAGGTGGCTAAGCTATGTTCAAAAAGGTTTTCTGAACTTATAATTAAGTTCAAGAATCAAAAGCTAAATTGAGAGACTGAGGAAGAATTTGAAAACTTATTTATGGCAATCGGCCTTTTTGGAAGACTAAGCTAACTATTGTGTTACGATTTTATGGAACATTCTACTCTGTGATTTTAATAGTTGATGTTGTCATGGCATGCTTTTATTTATATGTTTTACTAATTTGTATCTGATGTTGTGGTTTTAATATATTCAGCGCCTTGATATATTGAAAGGCGTTTTATAAATAAAACTATTATTATTATTATTTATTATTAAGTGAGAGCAGAGATCTTGGCTTACAGAGAATGAGCAGAGTACGGTGGCTGTAACACTGCCTGATCTAAAAGCATCAAAAGAGTTTAATGAGAGATTATAGCTCGAAAACAGAAAAAATTACTAAGGGATCACGGGGATTATAATAAAGGTAACATTCTGAAGCAGTCTAAACCGATGTCTTCAAGCAGAGGTGAAAGTAAAAATTGGATCAGATTTGACAACAACAAAAAAAAAAAAAGACAAACAGAAACAGAATTGCAGCACATCACACGACCAGGCTAATTTGGAGGATATCAGTGAATCTCAAACAGAACCAGATATGAGCGAAGAAGCTCAAAGAATTTTTTTAAAGATGCGAGACCAGTTTGTGCAGAACAAATAAGGAAAAGACCCAAAAGACTGGGCAAAAGAGGGGGGAACAAGAATTCAAGACAGACCAGTAAGATAAACAAAAAACTTCTGAGCTACAACTAATACATATATCAGGACAAGTGTTAACTGAAAAACAGATTGCTGTGTTCAAAAAAGGTTTGTCCTTTATAACTACCCACCCTCGTAGTAATAAATGTCAGATCGTCTTGGACACTAGAACATTTTTCAGGAAGATTCGCCTCAGATTTTTTTTGTTAATAAAAAGAACAATACACAGGACAACATTAAGGGGTTTACATAGAAAACATAGAAACATAGAATTTGATGGCAGATAAGGACTGCTTGGCCCACCCAGTCTGCCCATTTCCCTACCTAATGGATAAGCTTCAGATTCTAGTTAATCAACAGCTTACTTCCTCCTACCCCACATTAGAATTGCCTTATGCCTGTCCCATGCATTCTTGAATTCTCCCACTGTTTCTGACTCCACAACCTCTTCAGGAAGGCTGTTCCATGCATCCACAATGCTCACTGTGAAAAAATACTTTCTAACACTACCTCTGAGCCGTCCCCCCTCTATCTTGAAATTGTGCCCCCTTGTTCTTGTACATCTCTTCTTCTGAAAGATACTACCCTCTTGTACTTCATTAATTCCCTTGAGATACTTGAAAGTTTCTATCATGTCCCCCCTCTCCCTCCTTTCCACAAGGGTATACATATTAAGCTGCTTTAGTTTCTCCTCGTATGTCTTCTGGTGTAGACCTTGTGCCATTTTGGTTGCCCTCCTCTGAACAGCCTTCACTCTGTCTATGTCTTTGTGGAGATGGGGTCTCCAGAATTGCACACAGTACTCCAGATGGGGTCTCACTAACTGTCTGCACAGAGGGATAACAACTTCCTGTTTTCTACTGGTGATGCCTCTCCCTGTGCATCCCAATATCCCCCCAGCCCTCCTTACTGCCTTCTCAGATTGTTTGCCCACCTTTAGGTCATCTGATATAATTACTCCTAGGTCTCTTTCAATTTTTATTGTTGTTATTAACTTACCCCCCATTGTGTACTGGGTTTTTGTTTCCCAGATGCATTACCTTGCACTTCTTTGCAATGAATCTGAGCTGCCACATATTTGACCATTCCTCCAACCTTGCCAAGTCCCTTTTCATTCTTTCCACCCCACCTTGTGTATCAGCCCTGTTCAGATCTTTGTGTCATTTGCAAAGAGACATACTTTTACTTCCAGGTGATCTCCAATGTCACTTATAAAGATATTAAAGAGGACTGGTCCCAGTACCGAACCCTGAAGTACCCCGCTAGTTACCCTTCTTTCTTCATTGTGGACTCCATTTACTATTACCCTTTGCAGCCTGTTGTCCTGCCAGTTTTTTATCCAGGCTACCACCTTGGGACCCACTCCAAGGTTGGCTAACTTGTATATTAATCTTTTGTGTGAGACTGTGTCAAATGCCTTGCTAAAATCTAGGTAGGCCATATCCATAGCCCCTTCCTGGTCTACTACTTTGGTCACTCAGGCAAAGAAATCTATTAGGTTCATCTGGCATGACCTTCCTGCTGTGAAACCTTGCTGTCTTGGATCCTGTGCCCCACCGGCCTCTAGGTAATCAACAATTCTTTCCTTCAGAAGTGATTTCATCATTTTCCCTACCACTGAAGTCTAACTGGTCTGTAGTTTCCTGCCTCTGCCATGCTCCCACTTTTGTAAAGTGGAATCACATCCGCCCTCCCCCAGTCCTCAGGTACCACTCCATCCTCCCATGATTTGTTAAAGAGAGTAGTCAGTGTTGTTACTAGTTCTAGCCTTAGTTCTTTTAGTATTCTTGGGTGAATCTCATCAGGCCCCATTGCTTTCTCCACTCTCAGTTTCAAGAGTTCTTTCAAAACCCTTTCTTCTGTGAATGGACTGGTATCAACCCCCCCCCATTCAGAGTTTCTCCCTTGTTTGGTTGAGGTACCTCTCCCTCCTCATCCATTGTGAATACTGAGCAGAAATATTCATTCAGTATTCCTGCTTTTTCACTGTCACCCTCTGCCCACATTCCCTCCCCTTTGTTAAGTCTCTGTATCCCTCCCTTGGTCTTTCTTCGCTCCCTAATGTGTCTATAAAAGGTTTTATCCCCCCTTCTTAACAGAGTTGTCTATCTTTTCCTCAGTTTGTGCCTTTGCTATTCTGACTACCTTTCCTGCCTCCTTCTGCTTTAACTGATAAAGTTCTCTGTCCTGCTCCTTCTGTGTTTCCTTATATTTCCTGAATGCTATCCTTTTCTCCTTAACCATCCCTGCCACCTCTTTTGAGAACCATGGTGTTTTTTTTTCCTTCATTTTGTTTTATTTGATTTGCTTCACACAAAGTCTTGTTGCCACTGCGATGGCCGTTTTGATTATTCTCCATTGTTCCTCCACCCCTCCCTCTTGCCCATTTGCTAGTGCTTTTCTGAGTCACTTTCTCATTTTCACAAAATCAGCCTTCCTAAAGTCCAATACTCTTGCTTTTGTATGGCTTGACTCTATGGTTGTGTTTATTGTGAACCACACTGTTTGGTGGTCACTTGTTCCCAGATGGCTACCTGCTTCTAAATCTGAGATCCTTTCTCCTTCCCCATTTGAGAATACCAGGTCTAAGATTGCTCCCTCCCAAGTGGGTTCCAACACTAGCTGTCTGAGTCATTCCCCCTGTAGGGTATCAAGAATTACCCTGCTCTTGGATGTGCCAGCAGCAAAGGTACTCCAGTTAACATGTGGCATATTCAGGTCCCCCATCAAAAATATCTCCCCTTTTTCTGCTATTTTAAGGATGCCTTTTATCATTTCCTTGTCCATTTCCTCCCCCTGAGATGGGGGTCTGTACACAACCCCATGCGGATTGTGGTGCCATTTCCTGTCTCCAGGGTGACCCATAGTGACTCATTAACTTCCTGTTTACTCTTTAGTTCTGTTGCTTTAATCCCTTCCCTTATATAGAGAGCTACTCCTCCTCCTCTTTTACCCACCCTGTCCCTCCTTTAGACTGTGTATCCTGGTATGTTAACATCCCACTCATGGTTCTCTGTGTACCATGTTTCAGTGACTGCCACAATATCCAGTCATCTCTCTTCCATCAAGGCTACTAGTTTAGGGAGCTTGTTGCACAGACTTCGGGCATTGGTACTCATCACCTTCCATTTATTTTTTATGGCTTTACCCCTTTTAGCTCTATCCCTGTCCTTAACACCTTTTTCTGCATTCATCCCTGTCCTGCTTCCTACTGACTTCTCTACCTTGGTGTTTACCTCTCTAACTACTGAGTTTTGTGGGGGGAGTCTGGGATTTCCCTGCTCCTTTTCAGTGCCTCCCCCCTTGGCTAGTTTAAATACTTGCCAATGAAGCATTTAAACCTGTCACCTAGGATCCTGGTTCCAACCCTGGAAAGATGCAAACCATCATGCCACTATAAATCTGCATCCCTCCAGGTGGCTTCCCAGTCCCCAATGAAGCCAAAACCCTGAGCTCCCCACCAGTTTTTTAACCATTCATTGAATCCCATGGTGTGGAATACCCTAGCATCATCCTTGCCATAGACAGGCAGAATCTTGGAGAAGGTTACTGTACATGCTACTTGTCTAAGGCCCCTGCCCAACTTCACAAACTCCTCTTGCACTGCTCTGATCCCAATCACAGCCAGGTCATTTATCCTAAGTGGACAATGACATCCAGCTCCCTCCCTTGTGCTCCTCTGTACCTCCGAGCCATGGTGACAGGCAGGCACCTTACCTCCCTATCCCCTTCCTCCCCTACTTCTACCCCCCAATGATTGAGTCCCCCACCAGGAGTTGTTTCATTCCTCTATGGGGTCTCATGCCACCCTCCAGTGGGTCTCCTTTGTGGAGGTTCCCAGCATCCTCCTTGGTCTCCACTGCAGGTGACTCCATAGAGGAATCACTCTTTGCCAGAACAGCATAAGAATTGTGGAGAGGTACAACTGGAGGGATACACCTCTGTTCCACCATCCTCTCCCTTCCTGAGCCCACCTTGGTCCAATCACTCCTCTTTCTTGGCAACCTCTGAGGAAACAGTGGTGGCTCTGGTGGTCCCTGGGCGGGGTAAGAGGTTTCACAAATCCTAGCTAGGTCAGCCTGGAGATGGGCAACCTCCTCCCTCAGACCAAAGAGGGGTCTGCAAATAGGGCAGCATCACAGCCTCCAGAATGTCTCCCAGAACACCGCTGCCCCACAGCCATTGCACTGCACCACTCCCATCTTGACTTATTTTGTGTCCCCTCTCCTGTTGCTTTGTATGCTTACTGTCTCCTCCCTCTATGCATTTTTACACTTACTTTCCTACTGCCTATGTGCCCTTACAACTCTCACCCTTCCTGTTCTTTGACAGGAACTTCCTGTAGTCTTCAGTAGTCTCCTTCTTCCATGCTTGGATTCAGACCTCCAGCAGCCGGGCGGGGGGGATAAAGAGTTTTTTTTTTTAGGTTCCTTCAAGGTTGCTGAAACTAATGTGTCTCAGTGATCCTTCCCTTCCTACTGCCAAACAGGAAGTTCCTGTTGTCAGTCAAATTCAGTGGCTATAAAACTAGAACTGGCTTTGCATGGGAGGGTGGAGGAGTGGGAAGGAGGGCAATTAGGAAAAAAGCTGTAAAGTTCTAGACTGCTGTTATTTGCTGTGAAAGCAAAGCTCTATGTCAAAAACAGCAGGAAGCTGTAACTGGAGACAGCTGCTTTTGCACTGCTAAGCTGCTAAGCTACACCCCCATTAGATTCACCCTCTGCTCTAACTATGTAAATTAAGCTGATACAGCTCCCTTCCTTAGAGAAGAACACAGTGACTTTCTTCTTTTTTTAATTAAATGAGACCCCCTTCTTCTAATAGAGTCTCTGTTTTTTTAATCCAAACAGGTACTAACTCCTGCTAAGACAGAATTGATCTATCAGTAAAAAAGCTGTAAAGTTCTAGACTGCTGTTATTTGCTGTGAAAGCAAAGCTATCTGTCAAAAACAGCAGGAAGCTGTAACTGAGACAGCTGCTTTTGTACTACTAAGCTGCCAAGCCACACCCCCAATTAGATTCACCCTCTGCTCTATGTAAATTAAGCTGATACAGCTACCTTCCTCAGAGAAACACACAGTGACTTTATTCTTCTTTTTCTTTTTTACTTAAATGAGACCACCTTCTTCTAATAGAGTGTATGTTTGCTTAATCCAAACAGGTACTAACTCCTGCTGAGAAAGACTTGATTTATCAGTAAGAAAGCTGTAAAGTTCTAGACTGCTGTTATTTGCTGTGAAAGCAAAGCTCTATGTCAAAAACAGCAGGAAGCTGTAACTGGAGACAGCTGCTTTTGTACTGCTTAGCTGCTAAGCCACACCCCCAATTAGATTCACCCTCTGCTCTGACTATGTAAATTAAGCTGATACAGCTGCCTTCCTCAGAGAAGAACACAGTGACTTTCTTCTTTTCTTTACTTAAATGAGACCCCCTTCTTCTAATAGAGTATCTGTTTGCTTAATCCAAACAAGTACTAACTCCGGCTGAGATAGAATTGATTTATCAGTAAAAAAGCTGTAAAGTTCTAGACTGCTGTTATTTGCTGTGAAAGCAAAGCTGTCTGTCAAAAACAGCAAGAAACTTACTGAGGAAACAGTTATTTTTTACAGCTGTAATTGCCGATGAAGACTTAGATTTACTAATAAATGAAATTGGTGACATTGGAACTTGGCCACCTGAAATAGGAGATGCTAACTTGGATCTATTTTCAGAGGTCTCATTAAGAAGGCTGTTGGAGGAAAATGCAGGGCCAGAGCATGAACTCTCATACTGAAAAGACTGACATCAATATGAAGAGATGAAGTTGTTTCAAAGGCAAGTCCACTATTTGCCCTAATACACTGAATACAAACATCATAGCATTTGAAAAGATAGGTGTGCAACACATTTCCACCATAATAGACCAAGCAGGTACCACAAGGAATTTCAATTAAATCAAAAGTGGAAAATGATGCTTTGCAGGAACTAATGAAGAATAAAATGAAAGCAACCACAAAAAACTGCTATTTAATCCTACTTCTAAATTTAACAAGGCATAGTATCAGGTTCTTATGCGTGCAGTAGCTGAGGGGGATATTACAGAGGATGAATTTAGGTTCTTATGGAATGAATATGCTGTAGTTGCAGGGTTTTACATACTTCCCAAAATACATGAAAATGTTAACAATCCACCAGGCAGACCAATCATGTCTGGGAATGGATCAGTACGTGAGGGCCTGGGACAATTCCTTGACTTTTTTCTTCAGAAGTGTGTGGTAACATTGCCTGATTATTTAAAAGATAGAGCAGATAATTTAAGGAAGCTAGAAGGACTGTTGTGGGAGGAGGATCTGACATGGATTGGAATTGATGTAGAATCATTACATACCTCAATTAAGCATGAATAGGGCATCAGAGCTTGTAGATTCTTTTTAGAAAATCAGAAATCTAACAGTGACTTGCCAACTGAATTCATTATAGAAGGTCTGTAATTTGTTCAGTGCCACAATACATTTGAATTCAAGGGAAATAATTTTTTACAATTGTGTGGAACAGCTATGGGGATCAGCATGACCCCAATATATGCAAATTTGTTCCTGGGATGGTGGCAGATGGTTTGTGTAAACAATAGGGAAACTAATCCATTTTTCTCTAACATCTTAAGGTGGTACAGGTACATAGATGATTGTCTATGTATCCAGAAAGGTGTCAGGAAACTCATTCCATGACAGGGGATATGACAAAACATTGTTAAAGAATAAAACAAAAAAAGGTGTTACACTCAAACAGGGATGAGCTGTTACAAGCAAAGAGCCCAGAGACAAGCATTACATTTGGACCAGTTTCCTTTATCAAAGCGTATAATGGAATAACAGGAAGGCTTGGAAATATTATTCATAGGAGCCGGGGAATTTTGACTAGTGACAATACTATCTGTGAAACAGTGGGGGAGAAGCCAAGGGTGACTTTTAGTAGAGCACCCAGTCTTAAAGATAAACTGGTGCATAGCAGGTTGAACAAACAGACTAGCACTGAGCATGTACAAACATGGTTACCTAGGAGAACCTGCGGCTTCTTCAAATGTCATCACTGCATCACATGTAAATTTGCACAACCAGAGAAAATCTTTAACCACCTCAGAATACCAAACATCTCAGTGAAAATAAGGGAATGTATCACATGTGATACTCCTTTTGTAATACATGCACTACAGTGTACTTGTAACCTACTATACAGTATGTAGGATGAACAGCATGGCCTCTCAAAAAGAGGATACAGGAGCACGTTTGCTCAATTGAGAACAAAAGAGAAAATACTCCAGTTGGTGCCGACCTTGCAATGTGGCACAACTCAAGTGCCTCAGGTTTGATATTTCTGGGCCTAGAACATATGACTCCCCTAGAGAAAGGTGGCAGTAGGTCTAACTACCTCTTACAAAGAGTATCCTTTTGGATCTTCACACTACAAAGTGTAAAATCCAATGTTCTTAATGACCAATGGGACATCAAACCTTAACTTCACAATTAAATCTTATATTTAAGAAATACTTATGAGAAATATTTGCAGTTGCAAGCATCATTCATTTATATTTTATATTCATTTTTTTACAAAATAATTTACAGTGGGCATAACTATTATTTGAAATTCATTGTATACAAAATATATTGCTATGCATACATCATAAGGGTTTTGTTTACCATTAATGATGTTATTTTAAAAAATATCACACCACCCTTCAGAATAATTTAATGTCTCCAGATGGCTCCTTTAAAAAACTGATAAAATGATGAATTGTAAAATGAAATTATAAATACTCTATACTAAAGTACATATGCAGTGCTGTCATTAAAGGCATTTTGAATATTGCCTTTATCATTTATTATTCAGCAATCAATAGTCATATGTTTTGTGACATTTGATTTTACAGTTTTGTGTTTCTGTTCTCTCAGTAGGTGATTCAGGCACTTGCTTTCACCCTGACTGCCTCTTTTAATTCATTTGTGTAGACACCAAGCCATGGGAAACTGTAGTAATCTCCATTTATCTGGGCAGAAAATATTTCCTTGAAAGTGTGCCAGATATCCCTCCTTTTTCTGCTTCTAAATCTTTCTTTCAATAGGTAATTTGTCAGTAACATTGTTTGAAATTATACTTTATAAATGCAATTAGCATACAAAATAAAATAAGAAGTTTTCAAACATTGTCATTAACATCACTATACCTTGCATTTTCATTTTGTATTTGTATGGTTAAAATACTTGATTTACATTTGGCTAATTGTCAACTCATGTTTATTTACTTAAGGAGTGATGTATAAATTGAAATGTGTTCCATGACTAAACCATGTGCCCGATGAAGGGTTTTTACAACTCGAAGCACTGGGGCTGAGAGTGGATATCTGTATGTCTGTTGTGTCCAGAACTGAATTGAATCTGCAATAAAGCGTTAAAGAAGCATTCATTGTGGATATTTGTTTTTGATGGAGTCCAAGTACATTGGAACAGTGCTACATTTCAAATGACCCCTGAAAAAAAGAGTGTTGAAATATTGTGAATTCAGTATAAGATCTTAAAATGGAGCTCCCAACAGGAAACAATATGCATGAAAACAGTTAAATATAGAAAACTAACCAAAGAGAAATATACAGTCCAATTTACCCAGTGCTCTGAAACCAGAGAAAAAAGAAACTCCAGGGCTCCAATGTGTTGATCAGCCAGTCTATAGCGTAGGAAAGGTGGTCTATTTATTCAGTCTGTATTTTGGTGGAGAATGAAGAAACCTCTGCATTGACATGGAAAAAGAGAATATGCTGTCACATCAGCCCACCACCCCGAAATTATGTGAATGGGAGAACTGCTGTTCAACAGGCAGGGAACAAAACAACCTCCTGGTCCACCTATATGGATTGAAAACTCGGCCACAAACTTAGCCTAGTATTGAAGACAGGGGGGTACCTGGAAAGCAAAGGATTGAAGTAGCTGTCTAATCTCCTTAAGGGTGAACTGACTTTGCCAGCAGTGATCATCCCCAGAAGAAACTGCAGATCAAAGGCTGTTATGCAGAGATGATGCCTCAGCTGGTTCAGTTTGGTGTTGTGGAATGGTAACCACTATTCCCCTGGACTTCATGTCTTTCTCTGCCTCCTCCTTTGATGTGAAACTATTTGGGCCATCTGGAAGCATGATGGTCAACTTGGCTGGGTACGAGGTCTGGAATTGGAGTTGCTGTGCTTTCAATGCGTGTAATAATGATGAGTATGCTTATCTCCTGGCCATCACCCCAGGGGAGTAATCATTGTCGGTTCCATGTCATAACAGCAAATATTTTTGGGTGACTCACAAAACAGCTAGTAGACCCTGCCAAAAACCAGTTTGGCACACCACAATAACTGCCGAACACCATGTCAGTGCACATGTAAAATAATGTTTAATGTGGGGGGGGCAAGCCCACTGCACCCACCATACTTATATAATTATCTCTGAGGGGGCTGGACACTGGAGGAAAGAAGAGGGACTGATGATGGCAATAAGTTAAAAAAAAAAACACCTGCAAAAGAAAAAAAAAGTACCTGTATGCAATCCTGAACCTGGGACCACTAGCACTGCAGACACTATCTCTACCCACTACACTAGGTGGGTAGCTTGGTGGTATCACATTCCGTGTCCCAATTTAGCCCATCCCTCTTCCTCCCCCATTCCATTGCTATTCCATACCCTCACCATTTTCCCCATCCTCCCTTGCTATTCCCTCCCCTCGCTATCAATTCCTCATCACCAGTCCTGAAAGTGACCATATTGAAGCACTTATTTCTGAGTCGCTCAATTTGTTTTGCTATATTTGATGTGCTACCATTGCTATCAAGGTATTGCTGGTTGTTTTGGTATTTGATCTGCCGCATCCTCCAGGCACATATCAAGATATCATGTTTCATGGTATAGATGAGAAAATGAACTATTATACAGCGTGGTCAGTCCTCAGCCCACCGTGGTTTAGGTTGAAGAGCATGGTGGACCCACTCGATAGCTATTGAGTAGCCAGATCTAGCTGTAGATGGTCCCGGAGCAGGCCCTCTGCAAAAGTGCTCATGTCATGGCCCTCCACATCCTCTGGGAGACCATAAATCTATAGATTGTTACAACAGGACCTATTTTCCAGGTCCTCACACTTTTCGTGTAGTGATTGGCAGTCCTAGAGAGTGTTGGCCATAATACATTCAAGGTGATGTACTCTGTTTTCCACTGTACTCACCAGCCCCTCTAAGGCCTGAACTTTTGTTTCCATTTTGGCCAGTTCAGCCTTCAGGTACTGCTTGAACTCTCAGACCTCCAACCAGAATTCTTTCAATTCCACTGAGACTGCCACATTTGAGGACTGTGGCACAGCTGACGACTTGGTGGCCATCTCTGTTGTTGGTGGACTAATGAACTGGTTAGGTGATGGTTCTCTTTCTGTCAGCAAAGTCTCCAGAGTAGCTGTGGGGTGCCGTTTCCCACCTATCAAAGATAAGAAGCTCCATATCTATGGAATTGTGTAGAAATAAGATTCATTTTGAGTCTGAATTTGCTATTTTGAGAGGTTTGGGTCCGGAGCACCTTGGGCTATATTACATTGTCCTCTGAACCGGAACTGGAAGTTCTCCTCCTCAGCTTCCTGAAAGGAATTTGCCTGGAAGATAGTAGTGCAATATTTTAGAACAGCCCAAAGCACAGCCAAGTTTCATACAAGTAGCAGGGCAGAATGTTATAGGAAATGTAGAACTCAAACTGCCCACCATTACCACATTTTTTGGCTTTGTCACCAGTTACATTAATTTTGGTAGGATATTAATTCATCTTACAGGTGCTCTTCTCTCATATACTGACATAAATGCTTAGAACAGCATTATTTCTTGACTACCCAAATAACATTTTTAATAACCACCAAAAATATCTTCTTCATATTGCATTAACATCAGCCAAAAAAGTGTCATCAAAAAATGGCTACAGACCAACCCCTATATAATTAACCAATGGCGAGACATAATGCTCACAATATATACTAACATACTAACATACTAACATACTAAAATGCCAGCAGAATAGGCCTAATGGTCTTTCGTGTCTGCTCGTTTGGTCAGTCCCCCACCCTGGGTGCTGACCTTGCTGTCCCCCTCGCCTTCTCTGGCTTCTCCCTTCCCAGTTCCGGATATTCTTGCTGCATTGGATTTTGCTTCCTGAACCCTTCCCCTGTACCTGTCCCACCCCCCCTTGAACCCCTCCACTGTCTCTGCCTCCACCAGCCCCCTAGGTAGTGCATTCCATGGCTCTACCACGCCTCAGTGAAGTAGCACCTCCTCCTTTCCCCTGAATCTTCCCCTCCAGCTTCCACCCATGCCATCTAGTGGCCCCTTCCTCCTTCCTTCGAAGCACCCTCACTGTTCCTCCCCTATTTACCCTCTTCATGTACCTGAGCCTCTATCATGTCCCCCGTCCTTCTCTCTTCCAAAGTGTACATATTTAGCTCTTGAGCCTCTCCTCCATAGGTCCTGTCCCCAAGCCCCAAATCATTTTGGTTGCCCTCCTCTGGACCCTCTCCAGGAGGTTAATGTTCCTCTTTAAGTGTGGCCTCCAAACTGCACGCAGTACTCCAGGTGCGGCCTCACCAAGCAGTTATACAAAGGAGTATCACTTCCTCCTTCTGAGGTGATCCCCTAGCGATGCATCCCAGCATCCTGTTGGCTTTGGCTGCTGCCCTCCTACAAGTCTCAGAGTTGTTCATCTTGACATCCACCACCACCCCAGGTCCCTCTCAGCCATTGAGACTTGTAGTATTCCCCCAGGGTGTACACTTGGCCTGGGTTTCTGCCCCAGGTGGAGTACCTTGCATTTCCCTGCATTAAACCTCAGCTTCCACTTTCTAGACCATCTTTCCAGAGCCTCCAGGTCCCCTGCAGGCCACCCTCCTCCTCCCCATCCACCACTGCCCCAGTTTGAGTAATCTGCAAAGAGACTCATCTCACTCCTGATTCCTGTCCTTATGTCAGATCGTGGCGTTGAACAGAAGGGGCCCAAGGACTGATCCTGTGGGACCCCACTAATGACCCTCCTTGGGAAGAGATTATCCCACCAACTACGACCCTCTGGGTCCGGTCCTGGAGCCAATTGCCTATCCATCGGATCATCTGGTTTCCCACCCCCATTTCTCCTAGTTTATCCAACAGACCCCCGTGAGGAACAGAGTCAAATGCCTTGCTGAAGTCCAGAAAGAGGACATCCACTGGTCTACCCAGGTCCAAGGCACTTGTCACCCAGTCATAGAACTATATATATATATATATATATATATATATATATATATACATATAGAAAAACCTGCACAAAAGGTTGGTAATCAATCTGACTTGTTTAATAACTGATTGAATTACTGTTTTTTATTACATGATGGATAAAAGGGATGATTTTGTTCCATGAGGTACCACAATATGTAATGAGACTACTGAGACTCTTTAATTTCTTTAAGGGGTACAGTAGGATTTATGCGCCTAATAAAGAATGGTTTCAAGTACTGTATATAGCAATGGGTGGGCTCAGATATTGGAGCATATAGTCATACCTGCCTTTACTAGACTGTACCTGGTATGACCTGTATTGGATATCACTAAGAGAGATGGGATAACATTGGCATGAAAAAAGATCAAAGATCTTGTCACTGCATAGCTCATAACTGAATGGTGAATGGCTATTTTTAATCTGATTCTATTGTACTATTGTACTGTATGCATTTTTTTGCCAAATGAATAATGAATTTTAAAAAATAGTAATTTTTCAAAATTAAACCAACACAGCACAAATTCCTATTGACTGGAGAACTGCCGATGTCACACTGATATATAAGAATGGAAACAAACAGGGATTACTGTAACTAACTATAGACTCACAAGCCTCTCATCAATATCAGGCAAAATGCTTTGAAGTATTATAAATGGCATCTACACAGTACACTTCAAAACCTTGACAACCAGTGACACAGGTTCATCACTGGTCATTCCTGTGTAGCCAATCCAGTCAGTTTCTACGATAACTACAGGCAAAATCTGGACAAGTGACATCCATGTGATGTCATTTTTCTTGATTTTGAAATGGCTTCCAATTTAGTCCTTCATTGGGTTTTCATCAAAAAAAAAAATTAAACTAAATGTGTACCTGACAAACTGGAAACAAAACTGAAGGACACTGCGCTCCCACCATGACAGATGGATACTATTGTATTATCTCAATGGAGGGACCCTGCATTCCTCACCGTGAATGTGGACACTGTTACACTATCTGGATGGAGGGAGGGGAGCACAGGGTCCAAAGGACCATGTGCTTCCACCATGACATATGGACACTGTTGTACTATCTGGATCATGGGATGGCCGCAGTAAAATGAGGATACAATTATACTATCTGAAAAAGAAGAGAAATTCTTTGTAAAAAAAAAAACTTCTTTAATGCATCAGTTAGGGTGGACACCACAGTGACAAAAGCAGGGAAATGAGGCGTTAGGGCTTCCAACTCTAATGCCCCAACACCAGGGTCCCCACCCTACCACCCCACCCCCATCTCTTCACCCTCCACACACCAATGGTCGTCGGGGTGTGCCATGGGGTCATAAGGCCTAACTCTCACCCCATTGTCCTATACTGTAACATGAAAGCATGTTTACACATGGGATGGGGTGAGAGTTGGGCCTTATCCCCCCATGGCACCCCAATGCCTGTTGATGTGTGGAGGGTGGGATGGTAGGGGTGGTAACCCTTGGGGTGGGACATTAGGGTCGGAAAACCTAATGCCTCACTTCCCTGCTTTTGTTGCTGTGGTATCCACCCTAATTGATGCATTAACTAAGTCTTTTGCAAAGAATATATATATATATATATATATACTGTGTATATATATATATATATATATATATATATATATATATAGATAGATAGATAGATATAGATATTTATTATACTAGTGCAGTAGCAGCAGTATATTAGGGTTGAGTGCAAACTTCTATGTTAAATCCTCGCCCTTTGCCTAAGCTATGACACCACATTGAATGTGGTGTGACAATATGGACTGGGACACTGATCCTTGTATTAGGATGTGAAACTTGTATCTTTTGAAGGTGTTTTAGAGCACTGTGATAATTAGTGAGATGCTGCAGTGGGGTGTAGTCTGGGATTTGTAGTGCTAGACCAGAATTACATTACTCTTTTCTGCAGCGGCTCACTGAGGGATGAGAGGATGTTTAACTGTTTTTGTTTTACACGATAGCAGCTTCACATCAGTTGGACTAGGTTCCTTTACCTGGTTACTGCTGCTAATTTACTTTTAATTTATTAACTGCAACAACGCTCATTCTGAGCAGGACGTCAGTCACCTGACTTACTTCTTGGTGCTTTAGCATTTATTCACAGGCTACATGAGTGTGCATCATGCAGGGAACACAAGAACCAGACCTATACAGAAGAAAGGTACAGTGTTATTAGTTATCTGATATAACGCTAGTAAAATTAGGCAAGTAACAGAAAAAAATAATGATTGATTCATTGTGAGGGGTAATAATCGCTGGTACAAGAAAGGTCATGCATATCCACCCTCCTACTAATAAGTATCTGTGCTTGCTCCAAAGCAATTAAACAAAAATGGATAATATAATTAGGACATTAGATGGTGACTGGGCAATTAAATGCCAGAAATGCATGATGTATACCCTGCTGGTTGATGAGAACACCAGGCCAGGTCCATATGCAGCAAATGTAACTATATTGTTGAATTAGAAGTTGAGTTAGCTGACCTTCCTTCAAAACTCAACCAGGTTATTGATAACCAACATGAAATGCAACAAATGATGCAAAATATCACTAACCAAGCAGTTCCCCAAACTTGTGACCAAAGGACTACACCAACTTGTAGCTGTTTTTCACCACCCACCCAAGTGACCAATACCATGTTACATATGGCAATAGGAAATGGTGGCCTAAAAGGAGGGATAGAAAGGATGAATGGTCAGAAGATGACAGTGAGGAATGGACCACTGTTAAATGAAATAAGTCAAAAAAAGGAAGAAGGGTAATGGTCTTTGATCTACTACTTACAAATCACTATTCCTTACTGACCCCAAGTGATGACAGGGATGAAGGCATGGTAGACAATGGTCAGCTTAATGAAGCAGAAATAACTGTATCTGAAAAACAACATGATATACTACAGGATAATGCCCAGTCAAAGGAAAGCAATGAAGAGGGGTACTCAGTCCCGAGTATTACACATAAAGTAATAAATACCAGTAGAAATACTGATTGTATCACCAAGCACACTGATGTCTGTATAAATCAAGACTCAGGAATAAACCCCACTATACTGCCTAAATCTTCCTATGGGTTTCTAAATCAAGCATCAGCACAGGGAGAAGTAGATACTAACTATGGAAAGGAGATTAACCAGTCTACTATATCCCACCTAGTTGTCTTCCCTTGCACCAAGTATTTGTACTTGGTGATTCAATGATAAAACACATAGATAGACATGTCTGCAACCCTGATAAGTTCAATAGGGCATGCAGCTGTTACAGAGGTGAAGTTATCTCAGATATTAAGTTAATGGCCAACAACATATTAAGCAATGGTGGAATTAAACCTTTAGTCATACTACACATGGGGTCTAACAATATAAATAGATCTACTATTGAAGAAATTAAGAAGAATGTAATCACAGTAGGATAACTTTTATTAGTTAAAGACTACAAGGTCAGTTTTTCTGAAATACTACCAGTCCCTCAGGCCACAGACACCATTATCTATAAAATCAAAGTCATAAACAACTGATTAAGACAGTGGTGTGTGAAAAGGATTTCAAATGTATCCATCATTGGGAACAATTTGTTGATAGAAATCACCTGTTTGCCTGGGAAGGATTACACCTGAATAAAAGTGGTAGTAACCTACTAGGAAGGAAAATTGAATCATTTATCACCCACCATTTAAACTAGATAATGGGTGGGGGGGATTTAAAACTAAATAAGCATTTTATTGAAAGAACCAAAGGTGGCTGCATCTTCCTTATAATGAATGCAAGAAGTCTAAATAAAATTAAAAAAAAAAAAACAGAATTAGAGGTACTTATGAATCAACAAAATGTACATGTGGGCAGCAATAATGGAAACATGGTGAGATATTGATACAGAGGGGACAATGGACATATTAGGGTACAAACTACATAAATATGACCCAGAAGGAAATGAGGAGGAGGGTGTGTATGTATATATATATATATATATATATATATATATATATACAGGGTTTTAAATAATTGATTAGCAGTTTTTTCCTTGGGACAATAATAACTATGCAGAAAGCATTTATATAGGTTTTCTACAAGTGTTATGTTTGTTAAACACAGTGAGGCAAGTGCTATGCATTTTCACAATGTTTTAGAACTTTTATGAGCAAACGCTAATCAATTTTAGAGTTAAATAAATCCTGATATATATATATATATATATATATATATATATATATATATATATATATATATATATATATACTCCATTTCCTCATTCTCTATTAAGCCACAAATTGATTCAGGTATTCAACTAGTGGTATTATGGGTAAAGTTAATATTTACAGAATGCAAATCAGTAATTATGGGAAACATTTATAGGCCACCCTCATCTAATAATGAATGTAATACTGCATTAAACCAACACATTTCTGATATGTCTATTCTTGGGAAAATTATTGTATATGGGGACTTCAGTTACCCAGGAACTGACTGGGAGAATCTTGTGGGATCAGACCAGACCAGGCAGAGAAGTATTTTATTGAGCAATGCATTAATAATGGGCTTGACCAACTTATTACTCAACCTACTAGGAATAATAATATTTTTGACTTAATACTAACACATATCTAAAATGGGATTACAGACATCAATACAGCAGCAGCATTAGGAAATAGTGATCACCTAGTAATTAAATGTAGCCTGGCTATAAAGAGACATAAGGAGGACTGCAATACTTTATTTAAAAACTCTCATAAAGCAGACTTGAACAGCATATGTCAAAGCCTACCTGAGATAGATTGGAACTCTACACTTAGATATAAAACAACTAAAGAGGCATGGGATATCTTTATAGACATATTGAATGAGGTAGAAAACAATTATTATTTTTTTTAATTATAGTTCTTTTTTATTTTACATAAAGTTAATGCACCTGAGAAAACAGTACAGGGATTACACATTATGGTCAATGACATAAACTGTATAGCAGCTGAAGAGTGACAATATACAGCATTTTACCAAAATCCCTGAATTTGAAAAAGCAGTGAGAAATACCCCCTACCTCCTCACCCAATCCCAAACTCCCAACCCCCACCCCAGGATGTGCCTTCTATAAGAGAAAGGAAAGAAAAAAAAAGAGAAAAGAAGGAAGAAAGGGAGCTGATTCTGATACATATGAGATACATAAAGTTATATTGGCTGCCAAGGTAGCTAGAGGTGTACCCAACAGGACATTAATTCAAACAAAGAGCATATAATTTGCCCCATTTCCACTCAAACAAAACCAGACAATTCCTAGAGCTTGCTATTAGCTTTTCAGTCTGAAAACAGAGAGGAAGTTCACTGATCCATTCTGCATACGAGATAACCAATTGGTCCATCCAGTGCCTAAGGACCAATCTTTTGACAACCATTGAGATTAAGGCCATGTGGAATCTACGCTCCATCACTTGTATATTGGAAAGCTTACCTAGAATACAAACTTCTATAGTGAATAAATCATTCAGGCCCAAAAGATGGTCTAAATTAGATTGGATGGACTGCCATAAGGGAGCCACCTCTCTGTGCCACCAGGAAAATTGTACCAGGTTCCTTCCACTGTGCCACACCTTGTGCATAGGGTTGAAGACAGTCTGTTTAATTTAACCAGTTTAACTGGGGTATAATACATGTTATTCAATATATGGTATTGAGTGAGTCTATGTCTGTCTTGAGAGAGATACCGATAAGTGTCTACCCAAATTTGTTCCCAATCTAGAAGGGTATCTGGCAGAAGAGAAGACCAGCATTTGGAACCAGTCAGGTAGTCTGGGAACTTAGTATCCAATAGGAAAGAATAAAGCTTAGAAATGCTATGGGCCTTAGTTGCTTGTTCCTGTATCTGGTTTAGGAAGGGTTTAATATGAGACGGTGTAGGATTGGAGCCAAAGCTGGAAGCCACTAGATGTCGTAACTGGAAAACTTTAAAAATGTGCTTCTGAGGAATATTGTACTTGGTCAGAACCTCCCTGGAAGATAAAAGAGAGTTATTAAGGAATAAATCATCAACACAGCAATCTCTCAACTGAGGGAAGCCAGTCTAGAGGAAGCGGGAGACCCCCAATCCTAATATTTAAATTTAGGGTAAGAGGTTGGGAAGTGTCTTTCCTGGGAGAGAGATTGAAGAAGTGCCAGCATTGATTCAACACCTTGATAGAAGTGCCAATGATGCTCCCTTGTAAAAGTGGAGGCAAAGTGGATAGGTTATTATAGAGGAGTCTGGATGGGGGAAGTCCAAACTCAGTTGGAATCTTTTTCTCAAATTGTACCCAAATTGATAGACACTTGTCCACCTTCTGGTCATACCACCTCCCAATTTTTCCCATGTGGCTTGCCCAGTAATAGAGCATAGAGTTGGGAAGATGGAGCCCTCCCTTCTCTTTGGGTAAATTAAGTTTTAAGAAGGCTTTCCTAGGCTGTTTACCCCTGCCAAATAAACTTGGAAATGGACCTGTGGAAGTGATGAAAATAGGACATAGGTAAGAAAATGTTCATTAGGCTAAGTGGGTAGAAAACCCGAGGCAACACATTTATCTTAACAATATTAATATGGCCCCAAAGCGATAAAGGGAGGGCAGACCATCTCTGAAGGTCTTGTTGGATTTTAATCAGAAGATTGTCAAGGTTAAGCTTCCTGAAGAGTTCAGGGTCTTTAGTAAGGAAAATGCCTAAATATTTGAGAGACGAGGGGGCCCATTTCATACCAAACTGAGAAAAGTTGACCTGAAGCGTGTTGACGTTCAGTGGGAATATGATTGATTTAGCTAAATTCAACTTGTAGTAGAAAACAATTATGTACCATTAAAGAACAAATATAATAATAAGGGCAGAGTCCCAGTTTGGTTAAATCAAAAAGTTAAAAAACAAATCAATGGTAAACAAAAAGCATATAAAACTTACAAAAAAAAACAACACCCTAAAATAGAAAGAAATACAATCAAATACAGAAAATCTAAAATATACTATTAGGCAAGTTAAAACAAAACTTGAGTTTAAAATAGTGAATACTAAGGATAGAAAAATTATTATACTCATATATGAACTGTAACTGCAGAAACACAGTAAGAAATATTGGACCAATAATTGAGAATGGTCAGGTGATTCAAAATATAAACTGGTGGCTGATGAATTTAGTAACTACTTTTGTTCGGTTTTCTTAGCTCCTACACATACCAATTTACCAGTATAACTGGATAAATCAGCCTCTGCACCCTTTTCACCAGATGATGTACTTAAGTTGATAACCAATCTGGACAGTACCTCTAGCCCAGGACCAGAAAATATAAACCCAATCTTTCTAAAAAAAAAAAAAAGCCTCTGTTTTGGCCCACCCCATTTGAATCATTTTTAATAACTCACTAAGGGAAGGTTTTGTTCCTGATGATTGGAAAACGGCAACAGTGGTTGCTATTTATAAGACAGGAAACAGAAACAAAACTGAAAACTATAGACCAATAAGTTTGACATCCCACTGCTGCAAACTTATGGAACTACTTATTAGAAATAGATTAGAAATCCACCTAGAACAAACAGGGACAAAGGATACAAACCGGCAAGGTTTCACTAAGGGTAGGTCCTGCACCACTAATTTAATCATGTTCTATGGTACTAATAGTAAACGTATTGGCATTGGGCATCCATCAGATGTAATATTATTTGACTTCTCCAAAGCATTTGATAGAGTATTGCATGATAAGCTAATTAAGAAGCTTATTAAGTTGCAGGTTGCCAATGACATGGTTAAATGGATACACTGTTGGCTGTATAACAGGAAACAACATGTATGTATAAATGGAGTCTGCTCAGAGGAGGGATCAGTAGGCAGTGGGGTTCCTCAGGGATTGGTACTTGGACCCACTCTCTTTAATATCTACATTCATGATATGGGCATAAATGTTAAATATTCAATTAGTAAATTTGCAGATGATACAAAACTGGGTGGAAAAGTAAATACTATAAATAAACATTTAACCTTAGTTTCAGATTTAGCAAAGGTGGAGAATTGCTCAGAAGAAAATGGTACGAAACTGAATGTTGATAAATGTGTTGTACTCCATATTGGAAAAAATAATCCAACTTACTCCTATATATTAAATCAATCAATGCAGTAATCAGTTCAAAATGTAAAGGATCTGGGTATAATAGTTAATAATTCTCTTTCTTCTACTAATCACTGTTTGAAAATATCTAAAACCTACAGATCCATGATAACTAAGATCAAACGCTCCTTTGTGATAAGAACCGAACAGCTGTTATTACCTATTTATACCACCAATGTATGGCCTTTGTTAGATTACATATCCCAGTTTTGGTCACCATATTTACTCAGGGATATCAAAAGGGTTGGAAGTGTTCAGGGGACCTTTACAAAATCAATCCCAAGATTAACACACTGTACCTATCAAAGCAGATTGCAAAAGACAGGCTTACATTCCCTCAAAGCCTGAAAACAAAGGGGAGATTTACTGCTTTTATATAAACTTACACAGAATAAGGAAAGTATGGAAGATTTTAACCTATATTTTAGTAATGTCAGAGATAATCTCAGATTGCATAACAAAAAAATACATATTTAATGAGCAACAACAGCAAAAAGGGACCATTTCTTTACACTTAGAGCACCTATGGCCTGGAATTGTTTAGCACAGGAAGCTGTCGTATGCACAAGTCTAAATACCTTTAAAAGTGCATTGGATAGATTGTATTACTATAAACACTTGATGGTTTAAAGTCTCACATGTGTGAGAGACATTCAGAATGAACATTGTGCCCCCTTATGTCCTACAAATCCTAGTAATCCTAGTAATCATAGTAAACCCAAAACTGTGACTATTAATAACTTTGGAACCACTCAACGGATTAGCATGGACTTTAACATGCATAATCTCCAGAGGTAGGTCACTTGACTTGCAGAATTTTGTGCAAATCCCTTTTGTGGTCTGTGGGATGGAAACTGTCAAAAAATCCTAAATTTACCATTATTTTCATGTTTCTTTGTCTACCTGTATCTCAGAAATGCCTTTATGTTCTGGTCTGAAATGTTCCGGGTAGAAAGCCCTTGGGTCATAGATGTGTCATTTTGAGGTTTGGTGAAAAAATATTAATCCATTCTAAAGTTATTACATTTTTTTATTTCCCATTATTTCCTAAGGGAAAATGTGTATGTATAATGAAAGTAAAAGCACTTTTCACACACTGTCATCCAGTTATGCATATTTTGCACCTTAATAACTTTATAACCCTTTAATGAATCTGAATGACATTTGGCATGCATTATCTCTAGGGAAAGGTCTTCTGATGTGCCAAGTGTTGTGTGAATCAGATTTGTGGTTTGAGATGTATATATCTCTAAAACCACTGCAAAAAACTTTGTTAATGCATCAGTTAGGTTTGAAGCAACAAAAGTAGGGAAATGTGGTGCTAGGGTTGATACCCTAACACCTCCCATACCTCTTCATTTACCCACCCCACCCACCACAGACCAACAGGTGAAGGGGTGTGCCTTGAGGTCGTGGCCTAACTCTCACCCATTCCATGGGTATCAAAGCTCACATGATACACTATAGGAAAATGGGGTGAGAGTTAGACCCAATGACCCCAAGGCACACCCCGTCACCTGCTGGTCTGTGGTGAATGGGGGTGGGGTGGGGTTGAAGGTCCTGGGGAGAGTTAGGGTGTCAACTCTAATGCCTCATTTCCCTACTTTCATCACTTCAACACTAATTGATGCATTCACAGAGTTTTTTTAAATGAATTTTGTTACTTTCTGAAAAAGTGTAATGTGACTGGTAACTGGTATGTGTTGGTGGGAGCACGGAGCCTGGTTCAAGCTGGCCATTTTTGCATAATGATATGTGTCTAAGGGAGTGTGGGCCCTCTGGGTCCTGCACTCCCACTTACACATAACTACGGAGCCATACAGCAGCCCTATAGGGCAGAAAAAGAACCCTTCTAACACTCATTTTCCAATATCTCAGTAACCGTAGCAGCCATGAAAAAAATTCCACTTCAGTTGTAATCATAACTTCAAAACCTCCATGCATGCTAAAGGTGAACTAAGCTGCCTGGAGTGAAATATCCATATCTTGAATCATTTCTGAGACACAGGCACCGAAAGGCAATGCGGGTTCATCAATATTATCCTATGGGAAATATCTCAACTTTCTTAATGGCATAGCTATGGAACTGATAATTTTATTTGCACCTAAACAGCATAATTTACATTTCTGGGACACCCCCTTTATACCCTGCAAATTTCAAGCCAAAAGACCAAATTGTTTATTTGCAGTGCACTGGGAAAGTTTTAAAATTCCTAGTTTATGAGGTGTTAACATCCTCATTTGCAAGGTCAGTTCCCGTTCACAAGCCCTCAAAATTCCCATTCATGAGAATTCCTTGTTCATCAGATTTTGGCCATCTGGTCCGGAAATTGCAATCAAGGATTTTGTCAGCTCACGAACAAGGATTCGGCTCACAAAAAAGGATTTTGACAACTCGTGAAAGAGGATTTTGACAGCTGGTGAAAGAGGATTTAAAAAAACAATCCCCTTTCACAAGCTGTCAAAAATCCCCTTTGAGAGCCAATCCCCTTTTGTGAGGTGACAAAATTCCTGTTCACGAGTCAGTCTTTGTTCGTGAGATAGGGTCATCTGGTCTGTAAATCGTGATCAAGAATTTTGACAGCGTGTGAACAAAGATCAGCTCACGATCAGGGATTTTATGACAAAGATCAAAAGAAAGTGAAGAACAAGGATTTTTAAAATAAAAAGCCATTTTTTCACAGAAACAAAGCAAACCAAACCCTGGGTTTGTAGAGGGTGTCACCCTGAACAAGACCCATGTTTCAATTACCACACAACACATTCGTGGGGCAAGTTACAACATTCTGTTTGTGGGGAAAAATGAAAACAAGATGGTGGCTCATGAAAGGGGAACTTTTCCTCATGAACTGGAATTTTATAAATCCTCATTCTTGAGGTGGCAAAATCCTTGATTGTGAGTTCAGTCCTCTTTCACAAAACATACATATTTTTCCAAAGACTGAACTGAGCATCATCAGAACCAAAAAATTCTAAATTAAATAACTTTGGAACAGATTAATATGTTTTCACCAGATCAACACTGGATTGTTCTTTGGAGAAACTTATTTCTATCCTGAAATCTGCAGACCAAATTCCAAATGGTGTGGCCATAGCACAATGGGCAAAAATCAGCAAAAAATAGCCAAAAAAAAGCAATTTGCTGCACAGAAGCCGCACATCTGACCACAATGCTACTTGGCATATGAAGAGATCTAACAACCGAGACTGCGCATTCCAAATTTTGTGCAAATCCATTAAACAGTTGCAAAGTTATTAACATGCAAAATTTGGGGTTTAACATTAAACTACTCAACCCTAACTATAGGAGCAGGTATAGTTAGGGTTGCATGGCCACCTCTATGTTAAACCCGAAATGTTGCACTTTAATAACTTTGCAACTGCTCACCTGATTCACCTGATATTTGGCATGCTCGGTGACGTACCATAGATCTCTGGATCAGGATGTTTTTTTTCCAGTTCAATTTGTGGTTTTGGAGCTGCAGAGCATCGAAAAGTGTTGAAAATACTCAACTTGTGCAAATTCATTGCTCGTCTCCACAGCCCAAATGGTTTGTCCATGTGGTCTGACATTTTTAGGGTATATGCATACTGGATCAGGGAAGTGCCTTTTGAAGGTCTGGTGAAAAAATATTAATCTGTTGAAAAGTTATTACACTTCAAAATTTTACATTATGTCCTTTGGGAAAAAAATATATGTTCCATGCGACAGTCACGGATTCATCCACAACAGTACATTTTACTGTCACATATGCCCTCTGTACTGCTGTGCAGCTGCCATCTTGTCTTCAGTTAGTGGTGGAGAAAAAACATTATAGCTTAAAAACTACTTCCCCTAGGTAAACACCAACTGTTATGTTTACCGACACGAGGTCCTAGGAACAACATCCATGCATCACAATTTTTAAAAACACCCAAAACATGTTTAGTTTGATCTGACCATTTGTACTTTCTTAATTTGTGACAGTACAAGCATGAAACTTTCATAAATTTGTGAACGTGACGCACCATACTTTCACAGTTTGCGACAATACAATCCCCCCAAATTATAGTTTCTTTGTCACCTCACTGCCACTACACAGTTTGGACTTTGGGGCTACAATTTGCTGGGTGGCAAGCCCTTGCACCATAGATGTGCCTTTTCATGGTTTGGTGAAAAACTTTACATCAGTTCCATAGTTACAGTACTCTGAAGCTGTGAATTTTTCCCCATAGAATAACATTGTGGCATCTGCCAAAACCAGTTTCTTTGCTACCTCACTGACACTACACAGTTTGGACTTTTACACTGACATTTGCAGGGTGGCAAGCCCTTGCATGACAGATGTGCCTTTGGTAGTTTGTTGAAAGGTCTCTGCTATATGTCTTTACTTGTGGGGCCCACCAGAGAGCCCGTGCTCCCACCTGTACATACCATTTATGCTAAACTTAGAGCACTGGTCCCTCCTACACTATGCCTCCACACTACTGGGTGGGTGGGAGTGCAGGGTCCAGATGGCCCGTGTTCCCACCTATGGATACAATTATGCAAAACTAAAAGCACAGGGCCCTTCTGCACTATGTTTCTATACTTCTAGTCACAGACCAATAGGGCTGGGGTGTTCCTTGGGATCGTTGGGCCTAACTCTCACCCCATTCTCCTATACTGTACCATCTCAGCTTGTTACACATAGAATGGGGTGAGAGTTAAGCCC
The DNA here is from genome assembly GCA_016271365.2 of Neoceratodus forsteri. Taxonomy (NCBI): domain Eukaryota; kingdom Metazoa; phylum Chordata; order Ceratodontiformes; family Ceratodontidae; genus Neoceratodus; species Neoceratodus forsteri. Next base: position 565,732,359 of record CM057458.1, read on the forward strand.
ATTGACCCCCAAAGCACACCTCAGTGCCTGTTGGTCTGTGGATTTCCAGACTTTTGTTGGTATAGACTCAACCTGAACTGATGCGTTAACAAAGTTTTTTGAAATGAATATCTATATATATATATATATATACATATTTATACAGTAGGGGTGAGGTGATATGGTATGAAGTAAATGGTGTTATTTTCACAGCCATTGTGTAACCACTGTGATGACATCAGCACTGTGGAGTTATTTCCTGATAAACCCACAGTGTCAACATCACTAGCAAATATACAAAGATGGTGATGTCACCAGAGTGAGGCCATCTACACTACAACCTGCATTTAATAGTGTCACAGTTTTTCTTTCTCACTCAATCCTGCAACTAACTCAATTACAATCACCCGTGTCCCATAGATATTCTGACAGTCCTAGCCCATTACTGTGCTGCTCTAATCTTCAAGCCAGCCTCCTTCATAAACCAGTTTCTGTTTCTGAGTGCTGACAGCAACAGTTTCTCTGTCTCAGTGAAGCCTGCAACTTACTGAATAAACAGTCTGTTTCTCACTACTAGCTGCAGATAACACAATTATCATTGCAAATCACATGTACCTATTACTCATAGTGTCTAACAGTCTCAGCCCATTCAGAAACACTTACACACACTCAGACTACACACAAACAGTGCTGTCAGTATAGCCTAGAGTTTAGAGTAACAAGCAATGAACAAACTTCCTACATCCAGCAGCCCAGATCAGTGTTTGATTCTCACAACTTCCATTTCAATACTGTGTGACTCTAAACACATCACTTAACTGCCCAGTGCTCCCAGGTCCCCCCCTTAAAACTTACCCGGTTACCAAAATAAAAAAAAAACAGAGTAAACAGGGAGAAAACAGAGAAAAAAATGTTACCAAAGGATACTAGCCCTATTGTGTAAATCACACACGATGGGCAACTTGTGGAATATGGCAAACATTTGCACTCGTGCAAATATTTTCCATATTTCACAGTCGCCCATCATGTATCCATATATATATATATATATATATACACACACACACATATATATATATATATATATATATATATATATCTATATACACAGTATATATATATATATATAATATAGAGATACATACTGTATATACAGTATATACATATATATATATATTTATATAACACTCACCCCATTCCATCTGTAAATAAGATCAGTTATGTAGACTTTATGAGAATGGGTTGAGCATTAGGCTTGAGAAGCACAAGGCACACTCCATACCTGCTCTCCTGCCTAGTTTGGGAGAGTGGGATGTTAGGGAAACCCTAATTCCTCATTTCTCAACTTTTGTCACTTTGATCCTAACTGTAGCATTAATTAAGACTTTTTGCAACATATTTCTTTACTTTATGAGATAGTATAATAGTATCCTCCTTATTTTATTGTGGAAGCTCAGGGTCCAACTCCCTCTGTAGATGCATCTATACACACACACACACACACACACACCCTATATATATACAGTGTATATATATATATATATATATATATATATATATACACATGTATATGTGAGAGCAAAAACTCTGACCCAGATATTCAAAAGGGTTGCATGGCGCAACAGTTATTCTTGTAACTGATGCACCCTGGTAAATATTCAAAGGGAAAAGGCGCCGCACAAATCCCAATGCACTGAGCCATCAGTCATGTATGCAAGTGCAGGTGGGGGGGTGTGCCCATGCATACCCTGCACAGCCCAATATTCAGCCTGGGATGTGCAGAGCCATGCATGGGCAATCCCTACCTGCGCCAGCACAAAGTTATCCAAAAAAAAAAAGGAACAACTAATGGCCACCCACAGGTGAGCTGCCACATTGCAGGGTGCAACACGGCAGCTGACACCTGTGGGTGGCTACCCGAGTTCCGGCTGCACCTGGCGGCGCCCCCCCATGCCCAATCGTGGGCATTTGTGAAAAAAAAATAATAAAACTGTACAATATCCCTGGTGGTCCAGTAGATCACTGTTTGCCCGATCATGGGCATTTGTAAAAAAAGAAATGTCCTTCCAATATCCCTGGTGGTCCAGTGGACTGCTATCTGCCCGATCGTGGGCATTTGTAAAAAAAGAGAGAAATGTCCTTCCAATATCCCTGGTGGTCCAGTGGACCACTATCTGCCAAATCGCGGGCATCTGTAAAGAAATATAAATAACTCCTATATCACTGGTGGTCTATGGTACCCCCTCCCACCCACCACATGAGCACCACCACCCCACCCCCGGTCAGCGGTGGGCGGCAGCACCCATCTGCCTGCTGCCGCGCCACCGACGACACCCGGCAGTAGGGCCTGCGCCCATTAGTCACAGCATGACCAATGGGCATGCAGCCATACCATTACTACATTCCAGATATGTGCGATCACATGTATGGATGGCAATGCAATATGAAACCACCCGTGTTCATGCACCAGCAGACTCAACAAGTGCAACTACCGGCAATCGGTCGGCCCGAGTGGCGGGCGGCAGCAGGTAATCTTGACCCGCATGCTAACTGACCGAAGAAGCAGCGGGGCTCAGTGAGTGGTGAAAGGCTACCTGAACCACCAGGGTCTGACTGTTTTGTGCAGATGCCCGGTGATTCTGGGATAGCGGTCACTGGACCTCACGTATGAACTATTTCTATTTTGTTACACAGATGCCCCGATGATAGAGTTATGGAGCACATTGCCGGCTGCGGGGGGCATCGGTCCCCGGTGGCTGCTGCCTGGCAAGGCGCCAAACGCAAGTCGTCGGGGATCAGCGCACCTGCATGCAAAGGGGCCATAATGACATGCAAATGGCCCCATATGCACCTTGCATACATTATGCCTCCATTTGCATGTTAAATTTTGAATATCGTGGTTGCTGTGCATGGCACAATGGAACTTGCACTAGTGCATCCCCATGCTTCACTCTGGCCACTTGCGCTGGTGCAGTACCACTGTGCCATGCACACTGCGGGTGGCTTGGGTGCGATATTCAACACTGCTGAGCCATGGCGCAGCTCCATTGAATATCGCCCAGTCCACACCCCTGTGCAGCCAAGTTGAGCTGCGCCCAAGCTTGCACCACAGCCTGGCACAGTCTGAATATCTGGGCCTCTGTTTAATGCATCAGTTAGGGTTGTTCCACAGTGACAAAAGTAAGGAAATTCAGTGTTAGGGTTGAAAACCCCCCTGGACACCTCTAGCCTGCCCCCCCAACTGGCATCAAGGTGTGCATTGGGGTCATCGACCCTAACTCTCACCCCATCACATGTGTAAAGAAGCAGAGGTATAGGAAAATGGGGTGAGAGTTAAGACCGACGACCCCAACGTGCACCCCGATGCTGGTTGGGGGGGCGGACTGGAAGTGTCCGGGGGTTCAACCCTAACACCAAATTTCCTTACTTTTGTTGCTGTGGAACAACCCTAACTGATGCATTAAACTGATTTTTTTGCCTCTAATTTCCCTTCTTTTTGAGAATGATGACAAGAAATACTGAATGCCCGGCACTCCCACCATGTGATGTCTTGTGAGATAGTAACAGGAACAGCAATGCAAACACAAGGTGGAAATGCAAATGGTAACAGTAATAAATACGCAAAGGCAAATTACAATGCAAAGGGTAACACACACGGTGACGCACACGGGAACGGTAACACTAACACTAACATAAACGCAAGGGGAAACAGTAACTGTAACTAACAGAAACGCATACCCTATTTTTGCTGGAGAACTGCATAGAGAAACACAGTGTGTACAAAGAATGCATGCATTGTAATGGCAATGGAAGCTTAAAACGAGCATTGGAAGTACTTAATTGCAAATATCTCAGCAACTATACGACGTAGGAAAAAATGTAAATTTCACAGAAATCATTATTTTTCTGGCTACCATTTTGTATTACATAGCTCAAAGGGCTATGTAACTTGTGACAAAAAATCTGTAACTCATGACAAAAAATCTGTATCTCACACCGTTTTCGAGATACGAGCCCTGAAAGACGCGGCATACGCCACAATGTTAGTCTATGGGAAAAAGCATCAACTTCAGAGTACAGTAACTTTGGAGCCTTACAATATTTTTTCACCAAACCACCAAAAGGCACATCTGTGTCATATTGGCTGCCTTCCCTCTAAATTTCATGCCAAAATACCAGCCGTTCTTTTGCAGCAAGGTGGCAAAGAACTCCTGTCATTTTGGCCATAGTGTTGCAAAGTACTTTCGTGATTTGCTAAAGCTTTTGAACAAATTTGAGAAAAAGTGTCATGAGCACGAACGAACTTTGAGAAAGTTCTTTTTCCAGAACTTGGAAAAACATAGTTCTGGGGTGTTTAACCCCAAAATAAAGACATGGCTAGCATCCTCAGGCTCCGACTAGGTGAACACAAAAATAATTGTGTCCCTAGATAGTCCCAAATTTAAATGCCAAGCATTTTTCTGATCACTAACTGAAAACAAAATGGTGGATTTGTGAAAGTACTAGGGCCATTTGTGAAAGTAAAGAGTGCATTTACGAAAGTGTCGAACTTTTTGTTAACTTTTCCTATTGACTTATAATGGGAACTTGTTTTTTGAACCGTTTAATATTTTTCCACGAAATCTTTGACAGGCACATCGGGGACCCCGGCCACACATTCCCCATAGATTTCGGACCACTTGCGCAAAACATGTGACCTGTAGGCAATGGCAAAGAATTCACCAAATAGCGTAAACGCACACGCAGATCACGCTTAATAACTCCATAGTCGCATATGCGACCAGTACAAAACTTGGCAGATCCCAAGGAGTACGGTTCTTGATCATGCATTCCAAATTTCAGGTAAATCTGTTAAACAGTGTCAAAGTTATTAAGGTGCAAAATTTGACCCTTTAACCTTAAAAGGGCTCCTCAACCCTAACTATGGTAGAACTATATACTGTTGTCCTATATATATATATATATATATATATAGGACAATAGTAACCAGATTGTCAGCCTTCTGTAGAGCACAAAGCTCTGTTCTAGCCAGTGCCGAATGACTAAAATAGCTACAGATTTTATGGCTGACAGCCAACATGGCACTAACTGCTTCGTGGTCCAGAAAGGACCTCACAATGAGATTCAGCACATGCACAGAACAGGGAACATGATAAAAGCAGCCATCAGTGATGGTTTCATTGGCATTACAGGCATTGTCACTGGCAATATATACTGCATTGAATCCATGGGGCTTTAGCCAGTGTGTAATGGCCTCATTGATGTGGGTTAGAATTCTCTCTGATGTATGGGACCCATCCATACTCTCCATGCTTAATGTGGCATGCAGTCAACAACCAGTAGTACTGCCGCCTGTACTCAGGGGACAAGTAGGTGAAGGACATGGGTGCAGAGCATATACATGAGGGAAACAAGCCCAGTGTGCAGTAATGAAACTTAAAAATATAGAAATTGTCGGCAGATAAGGACCGCTAAGCTCATCCAGTCTGCCTGTAGGCCCTATACATTGTATGTGGCCACCTACCCTATATGATCAATGGCTTTTCATCACTCCCTCCCCTCTCAGGCTTCCCTTGTGCCTGTCCCAGGCATGCTTAATCCCCCTCCACTGTACTTGCCCACACTACCTCCTGTGGCAGACTATTTCAAGCATCGACTACCCTTTCTGTGTAGAAAAAGTTCTTCACATTAACTCTTAATCTACCCTCTTTCAATTTCATATTGTGCCCCCTTATTCCAGTACTTTTTCTACACTGGAAAAGGCCCCCCACCTTCATCTTATTTATGCCTTTGAGGTACTTGAAAGTTTCAATCATGTCTCCCTGCTGTCTCCTCTCTTCCAGTGAGTATATATTGAGGTCCCTTAGTCTTTCCTCATATGTTTTGTGGTGCAAGCCCTGCACCATCTTTGTTGCTCTTCTCTGGATAGTCTCCACCTTATCTATGTCCTTGTGCAGTTGTGGCCTCCAGAACTGCACCCAGTACTCCAGATGAGGCCTTACCAATGTTTTATACAATGGCATCACCACCTCCCACTTCCTGCTAGTGATACCCCTGCCTATGCACCCCAGCATGCCACTGGCCCTCTCTGCCACCATTGTACACTGCTTTGAAATCTTAAGATCATCAGAGATGATAACCCCTAGGTCCCTTTCCTCTGTGGTGATAATCAGCTCCTCTCGCCCCAACCTGTAGCTTTTCCCTGGGTTCCCTTTACCCAGGTGCATTATTTTGCACTTCTTTGCATTGAACCTTAGTGACCACATCTCTAACCATCTTTCAAGCTTCTCTAGGTCCCTCTTAATTTTCTGCACCCCTTCTGGAGTATCCACCCTGTTGCAGATCTTGGTGTCATCTGCAAACAGGCAGACCTTTCTTTCGAGCCCCTCTGCAATGTCACTGATGAAAACAGTGAACAGAACTGGTCCCAGTACTGTTCCCTGTGGTTCCCCACTGGTCACCTCCCTCTCCCCAGAATGTACCCCATTTACCACCACCCTCTGTCTCCTGTCTGTTAACCAGTTCCTATCCCAGTTCACCACTTTGTCTCCCATGCCCAGACTACCCATCTTGTTAATCAGATTTCTATGTGGGATGGTGTTGAAGGCTTTGCTGAAATCTAGGTAGGTGACATCTACTGCCCCTCCCTGATTTAGTTCCCTAGTCACCCAATGAAAAAAAATCTATTGGATTTGTTTGACATGACCTTCCTGCTGTGACTTCATGTTGTCTCAGATCCTGAGCACTGCTAGATTCCATATGTGCCACTATCCTTTCTTTCAGCAGTGTCCCACTACTGAGGTGAGGCTGACTGGCCTGTAATTCCTCATCTCCTGCCTACTGCCACTTTTATGTAATGGGACTACATGTGCCCTCCTCCAATCCTCTGGAATGACACCCATGTTCAGTGACTCTGTGAACAAGGCCACCAGAGGCACTGCTAGTTCCCTTCGCAGCTCCTTTAATATCCTCATGTGGATGCCGTCTGGCTCCATGGCCTTTCCACCTTCAGCTTTGTGAGTTCTTCCAGAACTCTCTCCACTGTGAATGGACTGGTGTCCACCTCCCTCCCCATTGCCTCTGCAACCCAACTATGGTCCTTGACCCTTCCCCTGCTGCCATGTCATGTATGTTCTCCACTAGTTTCCTGTCTACTTCATCCCTGTGTGCCGGAGGTCTGTAGATCACCCCTGTTGGTATTGCTGTTCCATTCCCTGGCTCCAGGGTGACCCACATTACCTCGGCCTCCCCTTGTCATCCCTGAACTTCTGTACTCTTTATATAATCTGTAAGGTACAGGGCCTACTCCTCCACCCTTTTTATCCTCTCTGTCCCTCCTGAACAGTGTATAGCCTGGTACACTGACTTCCCAGCCATGATTAGCAGAGCACCATGTTCTGTTATTGCTGTTATGTCAAGATGTGCATCTGCCAGCAAGGCCTCCAAGTCTGGAACCTTATTTCCTAGGCTACAGGCATTTGTTAGCATGATCTTCCATGTTTTGCAGTATGCCCTCCCTTTGCTCTTGTTCTCCCTCTCCAGCAACTTTCCCCCAACCCGGTTTGCTTTACTATGTGACCCCGTATCACATGTTATACATTCTTCACCTGCCTGCCCCTCACTGCCTGCTTTATATATCAAAAAAAGAGATGTGCAAGAACAAGAGGGCACAATTTGAAGATAGAGGGGGGATGGCTCAGAGGTAATGTGAGGAAGTATTTCTTCACAGAGAGGGCTGTAGATGCATGGAACAGCCTTCCTGAGGAGGTCATAGAGTCAAAAACAGTGGGGGAATTCAAGAATGTATGGGACAGACATAAAGCAATTCTAGTGGGGGGTAGGAGGAAGTAGGCTGTTGGCTAACTAGGATCTGCAACTTATCTGTTAGGTAGGGAAATGGGCATACTAGGTGGGCCAAGCGGTCCTTATCTGTTTTCAAATTCTATGTTTCTATCCAAAGCTAACCATACCATGCTGCTAATGAGTATTTTCAGTTAACGCAGAAGTATTACAACATGTGATGGTGCTAGTTTCATACCTGAGCAGTATGTGAAAAGTACCATATATGTGTCAGCTGTGTCTGTCCTGTTGCCAAATGCCTATGTGGTGGCAGTAATAGCTGCAGTGAGCCAATCGTTGAATTAGCACACATGAAAAGCAATATTTAGAAAGTTTGTACAGACTAAGTTTGACTTTATGAAAAAGATATGCCAGCAATAATGTGTCATCATACTGTGCTGGCAGTATACAGTTGATCATACTGTATTTGTTTTTCATTACATAGTGTTATGTATGTGAAAGGAGTACAGTGTCCTGATTATTGTGCTTACAGATGTGACTGACTGGTATAGTGTCTTACAATCTTGCATGTGTCTTGCATATGTGTGTGTGTGTGTGTGTGTTGGGTGGGGGCAATGCGGCGTTAGGGGTTTGAGGATGGGGGCGTGGGGGTGGGTTGGTGGGATGGTAACCCTAACTCCATATTTCCATAATTTTGTTGCTGTGGAAACAACCCTAACTGATGCATTAAAGGAGTTTTTTACAATGAATTTCCCTTCTTTTTCAGAAAGTGTAAAATGGGCCCACGTTCCCACCAAGCTGCCCAATGCTGCATAATGATATGTGCTTGTGGGAGCGCAGGCCCTCCGGGCCCTCTGCTCCCATGTACACATAAGCATGGAGCCATATAGCAGCCCTATAGGCCAAGGAAGCCTTATAACACAAATTTGTTAATATATCGTGAACTGTAGCAAGCAGAAAAAATATTAAAGTGTCATTGAAATCATGTGAGTGAGTAGTTTTCGCAATATAAGTAGATGGAATCCATATCTCACACTGTTTCCAAGATATAGGCACTGAAAGGCACTGTGAGTGCTAACTCTGAGGGCATAATACTGGTCTACAGACATGAAAATGAACAATTGTAACAGTGAATCACAAATATCTCAGGGTCCATACAAGGTAGAAAACAAATTCAAATGTCATGTTGTTTATGGCATTCCAGCCTACTTCTGCACTTATAGTCCTCCCCCATAGGGGGACTAATTATTTTTGCAATGAAAAGTCCATATCTTGAACCGTTTTCGAGATATGACCCTGAAAGGCATCACGGATGCCGCAATGTTATCCTATGGGTAAATTTCTGAATTTGGAATGCTGTAACTTTGGTCTGGTAATGTTTTGGCACCAAACCACGAAAAGGCACATCTGTGGGACCAGGGCTTGCCACCCTGCAACTTTCAACCCAAAAAGGCCACACCATTTTGTTGCAGGATGATGGCAAAGATTAGCAGTTATTTTGAGAATACTTTCACAAAATACTTTCGGAAATCACAAAACTTTTGCATTTGTGAAAGCATTATGTGAAAGCATGTTTCCCCCAAAGTTGGAAAACACATTTCTGGGGGGGTTTAACCCCCCCCCTCAAAAAAGATATGGCTAGCATCCTCAGGACCCAACTAGGTAAACGCAGCAGTCAGTGTTTACCTAGAGGATCCCAATTTTAAATGGCAGGCATTTTTCTGTGTCACTAACTGAAAACAATATGGCAGAATCATGAAAGTAAAAAGGGCCATCTGCAAAAGTAAAAACAGGTATTTGCTAAAGTTTCATGATTTTTGCTAACTTTTTCCTTTGACTATAATGCGAAAATTGTTTTTTGAATAACGTTTGAACAGTTTAATATTTTTCACTAAATCTTTGAAAGACACATTGGTGACCAAGGCTGCATCTTCCCTGACATTTTCAGACTGAACGGACAAACTGTACAGTCAGCGGATGTGAGCAAAGAAACACACAAAAAGTCTGTTTTTTTGCATTTTTTGGCATTCTGCAGCTCCGCAGCTGTACATCTGACCATAATGCAACTTGCCACATCCAGAGATCTATGGTACCAGACCACGCATGCAAAATTTCAGGCAAATCTGTTGTAAGGTGGCAAAGTTATTAAGGTGCAAAATTAGAGGTTTAACATTGAAGTGCTTACTCAACCCTAACTACAGTGGCACTACTATGCCACTATAAAATATATATATTATATTCTTTGCAAAACACTTTATTAATTCATCAGTTAGGGTTGTTTTGACAATGGCAAAAGTGTGGAAATTCAACGTTAGGGTTACCTACCCTAACACACCCTGCCCTACCCCCCACCCTTCACACAACAACAGGCATTGGGGTGTTCATTGGGGTCATCAGCCTAACTTTTGCCCCATTTACTTGAAAGTCAGCTGAGGTATTGTAGTATATAGTAGAAGAATGGGGTGAGAGTTAGGCACGATGACCACAAAGAACACCCCAATGCCTTTTGTTGTGGTGGGTGGGGGGTAGTGCAGGGGGTGTTAGGGTTGAATTGAATATCCACACTTTTGTCACTGTGGAAACAACTGTAACTGATGCACTAACAAAGTGTTTTGCAAAGAAGCACCTTACTTTTTGAAAAAAGTGTAATATAACTAGTAAATGGTATGTGTTGGTGGGAGCGTGGGGCCCGCTGCCCATTTGTGCATAATGATTTGTGTCTGTGGGAGCATGGGTCCTCTGGGCCCAGTGCTCCCACCTGCACATAACTACAGAGCCATACAACAGCCCTATAGGGTAAGGAACCCTTGTAACACTAATTTGCCAATATCTCAGCAACTGTAGCAGCTATGAAAAAAATTCCACTGCCGTTGTAATCATGACAGCGAGACCTACATGTGAGGTAGTCATCTAATCCATATCTTGCATAATTTCTGAGATACAAGCACCAAAAAGCACTGTGGGTGCTAACTTTGAGGGCATAATACTGGCCTACAGACATGAAAATGAGCCATTGGAATACTAATTTCCAAATATCTCAGTGACCATACAAGGTTGAGAAAAAAATTCAAACTTCATGTTATTCATGACTTTCCAACCTACGTCTGCACGTAGTCCCCCTATTTTTGTGACCAAAATTTCCACATCTTGAACCATTTTCAAGATATGGGCATCATGGGTGCCACAATGTTATCCTATAGGACATTTCTCAAATTTGGAATGCTGTAACTTTGGGCCCCTTGAATATTTTGGTACCAATGTACCAAAAGGCACATCTGTGGGACCAGGGTTTGCCACCCTGCAAATTTCAGACCAAAAGCACAATCCACCTTGGAACAATGAAGTGACAAAGAAAACAGCACATTAGAAAATGTGTTCATTCAGTGTTATCATAATTACTTTAATGTGTTCGTGGCACTCCTATCTCTATAATGGGAATGTTGTCCTGCACAGAAAAATGTTTTCGAGGTTACTTTTTTTTATCACAATTATTGTGGCAGCAACAAAAAATGTTGACGTGATCAGAAAATGGCTGAATGATGGAACAAGTTTTAAAAACATATTTCCAGACTACCTGGTGAGAAACTAATGCCAGGGTCATGTTCCTCAGGGCCTGATTAGGTAAACACAGCTGTTGGTGTTTACCAAAGGGCATTATTTTTTGAGTTACAATGTTTTTTGTCTCTCGCTAACTGAAAACAAGATGGCGGTGGCACAAAAACAAATTAAGGGAGCACGACAACAAAAATGTGATTGCTAAAGTTTTTGCAATGCACATATAAATTTTCCCATATGCTATAATGGGACATGAAAAAGTTGAATAACTTTTGAACAGAGCAATATTTTTTCACCAAATCTTCAAAAGGCACCAGTTCAAGCCATGCCACACATAGACAAACAAATCTGAATCCACTCAAATGCATTCTTCAGTCCATTATGGATGACTGAAGAAATGCACAAAAGTAGACCATTTTACACATTTTGATGCTCTAAGATTCCACAACCATACATCCGACTGGAATTAAACTTTTCAGATCCAGAGATGTATGGTTAGAGGTCATGCATGCAAAATATCAGGCAAATTGATATATATATATATATATCTATATATATATAGATATATATCTATATATATATAGATATATATATATTATGGTATAGTTAGGGTTGAGGAGCCATTTCTATGTTAAACCCCAAAATTTTGCATCTTAATAACTTTGCAACTGTTTGACGGATTTGCCTGAAATTCAGAATTTCTGATCAAGAAACATAGGCCTTGGGATCTGCCAAGTTTCGTACTGGTCGGATATACAGCTGTGGAGTTATTAAGTGTGATCTGTGCGCGCATTTATGCTTTTCTGGAATTCTGTGGTCGCGCCTACAGGTCATACGGTTTGCGTGACCAGCCCGAAATCTTCAGGGTACGTGCAGCCAGGGTCTCTGATGTGCCTTTCAAAGATTTCGTGAAAAAATATTAAACGGTTCAAAAGTTATTCAAAAAACAGTTTCCCATTATAAGTCAAAGGAAAAGTTAACAAAAAGTTCAACACTTTCATAAATGCATTTTACTTTCGAAATGGGCCTGTTACTTTCATAAATCGGCCATTTTGTTTTCAGTTGGTGATCAGAAAATGGTTGGCATTTAATTTGGGACCCTCTAGCAACCTAATTTTTTGTATTCACCTAGTCGGGCCCTGAGGATGCTTGCCATGTCTTTATTTTGTGGTAAAACACCCCAGAAATATGTTTTTCAAATTTCTGGAAAAAGTACTTTCACAAATTACTTTCGTGCTCATGAAAGTGTCGCAAATTTTGTGAAAGCTTTGAAATTGGAAACAGTAGTTTCTAGTCTGTGGGAAAATGACAGCAATTCTTTGGCACTTGGCTGCAAAAGAACCGTTGGGAGTTTGAGCTGAAATTTGGAGGAGCAGAGCCGACATCTCACAGATGTGCCTTTCAGTGTTGTATTGAAAAAATATTACAAAGCAGTAAAGTTCTGACACTCCAAAGTTGTCGGTTTTCCCATAGGATAACATTACGCTCGACGACATATAGAAATCCTTTGGCACCCTGCTGCAAAATAACAGTTTGGTCTTTTTCCTGAAATTTGAGAGAAGACAGCCAACAGCCCACAGATGTGCCTTTCGGTAGTTTGGTGAAAAATATCACACGGCGGCAAAGTTATGGCACTCCAAAGTTGACATTTTTCACATAGGGTAACATTAGCCCATAACAGAAATCCTTTGGATCCCTGCTGCAAAATAACGGTTTGGTCTTTTTCCTGAAATTTGGAGGGAAGACAGCCAACAGCCCACAGATGTGCCTTTAAGTGGTTTGGTGAAAAAACATTACAGGAAGGCAAAGTTATGGTGCTCCGAACTTTTCTTTTTTTCCCATAGGATAGAATTACGGCGTTTGCCGCGCCTTTCAGGGCCCGTATCTCGGAAACGGTGCGAGATACGGACTTTTCGTCAGAAAATTTCTTAGCTCCCTAATGCGGCTAAGATTCAAATTAGCCAGGACACTTGTAAATAATATGACTTTTAAATTTTTTTTCTATGTCATACGGTTCCTGAGATATAATGTATTTAGTATTCCAAGATCTCATTTTCTGCGCCGATACTCATTATTTTGCATACATTATTTGTACTCACTGTCTTTCTCAATGCAGGTTTTGGGGAAAACCAGCCTGTGTGCTTATATTACTGTTACTGTTGCCCTTTCCGCTTGCGGTTCCGTACCCGTTTCACTTACCGTTAACGTCTGCGCCACCATGTGCGTTATCCTTTGTGTTTTCATTTGCGCTTGCGTTTCTGTTATTTTTTGCCATTTTCTGTCTACAGTACTGTTTATCTTTCTGTTTCACTTTACATCACCATGCCCATTGACATTTCTGTTTGCAGGCACCATATTACTATGTGACAACACATCACTTGGCAGACCATTCCCGTCTACGCCACCATGTGCGTTACCCTTTCTTTTCTCATTCGTGCTTGTGTTACCATATGCGCCACTGTTAACATTTCTGTTTGCGTTGCTGTCCCTGTTAGTATGCCACAAGACATCATGGCGGGAGCGTCTTGCCACTGCATTGATAAGGCGGAGCTGCCACCAGAGGGCACTGCCGCGCTCCCCGCTGCTGCATTACATTCACTATTTCTCATATCATTCTCAAAAGAAGGGAAATTAGAGGCAAAAACTCAGTTTAATGCATTAGTTAGAGTTGTTCCACACGACAAAAGTGAGAAGTCGCTGTTAGGGTTGAAAAACCCCTTACCCCCACCACCCCCAACCGGCATTGGGGTGTGCATTGGGATCATGAGTCCTAACTCTCACCCCATTCTCCTATACTTCTGCTGCTTTACACAGGTCATGGGGTGAGAGTTGGGGCTGATAATCAATCACCTGTCATCCCTTCATACGATCATCCCTTGCGTTTTCATTTGAGCTTGCGTTTCTGTTACTTTTTTGCCATTTGTGTGTACTGCACTGTTTCTCTTTCTGTTTCACTTTGCGTCACCATGCCCATTGACATTTCCATTTACAGACACCATGTTACTATGTGACCAGACATCACGTGGCACACCGTTCCCGTCTACGCCACCGTGTGCATTACCCTTTCTGTTATCATTTGCGCTTGTGTTACCATGTGTGCCACTGTTAACATTTCTGTTTGCATTGCTGCTCCTGTTACTATGCCACAAGACATCATGTGGCTGGAGCGCGGGGCCCAAAGGGCCCCACGCGCCTGCCACCGCATTACATTCACTATTTCTCAATATCAGTCTCAAAAAAAAGGGAAATTAGAGGCAAAAAACTCCATTTAATGCATTAGTTAGGGTTGTTCCACAGCGACAAAAGTGAGGAAATTCGCTGTTAGGGTTGAAAACCCTAACTCTGAATTCACCCCCCCAGCACCACACACACACAGACACACACACTCATTCAAGTATGGGGGAGGACCAAGTCAACACAACCAATGACAGACATCCAGCAGCAGGTGACAGAAATAACAAACAATTGTCTAAATGTACTACGAGACATCCCCACCCACCTGACCAGGTACTGCATGCTCAGTGGAGATCAACAGCAAAACTGAGGCCATGTACACCAAATGTACACATCCCTGATTGCAGCTGCACACGCGTACCACACTTAGTAGTTGCATGGCCCTACCGATGCCCCACACCACACCACAACTGGTACTGTGCCATTATTCAATATAAATGCTGAAGGTGCATGATGACAGTTGTAGAAAGGTTTTAACACTACTGAGTATACATTAATTAAGAGAAGCACATAAATTAACTACAAGACACTAGCATGCTCAAGATAAAAGTAGTGATACATTTAGTAGGTGATTTACATAGTAGTACATTTACTGCAATGGTTTACTCAACATAGAGTGGCTGATGTAAACGTATGGAAAAGCATTGCCTGTTCAATGCTGTGAAATTGGTACTGCCAGTATCACATGCATTCTTACTGATGAAGGTGTACTTCTGATGTACATACATAGACCTTCAGTGTGTTTCAATATTAAAGATGCAGTAAGTATTCTTTGTAAGAAAGATTGTAATTGCATGGATCAGGCCAAGCAACTTCAAAATATCATAGCACTACTGAGCCAACAATGATGTACCTGTATCGGACATGTATATAGGATAGATTTTCCTGTAGGCACTTACTGAGTATGTTGTACCTGATAAAGACAATCTCATTGCATCTGTGATGACTAACTTATTCAAATAGTAATACATTTGCTATTGTTGCAATGAGTGATCTATGCACTTATGGACACAGTGTGATTTTTTTAACAGTTGTTTCATACTCAGGCTGTATGCCTACTGTTTGGGTTTGCCACACTTCTGTCACTGATGCTATCAAAGTGATAACTATGTTAATTCTGCTACAACAGGAATCAAGTAGGTATGGTGTAGATATAAACAGAATGTCTTTTAGTATTGATTTAACTCATAATGAGGTAAATGTACTAGGACAGCAGGGGTTATCCTCTATCACTGAGTCTGTCAGTTATAATCACACTAGGGTTTCGATGACTGTAATGATCAACTTACACTGTTCATCTTCATGAGTTCATATTCACAGCCATTCTCCAACAACTAGACAGTGTATGGTGTAACTGGGTGGGACACTGAGTTGCAAAGCTGCTGCAGTGCCTAGCAGAGGGAGAGTATCTACTCATAAAGACAATTAAGCAATAAGGTATGACCAACAGTTATGTTAAAGGGTCTGTTAATCACCCTGTAGGAGTTTAATGTTGAATGAAGCATATCCGAGTGCCACATGTCGCTAGACAGTGATAAACTGACCATTAACATAATTCCTGGGAGTGGCTTATTGCTATCATAATAAAACTGTTTTTTAAACAACATTAAACCATTTCATCATATGGTTAGGCTCTATATGTATGTTAATAAAAACTAAACATAAGGCTGTTACAATGTTTACAGTCAATTAGAAAGCTGCGTTTCTCAAACCCTTGTTATAATCAGAGATATTATACCTGTACAACTCCTTGGTTTTGCTTAACTCTATTGCTCAGGTGGCCCACCACAAGTGGTGTGGTGTGGTGTGGGGCATCGGTAGGTAAGGCCATGCAACTACTAAGTGTGGTACGTTGTGTGCAGCTGCAATCAGGGATGTGTACGTTTGGTGTACATGGCCTCAGTTTTGCTGTTGATCTCCACTGAGCATGCAGTACCTGGTCAGGTGGGTGGGGATGTCTCGTAGTACATTTAGACAATTGTTTGTTATTTCTGTCACCTGCTGCTGGATGTCTGTCATTGGTTGTGTTGACTTGGTCCTCCCCCATACTTGAATGTGTGTGTGTGGTGCTGGGGTGGCGTGAATTCGGAGTTAGGGTTTTCAACCCTAACAGCGAATTTCCTCACTTTTGTCGCTGTGGAACAACCCTAACTAACGCATTAAACGGAGTTTTTTGCCTCTAATATATATATATATATATATAAAATATGTGTGTGTATATACTGTAGATATATGTGTGTGTGTGTATATATATATATATATATATATATATATAATTATATGTATATATAATTATATATATATATAAAATTATATATTATATATATACAGTATATATATATATATATATATATATATATATATATTTATGCAGATACAGATCATTATGATGCTCCCAAGATTAATAATAGATCTCATAATTCTATGGCATAAGCAGATGACACTGCCCCTTTGGCTGTCTCCAAAATTGGGTTAAAGAGAAAAATTGACAACATTTGGGGTATGTTGCAGGCAACTGGAGTTAAAAATAAACTTAAAAAAACAAAAATTATGGAATTGTGATGTAATCCCCAAAAAATGAAAACATACACATTTTCTCTGGCTACCAGTCCAAAAGAAATACTGAAAGATTACACATACCTCAGTGTCAAATTAAATTATAATTCAAAATGGAGTAATCACTGGAAAGATCAGGCAGTTAATGCTAAACTGGCAGCAAAAGCCCTGTTAAAGTTCAACTACCAAAATGGGGGAAATACAATAATTTCGATGCTCAAAGCTAGAGAGCTAAACATTAATCTGATTATTTTACATTGTGCAGAAATTTAGGGTGAATATGATACTAATGAACTGGAAAATACCCTGTCTTATTACTATAAAGCATTATTTAAAGTCCCATATTCAGTTGCTAATGTGATGGTTAGGACAGAACTAGGAAGGATTCAAATAAAGGCATTTTTAGATTAAAGATTAACAACATATTGGCTAAAAATAATCAATAATATGCATAATGACCCTACAAAACAATGCTTAATAGAGAAAACAAAATGGGCTGTTAATGGTTTAAAATCCAAATGGTTGAACACATTACAATCCATACTGGAAAAGACAAATACAATGCATTTATGGAAAGACTATATGAAAAACATTAATATAGCACCCCAATACAATAAATTAATAAAAAGTAAATGAATAACTCTGGCACAAAAAACAGATTTATGGAGAACAAACAAAAATTAGCATTTTGGTACAGGGGAAAACAAAATGCTTCACTTCATCGAAGAATATTTAATAATACCAATTATGGATGCAGTAAAGTTTAGTTTCACCAGCAAACTTCATGTGAAGTGTACAATTTCACATAATTGTGCCTCTGAACCCAAAATTTACCATGTCGATTTCACTTTATAATTTTGCTTTATGTCTATACCACTAATTTTGCATTGTGAATTCTTTGTGAAATTAGCCAAATCATGATCTTATCATATGTCTGCCTTACATCAGGTCACATGATGGGCAGGAAGTAATGGAGTGAAACAGGAATTGAGTGTCTCACTTTTAGTTTAACTGCAGCAGAGAAAGCATTGTATGTGTCTTTGAATGAGTGTCTGAGGCAATCCAAAGAACAACCTTTATCGTTTGTCTTTATATCATTTCTTTGTTTGCCCTAACTGAACTTTTGTTATACACCTGTAAGATATTTTTTGAGAACTTAATTTCACTAAGTTCACTGAGTTATTTCAGGAGCAAAAAAGGCATAGCCCATAATAGCTCCTTAGGACAGTGTTTAATAGCTCATATTTCTGTTCGATGCAATATAGGTATCCAGATTAGTCTTAAAGTTTTCTTTTCTGATACTAGAGATTACATCAAAAGGAAGTCTTTTCCAGAGGTTAGCTGTTCTCAGTGTATAAAAATATTTCCTGTTATGGGCTATTGGTTTTAAACCTTTCAGGTTTAATCTGCAACAGGTGTCCCCTGGTATCTAACATGTCATCTTTATATTCGATATTTATAGCTACCATTAATAGTCGGTCATTTAGGATGTCAAAGTAAAAGAGCATATCCCCTCTCTGTCTTCTGACTTCCAGGCTATGAAGTCCTAATCTGGCTAACCTCTCTTCATAAGAGGGGTTATTGAGAGAGACTATTGATTTAATACATCTTTGTTGGACCTTTTCCAGATTGCTTATTTCTGTTTTAAGATAAGGTGACCAAATTTGACTGCCATCGTCTATCGAAGGTCTGACATATGAAAGATATAGTGGTAACAGCACCTCTGATCTTGCAATAGCCAATCTACATTGTTCATTAAAATTGAGTTTATTATCTCTTAATATTCCCAGATCCTTCTTGAAACTTTTATTGAGCAGGAGTTCTCCATTTAGATTACAAAGATGGTTTGGATTATGACGACCAACATGTATTACACAACACTTATCGATATTAAGTTAAATACCCTAATTTTTTGTCCATAATGATATAGCGTTGATGTCATTCTGTATTGTCTCAATCTGTTCAGCAGTTCTACAAGGACCGCACAGTTTTGTATCATCTGCATATTTCATAATAATGTTATTAATATTATCATACATATCAGCAATAAATATTGGAAAATGTAATGGTCTAATGACTGACCCTGAATGACACATTCATAAGGTAGAAAAATGGGCAGACTGGATGGGCCTTGCAGTCCTTATCTGCTGTCAACTTCTATGTTTCTTTGATTCTATATTCCTTGTGGAACACCACTAGTCAATGAGCCCTCAGATGACAAATGACCCCAGATAGAAACTATCTGTGTTCTATTTTGTAGCCAATTTTTTTATCCATCTACTGCTGTATTTGTCAATGTTGTATTCCTTTAGTTTTAGGTTTATTGCCCAGTGTGGGACTCTGTCAAAGGACTTGGTTAAATCAAATAGGAATACATCAACCGGAATCCCATTGTCGAGCGTTTTGTTCACATGATTGTAAAAACTAATTAGATTTGTGACACAAGAATGCCCTTTTTTGAAACCATGCTGATTATGATAAAATAAGAGGTCAGCATTAAGATTTTCAGACATTCTGTTTTTAATTAAAGTTTCTAGAATTTTTCATGGGATTGGTGTTAGGCTGATGGGCCTATAGTTAGAAACTTTAGTTTTGCATCCATTTTTAAAAATCGGTGTGACTCTAGATTTTTTCCAGTCATGGGGTACAATAACTAAGTTAAGTGATTTTTCAAATACTAGTTTTAAGGGCTCCCAGATATAGGCCTTCATAAGTGTGAGCATAGATAGAGTTATATTATCAAGTCCTGGGGTGCAATGATCTTTTAGCTTTTCAATTTGTTCACTTGGGAACATAAGCAGGAGGATGGTAAGTACAGAGGTCTGGGGTTATATTCTGTTTTAACTGAAATATTTGAATAGTTTTGTACATGAAATTGGTTCTATGTGTTAAAAATTACTACTTTGAGTTAGAACTGTTACTTGGGCTGTGATGTTGTAACTTTTGAGGCTTGGGAACACTTGTTTGGCAGTGATAATTAGAGTGAAATTTAAATGTGATGTTAGCCTGAAATACTGAAAAGCTCTGGGGGTTGGGATTGAAGGGCTTTGTATTTCTGTTTGGGACTGAAATTCGAAGCAACAGGAACTGGTGGGTCTGTGACATCATACGGTACCTGATCTCTGCATACACACACTGTTAGTGGGACTGGACACACACTGGACTATATGTGTTTGTGAGACCTGGGAACTTTATTGGTGGGGTTGAAATTGGGTTTGTAAATAACTGCAGTCAGTATAGAGAGAAACTGTATTCCAGGGTGGAGGGGACTGAGAAAAGGGGGTGTGCCATTATAAACAGAGGGGGACAAACAGGGTGGCCATATTCCACCATGGCAGGCATCTTCAGAAGGATTGTAGGCTGCACAGGCTGTGGGATGGCAATAATTCTGATTGGGCCTGGAGAGAGGGAGGCTACCCACTCTGTAGACAGCTATCTTGTATCAGGAGTGAGGTATATTGGTTAAGGAGTAAGCTGGGGGAGATGGGGGGGCTGTCCAAGGATAAGGGGTGTGGATATGGGCAGCAGAAAGGTGAGGCTGAGGGGAGGCTGGGGCAACACTCTGAAATTACAGGACGTTAAGTTACAGCAAGCTGGAGGGGGGATATTAGGGACAGAGGACCCTTAGATAGGGATGTTGACGCTAAGGGAAAGCGTACGGGGTGAACATTCCGAATACAAAGAGAGTGGAGAGGGAAGAGTCAGAAGGGGTTGTTGTGGGGAAGCCTAGTAGAGCAGACATTGAGAAGGGAGGGGCTGTTGTGGGGAAGCCTAAAACAGCAGACTGTAGGAAGGGAGCTCCTAAGGAGAACAGAGCAAGAGGGGAAGAAGAGGGGCAGTTTAGGGGTGCAGTCAGGGGAAACTTGGGTTACTTGATGGAGGCTGACATAGAGTGTCACAATAAATTTGAGCTACTAAGCAACCTAGAGGGGGAGGAAGGGGTTAGTGGAATTGAGGAAACTGATACAGAGGCCGGGGGAGGGAGTCGGATACCCATAGGGCATCACAGACCAGCAATGAAAAGGATAGAAATAGTCCCAGAGGGAGAATAGGAAACATAAATGTTAAGCATATGGGGGAGATGCAACATATTGCAGACATGAGGGAAGAGAGCATGACTCGAGAGAAACTGGGAGACGAGGTGGGAGAGGAGCGCCCCTTCAGCAGGGGGGTCAGTACCAAGGATGGGTCCCTAGCTAAAGGGGACCCACAGAGAGCCTCTGGAGGCAGGGTTACTATTACAAGGGGGGAGGATGGCAGTGTGGGGGAAGGGGAAACTATCAGGGCCAGGATAAATGGTTTGGATAAGAGAGGGTTAAAGGAGACACCTATTCAGAGGGGGTCTGAGTTAAGTGGGCAAAATAATGAGGGAAGAAGAAAGGGGAGGGTGACAAGGGGGTCTCTAATAAGGCAGGAAGACTCCTGTGGAATTGAGAGCATGAATAAGGGGGGGATGGGGGGCTGAGAGGGCATAGTGGAGGTAACCATAAGGATGATGGCGGCGTTAGGGTTCTGTTATTGGGAGACTCGATGATTAGGGGTATCCAGTGGGAGAGACAGGGGGGTGGATGCCATAGCCAGGTGAAGGTAGTGAGTATCTCTGGGCTGACAGTGCACAGAGCAAAGTTCATGGTGTATGAACTGGTTAGGGACTGTGGAGGGAAACCGGATTTCCTGGTGCATTTGGGAACTAACAATCTAGAGGGAAATAGCATTTTGGAAATCCAAGCAAGGTTCCAAGAACTTGCCAGAGTCTGTTAGGATAATGGATGCAACATCTCCTTTTCAGAGATATTGCCAGTACCAAAGGCCTCAGTGGAGAAAAAAATGAGGATCACAGAGGTTAATGACTGGCTCAGGAAGTGGGGTGAAGAGAGTGGGTTGGGGGTGTTAGGGAACTGGAAAGGAGTTTGGGAGGATAAGGGACTGTATGCCAAGGACAGACTTCATCTTGCCCCATTAGGGAAGGAAGTCCTTAAACAGGGGATGGCTGACTACATTCAAGAAAGGTGGGGTTTAAACTTGTGGGGGAGGGATAAGAGGGCTGACCAGAAGCCCTCTCCTCCAGATGAGGGAGTAGCCTTCAAACCCAAGGGGAGGGAGGAAACAGACTGGGGTGGAGGTTTCAGGAGGAACAGAGGAGGATGGAAGTATAAGGAACCTGGGTGGGGTTCAGCAAAGGGATCAGGGATAAGGGTGGGGGTTGGTGTTAGTAAATGCCAGGAACTTGGGAAACAAGTTGCCAGAGTTCAAACCATGCTGTTTGGGGTGGGGGTGGATGTGGCGGCAGTCATGGAGGCGTGGGCCAACAAAAACCATGACTGGGACCTAAGCGTGCAGGGTACACTATGCTTAGGAAGGATAGAAAGAGAGGGCAGAGGGTGGAGTGGCTATGTTCATTAGAGATGACATAGAAATTGCTAGGAGTAGAAGAGGCAGAGGGAAACGTGGAGGCCTTATGGGTCACCGTGATGATCCCCAGCAGGAGATAAGGTCAAGCTGGGTGTAGTATATAAGCCCCCCAGGATGAGTGATGTTCTAGAGGATGGTTTGCTGGACAACATCATTGCCCAGTGTGGACCAAAAAGGGGAAGGAGTGGTGTTGATGGGGGACCTTAATATGCCAGGTACAAACTGGGGAACCATGTCCTCTAAGGTGGCCTAGGAGCAAAGGCTGCTGGATGGCTTCCAGGATGTGTTCTTAACACAGCATGTGATGGAGCCCACAAGGGAGCGGCATGTCCTGGATGTGGTTCTGGCAGATGGGGAGCTGGTAAGGGACCTGGTTGTAGAGGACCCCCTGGCTGGGAGCGACCACAATACTGTCTGGTTTCAAATAAGCATGGGGGGGGGTGAGATCTAGGACACTGGCAGTGGACTTCAGGGGGGCAGACTTTGTGGGCATGGGAAATATTCTCAAGGATCACTTAGAGGATTACATCAGTGACAAGTGTGGAAAGGAAATGGGAGGTCATAAAAGCAGGGACTTCATGAGGCAGTCAGGATCTGCGCTAAGTTGAAACGTAAGGGAGCAAGGTCACATAAACCATGCTGGTGGTCCAGTGAGGTACAGGTAGCGGTCAGAGAAAAGAAGGAGGCCTACAAAAAATATAAAACAACAAGAGGGGATAGGGATAAGGAAATGTACCATCTTGCATCTAGAAAAGTCACCTGGATGGTGAGGGGAGCAAAGTCCTGTAAAGAGCAGCGGCTGGCACAGGGGATTCATGGAGGGGAAAAGGGGTTCTTCCAGTACATTGGGGAGTGGAGAAAAACTAAGGGCCATCTCAGCAGATTGAGATTCTTAGGAGGGTGGGTGGAAGAGGCGAGGGACCAGGCAGAGGTATTTAATGAGTACTTTGCCTCTGTTTTCACTAGGGAGGGGGATGGGATATCTACGAAGCAAGGCATGATGGGGATAGAAGTGGCAGTGAGTGGGATCAGGGGAGCAACAGAAATGGAGCAGGAGGGAGGGAGAGGTACCCCAGGGGTGTCACATCTGGATAAGGATAAAAAGGTCAGTATGGTGGAGGGGACGGATGATGCTATCTCCGCCAAAAGGGTGTGGTTAGCCCTCAAGGCCCTAAAGAAAGACAAATCTCCTGGGCCAGATGGCATTCATCTGAGAGTACTATGGGAATTGGTGGACATACTGGCTGCATCCCTGGTGGAGCTCTTCAACAGGTCACTTGAGACAGGGAGGATACCTAGGGATTGGCGAGAGGCACCTGTGGTGCCAATCCATAAAGGGGGGTCGAGGGAGGTACAGGTAACTATAGACCCATCAGTTTGACCTCGGTGGTGGGAAAATTAATGGAGAGTATACTAAAGGAATGATTGGGGGTGTACTTGGAGGAGGTGGGAGGTC
Source organism: Neoceratodus forsteri (assembly GCA_016271365.2). Classification (NCBI taxonomy): domain Eukaryota; kingdom Metazoa; phylum Chordata; order Ceratodontiformes; family Ceratodontidae; genus Neoceratodus; species Neoceratodus forsteri. Next base: position 565,756,351 of record CM057458.1, read on the forward strand.
TGGATAGTCGGCAACATGGGTTTGTGCCAGGTAGATCATGTCAAACCAATCTTGTGGAGTTCTACGAATGGGTAACATCAGAACTGGACAGGGGAGAGCCTGTGGATGTATTATTCTTGGACTTCAGCAAGGCATTTGACTCTGTCCCTCACAATGGTCTGGTGGAGAAACTGATGGGGTTAGGAGTAGGCACTTTGATGGTCAGATGGATTGAAAACGGGCTAGCTGGATGCACCCAGAAAGTAGTGGTCTGTGGGGAGCTCTCGAACCCTAGAGAGGTTGGTAGTGAGGTACTGCAGGGCTCGGTCCTGGGTCCAATCCTGTTTAATGCATACATATCGGACATCAGGGAGGGTATAGGGTGTGAAATGAGTCTCTTCACTGATGACTCCAAGATGGGAACAGTAGTTGAGGGAGAAGAGGGGAGGTTGGCCCTGCAAGGGGACCTGGACACCCAGGAAAGCTGGGCTCACACATAGAATTAAATTTCAATATCACCAAGTGCAAGGTGTTGCATCTTGGACGCAAACCTAAGCACAGGTACACCCTGGGAGGGGAGGTGCTGGAGGCCTCAGTAGGGGAAAAAGACCTAGGGGTCATGGTGGATGCATGTATGAATAACTCTGAGCAGTGCAAGAGAGCGGCTAGCAAGGCAAACAGGATGTTGGGATGCATCGTAAGGGGGATCACCTCTAGGAGCAAGGAAGTGATTCTGCCGCTGTACAATGGACTGGTTAGACCACACTTGAAAAGAGACATACAGCTCCTGGAGAGGGTACAGAGGAAGGCAACTAAGATGATATGAGGGCTAGGAGATTTGACGTATGAGGACAGACTTGAGGAGCTCTGCCTGTTTTCATTGGAGGAGAGGAGAGCGGAGGACATGATTGAGGTCTTCAAGTACCTCAAGGGAATAAATAGGTAAACATGGAGGGAACTTTAGACTAAAGCAGGGAGGTATCACCAGAGGGCATGGTTTGAAGTTGGAAGGTGGAAGGGTGAGGGAAAGAGGAGGTTTTTACTGAGAGGTGGTGGACCCTTGGAATGCACTGCCTGGCGAGCTGGTTCAGAGATCCACAGTGGAGGCTTCAAGAGAGGGTGGGACAGACACAGAAAGTGGATGTATCAGATGATGGCCTGTCCCAGGGAGGTGGGGATGGATGATAAGGGTTTCTGGAACACAAGGGAGGGGAGGGTCTCGGCACCCAACTAGGGATCTGAGGTTCGAGCAGACTCGATAGACCATAAGGCCTAATCTGCTGGCAAATAGTATGTTAGTATGTTAATTTCACTTATTATTTCTTCCTTAGTAAACTGATAATTCCCTTCATTGTTTATATTTTCATCTGTAGTAGTGTATGACGGTTGTTCTGAGTAAATGGAACAAAAGTAATCATTGAATACATTTGCAGTTTTAACCGGGTCTATGATAGATTGGTTATTATCCATGATTAGTGGATAATTCTCTATTGCCATTTTTTGGTGAATTTATGTAACTAAAAAAATATTTACTGTTAGATTTAGTTACAGTTTTAGCTAGGTAAAGTTCATAATTTTTCTTTGCTTTATTTATTTTATTTTTACATTTCTTTTGTATCATACCAGTTAGCCTCAGTTTTGTTTTTAATGTATTGGCCATAAACCTTATTTTTACTTTTTATTAACTTACTAATACTCTTATCAACCATTTAGGTTTCCACCCTTTATTGCTGCATTTTTGACTCTTCTAACATGTATGTTCATGATATTATGGATTGCATATCTTATATAAGCCCAGGGTTCATGCATGTTCTTCCCTTCCAATTCCTTTTCCCAATTGATTTTATCTAGGTCATTGTTAATTCCCTCTTTGTTTGCTGTTTTATACAGAAACATTTCAGTACAGCCCATTAAAAGTTGTTTTTCATACTCTAAGGTAAATAATAGTGAAGAATGATCACTGGTGCCAATAGGAGGCCTAGTATTCATTTGGTTATACTGGCATTGTCAGTTGTTATTACTAAATCTAGTGGCCCAGATATTCAAACTGTGCCAGGCTGTGGTGCAAGCCTGGGTGCAGCTCAACTTGGCTGTGCAGGGGCGTGGACTGGGCGATATTCAACGGAACTGCGCCATGGCTCAGCATCGTTGAAGATCGCACCCTGGCCACCCGCAGTGCACATGGTGCAGTGGCATTGCAACAGCGCCATTGGCCAGGTGGAGCTTCGGGATGCACTAGCGCAAGTTCCATTGCACAAGGTGCAACAACCGTGATATTCAAAAGTTGACATGCAAATGGGGCCATAATGTAAGCAAGGCACAAATGGGGCCATTTGCATGTCATTATGGCCCCATTTGCATGCAGGTGCACCAATCCCCGATGACTTGCTCCTGGCACCCTGACAGGCAGTAGCCGTTGGAGACTGACACCCTCTGCAGCGCGGCAATGTGCCCCACAGCCCGATCACAGACATTAGTAAAATAAATGCAAACCCCAATATCCCTGGTGGTCCAGTGAACCGCTGTCTGCCCGATTGTGAGCTGATGTAAAAATAAACAAAAACTCCTATATCCCTGGTGGTCCAGTGGACCACTGCCTGCCTGATCGCGGGCTTAAGTAAATAATAAACAGAATCCTATATCCTTGGTGGTCCAGTGGACTGCTGTCTGCCCGACCACGGGCTGAAGTAAAGAAAGGATTGAATCCTATATCCCTGGTGGTCCAGTGGACCGCTACCCACCCGATCACGGGCTAAGTAAATAAAATGATTTATCCTCTATCCCTGGTGGTCCAGTGGACCTGTCAGCTTGATCATGGGCTGAATTAAAAAAACAGAAACCTATTATCCTGGTGGTCAGTGGACTCCCCTCCCCACCCGCCACTGATCCCCACTGCCCGCTCCCCGGTCAGCGGCAGGTGGCAGCACCCACTGCCTGCCCGGCCCACCACCTGCTGACTGACACCGTCCAGTAGGGCTGTACACCCATTGGTCACAGTGTGAGCCAATGGGCATGCAATCCATACCGTACTACACATCCCAGATATGTGAATGGATCAATTCACATATCTGGAATGATAGTCGTGTATGAACTGCATGTCCATTGGCTCACGCCAGTCGAACAAGACAGCCCTACTGACGGTGTCAGTCGGCAGGCAGCAGGTGCTGCCGCCCGCCGCTGACTGGTGGGAGCGGGCAGTGGGGATCAGTGGGCGGTGGGGAGGGGGGTTCACTGGACCACCAGGGATAATAGGTTTCTGTTTTTTTTAATTCAGCCCACGATCAGGCAGACAGGTCCACTGGACCACCAGGGATAGAGGTTACTTTTTTTTAATTCAGCCCACAATTGGGCAGACAGGTCCACTAGACTACCAGGGATAGAGGATAAATCATTTTATTTACTTAGCCTGTGATCGGGTGGGCAGTGGTCCACTAGACCACCAGGGATGTAGGACGTTTTCTTTATTTTACTAATGCCCGCGATCGGGCATGGGGGGGGCCACCATGGAGGTGCAGCCGGAGCTCGGGTGGCCACCCACAGGTGGCAGCTACCATGTTGCACCCTGCAATGAGGCAGCTCACCTGTGGGTGGCCGGCCATTGCTCCTTTTTTCCTTTTGCTTAACTGTGCTGGCACAGGTAGAGGTTGTACATGCATGGCTCCACACATCCCAGGCTGAATATCGGGCTGTGCAGAGTATGCATGGGCACACCTCCCCCCCCACCTTCTCCTGCATACATTACTGATGCGCTCCAGCGCATCGGGATTTGTGCCAGGTGCAATTCCCATTTGAATATCATGCTGGGGCGCATCTGTGGGTTGCACATGGCGCAACACTGTTGCGCCATGTGCAACCCTTTTGAATATTTGGGCCTCTATATTATTTAACCTGGTGGGGTCTATTTCATGTTGAGACAAGTTGTTTTCTTTGCAGAAGTCTAGAAATTCTCTACTATGGTTATTAATAGCATTCCCACCTGCCTAATCAATATTAGGAAAAAAATTTATTTGCAAGGTTTCTTTTTTGTTTGATTCCCTCTTGTTCATTCTGTAACTCTTGTTACACTTCTTTTTTCTTAGTTTTACTTTTCCTTGCTGTCCCTTCATTTCTTGTTATAGTTAAACTTTAGTTGAAATGGAGAGCAAGAGAGGTAAATGCTGTGGGCAGTGAGGGCCAAGTACGCAGGATGGGAGAACTCTAAGGCTTGACAGTCATCCTTTTTATGTTTGCTTGCACGCATGTGCAAGAAACATAGTGCCATCATCCGAGTTTTCCAAAGGTGTGTCAGCCTCTTCCAATTCAGTCAGTGTGTTTCCAGGCGCGTCACAGTGTGCCAATCACTGCTCAGCTGTCTATGACAGCTGAAAGTGCAGTGGCATACAGTTGAAAGGGAGAGCTCCGCTCAGTGAGCAGCTCCCCCCACACACACACACACACACGCGCAGCGCACTGCATGCTCATGTGCCTTCCTCCCCAACGCTGTAGGGCTGATGGGGTGCCCAATCCTCGTCAGCTCCACGCCCCCAAAGCATCCAGGTGCCATGCTGGGAGCTCACCCCAGAGCGTGGCAAAATGAAGTTATGGCCGCACAGGTGCCCAATCCCTCGCCGGCTCCTGCCCCCACCAACATCTTTCAGCTGCCATGCTGGAGCCCACTCCAGCATGGCAAACGCCCCTCATCGCCTTGGTAAAAAAAAAACCTGCAAATACAAAAATGTCTCTCAGCACTTCTCCTGCCCCCTCCCACAGCCCGCACCCACCTACTGCATGCCTCCCCGACCCCTCACCCCATACTTACCTCTGGAGCTGGGTGCGATGATCTTCGGCAGACCGGGAACACGTCTGCACTCTTCAAAGCTGACGGCGAACTGAGGAAATGCCGGTAGCTGTATAATGGGATAGATAGGGTTTTTTCAACTTTATTGCATATCTCAGGCATTTTTTGGAATTTTTGCACCAAATTTTCAACATGGAGTTTTTGGGACCCCTTCTCATGAATGCTACCACTGTCATGGCGTTACTAGGGCCTGAAGGGTGATTTTGCAGCCACTGTGTGAAATCACCTTTCTGGAATGATTAACGAAATGACACTGCCAGTGTTCATAAGGTGGGCTCTCAAAAAGCCTATTTTGAAAATTTGGTGAAAAAATTCCTAAAAATGACTGTTTTATGAGCTTGCATTGCAGAGTTCCTACGCACGCTCGTAAGTTCGCAAATTTTCAATATTTTCACTCCAGATTTTCAACATTGCCATTTTACCACACCTCCTTATGAGCAGTACAGTTGTCATTTTCACATCTCACCCATAACGTGTTTCTGCCATATGGCCTTTTAATGGCGCAGTCGATTATCTTGAGAAATCAATGTATGGGACATGTTAAGAAAATCACAGTGACACTGGTCATGAGCACAAGTGTTAAATGGCTATGTTGAAAATTTGGTGAAAAATTCCAAAATGACTGTTTAGGAGCGCCACGCTATAGTTCCTACGCACGCTGGCAAGTTTGTGAATTTGTAATATTTGCACACCAGATTTTCAACAGTGCCATTTTACCGCACTTCCTTTGAGCAGTACAGCTACCATTTTTCACATCTCGCCCAAAATGTGTTTCCGCACATGTAGTGCACAATGGTACAGTGGGTGTGCAAAAACAATGTTTGGGACAGATTAAGAAAATCACAGTGACACTGGTCATGAGCAGAGGTCTTAAAATGGCTATGTTGAAAATTTGGTGACAAAACTCCATAAAATGACTGTGTTACGAGTGAGCATTGAGCAGTTTCCACGCACCCTCGTACGTTCATGAATTTGTAAAATTTTCAGTCCAGATTTTCACCAGTGACATTTTTCCACACCTCCTTATGAACAGTACAGCTGTCATTTTCCACAACATGGCCGAAATGTGTTTTCACACTTTCAGCACAGAAATGCGTGGTCACTGTGGGAAATCATTGTTTGGGACAGATAAAGAAAATCACACTGACACTGTTCATGATTGGAGGTCCCAAAATGCCTGTGTTAACAATCTTCTGTAAAAAAATCCCCAAACTAGTTACATTACGGGTTTGCGTTGCACAGTTTCTACGCACGCTCGGGACTTCACCAGTTTTTTTAAGATTTTCACAGCAGATTTTCAACAATGCCATTTTTTACACCTCCCCATGAACAGTACCGCTGTCATTTTTCACATCCTGTTCGGAATGTGTTTTTGCACCTGTCGTGCCAAATGCCATAGTCGCTGTGCAAAAGCAGTTTTTGGCTAACAAACTGATAATGCCACTGTTCACGAGGTGGGGGTCACAAAAAAACCATGTTGAAAATTTGGAGTGAAAATACCAACGAATGCCTGAGGCGTTAGGGTTTCTGACCATAATGCCCCACCCTGCAGAGAATGACAGGCATCAGGGGTGTGACTTGGGATTCCTGCCTGTCATGCTCATACCATTCCACCCCCACCCACACCCTGCAGCCAGTGAGAGGCATCAAGGTGTGCCTCGGACTCTTCAGGGCCCAAACTTCACCCCATTCTCCTATACCGCACCCATCTCACCGTATTTCCTGATGGAATGGGGTGCCCATAAGGGCCAAAGACCCCAAGGCACACCGTGACACTTGTCAGTGTCTGCAGGGTAGGGTGTGGTGAAATGGCGTGGTCGTTATGCCTGATGACCCAAAGGCACACCCCAATGCCTGTCGCTCTCTGCAGGGTGGTGGTGGGGTTGGCTTCAGTTCAATACTTCGCTGCCATTCCTATTATGCAGCTCTGTAACTTCTACACTACCAATGCCAATGCCAGCAAGCAAACATTCGGCATTGACAAATGCTTGTTTATCTGGTCATGCACCAGAAACAACAGCAGCAGCAGTGGATGCTTCAGTGGCAGCACTGGCAGCAGCAGCAGCACTGGCAGCAGTAGATGCTGCAGTAGTAGCACCAGCAGCAGCAGTAGATGCTACAGCAGCAGCAGTAGATGCTACAGCAGCACCAGCAGCAGCAGTTGATGCTACAGTAGCAGCAGTCAATTTTGCCTCTGTTAGTGGCATCATAACACAGGCAGTTAATGCACAGCCCCAGCAGTAAGAGCAGCAAAAACAGCAGCAGCAACCTTTTGTGCCTGCCCATCCTCCTGTTTTCTATGCCACCACAGCTAGCATCCAGGCCCTACTTGCTGATCAGCCCATTACCATCACACCTGGTGCCCCGTTTCCTGTTCCCAAACCACCAAGGAGCTCTGTAGTTTGGGAATTTTTCAAGATACTTGGAAATGATCCCAGTGTAGCACAATGCAGTATTTGTGAGATTCATGTCTGGAGTGGGCAAAAGGGAAGTCACTTTGGCACAGGTGAGCAGAGAAAACACCTTATTAATCACCAATATGCGAAGTGGAAGGCCAGGCTGCAGCAGGGAGTAAAAAATCCTGTTCCTGCAGCAGGAGATATAACAGGAAAAGACAGTGCTGGACAGGGAAAACATGCCAGAAAGAGGAGGAGGACTGAGAGCAGGCCTACATGTGAGAGGGCGGCTGAGTCTGCATCGTCTGCACAATCCACATCATCTTCCTGTCCTCCATGCACGCCAGGAGGACCTGTGACTCAAGCTCCCCTTGCCCTCCTTTGGTCTGAGATAGAGAATCTCTGCAAGGAGATCATGGCACAACATGCAGACACACAAAGGGTATTGTATAACCAGAAGACAATCATAAGTCTCCTGAGGGATATCCGTGATCATCTTTAGTTTTTCTTTTGTTTCTTTACATTCTTGTCACATTATGTTATTTTGATTGTTTTTGGTGTATTTGTACAGTACTTTTTATTCTCACTTTCCTTCCCTCCTCTCCTGTCCCAACACCACAAAATAAAAACAGCAAAAAAAATAATAAAAAAGATGAAACAGTTAAATAAAACATGTTTTGGGTCATACACACGTTTACTTCTCGAACTTCTTTTCATTTCTAAAGTACTTTCTGTTATATTGTTCTTATCCTTCTGAAGTTTCATTTTTTTGAGTGTTACTGAGAGTTGTTCTCCCCACCCTCCCCACAAAAATATTACAATAGCATTGCAATAATCCGCTGAAAATTTTGACCTATACTTTTTTATGCTATTTTAGATTGCCTCTTACCTCCTGACTTGTATGATAGCCTTCTGTCCAAAATTTGAGTCTGCTTTAGTACTTTTTTCATGTCTGAAATAATAAAAGGAGTGCTCCTTTTAATATGGCTTGGAACAGGTCTTCATCAGTACTCTCAGCTGTTTTTGTCAATCAATTATTTAAATATCACTTGTCCCCTGATCCCCCGCCAGAAATAAATCTCTCCACTCCTTCTTTATGTTGGATGCTCACTGGCAATATTTATTGAGGCACACTAATTACATTTTACATTCCCAACTTCATATTTCAACAGTATACAGTACAGTACAGTACAACCAAAATTCATTCCACTTCTTCCTTTCAAATTGATCCTCTTCTTCTTGCTTGTTTCACTTCAGGGTCCAGACACACTGGATCTGCCCCCACCATCATCACCAGTACAAGGTACCCCCACCAGGTACCACCAGAATCAGGTACACCTACTAGGCACCACCATAACCAGGTACCCTCACCCGGTACCACCATTTTACCTGGGCCGCACCCGCACAGGGTCAGTTTCCAGTCCACACCCCCACTAGGCCAGAACATGTGATCCAACCCCTAGTTTCTATCCCCTTCCCCACTTACTTCTACGCCTGGGTTCCTCTGCACCCAGCCCATGCTGCCTACCGCCTCCCTCTCTCCTGCCCCCTTTCTCCTTTTGCTTCCCCTCCCCCTTCTCTTTATTCCTGATTTCTTCCTTCTCATGGGCAACTTCCTGTCCCTCCAGCAGGGCTCCTTCCCACCCTGGGACCATTTGCTGCCCTTTTGTAGTTCCCTCTGATTTACTGCACTGGGTCCATGTTTATACTCTGCCAATTCCTTTGTCTGTGCCAGTCATCACAAATCACCTACTAAGCTCAGGGGTGGGTGGGTGGGGAATCTTTCCCAGCAAAAGGCAATATCCAAGGAGTTATGAGCCTTTGCTATCCTCCGGTCCCTCCTCCAGCCCCCATTAGCCCCTCCCACAGCCAATCGAAGCTTCTCTCATAACCCCGGTCATTTGACCCTCTCTGATGTCACCTGTCTCCTCCCCCTTTCCTATCTCCCTTCCCACTCCCCTTTACCTTTTTCTGGCAGGGCCATTAGACAACATGGCCTGCCTTTTAATGGCAAGCCTCATTATGTTCTGACTAAAACAAAACATTATGCAGCGAGCAGTGCTCCCTGACCTTATGGAACAATAGGTGTTCAAAAACAGCTGATGAAAACCTGGTCCAAGCCATATTAAAAGGAGCGCTCCTTTTTTAATCTCAAACATGAAAAAAGTACTAAATCAGATTCAGATTGTGGAAAGAAGGGTATCATACAAGTCAGGACTCAGGAGATAGGTGGCAGTGTAAAATAGCATTAAAAAGAATATGTAACAATTTTCACTGGATTCTTGCACTGCTGCTTTAAGTAGCAGCACATTAATGTTGTGAAACATTTGTTGGACTATTCATTTTTATTCAATGTTATATTTCCCCTTACCTACTGACTTGTTGTAAGTGATACCATTCTTTCTTGATCATGAGTGTGTGTTCTATTTTGGTTTCACATTTGAAATATTAAAGTAATACTCAGTTCATTATGGCTCCCACCTGGTTTTCATCAATCTTCGCTGCAGTTTTTGAACATGTACTGTCCCATATAATGTGATGGAGCAGTGTGTGCTGCATAGTAGTTGATTTCTGTCAATGCAGAAGTGAGTTTCAAAAATTCATATACAGAAACAGCTGTTAGAACTGCTGAAAACCTGGTCCTGGTCATATTCAATTGAGTGGTCATTTTTTTTTTTGATATTTCAGATGTGAAAACAAGTTCTGAAACATTCTCAAGTTGTGTGAAGAATAGTATCACAGGATTGTAGTTAGTAGATAAGTGTCAAATTAAAATAGAATAACAAATGATAAGTAATTATAATATTTCCTTAATGCATTGCTGCTGTTACCCACCTCAACCCCCGTCCCCCAAAAGACACAAAAAAATTTCCTGTCTTATGTAAACTAGGCATACTGTACCACTGCATCAGGCTGCATGCTGTTACAATGGTTGATAATGTGTAACAGGAAATGAGAACCACTAATAGCAGTGCATTGTTTAAGAAGCCATTAACTAAAAATCATTTAGTTTTTTACCTTGGGCTGAAACATGGCATGAAACTATTTGTTAATAAAGGAATAATGCATGACAGGGTGTGTGTGGTGCTGGGATACCATCACGCCTGTGGGGGTTGGGCATGAGGCCGAAGGCCGAGTGCGTCCAATGTCCCAGGCATGGTGTTATCCCAAACAACACACACCCTGGTGTGCATTATTCCTATTATACAATGGCTTGTTGTTATATATAAAATAAAAAAAATAATTTTAAAGAATGTTTTTATTAGAATGGAAAAATATTTATGTTTCTTAAGAGGAGATGCAAAAAAAGGGATTATCCATAGCAGCCATAATGATGACAGTAGACCTGTGGCATCGTGCTTGGATAACGCAATGGGTTCAGCCCCAAACTGACCAATCACAGCTCAAGATTCTTTCTTGCCACTGTATAATATACAGTAATGTAATTTGGTGGTGCAAGTCAGTCACAAAATGCACACACAATACCTAGAAATACAATAGGCATCCTTGTGTTGTGCTGTGCAGCTGCCCAGAAAAGTCAAGAAGACACACATACTGTAAGAAAATGTCTTATGTGAAATACATTGTGGAAATTTTCATGCAAGATTTCCCCTGCTAGCCACATTAGTCAACTGCTTGCCCAAGTACAAAAAATTAATTCCTGGTGCTGCATGCCATCTGCTGCTGTGCAACTGTCCAGAGAAGTCGAGAAGACAGAAATGAGAAAATACATATGACCATACGAAAATTGCCAGCAGCAAAAGGCCATCATGGTCTATCTAGGCTGCTCGAGATAGCAGCTAGCTCTCTATTCAGCAGCTTCCCCACCCACCTCCCTTACCTCCCTTTACCCTCCCCTTTGCCCTGTCCCACCTCTTCTTGAAGCATTCCACTGTGTTACATACCACCACCTCAGCTGGTAGTGAGTTCCACTTTGCCACCACCCTCTCTGTAAAGAACTGCCTCCTCACTTTCCTCCTGAATCTACCCCCCTCCAATCTCATGTCATGGCTCCTAGTGTCTCTTCCCACCCTCCTCCTGAATTGGCCCTCTGTGTCTGTTTTGATTATCTCTTTCATGTATTTGAAGGTCTCATTTATGTCCCCCCATCCCTCCTCTCCTCCAGTGTGTACACGTTGAACTCCCTTGGTCTGACGTCATATGGCAATTCCCCCAGGCCCTGAGTCATCTTTGTTGCCCTACACTGCACCCCCTCCAGCAGCCTAATGTCCTTTTGTAGGTACAGGTGCCAGTACTGCCAGTACTACATGCAATATTCCAGGTGGGGGTCTAACCAACTATCTGTATAATGGTAGAATAACCTCCCTTCTTCTCGAGATAATGCCCCTTGCAATGCCCCCCAGCATTTTGTTAGTCATTGCCACTGCCTTTCTGCATTGTTCGGAATTGTTCATTACTCCCGTGATAAGCACCACCAGATCCTTCTCCTCTTCTGTTACCTCCAGCTGCACCCCCACCCCAAGATGGTAGCTTCTACTTGGGTTTTTTGTTCTGAAGTGCAGCACCTTGCATTTTTTTGTGTTGAACCACAGCTGCAATCGGTCAGACCATGCCTCCAGCCTTGCCTGTCCTAATAAGTAAAATACATTGTGGAAATATTCTTGCAAGATTTCCCCTGCTAGCCACATTAGTCATTTGCCCAAGTACCAAAAAATTAATTACTGTTGCTGCGTGTCTATTGCTGCTGTGCTGTGCAACTGTCCAGAGAAATCGAGAAGACACACATGAGAATATGTCTTCAGAAGTGGCATAAATTGTGGAGTTTAAGACTGCAAGATGGGAACACCAAGAGTTCTACAGTGACAAACTGATGACGACCAAACGTCAAGCTGCTGCGCATCCTGCAACTACTACTGCTGCTGCTGCTGCTGAGTACTGCTGTTATAGTTTGAACACAGCACATTGTCAAACCATGGGAAGGTAAGAAATGGTTACTTATTTACATGGTGTAGCTTGCTGTTATTTGTACCCATAACCATATCTCAATAATATTTTCCTTTTTCAGTTACTGTTCATATCATGAGTAATGAAGTGACATAATCATCTACATTACATTAGGCTTCTTGGTACCTGGAAGGAAGTCATTATTAACCACATCTCACAGCCATGGTATGGTAAGTATGTATTCTTTGTATGTTTCTTATTTTGGGGTAGGGCCTTTTTGGGGTGTAATAGCCATATATTTTTACTTTTTCCATGTCCAGGTAAGATTATGATGACATATGCCATATTGCATCCTGTAACTCTGTGAATTCAGCAACAACCACATAAAGGTAAGTATTTTTTTACACTGGGGGGGGGCTGGTTGAAGTATGCATATTTTTTTTAATGTCAGACTCAAAGTCGTTCGAGTCATAGTACATGTTTTGTGTTTCTATTGTTTGATTTCAGGTACTTTCCCAGATGTTTCTGTGTCACATTGTCTGGCCGGAAGAGGAAGAAGTACTGTAGATGACATGTCAAAGGCAGATAGGAACGATCATGATGAAGCAGAAGCACAGCCGTGTTGACCTGTGAAATCAAAACAATATTATTGCAATACAGTGAGGAAGATGATTTAAAAAAAATAATAATACTTACCATTACTTGAGTAATAGCAGTGCTGGCTGTGATATCATATGTCATCATCGCGTGTTGCTGTCAGAACCACTGTATGCTTTGCAAACCTGCGGAGCTTGATGATGTCATTTATTTATTTATTTATTTATGTATTTATTTACTTATTTAAAATTGGTGACCAGGAAAGGCACACTGAGCTGAAGCTCTTTTCCAGGTGCGACCGGGGTACAAGAATGTACACTGTTGGAAGGCAGAGAAGTACAACAAAATCTAGTTTCAGATAAATAATACAGAATAAGGATGTTTCAAAGTAATAAGCAGTAAAGTAACAATTTTTGCTGGAGCAGACGGTTTTCTGTACATCAGGACATTTCATATCTAACAATTTGTAATTTCAATATATTACAAGGCTATTAGTCTGAAGAGCAGTGGCACAACTGTTTTATTATTTTGAGTTTTGAAATTGCAGTTTTATGGTGCATCACACTGTATGCAGCCGACAAACCATCATGTTTGTGCCTGATCATGAAGGAGCAACACAAGTAGGCCACAGTAGAGTAGAAGGAGGAGGCTAATGAAACAGTGATATCTCCCTCTGAATGAAGCAGGCACAAGTTGTTATGCAGACATCACAGTCCGGAGGTGGTGAACGGTACTCCATCAGGAGCAATAATAGCATCAAAAACACAGTTATGTAAGGAGGGAGACTGGTGTTGAGGACAGGAGCCATTTGTAATGTTGCATCAGTGTGGATTGGACAATGACATTTATCACTGGATATGACAGAACAACCCAGTCCACTGGCGTAGGAAGAGGAATAAGTGCTGTACAGTATGGTGCCGTGTGGAGCAGCAAGAAATGTCAATGGTGTTGGAGTGTGAGATAGACACTAAATTTGGCAGCAGACAAAAACAGCAGAACATTTTGTATGGGGAGTGTTTAGACATTAATTAAAGTAGAGAAATTACTTGTCATGACATCAATACATGAATGAAAATAAAATAACAGAATAAGTGACAATTAAAATGTTTGTACTGCAGAGGACCAATGACTGAAAAATCAGGCCATATTTTAATTAACATTCGCAATGAAGCAGCTCTCACAGTCCTCCGGACTGGAGTTGTAACTAGATGGAAACTCTATCTCCAATACTGCTCCTCCCACCTCACTTTTGCTCCTACTACTGAGTGTGCAGACAGTACCTTCCTCTTCATCTTCACTGCTGTCATGTGGCTTGAACAAAGACATTATTGACTTTGTTGGAATGTGTCCTTGATTCATTTTAATAAATGTTATCAAGCTAATATATTTTGATGACAGATTGGTGCACCAGTCCCGCACTATGGCAACAGCTGAACTAAATACTCGTTCAACACTTACACTAGATTGGACAACTCAGGTACTTCATGGCCACTGATGTCAGTGCTGGCCAGTCAGAGACCTTTGTGCTCCAGTACATTAGGGGCTCATCTCCATTGCTTAGGTGCCTTGTGTCCACAAGATACCCATCAATCATGTGTCATGCTACTTGCATTCTTGCTGATTGATCATCAGCCTCCTCCTCCTCATTATCTTGCACGTCTGCCACACCCACCTGACTAAAGACATCCCAAATGGGATTATTATTTTGTTCATTCATGGTACAGGTTTTCAAAGAAATATTCGAATTTGAGGCCTGTGTGTTGGTACAGTAGCAACACCAGGTCTATTAGCTGTGTCATGTTTTGCCTTCTTCTGCACCTGTGGTTATTCGTATCCATGCACCACATACCCTTCTTATCAGGTCTGTCAACTTCTTAACCTGCTGGCACCCACCTTCAATGATTGAAGCTACACCACTCTTATATCATGGGTCAAGCATTGTGGTGATGCCAAGCTCTTCAGGGTGCAGAATTCTGTTAATATGTGTGCTAGACTGAAACACATTCAGCATGTGATCCATCAAGTCACAAGTACCAGGGTCAACACCAGCTTTGAGCTGTTGCTGGACATTCAACAGTGTTTGCCTCAGCACATGCAGAAGTGGAATTGGCTGACTCACACAGTCACTGTCAGTGATCACGGCCTGAGTGGCATGTTCAAATGGTCTGAGAATCATAAGAAGTCCATCTATCTGCCACCACTGTTCTATTGTGAGACTCCGGGATGCACCAGTACTGTCCCAGCTAGTATGTACCAGCATATATTCAGAAATCGCCTTGTACTGCTTGCATAAGTGATCCAGCATGTACATGGTGGAGTTCCATCTTGTCACCACATCCATTTTCATGTGGTGCTAAGGCAAGTTGTTGTGAATCTGTAGCTCACACAGCAGGTCATGTGCCTTTCCAGAATGTGCAAAGTGCACACAGATGCGGCTCACAAGAGTCAAAATCTCTGTGACATCTGGATGGGTGAGAAACTGCTGGATGATGTGATTCAGACAGTGAGCCAGGCATGGCACCCTGAAAAAAACACAGTCACTAATACACTTGATGACATTAGATCCATTATCACTGGCAACAAAACCTGCCTTCAATAAGTGTGGGTGCAGCCACTCATCAATTTCTGAAAGAAGTGTTTCCAGCATCTTCTCATCCATATGTGACCCCGCTATGCTTTTCATCATCAGTATGGCATGCTGATGAAGACCCAGAATGTTGCTACCACCACAGTTTTCCTTGCTGCACTTTTGCCACTGCCCAAGTCGAACAATACCCCAGGAATCTGTGCCCAGTGACATGTAATGCACAAATATGAACTGCCAGCTGGTTTGCCACTGGTCCACATATCCATACTTAGATGTATATAAGGCATTGCTGAATGAATAATGGCATGATTTAACATATCTGATACTTTACCATACAGTTATGGAATAGACTGTTTTGCAAAGTACATTTGAGATAGTATCTGCCATTTGGGACATGCATGGGCCATGAACCACTGGAAACCGACATTCTCAACAAAGGAGTATGGCAAGAGATCAACTGCCAACATTTCAGCCACTGCTGCATTGAGCTCCTTTGCAGTCATGTGATTTGGTGGGAAATGTACATTACAATCAAGCATGGCTTGGAGTGTGGGCTGGACCTTTCTTTGTGCAGCTGGAGTAAACAACTTTAATCATCACGGTGGCATTGTTGGGGTGCTATGGGCTGATGCTTCAGTACTATAGTAACTTTAGCTGTGTTATGCAATACAGTGACTATACTTTTATGACTCAAAGGGGTGGTACTAGTAGCACTACTGCTATGCCCCATACTACAAAACAAAATGGAATCGTGCTCCTCCGCTACGTCATCCACAGCATTTGACATTGTGGACCCTACAACCACTTTCCCAACTGGACTGAAGCTATGAAATCCACTTCTACTTTTCTTTTCATGCTGACACCAGTGTGCAGGGCGTCTGTTCTTGTGGTGGGTGAGTTGCCCAACAGTGCCTAGATGGCTTCCCTTTTTACCTCTGCTTACCCACTCTTGAGAGAGCTGACAGATCACAACTGACTCATCAGCAGGGTCAAGAACATAAAAATAACACACACAGGGGATTTAATTGCCTTCTTTTTCCATGGTGCCACAATGACTGTGGCAATAGAGGGAAAGGTGTGGAGACATTGTTTTTTTTAGATGATTTCAGTGCATCAAAAATATTAGATGTGCTTTCTTTATTAGCCGTGATGGTACTGGATGCAACATCCTCCTCAACAACATCTGAAACATATGACTTATGTTTTTTACTGTCAGGTTCCCAAAGTGGATCCTACACATCATCATCAAAATCATCAACAGTATGCTAATTTTCTTCAACATGTAAATCCTCTTCAACCTTATCAACCTGTACTTGTGCAGTCTCAACCTCATTCTCTACATCTGTAGTATTTATCACTGTCCCAACACTGTCTGCTCCAGAAGCATGACCGTCAACACCACCCACGGGTACCCAGACTACCTTCTCCTCTTTCACTGTTTCCTGCATGCTGGTACTTGCTGTGCCGCTACCTTTCTCCTAAGGTGTCACCTCACCCACCATCATTGCTGCCACCGATTTAACTTTGAAAAATTTTCTGACAGATATGCCACCACTGCTAACAACTCCAGTACTCTCACTGTTATTTGCCCCTGAACTCACAGGAATTGTTGATGACATGTGCTCAGACATTGATGCTGGTAGTGGAGTATTATTTGGCGCCTTGGATTTGCCAACTCATTTCCCTGATGCACGGGTGTCCATCCATTTTCATATTTTTTTTTTGCCAGCCATGATTCCTGTTTGTTTTTTAATGGTAAGTTTTTCTTTTAATAGATCGCAAAACTGATAATACTTTGACTGGAAAATGAAACTGCACAGTGAATCTGTATTTTATTTGCCTAAAACACAGGTCTGGTTTTGTAGTAGCACAGGGAAATCTGGCAAATGAAGCTGTACACTAAATCTGTATTTTATACGCCCAAACACAGGTCTAGTTTTCTAGCACAGGGAAATCTCACAAGTGAAACAGAACACACTGAATATGTATTTTATACGCCAAAAGCACTGGTCTTGTTTTCTACCACAGGGAAATCTGGCAAGTGAAACTGCACATTGTATTGGTATTTTATATGCCCAAAACACAGGTCTGGTTTCCTAGCACAGGGAAGTCTGACAAGTGGAACTGCACACTGAATCTGTATTTTATGTGCCCAAAACAAAGATCTGGTTTTCTACTAGCACAGGGAAATCTGGCAAGTGAAACTGAACACCGAATCAGTATTTTGCACACAAAATGCTAAGGGATTTAATTTAGCAGTGGGAAATATGGCAAGAAAAGAAAGAAAAACAACATATACCACAAAAAACACTGCTTAACTAAGAAAATAATTAAAAAAACTACAGATTTTGACTGAACCTAGCTACATACAATGCTGCTGCTCCCCTCCCCAACACACAATTCACAGACACAAAATGCAGAAACTGAAAAATGTACTTTACACTATCTAATCGATGAGTGAATATAAAAAATATTATGTATCCACAATGCTCTCACAAACAGATTTTAAGAAAAATTTTGTTCAAATTGAATTTTTTAATGTTTTAACAGGTTTTTATGATCAGTCAGACTAACAGAATGTGCTCTCTGAGAGACTGTCAACTACACTGCACTCAGACATGACCTAGTCAGCATCCTATAGGCTATCCAACAACCTGTGACCCCCTAGAGTGTCAGATGACATCCTAACCCATACTGCAGTGCGAATGTCACATCAAGCTCAAGTTTCACTGGTGAAACTGTCATTCTGCATAACAGTAATAACCCAGATAGTGGTACAATAGAAGCAAAGTCAGCAATTTCGCATTTTTCATGAAATCACCAGAAAAGGCAAAACTGGGATTTCGCATGGCGTACAATTTCACCTAAAGTCAAAATGCCACAAAATATTACATGGAGTGAAATCTGTTGACATTGGACACCTCTAATACTAATACAACCAGACCAAAGAAAGTTAATAACTTGGATGAAATTTGAACTCATAATTTCTAAATACATGCATGTTAATAAAACACTAACACATTTTAATAACCAATTCCCATGCAATAAAGGCTTTACTGAGACAATTAAGCAATGATACCTGACAGAGTGTGTGTCGTGCTGGAATAACATCATGCCTCAGGTTGTTGGGCATGAGGTCGCAGGCCGAGTGCATCCAATAACTGAGGGTATTATTGCTATTATACAATGGCTCATTGTTATACAGAATAAAACAATTATTTTAAAGATGTTTTTGTGTGGAAAAATATTTCTGTTTTTTTAAGAGAAGATGAAACAATCAAGCAAATGATCATCTACAGGTTCACAGTGAGGCTGAGACTAGACCCATGATGTTGTGTTGGGATAACATCACAGGTGCAGTCCAAGACCGACCAATCAGAGTCCAGGATCTTTTCTTGCCATTGCATAATTCTGCATTTAATAATGAATTGCCCATTATTTAACAAGCCAAGAAAGGAATACCTTTAAAATGTGTTAATCAAATAAGCAGAAGCGAATTATCATCCAACCTTTATTCTTCTTCATCCAAGAGTTCCCAAAGAGGCACAAAGGATAGCAACATTTCTGGCATCAGTGATAAAAATATAAAAGAACAATAGTGAGTTTAGAAGGACTGCAGCTGCAAGGAAAATGTGTTGTGCTTCTCAAATAATCTACCAGCCAATGATGTGTGGAATGAAGTCAGGTATAAGATATTTTAATTATATGTTGTATTTAAGTGAGACTACTGTATTTCTGACGTAAACTGTCATATTTAGAGTTTTTCAAAGATGTGATTTTTAATGTATTTTAATGGTTTTGTCCTATTGTAATAACCACAGTGCTCTGCGCCTTGGTTGATCAATAAATTTCAAACTTTAACTTCAACTCTTTAAATTCTCCCTGTCCATCCTCTACTAAGCACTATCCAGGCAGTAACAAGCAATGAGCTAAACTGAGTAGTGCTAGATGGTCACTTTTTTATGGCTGTGGGTGAAGCCTGCAGCTGTCTTACTGTAGCTGGAAAAATGGGATACTGAATCATAAATGTTAGGAGTTTTCAGTGTATCCTTCCACAACTGCAAATCACCATGCCAGTTGAAAGAAATACTCCCTTCTCTCTGCTGAGTAGACCAATTACAATATTATTTTTTCAGATTGTTTGTCTCTCTCGTCATGCCTGCTTTAAGTGACCTGACAGCTAGTGTCTTGGAGTAGGCAATAAGGCAAGTTACTTACACCTATTCTTTGAAGTAGTTTAACTGACTGCAACTGTGCAATTAGAAACTCTTTTTTGCACACTTTTGTCAAAAAAGCAATGCTACAGAGAAAGAGAGAGGGAGTAGGGAGCAAGCATAATAGGCAGAGATGTACCAGGCATTTCTAAACATCAGATATCTATCTGGCCTGTTTTAACACAGGATTTAGTATATTCACTTGCTGGCTTGTTAAAAAGATCATGCTCTTATCATGTGCTTATAATTTTATTCTTGCTTCATATTTACCGATTCTGTGGTACATTTGTTGATGTCCTGCAAAATGTATCTTTAATACAAAGATATTTATAATACTTACATACTTAATGAAGCTGTGTGTGCCTTTTCTAATTGGCTATGTTTTATTTATTGTTTCCCTCTCTCCCTGCTCTCAGATTGCCTTGCAACGCATTTGAGTCTTCACCTTTGATCATCCTGGTCATTGTTCTCCATCCTTCTTGTCTACTTTTAATTCAGACCCATAAAGACATTGTGTTTTTACAGAGTTTTTTCCTTTTAAATTCCTTGCCTCTCTCATTTTATTTTGCTGTCCAATGTCCATCTCCACATTTACATTTTTATTTCTGTCTGATCAAGCTTCACAGCACCTGAGGCTAGCTAGGAGGAAGGTACACAGCGGTGGCTACAGCTGTAGCAGTCTATATATTGAGGTCCCAACAATCTCCAAACAGTTCACTGCCCCTCTGTACATGCAGAGGTCCTGGAAAACTTGTATGGGACTCTGGGTCCATCATGTCCAACCCCTCACTGTAACATAATAATTTAATGTTGTAAGGGACTCTAGGTCCATCATGCGCAACCCCTCACTGTAACATAGTAATTAAATGTTGCCTTTTCTAGTTGGCTATGGTTTTGTACTGCTTCCTTCTCCCCATGCTGTCAGATTACCTTGCCATGCAACTACTAAGTATGGCACGTTGTGTGCAGCTGCAATCAGGGATGTGTACGTTTGGTGTACATGGCCTCAGTTTTGCTGTTGATCTCCACTGAGCATGCAGTACCTGGTCAGGTGGGTGGGGATGTCTCATAGTACATTTAGACAATTGTTTGTTATTTCTGTCACCTGCTGCTGGATGTCTGTCATTGGTTGTGTTGACTTGGTCCTCCCCCATACTTGCATATGTGTGTGTGTGTGTGTGTCTGTGTGTGTGTGTGGTGCTGGGGGTGAATTTGGAGTTGGGTTTTCCAACCCTAACAGCCAATTCGTCACACTTTGTCGCTGTGGAACAACCCTAACTAATGCATTAAGCGGAGTTTTTGCCTCTAATTTCCCTTCTTTTGAGAATGATGACGAAATAGTGATGTAATGCAGTGGGCGAGAACGCGGGCCCTTTGGACCCCGGCTCCCACCACATGATGTCTTGTGGCATAGTAACAGGAAGAGCAACGCAAACAGAAGCGCTAACAGTGGTGCACATGGTAATGCAAGCACAAATGACAACAGAAAGGGCAATGCACATGGTGGCATAGACGGGAATAGTCTGCCACATGATGTGTTGTCACATAGTAACATGGTGCCTGCAAACGGAAATGTCAATGGGCATGGTGACGCAAAGTGAAACAGAAAGAGAAACAGTACCGTAGACACAAATGGCAAAAAATGACAGAAACGCAAGCGCAAATGAAAACACAAAGGATAACGCACATAGGGCCCTGCGCTCCCGGCACGGAATGCAGCAGAAGGAGCGCGGGGCCTAAAGGGCCCCGCACTCCCACCACATGATGTCTTCTGGCATAGTAACAGGAACAGCAACGCAAACAGAAGCACTAACAGTGGCGCACAAGGTAACACAAGTGTGAATGAGAACAGAAAGGGTAACGAACACGGTGGCGTAGACGGGAACGGTGTGCCACGTGATGTCTTGTCACATAGTAACATGGTGCCTGCAAATGGAAATGTCAATGGGCATGGTGACGCAAAGTGAAACAGAAAGAGAAACAGTACGGTAGACACAAATGGCAAAAAATAACAGAAACACAAGCGCAAATGAAAATGCAAAGGATGACACCGTGGTGGCGTAGGCGTCACAGTAAGTGAAAGCAGGCATGGAACCGCAAGCAAAAGAAGGCAATGGTAACAATAATGTAAGCACACAGGCTGGTTCCCCAAAAGCTGAATAGAGAAAGACAGTGAGTACAAAGAATGTATGCATAATAATGGGTATCGGAGCAGAAAATGAGGACTTGGAATACTAAATAGGTTATATCTCAGGAACCGTACGACGTAGAAAACAAATTTAAAAGTCGTATGATTTATGACTGTCCTGGCTAGTTTTGTACTTAGCCCTCAGTAGGGGGCTAAGAATTTTCCAACGAAAAGTCCATTATCTTGCACGTTTCCGAGATATGGGCCCTGAAAGGCGCGAATGCCGTAATGTTATCCTATGGGGAAAAGAGAAGTTCAGGCACCATAACTTTGCCTCCCTGTAATATTTTTCACCAAACCACTGAAAAGCACATCTGTGGGCTGTTGGCTGTCCTCCTCCAAATTTCAGGAAAAAAGACCAAACCGTTATTTTGCAGCAGGGTGCCAAAGGATTCCTGTAATGCATCAGGCGCCGTAATGTTATCCTATGGGAAAAACCATCAAATTTGGAGTGCTGTAACTTTGCTGCCATGTAATATTTTTTCAATACAACACTGAAAGGCACAACTGTGAGATGTCAGCTGCGTTCTCTCCAAATTTCAGTCCAAAACTCCCAGCCGTTCTTTTGCAGTGCAGTGCCAAAGAATTGCTGTCATTTTCCCACAGACTAGAAAATTACTGTCGCAATTTGCGAAAGCTTTCTCAAACATTTGCACGACTTTCATGAGCATGAAAGTACTTTGTGAAAGTACTTTTTCCAGAAATCTGAAAAACATATTTCTGGGGTGTTTTACCCCAAAATAAAGACATGGCTAGCATCCTCAGGGTCCGACTAGGTGAATACAAAAATAATTAGGTTGCTAGAGGGTCCCAAATTTAAATGCCAAGCATTTTTATAATCCCAACTGAAAACAAAATGGCCGATTTGTGAAAGTAACAGGCCCATTTGCGGAAGTAAAAATGCATTTGCGAAAGTTTTGAACTTTTTTTAACTTTTCCCATTGACTTATAATAGGAAATTGTTTTTTGAATAACTTTTGAACCATTTAATATTATTTCACCAAATCTTCAAAAGGCACATCGGGGACCCTGGCCGCACATTCCCTGAAGATTTCGGGCCGGTCGCACAAACCGTGCGACCTGTACGCTCGACTGTAGAATTCCAGAAAAAGCGTAAACGTGTGTGCAAATCATGCTTAATAACTCCGCAGCTGTGTATCCGACTGGTACAAAACTTGGCAGATGCCAAGGCCTATGATTCTTGATTGTGTATTACAAATTTCAGCCAAATCTGTCAAACAGTTGCAAAGTTATTAAGGTGCAAAGTTTTGGGGTTTAACATAGAAATGGCTCCTCAACCCTAACTATGGTAGCACTACAGTGCTACCACAATATATATATATATTAGAGGCAAAAAACTCCATTTAATGCATTAGTTAGGGTTGTTCCACAGTGACAAAAGTGAGGAAATTCGCTGTTAGGGTTAAAAACCCTAACTCGATTCACCCCCAGCACCACACACACACACACACACACACACACACACACACACACACATTCAAGTATGGGAGGACCAAGTCAACACAACCAATGACAGACATCCAGCAGCAGGTGACAGAAATAACAAACAATTGTCTAAATGTACTACGAG
Organism: Neoceratodus forsteri; assembly: GCA_016271365.2. Lineage (NCBI taxonomy): Eukaryota > Metazoa > Chordata > Ceratodontiformes > Ceratodontidae > Neoceratodus > Neoceratodus forsteri. The sequence continues at coordinate 565,779,645 of CM057458.1, forward strand.
ACATCCCCACCCACCTGACCAGGTACTGCATGCTCAGTGGAGATCAACAGCAAAACTGAGGCCATGTACACCAAACGTACACATCCCTGATTGCAGCTGCACACAACATACCACACTTAGAAGTTGCATGGCCTTACCTACAGATGCCCCACACCACACCACAACTGGTACTATTGCGTTAGTCAATATAAATGCTGAAGGTGCATGATGACAGTTGTAGAAAGGTTTTAACACTAGTGAGTATACATTAATTAAGAGAAGCACATAAATTAACTACAAGACACTACCATGCTCAAGATAAAAGTAGTGTTACATTTAGTAGGTGATTTACATAGTAGTACATTTACTGCAATGGTTTACTCAAGATAGAGAGGCTGATGTAAATGTATGGAAAAGCATTGCCTGTTCAACGCTGTGAAATTCATTACTGCCAGTATCACATGCATTCTTACTGATGAAGGTGTACTGCTGATGTACATACATAGACCTTCAGTGTGTTTCAATACTAAAGATGCAGTAAGTATTCTTTGTAAGAAACATTGTAATTGCATGGATCAGGCCAAGCAACTTCTAAATATCATAGCACTACTGAGCCAACAATGACGCACCTGTATCGGAGATGTATATAGGATAGATTTTACTGTAGGCACTTACTGAGTATGTTGTACCTGATAAAGACAATCTCATTGCATCTGTGATGACTAACTTATTCAAATAGTAATACATTTACTATTGTTGCAATGAGTGATCTATGCCACTTATGGACACAGTGTAATTTTTTAACAGTTGTTTCATACTCAGGCTGTATGCCTAGTGTTTGGGTTTGCCACACTTCTGTCACTGATGCTATCAAAGTGATAACTATGTTAATTGTGGTACAACAGGAATCAAGTAGGTATGGTGTAGATATAAACAGAATGTCTTTTAGTATTGATTTAACTCACAATGGGGTAAGTGTACTAGGACAGCAGGGTTATTCTCTATCACTGACTCTGTCAGTTATAATCACACTAAGGTTTCGATGACTGTAATGATCAAGTTACACTGTTCATCTTTATGAGTTCATATTCACAGCCATTGTCCAGTAACTAGACAGTGTATGGTGTAACTGGGTGGGACACTGTGTTGCAAAGCTGCTGCAGTGCCTAGCAGAGGGAGAGTATCTACTCATAAAGACAATTAAGCAATAAGGCATGACCAACAGTTATCTTAAATGGTCTGTTAATCACCCTGTAGGGGTTTAATGTTGAATGAGGCATAGCCGAGTGCCACATGTCGCTAGACAGTGGTAAACTGACCATTAACATAATACCTGTGAGTGGCTTATTGCTATCATAATAAAACTGTTTTTTAAACAACATTAAACCATGTTCATCATATGGTTAGGCTCTACATGTACTGTATGTTAATAAAAACTAAACATAAGGCTGTTACAATGTTTACAGTCAATTAGAAAGCTGCATTTCTCAAACCCTTGTTATAATCAGAGATATTATACCTGTACAACTCCTTGGTTTTGCTTAACTCTATGGCTCAGGTGGCCCACCACATATGGTGTGGTCTGGTGTGGGGCATCGGTAGGTAAGGCCATGCAACTACTAAGTGTGGTACGTTGTGTGCAGCTGCGATCAGGGATGTGTACGTTTGATGTACATGGCCTCAGTTTTGCTGTTGATCTCCACTGAGCATGCAGTACCTGGTCAGGTGGGTGGGGATGTCTCGTAGTACATTTAGACAATTGTTTGTTATTTCTGTCACCTGCTGCTGGATGTCTGTCATTGGTTGTGTTGACTTGGTCCTCCCCCATACTTGCATGTGTGTGTGTGGTGATGGGGGGGGGGTGAATTCGGAGTTAGGTTTTTCAACCCTAACAGTGAATTTCCTCACTTTTGTCGATGTGGAACAACCCTAACTAATGCATTAAATGGAGTTTTTTGCCTCTAATATATATATATATATATATATATATATATATATATAATATTCTACAAACCACTTACAGCACACATTAGGTGTCACAGCATCCATGGCTGGCAACAGAATCCTGGAGAGTTGGGAAGGAAAGACTCTGAGGTACTTACATCATGTAGGGATAGTACTCTAATACATCCCTGTCTGTTTTAACAGCTCAACAGTAGGAATCCAAGCCTCCAGTTTTCTATTTCAATGCCCTGTCACCTTCTGAGAAGGATGCTCACAAGAGGTCTTTGCACATTAGTAGCTACAGACATTGGCAGCTATTTCCTGAAATTTAAGTGATATTTCTAGAGAAATCTCCAGCTTTCTGCATTTCCACAGTAGGGACAGCAGAAATAAACTGTTTAGAACCTTCACAAAATAGCTGGCAATGTCTATGGCTACTACTGTATCTTCTTGCCTTGGTTGACATCCAGCCTGCTGTGATACTTTCTGTTACATATAGGCAGCTAGTAATTAATAATGCTTTATTGGGCATGAATTATCTGTCACAGGCACATTCTCTCCTCCCTGCTGCTTGTGAGGTCTTTCATAGTGCTGGCTGTTTCCAGTTTCTCCACTTGGTTGCAATGAGAACATGAGGATGTGTAGGACTGGGTGATGAGCCCTGTCTCATCAGCACTAGGATAGCATCATCACTCAGGGAGAGAGGATGGAGATAACTAAGTAAGGATCAATCACTCAGAAGTCAGCTGGTAAAAAAATGGACATTCATATCAGGTGCATTCCTCCATTGCCTTATTGCAGTTGCTGCACAGGTAGGATTCACTGATCTTCGTCAACATGCCTTGTCCTGTTTTGTTCTGGGGATCTGCTACTGATGTGGGGGATGTCTCAGCTACACGGCCAAAAGTGGGTGGCCTCCCCATCCAGTGGTAAGCAGCATCTTGCCAGCTCCAATTGGGTGGTCATCCTTGCCATCTGAGTGCAGTGAATGGGCATCTGCAATACTGGATTGTTTTCGGCAATCGGGTAGTGTACCAGTTGCAGTGGGTCTCCTTTCTCTGTGGATCTCATGCTCTCTGTGCCACCTTCTACTATACTGTATTTCTCTACTGATTTGGCTGTTGCACAGTGGCAGCCCACTGAACTGCCCTTTTGGCTTCCCAAACACTTGGCAAGACCAATGGAAGTGTGGAAGTACACCCAGTATATGTGCCATTGTGGGAGGGGAGCCAGCACTGTGGTTCTGTGGGAAGCATACAGGTGCAGGCAGGCAGTGATGTATGCACTGGGGAGACAGACATTTTGTTCTATCCCATTCTGTGATGCATGGTTGCACACTAATGATGTTTGGTATGGATCATGGGAATTGGATTTGGTGTCTTATAGCAGCACGTGTTTGCTGTAGTGGAATATGGAGGGTGGTTTTGGGGGCAGAGGGGAGCAGGACAGAGAATGTTATTGGCCTTTAAGCACAAGGGTATGCTCAAACAAGCCAGAGCTGAATTAAAGGGAGCAGGAGCTTACAGAGTGGTTAAGTAAAAGGAGAAATAGTAGCGAGGTATAGTGACTTGACATGGGTGAAACGGCAATCAGGAACATGTTGGGATTCAAAACGTTGTGATCACCACATGTGTTCAGCTCCATGATGCTAACTGCTGTGCACAACCACTTCTGCTTACACTTCACAACTTATTGACCAAGGATAGAGATAGACTGGGAAGAAATTCGCAGGTGAAATTCCTGTAAAATTGGCAAATTTCATGAAATTTTCCACGTGGTGAAATTGCTGATTTTACGGTAATTTTTCCTGCAAAATTTTTTTCTGGCCCATCTTTAACAGCACGTGAGGATAGCTAGGAGGAAGGTGCACAGCTGTAGCTATAGCAGTATATATACTTAGGGTCCAACAATTCTCAAACAGTTCACTGCCCCTCAGTGCATGCATAGGTCCTGGAAAAGCTTGTAAGGGACTCTGGATCCATCATGTCCACCCCCTCACTGTAACATAGCAATTTAATGTTGTAAGAGACTCTGGGTCCATCATGTCTAACCCCTCACTGTAACATAGTAATGTAATGTTGTAAGGGACTCAAGGTCCATCATGTCCAACCCCTCACTGTAACATAGTAATTTAATTTTGTAAGGGAATCTAGCTCCATCATGTCCGACCCCTAACTATAACATAGTAATTTAAGGTTGTCAGGGACTCTAGGTCCATCATGTCCAACCCCTCACTGTAACATAGTAATTAAGTGTTATAAGGGACACTAGGATCATCATGTTCAACCCATCACTGTAACATAGTAATTTAATGTTGTAAGGGGCACTAGGTCAATTAAGTTCCAACCCCTCAATGTAACATACTAATTTAATCTTGTAAGGGACTCTGGATCCATCATGTCCACCCCCTCACTGTAACATAGTAATTTATGTTGTAAGGGACTTGAGGCCCATTATGTCCAACCCCTCACTGTAACATAGTAATTTAAGTTTGTCAGGGACTCTAGGTCCATCATGTCTAGCCCCTCACTGTAACATAGTAATTTATGTTGTAAGAGACTTGAGGCCCATTATGTCCAACCCCTCACTGTAACATAGAAATTTAATGTTGTAAGGGATCCTAGGTCCATCATGTCCAACCCCTCATTGTAACATAGTAATTTAATGTTGTAAGGGACTCAAGGCCCATCATGTCCAACCCCTCAGTGTAACATAGTAATTTAATGTTGTAAGAGATTCTAGGTCCATCATGTCCTGCCCATCACTGTAATATTCCCGGGTCACCCCTGAGAAAGGGACCTTTTGGGCTCAGTGGGCCTACCCAGTCATCAAAATTCAATAAATAAATAAATAAATAAATAAATAAATAAATATAGTAATTTAATATTGTAAGAGACACTAGGTCCATCATGTTCAACCCCTTATTCTAACACAGTAGTTTATTGTGTAAGGGACTCTATGTCCATAATGTCCAGCCCCTCACTGTAATATAGTAATTTAATGTTGTAATGGACTCTATGTCCATAATGTCCAGCCCCTTACTGTAATCTAGTAATTTAATATTGTAATGGGCTTTAGGTCCATTATGTCCAACACCTCACTGTGACATACTTTTCAATGCTGTTGTCACTCCTAAAAGGTCTCAACAGCCATATCGTCTCTGACCAGAGTTTGTTAATCAGGGGCATTATTAGACTATGAACTTGTAAAAACTGCCTGAAATCTGTCTGAGGCAGCCCATATGTTTTCTGCATGTTCTAAAATGAGTCTAGCTGGTGGGAGAGAGTGTGGAGAACTTAATTTAGCCTCTGTATGCTTTTTGCTTCCCAGGAAGCCATTAAACCAGGAGGCCATTAGTGTATAAAGTGAAGTTATCCCATAAAGGTGTAAGATCCTATGGGGTCAAGGAGATTTTAGTCACTGCTCCAAGTTTTTTTCCAAGCTTTTAAGGATGATGCAATGATGAGATGATCTGCCATTAGCATAGTGGAGAGTGCCTAGTGGGCTACCACTGGGGAAATCCATGCCAGAAGAGCTTGTTCCAATGGTAAAACAGGGGAGATACTTCTGCCTGAGATTCAAACCACCATACAACCTGGGTCCATTAGAAAGCAATACAGTAGCCTTGAAACCATGGCAGGTTTTATTAGCTCCTCTTCCAGTGATCTTGTAATTTAACTCTATTGTAGCAGGGATATTGCATCAGCAAAGACCCTGGCATGAATGGGGGATACTACATCAGTCATGCTCTGGTAGAACTCTACCAGGAATCCATCACTTCCAGGTGACTCATAGATCGACAGGCAGAGATGGCTGTCACTATCTCAGTGGCATTGAGGGGCCTCTGGAGCAGACCTTTGGGCCTCTGACAAATGGGGAAGGGGAGGCCAGATAGAAAAGTCTTGAAAGGAGAGAGGTAAGCTGGGCCCTGGGATGCATACAATATTTCATAAAAGGTACACATGATAAAATTGATGGTCTCTGGCTAATAGAGAGGGTACCATTCCCATTTCTAAGGGCAGTGATATGGTGATCAGCCTGTTGCAGACAATAAGCCAGTAGCTTCCCCATTCTTTCCCTATATCCCAATAGTGCTGTTTAGTATGGAGGATCACCAGCTCAGCCTTTCTAGTGGAAAGGGTATTGAGATGCATGTGGAGAGACCATATTTCTCTGAGCAGTTGCTTGTTTAAGTGTTGATTTGTCCTTTCTTATATAGCTGCCTTTTATTCTCCAATTGTGTGAGCAGGAGCTTCTGTTGGCCTCCCTTTGCCCAATCCTTTGAGCAGTGTACCCCATTATTTGACTAGACATGGAAGCTTTAAAAGTTTCCAGAACATTGCTGTGTCTGTTTCCCCAGGGTTGTTTATCTAAAAATAGTAGAATACCTCCTTCTTCACCCATTTGCAAAAGCTGTTGTCTTGTAGCAAAAAATAATTGTGCCTCCAAGAGGGTGAGTTTTGGTGGTCAGTACTCCATAGCACAATTAGCTTGACTAGTGCATGATCCAGAAAGAATGTGGGGGTAATGTGATAAACCACAGCTGTAGATGTCACCTAAGGGAAGATGAGTCAAAGGCTGATCCTACTCAAGGTAGCGTGTGTGGCAGAAAATCAGGTGTAATCCAAGTTAGTGGGGTGGGGCAACTGCCAGATGTCAGAGAGCAAATGTCCTGCCATTATGTTCTGGAATACTGCAAGGGTTTAGTATGAGGTTCAAATGCCCCTGAAGGGCAGTCCATGTCTGTTTCGAGAGCTATGTTGAAATCCCCACCTAGCATAGTAGGGTTCAAGGGGTTCCACAATTAGAGGAGTTGTTAAGGTCATTAAAGAAGGTTGGGTTATCAGACTTGTTCCCATAGACACTAACGGGGCCTTCCAGGGTATCAAATTTAGCTTCCTCCTAGTGGCATTCCATGTCAGAGATCTGCCAAGTAAACTTCAACTTAAGAGATTTGTGCACCAAGGTAGAGACACCTGCTTTTGCAGTTGTGCAGTTGCTGCACAACTGTGTACTTCTAAGCATGCCCACTTCCTACATAATTTCATGACCTCTGGCTCTGCAAACATAGTTTCTTGTAGTAACGCTAAATGTGTTTTCATGGTGTTAAGCCTAGTAAGGATTTTCTTTCTTTCACTGTTGAGTTCAGTCCCCTTACATTCCAGTTATATAGTGAAGGTAGAGCAATCACTTGGAGTAAGCAAGGCTGGGTGGGAGGTGGAGGCACCAGCAGCACCACTGGATATTCACATGCAAAGGGACCATCTCGAACTTCCAATGAGCAGACAAGAGGTTACTAACATGTGCAGCAAGGCACATAAACAATTTTAAATCACAATGGAAATATACAGTATATATGTCATACCAGTCAATAGAAATAAACAAAACATATATAACCAGAACTGTAACACTGGAATTGCCTAATATGCTATGGATGTATAGTCCTAACAGTCTAGTCACAACACCTTGTAGATAGGACAGGACTAACATGGTTGGGGACTGAGTGCCCCCAATGCCCAGTCCCAGTCCATCTATGAGTCAGAAAGTGCCATACTGTGCAAAGAAGCAGGCAATCATGGTAGAGCAGTACCTAGGTCAGACCAGAAATTATTATTGTCTTTGCTGAGGGAAACAATCCCACTCATAACCATCACTGTTGGGAGTTAAATAGAGCTGGCACCTCCAGGTGGAGAGAATAAAAGAGGGGAAGGGAGTGGGGCAGCCATGTTGATGGTCAACTGTTCTAGAGTCATAAGAGGAATACAGGAGGGTACATGATGAACAGATCCCACTAGGTCGACAAAGTGGATCTTAGGGGAAAAATCAGGGGGTAAGCAGTGGTGGTAGTTGAGAGGAGGTGGTACAATATGTTCAAGTGATGTGCACACCTGGTCCAGGTAGCCCTTCTTCCAGTTGCTGTAACCCTGAGATGGTGCAAGCAGATGAGCCCACATACAGATGTACTTGTCCAGAAGGATAAACCTTGCAGCTGGATGTACGTGCTCAAGCTGGCACAGTAGTCAGTGGCCTAGTGGGGGGGGGAGTGCCTGGAGGGGTTTCATAACAGAGGGCCAAATTAAGAGATGGCATAGTGAAGGTAGCAAATCTCTGTGTGACAGAACTGAGCCACTGTATACTACAGTATCTGACAAATGTTTTCTACTATTTATTTATTTAATAACCAGGTAAAATGCTGGAGCCCTAGGTTTGAATCCTACTATGGACACTTACTCACAGTGTCACTGTATACTGACTAACAAACCATTTTTTTTTTATGTATATATATGTATATATATATATATATATATATTTGTATTATTATTCTTTGGTAACCAGATAAGGCCTACTGGGCACAAGGCCCATTTACAGTGTTGACATGGGAGTACACGGAAGGAGTATAAATGAGATTAAAGTAAATCAAAATCACTATATAAAAACAAAATTCCTTTCAAAACATGCTAAAAAAACTGTTACAAAAGCTAAAACAACAAATACAAAAGCAATGGAGTTGTAAAACAGTAGTGTTCTTGGGGAAAGAAAAAAAAAACATTTAAATGGCCTGAATACAAGACACAGGCTGATAAAAAAGGAAAAAATGAAATTTTTTTCACACTAAATAAAAACCCTTCCAAAACAGTCAAATAGCTCCAAAGCACGGGGTGATGATAAAAGAGTACATTTTTTCACACTAAATAAACCTACATCAAACACTCAAACAACTCCAAAACACAAGAAAACTGTAGGACACTATAGCTCCTTGATTTGATACTTTTTATCAAGTTTTAAACATTGGAAAATCCAAATGCTACAGAGCTCTCTAACCTCCAACTACCCTGCTATACTGTCTCCTCCAAACCTCATTTTTTTTATTTATTTATTTAGTTTTTGTTGACTGGGTAAGTGCAGTATACAAATCCTGCCTATTTTCAGGCACGACCCAGGGGAGGAAGATACAGATGAATGCCAGCTGACCTTGAACCAGATTAAGCTGTTGGTGGTATTTTTAGTGAATGAGTGAAATTTGGCCAGGACATGGGGGAAATTCCCCTACTCTTTTCGATAAGTGCCATGGGATCTTTAACATCCACCTGAACTACCACCAATCCAGGCAGATGGGACCTCGGTTTTAACGTCTCATCCAAAAGACGGCACCTCAGAAGTGCAGCACCCCTCTCATGCTGCACTACAGTGTCAGTACTGGAATATTAACCCAAGTGCCAGATGTGGGAACTGAACCCACAGCCCTCTGATCTCCCGGCCTCAGAAGCAAGTGTGCTACCTACTGAGCCACTGACACCGTTATGATTTAGCATGGCAAAGAAAGTGAAACCAGATATGCAACATGTTTGCATTGCTTTTTGCAAACACATAATGTATACTTCATTAGAATCACAAGATGGTTGGCTCCTGTCAAGATCCCTTGGGTCAAACCTGGAAATGACACTTGGGATTTGGTGGCCAACATCCGTTGTGGTAAGATGTCTTTATGGCCATGTACAGTACATTAATGCCCTCTGCCATACATTGCATGACACAGTGCACTAAAGGGGTTTTAAAGGGAATGTCCAAATGTTGCCCCTTTGATTTAAAGGCAAAAATAAAGCTTTCTTGGTTTTGATGTGGTCTGGCCATTAAATGCCACATCTATGCAAAAATACCCATTCTTCGGTTACAGAAAAAAGATGTATTACTCGGATAGGTTGCTAAGCTATGTAGGGGAAAAGGTACTATAGCTATAGTAATAACATCTGAGAAAAACTCATTGATTCTAATGGGAGAAAGAAAAAATGAGGAAATGGGTTCCAGAACAAGAAGGATGACAGTACAAGAAAGAGCTCTTCACATTTAGTAAATAAGCTAAATGCTTTGCGCCACTCATAGATTTTGTTTGTAGTGGGTACCATGACACAAGAAGTCACACTGGCAATGACATTTAAATTTAAAAGTTGAAAACATAAAACCATTCAGAAAAAGAAGGTCCTGTAGGAAAATGTGTTTAAAGTGTAGGTGGATAATATCCACCCGGCATCATCCTATTAAATAAGAAATAAATTGCGACAAGGGACCCCGGGGCAGAGCCTTTGGAAAAGGCTGGGATGCAGGCTCCACAACATTTTGTGTGCTGTTATAAGCATTTTCTTACCATGCAAAAAGCATGATGGGAGTGGTACAGTGCAGTGGCTGTGGAGCAGCAGTCTTCAGGGGAGATGTTCTGGAGGATGCGGTGTTTTTCTATCTGCAGGCACCTCTCTGGGCTGAGGGAGGAGGTTGCTCATCTCCAGGCTGGGTTGGCCAGGATTTGTGGGACCTCCTCTCCCACCCAGGGACCACCAGAGTCACTGCCATTGCCTCAGAGGTTGCCAAGAAAGAGGAGTGGTTGAACCACAGTGGGCTCAGGGAGGGTGAGGGTAGTGGAACAGAGGCACATTCCTCCAGTTGTACCTCTCCACAATTTCTATGCCATTCTGGAAACCTGTGGTTCCTCTATGGAGGCACCCACAGAGGAGACCAAGGAGGATGCTGGGAACCTCCACAAAAGGAGACCCACAGGAGGGTGGCATGGGACCCCACAGTGGAAGGAAACAACTCCTGGTGGGGGACTCCATTGTTAGGAAGGTAGAACTGGGGAAGAGGAAGAGGAGAGGGAGGTAAGGTGCCTGCCTGGTGCCATGGTTTGGAAGGAGAGGGAGCAAATCCTCAGGATCACAGGAGCAGCTGCACAGAGGAGGGAGCTGGATGTCATTGTCCACCTAGGGATAAATGATCTGGCTAAGAAATGGAACAGAGCAGTGCAAGAAGCATTTGTGGAGATGGGGAAGGGCCTTAGACAAATAGCACTCACGGCAACCTTCTCGGAGGTACTGCCTTTCTATGGCATGGTTGAGGACAGGGTGCTCCATACCATGGGATTCAATTAGTGGTTGAAAAACTTGTGCAGAGCTCAGGGATTTGGATTCATTGGGGACTGGGGGTCCACCTGGAGGGATGTAGGCCGATACTGGCATGATGGTCTGCATCTGTCGAGGAGGGGAACCAGGATCCTAGGTGATAGGCTTAAATGCTTCATTGGCAAGCATTTAAACTAACCAAGGGGGGAGGCACTGGAGAAGAGCAGGGAAATCCTAGCTCCCCCCCAAAAATCAGGGTACTAAGGGAGGTAGACATCAACATAACATGTCGATAGGGAGAAGCACAGGGGTAAATGGAGAAAGTGACAAATGCAATAAGGACAGGGATGGGGCAAAAAGGGGTAAGGCCATCAAGAAATGGAGGGTAATGAGTACCAATGCCCGTAGTCTGGGCAACAAGCTCCCTGAACTGGTGGCCTTGATGGAAGAGGGATGCCTGGATATCGTAGCAGTCACAGAAACATGGTACACAGAGAACCATGACTGTGATGTGAACATACCAGGGTACACAACCTACAGGAGAGACAGGGAGGGGAGAAGAGGGGCAGAGTAGCTCTCTATGTAAGGGAAGGGATGAAAGTAACTGAACAAAAGAGTAAACAGGGAGGAGAAGAGGCACTGTGGGTCACCTTAGAGACTTGAAATGGCACCACAGTCCATACAGGGGTTATATACAGACCCCCATGTCAGGGGGAAGAAATGGACAAGGATATGATAGAAGGCATACTTAGGATGGCGGAGAAAGGGGAGATACAGTTGATGGGAGACCTTAATATGCCAGCTGTTAACTGGAGCACCTTTGCTGCAGCCACATCCAAAAGAAGGGCCATTCTCGATGCCCTTCAGGTGGCATGCCTCAGACAGCTAGTTTTGGAACCTACTCATGAGGGAGCAATCTTAGACCTCGTACTCTCAAAGGAGGACAGTGAGAGGATCTCAGATCTAGAAATGGGTAACTATTTGGGAACAAATGACCACCAAATAGTGTGGTTCACGATAAACTCAGCTACAGAATCAAGCCATACAAAAATGAGGGTTCTGGACTTCAGGATGGCTGACTTTGGCAAGATGGGAGAGTGCCTTAGAAAAGCACTAGCAAACAGGCTAGAAGGAGGGGTGGAGCAACAATGGGAAAATATAAAAACTGCTATCACAGAGGCAACAAGCCTTTGTGTGAAGCAAATGAACAAGTCAAAATGAAAGAAAACACCACTATGGTTCCCAAAAGAGGTGGTGGTGAAGGTTAGGGAGAAAAATCTAGCATTTAGGAAGTATAAAGAAACACAGAAGGAGCAGGACAGAGAACTGTACCAGTTAATGCAGAAGGAATCAAGGATGGCAGTCAGAATAGCAAAGGCCCAAACTGAGGAAAAGATAGCCAACTCGGTTAAGAAGGGGGATAAAACCTTTTATAGGTATATCAGGGAGTATAGAAAGACAAAGGGAGGGATAGTGAGGCTGAATAGAATGGGCGGTGGGTGGGCAGAGAGGGACAGTGAAAAAACAGGGATGCTGAATGAATACTTCTGTTCAGTATTCACAAAAAAGGAGGTGGGGAGGTGCCTAATCCAATTAACAGAAGCACTCTGGATAGGGGGGTCGATCTCAGTCCTTTCACAGAAGAAAGGGTTCTGAAAGAACTCCCAAAACTGAAGGTGGAGAAAGCAATGGGGCCAGATGGAATTCACCTGAGAATTCTAAAAGAATTAAGCAAAGAACTAGTGACACCACTGACTACCCTTTTTAACAAATCATGGGAGGATGGTGTGGTAGAGGACTGGAGGAAGGCAGATGTGATTCCCCTTCACAAAAGTGGGACTAAGACAGAGGCAGGAAACTACAGACCTGTCAGTTTGACCTCTGTGGTAGGGAAAGTGATGGAATCACTTCTGAAGGAAAGAATTGTTGAGTACCTAGAGGCCAGTGGGGCTGGGACCCTAGGCAGCATGGGTTCACAGCAGGAAGGTCATGTCAGATGAATCTAATTGATTCTTTGACTGGGTGACCAAAGTAGTAGACCAGGGAGGGGCTGTGGACATGGCCGACCTAGACTTTAGCAAGGCATTTGACACAGTCCCACACAAAAGATTAATAGTCAAATTAAACAGCCTGGGAGTGGGTCCCAGGGTGGTAGCCTGGGTAAAACATTGGCTGGACAACAGGACACAGAAGGTAATTGTAAATGGAGTCCACTCTGAAGAAAGAGAGGTTACTAGTGGGGTACCACAGGGTTCAGTACTGGGTCCGGTTATTTTTAATGTCTTTATAAGTGACATTGCAGATACATAGATACATAGACCGTGTCGGCAGATAAGGGCCTATGGCCCACCCAGTCTGCCCATTTGAGCTTGTAAGTTCAGTTTGTTTTCCTAGAAGTCTGTTGCCCCTTAGCCCTGACCTCCAGAATTCCTTTATGTCTATCCCATGCATTCTTAAATCCCGTGATTGTTTCAGCCCCACCACTTCCTCTGGCAGGGTGTTCCACTGTCCACCACCCGTTCTGTGAAGAAATTCTTCCTCATGTTTCCTCTGAATTGCCCTCTCTCCAACTTCATCCCATGACCTCTAGTCCTGGAACATCTTTTTCGCTTAAAAATAGTGTATTCCTGCACCCTGTTCCTCCCTGTAAGATACTTGTATGTCTCTATCATATCCCCTCTCTCCTTGCTCTCCTCCAGGGAGTACATGTTCAGTTCCTTCAACCTGTCTTCATAGGACTTGTGATGCAATCCATGCACCATCTTTGTTGCCATCTTCTGAACCTTCTCTACCCTGTCTATGTCCTTACATAGGTATGGTCTCCAGAACTGTACACTGTACTCCAGGTGGGGCCTCACTAGTGTCTTGAATAGTGGAATTATGACCTCCCTTTTCCTGCTGGTGATGCCCCTGCCTATACATCCCAGCATCCTGTTTGCTTTACCTGCTGCCTTGTCACACTGTTTCTACCTTGAGGTCATCAGAGATGATAACCCCAAGATCCCTTTCCTGCTTGGTGCATGCTATATCCTCACCCCCCAACTGATATATTGTGCCAGGGTTTTGTGCCCCATATGCATTATCTTGCACTTCTTTGCATTGAATTTCAACTACCAAACCCCTGACCATTCTTCAAGTTTCTGCAGGTCCCTTCTCATTATGTCTACACCCTCTGGTGTGTCTACTCTGTTACAGAGCTTTGTGTCATCAGCGAACAGTGAAATTCTGCCTTCTAGGTCCTGCACAATGTCACTGATGAAGATGTTGAATAGGGCCGGTCCCAGCACTGATCCCTGTGGTACCCCACTGGTCACTCTTCCCTCTGTGGAGTGACAGCCATTTACCACCGCCCTCTGTGTCCTGCCACCCAGCCAGTTACCTACCCATGACACTACTGTCCTGCCCACACCCATATTCCCCAGTTTGTGTAATAGTCTTCTATGTGGCACAGTGTCAAAGGCCTTGCTGAAGTCCAGATAGGCCATGTCCACTGCCTCCCTGATCCACCTCCCTAGTCACCCAGTCAAAAATTCAATGAGGTTGGTCTGACATGACCTCCCCCTGGTGAAACCATGCTGCCTTGGGTCCTGTAGTCCATTGCCAACCAGATGTTCCACCAATCTCTCCTTCAGTAGTACTTCCATGATCTTCCCCACTACCGAGGTGAGGCTGACTCATTTGTAGTTCCCTGCTTCCTCTTTGTTGCCACTTTTGTATAAGGGGACTACATCTGCTGTCCTCCAGTCTTTGGGTACCTCCCCTGTTTCCAGTGATCGACTAAACAGGATAGCCAGAGGTTCAGCCACCACCTCTCTTAGTTCTTTAAGGACCCTGGGATGCATCCCATCTGGCCCCATCGCATTATCAACTCTTATTACTTCCAGTTCCTTCAGGACCCTTTCTTGAGTAAAGGGACTTGTGTCCATTTCTGCACCATTCTCACCCCTTGTACTCCCTTCAGACCCATTACCCTCCTCTTCCTCAGTAAAGACTGAGCAGAAATACTTGTTCAATATGTCAGCTTTACTGACATTATTATCATCCTCCACGCAGCCCCCATCCTCCCCCATCAGTCTCACCATCCCTCCCTTTGCCTTTCTTTTTTCACTTATGTACCTGTAAAAGGTTTTGTCCCTTCTACCCACTGATTTTGCAATGTGTTCTTCTGTCTGAGCTTTGGCTTCCTTTACTGACCTCCCTGCCTCCCTTTGCTTCTCCTGGTACTTTTCCCTATCCCCTTTGCCTGTGTCTTTTTGTATTGCCTGAATGCAATCTTTTTGCCTTTCACTTTCTTTGCTACCTCTTTGGAAAACCATAATGGTCTCCTCTTCCTTTTCCTCTTGCTAACCTGCTTAATGCATAATTCTGTTGTTCTTGTAATCCCCATTTTAAATACTGCCCACTGTTCCTCAACCCCTGATTCCTGTCCCATTCCCTTAATGCATCTTTCAAGTATCTCCCCATTTTCCCAAAAGTCTGCCCCCTAAATCCAGGATATGTGTTTTTGTGTGGTTTGGTTCTGCTCTTTCTGTGATTTCAAACCACAATGACTGGTGGTCACTGTTCCCCAGGTGCTCCCCCACAGAGGGACTGGAAGGAAAAGTATGCCTCTTTGCAGATGACACAGTGATCTGCAAGAGGGTTGATACACAAGGAGGCATGGAAAGGATGAGAAGGGGCTTGGCAAGGATGGAGGAATGGTAAGAAGTAAGGCAGCTTGGATTCAATGCTAAGAAGTGCAATATAATGCACCTGGGAAACAAAAACCCAGGGGAAGATTACACAGTGGGGGGAGGAGGTAGTAACAACAAGAAAAATGGAAAGGGACCTGGGGGTAATCATATCAGATGACCTTAAGGTTGGCAAGCAATATGAGAAGGTGGTAGGGAGGGCTGGGGGGATACTGAGATGTACAGGAAGAGGCATCACCAGCAGAAAACAGGAAGTTGTTATCCTTCTGTACAGACAGTTGGTGAGACCCCATCTGGAGTACTGCGTCCAGTTCTGGAGACCCCATCTCCACAAGGACGTAGACAGGATGGAGGCAGTTCAGAGGAGGGCAACTAAAATGGTGCAGGGTCTGCATGAAGTAGCTATCTGAGGAAAGACTAAAGGAGCTTAATATGTATACCCTTAAGGAAAGGAGGAGAGGGGGACATGATAGAAACATTTAAGTACCTCAGTGGAATCAACAAAGTCCAAGAGGGTAGCATCTTTCAGAAAAGAGAAGTGCAAGAACAAGGGGACACAATTTGAAGATAGAGGGGATGGCTCAGGGGCAATGTGAGGAAATATTTTTTCACAGAGAGGGTGGTGGACACATAGAACAGCCTTCCTGAGGAGGTTGTGGTGTCTAAAACTGTGGGAGAATTCAAGAATGCATGGGACAGACATAAGGCAATTTTTGTGGGGGGGTAGGAAGAAATAGGCTGTTGGTTAAATAGGATCTGCAGCTTATCCTCTAGGTAGGGAAATGGGCAGACTAGGTGGGCCAAGTGGTCCTTATCTGCCATCAAAGTCTATGTTTCTGTGTTTCTATATGCAGAAACTGGACTACAGAAAGTAGGTTGGAAACCAGTTTAACCAAGAAAGAATGAAGACTGGTGGCCTGTTAAGAGCAATTTGTGGGGTAGGATGCCCCTGTTACAGGAAATTGGTGGGGGTAGTTGGGGTAAGTAAGAATGCTATGACCCCTCCCCCATGATCCCAATTAAATCAAAAGCTACCAACCTTTTCTATTCTATCCTGTTATGTCATACACTTGTGCAACAATGCATGTTTCTTTTCTTCCCTTTTTCTTCTGTGCTTTCCTGTTCTTTTATCCTCTGACTCTGCTGTCTTCTGTCCTTTTTCTTTCGTCCTCTGACTCTGCTGTCTACTGTCCTTTTTTTCTTCCTTCAATTTTCCACTTCTCTGGTGAGAATCACGTACCAGAAGAAAAAGACACAAGAGCCTGTGCTAGCCTTTACCTAAAGCTTGCATGCCTCTCTATATCAGGAATAAAGGAATATGGTGTTGATGCTCTTGTCCCCCTATTTCCTACTGCTGTAGAACAGTGACTTAATTTTAGTTTTTTTTTTTTTCATTTTTTTTTATTTTACATTTGCATCTGAGTAGGAAGGAGTGAACTGGGATACAGAAAGGATTCTGCCTTTGCTAGCCTACTCCTCAAGTTGATTAGAGTGTTGTTTCCTTTTTTTTTTTCACAAAAACTATTTTCAAAACCTACAAAAATGACAGCCTATAGAGACACCAACACATACATCCTGGTCATCAGGACTCTATTAGGTGGATTCTGCACTAAACTGTTGGAAAAATGGTGCCCAAATAAGTTTTTAAACATATGTAAATCCTTTTTCATGACTTGCATCTATTTTTTTTTCATATACAGTAGCAATAGGAAAAATGAATTGGTCATACGAAAAAGGATCCTTTCATGCAACAAAAGAATCTTGAAAAAAAACTAAGTCCAAACTCTTTTTTCATGTCAGGGGATCCTTTTTCATATGAATGAAAAAAGCTCACAAAAAAGATCCCTTCATACAAAAAAAAATCAGAAAAAGGCCCAAAGTCCAATTTTTTTTTTATGCAGGGATCCTTTTTCATGAGCTTTTTTTTTTATATGAAAAAGGATCCTCTCATACTTAAAAAGAATTTGGTCTTAGTTTTTTTTTCCCCCAATTCTTTTTTCAAATGAAGTCATCATATGGGTTTTTCATTTCAAATGAAAAAGGATTCCTTCATACCAAAAAAGATTTTGGACTTCGTTTTTTTATTCTCCACATTTGAACTTGAACAAGCCATAACTCCCTCGCAATTTGGACTTAAGGGGCACTCTATATATCAAAATAAAGATCTTAGTGAGTACTACAAGAATAACGCCTAATCTTCCCCCAAAAATGTAGACCCACATAAAAAACAAAATCATTAAAAATGAAAATTCCTATTGGATAATATTGGAATTTTAACAAGCCCTAACTCTCTCAATATGTGGACTGAAGGGACAATTTATATATCAAAACAGTGGTCTTAATGAGTACTACAACAATAACATATACCCCCCGAAGTTCATGGGCAATATGAAAAAAAGATTCAAACATGCAAATTCCCATAGCATAACATTGGGGGCCCAATTATTAAAGCCTCCCTGTATTGCGCAAGGAACTTGCTCCACAAGGAATGGTGCAAGGTGTCACTTCTACCAAAAGATGCACTGGAAGTGATTCCCAAATGCAGCATGCATCAAACGCAGGGTGTGTGCACCAAAGGGGGCTTGCACCATCCTTGTGGTGCACAATGAGCAGTGGCATGGCACTAGGGGGATTTCAGCAGACACAAGCTGCCATATCTACTAATTCAGGATTCTCTAACCCCTCCCAGAGGGTGAAATTCTAAGCACCATAAGACTAGCAAGGGCTGGTCTAAAGCTACTTAGAAGTCTGTCCTCTGGGAGGGTTAGTGCATTTGCACCATCCCCAGCATGCCCCCTGAGTGGGATGGAATATGTGCAGGGGGCCTCCCTCCCTATCTCCCATCTTCCCTATATATTTACAGTAATCATGTTGCTGGTGGTCTAGTGGACCCCCCTCCCTATCACCGATCTCCCCTTAAAATAAACAGACATCTTTCTCTGGTGGTCTAGCAAACTGCTGCCCAATCCCCTTTTAATTAATAGTAATCATGTCTCTGGTGGTATAGCAGCCCCCCCAGCCATGATCCCCTTTTTCAATAGCAGTAGTCATGTCCCTGGTGGTCTAGCAGACCCCCTCCCAATCCTTGAAGTGCCCATATATTATAACATATAACATTTCCTGCTGGTCTAGTAGACCCCCCCAACCTGGCAGTAAGCGCCCTACCACCCTACTCCCCCATCGCTTCCCTGAGCTGACAACTGGCACAGCCCTCCACTCTTCACCATTGCCAGCAGTGGACTGAGCTGTGAAGGAACATATACTGTGCCAGCTAACTGTACAGTATGTGCTCATTAACAGCTCAGTTGGTGGCCAGCCATGATGAAGAGTGGAGGGCTGTGCCAGTTACTGGCTCAGGGATGGCATGAGGAAGCTGGATGGTGGGGCACTGCCTGCTGGGGTGGGAGATGGGGGGTCCACTAGACTGCCAGAGAATGTTATATGTTATAATACATGGTCAGACTGGTGATAGGGATGGGGGTCCAGTAGAACACCAGAGACATGATTACTATTATTTAAAAGGGCCTCAGAGCTGAAGGGGTCCATTAGACCACCAGGTATGTGATTACCATTAATAAAAAAGAGATTGGGGCTGTGGGGGACTGCTAGCCACCACCTGTTTCTGCCCTTACAAGAGCACTGCCCAGCCACACCTGCAGCTTGAGGCAAACCCTATAGATGTGTCATCTGTTTAGCACACAGCCACAGCTGCAGCAAGCCACAGAACTTTGCTGTCAGGACCCTACCCAATAGAGAATTGGGCAAAGAGTCCCTGGCACACTGGCAATTGATGTAAGCTGCCACTGGTGCAGCATGCACCACCTTTTGAGAATCCAGCCATTGAACTTCAACAGGTCATAACATCCTCAATCTTTGGACTTAAGAGACAATCTATATATCTAAACAAAGGTCATAATGAGTACTACAAGCATAACACATATTACCCATCAAATATTTAGGAACAATATAAAAAAGGCCTAAAACTAAAAATGTGAATTCCCATAGGATAACATTGGAAGTTTAACAAGCCATAGAATGAAAGAAAGAAATGTCTGTTTTGGCACAAAGGGAAGTGCAGAGTACACAGGGTCCTGCTCTTCCACACTTCCACAGGAACATAGATGTATGCATCTATGGAGAATGGAAGTGCAAGGCCCAGAGGGCCCTGCGCTCCCACAGGCAAATGAGAATATGATTATACTATATCAAAAAGTAAGGAAATTCATTGCAAAAAAACTTTGTCAATGCACTAGTTAGGGTTAAACCAACAAAAGTAGGACCATGTTGCATTAAGGTTTCCAACACTAATATCCCACCTCCACCCTCCAGGTAGCAGCAGGGGAAACCATTACAGTTTCACCTCTTCAGCTTCTTTGCAAATCAGGCGTGGAGTGAGCCTTGGGGTTGTCAACCCTTACACTCAGCCCATTCTCATATACTCTACACATCTCAGCTTCTGTAATGATGAAATAGGGTGAGCGATAGGGCTGAAAAACACATGGCACACCCCATGCCTGATTTGTGAAGACTCAGGAGGGCTAAAACCATAATGTTTTTTCCTGTTGCTGCCTAGAGCTTGAAGGTGTGATGTTACATAGAAATGTAGGAACATAGAAAGTGATGGCAGAAGGGGACCTCCAGATCCATCTAGTCTGCCCATAAGCCTCTCCCCCGCCCCTAACTGCTATTCAGTGTTATGATTCTTTTGTACCTATCCCAAGCCTTTTTGAATGTTCCAACTGTTTTTGCTTCCACTTCCTCAAGTGGCAGGCAGTTCCACGCATCGACCACAATCTCTGAAGAGAAGAACTTTCTTTTATTGCCCTTAAATTTGTTCCTTCTAGCTTCATGCTGTGAACTCTGATTCTTGTGTGACTCTTGAAATGAAAAATGTCCTGAACCTGTACCTTGTTTATTTCCTTCACATATTTGAATGTTTCTATCATGTCTCCCCTATCTCTCCATTGTTCAAAGGAATACATGTAGAGTTCTTGCAGTCACTTCTAATAATTTATATTGTGGACTCCCTGTATCATTTTTGTAACTTTCATCTACACTGTCCAAAGTCTGTCTATATCCTTTTTGAGGTGTGGTCTCCAGAACTGTACACTATACTCCAGATGCAGTCTCACCAAAGATATGTGAAGCAGCATGATAACCTCTCTTTTTCTGCTAGTAATTCCCTTTGATTGGAATCCCTAATGCCACATCTCCCTACTTTAGTTAATTTAACTCTAACTAGTGTGTTAACAAAGTGTTTTGCAATGCATATATATATATATGTATATATACAGTATATATATATATATATATATATATATATATATATATATATATATTGCTATTCAGTAGCTTTAAGTAAAGACTCAAAGCCAGTGTTAATGAAAAGAAATAGTATTTGTCTGGAAATAAACTGTGAATGATAGAAAGATAGTCATCATTTGAATCATAGGCCCTAACTAAGATACCAACATGTGTATAAGGCCGACAATTCTCAACTTACCTTTTTTATATGTAACCCAAACTGGTAGCAGATCATGGGAGGATCCTTGAAGATGAGATCTCCAACTATTTTTCTTTTCATATAATAAAATGGATAATAATGCTGCTGTAAAGATAGGAATCATCAGAAAACTACAAGTCAGAAGTGCTGGCCATGTATGACTCGCGATTTTACAATGGGTACTACCTATGCTTTTATGAAAAAGGTTATCCAAAGCTGTTTTGAAGAGCTCCATAGTTTCACTTGTCACCACTGACTCTGGCAAGCCACTCCATATGCCCACCACTCTCAGATTTATCCAGGAACCTCTTCTAGAACTCCTGTAAAATTTGCCCCTGAGTTGATAATGATGAGCTATTGTTTCTCTACTTAGCGTTTTTCTACTGAGTCTTCCACATTCCACCAGGTCTTGGTTTTTAAAAGCTTTTTAAACCAGGTAAAGATTAACCCTTAGCCTCCTGTATTCAAGAGAAAACAAGCCCAATATGAATATTTTAAACATTAAACCTAACTTAAAAGAAGACTTGAATTGTGTGAGCTGTAAACATTTGTATTAAGAAATAAACAGTTATTTATCCAGGTGTGATGCCAGAGCCATATAATTTTGATGTTAGGAGACTATAGATGCAGCAAAGTTTAATTTTGCCAGTGAAGTTCTGGCAAAGTTGGGAATTTTGCCCCATGGAAAAGTTTGTGAATTGTGCACATTTCACAAAATATTCTGCGGGTGTGAAATTTTACCTGCGAAATGCAGAATTTTGCCTGTGAATAGTGGAATTTTGCCCACAAACAGTGGAATTTTGCCTGTGAGTGGTGAAAGTCCATATTTTGAAGGCAAAATTCCACATTCCGCTGGCTGAATTTTGCACACTGCACCAACGGAATATTTTGCAAAATGGACAAATTTCACGAGGAACAAAATCTACGGATTTCAGCCATCTCTATGAGAGACCCTGTGGATGTGGTATGTAAAGGGTGTGGTATTCCCTGAGCTGGAGCATGTTTCAGTCATGCCTCAACCTGTGTGAGAGAAAGACATGTACTAATCTGTTCCACAAAGCAAGTTGCTTTGAAATAGGGTTAACAAAGGAGCTTCATGTTTTACAGTATATACAGATGTTACAATTCTTACAGTTATAGAACCCTGGAGTAACCAATTTCTGTCCATATCTACTATTGGAGCCTGAAAATGACTGTGTACTAGCGTGTTCTTTATATTAGCCACGCTGTTGAATGTAAACCTTGGTCTAGATCCCAGTTCCTTCTCTAAAGTGGGCTCAGACATTAAGATATACCAGTACATATGAACTACTGACCCCATCTGAAATGCTAAAGAGTTAAGACCACTGAAAACATCACTAGCTCCTTTTCCAATGGTTCATTCTTAACCACTATCACCCAGCAAACTGTCTCTCTCAAGTGCAGTTACTTTCTACTGAGCCTCATGTACAACTTTTTGCCTATATACCCCATTTATTACATGTAATACTATATTCATAGTGTATGTGCTTGAATGTAGTTGTAAAAAAATATATGTGGGCAGAACAGTAAGGCATTTGGAAAAACAGCTTCAAGAGCACATAAGGGACATTACATTGAGATGAAATAATACACCAATGGGTTATCACTTTTCACAAGCCCACAATAAACATTTGAGAAATATCAAGTGCATGGGTATAGAATATGTAAAAGAAAAAGCAAGGGGTGGGGACTGATTGAAATGCCTGCTGCAGCAAGAGTCCCAATGGATCCATAGGTTTGGAAATCGAAAACCAAATGGACATAATGATACTTTTGATTTGAAATGTGGTGGATCAGAGCTGTAGCTGATTGCTTCAGGAAAGCATGGGCTTGGGCCTCCTCACCCTGCCCCTCACTTCACCCACCCCAAGGAAGTCCTTTCCTTTATACCAGGGGTTCTGACATCACTCCCCCAAAAGGGCAAAGGGCATACACCTGTCATATCCTAAGCAGCACAGCACACTTCATAGGGTTAAATGCATCCACACAGTAACAAAAAAGACAACAACAAAAAAAAGACAAGAACAATTTAAACAGGAAGGGTGAGAGACATGTGAGGAGTGGTGTAATGCACTGGCTGTGGAGTGGCAGTCTTCTGAGAGACATTCAGGAGGCTGCGATGCTGCCCTTTTTCCACGCACCTCTCTACTCTGAGGGAGGGGGTTGCCTGTCTTCAGTCTGAACTGGCAAGGAGTGGGAAAACCTCCTCCCTCACCTAGGGACCACCAAGACTGCTGCTGCTGCCTCAGAGATTGCCAAGAAAGAAGAGTGGTTGGACCACAGTTGGCTCAGGGAGGGTGAGGGTGGTGGAACAGAGATGCATTCCTCCTGTTGTACCTCTCCACAATTCATACACCGTTCTGGTGGAACATGGTTCCTCTATGGAGACACCTGAAGTGGAGACCCAGGAGGATGCTGGGAACCTCCACAAGGAAGACTCAAAGGAGGGTGACATGGAAC
This sequence comes from Neoceratodus forsteri, assembly GCA_016271365.2. Lineage (NCBI taxonomy): Eukaryota > Metazoa > Chordata > Ceratodontiformes > Ceratodontidae > Neoceratodus > Neoceratodus forsteri. The sequence goes on from CM057458.1 coordinate 565,803,131, forward strand.
TCCACAGGGGAAGAAAACAGCTCCTGGTGGGATACTCAATTGTTAGTCAGTAGAACTAGGGGGAGGGAGGAGAGAAGGGGGTAAGGTGCCTGCCCAGTGCCATGGCTTGGAGAGATAGGAAGTGAATTCTCAGTATCATGGAAGCAGCTGAACTGGAGAGGGAGCTGGACATCATTGTCCACCTAGGGACAAATGACCTAGCTGGGAATAAGATTGGAGCAGAGCAGGATGAGTTTGTGGAGTTGGAGAGGGGCCTTAAATAAGTAGCATGCATGGTAACCTTCTCTGAGGTGCTGCCTGTCTATGGCACAAGTGAGGCTAGGGTACTCCACACCATGAGATTCAATGAATGGTTGAAAAACTGGTGTGAAGCACAGGGTTTTGGCTTCACTGGGGACTGGGAGTCTACCTGGAGGGATACAGCCCTATACTGGCACTATGGTCTGCATCTGTCCAGGACGGGAACCAGGGTCTTAGGTGATAGGTTTAAATGCTTAAATGCTTCATAGGAAAGCTTTTAAACTAGCCAAGGGGGGAGGCACTGAAAAGGAGCAGGGAATTCCCAGCCTCTCCAGCAAAAAAAACAAGGTAGAGAAGTCGAGAGGAAGCAGGACAGGGGTCAATGAAGAAAAAGGCAAAGGCAGTAAGGGCAGGGATGAGGCTAAAAGGGGTAAGGACATCAAAAGATGGAGGGCAATGAGTACCAATGTCCATAGTCTGGGTAACAAGCTTCCTGAACTAGTGGTCTTGATGAAAGAGTGATGGCTTGATGTTGTGTCAGTCACAGAAACATAGTACACAAAGAATCATGACTTGGATGTCAGCATACCAGGGTACACAATCTACAGGAGGGACAGGGAGGATACAAGAAGAGGAGGAGGAGTAGCTCTCTACATAAGAGAAGGGATCAAAGCAATGGAACTAAATGGTAAACAGAGAGGAGAGGAGGCACTGTGGGTCACTTTGGAGACAGGAAATGGCACCACAATCCGCACGGGTGTTGTTTACAGACCCCTGTCTCAGGTGGAGGAAAGAGACAAGGAAATGATAGAAGGCATCCTTAGAATGGCAGAAAGAGAGGAGATATTATTGATGGGGGACATGAATATGCCAGATGTTAACCTGAGCATATTTGCTGCAGCCGCATCCAAGAGCAGGGTCCTTCTCAATGCCTCCAGTGGGCATGCCTCAGACAGCTAGTGCTGTAATCCACTCAAGAGGGAACAATCTTAGACCTGGTACTCTGAAACAGGGACAATGAAAGGATCTCAGTTTTAGAAATGGGTAACCATCTGGGAACAAGCAACTGCCAAACAGTGTGGTTGATAATAAACACAGCTGTAGAGTCAAGCCATACAAAAGTGAGGGCACTGGACTTTAAGAGGGCTGACTTTGGCAAAATGGGAGAGTGCACAAGGAATGCACTAGCAAATGGGCAGGAAGGAGAAATGGAGGTAGTATAGCACAATGGTTTAAGGCTCTGAGCTACAAATCTAGTGACATCCAGCAGACCAGACCTGGGTTTGAATCCCACAGCTTCCACTTACATACTGTGTGACCCTGAGCAAGTCACTTAACTTCCCTGTGCTCCCAGGTTGCTCCTGTAAAAAAGCTTTCAGCTTAGCGTGCTAATCCTGGTTAAACTCAACTAAAAAAAAAAAAAAGGAAAAATCCAAACTGCCATCACAGAGGCAACATGCCTTTGTGTGAAACAAATAAACAAAACAAAATACAGGAAAAAAACACTGTGGCTCTCAAAAGATGTGAGGGGGAAGGTTAAGGAGAAAAAGATAGCATTCAGAAAGTACAAGGAATCACAGAAGGAGCAGGACAGGGAACTGTATCAGTTAAAGCAGAAGGAAGCAGGGAAGGCAGTCAGAATACCAAAGGCCCAAGCAGAGGAAAATATAGCCAACTACATTAAGAAGGGGGACAAAACCTTTTATAGGTACATTAGGGAACAAAAAAAGACAAGGGAGGGATAGTGAAGCTTAATAAATGGGAGGGGAGGTGGACAGAGGGTTACAGTGAAAAGGCAGGGATCCTGAATGAATACTTTTTCTCCGTAGTCACACAAAAAGAGGAGGGGGAGGTACCTAAACCAAACAATAGAAGCACTCTGGATAGGAGAGTCGATAGCAGTCCATTCACAGAAGAAAGGGTCCTGAAGAAACTCCTAAAGCTCAAGGTGAACCAAGCAATGGGGCCTGATGGGATTCACCCCAGAATTCTAAAAGAACTAAGGGGAGAACTAGTGACACCACTGACTACCCTTTTTAACAAATCATGGGAGGATGGTGTAGTACCTGAGGATTGGAGGAAGGTGGATGCTAGTCTCCTGCACAAAAGTGGGAGCAAGGTAGAGGCAGGAAACTACAGACCTGCTAGTTTGACCTCAGTGGTAGGGAAAGTTATGGAATCACTTCTGAAAGAAAGAATTATTGAGTACCCAGAGGCCAGCAGGGCACAGGACCCAAGTCAGCATGGATTCACAGTGTGAATGTCATGTCAGACAAATCTAATAGATTTCTTTGACTGGGTGACCAAAGTAGTAGACCAGGGAAGAGCCGTGGATGTGGCCTACCTAGATTAGCAAGGCATTTGAAACAGTCCCACACAAAAGATTAATAAACAAGTTAGCCAGCCTAGGAGTGGGTTCCAGGGGTGTAGCCTGGGTAAAAAATTGGATGAAAAACTCGACACAGAGGGTAATATTAAACAGAGTCCACACCGAGGAAAGGGGGGTTACTAACGGGGTACCACAGGGCTCAGTACTGGGACCATCCTCATTAATGTCTTTATAGGTGGCATTGTGGAGGGGCTAGAAGGGAAAGTATGCCTCTTTGCAGATGACACAAAGATCTGCAACAGGGTTGATACACAAGAGGGTGGAAAGGATGAAAGGGACTTGGCAAGGCAGCAGGAATGGTCAAAGGTATGGCAGCTTAGATTCAGTGCAAATAAGTGCAAAGTAATGCACCTGGGAAACAAAAACCCAGGGGAAGAGTACACAATGGGGGGGATGTACTAAGAGCAACAAAAATGGAACATGACCTGGGGGTAGTCATATTAGACAACCTAAAGGTAGACAAACAATGTGAAAAGGCAGTTAAGGATGCCAGGGGGGATACTGGGATGCACAGGGACAGGCACCACCAGTAGAAAACAAGAAGTTGTTATACCTCTATACAGACAGTTGGCATGACCCCATCTGGAATACTGCATGCAGTTTTGAAGATCCCATCTCTGTAAGGACATAGACAGAATGGAGACAGTCCAGAGGAGGGCAACTGAAATGGTGCAAGGTCTGCACCAGAAGCCATAGGAAGAGAGACAAAAGAAGCTTAATATATACACCCTAGAGGAAAAGAGGGAGAGGGGGGGACATGATAGAAACATTCAAGTACCTCAAGGTAATCAACAAAGTCCAAGAGGGTAACATCTTTGAGAAAAGAGATGTGTAAGAAAATGTGAGCACAATTTGAAGATTGAGGGGGACTGCTCAGGAGCAATGTGAGGAAGTATTTTTTCACAAAGATGGTGGTGAACACATGGAACAGCCTTCCAGAGGAGGTAGTAGGGTCAAAAACAGTGGGGGAATTCAGTAATGTATGGGACAGACATAAGGCAATTCTAGTAGAGGATAGGAGAAAGTAGGCTGTTGGTTAACTAAGATCTGCAGCTCATCCGAAAGGTAGGGAACTGGGCAGACTGGGTGGGCCAAGCAGTCCTTATCTGCTGTCAAAGTTCTATGTTTCTGTGTTTTTTTATGAGACTTGGACGTGGTTAATGTTCATTAAAGCTTACAGATAAGGAGAATTGACAAACGTGTATAATGATTATTTGAATGTATGTATTTCTCTTTCTGAGGCCCTGATCACATTTGTAAGCTAAATTAGTATAAAAAGAAAAAAAATAAAAGTCTCTGAGTCGACTAATATCTATGAAGTACACTTTGGGAGAGGCATCCGAATATATACTGGCACAAAATATAGAGACAAAAGGTGGAGTAGAAATGTAGATGCTCATCTAGAAGAACGGCTTGAAGCTCCTGTAAAAATGAAGTTAAAACTACCCTCTCTTGGACTCTAATATAGAATAATAGAGTTATTCAGAATGCACCTGTGATCTGTGCAACATACGAACATGCATACAAACATAGGGTTCCATGTCAATAGAGCGAAGTTTACAGAACAAATTCAAAACCGCCGATTTTTGTAACGATTACCATTAGGGCAACTACATTATGAGTGCAAACATACTGTATACAGCGAGTGCACATATTAGCAAATGTCAATCGAGCGACTAAAAAACTAATGCGAATACTAATTTTGGCAACATTTTCCTACCAGCACAGCTACTGCATGGAACTATTGTAGGCAATGCCCTGAAGATAATCAAGCAGGCTCCGCTCCAGTACACTTTATCTCTAACCTCTTTATCGTGGCGATACACATAGCCACAATAGATAAGGAGCGGCATACCCCTCTGACTCTGGGTAAATTCAACAGCCATTTCCTGCATCTGGAAGCAACAGCACACACCCATCATTATTGGCAGCCTCCAACAGGTGCAGATGGGTCACGTATGGGGGCTACACCCCCAAGCACCCTATTTCTAATATTCTAACTCCGAGGTGCAATTGGACACGGAGGTAGGCTATACAGTTAATTGCCTGAAAAGCCATTGCTCATATGATGACTCTGCTAGTCTAGTTACCTGCTGTTATTTTAAATGCTGTATTTGAATGCACTGTACTGTACAGTCGCTCTTATTGCATGTGCGCTATGATTGTACTCATTTTTATTTACTCGCTCATTTTGCTTCGCTCATATTGGTTAGCTTAATTGACATGCTACCCAAACATGCAACAATGCCAGCATTGAAAGCACAGCTCACAGTTCAGATAACTGCTGTTGCCCCCCTTCCATGTCTCTCTGCCCAGCAAATTGTCCCACCCGAGTCCCCCCCCCCAGTCAATTCTCTCCTTACTGGTACCTTACTTATGAACCTATCCCATCTCTTCTTAAAACTCCCCCACTGAGTCCAGTGAGAACACCTCCTCAGGGAGAATGTTCCAAGTGGCACAGGGTCATTCCGCCTCCCGGCAAAACAGTGTGGCTAAAAATGCAGCAGTGAAAGCGCACCTAACAAAAACAGAGTCAAGCAAAACACTGACCTGTTTCACACACCATGCCCATTGAAAACAATGGGTCTTTATGTTTTCTTGTGGGAGACTTCACCTCCACACCCTCGCATAGGGGACTTCGACCCCAACACCACCCAAAATTTAAATAACAACTCCGGGGGGGACCTAGGGATGGGGATAAACTTGGGAGGGGGAAGTTTTTTTTTTTTTTTTTTTTTAAATAACTTAAAAGTTGTAGTAGGGAGACATGGTGGAGAACTGAATCATGTTCCCAGGTCTCCTGACTGCACCGTGTGCTGGTGCCCTAGCCACTCCTCCACAGAACCAGTTCGACCAGGCACCCAGCACATGGCAACTTGGACATTCTCCCTTTCAGTATGCAGTGAGAGGGGAAGCCTTATTCCCCTACCGCTGTTCTACCCTGTCACTGTAAACCCTTGCACTCACTATACAGTGCAGTTAATACCACGCTGTCTTATGTGAGTGGTACTGATCCAGTACTGTTCCAAGCTGCCACCACCCTTTCCATGAAGTACTGCTTCCTCAGCTCCCTCCTGAACCTCCCCTCCTCCAGCTTCAATCTATGTCCTCTCATGATCCCTTCCACCCTTCACTCAAAACATAACCTCAGTGCTAACTCTGTTTATGCTCTTCATGTACTTAAAGGTCTCTATCATATCTCCTCTGTCCCTTCTATCCTCCAGGGAGTACATGTTGAGCTCTTTTAGTCTCTCCTCATTGAATTTCTCCCCCATTCCTGGATTATCTTGGATGCCTTCCTCTGGACTCCCTCCAGGAGCCTGACGTCTGTCTTTAAGTATGGGCACCAGAACTGCACAAAGTACTCCAAGTGCAGCCTCACAAATGATTTGTACAGTGGCAGAATGACCTCCTTCCTCCTAGAAGTGATCCCCCTTGCAATGTACCCCAGCATTCTTTTGGCCTTTGCAGCTGCTTTCCTACATGTGTTGAGTGATTCATACTCCCAGTGATCACCACACCCAGATCTTTTTCCTCCTCAGAGATGGAAAACTGCTCCACCCAAAGTGGTAACTGTGCTCTGGGTTCCTGACCCTGAAATGCAGTACACAGCACTTCCTAGGGTTGAACCTGAGTGGCTATGTGTTTGACCAGTGTTCAAGTCTTTCGAAATCCACCTGAAGTATCCTCCTCCCTTCCTCACTGTGCACTACTGCACCTAATTTGGAGTCGTCGGTGAACAGGATCATCTTACTCTTAATGCCCTCTGCTATGTCAGCTACAAAAGTATTAAATAGCAGTGGACTCATAACTGACCCTTGTGGGACCATCCTGGGTGTCAAACATTCCCCCCCTACCACCACCCTCTGCTATCTGTTACTCATACAGTTCATTATCCACTTAACCAGCTTCACTCCTGCCCCCAGATTCCTCAGTTTGCCAATCAGTCTCCCATGCAGCACCGAGTCAAAGGCCTTGCTGAAGTCCAGATACAGGACATCAGTTGGCTGACTGCCATCTAGAGCTTTTGCCATCCAGTCAAAAAAGTTGACCAGGTTAGTTTGACAAGATCTCCTCTAGACAAAGCCATGTTGCTGGACATCCTGAAGGTTGTTTACTTCCAGGAATGCTACCAACCTCTCCTTTAAGATGGTCTCCAGTAATTTCCCCACTATGGATGTAAGGCTGACTGGTCTGTAGTTTCCTGGCTCATCCCTTGGTCCGCTCATATTGAGGTCAACAAATGTGCCGTCCCCCAGTCCAGTGGTACACATCCTGACTGAAAGGAGGTATTGAACAAATCTGACAGAGGTGCTGCCAGTAGCTCTGCCAGTTCCTTCAGTACTCTGGGGTGGATTCCATCCAGTCCTGGTGCCTTGTCTGTTTGCAAGGACCTAAGTCCTTCCCACACTGTATTCAACAGAATTTCACCATCTGTTATTTCCCCATCACTTCTCCTACCCTACCTTTTTCCTGCGGAACTGGCCCTTCCTTTTCCTTGGTAAAAACTGAACAGAAGTACTCATTTAGTACTTCTGCTTTCTCAGCTCCCTTCCTTGCTCACCCCCCATCCTTCTTTATTCTGATGATCTGGCCCCTACAATTCCTCTGCTCTATTATGTACTTAAACAATTTTTTCTCACCACCCCAATCCCCTGTGCCAGCATTAGCTCCTTCAAAGCCTTGGCTGCCATTACCACCCTGCTCACCTCCCTCAATCTCCTAATGTACTCCTCCCTGTCCTCTCCCCTGTGGGTTCTCTTGTAAATTCTGAAGGCTAACATTTCTCCCTTACTCTCTCCTGCACCTCCATGGTCAACCAGCTGGATTTTCTGGACCTTGCTTTCTTACTGCAAGTCTTTGTTCAGGCTTTTGAGTACTCTATCAGGCCCAGCTTCAAGATGGCCCATTAACTTTCAGTATCTATGTCTGGGATGATTTTCGCTAAATGCACCCCAAGTATGGCTGCCATCTTACCGAAGTCTGCACACCTAAGGTCCTCTACCCTCATTTAGGTAAGATTTCCCTCCCTCCCCAAATCAAGGGAGAACCACACCGTACAATATTCACTCCCCACCCATGGGCCCTCAACCTTCACATCCTGTACCTGGCCACCATCTGCCTATAGAAGGTCTAAAATGTTCCCCTCTCTGGTCAGCTCTACCACCCATTGTGACAGGAATGCATCTTGGAAAGCGTCCAGTGTCTGTTGTTCCCTGGCACTAGTGGAAGTCATTGTGCTCCAGTCCACCTCTAGCAGATTGAAGTCACCTACCACCACCATCATCCCCTTGCCACGGTGATTCATTAGGTTAACCACCTGTTCCCTGTCAAGTTCCTCAGGCTGGTATGGTGGTCTATACACTACTCACAGACTAACCTTCCTACCCTTCACATACTGTATGGTAACCCACAACTTTTCCAGATTTCCCTCCTCACCTTCCTGCCTACTGCACTCTATCCCTTCCCTTATGAATTAAACCACCCCTCTTCCCTTTTCAATTTTTCTGTCTCTCCTAAACAATCTGTACCCCAAGAGTATTAAGTCCCAGTCATGGTACTGGGTGGCCCATGTTACCATGATGGTGGCAACATGCAGACTGTCGTATATTACTACATGATTTTTTCTGCCTTAATAATTGACTAATATCTTTTATAAGTTTTATTGTAAAGATCACAATATTATAGTTAAGAGTTTGTGCACAAACTTTTCTTAGTACTGTGTCACTTAACACTTTTCTGGGGGTAAGTAAGGTATTAGGTTAACCAGAAACTAAAAGATAACTAATTACAATGGTAACCAAATGGGTATTTAAGAATAAGTGATTTGAGTTTTGACCACATCCCCTGAGGAAGATCTAGATGGTCAAAGAGCCATGGTGATATAAGGTGGTTGAAATTCCAGCAACAGATGCTAAGACTGTATCGATATTGCACTTTGTATAGTTGCAGTTTGTATAGCCGCACTGGAAAAAAACACTTTAAAATGGCTGTTTATTTGTAAGCCGCACAGCAAATTTTGTTCAAAAGGTTGGATCTTGATGTACCAGAGTAAACCATTTATTAAGTAACTAATTTTGGAACTTCAAAATGTATTTTGTAGGGAAGTGGTAATCAATCTATAGAAGGAATGAGAGTGCAAAGAAGTTTGTTCTTGGTTTGAAGTTGTAGTTTAATGGGGACATAGCCTGTCTCCTTTAGTTCTCCATACACCACTCCAATAGTTAATTACAGTATGTGGTTAGCTGCTCATGCCAAAAAACAGTGGGCAATCAATAATTCAGACTTATGTCTGAGTGTTAAGAAAAGCAGATGCAGACAGTGTAGGCAAAAAGTTATATACAAGAAAACGTGTGAGCCAAGAGCAGAGAAAACTTGCTGCTGTAATAATTGAGTATCTTAGTTGGAGCAATTTATCCAAATGTACCAATTTTCCACCGCCTTCCTGAAACAGCCAAGTATGATTATGTTACCTGTTTAAGAGCTGAATTGAAGAATTGAATTAAACACTAAGAAAGGGTGAAGCTAAATATAAAAGCATTAGGTCATTATATATGAGACAGAAATGTTATTGCTAGAAGATAACTTGTGTTCTTTAACTCTCTATGTTAGGACCAACTGAGCAGTCAGAAAGAGACTACATTTCAAGATTGATTGAGCAATTGAAAAGAGATCGGGTAGCTTAGTGCAGAATGAATGCTGCTACCATGAGTCAAGATGCAGCCTTAACAGTACCAGGTAATGAATATTAATATTTCAGTCTGGGCTTAACAGAAAACCTGGAAAGAAAGAGAAAAAGAGCAGCAAATCTATTGAATGGTAAGTCCATCATAGTGGATTCAGGCAAAATGGATTTAAAATACATTTTCCTTAAATTAGATAGACTGCCCATTATGGAGTTAAATCTAAGCTATAGCATTGTAATGCTAGAACAGTATTTGACTAAGGTCCAAGTTCGATGCAACCTGAGTGTCACAAAGATGCTGTTGATGGCTTTGAGGAGTTTGAGTTAGCCTCTGAATAAAAATTTGCAAAGGAGAGCTCTGCTAAATTTGTAAACTTAATAGTGAGGAATGACACATTAAAATATGAACGTATAAAAAAGGGATACTACTCTGGACTCTCTATCCCTCCATTCCTCCATCCCTCCATGCCATTCCCTACCTCTCCAATACTAGATTGGAGGCCCTGCTGCTGACCTTAGCTAGTAGGATAGCAACCTTTAAAATGGATGTCCTCATATGATTCCTCTTCCTCTTCAAAGCCCTATTTATCAGGATCCCAGAAAAATTCCTAAAATTAATAATTAAAACTGTTAGAAGATTTGCCTGGAGGAAGGGTAGGCACAGAATATCAACAAGGGTGCTGTCCTTCCCTAGGGAAAAGGGGGCCTAGCCATGCCTGATCTGAAAATATATTACATGGAGGCCATGCTAGTACTGGTGTTAACATGGATTAAACAGAGAGGAGATTCAGGATGGAAAGAGAGAGATATAGTCAGGGCAGATGACAAGAATCCCACTCTTTACCCTTCCTCATGCCACCCTCACCCCTGACCTCTGGAAAAAAGTGGTAAACCCATGGACCCGGCATAAGTTAAAAATTATAGTAAAGGCTTGTACACTCACACACATGCCAAATGAAGTATGACCTCTGTCCTCTACTATTGGAGACCCCAAATCCTTATTGGAAAACACAGACCCAGGATTTCACTGGTGGACCCAGCTGACACTGGCCCAATATCACCCTTTGATAGGAAACCAGTTAATAGTGCCATTTGGTGACCTCCAAACAAAGTATGGACTCCCATGATCTGACTTCCATAGGTACCTCCAAGTTAGGCATTATCTGCTAACTAGCCAACTAATTTTGTAAATAGACAGAGACCTGACCCCTTTAGAAAACTTTTTTTTACTGGTTGGCCATGCTCAAAGGCACCAGAGGCTCTGTCTCAACAGCCTATAAAACACTTTTGGGGCCATACTATCAAGTGATAGATACCCTTAGGCTCAGGTGGGAAACAGATGCATGAATCTCGATTTCAGTGGAAACATGGAGGAAGACCTGGGAGCAGGGGTGGAGAGTGATGGCTTCCCCAGGCTGGTGTGAATTTAAGTAGAAATGCATGACCCAATTTTCCATACCCCCTACCATCACTAGGCACTTAGCAGTGGGGAACTCTACTTTGTATTGGAGGGGATGCTGCCAGGTGGGGTCTCATTATTATATATTCTGGGACTGCCAGAAAATAGAGGCCTTTTGGTCCAGGTCCAAGTTGAACTCTTTGCACTCTTGGAAACTTCAGTTCCATTAGACTTTAAACACCTGGTATTGAGCCTTGAGGTCCCAGAGGTGGGTAGCTCTTGGCAGCAAGGATTACTAAGAATTATGTGTCTGACAGCATAAAAGGAGATTACTGCTGACTGGTTGGGGTCCACTCTGACCTCCTACAAAGCCTAAACTCAGACTGATAGAGGACAAACACAATGCCTTGTGGGCTAGATGGACAATTAGACAGGCCCGGGGGTGGGGGGAGACTGTAGGGAATAAACTACTCAAGGAATGATGTTACCATACTAGGTTCCTAGATAGGTGAACAGTGACACTAATGGACCCCCAGTTAAATATACCTATAACAAGATACATGGATATCTGGAAACCTGTAGTAACCAGTGTTAAGTTGAGATATTTTTCTTCTGTAAGTTAATTGTTCAAACTCAACGCCATAGTTGACTGAGAAGTTATTGTTAATGAAATGGCATTTAGACTATCTAGACAATGAGCTGAAACCTACTGTAAGTCAGTACAAAGGAAGAATTTTTAGAAACAACATAGTAAAAATGTACTGTAATATTTTCAATTGTCATTTTCTTGCCTAAGGTTACAATTAATGTATTGTACAGATGAAGAAACAGAATTTATGATTTTGTGATTTTTGATAACTGAGTTTAAACAAAAAGAGATAATAGAACTAAAAACAGAGTTGGATAAACATAAAACAGACAAGAGAATTTAATAGCTAAAATAGAAAACTATGAGATGAAACAGACTATGAGAAAGGAAACTTTTTAAATGGCCCCATAATGATAATGTGAGATCTTCAAGTCGAGGAAGATCAGAATCTTATAAAAGAGGAGGCAGAAATACAAATCATAAAAATTGACCAAAGCCTACTGTAACTATAAATGTAGAGTCATCAAGTGAAAATGAAGAAGTAGAAGAAAGTATGTCAAGTAACTCTTTATTAGACGAAAAGGAGAGAGATCAGGGAATCAAAAAAGCAAGTGTTTGTCAATGCCGAGATAGTTTGCTTGCTGGCATTAACACATTAGGTGGGAGTTGAGCGGATGCAGAATAGGAATAGCATGATACTGAACTGATGCAACCCACCCCACTTCCACCCCACCCTGCAGAGATGGACAGACATTGGGGTGTGCCTTTGGGTCGCCGCCCACCGCGCACATGCCATTTCACCTCACCCTACCCTGCAGACACTGACAAGTGTCGAGGTGTGCCTTGGGGTGTTCGGGCTTTACACTCACCCCACTCCATAAGGAAATATGCTGAAATGGGTGCAGTATAGGAGAATGGGGAGAACTTTGGGGCTGAAGAGTCCAAGGCACACCTCAATGCCTGTCACTGGCTGCACGCGGGAGTGGAAGTGGAATGGCATAAGCATTACTGTCGACAATCCCAAGTCACACCCTTGACACCTGGCAGTCCCTACACTGTGGGGCGATATGGTCAGAAACAATAATGCCCTAGGAGTTTCTTGGTATTTTCACTCTAAGTTTTCAACATGGCTTTTTTGTGACCCCACCTCATGTATAGTGACACTATCAGTTTGTTAGCTGAAAGGTGATTTTGCACAGCAACTGTGACATTTGGCACCACAGGTGCGAAAACACATTTCAGGTAGGATATGAAAAATGACAGCTGTACTGTTCATGAGGAGGTGTAAAAAATGTTAATGTTTGGAGTGAAAATATAAAAAAATTGGTGAAGTCACGAGCATGAGTAGAAACTGCGCAACTCACACCCATAATGCAATTCTTTTGGGGATTTTTTACACCAGATTTTCAACATAGTCATTTTGGGACCTCTGCTCATGAACAGTGGCACTGTGTTTTTTTAATCTGTCCTGAACGCTGATTTCACACAGCAATTGTGCCCATTATGTACCACAGATGCGAAAACATGTTTCAGGCAGGATGTGAAAAATTACAGCTGTAATGTACATAAGGTGGTGAGCAAAAATGGCAATGTTGAAAATCTGGAGTAAATGCAAAAAATTGGTGAAGTTATGAGCGTGCATAGAAACTGTACAATGCACGCTGGTAACACAGTCATTTTTTGGAATTTGTTCTCCAAATTTGCAACATAGGCTTGTTTTCCTTATGAACACTGTCACTGTGATTTTCTTAATGTGTCCCAAATGTTGATTTCACAAAGCGACCGTGTCTCTGTGCGCCAGACTTGAGAAAACACATTCTGGGCAGGATGTGAAAAATGACAGCTTTACTGTTCATAAGGAGGTGTGGAAAATGGCAATGTTGAAAGTCTGGAAGGAAAATATTAAAAATTCTCTAAGTTATGAGTGTACATGGGAAGTGCACAATGCACGCTTGTAACACAGTCATTTTTTTGGAATTTTTTCACCAGATTTGCAACATAGGCTTTTTGGGAGCCCACCTTATGAAGAGTGACACTGTCGTTTTGTTAATAGGTCCCGGAAGGTGATTCTGCGCAGTGGCCGCAAAACACCTTTCTGGACCAAATAATAACATGACAGTGACTGAGTTCATGAGGTGTGGTCCCAAGAAACCCATGTTGAAAATTCAGTGCCAAAAGTTGCAAAAAAGGCTGAGATATCCACCTAGGTTGACCCCCATTTATGCCATTATACAGCTTACCATAATTTCTTCAGTTTGTGGTTGTCTTTGAAGAGTGCAGAGGTGTTCCCATTCCAGCCAAGATCATTGTGCAGACTCCAGAGGTAAGTATGGAGTCAGGGGTGTGAGAGGTGGGGGTGCACAGAGGGTGGGTGTGGGTTGGGGAGGGAACCAGACAGCAAGGGACCATTTTGTTTGTTTAGTTTATAAAAAAAAAAAAAAAGAACACCATGGACCATTTTCTTTTTTTACAGGTGTAAGGAACACTTTGGGAGTAATGTTAGCCACACTGGGGTGGGCTCCCAGTGTGGAACACAATGGGGACAAGGCACTGAAGCTGACAGGGATTGGGCCTCCCGTTGGTATCATGTCTGTGTTTTTGGGGGGGATGATGCCGAGGGGGATTGGGTACCCCCCTCGGCAGACCAAAACAGCAAAGGGACACATATGCTGATGGGGATTGGGCTCCCCCATTGGCAAACAAACTGGGGAAGGGACATGCCAACAGGGGGGCTGGACATCCTATCATCAGCTTTTGCAGGACTGTGAGAAGCAGATGGCGACAGCCACTGCCATGTTTACTGAAATGTTAAACCAGGCAAGTCAGCCCTGCAATGAGGGGGCACTCCCTCATTGCAGTGGCAAAATTGTTTCAAGTTGGTGGCACACTACTGAGCAGGTGTCATAGTGTGCTCATTCATTGGTGCCACAGAGACAAGCCCCAAAAAGCAGTGGCTGCACTGGCCACAACACGACAGCACCTCCACAACCTGCTACTCCAGCAAGCTGTCACGACATGTTTCTTGCACATGCACACAACCAAACATAAAAAAGGAAAAGGAAATGGAGCACAAGAAAGAGAAAAGAGGCAAAAAATGCAGCAGGAGGTCAACTTTGGAGGTCAGAAAGGAAGAAACAGACAACTCAGCTGTTAATATTTCATCAAAGAATAAACACCTTTGTAGCTGAAAATGTTAAATAAAGGTTTATCATTTGTACCAACATCAAAAGTTAATAACTTTGATGTTCCACTTGACCTTTTGCATTTTATTTTTAGGAAAATATAGCTTGAGAATTTTTTAACACAAAATGACATGGAAGTCCATACTAAAGATTCTATTTTGAGTAGCCAACAGGACCCTTTATTGAATAGTCAGGATGCAGAGAATCCTGAAGCACTTTTTATACTGTCTGTGGGAGGTAAGGGATCCCAGAATGGTGAACCAGGAATGGAACAAAAATAGGAACTGGAACCAATTGGAGGACCCAGACTTGCAAATGAAGATTTATGGGCACAAAGAAAGAGGAAGATCTGTCCACCATCTATAGTACATTCTGTCCCAATGTGTGGAATACGCAGATAACATTTGAAAGGTATGTAACAATTGGAATAAATGGTCTTATGTGTAATAACACTAGCACTCATGTTAAAAAATGCAATCTGGTTAAACCCACAGATAAAGGAAGGAATATTGTGCTAATGAATCAGGAGGTGTATGTAAATATGTTAGAGACTGTAATGAAAAATGAAGAAAACTATAAACAATTATCAGGTAATCCAATACAGGTATTTCAATCTGAACTTTTTGAACTTTTGCAAAGTGATGTGCAAGGGTGTTATATTACTGAACAGAAATTTAAATTCCTTTGGACACCACAGCCTTTACTCACAGTCTTCTTTGCATTACCCAATATACATAAACATTTGGTATGCCCACCATGTCCAACAATAGTCTCTGGGGTAGATTCTCTAACAGACAATTTGTCCAAGTGTGCTGATCGGTTTTTTTTCCAGGAGGAAGTGACAAAATGGAGATTCCACCCTAAATAAGAACACTGAATAATTTTTATTGGGAGGAAGATTTTTACTAACTGTTGATTGATGTAGAGGCATTGTGCTCCTCTACTGACCATGAGAAAGGCCTCACTGCTAAAAAGTACTTTCTAGAGAGAAGTAGTGAGGATTCGACAATATTTTTTTTTGATTGAAGCAATTAACTTCATACTTAATGTTTTTGAGTTTGTAGGTGATCATTATTTACAGGTTCGGGATACATCGATGTGGACAAGTATGGTAGCATTCTATGTGAAACTATTTTTAGAACTGTGGCAGCTGGAAACTGTGCAGAACCTGACTTTCCACTCGCAGACAGTGTCATTGTATGGTGCTGCATTAATGACAACATTGTCTGCATGTGGAGGGGTTTCCAACAGGGGTTAGTAGAATTTCCAGAAAGCCTCAGTAACAGTGCTATGGTCCTCAGATTTACTTATACAGTAGAGAAAGAGAAAATAGATTTTCTAGATGTCACTTTGAGAGGCAAAACTGGGGAAGTTGTATTGGCCAGGGGTTATGGAAAACCCACTGCCCCTAACTCTATCCTTTTTGCTACAAGTGCCCACCCAAAAAAGCTGAAGGATTCCATTCCCTACTCACAGTTTTTCCATGTTAGGAGAACTATAGTAAGGAAAAAGCATTTAGAGATCAGGCAGATGAGATGTCAAGGAGATTTTTAAACAGCTGATATAGTCCAAAAGTGACACATGAGGCTCAACAAAAAGTAATTGCACTAGATTGAGGCAGTTTGTTGGGTGATAGTAGTAAGAATGAACAACTGGAAAGTGGGTCAGTGATGTTTTCAGTGGAGTTTAGTTCTTTAGCAGGTTGGTTGTGTCCATAATTTATAAAATTAAATCAAAATTTATAAAAATTATAGCATATCTTAATGTCTGACCACACTTAACAAAAGGAATTGGGCCCAAGACCAGTGGTTACATTCAAGGGAACAGCTAATTTAAAGGAAACGCTGGTGCAGTCATTTTCAGGCACCAATAGTAGATACGGGGAAGGACTGATTACCCTCCAGGGATTCTACAGCTGTAAGATTCAAAACATCTGTTCATATTTCAAAAAAGGAAGTTCATTTGTCCACCCTATTTCAAAAGCGACAATTTGCGGAACAGATTATTAGATGCAATACTATATCTGCATTGTATGTGCTTGAATGTAGTTGTAAAAATATGTATGTAGCAGAACAGTGAAGCCTTTGAAAAAATAACTTTAAGAGCACATCAGGGACATTACATCAGGATGAAGTAATACACCAATGGGTGATCACTTTTCTCAAGCCCACAATAAAAATCCAAGAGACATCAAGTGCATGGGTATAGAATATGTAAAAGAAAAAGTAATGGTTATGGACTATTTATTTTATTTATTTATTTATTTATTAGGATCTAGGATTAAACACCTTTGAGCTAAGAGCTCTTTTACAAAGGTTTCACATCAACAGGAGGGAAGACAGCATTACAAGGGTTCAAGCAACATAGAGGATAAAACAGGTACAATATTTACAATAATTACAATGGATTATTCAAGCAGGTTAAATTAACAAAAAAAACTATAGAGGGTAAGACACCCATAGGGTTGCATTTACAGTCAGTTATAGGAGAAGATAGTGGCAGGAAGTAGAAGGTTGGAGTCAGTTCGCTGAGGCAGTAGTTAGTGGACAGAAGAAGTAGGTGGTAGGGAAGAGGGAATAAGAGATGATTGGACGAGGGAGTAGGGTAGGAAGTGGAGTTGCTGCAGTCATGGACCTTGTCAAGAGAGACATGAGGGGTTGGTGCATGAGGCAGGTGGCCAAGCAGAGTTTTGAGCCACCAAGTGGAGGTAGAGGGTGGTAGAGATGGCCTGGGCATGCCATGGTAGGAGCAGCGTATAGGTAGGTCAGAGCCCTGAGGCAGAGGGACTAGTGGTAACAGTCACAGGTGCTGGATGCAGAAAGCTGCTGGTGTAGTAGTCTCTTGAAGGGGCCCAGAGTAGGTTGAGTGGAGGTGTCCTGGCTGAGGGCATTAAACCAGAGGGGTGCTCTGTAGGTAAAAGAGCGCTGACCCTGCATCGTTCAAAGATAAGGAACATGGCAGCGATGAGTGCTAACACTTCTTGTCTGTTGTGCGTTGCTGCTGTGTGGCTGAAGTAGGTTTGCTGTGCCATGGGAGAGAATTCCTAGTAGTGCCTTTTTTGCCAGCAGGCAGGTTTGGTAGTGTAACCTCCCATGAAGTTGGAGCCAGCCCATTTGTGCATAGAGATCACAGGTATGAATGAGACACTCAGCTCCTGTGAGCAGCCTGAAGGCCTTGTTCAGTGCTACTGATATTCTGCAGAGGGCGGTGGGACTAGCAGCACCATAGATGACCAAACAGTAGTCTATGACAGAGATGACGGAGCTGTTGATCACTAGTCTAACAGCATCTAAGGTGAGACAGTGCTTGTGCCTGTGGAGGAGACCGATTTTGTAGTTGACAGTCCTAGCCACATTGCTGATGTACTGGTTGTAGGCCAGGCTGCTGTCAAGTGTGACCCGAAGATATTTAAAGTGCTGGGTATGTTCGAGCAGAGTTCCAGATCATGTGCTAACGTTGAGAGTGTATGACTTGTTTTTGCTTCGAGTGCTGCAGAACATCATGGTTTTGGTTTTTTTAATGTTTCGGATAAGTCTGTGGTCCTGGAACCATTTCTCAACAATCCCAAAGCTATGTTGCAGCTTGCACTCAAGATTCTCTGGGTCTGGGCATTTTGAGAAGATTACTGCATCATCTGCATGGAGTAGCATCTGCTGTGGGCAGCAGCATGGTAGATTGTTGAGAAAGATGCTGAAAAGGAGCTGTCCCAATATGGAGCCTTGTGGGACCCCAGATTTTACAGGCAGATAATCGGAGAGGACAATGTTTATTTTCACTCTTTGTGTACGTTATCCTAGGTATCTTTTGAATCAGAGGGTTGATTTTGCAGAGTGGCCAATGGATGTTAATTGGTTTAAGAGGAGGGAGTGGTGGACAGTATCAAATGCCTTTGAGAGGTTAATGAATACTGCCCCTGCTAGGGTTCCTTGGTCCAGGGACCAGTGAAAAACCCAATGAGTTCAAGTAGTGCTGAGGAGGTACTGTGACCTTTATGGAAACCATGCTGCTCTGGGCATTAGATTGAGTATTTGTGAGTTGGAGAGAGCTGTGGAGCAAGCAATGGGGTCCCTTTGGTCCCATTTCTTGGATGCTGGATCCTGGATAAGAAGTGTAATGGAGCCCACCAAGTGATCTCCAGCACCTTGTTTGGGGTAGGAACTGAAGGGGATCCCATCCAGTAAAATTCTTGCCCATGGGTGAGTGCAACCTGAGAGCCAGTGATTTATCTGTGGCTGGGCCTTTTATGGCAGAAGGGGTCTGGTGCGTGGTTCAGAAGTGGCAGCCTGGATCTTTGGGGGTTTAGTGGTGGCCTATCCCCTTTCCCCAAACTGAGGGCTGTTACAATGTTTGAGCTCTTGAGGTGGCTATTTGGGACCCCAGGCAGAGTGGTAGACTCCTTGGGAGCTCCATCTGGCACTTCAAAAAGCTCCAGGGTGAAGGCAATCCTGAACTGGAATTGCTGCATGAGCAGAAAGTGCCTCAGGTCTTTGGGATCACCAGGGATATATGAGACTCCCTGGGATGCTCGGAGCAGTGATGTGGCATCAGTGATTGGGTGGCAGGGGGGATTTAGTGGTACTGTTCATGCTGGAAGTAACACCACCATTGAAAGAAAAGTGCTCCTGGTTTTAAAATAATCCTAGCTTTAAGAAGGCAGACAAGAAATGTGATGGGGACAGTAGAAATGTCTCATGCTGCCTCAGTTCGCTACCTCTGATTGAGTATTTAAGTGACCAAGAAAGAAATTAAGTAACTCTCTGGTGGATGGAAAGTTGTAAAGTGCAAGTAATATGTAAAGGAAATGCTACTAAGAACCAGTATGGTATCATGTCATAATAGCTAAACCACAATAGCGAAGCAATAATAGCAAAAAAATAATAGCGACTCACATATTAGCGATCAACACATAATGGCGAATGACACATAATAGCGACCTATAGTTACATGGACCAGAATATGCCGCTCTCTCCACCATCAATGGGTGGCTTGGTGTTAGAATATTTAAAATAGGGGGTATGGGGCACAGCCCCCCATGGTGGATGTGGGGGGCATTGCCCCCTGCATATGCTATAATGGATAACAGCAGGTTGTATTAGGAGGAATAACGCTTGGTGGGGGTGAGGATGGAGCAGCTTTTGTCCACTGCAGAGAACCCCACCGGGGATTTGACATAATGGCTGCAGGTTATTGTTAGGGAGTACAACATCTGCAGTCTGTTTAACTACTTAAAAATAAAAATAAATAAATAAATGAACTTAAGAGGCATGGCATATAACTTTAAATTGCAGGTCTAGCTTCCCACACATGGTGTTTTATTATTGGGCTAGCCACGCAAGCCTTTATTTTAGGTGGCTTACTCCAGAATCCCCAGATATGTCATATCCCTATAGCCCGATTTGGCTGGATATTGAACGTTCCCTGATAAAAGCCAATGGGCTATCTCCAAGGGCGCTTTGGCATACCACATTGAAATCTTTGTCCCCTTCACTCAAACATACCCCCCCCGGCAGTGTCGGTGAGAGTGCAGTCACAGTTATGTGCTTTCTTGAAATATGAGCATACAGTGGACCCTGCCCAACCGTGGTGGGGAAATCCCAACCTCACCATAGAGGGCAAGCTACTCCAGCTGAGGTGGATCCCCCAACTGGGAGATCGTCCGCTTAGTTTTTTTATTCGAGAGGATCACTCGTGGTTAAATTCCTCCGAGATCATTCATAAAGCCCAAATCCTGAATTTTGTGGTTTTCAAAATATTCCAGTTAAGGCATTTATTGGTGAAATCCCTCGGCACGGTCCCCCCAGCTTCTCAAAACCATCCATGCTGGACCGAACTGATTTCGGCGGCTGTCCGCCCTCATGCGGTGTCCAAGATGTATGGGATACTACAAAATTGGAAATGGTCAGACTGTTATGGACTGACTCAAATCTGGGCTGCACATTTCCCTCATCGGATCATTAATTGGCCCTCTTTATGGGCGGACTGTCACAAGCACATTAGATATGACAAGCTCTGGCTTATGCAGTTTAAAATTCTGCATAATTATTACTACTCCCCTTGCAAACTGGCTAAGTTGAGGCTCCTGTCATCTAGTATGTGCGTTCGTTGCTACCAAGATGAGGGGAATCTCCTACATATATTTTGGGGGTGCACTAAGGTGATTCCCTTGTGGCAAGAGATAAGATCGAAGGTAGATCCGTTACTGGGATTAAATGACCTTTTTACTCCCGAAATTTGCATCTTGGGAGATTTCTCCTCTATCACAATAAACATTAGGAAATTCCATATGGCTTTGATCGCCATGCCAGTGAAAAATCTGTTACTGCGTCATTGGAAGGATACGGCTGGCATTGCTTATAGTGAATGGTTGCAAGAGTTGTTGGCAAATCTGCGCCTAGAGAATATGATAGCTAACCTGCACAATCAGTCTCAAAAATTCCAGAAGATATGGGGCCCCATGCTGACGTTGTATTCCTTGCAGGTTTAATAGGGATTTTCCCCTACTGCTGGACCTCTGGAGGTCGGCTGCTGTGAAGGAAAGGGAGGGGAGAGGGGAGGGTGGAAGGGGGGAAGGGAAGAGTTGATCTAATCTCTGTATTTTGGTACTGTCTTATTCACTTCTGTGTTTATTGGATCTTCTCTTCGGTACTGTATTAAACTGAATAAAGTTTGAATTGCAAAAAAAAAATAAAAAATTGCAGGTCTGATGGTATTAGTAACTATTATGGGCTATGCGCTGTTATTGGCATTCATTATATTGTCATTCGCTATTCTGCATTCACTATTCTGACATTCACTGTACTACATTCACTGTTTTGACATGGAACCTCAAAGCATACTCATGTGTGGCCTTTTCAGCCCACAGTTTAAAATGCTGCTATCAGGAACATAGCCTTGTCAGCTCAAGGGGAATTTCTGCATGAAAGAAAGTCAATCTGTTGGAAAAAGAGATTGCTGCAGACTTAATTCAGGTCCTGTGACTGTGAAGTTGATCCCACCATTGTTCTGTACCCCACATTCCATGGAGTAGATTATTAATTTGATCTGTTGCATTGAGTTAGTGTTTGCACTTTTGATCCCAGAGTGGACATTTGATTGTATTAATAAAAACTGTCTCATGCTCTTACCTATTAGCGAACATTGACCCCTGCAGCATCCCAACCAAAGTGAAGCAAAGTGCCTGCTCCTCCTGCATGTGAATCCATCTCACAACATCAAAGAATCAGGTAATAAGCATATTTATTTTCTGGACTGTTTCCTGGCTGTACAGCTACCGTCTCCCACCAAGTTACCATCTAATTGACTGTATGTATTTCTTTATCTTTCAGAGGCCCTGTTTACGTTTGTAACCTAAATTAGCATAAAAAGGAAAAATCAAAAATGTCTCATTCAAGACTGACATCTGTGAAGTACACTTCGGAAGAGACAGTCAAATACACAGTACACTCCTGCAAGATTCAGAGACAAAAGGAGGAGAAAGGAAAAAAACCGAGAAGCTAATCTGGAAGAGTTGTTTGAAGCTCCTGTAAAAATGAAGTTAAAACTACCTTATCTTGGACTCTAATATAGAACAGAAACATAGAAGTTGTTGGCAGATAAGAACTACTTGGCCCACCTAATCTCCTTTAAATTCCTTTCCTATAGTGCCACTGGAGACCCTTCTTAGACTCCAACTTCCAGCCCCCCTGTTGCTTCTAAGATTCCCTTGAGTCTATCCAGGCATTCTTAAATCCTGTGACCATTCTAGCCCCCACAACTTCTGTTGGGAATCTGTTCCAAGCATCCACCACCCTCTCCGTGAAGAAGTATTTCCTCACATTTCCACTTGCCCCCCCAGCTTCATATTGTGATCTCATGTCCTTTAGCATCTTTTTGTTTGGTAAATGCTCACTTCCTGAACATTGTTTACTTCTATGAGATATTTGAATGTCCTCCCCACTTTCCTTCCTGTCTTCTAGGGAGTACATATTCTAGGTAGTACATATTTAAATCCTTAAGCCTTTCTTCCTAGGGCTTCTGATGCAGGCTCTGCAGAATTTTGGTTGCCCTCCTTTGCACCGCCTCCACCCTATCTATGTCTTTGCGGAGATGGGACTTCCAGAGCTGTACACAGTGTGACGCTTGGCCAGCTGGTGATGATTGTTGTTTGATATTTGTAATATAAAAATGTAGTATGTGATTTTCTCCATAAGGCAGTTGTGCCATGGGTCAGGTTTTAATTGAAATAATAGGATATATTATCCTAAAACCAGGAGGAAATTAAAAATAGAGCCTTAATTAAGGGTCTCCTGTTTATCTGACTTAATTGGGACTGACACAGCTGCCAGGATATAGGGTTCGTAAACTTTTATGATGTTTTAGAGGAAAAAACATTGTTATATCACTATGGTGCTAGAAGTCATAAAATCCTTTTAAATGCCTGGGAATAGGGACTGTTTGAGATCAAAGAGGGGATGTTAATTAAGGAGTCATATTGGGAAATGAGTTTTTGCCGATGTCACAGTATTTAAAATATCTCCTGAAAGGAAGATGATTGTTTGTATAATTTTTATATTCTAAAAGAGGCACTAGATGACCTCATGGCAGGGGTGGAGAGAGACACAGTTTTAACCTAGGACTGTATCTGCTGTTAGGGACATTTCTTTGTGGGCTCTTAAGAAACAAGAACTAACTTAAGCACTGTAAGAAGGTAATACATTAGATAGAAAAAGTCTAATTGTATTGTGGTAGGAGTTTATGTTTGTACTTTTCCTTGTTTTCTTTTAAGTGATTGTGTGCTTTGTGATATAGTGTTCTGTGTTTACATTTTACATGTTTTTATCCATTTTTAAGTAAACATTTCATTTAAAAAGACTGCCTGGGTGTGTCTTCGAAGTTCCTTTTTTGCATGTGATATATAGACGGTTACATCTGACAACTGTTCATAAGCTTGATGGTGTTACCAGACTGGGAAAAGGTAAGAATATACTTAAGGTCTTTTATAGAGTTTTAAGGGTTTATTTTGGATACCTGGTTAGGTGCCATTAGGCGAAAGATATCTGGCATCCCCCAAAGAATAGATTACCTGAGCCTGTACATTTGGGTATGCTAGCACAAGGTTCACAGTTTGAATTCCCCCAGAACTTGAGACCAAAGGTGATTCAGACCCACAAGCAGACTGGAGGGTTACCCTGTTCTGTTACCTGTTCACAATACTGCACTCGGAGGTTGGCACTGTGGAAGCAGAGGGCCTGACCTGCTGAGTGTGTTTGTGACAGATTGGTTGGCAGCAGTGCAGATACATTTGGTAAAACAAGCTTTGATTGTTCAGTGTGTCAGCTTGATACTGTACAGCTCACTTGCAAAAAAAGGCAGTGATTTATTTTTAAAAAGGAAACAGAACTATATCATTTTGCTTACAGTCGAGTTCCTACCTGTTTTATTTTATTTTTTTAAAGTGCAAGTTAGAGTAGCTGTAGTTAGGGAAGAAGATGGCTTCCAACTACAGCAGGCACACTGTAGACTACTTGAGGCAGTTGTGCAGGGACAGAGAAGTCCTGTATGAGGTGAGAGCCACCAAGCAGAACCTTGTGAATGCCCTGATGGCAGCAGATACCCAGAGCATCGAGTCCTAGACTGTGACTGCAAAGGACCAAGCCTTGAGTATGGAAGGGTTAGCGACCAGTGCAGTGTCCAGATCTGGTGAGGATGACAGCAGGGCCAGTGTCAGTGAAGGGCCACAGCAGCAGGGGAAGGTCACCAGCATTCTGGAGCCAGAAGCAATCAAGCTACAGATTGAGTTGTGCAGAATGGAGCAGGCATTCCAGAGAGGAGAGAAGCAAGAACAGTGAGCTGCAGAGGAGAAGAGGGAGTGTGAACAGCGAGAGGCAGACCATGAGAAGTGTGATTGCCAGGGGTGACATGAACTGGAAAAGCTATGACTCCAACCACCAGCACCAGAGCAGGTAAGTGGCTTGGGTTTAACTGAAACTACAAGACTGAGTTACAAATTGAATTCCAAATTGATAGCTGAATTTAAAGAGGGGGAGGTTATGGATGCCTTTTTAAATTCCTTTGAAAAAGTTTGTATTCAGACTAAAATTCCTAGAGGGTCCTGGAGCTTCCAGCTATCCCTGCTACTTACGGGAAAGCTCTGGATGCATAGGGTCAAATGGACAATGAGGACAGTAATGATTACAGAAAACTTAAAGCTGCATTTTAAAAAAAGTCTGATTTAACTGCTGAGGCATACAGAGCTAAATTTCTTAAGCTCTGGAGAAGCCCTGATATGAGCTATGAGGAGCTAGTCATGAAACAACGTCTGTTTTTAAAACTTTGGTGGGAAGGAATTGAAGCAAACTCTGCAGATAAAATTGAAAATGCTATTTTGTTAGAACAGTTTTTTTGGGCATGCCCAGCAGAGATGAAATCCTGGCTGGAGGACAGAGATCCCAAAATAGTGCAAGAGGCTGCTAAACTCTTGGACCACTATGCCAAGAGCAGACCTGCTCTGAGAATGAATGGGGCGGGTGTGGCAGTGCAGAAAGGGAAAAGCATGCCTTCAGGTCAGCTAAAACCCTCACTGTCTCCACCAAAACAGTTAGCCCCAGGTTTCAAAGAAAAGATTTCTCTGAAAAAAGAAATGAATGTTGGGTTTATAAAGAAACTGGGCACATTGCCAGACAGTGTCCCAAAAGGATGAGCAATACACAGAATGGTGCTAGGAAAGAAGTGGGTTGTTTATGTGTGCCTGAAAGCATGCCTGTGAACATGAGGGAACACATGTACCCAATCACAGTGAATGGTGTACAGACACAAGGGTTAAGGGACACAGGGGCATCCCTAACATTGGTAAAAGGGGATCTGATAGAACCTGGTCAACTTATACCCAATTGATTCGTACATGTGCAAGGGTTCACTGGTGAGGAGACCAGATTGCCACTTGCTTGTGTTCTCCTGGACTGGGGTGAAACAGGGGGACCTGTTCAATAGGTGGCTGTAGCCAAAACGTTAGCAGTTGATGTCATCCTTGGCAACAATCTCAAACAGGGGATGGTGTGTGCAGTTACCTGTAGCCAAGCAGCAAAGGAAAATTGTAGCTCCCTGGACCTCACAGAAGCTATTGTGGACACCACTGGGAGGCTGGTTCCCGAGCCTGTGTTTCCTGATAGGGAGACTAATGAAAAGGAGGTAAATATTTCCCCAGCAGTTAACCACATAGCTATGGAGGGTTACTCCGAAGAGGGAGGGGTGACCCATGGTGAGAGGGTTGGGGTGACAGTGATCCTGGGTGCCCTGATGCTAGTGCTAGGGACCCTAGTTTAGACAGTGAAGGGGGCCTGTCTCATGCCTTGGGAATGTGTGAGGAGTTTGCAGCTGCTCAGAAAAGTGACAGTAGTCTAGAGAAGCTGAGGGCTTAGGCAGACTCTGACGGAGCACAGGCAGGTGATGGTAAACATAAGGTTTATTGGAAAAATGGACTGATGTATACTCAGGCTGTGCAGACAGAGGGAGGGGTGATAGGCAGGCAGCTTTTTGTTCCCCAAGGGTATCATGAGCAGTTTCTCAAGATTGCACATGATTTTCCCTTGTCTGGTCATCTGGGAATTGCATGCACTACACAGTGGTTGGCCTGGAATTTCTATTGGCCCAACTTCACCCAGCAGGTGAAGGAGTATTGCAGGTCTTGTCACCAGTGCCAAGAAATAGGGAAGACAGGTAAGAAAACCCAATCCACCCTAATTCCATTGCCCATAGTGGAGAAGCCATTCCAGAGGGTGGCAATGGATATTGTGGGGCCTTTAAATACCCCCAGCTCCTCCGGGAAAAGGTTCATCCTGACTTTGGTGGATTATGTCACCCAGTACCCTGAGGCAGTCACCCTATCCTCACTGAGGACAGACAAAGTGGCAGATGCCTTACTTGGGATTTTCTCCCATTTTGGGTTTCTGCAGGAGGTTATCACTGATCTAGGGGGTTCCTTCATGTTAGACCTGATGAACTATTTGTGGGAGAAGTGTGGGGTGGTGCAGAGACGCACGACACCTTATCACCTGCAAGCCAATGGGCTTGTGGAAAGATTTAATGGTACCCTGAAGTCAATGCTCCAAGCATTTGCTGAACAGCATGGGAGGGACTGGGGGAAATACCTTCCCCACCTGTTGTTTGCATACAGGGAGGTGCCCCAAGAGTTGACCGGATTTTCACCCTTCAAGCTCTTATATGGATGCTGGGTACGTGGGCCCCTAGACTTGATCCGGGAGGACTGGGAAGGCAAGCACGCCACCCAGGGAACTCCCATAGTGGATTATGTCCTTAGGTTTAGGGAAAGGCTGAAGGAGCTTATGGGGACTGCCCAGAGCAACCTGGCAGCTGCCCAACAGAAACAAAAAGTGTGGTACGACCACAGAGCCAGAGCTCACTCATACACGGTGGGTCAGGAAGTCATGGTCCTTATTCCGGTCAGGAAAGACAGGCTGCAGGCTGAGTGGGCAGGACTGTACAAAGTGGTTAGGAAGGTAAATGACGTGAACTATATCATAAAGTTACCTGACAGAAGACAGACAGAAAGGATGTGCCATTTCAACATGATGAAGCCATATGCTAATAAGGCTGACATGGTGTTTGCAGTATGTAGTCCTGGGGAGGGGATGGACGAAGGAGACCCCGTTCTGGACTGCTGGAAGAAAGCAAGTGGGAGTTCTCTGTGGAGACAGTTAAATTGTTTCCCCAGCTGGCCCTTGACAAGATCCAGGCAGTAAGGGAGGTTTTAGCAGACTGTGTGCCCCTGTTTAGCGCCAAGCCTGGACTAACCCCTTTAATGATGCAGGATGTGGAGACAGGGACACAGACACCCATACGGCGGACAGTATATCGGGTGTTAGAGGCTGTCCAAAAGGACATTAGGAGGGAGATAAAGGAAATGTTGGATTTAGGGGTAATCCAGAGATCCCACAGCCTCTGGACCTCACCTGTAGTCCTTATCCCAAACCAGATGGCTCTACTCATTTCTGTGAGGACTATCATGGACTGAATGCAGTCACAAAGTCAGACACCCACCCGATGCCCTGGATGGATGAACTCCTGGACAAGTTGGGAGGGGCGACCTACCTTACGACTATTGACCTGACCAAGGGGTGTTGGCAGGTAGAGTTAACGGACAGAGCTAGGAAGAAGTCAGCCTTGATCACTCTGATAGGCTTAGTTGAATTTAAAGTAATGCTTTTCAGAATGAAGGACACCCCGGCCATTTTCCAAAGGTTGGTAAACCCAGTGTTAAATGGTGCTGAGGAGTACGCCATGGAGTACCTAAATGACATTGCCATCTTTAGTGCCAACTGGGAGGAACACCGGTTCCACCTTAGGGAAGTGCTGGGCATGATACAAATGGCCGGGCTCACTGTCAAAGCTGAGAAGTGCCAGGTGGCCATGGGACAAGTGGCATACCTTGGGCATGTTGTAGGCTGGGGACAGCGCTGTCCTAACCAAGTAAAAATAGAAGTGATCAAGGCGTGGCCCAGACCAGAAACACAGAAGCAGGTCAGGAGTTTTCTAGGGACAACAGGGTACTATAGGAAATTTTTACCCAATTACAGTGCCCTTGCTGATCCCCTATCTGACCTGGTAAACAAAAGGATGCCTAAGAAAATTACCTGGGACCAGCATGTGAAAAAGCCTTTACCAGACTGAAGGAGGCACTGTGCAGTGCTACTGTTTTGACAAGTCCTGACTATAGCAGACCCTTTATAGTTCAGACTGATAACTCAGACATGGGTATTGGGACAGTACTGAGTCACACATCCAACCAAGGGAGAGATCACCCTGTAGTGTACCTGATTAAAAAGTTGCTTCCCAGGGAGCAGGCATACTCTACTGTGGAAAAAGAGTGTCCTGCCATAGTGTGGGCCCTAAATAAGTTAAAGCCATACTTATATGGGCAGCATTTTGTGGTACAAACTGACCACAACCCCCTTGTTTGGCTGACACAAATGGGAAAAACTAATGGTAGACTATCAAGATGGAGTCTTGCCTTGCAAGGTTATGGCATGATAGTCTTACATAGGGCTGGAGTGACCAATCAGAACAGCAATGACCTTTCATGTCTTTATGAGGAGTGAACTGATTTGGGAAGCACATCCCATGCAGGGGACAGAGCCCTCATCTTCAGTCTAGGTGGGGAGGATTGTGACACTTGGCCAGCTGCTTATGACTGTTCTTTGATATTTGTAATATAAAAATGTAGTGTGTGATTTTCTCCATAAGGCAGTTGTGCCATGGGTCAGGTTTTAGTGGAAATAACAGGATATATTAACCTGAAACCAGGAGGTAACTAAAAAGACTAGAGAACCTTAATTAAGGGTCTCCTGTTTATCTGACTTAATTGGAGCTGACCCAGCTGCCAGGATATAGGGATCATAAACTTTTATGATGTTTTAGAGGAAAAAACATTGTTATATCACTATGGTGCTTAAAGTCATAAAAATCCTTTGAAATGCCTGGGAATAGGAACTGTTTGAGATAAAAGAGGGGATGTTAATTAAGGAGTCATTTTGGGAAATTATTTTTTGCTGATGTCACAGTATTTAAAATATCTGCTAACAGGAAGATAATTGTTTGTATAATGTTTATATTCTAAAAGGAGGAGCTAGATGACCTCATGGAAGGGGTGGAGAGAGACACAGTTTTAACCTAGTACTGTATCTGATATTAGGGACATTTCTTTGTGGGCTCTTAAGAAACAAGAACTAACTTAAGCACTGTAAGAAGGTAATACATTAGATAGAAAAAATCTAATTGTATTGTGGTAGGAGTTTATGTTTGTACTTTTCCTTGTTTTCTTTTAAGTGATTGTATGCTTTGTGATATAGTGTTCTGTGTTTACATTTTACATATTTTTATCCATTTTTAAGTAAACCTTTCACTTACAAAGACTGCCTGGGTGTGTCTTCAAAGTTCCTTTTTTGCATGTGATGTAAAGATGGTTACATTTGACAACTGTTCATAAGCTTGATGGTATTACCAGACTGGGAAAAGGTAAGAATATACTTAAGGTCTTTTATAGAGTTTTAAGGGTTTATTTTGGATACCTGGTTAGGTGCCCTTAGGCAAAAGATATCTGGCATCCCTCTGAAGAGCAGATTATCTGAGCCTGTACATTTGGGTATGCTAGCATAAGGTTCACAGTTTGAATCCCCCCAGAACTTGAGACCAAAGGTGATTCGGACCCACAAGCAGACAGGAGGATTACCCTGTTCTGTTACTTGTTCACAATACTGCGCTCAGAGGTTGGCACTGTGGGAGCAGAGGGCCTGACCTGCTGAGTGGGTTTTGTGACACACAGTACTCAAGGTGGGGTCTCACCAGCGATTTATACAGGGGTATTATTACCTCCCTCTTAATGCTGGTAATACAACTGTTCAGAATGTACCTGTTATCTGTGTAACATGTGGGACTACCTTATGTTAGTACTGCATATGACTTTTGCCACCTTTAATAATTAATTTAAATCTTTTCTAAATTTTATTGCATAAGCTTCCGAGGAAGGATTTGGCTTTCTTTTGTTACACTTATGTTGCTCCAATAAAAGGTATCAAACCATTTGTTTCTGGATATGTTCTACATGTTATTGTAAAGAAAGCAATATTATAGTTAAGAACTACTGCACAAACTGTTTTTTTAACACTGTGTCACTTACCTTTTGGGGGGTGAGTAAGGTAATGGGCAACCAGAACGTAAAAGATAATTACCATGGTAACCCAAGGGGTATTTAAAAAAGAGTGATTTTATTGGCCACACCTCCTGAGGAAAACCTAGATGGTTTAAGCATTATGGTGAGGGAAGGTGGTTTGAATTCCTGCAACAGATGTTAATATCCATTTTGCACTTTGTGTAGTTGCACTTTGTATAGCTGCACTGTGAAAAAAATACTTTAAAATGGCTGGTCATTTGCTTTTGTAAGCCACGCAGCAATTTTTATCCAAAAGGCTAGATCCTGAGGCACCAGAATAAACTATCCATTAACTAGCTACTTTTGGAAGTTCAAAGTGCATTTTATATGGAAATGATAAACCATCTAAATAAGGACTGAGAGTTCTGGAAAGTGTGTTTTGGTGTGAGATTCTATAAATGCCTCATGTTGTGTTCATAAGGGGAGTCATAGAACAATTATCTTCAAAATTTAGAGTAAAAATAAAAAAAAGAAATAATAATTATGAAGAAAAGTGTGTAGTACCAGCATTTTCTACAGTGGGCAGTGCTGTGTGATCCTGTGCTGGTGAGCTGAGTTTGGGAGTGAGCTCAGTGACCCAGCTGGATGGGCCGAGGCTGGGGGGATGGCACTGTCATTCAGTACTACCACCCAACCTGGGAAGGGTAGGTACAGGGTTGCCCTTCAGACCAAAATAACATTTAAATGAAGTCAACTCTTCTGTTGGCATACAGACTTGCAGCTCTGCACCCATGGCTGGAAGAGGGCCCTGTGCATTCGCTGACTGATTCTGTCCATCTCTATCTGCAGCCACATGGAAGCGCAGGCACCAGAGGGCTTTGTGCTTCTGCAACCCACAAGAGAGCCCCATGAATTTTTGACATCCATCTCTGTACGGAAGTGCAAGGCCCACAAGGCAGATGGAATCTTGCCTTGGTTCAGGGCCCAGATGGCCACCATGAAAGTAGTGCTGTGATTTGAGTATCATGGATTTCTATCTGCAAATGGAAGTACTGTGTATGTCTTTTGGTGTACATACCACAGATAAAAATCCACAAAGTAGAACATTAGTGCTACTGCATTTGTGTAATCTGGAAATATTTTTTTATTTATTTTAATGTATTCGTAGAGTACCTT
This sequence comes from Neoceratodus forsteri, assembly GCA_016271365.2. Taxonomy (NCBI): domain Eukaryota; kingdom Metazoa; phylum Chordata; order Ceratodontiformes; family Ceratodontidae; genus Neoceratodus; species Neoceratodus forsteri. Next base: position 565,834,434 of record CM057458.1, read on the forward strand.
TAAGCCCAAGTGCTCTTTTGCAAAGGTTCCACATCAAAGCATCTTTACAGACAGAATAAAAACAATTACAGCAATTCCAATGGAATGTAGTCAATACAAACAAAACATGTGATAGGGTGAGTAGGGTATGATTAAGTCAACATTTACTCTACTGTGTGGGGTTTTGGGAACTTCAATGCATGCTGTGTTGTGGGCTGATCGAGAGTCTGTTCTTCTGAGGGAGTCCTCTGTCTTTTGTCTTTGGGTTCCAGCATTTTGGTAGTATCCTGTTACTTGTCTCCTGGGGGGTGAACTGTTACCATTGTAACTCCCTGTAAATTTCCAAAGTTTGGTGTAAGCATACTGTTGGATTTTTGAGATACAGGAATATCTGCCTTTGATTTAATATCCGCTGAATTATTATCACATTTGTTGTTAGTAAACTACTGTACTGCGCTCAAAAATGGAGGATTATAAACTATGTTTGGTAGCACCTGAAATTCTCTCCTGACTAACAAATTTGTTGACCTCTAGTTTTGTGGTGGGTGGTTGGAAGGGAGTGTTTTCAGTAACTCGGTTATTGGTGGTGTGTGGAGTGTTTGGTTAGGTAGCGTTGTTTTGTATTAGTTAGGTTGTATGTGGGTTGTGTCTGTGTTTCATATTGGTATTAGACAAGAGTGAGTAAGATCAGCTGGGCTGAACTGGAGTTAGAAAGTAGTGGTAGCGGTGCTGGTCCCTCGGGATGTGCTGGGGTTTTGGACCTTCGTGGACTGCCTACAATGCATCCCAGCTGTGCGACCACCATCCTTTTTCCAACCTCCATGTGTCAGCTACAATAGCAAGGTGCTGTTGAGAGCTTGGCATTACTAGGGAATGGGGATGTTGATGGTGGCGGGGAGCTGTGGGCCCTGCAGAGGTGAGAGGTATTGGGGTGGTGAGATGCAGGAGATGCCCTGGGTTTAGACAGAGCCTAGGGAGAGGCCAGACATGTTTGGTCTCCATCCCCAGGGTTCCCACCAAACCGTGTGGGCAGGTAGCCAGAGGGGCTGCTGTGCCTGCTACTCCCCTGCAGGTGGTGCTGTGAAATGCCTGATCAATAAGAAACAAGACCGCAATTATGGCAGACTTTATTTTCCTCGGTTGATCTGGCTTGCATCACAGAGACCTGTTTGGGTGATGACGCCATGCTGGTTTTGGAGGCATCTGTCTCCACTGGGTACTCTGTGGTGCACTGCCCATGGTAGGAATGCAGGCGTGGGGGAGTGGCCATTTGTTTTAAATCTGACCTGGGATCCCAGTGGCACTGAGGGTTGAGGCACTGGATGTCTTACTTTGCACCATGCCGGCGACCTGCGTTCGGGAGTGAGCATGGGCCACTGGAGATCGATGAGGGGGAGAAGGATTGAGCATCTGATGGACTGCTCTCTTTCTCTGGGGTTGGGGGTCACCAGCTCTTGGTGTTCCACTGGCTCCTGGTGGTGGCTGGAGAGGCAGTACACTGAAGCTCGAAAGGGGAGGAGTTGGGGCAGATGCCTGGAGGAGTGTATGCGGATGCATGCGCACTTTCTCTGCTGGCATCATTACACGCCCCACCTCCTAGGGGAAGAAAATGGAAAAAGGTGCTGGACATGACACATGATACTGTCCCTCGCAGGTATTTCCCTCAGGAAGACACCTCTCTGGTCGGATCTGTGTTGGGTGGGTTGAGTCACTCCCCACCACCCTGCCACAAAGGGTAAGTCATGGGTATTCAAGGGAGAGGATCTGATCCTCGGGGGTCGGCTCTGGGGGGGACAGTGGATAGGAGTAGGAGAGCTGACCAGCACCACACACACACACAAAAAAAAAATCTGACCTGGGATTCACTGTGCACCCAGTCAGGACAACCAGGTTCTTTGAGTGTGTGGTGGTACATGGGGGGCCTGGTGCAGGATTCAGGATTCTCCTTTTCTACCACCCTCCTGGGATGGAGGGAGAATTCCTGCAGTAGGCTGTGGAGTTTGTTGTTGATGCAGTGTTGGATTCCCCCAGTTGTTTAGTACTTAGGGACTTCAGTGCTTGAGTTGATGTCAAAGTCTTGCAATTTAGTTCTCACCTCCTCCAGTTGATGTCATTACTGGGCCTTTCACAAGTAGTTACTTCTGCAACCCTTCACCGTGGCCACACAGACCTGGTGTTCTCTCTGGTGTTTGAGGTAGTTAACCTCGAGATTGATCAGGTTGTATGGTCTGATCACTGCACGGTGAAGTTGTCAGTCAGGGCGCCCCTGAGAGTCCCTCCCTTTTTGAGATGGTCAGCTATCGCCCGTTAAGGGGATCGTACCCAGAGAGACTATTGGCAGTAGCTGATCTAGCTAGTGTAGATGTTGCATGTGTGGAGGGTATGAGTGAAGCAGTGGCTGCATATAATAGGGTGGTCTCCAGGGTGCTTGATACCCTTGCACTGTCCATGTACAACCCAGATACTCTCACTTGAGAACTCCATGGATAGATGGGGATCTCAAGGCAATGAAAATCAGGAGTCAGAATTTGGAGCATTGTTGGTGGAGGATCCAGTCAGATGTGGACAAGCAGGCCCTCTGTACTCATCATTCTGACTATTAGGGGGCAATCAACCATAAGAAGGAAGAGTTCCTGTCCAGGGAGATTGTTGCTGGGAAGAACTGACCTGCTTATCTTTATAGGACTGTCAATAGACTTCTCCATTCTGTTTATCTACAGCCGAAAAAAAGCCTTTTCAATCACTCTATGTGATGGGTTTGCTCAGTTCTTCTTGGGCAGAGTGTCCACTATCTGACAGGGGATCTGTAAGTGAGCTGCATTGCAACTCACAGTGATCAGCCTGGATGGATATGGGGCACTCCGCATGTCTAGAAGGAGTTTAACCCATTGGAGGTGGCCAAGGTCATTGAGATCATCTTGAAGCTGAAGCACACAAATTGTGAACTGAACCTGGCTCCAACTTGTTTCTTGATGAGATGAATTGGTTCCATTGGCCCGGTGTTTGCCAGGATTATCCAGTGTTCATTGTCAAAGGGGGGCTCTCTGGAAGCCTTGAAAGAGGCTCTGGTGGGGCCCCTCTTCTGAAGAAGTCATCTCTCAACCCTGACATCCTGGAGAATTACCATCCTGTCTCCAAACTTCCCTTTTTGGGTAAAGTTGTTGATAAAATCAAGACACTGCAGCTCGAGGATCACCTCATGTCCTTTGACATCTATGAGCCACTCGAATCAGATTTCAGAGCCAGGCATAGCGATGAAATGGTGATAGTTAGGGTGCACAATGACCTCCTCAGGTCTAGAGATAGAGGATATAGATCAGTTCTTATGCCCCTTGATCTCTCACTCTCTCTTCAGCTTCTGACACTATAGATCACATTGTGCTTCATAATCACCTTAGAGAGTACTGTAGGCTCAAAGGCACTGTCATCAGCTGGTGACACTCATTAGTGCCTTCTTGGCTAGCAGACAGGATTGGTATTTTATTCTGTCATATAGGGGTAGCCAGCTGATCAGTGAGTATAAGGTACAGGTATGGGTGAGCTTATCAGCTCCTAAAATGAATTGACAAGCTTTATTGTAAATCACTTTGATCCTATTTAATAAAGTGTTACTTGCAGCAGCATACATTGGGAGGCCATAGTCAATGAGGGCCATGATAGTGCTAGAGTCAAAAAGGCATCTGGCTCCTAGTGTGAGGTTGTGGTGGTTTCTATACAAGGCACCCACTCTTCTGTTAGCAGTGGCCATGATATTGTCCATGTGCAGGGCAAATGAGAAGATATCATCCAGAAAGATGTTGAGGTATTTAAAAGTTTGTTCTTGTTCTAGACTTTCTTCCTTTTTGTTCAGGATGGCCAGTGTTGGATCTTTTTTCCACTTGTGGGTCTGAAAAGAGTATAGTTTTCATTTTTTATAGTTCAGCACCGACCTGTTGGCAGTGAACCATTATTCCAGGTACCTGAAACTGGTTTGTAGGTCTGCAATGATTTTTACAGTGGCTGGTATTTCTGAAGAGATGACTGCATCATCTGCATATAGGAATACCCTAGTAGACAAGTAGGTCTCAGGTAGATGATTAAGAAACTGTCCAAATAGGAGGGGGCTGAGTATTGAGCCCAGGGGCACCCCAATTGAAACACTCCTTGTGTCTGAGAGAGAGCTATCTATTTTTACTTGCTGAGATCAGTTAGAGAAATAGCTTTGAAACCACATTACCATGTCCACTGGTAGGTCAAGGGAGGAGAGCCTGTCAAGCAGCAGCTTGTGATGGACTAAGTCGAAGGCCTCGGTCAGGTCAATATAAATGGCTCCAACCATGTCTCCACTGTTGAGTGCTTCATGCAGGTAGCTAGTGGGTTCAATAGGAGCAGTGTTGGTACTATGCAGCTTTCTAAACTCATGCTGTTGTGGGCATAGGATGTTGTATTTCTCCAGATGGGCTACCAGTTGGCCCGAGATGATTCTCTACAAGGCGTTAGACAGAGGGACAGGACGGAGACTGGTCTATAGTTTTTGTAGTTAATTGTTTTATTGAACTTTCCAAGTTAAAACAAAACATACAACAGCATCTGAAATAAGGTGCTGGGAACAACATATTGAGACCATGAGTCAATACCAAAGGAAAAGAAAGCCATAATCAACATGGTTAACTGTCACATTATGGTAGAAAGATAAATCATCTCAAATGACATGTAGCATAGTATTGCTGAAAGGAATTGACCTGTTCTGATTAAAGCACTGGTGTGTCTGACAAGAGGATCATGTAACCAAGATAGAAACATTAGAATAACAATAACTTTGATTAACTATGTACAATCACAAAGAAAGGTAACCATAACAGATAAAACAAAGGTATCAGCAAACAGTTGAGAGGGTGAGGCTCCCTAAAAATGCTAACCTAAAAGTAAACCTGGTCTATATGAAAGGAAGACCCTAGAAATACCTTTTACTAGATTAGCTCACACCTGTCTTATGGGGAATGTAATGAAGAAATGGGTTCTAGCATCTGTTGAAGCTTGGTAGGGAATTCTTAGCTAAATGGAAGAGGCGGTCCAGAGTGGTCCCTTGTACTAAGCTCACAAACTGTTCGGGGTAGAAGGGTATGTCTGATGTGCACCATTTGCAGAGCAACAGTTTTAACTTGCATACTGAGTAATGCAAGCCAGTGGTGCTTAAAGGGTCAATATGCGGGGTGGATGAAGCGAGTCTCAGAAGGTACAGTGGCAGGGAGAGGGGAATGGGGTAATCCTGGACCACCAATGCTAGTTAGCCCACTAGTTCCTAGAGAGGTTATACCTTAGGATAGGACCAAAGAATGTGAAGAAGATGTCCCCCAGGAGAGTGATATCTCTAACAGGTATCATCAGGCAGCAGTTTAAGCATGTGCAGAACTGCAGGGGTCCTATATCAAGAATGAAGTATGTTGTCTTGTATGTAGTGGCTGCATGTATCATGGAAGGTCTTAAGACAAAATGATGAGCTGCTGGCTCATTTCTCCTCAGAAAGATGCATTGCCAGTATGCACTCCCATTTTGTTTTGAAAGTGATGAACTGACTGGGTATGTGATCGCTAATGTCTTTATAGATACACCCAGAGAGGCCTTTTTTGTAAGAGAGCCATATTTCAATGGGATGAGGCATTCGAAAGGAGCCCAGGGAGTTTAAAAAGTGCAGCACTGAACTATGGATCTGCAAATATCTCCAAAAGTCAGAGCTGGGTATATCCCAAAGATGCTGCAGATTCTGAAAGGTGGCAATGGTGCATGTATTACTGTCGAGTATGTCACAGATCTGCCATATCCCTTTATTCTTCCAAGAAGCCCAAGAGGGAGGTGTGTGAGCTATTCAAATGGTGGGGTATCCCACAGCAGTGTGTAGCCCAATGGTTTGGCATCAGTACCCAGCCATTTGTGTAACTTAAACCAGTAAGAGACCATTGCTTTGATCATGGGGTGGGAGGTAAAATGTTAGGGGAAGGGACAATAGATCAGGGAGGTAAGTATATTACCACCAAGAAGGTGTCTCTCAATTTTTACCCATTAAGAAGGATGAGGGTAAGGAGCACAGAACCACTGGAGTGTTTGAGACACCTGGATAGCCCAGAAGTAACTCGTAAACCAAGGGAGGTCCCAGCCTCCCTGTGACCAATGGCTCCTAAGTGTAGCCCTGCTAAAGTGAGGTTTGGTGCCCTCTCAAATAGAGTGGCCAATGTATTTGTCCAGAAGGGACAACCATTTCTGTGGCATCTCCATCATGAGGTGTGATAGCACATATAGGATTTTTGGGAAGGAGATCATTTTTGCCCTAGCAACCTTGCCTGGCAGCAAAAGATGCAATGTCTTCCACCTGTCCCACTCTGCTCAAAGTTCAGCTAGCAGTGGAGAGAGATTGGAATCACATTTTAGGAATATCAGACATTACCTACATTCCTGGGTAGGTGATAGACTGAGAAGAGCACCAGAGAACCAGAGACACAAAAGGGGCCAACTGACACTGGTCATTAAGCGGTGGGGGGACTTCAGTTTTGGACCAATTTATTTGGAGTCCAGAAAGCATACAGAACTGGAAAAGAAGGGACGTTAAGGGTTATATCGAGGTAGAGGCTTCCCCTAGGAGGACCAGGAGGTCATCAACATACAGCATCATGGAATACTCCTCATCACTGAGAGAGATACCCTTGATCTGTGCTGACTGCCTGGTTGCCACTGCCAGAGGCTCTATCGCTTGGACAAAAAGCAAGGGTGATAGTGGACACCCTCGACGTGTACCCTTGGTCAAGGAAAAAGGAGGGGAGAGGAGAGAATTGGTAAGAACTCTGGTTGATGGGGCAGAAGTAAGGGTTTTGACCCATAAGCAAAAGTAGGGGTCAAGCCCCAGGTGAGCTAGAACCAAGTGAAGATATTGCCAGCTGACAGAATCAAACAACTTTTTAAAGTCTATAGCCACTGCAGCAGCTGGGGCAGAAGAGAATCTGGCAACATGCATAAGCTCGATCAGAGAACAAAAATGGTCTGAACTCAATTGACCTTTAATAAAGACCACATGGGCTGGGTGAATAAGTTGGGCAAGAGAGTGTCAAACCTAGAGGACAGGACTTTTGCATAGACCTTGCTGTCCTTGTTAATGAGGGAGACTGGTCTATAGCTGGAGGGAAGGGTGGTGTCTTTCCCTTTTTTCAGTAGCATAATGATTATCACTTCTCACGTGGTAGACCGAAGGGTGCCTGAGTGGATCGCTTCCCTGAAGACCTCACAGAGAAGGGGACAGAGTGAAGGGGCCAGGGGCTTATGGAAATCTGCTGAGTGTCCATCCCACTCTGGAAATTTTCCATTGCTGATGGACAGCATGGCCTGGGAGATTTCCTCAGCTGAAAAGGGGGCATCTAAGGTGGTGGCTTGGTATGCTGTAAGCTTGGGGAGTTGCAAGGAGGTTAGCAATCTCTGAATGCCTTGAGGGTCAGGTGGTTTGGAGGAGGAGTACAGAGTAGCATAACATTTCTGCTTGATGTGATTGATAGTCTCGGAAGATGTTTGCACTGTACCTTCTGGGTCTCTAAGGCCAGCAATAAATCTTTCTACCTGCTGATTACAGAGCCAGTAGGCAAGAACCTTACCACCCTTCTCCCCTTACTCCCAATATTTATGTTTAAAGCATAATATTGCAGTTTCAGCTTTCCAATACAGGAAGGTGTTAATCTCCGATCTGAGTTTCAGGATAGCTGAGTGCAATGGCAAGTAAGAATCAAGGCATGGGACAGCCTTATATTCAGCCTCTTTCGCCTTTAAGTTCTGCTCAAGCCTGTGCAGGGCCAATTCTCTTTGCTGTTCAAACAAAGTTTTGCAGCACTCCATGTCAGTCAATAAATGGCAGCAGTCAGAGGATTTAGTGCAAGCAGATTTATTGCTCCAATAGCTCTTCTCCCTTAGTGTCTCAGCCAAACAATCAGGCCTTCAATAGAGGGTGTGTTATCAGAGATCAGGTGCTACATTTTAAACTGGTAACCTTAAAGCGGTACATACAGTTAAGTCATTTTTCACTTGTGGTCATACCTTAAACCAAAAAACTCATTACATATGATTAAAAATGTTATAAAGTCATTTAAGCTGAGACAACTTATACACCCAGTGGTAAAAGATAATGCAAAACATATATCAAAAATCAGATTTAGAAATCTTGGGAAACCATTGCGAGGAAGACACATGGGAGGTCAAAAGGTCAGGAAAAACAAACACAGGATTGGGAGGGGGAAAGGGGGTAGGGGAAATCACAAATGGGATCCAGGTACTGACTTTGAAGTGTACATCTTAGGTCAACTTTAGATTAATCAGTTTAATTTTGGAAACAAAGGTTACATGTTATTACTTAAATTAATTTTGTTTTTAGTATGCGCTCCCATATTCCAAATCATCTATCAAAAAGAAAAAGTCCCCAAAAGAGGAAGTTTTCTAAATCCTGTGAGCTTCATGACCTGAAAGCGAAGAAAAACAAATAGAATTAAAGAATATACTTATTTATGTATGTTTTAAATACATTTTTATAAGCTTTCAATATTAGTTTTATTTTTTTCTGACTTTTACTTAGCATTATTTGGAATAACACTACATTAACATAGAGAAACGAAGACACAGGTGAAAACTAATTTTTTTCACCGAGCGTTATACATAAACAGAAGTAAAACTACCAAGACGTGGACTCTCTCTCTATGGTTCTTTGATGTAGGGAGTAAAATCCGCTTCTTCTTTTTTTTTCCCAATTGTTTAACCAGGTGAGACACGCTAAGCTGAAAGCTTGTTTGCAGGTACAGTCTGGGAGCACAGGGAAGTTAAGTGACTTGCTCAGGGTTACACAGTATGTAAGTGGGAGCAGTGGAATTCAAACCCAGGTCTCCAGATTTGCAGCTCAGAGCCTTAAACCACTGCACTATACTGCCTCCATCTTCATTAAACCCTGTTGGTTGGACTGTGTCCAATGACACTATCCATCTTGTTTTCTTCTGATTTAGTTTATTCAGCCGATCACCCCCTCTCTCCCGAGGTGAAACTGTATCTAAGGCCATAAATTTAAGCTGGGACTGATCTGAATTATGGGATTCAGCAAAATGGCTACCCAGTGGGCTATGATCACTCTGATTAATTATAGCCCTGATGTGTTCTTGTATTCATGTTTCTAAAGGCCTTACCATTCTTCCTACATAATATCTGATACACATGCACCAAATTACGTACACAACAAAGCCAGTTACACAGGAGATAAAGTTTCTCACTTTAACCTTTCTTTGATTGGTGTGATAAATGTAAATGTCTCCTTCCTGGTAATATCTGCACACATTGCAGTGACCACATCTGAAAAAATCCATTAGGTTTTTGGGGTAGCCATGTAGTCATCCTGCATCTGTCAAATCTAAAGTGACTCCTAACTAACATGTCTTTCATGTTTTTGGCTTTTTTCAAGTTATTATTGTTTTTTCCCCAATCTCTTCTTTTAAGTGGCTATCTGTTTTCAATATGTGCCAGTGTTTTTGTATTATATTCCCTGCCTGACCTGATATTCTGTTGTGTTTTGTGGAAATTGTAATGCTCTTGTTTTCCTGGTTTTCTCTCCATTTGGGCCTTAATAGACTTTCCCTGTCAAGCATGTTAACTTTTCTTAGTGCTTTTGTGAGCACATTTTACCCGTAGCCTCTCTTCCTGAATCTGTTCATCATGTCATTTGCTTGTTTTTCAAAATCCTTTACATTTGAACAATTTCTTTTGATTGTTAGCAGTTGTCCATATGCTACGGAGCTGATACATTTCTGGGGGTGGGCACTGGTGGCATGTAGGATGGCACTAGCAGGAGTGGATTTTCTATATCCTACTGTCTCTATCTTCCCTTGGTCCATTGTTATAAGTTTGGCGTCAAGAAATAAAACTCCTTTTTTATCGAAATTACTGGTAAACTGAAAACACGCTGTTGTGTTGTTTAAACAGACCATGAATTCAGTGAACTCTTCCTCAGTGCCATCCCATATATAGAGTTTATCATCAATAAAGTGGTGCCATTTCACTACTTTATTGATGAAAAAGGTTACTCTCTGTATTCCAGATGAAATCATCTTCCCATTTGCCTAATGTTAAATTGGCATAGGAGGGTGCCATTGAGTATTATTATTATTATTATTATTATTAACTCTAATAATCAAAACATGCAACAATAAACAAATGCAGGCTAAAAGCTTTATAAATTGAAAAGAGCCAACCATAGGGAGGAGAGGGGTATGAACCAGTCTGCATCAACAAAGCAAGGTTCCCTAAATCTACCCAGGATTTGTGTAATAGAGCAAGCAGCTAACAAGCCTCAAACCATAAACAGGTACTGCAGGGGAGTGGCAGACTCAAGCCCAGAGGAGTGTTCTGTTGCAGTTTAAGAAAGGGTAAATCACTGCAGTGCTCCTCCCCTAAAGATGGAATTAGGGGTGCTCACCTGCCAGTCGGGGGTACCACAGACAGTTAAAAGGTGAGGCTGGGAAAAGGGACACCAGGCACAACAGGGAGGTACAGAGGATTGAAGAGTGCTACAGTTTGCATTGGCCACCTTTAGAGAGAAAAACTACTATAGCTGCAAAATAGTGGACAATGGAGAGAGGGAAACAAGCACCTGCCCATAAGTGAGTATGGATGCAAAACAAGTGGCCCAGGCATGCTTCCACTCCAGAAGGGAGGAGTAATGGGTGGGCAGGGAGAAGCAAGGACTTTCCCTCTTCCATCGTTATGGTATCTATTAGGGGGAGCTAGAAGCATCAACCTTCTTGTGTGAGGGAGGAAGGAGAGGGAAGTTCTAATTGACAGAGCTGATTGAAAAGGTACTGGGGGGCGCCAAGGTAGTTGGAGACCAGGGAGTGCTAGTTCGGCTGCACTGAGGAGGAAGAATCTAAGCTGATAGAATTGCTTCTATATCACAAAAAACTGACCAAAACAGCCATCAGACAGCTGTCATTCAAGGTTGGAAAAACAGCCAGTCGGGCTGGAAGGATGTGGAGGAGTAACCCTCACCCACTGTCCCGTCTAAGCACAAAAACAAAAAAAAGAGAAAGAGAAACATGTAACATTAGACACTGAGATGATATATGCAGAGCATAAATAAAATGTAAAATAAAATTACAGTACAACAAATACATGTTCATAAAGGAGCTCAGTCATTGCATTGGTAAAGCAGAAGTGTTAAGACCAGCCAAATAAGGGAAACAAGTCACTGCAAGGTTCTGTGTTTTTAAGTAATATTCTGAGATGGACAACTGGCCAGTGAAAAGAAGAACAGAAGGTTCAGGCACATAGTCTGACTACCCACTGAGTTAAGTGAGGGGAAAGTGTACCACTGGTATCAAAAACAAATCGGAGGCCATCAGTCTGTTTATTCAGGGCAAGCATAAAAGTAGGCACTAAGCATGCAACTGAGCACATCCCAGCAAAATTGGAATGCAGGGGTTATGAAACAAGAGTAGGAAACACAGTATTTGCAAAGCTGGATCAGCCAGTTGGGCAACAGAGGGGAGCCAAATGTTCTGTTACTGAAGAATCCAACACTGGTGGTGGGGAATCAGAGATCTCTACTGTAGATCCAGGAACTGAAATGGGGACCAGGGGTTCAGAGTCAGCCTGTATTGCTGCCCAAGATTTGCTGTGCACTTCAGAGGCAATTGGATAAATGTCTGGAGGGAGAGAAGAGGCTTAAGTTTCTCGCTGGGTGGTATCTTTTTGGGGCAGGTCATCTGGATGTGGAGAACACGGGTGGAGAGGTGCATAGTGGTTGGGTACCTGATGAAGGTTGAGTTCTCCGGCGGAGCCATCCAAATCAATGTCTTCCTCTTGGCTATTGCTACAGGAGCAGTGCTGTGAGCTCTGGGTGTCCTTTTTCGGGCACTGTTAGTTCTTTTGCCACTTACAAGATTTCAGAAGCTGGGACCAGGAGTCTTGGCTGGTTACAGGAGCAGGGTATGCAGACTGAGAGTTGGATGACACTGGTATCCATGTGATCTCAGAAGTCGTCGGCTTCTTGCAGGAATTTTTGCTGAGGGATGCACATTTCTCACAGTCAGTATTTACCCAAGAAATCCATTAGAGATTCAGGAGCTGAGAATATCAGGGGCATACCATTATGGAGAACCCACATAGTGGCTGGATATTGGAGACAGAAAACTTTAGGGCCAGCTGATGCATAATTTTCTGAGCCTCCATGTAGGCATGGTGGTGGTCTGAGAGCTCTTTGGAGTAATCTTGAAATATTTGAATATTATGGCCCAGCCACTAAAGATGACCTAATTCTCTGTCTCAGCATAATATTGCTTCTTTTATGGAGAAGCACAGAAATTTCACAAGAAGTGATCAGGGACATTCTCTGGTTCATGGAGAGGGGGCCGGGGACTAATGTGCCCACTCAATTTCAAATCGCTGATCTCATTTGAGCTGAAGAACTGCTGGAAGGACATGTTCAAGGAAATCCACAGTATCATGTAGGACAGCCCCCTCTGGGAATCCCACGAATTGTAGGTTATTCCCATGACTTCAATTTTCTAGGTCATTGACTTTGGTTTAAAGCTAGTGGATGATTCGACTTTGGTCCTGGAGAGAGAGGCTTGTAGCTCCTTGATGACAATCAAGTGGGAGTCGACTTTCCACTCTGTGTGTCATTGGTCAGTGCCAAGTTGAGAAAGTGCTTGGGCTGATTGTAGGGAGGCAGCTTTCATTTTAGCCAGGTCCTGGAGGATTTTAACATACATTTCTTCAATGGAGCTGTGATGAAGAGTTCCTGGACCACCCTCTGACATACTAGCCGTGTACCTCTGGGAAAGCCAACAGAATGGATTGCACTAATATGCCATTAAAAAGGGGAGCCCACAGATAAAAAGCACACTGATGCTGAGTATCAAGCACAGCTAAGCAGAAGAGTCAGATACTGCAGAGCATAGGATATGTTAGATAAATGATGCTGTTGGATTTATTCTTGAGGGGAAAGGAGAAACAGAATCAAGCCACCATCTTGGCTGGTATCAAATCATGCCCCCCGATCGGTCTATAGTTTGCCAGGTTAGAGTGGTCACCAGTTTTGAGGACAGGTGTAACTACTGCAGTTTTCCAATCCCCAGGGAATTGTCAGTACTGCAGAGAAAAGATGAAGATCTTGGAGATGGGGAGAATGAGTTCCTCAAGGGCCAGTGTTAGCAACTTCATACCAATTGTGTCACTGCCAACCCTGGTTTTACCCAATATTGTTTTGATGTACTTTTAGGTGCCATAGATGGAGATTCTTTTGAAGTAGAATTTAGGGTGTCCAGTCTCTGAGGTATGACTGCTAGGTGCTACATATTAGTATTCTTCTCCATTATGAGCCACACCTGGCAGGCTGACTGGGGTGACTGTGCTTTGATCTATGAAAGCTGTATTGAATTTGTTTACTAATTTGGTTGGGTCTGTGATCTCAAACCCATCAACAATTAACACTTTACAGGATTGCTTCTCTCTCTTGCACAGAAACTCAGAATTTTTTTCCCCCAGATGTTTTCCTGTTGTTCCCATTTATGGTTTGCTGGGCCTCTACAATATTCAGATTTGGCCAGCCTGATCAGCCTAGTGCATTTATTGTGAGCTTCTCTGTACTTTTGTAGATGCAGATTTTGCTGAGAACCATTTGTTGTCCCTATCTCTCATAAGGCCAGTGGTTCTGGAGTGATCCATCCTGCTAAACTGCCCCACCATATGATTTTTGGCATGGGCAAACTTGTCACAGGCTGAAGTGAAATCCTCTATTAGAAAGTCAAGGGTTGAGTCTTTGTCGGTGATTACTTCCAGGTAGCTCCGATCTAAATTGTCCAGGTAAGATTTAAAAGCTGTCACCTTGTCTTCACGGAAGATATGGCTGGTGACATATCTGGGAGAAGGTTTGATCTGCTTAGTTGACCATGAGCATTGCAATGGGGAGTGGTCACTAATGGTGTTTTCATTTACAATTTGGGTGAGAAAAAGGCTGGCTATTGTATCCCTGTGTCGGACACTATATTTGGAGGTCCAATTTGATATTAAAGTCGCCAGTAATAATAATTTCCCAATTTTAATTGATTTTTTGGAAGTAACTGGAGAAAGGCTTTAGGCCTTCCTGGTGTTTGTTGGTTATTACATAAGTTGTTATTAGGGTGAGAGTTTTATATCCCTGGCTGAGTAGCAGTTTAACCACCAAGCATTCACAGTCTCTATTTAGCCCATTTAGCCCATTTATGATAAGTCTTGAGCCAATAAAGTCAGATCTTAAGTAAATGAGGCAGCCCCTCCTAGCTTGCCCATCCTGTCCTATCTGGAATGGGTGAAGCCAAGTAAGGTGATGTCAGCATCTGAGATCCTGGGAGTGAGCCAGGTTTCTGTTAGTGATATAATATCTGGTTATACCAGTGCTACCCAGGCTTCAACTACAGAAAATTTAGAGAGAAGGCTTCCAGTATTTAGGGAGACAATGTGTAACAACCCATGTTACTTGGGTGCAGAGTTTGGGCTGCCCGTGTGGCATGGGTTTAGGTGAATATTGCCTGATATTAGGAGTAGGATTAAGGTACGTTTTCTTATGTCTCTTAGGCAGTGTTTGAGGTTCCAGTTTTTTGTCTTGTGGGAATGAGGCTTATATGTGGCACTTGAGTGGGGTGTACTGTCGAAGAAGCAGGGGGATTCCCAAAGGGAAGTTAGATTTGCAGGTCCACTGTTGTTACAGTAGTGTTAGCCTGGGGAACCTGAGGGCTGTCAAGCTGAGTGGCCTTTGGTGGTACACCAGTTATCTGCAGTAATGATTGCATTGATTTTTTTTTTTAATGACCAACATTATGTCATTAAGTGTTGCAAATTGGAAGCTAGGCCTTCAATGGTTCTCATATTGAAAGTAATACCCAAGAAATATGATGCATATTCACTTACACTTTATTGCAGATCTAAAGTTTGAAACACTGGTGTTGTTTTGTAATAGTGTAGAATAATATGTAAAGATGTATAAAATATGTAAAATGTAAGGCACATACCTAGCAGAGCAGTACCAGGGACAGCATTGAATTGCAAAGGAATATTAGACCAGTATAAAGGGTTTGGCAAGCTCAACCCCTGTTTACAATGCATCTTAGTAAAATTTGTTGGGAGGCACCTGATGTGTGACCAAAGAAAAGCATATAGTTAAGGTACCATTGCTCCCCTCCCCCACTCTGCTGCTTTAAAGCCTGCAATGATTTCAAATAACTCCAATAGTCTTACTTGTTATAAATTATTGGAGGGATTCTTACTCTCATCATCCAGATGAATTATGATTAAGCCTGACCACCACAACAAGGTGACCGCCTCCATTAGTCAGGAAAAAGCATCACATTTAATCTTGCCATTCTGAGCTGAGGTCCCCCTGCTTTCTCTCTGTCTTGTGGGGAAACCACTCTCTGGCTTTATTGCATAGAACATTTTTTATTGTTTTCCAGCAATACAGACATACAGAGCTGAGGAGACGGCAGATTAAAATTTCATTGGCAATACAGTGTTACAGTACAGTACTTAACACCCTAGGGAAACAAGGTGGGGAGGGTAAGGAAATAAATATGGGGAGTGGGGGAAACAGATAAGGAAGAGAAAGAGGGACAAGACAAAGGACATAAGGTGACATATCTAGTAGGGATAGCAAAGCTAATTAATACGCGGTTCATGACTAGCACTCTCCTAGAAGCAAGTTAATTATTGTAAAATACAGGAATGTGATTAACTATAGCAGCATTAACTTCGTATCTGACAGGATACCATTCCTACCCACAGATGTTAACTTCATGAAGCATATTACTTAGATGGAATCCTTTAGAGAACTGTGGTGGCCCACCAAAACTCCCTCCTAGTCCTCAAGGGGAGAACTTAAACACCTCAAAAGTATCAGAGCCAACTCTGTGTCTTCACAAGGCCATATGCCCAGCAGAAGTTACCCATGAGGGGGGTACGACCCATCCTACTTGTGTAATATCAAGAGGTATCAGCCAGCACCCTGCTGGAAGTGTTTGAGTTCTGGAGCTTCAAAAAATGGAGGTAGTAGGACCAACATTGATTGAATTTGGACGTTTTGTACTTCTGCAGGTGCGAAATCCTATCTAGTTTGGCTAAAGAGGATAGAGAAACTAACACCTCTGTCACTGCAGGCATCAGAGGTGACCTCCATTTGCATAATAGCACTCTCTTAGTCTGCAGTGAGATCAGTGCAAGCCATCTAATCTCATAGGGGATTATTTGGGGAAGCTCCCTTCGGATACCCGAAATGTAAAAGAGATGACTAAATGGGAGTTTCTTCACCAACACTTTGCATGGAAAATCATGTATGCCTTGCCACAGGGATTTCAGTTGTGGACAAGACCATAGTATATGCAGAATATCCGCATCTAAGCCCTGACACCTCCAACAAGAGTCAGACTCCAGAACCTTGGCCGTATACAGCACAGCAGGTGATTTATACCAAGAATGGGCTATTTTGTTCTGTATTAATCTAGACCTAGCATCCACCAGTCATCTGTGAGTGTCTTTCCAGGATTGTTCCCAGTCTATAGAGGAGATGGATGTCTGGAGCATTTTTTCCCACTTAAGTCTTGCCCTCTCAGAGTATTGGGGAAGGGTATCTCTTAGTTTAGCATAAATGTGCCCTGCTAGACCTATCGGGTGTTGTATCCAGATGTGTAGCTCTGCATTGTGTGTTTGGGGCTTTGAAGGGTGCAATATATATCTGAGTGCTGCCCTAAGCTGAAGGTACTGACAAAAATCTGCACGAGCAATGTTCAAGATCCGCTGAAGGGATTGAAATGTATAAAGGGTCTTAAGATTGGGGTCTAGCAAGTCTTTCAGTACGAAAATACCCTTATCTGCCCAGGATTTCCAATATAGCAATTGGTCATCCACAGTAATCTCTGGATTAAACCATAAAGGGGTGTAAGACAAGGGGAGAGGAGTCTGGTTGAGTCTTTTGTGAACACCCAACTAATTGGACCTGGCAGCCTCAACAGATGGAGACGTTTAAGGGGACTTAGCTCTGTTAGAAGGGCTCGCTTTATGAACTTTATGGGGCATCAGAAGGGATGAGAAATGTACTGGTCAGTAATATCAAGTTCTATATGTACCCATTTAGGGGATAATGGTGTTAAGGGGTGCATTCCTTTAACCATTTGTGCCAAAAGGAATGCCTGCTGGTATCCTTCTACCCATGGAAGGCACCACCCTCCCTTGCTCCAGTGAGCTCTCAATTGGGCACGACTGAAACGAGGCTTGTTGCCCTCCCATAAGCAATCTCCAATAAGCCTATCCAAAGCCAGGTACCATTGTTTGGGGAAGGAAATAGGGATGTGCATTAACAGATAAAAGATCTTGGGTGCAGAGACCATTTTGATTGCAGCAATGTTGCCTGCGAATGTCATTTGCAGAGGTTTCCATCTGTCAAACTCCATTTTCAAGGAGCTAAGAAGGGGTTGAATATTAGCCTGCCAAAGATTATCTAAAGAAGATGTAAGCTTAATACCCAAGTATGTGATCCCCTCAGGTGCCCACATAAGGCCTACAGACTGAGCTATCTCTTGAGAGCATTTTCCATTCAAGGGGAGTACCCCCATCTTGGCCTGATTCAGTTTCAGTCCTGAATATTAGGAAAATAAATCTAACAGTTCCAATAATTGGGGAGCAGATCTTTGCAGATCTACCAAAGGGAGAAGCAAATCATCTGCGTACATAAGGGAGGTGTACTCTATATTATCCACTTTGATACCACTAATGTCTGGATGGCTATGGAGTGCCAGAGCTAAAGGCTCCACTGCCAAAATGAAAAGAAGGGGGGGCAATGGACAGCCTTGTCTAGTTCCCCATTCAAGGGGAATGGGGCCAGATAGTATGGCATTCGTATTCACTCTAGCTGAGGGGGATGTGTAAATAGCTTGAATTCTTGACAGAAATTTTGGGGTAACTCAGAATGATGTCAAGGCCAAATATAAATAGTCCCACTCCACAGAGTCAAAGGCCTTTTCAAAGTCCACTGTGACTGCTGCAGCAGGGGTGGGGAGACATTTTGCTATGTGCATGAGATTCATTATTGTCCTTAAATGATTAGAACTATGTCACCCGGGGATAAACCCCACTTGAGATGGATGTACGAGACCTGGCAGGAGGAGATTTAGCCTAGTTGCTAGAATTTTGGCATAAAGTTTACTATCAATATTAATCAAAGATATCGGCAGATAATTGCTGGGCTTGGTGGGGTCCTTTCCTTTTTTTGGGATGAGTACAATGGTCGCCTCTCTAAGTGTGGGAAGAAGAGTGCCTCTGAGCTCAATATCTTGAAAAACTGCCAGTAACAGTGGAGTGAGAGTAGGTGCTAGGGCCTGGTAAAAATCTGCTGTATAACCATCGTTTCCAGGGGATTTGCCCAGCTTGAGGGACTTAATCGCAGTACTGACCTCCTCCGTGGATATTGGGGACTCAAGCGCCTGAGCTTGCTGATCCATAAGTTTAGGGAGTTGGCAGGGTTGAAGAAAGGGTTGTATCTCCATGTTCAGATGGACTTGAGTGGAGGTGTATAACTTTTTATAGTAGGCAGCCATTGTATCATTTATTGCCTTGGGTGCTGTGGTCAAATTTCCACCAACGGCCGTAAGGCCAGCAATATATGTACTAGCTTGTCATTTACGCAGCTGATATGCAAGTATCTTTCTGGCTTTGTCCCCACCTTCCCAGGAGTGTTGCAGCCATAATATGGCTATTTCAGCCTTTCTATTAAGGAGCTGATTAATCTCAAACCGCAGGTTCAGAACAACTTTGCCTATAGGGGAGTTAGGGGTTGGGGAAGATGTGGTTTTAAAAAGGCTTTCTGCCTCTTTCAGTTTCTGTTCTAGAGATGCCAGATGTAGTTCTCATTCCCTTCTTTTTTGCTGCTGCGAATCCCATTATATTGCCACGCATGGTGGCCTTAAAGGCTTCCCATGTGTTGCCAGCATTCATATCGTCTATCGGGTTATGGGCTAGGAAAAGGGCAGCTTCATTCTGAGCCCATGAGATGAAATCAGGGTCTCTGATTAGTATAGGATCTAACCTCCAGTGACGGGATGGGGGAGGGTTGGTGTCCCATTGCATTAAAGCTGCACTGGGGCATGGTCCGAAATTACCCTAGGAAGAATCGTCACATCTAGAGATTTAGCTGTAACTGCCGAGGATCCCAACCAAAAGTCCAATCTATTGTAGAGGGCATTAGGTTCCAAGTGAAAGGTGTAATCCCTTGTTCTGGGGTGGAAAAGTCTCCAAATATCTAATAGCCCTTGATCTACAACCATTTGGTGGAGAGCATTATTACATTTAGTGTGTGTCTCTTTGCTTCCATCATTCCTGTCGAGTGACGGAACTAGTGAGCGGTTAAAATCTTCTCCAATAAGGAGAGGGCAGGAGGGGGGATGAATTCCAAAATAGCCTGTACCATATCATGAAAAAATTGTGGTGTATCTTCATTTGGGGCATAAAGGTTACAGAGAGTAATGGATCCTGAGGGGGTATCGTAGGTACCTAAAACCCACCTGCCATCAGCACTAGATAGCGATTTAGAGAGTATCTAGGGCAAAGATTTATGAATTAAAATTATTACTCCATGCTTCTTAGTAGTGGCGTGGGATGACACTTGTTGTCCAACCCAGTCCTAAATCAGGTGAGTGTGGTCTTCTCCTGAAAGTTTTGTCTCCTGAAGAAACGCCACCTGGGATGTAAGACGCTTTAGATGGGTTAGGACTTTTTTCTTTTTGACAGGGGAGTTTAAACCCCACACATTCCAAGTGTGTACTAATAGGTCTGTCATGCTAACCTACTCAGGCACCCAATTAAAAGGGATTTGCTGTAGAGCAAGGGGTGTGAAGAGTTAACAGGGAGCCTGTGCTACATATATTCACCAGGGAATGATAGAACCTTAGGGTGTTGAGGGTATAACTCTGAAGGGGTATCTTCCCTCTTTGTCAAAGTTAGAGCATGTGACACACCGTAGGCCTAATGTAGATTCCACACTGAGTTCCTCAATCTAATCAGCTCTGTGCACACAAAACCAAAGAGAACTTACAGAACTTATCCTATAGTAAGATCGGTGAGGGGCTTATCCAGCTGAGAACAGCAGACGGAAAACCCTCTCCTGTGGGGCCTGTGGCAAAAAACAACCAGTTTTAGGCCCAGCCCAGCAGACACTAGGGTAACTATCAGGACTTCCAATGTGTTGTTAGACTGTAGTCACTTTACAGATACCAATAGCTATACCCCAGAACCTAGCCGGGGTTTGTTCCAGAAGGTGTTACTCAGTTAGGGAGGGGGAGGAATGTGTATGCCTGGAAAAGGAATGTTTTCCACTATTCAACTGGCCTCCAGCTCAATAAGAACAGGAGCTGATGCCAACAGATATGCATAGCTAACCAGACAGTAGCGTAATAAACAGCTTCAACAGTCTATGCTCATGAGGTTGTCAGAACTGTAACCCAGGCAATGCAAAATCACGCTCAGAGAGGTAACCACAACCTCCATGAAAAAAAAAAAAAGAGCACCTACAAGATGCAGTCGTGCCTACTGACAACAACATATTAAACATGATCATTTTTATAAATTCTTTATACACTTCTTTAAACGAGCCAACTGGCCCATTCACCTGACAGAGTGCCCCAAGGTGAAGTGTCTATCAAGGGGGGCCTTGGATGATCATTGTGTATAGGAGGGCCCAGCTTGAGATACTAGGGCCCCATCAGGATGACTGTTTATAACAGCAGCTCCGTTACAGCCCCTTAATAAGCTACCCACAAGTGAGCGATGACAACCTCCCTACTGCCCCTAGACACAGAACCTAGGGTACTTATCTGAGAACCATCTCTCGGATGGATGTTCATGTTAACTTAATGTCCTCAGACAATTGCACTGTGGATTCTAGGCCTGGTGTTGCCGCGGAGGCCGCAGGTGTCAGTTCTAAATCTTGCAATGGGAAAGCCGCTTCAACATCCTTGGCCCAAGAGATTTCAGAGCCCACCATGTCTGATCTATTACAATCCTTGGTGGAAAGTTCCATGGCGCTCAGTATGTCCTCCCTCTGAAGTGATTCTAGCAGCTCAAATCTGTATTTTGAAAAGTAGGGACTGGTATACACTATTTCCTGGCCTTCCGTTCTGCTAACATACTGATCAGTACCAGCCTCCTCTCGTCTGCGTCCTTGTGGGTGATCCCTCTTAGAATGCGGAGATTGTGGAGGCCTCTTTTGAACCTTAGGGTTCCTGGCCTCCTGCCCATTTTTGAAAGGCAGGGAAGGATCAGGTCCCGGAGCACCCGGAGAGTCCGGCTTCTGAGGAGGGTTCCTCGGAGCTTGGTCCTTAGAGTGATTTTGACCTTCAGTACAGGTTTCTGAGGGGCCGGAATAGGCCAGATTGCTGAAATATAATCTAGTGTGGCCTCAGGGGTGGTAAATTGGTGTGATACTCCATTTTCTGTGATATTCAATATCGCTGGATACCGGAGCACAAAGGGTATTTGCAATTTGTGTAGTTTATGGCGTATCTCTGTAAAGGCTTTTCTTTTGTTTGCCAGTTCTTTCGAAAAGTCCTGAAAAACCATGATTCGGTGGCCACTCCATTGTAGTGACCCAAGCTCCCTAGCACACCCCTGTATAGCTTTTTTTTTCAGCAAAATTTAGTAGTCTGGCGATAATGGGCCTCGGTTTGTCTCCCACTGGTGGCTTAGGCTGCAATGATCTATGCGCCCTTTCAATTGTTATTCTGGTGGTCTGTGGTAGATCTAGAACTTCAAGGCAGAGCTGTTTGAAGAAAGTGAATGGTTTTGCCTTCCTCACAACCCTCAGGGAATCCCAGGAACCGTAAGTTGTTACAGCAGCTCCTGTTCTTGAGATTATCGATTTTGTCTTGTAATGCAATGATTTGTGCAGCTTGATTCCATAGAGCGGCACAGTGACCTTGGACCGCCTCTTCTTGTTCCACTGCCTTTTGTTCAACTAGGTGTAGCCGGGCATCAATCTGTTGAACTGAGACTGCAGTTGTGTTAGAAGCCAGAGTTAGAGCATCGATGCTGGTGATAATGGGTGTAAACATTTCTCTGACCGACAGGTCCTCGGTTTCTTTTCTTCAGTGCGCCATTAGGCCTTTAGCATGGGCCGCTCAGTAGTGATCAAACTGTAATTACAGTCCCCAATGTCTATTCAGGTTCTTGGTCGGTATCAAAGCTGCTTAAGTGTTCCGATTACTGAATCTCAAGCTTATCCAAGGAAAGTTCAACTTCTAGATGGATTTTTAATAAATCTTGGCTCTGGGGCTGTGGCAGTGAATTTTTAAATCGCCATCTTGTCTGCCTGTTAGCCACGCCCGGCTTTATTACTTATGCAGTGTGCTGTGGCCAGTAAGAGGCTCACAGGTGTTTATGGGGAGCTCACTAATTAGAAGAAGGCCACAATTCTCCTGCATTCAAATCACTATTAACAGTTTTGCAAGCTCAACCCCTACATTTACAATGCATCTTAGTAAAATTTATGAGGATGCACCTTGTATGTGATCAAACAAAAGCATATAGTTAAGGTACCAGTGCTCCCCCCACTCTGCTTCTTTAAAGCCTGCAATTTTTTAAAATAACACATTTTCTTACTTGTTATAAATTATTGGAAGGATTCTTAATCTCATCATCCAGCTAAATTATGATCAAGCCTGACCATCACAACAAAGAGATCACCTCCATTGGTTAGGAAAAAGCATCACATTTTAGAAGTAAACCAGGTATCTGCAGTTAGACTTCCCTGCTACTAGCTTTTGACAGAGAGCAGTCTTATTATCAGAGTAAGAAGGCAGCTGACTAAGGAGATACAACCTTTTTACTAGAACACTTCTGATTCAGAAAAAGAGCTTATTACACGTTGGTAATACCCTCCTACCCTCCCTTTCAACCTCCCACCCATAGCCAGTTCCACTTTTAAAGGCTCTGGATTTGACTGACAACAGGAATTTCCTGTTTGGGAGCAGGAAGGAAAGGATCACCGAGACACATACGATTCATCATCCTTGAAAGAAAAGAGTAGCTCCCTTCCCAGCTTCTGGAGGTCTGACTCTGAACAAGGAAGAAGGATACTACAGAGGAATACAGGAAGTTTGTGTCCCAGAACAGGAAGGGAGGGATCTGTAAGGCCACAAAGACAGTAAGAAAGCAGGGAGAGAAAAAAAAGAAATAAACAGAGGGAGAGAGTAAACATACAACGCAACAGGAGAGGGGCCACAAATAAAACATGATGGGAGTGGTGCAGTGCAATGGTTGTGGGTTGGTAGTCTTCCAGGAGGCATTCTGGAGGATGTGGTGCTGTCCCATCTACAAGCAGCTCTCTGGGCTGAGGAAGGAGGTTGCTCGTCTCCATGCCACATTGGCCAGGATTTGGGAGACTTCCTCCTTCTTCCAGGGACCACCAAGTCTGCCCCCACTGCCTCAGAGGTTGCCTGAATGGAGGAGTGGCTGGACTACAGTGGGCTCAGGAAGGATGAGGATGGTGGGGCAGAGGCACATCCCTCCTGTGGTTAAACTCTGCAACTCCTATGCTGCACAGGCAGGGTGAGACTGTCCCAAGTAGGCAACCACAGTGGAGTCCAAGGAGGATGTGGGTGTTCTGCACAGTGGAGACCCTAGGGGGAGGTAGAGGACCCCAAAGAAGGAGTAAGTAACTCCTGGTGGGGGATTCTATTTTTGAGGGGGGTAGACTTATGGGCAGATGGACTGGGAAAGCTAAGGTTAAGTGCCTACCTGATGCCACAGCTTTAAGGGATGAAAAGTGCATCCAGATGATCGCTGGGGCAGCAGGGCAGAAGGAAGAGCTAGAAATCATTGTCCACCTGGGAACATATGATCTGGTTGGTGATGTGGTTAGGATAGTGCAGGAGGACTTCAAGGAGCTGCAGAGGGGTGTCAGACAAGTGGCACACACTGTAACCTTTTCAAAGGTGCTACCGGTCAATTACAAGGGGGAAGGCAGGGCACTCTGCACCACGAGATTCAATGCATGGTTGAAGGACTGGCGCAGAGCAGAGGGCTTCAGCTTCATTGGGGACTGGGGTCACACTTGGAGGGATGCAGGCCTATACAACTGGGATAGACTGCATCTATCCGGGGGTGGGAGAACCAAGCTCCTTAGTGAGAGGTTTAAATGCTTCATTGGCAAGCATTTAAACTAGCCAAGAGGGGAGTCGATAGTATGCAGGAAGAAGTTAATTGTTCCCCCTTCCCACAGGATGAAGCAGTCAGTAGGGAGGACCCTAGGGTTAGGAAATTGACACTAAAACCTAAAATCAAGATAGGTAGAATGGCAGAGATAAGGAAGAATGGGAGTAAAAACATGAAAGGAAGGAAGGGAAGACTTGGGGATAGGAGGGGAGCTACTAGAAGGTGAGGTTGCAAAACTTGGAAGGCCATGTGCACGAACGCCCACAGCATGGGAAATAAAATCCCAGACCTAGTGGCCTTGACGGCAGAGGCAGACCTGGACATTGTTGCTGTTACCGAGACATGGTACACAGGAAACCATGACTGGGATATAGCCATGCAAGGTTACATTCTGTTCAGAAAAGACAGGGTAGGAAAAAAGAGTGGAGGGGTGGCTATCTACATCACGGATGGAAGTAAAGCAACTGATATTCAGGGAATGCAGGAGGGAGTGGAAGCACTTTGGGTCACCCTTCAGACAGGAAATGGCACTGCCATTAACACAGGCATGATCTGCAGACCTGCAGCACAAGGGGAGGAGATGGATGGGGTACTAGTGGAAGCTATCCACAAAATGACAGCCAAAGGTGAACTGCTGCTGGTGGGAGACTTCAATTTGCCTGATGTGGATTTTAGCACCCAGGCTGTAGCCACAGCCAGAAGCAGAGGCATCCTGGATGCTCTGCAGAGGGAGTGCCTCAAGCAGCTTGAGGCAGACCCCACCAGAGAAGGAGCAATATTGGATCTGGTACTCACCAATGGGGACAGAGTCACTTATGTAATGGTAGGTAGCCACCTGGGTCCAGTGATTATCGTACAGTGTGGTTCAATGTGAGAACAGTGGAGGAGTCAAACCATAAGGGTCCTAGATTTCAGATGGGTTGACTTTGCAAAAACGGAGGGAAGGTCTCAAGGAAACCCTGATAGGGGATGAAAAAAGTTGGGAAATGTAGAGAAACAATGGGCTAACCATAAGGGAACGATAACATAGGCTACAGGCCTTTGTGTTAGGCAAGTAAGTAAAACAAAGAGAAAGAAAAAAAAAAATTATGGTTCTCAAAGGTCATGGCAGGCAAGATAAGAGAGAAAAGGCTAGCTTTCAGGAGGTACAAGGAAACACAGAGGGGGGAAGACAGCAGAGTTTTCAGCATCCTGGAGGGGTCCAGCACTGGGAAATGACTCTTCCTTCCCTCCCCTTTCCCCTCCATTCTCTCTACCTAACTCATCCTTGCCTAACTCTGCCTCCTGGCATGATTCTCAGCATCCTGAAGAGGCCTAGTCTTAGGCAAGTTTCTCCCACCTCTCCTCCACCTTCCCTTTACCATCCCCTCTACTATCTCTACCGCACTTGTCCTTGCCTATTCCTTCCCCCTTATTCTAAGTCCTTGCTTCATTCCTCCACTGGCAGCGATCTCCGCACTCTGAAGGGGCCAGTTCCAGGTATGACTCATCCTTTCCTTCCCTATCCCTTACCCCCACCTCTCTCCTTCCTCCCTCTCTACCCCCTGAACTTAATCAAAGGAATTAGTTCACTTCAGCTAATAATTTGCACTTTTTGTTCTGACTGAGGTGCTCCCGGATTGCTCTAGCCCTGTGTTAACTTGCCCTTCACAACAAATTTGTTTTCTTTTTGCTCACTTTTCTCTGGTAATGTTCCCCCCATCTTCATCCTCTCCTTCCCCCAGCTGGTTTCCCCTGTCTACCCCTTTAACCTCCTTGATGTCTCCCCACTGGTCCTCATTCATTCAATAATTGCTAAATAATCTGCCTATTAACTGTGATCCATTCCTGCAAGGAGTTGGCTCCAAGGCTTCATTAAATTTCTCTACTATGTTCCTCAGATATGCCACTTGTAATTAAATGCATATTCCACAGGTATGATATATTTACTTGTATGTTATGTCACAAATACGACTGTGTGATTATTTATGATATTTTTTTAACTATATGTCTCGTTACAAATGTAATTGAATGTTTAATTTCTCAGATACGTTAAATGTTAAACTATATGTCTAATTTTTCATCCAACTGTAACCCCCACCCCCACCCAGGTTGCACTGGGAGACGAGCAACTTGTTGTTCAGTGTGCCTTCATGGTGAAACATTTCAATAAACAAACAAATAAATAAAATAAAAGACAGGATACTGTATCTGGAAAAGCAGAGAGAGGTGGGGGAAAGCAGTCAGGAGCGCAAAGGTATAAACTGAGGAAAAAATAGCCCAGGCAATTAAGAAAGGAGACAGGACATTTTTCAGGTACATTAGTGGTAGAAAGAAGACCAGAGGTGGGATTGTGAGTTTAAAAAGGGAGGAAGGGTGTGTGTGTGTGGAGGAGGACCTAGAAAAAGCAACAATCCCAAACAAATATTTTGTTCAGTATTCACAGAAGGGGAAGGAGAAGGACCACACTACTGGGGGACAGGAGCATCAGTGGGAGAGAGGTGGACACCAGCCCTTTTATGGAGGAAAGAGTCCTAAAGGAACTCAAGAATCTGAAAGGGGACAAGGCTATTCAGTCAGATGTGATACATCCCAGAATATTAAAAGAACTTAGAGAGGTGCTGGCAGCACCACTAATAGCCCTATTCAACAAATCAATAGAGACAGAGGTGGTTCCAGGGGACTGGAGGAGGGCAAATGTAGTCCCTCTCCACAAAAGTGGGAACAGGGAGGAGGCTGGTAACTACAGGCCAGTCAGCCTGACCTCAGTGGTGTGGAAATTAATGGAGTCACTGCTAAAGGAAAGGATTGTGATATTTCTTGAACTTAGCGGAGCACAGGATCCAAGGCAGCATGGATTCACATTGGGAAGGTCTTGTCAAACAAATCTAATAGATTTCTTTGACTGGGTGACCAGGGAAGTATATAGGGGAAGGGTGGTGGATGTGGCCTACCTAGATTTCAGCAAGGCCTTTGACACTGTCCCACATAGGAGGTTGATAAATAAGTTGGGCAGCCTCGAAGTGGGCCCCAAGGTGGTAAACTGCATCAGAAAGTGTTTGAGTGACAGGACACAGAGGGGGGTGGTGGTAAATGGCATTCAATCTGAGAAGAGGCAAACCAGTGGGGTGCCACAGGGATCAGTGCTGGGGCCAGTCCTCTTTAATGTCTTCATAAGTGACATTACAGAGGAGCTGGAGGGGAAGGTATGCCTCTTTGCAGATGACACTAAGATCTACAACAGGATCCAGAAGGGGGTGGAAAAAATGTGAAAGGACCTAAACATGCTTGAGGAGTGGTCGAGAGTGTGGCAGCTAAGATTCAATGCAAAGAAGTGCAAAATCATGCACTTCGGGCACAGAAATTCAAGGGAAGAGTACAAGATGAGGGGGGGTACTGATTGCCACCAGTCAAGAAAGGATCCAGGGAGTAATCATATCTGATGACCTAAAGGTAATCAAACAATGTGAGAAGGCTATGGGGAGAGCCAGTGGGATGCTAGGGTGCATAGGGAGAAGTAGAGTATCACCAGCAGGAAAAAGGAGGTGGTCATGCCACTGTACAGATCATTAGTGAGACCTCATCCGGAGTACTGTGTCCAGTTCTGGAGGACACATCTCTGGAAGGACATAGACAAAACTGAGGCAGTCCAGAGAAGGGCAACACAAATGGTGCGAGGACTGCACCAAAAGTCATATGAGAAAAGACTAGAGGACCTCAATATATGTAATCCCTGGAGGAGAGGAGAGGAGAGAGAGAGTGGGGATATGATAGAGGCATTCAAGTACATTAGGGGTACAAACAAGGTACAGGAGGATAGCATCTTTCAGAAAAGAAGGTGTACAAGAACAAGGGGGCATGATATGAGGCTAGAGGGGGTAGGTTTAGGGGCAATGTGAGGAAGTACTTTTTCACAGAAAGAGTAATGGATGCTTGGAATAGCCTCCCTGAAGAGATGGTGGGGGGAACAACAGTAGGGGGATTCAAGAATGCATGGGTTAGATATTTATTTTATTTATTTATTTTTATTTTAGTCTTTGGTAACTGGGTAAGGCCCACTAGGCACAAGTGCCTGTTTTCAGGGGCGAGCTGGGAGCATTGGGCGGTTAAGTTGAGTTGTCTAGAAATATATATATCTAGAAGTATAAGAGTACTCTAGAAATAGGGAAGAGAGTATACGCCACAAATCAACTAGGGCTTGCGGTAATGCATTAGGTAGGAAAAAGGGGCAGACTAGGTGGGTCACACGGTCTTTATCTGCCATCGCCTTCTGTGTATCTGTGAATCTGTCAGGGAAAAGCATCACATTTGATCTTGCCATTCTGAGCTGAGGTCCCCTTGCTTTCTCGCTGCCTTGTGGGGAAACCACTCTCTGGCTTTATAACTAATGCAGTGTGATCTGGACAATAAGAGGCTCACAGGTGTTTACTGCGGAGCTCTCCAGTTAGAAGGCCACAGGTCTCCTGCATTCAGATCAGTATAAAGGGTTTGGCAAGCTCAGCCCCTGCATTTACAATGCATCTTAGTAAAATTTGTGGGGAAGCACCTAGTGTGTGACCAAACAAAAGCATATAGTTAAAGTACCAGTGCTCCCCCCCCACACTCTACTGCTTTAAAACCTTTTTCCAAATAACTCCAATATTCTAACTTGTTATAAATTATTGGAGGGGTTCTTAGTCTCACCATCCAGCTGAATTATGATCAATTCCAAAAAAGAGCACTCCAGAAAAAAATGCTGAGACCAACTGGTTACAACTGTTGTGTTTTAATGTCCATCAACGTGAAAGCCCCATTTAAATTATTATTATGAAATGTTGTATTTACATTTAATGAGTTATATGAACACATGACTGTTAACCTAATATTCATTGGGTTATTATAATTTATAGATATAACTGGTTAAAGGAGTATCCCTAATAGTTTGGTGATCCCAACATGTAGTCAAGTGATAATTTAATCCATAATGAATTAAGGCTATATTTATTGTTCTAAGAGATACGGTCTTTAGCTGTTTGACTTCTGTGTTGTGTGCAGAGACTCTAAGTATTGTGTAATGTAAATCAGAGTTTTTGACATGTCTTTTGATATAATGTTTAGATTCTATAGAATGGTATTTAAAATGTATTTGCATCACATGATAAATGATGTCATCACTTTCATGCGTTAAAAAGGAAGTGATATCTTGAATTGGTTAACGCACCCTTGAAGGCAAGTAGCTGGGGCGCTAGGGGCTCTTACATTGATGGACATTAAAACACAACAGTTGTTGTAACCAGTTGATCTCAGTGTTTTTTCTGCAGCGCTCTTTTTTGGAATTGTGCTTTTGTTGGGCTAGCTGCCCTTGCAGCACAACCGCTTCAATACCAGGAGTGCAGGTATTTGATGTCTGGACTTGAATTATGATCAAGTCTGACCACCACAACAAGGTGACCACCTCCATTGGTCAGGAAAAAGCATCACATTTTATAAAAACATGAAAACATAGAAATTGTCAGCAGATAAGGACCACCTGGCCCATCTAGTCTGCCTGTAAGCCCTTGTACTGGATTACTGCTTCCGACCCACCCATTGCTGTACCTCTATGGTTCCCCTATGCCTGTCCCAAGCATGCTTGAATCTATCCATAGTGTTTGTTCCCACCACCTCCTGAGGCAGGCCATTCCATGCATCCACCACCCTGTCTGTGAAGAAGAACTTCCTCACGTTCCCTCTTAAACTCCCACCTTTCAATTTTATGTCATGCCCCCTTGTTCTTGTGTTCCTCCTGTATTGGAAAATGTCTCCCCCCTGCACCTTGTTTATACCCTTGAGCTACATGGATGTTTCTATCATGTCCCCTAGTTTCCTCCTCTCTTTCAGCGTCTACATATTGAGGTCCCTTATTCTCTCCTCATAAGTCTTGTGTTACAAGCTCTGTACCATCTTAGTCGCCCTTCTCTGGACCATCTCCAGCCTGTTAATATGCTTACAAAGGTGCTACCCCCAGAACTGCATGCAGTACTCCATGTGAGGCCTGACCATGGTTTTATATAATGGCATCACTACCTCCCTCCTTCTGCTGGTGATACCCTTCCTATGCACCCCAGCATGCCACTGGCCCTCCCATCTGCCTTAGCACTCTGATTTGACATTTTCAGGTCATCTGAAATAATAACCCCCAGGTCCCTTTCCTCCTTTGTGACTGTCAGCAACTCCACCCCCATCCTGTAGCTTTCCCCAGGGTTTCTGTGTACCAGGTGCATCATTTTGCACTTTTTTGAATTAAACTTCAGTTGCCAGTCCTCAGACAATTTTTCGAGCTTCTCGATGTCCCTCCTCATTTTCTCCACCCCCTCTGGGGTATCCACTCTGTTACAGATCTTAGTGTCATCTGCAAACAGGCAGATCTTTCCCTTCAGCCCTTCTACAATGTCGCTAATGAAGACCTTGAACAGGACTGGCCGCAGGACCAATCCCTGAGGCACCCCACTGGTCACCCCCTCTCCCCACATTGCACCCCATTTACCACCACCCTCTGCCTCCTGTCTGTTAGCCAGTTTCTAACCAAGTTTACCACCCTGTCCACCATGCCCAGCCTACCCAGCTTGTTTATCAGCCTCCTATGTGGGACAGTGTCAAAGGCTTTGCTGAAATCAAGGTAAGCGATGTCCACTGCCCCACCCTGATTTACTGCCTTTGTCACCCAGTCGAAGAAATCAACCAGATTTTTCTGACATGACTTCCCTGCGTGAATCCGTGTTGTAATGGTCCTGGGTTCTGATGGCTTCTTGATGCACCACTATCCTTTCTTTAAGCAATGTCTCCATGATCTTCCCCACCACTGAGGCTAGGCTGACTGGCCTATAGTTCCCCGCCTCCTCCTTCCTGCCAGATTTGTGTAGAGGGACCACATGTGCCCTCCTCCAATCCTCTGGCACCACCCCTGTGTTGAATAACTCAGTGGACATGACTGCCAGAGGTTCTGCTGTCTCCCTCTGCAGTTCTCTTAATATCCTTGGGTGTATGCCATCTGGTCCCATTGCTTTGTACACCTTCAATTTAGTGAGCTTCTGCAGGACTCTTTACCCTGTGAATGGACTATTGTCCACCTCTTCACCCCTTTGGCAACTGCTGTATTGCTATGGCCCCTGCCCCTCCCCCTCTTCTGTGAATACTGAACAGAAATATTTATTCAGTATTTCTGCCTTTTCCATGTCACCCTCAGTAATTTTGTTCGGTGGGGAACTTGCAGCAATCATTGGGGGGTGATTGAGTGCTGAGAGGGTGATAAAGGATGGGGTTGCTTTGTTTGGCAGCGGGGTTGTTGAGTTCCAGCAGGGAGGAGGGGGAGAGAACAAATTGGGAGGAGAGAGCACAGCCACAGTTAGTCCTCTTTGGCACCTCAAGCACCCTTTTAACTGAATCTGGAGCTGTTCAAGTTTGTTTTTCTGACCCCCACCAGACATTGAAATGGGTCGGAGACCACAGCAGGCAACAACCTTTTGGCACCTCAACCACCATCGCTAATGCAGCTGTAAAGACACCTGGGGCTTTTTGCTCCCCCAAACTAGGAACATTGAAAGGTGATGGGAGCACACAAAAGAGCTCAGGTCTCATTTCTAGCACTGATCTTAGCAGCAGCCATTTTGCTGCCTGGTCTCTTGACTCCCCCTAGTACAGTTCAACAGGGAGCCTAAAACAGTTGATAGGGACTTTCTTCGGGTGACAGTCATGCCCAATAACCAAGGAATATGGGGAAAGGGTGTGGCATGTTTGACGGGCGATAGTCAGACTGTGCTCGGACACACAACTTCATCAAAATGTCAAAACTCAGCACACACATTGGAGCAGTGAAACTCTATTGATAAGTGTGTTTACCAGTTGAAAACTAGCATTATTGGCCAGATCAGCTATCATTGCCTGCAGTCTTATTTCAGGCCATCACATTGACTGTCAGTATGACAAGGATCCACGAAGGAAGTCTGACAAAAATTTTGTTGAACACCCCGTCAGCGACACCGGCAGGTCGACCGCATTCTACAGTCAGCTGCCTGTTCACACTTTGTACTCATGTTTTCTTCAGGGGGCTTTGCCCCCGAACCCCCCATGTGGGGGCTGCCCCCACACACTCACTCAAGGATTCTCAACTCCAGTTGCAGCTGATTGGGGTAGGGACCCCAACAGACAGTGGCGGGTTCCAGCGGGTCTCCACCGCGGCTTGGTGCTGTAGTCGCTGTGTGGGACTTCGCTGGCGAACTGTCGCTGTCGGGGGGTAAACCAGTATGACACATCTTCAGAATGACTTTTCTCCTCAGACTATATCAACATGTTCGATTTGCATTCAGCAATCAAACAGAAAAATCATTCAAAATTTCTGTCTGCTACTTTTGTTGCTACTAACTGTTTAGAGATTTTTAAGGATTAAGGTTAAATGTGTTCATTGTAACCATTCTGTGTATTGTGTTACTGGCTGCTCCTATCACAAGACACTACTGTAAATGTGATAAAAATACAGTATGCAGAAACAGAACAAATTATGACAGAAGAGGGTCCAGAGCACCATCCAGTCAGACCACCGTGCCTAGGTAAATTATGAATTCCCTATCGGTTATCTCTTCCCCTTTACCTCTGCCTCCTGCCCACTTACCATGTCCATTTGCCTGCCCCACACTTCCTTAAATCTCCCCACTGATTTTCTTTCACCACATCATCTGATGGCTTGTTCCACTTGCACCAAATAAATGCATAGTAGTAGTGGAAGGATCACCTCCCAAATTCTGCTGCAGATTCCCCTTCCTAGCACCACAGTAACGTATTTGCCTTCCCAGTGGTCTTGCTGCAGTGTGCTGTGGATTTCAGGTCCTCTGCTATTATGACCCTAAGATCTTTCTCTTCTGCTGTGCTTTCTATTACCACACACCTTACTGTGTACTGCATTCTTGGATTCTTTTTCCCTCTGACCATAAATTTACCTTTTTCACATTAAAGCTCAACTACCAGATTTTAGATCATTTTACCAGTCTACCCGGGTCCTCCTTTAGTGTTCTAGTCCCCACCTCAGAATCCACCCTCGTGCAAATCTTTGTGTCATCCATGAACATAGAAACATAGAAACATAGAAGTTGATGGCAGATAAGGACCGCAAGGCCCATCCAGTCTGCCCATTTCTTTTTCTACCTTATAAATGTGCCATCGGCCTTTGCTCTGTCAGTGACCTATCTATTCATAGTCATTTGTATTGCTCCCTTATGCCTATCCCATGCCTGTTTGAAGCCCTGCACTGTATTCATAGCCACCACTTCTTGTGGTAAGCTATTCCATGCATCTACCACCCTTTCTGTGAAAAAGAATTTTCTCACATTCCCCTTAATCGGCCTCCCTCTAATCTCATGCTGTGTCCTCTTGTCCTGCTATTTTCTTATATTTAAACATGTTAGACTCTTTCACCTTGTTTATGCTCTTAAGGTGTTTAAATGTCTCGATCATATCACCTCGCTCCCTCCTTTGCTCAAGGGTATACATATTGAGCTCCGTTAATCTGTCCTCATATGTCTTCTGATGCAGTCCCTGCACCATTTGGTTGCCCTTCTCTGGACTGCCTCAATTTGGTTAATGTCCTTGTGAAGGTGTGGCCTCAATACTGCCGCAGTACTTCAGATGGGGCTAACCAATGTCTTGTACAGAGGATTATTACCTCCCTCTTACGACTTGTGATACCCCTACTAATACACCCTAACTCCCCTAGCCTTACCTACTGCTGAGGTCTGCTTGGATGATTTTAGGTCATCAGTGATGATGATGCCCAAGTCTCTTTCTTCCTTTGTGACTGCTAGCAACTCCCCTCCCAGCCTATAAGTGGCTTCAGGGTTTCTCTTCCCTATGTGCATGATTTTGCACTTCTTTGCATTAAATCCCAGTTGCCACTCTTCTGACCATTTTGCTAGTTTATCCAGACCTCTTCTCATTCTGCCCACCCCATCTGGATCATCTACTCTGTTGCAGATCTTGGTGTCATCTGCAAACAGACAAGCCTTACCCTCTAGTCCATCTGCGAGGTCACTAATGAAGATGTTGAATAGGACTGGCCCCAGGACTGATCCTGAGTACCCACTTGTGACTTGCATCTCTTCTGACTGTATACCATTTACCACCACTCTGTTTTCTGCCAGTCAACCAGTTTGCCGCAGTTGACCAACTTCTGACCCACCCGAGCCTACCTAGCTTATTTATCAATCTTCTATGTGGAACAGTGTCAAAGCTTTGCTGAAGTCAAGGTAGGCGACATCAACTGCTCCCCTTGGTCCACTACTCTGGTTACCCAGTCAAAGAAATCTATGAGATTAGTTTGACAGGACCTTCCTTTGTAAACCCATGCTGTCTTGGATCCTGTGCCCCTATGGATTCCAGGTGTTGCACTATCCTTTCCTTAAGAGTGCCTCCATAATCTTGCCCACTACTGAGGTAAGACTGACTGGTCTGTAGTTCCCGCCTCCTCTCTGCTACCACTCTTGTGGGCGGGATCACATGAGCCCTTCTCCAGTCTTCTGGGACCTCTCCTGTGCTCAGAGACTCACTAAACAATTCTGCTAATGGCTCTGCTAGTTCCTCCTTTAGCTCCTTAAGCACCCTGGGATGTATGCCATCAGGTCCCATTGCCTTATCCACCCTGAGCTTAGCAAGCTCTTGTAGGACCCTTTCTTTTGTGAAGGGAGTAGTGCTCACCTCCCTCCCCCCTGTGTCCATGATGCTGAGCTGTGGGCCTGCCTACCTTCTCTTCAGTAAATACTGAGCAAAAGTATCTATTTAGGATAGATGCCTTTACAGGGTCCTCCTCCTCCACATGCTCCCTTTTCTCCATTAAACAGCAATACCCCCTCTGGACTTTCTCCTTTCACTAATGTATCTATAGAAAGTCTTGTCACCTTCTTTTACTGTTCGTGCTAGTGTTTCCTCAGTTTGGGACTTTGCCTGCCTTACTGCCTTACCTGCTTCCCTTAGGGCAGTTTGGTATGCCTCCCTATCTTCATCCCGCTGTGTTCCCTTATATTTCCTGAAGGCCAGCCTTTTGGCTCTGACCTTTTCTGCTACTGTATTTGAGAACCAAAGTGGTTTCCTTCTTCTTTTACACTTCCTTTTCTGTCTAACACAATGGGATGTTGCTTCAAGTATTGTATCCTTAATGCTTGCCCACTTTGCCTGTACCTCTCACCTGTGTTTCTTTTTGCCAGGGCTAGCTTAACTCTGTTGGCCATCTTATCAAAGTCAGCTCCTCTGAAGTCCCATATTTTGCCTTGGAATGGGATGATTTAGATGTAGTAGCCAAATTGAACCATACCATGTGATGGTCACTGGCCCCCAGGTGACCTTCTACCTGGAGATCTGTGATCCCTTCTTTGTTAGTCAGTACTAGATCTAGGATAGCCCTGTCTCTTGTGGGTTGCTGTACCAGTTGTTTGAGGCCCTCCCCTGCAGGGAATCCACTATGAGTCTAGTTCTGGCAGATGTTCCTGCTGGTATTGACCAATCTGTATCTGGCATGTTGAAGTCTCCCATTATCAGAACCTCCCCTTTAGCTGTCATGTTTTGTATATCTTCTAACAGTAATGTGTCTATGTCCTCCCTCTGGTCTGGGGCCTGCAGACAACCCCAGTTCTTATGGCTGTCCCATTTCCTGTTTCCAGGGTGGCCCACAGTTCTTCTGGCTCCTTATGTGTATTCTGAATTTCTGTAGCTTTGATATTTTCATTAACATACAGGGCCACTCCTCCCCCCTTTTGCACCTCGGTCTCTTCTGAACAATACATAGCCAGGTACTGAAGTCTCCCAAGTGTGGTTACTGGTAAACCACGTCTCACTAATTGCTACTATGTCCAGTTTAGCCTCTGACATTATTGCCTGCAGGTCTGGGATCTTATTTCCCAGGCTGTGAGCATTGTGTACATGATTTTCCATTGGCCAGATTTTGGTGTGTTAGTTGTTGGGTGAAGTTTGGCATTACCCCTGTGCATTGTGTAGGGAGACAAACCTTTTTCTTACCTGGTGATGCAAATGAGCGACAAACACGCTGAATTCCTGTTTGACCACTAGCTGAGGGAGGGTGTTCTTCCCATTCAACGTATGGGGTGCTGCACCCTCTCCCCATTGCTAGTTTAAATATTCTGCAAAGGCGTCAAACTTCTGCCCCAATGCACTGACTCCCTCTTTAGTCAGATGCAGTCCATCAAATTTAAAGAACTTTCGCTCCCAGAACTGTTGCCAGTTCCCTACAAATCTGTGTCCTTTTTCCTGGCACCAGTCCTTGAGCCACGTGTTTAGCTCCCCTATCTCCCCTTCTCTGACCTTCCGTCCATCTGCTCCCTTCTCCCAGACTGGCAGGATCTCAGAGAAGGAGATGCCAGACGAAATAGATGATAGTTTGTCACCCAGCTTAGTCAGGTGTTCCTTGGTCTCCACAACTGACCAGCTGGCGAGATCATTAGTCCCTATGTGTACTAGGACATCAATGTTTTCTCCTGCTTTGTGAACAATTTTAGTAATGAAGTCAGTGTCTCTCCATGCTGATGTAACAGGGAGACATCTGACCATCACCCCTGGCTGGAGATGGGTATCAACTCCCCGAATCATGGAGTCTCCTATGAGCAGAAGTTTTTTGGATTTCCTTTGTGCTTGTTTTAGTTTTGGTTCCTGATTTGGGTGAGTATTGTGCTAGCTCCTGTGCATGAGTGTCCTGCTCTGCAGTGTCTTCTGCCTCTTTATTTGATTTCAGAGATAGAGGCAGATACCTGTTTGTAGTGTTTATATGGTTTTGGAGGTAATGTGTTGGAGAGCAGAAGTGATGGGGCACCTGATTTGCTCCTCCTAACCACCTGCCAACCTCCTGGACCAACTACCCTCTGAGGTCGAGGTTTTCTGTTGGATGCTGGGGAAATGGCGGGTGGTTCTTATAATGTATTTCCTCTTCAATATGAAATTTGAGGCATGCAATCTCTGCCCATGCTGCCCGGAGCTGAGACCTAAGATCTCAAAGGCCCAGCATGTAGGACAGTGTCCTAAATCCTGTAAGACTGTCCTTCTGAAAATTGTTCCACAGTACCTGCAGTTAATGAAATCCATTCCAAATAAGTTGCTGGGTTTGTAACCTAGTCAGAGTAATTAGAAGGAAAAAAAGAAAAAAAATGCAAGTAATGGTTTAATTGTGCTTTGTTTAACTTGTTATAACAAGTTAAATTACTAGTGCCCTGTAAATGAGATCACCTTGTGGAGGCCCCACTGATCCGCCCCTTCCTGCTCTTCCACAGGAAATGTCACAACTGTGGTACCCTATAAAGGAGTGTGGCGTGGGGTGGTTGGGGATGGGGGTGGTGGCTGGGCCTTCCCCTGCCTAAAAGAAGAACCACGGACAAAAGAACAAGGAGGTAAGGCAGAAACAATCGGTCAACAACAAATGCAGTAACCTGAAAGCTTATCCTAATGTTAGATAAAACTGTAAAACCTGTAAAGCACCACCTGTAATAATTTCAGAGAAGATATACCCTGTAAGAAACACTTTGCTCCAGAGAAAAATAAAGCAGTAACAGAAGATATACCTTGCAAAGACAATTTGAATCAGAAGATTACAGCAGTAATCTGTTAGCACACACCTGTAAGCACACCTTGTAATAATGCAGAAGAAGGTATACCAGCAACAACAATTTGAATCAGAGAAAAAATAAAGCAATGAAATGTTAGCAACAAACAGTAGCAATCCCTGTGAGTAAAAATAAAAACACCACCACACAGTAAATCTGCTTAGCCAAACTAAGTCTTAATCGTTCTCCCTTGCTCTGGTAAGTTTCTCTACTCTGCCTTTCAAGCAGTCTTAGAAGGAAAGAGCTCAGGTGAAGCTAGGTGCCTTGGCCAGCAAACCAAGTCTTCTACCTCCAAGAACAGGCAGATCTTGCCCTGTATTCCCACTCCTATGTCACATATGAATATGTTAAAGAGGATGGGGCCCAGGACTGAGCCCTGTGGCAGAAACTCGTAACCTCTTTAACATCTGAGATGTCACCATTTACCACTACCCCGTGTTCTGCCTTCAGCTAGCTCTTCAACTCTGCTGCTATTCATTGATCCCTCAGTTTTTGACCAATCTCCTATGAGAACTGAACCAAAAGCCTTACTGAAGTCCAGGTACAATATGTCAACTGCCTGTCCTTTGTCAACCATCCTAGTCATCCAGTTGAAAAACTGCATCCGGTTCATCTGGCATGTCTTCTCCATTCTCCCTGGTGAACCCATGCTGCATTTCATCCTGTGACCTATTTACTTCAAGAAAATCTACCAGTCTTTCAGTATAGTGCAAGTAATTTACCTACTATGGACATCAAGCTGACAGGTCTATAGTTGTGTGGCTCATCCTTTCTCCTTTGCAGAGGGACCATGTCAGCAGTCCTCCAGTTTCTGGGGATTACTCCTGTGTCCAGCATAAATTTAAAATATCTGCCAGTGGAGTTGCTAGTCCCTCTGCTGCTTCCTTAAGTATCCTATGATGCAACCCATCTGAAACTGTTGATTTATTTTCTCACAGCTCTCTTAACATTTCCAATACTTTTTCTTTGGAATGCTAAAGCCTGTAGTTCAAGGGGGCAGTGCAACTGGCCACTCCCCCATTCGGCCTAGTTAAGGGCCGGTCCCCTTTCTATCCATACAAGTGTTTTTTTCTTTGCAGCCGGAGGAGCCACCCTTCATCACACCCCTTCCTGTTTCTTCCCCACTTAGGCTTCACCCGTGTTTCTGCGGCTGCTTTCAACCACCAGCTCACTCTCCTGCTGCTGTCCCTCCCTTGCTGCTCATCCTGTGCCCCCCCTTTCCTGTAGCCACTGGCTTGTTCTCTCTCTCACTGGTGTGGCAGTCCCTTTTGACCACCTCTGGCCTGCATGCTCCTTCCGTCGTCTCTGCCCTCCTCGGCTCATTCCCTCCTGCCTCCTCGCTCCTTGCCATTTTCTTTTAGGGGTATGCTTTCTCCGCTGCTGCCTGGCTGTGTCAGTTGTCTCTGCCTTGAGGCTGGTGAGGGTCAGGAAGTGGATGCCCTCAGTGCACCGAGTGGGTGCAGTGGAACACTGGTGAGGTTGATTTGCCGGGAGCCAGGCGGCATGCTGCACGCCCATCCCGGGATGCCTTGTCTTCGTGTGCCTTTCCTCACTTCAGCCCATGCACCACTGCTCCTCATGGTCAGTGGGGATTTCTGTTGCTTTTTCACATTCCTCTCCCTGCTTGCCCCTGAGCTCCCTTCCTTGGCGTCCCTCTACCATGGTCTGCTTGGACGTCAGCCCTACTTTGGAAGCTGGTATTTACTCATTGTAATTTCTACTACTGTTTACTCGTTGTAATTTCTACTGCTGTTTACTTACCTGTTGCATTACTCTTTGGCATTTTACCCAGTGTTGCCAGACACTGCTCTGGCCAGCTGTTGGTACCTACTTACTTTATTCCCCTTTTGGCATTATTTTGAGTATTTCATCCTATTGGTTTACTTAGCTGTTGGTGTCATGGTGCCTCTCATGGCATCTCAGTTTTGCCCATGGCGGGGAACTGTGTCATTGCAGCGGGCATCATGGCTCCGAGCAACGGGAGCAGCTTTCAAATGTCTGATATGTTTCATCGGTTACTGACTTGCCCCCTTTTCATGCTATGCCCAGCCTACTGTGGCGTACTGGCTGCCCCTCATAGACCCCTGTTGCACTGTACCCACATAGCCTTTATGGCACTACACAACCAGCAGTTCCCAGCAACTCTCAACCTAAGGACAGCTGGCTTTACCCAACCTTCTACCATCCTTTTCCTATTATTATGCTTGTGGTTTGCACAGTCATCCCAGCCTTCCTGTCCGTTGCACTACCAGTAACACCCTCCCCTTCCAATACTGACAGCATATCATGTTTACTTGCTTCTAATCACATCTCCTACCATCCTGGCTTTGCAGCCTCCTCCTACCTACCCAGCTTCATAGATTACTTCTCTCCAACTGTCAGCCCCAGGCTTTGCTCGGCCTTGCCGTTCTCTCCCTCATAACAATCAGTTTAATTCACTCTTAATTTGGCTTCCTAATGGACTTGGTCAGCATGCATTCCTGTGGTTGATGAATGCTATTTGCTCAACTAGACCCACAAGAGGGTCCACAGAGCTCAGTCTGACCCATCTACTGGTCTGCTATCACCCTTCATGACCCACGTCTGGGTGCCATGCTGCATTACAACTAATTCATGTTCCCTTACCTCTACCTTCTTCTCCTTTCAGAGAGATGCCGACTGTATCCGTTACTTTCAGGACTCAGGGCTTGCCTTGTGTCCAATGGTTTCTCCAATGTTCGCATTTTGAGCATGCAAAGCTTGGGGAGCGGTCCTTCTCAGCTGGCCCATAGTTGGGAATGTGATCACTCCGGGTAGAACTTCAGTTGTCAACCTTACGGACAGCACCTCTCGATGTAGTATTTATGACTTCAGTGGTGAAGGGGTGGGGCTCTCATGGGAAGGGCCCCTTTAGCTGCCTGAGTGGGTTCTGAGGCAGTCTTTCAAGCTGTTCTCCCTACAGTCACCTCTGGTTCACCTGGTTTGTTTTTAGATCAGTAGGCCAGCTGAGCACCTCGGCGGCTGCTACTCTCCTCCACCTACCTTGGAGATTGGCACCGAGATGCCCCAGTGTTGCAGAATTTGCTCACAACCCTCCATGAGGTTCCTGTTAGAGGGACAGAGTAAGAGTGTTCCCTGAAAATGCAATTCCCCTGGATTGGTCTATTAAATTGCAGTAGCAGAACCATCACTAAACAAAACTATCCCAAAGCCTGGAGGGAAGGCGACATAGGCCTTGGATTCCCAGAGGTTTCCTCCTCAAAGGATTTTTTTCCTCTCCTCCGTGCCAATGGTCATAATACTAGATAAGCATAGGTAGTCGCTAGGTCACATTGTTAGGTTTCCACTGTTAGATGGAGTCAGGTGACTGCCCCGAAATTGTCCCTTCTCCCACTTTGGCTGTTCTCTCTCTCCTTAGGAAGCCAGGCCTCCACACCTTATACAGTAGTCAGACCTCCAAGTGGGTCGCTATTCACCTGTCATTTCCTGGCTACTCTACTCAAACAATATGACCAACTGACCCATGCTATCAACTGAACGCATGTTACTAACTGACCTATGTAAAGGTCTTCGACCCCGATAAGTGTTCACCATCTTGTATGCTTTGCTTGACACTCTTTTTGAGCTTCTTCCTAAAGTACCTTTAGCCAAGGGAATCACTCCCTGAGCACCTCTAGGGATGGAACCCTCTTCTAGGGTTCTTTGCCTTCATACCCCTACATGGTGGTATATCCCATGGATAGAGAGGCGAACAACCAGAGATTATCTACATTAGACAAGCATGAAACCAGTTGTTGCACAGGCACATTAAATTGGAAGGCTGAAGCCTGTGGTTCAAGGGGGTGGTGCAACTGGCCACACCCTCATTCACCACATTTAAGGGCCACTTCCCTCTCTATCCATACAAGCATTTTTTTCTTTGCCACTTCATCCACCCCTCCTCCTCCTCCTCCAGCGGCATGCCTCTCTCTCTCCTGTGGGCTTCTCTCTAAGGTATCTTTAGCCAAGGGAATCACTCCCACGGCACCTCTAGGTGTGGAATCCTCTTCTAGGTTTCCTTGCCTTTGTACCCCTGCAGGGTGGTATATCCCATGGATAGAGAGGCAAACAGCCAAAGATTATCTACATTATACAAGCACAAAACCAGTTACACAGGCACACTGAATTCATGATACATGCTTGACTGATAGAGCTCCCTCCTTCTTAAACAGTGATGGGGTTCAAGGAAACAGTGGTGGGGTCCATTGCCTCTGTGGAAGGATAGAGATCTGTACAGAGGCAATGGCCTGCATCCATCCAAAAGGGGAACTTGGATCCTCAATGAACAGTTTAAATTCTACATGAGAAAGCATTTAAACTAGCCAAGTGGGGGGCAAATTAAGGCACAGAGATATGGACTGCCCTCCCCCACACGCTAACAGGGTCAGTAGTGTGAATCACAAGGGTGAAGAATCACAAAAAGGT
The DNA here is from genome assembly GCA_016271365.2 of Neoceratodus forsteri. NCBI lineage: Eukaryota > Metazoa > Chordata > Ceratodontiformes > Ceratodontidae > Neoceratodus > Neoceratodus forsteri. Next base: position 565,876,655 of record CM057458.1, read on the forward strand.
CAAATAAAAGTGAGTAACCAAGAAGGAGAGGGAGTGGAAACAAGGAAAGAAAAAAGTGGAGTAAATAGGGGAGGGCAAATGGGTAGCATGAGGAGAAGTGGAAGTAAAATCTAGAGGCCCATGTGTGCAAATGCTCAAAGTCTGGGCAACAATGTTGCAGATCCAGCAGCCACCATAGCAGTAGCAGACCTGAACATAGTTGGGTATGGAGACCTGGTGCAATGATAACCAGGACTGGGATACAGCCATACCTGAATATGCTTTATTCAGGAGGGACATGGTAGATAAAAAGGGAGAAGGAGTGGCTCTCTATGTGAAGGAGAAAATAAAGGCCACAGAAATACAAAGGGATCATGGAGAAGCAGATGATCTGGGAGGATTACCCGACATCTAACATCCCACCTGCAAACTTCCCAACTCTGGTTGCCCGACTCTCAAGATACCGACTGCACTAATTGCCCGAGTCATCAAAATCCGACATGCGGTATGCTGTGCTTCTGTTGCCACATAACATAAAGCAGTGGAGAAAATGTGAGTAGGATTCCCCCAAAATGTCCCAAGGAAACAGCATTGGACAGACTTGTGAGAATATGTCACATATGAGGCATTCCCGTATAACACCACGTCCATCTTTTTGATGGTGATACTAATTCATATGATCGCATCAGCAGTATGTCATCTGCTATATGCACTGTTTCATACTCTGAAACCATACTAAGAAACAGCAACTGGATGGGACATCTAAATGTCAGTCACCAATGGTTTATATTTTCTCCACTTCTCCAAGAAAATAATTAGATCCGCATAGTTCAGTGATTACTAGTCCACAACTGTTATGCCCTGTGCACATCGGCAGCATTGTCCCTTGTTCCTTATAGATGCTGACATTGCATGGTTGCTGCCATGTTTTCTAGCTCAGAGTTTTCTTGTATTAATAGTTTCAATAATTGATGCATCATGTTTAACTTGTCCAGCTATTAAAATAGTAACTATATCTATGTGCAGTAATAACATTCTGCCACTGTAAATATGCAGAAACTGTGGTGGTACAGTACATGAGAAAGCAAACGTATGTACATGATTTTTTTTATGGTTAATCTTGCAGCAAGTGAGACTTAAATGGAAACTCCAGTATGCGTGGAAAATTCAGCAGTTGTTACAGAACTGCCAAATTATGGCTTTTACTGTTAAAAATATATTTTTTTACCAGCTTTATGAGGAGTTTGATGTATGTAATTGTAGGGGGTTGGGGAGGTTAATGATACATGAAAAGGAAGATGGCTGGTGTAATATTAAAATGTAACTATCAGGATTTCAGTGGTCGGTCTTTGGAATGTCGGGTACTAAGCTGAGTCGAGCTTGTGGAGTCGATAAGTTTTATGTTGGGCTTTCCATGTCGGGCAATCATACGGATCCTGAAGCAAAGGTACTGTGGGTTACCCTAGAGAAAATCAAGGGGGACGTTATTTGAACTGAGGTGATCGACTGATCTCCAGCACAGGGGGAGGAGGTAGATAAGGAAATAATGGAGAAAATCTGAGGGATGGCTAACAAGGGAGAGGTATTGCTGGTGAAGGACTTTAATATGCCAGATGTGGAATGGAGCATCCCAGCTGCAGCAACAGGTAGAAGTAGGAAAATTCTAGACTCCCTGCAGGGGGCACTCCTTTGGCAACTAGTCAGTGAACCCACATAAAGTGGGGCCATGCTGGACCTGGTACTGTAAAATGGGGACAGTGTTACTGACATCACAGTGGGGAGCCACCTGGGGACAAGTGATCATCGCACAGTGTGGTTTGGCATAAGAACTGGGCCAGAAACAAACCACACTAAAATGAGGGTCATGGACTTTAGAAGGGCTGATTTCAAGAAAATGGCAGAGTGTCTTGGGGAAGCACTAGCAGAGATATGGAAAAGGGAGGTGGTAGAGGAGTAGTAGGCAGAAATAAAGAAGGCCATAGAGAATGCAACAAACCTCTGTGTCAAGCACATTACCAAGAGCAGGAGAAAAAATAGACCACTATGGTTTTTCAAGGAAGTAGCAGAGAAAGTGAGGGCAAAGAAGTGAGCATTCAAAAGGTAGAAGGAATCCCAGAAGGAAGAGGACAGGTAGGGTTATCAGGAGAAACTAAAGGAGGCAGCAAAAGCAGTTAGGAGAGCTAAGGCAAAAACAGAGGAGATCATTGCCAAGTCAGTAAAAAAGGAGGATAAAACTTTCTTTAGGTTTATAAACAAAAGAGGAAGAACAAGGCAGGGATAATAATACTAAAAGAGGAAGGAGGGGAGTGTGTGGAAGAGGATCAGAAGAAAGCAGACATATTGAACAAATACTTTTGATTGATATTTACAAAGGAGGGGGTGGGTGACTGGTCACAGATTGAGGAAAAGTGCATTAAGGGAGGGGAGGTAGACACTAGCCCTTTTACAGAGGAGAGAGTCTTCAAAGAACTAGAGTGGCTAAACATGGATAAGGCAATGGGGCCAGTCGGGGTTTACTCCAGGATACTGACTGAACTTAGGAAGGAGCTCACTGCACCTCTGACTGCCCTGTTCAACCTACCACTGGCTATGGGGGTAGTTCCAAGTGACTGGAGGAAGGCGGATGTGATCTCGCTTCACCAAAGTAGAAATAGGGAGGAGGCAGGAAACTATAGACCTGTAATCCTGATGTCGGTGGTGGACAAACTTATGGAAACACCACTCAAAGAAAGGATTGCAGACTACCTTGAGGCCAGTGGATTGCAGGATCAGAGGCAGCATGGATTCACAGAGGGAGATCTTGCCAGACAAACCTGACTGATTTCTTTGACTAGCTGACCAGGGAAGTGGCTCAGGGAATGGACTGTGGACATGGCCTACCAAGATTTCAGTAAGGCCTTTAACACCGTTCACACAGAATACTGGAAAATAAGCTGGGCAGCCTGGGAGTGGGTCCAAAGATAACAAAAAGGGTACAAAATTGGCTGAGTAACAGAAGCCAGAGGGTGGTAGTAAACTGGGTACACTCAGAGGAAGGCAAGATAACTAGCAAGGTACTGCAGGAGTCAGTTCTGGGACCAGTCCTTTTCAATGTCTTCATTAGTGACATCACAGAAAGGCTTGAAGGGAAAGCATGCCTGTTCGCAGATGACACAAGTGTCTGCAACAAAGCAGACACACATGGAGGGGGGTAGACAGAATGAGGAATGACCAAAAAATGGAAGAATGGTCAAGGGTATGGCAACTAGGATTTGATGCCAAAAAGTACAAAATCATGCACATAGGGCACAGGAACCCTAGGGCAATGTACCAATGGGGGGGGCAGGTGGCAACAGCATAACAAGAAAGGAACCAGGGGGTCATCATATTTGATGACCTGAAAGTGACAAAAAAGTGTGATAAAGCAGCAGGAAAGATTAGCAAAATGCTAGAGTGCATAGGGAGAGGTATCACAAACAGAAAGAGGGAGGTAGTGTTGCCCCTGTATAGTCAAGTCAAGTCAGACTTTATTTTTAAAAAGCGCTTTTCAAATGTCAAAGTGCTTGTACAAAGTAAAAACGTAAAAAACTCACAATTAAAAACACACAAATTAAAACAGACAGTGCAGTAGATTATCAGTTAAACGGCATCCACAAAAGCTAGATCAAACAAATAAGTTTTTAACATGGACTTAAAAGTCTCAGTGGACAGGCACTCTGTAATCCGATGAGGCAGAGAATTCCACAGAGTTGGGGCCACAAAAGAGAAAGCTCTAACCCCTGAGGTATATAAAAGGACCCTGGGAATCTCTAGCAATCTCTCATTGGATGAACGGAGTGGGTGGAGGGGGCAGTAGGCACAGAGGAGGTCTTGCAAATAACGTGGCCCCTGTCCATGTAGGGCCTTCTAGGTCAGCAAAGTGACCTTGAAGGTGATACTCCACCACATAGGCAGCCAGTGCAGTTTGCGGAGCACAGGTGAGACATGGCTAGATCTCAACAAAGCAGTCAGCAACCTGGCTGCCGGATTCTGCACCAGTTGCAGGCAACGGATGTAGCCCTAGATATAGAGCATTGCAGTATTCAAGGTGAGAGGTCACAAAGGCGTGGACCAACGTTTGAAGATCATCAGGTGGAAAAAGGTGCTTTATTCGGGTGATGTTCCTCAGATGGTAAAAAGAGGACTTGATGACTTGCCTCACCTGGAATGCGGAGTCCAATTCTGGAGCTGTCACCTCAGGAAGGACGTTGACCGGGTGGAAACAGTACAAAGAAAGGCGACAAAAATTATTCAGGGTCTGCAGTTCATGTCCTATGAGGAAAGACTTAGGGAACTGAATATGTACTCCCTGGAGCAGAAAAGAGAGACGGAGGGAACATGATTGAAACATTCAAGTACATAAAAAGCATTAACAAGGCACAGGCTAGGGATGGGTGAAGTGAGCGAAATTCATTCACGGGAGTAATCCACGAAATCAGGCCCATTTCGCAGAACGATATGCGGAATTTCGCCTGGTAAAGTGGTGAAATTGCACCAGGTGGAAAGACGAAATTTCGCCTTCCAATGTGAAATTCTGCCTTCAGTACAAAATTTCATCCATGGGAGGTGGAATTTTGCCCTAAGAAGGTGAAATTTCATTGCTAAAGGCAGAATTTCACCACAGAAGGTGAAATTTCACCTAGGCGAAATTCAGCCTTAAGCGGAAAAATTTTGCAAATTGCTCCGCCAGGCACAGGAATTTTTTCACTTCAAGAAGGGCTCTAGGCCCAGGGGACACAACCTCAGGCTGCAAGGGGGGAGGTTCTCTACCAACACCAGAACGTTTTTCTTCACACAAAGACTGGTGGATGCTTGGAACAGCCTGACTCAAGAGTTTGTGGAAGTCGACACTGTGGTGGGATTCAAGAATCCATGGGATAGACACAAGGGAGCCATGACTACAAAGGGAACTAGAGTGGCAAAATAGGTCTAAAACAAATGAGCAGACTAGATGGACCTAGCTGTATCATTCTGCCAACAACTTCTATGTTTCTATGCTGACACCTGAGATTTAAGAGTCAGCTCACCATCAAGCACAATGCCCAGATTCAGCACCCATTCAGAAGATCTTAACTGGTTGCCCCCCAGCATAAGTCCAGATGGATGACCAGGATATAATCCCTCTACTCGATGACCTGGGTCCACCACCAACACCTTGGTCTTATCTGGATTCAACCTCAAACAGCTGGCACTCATTGAGTCCTGAATCTCGGCAAGGCAGTTGTTAAAGACCAAGACAGTATCATCCAGTTCAGGCACAAAGGAAATGTACAGCTGAATATCATCTGCATAGCAGTGAAAACTCAGCCCGTACCACCTTATAATGTCTCCCAATGGCAGCATGTACACGGCGAAGAACACTGGGGACAATACAGAGCCCTGATGCACCCCACAGGTCAGGGAAAGAGGGGCTGAGGAAAAAATCCCCGACACCACTCTCTGAGTTATGCCATGAGGAAAGAATGGAACCATCTGAGGACCATACCAGACAGTCCACATAAAAACTTCAGGCACTCCAGTAATACCCCATGGTCCACGGTGTCAAATGCTGCAGAGAGATCAAGAAGAACCAAGTTTGAATGGCTCCTCAGATCTCTCGCCATCAGATCATTAAGTACCCAAACAAGAGCCATCTTGGTACTATGTCTCTTTCTGAAACCAGACTGGAGACAATCATAGACCTCATGGGTGAAAAGAAAGTCTTCAAACAGCAACACAACCACCTTCTCAATAACCTTGCCCAAAAAGAGCAGGTTAGAGACTGCTCTGTAGTTCGCGAGAGAGTCTGGGTCATGGGAAGATTTTTTCAAAAGGAGTGTTACCACAACCTTCTTCAAGGGGCTCAGAAACACACCCTTCTCCAACAAGCACCAGACAATCTCTGCCAGGACCGTCCCGATGACCTGCACGCATTCCACAAGGAGGTGGGTTGGACCAGGGTCCAAACTACAGCAAGTCGGTCTCAAACCCTGGACAATCTTCATGATATTCAAGATTGCTGGCTGGTCAAAGTTCATCCAGAGAGACTGGGTGCCTGCGATCTCCCACCAACCTCCACAGCACTCATTTGAATGAGTCAGATGGATCTCCGACCTAATGGTGGCAACCTTATCTGCAAAGAATTGAGCAAATTCATTACACTTAGATTATGAAAAAGTTCTCCAATTCTGAAGACAGGTTGGATTGCACAACCTGTCAATAATCCAGAAGACCTGAGACAGTCGATTCCCTGCTGCAACAATCTCCCTGGACAGGAACTCTGCCTTGTTACAGGAGATTGCTAACTGATAGTCCAAATAATGGGCCATAAGTCTAAGCCTGTCATCCTCCAAGCTGGATTTCCACCAACACCATTCCAACCTTCGTCCCACTCACCTCAGCTCCTTCAAGGTCCCATTGAACAAAGGTGACCAAGAACAAAGAGTGAGTGAGTGAACCCAGACAGGAGCTATGGAATCCAGGACCCCCTATACCACACTATTATAGTACAATACCAGGTCCCCTGGATCAGAGCAGTCCAAAAGTCTACTTGATAGGTCCAGCACTGTCATTTAGACCCACAGGGGTTACACCCCTTAAAGGGTGGTACTGGACCATCTCCAAAGGGGCATGTCTATTGGGGGGAGCCACAAAATTGAACCCTATAGTGTGATGCTTGGACCACCCAACCAGTTCCACCACAGGTCAGAGACCTCCATCCCCAGGAGGAACACTAGGTCCAGAGAGTGACCCTGATTATGGGTCGCAATGGTAACTACCTGCGTGAAGCCCAACAAGATCATCAGTTGGAGGAAGTTCTGACCAAAGGCAAGAGTTCATCATCAATCCAGGTGTTGAAATCCCCCAGGACCAACCACCTGGAGGATTTCAACACAGTGTCAATCATGAAGTCCGCAACTTCCTGCAGGAAAACCTTCCCATCTCCGGGTGGATGGTAGATGAGGAGAATCCTGCAATCCACACCTGCACCCATGATACACTCAAAGGATCTGGTGGCCCCCACTGGTACCTCTACAAGGCCCAGTCCTATCTTGAAACAGACGGTTACACCCCCACCCCTATGATCCAATCTTGGGCAGTGTATCACCGAGTACCCGGTGGGAACTGTTGATTCCAATACCGGACCAGCATTTTCATCCAGCCAGGTCTCCGTGAAGCAAGCCAGATCAATGTTCCAACAAGATCAGCAATTATTGCTTTCTTATTCTTTATCAACCTGGCATTGCATAACACCACCTGAGTCAGATGAGTGGCCATGGAAGAAAGCATTATTTGCCCACCAACAGTGAAACCCTTAGGTATAGAAGCCAAGCAAGGAGGACCCCTTTCATGGACCCATTTTACCCCAGGGCATCTCCTTGAACCTACTACCCCAATCAGCCCACTCTGCTCCACACCCACACCAGGCCCGGGGCCCCCACTCTTCTGAATCCTCTGCATTATCCCTCAAGGCCTGACAATGCCTATAGACCTTGGCTGACAGCAGGGGCCAATCGAAGGGGTACAGACCCATCAGCCTGGAGGGGAAGTAGCACCTGTCCACAAAAGAACACTCCCAACACATAGCACCTGCCTGCACTCCCAGCAGCAGTAACTTACAGTAAAAAATAGCAGTTCTTACACTACAACTATACACATAAATCAAGCACCACAAATCTACGAGACCCAAAACCCAAAAAGAAAAAACACAAAAAACCAGACACTCAATGAAACATGGCAAAAAGCCCTCGAGTAAGACATGTTTAAATGTTTATCCAAAAAAAGAGTTTGCTGAGTCTTTCATAAAGCCAGTTCCTATGTGTGTCCCTTCGAACTCTCACTTCTTTGGGACTAATAGACCAAATGAGTTCTCCAAAAAGCAACCAGCTCTCACATGGGCTTAATACAGCAAGACAGAATAAAACATGCACTTTGAAAAGAAAGCACTCTCACTGCTTTAAATAAACAAATCAATGAATTCAGCTAAAAATTCAAACCAGCTCGGTAGTAGTCAGGGGGAAACCCAACTGATAAAACCAAACTGGGCAGAAGTCTTCTCTAGGGATGCTCCTCCTTGAACTCCCTCTCTGCAATCCATGAGTTAATAGCCCCACTCCCCTAGGTGCAGGTCCTACCTTGTGTCAGTAACCTCTGCAGCTTCCCCCAGGAAAGAATTCATAGACTGCACACAAGAGTAGGCCAGGAGATCTGTATGGACCACGGGGAGCACTCCCGAAGCAACCACCACCAAAGAGGGAATCCGGCCCAAATTATCTCATGAGCACAGTCCCAGGGGCTTGCCCAGCCAACACTGGACACCCCTCAAAGACCTAGGAGGCACCTAGACAAGCCCCAGCCTTTTGGCTGACCCCCAACCAATGCCTCCTGTCCAAGACTGGACACCAACAACCCCCAAGGAGAACAGCAGCAGGGAAGCCCCTACCCCCCATTCCCTACAGATCTCCAACCTGCTTAGGGCACACTGACTGCAGTTACCATGGCCAGTCCCATACAGTCAGAACTCCACTGATATTCTGGCATAGGTTCTTCCAGCCAAATGCAACATTCTGGCTAACTCAACTTTGCCAACGGAGTTCCTCCACACACCTGGATGAATTCCACAGTCTTCCTCAAGTCCATTGGTTTCTTCCACAGGACCTCCAACCAGTGACCAGGAGCTGGTCAGTAAGCAGATTTCACACAGCTGTGCAAACTGTACCAGAAATGTTTAGTGCTTTTGTGTGCTCTGCCAAATAGGCACAACACAACAGAGTAATATAATTTTACAGCACCATGCAACAAAGCAGAAATCGTTCCATATCTAACCCGAGGATGCTGCAATATTAACTAAATAACTCACCGAGTTCCCTATCTAAACTACTACTATTCACTAACGACAAAAAATAATACAATAAATAATGCTACCATATTAAAAATGAACTAAAGTATTTAAAAACAACACATTTTAAAACAACACCAACTCTAAAACTGCTGTTGCTGATGCCCGCATCTTGCTTTGCCAAACAACATATATCAATGGTGTGGCCCCACCTGGAGTACTGTGTCCAGTTCTGGATGCCCCATCTCAGGAAGGACATATATAGGGTGGAGGCGGTACAGCAGGGTGGCATTTTACAAAGAAAGAGATGCTCAAGGAAAAGAGGGCATAACATGAAGATGGAAGGGGGGAGGCTCAGAGGGGATGTAAGAAAGTACTTCTTCACAGAAAGGGTGGTAGATGTCTGGAACAGACTACCAGCAGAGGTGGTGGGTATCAAAACAACAGCAAGATTTAAGCATGCATGGGATAGACACAGGAGGACCTTAGTAACAGGGATGGGGGGGTAAGGCACAGATTGAGAAGGGTCTGCAGTAACACAGTGGGTAAGGAATTTTTTAGGGTACACATGATGGGCCAAGGGGTCCATTTCTGCTGGCAACTTCTATGTTTCTATGTAAGAATGCATGGGATAAGCACAAATTAATCATAGTGGAAAGGAAGGGGGAAGGAGAAAAAGCTGTAGCTGTTACTAACCCACACTCTATACTCTGCAAATGGCCCCAACCTCCTCCCTGGTAAACACTAAACAATAACAGTGGTACAGTATTATTGCCTTGTCTCTGTCTCTCTCCTTCCATTCTTCATCTTTTTTATAATTTACAATACCCTCCCCAGCTTTGCCTTTCTTCCATGTGTCAGAAGGATAACTTGCACCCCACCTTCACCCCCTCACAGTTCTGAGTTCTGTCTCAGCTTTTGCATTCCTGACCCTTCTGCTGGCCACCTAGTTGCAATCTTCCCTGTCATCCTAACTCTGGCTATGAGTTTACTATTTAAATGTCCTGTTCTTTGATCCATCTTAATCAGGATCTCCTGGTGAAATATTTTAATAAAAAATATGTTGCAGAAATGATGGGGGGTCTTGGCCCCTCTTTCACTATTGGTAACTTCAATGACTTCAGTCAGTCAGACATATCCTTAGGGCAAAGTATGTTGAGTTTTCCTAAACTAAAGAAATTAATTAGCTAATTTTGGAACTATATTATAGTACTCTGTATTATGGAGTTCAAATCAGGTCCTTTCTTCATTATCTTCCTCTCATACAGCCATTGAATGTTTTCCTGCAGATGGCTGCAACATCTTCCTAGTGGTTCTGGTAGAAATTTGATTTCAATAGGAGACAGGCTCCTGAATTCCATTGTATCCTCTTTAATTCAGATGCCTAAGTGAATTTGCAGCTGCCATTATTTTCCTTATACTCTCCTGTCTCCTTTCTCTAGTCTCCAATATCATCTCCTTACTCTTACAACACTGTGTACTCTACACAAGTTTTGCTTTGCACTTATGATAAAGTTTTATCCCACCAGAATGTAAACCATAAAAAAGATTTTGCTTTAACTGTGACATGATGTCCCAGTATAACCTGTGAAAGGAAACAAATTAGCATCACTAGTATGGCTTACAAAATCTGAAAACATGTTAACATAGCTAGACAAAGGGGAAACTATACTACTTTTAAATGTACTATTTCCTAGCAGCTTTTTAGCTGGAAATGTTATCTTCTGCAATGGTTTTGAAAAAAATAACAGTGATAGGTAGCTTTCCAATTATGGGTGCAAAACAATTTCTGTAAACACTATCTTACATTATCATTAAAATGACATTGTAAATGATAGGAAAAGCAACTGAAGCAGTTGACATCTACCATAAAACTATGATGATGCTTCCAAGTATATTGGTGCTATCACCACTGAACAAGTAATACTATAAAGTAAACCTTTTATACTGTGTTATCTATAAAATAATATTGTTTACCGTGGCCACTGCTCGAACAGCTTCACTTAATACAGATGACAATTTAGAACAGCAGCACACAAATAAACATCTAAACATTGTAAAGTCATTTGAAGTAAGAAAATATTTTATGTGTTTTTTTTTTTGTGAGAAGAAAATAACATTCATGTACCAGAATCTTAACCTTCCAAAAACATAAACAGAAGAAGAAAGCTAGATAAAGTCCTGACCTCATTTTAAAAGTTTCTACAACACATGTTTCAGTGGTGTGGAACATTCATGGATCATTTGACACCAGCCATTTCTGTCAGTAAATAATATAGCAGCATTTGGCATCAAAAGCTTATAGAGTGCCTCTTGAGATCCTTTGTAAACATCTGATGACTAAGGTTAGGATGCTTCATCTTACAGAAAATTGCAGGTCTCGTCTACCATCAGGAATCAAAACTCAAGCCAGTTTGTTACACTCGATGTGTATGTGAACCTCAAATGGACAATGCAATATGCATTCTTCAATTGCCCTGGGGCAGTACAGATTTTTTGTTTGTAAGTGTTATTGTCTTACACAAACTAGCAGCAGCCCTCCATGGCTGAGCTTTGTATCATCACCATTTCTGAAAGTCTCTTTTCCTTCCATAATGTCTGCTCCTCACTAGCGCTTATTTTGTGCATTTTTATATTTTACACTTACAGTACGCTGTTGCCGCCCACATTCTTGTCTTCTTCTGGTTAATAAAATTGACCTTTAAGGAGCCAGAATGTCACGTGGTGAACTTTGATGCATTTCAGATTATAATTCATTATGTTTGCTTGCATGTATGTGCAAGGAACTTAGTGCCACCATACGACTTTTCGTAGGTGTGCCACTCAGCTTCCAATGCCCTGCTCCCTTTTGCAGGTGCTGTCTCACCACACCAATACATGTCTGAGCTGTCGATGACAGCAGTTCACATGTAGTGGCATACAGTTGAAAGTGAAAAACTACTGCAATCAGCAGTGGTAATGTGTTGGCAATCTGCATACTGTGGTCATCGGCAATATGCAAATTGCCTGCACATCACTCTGCATCTGAACTGTCTGCCATAGACAGTTCTTCCTCTCCCCGACCCGAACACCTACTAGCATGCTGGGAGCCCACCCCAGCATGTTCTTGCACTCCCCCCACCCACACACCGTATGGCTGACGGGGGTGCTCAATTCCCTGTCGGCTCCACTGCCCCCCCAAAACAGACTTCCAGGTACTACGCTGGGAGCCCACCACAGCGTGGCAACAGTCCATTGTCTGTATGGCCAATGGGGGTGCCCAATCCCCAGTCAGCTCCACTGGCCCCCCCAAACAACCTTCCAACTGCCACGCTGGGAGCCCACCCCAGTGTGGCAACAGTCTGACATCCCTATGGCCAACGGGGGTGCCCAATCCCCTGTCAGCTCCACTGCCCTGCCAAACAACCTTCCAGATGCCAGACTGGGAGCCCACCCTAGAGTGGCAAAAGTCACGTGTCTTCTTCCTGCAAAATGAAAAAAAAAAAGAAGCCTGTAAGAAAAAATGGTCCCTCATTGACTGTCTCACCCCCTTCCCCAATCCGCGCCCACCCTCTGCGCACCTACCTCCCCACACACCCCCACTCCATACTTACCTCTGGAGCCCATCGTGATGATCTTCGGTGGACCGGGAACACGTCTGCACTCTTCAAAGCCGACCGCGAACTGAAGAAATGCTGGTAAGCTATATAATGACACAAATGGGGGGGGTTCAACTTTGGTTCATATCTCAGCCATTTTTGGGAATTTTTTCACCAGATTTTCAACACGGGGTTATTGGGACCCTACCTCATGAACTGAGTCACTGTCATTTTGTTATTCAGTCCTGAAAGGTGATTTCTTGGTCACTGCATGGAACCACCTTTCAGGATTGAGTAATGAAATGACAGTGTCACAGTTCATGAGGTAGGCCCCCAAAACCCTATGTTGAAAATTTGCTGAAAACATTCCCAAAAATGACTGTTTTACGAGCGTGCATTGCGCAGTTCCTACACACACTCATAACTTCTCAAATTTTTAATATTTTCACTCCAGATTTTCAACATTACCATTTTACCATACCTTCTTATGAGCAGTAGAGCTGTCATTTTTCACATCTCACCCAAAATGTGTTTTCACATGTGTAGCGCACAATGGCATGGTCGGTGTGCAAAATCAATGTTCGGGACAGATTAAGAAAATCACAGTGACACTGTTCATGAGCAGAGGTCTTAAAATGGCTATGTTGAAAATTTGGTGACAAAAGTCCATAAAATGACTGTGTTACAAGTATCCATAGCGCAGTTTCCACGCACCCTTGTAAGTTCACAAATTTGTAATATTTTCAGTCCAGATTTTCTGCAGTGTGTCATTTTTTCACACCTCCTTATGAACAGTACAGCTGTCATTTTTCACACCCTGGCCAAAATGTGTTTTCACGCTTCTGGCACAGAAATGCGTGGTCGCTGTGGGAAATCAGTGTTCGGGGCAAATTACAAAAATCACAGTGACACTGTTCATGAGCTGAGGTCCCAAAATGCCTGTGTTGACAATCTCCTGTAAACAGTCCCCAAACTAATTACCGTTTCTACGCACGCTCGTGACTTCACCAGTTTTTTATATTTTCCCTCCAGATTTCTAACATTGCCATTTTTACCTTCCTCATGAACAGTACAGCTGTAATTTTTCACATCCTGTTCGAAATGTGTTGTCGCACCTGTGGTGCCAAATGGTGTGGTCGCTGTGCAAAATCAGCTTTTGGCTAACAAACTGATATTGCCACTGTTCATGAGGTGGGGGTCACAAACAAACCATGTTGAAAATTGGAGTGAAAATACCAATGAACACCTGGGGCGTTAGGGTTTCTGACCATAACGCCGCACCTGTAGAGACTGACAGGCATCAGGGGTGTAACTTGGGTCTGCAGTTCATGTCCTAGGAAAGACTTAGGGAACTGAATATGTACCCCTTGGAGCAGAAAAGAGAGAGATAGGGGACAAGATTGAAACATTCAAGTACATAAAAAGCATTAGCAAGGCACAGGCTAGGGATGGGTGAAGTGAGTGAAATTCACTCCGTGGAGTAATCCATGAAATCAGGCCCATTTCACAGAGCGATATGCAGAATTTTGCCTGGCAGAGTGGTGAAACTGCACCAGGTAGAAAGACGAAATTTCACCTTTCAATGCGAAATTCTGCCTTCAGTACAAAATTTCACCCGCGGGAGGTGGAATTTTGCCCTAAGAAGGTGAAATTTCATTGCAAAAGACAGAATTTCACTGGAGGTGAAATTTCACTAATGAAATTCAGCTTTAAGTGGAAAATTTGGTAATTGCTCTGCCATCGCGATTAGCCGCCATGACCCTTCACGGCGGTTTAAATTTGATACATCTCTAGTACAGGCACAGGGATTTTTTCACTTCAATACGGGCTCTAGGACGAGGGGACACAACCTCAGGCTGCATGGGGGAGGTTCTCTACCAACACCAGGACGTTTTTCTTCACACAAAGAGTGGTGAATGCTTGGAACAGCCTGACTCAAGAGTTTGTGGGGGTCAACACTGTGGTGTGATTCAAGAATGCATGGGATAGACACAAGGGAGCCATGACTACAAAGGGCAACTAGAGTGGCAAAATAGGTCTAAAACAAATGGGCAGACTAGATGGACCTAGCTGGATCCTTCTGACGACAACTTCTATGTTTCTATGCTGACACCTGAGATTTAAGAGTTAGCTCACTATTAAGCACAATGCCCAGATTCTGCACCCATTCAAAGGATCTCAACTGGTTGCCCCCCAGCATAAGTCCAGATGGCTGACCAGGAGATAATCCCTCTACCTGATGACCTGGGTCCACCACCAACACCTCGGTCTTATCCGGATTCAACCTCAACCAGCTGGCACTCATCGAGTCCTGAATCTCAGCTAGGCAGTTGTTAAAGACCAAGACAGTATCATCCTGTTCAGGCACAAAGGACATGTACAGCTGAATATCATCTGCACAGCAGTGAAAACTCAGCCCGTACCACCTTATAATGTCTCCCAACGGCAGCATGTACACCGTGAACAACATTGGGGACAATACAGAGCCTGATGCACCCCACAGGGCAGGGAGAGAGGGGCTGAGGAAAACATCTCCAACACCACTCTCTAAGTTCTGCCATGAGGAAAGAATGGAACCATCTGAGGACCATCCCAGACAGTCCACAGAACAGCTGCAGGCACTCCAGTAATACCCCATGGTCCACGGTGTCAAATGCTTCAGAGAGAGATCAAGAAGAACCAAATTCGAATGGCTCCTCAGATCTCTCGCTATCAGATCATTAAGTACCCAAACAAGGGCCATCTTGGTACTATGCCTCTTCCTGAAACCAGACTGGAGATGATCATGGACCTCATGGGTGAAAAGAAAGTCTTCAAACTGCAACGTGATCACCTTCTCAATAACCTTGCCCACAAAGGGCAGGTTAGAGACTGGTCTGTAGTTTACGAGACAGTCTGGGTCATGGAAAGATTTTTTCAAAAGGGGTGTTACCACAACCTCCTTCAAGGGGCTCAGAAACACACCTTTCTCCAACAAGCACCAGACAATCTCTGCCAGGACCGGCCCAATGACCTGCACGCACACCACAAGGAGGTGGGTTGGACCAGAGTGCAAACTACAGCAAGTCGGTCTCAAACCCTGGACAATCTTTATGATATCCATGATTGCTGGCTGGTCAAAGTTCATCTAGAGAGACTGGGTGCCTGCGATCTCCCACCAACCTCCACAGCACCCATTTGAATGAGTCAGATGGATCTCCGACCTAATGGTGGCAACCTTATCTGCAAAGAATTGAGCAAATTCATTGCCCTTAGATTGTGAAAAAGCTCTCCAATTCTGAAGACAGGTTGGATTGAACAACCTGTTGATAATCCAGAAGACCTGAGCCAGTTGATTCCCTGCTGCAGCAATCTCCCTGGACAAGAACTCTGCCTTCTTACGGGAGATTGCTGACTGATAGTCCAAATAATGTGCCATAAGTCTAAGCCTGTCATCCTCCAAACTGGATTTCCACCAACACCATTCCAACCTTCATCCCACTAGCTTCAGCTCCTTCAAGGTCCCATTGAACCAAGGTGACCAAGAACAAAGAGTGAGTGGGTGAACCCAGACAGGAGCTATGGAATCCAGGGCCCCCTATACCGCACTATTATAGTACAATACCAGGTCCCCTGGATCAGAGCAGTCCAAAGGTCTACTCGATAGGTCCAGCATTGTTACTTAGACCCTCAGGGGTTACACCCCTTAATGGGTGGTACCGGACCATCTCCAAAGAGGCAGGTCTATTGGGGGGAGCCACGAAATTGAACCCTATAGTGTGATGGTTGGACCACCCAACCGGTTCCACCACCAGGTCAGAGAACTCCATCCCCAGGAGGAACACTAGGTCCAGAGAGTGACCCTGATTATGGGTCACAATGGTAACTACCTGCGTGAAGCCCAACAAGATCATCAGTTGGAGGAAGTTCTGACCAAAGGAGAGAGTTCATCATCAATCCAGGTGCTGAAATAACCCAGGACCAACCACCTGGAGATTCCAACACAATGTCAATCACGAAGTCAGCAACTTCCTGCAGGAAAACCTTCCCATCTCCAGGTGGATGGTAGATGAGGAGAATTCTGCAATCCACATCTGCACCCATGATACACTCAAAGGATCTGGTGGCCCCCACTGGTACCTCTACAAGGCCCAGTTCCATCTTGAAACAGACGGTCACACCCCCACCCCTATGACCCAATCTCGGGCAGTGTATCACAGAGTACCCGGTGGGAACTACTGATTCCAATACCGGACTAGCATTTTCATCCAGCCAGGTCTCGGTGAAGCAAGCCAGATCAATGTTCCAACAAGATCAGCAATTATTGCTGTCTTATTCTTTATCGACCTGGCATTGCATAACACTGCCTGAGTCAGATGAGTGACTGTGGAAGAGTGCATTATTTGCCCACCAACAGTGGAACCCTTAGGTATTGGAGCCAGGCAGGGAGGACCCCTTTCATGGACCCATTTTACCCCAGGGCATCTTCTTGAACCTACTAACCCAATCAACCCTCTCTGCTCCACACCCCCACCAGGCCCAGGGCCCCCACTCTTCTGACCCCTCTACGTTATCCCCCAAGGCCCAACAATGCCTATAGACCTCGGCTGACAGCAGAGGCCAATCGAAGGGGCACAGACCCCTCAGCCTGGAAGGGGAGTAGTGCCTGCCCACCAAAGAACGCTCCCAACACATAGCACCTGCCTGCACTCCCAGCAGCAGTAACTTACACTACAAAACAGCAGTACTTACACTACAACCATACACATAAATCAAACACCACAAATCTACAAGACCCAAAACCCCACCCTGAAAATAAAAAACACAAAAAAACAGACACTCAATGAAACATGGCAAAAAGCCGTCGAGTAAGACATGTTTAAATGTTTATCCAAAAAAAGAGTTTGCTGAGTCTCTCATAAAGCCAGTTCCTATGTGTGTCCCTTCATACTCTAACTTCTTTGGGACTAATAGACCAAACGAGTACTCCAAAAAGCAACCAGCTGTCACATGGGCTTAATAGAGCAAGACAGAATAAAACATGCACTTTGAACAGAAAAGCACTCTCACTGCTTTAAATAAACAAATCAATGAATTCAGTTAAAAATTCAAACCAGCTCCGTAGTAGTCCGTGGAAGCCCAACCGATAAAACCAAACTTTGCAGAAGTCTTCTATAGGGACGTTCCTCCTTGAACTACCTCTCTGCAATCTATGAGTTAATAGCCCCACTCCCCTGGGTCCAGGTCCTACCTTGTGTCAGTAACCTCTGCAGCTTCCCCCAGGAAAGAATCCATAGGTGGCACACAAGAGTAGGCCAGGATATCCATATTGTCCATGGGGTGCACTCCCGAAGCAACCATCACCAAAGAGAGAATCCGTCCCAAATTATCTCATGAGCACAGTCCCAGGGGCTTGCCCAGCCAACACTAGACATCCCTCAAAGACCTAGGAGGCACCTAGGCAAGACTCAGCCTATTGGCTGACCCCCACCCAATGCCTCCCATCTGAGACTGAACACCAACAACCCCCAAGGATGACAGCTACAGGGAAGCCCCTACTCCCCATTTCCTACAGATCTCCAACCTGCTTAGGGCACACTGACTGCAATTACCATGGCCAGTCCCATCCAGTCAGGACTCTGGTGATATTCTGGCATAGGTTCTTCCAGCCAAATGCAACATTCTGGCTAGCTCAACTTTGCCAACAGAGTTCCTCCACAGACCTCGATGAACTCCACAGTGCTCCTCAAGTCCGTTGGCTTTTTCCACAGGACCTCCAACCAGTGACCAGGAGCTGGTCAGTAAGCAGATTTCATACAGCTGTGCAAATTGTACCAGAAATGTTTAGAAGTTTTGAGTGCTCTGCCAAATAGACACAACACAACAGAGCAATATAATTTTACAGCACCATGTGACAAAGTGGAAATCATTCCATATCTAACCCGAGGATGCTGCAATATTAACTAAATAACTCACCGAGTTCCCTATCTAGACTTCTTCTATTCACTAATGACAAAAAATAATACAATAAATTATGCGACCCGATTAAAAATGAACTAAAGTATTTAAAAACAACGCCAACTCTAAAACTGCTGCTGCTGATGCCCGTATTGATGCCATCTTGCTTTGCCAAGCAACATATATCAATGGTGTGGCCCCACCTGGAGTACTGTGTCCAGTTCTGGAGGCCCCATCTCAGGAAGGACATAGATAGGGTGGAGGTGGTACAGCAGGGTGGCATTTTACAAAGAAAGGGATGCTCAAGGAAAAGAGGGCATAACATGAAGCTTGAAGGGGGGAGGCTCACAGGGGATGTGAGAAAGTACTTCTTCACAGAAAGGGTGGTAGACATCTGGAACAGACTACCAGCAGAGGTGGTGGTTATCAAAATGATAGCAGGATTTAAGCATGCATGGGATAGACACAGGAGGACCATAGTAACAGGGATGGGGGGGTAAGGCTACAGAATGAGAAGCGTCTGAGTAACACAGTGGGTAAGGAATTTTTTAGGGTAGACTAGATTGGCCAAGGGGTCTGTTTCTGCTGGCAACTTCTATGTTTCTATGTAAGAATGCATGGGATAAGCACAAATTAATCATAGTGAAAAGGAAGGGGGAGGGAGAAAAAGCTGTAGCTAGGGCATGGATTGATGTAATAGTGTAGGTAGGGAGAAATGGGCAAACTGGATGGGCCAAGTGGTCCTTATCTGCCATTAAATTCTATGTTTCTATGTTTCTGTTACTAACCCACACTCTGTACTCTGCAAATGGCCCCAACCTCCTCCCTGGTAAACACTAAACAATAACAGTGGTTCAGTATTATTGCCTTGTCTCTGTCCCCCTCCTTCCATCCTTCATCTTTTTTATAATTTACAATACCCTCCCCAGCTTTGCCTTTCTTCCATGTATCAGAAGGATGACTTGCCCCCCACCTTCACCCCCTCACAATTTCAGTTCTGTCTCAGCCTTTGCATTCCTGACCCTTCTGCTGACTACCTAGTTGCAATCTTCCCTGTCATCCTACCTCTGGCTATGAGTTTACTATTTAAATGTCCTCTTCTTTGATTCATCTTAATCAGGATCTACTGGTGAAATATGTTAATAAAAAATATGTTGCAGAAATGATGGGGGGTCTTGGCCCCCCTTTCACTATTGGTAACTTTAATGACTTCAGTCTGTCAGACATATCCTTAGGGCAAGGTATGTTGCGTTTTCCTAAACTAAAGAAATGAATTAGCTAATTTTGGAACTATATTATAGTACTCTCTATTATATAGTTCAAATCAGGTCCTTTATTCATCATCTTCCTCTCATATAGCCATTGAATGTTTTCCTGCAGATGGCTGCAACATCTTCCTAGTGGTTCTGGTAGAAATTTGATTTCAATAGGAGACAGGCTCCTGAATTCCATTGTATCCTCTTTAATTCGGATGCCTAAGTGAATTTGCAGCTGCCATTATTTTCCTTATACTCTCCTGTCTCCTTTCTCTAGTCTCCAATATCATCTCCTTACTCTTACAACACTGTGTACTCTACACAAGTTTTGCTTTGCACTTATGATAAAGTTTTATCCCACCAGAATGTAAACCATAAAAAAGATTTTAACTGTGACATGATGTCCCAGTATAACCTGTGAAGGGAAACAAATTAGCATCACTAGTATGGCTTACACAATCTGAAAACATATTAACATAGCTAAACAAAGGGGAAACTATCCTACTTTTAAATGTACTATTTCCTAGCAGCTTTTTATCTGGAAATGTTATCTTCTGCAGTGGTTTTTAAAAAAAACATAACAGTGACAGGTAGCTTTCCAATTATAGGTGCAAAACAATTTCTGTGAACACTGTCTTATATTATCATTAAAATGATGTTGTAAATGACAGGAAAAGCAACTGAAGCAGTTGACATCTACAATAAAATTAGGATGATGCTTCCAAGTATATTGGTACTATCACCACTGAATAAGTAAAACTACAAAGTAAATCTATTATACTGTGTTATCTATAAACTAATATTGTTTATTGTGGCCATTGCTCAAACAGCTTCACTTAATACAGATGACAATTTAGAACAGCAGCACACAAATAAACATCTAAACATTGTAAAGGCATTTGAAATAAGAAAATATTTTTTGCATTTTTTTTTTGTGAGAAGAAAATAACATTCATGTACCAGAATCTTAACCTTCCAAAAACATAAACAGAAGAATTACAGGTAAAGTCCTGACCTCATTTTAAAAGTTTCTACAACACATGTTTCAGTGGTGTGGAACATTCATGGATCATTTGACACCAGCCATTTCTGTCAGTAAATAATATAGCAGCATTTAGCATCAAAAGCTTATAGAGTGCCTCTTGAGATCCTTTGTAAACATCTGATGATTAAGGTTAGGATGCTTCATCTTACAGAAAATTGCAGGTCTCCTCTACCATCAGGAATCAAAACTCAAGCCAGTTTGTTACACTTGATGTGTATGTGAACCTTAAATGGACAATGCAATATGCATTCTTCAATTGCCCTGGGGCAGTACAGATTTTTTGTTTGTAAGTGTTTTTGTGTTACACAAACTAGCAGCTGCCCTCCATGGCTGAGCTTTGTATCATCACCATTTCTGAAAGTCTCTTTGCCTTCCATAATGTCAGCTCCTCACTAGCGCTTATTTTGTGCATTTTTATATTTTACACTTACAGTACGCTGTTGCCTCCCACATTCTTGTCTTCTGGTTAATAAAATTGACCTTTAAGGAGCCAGAATGTCATGTGGTGAACTTTGATGCATTTCATATTATAATTCATTATGTTTGCTTGCATGCATGTGCAAGGAACATAGTGCCACCATACGAGTTTTCGTAAGTGTGCCATTCAGCTTCCAATGCCCTGCTCCCTTTTGCAGGCGCTGTCTCACCACACCAATACAAGTCTGAGCTGTCAATGACAGAAGTTCAGATGCAGTGGCATACAGCTGAAAGTGAAAAAATGCTGCAATCAGCGGTGGTAACGTGTTGGCAATTTGCATACTGCCGTCATCGGCAGTATGCAAATTGCCTGCACGTCACACTGCATCTGAACTGTCTGCCATAGACAGTTCTTCCTCCCCCTGACCTGAACACTTACTAGCATACTGGGAGCCCACCCCATCGTGCTCATGCACTCCCCACACCTGCACACCGTATGGCCGATGGGGGTGCTCAGTTCCCCATCGGCTCCACTGCCCCTCCCAAAACAGACTTCCAGGTACCACGCTGGGAGCCCACCCTAGCGTGGCAACAGTCCATCATCTGTAAGGCCAATGGGGGTGCCCAATCCCCAGTCAGCTCCACTGGCCCCCCCAAACAACCTTCCAACTGCCACACTGGGAGCCCACCCCAGCGTGGCAACAGTCTGACATCCCTATGGCCAATGGGGGTGCCCAATCCCCCGTTGGCTCCACTGCCCCCCCAAACAACCTTCCAGTTGCGATGCTGGGAGCCCACCCCAGCGTGGCAAAAGTCCTGCGTCTTCTTCCTGAAAAATGAAGAAAAAAAAAAAAAGAAACCTGTAGGAAAAAAATGGTCCCTCATTGACTGTCTCACCCCCCCCCCAATCCGCACCTCACCTCTCTACGCATCCCCCACCCCATACTTACCTCTGGAGCCCAGCGTGATGATCTTTGGTGGACCGGGAACACATCTGCACTCTTCAAAGCCGACCGCAAACTGAAGAAATGCCGGTAAGCTATATAATGACATAAATGGGGGGGTTTCAACTTTGGTTCATATCTCAGTCATTTTTGGGAATGTTTTCACCAAATTTTCAACACTTGGTTATTGGGATCCTACCGCATGAACTGAGTCACTGTCATTTTGCTATTTGGTCCTGAAAGGTGATTTTGTGGTCACTGCGCAGAACCACCTTTCGGGATTGAGTAATGAAATGACAGTGTCACAGTTCATGAGGTAGGCCCCCCAAAACCCTATGTTGAAAATTTGGTGAAAAAATTCCCAAAAATGACTGTTTTACAGGCGTGCATTGTGCAGTTCCTACACACACTCATAACTTCACAAATTGTTAATATTTTTGCTCCAGATTTTCAACATTACCATTTTACCATACCTCCTTATGAGCAGTAGAGCTGTCATTTTTCACATCTCACCCAAAACGTGTTTTCACACATGTAGCGCACAATGGCACGGTTGGTGTGCAAAATCAATGTTCGGGACAGATTAAGAAAATCACTGACACTGTTCATGAGCAGAGGTCTTAAAATGGCAATGTTGAAAATTTGGTTACAAAAGTTCATAAAATGACTGTGTTACAAGCATCCATCGCGCAGTTTCCACACACCCTTGTAAGTTCATGGATTTGTAATATTTTCAGTCCATATTTTCTACGGTGTCATTTTTCCACACCTCCTTATAAACAGTACAGCTGTCATTTTTCACACCCTGAACAAAATGTGTTTTCGCACTTCTGGCACAGAAATGCGTGGTCACTGTGGGAAATCAGTGTTTGGGACAGATTACGAAAATCACAGTGACACTGTTCATGAGCAGGGGTCCCAAAATGCCTGCATTGACAATCTCCTGTAAACAGTCCCCAAACTAATAACAGTTTCCATGCACACTCGTGACTTCACCAGTTTTTTTATATATTTTCATTCCAGATTTCCAACATTGCCATTTTTACACCTCCTCATGAACAGTACAGCTGTAATTTTTCACATCCTGATCGAAATGTGTTTTCGCACCTGTGGTGCCAAATGGCATGGTCGCTGTGCAAAATCAGCTTTTGGCTAACAAACTGATATTGCCACTGTTCATGAGGTGGGGGTCACAAACAAACCATGTTGGAAAATTGGAGTGAAAATATCAATGAGCGCCTGCTGCGTTAGTGTTTCCGACCATAATGCCCCACCCTGTAGAGACTGACAGGCATCAGGGGTGTGACTTGGGATTGTCGCCTGTAATGCTCATACCATTCTACCCCCACCCACATCCTGCAGCCAGTGACAGGCATTGAGGTGTGCCTTGGATTTCTTCAGCCCCAAAGTTCACCCCATTCTCCTGTACTGCACCCATCTTACCATATTTCCTTATGGAATGGGGTGAGCATAAGGCCCAAAGACCCCAAGGCATACCGTGACACTTGTCGGTGTCTGCAGGGTAGGGTGTGGTGATATGGCATGGCCATTATGCCTGATGCCCCAAAGGCACACCCCAATGCCTTTCAGCCTCTGCAGGGTGGTTTTGGGGTTGGCTTCAGTTCAGTACTTCACTGCCATTCATTTTATGCAGCTCTCTAACTCCTACACTACCAATGCCAATGCCAGCAAGCAAACATTTGGCATTGACAAATGCTTGTTTATAAATTATGTACCATTCTTAGTGAAACAGAAATAAGAAATCCAGTGCAAAAAACATTGATGCAAACATAAAAATTGTTGGCTGAAAAAGACCATTGATCCATCCAATCAGCCCTCTTTTCCCCTATCCTGCCCTAGTGAACTCTTGTCTAGTCAGGGTTATTGCCCTCAACTCCCCCCCCTTGCCCCCTTCACTATTGCATCCCCCTGTTTAACTATTAAGCCTTTTACTTGATCCCAGTTGAGTGTGAAACCAACAATGGTACTTGTACCCATTGCCTCTGCAGGCAGGCTGTTCCATAGCTTAACCACTCTCTTGTGTCCCTTATAAATCTCCCCTCCCCCAGCTTCCACTCATGTCCCTATGTCTGTGATTCACCATTTCAGTGGAATATTTCCTCACAATCTGCCTTGTTCAATCTTTACAGGAGGTGCAAGGTCTCTATCATGTTGCCCTTCTCCCTTCTGGTCTCCAGCAAGTACATGTTTAGAGCTTTAATCATATGCTCAAAGGATCTGCCCTGCTGTCTCTGAATCATTTTGGTTATCCTATACGCTGCATTGCCTCTAGCCTGTCTGTCTTTTCTAAGTTGAAGACTCCAGAACTGGCACAGTATTTCAGATGTAGCCTCACCAGTGCTGTATAGATACTGTATGTCTGCTTTGGATATGGATGACCCTGGAGGGGCACTGGTAATAAAGGCAAGTTTCACATAAATACAGAATTACACAATGATTATTAGTCAGAATTGTTTCAAGCTTTTCTAAACAGTACAGACAATCATACAATATACAAACATAGAAACACAGAATTTGCTGGCAGAAAAGGACTGCTTGGCCCACCCAGTATTCCTAGATGTTTCCTGACTCATGTGTCTCAACAGATCCTAACTCATCTTCAGCAACCTCCCCTCCACTCCTCCCTGCTTGTTTTCTTATGCACCCCATGTCTGTCCCATGCATGCTTAAAACCTCCCACTGTTCCCACCTCCACCACTTCTGTTGGCAATCTGTTCCTGGTATCTACCACTCTTTCAGTGAATAAATATTTATTCGTAGCTCTCATGAACCCCCAGCTTCCCCATAGCACCCTGTTCTTGGTGCTCCTCCCATTTTCAAGAGAGGTATCTCATGCATCCTGTTCACCCTATGAGGAACTTGCAGATCTCAATTATTTCACCTCTTGCTCTCCATTCTTACAGGGTCACATGTTGAGATCCCTCAGTATCCCCTCATAGGGCTTCTCGTGCAACCCTAGCATCATTCTAGTTGTCCTCATCTGGATTGCTTCTAACCTGTTTACTGTATGTCCTTTCTGAGGTATGGCATTCAAAACTGGACACAGTGCTCCAGGTAGGGTCTCACCAGTGATAGTACAGTGGCAACACCACCTACCTCTCTTGGTGGACATACCAGTCCTTCTGTGATCCAGCATCCCACTAGCCCTACCTACTGCTTTGTCATACTGCTCTACCACCTTCAGGTAATCAGATATAGCTCCAAGGTCCCTTTCCAGTTCAACGACTGTCAGTACCTTCTCCCATCTAATCCTCAGCATCTGGGTTCCTATGCCATAGGTGCATGATTTTGCACTTTTTGGCACTGAACCCCAACTGCCAATGCTTTATACCACTCCCCAAGTTTCCCCAGATCCCTGCTTATCCTCTCCACCCCCTCCTGATTTCCATCCTGTTGCAGATTTTGGTATCACCTGCTAAAAGTCATATCTTTCCTTCCAGTTCCTCAGCAATGTCACGTATGAACATTGAAGAGGACTGGTCCCAGTTCTGAGCCCTGTGACACCCTGCTGATCTCTGCTTCATCACTGTAGTGAGTGCCATTTACCACCACCTTCTGACTCCTATCTGTTAACCAGTTTCTAGCCCAATTCAACACTTTTGATTCCAACCCCAGGCTGCTCAGTTTCTGTATCAGCCTCTTGTGTGGCACAGTGTTGAAGGCCATGTTGAATTCCAGACCAGCCACAACCACTGCCTTCCCCTGATCTAGTACCCTGGTCACCCAGTTAAAGAAATTCATCATATTTACTTGGCATAACCTCCTCATAAAACCATGCTCCCTGTGGTCTTGCAAACCATTAGAGTCAGATATTCTACCAGTCATTCTTTTAGCAGGGTTTCCATTAATTTCCCACCACTGAAGTAAGACTGACCAGCCTATAGTTGTTAGTCATACCTGTTTCCAGTGAGCTGTTGACCAGGGCTGTCAGGGGTCAGTCAGCACCCACCTGAATTCCTTTAGAACACTTGGATATATCACATTCAGTCCCATAGCTTTGTCTACCTTCAGAGCTGCAAATCTCTTCAGGACACTTTGTCCTGAAAATGGACTTCTGTCTACATCCCCCTGCCCCTGCTCCTGCCATTCCCTGGTGATCCATCCCACCCACACTCCACAGTGAAGACTAAGCAGAAATACCTGTTCAGGATGTTTGCATTTGCTTAGTTCTCTTCTATGCAGTATCCCTCTGCCATTGTGATCCTCACTATCCCTTGCTTTCCTTATTTGTTATCTATCTGAAGAAAGTCTTATACCTCTTAGTGATGATTTTGGCTATTCTTTCCTCTGCCATTGTCTTTGCTCCCCTCACCACCTTGCCTGCTTCCCTCTGCTTTACTTGGTATACTTGCCTGTACTCCTCCTTCTGTATTTCTTTATATCTCTTGAATACCACCCCTTTTTTCTTTCACCAACTTTGCCAGTTCTTTAAAGAAACATAATAATCTTTTTCCTTCCTCTTTCATCCACTTCCTTCATGCAGATGTTAATGACTTTAGTTATACCCTGCCTATTATTGCCCCCTGTGCCCCTACCATTCCCTGGACCTCCCCTCTCTCCCCGAGTAGTCTTTGGGACAGACCCCCATTTCATTAAAATCCGCCATCTCAAAGTTGAGGACCATCATCCTCGTGTGGCTAACCTCCCTGTTTATACAGCATGTACAGTAACTGTGTCACTTTTGGCTATAAGACTGCATTCTAGAGTTCTTTAGGTGAACGCACTGTGAAGAGAAGCTGAGCAGATCTAGCACACAAAAGACTTGAAAAGAATCTCCTATAACCATAACAGACAAGAGACAAACTAACTGTTCACATAAGCATATTCTAATAACTGGTCACATTTCTTTCCCACATAACAAGCTGCTCATAATTTGCCATTATAACCTGTGAGTTATAATGGCGAACACATACCAGCTTTTCCTATAGGAAGCTCGCACTGAACCACAGAACATAAGAAAGCATGGGTTTGGCATGAAAACATTTGACCATTGTTTTGGATGAACATCAGAGCCTTCTGCTGGTTTGTACTTAATGAATAAAGGATATCATCCTACAACACAGTATTAGTGTTTTCTGTGAGGTTTGGACCTGAGGAGCTGAGCTGTTTGTGAGTATGCATTCTTTAGTGAAGTGTGACAGTAAGAGTGGTTTGAGATAGTGGAGGGAAGAAGAAAGACAGACGGGGAGAGGGAGGCTGTTCCAAAGTATAGAAAGTTGAACAGAAAAAGCAGACTTGCCTGCTACAGATTTACTATGAGTGATATGGAAGGAGTGAGCTGCAGATGAGCAGACAGGGTAGGAGAAGGGGATGGCAGGGCTAAGGAGAGAGAAAAGGTAAGGGGGAATAGTCACAAGTCAGTTTTTGGCCAGGAAGGAGGAACAGTGTGAGAGATGCTGGACCTCAAGGGATGGGGAAAGAGAGATTAGCAGATGGAGATCAGTGATGAGTGAGAGATGGGATGCACAAAAAAAAAAAACACTTTAGACCCTAACAGTTGATTCTGTCTCTTTCTTGCAGCACCACAAGTCACTGGCTCAGGGGCCTCAATTTCTGGGGGTTCAGCCTCAATCATGACTTGTCCGATAGGTAGCAAGTGGTTACAGTGCATGGTCTTGACAGCTTTGGAGTTGTTCTCTGGGCGCACGTTGTACACAGGTAAATCATCCAACTTTCCAGCTACTACATGGGGAAGATGGTGGCACTGATCAGCAATTTTGTGTTTACCATACAGTCCCAAATTGCGTAACAACACACGGTCTCCAGGTCGAAGCTCTTGAGCCTTTACTTTTTTATCATGCCTCTCTTTGTTGGCTAAATTTCTCTTGGTGGCCATTGTCTGGGCCAGTTGATAGACGTGGTTCAATTGAGCTTTCAGTCTTTGTACATATTGCAAAGTTTTCAGCTTAGACCCCATCTGGAGAGACCCCAAAACAGACATCAACTGGCAGCTGGGCCTCTCTCCCGAACATGAGGAAGTAGGAGGAGAACCCAGTAGCATCATTTTTTGTGCAATTGTATGTGTGTACCAAGGTGCTAATCCACTGGCTCTATTTATGCTTGTCTTTTGGGTGGAGGATGCCCAGCATGTCTAGAAGTGTGCGGTTAAAATGTTCTGGTTGAGGATCTCCCTGCAAGTGATGGGGGTGGTTCTTGACTTCCGCACCCCCCATAGAGAGAGCATTTCTTTGATTAGCAGACTCTCAAAGTCTCTGCCTTGATCAGAATGAATCCACTGTGGGGCGAAATTGTAGACAAAGAAATTTTCCACTAGCACCTTGGCCATGGTAGATGCCTTTTGATTTTTGGTAGGAAAAGCTTGTGCATACTGTGTGAAATGATCCGTAACCACTAACACATTGCCAATGTTCCACCGATCAGGTTCTGAGTACAAGAAATCTATGCAGACTAGTTCCATGGGGGTACTTGTAGTAATATTAACAAGGGGGGCAGCCCTCTGAGGCAGGGCTTTTCTTTGCAGGCAGCAACTACAAGTCTTTACATGGTGCTCAACATCGGCCCCCATTTTGGGCCAATAGAAATGAGATCATACCAGGTCAAGGGTTATGTCAATACTGAGGTGCCCCATGTGATTGTGGAGGGACCTCAGTACCAAATCTTTAAAGGCCGTGGGCAGGACCATTAGTTGCTTGTCTACTTTGCCACTATGATCTACTGTCTCTCTATACAACTGATTGAGCAACTTCAGTCTGGGACCTTCTTTAAACAATAAAGCATTTTGCAAATCAGTCAGTGGAACGTAACTTAGACACATCTTTCCCAGGGCATCAGGTGCTGGCTGAATCATAGGATCTTGGGATTGAACCCACTGAATGCTGTCATTGTCAAACTGAGGTAGTGCACTAATATCTAGAGCAGAGAAATGGCAATAAGCAGCTGGTATGAAGATATCAGAAGGGCCCAAGCAATCTACTACAGTCCACGGTGTCTGCAGACATCTGTTCATCTCTATCAAACTTTTGGCACAATGCTCAAATGTCAGGTTCAGACAGCTTGACCCAGGCACTATTGGAAGTGGGCCTTTGTGATAGGGCATCCACATCAATATGGTTCAGGCCTGGTCTGTATTCGACAGCATAATCTTAGGTTGATGATGCAGAAAGCCACGGGTGCCCAGTGGCATCTAACTTAGCTGAAGTCTGTACATAGGTCAACGGGTTATTGTCAGTTTCACCAATATCTTTGCCCCATAGAGGTATTCATGAAACTGGTTAACGATGGCCCATTTTGGCCCAAGGAACTCCTACTTATGCACAGTGTAATTTTGTTCAGATGAGGTCAAGCTCCTATTGGTGAAAGCTACTGGTCTCAGGCCATTCTCATGGTCTTGATACAGCACTGCTCCTAGACCCTGCAGACTAGCATCCATATGCAGCACATAGGGTTTGATGGGGTCAGCATAGATGAGTATGGGGGAATGGATGAGCTGGTATATGATCTCATGGAAGGCTGCCTCACAGTCAGGCATCCATCAGGGCCTGAAGAGTTCACCTGGGCAGAAGTATGCTTTTTCTGGTTCTCTAATGGCCCCTTTTTTGTATTTATAATTGGAAGGAGGGTAACCCTGGGTAAGATTCAAGAGTGGGTGAATCACCTTGGAATAGCCTTTTATGAACCTGCGGTAGTAGCCACAGAACCCCAGGAAACACTGTAGTTCTTTCAGATTATAGAGCTGGGGCCAAGTAATCAGTGCTTCAATCTTACTGGGATCAGTCTCTATCCCTTTTGTAGTTACTATGTGCCCCACATATTTCACAGAGGTTTGGAAAACTGCCACTTGTCAATGGACAGCTTGAGGCCGAAGTCTTCCAGTCACTCTAGTACTTTAAACAGTCAGTTCTCATGCTCCTCTAAGGTGCTCCCAAACACAATTACATCATCCAAGTACACAGGCATTCCAGCAAATTCATATCTCCCACCGCATGTTCCATCAGTCACTGAAAGGCGGCCAGGGCACCTGATATCCCCTGTGGCATCCTCAGAAACTCATAGAACCCCAATAGACAAATGAAGGCTGTTTTCTCATGGTCTGCTGGGGCCATCGGGATCTGGTAGCATCCATTGCGAAGATACAACACTGAGAACCATTTTCTCCCATTCAAGCAGTCCAGGGCATCTTGTGTATGAGGCATAGTGTGTTGGTCTGGGATGGTCTGCCGGTTCAGGGTTCGATAATCAATACACATCCTCACAGACCCATTCTTCTTATGCACAACCACAATGGGAGAGGTGTATGGGCTCCTGGATTCTTGCATCATGCCAGCAGCCAGCATTTCCTGCAGGTGTCTTCTCACATCATCTATGTTTGCTGGGGCTAGGCGTTGGAACCTCTCTCAAAATGGCCATTCATCGTGCAGGCGTATGTGATGATCCACACCTCAGACACATCCCACATCCCATTCCTTCAACAAAAACACTTGGTCTCTCTGGGCTAGTCTCTTGCTAATTCTAGCCTTCCATTCAGCTGGCAGTGGGGAGTCACCAAAGTCAAACAAGTCTGTGGTCACTCTCTCCTTCTCACTAGGGTGCTTTTTGCTGGGCAATACTGCAGTGTCTGCTCGGTGTACTATAGGTAGGGTGCACCCTCTGTTCACCCGGATCTCCCAATCTGACACACTGTGAATCTGGACCATCACTCGTTGTGCATAGGCATGGGCATAAGCAGGCAAGATGCTGGGCTTGACCAATAATCCTTCTGGCAATTTTCCATCACCTGGTGCATCCAACATCAGTATATTGTTCTTGACATCTTTCTGGAGGTGACCTCCCCTTGAATGGTACACTGGGTGTTAGGGGACAGTACCACTGAATCGGGATCCTTCTTCCACATGATCCCCACCGGTTCATCCTGGTCTACTTCCTTGGGTTTCTGCTGCAAATCATAGGCCCACTTGATCAGAACCAGAATTCTTAGGGCCCTGCCAGTCCATCGCTCTTGTTTCTCATGACAGAGTTGTGCCAGTCTTCCAAACATATGGGCATTTGTCCCAATTAACAGGGGGACCCCATCATATGGTCCGGTGGGGGGACACACTAGGGCCAATGTCTCTACTCGCTTCTCTACACCCGTTACAGTTGCAGGAAAAGACAACCAGAGAGGCGGACATACCCTAGGTAGGGATAATACTTGTCACTCAGGCCCCACACATGTGGGTCTTCCAGGGATTTTTTTTTTTTTATTTTATTTAGTTTTTGTTTACCGGGTAAGTGCACAAGACAAATTCTTCCTATTTTCAGGCACAACCCGGGGGAGGAGGGATACAGATGAATGCCAACTGACTTTGAACCAGATTAAGCTGTTGGTGGTATTTTAGTGAATGGGGGGATATTTGGCCAGGACACTGGGGAAATTCCCCATCTCTTTGCATTAGAGGGTGCTACATTTTTGTAGAGAGACGCCAGTGTGCTGGTGGATGTCAGAGGGGAAGGACATGTGGGAGGCTGAGGTGCTGATCACCTCCTCAGCTTCTTTAGGACGATGTGATCATGATGGAGTTGGACCAAACCACGGAAACGACTGTTCTGATACAAGTGTATGAAGTACCTGAATCTTCTGCTCCCTGCAATGTTCCTTTGGAGGCAGGTGTGGTGGGTCCAGCTCATGATGCTACGGCAATACAGCTGCAGCTCGCCGATCTCGAACAGCAGTTTCAGCACACCAGGAATCTTTTGCTCAAGGAATTACAGCAGTGCCAGGATGATGTTCCTGATGCACAGGAACAGGAAGTGGTACAGCCACCTACAGTGCTGCACTCGGATTCTCAGACGCCACCGGGAGAAGACTCTGCACCAAAGACTTTCCCTGCTCCTTCCTCTTTGGAACAACAGATGGCTTTGTGTGAGTTGGTTGATTCTATCATACCACCATTATTCCCCATTGCTGAAAGTCCAGGAATGAATTTGTTACCACATGGTTCAACAGAAGTATTTACGGGCCCAAACATGGGGCGCTTTACTATAGGCCTCACACCCGAAGATAAAAGGGGCAATGCTGGGGGTCTTACAGTAACACGTCTTGATAAAAAAGGGAGGCTTTCCCTGTCGTTAGTGTCTAACAAACCAGAACTTTCAAAAGGGGAATTGGAAGCCCCTGCCTCCCGGGTTACAACAGCTTTGGAGGCTGCAGGATGGGTGAAGTCCCCAGATGGTACAAAATGGGACACTAATTTACCAGTTGTGGAGAAGCAAATACACTCTTCTCCCTCACAAGGACCCTTTATATTGCCAGGCTAGCCTTCCCCTATGGAAGAGGTGCAGCACTCTTTTGACCCCAGTCTTTTGCATGATATAAGACAGCTAGAAGGTGAAGGTACTCCTTCTGTGGTGGGTACCCCCCCACTCTCCCTGCGGCCCAACCATCCCATAAGGAGCAACAGTTGCCCACTGACAACAGCTCTTCCCCATTACCTGCTGCTCAGTATACAACTTCTTCCATTTGGCATAATAAGGTAAATGAAAAACTATCCTGCTACTTTTGGACTTGTCAATGATCCTGCTACCAGGAGAAATGCAGTTCTCTTAAAGTTTAGACGTCCTCAGGAGGACGTTCCTAATAGACATTTTGTTGGCCGTGAACTCTTGAAAAATAGCAAGAGGTTTTGTGCATATGAAATCTATGCCTTAACACATATGCCTGGGGATTCCATCTTTGTTATGAGCTTTAAGCACCCTGCAGGACTGGATCACTTTTAGAAGCAATACCAAGTACTTAAAACTACTCCATTATGGAAAGCCTTTCTGGCTATACCCCTCACGAAACCAGTCTCGAAAAAAATTACAATATTGTTTCATAATGAAGGGGTTAATGTTGCTAACATTACCTACTGGTTGCAACAATATTGTTCCGTAAAAGGGACACCTGAACCTATACTGGACGATGAACATCTTTGGACAGGGGGTTGGCGTTATCAAATAGATTTACATTTTTGAAAATGGTTTAACTAAACATTTACCGAACTGTTTTTTTGGGGGGGTCGGGATGGGGAGTGTTATTTTATCCAGGTCAACCGTGGGCTTGTTACAAGTGTGGTGCTTTAGGTCACTTAAGTAATGTGTGTGATCAACAAAAATGTGGTCTCTGTTGGGATTTGGGTCATATAGGGGCCCATTGTAGAAGGCCTATGAGATGCAACCTTTATGATGAACAGGGGCACACCTTTCGATCTAGCTCTTGGGCATCACATAACCAAAATGATCCCACCCTCTGTGCTGAACAGGATATGTATGTGGCGAATGCTCAAAAGGAAAAAACAAAGAATGCAAGATTTGCTCTTACACTCCTGTTCAACTACATCTGACACTCATGCACAGTCCCACATTCTCGCACCGTCCACCAGTGGAGGAGGGGAGCAGACCCTGGATGAGATGGATACATCCTTACCAGTACCTCACATTTCCGATATAGCTAGAGAGGATACTGAGCCAAATTTTGTTTCCCACAATGATTCTTCATTCCCTGTTCCAACCGTCCCACCATTGGTGGGTGATGGATCAAGTGACAAGATTACGCTCCAATCCTTTATACCTTTGGAGGGCATGAAGGTCTCTTGTATGCCGCCCCTGGGAGTACAGCCAGAGGTCCCTTTCCAGAGGGGTATCGATCAAAATCCTCTAAATCAGGTTTTAATACTACCTGTTTTTCTAGTGAGTCAGATTTGGTTGTAGTCCAGAATTATTTTGCCCTTTTACAGGATCCTGAAGGTGATGAGGAAGATATGGACTCTGACATTTCTTCTGTTACTTCTTCCCTCGCTGATCCCTCCCCGGATGTGGGCCTTAAAGATAAACCCAAACCAAAAAAAAAAGGAAAAAGAGGAAGTAATGATTGCTTCCAGTGTTGTTTAGTGACCCTTTTTTTCTAACCAAACTCCTTCTGCTTCATGGCAGCCCATGTTTCCTTTCTCTCTGTTAATGTTAACAGTATCAAATCCCTCCTTGAGCAAAGGAGGGAGAGAGGTGATATGATCGAGACATTTAAACACCTTAAGGGCATAAACAAGGTGAAAGAGTCTAACATGTTTAAATATAAGAAAAATAGCAGGACAAGAGGACACAGCATGAGATTAGAGGGAGGCCGATTAAGGGGGAATGTGAGGAAATTCTTTTTCACAGAAAGGGTGGTAGATGCATGGAATGGCTTACCACAAGAAGTAGTGGCTATGAATACAGTGCAGGGCTTCAAACAGGCATGGGATAGGCATAAGGGAGCAATACAAATGACTATGAATAGATAGGTCACTGACATAGCAAAGGCCGATGGCACATTTATAAGATAGAAAAAGAAATGGGCAGACTGGATGGGCCTTGAGGTCCTTATCTGCCGTCAACTTCTATGTTTCTATGTTTCAAAACAAAAGGAGACAACTCACTTTTGCTAGTCTGAGTGTAAACACTGGTACCGTTATCCTTTTATAGGATACCAGATTGCACTCACTGAGTGGTTTAAGAGAAGCAGAAAAGGATTGGACTTGGAGTGCTTCCTTTTGGTCCTTGGGCAAGGATGTTTGTGATGGAGTAGGTATTTTCTTTTCTAATATTTCAGTGCAAGTATTGCAGATTTTGGATATTTATTCATGTAGAGCTATGTTAATGGATGTGGTGCTTTCCCCCATTGTGTTTACCGTATTACTAATATCTATGCACCACATTTAAAGGCAGATAGGTCAGCTCTTTCTCAATGCATTTCCCCATACTTGCATACTTCTAAGCTGGTATTATGGGGTGGAGACTTTAATTGTGGGCTCACTCCCAGGGACTGGGGCAGGAAAATGCAGAAAGTATATTGTGATACCTCTTCTCTTTTGAAAATATTACGCAACAATAACCTTCTTGATGTTTATGATATATTACATTTAACCCCAGTGCATACTTTTTTAAAGGCTCCCTATCATCCCGCATAGATTTCTGTTTTTTGTCTGAAAGGGTTACTTGTTCCAAAGTTATATTGCTACCATTAGAAACTTCAGACCATGTGGCATTAAAATTATTGATTGGCACTTATCAAAAACTTCAGATTGGTCGTGGTTATTGGAAGCTGAATGTATCCTTCTTACATGATGACTTATTCGTTCCCATATCCTCTCCTTTTTTTCGGCGCGATCAGAAGTTCTTTTTCTCTATGATAGCCCTCTAGATTGGTGGGAAGACACTAAACAAGATTTGAAACTGCTCTTTATGCAATTTTCTAAGACAAAGGCCAGAAATTCCTATTTAACATACTTAGGTTATAGGGCCCAGTATTTAAAACTTTTAGCTCATGTGTCCTCCTCATCCAGTGCTGTGTGTCAAATATTTTTGGTTATTAAGAATATACTGCTTGATTTCCTTAAAAAACGGGAAAACACTTAATTATCAATAAAAATATGTGGTCTCAGGTACACGAGAACATGTGAATCCTTATGATCTCTCTACTCAAGATTCACCTAGATTGTATATGACTGTTTTAAGGGACATAGATGGGACTCTTGTACAAGATATTAGAGGTTTACATCAGGTAATACAGACGTACGTGAAAGATACATTCCAAAAACCCGACTCTAAATTTTCCTCTTCCTTTTTGGAACAGCTTATTATTCCCCTGCTATCATTGTCAGATACTGAGGACATAATGGCTCCTATTACAACAGGGGAAATTGAACAGGCAATAGGTAAATTATTAACACGTACAAAACCAGGTATTGATGGCATCCCTTATAAATTTTGCAAAACATATAAAGATATAATACTTCCATGGTTACACTTAGTGTATCAAGCCATTTGGTCAGAAAAGAGACTATCATCTAGTATGAATAACGGAATTATGATATTTTTGTTTAAAAAAGGTGATCCAACATTATTGCATAACTGGAGACCATTACGTTTATTGTCTTCAGATTATAAAATTTTTGCTAACATGTTATCACATCGTCTCTCTAAGGTTGTAAATAAATTACTAATTCCTACACAGACGTGTGCTGTTCCTAGTAGAAACATTACACATAATCTTATATATGTTAGGGAAATTACAGATCAAGATTTACAAAATAAATTATCTGGCTATCTTTTCTCATTAGATCAAGAAAAGGCAATTGATGCCATCATCATGATCACATATGGGCAGTATTATGTCATTATGGTATTCCTCCTCTGCTTTTAGATTTATTACAAATGTTGTACATGTCTGCACAGGTTACACCATTGATTAATGGTCATTTGGGTTTCCCGGTACCTTTTCAAGTTGAAGTCTGTTAGGGATGCCCTTTGAGTCCCTTGTTGTTTGTCTTTGGTTTGGATCCTCTGTTACAACTGATCAAAACCGATATTAACATATCGGCCATTGTCATGGTGGAGGGTCATATTTTTCAGAAGGTTTTAGCTTATGTGGATGACTGTGTGTTCTCTGTGGCAGATTTGGATTCTGATAGGACAATTCTTACAACTCTACAAAATTTACAGTCTAGTACTGGCATAAAGATTAATACTGAAAAAAGTAAGGTATTGGTTTTGGGTACTGCTTTGCAGTTAGATACTTTTATTATTCCTGTGGTAACTGGTGCACTGAAAATACTGGGTATTTATTTTAGTTCTCAGGAGGCCATACAGTCTAATTGGGATTTGATATATGATGTTGCATATCAAAAAGTCGTGAAATGGCAATTTTGGAAAATGACAAGACATAAACGTGTATTCCTCTTGAAATCTTATATCGCTCCTCTATTTTTGTATATTTCATGCATTTTTTTCCTTGTCATTTACAATGCATGCAAAACTTATGAGTCTTTTCTTTCAGCTACTGTGGGACAGTCATCTGAACCCAGTGAAGAGGGCACACACGTATAGACCTTGGAAATCTGGTGGACTTGGTATGATTAATCCCATTGTTTACTTCTTTAGTAATTTCTTTTATGGCTCAATTAGACCCATGTTGCTCGAGACTGATGTGATGGGAAGTTTGTCTATAAATCTGTGGGGACAGCCATTTTTATCAGCATGGGGTAAGGGAAAGTGGCATTCCTCGGAAAAACAACTTCCCATTTATCTGAGGCACACTCTGAAATATATAAGACTGTGGAAAGTAGAACTTGGTTGGTTCATTTCTCATGAGAGGAAGTCTTTTTGTTCTTCAGTTATTGTTTCTTGTTACTATGATGAACCTTTGTTTCAGGTCTCTGAAGATATTGATACTGCCTTATTATTGGCAAGTATAATAGAACCTAGGATCCCTTCCAAAATGAGGGATATGATTTGGCTTTGTGCTCATCAAAAACTTATTGTTAAGGGGAATCATAAGCATAAACAGTCAATAGATAGGTTTTGTCAGGAACACTCCTGCCAGGGACAGGTAGAGACTATTCAGCATTTATTTTTTGACTGTACTATTACAAAAAAATTTTGGCATGCTTTGGCACACTGGTGGGGAGAACCTTTGTTTTGTAATATGACTTATAATATCCTAGTTTTGGGTCAGATTACAGGACTGTGGGAAAAATGGCATAGAAGTACTTTTTTGTGATGTTGGCTTGTATCAAATGGCATATTTGGCAAGCTAGGTGTCTACGAGTTCTTCAAAATAAAATGATACAGATGCAAGATTTATTTTTTCTTATACAGGAAGAGCTAGATAAACTTAATGAATATGAACTCTGACCTTTAGGAGATAAAGTAGGTACTTATTTATGGAAAGATATTAGATGGGTGGGATGATGTTTTCAATTTTTCCTTTCCCTTGTTTTCAACTGTATGATTTTTATGCTGCTTTGATTTATGGGTTTTTTTTCCATTGGTTTTTTGATAGTTTTTTGATTATTTATTGACTACTCTATGTTTCTTCATTTTATTGTACTTTGTTTTTGGTTCATAATAAAAATCTCCCCTACTCTTTTCGAGAAGTGCCATGGGATCTTTAACATCCACCTGAACTACCACCAGAACAGGCAGGATTGCAAAGGCACATCAGAAAAGTGTTTGTCATACCAGTTCTGGAATACAATGGTCACTTGCGACTCACTGTCAAGCACAGCCCGAGTATGAATACTATTCACAGTCACCATAGTTTC
Source organism: Neoceratodus forsteri (assembly GCA_016271365.2). Taxonomy (NCBI): domain Eukaryota; kingdom Metazoa; phylum Chordata; order Ceratodontiformes; family Ceratodontidae; genus Neoceratodus; species Neoceratodus forsteri. The sequence continues at coordinate 565,914,723 of CM057458.1, forward strand.
CATTGAAGGGCCCACTATTTTGGACCAGTCTGGAGAGGCAGTAACAGAGGCCTGGACAAATGATTTAGCTACAAAGAAATTTGAGTTAGGGTTTCTCAAACCATCACTGCAGTCATTTTGGGCACCCCTTGGCCACTGATTTGCTTTTTGGAGCTCCCCTTGTAGTCTGTTTACTACTTTTTCGAAGTCCTTCTTAGACTGGCATTCTCTTTTCATATGGCCATCCTTTCCACAGTTGTGACAGTGATAGACACCTGGGTCATCCTGGGAGAGAACATCGTATGAGGAACTGAAGCAGTAGTAAGAGATTGGGGTCTAGTATCTGCTTGCAGTGGTGAGAGTGGCGTAACGTGTCTTAACAGTTCCTTTAGAGTGGCAGTCAATCCGGTGATCTTAGCCTTGGAGCCACCCTTGGTAGCAGATGCCTGAGGGTGCACGCCTACCCCCATGGTAGTCACATCCTAAAAGGGACCAGGATCTTGTTCCATTGGGGAAACCCTTACAGAGGCACCCATCTTCAACTCTCAGACTTTCTTTAGTAGCTCGTCTTTCCAGTGCTGGGCCCAGGGTGTGAAATTCTTTGCATTCTCAGAGTGCTCGTTAAGTGCCGACCTTTGCCCCTGAGCCTCACTTGGCTGATTACTCTCAGACACTTGAGCAGCAGCAGCAGATATGGGTGCAATTCCCCCATGGGGTTGCCTTTGATCAACCCTCCGAATTTCTTTCATTAGCTCTTCATAGGAGGGGGACGATTCCAGTCGGGTGGCAAGGTGCAACTGAAGCAGTAACAATTCTGAAAACAGAGCAGACTTAAGGATCTGATCCAGCCTAGTTTGATCTAATTCATTTGATGGCATACTACCCTTTCTGAGGCACTCTTGTAGCAGCTTTTCAAGCCGAGGTACATACACAGACAATGGCTCCCCTGGGTACTGCTGAGCATTTCTTACTTTCCACCACAGATCCTTATCTGAATCTATGTTCCCGTACACATTTTCCAATGCATCAAGATAGTTCTGTGCGGTTGCTTTGGGGTTATTGATCCTCTTGGCATGGATGGTAGCCAGGGGAGGACCTTGGAGGCTCTCATTCAACATCTTTTGCTTCTCTGCTTCTGAGCATTGCCATTCAAGTACTAGAGAGGCAACATAGTCTAGCAAAGTCTCTCAGTCATCCTCCCCCTGTGGGGTGGGGAGGGTGCCCAAGAAGGTTCTCAGCCTTTGGTAGAAGTCATGACTAATGGCAGATACAGATATGGGGCCAGCATTGACATGGGCACAGAATGCGGGGCAGTAACAGGTGCAGGAGTGGGAGGTGGTGTTGGGGAAGGAACACCCCCAGGTGGAAGGAATAGTTTCTTAAAGTCCTCCATGGTTTTCCCTTCCTCCAGCAACAACTTAGCAAACTTGTCCTCAAAAGTCTCAGATAATGGTGGCAGCTCATCCTCCCCGGGATCTTTACTGTCTTTTGTTATCACTCTCCCGGCAGCTGGAACCCCTTCTGGTGCAATAGTCTGTGGCACTTTGGAGCTGTCCATGAGGTCACTACACTCTACCAAGGCTATGAAAGTTTGGGCGATCACATCATCCTGTCGACCCACCACCACAGGGTTTCTTAAACATTTAACTTTGGAGAGTGCTCCCTCTACAGTGTCTTTACTGGTACCCAGGGGAATATCCAGTATAAGTAGAGCATTTTGGGGGTCAATCTCATGCCCAGTACACCACCCCACCAACTGGTGAACAGCCATTTCTACTGGGGTAGCCATTAATCTTTAACAATAATTTGTAATTTTTGGCCACTAGAAGGCACAAAATCCCAGCGGTGAGCCTCCAAAATGTAACCCCTAGGTAGTGCTATCCCAAGGGCTACTACCCCATGCCTACTTGGCTAGAAGCAGGTTAAGGGGCCTAAGTTCTGAAACGGGTGCCTCCACTCAGAGGTCAGGGTTGGTAGTGGTCAAGCTAACCTGGGCATAGCCCTCAGGGACACTGTAACCCCCCTATTTCCTTACTAGTGGCCAGAACAATACACAATTATCACTTTCACAATACCCCTGATATACCATACAAGTACCCACACTGTTTGCACTTACCACCACAGCTTTCCTCTGGCCCGGCTCTGGGGACCCCCTGTAAAACAAGGTTATACACAACAAATAACAGCAGTACAATACTCTTGCACAAACTGGAAACACAGTCAGTGTAAATGCACAAAAGTATTAGATCTGATTTATTTAAGGGGCTTGAACAAGGGAGGGGCATAAGCAGGTTAATTTGCTTAAAGGCTCTATCAATCAAACAGTTATGCATGCACCTCAGGGTCCATAAACAGTCACACACTCTGGGTAACCAGATGAAAACTGGTGGGCTAGTCAGGAACATTGCAGCTGGTTGGGGCCCTGTGACGGAAGAAAACAACATGCACAACACACACTATTTGTAATCTGGAGCTGGAGGGCTCAGTTCGTGAAAAGAAAACAACAAGACAATCAGATGACACACTTTTAGATTAGGCTGCTGTGGCAGGGAGCTACCCTGATGATTACACATGATACCCAAGACTGGACACAGGTGGACAAAAATCAAGACAGCAGGTGGTTAATCTGGAGTGCCAGGAGAAGCAGGGCCCAAACGATTCTCCAAGGCATCATTCCTGTTCAAGCGAGGAGCAGGGGGCTGATCCCCAGGCAAGTCTCTCATCAGTGGCTTTCTCTGTGCAGTGGGGTAGTCTGGCATGGTCAGCATGGCATAGCCCAGGCCGAATGGAGATGAATGCAGATTTAGTCTGATTAGGCTGGATAAAGCTTCTAGCAAGCAGAACACAGTTCACACAGTGGGGAACCAAATCACGACCCACTTTCAATACACAGCACATTTACATGCAAAGGATTCTATGGTACCAGCAAGCAGAACACAGTTCACACAGTAGAGAACCAAATCACGACCCACTTTCAATACACAGCACATTTACATATAAAGAAATTCTACTGTACCAGGCAAACCGCTCTCCGGTCACGATCGCAACAAAACCGGGGATTTAAAAGCAGCTGGAAATCCTGACAGTCCAATCGCATTTAGCAAATCTTTGGTCTTCTTCAGGTTAAAGCCTGGTCACAGTCCAGTGGCTTAAATAGTCCTCACAACTCGGGATTCAGTCCGAATAAACTCTATTTTCCCTCTCAGGGACAGCAAGCAGACAGGCAGGCCAAAACGCAGCCCCTTCACAGTACTCCCATGCAAAACTACACAGAACTGCTGTTCAAAAATCACTTGAGCTGTTACTTATTCGCTTCTCAGCTCAAAACTGAAACTAGCTGCAGCAGCCTGCGAAAATCCCCAAGATCCAAAAGGTTTGGTTGGCTGATCCTCCTGTCAATTACAACAAAGGCTCCCCCTTCAGGTGCAAAAAGGCACAAAAAGCCCAAAACTACAATTCCTACAGATTTTGACTCCAGACAGCTCTTGTAGTCCAGCTCCATTTTAGGTCCCACTAGTACTGATTGGTCCCATTCGGCAGTCCAGGAACAAGGTAGTGGAGATAAACAAAACAGCCCTCGCTGCAAAGAAGGCAGGTTAGACAAACTACATTATCATTATCACTCTAAATGATTTTCAGCAAATAGTCACATCTTTCAACAGAGCTCCCTCTCAAATTACTTATGAGCAGGACCACTGGAAAATTGCGGGCACAATTTTTCCACAATTTCTGCAATTTTTACCCTTCTACGCACAAAATCCGCAATTTCTTACATTTATGGAATTTTAGACTGAAATTGTATAAAATATTTAAATTATCAAGGAAATCTACTCAGATAAGCTAACAATTTAGTACACAGACTTGGATTTGACCAAAACAGTGCAATGTGAGGTGAGAAAGGGTCAAATGTGACTCTGCTTTCATGTGCTTCACTTCCCTGCTTTGGTTTCAAAATCCTCTGATCATACATATGCAGACCTGAAATCTGTGTTAAAGCAGACTATCAGAGAACTTTTTGTTACACAAGAACTGAAACAATAGGAGTGAGAAGAGGTGCAAAGTGCCCCATTCACCTAAATGAAGCACTGACCATAATGCTTGTTTTTGAATGGTAGGGTAGATTTTCCTTGTATAAATACTTTCTATCTGAAAGAATTTTGATTCAAATGTTTCAGGAGTTTGGGTGGCCCTGCTGATTATAAACTTGAATGTGCTTCTGAGGGATTGGTGACAGTGATTCCTTACATGTTAATCTGCCACTTTTGCATACTCACATACAAAGCCTACAAAAAGCAAACATTTCTGAAAACATGCTGAACAGGTTAAGAAAGCATTAATCACCAATGAAGGTGGCATCTAATGGGGAGTTAATGCATGGTTGGGACCGTTGTATGCCACGAGGCCAGAGGCTGAGTGCGTACAACGGTCCAACCATGCATTAACTCCCCATTAGATGCCACCTTCAGAGGGGATTAATGCGCTTGTAACATGGCAAGTGCAACACTAGTATTTGGCAGATGCTGTTTTCTTTCCTATGCAACACTAATGAGGACACCATTTATTGCACATCCACAATTATGCTTCACCTGTCTTACTTTTTCAGCCTTTCTCTGACTGCAAGCGTGCGTGTGCACGTTGAGCAACACACCTCGATTAATATAGTGGTGACTTTTTTTTCTTCCATTTGAACTCTGCTGTTCATGTGAATATTCTCATAACATGCCGCTTGCAGCTTCAAGTTTCCTACTTCTGGGACCATGCACTATTTCTCATCCCTCATTTCTATGTCTTACCGGTGCTCTGCTGCATTGTGGGCAACATCTCTTCCGTGCATGCCTTAATATGCTCCCAGTGCCACACTTCTGTTCTCCGCTGCTTCGGCACCACGAGCCTGCCTATACCCACAAATAGGTGGTGCTTTCACAACACCACCCAACCTCAGTTCTATTTTCTCATTCCTGTGTTTTGTCCCCGCATGCTGTTGCAGTTTACATCTCCTCCCACAAGCCTTGCCAGCCTCGCAGAACTAGCAGCACCCAGCACGGCACACTTTCCCCTTCTACAGCTCTCTTATCTACTCCGCCTTACTCTCCATGACTGTCCACTTCTCAGACTTCCCCACAGACTGCATTTTTTCCCTCACCTTTCACTCGTCAGTCCGACCAATAGGTGGTGCTTTGTCACACTTAGACAAGTTCTGCTCTCCCTCTATGAGCGCGTTCACGCTCCCAAGGCGGCATTATTGGTCTCAAAGTTCTAGAGCAACACGGCATTATCTTGCCATAATGCCATGTTGCTCTTGTACCACCCGACGCTGTTGTGCCAATCCTGTCCCTTTGTTTTTGTCCTCTTGTTTTAGCCATGTTACAAGTATAGTTAAACCATTACCTTCAAATAGACAAAATAATTGCAACCCAAGTAAAATCACTGCAAACCGAGCAGAACAAAAGTACAATGTATTGAAAACTATTGTATGATGTAATGAAAAGCTACTGGTATGATCTGATACTTTTAGCATGTGATTTTAAAATGTACTTACAGTGCTGATTAAGAACAGTAATTATTTTAACAAAATAAACATTTTTCTTACTAGACCTTTATTAGGCACCCCGGTTATCTGTTTATTTTTTTCTTGCACCAAAGCAAGTAGTTTAAACAGACTTCATTATTTAACACCTAGAAACTGGCAAAATATGTTGTTTCAGGATGTATTCAGTACAGACTAACTGTAAATTACTGAATAAAATCTAGTTAGCACTGTATGATTTAGATGTCTTGATTTTTAGAAGATATGCTACATAATGATTAATTTGCAGTGCATTTCAAAAACACACACACTTCTTCAAACTAAAAGCATTTACAAGTGGTAATACATTTATCTAACAACTCATGTGATCAATACAAGCTGCATCAAACAGTAAAAGATTTACTAGGGGGCAGTGGGGATGAACAGTGAATCCCCGCAATTTTCCCGCAATTTCTGCAAAAAAGTCCCCGCATTTTTGGGTAAAATTTTCCACAGTTTTCCAGTGGACCTGCTTATGAGTGCAATCCAGGCAGCTCTTAAAGATACAGTACACTGAGGCTATACAGGCACTCTCTAGCAATCACATTTAAACTGCTAAAATGCAGGACACCAGCCTGGCAGTGGGGTTACACTTATAAAGACATTAAAAAGCTCCACCCCAGTACTGAACCCTGGGTTACCCCACTAGTAACTCCCCTTTCTTCACTGTGGACTCCATTTACCATTGCCTGCTGTGTCATGTTGTCCAGCCAGTGTTTTACCCAGCCTACCACCCTGGGACCCACTCCAGGCTGGCTAATTTGTTTAATATTGGTAAGCTCAAAGGAGAAAAGGGGGCATGTGAGGAGGAGGACCCTGTAAAAGCATCTATCCTAATTAGATACTTTTGCTCAATATTTACTGAAGAGAAGGTAGGGCAGGGCCCACAGCTCAGCACCATGGACACAGGGGGGAGGGAGATGAGCACTACTCCCTTCACAAAAGAAAGGGTCCTACAAGAGCTCACTAAGCTCAGGGTGGACAAGGCAATGGGACCTGATGGCATACATCCCAGGGTACTTAAGGAGCTAAGAGTGGAACTAGCAGAGCCATTAGCAGAACTGTTTAATGAGTCTCTGAGCACAGGAGCGGTCCCAGAAGACTGGAGAAGGACTCATGTGATCCCGCTCCACAAGAGTGGTAGCAGGGAGGAGGCAGGGAATTACAGGCCAGTCAGTCTTACCTCAGTAGTGGGCAAGATTATGGAGGCACTCATTAAGGAAAGGATAGTGCAACACCTGGAATCAATAGGGGCACAGGATCCAAGACAGCATGGGTTTACAAAAGGAAGGTCCTGTCAAACTAATCTCATAGATTTCTTTGACTGGGTAACAGAGTGGTGGACCAAGGGGGAGCAGTTGATGTTGCCTATCTTGACTTTAGCAAAGCTTTCGACACTGTTCCACATAGAAGATTGGTAAATAAGCTGGGTAGGCTCGGGTTGGGTCAGAAGATGGTCAACTGGGTGTCAAACTGGTTGACGGACAGAAAACAGAGAGTGGTGGTAAATGGTATACAGTCAGAAGAAATGCAAGTCACAAGTGGGGTACCTCAGGGATCAGTCCTGGGGCCAGTCCTCTTCAATATCTTCATTAGTGACATTGCAGATGGACTAGAGGGTAAGGCTTGTCTGTTTGCAGATGACACCAAGATCTACAACAGAGTCGATGATCCAGATGGTGTGGGCAGAATGAGAAGAGATCTGGATAAACTAGCAAAATGGTCAGAAGAGTGGCAACTGGGATTTAATGCAAAGAAGTGCAAGATCATGCACATAGGGAAGATAAACCCTGAATCCACCTATAGGCTGGTAGGTGAGTTGCTGGCAGTCACAAAGGAAGAAAGAGACTTGGGCATCATCATCACAGATGACCTGAAATCATCCAAGCTGACCTCTAAAGCAGTAGGTAAGGCTAGGGGGATGTTAGGGTGTATCAGTAGGGGTATCACAAGTCGTAAGAGGGAGGTAATAATCCCTCTTTACAAGACACTGATTAGGCCCCATCTGGAGTACTGCATGCAGTACTGTAGGCCACACCTTCACAAGGACATTAACCAAATTGAGGCAGTCCAGAGAAGGGCAACCAAAATGGTGCAGGGACTGCATCAGAAGACATATGAGGACAGATTAACGGATCTCAATATGTATATCCTAGAGCAAAGGAGGGAGAGAGGTGATATGATCGAAACATTCAAACACCTTAAGGGCATTAACAAGGTGAAAGAGTCTAACATGTTTAAATATAAGAAAAATAGCAGGACAAGAGGACACAGCATGAGAACAGAGGGAGGCCAATTAAGGGGGAATGTGAGGAAATTCTTTTTCAAAGAAAGAGTGGTGGATGCATGGAACGGCCTACCTCAGGAAGTGATGGCTATGAATACAGTGCACGGCTTCAAACAGGCATGGGATAGGCATAAGGAAGCAATACAGATGAATATGGATAGATAGGTCATTGACAGTGTAAAGGTGTGTGGCACATTCATAAGGTAGAAAAAACCGGCAGACCGGATGGGCCTTGTGGTCATCATCTGCTGTCAACCTCTATGTTTCTATGTTTCTAATAATCTTCTGTGCGGCACTGTGTCAAATGCCTTGCTAAAGTCCAGGTAGGCGATGTCCACAGCCCCTCCCTAGTCTACTACTTTGGTCACCCAGTCAAAGAAATCAATTAGATTTGTCTGACATGACCTTCCTGCTGTGAATTCATGCTACCTTGGGTCCTGTGCCCCACTGGCCTCTAGGTACTCAACAATTCTTTCCTTCAGAAGTGATTCCATCATTTTCCCTACCACTGAGGTCAAACTGACAGGTCTGAAGTTTCCTGCCTCTGTCTTGCTTCCACTTTTGTGAAGGATAATCACATCCACCCTGCTCCAGTCCTCAGGTGCCACACCATCCTCCCATGATTTATTAAAAAGGGTAGTCAGTGGTGTTACTAGTTCTTCCCTTAGTTCTTTTAGAATTCTGGGGTGAATCCCATCAGCCCCCATTGCTTTATCCACCTTCAGTTTTAAGAGTTCTTTCAGAACCCTTACTTCTGTGAAAAGACTAATATCAACCCCCCCTATCCAGAGTGCTTCTATTGACTGGATTAGGTATCTTCCCCTGCTTTTCCATTGTGAATACTGAGCAGAAGTATTCGTTCAGTATCCCTGCCTTTTCACTGTCACTCTCTGCCCAATCACCTTCCTCTTTATTCAGCCTCAGTATCCCTGCCTTAGTCTGTTTTTCCTCTGTTTGGGCCTTTGCTATTCTAACTGCCTTCCTCACTTCCTTCTGCTTTAACTGGTACAGTTCTCTGTCCTGCTCCTTCTGTATTTCCTTATACTTCTTTTTTTTAGACTTTATTTTTCTCTGGGACCAAGGAACTCTCTCCAGCTAGCTGGCCAGCCCGGCTCTACCTCCCAGTCTGAAGCTCGGCATTCCAGACTGACTCTGCCCAGTGGATCCACCGGCTCTGAGCCCATTGAGGTGGGGCCGCCCACCCTGCCCCTCTATCTACAGTCTAATGCACCGGGCAGGTGTCAGAAAACCCCCCTGGAACCTGAGCCCGATTGAGGGAGTGTGGCCGAGACTGGAGGCACCTTCGTCTATCCTCGGCCTGGGGTTTTTCATTTTACTGTAGGTTACTGCCAGGAGCTGGATGTGCAGTGACGCCTGCACAGAGAAGTCATAAGCATCCACCGTGCTCCTCCCCTTATGTTCCAGGCACAGGTAGTACACCCGGTCTCCACTGGGTGTCACTACTGTACAAAAGAGCCCCCGAATCCACCCCAGGGAGAGGAGAGCAATCCTCCAGATGCTCAATCTTCTCTCTCCCCAGCTGAGCCCTGGTGATCCAGGCTCATTCCCAAACCCAGGTCGCCGGTGTGGCACGAGGAGTGGCGTCCAGTGCCTCAACCCTCAGCACCACCGGACCAGTTCCTTATACTTCTTGAATGCTATCTTTTTCTCCTTTCCTTTCCCCAACATTTCTTTTGAGAAACATAGTGGTTATTTCTTTCATTTTGATTTGTTTATTTGCTTCACACAAATGCTTGTTGCCTCTGTGATGGCGGTTTTGTTTCCCCATCGTTGCTCCACCTCACCTTCTTGCCTGTTTGCTAGTGCTTTTCTGAGGCACTCTCCCATTTCAGTCCTACTGAAGTCCAGTACCCTCACTTTTGTATGGCTTGACTCTACAGCTAAGTTTATCGTGAACCACACTGTTTGGTGGTCACTTGTTCCCACATGGCTCCCCACTTCAAGATCAGAGATCCTCTCTCCATCCCCATTTGTGAGTACCAGGTCTAAGATTGCTCCCTACCGAGTGGATTCCAAAACTAGCTGTCTGAGGCATGCCCCCCTGTAGGGCATCGAGAATGGCCCTGCTCTTGGATGTAGCTGCAGCAAAGGTACTCCAGTTAACATCTGGCATATTCAGGTCCCCCATCAGCAATATCTCCCCTTTCTCTGCCATCCCAAGGATGCCTTCTATCATTTCCTTGTCCACTTCCTCCCCTTGAGATGGGGGGTCTGTATACAACTCCTGTGCAGATTGTGGTACCATTTACAGTCTCCAAGGTGACCCACAGTGCCTTCTTTCTTCCCTGTTTACCCTTTAGTTCTGTTGCTTTGATCCCTTCCCTTACATAGAGAGCTACTCCTCCTCCTCTTCTTTCCTCCCTCTCCCTCCTGTAGATTGTGTACCCTGGTATGTTGACATCCCAGTCATGGTTCTCTGTGTACTATGTTTCTGTGACTGCCACAATATCCAGGCATCCCTCTTCCATCAAGGCCACCATTTTGGGAAGCTTTTTACCTAGACTATGGGCATTGGTACTCATTACCCTCCATTGTGACCAGGATGAGCTGGCTAGGATTTGTGACACCTTTCCTCCACCCAGGGACCACCAGGGCCAATGCCACTACCTCAGAGGTTGCCAAGAAAGAGGAGAGGCTGGACCAGGGTGGGCTCAGGGAGGGAGAGGGTGGTGGAACAGAGTTGTATTCCTCCAGCTGTACCTCTCCACAATCCATTCACCCTTCTGGTGGATAGTGGTTCCTCTATGGCAGCACCTGCAGTGGAGAGCAAGGAGGATGCTGAGAATCTTCACAAATGAGACCCACAGGAGGGTGGCATTGGATCCCACAGGGGAAGGAAACAACTCTTGGTGGAGGACTCAATCATTAGGGAGGTAGAAATGGGGGAGGAAGGGGAGAGGGAGGTAAGGTGCCTGCCTGGCACCATGGCTTGGAGGGACAGGAAGTGAATCCTCAAGATCGTGGGAGCAGCTGCAAGAGGGAGAAAGCTGGATGTCATTGTCCACATAGGGACAAATGACCTGGCTAGAAATGGCATCAGAGCAGTGCAAGAGGAGTTTGTAGAGATGGGGAGGGGTCTTAGACAAGTAGCGCATATGGTAACCTTCTCGGAGTGCTGCCTGTCTATGGCAAGGGTGATGCTAGGGTACTCCTCACCACAGAATTCAATAAATGGTTGGAAAACTGGTGTGGAGCTCAGGGTTTTGGCTACATTGGGGACTGGGGAGCCACCTGGAGGGATGCAGACCTATACTGGTGCGATGGTCTGCATCTGTCCAGGGGGGAACCAGGATCCTAGGTGAGAGATTTAAATGCTTCATTGGCAAGCATTTAAACTAGCCAAGGGGGAGGCACTGAAAAGGAGCAGGGAAATCCCAGCCTCCCCCCACAAAACACGGTAATTAGTGAGGTAAACACCAAGGTAGAGAAGTTATTAGGGAGAAGGACAGAGGTAAATGTAAAAAAAGGCAAAGGCAGTAAGGACAGGAATGAGGCTAAAAGGGGGTATGGCCATCAAAAAGTGGAGGGTGATGAGTACCAATGCCCGTAGTCTGTGTAACAAGCTCCCTGAACTAGAGGCCTTGATGAAAGAGGGTTGCCTGGATATTGTGGCAGTCACAGAAACATGGTACACAGAGAACCATGACTGGAATGTCAACATACTGTACCAGATACACAATCTACAGGAGGGACAGGGAGGATAAAAGAGGAGGAGGAGTAGCTCTCTATGTAAAGGAAGGGATCAAAGCAACAGAACTAAAGAGTAAACAGGGAGCAGATGAGGCACTCTGGGTCACCCTGGAGACTGGAAATGGCACCACAATCTGCATGGGGGTTGCATACAGACCTCCATCTCAGGGGGAGGGAATGGACAAGGAAATGATAGAAGACTTCCTTAGAATGGCAGAAAAAGGGGAGATATTGTTGATGGGGGACCTGAATATGCCAGATGTTAACTGGAGCACCTTTGCTGCAGTCACATCCAAGAGCATGGTCATTCTTGATGCCCTACAGGGGGCATGTCTTAGACAGCTAGTATTGGAACCCACTCGGGAGGGAGCCGTCTTAGACCTGGTACTCTCAAATGGGTATGGAGAAAGAATCTCAGATTTAGAAGTGGGTAGCCATCTGGGAACAAGCGACCACCAAACAGTGTGGTTCACGACAAATACAGCCATACAATCAAGCCATACAAAAGCAAGAGTATTGGACTTTAGGAGGGCTGACTTTGGGAAAATGAGAGAGTGCCTCAGAAAAGCACTAGCAAACAGGCAAGAAAGAGGGGTAGAGGAACAATGGGGAGTAATCAAAACAGCCATCACAGAGGCAACAAGCCTTTGTGTAAAGCAAATTAACAAAACACAATGAAGGAAAAAAATGCTATGTTTCTCAAAAGAGGTGGCAGGGAAGGTTAAGGAGAAAAGGATAGCATTCAAGAAATATAAGGAAATGCAGAAGGAGCAGGACAGAGAACTTTATCAGTTAAAGCAGAAAGAGACTGGGAAGGCAGTCAGAATAGCAAAGGCCCAAACCAAGGAAAGGATAGCCAACTCTGTTAAGAAGGGGGATAAGATCTTTTATAGGTGCATTAGGTAGTGAAGAAAGACCAAAGGAGGGATACTGAGGTTTACTAAAGGTGAGAGAATGTGGGTAGAGGGTGACAGTGAAAAAGCAGGGATACTGAATGAATATTTCTGCTCAGTATTCACAAAGGAAGAGGAGGTGGAGATACCTAAACCAAACAAGAGAAACACTCTGAAGATGGGGGGGTCTATACCAGTCCATTTACAGAAGAAAGGGTTCTGAAAGAACTAATAAAATTGAAGGTGGACAAAGCAATGGGGCCTGATGGGATTCACCCAAGAATTCTAAAGGAACTAAGGGTAGAACTAGTGACACTGCTGACTACTCTCTTTAACAAATCATGGGAGGATGGGGTGGTACCTGAGGACTGGAGGAAGGCAGATGTGATTCCTCTTCACAAAAGTGGGAGCAGGACAGAGGCAGGAAACTACAGACCAGTTAGTTTGATCTCAGTGGTAGGGAAAATGATGGAATCACTTCTGAAAGAAAGAATTGTTGAGTACCTAGAGGCCAGTGGGGCACAGGACCCAAGGCAGCATGGATTCACAATGGGAAGGTCGTGTCAGACACATCTAATAGATTTATTTGACTGGGTGACCAAAGTAGTAGACCAGGGAGGGGCTGTGGACATGGTCTACCTAGATTTTAGCAAGGCATTTGATACAGTCCCACACAAAAGATTAATACACAAGTTAGCCAGCCTTGGAGTGGGTCCCAAGGTGGTAGCCTGGATAAAAAATTGGCTAGACAATAGGACGCAAAGGTAGTAGTAAATGGAGTCCACAGTGAGGAAAGGAGGGTTACTAGCGGGGTACCTCAGGGTTCAGTACTAGGACCGGTCCTTTTTAATGTCTTTATAAGTGACATTGCAGAGGAACTGGAAGGAAAAGTATGTCTCTTTGCAGACGACACAAAGATCTTCAACAGGGTTGATACACAAGATGGAGTGGAAAGGATAAGAAGGGATGTGGTGAGGTTGGAGAAATGGTCAGATGTATTGCAGCTCAGACTCAATGCAAAGAAATGCAAGGTAATGCACCTGGGAAACAAAAACCCAGGGGAAGAGTACACAATGGGGGGTGAGATACTGACAACAGTAAAAATGGAAAGGGACCTGGGAGTAATTATATCAGATGACCTAAAGGTGGGCAAGCAATGTGAGAAGGCAGTAAGGAAGGCTGGGGGGATATTGGGATGCATAGGGAGAGGCATCAATAGTAGAAAACAGGAAGTTGTTATCCCTCTGTACAGACAGTTGGTGAGTCCCCATCTGGAGTACCATGTGCAGTTCTGGAGACCCCAACTCCGCAAAGACATAGACAGAGTGGAGGCTCTTCCAGAGGAGGTCAACCAAAATGGTGCAGGGTCTTCACCACAAGACTTACGAAGAAAGACTAAAGGAGCTTAATATGTATACCCTTGAGGAAAGAAGGGAGAGAAGAGGGGACATGATAGAAACTTTCAAGTACCTCAAGGGAATCAACAAAGTCCCAGAGGGTAGCATCTTTCAGAAAAAGAGACGTACAAGAACAAGGGAGCACAATTTGAAGATAGAGGGGGATGGCTCAGAGGTAATGTGAGGAAGTATTTTTTCACAGACAGGGTTGTGGATGCATGGAACAGCCTTCCTGAGGAGGTTGTGGACTCAAGAACAGTGGGGGAATTCAAGAATGGATGGGACAGACATAAGGCAGTCCTAGTGGGGGAGTAGGAGGAAGTAAGCTTTTGGTTAACTAGGATCTGCAGCTTATCTGTTAGGTAGGAAAATGGGCAGACTAGGTGGGCCAAGCGGTCCTTATCTGCCATCACATTCTATGTTTCTATGTTTCTATTTTTTTATGGCTTTATTTCTTTTTGCCCCATCCCATTCCTTATTGCCTTTGTCTTTTTCTGCATTTACCCCGTCCTCCTCCCTAATGACTGCTCTATCTTGGTGCTTACCTTACTAACTATCCTGATTTTTTGGGGAGGCTAGGATTTCCCTTCTCCTTTTCAGTGCCTCCCCCCTTGGCTAGTTTAAATGCTTGCCAATGAAGCATGTAAACCTATCACCTAGGATCCTGGTTCCCCTCCTAGATAGATACAGACCACAGCGCCTGTAAAGGCCTCCATCCCTCCATGTGGAGCCCCAGTCCCCAGTGAAGCCAAATCTCTGAACGCCTTTTCAAAATCAATAGCTACCACTGCGGCTGAAGTGGGGGTGCCTGCCGTGGTCTGCATCAAGGCGATCAGGGCCCGAATATGGTCTGAGCTTGCCCTTCCTTTAACAAAGCTGACTTCTGAGGGGTGAATAATTTGTGGGAGGGATTTCTCTAGCCTAGTAGCCAGGACTTTGGCTAGTACCTTGGCGTCCGCATTGATCAGTGATATGGGTCTATAACTAGCTGGGAGGGCAAGGTCCTTACCCTCTTTAGGTAATTTTTCTTAGTTATTTAAAAGTTTTACCAGGGAGGCGTACTGAGCGATGTAACGCTCGATTCCAGAAGCATCCTTGGGGGGGAGGAGGAATGGAGTATATACAATATAGAGAAAAAAAAACAATATAAAAAACACAAAGTTTGCATACCAAGAGCTCAAATAGATTCAGTACCAATATATCCATACACAAAGGAGTTATACAATGTGATATACATAGAATATATAGAATTTACATTAGAATTTCATACCGAGAGCACATAGTTCCAGCTAGCTATGAGCAGTAGACAGAGGACAAACACAATTACTGTACTAAGCTGCAGGTAGAGGTTTATGCACACTTAGTAAGGAGCCAGAGTGCTACAGCTTTCCCTGATACACAATTAGTGGTCAGAGTATTGGAGACGTGGGAGACTCTTGGTCCCCCGTGGTGCTAGGTACAAGTGCAGGTGGAAGAGAAATGCATCTTGAGGAGAGAGCTGAGATGTTGTGTGTTGGCAGTGTGCCAAATGTCTGCCAGCAGGGAGTTCTATAGTTTGGGCATGCGATAATTGAAAGCAGCTTGGCCTTTAGAAGTGGTCATATGTGGGACATAGAGAAGGCGGGAGTGTGTGTGTTCCTGAGTAAGAACGCAGGCAGGGGTTGAACAGTAAGGGCAATCTTGAGGTAAGGGGGAAGGGTGGAGCCCAGAGTTTCGCTGTAGTCCTAGCAGTGTGCCTGCCTCCGCTCCTGGAGCGAAGTTAGGTCTAAGGACCTGTAGAGGTCACAGTGATGAGTCATGGGATGACAGTCCAGGGGAAAGCGGCAGAAGGAATGGAAGAGAGGATCTAGTCTGGCTAGGGAGGACTTGGGAGGAGCGCTGTATACTATGTCCCCATAGTCAAATATGGGGAGGATCATTTTCTGTACAATTGCCTTACGGGTTGACAGAGGGATGCAGCCCCTGTTGCGACATAAGGTGCCCAGCTTGGGGTGCAGTTTCTTATGGATAGTGTTGATATGAGCAGAAAAGTCGAGGTGCTGGTCGAGCCAGACCCCGAGGTATCTGAAGGAAGTGCAAGCCTCTAAGGGAGTCCCGTCAATGGTGTGGAAAGAGGGGGTGGTGGTGAGTTGGAGATTCTCTGCCTTGTGCCGAAGTTTAGTGAAACAGTTTTCTTGGGATTAAGAAAAATGTTGGTTTGCACGAAACCAGAGATGAATAGCATTGAAGTCCTGTTGGAGTCTAGAGGCCGCTTCAGAAGGGGAGGGACCTGATGTGTACAGTACAGTATTGTCAGTGTACATGTGAATGGATGTGTGTGGTCAGGCCAAGGGCAGGTCATTTAGGAAAATGGTGAACAGTATCAAGCCAAGGACCAAGCCGTGGGGGACCCCTGTAGTGACAGGGAGGGGGGCCAAAGTGTGAGAGTCACTTCTGACTGCTTGTGACCTGCCTGTCAGGTAGGAGTGGAACCAGCTGGTGGCAGCTCCTGAGAGTCCAATGTGGCAGAGTTTGGATAGTAGAAGGGTGTGGGAGACAGTATTGAAGGCCTTTGCAAGGGCGATAAAGATAGCTGTGGTGGTGTGCCCATTATCCGTTCCAGTGAGGATAGTGTCAGTGCGCCTTAGTAGGGAGGTGATGGTGGAGTGCGACTTCCTAAATCCAGACTGATAGGGTGTGAAGAAGAAGGAGGAGGAGTCAAGAAAGGAGGAGAATTGGAAGAGAACATGATGCTTCTGTATTTTAGCAAGAATGGGGAGAAGGGAGATAGGGTGGTAGTTGCCCAGTGAGGAGGGATTGCCGCCTTTAGGGAGGGGATGACTGTGGCACGTTTCCAGTCAGATGGTATTGAAACAAGTGAGAATGAGAGATTGAAGAGAGCAGCCAGTGGGTAGCAATGGCTAGAGTAGCTAGGTGGAGCATTTTGGAGTTCAGTCCCGATGGGCATTTACCTTTGGAGGGATTGAGTGCCCACAGGGCTTTTGGCACTTCAGAAGGGGTAACTAGGCAAAAGGAGAAGCAGGAGGCAGGGGAGGGGGGTAGAATGGTCGGTGGTTGATGTGCAGGGGGGTGCAGGAGAAAGGACAAGAGAGAAGCCGCACAGCTAAAGAAAAATGTGTCAAAAACTGTGGCCACTGTGCTTGGTTCAGTGATGATAGAACCTGCTACATTCAGGGCTGGGGTGGTGAGGCTGGGCAGGAGGGAAGAAGAATGATTTGATTGTTTTCCAGAATTTTGCTGGATGACTAATATCTGTGTAGAAGGAGGCATTGAAGTAGTTGGCTTTAGCCTGTCAGGTAAGCCTCATGCAGGTATTCCAAAGTGAGTGATAGAGTTTGAGTGCTGCCTGAGTGCCAGTTACCTTATAAATTTTCCAGGCCCAGTCCCTGGTACAGAGTTGGTCTATGAGATCGGCGGTGACCCAGGGCAGGTGGGCACCCCTTACTCAAGTCCTTCTGAGTGGCACATAATAGTCCCAGACGGAGAGGAATCTGGACTTGAAGAGTTCAAGGGCAGAGTCGAAGGAAGATGCCCGAGGGATGAAGGACCAATCAACATTTGTCAGGTCATTTAAGAGTACTGCAAGGTTGAGGGATTTATAGGACCTAGTGAGCTGGGTACATGGGGGAGGTGTCTTGGGTCTGTTTACTTTCCTTACCACGTAAATCATGTGATGGTCACTTAGAGAGTCCAGCTTCTACTATCTGATGAAGGTGTGAGGTAAGGGCCCAGTCCAAGAGGAAATGGTTCTGAGATTTGTAATTCTGGTGAGTGGGTTGAGAGATTTGTTGAGACAGGTTGAATGCATTCGCTTGGCTTCGTAGCTTAGAGCTAGTGTTGGACAGTCAGTTAAAGTCAAAATCCCCAAGAATATGTAGCTTGCCCTCCAAAGCAAGTGACTGTAGGGAGCCCAGATGTTCCAGAACGATGGGTAGAGGGGTGTCTGGGGCACAGTAGGACCCTGCTACATATAAAGGAATTGAGTGTAGGAGTGAGAATTTGATTAGCAAGGAGTCTATGGACAGCATGGGCATGGAGAGCTGTACTGGGGTGCACTGCAGCTTGGAGGAGATAAACGTGTCAATGCCTCCACCCTTTTTTTTACCCGGGCAGTCATGCAAAAACAGGGAGTACCCAAGGATAGATAATTCTATGTCCAGGTTGTGGGGCTTCAGCCAGGTCTCTGTGATAATCAGGATATCAGGACACAGCGATAGGACAATTAGTTGTAGTGAGGTGAGCTTGTTCAGGATGCTGCATATGTTTAAGTGCACAATTTAAAAGCACCTTGGTAATTGGAGACATGGGGAGGGGTTGTAATGGGGGGGGGGTTGGTGCAGGGTTTAGTTCTATGTCCCCAGCTAGGCGGAGTAATAGTGTTATTAGCTGTTTAGTTTTAAGCATGACCCTTTGGGGCTTGCGGAGGGCAGAAGGTTGCTGGGAGGTTAGTGGAGATATGCTTGTTGTAGAGATATTTAAGGCTGTCAGCCCAGCATGGAAGGAGGGCAGTAGGATGAAAGCCCCAAGATCCCAGTTTATTATGAGAACTTGTGGGAGCTGCCCTGTGATGGAGGCGGCATGATGGGGAGGTGGGGCTGCACTGGTGCCACTTGAAAAGGAGTTAGTTTGTGATTCTGTGTAGGATGAAGGTGGGAGGGATGCTAGAGTGGCAAGTAGGCAAAAAATAGAAAGATATAGAGGCAACATGTTGTTTGCTGGGTTTTGGCAGTAGGGATTGCTTGGTGTGGCCACTAGTGGTGAAAGCAGATAAACTGCTAATAGAAAAGTGGGCTGATTGGTTATTAGCCTCACGTGATGCAGCCTATATAAAGATTAGCTCACTTAGGGTGTAGCTGGCGGGGCCTCTCACACGTAGATGTAATACTTGCTGGTGCACTGTTCAGCAGCGTGGCATACCTGTTTAAATTTGCTGGTGAAATCAGTGGGGCTATGGCTTGGGGGATGGCAGGACAACTATGGCCTTCATGACCACTGCGGCAGAGGAAGAAAGAGAAACAGACTGGATTAATATATCAAGTAGGTAGGAGGAGGAGCTGACAATTACTAGTCCTCATACCCAAGGGCACTGCCTTTTGTGGCAGGCAAGTAGCCGGGTTGGCCCTTGAAGCCCATCCAACAATGCCA
Organism: Neoceratodus forsteri; assembly: GCA_016271365.2. NCBI lineage: Eukaryota > Metazoa > Chordata > Ceratodontiformes > Ceratodontidae > Neoceratodus > Neoceratodus forsteri. Next base: position 565,933,701 of record CM057458.1, read on the forward strand.
GATCTGTTAAAAATAAGACTAATTATTGCAGATCTTATTGGAACAACCAATCTGGCTTGCATCACTGCGACCTGGCTGGATGAAAATTCTGGCCCCATTTTGGATGCTGCAATTCCAGCCGGGTATTTGGTGATACACCGCTCGAGATTGGATCACGGGGGGGGGGGGGAGCTCTGTTTTCAAGACTGAGTTGGGCCTCACGAGTGTACCAGTTGAGGAAGCTGAATCATTTGAGTGTACCATGGTGGCTGGTGTGGGATGCAGGATAGCTGTCCACCCGGGAATGAGACTCGATTCCTGCATGAAGTAGCAGATTTCATCGCCGACATGACAATGGAGTCACCCAGACTGATGGTACTGGGCGACTTCAAATCCTGGGTCGATGACGAGCTCTCGCAGTTTGGACAACACTTCCTCTAGCTTATGACATCTGTGGGCCTTACACAGGTTGTTACTTCAGCCACCCATGAACATGGTCACTCTCTGGATTTGGTTTCCTCCTGGAGATCGAGGCCTTCGACTTGGAGGTGGAACCGGTCAGTTGGTCTGATCACTACACAGTGAGGTTCAATTTTTGTGCCCCCCTTCGAAGGCCTGCACCTGTGGAGGTGGTCAGTTACCGCCCTTTATGGGAAGTGAGCCCTGGAGGCCTAGCAGCAGTGATTGGTCTCTCAGAGTTTCCTGTGGCCATCTTGAGTCTAGAGACTTTAGTGGTGTCCTATAATAGGGCCATTTCTGTAGCCCTGGACTTGATTGCTCCCATCTGTGTTCATCCTCTCCCCCTTCGCTCTCGGGCCCCGTGGTTTGATGGGTCCCTGAGGGAGCTGCGGTGAGTAGGACACAGGTTAGAGTGGCATTGGCAGAAATCCACCCTGGAGGCTGACCACCTTAGATTGGTTGAGAACTATCAGATCTACCAATCAGCGACCTCCTGTAAGAAGGCAGAATTCCTGTCCAGGGAGATCACTGCCACTCAGAACCGACCAACTCAGCTCTTCTGAACTGTCGACAGGCTGTACAACCCAGCCTGTCTGCAGCTCTGAAGACCTTTTTCGCAAGTAGAGTGCGATGAACTTGCTCAGTTCTTTGCAGATAAGGTGGCCGACATCAGTTCAGAAATTCTTTTGACCAACTCTATGGGGGTTGCTGATGATCGGTGCTTGGTCGCCTCATCTCGGACTTCCTGGAGTTCCTTTGCCTTGCCCAAACCTGTGGATTTCAGTGCAGATTGTCCAGGGTATGCACCCTACAAGCTGTAGTCTGGATCCGGGCACAACCTCCTTGATTATGGGTTGTTGGGATTTGATCGGCCCGGTCCTGGTGCAGATAGTCCAGTGCCCCTTGGAATCTGGTGATTTTCTAAGCTCTCTGAAGGAGGCGGTGGTAACCCCCCTCCTAAAGAAAGCTTCTTTAGACCCGCACCTTTCTGCCAACTACAGACCAATCTCAAACCTTCCCTTTATAGGAAAGGTGATTGAGAAAGTAGTTGCAGTACAGCTGAATGACCACCTGATCATCCATAACATCTACGAACCTCTCCAGTCCAGTTTTCGAAAGAGGCACAGTACTGAGACGGTACTGGTTTGGGTACTCAATGATCTCCTGATGGCGAGAGATCGGAGAAGCCATTCTATCTTGGTGCTCCTTGATCTCTCCTACCCTTTGAAACTGTAGACCATGGGGTACTGCTTGGACATCTGGGGTCCATCTGTGGACTGACAGATACAGTCCTCAGGTGGTTTACATCTTTCCTCACTGGCAGGAGTCAGAGAATGGTGTCTGGGATTTTTTCCTTGGACCCATTCTCCCTGACTTGTGGGGTTCCTCAGGGTTCAGTCCTGTCCCCCATGTTGTTTGCAGTGTATATGCTGCCCCTCGGAGACATTGTAAGATGGTATGGCTGAGGTTTCACTGTTATGCTGGTGATACCCAGCTCTACCTGACTTTTGCCCCATACCAGGATATAGCTCTCTCTGTATTTAATTCCTGCCTTGTTGAAATCCAGGACTGGATGAATTTGAGCTGGTTAAAATTAAACCCTGGAAAGATGGAGGTGATGATAGTGGACCCAGGTCGCCGGATAGAGAGGTTGTGGGCTGATCAGCCCTCTGAACTTTTTCTTGGGGGCTCTCAGATCCTATCCTCTGAACGGGTGCGAAACCTGGGTGTAATGCTTGACAACGGGCTGACTATTCGAGCTCAGGTGTTGGCTATCGTCAAGACTTCCTTTTATCATCTTAGAAATATCTCCAGAATTGAACACCTGGTTCCGTCCGAGGACTTGCCTACTTTGGTCCATGCCTTTGTGACCTCGCGCTTAGATTATTGCAATTCCCTGTACATAGGGCTGCTTGGGGTTGATATCCACCACCTGCAGCTCTTGCAGAATGCAGCAGCATGATTGTTGATGGGAGCCTCCCGATCTACTAATATTACACTGTGCTGCACGATCTGCACTGGCTGGTGATTAGGTGGCGGATCACCTTTAAAGTCGGTTTACTGACTTATAAAGCCCTACATGGACTAGGCCCTGACTACTTGAAAGAGCTACTTGTGCCTTACTACCCGGTGCAACAGTTACGTTCAGCTGACATGGGGTTGCTAGAGATTGCAAGGGTATCTTTGAAATCTTCAGATGCCCATGCATTTATGCACATGGCCCCGACCCTCTGGACTTCTCTACCCCGTTAGCTTCAGGAGTGCTCAACCGAGGGGGGTTTAAACAGGGGATGAAAACCTACTTATGGTGCCATGCATTCAGTGGCATCAATTAAATTTAGATCCTCTGATTATTTTATTCTTTGTTTATAGTTTTATCATGATCTTTTATCTTTATGTAAAGTGCCTTGATGGTCAAAAGGCGCTTGTGAGAAATAAAATTAATTATCTTTATTATAGTATATAAACACTCATCTGCCTAGCTGGAGCTAATTTGAATTTATACAGGGTAAAATACTACTACACATAAGGCAACATTCTATAGCTCAGGCAGCAAATGAGAAAATAGGGTCTGAGAACCGCGTTATAGGGCAGGGTAGATTTAGTTTTAAGAGACCATAGCCACGCAGTTAACTTAATTAAAGTTAATAATTCAAGTCAACTTACAGCTCTCTACAAAGAGTGCAACACTCTAAACTAAATTATTATTGAAACACTCGTTTTCCTTTGCTACAGCTAATTTGAATTACTACAGCATATTAGAAAATGGGCTTGGAAATCCCTAGGATCTGATTGGCTGATAGTGCTGACAAGCTGGGCATCTATCAGCCAACAGAGCCCGGTAATTAAAAGTGCCAGCTTTGCCACAAAGTGCATAGGCAAGATAATCCAGCAATTGGAATGTTGGAATTAAAAAAGCTGCCATGTTTTCCTCTCACTGATTAGCGGTAAAGTTCGCGGCCTCCATCCCCGTCGCCATGCAAAAGTCCATCACGATGTCACAGTCACCCCAAAAATCAACATAACATCAATAAAAATAGAAAAAAACAACCTACAAACCTAGCGATTGGCCGTATTTAAAAAAAATAGCTTCACTGCGTAAACGGAAAACCACATAATCTCGGCCCCCAGTAAAGCTGGCGGCTCAGTTCAGAGCACTAACCTGGCACCACACATCGTAAAGCAGCCAAAAGTAGGAGGCGGAGTCCCAGCGGTACTAGCTCCACACATAAAATTGTCCGATCGGCTAAAATAAAGCTTGACTCCTCCACTGCATTTCAGAAACAGTATACTACCTAATGAAACCTAAAACAGCACAAGCAGCCCCCCTTTTATAAATTTCAGCAATTGATCCCGTATCACGGCTCCTCAGCCTGCATTCCGGCAGCATGTCATCAGAAAGTGATCGGACCAGTGTAAAATGCGGGAAAAAGCAATCATGTACTCAATAACTTTCAAATACCTCTCAATAATGTTTAAAATGTTGTCTTCTTCACTCCACAGTCCCATATAATCCCAAAAATGAATCATGGACATGCTCGTTGTATCCACAGTAAGATAAAAAAAAAGTAAACAGCTCATGACAGCACAGCAGAACGCAAGCACGCTCATGAATAATAAATATCAAATTTAAACGGCCAGTCAACCAACTTTGTCGCTTAGTGTTTTTTCTGTCTCTATATATCCGAAGCAGTAAAATAAAATGTCAGACAATCTACAGGTAAACATACTGCTAAAATAAAACGTTCCAGTGTGGTAGTAGTAGTAGTATAAAAAATGAAAAAAACATACAGCAGGCAATGAATGAATGAATAATTGAGCAGCTGACAGGCTGGCCATATTTCTCATGACCAACAATTGTTGAAAGTGTGATGTTTCTAGCATAGTGCCATACTACCAAGGCATAAAAATGAAGATCCAGTTAAAAAAAAATCCTGTAAATTTACTAGTCCTACTGCTTGTTCTGTAAATAAAATTTAGGCAAACTAATTAGCCATTTACTAACTTATTTATGTAGTTTTGATTGACCGGGTAAGTGGAAAAGACAAATCCTGGGTATTTTCAGTCACGACCCGGGAGAGGGGCATACAGATGAATCCTATTGACCTTAAACCAGACTAAGCTGTTTGTGTAATTTTTAGTGAATGAGGGAACTTTGGCCAGAACACCGAGAACACCGAGAAAATCCACTTTCAATAAGTAGCATGGCATCTTTAACATCCTCCTGAACTACCACCAATTCAGCTAGATGGGACTTTGTTTTAATGTCTCATCCGAAAAACAGTACCTCAGAAGTGCAGCACCGCTCTCATGCTGCACTACAGTGTCAGTACTGGGATATCAACTCAAGTTCCAGATGTGGTAACTGAACCCACAGCCAAGGGTTAAACCCCTACATGCCCCTGTACATAGCATTATCTCCCATGCATATAAACAACCTCTGAGACCTCCCAAGCATGCCCCAGCTTGTGTATCTGTATGTCACACCATACTCTACACAGTGTGAGGTATTTGATCATGACAGATATCTTTGTGTGGCTTTCAAATATATGTTCGGATATTAATTCATTATGTGCCTGTGTATCCTAGATCTTAAAAGAAGAAGTGCAACAGACATGTAGAACTGTAAGCTCACACATTTTTTTTTAATTAAAGGTTAATTTCAGGCTGCTGGAGGCAGACACTATCAGCAATCTGTTTCCCTCACAAGAGGATGACCGTGCAACACCACCTGCACCCAAGAAAATTAAAGCAGACAAACCAACAACCTCTAACAGATTTCAAGCAGTGACACATACAGAGCTTGACAAAATAGAAGAAGAACATGAAGAGGCAAATACCAAAAAACACAGCATGGGCAGTAAATGTTCTCAGGCAGTGGGCAAATTCAAGATGCATTCAACTGGACTGGCACACAGATACAGTAGAACACATAAGCAGCACCTTGAGACAGTTTTATGCAGAAGTCCGCACAACATCAGGGGCAAATTATTCAGTATCTGGCTATTGTGCCTTAAGAGCTGGTCTAAATAGACACCTGAATAGCCCAGCCATAGGTCGCATAACATAAACATAATAGGTGACCAAAGATTCAAGCCCGCCAATAATGTTCTCACATCAGTCATAAAAAAATGAGAAAGGCCCACAGAGATGAAGCAACCCACCACCCAGCAATAACTGAGCCAGATCTCAACACTTAGAACATCAAAAGCCCTATCTCCTGATACGCACCTGGACTGGTGCACAAAGTGTGGTTTGATATACAGATCCACATGGCCAGGCGTGGCCGTGAAGGTCTCAGGGAATTGACGCCAGACTCATTTGCAGTGCACACAGATGAAAATGGCTTGCAGTATGTAGGGCTTAAATATAACGAACCAACCAAAAATCATAAAAATCCGCTAGAACAAAACAAAGACAGTTATAGAGGGTTTATGTACTCCGAGCCAGAAAACCCAATGTGTCCTGTTAAGTCTTTTCTGAAGTATTTATCTAAGCTGCCAGAAAATCCACCAGCCTTCTACTTACACCCACTAAGACAAAGTCAAGCAGTCCTAGACACATTGTCCTTTTGGTATTCCAAAGCACCCATGGGGAAAAATTATCTAGGAAACTTAATGCCTAAAATCAGCAAGGAGGCAGGACTAGCCAGAAGGTATACCAATCACAGCGTTAGAGCCACTGCCGTTCAGCTTTTATCAAATGCAGGACTCAGCAGCAGAAATAACCAGTGTTACTGGTCACCGTTCAAAAGCAGCCTAGCCAGCTACTGGTCTCCCAATACCACAGATAGAAAGAACTGGAGCTCCATCTTAGGTGGACATAACATCCAAGAGACTAGTACAGCAAAGCAAGGAAAAACTGAAAAAATGACTGGCAAAGAAAATGTCAAAGGCATGCCGTCTCCAAAAACCGGTACTGAAGATAGTTCATCTGCAACAAACTTTTTTCCATCTAACTGCACTTTCAATGCACCAATTAGTTTCATCACATACAACAAATAATGTGCACTAACTCTAGTATTTAAAAGTAGTATTTAGTATTTAAATTCACTAACTCTAGTATTGTAATGCAGTTTCTATTTTAGGGACTATTTTATGTCCCACAGTTGTAATCTTAAATTAAAATGAATGTATTGGCTTGCAAAGTTAAAAATCTGTGTCAGTATATTTTTTTAAACTGTTACACCATTTTCTAAGTGCAATAATACCCTCCAGGGTGGGCGGTATTGGTCAATACCGGACCTTCCAGGGGCTATAAGGCCCCTCCGCCTCGCAGGCGTCGAGCCTCATTACGCCCTGGGCGGTCTGATTGACCGATAACTACCATCACTATTGATGCTAACTCAACATGTAGTAAAATGCTAATTTCACACAAGGTAGCATTATAAAGCTTGGCTGCAAATGAACAATTGGGTACTGTGAACCGCGTTGTATGGGAGGATGGATTTAGCTTTAAGAGCCCACAGACACGCAATTTAAATTAATTCAGGTCCACTTAAAGCTCCCTACAAAAATGGTGCAGAACCCTGTAAATTAGTGACAAGCTGGAAAAATGCAGTTAAATGAATTCAAGTCCATTTAAAGCTCCCTACTAAAATGGTGCACAGCATTGCAAGTTACAGAAAATGCTTGCAGAAATAAACTACCTTCATTGCTTTTCTGACTGTTTGTAGCAGAGGGGTCTTTTAAAATGGTGCCATGATCCTAGTCCATTGTTCACATGCAAATGTACCACTTGCTGGTGCTCTGTGCAGCAGCGTGGCGTACCTGTTTAAATTTGCTGGTGAAATCAGCAGGGATCCGGCTTGGGGAGGGTAGGACAACAATGGTCCTCACGACTACCGCAGCTGTTTAAATTTACTGGTGAAATCAGTGGGGCTCTGGCTTGGGGGAGGGTAGGACAACAATGGCCTTCAAGATCACCGCAGTAGTACTGTGACAATGGCTCCTTTTAGTGTACCTGGCAACTTTCCTACTGTGTGAGCTGATTGCAGCATATGGGTTGGGGGGGGGTGACAATGTGATTTGTTGCTTTATAAAAATCTACTGGGAAGCCATCCTTTCCTAGCACCTTATGTGGCGCCATTAGCTGAATGGCTATGGAGACCTTTTTTTCCGAAATCAGGGCTTCTAACTCCTCTCTGGCTTCTGTCATAAGGCATGGTAGAGATAGATTGGCGATAAAAGTATTATACCTGTCAGGGTCCCATTTGTTTTTAGAGGAGTACAACTCTTTTTTTAGAATTCCGTCATAATCATGTTGATTTCTTTTTGGTTAGATGTGGGGGCCCATTTTTATTTTTGAGGTAGGGGATATGCCTTTCTGCCTGCATTTGTTTCAGTCTATATGCCAGCAGCTTCCTGGCTTTTTCTCCCACCATCCAGTATCTATGTTGTATTCTCAGTATTTGGAGTTCGGCTTTTCTAGTGGTTAGGGTGTTTAATTTGAGTCTTAACGCTCTGATTTCTTTTAATTAGCTGGGTCGTTCAACACCTGAGGTTTTTTTTATATTGATATTTCAGTTGTGCTAAATGCTATTCTACTTTTTATTTTTATTTAGTTTTTGTTTGTTACTTGGGCACATTCCTCCTCCCTTTGTTTACGCCTGTGTGCTGCAAAGCTTATATGAACATACGAACATACGAATGTGCTAGCAGAAACAGACCACCTGGTCTATCTAAGTCTGCTCGACTGTGCAGCCAACACCCCTAGTTTGCAGCTGCCCCTCCCCTTTGTCATCCCACTGCCACCCCCCACCTCCCCCACCCTCACTCTCCCCTGTTTCCTGTCCCTTGCCCTTTTGAAGCTGTTCACAGATTTACATGATACCACCCATTCTGGTAGGGTGTTCCATTTTGCTACCACCCTCTCTGTGAAATAGTGTCTCCTCATTTCCTTCCTAAATCTTCCCTTCTCTATTCTTAGCCTGTGCCCCCTGGTGACCCTCCCCCTCCTTAACTTAAAGACCCCATCTGACCTATCCTTATTGATTCCCCTCAGATACTTGAATGTCTCTATCATGTTCCCCCTGTCCCTTCTATTTTCCAGGGTGTACATATTCAGGTCTCCCAGCGTGCTGTCATAGTCTCTCCCCTCCATTCCACATATCATCTTTGTTGCACTCCTCTGCACCCCCTACAGTAGCCAGATATCACGCTTTAGGTATGGCCTCCAAAAATGCACACAATACTCTAAGTGTGGCCTTACCAGTGACCTGTAGAGGGGCAAGATCACCTCTCTTTGCCTGGATGAAAAAAACCTTGCTATGCACCACAGCATTTTGTTCACTTTTGCAGCCGCTCTCCTGAACTGGGCAGTGTTGTTCATGGTCCCTGTTATCATTACCCCTAGGTCCTTCTCCTCCTCAGTGATCCCAGGCTTAACACCCCCCCCCAGCCAGTATTCTCTCCATGAGTTCTTCACCCCAAAGTACATAACCTTACACTTTTTTGCATTGAACCCCAACTTCCACCTCTCTGACCACTCCTCTAGCTTGTGTAGGTCCCCCTGCAGCTGCTTCCATCCCTCTTCTCCATTCACCACTGCTCCAATTTTGGTGTCATCAGCGAACAGTCTTACCTTGCTCACCACCCCATGTGCAATGTCTGATATAAAGAGCCCAAACAATACTGGCCCCAACACAGAGCCCTGTGGCACCCCACTCATCACCAGCCTTGGAGTTGAGAGCTCCCCTCTCACCACTACCCATTGCAGCCTGCCACTCAGCCAGCTTGTAATCCAGTTTACCATTTTTTCCCCTACCCTACACCAGTTAGCATCCCCCCAAGCCACCCATGAGGCACTGAATTGAAGGCCTTGCTGAAGTCCAAAAAAAGAGCATCCACCGCATGACCCTTATCCAGCTCACCTGTCACCCAGTCATAATATTGTATGAGGTTGGTTTGACAAGACTTCCCTGAAACAAACCCATGCTGCCTCACATCCTGGAGGCCATTTTCCTCCAGGTACAACACCAGTCTTTCCTTTAGTATAATTTCCATGAGTTTGCACACTATGGAAGTGAGACTTACCGGATGATAATTACCCGGTTCACCCCTTGGCCCGCTCTTGTGTAATGGTACTACATGTGCCATCCTCCAGTCCAGTGGCACACATCCCGACTCCAATGTGGTGCTGTACAGATCTGCCAGCGGCTCCCCCAAGACCTCTGCCATCTCCCTCAGCACCCTAGGGTGGATACCATCCGGCCCTGGTGCCTTGTCTACCTTCAGTGCCCTCAGTCCCTCTAGGACTCATGTGCCTCAATTCTTCCATCTGTCACCTCCTCTCCCTGTCCCCACCCTCCCAGCCCATGCTGGTAATGGTCCCCTTTTCTTCCTTGAACACTGAGCAAAAGTATTCATTCAGTGCTTCTGCCTGCTCCTCCCCCTTTTCCGTCCACTCCCCACCCCTTTTTTCCTCACAATTGTCTCCTTGCACTTCCTTTTCTCCCTGATGTATCTGAAAAAGCCTTTCTCCCCCCCATTAATTCCCTGTGCTGATCTCAGCTCCCTCTGGGCCTTGGCTTCTCTCACTTTTCTGGTCACCTCCCTGGAACATCTTCCATATTCCTCCCTGTCCACTTCCTTCACCATCCTCCTAAACCTCTGGTGCACCACTTATTTTGCCCTCACCAGCTCCACAACCTAGCTGTTCAACCAGCATGGTTTTCTTGCTCTGCTTCTCTTACTCTGTGCCTTGGTGCAGGCTTCTGTTGCCACTGTAACCCCCCCCAATTAAAAATATCCCATTTCTGCTCCACGTCCATCTCCTGCCTTATGCCCTCCAGGTTCCCTTTCAGTGCTTCCTGCATCTTCCCAAAGTCTGCGCCCCTGAAGTTTACCACCCGAGTAACTGATGTCTCTTATAATTCTCCCTCACATCGTAGCTTTGTAGGCTTTCCAGACCCCAGCTGCTGATGTGGATCCTTGGGGATTGTCTTAAAAGTAGAGTTCTGATTCTTTAAGGAGCCATTTAAAAAAAATAGGGTCTTGCATTAAAAGGGAGTGTAGTCTCCATAGCTGGGATCTATGCTCTTTAGGGGTTCTGAGGAGGCTCAGTAACACTGGGACATGGTCAGATAAATACACTGGGGCAATTGATATGTCTATTGTGGCCGAAGTCACTGATGGAGAGATGAACCAGTAGTCTAGTCGACTTGCCATTGCCTTGGGGTTGGAGAAAGAAGTGTAGTCTCGGTCTGTGGGATGGGTAAGCCTGAAGATATCAGAGAGCTTATGTAGAGCTATCAAATCGATCAGTGTGCAAAGAGCTTGGGTGTGTGGTTCTGGTTTTGCATTGGACCTATCCATGTTGAAGTCCATGGTGAGGTTTAGATCCCCTCTCACGAGTATTTCAGGATTGTCATGCATCATTTCTAGCATTTGTTGAGAAATTTTGTTAAAAAATTTGAGTGAGTCCGTGTTAGGGGCGTAAACATTTACCAGTAGGCTCAGCCCTGTGGGAGAATCTACCCACACCATAACCCATCGTCCTTCTTTATCGGTTTGTACTTCATTGGGCTTCCAGTTCAGGTTCTTACGGAGCAGAATTGACACCCTTCGGCTAGATGCGCCGGAGACACTGTGAGCCTCACATACCACCCATTCTCTTTTGAGTTTCTGGGCTTCCACCTTATTGAGTTTTGTTTCCTGAAGAAAGGCTATTTGAGTTTTTAATTTCTTCAGGCGTTGCAGGATTTTTTTTCACTTAATAGGGGAATTTAGGCCTTAGATGTTCTATGACAGCGCAACTACGTCAGGGATGGAAGCCATGAGCAGGAGACATTTGTGCATGTATTTGATAGCCGGCTAGTAGGGAAATGGGCACCATGATCCACCTCCAAGTTGTTACTAGACCCTCATTCCAATGTTCCTTTATACCTCTGCATAGTGTAGTTTGTCCACCATTCTGTGTGGATGCCTTAAAGTTAACAGCTTGTCTGCTGACTGAAAATGGTACCATAAGAGTACTGAAAACAATTCTCTTTCTTTGCTTGTGATTCTCTACCTGTCTATAGCTACTAGCAAAAAGAAAAAAGGTAGCATATTTTATAACAACAACATTGAACCTACTAAACAATAACATCAACAGTTGATAGTCAATCCATAGAGTGTGAGTCGACTTGTGTGGCATGGCAGGCTGTATTTCTCCTAGCCTGCCAATAGCCAGACAACTCCACTCCGGGAGAGGGGAGTCAGTTATCTGAGCTGGGCTTTGCCCAGTTACCATAGAATGAACAAACTAGGGGGGCTAGAGCAGTAGCGCAGGCCCTCGGGTATGAGAAATCTTTTCATATTAGGTGTAAGGGTTCCCAGCTTATTCCAGTTCCTGTCCAGCTGGGATTGAGCATTTCTTTGTGTTTGTGTTGGTCTGCCAGGGACCGCGGTGTTATCACCATGGCTTGGACATGGAATTGAGTGGCTGCCCAGGGGTAGCTGTTCTGTGATCCTTTGCTGGTTTGGTGTACCTTAACATTGATGAGGGGGTAGGAGCAGATCCCTCCTGTACCGATCACCTAGCTTGCCCTTTGCTGAATGCGACCCTTCCCTATAACCAAGGGAGTCATGGGGCAGGTCAGCCCATTGCCCAAGGCCCATCATCTAGGGGTGCATGAGTCAGCATCTGCTAATAAGGAGGCAGTACAGTGCAGTGGTCTAAGGCTCTGAGCTGCAAATCTGGTGACGTCCAGCAGACCAGACCTGGGTTTGAATCCCATAGCTTCTACCTGCATACTGTGTGACCCTGAGCAAGTCATTTAACCTCCTTGTGCTCCCAGGTCGCTCCTGTAAAAAAGCTTTCAGCTTAGTGTGCTATACCTGGTTAAACAACTAAATAAATAAAATAAAATAAAATAATAAGTTTATACCCCTGTAACTGTGCACCAATTCAGTTCTTGGGTGATGGGTGATAGCATCGGTACCAGGGTATTGCCTTGGTGAGCACCCTATGTTTCCATTCCCCCGGGATGGCAGCTGCATCAGGAAGTCTCTGAATGTAGGGGTATAATGGCACCCAGGATGTAAGTGCCCTGTTCCAATAGGAGAAGGCAACTGGGGTAATCCTCGCTCGTGAAATATCCTCTTTCCCAGAGTTTTTGGCATTGCCCCCTCTGCTTCAGATCATACATCACCAGTGATAAATGGCACATTATGTGTTGTATCCCAGCAGCTACCCTCCCCCCGGCATGGCACATCACAACATTTTGAGCCCTGCGGGTTGGCTAGCCAGCTCTATGCCCCATAGGCAATGGGTGCTGGTGCAATAAAACTTGTAGCACTACAACAGTCTGCGCTGAAAACTATGTACAATAAAGTTTTAATTCAGAGCTTGTCTGCAGTGCAACCTGAGGGGCATAGTATCACTAAAGCTATATTCAACTATTTATTTATGTATGCAGGTACCCACTAAGGAACCTTCTTGCTGCTGTCTCCTGTGGTTTTTGATTGGGGTGCCCTTAACATCGGCAGTGCTCAGAGATCGCATAAATGCTCTTCATAGGAGCTATCTGCCCTCTCTTTGGGTCATTATCTGTACAGAGTTGCAGCCAGTATTGTAAAATAGGAGGGGGTGCACTTACAGTAAATGAGTGCTGTGGCATTTAAATCCCACCCCTCCCCCTGATCAATACCCCTACATGCTAGCATTAATCTAACTTAAGCAGTGCAGAAAACCTGCAAGCCTCCGATGGAGCTCATCACAACATTTAAGTTCCGTGAGGAAAATTAAAAAGCTATGCCACATAGCACCGTCTAACCTCGTGGTGGTGGCCTAGAGGGGATTAACCATACAGCCTTCTTCCCAGTAGAGGAAGAGTTCCTTGAAAAGGCTGTGAGAAAGATTACTTACAGAGCCAGTTTTCGGTAGTCTGCCTTGCTCTGTCATTCATTTTCTGGAGAGTTCATGCAGGGATCATGGTGCAGGTTGGCCGAGAGTTCGTCAGGGGCCTCCACCTCACAATCCGCCCACTCCTGGTAAATTGGGGCCCAAGCATTGGTGGTTTCTTTCTATAGTCAGGGACTGATTGAGGGGAAGCACCGCGTCAGGGATGGATAAGTCTAAGGACGTCAGTATCAACTCCCAGAGGGGTTCACAGTGGTTACTAATTTTAACTGGAGTGTCCCCCGGTGTCATGTTGGTGCTACCAGACAGCTGTTGTCACCTTTGCTTTCTGTGTGATCTCGCTTTACAGGAGGGAGATTTTGTCAGGGCTGTAAGCTTATTTTCATTTTTATGTTTCCCTCTTTGGACCTGGTGCCATTCCTGAGATGTGGATGACGTGGAGGGAGTTTGCACCATATGCTGTGGGAACTTACTTGTGGGATCCTTGGAGGTGTCCATGTTCTGAATGGCCTCTCCACCAGGCTATGATCTGGGTCAGCTTGGTGGCTGGTCTCTAATCTTGATGTCAGCCAAGAACTCCTCAACTTCTGCTGGTGAGTTGAACAGCAAGTATTCTCCCTTATACTGAACTCTGAGTTGGGCAGAGTATCTAAGAGATGTGGTAATGTTCATCTGATACAGTTTTTGCTTAACCTGGCCATATGCACATCTTTTTTTGGAAAGATCAGCTGAGAAATCTTGGTACATTTGCACTCTGCAACCTTCCCATGACAGATTATTATTTTCCCTGGCCACGTTCAAGTATAGCTCTATTTCAGGGTATCTGGCAAACTTGCTTAGTATGGGTCATGATTTTTCACCATGACGTGGTCTAGGGGCTAGGGAGTGGTGGGCCCTTTCGAGCTCCGGTGGGGCACCAGTGTTGAGTTTTACTTCTTGAGAAAAGCCATCATGCCCCTGCCCTCCGATCCCTCTGGCATGCCAATTATTCATAAATATTTCCATTTTGCCCTGTTTTCTAAGTCGTTGACCTTTTCTAGCAGGCATTGCATTTGGCTGTGATGTTGTCTAAGTTGGCAGGTATGAGAGCGCTGAGTTTTTGCCTGTTGTTTTACAGTGGTTTCTGTAGATGTAACTCTGGCATTTATTTTCCCCAGTTCCTCTTTAGTACTAGATGCTGTTGCTTTTAATTCAGCAGTATCTTGTAACACCTTTTTAAGGAGCAGAGTTATTTTGGTCATCTCAGCTTCCAGGGTAGAGAGTTGTGGCTTAGCCATGCTGCTGTCGAAGGTAGATACCCTTCTTCTCCAGTGGAGACAGTCAGGTGCTGCTAGTTGAAATTTACAAGGCTGCTTGGATGTGTCAGACAGGCCGGCAATTTTATAATCCTATCACAGATTTGAACTCTGCCCAATATCAGTCCCTTTGAGTTTCACCAGTCAAGACTGATATTGAACTGACCTTCCTGGCTTGCTGCTCCTGATGCTGGTTGAATGGAGTATTAGTGTAATTTGCTCTCGCTCTTGTCGGTTATATGAAGATAGGTGGGCCTGATATTGCTACTATCAGATTATGCTCTTCCATGTTGGCTGCTAGGCTCTGCCTCCCCCCAAAAGATTAATTTTAATCACAAAAAGAAAAAGATTGATACTTGAAAGGAGTTCTGATGGCCCTTTCCCTAGATTCTCTCCTAGTACTGTCTTGTACTCTATGCCAAACTTGCCCTGAATACATTTTTCCTCTATGTCCACTGCATTGCTAATTGATCTGCAATGTTTGACAGAATGCGCACCTGTGGAAGGAAATTTAAAAGTATATAAAAAAGAAAAAAAATGTATCAGTGCAAAAAGTGAGATGCCTTTCTTCTTTAGTGCTACTATGCTTCCCCTGCTTGTTCTTTCTTAGGGCCCTATCTAAAATGTTTCTCCCATTCTATGCCTGCTGTAAACGTATTTTGTGGATGGGGCCATAGTTCATTTCATTCAGGGATAGAAGAAAGAAAGAAAGAAAGAAAGAAAGAAAGAAAGAAAGAAAGAAAGAAAGAAAGAAAGAAAGAAAAGCAGTGTACATGAGAATCTTAATCATTATTCATGACAGTAAAAATAGACTTTCAAACACGTGGGGTCCACTGCAGACAAAACAAACAAAGTTGGTTTAATAAAGAAAATTGCATCAATTAATGAAGGATTGGTTTGAATGCCCAAATGTTCTCCATGTGAACATGGTCTGGATACTTAAATACTGTAGGTTGTCTTAACCCATCATTTGTCATCCACCGTGTCCTGCCATACTTCAGTCACTTGGTCATTTTTGACAGGAGACAACTGGCAGGAACTATTTAACTTTTACATTGCTTAAGCTTATTTCCCATTCTTCACTGTGTCCCCTTTCCTGTTATTTACTGTACCTTTCCTTGTTTGATGTCAATCAACATATCATGTTACTCATGTAAGCAGATGCCTAGCTAGCAAGCAAGACTTATACTGTAGGTGCTTCTCATATTCTTAATATACCTCTCAAATTCCTTTCAAGATAATTTCCTGACTTCTGAGTCTACCAACAGCTAAAGGAAGAGTTTGATGTGTTTTCTAGCGTTTTAGTTTGGTTTGGGTTTCACAGGGTATAGTTTGAGTTCGGTTCAGTTCGATTTGGTAAGTAGAAGTTTGAGTTCCAGTTCAGTACAGTTTGAGGTTTCTTTTGTGAAATTTATCAGTTCAAGTTCTAGTTCTGATGAAATCACCCTACTGCTTCCATGTGGGTTCTCCTCGTCTCACATAGTTTGGGCTTGCTTTCGGTTTGGATTCTTCATTTTTTGTAGGGCTCAATTTCGGTTTGGATCAAGTGAAAATCAAAAATTATGTGTTCATTTTGGGTTTGGTTCATGGACGAACCCTGGCTCTACCAACAGCAGGTACATTCTAACTGCCATGCTAATTAAAGACCTGTTTGTTTTCAACATTATTTACCATCTTTTTTTGTTGTTATTGTTATTATGCTTCAAAATGAAGGAATGGAGGACATCTTATATTGGATGCATGTTAGCAGCGTCTCCAAAATAAAATCAGAACTAAAACCAGGGGTGCTTTGCAAAACTAAAACAGTAACTGCACCAGCTTTGCACACCACTAGTTTCACCCATTCAGAGTTGAGAACTTACCTGCACATCAGGATCTTTTAGTGTTAATCTTCCACTAGTGAAATGGGTCTACTTTTTTAAATACTGTTTTTTAAAAAGTCTTTTCTGTAGTATCTGCCTTTTATTTTATGATTTTAAATATGTTGTATATATTTGGATACTGGTTAGTCTCGAGTTGTTTTAAGAGTGACACGTGTGTCCTTAGAGGCCAGAACCTCTCAGCTTTGGTTCTTGCCTTTCTTCATTCTAGAGACACATGAGGAAACACTCTTGTAACCATAGGTAACTCATTGGTATTCATAGAAACAAAAGGTATAGCAGAGTTGCACTTTTCAATGTCTAGTCCTACTGTTTGTGTATTTTATCAGAGGTCAATATACAGAACTGCTTTTCCAATTAGTTTCAAAGTCCTCTCAAACGCACGCACACAACAGAATGAGAAGTACAGTATAAGAGAAACACTTAGAAGATAAACATGATGTTCCCAGTTTTGAATACAAGGGCAAATAAATGACAAGTATGTATCCACTTTGTGTGTTACTAACATAAAATAATTGTATCAAACAGACATGCTCATTATTTTCAAGTACTGTACTTTGATCCATAAACAACAGAATATCACTGAGTAAACAAGCCTATACAAGAGTCTTAGTCACTGCTGGCAAGAGAGAGATATATAAAAACAGATATATGCTAAGCACTAACAAACTGTATTTATTTTTTTTGTTCTAAATCGGATATTTTTGTTGTAGATCATGTGTAGTCTATATCATCACAACCCCTAGCAACAGAATCAAGAAGCAAGTCCTACTTTGTCTATCTCAGATTTTTTCTTTTGGTATAGATTCACAATAAAAGTAAAATTCTTGTATTGATTTGGGGGCAGTACATGAATATTAAATTTATTAAACTGTCAGATATTTTATTCCATGTTGCCTTCCAATTCATCAGCAATTTAATTCTAAAACAAACTGAAGTGAATTGACAACCTTTATTATTTAAGAATCAAATTCATAGGAATCCTGGACACAATATTAATTCTGTGCTCATAGATGGGCTGATGTTAATGAAGCAATTAAAGTTTCCTTCAGAGTCAAACATGAAACATGTTGGGGCTGATGTGGGTTGATGGAACAGAGCAGACACTCTAAACTGCATGTGTATCTTAGCTTGTAGAAGAGAGCCAGAGAGAAAGAGAGAGACAGACAGAGAGACAGAGAGAGAGACCACTAATTTCTACACATTTCAGAAAATACTTGTTTTTGTTACTGCTATATCTCATTCTTTTAACAACCAAATGTGAAAAGCAATCATTCTTACAACATAATGGCTTACGTATACAGTACAAAGCATTATTAACATAGATATAATTACTGGTGACCCCAATTAATGCACAGAGTGGATCCGTGTTTCAAACACCACAATAACTAGCAGAACTGGTTATTACTGCTTTCTGTGTCACTCAGTTGTAGCACACCACCTCATTGGATGTTACACTGTGTGTGGGCAGTCTAACTCCACAACAAACACAGCAGCTCTGTTTTTCCCATTACGGAGGGCCTGAACTGATCATTTCCCATCTCAATCTCCTTACAGATAAGCATTTTGTTAAGTATTTATCTGGTTGATCCTGCCTTAACAACACCAAGAATCAATCTGGTTGATCCTGCTGTTGGTCACTTCAGTGGGGCTCCGAAAGACAGCGGCTGCATTGTGAAGGCACCATGGCTGACTACAGTCAGTTGACTGACTGTGTTTCAGTGTAATTAAAAAAAAAAAAAAAGAAAAACTAATGAAAAAGCAAAATTGATTCCTTTTCTTGAAATGGAGAGAAAGGCAATGTGTGTGTGTGTGTGTATGTGTGTATGAGAAAGAAATGTTCTAGAACCTTTGGCATTCACTCCCTTGCACCAGTAATTATAAATATAATGCCTGTGCAAGGTTTATGTTGTGATGATTTTTCACAGACCCTCACTGTGTGATAATCTTATAAACCCCTTGAGCTTTGTTCTTGGGGTTTATGGATTATCACACACTTCAGGTGTGTGAAAAATCCTCACAACATACACCTACACAGGCATTATTCTCTATATAATTATTGGTGATTAGTGGTGGGCAAAGTGGGATCAGTTCTCTCCGTGAAGCGATTCATGGAGCAAAGGCGGATTCCCAGAGTGCTCCGCAACATGAAGCGCAGTACTTTGCATTATAATGAGGAATGTGAAGTCCATTGGAAGCCATGACTTTGCATTATTCCACCTCTCCAGGCCACTACTCTGCCAATTTTAAGGTGAAGTGCATTGCAGGCAGTGCACTTCACCTCACTTCGCCTTGTTTTTGAGCTCCAAAGGCAAATTTTGCAGTGATTCATGGGATTTCAGGTCACATGGGCTCTATATTGATCTGCGCAGCCTCAGTTTGGGGTAGTATGGGTAGGAAGGAGTAGGAGACAGTGTGCTGTGATTGCTGTCTGTGATAGGAATCTTGTAAAAGCTGTTCAAAAAGCATTTTTGGGGGGGGATCCAACTTTAGTTCATCGATTGTAGGAAACCCTCCTGTGCTCATATCATCGAGCGTTTTTGGTTTTGTGTGGATTTTGAATGTTAATTTACAACATTGAGTGTGTGGTGAAAGACAGTGAAAGTGTGCTTTGGGGGAGGAGTGTATCTGTGGTGTAGGTAGATTTACATTGGAGAAATAGTGATTTCTTTGTTTTTTGGTTATATTTTTGTTATATAACTGACTGTGTTAATGTACGCACAGTAATATTGTCAGTAATAGTAGAAATTTTCTTGCTGTTTATTGTGTGGATGTGGTGTTGCAGTTCATAAGTTTAGGTTGTTTACATTACAAATTTACAATATGTAATGTGGCATAGTACTGAACTTTTGCATTTGCGGCAAATTTCTCATTCAGCATTGTACACAATCTGTTCAGTGTGTGTGTGTGTGTGTGTGTGTGTGCAGTGTTGCGTGCATCAAATAATACACCTTTTATTGTGCCACAGACTAGTGTAATTGCAAGTGCAGCAGTGTGAACCTGCTATCCACTGCAGCTGCCTGATTTTGTACTGTTATCGTGGTATCTGTTCTTAGTTTTGCTGCTTGTAGTGCCGTAAAAATCAGCACTGTCTGTATTCAGTGTTCCCCCCATCCCCATGTTCAAAAGGTATTTTTTACCAGATTGGATTGTTTTTGTGACCCCCATCAGCACCACTTGTTACTGAAGTTGTTTTAATTTCATGACAGTCTCAGAGTAGTCTCTTATCTGTTGCTGAAGCCACAGTTGTTTATTTGGCTTCACATCCAGCGTCCCTCCAATCAGAGAGTGAGCATATCAAAATCTGAATTTGGTTATAATATTTGTGGTTGATCCCCCAAAATGCCTGCAAAGAGATGTGCAAGCAAGGCTATTTTTGGTCATGGCAATGTTGGCAGTAAGATGGTCTGTGGGCGTGGTAGTAGTACGTAGATATAGAAGTGCATTGCTGATGTGAGGAAAGGTATTTCTCCTGCAATGTTTTTTACAGCCCAATCAGTAGCTTCACTCATAGTTGGAGGAGATGACGTTTTCCCAGCTGGTGGTGTTAGTGTTACTGGTATTAGTGGTGGTGGTGGAGGTAGTATTAATATTGTTGCATCAAGTTCTAATTCCGACCAGTGTACCATATCCAAAAATATTGAGTGTAAGGCAGTGCAAGTGAGTGGCAGCACAGATGATGTCATACTTCCCAGTAACATCCCATTAACTGAACCTGAGGATTCTGATGATAATTTCAATGACAGCATACAATGTGATATTCCGTCCACTGTGGCACTTAACGTCATGCATTTTCCATGCAGTGATTCACAGCGTGGTGAAAAAATATCAGATGATGGTGGTGAAGATGCTGATGATGAATGTGATGATGAATGTGATGATGATGTTGCTGTTGTTCCAACATGCAGTCCACATGCTAGCATCCAAGCAGATGTGATGTGTGTGACGTTGATGAATATGATGATAATGTAATTGACCCCAGCTGGAAAACAGAGAAAAAGAAATTAAAATTGGCTGTGTGTGAGACTGTTTGTAGGAATCCCTCCTTGTAAAAACTTGTGATCTACTGGTTTTAGTTGATGATGATGATGACCCAGTAATCAATATGATAGGTAGTCATGGTGGTCAGTTGCAGTCCAGGTGTGCCTTGCCCGAAACATCACATCCCTCCCCTCTTCAGTGTTTAAAATAACAGACTTAAATAAGCCACATCATGGACATGTTAAAAGCAGAGCATCACACTCCCTTGTTTGGGATTTTTTTGTTCAAGATGCAAATGATGATTCAATTGCAATCTGCCAGGTTTGCCATGTGCATGTGAGTTGAGGTAAAAAGGGGAGCCATCTGGGCACAGGAAGACAGCATAAGCATCTTAAGAATAGGCACTTGGCACTGTGGACCTAGCACAAGCTGGCAGCTAATACCACAGTGGGGCATTCACCCACATCACCGTCAACCATAGCTAGCATGTTATCCCCTTCCATGGCTGTTAAGCCCAGTAGGAAATTAAATGTGTGCAGTAGTGTGGTAATAAGAGCAGAGAATTACTACAGGCATGATGAGGTGGAGGACCATAATGACTTTGAAATGTTGTCCAGTGCTGGTGACAGTAACAGTTTTTGTGGTGGTAGTGGTGGTGGTGAATGCAGTATGTCTAGTGCAAGTGGTACATCAACCCCGGTTGGCAAATCTGGCAAAATAACAGCATTTCTGGCTTTGTCATCATTGCCTGTGCAACCGTCTTCATCAAATGTCCACACTCCATGCCCTGCCAAAGCCATTCAACACAGAGCACAACCATTTGTGATCAACACACCCTGTGTAAAACATTTAAGTCAGCCCACATTACAGAGTGTTTTTGCACATACTGTAAAGCTGAAGTACCCCCCAAATCATACAGTGTCACGTGAACTTAATGCTGCTGTAGTGGAAATGCTGGCAATTGATCTTTTGCCCTTCTCCTTTGTGGAGAATTCTGGGTTCTGGTGTTTTGTTACACATGCCTGTCCAAAATAGAAAATCCCATCCAGGACATACTTTTCTACCCCTGCTGTCCCCAAGTTGTTCTGCACTTTGTCTGACTCAGTAAGACATGCCCTTCAATATTCCTCCTCTCCATTCACCCATTTAAGTATGGATACATGGACAAGTGGCAAAACAGCAGGGAGTTCATATTTGTGTATAACTGCACACTGGGCGCAGGTTCCAGGGCTTGTTTGTGATGCTGGTAGTGTGAATAATCACTGCAGAAAGGTGGATTGTCATGGTAGCAGTCTTCCAGGAATTCAACAGCATGCAACGATTGTTATGCACAGTGTGACCTGTTCACACACTGGTGAGAACATGTTGGACATGGTACTGACTGAAATTGACAGATGGCTATACCCTCTGTCCCTGAGAGCTGGGTTCATAGCAAATGACAATGGGTCAAATGTGGTAAAATGCATCACAAATGGTTGTTTTTTTTTTTCGTGTTCCATGCATGGCCCACTGTTTTAATCTTGTGGTTCAGGAGTTTCTATAGCACACTAATATAAAGGAAATGCTGACCATTGCACAACATATCTGCTCTCACTTTTCAAGATCTGGAAAGGCCCGTGACCAACTGCGGCAGTTGCAGATACAAAACTGCCTGCCTCAGCATCGCTTGAAGCTGGAAGTTGTCACCTGATGGAACTGCACTTTATACATGGCAGAGAGTTTGTATGAACAATACAAAGCCATCTCAGAATATCTTGTTATGCACACTAGCCATGACAGTTCCGGGGCCTCCATGTCTATGACTACGAACAGTGGCGCCTCATGGACTATGTAATAACAATTTTGTGGCCTTTTGAACATGCCGCACAGGCAGTGAGTGGCAAGTCTGCCTCCATCAGCTAATCAATTCCACTGCTGCGGGTTCTGAGGCAGACATTGGTGAATGTACAGCATAGCCGTGATGTTGCCAGAGACGGTGGTAGCAGTATGTTGCTGCAACACATGCTGACAGTATTCAACCACAATCATCATGTTATGAGCATTCAGCTTACTGACAACTTTGCCATAGCAACAATGCTGGACCCACAACACAAACATGGAATTGCATCAGTACTGGAGGGAGGACCTGAACAGGTAAAAAATATCAGTGGTCATTTGGTGCACTTGGTTCATGGGGCACAGAAGTCACGAGCCAAGGTCAGCAAACCTCAGCAGCATAATCTGGCTGAAGGTGTACCTGGAGGACTAGCAAGCATATCCTGCAAGGGGAAGGGGGCTGCAGTTCCAGGTGGTCTGTCATCTAAAGTGGTTGGCGTCAACCCGCTTTGGGAGGCTTTGTCCCAAGTGGTATTTGTGAAATAAATGATTCGGGAGATCAGGATGATGCATCAACAATTGGACTTAGTGAGGCACAGAGAATGGTTGAGTCACATTTGTCTGAAAACAGGCATCTGACAATAACTGAAGATCCTCTTTTGTACTGGAGTGGAAAGGACAGTGAATGGCCAGAGCTAACTACAGTGGCACTGAAGTACCTCACATGCCCTCCCTCCAATGTAAGTGTTGAGAGGGTATTCAGCTTAGCAGGTGCAATATTGAGGAATTGTCAAACAAACCTTTCTCCTGCTAATGTTAGTTTGCCAACATTCATTAAAATGAATGAGAGGCACATACCAGCACAGACTGCAACCTCGGTATTTGTATCCCAGCCTAGTCATGGTGGTCTTGCTGATGTGGAAATGGAGCATCCTGGTGGCCCTGGCAGTGGCTGCCAGAAATGACCCACCACTGAAGTAGATGATGACACAATGGAGATAAAATTTCCCAATGGTCAGACTTAATACATCAATGACTGTGAGGGCAGCTTTCTTTATGAGGATGATGATGTGGTTAATGTTGGCAGGTTTTAACTGAAGTTTTTAAAAGGCAGTGTGCCACCCCTGGGCCACCCCCACCAGGACTGATGTTAGCCACTGCCACCATGAGTCTGTCTGCCCCCAAACCACCACCACCACCGGGACTGATGTTAACCACTGCCACCACTGCCACCATGAGTCTGTCTGCCCCCCCGGACCACCACCACCGGGACTGATGTTAGCCACTGCCACCACTGCCACCATGAGTCTGTCTGCCGCTGAACCACCACCACCACCGGGACTGATGTTAGCCACTGCCACCATGAGTCTGTCTGCACCCTGAACCACCGCCACCACCTGGACTGTTGTTAGCCACTGCCACCACTGCCACCATGAGTCTGTCTGCCCCCCCGGACCACCACCACCGGGACTGATGTTAGCCACTGCCACCACTGCCACCATGAGTCTGTCTGCCGCTGAACCACCACCACCACCGGGACTGATGTTAGCCACTGCCACCATGAGTCTGTCTGCACCCTGAACCACCGCCACCACCTGGACTGTTGTTAGCCACTGCCACCACTGCCACCATGAGTCTTTCTGCCCCCGGACCACCACCACCGGGACTGATGTTAGCCACTGCCATCACTGCCACCATGAGTCTGTCTAACCCCCGAACTACCACCACCACCACCGGGACTGATGTTAGCCACTGCCACCATGAGTCTGTCTGCCCTCCCTGGATCACCACCACTGGGGCTGATGTTAGCCACTGCCACGATGAGTCTGTCTGCCTCCGGACCACCACCACCACCACCGGGACTGATGCTAGCCACTGCCACCACGAGTCTGTCTGCCCCCCGGGACCACCACCACCGGGACTGAAGTTAGCCACTGCCACTACTGCCACCATGAGTCTATCTGGACCACCACATTCATCAGCCAGAGACACAAAGCTTCTTAATATTTAAGTCATAAAGTGAGTATGTGTACTCGTGTTTGTTATGCTGCTTCACTTCCTTTAGTTGTATGTTTTGTTTTCTGTAGCTTTTCAATGTCGCAGTGGTAAAACACATACAGTGCACTTCTTTTGTTTCTTTTACAGGGTAACAAAAAAAGGCTCCATTGCTAAAAATCATTGGGAATGGTACTGTAGCTGTACCGTACAGAGAGGAAGTGAAGTAATATCCATATGAAATCCATTCTGGTAAGTATGAAGATTTTATTTCATCCATTTCATTGTTTTGTAAAGACTGCAGCAAATATTGCACACAGGTTGTGTTAGTTGACGAGATGTGTGTTTGAAATG
Organism: Neoceratodus forsteri; assembly: GCA_016271365.2. Classification (NCBI taxonomy): domain Eukaryota; kingdom Metazoa; phylum Chordata; order Ceratodontiformes; family Ceratodontidae; genus Neoceratodus; species Neoceratodus forsteri. The sequence continues at coordinate 565,958,305 of CM057458.1, forward strand.
TAATTTGACTTTAGAGATTGAGATTTTAGAACTAGGGAGGGACACATAACAATTAAGTTGTAAGAAGTCATTAATTTCTTTTTTTAGGAAACTTTCAGATGCTTTGTTGTTCTGACAAAGTGGCCTTTTCCAAACAAGTTCTTCAACATCAGCCCCCCCCTCCCCCCGGGCTGTGGCGCTGATGCAGCATGCAGAAGTCATTTCATTAGATGACCATGACCATCATTAACAACCAGACTTGAGAAGGATGCAGATGAAATCTGTGAAGAAGTAACAAAATAAGAAACCACCATAGACAAACCTGCAAATATGCTTACCCCCACCCAAAAAAAAATACTTACCTTCATGTGCTTGAGAGTTATCCATTGCAAATTTCTACACAAAAAGTTCTCATCGAGCACTGGAATGTGCACACCAACAGTATCTGTGATCTGTGATACAGAACAATACCATGAGTACATGTCCATGTCAACCCCTCTCACCTACAAAATACAGAAATATACATCTATATATATCAACTCACCAAGGTTACTATTAGTGTACAGACAAAAGGCACCCTTCCATCCAGTTGAGATGATCACATTGCATTTGCTCGAATCACAGCACACGTTGGACAAGCAACAGTTCACTCACGGTCATCATTTTATTCTGGGGCACTGCGCACATGAGTGACTGTGCAATAAATTCTGGGGGACTTTGCATGTGGCATGATGATCCCATTTCACTTCGTTACCACTTGTCAATTTTCTGGACACAAGGCGGATGCATTTTGTGCATGCAGAAAACATCTGGGGAGTCTGTGACACCACTGCGTGCATGACTGAGTGTGCCATTAATTCTGGGGGACTTTGTGTGTGCTGATACAATCCCATTTCACTTTGTTACCACTTGTAAATTTTCTGGACACAAGGCGGATGCATTTTGGGCATGCAGAAAAATTCTGGGAACTCTCTGACACCTCTGCGTGCATGACTGAGTGCGCCTTCATTCTGGGGGACTTTGTGTGTGCTGAAACAATCCCATTTCACTTTGTTACCACTTGTCAATTTTCTGTACACAAGCCGGATGCATTTTGGGCATGCAGAAAAAATCTGGGGACACTGTGGCACCACTGCATGCATGACTGAGAGCACCATTAATTCTGGGGGACTTTGTGTGCACTGAAACAATCCCATTTCACTTTGTTACCACTTATCAATTTTCTGGACACAAGGTGAATGCATTTTGGGCATGCAGAAAAATCTGGGACTGTGTGTGACCACTGTGTGCATGAGTTACTGCGCAATAAATTTGGGGGACTTTGCATTTGGTGTAACTATCCCATTTAACTTCTTTAGCACTTGTCAATTTTCTGGACAGAAGACAGATGCATTTTGTGTGTTGTGACTGTGAGAATATAATGTCATACTTAAATTATAAATTAAAGCAGCATTGCAACAATGTGCTGACAATTTTGACCTATACTTTTTTATGCTATTTTACATTGCTGCTGTTGCTGCCCAGGTGGCCACTAGTTACCTCATGACTTGTATAATACCCTTCTTTTCACAATTTATGTCTGCTTTACTACTTTTTCTCATGTCTGAAAATAAAAAAGGAGCATGCCATTTAATATTGTTCTGACCAGGTTCTTATCACTATTTGCAGCTGTTTTTGAACAACTATTGTTCTGTGATGTCATAAAACACTGCCTGCTGCATAATTGTTAATTTGACAACAGAAGTAATATATAACAACTAATGGAGAAAAGCAGTGCAAAATACTGATGAAGACCTGGTCTGCATCGTATTAAAAGGAGTGCTCCTTTTCTTATCTCAGACATGAAAAAAGTACTAAAGCAGACTCAAATACTGGAAAGAATAGTACCATACAAGTCAGGATGTAAGCAAAGTGGCAATGTAAAATACTGTAGCATAAAAAAGTATAGGTCAAAATTTTCAACAGATTGTTGCACTACTGCTTTAAAGAGATTCACCAAGTCACATAGTTATGGATGGTATTGCAACCAATATATTGGTGTCTAACCTCCAGGGGAATCTTTATTGCTCCATGTGTCCTTAAATAGTGCAATACTTTTTTTGTAAAAACGTTCGTAATTTTGGTAAACCAGGTCCTGGAGAACTTCCCGTTCTGAAGAGCTGCCCAAGTTCCCCCCCCCCCTTCCCGCTCAGCAATGTTGCGGTGAAGCGTGGTCGTTTCAACTAACAAAAGAGCCTTGTTAGTGAGGAAATATGCCCATGTTTTACCATAAACTGACCATTATAACATAAAGAAACATTCAGAAAGCTGCCGGCCATTCACTATAATAAAGTACGCCCCCATGCTCTTCCTGGCATCATATCATAACATTGCTGAGCACGGTGGCAGAACCTGGGTGGTTCTTCAGAATGGGAAGTTCTCCAGGCCCCAGTTTACTGAAATTAAGAGCGTTTTTGCTAGAAAAGTATTGCACTATGGAATGTAAGGACATGTGGAGTAAGAAAGATTACCCTAGAGGTAAGGCACCCATATAAGGAGCATGTATGACTGTATGTGCATGTATATATTCAAAGGGAAGCAGTCAGCAACAGGAGCTCCTGCGTCCTGCCCAGTGCAAGGCTTACCCTCCGGTTAAGCCTTTTAATTATGTTGCAGCATTTTTCTCGTGCCGCAACATACTTTATTTTAATAAAGAAAGGTCAGAAACATAGAAACATAGACTTTGACGGCAGATAAGGACCACTTGGCCCACCCAGGCTGCCCATTTCCCTACCTACTGGGTAAGCTGCAGATTCTAGTTAACCAACAGCCTACTTTCTGCCACCCCCCACTACAATTGCCTTGTGTCTGTCCCATGCATGTTTGAATTCCCCCACTGCTTTAGCCCCAACAACCTCCCCAGGAAGGCAGTTCCACGCATCCACCACTCTCTCCGTGAAAAAAGATTTCCTCACATTACCCCTGAGCCGTCACTCCTCTATCTTTAAATAGTGTCCCCTTGTTCTTACACATCTCTTTTTCTGAAAGATGCTACCCTCCTGGACTTTGTTGATTCCCTTAAGGTACTTGAACATTTCTATCATGTCCCCACTGTCCCTCCTTTCATCAAGGGTATACATATTAAGCTCTCTCAGTCACTCTTCATATGATTTCTGATGCAGACCCTGCACCATTTTAGTTGCCCTCCTCTGGACTGATTCCATCCTGTCTACGTCCTTGCGTAGATGAGGTCTCCAAAACTGCACACAGTACTCCAGATGGGGTCTCATCAACTGTCTGTACAGAGGGATAACCACTTCCCTTTTTCTACTTGTGATGCCCCTTCCTATGCATCCCAGTATCCCCCTGGCTCTCCTCACTGACTTTTCACATTGCTTACCCACCTTTAGATCATCTGATATGACTACCCCAAGTCCCATTCCATTTTTGTTGTTGTTAGTACCTCCCCTGCTATTGTGTACTCTTCTCCTGGGTTTTTGTTTCCCAGGTGCATTACTTTGCACTTCTTTGCATTGAATCTAATTTGCCATATGTCTGACCATTCCTCCAACCTTGCCAAGTCCCTTCTCATCCTTTCTACCCCCGTGTATCAGCTCTGTTACAGATCTTTGTATCATCTGCAAAGAGGCATACCTTTCCCTCCAGACCTTCTGCAATGTCACCTATAAAGATGTTAAAGAGGACTGGACCCAGTACTGAGCCCTGAGGTACTCCACTAGTGACCCCTTTCTTTGGAATGTGTTCCACTCACTATTACCTTCTGTGTCCTGTTGTGCAGCCAGTTTGCAACCCAGGCTACCACCCTGGGACATACTCCCAAGCTGGCTAACTTGATTATTAATCTTTTGTGTGGGACTGTGTTAAATGCCTTGCTAAAGTCTAGGTAGGCCATATCCACAGCCCCTCCCTGGTCTATTACTCTGGTCACCCAGTCAAAGAAATCTATTAGATTCGTCTGACATGACCTTCCTGCTGTAAATCCATGCTGCTTTGGGTCCTGTGCCCCGCTGGCCTCTAGGTACTCAACAATTCTTTCTTTCAGAAGTGATTCCATCATTTTCCCTACCACTGAGGTCAAACTTACAGGTCTGTAGTTTCCTGCTTCTGCCTTGCTCCCACATTTGTGAAGGGGAATCACATCTGCCCTCCTCCAGTGCTCAGATACCACCCCATCCTCCCATAATTTGTTAAAAAGTGTGGTCAGTGGTGTCACTAGGTCCTCCCTTAGTTCTTTAAGGATTCTGGGGTGAATCCCATCAGGCCCCTTTGCTTTGTCCACCTTTAGTTTTAGGAGTTCTTTCAGGACTCTTTCTTCTGTAAATGGACTGGTGTCAACCCCCCCATACCCAGAGTGTTTCTATTGTCTGGTTTAGGTAACTCCTCCTCATCTTCTTTTGGAATACTGAGCAAAAGTATTAATTCAGTATCTCTGCCTTTTTCACTGTCTCCCTCTGCCCACCTCCCCTCTCCCTTATTAATCTTCACTATTCCTCTCTTAACGTTTCTATGCTCCCTAATGTACCTATAAAAGGTTTTATCCCCCTTCTTAACTGACCTGGCTATTTTTTCCTCAGTTTGGGCTTTTGCTATTCTGACTGCCTTCCCCACTTCTTTCTGCTTTAATTGATACAGTTCCCTGTCGTGCTCCTTCTGTGATGCCTTATACTTTTTGAATGCAGCCTTTTTCTCCTTAACCTTCCCTGCCACCTCTTTTGAGAACCATAGTGGTATTTTACTCCACTTTATTTTCTTTATCTGTTCCACACAAAGGCTTGTTGCCTCTATGATGGCAGTTTTGATTTTTCTCCATTGTTCTTCCACCCCTCCTTTTTGCCTATTTGCTGGTGTATTCCTCAGGTATTCACCCATTTTGCCAAAGTCAGCCCTTCTAAAGTCCAGTATGCTTGTTTTTGTATGGCTTGTCTCCATGGTTGTGCTTATTGTGAAGCACACTGTGCAGCGGTCAGTGACCCAGAAGCATGCTGGACGCTATGGGGGGCCCCAGTATGTGTAAAGGAAAGGTGTGGCGGAGATGCACCATGCACTTTAAATACTTTTGTATTGAAGCGCATGGTGCATCGCCATTGCACCTTTACATATAATGGAGCCCCCATAGCATCTGCCATACTTCCAGGTCACTGACATTTCTTTAGTATAATAAAGTATGTTGCGGCGTGAGAAAAATGCCACAATATACTTAAAAGGCTTAACCAGAGGGTAAGCCTTGCAGAGGGCAGGATGCAGGTGCTCTTGTTGCTGACTGCTTCCCTTTAAACTAATGCTGTGGCCTTCCCTCTGTCTGGTAACAAACAAAACACAAAACAGCACAGCAGTGAGGGGCGGGGGTGTGCAGAAAACAAAACCTAATGCTCGATCCCATGATGTTCCAGCAGCAGATGAAGCATCGACACTATTTGCAGCTGCTCTTGCTCGATCCACTACATCTGCTGCTAGACAGCACCCATCCTTTGATTGCTTTCCTCCATTGCAGCCCACAGCAGTGCTATTTCTGACTGTGTTGCAGGCATCGTGGTGGGGTCAAGTGCTGCAGGAGGAAAGACAGGTAGTGGTGGTGTTGAGGGTGGTGCTGGCGGCTTTGGTGGGGGTAGTGGTGGAGCAGCAGCTGCTGCTGTGGCCCTTCTCCTGCTCTGGCGATGCACAATAGCAGCACCCACTGCCACTGCCACAGAAGGGCCAGCAGGTGGAGGCCTGACCTGTTCTGTGGCAGCCTGCCACTCCACCTTGTGGTGGTTAAGCATGTGTGTCCTCTGACCCCCAGTCCCCAGATGTATCTCCCAGAGGCCAAGGCACACCTGCAATCCACAAAGCAGGCACACCACAATGCTCCTGTCCCCCATACATAGTTGAAAAACTGCCAGACTATCAAGCCGCAAGAGGGACCAGGCACAACAGGGGCAGATGTATTGCCGGCAGCACTGTCATGCACCTGGGGGGGGTTCCATCTGCTGCTGTGGAGTGGGAGGTGGTGCTGCTGGAGTTCCTGCAGCTGGTACAGATGGTGGTGGTGGTGGTGGCGGCAGCGGACTTGCTGGATGTGGTGGTGCTGCTTCTTCCAGGGGGGGTCAGGACCAAATAATCAGGAGTGGTCCAGTGACACCCGCCCATGCTGACCCCGTGTCCGCACTCCCCTCTGGCCAACACGGGTCACAGACTGCTCCTGGTCCATAACTCTCCTTCCCTCTCCACTCCGACGCATCATGCAACGATGATGGCTGACTTCACACACAGTCACAGACAGTCTCAAACATGCACACACACACACAGTCACACTCAGACACACACACACACACACTTACACAAAACAAAACTTATAAAACAAATAAATCAGTCACAAAAAAAGGACTCACAAAACAGTACAACAAAACCTAAAGAATTAGCTTTTAAAAAAGCTGTTGGTTTTATGAAGTTTAAGACAGCAAGTTAAGCAACAAATAAACACTCCTCTCCTAAACTATCCTTCCTCCTTCTACCTCTGCAAAGGAGAAAGTGAAAGTAACTGCTGGTATGACTCACTTCCTTCCTGCCTGGCTAAAGCATGTGACTTACAGTACTGTAAGCCATGTGATGTGTGTGTGGGGGCTGCCTAAAGTGCCTATTGTTGTCATTCCACCTTATTTTGCATTATGGCGGAATAACAACGCAAAGTCAAGTCATAATCACAAGGCAAAGTGAGCACTCCTCAATGGTCACCTTGTGTAGCATTACACTAACGCGTAGTGGCCACTTTGCATTCACTTTGCCTGAGGATTTTAAATTCGCTGCATCTCTATTGGTGACCCCCTTTATCTACCTGTTTTCAGGGTCTCCAAAACACCATAATAACCCAAAAACAAGTTATTATGGTGTTTTGCTTTAAAAATCCTTTCACTTAACTGGTGTTTCATGTCACTCAAGCCTAGCATGCCACCTTATTGGCCCTTCATTTGTCTGTGGGCAGGACGCACAACACTGATAACATGATGGCTCCATTTTGCCATTACCAAAGCACCCGCGCTGACCTTCTGCTTACTAGTCCCCACACATGTAACCTATTACTTATTAAATCTATTTATGTATTTGGTCCTGCCTTTGGAACAAAAAAAACCCAAACATACAGTATCTTGTTGATCCTGCAGTACTCACGCTTAGTTTGGTGCTTCGGCAGTCAGTCAGTCACATCGGGAACCAATCGCAGCCGACTGACTGACTGCTGGCTCTTGCAGTGCTACACTAAAAAGCACCAGTAATTATAAAAAATAATAGATAGGCATGTGTGTGCCTATGACAATTTTTTTCACACCCGAGGTGTTTGATGACTTCATAAACCTCTCAAGCTTCGCTCTCGAGGTTTATGGGTCATCAAACACCTCGGATGTGAAAAAAATAGTCATATCATGCACCTGCCTATACATTATTCTCTGTGTAATTAACATTAGAAGCAGAACACACAGGTAATGAATTTTGATGTACTTTATATACAGCAGTAGTGATTGTTCATGGAGCATCATAACTGTATCTGCTGTGTTTGTTTTACTTCACACTGCTATGTTTTGGTAACTGCTGTTTGTTGGTGAGGTGAACCTTTACATAGTACTTTGCACTTGGGGTGGACCTGATGATGTGAAGGCTGTGTGGTGAGCATCCGAAATTCACATATTCAATGAATTTGAACATCTTTGATGTGTTTCCAAGAATGCACCTATATTCCATTGACTTTGAGCAATCACGTAAAAAACAAATTCCTAGAGCTTTCCAACATCAAGGTTTTTTAAACATTAATATATTTTTTCCATTTACAAGGGTTGTTTAAAGTAACCATAATTTTTTACTATTTCAAGTAGCAGCCACTGTTTTACAGTACAAGCCTTTAGAAGAAAATATAGAGGACAAAGTATGAGCATTGATGAATAACCAAGCTATGCTAGCTTCGAGTGGATCCCTTGGCAATCAGGTAAACCTCAAGAGTGCAGCTCTAGAGGTTTACCATAGTTGCCAAGGGAGCCACGAGAAGATAGCTTAGCTTGGTTATTCATTGATGTCCTTACTTTGTCTTTTATAGTATATGGGCATCGGTGTCACAAAAACAACACGTGATTTCAAACTTCCAACTAGGGACGCTGTGCACCGAGAGATAGGGTCATGATGTGAAGCACTGACCTCTGATGAACTTTCCGGCACTGTGGTTAACAGACCTGCAAGACACACATACGAGCTACATAAAGAAAAACAAGAAAAAAAGTTCTGATAGGGTTCTTTTACACAAAATGGGATAGATTCTGGGTGACTATGAGCGGTAAGTTACAACAGTAACAAACAGCCCCCCACCCTCCCTCCACGACATTTATTCCCACTACCAGCGAGCCTCTTCATTTTGTAGGAAATAATAGATTATAACTTGGATGCGAATGAGAGCTCCATTGCTAACTGCCGAACTGCTTAAGGTTCCTCCACAGAAATTACAGCAAAGCTCTCTCCTCCACCTCATCCTGTGAAGCTGTAAAAACTATTATATGTGAAACAGAAACACATCTTCCAATACTAGGAGTACAAAAAATTCAATGATCAAGGGCTAACTGGGCATTTTATTGCTATAACCAATACCAACTCCCTTTTTGCTACTCTGGCTTTCCCTGTGTCCCAGTCCCCTTGCTACCCCTGTTCCGCTAGGAGACTTGCCTCAGCTGTCTGGAAATAGCCAAGGACTGTTATTCTGCGCCCAAACTTCCACACGAAGGGACCAGGATATGAGGTGGCACGTGCCTGTAGCTTCTCAGCCAGAAGCAGCAGTGGCTAAGGATGCTGGTACCACTGCCATCCCATCCCCCCTCCCTCTGCTGAACCCCACTTTCAGTCGCTGAACCCACTCAATAATGATAACTCATGGTGAGCAGCAAGGAAGAGGAATCCTAACACACTCGGTGCCACCGTGTTCCTGGGTGTAAAAAAAGGGGCGCCCCATTGTTAACTTATCGATGCAACATAGCATCAATAGATTAACAACATTTCTATGTCACATTGATAGGTTAACAACCTTAGGAAATGATGATTTCCTGAGGTTAACAGCGTTCTACCATACACTATATCTTAATATCCTCTATGCACCTTCATGGGGTTCTGAATTCCTAAAGTACTTCTTTATATAAGGTGTTAACATGAAAATTGAAAACCACCTATATAAAACCCTAACAAAAAGTGTATTATACAGTAGAGGGCACTGTCCTTCTCTGGGGATACAGGTTTACATCATATGGCTCTGTTACTTCCCCCTGTAGGAATGCAGGTGGTAGTGCAGCAGGCAGGTGTGATTAGGAAGGGGTCACTGTGATTCTCATGGTGGGGCAAGGAAACATGCACACTTCCACTGGGACAAATTTTTTTTTAACCGGGAGAGACACACTAAGCTGAATGCTTGTTTACAGGTGTGACCTGGGAGCACAAAGAAGTTAAGTGACTTGCTCAGGGTCACTCAGTATGCAAGTGGAGGTTGTGAGATTCAAACCCAGATCTCCAGGTTTGCAGCTCAGAGCCTTTAACCACTGTGCTGTACTGCCTATATATAAACTGCGCTATATATAAACAATCCTTGAACTGGTGCCCTCACAGGTTAGATTAATCAGCTGTAGTAAATCCTCTTTATATGGCTCCTGGACAGCTTATATGGCCAGATGGTCATACATCCACCCTGCTAGAGGAAGGTGCAGAAATAGAGTAAAATAGAGGGGGATGGCCCACTGTTGCAGTGGAAGAGCTGCTGCTCATGATGCTGCTGACCAGGGCTCAAGAATGAGCTTAGGCTGCTGGAGGGCTGTCTGGGAGAAGGAGGATTGAAAGTCCCATTGTATGCTTTTCTCTTCCTCTTGGGGGGGAGGTATTGGCATCCTGCTGCAATACCACCACATGAGTGACTACAATTGGAGATGCAGGGAAGAAGTAGGTGGAGGGGAGCTTGTAGCACGGAAGTAAGTGGGTGCATCAGGTGTGTAAGCACTCACTGTGGCGACCATGGTCCTGGGGGAAGACTGGAGTCCAAACAGGGAAAACGTGGCACTGACTTAGAAAAATGAAACTTCCAACTGCTCCTCTACGTCCATCTTGGACCTACACCTCCAATACCATGGGATACTCCCAGCCACACCTTTACTGTGAGATGCCAAATACAGAGCAGGGAAGAACACCAGAGGGGCTAGGGATAAGCCAGTGGGGTAGCAAAATGTTGAGTCACAGGTAGGTTGGCGGTACCTGGGTGTCTGGCTGGCGTGGCCACAAGGGAAAGGTAGTGTGGACATTGGTGGAAGGTGAAATGAGGTCCTGGTCAGAGGCCTGAGATGACAAACAAAGATAAAATAGATAAACAGATAGATAGATAGATAGATAGATAGATAGATAGATAGATAGATAGATAGATAGATAGGACACACACATCAATCAGTCAATGCATACATTGTTATAATCCGTGCTAGTGATCTATTTTGACCATTGCCTTATACTGAAGATTAACAAACATAGAAACATAGAAGTTGTCAGCCGCTAGGGGCCTTATGGTCCATCAAGCCTGCCTTGTTTTCCTACCCCCCTACTTGGCTGCCTGCTTAAGCATCTCACAATGCCTGTCCCATGTCTGATTGAATTCCCCCACCATCTTTGCCCTCACTACCCCCTCCAGCAGGCTATTCCACAGTTCAACAACATGCTTCATGAAGAATAATTTCCTCATATTGCTCCTGAACCTACCTCCCTTGAGGCAAAGGTCCTGCCCTCTTGTCCTGCTAAAGTCTAGAGGTTCTGCACCAGTACCTTGTTGTTGCCTTTAAGGTATTTAAATATCTCTATCATGTCCCTGTGCTGCTCAAGGGAGTATAGATTGAGTTCACTGAGTCTGGCTTCATATGGTTTCTGGTGCAAGCCCTGCACAATCTTTGTTGCTCTTCTCTGCACCATCTCCAGCCTAACTATGTCTCTCCAGAGGTGTGGCCTCCAGAACTGGACCCAGTATTCCAGGTGTGGTCTTACCAGGGATCGATATAGAGGCATGATCACTTTATGCCTCCTGCTTGTGATGCACCTTCCTATGCATCACAGGATGCCACTAGCTTTTAATGATGCCTCCTCGCATTGTTTGCTGACCTTGAGGTCATCTGATATGATCACCCCCAGATCTTGCTCTAGCCTTGTATCCACCAGCTGCTCCCCTCCCATCGAGTAAAGTTTCCCTGGATTACGTTTTCCCAGGTGCATGACTTTACATTTTTTGGCATTGAATTTCAGTTGCCAGATCCTTGACCATTCCTCCAGCTTTTAGAAATCAGATTCCATGCTTTGTTGCCACTCTGGTGTGTCAACTCTGTTGTCGATTTTGGTGTCATCAGCAAACAGGCACACCTTACCCTTCAGTCTAGCAGCAATAAGTTTGTAAGTTCATAAGTTGTAACAAAGCATAGGAGATCTATTTGGTCCATACAGCTTGCTATAATATAATTAGTATCCTGAAACACTGTTTTTTTAAAAGATATTCATCTAATTTTATTTTGAAGTCTTGCATAGTACAACTGGATACTACTTCCTGGGGCAGTTTGTTCCATATTGGTACCACTCTAACACTGAACCAGTGCTTTCTTCTTGTAGTTCTAAACTTTTCCATTTTCAGTTGTAGAGGATGTACTCTAGTCTGATACAATTTTTCTCTTAAATTTAACTCCAAGGATTCCCTTAGACTAATATCAGAAAGTGCTTCATAAACCAAACACATGTCTCCTCGCAACCTCCTATACTCCAAAGTGTACAATCCATACTTTTGTAAACGAGCTGAACAGTCACTACCTTCATTCCCATTTATCAGTCATGTGGCCCTTTTTTGGATCCTCTCCAATGCTACAATCTGTTTTCTGTAGCCTGGTGACCAAAATTGAGCACAATACTCCAAGTGTGGTCGTACTAAAGAACCATAAAGTGGCAATAACACCTCACTCCTCCTAGACTTAAAAGGTTTACTAATGCAGCTCAGTATATTTCCTGCCTTTTTTATCACCTGGCTGCAATGTTGGTTAAACTTTAGGTCATTTTGAACCCTCACTCCCAGATCTCTCTCATCAATTACTTCCCTAAGAATTTTACCATTCATCCTATACATGGCCTTTATATTGTTTCTACCAAACTGCATGACAGTGCATTTATCTACATTATAGGTTAAACCTGAAGTGTCTGCCCAGTCCTGGAGTTTGATCAATGTATCCTGTAATTTCTCAGAATCTAGACTGTTTTCCACTACAGTGCCAATTCTTGTGTCATCAGCGAACTTGGCTACCCAGATATCTTTTTCTGTTGTCATAGAATGTATATATAGGTTAAAGAGACAGGGTTCCAGAACTGATCCCTGTGGAACACCACTGGTCACCTGTTCCCAGCCTGATTTACTTCCTTTTGTTATCACTCTCTGTTTTCTATCAGTAAGCCAGGAACTAATCCATCGAGTTATCTTACCATAGATGCCATGTTCTATTAGCGAATCTACTAACTCTCCATGGGGCACTTTATCAAATGCCTTTGAGAAATCCAAAAATATGACGCCCACAAAATGTCCCTCATCTAGTGTTTTACTAACATTCTTATAAAAACCCAAGAGATTTGTCTGGAAAGATCTTCCATGCCTGAAACCATGCTGTGATGCTTCAATGTCTCCCCTATTTTGTAGATCTACTTCTATATATTCGTTTACAATCCCCTCTAACACTTTCCCTAGTATAGAGGTCAGACTTATAGGTCAATAATTACCTACCTCGTGTTTAGTACCTTTTTTAAAAATGGGGGTAACATTTGCCTCTCTCCATGCCTCTATAACTTCTCCCTGATCTAAAGAGGCCTGGAATAAATAAGCCAGTGGTTCAGCCAATAAAAGTGCAAATTCCTTAATCAGTCTGGGATGTATCTCATCTGGACCCATAGATTTACTGGAATTTAAACTAAGCAATTTATGTTTGACAATTTCTTTATCTAATATTAACTGACTTGTTGATTCCTGGTGTTGCTTTGTAATGCTGGTACTTGGATTATAAACTGATGAAAAATATCCATTAAACTCCTTAGCCATTTGTACATTTTCCTGGATCAAGGTACCATCAACTTTTTTTAGTGGTCCAATCCCTTTTTGTCCTACCTTTATACTACTTATATAGCTATAAAATGTTTTATAGTTGTCTTTTACTCTACTTGCCAATTTATATTCATAATTTCTTTTGGCTGTTGAGATGCATTTCTTTGTCCTTTTTTGTAACTGTTTATATTTCCTATAATTAATCTCATGGACTTTTTTTTTAGCTGTATCATAGACCTTTTTTTTCCTGTTTATCAGTTGTTTAATATTTTGTTGTCATCCAGACAGGAATCTTCCCTAAACAATTATATTTCTTCTTTATTGGGACATGTCTGTCCACTATCTGTTTCAGTTTATTAGTAAAGATGTCCCACATCCTTGTGACAGTTTTCTGATGAAAATCAACCTTCCAGTCCCAATTTCCAAAATCCTCCCTTATTCTATTATAGTTTGCATCAATGTTGCTAATGAATATGTTAAAGAGATTCGGCCCCAGAACCAAGCCCTACGGAACCCCATTAGTCACCCTACCCTCCTCTGAGATAGTGTAATTTACTAATACCCTCTTTGTTCTCCCATTTAACCAGTTCCTGTCCCAGTCTGTTACCTTAAGCCATACTCCCATACTCTCCAGTTTATTGACTGGTCTCCTGTGTGGAACCAAGTCAAATGCCTTACTGAAGTCCAGGTAAACCACATCCACAGCCCCACCGTGATCCACTGTTCTGGTGACCCAGTTGAAGAAATCTACCAGGTTTGTCTGACAGGACCTCCCTTCTATGAAACCATGTGTCTTTGTGTCAAGCTGACCACTTTCCTCCAAAAAAATAGTGATTCTTTCCCTCAGTAGGGACTCCATCAGTTTTCCCACCACTGACGTTAGATTAACTGGATGATAGTTTCCTGGCTCTTGCTTGTTTCCACTATTATGGAGTGGCACTACTGTTGCCATCTTCCAGTCCTCTGGAACCCCCCTACTCTACAACGATTTGTTAAAGAACACTGCTAAGGGGGCTGCTAGTTCCTTCCCAAGTTCCTTAAGTATACTTGGGTGTAACCCTTCTGGCCCCATAGCTTTATCTACCTTTAACTTGTTGATTTCCTCCAATACCCTTTACTTTGTGTGGGGACTTATGTCTGTGCCTCCAAGTGGAATAATCTTTTTGCCTGTTGTTGGACCACTAATGTCTGCTTCGTGTGTGAAAACTGAGTGGAAATGTTCATTGAGTGCCTCTGCCTTCTCTCCGTCATGTTCAGTGGGCTGTCAATCCTTTCTCATGGTTCTAACAATGTCTCCCTTAGTCTTCCTTTTTTCTCATATGTACCTGTAGAATGTTTTGTCACCCTTCTTCACTCCTTGAGCTATCCTCATCTCTGTCTGTGCCTTGGCTTTTCTTATCACGTTCCCTGTCTCTTTTAGCTTTTCTTTATATTCTGTTTTGTCAGCCTCTTTCCCTGACTCCTTTTACTTTCTGAAGACTTTGTGATTTTTCCCTCACCATGGTTGCCACCTCTTTGGAAAACCATAGTGGGTTTCTACTCTTTTCATTCTTACTGACCTGACGGGCACACTGTAATGTTACCATGCTTTATTGCATCTTTCAACCATGACCAAGACTCCTCTACTCTCCCTTCTGTTGTGTTACTAAGAATGTCCCTCAGGCAGGACTTCATTTTTGTGAAGTCTGCCCTCCTGAAGTCAGGGACCTTAAACTTAGAGTGTGTGGAGTTCTTAGTCCTGTTTACCTTGAACCATACTGTGCAATGGTTACTGTTTCCCAGATGGTTCCCCACTTCGATGCCCAGAACCCTGTCATCATTTGTGAATACCAAGTCTAAGATCATGTTTCCTCTTGCGGGTGTCTTCACCACTTGACTTAGGCCTGCTGCCTGTAGTGTAACTAGGAATTCCCTGCTTATTTCTGGTGCTGCTGTGTGGGAATTCTAATCAATTACTGGTAGACTGAAGTCCGCTACCTGCACCATGTCCGCTTTGTCTGACATCTGAAGGATGATTTCCAGGGTATCCTTGTCCCTGGTTTCCCCCTGATTTGGGGGTCTTTAGATTACTCCTACCCAGATGGGTGTCCTGCTTCTGGGCCTGATTGTAATCCATGGGTCCTCAGTTTCCCCCTGTGCCTGCTGGATTTCAATAGCACTTATGGTATCTTTAACATAAACAGCTACCCCCCTTCCTTTTTCCCATTCCTATCTCTCCTGAACAAGTTATACCATGGAATAGTAACCTCCCAGACATGATTGTTCATGAACCATGTTTCAGTCACGCAACCCAGTCCAGTCCTGCCTCTGCTATTGTGGCAGTGAGGTCTAGCATCTTGTGAGCCAGACTGCATGCACAGAGGCATAAAGCTGCCCATTCTCAAACTGCATCCTCGTTTGTGATACCTCCTTTTTTGCTCTTGGTTCTCCCTTCACTTTTTATTTTGCCATTGTCAGTTTCTGATAGGGTTGCATGCTTTCTGCCTTCTGCAACTGTTATCCTGGAGTGTCCTGTAGGACTGGTGCTAGCTGGTGAGGGAGAGAAGGCAGGTTCTATGTGTGCTACTCCTAGAGCTGCCATCTTCTCCCCATCCACTAATTTAAATGCCCTGCATGGACATCACATTTTTGGCCCTGCGCCTTAAACTCCTCCTTAGTCAGGTGGAGGCCGTCAGATTTGAAAAACTCCCTTTCCCAGAAGTGGTTCCAGTTTCCAATGACTTTGTGCCCATTGGTGTAGCACCAGTCTTTGAGCCATGCATTGAGTTCACCTATCTCCTTCTCTTTGATTTTCTGCCTGTTTTTTTTTCCTTTTCCCAAGCAGGCAGAACCTCTGGTTTCCCTTTCGTCCAGCATTGCCTTTTCAGTTTCTCCTGGGTTGGGCAATGTGCTCCTTAAGCTCCTCTACTGGCTGGCTAGCAAGGTTGTTGGTCCCTACATGGACCAGGATGTTAGAGCCTATACCTTCCCTTTGAATTATGCCAACTATTCAGTCAGTGTCCCTCCAAGCGGACACTACTGGGAGACATCTGACCTGCACATCCACCCACTCATTTCTGCTCAGGTGGGAATCCACACTGTACATCATGGAGTCCCCTATGATTATGAGCTTTTTCCTGTTGTTCTTGGAATTCTGTTTATAATGGCATTTTGTTACCTTGTTGCTTTCAGCTTTGTGTTGACTTGAGGTCTCCTCTCTCCTTTCTGATGGTACAGATGCAAGAGGCATGTGCCTGTTTTCTGTATTTAGAGTGTCTTGTCTATTAGGGAGATTTGCCCAGGTGCTCCCTCCTTTTCCCTTAACCAGCTGCCACCCCCCCCAGGCTTGGTTGTTCTTTGGAGGACAGGCATGTTGGTTTTGTGCCGGTGATGTGGACGTGCATTCCCATAAGAATAGTTTTCCTGTATGCTGTTATGCAAGGGATTGATCTCACCCCAAGCTTCACAGAGCTGAGCTTTGAGGTGACATATCTCCCAGTATATGGGACAGCGGCCCTGCCTCCGTGTGATGTATTCATTGAAAAGTGTTCCACAGTGCTGGAAGCCAAACATATCCATATGTGTTGCCAGAGGATGAGAACAGAGAGTAGAAAATAAACAAATAGGATGAATGAAAAAGAGAGTGTAAAGTAAACAATTAAGATGCAGATCTCCTGTCCTGGGCTTGAGGATGAATGAAAAAGAAAGTGTAAATGTAACAATTAAGATAAATTATGGCAATGAGGACATGAGGACAATAAGCTGGAGCCACAATGAAATTGCTGAATCCAGAAAATCAGAGAGTCAGGCCACTACAGCTACTGAATGAAGACCCTTAAGTTTTCACTTTAGTGTGTGTGTGTGTGGGGGGGGGGTGCTGCTTTGTATATGTATTTTATACTATTTTTCATTAACTACATATTTTAACATCACCTAGCACAAGGATCTTCATTCAGTAGCTTCAGTAGCCTGACTCTCTGGTCTTTTGGATTAAACAATTAAGATGCCACTCTCCTGCGCTGGGCTTGAATGGATGAAAGAGAACCTGTAGAGTAAAGCTAAAGAATTACTTTTTTTAAATGAGCAGTAAGTCCCACCCCTTTCTTACTTCCACAGGAAGGATAGAAGGGGTTCAGGGGCTATATTAGAGGATGAGCACGGTGTGGGTGGGAACTGGGGCAGGGTGTGTGGGTACTTCCCCTGCAGAAAATCAATAGGGGTACCTGTAGAGAAAAACAATCAACTTTTGGCAGTGGCTCCAACAAACACCACCAACCACAGCATCTTCAGATGAAAGTAAAGGTAACCTGACCCTTTAAATCTTCTTTCTGTTGGAAGGTACTAAGGCTTTGTCAGCTCCACACCCAGTTACATTTCTAATCCCCTGGAAGAGCTGTGGAAGAAAAACAATTAGCTCCTTCAATGTGAGAAAGAGACTGTAAAACCTGTAAGCCCAAAACAAAACCTTTAAGCACAAAACACAATAGTAACAAAACAGTAACTCTGTTTAGCCTAAAGAGAAATCAAACTGTAAAACCTGTAAGCACAAAACAAATCAGTAACAAAACCTGTAAGCAAAAAACAAAATAACAACAAGACAATAACTTTCCTTAGCCAAAAGAAGCTTTAATATTTCTCCTTGCCCTGTTAATGTTGTTCCTTGCTCTATCGATTCAAGCAAACCAAGAAGACAAAAAGCTCAGGTGAAGCTAGGTGCTTTTTGTCAACAAACCTTAGTCTTCCACCTCAACACACCAACTAGCCTGTCCTTTAAAATATTCCTTTTGTTGGAAGGTACTAAGCCTTTATCATCTCCACACTCTAGTTACACTCCTAATCCCCCTGGAAGAGCTGTGGAAGCAAAACAAGTAGCTCCTTCAGTGTGAGAAAAAGACTGCAAAACCTGTAAGCCCAAAACTCAACATGTAAGTACAAAACAAAATAGTAACAAAACAGTAACTCTGCTTAGCCTAAAGAGAACTTAAACTGTAAAACCTGTAAGCACAAAACAAAACAGCTCCTTGCTCTGTCCTTTCAAACAAACCTAGAAGACAAAAAGCTCAGGTGAAGCTAGGTGCTTTTTGTCAGCAAATGTTTATTAAGCTATGCTGCACTGGGGGTGGGGGTGGGGTGGCACGCCCAGCAGCCAAGATGGCAGACACTTGATTGCTAAGCTCCCTCTAACCCAGCAGCCATCTTCCATCTACCTTTTCAGTGCTGCAAACTTTGAATACACAGCCTGCAGATAATTATAATGGACAATATGAGCAGCCTGAAGCAGTTGAGAAAACAATTGCAGCTCTCATTCTCTGGGCCAGGAGGAGCACCAAACTTAGCACAGCTGTCTGAGATAAGAGCTCAAGCAGGAGCGATAGTGAAAAATGGACTGCACTCTTCCACTATGCTAACAGACCTGTTTGATAAAGACAGTGCACTGATGGCATCAATCAATGGACTCTGAAATTAAATACTGGTTAGTTTCACTAATATGTCAACACAGATCACTCACCTGCAGGGAGTCCATGAAGGGCTAATGGAGACCACGGGACCCCGTGACTCCCATCTTACCAAGCTGGCAGAGAAAGTCAGCATTGTGGAGGACCCATCCTCAGACTGACAGAGAGGATATAAACAACTTTTGGAGGATGTCAAATACTGTACCTAAAGGTAAATGTTGATAATCAAAAGAATAGAGCCCAAAGAAATAATGTGCAGGTGGTGGGACTGCCAGAGGGTAAGTAGGGCGACAATCCTAACAGCTACCTGAGAGAATGGCTCAGTCGTCATTTGAAGCTGAAATCAATGAGTAGCTCTTATCAATTAGAATGAGCACATAGGACTGTAGGGAGGAAGCTGAAGCCATGTGAGAGACCTAGACATTATCTTATAAAGTAACTTCATTTCTAGGACCAGGAGGCAGTTCTTTGAGCAGCATGCAGCAATGGCCCTATACAGTCTGAGGAGCATAAAGTGTGCATCTTCTCTGATTACAGCTGGCAACTTCAGAAGGAGTGCCAGAAGTTTGCCGACTTTCACCTATACCACAGGGACCGGCAGTTTTTTCATCAGTACCCAAACAGACTGCAAATCCAGAAGCCTGACTTCCTCCTAAGAGTATTTGATATTAGTGACGGAAGCAGAAGAATATGCTAACAGAGAGAAGGCAGCAATGGTGTGCAGAACTAGTCAACAAACTATGGCCCCAACCACCTGAACTGGCAGGTTCTTGTTCTGTTTTGCACTCCTGAAACTGAGCTCTAAACCCTGTGGTTCCTGGTCAGTCCCCGCTGGACTTTGCTCTCCCTTCTGACCCTCAATGTCTCCCATGAGGCTATAATACTCTACAGCCCCTCACCCTTTCCACTAGGCTTTTTTACCTTTACTGGTTAACTGGAAATTAACTATAATGTGGAATTCCTGAGTGGGAGGCAGAGGGCTGGGGAGTGGGGAGGGGGGAGACATCACTGGTTGGAGGCCTCACCTGCTGTTTGCCTTTATATCACTGCAGAAGGAGTGAACTCCAGATGCCCCTACATTGAGCTCATCCTCCCTTGTGAAGTGTGAAGACTGGAAATAATCATTTTGAACTCTGCTTTTATTTGCTACCACTACTTGTGATGAGCGTAAAACTCAGTCATTAACTCTGGAAATGCTGCAGCTTCTTTTGGAGCTTTATTGGGGCTGCTGGGGTATCGAGGAAGGGGAATTGATTGTTTTCTATTATGTTTTAATCACATTTTCAGCTAGCAACTCCTGTATTTTATCATAGAAGGGGGCACGGGGGCCTGTTGTATCTTTCCCACCTGAAAATAGCGACCTTGCAGTAGAAAACATAGAAACATAGTTTTTGTCAGCAGAAAAAGGAGCTTTTGGCCCATCCAATCTGCCCCTTGTCTCTACTTATTCCATCACCACTTACCCTAATTGGTCATAGGTGTCACTCCCTCCTCTGTTTCTCTACCTAATATGCCCCTGTACCTATCCTAAGCATTCCTGAAGTTCTCCAGTCTTTGCCCCCACTACCTCCTCTGGCAGACCGTTCCAGTCATCCTCCATCTTTTCAGTGAAGAAGCATTTCCACACATCTCTCTTAAACTTCCCACTCTTTGCTTCATTGCATGCACCCTTGTTCTGGTGCCCTCCTTTTTCTGAAACAGACCCTCCACTTGTGCCTTGTTCATTCCTGTGAGGAACTTGTAAGTTGAATCATGTCACCTCTCACTCTCCTCTCTTCCAGGGAGTACATGTTGAGTTCCTTCAACCTTTCCTCATATGGCTTCTTGTGCACACACCCTCACAATTTTGGTTGCCTTCCCCTGTACTGCTTCCACTCTTTCAGTGTCCTTGTAGATGTGTGGCCTCCAGAATTGGACACAGTACTCCAGGTGGGGCCTCACCAGTGAGCAATGCAGCGGAAGCACCATCTCCCTCCTCTTGCTAGAAATCTCTATCCCAATGTACACCAGCATCCTGCTAGCCTTTCCCATTGCTTTGTCACATTGCCCAGCTATCCTGAGGTCATCAGATATGATGGCTTCTAGGTCTCTTTCTTGCTTGGTGACTGTAAGCTCCACCCCCCCAAACATATACATAGCCCCTGGGTTCAGCAGCCCTAAGTTCATAATCTTGAACTTTTTGGCATTGAAACCCAGCTGCCACCATGTAGGCCATTCCTTTTGTTTCTTCATATCCCTCTCCATTCTCACCCCTTCCTGAGTATCAACCCTGTTGCAGATTTTTGTATCATCTGCAAAGAGACACATGCTTATGAAGACATTGAAGAAGACCGTTCCCAGCACTGAACCCTGTGGCACCCCACTAGTCACTCTCCAATCACCTGAGTGGCTACCATTTACTACCACCCTTAGTCTCCTACGCCGTAACTAGTTAGAGACCCAGCTTATCATTTTCTCCCCAACCCCCAGGCTGCTTAATTTCTTAACTAGCCTCCTGTGTAGCACAGTATTGAAAGACTTCCTGACGTCCAGATAGGCCACGCCCACTGCTCTCCCTTGATCCGCCTTCCTGGTAACCCAGTCAAGGAAATCTATGAAATTAGTTTGACATAACCGCCCTCCTCTGAAACCATGCTTCCGGTACTCCTGCAGCCCTTTTGCCTCCAGGTGCTCCATGAGCCTTTCCTTCAGTAGTGTCTCCATTAACTGCCCCATCACTGATGTGAGACTGACTGGCCTGTTGTTGCTAGCATCCTCCCTACTTCCGCTTTTGTGTAGGGGTACCACATCAGCCCTCCTCCAGTCCTCTGGAACTTCCCCTATCTCAAGTGAGGTGCTGAAAAGGGCTGCCAGAGTGGCAGCCAGCACTGTGGTCTGCTCTGTTAGTACCCCTGAATGAATCCCACCTGGCCCCATTTTATTTTCCTTTAAGGCTTCCAATTCCTTCAAGATCCTCTTCACCGAGCATGTACTTGTGTCCACTCTCCTCTCTCCCTGTTGCTTACTGCAGCATGCTGGTCCATGCCACAAACCTTCTACCATGAAACCCAAGCAGAAGTAAGTGTTCAGTATTTCTGCTTTCTCTTGATCTTCCTCTGTGCAGTCCGCCTGCCCTCCTGATTCTCACTGTCCCTCCCCTTGTCTTCCTTTCCCCCCCACATACCTGAAGAAAGTTGTGTCCCCTTTTTTGAGCTCCTTAGCTATCGTCTCCTGTGTTAGTGCTTTGGCTGCCTTCACCCTCCTTCCTGCCTCCCTTTAATTTGCCAGATATACGGCCCTGTCATCATTCTTCTGTGTCTTCTTGTACTTTCACAGGTTCATAGGTAAAAGCAGAGAAAAGAAGAAACCAGTCCATACTGCTCGCCAAGTCTATCTAATTATAACCCTGTATTCCTTCTGCTAAAAAGTATTTGTCCAATCTATGTTTAAATTCCTGCACACTGTTACTTGCCACTGCCTCAACCAGTAAGTTGTTCCAAATGGACACCACTCTCAGACTAAACCAGTATTTCCTCATTTTAGATTGATACCTTTCTCCAGCCAACTGAAAGGGGTGTGCTCTAATATGTTAGTTCTGTTCTCTAAGTGTGAGCCCCAGTTTTTCCCATAGCCCCACATCTTTAAGTGCCTTATAAACCATGCACATATCTCCCCTTAATCTACGAAATTCCAGAGTGTACATTCCTAGTTCAGATAACCTCTCACTATATTCCTTATCCTAAATATCAGTGATCATCCTGGTTGCTCTTCTCTGGACTTTCTAATGATTTAATTTCTGTTCTGTACACAGGAGACCAAAATTGGGCACAATATTACATATGTGGTCTGACCAATGACCCATAGAGAGGAATAATCACCTCTCCCTACTCTTGATGAATCTGTCTGTGCTGCTCAGTATACCACTGGTAGTCCTGACCATCTGACTGCAGTGCTGTTTAAACTTAAAATCATTTGAAACCCTAATGCTCAGATCCCTTTCAACTGTGACCTTTCTTAATGTCTGCCCTTTTAGTTCATAGTCCTTCATGTTATTTTTCTTCCCAAAATGCATCACTGTACATTTGTTGGTGTTAAAGGAAAGTTTTGATGTTTGTGCCCATACTCCATTTTGATTAAAACAGTCTGTAGTTTGCGTGCATCCCTGCTATTATTTACAATGGTGCCTATCCTGGTATCATCAGAAAATTTTGATTCCCACACTTTTCCTCCACCTGTCATTGAGTGGATATAAATGTTAACAAGCATTTGTCAAGGCCGAACGTTCGCTTGCAGGTATTTGCAGTGGTGTTTGGCATGTATGGTGCTTTACCCTAATGCCCTGTGCGATTGCTGGTATTTGCACAATAAATTTTCAGCATGACCTTTTTGTTACCCCCATTGTGCGCTACATAGGCGGAAACACGTTTTGGCAGGATGTGAAAAATCACAGCTGTACTGCTCATAAGGAGGTGTGGTAAAATGGCAATCTTGAAAATCTGGAGTGGAAATATTGAAAATTCGTAAACCTATGAGCGTGCATGGGAACTGTGCAACGCACGCTCATAAAACAGTCATTGTTAGGAATTTTTTCACCAAATTTTCAACCTTGGCATTTTAAAACCTGTGCTAATGAACAGTGTCACTGTGATTTTCTTACTGTGTCCCACACATTGATTTCGCACACCGACTGCGCCATTGTGCACTAGATGGGCGGAAACACGTTTTGGGCAGCATGTGAAAAATGATAGCTGTACTGCTCATAAGGAGGTGTGGTAAAATGGCAATGTTGAAAATCTGGAGTGAAAATATTGAAAATTCGCAAACTTACGAGCGTGCGTAGGAACTGCACAATGCACGCTCGAAAAACAGTTATTTTTAGGAATTTGTTCATCAAATTTTCAACATAGCCATTTTAAGATCTCTGCTCATGAACAGTGACACTGTGATTTTCTTAATGTGTCCCATACATTGAGTTCGCACAGCGACTGTGCCATTGTGCGCTACATGGGCGGAAACACATTTTGGGCAAGATGTGAAAAATGACAGCTGCACAGCTCATAAGGAGGTGTGGTAAAATGGCAATGTTGAAAATCTGGAGTGAAAATATTGAAAATTCGCAAACTTACAAGCATGCGTAGGAACTGCACAATGCACACTCGTAAAGCAGTCATTTTTAGGAATTTTTTCACCAAATTTTCAATATTGCCATTATAAAACCTCTGCTAATGAACAGTGTCACTGTGATTTTCTTACTGTGTCCCATACATTGATTTTGCACACCGACTGAGCCATTGTGCACTACATGGGCGGAAACACGTTTTGGGCAGGATGTGAAAAATGACAGCTGTACTGCTCATAAGGAGGAGTTGTGGTAAATGGCAATGTTGAAAATCTAGAGTGAAAATGTTGAAAATTGCATACTTACGAAAGGCCATAGCAAATGCACAATGCACGTTCGAAAAACAGTTATTTTTAGGAATTTTTTCACCAAATTTTCAACATAGCCATTTTAAGATCTCTGCTCATGAACAGTGACACTGTGATTATCTTAATGTGTCCCATACACTGAGTTCGCACACCGACTGCGCCATTGTGCATTACATGGGCGGAAACACGTTTTGGGCAGGATGTGAAAAATGATAGCTGTACTGCTCTTGAGGAGGTGTGGTAAATGGCAATATTGAGAAAATCTGGGTACAAATATTGAAGAAGTCCATAAGCGTCTGCGGCGTCGTGAGGGCTCAAAAGTTAATCTAAGTCAATATTATTGATATCTTTGGAGGTAAATACCTAAGTATTTGACTGGAGTTCATGACCACGTCAGTGGGTATCTCTGTTTCAGATCTGCTGATGGTTTAAAATTAAAAGTGAAAACTTTGGTTTTAAGGAAATGTAATTTAAAATCTGCCAGCTCCTCAAAATTTACCTAGTGTTTCCCATATTGCCAGAAATAATGTCTATGGGGACTGGATTGTGTGGAGGACATAATCTACAAATAAAGAAACTCTGTAGTCTCTTTGGCCGATAAGTACCCCTTCAATTTATGAATTCTGCCATAGGGCTGCTGCCAGGGGTTCCATATAAAGGGCAAATAGGAGTGGGGAAAGAGGACAGCCCTGGCGAGCACCCCAAGGTAACTCCAGCCTTTCTTTGTCCCCATTTTTCTCATGTAGCTCAATAGCTTTTATACCCTCCTTCACATATAAAACAGCTTCTCTGCCTTTCCTCACTGACCTGTCCTTCTGGAACATGGTGTAGCCTGAGATGGCCACTTCCCAGCTGTGGTTGTCCATGCACCATGATTCTGTTATGGTAACCAGATCCAGGTCTGCCTCAGCAAAGATTGCCTCAAGGTCAGAAATGTTGCCCAGACTCCTTGCATTGGCACACATGGCTCTCCATTCTCTTTGTCCTTCTTTTTCACTAACCTGCCTCCCCTTCCTGCTTTCCTCCTGTCCCCTCTGTTACTCCAGTCTGGCCCTCCCCTGCTACATTGTCTTCCTGCCTTGCCTCCTTCCTCTATCTTCCAACTGAAGTTCTCTTTGCTTCCTTCAGTCTCCAAGGAATTGTTTTCTCCCTCAGTTAACCTTCCCTGTTGCACTAGTCTCTGGGGGGACAATATCTGTCTCTCTCAGTCTTTCTGCCTCCCCCCTTGCCTAGTTTAAATGCTCCTCAAAGTAGCATTTAAACCTTCCACCCAGGACTGCTGCTCCCCCTGGATGGACAGAAGCAATCTCCCTTGTACAGGCCTCCATCCCCTAGGTGTGATCACAGTCTCTGATGTAGCCAAACCCATCCTCCCTGCACCATCCCTTTAACCACTCATTGAAGGACCTGGTGTGGAGCTCCCTTGCCTTCCCCAACTGTACACAGGTAGCACCTCCATTAAGGCCACTGCGTGAGCTACTTACTTCAGGCCCCTCCCCAGATCCCTAAATCTATTCTGCACTACACCTACAGCTTCCTTTGGCAGCTCATTCATCCCCAGATGCACAGTATCCAGCTCCCTCCCTTCCACCTCTTCCCTCACAATCTCCAAGATCCACCCTCTAGTCTTTCATGGAAAAGTGGCTGGAATGCACTGTACTACCCTGTCCCTCCCTTCCTCTACCCCAACTCAGTCCCCCTGACTATGGAGTCTCCCACCACCAACTGCCTCCTCCTTGGCCAGGGGACTCTCCCACCCTCCTTGGGCCTGTCCCCTTGAGGACCTCTACCTCCTCTCTTAGTCTTGCCTCAGGGGCCTGCCTCCTCTTGGTTTTCTCATACTGTCAGAATGGTAAAGGATTTGCACAATGGTAAGGTCAAAATGGTGCTCTCCATCCTCCCTCCCTCCTCTCACCCTCCTAGAGTCCACCAAGGTACAGCCACTCTGCTTCCTTTGCTGGCATAATTTCTGGGAGTAATGGCAAACTAGGTGGCCCCTGGCTGAGGCAGATGGTGTCCTGCACTCCTGCCAGTTCAGATCAGAGTCCAGAAACCTCTGATCTCGACCCCGAGAGGTATCTGCATATGGGGCAACACCTCAGTCTCCAGAACATGTCTCTGAAAATTGTAACCCTGCACCCATTATACTGCCCAACTCCCATGCCTGATTTGTTTATCCTCTTGACTTTTTGCTTCCATGCCTTTCCCTTGCCCATAGGCTTCCCTTATCAGTCTTCTCCATCTTGGTTTACCTTTCCCCTTCCAAGTTTGTTTTCCACCCCTTACCTTCCAATTCCATTTTTTTGCTCCCTTGGAATTTAGGATACTTGGCATCCTGTACTTACTTTTTCCCCCTTCCCTAGATAGGGTGTTGCTTCTATTTCCATCCTTACTGTGTGTTTCCGTTGTCCTTAGCCTTACGTTTATAGGTCTTACCCTCCCTGCCAATAACCATTGTTTAAACCACCTGCACAGTATCCAGTAAACAAGGCAACCACAACTGAGTACTTTCAAAAAGGGTGACTCAATCATGGCATCTGTGTTCTGGGCTACCTGGCAGGGTAGCGACTGGATACAGGGGTAGGTGAGTATAGCGACAGTGTAGCGACAGGATGTACCCACCCTGGAGTTGTGAATCCTTAACTAGGGGGGTATGGGGGGCAAAGCCCCCCTCATAACATAGAAAACCAGTCACCAGTTTTCTAGTCAGTGTGAGTGTACATCACTGTAATTCGTTTTTGGTGATGTACACTCATCCAAACAGTGGCTGTTATTCCACAATCACCGGTATGACATAGAACCCCTGTCCCACTGATAGTAAACCCTTTTGAACAGGCAGCAACAAGTATGCAGGTAGTCTACCTTACCTTACTGGACTGGCAGAATTCCCTACATTCCTGCTGTCACCTACCAATGCCTACAACACCAATCTTACTCCTGTTCCACTCCTTCACTGTTTCACTTACTAACTGGACACAGAGGTGATGGACCCATTAGAAAGAAGTCCTATTATAGTGCTCTTATAAGTAGGATAGAGAAGTCTGCCACAAGATCTTTAAAAGTTATAACGTCTTCAGCATTACTAGTGAAGCAAATGCATTGGCAACCAGGGGACATTTTAGCTACCCTTTGCTTCATGAAAAATACATAGAAATTACACCCCCAAAAAAGTTACTCTTTTTTAGAATGAAGGGCACTTGAGGATTTCAGGGGATATCTTTGGAAACATGTATACTGAATTTCATGTTTTTGCCACTAGAAATTCATAAGTTATAACTTCTTCTGTGTGTTGTTTGTGAAACAATGCATTCGCTGCCAGGAGACATTTTAGCTGCCCTTTGCAGCAAAGGCAGAACACAGAAATTACTTTAAAAAACACTTTACGTCTGTTTTTACAAACCTGAGCATTTGCGGAAATTGGGGGACACCCCAGGGAACATCTATACTGAATTTCATGTTTGTATCACACGAAATTCAAATGTTATAACTTCTTTAAAGTGTTGCTTGTGAAGCAAATGAATTGGCCACAAGGACACATTTTTAGCTGTACTTTGCTTCATAGACAACACACAGAAACCACCCTTGAGATCCACTTTACATTTTGTTTAGAAGCCAGGGCACTTGAGGAACTTAAGGGGACCCTTCAGGGAACATGTATACTGAATTTCATGTTTGTGCTGCAGGACGTTCAAATGTTATAACTTCTTTAGTGTGTTGCTTGTGAAGGCAAATGCATTTGGCTACCATGAGTCATTTCAGCTGCTCTATGCTTCATAGACAATACACAGAAATTACCCTCAAATTCCACTTCACCCTATGTTTAAATACTTGGGCATCTGGGGGACTTCAGGGGGACACCTTAGGGAACCTATATGCCAAATTGCATGTATATGCCACAAGAAATTCAAACGTTATACATTTCTTTGTGTGTTGTTTGTGAAGAAGATGCTTTGTCTTCCAGGAGACATTTTAGTGGCCCTTTGTTTCACAGAAATTACCCTTGAAAACCACTTTACCCTCTGTCTATGAACCTGAGAATGTATGGGACTTCAGGGCACACACTTGGGAAAATACTGTAGATACATAGATACATAGACACAGTTGGCAGATAAGGACCTATGAAACAGTGCCTTCTCTTCTTAGTTCTGGTACAGTGTGAGTGTACCAGATCATAAAGTGCCTGGACATATTTTTAATAATTTCTCCCTCCCCCTGTAGTGAGAGTATTTTGGGGGTGGGGGAAATTGTTGAGACTAATGTACATTCACCAGTCTCCTCTGGCAGTGTGAGGACCAGTGTGAAATGGAAACCTTGAATATTTTTGCATCTTGTTTTGCACATGCACTGATTAAATTTAGTCTTCCGATTGATCTAAATCCTGCTGGCTTGGCTTGAATAAATGTGTTATTTTATTTGTTTATAATTTTAAAATATATTTTTTAAGGGTTGTATCTAGAAGTTGTTTTGTAGGTTGTATTTTGTTATAAGTTTGATTATAGATTTTATTTTAAAACATTTTCTTTTTTTTTTCCCTCAAGGGAAAGCTGAGGGTCTGTATTTTTGCTTTGTATTTCTTTAACATTATTTAGGTGTATGTATGCTTTAGGAATATAGTTGGTTTAGTTAAGTGAGAGCTGTTTTTTTATCTGGCTTTAGTTTAGTTTAATTATTTGGTCACCAGAATGGGTTGGAGGTCTGCCCCCACAGTCGAACGCTAGTCACCCTCTGCCCTCCATGCCCTCCGCCCCTTCATTTCCCACCCATTGCAGTTTACAGCTTACCAATGCTGTAGAGCACTGGGTATTGCCCATTGGGGGGGCAGGGGGGTACAAACAGTGAAGGGTGAATGAGCGGGGCCACCACATTGGGGTCGTAAGATCCAGAAGACTCTCCGGGGTGAAATGGAACCCAGATCATGGTCTGCCATGTCTGGTTTCCATACCCAAGGTCACTACCAATTTTGGTGGGCAGGCGGTTCGGGTGGCCCTGGAAGTTCATTCAACTTGAGCAGTGCTATGTAATGCCAGATCCTCTAAAACAAGACTGCAATTATCGCAGGTCTTGAAAGAACAGTGGGCCTGGCTTGCATCACCAAGACCTGGCTGGATGAGAATGCTGGCCCTATACTGGAGGCTACAACTCCAGTTGGGTACTCGGTGATCCACCACCCAAGATTGGATCACGGAGGGTGGGAGTTGGGGTCTGTTTCAAGACTGAACTGAGCCTTATGAGTCATTTGAGTGTACTGTGGTAGCAGGTGTAGGTTGTAGGATCACTCTCATCTACTATCCACCCAGAAATGGGAAGCGGTTCCTTCAGGAAGTGGCGGACTTCGTCATTGACATAGCTTTTGAGTCACTTAGGCTGATGGTCCTAGGTGACTTCAGTGCCTGGGTCGATGATGAACTCTCGCAATTTGGACAACATTTCTTTCAGCTGATGACATCTCTGGGCCTTACACAGATTGCTACCACTGCTACCCATAAACATGGTCACTCTCTTGACTTAGTCTTCCTCCTGGGGATCGAAGCCTCTGATCTGGGGGTGGAACCAGTCAGATTGTCTGATCATTACACCATGGGGTTCAGTTTTAGTGCCCCCCTTCATAGGCCTACCCTGTGGAGATGGTCAGGTATCGACCTTTACAAGATGTTAGCTCCGAAGGCCTGGTGGCAGTACTTGACCTATCAATTCTTCCAGTGGCAAACAGCGACTCAGATACCTTTGTGATGGCCTATAATATGGCCATTTCAGTGGCCCTGGACATCATTGCTCCTGTTCAAGTTCATCCTTGCTCCCTTCTCTCTCGGTCCCCATGGTTTGATGGGACTCTGAGGGAGATGCAGTGATTTTGACGAAGGTTAGAGAGCTTCTGGTGAAAATCCATCCTTGATGCCGACCTCCTTAGATTGATGGACCATTATCAAGCCTATCAATTTGCAATCACTCGTAAGAAGGCAGAGTTCCTATCTGGGAGATTGCGGCCACTCAGAATCAACCAGCTCAGCTTTTTCGAACTGTGGACAGATTGTGCAAGCTAGCCTGTCTACAAGTTTAAAAAGCTTTTTCGAAAGTAGAGTGTGATGAACTTGCTCTATTCTTTGTGACTAAGGTGGCCGACATCAGGGCGGTGCTCCAACCAGCACATTCTATGGGCGTTGCTTTGGATCAGCACTTGGCCACTGCCCCTCAGGTTTCCTGGAGTACCTTCGACCGACCGGAGTTCATGGATGTCATGTAGATTGTCCAGAGTCCGCACCCTACATGCTATAGTTTGGATCCAGGACCAACCTCCCTGATTTTGAGTTGCATTAACTCCATTGGTCTGGTCCTAGCACAGATAGACTGGTGTTCCTTGGAAACAGGTGAGTTTCCTAGCACTCTGAAGGAGGCGGTGGTAACACCCCTGCTGCAGAAACCTCCTTTGGACCCAGACTGCCATGCAAACTACATATCAATCTCAAGCCTTCCCTTTTTTGGGAAGGTGACTGAGAAAATAGTGGCCATACAACAGGAGAACCATTTGACCATCAATGACATCTATGAACCTCTCCAGTCCAGTTTTTGAAAGAGGCATAGTACTGAGACAGTACTGGTTCAGGTGCTCAATGATCTCCTGATGGCTAGTGTTCAGAAAAACTGTTCCATCTTGGTTCTTCTAGATCTCTCATCAGCATTTGACACTGTGGACCATGGGGTCCTGCTTGGTCGCCTGAGGTTCATCTGTGGCCTGTTGGATGCAGTCCTCAGGAGGTTTACATCTTTTCTCACTGAAAGAACTCAGAGGGTGGTATCCAGGGCTTATTTCTCGGACCCAGTCCCTCTGTCATGTGGGGTTCCTCAGGGATCAATGTTGTCCCCCATGTTGTTTGCTGTGTACATGCTGCCCCTCAGAGACGTTGTAAGAAGGTATGGGTTGAGGTTTCATTGCTATGCTGATGATACCCAGCTCTACCTTTCTTTTGCACCTGACCAGGATGGAACTCTCTCAGTCTTTAACAACTGCTTCACAGAAACGCAGGACTGGATGGATTCGAGTTGGTTGAAGTTGATCTCAGAAAAGGCTGAGGTGCTAGTTGTGGACCAGGGGTGCCGGATAGGGGGGTCAGAGGAAGGTTCACCCTTTGGACTTTTTCTTGGGGGCCTATCACTCCCGACCTCTGAACGGATGCGAAACCTGGGGGTAATTTTTGATGAAAGACTGACACTATGTTTGCAGGTGTCAACTGTCATCACATCCTCTTTTTACCATCTGAGGAATATCTCCAGGGTTAGGCCTCTTGTTCCATCCGGTGATCTTCCCATGTTGGTCCACACTTTTCTATCCTTGTGCTTGGATTACTGCAACTCCCTGCACCTAGGGCTACCTGGGGTGGAAATCCGCCGTTTGCAGCTAGTGCAAAATACAGCGGCCTGGCTTTTGATTGGAACCTCCCAGTCCTGTCATAGTTCTCTGATGCTTCGCAGACTGCACTGGCTGCCAGTACAGTGGCGAGTCACCTTTAAAGTCTGTCTCTTGACTTATAAAGCCCTAGACAGACAGGACACTGAAAGAACTTCTAGTACCTTACTGCCCTGGGCTATCACTCCACTCAGTTAATGAGGGGTTGCTAAAGATTCCAAAGGTGTGTTTAAAATCCTCTGGGGCCCAGGCATTTATGCATGCGGCTCCAATCCTTTGGAATTCTCTACCCTGTCAGTTATGGGAGTGCATGACCATGGAGGGATTTAAACAAGCCCTAAAAACACACCTGTGGTACCAAGCATTTGGTGACTGTTTTCTTTTTAATTGCATTATCTGTTTTTATACTATTTATGATGCTGGTATGTTTGATATGTTATTTTAAGCCTTGTTAAGTGCCTTGGTTTTTGAAAGGTGCCATAAAAATAAAGATTATTATTATTTCCTACCCAGCCTGCTCATTTGAGCTTGTAAGTTCCCTTTATGTTTTTCTAGAAGTCTGTTACCCCTTACCTCTGACCTCCAGAATTACCTTATGTCTATCCCATGCATTCTTAAATCCCATGACTGTTTCAGCCCCCACCACTTTGTCTAGCAGGGTGATCCACTTGTCCACCACCCTTTCTGTGAATAAATTCTTAGATACATAGAAACATAGACTTTGACGGCAGATAAGGACTGCTTGGCCCATCTAGTCTGCCCATTTCCCTACCTACAGGATAGGCTCCAGATCCTAGTTAACCAACAGCCTATTTCTTCCTACCCCCCACAAGAATTGCCTTATGCCTGTCCCATGCATTTTTGAATTCTCACACAGTTTTAGACCCCACAATCTCCTCAGAAAGGCTGTTCCATGCATCTACTACTCTCTCTGTGGAATAATACTTTCTCACATTGCCCCTGAACCTCCCCCCCTCTATCTTTAAATTGTGTCCCCTTGTTCTTGCAAGTCTCTTTTTCTGAAAGATGCTACTCTCTTGGACTTTGTTGATTCCACTGAGGAACTTAAAAGTTTCTATCATGTCCCCCCTCTCCCTACTTTCCTCAAGGGAAAACATATTAAGCTCTTTTAGTCTGTCCTCGTACGGCTTCTCTTGCAGACCCTGCACCATTTTAGTTGCCCTCCTCTGGACTGCCTCTATCCTGTCTATGCTCTTGCAGAGATGGGGTCTCCAGAACTGGATGCAGTTCTCCAGATGGGGTCTCACCAACTGTCTGTACAGAGGGATAACAACTTCTTGTTTTCTGCTGGTGATGCCTCTCCCTATGCATCCCAGTATACCCCCAGCCCTCCCTACTGTCTTCTCACATTGCTTGCTAACTTTAAGGTCATCTGATATGATTACCCCCAGGTCCCTTTCCTTTTTTGTTGTTGTTACTACCTCCCCCCCCCATTGTGTATTCTTCCCCTTGGTTTTTGTTTCCCAGGTGCATTATTTTGCACTTATTTGCATTGAATTCAAGCTGCCATTCTTCTGACCATTCCTCCAACCTTGCCAAGTCCGTTCTCATCCTTTCCACGCCTCCTTGTGTATCAACCCTGTTGCAGATCTTTGTGTCATCTGCAAAGAGGCATACTTTTCCTTCCAGTCCCTCTGCAATGTCACTTATGAAAACATTAAAAAGGACTGGACCCAGTACTGAACCCTGCGGTACCCCACTAATAACCCCTCTTTCTTCAGAGTGGACTCCATTTACAATTACCTTCTGTGTCCTGTTGTCCAGCCAATGTTTTACCCAGGCTACCACCTTGGGACCCACTCCCAGGCTGGTTAATTTGACTATTAATCTTTTGTGTGGGATTGTGTCAAATGTCTTGCTAAAGTCTAGGTAGGCCATGTCGACAACCCCTCCCTGGTTTACTACTTTGGTCACCCAGTCAAATAAATCTATTAGATTCATCTGACATGACCTTCCCGCTGTGAACCCATGCTGTCTTGGGTCCTGTGCCCCACTGGCCTCTAGGTACTCAACAATTCTTTCCTTCAGAAGTGACTCCATCACTTTCCCTGCCACAGAGGTCAAACTGACAGGTCTGTAGTTTCCTGCCTCTGTCTTGGTCCCACTTTATGAGAGGAATCACATCTGCCTTCCTCCAGTCCTCGGTACCACCATCCTCTCATGATTTATTAAAAGAGTAGCCAGTGGTTTCACTAGTTCCCCCCTTAATTCTTTTAGAATTCTGGGGAGAATTCATCAGGCCCCATTGCTTTGTCCACCTTCAGTTTTAGGAGTTCTTGCAGAACACTTTCTTCTGTGAAAGGACTGGGATCGACCCCCCGCCATCAAAAGTGCTTCTGTTAATTGGATTAGGCATGTCCCCCTCCTCTTTTGTGAATACTGAGCATAAATATTAGTTCAGTATCCCTGCTTTTTCACTGTCCCCCTCTGCCCAACCACCGTTCATTCTATTCAGCCTCACTGTCCCTCTCTTTGTCTTTCTACGCTCGCTGATGTACCTATAAAAGGTTTTATCCCCCTTTTTAACTGAGTTGGCTATCTTTTCCTCAGTTTGGGCCTTTGCTATTCTGACTTCCTTCCCTACTTCCTTCTGCCTTAACTGGTACAGCTGTCTGTCCTGGTCCTTCTGTGTTTACTTATACTTCCAGAATGCTATATTTTTCTTCCTGACTTTCACAGCCACCTCTTTTGAGAATCATAGTGGCTTTTTCTTTCATTTTGATTTGTTTATTTGCTTCACACAAAGGCTTGTTTCCTCTTTGATGGAAGTTTTGATGATTCCCCATTGTTGCTCCACACCTCCTTCTAGCCTGTTTGCTAGTGCTTTTCTGAGGCACTCTCCCATCTTGCCAAAGTTAACCCTCCTGAAGTCCAGTACCCTCACTTTTGTATGGCTTGACTCTGTAGCTGAGTTTAACATGAACCACACTGTTTGATGGTCACTTGTTCCCAGATGGTAACCCACTTCTAGATCTGAGATCTTCTCACTGCCCCTGTTTGAGAGCACAAGGTCTAAGATTGCTCCCTCATGAGTGGGTTCTGAAACTAGCTGTCTGAGGCCTGCCACCTGTAGGGGCATCAGAATGGCCCTGCTCTTGGATGTGACTGCAGCAAATGTGCTCCAGTTAACATCTGGCATATTCAGGTCTCCCATCAACAGTATCTCCCTTTCTCTGCCATCCTAAGAATGCCTTCTATCATATCCTTGTCCATTCCCTCCCCCTGACATGGGGGTCTGTACACAACCCCTGTGCAGATTGTGGTGCCCTTTCCAGTCTCCAAGGTGACCCACAGTGCCTCCTCTCCTCCCTGTTTACTCTTTTGTTCAGTTGCTTTTATCCCTTCCTTTACATAGAGAGCTACTCCTCCCCCTCTTCTCCTCTGCCTGTCTCTCCTGTAGGTTATGTACCATGGTATGTTAACATCCCAGTCATGATTCTCTGTGTACCTTGTTTCTGTGACTGCTACGATATCCAGGCATTCCTCTTCCATCAAGGCCACCAGCTTAGGGAGCTTGTTGCCCAGACTACGGGTGTTGGTACTCATTACCCTCCATTTCTTGATGGCCTTACCCCTTTTTGACCCATCCCTGTTCTTATTGCATTTGTCACTTTCTCCATTTACCCCTGCACTTCTCCCTATTGAAATCTCTGTGTTGATGTTTACTGCACTTACTGCTGAGATTTTTTTGGGGGGGCTAGGATTTCCCTGTTCCTTTACAGTGCCTCCCCCCTTGGCTAGTTTAAATGCTTGCCAATGAAGCATTTAAACCTATCACTTAGGATTCTGGTTCCCCTTCTGGACAGATGCAGCCCATCATGCCAGTATAGGCTTGCATCACTCCAGGTGGACCCCCAGTCCCCAATAAAGCCAAATCTCTGAGTTCCACACCAATTTTTCAACCACTGATTGAATCCCATGGTGTGGAACACCCTAGCCTCTCCTACACCATAGATGGGCAGCTCCTCTGAGAAGGTTACCGTGCGTGCTTCTTGTCTAAGACCCCTTCCCAATTCCACAAACTCTTCCTGCACTTCTGTAATCCCTTTCTTAGCCAGGTCATTTGTCCCTAGGTGGACAATGACATCCTGCTTCCTCCCCTGTATAGCTGCTCTGGCAATCCTGAGGATTCGCTCCCTGTCCCTTCAAGCCATGGTGCCAGGCAGGCATCTTACCTCCCTCTCCCCTTTCTCCCCCAGTTCTACCTTCCTAACATTGGAGTCTCCCACCAGGAGTTGTTTTCTTCCCCTGTGGGGTCCCATGCCACCCTCCTGTGGGTCTCCTTTGTGGAGGTTCCCAGCATCCTCCTTGGTCTCCACTGTGGGTGACTCCATAGAGGAACCACACTTTGCCAGAATGGGATAGGAATTGTGGAGAGGTACAACTGGAGGGATGCACCTCTGTTCCACCACCCTCACCCTTCCTGAGTCCACTGTGGTCCAACTGCTCCTCTTTCTTGGCAACCTCTGAGGCAACAGCAGTGGCACTGGTGGTCCCTGGATGGAAGAAGAGGTCCCACAAATCCTGGCCAACTCAGCCTGGAGATGAGCAACCTCCTCCCTCAGCCCAGAGAGGTTCTTCCTCACATTTCCTCTGAATCACCCTCCCTCACACTTAGTCCCATGCCTTGTAGTCCTGGAACATTTTTTTTCAATGGAAAATAGTATATTCTTGCATCACGTTCCTCCCTATAAGGTACTTGTATGTCTATATCATATCCCCTCTCTCCCTCCTCTCCTCCAGGGAGTACATATTCAAGTCTTTTAGGCTGTCCTCATAGGACTTGTAATGCAATCCCTGTACCATCTTTGTTGCCCTCCTCTGAACCTTCTCTACCCTGTCTATGTCTTTACATAGATGAGGTCTCCAGATCTGTACACTGTACTCCAGGTAAGGCCTCACTAGTGTTTTGTATAGGGGAATTATGACCTCCCATTTCCTGCTGGTGATGCCACTGCCTATGCATCCAGCATCCTATTTGCTTTACCTGCTGCCTTGTCACAGTGTTTCTTTACCTTGAGGTCATCAGCGATGATAATCCCATGGTCCCTTTCCTGCTTGGTTCATGCTATATCATCACCCCCAACTGATATGTATACTGAATTTTGTGTGTGTACCATAGGAAATTCAGAAGTTATAACATCTCTTGATTTTGCTTGTTAAGCAAATGAATTTCCCACCATGAGACATTTTAGTTGTCCTTTGCTTCATGGACAACACACAGAAATTACCAGTGAAAACCACTTTACCCTTTGTTTAGACATCTGGGCATTTGAGGGACTTCAGGGGACACCATGGGGAACATGTATTCTGAATTTCATGTTTGTGCCACAAGAAATTCAAAAGTTATAACTTCTTTTGTATGTTGCTTGTCAGACAAATTCTTTATTTAACTGGAGACCTTATAGTTACCTTTTGCTTTACAGACAAACCAAATAAATTACCCATGAAAACCACTTTACCTTTTGTTTAAAAACCTGGGCATGGGGGGGTGCTCATGAGATACACAGGGGAACTTCAATACTGAACTTCATTTTTGTGCCGCAAGAAATTCCAAAGTTATAACTTCTTCTATGTGTTGCTTGTGAATCAAATGCGTTGACCACCTGGAAACATTTCAGCTGCTCTTTGCTTCACAGACAACACACAAACATTTCCCTCAAAAAAACACCTTACACTAGGTTTAGAAACCCGGGCACTGGAAAAAACTCAGGTTACACCATGGGAAACATATATACTGAATTTCATGCTTGTGTCACAAGACATTCAAAAGTTATAACTTCTTTTATGTGTTGATTATAAGGCAAATTAATTGTTCATCAAGAAACATTTTAGGTGTTTTTTACTTCATAGAAAATACACATAAACTTCCCTTGAAATCCACCTCATCCTTCCTTTGGAAACCTGGGCATTAAAAGGACTTCAGGGAACACCTTGGGAAATGTGTATGCTGAATTTCGCATTTGTGCCTCAAGATCATCAAAAGTTATTACTTCTTCTGTGTTGCTTGTGAAGCAAATGCATTGACCAACATGAGACACTTTACCTACCTTCTGCTTCACAAACAATACACAGAAGTAATCCTAAACACACTTTACCCTTTTTAAGAATCCTGTGCATTTGGAAGAATTCAGGGTGATACCCTGGGGAACATGTGTATTGAATTTCATGTTTATGGCACATAAAATTCCAAAGTTACAACTTCTCAGTATTGCTTGTGAAGCAAATGCATTGACCACTATGAGACATTTTAGTTGCCCTTTCCTTCACAGACAAAACACAGGAATTACCTTAAAAAAACTTTCTTCTTTGTTAGAAAACTTGGGCATTTCATGATATTCAGGGAACACCTTGGGGAAAATGCATACTGAAGTTTGTGTTTGTGCCAGAAGAAATTCAACAGTTATAATTTTTTCTTTGTGTTGCTGGTGAAGCAAATGACTTAGCCGCCAGGAGACATTTTAGCTGCTCTTTGCCTCATAGGCAACACATAGAAATTACCCTCAAAATCCACTTTACCCTTTTTTTTTTAGAAACCTGGGCATCTGACAGATTTCAGGTGACACTTTGAGGAACATATATACTGAATTTGATGTTTGTGACACATGCCATTCAAAAGTTATAACTTCTTTGTGTTGCTTGTGAAGCAAATGCATCAACCAACAGGAGACATTTTAGCTGTCCTTTGCTTCAAAGACAACACACGAAAATTACTCTTGAAAATCACTTTACCTTTCTTTACAAATCCAGGCATTTGGAGGACAACCGGGGTGATGCTGTGGAACACGTATACTGAATTTCACGTTTGTGCCACAAGAAGTTCAAAAGTACTAACTTCTGTGTGTTGTTTGTCTGGCAAATGCATTGCTCATTAGGAGACATTTTAGCTGCCTTTTGCTTCATAGAAAGCATACAGAATTTACCCTAATAAATTTGATTCATGTGACTTTATTATATTTTGTTATTTTCTTTGCTGAGTGCCACCATTGTTTCTTGTTCTTTTGGTGTATGCACCTCTCTCTCATGTGAGCTCTTGGCATTTGTGTGTGTCTGTTGTTTTAAAAACCTGAGCATTTGAGGGAGTTCAGGGGACATCCTGGGAAAGGTGTATACTGAATTTCATTTCATGCCACAAGATCTTAAAAAATTATAACTTCTTCTGTGTTGCATGTGAAGCAAATACATTGGCCACTTGGAGACATTTTAGTTGCCCTTTGCTTCTCAGACAAAACACAGATATGATCATCAAAACAGCTTTACCGTTTGTTAGCAGATGCATTGAGAAACATGTATACTGAATTTCATTTTTGTGCTACAAGAAATTCAAAAGTTATAACTTCAGTGTATTGCTTGTTAAGCAAATGAATTAGTCACAAGGAGACATTTAGCTGCACTTTTCTTAATAGGCAACACACAGAAACTACCCATGAAATCACCTTTACCCTTTGTTTAGAGACCTGGGCATTTCTGAGTCTTCAGGGAACACCTTAGGGAATATATATAATAAATTTCATGTTTGTGCCATGAGAAATTGAAAAGTTATATCTTCTTCTGTTTTGTTGCTCTTCAAAATAATGCACTGGCCACCAGAAAACATTTTTGCTACCCCTTTCTTCATAGACAACATGCAGAAATTTCCATTGAAATCCACTTCACTCTTTTTTTTGGAAACCTGGACATTTGAGGGCCTTCAGGATACACTGGTGGTTTTGTCCTGTGGCATACCCCATGGTTCAATCCTGTTGTCCATGCTGTTCAGGATCTATATGCTCCTCCTAGGCAAGGTTATTAGACATTATGGACTTGGTTTTCACTGCTATGTGGGTGATACCCAGCTCTATATGTCATTTGCTCCCAGGAATTCAGGCACTGTTGATGTGCTTAACAAGTGCTTGGTTGAGATCCAAAGCTGGAAGTCATCAAGTTGGCTTAGACACATCTTCAAGAAAAATGAAGTTTTAGTGATTGAGCTGGGTCATGGAGGGGATTGGCAGCCACCGGAAGAGAAACTAGGCTTCAGCATGGTCCCTCAAGGCTGTTAGCTGCTCATAGGGTGAGGGATCAAGGAGTCATACTGGATAAGGGCTTGACAATGGAGGTCCAGGTGTCCATCCAAGTCCAGAGTGGATTTCTGCACATACAGAATATCCACCAGATCAGATCCCTCATTTCCCTCCAAAGATCTGGCTAGATTGATTCATGCATTTGTGATCTCCAGGTTAGACTACTGTAAAGCTCTGTTCCTTAGGGTTAGTGAGGGTATCCTGTGATGCCTGCAGCTGCTGCAGAATGCAGCTGCTCAGGTACTTACTGGCCTCCCTATAATATGCCATATCTCACTAGCACTGTGAGATCTGCACTGGCTACCAATGAAGTAGCATATCTCATTTCAGGTAGGTTTCTTAACCTACAAAGCTCAACATGGGCTAGGACTGGTCTATCAGGCTGAGCTTCTGCATCCACATATCCCTATTTGCCTCCTCCAATCAACCAGGAAGGGCCTCCTGGTGGTTCCTAGGGCCAGTCTGAAGACCTCTGGGGATAAGGCCTTTCAGGTAACAGACCCGACCCTTTAGAATTCCCTGTCTAGAGTTTTGAAGGAGGCCCTCCAGTGGAGATATTTAAGGGGCTTAAAATCATATTTGTTCCAACTAGCTTTTGGGGATTACCCATAGCATCCTATCCTACTACATTTCAAAGAATTAGTTTGTTTTATTATGTCTGTTGTACAAATTTTGTATTTATTTATTTATGGTTTTAATGTAGTAACTTATCGTTGGTTTAAAGCATGTTGTGTTGTAATGGCACCTTGGCCTCCAGGGAAGGGTGCCAGAAACAAATAAAGACTACTACTACTACTACCACTACTACTGTATGTTGGAAAATGTATATACTGAATTTCATGTTTGTGTCTCAAGATCTTCAATAGTTATAATTTCTGTGTTTCTTGTGAAGCAGATGAATTGGCCACCAAGAGACATTTGAGCTGCCCTTTGTTTCACAAACAACACACAGAAATTATCCCAAAAACACTTTACCCATTTTTTAGAAACCTGTGCATCTGGGGAACTTCAGGATGACACGCTGGGAAACATATATACTCACTGCAAAAAATGATACCTTGACAAACTTAAATATCTTATTTCACTAACATGATATCTTGGATTTTAATCCTCAACATTAGAGTTTTTTTCTTATTCATTGAAAAAAATGGTTTATATTAAGACAAATTCTCTTGTTTAATCTTATCAAGAAAAAAGCTTACTTCATGCTACTGCATATATTTCCTATTTTAATAATTTTAATCTAAGTGATTACAGATCTTATGTTATTGGTTCATGGCTTCATCCTGTTTTTACACTACACTACCAGTTTTTGTAGTTCTACTTTGCTCTCAATCTAACTTTAGGATTTATTGAGTGGCAAGCATTTTTCACATTATAATCTCACATTTTAGTCCATATACATGTGTGTTCGACAAGCCTACACTCTTGCTTTGTCATCATCACCATCCTGCATACACTCCTGAGATTTGAAGGCATTTAGCTTCCCCTTTGCAGGCTTTTAACCACAACTTTTTACCACCCTCCCTTGCAGGCTATTATCCCCTTCCTGTGAAGGCTTTAAGCCTACCTTTCCATCCCTTTCAAGCTTTTAGGCCACCCACACTGCAGGCATTTGCCTTCCTTACCTGGTATTAGCCAGCCTTGCATAATGTTAGCCCTCCTCCCACTCGACAGATGTTTGACCTACTCTGCACTCATAGGATCACTGCATAATAAAAACAAACTCTGACCAGAGCTGATAGGGCTGCAGGAGAAGAATTTGTGGTAAGAAATTGAAAGTTATCAAAGTTAGTACCTGCGTTCGCAAAAGTAATGTAAACTCATAATGTGTTGTTTTGTAATATTTTTCACCAAATCTTCAACATAGCCATGTTATGATACTGCCTCATGAAGAAGAACAGAGAAAATGTTCAACACACACAATACAGTTGTGGTTTGTGCTATAACCAACTACAAAATCTGTGAATGGAACCAGGAGGCTAAGGAAGGTGGTTTTAACCACCCAGAAGTGGGTTTATTAAAGCACAACCCAAAACCCTTTAGTAGTTTTACTGTTATAAAATGGATACAGCTAGATATTTTTTAATAAGTTTAAAAGAAGAAAAAAACATTCTCTGGCTGCTGGAAAACTCCTCAAATGTGGGATGTGCTCTGATAAGTTCCACATTCTACAATTCAACCCATGATATATTCCCACTCCCCAGTGTACCTGTTGCTCAGCACATAATCAATTCCTGCCAATGATATGCAAAGCTGCATTTATGACACTGCAGCTAGGCAGCTGTTCATTATGTCCTATTTAACTCATGACTTTCAATAGATACATATGAAGTCCAAACTATTCATTGTTTACCTGACACAGAATGGCTGCCCAGGTAATACGGGAGAAAAGGAGTTGCCATTGTGATAAGAGGGCAAAAATGTGGAGGGAGCTAACATGGGAAACAGCACTCACATAAAAGTGTAACACATCACTTCTTTTTACTGAAGTTTTTGCATCAATCTACTACTACCTGCACTGTTGGATCTGGTCTGTTTTATACATCCTCTACTGATAGAGCAGCAGATGGAAGACAGAGTCTACCCTAGGGAGGCATTTGGTATAAATTAGTCTGACTCCACTTTTCTGAGGCTACTGCCTTCTATATTACTTTTTACTACTATATATATATATATATATATATATTATTTTATTTGTCACTTTGGTAGCCAGGAAAGGCCCACCAGGCACAAGTGCCTGTTTTCTGGGGTGATTCAGAAGCTATGGGGAAGTTAGGTGACTTGTTCAGAGTCACACAGTATGCAAGTGGAAGTTGTGGGAATCAAATCCAGGTCTGCTGGATGTAACAAGCTCATTCAGTGGTCATTACTCTAACCTCTAGGCTATGGTGCCAGACCCTAACAATTTACATTTTTAAAGGTATTTACATTAATTACTATGATTTTCCACCTGCATTAAGTGCACCGAACCTCTGGAAATGGGCACTCAATAAATTAAAACTATTACTACTGCTATTAGATGTCAAAGAGAGTTAAAAGACAGTGCAAGCATCTAGATTTTAGAAAAAAATAAAGAACCACTGCATGGTTCTTAGCATACATGTCCCCTGGCAGCCCTCCCTCCTCACCAGCTGATTACTGAATCACATAAAAGTGTGAGGCATTCAGGCAGAAAGTAGGTTAACAGGTGTGAAAAAAAAAATGGACCCAGGATCCCAGACTGTGACACTGGGGGATTGGGCACCCCCAGTGTCACTGTTATGTGTCTGGGGGAAGCAAACATAATGAGCATGGGTCATCATGGGCCAGCCCAAGGGAAGGAGGATCCAGTGTCCTAGGTGAGGTTCTCCTCCTCCTCCTCCTCTTGGGGGGTGGTGCATCCTGCTGCACCACTGTCACCTGCAGATGTGTGAGTGGTAGGGTGCGCAGAACATAGGGATGGAGGGATATGCTGTGCTGCGTGGTGACTGAGCATACTGATGCATGTTCATGTCAGTGACTACTTTCCGATGCTGGTATCCCTAAGGGGAGGGTTACACAGCGCATCAAAAGGGGAAGAAAGTCAGAAACTGTCCCTGCCAGCAGGATGATCACCAATCCTCTGCAGGTGCCAAATCAGTTAGGGGACTTGGGAGAGTAAGTCCAGGGAGAAACCAGGTGATGGGGCTAAGAGGGTCAGTGGGAAGGAGTCCCAACCAGCAGTGAAGGAAGGGAAAGAGTGAATAAAACAATGAACAACAGACCACAGATTCCTAGAACTGCATTATTAACGTTAATGAAATAACAAAGCCAGACTTTCTGAAAACATTTTAAAGCCTGAATCATTGCACTTGACAACTGCTGCCTCTGAATGTTAAACATTGCTGTCAGCTGCACATCATACCAATCTGATAATTTTAGCTTTCAGAAATCCCACAAAAGAAAGAAATTTGACATTTTAGGGCTAAAGAGATATTATTCTGACAAGGCATCACTGAAAGTAACTGCCATTTAAAAAACTCTAAGCATTTGTATAGTATAGTGTGCAAATGCAAAATGCCTTCATAGTGGTGTCATCATCTCTTCTCTGGATACATTACTCTTCTGTTCTGATATGTGTTTACATAATTCCCTTTTTGTTTTGCCTATACAATATATAGTAAATAAATCGCATAGACATTTAATGATGTAAACAGTATGGTCTAACTTTCATGTTACAAAATCTATGATTTGGATATTTGCATTTCCAGCTAGATTTTTAATAACTTTTTTCCTGTGCATGTTGTCACAGTGACAACAGTCACCACACACCTAAAACTGATGTTGTCATAGTGGCAACAGTCACCATAGACCTAAATTTGACATTATTTTGAAATCTCAAGTCCCCCCTTTTTATTTTAGGCACTTTATATACTGCATTACAAACATGATCATTTACATTTTTATATCTGTTTGCTGTCACTAATGGCTTTTTCATCAATTCTTCATTTTCTACTGTTGATGATTGTAAAATATGGCAGTTCCTAAATACTGCATTTTTTATTGAGTAGCGCTGACCAAAATGCAGTCAACAACATTAGTATGGCAATAATGACATCAGTTTTATTTTTGCAGGAGGCTATGCTCTCTGCATCGCCTGACATGGGAGGGTTCTGCCCCCCGCGCCCCCCCAGAACTGAAGGATTCTCACTCCTGGGGGGGGGGGAGCGGATCACAGGAAAAGTTCAAATATATGGGCCTGTAGAATACTTTTTCTATGGCCCCGTGTCAAAGAAACA
Organism: Neoceratodus forsteri; assembly: GCA_016271365.2. Lineage (NCBI taxonomy): Eukaryota > Metazoa > Chordata > Ceratodontiformes > Ceratodontidae > Neoceratodus > Neoceratodus forsteri. Next base: position 566,002,458 of record CM057458.1, read on the forward strand.
GAGTCCTGAGTGCACAACAATGTTGGAGACCAGGAGATTCGAACCTTGGTCTCCATTGCCACTGGATTCAGGAGGGTGGCTGAGCTGCTCCTCTGGCATGGCAGGCTAGGGCATAGAGCAGCTCGGCCAGCCTCCTGGATCCTGGTGCTCTTGTTTGTGGTGAGCACCATGGACAGCAATCTGGGGACTGCTTACTAAAAGTGCTGTAGATCCCCTCTCGCTGTCCATGCTAGCGCTACATGAACTAGTGCCCTGCAGACTGGCACTATTCATGTAGCGGTATTCTAACTGGGTACCCTTGAATTGTGTTCTGAAAGGTGTTGCCAAAACCAATCTATCTTTTTGTGTCCATATTCTTTTTGTTGTTAAGTATACATCTATCAGAAAATATGAGTAATACAGTACATAGGGAGAAAAGATGATGAAACCACTAGCAAGACATTTTAAATCTGCATACCATACTATACCAACACCTACAGTTTTTTGGCCTTGAAAAAGTTCCTAACAAAAGTGAGATGGAGACTAGGAGAAACAATTGCAAAGTAAGGAAGTCTATTGGATCAGTAGATGTAAAAGTACTACTACAATTTTTTAATAACATTTGAGAGGCAAAAACTACAGTAGTATTATTCCGTGACATAGATTGTCCTGAGAAATTAGTTCAGCCAATATGTTACTGCGTAAGTAGAGATAATGACAGATGCAATAGTTGGCTGAGCAAATTAATTTGTTGTACTTTATTTTTAAACATAAACCATATTATAGTATTAGAGTTAAAATATACAAGGATTGTACCTGGTACTAATATATATACAGTATATATATATAATATATATATATATATATATATATACAGGTATGTAATAGATAACCCACTCTAGGGTGTGCAGTCATGCTCTGATATATGCACTCCTTGGTGTGTGTCAACCATCCAAGGCATGCGTATATCAGAATGTGACCACACACCCTAGAGTGAGTTATCTATCTTACAAAATGGCAAAATTGTTTTGGAGTGGGTTAAAAGTGCAGGTGTGCGGTCGTGCTCATATATACGCATGTTCACCTGATGGTGTTTGTCAAAAGCAATTGCTGCAATTGCTGATTTTGTTCTTACCCATTTTATATATATACATATATATATATATATATATATATGTATACTGCATATATATATTTAATATACACACAAAGAAATGTGGAGCAATCTATATAATATAACAGAGGCAACAGAGACAAAATGGGCTGAACTACTAAATACTGTTATAAAAATATGAATGCCATTGGATTCTTAGATACAAATATATGCTTTGCACCAAAATAGTTTAAAATATGATTAGGTATCATAACCTTTGTGAATTAAGTGGGTCTGAAGCCCCAGTTCAGCAGTTTATCCAGAGCAGTGTGAAGAAGCACTATTAGAGGTGCTTTCATCTTGTTGGGCCAGGCAAGTTGCATGCAGTGTTGCCATGGAGTCGGACACAGGTTGTGACATCATTCAATGCTGGCATGATGTGCTGGAGATCTTCATGTCAGTCCATTGGGTCACCTGATTCAGCCTTAAGTAGAAAGTTGCGATGGATTTCAGAAGACACCAAGTGAGAAACCAGACAGTGAGAGGAGTGACTGAAATAAGAAAAATTGAAACATTAAATATAAATGAAATGAATGAAAATGATAGATATTTAGATAGAGAATAATGACTGGGTAGGGGGTTATAAAGAGAATTTTACACACACCCCAAGGTGTGGGATGCCACATAAACTCCAAGAGCGAAGCTCAAGGGGTTTATTATGGCATCCAACACCGAAGGGTGTGTTTAAAACCTGGGTTTTGCACACCTACCCAGCCTTTATTTTATATAATTGCTGGGGAGTGTTTCTTCACCACAGCAATTATATAAAATAAACAGAGAAACTGCCCTTAGACATCATCGTGGCACATGGTTCTCCCAACAGCAACTGGCTGAAATAAAAGGTTTTTTTTGTTTTAATTTTTCTGTTTTTCTGTTTAAAGAAGAAAAATAGCCTGTTTTTTTTGGTAAGTAGCTTACAGCTGGCTGAGATGGGCTCCGGGTGCCGGGCGGTGAAGTCTGTGGCAAAAAGGAATGGCGTTGGGGTACTGCACAGAGTGGAGGAAGAGCGAAGAAAGGCACATGCATGCTCCAAGGGAAATCCAGCATGTGTTTACCATTATAACCAGCTGGTTATAACTGCAAATTATAACTGGGGTTCCCTATGGGGAAAAGTGCTTATCAGTAATTATATCTTAATTTAATCACATGCACTGTACCTAGTAAGCAATAGACAATTTTTATACTATAGAAAGGGTGATATGTCAATACTTGCAAAGCAGGAAATTCATTGACAAAAAAGGGGCAAGAATAATAAAAACAAGTTATGGCTCTAACATACGTGTTTCTTCAGTTTGCGGTCTGATTGTCTATGTGTGCACACACACACATACACACACACACACACACACACACACACACACACACACAGCAGCTCACTGTGTCTGTCTGTCTATCTCCCTATACACAGCACACTGACAGCTTCTTACTCGACAAAGAAATGTATGTTTGTTGGTGGTGGAGAGAGAGGATTGAGCATCCAAAGGACTGCTCTCCTGTCTTGGGGGCAGGATCCCACTTCGTCCTGCTCAATGATTGCCCTCTGGTGGTGACTGGAGGGAAATATGGATCTTGAGGCCCTCACCGACGTGGTTATGTCGGTAGGGAGGGGGAATTGGGGCAAAAACAGGAGGAAAAATGAGCCTAGCAAAGCTCTGTGATGGTCCGCCACGCTGAGGGCCGACCCCGACTTCTGGATTGGGTTCCCTGGAAGGGGGCACCACCTTCCCAGCCCCACCATGGAGGGCAAGCCATGGGGGAATTTCCAGGATTGGTTAAGTGTGGTGCAGCAGGACCCAAACGAGCTTCTCCCTTGGAGGGCCAAAGCCCCTGCCAGGGCTTGGGGGATGAAAACCTATATATAAAAGAAAAGGAATGGGGGTGTGTGAGTTGCAGCAACACGCTTGCCACTGATGGCAGCAGGAATAATGCACTATGCCAGCTGGTTAACATGCTGTACCTGTCGCTTGCCTACTGCTTCACTGACCAGTCAGGAACACTGACAGCGTGAACTACTAGGCTTACTTGCGACCAAAAGCATGCCTATTTCTAAGAGATATAAAGAATGGTGTGAAATCTCTAATGTAATAATCAGTGTTAACTACACAATCAGTCAAACTAGCTAACTGTCACACATCTGTTAACAAATATGTGAGAGTAGCTGCTGCACTTTGACTGATTGTGTGATTATTTTAAAAGATGTTCTTTTTTTTTCCATTCTCAGAAATAGACTTCATCATGGATGGTGTTGGTGCTTGTTTTAGCCAGCCCCTGAAAGAATGTGACCTGACAGGCAAAGGAAGGAGAGGCGGGGCCCAATCTTAATGTACCTCACTCAATATGTGCTGCAGGAAGACTTAGACATTCTGATCGTGCCTGCTGTTGTGCCCCCAGTTTATCATCTTATAGTGCAGTGTTGCTGTCAACTGTGGTTGGTGCTATTGGAGCTCCAAATTTACCACCTTATAGTGCAGTGCTGTGGTCGGTAGGGAGAACATGAGTGGATTGCTTCAAAGAGGCAGAGGTGTGTGTGATGCAATCCGACATGTTGTTCATTCAGAAAGAATATAAGGAATGCAGGAGTCCTTTTTGAAAGTAATAGGACTGCAGGGCTCCACCCACTGCAGCCCTAATAAGAAACAGCAAAGGTGCCCAGTAGATTTATTTGCAAGCCCAGTGAGGAACACTGACCATGTTTGTAACCCCAGTGCTTCAACCCAACACAAGCTATTCGTCAGGTGGCATGATCTGTTTCTACAGTACACATGCCTACTGAAAGGTTACACAGCAGCCAGCTGAGGAGGAAAAAGAGGACTGTACTGGTCACTGCATCTAGCTGGGAGGAGCACTGGCTACCAGGGGGATGGAGTTGTGGGGAGGTGGAATGTCAGCGGGCAAGTTGGGTGGGATGCTGGTGGGGGGCACTCAACCACCAGGATGTGCTATCTGTATATGTAATGGATGGGGAGAACCACTGGACCACCAAGGAATCTTTCACAGTGAATGATCAGGCAATTGGTAGGGGGATATACAGGATCACTGGGGAATCTACAGTGAATGAATGGGTGACTGGGGGGCTGGGGAACCACTGGACCAAGAGGGACTCTTTTATGATGAATGAACAGGTGGTTAGGGGTGGGAGGACATACTGGACCACCAGAGAATGTTTAGAAGAGCTCAGATGAGTGATCGGGGGTGGAGTAGTACCACTGGACCAACTGGGAATAATTTATAATGTATAAACAGGCAATTAGGGGAGGGGACACACTGGACCACCAGGGAATTTCAGTCAGGACTTGGATGGGAGAATGGGGGCAGGTGTGAGCAGTACAACTGTCCTGCCTTTGCTGTGGTGTGGGCAAGGACTTAGTACCACATTAGGAGGTGATTTTCAGTGGTGATAATCAGTGCTACGTGGGGGTCTGTTTACTCCTGCCACAAACCTTTGAATATCCTGCTGTGCCAGTATGCATGAGGTGACCCCTTATTTGCACAGGCACAGTAGTATTTTTGCACCTGGCACTGCCAAGTAGGAGGGAGGAGGTGATCCCACTGCACAAGACTCTGGTTAGGCCTCACCTAGAGTACTGTGTGCAGTTCTGGAGGCCGTACCTCTGAAAGAACATTGACAGGATGGAAATAGTGCAGAGGAGGGCAACTAAGATGGTGCTGGGTCTGCATGACAAGGCATATGGGGATAGACTTAGGAACCTCAATACGTACATATTGAAACAGAGATGGTGGTGGGAGGACATGATTGAGACTTTCAAATATCTCAAGGGCTTAAATAAGGTGGAAGGGGACAGCCTCTTCCAGTATAAAAAGTACAATAGAGCTAGAGGGCACGACATGAAACTGGAGGAGGGGGTCGCATAAGAGGTAACATGACAAAGTTATTTTTTTACAGAGAGGTTGGTGGATGCATGGAACCTCCAGCCTCAGGAGGCAGTGGGAGCACATACAGTGTAGGGATTCAAGAAGGCATGGGATAGGCACAAGGGAATCATACATTTGAGGGGGGGAACAGCTAAGGCAGCTGAACTAGTAGAGGCAGCAGGAGCAAATTGGTAAAATGGACAGACTGGATGGGCCTTGTGGTCCTTTTCTGCCATCAACTTCTATGTTTCTATGTATCTTCTTGCATTTAGGTGTGCTCCCAAGGCCTCTGAATATGTCCTTGATGGGAGTGTTCTCGCAAACTGGGTTAGTGCCTGTGCTATAAGTACTAAAGAGGTTAACACAGGTGGTAATATTTGACTATCAGGTCCTTAGCCTTTCCTTAAACTATAATTCACTCTCCCCAAGTTTTCAAGATATCAGTTCTCTCAAACCCATTCACTACTGTTGCTGCTATTGATTTTATTGTTTTTCTCTGTACCAGTAGCATGGATTCCATTTCCATGAACAAGCTCCACATTTTAGCCCACTGGTACCAGCGAATTATCCTGAGAGCACTGATACACCATCAGTTAATGGAGGAATATGACGCAGGTGGTGGAACTGTCATACATTTTATAAGAGGTGGTGTAAATGAGTTCCTGTGGGCTCCTGCCCAATATAGCCCTGGATTTTCCAAATTTGGGGGAGCTTTTCCAGACTCATACAAGATGTTTGATAAAACAGATAGTATCTGTGACATGACCTGGGGGGTGGACTGGAAATAAGGTATACTTGGGACATGCTTACTAACTTGAGGTTTGGGGAGATAAATTCTTAGGGAACAGAAATGTGCATACAAATGGAATGGGCATAAGGAGGTGGATTATCTAGAATTGTGGATGTGTTAATGTTTATAGTGCTGTGTACAAATCTTTGTTTCATGCAGCTGAGTCATAACAACACATTTCATTGAAGATTTTATGTAAAATATGGTGTTGCTTCAAGGTGCACTCTTATCCTGGTTCATAAGCCACAGACAGGAGCCAAGCTACATGCAAGATCTCCTGCACCCTTACTGCCCCCTCTAACCACTCTACTCAACCTAGGAGGGATTGCTGGAGATTGTCAGGGTTTGTTTAAAAACTTCTGGACAGCTGGCATTTTCATTTGTAGCTCCAACTCTGTGGAATTTTCTGCCTCATCGGATATGAGAGTGCCTGACAGTAGAAAGCTTTAAAACTGCTTTAAAAACTTATTTATCTGGACTCGCCTTTAGAGATGTTCCTTAATTTATATCAGATCTTTGTAGTTGTGTTTTATTTATATTGATGGATGTCTGATTTTAGAATTTTATTGTTTCAATTGTTATTTTGTGGATTGCACAGTGCTATGAAACTACATGAATAGCACTTGATAAATAAAGGTATTATTATTATTATTACTATAAGAGCTAGAAAAAACTGGTTTATACTGACAGAAAGCTGTGACTCTCAGCATATATAGGTACCATGTATTTCTAGCACTTAAAGATCAGGAGCAACTTGTCTTAGAAATGACACTATTTTCTATATAAAAACAATAATCTGGGTTAAAAATAACTTTTATTGCCAATTTGAACATAGTCTAAAAGTTTGTATTATTGAATTCTCAAATCAAATAAGTCTCCATGTGCACAGGCATTGGATACAAGACTTGGGAGGAAGATTGACAGCCTTTCCTGGCTCAGGCTTATCAACCACAAGAGAGGGGCTGTAGGGGGGATTTCCTCTTGGCAGCCAATGAACTAACATGTCATGCTGTGGTGTTTCAAATTAATGGAAGGTGCGGCTGTAAAAAAGAGGAGAGCATAATATTGCTTGGGCATATATGGATGGTAAGGCATGAGAGTGGTAGACCAGCTGGCACTGTGAAGAGGTCCCAGGAAAACAGAAGAAACACTCACTGAAGCAAGAGCAGTGGCCAGCAGGTGACTGACAGTTGGGTCACAATCGAACGACCAGGTGCTGTTGCATTCCTGGAGGTACATTAGGTGGGGCAGATGTAAGTAACCAGAAAGTAATATGAGTGAGTTGAAGAATGTGAGTGTTAGGGGTGGGGGTGCCTGCATGTCCACTTTGGTGTAGTGCTATAGGGAGACAGAATGCCTTGCATAAGGAGTGTTGGAGGAGAAAAGATTGGGCCTTAATTTATGAGTGTGGGGAGGGCATACGATGCATTGGAGGACTTAGGAGCATAGGTCAGGGGGCTCCAGAAGTGTTGGGGTCAAGAAGTGTGGTGGGGGCATAGGGAGTGTGGTGAGGGCACAGGGAGAGGGGGGGCTCAGGGAGGGTGGGGGACAAAGGGAGTGTGGATGGTGGCTCAGGGAGTGTGAAGGGGGACTCAGAGAGTGTGAAGGGAGACTCAGGGAGTGTAGAGGGAGCTCAATTACATGGATGTGGCTTGGGGAGCATGGAAGGAGCTCAAATTTGGGGCTCAGAATGTGGGATCATATGGTGCTTGGGGTAACCTGGGGGCTCAGGTTTCAGAGGGGTTCAGGGAGTGTTGTGACCCAGGGCAATGGGAACCCAGAGCAGAAAGTGGGGATCCATGCTCAGGTTGAGGGAGGCGGCCTTGCTTTGGGAAGGGGAGCCTTGCTCTAGGAGTTGGAGCCAGGTTTGAGAGTGAGTGGACCTAGCTCAAGGAGAACTGGTGGCATTGCCCAGTACTGGTGGTGAGGGGGGCCTTGCTCAAGGAGTGCTTTGGAAATTGTTCAGTGCTAGGGTGGAAAAGGGGTCTTACACAAAAAGTGCAAGTCCTGTTGTGGTGGGAGGGAAACACAGCTCCTATACTGGGGTGTGGAAGTACAGTAGGGGTGTGTGGGTAATGAAAAGTATTTTATGAATACCAAGAAAAATGCACTATTCATTATTCAGATACAAATAATGAAAAGTGGCACTATTTGTGCCTATTCATATTCAGGAAATACTACACTAACAAAACAAAAAGGCAGCCCAATCATCTAAACTACATCCCCCCAACCCCCACACTCTACAGCAAAGCTCAGTCCCACCCTCCTGCACCCAGCACCCACAACTTAGGGTTTACATATGGTAGTGTAGTTGTAAAATTTTATTTATACAGTGATAACACCATTAGGGCTATATATGCCCTCTTCTCAAGGTACACCTGTTTGTAAATTACAATAAATAAGTACACAAGTGTAACAAACATTACAAATCACTTCACAGACATTGTAGATTACATATAACAAACATACTTTCAACAGTGTCAATTGTTAGTCATTATCTAAAACTATCCATTACATGCAGAACAATATTTTTATTTTCTTCTGTGTAGCTGTCTAAAACATATTTGGATTCATATCTAGGTCCCTAAGGTATAGAGGAAGTTGATTCCAGCAAATGGCTGCTTTATATTGAAATGTCACAGTAGTAAATTTATTTTTGCTTTTTGGTAATACTAATTCTCTGGCACCTTTTTTCCTCAAGTTGAGACCACGTTTGGGTTTTTCCACCCTCCCTATTAAATCATACAATATATTATTCTTTAAAATCCCCCATACTTGTGTTGCCCAGATCTGTTTACTTCTTGCATCTAGCGGACTCCAACCAAGAAGACTATACACGGTAGCAGCCATGAAGAGCACCATTGTATGGGTGCAGGGACTGTGGGTGATACAGGAAGAGTGGACGCCCAAAGAGTGACCACCAAAGAAGGAATACCGACAGCAAAACAGTGACTATAGCAGCAACCCTGGAAGGGTGCTTCCCATGCAGCTACAGTCTAGACAGCGAACACCACCCAGCTGTGCTCACAGAAGGAGTTCTCACCAACATCCCACCCTGATATGGCACCCATTGCAATGGCACCCACAGGAAGGCAGACACAGGAACAGTTGTCACTGTGGTAGGCCCAGCCCCCGGCCTGGGCTTCCATTGCTCAGTACCCCCCTGCCACTCCTATGGCCGGTTTGCTGTGCACCACACACAACAACCCAGCTACACCAGTGTGCAGTGCACTGACTATGTTGCCTCTCTGCCCTGTGCCAATTGGAGGGAATGTACCAGTGGACCATGTTGTGTGGCAGTGCCGGGCACAGTGGGTGCATTGCCCTCTAGGGTGTGCTGCATGCCCGTGGCCTATGGCCACTGGCTCATCACATGCCGCCCCAGTGGCATGCGCCATGCTCACATCGAGCTTCCTCCGTTGCCATTGTTCTGTCGCCTAGTTCTGATTCTGCCCTGCTGTGGTCACCATGTTCATGTCACCTTTGTGTCATTAGCCTGCTGCCATCGCTCACACCGCCAGTCACCCTACTCCCCCATCACCCTTGTGGCACTTGCTGTGGTGCATTTGCCATTTTGGGACTCATGCTGGAAGGGTCGCTGTAATCACATAAAACCCTATACATAATGCAATGGTGAGTACTAAACTCACATTTCAATATGTATCTTGCCAATCTATTTAAGACTATATCTAACTTCATCAGATGTTGTTTGTTTGCATGACAATAGATGTGAATTCCGTGGATCATAACAGGCAATATTAACTGCTTTACCATAGTTAAATGTACTTCCTTAGTTGTACAGTGAGATATCTGTCTTGCTGCCCTTAGTCTAATAATAACTTTTTTTTTTTTACCAATTATTTAATGTGATGTTCAAATGTTAAGTGTTGATCAATTAGACACGCCAAATATTTATAGACCTCAGTTTGAGTTAGAATTTTCCCTTCTTTAATTTTATCTTCATATTTAAAGTTCAGTTTGTTATTGGTTTGCTTTTGGGGAAAAAAGCATTGTTTGCGTTTTTTTTGTTATTTATTACCAAACATAATGCAGAAAAATATTCTTGCATAGATATAAAATCCTTATGTAATCTATCTTCCTCTTCCTCAGGATGGCTACCTTCAGCAATCAGAACAGTATTGTCTGCATATAATAGAATGGAAAATGTTTTTATGTGGGAAGGCAGACTGTTTATGTATGTAATAAATAATAAAGGACCTAATATTTATCCTTGAGGTACTCCTCATGTAATGTGCAAAGGTTCTTAACTAATTCCATTTATTGGAGGGCCCCTCCTGTAGTTCAGTGGGTGGGGATACCTCCTTCATAAACACCAACACACCCAGCCTCCTTCGCTTATGTTCAAGTTGATGCTGGGCCGTGCATATGGTTCTTTCCTCACTGCCTTCTGCTGTTTGTGCTTACCTTACTTGTGCTGCTCCTCTGTCTCTGAGGCTCCACCACTCGCCTCCCCCGCTCCTCGCATCTCTTTCCTCTCGCCAGTTCGCCGGTGCTCCCGCTCTCCATTTTTTTTTCACCGGTGCCCCCCCCTTGCCTCTTCTCTCCTCTGTGCTGCACCTTGTTTTGGGATTTTCTTTCTTTTTGGGGGGTCTTATACCAGCATTCTTGCCTCTGCTACTTCAGGTGTTGAGTCCACCCAACACTTTCCTTCATTTCCTCCATAAGCCCATCCTGTCCTCAGCAACAGTCCTTGCTGCGTCTGACAGTCAGGTTCCAGAACATGTTGGTCCTGGCTACAGTGCCTATTACTTGTCTACAGCATTATTACTACCTTCTACAATGACCTATTGGAGCGTGAACCTCAGGATACTATATTTTATTCTGGCATCACAAATGCAGCAGTTACTGGATCCTAACCCATTGCATTAGTAACAGTCGCATCACTGGATACTAGCATTCCTGCTTTTTATTCACAGTGAGCTGCATTGAACAGATGCTTCTTCACATTGGAGACAGCTCCCCAGCACAATTCTTTGCCTGAAATTCAGTCCTGGAAGCTTTCTTACTTTCTTAATTAGGCTGTCAGAACCTAAGTGGAGTTCTGTTCAGCCCTAGCTGTTAGATGTCTACCTGGGGCAGTTTACAGCTCCTACTCTTCTGTTATTAGTCCTGCCTCACTGACTTACCTACCTTCATAACACACTGTATATGATCTATGCCTCATTCTTGCTATGGCTTTGCCAGCTCCACCTGAGGGACCTGCTCCAGTCCATCCAATCCATAGGAAATGTACTGCCAAAACCAATCATTCCTTGAAAGATTGGACCATCTCTTGTCTGAAGGCTGACTTAAAGAAGCTGGGTGTTCCTTTCCATGCAAATGCAAAGAAACAGGAATGGTATGATTTACTACTTGAGCAGCAGAATCGTGGTTCCCCTAAACCACCAGTTTCTCCTGCAAGTCCAGATGCAGAAGTCTTTGTTGAATTAAAGGATATTCTTTCTCAACTTGCCACATCCATGGTGGATATTTCCAATCGGCTTGATGTACTTGAAAAACAACAAACGCCTCTTTCTGTGCTACCGCCACAGTTTCTGTATGCCCCAGATGTTCCTACTCCTATTCCAGTTCCTGCTCTGGAACCTCTTCCTCTTACATCCATTCCTGATGCTCCCTCCACGCCAGGTACACTGGTTCCTTGGCTCCTTCATGCCAGCAGTGTCTCCCATTCATCTAGTACCTAGTCATCTGCTCAAGGATATAATTGATGGGAAAGATATCAATCTCATTTCACTGCTCATTTCCTCCCATGATACCATAGAGAACAGGGTCATATCTTGCGGCAACTTCTCTGTTGTTCTTTGTTCCAAGGATCCCAGACTTTCCAAGAAATTAACTATTCCTGAGTTTGTTTTGGCTTTCAGCCTCTACAGAGATATCTTTTGTTCCACCTTTACAGCTCACAGAGAAGAACTGGATGCCTCCCTCTATCTGGTAGTGGAACTTGGCATCCACTACGGCGATACTCATTTCTTCAATTACCGCAAGTCCTTTTCCACTAAGGCTGCTGCTGCCCTGTCTCACTTCAATGTACATCTGCACTTGGGCTCCCTTGACAACGAGCTGTTTTGCTGCCACTTTGCCAGACAACAAGCACTGACCTGTCATATTTGCAGCTCATTTTCCCATGCAGCTACCTTTTGTCCTTCATCAGTACCTGATGCCTTCACATCACGGCCTACTGCTTCTCCTGGCCAGACTATTACCTGAATAATTTGCAATCCTAATGCTCTAATCTACAAACTGCCTTATCCCAATCAGATGTGGTCAAGTCACTTCTGCAGAAAGAACTGGACAAAGGCTACCTAATCTGATCATTTCACCATCCACCATTTCCCATATTTCGTGTCAGCCCCATTGTTGTGGCTTCTCATACATTTTCAGGAAAAAAGATATTCATAATCAACTTGTAAGCTCCACATGCTACTTACATTTCCAGTATCAACTCTCTCATTCCATCTCAAGATTTTTCCTTGGCTTATGCTCAAATAGACAATGCTATAGTTACCATTAAACAACTAGGCAAAGGTGCGTGGCTTTCCAAGGCCGACATTTCAGACGCCTTTAAATTGCTGCCTATCCACCCATCACTTTGGCACCTCTATGATATCAAGAGGGATGATTTGTATTACTTTGCTGTGTGGGTTACTTTCAGATACAAAAGCAGTCAGAAATTATTTGATATCTTCTCTACTACATTATGTTGGCTATTATTGAATCATTGCCACATGACTTCTGTCATCCACTCACTTGATGATTTCCTTCTCATCAAACTTCCCTCAGCACCTCCAGTGGCAGCACTGACTTCATTGCACCATTTGTTCCATCAATTGGCAGCACCTATTTCAGAAGAGGAGATGACTGGTCCCATCACTGAACTGGAATTTCTAGGCATTACTCTCGATTCAGTACACATGGAAGCCAGGCTTCCTTCTGATAAACTGCTGCGAATTAAGGTCCTAGTACCGTCTTTTTCAAATTGCTCATCCTATACCAAACATGAACTCTTGTCTGTGCTGGGTCACCTTAATTTTGCTACTCACATTATCCCACAAGGCCGTGCCTTCATATCCTACTTCCTTGACTTGCTTTCTTCTGTTTCGGCCTTACATCATCATATATCCCTCACTGCTGCTGCTAAATCCTACCTTGCCATGTGGTATCTTTTTCTGGATCAAAGGAATGGTTGCTCCATGTTCTACAAGGATATCTCCCATAGAAAAGTCTCCCCACATGTACATGGATGCTTCTCCTGCTCAGGGATTCACTGTCATCTTCCAAACAGCCTGTATTGCTGCGCCATGGCCCTATGAATTTCTTCAGTTACCTGCAGCCATGACTTCTTCTCCATTATTTGAAATTTAACCAATAGCTGCAGCAGCCTTTATTTGGGGACACCTCTGGCCTTTAACTACTGTATCATTGTACATAGATAATCAAGCAACTGCCGATGTTATTAATAAAGGCAGAGCATCTGCTCCTGCAATTATGCTATTCTTTTGGAGACTGACATGGATTTCTCTTATACATTTTTGTATACACTGTTTTCATATTCCAGGACATCTCAATGCAGCTGATGATTTTCTTTCCCATTTTCACTTTCAGAACTTCCACTTCCTGCTACCTACAGCGGACCTTCTAGCAACTCCAGTTCCTCAGTTCTGGGACCTAACCAAGCCATAACTGGTTACCTCAAGACAGCTCAAGCTCTTATGTGGTCCGCTCTGTCTACAGCATGAAATCAGCCTATACTATAGGTTAGAGAAAATGTATCTCATTCTGTTCCATGTTGTCTTCTCCTGCCTTACCAGTGTCTCTGCCTACCATTCTTGCCTTTATTACTGTCATACAACCTGTAAGCTATTACATTTGACCATCCGTCAATACCTAGCAGGCATTCAGTTTCACTTTTGCCAGCAAGATCCAGCTTCCATCCCCTTCATGTCTCACCCAGCAGTCAAATTACTGCTCACAGGTCTCTACAAGCTTTCAATTAAGTGACCACCTTCTCGTCTACCTATCGACGACACCATATTCAAAAAACTGATCAGCTTACTGAAATCTGATCATCTGACCTCTTTTTCCATTGTACTGTCTGCAGCTATTTGTCTTGCATTTTATGGATTTCTATGCCCAGGAGAGTTCACTGTTTCAGCGTCTTCTATGACTTACTTCCTCAAAGTTAAACATCTTACCAAACTTTCAGACCATTACATCCTTCATTTTGCTGCATCTAAAACTGACAGATTTATGAAAGGCATGGACATGCCTTATTTTCCTACAGCCAATGCTTGGTTCCCGATCCACATTCTAAACCAGCTACTTCTTCTCCATTGCCAGTCATCACCAGATTTTCCTCTACTACCATTATTCAACAAATTACCTCTAACTACCAAATAATTTGTGGACTCGGTTTGATTGCTTTTACAACATCTAGCATATAATCCTCTTGCTTATTCTGGTCACTCATTTTGAGTAGGAGACACTACATCTGCTTCAAAGAAGTAAGTTCCAGCTCATACTATAAATCATCTCGGAAGATGGACATCATCTTACTTCGAGACCTACATTCCTAATCCCAAAGTGGAGTTATGTTCCACGTTTCTTTCCATTGCCTCTTAGTATGCCCAGAAGGAGGGTAACTTGGTAGCCATGATTCCTCAGAGGTTTCCTCCGTTAAAGGGGGTTTTTCCTCTCCTGAGTGCTGCCAAGTATACTCTCTGTGAGTTGGACGAGGTGGATACTGTTCTATTTTTGGGTCTTTCAGCTATCAGCTCATAAAAAGATGGGAATGAGTAAGGCCAAAACATATGTTACATCAAGCACAAGTGGCATCAAGCATGATTCATAACCATTTATATCCCTGCGCAGTGAATTGAAGGGCCACACCCATGGTTCAGTGGGTGGAGATACCTCCTTCATAAACACCAACACGCCCTGCTTCCTTCACTTAGTGTTCAAGTTTTCCTCCACCCTCCCCTCCTCCTTCTCCGGCACTCTTCCCATCCTCAGGACCTTTTGGCTAACAGCTCATAAAAATATGGAAACTAGTAAACATATGTTACATCAAGCACAAGTGGCATCAAGCATGATTCATAAGCATTTATTTCCCCGCACAGTGAATACTAACTACCTGAGTTCTATTAGCTAAGTAAGAGTGAAACCACTGACATGGTTAATTTGCCACCCCCATATTTTTTAAGGTATCCAGCAAGGTTCTATGATTTACAAGAGCAAAAGCTTTTGACAGGTCCATGTACACTGCACCCACAGACCTTGCATCCCCCCAGAGGGGTAGTAACCAGATTTAAAAGGTCTATGAGTGTGCTAGCCATGTACCAGCCTCCTCTAAAGCCAGACTGAAACTGATAGTTTCCCATACCTTTCCAGGTAGACTATTAGTTATCTGTGAACAACTATCTCCAATATCTTGGCGATGGAAGGCAGTAGAGCAATGGAATAATTTTTGCTAATTTCCAACACTGGGGAAAAATGATTCGCTGTTTATTCATGCCAGTGTTGCTCCTGTGGTTCAAACTGACCCCATTAAATAAGATGTAGTGGGTCAGAAGAAGTGTCTGTAATATGACTTTAATAGGCGTGGTACCACTTCTACCTCTGCATGAGTCACTTTATGAGCTGACTCCCAGAATGATGCTGCCAATGTCTGAAGAATTTGGAGTCTCTGTGCAAGTCAGGATCATTTGTCAAGAGAGGGCAGCTCAGGCAGAGAGAGGGATTGGCAAAGAATTTCATACCATGTGGTGTGTGCTGAGAGAGACATTCACCATGTGGTACAGATCTTAGGATAAGACCATGTATTTTCTTAGTACAGATGTAGTACAGTTAGGAGTCTCAGTCTGGTTGCAGCTCACAGTGCAATCTCCACACAATTAGTAGCAATCGGTCCAGCATCATCTGCAAAGCTTAGTCCTCGGTCAGACAAGGAAATTAACAGCATATAATGTATATTAGTAGAAAGTTCTACAAAATAAAATAAAATGGGCTAAAAAAGAACATCTGTCACAGAGGCTGAACTGTGGGAAGGGCACCTCTTAGCTACCAACCAGAACAGTCACTAGGGGTGTGCAAGTAACGAATATTTAAGCTTTAAGCTGGCACTAAAAACATTTCTGTGGAACAAGGCTTTTCCTGATTTGTTATGATTCTGATATTGTGTTTTAATGAATTGTTTTTAAAATCTTGTGAAGCACTTGATAATTTGAAAGGTGCTCAATAAATAAAGGTATTATTATTATTATTTCCCAAATATCACAAATAATGCAGTATTCATTACTCAGATCCCAAATAACGAGTAGTGGCACTATTTGTGCCCATTTATTTGGGAAGTACTTTTTTTAAAACAAGTTAAAGAACCAGTCCCCCACCTTCCTCCCCAGCCCAGGTCCTTTCATATATACAAGCCTCCAGTCCCTCCACCTTTAGTTTGAACCCCAATCCCACCCTCCTTCACTCCAGTACACATAATTGAATTTAAAAAAACTCCAGTGAGCGGCAACTGGCACAACTCACCCAACCCCTTGGCCTGCTGCTGTCTTTCAGCACTTGATACTCTAGTACAAATATTTCTAACTAACCCTATGCTGGCAGCAGCACCCTCCCCCCCCCACCACCCATATCATGAAACACAACCGGATAAAAGAAGCTGGAAGGTGACTGACACAGCCACCCCCTCCTTCATGGCCGGCCACTCTCAAGTGAATGAAAGCACTCCCTCGCTTGTCCCCATCAGAAAACAACTTATTACTTAGCTGTTTTACTATGGCAGCATGCATTGGAGCACTTTCATTTACTTGATGGCAGCTGGCGGTAAGAGGAGAGAGGGCTGTGTCAGTTGTCTTCTAGCTTCTTTTATCCAGTCATGTTTAATGACCTGGGTGCTTGGGGTGAGGAGTGGGGGAGGAGGGTGCTGCTGCCAGTGTGGATGGTGTGGGGACATACTTGTTTTAAGGCAACAAGTGCTGAAAGACAGCAGCTGGCCTAGGAAGCTGGCGGTTGTGCTGGTCGTCCCTCATTGGAGTTTTTTTTTAATCAAATTTGTGCGAGCTGGAGAGAAGAAGAGTGGGGATCTGTTTCTTTATCTTTGTTTTAAAAAATGAATAATGAATGTGAATACTGAATACCCAAATATTTGGGGGTCCGAACAGAATATTTGGATGAATATACAGGATAAGGCATTTGCACACTCATAATAGTCTCCTCATGGCAGCCTGCAGCAGGCAGGATTGGAGGCCTAGGTTAAGGAGTAACCAATACAGTAAAGCAAAGAGGGTTGTAAAGTTCAATGAGACAATTGAAAGTGACAAAGCTTTTTGATCTTGCTGTGCTCTTGAATCCATTCATCTGCCAGGCAGGAAAAAGAGAGAAAACACAATCATTGCAGGTGAGAGGATCAAAAAAATACGGGTAGCAGGATAATAGAAAATAAAAACACTTATTAAAGTTGGAAACAGAACTGTGGTAATCAAGTGATTAACTGTCGGGTGTCTTACATTAACACATTGCAACAGAAACTATTCCGATTCAGTGCAGGGGAGAGAATAAACAACAAAAAAGAAATACAAGGAGCAGGATAATTCAAATATTAAAACAGACTGTAAGGCTGGGCATACCTCTCAACCTTTCAGAGCTCAAATGTGTGACAGTACATGTGACAAATGGGCAAAATATGTGACACATCCTCAACAAGCATTTGTCAATGCTGAATGTTGGCTTGCTGGCACTGGCATTGGTAGTGCAGGAGTTAAAGAGATGCACAATAGGACTGGCAGTGAAGTAGTGAACTGACAGCGACCACAGCCCCACCATGCAGACAGTGACAGGCATTGGGGTGTGCCTTTGGGTCACTGGCCATAACGCTCATGCCATTTCACCTCACCCTACCCCGCAGAGACAGACAAGGGCCATAATGTTCCTTGGGGTCTTCAAGTCTTATTTTCACCCCATTCCATAAGGAAATATACTGACATGGGTGCAGTGTAGGAGAGTGGGGTGAAAGTTGGGGCTGAAGAGTCCAAGGCACATCTCAATGCCTGTCACTGGCTGCAGGGTGGGGGGGGGTGGAATGGTATCAGCATTACAGCCGATAATGCCCAGTCACACCCCTGATGCCTGTCAGTCTGTACAGAGTGGGGCATTATGGTTGGAAACCCTAATGCCCAGGGCATTTGTTGGTATTTTCACTCCAAATATTCAACATGGGTAGTTTGTGACCCCACCTCATGAACAGTGGCACTATGAGTTTATTTGCTGAAAGGTGATTTTGTACAGTGACTGTGCATTTTGGTGCCACAGGTGCGAAAACACATTTTGGGCTCGATGTGAAAAATGACAGCTGAACTGTTTATGAGGCGGTGTAAAAAAATGGCAATGTTGAAAATCTGGAGTGAAAATATGAAAAACTGGTGACATCATGAGCGTGCAAAGAAACTGCACAACACATGCCCATAACATAATTATTTGGGGGATTTGTTTAACCAAATTTTCAACTTATGCATTTTGGGAACTCCGGTCATGAACAGTGTCACTGTGATTTTGTTAATCTGCCCCAAATATTGATTTCCCACAGCGACTGCACCATTGCGTGAACACGTGCAACAACACATTTGGGTCAGGATGTGAAAAATGACAGCTGTACTGTTCATAAGGAGATATACAATATTGACAATGGTGAAAATCTGTAGTCAAAATATGAAAAATTGGTGACATCACGAGCGTGTATAGAAACTGCGCAATGCATGCCTGTAACACAATTTATTTGGGTATTTATTTTACAAAATTTTCAACATAGGCATTTTAGGACCTCCACTCATGAACAGTATCACTATGATTTTGTTACTGTGTCCTGAACACTGATTTGCACAGCGATCGTGTCATGAGCAAAATGTGTGACACATCATCAACAAGCATTTGTCAATGCCATAGTTTGGATCTGGGCCCGACTTCCCTGATGAAGGGTTGTCTTGATACCATTGGCCCTGTCCTAGTACAGATAGTCTGGTGCTCCTTGAATATGGGCAAGTTTCCTAGCTCCCTGAAGGAGGCGGTGGTGACACCCCTCCTGAAGAAAGCTTCCTTGGACCCTGGCTGCTTTACTAACTACAGACCAATCTCTAATCTTCCCTTTGCTGGGAAGATTATTGAGAAAGTAGTGGCTGCTCAATTGGAAAACCATTTAACCATCTATGACATCTAAGAACCATTCCAGTCTGGTTTTTGAAAGAGGCATAGTACCGAGACAGCGCTGGTTCAGGTGCTCAATGATCTCCTGATGGCTAGAGATCAGAAGAAGTGGTCCATTCTTGTTCTTCTTCATATTTCATCAGCTTTTAACACTCTGGACCATGGGATGCTTCTCGCTCACATGCAGTTTATCTGTGGCCTGTCGGGTACAGTCCTCAAATGGTTTAGATCTTTCCTCACTGACAGAATTCAGAGAATGGTGTCTCGGATAAATTCTTCCTGCCCAGTCTCTCTGTCATGTGGGGTTCCCCAGGGCTTGTTGTTGTCCCCCATGCTGTTCGCAGTGTATATGCTGCCCCTCGGAGACATTGTTAGTAGGTATGGGCTGAGGTTTCACTGCTATGCAGATGATACCCAGCTGTACCTATCTTTTGCACCCGACCAGGATAGAGCTCTCTCGGTCTTTAATAACTGCCTCACTGAAATCCAGTGCTGGATGAGTTCAAGCTGGCTAAAGCTGAACTCAGAGAAGGTGGAGGTAATGGTTGTGGACCTGGGTCATAGAGTAGAGGGGATGGGAGTAGGTCCTCTCTCAAGTTTATTTCTGGGAGGTGTCCAGCTCCCTACCTCTGAAAGGAGGCGGAACCTGGGGGTGATTTTTGACAATGAGCTGACACTTTGTTCTCAGGTGTTGGCAGTTGTCAAACTTTCCTTTTACCATCTTAGGAACATAGCCTGGATTAAGCACCTTGTTTCACCGGCAGATTTACCAACGTTGGTCCACGCCTTTGTGTCCTCATGCCTGGATCATTGTAACTTCCTTTATCTAGGGCTTCCTGTGGTTGATATCCGCCACTTGCAGCTGATGCAGAATGCCGCAGCCTGGCTATTAACAAGTACATCTCATGCCTGTCATATTTCGCCAGTGCTGCATGATCTGCACTGGCTGCCAATTCAGTGGCGGATCACCTTTAAAGTTGGTCTTTTGACTAACAAAGCCCTACACGGACAGGGTCCAGACTACTTGAAAGAGCTTTTGGTTCCCTACTGCCTTATGTGATCTCTCCGCTCAGTGGATGAGGGGTTGCTAGAGATTACAAGGGTTTCTTTAAAATCATCAGGTGCTCGTGCTTTTATGTATGCTGTTCTGACCCTTTGGAATTCTCTACCTCACCCGCTTCGTCAGTGTGCATCCGTGAAGGAATTTAAAAAAGCCCTAAAGACCTATCTATGGCCGAAGGTCTCTTTAAATTAATACTGTGATTTTAGGAGCTCAGATTATTATGTATTGGTTTTTATTTATAATGTTGTTAGATATTGTAAGGCGCCTTGATTTTAGAAAGGCGAGATATAAATAAAGCTTTATTATTATTATTATTATTATTATTGGGTGCCACATGTGTGAAAACACATTTTGGGCAGGATGTGAAAAATGACAGTTGTACTGTTCATAAGGAGGTGTGAAAAAAGGGCAATGTTGAAAATCTGGAGTGAAAATCTTAAAAATTGGCAAAGTTACGAGCATGCGTTGAAACCGCGCAATGCACGCTCGTACATTAACATGGTAATTTTTGGGAATTGTTTCACCAGAATTTCAAGATAGGGTTTTTGGGACGCCACCTCATGAACCATGGCATTGTCATTCTGTTAATTGATCCCAAAAGGTGATTTCATGCAGTGACCGTGAATGACCTTTTGGGACAGAGTATCAAGATGACAATGTATGTGTTCATGAGGAGAGGTCCCAAACACCCTATGTTGAAGATTTGGAGGCAAAATTCCAAATAATGGCTGAGATATCTACCTAAGTTGAAAAAAAAACACATTTATGCCATTATACAGCTTACCAGCATTTCTTCAGTTTGCGGTCGGCTTTGAAGAGTTAAGATGTGTTCCTGGTCCACCGAAGATCATCACGCTGGGCTACGGAGGTAAGTATGGGGTGAGGGGGGTGTGGGGAGGTGTGGTGCACAGAGGATTGATGCAGGTTGTGGAAGGAGTCCCATGGTGAGGGACCATTTTCTTTTTTCAGGTAATTAAAAAAAAAAAATTAACACCATGGACAGTTTTCTTTGTTTACAGGTGTATGAAAAACTGTTGTGCACACTGGGGTGGACTGTCTGTGTGCCCCATGACTTGGGAGGTGATGTTGGCCACACTGGAGTGGGCTCCCAGTGTGGCACAGAATGCGGGTGGGGCTGAAACATGCTGATGAAGGTTGGCTTTGATTGTAGGGAGGCACGCTGGGGTGGGCTCCCAGTGTGCCACACAGTCTTGGGGAGGGTTATTTAGCATACTGACAGGGGAAATGGGCACCCCTGAAGTTAGCTTTGTAGGCATTGTGTAGCAGGCAGCAGCCACTGCTGCCATGTTTATTGAAATACTTCACCAGGAAAGGCACGTCAGGAGGTGTGTTATTGTGCCACTGCATGATGAGCTTGTCTCTCATTGCAGCGGCACTTTCTTCATAAGTTTTGACCACTTTACATATTTCTTTTGTGAGTGCCTGCATGCTGGCTTATTGGGGAATGAAGGACACACCTACTAAAGCATGCCCTGCATTCACCTACAGTGATGCACCTCCAAAATCTGCTACTACCACAAGATGTTGGCTTGTGCACAGGTGCAAACAACATAAAAATGACATTGCAAGCTCAGAACACAGTCTAAATCTGTGCACTTGTGTTATTCATGTTTGCTCATAACAAAGTATCATAGATTATTATGAATTTCTGTATTGAAGTTTCAGTGAGCAGTGTGGAATATTACCTGTGCCATGTGAGACAGAGGTTCCTGAGAGGTAAAATGACTGATGTACCTCGTAATGTGTGACAGTTGAGAGATATGGGCTGGGGACAGAACTGATCTCACTCTTTCAATAACACTTGGCAGCAGTCTGAGTAAAGTTAGTGAAACTTAAAGGAAATCCGATTCTAAGGTTAGAGAGATAGAAATTAGGGAAGAGAATTAAAGGCAGAGTTTGGTGTGACTTCTTCAGCAAATACCCTGGCGTCTACTTCCACCAGCTTATTTGGCTGTAAAAGTATATGCTGAGAGCAGATTCAGTGGAGTATATGAGAAAGTACAGAGACATAGGAATGGATAACTGATAAGGACACAGAGAGCTGAGGGCATCTGAACACTTGGCAGAAGTCACTTGGCAGCAAGCAGGAAAGTAGAGTGAAAGGGGAGCAGATAGTGAGGGGCAATCTTAAGTGCAAATTTTGAGGGCAAGGGAAAAGCAGAAAAGAAAACTCAGGGGCAGGATTAGAGTGAGAGGCAGAGCCGTGTGTGTGGGAGGGGGGCACATCTTCACCTAACACTCTGACTTGGTCACCTGGTGAGTTTTAGTTTTTATTGGCAGCAGGCAGTAAATGAAAAGGAAATATTCAGTGGGCCTGAGAGTGAGAGGCAGAGCTATGGGTGGGCACCTCTTCACCTAACACTTTGACTCAGTCACCTAGTGAACTTCAGTTGTTATTGACAGCAGGCAGTAAATTAACAGAAAATATTGGGCCCTATGCACTAGTGGGTGGAGTGGCTACACTTTGCATATCTGCATGTGTAGCCACTCTGCACTCATTGCACCCCCCCAGTGCAGGATGCACAAAGAGGATCACACAGACCTAATGCCCCTGATCCCTCATGGCCGCGGACCATACCACACAGGGAGCAGGCTAGGTGTGTGCAAGCACTATGCACCATGCACAATGGCACATAGTTCTGGCATTGGGGGTGCCAAGCAGGGTGCAGGGTATGACAGGGAGAACCCTGCAATAAGCCCTCTATGCATGCCGCGCACACATCTTGTCACAGCCTGGATAGAGCAGATAGCCCACACTGCCACTGGGACCACTACAGTCAGACCACCACATGGCCACCAGGCACCACCCAGCACACATTGGTGTATGGCCCCTACCGGGCACCTCCCCACCACCAAACTGACACACAGTGGCACTGGCCCATGGATGCTGCCCCCCGAACAGCACCATTGGCCAACCCGCACCTCTGGTCCCCCCGGGCATGTGGTAGGGTACAGTGCCCCCCGGTCACTGCCAACAGATCCCCCAACCTGTCACTAAACCCACTCTGTGGCAGTATTGTGGGAGGGCTGGCAGCTTTGTCCTCCTCTCACTGTCACGGCTGCCAGCCATTGGTCTTCCATGTGGTGCGCTGCCAATGTGTGCCCCACTGCATAGGGGATCCACTCTGTGGCCTGGTCTGGACATTGGATTGGAAGCCTGGCTGGGTCTGTGACCCTACCCCAGCCACCCTGCAGTGTCCTGTGAGCAGAGGGGCTGGGCCATCGACAGGTGGCGGCCAGTAGTGAATACCGGCTGGTGCGTACCTGTTCACAGGTGTGGAACTCCACGGATAGGTAACTCACCTCCGGCATGTATTACCCACACATTTGTGCATAGGGCCCATTGTGAGGGCTACAGAGTTAGAGGCAGAGGTGTGGGTGGGTAGACACTTTTTCACCTAACACTTTGACTCGATCGCCTAGTTAGCTTCAGTTGTTATTGGCAGCAGGCATTAAAATTATTGTGAAATTATTATACTGTGAAATTATTATAAAAGGCATCAGAGTAATAGGCAGAAGTGTGGATAGGCACTCTCCTCCCCCAAAATAGTGAGTTTCAATTGTTAGTGCCAGTAGGCAGTACATTAATTGAAAATATTATCAGGGCGTTGGAGTGAGAAGCAGAGCTGTGGGGGGCACCTCTCCACGTAACACTCTAATTCGACCACCTAGTGAGCTATGATCTGTTATTGGCAGCTAGCAGTAAAATAAACTATTGCAGGGCCTGGGAGTAAGATGGATAACTGTGAATAGGTGCCTCTTCATTAACACTCTGACATGGTCTCCTGAGGAAATTCAGCTGTTATTGACAATAGGAAATCGAAAGAAAATATTGTGAGGGCCTGTGAGATAGAAATAAAGGGCCAGATTTTTAAATAGCCCTGAATGCTGCAAGCCTGGGTGTGTCAGACATATAGCACATGGGACTTGCGACATTCCACTGGTCGGTGACTGGGATTTTCAATCCCATGTGCCAATTGCTACAAGTGAGACCAACCTTTTCCTGTCTAGCTTGCAGCAATCCCAGAGCATGTGCCAAATATTTGGCACTAGTTGTCATACATCAAGTAAACCTTTGCACCTGTGCCCAACCTAATAAAATTGGGCACAGGTGCAGCAAAAGTGTTTGGTGCAGCTGTCTCCATAAAAACAGCATGGCAAATGACTTGATGTAAGCCCTGCATCACCCTTTGAAAATTGGGGCACACATTTTTATCTTGAGGGGAAAATAAATCTGTAGTTTAACAGATTGGTGATGGTGGAGCTATGGATCTCTTCTCCAGGCAACCGTTCTGGTAATCATCATCCTTCGATTGATTTTCTAGTATCAAAAGACAAAAGAAATATATTTTTAAGGGTAGTTAAACTTTATTGAGCTACTTCAGCTGCTGGCTACTAGCTACTCTAGCACACAAGTATCTCTTTGGTAGTGTGTGAAGAAGTTAATTACCAATTCAGAGTATCAGAAAGTTACCACTGAATTTTCTGATATTGTTGCTAACAGCTCATTCGTATCATAGGTAAAAGTGATTTAATAAATCTGTGTCTGTTTCTTTTTTGATACAGCCACATGAAAATAAAAAGTTACTAAAGCACTTGGATCCTTACACTGACACTGACACCGACTGCAAGTGAGCTCACAAGACCTGTCCCTGTAGTGTATGTGTGTCTCAAATACAGAGTTACTTTTAAAAGACTTTCAACATTGTTTTTTTTAGTTGTTTAACCAGGAGTATCACACTAAGTCGAAAGCTTTTCTACAGGAGCAACCTGGGAGCACAAGGAAGTTAAGTGACTTGCTTAGGATTACACAGTATGCAAGTGGAAGCTGTGATATTCAAACCCAGGTCTGGTCTGCTGGATGTCACCAGATTTGTAGCTCAGAGCCTTAAACCACTGCTCTATACTGCCTCCCTTTATTCTTTTAGTTACAGCCTTGACGATGCACAGTAACAATTAGAAGACTATTATTGTAGCTCTTGAGATTTTACGAAGTTTTGCATTGTTACTTAAAATACAGTACAGAGTTGTATAAATTCTTATTCAATGGGACTACACAACCAGAGCAGTGTGATGCTTGTGCAACTGTAAAAACTGTTTGGCCATTCATACTCTTTAGTCCTCAGGGAATCACCACCTTGTAGAGGTCCTAAAGGCAAGGAACCCTTGGAGAGGGTTCCACCCCTAGAGGTACCACAGGAGGCTTCCCTTGGCTAAAGGTACCTTAGGAAGGAGCCCCAAAACATTAGGCAGTAAACATTGACTATGAGGTAGAGAAGCAATTGACAGCAAAACGACCACTTGAGAAAACACAAATGAGAAGGAAGGTTTTCCGGATAGCACTGATAAAATGGATTGCACTGATGACAGCAGGGGGCTTCTTAAGTAGACAGGGAATGGTAAGTAGGGTCACTTCCACCTCCATCCAAAAGCAGAGCCAAGCTGGGAGACAAGGGAATATCCTGTATACAACTAACCATGTATTATAACCTTTGGCATGGAGGAAAGGAAAAGCCTCCTTTATATATGAGATCTCGTATAGAAACTTTGTGTCTAGTGAGAGGCTGTGTTTTAAATACTGAATGTGTCAGTGTGCTTGGAATATACTATTGAACTGAAACATAAATGCTATATTTAGGGAACTGTTGCCTGGACTGGGTATCCTCTCATCCTACCTACTTGTTGGTGGGGACAGTGAAGGTGTCTGGGATACTGTGGACCACCTGAATCTACCCTGATCCCGAAGTTATTAAAATACTATTTTGGGGGGAACGTTTCCAGACTACAGCAGGCTAGCAGTAGTTAAAACATTTTATGTTGCCTACGCAGGCTTCCTAGCCTGTTTTAAACCATTTTTTAAACAATTTTGCAGCACATCACCTTAACGTGAAACAGGAGGTCGCATAGGCACTTCCAGTTTCGGGCATTATATTTGACCCATGCTAGCGAGCGGGCGAGTGAGCACGGGGCTGCATGCGGAGACACATGCAGAGACACATGAATCTGTGTGTGTCAGGTGTGTCTGCAGGGGAAGCAGGGGATTAGGGCCACTATAGTGTGTTTACACAAAACCGAACGGTAAGGCTAAAGTAGCCAGTTGAAGGAACTATACAAGTGCCACAAAGTACTATGACAACTATTGAAGCCTCTAACAATTTCTGCAGTTCCTGTCAAATGTTTGGTTGGGGTAACCAAATTGTGGATTATATCTGTGACAAATGCACATTACTACAGACTCTGCAGGCAGAAAATTCTAGGCTGCAGGTACCAACATCTACCAACCTAGAAACTGAAGCCCTTGAACAATTTATAGATCAAACATCTGAATCTTTATGCTCCACTAGTACCCTATCAAGTCTGAAATTACTATCTGTGAAGCAAGATGTTCTCTCCAGGAGACTATTGTCTCCCCACGGCTAAAAAAGATGACGATTGGTCCATTGTTTCCAAACATAAAACTAAGTGAAGAGGGGCTCAGATTTTTAACAAACCCCCCACATTACATGTATATAACAGGTATGACAGCTTACCAATTGAGGATATTCCCCACTCTCAGAATGAGTCCCCTAATATTTCACCAAAAAGTCCAGAGAATACAGACAAACCTTTCCAAAAAAAAAACAATCATCCTACAACCTATAATAAATTCTTCTACCAATATCTTGACAAAAGTATCTACAGCTTCCTCCTTTGGGGTTCTAAGTCCCACTGTATCAATCAATACTATGGCTAATACTTTAGATGCTAAACAAATTTTAGTAATGGGGGATTCTATGATCAAACATATTGATAGAATCATACGTAATCCAGATAAATTTAACCAAACCTGTTCCAGCTTTAAGGGAGCTAGGGTAGCAGATATTAAAAAAATTGTTAAAAAAGAAGTTATACACTGGAAAAAATTCCCTAATTTTGGTACATGTAGGTACAAAAGATATAAATTGTACTAACCTAGACAATATAAAGTAAGATTTTGTTGCCCTCAACAATGTGTTGGCAGAAAGAGATTGTACAGTCTGTTTTCCCGAGATTATGCCAGTACCCAGAGACACTCCCACCATTACTGATCAAATCAAAGCCTTAAATGAGTGGCTATGGAAATGTTTGTTGTTTTGTTTAAAAGTTTATTTTGTACAGGTTAGTTTGTTAGAGAATTAAATCCCCATTTACAACAAATTCCTGTAGAAAATAAATACAACAACAAAACAAGAACAATACATAAGTATACACAGTACAAAATCGCAATTGGAAATGATGTTATCAACAGGGAATCACTTGCATAACACACTGGAAAAACTTTTATGATAAACCCTCGCTGTTTTGCTGGGATGGACTACACATTAGCAGGTGAGGTAGTGTCCTATTAGGAAAAAGTTTTCTGTCAACAGTCAATAATTATTTAAACTAGTACTCCAGAGGGAGAATGGGAATGTTCCTAGGTCTCTTGTTATGAAACATACTACAGTTAAATCTTGTAATTTGTTATCTTTGAATGCATGATCTCTAAACCTAACTAAAATTGCTGAATTAGAAGTTAAATGCAAAATATTTAATAATGCCATTGTAGACATTACCGAAACATGGTGGGATTCCAACTCATCTTGGATTAAAGAAATTCCAGGTTATAAACTTTTAATTAAAAAACTACAGATTGGTGAATAAAGGCCCACTCACCCAGTATATTATAAGCTAATTTAATTTATTCAGAATCTCATATATCACAAGATATAGCACCAAGTACTAAAACAGATTACTGTGTAAATGTTTCGGATTAAACCTTCATCAGTACAGTACCATATCTGTAAAATATAACATATAGACCATATTAAATTTAATTATAATTAGTACATTATTTCTCTGTTAATTATTTGATACTTAAGAGAATTGCTCACCAAAAAAAGCACCTATCAAACACCTGGCTATCGTGGTTGTAGTTTAACACTCCATTTATCATATTTTGCCTATAAATATACAAAGCCACAAATATTATCATTAGTGATACTTAAAATAATACAAACATAATTCCCATAGCCCATGGTGATTAATCTTTTGATTTCAGAAATACTTGCGCTTACGCTAAAACACGCTCGTTTTTCTTTCTGACATAACCATATATACAGGTTTTCATGTTTCTTTTTGATGCATTATGGTGTTTATCTGTAAAATAACATTTATTTTCAATGTAAAAGATGCCAAACTGAACCTCTTCTCATAAAGCTAAATAAGAAGAGTTATATATATATGCAAAGCATCAAATAATAACCTTATTATTAAACTCATAGTTAAACAGTACTGGCGTGCACAGATCTCTCGATCTCTATAACTCAAAGGTTCTGCGCTGACTAGATGCTGTGTCTTAAATAGTCTGGGAATCAAGCATTGAGCTTTGTACGTCATCACATGAAAAAATCATCCCACGTTGTAACAGCAATCACTCTGTGTGCCCGACCTGCTTGTAATAGCAGCACCATAAACTTTTACGGTGTCCCATTAACTCCAATGTAAACAGTGTATAATAATTCTCCAATCAAATATAAAGTCATGTTCCTACAAATAAATCCTTGAAAGCAATAGCCATTATCATTAGTCAATGGTGAATGTAAACCATTTGTGTCGAAAATACATTCGCTTACATCAATATCATATTCTCAACTGGAAATACACCCTTTATATGAATATTATATATTCAAACTTTTATAGTGATTCATTTTGCTTTTAGGACCCCATTTCCCTTAAATCTATTTGCTGTCTGTATATGTTGCTACTTTCTTATTTCTTGGTTTACAATGTATCTATACTCACATATGTATATCTTTTGCTTTTTCTCTCAATTTAAAATGATGCATTGTCTAAATTTTGTTTAAATCCTGCAAAGATCTCCCGTCTTAATACATGTACTAGCGTATATCAACCTCTCATTCGCTCTAGGATTCAAAAGTGTTGCGTCGACTCAATAACACATTTTAAACACTGTGGGGTTCTGACGTTGGATATTATACATCACCACGTGAAAGTATGAACCTCTTGCAGTATCTGCAATTACTCTATGTAACCACCCTCCTTAGAATAGCAGCACCTTGTATTTTTATAGTATCCAATTCACCCTAGTATATGAATCGCCTCAAATGTTCTTTTAATTGTAAAAGGTCACACAATTTGTCTTCAGCCTGTAATGTATATACTTGTCACCATCAAAATAAACCAAACTCTTAGGATACCTGTATAAACCTAAAGAAATATTAGGGGCAGAAATGTTCATTTTGACACAAGCTATGTACTACATAATATAGAAAAATTATATGCTTTATAAAATAGGCTGCCAATCAATCGAATCATTTAAGCCATATCTAGGGTTAACTGCTTCAAAACGACCAATATAATAAGCTTCATGAATTAATATTTTGTTCCTATAGTCACCACCTCTTGAGATAGGAAGAATTTTTTCGATTCCAAAAAATCTCAATTGTGGGAGTTGATGACCAAATTCTAAAAAATGTCTTGCTACCAGAGACGTTAAATCCTATCTCCAGATATCACTCTTATGTTCTGCTATTCTAGTCTTTAACAGCCTTTCAGGTTTACCAATATAGACCTTTGCACAAGGACATTTAAGGGCATACACTACACCTGAAGTGGAACAGTTAATAAATTGCTCTATAGTGATTTCTTCATCTCTTGCAGTATTCCTAATGCTTTTAATTCTATATGTATTGTTACAATTAATACAATGACCACATGGAAAATTGCCCTTAACTTCCAATAAATTCAAAAAATGTAAAGGTCTATTATCAGGAATTTTATGTTCAGCTTTCATTAATCGATTCCCTAAGGTTCTATTTCTTTTAGGTACAATTAATGGTCGATTTTGAAATATCTGTTGAGTTAGAGGAATCGATTGTAAAATATGCCAATGTTTATTAATTATATTTCTCATTTGAAAAAATCTATCATTGTAAATTGTTGAAAATACTATTCTATGTGCATCTAGCAGTTCTTTTATGCTTGGTCTCAACAAATCATTCCTGTCCCTTGTCAAAACTCTCTATTCAGCTCGCAATAATATATCCTGTTTATATCCTCTCTTTCTAAGTCTCTCAGAAATCATTTCTTTTTCTTTAATATATTCTGTGATCTCGGTGCAATTATGTTTTGCTCTAATAAATTGTCCATAGGGTATAGATTCTATAAGCTTTTTGGGATAGAAACTCTGGGCATGTAAAATAGAATTCTTGTCCGTATCCTTACGGTATAATTTTGTCATTAATTTGTCATTATGTTTATAAAGTAACAAATCTAAATATGGACTCTGTTCCTCATTGTAAGTCATGTTAAAGGTCAAGTGATCAGTACATTGATTCAAATATTGATTAAAGTTATATAATTCCATAACAGTTCCAGACCACAGTACCAAAATGTCATCTATAAAACATTCCAAATTAATAATTTTTCTTTGAATACATTCTGGTTCCTATAGATATATATATATATATATATATATATATATACAGGTATATATACTTATTATGGTAGCACGGTAGTGCTACCATAGTTAGGGTTGAGGAGCCATTTCTATGTTAAACCCAAAATTTTGCACCTTAATAACTTTGCAACTGTTTGACAGATTTGCCTAAAATTTGGAATACACAATAAAGAACCATAGGCCTTGGGATTTGCCAAGTTTCATACTGGTCAGATATACAGCTGTGGAGTTATTAAGCATGATCTGAGCGTGCGTTTACACTTTTTCTGGAATTCTACGGTCACGCCTACAGGTCACATGGTTTGCATGACCTGCCTGAAATCTTCAGGGAACTTGCGGCCAGGGTCCCCAATGTGCGTTTCCAAGATTTGGTGAAAAAATATTAAATTGTTCAAAAGTTATTCTAAAAACAATTTCCCATTATAAGTCAATGGGAAAAGTTAAAAAGTTCGACAGTGTCTCAAATGCATTTTTACTTTCACAAATGGCCCTGTTACTTTCGCAAATCCACCATTTTGTTTTCAGTTAGTGACCAGAAAAATGCTTGGTATTTAAATTTGGGACCCTCTAGCAATCTAATTATTTTTGTATTCACCTAGTTGTACCCCGAGGATGCTAGCCATGTCTTTATTTTGGGGTTAAACACCCCAGAAATATGTTTTTCAAATTTCTGGAAAAAGTACTTTCACAAAGTACTTTCGTGCTCATGAAAGTGTCACAAATTTTTGCGAAAGCTTTCACAAATTGCGACTGTAGTTTTCTAGTCTGTGGGAAAATGACAGCAATTCTTTGGCACTGCGCTGCAAAAGAATGGTTGGGAGTTTTGGGCTGAAATTTGGAGGTAACTCAGCCGACATCTCACAGATGTGCCTTTCAGTGTTGTGTTGAAAAAATATTACACAGCGGCAAAGTTACGGCACTCCAAATTGACTTTTTTCCCCATAGGATAACATTACGGCACCCGACGCATTACAGGGATCCTTTGGCACCCTGCTGCAAAATAACGGTTGGTCTTTTTTCCTGAAATTTGGAAGGAAGACAGCCAACAGCCCACAGATGTGTCTTTCAGTGGTTTGGTGAAAAAATATTACAGGGAGGCAAAGTTATGGTGCTCCGAACTTCTCTTTTTTCCCCATAGGATAACATTACGGCGTTCGCCGCGCCTTTCAGGGACCGTATCTCGGAAACGGTGCGAGATACGGACTTTTTGTCAGATAAGTGCTTAGCCCCCCTTAGGGGGCTAAGCACAAAACTAGCCAGGACAGTTGTAAATCATATGAATTTTAAATTTTTTTTCTACGTCGTATGGTTCCTGAGATATAACCTATTTAGTATTCCAAGTCCTCATTTTCTGCTCCGATACCCATCATTAAGCATACATTCTTTGTACTCACTGTCTTTCTCTATGCAGGTTTTGGGGAAAACCAGCCTGTCTGCTACCATTACTGTTACCATTGCCCTTTCCGCTTGCGTTTCGCATCTGCTTACTTACCGCTGATGTTCACGCCACCATATGCTATATCCTTTGCGCTTATTTGCGCTATGCTTCGTTATTTTTGCCATTTGTGTCTACAGTACTCTTTCTCTTTCTGTTTCACTTTGCATCACCATGCCCATTGACATTTCCGTTTGCAGGCACCATGTTACTATGTGACAACACATCACGTGGCAGACCATTCCCGTCTATGCCACCATGTGCATTACCCTTTCTGTTCTCATTCGCACTTGCATTACCATGTGAGCCACTATTAGCGCTTCTGTTTGCATTGCTTTTCCTGTTACCATGCCACAAGACATCACGCCACTGCATTACATTAATTATTTCTCGTTCTCATTCTCAAAAAGAAGGGAATTAGAGGCAAAAAAATCCATTTAATGCATTAGTTAGGGTTGTTCCACAGCGACAAAAGTGAGGAAATTCAGTGTTAGGGTTGAAAACCCCCTTGGACCCCCACCCACCCCCACCAGCATTAGGGTGTGCATTGGGTTCATCCATCCTAACTCTCACCCCATTCTCCTATACTTCTGCAGCTTTATACATGTGATGGGGTAAGAGTTAGGGCTGACGACACCAATGCACACCCTATATACATATTCTCAAAATGTCCCATATATGTATTTGCGTATGATGGGGTCATACTTGACCCCATGGCAGTCCCCTTAATCTGTAAGTAAAATTTATTTTCAAAACAGAAATAATTCTAAGAACTATCTCTGCCCATTTTACAATAATTTCATTTGATGGATTTGATGGTTTACCCTCACTTCTACATCTATCCAAAAAATTATTCAAGACCTCACATCCCTGTCTATAAGGAATAGATGAATATACATCTTTAACATCCCATGTTACTAGTATGCAAGATTTTAAATCTATCTCACTGGTATTAAAGTTTTCTAAATGTACCATAGCATCTGTAGAATCTCGCAGATACAATTCAATTTGTTCCACAAATGGTCTTATTTGATGGTCAATACATATTGATAAATGTTCTAAAATTGAATTAATTCCAGATACAATTGGTCTACCTGGAGGTGCCTGTAGATTTTTATGGATTTTTGGGAGTATATAAAACACTGGTATTGTTGGATTAGCTCTGAACAAGGCTTCTTTCTCCCATTCTGTGATTTGTGTTGTTTCATATGCATTTATCAATAAGGCCTTTACTAATTCTGCAATGACCTTTGTTGGATCTTGCTCTAATGGTAAATAATTCTCCCTATTTTGTATTAGTTCCATATAAATAGAACGATATTGTTCATAATCCATAACTACTACTACCGCTCATCCTTTATCCACATTTTTAATAATGATGTTTTGGTCATTTTCTAAATTTCTTAATGCTGCTAATTGACTTGCGGATAAATTGAACCTTTTTTTCTATCTATATTTCTTTCTTTTTTCAGGATTTCATCAATATCTTTATTGACCAATGTTGAATAAGTCTCAATAATATGAGGTGTTATCAAGGGGGTAAATTTTTCTTTTAAACTCAATTTCTTACTTAAAGCCATTCTTTTTGTTTGTTCTACTTTATTACCTGATTTTGTAGGCTGAGATCCCAAAAAAAATTTTAATTTCAGTTTTCTGAAAAATCAGTTTAAATCAAGTTTAACTTCAAATTCTTTTATTTGATTATGTGGACAATAAGTTAAACCCTTCTCCAAAACTTAAATCTCAAAATCTGTTGGTACCCTTTGAGATATATTATAAACTAATTGGTTTTCGTCACTGCTGATAGAGTTATTCTCATTTCTAAAGCTACCTCTTGTGTTTTCTTTTCTTTTTTCTTGACCTCCTGTATCGGGTAATATTCCTTTTCCTACATTGTATGTCAGATCCATTTGTTGAGGTTCTGATGGTATTCTGTCAACCTAAACTTTACCACAAGGACTGTCAAGATCAAATTGGTGGAGGGGTTTGCTTATATGTGACAAATGACATTCCATCTAGTCAAATTCTGCATGACACCATCACATAAAGTATTTGGGTTAATATTAATTTTCCAGGGCATCCTCAAATCACTGTAGGTACTTGCTATAGGACCCTTCAGTAAATTAAGAATATACAGATAGATTAATAAAATAACATTTCAGTATGGGCTGACAAAGGACATGTCATTATTTTGGGTAACTTTAATATGCCTTCAATAAATTGGTATAACCTCACTGGTAAAACTCATATATGTGTTTATCTTGTCACTAATTGAATTAGGGTTAGAACAACTCATTAAAGATCCCACAAGAGGAAATAACACCATAGATCTTGTGATTACTAATTTATTTGACAATATATCTAGCATTTCCTTACATGATCCTTTAGGTTGCAGTGACCATAATTACATCTCCTTCTCTCTGACTTATCAATATCAGCTACCTCATATTTACTTGTTATTTAAAAATCATGATCTAGCTCATTTCAAATTAATTAATGAACAACTAAACAAAATAGCATGGTGTAATATACTATTACCACTATCACTTGAGGAAGCTTGGACCTATGTTAAAACCACTGTTTTAAATCTTGAAAACACCTTTGTCCCAAATAAAAAATATATAATTCTAATGGCAAAATACCCTTGTGGTTTAATAAAAAACATCAAACAATCGATTAAAACAAAGAAAAGCTTTTTAAGAACCTCAAGAATTGTAGTAATAAAGATAAGGCTGAAGTCACACTTAAATATAAAGAAACAGTCAGAGAACTAAAAGATCTCATACTGCTATCTAAGAGAAATTTGGAATTTAGACTTGCACATTCTAAAGATAGTCATAAATCCTTATTTTCATATCTTAACAAAAAAAAGGTTCTACTAGACAAATTGGTCCTCTTTTGGTTGACTATTCTTCATTATCTACAGATATAGACATTGCCAAATCATTTAATAATTATTTTTGTTCAGCATTTACCTCAAAGGTTACATCAACATTAATCTCTTCTACTGTACCTGATAATTATAATTATATAATTTGTTTTTCAATAGACACACTGGCAGCACTTAAATCCATAAATAAAACTTCCAGTCCTGGACCGGATAATATTAATCCCAGATTTCTACATGCAGCATCTACAGCCGTTGCATTCCCTCTATCTCTTATATTTAACAAATCACTTCAAGAGGGTGTAGTTCCCAATGACTGGCACAAGGCCATTGTGATACCTATTTTCAAAAAAGAGAATCGATCCAAACCTGAAAATTACAGACCTATTAGTCTAACATCTGTTCTATCCAAAGTAATGGAAAAAATCATTAAACCACTTCTTGAAAAAGAAATTAATTTATTAAAACGTAATGATTTTACTCAACCCAGTCATGCACTATGAATTGAATTGCCTTTTATGAAAATATAAGTCAGGGTCTTGATCTTAACATCCCCCAAGATGTGATCTTCTTGATTATAGAAAGGCTTTTGATAAGGTCTCTCATAATAAACTTATTACTAAATTACAGTTATTAGGCTTCTCTTCTGTTTTGGTTAAATAGGTAGACAACTGGCTGTCTAACAGAAATCAGCAAGTTAAAATACAAGGTACGTTATCAGAAGAAGGACAAGTGACAAGTGGTGTCCCTCAGAAATCCGTACTTGGGGCTTCATTGTTCAATATTTTCATCTCAGATATGCTAATTAAATCTGCAAATTTTCTTTAAAAATTTGCAGATGATACAAAGCTGGGAGGGAGGGTTGATTCATTAATAAATTGACTTTCCATTATAAATTATTTAAAACAGATTGAAACTTGGGCCCAAATAAATTATATGCACTTTAACATAGATAAGAGCACCATATTACATTTTGGCAGAGCTAATCCCTTACAGTCATACATCCTTAATAATATTCCATTGAAAGTGTCAGTTTCTGAAAGAGAACTGGGAATACTAATTAATAATAAATTTTCTTATAGCGAACAATGTATTAAGGCAGTTAAAACCTCTAATCAACTACTCATGCGCATAAAGCACACCTTTGTCACAAAATCCGAGGAATGTATTATTCCCTTATACAGAACATATGTAAGGCTGCATGTGGATTATGGCTCACCACTATGGACTCCATATCCAGTAAGAGATATACAGGGTTTGGAGAGAATTCAAAGGAGACCAACTAAAATGGTCCCTTATTTGGCCTCTGAAAATTATGCTATAAGATTCCAGATTACAGGTTTACACTAATTGCAGAAAAGAAGAATTAGAGGGGATCTTCTTCTCCTTTATAAAGTCCACCAATCCCAAGAATTAATGCAACAATTTGGATTACACTTTAGTAACAGACATATTGTTCATAGTCTATATAGTAAGCAAATCAACATGGCTAAAACAAATATGAATAAAAGATTAAACTTTTTCATAATAAGAGCTCCTAGGCTTTGGAATTCCCTGACTCAAGAACTATTTTACTCACCTTCCTTTACTACTTTTAAAACAAGACTGGATAAATGGCTTCAAGTTAACCTAACCATAGATTAATGTGGTGGATAATCTCAATTGGCTTTGGCCTTCTTTTGTCCCACAAATACCAAGTAAAACCTCTGTGGATCCAATTGCCTAGATCGCCTTCCCTCCAGGCTGGGGTAGTTTATTTTGGTGGTGGTTCTACTGCTGCAACTAGAAAGCCCAATTCGGGAGGAAGGTCCAGTTTGGTGGAAAGGTAATGGTCATGGTTGGAATGCCTCCAATTTATTAAAGAGATCTTTTCTTTAAATGAGAGCATGAATCACTTCCAGTGCCAGATGGGAGGAGGCCAGGCAACTCAGCAGCTGCAAATTAGGTAGCATTTTATTGATGAAGAGGTCAGGTGAGCTAGTGCTGCAGATATTGATGAGAAGGGCAGGCAAGCCAGCAGCTTGCAGATATTGATGAGAAGCATAAATTCAACTGTGAAGCATGTGTAGACCCCCAGGTAGGTCATACACACTTTCCATCAAAAATAAAGAAGACTAGACCTCTACATAGGTTAGTCTAAGCAATCATTGGGCCCCCATGTGGGTATGAGAGACAGAGCAAAACATCAGTTCCCATAGCTCTAGGGAAAGCAAGGCTTAATATGATTGACTGGATGACCATATATCCAGGAAGTGAAAGGAGAACGAATACAGTCATGACATAGTCCAGCAGAGTGTGTGGAGATATCTAGCATGATGTTGTGTTTTTTTGGTTTGAAGGTTCAGGGAGGTCATTTCACAACATAAGATGAAATAAGGAAAATGGTACTTGGTGAGCAGATTTATTAAGTCCAGAAAATGGAACTACAATTTATTTCCTGAATCTCAACTGATGAGGAGGATAATGAAGTAGAAGCTGTAGCTAGGATGGCAATTTCATAGTCATGAGGGAAGAAAAACTCCTGGAGTTGAGATAAGCATTTGCAAAAGCAGGATCCCCAATTAGCTACAATGACAAGCATGGACATAGCTCATGAAGTCGATGTCCAAGAAGCTCAGGTAGGCAATGAATGAACTGGACTGAGTGAAATCAAGTAGAGATGTGCGAAGGGCTTCCCCAAAGACCATGTTCAAACAGGCAGTATATGGACTGGGACAGAGATTCCTTTTCCAGCAGAAATGAGTAGAGGCACTCAAGGGGCTTCCTTGAAGACTGTCTTTGAGCAGCCAGGTACATGACATGCGGTAGAGGCTATTGCTTCAAGTAGATGTGAAAGGAAGATGTATTAGGGGCTTCCCTGAAGACAATCTTGGAGTAGGCAGGTGTACAAAATGAGGTAGAGACTACTGAAGATGTCCAATGGGCTTCTTCTGCCCCTGAAGACTGTCTTTGAGTAAGCAGGTATGCGTAGTGAGGCAGAGACTGCTGGAACAAGTAGAAGATGTTCAAAGCTTCCCTGAAGACTGTCTTTGAGTAGGCAAGATGTCCATGGGCTCCCCCTGCCCCTGAAGACCATCTTTGAGTAGGCAGGTAAATGAAGTGAGGCAGACACTTTCGGGACCAGCAGGGCAGTATAAGAGATGAGGACTCACTCCTTGGCCTAATGGCATCCTTACAAATACCAGTGACTAGCTCTAGTCTCCCTAGGATTGTATTTGGAGATACTGTTCTGGAGGCATTTATGTCTTTCAGGTAGTGTATAATCTACAATATAGCTAACTTCTTCTGTAATAAGAATTTCAAGATGGCTGCTATACTATGCATCTACAGATTCCTCCCATCAAGATACGATTACCAGATAATACAGACTCCCTGGATACCCAGGTTTGGGATTCAGGTAGCATGAAGAAAGTACCTGACAAAGCTCATCGGGGGAAAGATATGTTTTTTGTCCTGGACATACATCAGGAGTGAGTTAATGATTCCCCATAGCTTCATTTAAAATTAATTCAAGACTCACTACAGCTCTTGCATAGAAACTCCCATTCTGATGGACAGAAGACATCCGTTAATTCCTGATGGCATGAGAAAGAATTGTGCAACTGAGTGAATTGGCAAGCAAAAAGATCAAGACTTCACTACGCAGCTGCTAAAGGAAGAAATGTCAAAGATCAGTGTTTCTCTGCAGTCTTATTCCCTAGTCCAATGATTTCAGCACTGGCTGTAGTGTTGGGCAGGAAACCAATGTCAGCGCTCCAGGCCATCTGGAACCATTCAGGTCCCACTGGGAGGAAAGCTCCAAAATCCCCTTTCCCTTGTGCTGAGTCCAGGACTAGATGTTACCTTGTGGGCCACGGAGGAGAGTGGGCAGCAGGCGCATTCTCAGACTGTCCTAGGCAGGCGGTTTGCTTGTGGAGGGGACCACATCAGCGGTACCAGCTCAGTGGGCTCTGATTAGCCTTGTGGCCCAAAGAGGAGTGTGGGCAGCAGGCACCTTCTCAGCCTGTCCTAGGCTGGTGAGTTGCTTGTGAATGGGACTGCGTCAGCAATACCAGTCCAATGGGCTCCAATCAGTGTTGTGGGCCAAGGAGGAGAGTGGGCAGCAGGCACCTTCTCAGCCTGTCCTAGGCAGATGGGTTGCTTGTGGGGGGGACTGCATTAATGGTACCAGCCCAGTGGACTCCAATCAGCCTTTTGGGCCAAGGAGGACAGTGGTCAACAGGTACCTTCTCGGCCTGTCCTAGGTTGGCCCATTACTTGTATAGGGGAACGAGTCATTGGTACCAGCCCACTAGGCTCTGATCAACTTTGTGGGCCAAGAAGGAGAGTGGGCAGCAGGCACCTTCTCGGCCTGTTCTAGGTGGGCGGGTTGCTTGTGGAGGGGATCTACTTTATCTGGGTCTTCTGACAAATGTAGGGAACAGTAGGTTCAGTCGCAGGTGAGCTTAGCTTGTCTGCTGCACATAAGCAATCAGAAATAAATACAGGCAATGTTGACATTGCCATCCACCATGATACTGAATCTGCTGCTTGTGAACCAAGTTCTTTTCCCAGCTCATCCCCCTGCTGCAACTAAATGTATTATTCAGGCTCACTGGCTCACCATGTACAGGTGGTTGCGATACAATTCTGAGAAAAATCTTATGACCTGCAGTGTGCATTAATAGAAGAAAACCAATTCAATTTACTGCAGGCACTGACAACTTCAAGACAAGCACCCTGAAAAGGCATGGTGATTTGCCTGATCATGAAGATGCGATGGCAGCAGAAAATATGCAAGGAGATTTACAACATATATTCAGAAAAGCTATTTCTGAGAAAGAATATGCAGTTTTGGTAGCCAAGAAAAGTGTCTACTAAATAGCTAAAGAAGACTTGCCAATACATTAATATACTCTACTAACATAATGGAAATTTTATCTAGATTTAGATTGTCCCTTTGTAGAAAAATGAAATGTTGCAAAAAATACATCTTATTTGTCAGACTGTATGACCAACAACATCTTGGAGTGTGTAGCCTTGGTAACCCAGCAGTATCTGTTTAAAAATTTAGAAAAGGTCCATATATCACATAAATTTGTGGTGAAAGTACTGATATCACTATAGCTAAAAAACTAATGCTGTATGCCAGGGTGCTTGATCATGAAATTTTCACGTCATACACTCATTTTTTAGAAAATGTATAGATATCAGACACCACAGGAGCAGGGATCTATAAGGAATTAAAACAATTATTAGACTCCAGAAAAATTTACATGTCAAAAGTTATGGACTTGTGGAGCAATGGAGAAAAGGTCATGACAGGAACTGCAGAGGGTTCATAAGAACATAACAATTTGCCGGCAGAAGGAGACTGTGTGGTCCATCTAGTAGCCCATGTTTTCTACCTCCCACTATCAATTTGACTTACTAAGGTGACTATACTGTATCCCATGCCTGTTTGAATTCACTCTGACTGTCTTGGCTGCCACTACCTCTGGTGGCATGCTGTTCCTAGGGTCCACCTTCTTCTCAGTGAAAAAGTACTTCCTAACATTTGTTTTGCATTTACCACCCACCAGGTGCATGTTGTGTCCTCTAGTCTTGAGCACCCGTAGCTACCGGAAAAGATATACACCGACCAAGGACAATGCCAATAAGGTCAAATTTAATAGTGGAGTAACAGGCAGAATAAAGGTTTACAATGAATTAAAATACTACTAACATTTCCCCTGACAAACTGCCAGGCTTCATCAGAGGGTAGAGGGTGCTTAAAACTTTAATTTACTTCACATTATTTATCTGCAGCACCGCAGCAACCATATCCTGGTGCTAAGTTCCTCATCGTATACTAATGTTCTCTAGTACATGTAGCCCTGTTTTCCAGGAATAGGTTCCTGGTTTGTACTGTGTTGATCCCTTTAACATATTTAAATGTCTAAATCATGTATCTTCTTTTCTTCCTCTGCTTGCTGAAGAATAAATTTAGCTGGCTGAGCCTAGAGTCATACATTTCGTGGTGCAGACTCTGTATCATTTTGGTGGCACGTCTCTGCACGGTTTTCAGACAATCTATGTTCTTCTTTTGGTGAGGTCTCCAGAAGTGCACACAGTACTCCAAGTGAAGTCTCACTAGGGACCTGTACAGTGGGAGGATTGCATCAGGCTTCCTACTGATAATAATCCTACCAATACATCAGAGAACACTGCTTGCCTTTAGTGCCACTGTTTTGCAATGCTTTCCTACCTTTAAATCATTTAAGATCATGACATCAAGATCCCGTTTCAGCTTTATTTCTTGTAGTAGTTGCCCCTCCAGGACATACTTCATGCATTCAAGCAACATGTGTCTATGTCTTCTGTTAGCACCCTTTGCAAACTGTGTGAGAGGCCTTTCGGCACCATGCAATTCTGCTTAAAGTTGGACCAGCATAACATTCTGTGGTGATTTGCATATGCAGCCCATGATGCTTTGCATTGTGGGGGCATGTGTGATTTTGTATCTTCATGCATTGGTTCCTTCTACCCAAGAGCATGACTACATTTTTTTGGCATTGAATCTCAACTGCCAGTTCCTAGACCATTCCTCTAGCATCCTGAGATCTGCCTCCATTTCTGCAGTCCCTTCCTGTGTGTCCACTCTGTTGCAGAGCTTTGTATCATCTGCAAAGAGGCAGACTTTCCCTTTCAATTCTTCAGCAATGTAGCTGATGGATAGGTTGAAAAGGACGGGGCCTAGTACTGACCCCCTGCAGCAAGCCACTTGACACCTTCCCCTCTTGGGACAAGTTGCCATTTACCATAACCCTCTGTGTCCTTCCCTGCAGCCAGCTTGTGATCCATTTAACTACTTTGTGACCGATGCCAGCTTGCTTCAGTTTGTTGGCTAGTTTACTGTGTTGGACTGTATCAAATGCTTTAATAAAGTCTAGATACACCACGTCCACTGCTGCCCCCTGGTCTACTTCCCTTGTAACCCAGTTGAAGAATTCTATCACATTTGTTTGGCATGAGCATCCTGATGTGACGCCATACTACTTTGGTTAAGTTGCCACTTGCTGTCAGGTAGTTCATTACCCTTTCATTAACAAAGTCTCCATTATTTTGCGCACCACTGAGGTCAGACTTACTGGGCAGTCATTTCCTGCTACCTCCCTGCTACCACTTTTGTGCAATGGCACAACTGTGGCCCTTTTCCAGTCCTGTGGTACTATACCCTGTTCCAGTGAACTGTTAAACAGTTCAGCAAGTGGGGTGGCAAGTTCATCCCTAAGTTATTTTAGAACTCTCAGATGTATTCTGTCAGGGCCCATTGCCTTGTCCACCCTTCTATTAGACAGCTCTTCAGGGACCCTTTCTTTCATAAAGGAGGATATGTCAGCTCCCTTGGTATGGGAAAGTGTCCCGGCTGGTGCTGGGCCATTATCAATGTCTTGCTGGGTGAAAACCGAGCAGAAGAAGTGGTTGAGAACTTCTGCCTTTTCTTTGTCATTTTCCATCAGGTGTCCTTCCTTGGTTGCCAGCTATGTTATTCCTCTTTTGCTCTTATTTTTTTCTTTTATCGATAAAATTTCCCCCCCTTTTCACTTCTTGAGCCAGTTTTTCTTTGATCTGGGCCTTTGCCACCCTAACAGCTTTCCCAGCTTCCTTAGGTTTCTCTCAGTCGGCTTCTCTATACTTTTCAGACTTGGTCTCCTTGTACTTCAGAAAAGCTTTTCTCTTTTCCCTGACTATAATAGCTACCTCTTTGGAGAACCAGAGGGGGTTCCTTGCCCTTTTGGACTTGCTGATTTGTTTAGTGCATAGCGCTGTGACTTATGCTATAGCATCCTTCAGCTTTGTCTATTTGTCCTCCATATTCCATGTGGTATCTTGCAGGGGCGTGATCCATTCCCTCATTTTTGGGAAATCTGCTTTTCTGAAATCGAGCAGTCTGATTTTAGAGTGGCAGGGGTCCTCAGTCTTGCTAATGGAGAACCAGATTGACCTGTGGTCACTGGTACCCAGATTGATCCCCACTTGTATGTCTGATACCCTGCCACTGTTAGTGAGTACCAGGTCCAGGATAGCTGATTCTCTGGTGAGAGAAACCACCATTTGATTGAGTCCTGCCCACCTCAAAGCCATGAGGAAGTCTCTACTCCTCTCCAAGGAGGCTGTGAAGATGGACCATTCTACATCTGGTAGATTAAAGTCCCTGACTAGCAATAGCTTGCTTTTGTTAGCCATCCTCATTATGTTTTCCAGGAGAACCATGTCCTTTTCGATCTCCTGGTTTGGGGGTCTATAGATAACTTCACCCCTGTTAAGGTTCCTGTTTCCAGCTCCCAGAGTGATCCATAGGACCTCTGTCTCTCCTTGTGTTCCCTGGGTCTAAGTAGCATTTATTCCATCCCTGTTATAAATAGTGACCCCCCTCCTTTCTTACCTATGCGTTCTCTCCTGATGAGTGTGTAGCCAGGGATGGTGACATCCCAGGTATACTTCTGTGTAAACCAAGTATCTGTGACAGCCATTCAGTCGAGTCTGGCCTCAGCCATCATTGCTGTGAGATCTGTGATTTTGTTTGGAAGGCTATGGACACTGACACACATTGCCTTCCAGTCTTGGTTTGTCCTGCATGCTGCATGATTTCTCTGCTTGTGGTTTGTGTCCCTAATGTTTTGAATATCCCTATCATGTCTGGAATGCCTGTGTGGATTTGTGACACATGGTGCTTGCGATGCTCTATTTTGGTTCTGATTGATTTTCCTTAGATGGGGGAAGGGCATTCGTAAGCTCATATGATGCAACTGTTGCTGATGTCCCTTCCCCTCTCTCTAGTTTACATGGTTGACGAAGATGTAGAATTTTTGGCCGAGAGCATGTGTTCCCTTTT
Organism: Neoceratodus forsteri; assembly: GCA_016271365.2. Lineage (NCBI taxonomy): Eukaryota > Metazoa > Chordata > Ceratodontiformes > Ceratodontidae > Neoceratodus > Neoceratodus forsteri. The sequence continues at coordinate 566,046,220 of CM057458.1, forward strand.
TTGTGAGGCATAGGCCATTGAATCTAAAGAACTCCCTCTCCCAGAAGTTCTGCTAGTTTCCTACATAGCCATAACCTTTTTTTCTGACACCAGTTTTTGAGCCAGGTATCAAGTTCGATGATGTACCTTTCTCCGATATTCTGTCTGTTAGCCGTCTTGTCCAACACAGGCAGAATTTCTGAGAAGGAGGCTTTGGATGGAATGGAAGTGAGTTTTTCTCTTAGAGTCATTAGATGCTGCTTAGTCTCTCCAACTGACCATCTGGCTAGGTCATTTGTACCTATATGGATGAGAATGTGCATGTCTCACTCGGTGTTATGCACTATTCCCTCAACCCTGTTTGTGTCCCTCCATGCCAATGTTCCTGGGAGGTATCTAACCTCAATTTCTGTTTGGCCACTTTGGTGGATATGCGACTCTACACCGCTGATCATAGAGTCACCTATTATTGAGACGTGCTTTTTGTTTTGCTTGGAGATTCTTGTTGTGGTTTGTTTGTCCATGCATTGTGTAAGGGTCCTCTCTACTGTCATGCCTGCCCTGGAAGTAGGCTTGGATGAAAATGGAAAGAACTTATTTGTTAGTTTGATTGGTGTTGGAGTTATTTCGCAAGAGTTATTTCGCTGTGCTTTCTCTTTTCCTACCAACTGCCAGACCCCTGGTCTTCTAGCTCTCTGGGGGGAGTGGTGTTGGTGGTTGGTGCCTTAAATCCAAGTGCTGTGCAGCATGGTTGAGTTGTATCCTGAGAAAGTATATTTCAGCACAAGTGGTGTGCAGTTGAGTGCGTAGATAATTTAATGCAGAGCAAGTTCGACAATGCCCCACCTGCCTCGCATAAGCTCTGGTGATGATGGTCCTGCAATATCTGCAATTGATGATGTCCATATTGTTGTTAGGGATGCAGTGAAATAAAATTCTGCCCACGAAGTGGGCATTTTGCATTGCTACCCCACAACGCAGAGTGCCCATTTAAAAGCCTCACTTCACGTCGTAATTATGACTTTGCGTTGTCATGCTGCCTTAATTCACTTTAAGATGGAGTGAAAAGTCTATTGGCAGCCCCCACACATCATATGGCTTACCCTAGTGTAAGTCACATGCTTTAGCCAGGCAGGCAGGAAGTGACTCATGCAAGGAAGATAGTTTCATTTTCGCCTTGCATAAGGAGAGAGAGGTTGTTGTTGGAGAAGTTGGAGAGTGAGAGATGAGAAAAGCACTTTTAAAAAAAACGAAATCTTTCTGGGTTTTTTTTTGCTCTATGTGCTTTTGTTTGAGTATTTGTTGTGTGGATTTGTGTTTTTGCAGAATTTGTGTTTAGTAGTATTTGTTTTATTGTTTCTGTATGTGTGTGTGTTTGTGTGTGTGTTGTGAGTTTTCCTGATCCCACAGGCCACAATGGAGGGTAAGAAATGCTCCAGGGCTGGGGGGGAGGTTTGTTCGATGCGGCGATCGGGTGGGCATTTGCACATGTGGGGGCCGGATTCATCTGGACAGGAGCAAGATCTCAATGTCCCCCCCCCCGAAGCAAGAAATATGGGAGTTGGTGCTGCTGTTGCCATGGAACCACCACCACCTCCTTTGGCACCACCTACCAGTGCCCCACCTGTGCCAGCAGCAGCACCGCAGCAGCAGCAGCAAGAAGAAGTGAGGGAGGAGGAGCCACAGCAGCAGGAGATGGAGCAGCAGGTGTCTGCATCCCCGGCCCCAACTGTAGAGCCACAGCCCCTGGCTCCCACACCATCTGGCCCCCCTGCCTGTACCTAGTCCTCTGCGCACCTCCCTAGTTTGGGCTTTTTTTGATTCATTGTGGAGGGGGCAGTAGCATAGTGAGGTGCAAGCTTTGTGGTGTCAAGGTGTGCTGTGGCCCCTGGGGAACTCACCTGGGGACAGGGGGTTAGCACACCCACGTGCAGAACAATCATAGCCTAGAGCTGCAGGCTGTGGTCGCAGAACAGGCCAGCACTGCTGTGACAAAGAGGGAAGAACGGTGGCCACCTGCACGTTGCATGAAGCGGGGGAAGGGCCTGGCAGAACCTGCTGATCTACCACCACAAGCTGCAGCACCTCCTGCTGAGGGTGGCAACCCTCTGGAACTTCCTGTCGCTAAGGCCAATTTGGCTGTTCTGTGGAGCATGGTGGATGCTGCAAACCACTGGCTCACCAATGTTGAGCAGCAGTTGGAGCGCATCGAAGGCCACCAACTGCAAATAATGGGGATGCTCCAACTGTTGCTCTCACACCATAATATTGACCATTAGTTTTTTAGTTTGTTCTTGTTTGTACCCCCACCACCATCTGTGATAAAAAAATATATCCCTAACTTGCCCCTGATCATTCCTCCCTCTATCTTGAAATTGTGTTCCCATTTTTATGCACATTTTTTGTTCTGGTCTTCTGTATGCGTCTAACCTGTTGTTGAGTCCATTTCTGTACTTTCTAGTTTATATCCTGCACCCCCCCTTTCCTTCTGTTAAGTGCATGTTCTGTTTTTGTTTTGCATAACCTTGTTTAACTCCAGTAAATGGTGATGACCATGCCCCAAAACAGCTGAAATAAAATTAAGTAAAAAAAGGTTGTCCTGCCCTCATTATATTCCAACTTAACAAAACCAGAAGGCCATAACTCCACATGAATAGATGCCAGTAAAATATTTTCACTGCTAGTGCAAATGTATTTATGACAAAACAGGGCACACAGTAATGACCTTTATGCTTTGGTGGCTAGGCTTTCATTAGTGTTCCTCCTAATGAAGGCCTAAGCGCCAAAGCACAGTGGGCATTTGTGTGTGTCTTGTTTTGTCATCAATAAAGTTGCAGTACCATTGAACAGTTTTTTTGGCATGTATTCATATAGAGTGGTGGCTTTGTGGGTATGCCTTGCACTTTTGTAGCCAGGTACTGTGTACCAGCAGCCGTCCACATAATGCAGTGTGCTTCTTGTGGCCCTGTTATATTCCTACTTAACAATGTTTACCCTGAAATATTTTTGGTGCCTCAGTAATGTTTACTTTCTGTCATGGAGTGTTTGTTAAAAAGCAGGATTGAGCAGTGCAATAATATTTTGCTAAACAGCATGTGTGCAGTGTACTGTCCTGTGCACACACTGTCCGGCTTCTTGCAAACATATACATGATAACTTGTTCCACTGTTTATGGTATAAAGAATACAGATAAGAATATATAATGTATTTTATTTGTACCATAAGCAGCAGCGGACAAAGTCATATAATATGTTTTCAGAGGGCTTGGTTTGCAGTGTGTACCTCAGTCACAGTGCACACACATGAGGTTTAAAGAGGACAGGAAATCATTTCTAAATAGCAGCTGTTAATCAAGTTCTTATTCTCAGAAATCATATGTATTCACCTAAATTACTCTTATTTAACTGTACCTGAATAAAAAGTGATATACAAAGCTGTATTTTGCATTGTCTTGTTTTTATGGGAAGCATTCTGTTACAGTTCTCTTCATGGAACTGATAATTTGGAGTTTTAACTATGCCATAGTTTGTGCACAGAACTCTAAACAGGGTTCTGATAGGTCAACAGCTCACAATTAGCATTCTGTACACAAATCATGACATAGTAAAAACTCCACATAAGTGATTCCATGAAGTGAACTGTAACAGAATGCTGCCCATAAAACACAACAATGCAAACTACAGTTTTACCTATTACTTTTTATTCAGGTACAGTTAAATATGGATACTTTAGGATATTGCATATCATTTCTGAGAATAACTTTATTAACAGCTGCCAATTAGCACATATTTCCTGTCCCCTTTAACAGATTATAGCACTGCCCACTCCTGCTTTTCAACAAACCCTACCTGACAGAAATGAAATACTGTTGAGGCTCCCAGAATATTTTGTGGTGTACAGACATTATAAAGTCAGAATATATAACAGGTCCAGTCCACTACCACCACGTTGTACTAACACTGGGGCCGGGTCGTGTGCTAGTGTAGAGTAGCTTGCTGCAAAAGTGTCACTGCCAGTCTAAACCAGGATGCCCATTGCGTGTACACTAATACTACCCTTGGTAAGTTGATTAATGTACCTGCCAAGCACCATCATTGTTTTCCACAGAACCTGGCCTTAACTGTGTTATTCACACATATATATATATATATATATAATTTGTTTTCTATATATATACAAGTAATCATTGTTTTGTTTTGTGTCACAAGTCACATAGTCGCAGCTCGTGTGTGCATTTCTGTGCTTGGTGAGGCATTGTGGCTTTGGAATATTGTCAAGCTAGTGAAGGTAAGTAATTTTTTTTTTTTTGGGTGGGGGGCATTTTCAAGCAAGTTTCATTAATGGTTTATCGTTTGATTAATTCTTCACAGGTTTTATCTGCATCCTTCTCCAGTCCAGTACTGAAGGTCATTGTCATGGGTTCATACTACTTGTTGCATGTCTGCCAGCCTGGGGGGTATGATATTGAACTTGTTATTTGGAGAAAGCAACAATGACAGCACACAGCATCAGAAAGTTTCCTCCCAAAAGAGATGAAGAAGGAGTTGCTATTATTAGTACTTCACTGCAGTAACACATTATGTTTAAAGTGTGGCTGTTTCATCCTATCATATATACTGATTAACAGATACCAAGCTGTCTCACTAAGCCACATGAAGACCAAATCATCACAATCATACCTTTAGTACCTGTAATCCATACAGTGTGTCACTGTCCCTATGTCTTAGCTCAAGTTACATTGTAAAATCACATCTTGTCAAGTCATGACCTGGATCAAACTTTGTTCAACACTGGCATGGCTGCTGCAGCAATACAGTGTGCAATGTGCATGATAAATATATTATTTGACATACATGTCACAAACTTTATTTGATTCATCCGTCTGATTTGCACTCTTGAAAAAAAATGAAAAACAAAAAAGAACTGATGAAATAAAATGTATATACTTACCGGTCTGGAAATGGATATCCTGAAGGTTTCTGTAGACAGTACTGCAGTGCTATAGTCCTCCAGTGAAGGAGAGTGGCTTGTTAACCAGTAAATGAAGAAAATAAGCTGACTATGTGTTTGCCCACTGCATCTCATAAAATCAACAGGAAACATAACACAGCTAAAAGAAGTTCCATAGTATGAAATATTAGTATACATACTCACTTTAAAGTAGTGATAGTAATTAAGAAGCCTTGTGGCTTTGGCTGATGTATGTGGTCTCCTCACTGACTCCGTTTGCCATGGCATGGGCAGGACACAGAATGGAAAACACTGGCATAGTGGTGGTGGTGGAAGGTCATGGGCGAATCACGATGACATTCCCTCTCACATTTATCTACGTCTGGTAACTTTGGCTAACAGTGATTTTCTGGTGCTGGTCATGGGGCCACAGACACACACAGATACACAGCAATGTGATGGCAGAGAAAGGCACCACGGCCCATCTAGTCTGCCCAACACCCTACCTCCCCCCCTTCTGTTATGCTTCCACCTGATGACACATGATGGCATATGATGACATTCCCTCTCAAATTTATCTGCATCTGGTAGTTTTGGCTAACTGCAGTTTCCTGGTGGTGGTCATGGGGAACATAATGACATTCCCTCTCACATTTATCTGCATCTGGTGGCTTTGGCTAACAGTGGTTTTCTGGTGGTGGTCATGGGGAACATAATGACATTCCCTCTCACATTTATCTGCATCTGGTGGCTTTGGCTAACAGCGGTTTCCTGGTGGTGGTCATGGGGGCACATGATAACATTCTCTCTCACATTTATCTGCATATAGTGGCTTTGGCCAAAAGTGGTTTTCTAGTGGTGGTCAAGGGGGAACAGCTGCAGCCTGCAACACATTCACTAGCACTGTCAGACACACACAGGTGGGTGGCAGGTGGGATATAGTGTGCACAGTGTTACAAATATGACATATGAAATTTGAGTCATTCTGAGTGGGACACTGATTTAACTTTATGTATAACAAAACATGTACCATAGAAAAAATGTGAAAGCCTTTTAACCACTTCATTTAAAACCTACCAACATCAATATCATCATCATCCTAATACCTGCACCTGCACCCAATGTGCAATTATACACAAATATGAACTCCCCGCTGTTTTTCCACTTGTCCACATATCCATACTTAAATGGATGAATGGAGAGGAGGAATGTTGAAGAACATGTCTTACAGAGTCACCCACAGTACATTCTAACTCGGGCACAGCACGGGTGGAAAAGTATGCCCTGGATGGGACTTTACATTTCAGACAAGAGCATGCCACAAACCACTGGAATCCAGAATTCTCCACAAAGGAGAAGGCAAAAGATTAATTGCCAGCATTTCAGCTGCAGCAGCATTAAGTTCACGTTACACTGCATGATTGTGTGGGTACTTCAGGTTACAGGCAAAAACACTCTGCAATGTGGGCTGACTTACACATTTTGCACAGGGTGTGACAAATGGTACTTATCTGCGAATGGTGGGGCTGGAGTGTGGACATGTGTTGAAGAGGGCTGCATAAGTGACAAATCCAGAAATGAAGTTATTTTCCTGGATTTACACACAGGGGTTGATGTACCACTTGCACTAGATATACTGCATTGACCACCACCACCACTACTGCTACTCTCACCACCACTTGACAAGATTTAAAAACAATTATCCTCCACCTCATCCTGCCTGTAGTAATATTCTGTTGTTATTTCATTGCTACTGCAGACATTCCTACTTGGTCTTACAGCTATGAAAGAGGATAACATGCTCATTAAGGTTGATGATGAGGGTGAATGCCCCACTATGGCATTAGCTGTCATCTGGTGCTGGGTCCATAGTGTCATGTGCCTGTTCTTAAGATCTGTATGCTGCCCCCGTTGTGCCCAGATGACTCCCCTTTTTACCTCGACTCACACATGCATGGCAAAGCTGGCAGATTGAAAGTGACTCATCATTTGCATCTTGCACAAAAAAATCCCAAACAAGAGAGTTTGATCCCCTACTTTTAATATGTCCCTGATGCTGCTATTTGGACTCCATTTTTGTAAGCCCTGAAATGGGGGGTGTGCTACATGATTTTTCAGGTGGGACACACTTGGACTGCAACTGACCACCATGGCTACCTATGAGTATTACCGGGTTGTCATCATCAGCAGCATCAACTGGAATCGCTAAATTACAACTTTTTTCAGGAAGGGGGATTTAACGCCAGCAGACCCAGACATAGCCAGCTTGACTTTCTTTTTCTCTGGTTCCCAACAGGGGGCGCTGACATCATCATCATATTCATCAACATCATCCGCATCCACATTTTCTGCTTGAATACTGTCATGTGGACTACAGGTTGCAACCATATCAACATCATCATCATCATCACCCGATATTTTTGCACCAAACTGTGAATTATTGCATGGCAAACGCATGACCTCAACCATGGTGGAAGAAATATGATATTGTGCGTTATCATCACCATGATCAGAATCATGTTCAACTACCATGGGGATGTTACTGGGGAGTATAACATCATCTACACTGTCACTCACTGCTTTAGACTCAACTATATTTTTTGACACGGTTAACTGGTCAGAAGTGGAACTTAAGGCAACAATACTCATGCCAGCAGGAACTGCACTAACACTGCTAGCTGGGACAACATAATCTTCTCCAACTATGAGTGAAGTTACAGATTATGCTGTAAAAAACATTGATGGAGAAATCCCTTTCCTCACATCAGCTATGCACTTCTGCTTACTACCATGCACACAGACAATCTTACCACTGGCAGTAGTGCCATGGCGAGAAGCAGGTTTGCTTGCACATAACTTTCAGGGCCTTTTGGAGGAATCACCAAGAAAATTGTAAACCAATTTAGATTTTGAAACTTTCAGTCTGGCCCGGCGGATGTGAAGCCCAAAAAAACAACTGTGGTTTGCAGATGTAGATTATGAACTAAAAGGATGCAAAGGCACAGACAGATTAGATTGCACTGTACAATCAAGAAAAAGATACAGATGCAGACACAAAGTCACAATCACACCTTAACCACTGCTGCTCACAACAGTCACAATCCAAATCCAATATGGAAAGGAATACCTTTTGCCGGTTGGGGGGGGGGGGGCAGGACAATGCAGTTAAGTAACAGTACAAAACCAATATACCACAATCCCGACCACAAAAAATCATACAGCTGCAGTGGATATTATGTTCACAGTGTTGCAATTGCTCTGAGGCACAATAAAAGGTGTCTGTGATTTGATGGCATCCATCGCACACATACTCACACACACACACTACACTACAAGTAATGTGTGGCAAATTGAAAACTTCAGTAATACAGTATAACCAGATCTTTTCAACAAACTGAAATTATGCACTGCAGCAACACAAAATTCAGCAAGAAAGTCAATAATTACTGAAAATAGTACTGTGTGCACTACATAGATACATAGACAGTGTCAGCAGATAAGGGCCTATGGCCCACCCAGTCTGCCCATTTGAGCTTGTAAGTTTACTTTATGTTTTCCTAGAAGTCTGTTGCCCCTTAACCCAGACCTCCAGAATTACTTTATGTCTATCCCATGCATTCTTAAATCTCATGACTGTTTCAGCCCCCACCACTTCCTCTGGCAGGGTGTTCCACTTGTCCACCACCTGTGAAGAAATTCTTCCTCACGTTCCCTCTGAATCGTCCTCCCTCCAGCTTCATCTCATGCTCTCTAGACCTGAAACATCTTGTTGGCTTAAAAATAGTGTATTCCTGCACCCTGTTCCTCCCTGTAAGATACTTGTATGTCTTTATCATATCCCCTCTCTCCCTCCTCTCCTCCAGGGAGTACATATTCAATTCCTTCTACCTGTCTTCATAGGACTTGTGATGCAATCCATGTACCATCTTTGTTGCCCTCCTCTGAACCTTCTCTACCCTGTCTATGTCCTTACGTAAGTAAGGTCTCCAGAACTGTACACTGTACTCTAGGTGGGGCCTCACTAGTGTCTTGTATAGTGGAATTATGACCTCCCTTTTCCTGCTGGTGATGCCCCTGCCTATGCATCCCAGCATCATATTTGCTTTACCTGCTGCCTTGTCACACTGTTTCCCTCCCTTGAGGCCATCAGAGATGATAACCCCAAGATCCTTTCCTTCTTGGTGCATGCTATATCCTCACCCCCCAAGTGAATTATTGTGCCAGGGTTTTTGTGCCCCATATGCATTATCTTGAACTTCTTTGCATTGAATTTCAACTGCCAAACCCCTTCTCATTCTGTCTACACCCTCTAGTGTGTCTACTCTGTTACAGAGCTTTGCGACATCAGCAAAAAGGGAAATTCTGCCTTCTAGGTCCTGTGCAATGTCACTGATGAAGATGTCGAATAGGACCGGTCCCAGCACTGATCCCTCTGGTACCCCACTGGTCACTCTTCCGTTTGTGGCGTGACAGCCATTTACCACCACCCTCTGTGTCCTGCCACCCAGCCAGTTACCTACCCACTGCTCTGCTGTTCTGCCCACACCCATATTCCCCAGTCTGTGTAATAGTCTTCTATGTGGCACAGTGTCAAAGGCCTTGCTGAAGTCCAGATAGGCCATGTCCACTGCCCTTCCCTGATTCACCTCCCTAGTCACCCAGTTGAAAAATTCAATGAGGTTGGTCTGACATGACCTACCCCTGGTGAAACCATGCTGCCTTGGGTCCTGTAGTCCACTGACAACCAGATGTTCGTCCAATCTCTCCTTCAGTAGTGCTTCCATGATCTTCCCACTACCAAGGTGAGGCTGACTGGTCTGTAGTTCCACATTTCCTCTTTGTTCCCACTTTTGTATAAGGGGACTACATCTGCTGTCCGCCAGTCTTTGGGTACCTTCCCTGTTTCCTGTGATCGGCTAAACAGGATTGCCAGAGGTTCAGCCACCACCTCTCTTAGTTCCTTAAGGACCCTGGGGTGCACCCCATCTGGCCCCATTGCTTTATCAACTCTTATTACTTCCAGTTCCTTCAGGACCCTTTCTCACATAAAGGAACTTGTGTCCATTTCTGTACCATTCCCACCCCTTATACTCCCTTTAGACCCATTATCATCCTCTTCCTCAGTAAAGACTGAGCAGAAATACCTGTTCAATATGTCAGCTTTACTGTTGTCATCCTCCTTGCAGCCCCCAACCTCCCACTTCAGTCTCACTATCCCTTTCTTTGCCTTTCTTTTTTTACTTATGTACTTGTAAATGGTTTTGTTCCCTCTACCCACTGATTTTGCTATGTGCTCTTCTGTCTGAGCTTTAGCTTCCCTTACTGACCTCCCTGCTTCCGTTTGCTTCTCCTGGTACTTCTCCCTGTCCCCTTCTGCCTGTGTCTTTTTGTATGGCCAGAATGCAATCTTATTGGCTTTCACTTTCTCTGCTACCTCCTTGGAAAACCATAATGGCCTCCTCTTCCCTTTCCCCTTGCTAACCTGCTTAATGCATAATTCTGTTGTTCTTGTAATCCCCATTTTAAATACTGCCCACTGTTCCTCAACCCCTAATTCCTGCCCCATTCCCCTTAATGCCTCTTTCAAGCATCTCCCAATTTTCCCAAAGTCTGTCCCCCTAAAATCCAAGATACGTGTTTTTGTGTGGCTTGGTTCTGCTCCTTCTGTGATTTCAAACCACAATGATTGGTGGTCACTATCCCCCAGGTGCTCCCCCACTGTTACCACCATCACACTGTCCCTGTTTGTAAGCACAAGGTCCAGTATTGCCTTCTGCCAAGCTGGTTCCATGACCAGTTGCTTGAGGAAGGCACCCTGAAGGGAGTCCAGGATAAACCTGCTCCAAGTTGATGCTGCTGCTGGGATGCTCCAGTCCATGTCTGGAATATTGAGGTCTCCAACTAGCACTACCTCACCCTTGTCTGCCATCCTTTAGATGGCTAGCATCAGCTCCCTATCTGTTTCTTCCTCCTGGGCTGGTGATCTATAGACCACACCTGTGCAGATGGATGGCCCAATTTTCCTTTCCAGCTTAACCCACAGTATCTGTCCCTCATTTTGTTCCTCTTGTATCTCTGTGACCCTTATGTCATTTTTCACATACAGTGCCACTCCTTCCTTCCTACCTGCACTGTCTCTTCTGAATATGTTGTAACCAGGTATGGCCATCTCCCAGTCATGGTTATCATTACACCAGGTTTCTGTGATGGCCACAATGTCCAGGTCTGACTGCACCATGACAGCCTCCAGATCCTCCATCTTGTTGCTTAGGCTCCTGGCGTTAGAACACATGGCTTTCCATGATATGACCTCCCGAGACTGTTTAGCTGTTCTATTCCAGCCCCTTCCCCAGTTGTCCTTTATCCCTGGTTCTTCTTGCTGTCTGCCCTTCTGTTGAATTTTGCCCCTTTTCTGCCTATCCACCTCTTGGGCACTTATCTCCATCTTTTGCACACTGCTTTGTAGAGATATCCACTCCTCAAGTTCACTGGTTCCACTGCTAGCTGTGGGGGGGTTGACAATTAGGTACCCTCCTTGCTGGCCTGCCACCCCCTTGGCTATTTTAAATGCTTATCAATGTAGCATTTAAACTCATCATTGAGTGCTTGGATTCCTCTCCAGGATGGATGCAGGCCGTCAGGCTTGAACAAGCCTCCATCCCTCCAGGTGGGTCCCCAGTCACCAATGAATCCAAACCCTTCCTCACAGCACCAGTTCTTCAACCATGAGTTAAAGTTCCTGGTGCATGCACCCCAATGCTCTTCCATGCCTCTCGCAGGTAGTACTTCTGAGAAGGTGACAGAAGTAGCTGCTTGCTTGAGACTCCTCCCCAATTTCCTAAACTCTTCCTGAACTTCCTTTAACTCCCCATTTGACAGGTCATTAGTACCTAGGTGGATAATGACATCCAGCTCACCCTCCCGTCTTGCCTTCCCAGAGATCCCCAGGATCTTCCTTCCATCCCTCCATGCCATGGCACCTGATAGGCACCTCGCCTCCCTGTCATCCCGCTCCTGTGTTCCTAGCTGGATCCCTCTTATGATGGAGTCCCCCACCAGGATTCACTTCCTCCTCCTCTGGGGTCCTCTGCTCTCCCCACTGAGATCACCTCCTTGGCTAACCTCCACATCCTTTCCTTCCACTTCTCTGGGTACCTCTATTTGGTTGTCCCCATTTGCCAGTGTGGCATATGAGTTCTTGAGTGGAATAGGATCTGGGATGTGCCTCTGCCTGACTGCCCTAACCCTCCCTGAGCCCACTGTCATCCAAGTGCTCCTCGTTCTTGGCATCCTTTGAGGCAGCAGCGTTGGATTGGGTGGTCTCTGGATAGGGGTGATGGTACTGCTGACCCAGTTTACTTCCACTCTGAGTCCGGCTACCTCATCCTGCAGTCCAGAGAGATGCATGCAGAAAGGGCAGCAGCTCAGCATTCAGAAGGTCTGCCTGAATATGGCTGCCTTGCAGCCACTGGATTGCTCCACTCCCCACATTTTACTACACTTATACTGTTATTCTAGTACTTGTCTGTTACTGAAGCTATCCTAGTTCCCTTTTTATTAAGTTATTGTCCTAAAAATCCTGCCACTGATCCTCAGATACTTTTCTTTAAAAAAGTAAAAAAAAAAAAATGAGTCAAAACACTTGTCGTTAGACAACAAAAATATAACCAAAATAAAAAGACTGCCTTTTTCTCCCAGTTAATCTACCTACACCACACAGATATGCCCCTCCACCAAAGCACACTTCGAGTGTCTCTCAGTACATAGACTGAATGTTCAAAATTAACATTCAAAATCCACACACAAACAATAAACACATGATGATATGAGTACAGGAGGGTTTCCTACAATTGATGTACTATGTTTTGAGCCAAAATAAATGTCTCAAAAAGGCTTTTTTAATAGCTTTTATAGGGTTTGAATCACAGAGCTCTGACAGCAAATTATCTCCGGCTTCCATTACACACACTACACAAAACTGAAGCTGTGCAGAACAAACAAGAGCCCATGTGACCTGCAATTCCATGAATCAATGCAAAATTAACCTTGTAGCCCAAAAGCAAGATGAAGTGATGCAAATAGGCACAGAAGTGGTTGGAGGAAGGCGGAGTAATGCGAAGTACATTGAAATCAATGACTTAGCAATCCTCATCATGATGTGAAGTACTCTGCTTCACGTTGCAGAGTACTTTGAGGATTCCCTACTACTCTGCGAATTGCTTCACGGAGTGAATTTTGGCCACTTGGCCCACCACTAATTGTTGTGTGAGTAACAAATGAAAAACAAAGTTGCCATAAATCTGAGGATGAATGGTACACAAGGTGAACCTCCTTTGTGGGATACAACTACCTTAGTCTTCCCCAGACTGGTTTAACTAAGTGTAACGGCCCGCCCAAATGGGAGCTTACCTTGTTGCCCACTTGTCCCCCATCTGTTCCCATCTGTGGAGCACCTCCAGTTCTGCCTGCCTGGTTTCCCATTGTATATCCCCAATCTTCACAGCCAGCTCCGGGTCCTCAGATGCCCTGTTTGCCCCTGAATAGCCACCAGTGTATATGTCAGCCCATTTCAGGCTTGCCAACTCAATCATGAGCCACCAGCATTTCGCTGGTGCCGTCAGCACTCACACATGCGCAAAGTGAGCCCCTTTGATTTTACTAATCACCATTTTGTGCCAAAAAGGAAGCTAGTTCACTGGTCCTGTGCCCCTATTTCACTAATTGGGGACCACAGTAAAGGTCATGAGAGCCCTCTGTTCTTTGTGCATAACGAGCGCTTTGAGAGCTTAGATAATGTGGCTCATGAATATTAATTTGGGCAGCACTAATATTCAATGACCCTCCTGTCCTACCACTGACAGGCATTTAAAAAGTATTGGCACTTCAGACAGGCTCTGCAGGGAACATAAAGTATGCTCCAGTCCATGTCTGGAATATTGAGGTCTCCAACCAGCACTACCTCACCCTTGTCTGCCATCCTTTAGATGGCTAGTATCAGCTCCCCACCTGTTTCTTCCTCCTGGGCTTCACCGCCGAAAATAAATAGAAGTGTGTACAAGGGCATATGAGGGGCTTATAAATACAGAGCTGTGCAGATGAAAATATGTGCATATTGACTGCAATTAGATTATGTTCTAGGACACATGAAATGTCGGTCTGCTGCCAGAGTTCTACATATATAAGCAGCAGTGACGGGCAAGGGACTGCATCTGAATATATAAATGGGGCAGCATTTAAGAGGGCACCTTTGTGGCTGTTGGACTCTGGGATGCAGAATAAATAAATGTGTTTAATCTGGCTGCACCAGAACTTTATTATTGGGACTGTGTTGAACTGCAACGTGACTGTGTACACCAGCAGCTATTTTTGTGTGGTAACGGCCAACTGGAAAGCCAGAATTTCAGTGTAAGGACTCTTGGGACAAAGCCAGAGACTTATGGGACTTTGCAAAAGGCTCTTGGGGAAACTGCAGGGACAAAATTTCAGGTGCCAAAACAGGGGGCCTACTGAGCATCGAGTGAGGCTAGTGAATATTCTTTATTGAGACTGACAAGTGGATTTCGCCAATGACATTTGGATGCAAAAGTAGATTCAGCCAATCAGGATCCCAATAAAGACTCCATAAAACCCAATGATTTTCAGGCTGAGGTCAGTTCCAGCATAAGCCCCTACACAAGGAGAAGGGCTCAGGCCCCCAGTGAAGCAAAAATGGTCCTGGTTCAGTTCAGTAAAAGCTCCTCCACAGGGGAAGGGGGCTTCTACCTCTGTCAGAGAGAAAGAGTGGCTGCCAGCAGCAAATGTCATCAGCCTGGGAGATGCCAGAGATTGTCCTCCAGGGCTAGCAGTTCCTTGTCACATTAGGAAAATGTGGAACAGAAGCCAGTATCCACCTGCAGTTGTGAGAGAGGTGCAAGAAATGCATCTGCCTCAGCAGTGAAAGTGCAGAAAAAAACTGTAATTTCCAACAAAGGAAAGCATTTAAATATGTCTGAGTGAGTATCCATCTGCTTGCATTGTTATGACATTTTACAGTACACCATGGTACACTTTTGAGAAATTAAGATCCTGCTTGGGGCCAATAATCCCAGAAGGCCCAGAAGTGTTTATCATTTTTCTGTACCCCGTGTTAACCAACGCTCAAGAGAGGGTGGACCTCTGTTGAAAAGTGACCAGAGAAGGGTCCAGTCATTGGTGTGTGCTAAGTGTGACTGTTAATTGTACCTACAGAGCTAGAGGGAGGTTTCCTAGCCATGCAGAACTGACCTAACAGTGCTTGGGAGGCCAGTGAAAACCTTGAATGTCCAAGTTGGAGCTACTAACACCAGCAAAGCATCAAGGGACTGTGATGATTGTGTCTAAGCTCAAGAGAAGGTCCATGTGACCAGTTGTTTTGTCAAGTAAAGCTATCAAATGGTGGGGAACCGAGCCTCAAGCTCCTTCTGTGGTTCCAAGTGTGTCAAGCGGTAGAGAGCCATGTCTCAAGCTCTGTCCATGTTTGGAATTGTCTTAAATGGTGGGGAGCCAAGCCTCAAGCTCTGTCTAATGATGATAAAGAGTCAAGTTACAGTGCATGGACTGTGAGGGTCTGGTTCATCCCAGTCTTAGGAAAAAGACACCCTTCAGTTAAAACTTGTGTCTGCAAGCTTGAGAGGATCATGGTGGTCACGCTGGCACAGGTTCTATGTCATAAGGGTGATCGCCAAAAGGCAATCATCCTTATGCGAGTGTACATCTCCGAAATTCATTTTCAGCTATGTACAACCCCGGTGACTGAGAAAATGACACAAGGAATTGTATTCTGTACTTTTATATGGGCGCCCCCCCCCACCCTTTTTTAAGATTCTCAATTCCAGTGGGGTGCATGTCAGGGGGGAGTGCGACAGTGAAAAAAAAATGTCACCTTCTAGGGCCAGGTGAAACAAAACATATCTGTGCCCAGACCAAATCCTGCATCACAGCCACCCCAGGACAGCATCCATCCCACCACGCCACAGAGCCAGCTTGGTGGCTGACCGCAGCACCACCCCTCACAAACCCTCCTGCCCCTTGCTCGGTGTGCTCGCTTTCTCCCACGAGTGTACATGTAGCGACATCCCACCACCATTTGTGAACTCTCCCCATCCAGTAGCCCACCCCACTCCCTTGCCATCTGGGTATACGCTGCAAGTGGGTCACCATTTTGGTAGGCGCCCACTTGCAACGTGCCCACATCACAGTGTACTGCTGGCACATGATTAATTGATTGTGACTACTGTGAGCAAGTGTATAAATATGTTGCTAATAAATGTGCTTAATTCAATGCAACAATTTCAGATAGGTCTGGGAGACAGCCTGGTAGTGTGCCACTTAGGGCGCTGCCATATGCATTTTCCCTGAGGGGTATAGCCTAGACATGGGGTTTGAAGCATGCTAGCCCCGGTCCTGGCCTGGTCTGATCCAGAAGATGATTTGAGTCCAGAGAGGGTCAGTACAGAAGAAGCTAGAGGCATTTTTTTATCTGCAAAAGCTGCAAGATCCTGCATTCAGTAAGAGGGTCCCTGTCTGTGAGCCTTTGCCCGCATTTTAGCATCTATTAAAGAGCCAGCCTGCTGCAATCATCCAAATCTGCTTTGAACAGCATGATCGTGACTAGCCTATGATGACTACCAAACTGTGAGTATGCACAGCCTCCCCTGCTTAACCTGGATTGACTTGTAAATAGTTTAAAGTTGTTGCCAAGCCAAATTCAGCATCTAGAGTGAAGCATTTTCAAATCAACCAGCTGTAAATTTTGTAATCTACAGTCAGGAATGTGTCTCAAAATGTATTTATTTATTTATTAAATTCTCGGATTACAAATACCTTTGAGCAGAAACTGTGCGTTTACAAAGGTTCCATGTCAAAGGATGAGGGTCAACATACATACAGAGGTAGTAAAAGAATGCACAATAAACAACCAAAACAACTAAAAGAAAAAATAAAGATACTCAGTTATAACATACTTTGACATACTATTCATATAATGAGCAGCTTGAGTAGGCCAGCGGTAACAATAAGAGATAGAGGGCACCATAGACAGTTAGTATTGCAGGCGTGCGACCGGGAGAGGAAGTTGGCAGGCTAATGGGCCACTGTCTGATGGTGGTGGAAAATGTCTTGTACCAGTGGAGATGTGAAGCAGGAAAGGAGTCACCAGGAAGGCCCAGTGCCAGAGGGAATGAGACTGGGAAAGAGCGGGCTGTGAGACATGAGTGAGCTGGGAGGTGTTTAGAGAGATCTCTGTACAGAGAAGCAGTGACATTGAGTGGTAGAGGAGAGGTAAAGTTTGAGATTCCTTTTGAAGGGTCCAAGTGTAGTGGAGGAAAGTGCTTCTTTATTGAGGGAATTGAACCATTGAGCGGTTCTATAGATAAAGGACCGCTGACCCATGGAGGTACGACATCTGGGAACCTGAAAGGTTAGAGATTGGGCACCACGTGTTTGTTGAGTGCCACTGTAGGTAGTAAGGAGTGAGCTAACACCAGGTGGCATGAGACCAAGGAGAATCTTTTGGTAAGTAAGCAGGTCTGGTATTGTATTCTGCCGCGAGGGGGTAGCCAGCTGGCCTGCATAGAGGTCACAGGTGTGAGTTTGTCGGGCTGCACCCATCAGTAGTCTGGGCAGGCTTTGCTGAGAGCAACTGAGATCCTGTGGAGGGCACTTGTCGAGGCAGAGCCAGATGGCAAGGCCGTAGTCAATGATAGAGGTATAGAGCTGTAGATGGCTAGTTTAAGGGCATCCACAGGCATACAGTGCTTGTGTTTGTGTAGTAGTCCAATCCGTATATTGGCAGTCTTGGCAACAGTGTCAATATGCCGAGTGTAGGAGAGGGTACTATCCAGGGTAATACCAAGGTACTTGAACTCCTTGACATGTGTGAGTGGGTTCCCAGCGTGGTTCTTGATGGCAAGGGACAGAGAGTTGTTCCTGCTCTGTCGGTTACAGAAGGACATGGCTTTAGTCTTGCTGTGGTTCAGGACAAGTTTATGAGAATTGAACCAGTCTTCGATGCGCTTGAAGTCGAGCTGCAGCTGGGATTCAAGGACTGTAATGTCATGGTGGCTGGAAAACAGGACTGCATCGTCTGCGTATAGTAATATTTTTTGGTGGCAGGCACTGGGGAGATTGTTGATGAAGAGGGAGAAGAGTAGAGGGCTCAGAATAGACCCCTGGGGGACTCCAGAGTGGACCGGTTTCTCATCCGAAGAGATCCCTGCAATCCTTACACGTTGCATCCGATTATCAAGGTAGCTGGTGAACCATGGAAGGGCATCGCTGGAGATCCCAATGGAGGACAGTTGCTTGAGCAGTAGGGGGTGGTTAACTGTGTCGAATGCCTTGGTAAGGTCTATAAATACTGCCCCTCCACAATTCCTTTGTCAAGCGTGGCATGGATGAAGGTGTAAATTCCAGTAGTGCAGTGGTGGTGCTGTCTTTTCTGAAGCCATGCTGCTCTGGGCACTGTACATTGTACTTATCCAGGAATTCAACTAGTTGGTCCGATACTATTCGCCTAGCGCTTTGGATAGTTAGAGGAGTGAGATAGGTCTGTAACTGGTGTGCAGTGTCCTATCTCCACTTTTGTGAACCAGTGTGACAGTGGCTTTCTTCCAGAGAGAGAGGAAATGGCCCAATCTAAGCGAGAGATTAAAGATCTTTGTAAGTGGTTCTAAGATATCATCAAGGACTTGTGCCAGCAGTTTCAGGTCAAGGGAGTCACCACTGTACCCTTGTTTGCCAATGGCCTTTTGAATGTATTTTCTAGCTACTTGTGGTGGGACCTCCTTAAAAAAAACTTTGGGGTTGTACATTCTAGTTGGGGGGTAACTTGGGAGGAGCTGGAGGGGAGGTCGTCGAAAAAATTTGGTGGAAGGACACTGTCCAGGTTTGTAAATGCATTATTAAAAGTGCTGGTGATGGTACCTAGGTCGAGTGTAGGAGTGCCATGAAGGTTGAGCATAGTGGGTTGTGCTTTAGGATCTTTGCCTGTGAGTTCTTTCATGTTGTTCCAAAATTTGTTTCCCTGGCCCCAAGAGTTGGTCAGAGCCTCTTTGTAATAGCTGCGTTTAGCATTCCGTATTTTTCGAGTGCAATCATTTCTGGCTGCTTTGTATAATTGTACGTTTACTTGCATCGGAGTTGTACGAGCACAATGCCAGAGGTGGTCCCTGTGCTTGAGCAGAGTTAAAAGGTCAGTAGTAACCCAGGGGTTGGTCTGTCCTTTGACCTTCATCTTTTTCATTGGTGCATAGATGTCACAGGCTTCATTGAAACATTTGATAAATAGGTCCAGAGCTTTGTTGGTGTCATTGAGGGAGTCGAGCACTGCCCAGTTCAGCCTGGTTAGATGGGATTTTAACAGCTGGAGGTGCCCTTGTTTGATAACCCTGGCATAGATAAGCTTGGGAGGGGGCTTGTGGTATTTGTTTGACCAGGAGCAGATGACAGGCGAGTGGTCACTTATTGTATCCGGGAGTACAGAAACATTGGAGATGTGTTCAGGGCAGTTAGATAGAATCCAGTCTAGAAGCGTTAACAGTAAAATGAATCTGCTTATTCCCTTCAAGGGTCCCAACAGCCCACCATCACAGCTGAATCATATAACAGGCCTGCACCTTTAAGACTCTAGTACTGGATACCCAGATAAAGGTATTAGAACTGCAGGGTTTTAATGCATTTTCTGGAAACTGGTACCAGTGTGAGCATAGGGCATGTGTTATCTAAATAATTAAGGTAGCTAGCTAGATAGCCATAAAGAATCGGAAAACATCAGATGTTGGTGGGTGGCCACTGTGATTACTATTTAAATCTAAATGCAAAATTATTATTTCAACCAAAATGCTCCAGTCAAACTTGTCAGCTGTAAATAGCTTGACCTCTGCTTCCACCTTCCCTGCTCCTAGCCCTCTCCCCATGTAAATAAGTTATTTTTTATTGTTTTTGCATAACCTTGGTGTGTAAGCATATTATTAGAGAAAGTCAATAATTCAAAAATGTCTGAAATGTGGGGAAATATTTATTAGGACATGTTTGGGGTGGCTGTGTGGTATTGTAGGTGGGTACAGCATCCCAGAGGGTTGTACCAGGTTTCATTCTAGCCCACTGAAAGTATACTCTAGGTGGAGGCACTGTGCATTGTGGTATCTTAGGAAAGAACCAGTTTTAAAGTAAAGTACAAACCCAGACCCCTCAACCTTGGTCTGGCCAGCAAAGGCAGGGGTAGTATAGCCCTTCAGATGGACGGTGTTGGGATTACATGGGTACATGTTAAGAAAAAACAGATGTTAGTTAATATTCACTGCATGGCTCACAGAGTGGCACTATGTACAGTAGTTCACAAGCAGCGCACTCAGTCCCCTACCTGAAAGAATACCAGGAGGGTCTAACTGGTATTTTATAATATTTTAAATGACCAGTAAATAAAGTTAACAAGCTGATAAAAATTCAAGAAATGCTTGAAAAAACATTAACATTAAAAGAGAAAGAGATCCATAATGTGAGGTTGATAGTGGTTTATAAAGCAGTGGAGACAGTGGGCTCAATTCTCAAAGCCCTGAGATTGATGTAAGGTGCCTGCATCATACATAAATGGTGCAAGTGGCACCTTGCATCAAATACTGCCCCAGAGCTATTCACAAAAGCAGATTGTGACAACAGCAGGCTGCCTGCCCCAAACAGGGCTTGCACCAACTATGTGCCCAGAAATGGGCTGTGACATGGGGCTAGGGGCTTGCAGCAGATGCGGGCTGACAAAACTCACTGAGGCCTCATGAGCTCCTTGAGAGTTTTACCACTTGTGGCCTGTATACTTTTAACAGTGCAACCTGGATCTTTCTGAGCAAAATCAAGTCATAATCAGCATGCCACAAACAAATGTGAATAACTCATTGATTGTAAGTGCTACACACAAAGTACGAGGGGCAAAGTTGTTCAGCACAAACTTACCTTTCCAATGGTACTATGCAATTAATTATAAGTAGTTCCTATTTTTTCTATATTGGTTGAAATAGCAAAAAAAAAATATTGTTCAATAAAAAAGGCAATGGAAACACTTTTTTGTGGGAAAATATTTAACATACACAAAATTAGGCATCCGTACATTAGCTGGAGGTACAAAACTAATTTTGTACTAAAAAACAGTATTTCTAATATGATGCATGTATTTATTTTCCGTTTTATTAAGGTGGCTAAGTGAAACTTGAGAGACAAATGTCAGCCATTAACACCATACCATACAAAATTGCAAATATCTTCTAAAGTATACATAACAGACACAAAGTATCAGGGTCAAAGTTGTTCAGTGGAACATTACCTTTCCAACGGTGCTATGCAGTCAATTCTACTCACTTTAGTTTGTGAAATATTTAAGTTTTAAAGAGTGATGTCCTCAGGCATCAAAAGTCCTCAGTGGCAAAAAGTGCAGGACATCTGGAGGCATTAAAGACCTCAGGAGTATGTTTTCTGCTGCCTCCTACAGGCATCTTGGGGATTCAGTGAGTTAAGCAGATGATTCAGAGGGTCCAGAGGTGCGTGCACATGTCGCCAGTGGAGCCAACATTGCTGTCCGCACTGGCAATCCCTGTGCAATACACCACCACTGATGCAGGGGAGTCCTTCTTGATGCATGATTCCAGTAGCAGCATGGACAGGTTCCTGCTCTTCAGCACACAGAGGAACCTTGAGTACCTCACCAGCTGTGGTGCATGGTATACAGATGGAACCTTCAGGAGCATTCCACACCTCTTCCAGCATCTCTACAGTCTCCTTGGGGGTGGAGACAGATACTGTGCTGCCGGCCATCAATGCCCTGATGGGCAGCAGGACCGTGAGCTGCTACATGGCCATGCTACGCAAGCTGATGGAGCTGTGCCCAGAGCTATGCCTTCTGTTGGTGATGATTAACTATGAGCCTGTTGCATCCAAGGCTCTGCTTATCGCATTCCCCCCAGGAACAGCACCTTGGCTGCTACTTTCACTTTACACAGTGCCTGTAGAGGAAGCTTCAGCAGCACGGTGACCTGGCACAGCTCTATGTCACCAACGATGAATTTACAATGCATATACGGATGCTCACTGTGCTCACATTCATGCCACCCACAGACGTCACCAGTGCATATGAGGAGCTTTGTTCATGGCCCTTCTTCGAGCCCAATGAGGACACCCTGGTGCTGTACCTTGATTACTTCAAGGATACCTGGCTGTGTCAGCCTGTCCATAGTGGGGTGCAGCACCGACCAACATGCTGTCTGGATTTCTGGAATATTTACACCTCTGTCCATGATGGCTTGCCCAAGACCACCAACGCACTGTAAGGGTGGCACAGGGGCTTTAATTCCCTTATGGGGGGATGTGTACCCTATGATTTGGCACTTCATTGAGGTGCTACTGGGCCATCTGGGGCTGACGGAGCTGAATATGCAACAGATGTTGCATGGCAGAGATGTGGGAACAACTCACAGGAAGGCCAGGGATGCCAACAACAGACTGCAGCAGATCTATGAGCAGTACGAGACAAGGCCACTCAGGGACTACCTACTGGGCATAACCCTCAATATCTGACTGCAGGTCTGATGGCCTGTGTGGCAGAGCAGTGACAGTCATGGACTGTTGCAACAGTGTGCATGTTTGAGGTGTCAGTGGTGGTGTGGGGCATGGGCACAGTGGTAGGCACCCAATTGTCTTGTGATGCAGAAATAAACATTATGTTCATGATGTCCCCATGTGTCTCAGGTGCCTATGTGCTGTCCTCCTGGGTTTCCCAACTGTCAGGGGGGAGCAAGCACCGGTCCTGTGGGGAGGGGGGTTGGGATTGGACAACCATGCCCCATGGATGAGGGGGTTGGTCTTGCAGTGTTTCCCTGGGTGGGATGTGACTCCATGTGTGGGGGGGGTTGCACTGTTGCTCTGTAGACCCGTTGTGTGTGCCAGGGTGTGTGGGGGTGGGGAATCATCAATATCAATGCTGCCAGTAGCTGGGGTGTCCTCCTCCTCTTGGGCTGGTGCATGTTCTTCATTGCATCTGTTGCTGTTGGGGTTTGCAAGTCGGTGTCTTAGCCCTGTGCAGCTGTGTGCATTGCCAGTGTCGCTGTGGAGAACCTTGCTGTGAATGATGCTGCACCACCATCATAGATCCACAATCTTTCACGTAGATTCCAAGGGTATGAGAGAAATAAATTGACAGCCTTTGGAGTCCTGAATCTCCAGCCAGACAGCCACCTCTCCAAAGATGAATTTGTATCCTGGAGACATGCCCAGAATGATGTGCTGCTTGATTATTATGGTCACTAGAAGACACAACGATTATAAGGCAGTAGCACCACTGCTTGTGGAAGCTGACTTCATCAAAGCTGAATGGGGAAAAACTGAATTCCTTTGTGGTGAGGGAAGGGTACCCAAGGGACAACATGACAATACTATGGGGATTCATTACAATTGTCACAAATCATCTTCCTAAATCTGTTGGAATTGGCTGCATTAGGTCTAACTCATCTGTCCATACAGCAGACTGCAAGAAAGGATTTAGTGCCCAGAGCATTGTAAAAACAAGCATAAGAAATGGGTTGTCTGCCACAAGAGTAAATGATTTATTGACAGTTGCAACTGAGGGACCATGTCCAGTGGATTTTGATTTTCTCTCTGTTGTCAATACCTGGAGGGGGAAAAAAAGCAAAGATAGTTACTTCAGAAACTTGACTGACTTCAGCTATATGTGTCTAAGCAAATATTCAGACAATAAAAGGCAGAGTCAAGACTTGGGGAAAAAAAATTACTTTATTTCTCTCTTGCCTTCATTTAGGGTGGTGACTTCTGAATTTTCAGATCTATAACATTCAAAATGTATATTTTAATTGAGTATGCCATCCAGGCTACATCATGCCCAATTTATATAATAATGGTGGAGAACTTATTTCTTCCGCCTTCCTTGCCATCAGGCTACATTATCATGACCAATTATTGGTAGTGAAGGAATAGTTTTTTCTGTCAGGCTATATGATCGACAATTTTCCTCTTGATAGTGGAGGACTTGTTTCTTCTGCTTCTCCTGTTGCTATGCTACTTGCAGTTTTCTTCTTGTTGGGGGAGCCAGGACTTGTTTTTTCTGCCTTCCCTGCTGCCAGGCTATATGCCCACTCTTCCTCTTGGTGGTGAAGGACTTGTTTGTTTTCCTCCCGTACTGTCAGGCTACATAGATACATACACACTGTCAGCAGATAAGGGCCTATGGCCTACCCAGTCTGCCATTTGAGCTTGTAAGTTCCCTTTACATTTTTCTAGAAGTCTGTCGCCCCTTTTCCCTGACCTTCAGAATTCCCTTATGTCTATTCCATGTATTCTTAAATTCCGTGATTGTTTCAGCCCCCACCATGTCCTCTGGCAGGTGTTCCATCTGTCCGCCACCCTTTCTGTGAAGAAATTCTTTCTCACGTTTCCTCTGAATTGCCCCCCCCAACTTCATCCCATGCCTTCTAGTCCTGGAAATATCTTTTTCACTGGAAAATAGTGAATTCCTGCATCCTGTTCCTCCCTGTAAGGTATTTGTATGTTTGTAGGCTACCTGCCCAATGTTGTTCTTGTTGGTAGAAGACTTGTTTTTCTGACTCCCCTGCTGCCAGACCACATGCCTAATTTTTCCCTCTTTGACGGTAGAGAACATGTTTCTTCTACCTTTTCCCTGCTGCCACTTAGATGGCCTATTCTCTAATTGATGTTGGATGACTTGTTCCTTCTGCCTACCCTGCTACAAGGCTACCTGAGAAAGGTATTTCTTGGCAGTAATTTCTTCTCACAGTGCCTTCGTTCTTTTTTTTTAATTTCCATTCTTTATTAAACTTTCAGTATGATTGACATACAACAAAGCTCTAAAGATAGCAAGAAAATTGAGTAGCCAGTGACAAAGTCTGAAAGTAAGATCAAAACTCAAAAAAGACCCCCCTCAGCCCCCATACTTTCCTAAACCCTCCACTCCCCCAACAATCAATTTATCCAAAGATGGACAAGCAATCCTAAAAAAACCCCAAAAAAACCAGGAAGTATAATGTATAGAGTTTGCCTGAAAAGCCAGACTGAAAAAAACCAAAAAGAACCAAAGTTACCACCTGAATTAAGCCCTAAGAGAGAGTGGGTGAGATATTCAAAGCAGTTGTGCATGGTGCAACTGAGTTGTGCCAGCGCAACCACGGACTTGCACCACTGAGCGATATTCAAAGACAAAGGCTGCATAGCGCAAGTCCCATTGTGCCATGACACAAATATAATGTATACAGCACAAGTGTAGGGGGCGTTTCCATGAATATACACACAGCGGTATATTCAACCGGAAACCATGGTGCAAGTCCAGAGCAAACCCCAAGATGCATCAGCCAGACTTGAGTCTATAAAAACTGGCTCAAACATTCAGACAGCAGATGTGCAACTCTGTACCCAGAGAGACAGACAGAGAGAGCCAGAGGGGGACATCACAGAGAGCAATGGAAAGTACACCATTCTAATGGAAGTGGTAATGAGGGGTGTGAGGAGGCAGGAGGAACATCAGTGTGGCCAATTAAGGGCCCGGCAGTGGTATGCCCGCCACAGGTGGTACCATACCCATATCACATTTGAGAACTACAGTGATACAGAAATAGTGGTCGAGTACCATCTGAAAAGGGCAATCCTGAGGCAGCTCTGTGCGCTGTGCAATGAGGAGATGCAGGCACCCACCAGATGTAGTCATGCCATGACAGTGGAGACTAAGGTGACCACCGTGATGTGCTGGCTCACCACAGGCACCTTCCAAAGACCAACAGAGGATACCATGGGCATCACCCAGTTGGCCATGACCCACCTCCTCACACAGTTCCTCAATGCTCTGCTGCCACGTGCTTCAGAGTTCATTCATTTCCCCAGCACACAGGCAGAGCAGACAGCAAAGGTGCAGGACTTCCACAGGGTTGCACGCATGCCGGGGTGATTGGGGCCATAGACTGCACCCACGTGGGCATCTGCATACCACCTGGCCCAGAGGGTCTGGCATATATCAACAGGAAGGACTACCAATCCATAACCTGCCAGGTGGTGTGTGATGCCATGGAGTGCATCATCAATGTCTGCACCACACATCCCAGGTGTGCACATGATGCATTCATCTGGCACAGCTCTGTGCTGTGCCACAGGTTCAAATGTGGGGACATCCCCAAAGGCCACCTTGTGGATGAGTAGGGCATGGGCCAGGATGCCTGGGAGGCACCACCCTGGGGATAAGGGAGGGCAGGCAGGGCGGGCATGGAGGAATGGGCAGTGGGTGACAGGGGGCAGGAGGCAGTGCAGCACAGCACAGGGATAACCATGTAATTCCCCACACAGGTGACAGCGCATATCCCCTAAGGCCGTGGCTGCTCACCCCCTACCGGTGACCGTCATCCTCCACGGAGGAGAGATACAATGAGGCACATGCCAGCACCCGCAATATCATCAAGCATGTCTTTGGCACGCTAAAGATGCAATTCCATTGCCTAAACAGGTCTGGCATTGTCCTACAATACAGCCCATCAAAAGTCTGTGGCATATTCCTGGCCTGCTGCATCCTGCATAACCTGGCCATTGACCATGGGATAGATGTTGAGGCTGATGAGGGTGACAGTAGCAGGATGACTGTGGCAATGGTCCAGAGGGTGGTGGGCAGCTGGCACCGGGAAGAAGGTATCCCTGCCTGGTGCAGGAGGCACTGAGGCACAGGGATACCATTCCATGGGAGCATTATGGGGAATGCAGGTAAGTGCAGTGGTACACATGCATGGGTCACACAGACTAGCACACCACACACTGGCATGCATGTGCACAGCAGGACGCATGCAGGGACAGGGGCGCACAGCACTCACGGTGGAGGCACGGGCACATTGGCACACACAAACAGCACAGACATACACACACACACACACACACACACACAACACACACACATATGCACACACACGCTGAGGAACATGGCATTGATCAGACACATGACACCGGTGGACAGGCACAACCAGCACGGAGCTGCCCTCATCACACCCATGCCACATGTCCCAGCAGCCCGGTAAGCACAAACAGGGGGCATGCAGCACAACACACATGTGCACCACCACATGCTTGCTGGACCACCACCACCCATGTGTGCATGAGACAGCAGCAGCGGACAGCAGGTCAGGGCAGCAGACATGTAATGCCATCCGCATGGTCCCACACCTGCCATGACCATGTGGATGGCTACACCAGGGGCCGATCAGCAGATACAGGCTTCACATCAGCCACAGAGGGTGTGTCAGATGCCCTCCCAAGGGGAAGATGTCAGGGACTGCAACCATGCCCTTGCAGGGGTGTAGAGGCAGCCAAACAGGCCAGCCCCAGGGGTGTCTGGGATGCCAACATCAAAGCCCAGTATCTGTTCTGAGGGGAATCACCAGACATCAGGACTGTGGAGTAGACAGTGCACTACGTGGGGTCATCTGTGCATGGCCAAGCCCAGTGGCTGCCACCGATGCAAGTCCAGCCGCAATGGTACCGGTCATGTGGTCCATCGATGCCACAATGGTGCCGGTCATGTGGTTCAGTGATGCAGTTGTGTCCTTCCACATCTGGTGGAGTTCGTCTATTTGCCTAGCATTGCCCCTGTCCTACTGCTCAGCCATCTGGTGTACCTCTTCCCACAGTACACGCACCTCAGTGGCAAGCATTACCTGGTTCTCCACAGATGCCTGCAGCAACTGGGTGTGCTCTGCCAGTCTCTCAGAGTCCTGTACCTCCTGGCCTGTCCACCATACCGCTGGGGGGGGGACATGGCGCACTGCACAGCCTCCCACTCAGGTGGACACTGCACAGTGGACCATTCAGGGGATATGGTGTCATCAGGTGCACCAGTGGTGGACACTGTGTTGCACTGCCCAGTGGTACCTGCATCCTGCTGCTACTGCCCGACCATCTGCTAGGCATTGCCCTGCGCTGCTGTGGCCACAACAGCACCACCGCCCATGCTGGATACAGTGGTGGCACCACACACCACTGCACCAGTGGGGATGGGTGGCAGCTGTGCAGCCACAGGAACAGCACAGGGCCCTGATGGTGCCTGTGATGCAGGCAGGGGTGTGTTGGGTACCACAGCCCCTATGCTGTCCAGGATCAGGGTTATGTCATCATTGGGAGCTGAACACCACCCCAAGCTGAGTATCCACACATAGCATGGACAGGTTGGAATCTTGCAATATCTCAGCAAGGGCGTTGTCTGACCCCAGGCCTAGAACATCCACCTGCCCCACACTGCCAAGCCATGGCCTGTTCCTGCTCTTGGATGCCTGTGGATGTAGATGGCATGGCATCCATGTGTGAGACTATGTCCGCCTCCACCTGGACCTCCCCACGGAGGAATGATGGTGCTGCAAGACAGAAACAGATGGTTAGTGGTGTTTCATCAGTCATGCGCCCCCCCCCCCACCCATTCGCATGTCACCGCTGCCACTTGTCAGCATGGTGCAATGCAGGGCTGCATCTACATGCACACATGGCATGCAGCACGGGAGCAGGCACACCTGCATGTCCATCTCACACCTGCCAGGCCTGTCTGTTGAGTGCATACTCACCATGCAGTGAGCAGCTGCTACCCATCTGGAATCCTCCACCAGGCATACCCTCCACTGCCGTGTGGCTGATGGTGGCTGCAAGAAGCTCCTCCGTGGCCATCACTGGTGGTGCCATGGGTGGGCAACCGCTAGTCACCCAGCGGGATGCCCATATGGCCACCACCTTCTCTTTGGTGTGCCTCTTGTCTGTGCTGACCTTCTTCTGGCACTCCTGCGCAGTATGCTGGTGCCTGCCATGTGTGTTGATGTACCATGCCAACCTCCTCCCAGCTGTCTGCATGCACTCTTGCAGTGTACCTGAGGCATCACTGAGCAGGTCCTCCCTGTCTAGCTATGCCTCAAAGAGGGCATTCTGCTCTGCCCCCATGAAGTTGGGCACCCGCTTGCATGCAGGTCCATGCTCATCCTCTCTGTCATTTGCTGACATGTCATCACCTGTGAACATGGACAGCACAGTGGGTCAGTGCCAGCACAGCCCTTTGCAACCCTCTGTCACAGTGTTGTAGTAGGCCTTCGTTCATCCAAGCTGTCAGGCACTTACCTGAATGGTTGCATTACTGGTATGTGACATGTGCTGTTTTGTGGCACTTATAAGGCGCATCACATGCAAATGAGTCTGTGTGCAGTGGTAATGATATGCTAATGCACCCTACTGCACTGCGCATTGGCTAATGTGGTGATTTGCATACGGTGGCTGAATATCGCAAATTCACACCATGCACAATCGGGATGCACTGGAGCAACTCCTTGGTGCATTACCTTTGCATGCATGTTGCATGTGTCTGCGGTATGCATGTGCATGGCACGGAGCACATGCCTGTCGCGTGACTTGTGTATCTTGCACTATGCTGTTGCAGTGTGCAAGCAGTGCTGTGTTGGCATTGTGCATGCATGCACTTCCTGACAGTGGCTCCAATCGTGCACATGCACACAGTGGGTGGGGTGATGGTCTTTGACCCCAGGATCATATGCGTGACCCTATGCAACCACCAGGCCATGGCCTGATGTGCATGCCCAGGAGTGCGCTATTCACCCACACTGCACATTGTGGCCGCGCGATTGCATCTTGGAGTTTGAGATCGTGCATCATACACACATGGCCCCATGTGCACATTTTCATGGCCATTTGCACAGCCATTTCTGCTGCTACCTGAGGCCATGGTGCATAGCAGGGACAGGTGTTCCACCAACTGGTCAGACCTGGAGCTAGTGAACCTTGTGGCTGTGGTGCAGCCATTTGAGGGGCAGTTATATGGGCAGGTGTCCCTCCAGCAGGCCAGGGGGGCATCTGGCAGCAGGTTTCTGAAGCCCTGGAGAGGAAGACATGGATGGCCAAGACCATGAAACAGTACTGCTATGGATATGGGGACCTGCGCAGGAGGGAATCGGAGATGCTGCGCCAGATGCAGGTGCACGTTCAGCACAGGGAGGTGCCACAGCCAGGTGGGTATGTTCATGTGAAATGTTTGCCTGTGTGCTCTACTGTAGTATGTGTAGGGCTGCGCGGCATGGTCTGCAGTGGGGGTACAATACAGTTCTGGTGGGCACTGCGCATCATGCATGGCTGCTGCACGTGTTGCAGTTGTGCTGGCATGGGGGCCTCAGGATGGACATGGAAATGCCCTGCACCATGCGGGCTGTGTGGTGGAGGGGGGGGGCTCTCCATACATGCTTGTGTATTCATGTCCTCCCCTCTTCATTCCTTCCAGATGGCCAAAGGATCACAGGCGAGCTATGGTGGCTGTGGCAGGCAGGAGAGACCCCAATAGGGATCATCAGGCAGCACACACTGCACCACACAGGGCAGGTAAGCTTTGTCACATTCCTTGTATGTGTCTCTGTGGGTTAGCAGTGGGGACTGGGTCTGGCCATGGTCGCCTTGGCCATATGCCTGCACAGCCATGTTTGACGGACTGTCCATTGTGTGTGCCACTGTGGCACATCCCTTTGCTGCTGTGTTCCGGCTGTTGGGTGGGGCATGCGCATGGCTTCCACTGTGTGTGTCCTGCAGCAGTGCCTTTGCTCTGTGCCATGTGGCCATGCCCATGCACACATGTAAATGCTGCACTGCACCGTCCACCTGTCTGCACCATTGTAGTGTGCAGTGTGGATAGGTGGTGTCGCCCTCCATGTGAGGGTCCATTGTGGCCTCTTCAGGGGTGTCTGCCCCCACTGTCCACCGCACACTGTGGGTGTGCAGGGTCTTTGGGGCATTGTACTAATTGCCTGTCCTGTTCCTTCCCCTAGGTGGACGATGGATGGCAGGCCAGAGGGGGGGTGAGGCCCCGGTAGCAGGCCTTGGCCTAGATCCTGTTAGTGCTCTGGAGGGTCCTGGCAGAACAGAGGCACACTGTGCAGGAGATAGCAGCCATCAGGAGGGCCATGGAGCAGCTTGGGACATCTGGCCATTTACGGCACTAGGCCTGCACTATTACTAGCCACCACTCCCATGCTTTCCCTATTTCCATGTAGTCCCCCATCCTATTGTACAGACCCTTTATCCTGTCCCCATCCTACTTTCTACCTCCGTCATTCCTGACCCTTGTTTCAATTGTTTGTATTGGTGTTTCTATATTGTTATAAAGCATTTGTTTTGCTACATGCCGGTGTCTGTGCCTGATTTGTGGGTGGCATGTGTAGCCATGCTGCAGCTGTCAGGTGTTGGTCCATGGTGTCAGCGCAGGGAGGGGGGATGATGTGGAGTTCCCAAGGGTTCCATGTTGTTTCCAGTGGTGTTTCTTGTGGTGGTGGGGGATATTTCCAGGGTTCGATAGGGTTCGTTGTGCCTCTACACAGTCATCGTAAGGACTTGACTGGGGTGGGCAGGTGGGTGGGGGCTCTGCACACGGACCTATGTGTCCTGGAGGCCTGGGCCACCTGCTGGTGATTAAACATTGGCATATACTTGTGTACTTCCAGTCACATGGGGAATGGCCACCTGCCTGGGACCTGCATCCTTTGGTGCCTGGTGCTGAGGAGCCTGTGGAGGTGGGGACCAGAGTGTGTTTGTGTCCGGGGACATAGGGGTTAATGTCCTCTGTGGCTGGGCACTGCTCACAGCTGGAAAGCCATTGAGCTGCATGGGGGGGCCTTTAACAACAGGCTGGCATTGGCCATTGTCTCCTTTTGTCACCTGCTGGTTGGGCCTCAGTTGGATTCTGGGGTGCAGTTCTGGGGACCATTCCTTTCACACAACCATGAATCAGCTGTGGTGGGTGTGGTGCACAGCAACACCGATGGTGGCTGTGCACCATCTTCTGGTGCCCTGTGTTTCCTTAACATCAGTGCTTCTGTGTACCCAGGTGTACCCCGCTGGTAGAGTCCTGTGTTTCTTGTCCCTGTGCTTCCTTGGCTATATGTCCCTGGGCCTGTTGCTCCTGTCCTGCTCACTGGATTTGTACTCAGGTCTGCTCCATGAGTCCATGGTTGTGCCGGTGCATCTCTGGTTGTGCCATGGCGCATCTGTGCCATATTCAGTGGGTTTGCACTGGTGCATTTCCAGTGGTGCATCTTCTGAATACGGCTCCTGGTGTGCCATGGCACATCTGACTTGTGCTGCACCAGACTTGAGCCGCCATTTGGAGCATTTCTGAATATCTCCCCCAGTATCTCCTTAAGAATATAAGGAATTCGATCTATAGATAATATTGATTTTCATATTTTGTATATTATAGAGAAGCGGTTAAATCAAGAAGTTTCTTCCAATACCTTAAAAAGGATTTTTTTTTGTCATGGAAGTAGGAAATGGCCTGAATTAAAGTTAAATTAGGTCTAAGCCGAGCCTTCCATTCATTAAAAGCAGGAATGGAGTTATTTACCAGGCCCAGATATTCAAAAGGGTTGCGCCATGCGCAATAGGGTTGCTCCAGCGCAAGTCCGAAAATGCACCATTCTGCGATATTCAGCAGGAGGCAGATGCACCCCCCATATCACACTGCACAAGAGCACAATGATAATGAATGCATGCGCAACTGAAGGGGGAGGAACCATGCATAAATGGTGCAGTGCGATATTCAACAACATGCGCCATGTGCAATAGGGGAGCAAGCAGAAGTTGTGCTATAGTGGAAATGAGCCAAAATAGAAAGGAACAAGGAAGAGGCACAAGAGCGCTACAGGGAAGGCACATGTTGCTGAACTATAGACAGATACACAGGGCAGGACAGACACACAGGGCAGGACAGAGAAAGGGCACCCTGAACCCACAGGCAAAGGGAAGGTGTGGGGAGACACATCCACAGCCACAGCTCAGAAGGGGGAAGTGCTACACAGCACTGAGGCCACCAGAGGAAGGTGTTCCTGGTGCAAGGGAAGTAGCAGCCAGGACAGCGGCGGGAACACAGAAACAGCTGCCGGGGGGGGGAACACAAGCAGGGACATGGCCAGTGCCACCATCCAGATGGAGGCAGTGATGAGGGGGGTGAGAAGGCAGGCAGCAATGGGGGTGGCCATGGAAGGGCCCATCAGCGGTATGCCTCCAACAGGCAGTACCGAGTCCACATCAGCTTTGAGCTGTACAGTGATACCGAGATTGTGGGCCAGTACCACCTGAATTGGGCAATTCTGAGGCGGCTCTGTGAGCTGTGTAGTGATGTGATGCAGTCACCCACACGACGGAGCCATGCTCTGTTAGTGGGGACAAAATTGACAGCTTGCATGTGCCTGCTCACCACGGGTACCTTCCAGAGACCAACAGGGAACACCATAGGCATAATCCTGTCAGCCGCATCACGCCACCTCACCCAATTCCTTAGCGCACTGCTGCCACATGCTGTGGAGTACATCCATTTCCCCAGCACACTGGCAGAGAGCACAGCAAACATACAGGAGTTACACAGGGTAGAACGTATGCCTGGTGTGCTAGAGGCAATAGATTGCACCCATGTGGCCATCCGCACACCACCTGGCCCGAAGGTGCCGCATATATCAATCGGAAGGGCAATGCAAGCATCAACTGCCACGTGGTGTGCGATGCCAGGGGGCGCATAATCAATGTCTGTGCCATGCACCCTGGGGGAGCACATGATGCCTTCATCTGGCACCAGTCAACACTGTGCCACAGATTCAAGAGTGGGGACATCCCCACTGGCCACTTAGTGGGTGAGTATGCAAACCACGCAGAAAAACTGAGCTTGGGATGGGCATGGTCAGTGATGACATGGGTATTGGCCTAGATGGCCCAAGGCAGGGTGATGCTGATCACCAAACTAACCTCCACCCTCTACACACAGGTGACAGTGGATACCCACTCCATCCCCGGCTGCTCACACCATACCGGCGGCCCATGACCCCATCGCAGCAACGCTACAATGAGGCGCATGCCACCACATGCAATATCATCGAGCGGGTGTTCAGGGTGCTGAAGGCATGTTTCCATTGCCTGGACACATCCGGTGGTGCCCTACAGTACAGCCCCTCAAGGGCCTGTGGGCTATTCCTGGCCTGTTGCATCCTGCACAACATGGTCAACGGCTGTGGGATAGCCATACAGGTCAAAGAGGGGGACAGCAATGGGGACGATGAGGACGCTGGTGAAGATGGTGATGGGCAGCCCCCCCCTTGTGCGATAAGACCCCCGACTAATCCAGCTGGCACAGCTGCACCAGGACACCATCACAGAGGAGCACTTCAGCCAACTCAGGTAAGTCATGGGGCCATGTGCAACTACCAGTGGCAAAGGCACAACCCACAAACATGCATGGGCAAACACCAGGGGTGCATGCTGTCAAGGGAAGTGGCCGAGCATGGAACCGCACACACCGCCAGGGATGGGCAAGGTCTAACATGGCACACAGTCATACACACACACACACACACACACACACACACACACACACACACTCACAAGACATGCACAAAGGGTAGGAGGCACGCCGACCCAGACCGCCACCCCTAGCCACACACACGCACATCCACAGACCACCACGCCCACTGTCTGTCATTGTGCGTGTGTCAGATGCTGGGCACCATTGCACAGTGGCAGACAGCATATAGCAGGCATCATTATGCACACGCCACAGTGGACAGCAGTCGGAGGTGTGCAGATGGAACGTGTTTGTGCATGCAGGGCTGGACACCCCACCCGTGCATTGCATGCTGAAAAACTCAATGCACAGAGGGCAGCATCAAAGAGTAGCCATGCTGGGAGACAGGTCAGTCATGCACCACAATGCCACGGCCACCACGGATGCGTTGGCGGCCCCGCCGAGACCCACAGCAGTGACAGGCTGATCAATGGCCTCATAGGGTGGCACCGACGGTTCCCCAGGAGTTCCATTGCGTGAACGCGACGTGCTCGCGCAGGGGTCTGCAGCACACTGAACATGCCTGCACTACGCATGCTCGTGATGCCCACAGCTGAACCCAGGGTTGACAAGGATGGTGTCACATGATGCCAGGAATGAGGGGTGGACATTGCACTGGGCAGTGTCTGTGACGCATGGGCAAATAACTGTATGCCCATTGTGACCATGACAGCTGTGAATGCCTGTGTCTGCCTGTCAGTGGCAGTGGTCACATTCTCCCGCAAACTGGTCCATCCCTACCAGAAGCAGAGCAGTGTCTCTGCTGTGCCACTCCTCTGCCTGGCACAGAGCTGCACTCAGTGCATCCACTGCAGTCACAAGCCGCATCTGCTGATTGACTGATGCTTTGAGTATGCGGGTGTGCTCATCTAAGAGGTAATCTGCCTGATCGGCATGCTGTCCCTCATGGTGTTCATGGCCCTGATGGTCATCACCCCTTGAGGGTGGGCGCTGCACACCAGTGCCAGGCCTGGGCATGTCCACAGGCAGTGCACTGACACTGCCCCCTGACACTGTACCCCCATAGCCATTGGCCAACTGCTGATACTGCCCCTCCAGCTGCTGTCCTCTCCAGGGCTCAATGGTGCCGCTGCAGTGGCTGCAACAGCCCCACTGTCCTGAGCACATACCAGTGCTGCCCCACTGGTGCAGACAGGCACAGGCTGGGACTGTGATGCCACACAGTCCTCCACGTCTGCACCACCAACAGCCATGGCCGCGATGTCACCTGCTGTGTGGCCATCCTGTGGCCCACACGTCTCACTGCCCATGGCGTTAGCTCCATCATTATCGGTGACGGATCCGGCACCAGCCCCAGTCTCAGAATGCTGGCAACCATGGATGCTGGCATGCTGGGACATGGGCAGAGCCTCCTCTGCACCTGCTCCACCAACATCAGTCCAGGCTAGCCCACCATTGCCCTGACCCCCGTATGCCTGTGGAGGTGGATGGGCCCTTCCTCCATCTCCATGCTACTGCCCTCAGTGGAGAAGCCCACCAACGCTGACCCATGTAGATGCTCAGGAGCTGTAAGGGAAAAATAGTAACATTAATGTATGTGACCTACCCTGTCCCCCCCATTGACAGACCAGCACTTACCATGCAGTGACGGGCTACCACCCATCTGGAATCCACCACCCGGAACATCCTCAATGGTACAATGCTGCATGCTGCCAGCAACTCGCTGTTCTCGTGGGGTCAAACATTGCACCTCCGGCTGTCCCCCACGAGTCGCAGACCGTGCTGCCCTGATGGCAGCCACCTTCTCTTTAATTCTCTGCCTGTCCGTGCCCACTTCTTTTTGCACTCCTGCATGGAGTGCTGGTGGCTGCCATGTAGGTTGACAGCACATGCCACCTCCTCCCATGCAGCAGCATGGGCCTGTGGTGTTCCCTCATGTTCACTGAGTAGTGGATCCTGGTTGACAGGGCATCTGTCTCTGCCTTTGTGAAGTTTGGCCTTCTCTTCCTCCCACGTCTCTGTTCCTCTTCCTCCACCTCACGATCGGTCATGATTCTTCCTGTGAGAATGACAGGTGTTACCTGTAACTGTGCAGTCCCATGCATGTCCCAAACACCACAGTCCACACTATCAAACAGCATGCAACTTACTGCAATAGACTGCAGTAACCGACTATGGCCAGTGCAGCCCAGTGTCACATTTTTATAGCGCAACTCATACAAATGAGGAGAGGCACATTTTTAAGTGGATGCAAATGCAGTGACTGCACCATTGAATGGCAGATTAACTGATTTGCATATGCCAGCTGAATATCACGCTGTTGCGCTTTGCGCAATTGTGTTGAACGTGCTGAGCCAAGGGCGCAGTTCTGTGACATGCGCAGTACACACCTAACTGTGCATGCCCAGATTGATGACGCAGGTGCCTGCCGCACTGCTGATGTGCTGTGCATGGGAGGCAATGCAAAGCATGGCCACCATTGTGCCAGTGGTGCTACTGCACTGTTCACGTATATGGTGCTTTGGCACTGGGGAGTTGTAGGCGCTCTGGAACAACAGCGCTGTAGGCCGCTACCGGAGGTGGCACACAGGCACCCAATAGCACTACACGCATTGGGTTCCAATTGCACTGTTGCTGTAAGTGCGCCAGAGACCCTTGACCCTGTGCCTGACCTTTGCCCCCTAGGCTCCATGCATCAGGCATGGGTGCACCACTATTGCGCTGTTCGGTGATAGTGCGATAGGGAATGGCAGTGCTGTACTGTGCAGCATCTGCACGTGGCAGGACCACATTGCTGAGATGGCGCGGAGAAGGGCAGTCATGTGGAGCCAGATGGAGCTTGCCAACCTGGTGGCAATTGTAGAGCCCCATGCTGGGGCTTTGTATGGTGATGCACCCCTGGACAAGGCCAGGAGTGCAGTGTGGCAGGAGGTGTCCAACACTCTCAAGGAGGCCACTGGTATGGGGCACACAGCGGAGCAGTGTCACCACCATTACTGGGACCTCAGGCACAGGGACCAGACCTGCTTGCCCGCCTGTGGGCACGTGCTAGGAGGGGCATGGTGCCACAGCCAGGTAGATGCCACATTCATACGCTGTTATCGTCCATAGGGGTATCACGGCTGCATGTGTTTGACACATGGGGGGGGCCTTCCAGTGTTGGCCGTGGTGGTGGTATCGGGGTGTGGGGTGGATGGGTATGGCTGTGTGGGATTGCACACACATGGGGGTGGTGGGACTTTGCTACCGGATTGTACTGATGTTCCTCCCTCCATGTTTGCACCTTAAGGCCTGAAGAACACAGACAGGTGAGGGATCAGAGGTGCCGACTGGAGGAGCAGCAGGGCAGGAGGGCTGAAGGTGTGCAGTGGCACGTGGACCAGCCTGATGATGGTGAGTGCCTTACATCCATGATTACTAGTGCATGCTGTATAACTGGATGGGCAGCGGGGCATGGTCACCATCCATTGACACCACTGCCATGCACACAGCTTGTTACAGTCAGCACTGTCCAGTGGCACTGCATGTCTGGGAGTGCATCAATGGTGGTCCATGCGTGCACTGGGCACATGGCTGTGGCACTGCCTTCACACAGCATAGCCAAGTCACCGTACGGCCACGGTGGTGCTGTGCAGGACATGGTTGGTTGGTGTGTGCAGTGGTCCACATGGCTGTGGCTGCCTGGGTAGGCAGGTCTTGTGGACATGGTCACTGTGGGTGGTCACACACCATCACAGGGGTGTGACACATGGCTGGATGCCATGCACAATGGTGGGCTGCAGGGGGCTGGACAGTCACACTTATTGGTTCTGCTCCCTCGTCCTAGGTGGACGGTGACTCCAGGTGTTGGAGAGAGGTGTGCAGGAGCTGCTCCAGGTGGCAAGGGTGACCCTGGAGCTCTTGCAGAGAATTGACCACCACAGGTTGAGGAGGAGGAGGTGAAGACATAGGTGCCTTGTGGAGGAGGACCAGGGCACATGTTGAAGGCTCCATGCCCCTACTAACACCTTCACCCCCGGACCCACCCTCACACCCCTTCTTCCCTCTCCTATATGTTCACCCCTGCCCCTTACCCTCCCCCACCTGGTATGTGGCCTTTCCCCCCTTTTGTAAATACTTGTAAATAGTTTTTTGTTACTTCTTTTGAATATATGCAATTTGTTATGACAACTGTGGTGGTCTCTGATTTGCAGCAGTCTACAGGTGCTCAGCTGCAGTGATGTGCATGGTGTCAGGGGTGGTGCATGCATGGGTGTGTGTGTGTATGTGTGTGTGCAGAGGTGAACCGCCTATGGTGTGGGCAGGGGGGATCAGTCACTGTCTGTGGTTTGTGTGTTGTACTTTGTGTACTGAATGCCTGTGTGCAGTGGTCCATGGGGCCTGCACTGTGTGTATGGCACCACTGTCAGACCATCCATGGCCTGTGCAGCTGACACCCCTTGCATGTCTGTGATATCCACGGTCTGCTGGCATGTCAGTGGTGGCTGTCTGTGCTGGATAACAACTGCACCCTGCTCAATGCCAGGTTGCCTTCAATCCTCAGTATGGTGCACGTCTGCCTCTGGTGACACTGTGATCTCCGCTGTTGTTGTCCCCCCTCCATGCTGTTGCTTGTGTCTGTTGCAGGGGATGTGCACCAGTGTCGGTCACCTGTGTTCCGGCAGCATGCTGGTGGCATACAGCTTCATGGTGCCTGCGCAGGTGGCTGGCACACCTGTGCAATGTAGGGGTGCTGGCCTTGTGTACACGTCAGCCGTGGCCACATGCCAGTGGCTTGGTTGACCCGCTGCTGTGTCTCTGTGTTGGTGTGCCCTTGGGTATGGGTGGGTATTTGTCCATGTACTGTGTTGCATCCTGTGTGGTGCATGCTTCCATGCAACACTGTGCATGTCTGTGCTGGCTGTTGTGGCCAGTGCTGGGACGGGATGTGTCCTTGGGAGGGTGGGGCACTGTTGGGCGCTACTCCTGGGAAGGGTGTACGGTGATTGTGGTGCAGGGTTTGCTCTGCATTGGAGGGATGGTGTGGCATGGGGTGGTCAGTCCTCCTTGTGTGCCAGTCACAGCTTGCCAGGGGGTGTGCTGGGGCAACATTTCCCGGCTGTGGGTTGGTTGCTGGTATCCATGGGCCAGTGGTTATTCCAGCTCTCCCCAGGTCCTGCAGTGCTTGGGGTGTGGGGGGACAATGTCTGTTCTGCTGTGTGCTCCTCTGCCCATCTGTGGCATGGGTGGTGGGTCCCTGCATCCCTGGTTGTGCTGTCGCATTGCTGCCCTGCTGCAGGGGGGCATCCCTTGTTGCACTATGGCACATCTGACTGCTCCGCTGAGCATCCCTTGTTGCGCTATGGCGCATCAGATATGTGCAACTTCACATCCCTGGTTGCGCTATGGTGCAGGTGGTGTGATATTCAGTCATCTGCCATAGGCGCATCTTTGCCTGCGCAGTTTTTGAATATCGCGCTTCTTGTTCATGGGCGCAATGGACTTTTGCTTGCTTCTGCTGTTGCGCACTTTTTGGGTGCAGTTTGAATATCTGGGCCCCAATGTTTAAGTAGCTCTTGGGAAGTTGTGACCCCTGTAATGGCTAGTATGAGTTTATTGGCATGTGACAAGTCAGATTTAAACTCTCCTTAAGATACAGGTAGGCAAGTTAAAGTCATAGGACTGGATGACTTTATTAAGAATATTAAGTTTAATATCCTTCTAAAGTTTTTGAGTACAGTGACAAGACCAAAGGAGATGATCTAGAGTGCCAATGTCTTTATCACATTTATGGCATAAATTGGACTGTTTGATGCCCATTTTATATAATTTCGGGGAAGTTATGTAAGTATTATGTAGTATTTTATAACTAATTAATCTTAGGTTGTCAGGAGGTATAAACTTGTAAATATTATTCCATAATTGTGACCAAGCTAAAACTAAAGATTGTATGGAGGCATAAGGATCCCAAAAAGAATTTTGAAAGGGTAAATCTGAAAACTGTAATTTCAGTAGGAATTTATATATGTTTGAGATAGGGTAAGACTTGTGAACAAGAGTAGTCATTTCTGAAAAAGTATTGAAATCATCTTTGAGGGTTAGGTGTTGACCAAAATATGCATTCAATAGAGTTTTAACATATAGAAGTTAACTGAATGTTTTTTAGCCCAAATGAGTTCTCTGGAAATTTCAGAAAAGGGACAGATATTCTCTTGATCTAAAAGAACCTTCACTTGAGGATTAACCTGACAACGTAGAAATTTTGAAGTTAAGATTTTCCCATGTAAATGAAGGTTCGTATTGTAGAACACAGGTTGTGAAGTACTCAGAGCTACATTAGTAATAACAAATTGACAACACTGATTATGGATCCTAATGGATGTGCCCACAATTGTATTTTTAATAGTTTTAGGAACATTTTTAAATGAAGAATGTAGAATAGCTTCTGGCATACTTTATGCCATGTAAGTAATTCAGGCCAGGATATTCAAAGGGGTTGCGCTGGCGTAACCCGGCATTGTACCCCAGTGGGATATTGAAAGGGCTGCCAGGAGCAGTGCAAATCCTGATGCGTTGAGGTGCAATGTAATTGTATGTGGCACAGATGCAGGGGGTGTGCCCATGCAAATGCGGCACATTCCATAATTCAGCCCAGGATTTGGGGTGCATATGATGGCGCAACCCTGCATTGTGCCACATAGGGGGGCTCAAAGTTGAGCCTGTAAAATATTGGAACAACTCCTGGCCACCCACAGGTGGGCTGCCATATTGCAGGGTGCAACACAGCAGCTACCAGCCATGGGTGGCCACCCACCCACCTACCCAGAACACCAACCACAAGCACCCACATCTCCCTGGTGGTCGAGTGGTACCCCCACCCTCCTGATCACCGGTAAATGTAGGAATATACATTCCCTGGTAATCTAGTCGACCACCTCCCACCCGATCACCCAGTTGCTGGTAAATATAGAAATAGTCATTCCCTGGTAGTCTAGTGGACCCCCCTCCCACCCAATTCCCCGATCACCGGTAAAAGACTGTAACATCAGACCCTAGTGATTCAGTGGCACCCCCCACCAAAGCAGGACCCTTGCCCACCCATCCCCCATCGTCAGCATACCACCCATCCACCTGCCGACTGACAGGTACAGTTTGGAGCTGTAAGCCCATTGGTCCCTAATTTGGACCAATGGGCTTGCAGAGACATACTATACTAGATAGATCCCAAATCTGTGAATGAAGTCATTCACAGATCTGGGAACTGTCTAGTACAGTGTGTCCTGCAAGCTATTGGTCCACACTATGGACAAATGAGCTTACAGCCCACGCCTATACTACAATAAACCGTAAGAGTGTGAGCGCCAGGTAGGCTATGAAGATGCTGCAGCTGCCCGGACAACAATGGGGAGGGGAGTGGGGTTGGCAAGGGGTCCTGTATGGGTGGGAGGGCTGCCACTGGATCACCAGGGTCTGATGTTTCGGCGCTTTACCGGTGATTGGGGAATTGGGTGCGAGAGGGGTCCACTAGACTACCAGAGAATTAATATTTCTACATTTACTAGTGATCGGGTGATTGGGAGGGAGTGGGGTCCATTAGACTACCAGGGAATGACTATTTCTACATTTACCAGTGATTGGGCAATTGGGAAGGAGGGGAGTACCATTAAACTACCAGGGAGCTGTGTGTGGTATAGTGTTTACCGTGATCGTGGCTATGGGGCGGGGGATGCCTTGGGACCCCCACTGTGCACAAGTCATGCTATGCAGGGTGCCAGGCGCAAGTCATCTGGCTGCCCTGAGCAAGGCATGTAAATGGGGCCATAATGACATGCAAATGGCCCCATTTGTGCCTTGCATATATTAAGGCCTCATTTGCATGCTCCCTGCAGAATATCACAGGTGATCGCCTAAGCGCAACTCACAGATGTGCTGGTGCATCCCCGTGCTCCCTATCTGTGACTTGCACCAGCGCAGTGCCACTGCGCTATACGCAGTCTGTGCCATATTCAATGGTGCTGCGCCATGGCACATCACCATTGAATATCACTTAGTCCTT
The DNA here is from genome assembly GCA_016271365.2 of Neoceratodus forsteri. Taxonomy (NCBI): domain Eukaryota; kingdom Metazoa; phylum Chordata; order Ceratodontiformes; family Ceratodontidae; genus Neoceratodus; species Neoceratodus forsteri. The sequence goes on from CM057458.1 coordinate 566,088,558, forward strand.
GCACATCCCAGTTGCGTTGCACTCAGGCTTGCGCCACTGCCAGACACAGTATGAATATCTGGGCCATCTCCAATAAGACCCATGTGGGAACATAAGTAGACATTTGGTTGCTACATGTAGTCCATTTTAAATATTTATTTAACTGTAATAAGTTACCTACTGTTGCTAATGCTCTTAATGCACAATTCTCGGATCTCTCCGCATATACTGAGAAATTCAACCAACCTCTTTCACCTCCTCCTGAGGTGCAACTTTTGCATGAAACCCCTTTTCGTCTCACATTAGTCTCCTCCTCCACCGAAGTGCTGCATCTCCTCAAATCAGTATCCACCTATGGATCTGCTGGCCCGGATGGGCTACTGCTAAGCTTCTTGAAGCAGGCAGCCTCTGCCCTTGCTGTTCCTATTGCAAGAATCTTTAATCTTTCCATAATAACCCAAACGGTACCAACATTGTGGAAAACTGCTCTCATTGTCCCTGTTCACAAAAAAGGGGATACCAAAAATATGTCAAACTATAGACCGATTGCCATTCTCTCTACCCTAAATAAACTTCTCGAGAAGGCCATCACTACTCAGGTCACAAATTACCTGAACCTTAACAACCTTATATCCCCTACCCAGCACGGATTCCGAACAGAACACAGCACCACAACTGCTCTACTTCAGCTGACAAATGCAATCCTTACAGCGATGGATAAGAGCCTGCTCACTGGGGCCATATTAATCGATCTTACAAAGGCATTTGACCTTGTGAATCACTCTCTGTTACTTTCCAAACTGTCACACCTTGGCTCTGACCTGTCGACCATCTTCTGGTTCAATAGCTACCTCTCAGGGAGGTTGCAATTTGTCCAAATTGAATCCGCCGTCTAAAATCTTTCCCCTACCGCTGTTGGAGTCCCCCAAGGATCTATTCTTGGCCCACTACTTTTCTCCCTTTCCATTAACAACTTGCCCTCCCTTCCCTGCTCCTCCTTGTTAATCCTTTATGCTGATGACGTGGTGCTTCTCTCCAGTGGTAAAGATCCCTTATCGGTAAGAGCACATCTTCAAGCAGACTTCAACTGCTTGCAGGAGTGGTTACTACAGAACAGGCTCCTAATGAATGCTAAGAAAACTGTAACTATGCTTTTTGGCCCCCCGTCAAGAATCAGATCTCTTTCTACAGACTTATTGATACATTCTCTAGATGACTCCCCTCTTGAATTTGTTACCTCCTTCAGGTATCTAGGAGTCACTCTCGACCCATCTCTTGACTTTAATCTCCACATTATGGCTACATGTAAGACAGTTTACTCAAAACTTGGTCTTGCATTTAAAATTAGGTCCTCCCTCAATGATGCTGCCTGGCTTGCTATTTCACAAGGATTTCTCCTCCTTGCTCTAACATATTGCTCTCAGGTTTACCTTAAAGCTAGCAAAGGAGTGCTCCAGAAATGGAGCACCTGCTACAACAGTATATGCAGATTTGCTCTCTCCGCTCACAGACTTACCCATCATTGCCTGCTCTACTCGAAACTAAATTGGCTGTCCCCAGACTCACTCAGACACTATTCTGCAGGCTGTACAATTGATAATATGATCAGAAAGTGTCACCTAAATACCTTGCCGAACTATTAACTCAGCCCTCCCAAGCATACCTCCTCAGGGCATCTGCTCAAACCCAACTTGAAATTTCCAGATATCTCACATAAAAAGGAGAAAGATCCTTCACCATATCTGCCCCCTGCTCCTGGAACTCCATTCCTTCCCACATCAAACTCTCCAAATCCCACAAGGCCTTTAAACTGAGTCTTTGGGCACACCTATTAGAATCCGACTGCTGCTCTTGTGCTGTAACTTGAACTTCTCTCCTAGCATTTTCTCCTCCCTATGGCACTTACTTATTTCCTGCTCGTCTCCAAAATCTGAAAGTTTCCCACATCCAGCAGAAATCCTATTGTTATAAAGCTACTTCATTTAAATTTTGTTTGCTGTTTGTCATTTCAATTTAGTCATTGATGTATCATTGGATGAAAATGATTAATGTAATGTTATCTGTTTCTCTTTATCATCACTGATAATGACTGTACCTGGCTGTATACTGTTCAAATGTTTGTTCTCACCTCATGCTGCATCATGAAATACTCTTTAATGTTGACTCTGGTCTCCCCTGTCTGTACTCTCCCGGGTTGTGCCTGAATATAGACAACATTGTTGTCTAGTGTACTTACCCGGTAAGCAAAATACAAATAAATACATTTGTGAGGCCATGCAGTAAAGAGTAAAGTTTGGAATTTTTTATCCCCTTTGGTTCTTAGGAAGCATATGTTTTTGTAAGACAATCCTAGGAGTACTTTTTAACCATAGAAAACTATTTATAACAGATTGAAGTTTAGAGAACCATGCAAGAGGAAGGAACACATTTAACATATATATGGGAAAGAATATTCTGGGGAAAAAATATTCATTTTTAAAATACTGATTCTTCCCTGAAAAGAAATAGGAATATTTACCCATATGTGTAAATCTTGGGTGATTTTTTTGTATGAGTGTATCCAGGTTGAATCTTACTATCTGGGACTCATCTTTAGATAGTATTAAAAATAGATACAGTATTTAATTCCTGTGGGGTTCCATGAAAGACCTAGTTTGGTTATTTCCTCTTTACAAAAACAGTTTAGAAATATAGAAACATAGAATTTGATGGCAGATAAGGACTGCTTGGCCCACCCAGTCTGCCCATTTCCCTACCTACTGGATAAGCTGCAGATCCTAGTTAACCAGCAGCCTACTTCTTCCTACCCCCACCCCCTAGAATGGCCTTATGACTGTCCCATGCATGCTTGAATTCCACCACTGATTTTGACTCCACAACCTCCTCCAGAAGGCCGTTCCATGCATCCACAACCCTCTCTGTGAAAAAATACTTCCTTAAATTACCTCTGAGCCGCCCCCATCTTCAAATTGTGCCCTCTTGTTCTTGCACACCTCTTTTTTTGAAAGATGCTACCATCTTGGACTTTGTTGAGTCCCTTGAGGTACTTGAACGTTTCTATCATGTCCCCCCCTCTCCCTCCTTTCCTCGAGGCTATACATATTAAGCTCCTTTTGTCTCTCTTCATATGTCTTCCGGCGCAGACCCTGCACCATTTTAGTTGCCCTCCTCTGGACAGCTTCCATCCTGTCTATGTCTTTGCTGAGATTGGGTCTCCAGAACTGCACACAGTACTCCAGATGGGGTCTCACCAGCTGTCTGTACAGAGGGATAATAACTTCCTGTTTTCTACTGTTTGTGAATGCATCAGACAGCAGGGAGAACATACAATGTAAGCTTCAATAACAGTAATTCACCTGACTCCAAGAATGAAGCTGTTCACCATAACAGTATATAACCATAACCATATATAAACCAGTTTGAAAGGGGATTTACTTCTGTTAAGCTTATAATTTGAAAATTTGCTAAAGTCCTCTATAATCTTCAAAGCGGTTTTAATTGAGTTCACCAGGTCTTACACATGCAGTAGTATATCATCAGCAAAAGCTGATAATTTCAAGTTAAAGCCTCAGAAAGGGATATCTTTAATATCTGTGCTTGAACTTAAGAAATAGATAAGGGGTTCTAGATAAAAATTAAAAATAAATGAATAGAGAGGACAACCCTGTCTAGTACCTTGAAACAGTTTGAAGGAAGGAGAAAGTAGATTATTACAACTAATTTTGGCTGTGGGGTTTGAATGTAGAATTTTAAGCCAGCTGATAAATACAGGGTGAAAGCCGCATCTAAGAAGAATAGCAAATAGAAAGTTATGGTGAACACCTTCATTCTTGGAGTCAGGTGAATTGCTGTCATTGAAGCTTACATTGTATGTTCTCCCTCCTGTCTGATGCATTCACAGCAGTCATTTTATGCTAAAAGAGATTTTTTCAAGCAGTATCACAATTACAGTGTTACATTGTTGTTTCAATTGTTGGAATGATCCACACTTTTCTTGACATGACCCACCTTTTCAAGGTATTCAACTGACCCATCAAATTTCATTTCTAGAATGAACGCTGATGGTTGAATAAAAAACTTCCACCATGGGTGACCGCCATGTCCTGCCTTCCACCACGGCCAGTCACCACCTCTTCCCGTGCTTTTTTGTTGTTAAAGAAAAAGATCCCATGGGATAAGCTGTTTTACTATGCTAGTAAGTGTATGAGTGCTTCCATTCAGAAGAATGCAGCCAGCCAAGGAGGAGGGCAGGATGAGCCAGTGACCTTTACTGAGCCTGGGGTGGGAGGAGCTTCATCATATTATGCAATTTGGGTGCTGGGATGGAGAATGGTGGGGGTTGGGACTGCTGCTAGGGTGGGTGAATGACTTTGTTTAACAAGAAAAATACCTGAGAAGAAATAGTGGCTGGCTGTGGTAGATGGAAAGTTGTGCCAGTGGTCCATTTTAGGAGTTTTTTATTAAACCATATCTAAATCCTAAGCTGTAGGGGCCTGATTTTCAAAGTGCTCTTAGACTGGCACAAGCTGTGGCTAAAGGCATCTTGCATCAATGCCCAGTGCACCAGGGATCCTGCACCCAATTCTCTACTGGGCAGGGTCCCAGTGGCAAAGTCCCTTGGCTTGCGGCAGCCCTGTCCATGTGCCAAACAGGCAGCACATCCAGAGGGTATGCTGCAAACTGTGGGGCATCTATGCACCACTCTAGCACATCACAGGTGGCTAGCGGCACCCCCCAAGCCCTCATTCCCCATTACTTTATGTAAAAACCCACAAAGTCCTGATCCCATGTTAATATATATAACACTTCCCTAGTGGTCTAGTGGCTTCCCTCCCCAATCCCTGATGTTCTTAATAAATATTCATATTTATAATTCTCTGGTGGTCTAGTGGCCCCCTCTCCAATCCCCGATGTCACTAATAATTATATACATAATTCCCTGGTAATCTAGCACCCCCATTATGAAAAAAATAAGCCATCATTGGTGGTCTAGTGAACCTCCATTCCCCGCCCCAGCAGGCAGTGTCCCACCACCCTACCCCCAATCTCGAAATGAAGCCAGTGACTTGCACAGCCCACCACTCGCCACCACAACCAGCTGCCAACTGAGCTGTCAATGAACACTGTACTGTATTCAGTACATGCCCATTTATTGACAGTGAGGGCCACAGAAGGAGGTGGGACTAGTGTCTGGGTCTGATGAGGGGTTAGGACATGGGGCTATGGAAGATGGGGTAGCTAGTGCTGAGGCTGTGGAGGTAGACGGCTAGCGTCAGGGCCCATGGAGAGAGAGAGAGAGATAGGGAGGGAGGGGGAGAGAGAGAGAGAGAGTGAGAGAGAGAGAGAGAGAGACTGGACTCTTAGAGCATGTGTGTGTGGAGTGTATGTGTGTGTCATTTGTCTTGAGGGGGAGGTGATGGGGGCCATGCAGGGGGAGTCTGTATCAGCTGACTGGTAAAGTCTCAAATGGAGATGTAGAGGAAGTGTCGGAGTCAGAGTGCCTAAAAGGAAGGGGGGTGTATCTAGGGCCTGGAAAGATGAGAAGTCTGAAGAGGAATGGATTTCCAGATGGACTCTGGAGAAAGGGTGGGTATTGTCAGGGGTTTTTGGGGGTATAAGCCAGGGCCATGGAGGGAGCGGGATAGTGCTGGGGACTGTGGAGGGGTGTACTGCCTAGGTGCCATGGAGGAAGGAAGCTAATGTCTGGAGCCGTGGAGGGAGGAGGCTAGTGTCAAGGGAGCTGTGGAGGAATTGGGCTAGTTTCTGGAGCTATGGAGGGGGGCCTAGTGTTGGGGGCCATGGGGGAGGCTAATATCTGGGTCTGAGGAAGGAGGTGAGGCTCAGTCTGAGCTGCAAGCTATTTAGCTATATTGAAGGGTATGTGCACAAAGACTCATTTATTCTCAGGTAGATATTTAGGTATCTGATGACATGACTTTAATGTGGCACCATGGCACACAACTAAACATTTCTTCCATATAGCAGCAGATAGTGTGGGTTAGTTTGTATTGGTGTGTTTGTGTGCAGGTGAGCGCGCATATGTGTGTGTGTGTGTGAGAGTGTGCCTGTGCAGCTGTGGAGGCAAGTATACAGTGTTTTTAGATGGTTGGTGATGGGGGAAGTGTTACAGATAAGCTGGGCCTCAATGACAAAGTTCTTCCCCAATGACCAAGGTTAAAAGAATAAAAAAAAGAACAAAATAAAATACTTTCTGGGATGTGTCCCAGGTAGTAGTCATGGATAGCCTGTGGAGACTGTTATCCCAATGCATCTCTAGGGATCCTGGCTCCGATGCTGGCTGGGATCACACATTTAAGACACAGGTTGGGATTATCATAGAACTTATTACAGTGACCAATATTTACTGTCTAGGGGCACAGTGCAAACGGCCTTTCGTTTGGGCTAGTGTAACAAAAAAAAACTCCCTGCACCCATCTCAAGTCTACCAACCATGTTCCCTTTGTCAAAAAACTTACCCATTAGGTGACAAGTATTAGAAAAATAAACCTGAAATGGCACACTGCTGGTCCTATCTTACGCCTCACCACCAGGCCGGACTGCTGGAAATCTCACCCACACGTAATACTGCAAAGTGCAAATGAGTGATATTGACATCATTTTGGACCAGCAGTGAGACTTTAGATGGTGGTGGACTCCTTCAGGACTTTTTTGTACTAATACTTGTCATTGTATGGATGGGTTTCTGACTAAGGAGACATTGGTCAGGAGAGTGGTAGGGCTCAAATGGATGGGGGGAAGGTAGTAATTACTGTAGTTTTTTTTTTGCTGTATTGCAGTTGTGTTAGTTAAATGAAGGGCTCCTGCCAGCCACCATCGGGGACCATGGAGAATAGTTAGGGGTGGGGAGAGGGAGGGGGTACCACTGAACATCAGGGATAACTTACGTGGATGTGGAGTGGGAAGAGTGCCACTGGTCACCAGGGAGGGATTACAAGAATGGGGAGAGAGAGGGTGTGCCACTTGACATCAGGAAGAAATTAAAGAGATGAGGAGAGAGAGAGAGGGCTCAACTTGTAATAACCAGACAGTAATTGGAAAAGCAGGGGGAGAGGGTGTTCTTCCCCCAATAATCTCAGTTATAGCTTGGAGCCAGTGTAAATCTTGGGGGGGGGGCAGTGGAAAATTGGTATCACTTTCCTGGCTGGAGCACTGCAAAAAAAAAAGTTGTGTGTGCCCTATTATTATAATTTTGAACAGGTATACTGATAGATGTACAAAGGAGCCTTGTCTGGGGGCTGGGGTGGGGGGTCTATCAGCAGGGAGGGTGGTGATTGGAGGAGGGCAGGTCCACAGCTCAAGGGTGATCCACCCACAGGCAGGGTCAGCTAGGGATTGGAGGCTGCTCCCAATACTGGTGTAGGTGTTGATGATCCAGGCACAGTAATCAGATGGGGACAGGGTGGGATAAATCAGTCTGTAAGCTGGTGGTCAGTTTTGCTGCCAGCTTTCAAAAAAATCTGGTAGCCAAGTGAATATTTTAATGGCCATTATTTTTAAGGCTCTACAATTACTTGGGGGATAGAAGCCAGCTGGATGGTGACTTTAAAACTCCAGTAGCCAAACCAATGTCTTTAGTGTCCATTGGACACCTCACTGTCTGATTTGTTCTACCCTAATGGGGTGGGGGCAGGCTAGTCCAGGGGTTGTCCAACAGTAAACAAAGTGGCACACTATAAAACACACTGCTACATGAGAATACTCCAGTAACTTTTGTTTCAAAGCCCAGAAAGTCTAAAGTGCAAACAAGCAAGATAAGAAACTACACTCAAGTGATTTGCCTCTTACCCATGAGACTTTGTCAGGAGTAGGGGACAAAACAGCAAAGAGGTCCTCTCTGATTTTACTAATGTAAATGTGATCATGAGTAACATTTGTTAGCAATGAAGTTGTATTGCTAACAAATGTTGACCCTAAGGGACAATGAACCAAAATACCTTTTATGCTTTGTTGAAGTCCAAAGAAGTTTCAATAGCCTAAAAAACCATCAAAAGTGGAAATGTAAGAATAATACCAAAAGAAGCATGCAAAAAAGTAGTGGAAAGGTACTTGATCACAGGATTCCATAAAGACATAACATAAATATACAACTTTAAATATTTATATATAATAAATACATGAACTGAGTATTCCAACAGAGGAAATGCAAAAACGCTGTAAGTGAATCATTCCAAGCTTGTGGGAACAAGGGAGAGAGGAATAAACAAATTCAAAGAAAGGGTACAGAAAAAATAGAAGTGGAAAGGGAGGAAGGGGGTGTGAAGGGAGACAGGGTGCAGGGGCAAGTAGAAGTGGAAGGCAGGAGAGGAAGGGAAGGGCATCAGAGGGAAAGGTAGGGGGTGATGGAAAGAGGAGGGACAGAAAAATAGATATGAGAAACAAGTGAATAAATAAATGTAAGGTAGTTTGCTCTGCTGCCCCTAGGGTCAGCATTTGTTAGCAATACCACATTAAATGGATATTAATGAAATATTTATGATCACGTTTACATTAGTATAAATAGAGTGGACGTCTTTGCTGTTTTGTCCCCTTCCCCTGGCAAAGCATCATGGGGTAAGAGGCGAAGCGTTAAGGTGTGGTTTCTCATCCTGCTTGTTTGCACTTTGGACTTTCTGGGCTTTGAAATAAAAGTTACTGGGGCATTCACATGTTAGCTATACTCGTGTGTTTTATAGTGTTCTGCTTTTTTGTATTCTGTTAGATTGCCTGTTTTCTCTGGCAGCATGTGGGAATCTGTTGGAGCACAGAAGCCTTAGGTTCAATAGACCAAGGGTTGACCCACTTGCTAAAACATCAGATGTTTTCCACATCCTTCAAAAACATATGAGTGAAATCTGGACTTCAAAGACTATCTGGAATTGCAAAATGAATACAACTTACACCTGGTCCAGCTTTTAACGATCCTGTTCTAGCAGCCATGCAGGGTGGATTGTAATTGGGGCCATGCAGGAAGGATTGCAGTCAGAGCAATGGACTGTACTCTGTACAAGACATATTGGGGAGATGATTACAATTGGAGCCTTGCACAGTACTTCTTATGGAGCATGCAGAGGGATTGCAATCGAGCCCATGCACAGGGGGTCATAATCATGGCCATGTACTAGCTGTACTCCGTACAGGACATGCGGTGGGGATCACAATTGTTGCCTTGCATGGGGGGTGTTGCAATCGGGGTCATGCACTGATATGCAGCATGCACAGCTACTGCTTTATGAGCCTTATAGGTTTGGAGAAGAATTAAAAATAAGAAAAACATTCAGGCTAAATGATTACTTGGAGAGATATAAAAATCTCTAAAGGCTGCAGCACAGGGTGTTTATGAGATCTAAGAAGATGAGTCCCCTAAAACCTGGTCTGAGACCAGTTTCTCTTTTTTTATGTGAGCAGACCTGGTCAGAGACCACTATCACTTTTTAAGTGGTCTGGAATCAGCTAGTATAAATCATGTCTAACCATAAGCTTACTAAGCACAAGCCAGCATAGTCTAGTGGTTAGAGCACAAAGCTGTGATCCAGGTGTTCTGGGTTTCAATCAAGATTTCCCTATAAAAAGTTTTATCCTCAAATTTAACAGGAGTGGTACTCGATGGTGGTGTGGTGTTGAAATAGTAAATCTACACTAAATGGTGTAAAGTGCAAGAAAAAAAACTAAGCACAACAAAGAAACAGGTCTCAGACCAGGTCTTAGGAGAACAATCTACCTGGATTGTGCTTATGACATTTGGGTCAAACTTTGAATTTATGGGACTGGACAGAACCTTCAGTGGAAGAAGCAGGCCCTGATGAAATGGATTTCTGTCCTTGAAACCTTTGGCCCACTAAATACCAGATTCTGCCTTTCAATTGACTTCTCTGATCTCTGACAGAGTTCTTCTGTATCGCTGATTTGTGATTTTCATTCTCTTACAGGATATAATTGTGATTGTGGGGGGAGGGCACTGGTACTGGCACTATTGTAGGTGGTTAGTTTGATCACCTGGCTGGGTGTATTAGTGATTAATGAGGTGGATATAGAGCACTGCAGGGATAGCACTGATGTGAATAATTTGATCTGAAGAGCTAGGGCAGAAGCTCTTTGGGGTTAGTGTCTCCAAATGTTTAGGGATTTCTAATACCGTGGCAAGAATGGACCCCATTCTTTAGCCAGGGCATATTCAAAACTCAAGAAATTAGTACTGTATTAATCTTTGATGTTTGCTGAGAGCGCTCTTCTCAGCACACGCAACTTCCCCAAAATGGCTTCCTTTTGAAGTTCATAAGGCGTCACAAGTATTGGTAGCATATTTAAATGTGCCTGAAAGTTCTTTTCGATTAGTCCCATTGCTCCAAGCACTACTGGAACAATTTGTCTGTCCTTACTCCACATCAGTTTGGTTTCTGACTGCATATCTTGGTATTTCATGATTTTGTGTCTCTCTGTATCAGCACACTGTAGTCACTAGGGGTGGCTATTTCAATCAGCAATGTTGCCTTTGTTCTCTTTTCTTGTACTACAATATTGGGTTTTCTTGCTTCCACTTTCTTGGCTGTTGGTATTGGGTGATTCCATGTGATCATTACTTCTTCTTTCTCTGTGATTCTTTGTGGTTCATGTTTCCAGTGTCTCTCTGCTACCTGTGTGTTATAGTGTTTGCACAGTTTCCAATGAATCAGTCTTGCTACATTGTTGTGTCTTTCAGTATACAGGCCTTCTGCCATGAGTACTTCACATCCAGCCATGAGATATGCAACTGTTTCTAATTCTGTACTACAGAACCTGCACTTGTCTGTTTCTCCTGTTTTTTCTATGGATTTTGTGAACAATCTTGTGCCTAGCCCACTATCTTGGGCTGCCATTATCAGTCTTTCATCTCGTGGTCTAAATTCACCTCTTTGTAACCACTCATGGATCAGGGCTTGATCGACCTGTGGTTGCTCCAGTAGCTCCCTATATTTTCCACTGTAATTATGGGCTTTCCAATTGTTTTTTCTTTTCTGTTGGTCTTTATCCTTATACTCCTTTTTCTGATTCTTTGCATTTTCTGTTGCTGACAATTCCTTATCTATTGTGGATTGACATCAATCTCTGCTACCCTTCTGAAGGCTTCTCCTAATTTGATGAGTGAAGTCATTTTAGGCTTATTTTCTTCATGATGCAAGACCTTGACTATATTTGGGTCCAAGGATGTCAGTAAGTATGTATGTAGCCCCACTATTGTGGATCTATATGTGTAATCAATCTTAATGAGGCCCATGCCTCCCTCTGCCCTTGGGATGTATAGTCTTGGCATACACTGATTTTTGTATATTAATTGGTGAGCATGAAACATGTTTCTTGTTTTTATATCTAGCTGGTTCAACACTTTCTGTGGCCAGTCTATCACACCAAAGCTGTATGATATCACTGGAAGGGCGAGTTGGTTTATAGCTTGCACTTTATTTCGTGTTGTCAAAGCAGTTTTCAGAATTAGCTTTAACCTTCTAAAATATTCCCTGCTTACTTTTACTCTCATTTGTTCATGTTGTGCTGTTGCTTCTTCATCTATTCCCAGGTATTTATACACTCCCTCTTGCTGAAGTTCTTTTATGTCACAAACCTCTGCCAGATTCATGTTTTCTTTATTAGTTAACTTTCCTGCTACAAATGTTGCTTTGGCACATTTGTCTAGGCCAAACGTCATCCGTATGTCATCAGAAAAAGTCTTAACAATTTGTAGTTGTTCTTTCAAATGTTTGACAGATAAACTATAAAGTTTTAGGTCATCTACAAATAGAAGGTAAGATGTTAGCTGTTGATTGTTTTTGTTTCTGGGGTTCAAGCTGTATCCATAGCCTAGGTTGTTGATTAGGTTACTCGAGGGATTGAGGGCAAGGCAAAACAGAAGTGGTGACAAAGAGTCACCTTGAAATATCCCTCGTTGGATGCTTATATTTGGGATGGTGATTTGACCTTTCTCATGATTTAATTGCAGGGTGGTTTGCCACTTTCTCATTGTTGTTGTGATGAAGTTTATCAGTGTGGGATGTATCCCGTAGATCCATAAACACTCAGTGATCCAGGAGTGTGGGATACTGTCAAATGCTTTTTTTGTAGTCGATCCATGCTACACTAAGGTTTTGGCATTATTTGCAGCTCTCCATAATGGCTTTGTTCAACAGGAGATGGTCCTTTGTACCATATGATTTTCTTTTATTGCCTTTTTGTTCTATTGCCAAGAGTTTATTGCTATCTAAATGATTGCAGACTCTGTCTGCATCAATTCCAGTATATAGTTCATATGTTGTTGGCAAACAGGTTATTGGGTGATAGTTCTTGGGGAGACTGGCAGGCTCAGATTTAATAAGAAGTGTGGTGTTCCCTGTTGTTAACCAGATGGGTGCCAAGTCAGAATGTGCGTATAAATAGTTTTTTGAGGTAGCTAAATCTTGGTGCAAAGATGTTAGTACTTTTAGCCAGAAGTTGGGTGCTGCATCGGGACCTGGGATTTTCCAGTTGGAGGCCTTCCTTATCTTCACTTCTATCTCCTTAGCTGTTAAGTCAGGCCACTCCATATTCCTAGTAGTACCATTTCTTATGCTGTCTTTTATTTCCTGTATTCACTTTGCTTCCCTCTTATGTTCAACTGGGTCTTCATAAATGCTTCTCCAGAATTCCTCAATTTCTTTCTTTACAGGTGGTGTTTTTACGTTGGTTGTTTTCTTTCCCAGCTCCCTATATAATTTCGTCAGGTCTTCTCTAAACCATCTATTTTGCATTTTTTTCGTTGTTCTTTTCTACATATCTCCTGAGCTTCTTGGCTTGAGCAGAGATCTTAAGCTTGTTATTTGAGATGGTAAAATTTAGGTCCTGATCTGTTTTAATACAGTGTTTTTCTTTGATTTCATCCACTTTCCTGATGTTTTTCATTGATCTATTATCCTTTCTAAACTCCTCCAGCAGTAATACTTCTGATCTTAGCTCCATAATTGTCCCTTCTATCCACTTTTTCCATGATGGTATGCTGATTTTCCCTCTCTTTTTGTTCTTCATTCCTTGCTTTTTTGGCACTTCTCTATTTGTTATTAGTTTCGCTGCACAATAATGTATTCTGTTTATTTTAGTGGCATCACATGGATTCCTCTGGATGATTCCAATAACTTTATTTATCTGTTTTATGTGTTCCCTAACTGTGTATGTCATGTGTAATTTTTGCAGTCTTTCCCTTTGATTTATGAGATTGGGGGGGGGCACTGGTACTGGCACTATTGTAGGGGATTAGTTTGATCACCTGGCTGGGTGTATTAGTGATTAATGAGGTGGATATAGAGCACTGCAGGGATAGCACTGACGTGAATAATTTGATCTGAAGAGCTAGGGTGGAAGCTCTTTGCTGTGTACCTGTTGTGATGTGCAATAAATCCCTGATTTACAGTCCTGGATGTATGCCATCTACAACAGCACTCTGCTTTTGCCACCCCTGAGTAGGGTGATGTTATAGTAGAACCCAAATCTTTCACATAGCAGCTCACTCTGATTGGTCCCTTTACTTCTACATTCTTTCCTAGCTAGCGGAGCAAAAAGGCGCAATTTCTCAAGCTAAACTAAGACTAAATCTAATACCTGTACTGTTACTATTTGTCTAAACTGCTTAGAAATTGTTAAATCTACCTAGAAATGCTGTTTTTACTTTGTCAAAATTACCTAATGCTTAAGTGATTGCAGCCCTTTCCTTGCCTCTGTAACTGTAGCCAGACTCCCAGGCGTCAAGGAAATCACCCCCTATTCACTTGCAAATTTTCTTGACACTGGCTTGTGAGACCTTTTGTCCTCCTCCAGTACTAATTTTGCATCATCTCTCCTTCCCTCTTCAGCTTAGACCCTCCTAGGGCTCCCAGCTCTTCCGCCGCTTGATCTGTGGCCACTGGGCGGTTGGCGCTCGAAACCAACGCCTGAGATACAAGCTCAGACACCAAGCCACTGAAAGGTATGGCAAAGCTGCTAATTTTCACCCACCCACCCATCCCTCCCGGCACATTTCTATATAGACTTCTTGCTCCGCCCCTTACTGCCATTGGTTCCCCACTACCTTCCCTTTCCTTTTTTTCCCATTTCTACTGATCTATTACTTAGTCAACCCTGCTAAGGCCCGGGCCATCACTTTAGACCTGGTAAAATAGCCTTGCTCCTTCTCAAGGACCTCTACCTGACTACTTACATTAATTACCATGGAGTTGTGCCTCTAGTTTTCTAGTGTTCTATGTATATTGCCTATATTAGGGAATCCCCTAGACTGGACCTACTTTAGCAAGGAAATCCAACCCAAGTCCATCCAATGTACTCACATTAGGCACCTACTTAACTCCTGTAACATCTCTGTACCTTTACTCCCTTACCAACTCGGGTGGCATATCTGATGTGCATCAAGCAGCCAAATTTCAGTTGAAAGGTATCAGCTACTTTCCTATAGTGATATTACACCATGGTACTTAACAATAAGGGTCCTATGCTACACAATGGTAGGTCAACATAAGTTTAATAATATGCCCACGTAAACTTACTCGGTTACTACATCTACACGGAAAAGGTCAAAAATCTTCAAAACTTCCCTTGTGATCCTGAGAAAACTTGTACTCCTGCTATTATTATGTTCAGGCAATGTTGAGCTCAATCCTGGACCCATGATCAACATCACCTCACCATCTGAGCTCTCTAAGATAAAAGAAATTAGCTTCATGCATGTCAATGCATGTAGCCTTGTAAAAAAAATCTCCTCCATCCAAGCTTGTAACTCCCACACTGATCCTGACGTGCTTGTTATTTCAGAGTCTTGGCTACCGCCAGCCACCCCTGGCAAGGAGATTGGAATACCCAACTACCTACTATTCAGAACTGACAGACAAGCTGGGGCGGTGGAGTCATCATCTACATCAAGGACAAATTCTCAGTCTCAATACTTGATTCCTCCTCACATGCCAACGCTTAAGAATGCTTATCCCTAAAAATCAAAATTACTCCTACGTCAGCCATCCATATCATCGGCTGCTACAGGCCACCCTCAGCTGGACCTCAGCTCCTGACTCACCTATCTTCTATGCTGGACTCCAGCAATCTAGAAACTATATTACTAGGAGACCTTAATTATGACTGGCTGTCCAGTGCCTCACTACCTCTCAAATCCCTCTGTGACACTCATGGACTCTCACAGCTTATCAATGAACCAACATGCATCAATAAGAAAAACCCAGTAAATAGCACCCTCCTAGATGTCCTATTACTAGACAAACCACATCTCTACTCACATGCTGGTATCTTCCACGCTGATGTCAGTGACCACCGTTTTATTGCTGATGTGAGAACAAATCATATGCCCAAATCTACCTCGAAATTCTCTACTAGGAGATCAAAGCGTGACTTCGACCCACATGCCTATACCAATGATCTTAAGGACTCTTCACTTTGGCAGAGCTTCTTCCTTGCCAATTAGTGAATGATGCATACACCATATTCCAAGAAATATTAACTCATGCCCTCAATACCCATGCTGCACTGGTCAAATCTCGTATAAAGCCTAGAATTCATCACTGGTTTACACCAGACCTTAAAGCAGCATACTAAAAAGGGACAAACTTTGGAAAATTGCTCATAAATCGCATCTTGCCAAAGACGGTGTCTTTTCAGATCTGCCAGGAACTCCTGCACAAGGTTAATCAGAGAGGCAAAGTCCAACTTCTATCGCACTGAGCTAGATGCGGCCTCAACTTGCCCAACCAAATTCTGGTCCACAATAAAAGACCACTTGAAAAATCAGCCTAAGTCCATTTTGAAGAATAAAAATATAAACAATGGTAATTTAGAACAACTCTCAACAGATAGTGTGTCCGATGTGGCTTCTTCCATTTTTTAAGAAGACAGTTTGGAGGAGGGTTTGGAGCAACAGCAAGCAAGAGAAAAAATACATGAACAATTACCCCCATGATGCAGTCCGAGAGTGGCATTTCGAGGACTAGAAAATGTGTGAGAAGGGGAGGAAGGGGGAAACAAACAAGGGAGTCAGCATATCTATTTGACCCCGGGGGGAGGTTGGAACTCAGGAAATCAGAGGGACAGAAGAGGACAACATCGCCCAAGGCAACGAGGCAGTAGAAGATTTTAGTAGATGCATCAGAGAATGAGGGGGATATAATGTTGTCAATCTGTCTAACTATGAATTTACAGGGACAGAACTTTCTGTGCTAAACAAGGGACTTAAGTTTGTGCCTACTGCCTTTGATCTGTTTATAGATCTGAACAAATGTGTGTGCGGTTTAAATTTAAAGATTTTTTTTCTAGTAATATGGAATTTAACAGGACAAGTGGTATCAGTATTAATGATAGCTCTGTAGTATCTTCATTGAATGTCGAAAACATTTTAGAGCAAAATCTGGATTTATGCCACCACAAAATCCAACTGTTCAGGTCTTTTACAGAGCATGTGAAGCTGATTTTTCTGCAATGAAAGATAGGAAAAGATTAGACTATGTAAATATGACTAAAGCCGAGACAGAAGCTCTTCATAAATTGTAAGACAACAGAGATATCATTATTAAGCAGGCTGATAAGGGAGGTGGTGTGGTGGTGCTAAATACTGATGATTATGTAGTGGAAGTTAAATGACAATTGTCTGACAAAAAGTTTACAGATCGTTGAATAGTGATCCAACTTTAATGTTCAAGAATAAAATAGATGGATTTTTATGTTCAGCTTTATTAGAAAATATTATCGATGAAGACACTTTTGATTTTCTTACAGTACATCATCCCATATTCCCCTCGATTTATATACTTCCAAAAATACACAAAAGCTTGATAAATCCCCCCCCCCGGGCATCCAATTGTGACAGGAATAGGCTCCATTACTGAACCCCTTAGCCAGTTTGTGGATTACCACATCAAAGATTTTGTTCCTGGTTTTAGGTCCTTTATTAGAGATACCAAACACATTCTGAATGCTGTTGCAGACCTCCATGTTGAATTATCTGACCGTTTGGTCACTCTCGATGTGGAGGCCTTGTACACCAATATTCCACATCAAGGTGAGTTACAGGCATTACAATATTATTTAAATAAAAGGGCAGTTCAGCAGCCATTGACAGAGTTTTTGTTATAGTTGGCAAAATTTGTTTTGGAAAATAACACTTTTATGTTCCAGGGAGATTTATTTTTGCAATTAAATGGTGCAGCAATGGGGACTATGCTTACCCCCAATTATGCAAATTGATATTTGGGTATGTGGGAGGAGACCCATATACATATAATTCTGATGAAAATCCATTTTATGGCTCCATAGGAATTTACAAACAATTTATAGATGATAGTATTTTTGATTTGGTTGGATATGGAATTGGAATTGAGTGCTTTTGTAAGATATATGGAAGGCACCAATCCCATTTTGAAGTTTTCTGTAAAAACTGTAATGCAGGAAATTGCTTTTTTGGATATTACCATTTTGAAGGAGCAAAATAATGGATTGGTAACTACACTTTATAAAAAACAATACTGACAAAAATGTTGTCTTGCCAGCTAATTCTTGCCATCCTAGGCATACGATAAAAGCTATCCCAAAAGGTCAACTCACCAGTGTGAGATGAAATTGCACTGATACAGTACAATGTGATAAATGGGCAGGTGATTTAGAAAATAGGTTTAAAGTGAGGGGGGACAAACAGGGTATGCTGTCTGAAATCAAAAACTAAGTGAGACAGGTTTCAAGGGATATTTTGCTCTGTGAGAAAAATCTAGATGTAGAAAAAGAAGGTAAAAATCAGGAACATTTAAGGTTACATTTCGTGACAACATATGGTGTAGACTCAGCAGAGATGGAAAACATTGTCTTAAAACATTGGTCCGTCTTGCAAACTGAAGAAAATTTGACTGATTATATTAAATTTCCACCTTGAATGGTACATAGGAGAGCCTCAAATCTTGGTGATAAATTAACTGCGAGTTACCAACCAAAAACCAAACTTCCTATTTGAATCCCTCCAGAACCACTTTTTTTTGAAGTAGGAAATAATGTTTTAGCTGATAATGCTCAGGGTTAATTAACAAATGGTTTGGATGTTTGTCTTGCAGGTAGACAAAACAATGTAAATGTTAAAAATTGGTTGCCCTCATTACCTTCGGGCTGTTTTAGATGTAAAAGATGCAAATATTGCAGTTGTATAAAAGTGTCAAAACATTTTTAAACCCTAAGGATGGGAAAGAGTTGTATATTTACTCATTCATAAACTGTGACACTACTCATGTTGTTTATTTGGCTAATTGTAAATGTGGTACCTATTATGTTGGTAGAACAAAATGAAAATTTAAAGAGCGAGTTAGTGAACATATAACAGCGATCACCAATAATAATTTGGAGTATGCTACGGCATATCATATTCATTTTGCACAAGATAAAAAACAGCATTAGTGGTGTTTTACAGATATTGAGAAGGTCAAAATTGGCCTTAGTGGTAGTAACATTGAAAATAAGTTAGCCTGCAGAGAAAAATTCTGGATCTTTAAATTACAGGCTACATCTTTTCCAGGGCTAAATTACACAATTGAATTGCTCCCACATTTATAAAATATAGGCTTAAAGGCAAAGTATACATTTTTAAGAATAGTTTTCATAACCTGAATGTTTTAGCTTAAAGCTTGATAGCTAATTTTAAATTATAAATATAAAGATAACAACATGGTTTCAAACAAAGAAATAGATTATGTGAAAAAAGAATGCAGGAAAAGACCGGAGGGCAGCTACAGAAGTTGATGAGCTGAAGTAATGAAAATTCGCTCAGACTGAACTAGAAAAAATCGAGCATCCATAGGAAGCATGAAGCAAACTTTTTAAAAGTTCTCAGTTGAGGGGGGATTTCAGTTGCTACTTCCTGACTGAACTGTGGGTATAGCCTTGCAATTCTAGGTTCTTTTTTATATAAAAGCTCTGGATTTTTTTACAAACGTACAAAAAAAGCCAGCAGAAGAAGGCCTATTGGTCTATTATGTCTGCTTGGTAACTGATGCAAATGAAAAAAAGCAAAATACTGTAAATAGGGGGAGTTTTTTCCTGTCAGGCTTGTAGCATTTTTTTGCAACTTTGTGCAGCAATGCATGCACATAAACTTCATTTTATACATTTTATAGATGAGTTTTCTCATTGCTTAACTGTAATATAGCACAATTGTAGTATTTGTTCACCACAACATACTTCTGCTTATCATTATTGTGCAACTGAAAAATGTGGTATGCAAATTATATATTTATATCATGGGATGGATGAACAGCATATATGAATAAAATGTTGAATTCTGCCCTGTTAGTCACCTTTAGGGCAAATAACATGTTATTCACCTTGCAGCCTATATTATTTTCCCTCTAGCTATCAGTCCTGTTTGTTCTTCTACTATATTGAGTTGCAATCTGTGTTCAAATATGTCATTTATTTCCATGACTGAGGGGGCAGGACCATAACTCATGAATGGCAAAGCCATGAGTGAGTTATGAAAGTCCTGCCACCTCAAGGTTGGAAATTAATGGCATATTTCATCACGGTCTATTGCATGTTCTGTGTATACAATGTCTGTGTTCTAGAACTTCTGAATGACAATTAAGGACATACTCAGTGTAGGACTGGCAGAATGGGTTGTCAATCAAGTTGATTGTGATGTAGGCAAGTGAAAAATAAACAATGTCTTTTACCCATTGGGTACATCATTTATCTTTCACTTGGGTCAGAGTCTTGGGAAAATAATGTATTTATTTAAGTAATGGAATTCTTAAATACATTGTATACATAGAACTTTAAATATGGCATCCACAAATTAACTTTTTATTCACTCTGGCATGTTTCCAAAACTGCTGCATAGCACTTACAGCTCCAGTTCACTATGCCACGTATAATAAAAGGAAATGAGGGGGCCAGGGTAACAGGGGGGTGGGGCTTTATTCAATTACGGACAGTGATCGGCCGGGGGGGACCAATAGACACCAAGGAGAATAATTTGGGCCAGTGAGTGGCTGGGGGGGCGAGGGGGGAACAATAGACACCAGAAAGAACTTTGGAAACTTTAAATTTCACCTGTGGGTGCAAAATTTCATCAGCGAGTGGCACATTTTGCTGGTTTGCGGGCCAACATTTGCTCACTCTGGGTGTAAAATTTCACTTTTCGTCCTGCAAAATATTTCATGTAATGTGTGAATTATACAAAATATTTTTCAATTTTGCACAACACTAATCCTACCCCAGGACCAACTGTTCAGTTAGGGTTGTTGCCCTTACCTCCCCCTCTTGCCCCTTATTTTACTGCTTTCTTCCTGTGTAACTGTTAAGCCTTTTACTTTGTCCCAGTCATGTTTCAAACCATTAATGGTTCTCACACCCAGCACCTCTGCTGGTAGGCTGTTCCATGGCCCAACCACTCTCTCTCTAAAACCAAAACTTTCTCAAATCCCTCCTGTATCCTCCCCCCAGCCAGCTTTCTTTCATGTCCCTGTGTTCTTGATTCACCAGTCCCGCTGAATATTTTCCTACTATATACCTTATTCATTCCTTTTAGAAACTTAAAGGTCTGTATCATATCTCCCCTCTCCTTTTAGTCTCCAGTGAGTACATGTTCAGAGCCTTAAGCCGATCCACATAGGATCTGTCCTGTTCACACTGAATCATTGTGGATACTATACACTGCACCATCCCTAGCCTGTCTTTGCCCTTTCTGAGGTAGGGACTCCAGAACAGAGCACAGTATTCTAGATGCAGCCTCACCACTGATCTAAAAAGGTGCAGTATCACCTCTTTTCTTCAACAGTTAACCTCCCATCTGATACACCCGAACAAACTTGGTGCACTCTACAGGAACAAAGTCTGCATCCCTCACCCTGCCCGCTGAGAGGTAGTGTCAATGATAATCATCCCCAATGGTAACATTTTCTACAGTACTGCTCCCAACTACTCCTTTGCCATTTTGGAACCTCTTTTCCAGTCTTTTGGTCATTTGCCTTGGACTGCCTCTCTGGAACCCACCACTTCTCCCTTTACTTCTCCCTCTCCCTCCTTTACCATGATGCCAGGCACCTTGCCTACTGTAACTTCTTCACCTCCAAATTCTGGTTTTGCTATCCCTCCATACCATTCTGCCCTCCTCTCCTCTTTTCTCCTACCCTCTCTGGGACTATGGATCCCATTCCTTCTCCCTCCCCTCCAGGAAGGCTATAGTAAGCCAAGGTGCTTTCTCATATCATTTCCTCAAGCTCAGGTCCCCTCTTCCACTGTCTATCTGCTCTGCCTCTTCCTTCTCCTCCTTCAAGTCCCTTCTTCATGACCTTTCTACCTCTGTCTCCAACTCCACCTGACCCATGTTATAGTGTCCCCCTCCCCCTCCCCATTTGATGGTGCCCCAGACTCAGAGCCTTATCTCCTTAACCACCATAAGCCACAGTCTGTGTGGTATTTAATCTGATCCTAAATGTGTTCACATCAGGACTGCCTGTAATTATTTGCATTTCTTCCTCACATTGACCTTGAATCTTTTACAGTGATTATGTTAGTACATGCAATTTTGAGACTAAAGAATGAATTGTACTTTTATTACTCTTGCGCCTTACTGTACTGTGTATTTCTGCATTTTATGTTTTATTGTGTTTGCACAATCTTATTGTATTTTTGATTGCTCTTGCACCTCACTGTACTGTATTTTGTATTTAGTATTTATTCTGCACCTTGTTATTGCCTACTCTGTCCCCCTCTCCCAGGATGCATCTGGAAATGAGCTGCTACAGCTCAGTGTGTCTTTCCTTGGGCAACTTTTGAAATAAGTAAATAAATAAATTCATCCTGGTTGCCTTGCTGTAGCCCTTGTCACATTAGCCAGATTGTTTTAGGGAGTTGCTTCTGATGACTCTAAGCTCGCTTTTCAACAATACTTTCCAGACATCCTCCGCATCTTTGAATCTTTGCTCTCATTAAGGATCCTGGACTTTAGCATGATCCTTCGTGTCATCATTTATGTTCACTAGAATTTCTACTGCATACCGGCCATCGGGGAGGCTGTACCCTCCACAGACAAATTTTTTTCTTGTCAGGCTCTCATTCCCCTCTTCTGTCCCCATCTTCATTGATATTTTCTATGCCTCACCCAAGATCTCACCTGCTTCTCTGATTAACTCTGTCTCCAGTATCACATCACAATCCTCCACCAGTGAATCATTCTCCTTGGAGACTTCAATGTAAATTGGCCCTTCCCTTCCTCCAGATCAACCACCCAAAGGACTGAGTCCCTAAATCTCTACCAGATTATTTCAGAACCCACATGGCTCAATCCCCATTCATCTAACCACACCCTGTTGTACTGAGTTCTCTACTCCCACCCCCACCACATTGTTGCAGCAGGTTTAGTGTTGGATTCTTTCAGTGAACACTCCATGGCAAGAAAATCTGGTGTCCACCCTCAAAATAGATTTGGTCCAGGAGCCTTCAGTTGCTAAATTTCATTGTTCTCCGAAGTGATCTTTTTGCAACAGACTGCTCAACTTTCCCTCTGGCCTCTGACATGAATGTAGCCCTCTCCCCTTTTCACTCCACATTTTCCTCAGTTTGGGACTTGAATACCCACCTCAGGAAATCCAGAGTCGGATCTTCTTCCCACCTCCCCTGGACTTCCCCCAGAATTATCAGTCAATGAAAGTCCCATGATCTTGGCTGGGCCTGCTATAAATGATCACACTCCTCACCCAACCTCCTTGACTACATGGCCCTTATAAACAATTGCACTAAGGCTGTCCTTCTGTGAAACTGCATTATTTCAAAGCCAACCTCCAGAACAACCTTAACATCCCAGCTAAATTCTGGAAGGTAATCCACTCCCTTTTCTGTCCCTCTAGCCCAGTCAGCTCCCCCGTCATCATGATTAATGGTTCACCTGTGTCTGACCCTTCCTCTATTGCTGATCACTTCAGAGAGTTCTTCACCACTTGTGTCCTCTCTCCCTCCCTCCCTCATCTCCCCTGCTCCAGGCTGCCTTCCTTCCCCTCCAGCTTCACTGTACTCCACCCTGAGGAAACCCTGCTTGCCCTGTTCTACCTCAACTTGTCAAAGTCTAGCCCTGACAGGCTAGATCCTACCTCCTCTACTTCTCAGTTCCTGCCATTGCATCTTCACTTACTCACCTGCTTAACCTGTCATTCTCCGTCTTCTCTGTTCCTCAGTCCTGAAAGATTGCAAGAATTATTCAACTTCACAAAGAGGGTGACCCCTCTTCCCTGGGCTTCTTCCAACCTATCTGTCTCCTCCCCTCTCTTGCCAAACTGCAAGAGAAACTTATCTATTCTAGAATCTAGTCTACCTCTCATCCTCCTCTCCCCTTTCCAGTCTATCTTTAGGAAGTACCACTCTACAGTCTCCTCTCTGCTGCATGTCACTGACTCCATCTTCTCTGGGATGGATCGGGGCACATCACTGCTACCATATTCATCGACCTATCCAAACCTTTGATCAGTGTCCCAACTGCTTCTCCTGAACAGGCTGAGTTGTGTTGGCCTCCCAGCTCCTCCTGTTGACTGGTTCTGTACCTACCTAACGTGTGGTCAACAGCTGGTACAGGATGGAGGCATCCCATCATGACCCATTCCCATCAAGGTTGTGTTCCCACAGGACACTATCCTGGGTCCCATCCTTTTCTCCATTTTCCTCTATGACTTCTCCTTTGATTGTGCCAACTCACATATTCACATGTATGTGGATGACACAGTCATCTTCACATTTGGTCCCTCTGCTGCATGTGTGGAAGACCTCTTCCAAAGGGATTTCCACAATGTCCTGCACTGGTTCCATTTCAGCCATCTCCAGGTCTTACCAAAAAAAGGTGTCTATGACCTTTGGAACCAGCCAGAAATTGGCCATGCTCTTGAGATGTTTACTTGTCTTCACACTGGATGGCTTCCCTCTTGAAGAAGTGTAGTTCTTCAAGTACCTTGGTGTGTGGCTTGACAGCAAGCTTGACTTCTCTGTCCACAGTGATGCAATTCATGCAAAACTCTGCCTCAAGTTGGGTGCCCTGTACCACAACAAAGACTGTCCACCCCTGCTGGTCTGCTGGGAACTTGTAACCATAAGGTACTCCTGGTATTCGACTATGTGGATTTGGTCTATGGAACTGCCTCCTCCACTTCCCTAGTCAGACTGAATACCCTCTGCAATGCCTTTTGTCAGTTTGCTATAAACTCCCCTCCTTGTATGCACCACTGGTCCTGTTTCTCCTCCCTTTCCATCCTGCCCCTACATTCTCATCATCAGTTACACTGTACCATCTTTATTGCCAAATACTGGTTTAGTTCCATTTACTTACACCTCTCCTCACTCCTGTCTCTAGTCCCCCTCTGCTCAGTGTTCCCTCTGCTCCAGGGAACATTGAACCTTCTCCGCTTCTCATCCTGTTTCTCTGTTGTGCAATCAGCCTTCTTGTATTGACTTCCAACACTCTAGAACCTGCTCCCCTCTACCCTTTGCCCCTCCACCTCCATAGGCTGTTTCAGGCACCAGCTGAAACTCCCCCCCCACTTGCATGTGCTTCCCACAGGTGGTCCTCCCTGATAGTACTTGAAGCATGGGGGTAGTCACACCCCAGCCTAGCAGGTATCTAGTATATTACTATGCTTGCCATCGTACCCATAAAATGCTATTGCACTTTATAGGTATGAAATACCATCCTATAACCGCACTTTACTTTGTACCAAGATGTGTCTGCAAAGAATTACATTTCATACTGTATCTGTACTTTATTCCATAGCAAGAAACATAGTTTGTTATGTTGCTGTACCTCCTGTAACCCTTTCCCCTGTGTCACACCTTGAAACAAGCCTTGGCTCAGTGTGCCTTTCCTGGTTACCAATTTTCAAATAAACAAACAAACCAATAAACAATAAATGTCCTCTGAGGTAGTGTCCAACTTAAACCATCCCATCCAATATTCCTTCTTGGAGTTCTTGTTCCCTATGTGCATCAGTTGTCTCGCTGTGTGTGGTGGGTGGGCTTGGTAAACATAGTTACATCAGGATGGGATCTACAGTTTGGAGTGAAAGGAAGACATTGGTTTCTTGGGCAGGACAGAAGACTGCTGAAATGGAAGAAGCACTGAGTCAGTCAAAGCATGCAAGATCATACAACAGCAAAAACTAGGAAGTGTTTTTAAAAAGTTTGCCCTTTCTTCTTAAGGTGAAACCAGTACCAGTAAATAAGCCATGCATTTTATAATAAAATGTCACATCCAGCTGATAAAATGGCACATCTAGCAAAGAAAAGAGAGATGAGAACATATCTTTTTTTCAATTTTCATTCCTGTTTTTTCTTCTTTCCTGTGTCTTAGTTCTTGTACTTCATATATTTCAATCAGCAGTCCTGCTCAGCTGTCTGCAAGCCTGCTCTGTCTCTCAGTCCTACAAAATACACGTTTTCTAAGATGCATCCTAGCTCTCTCACTCCCACCAAATCTGTTTAATTAGGAAGAAATCTCCAGAAATGTCAACCAACATAAACATTTAACAAAAAAGAAGACTCCTGGCACACTTACGACATGATCAAGAAGCATGTGCATTGAAGCTGTTCAGATTTGGGGAAATGCCTTTGATCTCTGGATTGAGACATCTGTAAATTCACGTATCAGTGCCTGTATAGCAAGTTGCATAGCAGATTCTACTGAGTGTTTTTCTTGAATAAGACAAACTAAAAATTCAGGATACAGTTAGTGAATTGATTCACTTAATAGGTATAATTAATATGAGGCTAGGAATTATACGTCCCTAGATTGGGTCTGTGGTTACTCAGCTAGACAGAGTTAACTACAGTGGTGCCAGCTCGGAATACAGTGCAATACCCTGCACTACTATTACTGCAGAGTGCTGCAGTATGCTGCAGGGAACAGTGTACTTCAGTGACAATAAAGCCCTTTTGTCATACAGCATTCTGTGACTCAACATTTACAGCAAGGTACTGCATTGTATCCTGGGATTCTATGTAATGGCAATCGCAGAAAGCCAATCGCTGTTAGTGTAAGTGTAAATCAGCAAAAATCAATTTTGCCAATGTATACTTGCAGCACAGACCAAAAGGGTGCCAAAAACATAGTTTTTTTTTTGTCTTTGTGGGGGGGCTGTATCCCCCACACCCCCCTACTAAAGGATTCTCAGCTCTGGAGGGGGTGCATTTCGGGGGGGGTTAAAATAAAAATAAAAATTCACAGACCAGCTCAAAAATACCAATGCGCCCAGCTTCGAACTTGGCACTCTCCCAACCCTAGCCTGCCACAAACCCACCACGCCACATGGCCAGCTCGGTAACCCACTGCTGCGCTACACCTCACAAACCCTCTCTCCCCTTCCTCCCATCGCATTACATGCTTGCTCCCCCCATGTGCGTGTATACATATAGTGACCAGATGTCGCTATATCTGTATTTGCCCCCCATCAAGTAGCCCCATGAACAGGTGTCACTATTGAATTGCCCTTTTTTGTAAGCACTCAGTAGCGGACGCCCTTTGTCACAGGATACTGTACCCTGACAGGCTATGCTGTATATGGGAACATTGTTGAATGCTTTGAGTGACCACTGCCCATTATGATGTGCATGGAGTGCTAGCAAAAAATCATCCTGTGCCAATAAGCTAATATGAATTGAGATCTGGTGCTTGAATAGCCTTGATATTTAGGCATTTAAAGGGGATTAGGCACTGGTGGATTGGTTCAATCTGAATCACATCCCAGAAGAGGAATCTGCATTACATTTGATAAGTATTGAATCACCTCCTTCCTTCTGCTGCTGATACCATTCCCTATGCACCCCAGCATCTCACTGGCTCTCCTCACAGCCTTGGCACATTGTTTGGTCACCTTTAGGTCATCAGATATGATTACCCCAACTCTCTTTTCCTGTTTGGTGACCATCAGCCCCCCCCCCAATATCATGTAATCTTCCACTGGGTTCTTGCACCCCAAATGCATGATTTTGCACTTGTTTGCATTATATCTCAGCTGCCACACTTTTGACCACTCCTGCAGTTTACCTAGGTCCCTCCTAATTTTTTCCACCCCCTCCCTGAGTGCCCACCCTGTTGCAGATCTTAGTGTCATCTGTAAAGAGGCACAATTTCCCCTCCAGCCCCTCTGTAATGTCACATGTGAAGGCATTAAACAGGACTGGGCCCAGGACCAATCCCTGTGACACCTCACTGGTCACCCTCCTTTCCTATGAATGAGCTCCATTTACCATGACCCTGTGTCTTCTATCACTTAACCACTTCCTAACCCAGTTTATCAACTTGTGACCCACTCTCAGGCTGCCCAGCTTGTTCATAAGTCTTAAGTGTGGAATGGTATCAAAGGCCTTACTTAAATCCAGATAGACCAGATCCACTGCCCCCCCCAATCCATGACCCTAGTCACCCAGTCAAAGAAATCATTTAGATTTGTTTGATGTGACCTTCCTGCTATGAATCCATGCTGTCTTGGATCCTGTGCTCTGCTTGATTCAAGGTGTTCCACAATCCTTTCTTTAAGTAGTGATTCCATAATTTTCCCCTCAATTGATGTAAGGCTGACTGGCCTATAGTTTCCAGTCTCCTCCCTACCCCCTTTTTGTGAAGAGGGACTACATCTGCCCTCCTCCAGTCCTCCGAGAACCACTCCCATATTGACTGACTGATTGAACAATGCTCTCAATGGTGGCACCAGCACCTCCCATAGTTCCCTTAATATTCTAGGATGTATTCCGTCTGGTCCCATTGCCTTGCCGCTTTCAGTTTTATGAGTCCTTTTAGGACTCGCTTCTGTAAATGAACTGGTGTCCATCTCCCTCCCATATTTGTTCATGTTGCCTAACTGTGGTCCCTCACCTTCTTCTTCAGTGAATACAGAACAAAAATATTTGTTCAGTATTGATGCTTTTTCCAGGTTCCCTTCC
Source organism: Neoceratodus forsteri (assembly GCA_016271365.2). NCBI lineage: Eukaryota > Metazoa > Chordata > Ceratodontiformes > Ceratodontidae > Neoceratodus > Neoceratodus forsteri. Next base: position 566,116,476 of record CM057458.1, read on the forward strand.
ACAAACTCTCCTTCTTCTCCTTTAAACCTTACTATCCCAACCCTGCTTTTTTTCCTTTTACTAATGTACCTATAAAAGTCATGTCTTCTTTCTTTACCTCCTGTGCAATTTTTTTCCTCAGTTTGTGCCTTTGTGCTTCTGTTTTTCCAGCCTCCCTCTGTTTATCTGGATACACTACCCTGTCCGCCTCCCACTGTGTTTCCTTGTATTTCCTGAAAGCCATCTTTTTTGCCCTTACCTTCCCTGTCATAGGATCACTCTAATACTCTACCTGATGTAAAAAGCCACCCCCTCCCTTTTTACCCCCCCATCTCTCCTAAACAGAGTATAACCTAGTACTGCTACATCCCAGTCATGGCTTCTAGTATACCATGTTTCAGTAATAGATACAATGTCCAGGTCAGCCTCCATTATCAAGGGAACAAGGTCTGGTGTTTTTTTCCCTAGGCTGTGGGATTTGGTATACATGGCCTTCCATGTCCTACCATTTGTTCTTTTATCATCTCTCCTGCTGTCTTTCTGCCTCCTGTTTATCCTTCCCATTTTCTACCCCCTTCCTCCTGTCCTCCACTGTTCCCCCTTTCTATGGGTTCTGTTTCCTCTGGCGATACTTATGTTATGGTCCTCCATGTTGATTTCGCTAGCCTGTGGGGGTGGGCAGTTTGGTTCCACCTGCATCCTTCTGCCACCCCACTTACTAGATTAAATGCTTGCCAATGAAGCATTTAAACTGTTCACTGAGGATAGTGGTCCCCTTACTGGAGAGGTGTAAGCCGTCCCCCTTGTACAAAGTCTCATGCCTCCAGGTGGGTCCCCAGTTCCCAATGAAACCAAAACCTTTTTCTCTCAACCAGCTCTCCAGCTAAGTGTTGAAGTCCTTGGTACTGAGGTTCCTAGCCTCCCCCTTGCTGTGGACAGGCAGCACCCTTGAGAAGGTCACAGATCTTGTTACTTGTACAAGGCCCCTTTCCAACTTCCTGAACTCCTCCTGCACCTTTGCTATCCTTGTCTTGTCTCCAGCTAGGTCATTTGTCCCCTGATGGACAATGACATCAAGCTTCCCCTGCCTTGCTACTGCTTTAGCAATTCTCTGGACCCTCTCCCTGTCCCACTGAGCTGTGCTTCCTGGTAGACACCTTACTTCCCTTTCCTCCACTGTTCCTGTCTCCAGTTCCACTCCCTGGACTATGGAGTTTCCTACTAGGAAAAGCTTCTTCTTCCATTGGTGTCCATTTCAGCCCACCTGTGGGGTACTCTTCTGTAGAACTTGCTCATCCACCAAGATCACAACTTCAGGTGTCCAAATGGGATCTTCCTGCTCCTCCAAAACTGTGTAGGAGTTTCTTAGTTGCACTTGGTGGAGGATGTGCTTTTGATCCACCTGCCTTACCCTCCCTGAGCCCATTGTAGTCCACACACTGATTTTGCTGTTCTTCTTTTGAGGCAGTGGGTGTAGACTTGGTAGCCCCTAGGTGGGGAAGGAGATCCCCTGCAACCTAGCCAACTCAGCCTGGAGGCTGGCAATCTCTACCCTCAGCCCAGAAAGGTGCCTGCAGATGGGGCAGCACCGCAGTTCCCAGAATGCTCTTCTGAAAACTGCTGCTCCACATCCATTGCACTGCACCACTCCCAACATGAAACCTACCTTCTCTGCTTCTATCTTCCCAGGTTGCTATTAGGGAACCTTACTTCCGCTTAGTAGTGTAACCCTTTTCCTATGTACTATGTACTAGGGGCCCCCCCCCCCAAGTATTTTATTTTATATTTTTTACAGTAACGATTTTTACAATACTGCAGCAATCACAAGAAGATATCCTCCCAGCTTATGCAGCACTGCCTGGCTGCCTTCAGTGGCACACAATACCCTGTTTTGTGTCTGAGCATGAGGTTGTCACACCTTCCTGCCTAACCCCATAAAGCTAGGTTAGCCAGGGGAGGGTGGGACTGGAGAAGGGTTAGGGATTGGGCAATCCACCTGTTCTGTGCTGTGAGGACAATCAGAGCAATCCAGTCTGAACCTCCTCAGGCTTTGTCTGGCTCTAATACACAACTTCACTGACTGCAGGAATAAAAGAACTCACCAGTGAAAACTTAAACATTTGTTTCAGAAAGTCACCAAAATACTAGCAAACTACAAATAAGCCACCAGTTCACAGAAAAAGAAAAAATCAGCAGTTTTATAATCCCTCTGAATGTAAAGTAGCAATCTACAAAAAGATCAGCAATATTGCAAACCCCTCCTTGATTTAAACAAGCAAAAATCAGTGTAAAATTAAAAGTAAGGCCCACTTCCCTCAGAATCAAGCAAGATTGTGCCTTTCTCCAGTTTCCTAGTTCCTAGTGCAAGATTGTGCATCCTTCCCAGCTCCAAGTTCAGCTTTTCATAAGCAACCTTTACCTTCAAAAGAAATGTAAGGTTATGCATGTGGCAAAGGAGAATTCAAAAACTAAATATCAGATGGGGTGAGGCTAGAAAAGACCACAGTGCAGAGTGACCTCAGAATTGTAATAAGTGACTGCCTCAAGACCTTTGCCCAGCATGACAAGGCATTTCTGCAAGGTAGTAGTGGGGTACATAAGGAGGGTCTTTTTGTAAAAGAAGGAAGAAAGTGATTCTACCCCTTTACATGGCTTTTGTGAGGCTATACCTGGAGTACTGTGCATACGTTAGCATGTTATACTGTACTGCCACTAGAGGGACATAATTTTTGTCTAAAGTGATCCCTGCCTATTGTTCATATAGATGCCTTACTAAACTACAGCTCTCCCTACATCTAACCAGCCCTCTCCTCCTCACTCCCTGCTTAGAAATTCTTCCTCTTCCTGTTCCTAAATCAATTATTCACTAATTTGGCTGTCTTTATCAACAATGCATTCCCTACTCTCCTCTTTCCCCCTTGTTCTGCTCATATCCCTCTTTTTACCACATCCACTTGCTCTCTACTTACCTATTCCTAATAACTCTCCCAACCCCATCAGTTACTATCTTCAATCCCCTACCCAAATCCATGCTATCACTCCCTCCCCACCATTTCAAATATGGCATCACTCTACCACTGTTCCTCATGCGGCTTTGATAATGGTGTCCACTTACACTGCAGTTCTCCATCTTCTTCTCCCTCAATCATCCACTCCCTTCTCCTCAAAACTACCAACCTCCTTGCCAGCCCCTTCAAAATCCCCTTAGCATCACTTTCTCATACTCACCATCTTCTTGCTCTCCACCGAGGATATCCACCCCAACCCAGGCCCTATTGCCCCTTGCTCCTCTGGTGCCTCCTCTACTACCTCCCCAACTCTCCTCTCTCAGCCCTTCGAAAGGGCTTAAAGATTCTATATCTTAACACACACAGCTTATTGCAAAAAATAGACCAGATTCATACTATGGTGTGCACTCTAAAATCAGACCTTCTAATCATCTCAGAAACATAGACTTCGACTTTGACAGCAGATAAGGACCACTTGGCCCACCTAGTCTGCCCATTTCCCTAGCTAGAGGATAAGCTGCAGATCCTATTAACCAACAGCCTATTTCTTCCTTCTGGTTGGCTAAAGTGCATTATACCAAACCACTTGATCTCAATTCCTGTCTACTCACTACTAAGGCAAGACCGTGCTGGCAGAGGTGGTGGTGTGGCCATTTATGTCCTAGCCTCCATCCAATATTCCATCATCTACTCATCCTCCAGTCCTGAGACCCATAATGCCCCAGCTATCCATGTGAACCTCCCCTTCACTCTCCCAATCTTCATAGTCAGCATATACTGCCACCCAAATGTCCATCCTTCAGTAAAGCTAGACCTCCTAACCTCCATCACTTCTCTTGCTCACTCTGGAGAATTTTTCACCCTAGGCAACTTCAATATAAATTGGTTGTCACCTAAAACTGCCAAAACTAAAGATGAAATCAGAGCCCTATACCTCTCCCAACTGATCTCTGAACCCACCCGCCCAAACCACAAGACACAACAGCACTTTCTCCTTAACTGGGCCCTTACCCCCCACCCCCACCCTGTCATCACCTTTGGCATCCTCCCCAATGCTCTCAGTGACCATAACCCAATATTCATAGTTAGGAAAGTCCACAGAACTAAATCCCCACACAAAACCATACAACTACACTCCTTCAAGTCTCATGACCTTGAACCTCTCTTGAGTAACCTTACCACTTCTGATTGGTCCCCCCAACCTTCTTCCCCTCAGTTGATAAGGCCCTTGCCTACTTCAAAGAAGTCTTTCTTGCAAACTGGAATGCCTTTGCCCCACTCAAACAAACCAAAGTCAGAGATAACCACTTACCTTGGATAACCCCTGAACTTCTGGCCTGCTTCAGGGCTAGAGATCGAGCCTGGAAGCATCATAAAGCTACCTAGCATCCTAGTGACCTCACAAACTACCGCATGCTCAGAAACACTTATACTAGGGCAACAAGGTTAGCGAAGTCTGAATATTTTAAATCTGTCTTCATCACCAGCATAAATTTCCCTTCAAAGTTCTGGAAGGTGGTCCACGCCCTATTTACACCCCATCTCACCCACCGCCCCTGTACTTAAAGTAAATAGCTCACTAGTGTCTGACCCATCAGCTGAAGTTGCAGAATTTAATTCCTACTATTCCTTCTGCACCACTGAGCTTCTGAAATCCTTCCCCTCCCCACCCTCTACCAGTGTTCCCCCTCCACCTCCCTCCTACCTTCCCATCTCTTTCACTACTGTAACCCAAAATGATGCCCTAAGTGCCCTCCTCACCATCAACCCCTCTAATTGTGCCTCTCCTGATGGTCTTGACCCCAAACACCTCTCCTTCTCTGCTTCAGCCATTGCCTACCTCCTTTCAGTAATCTTAAATCTCTCATTCTTTACTGCCTCAGCCCTCTCTTCATGGAAACATGCTGTGGTTCTCCCTCTACCCAAAGGGGGTGACCCCTTATGCCCTGAAAACTATCATCCAATTTGTCTCCTCTCTACCCTTGCCAAGCTTCAAGAACACATTGCTCTCTCCCAACTCCCCTCTTTTCTCTCTGACACCTCCTTTTTCATCCCTTTCCAGTCTGGTTTCAGGAAAAAACACTCGACCACCACCTCTTTCCTACGGCTCACAGACTCCATCCTAACTAGGATGGACAATGGACAAATTATCTCTGCCATTTCTGTTGACCTGGTCAAGGCCTTCTACACTGTCTCTCAATCCCTTCTCCTTGACTTACTCATAGCAGCTGGCCTTTCTCCCTCTGCCACAAACTGGTTCAAGGCCTACCTTATTGGAAGAACCCAATCAGTTAAGATCTTGGACGCCACTTCCCCTCCCCTCCAAATTAGTAGTGGAGTCCCCCAGAGCTCAGTATTAGGGCCCCTCCTGTTCTCCATCTTCTTAAATGACCTTCCTTCTGTTTGCTCCCCATCCTGTGCTATACATATGTATGCCAATAATACAGTTCTGTATGCATCTGACTCCTGTCCTGATGAGGTTACAACCAGCGTACAGCAAGACATTGACAAGGTTTAGCTCTGGTTTGCTAACCATCAGCTTTCCCTCAATGCCAAGAAGACTGTCTCCATGACCTTTGGCACAAGGCAGAGACTCTCTAGGCTTTCCTTCCCTACACACTTTCCACACCATTGATGGGACTTTACTTGAGAACACATCCTCCTTCAGGTACTTAGGTGTTTGGTTGGATCAACACCTAAACTTCTCTGGACATATTGACACATCCAGAAAAAACTGCTCCCCAAGCTTGGTACCCTGTATAGGAACCATAACTGCCTCCCTCCTATGGCTAGGCGTGAACTTGTTCAGAAAATTATACTGCCCAATTTTGACTACTGTGATGTAGTCTATGGTGCTGCCACTAAGTTCTCCCTGGCCAGACTGGACATCCTCTTCAATTCCTTTTGCCGCTTTGCACTGGATGCCCCCCTCACACCCATCACTGCAATCTTTATTGTGCCCTATCCATCCCATCTCTTACAAATAGGCAACTCACCCACTGTGCTAAATTCACCTCCAAGCACTGGTTGGGTAAGCTCCCTTACTACCTCACCTCCTCCTTTATAACACCCCCTCCACCATCCCATTCCCTTAGGTCATCCGATTCCCATACCCTGGTTGTCCCCCACAGATACACCCAAATCAGCCAATCTGGTTTCTCTCTCCACCACCCAAAAATCTGGAATTCCCTCCCACCTCAAATCCGGCACTCATCCTCTGCCTACTCCATCAGCTCTGTCCTCAATAATTAAATTGCACCTAGCTGCTACTGCCATGTCCCTATCTAATTTCCTCCTCTAAGCCCTGGATAAACCCTACTTCTCTACACTCACCTTTGCTTACCACCCCAAGGGGTTTGTATCTCTGATCTACTACCTTCCTCAACCATCCTAAAGAAGTTTCTCTGGTACACTGAATTATCCCCTTCTCTCTGTTCCCACCAGTCCCATTACAGGATTCCTTGCACCCTGAGGGGGTATCCAGGGGCAGTACTCTACCCCCTCTCCCCACATCATCCCTTCCTCCCTTTCCCCCCACCTCACCCCTCACTCAACTTTTACCCTTTTCTTTCACGTAAGCACTTGTTTACTTATTAACCCTGGTACTTATTATTATTATCCACTCTTTCTCCATGTATTGCGCAACACTGTTGTAACACGTTTTGTAACACCTGCCTTACAACTATTTGCTATTGTTGATCTTGTAAATTGAATGTTTAATGTCTCATTCCTATTGTACCCCTTCACCCCAGGTCACACCCGGAGACAAGTGTCTTGTTGCTCAGTGTGTCTTCCTGGTGAAACATTTCAATAAATAAACAAAAAAAAACAGTAGTTCTGGAGTACTCACATAATAAAGGAGAAGGACACCTTGAGGGAGTCTAGAGGAAAGTGACCAAAATGATTCATGGCTAGCAGGGGTTTATCTATGAGAAAAAAATGGTTGACCTCAACATGATCTCCTTAGAGGCCAGAAGAGAGAGGGTGAACTTGAGAGAAACATCAAATATCTGTGGGACATAAACAGGTTAGATAGCCAGTAACTCTTTAGGCTTAGTGTTGGGTCCAATACAAGGGACCACAACTATAATCTGATGGGGGTAATTTCGGAGGGGCCAAAAACAAAATACTTCTTCATGGAAAGCAACTTCACATAAGGACCTGTCAATGTTAGAGTGGGGGGACTTAGGTAGGAACTGGGCAGACTTGCTGAATGAAAGTCTTTTTTTGTTTGTCAACTCCTATGTTTCTAGGTCTTTACCAGCAGAAGAGTAATTTCACAAATTCAAGGGGAAACGTGGAGAACATTAAATGAATTAATAACATATGATTAAGCCAACAGAAAAAGGCCTTGCAGTCTATCATGTCTGCTCAAGTTTGCAGACTGCTCAGTATCTACTGAGGTATCTGCCCCCTCCCAGTTTTCAGTTCCTCCCTTCCCATCTATGTCCTACCTACACCCATGCTCCCCCAAGCAACTTTCCCTTTTATTCCATCCCAACCTCTCAAAGCTGTCCACAGTCTTCAGGGAGACAACTTTCAACTGGCAACTTGTTCTATTCTGCCACCACACTGTCAATAAAAAAGTGGTCTGGATTTTCAAATGGCTGAGATTGCTGCAAGCCCCCAGTGCACCAAAGATATGTTTCCACCCTGTGTGGCAATTGACACAAGCTAGACCATCTTTTTATGGATTATCTTGCAGCAATCCGGGAGATCATTTTCATGGAGTTTGCACCTGAGATTTGACGCAAGCTGGCATAAATTGGGTCAGCTGTGATAACTGCACCTGAGCTTTGAGAATCAGGCACAGTTGTACCAAAGGGGTATGGTGCATGGAAAGGGTTTGGTGCAGGGCTTGATACAACCCACATCAGTCTTGGAAAATCCAAACCCATGTCTCCTCATTTCCTTCTTCAATCTTCCCCCACCTCCTTGAGGCAATGCCCCAGAGGTCCTGTTCCTACTAAGACTGAGAAGACTATCACAGCTCACTTTGTTGAAACCTTTAAGGTATTCAAAGATTTTAATCATGTCATCCCTATCTCTTCTATCCTCCAGGGAGTTCGTCTTGAGATCTCTGAGTCTCTCCTCATATGATCTGCCTTGCTGTCCCTGGATCATCATGATTGCCCTTCTCTGGACTGTTTCCAGCATGTTGATGTCTTTCTTTGGGTAAGGGCACCAATATTGCACACCGTTCTCAAGATGTAGCTGAACCAGTGGTCTGTACAGTGGTAGTATGATGTCTACTTTCCTGCTGGTTATACCCCTGGCAATATAGCCCAGCATCTGATTTGTTTTGGCTGACACTCTTCTGCAGTGTGCTGAGTGTTTTAGGTCACATGTAATGGTTATACCCAAGTCCTTCTCCTCTTCTGACTTGGTAACTAGCATACCTCCCAACCAGTATCTGACCTATGGGTTCTTTGCCCCAAGTGCATTACCTTACACTTTTGGCATTGAATTCAAGTTGCCAAATACCTGACTACCTCTTTTGTCCGGGTCTTCTCAAATGTCTTGTCTTCCTTCTTCTGTATCCACTCTCCCACAGAACTTTGCATCATCCACAAACAGGCATCTTGCACCCTTTATCCCATCTGCAGTGTTGCTGATGAAGATGGTAAATAGTAGTGGAAAGAGAACCGACCACAGTGAGACCCCTCTAGTTACTAGTATAGCTTTTGAGAACTCCCCCCAACCACTACCCTCTTATGTCTAGCTTGCAGTAAGTTTCTAACCCGCATAGTCAGTTTTGCTCCTACCCTCAGGTACTCCAGCATCCTAAATAATCTCCAGAGGGGAACAGAGTCAAAGGCCTTACTGAAATCCAGATACAGGGGGCTTGATTTTCAGAGTCCTGAGAATGCTGCAAGCCCCTGGTGCACTGATCATTTGGTGCAGGGGGTTTGCAGCGTTCTTCCAGCTGACAATTGGGATTTTCAGTTCCAAGCACCAAATGTCGCAAGTTAGACCAGCTTTTACCTGGTCTAACTTGTGCCATATGGAGGACCCTTTTTACAGGGCTTGTGCCAAATCTTTGGTGCAAGCTGCCATATAATGTGGACAGTGTTGCAGCTGTTCCCAATGTACTAAAATAGGGTGCAGTTGCATCAAAGGAGTTTGGTGCAGCTGCGCCAAACAATGGGGTTGACAGTGGGCTTGATGCAAGCCATGCATCAGTCTTTGAAGATCATGCCCAGGATGTCCACTGCTTGGCCCCTGCCCACATTTCTGGTTACCCAATCAAAGAAGTCAATCAGGTTGGGCTGGCAGGACCACCTGACTCAAATCCATGTTGCCTCTTGTCTTGGAGCCCATTTTCTTCCAGAAAGCTTACCAGTCTTTCTTTCAGTATGGTTTGCATGAACTTCCCCACTATTGAGGTCAGACTGACGAGCCAATAGTTACCAGCATCATTCCTTGTCCTGGTCTTGTGTAGTGGCAGTACATGCACCAGTTTAGGGTTACTTCACCTGTCTCCAGAGAGGTGTTAAACAGGTCATCCAGGGGAAACAAAAGCATATTCACCAATTCCCTCAGCACCTTCAGGTGCATGCCATCTGGTCAAAAGGACTTGTCTACCTTCAGGGCCTTTAAGCCTTTCCTTACCCATCCTGTCAATTTTAATCTCCCCATCTGTGACCACCTCCTACCCTGTTCCCTCACCCTTCTTATCCTGGGTTGCTGGGTAATCCTTCTCTTTAGAGATGATGGAACAGAAGTACTTGGTAAGTACTTCAGATTCCTCCTCACTACTCTCCATCTACCCCCCCTTTCAACCTCATTATCCCATCCTTAATATCCTTCTTCACCCTACGGTACTGTAAGAATGCCTTCTCCCCAATTTTCAGCTCCTCTGCCAGCTGTAACTCTTTCTTGGCCTTTGGCAATTGTATTGACCTAGCAATTCTGTTGTCTCAATACAGAACTCCTTCCTTTCCTTGTCCTTCTGGGTGTGTTTATGCTTTCTGAAGGCTGTCTTCTTACTCTTTATCACTTGGGCTAGCTCCCTATCAAACCAGCTGGGCTTCTTGGCTGTAGAATTTTTGCTTTTTATTTTGGCATACACATTAACTCATTAGTGGCCGTTAACAGCCTCTCCTTGATAATGGACCATTTCTGGTCCTCCCCCATTTCCTTCTTGATCCCAGAAAGGTGTCCTCACAGGATCTCCCCCATCCTGCAACAGTCTGCCCTCCTGAAATCTAGCACCCTTGTTTTTGTCACATTCTTTTCCCTACCCATGTCAAGATGAAACCAAACAGTGTAATGGTCTCTTCCTGCAAGTGGTGCTTCTACCTTTACTTCCTATACCTTACTAAATGTAGATGTCATTTTACTGTTGTCTAGTGTCAGGGACCAGTAAATCATAAATGGATCTATTCAGCAGGATTTCCTGGGGGTATGTAGAGTATGTGGTTAAAGTCATATACATTACTTCCTAACATTAAGAAAACTAGAAGTATGTTGTTAAAGAATATGATGAGTGGGGTCTTGGGCCACCGGGGATCGAAACAATGTACACATTTCCTTTCCTTTACTTTCTTTTCATTTATTTGTTTTACTGTACTAGGAAAAGTTCAATTGAGCAAGGTTCATTTGCAAGGAAGTCCTGGCTAGGACAGTACAGTACAAAAAAGTTACAGCAGTTACAGGGATGAAAGATAAAGAATAGAACAAAAGTTACAATCAGTGAAATGTTTAATACATCAGTTAGATACACAGCAAAAAGAAAAGAAAAAAATCTAAAACATGATATAATGTAAGATAGCAAGGTTATTACAATTGGACAGCTGTAAAAAAGCAGTTTGCCATTAGTAGTAACAAAACGCTTAGGAGCAGGTACAATTATCAGTGCAACATGTGTCAATCAATATTTTGAAGGTATGAAGGCTCGCTATAGAGTTCAGTTTGAGGGAGGCCTGAAGTTTGTTCCAAATATGTTGGAGCAAGCCAGCTAAAGGCAATTTTGTCAGATTTGGATGCATTGATGGGAGTTTCAAGCAGAGCAGATCAGAGATATATTGAACATTGTACCAAAGAGATATGTGGGACCATAAGTAAAGATTTTTTAGTTGTCTGGTGGCAAGGGAAGGCCAACCAATAGATTCATAGAAGGTGCAACAGTGTGTTCTTGCAGGCAGCCCAGTGATGAATCTCAGTGCCCAGTGACAGAGGACGTCTAATTTGGCAAGTTGGCCAGCTGTTGTACCTCTTTACAATAAATCCCCGTAATTAAGTAGAGGTATGAATGAAGCTCTGACTAAGGTGTTATGGGCATGGGTAGATTGAACTTCTTTCTATAATAAAAGCCCAGCCTTGGCTGCAGCGTCATACATAGATTTTCAATGTGATTACTGAAAGAGAGTTTACTAGCTAACCATACTCCTAAATATTTTAAATTCTTTACTAGCTCCAGTTTATCACCTAGGAGAGTAAAGATTCCAAAAGGGGAGGGGCCAGTTAACCATTTGCTGTTGGGGGAAAAATCATGTACTTTGTTTTGGTGGCATTAAGAAGGAGTTTAGAAGCACACAGTTTCCATTGAAGAATATTGAAAGTGGATTGGAGGTCTTTTAAAGTTTCTGGCCCATTAGATCTGGCTGCATATAGCACTGTGTCATCCACAAAGCAGTGTAATTTGACGTCCTCAGTATCATCTCATAAGTCATTTGTATATATGGTGAAAAATAGTGGTCCGAGGACAGACCCTTGCAGGCCTCCTCTGGAGAGTTGTGAACAAGAGAAGAGCAGGCCCTGAGCTTAAAGTTGTTGTTGCCTACCCATCAAGTAGATTTTGAACCAGGGTAATGTGTGTTAACCAATACCAACAGAAGACAGCTTATGCAGATGTATTTGATGGTCAGTCATATAAAAAGCCTTACTGAGGTCAAGAAAAATGGCAGCCGTCACGAGTTTTTAATCAAGGGAAGTGAACCAATCTTTTATCACTTTAATGAGCACAGTAGTGGCACTGTGTAGAGCTCAGAATCCAGACTGAGATGGGGTCATTAAATTATTACTGGTGAGATGCTCCTGCACCTGTTCATTGACTAGCTTTTCCAAGACCTTAGCTAGGAAAGGCAAGATCAATATAGGCAATTAGCAACTGAAATGCAACAGTATCTATGTACAGTAGTGTTAAGTGCTGGGATTAACACTGGACAATTGTCTAATTTATAATAGTCACATTGACATTCTAACTAAATTGATCTATAGTCATTGGGTCTGTTATTTAGAGCATGCAGTTGCTTGACAATGAATCAAACAATTCACACCTGAGAGACTGGTGTTTATCCTAATAGACTATGGAGCAATATTTACCATGCAGTCAATATTTTGGTGTTACAAAGGGTTAACATTCTTTATAATACTGTTTGTAGGTTTGCTTTAATTTCTGACAGCAGGACACATCACTGAGCTGTACTCATGAGTAGGTTGGTCTCCATTTTAAAATAGCAATGAATTGTGTATGAAGACAAACTTGTGACACATATTAAATAATGATAAAATGGCTACTTCAAATCATTTATAAAAAGTGATGACCTCTGAGTAGTTACTCATTTAACTGATCATTTAACTCTGAAAATACCATTAAGAAGACCTGCTGGTGGACAAAGAACTTATACATAGGTATAGAGGCACAAAATGCTGGAATTCTCTTCCACTAAATAGTACAAGCTCTGGTACTTTCTCCCATTTTAAATATTAGTTAAAAGAACATGTAATGCAATCTGTATTATGTAATTATTATTTTAACTGATTTGATTGCTTGTATCTATAATATGAAATGTTGCACTTTTGTGTCCCTGCCATGCATGAAAATGGACATTTAATGCCAGTGGGTGTTACTTGGTTAATACAAATAAATAAATAAATAGATATGCCCATTGATATGTTAGTTTCAGAAAAAAATGAAAATTCTTGTCTAACTACTCACACTGCACTGCCTATACACAAGAATTGTGTGACACAAAAGTAAACAGTGGAAGCAGAATGCCAAATGATAAAACCACGGGGCCCACAAAGAACCTCCTGTACAAACCATCAAACAGTGAGGGAAACAATTTTACTAACAACAGCTATTTCCAAAAGTGGGAAAACAAGAATAAAACACAAAACAAAAAACTCACATAATTTTAAGGGTAGCCCGTGATGATAGCGATTATAAATGAGCAACTGTAGAAGCAGCGACTCTTTTATAGCACTACCATCATCGACTACTGCTTCAAGGGTAGTGATGGATCAGTTACCACAGCGACTGGAATGGGAGGGATAGGGAGCTGCAGGGGATGGATAGGAGAGAGGGTTTAGGTATGGGGAGAAGCCTGCTGCAACTGAGCCAGCCCTTTGGTGTGGTGGTGAGGGTGACTGGCTGTGGTGCAGTAGGCACTGTGTTCAGGACCTGCTGCGGGAATGTTTTGCCACTGCTTGTGGCTGTTGTTTTTTTTTTTTTTATTATGCATTGTTTCTTGCCCTTCCTTGACATGCTTTTCGCCTTGGAGTTAGGACTCTTTAGTTGGGGTGCGAGGGTGAAGCCCCATGAGGGATGGAGGAAGAACCCCCCACAAAACAGTTTGATTTTATCGGATCTTGGCTCGCTGAGAAATGTATATTGCCGAAATGCTTTTCAGCAATATACATTCACAATGATAGCGATTGCTATTCTTGGATTGCTATCATCACATGGAACCCATTTTAAGTATTGCTCTGCTGTCTGTGAGGAAAAGGGGGAAGGGACAAAAGTCACAGAAGAACATTTTTAAGCACAAGAAAAACTTTTAATGCATTTTTTTAAACATTTTCCACTTGTGTAAGTGCAATAAGACACTCCAGGGTGTTGGTTGTGTTTCGATGAATGCACATCTCGAGGCTGAAGGCAATCTGACTACAACAGCATGACTCACTATACCCCTGAATGTGTGTTACTGCAGCACAAAAAATACCCTGCTGTTTTCTGTATAATGACTAAATAGATGAAAAAAAACATTAGATACAACACTGCTTTTTATTTATTTCATCATTACACTGAAAACTAGGAAACAATGGGCTCAATTTTCAGTCGGCCCTTAGATTGACTCAAGTTGCATCAATCTACTATATGGCTGTGGCAAACTCCAGGTGCATCCGGGACCTGGTACTTTATTTTATGAAAGTGGAGGTCCCTGTGCCAAAGTTCCAAAAGTTGCTGCAGCCACAGGGTTGTGCCAAACAGTTGGCGCACCTAAGGGGTTTGAAGAAAGGTCCCGTAAAGCTCCTCCCCATGTGGTGCAATCCTACCTGAGCCTCGAAGGTGGGGGGCTACAATGCCTACAAAGAGGTGACTGGGACAGAGGGAGCAGTGGGGATGCCATAAGGGATAATGGGGGCATGGAGTCAGTGTGAGGGTATTGAGGAGGCACCCAACAGAGGTGCTATGCTCCATGACACAGATACGATTGGCTCGAGTAGAGGGGATGAGCAGGGCTGGAGTGTGACCTGAACCCCGGATGGAAACAGACTTGGCAATTTCCCCAGAGGACACACAGACCACAATATCTGGTAGGTGATGCTGGCAGTGGGTTGCAGGGTGCAGATGGTGGATGGGTACATTCCCTGGACACTGCAACTGTCCCCAAGTAGACAGCCCCCTGTTTAGCAGAAGGCAGATTCCCAACTACACTGTTGGGGTCTGTAGGTGAACTGGGGCAAGTGCCAGATGTGTTTCCATCTGGGGTATGGGTCATGCTTCTTCCCTGACCACCCCCCTCTACTTGAGACAATTGGCTCTGTCACAGAAAATGGCACCTCCGCTGAGTGCCTCCTCAATACCTGCACATTGCCACTGAGCCCATTTCCCCCTATGGCACCCCCACTGCTCCCTCTGCCCCCAGCCCCCTCCTTGCAGGCCCCCTCCAATCACTTCCTTGCCCAGAAGTGGTGCAGGGCCCTTAGACTACCTCCTGACTGATTTACTGTCATCCCCCTGTTATGACTATGGTGGGACTTCTACAATTCCAAAAAAGGGGGTGGTGCATCCCCACCATGGTACAAGCACCCTTGCAAGCTGACACTCGGGTGCTTCTGCTGCAAGGTTGATGGACATCAGCTTTGGCACACAGCCTTCTAATTTTGACACAGTTTGCATTCAAAAATTGGGTCGCTGCAGACTTTGACACAAGGTGACACTTGCGTCAAAGCCATTTGGTGCAGGCACCTTGTGCCAAAGTTTTCATTCTGAAAATGGAGCCCAAAGTGTTTTTTCTTTTTTTAATCATAGAAGATTTTATTAAGGTTTTCAAGTTTTACATCACACTTCCATATTCATTTCTCTCACAAGAAAAAGAAAAAAAACCCACAGACATGTAAGAATACCCTCAGGAAACGTAGAATTACAATACACAGTATGTCACAGAAGGCTAAACACATATAGGCAGAGTATATACATTAATATATAGACTACCCTTCCTAACTGTAGCTCCTCATTTGCCAGTAGGGTAAATGAAATATGTAAACAGGTCCATCTAAGAACCAGAATGGGAGGGGGGTACACAAAGAGGGAGGAGTTTTACACAGTGGTGAGTTAAAGTAAGAATCCCACTTTTTATAGAAATAACCAAGTTGGCCTCTGTGAGCATAGGTCAACCTTTCTAACAGTGCCAAGTTAGCCAGAGCTGAATGCCATAAACCTATACTTGGACTATTGACCTGCCTCCAGTGCATTAAGAGGAGCAGCTTGACCTCCAACAGGGCCAGAATGACCCACTCTTGAAGGGCCTTTGGCAAAGTGATAAGTCCTGACAAATCCCCCAACAATAATTTAGAGTCTAGCTGGAGATTCCTTGTACCCAAGACCAGACAGTAATCCCGCCTAATTGCAGACCAAAAAAGCAGAGAGTTGAGGACATTCCCACAGTATATGAGATAAATGGGCCAAATTATTTTTCTTAGAACAACCTCTAGTATTTTCTGACTGTTTCCAAAAATAATTTGATATAGCTATTTTATAATGTCTTGAAACTGTCTTTTGAAAGCTGTGGCATTTGAACTGTTAATCATAAAAATGTATTTTTTTAAATAAAAGCTTGGGATCCGATCAACATGTATGGACCCTAATGATACAGTAGTTGCTACATGCATATACATGTTGATATAACATGTTGTCAAAAATGACAGGACTTCAACTATTTACACAAGCATTTTTTATATCACTATGAAATATTTTATGTTTTTTTAATATTGATATATGGTTGATGTACCAATATATTTTAATCCTATATCTACCTGAGTCCAGGATTTCATTTCAAAAATATGTCTCTAGCCCTTATGGTTCCAAAGTTATCATATTTTAAAGAAACTGTCTTTTGAAAGGTCCAACTCTGTACTGTTGGGGCTAGAAACTTTTTTATTTCAAATGAATGCTTGGAGTCCAGCCATCAAGAAATTCTGTTGATATTATATCATCATATAGCAGTTGCAATTATAATATCAATGTAGAAACAGCCAGTTTTCTCAATCTATATCAATACATAAGTTAAAAAAAATGTTGTTAATGCTCCAGTTAGGGTCAAAGTGACAACAGTTGGGAAATGAGGCATTAGGGTTTCATTAACACCCCACCCTACCAAACCAGGCAGGAAAGCAGGTGTGTAGTGTGCCTTAGGCTTCTCAGGTCTAATGCTCACCCCATCCCATGTATAAATAAGGTCAGATGTGTAGACTTTATAAGAACGGGGTGAGTGTTACGCGTGAGAAGACCAAGGCACACCCCACACCTGCTCTCCTGCCTGGTTTGGGATGGTGGGGTGTTATGGTTGGAAAACCTAATGCCTCATTTCCCAGCTTTTGTCACTTTGACCCTGTCACATTAATGAAGTTTTTTGCAACTTATTTCCTTACTTTTTGAGATTGTATAATAGTATCCTTATTTTACTGTGTGAGTGCAGGGTCTATATATGTATGAAGTTGTGGAAGCACAGGGTCCTGCAAGCCCTGTACTTCCATTTATAGAACAACAGTGACCAAACTGTCAGCATAGCCATCTTATTACCCCACCTCATGCACCTGGTACAAAAGATTTTGAATCCACACCAAAGTGTAATTTTGTACAACTGCAACACCATTCCGCACCACAACTGTGAAAACACATTTTGATCAATATATGGAAAATGACAGCTGTGACATACCTGAGATGGGGTAATAAAAAGTCTATGTTAAAAATATGGAGTAAAAATATTTAACATTTCTGAAGTTACAAGTGGGTGTTGCGAAAATGCAATGAATTGTCATAACTTTGGCACTTTTTAATATTTTGACCCCATATTTTTAACATAGTCTTCTTATAATCCCACCTCTTAACCACATAGGTGAAAATATTCAAATCACTGCCAAAATGTCACACTGCACCACAGGTGCAAAAACACATTTCAGACAGGATGTGAAAATTGACAACTGTACTGTTCATGAGGTTGTGTAAAAAAAATGTCTATGTTGAAAATTTGGAGTCAGAATATTCAACATTACCAAACTTATGCATGTGCATAGAAAAAATTCAATGAACACACATAACTTGAGCATTTTTTTGGATTTCTTCACCAAATTTTCAACATGGCCTTTTTGGGACCCCACCTCATGAACACTCATAGTGAAACTGCATTATTTGGACCCAAAAGGTGATTTCACGCAGGGACTGCAAAATCACCTTCCAGTCCTGATTAATGAAATGACAGTTGCAGTGTTCATGAGATGGTTTCCCAAAAAGGCCATGTTGAAAATTTGGTGAAAAAATTCCCCACAAAATGGTACAGATATCAACATAAGTTCAAAACATGACTGAAATACATTATACGGCACTTACCTTGATTCCTCAGTTCATGGTTCAGCTTTGAAGAGCACAGACATGTCCCAGTCCGCAGAAGATGACAGCCTCCAACGTCTGGTGGTAAATATAGGGTAAGGGTGGATGTGGGGTAGTGGGTGCTCAGTGGGAGGGTCAGGATGGAGGAGGGGATGGTGGGGACAACAAGGAACCGTTTTCTTTTTTTCAGGTTTAAAAAAAAGACATTGGTGGACTTTTTTTTCTTTTCAGTGAATGAATACAAAAATCTAGATATATCGGGACACTGGGGGTTGGCTACACAGTGTCCACACTGCGGGGAAAGGGGGTCTTCTAAATTCTGGCACAGGGATTGCACCCAATGTCAGCAAGTTTAATTAACACAAGGGGCATTTCTTTTTCATTTAGAGTATTTTACTTTGACTAAATTCTTTATGATTCCAGACTGCACATAATAATGTTATAAAACTGAATGACTGGCAAAGATTTCTGTACTGTTTGACTTCTATGGACATTTCAGTGCAACAACCGCTTGCTGTACTATATTTAAAATAGATTTTGCAGGTTCAACTATATTTTCGAAAATGAGAGTAATAAAATTATTCATTTTTACATCCCTATACAGCCTGGATTTGAAACAGGTATGCCATACTGAAAATGTGTTTCTGTACATCAATCATAAATTCAGATAACTGGATATGTGTGACTACAAAGCTGGCTTCCAAAGTACAGGTAGTAAATATGATAATATGTTCACATACATTATTCTTACCTCCTTATCATAGTAGAGTGCTGCTGAACAGCAGCCTCTGAGAGCCTCTCTAGGATTGTCCATTTGCCCATCACCGTACATTGGGTCAGAGAGACTTAACAGTACCTGAAGATCTCTTCAGTTCTTTTTTTCTTAACAGGCTAAAGAAAGCTGTCAAGACTAAAAGTGTGATTTGGTCCAGTGATGTTTCTGCCTAGATTTGTATAACACTGACCAATGATGCTGAACATTTCTTTTGCCTTCTAGTCTGAAAGAATGATCAGGATAAGCTCTCTTATTTGTGATCCTCACATCAGCTTGATGTGCTGTGTACAGTCTGACCAGGGACACAGTTGGATTTAATGTCTCTCTTGCTCCAAATCTAATATGCTTTAAAAGATCAGAGTCAATGGTGTTTTCCAGATTAATTATTTTTTGGCAGTGAAAGCTAATGTTCTCTGTTAAATGTGGCTGTTCTCATACAGAGTATGTGTCAGAAGGCTTTGCTTGCTAAGCTGTGCACTCGGGATTTCGGGTGCCCAGAAAAAGTATTTCTGGCCCTAAACGGGGCCCATTTAGCTAGGTTCTGGTGTTTGATTTTTAAAATGATAAAGATTTTATGTATTTCCTAGAGCTTTTAGTTACTGAAAAAAACAAGATGACAGCAAGAAAATGCTCAGGAGACTAAATCCTTTTTCGCGAGATCAAATCCTTTGTCGAACTTTATATATTTATCCTGAAAAATGAACTTCCCATAAGATATAATGGGAAATTAAAAACTTAATAACTTTGGAGCAGTTTAATATTTTTGCACCAAACTAACAGTGACAGTGCTGTTATCCAAGTTCTTTCTACCAAAAAAAAAAACAAAATTCCACACCATTTGGGCACAAGGCGATGAGGGGAAAAACTATGAAAAATGATGACTTTTTACTTTTTTTCACTATCTGGATCTCAGAATCCACACATCCGACCAGAACAAAACTTGCCACATCAAGAGACTTACTCCCACAGGGTAGCACATACTAAATTTTGTGTAAATCCATTTATAGGTTGCAAAGTTATTAAAGTGCAAAATATGAGGTTTAACATTAAACAGCTACTCAGCCCTAACTATAGGGGCATGACCGTGCACCTATAATACATTTACATCACTAAAAGAGGATTTTTATGTAAAATAAATGGTATTGATATTGTCCATAACAACAAAGTATACCAATATAGTTCTTATACTGTCATGGAAA
Source organism: Neoceratodus forsteri (assembly GCA_016271365.2). Lineage (NCBI taxonomy): Eukaryota > Metazoa > Chordata > Ceratodontiformes > Ceratodontidae > Neoceratodus > Neoceratodus forsteri. The sequence goes on from CM057458.1 coordinate 566,136,276, forward strand.
TGTTCACAATGGTTTAAAACCAGTATGTTTTTTTTAAATAATTGTTTGCACTTTTCCTGAATTTTGGTACTAATCCCCATAATTTAATTACTATCTACATAACCATAATGCCATAAACATTTTTCTTGGGCTGGCCCGGTGGCACTGAGGGTTGAGATGCTGGACACCACACCTCACGTAACACCTGCAACCCTGGTTTGGGAATGAGCCTGGGGCCACTGGGGGTCAGTAGGGGTGAGAGAGGATCAAGCATCAAGAGGACTGCTCTCCTCTCTTGGGGGAGGGTCTCATGTCATCCTGCTCACTGACTGTCCTCTGGTGGTGACTGGAGAGCAGTACGGGTTGGAAGGCGTGTTCTGACGTGGTTGCGTCAGTGGGGAGGAGGGACAGGACAAAATCAAGGAGGAAAAAGGAGCCTGCCAAGACTCCATGGTGGTCAGCCACACTGAGGGCCAATCCTGGCTTCTGGATTGGGTCTCCTGGAAGGGGGCACCACCTTCCCAGACCCACCACTAGGGGCAAGCCATGGGGGAATTCCGGGGTTGGCTAAGAAGTGATGATGTGGGACCTGAGAGAAAGTCCCTCCTCAGAGCACCAAAGCCCCTGCCAGGGCTCAATGGAGGATAAATATCTGAAAAAAAAAGCAAAAAACATTTATCTAATGCCTTAATTCATGTGGCAAACATTCCAGTTCACCTCCAGCAGTACCAATTCTCCTTCACTAAAATGTTGGAAAATAATAATGAACAATATGTGTTACAGTGTGGACACATTTTTTACACACCCAAGGTGTATGATACCACATAAACCATAAGACCAAAGGTCTAGTGGTCCAGTGATTTATATGGTATCAAACACCAAGCACATGTACAAAATGAGATACACAGCTGTAACCCATATTTTTATTTTCATAATAATTACTGGTTTTTAGTAACAGCTGATTTTACTCAAATATTTCTGTGTCTGAAAGCCAAGGATGGAAGTGTACTTTAACATTTTATTGAATCAAATAATTAAACACTAAACTTCAGCTTCAAATGCTGAACAAGAAAAAAACAAAACACTAAAGTCAGGTTGCATCACAGGAAGCAACAGGGGGAGAGATAGAGAGAGTGCGATTAAAGGAAAGGGAGAAAGAGAGAGAGAGACAGAGAGAGTGTCAGACATCGAGAGAGACAGAGATAGAAACAGAGAAACTTAGAAACATAGAATTTGTCAGCAGAAAAGGATTGCTTGGCTCAAAAATCTGTTAAGATGTTCCCTGCCTAATCTGTCTCTGCAGACCCTGTCTGGTCTCTGTTGACCCTTTTACATCCCTAATTATTTTCTAATATACCCCTATATCTATCCCATGCATACTTTAAGCCCCCACTGTTTTAGCCTCCACTACTTCCACTAGAGTCTGCTCCAGGCATTTACCACCCTTGCCATGAAGAAATATGTCCTCAAATCTCTCTTGAACCCTCCCCCCAGCTTCACCACATGCCTCCTGGCCCTAGTGCTCTTTATCATTTGAAAAAGACTCCTGCCTGCATCTTGTTCACCCCTGTGAGGTACTGTACTTGTTGGTCTTTATAATGTAACCTCTCTTGCCTCTCTTTCAGGGTGTACATGTTGAGATGCCTCAGTCTCCCCTTGTAGGGCCTCTTGTGCAACCCCTGCACCATTTTAGTTGCCCTTCTCAGAATTGATTTTACCCTATCAATGTATTTTCTTAGGTGTGGTTTACAACAGGGAACACAGTACTCCAGGTGGTGTCTCACCACTGAGTGATCCATTGGCAACACCACCATCTTCCTCAAGCTGGAGATGCCCCACCAAATACACTCCACCATCCCACCAGCCCTACATACTTTTTCACACTTCCCTTCCACTTTGAGGACCTGTGATATGATAACCCAAGTTTGTTGTCCTGTTTAGTAATTGTCAGTACCTCCGCTATCCTGTACTTGTCTCCTCGTTTCCTTTACCCTATGTGGATGATTTTGCACTTTTTGGCATCAAATCCCAGCTGCTATGTTTTTAACCACTCCTTGAGTTTCCCCAAGATCCCAGCCCATTCTCTCCACCCTCTCATGAGTATCCACCCTATTGCACATTTTGGTATCATCTGAAAAAAGGCATACTTGCTCTTATAGTTCTTCTGCAATGTTACCTATGAAGACATTGAATAGGACTGGTCCCAGTACTGAGCCCAATGCCACTTATCACTCTCCAAATATTAGCGTGAGTGCCATTTACCACCACCATCTGTCTACTATCCATTAACCAGTTTCTAATCCAATTTACCACTTTGGATCCCACCCCTAGGCTGCTCAATTTCTGTGTCAGCCTCCTGAATGGCACAGGGTCAAAGAAAATTCTGAACTGCAAACTGCCCTCCCTGATCTACTTCTTTTGTAATAGAAACATAGAAACAGGATTTGTGGTTAGGAATGGTCTGATTGGCTGACCAAACCTGACTAGATGGTCCCTGCCTAGTCTGTCTCTGCATACCCTAACTGGTCCCTATTGACCCTCCCTCCTCCCTGCCCATTTCCTAATATTCCAATATGTCTATCCTCTGCATGCTTGAAGACCACAACTGTTTCACCTTCACCTCTTCCACTTGCAGTCCATTTGAGGTGTCCACCACTCTTTCAATAAAGTAGGACTTTCTTACATCCCTCCTAATCTCCACCCCCCCAGCTTCATCACATTCCCTGTGGTTCTGGTGCTCTTCTTCATTTGAAAGATACTCCCCTCCTGCACCCTGCATACCACCGTAAGGTACTTGAAGGTCTTGATCATGTCCCCGCTCACGCTTCTGTCTTCCAAGGTGTACATGTCGCGATCCCTCAGTTTCTCCAACCTGTCTATGTCCTTTCTGAGGTGTGGCCTTCAGAACTGGACACAATATTCCAGGTGGATCTCACCAGTGAGTGATATATTGGCAACACCACCTCCCTCTTCCTGCTGGAGATACCTCTCCGTATGCATCCCAGCATCCCACTGCCTCTGTGCACTGCTTTATCATACTGCCCTGCTACTTTGTTTGTCATCAGATCTTTATTTATGTTTACTTATTGAATGCTGTTGACAGGGTAGGCCCACTGAGACTTAAAGTCCCTTTTTCAGGGCCAAACCAGAATTAATTACACGTATGGAAACACAACACAATAAAAGCAGGAAGCTGATGAGCAATATAGGCTGTAGCAACATCAAAATATAAGTATAATGTCACAATGGTTAGACAACTTTGGATCTTAAATAACTCAGAATACAACTAGGAACTCAGATGTAGACAGGGCATGGGATAGTAGGACATAGTACAGTAGTTTCATATGGATCAGAAATAACAAGCCATAGGAATACAAATACTGACCAGCTAGGAACACTTCAACAAATGAAAGTCCATAGACTATGCTCAAGGACAAATGCCTTGAGCCCTTTTTAAAAGCCACCGAAGGAGGAACAATCTATAGCTGAATATCTCTTCAAAGGAGTGCCAGTTTAAGGAGTGGACAACAATGATGCAGCCTTGGTGGGCACTGGCAGCAAACCGACCAACTTTGTTGTACAGAAGCATTAGCTTATTTACTTCTGAGGACCTTATGGTCTGCAAGATCGGTGCATGTACATTAAGGCTGGGAGCAGCATAGTGTTGGCAATAGCATGCTGTAATTCATTAGTCAAATAGCTACTCAGACAATAAGGCAACCCAGTTTTTTGGAGCAGGGACTTCGAGGTATGATCAACATGGTGCTTAAAGGAGAATTTCTGGTCGGTGTACACTCCAAGGTATTTAACTAAGTCCACCACCTCAATTGGAACACCAGTGGATGTGGCAATAGATAACAAATGTTATCTAGCAGCAGTAAGATGAGTGGAGTCAAACAGCACAACCTTTTTTTTTGGTAGTGTTAAAAACTAGCTAGTTTCTATCAAACCATTGTTCTATTTCCCAGAAACTGATAGCAAGTTGAGTACTGATCTGTGCAGTATCACTAGAGCACCTCTATAGAACAGGATCATCCATGTATAACAGCACATTAGCATCACTGCAATTGTTGGACATGTCATTAACAGATAGGGAAAATAGCAATGTGCCCAAAATGGAGCTTTTGGGAACACAATCTATTATGTGCCTTTGCATAGATTATACACCTTGTTGAGACTTATGTCAGGATAGGCTATCGAGAGCAAGCAGCTTTAGCTTAAGTAGCAGAAAGCTGTGATTCACCAAGTCAAAGGCTTTAGAGTGATCTTTAAATATAGCATGAGTTGACTGCTTTTTCCTTGTCCCAACTACATCAGTCAACAATCTGACCAATGCAGCGTCTGTACCATATTTTCTGAAGCCATGTTGCCTGCCAGTCAGCAGTTGGGGCTGTTCTAGACATTCCTGTAACTGGTTATAAACTAGCCTTTAGTGAACCTTGATTAGGCAACTAAGCAAGGATATAGGATAGGAGTTTTCCACAGGGTTCCTGAGAACCCCTTCTGCACTGGAACCACAACAGCCACTTTCCAACTCTCAGGAACTCTCCCTTCAATTAATGACTTGTTAAGCAATATTGCAACAGGGGAGGCAGCAGCAGGGACAGATATATTGGGAGTTGTGGCTCAGGGTTGTTTTGTCCAACTGAGTCTCCAGCCTTTAATCACTTTAAGAGTCACAGCGCCTCTTTCCTTTTTATCATTCAGAAATGGAACTCCAGGTGTTGGCACTCAGTCTTTGACTGATCAGGAGAGTGGGGAGGAGACCTTATGGATGAGGGTCTGAACCTGTCTAGATCTGCAAAAAATGTATTAAAAGCATTGGCCCCAGCCACAAGGTCTAGGTAGGTCTCACCGTCAGCCTTAGTGATCCTATCTTGCTTGAAGGTGGAGTACCCTGCTACCTCTGCCTCATGGGGGATTATGGAAGGGTTTAGCCAGGTCTTAGAGATGGCAGCTACGACAGGGGCAAACAGATCAACACAGCCTTCTAGCTCTTGGAGCTTGGTCTAAGACCCATGTGTTCAAGTGTACTAACTTTAAGCCCCATGTTGTTCTCCAGCAAAAATCAGATGGGGAACAGACTCTGTGATTTGGGGAATTAGGACCAGGATTCATTTTAATATCACCAGATCAGAACAGCTGGATAGAGGACAAGACTCTATAGGGATTCACAAGTCATATTGAATTAACATTAACTGCAGCTTCCTGCATGAAGGAAAATAGTTATAGCAAGTGCCCTTATGGTAAAGGCCTTAGAGTATGGAAACCCCAAGGTCCATTTCCTGCTTTGTGTACCTTCCCCCATCCTATACTCGATTTGTGGGTTACTATGCCCTAGGTGCATGATTTTGCACATTTTTGGCATTGAACCTCACCTGCCATGTTCTTCACCACTACTCAATTTTCCCAAGATCTCTTTGCATTCTTTCCATCCCTACCTTATTGTCCACCCTACTGCAGATTTTGATGTCATCTGTAAAAAGGCATACCTTCCCTTCCAGTTCAGCTGCAAACTCACAGATGAAGACATTGAAGAGGACCGGTCCCAGTACTGTGCCCAGCTGTTCATTCTCTTATTATTAGAGTGAGTGTCATCAACCACCACCATCACCCTCTGTTTCCTATCAGTTAACCAGTTTCCAACTCAGTTTGCCAAACTGGATCCCACCTCTAGGCTGCTGAATTTCTTAATAAATCTCATGTGTGGTATAGTGTCAAAGGCCTTGCCAATGTCCAGATAGGCCATGTCCACTGTCATCCCCTGATCTATTTTCCTGGTCACCCAGCCAAAGGTCTCAATCAGATTAATCTGGCAGGACCTTCACCCCTATCATTAATCCATGCTAATTGTGATCTTACAGCACTATTGGATTCAAGATTCAAAATACTCTACCAACCTTTTCTTTAACAGTGTCACTCAGTCAAAGAAATCTAACAGATTCATTTAGCATAACCTTCCCCCTGTGAATCAGTGCTGCCCATGGTTTTGCAGCCTATTGGATTCAAGATTATCTACCAGTCATTTCTTCACTTAGGTTTCCATTAATGTCCCCACCACTGAAGTAAGACTGATCACTCTATAGTTGCTAGCCTCCTCCCTGGTGCCATTCTTATGTAGAGGGACCAGGTCAGCCCTTCTGCAGTCTTCCATAGCCACATCTGTTTTCAATGAGCTGTCGAACAAGGCTGTCTGTGGGGCAGCTAGCAACTTCCTGAGTTTCTTTTTAGTACCCTGAGATATATTCCATCTAGTCCTATAGCCTTGTCCAGCTTCAAAGGTGCAAGTCCCTTCTGGACTCTTTCCCCTAAAAATGAACTTGTGTGCACCCCCCTAATTGCTGTAACTTCCTTGTGGTCTATTCCCCTGCTAATGCAAAGATTGAAAATAAGCATCTGTTAAGGATGCCAGGTTTTCTTTGTCTTCTTCTACACAGTCTCCCCTTCTACTTTTCTGATCCTCACTATGCCTCTCCTTGATTTCATCTTCTCACTTACTATATGTACCTGAAGAAAGTCTTATCCCCATTAGTGACTCCATTGGCATCCATTCCTCTGTCAGCTTCATTCGTCTCACTGCCTTTCCTGCTTCCCTCTGCTTTACTTGGTATACCTTCCTTTCCTTCTCCCTCTGTGTTTCCTTATACCTCCTGAATACAGCCCTTTTCTCCTTCACTACCTTTGCCTCTTAATTAGAGAACCATAACAGTTTCTTTTTTGTTTTGCTTTGACTCACTTCCTTCATGCAGAGTTTGGTTGCTTTAATTATGCCCTCCCTTATTTTCCCTACTGTGCCTTTACCCACTCTGGCAATCCCGTTCTCTTAGGTAGTTTTGAGGCTTTCTCTGCTTTCTTAAAAATCCACCCTCCTAAAGGCCTGGATTCTTGTCCTCATGTTGTTAGCTTCTATTCCTCTCTTTATGTTAAACCATACTGTATGGTGATCACTGGTACCCAGGGGACTGCCAACTATGATGTCTAAAGTGCAATACTGTCCCTGTTTGTAAGCACCAGGTCCAGAACTGCCCATCCCCGGTGGGTTCTGTGACTATCTGCCTGAGAAAAGCCCCCCCCTTTAGAAAACCAAGGATGACCCTGTTCCTTGCTGAAGCTGCTATTGGAAGGCTCCACTCCATGTCTGGCAGATTTAAATCACCCACTAGCTACACCTCCCCCTTACTTGTCCTTCTGATGATGACTACTTAAAGTACTTTATTCAATACAGGATCCACATTTTTATATCTCAGTACCTCCAAATGTGTGCCATGCGTTGAGCACGTTAGGTGGGAGATCCTCTGGCTGAAGCAGAGTGTTCTGCAAATGGAAAGATGTGGCATAGGGTGAGGAAGTGCCAGTCACCCAAAGTCCTCTTCAACCTTCATGCTAGCCCTGGTGGAGCAGGGATGGATATGCAGTGGCAGATGTGCAACTTGCATCTCTATCCATGGCTGCTGCAGGGTATTACCCTTGTGTAGAGGTGGGATGGTGGGATGTGGCATCATTCTTCTAGAGCCACCTGCCTGTAGCCCACCCAATGCCAGTTCAAGCTTTCATGGAACTCAGATGGGTGAAGATGGACAGATGTTTGAACCACATCTGTCATTAGCTCCTGCAGAGTGCTTCTCACATGGAGGAGCTGGAATGGAAGGAGAAAATGCTTCACATGTCCAGAGATGTGGAATGGTGTGTTAGGTGCCAATGGCTTCAGGCCACCCAATGGATCTGGATCACAGCCCCATTTCCACCCACCTGGAGCCCACCAGGCTAGATAGAAAAAGGTGTGGTGTGGCAAATGTGCAACTCGCATTTCTGTCTCTGGCTGGGCAGCCAGTGTGGGATGGTTGTGGAAGGGGCACCAATCATTAACTTCTGCCAGCCCACAGTCCACTATTTGCCTTGGGTGGCCCACCTGGAAGTCACCTTGTCACTGTGCCAACCTGTGTTGAGTGGGATGGGTGTGGAGTGGAAGATTAGCAACCTACATCAGTCTCTGGCTACTGCACATTGTTCCATATGAGCTGATATGAGCTGGACGTGTAGAGGCAGCAACTTCCCAAGGGTGCCCATCCAGTGTCCACCCCACACTGTGCTAGTCAATGTGAAGAGGCAGATATGTAACCCACATATTTGTCTTTGTCTCTGTTTGGGTGCTCCTCTTGTTCAATGGTGGAATAGATGCACCAGATTTGTTTTACACTGTCTCTCCTGGTCTCTAGCTCTCTTTCTGACCTCTGCTCCCCATGGTGAAAGGAAAACTCTGCAGCACTGCTCTCTGTCCTGGTCATGGCACTCTTGCTGCCACTTCCTCTGCCTCTCTGTATGTGCTGCCTGCTTCCACTGGGCTCCAGAAAGACAAACAGTGCCAGTGTCAGTGGCTCAGTATCAGTGGCAGTGGCTTAGTAGGTAGCACACTTGCCTCTGAGACCAAGAGATCAGAGGGCTGTAGGTTCAGTTCCCACATCTGGCACTTGGGTTAACGTCCCAGTACTGACACTGTAGTGCAGCATGAGAGGGGTGCTACACTTCTGAGGTGCCATCTTTCAGATGAGATGTTAAACCGAGGTCCCATCTGCCCGGATTGGTGGTAGTTTAGGTGGATGCTAAAGATCCCATGACACTTATCAAAAAGAGTAGGGGAATTTTTATTACAGAACAAAAATAAACACAAATGGTACAGATATCATACAGAATCAGAAAAAAGAGCAAGACTTCAGGGTAACTGAAATACATACAAAACTGTGAAGGAAAAAAAACAGAATTTATACAAAACAGTACATAATTCACATTTCTAAAACACTTCCAGAAACACCAAGTGACCAAGATGCATAATGTCAAGCTACACTTCCCGATAGTGAAAATACACCCCCAAAAAAGCAACAGTTTGACCTTCAACCCATAAACTGCAATGCAAACCCATTCCATCTTTTTTTCCACTGTTCCCATGACATCTCAGCTTTATCAAACTGTGCTTGAGCTTTTATCTCCTTCTCAATCATCTTGACCTGCACTTGGGGAGAGATCTCTTTCTGTTGGAGAACAAACTTACAACGCACCTGCCACATAAGGAACTTTATGCATATAAAAATTAAACAAACAGTGCTGGTATCCATACTATGTGCTTTTTGTACCATTCCAGAAATCACATTTTCATACATAACAGCGTGCCCATCGAGTAGCTATAGTCTGCCAGACTTCTTGTGTCTATGGACCGAGTTTAAGGAAATGTTCTAGGGTCTCAATTTGTTGTATGCAGAACTCTCTGGGGCACAGTCATTCTTCCACTTTCTTATGTTTAGCGTTACCCTTAACTCCCAATCTGCCATGGGCACAAAGCCACATAACATCCCACATCCTGGGTGGGGTCCTGTTATCAACAAGATACATCTCAGTATCTGGATAATACACAGGTCTAACGTCCTTATATTCAATAGGGACCTGAAAGGAATTGTCTTGTATAGTCTTACATAAGACATTTCTATCCACAACAGAAACCTATGCCTTGGTAAGAGACAATTTTTTAATCTTCTCTGAAGAGGACACCATAAACCCTGGCCAATCATTTTTCCTTTTTCAGAGCAAAAGCCCCTGTTCACATCTTTCCAATAAGGGGACAATCCACAGTGCCACCAGCCTCTTCCATTCAGCCATTTTCGGTCTCAGAAAGGCAGAGAAAGTATTGAAAAGAAAAATACTATGGCAAGAACTAATGGGATCAATCAACCTCAAGCCACCATATTTAATGTCCCTATATAAGACCTCCCTCTTAAAGGGATTAAGTCTACTTCCCCAAACTAGTTGAAAGACCTGGCTTAAAATTGAAACATCACACGAGCTAGGGGGTGGAAATATGGCACTCAAATATGAAAGCTGTGGCAGAAAAACAGTGTGCACCAGGGACATCTTTTTTTTTCTTTGATCAATGCCAATTGTTCCACACCTGAACTTTTAGATTACTCTGCTCCAATCTCTCTATCCAATTCAGTTTAGCCATGTCTGGACCACCAAAGTTCACCCCCAAAATTTTGAGTACCTTATTGCTCATACAGATATTTTGAATCTCTACTACCTGCTTAGTACATGCACTCAACACATAACCATCACATTTGTGTGAATTCAGGGTTGATCTGTAAGGTGAGAAAAATGCTGAACAATATCCAAGGCTCTTTCTACTGACTTGTCATCCGCCACTAATGGGTACACATCATCAGCATACGCCAACATTTTAGTGAGATCCCTAACACCACATATAGTGACATTACGTATTACTTGATCATGCTGAATGAGCTTCAACAGAGGGTCCAGATAAAATATATACAATAGAGGGCTCATCTGGCACCCCTGTCGCACACCCCAAGAAACATGAACCTCCCTCCCTTGATGTCCATTAATAACAGGAAAAGTTGAGGCAATCCCATACAATTTCCGGATCCAGGTAGTAAATAATTAAGGAATACCATATTTATCCAATGCTTTTTGTAAGTATAGATGGGAAACCCTATGATAGACTTTTCTTGATCCAAACTCATTAAATAACCCGTCATGGCATTTTGATGTCCTAGGGTAATAACCTCTCAAAGCAGAAGTAAATTATCTGTAATAGTCTGTCCTGAGATCGTACACATTTGACTCTTATCAATAACCAGGGGGACAACAGTCCCCAGCTGTACAGAATTCTGTAGTCAGTCCGTCTGGTCCATGTGTCGTATTAGCATTCAAGGATCGTATTGCATCCATTATTTCCTTGACTGTAATAGGTACAATCAGTCAATCCAAATCTAATTGTGGAATTTCCAGTATCTGACATGGAGCTAATAACTCATTTATCATGGATTCAGTGATGTCTGGGGCAGAATACATCCTTTCCATGTATTGGATAACCTTCTCCAAGATATCCATCATAGAAGTCACCCTCGATCCCCGTTCTATACACAGAGAATCCATTGTTCTCTGGCGCACTGTTAGATGGTAGCTTTCGTAAATATCCCCTGCATTCCTTTTTCCTGGGGTGCATATCCTATGTTCATATAGGAGAGAGGATGCTCTGTCATATAGAAGGTCTATCATTTGTTTTTTAAGTTGTTGAATCTGCTCAGCATATTCCCCAAACCCTTCATTCAGACAAGACACAACTGCCACGAACTGCCTCTTCAATGTCAAATACTGCAAATACTTATCAGCTTGCCTTCTGGAGGAGAGTGATTGGAGTAGTACTTACACATCCAGTTTAGTTTGGATCCACCATCTACTAATGTTGTCTGCTAGACACAGTATAGATTTTCTAGCTCGTAATAAATCCAAAATTTGATCTATGCACCAATTATCTAGGAGCAGTGTGTTGTTCAACTTCCACATCCCTTTCCCTTGTTTGATCCTGGCACCCAGGGAAAGTTTTACTTTTACCATTAAATGATCCAAGGTTTCAAAAGGAATGGAAAATGCCCAAAGAACTGTTAAATTAGATGAAACAGAAACATAATCTATTCTCAGGCTAATTTGACTTTATAAAAAATATAGCCCCCAGTAGCATGTACCGATCTATAGGCATCTACTAAACCCTCCTGTTGTATTACTTTAGACAGTGCACCAGAATCACAATACATTTTGGACAGTCGTGTCCCCTTATCCAATGAGTACAAGACACAGTTAAAATCTTCCACCCATACTAACAGTCGAGATGTAAATAAGTACAGCTTTCTGCACTGGAATAAATCTACTCTCTCTTTCTTTGTTTGTGGTGCATACATATTTATCAATTGCCACTGTTGCCCATGATGAGAGAACTCAATAAGCATAACACACCCTGGACAAATATCCAAAACCTTGAAAATACAATAATCCCACCTGTAGAACAAAATGCCCACTCCCCACATCTTTCTAATGTCAAAGAAAAAAAGGAAGGTCCCCAGTGCCATAATTTCCAAGCATTTTTGATGCCATTTACAGTATATAATCTAATATCTTGTAAACATGCAATGTCTACGTTATTATTTCTTATGCTGGTAAAGGTGAGGAGACGATGCTTCCCAGCCCTTATACTATTGACATGAAGCATAGCAATATTGCATGCTTAATGCAGTGCTGCATAAGGAAAAAAGGTGAGAGGCATCATTCAGATAATGTTATAACCAGGGCACTTTCAGATAGAAACTGATCAAGTCCCAGATTGCTTTCCAAGTTGCAAACTCTGTCTGGGAGCTGCATCCAATTGTTTCTTTTTTGCTCTGACTGCAAAAACGTCAGCAACCAAACTGTCATCATCAGACTCTGAGGACTGTCCTTTCCATGAAGAAAATGTCGAGGAAGATTCTGAATCATCCCCAGGATCAGATTCCGGTATTTGTAAGACCTCATATGCATTCGATAGGGGCACTGGTATTTGTTCCTTCCCCAATTTAGGTAGCTTTGCTTTGGGGTTTGCCATTTTCATAGTCTGTTTTTTTGCAGCCACTATGGTGGTATCCGGTGGGGGCATGTCATGTGAGACCTCCACAATGGTGTGCAGCATATCAACAGTTGGCAGTCCAACAACTCCTGTCTCCTCTAGGGCCTCCTCCATTTGACGTGTGGAATCAATGTCACTCAAGACCAAAGGGTCTGATATAGTGCTAACAGAAGCACTCCCGGGGGGGGGGGTTGGATGACCTGAGCAATAGGCTGACCCAAGTCAGGAGTTCCTTCAACCTGTAGCAATCTTGGAGCACTCTCCTCATTCTCCTTATTCCTTGCCCGTACCTTTTATTGAGTTTCAATGCTAGTTTTTTGAGCTTTCTCTATCAACTGTTCCTGATTAGGCCGGTCACCTCTATTGTGCATTGCCCACTCACACATATGATAAATATGACCAGCCTGACCACAGAGATTACACAGTGAGTCATTTGTACAATCCGTACTAGTATGCCCAAGTTTCTGACAGAGAGAGCACTTCACTCTATTGCAAGCATTACTGAGGTATATGTGAGAGCCACACCTGAAGCAGGTCTTTGGCTGTCCTTGATAAAAGCAATGACCCCTTTCAGCTCCTAGAAAAAATGCACTTGGCAGATTCTGTGGACTGTGAGCCCCAGAATGGAGTTGAACTTCAAATTTCCAACCTCCTGTCCAAATGTGCTCTTCGCCCACTATTGGGGAGGGGTCTCCAAGTACATCACATTTATTTCTGAAGCCAGTACTGGATATCATACACTGCTACCTCCTCATTCCAAAAAAGAATTGTGATTTTTTTTTATAAGTGGTTTTGTCAACGGGATAGCCTGGAATGGAATCCACAAAGCCGAGTGGCAATTCTTCTCATATGCGGTCCAAAAGTGTTCCAAACCTACAGGGGTTTTAAAGATAACACCAAAAACAGAGTCTACCGATGCATGGATCAATGCATAGATCTCATTAGAAAAAAATCGTACCAATTCTTTCAACAGTGTTTTGCCCACATAGATTCTATCCAGAAGGTAGGACAGCCCACCCACATACTGAAGGCAAACAGCATTTTTCCTCTGAGCAGGGACAGTGCCTGGAAAACCCACATCTTTACAACAAAACTGTCTCCACAAGGTTGAAGGTTCCAACCAAGGAGGAACTCCACTGTCAAATTGTCTTGAGGTTCCTCGCTATCACCCCACTGTGCTGGCAGATTCTCCAGCTGATCCAGAACCTCAACTGGCAGCGCTGATGCTTGCACTGGTGGTGCAGCTTCTATCAAAATATCACTACTAGGACCCACAACATAGGAAGGTACCTCAGTTCCTAACAAGTCTTGATTTATCTCTTGCACAGTCAGGATACTATCAGCTGGGAGAGGTAGGTCAGAAGGATTCAGTAGCCAGCCACCCCCCTCATGTTGTTTAAATCCCACCCTTGTTAACGTTGTGCCCACAGAGTACTGACCAGACTTATCTTGGGTAATATCCAGTACACCTTGTCTATGACCTCTGTGTAAACCTAAATCTGGAGCCTTTTGAAACTGAGGCTCTGCCTCACAGTCAGAAATAGGCCCACATACTGGTTCCATGAGTGCAATATCAATTAAGTCAGATGCATCAATAACAGGTACCGAAATATCAGTACTTACTGTGGCAGGATGAATCGAGTCAGCATCTAGAAAACCCTTCTGAGCAGCCACAGTTGAGCTTGAAACATCTGCGCTGTCTCATACCATAAGCTGGTGTGTCAGCCCATCTACAGCAATATGCTGACTCACTCAAGCTGCACATAGCTCCTGCTGTCCATTTAATCCTGAAGTTGCACCTTCTCCTGAAGGATGCATATTGCCAGTCACCGTCACGCGGTCTCGCGCTCCTATACCTGGGGTTGATAGCACCTGAAGCAGGCACAGCTGTTGGTCTTCACTAAGGGCCTGCACAAAATCAATTTCATTCTGTAGCCCAGCCACCACTAGATCCACCAGCTCCTCATCGATCTGCTTTACACTTTGGACATCCATTTCCTAGTCCATGTCCAGATCTCCCAACTAAACAGACTTTAGTTTCTGATGCTGCTCCTTCCAAATGAGCACTGCTTGCACCACCATCAACCATCTCAGACAAACTGAGATCCACATCCACATCCATTGTAGCACCAACGCCCCCTACCACAGAGTAGGGGAATTTTTTTATTATAACAGCATCAGAGACAAATAACGACAACAGTGTTAATGCACACCTAACAATACATTGACCAGAAACAACAAAAAAAAGGAACTTACAACATCAAGCAGGCACATGAAAGATACACTAAAATAAATTAACAGTGGTCAATTTACATAAAAGAAACAGACTGTGGGTGCATAAGTCTCATATTTCCATTTCCAAGTAATAGTCGAAAAGAATTACATCATCACCCTAAACTATTTATATTTAATGAAAAAAGTCAAACCACGCCACCAAAACCTAACCCGTTTGGTGGATGCAAACTTTATATCTGTAAGATATACCCTCTCCATAGCCCCTTGAATCAACAAATTCACAGTTTCATATGGTATTTGTCTCTGATATAGAACCCATTGACAGCGGGCCTGCCATAAATAATAAATCAATGCACAACATTAAATGTTCAATGTATCAATACAATAGCTCTTTTGTAACTGAGCAAATTTCCCCCAAACCAGGATATCATAATTAAGGTTACATAACCACTTCATATTCCGTCTAGCCAAGAATTTCCAAGAGAATTGGCAAAATTACAATCGAAGAAAAATGTTCCATTGTTTCTTCTTTATCAATACAACCCAGATAAGGACAATTCCGTTCAGGTTTTGCTTTATATTTAGCATTGCCCCTCACCCCCAACCTTCCATAACAGGTCAGCCATATCACTTCCCACATATAAATTGGTAATCTTAAATTGTTTAACCGATGCAAGACCAATTGTGTGTCTCTAGATGGACAATTTTTAAAAGCCGGTTCTGTAGGATAAAGCTCTGACATAACTTTAGCATATAGGCGTCTCCCTGTACCGTCCCGTATCGTGAGTGCTGACAATTTCCACCGAAATAATCTCTTAACAATAGGAAGAAATAAACTTGGTATGAACAGGGTAGGGATCGGTTTCGGAGGATCAGTCGTCCAAACCGAAAGATATCTGAATAACACGGTTTGCAAGAGAAGACTGTCACTTGTAGACGTCTCCGTCCATCCGTCTTTAAAATTAAATGCTATAAACAAGGTAGAAAAAAAAATAACAGCGTCAATCATCCCCAACCCACCCCGGGCCTTTGCTAAATAAGTGTAATGTCATTTAATGGGATTAAGTCTATTACCCCACACCATCTGAAAAAACAGACTATACAATTTGGTCTCCAGAGTTATGGGAAGTGGAAAAATATGTGCAATAAATAATAAAACAGGGACTACGAATTTCTTTAATATTACAACCCTCTTAATTTTAGACAACTTCCAACGTTTCCATATATTAATTTTATGTTCCACTATCGTCAAACCTGTTTCCCAATTGAGACTAGATGAATTTTGGGAGCCATACCATAAACCTAAAATCTTAATAGGGTCCGACGAAATTTTCAAACCTTGAACTACTACAGACTCTGGGAGATTAACCCCAATAAACAAACCCTGGCTTTTAGCAATATTCAATTGTGCATTGGAAATCCTTGCAAATTTCTCCATACAATCCAAAAACACCAGTACCGCATGATTATGAGTAAAGAATAAGCACAAATCGTCCACATACGCCTGGACCCTGACTTCCTGCACCAAAGGCGGGGCCGTAATTCCTTCCCAGAATGATATTTGTGACAAATACTGAACTAATACATCAATCACATAAACATATAATAATGGGCTAAGCGGGCATCCTTGTCGTACCCCTGTAGTAACATGGAATCCGTCTCCAAGCTGAATTTGAACGACCGGAAATGTCAAAGATCTCCCATATATTGCTTTGATCCAATTAACAAATTTTTCCTGTACTCCGTAATGTTGCAACACTAAAAACAGAAAGGGATGGTACACCCTATCAAACGCTTTCCGTTGATCTACCGACACAATGCAACCTGATAATTTCTGTATATCAATGTATTCAATCCAATCCCTAATTACCTTATGAGCTTGAAATATAGTTTTCCCTTGTATTGCACAATATTGGTTGGGAGATACAACCAATCGTGCCATTTCTTTTAACCTTGTATTAAGAATGCCTAGCAATAATTTGTAATCGGAATTCAATAAGGTAATAGGTCTCCAATTTTCCAACAAAAAACTATCACCAGTTTTAAACAAAAAAATCAGTATCCCTTCAGTAAACCATTGAGGGAAGTTTTCTACGTCTATAAGGAAATTAAATATTAATTCTAACCCCACTGCGAATTCGTCTGGAAATATTTTATACAATTCTATCGTAAGGCCATCCATCCCCGGAGAAGTGCCAGTTTTCGCTTTTTTAATTGCTTCTATGATTTCCAATTTAGTGATAGGTTCAATTAAGGGTCCACCCTGTACCCCAACATTTGAGATGTTAATGTTCTTCAAGAAATCTCGTATCTCAAAAAGATGTGGAGGAAATTTAGGTTCATGAGAGATGACAAACTGGTTGATTAAAGACTGTAGGCCAGCTGGATCCGTAATAATAGTCCCATCTGCCTTTTTTAATGCAACAATCAAAGTTTTTTTCTTATATGCTTTAAAGGCTTCATAAGGATCCCCAGCTGGGCTCTTTTTATCCCCATACAAATATAAAGCTTGTAGGGTACTAGCTCTATCATATTGCCATTCCTTAAGTTGTGATTTAGTTTGATCTATTAAAAGTAAATCCTTATTATTGGAAGTGTTAGCTGTGGAGATCAAGGTGTATAACTGCTGTCGTAATGATAAATATCTAAGGAACTTCTCATTCCCTTTAGTGCACCTATATTCTTAAAAAATGTACCAAAATCATGTTTAGAATCTACCCACCAGTCTCCCAAATTATCGTACAAAAAAGCCACAGATAACCTTGCATGTAGTAAAACTTTAAATTTGGTCATTATCTCAGGACAGTCTAATAAAGATGCATTCAATTTCCACCTGGGTCTTTTCTTAGGAGGGAGGTGGTCGGTTCCAATAATGCATTGTAGCAGTAAATGGTCCGAAAATGAAACCGGAAATGATGAAAATGTAAAGGCCAAATTATCCGATAAGAATATATAATCAATAGTAGACGTATATAAATTTTTTCTATAAGTAAAACTCAACCCTCCTTGCTGTCGGTTATGTGCATCAACAAGGCCAGAAGAGTGAATCAACTCCGTCAATGCATTGGAGTCACAATAAATCTTTTTGTTCCCTTCTGGAACCTTTGCTCCAAGTTTATGTTTTATTTCACAATTGAAATCCCCACAAAGAAAAATGGAATGTGTAGTGCACAAAAAAGGTTTAATCTTTCGGAATAGCTCTACCCTTTCTGCTTTAATTTGTGAGCAATAAACATTTATAAATCTACATGCCACGGTATCCAGAACCCCATCCAGGATCATTAATCTACCCGGTATTATGTCCATCAATTTAATTAAGGAAAATCTGAAAGAGTTGAACAGAAATCCAATTCCATCAGCCGTTTGCTGACCGAACGACCAGTATGATGGGCCCCAACACCATTCTTTCTGGAAAAATCTTGCTTGATCAAGTGAGTACATCCATGCTTCTTGTAAAAGGCAAATGTCATAAGCTTGAAAATGAATATAATATAATAAATTATACTACGTCTCTTAAAGTTCAACAAACTGTGAACATTTACTGATCCTAATTTAATTACCATTAGAAAAGGCCCAACCCCAATTAGCCATCTTTTTTTCGGCTTTTTTTCTTCTTACCCTTATACCCTTCCGAGGACGTGATGGAGATGGCGGGCTATCTGGAACTGACTGGGAATCTAACTCTATGCCATCCATTTCTGATTCCCCCCAAGAGGTAGCCAAGACTGCAAAGGGGTTATTGGATTCCATCTCCAACAGACTTGTCCCAGAACTAGCTTTGGTGTCCCTGGAGGAACGCAGTACAGGGATCAAAATTGCAGGTTTCACAACTTTCTCTACCCCTATACTAATCGGGGTGATGTGACCCTCCAAACCCACCTCCGAAACATCCCGAAGAGAGTCTTCGGGAACCTCTTTTTGCTTTAAACCCTCAGAACCCTTATTCTCTAATCCCCATGCCCCACCACGGTGACACCCTCAGAAACTTCCGGCTGAACAATTTTATCCTGAGCTGTTTGAATTAGTAATTCCGGGCTTCCCGTTACAGTTTTATTTCTTGCTGCCCAAACACAGTCTGAAAAAGTATGTCCCATCCCATCACATAAATCACACTTCGTAAGATTCATACATTGAAACGTCCCATGGCCCACCTCCCCACAATTATGACACCATGGTTTATCACATGAGCTTGACAAATGTGTCCTCACCCCACATCTATAACATGCCCTAGGCTGACCCGCATAGAAACAAACCCCTCTATCCTTCCCCAGAAGGAAGGAATTCGGGATATGCACTATCCCCTGGTCCGTTTGTCGTAGTTTGACCTTAAATTTCCAACCTCCAGTCAAAATTGCTCCGAGTCCAAAATGGCCTCGGGCATCAAGATATCACATTTTTGGGCAAGCCAGTAAGAAATGTCTTCCACGTGGACACCCTCATTTCGAAACATGACCGTTACAAACCTAATTAAAGGTTTCGTTAAGGAAATAACAAAAAAAGGTGTCCAGATGGGTGAAAACTTGACCTGAGTATACCTTTCCCAAAACAAATCTAGTGCAGATGCAGAACGAAAACTAACGTCAAAATTATCCTCCCCCGATATATTGATGAATGCAAATACCTCTTGAGGGGAAAAGTGTAAAGAATCCTTCAATAACTGCTTGCCCACATACAGTCTGTCAGGTCTAATGTCCATTCCCCCTTTATATCGTATGCGGACCGCATTTCTGCGAGGGGCCACCTCCTTTTTCTGCGAGGAAAATAAATCAAACATAAGAGGACATCTAACATTGGGAAGTGCTTCTGTGCCAGCCCCCGGTGTCTCCAACCCTACCTCCCGAGTAAGGTCAGGACCACATCCAGGAATCCCCTTAGCTTCTGGAATAGGAACTGCTCCCTGTACCTCACTCCCCACATCACTTCCCAATACATTTGTGACTACAGGTAAAACAGGTTGTCAGCCAGGCACATTTTGTGAAAAATTTAGCTTAGGATCCCAGTCCTGGGTGGGATGCCATGAACCTTTAGTCAAAGTCCGGCCAGCGTCCTGCAGGGCCCTTTCAGGTGACCAAATCTCAGGCTCTAAGGCCTTTGCACAGTCATTTAATACTGGCACCCTCTCAATATGCTGACAAGATTCAGTCACTAGTCCCTTACTGGAAATAGGGCAATCAATATTTCATTTGGCAAATACCACTGCTGCCCACTTCTCTTTCCCTTCTTCCCCAGATCTCTCCTTACCAGTCACCAAACGTTTTGTGAAGGTGAATTCTGACACCCCCCCCTCCTAATGGTTCGGGTCCGTCTGGAAGATACAAGGGTTTGCTTCCACACACCGTGTGTCCGACCCCCGAAAAACAAATCCAGAATCCTTTGTTAAAAGCTCGAGAGCTTACTCCGGACCTACTGCCACTGGAAAGAACTTCCGCACTGTTCGAATCGACTATAGCGGTCTTAGACGTTCCGTCGCATCCTGAGCACGTCATACCGCCGACAGACCTCAAACCAGGAACTATTGCAGGCACAGTATCTCCGATTACCTCCATCGATGTTTCCATTCGGTCCTCACAGAGTCCAGACTGCTCTTCTTGTTCCTCAGGTGCAGAATTTCTTCTCCTCGGTACCTCAACCTCACCCACCTCGTGAACGGGAGCAGTAGTGGCTGAAACTGACTCCCATTTGGAAATCTCCTCCTGCACTCTCGCTTGTTCCCATCGCAAAGCTGCAAGCTTTTCAGAAGCCCCCTGAATCAGGTGAAGATACTCAAAGGCAACAGTACTTGATGAATGATTATGATCCACGATGGATAGATCTTCTGAACAATTACCCGTAGCTTCATTATAAGAAAGTCCCATCGGGACCAGTACAGACAGCACCTGTACATTTCTCTCACTCTCTTTCTCCATTCTAGCAGGATCCAGTCCTCCCACTGCTCCACTGTCCATCCTCTCCCGGAGCAGCCCTCAACTGATGCAGCAAGACATGCTGCTAGCCCTCTACTGGCCACAGAGTGCCAGCAGAGTAGGGGAATTACCCCGGTGTCCTGACCACATTTCCCTCATTCACTAAAAATACCACCAAGAGCTTAATCTGGTTCAGTTTCAGTTGCTTACTATCTGTATCCCAGTCACCCCTGAAAAAGGGACTTCTAGGACCAGTGGGCTTACCGAGTCAACAAAATTTAACAAACAAACAGAGAGTCAGACCAACAGCAAGGTGCCAGACGAGTGAGTGGCAATAAAATGGATGGCAACAAAGCTCAGGTGCACACTGTCCTCCACTTCTCTGTCTTAAGGGGGAGTTGACACCGTCTCTGATTGGAACGGATTGGACCTACACATGTATGCCACACTGGAATCATCTCTTGCTGTTGCTGTGTCTGTCTTGGGGGTGGGGGGAGGGGGAGAGAAAGTAGACACTGTTAGGGGAAGGGCCACCCATTTAAATGAATGTTTGTTCAGTTGAAGGTCTGGGAGTCGCTGTTCATTGTGGTTATGGCCACTACATTGCTCTGCCCCCAATTTCTCACTGCCAAGGTGGTGCTGCAATAGTGACAGCCTGTCACCTGGTGATCACTCTCATTCAGCTTACTTGCCACATCTCAGCATGTTACTGTCACTGTTTGGGGACTCTCTCTCCACTCTGTCCCTGACACTGGTGCCACTCACCACCTCTTTCGATCCTGTGCTCTCTTTTGGGGGGGTGCTGCTGACTCTCCTTCTCAGTGTTTGTCCCTGCAGCTTGTGTTTCTCTCCCCCTGTAGTACAGGGTTAAGCTACAGCTCTGCAGGCTATGCTGTCTCACTTTTCAGCACTCTCGCTCCGATCTGCGGGGTGGGTCAATGGGTACCATCACAGAGAGCAATGCTCAGGCTGGACATTGTGACACAGATGAAACACCGGGGAGAGAGGAACTCAAGGAAAAGAACATGCACTCTCATTCACAAAAAGACAAACAAATTCAATGCGGACATCTGTTGAGGGAATGATACATTATATTTATTTGTTCTTTACTGCTAGAACTGTTTACTGCTTATGGCACAGAGAGAGAGAGAGGATGCAGTGTATGGCTGAGTGCCTGGACATCTTCAGTGTGGGGGAGACAAACGGTATGATCAGTAAGGGGATGAATGAAAGAAATAAAGCGTTCTCATTAGAGTGCTTCATTTCTTTCTACTAGAGAATGGCTTCCAGCTGTGAAACTGTGACTAGTATCACAGTCTGGTTGCATGCTCATTGGTCTGTCAGGGACACACTCACTGTAGATTGCTGTGCATTGGACTTGTCCCTGACACAGCTCTGAAATGTCATTCTACCACAAGATGTTTCTTGCGCATGCGCAAGAAAACATAAAAAGCTATAAAGAATTTAGATTAGTGACTACCCTCATTTGAAAGGCCTTTTTGTCCAAAACACAAAAATGTAAATTATTGCACTTGGATCACAGAAATTCAGGGGCAGAGTACAAATGAGTGGAGTGGTAATGACAACATTAAGAAAGCACACATTAAAGAAAGAGCTTTTACATACAGTTGATTACTGTTTAACAATATTATGCATCTATGGCTGCCAGTGTACATCTGATGCAAACCCATAATCACGTTCCTCACTTAAGGCGAAAAGGGGTGGGGGGGATAGAGGCCATAAATGACTCCTTGTTTTCATGTTAAAGGGGTCAGTTTCTTTACAGCAAAAACAAGTAAAGGCATCATTTCTAAAATGTTCAGAAGAGCATGGGGACCACTTTTTTCCAGAGCATAGCACCGCTGGCAGCTCCCACTTCAAGACTGTTACTACTCCCGCCTAATACAATCAGGGGAAAATTAGAAGTAGTCTGCCAGCACTAAGATCAATATGGTTAAGGCACATTTCCCAGAAATTACTGCTTAGAAAAGAATGGAAAAGTGACTTTGATGACGAGAAAGTCCCAGACCAGATCTCTAGTTTGCTAATAGACTCCTTCTGAGTCTGACTTATATAGCTGCATAGGTCAAGCTCCACAGATGTTATGCCATCATCAAATTTGTATAAGTGCACTGTGGAAGCATGGAACTGGACCGCTGTCTGATGTGCCGACACAATGCTCTGACATAGTTTCCAGTGATTCTGTTTATGTAGCCTTTTCTCTCCATGGGCTTCATAAACATACACACTTCCCGGCACAATATGTTTCCATTCCACAAGTACAGCAGTGATGGCCACTGTGTGCAACATGGTGATGTTGACTTAAACTGTGCATGCATGACTATTGTGCATAAATAGTTATGTCAGCACTGTCAGGTTGACAAGGGCTGACTACAGGGCAAACTGCACATGTATGAGTATCATGCATGCACAGTACTGTAATCACTGCAGTATTACTTATGGCTACAGCAAAAGCACTGTATATTCTTTTCCACGCTCTTGCCACTCCTGAAAGCTCTCCACAGCCATACTGGCTCTGGCAAGACTTTGTTCTCTAATGTCCCTGTTCCTTTATGTCCTTGATTCCCTCTCTCATATATAACATAATCCCTCCTCCCTGCTCTGTCTCTCCTGAACATAAAGTGGTAGCCTGGTGTGGCCATGTACTGTCAAGGTGCTTAGTGCACCTCAGAGCATATAAGAAAGTAAGGGTCTGTCTGAATATATCAGAATAGTTACTGTTTTACTGTGAAAGAAAAGGCTACATAGCAGACTAAAACATCGCAAGAACTGCATAAAACATAATTAATAAGGCTTGTTTGTAGGTAACGTGATAAATTCTTGCCCATATTCCCGGAGTCTGAGGAGTACTTGACGAAAGGCCTGTGCCACACAGAAGGTTGTTGAAGAGGTTAGAAGATCTGGGTACAGAGAAGGATCTAGTTAGGTGGGTGAGAAGTTGACTCGAAGGATAGCAGAGGGTGGTGATAAACAATGTTAATAGGGTACCACAGGGTTCAGTCCTAGGGCCAGTGCTTTTTAATATGTTCATCACTGGCATGTGAAAAGAAATACTGGGCAAAATGTGTCTTTCTGCAGATGACATTAAGCTCTGTGGCAGGGCAAATTGCAATAAAGGGGTTAGGAAGTTGTAGAGGGACCTGCAAGGGTTGGAGTATCCTGTGATAAGGGCATCCGCTATTGAGTGCTTACAAAACGGGTGACTCAATAGCACCACTTGTTCACAGGGCTACTGGATGGGGGGTGAATACAAATATAGCAACATCCTGTTGCTATATGAACATGCATGCAGGGGGGAGCGAGCAAGCTGAGCGACGGGCGGAAGGGGAGGGAGGGTTTGTGAGGTGTAGCATGGCAGTGGACTGCCAAGCTGGCCGTGTGGCGTGGTGGGTTCATGGGAGGGTGCCGGGTTTGATTCTCGGCATGTTGGTATTTTTGTGCTGGTCTGGTATTTCACTTTTTTTGTTTTCCGCCCCCAACATGCACCCCGGAGTTCAGAATCCTTTAGTGGGGGAAGGGTGTGGGGGGCACAGCTCCCTGCATAAATAAGAAAAGCTAAATTTTTGGCACCCTTTCTGTCTGCACCACAAGTGTACATCGCTGAAACTGATTTTCACTCTAGTGCCTTTCTGTGATCACCATTATCACATAGAACCAAGGGTTAGAGAGGTGGTCAAAATTCTGGCTGTTGAAATTCAATGCAAAGACAAACAAAGTGGTGCACATGGGGAACAAAAACCCCATGATGGAATATTCGAAGGGAGGAGTTAAGTTGGACTCTACCACTGAGCAAAGGGATCTGGGAGTCATCATAAGTGACTCCCTAAAACAATCTAGCCAATGTAGCAAAGCCTACAGCAAAGCAACCAAAATGCTGGGGTGTTTTGAGAGGAGGGTTGATAGCAGAAGGGATGAGGTGATACTACCTCTCTATAAATCCCTAGTGAGACCACATCTGGAACACTATGCCCAGCTCTGGAGTTCCCACCTAAGAAAAGACAAAAACAGGCTAGAGGTGGTGCCATGTAAGGCAGTCAAAATTAATCAGGGCAAGCAGGGCAGATCCTGCAATGATCGGCTTAAGGCTCTAAACATGTACTTGCTATAGACCAGATGGGAGACGGGCGATATGATAGAGACTTTCAATTTCCTGAAAGGAATGAACAAGCTAGATTGTGAGGAAATATTCAGCAGGAATGCTGAATCAAGAATACAGGGTCTATGTGATAACAGCGAACGCCTAAAGGTAATCTCTGTTATCACTCAGTCAGTGTGCCGAACACATTTTCGCAACTCTGACAACCCTGGTGCACCAGAACAATGGCGCCAGGACAGATTTTTACTGCACCCACCTACATAAGGATTCTCAACTCCAGGGGATGCATGTCGGGGGTGAAGCAGTTAAAAAAAAAGGTTTGGGCCAGGCGCAATAAAAAATTGCACCAGCGTCCAGACCCGAACCCAATACCTCAGCCACCCCAGCCACTAGCCAATCCCCAAGCCATGACGCATCTCGACCAGCAACCGCAGCTCCACCCCTACAGCCTCTCAACCCTCCCAGCCCTCGCTCGCCGTGCTCGCTCCCATCCCCCCCGCACGCATACGTATAGCAACATCCTGTTGCCTAGTTCACCCACCCCCTCATCCGGTCACCCTGCATTTCCATTGCCGTGAGTGGATTGTGCCGGGAAGGAGTCGCCGTAACGGACGGCACCCTTCCTCATGCACCCACTTCATGGGTTACCAAGAACACAGAGACATGATCAGAAGCAGGTGAGGGAAATGCAGGAGGAGCTTCAGAAAGTTTTATTTTACAGTGAGAGAGGTACCATAGCCATGGAACAGCCCACCAGAAAAGTTGATTGGTGCAAGAACAATTAATGGATTCAAACACAGTCAGAACTGAGCAAAAAGCTTAAAGGTGACATGAAATGAATGCTAATTGATAGCAGTTAATAATTTTCCTGTTTACATCAATGACATTTATACCTCCAAATGATCCATGTTTAACTGCACCTGAATAAACACTGGTCTGAAAACCTGTTTTCATTTGTTTTGGTTTTTTTTGTGTATAACATGCTGCACAGGTCTTTTCATGGAACTGGTAGTTTTGAGTTTTTAACTACTGTATGTCACAGTTTGTGCACAGAATCTAATTATGAGCAGTTGACCTAATAGAATCTTGCTCATAGTTCTGTGCACAAACCGAGACATTGTTAAAACTCCAGATCACAGGTTCCATGAAGAGAACCATAACAGAATGCTGCCAATAAAGACAAAACAATGCAAAATACAGTTTTTCATGTCACTTTTTATTCAGGTACAGTTTAATATGGATATTTTAGGGAAATGCATATAATTTCTGAAAAATAGAAACTTTGTGAACAGCTGCCAGTTAGAAATTTGTCCTGTCCTCTTTAAAAGTTACACAGAGTGAAGCAGTAGTGTAATGTAAGGGGGGGGGATGATAAGTAACCCCGACTAGACAATTGGTTCCAGGGTAAGACAGGGTAAAACAGAGCCAAATAGATGGACAACGTTCTTTTTCTACCAACATTTTCTGTTTCTATGTTTTGCTAGTGTTGGTGCAGTGGGCTGATTATATAACTTTACAGTGAATCCCTGGTGAAAACTGCAATTTGAGCTCAATCACAGTTCTGGGGAGGGCAGGTAATAGCTGAAGAGCTTGAAATGAATTACGTTATACCTACTTAGGTGAGAGGTGGGCTGTGTAACACAATAAAGCTGTAACTGAACAAAGGTTGATCGATAGGTCAAAGAGTAATTAATCCGTTTAAAGATTGTTCACTGACATCAGTGACATGGCCTCATGAGGTGCATCACATTTTGTCTTTGTGAGTGTCCCAAAGGACTAATGCTAAACGGGTATATTTTTTAAGACACTGGTCACATAAGACACATAACATATTACAGTTGTTATAGGTCAAATATATGGTATAACAGAATAGAAGAAAATAAAACAAGTTACTATAGTTACAAGTCTAGGGCAATGGAATGGAGTTAATTGCTCAGCAGTTGATACAACAGTACTAAGCAGCTTCTAAGGTAAAAGTGAAGCAAATGTATGTCTTACAGATGAATTACTCCACAAATGTGTGTTCTGTTGAATATTGATCTTACAAATGTTGGTTCTACTATGTAATGATTTTTAAAGTATTCTCTGCTGGAAGATTATATCACAACTGTACACTTAACTTATGAATTATTCTGCTAATGCGTTCTGCTCAAGCATTATGCTACAGTTGTATGCTTTGTAAAACTGACAATCAGGGCTTGGATGGAGTCATTCAGCTTCACTGTTTATCAAATCTGAATCATTGGGACTACAGACCTGGCATGCTTGAAAGCATACTGCGATATTTCTTTTGTGTTCATAAATTCTTGTCCTCATGAACTGCAATCCCCACACATAACGCCATGTTTTGAACTTATTACTGCACCTCAGGGAGGCAAAAAAGATTTACTGAAGAAACATCATTACCCATGGACTTTTCCTTATTTTATGTTTTTAAAATGTTAGGGGCCAGATATTCAAAGGTTTGACCATGCATAAAGTTTGAACAGTGTGGTAGATAGCTCTTGTGAAAAGTCCCTTGGGTGCAATGTTCAAAGGCATAGAGCCAGAGCGAAAACCATTAAATGTAGAGCACTGGAACAGGTGCACAAGGCACAGGTCAGAGTATAGTGAAAACTTTGCCCAGCACTGAATAAAAGCACAAGGGCTGTGCAGACTGCCACAGAAGCCCAGTATCCAAGGGATGGCACAGGGAACCGAGACATGGCACATGTTACTCCACACAAAATGGAAGACAGCACAGGAACACAAGGAATGGAAAACAGTGGTGCCCATATGGACACAACAGTGGATGTGACTGATACAGAGGCAGCCATGACTTGTAACACATAATGGAAGTAGCCTAAACAACATGTACTATCCAATGGCAACAGACAAGAACAACCAGGATGTGGGTCCCAAACAAGTGATGTGCAGAATGAGACCTGTGGGACAGAATGTCACAGCCAACTGGCAGAAGCATGCCAGATGTGGAACCCTGCACAGGTTGGAGTGCCTCCACTGACACCCACAGGGCCACCATGATAGAGCTCGTAGTACAGGATGGGGATAGATATATCCCATTGGGGTTGTTCTAGGTGGGCAGGGAGGGTACCTCAGCAAATCAAAATACAATTGTAACACAGGAAAACAACAGATGTGGGACACAAGAGCAACTCAGTAAACAAATGGTTTACTGAACAACAAAAAAAAAACCAAAAAAAAACTTCTACAACAAAAACAGAGCAGTACAAAGTAAAACAAACAGGGGGGTGACAATAGGCCAAAAACAATGGAAGATATGATATGGTGGGAGTGGGGTGTTGAAACTGGGGATAGAAGAGACAGCTAAGGTGCAGCGGGGGTGGCAGGTGGGTGTTTCTTGCTGTTTCATAAAGGACCTTCAGTACCTGCCTCAAGGTCTCTTCCTGGCCCTCCAACCTCTGGAGCATGAGGTGCTGCTGATGAATTATGTGATGTAGGCAGTCAACCCTCTCCTCGTGGGCCTCCAGCTGGTGTGCCTCCACCACAGTCCTATGGTCACCTATGGGAAAAAGAATATATATATATATATATATATATATATATATATATATATATATATATATATATATATATATATATATATATATAGTAGGCAAAAAAAATCAGTTTAATGCATCAGTTGGGGTTTTCCACAGTGACAAAAGCAAGGAAATTCGATGCTAGGGATGAAACCTCATTTACCCTCAACCCACCCCCAAATGGAATCGGGGTGTGCATTGGGTCATCGACCCTAAGTGTCACCCCATCACATGTGGAAAGAAGCTGAGGAATAGGAGAATGGGGTGACAGTTAGGACCGATGACCCCAATGCACACGATTACATTTGGGGGGGTTGGCTAGAGGTGTGGGCCGAGGTTTCAACCTAACATCGAATTTCCTCACTTTGTCGCTGTGGAACAACCCTAACTGATGCATTAAATGGAGTTTTTGCCTCTAATTTCCCTTTTTTTTGAGAATGATAATGAGAAATAGTGAATGTAATGCGGCGGCGGGAGCTCAGGGCCCTGCGGGTCCTGCGCTCCTGCCATATGATGTTTTGTCACATAGTAACATTGTGCCCACAAATGCAAATCGTAATGTGCATGGTGATGCAAAGCGAAACAGAAAGAGAAACAGTACTGTAGACAGAAATGTTAAAAACAATGCAAATGCAACTGCAAATGAAAATGCAAAGGGTAACGCACATGGTGGCGTAAACGTGAACGGTAAGTGAAATGGGTACGGAACCGCAAGTAGAAATGGTAATGGTAACGGTAATGTAAGCACACAGGCTGGTTTTACCCAAAAGCTGTATAGAGAAAGACAATGAATACAAAGAATGGATGCAAAATAATGACTCTTGGAACACAAAAATGAGGACTTGGAATAGTAAATTGCTTATATCTCAGTAACTGTATGACAAAAAAAAAAAAATTAAAGTCATATGAATTATCACTTTCCTGGCTAGTTTTGTACTTAGCCCCTGCCAGAGGGGCTAAGAAGTTTTTTGACAAAAAGTCCGTATCTTGCACCGTTTTCGAGATACGGACCCTGAAAGGCGCGGCAAACGCCATAATGTTATCCTAGGGGGAAAAAACAGAAGTTCACACTGCCATAACTTTGCCTCCCTGTGATATTTTTTCACCAAACCACTGAAAGGCACATCTGTGGGATGTTGGCTGTGTTCCTTGCAAATTTTAGCCCAAAAGACCAAACCATTATTTTTCAGCAGGGTGCCAAACGATTGCTGCAATGCATCGTACGCCATAATGTTATCCTATGGGAAAAAGCATCAACTTTGGAGTACTGTAACTTTGTCGCCATGTAATATTTTTTCAATACAACACTGAAAGGCACATCTGTGAGATGTCGGCTGTGTTGCCTTCAAATTTCAGCCCAAAACTCTAAACCATTCTTTTGCAGCAGAGTGCCAAAAAATTGCTATCATTTTCCCACAGACTACAAAAGTACTGTCGCAATTTGCGAAAGCTTCATAAAGGTGAGACTTACTTTCATGAGCACAAAAGTACTTTGAGAAAGTACTTTTTCCAGAAATTTGAAAAACATATTTCTGGGGTGTTTTACCACAAAATAAAGACATGGCTAGCATCCTCAGGGTCCTACTAGGTGAATACAAAAATAATTAGGTTGCTACAGGGTCCTAAATTTAAATGCCAAGCATTTTTCTGATCATTAACTGAAAACAAGATGGCAGATTTGTGAAAGTAAGAGGGCCATTTGCGAAAGTAAAAATGCATTTGCGACTCTGTTGAACTTTTTGGTAACTTTTCCCATCGACTTATAATGGGAAATTGTTTTTGAATAACTTTTGAACCGTTTAATATTTTTTCATGAAATCTTTGAAAGACACATCGGGGACCCCAGCCGCATGTTCCTTGAAGATTTTGGGCCTGTCACGCAAACCATGCGACCTGTAGGCGTGACTGTAGAATTCCAGAAAAAGCATAAACGCAAGCGCAGATCATGCTTAATAACTCCACAGCCATGTATCTGACCAGTACGAAACTTGGCAGATCCCAAGGTGTATGGGTCTTGATTGTGTATTCCAAATTTCAGGCAACTCTGTCAAACAGTTGCAAAGTTATTAAGGTGCAAAATTTGGGGTTTAACATGTATATGGCTCCTCAACCCTAACTATGGTAGCATTACCGTGCTACCATAATTATATATCATAAGGCCGATTAAGGGGTAGTGTTAGGAAGTTCTTTTTCACAGAAAGAAGGGTGATTGCATGGAACGGCCTACCTCTGGAAGTGGTGGATATGAATACAGTGCAGGGCTTCAAACAGTTATGGGATAGGCAAAAGGGAGCAATACAGACGAGTATGAATAGATAGGCCAATGGCACATTCATAAGGTAGAAAAAGAAATGGTCAGACTGGATGGGTATTGCAGTCCTTATCTGTCATCAACATCTATGTTTCTATGTTTCTATGACCAATGCAAACATGGTAGACTATGTAGGATATACAAGCAGATATAGCCATTGCCCTTCCCCCAGCACTGCCACCAGAATGGAAAAAGTGTGGTGTGCCACCCAATTAAGTGAATATACTCCACACCACCTGGACAGCTGGACATGTGCAGCTGCCACACATGCACCGGAATGCTGCACAGAGGGCACTTGGAAAGCTGACGGGTGCAATGATAGACCAAAGGTCAAGGACACCATGCTCGAGAGTGGACTGGGCAGCTGTATATGATATTTATTTATTTAAGAGTTTCACCAGGAAAGCAGAATAGCTAATTTCCAGATGCGTACTGGGGCAAGGAGAAGGAGGGAACAACGAAATACAGGTAAGAACAATAACAATTACAATTTGCAGAAATGTAGGCAAGGTCAGGAACAGGAAAAAAATAAAATTTATAAAAGTCTACACAAGCAGAAGTGCATAGTACAGGATTTTGTAGATTAGTGCTGACTTGTGTAGACACTGGGAGCAAATTACTGTACAGCCTGGGAAATTTCCTTATAACATAATTAAGCCTCGCTGATTTGGGGTGAGGAGGGGGCCATAGAAGATGGAGGAGGAGGATTAGAAAGAATAGCAGGTGGAAGAGAAGAAGTCTTGTAGGCATAAAGAGAGGGCATGGGGGAAGTGGCGAGCTAGATGGTAGGAGGAAGTGTGTTCCTGAGTTTGGGGAGGCAGTGGGAAAAGGCTACCTGAGCTGCAGAGGTGATCCTAGTGGGGACAGCCAGGGTGCAGGAGTTGCACCTTCTAAGGGAGTGGGATGTGGGAGGCAGAAGGGAGAGAGAGAGAGGAGGAGAGGTGGGGGGGCCAGAGCTGAACCAGAATTTAGCCAAGAAGCTGGCACAGTGGGCGCTGCACCTGTCCTCCAGTAAGGGGAGAGACAGAGATTGACAGAGGGCACAGTGGTGGGTAGGTGGAGGGCAGTTGAGGGCAAAGCAGCAGAAGGAGTGGAAAAGAGTGTCCAGTCTGGTTAGGGAAGTTTTGAGAGTGGCACTGTAGACTATGTCACCATAATCAAAGACTGAGAGGATCATTTTCTGGACAAGTGCATGGCAGGTGACAGTGCGATGCAACCATGGTTGCTATAAAGAGACCCTAGTTTAGGGTGCAGTTTCTTATGGATTGCATCAACATGTCCAGAAAAGTCAAGGTGTTGGTCGAGCCCAACCCCAAGATACCTAAAGGAGGTTGCATCCTTGAGCAGGGACCCAGCTAGAATATGGAAGGAGGGGAAGGATAGGAGCTAAGAGAGTCTCTGTCTTGTGCCAAAGGTCACAGAGACTGTCTTTTTGGAATTCAGGAATAATTGATTTGAATGTAGCCAGAACTGAACCTCATTAACGTCATGCTGAAGTCTGGACACTACATCAGTATGAGAGAGACCAGAGGTATACAGGACAGTGTAATCTGCATACATGTGGATAGAGGTAGAGGGAAAGACAGCAGGAAGGTCATTTAGGAAAATGGAGAATAGAATTGGTCCTAGAACAAACCCTTGTGGTACATCAGTGTTGATGGCGGGGGATATTGAGTCACCAATCCGGATAGACTGCATCTTTCCCTCAAGGTATGCCCTGAACCAGTTTGTGGCAGTGGCTGAAAGTCCAGTGGCAGAGAGTTTGGCAAGAAGGAAGGGGTGGGAGACAGTGTTGAATGCCTTAGCTAGGTGAACAAAAATGGCAGAGGTGATGAGGCCCTGGTCCATGCTTGTATGGATGGTGTTAGTGAGCCTCAGGAGGGAGGAGGTAGTGGAGTGACACTTCCGAAAGCCAGACTGGAAAGGTTATGATATATATATATATATATTATGGTAGCACGGTAGTGCTACCATAGTTAGGGTTGAGGAGCCATTTCCATGTTAAACCCAAAATTTTGCACCTTAATACCTTTGCAACTGTTTGATGGATTTGCCTGAAATTTGGAATGTATGATCAAGACCCATAGGCCTTGGGATCTGCCAAGTTTCGTACTGATCGGATATACGGTTGCAGAGTTATTAAGCGTGATCTGTGCGCGCGTTTACGCTTTTCTGGAATTCTGTGGTCGCGCCTACAGGTCGTACGGTTTGTGTGACTGGCCCAAAATCTTCAGGGAAAGTGCAGCTGGGGTTCCCGATGTGCCTTTCAAAGATTTCGTGAAAAAATATTAAACGGTTCAAAAGTTATTCAAAAAACAGCTTCCCATTATAAGTCAAAGGAAAAGTTAACAAAAGTTCAACACTTTCTAAATGCATTTTACTTTGCTAAATGGGCCTGTTACTTTCGCAAATCGGCCATTTGTTTTCAGTTGGTGATCAGAAAAATGGTTGGCATTTAAATTTGGGACCCTCTAGCAATCTAATTTTTTGTATTCACCTAGTCGGGCCCTGAGGATGCTTGCCATGTCTTTATTTTGTGGTAAAACACCCAGAAATATGTTTTCAAATTTCTGGAAAAAGTACTTTCACAAATTACTTTCGTGCTCACGAAAGTGTCGCAAATTTCTGAGAAAGCTTTCAAAATTGCGACAGTAATTTTCTAGTCTGTGGGAAAATGACAGCAATTCTTTGGCACTGCACTGCAAAATAACCGTTGGGAGTTTTGGGCTGAAATTTGGAGGAAACGCAGCCGACATCTCACAGATGTGCCTTTCAGTGTTGTATTGAAAAAATATTACAGGCGGCAAAGTTATGGCACTCCAAAGTTGACAGTTTTCCCATAGGATAACATTCGGCGCTGAAGCATTACAGGAATCCTTTGGCACCCTGCTGCAAAATAACGGTTTGGTCTTTTTTCCTGAAATTTGGAGGGAAGACAGCCAACAGCCCACAGATGTGCCTTTCAGTAGTTTGGTGAAAAAACATTACAGGGAGGCAAAGTTATGGCGCTCCGAACTTTTCTTTTTTTCCCATAGGATAACATTATGGCGTTTGCCGCGCCTTTCAGGGCCCGTATCTCGGAAACGGTGCAAGATACGGACTTTTCATCGGAAAAACTCTTAGCCCCTAATGGGGCTAAGTTTCAAATTAGCCAGGACAGTTGTAAATAATATGACTTTTAAATTTTTTTTCTATGCCGTACGGTTCCTGAGATATAATGTATTTAGTATTCCAAGATCTCATTTTCTGCGCTGATACTCATTATTTTGCATATATTATTTGTACTCACTGTCTTTCTCAATGCAGGTTTTGGGGAAAACCAGCCTGTGTGCTTACATTACTGTTACTGTTGCCCTTTCCGCTTGCGGATCCGTACCCGGTTCACTTACCATTGACGTCTGCGCCACCATGTGCGTTATCCTTTGCGTTTTCATTTGCGCTTGCGTTTCTGTTATTTTTTGCCATTTCTGTCTATAGTACTGTTTATCTTACTGTTTCACTTTACATCACCATGCCCATTGACATTTCTGTTTGCAGGCACCATGTTACTATGTGACAACACATCACGTGGCAGACCATTCCCGTCTACGCCACCATGTGCGTTACCCTTTCTGTTCTCATTCGTGCTTGTGTTACCATGTGCGCCACTGTTAGCATTTCTGTTTGCGTTGCTGTCCCTATTACTATGCCACAACACATCATGTGGCGGGCCCCGCGCTCCCGCCGCTGCATTACATTCACTATTTCTCGTTATCATTCTCAAAAAGAAGGGAAATTAGAGGCAAAAAACTCCGTTTAATGCATTAGTTAGGGTTGTTCCACAGCAACAAAAGTGAGGAAATTGCTGTTAGGGTTGAAAACCCCTTGGACCCCCACCCACCCCAACGGCATTGGGGTGCGCATTTGGATCGTGGGTCCAACTCTCACCCATTCTCCTATACTTCTGCTGATTTACACATGTCATGGGGTGAGGTTGGGGCTGGCGATCCCAATGCCCAATGCTGGTTGAGGTGAGTGAGGGGTCAGGAGTTTTCAACCAACAGCAATTTCACTTGGCGCTGTGGAACAACTAACTGATCGTTAAGCGAGTTTATCCTAATATATATATATATATATATATATACACATATATGTATATATATATATATACATACTATATATATATATATACATATATATACATATATATATATATATACATATATACTATATATATATACTGTATATATATATATATATGTATATATATAGCCATAATCTGTGGCATACAATGAATATTGCAGCACCCCAGGACTACGCTGAGCAGCAGGCCTGACTGCACAACCTTCCCTCATTTCCACCCTGTAGCATTGTCAGTGTGGCAGGATGAGAACTGCTCAGGGTCTGAGCTGGAGCAGCAGTTCTTGCTGTGAGCTAACATGTTATTTGGAATAAAAGTGACTTACATTGCTACTGACTATTTGCATGTCTGCTTTGTGTGCCAGTACCATGCCTGATTTTTTTGACTGTGTTTTGGGCCGGCCACCCATTGCTTGTGTGCAGGGGTGTAGCCAGGAATTTTAAACTTGTACTCAAAACTGATGCACTGTTGCCCCCCCCCCCCGTTTGCCATATCTGAGTTCAAGTAATCTGTTTCTTCCTGTAATTCTCCTTCCTTTGTTTTTCTGCCTGCTTGGTAAGTTGTTGTTCGCTATGGGGCACTGATGCCAACAGCCAAATACACAAACAAGAACAAAGGCAAAAGGGCTTAGCATGACACAGACACAATGTGACTCACAATGTCCTTGATTTCCTCTTTTTGTTGCCCCTGCCTGATTTGTTGCCCCTGCCTGATTTATTTTACTGTACTCTGCTGAGTACAGTGCGTATGCCTGCCGACACCCCTGCTTGTGTGCACCAGCCCAATTCTGAGAATTTCAGCCTACCTTGATGGATTTGCTGAAAGTCTGACTGGAAAGGCTGAGATATATAAGGGGCCACAATCTGTGTCATAGGATGAGCATTGCAGCATCCCGGAACTGCATCGAGTGGCAGGCCTGACTGCATCCTCCTCCTGTCCACCCTGTAGTATTGCTGGTGTGACAGGCAGAGAACTGCCCAGAGCCACAAGCATTACTGGGGAACAGCCAGAAAGAGGTCAGCACATAGTGCAGCATCCACTCAAGTCAGGCATGTGTGCACCGGAGCAGCTGAATGGTGCTGAGACATTTGTGACACAGACAGATGCAATACTACCAAAATGGTAGCTGCCAGAAGGCAGCTGCAGGACACCTGGCTGGCATGCTGCATGGAGAGACCCAGGCTGTGGAGTGGTCTGCAATGTTCAGGGCACCCATGGTGAACTGAGCAGGCCACCCAGGGGAACCATGATGTGGTGTGGGAGGTCCCACAGTCACACTCGGGGCAACACAGCAAAAGATGACAAGCTGGGGAGCGGATGGCAACAAGCCATGGCAGAGTGTGATGCACACCACTGTAAGGGAGAGTGCTGTGACAGGGTACTGAATGCACGCTGCTGCAATGTCAAAGTTGTGGAGCAAACTGTGTCACAGGTAGGGTATGCTGCCACCCTGAATTGCCACCCTATCTGTCAACTATCCCACATGACTTGCAACAGTGCCTCTATCATCCCAGAAGATCCCACTGTGTCACATGACCTGGGTACAATCCCACAGGGCACACTGCAACTGTCAGGTACAAGTCCACAAACTGGAATGACACGTGTGACCGCAAGACAAAGAACACCTTGTTAGCATGACACACACACACATATTTATACAGTGTCCAGAGCCTGTAGTGTTGTGAGCTATGCAGATGTTATGGGCAGACTGAATGGGCTGAGGGGTCCTTTTCTGCTGACAAATTTCTATGATTCTATGAAATTGTGCAGTGTAAACTCATTGTGACATTTAGTGTTGCACAACTGGTGGTAGAAAGGTGGAATGGTGTGGCCACCACAGCACCCGGGAGGGCCATGAAAGAGAAATGTTAAAGAAAGTAAATAAAACTTTATTTCTTAAGTGCCCAATCCTCTGAGTCCTGTACAAATATGCAATGAAGAAATGAATAAATAACAACAATAAAACAAAGGTTATTGACAGATCATGGCAGCTTGTGAATGTGTGCCCAGTAGCATATTTGTCAGCGACCTGGGAGGACCCAAAGTTCATGAGGTCAGCACTTACACAACCAAGAGACACAGGGCATGGTACAACAGGGCCAACACCCAACACAGAGGTGACCCCGGGGACATATGAGCACCACACTGGCCATGCCCATGCAGTGCAGCAAACCCACATGAGAGCTGCTTCCAGGGCCAGGGGACAGGTCCCAGAGTGTCACCTATCATGGCTACGTGCCCTGTGAGGGATGGGTACTTTGTCAGATATCAGGGTCCTGCAGCCAATGGGGAACGCAGCTCCCTGTCAGACACCCATATAGCCATTGGACACACACTGGGGTCTGGGAGCCCAAGCACACTGTGCTGTGTGATAATGTGCTTTGGTAACAATCAGAGTGCTTGTGGACCCCACCCCATGTCCCTGGTAGCCCGAGGTGCCTAGGGACACTGTAGGGGCATGCCAGGTGACTTCCACGGAGGCCCCAGGCCCTGAGGCCACCACTGGTGCTGCTAAATGTCACAGCAGCAGGACTGGACATGCAGACAGGTGACCCATTGCATCATGTGTGACAGTGGCAGGGGATATCTCCCCCTAGTGAAGTC
Source organism: Neoceratodus forsteri (assembly GCA_016271365.2). Classification (NCBI taxonomy): domain Eukaryota; kingdom Metazoa; phylum Chordata; order Ceratodontiformes; family Ceratodontidae; genus Neoceratodus; species Neoceratodus forsteri. The sequence goes on from CM057458.1 coordinate 566,173,529, forward strand.
ACTGCCATGGAGGGTGACACAGTGCAGCATGAGGGCATGTGCTGTGCTCAGGGTGAGGCAAACCAAAATCATTGTGAGCCATGCCTACAGTGTGGTTATGCGTCTAAACAACAATACTGCATACTCACATGTTTTCTGCCTCCCACCAGAGTACACTGCTACTCCCAAACTTTGGGAAATCCACAGTAAATGCCACCAGTTAAATCTTCAGCTGCCACACTCTGATGCTGAATGCAAAGCAAGATGAAAAAGTGTTTGGGGGGGTTGGGGAGCTTTACATTTCAAGCCCATACAATCACTTTTCCTTCACTTATTTTATTTCAGAACATTTCAACCAGGCATAAGAATTATCCTGTCATTTCAGCTATGGTATAGGCCCTGATGAGAATGCCTAAAAAACTAATAAACATATAAGATATGTTTTTAAATGTATAAGTAACCAATCTGGTTACATTGAACAGGTATAATTTTTATTTTTTTAGTTTTTGTTTATTGTTTTCATAATAAAACAATACATCAAATATTCTCATGTGGGATAATTCAAATATCATTTGACATTATAGGCATAATTGAGATAACAAGTATATATACCCACATTCTGGTACAGAAGGAGTTAGGGGAATAACATATAATCAGGCCATCTTAGCCTAAAGTCCGAATAGAAAGTCCAGTACTTGCCAGCTGCTTCAGTGGCTCAGGTTACTAATCATGAATATTGTTCAAAGGGATGATTCTGCACTAACTTGTAGTGCTATTAACCTATTAAATAAATTAAACTAACAATAAATTTTTTCCCCACCTACTTACATCCAAATCCCTTACAGCCTTATAAGAAAAAATGAGAGCAGATACTAAAGGCACTCCAACACTGAGTACTTCATAGAACAAATAATGTTCCTAAGGACACTAGGTATTTGAAAGAAGGTCAATAAGAGGAAAGAGGTACAAACATGAAAATAATATAGCAATATAATACAGTATAGAAATTTTCCCCCATTCCCAACCTTACAGCCCTATTAGTCCTAGTATATAATATCACTTAAATCACTTTCGGGTCCTCATAACTGGAGCATAATAAGGCATTTTAATATATTTTAACAAGTCCCAGAGCACCATACTCAGCCCTCATCTGAAGTTTCCCCTTCATTCCTCAGAGGTTGCTGTGATTTAAACTCAGTTTCAGTTTTTTCGATCCAAGGACTAGCATTCCCTGGATCCACGAATTGCCAGTACTTTCCTCCATATGTAATACGGAGCCACACAGGAAGCAAAAAGGAGTGTACAATAACCAGGGAGCTGAGCTTTTGACAAATTGCAATGAATTGATTTCAGCGGGCCCGGGTTTGGTAAGACAAATCACGGAAGAATTTTATACCCCTCTCCTGGATGGTCAAATGGTAAGCTGCTCTCGCTGCTGAAATTAAAATGTCCCCCACCTCTAGGCCAACAGTTTTTAGTAGAATCGTCCGGGGTTGATTGGTACCAGTTGGTCGCACTCAGGAGTTTATTCTGTACACAAGGTGCAGTTCAGTCCAGTCAAAATCTTCCGGTAAAGTTAAGTTTGTGGCCATCCACTGCTTAAAAAAATCAAGGAGATGCACTCCCTCTGTTCCTTCTGGTAAAGCCACTATATGGACGTTCCCTGCCCACAAGCTATTTTCAACCACCTCCAAGTGACCCCGGAGCTGTTGATTCTCCTTTGTCAGGAGAACCGGTGCAGCCTGGGTTTTAAGGGATTGCTTATCTGTGTCAGCCACTGAATTTGTTAGAGTGGCCAAGGCATATCATGGGTTTCCAACTTTGTTAGTGATTTCTCCAGCATTGCAGCCATCGCTCTCACTGACGCTAGAATAGCTTGCCATGGTGGGTCCTTGGAGATTGCAGAGGGAGAGGTTTTCAGCAACTCTAGGCCCAGGCTTGCTGGAGGCTGTGAATCATCAGGCCGCACGGGATCCAGTGCTTTTTGCTGAGTGTTCTTGGTTCACCCCATATCTGAATTTGGTATCCTTTCGAAGCTTGGATAATGAGGAGTCCGATTATATTGTTCAAATTATAAAATCAGCACTCTAATAGGATACATTTAGGCTGAGAAGTAGGTCTTGTTGCAGAGCTAGTGTAGAAAATGTCCTGCCTGGAAGCTAGATCTCTGGTGCCCCCCAAAAAGGTATACAATTTACTCACAGTTCAATTGTAATTAATTTGTAATTCCATTCTTTGCATCAAACAATCAAAACTGAAACATACTTGGATTTCATACTTGCAATGAATAGACATACAGAAGGCATAGCCCATATTAGTACATCTCCAGCATGCTAGTATTTAATCCCGTTTGCCTAGTAAATAAGAATCTAACTTGTTTTTAAAGGATTCAAGATTTCTACCATTTACAGTATGATTTGGTAGGGAATTCCACTGAGGAATAATCCTTTGTGTAGAAAAGAAACAACTAAGGTCTCTTTTGGAAAAGGTTAGTTGGAGCTGGTATATATGGCTTCTCAAGTTACAACTTCTATTGTTAAAGGTCATTTCCATATCTGTCATTAGGTTTGTATCTTTATGAATTTTATACACAAGTAAAAGATCGTCCCTTACTCTTCTTAATTCCAATGGATACATATTCAGTTCAAGTAATCTCTGATCATAGCTCTTATTATTCATACCATCAATCATTTTTCGTTACCCTTCTCTGAACCCCCTCCAATCTATCCACATCTCTCCTTAAATATAGACTCCATTGGGGTGAACAGTAGTCCAGGTGTGGTCTGATATAAGATATATACAAGGGAATAATACAATCCCTACAATCCCTATTCCTTGAGACAAAATCCCTCCTTATACATCCAATCAGATTATTTGCTTTATTTACAAGTTGTCCGCAATGTGTTACAAAGGATAAGTCTGATGTTATAATTATTCTGAGATATTTTTTGGTAGTTACTGGTTTCAGTACTTTACCCTCTTATTGATGCTTCATTTTTTTTTTTTGCAACTTTCTTTCCTCCGGTCACGGTCCCAGGAGCCTCTGTCAGGCATCCAACCTTGCTCCTGCCCTGCCTGAAGTCCCCTCCAGCCGTACCTTCCTCTCTCTGCCCCACCTACAGCTGGCACCCCCAGCTTAACCCCTCCCAGGATGGGGCCACCCTTCCTACCTTGGGCACTCTCACATACACATAGACTCCAGCTGCAGACGTGGGCCTCGGGCGGGGGATCTGCAAAGGTCAGCAGAGTCGGACTCGGTCATGGGCATGGGGATTGGTGCTGTCACCTACCCCTGGAACCAGGTGTTTCCATTTTCTCCCTGCTTCCTCCTTCTGCCTTGCGTGGGTACCCCCGACGTCATGCGCACTGCAACCCTGCTGACGTCAGCCACGCTAATATATGCTGTCTATGCATTGCAGTGCCCCCGATCTCTACCGGGAGCTGCTAGTGCGCTGGACAAACCCCAGCCCACCCCCTGGGAGTGGACAGCCATCCATCAGATGCTCAATACTCTCTCTCCCCTGTCAATCCCCGTCGACCCGGGCTCATTCCTGAACCTGGGTCGCTGGCATGGCATGAGGTGTGGCGTCCAGTGCCTCAACCCTCAGCACCACCGGGCCAGCTGATGTTTCATATTATGTTCTCCCAAGTGCATAACAACACATTTGTCTGTATTATAATTCATATTATTTTCTTTTGCCCATTTTTCTAGAAGTACCAGATCATTCTCTAAGTACTTTATGTTTTTCCAGGTTGTATTGGCTGCTATCTTGGTATCATCAGCAAACTGTATTGCAACATTTTTTAACTCAGATGTCATATCTGAAATAAAAAGAGAAAACAACACAGGACCCAGCACCAACCCCTAGAAGCTAATGGCAGATAATCTAATCTGCCCTGTATTCCCTACCTACCTGCTGTGCTATCACACACCCTACTTGATCTCTGTTCTTCTCCCCCTCTGCCTTACCTCTAGGGTCCCCTTTTCTCTATTCCATACATGCTTGAATCCCCTTACCATTTTAGCACTCACCACGGCTGCTGGAAGGCTGTTTCAGGTATCCACCACCATATCGGTGAAGAAGTGTTTTGACATCTCCTCTGAGCCCCCCCCCCGTCCAGCTTCATAGAGTGACCCCTTGTCCTGGAGTACCTTTTTCTATGGAAAATGCTACCTTCCTGTACCTTATCAATTCTTTTGAGGTATCTGAAAATTTCTATCCTATCCCTTTTCCCTCCTTTCCTCTAGAGAGTACATATTTAGTTCCTTGAGTCTTTCCTTGTAGGGCTTTAGATGCAGTAAGTAGCTGCAAAAACCAGCATAACCCAGGCACGGGTACATAAAAGTACACCAGCTTTATTCACAAATAATTAGTTAAGAACACCAAAAGATACATCCACATATTCAGGTTTATTTGCCTGCACTTGTGGATGTATCTTTTGGTGTTCTTAACTAATTATTTGTGAATAGAGCAGGTGTACTTTTTTGTACCTGTACCTGGGTTGTGCTGGTTTTTGCAACTACTTCCTAGTTCATTTCATTAAAAGCACACCCTTTTTCTAGTGGAGCTGTTATGCCTTTTCCTTCTTTCTTTCTTTCTTTCTTTCTTTGCAGTCCTTGCACCATTTTGGTAGCCCTGCTTTGTACTGCCTCCACCCTAAGTTGTTCCTTATGAATTCTATAATATATAAGAACTTGTAAGGTGGTTCAAACCACTCTAGTCATACTTTATATGTGCGAGCTGCACTTCCACCACCACAAATCAAACACACACTCATGCTCACTAAAGGACAAATGTCCCTTAAACAACTAAGGCCAGTTCAATATAATACTTGACTGCCCAACTAGGTACTTTCAAGTTTTGAAACTATTTCATATGCCTGCAAACAAGACCAAGGATAACCACATTTTTTGAAACAGATTCACACTGTTAGTTTTGCTATGAGTTTTTTGTCAAAACTGCTTACTTTTTACACTTTTCTCAGAAAACATTTCAATGTTTAGTCCCTTCAAAAGGATGTAAACTGTCCATTCATCTTCAATGAGTGGCAGTAACTTGCAAATGAGATACTTGCACAGTCAAATTTAAAATCATAGCCATGCCTTGAGATAATTGGTGTCACAGTTTGCATCTCTAATTTGTTACACGGTAGTTAGTGAGGCAGTGAGGTAAACACCAAGGTAGATAAGTCAATAGGGAGGAGGATGGGGTAAATAGAGAAAAAGGCAAAGGCAGTAAGGACAGAGATGTGGCTAAAAGTGGTATGGCCATCAAAAAATGGAGGGTGATGTGCACCAATGCCCATAGTCTGGGCAACAAGCTCCTTGAACCAGTGGCCTTGATGGAAGAGAGATACCTGGATATCATGGAAGTCAAAGAAACATGGTACACACAGAGAACCATGACTGGGATGTCAACATACCAGGGTACACAATCTACAGGAGGTACAGGGGGGTAAAAGAGGAGGAGGAGGAGGAGCTCTCTATGTTAGGGAAGGGATCAAAGCAATGGAACTAAAGGGTAAACAAGGAAGAAAGGAGGCACTGTGGGTCACCCTGAAGACAGGAAATGGCACTACAATCCGCACAAGGGTTGTATATAGACGCCAATCTCAGGGAAGGCAATGGACAAAGAAATGATAGAAGGCATCCTTAAAATGGCAGAAAAAGGGGAGATATTGTTGGTGGGGGACCTGCATATGCCAGATGTTAACTGGAGCAGCTTTGCTGCAGTCACATCCAAGAGCAGGATCATTCTCGATGCCCTACAGGGGGCATGCCTCAGACAGCTAGTATTGGAACCCACTCGGGAGGGAGAAATCTTAGACCTGGTACTCTAAAATGGGGAAGGAGAGAGGATCTTGGATTTAGAAGTGGGTAGCCATCTGGGAACAGGTGACCACCAAACAGTGTGGTTCACGATAAACACAGCTGTAGAGTCAAGCCATCAAAAGCAATGGTATTGGACTTTAGGAGGAATGACTTTGGGAAAATGGGAGAATGCCTCAGAAAAGCACTAGCAAATGAGCAAGAAGGAGGGGTGGAGGAACAATAGGGAAAAGTCAAAACACCATCGCAGAGGCACAAGCCTTTGTGTGAAACAAATCAACAAATCAAAATGAAGGAAAAAACACTATGGTTCTCAAAAGAGGTGGCAGGGAAGGTTAGGGCGAAAAAGGTAGCATTCAGGAAGTATAAGGAAACACAGAAGGAGAAGTACAGAGAACTGTACCAGATAACGCAGAAGTGAGCAGAGAATGCAGTCAGAATAGCAAAGGCTGAAACTCAGAAAAAGATAGCAAACTCAGTTAAGATGGGAATAAAACCTTTTATAGGTGCATTAGGGAGCAAAGAAAGATCAAGGGAGGGATAGTGAGGCTTAATAAAGGGAAAGAGGGGTGGGTGGGCAGAGAGTGACAATGAAAAAGCAGGGATCCTGAACAAATACTTCTGCTCAGTACTCACAAAAGAAGAGGAGGGGGGAGGTACCTAAACCAAACAATAGAAGCACTCTGGATGGGGAAGGGGATACCAGTCCATTCTCAGAAGAAAGGGTCCTGAAAGAATTCCTAAATGTCAAGGTGGACAAAGCAATGGGGCCTGATGGGATTCATCCCAGAATTCTAAAAGAACTAAGGGAAGAACTAGTGACACCACTGACTACCATTTTAATAAATCATGGGAGGATGGTGTGGTGCCAGAGGACTGGGGGAAGGTGGATGTGATTCCCCTTCACAAAAGTGGGAACAAGACATCGGCAGAAAACTACAGACCTGTCAGTTTGACCTCAGTGGTAGGGAAAATGATAGAATCACTTCTGAAGGAAAGATTTGCTGAGTACCTATAGGCCACTGGAGCACTGAACGCAAGGCAGCATGGATTCACAGCGGGAAGGTCATGTCAGACAAATGTAAGCAATTTCTTTGACTGGGTAACCAAAGTAGTAGACCAGGGAGGGGCTGTGGACATGGTCTACCTAGACTTTAACAAGGCATTTGACACAGTCCCACATAAAAGATTAATAAACAAGTTAGCCAGCCTGGGAGTGGGTACCAGGGTCATAGCCTGACTAAAACATTGGCTGGACAACAGGATGCAGAGGGTAATAGTAACTGCAGTCCACTCCAAAGAAAGGAGGGGTTACTAGTCGGGTACCGCAGAGTTCAGTATTGGGACAGGTCCTCTCTAATGTCTTTATAGGTGACATTGCAGAGGGGCTGGAAGGGAAAGTATACCTCTTTGTAGATGACTCAAAGATCTGCAACAAGATTGATACACAAGGGGGATGGAAAGGATGAGAAGGGACTTGGCAAGGTTGGAGGAATAGTCAAAAGTATGGAACCTTAGATTCAAAGCAAAAAAGTGCAAAGTAATGCACCTGGGAAATAAAAAACGAGGGAAAGGGTACACAATGTGGGAGAGGTACTAACAACAACAAAGATGGAAAGGGACATGGAGTTAATCATATCAGATGACCTAAAGATAAGCAAGCAATGTGAGAAGGCAGTAAGAAAGGCTGGGGAGATACTGGGATGCACAGGGAGAGGCATCACCAGTACAAAACAGGAACTTGTTATCCCTCTGTACAAACAGTTGGTGAGACCCATCTGGAATACTGCATGCAGTTCTGGAGACCCAATCTCCACAAGGACATAGACAGGATGGAGGCAGTCCAGAGGAGGGCAACTAAAATGGTGCAGGGTCTGCATCAGAAGCCATACAAAGAGAGGCTAAAGGTGCTTAATATGTATACCCTCGAGAGAAGGAGGGAGAGGGGGGACATGGTGGAAACATTTAAGTACCTCAAGGGAATCAACACAGTCCAAGAGAGTAGCATATTTCAGAAAAACATACATGCAAGAGCAAGGGGGCACAATTTGAAGATGGGGGGACAGCTCAGGGGCAATGTGAGGAAACATTTTTTCACAGAGAGGGTGGTGGATGCATGGAATGGCCTTCCTGAGGAGGTTGTGGGGTCAAAAACAGTGGGGGAATCCAAGAATGCATGGGAGAGACATAAAGCAATGCTAGTGGGGTGTAGGAAGAAGTAGACTTTTGGTTAACTAGGATCTGCAGCTTATCCAATAGGTAGGAAAATGGGCAGTGTGGGTGGGCCAAGTGGTCCTTATCTGCCTTCAAAGTCTATGTTTCTATGTTTCTAAATGAAAGTGCCTGCTTTTGTCAAGCTACCATAAACAATGGTTCATTCTGAATGCTTATAGAAGACTTACAGAAAACAAAAAAATTATCAGAGAAGCCTTAAAAAGGTTAATGATGTCCAAATAGTTATTGTGAAAACAGTTATTTCTATCAATCAGTGCAGTCAGGTATGTTCCAAATTAAAAATGAGTATGTTATGGTATGCATACCACAGTGACCTGACTTTTGTGAACGTGCACACAAGCAAGCAAAATCTTTATTGATAATCCCACAAGCAGAATTTTATTTTTCCCACAGTGCTACTGAATCCTCTTTGTTGAAATCTCTCTTTTATGATTATCTCCCTACTAGACATATCTCATCTGGGCTTTTGTGCATTGTCTGTATTAAATTTAGTCCAATATATCTATCAGTTTGGTTATTGCTAACTTTATGTTTATTCTTGTTTACATTTAACTCATCTATCAATGGTATTTTCTAATGTTGTAGTACTTCTATATAGGGGAAGAAAAACTGCTGCAGTTCACAGCACACCGCCTTTGCACTTCAACAAAATCTCAAGAAGTTGTGTTGTTCTTGTTAATGAGTGCAGTATTTCATTTTGGCAAGTTAAACAGGTTTACAAAGAAAAACACTTAACATTTCACCCTCCTACGGAAGACTTTATCATCACTCTTGACATCCTATTGCTGTACTTGTTTCCTGGATATAAAGTGTTTTCAAACTTCAAAATATTGTGTTTAGCAGAAATTCTGCAAGTTCAACTAGCAATTGTTTCTTGTTATAAGTATATTCTTCAGCATTCTGTAGTGCCTTGCTTAGTGCTTCAAGTCCTTAATTATGCTATATCAAGGTGTAGAGACTTACTACTCCAGTACTTACTAATATTGAAACATCTCTACATACCATGCTCATTTTCTCAAGCCTCAACTCCAGTGCAAGGCATCGTGGGTATGCAAACCCTTTTGCAAATCAAGTTGACAAAGCTTTGCCAGAAGAAATATCGGGCCCGATTCTCAAACCAGGCTTTGATCGGTGCAAGCTGTGGCAAACAGTAGCTTGCGCTGAAGCTCAGTGCACTAGAGACCCTGCACCAGATTCTGGTACAGGAGGAGTTCCACTGGCTAAGTCCCCACTTTTGTGGCAACCTCTCCCATGCGGCAAGCCCCTTGTGGCAAGGACAAGTGGTCCCTGATCCTTGATGTCAGTGGTCATTACATGTCCTGGGCCCACCGGCATTGGTGGCATAAATGGTGCCCCCCCGATGCGGCAGTACAATTACAATATAAAAAAGATGGCACCTGCAGTCCACTCCGATCCATGCTGCCATATTAATTAATTAATAATACACCCCCTCTCCATCCCAGATGCCACTGTATTATTGTACTGAATAGAATGGCCCAGTCCCCAATGCTGCAGTTACCATAATAATGCAACCAACCCCCATTACCTGGTGATCTAGTGGCCCCCAGTCCCCACCTCATCTGGTAGTGCCCACCACCCATCTCCCCCCGAATCCCATAAGAGAACTGGCACCAGCATAGCCCTCCTGTCATCTCCACAGCCGATGCTGATTGAACAGCCTTTTGCTGTACTATACAGTATGCAATGACAGTTCAGTTGGCACCAGCCACGGAGGTGAGAGGAGGGCAGTGCCGGTGCAGGCTCTCCTATGGGATGGGATGGGGGGGCTGGATGGTGGGCACTACCTGCTGGGATGGGGGGCTGAGGGGCCACTAGATCACCAGGAATGGGGGTCAGTTGCATTATGGTAGCAGTGGCATTGAGGGACTGGGGCATTCTATTCCAGTACAATATGGCAGCATCAAATATGGAGGGCATTTTATTAATTAATTAATATGGCTGCATGGATCGAGGCGGGGTGCAGATGTGATTTTAATATTGTAATAGTAAGGTGGCATTGGGGATGGGGGTGGCACTGTGCACCATGATGGGGACGAGTTATTTGTTAAGTAATATGGGCTGCATGGGGTTCCGGGAGGGGGGACACTAGACCACCAGGGAGGGCAACTGTAATTAGACACATCAATATGTGCAATTTACGGAGACCAGGAAGGGGGACCACAAGTCCACCAGGGAGGGTGGTTGTGTTTAATGGAGGATCGGGGAGAGTAGACCCCATGGCACATTGCCAATTGCATAAATGCCCCAGAGGGACATATTCTAAGTATCCTTAGATCAGCCCTGGCTGGTCTAAGAGTACTTAGAAATTCTCCCCTAGGACGGTTTCGAGAATCCCATTATAGGGATGTGGCAGCTTGCATCAGCCGCATGCCCCCTTGCACCATTCCGCAGCCAGGTTAGTGGCACATGGCTAGCACAAGCCCCATTTGTTGTAGGCAGTCTGCATTTGTCACAGGCTGCTGTTGGGAATAGCTCAGGTGGGCTGTTGCCACATGCACCATTTATGTTTGTCTCCGGCACCTTGTGTCAAATGTAGGGCTTTGAGAATCGGGCCCATCACCTTTAAAACACACTTGTACATCTGATCCGGTATAGGTTGAGAATTACAAAGTACAGAAATGTGTTTACTTCTCTTGAGATTCCTCAGTGTACTGCAGTCATTGTATCAACCAGGAACCATGACAGAACCTCAGAGCAATGAACATTTAGAACACTCAGAGTGAGTAAACTAGACAGGCAGTTTGCAGGAGAAGCAGTATAGGGGATCTGTAAAAGGATGCTATTGGAGATGAAATATTCAGATTGTTTGGCTTGTGTTTATCTCTCCAAACTATATACATATGTTAGTTCCAGCTAGGATGCAACACAATACTTTGCAGTATCAGTGCAGAGTGCTACTCTGTGCTGCAGGGAATGGTGCAGCTCAAGAGCAATTAAGCTGTTTTGACATGCAGTATTTTGTGACATGTCATTTACTGCAGAGTACTGTGTTGCATTCTGGCTGGCACTGCTGTACTCTTACGTCTCAATCCCATTGCAGGGCATCGGGGGTACATCATGGCACTTATATAAAAATATGGGATCATAGACTCTGAGAGCAGGAGACCAACGGCCAATCAAGTCTGCCCATATTTATTACTACCTTACCCTCTGACCTAGTGCCACAGTGGTCTATTAACTCCCTAACCCCACTTCTGCTTCCTCCATGTGCCTGGCTCCCCCTAAGTAAGAATAAGAGTCCACTGGTCTTATCCCACCTATTTTTAAGTCCATTGTGGGTCATCATCCTGACATCCTCCACTGGCAATCTGTTCCAAGTCTTCACCACCTTTTCAGAGAAGAACTTCCTCACATCCTTCCTGAGTTCACCTCCCACTCATATCCAACTGTGTCCCTTTGTGACTGCATCTCTATTTCTAACAAAAAAGGTGCTTGCAGTTTACCCTATTATACCTTTAAGAACTTATACTGTAAGTCTCTATCATGCTCCCATCTCTGGTCTGACCACTAGTGAATACATATTCAGGACTTTCAGACATTCCTCACAGGATCTGCTTTGCTGGCAGTGAATCATTTTTGTGACTTTGCTGCTATGACACCCTCATATCAGTGTCCTTTTTCAGGTGAGGACACCAAAACTAAGTACAATACTCCAGATGAGGCCACAGCAGTGATCTGTTCTTATTGAAGAACAGTACAGATCATTGGTCAGGTGATCCATAATTGTGGAAGAAGAGCAGTATCATTTCCCTGGTGTCATGATCAATATTCCCCCAGAAATAAAAAAAAAAAAAACAGGTTCATGTAACACAGCCCCAGCACACACCTAGAAATAAGTTATCACAGCTTTGTGTGCCTTTCTTGGTAAAAAATAAATAAATAGAAAAACACTTATGAAACAGATGTGTGTCTATTTCATTAGTGCATTTTCTGATAATACTTACTGGAAGGGGAAGGGGAAAAATTGTTTAACCAGGAAAGGAACACTAAGTCAGAGCTTGTTTCCAGGTGCGACCAGGGAGCACAAGGTTAAGTGACTTGCTTAGAGTCACACTGTATAAAAATGGAGGCTGATGGGATTCAAACCTAGGCCTCCAGGTTTTTCAGCTCAGCGCCCTTAACCACTAAGTTATACTGCCTCCTAGCATTAGAGGAAAGAGCAGGTTTTTGCTGGGTGTTGAGTGGGTGATATCAGTTTTATTATTTTTACTAAAATTTTATTGATTTTTAGATCAAATTAACAGAATCACAATAACAGTAAATGTTGAACATATTACCAATATAACCAACCACTAAAACTATTGACAGCATTAAGAAAGGGGAAAGATAATAACTATACATCCCAATAAAATATTAAAATTAAACAAAAAGGAGATCATACAACCAACATTAAAGATCAAATGCACATATTTCATAACAAGCTTGAATTCCCTTGAATTCACATCCCAGTGTCATGATTAGTGTTTCCTGAAAATATCATGCTGTTTGGTTTTGTGGTTTTCTTTTAATCAGCATCTGTTAATGTGCTCTGCAGTAACCGAAAACAGTGAAGAAACAGTAAAGATGTTTCTGTCCGTCAGTGAGCAATGACATCACATTTGTCCAGCCTGCTGCTTCAGCAATTAAGCCCCCAATGACTAAATAAGTTGTTGCAGTTCCTAGTTAGAGCAGTCTATAGAGCAAATTGTTTTCACTCAAAATTTATTACGAACCCATCTGGTTTGTGTTTACAGAGATTAGCTTAAAATCATTCTGTTCTCATAAACAGTTGATCATTTAGGGTTCAGTGCTGAACTGAAGTGGTATGAATGAATGTCTGTGAGAAATTGCCTTGTCTGTATCACATATGTCAGTTCTCTGTCATCAAAACGCTGCATTCTGTTCTGGCTGTATAACACATGGTTGTTTAATGGATATAAAATAAATCTACACTCCATTAACTCATAGAAGCAGTGTGTCTTTGACGTAGCCTCAATAAATATATTCATGTGATAACAAGGTTGTTTTCATGTCAAATTGACAAACCTGTGTCTGCCACACTCTGCTATTTCAGGAACATGTACTGTATGAACTCATAAAATGTAGTTCTTTGAGGGTTTCTATGTGAAAATACATCATGTATGTGTATAACTAGAAATACTATATGGCACCCTGATATAATTGAAGGGATTGTCTGAGACAGACTTTTCTGAGTTATTGCTTTTAAAGTAGCTCCCATTAAAATAAAAAAATAAGTATTTGGTTGCCTTACTCTGTAACCCTGGGGGAAGCAAATCCAGAATCCAAATTTGAAAGAGAAGACGTATTGAAGTGCCAACAACTTTCCCTACTTCATCTGAAACAGCCTGCCAGTATTGCTGGAGCAAAGGGCAGGACCAAAACATGATGATAAGTACTGTAACCCCCGCAACCTCTCCAGCATTGGTCTGAGCTGTGACAACCGAAATGTTTAACTAAAACTGGAGTATAGAAATTATGCAAAACTACCTGCCATCTAAATTCTCTCCAGGTGGATGAAGATGTCATGACATGGATTCCTTGCCAGACCTGAGACCAATCATTTTCAGCTAATTGTATACCCATCAGAGATTCCCACTTTTGTTTAAGTTGGGTAAGAGTGCCCCCCTCTGTCTCTCGAATACACCTATACAGTTTCACGATTGCACGTTTAATATCAGGTTGGGCCACTAAAGTTATTATTAAGCTATGAATGGGATTAACCTCTACTTGAATGGCATCCCTTCTTTGGGCCTCCATAATGAAATGTCAGAGCTGAAAATATTGAAAAAGATCATTAGTGCGTAACCCAAATTCATTCCTAAGCTGTGTAAGGATTTCAATACAGAGACCTCAAAGAGCTGCCCCACCCACCAAAGCCCCAGAGCCCCCCATCTATGAAGAATCATATTAGGCTAACCAGGAAAAGGTCTATCACACAAACAGATGGGAGAGTCCTTGCAAATACCATCTGAGAGATCAAAATTCTTATATAATTCAACCCATAACCTCCCCATATGTGTTACCCAGGGATTCAAATTATTTAAGGAGTAGCAGAAGGCCCTGTATACAAAGAAAATATCTGATAAGTGCAACTGTGATATTGGGAAGGATTCCATAGTGACACAGCTAGGGAGATTATCAGCAAAAGACAGGATGAGTGAGGAGAGTTGAACCGCCAAATAGTGTGCTTTAAAGTTTGGCACTGCTAACCCTTCCTTATTTTTTGGGTCCGTCAGTATCAACCATTTAACTCTGGGTCGCTATCCTTTCCAAATAAATTTAGATAATATGCATTTTAGAGATAACCAAAATGATCCATTAAGGGGTATAGATAGGGTAGAGAATAAAAATACAAAAAGGGGAAGAATGTTCATGCGGACCACCTCTACTCTACCAACAACCAAGAGCGGAAGTTCTTTCCAACGATTACAGTCATCCTGGATTTCTGATAATAATTTACTAAAGTTCTTTCTATATAAATATGCTAAATTCCAGAGAATTCAAATCCCCAGATATTTAAACCCATCCCTAGCATGTTTAAATCCACCTATTGGAGGGATGGAAACATTCGAGAGGTGGCCTAGAAACATTATTTCAGTTTTAGAGTTGTTAATTTTACATCCTGAAAGCTGACCATATGCTTCCAATAACACTTTCATCACTGGCAATGACCGGGCAGGGTTAGAAAGATACAGCAGAATGCTATCTGTATACCTAGAAATTGCTCTGACTGATGGACCATGGCTGCCAATGGTTCCACACTAAGGGCAAACAACAGTAGGGAAAGAGGACATCCATGTCTGGTGCCTCACTCTATTCACAAACTAGGGGAGAGGAGGCCATTCACTCTAACCCGGACTCAGGGGAATGACACATATTACTGATCCAACTATAAAATTTTTCTCCAATGTGAAAACGAAAAAGTATACTTTACAAAAAAGCCCAATAAAGGCAATCAAACACCTTCTCCACATCTATGGAAACTATCGCCCCTCCCACCTCCTTCAGCCAGTTCTGTTATACTCTTAAAGCATTTAATAATTTCCTAATATTATCTTGCATATGGTGACCTGGGATAAAACCCATTTGATCCTTATGGATCAGCAATGGAATCCCTTTCTGTAATTGAATACTGATCACTTTTGTAAAAATCTTAAAATCATAATTAAGGAGAGAGATCAGGTAAAAATTTGCACATCTGTTAGGTTCTTTCCCAGATTTTGGGAAAATTGTTATAACAGCTTCAACCCTTGTGTCCGGTAAACCCCCTGACTCATTCGCTATATTAAAAATATTTGTTAGCAAGGGGATTAGTTCTGCCGCAAAAGTTTTGTGGAACTCTGGGATAAAGTCATCAGGACCTGGGGATTTCCCCAACTTTTGAGACTGTATTACACTGGACATTTCCGCTTCTGTGAAAGGAGAGTCAAGATCCTTCCACAGTGACTGAGAGAGAGTGGGCAAATTAAGGCCTTCCAAAAATTTAGCTACTTTATCTGCATGATCTTGTACCTTCTCCCTAGAATAAAGATGCAAATAATACTTATGAAAATCTTGAATGATTTGAGGAGGCTCCCATGTACACCCCTTACCATTAAATCAGGAATTAAAAGAGGAACATACCTCTCTGCTTCTCTCTCTTCCATAGACACCATGTGAATAATTTACCAGCTTTATTACCACCCTCATAGTACTTCTGATTTAGGAAGTGCAAGGAAGTGTCTACTCTGTGAAGAGCCAAAGTATTAAACTCCTCTCTGACCTTTTTAATTTGTGGCAGAGTAGTAGAATCCCATTGCTGCTTATGCAATTTTCCCAGCTCTGACAGTTGTTGTTCTAACTGGCAATTGTGCTGCCAGTACTCATTATTCTTAAATAAAATGTATGAGATCATATGACCTCTTAATACCACTTTAAGGACATCCCAAATGAACTGCAGAGCCATTCTCCTCCTCTCATTATCCACAAGATATTGTTTAATAACTTCTTTAGTAGTGGAGACAGATGTTGGATCCTGTAATAAACCAGCATTTAGGTGCCACAGGCCATCCCTTTTAACCAAATCTATCCACACCTTCTCCACCACCAGAGCATGATCTGATAAGGAAATTGGGCAAGTATGGAAAGCTAGAAAAGTATGAACCAAGGCCATCTGGGTATCAAAATGGTCTAATCGTGCATACAAATTAGTTGGCAGAGATCAAAAGGTATGGTCCTTAGCACTTGGGAATTGTTGCCATCATGTGTTTGCCC
Organism: Neoceratodus forsteri; assembly: GCA_016271365.2. Taxonomy (NCBI): domain Eukaryota; kingdom Metazoa; phylum Chordata; order Ceratodontiformes; family Ceratodontidae; genus Neoceratodus; species Neoceratodus forsteri. The sequence goes on from CM057458.1 coordinate 566,189,847, forward strand.
AGCCCCCCTCAGAAACCAAAGTGCAAAGTAGCTTGGAAAGACCTCAACTCCCTTTCTTAGAGACTGGAACTCTATCTAAATCTGGAAATTCAACACAGTTCCAGTCCCTCAAAAATATTGTTTGGCCCTCTGGGAGAGATGCCAGGAAAGAAAAAGATTGTCCCAAATATGTACTTGTGACCCTTACATATCTTCCCTTTGCAACTTTATGTACCATGGTTATTTGAAATGGAAGGCCCCGCTATATCAATATGACAACACCTGCTTTTTTGACGGAAGGATGAGCGACAGAGTAAATTTTCTCCACCCAGGAATGACGTTGTTTACTATGCTCCATATCTGAAGTCCTCGTTTCTTGTAAAAAACCCACATCAGATTTCAGCCTATTAAATTCCTTTAAGACCCTGGCTCGTTTCACAATACTACTGAGACCTTTTACATTCAATGATCCTATGGTTAGTGTATCAATAGATGACTATACAAAAAGGTGTCATGTCTGAAAAATATATCTCCCCGATAGTAAGGCACAAAACAATGAATGGGCAATCCCAACCTCCCCCACACACACACATATCACCTCAAAGATTCTATTTGTACAAAAAATGCCTTCATTTGAACTGCTCTCAGTACACATTATGTTCATAAACATATTGTGATTGAACCTCTGTAATAGAATATTGCCCATTATAATAAAACTAGATAAAACCTTAACTCAACTATAATGCCATCCTCCCTTATGCAAGCTTTAAATAGTCATAAAAAAGCGTGCTTTACTCAGTACTGAAGAGAGAAAAATATGGCATACGGACTCTAAAGAACATTTCAAATTACTACCAGTAAAAAGTCTGTCCATAGGAAAAAAATACAGTCTCTAGGCAGCCTTTCATGAAGTCTTAAACTCAGGATCTCTCCTTCCAAGACCTATACACATATTCCAGATCCTCCAACTAAAGAAAATGCATGCAAAGACATAGAGGAAATAAAAAAAATCACAACTATATCCCCTTTAACTTTGGATTCCCACATCTGTGTTCAGTAAACAAAGGGGACCAGCAGTAAGTCACCAGATCTAAAAAGAACAAGGAAAAAGAAACAAGACTCAAAACAATAAATAATAATGTCTCCGATATGAGAGGCAGAACACAGAAGATGTTGCAATTAACACTGCCATCTTGTGGCCGAACGAATATAAAGCAGTTCTTCAATTCTTCATCCACTTCTCTTGTTGAAGTACATATCAGGAGGACATTTTAACTACCTCTTCATGAAAACAAAAGTTATATTTTCCACATCCAAAGTCTGCTGGCCTTCAATTAACCACATTGAACAGTTCTCTAACGAGAAACCCCAAAACCCAGCTGAATAAACGAGAACTATATTTATGTTTTCCAAGCCATAACAAGTCCATATCAAAAACTGAGGGTACCTTGAGCTCCATTTATATGGCAACAAATCTGGCAAGAGAGAGACCGAGAATACCAGCTGTTCCACATAAGATAATCATGCAGGCTCCTCTCTCCTGAAAGACTGCAGCAGAGCTTTTACTTCTTCCAGAACCTGCTTGGAACAGTGCTTCTTGCCAACTGGTAATGCCTTAGTCTATCCATCTCACTGCAATTCTTTTATTTCCCTCAGTTCTTGGCAGTCCATTTCCTCACCCACTTCAAATAAACATCTGGATTTAAAATATTTTATAGCAGCCTCTGGGTCCTCAAAAATCTTTAAGATCGTCTGGAAAAAGCACCTTAAGATGAGAGGGGTATGGGGTAGAGAATTTGATCTGTTGCTTTTTAAGAACTCAAAGTATTGGGGCATAAGCTTTTCTCTCGGTGGCTAAATCAGAAGAATAGTCATTATCCAGCTGAATTTTATGGCCCTTATAAAATAACTGCCCTTTCCTCCTTGCCCATGTTAAAAGAGCTTGTTTCACTGAAAAACTGAAGAAATGGCAGATTAAGTCTTGTTGGAGCAGAAACTGGTGCCTGATGAGACCTCTCGATTGGAAGGGGGCAGAGATCCAGATTATCCAATATATCTGGAAGCCAACTCTGAAGAAAGGTCCCCATATCTCCCTTCCCTCAGCACTCTCGGGAAGACTATAAATCATTATATTGTTACGGTGGGCATAATTCTGAAAATCGTCACATTTCTCTGCCAGTTTACTGGTCTCCTGAACTACCTTAATTAGTATCCACTCTGCTTGGTCTACTCTGGAGTTGGTCGGCGACTGATGGCTCTCTAACTCCTTAAATTTAATATCGAGAGACCACATATTGTTATTGAGCTCTTCCAACATGGATCTCATTTCAGAGCAGAAGGCCCTTAATTCTTCCAGGAGGGTTGTATTAGAAGAAGCTGCCATCGCTACCGCAGGACCTGCCTTGGGCCATCTCAGACCTTCTAGATGCAGAGGTTATTTCGTTTGACTATTCCACAGGTAAATCTTTTCCTTTTCCTTTTTTCTGCTTTCCCAACAAAGAAGTGAACTTCCTGCACTTCAAAATAGAACCAAAGAAGCAATACTTCTAATTTCAGGGAGGAAAACACCAGGTGATTAGGTAGAGCCAGAGAGCTAGTGTTCCATCTTGGGTGGAAGCGTCGCCTGCATGATATCAGTTTTAGAAGGCCTTTGGCATCTGAGATGGGCTCCCGCTGCCTCATGATTATTAGTATACTGAAGGGTTAGCAGGAGGAACTTTTTTTTAAGTTTGACTGACATCAGGATTTGGCTCACTGACTGCTTTACATTTAAAAAAAGCTGCTGACACTGATGATGAGTGCCTCAAAACATGGCTGCACACTTGTGAACAATCTTGGGTGTGTAACATCATAGTCTGGGGGCAAAAATGGAAAACCCCGGCTAAATTTGAAATTGGTAGCACCCCCCCATACAGAAAAGGTTTAATACTTTTTTATGGAGAGATGAACCCCCAAGAGTGATTTTAGGGGTATGTGGTATAATGCAGTGGTAACTTTGAGAAATATGGATACTTTTTTAAATCAAGTCAAATTGCATTCACAAATTTCTTGAAAAAGTCAAAATAATGACTCTTCTTTAACTTGTGTATAATTTTACAGTGTTTTCATCCTACATTGATTTCATTATGGTAAATTTACTTTAAATATGTTCTCTGCTTGTTGTTTTATCTGTATATTTTGTCCACTGCAATTTCCTTTCTTCCCTCGGGATACCACCCTGTTCCATCGTCACTTCTGCCACTCCAACTCCTTCATATCCAATTCTTGTTCGACCCATTCCCCCTTTACCCAGCAGAGAGGCTAATTACAGTTGCCATTTCTCCATACTCACTGTGCACAAGGGACTTCCATTCTTTCTCCCTCCCCAAACCTTCATCATGCAGTGGCAAATCCACTTTCACCTACAGACTCCACTCTTTATGGAACCAACTTCCACCTCTCCTAAGAAACTACTTCAAATACCAAATCTGACAACTTCCACTCCCCACCTGCACCTGCTCCTAGAAACTCACAGGCCCAGTCTCTTCCCTAATGTTTTTTGTGGATAGTAATCTAATCCTCAGAATTGTATGATACTGTATGTATATAGTCCATCTGAGTGTACAGTACTTCGCTGTATAACTTAATCAACTGTATATTTATTTCATGTATCTAGTATGTATATCCTGCTTTATATCTTTTTCCCCTTCCCCAGGTCACACCTGGAAATGAGCCTCGGCTACTGTAAGTGTGACCTTCCAGGTTATCAAATGTTTAAATAAATTAAAAATAAATAAAATGTGTAATTTATGAACAACTTACACTGTATGATTTATAAAAAATAGCTTATTTCAACATCATGTTTTACAGCTATAAAACATGGACAAAGGGTGTTTTCTTTTTATAATTTTACAAGATGAATAATGTACTGATGAAAATATTTCTAATAGAATTTCTCTTTTTTTTTTCAGGTAAGAGCAACTGAAAGGCAACAAAATGGCTGAAGACCCTGCTGAGACTTTGACCCTCCTTACCAAAAACAACCACCTGACTACTGACTGGTCCAAGTGTATCATCTGCCAAATAACAACACAGGAACACTTGAGGACTGCAACCTCTGGAGGACTAAAGACATTTTATAATACATGCCTTGTTAGAAAAGACCATGTTTATCAGTGCTTGCTACCAATAGACATTGACACATTATTAGCTTTGCATGCAGTACATTATCATGCATGATGCCATCAGTACAACACCAGCAAAACAAACCTGAAGCATTTTGAAGGTCAAGGAAGAAGCTCAAGTCCACTCTCTTCTACTGATACTGGTCAATGTTCAAGTTCACAGAGTAAATGATTGACTTGCCAGCCTGTTAACTGAAACTTGTGTATTATATACCAGAAGGCATATCACAAAAATATATCACATATTGTAACCTTCAGAGGGCAAGAAACTCTGCTTGATGTGGTTGAAGCCACAGAAGATGATGTAGTCTGTAAGCAAATAGCTTGACTGGACTTAATTGCATTCAAAGCAAATTGCCACAAAGACTGCCATAATACTTTCACCAGCAAAAGAAACATACAGATAAAATTTGCACTATCCAGTGACAAGGAAGATGAGTCTGTGTATAAAACATGTTTCTGTGAACTGATTTCTGAAATTGAGAATGACCTTGTTATCAGCTAAAAAAAAAACTTGTCCATGTCTTACCTGTTACCGAGATACTGGGATATTCTCAAAGGCAAAATTCCTAGCAATGAGAGTTACCAAAGTGAGAAGCTAAAGAAGAGACTAACAAACTATTTTGGTGACCAAATCATTTTTCAAATGCAGCATAACCCAAGTAAACCAGAGTTTGTGTATAGCAGTGCTGTGTCTTTGGAAGACGTCATCAACATAGCTTCCTGGTTACATTCAAAACAACAGAATGAAGAGGAAAACCCTCTCCCTACGTCTGAAAAGAAACATACATATTCAACAGCAGTTATTCAGTTTTATCCATAACAGGTTCTCTGCAGTGAACTCAAAATGTGTGTAGGACTGGATATTACTGCAATAGATAATTCCACTATCAATTTAGAACAAGCATTAGACATGATTCCTGACAATGTATATAGGTTCCATAATGGGTATTTCCAGGGGATGTTGGTGATGAACATATTGAAGATGGTAGTCCTTTAGCAACAGCCCCTAACAAGACCCTCCACAGACAGATATTATTAGTTGATCAGGACTTCATTCATATAGTATTCAGAGGTACAGAGCATGCACCTAAACATCAAAGTCACAAAGCAAGCATGGCTCAAACATATATATTGATATTAACTTTCAATTACAGATAAGACCAGCATGGAAAGAGATTGCACCATACCAGGACAGTAGAAAGTTCAAGCACACACTCCAGGACCTGGAAGAGAAGGTTAGGACTCCAAAACATCTGCAAATTCAATTTATTCAAGGACATAAATCCAAACAAACAGCAACAGCAGCAGAATAGGCATTGGTTTACTTTCTCAGCATTAGCACAAAACCCACAATCCATGAGCGGTTCCAACATGCCAGTTATGCAATTTATATTCCACAGACTTTACTTAACCAAGATGTCAACATCACAGGACTGTTTACATTTCAGCATCATTAACCTAATATTCCTAATAACCTAATAACCTAATATTCTTCAGGTGAAGATACCTCTGGCTGAAAGCTGCAACACTGGACTTAGGATTTGCAAGAAAGTGAGCTGTGCTCACAACAGGGGGAGGTGAACCTTACAATTTACAATTGTCTTTGGTTTGTAGCAGATTCATTAGGAAAGTTAATATTCTTCAGGTGGAGGCTACTTCTAACTGAAAGGTGAAATAAGGAACTTAGAATTATCAGAAAAGGCAGTCTTTCAATCAACAGAGGGAGGTGGACTTTGCTTTACTTTAGTTACAATTGTTAAGATTTTCAGTGCAGGAAGAGTTTAAACCCAGAGGCACTGAATACTGTTTAGTGTGTCTGTCCTTGTGCACAGTTGACTTGTTTTGGGGCTGACTGCTTTCAGAGCACTAGTCACCAGGCAGGAGGTTTACCTGTGTCTGACTTGGATGTTTGGATTTTTTCCTGTTTGATTAGTAGGGTATTTTCTCTGTCAAATTGTCATTTAGGGCATCTTGCTGGCAGGAATGCACTCATCGCAGCGGTAGGTCAGAGCTTTTAGCTGATAGTTTTGTGAGGGCACAGTTTAGGCCCAAACCCTTCCCACCCATCACCCACCCACCCCTGGAAATAGTTCCTTTATACCTGGGGTTCTGACATCATTTCCTCAAGAGGGCAAGGTGCATATCACTGTCATATCCTCTGTAGCACACTGCACTGACATTATAAGCATACACATTGTATAATATACAGTATATATTTCTATATAACAAACCAATCACACACACACACACACAAAAAAAATAAATAAATAAATAAACAAGAAGGCAGACAGACACGTGGGGAGTAGTGCAATGCAATGGCAGTGGGGCAGCAGTCTTCCAGGAGTCTTTCTGGAGGCTGAGATGCTGCCCTGTTTGCAGACAACTCTCTGCCCTGAGGAAGGAAGTTGCCCATCTCCAGGCCACACTGGACAGTAGTAAGGGAACCTTCCCCATCCAGGGAGCACCAGAGACACCACCACTACCTCAAAGGTTGCAAATAAAGCACATCAGTTGGACCACAGTGGGCTCAGGGAAGGTAAGGGTGGTGGAACAGAGGCACACCCAGTCAGTTGTTCCACTCCACAATCCATACACCATTCTGGGGGAGCATAGTTCCCCTATGGATGCACCCACAGAGGAGACTAAGGAGGTTGCAGACAACTGTCACAAGGGAGACCCTCAGGAAGGAGGCAGAGGACACCACAGGGAAAGGAAGCAGCTCCTGGTGGGGGACTCAGTCACTAGGGGGATAGAACTGGAGGGAGCAGGGAAAACTGAAGCAAGGTGCCTGCCTGGTGCCATGGCTTGGAGGGACAGGAAGCGCATCCTTAGGATCATGAGAACAGTTGCAAGGGAATCTGAGCTGGACGTCATTGTCCACCTAGGGACAAATGACTTGGCTCATCATGAGATTAGAGCAGTGCAGAAGGACTTTGTAGAGATGGGGAGGTGCCTAAGACAAGTAGCACGCACAGTTTCTTTCTCAGAGGTGCTGCCTGTCAGTCGCATGGGTGAGGTGAGGGAACTTTGCACCATGCAGTTTAACAAATGGTTGAAAAAATGGTGTGGAGCACAGGGGTTTGGCTTCACTGGGGACTGGGGTTCCACCTGAAGGGACACCAGCCTATACTGTCAGGATGGTCTGCATCTGTCCAGGAAGGAAACAAGTTTTTTGGGCAATCGGTTTAAATGCTTCATTGACAAGCTTTTAAACTAGTCAAGGGGGGAGGCACTGATAAGCAGCAAGAAAATCCCAGCCTCCCCCTACAAAACAGGGTACTAAATGAGAAAAAGACCAAGGTAGAAAGGTCGGGGGGGGGGATGCTGCTACAGAAGGTAAAGCCATCAAAATATGGTGAGCAATGAGTACCAATGCCCATAGTCTGGGTAACAAGCATCCTGAATTAGTAGCCTTGATGGAGGAGGAACATCTGGATATTGTGGCAGTCACAAAAACATGTTACACACAGAACCATGACTGGGACTTAAACATACCAGAATACACTATCTACAGGAGGGACAGGGAGGATAAAAGAGGAGGAGGAGTAACTCTCTACATAAGGGAAGGAATTAAAGCAACAGAACAAAAGGGTAAACAGGGAGGAGGAGAAGAAGCACTGTGGGTCAATTTGGAGACAGGCAATGGCACCACAATCCGCACAGGGGTTGTATACAGATCCCCCTCTCAGAGGGAGGAAATAGATAAGGAAATGATAGAAAGTATACTTAGAATTACAGAAAAAGGGGAGATATTACTGATGGGTGATCTGAATATGCCAGTTGTTAACTGGAGTGCAGTTGCAATAGCCACTTCTAAGAGTGGGGTTATTCTAGATGCCCCACAGGGGGCATGCCTTAGACAATTAGTATTGGAACCCACTCGGGAAGGAGCAATCTTAGACCTGGTTCTGTCAAATGGAGATGGAAAGAGGATCACAGATGTGAAGTGGGTAGCCATCTGGGAACTAGCGACCATTGAACAGTATGGTTCCAATAAACACAGCAAGAGTCAAGCCATACAAAGGCAAAAGTACTGGACTTCGGGCTGGCTTTGCCAAAATAGGTGAGTGCCTAAGGAATGCACTAGCAAATGGGCAGGAAGGAGGGGTGGAAGAACAATGGGTAATAATAAAAACTGCCATCACAGAGGTAACAAGCCTTTGTGTGAAGCAAATAAACAAAACAAAATGATGTAAGAAACCACTATGGTTCTCAAAGGAGGTGGCAGTGACGGTTCAAGAGAAAAAGAAAGCATTCAGAAAGTACAAGAAATCACAGAAGGAGCAGGACAGAGAATTGTATCAGTTAAAGCAAAAGGAAGCTGGGAAGGCAGTCAGAACAGCCAAGGCCCGAACCGAGGAAAAGATAGCCAACTCAATTAAGAAGGGGATAAAACCTTTTTTAGGTACATCAGCGAGCGAAGGAAGACTAAGGGAGGGATAGTGAGGTTTGATAAAGGGCAGGGGGTGGGCAGAGGGTGACTGTGAAAAGGCAGAGATCCTAAACAAATATTTTTGCTCAGTATTTACAAAGGACGAGGGGGAGGTACCTAAAACAAACAATAGAAACACTCTGGATACAAAAGTTGATACCAGCCCATTTACAGAAGAAAGGGTTCTGAAAGAACTCTTAAAACTGAAGGTGGACAAAGCAATGAGGCCTGATGGGATTCATTCCAGAATTCTAAAAGAACTAAAGGTAGAACTAGTGACACCACTGACTACCCTCTTTAACAAATCATGGGAGGATGGGGTGGTACCTGAGGACTGGAGGAGGGCAGATGTGATTCCACTTCACAAAAGTGGGAGCAGTGCAGAAGCAGGAAACTACAGACCTGTTAGTTTAACCTCAATGATAGGGAAAATGATGGAATCACTTCTGAAGGAAAGAATTGTCGAGTACCTAGAGGTCAGAGGGGCACAGAACCTAAGGCAGCATGGATTCACAGCGGGAAGGTCATGCCAGACTAATCTAATAGATTTCTTTGACTGGGTGACCAAAGTAGTAGATCAGGGAGGGTCTGTGGACATGGCCTACCTAGACTTTAGCAAGGCATTTGACTCAGTCCCACACAAAAGATTAATATACAAGTTAGCCAGCCTGGGAGTGGGTCACAAGATGATAGCCCGGGAAGAGAATTGGCTGGAGAATAGGACACAGAGGGTAATAGTAAATGGAGTCCACTCAGAAGAAAGGGGGGTTGCTAGTGAGGTACCGCAGGGTTCAGTATTAGGACTGGTCCTCTTCAATGTCTTTATAAGCAACATTGCAGAGGGACTGGAAGGAAAAGTATGTCTCTTTGCAGATGACACAAAGATCTGCAACAGAGTTGATGCACAAGGTGGGGTGGAAAGGATGAGAAGGGACTTGGAAAGGTTAGAGGAATGGTCAAATGTATGGCAGCTTAGATTCAATGCTAAGAAGTGCAAGGTAATGCACCTGGGAAACAAAATCCCAAGGGAAGAGTACACAATGGGGGGGGGGTCACCCCTCTTTACAGATAGTTGTTGAGACCCCATCTGGAGTACTGTGTGCAGTTCTGGAGACCCCATCTCCACAAGGCCATAGACAGGATAGAGGTGACCCAGAGGTGGGCAACTAAAATGGTGCAGGGTCTAGACCAGAAACCATACAAAGTGAGACTAAAGGAGATTAATATGTATACCATCGAGGAAAGGAGAGATAGAGGGGGACATGATAGAAACTTTCAAGTACTTCAAGGGAATCAACAAAGTCCAAGAAGGTAGCATCTTTCAGAAAGAGAGATGTGCAAGAACAAGGGGGCACAATTTGAAAATAGAGGGGGGACAGCTCAAGGACAATATGAGGGCATATTTGTTCACAGACAGGGTGGCTAACACATGGAATGACCATCCTGAGGAGGTTGTGCAGTCAAAAACAATGAGGAAATTCAAGGATGCATGGGACAGACATAAGGCAATTATAGTTGAGGGTAGGAGGAAGTAGGCTGTTGGTTAACTAGGATCTGTAGCTTATCTAATAGGTAGGGAAATGGGCAGACTGGGTGGGCCAAGCAGGCCTTATCTGCTGTCATACTATATTTTTTCTATGTACAGTAACCCAGTGCAGAATAGTTATACAGAATATTTAAAGTCCAACCACAGTAAAGTACACACATACACAAAGATTAACAAAACAAATTTCCCTCTTTCTATACTGGCCTTATCTGTAATTTAAAGTGAATATCAATATGCTTTTAAGCTGTGCCTGCTTTGTGACACTGATGTACTTTACTCAGATCATAGAACAAGAGCAATTCTTTGGCACTGAGCTCGCTGTATGACGGCAGCAGCAGCAGCCAACACTGACATACTAAGCATACCTGATAATGAGGCAAACACATAGCTTTTACATTAGCCTAAATTGAGGAGTTTTTTCCAAAAAACAGTAGACCTAGTACTTTGACTAATGATGCATACATATTGGAAGATCTTAAGAAAAAATATACTAGATTTCCAAAGCATGCACTTTCTCTATCTCAATATTGAAGTGACAAAAAAATCCCACGAGGTCTTAGAATTCAGAAACCACCTTCCTTTAATCTCGACAGTAAGGCATTCATGCTAGAACTGGAAAAAGTCATCAATAAAGGTGATTTGGATCTGATTTTACTTTTTATAAAAAAGGCAAAAAAAGAATGGGATATTTTATTGAAAGATATACCAGAGCTTGAGAATAAAATGGCTACTGTTTTTTCGGCTGGTCAATTAAAAGAAATGAAAACAAAAACGGACAGCCAACTTGAGAAATTTAAAGCTGAACTCAAATATTACAAACAACAAAAGCATGAGTGTGATGCAGGTGACTATGTAGATGGATTTATCTATAAAAGTCATGGTAAACTAAAACGGTTTAAAATCAGGAAGTTTGCTTCAAGTGATGTTAATCTGTCCTCTGGTGTTGACAGTGATTTATCTAGTTCTACTTCTGCAAGATTAGCTGATTTTTTTTAGCAACTACCATGCAGACAGGAGGTCACTTTCAGATACAAGACCAAGAAAGACTAGGAGAGGGAGGAGCAGGAAGAGGAGGGTGAGGCAACAGAGACAACTGAGGGATAGAGGGAGACAGAGAGAGAGGACGAGGGAGATGGAATCAAGGGGATCAACCATGAAGATCACCCCATTACAGGAATTAACAATGGAGGTCATAAACCTTACAAATAGCATTCTTACAGATGCACAAATGTATGCACTTAATCCTGGTCTCTCCTTTATTCCTACTAATACCCCCAATACTTTTGGATTAAAACATTCATAAAAGTTTTTTCGCCAACTGAAATTGAAAGAATTCTACTCTAACAATAATCAGCCCTCTACTCAAATTCCAGTTAATACATCACATGAAAATTCAGGACTTAAGAACAAATCTAACTACCCCCCTCCCCCTCCAGCAGTGTCGCCATTTAAGCTTACATTAAAGTTGCTGAACATGAGACTGATGACCCACTAAAAAGCCTCTATTGGGAATGACCATCAAAACATCAGTAAGTCTGAGAGAGATGACCTTCATGTATTAGCGAATATGAATGACGTCATCATCTGCCCCGCAGATAAGGGCAGAGCTGTAGTAATTTGGAGTTTAAATGAAAACATCAAAGAAGCCAGTCATCAGTTACAAGATGCTTTCTATTCTGTACTTGAACGTGATCCTACTCCTTGAATTATGAGACATATACAAACTATAGTGTCTGAAGCAGTTACTAACCATTAGGTGACTGAAAAAGAAGCTGAATTCTTAGTAGTGGAAAAACCACAGAAGCCAGCTCTATACTTGCTACCCAAATTTCATAAAAATAAAATACCATTCCCTGGTCACCCTATTGTTTCATCTATAGGTGCAGCAATAGAACCTATTTCTCAGTTTGTGGATTTTCATATTAAGAAATGAGTTCCTCTACTCCCTTCTTTCATACAGACACAGACCACATGTATAAAATAATAACTGAAATTACAGTACAAGAAAGTGACATACTTGTGTGTATTGATGTGGAAAGTCTGTACACAACTATTCCCCATGAGGAAGGATTGGATGTCGTAGCATTAGGTCTGCAAGACAGATCAGATGACGTCATACAACCTACTGATTTTTTTGTGAATTGTGCCAGAACAGGTCTTGAATCAAATTTCTATATTTTCAATATTAAATATTACACTTAGAATAAAGGGGCAAGTTTTTACTTATTTTAATTTATTTATTTTGATTGGGATTAATACCTTTGAGTGAAAGACTCATTTTCAAAGGTTCCAAGTCAGGGACAAAACAGAGCAGTAAAAACACAATACAATACAATAAGTACAAATTAAGATAACAGTGAAAAAAGGAAAACATGGTAGGCATCATGAACATCATTAAAATGGCACATGAGGTACAAGACTTGTCAGTTTCAGGTACATCTTAAAAGTAAAGTAAAGTACATTACATTACATCAAGTTGTTGCAGGGTAGTGATACACTGGGAATAGTGAGACATGTCAATAATAGGTCAGTGTTAAGCTTTGGGGATGAACGGGGAAAAGATAAGCAGCCAGATTGGCATTGTCAAAGTAGCTAGATGTGGTGTGGGACAGGAGTAAAGGGGAAACGTGGTGTAGGAGGGTTGTAAGTCGAACGGGGGAAAGTGTGGAGGGAAGAGGTTAGGAGGTGGGGGATAAGGCAGGAGGAATAAGTCAAATTATTTTCTTGCACAGTTACAGGTGGTTACATTCTTAGGGTGGGACCATAGCCCCCTTTTAAACAACAAGTACAACAAAAATCATTGACAACAGCATTCAAGCTGATTGCAAAAAAGTAACTAAAAACAAGGAGGTTGCAGTAACAGTGTGGGAAAAAGATAAAAACAGGAGCTGTACAATAACTAACATTACACCACAATTTGATTTAAGGAAGAAGAAACACAACAGATTAAACATTTTTTAGTACTAGTAAGAAATTGAATAGTTAACTTAGGGGAGGGATAAAATAGTAAGTGATAGTAGTAAGAGACACAAAAAGGGGATGAGAGATAAGTGAGGTGGGAGGCAGGGCAAATAGGTAGAAGAGAAGTGCATTGCATATAAAAGGACAGATCAGAAAAGAGAGATAAGGCTGGGATGGAAAGAGCTAGGGAGGTTTGAAACAGGAGCATTTGTGGGAAGTATCAAGATAATTATGCAACCTTTTTTTAAAAGACGCATGGAATGGTGATTGGTGCAAGGCTAGTGGAAGGGATTTCCAGTTTTTGGGGGCATGGCAGGTGAAAGCACTAGCGCCTTTTGTGGTGCTGTATCTGGGGATGAAAACAGGGGCCTGGTCAGTAGAACGCAATCCATAGCAAGGTGTCAGGTTTTGGAAGAGGTCTGCCAGGGATTTAGGTATTTGTAGATAGACCATATTGTCAATGATAGAGCCATATGCATGTAGCTCTAGTTCAGTAGGAGGAAGCCATCCCAGGTCCGAATAGAGGAGACACTGGTGTTTCAGCTGATGTGAGGAGGATGCATAGCAACAGATGTTGTCATATGTAACATCCCATTTCCAAAGGACTGATTTGCATGCAGAGGTATATGTTGCAGCAACATAGATAAGTGATGGTAGGAGTATGCCACGGGCAATGATAAGCCTTGCTGAGGGAGTGAGCACATAGCTGGTTCGGTAGGCTATTCCAAGTTTGGCGTTTACCAATTTGCTGGTCTGACTGATGTGTAAGTCAAAATTTAGTGATGGATCAAGGGTGACGTCCAGATACTTAAACAAATTTACTACCCCAAATACTGAGCCATTTAAGGAGGTGATTTTAAATTTGGGACAGCATGCTTGAACTTCACATTTGAGCCAAACAGCATAGCTTGGATTTTAGGCTCATTTAGTACAAGTTTGTGAGTAAATAGCCACTCCTGTATTAGCTAGAAGTCAAAAGAGAGTTGATTGTTTATGTCGCCAATGCTTTTAGCACTAGTATACAGCACAATGTCATGAGCATTTAGCAGGGAGGCTGTCCTGTGGAGGTCAGTGGAGATGTTATTTATGAAAAGAGAGAAAAGTAGGGGCCCAATGATAGAGCCTTGCAGCACCCCAATGTTTATGGTGGTTTTGTCAGAGAGGGTAGAGTTGTATTTCACAATTTGAAACCTTTCAGATAGATAGCTCCCCACCATCTTACAACGTTAGTTGAGAAGCCTAGTGATCCCAGGGTGGCTAGAAGGATGGAGTGATCAACTAGGTCAAACGCCTTAGTCATGTCAATGAAAACTGCACTGGTGAGGAAACTGGAGTCCATAGCCATTTGAGTATCTGACGTGAATTTGAGGAGGGCAGTAATGGTGCTATGGCCTTTGCGAAAACCATACTGGGTAGTGGTGAGTAGATCATGCTTCTGTAAGAAGTCAATTGTCTGGGCAGCTACAAGTTTCTCAAGAATTTTATTTAGGACAGACATGATGGCAATGGGCCTATAGTTTGAGGGATCTTTACAATCTCCTTTTTTGAAAACTGGAGTAATCCTAGCTACTTTCCATATGTCAGGGATGTAGCCCTGGCACATGGAGAACATGAAAATCCTGGCTAGGGAAGCAGTGATGAAAGGGGCAGAAATCTTAAGGAGCTTGGGTTCTAGATTGTCCAAGCCAGCTGCTGTGCAGTCCAAGATACTGCTTGGCAATCTAAGCACTTCACATTTTGTGACTGATATGAAAAAGAACTGAGGACCGTTTGCAGTAGGTTGGGTGTATACACTTGGTTGGACAGGGAAAGAGGAGGTGCAATTGCTTAAGTCTGAGAATTTATTGTTGAAAAAGTTTGCAGTGCTTCTGGGATTATTACCGTGTACCCCATCAAGTGACATGTCATTGAGGTGGATGCCAGATTTGAACCAAGAAAGTATTTAATATGGGACCAGCATTTTTTTGGGTCACCATAGGAGTTGGTCAGGAGGTCCTTGCAGTTTGAGCTCTTGGCTTTTTTATGTCCTTTTTGCAGGCATTACACAGAACCTTGTAGGTATTTAGGTCAGAGGCTAGCCCTGAGTTTTTATAATGGAGCCAGCTTTTGTCCCTTAGCTTAAATTTTGCTAGTAGGTCAGCTTTCAACCAGCGGGTTTGCCTATTTTTTAACCGATGGGTTACAAGTTTGCAGTGTTCATCCTGGATCACTAGGAAGTCTCTCAAGAACAAATTTAGGGCAGTCTGAGCATCATTGGATAAGAGAATGGAGGACCAATCAGTAGTGGCAATGTCATACAGGAAAAACCGAGAGTTAAAATTTGCATAGTTGCAGAAGGTAATGAAGCGAGGTCCCATCTGGGTAGGCCTGCTTTTGTCCCAGATACAGTAAGTTGGGGAGCGATCAGTGATGGCATCTGGCAGTACTCCAGAGGCAATTACATTTTCCGGGTGATTGGTCATTATCCAATCTAGTAGCGTGTTCGCGTTGGAGTGAAGGGCATTTCTGGTAGGTTCACCTATAAGCTGGTGCAGGTTTTAACTCTGCAACTTGGTCATTATTGTGGTTTGGTTTCTGTCCAGCCAATTTATGTTTAGGTCCCCAAGTATAAGGACCTCATTTCTGCCGGCAAGGCATGTGATTTGTTCCATTAACTCATCCAGCCCTACTTTCCCATTGGTTGGGGGATTGTAGACACACACGATGAAAAGTTTTTTGGTGCCAAGAGTGAGCAGGACATGAAGTGCCTCACAGTGGCATAGGACAGATGTCTTAACTGCAGAGACATCAAGGTGATCTCTAAAGTAGACAGCTGTCCCACCCCCCTTTTTGGGTGCAGCCCTGTCAAGTCTCAGTAGGTTATAGTGGGGAAGGGAACATGGAGAATCAGGGATGGATGGTTTTAGCCACATTTTGGTTAGGCATATAATATCAGGCTTGTATAGGGTGGTCCAAGATTCAAGCTCAGTAAGATTGTAAGCAAGGTTCCTGATATTGTGATGTGTATGATAAGACCTTTAGCATTGCTAATAGTGTCAGGTAGAACATTAGTTGGTCCTGGATTTAGCTGAACATCGCCTGAGAGCAGGATAGCAAGTAGGAGAAAGTACCAGAGCTTGCAGTGCAAGAAAGAACCACGGCCATGTAGGTGCAGGTGGCATTTCTTATGCACATCGGCAACCAAGTGGATTCAGATCCTATTTAGTAGCACTGGGGAGGGGTCATAGCAGGGAGCAGGAAGTATCAGGAGATTAGAGTAGTAGTAATCTTGGTGTACAAAGTAGGGGGGTTGCTTTATTTTGGGGTGCCGTAGGCATGGACAAGTGGAGTAGAGGTAGTGTGATTGCAAGATACAGTAACATCTGTAGGGTCATTTTTAGTTGTCTTACTGACAGAAAGAGAGGACTGGTAACCCTGGCATTGGACCAAATGAAAGATGTGGGGCTGTGACTAACAGCTCAAGGTCCAAATAAGGTGGAATGACAGCCAAAAAGGGGTATACTTAGTAGGGGGTCAGGCCAAACTCCACAAGAGTAATTCACCTAAGACCCACCTGGGTAGCGGGGGATCAAGCAGAGAAGCTGGCATGAGATGGCAGTCACACTAGGATAGCAAGTGCAGATAGTGAGACAGAAAGTATGCTTGTGTAAAGAAAGCAGGCAGGGCAAGCAGCCTAGGTAAAACTGAGAGCTTAGGCAGCAGGTAATTTGATCAGGCCAGAAAGGGGATAAAAATTTAGCAAATTGGGATAACTTACACCTCTGAGTTTAATTTCAGCTCAGGACAGAGTTGTAGAGAAGCCAATGAGAAGAGGGGAGACCGAGAGGGAGGAGCTACTGTGTATTTAATGGAGGCCTGGGAGGGGGTGGGGGGGCAGAAAAAACTGGAGCAGTTAAGGCAGCTAAAAGCATTAGAAATAGGTCTGAATCCACAAAAAGGTCCTGAAAAGCGCTGCGATCTTTATCCAGAAGCTGAAAGGAAAGGCGCACCAATGAACAGGGCAGCCCACGGCCGGCAGACCAATCAGTATTCAGCACAGAGGAGTCTCACCAATCAGAAAGAGCCCCAGTGGAGAACGTATGGAGTGAGTGGAAGCGGCAAGTACCTGTGGTGGAATCCAGGCAAGGGGACCAGGCGGGCAGTCAGGAGCTGTAGAGAATCCCAATGGGCGGCGACAGGCGAGATAGCCGTTCTGCTCCGCCTCAGGTTGTGGGGCGCCGCTCAGTCAGAGACTGCCTGAAGAGAAAAGGAGACAATAAATAAATCACTTAAGGAGCTGTAATCAGAGAGACCTGGAATCGGAGAGTTGGGGGCCAGTGGCAGACCATCAGCAGGGGGTGGATGTGATCATGGTTAAAACAAAAGGGCAGAAGTTTAAGAAAGCTGGGGGTGGGGTCCTAAGGACAAAAGGAAGGAGCTTGGTAATTTGCAGCATGGGGCCCGAGGCCAAGAGTGGGGGGTAGGGAAAATCAGTTTGACTTCACAAATAGGAAAGTAATAGAAAGTGGTCTGAAAAACAAAAAAGGGTGAGTTTAGAGAGAAGCAGGAGCAGGCAGGTTTGAGAAAGTTGTAGGCAGGTAGGGTTAGCAGCAAGGAGACAGAGAGAGAAAGGGTAACAATTTCAAGCAATTACAGTTATTTTAGAAGAACTTTTGAGCAGATAAATCAGCCAGCAATGTACCAGTACAGCTACTTTTACCCTTAAATACAGAGGAAGTACACCAAATTAGCTATGATAAGCAAATAACTTAAAAAAAAAACTGGAGCAGTTAAGGCAGCTAAAAGCATTAGAAACAGGTTTGAATACACAAAAAGGTGCTGAAAAGCACTGCAGTCTTCATCCAGAAGCCGAAAGGAAAGGCGCACCAATGAGCAGAGCAGCCCACAGCCTGTGGACCAATCAGCGTTCAGCACAGAGGAACCTCACCAATATCAATAAGTGCAGACACATGACAGCACATGCTCCTGGACCATTCAGTCAGGGACCTGCTACAGAGGTGTGAAGAGGGCTGTGCTGGTCCCTGACTCTGTCACAGGATGGGGCACTACCTATTGAGGTGGGGGAACTGGACCACAAATGTATGTGCTCTATTCTTTGCCATAGGTACAGGGACATCATGGATTTGGGGGGGGGCTCATAATGCATTGTTAATGAGGGGTATAGCAGGGATCTGGGTGGGGGTATACATATACCGATATGGTTGTGTGGCACATCAGGGCTTTGGAGGTGGGCCCCGTGGCACTATTATGACCTGCATCACACCTGGGGAGATATTTATAAGTCCCCTTAGACCAGCCATGGCTGGTCTAAGGGGACTTAGGAGTTCTCCCTCTGGGGGATTTCTGTGAATTGAATCTCTGGGGCTGCAGTGGCATACATCTACCACGTTGCCCCTATCGCTGGGTCGCAGTACAATGCAGGGCACAGGGATGCTGCAAGCCCTGTTTGGGGCAAGCAGCCTGCATGTGACTCAAGCTGCCTTTGAGAATCACTCCCACCAGTACCTTTCAGTGCGAGGGGCACCTTGCAACATTCTTTTTGGCACACGCCCATTGCGCCATCATGGTGGCTTTGAGAATCGGGCCCTGATTCTTAAAAAGAGAAGCATTTTGGATTGTAACACTAGACACAGTAAAACCACATGGGCTGAATGATTTTGTATCCCTGCATAATCTAAAATGTCTTACAGTATAACCTTTGCATATTTAAGCTTATTTATTCTGCTGCATTTTTGAGATGACTTACTGCTGCTGTTAGTAACCTGTTATTTATTAGTGTTGTTAGCTTCTGTTACATATTTATCCTGCATTGCTGAATCAATTTGTTATTAGTATCCTGCTGTTTATTAGTGATCTGCTAGTTATTAAAGTTGCTAGCTTCCACTCAACTATGTAAATAACCATATTTATAGAAACATTTTTATTAGAGATTTGTTTTGTTCATCTTTGTGTATGTGTGTACTTTATTGTGGTTGCACTTTAAATATTCCTTATAACTATTTTACACTGGGTTTGCACTGTCTCTTTAAAATGTTCACTTTTAAGCAATGCATGTCAGTGGTATCACACGTGCTGAGGAAGGCACCACTAGCAAAGCTGAAACATAAACTGCCTTGTGATGTTGGCATCTTGGTTAAGTAAAGTCCGCAAAATATAAATTGCATAACTTGCATGTTGGAACTGCTCATGAACTTGTGAATTTTGTGCTAATGCTGAGAAAGTAAAACAATGCCTATTCTGCTGCTGCTGTTTGTTTCAATTTATGTCCTTAAATAAACTGAATTTGTTGATGTTTTGGAGTGCTGAGCTTCTCTTCCCATTCCCAGAGTGTTCACTAAACATGTTGGGTTTGCAATGTCCATACGCCATATGACAGGCTTTAAGCAGGTAGTAACAATGGTGCAAAAGCTAGCACACTGTCAGTTATGAAGCCTAGAGAGAATTTACACAGCTATTGCAATTGATCAGAATGAAAAAGTTTCCAGGGACAATATCATAATGCCATCAAACATACAGCATGGGGAGTTTGTTCAGTTGCTGCTGACAATAACAATATATACTGTATGAGGAAATATTAGATGTAAAGCACACAACCTATGCCAATTATGGCAGTATATCAGCATCAGACTCCCACAGTTCTGGAAGGCAGTTTAAGCACAGTGACAGCTCAGGGCTCAAACAAAGAAAATAGCACCACCACCACTGAACATGATCATTTAAAACTCCTGGCAATGTGCCAAGCCATTCTGGAGTACAATCCTCATGGCAGATGCCCTACACCAAATCTTGTGGAAAAAGTAAAAAGTAACTGGTAAACTTGATGTTGAGGCTTGCAGACAAGCCACCAACCTTGATCTGCAATGTCTAATTCTAACATGCTGCCCAACCGAGCTATTTGAGGTTGAGTCTGAAATAGTGACTGCTCAGCATGTACCAGCATTTAATGTAATGATTTCATCTACCATACAGTACCAACAGTAACATTTATTGGGTACTGCCTAATGTTGCCAGTGTCACCTACTGAACTGAGTACTATTTTCACTGTAATGAAGAACCTCTGCAAGATGTGTAGGATACCCGGCCAAGATTACAGTGCCTTGACATTTGACAAGGCTACAGTGAAGCCCACTAGGATGAAGTGCAGTGTCACAGTTTCTTTCATGATACAAGGGATTAACTCCGATTGAAACTGCATTGTTTCCTGCAGTAACTTTACTGCAGAATTCTGCAGAATCGGGCTTCATCCTGGTGAGTTTCACTGTATATATTGTAAGGCCAATGAGATTCAGTGGAGGTGTCTGGAGGAATTTCAGAAACCTGTCTTGAGAATGGGTGGTTTCTACATAGCACAGACATTTCTGGCTGTAATTGGAAAGAAGTATGAAGAGAGTTGTCTGGAAGACATCCTCATTGACTTGCAGGTGTATGGTAACACAGCAAGCAATCTACTTAAAGGCAAATCATACAACTGTGGAGTAAGGGCCCACAAGCTTGTAATGGAGGGTCTGTCCAGACTGAGTTGGCAGGCATTTTGTAACTGGGTACAAGACAATGAGATTGATTGTGATGTAGACCTCATCAACAGCAAGCTCCAAGAATGTTAAAATGCAGTATCCAAACAATAGTGCAACAAGTCTAACAGCAACACTTTCCCAGCTCAGTGATGCTATCAAGAACGTACAGCATACATTGCACAGATTCTGCAATTTTGTAAAAGCAACTTACTGAACATTTGCATTTTGGGATGAATACATCAAAATGGTGAACAGCCTAATGTGGTTCATTAGAGCAGAATGTGAAAGCAACTGGGACCTGTATCTTGCCTTGGTTACAGTGATGCTACCAATATTTTTTGCCTTTGACCACACCAACTATGCCTGCTGGGTATCTGTGTGCATCATTGATATGAAGCTTCTGCCAGATTGTGTCCTCAAAGTTCCTGAGCAGTTTGTGCAAGGAAATCATGCTGTAGCTTGGCCTAGAAATAAATTCAGCAAAGTCTGGACATAATCCACTTGAACAATCAGTAAACTGTGATAGTAAAGTAAATGGGGGTATAGTAGGTTTCACTTTCAAACTAGGTGCCTTGGCTAAATAGTTCATCACTGCTCATGACCACTCAGTTATCACAACTTCCATGAATGTAATGTGTGATATGGCAGACTCAGACATTTCACAAGGAAAGCACAAGGAGGCTGCACCATGTCACATGCAACGAGATGTAAATAAGATTATTAACACAATCACTGACTCCATGACAAACCCATTTGATTTGAATGCTGACTTGATAACACTCACCAACATTGCATCTGACATTATTGCACCACCAGAGGTTGCCACCAAACTTGTTACTGTGAATGATACAGGAATCAAGGCAATGAAACAGTTTGTGGAAGACAGACTACATTTAAATACCACTGAATTCTTTGAACCACTGCACAAACTCAACATCAAGACATTTGCATCTCTAAGTAAGAAGATCAAATCAAAAGTCAGCAGTGATATGACAGTGACTATCAGTGCAGACAGGGAGTTGTTCAGACATCTTGTAGTAGCTGCACAAACAAGAGAGATTGATCTGAAGGAAGTTTTCACACATGAGCTTTCCACATCTCCATATGCTCTAGCACACTGTGATGGTACCATGGACAAAACTGCAAAGAGTAAGCTATTGACTGAATTAGAAAAAGAAGCAGAGTCAATGTATCAACTGCCCACACCCAACATGTCCACAGCTTGAATAGTAGATGGCATGACTGTTATACAAATGGTCGAGCAAGGAGGTGCAACTAGCTTTGGAGAACTTGCTGAATGAGTCTTTAGAATAGTACACCAGCCTCTACAGAGTTACAGTATGAGAGCTGCAAAAGAGTAGATATTGTCTTTGATCGATATGATGTCAAAGATTCAATTAAAGTTTTTGAGCATGCACAAAGGCAATCCTCACAAAGCAATGAAGTAAAAATTCAGGATCCCAAAACACCAATCCCAAAGCAGTGAAGTAAGTTAATTGAAAATCCTAAGAATAAGGAACATCTGCTAAAATTCCTGTCAGAATCATGGTGTGATATTGCAGAAACTTTACTTGACCCAGATCAGAAAATGATTATTGCAGATGGATTCAAGTACGGTCTCATTGCTCGCGTGGTCACTTTAGATGGAGTTGTAGACAAAAAAGATCTCAATCACATGAAGGAGCAGATACTTGGCTTCTACTTTATGTTGCCCATGCTTCACAAGAATACCATCATGTAGGGGTGTGGTCTCCAGACACTGACATTGCGGTTCTCTGTGTACATTTTATTCACAAGTTGGAAGCAACTTGAGATTTGGTTTCATACTGGTGTGAATGATAAAGCCAGGTTTATACAAACCCACACCATAGCAGCTGAACCTGACCAGCAACTATGTAGAATGTTGCCATCAGTACACACTCTGACTGGGTGTGATTCAACCAACAGCCTTGCAAGGGTTGGCAAACTAAAGCCATGGAAGATTGTCAGGAAGAAGCCATACAGATTTAGAAGCCTTACCAAGTTTGGCACTACAGTGGATATACCTTCTGCACAGTTGAAATTAGTAGAACTTCTGATAACCCTTCTCTGTGACCTAACGACTAACTCAGTGGATGTAAATGGTGAGCGATATAACCTTTTGTGTAGCAGACAGGCCTGGAATGAAGCCCTCCCCCCAATTTCTGATAGTCTTCTGCAACATACCAAGTACACAAATTACCAGACCCTTATCTGGAACCATGCCCTGGAGGCTCATCCTGACATCCCATCCCCAATTGGAAATGGCTGGCATCATGACAGGGATGGACACATTTCTCCAACACTAATGACACAAGACACCTGACCCTGAAGCACTCCTGAAACTCATGACCAAGGCCCCTAGAATTCTCTTGACCGCGGGATTTTCGCTAGAAACTGCAATCTACCGCAGAGAACTCTATGGTGCTGCAGAATTACTCTTCTTGTTGATTTTTATTAATATTTCTTTTATCCATAGAATCTGGTCTCCTCCCCTTTTATATCCCAAACTCCCTATATGCTCAGAATGTTATGTTTTGTCATTGCTATAACATCATACATTAGCTAATGAAATGGCTGCATTCTGCAACAGAAATGAACAGTCACTTATCTACCATAGCTCCCACTGCCAGAGATGGTGGCACATCACATCATGCATGGTAATATTTGCTCAACCTACACTACAGCTTAATACAACTTTCAGTCTTACATTATTGCGCTAGGGCCAACTTAAACAAAACCTTGTCAATAGCACAGACTTGTTAAGTCCATACCTCACTTTGTACAAACCTATTTGTGCCTTTAAGGTATAGAGATGCCATCTGAAATAAGTAACTGGTAAAATGAATTTAACTGTCATTTTTAAGAAAATAAAGTAATTATGCCCAGAAAAATGGAATATATTAATATGTAGACCTGTTGAAAGACTAGACCTGTTTAATAAATAATTGCATACATGCATTTTTTGCCAGGTTATTGATTACATATTGTCATTGGTTGATAGAATCACCTAAAAGTTATGGAGAAATGTTGTGTGCAGGGACAGCTGTTGGGCCAGAGGGTAGCATGCTGTGTTTCTGTGCAGGCAACTCAGGTTCAGAGATTAGCTCTGGGAGCTGGCTGGGCAGCACAAGGATTGGTGGAACACATCACTGCTCAGAGCCTGGGAAGGTATGGAGCAGTGTTCTGCCACATGGTGGACACATTGTGATGGGCTGGAGAGCTGTATCTCACAATCGTTTCACATACATGTCATGGCTTGATAGTGTTATGCAGTGTGTCAGGGTAAGCAGGTTGACATGAAAAACAAATTTTGCAATAACTCCTCTATTCCATTTCCAATGGGACATGTATGAATGAGGATGCAAGTTCATGGAAATAAAAAAAAAATACATAAATATACATTATATATATATGTATACACACACACACACACACGCACGCGTGCAGCCACACACATATACAGTATCTCTGTCTTTCTCACCACACATGCGCGCTCGCGCACACACACACACACACACATTTGTATGTATGTTACAGATTGCATATAAAAATATAAGTGATACACAGTGGGAACCTTGTGAGTGGTGTAGAAAGCACATACAAATATGTAAGTGATAGACAGTGGAAACCTCATTAGTGGGATAGATAGCACGCATATAGAGATACCTTATGTATCACATAAGATCCCCTCTGCATGTCATTTATGCAACAGACTAGGACATTAAGGGAGAGACATTTGTTTTGCTTTTTTAGCCATAAAATTATTTTTATAAGTCTGTTATTTTTTGAACTAGTGTTACTGTGCTTTCCACCATCACGATTGCTATAACAACTGCCATGAAAGTGAAGACAGGATGACAAGCTGACAATGTGGTGTGGTAATTTGTTAGTGCTGCAGAACTTCCACAGAAATTACAAACCACCGCCGCAGAAGTTCTGCAGCAAATGGTAGTCTTGCCGCAGAACTTGGTCCAACTGTGCTGCAGAAAAGTAGGGGCCCTGCTCATGACATGTGCATGCATCCCTCTTTCCCACCCATAGAGAGAGAGCATCCTTAAAATGATCCTCCTGATCTTTGGCTATGGCAATGTGTAAAATGCTGAACCAAAAGACACACTAGCAGTTCTGGACCCTATCTTTTACTCCTTCTGCTATTTTACCCTTGAAAGACCCGCTGTACTCGCCATTAATCGTGTTGCTCTTCTCTAACACACCACTCTCATGCAGCCAGATGCTTCATCCACTGTGTCTATTTTATTTCTATCTTCTAGTTTGACTATCTCCCCATTACACTAGCTCACTCCTCACTTGCCCTACAACCTCCACTTACTCCCTTTGAACTCTGACTCTCATTCACTCTCCTTCACTCACAGTAAATCATCTGCAGATTAAGATGCATCCACCTTTAAGTTCTCCAAGTTCCTCTTCTGTGGCTTCACGACTCTCTCTCTCTCTTGCAACTGCACCGTTCCCAATAGTCCAACTGATCCCTCTAAGAGATGTTGCCTTTCATGGTGCACTTCATTGTTTTGCTCCCCTCACTTAATTGTTTTTACTCTAGGCTGCTTGTATTTTACCTTTGCATTTTCTTGCATTTAGTATGTACCTGTTTTAATTGTTGTATTCATACTACAGTATTGTTGGTTACTCTGCATCTATATATTTTCATTAATTTTCTGTAAACAGTTTTTGTTAGTTTCATATGTAAAACTATATAGACTGGTATACATGACATACAAAGACATATTTATTACGATAAATCCTTACAATAGGAAACAATGTTCAATAGCCCGGGTAATACCTCATGTGGAAGGTTCAATAATTGCAGTCCATTTGTGAACAATGACCCAAAAATTATTTTAACCACAAAGTCAACTTTTGCCACAAAGGGAAGGACCTTATTACACATAAAACAGCAACATATTATCATAGGCTACTATATTAGAGAAACAAATCCTGCATCCTAGAAAAGAAAAGATGAACATTCAACATGTGTGTCATGCAGCTGATTGCTCTTTGAACAAACCTCTCTATAAACATGCAGCGTTTACCATTTGATTGAGGGGCAGCCCTCCCATCTCCCACAATTTGGAACACCAGGGTTATTATTGGCACTGGCAAGTTAAAGTCGGTCAGTGAGACAACATTTGGATAGTGAATGCATTCGGAGAGATATTGGGGCGACCAAAACAATCTCGTTGTGTGTACTGGAATCGTTTTGCTTTCCACCGCTACTGCCTAAAATGTGCACTTAGTGTTGGGCCTCTGTTTTGACTTTATATTTGGCTGACTGGATTTCATATTGTGTCTGTGGAGGCTGTTGTCTGTGACTTTGGAATGGGCCTAGAGTGAAGGTGTACTTCTTGGATTTGTTTGGGTGCCATGAAGACTGTTGGAATTAAAAGTAGCTGGTGAAGATGAAGGTGTGGAAGGAATGGTGTGGTGTGGTGCAGTGAGTTAGGTGGTCCCAGCCCTGATGGGTGTCTGTCTGGAGTGATGCGTGTAGCTACATGGAGGGCTGGGCTGTGGTCTGGCTAGGTAGCCAGTGGATCAGTCGGTAGTCCATTGGGTTCCTCCGGGGGTATACCAGTGGGTGTGCCCTGGTGGAGTTCTGTAGTGTGGCCATGGGTGTTGGTGGTTTTGGACAATGTCTGATATCTTTGGGATCCTGCTCCTTATGCCTGAGACTACCGAGAAGAAGACCTTCAATTTCAACTTTTCTGTTGTTTATTTTGCAGTCAGATATTTTCATTTTACTTTTCCTGTTTTGTGGGAAGGCAGTGAGAGTGCCCTATCATCTGTTCAGCTCTCCTGGCAGTGAGAGTGTTGGGGGGGGGCTGGGATAAATTTATTTAATTGCCATCATTATAACATGGAAAGGCAGTGAGAGTGCCTTGTTATTTGCCTGACCTTCCCAGCAGTGACAGTGCATGGTTGCTGGAAAACAAATATTTGGGACATATTTTATCAGTGGGAGCAAGAGTCCCTGACTTTATTTGGCCCCTCGGGCTGTGAGAGGGCTTGGAGGGCTGAAGATTGCATATTGTCAGCTGACTTATTTCTTGGACTTTAGTAATTGTTTTAATTATTATGTACTTTTTAGCCAGTCCTTTTGTGTTTCCTTGGATTTTTAGTCAGTTTTATTTTATGTTGTACAGTTTATTTTAAATGAAACTGTTCTAGTATATGGGGTGAAGCTTTGAAAGTATTATGGGATCATACAGTTACTGCAATCCTTATCCTAGTTAGTTTATTAGTGTCATGATTTCCTGATTCTTGAACTTTGAAATTTTGAAACCTTGTTGACAGTCTTCTTTTGTGAGTGAGAGAGCTACTAGGTATTGAGAGATTTGGCTTTGAACTAGGATTTGGACTGAGCCTGAGATTTCATATTTTACCTATAGTAGTTATTATTTTGTTTATGTGGGAATTGGTATTAGTTATTTTGTAGTTTAATTTTATGTTTTTGGTTTAAGGTTATTAATTTAGTCACCAGAATGTGTTGGAGACCTGCCCCATGGTCATGTGCTATTCATCCTCCGTTCTTCACTCTCTTTGCCCCTTTGTCTTCCCCCATTACACTTGTCAACTTACCAGCACTGTAGAGCATTGGGTATTGTGCACTGGGGGAGAAGGAGGGGGGTTGGAGGTGCAAATGGTGGAGGTTGAATGAGTGAAGCCATCACATCTGGGTTGTGAGGACCATAGGACGCCCTGGGGTGAAATGGAATCCAGACCATGGTCCATCTTGTCTGGTTTCCATACCCAAGGGCACCACCAATTTGGGTGGGCATGTGGCCCTGGGTGGCCCCGGAAGTTCATCCAACTTGAGCGGTGCTTTGCAATGCGTAATCCATTAAAAACAAGACTGCAATTATTGCTGATCTTGTAAATTCTGTGGATCTGGCTTGCATCCCTGAGAGCTGGCTGGATGAGAACTCTGGCCCTATATTAGAGGCTGCAATTCCAGCCAGTTACTCGGTGATTCACCACTCAAGATTGGATCACGGGGGGGGGGGGCACAGTCTGTTTTAAGACCGAATTGGGCCTCACGAGTGTACCAGTTGAGGAGACTGTGTCATTTGAGTATACTGTGGTAGCAGGCATACGTTGTAGGATTGTTCTCATCTACCGTCCACCCATGGATGGGAAACAGTTCTTTCAGGAAGTAGCATATTTTATCATTGACATGGCATTTGAGTCACCCAAGCTGATGGGCCTGGGTGACTTTAACACCTGGGTCGATGATGAACTCTCACAATCTGGACACCACTTCCTCCAGTTAATGTCATCTCTGGGCCTTATGCAGATAGTTAACACTGCTATCCATAAACATGGTCACTCTCTTGACTTAGTCTTCCTCCTGAGGATCGAAGCCTCAGATCTGGGGGTGGAACCAGTTGGATGGTCCAATCACTACACTGTGGGGTTCAATTTTGGTGCCCTCCCCATAGGTCAACCCCTGGGGAGATGCTCAAGTATCACCCTTTACGAGATGTTAGTTCTGAAGGTCTAATGGCCTTTCGATGATTCGGAGGCAAACAGTGACCCAGAGGATCTTGTGGTGCCTATAATATGGCCATCTTGATGGCCCTGGATGTCGTTGCTCCTGTCCGAGTTTATCCTCCTCCCTTCACCTCGGTCTCCATGGTTTGATGGGACTTTGAGGGAGATGCGGTGATTAGAACGAAGGTTAGAGCATTGCTGATGGAGATCTGCCCTCGATGCCGACCACCTTAGATTGATGGACCATTATCAAACCAATCAATCTGCAATCAACTGTAAGAAGGCAGAGTTCCTGTCCAGAAGATTGCGGCTGCTCAGAATTGACCAGCTCAGCTTTTCGGACTGTGGACAGACTGTGCAACCCAGCCTGTCTGCAAGTCAGGAAAGCATTTTACAAATAGAGTGAGATGAACTTGCTCAATTCTTTCGACTAAGGTGGCTGACATCAAGGCAGCTATCTAACCAGCACACTCTATGGGCATTGCTTCTGATCGTGCTGGTAGCTGGCCTTCAGCTTTCCTGGAGTGCCTTTGACCACCGGGAGTTCATGGATGTCGTGAGGATTGTCCAGAGCATGCATCCCACATGCTGTAGCCTGGGCCCAGGACCAACTTCCCTTATTTTGGGTTGTATTGATTCCATCAGTCCAGTCCTTGCGGATAGTTTGGTGCTCCCCGGAAACTGGTGAGTTTCCTAAGCTCCCTGAAGGAGGCGGTGGTAACACCTATCCTGAAGAAAGCTTCCTTGGACCCAAACTGCCATGTGAACTACAGACCAATCTCTAACCTTCCTTTTCAGGTAGGTGGTTGAGAAGGTGGTAGCTGCTCAGTTGGAGAACCATTTAACCATCCAAGACATCTATGAACCTCTCCAGTCTGGTTTTCAAAAGAGGCTTAGTACTGAGACAGTGCTGTCTTGGGTGCTCAATGATCTCCTGATGGCGAGAGATTGGAAAAACATTCTATCTTGGTTCTTCTAGATCTCTCTTCAGTGTTTGACACTGTGGACCATAATGTTCTTCTCGATCATCTGAGGTTCATCTGTGGCTTGTCGGGTACAGTCCTCAGGTGGTTTACATCTAACCTCACTGGAAAAACTCAGACGGTGGTGTCCAGGCTTTATTCCTCTGACCCAATCCCTCTATCATGTGGGGTTCCTCAGGGATCGGTGTTGTCCCCCATGTTGTTGGCAGTGTACATGCTGCCCCTCGGAGACATTGTAAGGAGGTATGGGTTGAGGTTTCATTGCTATGCTGATGATACCCAGCTCTACATTATTTTGCACCTGACCAGGATGGAGCTCTCTCAGTCTTCAATAACTGTCTCTAAGCATCTTGTTCCATTCAGTGACCTTCTCACGTTGGTCCATGCCATTGTGTCCTCGCACTTGGATTATTGCAACTCCCTTTATCTAGGGCTTTCTGGAGTAGAAATCTGCTGTTTGCAGCTAGTGCAGAATGCGGCAGCACAGTTTTTGACAGGAAACTCTAGGTCCTGCCATATATCTCTGGTGCTGTGCAGTCTGCACTGGCCTGCTGGTACAATGGCGGATCACCTTTAAAGTCAGTCTTCTGACTTATAAAGCCCTACACAGACAGTGCTCTGACTACCTGAAAGAGTTTCTGGTTCCCTACCACCTTGGGTGATCTCTTCGCTCAGCTGGCGAGAGGTTGCTAGAGATTCCTAGAGTATGTTTAAAATCATCTGGGGCCCGGGCTTTTTATGCATGCGTCCCTTCTCTTGGAATTTTACCCCACCAGTTACGAGAGTGTATGACTATTGGAGGGATTTAAAAGAGGTCTAAAAACTTATCTTTGGTATCATGCTTTTGATGACTGATTACCTGTTTTATTTTAAATGTTTATTGTTCTATTTAAACTAAGTATGTTGATTTGTGATGTTTTAAAACTGTGAGGCACCTTGGTTTTGGAAAGGTGCAAAAGAAAGTTGTATTATTATTATTATTATTATTATTATTATTATTATTATTATTGAAGCTATTATAACAAAATAATTACTTCTTGACTAGATAAGAAATATCAAAGATATGGTAGCATTCATAGAAGTTATTTTAGCATCAGGCTATATACAGGCCCATGTACAAGCATGAACTACAACATTTTTAAGCACATTGTGTATCAAACCTGACCCATTGGAGCGAGAAGCTCACCATGTGGTAGGCGCCATCTTTATTTAACTGTCTGGTATACAGCATAAGGGGTTACAACAGTTGATATATAACTTGCATAAAGTGATATACTATACTATTCAAATTCAGGATCTAACTTTAGCCCCCTCAAATGGGCACCTCCAACCTCCCACCTCAAATCCCCATTCTTCCCTAAACCCCAACTCCTACTTACTGATCACAAGTGTTAAACACTGAGTCCCAAACATCAATTCTCATTTTCTGATACTAGTGCCTTTGAGACAAAATCCAACTGTATTTTTTCCAACAGTTTATTTCCTCATGGGGATCTTCAATGAAAAAATACTTCCTAGAATAAATGAGCCACAACCAGACCGGATACTGCATGGAGTTGGTTACTGCCAGGGATTTTAATTTATTATAGATGAATAAAGCTGAATTAGAAGTATTCACTAGCGCAGACACTTATAAGCCTGATCCACTTGTAAGTGCAAATGATGATTTATATAGCATAATCAAAACATTTTGAGCTTAATTTACCATGCAGATATATTAAATGAAATACTTAATGTTTGTGTTTCCTGTTGTTTTATTAGAAAAGAAGTGGTATATTACAAAGCATTTCAGGTGAAAGTTCTTTGTCATGAAACATTTAAATATTATACAACTATTGACTTGTCTTAAAAAAATAAAATAGATGAGTGAGACAGTCCTATGTTGCTGATGTAATTTCAGAAATCCAGACAGAGACAGCCTCCTCTTTGGTGATTAGTCTTGTTAAATTTTACAGGATCAAAAGTTTCTGAGGATTTGCTTTTACTGCTGTGGGTGGACCCTACTGCCATTTTAGCATGTCTTGCCTTAAAATGGCTGATCATGGCACTTTCCTTTGGACTTATGGAAGTATCCTTCTGAAAGTCTAATGGAGCTTGAAATACTCTGTGCTACGGAGTAACAGCTGCACTATTTTGGCTGTTACTTCTGCACTCTGGGGCAAGAACTGTGCATGCGTGACTCATGAGCATGCGTGGTTCTGCTGGCACCACCATCTTGTGAATGGCAGAATGCCAGTCACCTCAACTACGCATGCGTGAGTGCCGTGCATGCATAGTTGCATCACCACTATCATCTTTCAGATGGCACTCCTCCCTCACCCTACCACTGCTCCTGTCCTCCCCACTCCCTCTGTTCCCCATCCCCGTGCCAACATCGGGGTGCCCAATTTACCCTTGTCAGGCGTTATATACCCCCACTGATGTGGCACACTGGGAATCCACCCTAGAGTGTGCCTAAATGCATGTTTAATTCCCCAGCAGCATCAGTGCCCAATCAATAATATCATCAAGCTCGCAACTCATGTGGCACACTGGGAGTCCACCCCAGTGTGCCCAAATTATCTTTTTGTTTCCTGTAAATAAAGACTGTTACGATGTGTTTTTACCTATAAAAATAAAATGGTCCTCGTCATCACCCAGTCCCCTCCCATCCCCACCCTCCCACTGAGCACCCACCTCCTTATCCCCCTTACCATACTTACCTCTGAGGTCAATGCTCTCATCTTCTTGAATGGGACACATCTGCACTCTTCAAAGCAAACTGAAGAATCAAAGTTAAGCTGCTATAATGACAATCAATGGGGTTTTAACTTATGTTGATAAATCAGCTATTTTTAGGAATTTGGGCTCCAGATTTTCAACTTGGGGTTCTTTGGACCCCATATAATGAACACTTTCACTGTCATTTTGTTACTCTGCCCCAAAAGGTGATTTCATGGTCATTGCACGGAATCACCTTTTGGGATTGATTAATGAAATGACAGTGTCACTATTTATGAGGTGGGGTTCCAAAAAGCTCACGTTGCAAATTTGATGAAAACATTCCAAAAAAGTGACTGCATTATGAGTGTGGGTTGATATGCACACTTCTAACTTTGCCAATTTTTATTATTTTCACTCCAGATTTTCAATGTTTGCCATTTTTGCATCTCCTTATCAACAGTACAGCTTTTATTTTTCACATCCTGCTTAAAACATGTTTTTACACTTGTGGCACAGAATGGAGCGGTCACTCTGTGAAATCACCTTTTGGGACAAGTGAACAAAATGACAGTGGCTCTTTTCATGAGGTGAGGTCCTAAAAAGACCATGTTGAAAATTTGGTGCAGCA
Organism: Neoceratodus forsteri; assembly: GCA_016271365.2. Lineage (NCBI taxonomy): Eukaryota > Metazoa > Chordata > Ceratodontiformes > Ceratodontidae > Neoceratodus > Neoceratodus forsteri. The sequence continues at coordinate 566,222,286 of CM057458.1, forward strand.
ACTCCAAAAAATGTTCAAGTTACACCCGGGCGTTCAAATTTTTTATGCACATGTGCAGCTTTGGTCATTTTGCAGTGCATCACAGCCCTATCGGCTCTGGCTTGAGTTTGTTTCTTGTGGAGTTGGTTACCCCCAATGATTATAGTTTAGCCAAGAGGGAGTCAAAAGAGTTTCTTTGATCTCAAGTGGCAAAACATAGGTCCAAGTAAATCAACAGTTTATCTCCTTCAGATGTTTCCAATAGACCAATCTACTAAGCTGCCTTAAGCACTTTTTCCTTTTTGTGCATTGCACCCAGCACCTTGAGGAAGGTACTTGGTGTGTTAGCTGGTTTCACACTTTTTGGGGTGTTATTCTATATGCTCTGAATATCACAGGCACTGGGTTAAGTTTTAAGTAATGACCCAACCATTTGCTTTCAAATCACCTGAGCTCATCTCCCTCAGCAGACTGAGGTAGGCACAGGAGCCTGATGCTACTCACATGTGTATGATTCTACAAGGCCTCAAGTCTATATCAAAGAACCTTGTTTTCCTTAACTAGCCCCCCCTGTAGCTAATGTTCCCACTGTGCCGCACTTGCCACTTCATTTGCTTCTGTAACGGCAGAGACTAACTGTGTTTCACACACTAACAGCCTCCCATTAATGTCTGAGACCTTTTGATTGAGAGTGATCAATCTTTGCCAAACAGTCTGAACTTCCTTTAGGACACCATTACTAGTCGTCGCAGCCGCTTTCTTGCCAACACTGGCAGTACCATAGGAAGGGCAGGGTAGACTGTGCACCCACCCTGGGTAAGCCTCAGGGTACTTTTTCAACTGAAGCTCACTTTGTAATTAATTTGCTAAAGTGAGTGCTGTCTCTTTAAATATGTTTTTTGACTTTCTTGGTTGATGAAGTTCACCTGTACAGTAGTTACAAGTTACTTCCAGCAAGGGCACATGATCTGTGGACCATCAAGTCAGGGAGGGGCACATGGTATGCATCAGCTGCAGCCAGAAAAATCATGTAGTACAGACTCTGTACCACTCAGTCAGAACCCAGCCAGTTTGTGTGTGGGCAGGCAAAGGTAAGAGTAGATTGTGTGGCACTGAGAGGGCAGTTTAGTCAGAGAGGAGAGAATTGTTGAATTGTTGAATTAAAAGAGTGAGACAGACTAGATAGAGGAGATTGTAGCAGTAGACTACTGCAGTAGAGAAACAGGACAGGAGTAGTGCAGACCATAGATGTACTCTGTCTTTGTATAGTGAGAGATGTAAAGTTCTTTGAGAAACACACAGTGCATGTTTGATGAGAGACGGGAGATTTTTCATTGTGTATGTCTCACTGACTAAATTTTATTTTCCATCCAGGTGTCTGTGTCTTGTTCAATAAAAAAATGGGTGATGTTGAACTTCATCAAAATAGATTTGAATTGATGATGATCATGAATGAATGAAATTGAGATGGTGATCAGATGGTGTATGTTGTGGGGGGCATAAACAAAAATCCCAGTAGGATGTATTATCAATGATGGCTGCATTATTTTTCATTTCCTCTACAGTGAAGTTGCCTTTAAATAATTCATTGCTGCCTGCCAAGGGGTTGGTCTGACTCCTGGCATGCATGCGACACCAGACCCACCAATTACTATCTGCCTGATTTTAAGTTCTCCCTCACTCACTCTCACTCCCTCCCCTTGATGGGTTTGATTTAATTGAATCAGTCAGACCAGGGTGGACCATTGCTGTGGGCACTGCCACCTGCCTCCTCCCATTTTGTTGTTCGCGCCTTTTGGCCTGGCCTGACTGCCCAGCCTGCCATAGCATCCCAGTCACAGATTCAAAGTCACAAGGCACCCACTCCTGCTGCATTCCTAATCCTACTGGCCATTCCAAGAGCCTCCTCCCAACCCGTGTCACTTCAACTGACTGTTCGCCATGACTGGAAGATTGGGACAGTCTGGTGGGACTAGGAAAACAGCAGGGCGGATGCCTAGGCTGTGAGTCTGTGACTGAGGTTTTCAGTGGGGCAAGGCGGCTGGGCCAAGAGCTGCAACAACAAAAACAATCTGGGGGTGTCAGTTCAATCACTACTCCACTCCTGATCACTACTACTACCTACACTAGAAATAAACTGAAACAAAATAAAAGTACTGCTAGTGCTAGCCACATATGGTAAATATAAATGGTCAGCAAGTCAATCAATCAATCGACCTCTCCACGGACGGTGTACTTGGAAGTGTTATAAACTATTGTGTACTGTTCTATTTTCCATAGAACAGTGCACATTTACAGTTTATAACTTTTCCAAGTCACAAAAATGAATGTGCTTTAAAAAAAGATATACCTCTCCTTGCTTTCCTCATCTGTGGTTCCGTGCCCTGGAACATCCATTCTCATGCCTGTTTCATAGCTTGCCTCCAGGCATAATCACCCTAGGAGGGTCATGGAGTGCAGATCTTCTATGTGGAACAGTGTCAAAAGCTTTGCTGAAGTCAAGGTAAGCGACATCAACTGCTCCCCTTGGTCCACCACTCTAGTTGCCCAATCAAAAGAAATCCATGAGATTAGTTTGACAGGACCTTCCTTTAGTAAACCCATGCTGTCTTGGATCCTGTGCCCCTATGGATTCCAGGTGTTGCACTATCCTTTCCTTAAGGAGTGCCTCCATAATCTTGCCCACTACTGAGGTAAGACTGACGGTCTGTAGTTCCCCCTCCTCCCTGCTACCACTCTTGTGAGTGGGATCACATGAGCCCTTCTCCAGTCTTCTGGGACCTCTCCTGTGCTCAAGAGACTCACTAAACAATTCTGCTAAAGGCTCGCTAGTTCCTCCTTTAGCTCCTTAAGTACCCTGGGATGTATGCCATCAGGTTCCATTGCTTATCACCCTGAGCTTAGCAAGCTCTTGGGACCCTTTCTTTTGTGAAGGGAGTAGTGCTCACCTCCCTCCCGCTGTGTCCATGATGTTCTTTAAGCTGTAGGCCCTGCCCTACCTTCTCTTCAGTAAATACTGAGCAAAAGTATCTATTTAGGATAGATGCCTTTACAGGGTCCTCCTCCTCCATGCTCCCTTTTCTCCATTAAGCACAGCAATACCCCTCTGGACTTCTCCTTTCACTAATGTATCTATAGAAAGTCTTGTCACCTTCTTTACTGTCCGTGCTAGTGTTTCCTCAGTTTGGGACTTTGCCTGCCTTACTGCCTTACCTGCTTCCCTTAGGGCAGTTTGGTATGCCTCCCTATCTTCATCCCGCTGTGTTCCCTTATATTTTCTGAAGGCCAGCCTTTTGGCTCTGACCTTTTCTGATACTGTATTTGAGAACCAAAGTGGTTTCCTTCTTCTTTTAACTTCCTTTTCTGTCTAACACAATGGGATGTTGCTTCAAGTATTGTATCCTTAATGCTTGCCCACTTTGCCTGTACCTCTCACCTGTGTTTCTTTTTGCCAGGGCTAGCTTAACTCTGTTGGCCATCTTATCAAAGTCAGCTCCTCTAAAGTCCCATATTTTTTGCCTTGGAATGGGATGATTTAGATGTAATGTAGAATTAGACCATACCATGTGATGGTCACTGGCCCCAGTGACCTTCTACCAGAGATCTTGTGATCCTTCTTTGTTAGTCAGTACTAGATCTAGGATAGCCCTGTCTCTTGTGGGTTGCTGTACCAGTTGTTTGAGGCCCTCCCCTGCAGGGAATCCACTATGTGTCTAGTTCTGGCAGATGTTCCTGCTGGTATTGACCAATCTGTATCTGGCATGTTGAAGTCTCCCATTATCAGAACCTCCCCTTTAGCTGTCATGCTTTGTATATCTTCTAACAGTAATGTGTCTATGTCCTCCCTCTGGTCTGGGGGCCTGTAGACAACCCCAGTTCTTATGGCTGTCCCATTTCCTGTTTCCAGGGTGACCCACAGTTCTTCTGGCTCATTATGTGTATTCTGAATTTCTGTAGCTTTGATATTTTCATTAACATACAGGGCCACTCCTCCCCCCTTTTGCACCTCGGTCTCTTCTGAACAATACACAGCCAGGTACTAAAGTCTCCCAAGTGTGGTTACTGGTAAACCACGTCTCACTAGTGCTACTATGTCCAGTTTAGCCTCTGACATTATTGCCTGCAGGTCTGGGATCTTATTTCCCAGGCTGTGAGCATTGTGTACATGATTTTCCATTGGCCAGATTTTGGTGTGTTAGTTGTTGGGTGAAGTTTGCATTACCCTGTGCATCGTATGGGGAGACAAACCTTTTTTCTTACCTGGTGATGCAAATGAACGGCAAACACGCTGAATTCCTGTTTGACCACTAGCTGAGGGGGGAGGGGTGTTCTTTCCATTCGGCGTATGGGGTGCTGCACCCCTCTCCCATTGCTAGTTTAAATATTCTGCAAAGAGCGTCAAACTTCTGCCCCAATGCTGCTGACTCCTCACTTAGTCAGATGCAGTCCATCAAATTTAAAGAACTTCGGCTCCCAGAACTGTTGCCAGTTCCTACAAATCTGTGTCCTTTTCTGGCACCAGTCCTTGAGCCACGTGTTTAGCTCCCTATCTCCCCTTTCTCGACCTTCCGTCCATCTGCTCCTTCTCCCAGACTGGCAGGATCTCAGAGAAGGAGATGCCGGACGAAATAGATGATAGTTTGTCACCCAGCCTAGTCAGGTGTTCCTTGGTCTCCACAACTGACCGGCTGGCGAATCATAGTCCCTATGTGTACTAGGACATCAATGTTTTCTCCTGCTTTGTGAACAATTTTAGCAATGCGGTCAGTGTATCTCCATGCTGATGTACCTGGAGACATCTGACCATCACCCCTGGCTGAGATGGTATCAACTCCCGAATCATGGAGTCTCCTATGATCAAAGTTTTTAGTTCCTTTGTGCTTGATTTAGTTTTGGTTCCTGATTTGGGTGAGTATTGTTGTGCCAGCTCCTGTGCTGCAGTGTCCTGCTCTGCAGTGTCTTCTGCCTCTTTATTTGATTTCAGAGATAGAGGCAGATACCTGTTTGTAGTGTTTATATGGTTTTGGAGGTAATGTGTTGGAGAGCAGAGAGGTGATGGGGCACCTGATTTGCTCCTCCTAACCACCTGCCAACCTCCTGACCAACTACCCTCTGCAGTCGAGGTTTTCTGTTGGATGCTGGGGAAATGGCGGGTGGTTCTTATAATGTATTTCCTTCAATATGAAATTTGAGGCGTGCAATCTCTGCCCATGCTGCCCGGAGCTGAGACCTAAGATCTCCAAAGGCCCAGCATGTAGGACAGTGTCCTAAATCCTGTAAGACTGTCCTTCTGAAAATTGTTCCACAGTACCTGCAGTTAATGAAATCCATTACAAATAAGTTGCTGGGTTTGTAACCTAGTCAGAGTAATTAGAAGGAAAAAAAAATGCAAAATAATGGTTTAATTGTGCTTTGTTTAACTTGTTATAACAAGTTAAATTACTAGTGCCTTGTAAATGAGATCACCTTGGAGGCCCCACTGATCCGCCCTTCCTGCTCTGTCACAGGAAATGTCACAACTGTGGTACCCTATAAAAGGAGTGTAGCGTGGGGTGGTTGGGGATGGGGTGGGTGGCTGGGCCTTTCCTGCCTAAAAAGAAGAACCACGGACGAAAGAACAAGGAGGTAAGAGCAGAAACAATCAGTCAACAACAAATGCAGTAACCCTGAAAGCTTATCCTAATGTTAGATAAAACTGTAAAACCTGCTAAAGCACCACATGAATAATTTCAGAGAAGATATACCCTGTAAGAAACACTTTGCTCCAGAGAAAAATAAAGCAGTAACAGAAGATATACCTTGCAAAAGTCAATTTGAATCAGAAGATTACAGCAGTAATCTGTTAGCACACACCTGTAGGTACACCTTGTAATAATGCAGAAGAAGGTATACCAGCAACAACAATTTGAATCAGAGAAAAAAAAAAGCAATGAAATATTAACAACAAACAGTAGCAATCCCTGTGAGTAAAAAAAAAAACACCACCACACAGTAAATCTGCTTAAGCCAAACTAAGTCTTAATCCTTCTCCCTTGCTCTGGTAAGTTTCTCTACTCGCCTTTCAAGCAGTCTTAGAAGGAAAGAGCTCAGGTGAAGCTAGGTGCCTTGGCCAGCAAACCAAGTCTTCTACCTCCAAGATATCAACTAACCTGACTTTTAACCCTTCTTCTGTTGGAAATTACTGACAGTTTGCCAGCTCCACCCCACATACACACCTAATCCTTTGGAAGAGCTGTGGGAGGAAAAGCAATTAGCTCCTTCAATGTGAGAAGGAGACTGAAACACCTCTGAGACAACAAACCTTTTCAACAAACAAGAAAAAAATAAACACAGTGTCAAACAGTAATTTTGCTAGCCCAATGATAAAAAAGTCACAAAATGTAAGCTCCACCTGTAATACAGTAATTTCAGAGAAGATATACCCTGTAAGAAACACTTTGCTCCAGAGAAAAATAAAGCAGTAACAGAAGATATACTTTGCAAAAGTCAATTTGAATCAGAAGATTACAGCAGTAATCTGTTAGACACACCTGTAGGCACACACCTTGTAATAATGCAGAAGAAGGTATACCAGCAACAACAATTTGAATCAGAGAAAAAATAAAGCAATGAAATGTTAACAACAAACAGTAGCAATCCCTGTGAGTAAAAAATAAAAACACCACCACACAGTAAATCTGCTTAGCCAAACTAAGTCTTAATCCTTCTCCCTTGCTCTGGTAAGTTTCTCTACTCTGCCTTTCAAGCAGTCTTAGAAGGAAAGAGCTCAGGTGAAGCTAGGTGCCTTGGCCAGCAAACCAAGTCTTCTACTAAAATAAATAAATAAAAAATTTCAAGCGGTGTAAGGCTGGAGCTCCTGTAAAGTGAGAGTGTCTCTTCTACTCACCAAATACTCATTCAGTGTTCTGTCACATTTGCTTCCTGTTTAGAAATGTGAATACTAAGGATAAGCACACATGCTTTCACAAAAGATGGATTCTTATACTGGAAGGACAGGAAACAGCTCCTAGAAGACCACTATCAGTCCATCACTCACCTCAATGTTACCAGCTAATTATGCCACAAAACAGCCCACTAACTTATTACTCAATGCACAAGCTAGAAAGGAAGAAATTCATCCCAGGAATGATGTGATTAAAAATCGAGAACTGATGCAATGCCTGATTGACACTGTCCTATTTCTAGCAAAGCAAGGTTTGCCTTTTCGTGGTCATGTGGAAAATCTCAGAGAACATGGGGATGTTACTTTGAATTATGGCAATTTTCTGGAGCTGGTTGCCTTGCTTTCCAAATATGACAGGGTACTTGGGGATCACATGGAGAAAGTTACTAAAGAAAAAAACTCAAAACATCCAGAGAATTCACACAGATGGCGAGGTTCGACAATTACTTTTCTGAGTCTGGAATCCCAAAACAAGCTGATTTTGAATATCGCTGATGAAATACTCCAAGCTGTAGTCACTGACATTCAAGATTCATGATATTTCAGTATCTCAGTGGACTGCACCACTGATATTATCCATCAGGACCAAGCATAGATTGTAATAAGGTATATCAGATCTGATCTATGTGTCGTAGAGTGCCTTCTTGTAGTGGTACATGTGGAAGACTCATCAGCTGTAGTCCTGTTTAAAATTCTAAAGGATACCCTGGCATCTGAGGGAGTTGACCTGCAACAGGCTATTGGTCAGTCTTACAACAGTCATGTCAATTCAGTATGCTAGAGTCAGAGCATTACTTGAAAAGGAAAATCTAAGCTGCATCTACATTTGGACATTTGACCATACACTGAATTTAGTTATAATGCAGGCTTGTGGTGCCTCTTTGCCAGCTAAGCAACTATTTGGCCTTTTGGAACAAATCTACAACTTCTTCACTGCATCTCACAAAAGCGATGTTCTTGTGGAGGTGTAAGCCCACTCTGGCATATCACCAGTACACCAACCACAACATGTGTCAACAACTAATTGGTGGTCTCACCAAAAAGCTCTTACTAATGTGTTCTTTGCATGTGAAGAAAAACTTTTTGAGTGCTTTACGGATGCCCTGGAGGAATGCCAGGATGCAATGCACAGCCACAAAACTGTTTGTGAAGCAGAGGGACTTTGAAAAACCCTTGCTTCATTAGAGACTGTCATTACTGCTCATTTGATCAGGAAGATTTTTGACATCACAGATCCTGCATCTAAATATCTTCAGTCAGAAAACAACAATCTTCTTCAAGCACTGAACGTTGTGGAGACTTGCCAGTCTCAGCTGATGGAACTAGGAAATAAGGCAGGTGTATATGAAGAACTTTATCAATCAAGCATTACCTTCTATGAACAGCATGACCTTGAGGATGTGCAGTTTCCTGAAGTTAGAGTCCACAGGAAGAAAATAATGGATGATGAAATGACTCATGATGAAACTATTACCAGTGCAAAGGAATGGTATAGAGTCAACACCTTCTTGTTTACCCTTTATGTGTCTGTAAATTGCATGAATGAACAATTTTCATCGCACCCACAAATCTTGTCTGAATTTGCTTTGCTGAAACCATCTCAGAACAGGATGAGAACTTCCTAAGGATGCTTTAACATTATTGCTGTCAGATATGGTTTCAGTAAAGAAGAACTCCAAAAGAGTATGTGAATTTTGTCAGCACTTACCCAAAGCTATCAAAGTGTGCATTCAGGGGTGCCAAGATACATTGAGACCATGATTGTCCAGTGTTAACTCGTCCTTCCTACCTGTCAGTTCTGCAACTCCTTGGCAGTTCTGGACTACATTTGGCTTTCCCAAACATGTATGAAATATACAAAATTCTAGTGACTTTACCAGTTGGTTCAACCAGATGAGAACGCTGCTTCTCTAAAATGAAGATAATCAAGACCCGCTTGCATTCCACTATGTCGTCTGAATGCCTAGTGTCATATTTAATGATTAGTACAGAAAGATCTGTATTCGCACATGTTGATCCTAGCTGTGTCATCCCATGATTTGCATCTTCTCCTCTTCTGCAGAAGATATTGATTCCATAAACACCCACCAATAATGTTCTCAGTTGGGCGCATATCACTTTCCTACTTTTGTAGTACACCAGTAGCTAGTTTCACTTTGAGTAATAGTTGCGTCTTTCATTAATATTCTGTGATTATTTTGGGGAATATTTCTTTTTACCTGGAGTCATGGGGTTAGGGAAAATGTAATGAGTGGGCTTTGCCTTTAATAAAAGCCTAAAGACTCACCACGGCGCATGTAAATCCCCAGAGCTTCTGCACCTCCCCCCCGAGACCACCAGATCTGTATATAAAAATCTTGCACAGCATATTACAATAATGACTATGGGGTAGGTGGATGATGGCATTGCTGATCAGCCAGTTGACCACTACGGTTGCAGCTGCTGACTTTATGACCACCTATAGTCTTCCAGTCTCACACCCATGACTCCAGATGGAAAAATATTTTTTTCTCCTGGAGTCAGGAGTAGGTAAACTGTAAATAAAGTGCGTTTTAACTTTAATAATAGCCCCCAAAACTCAACACAGAGCATCTAAATCCCCAGACCCCCAGCCTTTATATTAAAAATCCTTTACAGTACAATTCAATGATGACTATGGGGTAAGTGGTTGATGGCATTTTTTGGTCAGCCAGTTGATCACTATGGTTGCAGCTACAGTCTTTCGAATCAACAGTAGTCTCCCACACCCGTGACTTTGGTAAAAAAAAAAATCCTGGAGAGAGAGGTAGGTAAACTGTAAAAAAAGAGTATTTTATCTTCAATAATAGCCCCAAAACTCACCACAGATCATCTAAAGATCCAAAGCTTCTGGGGGCCTGGCAGACCCCAGACCCTCGGCTTTCTTGTTGGGAATTTTGGAATGTCTGCCCAACCTACTTTTCAGTCCCACTACAGCCCTGCCCATACACCCTGTCAAATTCATTGACCTATACCACAATGCATGCTATCACATCTCACAACTCCATACCACCCATGCATGCTGACATACCAACTGACCACATAATACCATGCCTGCTATCACAACTTATGAATCTTTATCCCATGCATGCTGTCACACCCACCAATCCTATGCTTGCTGCCACACCCACTAACCACATGCACATACTCAGCTGCAAATAAACAGCATGCATGAGCAGTGAGATCAGAGCATAATTTTTAAAAGCTATTATTGTAATGTACCCTGCTACATGGCAGATTACACAGAGCTAGAAAGAAGACTAGAATGACAATGCCCCTCAGTTATTCCAGGTGCAAGTATATTGAGTGTGGTGCTATGATGTGGATGGCAATAAGAACCAGAAGAGTTACATAGCTGTAGCATCACATGTGTTGTAAGCTCCTACATGGACTGGTTGAATTGCAATCCTGCTTTTTTTTCCCTCTTGTTGTGTAGTCCTGCAGGTGGCACAAGCTAATGTGTGGGTTGTGAATCCTAGATAAAGTCCACGAGACACCTGCTTGCTTACCTCCCTCCCTCCCTCAGGTCCACATATGGAGCTCCCTGTTTGAAAAGTGAAAGCATTTGTGTATAGACACCAGGATAATATTAAATATAATAATTATACTAATTGTGTGCATTCCTTGCCCAACTGTTGCAATAAAGTCACTTGCATTTCCTACTGTATTTTCCTCACAGTCAGAGATACAGCAGCAGCCTATATTTCACTCACAATACCTCCACTGTCTTGCTGCACTTGCCCCCTCAGCCTCTCCCAATGCATCTGGCATACTTCAGGCAGAGTCTGTTCTCCATGATGTTACTTAATCTGCCCCCTCATGCCAGCAATAGCTCTACTCTTCCCTATCCTGCTCCCAAAGGCCAACCTCTTTCCTGCTGGACAAAAATCTGTGTTGTTGCTCTGGACCCAGGTGCCAACCCTGGGTTGGCCCATAGCCTGCAAACCATCTCAGAGGCAGCATTCAAGCATAAAAAGGGGGTCCCTATCAGCATGTTACCCTACTCAGATCACCTCAGTGCACCTGGAGCAACACACAGCACCTCTTCCAGTAGGTGTCTCAGCCTCCTAGCATTATACCATCCTGTTCTTCACAAGGATCATAGAGAAAGCTTGCTTACTACCCAGTCAATGTTTTTCCTCAAAGGGCTACCTCTGCACCATGATGAAAAATCAGCTTCTGTTGGCCTTTATCACTGAGAAATGCCAGACCTTCTGAACCTTGGAAAGTGAGCTAAACCTGGGAGGGAGGCGAAGGCTTAACATCCTTAATAACTTAATCAGGGCTGTCCCCATACATTTTTGTTGGCACTGTAAAGAAAAACCCCTTAAATTAACAGATCTGTTTTAGTTTAAAACAATTCTTCCTGCATGGATAGGAAATGCCATGTCAGAACCTGAACAGACCTGTAATCTGCTGGTAGCATTCCTGCTGGTTCTGGCATTTTGATTCTGGATGTTCCACTGCAAATGCATTAACATGATATGTGGGTCATGGGCATAGGCAATGCAAAGGGTACAGGAGACAGGCAAGGTGTAGTTTAAACTGCATCATTACAGCATGCCTAACTAGCAGAGATATGAGATCTCTTACCTAGGTCCTGGGGAGCCTGGGATGGGTGTCTTGGACTGATGTCCAATCATACCTGTAAAAAAAGAATATATATGGGATCACAAAAGATCCACGGTGCTTCAAGAACAAAATGGGACCAACAGGGAATGTCAAACATAAACAATGCTGACCAGCGTCAATGTCCTCTGAGACCTGTAGAAATAAAGGGAAAAAAGAATTCTTATTATGAAAAAAGAAAAACAAGAGTATAGACAGAGTTCTAGAGAAGTACAAGAGTTACAGGGAGAACATAGATATTCCATACTCAAGCCCAGTGATCCCTAGTTGAAATCCCAACATGGTCACTGGCTCTGGATATGACATTGGGAATGATACATGACCTTCCAGCTTTAAAACTGGGTGTCATTGTGAACTGGTCAGGGGACTAGCCTTAAAGTGTAGGCCTTCATTTTGATTCAATAATTTTAACATAATATGCCTTAATTCTGCTGTCCATGGATACTGCCTGACCTACAGGGCATGTATCAATACTTGGGCCTTCAAGGGTGAGTGGATGAAAATAACTGATACCACAGATGCCCCTGCCTCCATCCCAGGGTCCACGAGCAAGGGCACAGCAATGGTCAACAACAGGCACAGTTCCAGTGAAGTCAGAAGTGCACATGGCACCAAATATTGATAGCAGTTCAAATGGCTCAGTGTAGAATCAGCAGTGCTTGTGGCACAGCAAGTGGTGGCATTGTACATAGAACAGCAAGCTGGTGACTGTGCAAGTGGCACTGTGTGGTCATGACAGTGTACATAACACAGAGTTGGCAGTGCATGTGGCAATGCAGTTATGACAATACATGAGTCACTGTGTGGTGCTGGAAAAGCAAGCAGCACAGCATGGAGTCAGCAGGGCATATGGCACCACACACAGATGGTGGTGCATGTGACATAGTGCAGTGGCGGTAGTATAACAGTGAGGCGGTGGCAATGCATGTGTGCCTGCAGTGCCTATGATGCAGAATTGGCAGTGCATGTGGAAATGCACTGCGATGGCAGTGCACATGTCACAGTGCAGTGGCAGAAGTGTGTGTGTGTGGAACAGTGAGATGGTAGCAGCGCACGTGACACTGTGATGAGGGGAGTGCATATGGCACAGTGTGGAGCCAGCAGTACTAACCTTACCAGTTGAGAGCTATAGAGGGAAAATAGTTACACTAATGGATGAACTACTGACTGACAGTTGTGTTCATCCCAAAAAGTCAATGTTTTCCATTATTTGTATATCCTAACAATTCTGGTTATACTGTATATCCTAACAATTTCAGTCTGACCACCACCTTCACCATCCAATGCTTGGATCAGCCTCCCCCCCAACCAACCTCCTCTGCTAGATCACCCTTCCAGGTACCAGGCTCTCCTCCATGCAGCTGGACAACTCTTCTAGCCCTAGCTTCTCCCATGATGAGCAACCTCAGTGGAACTAGAGCACCACACAGGCTCCAGACTAGCCTCTTCCCCAGCAGACCATCCTCCCTGCATCTGGACCAGCCTCCAACTATATGCCATATAGCCTCCATCCAGCTGGAGCACCCCCAAGCCTCCACTCTAGCAGACCACATCTCTGCAGCTTCCCCCCAGCCCCTGGGCCAGCAATCAACCAGCCAACCACTCTCCCTACAGCTGGATCTACCACAAGACCAGTACCAGCCTCACTGTCTGACCACCCACCCTGTGGCTGGACCTCATTTCCATGCCTAAACAACCCCTCCAACCAGCTAGCCTCCTTGCTGCTGGCTCACTCTTTCATGCCCTGGACCAGCCTCCCCAAGTAGACAAACCTCCCTGCAGCTGGACCCCCTGTGTTCATTCCTACCCATAGACCTGCCCCTCCTTCCCAAGTTAAGCACCATCCCTGGAGTTGGACACCAAGATAACCACCCTTCCCTGGAGCAGGACCCACCCCCCCTCCAGAGCAGAACCTCCCTGGACCAGTGCCCACCCTGCAACTAGACCCCCCCCAGATCACCCTTCTGCAATCATAGATCCCATACTTCTCAACAGATAAAATGCAAGACACTACCATGCAAAGTATATATTCATGGGCTCCCTTAAAATAAACAGCAAAATGGATTCAAAGAATCAATTAAAGGGCACGCTTTTCAGAAATAGGAAAATTACTCAAGAAATTCTTCCCCAAGTATATAAAAGATAGAGTTTCATAATCAACAGTCTTCGGCAAAAGAAAAAAAAAGTAAACTGATCCCAGCATTTCTATTTAATTTAATGTAATGGATTTACATATGCTAAAATCTTAACTAAATACAAAATCAAATGCAAAAGCACAGCTTTCCCAGTCCATCCTACCTCAAATCAGTTTATGAACAAACAAGATCCAAGGAAATATAATTCCTCCAGAATATATAAGGAGATATTTTCAAAAACAAAAGTCAGCAGTTTTAGGAACATAAAACAAGCACAAGTATCCCATCATTACTATTTAAAATAATGGATTAACACATACAAATGTATTAATCAAATAAAATATTAAATGCAAAAAGCAGCTCCCCCCACACACATATTCAAACACTCAAATATCTGCAGTAAATACATTTTCCTTTATCAATCTGCAGGTTACTCCAGATTGCAGATAAAACAAATATAGTCTTTTCTCTGTCAATATAGATAGATAGGCTACTGAATGGATATGCACATAGAAATGCATTCTGAATATCTTCCTGCTGCTCTGTAACTCCTCTGCCCCTTCCCCCAAGAAATTACAACTTTAAAAGTAACTAAATCAGTAAAAATACCACACATAAAATGTAATATAGAGGCACAATGCACACTAGACACTTTAAGGAGTGGTCTGATTGAAAATAAATTGTGTATTTTAAAGGCTTTTCAAAGGCTTTGCCACATGAGTTCAGAGCGGAGAACATTTCTTCACAACAACATATTCATAATTAAAACTGCACAGCATTTTACTTAAAACCCAAGTAATAATCCCCTTACTGTATTTAACATTTCAGGGAGTTAAAATGATGCACTTTTTGATTTAAATATGAGCACTTACCTCATACATGTAAATCTAAACTGCAGGCAACACCAGCTTGATTTTCAAATAGAGGCTAAGTCACTCTGGGCAGGAACAGGAAATGGTTCTGGAAAATATAGTTCACTGACCGAGTAGACTTCTGGAAAATGTAGTTCAGTAGACTTTTAAAGGAACACGGTCAACCTTGTTTGTATCATATTATTTCTAGATAAAACCCCAGATTTTATGATTTGTTACCTTCTCTAAAATTCATTGATGCTGCTGTTTTTTTTAGCTGCCTCCTTGCTTAGTACAACTGAAATGCATGGTAATGTACCTATCTTTGATTGGCTAATTCAAATCCGTGAACTACTTGGCTGACTAATCATCACTTATGATTCAGTAGCATTAAAAAAAAAATTGTACTTTGAAGAGCATTGCAATTCTATTTCTAAACCTTATTTAGTAATCATTTACTCTTTAACAAGTAGCCTGCTGAATACTTCTTAGAATTTATTATTCTTAGAGATTGTATTTTTTTAATTATGATTAAGCAAGCAATAATACCAAACAGGGTGGGTAGTATTGGGCAATACTGGAGTGCCCATGGGCATAATGATGCCCGATGCTGCAGGCAGAGGGCCTTATAGCCCCTGGAAGGTCCAGTATTGCCCATACCACCCACCCTGGATAGTACTGTTGTGCTTAGAAAATGGGCATCAGCTTATTTTTTCTATAATGATTTCATTAAGAAAATGAAGTCAAAATATTAATAAAAATGATGAGAAATAGCAGCTTCTATAAAACAGTCCCTTGAGTGGTTGAATTTCCACTAGAGGGAGCTGGTGCATATAAGACCCCTTTTTATTAGTTACTGTGTCTGTGTTTGTTTTCATAACTTTACAGTTTCCCTTCTCGTAAGTTTTGTGATAGGATAATTTCTACAGTTTTCCCCCATTGCAAAAATGTGTTTTGTTGTATACTGTGTCAGCAGGAAGGGATTGACTGAGCTGTGGAGTGTAAATGGTAATGTCTGAGTAGGGCAAGGAAGAGGGAAATTGGATGATGAATGCTTCAGTGCAGGGGTTTCAGTGCATCAGAGGTTGAGCAAGCTGGGAGAAAAAAAAGGTAGATTGCTATGTGGGCTTTTGAGCAGGGGCACTCAGCAGGGTATAGTTTAAAATGTGACAGCTTGAGAGCGAATTGGGCAGAGTAGCGGTGGCAGTATTCTTGTAAGGTGGACTCCCCAGAGAAGGAAAGGTGCTACCGGCTTGCAGGATTCACTAGGTTTGCCGGCTTTCAGGAGAGTGGGGCTGCTTGCTGAGGGTGGAAACTTTATTTTATATAAAATATATGTTTAGTTTTGTTGTAGCTCATGCTTTTGCAACAGGGTGGGAGGAGGAGACTGCCCAATAATAGTTGTTGGGGAATGACGTTTAGCAGCGTGCAGTGCAGGTTTAAAAAAATACACTGGTGACCACGGTAACATGAAGCCGATCAGAGTGACGGCTTGCTTTTCATTTTAAAATATGTATTTTCTTTTATTTGCTGCAATTGAATAATGTGAGCCCTGCAGTCAGAGATGGTGAGTGCATTCTTGTGGCAGCTGACACTGAAGTAGGCACTATTGGGGGGGGTGGTAGGCAGGATTTCTCACCGAGAGAGAGAGAGAGAAAAATGGTGGCAATTTCAAATCTTGTGGGCTGGTTTTGGCCAAATATCTAGCATTCTGGGCACACTGATACTAGAATGGGTGAAGGGGTACTTGGGTTTGTACTTTTTATTTCCTGGTCATCCATGGAAAGTTAATGTACCCCCACAGGGATGACAGCCAATCAGAGACCAGGAAATAAAAAGCCTCATTTCAAAAGGTAATTAAAAATGAAAAAAATTAGTCTTTAAAGACAAACTAATGACTGCTTTATTAATAAATTTAGCATTCAACTTGGTGAGGGATTCCGAACATATACACCATTCAGACACATTGGTTCCAATATTCAAAGAGGCGCAAAGCACAGTGCTAACATTTGCGCTATGTCTTTTGCTCACCCAGGTGCCCAGAGATTGTATATTCTGTGAAATAGTGCACTAGTGCTATTCCACTGAATCTAGGGCCATTCTGACTCAGCACTAAGCCACTTAGTGCTGGGTAGACATGGTTCCCAAAATAGGGAGCCATAATGGCTTGCTCCTGTGCTAAATTTCCAATATTCAAACAGACCCATGCAAAAGAGGGAATTGGGCATGCAAGATGTTAAGGGGCCATTTACATGCCCATTATGGGCTCATTTGTATGGCGAGCAAAGCTGGATTGCACGGAACCACCCTCTAATTGCCCAATCCTAGAGAGCTATCTCTGCTGCTAGTGCCCCCTCCACTGATTGCCGACCTGATGTTAAAAGGAAATCTTTCCCTGGCACTAGTGATTCTCTCCCCACTGATTGTCTGCCCAATTTTAAACATAAATCTTTCCCTGGTGTCCAGTGATCTCTCACCCCACCTGCACCCATGACCTATGCTGAAATAATTATTTCCTGATGTCCCTTGTGTCCAGTGGTTCCTCCTCCTGCCTGCACCCATGCCCGCTGTTGGAATAATTATTCCATGGTGTCCAGTTGTTCCTCCCCCAACTCACACCAATGCCCTATGTGTAAATTATTATGTGTACAGTGGTCTCTCCCCCTCACCTGATCACCTGCCTAATGGACAAAGCATCCCTGGTGTCTACCTGATTACCTGCCCAATGGACTAATTGTCCTTGCTGTCTAGTGGCCCCTTCCCCCATCCATTAAACCACCAGATGGAAAGACAAAGTGTCTCTGGTGTCCAGTGGTCCTTCCCCACCACCAGATCACCCATCAGATGGACAAAGTGTCCTTGGTGTCCAGCGGTCCTTTCCCCACCCAATGTCTGTCAGATGTACATTTTTAATATTCCCTGGTGTCCAGTGGTCCCTTCTCCCACCCAATCACACACCTGACAAAGTGTCCTTAGTGTCCAGTGATCCCTTCCCCCTACCTGATGCCCTAATAGAGTAAGACAAAACTATTGTCCCTTGTCTAGTGGTCCCTCTCCCCATCAGATCCCCATCCTGGGTTTACCAACCCTCTCCCTGCAATCGTCATTCTGCCACTGACTTGTGGTATAGCAGGTAGAAAGTATCGTTCCCTCACTACACTGCCCTGGCCCAATTCACATTTACTAGTCCCCCACCTCCCAGCCTGTCCCTCATTGGTGCTAGTGGACACCCTTTCCACCCATAACATCAACAACCCATACCCCATGGTCTCCCATATCTGCTTATCAGTGCCATTTTGAATTGACCGCAAGTAACACAGCCCTCCAGACACCATCTTGGCTGCCTACCATCTGACTGAATTTTGAAGTGCGCTGCTTATTTGTAGGGTGGTCCCTATAAAAAAGCAGCACACTCCCAGCTTCAGTCAGATAGTGGGTGACCAAACTGGTGGATAGAGGGTTGTACTGTTTGCTGTTAATTCACCATGGCACTGATAGACAGATTCAGGAGACCATGGGGGTATTTGTTGCCCCTGCCACTTGCACCAAGCACCAATGAGGGGCAGACTGAGTGGGGAAGAAGACCAATGAATGTGAACTAGACCATGATTATGTTAAGAGGACAATGATACTTGGCATGTAGCATCCCGTGAGTCAGTGGTGGGATGATGATCACAGTGGGGGGTTGTCAAACCTAGGATGCGGATTGGACAGGGTAGAGGGACCACTATAAAAGGGACAACAGTTTTGTCTTACTTGGGCAGGGCATCAGGTGGGGGGAAGAACCACTGGACACCAAGGACACTTTATTTGTACATCAGGCAGATGATCAGGTGGGGTCAGGGAACTTTGGACACCACAAAACAGGAATACAACCACTGCGCTTCAGTGTGGATGTAAGGAGGGACAACTGGACAACAGGAATACTGTTGTTTTTGAACAGGATCTGTGAGGGGGACTGCCACACTTCCCCCATCAACCGCTAGGGTTGCATGGGAGTAAGTTGTGATCCAAGTCAGCGGTATTTGTGCCATGAAAGGGGACCATGCAAAACATCCATGCATGGTGTAAATACTTTGAATATTGAACTGTGCAAATATTCAGGTCACCACCCCTTCATTTGCATTGCACTCCCCCCTTCAAAGTTTGGGAATCCAGTGAAGAGGGCAATTGAGATTGAGCGACCGCAAAAACAGTGACTCAGTCTCAGTGCCTGTATTTTGGGCTACACTGAGAGGGTAACGAAGGGCAAAAGGCAAGATGACAAGAACCATGACTAGGCCCACATGTTGGGAGACAGAAAGAGTGGGAAGGTATGTGGGAGACTGTGCAGCACAAGGTTGCTGAGCTAGCCAAGTGGAATGATGGGGAGGGTGGCCAGCTATGGTAGGGAGGGCACAGGGTTCGGGTCTAGGGTGGCAGAGAAACTTTTTGTATTGCACTATGTTTTTTTTTTACAAGTTTCACCCCCACTCCTGACATGCACCCCCAGGAGTTGAGAGAATTTTAGTTGGGAGGTGAGTGTAGCTCCTCATACTTAGCGATCCATGATGCTGCGTTGTGTTCATCAAGTGAGTGTACATCACCATTTTTTTCCCAGCGATGTATACTCACCGTTATCACATAGAACCCAAAGTCTGTCCTTGTGCAAACCCTGTTTGCCCATGCTAACCAAGCTTTTCAATATAGGACGTCAATACAAAATCCATTTTTGAATAGCAAATTAGGAATTGCGCCTGGGCAAACTTAATATCTTGGCAATAGAGTTTTCCATTTTTATTGCTCTCAGACCATCTAGCACCCTTTCTTTTGGGTAGGAGCATCATTGGTCCCCTCTCTCTTTCTCTCCTGTCAGATTGATTACACAGTCCAGCAATGGGGGCTCCTTTTCCGATGTCAAAACTGAACAAAAACATTGACTCTGCATATTGGCCTCATCTTTATCCCCTCCCTCCATCTCTCCCCTCTCCCCTACCTCAGCCTAATTTATCTCTTTAGTTTTATTCTACCCCATGTATAATGGAAGAATGCCTTATCCCCTTTCTTCTGCCTCTCAGCTAATCTCAGTCAAATCATGGATTTTGTAATTTGTTTTTATCACCCAACTATTTGTTGATATCCATAGTAAATGAAAAAACAGCAATAGCAGAAAAAAACTAAGCAACTAAACAAAAGAAAAGTAAAGTAAAGGTTCAGAATAATTAACTGCTTCAAGCTGGGTCATTTGAATGGTATTTGAAGGGATACTGGGAGCAACCTTAACAATGAAAGAACAAAATTGAAAATGAATGGTTCAGAATAAAACAACATGGAACATAAATGGCTCAGAATAAACCACTCAACACGATGGATCACTTGAAGGGTATTTGAAGGGATACTGGGAGCAAAAAATGAAGGGTAGTTAAACAATCATTTGTCAATGCCGAATGTTGCTTGCTTGTATGTGCTGTTTAGGTATTTGGAAGTGATAGTTCCATGCCTTCCTCCCAAGTCATCCACTGTGTCTTTCCGCTCAGTATTCACAGAAGAGTGGGAGGGGCAAGGGCCACAGCAGTACAGCAGTTGCCAAGGGGGTGAAGAGGTGGACAATAGTCCATTCAAAGGCAAAAGAGTCCTGCAGGAGCTCACTAAATTGAAGGTGGACAAAGCGATGGAACCAGATGGCATATGCCCAATGACATTAAGAGAACTGCGAAGGGAGATAGCAGTACCTCTGGCAGCCATGTTCACTGAGTCATTCAACATGAGTGAATTGGAGGAGGGCACATGTGGTCCCTCTACACAAATGCAGCAGCAGGGAGGAGACAGGGAACAATAGGATGTTCAGCCTCACCTCAGTAGTGAGGAAGATCATGGAGGCATTGCTTAAAGAAAGGATACTGGGGCATCTAGAAGCCATCTGAACCCAGGACCATAGACAACATGGATTCACAGGGGGGACATCATGTCAGACAAATCTGCTTGATTTCTTTGACTGGGTGACAAAGGAAGTGAATCAGGGTGGGGCAGTGGACAACGTTTACCTTGATTTCAGCAAAGCCTTTGACACCATCCCACATAGGAGGCTGATAAACTAGCTGGGTAGGCTGGGCATGAGGGAAAGGGTGGTAAACTGGGTTAGAAACTGGCTAACAGACAGGAGGCAAAGAGTGGTGGTAAATGGGATGCAGTCTAGGGAGAGGGGGTGACCAGTGGGGTGCTGCAGGGTCTTCATTAGTAACATTGCAGAACGGCTGAAGGGAATTTTTTCACCAAATTTTCAACATAGCCATTTTAAGACCTCTGCTCATGAACAGTGTCACTGTGATTTTCTTAATCTGTCCCAAACATTGATTGCGCACACTGACTGTGCCATTGTGCGCTACATGCACAGAAACACATTTTGGGCAAGATGTGAAAAATGACAGCTGTACTGCTCATAAGGAGGTGTGGTTAAATGGCAATGTTGAAAATCTGGAGTGCAAATATTAAAAATTTGCGAACTTACAAACGTTTAATAGGAATTGCGCAACGCACGCTCGTAAAACAGTCATTATTAGGCATTTTTTCACCAAATTTTCAACATAGCCATTTTAACACCTCTGCTCATGAACAGTGTCACTGTGATTTTCTTAATGTGTCCCATACATTGATTTCACACACCGACTGCGCCATTGTGCGCTACGTGGGTGGAAACACGTTTTGGGTGAAATGTGAAAAATGACAGCTATACTGCTCATAACGAGGTGTGGTAAAATGGCAATGTTGAAAATCTGAAGTGAAAATATTGAAAATTCGCGAACTTACGAGCGTACATAGGAACTGCACAACACATGCTCGTAAAACAGTCATTTTTAGGAATTTTTTCACCAAATTTTCAACATAGCCATTTTAAGACCTCTGCTCATGAACAATGTCACTGTGATTTTCTTAATGTACCCATACATTGATTTCGCACACCGACTGCGCCATTGTGCGCTACATTGTGGAAACACATTTTGGGTGAGATGTGAAAAATGACAGCTGTACTGCTCAAAAGGAGGTGTAGTAAAATGGTAATGTTGAAAATCTGGAGTGAAAATATTGAAAATTTGTGAACTTACGAGTGTGCGTAGGAACTGCGCAATGCACACTCCTAAAACAGTCATTTTTAGAAATTTTTTCACCAAATTTTCAACACAGACTTTTTGAGAGCCCACCTCATGAACACTGGCCATGTCATTTCATTACTTGGTCCCGAAAGGTGATTTCACGTAGCAACCATGAAATCACCCTTTGGGCCTGATTAACCCCATGACAGTGCAAGAATTCATGAGGAGGGGTCCTAAAAACCCCATATTGAAAATTTGGGCCCAAAATTCCCAAAAATGCCTGAGATATGCAACAAAGTTGAAAAAACCCTATTCATTACATTATACAGCTTACTAGCATTTCCTCAGTTCGCGGTCGGCTTTGAAGAGTGCAGACGTGTTCCCGGTCCACCAAAGATCATCGTGTTGAGGTCCGGAGGTAAGTATGGGGTGAGGGGGTGGGGAGGCAGGGTGCGCTGTGGGTGGGTGCGGTTGTGGGGGGGCAGGAGACTACGAGGGACCATTTTTTGTTTACAGGTTTATTTTTTTAATGAAGACGAATGGGATGTTTGCTACGCTGGGGTGGGCTCCCAGCATGGCACCTGGAAAGCTTTTGAGGGTGGAGCCAACGGGGATTGGGCACCCCGTCGGCCATACAGTGTGTGCGTGGGGGAGGAACGCATCAGCATGCAGTATGCATGCTTGGTGTGTGTGGGGGGAAGCTCTGCTCACTGAAGCGGAGCTCTCCCTTTCAACTGTACGACCACTGCATTTTCAACTGCTGTCATAGACAGCTGTAGCAGTGATTGGGGAACTGGGGCCACACCTGCAAACACACTGACAGAATTGGAAGATGGGTGCCACACCTCCAAAAACTCGGATGATGGCACTATGTTTCTTGCACATGCATGCAAGCAACATAAAAATGGAAAATGAATGGTTGAATGGTATGAATACTGAAATATGAAGGGACTTTAAGAATAAAACAAATGAAAATGTAACCTTCTTTTTCTGTATGGGGTGCCTTTATTGAATCTTTATTGAACAGCTTTTCACCACTGTCTGGAAGGAGGGAAGGGGCAGCAGGAGGTGAGGTAGGAGGTCAGATTGAACCAGGGATGAGAGTAAGAGTACAGGGGAAGGGAGAGGGAACTAATCAGGATGGACAGGGAAGAGGAGGCAGGCAAAATGGAGTGGAGGATGGGGAGGAGTGAGAGAAAAGGAAAGGAAGAGGGGAAGGAAAACTGAAAGCAGATACAGATAGTCAGAAGGGAAGGGGAAGAGTGATAGATGGAAAAACAGTTAAGAGGATAAACTGTGGATGTGAAGATAAGTTCACCAGGGTGCAGAGGGAGCAGTTAGGTGGGGAAGCAGATAGTACTGAAGGTAAGGAAGGACTGGGAGCATGGTTCCTGCAACTGGTGTCTCTGACGGAAGGGTGGCAATCATAGGTGACTCCATAATTAGGGATATTCACTGGGGAAGGAAAGGGGACCCAAATACAAGCAGGAGGGTGGTTTGTATGCCAGGAATGACAGTGGGGAAGGTGAGCCCAAGAATAAGAGAAATAGTAAGGGAAGTTGGAGGACAACCTAATTTAGTTATAGATTTGGGAACCAATGACCTAGCTGGAGAGGAGGTTGTGGTATTGCAAAGTAGGTTCAGGGAGTTAAGGAACATCTGCAGGGAGGAAGGAAGTTTGCTGGACTTCTCAGTGGTGATACCAGTACCAAGGGCCAGCACATCTAGGAAAATAAAAATAGAGGATTTTAATGACAGGCTGAGGAAATGGTGCAGGGAAGAGATGTTTATTTGTATTGGGGACTGGGAGGAGACCTGGTCAAACAAAGCACTATTTTCACCAGACAGGCTACACCTCAGTATGGGGGGTTTGAGGGTACTCAGGAACAAACCTGGGGAATACATAACCACTACACTTAATTTAAACTACTGGGGGGCAGTGGCTGTGCAGGCCCACAGACTCTGAGAGGAGCAGTGAGTGAACCCCCTCCACCACAGTGATGGAAGAGGTCTGGAGGGAGGAGGTGGAAGGGGCAAGAACACAGTTAGCAAAGGGTGGAGGGGGTGAGAAATACATAACAAGGGTACGTGGAGGCGTGAACATAGAGGGGATAAATGTGAATAGAAGAATAAAAGTAACAGAAGGAAAGTCTGATTCTGGGTGTAGAGTGGTGTCTCTAAATGCTTGGAGTCTTGGAAACAAGATGGAGAACATGCAGGCCCGATTAGCAGACAGGAGGGTGGACATAGCTGCAGTAACCGATACTTGGGCAACATCACACCATGACTGGAACCTCGTGATCCCTGGATATAAACTATAAAGGAGAGACAAGGTAGTTTGGAAGGGGGGGTGGCAGTTTATATCAGGGAGGGAATAATTTGCACAAGAGAGGAGTTGGAGGAAGGGGAGGTGGAGGCATTATGGATTAAATTAAGGTCCAATAGAGGGAGAAAGGTGAGGTTGGGGTTGGTTTACAGACCACCCAATCAGGATGAAGAGAGGGACAGGGAATTGAGCTCACAAATATTGGAAGCTGTGTAGAAAAGAGAGGTGGTAATTGTGGGGGACTTCAACCTGCCAAAGGTGGACTGGAGCATAGCATCTACAACATGTGCTAGAAGTCAGATGATCCTGGAAGGACTGCAGAATGGGTTCCTGACTCAGAGCATCACAGAACCAGCAAAAGCTGAGGCAATTCTTGACCTGGTGCTCACAAGTGGGGAGCATGTACAGGACATAATGGTCAGGGAGCCACTGAGTGGAAGTGACCATTGCACAGTGTGGTTCCAGTTGGATATCAGCAGGGAGAGCATCCCGACTAAGACCAAAATCTTGGATTTTAGGAGGGCGGACTTCAGGAAAATGGGTGAAGTGCTGAGGAGCCACCTGATGGGCATCAGAGCAGATATGGGGGTGGACAAGAAGTGGTCCATCATTAAGGAGGGAATACTGGTTGTCACAGATGTGTGCATTAGGCTCATGGGGAAGAACACAAGGCCAAAGCACTCAGCTGGTTCAGTTCTGGGGTTGCCCAGGTAGGTTGGACTATAGAAAATCCAGGTAGACCAAGAGAGAGGTGGATAGGGAAAGTTAGCTAAGGTTGGCTAGTGAGGCAAGTAAGGAAGTCCAGCAAGCAAAACACAGGAGTTGCAGATAACTGAAGGACTTAAGAAGGGGGAGAAGGCTTTCTTTCACTTTATAAGTGAGAAAAGGGACACGAAGGAAGGAAGTGTTAGGCTTAAGAAAGGGGAGGAGTGGGTGGAGGATAATGGGGGAAAGCAGAGATACTAAATGAATACTTCTGTTTTGTTGCCACCAGGGAGAAGGATGCACCAGTGCCTTCAGGAGGAAAAAGAGGAGCGGGGGGGGCACAGATTTAGTGATAGAGGAGGATAGAGTGAGTGAGATGCTGCTGGCATGGAAGGTGGACAAATCACCAGGCCCAGACAGAGTACATCCAAGGGTACTAAAGGAACTGGCTGTGGAGCTGGCAGGGCCACTGGAAGACCTATTTAATAGTTCACTAGAATCTGGCGTGGTACTTCAGGACTGGAGAACAGCACATGTACGTAGTACCCCTCCACAAATGTGGTCCCATGAATGACTCAGGGAATTACAGACCAGTCAGTCTGACCTCCATTGTGGGCAAGCTCATGGAGACCATACTAATGGCAAGGTTGGTGGAATATCTAGAGGATCATGGTCTCCAGGATGTGAAGCAGCATGGGTTCATGGGGGGGGGATTGTGTCAAACAAATCTGACTGACTTCTTTGACTGTGTCACTAAGACAGTAGACAGGAGCCAAGCAGTAGACATCCTCTATCTTGATTTCAGTAAGGCCTTTGACTCTGTGCCCCATAAAAGGTTGATCAGAAAGCTGATGGATCTTGGAGTTGGGGAAAAGATGACCAGATGGATGGAACCCAGAGGGTAGTTTTGTGGAAGACTTATCCGGCACCAGAGACGTAACCATTGGGGTCTCACAGGGCTCAGTGATGGGGCTGGTGTTCAGTGTCTTCATCAATGACATTGAGGATGGCATTAAAGGCAAAATGTGCTTATTCACATATGATACCAAGCTCTGCAGAAGAGTGGACACAGCTGAAGGGATACAGGACCTACAGGATGATGTGGAAAAGCTGGGGAAGTGGTCCAGGATCTGGCAGCGTGGCTTCAATGCCAAGAAATGTAAAGTTATACATATTGGAACCAAGAATCCCAGGACAGAGTACCACCTGGGTGAAGTCTGAATATCTGCATCAGAGGAGGAGAAGAACCTGGAAGTGATGATCTCTAATGACCTGAAGCACTTCACGCTGTGCAAGAAAGCAGCAGCAAAGGCAAATAAGATGCTGGGATGCATATCTAGGGGGATCAGTAGTAGGAGAGAGGAGGTTATACTGCCCTTGTACGTGTTCCTGCTAAGGCCTCATCTAGAGTATGGAGTTCAGTACTGGTGCCCACACCTCAAAAAGGACATTAACCTGCTAGAGAAGGTCCAGTGGAGGGCTACAAAGATTATAACTGGTCAGCAGGGTAAGGCATATGAGAAGAGGTTGAGGGCACTGAACATGTACTCCCTGGAAGACAGGAGAGAGAGAGAGAGCGAAAGAGGGGGGGGACATGATTGGGACCTTCAAGTAATTGAAAAGGATAAATAAAGTAGATAAGGAGAGTCTCTTTAAGCTGAGTGGCAACCATAATACGAGGGGGGACAGTCTTAAGCTGGAGGGTGGACGGTTTAAGAGGGAGATCAGGAAGTAGTTCTTAACAGAGAGGGTGGCGGATGCTTGGAATGTACTGCTGGAAGAGGTCTTCTTGTTGAAGACAGTGGGCAGCTTTAAGAGAGGCTGGGATAGGAATAGGGGCAAGGTAAGGATCATGTGTAGGGAGGATGGGAGGAGTGGGGAGGGAGGACAGAGACAGTAACTCAAGCTGTGGACCCTGTAATACGAGCAGACTAGGTAGACCAAATGTCCTTCTTCTGATGGCTTCTTCATATGTTTGTATGTATGGTCATATGTTCAGCATGCAATGGTTAATTAGCGAGAAAAAGTACAAAATCAGTGCATCCAGGAGTTCAGCTGTTGCTTGAAGGAGACAGCTAGCCCTACTACTGCACATGTACTTCTCTTTATGTATATGCACATTGGATCTATGTTCTATGTAACCTTGTATCATGTGGATTTATGTATTTTTGCTACCTTGTAATCTGTGTACTATTCTAACCTTTTATTATTTGTCAAACTGTCTACTGTTCTATGCATTGTTGTTTATGTATAACTCTGTGCTACTGTATGTGGCCCAGGTCGTGCCTGAAAAATGGTCCCTGGGATCTGCTCATCTACCTGGTTACCAAAGTCATAAATAAATATGAAGAAACATTAAATCTGTACTCAGAACACTGAAAAATGACAAACAGGTCAATTAGCCTTACTGCAAAAAATTGTTTATTGCAAATCTGCTCAAGGGCTCAGCAAGCCCCAGTGTTTCGACCAATGCTGGCCTTCATCAGGGAGTGTGACCCTTCTCAGTTTGAATTGATGTGGTTTTGTAATAAACAATCTTTTTGCAGCAAGGCTAGTCTGCCTGTTTGTTATTTTTCAGTCTCCTGAGTGCAGATTTTGGGTTTCTTTTGAATCATGAATTAGCACACTAAATTAGTATGTGACCATAGGCAGCCAATATTCATACAGCTAGCAAAAGAATGCACAAATGCAAAACTGTCTATCAGGCCACAGTGTGGACAATACAGTGCAAGTGCTAATTTAATCAAACATCACACCACAGAAACCATCTGCAACTCAAAAAGCATAGTACAGCACAAATGAACATCCAGAAACTACATATAGAATAATGCATGGGGAAGTGTGGTTAATGAGGATTTTATGCACACCCAAGAAGTGTGATGCCCCCTAAACCCCAAGGGCAAAGCCTGAGGGGTTATCTCGGTATCACACACTGAGTGTGTGCATAAAATCCAAATATTCCTCACTTCTCCATGTTTTATTTTTTATATTTAATGTTTTTTTGGGGAATTAGTGTTTTCTGTCTTAGATCAAGTAATTCGTGACATAGCAGTGTTTCACTATTTGGATGTTTATTTAAACAGAAACAAGAGACAGTTTAAAGTGATTTTTTTTTTGCAGGCTTAGAAGGTGTTTGTAGTGTCTTTGAGGTTTGTTTTCGGCTCCAATGAGAAAGCTGGTCTGTGAGGAGGAAGCTGTTTGCTGTGTGGCAGTTATGTGTAGCGCAAGCTGATAGCATGAGGGAAGGGAGATGCAGATCTTGTCAGCTTATGTCTCGCAGCTTCAGACAAGCTTTGCAGTGTTAATTTTGATGAGTTTCCCATTTTGTTTTAGGGATCTGCTTTGGGTTACTGTTGCAAGAAGAGAAGTTTGAGTTTGAATTTGAGTATATTGCTCAGTTTTGTTTTTGCAGCTCTGAATCAGTTGTTCATTTTTTTTGGGGGGGGTTGTGAGCCTGTGGGAAGGAGAGAATGCAAGGTAAGGGAACTCATTATTTGACAAGAGATAGGCTGAAGGAGGATTATTATTTTCGGAAGAAGTTTATTTACCAGAATACCGATTTGGTGCCTAGGTTGAAGGTTTGTGGTAGACAAGGCTAGAGCGTGACCAGCAGCTGAGGAGTTCATAGGTGGCTTGTCCCAGGGGGAGAGAGAAGGGTTGTGGGGGATGATTGGGCAAACTCCATTATTCATAGATTGTTATTCACTTGTGGGAATAATGCAGTTTGCCAGCCACTACCAACAAGTCATAATCATAGGCAACCAGTAAATATATAGGGATTTAAGAGGAACCCCTGGCACAGATTTCTAATGGCAGACTTGCCGTTCTGCATCAATCTAGATGGTAAAAATGTCTGTCCATCTGGTTGAATTTACACCACAAATTAGATGCAAATGGAATTTACATCCAGTTAGAGATGTGAATTATTGCCTTTTGTGTATTGTGTAATTTTACAGTTGCAGCCAAACATGTGATAAATATTTCCTGAAATTTCTGTGATATCTCTAGAGAAATTGCCTGCCTGCAGTACCACTAATGGGCCACCAGAGTGAACCTCTTTGAAAATATAAGGAAATAGTAGGAAATATCTGGTCAAGTAGATGAAAATTATGGCTTTTTGAAACATGGCACAAATCTGCACACTAAAATATTGAATTTTTATTGGCCTGAATATAACAGGTGGTACTTCTTCAACCATGATTTGTGATGTAGTATCTTGGCGATCCACAATAGGCAAAAGCAGTATACAAGTGAAATCAATATGCAAATATTTTGCTGTTTCTGCTTGCTCCAGCTCATTGCTGACACAGGGTTTTTGACATTTTCAAGACTGTTTTATGTTGCAACTGACACATAACTTTATGACTTACTAAAGATTCTACATTTAAACTCCACATACACTGTAAATTATGCTGTAACACTATTTCTTTAGAAGTGAACATTTACATACTGTTACAATCACTTGTGATCTACTGCTTTCTAAGCAACTTTGGGTGCAATGCATTGTGGGACCACTGAATAACATTATGTGTCCTTGCACTTCCTTGGTAAATACACAGTATAGTAAAGATAAGCATGCACCTTCTATAAGAGAAAGCAAAAATAACAAAGGCAGTGAGATAAACAGAGCAAGATCAAACAAAAAGGCTACTTTTATGTGTGAAAAGAAAAATAAAGTGACAGAAACAAAAGGAAATCAAAGAAAGAGACTAACAACAGTAGACAAAACAAGTATTTGAAAGGCGAGAGCAGTAAACGTTATGTTGTTTTATCTCCTGCTGAGCCAGATAATTTAGAAAGGAAAAAAGTTAAGTTAATACTCAGAAAAATAGCACTTGCTCAATAAAGTTTTTTTCAGATTGTCTTAATTCAGTACATTTGGAAAAACAGTGCTGGGCAGCAAGGATTGTTTCACAGTCACCTATTGGTCTGCAAAGGAACTCCAGGAACAAAACATGAAGATGTACCCTAGCACACTCCCATCATGCAGTGCAACCCATATCTTGTAATACATACAGATGAAAATCGAAGAACCTAGCATAGAAAGTTAACTGCAAGTTTTTGAAAAGTTTTAAAATATGTTTTGATGTTAGAAAGCTTAACGCTTGTAATAAAAGCTATTTTTGCTAAACTTAATTAGCAACCACAATATTTCCAATAGGTATGTTCTAATTGTTTTGTACTGTATGTATGCCATGTTTATGTACACCATGTTTAACATCTCAGCATAAAGCATTCCAAAACTGAATCAGTTTATCTGTTCTTACTTATTCAGAGACTATCAGTCATACAATCACTGCCATGTTACAAGAGGATTAAGCCACTCGAAAGGATGGATCTAGTATGGAATTATTCCATGGTTGGGTCATTGGAGGCACTCGGCCTTCGGCCTTGTATCCCGACCGCCCCCCCATCCATGGATTAATTCCACAGTAGACTCATCCTTTCTCATGGCTTAGTCGTTACTTATATGTGGTTCAGAGCTCAGTACTTATGTTACATACTGTAGCTGAATAATGTAGGTTGTGCTTGAATACAGAGGCCAGATCAATAAGTAGGACATTGCTCGCCAGGTATTAGCAGTTTGAATTGATCAGTGCTTAGATACTTCGAACATAGTCATGCAAGTCAGTGATCATAGTACAAGTGAGCTGGATAGTCTATGCAAGGTGCTTAGATGCTTGAACTGATGAGTAACGTGTTGTGACTTGATATTGGTTTGGATTTTCTCTGTATCCCACCATAAAAAGGATGCTTAGTCCAGTAGTATGAAGACCCCCCCCCTCGGTGGGATAAGAGTACCGGAGAAGGAGGAGGTGTCGGGGAGGATGGAGGATGAGTGCGATTCACTGTAAGTAGAGCTGTAATTTGCCTACTTATTTAAGTAGGGTATGGGGGAGGAGCTCTTCCCTCAAATAACCACAGGCATGCGCCTTTCAATTATATGTGGTCCAGAACTCAGTACTTATGTTACATACTGCACCTGAATAATGTCGGTTGTGCTTGGATACAGAGACCAGATCAGTAAGTAGGACAATGCTCGCCC
The DNA here is from genome assembly GCA_016271365.2 of Neoceratodus forsteri. Classification (NCBI taxonomy): domain Eukaryota; kingdom Metazoa; phylum Chordata; order Ceratodontiformes; family Ceratodontidae; genus Neoceratodus; species Neoceratodus forsteri. The sequence continues at coordinate 566,252,988 of CM057458.1, forward strand.
GGTATTAGCAGTTTGAACTGATCAGTGCTTAGGTACTTCGAACATAGTCATACAAGTCAGTGATTATAGTACAAGTGAGCTGGATAGTCTATGCAAGGTGCTTAGATGCTTGAACTGATGAGCAATGTGTTATGACTTGATATTGGTTTGGCTTTTCTCTGTATCCCACCACAAAAAGGATACTTAGTCTAGTAGTATGAGACCCCCCACCAATAAGAATAATGATATCAAACAATTATCTCCTCCAACTCTGGAGAGTGTGACCAGTAGCTTGCAGGAGAGGAAAACCCCCCTTTGGGGGAAACCTCTGAGGACCCATGGCTACTGAGCTGCCCGTCCTAGGCATACTAAGGGAGAATAATCTTGAGCAACAATGTTAAGTTATAGGCTAATTGAATTCCAAAGTTATAGATCCTGATCCAGTGAAGCGAAAAGCTGAATGAAGCACTTAATATTCTGGTCGGTGAATGTAGCAGCATCTTTCTAGCAATTCCTAGTCTGAGAATCCATGTCCAGGGCAAAACGATAGTAGATTGGAATCCATGGTCGATAATAATTCAAAGCGTCAAAGTTGCATTGGTGAAATGCCCCAGCAGGATAGGAAGACTTCTCAAAGGAGAACCAGTAACCAAAAGGCTAAGTGTCCATGTTCAGAGTAGGAGGACAGTTGGTTCATGTTCTGCTTGGCAAGCTTGCAAATGAAGGCCTTGGTGATGGTGAAGCACAGGAACTGGTGCATACTGCGTAATCTGGAGAGAGCAGAGCAGTAGTAACCTCCAATATGGAGTGAGGAAGCAGGTAAGTGAATTAGGTATAAATCTTAGTGCGAATAGGTAGATATAAGTTAGATGTACCTTCAGATCCCGAGGCGAAGTGGGTTGTAGAACAGGTGAGTCAGTCTTGATGAACCTCTAGGTCCTGTAAGGGTGAAGCAGGTAATATGAGCACATAGTGTAAATAAGTGGACCTGTACATAGGTCAGTAGTAGTAGTAATTAATCTGTATGATACAGACGTAGTAGCAGAGGAGTAGTATTGCATAGATTATGTCCGGTATAAGGCAAGGAGTATGAGGAAATGGTAATAGCACAGGAATCAAAGAGCTTTGTCTGATGATCCAAATAGTTGCATAGTGATATAGATATCCACATTTTGAAAACCTGAATGGTACAGTAGCTAGAACTGACTTGGTGAAAATGGTGTGACGAGTCCTGAATAGTCGAGCTTATGAGTCATAAATGCTGATGATTGAAGAAGCTGAGTCAAATGAAGTAGCATTGCCACGGGGTCCAAGAAGACTTGGAGCATAAACCATGAGATTGAAAGTCTTCTGGATAAGCTCAACTAAGTGTCCTGATAGAAGTGTAGTAGTAGTAATTCATATGATTGAAGCAGCAAAGCAGAAGCATTCAAAGAATAGATGACGTACGGCTAAACAATCTTGGATGTGAGTCCACAGTGGAAAGGAGCTCCTAAGGCTGGCAGACACAGTGGCAGGCAGGCACATAGTAGAATGTGCGAACTTCCAGGCCCCAAAGCTGGGTGAGGCAGGTGTAGAGTAGAAGTAGTTGAACCCTCAGGCCCGATGGGCGTAGCAGGTCATAGAAGCAGGCCTTATGATGTAGCAATATAAACTCAAGGGACCTCTGGGCCTGTAGGGGCGCAGGTCTTTGAAGTGCGATGTGGTGAACCTCCGGCCCCGCGGGGTGAGGCAGGTTGTATAGCAGTGGTTGATAAAGTAATAGTAATGTTGAACTGCATGTAATGCAGAAATAGCAGTGAAGTAGTACGGCATAGATTGTAAATAGTATTGTAAATGGTAGATATACCGAGTCAGTTTGGTGCGGAGTAGTAATACAGTTTAAGGCTATGTTATGGAGCAGTGAAAGGTGCTGTAGACAGTCATATCCTGAAAATCGAGGATGGTAAAGAGTGCAGTGAAGAGACCTGGACGGATGAGTTGGCAATTTGACCAGAGGTAATAAGCATCCTGAAACCGTAGTAGATCAATGTCTTAGGCATCAGTAAAACTAAGGAAGGCAGTATGGAATAGAGCTCAGCAGGGAATTCTTGTGGAGACAGTAGTAGCAACTCATAAGGAGTTGAAGTAGCATGGCAAGAAGCATCCAAGTGAATTGAGGTGAATATCTTGATGTACTCCAGAATAATCCAGTGGAAGGCAGAAGCTTTAGGATGCATGATTTGGAGAGGTAGGTCTGAATGAATGAAGCAGCTCTGTAGGAAGCATCCATGGGAATGAAAGAGAGCTAAGCCCAATGAGATAAGGAAGTGCGGCTAGACCACGTGTAGGTCAGCCGATGGACCATAGGATGTACGGTTGATGGTGTAGGTCAGCCGGTGAGTAAACAGAAATAATAGCTAAACCCAAGAAGGCTAGCATACAGCTGGACCATGCAAGGTCAGCTGGTAAGGTAAGTAAAAAGTGGCAGCTAAGCCCCATAAAGGGTAGCCTATATGGCTGGACCACACGTAGGTTGGCTGGAAAGTGAGGTAGGAGCAAACAAAGCAAAGCAACATGGTAAGCATCCAGGGATATTGATGTAAAATCCTAAGACATAGTCCGATAGGAAATCCACAATGTAGCACAGATGGTCTTGGATGGATGGAGAGGTGGGAACAGCAAGGTGAGAGCTGCAGTATCCAGAACTCAATGGCATGACCGAAAAAGACGTCTTGGAATGTGTCCAATCTTGATGGATAGCTATGGTGATGTTAGGTAGGAAGGATTGGAGTGGGTGCAGGAAGCAATGATGTGGTGTAAGGCTGAAGTACATGGCAGGAGTCCAGAGGCCGAAGGCATGGAAGCAGCAAGGCCTGTATATGGGTATGATAAGCGACTGGACCACATAGGTCAGCCAAAGGAAGGAGTAGAGAGTGGCAGCTAGGCCCCATGAAGGCTAGCGGGACCGCAAATCCATGCACAAGTTAGCAAAGAGCAGAGTATGTTTGCAGGCTAGGTCTCCATGTGGCAGGTGGAATGACTGAACCCCACATAGGCCATTTGGAAGGGGAGTGAGGAGCCAAGCTAGGCCCCTTATTGGCTAGCAAGACCGAAGGTACTGCCAAGGAGGGCTGCCTGATGCAGCATGTGCCGGGGCAAGTATGCAGAGCAATGGGACTTGGATGAATGCAAAGAGAAAGGCAATCTGATATAGACAGTAGTCCACTGTGAACCCTAGCTAGCTCAGGGTTGCTGCAATAGAGAAGCAATTTAAGCAGTATGTGTTAGAACAGGTAGTCAGGAACACTAGAGTAATCAGACAATCATAGGTCTGAATGGTGTAAGTACAAAAGTAGAATCAAATCCAGGTGTTGCTGGTCACAGCTCGCATGATGGCTTTAAATGAGTATCATGTTCTTCTTGTGGAGAAACAATAGGTGATATCTTTCATGCAGTTCCTAGATGTGCTGCCTGAAATGAACATGTAGACTGTGCTGCGTGAATTGCATGACCAAACAAAGTCGGGCAGAGCAGCATTGTAAATGGCAGGCAGCTGCACGGTATCAGGGGTAGAAGAAAGTTATGTTGCATTCCCTTCATTAGACGTACAGTTCAGGCTGCCAGAAATTAAGAGAGTGATGAAACAAGCAGACGGGGTTAGTGGTGAGTGTGATAGCGCCGAGAGGGAGGCAATAAGGTAGTTGTGGCAGCAGCGGGGCTGTATGGAACCCACAGGTGGTGACGGTGGGACCAGAAAGGAAGCTCTAAGCCATTTACGGCAGAGAAGGAGAGCGAAAGCGGCGAAGACTGGGGCATGGAGCCGGGGCTGCCCAAGGAGGAAGGAGAGAAGAGATGCAGCAAGGCAAGTGCGGAGGCACAAGAGGAATGGAGGCAGAGTGGAATGGAATGGAATGGAATGGAATGACCAAACAAAGTCGGGCAGAGAAGCATTGTAAATGGCAGACAGCTGCACGGTATCAGGGGTAGAAGAATGGAACAGCCTTCCTGAGGAAGTTGTGGGGTCTAAAACTGTGGGAGAATTCAAGAATGCATGGGACAGACATAAGGCAATTCTTGTGGGGGGCAGGAAGATATAGGCTGTTGGTTAACTAGGATCTGCGGCCTATCCTGTAGGTAGGGAAATGAGCAGACTAGATGGGCCTAGCGGTCCTTATCTGCCATCAGAGTCTATGTTTCTATGTTTCTAGAGTAACATGGAAAGCAGGGAATAAGGCAGCAGTCAGAGAATGAGCCAGAATCCCCCCCACCCATAAAGAAAACACACGAACAGAAGGAAACAGAAAATAGGGGGAAGGGAGTCTGGGAACCCACAAAACGAAATGAAAGCCAGCAAAACAGACAGTGGGGGGAGCAAAGCACAAGAGAGTAAAGCACAAAGAGAGCAGCCACGGACCAGCAACAACACGGCAGCGAGTGCGACTCACTGTAAGCAGAGCTGTGGTTTGTCTACTGATTTAAGTAGGGTATGGGAAGGCGCTCTTCCCCATATAACCACAGGCATGCACCTTTCAATTGTGTACTTTTGGAGGACACAACTTTGAATTCTAATTCAGATGCAGAGGCACCTTTTGTGTGCAACTGCAGATGCAGTGCTGGATGTACTGTAAATTCAGACATACTGCATATACAAGCAGAGCAGCAGGTGCATCTGTATCAACCACCTGCAGAAATCTGGCCCTAAGTGTTCTAAAACAAAGTACTAGACAAACCTTGCAAAAGAGGTCTAACCACCAGGGAACAAATCACATTAGATTTTGGTTGCACTGACCCATCTCACCCATGTAAATGTCAACCCCTTCCAGTATTCATTGCAGAGGGCATGAGGTACTTGCATCCAAATAGAAGCCTTGTCCATTCAGTAGTGGTTCACCTACATCTAGTTCTTATCCAGGAACCAAAAAACATGATGCCCTATTCATGACATCTATGTCATTTTTGTGATTCCTAACTAAACCACCTCATCTGTCAACAATGTTTTTAAATACCCAAATCCCATGTAGATATCTGTAATATAAAAGAATGGAAAAGCGTTATATTCTGCTTGGAGGTGAGTCTGTGTAATTCAGTTCTGCTGAAGCCTGCATTGCTTTTGCTGATGAGAAAAGCCCCAGTTTAAATTATTTTTGCTTAGTCTTTATCAAAAGAGGCATCATTTCTGAGCCCCTGCTCAGGGAGGATGCCTGGGTCAGAATGAGTACAGAGGCACTATGTATGGCATCTCTGTACTGTAGCTTGAATAATACATCATTATGACATATATTTTCAACGGGCCCTGTCAAGTCAAGCTGCAGACCTCTTTTATTGTGGCTTTTGTTTTGGAGCTTGCTATTAATGCATATAAAATACTGGAGCTTATTTCATGCCAGCAAGCAATGATGTTATTCTGTAGATATGCAATCAGTCAAGGGATTAAAAGGATGCTGGTTAGATATAAATAATGGATTAGGATTATAAGAATGCTCCACTTTACATTTTCATTTATGGTGAGTGGGTGACACCTTTAATAGCATTATTAAATTTGTACATTTAAGAGAATTGTGTGGAACACTGTGTGTGATTTTAGCAGTAATTGTCTTTTGTAGAGATGGAAGTTCTAAAACTGTCCTCAGGGAACAGACTGCCTCTTGTACCAGACTGTGCGACTATACTTTAGAACAGAATACTAATGAGATGTACGCCACACTAGGAATCTTGCACCAAGGTCTCTGTTATCTCTGCAATGAAGCATAATATAAATGCAAACATTGATTAGTTTTTGTTAAGATGTCCTGTTAACTGACAGATTTTTGCAATTAATATACATGCATTCTACAACCAATTCATTAGGGGACAGGTAGTTCTATGGATTTCTGTTCCATCTTTTCACCATTTTAAAGCAACTATAGACTAGACTAAATGGCAATGCTTACTGAAAGGTGAATTGAGGTCAGACCGTCATGGCCTAGCTCCTAGTGCTAGCAAATTTTAAGGAAGAGCATGTTTTGCATTTGGATGCAGTTTCAAAAAGTGGGCTGGCAGTATAGCCTAGAGGTTAGAGTAATGAGCTCGGTACATCCAGCAGACTTGGGTTTGATTCCCACAACCTCTACTTGCATACTGTGTGACTCTGAGCAAGTCACTTAACCGCCCAGTGCTCCCAGGTTGCTCCTGAAAAAAGGCACTTGTGCCTAGTCGGCCTTAACCGGTTACCACGAATAAAATAAAAAATAAATAAAAAAAAAAAAAAAGTAAAACTGGGAGTAAATGTAATGATTTGTGCTTATGTACTTACACAGTGGAAACACACAGTACTACCATTTACATATCATACAGGACACAATAATAGGGTTTGCTCAATTTGTAGGGAGAAAAGTAATTCATGAATGCGCATGATCTATTGATTTAATTCAGCAATATTTAACATTGTAGTCTCAAGCAAATGTAATCCTTGTCATTTTGGAAACATCACTGGGCATAGATGGTTGTGAAATACAGTGTAGAACATTTGTAACATACATGTGTTAAATTCAAATTATAATTAAGATGTAAATGTTAATTAGTGTACCAAATGAGCCCCACAAATGCTAGAAACAGTTTAAAATGTTATCTCATCATATCTGCCAATCTTGTTGGTTGCACAATTTAAATGAATACCTGTGTAAGCCCCCTCTGGGAGCTTACAAGATTAGGGCCCTTTAAATTGGGGCTTGCCGGTGTTCAGGTTCGCCTGCTGGCAAGTGGAGATGGGGCTAGTAGTTCCCCTTTTAAGAGGTGGTTTGGCATGCTCTGGGGGGAGGCAAGATCCTGGGAATGGGAGGCAGGACTCCCAAGCCAGAGGCAGGACAAGTTTGGCTGCAGGGCTGAGATTTGGGGCCAGGATGGGGCGATAGCCATTCTTGTCCACCCCCTGTTTTAGTTTGCAGCCTTGTCAGGTGAATGGAATGATTGGGGAGGTGCTGTTTCAGGCTGCAGTGAGAGGAGCTCCTGGGAGGAGAAGATGGGATCTGGGGCTCAGTATTGCAAGGTGCATCATACCTCATGATCCCCTGCACTGTGGTAGACCTTGGGGTAGGGTCCTTTGTTTCGACCACTGGTTGCTATGAGTTGGGTGTGGTGCGGGGTGAGAGACTGCATTGTGGGGGGCAGTGGTGGCAGCCTGTCCCTGGTAACCCTGTGTTAACCTGTATCCAGAGACCTGGGTGCAGTTGAAGAGGAGGAAGAGGCGTCACATGTTCATCCCCAGGCCTCTGAGCCTGTAATTTGGGGCTACTGTGTGGGGCACCATTTGTCATGGGGTTTCTGTTTTCCTGGGAATTAAATGGGATAGGGATGGCCAGGCCGGTGGTGGGGGGGAGAGAGAGAGAGAGAGAGGGGGAGAGAGACAGAGAGCGAGAGAGAAAGAGAGAACACAAGTACAGAGAGCATATTTGTCAAGCCATTTGATACTGCAAAGATTGACGCAGGAGTGGAGGCTGTAGATTAGTTCAGGGACTTGTGCTGCAACTACCATCTGGTTTTGGAGTCTTGGCAGCCATGAAATCTGTGGAAGAAATTGTGCTGTGAAGATCGTTTAGTCTGCATAGAAAATGTACCAGCCTGCTCCATGAATCTGTGATTGCCTTTTATCAATTAAATCAAATGTTGTTCATTGTTTATTTGCGCCTGGACAGTAGACTTATTTAGTGGCTAAACAGCTTGACCCCTAGCTCTCTGAACAGGATGTGTTGCATCCCGATTCATATTGTGATAATTTCGACCAGCTGGCTGCACCCCCTGAAGTTGCCTGCTGATTGGCACCATCTGTTCCCAGGTATGAACTTTTATTCTTTCGGACAGTGTTGCTGTGTTGTTAAGGGCCCCCTCCCCATTTTTAACACTTGGAATACCCCTAGATGTGGGGAGGGGGCTTGCATCTGTATTTTGAATTGTCTCAACATTTGACTAAAAGGTACTTTATGTTTTTCCTAAACAAAGGAAAGAGATAACATAACTCACTATCATTATCATCTCTGACCTTTGAGCAACATCCATGATTACACATTGATCCTGCTGTTCTACCTCATACTACCTATGTTTGCAGCAGCTAACCAACTCCACCAGGTTTTCATTGCGGCTGCAGCAACCGGGAGGATGCCATCAGTGAGAGTCATTGAGCTTACTGACCTGTAGGCACCCCCTGGCTCGCACTGAATGCTAGATGCCCATTTGCAAGCAGCTGGAGCTGCTTGTTGAACTCTGTTGTTCCCAGCCAATTCAGGACTCCAGCTCTCACACAGAGCAGGGACTTAACCCTCCATGCTGGAAGCCAAACACTGTTACCAGCTGCAGCCAGGAGGAGGATGCCAATGGTGGGGGTCGTTGAGCCTGCTGACCTGTAGGCATCCCCAGCTCACCTCAATCACCAGACACCCATTTGCAAGCAGCAGGAGCTGCTTGTTGAATCTGCTGTGCCCAGCCAGTCCAGGACTCCAGCCTTTCTTGTAACTCTGTGCCCTCTAGTGGTCCCATGTGAGTGGCACAGCAGGAGCAGGAGTTCTCGAGATGAGTTACCAGATCAGAGACGCCAGGACACCGGGGGACTCTACCCATCTTCTACCCTGCAAAATGTAAATTGTGCTGTGAATTTTTTGCTCAGATGTGTATTGTACTGCTGTTATTCAGGTACTGGTACTGTATTAGGGCTACAGTTGTGCACCTTCCATCTGCTGTGAGTTTTTATCTATTGTTTATACTGACCTGCTGATAGATAAGTATCTGTATTAGCCTCCTATTCTGCCCTTGCATTCTGCTGTTTGTTCTACAACAAACAAGATGTTACATAACAGGGCTATTTACTAAATGCTACCCTTCCACAAGTCAGAGCTATCCCCATTGAATTAGCAGGGCCTGTTCCATTGTGTGCTGCCACTCTTCCCCATCTACTTAGTTAGCCTGGTGCATCCCTACTATTTGAGTTAGACTTCCTCCCCACCTGGGGGTAGACCCATCCCCCCTTTCTGTTACTAGGCTTCCTTCTTCATGGATGAAGCATGCACCCACCCCTATTGCTTAATTTGGCTACTTTCCTTTCTGGGTGAAGCCCACAACTCCCCAACGGTTTAATTTGTGGCTTCCTCCATATGTAGTACTAGCAGTAGTAGTAGTCTTTATTTGTTTCTGGTGCCCTTCCTTGGAGGCCTAGGGCACCATTATAATACAACATGATTTAAGCCAACAGACAATTTACCACATTACAACCCAAACTAAATAACAATAAATAACTATATAACCTTTGTACAACACACATAATAGAACAAACTAATACGTTGGGATGTGCTAAGGTAGGATGTCATGGGTAATCCCAAAATCTTGTTGGAACAATTTATATTTTAAGCCACTTTTTAAATATCTCCACTGAGGGGGCCTCCCTCTAGGAAGTGAATTCCAAATGGTTGGGCCCTCTGCCTCAAAGGCCTGATCTGTGGAGGTCTTCAGCCTAGCTTCAGGAACCACAAGGAGGCCCTCCCCAGTTGATCGGAGTGAGCGAATGGGGATGTGTGGATGCAGGAGCTCAGCCAGGGAGACTGGTCCCAGCCCATGTAGAGCTTTCTAGGTTAACAAACCTACCCTAAATGAGATACGCCATTTCACTGGCAGCCAGTGCAGATCTTGCAGTGCCAGTGAAATATGACACATTCCAGGAAGATCCATACTGTAAGTACCCAAGCAGCTGCATTCTGCAGCAGCTTCAGGCATTGCTGCATACCACCGCTAACCCCAAGGCACAGAGCCTTACAGTAGCATAACCTGGAATTCACAAATGCATGAATCAATGTAGCCAAGTCTTCAGGGGGAATCAGGAAACTGATCTGGCGGATATTCCATAGGTGGAAAAAGCCCATTCAGACTATGGTGAACACCTGGGCCTCCATTGGCAAGCCCTTATCCAGTATGTCTCCCAGATTTTTCACCCTAGCGGCAGCTAACAGCCCATAGGGACAAAGCTGGAGCGCGGTCTCTCTTCTGGTGGCTACCAGTCCCCCCCCCCATGACCCATACCAAACACTAAAACTTCAGTTTTCTCGGGGTTGAGTCTCAGCCAACTTGATGACATCCAGTTTTGGATCTCAGCCAGGCACTTATTAGTGCATCAACAGCACCTGACATCCTAGGAGCAAAAGACATATACAGCTGGGTATCACTTGCATAGCAGTGAACCCCAAGCCCTTAACATCTAATAACCTTGCCCAGGGGGAGCATATAGACTGTGAATAGCATGGGCAACAAGATCCAACCCTGGAGTACACTACAGGACAGATTCTTCGGATCCAAGGAAACACTTCCCAGCACTACCCTCTGAGTTCTATCCTGGAGATAGGACTTTAACTAGTGGATAACATTACTAGTGAATCCAGCAAAATCCCTGAGTTGATCCAGAAGCAAGCCATGGTACATGGTATCAAATGTGGATGAGAGATCCAGGAAGATGAGAATTGATCATTCTCCTTTATCCCTCTCCCTGAGCAGGTCATTATGCACCCTGACAAGAGCTGTCTGTCTGCTGTGTGTAGCTCTATAACCTAACTGGAGAGGCTTGAAGTTGTAGAAGTCTGCAAGGTGTTCCTCAGACTGAAGCATAACAACTTTCTCAATAACCTTTCCCAAAAAAGGAAGGTAAGAGACTGGTTAGTAATTCACCAAGACATCCCAGTCCAAGGATGTTTTTTCAGAAGGGGCTTTACCAGTGTGCACTTAAGTGCTGCTGGAAATGACCCTTCTGACAAAGAACACCAGACAATCTTAGTGAAAACTGGTCCCAGATGCCCAACACAGCTCACTAGTAGTTGCGATGGACCTGGATCCAGATTATAGAATGTTGGCTGCAGCTCCAAGATCACCCAGCATATCTCCTCCACCATCACTGACCAGAACGCCTCCCAAGTCCACTGAGTGCATTCCTGAACAGCAGGCTGTCCACTGCTGGGCTCCTTAAGCCCAACTGGAGTAATTCTGGTCCTGATAGAGGATACCCTATCTGAGAAGAACTGAGCAAACTCTTTGCATTTCACAGGTGTAATTGCTCTCATGGGCTCCAAACAGGCAGGATGAAGAAGTTTGTTTACAGCCTGAAAGTGGTGAGCCAGTCGGTTCCTCCCTGGGGCAATCTCTCTTGACAGAAAATCTGCCTTTTTCTAAGTGATTGCCTTCGATATTCTTCATGAGTAATCAGAACTAGTTTGTCCTCCCAAGCCTTGGACCTCCTCCAATGACACTCCACCCTCCATCCCCTAGTTTTATAACACCCTCAGTTCACTGTCAAACCACAGTAAGCCAAGGTGTGACACCAGGGGCTGTACAAGGACCAGCGCTAAGCAGTCAAACACCACAGTGACTGCCCTGCTATAGGCTACCACTGGGGTCTAGACATGTACAGCGCATGCTGCCAACATTTCTGAGGTGTCCGGAACTGACATCAGTCCTTCAGGTCCAAGCCCTCTCAAACGATGGTACTGGACCACCTCCACAGGGGATAGGCTACAAGGGGGGCCCTGAAACTGAATCTGATCGCTCAATGATCTGACCCACTGACCGGATCAATCTCAAGCCTATTAACCTCAAGCCCTAGGGATAATACCTGGTCTAAGGTGTGACCATGTAGGTGAGTCTCAGTGGTAATCACCTGTGCAAGGCTCAGAGCTTCCATACTCTGGGGGAAATCTTTACCAAATTGTGAACTTTTGTCATCGACCCAGACACTGAAGTCTCCCAAAATAAGCCATCGAGATGATTCCAAAATGAGGTCGGCAACAAAGGACACAATTTACTGCAGAAACTCCCCCTAATGACTTGGAGGCCGGTACATGAGGAGGATTCTACGGCCTGCACACAGACCACCTTGCATGGCCATGCACTCAAAAAATTCAGCATCCCCCACTTACTGTGCAACCAGGTTCCACATCCTTCCAATTGTTTAGCTTAGACTTCCTCCCCATATGGGTGTAGCATGCTGCCCCACCCAATTTTGTTTAATCTAGGTTTCCTCCCTCAGGGTGAAGTCTGCATCCCCCAGGTTATTAAATTAGGGTGTTCCCCATCTGGTTGTAGCCTCACATCCTCCTCAAATTTATTCAAATTAGGCATCCTCCCCTACCTAGGTGGGTGTATCCTTCTCCCCTCATAATTGATGTCCTCCCTACTGGAGTAAAGCTTTCTCTCTCACCTTAATTTGGGCAAAGTTCAGGGTGACGAGTGCTGCTGTTCCTCTGTTATGCTACTACTAAACCTACCACTCTTCCCCCTCCTATTTTTCCTCACCTTCCTTCCCTTCTACTGCCTACTCTTGACTTCCTTCTCCTTTTCCTACCCTCTCCCCCTTCCCCTCACCCACCATCCCTACCTCTTGTCTCCCCTCTCTGTCTCCTCCCACCTTGCCTCCTGGGTGCAGTCTCCTCCCCATTCTCCATGGCTTCAGCTTGAAGTCCTTAGGTGCCTTCTTCCGTCATACACCTATAATCCTCCTCACACTCCCCCAGCAAGCAACTTATAGGCTCCCTCAAGCTCATTGTCTCCTTGTTGCTTATGGTAGCATGTGATATTGAGCTTATCCCAGCCCTGCCCAGTCATCTCCCTCTCATCTCCCCAAAGGACTGAGAGTGACTCACCTCACTATCCAAAGCCTCCTCCCCAAGATTGACCAGTTACAACCACTCATGGTCAGTCTCATTCCTGATATGCAGGTAATATCAGAGTCTTGGCTCTCCCCCAGATTCAGGATTTAGCTGTTCCCATCCCTGGATATACAATCATCTGGCAGGGTTGTGATAAGAGGGGTGGTGGTGTTGCTATCTACCTCTTCTCTTGCATTCAGTTCGAGACTGTGCTCTCCATCCCCTACACCACTGCCTATGAGTTGCTCCTCCTCAAATCCTCTCTCCCCTTTTCTCTCCCTATATACATAGCTGATGCCTACTGCTGTGCTGGCTTGTCCTCACCTTCAGTCACCAAACTTCTCACTACTATCTCGTTCCATATCTTCTCTGGTGAACTTCTCATCCTCAGTGACTTTAACATCAATTGGTTCTCTCCCTCTCTAAATAAACTGTGCCAAAACAAAAAAGTCCCTCCAGCTTTCCCAGCTTATCAACCCCCCACAGCACACTCACAAATCCCTCAATCACTCCTTCCTTGCCTGGGTTCTCATCAATCACAGCAGAATTGATGTGCTGTCTCTGTGTGCAAGACCTTGCCTGGTAGACTCGCAAGTCCTCCTGCCTCCCAGCTGAGTTAATTAAGTACCAGACCCTTTGTAATGCCTGTACCAGAACTACCAGGCTTGCTAAGTCTGAATACTTTGAATCCATGCTCCAGAACAACCTTAGTCACCACTCCAAGTTCTGGAAGTTCATTCATGCCTTCTGATCCATTTTCTTTTGCATCAGTTTTCATCTCCTTCTTCACCTCCTGTGCCCATTTCCTCCACTCCCCCCTCTTCCCCCTTCTCCCACTTCCCCATCCCACCCCTTCTCCTTTTCTCCTACCACTCCCTCTGCATCCCTTAAGGATCTCCTGTCTCTAAGCCCATGAGGGTGAGGGCCCTGATAGTCTAGAACCCAAATTCCTGTGTCTCCAAGCCATGCTTTTATACTATCTATTACCTCCTTTCTCAACCTCCCCTTCTCCTTAACCTCAGTCCCTGATTCTTGGAAACAAGCTACAGTTGTCCCCCTTCCCAAAGGGGCAATTCCACATCTCCTTGCAACCACCACCCTATTTCACCCCTTTGCAACTTGGCCAAGCTTCAGAAACAACTTGTGCTATCCCAGCTCTCCCCTTCCATGATTCTTATGCCTTCTTCATTCCTTAACAGTCTGGCTTCTGGAAGTTCCACTCCATCTCCACCTTCCTCCTTCAGCTTATTGACTCTATTCTGTCTGGCATGGATCAGGGCCTAGCCACTTCAGACTTCTTTGTGGATTTGGCCAAAGCCTTCAGCACTGTTGCCTACCCCAGGCTTTCTGACTTCTCAGTTGGATGGCTCCACTCCTACCTCAAGGGCAGGTCTCAGGTTGTCCAGACTGGATATTCCACCCCCCCCAACCCCTGTCAGCTCAGGCATGCCTCAAGGATCTGGTTATGGCCCAATACTTTTCTTCATCTTCCAAAATGGCCTATCTACTGCCTACTCCTCTACATCCATCCATGTGTACACAGATTATATGGTACTCTGCCTCCAGCTCCTCTGCCCCTGACCTCATTGCTAGACTCCAACTGGACTTTACTAACATCCAGCACTGGTTTCTGGCAAATCAGCCATCCCTCAATGCCAAGAAAACAGTCTCTATGACCTTTGGCACCAGGCAGAGGCTCACTGGGCTCACCCCCCTCTCCTTTCATACACTTAATGGTGCAGCGATTGAGGATGTCACCTAATTTAAGTACCTCGGGGTCTGGCTGGACAGGCACTTCAACTTCTCTGCACTTTTGGATGCTATCTACCAGAAGCTTCACCCCAAACTTGATGTCCTTCATAGGAAAAAAGAAGTATCCCACTTCTTGCCCATAGAGAGATTATCTTGAAGTTGATTCTCCCCATCTTTGCCTGTGATGGCATAGTTTACAGTACTGCTCCCTAGTCCACCCTGGCCAGACTGGATCCCCTCTTTCACTCCTTTTACTGATTTGCCCTGAGCTGTCCCACTGTACCTACCAATGTTCTCTGTACTCCTCCCTTTCCTTCCACTTGAGTCCAGATGACTTGCTCATTGTTCTTCCTTTATCTCCAAATACTGACTTGGTTCCCTTCCTTCCTATATTGCTTCCCTCCTCACTTCCCCTACCACTTCATAACCCACTTTTCAGCTCTGGCTCTCACTCTTTCACACTCCCTTCATGGAAATTCACTGCTAGTCAGGTTCCACCACTTCAGAGTGCTGGCAGCAGTGCCCCCGGTCACTACGGCGCCAAGTGGAAAAGTCGCCATCCTCTCTTTTTGCAGGAAACTGTGCCCCCTGCAACCCCTTTCTATTTACACTAACTCCGGGGGTGTGGACCTCAGGGAAGGGGCAATGGATCTGACATTTGGCACCGTAATGACCCCATGCTGTAATGCTGGCTCTCTAGTGACCGGTGAGGTGCTGGTCAAGCTGTCTTCTCCTTCTGGTTCCCCAAATATTGGGATCTCACCCCCTGATATCTACTCTGCTTCTTTCCATCACTTACTCACCTCTCTCCTCCATGACTTCATCACTCACCCCTGCAGTTGCCCCTGACACTGGACACAGGACAGGTACCCTCCACCCTCCTACCCCTGCTCTCCCTGCTGCTCCCCCTTTGACCCTGCAACTACACTAGAGCAGTCCTCTTGTCCTCCCTCCCTTTCCCACAACCACTGATCCCCACGCTCAGCTCAGTATTGCCTCTTGCACATAGCAAATGTTGTTATCCTCCAGCACTTTATTTTATTGCAGATTATTTCACATACCTAGAATATGTGTCTTTGCACAATTGTTATCTATAAAGCTTACTAACCTATTTGTACTGATTGTATTTAATTGCATTTGTACTAACTGTGTTTGTATTTATTGTTCTTAGTGTGCCTCTGTTCCTCCCTTTCCCCTCCTCCCAAGGATTCATCTGGAAATGAGCCTTTACCAGCTCAGCATGTCTTTCCTTGTAAAACTTTTGAAATAAGTAAATAAACTATAAGTTTCAGTGCATAGTTTTGAGCACAGTGGGTGGTTTGCTCACCACTCACCAGCTTTGAGTGAGATTCATCAATGTCATGTAAAAGGAGTTTATAGTTCTCAGCCACTGAATACGGTCATCCATTTTTTACAGTGTGTTATTCATTATGGTAATCAGTACATAGATCAGGCCTGAATAATGCAATCTGCTTTATTTATATTGCGGATTATGCTTTGCTGTTTTTTTTCTAGTAAATAACATACGTGTTGATAAAAAAACTTAAAAGGTTTTTAATTAGACTTCATATCCCCAAATGTAACTGATGGCTTTGTAATGTGCTATATATATAGAGGATATGCAATAGTCTGACTCAAAATATCAAATTTATCTTCAAGTGTGAGGGGACAGAACAATAACTCATAAGTGGCAAAGACATGAGTGAGTTATGAACATCCTGCCCACTCAGAAGTGATGATACATTTCCTATTTTAAGTGAGGCTATAGCATTTACTACAGTAGTTTACAAGTTATAGCATGTAAATCTGATTTTTCTTTGAGGATTTTGCTGTTTTTCTTTGATTGTATCAGCTGGCTTCTGTGCAGCACTATGTACTGTGATGTCATCAGCATTGTGAAAGCTGCTTTCTGGTTCTGTATTCCACTGTGAAGACAGTAACCGTAAAAATATCCATTGTGACAACAGTAACAGCAATATTTTTTGATATGTTACTGTTACTGATATCATTAGTTAAGATATCTTTTTTATCCTGTCATATTACCCCAGTCCTGTTTTGTCTGTGCGTGTATCTATCTATCTGCCTCTCTATCTATCTTTGTCATGCTGTAAACATCCTCCGTGTGTGTGTGTGTGTGTGTATGTATGTATATATATATATATATATATATATATATATATATATATATATACATATATATATATATATATATATGTAATATCATGCTGCAGTACAAACATCCTCAGTATCGCTGGATTGCTTTAATCTAGTCTTTTACATTGGTTTCCATTTTTTGTGATGAACCAAATGTTTATTTACTTTCCTAGACATCCATAATATTTACTGAGCTGTGTTCAGCCCAAATTTGCAGATAATATTCAATGACAGAATTTCTGCATTCATTTACATAATATCCTTTTAACAAGGAAATGCCTGAAGGTATCAATCAGAATGCCTAGCAATTCTGTCTTGCTTGTCAGTTATCCTTGAGTCATTTCAGTGGTTAAGATTTATGTTACTAAAATGAATATGACAACAAAACTACAATAACAGACTATGGAAAGAAAATTGCAGAATATAGTCATGCTGCAGACACGTTTACTTGGAAACAAGGAATGCATATTAATTTGATCTTTTTTTTTCCTCCAAGAAACATATAATGCCTACAGTAATTAATGTTCTGTTACTGTTGCAGTCAATCATCTTTTTCCATTTAATCACTTATATCTACTGTAGTTAGTTAAAATAATTTCCACAAATGAATGAGTATTTATCTGTATCCTGTATTTAACTACTGACCTTAAGTACTGTATAATCATTGTCTGCACGGAATGTTGCCATTTATTCCTGTACTGTTTGTTATTATTGTCTGTATGTACTCTTTCAATGTATATTCTTTAATTAATCCTGGGTTGCTCCTGAAAAAGGGACTGTTTGTCTCGGCGAGCCTAGCTGGTTATCAACATCCAATGAAATAAATAAATACATAAATTCCATCCAGGATCATATTTGAAGGTGATAGTACTATGCATAAAATGTCAGAATTCATTGCAATTAATTTTAGAAAAACAGTGAATAAAAATACATATGGATTTTGTCCCTTTTAAAACATTTTGTTTATTGCATTTTGAATAATGCAAACTCTATGTACAAAACATGGTAGAGACAATAAACAGGTTCCACCATTTTGCTAGGTAACAAAAAAGGTAGGAAAGATTATGTAAACATGGGCCCTGATATTCAAAAGGGTTGCGCATGGCGCAACACGCTGATAGTATGCTATGTGATATTCAAAGGAAAAGTGCGGCGGCACAAATCCCGATGCACGGAGAGCATCAGTAATGTATGCAGGCATAGGTAGGGGGGCGTGCCCATGCATAACCTGTACAGCCTGATATTCAGCCCAGGACGTGCAGAGCCAAGCATGCGCAACCCCTACCTGTGCCAGCACAAAGTTAAGCCAAAAAAAAAAAGGAACAACTGATGGCCACCCACAGGTGAGCTGCTGCACTGCATGGTGCAACACGGCAGCTGCCACCTGGTGTATAAATTCAGCTGCATCTGGTGCCCCGATGCCATTAGAACGTTTGTATAATAAAATAAGAATTATTGCAATATCCCTGGTGGTCCAGTGGAGCGCTGTTAGCTCGATCGCGGGCATTTGTATAATAAAATGAGAATTATTGCAATATCCCTGGTGGTCCAGTGGACCGCTGTTCGCCAGATTGCAGGCATCTGTATAATAAAATGAGAGTTATTCCACTATCCCTGGTGGTCCAGTGGACCGCTTTCTGCCCGATCGTGGGCATCTGTACCCAAAGAAAGGATCAATATCCTTGGTGGTCTAGTGGTACCCCCTTCCCAACTCACCCACTGAGCCCCACCACCCCGCTCCCCCCTCCGTCAGCCGGTGGGTGGCAGCACCCCCTGCCTGCTGCCCCGCCACCCGCCGACTGACAGCTCGGTAGGGCTGCATGCCCATACCGTACTACACATTCAGATATGTAATTCACATATCTGGAATATATGTCTATTATAGGCTACATAACCATTAGCTACTATGAACCAATGGGCGTGCAGCCCCTACCGAACTGTCAGTCAGTGAGCAGTGGGTGGCAGGCGGGTGGGTGCTGCCGCCACCGCTGACGGGGGAGCGGGTGGTGGAGGCTCAGTGGGCGGTGGGGAGGGGGTACCACTAGACCACCAGGGATATTGGTCCTTTCTTTGGGCACAGATGCCTGCGACAGGAAAGGGTCCACAGGACCACCAGGATAGTGGAATAACTCTCATTTTATTATACAGATGCCCGTAATCGGGCGAACAGTGGTCCACTGGACCACCAGGGATATTGCAATAATTCTCATTTTATTATACAAATGCCCGCAATCTGGCACAGAGAGGTCCACTGGACCACCAAGGATATAGGAGTCTTCTATTTTTGGACAGATGCCCGTGATCGGGCAGCATTCGGTCCACTGGACCACCAGAGATATTGGATGGGGGGTTTATTATAATGGATGCCCATGATCGGGCACATAGCAGTCCACTGGATAACCAAGGATATTGGACGAGGACTTTATATTTAAACAAATGCCGCGATCGGGCTGCAGGGGGATGTCGGTTCCCGACGGCTGCTGCCTGTCAGTGCATCAGGCACAAGTCATCGGGGATTGGTGCACCTGCATGCAAATAGAATGCAAATGGGGCCATAATGACATGCAAATGGCCCCATCTGTGCCTTGCATAAATTATGGCACATTTGCATGTCACCTTTTGAATATCGCGGGTGCTGTGAATGGCGCAATGGCACTTGCGCTAGCGCATCTCCATGCTCCACTCTGGCCACTTGCACTGGCTCAGTGCCACTGTGCCATGCACAGTGGGGGTGGCCAGAGTGCGATATTCAAAGCTGCTGAGCCATGGCGCAGCTCCTTTGAATATCGCCCAGGCCACACCCATGTGCAGTCAAAAGTTGAGCTGCACCCAAGCTTGTGCCACAGCCTGGCGCAGTTTGAATATCTGGGCCATGGTGTATACCCTAGGAGTCATAAGAGGCAGAGTCCAAATGAATGAATACACACTCATAGATTATAGTGTATAGTGGAACATCATTGTTCACTGAAATCTAGCACTCTCAAAATGTTGTTCTGCTGCACTAGTGACATTCATAGTGCAGCAGAACCAAAAAGTGATGTCCGCAGGACAGCAGAACAACTTTTCATTCTGCTGCAGTGTGGACATCACATGTGGTGCCCTTGAGCAGCAATCTGACAGTTAGTCTTATTTTAAAAAAAAGATGTAGTAATTTTTTTTTTGAGGCAACAACATTCCACTATACACTATACAGAACAGTGCATGCGTACCATTTAACGGCAGGGCTGTTCTTTCTCCTCATTGGTACTGTGACGACTGATTACCTCTCGAGTTGCTCTCTCGAGGTAATCTGTCATCATAGTACCAACTCGGTCAACGAATAACCCTGTTGTTAACCGGTACTCATGCACTATCCTATATATAGTGTATGGTGGAATGCTGTTATGTATGGAATTCCATGCCTGGTATATGCTTGTTCTGCTGCAGTAGTGACATCATTATGTTGTCCTGCTGCAGTAGTGATGTCACTACTGCAGCAGAACAACTTGGACTGCCGCCACATAGTTGTGTTCCTCAATCCAGTTAAGCTGGAAGTTTGTTTTTTTTTAACTTGAACTTGCAGAAACACCTGCAGCACACTGTGTCAGTTTTAAAAAAAAGAAAATGTTAAAGTTTCTATTCTCTGTTGTCTTCACTAGCTGGTTTTGTTTGATTTTCTATGCTCTGACTGCCCATACTCTATAAAAGATTTTGTAAGAGCAGCCATACACAAACAAGGATATTCTTGTATCTCAAGGTTCCCTTGGTAACAGAGCACCTCTCGAGCTGCGCTCTCAAGGTCATCTGTGACCAAAGAAACCTCTCAATACAAGAATATCCTTGTTGTGTATGACTGCTCATACACAATCCTCTATATAATTTATTGCCACACTATTTTAGTGTGGTGGTACTCAGTAGTTAAATGACCTGTCCCATTTCACCAGGCAAATCCCAGAGAAACATACATGATTGTCACTGGAAAGCTCATACAGTACCACTAGTCGTAATATGGAAATGTAATTGCTGCAAAAGTTGGGTGAAGAATTCTGCAGTGAAACACATAAACTATTACCACTAAACTATTTTTGCATATCATAGCTAGCAGTCAACATAAAGTGGCCATTTTTCACTAAAATGTTTTTATATACAGTACTTCATTATAAACTCATGGGCAACCACTGTGTTAATTTCTGTTCATTTTTGTTTCCTAATCCACTGATGTGGTGCAACATGTAATTTCATGTTTTACAAGCAGCAGTGTTATGAGGTCTCAAGTTATCCCTGATGCTCCCAGAATCCCATAAGGTCAGAAACAGGTTATGTTGCATGATTTCTTCTTTAGTCACAAGAAAAATGATAAAAACCATCAGTGTCCAACTGCAGCTTAGAATATTAATGAAAATCATGTGGCAGCCACATTTAATAATGCTTTGTTTAAATATTTCAAAACTCAGAAAATGTATGTATTTATTTACTTGGTTACTGGTGGCAGGGTAAACCCATAGGGACATAATGTTTCTTTACCAGGGGCTAGCAACCTGGATTTAGAAATACCCAGAATATTAGTTAAGGGAGAGTCAAATAAAAGGGACAAAACAATAACAAGACTGTCTGAGCAGATATCAGGAGCCAAACAGTACACTGTAAACATAATCAACAATTATTTACCTTTATTTTCCCACTGCCCCTTCCCTGGTTGCAGCTGGATATGAGCTGCCTGAGCTCTGCTTGTTTTGCCTGGTGAAATATGCTATAAATAAAGATAAATAAAAGAGACATAATGAAATTTGTAGGAAACTGAAATAGTTGTGGCTGTTACATTGTGCTGCATTGTAATCTTGTGGCATTGTTTTATTTATTGCTATTATATTTGACTTGTTATATTATGTTTATATAAAGTGCCTTGGTTTTTAGAAAGGTGTTTTAAAATAAATGTGACTACTCTATATCTATCTATCTATCTATCTATCTATCTATCTATCTATCTATCTATCTATCTATCTATCTATCTGTCTGTCTGTCTGTCTGTCTGTCTGTCTGTCTGTCTATCTATCTGTCTGTCTATCTGTCTGTCTGTCTATCTACCTACCTATATATCTCTCTGTCTGTCTAGCTGTCTGTCTGTCTATCTATGTAAATTTATAGTATACCTGGTCAGAACAAAAAAGAGCTAAAGTATCACTTAATAGCATCTTAAAATTCCAATGGAGATCATCAAGGTCAGCACATATACCAATTTAATATAGCTCCAGGAAGTATTTTTGAGTGCTGATTTAAAGGGGCACTTCACTTGGCATGATCTGAATTGAGTAGAGAGGAGAGAGATGAAAAAGAAGACTTAAATGGGGATGTGTGTTTCTTACATGATACAGAACACTGAGGATCTAAAATGGAGGAAAAGAATACAGGTACACGTTCTTAGTATAATTGAACTGTGACTTTATCCAGAATATTGTACTTCTTACTATTATGAGTCTTAAGAATACATACAATCTCTATAAGCAATTATTCAAGAAATCAGTGTGTTTATAACTGTCTTTTTTTATATACGCCTTTTATTGTTCAGTTCAAAAATACAACATGTAATGTAAACATTCCAACAGATAAATAACACTCAAGGGACTTGGTCGAATTCTGAAAGAATCAATATAAACAATTAACTAAATAACGTAAAACACTTGGGTCTGTCTTATTAATTAAAAATGTATATCTCCTCAGTTAAGTACTGGCTTAGTATCTTTCCTGTGGTAGATTAAGTTATGGTCAGAGGATGAAATAAATAGCTGAATAACTAAATGAATAAATGTGTATGAAATAGAAACTAAAGTTATATCCAACATTTTATCAGCACCATTTGAAAAGATATAACTCTTTCAGTTCCCTTACATTCTATCAAACTGGTGGGTAACAGATACTAAACTAAGAGTGAACTTAAATTATGTCTAGAATGAAATTAATCTGATAAATTCTTGAGATCTTCAAGAGAAGCAAGGAGATCTACATATCAAATCCTAAGTATGGAGCCTTTGAAGTAAATCCCATTGTGTCCATTTGTTCTGGAAATTGGCAGATTTGTGTTGTAATCCAAAAGTAAGTTTCTCAAACATTTTTATTTACTGTACTATATTCTGCCATTCAAGCATCAAAGGGGGGGTCTGGTTTCGACCATCTCTTTGTGATAGCTTGTATGGTATCTGCAATCAGTATTAACCAGAGATATTTAGCCTCCTTAAATCTTAGTTCTATTTAGAAAATCCCTAAGATAAGTTGTATTGAACCTAATGATCAGGTAATGATAAAAAGTTGTGATAAATGATTTGAGATCTCTGTCCAATAGGGATCAATTACAGGGCAGGCCCAAAAAATATGTAAGTGGGAGGCTGAGAACTCTCCACAATTCTCCCAGCAAGTGGAAGGGGAAGAGGGATTCCAGTGGGCCACCATGGTGGGAAGCAGATAAAAATATGTACTTAATTTCATTAAAAACTCTTTTCATATTGGAGAGGATGTGGTATTGTCCCAGATCCAATCCCACTGAGAGTCTTCAATATTGATGTCTAGATCTGCCTCACACTTTTGTTTGACTGAGGTGAATGTATCGTTTTTATCTCTTAGGTAATTTGTACATAATTTGGAAATTGCTTTTTCCCCTGTTTGGGAGGCCCAAATGGATTTAAATGGTATTTCTTGTAAGGCCTCCTGAGAAACTTGTGTTGCATTTCTCATTTGGGTGTTTATGTAATCCCATAACTGAAAAAAATGAAGACAATCAGCCCCAGTCCAACTGAAGCGAGTTTGGGCTACCTCAAATGAAATGACAAGAGTTAGCCTGTATAAGTTGCCAAGGTGAATGAACCCCTCAAGCAGCTTGCATTTGGAACCATGGATCAAGTTGATGTGGGTTAAAAGCAGGATCCAGTGTCCACCATTTATGCCTCCAAAGTGTACCTTTTGTAACCCCTTTCATGTGCCCACACGCCAACCTTCTAGAACCGCCATCATTCCTGTGTATTTCTTATGAATCGAGCTTGGGAACAGGGGTTGAAATATTGAAGCTTGAAGTGGGAGAGAGTGGTGTTCCTCTAAGTCTATGGATTTCCAATGGGCAAAGTAATGTGGGTTATTCCAGAGAAGGGCTATCCTCATCTGGGCCTCAACCCAAAATCCATAAAAATTTGGCATTGCTAACCCACCCAGCTGCTTTGGAAGGAACAGGACAGTTTTCCTGACTCACGACTTTTTGTTGCCCCAGAGAAAAGAAAAAAATATGTGTCTGCCATGTCTGAAAATCTTTACTTGATACCGAGCATGATACACATGAAACAGGTACAACATTCAGAGTAAGGCATTCATCTTTAACGCCTTAAGGCAGGAGTGTATTGATAGGGGGAGCAGTAACCATCTGCGGAGATCCATCTACAACTGGGCCCAGAGAGGGGTGTAGTTAAGATCATAGAGTTGAGAGGTGCTAGTGCCCAAATGAATACCCAGCTACTTCAATGAGGGGAGGTCCCAGTTCCTGGGGTATTTTCATCAGACCAAAGCATAGGCAATGTAATAAAAACTATGTATTTCAGTTTTCATTGTATTTAAAGTATAGCCTGATATCTTTGAGAATGAATCCAACTGGGAAAAAACTGCGGGTAAAGAATGATCTGGGTCAGTAAGGTAAAGCAGAATGTCATCGGCGCATAAAGCCAGTTTGTGATCCCCCCAACTGTACTCCTTTTATTGCTGGGTTTTGCCTTATACTCTGAGTGAAAGGTTTGATGTAAAGAGTGAACAGAAGCGGGAACAAGGGGCCTCCCTGTCGGGTGTCTCTACCTAATGTCAACTTGGTGGAAATGTGTCCATTAACTCTAATGTAGGCTATAGGGCTGTGATATAACTAGAATATACATTTTATGAAAGGTTGGGAGAACCCAAACCTGGAAAGGACAGCCTGCAAGAATGCCCACGATACTTTATCAAATGCCTTCTCAGCATCTAAACTTAATAGAAGGGAAGGTTGCTTAACTGAATGTATATGGTCAATTAGATGAACTGTTCTCCATAGCTTGCCCTGTGCTTGGCTGCCTGGAATGAATCCAGTTTGATTCAAATGTATCAAACCTGGAATCATTTGCTGTACTCTCCGGGTTAAAATGGATATCAAACGTTTATAGCTCATGTTTAATATTGATATTGGCCTATAGGAGGTGCATCTAGTAGTATCCTTTCCAGGTTTGTGTATGCCACATATGATGGCCTGTGACCAAGAAGAAGGGATTTCTCCTTCTTCAGATAGGGCCTCAGTGTAAGTCCTCACCAAAAAGGGGGTAATCTGTTTCTTATATGTTTTGTAGAATTCGGCTGGAAGGCCATCTGTGCCTGGACATTTGCTAGTTTTCAATTTACCAATCTCAGAGGTGATTTTGGAGTGAGTTACAGGAGCCATCAGAGGTTCATTCTGAAGCTGTTAAAGTTTTGGGAGCATCAATGGGTCCAAGAAAATGGCAATTGAATCTTCTGAAGTGTCAGGACCAGAAGCGTAAAGTTCAGCATAGTAGGAGTGGAAGGCCTCTGCAATGTCTGGGATAGTATTAAGGGTCCGAGAGGATACCGGATGTTTAAGGGAAGTAATAGCAGCTCTTGCTTTTTGTATTCTCAGCCTTCCTACCAGTAACTTCAGTGAGCGTGGAATACCTTCATAAAATTTTTGTTTTAAGAAAAGCAATTTTTGTTCAACCTAGTTATCAAGTAAATCTAGTTATTCTTTTTTAAGAGCTTTCAATTGTTTAGTACGAATCCTGTATACTTTTGCTTTCTGAAGTGATTCTAATTGTTGGATTCGGTCTGATAACTTGATTTTCTTTGCTTTCCTTATTTTTTTCTTTCTGACAGAGAGTTCAATAAACGTTCCCCTCATTATCGCTTTTGCTGTATTCCAGAGCATTGACGAGGAAGTATCAGGGGTGTTGTTGTCCTGCAGCGCCTGCTCATATGTTGTTTGAATCACTTTTTGACCTCTGGATTTTGGAGAAATGAAGCATTAAGCCTCAAAATGTTTTCTTATGATAATCCCCTATTTCCATCTTTAAAAAAGGGGGCAAGGCCCGTGAAAGTGAAGTCTCCTGCTTGGCTGTATATCACCTCATTCATCCCCTCTTTAGAGAGGAGGAAGTAATCTATCCTTGAATACATTTGGTGGACAGCCGAGAAAAAAATATAATCCCTCTGTTGCCTATGTAAACGATGCCAAACATCTACGTACTCCATCTCGGCCAATAGTTTGCTTGCCTCCCTTGCCGCCTTATGCACCTTGTGGGGCATCTTAGAAATAGTATCCAAGCATGGATTGAAAGTCAAATTAAAATCTCTGCTGCACATTAACTTTCCCTCCACCCACTCCTGTAAAATTAGCAAGAAGGAGCAGTAGGTAACAAAATCAAAGCCTGGGAGAAAATAGACCAAGGCCAAGGTTATTAATTTACCCTGAAGTCGGTCTTTCATGAGAGCGTACGTGCTCTCTTTATCCGATTTTGTATCTAGGTGCTCAAACTGAACTCTGGAGGGAACCAGAATGGCCACCACCCTCAATCTCCTGTTTTTACAAGAGGACGTAGCTAATGAACCAAAACCAATTTTTTTTAATTTTGGGTGTTCTGTAGGGGACAATTGAGTTTCCTGCAGGAATATAAAGTCAGCAGTAGCTTTTCTTATTGAGTTAAATACCTTGCATCTCTTAATCAGATTTGTTAGTCCATGCACATTGTATGAACAAAATGTGGTGTGACACCTACCCATTTTTACACATATCCTGATGAGTCATACTCATCCTATTGTGAAAATATAAACTAAACTTAAGTGATGTTTTCCTGACAAAGAAAACAGTAAGGCGGCATTCATATCCAAAATGTCTGAGACCCTGTATATGAGCCAGAAAAACAACCAACATGGCAAAGAGAACAAGTAAACAGAGTGACTTCCAAAGGTGGAAGTCTGCTACAACAGACTTCAGCCCCTTTCCCATTTTGATAACTCTGATAAAAATGGGAACGGGGTTAACAAGATGGTATGTGATGCCCTTCATTAGTTGGATCCTCTTCTGGAGCCAAAGGTATTAGTAGATTGGGCTCCAAAGTTATAACTAGAGTGGTCATGGGGATTGAATGAGCAATCAAATAGTGTGTACCAACCCTCACCCTCAGGGATAGGAATCATAAAAAAAGAAGAAAAACATTGTAAGAATTGAGCACTATATGCTAATACATTGTGTGGGTAAAGCCATTGCAGCTTCTTGCTGGCACCTGGGCCACAAGAGGAGATCTACCAAGGCCCGGCAAGCAATTACAGTTGCTGAGCTTGTAAGTGTGACCCCCCCCCTTAGATAAATCCATGCCAATGCCAGTCCGCCCCAAGTAAGCTGAATAACCCACTACCATAAGCAAGGCATGTGAAGGACCTACGTTCCAATGCCTGGGAGTATGCTGCTGCATAAGTTCACATTTCTCCTAGTCAGCATGAGGGAAGGGCGGGGGTGCAAAGGGGTGGAGGAACCAAGAGAATGCAGGGCAGCAGTGATAGAATATTGACTGGCGTTGCTTACAATCTACCTTATATGGACTAATCAAGAACAAGAAGGAAACAGGAACAGGATTAAGTGGTGCAGCAAACAGCAAAATAATAAAAAAAAAGTTGAAATGAGCACACACCGCAAGGCCAAAAACCACACAGATGGATAAATTAAGCCGTTACTTTATTTTGAAACATTTTTTGAAGTATTTCTCATCACAGGTCGGGAGCAGATTACCCTGTCTATACACCTCATTAGTAACGGTACCAGTGACTTAACCCCCACTCCTGAACCCCCAACCCCCCCCAAGGTGGCCAGATGAAAATTGCGCCAGTGCAAGCAGAGCTCTATTGTTCCAAAGGCAAGGATGTCAGTCCATAGAGTCTTAATTAGAAAAATGCTGCAGGTATTAACCAATGAGCTGGGAACCCCTCTACAGTCATGGGTAAAGAGTTTGCATCGGTGAGAGTTCCCGTAGCAACAGTTCAGTAGTCTCATCTTTCCGAAGTGATCATCACATGTTACTGATAGAATAATGGGGATATTAACATCGCCCAATGTGGAGCAAAAGGTTGTTTGTACAGTATCTCATTATCTCAGTTCTCCTGCTGGGATGACTCATTGGGCTCCGGTTGATTAGATTTGGCCAGAGTTGCTTCAATATGCTGCAAAGCTTCCCGAGTCAAAAGTAATGGTGGACCGGATTTCCACTTGTGTACGATGGTTTGCCAGTCTGTCTGGAATGCTCTACTCTATGAATTATGTTCCGCTGGTGATTTAGGCACTGTAAGTCCTTTACCTTTAATTGCAGAGCAGGCTTCTTCATAAGAAGAATACACCACTGGACCTTCTTACCAAAATACTCTCAGTCAGGTAGGAAAAGACATCTGACACCAAAGCTGTTGCTACTTTAGAAACTTGACCAGGGGAGCATATTGCAAATGAGCCTGCTGAATCTCCAGGGTATAATCATGATCAAAATAAAGTCTGGATGTTAAGTAAGTAGCTTCTCTCTTGGCCAAGGCACATGGGAGGATATCCTCTTTACTTTTGTAGCATGAGAATTTCATGATGACTGACTGGGGCCGAGCTGTGGGGTCTGTAGGCTTTGGTAATGAGGAGCAATGAGCACACTCAATAGATAGGTGATAGCCTGGTGGTAAATCCAGTACAGCGGTCAAAAGATTCTCCAGAAAGTCTGACATCGGGGCTGATTCTGCGCCCTTTGGCAGGCCATATAGATGGAGATTTTCTCTCCAGGAGCGACCCTTCATATCGATACACTTTGTTTGTAAAGTGGTAGCCTGGTGTAAGAGAGTCTCCGCTACTCTCTCAAGTTGCAGAGCCATGTCCTCAACACCAGAAACTTAGTCCTCTGCATGGTCAATGCAACGTTCCAACTTGTTAAGATTTTGTGATAAATTCTTGAACTCTCTTTTGTTCTCCACCCGTGAGCCTTGTATCTCCTTCAACAATGTTTTGAAATGACTACAGGAGAGCGATTTTGTCTCTCCATCCATATCATAATCTATTCCATGTACACTGGTAGGCAAAAGGCTTCTGCTCCAATGGTCTGTGCCCCAGTTAAATCCTTAGCCATCCATTTTGATAGACTGCTTTTTAGCAGCTGATCTGGTGCTCTGAGTCTTCTTTGTACCTCCTTTTGACATGTGTAGTAGAAATATTGCATTTAATTAATTTTTAAAGGTTGTTTTATTCCCTAAGGGTCAGGAGTTCTAAGATTACTCTCTGCACAGCTCCGTGATGTCACTGGAAGTCCATAACTCTCTTTTTTTAAGGCAAATTATGTCCCATATTAGATGTGCTTTCTTTGAATACTACTGTTTAATTTACTCTTTGTGCCAGAGAAACTTACATTTTGTTAGAAGTAAGAAGCTGCTTATCAAGCCATGAAAGGTTACTGTTATAGTATAGCCTCCTGATCATTTCCGTAGAAAGTCATTAATGCCATCCACATCAGGACATTTAACTGTTGAGGATCATCTAATTATATTAAAGCCTTCCAATCCATTTATTGATGCACATTTAAAACATAGGTACCATCTTCATCAGCTGTCAGGAACACCCGAACACTCAACTAGAAATCAGGGCCACCCCCACACATGACAATTAAAAGTATAAAAGTAGTTGGAATTATCACTTTGTGCCACCATGCATAAAGTGCTCCCCATTGAATAATACACAATTTCAGAGCAAGGCTTTCCCTGTGTAATCACAACAAACATTGTGACATCAAAAGGGAGAGTGCAGGGCAGCTGGGCTGATGCAAATAAGCTGCTGAACTCTGCTCATTGGCTTGTCGATTTCCACATCCCCAGTCACAAGCAGGTCTACAGGGGTTGCGGTATGTGGAACAGGAATAAATGTTCCAATGGGGTGGGGATAGGTGGTTCACAGTGCTGCTAAACAAATGTCACAAGAGTCAGGGCTAGGGAGAGATATCAACTGAACACCAGGGATGTCAAGACAATTTGGTGTGCAGTGCACCAATAGGAAAGACTGGGATAATTCCACAAGTACACCATGGAGATGGCTCAGAAGCAACCCTTAGGAATGGGGTAAGTGAGGTGGAGGACTACTTTGGTGGTAGTGCTAGTTGGCATACTGCCCTGTGACTCACTGGTGCCATGCCATGCTCTGACTGTTGTGCTTGTTATATAATGCAGACCATGTCGGCACTCAGTAAATTCTGTATTTGTCTTTGTACGTAATTCAGTCAAGCGATACTGTTGCAGGGGGACTTCCCACCTTCAGGTAGCGAGTTAGCATTGAGTACGTTCAGTTCAGTTTAAGCTTTGTTATTAACTGAATAAGGTCATTACACAATTAAAAAACACAATTACATGAAATTACATTACATTATATTAAATAACCTTGCTTAGATGTCAAGAGACATAAAGAGTTTCCTTATACATTTTTTTTTAAACTCTCATTCTTTATTTTATGGTAGAGAACATATACCAACAATACAAATACATAACAGTTACACAAAAGTACAGAAAACATAAATAATAAAAAGTTATAAATAGGGAAAGACATAAAGTGCACTTGCATCTTGCATTTCATTATATTTTACATGTTGCCAAGCTAATACATCATAAGAAAAAGAAAGAAAGATGGATGGAGCCACTGATACCCCCTAAGAGAGAGAAAGAAAAAACAATTTACTTGGGGATCATGGGGTAAATTCTGTACGTATTGGTGTGATATATATTACCCATTTTCTCCACATATTCTCAAACACAGCCTGAGATTTATTTAATGTGGCTGTAATTTTTTCCATCTTATAAATATCAGTCATTATCTGGTGCCACTGGTCCATAGTTGGAGGCAAGGGGGACATCCATTTTTTGGTGATGTTTTTTTTTGGCGGCTAGAGAAGCCAGATTAACACATTTCCCGGTTGGAACATCCCACTGAACTTGGGGGTAGTCACCAAACAGGAAAAGGTGAGGGTCTGAATCAATATTTGTGGAGATTATATGCTGAAGGGCTTCATAAAAGCAGGCCAAAAAGGGCTGCAGTATCCGGCATGACCAAAAGATGTGGCCTAAGGTGGCAGGGGAGAATCCACACTGCCTCCAACAACTTGTATCCCCCTGCTTACTGTACTTCTGAGTCACTACAGGGGCTCTCAAGTACCTTACCACAACTTTCCAGACAAATTCTTTCTAGCAACCAGAGCTGATACCCATATACATTGTTTTAAGATGTTTTTCTCATATTAGAAGGGGGATTCCAATCCCTATGTCTTCCTCCCAGGCTAATCTAGTTTCATCTAAGGGATAGAACACCAGAGATTGCCGGTCCGTATATAAAATTGAAATAATGTGGGCTGGAATAGGCCTTCCATCTATTACTTTTATCAAAATCATCAGGAGCTCAGGGAGGGGGCAGTCCTTCCACCTCACCTCTTCAAGGGAGTGAAGATAATCCCTAGTTTGAAAGTATCTAAATCTATCAGAATATTGAATGCCATACCTTTGAACTAGGTCTGTAAATGATAACATTATCCCCTGTGGCATGAAATGGTATACCAGATGTAGACCCTTCTTTTGCCACTTAAGGTATCCCTTATCCAATTCAGCTGGAGTAAAAGAGGCTACATGGGGCAGGGAGAACAAAGCGGGCCTCCAGTTTATGAACTCAGGGAGGAACAGCATCTTGAACCAAGACTTCAAAGTGGAGCGTGTAAGTGGTTTTTCAATTTCCTCAATTTTTTGGGTAGGGAAAAGAAAGCAGAGTCTGAAAAACACCCAAGACTTCTCTCTCTTGGCTCTCAACTGATTTCCATCTGGCTTTATAATTCTTATCTAAGCAGTACAGTGGAATTCTAATTTGAGAAGCTAAATAATATAGCCTAAAGTTAGGAAGGGACATACCCCTCTGCTGCCTGGGAAGCTGTAAAACTGAAAGCTTAATCCTAGGTTTCTGTTTCCCCAAAATATAAGTTGATACCTTCCTTTGTAATGATCTAAAATTCCTTATAGATTTTTGTCCTAATTTAGTGCATTGCAGCAAATAAAATGCATGTCTGGACAAGGCACATAGTGATGAATCTTTGGAATGTCTTATGATGATTTGATCCAAATGCAAAAATAAACTTTTCACAATATTACGTAATCAGGATTTCCTTAATTTCTCATTAATTGGACATACAGTATCAAAAATACATGCTTCAGATCTTCTGGAGATCCCAACTCACAGATATAATTAAGACTTTTGTTAAGATCTTTTAAGAATCTAGCCTAATAAAAGTTGCTAAAGAAAGCTGGAATCTTTATCTAGTTGTAGCCTTTCTTTTTTCTGGACCTGTGATAAAATATTCAGGATTTTTTTTCAAAAGTTGTGTTAAGAACAGTTTTCATTTTAGATAGCCAGGGACTCTATTTACCGGATGCCACCAAGCTCCTATTATTTTAATGAGATATGTCAATTAGTCATGTTTTGGTTTCACATTTATTGATTATATGAGCTTTGGATGACTAGAGGATAATTTTAAATTAAAGCAAGTTCAATCTCTCTAAGAAAAGCGGGTACCTTAGATATTGGTACATAAGTGACGTCATCAAGAGACGTCTGGCTACTACAGGTTTTGTACCTGTGATCAGTAGCTCAGTGTCAGCTGCTTCTGACTGACTTGAAAAGGTGAAGATGGTTACACTTCAGTTAAAAGCTGACATTGCCACCATTTCTGCAGTCTCAACAGCCAGGACTGTAGAAAGTGTACAATTGAACAAGAAACAAGAAAGGTTGGGGAACATTGTAAAAGGATGGAATTCACAGTTTTTGGCCAGGTGTTGTAACTTGTGATGAGTGAAGAGTTTGGTTTGGGGGTAATATTAACTACATTCAGGAGCTGTTTAAAAATGTTTCAAAAATGACTGCTCCCAAAAGGAGTTACAACTGCCCAAAGTTCAGTTGAAAACTTATGTCTGCCAGACACAGAGGGCCAGATTTTCAAATGCCAAAGAGTGACACAGGATGCCTGGGTCAAATAAAAATGATGCAAGTGGCATCTTGATACTGAAAGGGCTGTGCCAAATTAGGGCCATGGCACTGTGTGTCACTGGATCCCCCCCATGATACTATGTGATACTATGTCATCAGTGTAATTGCTGTATAATTGGCACCCCAACCAGCTGCCACATCACTGATCTGACTGCCCACAGTCTCCCCAACACTCACTGTGGTACCCTGTTCTCCTTCCACCCTCAGACCACTCCTGCCTGACTTGTGGCATCCCTCTGCCCCCCTACCATCCTGGCTCCTCTGGTGTTTCACTGGGTGGGGGGAGACAAAGATACCTGTGGCATTTGCCACAGGTACGTCAATGTTTGGCACTTGCCTGTCAGCGCAGCAGCTCCCGGGTCTGTGGAAGGGACCCCAGTTCTTCCTGAATTAGGCACAGGGTCCCTAAGGCACCCGAAGTGTGCCATAGCCCTAGATGACCACAAACTGTTGTGATCTACAGGCTCTTTGAAAATCCAGCCCAGAAAAAATGACTGGCAGGATTTTCCAAAGCTTGTGAATGCTGTAAGCTGTGAATGTGCCACATATATTGTGCATGGAGCTGGTGGCATTCACTCTCCAGCAATCTGGATTTTCTATCTTGAGCAGCAGTTGCTGTATGCTAGACAAACTTTTTGTTGTCTAGCTCGTGGCAACCCCGAAGACATTTTTTATGGAGCTGGCTCCAGACATGTGATGCAAGCTGCTGTAATTCGTGGAAACTGTCGCAACTGCACCTGAAATTGTAGAATGGGTTTGGTGCACCACCAAAACCTAAGTGCCATGGCACAAGGCTTGTAACAAGCCCTGTACCATGCTTTGAAAATCCTGCCCATATGAACATTACTACTTTTCCTATTCTAGCAGATAGAAACTTGTTATGGGCAAATGCTAGGAAACTTAAGGACTGTACATAAACTGTATATGTGAGAAAGTTCATGTTTTTGCTGATCTGGCCCAGGAACCTCAACGGCACAAATGTAGGTTGATTTCTTTAAAAGGGTTTCACTTACATTGATACTACTGTTCACTCATTAATGCCTCGCACCTCCATGTTAATACTGCAGATAATCAGTTTAGTTCCACAGATTATGATGCTGCCAATAAGTTTTTATCATTAAGGATATCTCGGAAAACAAACCTAAGCAGAGATTTTGTAACAAACTCACTTCTTGGTAAAAGAAATGGGAATTTCAACAACTTAGAAAGTGCAGGTCATATGCAATCTTCCTCTCTGGGACATAATGATAGTTTGTTGATATAGAAATAATATGTGTCAGTCTCTCTTAGGCAAAAATCAAAAATGTAAAGTTCTAGTAACAATACAACATTCTGAAATTCTGCATCTCCATCACATTCTGACAATTTTTGTCCCAGCTAGAGATGTTGTAAAGTTTTAATCCTCTGGTGAAGTTTGATTCACAAAATTCACAAATTCTGAAGCAGATGCACCAACTTTGCCAGCTGATTTCTTTTTTAATAAAACCTAAACAATACCTCCCCCCAACTGTGCTGTCAAACACCGTCCCCTCCTCCACCCAAAAATGAATAAAAGCATTACACTACCCTCCCACCCCCACTGTCACCTTTCTCCCTCATCAGCCCTGGCATATTAATGCTAGTAGTGAGTCCATGCATGAAAAAGTAATCCCGCCCCCCCCACCTGCATGCCAAACACACTCCAGTTGCCTCCCCCCACCTGAGTCCCACTGTCCTTATTTATTGGATTTGTCACAGACCCAGTCCCCAAAGTCCAACCTAAGCCAACCCTCTTTGGTACCCACTACCCTCCTACTCCCACCTCAGCATCCACAAATCAACATTGAATAAAGAAAATGGACCCCCCACAGCAGAGCATCTGCTCTGTTCAGTGTCCATCTTGTAATGGTGGGAATGAATGAGTACATATGAAGAAACGAAAAAGCCAGCAGAAGAAGGCCATTTGGTCTATCAAGTCTGCTCATATTGCAGGGTCCACAGCTTGAGCTAATGTCCCTGACCTCCCTCCCCTCTCCTCCCATCCTCCCTACCAATGATCCTTACCTCCCTCCTATGCCTATCCCAGCTTTTCTTAAAGCTGCCCATTGTCTTCAATGAGATGACTTCTTCCGGCAGCGCATTACAAGTATCCAGCACCCTCTCTGTGAAGAAGTGCTTCCTGACTGCCCTCCTAAACCTCCCACCCTTCAGCTTAAGACTATGGCCCCTCGTGTTATGGTTGCCACTCAGCTTAAAGAGATTCTCATTATCAACCTTATGTATCCCTTTCAAGTACCTGAAAGTCCCAATCATGCCTCCCCTCTCTATTTCTCTCTCTCCTGTCTTCCAGGGAGTACATGTTCTGTGCCCCCAACCTCTCCTCATATGCCTTATCCTGCTGACCCACTATCATCTTTGTAGTCCTTCTCTGGACATTCTCCAGCAGGTTAATGTCCTTTTTGAGGTGTGGGCACCAGTACTGAACTCCATACTCTAGATGTGGCCTTTCCAGTGACCTGTACAAGGGCATTATAACCTTCTCTCTCCTCCTCCTACTACTGATCCCCCTAGATGTGCATCCCAACATCTTGTTTGCCTTTGCTGCTGCTTTCTTGCACTGCGTGGAGTGCTTCAAGTCCCTAGTGAGTGAGTAGTCATATCTTCTCTTTTACTTTGAAGACTCAACCTGTTAGATTTTACTTCGAATAAAGATGTCACTACTCACTGATTCCATTACCATTACAATGTGGAGACTGAACAGAGCAACAGAGGAAACATTTTCTTTATTTTAGGTTGATTTGTGAGTGCTGGGGTGTGGGGAGGATGGTGATGGGGACCAGATGGAGGGTTGGGTGGGGGTCCAACTCAGGGGGCAAGCACGGTCAGACTCACTATTAGCAGCATTTCACTGAGGTGGGAGAAGGAGCAAGGCAGTGGGGGATGGGATGTGGTATCATGATTTTCATCCTTTTTGGGTGAGGAGGGGTGTTCTTTATCATTTTGGGGTTGGGGACAGGGCGCAGCACACAACTTGTGTTGCTATTCGCCAGGTGAATTGGCCATTCACAATGTGAATTTGGCCAATTCACCTGGCGAATAACAATATGAATTGAAGTCCTTATCTTTGTGAATTTAACACAATCTGTGGATTGTTTTGCAATGCAAATTTTGACAAATTCACACACCTCTAGTCCCAGCAACTTTCATAAATTGCACACCCTTGCAACATTCCAAAAAATGCATGTTCTCAACACAATCTGAAATTGTGCACCCCTGCCACATTTCAAAATTGCATGACCTAGCTACATTCCAAAATTGTGCATCCTTGCCACATTCCTAAACTGCATGTCACTGCCACATTCCAGAATGGAATGTCCCCTACCCACTGCATTTCAAAATCACATGTTGACACCACAATCAGAAACTGAGCATCAGTGCCAAATTCTGAAAATATTTATCCCTCCAAATAGTGAAATTGTGTGTTGCTGTCACAATCGGAAATTGAGTAACAAAAAAACCCCCACATATTGTGCATCCCCGACATGTTACATAATTCCAATTTGCTGCCAAAAGGTGAAAGTGTGTGTCTATGGATTCTTTAATTGTCTATTTTGGGGCTAGGAGGGTGGGAACAAAGAGTGCTGGTAGACTGAGGGGAAGGGAGAAACTTCAACACTACTGTATTATGTCTGGGTAAAAGAAGGAGGGTGGGAAAGGGGTGCTTTAAGGGTGGGGAAAGGGGTTAGTGTCCTACATTTCTGTATTGTATTCTTGAGGGACTTGGGGAAGGAGGGAGGATGGAAGAGAGTCTTAGAGG
Organism: Neoceratodus forsteri; assembly: GCA_016271365.2. NCBI lineage: Eukaryota > Metazoa > Chordata > Ceratodontiformes > Ceratodontidae > Neoceratodus > Neoceratodus forsteri. The sequence goes on from CM057458.1 coordinate 566,289,364, forward strand.
GAAAAGGAACCTAGGAACATGAGTGTATTTAGTACACACATCCTTTTTGGCATTGTGCTGAGCATCTGAGAGCCAAGACTGGTGACTATGTGTATTTTCTTTTTATTTATTTAGTTCTTGTTTACCAGCTAGGGTACACTTGGCAAGTAAATGCTTATTTTCAGGTACGACCGGGAGGATACAACAGTGTGAACAATAAACATAAGATAATACATAGTACAGAAAAGTATCCTGGTAGTTGGCAAACAATGTACAACAAAGAACTAAGGATAGAACTAGTGACACCACTGACTACCCTCTTTAACAAATCATGGGAGGATGGGGTGGTACCTGAGCACTGGAGGAGGGCAGAGGTGATTCCCCTTCACAAAAGTGGGAGCAAGGCAGAAGCAGGAAACTACAGACCTGTTAGTTTAACCTCAGTGGTAGGGAAAATGATGGAATCACTTCTGAAGGAAAGAATTGTTATGTGATCTAGAGGCCAGAGGGCACAGGACCAAGGCAGCATGGACTCACAGCGGGAAGGTCATGCCAGACAAATCTGATAGATTTCTTTGACTGGGTGACCAAAGTAGTAGATCAGGGAGGGGCTGTGGACATGGCCTACCTAGACTTTTAGCAAGGCATTTGACACAGTCCACACAAAGATTAATATACAAGTTAGCCAGCCTGGGAGTGGGTCCCAAGATGACAGCCTGGGTAAAGAATTGGCTGGAGAATAGGACACAGGAGGGCCAATAGTAAGCAGGTCCACTCTGAAAAAGGGGGTTAGCAGTGGGGTACCACAAGGGTTCAGTATTAGGACGGTCCTCTTCAATGTCTTTATAGCGACATTGCAGAGGGACTGGAAGAAAAGATGTCTCTTTGCAGATGACACAATGACCTGCAACAGAGTTGATGCACAAGGTGGGGGGAAAGGATGAAAGGACTTGGCAAGGTTAGAGGAATGGTCAAATGTATGGCAGCTTAGATTCAATGCTAAGAAGTGCAGGTAATGCATCTGGGAAACAAAACCCAGGGAAGAGTACACAATGGGGGTGAGATACTAACAACAACAAAAATGGAAAGGGACCTGGGGGTAGTCATATCAGATGACCTAAAGGTGGGCAAGCAATGTGAGAGGGCAGCAAGGAGGGCTGGGGGGATACTGGGATGCATAGGGAGAGGCAACACCAGCAGAAAACAAGAAGTTATTATCCCTCTGTACAGACAGCTGGTGAGACCACATCTGGAGTACTGCGTGCAGTTCTGGAGGCCCAATCTCCGAAAGACATAGACAGGATGGAAGCTGTCCAGAGGAGGGCACTAAAATGGTGCAGGGTCTGCACCGGAAGACATATGAAGTGAGACTTAGGAGCTTAATATGTATAGCCTCGAGGAAAGGAGGGGGACATGATAGAAACTTTCAGTACCTCAAGGAATCAACAAAGTCCAAGAGGGTAGCATCTTTCAAAAAAGAGGTGTGCAAGAACAAGGGGGCACAATTTGAAGATAGAAGGGCGGCTCAGAGGTAATTTAAGGAAGTATTTTTCACAGAGGGTTGTGGATGCATGGAACAGCCTTCCAGAGGAGGTTGTGGAGTCAAAAACAGTGGTGGAATTCAAGCATGCATGGGACAGTCATAAGGCAATTCTAGGGGGTTGGGGTAGGAAGAAGTAGGCTGCTGGTTAACTAGGATCTGCAGCTTATCCATCAGGTAGGGAAATGGGCAGACTGGGTGGGTCAAGCGGTCCTTATCTGCCATCAAATTCTATGTTTCTATGTTTCTAAGACAATAATCAGTTACAGGAATTTACATTCAAAGGTTTATGAATATAAATATTCATTCAGTTAAGCATTGTACTTTGCATGGCCCCACCATGGGGCAATCTCCCTTAAGGCTCCACAAAATGGGGTAGGGTGTTTTAATAGAAGAAGAGTCAGGGTGTGGTAAATTTGTGTTTTGAATGTTTTGCACAGCTCAGTTCTAACCTTAAAGGGCAAGTCTCCCATAGTTTCACAACAATATTTTCCCAGCTCCTTATGTGTAACTGTTGTGTGCCTCCTCCAGTTGCCAGCAGTCCTATTGTTGTCCAAATCTAGATTATAAATAAAAATATACAGCCCCTAGAAGTTATCAGTGTGTTTCTCCTCCATTTGCCCCCAGAAGTTATCAGTGTGTTTGTCCTCCATTTTACCATCAGTGTTGCTGGAGGATGATGTCATCAGAGCAACAGATAATGGTGCTGCACTAAATGCAGTTCCACCAGTAAATCAAACCCACAATGTTTGGTTCCCCACTTGAGTAATGGAGGAACCCTTTAAGTATTGTGCACATCCTGAAGTGCAGGTCTAAAAAGGACTAGGACCATGTGAGTGTGATGCAGCACTGATTTGACAGGTATATACAGTATTCATATAAGAAAGTGCCTGTATGTGTTGTGTTACTGTTTCTACTAGCAAAAACAATTTAGCCAATAAATGACTCTGAGTACAACAAGAGTTTTAAGTGGTATTATACAGCTGTTGTATTATGTTCTGTGTGTGTTAGCATTCTCTGTTTTGATTGACACCAGCAGTGATAAACAATCTTGCAAATATGCCCCTTTCCCTTTGTAACTAGGCAGTCAGTGATTGGATGGCTGCTGTATGGCAATAAAGAGTTCAGCTATAACAAGGAATAGGTTACCAGGAAAGCTTTGACTGCAGCATATGGAAGAAGGATAATCTAGTGGTTAAAGCACAGGCAAAAGAACTGGGAGACTCTGGTTCAAATCCTACTAAAGTCACTTACTCCCTAACCCTTAACAAGTTCCCTTAACCTCCTTGGGAACTGTGATGGCCCCTCAGGTCCATGACTTTAATAGTGCCCCCATTCCCATTATAAATCATTAGCAGTGATGTGAGAGTTACAGCACTTCACTTTGAAATTACTGAGGACAAACTGTGGCAGCCCCTCCCAAAACACACACTTTGTAATGCCAGCATTTGAAATAGGATGTCCCTCACAAATCAAATGCTACACTTCAGCTGTTGTAGGTGAAGAAACTAATCAGTCTCAGTGTTTGTAGTGCTCTGTATTTGCTTAGCTCATTCCTCCCATGTCATATGCATTCTGTATCTTGGTATTTCCAGTCAGAAACTCAGATTTAAGAAGCATTTGAAATGTAAAACAATACACTTTATAAAGTAAGTGATCTAGCTCTCCACTTTTAGGCTGCTGAAAAGGAGGTGCATCATTTGTGCAACGGAGTAATTCAGCCTTGTGTGATCCTTTGGGAAACTGCCCAGGACAACCTTGTAAACAAATCTTCTCAAGGGTGTTCACCTGGTTCAATACAGATTGAGTGACTGCTTGATTGACTACTTGACTGTCTAATTGATTGACTGATTCAGTCTACTGCTCTCCACATGTTGCAACTGTCTCACAGAGAGAAATGAGCAGTACAACACAACAGATTTTGTTTCCTGTGAATGAAATACTGTACTATTAGATGCATTATTTGTTCTACACATACAGTATTAAGGCTACAAGTACTACTCTCTGTGTGAGTTGCAGGACAGAACTATCTTAAGCCATTGCAAAATTAAACTAAACTCAGGATAGACAGCTTTGATACCCTTATGTTTCCTTCTGCACTGTTGCTGCAATGACATCAGGGAATGGGAGGGGCTGTATTACAAGTGACTCATTTGCATGTAAATGGAGGCTTGCTTGACACTTTACTACCTTGTGTCAGACTCTAGATATGTGTTGCAACAAAAGAAATGACTGATCTCTTATTGACATATGTACAGTACTTGATGTAATGTATAATAAATACATCAGACATATCCAAATTATAAATATACAGGAGTCTTCTCCTTTAATTAGAAGTGATAAAACACCATCAAATTTGAGTTGACATATGAGTATTCATCAAAAATAGGCTGTATTTAAGTTATTCACTATCTGCATCTGATTCAAGGTGCACATCTAGTGAACACACAAATGAATGATATACAGCCATTTTTTAAATTCTCCGTGCGCTCATGTGCAGTTAAATTCTTGCTATAAAAGTGGCTTTTGAAAGGTGTGGCACTGTCCAATGCAGAGTGGTCTGCAAGGGGTGAGACAATCCCACACCAAACATCAGCCAGGCTGATTGTGATTCTGTTTTGCCTTGATGGGTGGAAACTTTATCTAGTTCAAAAGAAAAAGATAAATCAATCATATGGCAGCTTTTTCCTTTGATCTGCAGGACACCACTCAACAAACAGCTGTTCTGTGTCCTGATCAGCCTGGCTGATGTCACCCACTATGGGTATGTTTTGCTCCCCCCCTCACAACCCCACTGGTCCCTTCCCTCAGACAGTCCCACAACTGACCCCCCAGGTGTGGGGCTTACCTCCTGCCCCCGAATGGTCCCTCTGCTCAGATATAGATATACAGTATATCTGCACACACACACACACACACACACACACACACACACACACACACACACACACACACACACACACACAGTGAGACAATGAATGCCAAGCAATGAGATGCCAATGCAACATGTTGGCAGTATTGGGTGGAATGAAGTAGAAGAAATATTCACCTTCGAGCATCATGCCCACTTTGATGCACTTCTTGAGTCGACAGTACTGGTACTGGCTGTGGTGATGCTGGTCGATGGGACAGTTCCTGTTGCCAGACAGGTGCATGTTAAGTTCCTGTAGACATTCCTCTTGAAGAAACTTTGGCAGCCCTTGCAGGTGGACTGACCATAGTGCTTGCCATTTGACTTGTCCCCACACAACACACTTGATATGCTACTGTTGGCCCAAGTTGTGGGGTCCTTCGGGGCCCTTATCACCTGCTGTGCCTGGTGTGGAAGGTGGTCCCGGCTGCACAAGGTTCTGCTGAGTGTGTGGACCAGCTGAGGCCACCTGCTGCTGATCCCTGCTCGGCTGTGCTCCTGCTGCCAGCCTGCCAGTGAAGTCGTCCTGCAGATCTTGCCAGCTGCTAACTACCATTGCCATATCTTGAGTCCAGAGAGGAGTGCAGGGTGGTGAGTGGATGGCAGGCGAGAAAATCACTGGCTGCACTGGGTTCAACACAATCAGTAGTAGAAGGAGATAGATGAGTTGTTGCTGCCCCCATGAATGCTACTTTCAAGCTTCTGTCTCTTTTATTGACCCTAAAATTCAGCAAAAAAATAAAGTGAAATCGGCAAGCCAAAGTCCAGGCAATGGAAACTTGCAAAGTCAGATGTGGTAGAGGTGATGAAGCCCGCTGGCAGTCCAAGTGTCGAGTAGAGTCAACATGGGTAGAGATGATCGTGGTTCTAGCAGTGAAGGAGATGATCACACTAAACTCAAGGCATCCGACCAGACTCAGCTGTAGTGAGAGGCATCGGGGGGGGCCAAATACAGTCAGCCATTCAGGAAGAGGATCTATATGAGAGGGTTTGATGACTCACTGCGAGGTGGCAGAGGGTGGGAGGGGGTGCACAATGCAAGCTGCAAGCAAGGTGGTGAAGTGAGGAGTCACAGACACAAAAAAGCACCACCGACTCCCAGACACTGTATACAGCCAGGAACACAACACGAGATCCAAAGTATGGTGAGTTGTAAATCCTTGACACCTGCTGCTTGCCTCCCTTCACACTTCTCCCCCTTCACAGTGCTGCAGATTCGGAGGCTCACAAATGTTTTTGTTGCTGTTGGTGGAGGAGGTTTTTTTAAATCACATAAAATGTCATCGGAAACCGCTTAATGAACGAGCACACCAATAATAATAATAATAAAGTGTCTTGCTGCTAATAATAATGAAACTGGACCCCACGTTGGAGCATCCCTGTAGTTTGTTCACCTCTCTGGTATAGGAATGGAGCTACAAGAAGAGGACCAGAGAAAAAAAAGGAAGACGACTCTGCCGCTGATCGGCATTGAACAGTGAGCCCTGAGGTACTAGTGCTGGTGCTGGCCTCAAGGAGAAGCCCAGTTCTGGCATGCTGCTGGTATTGGTGATGCTGTGCGAGGAGGAGCATGCTGTTTCCAACTGGGGGCTCGGTGTGCTGGGCAGTATATACTAAATTTTGACATGATGAACAAAACTTACCTGTTCTATGCTCACCGCTGCCAGTTCCAGTCTAGTGCCAGCTTCTGAAACATCCCTCGGGCCCCCGGAGTGTTTTCCTAAAGTGGAAGGCTGGAGAGGCACAGACATGCCATGCAACTGTGGTGCAGCCGCACTCTAGAAGTACGAGATGGTGGGTCACGCATCTTCATTTTATCTTTGTTTTAAAGCCACTCCTGTGGCAAAATGGAGCTTCTCTCCATGCTCCCAGACCTTCAAATCACCTACTCAGGGTCTGGGGACATGAAGGAGGGACCTGAGGGGCCAAAACATTGTTTTTTAAAAGCGCTACAAAACACATGTAACTAAGCCAGCAGCCAAGGCTGCTGGAAACTGAAGTCCTGCCCCACCTGGTACAATGGCAATACCAATGGTGAACTTTCAGCACTGACAAATGCTTGTTTTATTCCTGGTTTCTTGATAAAATTAGAGTAATGGGCAGAGTTCAAGTATCAGAACTACAGTCTGGTGAAAACACCTTATAAACAAGCACTGTTTGCTTGCATGTGTTAGCACTGCATAGAAGACCCCACTGGAACAGGATGCTGCATGTTAGTTGGGTTGTCCCGGATAAATCAATTATTTAAAAAGAAAACAAAAACATTGACTGCCACTGGTCTTTCCTGGTCACCCCTACAAGTAGTGTGGTCTAGTGGTTAGAGCATTATTAGGAACCTGGAGATCTCATGAGTTTAAACACTGCTACAGTAAGTCTGATTTTGTGTCCCTGAGCAAGTCACTTAACCTCCCAGTACACCAGTCTGCCCACCTGGGGGTAAGGGTAGAAGCAGAACCCCACTGGAGATGTGATGTTGTATCTCCACTGGACTATTGTTGATACACATACTGTAAAAACGACAAACAAAAAAACATTCCTGATAGCCTGCAGACTTTCCCAGCCCCACTCCCCAAGTAGTAGTTAGAGCACTGTTGGGAAACCTGCTACAGGAAAATATTTACTGTACAACCCTAAGCAAATCACTTAACTTCCCTGTGCAGCATTCCACCCAGCTATGGAAATGGGTTGAAGCAGTATTGTACATGTATTGTTATATGTTTATGTTTTATGCATTTGGAACACCGCTTCAGTTTTGGTACTGTTTTATTCAGTGTTGGAAGCCAGTCGGGCTTCCTAGCATTTGGATTAATTCTGAGTTTGCTGGACTCATGCTTGGACTTCTTTTGTTGTCCTACTAGTTGCGGGACTTCAGGACTTGCTCCTCTGTCACCCTCACCTCCAACTGGGAGGCTTCTCAGTCATGGGGGCAGGGCTCTGACTTCATGAGGATCGGAGTGGCTTTTGATTTATTAGCAGCATTCGGAATGCTGATTCAGTGGTGGTGCTATTATTCAGTGTTGGGAACCAGTCAAAATTTCTAGCATTTTGGATTCATTGAGTTTGCTGGACTTTTGCTTGGACTTCCTTGTTTGTTCTGCTAGTTGGCGGACTTCAACACATATCCCTGTATTGTTCTCACCTCCAATTGGGAGGCTTGTCAGTCAATGGGGCAGGGCTCTCTGTTGGTTAATCTGCCTTGCTTATTAGCGGTCCTCTGATGCATTCTGAATGGTTAAGGGCCATAGCATAAGGACATAATGCAGTCTGCCTGTAATCAGCCATGAGGCAACCATTTGGCCATCCATGCTGCTCCCATGGGCTCAGTTTGACTCGCTCTCATATTGGTTGTTTTTCTGTGTATACAGTATGTAAGTGTAATTTTAGGTTTATATTCTGTGAGAATGTATGCCTGTTAGTTATCAACACTAAATCTGCTTGTATTCAGTTTTATTAGTTAGTTTAGCATAGTAATTGTATCCAAGTTCTAGTTATCCTAATTTTTCCCTACACTATGTTATCCTTCAGTTAATCTAATAGGTTTTACCCTGTTTTAGCTTTTGTCCCTTTTTCTCAGTTTTACTTATTTTCACCTCTAGGTTAAGTCCCCCTACCCCTTGTGTTTAATTTGTTCTAGTCCCTCTAAGTGTATTTTTTTCCTTGTCCCATGTTGGCTGACTCCTTTTTACCTTTTTTACTCCTTGGAGCAACTTGTTCAACTTCCCTTCAAATTATATTTTGTTCACCACAGCCTGTGTATTTACTTTGTTGTATACTTTCTACTACACTGCTTCTATCACTCTCTCTCATTCCCTTCCTGTTTTCCCTTACTTCTCTTCCCCCTTCCATTTTCCCAAACCTACCTCTGTCTCCTTTTCTCTTTTCCTCATCCTCACCCACCCTCCAATTCTCCTGTCTCCCATCCTTGTCTCATTCTTCCTGTCATCATGGATGTAGTCTCCTTTCATCTTCTTGGCTTCACCTTGAAACTCTTAAATCCTTTCTTCCCTCCTACCTTGCTAATTCTTATTCTTCCTTCTCACCTTTTCTCTCTTCTTCACATAAGTGTTTCATAGGCTCTCTCAAGCTTATTGTCTCCTTGCTGCTTTTGGTTGAAGGCAGCATTGAGCTTAACCCTGGCCCTTACCCTCTTCCCCCCTTTCCAAAGGCTTTAGACTGGCCCATGTTAACATTCATAGCCTTCTCCCTAAAATTGAATTTACTCCAACAACTTATGGTTAATCTTATAAATGATGTATTGGTGATCTCAGAATCCTTGCTCTCCTCTAGGGTCCCTAATTCCTCTGGTTTCACCATTATTCATCAGGATAAAGCAAAGAGAGGTGGTGGCATAGCATTCAGTCTGAGCTTGTGCTCTCCACCTCTCTTCCCTCTGCCTATGAGATGTTATTTCTCAAACTCTTCCTCCCCTTCTCTACACCTATACCGCTGCCCAGGTATACTGTATCCCCACCTTCAGTAACTGAGTTACTTACCTCCATTTTCTCACACACCTCCTCTGTTGAGGTACTGTACTCATACTAGGTGATTTTAATCTAAATTGGATTCTATCCCTTCACAAATGTTCCCTTAACATGAAGTTCCTCCTTTAACTCAACTGATTTCTGAGTTTGAGTTTGTCTGTTTGGGTAATGTCAATGAGTTTTAATCTTTTACCATGATGCCAATTTCTGATTCAATGATTTCTGTCCCTACTCACTTTAATTTTAAATCTCAAAATCATTCCCTTTTGGACTGGGTCCTCTCCTCCCATCACCCTTGTACTGTGGATGCTAGCACCCTCCCAAATGCCCACAGAGATCATCATATGGTCCACTGTGTGCATAAAATTCACCTTTCCAAGGTTACCCCAGATTCATTCAGATGCAGTCATTCCATTTGCTAGATCTGTCTGCACTCATACTGACCTGGTAGCCACTAACTACTCCCCTATTTCTACAGCTGGTAACATGGATACTGCCCTCAATTTCTTTACCTATAAACTTATGCCTGCCTAGGATCAACCTGCTCCACTTAGAAAAAACAGGGTCCGAGGTTCACACCTCCCATGGATAACAGCTGAGTTACTAGCTTGTTACCGTGAATGTGAGTTTGCCTGGAGGACTGATAAATCCTCCTGCTCTATTTCTGACTTTACTCAGTACCGGTTCCTTAGTAATGCTTATATTAAAGCTACTAGACATCAACACTCTAGAACAACCTTAATCACCCCTCCTGGATCTGGAAGGTTATTCAATCTCTTTCCTCCTTACCGACCTAGTCCCCTCTACCTGTTCCTAATGTGGGTGACACGCCTATCTCTGATTCTGCTGCAGTTGCTTCTTCTTTTAATTCCTTTTTTACCTCCTGTGTGCAAACATTGCCCTCCTCCTTTTCATTCTCCTTCTCCTCTCCATCTCTCTCATCTTCTCTTCCCTGTCACTCTATTCCTCAACCTCTTCCTCTGTACCCTTCCTATCTTTTTTCTTTCTCATTCATTGCCCCTGCTGTAGCTGTTAAGGCTCTTTTGTCTCTAAATCCTCACAAAAGTAGGAGTCCTTGTGGTCTTGACCCATGACTCCTATTTCTCTTTACTTGTGCCATTGCTCTCCCTATTTCATACCTCTTTAATTTCTCTTTACTCCTATCCAGTGTCCCTAATACTTTGAAGTTGACTACTGTCATTCCTGTTCCCAAAGGGGGGGCCTCTCTTCCTCAAGTAGTTTCTGACCATTTTGTCTCCTTCCCACTCTGGCTAAGCTTCAGAAACACTTTGTTCTGTCCCAAATCTCCCCTTTTCTGGATTAACTTCCTACATCACTCCTTTCCAGTCTGGTTTTAGAAGTCTCATTCTACTTCCACCTTTCTCCTTAGCTTCACTGATGTTATCCTCTCTGGCTTGGATCAGGGCCTTGTTACCTCTGCTGTTTTTGTTGACTTAGCCAAAGCATTCAGCACTGTAGCCCATCCCATTCTCCTGGAGAAGCATAAGGCAGCTGGACCCTCTGTATCTTTTGTTGAGTGGTTACACTCCTACCATGAGGGCAGGTCACAAGCTGTCCAGATTGAAAAGCCTGTTTTCCTTCCTGTCCCTATAAGCTCATGTGTCTCCCAAGGATCTGACTTGGTTCTAGTTCTTTTCTCTGTTTTTCTAAATGACCTCACCAAGGCCTGTTCTTCTGTGTCTATGTATATGTATGCATATGATATGGTTATTTTACCTCTGTAGCCTTTGTCCCTGAACTTATGAATTAACTCCAACTGGATGTTAACAATATTCAGTACTGGTTCTGTGATAATCAGTTATCCCTTAATGCCAAAAAAAGAAAACAGTCTTCATGACTTTTGGCAGTCAGCAGAGACTTGCTAGAGTCCTCCACCTTCCTTGCTTTCATACCCATGTTGTTACAACTATTCAAGATGTCTCCTACTTCAAGTACCTCAGGGTCTGGATAGATCACCATCTAGATTTTTCTGTTCATGTGGATGCTTTACTCAAGAAGCTACACCCTAAGCTTGGGGCACTATATAGAAATAAGAGAAGCATGCTTCTTCCCACATGCAGAGAAATCCTCACTAAGATGATCCTGCCTACAGTATTTTTGACTATGGAGACATTGTTTATAGTGTTGCTCCATAGTCCACTGTAGCTAGACTGGATCCTCTCTTTATTTCTTTCTGTTGCTTTGCACTTGATAAACCCTTGTGTACACTCATTGTACCCTGTATTTTTCACTGTCCCTCGCTTCTCTTGATACCAGGTGCTTTACCTACTGGGTTTCCTTTATCTCCAAATTTTGATTTGAATCTGTACCCTCATACTTTCCTTCTCTCTTTTCTTTCCCCTTCATCCTCTTAGTTTCTTGGCAATGCTTGCTCTCGCTCGTTTGCTCTCCTTCATATGAAATCTTCTGCTCTTCAAGCTACCTTCTCCTTCCATTTCCCTAAATTATGAGTCTTTCTTCCCCTTTCTATTCACTCTGCTCCCTCCTTTCCTGCTCTTAAAGTTCACCTCTGTGAATTATCTTTCCACTCCTGCAGTTGTTTCTGATATTGTTTTAAACCCCCATTTTACTTGAAACTTGTATCGTGTTTTTCAACATTTCCCATTTCCCTTGCATCATTTAATCTCCTATGCTCCTTATTTTGATATGTTGATTAATATGTATTTGCTCTTTTATCAGTTCTAAATTTACTGTAAGTAATTTATTGTTTAGCAATGTTTACTCTTAAGCATTATTGTCTTGTTTTTGACATACTTGTTTCCATTCTATGTATTTTTAATCTGTATTTTATAACTGTTCTCTCCTCTCTTCCCCTTCCCCATGCACATCTGGAAATAAGCTGTTGTTACACGAGGTCCAAGCACCCTAATTGATACCCTCAGGGGTACACCGTAGACAGCTAATGTTTAGGCATAGGCTATACTAATACATAGGGCTAAGGGCATCTACCGTATAAGAGTAGATGTCAGGATATGAATACATATTATTGTAACTCACTTTGCTTGCTAATGCACACACATTATACCATGTATTTTCTGTCTATTTCTTACTGGTCAGATGCCAAGACACCTGTCCTTGAAGTAATTATAATGTGTAAGGCAACATTGCCATCTTTCGGTGATGGACACCACTTCACCTTGTTATGTAAGACTTTCTATAAGAACATCTTTGTTCTAAAACTGATGACTTTACAGAATTATATAATGTTATCTTGGACCGTGGAGCCACCTCTAATTTAGCCAATAGGGCTCATCTCTGTAACTAGAAATGTTTCTGCCTTTCAGTAACCATAGTAATTATCATAGGTATATAATGTTATGCACAGGCTTTACACCTCGGAGGCCCGAGAGATCCCAAGAGACTACAAAGAAACCTCGAGGTGTAGGGAATGCTTAGCATTGGCTCCCGGTTTGTATCGGTAAGAACTGCTTAGGGCAACTGTGATTTATCCCTTTCTGTAGTAATAAACTTGTTTATTACTTGAATGCAACTTGTCTGTGATTATATGCATCCCCAATATTGCCAAGAACCTGAAAGTGAGGTTCAGACCTCTTACAATTGGCGACCGTGTGCAGGCGATATTGGGTGTTGTAAGTTTTCACTTGTTGCTAGCAGTTTTCCCTTTTCCCACGGGACTGCAGGTGTACATTCGCACTACCTCTCCCGCCTTTTCTACCAGTTTGTAGTTACTTGCAAAGTCTGGCTGACTTTTTGGGTGTGGTCGATGCCGTCTCGACCCACTCCATAGCGGCTTTGAATTGCAAGCCTACAACTTATACAGTAGCCCAGCTGTGTTTAAAGTACTCGTGTTGTGGATCGATACGCAACACGTGGTCTTTTTCACAGTTTGAATTTTCGTTCCCTCCCACATAAATGGCCACCGTATCAGATATCTGCGCAGAACTGAGACTCAATGTCTTGAACTTTCTTACCTCCCATGGAGGATGGGCTGACTTCGTGTGGGACGCAAGTCAATCTGAAAACCCTGTACTGGGGATTTCAGCCAAGTGCATGAAACACGACAATCAACCAATAAGCGTTGTGCTAAAGGGTTGATGGTCGCTGCCTCACGCTGCTTTGGAAGCCTCTGAGCGAGGTTTCGAACCCTTGACCTGCAGATCGACCTCTACAGGAGATGGGTTTGCAGGAACAGAATGTATTCGGATACAGCAGAACTTGGAGTCAGAACTCCAATCTCTGTGTAATGAAAAGGATTCACTATTGCATCATTCTGCACAGGCTGGTGAACAAGAAATGTGTACTCTGAAGCATGAGTGTGAAAGTTTAAGACAGGATAAGAGTTAGGTAGTACAAATGAATGATTTGTTGAGTGCCGTGAATGCACAGTTGAGTGATGAAATGGGTGAATTGCAGGACGAGATCAATCAGGTACATAATGATTTAGAAACAGCTTATAGGGACAACTGCGAATTGAGCGCCGCGTACCGTGTTTTGCAGAAACAGAAACAGGATCAGGTTGATATGGATGTTGAGTCATGATGAATGTAAAGCTAAGATGGATAAACTGCGCCATCAGCGAGAGGTTTTGACTGGCCATGTTAAGGCAATGGGTGGCGTAGCCCCTGCCTTTCATTCGTCGTTGGAGGGGGAGCCATCTGACGACATCTCGCAGTACAATGCCCAGTCACTCCCCTACTATGGCCCAGATTCCCCACCCAGCCATCCACAGTATGGCGGGTCCCCGCCCACCACTCCCCAGGTCACACGTAGACGACGTCGTGATGCTCATCATGGGAAATGCCATCATGGCGGCACCCATAATGGGGGGAGCAGGCCCAAGCTTGGTCCCAGGCACCTCCGTAGCCGCGTATTAGTGTGGAAGACAGGCAAGAGATTGAAACCATGATTGATAGGGCATTGGGAAATGTTCCTCTTCCTGAAAGAAGTATGAAAGCCATTAAAAGTCAGATTCGACAAATTTTTCAAGAAACTGGCACTCAGGAAGGTGTTGTTCGGACTGCGGCTGAAGTTGCAGCTCGCACAGCATTGGATGGTGCGCGAGATGCACTACCCTTGCCTGAACGACCACCAACTAATCCCCTGCAAATGGCCTACTCTGTTCAGCAAATTGCTGACAGCATCAGTCGGATGAACCCGTCTGACAACCTCAGCTGCCATTTGGAAAAGGTGCACTCCAAGTGCGAGATGCTTAGTCTCGCCGCAGAATACCAGGTCCAAATACTATGCCAGACCATCGATCCTGGTTTATGGGCAAAACTCCCTGAAGTAGTTCGCCAAGATGGGAACGCTACCTTTGATGAAGTCGCAGCTGAGCTCATTTCCGCTCACAGCCCTGGTGTGGTTGGAGTAATGCTAGCATACCCCATGAAGCAAAATGCTAAAGAAAGTCCAGAGACTTACCACCAGAGACTCTGGATGGTCTATCGAGCAGGGAAACATCTGGCACAAGAAGGCCCAAATGTAGATCTTATTGAATATAAGACCCTGTTCCTTAGAAACATGATCCCAGCCATGAGAGAGAAAGTAGAGCCAACCACATACCCAAATACGGATAGGTTTGCCAATATCCTTCGGAAAACCGAGAAAGTGTACCAATTGTACATCCGCGATTTGGGTTCCGGTTCCAAAAAGGTTGCTGCTGTGGAACCCGCCTGGGACCACGACACACTACACGGTGGAAGGGCAGGCCCAGCAACAACTGCCCAACCTCTATCGGCCCTCAGCTAGCACCCAGCAAAACCCCAACAACAACAACAGTGGGTGGAACTGGAATTGGCCTAAAAACAGAAGGCACAAAGGCAAAGGGAAGCCACTACAGACATTGGGTCCCTCATATAAAGAGATAGCTGAAGAAAACCGGAAATTTCGGGAGCTCCTGGGGCAAGTGCATTCTGTGGCGGATGCTGTTCCTGCACAAACACTTGCAGCAGTACAACCGGTGACCCATGACACTACTGGCCATGGAGACACTGGAAGTATGGGTGCGCAGACACATACCAGCCTGAACCCGGAAGCCCCGCCTTACATTGCATCAGTGCAACACGGTGAAGTCATTCATGCGAGCCAAGCCCAACCTTTGCAGGCCTCCAACAATACGGATTGACAATTACAGGCCCCAGTCCGCATTGTAAACAAGCTGGTCTTGGATACAAACAGAAGGCCCTGCACCGAGGCCGAGGTCGGGGGCCGCCAATTAATTGTCTTGTTAGATACAGGTGCATCTGTACTGTGTTAACGATGACCACCTCTGAAACATCTCCATGGTCTCACGGACGGAAGACCAATATGTCAGGAGTTGATGGTGCTAGGTTACCTGCATACCGTTCTCTGCCTTTACCGTAGAACTAGGCCATCTGAAGGCCTCACATGCTTTCCAACTGATGGTGTTGCACGATCACCCTAGCATCATTGGGATTGACTTTTGCACCACACAGCTGTGTGGTGGATCTAGCAAACATGCTGTTGATACAGATCCAGGGTCAATACCATACTGTCTTAATTCCTGACTCACATGCTGTGGCAACGATATCCATTAACAACAAAGAGTATGACATCATAGATTTATTCAAGAATCATGAACTTTTCCCAAAACTTCTACCTATCCTGCAACGACACTTGGAAGCGTTTGCAGTCAACAAACATGATTGTGGCAGAATGCATACCGTTATTGAGGTGCCAGGCCCGGCACATGAGAGACAAAGGCAATACCCATTTCCCTCTGAAGCCTTACCCTCTCTTCGAGAAACAATCAAGTCACTCCTTAAACAAGGAGTAATCAGAACCTGTGTCTCCACTGCCAACTCTCCTGTTTGGCCTGTGAAGAAACCCACAGGTACCTGGAGACTTACTATTGACTACAGGAAGCTGAATCAGGTCCTCCCCAGTTGTTCCACAACTGTGTGCCTGCACCGGATGTGCTTCGACTTTTAACACCAGATCAGAAATGGTTCAGCGCTTTGGATATCTCCAATGGTTTCTGGTCATTACCATTGGCCCTCAAGAGTCAATATAAGTTTGCCTTCACTTTGAAGGGCGACAATATACGTGACTTGCTTGCCACAGGGGTTCCATAACAGCCCATCCTCTTCCATCTCCATATGACGGATGCCTACAAGGTTTCTCCACCGATGTCTCTTACAATGCATGAGATGACCTGTTGTTGGCTACTGCCACACAGGAACAACATCTGGATCTCTTGGATGAACTATTGACTCTTATTCAAAGAGCAGGCTTGAAGTGTAATCCTGCAAAAGCACAACTATGTCGAAAGAAGTACTCTTTCTGGGTTTGAAGAATAACAGATCAAGGTCGAGTCCTACTTGGAAAAAGATTCAAGGGTTACAAGACTTGCCATTGCCTACCAGTGTGGCAACTCTTAGGAGGTTTCTAGGTATGGTAAACTACTCCAGAGATTTTATTTGTGATTTTGCACAGAAAGCCGCTCCACTGAACGATTTACTCAAAAAGGATGTTCCATGGAATTGGGGCCCTGTCCATACCCAGGCTGCGACGTCACTGAAGCAGGCCTTGGCCTCCTCCCCAGCACTGGTAAACCCCAATCCAGCATTACCATTCCATCTAGAGTGTGCCACTTCTGACATTGCCATGTCGGCGGTGTTAGCTCTAAAGGTACATGGCACCTTGAGACCTATTGCATATGCATCACAGCTCTTGACCCCAGTAGAACAGAAGTATGGCCTTTGTGAAAGGAATCTTCTGGCTACTTATTGGGTGGTCAAGCACTTCCTGTATATCATTGGGTACTCTCCGCTGATTCTTAACACCAATCATACACCTACTACCTTTCTGCTCTCAGACAGAGTGAAGGATGGGTCAGTCTCTAACACTAGGCTGACACATTGGTCACTCCTCCTCCAGGATAGGGATATTAAGGTCCATCAAACCAAAGTTCCATCTCTACTAGCACATGGCCTCCTCTTCCAGGGGGAGCCCCATGACTGCGCTTTGCAGTTACCTGATCTCCCAGATCCGGGTCCATTCTTCCCTGCCACTCCTGAGATATTAGAGAATACCTCTTTGTGCCGCGTTTTCACCGATGGATCAGCATCATACTATCAAGGTGAACAAATTGCAGGGATGGGTATCGTGGTGGTGTATCCTTATGGGAACACTGTCAGGATATCTAAACGCTGTACTGTAGCTTCATCACAGTATGCAGAGCTGGCAGCAGTGGCCTGTGCATTAGAGTTTATCCAACATGGAACTCAAGACACCATCATTTTTACTGACTCTAATTGGGTTTGTTGTTCCCTTACAGAATTTCTCCCTTTCTGGCAGAAGAACTCCTTCCTCTCTTCTGATGGCAGCTCAGTGAAATACAAAGAATTGGTGATTTACATACACACATTAGGTCAGAAATACCCACACAAACTCTATGTACACAAGGTTAAAGCTCACTCCTTACATGATCCCTACCATGCATTCAATGACACAGCAGACACCCTTGCTAAGGAAGGGGCCCGAGGGGATGTCTGGGTGATGGAACATCCAGAGGCCAACGCAGCTGTACAGGTTGCAGCTCTTAAAAAGAAATCTGAATCTTTTTCCCCCTTGGACCTCTCAGCAGCTCAGCATTTGGACACTGAACTCAAAGAAGTGTTCAGATTCTTGGACAAGGGTACTGAAGAAAGACTTCCTACACATAACCCTTACCGTAGGCATGAAGGTAAATTACACTTATCCCCTGATGATAAACTCATTTGGTTCCAGCCAGAGGATACTACCACCAAATTGTGGGTAGTCCCCAGACATTTGAGATCTGAATTTTTGCACCAGGTACATGACACACCCACTGGTGGACACCAGGGGGCTGAAAATACCCTCCAACACCTCAAAACCACCGCCTGGTGGCCTGGGATTACCAAAGATGTTAAACAATACTTTGATAATTGCCTTGTTTGTGCACAAAACAATCCAATACCTACAAAACGGAATGCCAAACTTCTACCACAGAGACATACTGGCCCTTGGCATGCCATCCAAATTGATTTTATTGGCCCTTTGACCAATACCAGTAGAAACAACAAGTATGCCCTTGTAGTGACCGATCTATTCTCTAAATGGGTTGAGGCTTTCCCCACCAAGACTTGCACTGCAAAAGACAACCGCCAAAATCCTGGTAGAACAGATTTTCTCCAGGTGGGGCCAGCCTCTCAAGGTAGACTCTGATAAAGGAACCAGTTTTACAGGTGAGTTGATGAAAGAGTCCCTTGAACTCCTAGGGGTTCAACAAAAGTTCCACATACCTTATCACCCTCAATCCTCAGGTCAAGTAGAAAGAGCTAACAGATGGATTAAGCAAATGCTTTCCAAATTCATTGAGGACAATCCCAAGACCTGGGATTCCCTACTGCCTTTACTCCTTATGGCAATTAGGGGTACGCCCTCAGCCACCACTCAGCTTATACCCTTTGAGGTAATGACTGGCAGACAATTGAGACTACCTGAATACTTGCTCTTTGACCTGCACACCCCCACTGCAGATCGCATGTCTGTAGATCAGTATGTGGAAAAACTGAGAAAAGACCTCATACACACACACTTGTATGCTGCAAATTGCATGGGCAAAGCCCAGCAACAGTCCAAAATACAATTTGACAAACATGCACAAGAAGTGGATTGGCAAGTTGGAGATCAGGTAATGGTACTTCGATTTGCACATCCCACCCACTCCTTCTCCAACAAGTGGGAAGGCCCTTACCCCATTGTCAACAAGCTCAGTCCAGCAGTCTATCAAGTTAGACTACTCCACAACAATAAACTGACTGACAAATGGTTACATGCAAACCAATTGAAACTGTACAAAGGAGCTTAAAACTTACTCTTCCTAACCCCATTGGGTGGAACTGTACTAATATACTAATCTTTCATCTTCCTTTGCAGATACATTGACAAGATGGCTATCTTGTTCCTATCTCTACTCCTTGCAGGAGTAATCCTTTTCACCCAAGGCACGGTACCGGACCTCCTTCGACACCTTGATCCTCCAGCACCTCCTACAGAGGGAGTATCCATCAAAATTCCAGACACTATGATTACTGTCCAGGAAGGTTCTGATGCATACCTCACTGCCTCGGTCATTGCTCCTGACAAATCCACCCTTCAGATTGAGTGGCAAACCACATCACAAGGACAAGTTCTCCCTGTGTCCAAACTCTTTAAGGGAACTTTCCAAGGTTGGCTCAACACTAAATTGTCCCCGAATGGTTCACTGTCCTTGTTACAAACTGCATTAAGACACTCTTGTTTGTATAACATCACTGATTTAATTGACCCTTCCTATTGTAACTCTCTTTCTCAGGATTCTGCCTGCAGATTTTGTGCTGTATGCCACATGGCCTCTGCAGCCATGTATCTATCTGTGCTGCCTCCTACTGAAAAACAGCTTTTGGAATGTCCAAAACATACCCCTGGTCCCCGTAGTGGTCTCACAGCCACTGCCCTCCCCGGTTCTTTGATTAACAATTTACAGTTTATGCATATACCTGTTTTATTTAACCTTACTTATTGGAATATGAAAGAATTCGGTATGTGTCACAATACCAATACATCCACATTTTACAGTACTTTGTTGCTTGATAGTTTAGCTGCAATTCAGATACGTACCAAAGATCCCTTTACTGGGGTTTATTCTACTGAACACAGAGGTAATTTTAGGAGGAAACCTCCTCCTAGTACTCTTACTCATAAACACACTAGATGTGAAGTTGACAGTTCTGATGTCACGGGTGCCACGGGAACTGTCACAGGTCTTTTTTGGTACTGCTATGTCCATTTGGAACAAAGCAGACATTGCTGCTATCAAAAGTAATTCTGCAAAGTTCTCCACTGGTTTGGTTAATGATGTTTTATCACCTTTATTGCATGGTGTGGATGGTCTTAGTCAGGAAGAAAGATACACTGTATACAACATGCACGACATTGCAAAAGCCTTCACTGATTCCAAAGATAAGATTAATGCACTCATACAACAGAACAATAGAGAAGCTGATAGACAATACATTGGTAGGGGAAATACTTTGTTCTGCATATGGTTCATATATACTCACTACCATTAACAACCTTTTCAGAGACCTAGAAACTGGTAGAATTCCTGATATTATACATGACAGACGTCTATCTAAATGGTATTGTCCTAAATGTAAATCTCCATCTTGTATTTCCTTATGTATGCAACAGACTCTGTCCATTCCTCTCTCCACAGCTTGAAATTTGGGGTTTGTGACCAGACATCCGAACACTGGTCCTTGTTTTTCAGCTAAGAAATGTTCTATAACAGATACCATGTTTGTCTCTTTTACTGTCTCCTTACCACGTTTTGATCCTACTACAGCTTTGTTCGACAAGCTGGCACTGGTGCATTCAATAGGGCATTTGGATGATGACATCTACTGAGAACGCCTGGATCTACCACCTCTACTGGTCTACCATTCCTTCCTGGATGCCTGGGTGGCACCGCACACGGACTGTTGTGCGAAAAAGCAATACATCTACCTGTGCCGATGTGATGTGTTTGATGTTATACATCCTGTTTGTGGCTACTCTCCAGACAGCATTGACTGGACTTTCACTATGGATGCTGACATCACTGAGAATGGCACCAAAGCTTTTGAATCAACGCAGTCACCGGATCAGCTCTACCAGTCCTATCGTGAGGAAGCTCATCGCCTGTCAACACGAATCTCCAAGATGACCTACACATGCCCTGTCCAGTTGCAAAAATGGAGACTGCCTACTGTACGATCACAGTACAACTCTGACGGTGAATATTGCATAGTTACTAATGTGAAAACGTATTCTTATGGTTCGTTACTTGTGCAATTGATTACCCCAACTTCTGTTTTGTTCCCCATCAGAAAACTGTTATTGGACATACTGTCATAACCCCCGTCCCCCTTATGGAAGCAGATATTATTGATGGTAATCCAGATTATTTACTCACACTTGAAGAATACCTACCCTACTTTAATGTACACATAGATCCACTTACACTTACACTGAAATCACTTTTAGATAGAAAAGATAGGACACACACCTCATCCACATCAGCAATAATATAACCAAAGCCAACGAAGCCATTCTTGACCTGATGAATGATGGAGATATGAATAATGCCTTGACTAACACTTGGTTAGAGATTACTTTTAAAGGTTTTGTTATAATACAAGCATTTTTGATATTTACTTTGATTATTATGCTTTGCTGCCTATGACGTACTCTTTGCCAACACCGTGAGCAGCTTGTGTTTCTTTACAAGGCTCGCGCCTCCGGATTGTAAAGACCCACTGCTCCTGTCCACACCTTGTATTTGCCTGTGTTGCCCTTTACAGGCAACAAGGGGGGGAATTGTTACACGAGGTCCCTGCACCCTAATTGATACCCTCAGGGGTACACCGTAGACAGCTAATGTTTAGGCATAGGCTATACTAATACATAGGGCTAAGAGCATCTACCGTATAAGAGTAGATGTCAGGATATGAATACATATTATTGTAACTCACTTTGCTTGCTAATGCACACACATTATACCATGTATTTTCTGTCTATTTCTTACTTGTCAGATGCCAAGACACCTGTCCTTGAAGTAATTATAATGTGTAAGGCAACATTGCCATCTTTCGGTGATGGACACCACTTCACCTTGTTATGTAAGACTTTGTATAAGAACGTCTTTGTTCTAAAACTGATGACTTTACAGAATTATATAATGTTATCTTGGACCGTGGAGCCACCTCTAATTTAGCCAATAGGGCTCATCTCTGTAACTAGAAATGTTTCTATCTTTCAGTAACCATAGTAATTATCATAGGTATATAATGTTATGCACAGGCTTTACACCTCGGAGACCCGAGAGATCCCAAGAGACTACAAAGAAACCTCGTGGTGTAGGGAACGCTTAGCACTGGTTCCCGGTTCGTATTGGTAAGAACTGTTTAGGGCAACTGTGATTTATCCCTTTCTGTGGTAATAAACTTGTTTATTACTTGAATGCAACTTGTCTGTGATTATTTGCATCCCCAATATTGCCAAGAACCTGAAAGTGAGGTTCAGACCTCTTACACTGTTAACAGCTCAGTATACCTTTCCTGGTAAAACCTTTGAAATTAATCAATTAAGTAAATAAATAAATGCATGTTTAACCTTCCCCATCTGTCCTGTTTTTTTTTCTGAAACAACTATGGATCCTTTGTGACCCCATCTCAAGTCTTATTTTACAGGTATGACCAGACGTCACACTGAGACGTCTGGTCATGTGTCCCAGGCTCCCCAGACCCAAGGTAAAACATCTACTGTACTTATAAATAGCCCTGCTGAGTTGTAACATGTTTGAATTATGGTGAAACATGTTTCAAATAAATTTTACACATATTTAAAAAACATTGTATTGACAGTTACAAAATAGGAAAGGGACCTTGGAGTAATAGTATCTGATGACTGCAAGGTGGCAAGATGGTGAGGCAGTGTGACAATGCAGCAGATAGGGCTAGCAGGATGCTGGGGTGCATAGTGAGGAGTATTGCCAGCAGAAACAGGGAGGTTTCTGTCTCTTGAGGTGGTGTTACCACTGTATAGAGCATTTGTGAGGCCCACCTGGAGTACTGTGTCCAGTTCTGGAGACCACATCTCAGGAAGGACACAGAGTAGAGGCTATCCAGAGAAGGGTAATGAACATGGAACAGTGGATGCATCAGAAGCCTTATGAGGAGAGACTGAGGGATCTCAATATGTACATACTGGAAGAGAGGAGGGAGAGAGGGGCTTTGATAGAGACCTAGAAATACCTCATGGGGAGAATAAGGTACAGGAGTGGAGTATTTTTCAGAGGAGAAGGTGCATGAGAACAAGGGGGCATGCAATGAAGCTGGAAGGGGGAATGCAGAAGGGATATGAGGAAGTACTTCTTCACTGAAGGAGTGGTGGATTCCTGGAACAGTCTTCCAGCAGAGGTAGTGGGGGCAAAAACAGTGGTGGGGTTCAAACATGCATGGGATAGACACAAGGGAATCTTGGAAAGGGAGCAGGGGGAGGAAGGTAGCCAGAGGTCAAGTAGAGACTATGGTGTCAGTATAGGCTGGGAACAATGAGCAGACTCGATGGGCCAAACAGTCCTTACCTGCTGACAAATTCTATGTTTCTATTGTCATCCCTGTTTTGGCATTGTTTTTGGCCATGTTTGACCATGTTTTAAAGTTGATTGGTAAATTACACCTCTGCCAAAACATGGTCAAATATAAGTTACCTGGTAAATCATGGCCTGTACTAGAGGTTTTGCAGATTTAAACTTTCCCAGCAAGGTGGCTGAGTTGGCTGTAATTCACCTTTGTGAAGTTTGCACGGACTTTAGGAACTTTAATTTCACTACAACTGTGAAGTCTTTATCATGCAGTGACCAGTTATTTCATGACGTGCCCACTTTACAAAAGAAAAAATGCCAACTTCATAGGATAAAACACTGCAAATCTGTTGAATTCACACTTGAATTCATGAAGCCAATTTTGTCCATTTTGCCCACCTTTAGTCTGGATGTGGTAAAGACTTAATATGTTTTGACCATGATATTCAATAACAAATTAGTATGATGACCATTTTCTTACCATGGTCATAATAAGCTCATATTATAATAAGTTTTAAAAGAAACAGTGACTTTCCAGGGCAAGGATAGCATTGTTGAATCATGGTCAACCTTTGTCAAAAATAGTGAAAACAAGACCTCAACGGGGTAACTAACCATGGTCAATATAAATGCAAAATAAAACAAATTTCTACACAGTTCAGGTTATTTCATTTTGTTCAGCATCCTAAACATTCTGTAATAAATACATACTGTCCATACACATTTTTTGAAATTACTTCTTATCCTTACCTATTACTGCTGCATAACAGGCTGCTAAACAAGATGGGTAGTCTGGGCATGGGGCATGAGGTGGTAGACTGGGTTAGGAACTAGCTAACAGACAGGAGACAGAGGGTGATTGTAAATGGGATACAATCCGGGGGGGTGACCAGCAGAGTACCCGAGGGATCACTACTTGGGCCAGTTGTGTTCAATGTCTTCATTAGTGACATTCCGGAAGGGCTGGAGGGGAAAGGTCTGCCTGTTTGCAGATGACACCAAGATTTGCAACAGGGTGAATACTCCAAATGGGGTGGAGACAATGAGGAGGGACCATGGGAAGCTTGAGAAATAGTCTTAGGTGTGGCAACTGAGGTTTAATTCAAAGAAGTGCAACATTATGCACCTGAGAAGAGGGATCCTGGGGGAGAGCTACAGGATGGGAAGGGAGCTACTGATAATCACCAAGAAAGTAAGAGACCCTGGGGGCTATTATATCAGATGATCTTTAAGATGACTAAGCAGAGTACCAGGTCTGCAGGGAGGGTCAGCAGCATGCTGGGCTGCATAGGCAGAGGTATCACTAGGAGAAGGTGGGAGGTAGTGATGCCATTGTATAAAACATTAGTCCGGCCAAACCTAGAGTACTGTGTACAGTTCTGGAGGCCACACCTTTGTAAGGATATTGCCAGGGTGGAGGCAGTCCAGAGAGGGGGGACTAAGATGGTACAGCACTTACACCACAAAACTTATGAGGAGAGATTAAAGGACCTCAATATGTAGTTGCTGGAGGAGAGGAGGGGGGACATTATAGAAACATTCAAGTACCTTCGGGCATTAATAAGGAGCAGGGGGGAGACATCATCCAATATAGAAGCATACAGGAACAAGGGGGGTACAATATGAAATTCAAATGTGTCAGGCTAAGAATGAATGTTTTTCTTCACAGAGAGGGTGGTGGACACAAAGAACAGTCTGCTACAGGAGATGGTGGGAACGAGCACTGTAGGGGGATTTAAGCATGCTTGGGACAGGCATAAGGGAATCTTGGAGGCAGGGCAGAGGGAAGGAAAGCCACTGACCAGAAAGGGTCAGAGGACATAACCAAGTAGTGGGTTATGGGCCGACTGGATGGGCCTAGAGGTCCATGTCTGCCATTGGTTTCTGTGTTTCTATGTTTCTGTTGTTCCTTTTCCTAATGAAGTACTTACTTACCCATTGCTGTTGTTGTTCTTCTTTCTAGTGGAGTCTCTCCTCATGTATAACTGATAGACTGGCCTAGTCACTATGTATACCACCATAAAACTAAACTCTTTTAAGATGTGTCTAGCTCTTCATAATTAATTTATTTGCATAAACATTATTCCCTACCCCAGGAATCCCTTACTTATGCTTAAAAACTGCAATCATTCCCCTGGAATAAGCTGCCCCAGAGATTTAGAATGTTGTGCCAATTAGAGAACTTAGAATGATATTCAAACTCTGTTGTGTGGTCATGCTCACCTCTACATTCTAACATCAGATTTATTTCTCCACCTGAAGAAAGCAGTTGCACTGAAATCTTCTCTTCAACTTCAGACTGATTATGATTTACTCTTCTAATATTTTAAAAGTATCAGTTTCAGTTTTACTTTCTTAGCTATATTAATACTCTGCATTAGTTAGAGTATATATTGTGTATAATTTAACTTGTCTCTGGTTCCACATTGTTTCCCAAGAAACAGAGAAGTTCATTTTGCGGCAAGGTTCCCATCTTTAGGGAACAGCTTCATTTAAAAACATTCTTTTTCTGTTTAAATTGTATTGTTTTGCAGTATTCTTGTGATATTGTTCTCGGTTCCCTCTTTTTTTGTGACTAAATATGCTTTACTGAGAAGATTTGTCACCTGGTATACAAAAGGGGGAAAAAAGAAGAATGCAAATAGAATGTAAAACAACAAGACTAGAAAAAACACCCTTTAAAAAAATGCAACAGAATCAACTAAAATAACAATTATCAATGCAATGTTCTGCATTAACCAAGACAATTAAGACCCCTTCCACCCCCACCCCAGGACCTGCAGGTGTAAATGGAACATGGTGGCTACAATCAAAATTTGCAAATAGAAACCAGAGAATTGTCCAAACATAGTATCAACTATAAAAAAACAAAAATAACTTCAGCCTCATAATATAATAACTAAAAGGAAGGCTCACCCGGGAGACAGAGAAAGTGAAAAGCATAACGCGCCTAGGAAAAAATAACTACCGGCTTGAAATAGTCAACAAGGTGAGCAGCTGTTCCCAATGTTTGCAAAATGCACTGTACCAATAGCGCAAGAATGCTGTAGACCATTTAACATTGATGGCAAATGAAAGCTTCCGATGCCACTCTGCATAAGATCCATAAAGCTATTACTTCAGCTTTGAAGTCTCCACCTTGACTCATAAGGCACTAAACATTGTGTCAGGTTAAACTTAAACTTTTATTACTAAAAACATAAAGATACATGGACAGCCAGTCCCAAGTTGAGCATTTTCATATCCTTTTGAATGTTTTTTCAAAGCTAGTGAATGCATCAAACAGTACAATATTTATAGTGCTTCCAATTAAAAACAATTGATAGCAGAGCAATACATACTTTACAAATCACAAACTGGAATTTAAATAGATTACTTAAAATCAATTACTTCAAGCAAGATAACATATAGACTCACCAATGCACCATGTAATTAGCATCTTCAGAAGACAGTATTTGGACCCCCCCCCACACTCCAAAATACAAAAACAGCAAACACTTTAAATGCTTAAATACATACTATCACCCTATATGTGCACATACATATATGCTGTCATAACAACAGATATAACAGACAGAATAAATACAGAATGAAAAAAGGCAGCATCATGAAAAATATATATATATATATATATATATATGCAGATGAAGTACAGTACTCAAATAATTAAAATTATTTCTTTAAATATGGGGTTAGTTGAAAATAATCATTTAATCTGGGACACTCATAAGATTTTAACTTGAATTGCCAGAAAGTTTCTCTTTGTAACAGCTGATTATCCAAATCCCCACCCCAACACCAACATGTACTCTCTCTATGCCTTAAAACCATAAATGGTGATCAGTGCCTTTAAGTTTTGTATGTTGTGCTAAGGCACTTATCCTATCTAATTTTTCAATGCTTCTAATATGCTGTCGAATCCATTCCTTAAATTTTCTTTGAGTTTTACCCACATAAAAAGCAGAACATTTTTTAAAAGTGGCTAAATAAATTTACATTCTTTATAGAGCATGTCATAAAATGGAAAATACAAAATTCCCTCTTATTTACAAATTGTACAAAAGCATTTCCAGTCAGGATATATCTACAAAAAATGCATTTTCTACATTTGTGAGTACCCTTAGGTAGGCATCTGTATTTTGTCCATTCACCTTGATATTCCCAGTATGTGCTATGTATTAGTTTGTCATGAAGATTTTGCCCACACTTGTATATCACTTTAGGCTGATTGATTGTATTCTTACTTACCTTTATTTCAATGTTTAGAATACAACATTTTTTTTGTATTATAGAGTTAACCAAATATAGTTGTGGGCGAAAAGTAGTAATGAAAGCAGGAGCTCCACTGGGATTAACATTTCCATGTTTTGTTCTCTTATTACCAGCAGTATGTAATAAAGACTCCCTAGAGTGTGCATCAGCTCTCATTTTAGCATTAGTAGAATTTCTGTATCAAAACCTCTACTCAAAAATCTATCTGATAAAATCTGTTCATGTACAGTATTTCATAATCAATTTCCCAGGAACAGGGTTTTGTGGATTCTTTGTTTTTTCAAGAAGGTGAGAGGAATGCTTTTCTATCTAACTATACTGAACAGCATAATTCTACAGTGGAAACTAATGGGACAGTCACTGTTAATACTGCAAATGAACCAATTGACATTAGAATTGCTTTTGCACAACTTGAAAAAGTGGCATTAAAAGTTTGAAGAATGCGCTGGCAGAGATTGTCTTTTAATGCTTATTTTGCAGTTGTAAGAGCACCAAGAGGTCTCCATTTCACTTTACAACCTGCCTTTGGAATAAAATGAGATTCCTTTCCGACTGGGTGGCAAAAATGTTTACTTGGTCATTCAGCAGATATAATTAAGTACATTTTAACTGATGCTGAAGATGTGGAAAAAGAAGTTAAAAAAGAAGTGTTAGAAAAAGAAGCAATTGCTGTGACTTTTTCTAGTCATCAGGAATATAGCCAATTTAGAAAGCAATTAGCGGAAACCATTAGGAGAAGTGATGATCATATTAAGGAGATCAAGGCAAATAAATTTGAACATGATTGTAGAGATTATGTGGAAGGAAGAATTTTTAATTAGAAAAGCAGAATAAAGTGGTGAAATCTATTTTAAAATGAAATGTACCTAGTAATCAACCTATTGTGAGAGACACTTATACTAATGGATCAAAATCGGAGACTAATTCTGTTTTTTTTAGATTCCAGCCAAGAAGATTTGCCCCCAAACCAGGAAGCATTACTGGCACAGAGACAGATGCAGCAGGCTCCAATTATGGTGAATGTTACCTCAGCCATGGACAGTGGGACAGTAACCACCCCCCTGGTAAATCCACTCCCCGACCAACAGATTGTGGCATTACCAGAATGGACACTCTGGAGAAGCCCATGAATTGCCAGGTTTCAAGAAAACATATATGGAGGGGCACAAGGGGAAAGGGTAGCAAATGCAATAAGGGGACGTGGCAAAGGGAGACACTTCAGGAGCTGCAGAATGAGATATACAAGTATGGTCACAACAGTTACCAACATCAGAATGATTGGAATCAATGGAGCAACAGGCATTAGGTGACTGTAATAATAATAATACTGCCATCCATATCTCCAAATATGTCTTGCATGAGGACAAATTGTAAGTTTTGAAAAAGGGTTTAAGCTTTATACCCACAGAAAACACAGATGAATTTGAAACCATGGTTGACTTTCATAAGTTTACACATTAATTGCTTTTGCGTGCTTTTTTTTCATAAGGAAGATGATGTTAATAATACTATGAATATATTAGGAACTTTTTCTACTGACACTCCTGCAGCATCTGAGAGTATGACCATTGAACCTACAGGGGTTTTCAAACCCCAGTCTTTGTTTATGTCACCTTCTAATTTTACTGTCACTCTTTTTGAAAAATCCTGTATTAGGGATCTAGAAATGATGTTTTGGAATTTAGATGGGTCTAGATATTATAACTGTAGTAAAAATGAGAAATTAGCAATTAAAAATTTAAGGAAGAATACTGACATCATAATTAAACTGACTGATAAAAGGGGATCCATTGTTATATGGGACAGGATGGTTTATGAAAAAGAGATCTTGTGCCATCTTAATTCTGATTTTTACATCACAGTAGATAGGGATCCTACTGAAATTTTTTTTTTAAAAGAGATTGACTTGCTTATTGGTGAAGCTTTATTAGATGGGATTATTATCAAAGATACACATGATTTTTCAGTTGCTGACTACCCCAGACATGCTGTTTTATATGGACTTCCTAAAATCCATAAAAGTCTAACTAATCCCCCAGCATGACTGATAGCAGCCAGTAATGGCTCAGTCACTGAACCTTTAGCCAAATTTGTGGCTGAAGTGATCAAAGGGGTAGCATAAATGACCAGGTCATATCTCAGACATACTGCACATTTTTTAGGGTTTTGCTGGGGGATATATATTTTGAACAAGATTACTATTTAGTCTCAATGGATGTGCAATCTCTATATACGAATACTCCCCACTGTGATGGACTAGAGGACATACAGAGTTCCTTATGTGCTGGGACAAACTATGCAACACTTTTGTTGAGTTCCTAATATTATTAACAGAAAACGTTTTAACTTGTAATTACTTCCTATTCAAAGACAAAATATAACTACAGAAACAGAGTACAGCAATGGGGGCAGCTATGGCCCCCAATTATGCCATCATATATATGCCCCAATAGTAAAAAGAATATGTAAATAGTGAGTCCAACCCTTTTTTGGATAAAATAAATTTTTTAAAGTGATTTATCAATGATGTATTTTTCATTTGGGATGGAACAGAAAAGGAACTTAAGTCTTTTGTGGTATATCTAGAGTCTACAAATAAACATTTGAGATTTACTGTAACGTATGATATATGTTCTATCAATTTTTTGGACCTAACTGTTACAAAAACATCCAAAGGAGATTTGATAACAGCTTTATATAGAATGTCCACTGATAAAAATTCCCCTTTGCATTATAGTAGCTGTCATC
The DNA here is from genome assembly GCA_016271365.2 of Neoceratodus forsteri. Lineage (NCBI taxonomy): Eukaryota > Metazoa > Chordata > Ceratodontiformes > Ceratodontidae > Neoceratodus > Neoceratodus forsteri. The sequence goes on from CM057458.1 coordinate 566,319,432, forward strand.
CTGCGCATGTTAAAAATAATATATCAGTAGTTCAATGTATGCGCATGAAACAAAATTGCAGCAATGAAACTGATTGTGAGATGGAAGCGTAGATTTTAACAGATAGATTTTTGAGTAGAAGTTATGATGCAGAGTTTACTACGGCTAAAATGAGAGCTGATGCACACTCTAGGGATTCTTTATTACATACTGTTGGTAATAAGAGAACAAAACATGGAAATGTTAATCCCAGTGGAGCTCCTGCTTTCATTACTACTTTTACCCCCAAAATACACTAGTTTAACTTTATAATACAAAAATAAATGATCTGTTCTAAGCACTGAAAGAAAGTTAAGTAAGATTGCAATAAGTGTACCTAAAGAGAGTTACAAGCGTGGGCAAAATCTTTGTGACAAACTAGAATATAGCACATACTATGAATATCAAGGAGAATGTACAAAATACAGACACCTATCTAAGGGTACTCACAAATGTGGAAATTGTATTTTTTATAGATATATTCTGACTGAAAATGCTTTTGTACAACTTGTAAATAAGAGGGAATTTTATATTTTTCATTTTATTGCATGCACAACAGAGAATGTAAATTTATTTAGTTACTTGTAAAAAATGCTCTGCTTTTTATATGGGTTAAACTCAAAGAAAATGTAAGGAATGGATTGGACAGCATATTAGAAGCACTGAAAAATTAAATGGGATGAGTGCCTTAGCACAACATATACAACTTAAAGGCACCAATCACCAATTCTGGTTTAAAGGTATATAGAGAGAGTGCATGTTTATGTTAGGGGTGGAGATTTGGATAATCAGCTGTTACAAAGAGAAACTTTCTGGCAATTCAAGTTAAAATCTTTTGAGTACCCCAGATTAAATGAAGTTTTTCAACTAACCTCGTATTTAAAAATAAGTTTAAGTATTTGAGTACTGTACTTCATCTGCCTATATATATATATATTTTTTCATGATGCTGCCTTTTTTAATTCTGTATTTATTCTGTCTGTTATATCTGTTGTTATGACAGCATATATGTATATGCACATATAGGGTGATAGTATGTATTTAAGCATTTAATGTGCTTGCTGTTTTTGTATTTTTTTTGGGGGGTCCAAATACTATCTTCTGAGGATGCTAATTATATGGTACATTGGTGTGTCTATATGTTACCTTGTTTGAAGTAATTGATTTTAATTCATCTATTTAAATCCCAGCATGTGATTTGTAAAGAATGTCTTGCTCTGCTATCAATTGTTTTTATTGGAAGCACTATAAATATTGCACTTTTTGATGCATTCTCCAGCTTTGAAAAAGCATCTGAAGGGATGTGAAAATGTTCAGCTGTGGGACTGGCTGTCCATGTATCTTTATGCTTTTAATAATGAAAGTTTATGTTTAACCTGACACAATGTTTAGTGCCTTTTGATTCAAGGTGGAGACTTCAGAGCTGAAGTAATAGCTTTATGGATTTTAATTCACTTCTGTTAGCACTGGTCCTTGCTGGTGGTGAGCTATCTGTTTGAGAACTGCACTTTGCATAAGATGGAGGTTCTTCTTCAATCTGATGCCAAAAAATGGTAAGTTTGGCAACTGAGGATTTCAAAGAAATATAACTTCTCCAAGGTCCAAGCACTGCTTCATCATACAGTCCAAGCAGACAGACATCAGGAGTGACAGCATTTTGTAAATCCAATAAGGGATCCAATCTGGACTGACTCTCCAACCACAGAGAGTGTACCTTATCACAAGTCCATAAGGCATGGTACAGCATACCCATCTTGTGATGACACTGGATACAAAGATTGGAATCCAACTTATGTATGAGGCAAAGTCTGTGTGGGGTATAGTAGAGATTATGAAGCAGTTTAAATTGTTGCACTATAAAGCAGTCCTGTACATTATACCTGTACAAGTCCACCAAAATATGATGTCATTTATCCTCACTAATAGTCAGACCAAGGGCATGAACCCAGTAATAATAAATACAAGAGGGTGCAGATGGGTCCATAGCTTGCAATGCAGTAGACAATCCAGAAATAGAGTGTGGCTGCCCAGCCTGTAATATAAGATGTTGGAAAGCTGAACCACCCAAATCCAGCCAGGGAAGAGAATCCATATGTTGAAGTATACAGTGTTGCAACTGTGCACATTTAAAGGCAAAAGGAGCTATGACATTCCAATGAGCAATAATGGCAGAGTAGGAAATAAAGTCATCCTACTCCATACAATGCAGGGTTTTAAATTATTGAAGAGCAGTGTTTTCCTTAGGACAATACTAACTGTACAGAAAGTATTTATATAGGCTTTCTAGAAGTATGTTTGTTAAACACAGTGAGGCAAGTGCTATGCATTTTCACAATGTTTTAGAATTTTTATGAGCAAAACGCTAATCAATTTTTAGAGTTAAATAAAACCCTGCAATGATGCACTGAGAGAATGTCAAGATTATTCCAATATTTGGGTTGGAGAACCCTATTACTGATCATGAAATTGTGATTAAAATATTAAGGCTGTGAACCATCTTTGTTCAACTGAAATGTCAGTTAGCAAGAGAGTTAATTATGGGCTCGCAGGGACCACATCATGGGAGTAGATTGGAGTGCTGCCAGGACTTTAGTAAATGAAATGTAAAAAAGGGCCCTATGCTGGACACCTCATGCAAGCTGATCTTCAATACCTAGCCATTGTAGGTTATATCCTCCTAGATCCAAAAGAGAAGAAGCACCCCAACAGAGACATTTGCTTCCATGAGAAGTGAAACAATAAAGTAGAAAACTGGGGAGGCACAAGCTCTCTGATAATTTAGTGGCAGCCAACCTCACATAAGTACATTGCGCCCTTTTACCATGTCATAAAATTTGTGAGAGTAATCTACAGTATGTAATTTAACAAAGCAAGACATGGGGAGGGTCAAATTGAGCATACTCAATGGATAAAGCACACAAGGTAAAACATTCATTTTGTTTACATTAAGACAGCCTAAAAGGGAAAGGGGAAGAGTTTCTCATCTAGTAAAGTCTTGTCCCATAAGTTTAAACAAAGGATCCAAATTAAGAGAGGATAGCTTTGTGTGGTATGGGCAAGCTTGACAGCCAAACAAGTCAAGTATATAGGTTCCCACTTGAAGCACAGCTGTAAAATAGCTTGCTTATCCACCAAAGCATTAAGGGGAAAACCGCTGTCTTATGAACATTAATTTTATAAAAACCAAAACAACTGAACTCCTCAATAGCAGATAAGTCCTTGGAGCCAAGATATGAGGACGTGTTAGATGTAGTAAAATATCAGCTGCATAAGCAGAGACAATGTAACTAGAGGAATTCACAGTAATATCCATGACCAGAACTTCTGATTTAAGTTTAAGAATGAAGAGTTCCAAATATAAATTAAATAAAAAAGGGGAGAAAGGACAACCCTGATGGATGCCACTCTCCCCCCAAAAAAATGCATTGGAAAGGACCCCATAACAGATGATACAAACAGAGGGAGAGTGATATAGTAATTGTACCAATTTGATGACAGCATCTGGGATACCAAACCATTGCATTATAGAAAAAAAATAGTTCCAGGCCACATGATTAAAGGCCTTCTCTGAATCAGTGGAGACCAAGGCTGCTGCTGGGCCAGTCTCCCCCAAGGCAGAGATAAGATGAAGTACCTTGCTAAGACAATCACCCGATAACCAGCCTGAGATAAGATGAAGTACCTTGCAAAGAAGATCACTTTATAACCCACCTGACATAAAACCAATCTGTTTTGGACCAATAAGATGTTGCCAGACTGTCTCCAAGCATTGAGCTAGATCTTCATAAGGATCTTCAAATCAATATTCATAAGAGGAATAGAGTGATAATTTTCAGGAAGAGTATCATCATGGCCCAGTTTGGGAATTAAAGAAATTTTAGCTTCAAAAAGGGAAGAATCAAGGATGTCTTCATCAAAAAAAAAAAAACGGTTGAAAAGATGAGTTAAATATGGTGTAAGCTCTCACGAATGTTGTATCAAATTTGTGGGGAACCCATTCAGTCCTGGGGCCTTATCAGATTTAACTGCCAATGGCTGCAATCACTTCCTTTTCTAAAATAGGAGCCTGAAGAGATGCAACATGTGTGAGATTAAGACAGGGCAAGGTAATATAGCCAAGAAAGGAACTAATTATCTCAAGATCCAGGGGCCAGGTTCGCTGGTATAAAGATCTTGATAAAAACCTCTGAAAATTTCAGCCATTTCCTGGGGTAAGATCCTCAAGAGTAAGTCAGGGTGAGGCCTAAGACCCAAGTAATTCTGTGGGCCTCTTGACAGTGGAGCTGGAGAGTGAGAAGCTTTCCAGCTTTATCATTTGTTCAATATAAGTAGTCTGAGAATGGAGGATGGCTAACTCTGCCTTTTCCTGCAGCAAAGCCGCATACTGGGCAAAAAAAGAGTTGAAATGACACCAGCTAGAATCAGGTGTGGTCTGAAAAATGGAAGACTCCAACCTCCTGATTTGTTTTAGAAGGGTCCATGCCACAGACACTGGCTAATTTTTTAGTGTAGAAGCCAGGCAGATAAGTTTTCCCTGCCACGCAGCTTTTGCAGCATACCATAACTATGTTGGCCTGGGAAACAGCGTTTAAACTTATATAAAAAAAATGTTTGATCAACCTTTGGAGAGACTGCACTATAAAAAGATCACTTAACAACTAGGTGTTAAGTGTTTAAGTCTGATCTTTGGAATCCTCAGGGTGAAGATCAGCCTGCAAGTACACAGGATGATGGTCAGAGATGACCATTTTCCATATCTCACAGAATTTGACAGCAGGAAGAAGCTCTGTGTTAAGCAAAAAAAATATAGATGGGAAAACATCAGATGGACAGGGCATTAAAATGAAAAAGAGTGGTCAAGGGGGTGTAGAACTCTCCAGGGATCCACAAGGCCTAATGTATCCATTAGGTCCCAAAGTGCCCTCTGACCCAGGGAAAGTCCAATATGATGGCTTCCAATTTATCAAGGTCTGGAGTCTGGACTAAGTTCCAACCTCCACCAAGAAAAAGAGGGAGAGTCAAGAAAGGAGTTAATGTTGACACTAAACACATAAAAAAGGTGGGAAAGTGTATTAGGATAATAAATTGACCCTAACATCTCCTCTTGCTAAAATAATCACTCTCATAATGAAATAAATTGGCCCTCAGGGTCATAAATCTCTTGAAGGAGAGTAAAGGGTACATGGTGGGCAATTATGATAGCCACCCCACCCAGTTGAGTAATAGTACCTGAACCAAATGCTTAACCAACCCATTCCTGTCTAAATCTAATGATTTGGTACCTCAGTAAATGAGCCTCTTGCAAATGAGCAGTTGTACAGCCCAATCTGCACAGGTGCTTCAGAACACAATTTCTCTTCTCCCTGGTTTGTGCTCCCCCCTTAATGTTCCAAGAAATTAGGTTATGATCTATACCCATTCACTAAAGAAAGCATATGTATAAACAGCAAACAGTAAATGGGCACTGCAAAATACATGTAACACCAAACCACCACTACAGAAACAAATAAAATACAGCAAGTTGATAAATCCCTCCATCCACCCCAAGAACCCCATACAGAGCAAGAAGAACTAAGAAAAAGAAAATTCAACATGTACAGACAAGAACATCTCATCCTAACAATAAAACCCCAGAATCTAACCACATTAAACCAGTCCAAGTGACCGAACCCCCATCTAACAGGTCTGTGATGTGGTGGTGGCAGGGTACTCGGATTCTGACCAACTCAGCCAAATAAACAAGTGACCTTCCCCCAAAGGTAGAGGCACAATTAAAACAGCTTGGGTTTATAGAAAATAAAGTGCCTTGAGTTCTCAACTAACCAAAAAGAAAAGAAAAAGAAAGGAGACAATTAAAGAAGTGTCAGAGACATAGCTGGTATACCCAAAGACCAAAATCTGTAAGCAATGTGTGCAAATCGTGAGCAACCAAAGGAGAGCAACCAAGTAACAAGGTAAGACAAAAAAAAGGGAGGTAAGGAGACCCATCCAACAGATAGAACTTAAGACATACCAGGAGAACAACCATAACAGATCTGAAAGTAAGATTAAAAAATACAGAGTACATAGTGAGAAGCAATACCACAAAATGGTAACGAGAACTCAAACAATAAGGACAACAGGCAGCAACCCCCACACACACACACGAAGTGAGAGGACGCATGACAGGGTGGTGAAGAAAAGACAGACAATACCAGGAGAAGAAGAATGTAATGTAGTTTACAAGACAAAATGCATGTTAAGGTACCATAAAAAAATAGTAGGAAAACTACACTGAGCACCCAACACACCTCCAATGTAGCAGGTAGGAAAGAAGAAATAAGGCCATAAAGTAGTGCAACCAAGGCCAAAACCCAAAGGTGCCCAGTAAAGGAGATATAAAGAAAATGTAGCAGACAGATGCAGAACCACCAAAAAAGGAAGTGAAAGTAAAAACAGCAATACCACAGAACATCCAAGAGAAAAAACAGACTAAAGAAAAAAACAGGACCAAAGCAAAAGACATAACCTAGGAATCAGTTGGATAAAAATTAGACAAAAAAAATGAAGAAATAGAAAAAAAATTAAAGTAACAGCAGGTAAATCAAATGTCCCACATCCTCCCCCCATAGCAGCATGCGATACCTGAACAAATAGATTAATGAAAGGTAACAGGTAGCAGAAATCACCTGAGCATCATGAGAGAAAAGAATCCAATAACCAGAACAACAAAGGGAAGACAGGCTTAACACAATACACTAAAGACAGTGCAACAACTACAATAAGTGAAAACTTTTTAACATTTTATAACTACAAAACAAGCAGAACACACAGTAATCCGAATTAGCAACTATGTCCCACAGAAGATTCTGTACAACCAATTAGATCTGGGTCTTGCCAAACAGATTAGAGAGCAACTCCAGGAGTTCAAAACAGAGAGGGTGGTGACAGCGTGAAATGCATTACCTGAGGGATTGGTTTTGCAAACATCAGTAGGGTGATTTAAGAGGCAGTAGGACAGGGTCAAGGGCAAAATCAGAATGGCGAAGGGTGAGGAAGATGGAGGAAACCCAGACAATGCAATCAGGGAGGAAGTGGTAGAGGGGATTGGGGGGACAGCATCAGTACTGAATACTGAGATCTGCACATTCAAGCAGACTTGGCAGACCGTAAGGCCTGTATCTGATGGCATCTTCATATGTTCATATGTTCGTACCTTCGCTTGGGCAGCCATAGAAAATATCTTCTGTCCAGTAGGCAAATTAAAAGATAGCCTTGCTGGATAAAGCAGCTGGTAACATATTTGAGCTGCCTTAAATTTCAGAAAAGGGTCCTGATATTCATGTATTCTGACTCAAACAATAGGAGGGTGATCCTGGAAAATGGTGATCTGATGCTCCTCCCATAAAATATCTTGCAAGGAACGCATCTTGGAAAGAATATGATGCTTTTCCAAATAGTTCAATGGACTCAAAATGATAGGTCAGGGATTCTCACCCCCTGAAGGTTTAGGCCACAGAGAACAGTGGGCACGTTCAATAATGTATTGAGGGCCATGGGCATGTTCAATAATGTATTGAGGGACATGATGGTCCAGCAACCTTGTGGAGCAATTTCTGAATACTCAGATTCCGCCAATGATTCCAGGATGCCCTTCTCAGTTCCCTTTTTTTCAGGAACTAAAGCAGCAGTTGGCTCATATTACATTTTAAACACCATTAGGTGTTTGTTTACAATTACAGTTCTATTTTAAAAGGGAACCAAACCACATTTTCTGTATTTTAAACCCAGTTAACTTACATAAGATTTTCTATTATTGCAATTTACTATTTTTGGGAACTGGAACATCTTCTCGGGGTCATCAGTGTTTGGCATGACTGACAGGCCCAAAAGGAAGATGGGATCCAAAGGCTTTGAAAATTGTAAAATTTGTTTCTAACTCCTGGCTAAGGCAGATTGCCATGAATTTTGTTTAAGGTGCCTGGGTTCAGTTCACAACTTTGTCAGTTGTGAGCTTTAAATAATGTTTTGCCCCAAAACACAAATGAAAAGTGCTAAAAAATCATAAGACATTATGGCTTCTCAGTCTGTCTCCATGTTACCTAAAGGCTCAAATGAGGGTCCAACCCCTCAAAACAATCAGCAGTCAATGTCAAAATGGACAGGCAAGAAAAAAATGGCTGAAAAAGAGGATTCAGAGATCAGGGTGTCTGAAAGGGGGAACCGTGAGTCCAGCGAATATTAAAGAGCCTCTGAACAGACACTGAAGATGATGCCTGCCAAGAAAAAACAAAAAGAAAAACTTGTAATTGACACAAATAAAATGCCTTCAGTAGAGGACATGGCTAAGGCATGGCAATCCCTCCAAGCATCCCAGGCTATGGGGAAATTCATGAATATTCTTGCCCCCTCACCCAAGCTCCTTTTCCATTCCCAATGCCTGTGGATGAAGAGGACAACTTGTACTATGAGTAGGAGGATTAAGCAGAACCCATAGAGCTGAATGGTTTTCCAGAAAAAAAATTTGGCTCCCTTCCTAGACCCTCAGATGACTATACCTCACACTACACTTTTGTGAGGAATATGGTAAACACCCTCAGCATCACCTCACAAGAAACTGAAGAGGATGAGAATGAGGTGGAATTTATGGATATGATGGGCTTAACTCCCATAAAGAAGTTGCTATTGCCCATCCACAAATCCCTTAAGAAGGCCACTTATAAAATCTTGTCAGCACCCACCTCAGCTACTGACATCGATAAAAAAAAAATGTAATTATCAGGTGGATAAATAGGGTTCTGAATACTTGTATTCTCACCCTGATCATGAGGGAGTGGTCCAGGCTGCTGTCTGTGACAAGGCCAAGGTGCCCCATTCCTCCCAGCCTCCTGAGAAAGATTCCATGAAGCTGGATAGTATGGGCATAAAAGCTTATCCTTCAGATTCCCTGCTATTAAGGAAGGCAGCATACAGTACTCAACCTTCGCAGCTCAGTACTAAAAAGCCATGTGGAACTTTATATTGGAAACGAGCAAGAAGCTACTGGTGACTTGGTACAAGATTTGGTTGGCCAAGAGAGATCAGCCATAGATGCCACAAAATACCAGTTCCATTTGGCAGTGGACACAAATGACACTCCATCCAAGGTCATCGCCCATACAATGTCCTTAAGAAGGTTTACCTAGCTTAGAACTATCTATTCTTCCCAGGACACTCAAACAAAGGTAACTGGATTTTCTCTGTGAGGAAAATTCACTGTGTGGTGACAAGACAGAGGCTTACATGAAAAAGATGGATGAATACAAGACTACCTACAAGGGCAACACTGTGAATAAAAAGGCATGCACTTCTGACAGGCCTTCTGGAAGGGGAGGAAGAGGTAGGAAATATTTCCCCATGCATATATAACCTATGACTACTCTTCACAGAGGGGTTTGTTTAGAGGTAGGACATAGAAGGGGCACTAGGCGTACAGATGTACAATCAATCCCTATGACTCATGCTAAACAGACTCCCTCCCTTACAGAAATAATTAAATGAAATGGTTTCATGCTGTGCACATAAAACTACCCATGTGATATGCATGCTGCATGCATAATTTTAAATGTAAAATTGGAACCGATTGCATGCATGTGGCATGCGTGCAGCAAGCAAGTGTGGAAAGCATGCTTTTTATGTTAAATTGGAACAGACTGCATGGATGCAGCATGCTTGCGAAAAGCAAGTGGTCACTGATAACTGCACACATAAAAGTTAATTGACTTGCGCAGGATCACATCATATACAAATGGGAGTTGAGATTCAAACCCAGGTTTTCAAATCTTCTTGTTTGCAGTTCAGTGCCTTTAACTACTAAGCTATATTGCCTGCACACATATGCCTCACTTGTACTTCAGTACAAATCTGCATACAGTACATCTGAACACATGCAGAATCCTTATAGCCATTGTTATACTTTTTAGTTTTCTTGCCCCATCCTCATCTCAGTTGCACAGCCGTACTGTAGCACACATACTAATGGAAACACATTTGGTTCTACCCACCACCAATACACTTACCCACAAACCTACTTAATTACTTCTGGCTGGCCTGTACTCCTACTGTTTTCCTCCATAGTTTTGAATGCTTCCACACAAACAGACTTACATGGGTAAACACAAAAGTAGCAATAACTGGACACCAACCCACATGGTCAGTACTCCACCAAGCACACACACTGTAGTGGGTGCAGCCATGCTGCTACAGACAACCCACCAAGTATAGTTTTAAGTCAAGAGTCTCTTACCTGAGTACTAGGGAGCCAGAGGCAGGTGTTTTTAAGAGATGATGTCCAAGGGTCAGAGTGCTGGGGGGTACCCTCTTGAAATGATTGCAGTTATTTTTCATTGCTATTTTATACATTATGATGATGAGTTGGAGAATAATGAAGGCCACTGTTCTACTAACAAGACCCTTGTTAGTCAAGCGGTGGCCTTCATTAATCTCCAACTCTTCATCAATAATGTATAAAATAGTAATTAAAAAAATACCCCCATTGATTTCAATGGTGCACACCCCTGCAGTCTCCCTTGCCCTACATCATAATGTGCCTGAGTGTGGGAATGTGGAGGTCAGCATCACGGGGGGAGTCTGACTATAGTGGGGCTCTAATAATCTGAGCATACCACACTGCTCAACTGTTCCTGAATGCAAGGGACAGCCCTCATTTCACCCTTGAAAACTGATCTGCTTTGTATCCATCCCTCATGGAAAACATGCTGCTCATACAGAGGATGTCCTTTAAATTTAGACTTTATGGCAGGGGCGCTATTTCAGATTTCAGCAGGGGGGAGCCAACAACCAGTAGAGGCCAGGTGCTAGTTAGCCTTTGGGTGGCAAGCTCTAGAATGTCTGGAATGTTCTTAAAAGGTAAAACTTATTTGTTGTGACTGAAAAGTGATATTCAAATCAGGGAAAATTAAAATGTATAAGATTCATCTGCCTAAACCCTGGATAGAGATGCAGCGAAATGTAATTTCACCTGTAAAAATTACAGCAAAATTGGGAATTTCGTCCAATTAAATATTTTTCAAAATTTTGCATAATATTTCACAGGTGCAAAATGCACAATCCCACCAGCAAAGTGCAAAATTATCCCAAAAAATGCTGAATTTTGCCAGCAAAATGCAAAATTTCACCAGCAAAATGCTGAATTTCACCACCTGTGGGCTAAAGTCTGCTGTTCTCAGGTGAAATTCCTAATTTCACTGGCAAAATTTCATGTTTCACTGGTGGAATTTTGCATTTCGCACCTAACTAAATATTTCACGAAATACGCAACTTTTTAGGAATATTTCGTGGAACCAAATTTTCCAGTTTTGCCCATCTTTAACCCTGGAGCAAGTTTGGGCTTAAATCCACCCAGTTACTAACCATTTTCTTCCTGGGTGAAGTTCTGCCCCCCCCCCAAAAAAAATACATTGTCCCAATTTCTCTCCCCAACTCCATTCCATTCAATACCTATCCCATATGGGTTATGAAGTCGCCCAAAGGCACAGAAATGTAAAAACAGATCAATGTTTCAGTCCTTCCTCCTTCTCCAGTTCACCTGTAAAAAAGTGATTTACCTTTACTTACCTGACCATCTGGACAGAACCTGCAGCCTTGCCCAGTGTGTCACCAACCCAGTTTTCAGTTTTCTCTTCCTCCGTCCTTCTGCAAGAAGCTGGATGCTAGAACAAGCCATCCCAGGTCCCAACATGGTCCATGACCAAGTCACCTCACCGACAGAACTCACCTAACCTGTGTTGCTTGCTTCTTGCTTGGCTACTGCCATGGCTGCTGCAGCACTGCACTGATCAAGGCCCATGAAGGCCATCCATACCATTGTCACTGCTGCTGTTAGGCCTAGCTTTCTGCTGCAGCAGGCCTGTGCTTTTTTTGTGTGAGTCGAGCCAGGTAGAGTAAGTACGGTAGGTAGCCTAGTCTCAAGTTAGCTTCTTGCTCACCCTCTAAACCTTCAGCCACCAGGGGAGATGGAGACTCACTAAGAGTAGACCAACAAAAAATAGCCACCACAACACTGCTATTGGGAGTTCAGTACTCACTGACTCCTTCAAGCTGTAGTGTGCAGCCTGTCTACTCTGTGGTGGGAAAGATAGTGTTGCATTCTCATGAGTCATGTGCTCTTGCTTGGTTGGAGCTCTTCCATGTCACATGTAATGGCACCACTGCTAATAGGTGGAGAGAGAGTGTACAACACAATACAGACATAGTTGAGTCAGGAGTACACCTCCAGCTTGAGAGCACACAGGCTGGAGGGGCACTAATTGTGCAAAAGATTACATCCAAATTTAATGCCATTATTGCCACACCATAAGAACAACCTAGGCACAAATGTGGGGGGAGGAGCAAATGGTCCCCTCTTCCCTACCTAAATGGCACCCCTGCTTTATGGAAGAAATTAATTCTCAAGCGCTAATACTAGCACAAGTAAATACAATAGTTTCTAGTGTGTTCTGAGCTACTGTATCTCCCAGTTTCAGAATGTGTCCTGATCATCATGAGGGTTAGTGTCCCTCATTGTCCCTAATTTTGAGTGTCCATGTCCCTCATTTCAGTGACAAAATGTGAGGTATGGTGCATGCTTAGAAGACCCTACTCAGCACAAAGAGTGCTGAGCATGGCCGTAGTGTATATGCTCTGTACAGAATGACAAAGGGAAAGTAAGTGAACCAAAACAGTAATGGAGAGACACATTTGTAGCACTATATATATGCATAAGGGATTTTCATGGCCCAAAACAAAAATGCCAGGCTTCACAACACAGAGGCCCCTCTTTGCACATCTGGAATGGGGGATGTTGGATGACTATATCCTAGGCATTTTATGCAGTAAGCAAACAATATTTTACAAATGAATGGCAATTTAATGGCAAAAATCAAAAGCCATTAACTTGAAAAAGGATCAGAATTAATGAGTTTACCTAATTTTAATGGGGATCAATGAAAAATGTATTTTAATGACTCTAATTTCTAGCAGTAGTATGACAATTAGAAACGTATGTGTGTTTTTAGATGAGATTTGCACCAGCTTAGTTGCTGCACACATGGCAAACGTGCAACGTGTGCATCTGATGCGATATTTAAATGATATTCACACACCAGATTAATTGTTGCACTCATGTCAAGCATGCAACACGTGAATCTGATATGATTTTTAGAAGATGTTTGCACCAGCTTACCTGCTGCACATGTCAAGCTTGCAGCATGCAAACTTGATTTGCTTTTTAGACCTGGTTCACTTAGGTTCACATTGTGTAAGTGAACCGCATACAAACATTGCACAATTAAGCATGTGGCATGCATTCTGCATGTACACAGCACACTTATATTTCTGTAAGGGCTGACAAGTCTGCACAGGTTGCATATCCATTTCCAGTAGAGGGAAGGCTTACTCACTATTTTCAAGAACGGACAGAAATTACCAGACAAGTGTGTTATGGAAATAGTGAATCAGGGTCTGTCTCTTCAGTTCAGAAAATTCCCAAAACTGCAGAATCATGAAGGCTTTCACCCTCACACTCCAGCAGAAAGACTCATGCTGGAGATAGATGTGAAAACATTGCTGCAAGTAAATGGAGTAGAAAAGGTACCTTCCTCACAATGAGAAAAATTACTTTACTCAAAATACTTCCTGACCCACAAGAAAAATGGAGAATGGCCACCCGTTTTAGACCTAAGATATATTAACAAACATGAAAAAAGGAAAAATTCAAGATGGTAACACTGGACTCAGTGACTCCATCATTTTGAAAAGGTGAGTGGCTAGGGTCACTGGATCTGAAGGATGCCTACTTTCACATACCATTCATGCCGAGTCATAGAAAGTACCTCTGAATCAGGATAGGGAATTACCATTACCAATTCATAGCCTTTCCTTTTGGCCTATCCTCAGCATGAAGAGTGTTACCCTGCACCAAGTCAGGCAACCCTCCTCCCAAGAGAAACCCCCAGAGTAGTAGAGGGGTTCCTATGGAGAGACATGGAAGTCTAGTACAGTGCTTGTTGCAGATAAGTTGTTCAGTAACTTGTTATGCCGTGGCAGGTGCGGTACTTTCACCAGTACTGCAGAATACCTCAGTACCAATCTTTAATGCAGTACTGACGTACTGCTTTAGTGCAGTACAGAGGTACGTGATTAATTAATTGAGGTCTCATCATAAGCAGCCGAAATGCACCAGGTGGTGCTGTTCATGATTAAATTTATCTGACAAGGCTGTAATATTCCACCAGGTGTTCCCACAAATTTAAGTGTCCATAAACAGTGATTGCAGAATAAGGAAATAGCAAGCAGTCATGTCCCATGTTATCAGCAGCAGGAGCCAAGCATGTCTAGCACTGTACACCAGCCTGCACACAAAATAAACCAGCCAAGAAGATTTGTTCTTGCAAAGAATTAGCTTAAAATAATAATAATAATAATAGTAATACAAAAAGTAAGTGTACCTGCTTTAGTTAGTCATGCAACTTGCTCTTCATCTGGCAAATTGCATTCCCCAGCCTCCTCAACAAGGCCCCTGGCTGCATCCTTCCTCCCCACCTGTCACATCCTGACCCTCCTACTCTGTCCCACTAACTCACCCTCTATGACCCCTGACTTACTCTTTGCCACACCTTTCTTTCTCCCCCTTCCCTTCCCTCCTCCCCAACACCTCACCATCCCCTCCCTCCTGTCTCCTTCTCCTTCTGTGCTTGCACCTATTCCCACCCATTCTATCCCTTCCTGCCTCACTCAACTTGCTTGATAATGCCGCCCATCTGCATCCCCTTGTTCTCTGTCCTGCTGCTACTCTTCATCCCCTGAATCACCCTTCCCGATTTCCAAATGGGATTACCCATCCACGTTTTCGCCTATAAAGTACTAGAATGCCAACTATGTATCTAATTGCAATCATCTGTCTTTACTATGTATTGTGCTGTTCTACTGTTTGCTGTATTTGATATTATCCGTACATGTTATTGTGCTTTATACTCTGTCTCTTTTGTAACCCCCCTCACCATTATTGACATGGAACTTTTGTAAATGAGCTCCACTGTTCTCAAAAGTATTTTCTAATCCTGAATTGAAAAAAATAAAAAATAAAAAATAAAATAATATATGGTACTGTAGATTAGGTACCAAAGAGGGCATCACCACAGATTGCTCCTACAGAACCTCAGAATAATCTCTACAGCATGTCTAATGTGTTTGTTGTTTTATTATCTTAACATGTGCTCCCCACAAAATAGAAAACAAATAGCACAAAAGTAAACAAATTTACAGTAATCCTGAGTACTGGCTGCCACAAAAGTAAAATAACATGCATTTACTCTAAAGTACTCATTGACATAAGGTAAAATGGCAAAAACAATAGAGAACATGTGCACCCTAAAAGGTGTATAGTACACTCTGTGGGGAAGTCCACTTTAATAGTGCCAGGGACATAAATATTACACATCTACAATTGACCAAGTGCACTAAAAATACAGAAGGAGAATTCTCATTAAGTGTAAGAGTACCCACTAATCAAAAATAAAAAAAGAGTAAAAAAGAATCAATTAGACCCTTAAAAATGTTTAACAGCTCTACTCTACTGTTGGCTGTAGTATTATTTAAGAGCATTTTATGAGGGATGTTTTTTTTCCACTAGTGTGTTTCCAGAAACAAGTGAGAAGTCTGAACAAACTGCCAAAATATTCAAACTGAATGGTTTGTTGCATTCTTTTTCTTTCTTTTTTCCTGACAAATAAATAAATAAAATGAGAAAAGTGTCACTTTTTTATTTATTTTGACTATTTATTTTCCCATTTGTTTGTACAATGCCTTTGCTTTAGTTGCAGCATCGCCAGCATCCAAACTAAGTTTATTTTGATTGGAATAAATGAGATTAATATATAAATAAAAGTCAATGCTGGTACACCTCTGAAGTGTTGTTTCAGGAACAAGGTTTAAGAATGTGCGCGAATTGTGACTTCTTCCTCAAAGCTGGCTGTCCAAGCCTGAAGAGGAGACACATTCTCTGCATTTCATTTTCATGGAACTCTGTATATTGCAAATTTCCTTTTTCTTGTCAACTTTCATAATTAATGTATGTTGCAGTATAAAATATGTTGACACAAGTACAATTCACCGGGCTACAGGAAGTTACTGTATCAACAGTTTCAAGAAATGTATTGAGTTTAAATTGTCACCATCAAATCTCAGCACCTTGTGAATTGTGCTTGTGTCACCATTACACGCATACAACAACTTCTTAAAGTTGGGAAATTCAAATATTGTTTTTTTTTCATAATAATTATCTTGTGTTACAAAATTTGGCAGTACAGGAACACACAATTTTGGTACTGCTCACACATCAGATCAATACTAGTCTCCATGTAGGAAATAAAACAGGCTTTGTATTTGTATTGATTCATGCTGATAACGCTCAACTAAAGTGCAGTAATCAATGCTGCTCCACATATTAATATTTCTTCTGTTTTTATTTCCCAATGCTACTTTATTCCCATCCCAGGTGTCCTTCCTGTAAATTTATGGGACAACATAGAAAGATTTTATGTAATCCCTTAATATACAATTCCCTTACAATTCCATTATAAAGAGACTTAATAAGTAATAATGAATGAGCTGGTACTGTACAGTATATAACGTGCACTTGTCTGGCATTGCATTGCCAACCACCTCTGCTTTCCTGTCTAACCCGTCCCCATCCCCCGCCACCCCATCGTGCTGTGCACAGTAACCATGTTTTCAGCCCCATCCTTTCCTGTTGTCTGTGACTGGTATATGCCATCTATCCTGTAATATGGCCATCCGCTGAATGAGGAGAATGAGGCTGCAGGTCCATAACATGGTGGCACCTACTGTAGGTAGTATACAAAAGCTGAAATGTGAAATGGGACTTTGCAAACCTTTTGTCAGAGTATACCGCAAAGGAATCCATGATGACATTCTGGGCTGACAAAACACCAAGCACCCAGTATCACTGATGTCAACAAAAGGGCCTCATTGGGACATTTGCATTATACCATGCTAAAGGTGGTTATCATCCTATTCTGCTTCAGTGAGGAGTGCTGTGTACAACTTGTTGCATAAAAAAACATGAGGGTACCATATTGATAAGGCAGTATCCCTAAACAGACCAGTACATACAACTTCAATCTGGCACAGCACAATACAAACTGCATAAGCATGGCACCACAACATTCCACAGATGTGACCAGAAACCTGTAGAAAGCATTCCCAAAAAACAAGATTAAAACCCCTTTTATCCTTGGCACACTATGTAGATTCGGACACGCTATTAGCAGCATATTGCATAAATATCTCTAAGCAGCTAGATCAATGTAGTGCAGTGGCTAAAGATACTGTACCTGAGCACTTATCTAATAGGTTTGAATTATTAGGGACACAGGGCTGAACCTAGTGCATCACGCCAATGCACAACCATCTATGACCCCTAGCCACACACACAAAAAAAAAAATCACTTTATAAATTGATGCCTTGCAAGAGATTTACTCTGGAGTTGCAGAGATGTGCCCCATCTCATGAACTGTAATTCATGGAAAAGTAGATTACAAAAATAAGAGTGGTACCACTGCATTACACATGGAGACTGTATCAGCACGCTTAGTATACTGTAGACCTGCAATTAGCATGAGGACTGGGCACTACACATGATGGCACACAGTCACCAGAGAGGCAGTGGTTGACTGAAAGTGGGAACTGGGAAAGGCACAGATACAGTAGGATGTCAAAGTAAGCATTCACAAGCTAATAAGGAGTCCATTTCACAAACAAACCATACACCACATCACAAACTGGCAGTTAAGGATTGCGATTCAGGCAAGAATGACAGTCTGTGTCAGTGGCTAATTCAGCATTATAAACTTCAGTACATGACAGAGAAATATCTATGCTCCATATATTTGAAGCTGCGTCTGTCGACACCATTTTTACTTAATCTTTCTGCCTTTTTGCAGAGGTTTGAATTCACAGCAGGTGTGAGAATATAGAAAATAAATGCTTTTAAGAAAGTTGAATTAATTTGCCTTGTAAAAAAGCTAGAAACCTTGGGTTCAAACTATAGTGAAAGTTCCAACATGCTTGCTGTAGCTGCATAAATGTATAGTCCTTAAATGGCTTGCTATCATGGACACTCATGTACTAATTGGGGGTTGGGGTTGGATATCTCTTCCCTGTTCGACAAGTTATGGTACAGTAAACTAAGTTGAAATTGAAGTAAAAAACATGGTGAAGCTAGGAAATAAAGATTGCCTTTGGTCACTGGTGTTATGGTTGTAATTTTGGGGTTCTGCAATACTTAAGCTTACTTATCTTAGACCTGGTACTCTCAAATGGGGAAGGAGAGAGGATCTCTGATCTTGACGTGGGTAGCCATCTGGGAACAAGCGACCACCAAACAGTGTGGTTCATGATAAACTTAGCTGTAGAGTCAAGCCACACAAAAGTGAAAGTACTGGAATTCAGAATGTCTGATTTTGTCAAAATGAGAGAGTGCCTCAGAAAAGCACTAGCAAACAGGCAAGAAGGTGGGGTGGAGCAATAATGGGGAAAAATCAAAAGTGCCATCACAGAGGCACTAAGCCTTTGTGTGAAGCAAATAAACAAATCAAAATGAAAGAAAAAAACACTATAGTTCTCAAAAGAAGTGGCGCGGAATGTAAGCGAGAAAAAGACAGCATTCAGGAATTATAAGGAAACACAGAAGGAGCAGGACAGAGAACTGTACCAGTTAAAGTAGAAGGAAGCGGGGAAGGCAGTCAGAATAGCAAAGGCCCAAACTGAGTAAAAGATAGCCAACTTGGTTAAGAAGGGGGGATAAAGCCTTTTATAGGTACATTAGGGAGCAAAGAAAGATGAAGGCAGGGATATTGAGGCTGAATAAAGAGGAAGGTGGTTGGGCAGAGAGCGACAGTGAAAAAGCAGGGATACTGAATGAATATTTCTGCTCAGTATTCACAATGGAAAAGCAAGGGGGGAGACCTAATCCAGTCAATAGAAACACTCTGGATAGAGGGGTTGATATTAGTCCTTTCAGAGAAGAAAGGGTTCTGAAAGAACTCTTAAAACTGAAGGTGGATAAAGCAATGGGGCCTGATGGGATTCACCTCAGAATTCTAAAAGAATTAAGGGAAGAACTAGTAACACCACTGACTACCCTTTTTAATAAATCATGGGATGATGGTGTGGGACCTGAGGACTGGTGAAGGGTGGATGTGATTCCCCTTCACAAAAGTGGGAGCAAGACAGAGGCAGGAAAATACGGACCTGTCAGTTTGACCTCAGTGGTAGGGAATATGATGGAATCACTTCAGAAGGAAAGAACTGTTGAGGACCTAAAGGCCAGTGGGGCTCAGGACCCAAGGCAGCATGGATTCACAGCAGGAAGATCATACCAAACAAATCTAATTGATTTCTTTGACTGGGTGACCAAAGTAGTAGACCAGGGAGTGGCTGTGGACATGGCCTACCTAGACTTTAGCAAGGCATTTGACACAGTTCCGCACAAAAGATTAATAAATAAATTAGCCAGCCTGGGAGTGGGTCCCAGGGTGGTAGCCTGGGTAAAACACTGGCTGGACAACAGGACACAGTGGGTAATAGTAAATGGAGTCCACAGTGAAGAAAGGAGAGTTACTAGTGGGGTACCACAGGGTTCAGTACTGGGGCTGGTCCTTTTTAATGTCTTTATAAGTGACATTGCAGAAGAACTGGAGGGGAAGGTATGTATCTTTGCAGATGACACAATGATCTGCAACGGGGTTGATATGTAAGGTGGGGTGGAAAGGATGAAAAGGGACTTGGCAAGGTTGGAGGAATGGTCAAATGTATGGCAGCTTAGATTCAATGCAACGAAATGCAAAGTAATGCACCTAGGAAACAAAAACCCAGGGCAAGAGTACACAATGGGGATTGAGATAACTACAGAAATGGAAAGGGTCCTCAGGGTAGTCATATCAGATGATCTTAAGGTGGGCAAGCAATATGAGAAGGCAGTAAGAAGAGCTGGTGGGATACTGGGATGCATAGGAAGAGGCATCACCAGTAGAGAACAAGAAGTTGTTATCCCTTTGTACAGACAGTTGGTGAGACCCCATCTGGAGTTCTGCCTCCAGTTCTGGAGAGCCCGTCTCCTCAAGGACATAGACAGGATGGAGGCTGTCCAGAGGAGGGCAACTAAAATGGTGCAGGGTCTGCACCAGAATACATAGGAAGAGAGATTAAAGAGAGATTAAAGAAGCTTTAATGAGATAACTACAGAAATGGAAAGGGTCCTCCGGGTAGTCATATCAGATGACCTTAAGGTGGGCAAGCAATGTGAGAAGGCAGTAAGAAGAGCTGGTGGGATACTGGGATGCATAGGGAGAGGCATCACCAGTAGAAAACAAGAAGTTGTTATCCCTTTGTACAGACAGTTGGTGAGACCCCATCTGGAGTTCTGCCTCCAGTTCTGGAAAGCCCATCTCCTCAAGGACATAGACAGGATGGAGGCTGTCCAGAGGAGGGCAACTAAAATGGTGCAGGGTCTGCACCAGAATACATAGGAAGAGAGATTAAAGAAGCTTAATATGTATACACTCGAGGAGAGTAGGGAGAGGGGGCATGATAGGGAATCAACAGAGTCCAAGATGGTAGTACCTTTCAAAAAATGAGATGTGCAAGAACAAGGGGGCACAATTTGAAGATAGAGGGGGGACAGCTCAAAGGTAATGTGAGGAAGTATTTTTTTCATGGAGAAGGTTGTGGATACATGGAACAGCCTTCCTGAGGAGGTAGTGGACTCAAAAACATTGGAGGAATTCAAGAATGTATGGGACAGACATAAAGCTATTCTAGTGGGGGGTAGGAGGAAGTAGGCTGTTGGTTAACTAGGATCTGAAGCCTATGCATTAGGTAGGGAAATGGGCAGACTAGGTGGGCCAAGCAGTCATTATCTGCCATCAAATTCAATGTTTCTATGTTTCTAGTCACATATGAAAAAAACTGAGTCCTTTTTAACATTGAGCATTTTTTTATGTACAGAATGCTGGGTCTTTGTTTAGCTTACTCTGTTTGGTGTAAAGCAAATATGCATTATGGTTTTGTTTAAATATCAAAGTGAAGAACAATAACAGCTGCACAGTAGAATAAATTACATTCTTTGTGATTGCTTTGGTGGGGTGGGGACCCAGAAGACTGCATAATGTCATGTGTTGGTAATTTATCAGCTCACATTAACAAAGACACCTTAATTTAATGTTGCACAAAATAAATACTAGATAATGCAAAAAATATAAAACAAGCCTTTGTCAATGCCTAATGTTTGCTTGCTTGTATTTGCTGTGTAGTTGCTGGGCAGAGATTTGCCGGGGTGGGATTCGAACCTTGTACCGCATGTTCTCAAACAAGTACAATAACCACTGAATTTCTGTAAAACCCACATTTCACATTTTAAACTGTTTAGACACTGGATAACCAAAAATGCTATAACAAGTGAATGGTGCAATATAATCCAACACGCAGAGCATACCAGTGTTTTCACTAGTGCAGAGTATTTTGTAGTGTGCTATATGTGTTCTAATTTTCTAGTTATATTCTTTAATATGTTTAGATGTCAGAGTTTATCCAAAAATAAAAAGGCACTGACTCTACTCCAACTTCATGTCAGAGTACCTTATTTGGTCATTATTTTTCAGATCACCCAGTCGTCATAGGCCAACCTTATCTAACCCTGCACCCTTTTTGTCAAGGCTGAAGTGTACAGTTTCTTACTAAATTTGTTAATTTGTTTTCCAATAAATTTCTTAAAAGTTATCCTGCCCGGTCCTAAACCATCTACTATGATGACTATGAAACATTGGCCTAGGACCGATGTGTGGACTGAAAAGAAAATAATCAAATAATGTGTAGTATTGTAAGCCCTTTCTTTGAAAAAGTAGTCAACTTGGGAGATGTAAAGTATGGTCATTAAGACTATTAGCAGATACTTAACCTTACATGTTTCCACTGTGCATCTGAAAAGCAGAAAAGCTGGGCAAAACGTTTGACTTTACTTTTATCACAGTGAAAGATTATTTTCCACTTTTATTTGCTTGTAAACTTTTTGTATGTCAAACACAGTTTAAGTATTTTGAAAGATTTGAAATTTTTTTTTATATGAAATAGTTGTTTATTCTAGTAAAAATGTATGTTCACTTCTTTGTCTTCAAAAGAGTATTGTGGACATGAAAAAGAACTGGATCCAGGAAAAATATAAAGTACACATTATAGGAAACAGACAATTCATTTATTATAGACAGTTTATAGCCTGCACAAATCATTTCCATCCATTTTGCACTTGGATATGTCATCAAGTGTACTGGGGCTTTAAAACCCTCTATTTAGTTAACCAAACAGTGCTGCTATACCACACAGCAGGGTATGTTTGTTGCCTTTTATTGGCTCTGCAGTATAATTTTATTTTGCAGAGTGGATTAAACATTACATTTTGGGTGCTTAGGGAAAATCATATAGATTAAAGGATGTCTACTGATCTTTAATGCTTAACTGTTAATATTCTACAGTTATGCTGTGCTTGTATTGTGTACTATGTATTATGTACTTCATTTATTTGATTTGGGTTTACTGGGAAGATGGACAAGTCACTTTTCCAGCCATGCCTGTTTGTTATTGGGGGTTATTCCTGAAAGAGGCAATTGCTTTAGTGATAAAATCAGAATATCTAATATGTGCAGCTTAGACATTTGCTGTCCATTTATTTGCATGTGGTTTGTTTGATCATCTGAAAACATAGGGGCCCGGATATTCAAACTGTGCCATTCTGAGGCGCAAGCCCTTGCACTGCTCAAAATAGTTGCGCAGGGGTGTGGCTGGGGTGATATTCAAAGGAGTTGCGCTTATTGAGGATCTCCTTGAATATCACCGCCCAGCCACAAGCTACTGTGCATGGCGCAGTGGAAACTTGCGCCACCGCAAGTTGTCAGAGTTCAGCATTAAACCTTGCGTGGCATAAGTACCACTGCGCCCATGCGCAAATCCATATTCAAAAGGTGACATGCAATGGGGCCATTCATGCAGCAGCTGGGGCCATTTGCATCTATTTATGGCCCCATTTGCATGCCTTATTAGCATGGGTGCACCGATCCTCGAGGACTTGGCGCCTGGCCACCCTGCCAGGCAGCAGCCGGCCGGGATCGAGGACCTGTAGTTTCAATCACGGGTAGTATGTATGAATACACTCCCCTCTGTTCTTCCCGATGCCTTAATTGTGGGAGAACGTGAATACCTCCTTCGCAGCTGATCGACGGGCAGAATGTAAAGTTCTCTTTAATCCTGTTATTTTAGGTAGTGATCAGACGCCGATCGCTGGCAGAATGCCTGCTGGTCCTGGAGCAGGTCCCCTCATTCTCACCTTACCACGAGCTTTCATTCCCTTCGGCCGTCGGCGATTGCTGCCCGCCCGCCACCCCCCGCCGACTGACTATCATTCATAAATCTGGACTGTCATACGATGTATGGGCTGCACGCCATTGGCTCTAGCTCTGCACCATCGGGCGCAGCCCTACCGACAGTCAGTCAGCGGGCTGTGGGCGGATGGCGGTGGGATGCTGCTGCCCGCTGCCGCCGGGGGATGGGTGGAGGGGTCATGTGGTGGGTGCGGTGGTGGACACCAGACACCAGGGAGATGTTTGGGGGTTAGTAACTGACATTCTGCCCGCGATCGGGCATTACGTCCACTGACCACCAGGAGATATTCGGTTGGGGGCTTTTACATTCTGCCCGCGATCAGGCACTGGGGGTTGTTTTCACATTCTGCCCGCGATCGGCATCGGAGTTGTTTGGGGAAGTGTATTCATACATACTCGCCCGCCGATCGGGCATCGAGGATTGTGGGGGGGAGTGTATTCACATACCGCCCGCGATCGGCATCGAGATTGTGGGGGGAGTGTATTCATACATACTGCCCGCGATCAGGCATTGTGAGCTGTTTGGGGGTGTCTTGATACATACTGCCCGCGATCGGGCATCGGGAGATGTTTGGGGGTGTCTGGATACATACTGCCCACGATCGGGCTGGTGGGGGGCACAGGGACTGAGTTGGGGGCCAGACATGGGTGGCAGCTGCTGTGTTGCACCCTGCAATACAGCAGCTCACCTGTGGGTGGCCCTCAACTTGATCCTTTTTTTGGCTCAAAGTTGTGCAGGCGCAGGTTGGGGGTTGCGCATGCACAACTCTGCATAACCCGACTGAATATCGGGTTGCGCAGTTTATGCATGGATCCTCCCCCTCCTGTTGAGCATGCATTCATTTGCATTGCGCTGTTGCTCAACCTGTTTTCAGTGGCGCAACTGCCTCCTGCTGAATATCGCAGAATGGCGCAATGTAGGACTTGCGCATGCGCAACCCTGTTGCGCATGGCGCAACCCTTTTGAATATCTGGGCCCGGGTGTTTTAATAAAATATTAGAATTACCAATCAGCCTCATGGCAGAATCCTAAAGTCGTGAAATATATGCATCTTGTAATTTTGTTGGTTTCTTCCCGATCATGTGGAGCAGCTGGGTATATATATATATATATATATATATATATGTTTATTGCTCTGAAATTTATCTTACCAGGTGGGGAGGCATTTTGCATTTATTTATTTATTATTTTAGTTTTTGTCCACAGGGAAAGGTGATAACCATATTTTCTTCCTGTCCAGGGGGATTAGGAGGGGGAGATACAGAAGGAAGTTTATTGACATTGAATCACATGTAGGTGTTAGTGGTACAGTATTTTCAGTGAAGGGGATCAGGAGTCAGACATGGGGAATTCTTCTACTTCCTCAGGACATGGGATCTTTAACATCCTCCCAAACAATCACCAGAACGGACAGATGGGGTCTTGGTTTAGGGTCTCACAATGTAGAAGCCACGGTCTGCATTCATCAGTAAAAGTTGCCTGCAAATGCCTTTGACTTGAGTGAATATGTGTGTGGGGGGGGTGGTAGTTTATATTGAATACTAGTTAGCCAGCTAGCTTCTCCTGCTCTATAAACACACTCACATGATTCCTGCACTTTAAGTAGCTACTGAGCAATTACCCTTCAGTGAGTCTGATGTGATTTCAGACTCTATAAATTCACTCCTCCCCCATCAGCAGCAAAACCTGAAGTATGAGATTCCTGGTTCAAATCAAACCAGTCACTTTAAAGGATACCTAAACAACATTTTGACAACAAACTATTCAAAAATCTGATTCCTTAGGTGACTAAAGGAATGGCTGCTGTATTTATTAATGCTAAAACTTCATTTATATAATTTACCTAAATGTGGGTCCAGAACATTTGAAAATGGTAAAATCAGCCTTCCAAATTTAAAAAAAACTGTCTTACCTGCTTCCTAAAATAGCCGCCAAATGTGTTATGTGATGACATCATTGGAGCCAAAGCCAGAGAGATATATGGCTCTCTGTAGTGCTAACTAGTTCTTTTTTCCATGTGTATAGAATTGTTTCACCCAAATGGTCAAACCATGTGCATTATTTTGTATAATGCATATGTTAGGCTATGGTTCTGTTCATTTTGTTTACTTTAACATGCTGAAGATGTGTTTTAAACCAATCGACTTTCTCTCTGGCAAACCACAGTACAGTACAAATCTTGAATAACCTGCTGGTCTAGTGGTTATGGTGGATCCAGGATGCTACAATGATGGTGCTGGGGTGGTGTGCATGCTTAATATGCACTTTCTAACATTTGTATTAAAAATTTATATTTTATGCTATTATTCTTTTCTAGTATGTTTTTGACAGAACCTACAAATGTAATCCACAGTTTGAATGTAAACATTTGTACAATCAATAAATCAGACTTCTTCAACAAAGTGAAATGCAGCAGTAGCAGCAAGCAAGTACGTTACTATGTGGGGGGGGGGTTGCAGCCACACCCTTCACCACCCCCTAGAGCCACCACTTTTTTGTAGCAAAGTTCTTGTGCAGTCCAATGTTAGAGTTTATACTTTCTCAAAACTCAAATATATGCTTGTCTTGTCTTCTTTTTCCATGGGAAATAATAAGAAGAAGAAGAATCAGCATTTATATAGTGGTTTTCATACACATTGTATTCCAAAGTGCTTTACAAGCAATACTAGACTCGTAGTGAAGTGACTGAACATGTAGTGGCAGCCATTTCATACATTAATATCACACACAGCCTTGGACAATTGCATGAACTGCTTTTATGGGAAGGGGAATGTTGGCCAGGACAACGGGGTCAGGTAGTGATCAAGGTGCTGGCAGCCCCACATCTTATTTCTCACAGTAATCTGCTCATGTTTTTCTCCTTCTGTCTTCCCCCTTCCCTGAATATAGCAGTACCTTGCAAGAGTGGCATTCTCAGTCCCCCTCTGGTATTCATTCTTCACTATTCCTCCTAAGACCGAAAACTGGTGAGCTCATCACCCTTCTGCATCATGAATACAAGTAGTACAGTCCCCGTTTTATTTTGCCATGTCAGATATAAACATATATTTCCAGTAAGTCAGGCTTATACCAACAGGGAACAAGGGGAATGATGGGCTTTCCCATCCTTAAAAGATCTAGGCTACCTTTGATTAGGCACTATTAAACGATGAGTGTGCACATCATTATGCATGTCATTTAATAGTGCCTTATCATAGGTGGCTTAGATCTTATACGGGTAGGAAAGCCTATTTTTTCCACTTGTGCCATGCTGCTATCAGCCTGGCTTACCAGAAGATCATGTTTATTATTAATATATAAATATAACATGGGAGGCTGTACTAACCACATTCATGATGCAGAAGGGTAGTGAACTCACCAGTTTTTGGTGTGGGGAGCAGGTGAAAGGAATGAATGCTAGAGAGAGACAAGAGGCCATTCCAGCATAGTACAGCTACTGTATATTCAGGGTAGTTGAGGACATGAAGGACTACGCTGAGCAGATCACTGTGAGATTGGAAATGTGGGGCTGCCAGCATCATGATCACTACCTGACTGTGGATGAGAGTAGCCAGTGATGACAAATACTCAGAGTGGCAGAGCTGCACCTAAACTGTTACTTGAATTCAGTGTAGGGAGAGTACCCTTGGGTGGGGGGGGGATGTTGACGTTTGTTAGGACAGTGTTAAGGGAGTTGTGTATAGCCCATTCAAGATTTGGAAGGGTGGTAGCCAGCCAACTCGCATTGTGGAGTAGAGCACAGGAAGGTACTGGAGAAGAATTACTGGGAACTGTCCTGCGTGGTTCTGCAGAGCACAGGTAATGGAGTAGACTGACACTAGAAGTCAGGTCGATTCACTCAAGGTATTCGTATGCCTCTCCTGCTAATAATATTGTTATCCATTATACATGCAGCCCTTATGAGGGCATGAACAGCAGTTTTTTTTGTGGGTCATGATGCTTATTGCTTGACCCTCCAGGAAGATCTAGTTGTTGGTAAATGAGGTGGGAAAAAACAAAACAGGGAACTGTACATACTACCTTCACTGTGCAGAAGGGTGATGATCCACTCAATGTTTACTGTGGGTGCAGAAGTCAAATATTGAGAATGTGGACTGGAGAGTGATTTTAGAGGCACTTTTTAACAGTGCCAGCTGATGATGCATATCAGTATAGGATGCATATCAGTATAAGTGTGCACAACTCTCTGAGTTACAAGATTACAATCTGAGGTGTGATAATTCTCTTCATGAGACCACAAGCTCATATGCGGCCCCAGGCAGTACTAACAACAGGGTATGGATGATGGGGTGTTCAAGAGAAGGCAGGCTAGGTGCAGGGTGTTCACATGGAAAAAGAAAGCCTTATTTGTGGATTAACAAGACAGCACGAGCTTTGTAACTGAACAAAACTGGTACTTTGCTGTGTGACCCTGAGCAAGTACCAAAACTTCCTTGTGCTCCCAGGTCACACTTGTAAACAGTGTGTCTCTCCTGGTTAACAAAAAACAAAATTCAGTGCATCATATAACCACTAGATCATCAGGTATTTGAAGTGTTGTACTGTAATGCAGTTTGTCAAAGAAAAAGTCAGCTGGATTGCAAAACATTTTCTGCAAGTTAAAGTAAACAAAATGCACAAAATCATAGGCTAACACGTACTGATCATAATAATCCATGAGATAATACATGGTGTTGATCATTTTGGTACAACAACTCAAAATAAAGAGGGAAAGAAGAACTAGTTGGCACTATAGAAATATATGTGGATCTCTGTCTCTGGCTCTGATGATGTTATCATGAGTTGACTCATCACTTAACACACTTGGCAGACATCTTAGGGAGAAACCAAGGCTGTTTTTTGAAAGTGAAAGGCTGATGTTTACATTTTTCAAAAGCTATGAAACTACATTTATGTTATTTACATAAATGCAGTTTTAGCATAAATGTAAACAGCAGCCTTTACTTTACCTTGCTATGAAGCCATATTTTGGAGTTTGCAATTTAAAAAAACTGCTTGTTTAGGTACCCTTTAAAGATCAATGGCATACTCCATTTTGTTGAAATAATAAAATAAAACATTTTTTGGACCAATGTCTTCATTCTGTTGTACTGGACGAATCAATGTGATCAGTTCTGATGAATTTGATGTGTTTTTTTTTTTTATTTCATCTGGTTTTAAATTAAGCTCAGCTGTGTGTGTGTGTGTGTGGGGGTGAGGGTTTGATCCACATTCAGAGGGAAACAATAGTTTATTGAAAACAATCAATAATACTGTACCATAATAATATAAATGCAGTGGAGTTCACCCAGAAAGTACATTTTAGAATGATCAGCTAGTTATAGTTATAAAATGATTAAATCATGATAGTGCTGGGCTGTCTTTTCTCGGATAGCAGTAGAACAGAAGGCACGTACTGTAAATAAAACATGCTCACAATGCAATAGAAATAATACTAACTGAATATAATTCTGTTTTCCACAGTGCTTTGAAAGCTTTTGTCTGAAATGAATTAGCTAACGTTTGGCAAAGTTTGTTTTTCACAGGTTAAGCTTTATGTTTTGCAAACTGTCTGCTCGTTGCTCAGAATTTATTTTCAGGTACCTGTGGGAAAAAGTTTTTGATTTTCAAGTTACGGTACTGTAAGCTGCTCTTTGACATAACTGCAGAGAAGGCTAGGTTTGCAGTTTATACTGATATGAAATTGATTATGTTGGTGTTGTCATTCAACTAAAAATAAATGTTTTGCAAACTGCATGTATTTTTTGAAAAGTTTTTTTTTATGTTCACGTGTGAAAAAGTGTGGTTTTCAGCTTACACTGTAGCAAATTACCTACTGTTGCTGAGAAAAGCATGTTTAACTTTCAACTTAAACAGGTTATGCACATGTTCCTAAGGTGCAATGCATTAGTGTTGGTATGCCATAATGACTTAGTACTGTACTGTATATTTTCGCTGAGTACCTGCTCATTTTTACAACCACTGTTTTTTTCCAAGCAGTTCTTTCTAGGGAACAAAAACCAAAATAAAGACCAACACTCATGGATAAAGGCTATGAAGGTGCTATGGCAGAAAAAAATAAGCGGAGCCACTTCAGGCAATATGTTCCACCAAATTTATTTGTTGGCCATAATGACAACTAAACTGCACATGAATTAAATTAAGTACCAGCCACCAACTGTGACCCAGGTACCCCCAATAAACAAATCACACAGTTTGGTAGGGCATATTTCTTGAAGTGGCTCCACTTATTTTTTTCTGCCATTACAACTTCAAGGTAGTTATCCTGGTGTGCAGGTCTTTATTTTTCCTTGTGTGTAATGCATTAATTCCCTTGATAGTGAAAGCACATTGTTTGTTATCAGGAACTCAAGGTGATAAAGAACCACCTCACAATAAATACTGTATATTCAAGTGTGGCAAGTACATTATTTTTGTTATGGAGTACATAGAACATACTGTAGGTCGGGGGGGTCACCTTTTCAAATGTACAGTATTTCTGCTGTCTTTGTTAAGAGGTGAAACAACATGAGCCTATGTGTAGAACAACTTTTTATCAAAATTTACTGTTGCTGTGAAATGTACGCTTGTCTTCCTGCTTAAACTGTAGATTTAAAAATCTGCTGCAGCACAAACAGCTTCACTCTGTGAATGTGAACCATGTAAATATCAGCACAGCAAAGCTAGATGCCAGCACCATGCTACTGCATAATATTCTGCTTTACTATTCATAAAAAAGATAAAACATATGCCTGCAGTTCGGGTTGATGCAAAAACTGCAACTCAATATAATTCAGCAACTGCAAAGTTTAATTTGTACAAAAAACTCTCACTAACAAGCATTCACATAATTTATTTATTATAATGATTACTGCTGATGAAAATCCATGGCAATGCCAAACACATCCACGTAGAGAGCTGTCATTTCAGTAATCACCATGTCTGACAAGTAAAACAGCAGTACTTGGTAAAACAGAAAAGACTGCAATTGAGATCTAATTTGTTTGGGATACACCGTAACTCAACAATAATAGCATGGCAATATTTAAAAATAGTTAATCCAATTGATGAAACTTTCATTTATCAGCAAACAAATATTGCACCTGAAGAGAATTTGGTCTGTAATAAGGTTTTGGCATTGTCCAACTGCATGACATTAGGCAATTAACCCATCCTGATTATGGACCGAAACCCAAACTGCCTCTGTGCTACCCCAAACTTTCTGCAGTCATGAACACCCTGACCCTACTCTTTTCCTTTTTTATATGTTTATGGATGCAACATTCCAATATCTTTTCCTGTTTTGCAGGCACAGAAGTGTACCAAAATGTTCCCATTCTAGTTGTCATATACAAAACTATTTAATTTTTATTTATTAAAACATTTTATTTATTTATTATTGTTGGTATTTGTGAGTGAGGGGTAGGGGTTTTAGTGTGGGACTCAACTGCTGAGTGGTGAAGAGTAGGCATAATAACATCAGGACATAATAACATGATGTAATGCATTAACTCAAATACATAACAGTATAATGTCACAGCATAACAGGCAGCCTTGCTTTTCAGATGCAGAAACAGAACTGTAGATAAAAAATTAAAAAAGTTTGGAAGAGAAGTGGAAAGTCATTTTGTTATGGCCCCTTAAGTAAAAGACATTCTGAGAATCTTCTCTGGTGATGCTGAGTGAGCCCCCTTCCTCACCATCCTTCATACTGTACATATTGTATAGCCATATTACTCTTCAATAGGGCACCGATCTAGTAAGCCCATAAAGAGACACATTAATGTCAGAATGCCTTTTATTTAAGGGGCCATAATGGGAGCAGGTAATGGCATCCTTCATTAGGGGGGCCACAAATAGAACCATCTGATGCAGAAAGGGGACAGAGAAGTCACCAACCAAGCACCCTCAGGTGCTTTGAGTGCAGTCAGGAGCATGGTCAGTTGCTTAGTAAAGTGCTAGTTGGGCAGACTGAGTGGCCTGAGGGAGAGAGGGGATGCAGGAATCCAAATTAAAATGAATGGCTTACTTGCAACCCTTCTCTCATCCCTTCTTTAGTTCAAGGCTTTTTGTTTTTCTCCAATCAGTGCAGCAGACAGCATTACTTAGTCAACAGTTAATTCGGCAATGTCTGAATAGAATAAAATGAAATAACCAATAAACAGCGTTGACTTTAGCCACAAAATAAAGAGTCAGAGAAACATCCTACATTCAAATGATATATTTTCAATAATTTTAAAAAATACGGCTGGGGCTTTATTATGCTCACACTTGCAATTAGACATAGAGTTGTCCAAACTAATGAGATTACTGCTCAGATAGATATCATGTAACAATCTGTTTCTGAAGTAGGAACTTGTCATTTGAGACTGAGAGGAATGGATCACATGTCACTGAGCAAGTGCTACAGTTCTGTGTGAGCAGTACATCTGACAAGTGAGTGTATATGGGCTGAGTGGAGACAGCTACAGATTACAGTTGCTGGCATCTATACATAGGGGACAGTGCCAAGGAAAGAAATGTCAGCTTTCTTGAATGTTTCCCCAGTGTTGTTATGTAATTGAAATGCAGGCCCCCTCCACCTTTTATTAGGGCACTGTTTAATTAGAGTGAAATACCATGATCACTACCTTGAAGATAGGCAGTTTTTTTTTGGGGGGGGTTATTATTTTTTTTCATTAATGGCAGTTTTATTTTTCAATAATGGCAGTGTTATTTATGGGAATATTCTTTAATGTTCGTTAGAGAAAATAGAGTGTACAGCGGGTAACCACATGTTCTGCTAGGTTGAAGATGTGCTTTTTCATTGATGGAATCAGCTTCAAATGGGAACTTGTTTGAATTAGGGAAACATTTTGTGAAAAAAAAGCAATTTAATAAAGATGATATTGCTGTTTGTCTAGGCTGTCAATAAAGGAAAGGCAGTATCAATACAGATTTGGTGGGTTCCTTTTTTTATTAGACTGCAAATGGCACAGGTACGAAGGAGGAGGAGGACTGAACCATTGAAAATGAATGCATAACCTACAAGATTTTACACACAATGACCCTTCTCCAACAGCTTACAGAAAACAAAATACCAGGGGTCAGTTAATCAAAGCGTAGAGCTAATATTGCCCCCAAGTGCCTTCCACTCATGCCAGCAGTATGTCTCATACCTTATCCGGCTGGTCCATTCAATCTTGGTTGGGACTTACCCTCTTGGGCATTTCAACAGTGTTAATAAACTGTCTGTTGGACTGACCAGCTGGATAAGGTGGCATACTGGTGGCATGGGTGGAAGGGTCCCTGTCCACTGGCTATAATTTTTTAATTAATGGTTCCCCACACCTCTGTCTCAAACTGCTAAAGGGACTTCCCCTACAGTGCACACCTGCAGTAGCCACAAAGCTTTCAAAATGAGTGTGAAGTTTCACATTTGAAACTGTTACAGCAGCTCTTTAGAATCACATGCGAGCTGCTGTAATCAGCAGTCAGAAATCTTTATTACTGCCAGCGATGACAGAAATGGCATCAGTAAATATTCAGCAATGGTGCAAAAAGGAAGTAAAGCAAAAACTGCCATTTCAATCTACTGGTCTAAACTCTGTTGAGATGAGAACCTCTGTGTAGATCTGTAAACTATTTTGAGATAAACAACCATTTTGTTGGAACAGAGGAATACATTACAGTAACTGCACAGTCAGATTTATGCCATATACCTTCCTCACTTGTGGACCGAAAGCCAAGAAAAAGGGATCCAATTATATTTCTCAGATGGACGAAAACAGAAAGAGTAGTCATATACTTGTTAGATGAGCACCCTGTAAAATGTAAAAAAAAGTGCAAGTCTCCAATGCTGAGACAGTTTTGTGCTGTTAACTGGTACAGCAAAGCTTTATCCAACAGCATATTGAGAGGGTTTTTTCTTCCTTTTTTTGAGGGGGGGGGATTTTGTAAGTAAGGTTTAATATAAATATAAAGGAGTAAAGAAAATACTCTTTTTCACAAACATTTTTAAATTAAAGTAGCATCATAGACTGTGTAGTTCTGTGGTGCCGACACTATTATAATGATTTCCCCCATTTTATTGGATGATAAACTCTGGTGTGCTGTAGTAATAAAAGACAGACACTTCTGCTTCTGAGATTGAAGGCATTCTTTCATTAGAACTATATAACAATATGAATAATAAAAATTTGCTAATGGGTTTCACCAGATTAAGCTACTGTATTTTCTCTGGCTTGAATGAAGATGCATTAAACTGTCCAGTTTATTAACCACAGTATGAATACTGTAAATGTGACAGTGACCCTGCTGTGCAACCTTATGCCATTCTGCTGGTTATTTCTGTGGGAGGACTCAATTTACTCATTAGGCATGCAATATCACTGTAATGGCACATGTAGCCATCTTGTGGATAAGTGAAGAATAGCATATAAAGCTCATTTAAACAGTGGCTATAATTGGGCACCCCACATCGCGGTAATGAGCTACTGCTTCTCTGATGCACTGCACTGACTGGTACCGAATGTCATACCACATTACCAGGCAACTTTTCAATAACAGCCACTGTACATACCAAAAAGTTTGTCGTCCTCCCTCACACTTATAACGCCCAAGGCTCTTCATGGACTGGAATGAGAGCTTAAGCCATACTTGGTCTAGGAACAAGAGAAATGGTACTCAGTTGTAAAGAGAGAAAAGTCAGTGATTCCCACCACCCCCAAGTGATTCTCTTTGGGCCAAGCCCGCCAGGCAAAACTATAGCCAGGGAAAATTCTCAGAACATAGAAACATAGAATTGTTCAGCAAAAAAGGATGGCTTGGCTCACCCTGTCTGCTCAGGTGTTCTCTGCTTAGTCTGTTTCCACAAAACTTAACTGGTCTCTGGCAATCTTCCTTCTTTCCTCCTTGCCTCTTTACTAATATTCCCCTATACATATCTCATGGATGCTTGAAGTCCCCTCTTGTTTTTGCCTCCACCACTTCTACTAGCAATTAATTCCAGGTGCCTACCATTTATTCTGTGAAGTTGTACTTCCTCACTTCCCTCTTAAGCTTCCCCATCTCTACCTTCATCGCATACCCTCAGGTCTTGAGAATCCCCTCCTGCACCCTGTTCACCCCTGAGAGGTGCAGGTTGTTCTCTATCATGTCCCCTCATGATCTCTTCTCTTCCAGGCTGTACATGTTAAGATCCCTCAGTCATTCCTTATAGGGCTTTTGATGCAACTCCTGTACCATTCTAGAACCAAGCATGACATGAGATGCAACTGGCCAGAAATGCATCTGTGAGATCCTTGACTGAAAATCCTTCCAGTAATGAGCCTGTAATTTGCTTTTTAACAGAGTGGAAAACCAAAGAAAGTGAATCTTTCACTTGGGGTGGAACAAGCACCTATACAGAATGATTTCTGGTGGGTCGAGGGGTGAAATCCCCTTCTGGTCCCTAACACAATGAAGGGGCGCTGCTAGGATAATTCTGACAGGGAGATCAGGATAAGAGGCTGTCACAACTAATGTGATCCAATCATCCTAGCCTGGACTGGTTAGCAGGGTGGGAGATTGCAAGATGCAGAGCAAAGGCTTCCCTCAAGTTCCATACCAATCAAACTCAGTTGCCCCAAGTATGACATGGTTGGGAAATAGGGCCCCTGAGGATGAGACTGTCAGACCCAGGGAAAGTCAGGAGTCTGCCACTACATATGACACCAACCTTGACTTACCTGGCACCAGGTTTGTTTCCAGCAAAATAATTTTGGGATACCAGAAGAAGTCTCATCATGGGAGAGGAAAGTAGAAGGCCCCAGCTATGGTGGGGGAGTGCAAAAGTGAAATAAACTTTGTAAGAAGGCCATTTATTAGGCCTGGCAGATAAGGCACCTATACATTGATGACTGTGGGGTTCACTGATCCCTACATTTGGAGATGTCTGGTAATGGTATGGTGAGCATCCTAGTACCAGCCCAGGAGGGAAAAACCAGAGTTGTGTGTGCTCACTCCACCGTAAGAGAATTGTGGGTGCAGTATATTGTCATAGCTCCATTCCTGATGCCAGATGGAGGTCCACATTTTATTTTTATCTGATCATGGGGCCTGTCTGCCATGTTGAATTTGAGACAAAAAACAACAACAGACACCACGGGGACTATCAGGTCCCCGTACAGAATGCAAGCAGCAGACTGGGGTGTGTACAGCACCTGTAGAGTGAGCAAAGAGAAGCACATGTGAGTTCTACAGGAAGCTAAGTAGGAGACCAATCAAGGTAGTAGAACACCAAATGATGGACCTGCTAGTTCAGTGTCTTCACCATCCCTGTGGGGGAACTGATAAACCCACCATAGTGGTGACAGGAGCTCAGTGTCTCTACCACTCCTGGAGGGTACTTGGGAAGGCAGCCATGGAAGCAGGGTAGAGCTCAGTGTCTCTACTGCTTCTGCTGGGAGACTGGGAAAGCCAGTCTCGGCAGTGGATTGAAGACTGTCCCTGTCACTCCTGTGAGGTCCCCAAGCTAAAAGTTGCCATTGTGGCAGCCCAAAGCTCAGTGTACCCTCTGCTCCTGCAGGCATAGGGGTGTCAGGAAAGCTACTGCCATGGCAGTGGACAGGAGCTCAGTATCCCCCCAGACCCTTTGGTGGGGGACTGGGAAAACCTGTCATGGTGGTCAGTAGATGACAGTGCCCGTGCCACTCCTGGGGACCAAATTATATCCTGTTGGCTAAGATCAACAATTGGAATATGGGTTGGACTGACAGCAACAACGGGTGGGTTCACTTGTGTTTTTGGCTAAAGGCACAACTGGGAGGTGGGTGGGCTCAATGCCAGCAGTGACCAAGCCTTGCAAGGTTTTGTTTTAACGTACCTGCTTACTATGGCAGATTTCACTTCCAAGGGCTTCTGTAGACAGAAACAAAAAAGCACTAAGGAAGATCTGAAAGGGGGAGAGAAAAAATCAAGCTGCAGGTTAATCTATATTGCACACATGTCAGCATCACACAGAAATTGATATCTGAACCAACAAATCACGGGCCTCATAGAGGAATTGGCAGCTACTCTGATAAATCACATTGTCAAAGTACTAACAGGAAAATGTCAGTAGACAGTTATGTGCAAAAAGTGTCACATGTTGTAATTCAGATCCATAGAAGTAAAGACTACACCACTTTCTGAAAATGAGAGTGATTGTTTTTATTCCATAGGTCACTGGCTGAAAGACTGACACACCTACAGACTCTGCTATTTAACCAAGATGTTTGTTTGTTATGCTACACTACTGAAGCCAACATAAAAAAGTAATAAAATATTTCACACATACATAGCCAACAAAATATAAAATAAAAATATGTTAACTTTCCATTTTTAATTATTTAAGTCTCAAATTATGGAAAGCACTACTTTTTGGAGTAATCTAATGAACCTTAAAGTTTCAAATGTGAAATCTTTGCCACTTGTAATGATATTACAAACTGTTTAAAGTTAGTGTTATCTTATTTTTATGCTGGCAACACACGCTTTTATATTATTATTAAAGAGATCTTGAAATTATCCAATTTGTATTGCAGTATAATTTTAACTCAGTCCAAACAATGTTTGCTTTAAATAAATAGACTTTAAATGCAGCAAACCTTCTTTGGCAGTGAACTAAAACTCAGCCATGGTAGTGATAATCCTGCAGCCATCTCATCTCATCTCATCTCATCTCATCTCATTGGTAATCATACTTATTATAGCAACTGGTGACATGCAACAGTGCATTAGAGGTTGCATTCACTGCAATGTAACTTAATGCTTTGCAAGTGATAGTATCTGTTATTGGTATGGGGGTAACAAATGTCGCTCATTACAAATGGCGATGGCAACCTCTGTAAATCTAAAGTAGAATGTTTGTGTCATGCATTTGATCAAGACTCTAGCATGCAAACTTGATGCCTTTTATACACTACAAGATTGCATTTCCTGAACTGCTCTTCTACCACACAAATTGTGGATGCTATGCAATGTTGCTGGATTGCAGTGATTTTTTGCATGCTGGGCAATCAAGAAGCAGAAAGCAAAGCTTGAAGTCGTGCTTCACTTCCTAGATGCCCCCTCAGTGAACAACAGTAAATATTCTATAATAGCCTAAACTGGATTTATGTGACTGAATGTTAACAACTACATTTATTAATGTTTATGCATAAATGTTATGTAAAATGGCTCCTGGATACAAGCAGTACTTGATCTACTAGAATGAAAGAAAGTAAATGATGAGCTACACTGTGCAACTTATTTTGAAATTTCTCTCCCAAAGACTAAGGCTAAACATTGTCTCTCTCTAGTTTTGCCAATGCTAGTCTTTGATTTGGAAAGGTCTACCTCTTGAACTTAGACATCAGAAGAAGTATTTTCCATCATCTAGGCTTACACATACTGTAGCTGTTTTTTCTGATAGAGCAAGTCTACCAAAATTAAATTGGAATAATGTTGGTGTTGGTTGACTTATACACTGTAACGTTAATATGAATTCGATCTTACAGGCAACATTGTATTGTACAGTATATGTATTCATATGTCTTTTTTTATGTTTTTCTGTATGTATTCTTGCACATTGTGTCAACCTTATCCATTGTAACCTAAATGTATGTTTTTTATATGCCTGGGAGACCACTGAAAACTAACTTTTTGCTCATGGTGTTATCCTTTCCTTTTGCCTCTTTTACAAAAATAGCATTACTTATTATTACTATGGCTAACAGCTTGGAGAGAGCATAAACAACATCATAAAACCCATATTTGTCATGTTTTTGGACAACTATGGCTTTAGAACTACTTAACCCTTTTGTATAAAATTTTGTAAGTACTGAGATCCTGCCACAAGGCATGAATCCACCATTTTGTAGATTCTTATCTTAAAAGACAACTGAGAGATATGGTGTCAAATATCATGATTTAACATAGCTTGTTGAACCCTAACTATACAGTTTCTACCACACAACTACATATTTCATAATATATTGCAATACAAAAGTATAACTGAACCATAACAGTCAGAGGAGAGACTTTGACCTTGGGGGGGGGGGGGTAGCCAGAGTTCTTAAGTTAGAAAATGGGACAATGGTGTGAAGTCTAATGGGAACCAATAATACACTGACTCAATAAAGTTAACATCCACACAGGGATACAGTGAAGCAGCATGGCAGGCTAATTCTAACATTGAATCCCATCCACCTGGTATTTCATTAACTGAGGTACACAGCTCCACAGGAGACTGAGAAAGCACCATAATTCATATGCAGCTAGCTACCGTTAATTCACCCATACCCATATCTACAGATAGAAAGTTCCATGCAGGGACACATTAATTATGAGTACATGATACTAAAGCATATCACTGGGAACTTTGGGCATGGACAGCATGACAGTGCAGCTAAGCCCTTTTAAGGAAAAATGCATTTAACATGCAAGACTGTATTTTCTGTAGGAGCTGTTTATTAAATAATGATTAGTACTCCATTTTTATTTCCAATTTGGTATTTCCATGAATGTTTTATACTTTACATTCTGGTGCTAAGGAGCATTTCAGACCAGTATAATGTAAGTTATGTGCTTGTTAAGCTCTTAGATTGTTAGCAGAATGCATCAATGTTATACTATAAAACTATGTGGTTAAAAGGGTCATAAACTATACAGAAGTACATAATTCTAATACATCATTTACCACCAGTTTGTAAATAAGAGAAACCCACTGGGTTTATTAAAAGATCAGTAAAGCTGGATTAACAACATAACTAGAACCGGTATTTAAAAAGAACAAAGTAACATGTTCAGTGCAAATTTTCTTTAAGAAATATGGCACTACACAGCCTAAGCTGGGCTCATGAGACACACTTCATCAAGATAGTGAACACTGGTCTCTTTGCAGTGAATAACATGGAAGATTTGGCTTGACAGGTAATGCTTGGCCCTTGCAATTAATGGTGTGGGAAGCAGGAAAAATTCATTTTGCAAATTTATTTGAGAATTTACTCCAATTCACAAAATTAATCTGCCTTGTGACGTGTCTATTCACAGTACAGGAACAATTTCAAGAATTGTGAATTTAATAACATCACAGGTGAAGTGCGACCCACAGGTGAAATTTGCAAAGTTCTATAGGATTTGGGGACACATGGTATTGACATGAGTGGTATGCCATGTGGAGGCTGTGTTGAATGCAGTCTTCCAAAAGAGAGAGAGAGAGAGAGAGAAGTCAGATCCCACTTTTCAGAACAAAAGAAACTTTCAAATGAATACAAAAACTTAGTATTTTGAAACAAAATCGGTCACAAGATGATCTAGAGATCCTTGTGTAGCTAAATTAGTGTTCTTCATTTCTGGTTTTGATGATTAATTTAGTTTAAAGTAGTGGTTTTGTTTAGTCTAGTGAAGCACAGCTGTGAGGGGGTGAGGGGTGCTTCAGCTAGCAAGGCACTCAGAAAGATCAATGATTTTGAATGTTACTAGTCTGTGTGCAGCAGTTTTATTTGTTTTCCTCAGTCTTTCTTGTTAATTACTTTTAGTTTGTGGTCTGTGATTTCTCATTTTATTTCTGTAGTACAGTTTGGTGTGGTTAAGTGAAGTATTGTATTAGTCTATTTTATTTTATTTAGTTCTTAAAGTGACGGTGTTACAGTAATTTGTTAATTTCCCATGTTGTGTGCATCTTGTTAATCCTCATCATGTTAAAAAAAACATTTTATTTGTGGTTTTATTGTAGGTTCTATTAGTTCAGTAAAGTATTGTGTTCAGAATCAGATTACATTGCTAATTCCTTGGGGGAAGTGTTGTCTGCTGCTGCTGTTTAATTTTACTGCAGAGTTTCTTTAATTTTTTTATTCACAATATTATAAATCTAAATATATAAAATGACTGGTAAGAGATGCTCAACTAAAGAGAGGCAGGTGTCAAATAAATGCATAAGTTCTGAGGGGCAAAAGGATGTTGCAGCTAAAAATCTACATCTGCAGCAGCGTCATCTGTTACCCAGGGGCCAGTAGTATTGAAGGAATAGTTGATAGCAGTGGTAGTGACATTCATGTGGCCACATTTTTCTCTGACACGTCTGTGACATCTTTGCTGGTGGGGGCTGGGGAGACAATGAGAAGACAAGCTGTCCAAGAGATAGCAAAATGTCTGGCTCAGGCACAGTGGTTTAAGAGGAGGTTGCTAGTGCCCCTGTGACTCTTGGTGGTGGTGTCACAAAGCCTGATCTTGATTAGTTTCCCATTGCCAAATGAAAGTGTGGCTCTTGACCATGAGTCAGAGGCTGAGGAGGGAGACCCAACTGTTACACAGTCAGAAAAGACTATATTGAAAAATGTGTCTCTGACTAAAGATGATGAGAAGAAGAAACTCCCACCCAGGGGCATCCCCCAACTTATTGACATCACCTGATCACATGACCATTCTTTTCCTAAGTGCCCATTTCTCCATTAGCTCATTATACTGGGTGGCCACTAGAAGTCAGTGTGGTTCCACCCCTACAATCACTTTTCTCTCTTCCTGGCCACTCTAGACCTGCCCCACTTCTCCTCTATCCCATTTCACCCTGTGTCCTTTTAACTCCACTGGAGTGCTTCTGTCAAGTCTCCCCTTCCCACACTTGAACCCAACACTTTCTACTCCACAATCTGTGACTTTACTGGTGCACCAAGTGAACTGCCCTATTACTGAGCACTCTTTATTAACTCTTATCCCAGCTTAGCCTCTCTCCACCCACTTTTACCACTGCCTGTGGTGACTCTTACCTTCAGCTGGCACTCTTTTAAGTCCACTATGGACACTGTTTCCCTTCTGCCAAATCTCATATTTTT
The DNA here is from genome assembly GCA_016271365.2 of Neoceratodus forsteri. NCBI lineage: Eukaryota > Metazoa > Chordata > Ceratodontiformes > Ceratodontidae > Neoceratodus > Neoceratodus forsteri. Next base: position 566,360,712 of record CM057458.1, read on the forward strand.
CTGCCTTATTCCGCTCTTGAACTTTTCCCTTGCATCAGCTCCTAACCCCCTGAACCAGTGTATCCCCCCCCTTACCAACCCTGCTTTTATCCATACTGTTACCATGGATGTCTCTCCATTGCCTCCTCTCCCCTCCCCATAACCTCCCCACCCCAGTACAATCTCCTGCTTTCCCTCTCTCTTCTATGCCTCACCACATATTCTCACTCTCTCCATCCCTGTTGTAAGCACCAGACAAATCCGCATAGCCCCCGCAAGCAACTCCAGTTTACTTTTCTTAGGGCCCTTCTACTACTTCTTCTGCTATCAGGAAATATACACCCAAACACAGGTCCTACCTTTGCCCCCAACCCGACCTGCCACCCCACTAGTGGACTCCACCTTATGTCCATTAATATCTGTAGCCTGCAGAAAAAACTTGATTGCCTACAGGGGCGGATGGCCCATCACCAGCCTGATATTCTCTCCCTTAAAGAAACATGGCTCTCTAAAGACACCCCTGATTCTGCTGTGGCCATCTCCAGGTATTCCATCTTCCATGCAGACAAATGAGGTAAGCGTGGGAGGAGCTGTGCCATTTACCTCCTTGACTCCTTTCAGGCCCAAGCCTCCCTACTGCCCAACTGGAACACGGTACCCAAGCTCTCACCCTGAAAATCAGTGTGGGCAAGGCCATGGCTCCTCTCTTCATCACCTTGGTTTACATCCCTCTTCAAGACCAAAAACAGGCATTTCATTCTGTGCTTAACAACCTCTCTCTCCTGCCTCCAAAGACAGAATGTATAGCACTTAGGGACTTTAACATCTACTGGCAATCTAACTCTGCTGCCCCATATAAAGATGTACTAGCTGCCTTGGACCTATTGTAAGTAGTCCCCTTCCTTACTAGGATAAACTATAAGACCAATTCTGCTACCCTGCTTGACCTAGTACTAACCAATTGCCATTCCAGAATTACAGGAGTCTCACTGCTACCTAATGCTCTGAGAGACCATTCACCTGTGCTCTGCACCTGGTCTTGTAAGATAAATAAACCACGGGGGGGGGTCACGTGATGGCATCTGGCTAGATAGCAGCTGGGATTCTGAGGTCCCCCTGCTGGCCACCTTTTTGAGCATTTATTTAGGTATCCTGCTCTTTTTCCTGACAAATTTGTCTAAGAAACATTTGGGGAAGGTTCCTACTACTATCTGGTGATTGCTGCAGCAAAGAAAAATGGTTGCAGGCTTGAGATGGAAGTGGATAGCAGGCAGGCCTCAGTCAGGCATACACCTCCTGCATCCCCAGAGAAGGCCTCCAATAAACAGTGGAACCAGGCCCCTACCAAAGCCGATCGAAGTGGGGACAAAGGGCAGCAGGCTGTACCATTATCTGAAGACAGATTTCTCCAAGAGCTTACTCCCCTAAAGGATATCCTTCAAGAATTAGCTGGGGAACTTAAATCGCTGCGTAGCGATCTTTCCTCCGTCTCTATGAGAGTCACTGACATGGAAACCAGGCTAATCTCATCAGAAATGTGGTGGTCCAGAACAGAAACAGAGATCACTGAACTCAGGCAGCAAGTTAAAAAATTGCAGGCAAAGACCGAGGATTTGAAAGGACGAAACCACTGAAACAATCTTCTAATTATGGGTATACCGGAATTGGAGGAAGGCCCAGACATTATGGCCTTTCTGCAGAAATTCTTGTGCAAAGTGGTGGGCCCATCTCCTATCAGCCCTACCTATCACTTAGAGCAAGGTCATCGTTCCCTGAGACCCAGGCCTGCTTCAGGGTCCCTTCCACGTCCCATTATTGTTAAATTTTTGAGTTATGTGGAGAGACATCATGTCTTTACGAAATCCCATGAGCTGAAGGACATACTGTGGGGTTCATCTAAAATCAGGATTACCCAGGACCTACCTAAGGAGACCCGAGAGAAAAGAGCAGCCTATCATCCAGTGGTACAGAAACTGATAGCAGCTTCTATTCCATTTAGAATGGCATATCCAGCGACCCTGAAAGTTACTATCAGCGGTGCTACTGCTAGTTTCAGCTCCCGGATGAGCTTGCAAGGACCTGGAAATTAAGTTGCGGACCTATTCAAATCACATGGCTGAAATCCCTACGTGCCCTTTTATGGAGAACTGAACCCTATTTTCTGCTGGGACTAAACTTATTTTTGCTGCTGTATTAATTTTAAAATGATGCTTACTTAGCGGTGGCCGTGTGCTGCCTTCTCGTCTTTCTCCTTTCTCTCTGGTCTCTTTCCTCTCGTCCCTGTTGTTTCTCTGATTTCTTTGGTCTCTCTGTTTGGTTTCCCTCTTTTCCTGACTCCTTGGCCTGAGACTGGGTTGTGGAGGTGAGCTCTGGTTTGGCGGCGCTTTCCCCCGTTTTCGGCCATTTGCCTTACCGACGGAACTTTGTTTCCGCGGTGAATGTTTCTGGATGGGGACTTCCTGGGAGACGGACCTTTGCGGGTCCCTCGGCCTTTTGGTTCCCCTTGGAAACAACCGTCTAGTAGGGATTCCGGTTAACAATACGACCTGCATGGGGATCTTATTTTATTTTTGCTGGCTTCCTGGACTCTCTTTCTTTTCTGGACTGCAGTGATTCAGGGAGGATTCCTTTTTCTCTCATTCTCTCGTTCTGGCTCTGCTCTCATGGTGGTGTTGGGGTACCGTGTGTTGATCTCGTTTGGAAAATGGGCTCAACATAACCGGGTGGTTGCATTACTACCCACGCTCTACACTTGACTGTCCCTCTTCTCTATTCTTCCGTATCCTTCCTCTCTTATACTTGTTATGGATTACGGGGGAGGTGGCTGGGTGGGGGTCGGGCTGGTGGGCTTGCTCGCTAGATGTGGAATCGTGAGCCATACATGGGGTTAGCTAACCTCCCCTGGTGCTGGGAGCTCTCAGGAGGCGACCCTGGCAGCATGGGTCAGCACTCTCCTGGGAGGTCTGAAGTCTCTTCTCTGTTGGTACTGGTGCCTGGCTTTGGGGTTTGGAGGTTCACTTTCTTGAGCTAGGGGCCTGAGCCTTTGGATGATTGGCTATTTTTGGGACACCTTGGCTCGGCTTACCGATGTAAATACCTATGTTTTGGCTTGTTTGGGGATATGGGTTGTGGGAGGGGGATCGGAGGTTGGTGAGGAGGGTTCTGGTTTAAATTGTATGACATGGCTGGAATTTTTGGTGGCTGGGATGGGGGGGAGCATTTGCTTTTGGGGATTGGTTACTCATTAATTTTCTGGTCTCTCGGTTTTGGGAGGGGTGGGGGATCGGGGACTAGTAGTAGATGTCCCAGATGTCCTGCAAGATTGCTGGTTTGCTGTGTTAGTTTATCTCTGGGAGGGGTTGTTTAATGGGGTGCACCTTGCATTCATATATTATGTTGACTTTATCTGGATGTTTATTAATGTCATTATTTTTGAAATGGCTAAGAATACTGTCAAGATAAGCGTCTTGGAATGTTAGGGGCTTAGGGATCGGGTTAAGCGGTTACAGGCCTTTAATCATTGTTCTCTTCTTCATTAGATATCCTGTTTTTGCAAGAGACACACTTATGCCAGGATGAAACCAGACTGCTTTCCCGATCTGGCTTTTCCCAATCTTATCTTGCTGGGAATTCATGTTTCAGTAAAGGAGTTGCAGTTCTTATCAAAAAACATGTACTGTTTCTCAAGGAACTGACGGTCTCAGACCCGGAAGGAGGTTTGTCTTGGTGAAGGGTACTTTGAATGGTGACAGGGTCGTACTTGGTTCTGTTTATGGCCCAGTCAGGGGTAACCCCGTTTTCTTCATGGCTTTGGCTAATAAGTTGGCTGGTTTCCTCCCTGCTCAATTTATATTGGGGGGGGATTGGAATATGCCCTTTTCTTCCACCCTAGACAGGGAACCGCAAGATAAACGCCCACCCTCCCCGGCTCAGCGGGCTCTCTGGGATCTGATCTCGATGTTTGGCCTAGGTGACCCCTGGCGGCTTGCTAATCCTTCCTGTCGTGCCTTCTCTTTTTACTCTCAACCGCATGGCACTAAGTCAAGGTTAGATATGATCTTAGCCAGCCCTCCTTTTCTCCCGAATATTTCTTCTTCTGGTATTGAGCCAATAATTGTGTCAGATCATGCTATAGTCTGGATACAACTGTCTTTAGACCCTGATTACTCTCGAGACTCAATATGGCGACTAAATACACAGTTGTTAAAAGATCACCAGCTTGTTTCGAAATTAGTTCCCAGTTTCTTTTTCTGGCTGATAATCTGAATTCCACCTCCAGAGTTGACATGGTCTGGGCGCACTGAAATGCTATCTCAGGGGAACTTATTAAAATGGCCTCTGTTAGGAAGAGGACTAGGATGGCAGTCCTTGGCTTTGATGAGTAAATTAAGGAGCTAGAAGCTAATTATTCTGTAACTTCCTCTGTATCGGATCTAAGGAGCTCTTGCTAGTTAAGAACGAATACTCGGACCTCCTGAAAGAAAAAACTGAGTATTGCATGATAAAAACCCAGGCTAAGTATTTCGAGTTTGGTGAAAAAGCCGATAAACTGCTGGCTTTACGTTTGCGCACATTAGAGGGTTCAAGGATCATTCCTTCCCTGTCTTCTCCATCTGGTAATGTAGTTTCTTCACCTAGAGATATTGCGTGTATCTTCAAAGATTACTACTCAGACCTCTATAGCTGTTCCTCTTCTCCTCTCCCTATTTCAGCGGTTAAGGACTATATTAGAGCAATAGACATCCCCTGTATGTCAGAGACCCAACAGGCGAGCTTATTAGTTCCTATCTCGGCTGAAGAAATAAATAGTACTATTGCTTCCTTGGTACCAGATAAGGCACGGGCCAGACGGCTTCCCGGCAAACTTTTATAAAGTATTTGCTAAAGATCTGATACCTATCCTTCTTAAACTATATAATTATCTACCGATCTCTTCTGAGCTTGATCCTGCTCTGTTTGAGGCTACAATAGTTCTAATCCCTAAAGCAGATAAAACCCTGACTGACCCGGCTAATTACCATCCCATTTCTCTTCAAAATTATGATATTAAAATACTAGCCAAAATATTGGCCGAGAGGATCAAAAAAGTATGGATGGGGCTACTGAGCCCCGAGCAGGCCGGTTTTGTCCCCGGGAGATCGGTGACAGATCATTGAGAACCCTGTCACATATATCTCCCAATGCGCTCAAGCGGTGGCGTGCCGGTAGCCCTGATCTCTCTTGGGCTGAGAAAGCATTCGATCGGGTTGACTGGTCCTTTCTGTGGGCAGTAATGGGAGAGATGGGGTTTCCGGCTTCCTTCTTGGCTATGATTCAGACACTTTATAGTTGTCCCTCTGCTAAGATCTATTGTAATGGGGTTTTATCTTCTTCTTTTGTCTCTTTGCGGTACTAGGCAAGGTTGCCCTCTTTCTCCTTGCTATTTAATTTATTTTGAACCCCTGTTGATCAAACTCAAGTCGTCTCCTCAGGTGAGAGGTATCAAGCTTCAGCAATGTGAGCTGGTTTGCTCTGCATACGCAGATGATGTCTTGCTACATCTAATGGACCCAGTAACATCCTTAGAGGCTGCCCTTGATATTATCAGACAGTATGGTTTCTTTTCTCGTTATAAGCTGAATATCTCTAAGTGTGAGGTTTACCCTTTAAATCACCATGTAAACAAGCAAGACTTTCTTTCTTTCGGGATGAGATGGGCTCCCAGATCTATCAAGTATCTGGGTATCCATTTTTCTACTGACCTTTCCCTGCTGAAAAAACTAAATTTAGATAGAGTTCGGGATTTGATTAGTCAGGATCTGCAGCACTGGACAGCTCTCCCTATCTCTCTCTGGGGGGAGTCAATATTATTAAAATGAATATACTTCCCCGGATCTTCTATCCACTGAACCTGACCAATCTCTGGATCCCCCTTTCTTATTTCCAGCAGCTTCATCAGCTGTTTTCCAACTTTATCTGGCGGGGGAAGGGAGCTCGGCGCTCTTATACTAATCGCTCCCTAAGGATGGGGTGGTTGCGATTGCCCAATCTTCAGCTGTATTATTGGCGGCCCACCTTTCTAAGTTGGGAAGGTGGTTCTCCACAAGTACAGCGAACCCTGGTCATTTGGCTTCAGCTGGAGAGGGATCTTCTCTCCGAACTTGGACTGGATATCTCCGTCTTGTTCTATTTGCCCCTGAAGACACTTTCACAGTTGATTCCGGATAATGTGGTGGCCGGCACTCTTAAGGCTTGGGTACAATGTCTCAAATCCTTTCAGATTTCCAGTGAACTTGACCTGGGACAGCCAGTGGCGTTAAACCCTAATGTCAAAATCGGAAACTCTTGGATAGCTCCAAAGTGGCTCCCGCAACTTAAAGAGGCTAGAGTGGAGCAGTTGTTTAATCAAGACTTGCTGCTGACTTCGGATGAGATTTTAAAGAAATTTGATATACCAAGCAAAGGAATCTTTAAGGTCTTCCAACTTCGGCACCTAGTGAGTACTAAATTTGGTATTACCTTTAGGTAATCGGTAGTGCAACCTTTCCTATCTAACATTATGAGTCTTGCTTCCCAGCCCCATTCCATCTCGTTAATTTACTCATATCTCTTAAATTTTGATTTGCGTGAGGGGGGTTGAGGGCTCTCCGGTCTGGACTGACCTTCTTCCTGATGTTGTCCCGGTCTGGACTAATATTTGGCGTAGTTTGCATAGATACCACACTCAGGATAGGTTGCGATTAATACAGTATTATATTGTGAATAATCTTTATTATACCCCTGTTAAACTCTTTCAGCGTAAAATGGTTTCCAGTTCGGACTGTTTTAGGTGCTCGCAGGTGGAGGGCAATTTAATTCATATTTTCTGGGAATGTTCCAAAGTGGCCCCACTGTGGTCCCTGATCCAAGAGAATCTGGATCCCCCTTCTGGGTTTGAGTGGTTACTTTTGTTCCGAAGTCTGTGTTTTGGGAGATTTTTCTAACATACATAGTGTTGAACGCCGATACCACATGGCTTTAGTGTCCATGGCGGTCAAGAAACTGGTTTTAAGGCACTGGAAGGACCAATTGGCTTTATCATATGCTGATTGGCTGAAGGAGTTGATGTCGTTTCTCCAATCTGAGAATTTGATTGCCAGTTTTAAAGACCGGAGGGATCTGTTCTATAAAAGATGGGGTAAACTACAAACTTTATGCTTGAAGTAATATTAAGGCCTGACAACCCGATCCGTTTGCCCTCATACGGTATACAGTATTTATTTCTGTATCATTGCCGATTCTAGATTTCTCTTTGTTGCTCTATATGACCTATGTGTTCGAAAGACATATTATTTTGTTCCAGGTATATAACGATATCCAGATTTAGGATGGTTTTCCTTTAGGTCTTATGTGGGTGCACCCATTTGGGGTGGGGTGGGGCTTTTATGGGATCTACAGGTTGAGATGTACATGTCTTGTTGGTTCTGTGAGTAACGGGAGGTGTTTCTTCTAGGGAGGTACTGGGAGTTTCTTTGGGGGAGGGATTCTGGGGGAGGGGTATGTTTTCTGTGGTATGACATATATATTACTCAACTGTCTACTTGTGTGGGGTTGTTCGGGAGGGGTTTGTTTGGCTTGTTACATTTTTGTTTTTTCTTGTTTGTATGCTGAAAACTAATAAACTTAAATTTCAAAAAAAAAAAAAAAGATAAATAAACCACCACCTAAAATTATTTACCAATGCTGAATTAAAACTGGTAAACTAAAACAATTAAAAGGGGGGGGCGTGGCCAGCAGCCAGACAGACAAGTTTTGCTTTACAGGCACTCCTGACTATTTTCGTATAAAAAACATACTTTAAAAAAATAAAACTTCTAATTTTCTGGTGAAAAGTTAGTACCTGGTGTTTGATGAATGTCCCAAGGGTCGATTTGGTCATTTACCATGGGGAAAACATGCCAGATGATGCAACATGACTCAAATAAGCAGAGAACCCAGCGAGAAACACCACATGGCAGTGGTCTAGCAGCAGAGGGGAAAACCTCAGAACCCTCCATTACAGTGGTCCTTCATGCTATCAGGGATCTGGACAGTAGGGTGGATGGCCTGGGCACTTGCTTTATTCTTATGGAATCCCATTTAGATGCAGTTGCTTCAGAGGCTAAAACTGCAGTGGATTCAATGAGTACATCAGCGGCAGCTGTGGCTGGGATCCTGGCCAAAAATAAGACCACGTGACTCCGGTTGGAATCACTGGAGAACATCATGAGGGCCAGCCATTTACGGCTATTAGGGGTCCCAGAAACACAGGAGGGTGAACATTTGCCAGAATTTATTCATTCCCTAATCTACAAACAACTGAACTTGGATTTACAGGAGCAAATAATGAAGACCTACCATCTCAACCCCAGGAGGAAACCGGAGGCAGAAGTGCAGTGCACTATTATGATCATCACTGCTGGAGCCCATATTCGGGACTTGGTATTGGATGGGGCTAAATCATCAGCCCGTTGAAGTTGGAGACTGGGGACATAATTTACTTCTTTCTGGATTTGAGTTACACCACATGGCAATGGCTTAAATGTTTTTATGCCATGTGAGCAGATCTCCGAGCACTGGGTATCAATCATTCCCTACAATTACCGGCCCGACTGAGAGTTCACTATGTGGGTAAGACATATATTTTCACTCAGCCTACTGAGGCAGGGAAAAGGCTTGACACCATTAAGCAGGACTTTGCCCATCATCCTAGGGAGTCTGACAATAAAGATGATGGGGACTGAGGATTTAGAAAAATCTTAATGGACAAATAAAAATATTGCTTTTGTGGGCAGTGCTGCATTTGGAACATTTAAACAAATATGTATAGTTTCCAGAAATGATTGTTTAATGCATGGGAGCTCTATTTCCCTAACACCAAGAGTCTAGCACACCTCAGTTCTATAACTGCTTTTATCAGTTGAAATCTGTTGCTTAATACTATTACACAGCAATTAATCGGCCATTTTAATTAAGATTTGAGAAGTTAAATCTGTTTTTTGAGTGCAATTGCTGATTGCCTTACTACTAGAGTGACTAATGTGTTTTTTTTTTATATATTAGTTACAAGAAGTTTATTGCTAAATGATGGGGGCAGTACTGTCTATAGGTAACTATGTGAGCTTCTAAGGGCTCATAGGAGTTAATCCTGTGTAAGTATAGTCCTATACTTCTTATGATTGTATATTATCGGGTAATACATGGACTCATAAAGCACTAGATGTGTTAAGGGGTGTTTGGCACCTAGGTAATTATCAGAATAACATTTTCAGTTCTCTAGTCCATGTGCATGCTGCAATGGTCTCTTCTTGAACTTTAATGGAGAATATATTTTTATTTTAGCATACAGAGACCCCACAACATGTTGTAACTCAAGTGCTAGTACATGAATCCTGTAATTGTATTGCTACTGTACAATCTTGAGCTTGCTATTACTCGAATGTATCTTTTCTTGTGTGTATTACACAGTAAAAAATGAATAAAAATAAAGTATAAAAAAAAAAATTTAAACACCACCTAACTCACTTGGACCAGTCCCCCATTAACTATGCCCTGGACTTAGACTCTGCTCTAGAATATTTAATCAGCTCCTTTAACTCGGCATGCAACATATTTGCCCCTCTTGCTAAATGTATTGTTAAAGGTCCCTCCACTCCATGGATCACCCAATCTGTCCTAGACCAGATGCATCATTGTGACTCCCTCTGGCAGCTAGCCCTTGAAATGAGCAAACCTGCTGACAGAAAATGTTATCGGGTGACAAGAAATAAATGTATGTGGGATATACGAAAAGCCAAGGCTGAGCACTACAGGGCTTCCCTCACATCCTCCTGGGGCTCGGGCAGAAAGTTCTAGGATAATCTAAAAGAGCTTAATGATAAATCAGTATTTGCTTCCCCCACCCAAATTTACACTGACGACAATATCTCCACAGACCCTAAACTCATTGCCGACACCCTAAACTCCTCCTTGTCAGACCTCAGCAGTGTTCTCCCTTCCCACTTCTTTGATCCCCAACTGCAAACCTACCCTCTACCACCCACTTCACACCCTCCTTTCATTTCAAAACCCTCACACCCTGGCAGGCTATGATCTACTTACTGAAAGCCCTAGGGCATTCCCGGTTCAGCAGTGACACTCTGGACCTTAAACATCTGCGCCTGACCCTAGACATTGTTCTCATCCCCCTAATCAATATCTTAACTGCTCCCTTTGCCTTGGTAAATTCCCGGCCATATGGAATCCTGCAGTCATCACACCCATTCACAAAAGTGGTGACTGTGCTGCTCCGGGAAACTACCAACCTATCTCCATACTCCTCCCCCCCCCCCAAGGCACTGAAGAGAATTATCTCGGACCAACTCACTGAACACTTCACCAAATATGACCTTCTGTGTAGGAAACAACAAGGCTTTTGTAAAAGACACAGCACCACATTTGCACTGCTGGAGTCCTCCAACGCTATCCACTCCACCCTTGACAAAGGATGTCTGGCTGGAGCTGTCTTTATTGGCCTGTCAAAAGCCTTCGACACTGTAAACCGCTCCCTCCTCCTATCTACCTTCACCCTCTCTAGTCTCTCCCAGGATGCCACTAACTGGTTTGCTGACTACCTTACAGGTAGGTCTCAGCAAGTCAAAATAAACAATATGCTGTCCACCAGTCTACAGGTTAAATCAGGGGTGCCCCAGGGATCCATACCAGGGCATCTTCTTTTCAGCCTATTTCTCAACTCCCTCCCAAAATTCCTGCTCTGGACACTGCTTCTATACGCCAATGATGTGGTCCTTTACTCCTCCGACTCTGATCCCCACAAGCTCCAGCTATCCCTTCAAAAATCCTTCAATGCAGCTGAATCCTGGTATGCTGACCACTGGTTGGTGTTAAATTATAAGCAAACCAAAGTCATGGTGTTCGCACACCACCAGAGTAACACAAAGGCCTTTCACTGCATATCTATAACTCCCACAATCAACACCTTGACCAGGTAGTTACTTTCAGATACCTCGGTATCACCTTTGACTCAGTGCTTAACTATCATGAACACATCCACCAACTAAGCTCTGCTGTCAACACCAGAGCTGGCCTTCTTCACTGTTGCAAACACTGTCTCACCATTGAGACCCTCCAAATAGCTGTCTCTGCCTCTATACTGTCCCTAGTTGATTATGGGATGCTGGTCTATGAGGCTGCTGATAACACCTCCCTACACAGAATGAAAGTGTCCCTCAACAAAGCCTGCCACCTAGTCACAGGCTGTGACTGGACTACACACATCTGCTCCCTGTATAATTGCTCCAACTGGTTCAACTTTGATGGAAGCTTAAGTATCAAACTTGCCTACAAGCAAAAAAGTTCTCCTCTGGGCTTACTCCTCTGGGTCTCTCCACTCTCTGCAACCTGTGCCATTGCTAAAAACCACCCGCAGTTCCTCCAAATCTCCCATCTTGATCCCTCGGTGCAGAACTACACTATGCCAGAGAAACTTCAGCTACAGAGCCCTCCACTGGATGAATGTTCCTCCCAGTACAATAACTACTGAAAGTAGGCTATGCCTTTCAAAACCCTCCTTAGGGAACATCTTCATTCCACTAGCACCTATGACTGCTACTAACCGAATGGTACTTTCCCCTGTCTGCTATCTAAGGAGGTGCCCTTCAACCAGTCACCCGACCCTCTTAATAATGTACTCACATCCTGCCTACACTCTATCTTTTATTTTGCCTGCCTAGGTAACCCACTCTTGTCCTTAATTTGCATCCTATATTGTATAACTCATGCCTGTAACCAGCTATGCATTCCTAATGTATGTCTTCACTGTACTACTGTTTGTCTTACAACATGGAGCCTTTGTAAAGGAGTCTCTGACTCAAATATTTCCAATCCCGATAAGTTCTATAAATAAATGAATAAATAAAATGCAGCAACAGCTGAAATGCTGGAAAGTGATCTATTTCCATTCTCTTTTGTGGAGAATGTGGGATTTAGAAGATTATTAAATGTTCAGAAAAGGCTATTTTTGCCCCTGAGACTGGTGAGTGACTGCACCTCCATTTACTGAAAGCAGGTTTCATTGTGAGTGATAATGACTCAAACATGGGGAAAAGCATCAGAGATGGGGGGTTGTCAGGGTGTCATACCTGGCTACTTAAGTTGCCTCTTCCTCTCTCACCCCACTCTGTGTCACCATCATGCCAGTACAGATCATGGCCCTCACAAATTTGACAGTAAGTAATTACATGCTTTTTTTTTCTTTTTTAGATTTTTTATTGTAATTTTTCAATCCACAGGGACACACTGACACAGTGGCCACATAAGGCTAAATAATTTCTCTTTTCTCTTCACATGTGACAGGTATAGTAAGACTGAGAGTGGACAATGGCTATACTGTGCTGCCACCCTGATGGCCAAATCAGGCTAGACAATTTCTCTTTTGTCTTCACAGGTGACAGGTGTAGTAAGACTGGTAGTGGACAATTGATATACCATCTGTTTTTAGTTTATTTATTTTACTTTCCTCAACTGAGGGGAGGTTGTGTCTTTGGTTCCTCCCCCCACTCCAGCCAACCGTCATGGCTGCTGTCCCGTTGCAGACAGAGCTCAGACCTCCCCATCACAACCCTCCCTGTGGCTGCATCACAGTGGGTACTTACCCCACCACTGCGAAGACCAGGAGGGTGGACCCAGGAGGGAGCTGACTTGTTCACGACCATGGTGGCACCGTTGGGGTAATCTTCATGCTGCTGAGAATTTTTCTTGTGGTGGGTCTTGCCTGTGGGGAGGGGCACGCAATGATGGCAGGTGCATGCATCTGTCCACATGCACTCTTCCCAGCATCTACCCACTCCTTGCAGCATCGGCGCACTGCCCCCCAGTCTCCACTAGGGGCCAACCATGTTCCAACCACTGATGTCCCCCCTCCCCCCGGAGAAGGAGAGCAGTCCTCTGGATGCTCAATCCTTCTCCAACCCTGCCAACTCCCAGCAGCCTGTGCTGTTTCCCAAATACGGGTCGCTGGCATAGCATGAGGTAAGGCATCCGGCACCTCAGCCCTCAGCACCATTGGGCTGACGGCTATACCATCTGTGAGGTTGCCCACAGTGGCTAACTCAGTGGAGTCTAAATAGTTTCCTCTTATCTTCGCAGGTCTTGTGTCTTGCTGCATTTTCTTCCAGCAAGCCAGACTTCTCTTCCTGCACCTTTTCTGTCTGGAGCACCTTCATGCCATTCAAGGCATGGCCATTACCAATGTGATGATAAGTATCCTTTCTGCCACAAGTCCCCATCTACACTTATAAGTGTGCCAGGTCCCCATCTCCACTTGCAATTGTGCCAGATCCTCTCTGCTGGTTGTTGGCATTGGCGTGCCAGTGCTGTTCTGTGCCCCTTCCCTTTGCTATGGCTCCTGTTCCCAAACCCATGTGACTGTTGTGGACATGGTCAAACTGCACTGCTCCCTCAGCAGGATAGCAGCACCACTGCCACCACCACTGCCACTCACCACCTGCTGTTTTCTGACCTCCTACTGGCTCAGGTGGCAGATTTTCATGTGGGTATGTTGCCCATCTGTGGCTAGATGACTTTCCCTCTTCCCAAGATTGACAAGTGTGTTGCACATATTGCATTTGACAAGACTGTCATTGTTGGACTCCATGGTAGAAAATGTCCAAACAAGGGAAGATCTGGACTGCTTCCTTGCATGGGGCACTGAGAAGCCAGAAGATGCAGAACAGGCACATGGCTTCTCAACAGAATCAGCCGGTGGCAGTACCATGGTGGGGCACAGGAGGTTCAGGTTGCTGCTGCACTGGGGGTACTGCTGCAGAGCTTGGGAAACTGGGGACTGCTACAACACGGGGCTGCTGTTGCACTGGGGCTGCTGCTGCAGTGCTGTAGGGACTGCTGGATCACTTACCTTGCTGCCCCTACCTCTTGCATCCTAACCTGGCACTGTCCAGCACAGGCATATGGCTCCACCATGAGTCCGAACATGACCTGCCCTAAATTTCATCACTATAAAAAAAGTGAGAGAGTCAGAGAGAAGTCAAATAGAATCAAAGGCAAAGAAAGGGAGAATAGAGCTCTATAGCTAAAGGTTATAACTAAAGAAATATAGGCAAAATGTGGAAGAAACAAAATCTGAATTACTCCTAAGGACACAAAGAATTAAATCAGAATGAAAAAAGAGCTAAAAAAAGCCATTCAAATAATTAAATTTCTGATTTATATTTAGGCAACTTCATGAAAAAGGGTTACCAACAGAGTCCAAAAATTATCTTAAACATGCATTTGATTAATAAACTGAAAGCAATTCATTGTGATGGCATTTAACGCTGTACTATGTGAGCATATACATAACATAAAGTGAATGTCACCATGCATTACTTTCCATAAAAAATGATATCTTTGCGGTAAATGCTGTAGTTTGGAGAAGTTAATTTGTAACATTGCTTAACACACTGTGAATATGGTCTTTGTAATGTTTATTTTTACGTGCTTTTGTTTAACAAACAGTTTTGCCTTACTGCCATGTGTCCTAGCTTCCTTTGTTATTTCATTTGGTAGTGCTATTTTAGTTTTCTTCCCCACAAAATAGCCTAGAAGTTAGGATGATGAATGTAACCACTTGTGTCCCTAAGAACTACATTTGTTTTTTCTACCTACAAATGCCCCTCCCCCCTTTTTTAATGTTGTTTGCTTCTTAACTTTCCCACAATGGGACACAGTTGATTTTTCATTCTGAGCATGTACAGTGGGAGCGCTGTACATGACCTTCACCTCTGATTAATTGCTGTATCCCGCATGCCCAGATGTGTGTTTGTGATACCACTACCACACAAAGACACCACTGCATGTGCATGAGGACCGGCAGCAAACGTTGAGTGGGGCAGGCTGTCATAGGCTATAGAAAGTACCATTTCATTCACAGAGAGTCTTTCTGTTGTGAGCCAGCCTGATAGGAACAGGCGGTGTCCAACACAGCTCACCTGTGTTACATGAGCAGCCAAGTAGGTGGCTGCTAACAAGGGTTGGCAATAAACAAATGACCAAATCATTGTTTTGGGGCCAGGCAGCAATTTCATCAGGAGTTCTAACTGAAAAGTTTACTGGCAACTACTGGAAAGTATTTCTTGAGTGTTGTGGGTATTAGTGTTTTGTTTATTTTGCAGCTAATAAATAGTGACCACAAACACCGTGTGCTCCCTGGTTGTTCACTACTGCAAGTGGCCTTTTGTTCCATTTTCAACTAAAATGGTATTTTAAATCACTCAGAACTACAGCTAAAGGAGTGTTGTTTATTATTTTGAATTTTTATTGTATTTTGTTTGGGGGGGGGAGTCATATTTTTTATATGGTCATCTTTTAAATTCCTTTATTAGCAATGTGAAAGTGTGCTTACAAATAATGCGGTACCAAATGACACTGATAAAGGAATTCTAACTGCAAAAATGCTGTATATAGAATCTGGTTAGCATTTGTGATATATGTTAATATTTTTTATCTATTTTTCTATGTTAGTGATGTTTGATCAGCATTTGAGGTCTTTGTTATTTAAGCCACTATGGGCCAGATATTCAAAGCTTTGCCACTGGGCTAAATTAGCACTGCCCAGAGTGCTAAATTAGCCAGGAACCAATAGCCCACTATATTCAAAAGGGATAGCCCCGGTGCTAAACTTGCTGAATATAGCATGCTAAGGAAGCCGGGCAAACTGAGCAAGGAGTGCAGTGCAAAAATAGCCCAGAAATAAGACAGCTCTGAATATAGCAACCAGGAAGTACAAACCACCACAGCATCCCAGTTCACAGCGATGTGAAGGAAGGTAAATGTGAACTATGTGGCCAATGTATGTGCTAGTAAAGGAGTGGCGTTAGTAAAGCTGTAAGCAGCAGCGCATGTGAAGTTACATTGTGCAAAATGCACAATGTTTCTGAAACATTTGCATGGCACAAACACATTTGCACAGGTTTAGCACAGAGCTAAGCCATTTGCCCGGCCCTATCACGTTTGCCAGTGGCAAAACTTTGCTATATTCAAAAGTGACATGCAAATGAGCCTACTTATGTAGTTTGTGGGAAAACATCCAGATTAGCATCTCATTATTCGCATCAAGAGTATGGAGTTCAGTACTGGTGCCCACACCTCAAAAAGGACATTAGCCTACTGGAGAAGGTACAGAGGAGGGCTACAAAGATGATAGCCGGTCAGCCGGGCAGGGCAAGGCATATGAGGAGAGGTTGAGGGCACTGAACATGTACTCCATGGAAGACAGAAGAGAGAGAGGGGACATGATTGTGACATTCAAGTACTTGAAAGGGATAAATAAGGTTGATAAGGGGAGTCTCTTTAAACTAAATGGCAACCATATCACAAGGGGGCACAGTCTTAAGCTGGAGGGTGGGAGGTTTAGGACGGAGGTCAGAAAGCACTTCTTTACAGAGAGGGTGGTAGACACTTGGAATGCACTGACAGAATAGGTCATCTCGTTGAAGACAGTGGGAAGCTTTAAGAGAGGCAGGGATAGGCATAGGGGGAAGGTAAGAAACATGGGTAGGTAGGATGGGAGGAGTGGGAAGGGAGGGCAGGGACATTGGCTCAAGCTGTGGACCCTACAATACTAGCAGACTTGATAGACCAAATGGCCTTCTGCTGGCTTCTTCATATATTTGTATTATGACATGATTTGCATGCAGATTGCCCAGCACTATTGCAGGGTCCCACAGCTCCATCTGTAGATCAGTCTGGAAGTATAGGGGCTGACTGGGTCTGCCCACAGCCCCACCTGTAGGACAGTCTCACAGTGCATGGTGGTAGCTGCAGGATACATTTGTACCATACAGCATAGGATATTGTGCCCAAGGGGACTACACAGCGCAGGCACAGGTGGCAGTGTTGCATGTAATTGTCAAACTGTAGTTCATGGTACAGTGCACAGCAGACACTACAGTAGCAAGGGGGATAGTAGTGTGAGGGACACAGCAATGCCTATGGTGTGTAGAGCAGTGATGACCACTGTGTGACAGACCCAACTTGCAAGTGTGTACTGACAGTGGACATTACTGTTATGCTGTTGTGCGACCCACAGACTCTGCACCACTGGCATGGGATGGTCACAGTGACATATACACAGCTGGCTGGATGTGCTGTGGTGTCTGTACAGATATGTGTTATGTGGCTGGGGGGGCACATGCTATCAAACAGGTACACTGTTGTTGAAGTATTCCCAACACTGGCCCATGTGCACTGCATGGCTTGTCTCAGCCTTGTGGCCACACCTAGTCTGTGGTGCAGCCTGACCACTTACACACCCTCCCCTCAACACCCTCCATGCCCACAGTGCTGCATGTGTCTGCTGGCATCTGTTGGTGTCCACCGAAGGGTGGTCTGCAGGTGTGTACAGTATGGCCACACTGCCATGGTATCCACTGAGAGCCGGGTCACCACTTACTGCCTGGCATGGCTGGGACTGGTGGCAGATGGTGGCATCATAGGGATGCCATCTGTGAGCAGCATGTTTCCTCTCTGTCTGGCTTATTTCTATGTGTCATGCTTACTGGTTAGGATCATGCAAAGCCCTGCAAAAGTCATGCAAAGCCGTGCAAAGCCACAAAGTCATGCATAGCAGGTTTGCCCAGAGTTAAGACTACCTTTTCATGGACAGTAATTTGCACCATGCAAAGTGTTGCACTAAGTCACACAAAAACACTTTGCGCTGCACTATTCGCTGAATATAGCATTGTGCCTGTATCCATGTACATGCCCCCTCAGTTTGTCCCTTGCATATATTATTTTGCCCAGCGCTAATGCAGTTTGCATGCACTATTTGACCTTTTGAATATAGCAGACCCAAGCTAACCTGGCACTAACCCTGTGCAAACGGTTTGCGCCCAGCTCAAAGTTTTGAATATCTGGCCCTATCTGAACTTGTAGTGCCAATACCTTTGTCACTCATAAAGTGGTTTTTAGTAAAATGATTCCCCCTCAAAACTAACTGATTAGGTGGCATAACATATTAAGCTAGTAATGTGTTTTTGGTCTTTTCTTAACCTTTTAGTAAAATGAATCCCATCTATCAATCAATCAGTTTTATTTTACACTGGAGAGTATGTGAGCAAAAATGCCCATTTTCACAAACATCCAATTGAACATGCAATTACAAAGACACAAAGAAACAATTTACAGTATACATCAAGCATAATACATAAAGGCTGAGGTTATATATTATAAACAGAAACTTATTTACAGGCATAAGAGAATGAATGTGCAAGGTAAAATAATTATTTACAGGACATAATTTACAAAAGCAGTTAAAGTCATTTGCATTCACATGTTAACCAAAAGAAGTAAAGAGGGAGGGAAACAGGAAGAGGGTGAGAGGGGGTGATGGGAAAGAGGGAAGGGGTTGAAGGAGGATGATGAGGGAAAAACAGTAGGGGAGAAAAGGGGTGGATTGGAAGGGGGAGAGTAATAAGCAGAGCAAGATTCAGTGGGCAGTAAGAGAACAAGTGCATGCGAGTTTTTTTTGGGAGGTGATTCTAGAAGGTCCTTTGAAAGGCACTTATAGTGCTGCAGGCAAGGTAGTCTGGTGGGAGCAAGTTGTAACACAGAAACATAGAAACATAGAAACATAGACTTTGACGGCAGATAAGGACCGCTAGGCCCATCTAGTCTGCCCATTTCCCTACCTATAGGATAGGCCGCAGATCCTAGTTAACCAACAGCCTATTTCTTCCTACCCCCCACAAGAATTGCCTTATGTCTGTCCCATGCATTCTTGAATTCTCCCACAGTTTTAGACCCCACAACCTCCTCAGGAAGGCTGTTCCATGCATCCACTGCCCTCTCTGTGAAATAATACTTCCTCACATTGCCCCTGAACTGCCCTCCTTCTATCCTTAAATTCTGTCTCCTTGTTCTTGCACATCTCTTTTTCTGAAAGATGCTACCCTCTTGGACTTTGTTGATTCCACTGAGGTGCTTAAAAGTTTCTATCATGTCCCCCCTCTCCCTTCTTTCCTCAAGGGTATACATATTAAGCTCCTTTAGTCTCTCCTCATACGGCTTCTCTTGCAGACCCTGCACCATTTTAGTTGCCCTCCTCTGGACTGCCTCTATCCTGTCTATGTCCTTGCGGAGATGGGGTCTCCAGAACTGGACACAGTACTCCAGATGGGGTCTCACCAACTGTCTGTACAGAGGGATAACAACTTCCTGTTTTCTGCTGATGATGCCTCTCCCTATACATCCCAGTAGACCCCCAGCCCTCCCTACTGCCTTCTCACATTGTTTGCTAACCTTAAGGTCATCTGATATGATTACCCCCAGGTCCCTTTCCTTTTCTGTTGTTGTTACTACCTCCCCAACCATTGTGTATTCTTCCCCTGGGTTCTTGTTTCCCAAGTGCATTATTTTGCACTTCTTTGCATTGAATCCTAGCTGCCATACTTCTGACCATTCCTCCAACCTTGCCAAGTCCCTTTTCATCCTTTCCAAGCCTCCTTGTGTATCAACCCTGTTGCAGATCTTTGTGTCATCTGCAAAGAGGCATACTTTTCCTTCCAGTCCCTCTGCAATGTCACTGATGAAGACATTAAACAGGACTGGACCCAATACTGAACCCTGCGGTAGCCCACTAGTAACCCCCCTTTCTTCAGAGTGGACTCCATTTACAATTACCTTCTGTGTCCTGTTGTCCAGCCAATGTTTTACCCAGGCTAACACCCTGGGTCCCACTCCCAGACTGGTTAATTTGGCTATTAATATTTTGTGTGGAACTGTGTCAAATGCCTTGCTAAAGTCTAGGTAGGCCATGTCCACAGCCCCTCCCTAGTCTACTACTTTGGTCACCCAGTCAAAGAAATCTATCAGATTCGTCTGACATGACCTTCCCGCTGTGAACCCATGCTGCCTTGGGTCCTGTGCTCCACTGGCCTCTAGGTACTCGACTATTCTTTCCTTCAGAAGTGACTCCATCACTTTCCCTACCACAGAGGTCAGACTGACAGGTCTGTAGTTTCCTGCCTATGTCTTGGACCCACTTTTGTGAAGGGGAATCACATCCGCCTTCATCCAGTCCTCGGGTACCACACCATCCTCCCATGATTTATTAAAAAGAGTAGCCAGTGGTTTCACTACTTCCTCCCTTAATTCTTTTAGAATTCTGGGGTGAATTCCATCAGGACCCATTGCTTTGTCCACCTTCAGTTTTAGGAGTTCTTGCAGAACCCTTTCTTCTGTGAAAGGACTGGGATCGATCCCCATATCAAGAGTGCTTCTGTTAATTGGATTAGGCACTTCCCCCTCCTCTTTTGTGAATACTGAGCAGAAATATTCGTTCAGTATTCCTGCTTTTTCACTGTCCCCCTCTGCCCACCCACCGTTCATTCTATTCAGCCTCACTATCCCTCCCTTTGTCTTTCTACGTTTGCTGATGTACCTATAAAAGGTTTTATCCCCCTTCTTAACTGAGTTGGCTATCTTTTCCTCAGTTTGGGCCTTTGCTATTCTGACTTCCCTCCCTGCTTCCTTCTGCCTTAACTGGTACAGCTCTCTGTCCTGCTCCTTCTGTGTTTCCTTATACTTCCGGAATGCTATCTCTTTCTTCCTGACTTTCACAGCCACCTCTTTTGAGAACCATAGTGGCTTTTTCTTTTGTTTTGATTTGTTTATTTGCTTCACACAAAGGCTTGTTGCCTCTGTGATGGCAGTTTTGATAATTCCCCATTGTTGCTCCACACCTTCTTCTAGTCTGTTTGCTAGTGCTTTTCTGAGGCATTCTCCCATCTTGCCAAAGTCAGCCCTCCTAAAGTCCAGTACCCTCTCTTTTGTGATGGCTCTGACCATAGCTGAGTTTAACGTGAACCACACTGATGGTCACTTGCCCAGATGGCAACCCACTTCTAGATCTGAGATCCTCTCACTGCCCCCATTTGAAGTCTGAGGTCTAAGATTGCTCCCTCACGAGTGGGTTCCGAACTAGCTGTCTAATGCCTACCACCTGTAGAGCATCAAGAATGGCCCTGCTCTTGGATGTGGCTGCAGCAAATGTGCTCCAGTTAACATCTGGCATATTCAGGTCTCCCATCAACAGTATCTCCCCTTTCTCTGCCATTCTAAGAATGCCTTCTATCATATCCTTGTCCATTCCTTCCCCTGACATGGGGGTCTGTACACAACCCCTGTGTGTGTGCTGCCCTTTCCAGTCTCAGGGTGACCCACAGTGCCTCCTCTCCTCCCTGTTTACTCTTTTGTTCAGTTGCTTTTATCCCTTCCTTTACATGAGAGCTACTCCTCCCCTCTTCTCCCTGCCTGTCTCTTCTGTGGTTATGTACCCTGATATGTTAACATCCCAGTCATGGTTCTCTGTGTACCATGTTTCTGTGACTGCTACGATATCAGGCATCCCTCTTCCATTAAGGCCATCAGCTCAGGAGCTTGTTGCCCAGACTACAGACATTGGTACTCATACCCTCCATTTCCTGATGGCCTTACTCCTTTTCCCCATCCCTGTCCTTCTTGCCTTTGTCACTTTCTCCATTTACCCTGTCCTTCTCATATCGACACCTCTATGTTGGTGTTTGCCGCACTTACTACCATGATTATTTGGGGAGGCTAGGATTTTCCTGCTCCTTTCCAGTTCCTCCTCTCTTGGCTAGTTTAAAAACTTGCCAATGAAGCATTTAAACCTATCACCTAGGATCCTGGTTCCCCTCCGGGACAGATGCAGCCTATCATGCCAGTATAGGCTTTCATCACTCCAGGTGGACCCCCAGTCCCCAATGAAGCCAAATCCCTGAGCTCCTCACCAGTTTTTCAACCACTGATTGAATCCCATGGTGCGGAACACCCTAGCCTCTCCTGTGCCATAGATGGGTAGCACCTCCGAGAAGGTTACCGTGCATGCTACTTGACTAAGGCCCCTCCCCAATTCCACAAACTCTTCCTGCACTTCTCTAATTCCTTTCTTAGCCAGGTCATTTGTCCCTAGGTGGACAATGACATCCAGCTCCCTCTCCTGTGCAGCTGCTCCAGCAATCCTGAGGATTTGCTCCCTGTCCCTCCAAGCCATGGCACCAGGCAGGCACCTTACCTCCTCTCCCTTCCTCCACCAGTTCTACCTTCCTAACAATGGAGTCCCCACCGGGTTGTTTCCTTCCTTCAGGGTCCCTGCCACCCTCCTGTGGGTCTCCTTTGTGGAGGTTCCCAGCATCCTCCTTGGTCTCCACTGTGGGTGCCTCCATAGAGGAACCACACTTTGCCAGAATGGCATAGGAATTGTGGAGAGGTACAACAGGAGGGATGTGCCTCTGTTCCACCACCCTTACCCTCCCTGAGCCCACTGTGGTCCAACCACTCCTCTTTCTTGGCAACCTCTGAGGCAACGGCAGTGGCACTGGTGGTCCCTGGATGGAAGAGGAGGTCCCACAAATCCTGGCCAACTCAGCCTGGAGATGAGCAACCTCAGATCAGCCCAGAGAGGTGCCTGCAGATGGGACAACACCGCATCCTCCAGAACATCTCCTGGAAGGCTGCTGCTCCACAGCCACTGCACTGCACCACTCCAATCATGTCTTATTTCTGGCCCCTTAACTGTTCGCAATCCTTACTCTTTCCTCTGTTTTTTTCTCTCTCTCCTTACTTTCTGTCTGTGTGCCCTTTAAGCTCCTGATTGTCCTTTTCTGAGACAAGAATATCCTATATTTCTCAGTAGATCACTTACTTGCTCAGAGGCAGATCTCCAGCAGCTTGAGGGGGCCGGAGAGCTACTCTTGCCCTTCTAGGATGGTGGGTCCTTGGTGGTTCTGTGATCACTCACTTCCTGCCCTAAACAGGAAGTTCCTGTTGTCAGTCAAATCCTGTGCCTATAAAAATAGAACTAGCTTTGGGTGGGGGGTGGAGGGAGGAAGGAGGGCAATATAGTCCCAGCAGAAGTTCAGTCACAGCAGTCCTTTCTCCTGGTGTCTTCTGCCAAGCTATTAGCAGAAACTTTCTAAGGCAGTCTTTAAATGTAGCTTCCTTCTAGCTAAGCCACTCCCCCTACTTACCAGATCTTTCTACATGTAATTTAAACCTCACAGCAGTTAAGTCCTTTCAGTCACCTGAGATTTACACCTAGATAACTCTTCAGATACCCATTCAGTTCAGTTAACCCAAGCACACACTTTTTTTTTTTATATGTTAGTTTTTTTACCCTAAATTAAAGGTCAAATACAAAAGTTCTTCTACTTTAGTCCCAGAAGAGAAGTTCAGTCACACAGCAGTCCTTTCTCCTGGTGTCTTCCACCAAGCTATACTGTACTGTTTCATGCCCTCATAAGTAATGGAGTTTTGTGCAAGTGTGATTGAAAGAATGGGCTGCTGAAAACATTGCTAGAGACTCCTCTGGTTTCGTGAGCAGAAGCATATTTGGGGAATAGTGATGTCATGCTCAGTGGAAGGTTATTCAGTTGAACTTTATGGAGAAAATACATATTTTTGAGGGTGAAATTCACCTCAACAGGGAGCCAATCAATAGCTTTGTATAGGGTGCAGTGGTGTGTTCTGCAGGGAAGTCCAGTGACAAAGTTGATGATATTATTATAGCTATATCTAAGTTTATAGAAGAGCTGAGAAGCAGTGGAGGGGGTGAAAACAATGGATCCATAGTCCAGAAGGGGTATGAGAATGGAACTTGTTAGACAGAGTCTAGATGCAGAGATTAAAAACTTATGGATAAAGCAGAAGACCAAGGTATTTAAATTCAGAGACTTGCTCTATGAATCTTCCATGGTTATTGGAGAGGGTTTGTTTTTGGTTGTAGGTTTTCCTGGGACTGGAGAAAACCATGTGTTTAATTTTTTTACAGTTCAGGGCCATGCCTTTATTGGTGAACCATTAATGCAGATTCTTGATGTTGGATTGTAGGTTGGTGGGCATCACATCTGGGTATCTGTTGCTGCAGTACAGCACAGCATTGTCCGTGTAGAGGACCATTTTGGTGTTTCTACAGACTTCTAGGAGCTTATTGATAAAAGGGTGAAAAGGAGGGGGCCCAGGATAGATCCTGGGATACAGCCCTGGGCAACCCCATATTTAATGGTTCCACAAGTCACAGCAATGGAAAACACACCGACATCCCTTACAGTGATGCGATCCTGCCAACATCCCTGACACTGGCATGTCCTGAAAATGACCCACAACATGCTGACACTGACTGCCACACTCGAGAGCATCTGTGCTGTGCCCCCGACATCCCCCCACTTTAAATATCTAACTCCATGTTGCATAGACAGCAGAGTTAGGTGCTGCTCCCCCCATGACACAAAGTCTGTCAACAAGAAATCCCTGTCAATGCAAAGTCTGTTGACATAGGGGTTCACTGCAGGAGTTTCGTTGTCAGGGCATCAATGTTCCAACAGTATATGGTATTTAATAGGGCATTCAGAGGAGAACTACAAATCGATTCTGGTCATCTGTGTTCTATGGGAGAGATAGTTCCCAACCCAATTAACCATGTTATTTGAGAAATGGAGGTCAGAAAGGGTGTTCAAGAGCATATTGTGCTCAACAAGGTTGAAAACCTTATTCTGGTCCATGAAAACCGAGCCTGTGTAAAGGTTGCTGTCTATGGTTCCATAGATATCCTTGGTGCACCATTGATATCCCTGGTGAACCTAAGTAGTCTCAGTGCTGTGAGTATCTCTGAAACCATATTGGGCATCTGTGAGGATGTTATGGCTTTTGAGAAAGTCGGTGACCTGAAAATGTACTACTTTTTCCAGTATCTTGGAGAGGGGAGAAAGAAAAGAAATTGGCCTGTAGCTTCCTACCTCATTCTTTGAGCCTGACTTAAACAGAGGTTTGACTATGGCTATTTTCCAGATGTGTGGGAGGTGCCAGTTCAGAGAGAAAGAATTATGATGTTTGTAAGGGGGGACTACTAGTGGGGCAAAGGCAAGCTTGAGAATTTTGAAATCAATCCTGTCTGCCTCTTTACTGGGTCTGGTGTTATTTGAATGGATGAGCTTAACGGTGTCAGTGGACAACAATGCCTGGAAGTAGAAATTGAGAATGGAACCTGAGTGTGGCATGGTGGGAGAGTGGGAATGTTTTTTAGCTGAGCCTGACTGGGGGGAGGGGGAAGGTTTGTATTTCTCTAAATCCCCGAAGAATGAATTAAATATGTTAGCCACATCTGAGGGGTCATTAGTGAGCTTGTCCCTGTGAATGAGAGTGATGGATTCAGCTTTCCTGATCCTGCCAAGGAGATTATTTAGAGTACCCCAGAGTTGTCTGGGATTAGTTTTTTTCCCCAAGCTGTTTACTGTAGAGAAAGTTGACCTTAGCTGACCTGACAGCCGTGTTGCATTTGTTGCACAGAGCTTTGTAATGTGTTAATTGGTCATAGTCCTTGTGCTTCCTGTGTTTGGTCCAGCCCTGTCTCTCTGCCTCATTAATTTGAGGATGTCAGAGGTGACCCATTCACAAATGCAGCCCCATATCCTGATCTTTTTGAGGAGGTGAATTTGTCACATACCCCATTGAAGATAGCTAAGAAATGATCTATGACATCATCAGTGTTGTCTATGATTGAGGTGAATGACCAGTCAACCTGGTGAAAGGCTTTGGTGATTTCCTCAAGTATGTTGTTGTTTAAATGTCTGGAGTAAAAGTGAAATTGGGAGGGCGTTTTGGAGAGTGTGCAGTCCAGTGACAAAAAGTGGCACAGTGGTTGCTTATGCAATCTGGTGGGGTCCTGGCTTCAGAGATTCTGGAAGGGTTAGAGACAATCATCCAGTCGATGATTGACTGGGAGCCAGTTTTATAGTTTGTCCTTGTCTAGGTGGTGATTAGTTGGTGTAACACTAGGCCCTAGACAATGGATTTGGCAGCATTGGATTGACTGGAGGTCCAGCTGATATTGAAATCCCCAAGTAGAATCCATTCCCTGTTGAGGAGGAGAGAATTCTTAATGGCTAGCAATGATTTAAGATTAGAGGGGGGTTGGGGGGATAGGCAGTAGTGAAGGTGAGTGTTTTGGTCTTCCCTAGTAGAAGGTGAATGGAGAGGGACTCAGGCTTGTTGAATTTTACATTGGGACTGAATTCTGTAAAATAATTTTTTTGACAAAGAACAGGCAGCTGCCAACATTTCTTCTGGACCTGTCTTTCCTGAAAGAAGTGAAGCCATCCAGTTCCATTTCCATGCTAGAGATATTATCTGAGAGCCATATCTCAGAGAGCAGTATTATGTCAAACTTATTGACTTTGACTCAGGCCTGAAAGGCATCTTTCTTAGAGGGGAGGCTTTGCACATTGAGGTGAACAATATGTATGTATCTACTGCTTTTGGCTTGGATGGGGTCAGAGGGAGGGTGCAGATTTGCAGGGCCTATGTTGGGGTGTATGGTCGCCAATAGGAGGAGGAGAAAGAGGGTTCTGGTGCATCTGGTTTTCAGGAAGCAGGGCTTTTTTGATGGAAACAAGGATATTTGACAGTGAAGACATGGAAACTCTCACCATCCTGGGAGAAACTGAAATAAAGGTGAAGACATTGGAGGGAAGAGATTAGGACATGGTGCAGGTGGGTGTGGGGGAAAAGGAGGGAGCAGGATAGGTTTAGTGAAGAGGAGGACATGATAGAGGAGGAGGAAGGATGAAAGGAGAAGGTGATAGATGGGGAGGAGGAGGAGAGTGGGGGGATGAGTGCAGATGGAGGAGGAGGAGGTGGGGAAGAGGCATGGAGGAAGGTAGGGGCAGTCAGAGGGTTGAGAGGGGATGTGAATTCTGATGAGGGAGTGAGGGTATAGAAGGAGCAGGAGGAGAGTGAGGGGCAACCTGATGTGGTATGCACAGTTAGTAATGAGGGGGTTGCCCCAGAAGAACTAATGAGGTTTAGCATAGCAGGGTCCTACCCAACTAGTAGAAGCTGAAAGAAAAGAAAAGAAAGAGAGAGAAAACAGGTGTTTTATGACTAAGATTGGGGGAGGGGAGAGATTCTGAGCTCCTTAGAAGAATGAGGGAAGAGCCTGCAGGAATAGATGTGTGAGAGAGTGAGCAAGAGAGTGCTAGAGGCCACTAGTGGTAAGGCAAATATCCTGGTTACATTATGTTTGTGTACACACCAGCATGTGAATGGCTGCAATTCTCACACCCTCCAATAGATGTCCCTACACACAATGTCTCAGGCCCTCCAGATCATGGAGGGGTGGAGCTTGAGGTCCAAGTATATCCTGCTTCTTGCTAAGGTTACTTTAGGATGGCCTAGTGGTGACAGCTGCAGACTACCAGTGGGGCAAAGTACAGCAGCTCAGGTTCAATTCCCAAGCCAAGTAAGAGCCTGTAAAATAAGCTTAGAGGATGGAATTTTAATGGGCAGGCAGTGATGTGCTAAGTGGCAACTCCTATACACGTGAGTATAGAGGGCAGTGGTAGCACTATTCTATTAAGACCCAAGGAGTCTATGAAGCTGCATCACAGCAACCCTTGGTAGAAAGAAAGGAAGTATTACCTGCAGATGGGAATTGAGGGAGATAGGAAATGCTGACAGCATATGATATGGTCTTGTGATATGATGATCCTAAAAAGGAAATGCCCCCCCAGAGCAGGAGGGTGGAGGGTGGGTAGGTAAGAACTGCTCCCCTGATCAGTTTACCTGCATGCTTCTGCAGGCTCCTCCAGTGCTTTGAATGTGGTTCAAACACCGACCGCAGTGCAGGAGAAGGCCACTGCCTCTGGACCATCCTGCTGCTCTTAGAACAAGATGTAGACAAGAGAAATGTGAGTGCTCAGACAAAGGACTGCTTTCATGGATGGGAACAGGAAGGGGGAAGGGGAAGGGGGAGGGGTGAAACACTCGCTACCCTGCTATGCTCAATAACTGACTGCAACCAGGCTAGAAATGCTCACACAATGCCCCTGAACATGCCTGTCTACAATGGGGATGGAGCACTCAGTGAAGGGGCCACTAGAGGGCATGGGTGGAAGCTGGAGGGGGAAAGATTCAGGGGAGAAAGGAGGAGGTGCTACTTCACTGAGAGGGTGGTGGAGCCATGGAATGCACTGCCTAGGGGGCTGGTGGAGGCAGAAATGGTGGAGGGGTTCAAGAGGGGCTGGGACAGGTACAGGGGAAGGGTTCTGGAAGCAAAATCCAATGCAGCAAGAATATCCGGAACTGGGAAGGGAGAAGCCAGAGAAGGCAAGGGGGGCAGCAAGGTCAGCACCCAGGTGGGGGCTGACCAATTGAGCAGACTCGAAAGACCGTTAGGCCTATTCTGCTGGCATTTTAGTACATTAGTAGTAAGTTCTGACCCTTATTAAATAAGAACCAAAACATGGTGAAGTCCTGATTAGTTATGATTTATTGACCAGTATTTTAAAAAATGCTTAAAAGTGGCCAAAGTCACTCACATTTGAAACAGAGGCCCAAAGAAAATAATTTTATGGATTATTTGCATAAAAATTGAAGTAAAACTGCTAAATAAAAAAGCAATCTGTCATTATTAGCCCCTTCATGGCTGGCCTATAATGGTGGCATATCATGTTCGGGCCCATGACATGAGTGTGCTGGGAGAGATTGAAAGAGAGAGACAGACAGATGCAAATACCTACAGTATATCATAGAACCACCAAGCACTGCAGGCACTGCCAGGCAGCTAAGATTTCTTTTTTTATTAATGGTGCTGTGTGGGTATTATTTTGATGAATGTTCTAGTCAGAGCTGAACAAGCCAAAGAAATGGATATGAATGGTCAAATTAGTAGCATTAAGAGAACCCACCCACCTACCCATGTGAATGATGCAACTGCTTTGCATGCGCCAGTATACTGTGAGGTATACCACTCTGAGTGAGACATTTCGACAGCATGTGACACTACAGCGACTACAACGCCACATCACTGTAGTGTCCACATTGTAACCAGGCACTGTCTGTCAGGGGTCCTGCACCCCCCCAAATCAGCTCTGACTCGGAGTTGATAATGCTTAGTGGAGGGCTGCGAGGGGGGTTCAGCCCCCTGCATGTGAGGTTTGGAGGCAAAGCCCCCTGAAGAAAACACTTTGTTTTCTTTGAAACTGGCAGCCGACTGCAAAATAGGGTCGACCTGCCGGTTTCGTTGTCTGGTCGTTCGACAAAATTTTTGTCAATGACTAGTAGTGGATCCATACCATGATTTATGGTACACTACCTGGTCCAAGAGGTGGTAATGTTTTCTAGTACTACAACTACTTCTACTGAATCTGATCAACATGCTGAGGAATGGATGCTGAATCCTTAAAGAAGAAAAAAGAAAGACATAGTGATCACCACACAGGCAGGCAGCCAGTCACACATCGCTACTGGTCAAGTGCAGTGCTGTTATAAAAAGGTTTGCCACTGCCACCTGAAGACCTGATGACACACAACACAACACAATAAAATCCTTCCTAGTCCCACAATTACTTACTGCCAGCTATGGCTAAGTAATTTAAGTATCACAAATAAAATATAGTAATATAATAATCTCAGCCCAGTTACTGTAAGTGAGATGTAACCAGGCTAACATACCACGCACACATACAATAAAGAAATTGTATGAATTTTCAATTTAGTAGCATTCTTTTCTGTGAAGTATTTGCAGCCAGATATCGGGGACGTGAGAAATAGAAAAAGATTATTCAGTTTCTGAACTTCCAGGCATCTGCTAAGCCATGCATGCACTGTACAAAAATTAAAACAGTACAGTCAGAATAATTTTTAAGGCAAAAAAAGTGACAAGTAGTACTAGTAAGGAGGACTGGAGTAAGGACAAAATGTGACAAGTAGTTGTCGTGACTTGTAACCGTGACCAATGATGACAAAAAGTGACGGCAGTAGTAGTAGTAGTAGATAGCAGTACCCTCTACCGTACAGATCAGAGAGTGGTACCTGGTACCACCAAGTAAGTTTGTGACATGAAATGCAGTTGCTTGCTGTATTTGGACTCTGAACCCACTGATGTTATTATTTTTTTTTCTGTTCTGTGCTGTTCATGTGATCATAGTGGCCTGGCCTAGCCTGTCCTGACCTGACTTGTTGCAATTAATTGCAACTTCATGTAGGATACCCTATTCACAATAGATTTTCGCCACAGGCACATATTCTTGAAAGTGTTTTGTGATTAGGGCCTGCTTGGAGCAGTTACTGTATGTTTTATTCAGATATCATATTTGAAATTAAAGTGAGGAATGTTGACTTTAAGAAACTTGAGATACTCAGCATTTTCTGGTGTCAAATGTGACCGTGTGTCAGTAATGACGTTATCAGCTGAACTGAACAATCATTCTGAACAGACACTAGTCCGAGGGCAATTTATGTACTTCACTGCAATGTTTACTAAACAGGCCACATATTTTGTTTGGATTTCCAGTATTTCAAAGGATCAACATTCCAGCTCTGCCAGGTACATTTCAACAATGGTCTGTGCTAAGGCTGTGTTTAAAGAGGCAAGTGAAGATGTTACAATAACATCTTCTAAATGACTCCAGAGACATGAAGCTGAACCAAGTGACTGTGGGACAGTGCTATCATGCTTGGCTGGTGGTGAAGAAGAAGATTCGGCCGCGTGGCTGAGGAGGAAAAGGGAGAAAATGCCATAACAGTAGAGGATGGGTCACCTGATGCTGTGCTGCTGTGTTGTGAAGAAGATTCCTAATGTAGTGCTGCTGTTGTATTCTGTTCCATGACAGAACACACCTCATCAATTATTTCTTGTTTGTTTCCCTCAAAACAAGTGTCAGCATCATCACTCAATAGTTGCTTTGATTTGTATCATGGATCTAAGATTGTTGCTTTAACGTAGTAATCAGAATGAAGCATTTTACATAGTCATCTTCTTCAACTTTTTTGATGATATGTCTCTTTAGATCTCGTATTCTGGAGGGCAACCTGCATGTGTCAGCACCACTGGCAGCCTGTGATTGATTGATTGATATTTATTTGTTCGGTCAAAGACCATTACAAACATTTATAAATAAAAATACAAAAAAATGTACAAGATTCTTTTCATTTTCTTAAATAAAGTAAAATACATTTCATTTTAACAACATTCTCACTACATTAATACTAATCATAACATCAGTAATAATAATATAAAATCACTTACAATATTTCACATCAACCCTGCATTCATATTTGTGTTCTTGTAATCTTTCTTTGATTTTTTGCAATATTTTCCAAATATCTTGCAGTGAATTTAATGATAATTTCATCATTTGTCGTAAACAATATTTTTAATAACAAATCATGATCATCAGATAAAATAGTTCTACAGATTGGTATGATCCATTTATTTATGGGCTTCTTATACCACTGACAATAAAAAATTATATATTTTAAATTTTCATAACTTGTTCTTGTACAGGAACATAGCTTTGCATCTCTCTGACTCTCCGCCCTGTATCTGGCTTCCATAATATTATTGGGAAACAACTCTAACTTATATAATGTATACAATTTTCTTTGATTTGGGTCAGTAAGAATTTCATAATGATGTCTAAAAAAATGATTGACATCATTTATTCTAAGCCAGGGAGAAATTCTTAACTTAGAAATTTTTTCCAAATCTTTAAGTTTATAAAAATCCAGTAATCTATGGGTGATACAGGGTTGGTAACTAAGACCTATTGTAATACCTTTCTCAGCATTTTTCCTTAGAGAATCCAAACCTATGACCTGCAAGATTTTATATACAGATTTTAGCCAGCTAGATTTTAAATGACCAAGGTTTAACCAGTTGAGTTTTTCCCTTAAACAGCAATAAGTTAATCTATGCCTTTTATGGTGTTGAATTTTTACCCAATAATTAACTTTTCTTGCTGCAAAATATGCACCTAAGGATACCATACCCAATTTTGCCCTTATAATGCACATGGGAACTGACTTTCCTAACCCTAACCTTAATCGTAGTATTTTATTTATTGGAATTTCAGTTTTATATACCTCCCTTGGTTGCCAAATTTCCCCATTAAATAGGGCTTGTGCATTGTACTTCACCTCGATAGCTTTAATAAGGGGTTTTACTGAATTCCCTCCATAATTTTTATTAAACCTATATAATGAATTTGCTGTTTTTTTAAGGTTTAAAATCAGCTTCTCAGTATGTTTTACCCATTTCCCTTCATATGAAAATCGAAGACCTAAATAAGTATATTATTTAACTTTATCCAGTATTTTTCCCCGATCTTCCATTTGAATGTACAATTTTTAACTCCAAAAGCTATAACTTGACTTTTTGCATCATTAATTTGTAGATCATATTCCTTTGAAAAATTATCCAAGATATTCAACTTCGTTTGTAAACCTGATTGAGTTAATGAGATCAGCACCAAGTCATCTGCATAAGCAAGCGAGGCACAATTTTGCCCCAATATTTTTGGAGAATCTGTTTCCAATTCCTCCAATTTATTCAACAAAACATCAATATAGATGCAAAACAGGGTTGGTGCTAAAACACAACCCTGCCTTACACCCCTATTTGTCGGAAAAGGATCAGAAAGTTGGCCTCCTCTGCCAATTTTCACTTGTGCCCAAGTCTGAGAATAAAGTTCTCTAATAATAGCAATTATCCCTTGTGAGATTCCTTTTTTTTCCCATAATTCTCCACAATTTAATATGGGGTAAGGTATCAAAAGCAGTACTAAAATCCATAAAAGCCGCATAAAGCTTTTGTTTCCTTAGTGTAACA
Organism: Neoceratodus forsteri; assembly: GCA_016271365.2. Classification (NCBI taxonomy): domain Eukaryota; kingdom Metazoa; phylum Chordata; order Ceratodontiformes; family Ceratodontidae; genus Neoceratodus; species Neoceratodus forsteri. Next base: position 566,393,368 of record CM057458.1, read on the forward strand.
TATTTTTCAATTAAATACCAGATCACAAAGGAATTATCAATGGTGGAATACCCTGGTCTAAATCCTGCTTGTGCCTCTGAAAAATCCCCATTACTGGACATCTGATCTCTTAATCGATTTAGAATCAACCTAGCAAACATTTTGCCTAGGTGATCTAAAAGAGAAATTGGTCTATATATTGCTGGATCAGACCTATTGCCTTTTTTGTATATGGAAATTATTATTGCACCTTTCCAAGGTGCTGGAAAACTCAATTCTCTACTACATACATTAAATAATACTGTAAGAAGCTTGGCCCATATTACCGGCTACTTTAAAAAAAACCTCCGAGGGAATTTGATCTGGCCCTGGAGCTTTCTTCAGTTTTAACAGTGCTATTGCCTGAAGCAACTCCTCAAAATTAAAAGGAGTAAATTGAATTAAATTATTATTTAAACTTAACCAGGAATCACCACACTCACTACTAAAAAATTTCTTTGTATAACAGAGAATCCAAGACTCCATTGTGATGTATGTATCAATTTCAAATCTTACTTTATTTGATTCCTGCACCACTAGAAGCCAAAATAATTTATAATCTTTTTGATTTATAACCTTTAACATCTCTTGCCATTTCTTCTGTTGAAAGACATTCCTTTTGTTAAGTAAAAAAGCTTTATATTTTTCTCTTTGTTTATTTAGATCTTTGAAAGTCAAAGCATTCTTTTGTAACCTTGCACCTCTTAAACATTATTAAGTATATTTTTTCTTTTCGATATTCTTTATCAAACCATGTCTTTGGAACTATGTCCTGACTACTTGATTTTATATATGGTTTGCTTAATAATGTTTTAATTTCTTCCAAGCATGCTGTAACATTCTGAATAATGATTCCACTATCATGGACGAGTTTTAATACATTATCCAGTATATTTTTTTATTAAATTATGTATCTGGTCAGCTACCATATCATTCCAGATGATTTTGTTATGACGTGTCTCTATTATCTGTGACTGAATATGATTTTCATCAATTCTGTAAATCAATTGTTTGGAGAGTAGCACTAGCGGGAAATGATCACTGTCCACTTTATCTGTAATTGTTAAATTTTCCCATAATGACACGTCCGCGTTCCAAAAAAAAAATAATCAATTAAAGATGGCCCTCTTGCTGAAAAATGAGAATACTTGCCTTTTTTGTTGCCATGTAGGTGACCATTTAATGGTATTAAATTAAATATATCTAAGATCTTAATTAAGTTCCTTCCCAACCTATTAATTCTATTATGTTCCGAACACCTCACATAATTAGTAGAGTCTGTATAAACCCAGTTGTGGTATTCGCTATCAGCATAACCATCATAGCTGCCTATTCTGGCATTAAAATCACTATACAGTAGGAGTTCCTCAAAATCGGAAAGTACCCACTTTTATAAAAGCATATCTTCTAATTGGGCCCATATAGAGTGATCATAATATTTAGAAATTTGGGTGGGGGAATATAAACATTAGCTAAGCAAAATGAATATCCTTTCTTCTTGACTTGTACAATCAAGATATTTTTATTAGAACATATTAATTTTACTTCTGAATTTCCCTCTATTTTAATCCAAGTAATTAACCCACATGCTAACCTTCCTTTTTCTGTTTTTTCCCCACTTGAATGAAACATACAGTAACCATTTAAATACTGTAAATATCTGAATTTTTACAATGCCATGTTTCCTGAAGACAAATTATATCGAATTTTAAAATAAATTCCACCCATTCACTATCTGCTAATTTATTTTAAAGACCAGAAATGTTCCATGAAACCAACCCTAACTTATTGTTAAAGTTCCATCCAAGGGAATGATCTAATTTGTACCGTCAATCATCACAAGATGCTAATTCTAAAAATTTGTTGGATGTTGCAATATTATATGTTATTCCTGAAGTTTTGGATTCTCTAATTAATTCTTTTGTCATGCTTTGATTATTTCCATGTAAAACATTTTTAGCAGCTATTGTTAAGTTATCATCATTATCCTGCACCAAGTGCAGCCCCAAGGAATCCAACAAGGCCAAATTGTTAACTAATGTATTATAAGGCAGCCTGTGTGATCATGGAACTGTCTTGCTTCTCTAACTTTTTCCTAATCAGATTCAATCTGAATTTTAACATTTTTATTAGGAATATCACCTGGCTCAGAGTTGCTGTGTTTGCACTAAACTCCCTGATAATTTCTTCAAATGGCTGAAGCAGTACAGTGAGAAACTCCAGCATGGCCCACTGTGGTGGAGTAATGATGTAGACGTCTTCATCACCAATTTTATTTTCTAAGGTGTACTGCCTGACAGCTTTCTTTTGTTACACCATCCTTTGGAACATATAAAAGGTTGAATTCCATTGAGTAGAAATGTCTTGGATCAGTCTATGCAATGGTAAACTGTGCTCCTGCTGTATTTTTTCAAACAAGTGACTGGCTTTGCTTGAGTGACTGAAATTTATTTATTTTTATTTAGCTTTTCTTTTTTTTTCCATTAAGATTTTATTAACAGCCTTTATACAGAGAATGTATCCGTTAACACACAGAACCTCAATGTGAAATGTACATACATGCACAAAACATATAATATATGATACATCCTCTGCCCCCCCCAAGACCACCCCCTTCCCCCAACCCCCCACAAGGCTCTGAGGTACCTACCCAACTCTGTAAACAAAACAAAAAAGAAAGGAAAAAACATCTCTATATTGTGTAACAAGTATAAAGGGGGCCCCATATTTTATTAAACCTAGGGAGTTTATTTTGAAGAATGGCAATCATTCTCTCAATTCGGAGATTAGCAAGAAGGTCCTCCAACCATTCCGCATAACTAATCACAACAGAATCCTTCCAGTGTCTGAGTACCACTTTTTTGAGGGATGCCGAGATTAATAATATATGAAACCTCCTACTTTTAAAAGGAATAGAAGCTACATCTCCCAACAAACAGATTTCAGGAGTGAAAAGGTCTCCCAGCCCTAACAACGGATCTACCCCATTCTTGATACTTGTCCAGAGTGGCACTATCTTTGGACAGTTCCAAAATATGTGTAACAAATCTCCCACCCCTTGCTGGCACCTCACACAGGATGCGGCTGTAGTTATCTTCAACTTCGCCAATTTCTGAGGGGAATAATAAATATTATGGAGTATTTTGAACTGAATCAATCTCAGCCGGTCTTGGGAGATCAATTTATGACAGCTATGCCACAATTCTGTCCAGTCCAGATCTCTACTAGGAAACACGGAAGCCCAATAAGAAGATGGGGCTAACTTCTGGGAATAGGCCCAATTAAATAACGTAGAATAGAGATTTGAGACAGCATGTGGTAGCCCTGCCAGAGGCCGTAAAGTCTCGGAAAACTCAAATTTCGGAATCTGTATTGCCCTATGACCCAGCTTGCTAACTACGAGATGACGGAGCTGGTAAACCTGAAAAATCGCAGAGGTTGGCAACTTAAACTTGCTCATAATCTCAGATGCAGGAAGCACATATCCGTCTGCTGAGATTAAATCCCTTATACAGCACTCACCCCCCTGCACCAACCAGGCAGCCTTCATAAATCTACCTTCAATACGAAACCTAGGATTACCCCTTATGGGCTGGGATGGATCAGTAGCATGAGAATATTTCAGGAAACCACAAAGCTGCGTGTGAGCCCTCACAGAGACCCCAATCGGGGATTTCCTGAGAGCCCCTGGTAAGAGATTGGTATTAATGTACAACAGAGTCTCAGGAACCAAACCCACTCCTTTAATGAGGGCTAACTCAATCTGTAACCATACAGGAGTATATGGAGCCTCCGTGCCCTGCACCCACCTCAGATACTTGTTAGCCTGACCCGCCCAAAAATAGAGTCCCAGGTGCAGTAATCTAAGTCCACCTAATAGTTTGGGGGCAGCCAGCTTGTGATAGGCTATTCTAGCTTTCTTGTACCCCCACACAAAGTTGGCAATAAGCCCATGAATCTTTTTGAACCATGAAAGCGGGAGCGAAATATTCAGAGCACTAAGGGGATAAAACAGCCTAGGAAACACATTCATTTTAACCAAATTTATCCTCCCCCACAACGAGATCGGAAGTTTGGCCCACCTTTTTAAATCTAGGTCAATTGTATGAACCAGAGAGTCCAGATTTAGCTGCCGTATACACCTCGCATTTCTAGATAAAGTAAGACCCAAATATTTAATGGCATCCGAATTCCACGACAGGCCCATCTCTGTTATCTCCTGCCTGAATACCTTTCTATTGAGAGGATAAACTGCAGTTTTACCCAAATTTAATTTATAGTTAGCCAGAGAGCTATAGTCTTGTATCGTTTTCAATAGAGCAGGAATAGAGTCATTCGGATATGAGATATATACCAAGAGGTTATCCACATATGCTGTTACCTTTACAGTACTTTCCTGAACCTTAATCCCTTTTATTTCATGATTATAAAGTATACTCTTAATCAGGGGTTCACGGTATAAATTAAAAAGAAGGGGGGACAACAGGCATCCCTGACGAGTACCCACATATAACCTGAAAGGGTCCGATGTCACCCCATTACACGAAATCCTTGCTGTGGGATTAAGGTAAAGAGATCTAATCCATTGCAGAAATAGCTCCGGGAAACCAAATTTTCTCATTGTAGTTATTAAATACCGCCAGTGGACCCTATCGAACGCCTTCTCCAAGTCCAACGAGACCAAAACCATGGGGTCATTGCTCTCCTCGGACGCGGAGAAGACATGCGCCACTGTTCTCAAATGATCATTTATCGACCTTCCCTGCATTATTTAGCTTTTCTTATCTGGGTAAGTGCACTAGCCATAAAATGACTATTTTCAGGCACGACCCGGGAGAGTACAGACATGCAGAAACTTAACAGGATAACAATTTATAAGTGCTTTACATACAATGAGTTAAAGAAGATACAATGTATCGGAACATACAAAGTAAAGCGCTTTACATACAGTGAGTTAACTTAGATACAATATATCAGAGACATACAGAGTAGACCGTTCATAAGTTCATAGGTGCCTACCTATGCAATGAATAGAGAGGACCTTGGACAATAAATTATCAGGTGACATATCATATAAACAGAATGAGGTACACAAAAACAGGTAATACAACAGGAAGAAATAACCATTGAGAGCAGGGAGTGTCATTAAGGAAAAGGTCAGTAAGTGAGGAAAAGGGGATCAAGCCATGAAATTAGATTATATGAGTATATGTAAGTGTAAGAGAGATACCTGCAGTGCAAGATTGTGTATGGGCAGGGAAAGGGAGCAGGGACAGGCTGAGGCAGTAAGAGGGTTATATAGAAGTGAGGAAATACTATTGTATGGCAAGAGACATCAGTCATTAGGTAGTGTGAAAGCAGGAACAGGTATCAGCAATCAGCAGATTTGAGCGCAATTTTCTCTTAAAGCATGTGTGGGAGCTAGAAAGTCTAATGTTGAGGGGAAGGGAATTCCACAACTGTGGAGCGCATGCTCAAATGCAGCAGTTCATTTCCTAGTGTGGCACCTCGGCAAATTCAGAAAGGATTTATCAGCTGATTATAGACCATGGAGTGTGTCCTGAGGAACAAGCATAGCTGCAAGACACCTAGGGGTTTGATTTTGAATTATTGAATCAATAAGGGAGCCAAGGTAGTATTTCCTACTAGCTAATGGAGAGAGCCAACCAAGATCATTATAAAGCTGACAGTGGTATTTAAGCCGAGGAGCAGAAGAGGCATAGCGATATATGTTGTTATATGTTATATCCCATCTGAGTAGGTCAGTTTTATGAGCAGCCCTAACTAAGGGAGCCCCATAGGTTAGGGTGGGAAGCAGAATCCCCCTCACAATGGCCATTTTAGCCGATGGCATGAGCATATAACTAGTCTTATATGCAACACCCTGTTTGGACTTGACAGCTCTGCAAACAGACTGTACATGAAGATTAAGATCAAGAGATTGGTCTAGCAGGATGCCCAGGTACTTGAAAGAGGTCACACATTCCAGTAATTGACCTTCTATGTCCTGCACCATCAGTGCTGTTGTGCAAGTCTGGAGCTTTGGGGCCGATCCAAGCAGCATGACTTTAGTTTTGCTAGTGTTAACAGCCAGTTTGTGATTGTATGGCCAGTTTTGAATATTGTTAAATTCAGAGGAAAGGGTTGTATTGATAGTGCCTATATTAGTAGAACTTGTATAGATGACAAGAGTACCAGCATATAGAATAGCAGAGCAGGGTTTTAGAGCAGCTCCAATGTTATTTATATAAAGAGAGAATAGGAGGAGCCCTAGGATGGAGCCTTGAGGTACACCAATGTTAATGGTGGTACTGTTCGATGGAGAGGAATTACATTTCACCTCTTGAGTTCTATTTGTCAGGTAGCTTTCATACCAGTCAAAACCAGAGGAGGAGAAATGCAGATGTAGAAGCGAGGAGAGAAGCAAATTGTTATCAACAAGGTCAAAAGCTTTTGTGAGGGCAATAAAAACAGCACCAGTCAGATTGCCAGTATCCATTTTTGAAAGAGTGTCTGTGGTGAATTTAAGGAGTGCAGTCATTGTGCTATGTCCTTTCCTGAAGCCATGTTGGGTATCTGAGAGCAGACTGTGCTTAAGTAGATAGTCAGTTGCCTGAGTTGCAACAATTTTCTCCAGGATTTTCCTCAGAACCGAGAGTATGGCAATTGGTCTGTAGTTCATGACAACCTTAGGATCCCCCTTTTTAAGCACTGGTGTGATCCGAGCAGCTTTCCAGAGGTCAGGGACCATTCCACCTGAAAGTGATAACGTATAAATTTTGGCCAGCAGTAATGCAATAAGGGGAGCTGCAAGTTTCAAGAGGCGGAGTTCCAGGGAGTCTGAGCCAGAGCTGGTATGATCAGAGATGGACCTCAGGAGCTTCAGAACTTCCTTTCTAGACACATCCTTAAAATAGAATGAAGGAGTATAATGAGGCACATGGGACAACACTTCCAGTTTATCCAGACAGGTTCCTGATGAGGAGTGGGAGGACACTGCAGTGGAATTGAAGAAAGAGGTATATTGGGAGAGATCAGAGAAATGCAGGTTGAAAGAATTAGCTATGGTTTGTGAGTCATTGCAATGCACATCATTTATCAGCATATCACCAGGGGTAGTTGACTGTGAGGATCCTAGGAAGGATTTGATGTGTGACCAGAATTTTCTGGGATCATTGGCCGAGTTAATCAGTAGGTCTTTACAGTACTTGTTCTTAGCAGCTCTGACTTGTCTTTTACATGAATTCCATAGCATACGGTAGCGTTGAAATCTGTTTGCTGGCCTGATGTTTTGTAGTGCTTCCAGTGTTTATCTCTAAGGTGCAAACTTTTGAGCAAGTCTTTGTTTAGCCATATTTTTTGTTTACCCCTCACTCTCTGGGTGATCTTTGGGACATGTTTACATTAAACTGTAAGGAATTTAGTGATAAAGAGGTTAAGAGCATCCTGAGAATAGTGTGATAGCTAGATCTCCGACCAATCAATTCTGGAGACGTCGTACAGAAACACCTCTTGGTCTAGGTTAGCAAAGTTTGTGAGAGTGATGAGACGTGGCAGAGGAGATGGAGGTGCCCCCGAGGACAGGATGCAGAAAGTAGGAGAGTGGTCAGTTAAGGAATCATCAAGAGTACCAGTGGCTGAGATATGTTCGATCTGGTTTACCAGCACCCAATCCAATAGTTTGCCTAGTGGCAATGAAGACAGACATCTAGTCGGCACTGTTACCATCTGATGCAGGTTGTAGCTATGAGTCAGAGACTGAAGAGAACTGAGAGCTGCCCCAAGCCAGTTTAAGTTTAGGTCCCCTAAGATGACAACCTCATTATGATTAAAATTCTGAGAGGTATTTTCCAACAGGTACTCTAGATCTGCAATCCCTCCCACTGGGGGGTTATATGCATGGATAACATGCAGTTTCTTGACTCCTAATGCAATGGTAGCATGCAAGTATTCACATACCGATCGAGTATCTGAGATAGTGAGAAGAGAGAGAGTCAGATTATTTTTGTAGTACAGAGCAACTCCACCACCACATTTATTCGATTTCCTATCCCTTCGAATAATACAGTAATTTGGCAGGAAGCAGAGGGAGTCAGTAACCGATGGTTTTAGCCAGGTTTCAGTGAGACAGAGGATATCAGGATTGTACAGTTTGACCCATGACTCCAGTTCCATGAAGTGACACATCAAACTTCTTATATTCAAGTGTGCAATTAACAGCCCATGTTTGGACATACTATGTATATCATCTGCTGAGAAGTAAGCATCTAGTGGCCCAGGATTTGTCTCTATATCCCCAGATAGCAGAATGGCAATGATGACAAGGAAAATTAGAGCATGTTATTTTACCAGTGCTAACAACAGCCTGTCGTCATCAAGAAAACTGTGAACTATTAAATTTAAGCAATGTGAAAAGCAGCGGATGTGAACAAAGCCCCCCTCCTCCAAGGCCTTCCTTATGTTGGACTCATTATCTGCAACTATAAAGCCAACTGACAGTCCCTGTGAAGTGAGCCATTGCTGTACTGGTTTTTGGAGCTCTTCACTGATGTTGTATGAGGTATGTTCAGATGGAAAACAAAACATTCTTAGAACAGCAAACTGCATTGCTTCACTGTTCCCACTCCCACATGGATTATCGAAACATGCTCAAAGGGCCAAGACAGACATGAAGGGTTCAGGCTGACAGCTTGCCCAGATATCTGCTGTGAGATGCACCACCCTCCCAATAGCACTGCACAAAATGCATCTTAATTTTTTACATACAACATCATAAAGATCGGGAATCCCTGTTGCTGAGAAGTATTTCTGCAATGGTATACTATATCAAGATTCGAGGTGCTCGAGCAGCCACCTGAATCCTATATATTCAACCATGTTATATGGTAGCAAATCAACAGCTATCATTTTGGAAATTTTTTGGTTATTGTAACAGCAACAGGGTAAATTGAGGCATATTTGGCCTTACACTCATGTTTCTGAGATGGTAAGCTGTCTCCTTGAAAGAGGAGGGCTTTTGAACACATGGTCACTTTCAGTAACAGTCAGAGGAATCCGGTTCGAATGGCAGTAAGTGGTAGTGGAGGTGTTGTGCTGCGGGGGCTGCCACTGCTTTCATCTATGGGCATTATCCCTGAGTGTAGTGAGCTATCACTATGACTTTCTCTTCGAGACTCACAACTGACCTTCTCACTAATGTTATGACATTTGTCTAGGTGCCTTTTCAGTGCTGAAGTTCCCAATGCTCCTTTCTTTTTACCCCTGCTGATTGGCCATTTGAAAATAGTGTATGTTGCTGTCAACTCATTGGAAGCACAAATGGAGAAGTATGACCAAACAAAAGATGATACTTTTTTAGTTTTTTTTCCCAGGAAGGCACAATGCCTTGGTCATCTTTTCAGGGTCCCTCCCTGGATTTGTCCTGGTCCTGTTCTGGTTTATTCCCACTGCCCCCCTCCTCTACAGCTGAAATGTTTCTGCCTGTTCCTTCCTTATCTCCAATTTCCTTCCCCTCCAGTAAACCTTCTGTTGCCTGAGCATTCTCTTCATCTTCTTTATAATCATCAGTATTATCCTCATCAGGTTCAACTTCAGAAGAATCGGATGAGGGACTGACAATAGCATAGTATGCAATTGTTTCATACCGTTGAGTGCCTCTGTGGGTGGTACCCACCACATCTTTTGTTTTTTAACTACATAACTTTTTTTTTACTTGGAACTGATGATAATACAAGACATTCATCTTTCTTGGATTCAAGCATTCGCTTGGATGGTGAAACCTTATTAGATGTGAAAAAATACCTTTGATTTTGATTTTGTTTTCCCTTTTCAGGCCGATTCCTGTCTTTTGCAGTGCCACTGCCTACTTGAGAACTAGAAAGTGCCTCATAAACACTTTGATTCATTTTGGAACAAAAGATTACTCTAATGTGAAACGTGATGTCCTTCTGATGACTCCCATCCGCACTGACCAGGAACAAATTTACTGTTGTGACTCATGACTGCACATAACACACAGACAGCACAGCAGTTCACCACCATTTCCTTCCAAGATTGCCAGCCTGGCTCCTGTAATACTTACTGTTAAGTGAAAGTGACCAAATTCTGCAACTGTTAAGTGTGCCTCAGAATTTGAATTGGAGATGCAGACACATCTGGTGATTAGCCACATGCAGGAAAGTCCCACACTAGGGGTTGGTTAATGCTTATACATAACGTAAGTTTGTAGTGCAATATACTATGAAACTAACAATAATAAGGAATAATGGGGAATGAGTGATGACGATGACACTTGTGTGTAGTGCTTGTGCTTTACTTGTGTTGTACCATAAACACTCAGCCTGCTACAACTCACAGTCAGATTATCCCCTTGGCCACCCACAGCCAGCAGAACATGGCAGGGGTATTAACTTGTATGTAGTTTGAACAGAATTTTTTTTAATACATAAAATCTTGATTGAACGTAGGTGATGATGATCGTTATTCATGATTGGATGAAACACACCGCTGCACTGAAGCCAGGGAAAAAAAATGATTTGGGATTTCTGAGATGTCAAATTTATTGTGGGCCACCCTGCAGTCTCTTTTCCTCTCCCCTCTTTACATCACAAAAATGTATTTTTCCACCCTACTGCCAAGAAAAAAAACTTTCAATTGGGATTTTCTGTAACTGTAATCTCTGGGCCAACAGTACTCTGTTCTCTGGATCTGGAATGGCACAAGTCAGATTTTGCCAATCTACACATTTTGTACACACAGCTACTGTCTGAGGCCAAGAAAAAGTTTAATTTGGGATTTTCTGTAACTGTAACTTCTGCCCCTTCCCCAGTACTCTGGATCTGGAATGGCACAAGTCAGATTGTGCCAGCCTGCCCTTTTTGTACACACAGCTACACTGTCTGAGGCCAAGAAAAAAAGTTTAATTTGGGATTTTCTGTAACTGTAATCTCTGGACCCTCGCCCCTTAGTACTCTGGATCTGAAATGGCACAAGTCATATTTTGCCAGCCTGCACTTTTTGCACACACAGCTGTGGCCAAGAAAAAGTTTAATTTGGGATTTTCTGTAACTGTAATCTTTGGGACCTCCCGTACTCTGGATCTGGAATGGCACAAGTCAGATTTTGCCAGCCTGCCCTTATTGTACACACAGCTACACTGTCTGAGGCCAAGAAAAAGTTTCATTTGGGATTTTCTGTAACTGTAATCTCTGGGCCACCACCACCAGTACTTTCTCCTCTCTGAAACTGGAATAGCACAAGTCAGATTTTGCCAGCGGCCAGCCTGTCCTTTTTGTACACACAGCTACTACTGTCTGAGGCCAAGAAAAAAGTTTAATTTGGGATTTTCTGTAACTAATCATTCATGACCCCCTCCCCATACTCCTGATGCTCCCTCCCTTCATCAATTGACTGACTTCACCCACCCCACGTCCTCCATGATCGGGAAAGTCTCCTCCTCCCTCCCCTAACTGTAGTGCTTTGTGTTTTGGTGCTTCACCTTCTAGTCTCTCTCCAGTCTCTCTCTCTCTCTCTCTTCTGCTGTGATCCTCCTCCTTCTGGGCCATGTGACACACTCACCAGCCTTATATACCAGTGATTGCATCACCTGACCTTCTGTTGCCTGATTGGATGCCGTCGGCTGCCTGCACATCCCAATGCCATCCCCCAGGCAACAGACAACAAAATCACAGAAATGGCATCTCCATGGACCTGGAACCAGACTTCTACGGTGAAGTCCATATTTATCCGTGTCCATGGATTGCAGGTTCGATCCGGGGGTCTGGATCTCCTGCGGAACAGTCCGCCCACCCCTAGTCTACAAATTACTCAGTACACACTTGAACATCCCAAGACAGGATAAATTACATTCCCCTTTAATCATCAAACCCCCTCCCAAAGCTGCAACTCTGATCTCAGGAACAGTTATAGTCCCCACAATATATCACCACAATGCTTCCCCCACACAGTGCATTAAATGTTAAACAAGTACAGTCCGAGATCAAGGTATCTATTTAGTAATGCTCTATTCCTCATTCCTGCAAAGGAATTCACCCAGAGAACAAGCAATCAGGTACTGTCCTCCATCAGGAATTATTTTAAGCACTGCTGCTCTGATCTGTGTGCCTGCAAGCTTCTACAGGCTCCTCCAGTGGTCCGAATGCGGTCCAAACACCAACCACTGTGCAGGAGAGGGCTGCTGCCTCTGGGCCCTCCTGCTGCTCCTAGAACAAGCTGGAGACAAGAAAAGTGTGAGTTTCCAGACAAAGGATTGCTGGCATGGGTGGGAATGGGAAGGAGGGGAAGGGTGAAACACTAGCTACCCTGCTATCCCCAATAACCTACTGCAACCAGGATAGAAATGCTCACACAATGCCTCTGAATATGCCTGGCTACAAATTACTCAGTACACACATGAACATCCCAAAACAGGATAGATTACAATTCCCGCTAATAGCCAGACCTCCTCCCAAAGCTGCAACACCAATCTCAGAAACAGTTGCAGACCCCACAATACATCACCACAATGCTTCCCCTACACAATGCATTAAATGTTAAACAAGTACAGTCCTAGAACCTTAAGGTGTCCATTTAATAATGCCCCATTCCCCACTTGTCCAACAGAATTCTCCCAGGGAACAAGCAATCAGGTACTGTCCTCTGTCAATAATTACTATAACCACTGCTCCTCTGATCTGTGTACCTGCAAGTTTCTACAGCTCCTCCGGTGATCCAAATGTAGTCCAAACACTGTTGTGCAAGAGAGGGCCACTGCCTCTGGGCCCTTCTGCTGCTTCTGAGAGCTTCTGAATTCTGAATCCCCTTCAAAATCAACTGATTAGGTGGCATAATATATTAAGCTAACAATGTGATTTGTTTTTTTTCTTAATCTTTTAGTAAAATGAATCCCCTTCAAAATTAACTGATTAGGTGGCATAATGTATTAATCTAGCAATGTGTTTTGGGCCTTTTCTTAACCTTTTTTCTATTCTTTACAGTATTTTGAGTTGTATCCGTGTTTGTGGTCTTCGTTATTTAGCCACTATGTACTTGTAGCTGCCCTTTCCTTTGACACCCATAAAAAGGTTTTTTAGTAACACCAATATCCCTTGAAATAAGCTGATTAGGTGACATCATATATTTAAACTAGAGATGTATTTTGGGCTATGTTCACCTTTTTGTCTATTCCTTTTTACAGTATTTGGAATTTGGTCAGCATTTGTGGTCTTTGTTATTTTAGCCACCATCTGCTTTTAGTCCCCATTACCTTTGTCACCCATAGAGTTTATTTAGTAAAATGAACCACCCTTAAAATCTACTGATGAAGTGGCATACTGTAATTAAAGCTAGCAACATGTTTTAGTCTTTGTTACCCTTATTTCCTTTTTTTTTACAAATACATAGAATTTGGTCAGCATTTCGTGTATTTGTTACTTTAGCCACTATGTGCTTGGAGCCTCCATTATACATCACTAGACTCTATTTTTTATCTAAATAAATGTGTTTTTACATAATGGGTATACAATCTAGGGATGTACATGTACCTTTCCTAAATATTTGGCTGAATATTTGGTATTCAGCAGCAAGACATTTGGGACAAGATATTCATTATTTGGATTGGATGACTAATGAAATAAAGAAAAAAGAAACAGCTCCCACTTCCTTCTCCCAGCCAAAATCCCCAAACTACAAGTCCCGTACCCATACTCTGACAGAATCCCAATCACAACCTCCTCTCCCCAGCACCCACAATTATTATAATTTTTATAATTAAAAAGAATCCCACAATCAGCAAATGGCACAATCTGCCCTCCTCCATGGCTAGAGGCCCTCTCATGAATGAAAGCACTCATGCATGCACATGCTTGTTCAGTAATAGTAAAACCAAATGATCACATGGGGGAACTGTCATGGAATCACGTGTCTTCATTTCAAGTGACCAAAACTATGACTATTATACAGTATGGGATTTCAACAATAATTCAAACGCCCACTTCCAAAATATCCACAGTATTGCTATAAAGCAAGATATGCATTTTACTGATCACAGTGGAAGTCAACATAAGTCAAAGTGTACTTTCTAATCAACTTCTTTGGCTCCTTCAGAATATGAATTTTCAATTGAACGAGCATATTTTGAGTACAGGCATGGAAAAGACACACATATGCGGAAAGTGCAGTTATGAAGTCCCCAGTAGGCCATGCAGTAATATCACATGAGGTAGTAATTGCAAATACAGAAGACATCTTTATGAATTGCAAGAATGATTTTAGCTGGGAGCCTGCCACTGAGGGGGTGTAACATCTTCATTTATATATTCTTTTGGATTGGTTAAAATGACATCAAATGAAAAGTTTTACCAGTAATTAAAACAGCATAAGAGACCCACAAAATTCAAGCTGTTAAGTCAGCTTGGGCTGCTTTGGTTCAACCAGAAGCTACTTATGTTCCTGCACACCCTGTCAAAATGGAGCTCTACCATGTGAGAACATTAGGTACGTTGAACCATGGAAGGCAAAGACACCCACAAATTCCCCTATTTCTGTGCTCACTTCAACAGTGTCCACTATTTGCATACTGCACACTAAGGAGTGTCTTGTGTTAACACCTGGTGCCACCAAACCCAGTGGTCACTCCAATGACATTCTTTACACTCTCTTTACAAATCCCATGGTTGTTCACTTGCTGATTGATCAGTATGACACTGGCTTGCTGAATGATCAAGTACCTGGTACTTCAGTGGAACTGATAGCCTCCCAAAGTCATAACATCAAGGACTTCTGTGTTTTTTTTCCTTTTTTGAACTTTATTTATGCTCCTCTTTGTCCCTATTGAACTCTCTCTCCCCCGCATCCTCCCAGGACCTCCATCTGTACCACCCATTGTGACCTGAACCTTCTCTGCTTACCCCAGGCCCGGCACATTCCCGGGTCTGATCCCTCCCACGAAGGGCCACCCCCACCAAGGGTGCTCTTTCTACAATATTGAGCTCCGGGCTGGAGAGGGTGGGGTATAGTGGAGAGGCAAGCCCAACTCTTGGAGTGTGGACAGTGGTTGGGAGGCACCTTCGTCTATTGGTCGGAGGAGGGTTTTTTACGTGGGTTCCTCCCCCTGGCATGGTGTGCAATGAATGTCTGCATGGGTCTGCCAGCTGACAACCTGCCATTGCCAGTGCCCCGTTACATGCCCCCACTACAGAGCATGTCCCCCAGCCTCTGCTAGGTGATACTACCGAGTGCAGGTCCCCCTGGATCCCACCCCAGGAGAATAGAGCAGTCCTCAGGATGCTCAATCTTCTCCTCGCCTGTAGACCCCTGGCGGCCCTGGGTCACTCCTGAACCCGGGTCGCCAGCATGGCATGGGGTGTGGCATCCAGCATCTCAACCCTCAGCCCCTGCGGGCTGGCTCTAAGGACTTATGTGTTGCTGTGTCATCTAAGATCAGCATACATACTGATGTGCTGCCAGCAAAAACCAGGATCTTAGCATCAAGCCACAAACAAATTAACAAAGTTTATGCCGTTTAGTATTCAAAGACATTTTGTATCAGTTGTATCATGGACACAGATGCAGTAAAACAGCTGCACTTATTCAAGTTTCTTCATCACTGTGAGGATATAATATTTACGAGGCCACAGCACCAAGATCATGAGAGAGTAGAATGGAAGAAGAATATTCTATGGTCCTATAAAGTTTGTGGGACATAGCACCTTTAAAATCAAGTTGGAAGAATTGAAGGAACTCCTGGAAAAGTATCAGAGTCTAAAACAACAGTGGGATTAGCTCAGCATCTGCTTTCTCAGAGCTTATCACAAGGGATATGTATTGGAATTAATATACACTAGAAGTGTACGAATGCCTTTTTCCTAATATTCGGCTGAATATTCAGTATTTGGCAGCCGAATATTCAGATATTTGGGTATTCGAGAGGCCTTACAAAAAAATAGCCCCACCCTCCTCCCCAGCCCAAAACTCAGTAAAATGTAGCCCCCATCCCCCTATACTCTTAGCAGCTCAATCCACCTTCCCACCCCCAGTACCCACAATTCTGTTAACTATAATTTATTATTTAAATTAAAATCTCCCAGTTGGCAAGCAGCACAACCTGCTGACCTCCATGGCTGGCCTCCATCTTTTAAATTAATATTGCTCCTGGTTCCACTTTAGATATTCAGTATGTTCTTCCACACCCTGGAAGCAATCTAATCCCGCCCTCCTTCCCCTAGCAACACCCAGTTCTCATTATGAGAAGGTGACCAGCACAATCAGCCCTTCTCTATGGCTGGCCACTTTATCATGAATGATTGCACTCTCGCACTTGAATAGTAAGCCAGCTGATCATGTGGAGGAAACCAGGGTGAGGGGGTGGATAGGGGCATAAAGTAGGAATAGGTACTATATTAATTTAGAAGACGGTGACCAGCTGTGGAAGCAGGTGGGTTGTGCTGGTCGCCTGTTAGGGATTTATTTTAAATAAATTATATCTAACACATTTTTGGGTGCTGGGGGGAAGAGGGTGGGATTGGGCTGCTAATAGAGGGTGGGGAATGGGGGTTGCATTTTACTGAAGTTGGAGCTTGGGAAGAGGAAGCTGTTTCTTTTTCTTTTTTTGTTTTGTTACATGTTACCTGAATATCAAATACCTGAATAGTCGCCTATTCAGGAAGGGCTCCCAAATATTCAGAAGCCCTACTATTCATGGTATTCTGAAAATAATATTCGACTCCTGCACACCCCTAATATACATGTTGGCTAATATTCAAAGCAGACAAGGAACATATATTTACTAGAAATGTGTCTATGATTCATTTCCCCTAGAGTGTTCTTGATAAAATGAGTGCCCTTTAACCTGACATAGCACAGAATGGTGCCCCTGTTGCATTCACCTTTAATTTCACAGAGGACTAGTAAGTGTAGTACCAGATGTTGTTTACAGTTAAGGATTCAAAACACCAAATCAGTCAAACAGTTTTAACTTATTTTGCCTTCATGCACAGAAATGTTTTAATTAACTAGATTTGTCTTCATGATCAGAATATTTTGCTCACTATTCCACCTTTGCACATTATAAGATTGTGTAGCATTGCACAGAATATCACTGCAAAGCTGGTATTAATACAACTCTGGTATTAATACAACTGTTAATACTATTCTTGTAAATAGGTATACTTTTCTAGTGCTTTTTGTGGCATTTTATGTAATATTTGATAAATAGTAAACTTTTAACCTTACAATATCTCCCCTGGTCTTCCTCTTTTCACATGCATACCTAAAAAATGTATCATCCCCTTTCATTACCACCTAGGCTATTTTCTCTTCATTTTTTGTCTTTGCACTCCTTACTGCTTTCTTTGCTTCCCTCTCTTTCCCCTGATAACCTCCCTATCCTCTTCCTCTGCACCTCTTTATATCTTTTGAATGCTACTCTTTTAGCCACCTCTTCTGAGAACCATAGTGGTCTCTGTTTGCTCTTGCTTTTGCTCACTTGTTTGTCACATGTGTTTTTTCCCTTCACTATGGCCCCTTTTAGCTTCTCCCACTGTTCCTATACCCCATCCAGGACATACCCCCTGCCAGGTCATACCTGAGGTATTCGCCCATCTTGATAAAATCTGCCTGTTGATGTTCAGGACCCTCGCCATTGTGTGGTTTGATTCCATAGCTGTCAGATTAACCCACACCATATAGTGATCACTGGTCCTCAAGTGGCATCCCACCTTGACATCTGCAACACTGTTCCTGTTAGTGAGTACTGTGTCTAGTATTGCCCCATCATGAGTGAGTTCACAGACTAGATGCCTGAGGAATGCCCCATGCAGGGAGTCTAGGATGTCCCTGCTTGTAGCTGAAGCTGCAGGTGGAAGAGTGCAATCTACGTCTGGTAAATTGAAGTCCCCCACCAGCAGCACCTCCCCCCCTTTCTGCTATTTTTCCAGTGGCTTCCACCAGTACCTTATCTAACTCCTTCACCTTTGCTGGATGACTGTAAATCATGCCAGTGCAAATAGTGACTCAATTCCCTGTCTCCAGGGAGACCTACAGTATCTCTGCCCCCCCCATATTCCCTGTTTATCCATTGTTCTTATATTTTCCCTCACATAGAGCACCACATCCCCTCCTGGCCTTCCCTCCATATCCTTCCTGAACAGAATATAGGGCTTGGAGACATAATGCCACAAGATAGTCTGCTGCAGCAATATACTGCACTGTCAATACAGCATGATATATTGCCAGTGGCAAATCTCTGTGTTTTGCAGGGAGCTACAACCCCCGCACCTCCCCATGGGGGGCTATGCCCCCGGAAACTCACCAACTAAAATAACCAACTCCAGGGGAGAGGGGTGGACACTTAAATCACACAACGTGCAAATAAAAAAAAATTCCATGTGTCTGGGACCGGTTCAATACCCGATCCACAGACACACTGCCTCCATTGCTGCCTGTGGCTCATCTTGTCGAGCCACGGCAGCTGCTTGATGGACCCTCCTCCCAGCAAAGAACTTATCCTCTGCTAGGGAACAGTGACAGGGTGCACAACCGCGTATAGACCATTTAGCGATTTTGCACCCTGTCGCTATTCCCACCTGAGCTGTCTGTGTTGCGTGGTTTTAGTATATGCCATCTTACATACAGTGTACTGACACGGTAGGGACTATAGCCAGGTATGGCCATGTCCCATTCAAGTTTTTCAGTGCACCATGACTCAGTAATGACCACAATATCCAGGTCAGCCTCTGCCACAGTGGACAGGAGTCTTATTTCCTAGACTTCTAGCATTTGCACATGTGGTCTTCCAGCTTTTGTTTCTACTGTGCTTGTTACCCTCCTTTTTTCCTTTTTGCCCTCCCTATTTCTACTCGGTATTATTACAGCAGAAGGGGTCACTATGCCCATCATGACTACCATCCCCACACAGTGTGGGACATATTAACCAGTTTTTCCCTTGAGAAATTATCTAATTCAAATTTGAAATTACTGAAGTTGGTAATATCAACTATTGCCTGAGGGAGGGCATTCCATAATGTACAGGCCTTAATGATGAAAATATTTTTTCTTTTATTTGTTGAGGCCCTGGCTATGAAAAGTTGTCTGTTATGGCATCGTAGGTTGTCAGGCTTTATTGCTGTGATTATATTACATTCATTAGCTAGACCAGGATCCCTTAAAATATTAAATAACATCAAAATGTCCCCTCTATCTCTTCTTAGTTGCAGGTCATAGAGATTTAGGGAATGTACTCTATCTGGGTATGGAAACACTTTAACTGTAGGAATCAAGTTTGTATTTTTTCTTTGGATACTCTCTAGAAAGTGTTTGTCTTAAGCCAGATGTGGGGCCCAGAATGAGACAGCATAATCCAAGTGGGGCCTTATGTAGGATTTGCAAAGTGGTACTATGCAGTTTTCATTTTGTTAACACTTTATTTTAAGTGTCCTGAACTACACTGTAACTACTGCATAACTATGCTGTAACTGAACTGTAACTACTGTGTAGCTACATGTAACTACTATGTAGTTGTTAACTAGTTTCACATTTGTGGGTTGTGTAGTTACACACAATTTGCATGAAGTAACTACACTGTAACTGCAATGTAACTACTGTGTAGCTACTGTATATGTAATTATTATGCGGTTGTTTACTAGTGACACATGTGTGTGTTGTGTAGTTACACAACTTGCATACATGTGCAACTACTACTGTCTCCCTTTCATCACAAATCAATTCATTCTGATAAATGTAACTATACCTGCAATAGCTGTTGCAAAGTGTAACAGAAAATCTATTGTGTAACTACTATGTTGGGGTGGGTAGGGGGGGGACGACAGATGTAGGGATTACAGAGAGCAGGGTACTAGATGGGTTGATGGCATTAAGGGTGGACAAAGCACCTGGACTGGATGGCATTCACTCTAGGTTACTAAGGAAGTTGGCAGAGGTCCTGGAGGGGCCACTGGCTGACTTATTCAATACCTCCCTGGACACGGGATGTGTACCACAGGACAGGAGAATATCCCATCTGGTGCCCATCCACAAAAGTGGCCCAAAGGATGAACCAGGAAACTATAGGCCAGTGAGCCTCACATCGATCGTGGGAAAGCTCATGGAGACCATACTAAAAGAGAGGGCAGTGAGCTTCTTAGGGGAAAATGATCTCCACAATGGTCAACAGCATGGGTTTATAGTGGGCAGATCCTGCTAGACAAACCTTGTAAAGTACAACAACTGGGTGACACAGGCACTAGACAAGGGCCATGCAGTGGATGTCCTGTATTTGGACTTCAGCAAGGCCTTTGATTCAGTGCCACAAGGGAGGTTGTGGGGGGAACTGAAATATGTGGGACCGGGACCAAAAATAGTGAAATGGACAACAAACTGGCTTAAGGGAAGGCCACAAAGGGTGGTGGTGGTGGGGGGGAATCCCTTGTCACTGATAGCAGTGACGAGCGGGGCGCCACAGGGATTGGTACTGGGACCAGTGTTGTTTGGGATTTTTATTGCAGATATCTCACACAGATCTGGAACAAGATCAGCCTGTTCACAGATGATACAAAGAAGGAAGCAGTGGTTGATGACACAGAGGGGAGGAAGGGGTTGTAGGATGACCTGACTAAGCAGCAGGAGTGGGCAGAAACATGGCAGTTGAGGCTCAATGCCAAGAAGTGCAAGGTTATGCACTTCAGAGCCAGGAACCAGGGGACAGATTATCACTTGAATGGGGTACAGCTGGGGAGCACCACAGAGGAGACGGACCTAGGAGAGATCATTACGGGGAGCATGAACAACTCTGCTCAGTAAAGGAAGGTGGCAGCAAAAGCCAACAAAATGCTGGGGTGTATTGCAAGAGGGATCTCCTCCAGAAGGAGGGAGCTTATCCTTCTCCTATAGAGGTCACTGGTCAGGCCCCACCTGGAGTACTTTGTGCAGTACTGGTGCCCATTCTTGAGGAGGGACATCAGATTGTTGGAAAGGGTGCAGCGAAGAGCCACAGAGATGATCCAGGGATTGGAGAGCAAGCCCTATGAGGTCAGGCTGGGAGAGTTGAATATGTATTCACCTGAGGAAAGGAGGGATGGAGGGATATGATTGAGACCTTTAAGTATCTGAAGGGGATGAACAAGACCAACACAGAATGGATTTTTCAGATGAGAAGAGGCAGGGACATGAGAGGACATGGACTGAGATTGGAAGGGGGGAAGATTCAAGAGTGAGATGAGGAGGAGACATTTTCTCACAGAAAGAGTGATGGACAAATGGAACACCTTACCAGACAAGATAGTATACTGAAAGATGGTGGGCAGTTTCAAGGGGGGATTGGGACAGGGTAAGGGTAAAGGATACTGGGAAGGGGTCGGGAGGGGCAGCTGCATGATGAGGGGCTAGCTGCACACTCGAGCAGATTCAATAGACCATGAGGCTTATTTCTGTTGGCAATTTCTTATGTTCATATGTTACTACAGTAGTAGCCACAGACATGGTCAGATATTTCCAGATATTTTGCAACATTTCTAAAGAGTCTCTCTCTCTGCTGCCCCTACTGTGTAAATGCAAAAAGCAGGAGATTTCTCTCGAAGTATCACAGAAATGTCAGGAAATTATTGACCATGTCTTTGGCGGTGACTGCACTTTTGGCATTATTAGATTTGTTCTTCCAAGTGTAACTACATATCAATGCAGATTGTTTGCACTGTTTCAACTGTCTATGTCTATCTGACATTTAGTTAAAAGGTAATCGCACAAAAATATGTTAAAGTGCAATAAGAATGATAACTGAAATATGAATACAATGCAACTACAGTCTGCTACAGTTAAATGCAGTGACTGGCAACTCTTTAGATGATGTTCCTTGTCTGTATTCCAGTTTTTCAAGAACTTACAAGTTAGTAAACACGCGCTCTAATATTGTGAATTGATATGTAACTGTACACAAAAATATTTCATTTGCATCATTACTAATTGGCACTATGACAATATTGTGGTGAAGACATAATGGTATGGTTTTCACAGGTAATACTGAGGTAACATGCATTTGCAGTTGCACACACCTACATTTATCAAATGTCAGTACTGTAGCTGTGATGTAAGTTCTCATTCAGAAATCAGTCCCTCATGAACTTACTGCTTACTAAACATGCAATCAGATATTGGACCCTATTCACATAGGTGGCAGGGAATGTGTCAGATGTGCATTTCCCAGTCTGGTGATTAATAGCAGCCATCCAATCAAATGGAGAGACGAGGAGCAAACTGGATTCTGCACTGCATGGGGAGTGGGGAATTGTGGGTTATGGGTGGTCTTCCCATTACTGCTGTTTTCCAGTAAGGGGACCCATTGGTCTGCCTATATTTACCACCTTGCCCCCGGCCTTCATGGTATAGTCACAGGTCTTGGGTAGATTGATGTGAAGGATGGTGCTATGGCAGCCACACCATTCAGCCAGTGGGAAGGGCATTTAAAGGCTAAGGAAGGGTCCCTGCTTGTGTATCCAAACTCTTGCTGATATTAAATTCCATTTTGTTGGAAGAAGCCCAATTTTCTATGTGACATAGGTCTCTAGGGAGTATATAGCTTCTGCCAGAGAACAGACAGAACACCAGGAGGAAGGAGCTACCGGTATAACTAAAACTTCTCTACTGGGACTAAGAACTAGAACTCTTGTACTGGGACCTTCAATTTAGGGTAAAAAAAAAGTCTTAGGCCCAGATATTCAAAAGGGTTGCACCATGCGCAATAGGGTTGCACCTGCGCAAGTCCGAACTTGCTCCAATCTGCGACATTCAGCAGGAGGCAATTGCACCACTGAAAACAGGCTGAGCAACAGCCCAATGCAAATGAATGCATGCTGAACTGGAGGGGGAGGAGTCATGCATAAACTGCACAGCCGATATTCAGCGGGCTGTGCAGAGTTAACTCTGGGCGCACCCTAACCAGCGCCTGCACCACTTTGAGCAAAAAAAGGCTCAAGTCAGGGCCACCCACAGGTGAGCTGCTGCATTGCAGGGTGCAACACAGCAGCTGCCACCTGTGGCTGGCTAACCTCCCTGTGCCCCCTGCAGCCCGATCACTGGCAGACAACTGTAAATCCCCACCACACCCCCCACTGGCCCGATCGCGGGCATAGTTTAATCCCCACTCCACCAGCCTGATCGCGGCAGCATTGTGGCTCCCCGAATGTATCCCTGGTGGTCCAGTGGACCAAAAGCCCGATCACGGGCAGTAGTTGTTTAATAAACCCCCTCCTGAATTCATCCCTGGTGGTCCAGTACCACGTCCTGATTGTGGGATGTAAAGTTGAACAAACCCCGAACATAGCCCTGGTGGCTAGTGTCCCCCCACCCACCCACAAGCCCCACCACCACCTCCCCGGCAGCTGGCGGGTGACAGCATCCACCTGCCTGCCCCTGCTGCCCACCAACTGACTGCTCAGTAGGGCTGCACGCCCATTGGTGCAGAGCAAGAGCCATTGGGCATGCAGCCCATACAGTACAGGACAGTCCAGTTTTATGAATGAATGAATGTATTCATTCACTAATCTGGACTGTCATGGGAGTGAGAGCATGCACACCATTGGCTCTTGCTCTGTACCAATGGGGTGTGCAGCCCTACTGGGCAGTCAGTCGGCGGGCGGCAGGGCAGCAGGTGGTGGATGCTGCCACCCGCCGCCGCCGGGGAGCGGAGGGTGGGGCTTCCTGGGTGGTGGGTGGGGACACAGCCACCAGGGCTATGTCTGGGGGTTTGTTCAACATTTACATCCCGAAATCAGGATGTGCCACTGACCACCAGGGATGACTTAGGAGGAGGGGGTTATTAAACAACTACTGCCCATGATCGGGCTTTTCGATCCACTGACCACCAGGGATGAATTCAGGAGGGGGAATATTAAACAACCACCGCCCACGATCGGGCTTTTCGTCCACTGACCACCAGGGATGAATTTGGAGGGGTTTATTAAACAACTACCGCCCGCGATCGGGCTTTCAGTCCACTGGACCACCAGGGATATGTTGGGGGGCTGCCACTGCTGCCCGCCGACATTGGTGGTGGGGTTAAACCATGCCTGCAATTGGGCCAGTGGGGGTGGTGGGGAATTCTACACTGTTTTGCCCACGATTGGGCTGCAGGGTGTTGGTCCCTGACGGCTGCTGCCTGGCAGGCGCCAGGCGCAAGTCCTCAGGGATCGGCACTTGCATGCTAATGGCATGCAAATGGAGGCCTGTAATCGGATACAAATGTCCCTCCTGTGCCTTGCATGAATTGGCCCCCATTTGCATGTCACCTTTGAATATGGGATTTTGCACGTGGTGCAATGGTACTTGCACCACCGCAAGTTGAATGCTCCACTCTGACAACTTGCAGTGGCACAAGTTCCACTGTGCCATGCACAGTGGCTGTGGATAGGGGGTGATATTCAAAGGAGTTGCTCAAGGGTGCAACTCCTTTGAATATCACTCTTGACACACCTCTGCACAACTATTTTGTGCAGCGCAAGGGCTTGCACCACAGAATAGCGCAGTTTGAATATCCAGCTCTTAGTGTGTTTGTCAGAGGTAATTGAAGTAAGTTGTTATCGGTTATTTGTGTTATCTGTGTACTTATCCAGGTGCTTATCACAGGTGTCAGAAGGGAATTGTTATCTGTGAAATTAACTAAGTGTAGAAAGATTTGCAAAGTAGGGGGATTTGCTTAGCTAAAATGAGCCAGGTTAAAACCAGATTTAAGCACTGCCCTAGATAGCTTCTGCCAGAGAACAGACAGAACACCAGGAGGAAGGAGCTACTGGTAGAACTAAAACTTCTCTACTGAGACTAAGAACTAGAACTCTTGTACTGGGACCTTCAATTTAGGGTAAAAAAAAAGAGTTAGTGTGTTTGTCAGAGGTAGTTGAAGTAAGTTGTTATCTGTTATCTGTGTCATCTGTGTACTTATCCAGGTGCTTGTCACAGGTGTCGGAAGGGAATTGTTATCTGTGAAATTAACTAAGTGTAGAAAGATTTGCAAAGTAGGGGGAGTTGCTTAGCTAGAAGGAACCAGGTTAAAACCAGATTTAAGCACTGCCCTTGATAGCTTCTGCCAGAGAACAGACAGAACACCAGGAGGAAGGAGCTACTTGTAGAACTAAAACTTCTCTACTGGGACTATATTGCCCTCCTTCCCTCCTCTCCACCCCCCACCCTAAACCAGTTCTACTTTTATAGGCACAAGATTTAACTGACAACAGAAACTTCCTATTTGGGAGCAGGAAGTGAGTGATCACAGAGTCACCAAAGACTCACCATCCTAGAAAGGCAAGAGTAGCTCTCTGCCCCCCAGCTGCTGGAGGTCTGACTCTGAGCAAGTAAGGAGACTACTGAGAAATATAGGAACTTCTTGTCTCAGAACAGGAAGATCAGGAGCTAAAAGGGCACAGAGGCAGTAAGTAAGAAGGGGAAGAAAAAAAGAAAAGTAAATACACAGAGGAAAGAGTAAGTATTCCAAACAATAGTTAGGGGGCCAGAAAAAAAGACATGATGGGAGTGGTACAGTGCAGTGGCTTTGGAGCAGCAGTCTTCCAGGAGACGTTCTGGAGGATGCAGTGTTGTCCAATCTGCAGGCACCTCTCTGGGCTGAGGGAGGAGGTTGCTTACCTTCAGGCTGAGTTGGCCAGGATTTGTGGGACCTCCTCTCTCACCCAGGGACCACCAGGGTCACTGCCATTTCCTCAGAGGTTGCCAAGAAAGAGGAGAGGTTGAACCACAGTGGGCTCAGGGAGGGTGAGGGTGGTGAAACAGAGGTGCATCACTCCAGTTGTACCTCTCCACAATTTCTATGCCATTCTGGAAAAGTGTGGTTCCTCTATGGAGGCACCCACAGTGGAGACCAAGGAGGATGCTGGGTATCTCCACAAAGGAGACCCAAAGGAGGGTGGCAAGAGACCCCACAGGGGAAAAAAACAACTCCTGGTGGGGACTCCAATTTTAGAAATGTAGAACTGTGGGAGGAAGGCGAGAGAGAGGTAAGGTGCCTACCTGGTGCCATGGCTTGGAGGGACAGGGAGCAAATCCTCAGGATCATCAGAGCAGCTGCACAGGAGAGGGAGCTGGATGTCACTATCCACCTAGGGACAAATGACCTGGCTAAGAAAGGGATCAGAGCAGTGCAAGAAGCATTTATGGAGATGGGAAGGGTCCTTAGACAAATAGCACACATGGTAACCTTCTCGGAGGTGCTGCCTATCTATGGCACGGATGAGGCTAGGGTGCTCCACACCATGGAATTCAATCAGTGGTTGAAAAACTGATGCAGAACTCAGGTATTTGGCTTCTTTGGGGACTGGGGGTCCACCTGGATGGATGCAGGCCTATACTGACGTGATGGTTTGCATCTGTCAAGGAGGGGAACCAGGATCCTAGGTGATACTTTTAAATACTTCATTGGTAAGCATTTATACTAGCCAAGGGGAGAGGCACCGGAAAGTAGCAGGGAAGTCCTAGCCCCCCTCAAAAAATCAGGGTACTAAGTCAGATAGACACCAACATAGAGATGTCAATAGGGAGAAGTGCAGGGGTAAATGGAGAAAGTGACAAACACAATAAGGACAGGGATGGGGCAAAAAGGGTAAAGCCATCAAGAAATGGAGGGTAATGAGTACCAACGCCCATAGTCTGGGCAACAAGCTCCCTGAACTGGTGGCCTTGATGGAAGAGGGATGCCTGGATATTGTAGCAGTCACAGAAACATGGTACACAGAGAACCATGACTGGGATGTTAACATACCAGGGTAAACAACCTACATGAGAGACAGGGAGGGCAGAAGGGTGGGTAGCTCTCTATGTAAGGGAAGGGATAAAAGCAACTGAACAAAAGAGTAAACAGGGAGGAAAGGAGGCACTGTGGGTCATCTTAGAGACTGGAAATGGCACCACAATCCGCACAGGGTTTGCATACAAATCCCCATGTCAGGGGGGGAGGGAATGGACAAGGATATGATAGAAGGCATACTTAGGATGGCAGAGAAAGGGGAGATACTGTTGATGGGGAATGCCAGATGTTAACTGGAGCACCTTTGTTGCACCCACATCCAAAAGCAGGGCCATTCTTGATTCCCTTCAGGTGGCATGCCTCAGACAGCTAGTTTTGGAACCTACTCATGAGGGAGAAATCTTAGACCTCATACTCTCAAATGGGGACAGTGAGAGGATCTCAGATCTAGAAGTGGGTAGCCATTTGGGAACAAGTGACCACCAAACAGTGTGGTTCATGATAAACTCAGCTACAGAGTCAAGCCATACAAAAGTGAGGGTTCTGGACTTCAGGATGGCTGACTTTGGCAAGATGGGAGAGTGCCTCAGAGAAGCACTAGCAAACAGGCTAGAAGGAGGTGTGGAGCAACAATGGAGAAATATCAAAACTGCCATCACAGAGGCAACAAGCCTTTGTGTGAAGCAAATAAACAAATCAAAATGAAAGAAAAAGCCACTATGGCAGTGAAGGTTAGGGAGAAAAAGATAGCATTTAGGAAGTATAAGGAAACACAGAAGGAGCAGGACAGAGAACTGTCCCAGTTAAGGCAGAAGGAAGCAGGGAGGGTAGTCAGAATAGCAAAGGCACAAACTGAGGAAAATAAAACCAACTCAGTTAAGAAGGGGGATAAAACCTTTTATAGGTATATCAGGGAGTGTAGAAAGATAAAGGGAGGGATAGTGAGGCTGAATAGAATGGATGGTGGGTGGGCAGAGAGTGACAATGAAAAAACAGGGATTCTGAATGAAAACTTCTGTTCAGTATTCACAAAAGAGGAAGTGGGGAAGGTGCCTAATCCAATTAACAGAAGCACTCTGGGGGGGGGTCAATTCCAGTCCTTTCACAAAAGAAAGGGTTCTGAAAGAACTCCTAAAACTGAAGGTGGACAAAGCAATGGGGCCAGATGGAATTCACCCCAGAATTCTAAAAGAATTAAGCAGAGAACTAGTGACACCATTGACTACCCTTTATAACAAATCATGGGAGGATGGTGTGGTACCTGAGGACTGGAAGAAGGCTGATGTGATTCCCCTTCACAAAAGTGGGAGCAAGACAGAGGCAGGAAAATACGGACCTGTCAGTTTGACCTCTGTGGTAGGGAAAGTGATGGAATCACTTCTGAAGGAAAGAATTGTTGAGTACCTAGATGCCAGTGGGGCACAGGACCCAAGGCACCATGGGTTCACAGTGGGAAGGTCATGTCAGATGAATCTAATTGATTTATTTGACTGGGTGACCAAAATAGTAGACCAAGGAGGGGCTGTGGACATGGCCTACCTAGACTTTAGCAAGGCATTTGACACAGTCCCACACAAAAGATTAGTAGTCAAATTAACCTGCCTTGGAGTGGGTCCCAGGGCGGTAGCCTGGGTTAAACATTTGCTGAACAACAGGACACAGAAGATAATTGTAAATGGAGTCTACTCTGAAGAAAGAGGGGTTACTAGTGGGGTACTGCAGGGTTCAGTACTTGGTCCAGTCCTTTTTAATGTCTTTATAAGTGACTTTGCAGAGGGACTGGAAGGGAAAGTATGCCTCTTTGCAGATGACACAAAGATCTGCAACAGGGTTGATACACAAGGAGGTATGGAAAGGATGAGAAGGGACTTGTGAGTTGGAGGAATGGTCAGAAGTGGCAGCTTGGATTCAATGCAAAGAGTATAAGTAATGCACCTGGGAAACAAAGGGACCTGGGGTAATCATATCAGATGACCTTAAGGTTGGCAAGCAATGTGAGAAGGCTGTAGGGAGGGCTGGGGATACTGGGATGTAAAGGGAGAGGCATCACCAGCAGAAAATAGGAAGTTGTTATCCCCTGTACAGACAGTTGGGTGAGACCCCATCTGGAGTACTGCATCCAGTTCTGAGACCCCATCTCCCAAGGACATAGACAGGATGGAGGCAGTTCAGAGGAGGGCAACTAAAATGGTGCAGGGTCTGCAAGAGAAGCCATACGAGGAGAGGCTAAAGGAGCTTAATATATATACCCTTGAGGAAAGGAGGGAGAGGAGGGACATGACAGAAACGTTTAAGTACCTGAGTGAAATCAACAAAGTCCAAGAGGGTAGCATCTTTTAGAAAAAGAGATGAGCAAGAACAAGTGGACACAATTTGAAGATAGAGGGGGGACGGCTCAAGGGCAATGTGAGGAAGTATTTATTCACAGAGAGGGTGGTGGATGCATGGAACAGCCTTTCTGAGGAGGTTGTGGGGTCTTAAACTGTGGGAGAAATCAAGAATGCATGGGACAGACATAAGGCAATTTTTGTGGGGGGTAGGAAGAAATAAGCTGTTGATTAAATAGGATCTGCAGCTTATCCTCTAGGTAGGGAAATGGGCAGACTAGGTGGGCCAAGCAGTCCTTATCTGCCTTTAATGTCTATGTTTCTGTTTCTATATCAGTTTTTATGTTGGCATGCTTGCGCAACCAACATCTTGCGGCAGTGGAGATTGGGAAGCACGGTCGCTGTTGGGCAAATGCAGGGCACGCACCAGTAGGTGCATCCCGGATTCCCCAATCAGCCAGCAGCAGGGGCCAACACCCTGCCTGGCTAATGAGGTGAAGAGATCTATCAAAAGGTCCACTGCAATGAGAGCAATGCTCTCATGCAGCGTGACCACAGCACGCCTCTCCCTACGTGCAGGCAACATGGCGGCAGTGACTGCCGCTGTTGCCTTCAACCTTCCTTTATTGTATGCCGATGGGGTGTCAAATCAACTTCAGCATCATGCACCCCCAACAGTTTTTCTTGCTGTTGGGGTACCAACACAATGCCATGTATCCTCCCTTGACTTTGCCACTGGGGAGCTCACTCCCCTTCGGCATAATGTGGTCCCCCTTCTGTTTTGATAGCCGAGGGGGTGCCCAATCCCCCCTGGCTCCTGCAGCTCCCCCATCCTTTCCTTGTTTGCCATTGGGGGTGCCCTATCCCCAGTTGGCTAAAGCACCCACTCACACACACAGGTGGCATGCTGAGAGTCCACCCCAGCGTGCCAAAGCACCTATTAAAAATGAAAATGGTCCCCCGATGTCTTTTATTTTTTTCCCCTGTAAAGAAGGAAATGGTCCCTCGGAGCTCTTCCAGGACCCCCTCCCACAACCCGCACCCACCCACGGTGCACCCTGCCTCCCCACACCCCCCTCACCCCATACTTACCTCCTGAGTCTGGTGCAATGACCTTCAGTGGACTAGGAACACATCTGCACTTTTCAAAGCCGACTGCAAGCTGAGGAAATGCCGGTAAGCTGTATAACAGAATGAATAGGGTTTTTTCAACTTTGCTGCATATCTCGGGCATTTTTTGGAATTTTGGCACCAAATTTTCAACATGGGGTTTTTGGGACCCCTCCTCATGAATTCTATCACTGTCATGGGTGTTAATCAGCCTCAAAAGGTGATTTCACAGTCACTGCGTGGAATTACTTTTTGGGACCGATTAATAAAATGACAGTGCCAGTGTTCATTAGGTGGCCTCTCAAAAAGCATATGTTGCAAATTTGGTGGAAAGAATCAAAAAAAATGACTGTTTATAACACATGCGTTGGCAGATTGCACACACTCTCTTACCGCCATTGCATTAGTAATTTCACTCTGGTTTTACCATTGTCATTTTCCCACCTCTTGATCAACAGTGTAGCTGTCATTTCACTTATCCTGCCCAAAATGTGTTTTGCACTTCCGCGCCAGAATAACCGCAGTCCTGTCTTGAAATCACTTTAAGGACTGTTTGAGAAATAACAGTGACACTGTATGTGGCTGAAGATATAAAATGCCTATGTTTAAAATTTGGTGCCGAATACCAATAAAATGACTGTGTTCCAAGCGTGCATTGCACATTTCCCAAGCACCCTTGTAACTTGCAAATTTGCTATATTTATATGCCACTTTTTCAACACTTGCATTTTTTTACACCTCCTTATGAACTGTACAGCTGTCATTTTTCACATCCTGCCCAAAATGTTTTCCCACACTGCATTACCAAAGCCAATGCCAGCGTGACAACATTCGGCATTGATAAATGCTTGTTTTGACTGTATCAACTTCAGAGGTGATTTTAGTGTAGTCTGTGAATTTACTTATATTGCATTGCACCTTGTCATGCAGGTCACTTATAAATATTCCAAAAAGCATAGTGCCCAGTACAGACCCCTATGGAACCCCACTAGTGACACTTATCTCCCCAGATAGGGTTCCAGAAACCTTAACTTATTACCTATCTCGAAGCCATTCCTCAACACATCTTGTAATGTAGTAATCAAATCCCATTTTGAGCATTTTTTCAGGCCCATAAGTCTTACATCCTGCATTGGAAAATTAATGGAAAGGCTTCTGGAACATGAAATCATTGCACACCTGAAGAATAGGGGTTTCATTGATGTATCTCAGCACGGGTTTACACAGGGTAGGTCTTGCCAAAGTAAGCTAATCAACTTTTTTGAATCGGTAAGCAAAGCCCTAGATACGAGACTTCCAAGTGGATGTGATCTCCCTGGGCTATGAAAAGATGTTCAACTTAGTTTCCCTCAAAACGCTAATAGATCAGCTAATCAAACTTGAGCTTCTTTCTAACATCATTAAGTGGATTGAATCATGGCTCAATAACTGATAACAGAGGGTCATTATCAGAGGTCAAAATTCAACATGGGGCAAAGAGACCAGTGGCGTCCCCCAAGGCTCTGTACTAGGACCCATACTATTTAATGTTTTGGTTGCCAGCATGCAAACCTTCAATGGGGTCTGGATTAATGAGTATGCCGACAACAGCAAACTAGGATGTGTAGTCAATGACTGTCAGTCCATCCAATCTTTACAACATAATTTGTACAGTCTTGCCTGCTGGGCATCAGAGAAGAAAATGGTATTCAACGTTGACAAATGTAAGGTAATTCATTTAGGTAAAAATAACATCTTGGCTGGCTATACACTAAATGGTATCCAGCTACATGTTGTAAATTCAGAAAGAGACTTAGGAGTCACCATTACAAACAATCTAAAATGTAGCACCCATATTAATAAAACAATTAAAAAGTGCCATGGCATAATTGGTTGCATTCTTAAACACGTTGAGAGCCAGGAACCTGAGGTTATTATCCTATTATACACTAGTTTAGTCAGATCACACATTGACTATTGTGCTACCTTCTTTGCACCCACCTCACTGGGTGGTAAAGCCATCACTGAGGAAAGTTCAGAGGAAAATCACTAGGAACATAAATAATCTGACCAACACTGAGTACGAAGATAGAATAAAATTCTTGAGACTATACCCCCTTGAATACAGGGCACTCAGGAGAGATTCATGCTTGGCTTATAGGGCCTTCCGAGACCCTGCCTTGTTCAAAACCATCTGCCTTGAGAAGCATGTACAGTTTCAACTAACAATACAAGATTGCACAAATTTAAACTTTCTGCTAGCCTTAACAAAACAGTTAAAAGAAGCAACTTTATCTTGCAAAGATTACCTCCTATATGGAATTCTCTTCTCTTGTCTGTCATATTAAGTGACAATATCGAACAATTTAAATACAGACTTGACCAGTATATGGGTGAAAAAAAATCCTTTTCCACCATTTGGATTAAATGATGATGAGTTCATTATGGGCTTGCCCTCAAACTTGCATACACCTATGAAACTATGAATCTATCTGTATAAGTGGAACTAAATCAAATGCCTTCCTGAAATCCAGGAAGACCACATCCATGGGTATCCCTGTGTCTACGTTACAACTCACTTTTTCATAAAATTATATTAAATTAGTTGTGCATGACTGTCCTGACTGAAAACTATGCTGTGTTGCATAAAGTCCTTTACTGAATATTTCTAGGTCTAGTCTGCTTTCTAATATCCTCTCCATAGTTTTGCACACTATGATAACATGTTAAAGGGTCTAAAGGTTTTCTGCCATGGATTTACTGCCCTTGTCATGTATTGGTACCACATTAGCTGTTTTCCAGTCTCTTGGCACCACACCAACATGTAATGATTTATTAAATAGTACTGCTAGAGGCAAAGTGAATTGGTCAGCAGTTTCTTTAATAAAACAGTTTCACATTTTTGCTCTGTAGGTATTAGGATACATGAGCCCTTTTACTTAGGATTTCATGACAAGTTGAATTCCTTTGGGGAACAATTGCAGTGGCTGATGTGAATAAAGGTTCATTAGGAGAGAGTGTGTGTGTGTGTGTGTGTGTGTGTGTGTGTGTGTGTGTGTGTGTGTGAGAGAGAGAGAGAGAGCATCTCCTTAAAGCTAGGTATCCCCCACATTATGGTGATGTGGGGTGGGGTAGGGTGTATTGTTTGTGTAAAGAGGAGGAGAGAAATTGCATTTTTATCTCTTTTTCAGATTCCTTAGATACTTCTGGTACATCAAGTTGTTACATTCTCAGTGTATATTGACATCAATACATATCAGGCTACGTGGTCTTAATTCCTTGGTGGTCCTCAACTAGAGTTTTTTGTTTGACACTAATACTGTAAATTTATATTTAAATTATCATTTTAAAGTCCTGTCACTACACTAGAGGTTTTTGAAAATTTATTGGGCATGATATCTAGCTGGAGAGTACAGCTGGGTGACAGGTCCAGCTAGGTTTTACACATCATACAGTGTGCACTGATGTTTTTAAGACAACTTTACTAGTAATTTCTTGTCTATAATGCATGCATTGAAACTTCTTGGAGTCCTAAGACAATCTTAGTTTGTCTTTAATCTGGGTGGGGTTGCTTTTCAGTAATCACATCCTTATACACACTATGACACTCATAGCTTGATTTAAGAGTCATCTGCTCCAGCAGTGTTATGTCAATTAAATTTATATGCAGTAGGATTCTTTTTATGTGTGTTCCACCAAGCACCTTTGACCTGGGGATCCTCCTGGCTGAAGGTAATATGGTACTGCTAAACTTCTCTTACATCATCTTCTGTATTTTTTAAATAACTATTTTAAACCAATGGGGATTTTTTTTCTGTTTTTTCTGCATGATCTAGCTGTTAAAAGTATTGTTTTTTCTAAACAACTGCCATTAGGCTTCTGAAGAAGGACTGGTTGGTCTGAAAGCTAGAACACTTTGTTCTTGTTGTTACATCTATGTTGGTCCATTAAAAGGTATCAAATCATTTGCTTCTGGATCTATTCTTGCAAGGACCAATACGGCAACTACTAAATCTAGATTTTAATAAAATGGGTGTTAAGATTATCTGGACCGTGGGATGAATTTGTTTTCATTAGTTTGATTGCCTTATTAATCTCTTCATGTGATATGCATAAAAGGTTGTAGTGCTAGTATTAATATTGAATTATTAGGGCTTTCAGAGGAGAATACTGATCCAAGATAGTTGTGAAATGCACCCGCTACCTGTTGTGATTCATTTAGTTCAACTCCAGTTACTATAAGGGGACCTAAATTATTGTCCTTGCTTTGTTTATTATTGATATAAGCATAAAAGGATTTCTGATTGTTTTTGTGACAGATAATTTAAATTTAAGTCTTCTTTGTTCTTTCCTAATTTGATTTTTGACCATTTTTTGTTCTACCCTGAATACCGCTTTATGGTGTTCATTCCCATTTCTTATGAATCTTTTAAAGGCTCTTCCTTTCTGTTTTATTAGTTTTCTAATATTTTGTGTTAATCAGGGTATCTTTCCTTTTTTATTATGTGTTTGTTTCCAGGGTACATGTCAAACTTCCAGTTCTCTAATAAAATATTTAAATAAAGCCCAGCATTCATGAACTGACAGATCTGACATAGCAGTTTTCCAGTCATATGACTGAAATGCTTCCCTAACATAACCCCCCTTTGAATAGTTATACCAGTGACATGCCGGACCAGAGTAATACCTGTACTATCGATGTTAAATGTTACACAGTTGTGATGACTGTTTACTACGAGTGCTGCAACTTCTATATTGGTAATCTCTGCCGGTCGGTTTGTTAGAGCCAAAACAGGAATGCTCCCACCTTTAGTGTGCTCTGATACTTGTTGTTGAAGACCAGCTACTAATGTTGTATCCAGGAAAAGGGATTCAGTGAAGAAACAGCAGTTAGATTTTCCCAGTCAATACCAGGCATATTAAAGTCGCCCACAAGTACTAGATCAGATGATTCTGTAATATTTGTGATCCACTGGCATAAATGTTGGTCATGTTCAACTGATGATAGTTTCCTGTATATATAACCCAAATAAATTTTTTTCCATCTTTTCCTGAGATTTGATCAGTTATACCTTCTCTATTGAAGTTCAATTTGTTAGAGTATTCTGATGATTTTATTGCATTTTTAACATATATACACAGACACTTCCACCAGTTCTGCCTACTCTGTTTTTGCAATACACAACATATCTTTGGATTTTATTGAACCAATCTGATGTTTCAACCCACCAAGTTTCACTAATTGCAGTGATATCAATGTTCTGATGGAATAGTAATGTTGTGAGCTCACTTACTGTAGTTATATTCAAACTTCAAGCATTGGTAT
This sequence comes from Neoceratodus forsteri, assembly GCA_016271365.2. Lineage (NCBI taxonomy): Eukaryota > Metazoa > Chordata > Ceratodontiformes > Ceratodontidae > Neoceratodus > Neoceratodus forsteri. The sequence continues at coordinate 566,428,862 of CM057458.1, forward strand.
TAAGTATCTTATGACTGTCCTTAGTTAGAACAGGCTTATTTGACTGTGGTCCTAGTTCCCCCTATGAAATCAGTTTAAACAAATATTAACCCTTACACTGCCAAGGGTTTGTTGTAAATTGCATATCCTTGCTGCTACAGGTTTTTTCACTGGGTTTGTACACCTATTGGTTACAACGTTATTACATAATTTTTCTTAATTCCCTGGTAAAATTTTTTGTCAGGGTAGTAAGAACCTAACACAATTATAATTTAAAGTGAAAATATAAGTTTTACAACTAAGCAATTTGGAGATATATATGTTTATTTAGTGAAATTTCAATTGTTTTTGCAAATTTGTATTCGAAAAAAATATTGAAGTTTGTAAAAACATTAAAATCGGTTGCATCATTGCTAAAAATTTTTGTCTAAACTGTAACTAATTTTCACTTTCAGGTTACAAATTCTTTATCTAAACACAAATTTCAGATTGGTTTTCTCACCTACGGATTATGAGAGTGAACAGAACCCACCACCTGCGGTAGGGACATGCTGGCCTATCGGGGGGTATCTATTGGATTATGGGGTATACATCACTAAATCCATTAAAACATAGTAAGAAGTAGCATGTTACAAATGAAGGGAAGTGAATGAGTAAATCAAGGCCCAGATTGTACCCATAACTACATCCCCTGGGTCACATAACCATAAACAAGATGGCTGACTGTTCAGTCATTTTCTGGGTCAAACTGTTTCTTTTACTTATTTATTGGGATAACTAGATTATAAAAGAAGTAAATGTCAATGGATTACACATTTTCTTATAGCAGCAGGGACTTGGATGAAATTTATGATCACTTATTTCACATTATAGACCCACCTTCAGATAACTGGGGTGTTATACCAAACCACCCATGGTATGCTCATGCTGGCCCATGGGGTGTCCACCTATTGCAGTTTGAGGTGCATACAAACAAATTCAAAAAGGAAAAGAAAGAAGTAGCCTGTTTTACATGACATGTAAGTAAATGAGTAAATCAAGGCTCAGACTGTACCCATATCAACATCCCCTGGGTCATATGACCAAAAAGAAGATAGTGGCTACCGTTCGAACATTTTCGGTATCAAACTACTTCTGTTACACGTATGTAGGGATAACTACATTATAAAAGTGGTAAATGTCAATGGATTACACTTTTTCTTACATCTGCAGGGGCTTGGATGAAATTTCTGATCACTAATTTTACATTATACACCCAACAGCAGATAGCTGGGGTACCATACCCAATCACCCATCATAGGGCCATACTGATCCATGGGGGGCCCACCTATTGCATTATGGGGTTCATCCCAATAAATTGAGAAAGGAAAAGTAAGAAGCCACCTGTTTTACATGATGGGGAAGTGAATGAGTAAATCAAGGCTCAGATCGTACCGATACCTATATCTCCGGGGTCACATGAACAAACACATGATGGCTGCCACCGTTCGGTCATTTTTTTGTGTCAAACTGCTTGTGTTACATGTTTATTATGATAACTAGATTTTAAAAGTGGTAAATGTCAATGGATTACAGCTTTCCTTACAGTAGCAGGGGTTTTGATATGACTTCTGATCACTAATTTCACATTACAAACCCATCTGCAGAGAGCCAGGGTGCCATATAGTGTCACTACCTATTGCATTATGGGGTGCATGCCAATAAATTCAAAAAGGAAAAGTAAGAAGTAGCCTGTTTTACATGACAGGGAAGTGAATGAGTAAATCAAGGCCCAGATTGTACCCATAGCTACATCCTCTGGGTTACATGACTAAAAACAAGATGGCTGACACCTTTCAGTCTTTTTCTGTGTCAGAATGTTTCTATTACACATATATTGGGATAACTAGATTATACAAGAGGTAAATGCCAATGGATTACACATTTTCTTACAGCAGCAGGGGCTTGGATGACATTTCTGATCACTAATTTCACATTATACATCCACCAGCAAATAGCTGGTATGCCTTACCCAACCACCCAAGATAGTGCCATGCTGGCCCATGGGGGGGGGCACCTATTGCATTATGTGGTACATGCCAATAAACCGAGAAAGGAAAAGTAAGAAGTAGCCTATATTACATGACAGGGAAGTGAATGAGTAAATCAAGGCCCAGATTGTACCCATAGCTACATCCACTGGGTCACATGACCAAAAACAAGATGGTGGCTACTGTTTGATCATTTTCTGTGTCAAACTGCTTCTGTTACACGTTTGTAGGGATAACTACATTATAGAAGTGGTAAAAGTGGTAAATGTCATTGGAGTACACCTTTTCTTACATATGCAGGGGCTTGGATGAAATTTTTGATCACTAATTTCACATTATAGACCCAACAGCAGACAGCTGGGGTGTCATACCCAATCACCCATGGTAGGGCTATGCTGTTCCATGGGAGGCCCACCTATTACATTATGGAGTACACACCAATAAATTCAGAAAGGAAAAGCAAGAAGTAGCCTGTTTTCCATGACAGGGAAGTGAATGAGTAAATCAAGGGCCAGATTGTACCCATAACTACATCCCCTGGGTCACAGGACCGAAACCATGATGGATGCCACCGTGCGGTCATTTTCTGTGTCAAACTGCTTGTGTTACACGTGTATTGTGACAACTAGATTTTAAAAGTGCCAAATGTCACTGGATTACAGCATTTCTTACAATAGCATGGGTTCAGAATAAATTTATGATCTTAATTTCTCATTACAGACCCACCTTCAGACAGCCAGGATGCCATACCCAACCACTCATGGTATGTCCATGCTGGCCAATGGAGTGACCACCTATTGCATTATCGGGTGCATGCAAATAAATTCAAAATGGAAAACTAAGAAGTAGCCTGTTTCACATGACAGGAAAGTGAATGTGTAAATCAAGGCCCTAATTGTACCCATAACTACATCCCCTGGGTCACATGACCAAAAACAAGATGGCTGACACTGTTCAGTCATTTTCTGTGTCAAACTGTTTCTCTTACACATTTATTGGTATAACTAGATTATAAAAGAGGTACATGTCAATGGATTAAACATTCTCTTACAGCAGCAGGGGACTGAATGAAATTTCTGATCACTAATTTCACATTGTAGACCCACCTGAAGATAGATGGGGTGCCATACCCAACTGCTTATTGTATGCTCATGCTGACCCATGGGGTGTCCATCTAATGCATTATTGGGTACATACCAGTACATTCAAAAAGGAAAAGTAAGAAGTTGCCTGTTTTACATGACAGGGAACTAAATGAGTAAATCAAGGCCCGGACTGTACCCATATCAACATCCCCTGGGTCACATGACCAAAAACAAGATGGCGGCTACTGTTCGAACATTTTCTGTACCAAACTGCTTCTCTTACACATTTGTAGGAATAACTACTTTATAAAAGTGGTAAATGTCAATGGATTACATCTTTTCTTACAGCAGCAGGGGCTTGGATGAAACTTCTGATCACTAATTTCACATTATAGACCCACCAGCAGATAGCTGGGTGCCATACCCAATCACCCATGGAGGGTCATGCTGGCCATTGGGGGACCACATATTCCATTATGGGGTACATACCAATAAATTCAGAAAGGAAAAGTAAGAAGTATCCTGTTTTATGTGACAGGGAAGTGAATGAGGATATCAAGGCCCAGATTGTACCCATAGCTACATCTCCTGGGTCACATGACCAAAAACAAGATGGCTGACATTGTTCTGTCATTTTCTGTGTTAAACAGTTTCCCTTACACATTTATTGGGATAACTAGATTATACAAGAGGTAAATGTCAATGGATTACACATTTTGTTACAGCAGCAGGGGCTTGAATGACATTTCTGATCACTAATTTCACATTATACACCCACCAGCAGATAGCTGGGTGCCTTACCCAACCACCCAAGATAAGGGCATGCTGGCCCATGGGGCCCACCTATTGCATTATGAGGTACATCCCATTAAACTGAGAAAGGAAAAGTAAGAAGTAGCCTGTTTTAGATGATGGAGAAGTGAATGAGTAGATCAAGTCCCAAATTGTATCCATAGCTACATCCCCTGGATCACATGATCAAAAACAAGATGGCTACCTCTATGCGGTCATTTCCTGTGTCAAGCTGCTTGTGTTACACATTTATTGTTATAACTAGATTTTAAAAGTGGTAAATGTCAATGGATTACAGCTTTTCTTACACTAGCCAGGGTTCAGATGAAATTTCTGAGCACTAATTTTACATTACAGACCCACCTGCAGATAAGCCAGGGTGCCATACCCAATCACCCATGGTCTGCAAATGCTGGTCCATGGGGTGATCATTTTTTGTGTTATGGGGCGCATGCCAATAAATTCAAAAAGGAAAACTAAGAAGTAGCCTGTTTTACATGACAAGGAAGTGAATGAGTAAATCAAGGCCCTAATTGTACCCATAACTACATCCCCTTGGTCACATGACCAAAAACAAGATGGCTGACATTGTTCAGTCATTTTCTGTGTTAAACTGTTTCTCTGACACATTTATTGGGATGACTAGATTATACAAGAGGTAAATGTCAATGGATTACACATTTTCATACAGCAGCAGGGGCTTGGATGTGATTTCTGATCACTAATTTTACAATGTATACCCACCTGCATATAGCTGGGGTGCCATACCCAACTACCCATGGTATGCTCATGCTGCCTCATGGGGTGTCCACCTATTGTATTATGGGGTGCATGTCTTAAAATTCAAAAAGGAAAAGTAAGAAGTAACCTGTTTTACATGACAGGGAAGTGAATGAGTAAATCACGGCCTAGACTGTACCCATATCTACATCCCCTGGGTCACATGACCAAAAACAAGATGGTAACTACCGTTTGATCATTTCCTGTGCCAAACTGCTTCTGTTACATGTTTGTACAGATAACTACATTATAAAAATGGTAAATTTCAATGGAGTACACCTTTTCTTACATCTGCAGGGGCTTGGATGAAATTTCTGATCACTAATTTCACATTATAGACCCACCAGCAGATAGCTGGGGTGCCATACCAAACCACCCAAGGTAGGGCCATTCTGGCCCATGGGGGGCCCAACTATTGCATTATGTTATACATTCCAATAAATTGAGAAAGAAAAAGTAAGACATAGCCTGGTTTACATGACAGGGAAGTGAATAAGTAAATCAAGGCCCAGATTGTATCCATAGTTACATCCCCTGGGTCACATGACCAGAAACAAGATGGCTACCTCTGTTCAGTCATTTTCTGTATCAAACTGCTTGTGTTACATGTTTATTGTGATAACTAGATTATTAAAGTGGTAAATGTCAATGGATTACAGTTTTTCTAACAATAGCAGGGGTTTGGAAAACATTTCTGATCACTAATTTCACATTTCAGACCCACCTGCAGATAGCCAGGGTGCCATGACCAACCACCCATGGTATGCCCATTCTGGCCAATTGGGTGACCACTTATTGCATTATGGGGTGCATGCTAATAAATTCGAAAAATAAAAGTGAGAAGTAGCCTGTTTTACATGACAGGGAAGTGAATGAGTGAATCAAGGCCCAGATTGTACCCATAACTACATCCCCTGTGTCACATGGCCAAAAACAAGACGGTTGACACTGTTCAGTCATTTTCTGTGTCAAGCTGTTTCTCTTACACATTATTGGGATAACTAGATTATAAAAGAGGTATATGTCAAAGGAGTACACATTTTCTTTCAGCAGCAGGGGCTTGGATGAAATTTCTGGTCACTAATTTCACATTATAGACCCACCTGCAGATAGCTAGGGTGCCATACTCAACTACCTATGGTATGCCCAAGCTGCCCCATGGGGTGTCCACTTATTGCATTATGCGGTGCATGCTAATAAATTCAAAAAGGAAAAGTGAGAAGTCACCTGTTTTACATGTCAGGGAAGTGAATGAGTAAATCAAGGCCCAGATTGTACCCATAACTACATCCCCTGGGTCATATGAACAACAACAAGATGGCTGACACTGTTTAATCATTTTCTGTTAAACTCAACAAATGTGGGGCTCAACTCACTCACTCACGGTGAGCACTTCAAATCTGGTGCATGGAGGTATCAGAGTTTGAAATCGAAACCATTCCTTTTGAAAAAATCAAGAGCCAAACCACCACCACTTCACCCAACAGTAGAACCGAAATAAATTCAAAGTGCACGGCTTACTGTATCATCACACTTTATTCAGATACAGAAACTGTTGAAACACGCAGCAAAAGTAGAATGCACAGGCGGCGACTACTCGGTTGACATTAAAACAAAAAAGCCGAAGACACCACCATGGTGTTAAAGATGAAGCAGGATTTTGATCAGGCCAGCCGAGCAGAACAGCCCACGTGCATGATGACGCACAGGATCAGCTGATGTTTCAGCTTACGCCTTCCTCAGAGCTGATTGGTCCGAAATCACACCAGCTTTTATATAGGAAAGAACATACATATTCATAATGCATACATATTAAGACCATCCTCTGCTCATAAATATAAAGAACGTCCATTCATACACCACATACAAGCAAAAATGGCACAAACAGTTTATAAATAACAATGCAACAATAGTTCCTCATTTAATCCTTTCGGTTGTAAAGTCCCAAGTTTAAAAATCCAAAAACATTCTCTTTGGTCTAACTTGATTGTTAGACTCCCACCACGGGGTCCAACACATACTTTTTCAATTCCAATAAATTTCAGATTTGCAGGAGATCCATGGCCCACAGCCGAAAAATGTCGTGCTATAGCATTTGTCTGAACATTATTACGGATGGCTGATTTATGTTCACTTGTTCTTTCCCTAAGTTGACGTTTTGTTTGCCCCACATAATTTAAGCCACATGGACAGGTTAGCATGTATATTACACCAGTACTTCTGCCATTGATAAATTCTTTTATTTCAAATTCCTGATTTGTATGTGGGTGCTTGAATTTTTACTATCATTTGTATTATTACATTGTGCACAATTCGCATTTGTAGTTTCCTTTTGGGAATGCTGGAATCCATGTTGCCTTTAATTTTCAGGTTCTTGGGTACTACGAACCAGTAGATCTTTAATGTTTCTCCCTCTTTTATAGGTGATACGGGGCCTTTTGTATTGATCATTTCTAAAAACAGCATCTCCCTGCAGTACTGTCCAATGTTTTTTCACAATGTTGGCAATTTCTCCTGACTGATTAGAGAACTCAGTTACAAAACTTATTGGACTCTGAGAGGTACCAACATTTGGAATTTTCAGTCGCATTTGTTCTCTTCTGTCAGTGCTGTTTGCTCTTTCTACCCCGTTAGTGGATCGAGATGTTGATATGCTATTAAAGAAGAAACAAGAAAAAACATTTAATTTAACATATCAGGAACATGTTGCTTTAAGATCACTGATGGAAGATAAAAGTCTGGTTATTAAACCAGCTGATAAAGGGGGGACTACTGTGATATGGGGCATCAGAGAGTATGAGTGCGAAATGAATAGGCATTTGAACAATGAGGAATCTTACTGTAAACTGACTAGAGATCCAACAGCTGAAATTAAAACTCGAGCTGATGAATTTATCAAGAAAAGTGAGATGAGTGGTCATTTAAACAAACAGGAGGCTGATTTTCTAAAAGTTGATGCACCAATCAGACCGGTAATTTATTTATTACCAAAGGTTCATAAGAATGTTCAAAGCCCACTAGGGCGCCTGATTGTTTCAAGTATTGGTTCGACTATGGAACCTTTTTCACAAATGGTAGATTGTTTTTTGAAGCCTTTGGTGACTAAACTACCTTCATATATTCTGGATAGTGGTGATATGATATGAAACATTGAAAATCTGGTAATCAAATCTGAACACTAGTTGGTGACTTTGTATATAGAGAGTTTGTACTCAAATGTGCCACATGATGGAGGAATTGAGGCTATAAAATTCTTCCTAAATGATCAGAATGATAATACTTTCGATGTGGAATTTATTGCAAATATGGCAGACATGGTACTCAAGTCCAATTATTTCACATATAGGGATCAAGCCTATATGCAGCACAAGGGTACTGCGATGGGAACAACATTTGCTCCAAGTATTGCTTGTTTATATGTAGGACAGTGGGAAGCAACGTATTTATATACAAATGAGATGTTTAAAAAATATGTGATATTTTGGAAACGTTACATTGATGATTGTTTTCTTATTTGGACAAACGATTTGGATGTGTTTTTGGATTTAATTAAAACGTTTGATTCAAATCTGAAGTTTACTGTGCAAGTGGACATGTATTCAATTCCGTTTCTGGATACGTTATTATATAAAGATGAAAGAAAATTAAAAACTACATTGTACAGAAAACCAATGAGTAGAAATACTTTGTTGCACAATGCAAGTAATCATCCTGAAACACTTAAACGAAATATACCAGTTGGACAAATGCTGTGCTTAAAAAGGATTTGTAGTGATACTGAACAATTTGCAAAGAATGCTTGAGATGTAGCCAACAGGTTTCGAAATCGAGGTTATGATGTGACCTCTATACATAAAGGGGTGGAAAGAGCAAACAGCACTGACAGAAGAGAACTATTGCGACCAAAAATTCCAATTGTTGGTACCTCTCAGAGTCCAATAAGTTTTGTAACTGAGTTCTCTAATCAGTCAGGAGAAATTGCCAACATTGTGAAAAAACATTGGACGGTACTGCAGGGAGATGCTGTTTTTAGAAATGATCAATACAAAAAGCCCTGTATCACATATAAAAGAGGGAGAAACATCAAAGATCTATTGGTTCATAGTAGCGGGTCCATCGTATCGGGGCAGTCAGGACCAGGAGGCGCCCTGGGGCGAAATGGAATCCAGATCGAGGTTCTCCTTGTCTGGTAGCCATACCCAAGGGCCCCACAGAAACTAGTGGGCAGATAGGCTTGACAACCCCTGAAGTTTGTCCAACTCGGGTGGTGTTATGCAATGCCAGGTCTGTTAGGAATAAGATCGCTATTATTGCCGATCATGTTGGTTCGGCTGATCTGGCTTGCATCACCAAGACCTGGCTGGATGAAAACTCTGGCCCCACTTTGGGAGGCCATGATTCCGGCCAGTGCTAGAGCAGTACACGCCGAGATTGGACATTTCTGAAATCAGGGGTTGCAGTCTGTTTCAAGACGGAATTGGGTCTCACGAATGTGGCAGTCGGTGAGACTGGGTCTTTCGAATGTACAGTCGTAGCAGGTGTAGGCGTTCGAATCGTCATCATCTACCGTCCACCCGGTGATGGGAGACGCTTCTTACAGGAAGTAGTAGACTTCCTCGTCGACATGTCATTTGAGTCACCCAGGTTGATGGTCCTGGGTGACTTCAACGCCTGGGTCGACGACGAACTCTCAAATTTGGGTAACGACTTCCTCCAATTGATGTCTTCTATGGGCCTCACACAGGTGGTTTCCACTGCAACGCACAAATCTGGACACTCTTTAGATCTAGTCTTCCTTCTAGGGATCAACGCATTCGACATGGGGGTGGAACCAGTCGTCTGGTCTGATCACCACATCTTGAGGTTCAATTTTTGCACCCCCCTGAGAAGACCAGCCCCTGTGGAGATGGTCAGGTACCGCCCATTACGGAATGTTACTCCACAAGGTCTAGCAGAGGTCCTTGATGTCTCATCCTTCAGTTCAGTGAGCAGTAGTCCAGAAGCACTAGTGTCGGCCTATAATAAGGCCATCACGACGGCACTGGATTCTATTGCTCCTGTTCGTGAGTGCCCCAGATCCCTTCGCCCCAGAGCCCCATGGTTTGATGGGACCCTGAGGGAGATGCGGAGACAGGGGCGAAGGTTAGAGCATCACTGGCACAGGTCCGCCCTTGATGCCGACCACTCTAGATTGATAGAACATTAGGTTAACTATCAATCTGCAATCACCCATAAGAAGGTAGAATTCCTGTCCAGGGAGATTGCAGTTGCTCAGAATCGACTGGCTCAGCTGTTCGAACTGTTGACAGACTGTGCAGCCAGCCTGCATGTTGGAAAGCTTTTTCTAGAAGTAGAGTGCGACGAGCTCGCTCGATTCTTTGCAGCTAAAGTGGCCGACATCAGGAAGAACCAGGCAAGCTCTATGGGTGAAGCCTCTGGTCAGCATGAGATGACAGTGCCTCATTTCTCCTGGAGTTCCTTTCGACGACCTGAGCTCGAGGACATCATGAGGATCATCCATTCTGTGCGCCCCACAAGTTGTGGTTTGGATCCTGGTCCGACTCCCCCCTTATTTTGGGTTGTTTGGATACCATTGGTCCGGTCCTGGCGCAAATAGTCTGGTGCTCCTTGGAATCGGGTGAGTTTCCCTGCTCCTTGAAAGAGGCTGTGGTAACTCCTCTTTAGAAAAAAGCTTCCTTGGACCCGGACTCTTATTCTAGCTATCGACCTATCTTTAACCTTCCCTTTATTGGGAAGGTTATTGAGAAGGTTGCAGCGAGTCAATTGGATGACCATTTAACCATCCATAATGTCTACGAATCCTTCCAGTCGGGCTTCCGTAAAAGACATAGCACCGAGACTGCGCTGGTTCGGGTGTTAAATGATCTTCTGATGGCGAGGGATCAGAAGAGACGCTCCATTCTCGTTCTTCTTTTTTCTTTCTGCAGCCTTTGACATAGTGGACCACATGGTGCTGTTAGCTCGTCTGGGGCATATTTGTGGAATGTCTGGAACCGTTTTGCAATGGTTCACGTCATTCCTTACCGGGAGATCACAGAGAGTTGTATTGGGTATTTTTTCCCTCTGATCCAATCTCTCTGTTGTGTGGAGTGCCCCAGGGATCCGTGCTGTCGCCCATGTTGTTTGCAGTGTACATGCTGCCCCTCGGAGGTATCATTAGATGATATGGGCTGAGGTTTCACTTCTATGCGGATGACACCCAGCTCTATCTGTCCTTTGCACCCAACCAGGATGGAGCTCTCTCGGTATTTAACAGCTGTCTGAGGGAGATCCAAGACTGGATGGAATTCTAGTTGGCTAAAGTTGAACTCGGAGAAAACAGAGGTGCTGATGGTGGATCCTGGTGGTCGGTTGGTGAGGCCGGATATCGGTGCTCCATCTGGAGTTATTCTTGGTGGAGTACCTTTGCTGTCCTCAGAACAGGTGCGTAGCCTTGGATTTATTCTTGACGATAAGCTGACTCTTAAAGTTCAGGTGTCTGCTGTTGTCAAGACTTCCTTTTATCATCTTAGGAACATTGTCAGGGTGAAGCATCTTGTTCCATCTGACTCCCTGCCTGCTTTGGTTCATGCCTTTGTATCCTCTCACTTAGACTATTGCAATTCCCTGTACTTTGGGCCTTTCTGGGTTGAAATCCGTCGCCTGCAGCTGGTGCAGAACGCTGCAGCCCGGGTTTTGACTGGGACAAGTCGTTTTTGTCACATCACTCCCATGCTGTGCGAACTGCACTGGCTGCCTGTGCGGTGGCGGATCACCTTTAAAGTCATTTTGTTGACTTTTAAAGCCCTTCACGACCAGGGTCCAGCCTACCTGAAAGACCTCCTTGTACCTTACTGCCCTGACCGATCACTCCTGCCTGGCTGACATGGGGTTGTTAGAGATCCCAGAGTGAGTTTGAAATCCTGGCAGCAGAGCATTTTCATTTGCTGCACCCACTCTTTGAACTCTCTACCATGTCGGCTACGGCAGTGCACTCCATGGAACTCTTTAAAAAAGAGCTGAAAACTTATCTGTGGAGCATGGCTTTCTAGATAATTAATTATTTATTAACGCTCTGGATTTTATTATTACATATTTTATCTTGTGGTATGTTGATTTTATGTATATGTTTGTGTATGTAAAGATTGAATTGTTAAATTGTTCAGCACCTTGATATGTTGAAAGGTGCTATATAAATAAAATTATTATTATTATTACCCAAGAACCTGAAAAATTAAAGGCAACATGGATTCCAGCATTCCCAAAAGGAAACTACAAATGCGGCAATTGTGCACAATGTAATAATACAAATGATAGTAAAAAATTCAAGCACCCACATACAAATCAGGAATTTGAAATAAAAGAATTTATCAATTGCAGAAGTACTGGTGTAATATACATGCTAACCTGTCCATGTGGCTTAAATTATGTGGGGCAAACAAAACGTCAACTTAGGGAAAGAATAAGTGAACATAAATCAGCCATCCGTAATAATGTTCAGACAAATGCTATGGCACAACATTTTTCAGCTGTGGGCCATGGATCTCCTGCGAATCTGAAATTTATTGGAATTGAAAAAGTATGTGTTGGACCCCATGGTGGGAGTCTAACAATCAAGTTAGACCAAAGAGAATGTTTTTGGATTTTTAAACTTGGGACTTTACAACCGAAAGGATTAAATGAGGAACTATTGTTGCATTGTTATTTATAAACTGTTTGTGCCATTTTTGCTTGTATGTGGTGTATGAATGGATGTTCTTTATATTTATGAGCAGAGGATGGTCTTAACATTTATGAATAATGAATATGTATGTTCTTTCCTATATAAAAGCTGGTGTGATTTCTGACCAATCAGCTCTGAGGAAGGCGTAAGCCAAAATGTCAGCTGATCCTGTGCGTCATCACGCATGTGGACTGTTCTGCTCAGCCGGCCTGGTCAAAATCCTGCTTCATCTTTAACACCATGGTGGTGTCTTCGGCTTTTTTGTTTTAATGTCAACCGAATAGTTGCCACCTGTGCATTCTACTTTTGCTGCATGTTTCAACAGTTTCTATATCCGAATAAAGTGTGATGATACGGTAAGCCGTGCACTTTGAATTTATTTCGGTTCCACTGTTGGGTGAAGTGCAGGTGGTTTGGCTTTTAATCATTTTCTGTGACAGACTGCTTCTCTTAAACATTTATTGGGATAACTAGATTATAAAATAGGTAAATATCAAAGGAATACACCTTTTCATACAGCAGCAGCAGGGGCTTCACCTGGGTCACATGACCAAAAACAAGATGGCTGCAACTGTTCGGTCTTTTTCTGCATCAAACTGTTTCTGTTACACATTTATTGTGATAACTAGATTATAAAAGTGGTAAATGACAATGGAGTGCACCTTTCTTACAGCAGCAGGGGCTTTGGTGACATTTATGATCATTAATTTCACATTACAGAGCCACCTGCAGATAGCTGGGCTGCCATACCCAGCCATCCATGGTATGCCCATACTGGCCCATGGGCTGTTCACATAATGCATTATGGGGTACATGCCAAAAAATTCAGAAAGGAAAAGTAATAAGTAACCTGTTTTACATGATAGGCAAGATAATGAGTAAATCAAGGCCCAGATTGTTCCCATAGCTACATCGCCTGGATTACATGACTAAAAACAAGATGGATGACACAGTCTAGTCAGTTTATGCGTCAAACTACTTCTCTTACACATTTGTTCAGATAACTAGATTATAAAAGTAGTAAATGTTAATGGAGTGCGCATTTTCTTACAACAACAGGGGCTTGGATAAAATTTATGATCACTAATTTCACATTACAGACCCACCTGCAGATAGCCGGGGTGGCATACCCAACCACCCATTGTTTGCCCATACTGGCCCATGGAGTGTCCACCTATTGCATTATGGGGTACATACCAAACAATTTAGAAAAGAAAAGTAAGAAGTAGCCTGTTTTATATGACAGGGAAGTGAATGAGTAAATCAAGGCCCAGATTGTACCCATATCTATATCCCCGGTGTCAGATTTCTTAAAACAAGATGGATGACATGGTTTAGTCATTTTCTGTGTCAAACTGCTTCTGTTACACATTTATTTTGATAACTAGATTATAAAGTGGTATATGCCAATGAATTATGCATTTTCTTATAGCAGCAGGGTCTTGGATGAAATTTCTGATCCTTAATTTCACATTAAAGAGTCACCTTCAGATAGCCAGAGTGCCATATTCAGCCACCCATGGTATGCCCATACTGGCGTAAGGGGTGACCACCTATTGCATTATGGGGTGCATGCCAATACATTCAGAAAGAAAAAGCAAACAGTAGCCTGTTTTACATGACAGGGAAGTGAATGAGTAAATCAAGGCCCATATTGTACTCCTACCTACATCTCCTGGGCCACATGACCAAAAACAAGATGGCAGACAACGTTCAGTCATTTTCTGTGTCAAACTGTTTCTATTACACATTTATTGGGATAACAATATTATAAAAGAGGTAAATATCAATGGATTAAACATTGTCTTACAGCAGAGGGTCTTGGATGACATTTGTCATCACTAATTTCACATTATAGATGCACCTGAAGATAGCCAGAGTGCCATACCCAACCACCCATGGTATGCCCGTGCTGGCCCATGGGGTGTCCACCTATTGCATTATGGGGTACATGTCAATAAATCCATAAAGAACAGGTATGAAGTAACCTGTTTTACATGACTGTTAAGAGAATGAGTAAATCAAGGCCCAGACTGTACCCATATCTACATCACCTGGGTCACATGACCAAAAACAAGATGGTGGCTACTGTTCTGTCATTTTCTGTGTCAAACTACTTCTGTTACATGTTTGTTGGGATAACTAGATTATAAAAGTGGTTAATGTCAATGGATTATACCTTTTCTTACAGCTGCAGGGGCTTGGATGAAATTTCTGATCACTAATAGGGAAAAGGAAATGTACCATCTTGCATCTAGAAAAGCCAACCGGATGGTGCGGGGGGCAAAGTCCAGTAAAGAGCAGCAGCTGGCACAGGGGATATGGGGAGGGAAAAAGGGTTCTTCCAGTACATTGGGGAGTGGAGAAAAATTAAGGGCCATCTTGGCAGATTGAGATCAGAAGGAGGATCAGTGAAAGAGGTGAGGGACCAGGCACAGGTATCAAATGAGTACTTCACCTCTGTGTTCACTAGGGAGGGGGATGGGATATCTACAAAGCAAGGCACGATGGGGATATAAGCAGTAGTGAGTGGGATCAGGGGAGCAACAGAAATGGAGCAAGAGGGAGGGAGAGTTACCCCAGGGGTGTCACATCAGGATAAGGATAAAAAGGCAGTAAGATGGAGGGGACAGATGATGCTGTCTTCACCGAAAGGGTGTGGCTAGCCCTAAAGGCCCTTAAGAAAGACAAATCTCCTGGGCCAGATGGCATTAATCCAAGAGTACTATGGGAATTGGCGGACATATTGGCTGCACCCCGGTGGAGCTCTTCAACAGGTCGCTTGAGACAGAGAGGGTACCTAGAGATTGCTGAGAGGCACATGTGGTGCTAATCCATAAAGGGGAGTCGAGGGAAGTACCAGGTAACTATAGACCCATCAGTTTGACCTCGGTGGTGGGAAAATGAATGGAGATTATATTAATGGAACTATTGGGGGTGTACTTGGAGGAGGTGGGAGGACTGGATAGTGGGCAACATGGGTTTTTGCCAGGTAGATCATGTCAAACCAATGTTGTGGAGTTCTACGAATGGATAACATCAGAACTGGACAGGAGAAAGCCTGTGGATGTATTATTCTTGGACTTCAGCAAGGCATTTGACTCTGTCCCCCACAATGGTCTGGTGGAGAAACTGATGGGGTTGGGATTAGGCCCTTTGAAGGTCAGATGGATTGAAAACTGGCTAGCTGGATACAGTCAGTGACTAGTGGTCTGTGAAGAGCTCTTGAACCCTAGAGAGGTTGGTAGTGAGGTACCACAGGGCTCGGTCCTGGGTCCGATCCTGTTTAATGCATACATATCGGACATCAGGGAGGGTATAGGGTGTGAAATGAGTCTCTTCACTGATGACTCCAAGATGGGAGCAGTAGTTGAGGGGGAAGAGGGGAGGTTGACCCTGCAAGGGGACCTGGACACCCGGGAAAGGTGGGCTGACACATGGAAACTAAATTTCAATATCACCAAGTGCAAGGTGTTACATCTTGGGCAGGAAAACCCTAAACACAGGTACACCCTGGGAGGGGAGGTGCTGGAGGCCTCAACAGTGGAAAAGACCTAGGGGTCATGGTGGATGTATGTATGAATAACTCTGAGCAGTGCAGGACAGCAGCTAGCAAAGCAAACAGGATGTTGGGATGCATCGCAAGGGGATCACCTCTAGAGCAGGGAAGTGATTCTGCCACTGTACAATGGACTGGTTAGACCACACCTTGAGTACTGTGTACAGTACTGGAGACCGCACTTGAAGAGGTACATACAGCTCCTGGAGAAGGTACAGTGGAGTGCAACTAAGATGATATGAGAACTAGGGGATTTGACGTGTGAGGACAGACTTGAAGAGCTCTGCCTGCTTTCATTGGAGGAGAGGAGAGATGGGGGACATGATTGAGGTCTTCAAGTACCTCAAGGGAATAAATAGGGTAAACACGGAGGGGATCTTTAGTCTAAAGCAGGGAGGTATCACCAGAGGGCATGGTTTGAAGTTGGAAGGTGGAAGAGTGAGGGGGGAAGAGGAGGAGGTTTTCCACTGAGAGGGTGGTGGATCCTTGGAACGTGCTGCCTGACAAGCTGGTTCAGAGATCTACAGTGGAGGGCTTCAAGAGAGGGTGGGACAGACACAGAAAGTGGATGTTTACCCAACTAGGGATCTGAGGTTCGAGCAGACTCGATAGACCGTAAGGCCTAATCTGCTGGCAATTAGTATGTTAGTATGTTAATTTCACATTACAGACCCACCTGCATATAGTTGGGGTGCCATACCCAACCAACCATGGTATGCCCATGCTGGCCCATGGGATGTCCACCTATTGCATTGTGGGATACATCAATAAATCCATAAAGGACAGACAAGTAAGAGGTAGCCTGTTTTACATGACAGGGAATAGAATCAGTAAATCAAGACCCAGATTGTACCTATATCTACATCCCCTGGGTCACAGGACCAAAAACAAGATGGCTGCTACAGTTTAATCATTTTCTGCATTAAAACATATTTTGTTACACATTTATTGAGATAACTAAATTATAAAAGTGGTAAATGTTAATGGATTGCATCCATTTCTTAGAGCAGAAGGGACTTGGATGAAATTTTTTTATTACTAATTTCACATTAAAGACCCACCTGCAGATAGCCAGGGTGCCATACCCACCTTCAGGTACCCCGGGGTGCCATACCCAACCACCCATGGTATGCCCAAGCTGGTCCATTGGGTGACCACCTATTGCATTATGGGGTAAATTCATAAAGGACAACTAAGAAGTAGCCTGTTTTACATGACAGGGAAGTGAATGAGTAAATCAAGGCCCAGACTGTACCCATATTTACATCATCAGGGTCACATGACAAAAAAACAAGATGGCCACCAACGTTCAGTCATTTTCTGCAACAAACCACTTCTGTTACTTATTTATTAGGCTAACTAGATTATAAAATTTGTAAATGTCAATCGAGTACATCTTTTCTTACAGCTGTGGGGGTTTCAATGGAATTTATGATCACTAGTTTCATATTATAGTCCCACCTGCAGATAGCCAGTGTGCCAGACCCAACCACCCATAATAGGCCCATGCTGATCCATGTGGTGTCCACCTATTGCATTATGGGGTGCATGTCAATAAAACCATAACATAAAAGTAACAAGTAGCCTGTTTTACATAATAGGGAAGTGAATGAGTGAATCATGGCCCAGACTGTACCCATATCTACATCCCCTGCATCACATGATCAAAAACAAGATGGAGGACACTGTTCAGTAATTTTCTGCATCAAACTGCCTCAGGTACACATTTCTTGGACTAACTAGACTATACAAGTTTTAATTGTCTATGGATTACACCTTTCTTACAGCTGCAGGGGCCTTGATTATATTTCTGATGAATAATTGTACATTACAGACCATGAAGGAAAGGTAAGAAATGGACCTGATTAATATAAGGCGAGTTGTGTATGTTTCAGTTATCATTTAACATTAACCATTTACATTCTAACTTTGGTAAGCTCATGCATGCAACATTTAAACCATTCGTCATCCTATTGCACATAGATGAGGGGGTCACTTACATTGTGACATCTCTACTAAAGCAGAATGAAAAGTCATTCTGTTTTATTGGTAATGTCACTATTGCTGCTGAATAACATTTTCAAGTATATGCATCATCAACAAAACAGCATTCCATCATAAGCTGAGATACCATTATCATGTGGCCAAAAACCTTATCCTTTCCCTATTCTAGAACATGTCTATTATTCAACTCTTGGTTTTACATTCAAATCAAGCAAGCCATTTCTGATCCTGTTTGGAAAAAAAACTATCTTGCCTTACAACTATCATGCCTCTGACCTGTGGAGGAAAAACAGTTCCATCTACTATAACATTTTCATTGTGATGTACATACTAAAGCAGAATGTGAAGTCATTCTGTTTTAGTAGTGATGTCACTATTGCAGCAAAATGACTTTTTCATGATGTTACATATCATTATACACAATAGTGTTCCATTAGATGCTAGAAGACCATAAACCTATGGAGAAAAACCCTATCCTTCCCCTATTCTAAAACATGTCACGTAGTCTACTCTTTGTTTTATTTTTTTTTCAAACACACCATTGCCGATCCTGTATGAAAAAAAACTGTCTTTCCCTATATCTATCTACCACCTTCATGCCTGTGACCTGTGGAAAGAAATACCTGTGTACTATTACCCTATACTAATATTTTTAGATCACTGTACTGCCCCTGAACACAGAACACATTTTTCTTAATTTACTCTATCCTACTATGCCTTGATTGTTATTATTCCCATGTCTCTGCAAGATGGTGGCTGAGCTGAGCCTGCCAGAGCACTAGTTTCTGCTGTTCATTAGTTTATGGATTGCGTTTTACGTTTTGCTCATTTTTATTATTTTTATTCATTTCTTTTTGCCTTTTAGACTAGTTCAGGGCTGAAGCAGTGAGTTAGACTAGGACGCCTTTGCCGAATGTCGGAGTATCGAATTAGTTTAGCCCCCTGGTGATATTGTGCTTCTTTGCTTTTCCGATTTTTTCTCCGACCACAGTGTGAGAGGCTGTGGAGTCGGGGAGTTGTGAGAGCTGTAGCGAGGAAGATCTTTGCTTATGCTGGATTTAGGAACCTCAACCATTGGGTTTCCTATAAAATTCATGAGTGAACTTTATTTTATGTGCCTAAATGTTACCTGGCCGGTGCGTGTAGACTGTGAAGTTGGGGACTAGCGAAAAGAATCCTCTTAACCTTTGGAAAGTGTCTGCAGTGTTATTGCCACGGCTTACTCTGAGTTGTTCATTGTTTGCTCTGCCTGCCCCCTCTCCTGAACTTAGTGGATTATAGGATCAAACTGGAAATCGGAATACAGGAGAAACTGAGTACCTGAGTCTGTCCGGTTACTTGAGGTTTTAACTGGCTCAATTTTGTGTAGGTATTTTGAACACTTTCACTGAACTATTGGCCATTCTGTGTGGCGGAGTCATGTTGGAGAAGGAGGAGGAGAGGTCTGACTGGCCCAGCTGTTCCAGAGGTGGGTGCGGGGTGTTGCTGTCTGTGCCTGGGAGGGTCGGGAGTACCTGCCGGTGGGTCGGCATTCTCAGGGCCTCCTGGTGGTGCCAGAGTTGCCTGGCAGAGGCTGGGCTTCTTCTGGCATCCCAAGTAGGGGAGATTGGTCGCATAACGCACCTTCCTAGGGTTTGCTGGGTTAGGAGCGTTTACCTCCTCCTTAATTTTTTGCTGGATAAACTCCAAATAGAACCTGCAGTGGCTGGAGTGGAATACCAAGAATATCAAGAAAATGTACTGAGCATTTAATTTTTTGATTTTTGGGGTTATTTGGACTTTTGCTGTGTGGGGCCTGAGACTAGTATTACCATCTCCTGTGTTCTTTGTTGGGGGCTTATAAAGTTTGGCAGCTTTAGACCTGTGCTGCTTGTCCTATTGTGATCATTTGGATCTAAGTGTGTCTGGATTTAAATGATGTGAACCTATTTTATGATTTTTTTTTTGTAGGATGATTTCTTTTTTCCTGGTGGTGAGAGGACCAGGGTGTCTAAATTTATTTTATTTGCATTATATTTTGAGTTTTTTGTTTAGTTTTGTTTTCTGTTTGATTTATTCTGTTTATCTTGCAGTGAGAGTACTCAGATATTTTTTCTCTTCCCTCTACTTGGCTGTGAGAGAGCTGGGGGGGTAATTTTTGTTGTAGGGATGGTGAGAGTACCCTTACATTATATTTGTTTATATTTATTTATATTTATTTATTTTTGTTTATTTTTGTTTTTGTTTATTATTTTATTTTTCTTCTTTTTATTTTATTTGTGTTTTATTTCATATGGGCTTTTAGATTAGTTTAGATTTGATTGCATTTGGAGTATATTTTTTAGTTTAAGCAGTGACATGTGCTGGTCTTCAGGCTTCTTGGCGGTGGGCTGTTCATCCTCCTGTCTTTGCACCCTCTGCTCTTTTTATACTCCTTCCCTACAATTTGAGACTTACCAGTGCTGTACAGTGCTGGAGATTGTTCGTAGGAGAGAGAGGAAGGTGGGGGTATGTGAACAGGAGAGGATGAAAGAGCAGGGCCACTGTATCGTGGTTACTAAGTCCAGAAGGCACCCTTGGGGTGAAATGGAATCCAGACCGGGGTCTCCCATGTCTGGTGCCCATACCCAAGGGCACTACTGAATTTGGTGGGCAGATAGGCCAGACAGCCTCGGAGGTTTGTTCAACTCGGGCGGTGTTATTCAATGCCAGGTCTGTTAGGAATAAGACTGCTATTATTGCCAATCTTGTTAGTTCGGCTGACCTGGCTTGCATCACCGAGACCTGGCTGGATGAAAACTCAGGCCCCATATTGGAGGCCATGACTCCAGCTGGGTACTTGGTGATACACCGCCCAAAATTGGACCGCAGGGGAGGGGGGCTGCAGTCTGTTTTAAGAACCAAATTGGCCTCACGAATGTAGTAGTAGGTGAGGCTGAATCCTTTGAGTGCACAGTTGTAGCAGGTGTAGGCGTTCGAATTGTTCTCGTCTACCGTCCACCCAGAGATGGGAAACGCTTCTTACAGGAAGTAGCAGACTTCCTTGTCGATATGTCATTTGTGTCACCCAGCTGATGGTCCTGGGTGACTTTAACCCCTGGGTCAACGATGAACTCTCACAATTTGGTAATCACTTCCTCCAATTTATGTCTTCTTTGGGCCTTACACAGGTAGTTTCCACTGCTACACATAAATCTGGGCACTCTCTCGACTTAGTCTTCCTCTTAGGGATTGATGCCTCTGATATGGGGGTGGAACCAGTCACCTGGTCTGACCATTACACCATGAGGTTTAATTTCTGCACCTCCCTGAGAAGACCTTCCCCTGTGGAGATGGTCAGGTACTGCCCATTATGGAATATTACTTCACAAGACCTTGCAGCAGTCCTTGACCTCTCATCCCATGTTGGCTAGCAGTAATCCAGAGGCACTGGTGTCAGCCTATAATATGGCCGTTACCGTGGCCCTGGATTTTATTGCTCCTGTTCGTGAGTGCCCCCTATCCCTGCACCCCAGGTCCCCTTGGTTTGATGGGACACTGAGGGAGTTGCGGATACAGGGACGAAGGTTAGAGCATTGTTGGCACAAGTCCGCCCTTGATGTCAACCGCCTTAGATTGATGGAACATTATTCTATCTATCAATCTACAATCACCCATAAGAAGGCAGAATTCCTGTCCAGGGAGATTGCAGTTGCATAGAATCGACCGGCTCAGTTGTTTCAGACAGTAGACAGACTGTGCAACCCATCCTGTCTGCAAGTTCGAAAAGCTTTTTCGCAATTAGAGTGTGAAGAGCTCACTTGTTTCTTTGCAACTAAGATGGCTGACATCAGGGCTGACTTGCATCCTGCAATCTCTAAGGGTGATGTTGTGGAACAGTGCGAGTTCACAATACCTCATTTCTCTTTGAGTTCCTTTTGCTGACCTGAGTTTGTAGATATTATGAGGATCATCCATAGTGTGCAGCCCACAAGCTGTGGTTTGGACCCTGGACAGACTCCACTAATTTTGCGTTGTTCTGAGATCATCGGTCCAGTCCTGGTGTAAATAGCCTGGTGCTCCTTAGAGTCAGGAGAGTTTCCTAACTCTCTGAAAGAGGCAGTGGTGACACCCCTCTAGAAGAAAGCTACTTTGGACCCAGACTGTTTCTCAAAGTACAGACCTATCTCTAACCTTCCCTTTATTGGAAAGGTTATTGAGAAGATAGTGGCAGCCCAATTGGAAGACCATTTAACCATCCATAATGTCTACGAATCCTTCCAATCTGGTTTTCGTAAAAGACACAGCACCGAGACTGCACTGGTTCGGGTGCTTAATGATCTTCTGAGGGTGAGGGATCAGAAGAGATGTTCCATTCTAGTTCTCCTTGATCTCTCATCAGCTTTTGACACTGTGGATCACCTGGTGTTGTTAGCACACCTGTGGCTAATTTGTGGAATGTCAGGAACTGTTTTAAAATGGTTCACTTCATTCCTCACTGGGAGATCACAAAGAGTTGTGTCTGGGGTTTATTCCTCTGGCCCAACTTCTTTGTTGTGCAGGATGCCTCAGGGTTCAGTGCTGTCACCCCTGTTATTCACAGTGTATATGCTACCCCTCGGAGACATTATAAGATGGTATGGGCTGAGGTTTCACTGCTATGCAGATGATACCCAGCTATACTTGTCTTTTGCACCTGACTAGGATGGAGCTCTCTCAGTGTTTAATAACTGTCTGGAAGAAATCCAAGGTTGGATGGATTCTAGTTGGTTAAAGTTGAACTCAGAGACGACAGAGGTGTTGGTGGAGGTCCCAGGTGGTCAGATAGAGAGGTCGCATGATGGCATGCCCTCTGGAATTTTTCTTTGTGGCGTGTCACTTCCGACCTCTGAATGGGTGCGTAACCTTGGGATTGTCCTACACGACAGGCTGACCCTTCAATCTCAAGTGTCGGCCATTGTCAGGACTTCCTTTTACCATCTTAGGAATATTGCCAGGGTGTGCCAAGTTGTTCCGACTGACTCTTTGCCAATGTTTGTCCACACCTTTGTGTCCTCGTGCTTGGACTGCTGCAAAACCCTTTACTTTGGGCTTTCTGGGGTTGAAATCTATCGCCTACAGCTGGTGCAGAATGCTGCAGTCTGGGTTTTGACTGGGACAAGGAGATCCAGTCATATTACTCCGGTACTGCGCGAACTGCACTGGCTTCCTATACTGTGGTGGATCACCTTTAAAGTCATTTTATTGACTTTCAAAGCCCTTCACGATCAGGGTCTGACCTATCTGAAAGAACTTCTGGTGCCTTGCTGCCCCGAACGATCACTCCGCTCGGCTGACGAGGGGTTGTTAGAGATTCAAAGAGTGAGTTTAAAATCTTCTGGCAGTAGAGCATTTTCTTATGCTGCACCCACTCTTTGGAATTCTCTACCACGATGGTTAAGGGAGTGTACCTCTGTGGAGGTATTCAAGAAAAATTTAAAAATCTACCTGTGGCAAATGGCATTCTTGGAGGACTAATGTAATTTTAATGTAAATACTGTGTTTTGATTTTATGGGATTTTTATAGTTTGATTTTAATATGTGATGTTGTTATGAAATTATTTTATTGATATGTTTTATTAATTTGTATTATATGTTGTGGTTTTGATATGTTCAGCTCCTTGATATATTGAAAGGTGCTTTAAAAATAAAATTATTATTATTATTTTTTTCTCCCCATACATTATATAGAATAGTTGGAGGTCATCAATGCATAGCAATGATACACCTTCACTCTAAGGTTATAGTGAGGACAGCAAATAAAGAAAGGTTTTAAGAAAAATGGTGTTGTGTATTTAGGCCACCATACAGTATTTTATATAGTGTACAATAAGAAATAAACTGAAGTAGCTTACTTTTTTTTAATTACAGTTAGCATTTACATTAGTGGTCCACATTTCACCTTTGGTATTTTGCTGATGTGGCACTTCAACAGCCTGACGTCCCATGTACTGCAATGTTGGGATCACTTGCACTGTGATGTATATACTAAAGCAGAATGGGAAGTCATTTTATTTTAGTATCAAAGTCACTGTTCCAGCAGAATGACTTTTTCAAGTGTATGGGTCATCATACACAAAGAGTGTTCCATCAGACAAAATAATACCAGAAACCTGTGGAGAAAAACCCTATCCTTTCCCTGTTTTAAAACCTGTGGAGAAAACCCCAATCCTTTCCCTTTTATAAAACATGTCATGTAATCCACTCTTTGTTTCATATTCATTTCAAACACACCATTGCCAATCCTGTAAGGGAAAAAAAACTGTCTTTCCCTATATCTATCTCCTGCCTTTATGCCTGCAACCTGTGGAAATACCTGTCTACTATTACCCTATACTATTATTTTTTTAGATCACTGTACTGCTCCTGGAAAAGGAACACATTTTTCTTATTTTACCCTATCCTACTATGCCTTATTCCCTTGTTTTTATGTTTTCCCCATACATTATATAGAATAGTTGGAGGTCGTCAAATACACAGCAATGATACACCTTCACCCTAAGGTTCATAGATGGAATACAAGTTATGTAGACCACTGGCCTTTTGTGAACTTGCCACCATTCAGTGTTCTATTGGTGGAAAGAGAATTTTTTGTTACTCATATATTCATCAAGTCTCTTTTTGAATGTATTCATATTTTGATTCTCAACTATAGTCTTAGGTAGAGTATGCCAGGTTGTAATTATTCTTTGACAGTTTTGTTTGATTCACCAATCAATTTAACTTACGTTATCTGGTGCTATTATTTTTTTTATGTCTTCCCAGACCAGTTGTTTCTAGAGTAAAGTAAACCTAGTTTCTTCAGTCTCTCACGATTACAGTGAGAACAGCAAATTAAGAATGGTTTTAAGAAAAGTGTTGTGTATTTAGGCCACCATACAGTATTTTATATAGTGTACTATAGGAAAGAAACCAAAATAGTTTACTGTATTTTATTACTGTTAGCATTTACCTTCAGTGGTCCACATTTCACCTTTGGTATTTTGCCGACACAGCACTTTCTGAAGGGTATGGATCATCATACACAAAGAGTGTTCCATCAGACACTAATACCAGAAACCTGTGGAGAAAAACACTATCCTTTCCCTATTCTAAAACTTGTGGAGAAAAACCCTATAATTTCCCTATTCTAAAACTTGTGGAGAAAAGCCCTATCCTTTCCCTATTCTAAAACCTGTGGAGAAAAGCCCTATCCTTTTCCTATTCTAAAACCTGTGGATAAAAGCCCCATCCTTTCCCTATTCTAAAACCTGTGGAGAAAAACCCTATCCTTTCCCTATTCTAAAACCTGTGGAGAAAAGCCCTATCCTTTGCTCTTCTAAAACCTGTGGAGAAAAGCTCTATCCTTTCCCTATTCTAAAGCCTGTGGAGAAAAACCCTACCCTTTCCCTATTCAAAAAAAACCTGTGGAGAAAAACCCTACCCTTTCCCTATTCTAAAACCTGTGGAGAAAAAGCCTATCCTTTCCCTATTATATAACATATCATGTAGTTCATTCTTTGTTTCCTATTCATTTCAAACACACCATTGCCAATCCTGTAAGGAAAAAAAACTGTCTTTCCATATATCTATCTCCCACCTTTATGCCTGCAACCTGTGGAAATACCTGTCTACTATTACCCTATACTATTATTTTTTAGATCACTGTACTGCCCCTGGAAAAGGAACACATTTGTCTTATTTTACCCTATCCTACTATGCCTTATTCCCATGCTTTTATGTTTTTTTCCCCATATATTATATAGAATAGTTGGAGGTTGTCAATACACAGCAATGATACACCTTCACCCTAAGGTTCATAGATGGAATACAAGTTATGTAGACCATTGGCCTTTAGTGAACTTGTCACTATTCAGTGTTCTATTGGTGACAGGAGAATTGTTTTGTTTCTCATATATTCATCAAGTCACTTTTTGAATGTATTCATATTTTGACTCTCAACTACAGTCTTAGGTAGAGTAAGCCACTTTGTAATTATTCTTTGACAGTTTTGTTTGTTTCACCAATCAATTTAAGTTATGTGATCTGGTGCTATTATTGTTTTTATATATATGTCTTCCCAGACCATGTGTTTCTAGAGTAAAGTCTTCCTGGATTACTCTAAAAGTTAGATATAAGTCACCCCTGAGTCTTACATAATTCATAGAAAATAGACCTAGTTTCTTCAGTCTCTCACGGTTACAGTGAGGACAGCAAATTAAGAAAGGTTTTAAGAAAAGTGTTGTGTATTTAGGCCACAATATAGTATCTTATATAGTGTACTATAGGAAAGAAACCAAAATAGTTTACTGTTTTTTATTACTGCTGGCATTTACCATCAGTGGTCCACATTTCATCTTTGGTATTTTGACGACGCAACACTTTTTCAAGTATATGGGTCATCATACACAAAGAGTGTTCCATCAGACACTGTAATACCAGAAATCTGTGGAGAAAAGCACTATCCTTTCTCTATACTAAAACCTGTGGAGAAAGCTCCTATTCTTTCCCTATTCTAAAACCTGCAGAGAAAAACCCTATCATTTCCCTGTTCTAAAATCTGTGGAGAAAATCTCTATCCTTTCCCTATTCAAAAACCTGTGGAGAAAAACCTCTCCTTTCCCTATTCTAAAACATGAGGAGAAAAACCCTATCCTTTCCCTATTCTAAAACCTGCCGAGAAAAACCATATCCTTTCCCAATTCTAAAACCTGTTGAGAAAATCTCTATCCTTTCCCTCTTCCAAAACCTGTGGAGAAAAGCTCTATCCTTTCCCTATTCTAAAACCTGTGGAGAAAAACCCTATCCTTTCCCTATTCTAAAATATGTGGAGAAAAGCCCTATCCTTTCCCTATTCTAAAACCTGTAGAGAAAAGCCCTATCCTTTCCCTATTCTAAGGCCTGTGGAGAAAAACTCTACCCTTTTCCTATTCTAAAACCTGCAGAGAAAAAACTATCCTTTCCCTACTATATAACATGTCATACAGCCCACTCTTTGTTTTCTGTTCCTTTCTAACACACCATTTCCAATCCTGTATGGAAAAAAACTATCTATCCCTATATCTATCTACCACCTTCCTGCCAGCGACCAGTGGAAAAGAAATACCTGACTACTATTTCCATATACTATTAGTTTTATTTTAGATCACTGTACTTGTCTGGAAAAGGAACTATTTTTTCCTAATTCACCCTATGCTACTATGCCCTAATTTATTTATTGGATTTTGTTGACCCAGTAGGCCCACTGAGGCTAGAAATCCATTTTTCAAGGGTGACCGGGGGGAGGGGGATACAGATGGCAACCAACTGAAATTGAACCAGATTAAGCTGTTGGTGGTACTTCTAGTGGATGGGGAAAATTTGGCCAGGACACCGGGGAAATTCCCCAACTCTTTTTGATAAGTGCCATGGAATCCTACTAGTAGATGATTGTTTGATTTGGTGGAGGGAAACAGTGATTTGTCACAGGGTTAAATAAGATAGGTTTAGCTGGTGAATGGGATTAGACTGTGTACTGCACTCTGGGAATTTTGTATGATCTGTTGTATTTCATACGGTTTCCTTTTTCTGTCTGATTGTTTTTGTCCCGTTTGTATTTATTTAATTTGCAATAAAAATTCCCATACTCTTTCGAGAAGTGCCATGGGATCTTTAACATCCTCCTGAACAACCACTGGAACAGGCAGATGGGACCTCAGTTTAACATCTAATGTGAAAGATAGCATCTCAGGAGTGCAGCATCCCCCCCCCCATGCTGCACTACAGTGTCAGTATTGGGATATTAACCCAAGTGCCTGGTGTAAGGATAGAACCCACAGCCTACTGATCACCCAGCCTTAGAGGTCAGTGTGCAATCTACTGAGTCACTGACACTGATAAATTGTTGTTATTCACATGTTTTTGTGTTTTATATATATCCTCTTCATTCTTGTGACCTGTAGGGAAACGAAACTGTCTGCTCTTACCCTATGCTACACCATTTCATCAACTGTTGACATACAGTCTGTAATATTTAATTTAACCAAAGTAATGTATCACACCCTCACGGGACGTCATCACTTGGAGTGTTCAAAACTAGTCTAAGCATTATAATTCATTCCAACCGATGAGACGGCGAAGAAGAAGTTTGCTGTGGTGCAATGCATACTAGTAAGTCTACAATGCTGATTTACGTTAGCACCGCAATGTTTCCATAGCCTGTTTGTCTCTTAAGTTAATCCCAGAAAGTATCAGTTGATTAGTATCATATGAAGTTGAGATGTAGAATGTTCTAGTGTAGCATCACTGCAGTGTCTTGATCTTCAGTGTCATTCAAAAAGGGTAATTTTGTGACTTCTGTAGATTTGTTGAATGCACATTCTCTGGGAAATAAGAAATATGCAATCAATAAATGTGATGGCTTCCAGACACACTACTGCACCACTTTACCACATCCAGGCACCAAGTATGAATTACTCATGAGCACCTCAAAATAGCTGCCTTTCCTAAAATACTTCAAAATGTCTGCCTTTGCTAAAATGCTTCAAAACAGCCACCTTTGTTTAAAAAGCTTTCTGAATGGGTCAGGGTTGATGCAGTATGGTGGTAATCAGTCATGTGACCACTTCTAGACACACTACTAAAACACTTTTGCCACATCTGGAAACCAAGTGTGAATCTCTGGTGAGTTCCTCAAGTTGGCTGCCTTCGCTGAAATGCCTCAAAATGGCTGCCTTTTCTAAAGTGCCTCAAAATGGCCACTTTTGCTAAAATGTTTTTTCAATGGGTCTGTGTTGATGAGGTATGGTGGTAATCAGTCATGTAACCACTACCGGACACAAAGTCACTTAACTTCCTTGTGTTCCCAGGTCGCACCTGTAAATAAGCTTTCAGCTTAGTGTTTCTCACCTGGTAAAACAAAGGTTAAAAAAAAGAAAATAAACAAAGGTAAATAAAAAAGTACACCACCACTTTTGCTAGATATGGGTACCAAGTGTGACTCACTGGTGAGCAGCTCAAAATGGCCACCTTTGATTAAATGCCTCCAAATGGCCACCTTTGATAAAATGCCTCAAAATGGCCACCTTTGATAAAATGCCTCAAAATGAACACATTTTATAAAATGCCTCAAAATGGCCAATTTTGCTAAAAAGTTCTCTTTATGAGTTAGGATTGATGTGGTATGGTGGCCATCAGTCATGTGACCAGTACCAGAAACAGTATTGCACCACTTTTGCCACATCCCTGCACCAAGTGTGAATCACTGGTGAGCACCTCAAAATGGTTGTCTTTGCTAAAATGCCTCAAAATTGGCACCTTTTATAAATTAATTCAAAACAGCTGCCTTTGCCAAAATGCCTCAGTCAAGTGACCACTAATGGACACAGTACTGCACCACTTCTGGCACACCCAGGCACTAACTACCTTCAATACAAGGCACTACTACCAATAAAGCATTTCCTGGAGTCCAATGGCCTCTCCATGACCTCCCACACCAGGGTCTACCATTTCACAAAATTCATTCCCTGGTGTATGTGGGTTACACAACACCTTACGAGAAATGGCACCATCACAGAAAAAGGATTCCTTGGTGTCTAATGGTCCTACCTCACCCTCCAAACTCATACCGATTACTGTTGCACATCCTTGACACCAACCGCACATAGGTTTCAACCGTTTGACCTTGCATGGTCTCACCAAGTGAATGCCACCTCCACCTCAATCACCAAGTGCTAGATCCTCAGGTCACAGCCAAAACCCAACTGAACCCATACTCATTACTGTTACACCTCCCTGACACCAACCAAACAGAGGTTTCAACCATGGGACCTTGCATGGTCCCAGTCAGGTAATCCACCACTCAAATGAGAGCTGGATCCAGAGGTCACATGACAAATTTATTATCCATTGCTTGTTTAATTATGACATGCTCCCCTTGATTAACCAAGCCACCATGCTAAAACATTAAACACACACACACATACACACACACACACACACACATGAGCTATTCAATGGGGTGACTGGAAATATCACTGATACTTCCCTGAGCATAGTTTGACTACATGATGTAATGAGTGTTTTATCTCTGACAGGTGTAAAGTCCACTAGAATCACATTCTCACCATACTATATGTAACATAGCACTCTTACAAAATACAAACAACAACCAAATCCATTGATTTCAGTCTTCAGAAAGATGATGAACAAATTGCAATGTCAGAAGAAATAGTAGCCATGATAAACCCTCTCTGTACTCCCGTCCCATCTCCACCCAAATGCAGCTCAACAAACTGTAACATAGCCCAAAAAGTACACATTTTACAGTAAGAAAAAATGTTTCAACCACTCACAGACTAGCAAAATGTGTTTGCCTTTTCAACCTAGTATATCTGAGGCTCCCAATGGACTAACATTGTTAGCAGTTTCATGAGGTCAAACCCTGACTGAACTTTGAAACATAAAAACATACTGTACATCAATAAACAAATATCAAAACCCAAGCTAAACTGTAACTTACCATTAGCGACATCATGTAGTAACCTACCTTATGCACTTATTATTTGCAATTTATTTTCCAATCTGACTGTTGCATGAGTACAGTATTTCTGAAGCCAGGGGACATCTTTCGTACAACGCACTGTGTATATAGATTACAATGATCGTCATATGGAAGATGACCCCGACGACAGGCAATAGGGCATTTGGCATGTATATCCTTATATGTGGTTCATTTTAAAGACTATTGGCCTATATACTCCAATCTGAAAAATAAAATTTAAAGACATTATATCAATGGCGATCAGAAAGTTATAGTCAATTGGATTACATACAGTACATTCCATTCCACTATATTAAATGGTCATTCATCCCATTATGTATCCTAAGCACAAATTAATATACCAGAACATTAAAGTCATGGCATAACAAACATCCATGATTGCCATCACAGTCAATGGTACCATAGATATGGCCTCAGCCATGTGCCTTAGTAGCCATAGGAATTTTCTGGCTGTGATGTGGTGAGATGCTGATACAGTACCAGCTTGTCATGCACTTGCAAGTGGTGTGCCCTGTCTGGTGACAGGTCGGCCTTGTCTTCAGCTCAGTCATCCCCTATCAAATAAGCACTCATACGTCCGCCTTCCCACCCACGGCCTGCTGAATCAGGACTCAGGCTGCTAAACATCAGGAGCAGAAACAGAGCCTTCACTGCTGGTATATATACTCCTTTACTCCCTATACAGACATAACTGAGCAATCAAGATCTCTCTTCCTCCTCTGTCCCACTAAAATGTTGCTGCATCAGAAAACAGGTTGCTGAGTGCAGGAGCAGAAGCCTTCTGGCTTTTCTCCCCCTTGACCCCCTGGATAGACATCACCTAGCAACAACCTCACACCCCTACTCCATCCCTCTTAAGCACTGCTGCACTAGAAAACAGGTTGCTGGGGGTGTGGTCTAGCCACCAAGGAAGATGGCAACTTAACTCCAAAGCTCTCTCTGGACCTCAGCCCATCCGCGGTTGGACACCGCAATCCCATGGAGTCTCCCCTAAAAACGATCGGCTTTATGCACGGGTAACAACCATCTTGCTGGGCAGCGCATCCTTTTCAGTGGATTACAATGTAATTGCACTGTTTCAATGACGCTGTGACCTGGTACTATTCCGATGAACCTAGGTCTAGGCTGTATAGGCCACACATCCTTGCAACACTGGCAGTCTAGACTGCATACCTGCCTGCGTCTTTGTTTCCCCTCCTGGGTCTCAGCTACAAATTTGGGTGCCTCCTTCTATCTACCTGAACACTATACTAGACGTATGTATGTCTTCTCTGATACCGGAGCAACCTCCTCAAAAGATGGATCCACCAGTGGCAGTCAAGGAATCCTTACAACATAACACCAAGTTTCTGGAAACACTAATCACTAGGGTGGATGATATTAACCTGTCCCTGTCTGGTATGGTTAGAGATGTCCAGCACTTGCAAGACAGAATGAATGTGGCAGAGCAAAGGGCCAAGCTCAGGTTTGGAATCATCTCCAACAACATGAGGAGTGGCTTGCTGCACTCTGGGATTGGGCCGATGATCATGAAAATCAGAGCCGCTGCAGCAATCTACGGATAGTGGGGCTTTCAGAGGGGGCAGAAGGAAACTCAATGGAGCAATTTCTAAATAAGAATCTGCCCCGCATATTAGGGGACCGATGGAGGGAACCGATTGAAGTAGAAAGGGCCCACAGGGTCTCTGCCTGTACAAGTAAGCACTATAACACACCTAGACCAGTTGTGGCATACTTGCTGAGATACATCACTAAAGAAAAAATTCTTCATACGGCTAGAGACTTGGGGGAACTTTCCTAGCAAAGATTCACAGTAGCCATATACAGGGATTTTGCACAAGAAATGGCCGTGAAGCTGAGGGAATATGGGATGATTAAAAGATGTCTTTACAAATATGACTTCAAATTCAGATTCAAAAATCTCACCAGATTGTGTGTCACCAAGGAAGGCGACAATCTCACTGCAGATCATCCTGAGGACATTGAGCACTGGATTGCTAAACTCTGGCCAGGCCTTAAGTGCCCAACAACAAATCCCAGGAGACTTTGGGAGCTCCCTCCAGCGGCACCTCCTGGTAGGAACCTTTTTCTACTTATGGTTCCCCTGTAGCGCATTTAGCAGCAGGACATGTCCCACATCAAATCGGTCCCCCATCAAAGTCTGCATCTCAGTCTGTTTGTTTTAATGACAATGCACCACTTCTAACTGCACAGATCTCCAGCATGCAGCCTTCGCTCCCTCAGTGGAGATACAACTCACTCCCTAAGGCTAGACAGAGACCTAGGAGCAGCCCACATCACTTGCCATCCAAATCCTCAGCAACACCACTCACAAATGTCTCCAGAGAGGACATTTCTCCCGTATCACATCTGACCACTACTGGATCTCAAGACATGGACATTGAACAATTGGCAGACTGGGCTGACCTTCCGGAGTCATCCCTAACTGAACTGGAGGACACCCTTTCTCCGGTGTGCCTAGGGCTTATCAGTTACACAGCTGCTGTCATGAAAACACCCTTGGATCATGGATGTACCCCTCAGGAACCCCCCGAGATGGTCAAAGGCTATACCACTGAAATTACTGGAACATGACTGAATGTCTAACCTTACAATGATATTTTTGTCTCAGGATGTGGATAAGGTTCTCCTCCCTAGTCCTTATATATTTTACTTCAGTGAATAGGAGTAACTTCAGACAGTTTGTAGCAAGTCACGAATCAGTGACCCTAAAACTACCTACTGACTCCCCCCTTTCCCCATCTTTTGGAAAGACGATGGTCACATCTACAAGGTAACATGGGCAAATCCCTCCATTACATTTGTAATTTAGCAAGGTAGGCAGTGGAACTTCTGGGCGATTTTAGCCTCCCTGCTTAGATACCTCTTCTTTCCCCATCCTACAGGCATACCAGATATGGGTGCAGTAACTAAGTCCCTGTGTTTTGGTCTATAGGCCTAGTGTAACCTCCCCATGTTTGGGTGGTTCCTCACTCTTTGACTAGTTACCAAGTTGGTTTACCCACTCTCCCCTTCCCCTTCCCTCCTTCCCCCTTCCCCTCTCCCCCCCCCCACAAGGTTCAGGTCTTCTGACCCTTGTTTTTTTGGGCAGGTCCAGGATGAGTTGGTTTATTGGTTTCTTCCACATAAAGACCCACCCAAGGTGTGTCTTGGAGATAGCACAGCCGTAGGGTTTATATAGATATATACATCTATATATTCCTCTCATTTGCTTCGACCTCCAGGAGCACATTTCTGCAGTTGTAGTGTTCATTTTTGACCCTTTGGTATAGCATCAATACTGGGCCTATTGCCCACTTTGAAATTAACCTACTACTTTAACATATTGACTGGTTCTCTCTCTCTCTGCTTTTTGTTTCTAGAGCTGTTGCTGCAACCTTCTCTATAATATAGGATACCCAGCTCAAAAGCCGCAGGCAATGCTTACATCTTCCCTAGTGCTAATGAGTGCAGCTAATGAGTGCATTTGCAGTCCTGGCTCTTCTCAATGTTTTGGTGATTCTGGAATCTGGTAATATCCTCCCTAATCTATTTGCTGGAAATTCTGTAAGTACCTCCTCTTATCTCTTGTGTGAGAAGATACTACTACTACCCATGTTATCCCCCAAGGATATCGGTGGATATCCTGGAATGGGAAAGGACTAAACCACCCGATCAAATGGACAAAAGACTTAACAACATTTAAAATCCCTGTGGGCAGATATTGCCCTTCTTCAGGAAACCCACTTACTGTATAAATGTACTAACTGCTTAAAAAAACTCTGGGTGAGGGAAATACTGGCTAGCTCCTCCACTGCTAAGTCAAAGGAGGTAGCCATTCTCATTTGTCAGGCCTCTCCATGGGTGGTAAAAGATGTCAAAAAAGACGTGCATGATCACTGGTTGGTGGCGAAGTTATCTTCTCCTACAAATACTATTTTGTTGGGTAATGTATATGCCCCTGATACTGAACACAACAACTTTTTCCCTGAGATTAGTCAAGCCCTGTCAGATCTATAATCAGAGGTTGCCACCGCTACCTATAATCATAGGCAGAGACTTCAATGCAGTGGGAGATATATTTTTAGACAAATCCCACCCAACCCCACATGCTAATCCTAAAGCTAGGCTTTCCCTTCAGGCTATGATAGATGAATGGGCCCCCATGGATATATGGTATAGAAACCATCCTACTGGCAGAGATGTCTCATTTTACTCTGCTCCACATAAATCTCACAGTCATATAGACTTCTGACTTGCCACTGAATTAACAGCTAAATGCCTCTCTGACTCTGATATAGGCTCGATTCTAATTTCAGACTATGCCCCTGTCTCATTAACGTTCACTCCTCTGGAGCATTGCCCACATGGAACCCATTGGCGCTGCAATCCCCTGTTATTCCAGGACCGAGATTTTCACCCTCACATAGTGAAGGCGACTAAAGACTATTTTGCTCTCAATGCGGACTGTGGGGTATCCTTAGGAACTGTCTAGGAAGCATTCAAGGTGGTGTTGAGAGGGCATATTATTGCCTTTTCAGCAGCTTGGGACCGCAAGCGTAAAGCAACTTTGTCCCAGCTCCAATCAGAACTAATGGCTTTAGCGCGTCAATTCAAATCCATCCCCCAAACGACCCCAGACAGTGATTTACATTGGCAAATAGGACTCAAATACCAAATAAATATAATACTACATCAGAAAGCTGAGTGGTACCTCTTGAGATCGAAACAAGCCTTTTGGGCTGGGGGAGAACAAGCTTTGAAAGTACTTGCCTTCTACCTGTGTAAACAGCAAGCGGCTACACGGATACATGCCCTCCGTAATGCATCAAGTTCCATAGTGACTAATCGCAAGCAGATAAACACCACAATGCAGCAGTTTTACCAATCTCTCTATCAATCCCGATCTGCTAATACTGACCAAGGTCTATGGGATCTTTTTGCCACCTTTTGCCAACAAACCCCTTTGCCGACTCTTACCCTCAAACAAGTGACACAACTGGAGTCACCTGTGTCCTGTGAAGAACTTCAAATGGCGCTCTCACAGATTGCAAGAGGAAAGGCCCCCTGTCCCGATGGTATGTCTGTGGAGCTTTACCAGGCCCTTGGCCAGGACATTATTTAACCATTGCAGCAAGCTCTACACTCCACCCATACCTCTGGATCTCTCCCACAGACAATGAAGGAGGCAATAATCTTCCTGCTGCCAAAAAAATCAACCAACCCTCTAGATCGTACCAACTTTCGACCAATATTCCTTCTATCAGTAGACACAAAAAATCCTAGCAAAAGCATTGACATCCAGACTATCCTCTATTCTCCCCTCGATAATACATCCCTCACAGACAGGCTTCATGAGGGGTAAATCAGGGGTGGATAATACCAGACTCCTCCTCAACCTTAAGTGGTTCACCTCTAAAGTCCCCCTCCCCTTAGCAACTTTGGCAATAGATTTCTCTAAAGCATTTGACTCTATAGAATGGGATTACCTCTATGAAGTCCTAGTCAGGTATGGATTTGGTGCTTATTTTACGCAGTGGATACGTACCCTCTATTGTTCTCCCATGGCCCACATTCTCACCAATAGTGAGATCTCTCCTCCATTTTCCTTGCATCGGGATACCAGGCAAGGTTGCCCACTATCCCCATTACTATTTCTTATAGACCTAGACCCCCTGCTCAGGATGCTTATTGCCTTCTCACAGATACAGGGCATCATGGTAGCCAATCAATCATATCTGGTGGCAGCTTATGCCGACGATCTACTTCTAACTATCCAACCCCCAACATACCTTACCAACCATACCTCAAATTCTGGGAGTTTTTGGGGTGCTTTCAGGGCTAACTATTAATCAGAAAAAAACATGTTGTCCCCTCTGAATAAGCATTGTACCCAGACTTGTATATAAGGAACCAATCTGGCATGGGTGAACACTGTATTTAACTACCTGGGTGTCTCAATACCAACAGCCTGGAATGCACTGGAATCTGCTAATTTTTCTTTGCTGTTAACACAGCTAGCAGTTGAAGTTGAGAGGTGGCGCAAGCTGCAACTCTACCTGCCAGGCAAGATAGCGGCTACCCCAATGCTTTTGCTCCCACGGGTCCTGTATTTTTTTAACAATCTCCCCATCCCTCTCTCACCTAAGCTTTTCAACTCTTTAGAAAAACTGTTGTCCAGTTTCCTCTAGGACTCCAAATCACCTCAGTGGAATAAACATAAGCTGAGAGTGCACTGGTCCCAAGCAGGAGTCAATGCTCTCTGGTTTCCCAGCTATCACTTATCATGTACAGCTGCAGAGGCAGCGAAATGGTTTGTGTCTCAATCTGTGGATCCTCTACTATGGGTCCAATAGGAAATGGATCTGGCAGGCACAGTATCCCCTTACACCCTTCTCACCACACGGATAAGTCTGCCTCAATCGCTCCCACCCACTGTACTATGTACAGCCCGCTCATGGAAATGACTCATGGGAAAGATGCACCTCTCTAAATAGTCCTGGAACCCTCCTATACAATGCACCCCTTTATGATGGAACAATCTTATTCAAATTGATGGGGTACCTATATATTGGCCCTCCTGGCACAAAGCAGGAATTTGGCACATACTAGACCTCTCTCCCTCAGGCACATACCCCTTGCTTTCCTTTGCTCAATTGCAAAAGCAATTTTCTCTACCACACAAAGATTTCTGGAGGTACTTGGAAATTCGGAGTGTTCTACAGCTTCTTCTGCTGAGATTTCAAACTGCTACCCCATGGGCATGGATAGCAGGCCTATACCATCTCCCCATGAATAGAGGGGTGATGGGTTGCTTCTACAGCTCCTGGAGAGATTCACAACCCAATGCAACTATGTCCTGTAAAAATAAATGGGAATTATACTCTGGCTCCCCCATTACTGATAATCAGTGGAATTCTTATCTTAAATCTATACACAGCAGTTATAGTGACACCAACAGTTGCTTCTTGCAGGCTAAAAATCTTATTGCTGTGGCATCACACGCCAGTAGTCCTTTATGCTCGTGGTCTGCTAGGCCATAACAAATGCTGGTGCTGCTCCCAGGCAGAAGCACATATTCTTCATATTGTATGGTCTTGTCCTAATTTGATAACCTTTTGGAAAATGGTTGCCTCTGACATTTCCTTAGTACTTAAACACTCAATTGTCCATGCTGACGCAAAATTAGTCATGGGGACACCACCTCCTTAGGCCAACTACCTAAACCTTTTAAAGACTGTGCTTTGGTAACTATCCTAGTGGCTAAACGTCTTCTCTTTATGCACTGGCACCAACCAGTTATCCCCACCCTTGGCTAAACTTTCTATACATGAAAGATTGTCTCACTTAGATAATGGAAATCTACACCCTTATTATCAAAAATGGGAACCCTACTTTCACTCTACCTTTTGTAAAATCCCATTACCACCTTCCAATCCTCCTCTGTAATTGGCTGCTTATAAGCCCCCCCCATTCAACCTTTTAATCTAAACCATGGCTGGACTGGGTATAGGCAAAAAGATGTAATCATCTCTCAGCACTAAGTATATTCTCATTTTCTTATTCCTGGGTATCTTACCTAGAAAGTACTACTGGTTTAAGATACCCAACTGTGGATATCAAAGATAAGGCAATACTTCAAATGTATTGTATGACATATTGTTCATAATGGATAGATTCTGTCACCAATCTACCTATTTTTGTAATGTCATGATATTTGGAGAATGGTCATTGTACGGCTCATTTTCTATTGTTTATTTTATTTATTTATTTCATGTGCAGATTAACAACTTTGAGCCAAAGGCTCTTTTACAAAGGTTCCATGTCAGGTATAACAAACAGACAAACAATTTCCAAGGTTACATTTAAGAAGAGGAAGAGACAATAATACAGTGGTAGATTGATGGACATTGCTGTAGCTAATTTCTGATGACTGAATACTGACTGGCTGTACATGTAGGCAAGTAGTCTTTGCATTTGCTAAATTATCCAGTTTCAATTGATGCCTTTGGTAAGAGGTTGAACATATATTGTTAAGTCTTAAAAGTCATGTACTTATACAAAAATCTAAATAAAATATTATACGATAAAAAAAGAAAACAGGTTGCTAAGGGCAGGAGCAGAAATGGATAACTCCCTGCTTGTGTCTCTCCCCCTTGACTACCTGGAAAGACATCACCTAACAAACAAGCTCTCACCCCTCATCCATCCCTCTTAAGTGCTACTGCACCAGAAAATGAGTTGCTGGGTGTAGGAGCTAAAACAGAGAACTCCCTGATGGCGTCTCTATACACTGACTACCTGGACAGACATCAGATAGCAAACAAGCTCTCGCCTCTCATCCATCCCTCTTAATTGCTGCTGCATCATAAAATGAGTTGCTGAGGGTAGGAGCAGAAATGGAGAGCTCCCTGCTGGCGTCTCTCCCCCTTGACTACCTGGACAAACATCACCTATCAAACAAGCACACACACTTGTCCTCTGTCCCTCTTAAGCACTGCTGCACCAGAAAATGAGCAGCTGAGGGCAGGAGCAGAAACAGAGAACACCCTGATGGCTTTTCTCGACTACCTGACAAACATCACCTATCAAAGAATCAAACCCTCCTCTGTCCTCTTAACCTCTGCTGCACCAGAAAATGAGTTGCTAGGTACAGGAGCAGAAACAGTGAACTCCCTGCTGGTGTCTCTAACCCACTGACAACCAGGATGGACAGACATCACCTTGCAAAAAAGACATCACCAAACAAACTCTCACCCCTCATCCATCCCTCTTAAGTGCTACTGCACCAGAAAATGAGTTGCTGGGTGTAGGAGCTAAAACAGAGAACTCCCTGATGGCGTCTCTACACACTGACTACCTGGACAGACATCAGATAGCAAAAAAGCTCTCACCTCTCATCCATCTCTCTTAAGCGCTGCTGCACCAGAAAATGGGTTGCTAAATGCAGGAGCAGAAACAGAGACCTCCCTGCTGGTGTCTCTCCCCCTCTACTACCTGGACAGACATCACCTAGCAAGCAAGCTCACACCCCTCCTCCATCCCTCTTATGCACTGCTGCACATGAAAATGGGTTACTGAGAGCAGGATTAGATATGGAGACCTCCCTGCTGGCATGTCTCCCCTTCGTTTCCCTGGATGGACATCACTTAGCAAACAAGCTCATACCCTTCCTCTGTCCCTCTTAAGCGGTGCTGCACCAAAAAATAGGTTGGTAAGGGCAGGAGCAGAAGCAGACACTTCCCTACTGGCATCTCTCACCCTTGGCTTCGTGGACAGACATCACCAACAAATATACTAGCACCCCTCCTCCATCCATCTTAAGTGCTGCTGCACACAAAAACGGGTTGCTGAGGACAGAAGCAGAAACAGTGATCTCTCTGCTGGCATCTCTACCCCTTGACTTCCTGGACAGACATCGTCTAGCAGACAAGCTTTCACCACTCCTCCATCCCACTGAAACACTGCTAAATCAGAAAATGGGTTGCTGAGGGTAGAAGTAGAAACAGAGACCTCCATGCTGGTGTCTTTCTGCCCTGATGATGTGGTCAGACATCACCTACTAAACAAGCTCTCACCCCTCCTCCGTACCACTCAAGTGTAGCTAAACCAGGACACAGGCTGCAGAGGGCAGGAGAAGAAATGGTGCCCTCCCTACTGGTGTATCATTCCCCAGACTACCTCTACAGTCATCCCCTTGCAAATAAGTTCACTCCCCTCCTCCATGCCACTCAAGCACTGCTGCACCAGAAAACTTTATTCATGATTTCTGTTACTGTAAATGTTTTTCTGTTCCCCAGTAGTCTGTCTCTTTGTCTCTCTGTCTCTCTCTCTCTCTTCCCATCTGGATGGCATCATCAAAGATTTATTTTACCAGCCTGCCCTTACCCTACCTGAACCCACAGCCACAATGAGTTCTAGAAAACACTTTATTCATATTTTCTTACTGTAAATGGTCTTGTTGCCCAGTAGTTCTCTCTCTCTCTCTCTCTCTCTCTCTCTCTCCCCCATCTGGATGGTATCATCAAAGATTTATTTTACCAGCCTATTCACAGATGTAGGTGGAAGATATTCACAGAATAGATTGAGCAGTATTAGTGGCAGTAACCTGTCTGCAGAGATGAACAACCTGCATCATTGCACTACCAAATCACACGTGAATGAGTAAATAAAAAAATGAAAATAATAAAGATAACAATAAACTAACCTCTGATGTCTTTGTCATATATTTTTCAAGTAACTTTACTGTATTGAAAATAAAATAGTCACAGCTAAGGAAAATACAATGGGCCTGATTGTTGAAGTCCACTTAGAGAGACTCAAGTCCATATATTGGTTGGAGCCCATTTGTGTTTGGTTGCCTTGAGGGCTGTCTGCCTTCAATGCTGGTTGCCATATGGACATGTAGCCTTGAGGGCCATCAGTCCTGAGGGCTAGTTACCTTCAAGTCAATCAGCCTTGAGGATTGGCTCCCTTCAAGTCCATCAGCCTTGAGGGATGATTGCCTTGACGGCCATCAGCCTTCAGGGCCATCAGCATTGAGGGCTAGTTGCCTAGAGGGCCATCAGTCTTGAGGACTGGTTGCCTTGAGGGCAGGTTCCCTTGAAGGTCATCAGCCTTGAGGGCTGGTTGCCTTGATGGCCATTAGCCTTGAGGGTCAGTTGCCTTGAAGGCTTGTTGCTTTGAGGGCTGGTTGCCTTGTGGGACAAAAGCCTAGAGGGCTGGTTGCCTTGAAAACCATCAGCTTTGAGGGCCCTAGACAGATCACGCAGGCCTTGTGGCTGTCCTTAGCTCGGATCTGTTTGCCACAATGGCACTTCGGCTTCCATCGAGTAGGTGAAGGAGAAGACATGCACTGAATCTTTGTTGAAATAGTCAAGAAAAGTACAAAAAAAATGTATATTTAAAGACTACTTATCTGTGGTAGACTGCTAAGTGAATCGTCTGAGGAGTTGAACAACGTGGGTCAACGGCGGGAAAGTAACTGAGATGGTGTGGGGGACTGCCCCCTTTATACCACATCTAAAGTCCCCGCTACACACTGCTAGCTAGAAAGTTTTTTTTGAATGGTCCTAACACCCATTGCCTTAGTCCTAATGGTATTACTTGCTGCAAGAGCTCCACCTTGAAGGAAGATCCTTGTGTCTTGTGGTCCCCAAGATGAGCTCCCCAACCCAGATTGGAAGCATCAGAGGTAAAGGTATGAGAGAGAGAGCCTGACAGTGGAAGGGGGTCTTTACCAACAAGTTGGTGAGGTCCTGCCACCAGAGGAGATCTTTCTGAAAACCATTGGAGATCATGACCAGCTGGTCCATGTCATCCAACCACTGATCCTACTGGACTCAGAGACCATTGGGTAACCCTCATGTGCAGCCTGGCCATGGGAATCATTGGGATGGCTGCTGCCATAAGACCAAGAAGGCGAAGCACTGAGCAAGCTGGAGTCTACAGAGACCTGGCCACCAAGGTGGTCT
The DNA here is from genome assembly GCA_016271365.2 of Neoceratodus forsteri. Classification (NCBI taxonomy): domain Eukaryota; kingdom Metazoa; phylum Chordata; order Ceratodontiformes; family Ceratodontidae; genus Neoceratodus; species Neoceratodus forsteri. The sequence goes on from CM057458.1 coordinate 566,470,805, forward strand.
GAGGGAACAGGGTCTCTGCTCGATCTAGAGAAGGAAGGCCTTGCTCTGGACTATGTCCAGCACCGCTACAATAAATTGGAGGTGCTTGGAAGGTAGTAGCTGGAACTTGAGTAAATTCACCTAAATTCCCAAGTTGGAAAACACATCCAGAGTGAAGGTTAGGGATTCCTTCAGGCTGTCTGGGGATGGGGCTCAAAAGAGCCAGTCATCCAGGTAAGGGAACATGTATATGCCCCTGCTATGGAGAAAGGCTGTGACCACTGCTAGGCACTTGGTAAATACCCAAGGTTCCAAGGACAGGCCACATGGGAAGGCCTTGAATTGTAAATGGTTTTCCATAAAGGAGAACCTGAGGAAGCGGTGGCAGGCAGGGAGGATAAGGATATGTAGGTAAGCATCCTGCATATACAGGAAGCATAGCCAGGTGTTTGGCAGGTGCAGGGTAGGAGTCCCTGGAGAGTCAGCATGTGGAAATTGCAGTTACATAAGAGTGGTTCCTGCAACAGGTCTTCACATATAGGGCTGCACCTCCTTGCATCAGGTTCCAATGGCAAACTTGTAGCTAGCAATCATCAGCGGGGACCACCCCCAACATGAGGTGACACAACGTAAGTCTGACTATAAAAAGGGGTTGTCCCGCACCCGCCCTCCAGTTCTTTTCCACCAGAGACCTAGATAAAGGTAAGTAGAAATGGAGTGATAACTCCTAGGACCATGCTTCCTATCTAGACCCAAGGGCTAGGCAGGATAAAAATAAAGAAAACTTTCCAGGAGTTGGGAAAGGTGGGTGGGAAACTAGACCTACTGTAGGAACCTCTCTTGAAGATCTACTGTTACAGTAAGTTCTTCCATAACTGCAATATCTTACTTTGAGAGGGTTTCTGCAGTAGGTCTTCGCATATAGGACTGAATACCCAGCAGTCCAAAAGAAAAATATGGAGACCAAGTTCCAGGAGGAGGAATCATTTGCCAGACTGAGTACTGTATTATGCCAAGAATCCTTGCAGAACTGCAAGGTCGAAACTAGTCTTACGCCTAGAGACAATGTCCAGACTGTAGTGCTTAGTGAATGTACGTACAGACGACCAAGTGGCTGCTGCACAAATCTCTGCTGTGGACACATTTCTGAAAAAGACGGTAGTGGTGGCAACACTCCTAGTGGAGTGACCTTTTAACGCCCCCGGAAGGGACTTGCCATGTTTTTGGTAAGTGAAGTAGATGCAGTTAGCCAGTCATCTAGAGATGGCCTGTTTAGAAATGACCTTACCCTGGCACTGGCGGGGACAAAGGCTACAAAGAGTTGATTGGACTTACAGACATCCTTAGTCCAGTTAGTGTAATACCTCAAGATCTGGTGTACATCCAGAGTGTGCCGAAGATATTACCCCCTGTTGGAATGATGAGGATAATAGACTGGCAATTCCACACTCTTAGAGTGGTTTCAGAAACTACTTTAGGAAGAAGGGATGGGTTAGTCCTAAAGACGACTCTGTCCCTATGAAAAATCAAATAGGGTTCCTTACAGATGAAAGCCTGAAGTTCTGAAACTCTTCAGGCCAAAATGACAGCAACTAAAAATAAGGTCTTCTGGAAAGGAAGCGTATGTCACAATTTGAAGCCAGTTCATGGGGGGGCAGGGTAAGTTTTTCTAACATAATGTTGAGGTCCCAGGGAGGATAGGGGTTCCAGACTGGAGATTTGAGATGGAGGATGCCTTTTAAAAAGGTTTTGGTGACCTCCAGTTGAGCCAGAGTTTTGCCCTCCACTGGGAGTTGGTAGACAGACACTGCAGAGAGATGGACCTTGATGGAGGAATAACTAATGCCCTTCTCTGATAAATGTATGAGGTAGTCTAATACCTGGGCAGCTGAGCATGCAAAGGGGTCCAAACTTCTGGCTAGGCCCCAGATCAAAAATCTCTTCCACTTCATGGCGTAGGTGGATCTGGTAGAAGGTTCTCTGGCTTCCACCAAGATATGAGCAACCTGGGAGGAACTCTATAGCAGGGAGCCACTATGTCCACAGGTGCCATGCATGAAGGTTGAGAAAATTAAGGCTCGGTTGCACCAGGAAGCCCTGCTCCTGTGTCAGAAGGTTGTGAGACAATGACAGAAGGACTGTAGGGTCTAGCGCCAGCTGTTGTAATAGTGGGAACCAAATCTGATGGGGCTATAGAGGGGCAATAAGAATTAAATGGGCTCCTTCCTCCTGGAGTTTCAATAGAACCTTCTGAATAAGAGGAAAGGGAGGAAAAGCATCAAGAAACCTCCCTGTCCAAGAGAAAGACAGTGTGTTTCACCAAAAAGCACCATGCCCTGGAACGAGTGAGCAAAAGCTGGGTAGTTTTGCATTGAATGGGGAGGTGAATAGATCTACTTCTGGCCAACCCTAATGAAGAAAGGGGTCTTAGAGTACCTCCTGCTTTAATTCCCACTCATGAGCCCGGGCCACCGATAGGCTGAGACTGTCCACTAGGACATTGCTTATGCCTGGAACATGGACTGCTGTCAAGAAAAGGCTGTGCTGAATCACCCAGCACCAAACCCTCATTGCTTCCCTGCAGAGAGGGTACGAGCGAGTTCCTCCCTGTTTATTGATGTACCAGACTGTGCACATGTTGTCCATCTGGATGAGAAGTGATCCTGGCTGGAGAAGTGACTGGAACACCGGGTGAGCATACAGGGCTGCTCTTTCTCCAGAAGGTTGATGTGGAGTAGAAGCTCCTGTTCGGACCAAGACCCTTGAGTCATGTGGTCCCCAAGATGGGGTCCCCAACCCATGTCCAAAGAGTTTGTGGTGAGGATCTGGGAAGGGTTCAGGGAGTGAAAGGGGGCTTCCCCTAGTATATTGGAAAGATCTTGCCACCAGAGAAGATCTTTCTGGAGGCTGTTGGAGATCATGACCCATTGGTTCATGTCATCCGTCCTCTGGCCCCATTGGACTTGGAGAGACGACTGGGTGATCCTTATATGGAGTCTGGCCATGGAAACCATCAAAATGGCCACTGCCATAAGTTCCAGAAGATGGAGCACCACATGTGCTGGGACCCAGCGAGCCTGGGCCACAAAGGTGGCTTGAGCAACCAAAGTCTCGGCTTGATCTTGTGGCAGTAAAGCCTTGCTCTGAACTGTGTCTAGTATAGCCCCAATGAATTGGAGGTGTTGCCAAGGTACAAGGTGGGACTTGGGTAAACTGACAGTGATGTCCAGAAGGACAAACAAGTTTAGAGTGAAAGAGAGATACTCTTTCTGGCTGAGCCACTGAGTCTACTGAATTGTATGTGGTTCGAAGAGCATGACAACACAAAGACTTGCTTATATGGACCTTGTCCAGAAGCTTGTTTCTGAGTGTCTCATCCTGGACCTCTTGGAGGTCCCTCTCGAGCTCCGAGAGGGAAGCCTTCTGGAAGGCCACCATATGTGAAATATAGTTAAGGAAACAGATTGCACAAGAAATAGAGGAATATACTTTTCTGCCAAACTGGTCCAGTTACCTTGAGTCCTTGTCGGGGGCGAGGAGGTCAAATGCTTGTGTTGCTCTGACCGGTCATGGGTGGCTGTAATGACCATTGAGTCAACTTTTGGATGAGATGTAAGATGTTGAATCCCTTTTGGGGGGAAGTAAGTATGATCGGCCTTTCTGGACACAGAAGGGATAGAGGAAGGCTGTTGCCAAATGGTGGTGACCAGATCCTCATGGGGGCCCATCCATGGAGAGAGGATCTGTAGTGGCCAGATCTAAGTGGTCCACCAGTCTTTTGTGCTGGGGTCCACTTCTTAGGAAGGCTAGCCTCCAGCAGCCTGGATCGTCCTTGGAAGGTCACCAAAGGAGGGATCTTCTGGGGGAGATTTAGGAGATTTCTTAGGTGGGACCTTAACAGGAGAGCGAATGACTGAAGCATCGGTGTCGACGTCTGAATCAAAAGGTTTTGAACTGCTGGGGATGGAAGGTCCACCCCAAAGGACCCCACCGGCAGGGAACCCAAAGCCCATCCAGAGGGAATAGGTGGGGGAGGTGCCCTGGGCAGGGGAATTTTTACCCACCAGTTGCCTTAACTCTGAAAGAAGCTGGGTCCTGGTGTCCTGCCACCAAGCTGGGATCGTATCCTGATCGGTCGGTGGTGGATGAGGAGACTGGTAGTCTGGGTAGCCTGGATATTGTGGGTGTTGCCAACTGGGGTACTGGAACCCTGGCAATCCAGGGTTGTAGCCCTAGGAAGGGTACCCAGGGTATCCCTGCATCGGGTATACTGGTGTCAAAGAAAGTGGCACTGGCAGAGACCCACCCAGTGGCAGAAAATGGGGATCTGGCCCTGGAAAACCACCTGGAGGTTTGACTGGACCAACCGGGGGGGTGGTTCCACAGGGCCACAAGGTGGCAAGGGATCAGGAAAAGCCCCTGAAGGTCCCAAAGGAGGAGAATCCATGATAGGATCCCGGGCTAGTGATGGACTCCTGTCCATGGGCAGCAAAAGACCAGGTGAAGGGGGTAATTCAGGCAGAGACCCCAATGAAAGGTCCAAAAATGATCCTGAGAGAAGAGGTACTCCAGCACCTAGGAGGCCAAGCAAGAAAGAGGGTCCAAGTGCTTGACTGTGGCCCAAATAGAAAGTCTCTTCCATTTTACAGTATGGCATAGGTAAACCTGGTGGAGGGTTTCCTAGTCTCCACCAGGATCTGCGCAACTTGTGTGGAAACTCCACAGTGAGAAATGGCTATGTCCAAAGGTGCAACACATGAAGATGGAGAGACTTGAGGCTCGGGTGTACCAGGGTGCCCTGCTCCTGAGACAAAAGGTTGTGGGAAAGAGGCAGACGAACTGGCAGTTCTAGAACTAGTTGTTGCAACAGCAGAAACCAAATCTGCTAAGGCCACAGAGGAGCAATTAAGATCATGTGAGCCCCCTCTTTCTGTACTTTCAGAAGAACATTCTGAATAAGAGGAAAGGGAGGAAATGCATAGAGAAACCTCCCTGTCCAGAAGAAAGACAATGCATCTCACCCAAAAACACCATGCCCAGGAACGAGCGAGCAAAAGATGGGTAGTTTTGTATTGGATGGGGATACAAACAGATCTAGGTCTGGACGACCCCACAGAAGAAACAGGTCTTCTACTACCTCCTGCTTTAGTTCCCACTCATGAGCCCTGGTGACTGACTGGCTGAGAGTGTCCGCCAGTGTATTGTGAACTCCCGGCACGTGGACTGCTGTCAGGGTCAGGACATACCTAATGGCCCAATACCATACGCTCATTGCTTCTCTGCAGAGAGGGTACGATCGGGTTCCTCCCTGTTTGTTGAGATACCAGACAGTGGTCATGTTGTCCATCTGGATAAGCAGTGTTCCCGGATGAAATAATGACTGGAAAGCCTGGAGTGCATAGAGAACTGCTCTTGTCTCCAGGATATAGATGTGAAGATTTTTCTCTGAAGAGGACCAGGAAAGTACAGTTACGTAAGAACTTACCGTTACAGTAGATCTTCTAGATTAGCTCTTGCAGCAAGTAAAACCATTAGGACTAAGGCCACAGGCATTAGGACCCCTCAGGAAAAAACTTTCCTAATGGTATTGCCTGCTGCAAGAGCTCCAGCTCAAAGTCAGATCCTTGCATCCTGTTGTCCCCAAGATGAGCTCCCTAACCCAGATCGGAAGCATCAGAGGTAAGGGTCTGAGAGAGAGCCTGACAGTGGAAAGGGGCTCCTATGTATTCCAACACCAAGCACCATTCACCATACAGCAAACAGTATTAACTAACTGATATTCGTGGGTTGCCCACCACCATCCGATGACCAGCACCATCAAAGACACATCATTGCTAAGTGTAAAGGGATTCCGCGCAACCTACCAAGACATGGCACCATTGCACAAATGTCTCTTTGGTCCCCAGTCTCTGCCTGTCTGTCCATCCCTTCCTCCCATCTGGATATGAACATATGAAATTTGCCAGCAGATAAAGTCCTAGATGGCTATCAAGTCTGTTGTAATGTGCAGCTAGCACCCTTTTCTGCAGCTGCTCCTCCCTCCCTCCCACCCTTCTCCTCCATTGACCCTCCCTTGCCCTGTCCCAGCCCCTTTTGAAGCAGTCCATTGTTCTGCTGGATACCAACGCTTGCCAGCAAAGCATTTCACCCAGCTACCACTCTCTCTGTAAAAAAGTATCTCCTCAGCTCCCTCCTGAACCTTCCTCATTTGCCAGCACAAGGGCAAGGATATTCCCTGACCTGGTTGGTTAACTGACCATTTGCATCAGGAAGCTGTCCTGGAAGGCATCCAGCAGTACCTGGTCCCCTTCTATTCCTGGTTGTTGGGGTGCTCCAGTCCACTCCTGTCATGTTGAAGTTCCCCACAATCACCACACTACCCCTCTCGCAGGTCCTTCTGATCTATCCCGCTAGTTGTCCAACTCCTCTGTCTGAGAGGGTGGACTGTACACTACTCCCATTCTGAGAGTCCTATTCTTGGAATCCTGGATTTGCATCCAAAGTGACTCCATACTACTCTCCTCCCTTTCCTCCCTTACACACTTCAGTCCTTCCCTCACATATAGTGCACGGTACAGACATTAGGCAATTCTAGTGAGAGGTAGGAGGAAGTAGGCTGTTGGTTAACTAGGATCTGTAGCTTATCCGTTCGGTAGGGAAATGGGCAGACTAGGTGGGCCTAGCAGTCCTTATGTGCTATCAAATTCTATGTTTCTATCTGGCGAAGATGAATTTCAGGATTTGAGGGTTCAGGGTCCATTCATGATGGCCCTGGGATATTCTGCTCAAAGGATCTGCCAACACATTGTCCTTCCCTGGAAGCTGAACTACTGTCAGAGAAGCTTGAAGAGAGTAAGCTAGAGACCACAGTTTCATGACCTATGTGCACAAGATCGCTGACCGAGTGCCTCCCTGCTTGTTCATGTACCACAGTATGGTGGTGTTGTCTGTCCTGACTTGCACCACTTTGCCTTTCACTGACTCTGAGAAAGGCTGGAGGGCTAGGAACACAGCTCTGAGTTCCAGGAGATTGACGTGCAGGAGAAACTCTTGCTGTGATCAAACTCCCTGTGCAGTGAGAGTCCCCAGATGGGCTCCCCAACCCAGGAGAGAGGCATCTGTGGTTAAAACCACTGAGGGGACTTGACTGAGAAATGGAACACCTTATCTGAGATTGTCCTGATCCAGCCACTACTGGAGAGCCTGGACCAGAGTCTGATTCAATGTAATCAGCTCGGTGAGAGAATCTTTCTTCTGAGACCAAAGCTACCTTAAGTGGAACTGAATGTCCCTCATCTGAAACCTGGCTCCTTGTATCACTGCAGTCTAAACTGCCATGTGGCCTAGGAGTTGAAGAAAGTGCCTGGCTGAATGAGAGACCAGAGGTCAAAAAGAGGAAGCCAGATCTATAAGGGCTTTTACCCTTGTTTGTGGGAGGAAGGCCCTTGCTCGGACTGTATCCAACTCTACTCCTGTAAAAGTAAGGAGTTGCACAGGTTCGAGAACTGATTTGGCAAGATTGAGAATGAATCCTAGGAAACTGAGAAGATCCTGAGAAACTTCCAGAGCTGACTTGACTTGATCTGAGGACTGGCCTACAAAGAGCCAGTCATCCAGATAAGGGAAGATTGAGATACCCTGCCTTCTAAGGAAGGCCACTACTACTGCAAGGCACTTTGTATATACCCTTGGAGCTGAAGTTGCCACATCATTAGAGTCAATAGCAGCATGAAATTGCACTTTTGATACCTTGATTCCATCAGCAGCTACCTCCTCCTGCTCTTTAGCTAGCTAGGTGGAGGTCTTCTGAGCCAGTACCATTACTGTATACCACCTGGACATCTGGTACCTAGCTGTATAGGCTATGTATGCTTGATCCTTCCTCATCCCCACCAACCCCTGGCAACCCTTGCTCATTCCCGAACATGGTTCCCTGGTGTGGCGATAGGTGTGATGTCCAGCGCCTTAACAGTCAGTGCCACTGGGCCGGCTTGACCTGACTTTTTTACTCAGAGTCCTGCTACTGGAATTGGTAACTTCAAGTATCCCCTTCTTTAAGAGTTCCCATCTGTGGTCCGTGCCCATACTAGACTGGATCCCAGCCAGGCACCAACTCACTAACTCCCCCATCCTTGCAAAAATCTGCCCTCTTGAATTTCAAGTAAAGCATCCCCTTTGTTATTCAATGGCCTCCTACAAGCTCTACCACACCAGAAAAAGACATTTCCTGATGCCTCGTGGTCCCCCAGTTTCCTCTCATACAAGGCCCCACTACAAGTAATTCACTTCCTGTTGTCTAATAGCCCAACAATTACCTCATATTCCATGACCCAACTTATCAAAAAGGATACCCAGTTTGCCAATTGCCACTCAGATCCCTTCAAAACCAGGCACCGCATGAACTGGGATTATAGGACACATGTCCCACACAAGCCCTCCTATACCAGACACAACCAAGTAATATGTGGAGAGCACCTTACCAGGATACTGTGGAGTTAGAAGCAGGAATCTTTAAGGGACGACGTCCGTCAGTACTGAAAAATAAAAGGTAGGAATGAAGTCACAAAGGATCTGTAGTTCTTAATAAATTATTAATATATGACATGTTCACGATAGAGTTATACTTGTCTGATGGTAAAGGAATCCTCATCCATTCAGGCATGCAAAAGAGAAACAACAATAGGTTAATATGAAGAAGATACAGTAATGAGATAAGAAACCGATAGTGGCTAGATACTGTTGGTGCATCGGACTACATTGAGCGCAATGGTGCATAAGATAAAAAATTACTGCTAGAACAGAGTGCAATAATAATAGAGGTATAGCGGAATAAAATTAGTTAACAGATAATGATGATTGCCTGAATAAATAAAGATAGGAGAAGAGAATGTGTTGTTAGTGAAGATGATTAGAAAGACCAGTGATCTCTGCCTAGATGGCCAAATTTCAAGTGACTGTAGTATCCCGGTTGGGATAGGTGATATTCTATTTCGTTCACTGGCCCGTTGTTGTCTGGGCAATCAGTTAAGTTCATTCACTGGCCCTTTTAATGGTATTTCTTCTTGGCACCTCTTCTGTAAATGAAGCACCTAGTTCACTTCGACCGTCAAACTGGTATAGCATGCACCTTGATAATATGTGCTATCACAAATTTTCCATGCGTCTGTCAAATTGGCACAACATGCACCTTGATAATATGCACTATCACAAATTTTCCATTTGACCGTCAAATTGGCACAACATGCACCTTGATAAAATGCGCTATCACAAATTTTCCATTCGACTGTCAAATTGGCACAACATGCACCTTGATAATTTGCGCTATCACAAATTCTCACTTCGACCATCAAATTGTCCTAACATGCACTTTGATAACATATGCTATCATTAATTTAGCACCCTAATATAGTATGGTTGAGGATCGATTTCTTCAGCAGAGATCAAAATGTTGAAAAAAACCCAGCAACATTTACTAAACATGTCTGTTGGTGGCATGTCAAACATCATCCTACCTGTTATCATAGGTTGCATGCAAAGTAGCCCAATAGCTTTGTCCACACTCCAACACCAGGAATCCAAGAAAACATGTTATTTTTTATTTATGCGACCATAAAATATCTTAGTCCACAGTGGTTAATCTCACTCTCTCAAAACTCCCCCAAACTGAACACCCACAACTGAGATCCAGCAATCACAACATTGTGTAGTTTAGCATAGGGATAGATACTAACTCAAGTCATACTAGGACAAAGATTTTGGATTTCAAAAATGCTGACTTTGCTGAAATGGGGAGGGGTATCAAAAGAACCCTGGAGAGAATGGGGAGGAGGGGGAGTGGAAGAATAGTGTAAGCATCTAAAGGAAGCCTTAATGGAAGTAACAAACCAATGCATCAGATTGGTATCCAAAGGCAAGAGAATAAGAAAGTCACTATGGTTCTCAATAGAGGTGGTGGTAGAGGTCAGAGCAAACAGGAAAGTGTTCAGGAATTGCAAGGAGACCCTTAGTGAGGAGGACAGGGAGGAGTACCTAGAGTGTCTAAAGGAAGTGGGAAAGACAGTAAGTAGAGCAAAGGCACAGACTAAGGAAGGTTTAGCACAGTAAGTTAAGTAAGGGAACAAGATATTCTTCAGGTACATCACCGAAAGGAGAAACAACAAGGAGGGGATTGCAATGCTCAAGAGAAAGGTAGGGGAATGCAAGGAGGGAGACATGGAAAAGGCAGAGATACTGAATGAATATTTCTATTCAGTATATGCAGAAGAGGGGAAGGGACAGGGACAACAGCAGCACAGCAGTTTCCAATGGGGTGAAGACGTAGACAATATTTCATTTACATGTGAAAGCATAGTAGGGCATTTAGAAGCCATTGGAGCCTAGGACCATAGGCAATATTGTTTCACAGAGTAGAGGTCATTTCAGACAAAGCTGGCTGATTTCTTCAACTTGGTGGCAAAGGAAGTAAATTTGGGTGGGGCAGTGGATGTCACTTACCTCGATTTCAGCAAAGCCTTTGACACTGTCCCACATAGGAGGCTAATAGACAAGCTGGGTAATCTGGGCATGGGGGACAGGGTGGTAAACTGGGTTGGAAACTGGCTAACAGACAGTAGGAAGAAGGTGGTGGTAAATGTGGTGCAGTCTGGGGAGAGAGGTGGTTGAGTTGTGGGGTGCCTCAAAGATCTGTCCTGGGGCCAGTCCTGTTAAATGTCTTCATTAGCGACATTTGCAGAAGGGTTCTAGGGAAAGGTCTGCCTGTTTGGAGATGGCACCAAGATCTTTACCAGAGTGGAAAGTCCAGAGGGGGTGAAGAAAATGAGTATGGACCAGGGGAAGCTTGTAAAATGGTCTGAGGATTGGCAACCAAAGTTTAATTTAAATAAGTGCAAAATTATGCCCCTGTGACTCAGAAACCCTGGGGAAAGCTACAGAATGTGTGTGTGTGTGTGAGTGGGGTGGGGGGAGAGGGTGTTACTGCAAGTCACAAAGGAGGAAAGGGACCAGGGGGTTATGTCAAAACAGAAAGCTAAGGTAGCTAGGATGGGCCAGTGACATGCAGGGGTATCACAAGCAGAAGGAGAGAGGTAGTGATGCCATTATATAAAACCATGGTCAGGCCTTACATGGAGTACATTAACAGGCTGGGGATGGTCCAGAGAAAGGAGACTAAGATGGTACAAGGCTTGAAACACAAGATTTATGAGGCATTAAGGGATCTCAATATGTACTCGCTGGAAGAAAGGCAGGAAAGAGTAGACATGATAGAAATATTCAAGTACATCAAGGGTATAAACAAGGTGTGGTGGGGGGTACTGTGGATGGATTCAATCATCCTTGGAAAAGGCAGAGGAGAACCATAGGAGGTACAAAAGCAGGTGGGTCAGAAGCAGAAATCCAGTACAGGGGCTTACAGGTAGACTAAATGGGCCAGGCATTCCTTATCTGTCAATAATTCCTCTGTTTCACTCTGGACCACTCCACGGACTCCTAATTCAAATACATTCCCCCTAGTTGACCCTCCTAAATGCTGTCACTTACCCTCTTCTGATCACTCTTCCTGACACTGGACCCCCACCCAGACCACTAGCCAACCCCTAAATCTTCATCCCCCAACTCGACCACCCTACATTCATGTTACCCCCCCAATCTACCACCCTTTATTATTAACTAGGACAACTACCAACTGTGATAGAAAATCCTCATTTTGTTTCAAACAAAAAGCTCTTCTCAGTGTCCAATTGCCTCCCCATGCCCTCCCAAACCAGGTACTGGCACAATAAATGCATTCCCTATTGTCCTGTTGTACCCCAGTTCCTTCCAACACCAGGAACAACAACATGTAAGGTATACTAACCTTGACTAGTGAACAGATCAATGTTGGAAAATCTCTGAAAACTCAGACCAGGACTCTACTAGACCGATGTTCTTGTTATTCAGTAATACGTCTGATCAATAGCTTTCCTGTGGAAAGACACAAAGTGATATGTTAAGGAAAACATCCCTTCCCATCTCTCTCTCTCTCTCTGTCTCCCCTCTGGATTGCAAAATTCAAAGATTTATTTTACCAGCCTGCCATTGCCCGGGCTGTATACAAAAAGACACATTTTGTCAGAGAATAAACTTTTATGTGATTTATGTGACTGTAAAATGTGGCCCGTAGTCTCCCTCTCTCTTTCAAGCCCCCCCCAAGTGGCACAACTCAAAGGATTTTTTTGCCAGTCTGCTCTTGCCCATTCTGTACACACACAGCCACACTGAGGCCATGAATACACTTTATTTGTGATATCTGTGACCGTAAAAATGTCTCTTTGGTCCCCAATAGTCCTCTCTCCCTCTCCCCTCTGGACTGTATAAGTCAAAGATTTATTTTTCCAGCCTGCCATTGCACAGCCTGTTCACAAAAAGCCACATAAAATCCAAGAATAAACTTTATTTGTGATTTATGTGACTGTAAAATCTCTCTCCTGGCCCATAGTCTCTTTGACACCCCCCAATATGGCACTAGTCAAAGGATTATTTTGCCAGTCTGCTCATGCCCCATCTGTACACACCCAGCAACACTGAGGCCATAAATACCCTTTATTTGTGATTTCTGTGACTGTAAACATGTCTCTTTGGTCCTCAAAAGTCTCTCTCTCTCTCTCTCCACCCCCCCATGGCACAATTAGGTGGGAAGCCACTGACACCAGGGAATCAATGGCATTGTGCCATGTCTATTGGGAGCCCCCCTTCCCCAAGACCCAGCACCATTGCAGAAAAACACACTCCCTGATTCCCAGTAGTCTACCCCCACTATCCGAAACTATACACCATGTCAGGTAAAGCATTCCCTAGTGTCTATTGGTCCTCCCACCTCAGAGAAATGGCACCATAACACAACATTGATTCCCTGGAGTCAGGGGCTTCCCACCCACCCTCAAACACCTGGAACAATCCAAAAAGACATTCCTTGATGTCCATTGAGAATAAAGATGAACATGTAACACTGATTAAAAAAAAATAAGAAATAATCAATTGAAGGCCTATGGGCAGCCTAGATGAGCCAGGCAGTTCTTATCTGTGGACAATTTTTGTGTTTCAATGTTTCACTCTGGACCACTATAGATACCTAATGTGTGTACCACTGAATGCTACTTGTAGGATGGTGCTAGCTGTTTCAACACCCAGCACTGCCCAACACACAGCATTACCTGGTGTCCAGGGGTCAACCCCACCATACAAGCCCCAGCACCATCACACATAATGCCTTCACTGATGTCAGGGAGATAACCCCACCATCTGAGACCTGGAGCCATTACACCAAAAAAACATTCTCTGGTGTTCAGTGGCACCATCATACTAACATACTTTTGATGTGCTACACAACTGGATGAGAGAGTATGGGATGATGCTTGTGTTACTTGATTTGCTTTGTGACTTTCCGCCTCTCTGTCCATGGGATATACCACCCTGTAGGAGTACAATGCAAGGAACCCTAGAGAAGGGTTCCCCACCTACAGGTGCTGCAGGAATGAATGTGTTGGCTAAAGGTAGGTTAGGAAGAAGCCCATGGCTAAGAGAGATGAGCCGCTGGAGGAGGGGTGGATGGTGGGTAACAAAAAAATGAATCCTGACGAGGCCCAGGATGTGTGATCTTTAAAACTCGATGTGGGGGGGGGGTTACGTTGTTGCTCCACCCATTGAACCTTCGGCTTAAAGCCTTCCCATTCAATGTGCTTACACTTTTGATGTGCTACACAACTGGATGAGAGAGTATGGGATGATGCTTGTGTAACTTGATTTGCTTTGTGGCTTTCCGCCTCTCTCTCCATGGGATATACCACCATGTAGGGGTACAATGCAAGGAACCCTAGAGGAGGGTTCCCCCCCTACAGGTGCCGTGGGAATGAATGCGTCAGCTAAAGGTAGGTTAGGAAGAAGCCCAAAAATAGTATCCAAAGATGTCGAGCTTTGAAGAGGCGAGGATGATGAATGAATTCTGAGAAGATATGGGCGGACTTCCAATGGAGAGAAGGGAAAGTCGGGGCCACCTTTCAACTCCATCCAACAGAGGAACCTAACTAACCAAAGAAAGCACTAACTCTAACTAATACTGGCATGAAAGAGAGGAAAAAACTCCTTTGAGGAGAACGCCTCTGGGGATCCAAGGCCTAGGTCGCCTTCCCTCCAGGCTGACGATGTTTGATTTGAAGACGTATGTTAGTAAAGAGAATGATCCATTAACGAGGGATATGAGTAGGGAGGATGATGATGACAGGATAGTGAAAAAACTCCAAAGAAGCACAGATTAAAGAATGAACATGAGGCAGCAGGGACCCGAGAATGGTATGCTCGAGTAGTCAATGGAAGGGAGTAGATCCATGTAAAAGTCAGAGGAGCAAAGGGTATCCAGATGTGCTCATGAGGAGATTCCAGTTGTGCTCACGAGCAGATTTGGTGGGCCAAGAGGGTCCTTTTCTGCCATCACATTTCTATGATTATATGATGTGCACTGCTCCCCCCATTCACTTTGTCATCAAATCAAAGAAATCGATTAAGAAACATACAAAATTGTTGGCAGATAAAGACCACCAGGCCCATCCAGTCTGACCATAAGCCCTATGCTAGTTTGCAACCTCTGTCCCTACCTTGCCAGTAGCTTCTCACCCCTCCTTCCCACCTTCAAGGTTCCCTTAGACGTGTCCCAGGCATGTTTAAATCCCTCCACTGTGCTAGCTCCCACCATCTCATGTGACAGATTATTCCATGTGTCCGATACCCTTGGGGTGTCATATGCAGCCCTCTCCCTCTTGTCTCTGTCCCCCCCGCAAATCAGCTACATCCTCCCCCAATTTTCTCCACTTCTTCTACCAGATGTAGTGGATTAAAATGTTTAATAAACCTAATGTCAGTCCTCAAATTTCCCCCTCCTCCTCCTCCCTCAATTCAGTTCCCTGTGGACAACCACAGAAGTCTGCCTGTATTTTGAAGTTATTGCCTTTTGGGGCACCTCTAACAGAGGCCTCATACTCCCCCTGGGTGCTAACCTTTGCTCCTCTTCCCATGCCACAGACTTTATTACCTGGTGCAGCTATGTAGGCATCTCCCTGCCCTCTACGTCTTGCACCACCTCCACATCTCCCTCCCATTTCCTCCAGCTGCTTTCTTACCCCCTCAAGCACTTCTGTAAGAAGAGCCATTTGGTAGCACACTAGGCATCCCATGAACTTCCAAGCCCGCTGGCTTGACCTTCTTGCCATTGATGCATCCAGCAGTCCCCCAGCTCAACACTGCTGATGCGGCCTCCACTCCCAGGCTCCTGCAGCTGCTACTGCCACTGATACGAGGAATGGGAGTGTTGGTAGTGGATCTGCCTTTTGAGGGTCTGGTGGGGGAGGCACTGTACTAAGGAAACTGGTTAATATCAGGACTTTACACTGCGCCGTGATTGTGGTCCTACTTAGATTGTGTAATGTGCATCAAACTATGATCATGGACCAGCATTGCTTGAGTCATGAACTGAGATTGGTGCCTGTGCTCTTGAACGGCAGGGGTTGGGAGGGTTACTACACCATGGCAAATTCGTTGTGTGGGGCATTAGTCTGAGTTGTGAAGGTGCTCTACAGTATGGAAAATGGATGAAGCAGTTAATTATGTGCTTTGAGGACTATTGATTCCACTGAGGTACTTGAAAGGTTCTATCATATCTACCCTCTCTCTCCTTTCCTCAGGGGTATACATAGTAAGCATTTTTAGTCTCTCTTCATATGGCCTCTGTTGCAGACCCTGCACCATTTTAGTTGCCCTCATCTGGACTGCCTCCATCCTGTCTATGTCCCTGCAGACATGGGGTCTCCAGAACTGTACACAGTACTCTGGATGGGGTCTCACCAACTGTCTGTACAGAGGGATACAGAAAGTCGGTGAGACACCATCTGGAGTACTGCACACAGGATGCGTAGGGAGAGGCATCACTAGTAGAAAACAGGAAGTTGTTATCCCTCAGTACTCATGCACAGCATCACCATTGCAATGTCCTGCCTACCTTGGGCTGGCTACCCTTCGAGTCTGAACTGGCTCTGTTGAGAATCTGAAGTAGAAATATTCAAGCACACCAAGGTTAACTCTTCCTCACACTGGACCCCAAACCAGACCACTAGCCAACCCCTAATTCTGCATCTCCCACTTGACCATCCTACATTCATGTCGGCCGACCCCCCAACACCGAGCACCTCTTATGAACCAGGACAGCTACCAATTGTGACAGAAAATCCTCATTTTGTCCCAAATGAAAAACTCTTCACGATGTCCAGTAGCCTCTCCATGTCCCTCAAACCAGGCACAAGAAATGCATTCCCTAATGTCCAGTTGTACTCCAATTCCCTCTGACACCAGGCACATATAAAGCATAAACTAACCTTGAATAGTGAATGGATCGAAAACTCAGACCAGAACTCTACCAGACAGATGTTCTTGTTATTCAGTAGTACATCTGATCAGGAGCTTTCCTGTGGAAAGACTTTAAGTGATATATTAATGAAAACGTCCCTCCAAATATTAGGCGCCATCTTAAGTTAAGCATTCCCCGTGTTCAATGTCAATACACACACCCTCCCATACCAGGCCCTACCACTAATTTATTTGACTGTAAAAATGTATCTTTGGTTCCCAATAGTCTCTCTCCCCTCTAGTCTGCACAAGTCAAAGATTTATTATCTAGTCTGCCATTGCCCGGACTATGCACACAAATACACATTTTGTCCAAGAATACACTTTATTTGTGATTCATGTGACCGAAAGATATATTTTTTGTGCCCCATAGTCTCTCTCACCCCTCCATATGGTACAAGTCAAAAGATTATGTTGCCAGTCTGCTTTTGCCCCGTCTGTACACACACAGCAACACTGAGGCCAGTGATACACTTTATTAGTGACTTTTGTGACTGTATAAATGTATCTTTAGTATCCAGTTGTCTTTCTGTCTGTCTCTACCTCTATCTCTCTCCCCCTCCCTCCCTCTTTCTCTCTTTCCCCTACCTCTGTCCCCCCTCCCTCCCTCTCTCTCTCTCTTTCTCTCTCTCTCTCTCTCTCTCTCTCTCGATCCCCTCTGTATGGCACAAGTCAAATATTTATTTTATCTGCCTTCCATTGTCAGGCCTGTACACAAACACTCATTTAGTCCAAGAATAAAACTTTATGATTTCTGTAACTGTAAAAATGACTCTTTAGTCCCTATTAGTCTCCCCCCCACCAAGTGTCAACTGTAGTCAAGTCCGCCTTCTATCACCTTATAAACATTGCCATGGTGAAGCATCTGGTTCTGTCCGAAGATCTACAAACATTGGTCCACACCTTTGTCACCACTCTGTTGGACTAGTGTAATGCCCTTTACCTGGGGCTACTGGGAGTGGATATTCGCCATCTGCAGCTAGTGCAGAACGTGGCTGACAGATTGTTAACTGGGACCCCTAGATCCAGTCACATAACACCTGTGCGAACTGCACTGGCTGCCTATACAATGGCGTATCCCTTTCAAGGTCCCCCCTAACACACATACAGAATGGTAACATAGAATACATTAATTCAACATTCTTCAGAGCTCAACCGGCATACAAAGACACACACACGGGACTTAAGTGGAGCCAGAACCTCAATTTTATCTGTTGCCAGGTAAGGAGTAGGGAGTTCTCTGGCAAAGTGTTAGAAATAGGTGGGGGAATTTTCATGGTCATCAAAGAAACACCAGCAATGGAAACTCTGAATAGTACTTGATTTTTTAAATTTGTGTATTTGAGTAAAGGGGGCTCATGAGTGTGAGTAACATTAAATTATTTACTTACTTTATTTAATTTAATGAACTTTTAGTTTTAGGGCCCAGTTGAAGTTTTTTTTATGTATATGAGTAAAAGTTGTAGCCAAGTTTGTGATGGAAACTAAGAAATAGGTGGCTTTTGAATTCTGTGAGTTGCCCTGGTTGGCAGGGACTTGTTTTAGCCAGTGGTGGCACTCTCTTACTGCAATGGCTAGAACCAAGTCTCAGCCAATCAGGACACAGGAATTTCTTTGCCCATTTTATATTAACATATAAAGCCCTACATGAACCAGGACCGCAGTAACTGAAAGACCTCCTTTCTCCCTATTGTCCCTCCCTCTGACTCCGATCCTCTGGTGCTGTTGTGAGTGGATGTCGACCAGCACAGCCCACCATGCACACAGAAACTGACAGCAGATGAGGACCATTAGACCCATCTCGTTTGCCCATTTTCCATGCCACCTGTAAAAGCCACAGATCCTACTTGATCTCCTGCTTTACCTCCTCATTCCCATTCCTAGTGTTCCCCTATGCCTGTCCCATGCATGTTGAAGTATCCCACTGTGTTTACCCCACCACCTCCACTGGGAGTCTATTCCATGCATCCACCACCCTTACCGTGAAATAATATTTCCTCATGCTACCCATTAGTCTACCCCCTTTCAACCTCATGTAATGTCCGCTCTTTCCTGGACATCTCCTTTTCTAAAAGCAATGTGAGGGAATGGCAGGGTTGTTCAGTTGAACCCAAGTAAACTCCCAAGGCATAGGTTTGTCTGACACGATTTACCCAGGATGAAGCCATGCTGTCTATCACCCTGCCATTGCCCTGCCTGCACACAAAAAAGGCCACATTTTGTCCAGGAATAAACTTTATTTATTATTGATGTGACTGTAAAATATCTCTTTGGTGCCCCATGACCCCTCCCCCCCAGAATGGCACAAGTCAAAGGATTTATTTTTCCAGTCTTCTCTTTCCCTGTCTATACACACACAGTCACACCAAGGCCAGAAATACACTTCATTTGTGAACTCTGTGACTGTAAAAATTAATCTCTCTCCATTCTGCAATAGCATGTCAAAAATGTATTTTGACAAATGGCCCTTGCCCTGCCTGTACACACTGTGACATAACAACCTCACTTTGTCCCATCAAACAAAAAGCATCTCCTGGTGTCCAATGGCCTCCCAATACCCTCATAAACCAAGCACTGCCACAATGAAAACTTCGGACCAGGACTCTATGAGACAGATGTTCTTGTCAATCAGTAAAATGTCCAATCAGGAGCTTTCCTGAGGGAAGACACAGTGTGATAGTAAAAACATCCCATCACATATCAGGTGCCATCACAAGTTAAGCATTTACTGGTGTACAATGTCAACTCACACAAACCCTCCCAAACCAGGTCCCACCACAAAAAAAAAAAAGACTCCCCGTATTCTCTCCCCCCACCCTACACTCTACATCGCACAAGTCAATGATTTGTTTTTCAGGTCAATGATTTATTTTACCTGTTTGCAATTGCATAGCCTATACACAAAAAGCCACATATAGTCCAAGAATACATTTTATTTGTGATTTATGGGACTGTAAAATATCTCTTTGGTGCCATGTAGACTCTCTCTCCCCCCATGACACAATTTAAAGGATTATTTTGCCAGTTTGCTCTTGCCTGTCTGTACACACACGGCAACATTGAGGCCGTGAATACACTTTATTTGTGATTTCTGTTACTGTGTATGTGGTTCTGGCATCAGTTAACATGACCAGCCAAGTGGAATAACAGAATAGTGGGTCAATGTCTATGGGGTTATGACCGGATAACATCAGTTGGCATTTTTACCACGCTGTAGTGTGTGTTAATGCCTCCTGATGTTACCCGGTCATAACTAAATAGTGCTTCACCGTATTGTAATGACACACAACTTTCACTGACCTCATGAACAATCGAGTACCACATATGTATATGCGGTTCTGGGCATCAGCTGACATGAACAGCTAAGTGGAATAACAGAATAGCAAGTAAATGACTTCAGTACCGCATACATAGAGACAGAGACAATAAGAGCTCACACAAGGAGAGACACAGAGACATTACAGCAGAAA
This sequence comes from Neoceratodus forsteri, assembly GCA_016271365.2. Lineage (NCBI taxonomy): Eukaryota > Metazoa > Chordata > Ceratodontiformes > Ceratodontidae > Neoceratodus > Neoceratodus forsteri. Next base: position 566,490,682 of record CM057458.1, read on the forward strand.
TATTTTTTATTTGTTGTTACACAGTTCATTGCTCCTTTAGATTCCTCTCATAATGTTGGTGGGTGCAGTCTATGTAATACCCGAGCACCCTATGAAGAACATCAAGAGTATACAACAGATTCTCTCCCCTATTCGAATTCTTGGAGTAATAGACAGGAAGGTTGATCACCAAGACCTCAGCTACTCTCAAAGAGATCCCAAAGTGGGAGACTACTAATTCTGCAAGAGACATGCATGAAGATGTAAGTATGTGAGGTCTGGGTCCCATGACTGACTGTACTTGCAGTAGTGTGGGCAGGTGTCCATGTTGTGGGTAGGTCCCAGACAGAAAAGGCATGCAGAATGGCCATTCTTGATGAGGATTAGTTTACCGCAGCTGCACTTTGACTTCTGTCACTCTGCAGTGGACAAAGGCAAAAACTTAAACTGGTAGCAAAATGTTAAAAAGTTGGTCATGCCCATAAGGTACTTGAATGTTTCTGTCATGTTCCTGATCCCATCCTCTCCTCCAGGGAGTACATACTGAGGTCTTTTAGCATTTCCTAATACATTTTCTAGTGCAATCCTTGTACCATCTTAATCGCTCTTCTCTGGGCCACCTCCACCCTATAAATGTCCTTACGATGGTGCAGTCTACAGAACTGCACATAGTACTCTAGGTGAAGCCTCACTGGAGTCTTGTACAATGGCATAGCCACCTCCCAACTTATGCTTGTGATACATCTACCAATGAATCCCAGAATACCACCGACCCTACCTTCAGCCTTTGAACTCTGCTTAGACACCTTTAGATCATCAGAAATGATCCAGGTCCCTTTCTACAATTTTAGTGGTTATCAATCCCCCTCACTCCACCCTGTAGCACTCACCAGTACATAAAACCAGTCACAAAGGACCTGCAGTTCTTAATGAGTAATTAGGCAGTGTTTGTTTATTTACATCTAGGATCACAATTACCTTTGAGCCAAGGCTTTTTTACAAAGGTACCATGTCAGGAGAGTACATACTTGTTAAATAAGGGCATACAACATTAAAGAGAGCATACAACCATATTCATCAGTTCAGGTACGGCATCATGGTAAATAGGATACATGAATAACACATACAAGGAATCATTTCCGAAACCTAGAAGAAATCAGGGAGGAAGGGTGAGAGGATAGGGGAGTGGCAGGCAGCCGAAAAAGAGACTAGAGCAGCTCACAGCATTGTCAAAGAACATCAGAGGGGGGGGTGGTTGATCTCAATGGGGAAGGGGGAAGTTAGGGGTGGCAGTCACATGAGCTGGAGGCTGTGAGATGATGATGGAGGCTTGATTTGAATATGCCCAGTGAGGAAGTGGAGGTGATGTGAGTGCTGAGGGCATTCATTCAGCTGGGTACACGGTGTGCAAAGGATCTTTGGCCCAGAGTGGTGCAGCATCAGGGGACATGTAGAAGCTGACGTTCAGACCCTCTAGTGTTACGAGGATTAGTGTTTGGGCACAGGAAGGCTTGGACACTAGGTGGAGTAAGGCCCAAAGTAGTTTTTTTCACCATCAAGCAGGTAAGGTACTTTATGCGGTTAGCGAGTTGAAGCCATCCCTTTTGAGCATAAAGCTCCCATGTATGTGTGAGTCGGTAGGATCCAGTAAGCAGTTGACAGGCCTTGTTTAGGGAGGTCGTTATCTGCCTGAGGGCGGTAGTGGAGGCAGAGCCATAGATTATGAGGCTGTAGTCTATGATGGAGACCACAGAGCTCTGGATAGCAATCTTCAATGCTGCCTGGGTAAGATGCTGTCTATTTCAGTAGAGAATTCCAATGCATGGGTTTACCACTCTGGCAACACTATCAATGTGAGTCCCATAAGAGAGGCAAGGGTCAAGTGAGATTCCAGGGTATTTAAAAGATGACACTTGTTCGAGGGTGTTACCAGCGCTTGTTTTGATATCAAGGGGGTATTGCCTGTGTTTGTTTTGTGAGCTGCAAAAAAGCATAGATTTAGTCTTTTTGTGGTTTAGAACCAGTTTGCGAAACTGTTTTCAACAGCGGAGAAAGCAAGCTGTAGGTTGTGAAGTAAGGGTTGTGGGTCCTTATGGGGGGTGAGAAGCACAGCATCATCGGCATAGAGGATAATTTGTTCTGGGCAGGATAGTGGAAGGGAGTTCAGGAAAAGGCTGAAAAGTAGTGGGCCCAGTATGGATCCCTGAGGGATGCGTGAGCGAACAGGTTTGGAGTAAGAGAGTACTCCTGAGATTTTTACTCTTTGTGATTGCTGGTCCAGGTAGCTGTTAAACCATGCAGTGGACTTCTGGGAGAGCCCGGCATTCAGCAGCTGTTTGGTAAGCAGGCCATGGTGAACAGTGTCAAATGCCTTAGTCAAATCAATGAATATGACTCCAGTTAGATGGCCTTTGTCCAACGAGTTGTGAAGGATTCCAGTGAATTCCAGGAGGGCTGTTGATGTGCTGTGCCCTTGCCTGAACCCATGTTGCTGTGCACGTAGGATGTTATATTTGTCCAGGTAGTCTGTAAGCTGGTCAGCAACAATGCGTTCAAGGGCCTTGGAGAGGAGGGGTAATATAGAGATCGACCGGTAGTTCCCCTGTATGGACTTGTTGCCGCTTTTAAAGACCAGAGTGACAATAGCAGATTTCCATTTGCTTGGGAACTGACTAAGGCTGAGGGAGAGGTTGAAGATTCTGGTAAGTGGGTGCAATACCTCTCCAAGGGTGAGGGATAGCAGTTTAAGGTCCAATGAATCACCACTGGCTCTGGACTTACAGATAGACTTTGTTATGTATTTGTGGACATCATTCACCTTGACTTTTTTGAAGTGGAACAAAGGACAGGTTAGTCATAGAGTAATACTTATCTGATGGTGACAGAGTCAGCATCCTGATAGAACTGTTAAAGAGAAGAAAATAAGTTAATATGAAAAATATACAGTAGTGTAATCCCCAGGTGGCGGTATCCCAAGGGCTACTACCCCTGCCTGCTGGACTACCAACAGGTTGAGGGGCCTAGGTTCTAGGGCGGGTGCCTCCATCCAGAGGTCAGGCTTTGTAATGGGTGGTTGAGTTTGGTCACAGCCCTCTGGGACACTGAGACCCCCTTCTAATCCCTCTAATGATCCACACCATACATAGGAATTACAGTACCAATACCCCACATGTACACATAGTTCAACCATAAGGTACCACTTACCCTCGAGACAGATTCCCTGAAGTTCATCTCGGAGGACCCCCTGTAAAATAAGGTTGATCAACATACACAAACTAATGCAATGCCTGTTATATAGGTATTGACACTTCAGACAGTTTAAAGTCAATAACATCAAATCTGGTTTATTTCAGGGGAGTGGAACACAGGAGGGGGAGATTAAGCTGATTGGTAGAATTAAATCACAGTACTGTGCACTCATACAGGGTCTTAAAAGTCACTCTCTGGGTACCCAGATTAGAGGGGCTAGCCGGCAGGTGCAGATGGATAGGGCCCTGTAGGAAAAAAAAATATGCACAACACCCAATTGTAATCTGGAGCTGGATGGCTCAGTCCTTGAGGAAATGAAATAAAGAAAATCAGATGAAACACTGGTGATTGATAACAGGTCGCAGGGGAATGCCCTCATTTGTACTCACACTACCCCAAGCTGAGAACCTGATGCCGATGGCTGTTCTGGATTGCCAGACAAACAAGGCAGAGCGATGAGATTCTACAGGCCAGGCCAAACAACTTTAACTAGTGGACAGATTTAGTTGAATTTAACTCAGTTCAGCTTTCAGCTTACACCACACGGTGACAAGAGAACTGGAATAGCTATTCTCCACAAGCATTCAACACATTTATATGTAAAGGAAATTACTATACTAGGCAGCTGCTCATAGATCCCGATTGCACTTACTGCAAACACCCGGGAGTTCACACAGCAGCTTCAGTTCCTGACAGACCGAGAGTGATTCAGCAATTTCTCCAGTCTTCTACAGGGTGAGCCTGGTTTCCACTTTCAGCCTTCCTTCCTTTCAGACAACTTGGATTCAGTCTGACTCAAACTTGCCATGGCCACCGACCAACTGCAGGGCCTCTCACGTGCTTCCCGTGTGAAAATATACACCGCAGAAGCACAGAGCTCCTTCTTTCTTCACTGTCCCAACTGATCTGATCTCTCAGTCGCAGGGCAGAACATTCTCTTCAGGCGCCAACCGGTCCAGTTGGTGGACTCAGCTGTCAATCACTCCAAAGCTCTCTCAGTTTGTGCAAAAAGGCACCAAGGTCCAAAACTTCACTTCCCAGAATTACTAGCTATACCTCCCATTGTAAGCCGGCTCCCAGGAGAGTCCAAATTCTGGTTGGTCCAAACATTCTCCATTTTAAAGCTCCCCTTATTCCATTGGCCCAGCACAGCAGTTTGGTTCAGAACTGGAAGGGCCACACACACAGAGTCCCAGCTGTAACAAAGGCAGGTTAGACAAACTACAGTATTACTAATGCCTTAAATGTTTACAGTGAAACAGGTATATCTTTCAGAGGGGCTCCCTTTGCACTTTCAACGACCGCAAAATAAAACAATTGCCCCGCAGTTCAGGTGGGATTCGGGCAGGGAAACACCAGCACCCCTAGGAAAGCATCAATTATGTCTGCAAGCAGACAGCTCTTAAAGAGACAGTAGGTGGAGGCTGTACCAGCACTCACCGTGCCATTCTAGCGGCTTAAACCCTGAATGCCAGCAGGCAGGGTAACACTGAGTCAAGCTCCTAGGGGCTTTTTAGGAACCCCCATCAGTAGGGGGGTTACAGTAGCAATACAGAACCCCCCGTCTCCTCACCATCACACACAACCTCCTCACCCTCTAACCCCACATCCACTCCTTCTCTTTCAGTCCTATATCATCTGTTTAGTACTTTTTCTGTGGTGGTGAGAGGCTCCAAAACGTGTTTCTTACTCAGAATATGGGTACAGTGGAGACTCCCTTGACCTGAAACTGATTGTGCAAGTTCTGAATGAAATCCTTGAACCCCTGACAAAGATCTTCAACCTCTCACTAAGACTGGGCCAATACCCCTCACTCTGGAAACAGGCAACTGTCACACCGGTGCACAAAAGTGGTGACAGGTCTCTACACACCAACTACAGACCTATCTCACTCCTCCCCACTTTATCTAATGCATTGGAACAAATAGTTTTGGATCAATTAGTTGAATTCCAGGATAAGTACGAAGTCCAATGCCCAGAACAGCATGGCTTTAGAAAAGGGCACAGCACCACCACGGCTCTTCTGGAATGTATGGGTTTCATCCACCCCACACTTGACTAAGGAAACTGTGGGGGGGCAGTATTTATAGACCTGACGAAGGCCTTCAACACCGTTAATCACCATCTACTACTCAGGCAACTGTCCCCTATCAGGCTGTCCAATGATGCCCTTCCATGGTTTGCTAGCTACCTCGAGAACTGGGTCCAATGTGTCAGGATAGTTGGTGTCTCTTCTGATGAAAAGGCAGTCCTCTCCAGAGTCCTCCAGGGGTCTATTCTGGGTCCTTTACTCTTCTACCTCTTCCTCAACAGACTCCCTAGTGTCTGCCAGCAAAAAATACTGCTCTATGTGGATGATGCAGTCCTATTCACTAGCCACCATGACTCTAAAATCCTTGAAACTCAGCTGTAGCTTGACTTCAAGTGTGTTGAAGATTGGTTCAGCACACATAAACTTGTCCTGAACTACACCAAGACTAAAGTCATGACCTTCAGTAATCCACGGAGCAGGCACAAATCACTGTCCCTCACCATCAAGAACCACTCTGGGACCTCACTTGAACATGTCCCTGAGTTCAAGTACCTTGGTATCATGCTGGACAGTACCCTCTCTTACACTCGGCATATTGACACTGTTGCCAAGGCCGCCAACATACGGATTGGACTGCTGCACAAGCACAAGCACTGTATGTCCACTGATGCCCTTAGATTGGCTATCTACAGCTCTGTCACCACTATCATTGACTACGGCCTTGCCATCTACGGCTCTGCTTCTACAGCTGCCCTCCGCAGGATCTCAATGAAACCCTACAAAGCCTGCAGGCTTTTAACGGGCACTGCCCACCAAACATACACCTGAGACCTTTACGTCCAGGCTGGCTGGCTTACACTCCTCAGTAGAATACAATACCAGACCTGCCTGCTAACCAAAAAGGTTCTCCTTGGGCTCATGCCACCAGGTGTTGGTAAGCTCCTTACCACCCATAGTGGTAATCAGCATACAAGTAGTGCCCAATATCAAACCTTCCAGGTTTCCAGATGTCGTACCTCTATGGGTCAGCAGTCTTTCACCCACAGGGCACCACAGTGGTTTAATACCCTCAACAAAGAAGCACTTTTCTCTGCTATGCTTGGACCCTTTAAATGGAATCTCCGACTTTACCTCACCTGTACCACTCAATGTGACTGCTTCTCCTAAAAGGACTGCTCCAACCACCACCTAGTTGCTCAAGACCAGTGACCCGTCTCCTACCAGAGCATTATTCTCTCTGGCTCCTGCTTTTTCTATGTGACCCCTTATCTTCTCCCTCCCTCCCCCCTCCTCCCCCTTCCCCTCACTCCTCTACCCCACTTCTCAAACCTCATTGCCAAATTTCCCTGTATTACATCTAAACACCCCTTCCTCCTTCCCTCTGACAGTGGCCCCTCAGCCTGCCTACTTCTTACTGTCCCCCTACTACCCAATCTCACGCATATAGTCCATTGCTTCTTAATCTCTTACTCTGTTACTTCATCTAGCTGCTTATTAAGTTGCTGTCTGGTAATGTCTGTAATTTCTAAAATGTGTTATGACTGTAAAACATTGCCAAGCTTTGTATGTATGTTTCCCACATCCTTCGATGTGGAACCTTTGTAAATGAGCAGTTCCTGCTCAAAGGTACTTGTAATCATAGAGTTTAATAAAAATAAATAAATAAATAATCAGTTCAGTAAGACGTCCAATCAGTAGATTTCCTGAAGAAAGAAAGACATGAAGGTATAAGATAATAAAAACATCCACTACCTTATCAGGCGTCAGCACAGGTTAAGCATTCCCTGTTGTCCAATAACCCACCAGCCTTCCCATACCAGCTTCCAATAGTCCTCAACAGTCCCCCCAAGACTGCACAAGTCAAAGATTTATTTTACCAGCATGCCTTTGCCCGGGCAGTATAAAACAGCCACATTTTGTCCAAGAATACACTTTATTTGTGATTTATGTGACTGTAAAATATCCACCCACCCCCACCCATGGCACAAGTCAAAGGTTTAATTTGCCAGTCTGCTCTTACCCCATCTGTACACAGACAGCCACACTGAGGCCAGGATTTATTTGTGATTTCTGTGACTGTAAAAATGTTTCTTTGGTCCACAATAGTCTCTCTCCCTCTCCCTTCCTCTGGACTGCATAAGTCATTTACCAGCCTGCCATTGCCCAGCCTGCATACAAAAAGCTAAATTTTGTCCAAGAATAAACTTTATAAGTTGTTTATATGACTGTAAAATATCTCTCTGGTGGCTCGTAGTCTCCCCCCATATGGCACAACTCAAAGGGAGGAGGTGGTGCCGCTTTACAAGGGGGAGTGAAGAGGACCCTGGAAACTATAGCCCAGTGTACAGTGGTCCCAATTCTAGCCCTCACATACCTGGCACTATCAAACATAATGATTTTCCTTGAGTCCTGTGGTCCTACAAAAGCCATCCCACAACAGGCTCTTCCAAAAATAAGGACCGAGCTGATGTCTAATGGTCTCAGCCAAAGCCCTACCATACCAGACACCACCAGAAAGCAGAATGGCTCCTACTGAGGTCTAAGCATGCATACTGGGAAGGAGGCGACAAAAGGGGGAGGTTGTTAGCTTATCAATTGCGTAAGCAGCAGGCCTCTTCACGTATACATGCCCTTCAAACCCTCTCTAGTCAGGTGGTTACTGATCCCAAGGAGATCAGTAATTCCATGCAGCAGTTCTGCGAGGCACTATACCAGTCTCGCTCCACTCTTGACTGCTCCACAGTTACCACAGAGGCTCAAGCAGTTCTGCCAGCACTTCCCATTGCCTGGTCTTACCCTGACTCAAATGGACCAACTAGATGCCCCAATCACTAGAGAAGAACTATGCCTTGCTCTCTCACTGATGGCTAAGGGGAAAGTGCCTGGGCCAGATGGGATGTCAGTCGAAGTCTACCAAATCCTCAAACAGGAACTAGCCCACCCGCTACTCCCACTACATTTAGCTCTGCAAGAGGCCTACTCGGCAGGAGTTCTCCCCCTACCACAAGAGAGGCCCTCATAACATTCCTCTCTAAAAAGACAAATGATCCATTAGACTGTGCTAGTTACTGTCCCATTTCCCTTTTTTTCAGTGGATACTAAAATATTGGCTAAGGTTCTGGCCACCAGGATGCTGAGCGTGTTGCCCTGCATCATTTCAGGGGCAGAAAATACCCGACTGTTACTCAACCTAAAGTGGTTGGCATCCTGTTCTGCACTACCCATGACCGTGCTAGCCATAGACTTCACCAGCTCATTTTTTGAATGTTCTATGGTCATGCTTCCAGCAGGATACATTCTGGGCCGCCATTGCAGCTGACTGTTCTGAAGTACTAGGAACCTCCATTTTGCTTTCCAACCTTAAAGCATCCTCTTTGTTATTTAATGGCCTCCCACAAGCTCTCCCAGACCAGAAAAAGACATTTCCTGATGTCCAGTGGTCCCCCATTTACCTCTCATACAAGGCCCCACTTCCTGTTGTACAATAGCCCAATAATGACCTCATATTCCATGACCCAATCCATCAAAAAGTATATCCAGTTGGCCAATTGCCACTCATATCCCTTCAAAACCAGGCAACGTCTGGATCGGGATTATAGGGCACATGTCCCACACAAGCCCTCCCATACCAGACACAACATGTGGAGAGCATCTTACCAGGATACTGTGGAATCAGAAGCAGGAATCTTGAAGGGACCATGTCTGTCAGTACTGAAAAATAAAATATATGAATGGAGTTACAAAGGATCCGTAGTTCTTATTAAATTATTAACATATGACATGTTCACAATAGAATTATACTTATCTAATGGGGAAGGAGTCCTCATCCTTTCAGGCATGCAAAAGAGAAACAACAATAGGTTAATATGGGAATGCACCAGAGTGACATAGCAGGCAGGGAAGAGGCAGAGGACGTAAGGTCTGTAGAAATAAGGGTTGGAGTGGAAGGGACAGGTTGAATTTGGCATGAGGGAGGGGAGGGACATACAGGATAACATGGTGGAGGGGAGAGAGAGGAGGGGGGAACTGGGAGAGCGAGCAACAAATAAGGGAAATAAATGTACTGCTCGGGGAATGGTGTGAGGCCAGGTGGTATGGGCGGGTGGGGAACTGAGGTGCAACCTGGCAGAGGTAACAGATCTGGTCATCCAGGAGAATAAGGTTCTAAAAGACCATAAAGCACTGCGGATGGAAAGGGCATCAGGGCCTGACAGCATATTAAGAGTCCTGAAGGAACTGGCAAATGTGTTATCTGATGCGGAGCCTTCGCAAAGGAGTCTGACTCAAAAGGATTGTAATACTGATGTTTAAATAAATATATAATTCCCTGGTGTCCGGTTATCCCACGAAAACCCTAACATTACATGCCCTGCTACACAGAAGTCATTCACTGCTAGGCAGTGTTGGCACACACACCCTCCCAATGCTCCCATACTAGGCACCACCAGTGATGCCAACTGAGCAGTTCTGTACCAGGTGCCACAAAAAATAAAGTCTTTCTTGCTGTCCAGTGGTCACACCCAATCCATACCATAACAACCACCACTACAAACCATTTTTGTTCCCTCCCCTGTGCCTTCAAATTGTATTCCAAGTCTCCCATGTGGCACCAAACTAAATGTCTTGCTAATGTCCAGGCACAGGACATCCACTGCATGGCCCTTATACATCTGCCTAGTGTAATTTTCCAGGCTGGTTTGGCAGGATCTGCCTGCGACAAAGCCATGCTGTCTACTGTGCTGCAGCCCATTGAACTTCAGCAGGGACACCAGCCTCTCTTTCAGGATAGTTTCTATTAGCTTCCCCATGATTTCTCTCTCTCCCCAATGGATTGCACAAGTCAAATATTTATTCTATCAACCTGCCATTGCCCAGCCTGTACACAAAGCCACATTTAATCTAAGAATAACACTTTTCTTCTTTGATTCTTTGATTTATGTGACTGGAAATTATCTCTTTGGTGTCCCATAGTCTCTCTCTATATCCTGCCCCCCCCCCCCATCTCTGTATGGCACAAATCAAAGTTTTAATTTGCCATGCTGCTTTTGCCCATTCTGTACACACATAGCCACATTGAGGCCAGGAATACACTTTGTGATTTCTGTGACTGTAAAATGTATTTTGGTCTCCAATAGTCTCTCTCTCTCTCTCTCTCTCTCTCTCTCTCTCTCTAGAGCTCCTCTGTATGGCACAAGTCAAATACTTATTTTATCTGCCTTCCATTGCCAGGCCTGTACACAAAAACACATTTAGTCCAAGAATAAACCTTTGTGATTTCTGTGACTGTAAATATGTCTCTTTAGTCCCTATTACTGTCTCTGTCTGTCTCTGTCCATCTCTCTCTCTCTCTCTTCTTCCCTCTGTTTAGCTTACCAGCCTGCCATTGCCAAGCCTGTACACAAAAAGCCACAATAAACTTTATTTTTGACTTGACTGCAAAATATCTCTTTGGTCACCAATAGTCATTCTCCCTCCCTCCTTTCTTCCTTTTCTCTCTCTCTCTCTCTCTCTCTCCTCCAGATTGTACAAGTCAAATATTTATTTTGACAGCCTGCCACGTACACAAAAAATGTACTCCAAGAATAAACTTTATTAGTAGTTTATGTGACTGTAAAATATCTCTTTGGCTCCCCTTAGGTGTTCTCACTCATTCCCCCCCCCCAACACACACCCGGTATGGCACAAGTCAAAGGATTATTTTACCAGTGCGCTCTTGCCCGTCTGTACACACATGGCCACACTAATGCCAGGAATACACTCTGTGATTTCTGTGACTCTATAGATGTCTCTTTGGTCCCCAATAGTCTCTTTCTCTCTCCCTCCTATGGACTGCACAAGTCAAAGATTTATTTTGCCAGCTTGCCATTCCCCAGCATGTACACAAAAACCTACAGTTTGTCCAAGAATAAACTTGATTTGTGATTTATATGACTGTTAAATAATCTAACTGGTGCACCGTAGACACTCTCTCTCCCCTCCCCTTGAACCCCCCATATAGCACAAGTCAAAAGGATTATTTTTCCAGACTGCTCTTGCCCTGTCTATACACACACAGCAACACTGAGGGAAGGAATATTTTATTTGTGATATCTTTGGCTGTACAAACGTCTCTTCGGTCCCCAATAGTCTCTCTGTCTCTCTCCTTCTCTCTGTTCCTCCCTCTCCCTGTACCCCCCTTCCCCCAGACTGCACAAGTCAAAGATTTCTTTTTCCAGCCTCTAACAATAGGCACCATAGCAAAAAAAGCATTTGCTAGTGACCAGTGGTTCTTCCCACCGTCTGATACCTAGAACCACAACACCACATGGATTCAAACAATCATTCCCTGTTGTCCAGGTGTGGTGAAACCAAAGGACATCATGTACTGATGCTTGCTAGATTTCACTGGGTATCAGAGGGTAGGGGTAAGCCCCACGACCACAAGGTAGAGCTGTTTGTAAGTGATGCCAGATGTTGCAACACCTGTTATCATCAAACAAAAAGCATTATGAGGTGTTCGGGGGCACCCGACCACAGTAAGCTGCACCCCCCAATGACGAGACAGGGCTGAACTGAGTCCTGCTGGAAGTGGGGAGTTTAACAATAGCAATTATGGCCCCCTCCTAGCTGGCACCATCCCTGCAGGGACATGTTTTGTAAATATAATTATTTGATAATCATGCCATGATGAATTATTTTAAACAATACTAATGCCCTCCTGACCAGAGATCTCATAGAAGCAGCAATTATTATCTCAGTGTAAGCCCCTCCATGGTTCTGCAGGGCTTAGTCATGCAATGTTGTTGGATCCTACGGAAAATTCATTTTAGCATTAACCATGAGATTTAAACTGTATTTTCTTAAATCATGAAGTTTCTACAAATATTCAAATAATAAGAATACGCTTCAATAATATAGCAGGCAAAGCTAGTTTTGGTAAAAGTATACAAAATTGGTACTATCCTCTTTGCATTTGAAGAAATAGACATGTCCTGTTGCAAAACTGGTCACGGACTGCCTTGGACAGCATGAGATATGAAATATTGCAGGTCACAATGGGAAATGCGCTTCAGCTCAGTGTGCCTGTCCCAGTCAACAAATGTTTAAATAAATAAATAAAATAAAAATATGTCCTGGGTGGACAAGAGATGTTTTGGACAAGAAGGCATCACTATTGTAAAAATAATTAAGCCAAGCTGGCATTTACATTATTGAATACATTTGTAGGTGATGTCACTAGCAGTAATGGTACCAGCTATGAAAGGTGACTTAAGGGGACACAGCAAGCTTGTATGTTGCAGTCCAGCTTTTTTATATTTGCACAAAACCACTAGTTCACAAAGTTTGACACTGGGCAGATATGAGGCATGACAGGCATGGTGGTCAAGTACATTTTCTGTAATTTGATAAATTAAAACATTTGCAATGCAAAATAATGTATTTAGTCAATATGGAGGATGACTATGTAACTCCCCAAACACAGCAGCAACAAACAGATAGAGTACAGGCACCATCAGGAAGAATTTCATTCATTCAGTTCATCGGCAATGAAATGACACATAGCACCCGATATAAACTGCTAGTCAACTGCTTCAATTGAGTTAAAAGGGTACCCAGAACATATTACGAATAAAACACATAAAAAATCAGTTAGAAATGAGGTGCATACAGTATGTGCAAATCACTCAAAGACTGAAAGAAAGCAATTTTTTAACCATGATTTGAATTCAATTCCCACATTACATATATGGGAAAAATTCAGCAATCAAAGGTAAAAAAGAGAACAGAACAAAAGAACTGAAAGCAACTTAGAACAGATTTCTTTTGGGGGCACCACACGGCCTCAGGGATGTGAGGAAAAGTAGCGCTGTACACATGTGGCAACTGAGATACATAACAAAGCATGTATAAAGATTATCTGCATTTGTTGTGGTACTTGAAGTGAGCAGACCAACCTGTAACTTCAGTACCACACAAATCACATAGAAATGTCTTTTGTGTTATGTAAACTGGACTGCAGTCAAACAGGCGCGAGGGCAGACAGTATCAGTATTCTAACCAATTAATTCGAAAAACACTTACCGTTCGATTATCAAAGGTCACCGGGAAAAAAATAGAGCTGTAATTTTCAAATAAAAAGCAAAAAATAAAAAATTAAAGGGAGGAGGAACACAAATAGAGAACATTTTTATCACAAAATAAACAAAACTCAATTTTGAGTTTTACGGCATGGAGCCCCCATCATTTCAATTTGTGTACTAGCTAGACTAGGCTCAGAAAACTGCAAGACATGTTCGTGGTACCATTTTCCATCTCCTTTCAGATTGTGCACTGTCATTTTCCATCTCCTTTTAGATTGCATGCCAAAATGTGTAATGGCTAGCCAAACATAAGAACCATAGACAATCTTTATATCAATATGAAAAAAAAATAGATCTACAAACAGAACCAGCAAAAAATACATGTTGATTAGTGAAAGAGCCAATAATCTTCTCAGTTTCAAAACCTATATTCGAGGATAGTGTAGCACATAGATAAAAAAAAAATTGGTATTTTGCAGAAACACTGAGTTCTGCAGCAAAGGCACAAACTGTTAGATTACAATCCAAGAACAAAACATAACTAGAATGTGAGAAAAAGATGTGTCGTGGTCGTGGTTGCACAAATTGATGACATGGGGGGAAAAAACAAATATTTTACTTGCAGCACCAAATTTACACTGAATAAAACATAAAACAGCACTTGTCCACTCAGAAAACACTAATCAGATTACTCTTGTCATCAAATAAAAGGAAGGAGGAACAGAAACAAAACTCAATTTTGAGTTTTACACGGAGCCCCAATCATTTCAATTTGCATACTAGCTGGAGGGAGGCTCAGAAAACTGCAGCTGAAAGTGTCAAGAATCTTCTCCATTTCAGAACAATGCTGAAACTATATTCAAGGATAGAGTAGCACATACAGTAGATGAAAAAATGTGGTATTTTGCAGAAATACTGACAAGATCGGGAGAGAAAGACATGTCGTGGTCACGGTTGCACAAATTGCCGACGGGGGAAAAACATTTTACTTGCAGTACCAGATTTACGCTGAATATTCACACTGAACAAAAGTAAAAAAAAAAAATACTTGTATAATTTCAAAACACTCTTTTCTTACTCTTATCATCAGTAGGAGTGATTGTAATAGTTCCGTTACTAGTGCCCCCTTTCAAACATCAACAAACTACTGACCTCACAAAGCAGTTTCTTTTAAGTTTCCACTGACTTCACAAAGCAGTGGATTTCAGGCTAGTGTTATACAGAGCGTGTTGTGGTAAGACAATTGGTGACATTCCAGCTCAACTTGCAGTTCAGAAGGCAAAATGCAAGTGCTTGAAAACTCAATCACAGTAGTTCAAGGAAGTAACTGAGGATATGGGTGAGCTGTGGTTGGTTACATATTATACCAGTTACAGAAAGCCACAGGTCCCTGCTTTGCATATCGTTGGGCAGATTTCTGCAAAGGGAAAATTTGCAAGTGGAGTGTAGCACTGAAAACAAGTGTGCCAAATGATGAGTTATGCCATCGGAGGCACCAGTGCATGCATTAAAGGACGAGATAACTCATCGGCGGCAGGATGGGGGTTAATATAAGTCACCATGGCTTTTTCTAAACTATTACTTCCCCTTTTACTTAGGTGCAGCCTGTTCCAACAATATAAACTTGGATTATTGGAAAAACATTCCCAATGTGTCAGACAGTGAATGTTTTTCTTTAAGGACCATTTCCTTTACCATTCATTCATACTTCTGATCTTTGCATGTTTGGTTCTGCCAGCTCTTGATACTGGCAGAATCTCTGACAGACAGACTTCACAGCCTCTGTTTTCCAGAGCTGTAACTAGTGAAATATAATATTTCTGGATTTCTTCTATTGTGGCCTTATTGATATCATTAGTACCAACATGTATCACAACAAGAGGTTTATCAACTGCATTCTTTAGGATGTCTGTGGGCATTTGCTCAATATCCCTGATTCTGGCTCCTCTGAAACTTGAACATGCGCAGTTTTCTTTGTCTAAATAACATGTATGTCCATCTATATATTTAATTATGGATTTTCCCAAGATGAGCACCTGTCTTTCATCGTCTGTACCCTCCATAGTACTATTCACATCCTTTTCAGTACTGGGGCATATGGCAGTGTTTTCTACTGAGCTATTGATATCCAAATTATCCCTTACACTGCTAGTATCTGCAATAATACGATTTGAAGTTGTCTCCTTTGGAACATGTATAGCTTTATCTATAGTGGTCTTGACCTGAATTAGGTCAGTAAAAATACAAGATGAACATCACAGTTGATCTGCTTCTTGTTCTAGTCTGCATAATGGATCAAAGCTATTTTGAAGAGGAATTTCAAACATCATGGGCCATATTTTCAAACACCTTAGAATGGCGCAAGGTGCTTGCATCCAACATGTTATACACAACAAGCACCTTGCACCAAGGGCAGTGCCCCAAGCCATTTTATAAAGAAGTCTGCATCAGCCAGCAGGCTGCTTACTCCAAAGTGTGCTTACACCAGCCTTGCATCCCAAAAGTGGCAGCGGCATGATGATAGGGGGCTTGCAGCAGACCCTGGCAGCCACAACCCCAATTCACGATTTTCAAAGCCCTCCCCAGGGACAAAGTGTTAAGTACCATTAGACCAGCCAAGGGCTGGTCTAATAGTGCTTAGACATCCCTTGGGAGAGATGTCCAATGTGTGCCACTATGTCACCCACTGCAACCTGTCCCTACACATACAGTATACTGATATGCACAATATAGCATAATATTGCAATCCCTGGTGATCTAGTGTCCCCCCTCTCCACACCAATATGTCCCTACACATATTACATGTACATCACTCCCTGGTGATCTAGTGGCCCCCCACCTATGCAAGTAGTGCCCACCACCCCGCTCCCCCATCCCAGGCCATTATCTGGTGACCACCACAGCCCTACACACACCACCATGGCTGGATGCCGAATGAACTGTCAGAGTATGTACTGCGTACAGCATGCGGTCTGTCAGTTAATTTGGTGGCTGGCCATGGTGGTGTGCAGTGGGCTGTGCCGGTCGCTGAATCTGGGGTCCAGATGGGTCAAGACCAGGGTGTTGGGTACTGCCTGATGAAGTGGGGGGGTGGGGGGCCACTAGATCACCAGGGAGTTGTAGTCCTACTATGTTTAATGGGGATCAGAGTGGGAAGGCACTAGGGGTACTCCTGGGTTACATGATACCCTACAGGCAGATTGGGGCTTGGTGGTGGTGGTGGTGTGGCATGAGCCATTACAATGCACTCACCCAAGGGTGCAGATCTCACCCCATCTGCCCCATGGCTGCTGTGACATTCTGAGTGGGTGTGCTGTCTCTTTGGCGCACTGCCACTGTTACCACAAGCCATGAAACTTAGGCGCAGGAACCCTGTCCATTTGAAAATTGGGTGCAGGGTCCCAGATGGACCAGCACTCAGCTCAAGCAGCCATTGTCTCAGCTTGCATCCAGGCTTTGAAAATCCTGGCCCATGTCTCTACATCCCTTTTTCAGTTTGCTCCTGTGGGCTACTGGTATCCACTCAGATCCCTCCCCACTGTCTTCATCTCTAGTTCTTTTTAGAGAACAATCACTTGGATTATTAACAGTTTTCCCAATAGATAATGTTGTAGGATCAGGATTATGATGTTTAGTTCATTTTGGTTTTCTACTGTTAGTGAGGAATTTTAGTGTACGTTTCAATTCAGCTATTTTAATTTTATGTGCTATGATCTCTTTACACTGATTACATTTAAGCCCATCAAAACCAGTAGCACCTTCTAAGCTAAAGTTATTGCACATGATGCAGGTCATGGCAACCTCCCCTGTGCTTAGGGTTACAAAACCTGTGTTAATATACATGTTGTATTATAAATAATATTACCACTGAGCTTAAAGATCACTTCTGAGCATTTGTCCCAGCACCACAGCTGTCTTTGCCACAAGGTATCTAAGGAGGAATTTACAGACTACCTGGCATAAAGATCTGTGTTCTTGTCCCCTTTGTCCTCAGTGGACACAGTGGACACACAGACGTGCTTGTCTCTGTACGCATCTCTGTGCGTGGTCATGCCCACACTGCCCTGCATGCTACTGGGGTCCTGATATAGTGCTGCAACTGAAAGTAGCTCAGCTTCCCACTTCCAGTTTGGCAAAACACCCAACACAGCAAAAGTGCTTAAAAATGTAATAAAACAATAAAACACCACTTTAGCAGATTTCACTCTCTCTTTTTGCTGCTCCCATCCCCCTTCTTTTCTACCACCCTGCTTTCTTTATTAGTTTATGTCCTGGGGTATTCCTATTCCATTGGGATCTCCTTACTGCTTATTTCACCCTGTTTAAGGGCAGTTTCCGATTCCACCATTTCTTTCACCACTCCCCTCAGTTAGTTTAAATGTTCTTCAGTTAGTTTAAATGTTCTTCAAAGTAACATTTAAATTGTCCACTGAGGACTACGGCTCCCCTCCTGAATGGATGCAGGCCATCACCCAAGTATATGCCCTTATACCTCCAAGTGGATCCCCAGCCCCCAGTGAAATGAACCCATCCTCTCTGCACCATTCCTTCAACCATGAATTGAAGTTCCTGGTACAGAGATCCTTCTCTTCCCCCCGTGTCATAGACATGCAGCTCCTCCACTAAAGCCACTGAGCATGCTACCTGTTTAAGACCCATTCCCAACTCTGTAAATTTCTCCTGTACTATTATAGCCCCATCCCCAGCCAGCTTATTATTCCCCAGGTGGACAATGACATCCAGATATCCCTTCTGTCCTGCTGCACTAGCATTCTTCAGGATCTGCTTCATGTCAGTCTGGGTCATGGAACTGGGTAGGCACTTCACCTACCTCTATCCCCTTCCTATTCCCAAATCCATCCCACGTGCAATTGAGTCCCTCACCAGAAACTGCAAATTCCAGAAACCAACTGAGCTTTGGTAAAGCCCAGGCAGTGCTGCTGAATGGGGTGGCTAACCTCAGGTTCTGTCCACAAGATCAAAATACAGCAGCACTTGATGAAAGCAATACGTCATAAACAAATACAAGCCCAATCCTTGCAAAAATGGGTTTATTTTCCAAACATAGAAATCCTCATTGCATGCACCATGCCAATCACTCAGGAGGTATGAGCCTCAGCAGAAGTTGCTTTCTTCTCCTCTGAAGTCCTCTATCACCTTCCTTGGGGTGTCCACTATTGAGGACCACATCATCCTCCCCAATCACTGCAATGGGTGCCTCCTTCTGAAAGTCCCGTTGTGCCAGAATTACACAGCAGTATCTGTTAAGGAATGTGCCTCTCACCCACCACTCCATTGTTCCAGAGTCCAGCATAGTCCAGCCATTCCTCCTTGGCATACACTGAAGTAATAGTGAATGTCCTTGAGGCACCTTTGTGGTGGGGAAGAGGTCCCTGAATCCAAGTCAACTTGACCTGGAATCTAGCATGCTCCTCCCTCAACCCAGAGTGGCATGTGCAGATTGGGCAACACTGCATTCCCCAGAAGGCCTACCTAAAAATTGCCACGTCACTGCCACTGCATTGCACCACTCCTAGCATTTCAAATTCCTGCTCTCCCTGTTTTACCTGAAAATATGTTTGTACCCTTACCCCCTGATAAGATGTTTCGAGTTGTCTCCTTCGTTTGCTCCTTTGTACCTTTACCCTAGAAAGTTTTTTTCCCCTTCTACCTCTCTGGAAAAGTAGTTTCCTTTTGTCTGAACCAAGCTAATTTTCTCTGCTTTTTCCTGTTATGGTAGCAGCACTTTCACCTTTCCCCTAACCTGGTGCTAACTGATCCTAGATAGATTGCTACTTATGTGTCCCTATACCTTCCCTAAAATGCTTTATACTTCTGCCCTAGATAGGTTGTTGCACCTATTATTTATTTTGGCCTACTTTTAACCCTCTGCCCTTCCCTGCAGTGAGTGTTACAATAGGAGTAAACAGAAATGTTACTTTAGTTGCCTGGCAGGGCCTTCTGCTTCCTTGCTTCCTTTTGCTGATGCCTGCTGACGCCTAGGATTCCAATTACCTGTTCCACTCCTTCACTGTTCCACTCTCTCACTGGGACACAAATGTGAATTGAACAAGTTAGGAGGGAGATCTTTCATAGTGCACTTATTAGGAGGTACCAAGCCTCTGTCAGCTCCAACCCTCAATTACATACTTGACTCATAGCCTTTCTGAATCTACTCAGCTCCAAGATTAATCTCCTGAGCTAGTTTCCACCACACTTAATGGCTATCATTTTAAAGATAAGTTTCAAAGTGCCCCCAAAACTGTCTACAAATCTCTTTTTCTGTCCTCTCTTACCCTGCTACTTCCAGGTGTATACCTTTCTTAACACAATTATAGGGTGTATGTGTGCGACACTCATGTGAATTATGTGTGCTATTCACACAGGTCTAGGCCAAACCTGGGTGAAGAAAGAATTATGTAAACAATAATAAACAATTTATACTCCAGCATATTTATCTTGTCACTGTAGTATCGTACAGACTTTCACAGATATACACAACTGTTACATTATTTACTATGGGAATCTGTGTATATGGTGAGGGAGGGACTAAACATGTATCTGCAGCTGGATCGGAATTATTTAATCTGCGTATCTAGTGATTTGGGGGATACACCCCAGGGCACTGAAGCATGGAAGTATATTTTCTCTGCCGTAGTTTTATGCCATCTTACTAATCTATTTTACTGTTTTTGGGGGGAAGGAGAGCTGACTAGCTATCACAACTAGAACCCACAGAAGGTATAAGTGCCATTTTTGAGATGATGTCCTGTAATTCACCATTAACCTCCATGTGCAGGAAAGGAAATGGTCATAGTGCCATCTTGCTAGGGTAGGCTGATCACGTGACTGACACTCACTAAATAGCATGAGAGCAGGAACAGAAAACTCCCTATAAAGAGAGCTACAACTCCATTCAAGAAACTTTTAGGAGGGGTAGGAGCACTGACTAACTAGCATGGCTAGCACCTACAGAAGGCACAAAAAACATTTTGTGAGATAATGTTCTGTATTCACTACTAACCTTCATGTGCAGGGGAGGAAATGGACATAGTGCCATTTTGCTAGGGTAGGAGTCAGAAGATTATGAGACTGATTCCCACAAATAGCTGAGGAGCAGAAACTGTAAGCTCCCCATAAAATAATCCACATCTAATGTGTCCCACTCACATTTGTGACCCAGAGCATGAGTGGAACAAAGCAGAAGTGAAACAGTAGTGGAGTCTCAGGCTTTGGCAGGCATCCACAGGAGATGGCTGGCATGCAGGGAACTCTGACAGTCCACTAAGGTAAGGTAAAGTATCTGTTTAATTGTTTTTGCCTGTGTAAGGGAGTACTGTAAGAAGGTGAGGGGGAAACAGCTGTTTTGTGGGAAAAGAAGAAATGCCCTATCTAGAGCAATTGTACAAAAGGGTAAATAACACTGTAAATGGTAAACGAAACATAGGGGAAGAAGTGGACAGTAATTCATTCATGGAGGAGAGAATCCTCCAAGAACCTTCAAGGCTAAAGGAGGACAAGGCTATGGGTCCAGATGGGATGCATCCCAGAATATTGAAAGAACTCAGAAGGAAACTGGTAGGACTATTTAACAAATCATTGGAAACAGGTGAGGTACCAGAAGACTGGAGAAGGGGAATAATGGTCCCTATCCACAAATATGGGAGCAGAGAAGAGGTAGGCAACTATGGGCCTGTTAGTTTGACCTCAGTAGTGGAAAATTGATGGAGTCATTACTGAGAGAACAGATTGTGGCATATATAGAGCAAAGCAGGATGCTGGCATCAAGGCAGCATGGATTCACAGTGGGTAGGTCTTGTCACACAAATCTGATTGATTTCTTTGACTAGGGTAACAAAGGAGCTAGAACAGGGAAGGGCAGTGGACATAGCCTACCTTGACTTCCATAAGGCATTCAACACTGTCTAACACAGAAGGTTGTTAAACAAGTATGATAGCCTGTGAGTGGGATCCAAGTTAGTAAACTGGATTAGAAAGTGGTTGAATGGAAGAACGCGGGTAGTGGGGGTAAATGGGGCCCAATCTACCAAGAGGGAAGTGACCAGCAGGTTCCCTAGGGGTCAGTTCTAGGGTTAGTTCTCTTAAACATTTTTATAGGAGAAACTGATGAGGGGTTAAAGGGGAAAGTATGCCTCTTTGTGGAAGGCTCTAAGTTCTGCAATAGAGTAGACACTTCTGAGGGGGTGGAGAAAATTAAAAGGGATCTAGGTAGGCATGAGGAATGGTCAAGGGTGTGGCATCTGAGTTTCAGTATTAAGAAATACATGATCATGCATCTGGGGCACAGAAATCTGAAAGATGATTACATCATGGGGGAACCAAGTCATGGAAACCACAAAGCAAGAAAGGGACCTAGGGGGTGATCATAACTGATAATCTGAAGAGGACCAGGTATGGGAACAAAACCATAATCATAAAATATTTTATTATAATTTTATTATTTTTCATTATTTTATAATTATTATTTTATATCTTTGATAAATGCTTTATTATTAATTGAGGTAACTGGGGTGGAGTACTGGGCAGCTGGTTCAAAGACTCTAAAGGAATTTTTCTCTATGAATGGAAGACATTTTAAACTGACAACTGCCAGCATGGATTTCTTCAATGAAACAAACAAAAAAAAAGCTTCTTCATAGATCTTTTAAAATCAGATGAGCCTAATCCACTACCCCTTTCTGAGGCCTCTTTAGGCTGATATTATAAGACACTCTGCAGTTCTTTCAGTTGTGAAGAAGAATGCCTTACATTCTCAGGAGCTACAAAGGTCAGAGGTGTCAAATTTCCCAAGACAACAAGTGATAAAGATGTGTGTCAGTGCTCCCATGGAGTAGCCAGCAAAAGAAAAAAAGTTTGGAGAGTGTTTACATTTCCATAAGCTTCACTGGCTTCAATGGAAATAATAAACCTTAGTTTCTTGCAAGACTATTTTCAATGTTGCAAGCATCAAATTACATAAACTGATAGAAGGTTTGTTGATCTATTAAGTAACCAAGGTTTATGGTTGCAGCTATTTTACAAGTCTTGTTATTTACAAAAATTGTCATGTAAAAACTACAAGAAGTAAATAAGGTTGTTTGGGCTTAAATTAAAGCTGATGTCATGACAAATCCAGAAATATGTCTTTTTGGATAAGTGCTTGGTTGCAGAAAAGCATTTACCATCTAAAAAGAAGTATGAAAAACAAAGTTGACACTTGATTGAAGTGCTTTAGAAAATGAACAAAGAAACGTGTGCCTACAATGACATTATATGCTTTTAATAATTTTATTGAACTTGGATGTGAACATAACTTGCTTAGTTTTGGAGCCTATGACATAAACTGTAAGGTCATTACATCCTTTTTGAAGGACTTTGCTTGAAAATGAAGTTATAATCCTTATTAACTTATTTCAGGAAATACTTGTCTCACAGACATGGACTATATCTCAAAACACTGACTTTAATGAACTGACTTCAAAAATGTTTGTTTCAAGACTGTATCATATTGCATGCAAAAGTTATGAAGATAAATAATTTTATGTTTAAAAACTGATCTTTAAACAGAGGAGCAGTCCATAAAAGGGGTGGAGAAATTTTGCAAGATCCTATCAAAGTTGGTAAACATTGCAGGAAATAATTTCAGGACAATGCTCTGGCCAAATAAATAAGACTAAACCTAAAGGAAACACCTTTGAATCCTTCAAACTCTCGTGGTGTTAAGATTTGTGTTTGTGGACTTGCCGATGCTATTGTTTTGAGATTCCTGCAAGATCTAAAGCCAAGAGCCATTCCTGCTTGATGATGTTTGGACCAGCAAGGAACCAAGCCTTTATTGCTGAGTTCATACCAGAGGTGCTGAGGTCCAGAGCCTAAGGTTTGAGCCTGGAAGGAAACAGAACTTGCAACAAAGCTAACCGCAAGGAAATAACTTTTCCCAGCAGAATCTTTCAAATTCTGGTGCAATAAAAAACTTTTGTTTGTATAATGGACATTTTAACTAAAGTAATGTCTTGAAGTTCCTGCCAAAACAGTAACAAGGATAAAGACTGCCTATTGATGTCCATCAGCCAAAATGCAAGCCTGCAGCTCTGGATTGACAACAAGTAAGTCCAAAGTCCAGGATTCAAGTGGAAACAAGAGTAAAACAGAAACAGCAACAAAGTCCAATTACTAAGAGAACTTTGCTATCCAGGAAAAAGAAGGCATTTCACCAACATTCTGACATTAAGAAAGAATCTGGACTCCACAGCTAACCAAATGTCTGATCATTATAGTTTATAATATTCTAATTTGGCTTAGCTGGAGGGTTGGTATGATAAATTTAACCTTTTAAATACAGGATCTTGGGTACATGGTTTAAGCTTAAGTTTAAATATATATATATATATATATATATATATATATACACGCATACACACACACACATATATAAACATTTTTGCATGAGAAGAGGTATTTAAATAAGTTACAAAGAAAAGTTTTAAAGTACTAATCAGACAAAGCCATTTGAAATCTTTAGGCAAGAACAATTTTTCTGTTTGCAAAAGTTGTCAAAACTGCAAGTTGTTTAGTTTTTTGCCTGTTTGTTGTGTTGTTTGATTTTTCTGAAACCTTTTTTGTTTTATGTTTACATTGCTTTTTATTATGTTACAAGTTTCATATCTTTGAAAATCATTAGTAATTAGAAAAAATGTACAGGGACAAATAAAATCTATTATTTACATATTAAATGTTGGTGTGGCAAAAATGTTTTTCAGATTATCCAGAGCTTGCATGCAATGGGTGTTAAAGTAAGATTTGAGTCAGTCTTACTGTTTATATGATTTAGGCAAATTTTGTGACATAATGATAAATGCATAGCTGAGGGACCATAATAAAAATTGGTATTCTGACTAATTATTACAACACAGGCAGTGTGATAATGTAGCGGGGAGAGCCAGCAGGATGCTTAGTTGCATCAGAAGGGATATGACTAGTAGGAAAAGATAGGTACTGTAGTGATGCCACTCTACAAACAACTAGTGAGGCCACATCTGGAATACTGCATACAATTCTGGGGGCCGTATCTTAGGAGGGATGTAGACAGACTAGAGGCAGTTCAAAGAAGAGGTACACAGATGGTGCATGGGTTGCATCAGTTGTAATATAAGGAGAGACTGAGTGACCTATGTGACACTTGACCAGCTGGTTATGATTGTTCTATGCAATTGGTAATATAAAACTATAGCCTGTGCTTATGGGTGCCTCCCTTCCCCAGGTCAGAGAAGCTACAGGATATATTAACCTGAAACCAGGTGTTAATTAAAAGACTAGAGAGACTTAATTAAGGGTCTCTTGTTTTCCTGTCTTAATTAGAAATGACCCAGCTGCCAGGATATAGGGCTCATAAACTTTTATGACATCTTAGAGGAAAAACATGTTATACTACCATGGTGCTAAAGTTGTAAAAAAAAAACGTTGATGCCTTGGGAACAGGAACTGCTCAAGATCAGAGAAAATGTTAATTAAGGAGTCATATTTGGGAAATTAGTTTTTGCTGATGTCACCTTATTTAATATACCTCCTGATAGGACATCCTGTTTGTATATTTTTTATATTCTAAAAGCAGGAGCTAGATGACATCATAGAAGGGGTGTGGAAACACAAAGTTTTAAATTGTATACTGTATTTGAACTTGTGACATTTTCTTTTTGGGTTCATAAGAAACAAGATCTAACTATAAGCACTATAGAGGTACTACATTAGATAGAAAAAGTCAAATTGTATTGTGGTAGGAGTTTTTGTTTGTACTTTTTCTTGTTTTCTTTTAAGTGATTATATGCTCTTTGACATATTATTCTGTGTTTACATTGTTTTTTTGTCATCTTTAAGTAAAGTACCCTTTATATTTAAAAAGACTGTCTGGGTGTGTCTTCAAAGTTCTTTTTGCAAGTTATGTATATGTGGTTAAGTTGACAGCTGTTCTGAAGGGCTTGATGGTGTTACCAAACTGGGAAAAGGTCAGCATATACCTAAGTTCTTTTATAGAGATTTAAGGGTTCATTTTGGATACCTTGGTAGGTGCCCTTAGGTGAAAGATATCTTGCACCCCCCCAAAGAGAAGATGATCTACGCCTGTACATTTGGGTAAGCTAGCATAAGGTTCACAGTTTGAATCCCTCCCCCCCAGAACTTGAGACTAAAGGTGATTTGGACCCACAAGCAGACAGAAGGGTTACCCTGTCTGTTACCTGTTCACATTACTGTGCTCGGAGGTTGGCACTGTGGGAGCAGAGGGCCTGACCTGCTGAGTGCATATGTGACAGATTTGGTTTGCAATGGTGCAGATAGATTTGGTGGCATAGGCTTTAACTGTTCAGTGTGTCAACTTAATACTGTACAGCTTACTTGCAAAATAAGGCAGTAATTTATTTTTCAAAAGGAAACAGAATTATATCATTTTGCTTACAGTCAAGTTCCTACCTGTTTGATTTTTGTTTCTAAAGTGCAAGTTAGAGTAGCCACAGTTAGGGAAGAAGATGGCTTCCAACTATAGTGGGCACACTGCAGACTACTTGAAGCAGTTGTTCCTGGACAGAGGAGTCCTGTATGAGGTGAGAGCCACCAAGCAGAACTTTGTGGATGCCCTGATGGCAGCAGATGCCCAGAGCATTGAGTCACAGACTGTGACTGTAAAGGACCAAACCTTGGGCATGGAGGGGCTAGTGACCAGTGCAGTTTCCAGATCTAATGAGGAGGGCAGTAGGGTCTGTGCAAGAAAAGGGCCACAGCAGCAGGGAAAGGACACCAGCATTCTGGAACCAGAAGCAATCAGGCTGCAGATTGAGTTGCGCAGAATGGAGCTGTAGTTCCAGAGAGACACTGATTGAGAGAAATGAGCCACAGAGGAGAAGAGGAAGCGAGAACAGTGAGAGGCTGACTGTGAAGAATGTGAGCACCAGTGAGCCGCAGAGGAGAAGAGGGAGTGAGAACAGTGAGAATCTGAACATGACCAGCGAGAGGGACCATGAGGAGTGTGAGCACCAGAGGTGACATGAACTGGAGAAGTTACAACTCCAACTACCAGCACCAGAGCAGATAAGTGGCTTGAGTTTAACTGGAATTACAGGACTGGGTTACAAACTGAATTCCAAATTGATAGCTGAATTTAAAGAGGGAGGATATGGATGCCTTTTTAAATTCCTTTGAAAAAGTTTGTATTCAAGCTAAAATCCCTAGTTGGTCCTGGAGCTTCCAGCTATCCCTGCTACTTACTGGGAAAGCTTGGGATGTATTGGGTCAAATGGACAATGAGGACAGTAATGATTACAGCAAACTTAAAGCTACACTTTTAAAAATAGTTTGATCTAACTGCAGAAGCATACAGAGCTAAATTCTGTAAGCTCAGGAGAAGCCCTGATATGAACTATGAGGAGCTAGCAATGAAACAATGTAAGTTTTTAAAAAGTTGGTGGGAAGGAATTGAAGCAAACTCTGTAGACAAAATTGAAAATGCTGTTTTGTTAGAACTGTTTTTTGGGCATGCTCAGCAGAGCTGAAATCCCAGCTGGAGGACTGAGATCCCAAAACAGTGCAAGAGGCTGCTGAACTCTCGAACCACTATGCCAAGAGCAAACCTGCTCTGAGAGTGAATGGGGTGGGCATGGCAGCACAGAATGGGAAAGGCACGCCTTCAGGGCAGCTAAAACCTTCACTGCCTCCACCAAAACCAGTTAGCTCCAGGTTTCAGAGATTTCTCTGAAAAAGGAAATGAATATTGGGTCTGTAAAGAAACTGGGCATATTGCCAGACAGTGTCCCAAAAGGGCAAGCAATATGCAGAATGGGGCTAGGAAAGAAGTGGGTTGTTTGTGTGTCCCTGGAAGTATGCCTGTGAACATGAGGGAACACATGCATCCAGTCACTGTGAATGGTGTATGGACACAAGGGTTAAGAGACACAGGGGCATCCCTGATGTTGGTAAAAGGTGATCTGGTAGAGACTGGTAAGCTTATACCCAATGAATTTGTAACTGTGCAAGGGTTCAGTGGTGAGGAGACCACATTGCCACTTGCTAGTGTTCTCCTAGACTGGGGTGAAACAGGGTGAACTGTACAATAGGTGGCTGTAGCCAAAACTTTAGCAGTTTATGTCATCCTTGGCAACAATCTCAAACAGGGGATGGTGTGTGAAGTTACCCGTAGCCAAGTGGGAAGAGGAAATTGTAATTTCCTGGACCCCACAGAAGCCAGTGTGGAAATCACTGGGAGGCTGATTCCCTAGCCTGTGTCTCCTGATATGGAGACTACAGAAAAGTGGGTAGAAATTTCCCCAATAACAAGTAACCACACAGCTACAGAGGGTTACTCCAAAGAAGGAGGGGTGACCCATTGTCAGAGGGTTAGGGATGACAGTGATTCTGAGTGCCCTGATGCTAGTGTTAGAGACCCTAGTTTAGAGACTGAAGGGGACCTGTCTCATGCCTTGGGAATGTGTAAGGAGTTTGCAGCTGCTCATAAAACTGATTCTAGTCTAGAGAAGCTGAGGGCTTTGGCAGACTCTGACAGAGCACTGGGAGGTGACAGTAAACATAAAGTTTATTGGGAAAATGGACTGATGTATACTTAGGATGTGAAGACAGAGGGAGGGGTGATAGGCAGGCAGCTTGTCGTTCCCCAGGGCTATCATGAGCAGTTGCTCAAGACTGCACATGATATTCCCTTTTCTGGTCATCTGAGAATCATGCACATTACGCAGTGGTTGGCCACGAATTTTTATTGGCTCAACTTTACCCAGTAGGTGAAGGAATATTGCAGGTCTTGTCACCGGTGCCAAAAATAGGGAAGGCAGCTAAGAAAACCCAAGCTGCCCTGATTCCATTGCCCATAGTGGAGAAGCCATTCCAGAGGGTGGGAATAGATATTGTGGGGCCTTTAAATACCCCCAGCTCCTCCAGGAAGAGGTTCATCCTGACTGTGGTGGATTATGCCACCCTGTACCCTGAGGCAGTCGCCCTATTCTCACTTGAGGCAGACAAAGTGGCAGATACTTTACTTGGGATTTTCTCTCATGTTGGGTTTCTACAGGAGGTTATCAACAATTGAGGGGGTTTCTTCATGTCAGACCTGAAGAAACATTAGTGGGAGAAGTGTGGGGTGGTGCAGAGGTGCACAACACCTTATCACCTGCAAGCCAATGGGCTTGTGGAAAGAATTAATGGTACCCTGAAGTCAATGCTCCAAGCATTTGCTGAACAGCATGGGAGGGGCTGGGAGAAATACCTTCCCCACCTGTTGTTTGTATACAGGGAGGTGCCCCAAAAGTCAACAGGATTTTCCCCCTTCAAGCTCCTATATGGATGCTGGGAACGTGGGCCCCTAGACTTGATCTGGGAGGACTGGGAAGGCAAGCATGCCACTCAGGGAACTCCCATAGTGGATTACGTCCTTAGGTTTAGGGAAGGGCTGAAGGAGCTTATTGGGACAGCTCAGAGCAACCTGGCAGCTGCCCAACAGAAACAAAAAGTGTGGTACGACCGCAGAGCCAGAGCTCGCTTGTACACTGTGGGTCAGGAAGTCATGGTCCTTATCCCGGTCTGGAAAGACAAGCTGCAGGCTGAGTGAGCAGGATGGTACAAAGTAGTTAGGAAGGTAAATGATGTGAACTATATCATAGAGTTACCTGACAGAAGACGGACAAAAAGAATGTACCATGTCAGCATGATGAAGCCATATGCTAATAAGGCTGACATGGTGTTTGCAATATGTAGTCCTAGGGAGGGGACGGACGAAAGAGACCCCCTTCTAGACTTGCTGGAAAAAATCAAGTGGGAATCCTCTGTGGAGGCAGTTAAATTGTCTCCCCAGCTGGCCCCAGACAAGATCCAGGAAGTAAGGGAGGTTTTAGCAGACTTTGCCCCACTGTTTAGCACCAAGCCTGGACTAACCCCCTTAGCGACACACAATGTAGAGATAGGGACACAAACGCCCATACAGCGGACAGCATATCGGGTGTCAGAGGCTGTCCAAATGGACATTAGGAGGAAGATGGAAGAAATGCTGGATTTAGGGGTAATCCAGAGATCCCACAGCCCCTGGGCCTCACCCGTAGTCCTTGTGCCCAAGCCAGATGGCTCTACTCATTTCTGTGCAGACTATCGTGGACTGAATGCAGCCACAAAGTCAGATGCCCACCCGATGCCCCAGATGGATGAACTCCTGGACAAGCTGGGGGGGGTGACATACCTTATGACTATTGATCTGACAAAGGGGTATTGGCAGGTAGAGTTAACTGACAGAGCTAGGGAGAGGTCAGCCTTCATCACTACAATAGGCTTATTTGAATTTAAAGTAATGCTTTTTGAAATGAAGAACACCCCGGCCACTTTCCAAAGGTTGGTGAACCCAGTGTTAAATGGTGCACAGGAGTATGCCGTGGCATACCTGGATAACATTGCCATCTTTAGTGCCAGCTGGGAGGAACATCTGTCCTACCTTAGAGAAGTGCTGGGCAGGATACAGAGGGCCGGGCTCACTGTCAAAGCTGAGAAGTGTCAGGCGGCCATGGCTGAAGTGACATACCTCGGGCATATTGCAGGCCAGGGACAGCTCCATCCTAACCAAGTAAAAAGAGAGGTGATCAAGGCATGGCCCAGAGCAGAAATGCAGAAGCAGGTCAGGAGCTTTCTAGGGACAGCGGGTACTATAGGAAATTTGTACCAATTACAGTACCCTGGCTGCTCCCCTATCTGACCTGGTAAAGAAAAAGATGCCTAAGAAAATTACCTGGGAACCAGCCTGTGAAAAAGCCTT
The DNA here is from genome assembly GCA_016271365.2 of Neoceratodus forsteri. Classification (NCBI taxonomy): domain Eukaryota; kingdom Metazoa; phylum Chordata; order Ceratodontiformes; family Ceratodontidae; genus Neoceratodus; species Neoceratodus forsteri. The sequence continues at coordinate 566,520,794 of CM057458.1, forward strand.
TACCAGACTGAAGGAGGCACTGTGCAGTACTCTTGTATTGACAAGTCCTGACTATAGCAGACCCTTTATAGTCCAGACTCATACATCAGATGTGGGTATTGGGGCTGTACTGAGCCAGACATTCAAGCAAGGAAAAGATCTCCTGGCAGTTTACCAGAGTAAAAAGTTACTTCCCAGGGAGCAGGCTTACTCCACAGTGGAGAAAGATTGTCTTGCCATAGTGTAGGCCCTAAAGAAATTAGAGCCATATTTATATGAACAGCATTTTCAGATACAAACTGACCACAACCCCCTGGTTTGGCTGACCCAAATGGAAAAAACTAATGGTAGACTATTAAGATGGAGTCTTGCCTTGCAAGGGTATGACATGATGATCTTACATAGGGCTGGAGGGACCAATCAGAACGCTGATGGCCTGTCACATGTATTTGAAGAGTGAACTGATTTGGGAAGCTCATCCCATGCAGGGGATAGAGCCCCCAAATTCAGTCTAGGTGGGGAGGAGTGTGATGCTTGGCCAGCTGGGTATGATTGTTCTATGCTATTTGTAATATAAAAATATAGCCTGTGCTCATGGGTGTCCCCCCAGGTCACAAAAGCTACAGGATACATTAAATTGAAACTAGGAGGCAATTAAAAAGACTAGAGAGACTTAATTAAGGGTCTCCTGTTTTCTTGTCTTAATTAGAACTGACCCAGCTGCCAGGATACAGGGCTCGCAAACTTTTATGACGTCTTAGAGGAAAAACATATTATGCCACCATGGTGCTAAAGTATAAAAAAAAACCTTCAATGCCTTGGGAACAGGAACTGCTCAAGATCAGAGAAAATGCTAATTACGGAGTCATATTTGGGAAATTAGTTTTTGCTGATGTCACCTTATTTAATATACCTCCTGACAGGACATCCTGTTTGTGTATTTTTTATATTCTAAAAGGAGGAGCTGGATGACATCATAGAAGGATTGTGGAAACAGAGTTTTAAACTGTATACTGTATTTGAAGTTGTGGCATTTTCTTTTTTGGGCTCTTAAACAAGATCTAACTATAAGCACTATAGAGGTAATACATTAGATAGAAAAAGTCTAATTGTATTGTGGTAAGAGTTTTTGTTTGTGCTTTTCCTTCTTTTCTTTTAAGTGATTGTATGCTCTTTGATACACTGTTCTATATTTACATTTTTTTTATCATCTTTAAGTAAAGTACCCTTTATATTTAAAAAGACTGCCTGGGTGTGTCTTCGAAGTTCTTTTTGCATGTGATCTATACGTGGTTAAGTTGACAGCTGTTCTGAAGGGCTTGATGGTGTTACCAAACTTGGAAAAGGTAAGAATATACCTAAGGTCCTTTACAGAGTTTTAAGGGTTCATTTTGGATACCTAGGTAGGTGTCCTTAGGCGAAAGATATCATGCATCCCCCTGAAGAGAAGATTATCTGTGCCTGAACGTTTGGGTATGCTAGCATAAGGTTCACAGTTTGAATCCCCCAGAACTTGAGACTAAAGGTGATTCAGACCCACAAGGAGACAGGAGGATTACCCTGTCTGTTACCTTTTCACATTACTGCACTCGGAGGTTGGCACTGTGGGAGCAGAGGGCCTGACCTGCTGAGTGCATTTGTCATAACCTCAAAATGTATTCATAGGAAGAATGAAGAAAGAGGGGGGATATGATAGAAACTTTCAAATACCTGAAGGGCATTAACAAGGTACAAGGGGGTGATCTTTTCAAAACAAAACAGGGTTTGAGTATGAGAGGTCATGATATGAAGTTGGAGGGAGGCAGGCTCAGTATTTATGTGTGGAAGTATTCAAGGCCCACCTTAAGACCCCCCTATTTGCTCAGGCATTTCTGGACTGAATGGTTAATTTATTGATCTGATTAGATTATTAATTTGAATGTGTTGTATTATTATTGTGGGTTGTTAATTATTTTGTATCTAATGATTCTATTTCTGAAGATGTGTTTATTGTTTGTACAGTGCCCAGAGCCTCCGGGATTGGGCATTTTTAAATAAATGTTATCTTGCCTTGCCTTGCCAAGTACTTCTTCATGGAAAGGAGGGTGGGCAAATGGAACAGCCTTCCTGAGGGGGTGGAGAAGGCAAAGACAGTAAGAGAATTCAAGAGAGCATGGAACAGACATAAAATGGTGATATAAACAAAGGAGTGAAGGATAGCCATAGACAAACAGAGACGGGGATAGTACAAATGGGTAGGGAAAAAGGGCAGACTTGGTGGGCCAATCAGTCCTTATCTGCCAACAGATCCTATGTTTCTATGTAAAGGCTAAAATAAAAGGAGAAATCAAATATCACCAGTGGGGTAGGAATAGAGGTAACACCCTATCTAGGTTAATGGCTAAAAGGGGGTTAAAGAAGCCAAAAGGGAACAACTTAAAACAACCTATCTTGGGTCAAGATACAAAGGGGTTAAGTAAAACAAAAAGGGGAATAGTAAAAACAATTAAAAAAACTAGAGTAAGGGTATGGACTCATTAAAGGGTTAGGTTGAATACAAGAAGGAGGGAAAACTGAAAAACTCTGCAGACGACTCTTGCTTCAGTTATCTCTTGCTTGAATGCCTTTTTCTTTCATGCATATTAGCTTTCATCTTTTTGTTTTATCATATATGTATCATTGTCTTATATCTATACCCCTTATTATACTTATGCTGACTTGACTAATGTTTTAGAATCCTCAAGGTTTCTTCTTCAGAGCATCAGGGCTACATAAAAATAAAAAAATATATATAGAAATGTATTGTTGTCTGTGTACACAAATTATATACATAGGCCTGGATATTCAGACTGTGCCAGGCTGTGGCGCAAGCCTGGGCGCAGTACAACTTGGCTGCGCAGGGGCATTGACAGAGTGATATTCAACAGAGCTGTGCCATGGCACAGCAATGTTGAATATCACACCCTGGCCACCCGCAGTGCGCATGGCACAGTGGCACTTCACCAACGCAAGTGGCCAGAGTGGATCAGGGGGATGCACTAGCACAAGTTCAGTTGCGCTAGGTGCAAAAACACGATATTCAAAAATGATCATGCAAATGGGGCCATAATGCATGCGAGGCACAAATGGGGCCATTTGCATGTCATTATGGCCCCATTTGTATGCAGGTGCGCCGATCTCTGGCGACTTGCGCCTGGCGCCCTGCCAGGCAGCAGCCATCGGGGACTGATGGCCCCTGCACAGTGTGGCAAAACGCCCCACTGCCCGATCGCAGGCATCTGTTAAAATAATAATTCTCCTATATCCCTGGTGGTCCAGTGGACCGCTCGCAGCCCGATCGTGGGCTTAAGTGTATAATACAACACGTCCTATATCCCTGGTGGTCCAGTGGACCACTCGCAGCCCAATCGCAGGCTTAAGTGTATAATACAACATGTCCTATATCCCTGGTGGTCCAGTGGACCGCTTGCAGCCCGATCGCGGACTTAAGTATAAAACTGATTTGTCCTATATCCCCTGGTGGTCCAGTGGACTACTTCATGCCCGATCACGGGCATAAGTTGAATAAAGTCAACGTCCAATATCCCTGGTGATCCAGTGGACCACTCACAGCCCGATCGTGGGCATAAGTTGACTAAAAGCAACATCCTATACCCCTGGTGGTCCAGCAGTACCCCCTCCCCACCCACCACTGAGCCCCCTCCCCTCTCCCCAGTCAGCGGTGGGCGGCAGCACCCCACCCGCCTGCTGCCTGTCGCCCACCGACTGACAGTGTATGGTGGGCTGTACACCCATTGGTCCACAGTGTGGGCCAATGGGTGTGCAGCTAACTGTCTAGCACAGTCAGATATGTGAATGGATCCATTCACATGTCTGAACTAGTAATAATATGAATATGGGCTGCATGCCCATTGGCTCACGCTGTGGACCAATGGGCATACAGTCTTACCGTACACTCTCAGTCAGCGGATGGCAGGGCAGCAGGCAGGTGGGGTGCTGCCACCCGCCGCTGACTGGGGGGGAATGGGGAGGTGGGGTTCAGTGGGCGGGGTGGGGAGGAGGGTACCGCTGGACCACCAGGGATATAGGGCATTGCTTTTAGTCAACTTTTGCTCACAATCAGGCTGTGAGTGGTCCACTATACCACCAGGGATATTGGACATTTCATTTGTATACTTAAGCCCGTGATTGGGCGTGAAGCAGTCCACTGGACCACCAGGGATATTGGATGTTATTTATTTACACATATGCCCGTGATCGGGCTGTGAGCAGTCCACGGGACCACCAGGGATATAGAACATTATTTATTTACACATATGCCTGTGATCGGGCATGGGTGGGCGCGCAGCCATGGAGGTGCAGCCGGAGCTCGGGTGGCCACCCACAGGTGGCAGCTGCTGTGTTGCGCTCTGCAATACAGCAGCTCACCAATGGGTGGCCAGCCATTGTTCCTTTTTGTTTTAGCTCACCTGTGTGCAGCGCAAGTAGAGGTTGTGCATACATGGGCTCAGCACATCCCGGGCTGAATATCGGGATGTGCGGGAGCATGGGCACGCACGCCCCCTTCCTGCACCGCAGACAGTACTGATGCACTCTGGTGCATTGGGATTTGTGCCAGGCACAATCCCCATTTAAATATCATGCGGGGCGCATCAGTGAGTTGTGCATGGTGCAACAGTGTTGCGCCATGCGCAACCCTTCTGAATATCCGGGCCATAGAGTATATAATTAATTGTAGAAACGGTGAAAAAAAGATTTTTTTCAGGTGGAACTAACCTTCTACTTCAGATTAAATTCTTATATTTTTATTTTCTATATGCTGGCTGGGTATCTCACACTCTGTGTTTTTAAATGTATTTAATATGACATCCTCCTGCCATTACTTGCATCAGATATACAGTATGACAGATTTTATCTCAGTGCTGATCTATTAATGGGCAATATAAAAAAATAAAATTTTTTTTACAGGTTAAGAATGTCTTTTTTTTCACATTACCTTTAGATATCAGTTCATTTGGGATCTCTTTGTGTTATTTCTGTGATGCCCAATCAGTTAAAAAAGTATATGTAAGTTTCTTTTCACATTGCCTTTAGATATGAGTTCATTTGGGTTCTCTCTGTGTAATTTCTGTGATGGTCATCTGTTAAAAAAGTATATGTTAGTTAGTTTAGTTCACCCTCACTGCCTTTATCAGTATTCAGCATTTCAAAGCTTACATTTCAAAAGTTAGATGAATCAGTTGCCTCACCATTTTATGTTTGCTTGTGCACATGCACAAGAAACATTATGTGGCAGCTTAGGAGAGAAGTGGGTTGTGGAGGTGCGGCATTGTGGTGGCCAATGCCGGCACTTCATTGTTGGGCTTGGCAGTGCTCAACCAATGCAGGCCCAGCCATTCTGCTGCAATGAGGGAGCAACCTGTCATTGCAGGGTGGTACCTTGCCTGGTGTAACATTACCAGGCACATGGCAACTCTATACTGCTGCCTCAGAGCCCCATGAAAGCCAACGGGGGTGCCCAATCCCCCTGTTGGCATGCCCCCAACCCACTTCATTTGCTGACAGGGGAGCTCACTACCCGTCAGCATAATGTGTCCACCCCAATTTCAGTTGTGTGCCTAGGGGGTGCCCAATCCCCTTCGGCATCATGCGCCCCCCCCACACACATGTTTTTGTGCCGATGGGGTGCCCAATTCCCATCAGCTTCAGTCCTCCCTTCCCAGTTCCAATTGCCAAGAGGGTGCCCAATCCCCCTTGGCATCATGTGACCCCCCACTTGTTTCTGTGCCCTTCGGGGGTCCCAATCCCTGTCAGCTTCAGTTCCCCTTCCCACAAATGCAGGTGGCACACTGGGAGCCCAAGTCAGTGTACCAAAAATGCACCTGCAAAACTAAAAAAACAATCCGCATTGTCTGTATTTTTTTTAAAACCTGTAAAATGAGAAAACAGTCCCTCAGAGTGTCTGGTGTCCCACCTCCCCACACCCCCCACCTCAAATGTACCTCTGGAGCCTGGTGCAATGATCTTTGGTGGACTGGGAACACGTCTGCACTCTTCAAAGCCGACCGCGAACTGAAGAAATGCTGGTAAGCTGTATAATGGCATAAATAGGGTTTAAACATAGAAACATAGAATTTGACAGCAGATAAGGACCACTTGGCCCACCCAGTCTGCCCATTTACCTACCTGATGGATAAGCTGCAGATTCTAGTTAATCAACAGCTTACTTCCTCCTACCCCCACCACTAGAATTGGCGTGTCCCTGTCCCATGCATTCTTGAATTCTCCCACTGTTCCTGACTCCACAACCTCCTCAGGAAGGCTGTTCTATGCATCCACAACCCTCTCTGTGAAAAAATACTTTCTAACATTACCTCTGAGCCATCCTCTTCAATCTTCAAATTTTGTCCCCTTGTTCTTGCACGTCTCTTCTTCTGAAAGATGCTACCCTCTTGTACTTTGTTAGTGCCCTTGAGAAACTTGAAAGCTTCTATCATGTCCCCCCTCTCCCTCCTTTCCTCAAGGGTATACATATTATACTTTGGTGAATATCTCAGGAATTTCTGAGAATGTTGGCAACAAATTTTCAACATGGGGTTATTGGGACCCCTCCTTATTAGTTCAGTCACTGTCATGGTGTTATTCGGTCCCTAAAGGTGATTTCACGGTAACTGCATGGAATCACCTTTTGGGACTGAATAATGAAATGACAGTGCCACTGTTCATGAGGTGGGCTCTCAAAAAGCCTATGTTGCAAATTTGGTGAAAAAAATCCGAAAAATGACTGCTTTACGAGCATGCGTTGCGCACTTTCCATGCACATTCGTAACTTCGTGAATTTGTAATATTTTCACTCCAGATTTTCAACATTGGCATTTTCCACACCTCCTCATGAACAGTATGGCTGTTTTTTTACACATCCTGGCCAAAATTTGTTTTCACACTTCTGACGAAGAATAGCACGGTCACTGTGGGAAATCAGTTTTCAGGACAGATTAAGAAAATGACAGTGACACTGTTCATGAGAAGAGGTCCTAAAATGCCTATGTTGAAAATTTAGTGACAAATGTCCATAAAATGACTGTTACAAGTGTGCATTGTGCAGTTTCCACGCACCCTCGTAACTTTACAAATTTGTAGTATTTTCACTCCAGATTTTCAACATTGTCATTTTTTCAGACCTCCTTATGAACAGTATAGCTGTCATTTTTCACTTCCTGCCCGAAATATGCATTTACACATCTGGCACAGAATAGCGTGGTTGCTGTGGGAAATCAATGTTCGGGACAGATTAAGAAAATCATAGTGACAGTGTTCATGAGCAAAATGCCTATGTTGAAAATTTGGTGAAATAATTCCACTAAATGACTGTGTTATGCACATGTGTTGCACAGTTTCCACGTACACTTGGAAGTTTGAGCATTTTTAATATTTTCACTACAGATTTTCAACATTGCCATCTCTTCACACCTCTCTATGAATGGTAAAGCTGCCATTCTTCACATCCTGCCCGATCTGTGTTTTCGTATATCTGGCGCACAATGACACGGTCGCCGTGGAAACTCAAAGTTTAAGACACATTGACAAAATCACAGTGCCACTGTTCATGAGAAGAGGTCACAAATGTTTTCATGAGGTGGGAGTCACAAAAAGGCCATGTTGAAAATTTGTAGTGCAAATACCAACAAATGCCTTGGGCGTTAGGGTTTATAACCTTAATGTCCCATCCTGTACAGACTGACAGGCATCAGGGGTGTGCCTTTGGATTGCCGACTGTAATGCTCATGCCATTCCATCCCCAACCCACTACCCTGCAGCCAGTGACAGGCATTGAGGTGTGCCTTGGACTTTTCAGCCCCAGAGTTCATCCCATTCTCCTATATTGCACCCATTTCAGTGTATGTCCTTATGGAGTGGGGTGACTGTAAAGCCAAAGACCCCAAGGCAAATCTCAACACTTGTCAATGTCTGCAGGATAGGGTGAGGTGAAATGACATGAACGTTATGGGCGACAACCCAAATGCATGCCCCAATGCCTGTCCATCTCTGCAGGGTGGAGGTGGGGTTGGCATGAAGTTCCATACTTCACTGCCATTCCTACTCTGCATCTGTCTAACTCCTGCATTTCAAATCCTAATGCCAGCAAGCAAACATTTGGCATTTACAAATGCTTGTTAATTTAGTATTGCTTCTAGTTGGGATATGGCTAAATTGATTCCCTGGTTTTAAAATGTACCACTGCATTCCAGCATTGCCATTACTGAGGACACCAGCATGAAAGATTTTCCTTATGCTGCTCTGTTCTGTGTGAGAGGGAGCCAGGCCACAATATCACACATTGTCACTGTGGTGACAAGGGGGAGTAGCCAGGTCACTAAGGAAATCAAACACAGTATTTCCCCATCCACTCTGAATGGGAGCACTGCTTGCCTAGTCCCCTCTGCTCAAAAAGGTGTCCCTGTTTTAAAAAAAACAAAACTCTATTGGGTCTATCTGATTAGAAAGAGCAGATTACTTTCCAATTCAAGGATGGCAATGACAGCACAAACCAATTATTGGTACATATAGTTGCTTGAAGCAAGACATTAAATCTGTGGGGGTGGGGGCTGATAAGACATGTCAACTTCAATGTAAGAAATACAGGACTTAAGGGGCTCAGTATTAAAATGTTTGTATGGGCACTAATAGGTCTTTTCCCATGCAAACCAGGGTTTGCGCTGGATCCCGATATTCATAGGACTGTTGTGTATGCATGTCTGTGGAAGAAACAACAAAAGGTGCGTAAACAAAAATACTGAGTGCTGTGAAATTTATTTAAGTGCCAAGGAACACTCGAACAGGACAAGCCCCATTGTTTATACCCTATGGTGCAATTGTCCCACAATTTATGTGGTCATGATGACGTGCCCACTTAAAGATAGGATTCAAGAACACATTAGATCCATTGTTAATCAATCTGGAGACACTCCAGTTGATAGCCATTGGCATATCAAACATCATGCCTCTACCAACAATTTTAAATTTATGGGCATTGCACACATAAAATCATACATTAGAGGAGGGAACAGGTGGGGAAAAATTGAGACAACTTGACAGCAGATAAATTTTCACTTTGGGCGCATTGCACCCAAAGGGCCAGAATGATGTATGGGATATCCTGCCATATCTCTGATTTTTTATTGCGTCTCTCTGGTTGCTATATTCATTTACTTCAGAGGCTGTTTTACAATATTTTAAACAATTATTTTTCCTTTTTACAGATATTTGGATTTTCTGTTTTTTTCCAGGGTCCCAATATGTATTGCAGTCCCTGTAGTTTCCTAAAAGAGAATACAAAAATATTTAAGTACATTATGGTTATGGACCTACTCATTCTTGTATATTTTTGAATATTGAGTATTAATCGACTGGCTCTAGGTATTTTTTGGTCTGTAGATTAATTTACAATATTGTTTCTACTGATTTGTTCTCAAGCCTGTATTTAAACAACATTTTCTATGATTTGTATTTAAGCTCTTCACATTAATGCACAACAGTGATGGATTGCACATATTTTTTTAACTTTATGGTGACGTCATTTGCAACGTAACTATATATTGGAGATCTGTTTTTCTATTTGCCCCTTCCCCTGATGAAGAGCCTGCATGAGGTTTGAAGCGCTAGGGGCTTGTCCTGTTCAAGTGTTCCTTGGCACTTTAATAAATTTCACAGCACTCAGTATTTTTGTCTGTGCACCTTTTGCTGTTGCTTGCTCATATTGTTTTACATGCAGCAGCAGTCCTGCCAAGTGCCGTTGGATACCTTGTCCTGATGTCTGTGGAATAATAAGTAAGAGCATCAGAGAACAGACCTGAAGCCTGTACTCCGTCTACTCTCTTCACAAGGACCCCAATTTAATGAGATATTAATGGTCCTAGTATTCCTATAGATGGGTGAGCTCAGTAATAGTTTGGTTTAAATCTATTGCTCTTATGTAATTTATGCAGAGGGTGCCCACTCCTCCTATTCACTTAAATTGGTGACTCCCAGTATTAGCAATTCCCAGCTTTGATGTCAGGCAGGATTTTGCTTCATTTGAGTAGTCCAATTATTCTTGCTCCCTTGAGCTCCTACTTCATTTATTTATTTAGTTGTTGGTGATTGTGCAAGGAGGGCTAGACCATGTGGCCAACACTGAGCCTCACTGGGGGTGGGGGGGGGAGAAGGAGGGGATGCAGACTCAAAATTAAGCTGTCTGTGGCATTTTGGTGAAAAAGGGAAATTTTTCCAGGACACCAGGAACATTCATTTACTCTTCTCTAAGTGCCATGGGATTGTTAACATAGACCTGAACAACCACCAGACAAGGCAGACAGGAGCTTGATTTAATGTCTTATCCAAAGGATCATTTTTTTTACTTTCACTTTTTCTGCATTTTCAGCTATTTAGTTTTATTTGTCTTGCTTTTGTTCACCTACTTTCCCTTTGGGGTCTATCAAAGATTTGAGTGCAATAAGTGTTCTTTCTAGTTCCTCCAGTATTTAATTTATTGGTTTCTTGAGGTATAAGAAGCTATTTTCTGAGTGATATATAAATTATCTGGTCCCTCTCTGTAATAAATTTCATCATTTGGTCTCAAGTTATATATTAATTATTGTTTTCTCAATATGTTATTATTTGTTTGTGTGATAGAAATCCATTTGCTTCTATGAGATAAAATAGATCAAACTGCATTCTGCAATTTCAAGACTCTGTAATTTTGAATTCTTCTGCATTTTGTTTCAGTTGTCTGCAAACTATTTGGCTTTCTACTGAGCTCCCGTGATTATTTCACAGAACTAATTCCTTGTTTCATTTCCCTATTCAGATCTCAGATGTGCTGTAGAAATATTCTTTCCATTACAAATGACTATGTAAATGATTTTCATTTCTTATCATGCTTGAAATACAATTTCCATTTTTTTTTTTTTGATTCCATAGGGTGTTGTGCCATTATACTAGTTTTCTAAGGGATTGATGTTTTTGCTATATAGTATCATACTTACCTGAATTGTTTTTTCACAATTGTGATTCGTTTCTTTGTTGCAATTGTTTTTTATTTGCTTTCCTCTGTCTTTGCTGTTTCTCCACTTCTTACATTTTTTCCTGTTTGTGTTGTAGCCTTCCTTGCTTAGCCTATTTTCACTGAATAATAGCATTTTTTTAATTACAGATAAAACTTTCATCTTGTGAATGGTAACCAAGGGGTCAATGTCAAGTTCTTCAGCTGGTGTCAAATATGAATTAACTCCCTTGCCTGCAGTTTTGAATTTTACGTTACAGAATTGTCTAACTGGTTAAATTAATAATGTTACTCTATGTTGTCAGGTTTTCTTTTGTTTGTTTTGTTGTTTGCTTAGTTAACTTATCAGTGCCATTTACAACTTCAGCAAATACATTGACTCAGTGCCCCAAAGATGTCTTATAAAGAAGTTGGGAGACTTAGTGGTAGGGGAAGATGTAACATGTTGGGTTGAGAACTGGATAGGAGAAGAACCTTTTTTCTTTGTTCTTTAGTAACCAGATAAGGCTCACTAGGCACCTCAGAAGAGATTCTGCACTCAGCCAAAAATGTGTATAATAAACAAGCACAATTCAAGCAGTTAAAATGGTTTATTCCTCAAGGAGGACAAAAACCTCTACCCTGGAGCTTTCAACCAGCAACTGGTATTCGTTAGAGGATGCAGTCATGTAGGTACAATACTTGCATTTATTCAGTCATTTTAAAGTGATATACCCATGGATCTATCTTATGAACACATCTTAAAGTGATATGCCCCTAAACCAACATTTTACTTAAAGTGAATTAGAAATGGTTAAGGAAAGGAAAACATACAAGGGATTAATACAGAGGGTCACGAGGGTTGGAGGAAGCTGCCCACCCTCCCCACAGCCAGGATCTCAGCAGGACTCACTGCCACCCCTTCGGACTTCAGGCATACAGAGGGTCATTAGGATCAGAGGAAGCTGCCCGCTCTCCCCACAGCCAGGATCTCAGCGGGACTCGCCACCGCCCCCCCCGGACTTCAGGTATGTGGCTGCTGCAGGAGCAAGCAAGGCATTGAGAGCATTTGCAGGCATGTTGTTCAGTTTAATTTTGGCGCCAATGGACAAACTGCCATTTAAAAAAAAAAACTGACTGTGCAGCACTGTTGTTAATTCATTTGTGGCTCATTCTGTGGACAATATTGCTGCTAAGATTCTGGTTTAGTCAGTCAATGTAATTAACTACTAGAAAAAACATTCTTTTGCTGCTAAGATTCTTGTTTAGTCAGCCAGTGTAATTAACTAGTAGGAAAGCATTATTTTTTTATCGCGACTGCTACAAAAAATGTTTCTTTGTCTTACCTGCCCCGCCTCCTACTACTGCATTGTATTTATAGTTCTTTCCTCTCTCCCTTAACAATCGCAGGCACACAGAGGGTCATGAGGGTTGGAGGAAGCTGCCCGCCCTTCCCACAGCCAGGATCTCAGCGGGACTCACCGCCGCCCCCCCCGGACTTCAGGTACACGGCTGCTGCAGGAGCAAGCAAGGCATTGACAGCATTTACAGATGCATTGTTTTGACCCCACCAGCACTATGTGCTGGCTCTCCACTGCCCCCACCACCACCCTTGGTCGGCTCTTTATTTTATAGGCAGTGTCACGTGAGGCTGCAGAACCAATCAGCCCACTTTTCCACCTGCAGGTTATACTCGCTGAACACTACGGGGATCCTGCTTGCCAAAACCATCCCCCCTCATCTATCTCATACAGCAATACAGCAATATGTCTCCTTTAGGTCTTGGAATACTCACATTGCTCCTCACTATCCCATCCCCCCCCAAAAAAATTGCTGCCAAAAATTTCTCTAACACCCCTGTATATGCACATATGCCAGCATCTCATCCCCACTGTCTCCAACCCCCATCTACCCTCCGTTCTCCATCAGCACTCCACACACACTGGATCACCCAACCGCCCCATCACACCGCCCCGGTGCCCATACCCCCTACAGCCCACAGTGGTAGATGGTATTCCTCTGTCCTAGCTCTACCCATCTTTAGCTCCCTACCCATCCCCTGCACTGCCCCCCCAGATCCTCACATCTGCCCAAGCATCCATACCACTACTGCCGTAGTCCCTTTCTCCAACTCATCATCCTACTCCTCCTGCTCTCTGGGAATGTCCACCCCAACCCCGGACCAGCACCTGCTACATCACCCCCCACAGGACATGGACTCTGCATTGCCTCCATGAATTTCTGCAGTCTCCCAAGGAAGACTGCTGCACTCCAATGCTGGGTCTCCCAAAATAAGCCCAACATTCTTGCCATAGTGGAGACCTGGCTCTCACATTCAACCCCAGACTCGACTGTCTCCCTCCCTGGCTTCACCCTCTTTAGAGAAGATCACATGGGTAAGTGTGGCAGTGGATGCACTGTCTACCTAAATTACTCCCTCCTGGGTCATGCCCTACCCGGCCCTAAGCTCGACCATGGGGCACAAGTCATCACCTTAAAAATTACCCCTGACCCAGGCCATGGCCCTCTTTACCTCACAACAGCCTATGTACCACCATGAGAACAAAGCAAGCTATCCGCTCCCTCACCGACTATCTCACTACCCTGCCACACAAGGCTGAACAGCTCATCCTAGGAGACCTCAACATCAACTGGCTTGGCTCCACCTCAACACAAATTAAGGACAACTTCACAGCTCTTGACCTATCCCAATTAGTGACTCAACCCACCAGATTTAACCAATCAAGTGGGACCAGCTCCCTACTAGACATCGTGCTCTCTAACAGCCCACACAAAGTAAAGGATGTTAACATCCTAGCCAACTCCCTCAGTAACCACTCACCTATTCTCTGCTTCTGGTCCTCTCCCACACTCAAACCTGTGCATCAAGCCACCCCCGTTGATGCTTCCTCCCCAGATGACTAAACAAGCTTAAGCGGCACCTTGCCCAGCTCGATTGGTCCCCGATCTCCTCACAACGGATATAGACATCGCCCTAGCCTTCCTCACCAGTGCCATCTGCAAGGCCTGTGACGTCTTCACCCCTGTCACCAACACCCGTACTAAGAGACACACTGCTGCCTGGATTTCCCCCTCCCTGATCCAACAACTGAAGCAGTGTGATAACCTTTGGCACATTGCTGTCGAGACTGGCAGGTTAGCAGACAGGCAAGCCTATAATACAGTGTGCAACCAGTGCACCTGGGCCATAAGACAAGCCAAAGCCAACTACTACCAATCCACCTTGACCTCCTCCTGGGGCACTGCCCGAACCTTCTGGGATAACATGAAGGAGTTAAACAGGATGACCCACTCCCCTCCTCCCTCTCAGATGGTCATAAATGGCACTATTAATACAGACCCATCCTGTGTTGCCGACTGCCTTAACACAGCTTTTTCTGATCTAAGTACAATCCTTCCGGCCCACTTCTTTGACCCCATCCCAGTAACCAACAACCCAGCTATTTCTCGCCCCCCTTTTCTCTTTAGGGCTATCTCCCCACATGATGCAAAACCGATCCTCCTAAAAGATCTCTCCTCCCACAACCCGAACTGTGACCCCCTTGACTCCAGGATGCTCTGCCTAACAATGGATGTCATGCTAGCCCCCCTCACGGACCTTCTTAATCATTCATTGTGCCTTGGCCAATTCCCGAGTGAATGGAAACAGGCTGAAATCACCCCTATCCATAAAAATGGAGACCGCACTGTACCAAGCAACTACAGACCTATCTTCATCCTCCCCCCCCAATGCTGTGGAGAAGTAGTATCCACACAACTCGTGGATTATCTATCCAACTACAACATTCTGTGCCCAGAACAGCATGGCTTCCACCCTGGTCACAGCACCACCACAGCTCTGCTGGAGTTTTCCCACCATATACACTCGGCACTAGATGCCAGGGAGATTGCTGGGGCAGTGTTCATTGACCAATCCAAGGCCTTCGACACTGTGAGTCACCCATTAATGCTTGATACCCTCTGTAAGCTGGGAATCTCATCTGGCCCTTTGGCTTGGTTCTCCAGCTACCTCTGTGATAGATCCCAACGTGTCAAGTTAAATGGTAACCTATCTACTGCACTGCCTGTATGCTCCGGAGTCCCACAAGGCTCCATTCTGGGCCCTACATTGTTCAGTCTCTTCTTAAACACCCTTCCCAACTCTTGCACAAGCAAGCTGCTACTATACACCGATGATGCAGTCCTAGTCACCTCACACCCCGACCCATTCACTCTCCAGAGCTCCCTGCAACTCTCCTTCAGCCAAGCTGAAAAATGGTTCTTCGACCATCGCCTAGTTCTGAATCTCAAGAAAACAAAATCTATGATCTTTGCACACCAACAAAGTAACTCCAAAAATGCTCCCCTTTGCATCCTTCCCAGTGCCCTGCACCCCCTTGAGCAGGTATCAACATACAAATTCCTGGGCATCACCTTCGACTCGGCTTTCTCCTTCCATGCCCATGTCAGTGCTTTATCTTCTGCCATGAATGTCTGGATTGGACTCCTCTATCACCACAAAGACTGCATCCCTGAGTTCGCCCTATGGCTGGCTATCACTTCCTCCATCCTGTCATTGGTTGACTATGGACTCCCCACCTATGCAGTCACTGACCCCACTGCCCTCACCAAAATCCAGACCTCTATCTACAAAGCCTGCAGGCTCCTGACCGGTGCCCCAAGCAGAACTCACATGTGCCAACTCTGCTCCACATCTAACATACTCAATCTTGAAGAACATCTGCAATATCACACCTGCATACTGGCTAAAAAGGCTCTACTTGGGCTATGTCCCCCAGGTGTCACCGCACCGCTTCTATGGGCCTCCCACTTGGTCACCACCAGTAACACTACCAAAGCCACCTTCCAGGTGCCTAGAGCCAGGACCTCACTCTCCCAAAGGTCCTTTCATCACAGAGCACCGTCCTGGTATAACTTCCTCCTCATGCACATCACAAACACCTCCAAAATTGGCCACTTCAAAACCGCCCTACGCAAACACCTCACTAGCACTCGGAGATGTATGTGCCTATTATAGGGCTTCCTATGAGTGCCTTTCAAACCAACCAGCTCCTACAGAATTACATATACAACAGTTCTCTTGATTAGCCTGTTTTCAGTCTGTATACCACATGCTGTATCCTGCATGACCCACTGGGACCCCCAATGACTTATTGTTGTGTGCTCTTCTGCAAACTGCCTATGTTTATTTGCTCTTTGAAAATTCTGTTATTATGCTGCATGTATCTCACCTGTACTGTTCCCCACTGTCTTGTCTCACAAATTGATTGTTCCCTTCACTGCGATGAGGTGCCTTTGTAAATGAGTCTTTGACTCAAAGGCTGTAAATCTGATATATGAATTAAATAAAAATAAATAAATAATAATAGTAATTTTATTTTCAAGATACAAAACCAAACATGACCAAAACATTCCACTACTGACTTTAGATGCTGTGAAGGAAAGTAATGGAATTAAGGCATTATATTGTCACATAGAAACATAATAACTGATGTCAGATAAGGGCCACTAGGCCCACACAGTCTGCCCAAATGCCCTATCTGTTGCAAAAAAAAAAAAACAGACACTACTTGATCTCTGACTTTGTTCTTTTTCCTATCGCTAAGGTTCCTCTATACCTATCCCATGCATTTTTGAATTCTCGACCAAATTTTCCCCCATCACCTCCAATGCAAGGCTGTTCTACCCATCCACCACCCATCTTTTAAAATGTGACCCTTGGAGCTGGCCCCACCTTTTTAGCAAGTATTTTGTCTGTATGGAGTATAGGCCAATACCTGCACTGCAAAAAATATCTTTACAAGCCTAACTAGGGAATGGAAGTTAGCACATGGGATTAAAGAAGGAGAAAAGGATTTCTTCAGATATATCAGAGAGAAGAGGAAGAGCAAGGATTAAATTGTTAAGATCAGGAGGGGAAGTGAGTGGGTAGAAAAGGGGGCTGAGCAAGCAAAAGTACTTAATGAATATTTCTGTTCAGTCCTCAACAAGGAGAGGGATAGGTCTGTACCTGAGAAGAAGGGCAAGGTGGGAGAGAGTGGGGGAGAAGCAACCACAGATGGGACAATCATGGTGGAAAGAATGAGGGAGGGCCTTAGGTCCCTGAAAGTGGACAAGGCGCCTGGCCCAGACAGAGTCCACCTCAGGGTGCTGAGAGAGTTGGCAGTGGTCCTGGCAGGGCCATTGGCAGACCTGTTCAATACCTGTCTGAACTTGGAGTGCATATCCAATGCCTGGAAGGAAGTACATGTGGTATCTCTCTATGAGAGTGGGCCCAAGGATGAACCAGGGAATTACAGATTGGTGAGCCTTACTGCAATTGTGGGAAAACTGATGGAGACAATTCTCAAGGAAAGACTGGTGCAATTTCTTGAGGATAACAATCTCCAGGACAGCAGGCAGCACAGGTTTGTCTCAGGCAGATCCTGCCAGAAAACTTGGTTGATTTTTACAACTGGGTTATGAGGGCATTGGACAGGGGATATGTGGTGGATGTCCTCTGCCTGGATTTCAGCAAGGCCTTTGACTTGGTGCCACATGGTAGGCTGACCTGCAAGTTGAAAAGTCTGGGGGCAGGGAGGAAACTGGTCAGATGAGTTGAGAATAGAGGTGAGTGAAGAGGCCAAAATTCACTCCATGAAGCAATTTGTGGAGTAATGCAGAATCTGCAAAGTAATTCACAATGCGAAGTGGAGTACTTCACGTCATAATGAGGAACATGAAGTCCATTGATAACAATGACTTTGAGTTACTCCACCTTCCCCCAACCACCTCTGCACCAATTTGAATGTGAAGTACATAGAAATCAAAGTACTTGATATCACTTCACCTTGTTTTTGAGCTCCAAGGTGAATTTTGCAGTGATTTATGGGGTTGCAGGTCACATGAGCTCTAGATTGTTCTGCACTGCCTCAGTTCTGTGTAGTGTATATATAGTGGTAGCTGGAGACAGTGCTCTCAAAGCTCTGTGATTCAAATCTTCTAAAAGCTGTTACAAAAGCCTTTTTAAGCCATTTTATTTGCTCAAAATTTAGTACATCGATTGTAGGAAACCCTCCTGTGCTCATATCATTGAGCATTTATTGCTTGTGTGTGGATTTTGAATGTTAATTTAGAACATTCAGTCTATGTACTGACAGACACTTGAAGTGTGCTTTGTGGGAGGGGAGTATCTGTGGTAGAGGCAGATTAACTTGGAGAAAAAGGCAGTCTTTCTGTTTAGGTTATATTTTTCTTGTATAACTGTGCTAATGTACAGAGTAATATGTTCTGTAATTCTTGACTTTTTTTGCTGATTGTTTTGGTGCAGCAGTGCATAATTTCAGCTTGTTTAAAAGATTTGGTTATATTACTGAAGTTTTCAATTTGCTATGCATTACTTGTAGAGTGTGTGTGTGTGTGTGCGTGTATGTGTGTGTGTGTGAGACACGTGCCATCAAATCAGACAACTTTTATTGTGCCACAGAGTAATTGCAGCAGTGTGAAACTGCTATCCATCGCACCTGCATGATTTTGTACCGCTTTGTAGTATCTTGGTTTTGGACTGCTAGTGCAGTGCACTGCCCCCCCAACCAGCAAATTGTATTCTTTGCCAGATTGGATTGTGACTTGTGAGCACTGGTTGAGGTGTTGTGGCTTTGCATCTGCATTTCTTCTTGATTGGACAGTGCAAACTTAATCTGTTTGTGCTCTTTGCATCTGTTTAGTGTCCAGTCTCCATCTGCAAGCCACAGTTGTCGTTTTTGTTGGCTTCACATCCACCGGCCCAGACTGAAAGTTCAGAAACCTAAATTTGTTTAGAATTTTCTTGATGATCCTCCAAAATGCCTGCAAAGAGATGTGCAAACAGAGCTGTTTCTTGCCATGGCACTGCTGCCAGTGGCAAGATTGTCTGTGAGCATGGTAGTAAGCAGAAGTGCAAAGCTGATGTCAGTAAACGGATTTTTACATCAATGTTTTTTACAGCACAATCTGTAGCTTCACTCATAGTTGAGGAGATGATGTCCCAGTTGGTGGTGTTAGTGCAGTTTCTGCTGGCATAAGTATTGCTGCCTCAAGTTCCACTTCTGACCAGTTAACCATTTCAAAAAATATTGTTGCGTTTAAAGCTATGACTGACAGTGCATATGATGTCATACTCACCATTAACATCCCCATGGTTGCTGAACATTATTCTGATCCTGGAGATGATAACTCACAATGTCATATTTCTTCCAGCACTGTTGAGGTCATGCCTTTGCCATCAAATGATTAAAAGTGTGGCGTAAAAATATTGGGTGATGATAATGATAATGATAATGATGCTGTGGTTGGAACATGTTCTTCATATGACAGCATCCAAGCTGAAAATGTGGATGCAGATGATGTTGATGAATATGATGATGATGATGATGTCAGTGACCCCTGTTAGGAACCAAAGAAAAAGAAAGTCAAGATGGCTGCATCTGGGTCTGTTGGGGTTAAATCTCCCCACTCAAAAAAGTTGTGATTTAGTGGTTCCTGTTAATGACGATGGTGATAACCCAGTAATAATCATAGGTACCTGTGGTGGTCAGTTGGAGTCTAAGTGTGTCCAGCCTGAAAAATCATATAGCACACACACCCCATTTCAGGGGTTAAAAAATCATAGTCCAATAAGCAGCATCAGGGAAATGTTAAAAGTAGGGGATCACAATCCCTTGTTTGGGATTTTGATGCAAATGATGCGTCAGTTGTAATCTGCCAGCTTTGCCATGTGCATGTGAGTCAAGGTTAAAAGGGGAGTCATCTGGGCATGGGGGGCCAACATACACATCTTTTTTTTTATTAAATCAACTTTAATTATTTTTCAAAATACAAACACTAACAGAGTGAATAGATCATGGAAATTATCCAGACAGAACCTCCCCCCACCCTTCCCTCCAAGAGCCCTCCTTCCCACCCCAGAGTGCCAGTCGACCCAGTGATAAAGTATTAGAGAAGTAGCAAGTCGCATGGAATTTGTGTATAAAGGTGGAGCCAGAGGAGCATCAAGGAAAGTTAATTCAGGTATAAGGCATAAAGTTTGCCCCATTTTTTGTTGAAAAGATGTAGCCTGTGTTGAATGCTGGCAATCAGGTGCTCTGTCCGAAGACAGAGAGAGAGTTCATGTAACCATTCACAGTATGAAATGGATAATTGGTCTAGCCAATGCTTAAGGACCAATTTTTTAACCGCCATGGAGATAAGTGCAACATGGTATCTCCTCTCCTTAACCACAATCTGGGTGTAGTCCCCTATGAAAGATATTTCTGGAGTGAAGAGACCTTCCAAACCCAGAAGGGGATCAGCATGGGTTTCAATCAAACCCCATGGGGTGAAATCTTCTCACAAGACCAAAGGATATGTAAAATTGTACCCTCTACCTTGCCACATCTAGTACAGGCAGAAGAAGGGAGACGATCCATCTCAGCCAGTTTGACAGGTGCATAGTACATGTTGTTTAAAATAAGGTATTGGATGAGTCGTAACCTAACCTGAGTGGTATAAATATACAGATCCTTCCAAATATGAATCAAATTGTGTGTGAAATACAGCATCAGGACCTCCCAGACCTTAGAGCCTGTGGGGTGAGTGGGATGAAGTGAATATAGCATGGAAGTCCCGTGGGGTCGAATTGCCAAATCCTGTATCTGAACCAACAGGCTGTCCAAACCTGAGGGCACTGGAGTGGGGCCAAAGTGTTGCACTAGCAGATGTCTTAATTGAAAAATCTTAAAAATGTGAGTTTTACTCAATTGGAACTTCACTAGAATCTCTGAAGAGGAAAGAAGAGAGTCCTGAGGACAGAAATGCAATACACCAACCCCATGTAATTGAGGAAACCAACCAGGAGAGAGAATACTATCTCCAATTTTAATATTTGTGTTAGAAAGCATAGGCTGAGAAGTATCTTTAGAAGGTAAAATTTTAAGGGAGGCGCTTAATTGTGAGAAAACTTTAGCAGATGTACCAATTACCAAATCATGGAAAGGCACCGGTAGAGATTTTCAAGGTGAAAATAAAATGGCAGATTCAGAAAGATTGTAGGTGTGAAGCAGGGGAGACTCTATCTGTAACCAGGGAGGTACGTAGTCCTCTTCTGTGTGCATTTGATGGAAGGAGAGACACTTCTCACATTTGAAGAGATGGCTGGTCCAATAATAGAGCAGGAAATTCGCGAGTCAAAGACCACCTGATTCCTTGGGAAGTCCTAGTTTAAGTTATGAATGTCTAGTGGACTTATCTAACAAAATACATTTAGTGATGAGGGAGTGGATACATTGAAAGAAAGAGGGAGGAAGCCAGATATTTAGTATATTTAAGGGGTGGAAGAGTCTGGGTAAGATGTTCATTTTTACAATGTTGATCCAGCCCCACAGGGAAATTGGGAGAGCTTTCCATCTCAGAAGATCTTGTTGTATAAAGGTGATGAGATCATTGAGATTTAACTTTCTCATGAGGAAAGGATCAGGGGATAAAGAGATACCCAGATATTTGATAGACCTAGGGGATCAGCGCATACCAAATCGGATAAAGTCAGCTCTTTGAGTAAAATGATTAAGGGGGAAAATTTCAGTTTTATTACCATTCAACTTGTTATTAGAAAAAATGCTATATTGAGCAATCACTTTAAGGGTTTCAGTGAGAGAAACAGATGGGTGCGAGAGATGCAAAAGTATATCATCAGCACATACTTAAAAAGATAGTGCTGAACCTCCAACAGGTATGCCGAATATATTAGGGGAGGATTTAAGTTGCCTGACTAAATGTTCCTGATAAAGGCTAAAGAGAAATGGGGATAGTGAGCAGCCTTAGCAAGTACCAGCGTAAAGGGGAAAATCAAAGGAGAATACACCATTACAATATATCTTAGCTGATGGAAAAGCATAGATCATTTGAAGTCATTGCAGAAATAGGGGAAGGAAGCCCATTTTCTGTAGAGTTGACCATACAAAAGCCCAGTTGACTCTATCAAAATCCTTCTTGGCATCAAGTGAGAGTAGGGCTATGGGAGTAGGAGAGAGTTTGATGGCTTGAAAAATGTGAGCCAGTTTGTGTAAGAGGTCCACTGAGGATCTGCTGGGAATGAAACCAACCTGCTCCAGACTAAGCAAATGTGACCAAACTTTCCTTATTCTTGTTGCCAGAATTTAAGTGAGAATTTTGATGTCACATTTAGAAGGGAACTAGGACGATAACTGGATGGTTGAGAAGTGGGTTTGTCTGATCTGAAAAGAAGCACAATTGTCGCTTCTAGGAGAAAGGGGTCTAATGAGTCAGCCAAGAATATAAATTGGAAAAGGTGGAGTAAGAGGGAAGATAGCTCTTTGATGAAGAGTTTATAAAAACTGGATGGGAAACCATCCAGCCTAGGAGCTTTATCTAATGCTAGACTATGAATAGCTGCTTCATCTTCAGGCAAGGAAATAGGAGAGGCTAGGAGGGTCTGTTGATGTTCCAAGAGATGGGGAAGTGGGATGTTATCTAAATAGGCCCCCATCTCCTCAGTACTAGGTGGAGAAGTTCTCTTTTCCATGCATGCCTTGGCTCTTCTTCTGAAATTGTCTCTTCGGCTGGAATTTGACAATGTCGAATCCTGGTTGTGCTATAATCAGTTCTTTTTTTCACAAAAACAAACAAACAGGAAGCTCCTTATGACCTTTGGCATTAAAAAGAGGCTCACTAGGCTTCCTGCTACCCATGTCTTCATAACTCTCAATGCCCCCAAGGAAGATCTCATTTCAATTATTCAGTGTGTAGCTGGATCAAAATGGATTTCTCCTCTCACATCTGCAGTATGTCTACAGACCTATCAATCTTACCTCCTAAGTAGGTAAACCAGCAGAAACATTAGTCAGAGAGGACCCAGTGGACTACCTGGAGAGAAATGGGCTCCAGATTAGGAAGCAGCATGGGTTCATGGCAGGGAGATGTTCACAAACCAACCTGATAGTATTCATTAACTTTGTAATAAAGGCAGTGGATAAGGGACAAGCAATGGATTTGCTCTAATTCAACTTCAGGAAGGTGTCATCCCTGTGCTACACAGATGGTTGCTGAAGAAGTTAGAAGATCTGGGAACAGTGAATGATCTAGTTAGATAGATGGGAAGCTGGCTAGTGTGGTAGTAAATGAGATCAAGTCAGGGTAGAGGGAAGGAATGAGTGTGGTGCCTCAAGATTTACTCCAAGGATTTGTCATTTTTCAATACACTCATCAGTGACATAGGAGAAGGAATACAAGGCAAGGTGTGTCTCTACACAGATGACACTAAGCTGTCTGGTGGATAGACAGGGCAGAAGGAGTTAGGGAGCTGCAGAGGGACCTGAAAAGATTAGAGGTGGTTACAAATTTGGCAGTTGAAATTCAATGCCAAAAGGTTTAAGGCAATGCACATAGGGAACAAGAACCCAGGAAGGAATAGTGAATGAGAGGGGTTAAGTTGGGCAATACCATTGAGGGAAGGGACCTGGTCATTATCATAAGTGACTCCCTAAAAAAATCTAGCCAATGTAACAAGGTCTACAGCAAGATAATCAGGATGTTGGGATGTATGGGGGGGGGGTGTTGACAGCAGGAGGAAGGAGGTGATACTGCCTCTTTTTAGAGCACTGGCGAGGTTACATATGGAATACAGCCCAGTTCTGGTGCCCCACCTAAGAAAAGACAAAGACAGGCTAGAGACAGTGCACTATAAGCAAGCCATAATAATTCAGGGCCAGCAGGGCAGACCCATATGAGGATCTGCTTAAGGAAGGGACAGGTACTCACTGGAGATCAGAAGGGAGATGGAAGTTAAGACAGAGATCTTCAAGTTCTTGAATGAAATGAACAATGTTGATTGTGGGAAAGTATTCAGCAGGACTGGGGAATCAAGAATGCAGGCACATTAGTAGAAACTTGTAGGGAGAAGATTCAGGAGGAATAAGAGGAAGTCTTATTTTACAGAGAGAGTGGTTAAGATATTGAACTGATTACCAGCAGAGTTGGTGGTGCAAGAACCATTAATGGTTTCAAGCAAGGCAGGGCTCAAGTAAAAGGTTTAATAGTTACAAAAGGAGAAAGTAGCAAGGCAAAAGGAAAAGTGGGGGGGGGGTGAGGGATAATAACCCAAACTAGGCATTAGGTCCTGGGGTAGGATAGGATAAAACAATGCAGACTGGATGAACCTATGGTATTTTTCTACTTATATTTTCTATATTTCATGCCTAACAAGCTCTGCTCCAAGCTTGTTACACTAGTGTAACAAGTCTTGTTTTCCACTCCTGGTCTGTTGGGGAATTATCTATAAAAATATCCTGTGGGTGTTTGACTACACAGATGTAGTCCAAAGTGTTGTCTTCTAGTCAACCCTTATTAAGCTGATACCCCTTTCGACTCTTTCTGTTATTTCACCCTTAACTGCCCACCTTGTACCCACCACTGCTTCATTATCCTAATCACTCCTCTTCTCGTTCTAGGATAAGCTCTTCTCTTACTATTCCTCCTTCCTTGCCAAATACTGTCTCTCTCTTTCTTTCTCTGCTACTTCCCCTCACACTTTTCCTTTTCCCTTTCTTTATCATTCTTGCTGTCTTTCTATTTATCAAATGCTTGCTCTTTCCATATCCCCCACTGCCAAACCTCCTGTGCCTTCCCCATCTCTGGAGCACCCGCAACCCAATCCACTCTTCTCCCTCTCACTCAAAGTCCTTATCAGGAACCATTTTGCATCTGCCTTTACCTTTAAATAGCCTCACTCCCTTCAAACCTTTCCCTTCCTTTTAGGAAGCCTAGCAGCAGTTCCAACCCTATCCCACCTAAGAGTTTGTTACTTCCACAGTGTAATTGCTGCCTCTTTTCACAATTAACATTTTATTACTCCCCCCACTTCCCTAGCCTTCTTCTTCTATAATTCTTCAGAACTGTGCACCATATGAATGTTTCCTGAATATTACAAATATTGAGATTCCAGATTATTCAGGAACAGTTCCCAAATAGCCCACTATTCACTACATTCAGTAGTCCAATTGCAAAAAAATTATTTTTTTCTGCACACATCCCGCTTTCTCACTGCCACCGAAACTGAAAAACATAAAGCTTTCAAATTGCCTGCTCCTGGTTGCTACAGTATGTCAGGAGCTGGCAGCATCTTTTAAACTGTGCCACCCACTGAGGCAAGGCAGTAGGAAGAATGGAGTGTGAGGAGTTTATGTCTGAGTCATTTAATTTTTATTTTCTTCATGTCCAAAACCTGTTATAAAAATTATACCATTGTAGAGGAGGGAGAGGGGGATATAATAGAGATCTTTAAATACTTCAAGGGGGTAAATAAGATACAGTAGGGGAGTATTGTTCAGAAGAAAAGGTGCTCAAGAACAAGGGGACATGCTATGAAGCTTAAGGGAAGTAGATTCAGGAGAGATGTGAGGAAGTACTTCCTCACAGAAAGAGTGGCTGTTTCCTTGAACACCCTTCCTGCAGAGCTGGGGGGTGCAAAAATGGTGGTGGGGTTCACAAATGTATGGGATAAGCACAAGAGAATCATAGTGGAAAGGAAGGGGGAAGAGAGAAAGAGCTGTTGATTGGGCATGGCCTGTAGTAATTTATTTATTTAGTTTTTGTTCACCAGGAAAGGACGACTAGACAATTCTGCCTATTTTCAGCCTTGTCCTGGGGTAGGGGGATACAAGTGGATGCAAATGACATTGAAGCACATTAAGCTGTTGGTGGTGTTTTTAATGAATGGGTGAAATTTGGTCAGGACACCATGGAAATTCCCTACTTTTGCACCAGGGGGCTCTTCTTCCTGTGAGCAGGAATGGAGGAGCCCAGTTTGGAGCTGGACAGAGGGGGAGGAAGTGCTGATGTGGCAAGGGAGATGGCCTCCTCCCCCACCTTTGGATTGCCAGAGGCCCAGCCTAATTTGGAGATTTTGTTGCCCCTGAAACAACAACGTGGTATGGAAATCAAAAAAGAAGAAAATATTTTTCCTGGAAGACCAGATGAGGGTGAGATGGAAATATTTGTATCAACAGAAGGCCTAAGTAATATTGAAAAAAGGTTCCCAGCACACACCAAGCCTATAAGAAGGATGCCAGTCAGAATTTTTTTTAAAAAACTTACATTTTATTGCATACAAAAACACCATGTCTGACATGTTTTGAAGCCAAAAGCTCCTTTCTCAAAGGCTAACATGAACCAAAACACAGCACTCTTAATATCCTAAATGAAGCACACCATGTGACATTATGAAATCAATTTAAACACATGTGTAAAAACAGTTTAAAAATCACCACATAAGGATTTACTTTCAATCACAATGATTATAATTAGGTATTTGATGAAAACCAATCACGCCACTTAATATTCTCATTAACCCTGATTTAACAATGTATTCAAAAAAACTCTAGATTAATATACAGGCTATCTATCTGATTTATTGATGCCCAAATAATTAAGCGATGTGCTAAAAAAAAAATTTAGGTTTGTAACATAAGGAAGGAAGGCAAAGCAGGAAAAAAAGGAAAGTTATATTATAAATAAAGGTAGCAGCTCAAATAGCAAATAGGAAAATAAGAGATTTAAATGGGGGGAGGAAAAAACCTTTTATTTGAAGCAAGTAAAGGCAGAAGATTTTATTCCCCCATCCAGTTCCCAACACTTTTTTAATATAACTTCAATAAAACACCTATTCAAACAAAGCTAGAAAGCTAATTACACTGAGCAAATTCTATTATTAATCATTGCTTTCTTAAAAATTAACAAAAAGTATAGAGCATTAGATCCATTACACCTAAAGATTATATCAACTTATTTTAAGCCATTATTTGACTACTATTAATTTATTTACAGGTACTTTTTATCTACCCTGTTTTAAATAAGGGCGAATATCTAAATTTGAATTCAAACCCAGGGGTTTGTTTGCTTTAAGCGTAAGAATCCAAAAGTTTTCTCTAATTAATAAAAGATTTTCAAAATCCCCCGAGGTCATCAGAGATGACAACCCCAAGATCCCTTTCCTGCTTGGTGCATGCTATATCCTCACCCCAACTGATATATTGTGCCAGGTTTTTGTGCCCCATATGCATTATCTTGCACTTCTTTGCATTGAATTTCAACTGCCAAACCCTGACCATTCTTCTAGTTTCTGCAGGTCCTTCTCATTCTGTCTACACCCTCTGGTGTGTCTACTCTGTTACAGAGCTTTGTGTCATCAGCAAACAGGGAAATTCTGCCTTCTAGGTCCTGTGCAATGTCACTGATGAAGATGCTGAATAGGACTGGTCCTAGTACTGATCCCTGTGGTACCCACTGGTCACTCTTCCCTCTGTGGAGTGACAGCCATTTACCACCACCCTCTGTGTCCTGCCACCCAGCCAGTTACCTACCCACTCACTTTCTCCTGCCCACATCCATATTCCCCACTTTGTTAATAGTCTTCTATGTGGCACAGTGTCAAAGGCCTTGCTGAAGTCCAGATAGGCCATGTCCAGTGCCTCCCTGATCCACCTCCCTAGTCACCCAGTCAAAAATTCAACAAGGTTGGTCTGACATGACCTCCCTTTGGTGAAACCATGCTGCCTTGGATCCTGTAGTCCATTGACAGCCAGATGTTCCACCAATCTCTCCTTCAGTAGTGCTTCCATGATCTTCCCCACTACGAGGGTGAGGCTGACTGGTCTGTAGTTCCCTGCTTCCTCTTTGTTCCGCTTTTGCCGGGGAACCATCTACTGTCCTCCAGTCTCTGGGTACCTCCCTGTTTCCAGTGATCGGCTAAACAGAATAGCCAGAGGTTCAGCCATCACCTCTCTTAGTTCTTTAAGGACCCTGGTCACCTATCTGGCCCCATTGCTTTATCAACTCTTATTACTTCCAGTTCCTTCAGGACCCTTTCTCGTGTAAAGGACTTTGTGTCCATTCTGCGCCATTCTCACTCCTTGTACTCCCTTCAGACCCATTACCCTCCTCTTCTCTCAGTAAAGACTGAGCAGAAATACCTGTTCAATATGTCAGCTTTACTGTTGTCATCCTCCACGTTCCCCCATCCTCCCCTTTCAGTCTTCACAATCCTTCCCTTTGTCTTTCTTTTTCCATGTACTTGTAAAGGTTTTTGTCCCTCACCCACTGATTTTGCAATGTGTTCTTCTGTCTGAGCTTTGGCTTCCTTACTGACCTCCCTGCCTCCCTTTGCTTCTCCTGGTACTTCTCCTATCCCCTTCTGCCTGTGTCTTTTTGTATTGCCTGAATGCAATCTTTTTGGCTTCCACTTTCTTTGCTACCTCTTTGGAAAACCATAATGGTCTCCTCTTCCTTTTCCTTTTGCTAACCTGCTTAATGCATAATTCTGTTGTTCTTGTAATCCTGATTTTAAATACTGCCACTGTTCCTCAACCCCTGATTCCTGTCCCAGTCCCCTTAATGCCTCTTTCAAGTATCTCCCCATTTTCCCAAAGTCTGTCCCCCTAAAATCCAGGATACGTGTTTTTGTGTGGTTTGGTTCTGCTCTTTCTGTGATTTCAAACCACAATGACTGGTGGTCACTGTTCCCCAGGTGCTCCCCCACTGTTACCCCCATCACACTGTCCCTGTTTGTGAGCACAAGGTCCAATATTGTCTTCTGCCGAGTTGGTTCCATGACCAGTTGCTTGAGGAAGGCATCCTGAAGGGAGTCCAGGATAAATCTGTTCCTAGTTGATGCTGCTGCTGGGATGCTCCAGTCCATGTCTGGAATATTGAAGTCTCCAACCAGTACTACCTCACCCTTGTCTGCCATCCTTTGGATGGCTAGCATCAACCCTCTATCTGTTTCTTCCTCCTGGGCTGGTGGTCTATAGACCACATTTGTGCGGATGGTTGTCCCATTTTCCTTTCCAGCTTAACCCACAGTATTTCTCCCCATTTTGTTCCTCCTGGATCTCCGTGGCCGTTATGTCATTTTTCACAAACAGTGCCACTCCTCCACCCTTCCTGCCTGCTCTGTCTCTTCTGAATATGTTGTAGCCAGGTATGGCCATCTCCCAGTCATGGTTATCATTACACCAGGTTTCAGTGATGGCCACAATGTCCAGGTCTGACTGCACCATGACAGTCTCCAGATCTTCCATCTTGTTGCTAAGGCTCCTGGCATTTGCACACATGGCTTTCCATGATTTGACCTCCCTAGACTGTTTTGCTGTTCTACTCCAGCACCTTCCTTGGTTGTCCTTTATCCTTGGTTCTCCTTGCTGTCTGCCCGTCTGCTGAATTTTGCCCCTTTTCTGCCTATCCACCTCTTGGGCACTAATCTCCACCTTTTGCTCACTGCTTTGCAGAGATAGCCACTCCTCTGGTTCACTGGTTCCACTGCTAGCTGTGGGGGGTGAGCAAGTAGGTACCATCCTTGCTGGCCTGCCACCCCCCCTTTGCTAGTTAACTGCTTGTCAATGTAGCATTTAAACTTATCAGTGAGTGCTTGGATTCCCCTCCAGGATGGATGCAGGTCATCAGGCTTGAACAAACCTCCATCCCTCCAGGTGGGTCCCCAGTCACCAATGACTCCAAACCCTTCTCACAGCACCAGTTCTTCAACCATGAGTTAAAGTTCCTGGTGCATGCACTCTATCGCTCCTTGCCTCTCTCAGGTAGTACTTCTGAAAGTGACAGAAGTAGCTACTTGCTTGAGACCCCTCCCAATTTCCTAAACTCTTCCTGAACTTCCTTTGGCTCCCCATTTGCCAGGTCATTAGTACCTAGGTGGATAATGACATCCAGCTCACCCTCCCATCTTGCCTTCCCAGTGATCCCCAGGATCTTCCTTCCATCCCTTCAAGCCGTGGCACCTGGTAGGTACCTCACCTCCCTGTCCTCCCCCTCTTGTGTTCCTAGCTGGATCCCTCTTATGATGGAGTCCCCCACCAGGATTCGCTTCCTCCTCCTCTGGGGTCCACTGCTTTCCCCGCTGAGGTCACCTCCTTGGCTAACCTCCACATCCTTTCCTTCCACTTCTCTGGGTACCTCTATTTGGTTGTCCTCGTTTGCCAGTGTGGCATATGAGTTCTTGAGTGGAATAGGATCTGGGATGTGCCTCTGCCTGAGTGCTCTAACCCTCCCTGAGCCCACTGTCATCCAAGTGCTCCTCGTTCTCGGCAAAAAGGTTAGCAATGGGGGGGCACATGTAGCCCCCATCACTGTACCCTTGATCTGTAAATACAGTTCCTTGTCAAGTAGAAAGACATTCTGTGTTAGAAGAAACTCCAATAATTTGAGTAAAAATTCTATAGTTGGTGCTGTTGCCAAATTCACCCTATTGAGATAGAAGGCTGCCACATCCAATGCCCCCTTGTGTGGGACATTGGTATACAGCACCTCTATATCCATCGTGACCAGAAACATGTCTTTTGTTACTTTCAATTTGGAAATAAGATTTTACACCTCCTTGGTGCCCTTCAAATAATAAGGCAAACATGTTACCAAAGGTTTTAGGAAGGAGTCAACATATCTAGATAAGGGCTCAGTGATAGAGCCAATCCCACTTACAATTGGTCGACCCGGGGGATTTTTCAGGGTCTTATGTACCTTTGGCAGTATGTAAAAGGTAGCTCTTACAGGAAAAGGTGTAATCAAGAATTCCATTGTAGTTTTATCTAGAAAGCCTTGTTTGAAAGCACTACGCATGCTCTCTTCAAGACTGAATTTAAAATCTGCTGTTGGGTCTTGATTTAATCTTTTATAAAACCTTTCATCACTCAGTTGTCGGTTTATTTCTTCCACATATTTGTCCTTGTCTAAAAGAACTACAGCACCTCCCTTATCGGCTGCTTTAATTATCAAGTTCTCATTGGCTTGCAAAGTACATATAGCCTCTCTTTCCGTTTACTGGCATTATTAAAAAAATCAAATGTAGGGTGTCTCAAAAAATTGTTCTAAATCATGTTCTACTAAATTTTTAAAAACAGTAACAGTATTACAATGTGGTGCACAGAAAACAGAGGGGTTCTTGAATTTCTTTAAAGGAACTATATCACAGTCATCATTTTTTGTACCGAAAAAGTCTCTTAGATTTAATTTTTGACAATTTAGATCTAGATCAACCAAAGTCTCTACTCTGTCCATACATTTAGTAGGGGCAAAGCCCAGTCCCTTCTGTAAAAAATTTGTTTCCAAAGCAGTCAAAGAATGTTTGGATAAGTTGATAATTTGTTTTCATCTTACCTCCTCTGTTGTCTCCTCCCCCTGTAAGACTGTCTCCGGTAAGGTATCCCTCGATTGTGAGTGTAAAAGTCAGTGTGATTTTGACTTTCATTGATTTCCTCTTCGTACTCTCTTCTTCTTTCTGGCTGGTGAAAATCTCCTTGTCTGTCCTGAAATCTGGGGCTCCTGCGTGGGGCTGGGGGGGGGGAGTAGGAAGGTTGTTGTTCATTCCTGCTGGCCGGGGATCTAAAACATTTCCATCTCTTGGAAAAAAGTTACCCTAATATTTTCTTCAGGTTCTGATTCACTCCCTTCTGTTGTGTATTCAAAGGAAACATTGTTCATGTTTTTTTAAAATTCCTTTGTGTTTCATAAAGGGTTTCCAGTTAAAGATGTTGCCTTTTTCCCAATTGCTCTTGTCTCTAATGAATTTAGTAGTTTTAAGTTCTTTTAAGTCCCAGTCTAGTTTTGCAATCAAAGCTTTTCATTTTTTGTTACAATCATTAAATTCTTCCATATCTTTAAGTTTAAGCACTTCACACTCCTGCTTCTTTACTTCCTCCCTTAAAATAGATTATTTTTCTTTTCCAAATTTAACAATTAATTTAATCAATTTCAGACTTGTGTCTAGAATATTTCTTCCCAATCTTTCAAAAAAGTTCATTGTCAGTTCCACACGCTGGGCTCTTACTCAATCGCAAACCTCTAGGTACTCCTTTTACCTCTAAGTACGCCTCCAAATTCATATTGTTCCAAAACAATCTATGAAACTGGTGAGTCAGTCTCTCTAAATGTCAATAGGCTGTTACTAGAGGTTGTGTTTCTTGAGCTGATGGGCCATTATTCAAAGCCTCTTGTAAAAATGGATTCTCACTCACTATGGTGACCAACAATTGCTCCATATAAGCCAGGGGATTTTCCCTATGTAAATTACTTGTATTTGTAAAATTTAAATTTGGTGTAGCTTCCAAAATATCTCTGGAAAGTGGGTTCATGAAGAAAAAAAGTGTAAAAATTCAATTAGTTTTCAATCTACTGTTACTTAATAGGCATATACCTTCAGGCTTTTACATTTATATAGCTATATTGCAGAAAAAATACTGCTACATCTGCTGTTTAATCTTCTGCCTGTTAGCTTTCAATTTAAACTAGAAGTCGCTATTCCACAACCACTGCAAATACACTCTAAACTTAAATGAAACAAAAAGAGTGTGCACATAGAAGAGGTGGTACTCAAGGAACTACAACCATATGGATAAATTAAGGTTCCCAGCACACACCAAGCCTATAAGAAGGATGCCAGTCAGAAACATTTTTTTAAAACTTACATTTTGATGCGTACAAAAACATCATGCCTGACATGTTTTGAAGACCAAAGCTCCTTTCTCAAAGGCTAAC
This sequence comes from Neoceratodus forsteri, assembly GCA_016271365.2. Lineage (NCBI taxonomy): Eukaryota > Metazoa > Chordata > Ceratodontiformes > Ceratodontidae > Neoceratodus > Neoceratodus forsteri. Next base: position 566,553,342 of record CM057458.1, read on the forward strand.
ATGAACCAAAACACAGCACTCTTAATGCACTAAATGAAGCACACCATGTGACATTTTGAAATCAATTAAAACACCTATGTAAAAAACAGTTTAAAAATCACCACATAAGGATTTCCTTTCAATCACAATGATTGTAATGAGGTATTTGATGAAAGCCACACTACTTAATATTCTCATTAACCCTGATTTAACAATGTATTCAAAAAAACTCTAGATTAATATACAGGCAATCTATCTGATTTATTGATGCCCAAATAATTAAGCAATGTGCTAAAAAAATAGGTTTGTAACATAAGGAAGGAAGGCAAAGCAGGAAAAAAGGAAAGTTATGTTATACATAAAAGTGGCAGCTCAAATAGCAAATGGGAAAATATGAGATATAAATGGGGGGAGGAAAAAACTTTTTATTAGAAGCAAGTAAAGGCAAAAGATTTTATTCCCTCATCCAGTTCCCAACACTTTTTTAATATAACTTCAATAAAACACCTATTCAAACAAAGCTAAAAAGTTAATTACAATGAGCAAATTCTATTATTAATCATTGCTTTCTTAAAAATTAACAAAAAGTATAAAGCATTAGATCCATTACACCTAAAGATTATATCAACTTATTTTAAGTCATTATTTGACTACTATTAATTTATTTACAGGTACTTCTTATCTACTGGCGTCCTTCTTATAGGCTTGGTGTGTACTGGGAACCTTAGTTTATTCATATGGTTGTAGTTCCTTGAGCACCACCTCTTCCATGTGCACACTCTTTTTGTTTCATAATATTGAAAAAAACAAAGGACAATATAACTACAGATGCTGAAGATATATTCCCTACAGAACAAGAATTAAGGAAGCAGTTGCAAGCAGAAAAAAACAGACATGCACAAGAGACAGATTGCTTAGCCGCAAAAATTGCTCTACTCCTGGCTGAAAATCCACCCGTCAAAATCCAAGGACTGCCTGTCAAGGCACATCCTTTAGTATGTGATGCAGTAGCATCAAAGGATACTGCGGAGCTGGGTGAGTCAGTGAAAAACATGTTGCAGGATACTGTAGAAGCAAAATCTGTTTTACAAGTGCAAGAGGCTGGCAGTAAAAGCACTGTAGAAAGTGTGTGCCAAAAGCCTAAAGAAGAGAAAAATGTAACTGTGCATAGGCCTTTTTCTTCCACAGTGGAGAATTTACACAAAAATGACACAGATACGGAGATGTTGGAAGTTGGGGGGAGAGATGAACTGCAGTGACAAGCGTCAGGCTGTTACTACACTATCCAAACTAGCTGGGTTAGTCTTTTGAAAAAATCCACCCAAAGAAATGTATAGAAAAGAGGCAGAGGTACATCACCAACAGTCCAACATCACACAAGAGGGCACAACCACTTTTTCATTTACTGCATGGAGGTCTGCAGCTAAATCGAGGGCAAGAGAAGAATGGAAGGATAAACATACTGCTCTAAAATTAGCAAACAGAAACATAAGTGAACAAAGCCCCTTAAAGATGAAAAACAATATTACCCTCTCCCCTCCCTTGGAATATGAGTGCAGAAAATTTTAATACTATGGCAGCAATAAAAACAGCCTTCTCTCTACAAGAAACACCAGCATTTTCAAACATACCTCTCAACCTTTTGTCCCCCAAATGTGGAACACTGCCTTTCAGAATGTGAAACAAATGAGCAAAATGTGGAACACTTAAACAAATCGTTACCTAAGAAGCTCAGAACACTGTTAAAATGTTTGCATTTATGTTCAGAAAGTCTGTTATTAATTGAATAATATATTTTTGCATCATTTACTATAGATTTTTGCTTTAAAATGTTAGCAGTGAATGTGGGACAAGTCCTCACAATGTGGAACAGGGAGTTTTTCTGAAGTAAAATGAGAAGCGTTCCTCATAATGTGGTACACCTGAGAGGTATGTTTTCAAATTACATTTGGTCCCCAAAAAACTTCCAAATGGAACCTGGCTTCCTGACCCAGAATGGGATCCAAAACTTAATTCCTCACAAAATACCCCAGAATGGCACCCAAACAAGGGCTCACAAACACCAGATCCTCCTGGTATAATTGTACAGCCTGACATACCTCCAAAAACACAAATTAACAGGGAAAAGGGGTTATCTAACATGGAAGGAGGCCAGAAGAAACAAAAGAATCTGTCTAAAGTCCCTGACATTTCACAGAATGAAGAGGAAAATCAGGGGCCTGCTGTACAGCAGAAACACCTTTTGTCAGAACTATTTTCAAAATCAAAAAAGGAAGCTGCACCAAGGAGAAATGCAGAGAGGATCTGTTACAAATGTGGACTAGAAAACAGGCTGGACAGATATTATGTGGGGAAATTACTATTAAAAGATTCCATACACTTCTCTCCTAGGGAAGTATTTGCCTTTATAAACATATCTGGTGAAGATAACCATGGTATTAATTTCCGCTCTGTACATGCCTTAGATTTATTTTGGGAAAGATACAATCAGGTCAAGTTCTCCTCCATATGGACCCCTTTCTTGGTTATTCCCTCAACAAAACCCCTGATTAAATCACTTATAGTCATGTTTCAAAATGAAGAAGTCCATGTGGATGAAATCACATACTGGCTATCCCAAAAATGTGAGGTTCTTAGCAGTCCAGAAGCAATACTAGATACAGAAATTTTTTGGAGGGGGGTTAGAGGCATAAGGTGAAATTATAGCAGTCTGACTCCAGAATAGACCACATACCTAACTCCCTTTTGTTAGTAAGAGACAGTGGTGTGTGTTTCTATGCAGGGCAGCCCAGGGCAAGCTATAAATGTGGGGCTAGAACCCATCTCTCTAGTTCATGCAATAAACCCAGGTGCGATAACTGTGGGGAGGTGGGTCACAGCACCTTCCAATGTGCAAATCACATAAAGTGTGACCTGTGTGAGGAAACTGGCCATACCTTTTCAGAATTCTCCTGGGCAGCCAAAAATAAAGCCTCCTGTATGAGCCCAGAGCTTCTGATCCAAAAGGTCCAAGATTCTGTTATAACCCAAAACTCTACCCTTCCAGAACCTGAACTCACAATCCCACCTCCTCCTTCCAAACCTAAGGAAGAAGCCCTTGCCAATCCAATACAACAGGCTCCTTCCCTGCTGCAAGAGTCTATGGCCACCCCCACCTCCATTACCTTAGTACCTGTTTGTTATACTGACCCACAGGAGGAGACTAAAAATCCTCCCACACCCCTCCCCTCCCTACCAGTGAGAAGATCCTCCAGGAACATCAAAACCATTCCTAGTCCCCCCCCCAAAAAAAAAACTTAAAACAGAAAACTCCTTTGCTGTTTTAGCCACACAGTGGGCTGACTCAGAAATGGACATAGGAGACTCTGATGTCCAGTCCATTGCATCAGACCACATCACCCCCAATCCAAATCTGGCAGGTTACAAAGGGAAAAAGGAAAAGAGAAGGAAGAAAGATCAGTGTACAGTAACTTTAAAATCTGACCTCCTTAAAAATAGGATCTTTAAAGGTTCACAGTATATTAAATGCTGATAAACACCATGTTGTTTTTAATTCTGTACGTGAGGCTACTTTTGATGTTTTTTTCTTGCAGGAGATGTGGATGTTTACAGGGGATCAGGCTAGATTTTTCCAGAGGGAATGGCTATGGGGACCTTCATACTGGTCTTTTGGCACAGACAGTGCAGACGAGGTTGGCCTTTTATTTGGCTCCTCTAATTTTACTCTAACTAAACTAATTGATTTGATCCCAGGAAGGGCATTAATAGTGGATGGTTTGTGGAAGGGTTTAGACTGTAGATTAATTAACGTTTACAACCCATAAACAAAAGCAGATAGAGTGACCTTACTAGCTACCCTACAACCTTTTTTAATAACCTCTTATAAAATCTTCCTATGTGGAGATTTTAATTGTGATATCAAACTTAAAACAAAGGTTTTGAAAGAAAAAGGGAACAAAACATATTGTGATTCCAATGCGTTATGGAAACTGGTAGATTTGGCAGATTTTCATGACTGCAGTAAAACTCAAAGATCAGGACCTAAGTTAACCTATAAAATAAATCAATACACTTCCACCATTGACCATATATTTTTCTTTAAAAATTTACCAAAATGCTCCTTTCAAATTAAACCAATAGAATTCTCAGACCATCTACTTTTGCAATGCATTTTCCATGAAGCTCCCAGTAACCCACAAAAAAGACCCAGATGGAAACTAAACTCCTCCCTCTTGGCTGACCTTTTGGTCAAGGCCAAGATCCAGGAGTAAATAGAAGCTAGGATTTCTGTAAAGTTTTTGTACACTAATTGGGGAGAGTGGTGGGCTGATTCTAAAGTGGATTTTAAATCCTGCTTTTTAAAGCATGGGAAAAACAAAGTGAATACAAAATTCCTCAAATACTTACAACTTAGGCAATAGCTACAAAATCTATACTCCCTTTCCAATACCTCTAGACAAAATTACTCAGCTCAAATTAACAAACTAAAAGAATATATGAAACTGTACCAATATGATAGAGCACATACAATAAAAGCAATACTACAAAATGGGACCCAAAAATCCCCCCATGGAGACCCCTTTGAGGCCTGTAAAAAGTTTAATGATTCTACATCTATGACAGCCTTAAAGGGCACAGATGGAATCATTACAGGCTCCTCAGATCCTCCCTCTAAGGCAGCAATAAAACAATTTTTACAAAATATCAAAATTCACAACAACACTGATATGGCTAAACAAATGACTCAGCCTGTCACTGCTCTTGAAATAGAACAGGTAATTAAAATTCTAAAAAATGGAACATCCCAGGGTTCAGATGGACTTCCTACTGAATTTTATAAAACTTTCTCAAAAGAATTATCTGTATGTTTAGAATCTGTGTTTCACTATTTCTTGGTTTTGCACAGTATGCTGGCATGGTTTACTGAAGGACTGTTAATCTTCTTTATTATTTCGTCTATCAATCAACAATCTCCCTTAAGAAGGCAGAATTCCTGTCCAGGGAGATTGCTGCTGTGTGGAATCAACCAGCTTAGCTTTTCTGGACTGTGGACAGACTGTGCAATCCACTCTGTCTTCAGCCCAGAAATGCTTTTTCACAAGAGCAATGTGAGGAGATTGCTCATTTCTTCGTGGAAAAGGTTGCCGCGATCAGGTCAGATATCCATCTGACCCTTTCTCTAGGGAATAGCAGTGGTTGGCAGGAGATGTCGGACCTCTGGTTGGAGTGGTGCAACTTTAGCCAGCCTACAATCAGTGATATTGTGATGGTTATCTAGTCTTTATGACCTACCAACTGTAGTTTGTATCCGGGCCCTACACGCTTGCTTGTTGGCTGCATTGAGGTCATTGGCCCCGGTCCTTGCTGAGATAGCCTGGTTATCCTTGGAGAGGGGAATTTTTCCAGCTTCCCTCAAGGAGGCTGTGGTTCGACCTCTTCTTAAGAAGCCCTCTTTGGATCCCGACTGTCTTACAAACAACAGGCTGGTCTCTTAACCTTCCCTTTTTGGGTACGGTTATCGAGAAGGTGGTGGCTTTACAGCTGGAGGACCATTTGACCAGCCATAATATCTATGATTCTCTCCAGTCTGGTTTCAGGAAAAGCATAGTAATGAGACAGCTCTTGTTTGGGTACTAAATGACCTCCTGATAGTGAGAGATCGAAAGACTCATTCCATCTTGGTCCTTCTTGATCTCTCTGCAGCATTTGATACTGTGGACCATGGGGTGCTATTGGATCACCTGCAGTATATTTGTGGACTTTTGGGGACTGTTCTTTGACGGTTTTGATCTTACCTCATGGGCAGGACTCAGAGGGTGGTGTCTGGGGTTTGTACCTCAGCTCCATTCTCCCTGCCCTGTGGGGTTCTGCAGGGATCCATTTTAGCACCCATGTTGTTTGCAGTGTATATGCTGTGGTTGGGAGCAATTATTAGATGGTATGGCTCGAGTTTTCACTGCTATGCAGATGATACTCAGCTATACATGTCTTTTATCCCTGAACAAGATGATGCTGTCCCAGTGCTCAACAGCTGTCTAACTGAAATTCATGCCTGGATGAATGTGAGCTGGCTAAGGTTGAACCCTGAAAAAAACTGAGGTGTTGGTCATGAACCTGGGTCATCGTGAGGCTGGTATGTTGGCAGGTTCACCTTCAGGTTTGTGGCTTGGAAGTGTCCAGCTAGTTACCTCAGACTGGGTGTGGAACCTGGGCATTATATTAGATGACTGTCTGACCTTAAAATCACAAGTGTCAGCAGTTGTTAAAATTTCTTTTTACCATATGAGAAATATCACCCAGGTGAAACATTTGGTTCCTCCCCATGATCTTCCAATGTTGGTTCATACCTTCCACCTAGACTACTGCAAAGCCCTTTACCTAGGGCTGTCGGGGGTTGATATCCACCACCTGCAGCTGGTGTAGAACATGGCAGCCAGGTTGTTGACTGGTGTTTTGAGAGCCAGTCATATAACACCTGTGCTCCACGGTCTGCACTGGCTGCCAATAGGGTGGTGGATCACCTTTAAGGTTGCTTTGTTAACCTATAAGGCCCTACACTACTAGGGACTGAGTTACCTGAAAGATCTCATTTTTCCCTACTGTCCCCTCTGTCCTCTCTGATCCATCGATGAGGGATTGCTAGAGGTTCCCAGGGTACGCTTGCAGACATTGGGAGCAAGGGCATTTAGCTTTGTTGCTCTGTCCCTGTGGAATTCTTTACCTCATCGGGTACAAGATTGCCTAGCCATGCAGAGTTTCAAAACTGATTTAAAACCCTATTTATTTAACCTGGCTTTTGCTGATTGATGGGTTATTTTATTTATTATTCTGCTATTATATTGTTTTTTGTAGAAATTATATGCTGTTTTTATAATAATTTATTTTATGTATTTTATTGCACAGGTGCCTTGGTTTCAGAAAGGTGCCTTTTATAAATAAAACTGATTTGATTTGATTTAATTCTTATTTAAAGCAGGTGACAGGGATTCCATAAATAATTGGAGGCCTATCACTATTTTAAATTCAGATTATTAAAATACTGGATCTCCGGTTGGCCAGGGATAGCCGGCCGCAAGGTCAGTGTGGAGAGCCGTTCATTACTGGGTTGGAATGCGGATAGAAGGGGGCCACCTCTCTCCAGCAGTGCACCGCATGTTCATGGGGAAATGGGTGCTAAATCATTTCTTAGATGACCTGATTCTGGGTCAGGGTTTCGTATGTAGGAGAGCAGCAACAAGCTGTGATCTATTGAAAGTCAGCCCTCGAGCCACTAGCTGGATGCACCCTCAGAGAAGTGGTCGGTGGGGAGCTCTCAAACCCTAGAGAGGTAGGTAGTGGGGTACTGCAGGGCTGGGTCCTGGGTCCGATCCTGTTTAATGCATACATATCGGACATCAGGGAAGGTACAGGGTGTGAAATGAGTATCTTCGCTAATGACTCCAAGATGGGAGCAGTAGTTGAGGGGGAAGAGGGGAGGTTGGCCCTGCAAGGGGACCGTGACACCCTGGAAAGCTGGGCTCACACATGGAAATTAAATTTCAATATCACCAAGTGCAAGGTGTTACATCTTGGGCCGGGAAACCCTAAACACAGGTACACCCTGGGAGGGGAGGTGCTGGAGACCGCAGTAGGGGAAAAAGACCTAGGGGTCATGATGGATGCATGCACGAATAATTCTGAGCAGTGCAGGAGAGCGGCTAGCAAGACAAACAGGATGTTGGGATGTATCATAAGGGGGATCACCTCTAGAAGCAGAGAAGTGATTCTGCTGCTGTACAATGGACTGGTTAGACCACATCTTGAATACTGAGTACAGTACTGGAGACCACACTTGAAGAAGGACATACAGCTCCTGGAGAGGGTATAGAGGAGGACAACTAAGATGATACAAGGACTAGGGGATTTGACGTATGAGGACAGACTTGAGAAGCTCTGCCTGTTTTCATTGGAGGAGCAGAGAGACAGGGAGGACATGATTGAGGTCTTCAAGTATCTCAAGGGAATAAATAGGGTAAACACGGAGGGGATCTTTAGGCTAAAGCAGGGAGGTATCACCAGAGGGCATGGTTTGAAGTTGGAAGGTGGAAAGGTGAAGGGGGGAAAAGAGGAGGAGGTTTTTCACTGAGAGGGTGGTAGACCCTTGGAATGCACTGCCTGGTGAGCTGGTTCAGAGATCCATAGTGGAGGGCTTCAAGAGAGGGTGGGACAGACACAGAAAGTGGATGTATCAGATGATGGCCTGGCCCACGGGGGTGGGGATGGATGATAGGGGTTTCTGGAACACAAGGTGGGGAGGGCCTTGGCACCCAACTAGGGATCTGAGGTTCGAGCAGACTCGCTAGACTGTAAGGCCTAATCTGCTGGCAATTAGTATATTAGTATGTTAGTATAACCTAAATAACAGATTAAGAAACTATACGGGTACAGTGCTGTCCCCCTTTCAATTCTGTGGGTTACCCAACAGGAAAATACAACATGCACTAATGATAATTAGAGACATAATTGATCACACGTCCCTACAAGGTAAGGGAGGGTGCATAATTTTGGTTGTCCGGTACAAAGATTTTGATAGGATTTACCACCCCTTTTTATTCCTCACATTGGAAACATACAGGGTACCCCAGGAGGTTATTAGATGGGTGCAACTATTATACACCTCAGCAGTGGTCCATCCAATAATTAATCACCAAGTCACTGAGGGGTTTCAAATTAAGACAGGGTCAGACAAGGCTGCCCACTCAGTCCTCTCTTATATATTTTTACATTAGACCCCCCTCCTTAGGAATTTAACAGACCACCCTCTATGGGAGGGAATTTCAGGGACCCGGATAGATATGGCTATGTATTTGTAGGCATATGCAGATGATATCTGCTGTTTTTTCTCTAATTACCTTCAACTAGGGAAATTTATAGAATATATGAAAAGATATGCTTATGTGTCAAATTCTAGACTAAACACACAAAACGTAAAGGTCTGTTTACAGGCTCAGGCCACCATGATCCAATAAAACTAGGAGGGATAAACATCTCCTCCGAGCCTCTAAAGATATTGGGCATAACTTTTGGGTCCCAAAACATGCCACTGGAAAATTTGGAAACCACTGCACAGAATGTAAATAACAAGGTGGAAGCAGTGGAAAATCTTTAAACTTTAAAGGATACAAATAATCAAGCAGTTCATCATTCCCACAATATTATACATGGCCATGATTTCCCCCCGCCTGTTAAACTGGAAACCAAATTATACAGTCTCTTCCTTTAAATGTTCTGGAGCAGTAAGCTCAATCTGATAAAAAAACAATATACCTATTTAAGAAAAGAAAAAGGGGGATTGGGTATGATAGACCCAGTGGTATTTTTCCACACTTTGTTTTTTTCTCAAACTATTAAATGTGGCCTAAACCCTTAAAACTCTTCACAGTATAGATGGACAGAATTAAATCTTACCAGATTTCTATCAGCATGGACAATTGTCCAACCCAGGGTAGCTATATATTTACATATACCTGAGTACTTTAGGCCTGCAGCCCAGAAACTATATAAATGGGGACTATCTAAGCAGCAAATAGCACAAGGAATGGGGCTCCAGTTGTACCAGAGAGTAATGGCTTCTATTTATCCGGATGTGCCTAGTTTTAAAAACTGCCCTACCATTCAAATCACAAGTGTACTTAAACAATTAAACAATAAAAGGATCCCCACTCAGATGTGGGAATTCTTGTGGCTGTCTGTATATGGAAGGCTAAACGTAAGGGGGAACTCTAAACATAAGGCCAAAGAAGAAAGAAATTGCCCATATATCTCTTGCATAAATCAAGAGGAAACAATGGAACACTTTCTTTTTCACTGTTACTATGCAAAATCCCTCTGGGAATTTCTAGCAGATAAGTAGAATATGGGTTGTTTGAAAATATTTTCATATGATAACCTAATTCTGGGTCAGTTTCGATGCTGTGGAATGCAGTATCATCAGGAAATATTGATTGTTTTTAGTTGCTATTTAAAAACTATCTATGGCACTCTAGGTGCCAGTGGGATCTATACCAGAGGATGATGCCATATGAGACTGTTAGTATTTTAATACAGCAAGCAATGGGGAAAGTGTATATTTCCGATAATGAGGTTCATACATCACAGAAAGTTTATAAATGGTGGAAAGGATTTTCAATGTTTATTAAATTTAAGTAATAATTAAAAGAGGGTATAAAAAATAGTTACTGTTTGATACTCGGGAGTGGTTAAGGTTACGTTTTGAGTCATATTAACAGAATAGGAAGAGTAAAAAGGGATAGTACAAAAGGTACCAAAAGGGTAATTATGATTTTCTTCCATAAATTTATATGTGAAGGCATGTTTATGCTTTAATTTGAAGATGTATGAAGATAATACTTATTTCTGATTTCTTTGTATCTTATGATTTCTTTACTGTTTGTATGTGTTAACGCTTCTTGAATTTATCCTTTGTTTTGATGTTATAACAAATACAAAATCCCCCTACTTTCCTGCAGAGGGCTCTGTCTCTCTGGGAGAGAATGGAGGAGCCCAGTTCAATGGCAGATGTTGATGAGGAAGGCTATACCTCAGGGGAGGTGCAGGGCAGTATGTATACAAGCCTAGAAATGGTGATGAAAGGCACCAAAAATGTCACCCCTGGTGGCCGCTCAGGGGTAGAGGCAGATGTCGGTATACCAGTGAAAGATCCTGCAGCAGACCCTATGTTAATTGATGAGAATGTTGTGGCCACAGAGCAAATGTTAAAAAAAAAAAATTGGACCAGAAGAAACAGCAACTGTTTGAACTATTAAAGGAAGCAGAGTTGAAGTTTCGATCCTCCAAGCAGAAATCGGGCGATGAGAAAAAGTGCAAGCACTTCCAAATAAGTCCCCAGGCAACTGCGGTTAAAAGAATTAATATAAGTCCCTCAACAATTGCTGATGTTCTGCATGACAATCAATGTACTGATCCAGGGTCTCCATACTTACCTGCAAGTGCTTTCTCAGAGGCAGAGTGGGCACCGGGGACTACTTTGCAGCAAGCTGGCTGGATTTTTGTGCAAGGCTGCGGATCCCTGACCCAGATATCCCACTTCCGGGTTCACCAAAACATGGCTCTGATTCTGCTTCTGTTGCTACAAATCCCACTACTTTTTTTGGGCAGAATATGGAACCCTATGCTTCTCAATCTGGGAAGCAGCCAGCAACTGCTAATGCTGACTCCCCTTAGACTCAATCAGTACTGCTGCTAGTGGAGTTAGCAGAAAGAGATGTTCCTGTAGCTGACTCATGGCACTCACAGAAAAGCAACCAGGGTCAGGTAGCTGCACACGATAGCGATTTGGAGTCGATGGAGGATGATGACTCAGATGAGGAGAATTTTGAAATGGCATTTGAGGGCACTTCTTCCTTGAGAAAACTGGGGCCTGAAGGTAATTTGGATACTGTGGGAGATGGGGTACAAACTCAGGAGACACCAGAGCCTAAACCATTGTCAAAATCAAGTTATGCCAGTCTATTTAAAAACCTAGTGGAAGCAGCCAAGAGAAGATTTGTGGTTTGGCTCAGGTACAGGGGTAATAGAGAGCTGTTGCCAGATAGGCACTATGAGGGGATGGTGTTATGTAAAGAAACTCTGCATTTTACCTTTGCAGAGATTTATGCATTTATACACACTCCTGGGGACTATAACTTCGATATCAGTTTTTGCACAGCTGCACTGTTAGATAAATTCTGGAGACTGTATGCTAAAGTTGAAAATTATTTGCTTTGGGAGGATTATATTGCTATTCCAATCACCAAACCGACTATCAAGACAGTCACCATTTTATTTCAGAATAAAGGAGTCAGCATTAATGATATCATTTTTTGGTTAGAAAAATGCTGTGACATTCAAGAGAATCCAACACCGATAATGGATGACAATGGGTTTTGGACAGGGGGATGGACATTCCGGGTCAAGCTTAGGTACACTGAGAAAGGCATAAATCACCTGACTAACTGTTTTTTTTTTTTTTTTCATAATTTAAAGTTTTATTGAAAGTTTCACTATACAGAAAGGGCAGGGTCTATACGTCCATAGAGTAATCTTTGAGACAAAGCAGTTCAATTGACCCCGCCCTCTAAAACAGCCCCCCTCGAAAACCACCTTGACGAAATTCAAGGTTTAAGAGCCCATGACATCAAAACAAATTAGAGAACCAATATTAAAAGAAAAGAAAGGAATTAGATAGTATACAATGTAGGAGCGAGGCCCAGATCCGTTCATATCTGGAATTATTGTTATTAATACTGAGATAGTCTTCTCCACTCAGAGATTAAATAATAACTCGTTTAGCCATTCAGAATAAGAGATAACCTCAGAACTCCTCCAATACTTAAGTACTAATTTTTAACAGACATGGAAATCAAAGCAATATGGAACTTACGCTTTAACTGAAATCTACGAGTAATCCCGAAAATACAGACCTCTGGAATGAACAGGTCTCTCAGTCCAAGGAGTGGATCGGCCTTATCCCTTATAGCCTCCCAAAGGGGTAATACCTTAGGACATTCTCAAAAAATGTGAAGCAGAGAGCCCTCTGCCTGAGCACACCTAATACATAGACTAGAGGAGATTAAACCCCATTTAGCCAGCTTCTGGGGATAGTGGTAGAGATTATGGAGTATATGAAATTGCATCAATCGTAGCCTATCTTGTGTTACAAAATGATGGCAATTATTCCATATAGTTGTCCAGTCCTTATCCCAGTTTGGGAAAGAGGCTGACCAGAACTCTGTAGGGCCAAACAGTGTGGGGAAATGCCAGCCATACAAAATATTGTATAATTTGGAAATACTTCAGGGAGAATTAACCAAAGGGGCTAGTTCTGTAAGGAAAGCAAAATCGTAAAATATAGGGAAGCCTTCCCCAAATTTTTTGGTAAGAAGGTGTCTAAGTTGATGTACCTTGAAATAATCACTTCCCTTGAGCCTAAATTTTTGCCACTATATCTTCAGCTGATAATCAAGTGCCGTCCTCCTTAAGAAATGAGTGAACCTTTCCTTCACCTAAACTAGGTAACCATCTGGGGGATAACATTCTGTTATCTAATTTAAAAGCAGAAGAGTTCCAAATCGACTGCTCCACATCCAACCAGCTTTTATATTTTAGGAATCTACTTAACTGTAAATGAATCCTCAGGGAAATTCCGATTGTGGTACCTTTTAGCTCTTAGGTATCGAGACTGTATTGAGGAAAAATAAGGCGGAAGGAGCAATATTACTTAACCGATCTTTTCCTTCTCTATTTTAAGCCAGGCAGGCAAGTAACCCAAGGAATAGGGAACCATCCACTTTAAGTATTTGGCTGCACAACAGGTCCAGAAGTACAACCATATGTATGGGAGACGTAGACCACCCTTGGACTTAGGCACCACAAGCTTATAAAAAGCTAACCTAGGCTCCTTTTTGGACCAGATAAAATCTCCAATCAGGCTTTGAGCCTTTTTGAACCAGCTGCTTGGCACACAGATGACAAGCAGCTTGAGAGGGTATAAAATACGTGGGAGAATATTCATCTTAGACAGACTGACTCTCCCCCAAAAAGAGATAGGTAGAGCTGACCATCTAACCAAATCCAGAGCCACCATGGACAGCATGGCCTCCAAGTTGTATTTAAAGGAGCTCTGCATATCCCTAGTTAACACAATACCCAAATACCGAAACGAGTCCTTGGACCAGGCCAGACTCAGGGAAGTAATGTCATTCTTAAAAACTTTGTGATTTAGGGAGAACACAATCGACTTCCCTACATTTAGTTTGTAATTAGACAATTTACTATAATGTTCAATTATATCCAATATGGCGGGAATAGGGGTATCTGGGTGGGAAAGGTACAAAAGCAGGTCATCCGCATAGGCAGCAACTTTCAACTCAGTATCGAGAATGGTGATCCCCTTGACCTTCGGACAAGAGATTAATCTATGGATTAAGGGCTCTAAGTAAAGATTGAAAAGCAAGGGAGAAAGGGGGCATCCCTGCCTAGTTCCAGAATGCAAGATGAAGGTCCTAGAGAACACTCCATTCCCTGATATCTTAGCCATCGGCTGCTGGTATAGGGCCCTTATTCACAATTGAAATTGTTGAGGAAATCCAAAAGAGTTTAATGTTTGAAGTAAGAAACTCCAATTACAGTAACTCTGTCAAAAGCCTTCTCGGCATCCAGAGAAACCAATGCCATTGGTAAAGAAGCATCTCTGGACTCCGAGAACACATGTGAAAGAGTGCGGAGGTGGTCTGCGGAGAATCTGCCTTTCATAAACCCTACTTGATGTGAGCCAATTAAATCGAGAAGAACCAAGCTAAGTCTGTCCGCCAAGATCTTTGTTAGAATTTTGATGTCTTGGTTCAACAAAGATATGGGTCTATAACTCTCAACATGCTCTAAATCTTTCCCTGGTTTTGGAAGGAGCACGATGAGGGCTTCAAATAAGGAGGAGTCAACTTGAACCCCAGATAATATATGATGGAAAAGAGACAAAAGATGGGGAGTAATTTGTTCCTTAAAACACTTGTAGAAATTTGCTGAAAAAACATCTAATCCAGGTGATTTATCTGAAGGTAGGCCCCTTATCGCCTCCAATATCTCAGACTCTGTAATAGGGGCTATCAGCCTCCTACCCTGGGACTCTGAGAGGTGAGGCAAATGGATCTCCGCCAGATAGGATGAGAGAGTGAAGGACCTGACTAACTGTTTTTTCCTGGGGTGAGACAGAGGCATTCTTTTTTACCAAGGCCAGCCTAAGAGTTGCTATAGATGTGGTTCTGTATCACACCTAAATGCTGACTGCACACATATTAAATGCTTCCAGTGTGGAGGGTTGGATCACTCTGTCCACTTCTATATGGTTTCCCTGGTCTGTAATCAATATCGGGATGACAAACATGATTTTGGAACTTGTCCATGGGTGGTCCACAATTCCACAGAATCTGCAGAACAGGATTTTACTTACATAAGGCAAAAAAAACCTTCAGGGCTTCCAGACCACACCCTCCTCCCTCCTTTTAACCGATCAGAAGCTCCCCCCACAGCAAGCTACCCAAGATGAGGTTTCTCTGTCTCCCCCAGGTGGTAGAATTTCAAGCCAAGATTGTTGTTCCAATGGGCCCACAAAATTTGGTGGTAGATTCTGGTCCAGAGGTTGACATGCTACCTCCACTCCCACCCCTTCAGACTACTTCTACTTCAACAGAGCAAGGTTCTTTTCAGGTTGTTAAGGTGAAGCATAAGAAGGCCCCTGCTCTTGTACAGAAGACTTCACCAGGTGAAGAATTGCCTCTCACCAACAGGTTTACTGTTCTACAAAGCTGAGGAGAACAGATGGAGTAGGCTTACTCTGATGCATCAGTTCAATCCATTACTAGAGATTGTACAGCCTCCCAGCCACCTCCTCTATTCAGCAAGGATAAACCACATAGACTAAAAAGAGTAACCAGATCCAGTGTAAAATGTTCTAACCTTCCTCCTTCATGAGCCTACTGTACCCCTCAGGCTTGCTAGCCTAAATGTTAACAGCATCAAATCAGATTTCAAAAGGATAGCCACCTTTTTTCTTTATTACAGTGACTGTAATATGATATAATTTTGTTGCAGAATATGAAACTTCATACCATTGCTGATGTCACCACTGTATAAAAGGAATGGGTGTTAGGTGCCTCCTGTTGGTCACTAGGAGAAGACCAATGCAGTGGGTTAGGCATTTGCTTTACAAATTCAGACATGCCAAGGTTTCAAAGGCCAGACAGACATATAGAATTATAAATGTCCATGGCCCACAAACTAAGGCCTTAAAAGTTGACTTATTAAAAACTGTACACCCTTATTTATATACAAAATGATATGTGCTGATGGGGGTCAATTTTAATATTGGCCTTTTGAAGTCAGATAAAACTTCAGTGGGTTCTAAAACGTATACCGTTCTTAAATCAGTCATTCAGTCTGTAGATTTAAAAGATGTGCAATCAGCCTTAAATAAGAAAAACAACCCATACTTTTTTTTAAAGGAGCTCTGTCTACTCATATCGACTACTGGTTTGTCACTAAATTACTTCCTATATCATACCTCTCAACTGTACCACATTACGAGGAATGTTCCTCATTTTACGTCACAAAAGCTCCCTGTTCCACATTGTGAGGACTTGTCCCACATTCAGTGTTAACATTTTAAAGCAAAAATCTATATTAAATAATGCAAAAAATATATTATTCAATTAATAACAAAGTTTCTGAACATAAATGCAAACATTTTAACAGTGTTCTGAGCTTCTTAGGTAAAGATTTGATTAAGTGTTCCACATGTTGCTCATTTGTTCCACATTTTGAGAGGCAATGTTCCACATTTGGGGGACAAAAGGTTGAGATGTATGTCCTATATCACAGACAGAAACTATTCCTATTGAGTCATCTGACCATGCTATAATAGGCATTTGTGTCTCTACTTCCCCTACATGTGCTAGTGGATGAGGAGTATGGTGTCTCAATACAAGCCTTCTAGAATGCCCAGGAGTACTTAAGGACCTTGGATTATTATTGAAAGATAGACAATCTGTTCTACTTGTATATGATTCACCAATACAGTGGTGGGCTGACTCTAAAATAGCAGTTACTGTTTTTTTGCAGTCCACTTCACTTAAATATAGTATTTCTAGGAATGAGGACTATATTCAATTAAGAAAAATATTTTTAGATTTACTTTCACAGCAGGTAGAAAGGGGTATTGCTTTAACAGTGGAGATTGCAGCCAAATTAAAAAATAAAGTATAATCTATACAATATGACAGACAAAAGACCTTGGAACTAGAACAACAGTTTGGAACTCAGGGTAGGAAATACCAACCCAATCCCCTAGATGATTGTGGGGCAAGATTGCACAAAAGTAGAATAAAGAAAACTAAAGAATGAGCAAGGGCAGGAATTGTCTGATAATAGTTCTGTTCTTAAAGAAATGGTACAGTTTTTCAATAGGCAAACTGTACCTACTCAGTTGTCAGAATGTGATATTTCCCAGATTTTGCAGGCTGCAGAAGTTCCCAAAACAAATAAATTACAAACAGAAGAGTTAGTGCTGCCTGTTAGTTTAGTTGAATAAGAACCTGAGACTACAAACCAAAGAAAAGGGGTGGCTCCTGGATCAGATGGTTTGCCAGAGGACTTAAAGTTTTATACCAATTGATTCCAGATGTCTTACTGTTAGTTTTCCAAAGTTTTTTTTTATCCGAATTTAAAATTACTGACCAAATGTCTGAAGACTTGTTAACTTTTTTTATAAAGGGGGTGGGGGTTAAACACACCTAAACAATTGGAAGCAGATTATGCTCCTAAATACAGATTTTAAAATTTTGGCTAAAATTATTAGCATAAGGTTAACTAAAGTAATGGGAACTATTATACACTAGTATCAATGTTGTTCTGTTCCAGGATGCAGAATAACTAAAGTTCTTTTATTAATTAGAGAAATCATGAATAAAGGGACCATGAAGGAAGTAACAGGATACTTAATAAATTTGGAACAATCGAAGGCTTTTGACAGGGTGCAGCATGAATATTTGTAGTAATGTTTAACATCTTATGGTTTGCCTAGGGATTATATTAAGTGGATTCAATTGTGTTATGCTAAAGCCTTTGTACATACATATGATAATAAGTGTTTAGGTGATAGATGTTCAGTAAGGATCAGGGTAAGGCAGGGATGCCCTCTTAGACCCCTTTAATATATTATTTCTGTAAATCCAATGATTAGGATACTTTCTAGTTCCTCAAGAATATGGGGGATTTCCTATCAAGGAAGTTGTACAGCAAAATCTATCTCTTATGCTGATGACCTGATATTAGCAGTACAAGAAAATAGATCAGGTATCTGCACTTATAAGCTGATGCAGAGGTTATCAGAAGCTATTGGGGCACATATAAACATGAATAAAAGCATCTGTATTCCGGTAGCTACACAGGTCCATAGTATAGGGGAACCTACTCTGGATTATTTGGAGGATATTCCAGTCTCTAAACAACCAAATAAGATCCTGGGAGTTTTTTTTATTTTTATTTATTTATTTATTCAATCTCAGATTAAATACCTTTGAGCACCAAGCAGCTCATTTACAAAGGTTCCGCATTGGGGGGGATAACAAAGAGACATTGGGGAACATACACATTTGAATAAAATGGTAATATATCGATCAAGAGAACAGCAAGAGATTAGTGCCATGGGTGTCCCACAAAAATGATTCCACTGCAGTCATCAAGCAATAGACTTCAGAGTTACAGTTTGTAAATGCGTCAAGCAACAGGCAAATGAGGGATTTCAGATCAGTGGGGAAGGTTTACAACAAGGGAGTAAGGAGAATTAACAAACTGTGACATAAAATGCAGTACAATTAATGGCACATATAACTAGCTAGTGGTAACAAGAAGGGAAAGCGCAAGTAGTTATCAGGAGAAAAGATGGTGGATGGGAGAACATAGGACCTGGGGGGAGACAGGTAGCAGCCACAGGCATTACAATAGTAATGAATTGGGGAGTATGAGGTAGGGAGATGAAGGGTAAGAAGAGGGAGGACAGAGGGCAGAAGAAAGAGGGGTGGTGGATTCCATAGTGGGTAGGAGATCTGAGGCTCCCGCCAAAAGTGGGTCACAGTGAGGGGGGAGAGAGAGATAGCATTGGGAGAACAGAGTAGGGAAGAGGAAAGAGATGAGCTATAATACCTGATAGTTAAGGAGTACAGTCGCAAGAGCTTTCAGATATGAGATGTAGTCTGAGCATATGCCTGAACTGACCAAGCTTGGGTAGGTTGGCCAGTTCATAGAGCAGGCTGTTGAACCAGAAAGGGGCTCACAAAAGAAAGGATTGCTGGCATTAAGTGATCCTTCACCTAGGGACAAGGAGGAGTTTGGCTGCTGAGGTGAGAGTGTGCTGAGTCTTGGGCTATTTGCTAAGGAGGCTGCCCACACCCAGTGGCAAGAGTCCAAGGAGCACCTTTTTCTTAAGGAGGCACATTTGATGTTTACTTTGGTTCTGGAGACATGCAGACATTTAATTGGGACAAACAGTTAGAAAAAGGCCCACAAAATTGTTCAGAACTGAAACAAATGGCACATGTGCAAAGAGAAAAGGGTATATTTACTCAAAACATTTTTAGTGGCAGTATTCTTGTACCCTAGTTATATTTTCCAGATACCAAACAGAGGGAAACGAGCTGTATTTTCTTGTTTCTTTACAGGGGTTTGAGGCTGTAGACTGAACCCTATAAAAAGAGCAGTAACATATTTATCCTGAAAGGAAGGAGGTGCTAGTATGTTGAATCCTTTGGTGTTTTTTTGGTCTATCTTTTTTTATGTAGATTTATCACCTTTAATTAAAAACACTAGTCAAGAGAGGGTCAGTAGGGCCTATGATTCAATACAAGAGGTGCTTCAAGAGTGGCAGGCTAAGCACCTTTGGCATAAAAATAAGCATAAATAGGTTCTATGTCATAAGGGCGCTCCTGAAAGGCGATCTTCTTTATAGTGAGCGTACATTGCCGAAATTCAATTTCGGTGATGTACACCACTGGGAAAATAGATAACAGCACACAGGACTCTGTTGTTTTTTATGTCATGCAGGGGACTGAGCTCCCCACACACCCCTACCAAAGGATTCTCAATTCTAGGAAGGTGCATGTCGAGAGGGTGCAAAAGTGTGCAAAAATAATAAGAAGAAGCTACTTGGGCTGGGTGCAAGAAAATATACCTGCACCCAAACCTGAACCCAGCATCCTGGCTGCCCCAACCTGGCACCCACCCACCACACCATGGAGCCAGCTTGGCTGCTCACTGCGACACCACCTCTGACAACCCTCCCACCCCTTGCTTAGCATGCTCGCTCCCCCCACATGCATGTACATATAGCGACATCCCATTGCCATTCGTGAACCTGCCCATCAGGTTGCCTCTCCTACCCCTTGCCCTGTTTGTATGCGCCACAAGTGGTCGTCGCTTGGTAGGCCCCCACTTGCACCTAGTGGATATCACAGGATACCGCATAAATATAAGTTGTAACCAAGTTGGATGGCATGTTTTGATTATTTGAAAAGGTGGGGAATAATGACCCAACAAACGTTAACCACTGTAAGAAGAAATTTCTATGTTAATCTAGAGGACAGTCATTTTAGTGAAATGCCTTTTGAACAGTATACAAAATCAGTTAGGAATGCTGTAAAAGAGGTTTTGACTGAAAAAAGACTTTCACAGATATTTAAGGATATAGTTTGGTTGGGGGTCCATGATAAGATAAATGTAAGGAATAATGACAAACACAAAGAAATTTGTGGCAGGTAATGTCCTAGAGATTTGTGTGTATTACATCTGGAGATGATTGATCTCCTATCCTTCCAATGTCCTTATATAATCGAATTTTGGGATGTAATTGCCAGAAAGTGGCAGACAAAGGATTTTTTTCACATTTCTCATGATTGTCTCTATAAAGGTGTTTTTCCCCCACAATTGATTAAATATAATTCAGGTAGTTTATGGATTTTAATGGCCTTTTTTTATTCTGGATATGGCAAGGTAGATGCAGACTGGTATTATAACAGCTACTGACCTCACCTTTAGAGTTCTTTTTTCAGTCCACAGAGAACTACGAAGTGTTAAACAAGCAGATAAAGGTAAAGTTGGCATAAAACATGACAAGACCATTTGAATCCTTTCCCCTGGTTGGAGTAAGAGGCTTGTACCTCTTTGTTTTTTGACAGTTATAGCTAGATGGAATAGTGGAATTTGCTTTACAATGTTAGTTATGATTATATGTTAGATCTTTTAATCAATGACTCTTTTTTTCTGTGATTTATTGCTTTAGATACAGTATACAGAGCAGCATTTTCCTGAGAAGTATCACCCCTTGAGTTGTGTACAGAACTACTGGTTGCGTTGTTATGGCTCAGATACCTGTAACATTTCCAAGTAACATTAAGTACTGGGGATGGTAAGTTTAGCAATCAATATTTCCTTTCTGGGGTGTTACAGTATCTGGTTTGTTCATATCACATTGTTGGTTTCAAATATTAAATTCATACCAGGAATCAAAAGGGGAGTATATGGATACAGTATAATCATAGTTAATAAGTTAGGCATTTATTTGAATCGCGAATCTTGTTATGAATTCTTTGTCTTACAGTTTGATTATAATTTCTACCCATTGGTATATAAGGAAGCTTTTAAGACAGGTTTTTGTTGTCATAGGTTGTGTATGGCATTTTCTTCTTCTTTTTCATTTTATGGTTTTAAGGGCAAGGAAGGGGGGATATACTTAGGGTTATTTTAATTTTTTCCCCTAAACTCTTTTCTGTTGTTTGAGAAGTTTTATGATTGAAATAATGATTTTTGATTTAAATCTCTGATGTATAATTTGAATGTTTTTATATTGTTGTTTGGATATAATAAAGCAAAATTCCTCTACTCCTGCAGGGGAATCTCTGGCCATTTGAAATGGCCACTTCTGGAGAGCTGGCAGAGAAGATGGACACACAGGAGGAGGGAGAGATGGTCTTCTCTCCTACCTCCAACACATTGGAGACTGAGCAGTTTTTTGATGCCAACACTGAAATGGCAGAAATGGCAGTAATGGAGCCAGCAATGGAGAATGAAATTGTACAACAGAAGAATGAGCCAGAGAAATTGCTAACAGCACCGGTCATGAGGCACGACGAGTTACACAAGGATTTGATGGATGCCACAAAAACAGATGAATTCCTCACTTTACTATCAGAGGAAGAACAAAGATTTGCAAAAAGGCAAGAAGAACTCAGGGCTGCAATAGCTCTACAGCAAGAGCGGTACACCAGTACTTTACTACAGGCATCTCCCATTGCTAAGGGCCATATGTCAATTTCAGAGATGGAGTTGAAACTA
Source organism: Neoceratodus forsteri (assembly GCA_016271365.2). Lineage (NCBI taxonomy): Eukaryota > Metazoa > Chordata > Ceratodontiformes > Ceratodontidae > Neoceratodus > Neoceratodus forsteri. The sequence continues at coordinate 566,575,239 of CM057458.1, forward strand.
CCACTGGAGGATTCAGCTGAAAAAGCACTCACTGCAGAGAATGAAAGGACAGCAGAGAGTAAACATTTTTCTTTTGGCACAGGTACATCATTTTCTCCCTTATTTGTTTTTAAAGGAAATGTGCCATGTAAACAAATCAGAGACCCGCCGGGAATTGCAAGTGCAGGTGCAGAAGCACCTGGCCTAAGACGGGTCTCTCATTCTAACATTTTCCCTAAAGACCAGACTTGGTCCATTGAAACTGCTTTGTGTTCTATAGGCTGGATAAAAACCCTGACATCGGGGGAATGGGTGTCAGGTCCAGAGCAGCTCCGTGTCCATGAAAATTCACCATAGGAACACATGACTAATGAAATTAAACCTATTAGTTATACAGAACAAATAAATAATCTCTCAGGGTCAGAAATGGAAGGTCTAGATAACAGACCTACAAATGTGACACCATCACCTCTCAATATACTTGAGGGGCTTGCCTTGACTCAAAACCCATTTTTTTCTATTCTGGGGAAGCCTGTAGCTGCTATGGCATGACCTGAATTAAATGGTAATGAGACCCAGAATAAAGGAGTAAATAACCCAGAAAGTACACATCAAGACCAAGCAAATAATGAGACATTCACATGACAGCAGGGGACATGTAATCATACTAACTCTAGGCCACAGGAAGGGAACACTTCCAGACCATATGTATCACCAGGTCACACATGGGAAATGCTGGACCTCACCCAACAACTAACGCACTGAAATCTGGCCAATGGAAAATCATGTACACAAATGCCTGCAGTCTGGAAAACAAGATCCCACACCTGGAGGCAAGAATGACAGTGGCTAAACTGGACATAGTAGCCATTCACGAGACATGGTTCACCAGTGACCACTATTGGGAGCCTTCTGTGTCTGGCTATGTACTGTTCAGAAGAGAATGCGGTGCAAAAAGGGTGTGGGGGGAGAGTGGCCCTTTATGTCAATGAAAATATCAAGGCTACAGAAATTCAGAATACACATAAGGAGCCAGAAAAACTGTGGGTCACCCTGGATACAGAAAATGAGATAACCATACAAAATGGAGTTGTCTACAGGCCTCCAGACCAGGGGGAGGACATAGACACATTACTGTTAGAAGATATACAAAACATGACTGCTAAAGGGAGACTTCAACATGCCAGATATAGATTGGTCAATACTAGCAGGAACATCTGCCAGAACTAGACACATAGTGGATTCCCTGCAGGGGGAGGGCCTCAAACAATCAGTACAACAACCTACAAATGACAGGGCTATCCTGGATCTAGTACTGAATAATGGTGAAAGGATCACAGATCTCCATGTAGAAGGTCACCTGGGGCCAGTGACCATTGCATGGTATGGTTCAATTTGGTCACTACAACTAAATCATCCCATTCCAAGGCAAAAATATAGGACTTCAGAGGAGCTGACTTTAATAAGATGGCCAACAGAGTTAAATTGGCTATGACAAGATGAAATACAGGTGAGGGGGTATAGGCAAAGTGGGCAAGCATTAAGGATGCAATACTTGAAGCAACATCCCATTGTGTTAGAGAGAAAAGCAAGAGCAAAAGAAGGAGGAAACCACTTTGGTTCTCAAAAACAGTAGCAGAAAAGATCAGAGCCAAAAGGTTGGCCTTCAGGAAATATAAGGGAATGCAGCATAACGAAGATAGGGAGGCATACCAAACTTCCCTAAGGGAAGCAGGGAAGGCAGTAAGGCCGGCAAAGGCCCAAACCGAGGAAACACTAGCACGAACAGTAAAAGAAGGGGACAAGACTTTCTATAGATACATTATTCAAAGGAGAGGGGGGTATTGCTAAGATCAAAGGGGATGAGGTTGAATGTGTGGAAGAGGACAAAGGAAAAACATCTATCCTAAATAAATACCTTTGCTCAGTATTTACTGAGGAGAAGGTAGGGCAGGACCACAGCTCAGCACAATGGACAGAGGGGGAAGGGAGGTGTGCACAATTCCGTTCACAAAAGAAAGGGCCTTACAAAAGCTTGCTAAGCTCAGGGTGGACAAGGCAATGGGACTTGATGGCATACATCCCAGGGTACTAAAAGAGCCAAGGGTGGAACTAGCAGAGCCATTAGCAGAACTGTTTAGTGAGTCTCTGAGCACAGGAGAGGTCCCAAAAGACTGGAGAAGGGCTCATGTGATCCCGCTTCACAAGAGTGGCAGCAGGGAGGAGGTAGGGAACTATAGACCAGTCAGTCTTACCTCAGTAGTGGGCAAGATTATGGAAGCACTCCTTAAGGAAAGGATAGTGCAACACCTGGATTCCATAGGAGCACAAGATCCAAGACAGCATGGGTTTACAACAGGAAGGTCCTGTCAAACTAATCTCATAGATTTCTTTGACTGGGTAACCAGAGTGGTGGGGAAAGGAGGTGCAGTTGATGTCACCTACCTTGGCTTCAGCAAAGCTTTCGATACTGTTCCACAAAGAAGACTGATTAATAAGCTGGGTAGGCACAGGGTGGGTCAGAGGTTGGTCAACTGGGTGGCAAACTGGTTGGCGGGCAGAAAACAGAGAGTGTAAGAGGGAGCTAATAATCCCTCTTTAAATTACACTGATTAGGCCCCATCTGGAGTACTGTGTGCAGTACTGGAGGCCACACCTGCAAAAGAACATTAACAAAATGGAGGCAGTCCAGAGAAGGGCAAACAAAATGGTGCAGGGACCACATCAGAAACATACGAGGACAGATTAATGGAGCTCAATATGCATAACCTAGAGCAAAGAAGGGAGAGAGGTGATATGATTGAAACATTTAAACATCTTATGGGCATTAACAAGGTGAAAGAGTCTTAACATGTTTCAATATAACATAAATAGCAGAACAAAAGGACAGAGCATGAGGTTAGAGGGAGGCCGATTAAAGGGTAATGTGAGGAAGTTCTTTATAACAGAAAGGGTGGTGGATGCATGAAATGGCATATATCAGGAAGTGGTGGATATGAATACGGTACAGGGCTTCAAACAGGCATGGGATAGGCATAAGGGAGCAATACAGATGAGTATGAATGGTTAAACCATTGACAGAGTAAAGGCCTATGGCACATTCACAAAGTAGAAAAAATGGGCAGACTGGGTGGGCCTTGCGTCCTTATCTGCCATCAACTTCCATGTTTCTATATGTTTCTATCCTTTTTTTGTACACCTACCTACCCTGCAAAAAGACAAAATGCAGTATGCCTGCTTTACATCTTCCTGGACAGATTTATGTTGCAATAACTTTATTAATGGGTTCAATGAGCTTTTTTCCTTTTAATTGTTTAACCAGGAGTAGCACACTAAGCTGAAAGCTTTTTTACAGGTGTGACCTGGGAGCACAGAGAAGTTAAGTGACTTGCTCAGGGTCACACAGTATGTAAGTGGAAGCTGTTGGATTCAAATCCAGGTCTGGTCTGTTGGATGCCACCAGATTTGCAGCTCAGAGCCTTAAACCACTGCACTATACTACCTCCCTTTTCAGCTGCTGACATTTATGCATTGATCCATGTTTTCGGAGAGTCCATGTTTGACATTAGATTTAAGCTCAATAGTGGTCTGAAAAAATTCTGGGCCGAAAAACAGACCTTGAAATCCACTCCCTCTGTGTGCCTTTTGAAGTCACCCCTGACAAATCCTGCCAATAAAACAATCACAGTCCTTTTTCAGAATGAGGGTGTAGGTGTGACAGACCTCATATATTGGCTAAAGCAGAGATGCATGGTAAAAGGGAACCCTGAAGTTATATTTGATGACAAACCGATATGGACTGGGAGTTTGCGGATCTGAGTTATGTTGAAGGAACATGATTCTGGCTTGCAACGTCTTCCTGTTTTTTTTTAGGTAGGGGCAGGGGAGTGCTTTTCCATGTAGGGCAACCTAATGTCTGCTATTAGTGTGGCTCAACGGGGTACACCAGTAGTTTGTGTGATAGGCTTAAGTGTACATTTTGTAATGAGTTAGGTCACACAATTGGGTGATGCAGGAACGAACAGTTATGCAACCTTTGTGGGGTCAAGAGTCACACGTATCATACTTGCCCTTGGGCAGCCCACAATCAGCCTGATCAGACAGACAGTGAGAAGCAAAGGCTTTTGGTAGCAGCAGCACAAAGGGGAACATGGGCACCCACCAGCCTGAACATGCCCCCCCCAAACCCCGTTCCTCCGGCAGCAGAAGAAGAGCAGACTATAGCTAAAGAGAATCCCCCCTCATCCTGCTCCTGTGTCCACAGAAAGAGAAGATTCTATCCAGGGAGATGAAGTGAAACAAAGTGCAGAAGATAGGGATTTCCTTCAAGCTTCAACATTCGTGGATGTTCAGGTCATGCCACCCACCACCCTCAACCCTAGAGAGGACAAGCTGTAGAGAGAATGGTAACAAGGTGCAGGCAGAGTTGGGTACAACCTGTTCCCAAGATTCTGAAGATTACTGAAATCTCACTCTACAATAGATTGGGGACCTTAGCAGATAATGCTGGCATGTTTGTGAATGAGTCTGAAGACTCTTCTCTGTGGTCCTCCCTTCTGGATCCTGGGTCAGAACTAGAAGATCTTTCCCATGAGTCTCAAACTCCACTGGAGGACAAAAGTAAACCTACGTCTAAAGAGGAAAAAACATACTAGGTCACCCAGAAGCCAAAAGAAGAAACCGCCATGATAGTCCCTGGTTAGGCTGCCCTTTACCTTTATGATATAGATCCCTTTTTATCGCCCTATACTATTAATGTAAATATTGTTAAGAGCATTAGGAAGTGAATGGCAGTTTTTTATCACTTAAAATTCTACAGAAAGGGGATTTATTTCTACAAGATACAAGGCTTCATAAAACTTTTGATATTACTCGGGCAGCAAAAGCATGGCACATTGGACCATCATATTGGTCCATCGGCCAAGACCCTTGTTCAGGAACAGTTATTTTGTCTCAAGGCACTGAATTTACTTTTATTAAACTGGTGGACCTAGCACCTGGTAGAGCTCTTCTACTTGATATTAAGGTACAAAACATATTATTCGACTCATCAATATCTATGCACCTGAGACTAAGATGGAACGGATTTAACTTTTTCAATTAATGCAACCTTATTTGTTTTCTACACAAAATATGATCTTGGGTGGAGATTTTCATTGCAGCCTGGCACTTTCTGATAGAGAGGATGGCCAAAATGTGAAAAAGTTATTGTGATATGACTTTTTTAGCTAAAATGATACATAACACAAATTTGAAGTACGCATACATTTCAGCCACAGGACACCCAGATCCTACATTTTCCAAAGGTCACCATGCCACAAGGATAGATTATTTTTTTATTACATCCACTCTCTTAATTTTACAGGTGCAACTTCTCATTGCTGAATTCTCTGACCATAGCATAATACATTTACAGCTAGGTAAAATATCTACACTGCCACATGGTTCAGGAACCTGGAAGCTGAACTCTTCATTATTACTTCAAACAGAAACTTTACAAAACATTCAGTATTTTCTTCAGACATAGAAATTGGTACACATAATGTATGAGAATCCAATTAGGTGGTGGGAGGACACTATTCTAGACATTACTACTCTCTTACAAATAAAAAAAAAACATAGGGATAACCAATACTATGAATATTTACAGAATAGAAAACAGTTTAAAAAAAAATTGCTCATTCTTGCCTCCACCACTGGCCAAAACTTCACTACTCTGATACAGAATATTAAACAGCAAATGTCACTGTATCATATCAAACAAAAACATGGTTTGCAGCAGCAACAGAGGTTTGGAACCCAGGGTAAAAAGGGAAAGATATGTCCATATGAAAGTTGTAAGGAAAGAACATGTCATAACCAAATGGATGGCCTTTACGACCAGAGACATAGACTACAAACAGACACTAAACAAATGCTAGAGATCATCACACAACATTCACAAGACTGATTTAAAAAAAACATTAATGGATGATACCCCTTTAATGGATTTTCTAGATAAAGTTCCCTTTCCCACAGGTCTACATTTGTTTATGACACAGTTATTCCAGGATATTCAATCCACAGATGTAGAAGCAGCAATAACCTCACTGGCACCAGATTAGGCTCCTGGGGGAGATGGCTTGGCAAACAAAGTATACAACATACTTAGTCATATACTTGTACCAGAATTAGCTCACATTTTTACAACCCAATTGAATAAACAGAGCCCCACCCTCTGGATGACTAATGATATTTTAATTTATTTTTACAAAAAAAAAGGAGACAGACACGACTTATACAATTGGAGGCCTATCAGCCTTCTCAATACAGATTTTTTTTCCTTTTTTTTTCCTTAGAGCTTTTAAAGCTCCCTGAGCATGGCAGGCAGCTCCTGTCCCTCTCTCATAGGGACTCAGTCTCCAGGTGCACCGTTTTCCTGAACCGACACCCCCCTAGATCCCCCATGGGTTCCCCCCCCATGGCAGTGCTGGGGTGAAGGGGTGCTGGCTTTATCCCCACCCCCAGAGTGAAATCCAGATGTTGGGGGGCCGGTCATGTGCTGGTGAAGCCATCATTGAGCCTGCTAACTCAGTTTTTCCATTTTTTCCCATCTTCCCTCCCCACTGGCATAAGGACACCAGTGCATGCCCTCCAATGTGTAGTGCCCTCCGGCCACCGTCAGAGGGCAGTCAGCAAGTGGAAAGACCAACCTTCCTCCCCCAAGAGAGGAGAGCAGTCCTCCAGATGCTTGATCCTCTCTCACCCCTGCCTACCCCTAGTGGCCCAGGCTCATTCCTGAACCCATATCGCCAGCATGGCATGAGGTGTAGCAATCATCGTCTCAACCTCCACCTCCACCCAGCTGGCATCAACACAGACTTTAAAATATTGGCAGAAATTCTAAGCAAAAGACTGTTGCTTATAGCTAAAGAACTTATATCCCCTGCCCAAACCTATGCCATTCCAAATAGGACCATAACTGACAACTTAATCTTACTAAGGGAAGTAGTGGAGCTAGGTAATAATAGTTCTTTATCAGGATTTATACTGTCCCTAGACCAACAGAAGGTGTTTGATTCAGTGTCACATTATGGTCAGTACTGCAAAAATATGGGCTACCACCAGAATTCCTTATATGATTGAAGGAGTTGTATAAGACGACAATGGTTACACCAATAGTGAATGGATGGAAAGGCCCAATGATTCTGGTTAATAGAGGGGTCAGGCAGGGATGTCCCCTGAGTCCTCTCCTGTATGCTTTTTGCATCGATCCATTGCTCAGAGTGTTGAATTCCTCAAAGATTTTGAGACCTCTGAAAGTGGCATCAGTTACAGTCCATTACTTTACCAATGACCACAGCCTACGCAGATGACTTCTGCATTCTAGTACAGGATGCCCTCTCAGCAAACAACATAATAAATATTTGCACAGAGTATGGAACGTGGTCAGAAATGGCCCTGAACATAGTCAAATGTTCGGGAAGGCGGCTGGGACAGGAGGAGCCTAGGCTGAATAACATAGCAGGAATACTGTTAACTGAGGAACAGACATGTATTTTAGGGATAACATATGGACCACAGGAAATGGATGTAATGAACTGGGAAAATAAACTGATACAAGGGAAAAATCTGGTTGCCCAATGGAACCGTTGGCAATTAAGCAAGAAAAAGCATATAGTCCTGATAAAATCATATATATTACCACTGTTTATTTAAATTAGATATGTCTTTCAACCTCCAAAATCATTAGAGATCACTTTACTGAGCATATTCTTTCAAGCTGTTTGAGGCAGCAGGTTGAATCCCATAAAAAGAAACATCACTTATCTCCAGGTGTCAGGGGGAGTTTGGGAATGGTAAATCTAGTGGCGTTTTTTGTAGTATGTTTATATATACAAATCTTAAACTGGTATTGTTTCACATGAGTCAAAACTGGATGGATGTATTTATGTGCATTTGTAGTATTTGGTTCTAGCAATGGGAAGCTGGGAGACTGGGAATTTTATACAGATCCATATGTATTTCCTCTTATATTAAGGAAACATTTTTTAAATGAAAAACTTGGAAAGTAACATGATTTTGACTAAATACAGAATATGCACTTACAAGTGGACAATAGACCAACATTTTACTGAACCTGAGATATTTAGCCACCACCCTCCTGGGTATTATTCATCTTTATTGAATTTGCTTCAGCAAACCAGGATACCTCCCAAAATGTGGGATTTACACTGGTTGAATACTCATGCTGAGATCAATGTTAAAGAAAGCCAAAAGCATAAGCAGTTACTTTAGAGGAAAGAGTGTGTATTAGGCCCCTTTGTACTCAGGAATTGGGAACAATAGAACTCCTTTTTTATGTGTTTATATATCTCCCACTTTTGGAGTTTTATCTCGCAGCAATGGCAGGAACCATGTTTTGCAACAGTTAAAGAGCAGCTGATGCCTTCGGGATAACTTAAACAAAACATAATACTTAGACACAGTTCAGTTTATATTTCACATTAATTCTGTATTTTTTCCTCCCCATTATTTATTACTGAGGCCATTTGCAGGAAAACAGCACCTTTGCTCCTGAAGAGTTAATCTAGTCCTGTTGCTTTCTCCCTATCTAAGGTCATAATGCACTGCTTGTACCATCACAGTTACTCCCATGGCAACAGACTGTGATGTCACAAGAGAGGATTATGACTTGAAGTAGGGAGTAAGCTATAGAGGCAGATGAGCTCTAACAGATAAAGATAATGTATTTGTGCAAATTTCCTCAGTAATAAACAATGGAGAGGAGAAATCTATAGAATATATTTAGAATGCAAGCTGAATTGTACTTAATTATTATGTTTTTCAGAGTTTTCTTTGAGGCGACAGCAGCTTTTTACATACATCATGTTAATGTATGGGTTCTTATCTAAGCAGTTGGAATAAGTGGAATAAAGGCACATTGCATGTAGTTTTTACAGTAATTAAATGGCACATATGGAATGCCAGGAGTTTATTTATGCTACAGAAGAAACAAATATCTTATATAGAAATAGAGGGTAAGATGAAGAATGATTTATTGAATAGTTATTTTGCAGAAGCTAAACATATGACTAGGATTAAATTACGAGCGGTCTGAAAAAATATACCCTGGCTAACAAACTCAGATGTACCAGTTACCTAGTCTGATAAGGTTTGGCTAAATTTTGAGGGTCTTTCTGCACAAAAGATTTTTTTTTTTACTAGGATCCGGCATTTAATAAGATCAGTTTGTTGTCTTTTTTTTTTCTTTTTTGCTGGATTTTCCTTTCAGATTGTCAAAAATTCTTAAGTTTTATCATTTAATGTTTAAGGTGTTCTGGCTCTTCCCCCTTTTGGATTTTTTTTCCTGCATTATGTTGTATCTTTTGTTTTCAGTTTTCTTTCTGTACTACACGAAGAACAATGTATTTGTTTTGAAAATATTTTCTTTTGATTATTGTGTGATGTCATGCTTGTTTGACTTTTTTTCCCTAATAAAATTTCCCGTACTTTTTTTGAAAAGTGCCATGGGATCTTCAACATCCACCTGAACAGGCAGATGGGACCTCATTTTAATGTCTCTTCTGAAAGACAGCACCTCAGGAGTGCAGCATCCCCATTATGCTGCTCTAGAGTGTCAGTATTGGGATTTTAACCCAGCTGCATTTTGTGGGGATGGAAAACACAGCCTTGTGATCTTGCAGTCTCAGGGGCGAGTGTGCAACCTGCTGAGCCACTGACACTGCAAACAGTGTAGGTAAGGAGGAATGGGCAGATTGGATGGGACAAGTGGTCCTTACCTGCCATCCAGTTCTATGTTTCTATGTAGTCCCAGTAAATCTGAGGTTTTAATTTACTGTACAGATTTTAAACCTACTTCTTCTCCAGAGTTTGCATTCTCTCAGCAGACCTCTTTCCTGCACCCAACCTCATTTTATCATGTTGTATCTTTCATTTTTAAATGTTTGAATTTTATTCTTTTGGTAACCAGGTAACTAGGCCTGTTTTTAGGGGTGACCTGGTAGCATGGGGATGGTTACGTGACTTACTCAGAGTCACACAATATGCAAGTGTGAGTATGCAGTCTCCATCTTTTCTCTCTCTTGAGGACAGGCACCGTGCCCATTGTGTCTACTTTGTGAACAAATTCTGGCTCAGTTCCCTCCCCACCTACCTCTCTGCCTCACTCTCCCATCACCCTCCCTCCTCCCATGCCCTCGAAAGCTCCAGTGGTCAGACTCTTGCAGTACCCCCCACCCACCGCTACAACCATCTGCCATGCTACTTTCAGACACCATTTCCCAAAACTATGGAATTCCCTGCCTCATGCCATATGGAATGCCACCTCTCCTAGGGCCCTCTTCTAACCCATCCATGGCCTTACTTCTCCCTCCTGCAACTGCTCCTAATCCTCACCCCCTCCTCCTGTACTCCCTGCCCTCCCCCTCTTGTACACCGTCCCCATCTCCCTCTTCATTTTTGAACTCAAACTCCTCTGAATATGTGATTTCAAGTTGTACTCTCACTTGGATCTAGGCACTCGAGCTCTGTATATGCTTAAATGTACTTGCCAAATTGTGTTTGTATTTGCAAATTGTATTTCTATTTGTACTTTTGAGTTATCTGTTACATCATGCCTTGAATTGTTGTACCTATCTCCCCCTCCCTGGACGCATTTGAAAATGAGCTGACTGCTCAGTATGCCTTTCCTGGTGAAACTTGTAAATAAATTAATAAATAAATTAATTAATAAGTGGAGGTTGTGGGAATCAAACCCAGGACTGCTGGATGAACCAAGCTCATTCACAGCTCATTACCCTAACTTCTAGGCTATACTGCCAACCCCCATCAGCATTCCCTCCCCTCTAAGCTATAGATCTTACCAGATGAAGATGATATGTTGCTCTCTGAGAGGAGATAGGATTGAGAAGGCCCTGAATCAGAGCTTTGTGGTGGGTGTTGTGGGTTTCTAGAGCCTAACCACCCCTATAAGTTCCTAGTCTTCAGGTAAAGGCTAGTACCCAGTCTTCAGGTCTTTTCAAAAATGTTAGGATCTGTTTATCAAATTATACTAATCTTGAGGGGCTGAAGGTACTGTGAGCCACCCTGGAAATAGCAGCCAGTGCCTCCATTTGCACTGGGGTGATTTACAGACCTTCAGTAAAAGAGGAGTATCTTGACAAGGAAATGGGGGAAGCCATTAGCAATCTGACAGACAAGAGGGAGATGCTGCTGATGGGGGACTTCAATCTGCCAGATATTGATTAGATCCTTCCAGTCACAACCTCTGCTAGAAGCAAGACCATCCTAGAATCCCTGCAGGGGGTGCTTGTGAGGTAACTAGTCATGGAACTCACTCATGGTGGTGGAATACTGGACCTGGTGCTTACAAACAGGGACAGCATTGCAGACCTCAGTGTGGGAAACCACCTGCAGAGTAGTAATCACGGGACAGTGTGGTTTAAAAATAGGATAGCAGCAGCAGTAAACCTCACAAGGATGAGGTTCCTAGACTTCAGGAGGGCATATTAAAAAAAAAATGATTGAATGCTCAGAGATGCTCCGATGGGGTGATTACCCTGATAGGGTGCAGGACAGGCCATATTACAGGATGGAATAATGATGGCAACAAGCCTCTGTACAAATGAGGTGAGCAAAAGTAGGGGGAAAGGAGACCAATATGGTTTTCAAGGGAGGTGGTGGCAAGGGTAAGGGCAAAAAAGGCAGTGTTCAGGAAATACAAGGAGCAGAGGAAAGAGGACAGAGAGATGTACCGGCAAAAACCAAAGGAAGCAGGGAAGGTGGTGAGGGGTGTTAAGGCACAAAACTAAGGAAATAATAGACAGGGGGCTATTGAAGGGGAAACAAGACCTTTTTTAAAATATATAAGTGAAAGAAAAGAAAGATAAGTGGAAGGAATTTTGAGGGTAAGGGGTGCAGGGTGAGACTGTGCAGAGGATAATCAGGAAAAAGCAGATATCCTGAAGAAAATCTTCTCTCATGACTTCAATGTAGAAGCGGAAGAGGATGGGCCACATATAGGTTACAGAACCACTATAGTGTGGAAAGTAAACACAAGTCCATCCGGAGAGGAAAGAGTCCTGAAGGGACTTGGGAATTTAAGAGTGGGCAAGGCTATGGGGCCAGATGGGGTACATCCAAGGGTACTGAACAAACTCAGGTAGGTACTGGCTGCACCTCTGACAGCCATATTAAGAAATTGACTAGATACATGGGTCATCCCAGGTTTCTGACACCTTGCCACGTAGGATACTAATTAAAAAATATTAACTTGGGGGTGGGAACCAAGGTGGTACACCGGTATGTAATTGACTGATGGATACGCGACTGAGGGTGGTGATTTAATGGCACTCACTTGAAGGAAGGAACAGTGACCAGAGGAGCTCCTCAGGGCTCAGTTCTGGGTCAAGTCCTCTCTAATGTCTCTATAAGTAATATTGCAGAAGAACTAGAAGTGAAGGTGTGCCTCTTTGCAGATGTCACAAAGATCTGCAACAGAGTGGGATTCCGGAGTGGGTGGAGAGAATGAATACAGATCTGAAAAAGCTTAAGGGATGGTCAGGGATATGGCAGCTGCATTTCATTGCAAAAAAGTGCAAAACCATGCTCCTTGGGTGTAGAAATCCAGAGGCAGAGTATAGACTGGGGGGAGGGATTGAGAGTCAATAAACAGGAAAGGGACCAAAGGGTGATCCTAAGAGATGAACTTAAGGTGACAAGGCAATTGCAGCAAGCTGTAGGGAAAGCCTGTGGGATGCTGGAGTGCATAGGGAGGAGGAAGGTGGTGATGCCACTGTATCAGTCATTGATGAGCCCACACCTGGAGTACTGTGTCAACTTCTGGAGACCAAACCTCAGAAAGAACATAGATAGGGTAGAGCCATGCAAATAAGGGCCATAAAAACAGTGAAGGGGCTGCACCAAATGCCTTATGCAGACAGACTGTGGGATCTAAACATGTACACCCTGGAAGAGAAAAGGTACAGAGGGGACATGATAGAGACCTTTAAATACCTCACAGGTATAGAGAAGTTACAGGTAGGGAGCATTTTTCAGAAAAGAAGGTGTACAAGAACAAGGGGACATGCAATGAAGCTCAAGGGGGAAGTTTAGGTGGGATGTCAGAAATTATTTCTTCCCTGAGAGGATTGTGGATGCCCGAAACAATCTTCCAATGGGGGTGAAAACAGTGGTGGACTTTAAGCATGAATGGGAAAGATATAAAGGAAAACTGGTATGGTAATTGCACTGCAGTTACATGTCTGTTGCATGCAACTACATATATTGCAATTGTAATACAGTTACAGCATAGTTACACTGTAACTACAGTGTAGTTAAGTGACACTTAGTGTGTAACCCTGTTATAAAAGCACAGGGTAGGGAGGTGGCTGGAGACCAGGTAAGATGTGAAGTGCCAGAATAAGCAGGAAAAGAGGGGCAGACTAGGTGGGCCAAGCGGCCCTCATCTGCAAACAAATTCTATGTTCATATGTTTCCATGGATATCCTGCCGGAAGAGCAAAACTTCGATGGTGAAATCCCCCACAGTGTGTGTGACCTACCAATGAAATTTTACCCTTTCATTGAGTTTCACTCCCTCCCTGAGTTAACTGCAACTCAGAGTTAACAATCTATACAAGGGGGGCATTGGGGCGTAGCCTCCTACATCGGAGGTTCTGGAGGTACAGCTCCCTGAGAGAAAAACACACTGATGTCTGTCAGGTGAAATTTTGTCTGTCGACATCGGGGATTTTGTTTCCATGTTCCTTTGAGGAAAACTGAGGAAAGATCGTTAACATCTGACTTTATTTAGAAGAAGCGATATTGGCTCACATCAAGTGACTGAATATGTGTTCTTACTTTGTTTGTCATGTAGTTTGTCAATATTTGGTTTTTAACCAAGCTAACGCTACCTTAACCTAGCTGATACAGAGGAGGTTGTGGAAATACAAGAGAGACTGAGAGAGATTGTGATGATCAGTGCACTCTGCAGTCACCAGTGAGCCTTCATCTCTCTCTCTCTCAGGCTTTTGCCATTGAGACTGTCTGGCCTAGTGTCACCACTATCAAGGTCCCCTCTTTAGCAAGTGCTTAGACTCTGTTGCTCTGATGTCCATTTTCTGCTGCCTTCTACAATTTAGTTTCACTATAGTGAGGGTCTCTGCTCTGGGTAGGACACACTTTACTCTTTTGGAGATCTTTTACTACATACTCCTTATATCCAGTTACTCTTCCCTCAGAGATACAGTCAGAAACAACCAGTTACTCCAGTATCTAGAAAAAACAATATTTAATAAACACTGGTTGTATAAATACAACAGTAATAGTCAGGTATAATACTACTTACACATCGTAAAATAACAGTAAACATGTAGGATAATAAAAGAAAGCATGCACGCTTGTGCCGGTAAATGTTTCTATCCTTATTACAAGTTACAGAGTCTTTTTGCCTCACTATCCACTAGCCTTGTTACCTCAACCTCTTTCTGAAGACACACATTCTAGCTCCCTCCTTGGACAACAGAAGCCCCAGTGAAAAAGAATAATAAATTGGGTTGCAGTATTTATGTTCTCTCCATTTCTCTCTCTGGTGCCTTGGTCAAGCAAGGCTATGAGACAATGTTATTGCAGAAGGTTTCAACAAATTCTTTACTGACTTAGACCACTTTAAAGTTTCCCAACCCAACTCCTCATCTTCTGCCTCTCCCCCCACCAAGCAAGCTTTATTTCACCTCAAACTCATAACCAGGAAGGAAGTACTAACACACCTGCTCAAGATAAAACCTGACAAGTCTGTGGGGCATGAGCTTGAACCCAAGCTTCTCCAGATTGTAGCCCCAATACTTGCTACTCCTCTGACCAAATTCTTTAGTATGCCCCTGCTCTGTGGTGAAGTCCACCAGTCATGGAAAACTGCCCAGGTTGTCCCTACTCACAAAGGAGGAGCCAAGGATGTGATAGAAAACTACTGTCCAATCTTAATACTCAGTGCCTTGGCTAAAGTACAAGAACATCTTATCTACAATCAACTGGCTGCTCACCATGAGGCTAACAGCCTGATGGCTACACTCAAGCATGGATTCCAAAAACACCATGGGACTGACACAGCCCTGGTGTGCCTCAACCCAGACATCTACAAAGCCAATGAAGAGGGAAAACTACAGGAGCCATCTTCATTGATCTCACCAAGGTTTTTGACCTGAGGAAACATGAGATACTACTGTGCAAACTAAAGAGTCTTGGACTGGACCGCCATGCCATCAACTGGTTCAGAAGCTACCTAGTAGGCCACAAGTAAACCGTTAAATGGATCATCAGCCTATCCTCACGTTGCACAATCACAGATAGAGTCGTGCAGGGGTCAATTCTCAGACTACTACATTTCTCCCTATTTATAAATAATCTGCTATTTAACTCTGGAGAAACAAAATCAATCCTTTATGCAAATGATGCAGTCCTGTACAGGGATGGCAAGGTCATTACCGACATTGAATAAGGCTGACCAAGGAATTTGCCACACTAGGTAGGTGGCTCTCATCTAATCACCTAGTGTTTAACATCAAGAAAACTAAGGTCATGTGTTTCGGCCCAGAAGGGTAGGTGCTGACAGAACTAAGCTCCTAAGGATTGTTGATACCAGAGGGACCAGTCTATGTTGGAAGTTGTGGACAAAATAAAACACCTCAGAATGTGGATAGATCAAGAGCTCACATTAAAATTGCATATTGACCATACTACCAAAACATACACCAGAAGATAGGTCTGTTATACAGACTAAGGGCATATTTCACTAATGCTACCTGCTTAACGGTGACTAATTCCATCCTGCTCCCCATGCTCCTCTATGGAGCTCCAGTACTGACATCCCTAAGGTAAACTGAGCTCAGCAGTCTTCACGCACTCTACCACAAGGTTAGCAGATTCGCTGCACAAGCAGACAGCAAGGATTACCACTGCAAAGCACTTGTATTGCTAAACTGGGCACACCTGAACAATAGACGTAAGCACCCCTCACTCTGCCTCATGTTCAAAATTCTGAGCAACTGCCTACCTCACCTCAAGAATCTTGTGGTGCAGTGGCAGCATGAAGAACTTTCCGTTCAATGTCTCAACCCCCCTCTAGAGGTACCCATGGTATTCATGGCTGTTAGACAAAGGTCATTTGCATATAGAATCATGCAGTCCTGGAACAAGCTCTCCACTACCATGCAAAGCTGCCCCTCACTCCCCACATTCAAGCATGCACTAAAAGCACACCTCTCCATCAAAAGCAACTGCACCTGTACTCACTAAATGTGCATCTTTTCCCAAAATATCGGTTAGTGTATTATCCCCCAAACTAGCATCCTGTCACATACAACCTACCCTTAAGGGTGATTCCTACTACTATGGTACTGTTGCAATGAATATCTAATAATACCTCAAAACATATATTGTACTTCTAACAAAGGCAACTAATGTGATTCTTGCTTAGTATTGATTTCCCTATTGTAAAACGGTAACTAATGACATGTCCCACATGGTGTAACTATTTTTACTGTCTCTATAAAAAAGTTTGCCTATGTATAGACCTAATATTTTCTTTATGACTGTGGACTATAATTTTGGTACAGTGTACAACCAATGTCTTGTACTTTCTTGTATGTAACTAATTCTGGGTCTCTCTCGAGGTTAGTGTCTCCAAATGTTTAGGGATTTCTAATACCGTGGCAAGAATGGACCCCATTCTTTAGCCAGGGCATATTCAAAACTCAAGAAATTAGTACTATATTAATCTTTGATGTTTGCTGAGAGCGCTCTTCTCAGCACACGCAACGTCCCCAAAATGGCTTCCTTTTGAAGTTCATAAGGTGTCACAAGTATTGGTAGCATATTTAAATGTGCCTGAAAGTTCTTTTTGATTGGTCCCATTGCTCCAAGCACTACTAGAACAATTTGTGTGTCCTTATTCCACATCAGTTTGGTTTCTGACTGCATATCTTGGTATTTCATGATTTTGTGTCTCTCTGTACACAGCACACTGTAGTCATTAGGGGTGGCTATTTCAATCAGTAATGCTACCTTTGTTCTCTTTTCTTGTATTACAATATCGGGTTTTCTTGCTTCCACTTTCTTGGCTGTAGGTATTGGGTGATCCCATATGATCATTACTTCTTCATTCTCTGTGATTCTTTGTGGTTCATGTTTCCAGTGTCTCTCTGCTACCTGTATGTTATAGTGTTTGCACAGTTTCCAGTGGATCAATCTTGCTACATTGTTGTGTCTTTCAGTATACAGGCCTTCTGCCATGAGTACTTCACATCCAGCCACAAGATTTGCAACTGTTTCTAATTCTGTACTACAGAACCTGCACTTGTCTGTTTCTCCTGTTTTTTCTATGGATTTTGTGAACCATCTTGTCGTAGCCCACTATCTTGGGCTGCCATTATTACTCTCATCTCATGGCCTAAATTAGCCTCTTCTTAACCACTCATGGGTCAGGGCTTGATCGACCTGTGGTTGCTCCAGTAGCTCCCTGTATTTTCCACTATAATTATGGGCTTTCCAATTGTTTTTTCTTTTCTGTTGGTCTTTATCCTTATACTCCTTTTTCTGATTCTTTGCATTTTCTGTTGATGACAATTCCTTATCTACTTGTGGACTGACATCAATCTCTGCTACCCTTCTGAAGGTTTCTCCTAATTTGATGAGTGAAGTCATTTTAGGCTTATTTTCTTCATGATGCAAGACCTTGACTATATTTGGGTCCAAGGATGTCAGTAAGTATGCATGTAGCCCCACTATTGTGGATCTATATGTGTAATCAATCTCAATGAGGCCCATGCCTCCCTCTGCCCTTGGGATGTATAATCTTGGCATGCACTGATTTTTGAATATTAATTGGTGAGCATGAAACCTTTTTCTTGTTTTTATATCTAGCTGATTCAACACTTTCTGTGGCCAGTCTATCACACCAAAGCTGTATGATATCACTGGAAGGGCGAGTTGGTTTATAGCTTGCACTTTATTTCGTGTTGTCAAAGCAGTTTTCAGAATTAGCTTTAACCTTCTAAAATATTCCTTGCTTACTTTTACTCTCATTTGTTCATGTTGTGCCGTTGCTCCTTCATCTATTCCCAGGTATTTATACACTCCCTCTTGCTCAAGTTCTTTTATGTCACAAACCTCCACCAGATTCATGTTTTCTTTACGAGTTAACTTTCATGCTACAAATGTTGCTTTGGCACATTTGTCTAGGCCAAACATCATCCGTATGTCATCAGAAAAGGTCTTAACAATTTGTTGTTGTTCTTTCAAATGTTTGTCAGATGAACTATAAAGTTTTAGGTCATCTACAAATAGAAGGTGAGATGTTAGCTGTTGATTGTTTTTGTTTCTGGGGTTCAAGCTGTATCCATAGCCTAGGTTGTTGATTAGGCTACTCAAGGGATTCAGGGCAAGGCAAAACAGAAGTGGTGACAAGGAGTCACCTTGAAATATCCCTCATTGGATACTTATATTTGGGATGGTGATTTGACCTTTCTCATGATTTAATTGCAGGGTGGTTTGCCACTTTGTCGTTGTTGTGATGAAGTTTATCAGTGTGGGATGTATCCTGTAGATCCGCAAACACTCAGTAATCCAGGAGTGTGGGATACTGTCAAATGCTTTTTTGTAGTCGATCCATGCTACATTAAGATTTTGGCATTTTTTGCAGCTCTCCATAATGGCTTTGTTCAACAGGAGATGATCCTTTGTGCCATATGATTTTCTTTTATTACCTTTTTGTTTTATTGCCATGAGTTTATTGCAGTCTAAATGATTATAGACTCTATCTGCATCGATTCCAGTATATAGTTTATATGTTGTTGGCAAACAGGTTATTGACCCTTTGTCTCAGCAGACCTACCCAGTCAACAACATTCAAATAAATAAATAAATGTCACTTCCTTGTACACAGGTTCATCTGATTGACTAAAACCATTTCAAGCCTGGAATTTTGGGTGATGCCTAACTTGGGACATTATTTGTTCTCTGTGACTCAGAACCCAACTTCCTCATGCAGATTATTTAGCATCTGAATGTATGTGTTCAGATGCCACTGAAGGCAGCCATTCTCTGAGTTCTTTGTGTACTAACAACCTATCCCCATTTCAGGAAGCAAATACAATGTGAGTCCACACCACCTATGAAACCCTACTGGGCTGTTGCAAATCTCCTGAATAGTCCAGTTTTCTCACCTACAGTATGATCAATGCCCTCTGGTCTCCCCTCTGCTACAGAAGGTACAAGCGTTTGACAAAATATTTCAGACTACTAGCAAAAACTTTATGGTCATCACAGGAATAAAGATCTGTTCTGTGTTTTGGTGACTGTTGTTTACTTTGGTAAAACCTATTAATACCTCCTCAACTCTTATGCAGGGGGTTTTGTTGCTTTAAGTACTAAATCTGGAGTTTATTTACATGTTTTCATACTCATGGCTCTATTTCTTGTCATATTTACTCTCCATGAGTATACTGCAGAATTGCTCATTTTTAGCACTCCAGATGGTCCTTGGAGTGCACACAGTAATGTTTTCTCAAGTCACCGGCTCATCAGCCACACCATCCTCAGCCTACTGTACCCAGTCTGTGTGTGGCATTAATCTGCTCCTAAAATATGTTCATATCTCCAGTCTGATAGTGCACTGCAGTTGTCCCTTACTGAAATGTACTTGCATTGGTTATTATTCCACAGTATCATTATTTCTGTTCCTAGTCTATTGTTCACACATAGTGGGCCTTATGCATGATGGCAATTCGGTATGTGCAAAGGTGCGGAGGAAGCCTGCGTAGGTGCCTACATGAGAAACCTGCACATGGCACACCAGTGAGGCATGGATGAAGCCCGCATAGGAGCCCACAGAGGCAATCCACACACAGTACCATGACCGCAATGCATGGTAGGTAAGCAGGGGCATGACCACATAGTGCCACATACAACACCAAGCCACATGCATGACACCAGGTTTGATAGTCAAACACATAGTAGTAGGTGCATACATGTACAGCAGGTGGAGGGCTGACATAGATGTTCACACAGCATGGCTGGCAGACAAGCACACTGGGCTGCATGGCCATACCCTGGACCCCATGGCAGTAACAACCCACACCTGTCTGACCCAGACACCAGGAAAAGAACCAGTGCACTTGTGCCGAAGCGCACAAGGGGGACACAATAGAGAACAAGTGATGAGGGGCCTGCATGCTGAGGTACAATTGTAGATGCAGCTGGACAGGATGCCCTGAATTGCTGCAACACTGATCCCATGCCATGCATACCAGCCCCATTCCCCCATTAACAGTGTCAGTGGCTCAGTAGGTAGCACACTCACTTCTGAGGCTGGGAGATCAGAGGGCTGTGGGTTCAGTTCCTACATCTGGCACTTGGGTTAATATCCCAGTACTGACACTGTAGTGCAGCATGAGAGGGGTGCTGCACTTCTGAGGTGCCATCTTTTGGATGAGACATTAAATCTAGGTCCCATCTGCCTGGATTGGTGGTAGTTCAGGTGGATGTTAAAGATCCTATGGCACTTATCGAAAAGAGTAGGGGAATTTCCCGTGTCCTGGCCAAATTTCCCTCATTCACTAAAAAATACCACCAACAGCATAATCTGGTTCAAGGTCAGTTGGCATTCATCTGTATCCCCCTCCCCTGGGTCATGCCTGAAAATAGGCAGGATTTGTCTAGTGCACTTACCCGGTCAACAAAAACTAAATAAATAAGTAAAATTCCCAGCCAGGCAAACACACCATGCGTGATGTGCTAAGCACTTGTGCAGGGCTGGCTGGTCACTGGCAAATGACATTGCAGGCTGGTGCACATGTATGAGAGGGAACCCCCCCAGGAGCAAGGACAATGCCACCGTGGCACCATATGTGCCTAGGTACTACCATACCCCCACTAGGCTGTACGAAACACAACCTGCAAAGGGATGCTGACATCATGGGCACTGATGGACCAACAGACTTGGAATGACCCCAGGTGTACCACCATGCAGTGCAATAGCATGGCCATAGCACATCCATGAGGGATGGCACCAGTGGCAAAAAGAAGGTACAATGCACAGTGGTCCCGATGTGCAACACTGGGATGGTGCACAGTGACCCAGGGGCATGCACACCCCCAACAGTACAGTGCCCCCCCCAGCAATGCTTAACACCCACCAATGGGTGACCCTGTAAGGGAGAACCTACTGTGCCACACATGGCTCACATGTGGGACACCAGCAGCAGCCCCTTTGCTGCACATCCCCATGATGCCCCCTGTAATCTCCCCCAAATGCCCCACCTGGGATAGCCCACCTGCAGTCCCCCCAAGGAACCACCCAAACCCACCACCCACAGATCAGGAGACAGTAACCACACAGGTGCATGGTCATAAAAACTTCAAGGTAAAACAGTAAAACTGTACAGTATCCGGCTACACAGTAGCAACAAAACAGAAAACACTGTAAACATCACCACAACAGAGTGGAAAAAAAAACCAAAGCATGACCCCAACTTCCAATCCACAAAGGTGATCCGCATGCAGGGGCAACATGATCACCAGTGACATTCGCTCAAGGGCCCAACCGGTGGTGCACGTCCCCTCAGGCTTCACCCTCTTGGCTGTCCTCACTGTCACTTTATGTGGATGTGTCTGCACACCCATGTGGCAGCAGCATGAGGAGGTGGATGAGTCCTCTGAAATGCTGTAAGGGAAAAGAATTATATTGACAATCTGCATGACAGTGGTACAGAACACTGACTGACATGGCAAGGGTGCACAACGGGAATATCACACAGTATGCAGAACCCACCTTCAGTGGCACCACCACAACACCTAGGCATCAGATCTGTAGATGAGCCTATCACCCTCCACCCTCAGGGACAGGTACCCAGGGTTCTTAAGCTGCCAGCACCTCCTTCATAGTGGTGGTCTCCATATGATGCAGAGTGCCCCACCCTGATCATCTCCAACTTGCACAGCAGGCCCAGGTGATTCTGTGAGGGACAACAAAGGAAAAGTATGGTTAGCACCATGGACAGTAGCCACACCACACATAGCCCCACATCACACCCTGTAGGTGAGGTACTTACCCATAGATGTCACTGCAGCCTCCACAGGGTACCACCAATGTGGGGGTCAGTGTATGTGTCTTTGGACTCCCTCAAAATTGGTGGGGGTATTGACCACATGCCTAACCTGTTGCACAGCCATCACAGTGTGACCCTGAGCAGCAACCATCTCTACAACAGCATAGTGCAGTGTGTGTGCACATTACACCTGCACAGGTAATGTTGGTGTGCATGTGTAATGCATGTGTAATGCACACCATTCCTCCAAACTTGCCAAGTCCCTTTTCATTCTTTCCTGCTATGCCCACTTAATGGTACACACAGGTGAGCCAGAGCAGATAAAGGGGATGCAACATTCTGTTTACAGGGAGACAGGGACCTATAACTGTGGGGGAGGATGTGTCCTGGACTTATGGTGAATGTGCACCTGCTCAACTCGGAGAAGAAGTAGGATCATGGCCTAGGGTATTCAGACCATGGCTGGATGCTGCCATGCTGAGGGACACCCACAGCATTGAGAGATTCAGGTTTCCCTGATCCATGATCACACAGCTGTGATACATGGTATGAGACAACATTGCCAGATGGACACGGTGGTCCAAGGCCAAGACAGTGGTGACCAAGGTGTTATGTGCCATCTCATGCTATGCTATAGCGTGATTTCAGCGGGTGACTGGCAATTCTGTGGGCATATGCTAGTCCTCCATGTCTTGGGCAGTGGCGTAGTTGATGGAAGCCCTCATGGCACATGTGCAGGACCACATCAAAAGTTCTCGACAGTGGGCATTGATGTCCATGCCATGAAGCAGGCATTCTATGCCAAGCATGGTATGCCAAACATATACAGTACAATAGACATAGAAACATAGAATTTGATGGCAGATAAGGACTGCTTGGCCCACCTAGTCTGCCTATTTCCCTACCTGATGGATAAGCTGCAGATTCTAGTTAATCAACAGCTTACTTCCTCCTACCCCCCACTAGAATTGCCTTATGCGGCTCCATGCATTTTTGATTTCTCCCACTGTTCCTGACTCCACAACCTCCTCAGGAAGGCTGTTCCATGCATCCACAACACTCTTTGTGAAAAAATACTTTCTAACATTACCTCTGAGCCATCCACCCTCTATCTTCAAATTGTGCCCCCTTGTTCTTGCACATCTCTTCTTCTGAAAGATACTACCCTCTTGTACTTTGTTAATTCCCTTGAGATACTTGAAAGTTTCCATCATGTTACCCCTCTCCCTCCTTTCCTCAATGGTATACATATTAATCTGCTTTAGTCTCTCCTTGAATGTCTTCTGGTGCAGACCCTGCACCATTTTGGTTGCCCTCCTCTGAACAGCCACCACTCTGTCTATGTCTTTGAGGAGAATGAGTCTCCAGAATTGCATGCAGTACTCCAGATGGGGTATCACTAACAGTCTGTACAGAGGCATAACAACTTCTTGTTTTCTACTGTTAATGCCTCTCCCTATGCATCCCAGTATCCCCCCAGCCCTCCTTACTGCCTTCTCACATGGCTTGCCCACCTTTAGGTCATCTGATATAATTAATCCTAGGTCTCTTTCGATTTTTGTTGTTGTTATTAACTCACCCCCATTGCATACTCTTCCCCTGGGTTTTTGTTTCCCAGATGCATTACCTTGCACTTCTTGCATTGAATCTAAGCTGCCACATATTGACCATTCCTCCAAACTTGCCAAGTCCCTTTTCATTCTTTCCACCCCAACTTGTGTATCAACCCTTTTGCAGATCTTTGTGTCATCTGCAAAGAGACATACCTTTCCTTCCAGGTGCTCTCCAATGTCACTTATAAAGACATTAAAGAGGACCAGGCCCAATACCGAACCCTGTGGTACACCGCTAGTTGCCCTCCTTTCTTCACTGTGGACTCCATTTATTATTACCCTTTGTGTCCTATTGTCCAACCAGTTTTTTATCTGGGCTACCACCTTGGGACCCACTCCAAGGCTGGCTAACTTGTATATTAATCTTTTGTGTGAGACTGTGTCAAATGCCTTGCTAAAATCTAAGTAGGCCATATCCACAACCCCTCACTGGTCTACTACTTTGGTCACCCAGTCAAAGAAATCTATTAGGTTGGTCTGACATAACCTTCCTGCTGTGAAACCATGCTGCCTTGGGTCCTGTGCCCCACTGGCCTCTAGGTACTCAACAATTCTTTTCTTCAGAAGTGATTCCATCATTTTCCCTACCACTGAAGTCAAACTAACTGGTCTGTAGTTTCCTGCCTCTGCCCTGCTCCCACTTTTGTGAAGTGGAATCACATTTGCCCTCCTCCAGTCCTCAGGTACCACCCCATCCTCCCATGATTTGTTAAAGATAGTAGTCAGTGATGTTACTAGTTCTACCCTTAGTTCTTTTAGAATTCTTGGGTGAATCCCTTCAGACCCCATTACTTTGTCCACCCTCAGTTTCAATAGTTCTTTCAAAACCCTTTCTTCTGTGAATGGACTGGTATCGACCCCCCTATTCAGAGTTTCTCCCTTGTTTGGTTTAGGAACCTCCCCCTCCTCTTCCGTTGTGGATACTGAGCAGAAATATTTGTTCAGTATCCCTGCTTTTTCACTGTCACCCTCTGCCCACATTCCCTCCCCTTTATTAAGTCTCTGTATCCCTGTCTTGGTCTTTCTTCACTCCCTAATGTACCTATAAAAGGTTTTATCCCCCTTCTTAACAGAGTTTGCTATGTTCTCCTTAGTTTGTGCCTTTGCTATTCTGACTACATTCCCAGCCTCCTTCTGCTTTAACTGATAACGTTCTCTTTCCTGCTCCTTCTGTGTTTCCTTATATTTCCTGAATGCTATCCTTTTCTACTTAACCATCCCTGCCACCTCTTTTGAGAACCATATTGTTTTTTTTTCCTTCGTTTTGTTTTGTTGATTTGCTTCACACTAAAGCCTCTTGCCTCTGCAATGGCTATTTTGATTATTCCCCATTGTTCCTCCACCCCTCCTTCTTGCCCGTTTGCTAGTGCTTTTCTGAGGCACTCTCTCATTTTCCCAAAGTCAGCCTTCCTAATGTCCAATACTCTTGTTTTTGTATGGCTTGACTCCATGGCTATGTTTATTGTGAACTACACTGTTTGGTGGTCACTAGTTCCCAGATGGCTACCCACTTCTAAATCTGAGATCCTTTCTCCTTCCCCATTTGAGAGTACCAGGTTTAAGATTGCTGCCTCCTGAGACTAGACTGCAACTATATTGGCATACTGTCACCATCTATGCATAATGAGGCATACAGGAACAGAAAGGGGATCCACAGTGTCAACTGCTAGATGGTGTGTGATGCAGGTGGAATGTTCATGAATGTTTTTGTTAAATACCCCAGCTCATGCCACAATGCATACATTCTAAATGCATCACACCTTGGAGCCCTGCTATGCACTAATCAGCTGGAAGGATGGCTGTTGGGTGAGTATGGGGGTGGCACAGTGTGTGGCACTACAAAGCATAGTGCTGCATGCATGCCAGTGACATTATATCCTGTCCCCTGCACAGGTGACACTGGATGCCCACTGTGCCTGTACCCGATGACACCGATCCTGGCACTGAACAGTGCAGTGGAGAAGGTCTACAACCATTCCCACAGAAAAACACAGAACATCATGGAGAGGACCATTGGCCTACTGAAGATGCATTTCTATTGTCTGGATCATTCCAGGAGGACAATTATGTTGTCCCCAGGAAGGGCATGCAAGGTGTTCACTGTATGTGCCATGCTCCATAATATGGTCCAGCGACACAATGTGCCCATGCTGGAGGACCACCAGCAGGATGCATCTCTGCAAGTGGTGGGGGGGGAGCCATGCCAGGGGCAGGAGACAGTGGCTTGCCATGCGGCATGCAACCCCCTTGTACAGGGAACATTCCAGCAGTAGTGGAGTATAAGGGGCATGGCCGCCGGACAGACGGACGTATGCCATCAATGCATGGGCATCTGTGTATGCGACTGTTGTGGACATCAATGTATCATGGCATGTGTGCCCTGTCTGGCGTGGGTGGTGGGTGCACAATGATGATGCCACACATTAAGTGCACCTGTCTGGGGGGGCATCATGGGGGCATGCATTTCCAGCATCAGTAGGCATGTGGCTCATGGCATCATCTGCATTGTGGTGGGGTGGGTGTGGCAGGTCAGGTGACATGCAGTGGTAGTCATGATACAGGTGATGTGCAGGGGGAAGCCAGTTTACCGCACAGTGGTGTGTGGTGGCTGCATATGTGTGGTGGTGTATGCCATACGGGACATGTGGCAGGGGCTGAACGGTGGTGTCACTGAGTGTGTGGGTCATGTACAGGGGCCAGGGTGTGTTCATAATGTGTTTGTTAGTTAGTTAGTTAAAATTTTATTTTTTAACAGGATAAAACTTTAGGTCCAAAATTCATACAGACAGTTATCAATTAAAGGTAACAATTAAGCAATAATGCACGACAGGGTGTGGTATATCATGAGATATCGTCACGCCCTGGGTGGTTGGGCAGGAGACCACAGGCCGAGTGCATCCAACCGCCCGGGAAGTGATGATATCTCATGATATACCACACCCTGGAGTGCATTATTGCTATTATGAACTAGGCTGTGAAGAGAAAGTGGTTAGTAAATTGAAAGAAGAGTCATTTTTTTTTAACATTTATTTCTTGTGTGAATACATTTGTTTTAAAGAAGAGAAAAAATAGTCCCTTTTTTGAGATAGTATAAAAATGTACAACGTTAATGTTTTTTTTTAAGGTAGCTTATAAAGTAAGCAAACAGTGAAGCAGGAACATGTTTCACATACTGTGTATGGTAACATTAAACATTTTAGCTAAAAATTAACAGTGGTAACAGTCATACTAAAGCAATTGCTTATGAACAGTAACAGTTATATATGTTTTTTATTTTTCATTTTCTTTGTCTTTATAATTATTAACATTAAATTGGATATTGCCAGACATTGTGCCTACTTGTATGTAAGGGAAGAAGTGTTTGGTTGACGACGGTATGCAGAGGTCTTCAGTGAAGGTTTCCAGTCAGGTTTGTTTTGCTGCATGTACGGTAGGTGGATTGGATGAGCTCGTTGAGGGGATATCCTGCTCTTGTTGCTGTGGGTGGAGCTGTAGGAAAGAGAAGAGACGTTAGTGTTATGCGTAGCTCAGTTGTGCTTTTTTTTTTGTGAAGACAGGACACGTTGAGCGTTGGTGTAGAGCATTATAGTGTATGGCCTACTGTTGTCTGAATTTGTACTGCTTCAGAAAGGTGAGCGGTATGCAGCTTTTGGGAGGTGCATCGTCAAGTGAATGTTTGTGGGCCACAAGTTTGAAACTGCTGAAGTACGGGCTGATTTTGTGATTTGCTGTGTGTGTGACTTTTTTGGCAGATGTACAGATTTTTTTCGACTTACCAGAAGTGATGGTGAGTTGATGTGGGATGGAGTCATGTTTTTTTCATCTTCTGTGGATGTTGAGATCTGTGGAGAAGAAAAAAAGGTTGTCAGATGTTATGTGAATGAATGGGGGGTTGATGTACTTACCAAGTTGTGTATATTTGTATTTGGGCTTGGCTGCTGGGTTGATTTATATTTTTTGGTAGGGACTGGTGTTTCTTCCGGTGGGATTGTGGGTGGTGAATTCTCTTTTGGGATGCTGGCTAATTTGGTAACACATTGAAGAGATGTCTCAGGTAGTTCTGTGTTGGTGTTAACTGTCGTTAGGATTTTGCTCCACTGCTGTCTGTCCATTGAAGAGGGCTGCCAATAGCTTCTAATTAATGTTTCCGATTTGTGGCCAGTAACAGACATTATTTCTTTTGTTTCTAGTCTGGCTTTAGAGAGAAGTTGCACTGCGGTGCTTCGTAGGCTGTGGTTTGTGTATATTTTCTCGAGGTTTACTTCTTTACAGATTCTGGGGAGCATAGAAGCCAGGTAATTTACACCTAAGGGTTCTTTACTGTACCATATAGGTCGTTTGTCTAGGAAGGTTTGTGGTAGTCGTTTGGGATGGCGGTATAGCGCAGGGGCATCCGGTGGAAGTTTTCGCAGGTACAGCTTGAGGCTTCTGACAGGGCACAGTGGGTCAGTGGGATTTTCAAACATGAAGCCGCGTGTACTTTCTTTATTCCTTTCCAATGGATCGTTGTGATTTTTAGTGTACTCATTACACGCTAGAGATACATATCACAAGCCTTGTTTGTTGCTGTGGATAACAAAGTTACTTGGTTTTAACTGTCGGACTCCCTCTTTTCCTCATCGAGTGAAATGAAGCTGTAAATCTAGCCAAACCTTGCGTAGTAAACCTGGTTCTGTGTTTGGGTTAAGGGCTGCTGAATTTTTTATTTGAAGTAGATGCTTTTCAGATAACGCTGGGTGGTATTTTGTTATATCCTTTCCTTCACGCTTAATGTTTTTGATAACTCCAATGAATACATTGTTTGACGTTGTGAAGGAAGGGTCAGTCATTAAGCTGAAATTTCTGTTAAGAGGCGGTTCATTTAAAAAATGGTTAAGACCACCTCGTATTCCTGTGTAACTAGTTATGCCATATTCTTGCCCATTTGCTGTTCTAACGCTGCCATAAAATTCACGAAGCAATGTATTTAAATTTTCAGGTGTTATTGTTGCAAAGTCAATGTCTACTTCTTTTTCTGCCAGCCAATCTTTTAAGACATTCACTGCCCAATTGGTTTGATATTTTGTATTCTGCTCATTTTTATTCATTTCTATTGAGTTTAACTATTCAGCTGTTACCTGTATATGGCGTTTAATATCCTTTTTTTACAGTTGGTTTACTCATTTTATTTTTGAAATTTTTTCAAGGTGTTTTCAATGCCCAAGTTGAAGTTTACCTGGTAAGATGCTGCTTCTGTTTCCATTTGAGGTAAGGGTTGAGTTCTGTCAGGGGTGTAGTGATATGGCAATTAGAAGGTTCGGTCTGTTGCTGGGTCTTTTTTTTCAGTGTGATGATGTAGCTAGATATCATCACATCTTTAGTGAGGAACTGACCAATCAGAGTTTAGGATTTTTTTCCCTAGTTCATAATTAAGCATTAAGGCACAACAGGGTGTAGTATATCATGGGATATCATCATGCCTCAGCTGGTTGGGCATGAGGCCACAGGCCGAGTGCGTCCAACTGTCTGAGAAGTGATGATATCCATGATAACACCTGGGTGATTATTATTATGACCTGATTCCATATATATATATATATATATATATATATATATATATATATATTTTACAAAAAGCTTCTAAAATGTGATAATAATGCATTTTGTAATGTGTAGGGATACATTGATATAATAGAGTCCATTTAGTTTTTGTTGTGGGCAGTAGGTGGCCTTATTGTAATGCTTTGTTAGAATGAGGAAGAACTAGGTTGTGAATTGAATAATTTTTTTAATTTGTAGTTGCTTGTTCAGTGGGTGACAAGGTTCTGAATTCCCGGGCAGGAATGGTGCTGGCAATCCATGACGTGAAATCACTTTTTTTGACGTGTATTTTACGAACATGAAATTAATTTATAAGTTCACCCTGATGTCAAAATACTAGTGTAGTGCTTAAAATGAGTGTTATTTTAGTTGGGAAGTGCTTTTGAAAACTAAAGCCGTGATTCTGATGAAGCGCATCAGTGTCCACCACAGATGCTGATATGCATGCTCGGAGTCTCGTGTTTAGCTTTCAAAAGGCAGTTGCCAGGTAAAAAAAACATTACTTTGAGTAATGAAATATTTTTTTACATCAACGTGAATTCAGAAGTTTGTTTTTATGTCCGTATTGTAAGACCACACCGTCAGAGACGAGCAGGAGCAGCTGACTGTGGCCCGGGGAATTTTTGTTCAAAAGAATGATGTAAGCTGGAGCACATGATGAGCTGTTGCTGCTACTGACTGTAAGTTCAGTTTGGCTGCCCACTGCTGTCAGATATTTTTTTTTCTGCCGGTTAGAAGGCTGGTGGTTGGAGGTTTTTTGAAGCCGTGATGATGTAGCCCGATATCATCATGGCTTTAAAAACCTCTCAGCTAATCAGCTTCCTGAATTTATGATCCCCAGTTCAAAATAATACATTAATCATATCAATAGTAAACAACTGTTTACGTACAAGACATTTTGAGAACAGGACTGAGTTAATCATTAACATGTACATTCTTGATGATACAGAACATCAATTTTTTGTCTTAAATTTGATAATCCTGGTTTGATTTCATATTGTTGGGGGAATCTGATTCCACTGAACTGCAGATGAATATTTAAAGGTCATTTGACCAAATCCGGTTCTTATTTTCGGAGTACTGAGACCTCTGTGAGTAACTTCTCAAAGCTGATATTATGTCCTCTGAGTTTATTGCAGGATACTTAGATTTTCTTTAATTAGACCTTCCCTTACCTTAAATATTAATACTATATATTGTTTTTTTTGCTGGGTATGCAAACTATACCAAGCCAATTGACTGTACATTGTACAATGATGTGTCTGGAATGGACATCCCAAAACAAATCTGGCCAAGTGATTATATACCTTGTCCAGTTTGTCTAATTGTTTGGATCCAGCAAAGCCATAGGCTAGATTTCTGTATTGGAAGTATTAATTGATTAGCTATTGTTTTCCGAGTATGAAAAGGCACTATTGAGGCTTACCTTCTCAATGCACCTATTCTGATATTAACTCATATCTAAATCAGGATTTAGATCAAGGCATAGCACCATTTCGGCCCTAGCCAAAGTAACCAACGACTGGCAGATTGCTATGGATAAGAAGAACAGTACCTGTGCTGTGTTCCTGGATTTGAGCAAAGCATTTGACACAGTGGATCATGAATCATTAATCACCTCCCTTGGCTCACTAGGGTTGGATTCCCCTTCACTCAATTGGTTCAAGTGCTATCTATCAGATAGGTCACAACTGGTAAAGATGAAACTACCTATCCACCTTAAAACCACTGTTAAGAGGTGTACTGCAAGGCTCTATTCTTGGCCCCATCCTCTTTGCCATCTATATTAATAATATTGATGCTAACCTCACTCAATCCAACATCCATCTGTTTGCTGATGATACTGTATTATATGTTAGCAATCCTTCATTATCTAAAGCCTGTGAACTGCTACAATCTGAATTTTCCATTCTACAACACAACCTACTGGATAAAAACTACTTCTAAGCAAAAAACAAAAGCTATGTTCTTTACATCAAAGAGTTGCTCTGCCACTACCCCACCATCCACCACCCTACAACTAACCACCTTACTTGGAGAGAAGCTGGAATTTGTTGATAACTTCAAATACCTTAGAGTCTGGATTGATAACAAGCTTGACTATTCTGTCCATATTGAGGGCTACTAAAGAAACTGAGACAAAGGCTTGGTTTATTTTTCAGAATAAAGCACTACCTCAACAGAGACTCCAAAAAAAGATTAATCCAGGCTTCATTCCTATCCCTCATTGACTATGCTGACTTTCTGTATGGACATTGTTCACTCCCCCTCTTAAATAAACTGGACACCCTATACCACAGGTCCATCAGATTCATTACTGACCTTCCCTTCAGCACCCATCATTGCTCCCTTTATAAGGCAGTTAACTGGACATCATTACAACACAGAAGAAATAGGAATGCTGCAATTTGGATATTCAAAGCCTTATCAGGCAAGCTACCTACCTATATCTCAGACTGTTTTACTCAAATTACTTCTGGGCCATACAACCTAAGGATCAGCAAAATTATCATTCTTAACGTCCCCAATGCCTGCACCCAGTTTGGGAGGGCTGCTATCAGCTACTCACTAGCAATTGTTTGGAATTCACTCCAAAAAACCATGAAGCTAAATAACCTCCTACCCTTAATATCCTTCAAAAGATTATTCACCACCCTATTCCCAGAACTCTGCAACTGCTTCTGCAAGGCCTAAACCCCGGCCCTACCTACCCCCCCCTTTTTTTTTCTGTGTTCCTATATGCTGTTCAAACTCCCGTTTCCAGTCCCAAGATTCACCCTCAAAATGCCTGCTAGGTCCTATAATCTACATATTACTCCTGATGTGCCCATTGCCTTCTGTCTCACAGATTAAAAGTTTTAATGTGCAGTGTACATATGTATATTGTGATATATTAGCACTTATGTCATTGTATTACTGTTTATGTTACCCCTGTCATTGTATTACTGTTTATGCTACCCTTGTCAATGTAATAACACTTGCACTTCTTGACCACTCAGGTCCATCTTGTAAATGAGCTGTGCTCAATGATGTTCGCCTGATTAAATAAGGATTTTGATTGATTGATTGATTGAACTTTTTTGTCACATAATCTTTGTGACTTTCAAAGGTTAATGAACTATCAATAATGATACCTAGGTACTTATATTGTAATGGAGTTTTAAGTACTGGACCATTTCTTACAAATATTTCCATCTGGAATGTTGCTTTTTTATTTTTACTTTGAAAACACATAAACGGTATTTTTTTACTACTCAATACTATCTTAGATTTAAAAATCCAATCCTGGAGTACATTAAAATCAGACTGAAGCCTTGCTATCATATTTAGGGCCATGCCCGTGGTTAAGTGGGGGAAGAGCTCCTCCCTCACACCCTGTTTAAATCAGCAGGCTGCGCACTGCCCTGCTTAGAGCATGTCGCACTCGCTGGTGTGCGTTTGGGGTGCGGTTGCTGCTTCTGTTCATCCTCAGCTCCCCCCCCCCATCCTGCTCATTCCCTCTGTTGCTCCATCTTGTTTTACCTGTTTCCCTTCCCTTCCTGCTCACTGGTTTGTTTTCTTCCCTTCCTTTTTGAAGAGTTCTGCCTCTGTGCATGTAATCCCCAGCTCTCCTCCCATCTCTGTACTCTGCGGCTGCTCATTTAGCCGCCACTGCATTTGCTTCTCCTACTACCTCTGCCTCAGCTGTTTTGTCTTGCTGTTATTCCCCTTTGCAACCACCGCCCCATGCCGCCCCTCAGTTTGCCGACTTCAGTTTGCTTCATCTGGCTTCCTGACCATAGTTGCCGGACCGTACTCATTGCCTCTCCATTCAAGCTTTTATACCTGCTCACAAATGACCTGCTAAAGCACCATGCCTCACTCCTACTTTCTGACAGGGCGCTTAAGTTCTATTCATTGTGGAATTGTTTTTTTTTTCCCCGTAACAGAGAAACACACTGAACTGGCTCCTTGCACTGCCATTTGTAAGCGTTGGCAGCATCTCTGTGGATCCACTGCCTGTTAGTCATTTATCTGCCGTATACTGAATCACCTTTCTTGACACTGTGCCCTCGTAGGCTTTGTTGCATCTTACCCTACCATGGGATCTTTACACATGGCTTCACACTGCCACCTGTGCTCCCTAACTGCTCTGGCTTTCATATTGGCTCTCCACTAGTACTAAAGGAATTGCAATATTTCGGTACAGCAGATAAATACTTCATGTCTTCAGCTGCAGCTTTACTCCTTATTGCCATCTTAATCCCAGTTCATTCACCTACATGTGCATTTTAATTTATCGCTAGATGGCACCATAGTTCAGTTGTCCTTCTAGCTTCCAATAGTAGAATTACAGAATTGCATACCAGGCTGCGGGAGTTCAAGGTACTGCACTGGTTTCAACATCTTACCATTGGGTCCTTCCAACCTTACACCAGCACTGGCATACACCTCGTAATGTCTACATTCATTCATGTCTCATTGCAGCTTGGCTGTCTAACCTGGTTTGTGCCGGTCTATATCTCTACTGCCCTTTCAATAAGTACTAGTCGCCCTGTGACAGGTGACTCCTTTATAGCATGAATTGCAAAATTCCAGGATGTCTTCTCAGTAATGTCTCCTGATTTCTGGATGCTGCAGCTTCACCTTTCATGGTCACACCTCTTCATCCGTGTTGTATTCTGGATTTATCATCTGGCCATCCTGGGATTCACATCACTATTTTGACCTACTTCCTACATTGCTGTGCTCGTTGCTTATACCTATTACCTTGCTCTCGACTGACCTGCTTGTGGTCCAGCCACATGTTAACCTTTGTGGACTTAGCTGCCACTTTCTAATTGCCTTACCAGCTGACCTATGTGTGGTCCAGCCACACATGCTAGCCTCTGTGAGGCTTAGCAGGTGTCCTTTACTTACCTTACCAGCTACCTATGTGGAATCCAGCTGCACATGTTAGCTTACGTGGGGCTAGCTGCCATTCTTTACTTATGGTACCTTACCAGCAGATCTCTTCTGATCCAGTTACATGCTAGCCTTCTTAGGCTCAGCTATTACTCACCAATTTATACATACTGTTAACATACCTCCTATGGCCCATGGATGACCTACACATGGTCTAGCCACACTTTTCTATCATTGGGCTAGCTCCTCTTCATTCCCATGAATGCTCCTACAGAGCTGCTTTAGTCATTCAGACCTACCTTTCCAAATATGTTCCCTAAAACTTCGCCTTCCATTGAATTATTTCTGGAGTACATCAAGGTGTTTGCTTCAATTCTCCTGGATGCTCCTCACCATGCTACGTCAACTTCCCCGGAGTTACTACTACCGTCTCCACCAGGCCTCCCTGCTGATCTTTATTCCATACTGTCTTCCTTAGTTAACTGATGCCTCAGACATTGAAGTATTACTGCTTCAGGATACTTACTACATCTCATCAAGGTACCAACTCTTCCGCTAAGGTCTCTTCTCTGTCATCCTTGCCATCCTCAATCTTCAGCACACAACAGTCTACAACACCGTTCTGCTCTCATAAGTCTGCCTAAAAACTGTAAAACTACTCCACTGACTGACTCAGGAGATGCTGCCATTACAATATTATTTACAATTTATTCCTTACTAATTCGCTGTTAATTCCATCATCATCTACCACAGCTCTGCAACCTGCCTCGCCCCGTGGGGCCGGAGGTTCACCATCACTTTTCGCCTGACCTGCACCACTATAGGCCCGGAGGTCCTTCGCTCCCATATTACTGCACCATAATTACCTACTTCTATGACCTGCACTGCACATTGGGCTGGGAGTTTAACACTTCTACTCTACACCTGCCTTGCCCAGCTTGGGGCCTGGAGATTCGTATATTCTACTATACGCCTACCTGCTGCCATGTCAGCCAGCCCCAGGAGCTCCTTACTATGGACTCACATCTGGATGTTTAGACATTTATCATCTATTCTTTGGATACTTTTGCCCTGCTGCTTCAACCATATGAAATTACCACTGCTACACTCTTACCATGTCACTTAGTTGAGCTTATCCTGAAGACCTCCACTATTCCAATTTATGCTCTAAGGCTTCTCGGACCCTGTGACAATGCTATTTCTTTGACGCAGCCTCTTCAGTTATCATCATCTAGGACTCCTAAGCTCGACTATTCAGGACTTGTCAGAATTCTTCACAAGTCAGTTCTAGCTAAGTTATCATTCTGGCTTTGAAACGTAGATGTCACCATTATTATGCAACCATTTGGATCCATATGAAGCTCTCTGATTCCCTTGCTTGTATCATTCTTCATACCCATCGCTTTATTCTGTACATGATCTTGCAATACTACTTCCCTGCTACTATGTCTGCATCATGCAGCTTTACTTACTACTACAGATGACCTATGTACAGGTCCACTTATTTACATTACTTGTTTATACTACCTGCTTCGCCCTTACAGGTCCTAGAGGTCATCCTGACTAACTCCCCATTACAACCTTCTGCACTCCTCGTGAGCTGGCAATACATTTAACCTATGTCTACATATTCGCTACGATCTCTACCTACTTCACATACTTGCTTCCCCTCAGGATTGGAGGTCCATACTGCTCTGTCCCCACCAATCACATAGCAAACACCAGTTCTTGTGCTTCATCGCCACGGCCTTCATTTGCAAAGCTTGCCAAGCAGAACATGACCCAACAGTCCTCATTCTAGACATGGATTTTGAGCTTCTGATTCCTGGTTCCCCTCTGAGAAGTTATCCTCACCTGCTAGAGTTCTTCACCACTGCAGTTCATTGCTTCAAATTCATATCAATCATGGATTTACTCTACTATCATTCCGGCCTGCTCATGGATTCTCGAACTTGGAGTTTACTCAATGGATGCTTGTTCTGTTTACCTTCATGTCATGATTCAATATGTCTTCAGTTCTCCGTTTCTCTAGATTGGGTTCTACAACTTTGGAGTTTGGATTAGCCGATTAAAATATTTAGGATCACTCTCCTTTAGTATGTCCAGAAGGACGGGCAGGTTAGTAGCCATGGGTCCTCAGAGGTTCCCCCAAGGGGGGTTTTCATCTCCTGCGTGCTACTGGTCACACTCTCCGGAGTTGGAGGAGGTGATCATACTGCTACTCATTTTCCTTGTTGGTGTCATCCTACTAGACTCCTTTAACAGTCGGATACAGAACAATCGTTGCTATCATTATGTTTTGGGGGGGTCTCATAATACTGGACTAAGCATCCTTCCCACGGTGGGATACAGAGAAAAGGACAAAACTATCAAATCATAACGAGTGACTCAGCAGTTCAAGCATCTAAGCACCTTGCATATACTATCCAGTTCATAAGTACTATAATCACTGAATTGCTCATGCCTATGCTAAAGTACCTAAGCATGAATCATTTCATACTACTAGTACCTTCCAAGCATTATCCTACTTACTGGTCTTCCCTCTGTATCCAAGCACAACCTACAGCATCCAGCTACAGTATGGAACATAAGCATAGAACTCTGAACCACAGTTAACTGTTCTTGAGTTTTGCTGATGCCAGCAGGACAGTATCATCTCCATAAAGTCTTACTTGGGTATTTTGTAAGCCAACTGGCAGGTCATTTACATATATCAGAAATAGTAGGGGCCCCAGGACTGATCCCTGGGGCAATCCTCTAGTCACATAGCCTAGACTTGATAGCGGACCATTGACCTCCACTTTCTGGGTACATTACCCCAGATATGATTGTAGTGACTTAAGTGGACCAGAAGCCAATCTGATACTCTGCAGTCTCTCAAAAAAAATGGTGTGATCAACTAAATCAAAGGCATTAGACAGGTCACAGCATACATGTGTGGTGAGTTGTGTTTGTGCTATTTCACTGCTCTTTTGGGTCATAGGGCTTCGCCTGTAGTTGTGCCAAGGACTATGTACTCAGTCTCTGGTCAGGTGCATGTGGACGGGTAGCGCTTCACTGGTGCTTGCTTGCATGGGACTGTTCAGTGTGCAGGCCCTCTGTATCATCCTTGTTTTCAGTGCTGTGACTGTCATTGTGGCCATGTATATCCTCCTGTGCACTGCCAGTATCATGTCTTAGTGTCTTCACACTGTGTGTACCATGGAGTGCATGTGTGCTGTGCCTACATCCTGTGGAATGTCCACCTGTGTGCTGTCCATGTCCCATGGTTGTGTTTCCACATCCTGCTCTGGGACTGCCATGCCGGGGGACACCTGTCTGTGGGCATGTGCCACGTAGGGTGGTATGTGGGCAGACCATCCACATGGTGCATCTCTTCTGATTAGGTGGTCCCTGAGCCTTTCATGGGCATTTGCCAGGCAATCAATCCCATGCCTCATATAACTATGTTGGAAGCCTGAAGAACATGAACAGCAATATAGGTCCACTTAAACAGGGAAATAAAACAATATCTGACTGCCCTACTATGGCCAAAGAATTTTTCCCTAACTTTTGGTCAGCAGCTTTGAGGTTTTGTTTTTGTACCAAGTTTGGATATCCTAGTTACTGATTTCAATGTAATTATCCATTTTGCTCTGAAATAATTGCCTCCTTTGTCCAACTGTGTTGTTAGCATTTTTCAACCTCATGTTCGTCTTTCTTTCTTTCTTTCTTTCTTTCTTTCTTTCTTTCTTTCTTTCTTTCTTTCTTTCTTTCTTTCTTTCTCTCTCTCTCTTCTTCTTCCTGTCTTTCTTTCTTATTTGGTGACTTGAAAAGTACACTCATTCAAGACTTGTTCTGAGGTGCGACCCAAGGGAAGGAGTACATCAAAGACAGAATACAAAAGATAACAAAACACCTGATGGTGCCTAATCATTGTAAGTACTGATGCTCCTTGATGAGTCAAAGTTCTTGAATAATGTAGCACACAGAACTGAATCCACAAAGTGGAACATGACTCTACTCCTTAAAGTTTAAATCTTTTTATTATTTTCTTTCTTCAAGCTGAAACAAACTTATTCCAATGTTCATTGGCATTTCTAACATCCTCTGGAAACTTTGATTTCAGAATTATATTATTTTATAATACTCACAATTATATACAAATGAATGTAAAAAAACAACAATTATGGTTAGGTTGGTGAACTGTTCTAACCAAATTACCATGTCAGCATTTCACACCTGTTTCACACATATGTAAATGTCTCTTAATTAATAATAAATGACTTTCAGCTATTATATTCCTTTCATCTAACATGCATGCAAAATAATTAAAAAAAAATGTTTAAAGCCTTCAACTCTCTTACACTTGTAATGACCCTCACTCTCAAGGTGTGAGTCTATGCTAGTCCAGTAATGCATGGGCACAGTCTATAAGGCCATGGGGTGAATGGCACCTGGTCATGGTAATAAAAAGTGGTGAGGTGTCTCCACCTATGGGTATCCTTTTGACAGATGGCTGTCAGTATACTGTCCCACAGGAAATGAATGCAACCCCTACCCTTAATACAGGAAACTTTATGATAATATACAACCCCAACTTATACTCTATGCATTCAAACACAACAATATACAAAACACAATAAACTGCAGTTTAAAAGCATGGGGTATTTATTACTGGAGCAGGAACAGGCTCTGAGTGGAGGAACAGAATGGACTAAATGCAGTGACAAAACTCTGTGATCACTGTCCAAGTCCCACCACTGTCTGGTGAGTTCCCACACAGTATTTATTGATTCCCCCTACTGGTCTACCAGTACTCCAGAGTCCCATGGGAGCTCACAATTCAGTCCATTAATTGTGTGCACAGAGTGTGCAGTTGCAGACCTGATGTTGGACCATGGTGCAGCATTGAGTGAAGGCTGATGGTTGAGAATCCCAAACCAATTATTCAACACAAATGCCAGTTGCTACTGGTTGTTGAAATTCTATAAATGGACTTTAAATAATAATCATGTGGAAATGTCCAGCAGTTACTCTTATCTGTTCCTAACTAGCAGAATAATTGGAGGAGTATTGACCCAGTACCCACAGCATTAACAAATTCTACAGGCTGACTTTGCCAGGAGGTCTCCCTCAGGGTTGCAAATGTAGGTGATGGTACAAGTGTGGCAGACCCAATGCACTTCCGGGTGGTGGGGGTGCAGGTTGTGCTGGTCTCTAATGTCCTCTTTACCCCATAAGGGACTTGCCTTCACCCTCTCCTAAGGGGTAGGCAATCACTTAGGGACTCAAGGAACTTAGACACTCTGTCAAGACAAGTCCTAATAGTTCACAAAGCCCATGGCAGGAGCTTTACTGTTGTTCCTGGAGGATACAGATATCTTTTTGCAAAGATTCTTTAAATAGCTTTCTTCCAACCTTGTGGCTGACTGCTGACCCTTTACTCATGGCCTTTTCTCCTTGTGTCTCCTACAGAAATGTCTACTGTTTCACAGGATTCTCCCTTGTGCTCAAGTCCAGGGATCAAATAACAGTGGTTAGTATATCATGCATTATTCATTATGAAACCCCCCTGGTTCTCAGTGGCTGCTATTTCCTGAGGGAAAGCATGAATGCATACCCTGGCTCAACTTGCAGTTTATCTGTTTAGCAGAGCTGAGCCTGCTCCCACATTGACGTCAGTTTCACAAGGACAAGAATTACTATTTCAGCAGTTTGGCAGAGCTGATCTAGTCTCCAAATTGATGTCAGTTTTGCAGGGCCAGGATGTACTAATTTAGCTGTTTTGCAGAGTTGTGTTGGTCTACTGGTGGCTGGCTCTGCAAAGCTAAACACAGAACCACCCACCATTCCCAGCCAGGTTGTGTGCCCTCTGACCCTCTTTTCATAGTCCTGGGGCTCAAGAAACTACAAACATGGCTGATTTTGTAGTCTTTCACTTTATCTTATATTTTAACATTTTTTTTGTCCCTTGATGTAGCTTCTTGCCATTGGTATAAATATCTCCCAGTCCCTAATACCATCTGGTAGGGCTTGGCGGGAGGGGGTGAATTCATAGCAGGGAGTGCTAGTGAGAGTTCCAAAAGTTTGTGCTCCCAGTTAAGGAGTGCTTTTGCACATTGTGCAGCTTTGAGAGCTGCTTGAAAAGGAGCACCCCTCTTGCTGTAGGCTCCGTGACCCTGAAGGCAGTCCAGCAGCCGGATGAGCACAGAAAGTTGGCGGAGAACTGGATACGATGAGAAAGGCATTGAACAAGCCCATAGAACATATACCAGTGTCCAGTCTAGTCCTATGTTTCACACCTGCAGTCTAGATAGGGATGAAGTAAAGCAAAAATTCAGGGGAAGCGGCAGCAGTGCTCTGGAGAGAGACAAAGGTATGCTCCTGTGTAGGAGGGAGTTATATATTATTATTCCAAATCACTCTAGTACTCCCTTAAACATGTATTTTGAATATTGGTACTCATTTTGGTATAACCATAGTTTCAAATCTGTATTAAACCTCCTCTGTGCTGATTTTCACTCATTTAAATTCCAGAGGTCAGAAACAAATTAATATTATTAATGGTTCCACCACAATTCAGTTCATCCATTATGATTTTTAGTTAACAGTCTATTGCATGAAATTACTGACCTGCATTACAAGTACTTCTTATACATCCACCAGCCAGTCCTCTGGCATTTTTTTAATTATCTGGCCATTTGAGTGACTGATTTAACTTTCCAGGTTAAAAATGAATGGTTTAACAGTGTTCTTTGTTCTGTGTCAGTCTCTAAAAAGATATAAAGAAGTATAAATAGAATAATAGATAGGTTCTGGTGTATTACAAGGCAATAATTCCATCGAGAGGTTCTGGGGATACAAGAAACCTCGAGAGCGAAGCTCGAGAGGTTTCTTGTATCCCAAACTTCGAGATAGAATTTCTGCTTAAACACCAGAACCTATTTGTTATTTTTGTAATATATGGATGCAAGGAATTTTTAATTTCTTACTTGTGCTAGCTAGCAGGCGCTGTGGTCTGCAGAGTTAGTAAGACTCCGAGTGTCGTTCCTCGCTCCGCCGCACCACCCCACTCCTGCTCCCACTTCCAGTCCCATTCTGCATGTTTCTCTCACAAAAAAAAAGAAACAAAACTCGGTTCACACAGTAGTCACATCGGTAATCCCAACTATACTATTACGAGGACCGGAAGTATACTATTATTGGGCCGGAAGTATACTATTACGAGGACCGGAAGTATACTATTACGGGACTAACTACTGTATTACAAGGAATTTTTTGTATGTATTTTGGGGGTATTATTTTCACTATCCATATATTACAATGTTTTATATGATTAAAAATTTCAAATGTGTTTGCTACATCTAGTTTAAGTCTGTTAGCCTTTTTTCCTAACATGCAGATTTAATAACCTGTACTCAACAGTGCTTTTTGCAGTTCAAACAGTCCACTGCTTTAGCATCTCTGTACTCAGTGCTCCTGTTTCAATAGGAGCAATTTTTCAAATATAGCTTTTAAAGCCAGTATAAAACAAAAATATACAAAACTTAGTGCTAGCAATATTGAAGCACTACTTCTTTCTTAGAACTTTGTGTGGTATAAGGGAAAGCTGCTTACCTTCCATCTGTGTTCTAAATAATAAGGCACCAAAGAGGACGCTTCAGAATTACAGCTTGCTTTTAAAGAAAATGGAATGGAGCCACGGTGATGTGCGGGATGTCAGCTCATCATGCTAATATCTCCAACATCAGATTTCTGCTAAAATATCTGCTTTTAAAAGGTCCCTTAAAATTACCTATTTGCTAACTCTGTAAGTGTTACAATTAATCGTTACTCAATTGTTTATTATACATATATATTTGTTGCACATTTATGTTTATTGTACGTATATATTTCTTACACATTTATGTAATTTGTATATTTGTATTTAGAAACATAGAAACAGAAACATAGAGGTTGACGGCAGATAAGGACCGCAAGGCCCATCCAGTCTGCCCATTTCTTTTTCTGAAAGGAAAAAACAACGGCACCGCAGGTATATGGAAGTCTTAAATCTTTAATCAGTGCATACCATATGCACAGCCGCTCAGCAGTACAGGCTAAAACCTGTCATCAGGAGGATGGTCTACCTACAATCCACACCTTTAGAAAGGTAACATTTAAAGTGACAGTACCACATTACCACACACCTTTATGTACAAAAAACCTGTATATGAAAAACCAATATTAATATATCACTATACATAAAACTACAAGACATATACAAATAAATCATAATAAATCCAAAATAATTAAAAATTGCTTTTAAGACAATATATATATTAAATGCCCTATTGAATATGTAAGTCTATCAAGAACAACCCTGGTCCTTTAACCATTAATCTTACCAGTAACCATTATGACCAGGTGACTTTTGAAGACTTACTAACAAAGTCCAAATGTGTAACATATTTTGATAGTTTTTCAAACAATTTTTCAGGCAATTGTATGTATAGACATACACATTGTATCATTGCCATCTAGGGAGTAAAGAGAAAGAAAAGATGTATGTTTATAACAACAATATACATCATCATCTTATATCATTAATACACCATAGATAGAAATACAGACTGCTATTCCTTATCTAAGTAACCTTTTTTGTGTAAAAATTAATTTCTTCTTTCTCATATTGATCAAGGAAACACATCAACTTTGTCATTCAAACCTGGTGATTTAAGACCACCAAGAGTATATATCCAATATGCCTCTCTATTAAGTAACAAATCATTGATATTTCCACCCCGGGGTCCAAGTTTGACCCATTCAATCCCACAGAATTTAAAAACATGTTTTGCACCCTCCACCCCTAATTTACATGCATGTGCAGCTAATGCACTTCTGTCATCATTTTTTTCTATACTACGCATATGTTCACCATTCGAACCTTAAATTGGCATATAGTCTTGCCAATATAGAATCCACCACATGTGCACATAGCAAGATATATCAAGTTCTCAGTAACACAACTAAAAAAGGACTGCATTTTATACATCTTACCAGAATTAACAGTTGTAAATGTTGTGCTTTTTGCAATAGTAGCACAATACTTACAATTTCCACATGCGTAGGTGCCATTAGGTTTACATGGTAACCAAGTTTTAACCTCCTGTATTACCTTTTGAGTAGGTTGGTAACTATTGGTAATGACATCACCAAGGTTTTTACCCCGACGATATACTATACGTGGCAAAAAACTTGCCACTTCTTTAAGTCTGGGTTCCAGACACAAGAGTGGCCAATGTTTCTTAATAACGTCACCAATAGCACCGGACTGTTTACAGTATGTTGTAACAAAATGGATGGATTTCTCAGTTAAACCAAATTTAACCTTCGGTTTCATTACATCCTCATGTTTTTTAGTAGAAACATCATCCAGAGCATCCTCCACTAACTGTCTAGAGTATCCTCTGTCTAGAAACCTACCACACATCTCTGTGCCTTCTTTCACAAAATCACCATCAAAGCTGCAATTTCTCTGTACCCTAAGTAATTGGGCCCTGGGAATGTTGTTGATCATAGGCCTGGGATGGCAACTGGATGCATGCAGAAGGGAATTTCTATCAGTGTTTTTCCTAAAAAGAGAGGTCTGTATACCATCATCAACATCTCTTCTGATTTCCAAATCCAAAAATGTGACCATATCTTTATCACTTGTCACACTGAATTTCAAATTAGGATTACTAGTTTCCAAACATAGAACAAATTCCCTCAAATCACATACAGTGCCCTTCCAGATCAAAAAAATGTTGTCAATAAAATGACACCACAAATCAATCCTATAGTAAAAAGGATTGACCTCTTCATCATAGACCACTACTTTCTTCCATAGACCCAAATAAAGGTTAGCATAATTGGGCGCAAAAGTAGCACCCATCGCTGTACCCTTAGTGTGGAGAAAATACTCACCTTGGAACAAAAAGACATTTTTCTCCAACACATTTTCAGCACAGTTTAAGATGAATCTCTTCTTCTGTTCATCCAATGATAAATCCATACTTAGCCAATGATCCAATGCTAATAGCCCCCCTGCATGAGGTATATTTGAATATAAAGACCCTATATCCATTGAAACAAGGAGGGAGTCAGAGTCTAACTGGATATCCTGCAATATTCCTAATACATCAGCTGAATCTTTAACATAAGATCGCAATTTAGGCACATACTGCTTGATACATGTATCAACATATCGTGATAATGGTTCAGTTAATGAACCAATACCAGCCACTATTGGTCTACCAGGGGGATTCTCCAAATCTTTATGTATCTTAGGTAATACATAGATTGTTGATCTTACAGGATGTGCAACTACCATAAAGGAATGTTCTTTCTGATCTACCATTCCCTCTAAAAGTGCTGTATCAAGCATTTGATCAATATCAGATTTAAATCTGTTAGTAGTATCCCCCCGAAGTTTTTTGTAAAAATTGCAATCTGCCAATTGTTTTTTGATTTCAGCGATATATTTAATTGTATCCATA
This sequence comes from Neoceratodus forsteri, assembly GCA_016271365.2. Classification (NCBI taxonomy): domain Eukaryota; kingdom Metazoa; phylum Chordata; order Ceratodontiformes; family Ceratodontidae; genus Neoceratodus; species Neoceratodus forsteri. Next base: position 566,619,902 of record CM057458.1, read on the forward strand.
ACGACTATGGCTCCCCCCTTATCAGCAGGCTTAATAACCAATAATGGATTATCCTGTAATGATTTTACTGCCGCTCTTTCATTATTAGATAAATTAACATAGTTAGAACCATCGTTCAGACTAATAGCTTCCACATCACTCAATACAGCTCTTTCAAAGATTCTAACTATATCAGAATAGGGCGGGTTAAATGTAGATGGTAACCTTAAAGGGGGAACACCACCAGGTGTTACTGATGGTACCTCTACTATATCCACAGAAACACCATTTGAATTGGTATCAGTATTATACCCCATGTCTGCAGCAAAAAATGATCTAAGGTTCAACATTCTGGAGAGGCGCTTGATATCCAAATAAACTTCAAAATGATTAATGTTAGTCGTAGGTACAAAAGTCAACCCTTTTTGCAATACTTGGATCTCAATATCAGATAAGGGTACCTGTGATATATTCACCACAATATTCTCCGGTACATGAGTAGTTGTTAATACCCTCTCCAACTGCCCTTCCGATTTCCTCTTCTTGGCCTGGTAATGTTTATCCCCCCCCCGCATCCGTTTGGGTATCGGAGGTAATGTTGGTGGTATGGACGCTCGGAGTTTCCCTGATTCTCCTGTATATTGATTCCCAAATTCCTGGGTTCCTGAAACTGGACTTGCTTCTCACTCCTCCTTGGTTGGGAATATCTGGAAGTCTTGGGAGTAGAGACAGTTAATCTAGCTGGTAATTCCTCCTGTTCTACTTCCAAAAACAGATCTTCAGTGTTGTCAGAGTCACTTGTACTAGTGTAGTTGGAAGATAATGGAGAGGGCCCTTTCTAAATTGATTTGGACAGTAGCCGCCTGTATATACCACCTTTACCAACAAACTTTTTTTGTTGTTGTTGTTGCTGTTTCCTTGGCATATTTGATCTCTTATTCCAGGTAAATACCTGATCCAGAAGGTAATCTTGTCTATCCTGTTCAAATTTCTTGAGCTTCCTTTGTTTGATTTTATTTTCTTCTATATTGATTACTTCCTGATTACTTTTTCTACCTTATAAATGTGCCATTGGCCTTTGCTCTGTCAGTGGCCTATCTATTCATACTCATCTGTATTGCTCCCTTATGCCTATCCCATGCCTGTTTGAAGCCCTGCACTGTATTCATGTCCACCACTTCCTGAGGTAGGCCATTCCATGCAGATGCCCAACCCATCTGCATCCACCACTCTTTCTGTGAAAAAGAATTTCCTCACATTCCCCCTTAATCAGCCTCCCTCTAATCTCATGCTGTGTCCCCTTGTCCTGCTATTTTTCTTATATTTAAACATGTTAGACTCTTTCACCTTGTTAATGCCCTTAAGGTGTTTGAATGTTTCGATCATATCACCTCTCTCCCTCCTTTGCTCAAGGGTATACATACTGAGCTCTGTTAATCTGTCCTCATATGTCTTTTGATGCAGTCCCTGCAGCATTTTGGTTGCCCTTCTCTGGACTGCCTCAATTTAGTTAATGTCCATGTGAAGGTGTGGCTTCCAGTACTGCATGCAGTACTCCAGATGGAGCCTAGCCAGTGTCTTGTAAAGAGGGATTATTACCTCCCTCTTATGACTTGTGATACCCCTACTAATACACCCTAACATCCCCCTAGTCTTACCTACTGCTTTAGAGGTCTGTTTGGATGATTTCAGGTCATCGGTGATGATGATGCCCAAGTCTCTTTCTTCCTTTGTGACTGCCAGCAACTCCCGTCCCAGCCTATAGGTGGCTTCAGGGTTTCTCTTCCCTATGTGCATGATCTTGCACTTCTTTGCATTAAATCCCAGTTGCCACTCTTCTGACCATTTTGCTAGTTTATCCAGATCTCTTCTCATTCTGTCCACCCCATCTGGATCATCTACACTGTTACAGATCTTGGTGTCATCTGCAAACAGACAAGCCTTACCCTCTAGTCCAGCTGCAATGTCACTAATGAAGATATTGAAGAGGACTGGCCCCAGGACTGATCCCTGAGGTACCTCACTTGTGACTTGCATCTCTTCTGACTATATACCATTTACCACCACTCTCTGTTTTCTGCCCGTCAACCAGTTTGACACCCTGTTGACCAACCTCTGACCCACCCAGAGCCTATACAACTTATTTATCAATCTTCTATGGGGAACAGTGTCAAAAGATTTGCTGAAGTCAAGGTAGGTGACATCAACTGCTCCCCCTTGGTCCACCACTCAGGTTAACCAGTCAAAGAAATCTATGAGATTAGTCTGACAGGACCTTCCTTTTGTAAACACATACTGTCTTGGATCCTGTGCCCCTATGGATTCCAGGTGTTGCACTATCCTTTACTTAAGGAGTGCCTCCATAATCTTGCCCACTACTGATGTAAGACTGACTGGTCTGTAGTTCTCTCCCCTCCCTGCTACCACTCTTGTGGAGCGGGATCACATGAGCCCTTCTCCAGTCTTCTGGGATCCTCTCCTGTGCTCAGACTCACTAAACAGTTCTGCTAATGGCTCTGCTAGTTCCACCCTTAGCTCCTTAAGTACCCTGGGATGTACTGTATGCCATCAGGTCCCATTGTCTTGTCTACCCTGAGCTTAGCGAGCTCTTATAGGACCCTTTCTTTTGTGAAGAGAGTAGTGCTTACCTCCCTCCCCCCATGTCCATGATGCTGAGCTGTGGGCCCTGCCCTACCTTCTCTTCAGTAAATACTAAGCAAAAGTATCTATTAGGATAGATGCTTTTACAGGACCCTCCTCCTCACATGCCCCCTTTTTTCCTTTGAGCTTAGCAATACCCCCTCTGGACTTTCTTCTTTCACTAATGTATCTATAGAAACTCTTGTCACCTTCTTTTACTTTTTGTGCTAGTACTTCCTCAGTTTGGGGCTTTGCCTGCCTTACTGCCTTCCCTGCTTCCCTTAGGGCAGTTTGATATGCCTCACTATCTTCATCCAGCTGTGTTTCCTTATATTTCCTGAAGGCCAGGCTTTTTGCTCTGACCTTTTCTGCTACTGTATTTGAGAACCAAAGTGGTTTCCTTCTTCTTTTGCACTTCCTTTTCTTTCTAACACAATGGGATGTTGCTTCAAGTATTGCATCCTTAATGCTTGCCCACTTTGCCTGTACCACCTCACCTGTGTTTCTTTTTGCCAGGGCTAGCTTAACTCTGTTGGCCATCTTATCAAGGTCAGCTCCTCTGAAGTCCCATATTTTTGCCTTGGAATGGGATGATTTAGATGTAGTGGCCAAATTGAACCATACCATGTGATGGTCACTGGCCCCCAGGTGACCTTCTACCTGGACATCTGTGATCCTTTCCCTGTTAGTCAGTACTAGATCTAGGATAGCTGTATCTCTTATGGGTTGTTATACCAGTTGTTTGAGGCCCTCCCCCTGCAGGGAATCCACCATGTTTCTAGTTCTGGCAGATGTTCCTGCTGGTATTGACCAATCTTTATCCGGCATGTTGAAGTCTCCCATTATCAGAACCTCCCCTTTAGCTGTCATGTTTTGTATATCTTCTAACAGTAACGTATCTATGTACTCCCCCTGGTCTGGTGGCCTGTAGACAACCCCAGTTCTTATGGCTGTCCCAATTCCTGTTTCCAGGGTGACCCACAGTTCTTCAGGCTCCTTATGTGTATACTGAATTTCTGTAGCTTTGATATTTTCATTGACATACAGGGCCACTCCACCCCCCCTTTTCCACCTCGGTCTCTTCTGAACAGTACATAGCCAGGTACTGAAGTCTCCCAAGTGTGGTTACTGGTAAACCACGTCTCACTAGTACTACTATGTCCAGTTTAGCCTCTGACATTAATGCCTGCAGGTCTGGGATCTTATTTCCCAGGCTGTGAGCATTTGTGTACATGATTTTCCATTCGCCAGATTTCAGTGTGTTAGTTGTTGGATGAGGTTTGGCATTTCCCCTGTGCATCATATGGGAAGACAGACCTTTTTTCTTACCTGGTGATACAAATGAACTGCAAACATGCCGAATCTCTGTTTGACCACTAGCGAGGGGGAGAGGTGTTCTTCCCATTCGACATATGGGGTGCTGCACCCCTCTCCCCAATTGCTAGTTTAAATATTCACAAATATATCAAACTTCTTCCCCAATGCACTGACTCCTTCCTTAGTCAGATGCAGTCCATCAAATTTAAAGAACTTTTGCTCCCAGAACTGTTGCCAGTTCCCTACAAATCTGTGTCCTTTTTCCTGGCACCAGCCCTTGAGCCACATGTTTAGCTCCCCTATCTCCCCTTCTCTGACCTTCCGTCCCTCTACCCCCCTCTCCCAGACTGGCAGGATCTCAGAGAAGGAGATGTCAGATGAAATGGATGATAGTTTGTCACTCAGCCTGGTCAGGTGTTCCTTGGTCTCCACAACTGACCACCTGGCGAGATCATTAGTCCCTATATGCACCAGGACATCAATGTTTTCTCCTGTTCTGTGAACAATTTTAGCAATGTAGTCAGTGTCTCTCTACGCTGATGTACCTGGGAGACATCTGACCATTACCCCTGGCTGGAGATGGGGATCAACTCCCAGAATCATGGAGCATCCTATGATCAGAAGTTTTTTGCATTTCCTTTTCCTTTTTTTGTTTTGGTTCCTGATTTGGGTGAGTTTTGTTGTGCTAGCTCCTGTGCTGCAGTGTCCTGCTCTGCAGTGTCCTCTGCCCCTTTGATTGATTTCGAAGATAGAGGCAGATACCTGTTTATAGTGTTTATATGGTTTTTGAAGGTAATATTTTGGAGAGGACAGAGTGATGGGGCACCCGATTTGCCCCTTCTAACCACCTGCCAACCTCCTGGACCAACTACCCTCTGTGGTCGAGGTTCTTCTGTTGGATGTTGGGTAAATGGTGGGTGGTTCTTATAATGTATTTCCTCTTGAATACAAAATTTGAGGTGCACAATCTGTGCCCATGCTGCCCGGAGCTGAGCCCTAAGATCTCCATTGGCTCAGCATGTAGGACAGTGTCCTAAATCCTGTAAGACTGTCCTTCTGAAAAGTGTTCTGCAGTACCTGCAGTTAATGATATCCATTCCAGATAAGCTGCTGGGTTTATAACCTGGTCAGAGTAATTAGAAGGAAGAAAATGCAAGTAGTGGTTTGATTTTGTTTTTTGTTTCCGCATAACTTGTTATAACAAGTTAAATTACTAGTGCCCCTGTAAATGAGCTCACCTTGTGGATGCCCCACTGATCCTCCCCTTCCTGCTTTGCCACAGGAAATGTCACAACTGTGGTACCCTATAAAAAGAGTGTAGCGTGGGGTGGTTGGAGATGGAGGTGGGTGGCTGGGCCCGTCCCCTGCTGAAAAAGAAGAACCATGGATGAAAGAACAAGGAGGTAAGAGCAGAAACAATCAGTCAACAACAAATGCAGTAACCCTGAAAGCTTATCCTAATGTTACATAAAACTATAAAACCTGTAAAACACCACCTATAATAATTTCAGAGATGTACCCTGTAAGAAACACTTTGCTACAGAGAAAAATAAAGCAGTAACAGAAGATATACCTTGCAAAAGACAATTTGAATCAGAAGATTACAGCAGTAATATGTTAGCACACACCTGTAGGCACATCTTATAATAATGCAGAAGAAGGTATACCAGCAACAACAATTTGAATAAGAGAAAAATAAAGCAATGAAATGTTAGCAAAAAACAGTAGCAATCCCTGTGAGTACAAAATAAAAATAACAACACACAGTAAATCTGCTAAGCCAAAAGAAGACTTAATCCTTTTCCCTTGCTCTGGTAAGGCTCTCTGCTCTGTCCTTTCAAGAAATCTTAGAAGGAAAGAGCTCAGGTGAAGCTAGGTGCCTTGGCCAGCAAACCAAGTCAACTGGACATTTGTGAAAATGGACAATTGTGCTCACAGGCTTTTCAGTATAAAATAAAAGTGAAACAAATGGCCCCAACTGCTCATCCAATGAGGTACCTGCTTAAAGCATCAAAGCTAAACAGGGGTCTCAAGAAATTACACTCATTTATGGACTTCTGTGTCTCTTCAATACTATCTGTTATTGACTCACAGACTTCCCACTGGGTACATACACCACTTAATGGAGGGATACAACCTCTGTGCTCTAATGCATAAAGTACAACTCTATTACATCAATTACCCAAAATGTATTAGCTAGACCTACAGTATATCTGGCCTATAAAGACAAAATAAAGATAACAAGGTATCCCAGTTAAGATAGAGAAAACATTGCACTATGGTAGTTATTGTTAAACTGTCAGAACAAACTCAGTCTGAAATGGCCTGCCGGAGGGGGGGCATTGTTTAATTGAAAGATCAGTTTTACACACAACCATATGTAATGCAAAACCGCACCATGGTTATCTGTGTGTTAAGCTCAGAACAAATGCATTTGTTTGCTAAAAACAAGCCTTTACAAGAACAGATAAAAGTAGAATTCCTTGAAGAGTTAAAATTTATACATGGTATCGTCGCCACATTCATAACACCCATTTACTAATATAACAAGTTGTTATACATATACAGAAACAGTCAAAGGATGTCTACAGTTCTAATCTATGATATAACATAAACATATCAAAATAATAAAAAAACAGTATGTTAACTGAAGAGTATATCAACAGTTTTTCAGGATCAAGTCTCTCATATTTTATGAACTGGATGGTAAGAACAGGAGAATAGAGGCATTATGAAAATCCCTCAAAATAGTGGCATCTACTGTAAATTCATTGGTTTGCCATTGTCAGTGGATTGGTTTGGGTACCTACATTCCAATTACTTTGATTTCCTCTGGACCAGTGTTCTCAGATTAGAAGACTGATGCTGAGTAAGCTTAAAATGCATCATGCTGTGATCCACTAAAAGGGTTCAATTGTAATTTGTATATTCCAATGTATTCTTTATTAACACTTATATATCATATAATTTTATGAGCAATGGTTTTTAAAATCTATTGTTTCCTTACTATAAAGTTAGCTCTCATTAATCAGTATAGCAATTTATTTCTAGATCTAAAGGTATTAGATAGGAAACCTTTATGATATACACCACTTTGGTTAGAGTTCAAAGGGCAGATTAAAACCACATGATATAAATTGTCCTTGACATCACATCCCCATCTACAGAAAGAAGAGATTTCCATGGAATTAAAAATTGGAGGACAAAATTAAAGAAATTGCTTCTATACAATTCTATTCTGTTTCTCTATGCTGCAAGATGGGATATTCCCTAGTTCAATGCCTTCATGCCCATCACTGGCATCACCCAGCAGCCACCCAGAACCAAGGCCCACAGCTTGACCCCCGCAGTGTGGTCCCTAAATGGGAGACTGAGATCTACCAAGTTCAGTCCCGGGGCTGGCTGTGGCATCATTTGGTGCGGGGTCTGATGCTGTCACACTGCACTGCTGCACATGCTTTTTTCCTTGTGTCATCCCCCAAGGCATAGACATTCAGTATCATTAGCACGTGAGCATATGTGCTCCTTCACATGCCCTGCAGACATTCACCACTGCCTTTCCCTCTGCTATGTGGTCCCAGTTTGGTGTACTTCTGGTCTCTCCTGGGTGCTAGGAACCACCAACCCTCCCACTGGAGGTGGAAATTTGTCCCTGGGATGCTCATCCAACCTCCCCCTGGCCAGCCCTGTGATGCTCCAGGCTCATTCACAAACCTGGGTTGTCAGCATGACAAGCAGTAGCTCTACTGCTGTGCTGGTGGGCTGACAAGCTCCTATACAGTTCTAATCTAAATCAAGTAAATAAACATCTTTTGGTAAGAAAATGAGAGGTATGGTTCAAGGCTAGGAGAATAAAAACAAAATTGCATACCAAAGACTGGTTCTCTGACTCTTGACTGTCACCATATCTTACTGATAAGCTTGATCTTTAATTCTGGTTTGGACCATAGGTATCATAGGTTATACAGAGCTAGTAGACCATGGTCCATAATGCTTGCAAGTATTAATTATATCCCACTATGCATTTTTGTTGCAAATAGGTGTCCAAGTATTTTGTAAATGTAACCATATTATCACACGATACTATTTCCATAGGAAGACTATTCCAGATTTTACAGACTCTTATTGTGAACCAGCTACTTCTTTTTTTTGTTTTGCACTGTTCAACTTTCAATTGTAATGGATGTGCCCTAGTTATGTAAATTATATCCCTCAATTCGAGACCTAATATTTCTCAAAGATGATCATTGTGTAATGCCTTAAATACTAGACATAAGTCACCCCTCATTCTGCGATACTCCAATGAGTACAGTCTTAGTTTTTGAAGTCTAGCATTATAATCCAAGTTACTGACTTCTTGAATTTTTTTAGTAGCTCTCTGTAGGATTTTTTCGATTGATTTTATAGAGCCTTTATCCCCTGGAGCCCAAAACTGGGCACAATACTCCAAATGGGGCCTTGCCAGTGATGAGTACAATGGGGCAAAACATCTCTACTTTTACTGCTGATATGTTTGTTTATGCAGTGTAGCACACCAGCTGCCTTATTAATAACAGTGTGGCAATGAAGTTTAGAACTGAGATTATTGGATACTCTGATACCAAGGTCATGCTCATCGTCCACTGATTTTAAAGTTTTTCCACCAAAAATGTATTTAGCTTGAGTGTTTTTTCTTCCAAAGTGCATTACAACACATTTATCCATATTAAAGGACAACTTCTTCTGGGTATCCCACTTCTGCAGCTCATTTAGGGCATACTGGAGGGTGATTATATCACCAGTATTTTTGATTGGGTAGCCTAAACGTGTGCCGTCAGCAAATTTTGTTAATCAAACATTCATCATGGTTTTTAATGACACAGTATATAAATTGAACAGACACGGACCCATGACAGAACCCTGTGGGACCCCACTGGTCACAATATCCCAATTTGAGAAGAAGCCCTTTATGTACACTCTCTGGGTGCAGCCCTTGAGCCATGATTCCACCCATCACTATATATTTCCCCCTATTCCAAGACTAATCATGTACTCTATAAGCTGACCATGAGGGACCTTATCAAAGGCCTTGGAAAAATCCAGAAATATGACATCCACTGCCTCATCCCTGTCCAATGCCCTCTTACTCCATTATAGAAACTCAACAAGTTTGTCTAGCATGATCTGGCCTTAACAAAACCATGCTGGGTGGGATCAGGTTCAATTATCTTACATAGGTGTTTCTTTATGATTCTTTCTAGCATTTTACCCAATATAGATGCCAAGCTGATGGGTCTATAATTTGACACCTTCTGCCTAGAACCCTTTTTATAGATTGGAACTACAGTTGCTTGTCTCCAGACATCAATAACCTGGCCTTCTTGTAAGGATTTATTCAATAGGGCAGCAATGGAAACCATATATTGCAAAGATTCAATCACACAGAAGAAAAAATAAGAAAGAGGCCTAGTTCATTGAACATTTTCTCCAAATGCTGATTTCTGCAAGTAATAAATTGATGATTGTAATGATTTTGTTCCAAAAAAACATAAAAGAAAGGGGGCCCAGTGGCATGGTGGGCTGAGGCATTGGTTGTCTCACCACCTGCCTGACTGGTGAGCTATGTTTAGGAATGGATACAGGTCACTGGGGGGTTGCTAGGGGAGAGAAAATTGAACATCTCTAGGACATCTCTCCTCCCTTGAGAGGAAGGTATGCATATCTCAATTGGTGGCTCCCATTGCAGAGGAATCTGGGTGGCAGTGCAGTGGGTTCCAAAGGAAGTTACCCCACCCACAAGGTTCCTGGAGCATCTTCACAAATACAGAACTTGCATAATAAATCATTGCTTGTGCTGTGGGTCCAAGGAGAATATTGAGAATAATATCTGGGCAACGGTGTAGCAACTTTTTTTACACACCTAAAGTGTGTGATACCACATCAATTTGAGACTGAAGGTTAAAAAAGTGGCTTGTAATTGTTTCACACACCAAGTACTTGTAAAAATAAGTTTTCTCTATTGCCCATTCTTTATTGCTTATAATTACTAGTAAGAGAACCATAGTCAGTGGGTAGTAGAGCAGCCAATCAAAAATTAAAAACACATGTTGCCTGTACTTTTTGTGTCTCAAGCTTGGTTCTGTGTATGAGATCAAGGAAATTCTCCATTATGCACAATCATACATACTGCAGTGTGTGTAGTGCAGCATTTTATGAACTGATTTGGGGTTATACTCAACTCTAATTATAAAATGGGTAGGCATGTTTCTTCATTCTGATTGGCCAAATCATAAATTTTGCTGTGCTCTTATAAAGCCATAATTCCACAGCTGGCACTATTTACAGTGGCGTCCCTCAGGATGAAACCCACTTTTAAAGCACTCTGCAGCATGCAGTATCTACTGAATAAAGCAATGTAATTTCAATGGCAATTAGTCCCTTTTGTCATGCAGGAAACTGTGGCATTCACTTCATCCTGGCAGTGTCACATTTTCCTGAATAACAAAAGGGACTAACTGCCATTGAAATAACATTGCTTTATTCTGTAGGTCTGCTGCAGCATTCTGCAGAGTGCTGCAAAATGCTACAGAACTGGGTTTCATCCTGGAGAACACCACTGTACATGTGACCAGCCAGGGCAACCTGAATATCCATAGGTCAACCCACTGACCACTGACCAGTAGAAGACATCTTGTTTTCTAACAGGCAAACTGGAAATACCTCAGTAACTTGACATTTCAGAGATGACGATGCTGTAAACTTGAAAATGTCTGACATACCTGCACCCCAGTTCCAGTTTGAACTTATTAAAACTAAGCAGAAATTCCAGCAGGAAGATCAGAACGAAAGATGATAAGGTGAGTCACCTTGAAAAATAAAGAAAAATGGAAACTATGAGTAAACATATTATTTTGTCACTACAAGAACTGTCAAAGTTAGAGGAAGAGAAAGATGAAATAAACACAAAGAAAACAACTCAATGAGCCATAAAAGTGTTAAACACCTGGGCACAAGACAGGCACTTAAACATAAATTATGAAGTTATAGAAACCAAGCAGCTGTGTCACATTTTAAGACAATTTTACGGAGAGGTTTGTCAGTCAGAAGGCACACAAAGCAGCCTCTCTAGTCTACTGTCACCTTGAGCAGGAATTAACAGATATTTAAACAGTCCCCAAATAAACTACCTTCATTAACATCCTAAATCATCCGGACATCATTTCTGAAAATAATATCCTAACAGCAGTCAGCGAAAAATATCACTGTAAACACAAGGACACTGTGGTTCACCTCCCAGCAATTACTACTGCCAACCTCTGAAAGCTAAAGCAATCAAGTGCCCTGTCTACAGAAACACTCAGCAGCCTTCCTCAGAAGGTCTGGCTTGATATGCAGCTCTGTATGGCATGAAAGGGCCATGAAGGGCTAAGACAGTTGAAACCGGAGAATTTCACAATCAAAAAGGACCAAAAAGGGGCAGAATATATAACATTAACTTGTAATGAGGGTACCAAGAATCCTAAAGAAATGGAGCCAAACAGAAAGCAGTACCTAGAGTATATATACAAAGTACCTAACAATCATTTGTACCCAGTCACATCTTTCAAGAAATACCTCTCAAAACTTCCACCAGAGCCACCTGCTTTCTGCTTACACCTCCAAAAATTAAAACCGGAAGATATGGAACTCTAGGGAGCCACTAGGGGTAAACTACCTCTCAAATCTAATGCCCCAACTCAGCACCAAAGCCTCATTGGGACACCATTACACAAATTATAGTGTCAGAGCCACAGCTGTAGAACTTCTTTCTGAGACTGGACTCGTCACTCAACACTAGTGAGATAATGTCAGTAGTGGGCCATCAATCACAGCCCAGCCTCAGAAGCTACTGGGCAGAAAGTGAGCAGGATCACCAGAAATGGAGCAGCATCTGAAGTAATGCATTACTTCCAGTGAGCAGCAGTAGTTCCAGCACTGACCTACCTGACCAGCCAGCATCAACTTCATCTGCAGCAGACTACCTACACCTTCCATGCTCCAGTAGTTCTGGCACTGACATCCCTGACCACCAAGCATCAACATCAACTCCAGCACACTTCCTGCAAGCATCATACTCCAGTGCATCCTTGCCCCAAATAACCATGGAACAAACACCCAGTGTAAGAATTACTGATGAAATTCAGCCATCCTCGCAGCTCCAACCTCACAGTGATGAAGGACCAGTAGCAGCCAAGGAAATGCTGCGCAGAGTAATCCAGTTCCAGCACTTCAGCAAAACCACTGCCTCCACACTGTTCATAAACCAAAACTGTTATATGGAAAAGTGGAGTTCATACACTTTACTAAATAAGTAACAATGCATTTCAGTTTTGTAACTCACTACCACCACTACAAAATAACTAACCTGTTCATATAAAAAAGTTGAATATTACCATTCAATGTTTTACACTTTAGCAAATGCAGTGTTGCTTTTTCAAATGCTTTTACCTCTGTTTCACATATTGATCAACCCATGAGTCCTCACTAATTTAAACACAAGAAAAAAATAATCAAGTCCATTCATTAAACTGTTCTTTTAAAAAAGCACTAGTTGTTACTGACTCAGAGGAATAATTTTATTTTTATTTTTTATGATTTTACAAAAATAAATAACTTTTAAAGCACATAATACTGTTTCACCATTATTTCAAGAGATGAAGGGTCCATTTTATAGGTGGAGTAAGACAATCCAGGTGTGGTTTATGGGCTGATAAGAGCACTTCCCAGGTACTATAGGCACTCAGTGCAAATGCCTCATGTATCATTACGCACCTGTGGCAAGCGCTTATCAGTCCATAAACCACACCTTGTCACACATTATTCCTTACACAAACTCCCCTGAACCCCCTGGCAGATATTGCCAGCCACTTCACCCACTTTAAGATATTTCTGGCATTAACTGGCACTTTATTTTCTGCAGACTGTTACTTAAGGATTGTACCGCTAGTTTGTCTCTTTTCTTTACTGACTGTTTTATTAGGTTTTGATTCAACTGTACTTCACTTGAATAGGGATTTGTTTATTTCAAAAGGCTATTTTTACATTGCAGATTAGATGACCTTGAATGTGGTTGATTCCTGTACATTGTTCATAAGCTCTGTTCTATCTGAGTTATAGTAAGAAGCATCCATTAGTGGACCAAGGTGCTTGTCATTCACACCGTTATTAAAACTATATAAAAAGTTAATCACAAAATGATGGAGTTGTAAAAGCCCTAACTACTCTAGTGTAGTCCAAGGGCCCCATTGGTGGTGACAATTGCTCCTGGATTAGTGTGTCATAGTAGAAAAGGGATGCCCCTTCAATGTTTGTATTGAAAGGCTATAGGCTGTATCTATGAGGAGGCTGTATATGGTGTATTAACTTATTTTTGAAAATGCAACATCTCAGTGTCTCGTATGTTCATTCACTGGGTACAACAGGATATCTGGCCTTGATAGAATGGTACAGATGGAAACATGTTTAGATAAAATCAGCAACAGCAGCCACAGAATTGATAAACATACAGCAGTGCAGCCTCGGGCACACCTGGCAATTAAATGATAGCAGACAAGAAAGATCAACCAGTCTCAGACATGTGTCAATCCATAGATGGAAATAAGTTATAAAGCTCATGAGCAAATCTAGCTTTAGATTTTCAAAAAGGAGCGTCATAGGAATAGTCCTAAGCATCAGAGTGTCCTAACCGATGATATTTGCACAATGCATATCCATTAGTGTTAAGGATTTGCATGCAGCATGATTGAAAACAAATCATCACATCAGCCTGAGTCCCAACTTTCTGCCCCATGCTGCCTTTCATGGGTGACTTCACACAAACACAAATCAATGGTATTTTCCTTATAGGCTGCTAAAATCACTTGAATGGCAGAATGAATAATGTTGAACAATTATATATTTATTTATTTATTTCCAATTGTTTAACCAGGTGAGACACACTAAGCTGAAAGCTTGTTTACAGGTGCAACCTGGGAGCACAGGGAAGTTAAGTGACTTGCTCAGGGTCACACAATATGTAAGTGGGGGCTCTGGGATTCAAACCCAGGTCTCCAGATTTGCAGCTCAGAGCCTTAAACCACTGCACTATACTGCCTCCCATTATGATGACTGATAGCCTCATTTAATGCATTTGTTCCAAGTGTTTTTATATGCAGTAATAAATTGGGAGATTTCGCAATAATGGATCATAACTTGTGACATTCTTTTCCAAACAACGATGTTAATCGTCATAAGCCATACCTATCATGTAGATTTGGTGCCCATGTAGTTTTTTTAAACTGTAGCCTTCCCTGGGCTGCAAGTTTCAGGCCTTGGCCTCCTCTTCTGACCACACTCACAGATTAGCTTGAGTGGGTGCTCCACTCACACTTTAGACACACTTGGTACCAGCATCAGCTGCAGATTCCCCAGCAGGGTGGTAGCAGTTTTCAGACATAGGGCTCCTTACTGATCAGCACAATCAGTGCAGCATCAATGCTGCTATCTCTCTGCATTAATGTCATAGTACACAAGTCTTCCTTCTAAAAACTAGGCATTGGATATATTTGTTTAATACTAATAACACGTAGTATCAGTTAAGATATTGGGAGTTGTATGTCAAGTTCATGTCTTCCTAGTTTCTAGAAATAGTTTATATAAGGAATTACAAAACATAAGCTATGGAATGCTGTTCATTACTCATTTTCTTTTACACACCCTCTGTGTGAGATACTATATAAACCACTCCTGCTTCCTATTCTTGGTTCATGAGGTACTGCACAACTTGAGTATTTAAAGAAACTCATCATGTGCTTCACTTTTTTTCATTATTCTATATTTTTTACCATACCTTAGGACCCTAGTCATACTCATGATTGATGGGTTTGTTGTCTTTCTTGCTCATGGGCAAGGTATAAGTTGATCCTACGGCTGCTGTCTGGCTGATGTGGAGAATGTATGTCTTTCTGGCTGTGAAGACTGTGGTAGGATTACAGGTTGGCCAGTGTGATAAACGAGGTATACTCCCTTGCATTCTGCTGCTCCACCACCTGGAGATTCATGTCTGCCCCAGGGCCCATCGTTGCCAGACACCAGTGGCACCACTGATTAAACTAAGCGGTGACCACTCCCTCTCCCTGAAGGTAGCTGTTCCTTAAGTCATTATTCTATTTTTAACTCGATTTTAGATCTGAGGCTCTGTTGAAGTCATGGGTTTTATACAAATTGGCCCCATCTATTATTTTCTGTCTCAAAAGGCAGAACTGGTCAGGAACTCTGCCTTAAAGTTGCTCCCCATCTCAAGGAATACTACATTAGTACTAGTTCTATTAATACTTTTCCCACTGACACTGCTACACAGAATGGGGTTGAAAGTTAAATTAAACATTTTGGGATGTAAAAAACACCAGCCAGGCAAGCACTAATCAGACACCCACTAGTGTGGTGTGGCCCCTGACCAAGACCAAACAGTCAGGACATACTCACCATGCCACCAGCTTAAGAACAACTAGTGCACAAGTATTTAGATAAAGTGCATTTTATTATAGCAGTTATCCAACAAAGTGTGTGGATACTTGCAAACAGTAGCAAGACCAAAAGGAGCCATCTGGTAGTGTAGTGAGTGTGCACTCACTCTTTTGCTACACTATGTAGAAAACACCTACACTGTCTCTAGCCCTCACCAACTTGCAGTTGTACACAAAATTTGAATGATGTCAGTATGAGAGATAGACTACCAAGGACTGAAGGAATAAAAGTGGGGGGTTCCTAGGATAAACACTAGGGGATAAAATTTAGGTAGCGCTGGGATCCTACTGTTAGCAACAGAGATGTTGTATCTCACTTGCTGCATCTAGGGTCAATAAACAAAATAAAATAAAACAAACAAGAGCTGATTTCCCAATTCAGATTTCAGTGTTTTCAGTCGACACTGTAACATATGATACAGTTTAGCTAATCTTTAAACAGAATTCCACATAATCCTAAACACCCAGATTGATAAACTACCAGAACTATGCTGCAGTTTACAGATTCTATTCATCCACTCTTAGACAGGTGGGAAAGAATGATTTCCAGACTGGATGGTGTACTATCTGAATCAATTGTTTGGGATAAATGGATTTGATACATTCAGTGGGCTATCTAAGGCTCTGGATATCCTGATAGACTGAATTGTCCACTACCTATGGAGCCATTGCAGCCTTAGACAGAACACTCACGTAATGTATTTCAGAAAAGTTCAAGTACATACTATACAGTGCTTGCACTGGATCTCTCGTCACTCTCTCTTGGTCTGATACTCTAATAAGGCTGAAGTGTGATACACTGGTGACACAACATTCTTTCTTCTTAGAATATATATTTTTCTGTACAAAGTAAATGATCGGCAAAGTGGAATATATTTGAATTAATTTATCAGTGCAGCAATTGCTACATGCTGTCTTAACATGCAGTTGTTTGTGCCAGTGCTACTGACTGTAGACAAGGTAAAGTGCACAGATGTTTGGAAGGCTTGCATTTTCCCAGATGTCAAACTCCAAGCCAGCAGAGTAGGATATGAATGACCTCTCAGAATGTGAAAGCTATCATTGCCTAACAAAATCCCCTCCATGCCATCTGCTGTATATAGCAAAATGCTGTTGCTTACATATTAAGGAATAATCAACTGTTCTTGGGGAAGTACCACTTTAACTTATTTTAATTGCTATATTTTTCTTTATACAGTTCTTACTGGCATCAAGAAAGAAGATGAATGATGTATTTATCATAAACCATGGTGTCAACTTTTTTCATGCAGAATATGAACTGCAAAGTCACATACTACATTTATGGACTCCATTTTCAAAAAGTTAGCCTGGAACAAACTAGGTTTGTGACATGCTAACCTGGAATAGCACCAGCCGTTGGGGGCATGCCCATATTCAAAGGATACATATGTGCAGCGCACCTCTGACAGTGCTGTTGCTCACAGTAATGTGCTGCGCCTCTGCAAATAAGGGTTCCCTCATGCAAATGTGGTGCAGCACAATATTGAAAGGTTTCAGAAGTGCTAAACAGCCGCCAGCAGCAGTGCAGTTCAACGCTTTTGAAACCCAGCCCTTAACAGTGCACAGATCCATCTGCACACTGTCAAGGGCAGGGTACCCTGGTGGTTCAGCTGTCCCTTCCCTGCCCTGATCCTTCTCCATGTAAAAACAAAACCACATTGATGGTCCAACAGTCTCTCCCATGCCCTGATCATCATCTTTGTACAGAAATAGTAAGCTCTGGTATTCCCCCCATGCCCCTATCCACATGTATAATAATAAAAAAAAGAAACAGTCTGCCCTGGTAATCTACTGGTCCCTTCCCAGCCCCAATCACCATGTATAATCAGTTCTGGCAGTCTAGTGGTCCCTCCTCCCACCCCTTCACTGATGGCTGCCCTCATGTCAAAAGAATAAATCCCGGTGGTCCAGTGGTTCCTCCCTTCTCCCCATTTGCCAATTGCTGTCCCAATGAAAACTACAATACCATGGTAGTCTAGTGGCCCCCCCATCCTGGCAGGTAATGACCTTCCACCCTCCCCACAACCTGACCCATACCAGCAACTGGCACAGCTCTCCTTACACCACCATGGCCAGCTGCTGAATGAACTGTCTCTGAGCATGTACAGTAAATAGCACACACTCAGTGGCCAACTGGTCAACCACTGAGCATGTGCTGTCTACTGTACATGCTCAGTGACAGTTCAGTAGGTGGCTGGCTGTGACAGTGTGAGGAGAGCTGTGCCAATCACTAACACAAGTTGAGTTGGGGAGGAGTGGGATGGTGGTCCTTCCTGCCGGGCAGGGCTACTAAATTACTAGGTATGGTAGTTTTCATTGGGTTGGTGCTCAGTGAACGGGAGGGGAGGGACCACTGAACCACCATGGATTTATTCTTATGACACGGTGGTGTTGATCAGTGAAGGTCAGGGAGGAGGGACCACTAGATCACCAGGACTGATTATACACAGCAATTGAGGCTGAGGAGGGACCACTAGACTACAAGGGCTGACTGTTTCTTTTGTTTTATTACACATGGGGATCAAGGGATTTGTGGGGGTACCACTGGACTACCAGGGCTTACTATTTCTGTACACAAATGGTGATTGGGGCATGGGAGGGACTGCAGGACCACCAATGCCTTCTGCTTTCATACATGGATGGGGATCAGGATTGGGGAGGAATCTGGCCTGGTGTACTCCACCGTGGCACCAGCATGCAAATGAGCCTGTAATGGGCATACAAATGGCCCCTTAGCACCATGCATGCCAATGAGCTCATCTGCATGTTTGGTCTGACTATCACTGTTGAGGGCCATGGTGCTAACCAGTGTGCTCCGTGCTGTACCCCATGGATGGTCTTCATCCTAACACTCTGGCAGTGCTGCGCCAAGCATGGCAACTGCTTTATGTGCACCATGCTACCGTGGCCTCATATTCAGACAGATAGCATGGTCAGTTTGGATCATGCTATCTATTTGAATATGCCGCTAGAGCCAGACAGACATATTTTTTCACGTGGTACACCTGTTTGCACACGCAGCCAGCTGGCTCTGAAAATGGAGTCCATTATTCTCCTGACATTTCCTAAATCTATATCACCTCAATGTCTTGCAGGAGTAGTGTGTCATATTTTGGATGCTGACAGGCATTCATTCAAAACAGTCTAGCAAGACATGGAGCTTCTTTCCTGCTGAAAGTGATCTCTGGACTTTGACCCTCCCTCAGGGACTGTGACTCCTGGTCCTTCTCTTGAACTCCAGCTGTACAGGCTGTAAAAGAAAGCAATGATCATGCTCATAAAATGGTCATTTAGATGGTTCAACTTATTTTCTGTACTCCAGAAAGTAAAAGCCAAGAGTTCTGTGGAATTCCATAAATGTAAAAGCTTAATGAAGCTCTGAGAATCTATGAATTTTCAGGAGCTTCATGCAGCTCCACATAATTTCTTAGATTTAAAAGCAATGTGGAGCTCCACAAGTTTCCAAAAAACGTTGCATACTTTAACTCCACATTTTTCCATGTAGAATGAGTACAAATGCTCCATGGAACTTAATGGATGAAAAATCTATGAAAACTACCTGGTCATCCACAGAAGTTTTGGAGGATTTTTGTATGGGTAATACCAGATTCAGACTTGTGAGACATTGCGTGGCATTCATGGTTGAAACCAGGGAGTGATGCACCCCATGAGAAATGCTAGAAGTAGTGCAAATGGTATCCAGCCAAAAGAGCAACAGCACATATGCATGGTCAAAAACTATGCGGGCATAACAGAATGCACAGTTTCAGAGTTTGTTTATTTAATCTAGCATGACTTTGTACTGCAACATTTTGTAAGAACTGTGTGGGGCTGTTTTTGCCCACAACATTTTGACCATGGGCTATTGACCTAGTGCCATGCATATAAGGGAGTAATGTATCTAATTATAAAATGAGAAGTCAAAATCCTGCATTTTGATTGGTTGCTAGCCATGCATTAGAAGTGTCTAACATACAGCTAGCAACAAGTTCAGTTAACCACAGCGTATTTTAAAAAATTATGAATTAAGAAGCCAAATTGAATGTTCACTTTTTAATCGATGCCATTTTTCCCCTTGCTAGCCAGGAACTTGCCCAACACTAGGCTGCCTCATTCCCTGTCTCTCAAACACTGTACTTGAATTAAAACCAAAACAACTTACAGTGTTTTAACAATTTATTTGGTATGCTGTCTCTTTATTCTATGCAGAGATCTGGGCCCCTTCCTCTGCCTCCCATTTGCTGCTCTCTTCTGATCTCTGCCCTGCCTCCTGTTTGCTACTCGATTTCAGATTCGACCTGCCAGTAGCACTCTTTACATGAAACATTCTCTTGAACTTTTTTTTTAAATACTGTAACATTTAGTGGGCTGTGAGATTTGTCAAACCCACCTGCTGGTCCTCGCTTGCTCCCTCCATTAGCTCCTCACTTCCCCCGTGTGACTGCAAGGCAGTTACCTTAATTCTTCATGCAGTCTTCACAAGGGACAATTCTCCTTTTCTGCTAAACTGCTGCTGCTGTTCTTTAAGATGTTGCTGCATCTCTAACTACCATTTGCAATAAACCTGAAGACCGTTGCTGTTGTTACCCATGCTCTGTCAGCAAAACAAGACCTCTTCTCTCCCTATTGGCCTGCTAATTATGGTAACAGTAGCTCATGGGAAATGAAAGTAATTCAAGCCCATTTCTCCAGTCAAAGGAGGACACTCAGCAAAGCTTTAAGAATATTTTTCTATGGCAGCCTCAAGAAAGGGGGTGTGGTGTATGCAAACACTATACTACAAAAAAAAAACTGGGGGTCACAGTGGAACAAATGTTCTAAGGTAAATTAAAAAACAGCAGCTTCAAAGAGGTGGGGGACTACTTTATCAGAACAATTAAGTTACTTGAATTTTTACATGTTTAAATCGTTATTTTCATTTCTATTGTCAGATAAAAAATGCCCATTTTATAAGCACAATAAGCCACTCCAGGGTGTGGATTAGACAGTTCTAACACACTGCTGGATAGCTGGAAGTACTAGGCCTGCAACCTTGTGCCTCACTACATCCCCTAACCATGCATTAGAACTGTCTAACATGTACCCTGTCATGTCGTATTGCTTACCCAGTATGCTATGAGCAGTGCAGCCAGTCAGCTGACCAAGGGAGTGACAGTCCCAACCAGTAAAGATAAAAGCAGTGCACTCACCTATTCACTCAAGGGAGTGACAATCCCACCAGTAATGCTAGAAGCAGCACACCCAAGGGGGCAGCTGAATTAATTAGTCACCCAATGGATAAGTGCAATCTTTTGATTCTACATTGACACTCTGGAGACATTAAGTCAACCTTGTGTTAAATTCGGTGCTTAGGCTGGGTTGTACTGTAAAACCCTTTGGGGGGGTTTAAAGGCAATTATGTCTGTGTATTGTGCAGGCACTACCAAGACAGAAGGTGCCACCTGGAGGCTGACCAATGAAAGCATAAAGGGGACTTTCATACGTTGTGGTAAAAAAGGGACCTGCATTTTTTTTTTAGGTTTGGGGAATTCCCACATTGACCATGGTGCACTTTGTCCCTTCAGCAGCCATGTTGCACATCTGATCCCTGGCTATGGGTATCATAGGTGGCAGTCTTCCTGCCCCTGCCAAGTCACACTTGTACCTCTGCCATAGGGACGTTGGGTGTTTGAGGATGATATGGCTGCCCCCTTCCCAAGAAGCAAGCTCATTGTCTTTTAGTAGCAACATACCCCCTCCCCCATACTGGTGAGTGATTGAGCACTGGTCTTGACTATGGCAGTGGAACTGCATTACTGTCATGGATTGGGGGCGGAGAAATCACTGAATGTGCCTCAGTTTTTAAAATGGTAGTGCTAAGGGTGCTTTCTTTTAGTGTTATAAACTTAGAAGTGCGTACTAGAAATGAGGTGCTCCAAAAATGAACAACATCATCAAGCATTGATTTCAGGCACTTGCCACCTCAAAAGAGGGACACCAAAGACTGTTGTGAAATTAAAAAGTCATTTATTTAATAGAAAGGCACATGTCCTGCCTGATGCATTTCAGACAACATAAGGTCCTTTATCAAGATAAAGGGCCTTATGCTGTCTGAAGCACGTCAGGTAGGACGTGTGCCTTTCTACTAAATACATGACTTTTTAAAGCAGCAGTACTACCTATCCAGGAAGTGATCAATTTCAATGTTCTATAGATCCACTGAAAATATGACACCTGCCTGTCTGCCAATCTTTTACTGCTCCTGTCAACATGGCAGGAGGCAGAAATGTAAACAAAAACAAAGGACAACTAAGCAGATTATGAGGTGATAGTTACAATGCTGACGGGAAAAGGTACCAGGGACATGCTCAACAGAGCTCTGGGAATAAACTGTCAAAAAAGTGCAATTTTGTTTTATATAGTACTGCTGCTTTAATTTTACAACAGTCTTCGGTGTCCCTCTTTTGAGGTAGCAAGTACCTGAAATCAGTGCTTGATGTCTTTCTTTTAGTGGCATGTGACTTTGTACACAACATTTAATGTTTATATTTGTTAAAAATAAATATAGTAAGAAAACTTTGTAGTAATAGTAAACTTTAATCAATTGATCCAAATATTCTTTCAAGTTGTATTCAAATATACATGTCAGAAAAAATATCAACTTCTTTGTTTATGGGCTTGATTACAGAATAGTAACCACAAATGTATCACACATTTTCTGTCTAAAATAGTGTCCAGGCCACTACTAATTAAGTAAATTAAATTTTTACTAGGATAAATAAATTTTATGAAATAAAATGATTCATAGTCAGAAAAATATAGTTAATGAATAAAGAAAACTAATCAAGCACTGTGTAATTTAACAAAACATAGATTCCATGTAAGCTCAATCCAATTGTTACAACAAATAACAGAAATCATTTTGGCAAACTGCAAAAAAAGTGTTTTTTATTTTATGAACTTGCGGATTTGTTATTTGCTATAGGTTTGCTGAACTCTTACTTGCTTAATCAAAATTCTGATTGTTTCTACAAAGGAATTTAGTTAATTAGTTATGGTTCAGACATTGTTTTGGACAGAACATTTGTCACACATTTGGGGGCACTATACTGTGATCAAGCTATTATACAAAAATGTTTAAATGGAGGCATATTACTTCAAGGAAAAATATAAAAAGTGGTTGTTTAAAAATAACAAAGAAGGGGAAAAAAGAAGAAACATTATCTAATGTTGCAGTATCCATAGAAACATAGAATTTGTAGGGAGAAAAGGGTCACATGACCCACCCAGTCTGCCCAAATGTTCCCTGCCGAATCTGTCTCTGCAGACCCTAACTGGTCTCTGGTCACCCTATTCCCTTCCTGTCTATTTAATAATATACACCCATATATATCCCATTCATGCTAGAAACCACCTCTGTTTTCACCTACACCACTTCCTCTAACAGTCTTTTCCAGGCATCAACCACCCTTCAGTGAAGTATTACTTCCTCATAGCCTTCTTAAACTCCTCCCCCTCCAGCTTCATTTCATGCCTCCTGGTCCTGGTGTGCTTCCTCCTTTGAAAGAGACTCCCCTCCTCCACCCATTTCTCCTCTGTAAGGTACTCATAGAGATCTATCATGTCCCCTCTCACTTTTCTCTCTTCCAGGGTGTACATGTTGAGATCCCTCAGTCTCTCCTCACAGGGCTTCTCAAGTAGCTTATGCAGCATTTTATGTTCCCTCCTCTGGACTACTTCCACCCTGTATATACCCTTTCTGACGTGCAGTCTCCAAAACTGAACACAATACTGCAGGTGGGCTCTTAGCAGTGAGCAATACAGTGGCAACACTACCTCCCTCCTCCTGCAGAAGATACGGTCACAGCCAAAGAAATGGGCAGATATTTCTTGAAATTTCTGTGATATTTCTAGAGAAATCTTCTGCTTTCTCCATTTACACAGTAGGGGCAGCAGAGAGGAACTCTTTAGAAATTTCACAAAATATCCACTCCCTATGCACTGCAGCATTCCACTAGCCCTACCCACTTTTATGTTACATTGCCTTGACACTTTGAGATCAGCAGTTATGATAACCCCAAAGTCCCTATCCTGCTTAGTGACTGGTGTGACTACCCCTCCATGCTATACTCCATTCATTAGTTTCTTTGCCCTAGGTGCATATTTTGTACTTTTTGGCATTGAGCTCCAACTACCATGTTCTTGGCCACTCCTCAAATTTCCCAAGATCCCTGCACGCTCCCTTCACCGTCTCCTTAGTATCCACCCTATTTGTAGATGTTGGTATTATCTGCAAAATGGCACAGATTTCCTTCCAATTATTCTGCAATATCACTTATCACTGTGAGCTCTGCACTGCATGGCACTTTCTTTGTGAGCATCATAAGAATTTGTAAGTCTTTTTTGCCTTTCTTCATTAAAGCTGGATTTTATCTGTTTACTCTGTGCTGGCTCCCTTTGCATCTGCAATATCACTTATGAAGGCATTGAAGATGACCAGTCCCAGTACTGAGGCCTGCACTACCCCGCTGGTCATTCTTCCATAAGTAGAGTGAGTGCCATTAACCACCACTCACTGTCAACTATCTATTTAACAATTTCTAACCCAGTTTATCATTTTGGATCCCACCCCATCCTACTCATTTTCTTAATTATTCTCATGTGTGGTATAATGTCGAAGGCCTTGCCAAAATACCAATAGCCCACATCCACTGCCCTCCCCTGATCTATTTCCCTGGTCACCCAGTCAAAGAAAGAAATCAATCAGATCATCTGACTTGACCTCCTCCCCTGTGTATCCATGCCGCCTGTAGTATTTCAGCCCACTGGATACAGGGTACTCTGCTACTCTTTCCTTTAGCAGGGTTTCCATTAATCTTCCCACCACTGAAGTGAGATTGGCTAGTTGGAGTACTGGAGGAATTTGGAGGTGGCCAACTGCAGGTGTCCTTTCCCCCTCATGGAGTTTCATGAGGAGTTGGAGAGAAGTAGGCAATGGCTGATGCTATAATAGCACTACATGTGCCGATATACCTTTTTGTCTGTTTGCTTTTATTACAGGTATGCCATCACTTCCTGGGATGGGGGTCATCTCAATATTTAACTAAGTTTACTGTGCTGTGCTCAATGGAGCATTTACTCTTTATATTTCATAGATATGTATAATGGCATGATTGGTGAGGAATCACAAATGAAGAAAGTCCAAGTTACAGAGTGCAGTAAGCTGGGAGAGGATGACACCACTTGAAAATTACATAAAGGCCCACAAAGAGAGATGCATCCCAAGGCATGGCCTGGGTATTTTAATTTATCTTCATATGATTTTATTGTGAGAAAGATCAAAGCCATGGATATTGCTCATGGACTCCATGATTTTCTGGCCTGATATAGAGTAGCTACAATCTTGGAGATGTGTGCTGAGTACCATGAGGTACTATCTCCTCAAAAAGATGGCACCTAAATCTACTCTTTTTTAAGTGGTTAGCCTCTTGGGTTGCCCAAAATGAATATTATTTTTTGCAGAACTTCTAACTGAATTCCAGGCTTTAGGGACTATATGTCTAGGAAACTTTTCCACATTGCAAATAACTATATGATTTTAAACAGGAACACAAAAATAACTTTTCCCTTTTGACTACAGGCTTGATACTAAGTGCTTGGCAAGATTTGAGGAACCTTGAATTCATTCTATGTATAACTTGCCTTAAACTCATTTTAGTGAGTTTTGAAGCTACTTTGCCTCCCCTGGAACATATTAAAAGTAAGCCTGGTTTTGGAATCCTCTGACTCTCAGTGGATATATTTTAGCTATGATCTTTTAAGATTTTTTTCTTTTTTATATATTTTTATTTATGCTATTGGTCATATGCTTAGAATTATTTTAAACTTATTCTTGCCTGCTACAGGATGTGGCTATAGTAGGAATATAATAAATAGCTTATATATAGCTTATGGATTGCACTTTGGAAACTAAATAGAATTTTGCCATAAAGGGTAAAAATAAATAGGGTCTATTTTATAGCAGGTTGAACTGATTCATGGACTCTTTAAGAACACATATTAATTATTTACTACATATTCTGTGCTATAGTGCTTGATGCTGTGTTCCATTCATACTACAATGTCTGCCATGTTCTGAATATCTTTTGAATTTCTATTGTCCAGTTGAAATAACCTAATGGTTGAACAATAAAGCTTGTTGATTGTGACTGACTGGCTTATAGGTGCTTGCCTCCTCCCTGCTGACACTGTTATGTAGAGGGACGATGTCAACTCTTCTCCAGTCCTCCAGAATCTCACCTTTTTCAAGTGAACTATTGATTAAGGTTGTCAGCGGGGAAGCTACCATATGCCAGAGTTCATCTAGTACCATGGAGTGTATCCCATCCAGATCCATAGCTTTGTTCACCTTCAAATCTGCAAGTCCCTTCAGGACTATTTTCTCTGAAAATAGACTTGTTTCCACTCCCCTCCCCCCAGTCCCCATTCCTGCTACAGCCTGGTGATCATCCCTCCACTATGAAGACTGAGCAGGAGTACCTGTTCAGGATGGCAGCTTTTTTTTTGTCCTCTTCTGTGCAGTCTCCCCCTTCTGCTCTCCTAAACCTCACTATCACCCCCTGCTTTCCTCTTCTCATTTATGTATCTGAAGAATGTCTTATCTCCTTTACATACCCATTTGGGGTTTCTTTTCTGTGTCTGTTCTTTTGCACCCCTCACCACCTTTCCTGCTATTCACAGTTTTACTTGGTATACCTCCCTGTTATCCTCCCCAGAGTGTTTCCATTTACATCTTAAACACCAGCCTTTTTTCCTTCACCACTTTGGCCACTTCCCTAGAGACCCATAGCAATCTCTTTTTCCATCTCATTGTACTCAATTCCTTCATGCATAGGCTGGCTGCCTTAATTATGCCCTGCTTATCTTGTCTTCACAGTGCATCTACCCCTTCCTGGCAATCCCCACATGAGGCAGTTTCTGAGTCAGTGCACCATTTCTTTAAAATCTCTCTTCCTAAACTGCTGGACCCTTATGCTTGTGTGATTTTGCTCTGCTCCTGTCTCTGTGTTAAACTACTCTGTATGGTGATCAGTGATACCTAGGGGACTATCCACTGTGACATCTGCAATGCTGACCCTGTTTGCAGCATGAGATCCAGCACTGCCCATCCCTAGTGAGTTCTTTGACTAGCTGCCTGAGAAAACCCCTTGTAGGTATTCAAGAATGGCCCTGCTCCTTGTTGAAGCCACAGTTTGAAGGTTCCACTCCATGTCTAACAGATTGAAGTTACCAACTGTCAGCACCTCTCCCTTACTTGCCATCCATTTAGGAAAGGTAAATGGGATAATTAGTCAGGCACATGGGGTTCGAGCCTAGGTATCTGCATTCCACCATGTGTCCTGAGAACTTCCATAATCACTAAATCCATCAGGAAAAATTATGCAGGACAAAGCAATGCAATTAATCATAATAGTCTGAATTACAAAATATAAAACTAATAGCATATTCTAATGCATTCTCAACTAGACATACCAGTGCCCCTGAAAAAAGGCAATTTTTGTTATGGATACCTCATCTTTCTGAGAATGCACAAGCTTTTAAATTCACTAGCTAATAGACAGACTTAAAATGAATTTTAAGACATTAATCTGCATTAGATTAACCACATACTGTAGTTACTTTGCATGCTCATCCTTTAACCTCTTAGCCTTGATTAAATTTTAAAATGTGCCCAGAGTTTCAATGTGAGGATCATCTACCAGATTAAAGAGGAAGATCACCATAAAAAAAACATAAAAAGACAACAATACCACAGTTGCTAGTGCATACATAAAAGATCACTTACCTTTCCTGGAAACCCCTATAAAGTTCTCGAGTTTTTCTCTCCCAACCCTATCAGAGCTCTCACCTGCTTCTAATTAGTTGTGCTACTCCTTCTAGCCCATTTCTGACATCCAGACACCTACCCCAACGGTGGGGTCCATTTTGCATGGGCCATGCCTTCCTGCCTACTTGGGGAATTGAATCCAGTAGCAATGTCAGACAGGAGGGTCTCGGGGAAGAGGCTAATTGAATTTGAGGTGGGTTATGAGTAATGCTATTCTTGTGATTAGAATTTTTGCCCTTTGTAAACTTTTTCAACATCCAGTCATATGGAAAGGTGCCTCCAGTAGCATTCCAGTAGGTGGGGGAATGGCTGACATGATATGATCACTAGAGAAGAGCAATAAGTTTATATATAGAATCTTGTTGGCCACAATTTACCTGGTCAGATCTGGCAGGCCACAACTGGGTTTTTGCTCTCCTAACCTGATTTTGACATCAGCATGCACCCCTCTACCAAATAAGGTAAAATATCATTTTTCACCTTAGTAAATCAATACCCACTCTAAGCTTATTTTCCCTTCATCTTATCAGCAAAATCTTCAGGAGTACAGAAATTCGTATCCTCCATCCTCCACTTCTCCCACTCTCTTTCTGAGGGAGACGGCATCAGGTATCAAGTGTTGTTTTCCATCTTTCCAATCCCAGGATACAGTATGTGGTACAGGAAGCAATGTAGTACATTTGATGCCTGATGCTTCCTCCTTATAAAACTCAGAGGGATGGGGAAAAAGATGGGAGTGCACATTGTAGCAAACATGAACAGTTCAGACTTTTCTTTTTTTTTTTTCACAGTTGGTGTTTGTACACCCCCGACAGCCCCTTCTTCCCTACCCTCAGCTCCATCCCCCGGAATTACCGGGGCTTACATTATGCTTGGCCTGGGAGCGGTGCCTGCGGTGAGTCGGGCATCATCCTGCCACTAGGGAATTTTCTCCTTTTTGACCCTTTGCACCCACACATTGTGCAATGGGTGCAGCAGCTGTTTTCACCTCTACGGAGGCAGCCAAGCACCCTGGGCATGGGTGAGCCCCTCTAGCTGTACCATTCACAGCACAGACCCCCCCCCACCTCGAGGAAGGAGAGCTGTGATGCTTAATCCTTACCTCCCCCACTGGCCCCCGAATGACCCAAGTCTGTTCCTGAACCCAGGTCGCTGGTGCGGCGTGAGGTGCAGCATCCAGTGCCTGAACCCTCAGCGCCACCGGGCCGTCCAGTTAAGACTTTTCTAATATGGGGTAGGAGAAAATAGAATTAGGTTTGGGTTGTTTTGCTAAGGACAAAAGAGGGAAAGGTATCGGGGATTATAGGATTTGTCAGCATGATGTCCTAATGACTCCCAAGGGGGCATGCGGGCACCTATGCAGTGACAAAACCATGCAATAAAGTCATCAGACTGCATTATTCTGTACCCATAGCCCAGAATATAACATTAAACCTACAGTATCAAGGGGCTTTTGATAGCTCTCCAGATTCTAGATTAGGCTATAGCAGTACAGAGATGCACTCTGGGGGAACACTGGAAGGGCTATTATGAATAACTATTAGTGGGTTTCAATCCTTGGTCTTTAAGTTCATAGAGACCTATCTTATGAGGCTCCTAAAAGGTTGGGTGAGACCGAGGTACAACAAAAGGATAGAAAGTAAAGAAATGGGTTCACACTGTCTTTTTCAAAGCAGCAGATCTGTACCTATTCTGTAACATGAGTGCAGCATTTCTTTTTTGCATATATTACATTTTTGTTCTACTTATTAATGTGATTTGCTCAACCCTTCAGACCCAGAAAAACTGTAGGGCCACTCACATAGAACTGTTCCCTGTCTGAACATTCTTTTACTTGCTGCCTGCTGCTATAGGACCTAAAGGGCCTCATGACATATGAACATACAAAGATACAAAGAAGCCAGCAGGAGAAGAATACTTGGTCTATCAAGTCTGCTCCTGTTGCAGGGTCCATAGCTACTGTCCCTGCCCCTTCTCCCATCCTCCCTTCCCATGACCATTACCCTCCCCCCATACCTGTCCCAGCCTCTCATAAAGCTGCCCACTGTCTTCAAAGGGATTACCTCTTCTGGCAGTGCATTCCAAGTGTCCACCACCCTCTCTGTGAAGAAGATCTTCCTGACCTCCTCCTAAACTTCCCATCCTCCAGCTCAAGACTGTGCCCCCTCATATTATGGTTGCCACTCAGCTTAAAGAGACTCACCCTTATCAACCTTATTTATCCCTTTCATGTACTTGAAGGTCCAAATCATGTCCCCTCTCTCTCGTTCTCTCTCTCTCTCTCTCCTCTGTCTTCCAGGGAGTACATGTTCATCCTTTCCTCATATGCCTTACCCTGCTGACCAGCTATCATCTTTGTAACCCTCCTCTGGACCTTCTCCATCAGGTTAATGTCCTTTTTGAGGTATGGGCACCAGTACTGAACTCCATACTGTAGATGCGACCTTACCAGTGACCTGTACAAGGGCATTATAACCTCCTCTCTCCTACTACTGATCCCCCTAGATATGCACCCCAGCATCTTGTTTGCCTTTGCTGCTGCTTTCTTGTACTGTGTGGAGTGCTTCAGATCACTAGCGATCATCACTCCCAGGTTCTTCTCCTCCTTTGATGCAGATTCTCAGACTCCACTCAGGTAGTAATCTGTCCTAGGATTCTTGGTTCCAGTATGCATAACTATGCATTTCTTGGCATTGAAGTCAAGCTGCCAGATCCTGGCCACCTCCCTAGCTTTTCCAAATCTTCCTGTGGGTCCTGTATCCCTTCAGCTGTGTTCACTCTCCTACAGAGCTTGGTGTCATCCATGAATCGGCACATTTTGACCTTAATGTCATCTCCAATGTCATTGATGAAAACATTGAACAACACCATCCCCAGCATTGAGCCCTGTGGGACCCCATTGGATACCTGTCTTGTGCCAGATAACTCTCCCCCAAAAACCACCCTCTGGGTTCTGTCCTTCAGCCAGTTTTCCACCCATCTGGCCATCTTTTCCCCAGCCCTGAGATCCACCAACTTCCTGATCAACCTTTTGTGGGGCACAGAGTCAAAGGCCTTGCTGAGGGGCTGGCCCAGTGGTGCTGAGGGTTGAGACACTGGATGCCACACCTTATACCATGCTGGTGACCTGGGTTCGGGAATGAGCCCGGGTCAATCGGGGTTGGCAGGTGAGGACTAGGATTGAGCATCCATAGACCGCTCTCCTAGTCCTGGGGTGGATTGAGGACACTCACCACAATGTAGTGACCTCTGGGGATGTCCAGAGGTACTACTAGCACTGGTGCAAGTGTGGGAGGAGAGCGGCAGATGTCGGCATGCTTTGCCTGGACATCATTGCACGTCCGTGCTCCAAGGGACTAAAGAGGAGGAAAATTGGGCTGGGTGTGACCATGCAGCCTGATGGCCATGCTCTGCACTGCCCGGAGGGCTCATGAGGAGTGCCACTGGGGGAGAATTGCGGGGCTGTCCTGGCTGAGAGAGGCATCATGGGGCCCTCCAGCAGGATGGCAAGATGGTCGTCTCAGACCATCCTTGGTGTGGTTAGAGCCACCCAGCTCTCTGGGTGTGCAGAGCGGGCCTCTGGATGCCCCATGCCGGGAACGCTACAGCAAGGCAGAAAAAATACAAAGAATATTAAAAAAAAGGCCTTGCTGAAATCAAGATAGAGGATGTCTACTGCTTGCCCCCATCTACTGTCTTAGTGACACAGTAAAAAAAGTCAATCAGATTAGTTTGACATGATCCCCCCCCATGAACCCATGCTGCCTCACATCTGGGAGACGATGGTCCTCTAGATATTCCACCAACCTCTCCTTTAGTATGGCCTCCATGAGCTTGCCCAGAATGGAGGTCAGACTGACTGGTCTGTAATTCCCTGTTTCATCCTTGGGACCACTTTTTTGGCAGGGCACTACATGTGCTGTTCTTCAGTCCTGCGGTACTACACCTGTCTCTAGTGAACTATTAAATAGGACTGCCAGTGGCCCTGCCAGCTTTTCAGCCAGTTCCTTTAGTACCCATGGATTTACTCCATCTGGGCCTGGTGATGACAATCAGTTCTCGACATATTCTCCATCCTTAAGCCCTCTAAATGCTGTAATACTACTGACACATGGGACACCAGAACAGAATCCCCAAATAATAAGCACTTCCATGACATCAGAAGGGTCAGAGTCAGGCATTGAAAAATTGGGCCACTTCAACAGAACTGTTTGCTGTCTGACAAGGTCAGAATTGGAGGAAAGGGAAAAGACCACCAGTAATTACAGTAACTTCACTAAAATAGAATTAAATATATTAAACACATGATGGAACTGTGTGTAGTAAGTAGAGAGCCAGAGAGGTAAATCAGAAGACTGCTCAGTTACTGAAAAACCTAAGCCCAAGAACAGATAACTGCCCCAAAACCTGACTTACTTTGATAGTGATCAGAAAAATAATCAGACAAAAAGACGTATGTATCAAAAAGATTCTCTTTTTGGCAAGGTGTAGGTTTCAGAATGCAGAGCTCAACTCACAGATGTCTGCCTCCATTTCTCTAACTTGTGGATGTGAGAGGGTCAACTTTTTGTGTCTTCATTGAGCTCTTGAAGAAGCCTCTGATTAATCAGGAAACTGTATGATTTTGAAATCTCACTAAACATTTTTCCCAGTTAGTAATACTGAATAATGCAAACAATTTGCCAAATGGTCCTGAGTTTTCAGGACCTTCATATTTATGGAATTCTTGAACTAATCTTTGGGTCATGCACTGTGCTGTTATGTAGCAATTTTGAACAACTGAATATATGAATGTGCAAATCGGTTTCCTCATACTCTTATTAGAAGTCTTTGATTTTATTACCTGTGAGACGTGTCTCATTCAGAGACTACCTGCACTCCATTCTTGAGTATAATGACTAGGTTGCACATATTTTCAGCAATCACTGATTGTTTGAGGGAAAACAATTGGATAATTTAGACAGGAACAATTCTGATTGAACAGGATCACATTTGAATTAAAAAGGAAATGGTCCCATTCTTGGTTGTATAACTCTTCTAACATGACATGTTGATAATGTCAGTAAATGCCACCTACTGTAAACTGTTGTCTTGCCAATGGTATTCCCAAATATCAAAAAATCAGCCTTTTCTGACAGTCTTTAACATATACTCCCAATTATTGTGTATGCCTTAGTCTCCACATATGTAAATATCAATACTGAAACATTTCCTCTAGAGTTGTGATATTTCAGACTGTAATATGGTGCATGATTTAAACAGAATTACCATGTCTATAATAATTATTTTCAGTGCATGTATCAAGTTTTGTTTTTAAAAGTGGTAGTACTCCTTGTGTATACAGCAACAGTCTGCTTGTTCAAAAATATTGTTACAGTGAAGCAGTCAGAATAATTGCACAATAATTACAGTATGAGCCTTAAGAATAAAACAGACTCTAAAAATGACAAAAATAATAAACACATTGAAAAGAGGCTGATTAGTCCAAATCAGCCCCCCAAAAGTGAGAAGAACAGAATACAATCATTTTGTAGCAATAATCTAGAGATCCTATTCTCATATCAGTCCAATAATCAGGGCCCAGCAAAGCAATGTCCAAACGTATGGTTCCCTCTCTTCATGATTCCCATTCAATTTCAATGTTCAGTCTATTATTTATTTATTTTTTATTTTTTTATTTATTGGGAATTCATAATTAACACCTTTGAGCCATAGGCTCTTTTACAAAGGTTCCACACTGAAAGTTCATAAAGACAATAAAAAACACTGGAATTGGTTTACAAAAGCCCAGGGTTACTTAACACAAGAAACAGTATGGCTAGACATAGTAGCTAGGTTAGATATAATGAAAAAACAGGGAATATCTTTACAAATAGTGGAGTACATGTATACAATTATGCAGAGAATTATAATGCAGCAAAATTAAGCCTTGTCATCAGAGTAGAAGAGTTTCAAAAGTAGCAGGGATTGAAGATACAAACTGATATAGGCATACGAGAGAGGGGGTGCATAAGTGTAGTGAGGTAGTTTAGGGTGTAGGAGGATGGGGGGTCAGAAGACATTCAGGACCTCGGCTACTGGACAGGGGAGTAGAAAGGGGGGCAGAAGAGTTGGAGAGCTAGAAGAAGGATAGAGCAATTGAGCAGAAAGGGGGAGATGAAAAAAGAGAAAGAGAAAAAAGGTGTAGGGTGATTATGGGAGGTGGATAGAGGCATAGAAACATAGAAAATGGAGATGAAGGGAGACAGGGGAGTCAGCCCAGGGTAATTAAGTGAAGCAGTCACATGAAGCCTGAGTCATAAAGGTATGACAAAGATTACATTTGAACAGGCCTAGAGTGAATGAATTGGTGACTTCACTGCCCAGGAAAGTAAATTGAGCCAATGGTCCTTTACAATTGCATCTTCAACATTAAACCAATACAAGATTACTACAATGTAAAATGTCTAAAAATAGAAATATACTTAAATCATTATATGCACACTGCAGTATAAGTGAAAAGTACAGTCACTGCAAGTAACCAACCAATCAACCAACATATACTGTAACTTCTCCTAATGCACTCTCAAAAGCAATTAGTTAACTGATGTGTTAAAATATTTAAATTTAGTCAGCGAAAGAAGAGATTTACCTTTTAACATGTTTTGCTGATTATTCCAAGTATTCCAAGTATTAGAAAATTTAAAATTATAGGGTCAAGCAATTAAATCATTAGAATGTAAAGAAAATGTGTTAGTTTTAACACAAATAATTCAGAAAGATAGAATTGTAATAATGATCTAGCCTTCTATTATGAAGAAAGGGCCAACCAACAAGTCTTATAAGATACAATGATGAGTATTAAATGTTGAATTTGATACAAAATGTAATGTTCATTGATACTTTTGACCCTAAAATGCAAGGAGAGTGAAAGAGGCAGTATGATAAAATCACATTAGTCTAAAAGAGAAAATGAATAGATGCCAATATTTTTATGCTTTCTGAAAAAAAAAACACTTATTATAGTGGCTTAGTAGGGCCACTATAGTTAGGGTTGAGTAGGAACTTTAATGTTAAAACCCAAGTTTTGCACTTTAATAACTTTGCAACTGTTCAATAGATTTGCATGAAATGTTGCATGCAAAATCTCCCAAGGTAGTTCTCTGGAGGTGCCAAGTGTTGTTCTGGTCAGATGTGCACATTTTGAAATCTGGCTAGTGAAAAAAGTGAATTTGAGGATTTTTTTATACTTTTTTTTTAAAAGTCATAGTGCCCAGATGGTTGAGAATTATTTTGGTCTGCAATTTTCAGGGTAGAATGGAGCATGCCCACAGATGTGCCTTTTGCTGGTTTGGCGAAAATGTATGAATCTATTCCAAAGTTATTACATTTTAAAATTGTGGGTTCTGAGCATGCTCAGTAAGCACTTCAAAAGAGCTGAATGAAACAAACAAACAAAAATAATATTTTTCATATAGGCCAATCCTTTTTCATGAGGAGAAAATTATATATTTTCTTTTGCTGCCATGCTGTTGTCTGATTTTTTGTAAAATGGAGAGAGACCAACACATCTATCTCTCTCATTGGGACTCGGTTAAGTATATTCTGCACTTAACTGTTAGAAAATTACCCCAAAATGTTTTTTTTATTTAAAATCCTTTTTTTGTGACTCACTTCCAGCAGGAAAATGTTCATATGAACAAAAAAGATCATACAAAAATTTTCATATGTGCATTCCCATAATTATTTAATCATTCCCTGGCATCTGATGGCGCCCCCCTTCCCGCTTCCAATCTCTGTTCACATTATTATTTAATTATTCTCTGGTGCCTAGTGGCATTCAAACTTTCCAATCACCATCCCTATTATTATTTACTTATTCCTTCATGCCTAGTGGTTCCCCCCAACCTCCGATCACCATCACCATTATTATTTAATTATTCCCTGTCATCTAGTGTCACCCAGCACCCTCCAGTTGCTCTCCCTGTTATTATTTAATTTTTCCCCGGTGTCTAGTGTCACCCAGCACCCTCCAGTTACTCTCCCTGTTATTATTTAATTATTCCCTGGTGTTTAGTGGCCCCCACCCTATGATCACCATTCCCATCATTATTTAATTATTCCCTGGTGTCTAGTGTCTCCCAGCACCCTCCAGTTGCTCTCCCTGTTATTATTTAATTATTCCTTGGTGTTTAGTGGCCCCCACCCTATGATCACCATTCCCATCAATATTTAATTATTCCCTGGTGTCTAGTGTCACCCAGCACCCTCCAGTTGCTCTCCCTGTTATTATTTAATTATTCCCTGGTGTTTAGTGGCCCCCACCCTATGATCACCATTCCTATCGATATTTAATTATTCCCTGCTGTCTAGTGTCACCCAACACCCTCCAGTTGCTCTCCCTGTTATTATTTAATTACTCCCTTGTGTCTAATCACACCCCCACCATCTGATGGCTGTCCCCCCTTCATATTGTTTCTTTCCCTCATGTCTAGTGACACCCCCCACACCCTCTGATTGCCATCCTGTATTAAAGGAAGAAAATGGTCCCTCAATGTCTTTTTTCACCTGTACTAAAAAAAGGTCCCATGCCAATCTGACCCACTCACCCCTTCCACTGAGCACCCATGATTCTGCACCCCCTACACACACTTATTCACCTGAACTGGTCCAAAGATGAAGATCCATTCTCCGATAGAAGGCACTTCTTACTGCTGGAACTGCCAACTGCAATATGAGAAACTAAGGTAAGTGCAGGTCAATGTATTTCAATGGGGTTTTCAACTTTGTTTCATAACTTTGCCATTTTTGCATATTTTGACACTGAATTTTCAACATGACCTTTCTGAGACCCCCGCCGCACGTGCATTGAGGTGGAACTATGCAAATTCAGCCAAAAAGTCAATATTGTGGTCACTTGGCAAAATCACCTTCCAAGCAGAGCTTGAAAATTTCCACCAACCTTGCTCATAGGGTGCTGTCATAAGATGGCTATGTTGAAAATTTGGGGAGAAAATATGTAAAAATGGCAAAGTTATGTGCATAAGTTGAAATTTTGCTACGCTCACTCTTAAGTTTGGCAATTTTAAATATTTTGACCACAAATTTTCAACATAACCATCTTTTTACACCATCTCATGAATGTGATAACTGCCATTTTTCAAACCCTAACCAAACTGTGCTTTTGCACCTGTGGCAAGTAATGCAGTTACTGTGGTGATTAATCATGTTTTGGCAGGGATTTCAAAATTTTTATTACCGGATTCATGAGATGGGGTAATAAAAAGGCTATGCTGACAATTTCATTCCTGTTTTACTACAAATGCAAGCTATATGTATGCATCTAAGTAGGGATGGCAGCACAGGACCCAGAGTGCCCTGCACTCCCACAGAAAAATGAGGATACACTTATACTATCTCAAAAAGTAAGGAAATTCTTTGCAAAAAACTTTGTTAATGCACTAGTTAGTGTTAAAGTGACAAAAGTAAGGAAATGTGGTGTTAGAGTTTTCAACCATCATACCACATCTCCACCCTGCGGGCAGCAGCAGGAAAAACCATTACAGTTTCATTTTTCTTGCATCTTCACAAATCAGGTGTGGGGTGTGCCTTGAGGTTGTCAGCCTTAACGCTCATGCCATTCCATCAGTAAATAAGCTGACATGGGTAAAGTCTATGAGAATGGGATGAGCATTGGGGCTGACAACTGAAACACACCACATGCCTGATTTGTAAAGACACGAGAGATGTGAAACTGTAATGTTTTTTCCTGTTGCTGCATGCAGGCTGGGGTGTAGTGTAAGGGTTGGAAACACTGATGTCACATTTCCTTACTTTTCTCACTTTAACCCTAATTATGCATTAACAAAAATTGTTGCAAAGATTCCTATAAAAGAAACCATTTTTGTTTAATGGTTGAGACTAAGGCAGTAATGAATTGCTGAAAGAGAATGACCACGTATGTAGAAGACTATACTCATTCCAACATTAGAGGTAAAATTCAGTATTAAGTCAGAATTGTCAGGTTTTTTTTTAAGAAAAAAACACCTTTTGATTCATTTTTGAATTCAACAAGAGATGTAAATTAGAGTGCATATTCAAACATGTGAAAAGCTTTCTGTAAAGCTGAGTCAGCTACAGCGCTTAAGCATCCTGACAGGAGGAAAAAAAAGTACACTATCATCATCATATAGATGCAAGTCAAGTCAAGTCAAAGTGTATTGACATGAAAGAAACTCAA
The DNA here is from genome assembly GCA_016271365.2 of Neoceratodus forsteri. Classification (NCBI taxonomy): domain Eukaryota; kingdom Metazoa; phylum Chordata; order Ceratodontiformes; family Ceratodontidae; genus Neoceratodus; species Neoceratodus forsteri. Next base: position 566,657,466 of record CM057458.1, read on the forward strand.
TTGAGCAAGCTCATTTACAATAAGGTCCTGAGAGACAAGTAATGTGCAAAGCATGTACAAAAAGCCAAAGCCAAGCATATAACAGGACTACACAGGGCAATATACATTAACATTCAGCTTTCTAATGGAAATATATACATGGAGTAGAATAATTTACAAGGTCAAGACATTGTGGAGCAACAGTCAGGCATCCAGCTTCACAAGGGAAAATGTATTCAAGGAGCAGGGTAATTTCCAAGGTTAAGACATTGCAGTACACAGTCAGGCATAAACAGTCAGGTAGATGGCATGGTTAGCAGTAGGCAGTAATTAAAACTTCTAATAATAAAAGTAGCAATGAGAAAATCTGGAAATGATGGTATGGGACTATAGGAGAGAAGAAGGAGTCAGCCATGCGTGATGGGGAGGAGGTGGAATGGAAGGTAGGCCATGTAGGGATAATAGTGGAGAGAGGGGGAGCCTGTGTTGTGAAGAAGATTGGGGGGGTGGTCCTGGATTGTGGAGAAGTGGGTAGGTAGGGTAGCTGTGGTAGGGTGGATTGGGAAGAATAGTATGGAAGACAAGTAGGGTAGTGGTCAGGTAAGTAGAGATGGAGGAGTGGGGTGTAGTTCTGGTAAGATGGGTGGATGGAGAGAGGGGTAGGGTAGGGTAGGTGACTCAAGGTAAGTATATGGGGAAGGGACCTTAAGTGAGGTAACCCATGACGATGATGAGAGAGGATGATGGCAAACTGACAGTGTAGAGCATAGCAGTCAGTAGCATTGACAGGAGTCATGTAACTTGCTAACAAGTAGTTTTTTTAAACTGCTCAGCGGGAGTAGCTGATGCAGCTTAAGGACAGACTGGGTTTTTAGATACATTGAAGAGTTATTGATAAATTTAGATAGGTCATCAATAACAACTTTAGAAAAAGAAGAGGTCTTAAAACTGAGCCTTGTGATATGCTCTTTGTAATACAAACAAAATCAAAGAATAGTTAGAAAAAGAAACACACTGTATGCAGTTATTATGATCACTTTTGAAACAATAAAAATAATTAAAACTGATGTCAAGGGACAAATGCTGATTATTCAAAATAGTATGATCCACAATGTTAAAGGCCTTAGTGAGGTCCAAAATGGTGGTAGAGCAAACATTTTCTAAGGAAAAGAGGTACAGTATACTGTATATATGCAGTGTCCTGGATATGTCTTATTCAGTGATGAGTGTGTGGTGTGGTGGTAAATGCAGCAAGGAGCAGGTCCTTTTGTGCAGAGAACTTGGATTGTGTTCTCTAGTGATTACGCAAACCACCTGGTGGTGGATCTTTCCCAGTAACATCAGATAACAATCTGCAGAGACAACAACTGCTATAAGGAGAGGCAGGCTCATGGCAGCTATTAAGAATTAATGTTTGTTTATGTACAGCAGACAAATGTTATGTTAACCAAGGGAAGGTTGGGAAGGGAACGTTATTTAACCAGGAATAGCACACTAAGCCGAAGCTTGTTTCCAGATGTGACCTGGGAGCACAAGGAAGTTAAGTGACTTGCTCAGTATCACATGGTATGCAAATGGAGGGCCGAGGGATTCAAACCCAGGTTTCCAGGTTTGCAGCTCAGAGCCTTAAGCCACTGCACTATACTGCCTCCCTACAACAATTACACTACACAATAGGTTTAACAGAACTGCAAAAGATTCAATATGTGGAGCTTTGTAGACTTTAACAAGCTTATATTACTTTATAAGATTTATTGTATTATGGTGTATAAAGGAGTTCTTGTGTTCTGTACAAGAAAGGTTATATTCTACTGTATGTGAATTAACAAGTAGACATTGCATTTGTCCTCTGCTGTTCAAGTACCCATTGCTCATGCCTTACTTTGATGTTCTAATGCTGGTAATTACTTACCAATATATGTTATTAGCTACCTCTGTATCCTTGTCAGATGCTTATTTGTAATGTCTTTATTTTCAGTTTTATAAAAGGGGCACATAATTTGCTGGTTTCTGATTGGCTGAAACAGGTTTTCAACTGTATCCTTAATAGGACATAACCTTACAACCCGGACTAATTGTGTCAACCAAAACACAGCACTCGGTGAAATGAATCAGTGCCACTGCTTTCCCACTGCAACTCATTAGCTAGCATCTGACAGAACAACAACAGCTGCATTGGGAGAGCAGTGGCACCAAAACAGAATGTAGAAAAATACATGCAGTGTGTGTAAGTTCCCCTTCCTCCACGAGTCCTGAACTAATATTTTCTAAGTGAAGTCTGACCTGTGTTTCAGTGCTCAAACCCAACCAGTCAAGTCAGTGAATTGTGGCTTTCAAATCCCACTAGAGATGCAGTGCTCCATTAATGATTCAGAAAACATAGCAGTGTCTTTATGGTAAAAATCCAGACCCAGTCCTCCGCTGATACTTTTAGCTATAGTTTGTAAGGTGTCTTTGGTATCTGCAAATGCTGAGACTGGCCATTTGCCTGACAACAACTGTCCACTTTTATTTTTTTTTTCAAATTGAATAAGCTTTATGAAACCATCAGGAATACAAACAATAGTAAGGTTATACAAGGCAAATAACAGCAATATAACATGGAAGAACATACTATAGCATGTAGAAGCAATGAAGTAAATACCAAACAGTTACCGTAACATAGGTATACTAATTATTTTATACTTAAATGAAAAACCTAGCCACCCCTCCCCCATGCTCCCCTTCTTCCGAGCCCTTCCAATCCACCACTGGAGTTTATAGAGCCTATAAACTACTAATAAAGTATCCATTACAATGTTTGCATAAATTGGGGACTCAGATAAAAATGTACACAACACTGTTATGGTGATACATCATGAAAAAATCAAATAATTCCAATCAGTCTAGTAGGATGCCAACAGGACAAGAACAGAGCTTTGGAATATGACCACTGGACATGTTCAGTCAATTAACAGAACATATAGTGGTTCCCAGATGTTCTTATATCTACTGGACCTATCGATTATATTAGCTATAAGCTGTTCAGCTTGTAAAGCAAAAAGTATTTTCCTATACCATTCCACATATTGGGGGATGTTCTGATCTAGTCAGTGCCAGAGGATTACCTTTTGGCACAGGCCAAAATTAACATCATATGAGGTCTTTGATTGCCAATCAGATTGTCATCATAGTCCCCCACTAAGCATATTTCGGGAATGAAAGCATCCGTCAAGTCAAGTATAGGGTCCAAGTGTGACTGTATAGATTCCCAAAAGGAGATCACTTTTTCATAGGACCTGGAACAGATATTTGAGGGAAGCTTACCCATTCTATACAAATTTACCAGGGTGTAATATAGATTATGTAGAACCTGAAACTGCATTGAGCGAAATCTATCCAACTTTATATATTTATATAATCTCTTCCAAATTTGTGGCCAGTTGTGGGAAAGGTTGTTCTTGGGTAAAGCATGGTCCCAACAGTAAAACATCTGGCCTTCTTTATTAGCTAAAATCTCATGCAGCCTGTGATAGTAATAAGAGATGACATGAGAGGTGGGTGCATTAGAGGCCAGAGTAAGGATCAAAGTCCCATATAGGTTGACCCACAAGCCCGTGCCAAAATAATGCAATAACATATGAGTCAGCTGGTAATACTTAAAACAGGAAGAGGCAGGCCAGTGGTATTTTTTTCTAACTTCTTGGAAAGTGAGGAGTTTCCGGTCTCAAGGAGATCCTCCAAAGTATCCATCTTAGTATAGGGCCAGAAGGACTTATTGAGCAACTTCTCAGCAATTTTAAAATTTGGATTCCCTAGCAGAGGCTGCATAGTGTCTTTATAGGGCTGAACCTTCACAAGGGAACATACTTGCAAGTGGGCTATCAGGGATGCTTCTAAGGGGGTACCCTTCAAAGCAAAGCAAAGCAAACTTTATTTATATAGCACTTTTCTTAAAACTAAGGCGCTTTACAAATTAAAACATGAACATATAAATTGATAAAATTACAAATATATAAGTACAAATTAGTTAAAATTGATTAAAATGATCTGGGAAGGCCATCTGAAAGAGATAACTCTTGAATTCTGACTTGAATCTCTCAACAGTCAGGCATTCTCTCAACCGATGAGGTAGAGAATTCCACAGGGTTGGGGGTAGCAAAAGAAAAAGCACATGCACCAGATGTCTTCAAACGTACCCTGGAAAACTCTAGAAATCCCTTGTTGGTGGATCAGAGAGTGTGGAGTGGGCAGTATGGAGTCAAGAGATCTTGCAGGTAGCTGGATCCCAGATCATGTAGGGCTTTAAAGGTCAGAAGACCAACCCTGAAGGTGATCCACCACTGACCAGGCAGACAATGCAGTCTGCACAGCACAGGCATAATATGGCTGGTCCTGGATGCACCAGTCAATAGCCTGGCTGCCGTGTTCTGCACTAGCTGCAAGTGGTGGATATCAACCCCAGGAAGCCCTAGGTAGAGGGCATTGCAGTAGTCAAGGCAGGCGGTGATGAAGACATGGACCAATGTTGGAAGGTCATCCAGGGGAACCAGGTGTTTCACTCAGGTGATGTTCCTCAGATTGTAAAAAGAGGATTCAGGGTCAAGTCATCATCAAAAATAATACCCAAGTTATGTACCTGGTCAGAGGTAATTAGTTGGACACTATCAAGCCATATTCCTGATGCCTGCCCAGCCCCCAAACCTACCCAAGGATAACCAGGTCCACAACCAGCACTTCAGTCTTATCCAGGTTCAGTTTTCAAATATCTGGGGAAGATTCTTACAGGGTCTGAAGAGAAGCAACTGGATATCACGACCAAGCTGTGAACACTGAAATCGCTCTGTGTCCAACCACTGTGGAACATACGGTCTGACAGTATCCTTACATGTTGGGCTGAGACATTGGATAGCTAGATAATATAGAAAACGCTTGAGTGCTTGTAATCCACCCCTCTCTTTAGATTGCATCAATTTAAACAGAGCTCATCAAGGAGTTGTGCCCTGCCACAGAAAGGAGGAGAGTACACTATTTACTTGAGTAAACCAAGACTGTGGCAAGGCATAATTAAACATCTGGAGTGGATACAAAAGGCGAGGAAGCACATTCATTTTTATAATATTCAGACATCGCCACATGGAAATGGGCAACAATGCCCAGTGCTCCAGGTCTCTTTTGATATGGGACAGCACTAATATCAGATTGTATTGCTTCATCTTTGTGGACAAGACACTGAGGTATGTACCCAAGTATTTCAACGTATCCCAAACCCATACAAAACACATGTGCTCCACATCTGCCTTCAGAGTAATTCCATTAAGAGGCATCATTTCTGTTTTTCTAAATTCAATTTATAATTAGAGATGAGGCCAAACTGAGTAATCACATCCAGGGCTGCAGGCAAGGAGGTAGCAGTTGAGGAGACGTGTAACAGAGTGCCATCTGCATATGTGGGGAGCTTGTATTGATGTGGCCCTATAAGGATATCAAGAACCTTAGGGGCTGCATTAAGTTTCCTAATCAGAGGATCTAAATACAGATTAAATAAAAAGTGGGAAGCAGACAACCCTGCCTGGTGCCCTGCAGTAGATAGAAATTTTTCAAGAGGACTCCATTACAGAGTATACGAGAGGAAGGGCAGAGTAGAGCACCCAGATCCACAAAATGAAAGATGGATGATGTGATATTTAGGTAACAGGTTAAACAGGTCATCCCAAGAGACCATGTAATACACTTTCTCTGCATCCAGGGATGCCAGAACCACTGCAGTAAACCAAATTGTATCTTTTGGTGTAATCGGTGAAACCACTAAAAAATGCTGAAACTGATGAGTAGTGGAATGGATCATATACCAGCAGTATCGTTTGCAGCTTTGCACTGTGTAGGGCTGGTCAAAGCTCTGCCAATTCTTCATGCTCCCAGCTACATTGTTTTCTGGATTAGCGTCTGTAAGTTGGCACTGGTGGCGCTTGAACTGCTCCGTCAATACATTTTGCTCCCTGGATTTGAGTACTTCTTTTTGGACTAGATGGATTACTAGAACCTCGTTTAGTGTTCTTTCCTTGAGTTGGACATACTGATCCTGTGATTACCACCAACTCTTGAGTTTGGGAAGGTAGGGGAGACCCTGTAAGGTCTACCCGGGTGCTGGTGAGGGAGGTGACTGCTATAAGGTGGTTCCACTGTGGGAGATGCTGGTTTAGGATCCACCAGAGGGTGGATGTAGTTTACTGGTGCCTCCTAGGTTTTTTCCCAGGTGGCTGGCTGAAAAGCAGGCTGAATCGGGGATCCATAGTAGTGGGCATGCCTAAGTGGTTAGGATTACCTCTTGAGTAAGTGTGGGTTTGACTCTGACTATGGTTCCCTGGAAAATAAGTCATTGCCTTTTTCGGAGAAACTCTTGGATTATTGAATTGTTTACTATTGAATTACAAAGAATTCTGGTAAAGGAAGGATTGAATAAAACATTTTTTGAAGAGGGGTTTTAATATTTGGTCATGGCTATGAATTTCTTCTTGGCTTTCTCTGGACTGCTGTGTGGTTTTGGACTGGTGAAGATGTGTGACCCTGATGGTTCTTTAGTGGCTTTTTTAAAAAACCTGGACTGGGTGGTGAGTGTACCCATAATCATCATTCATTATTCTTAAGTAGTCTGTTCTATTTAAATTGTGAATTAGTGAGAGAAATTCACAACTCACAATAAACATTAATCAGGTTATGGCTTTGGGGTGTGAGAGACACCAAGGCCAAAAATTCAGAAAATTATCAGAGGTTCCCTAGAAGCTTTTAGTTGTTCTCAGAGGGTACCTTTTTTCCACCTAGGATCTGGAACTGTTTTTTTCAGTCTCTGGATACTGTTGATATTTGCTTTTGATTGTTGGGGTTATTTAAGTAGGAATTTTTTTTTTAAATAATAATTTTGTTTATGGGGTTTGTTTAGGGCTCTATAGTATTATAATCTTGTGTGGCCCAGCGGGATATAAGAATTATTAAGTGGCTGTCTAAGTTAAATTACATTTTTTTAACCAGGTAGCATGTGTTATGATTATGGTCCAGTGGGCAGGTGCTACTCCCCCTCTAGGCTGAGGGGCCTGTGCCCCTTTGTTAGTCCTGCATTGCAACCCAAAGTGTATATGTGTTGTTGTACCTTGGGTATTTCAAGGACAGGCCAAAGGGGGGGTCTCCAGACCTGGAGGGTGGAGGGAGACGGGTGGGTGGATTGGAGTAGTGAAGTTGAGGAGGTTCTGTGGGGTGAAATGGATCCAGGAAAGGGGTTCTCCCTTCCTGGTATCCATACCCTAGGTCTCCACAGATAGTGGGCAAGTTACCTGCTCTTCCATGGCCTCTCATTCAACTTGGGATGTGCTATGCAATGCCAGGTCGATAAAGAACAAGACAGCAATTATTGCTGATCTTGTTGAAACATCTGACCTGGTTTGCATCACCAAGACCTGGCTGGATGAAAATGCTGGCCCAGTATTGGAATCAGCTGTTCCAGCGGGGTACTCGGTGACACACCGCCCAAGATAGGATCGTAGGGGCGGGGGTATAGCCATTTGTTTTAAAACAGAACTGGGCCTTGTAGAGGTTCCAGTGGGGGCCAACAGGTCCTTCGAGTGTATTATAGGTGCAGGTGTGGGCAGCAGGATACTTCTCATTTACCATCCCCCTGGTGATGGGAAAGTTTTCCTGCAGAAAGTTGCCGACTTCATGGTCGACATTGTGTTGGAATCCTCCAGGTGGTTGGTCCTGGGGGATTTCAGTGCCTGGGTCAACAATGAACTCCCACTTTTTGGTCAGAACTTCCTCCAACTGATGATCTTGTTGGGCTTCACTCAGGTAGTTACTACTGCAACCTGTATTCAGGATCACTCCTTGGATCTGGTGTTTCTCCTGGGAATGGAGGTCACTGACTTGGTGGTGGAACCAGTTGATTGGTCAGACCGTCACTCTATAAGGTTCAGTTTTATGGCTCCCCCTGTGAGACCCATCCCTCTGGTGATGGTCTGGTACTGCCCTTAGAAGGGTGTTACCCCAGATGGTCTGATGGCAGTGCTGGATCTATCTGGTAGGCCAATGGAATGATCAGATCTGGATGTCTTAATGGCGCACTATAATAGTGTGGTTCTGGGAGCCCTGGATTCCATAACTCCTATCTGAGTTCGCTTTCTCCCTCTCCACCCTTGGCCCCCTTGATTTGATGGGATTTTGAGGGAGTTGAGGAGAACTGGACGAAGGTTGGAATGGTGTTGGCGAAAATCTGGTCTGGAGGAGGACAAGCTTAGGTTGATAGCCCGTTATTTTATCAATCAGAAATCTCCCATAAGAAGGCAGAGTTCTTGTCCAGGGAGATTGCTGCAGCAAAGAATTGACCAGCCCAGCTCTTTCAGACTGTGGACAGGCTGTGCAATCCAGCCTGCCTTTGGGGCCGGAGAGCCTTTACACAAAGTAAGTGTGAGGAGTTTGCTCAGTTCTTTGCAGATAAGATGTCCTTTGTCAGTTCAGAGATTTTCTTGACTCATTCAAATGTGCATGTGAGAATTCAGACACCTGGTCTATCTGGATAGATTCTGACCAACCAGCGATCACTGATATTGTGAAGATTGTACGACAGCTGCGACCGACTTACTGTAGTTTGGATCCTGGTCCAACCTGCCTTTTGGTGGGGTGTATGGATGTCATCAGAATGATCCTTGCCAAGATAGTCTGGTGCCCACTGGACAAAGGGGTGTTTCTGGACCCCTTGAAGGAGTCCGTGGTGACACCCGTTTTAAAGAAACCTTCCTGCGACCCAGACTGTCTTGAGAACTACTAACCTGTCTCTAACCTGCCCTTCTTGGGCAAGGTTATTGAGAAGGTAGTCGTGTTACAGCTCAAGAACTTTCTTACCACCCATGAAATCTATGATCCTTTCCAGTCTGGTTTCAAGAAGAGGCATAGTACCAGGATAGCATTGGTTTGAGTACTTAATGATTTCCTGATAGCAAGGGATCAGAGGAATCATTCGATCTTGGTCCTCCTTGATCTCTCAGCAACATTTGACACCGTAGATCATGGGGTATTGTTGGAATGCTTACGGCTGCTCTGTGGACTGTCTGGGACAGTCCTCAGATGGTTCCATTATTTCCTCATGGGCAGGACTCAGAGGGTGGTATCAGGGTTTTTTCCCTTGGCCCCCTTTGCCCTGCTCTGTGAGGTGCTGCAGGGTTCCGTATTATCCCCCATGTTGTTCACGGTGTATATGCTGCAATTAGGAGACATTATAAGGCAGTATGGGCTGAGTTTTCACTGTTATGCAAATGATTCTCTGCTCTACATGTTCTTTGTACCCGAACAAAATATTGCAATCTCAGTCTTTAACAACTGCCTCATTGAGATTCAGGACTGGATGAGTGCTAACTGGTTGAGATTAAATACAGATAAGACTGAAGTGTTGGTAGTAAACCCAGGTCAGCGGGTAGAGAAGTTGACTTCTGGGCAACTGTCTGTCCTTGTGCTTGGGGGCAACCAGTTGAGACCTTCAGAATGGGTGCAAAATAGGGGCATTGTGCTTGACAACGAACTGACACTAAAAGCACAGGTGTCAGTGGTTGTCAAGTCCTCATTTTATCATCTGAGGAACATTGCCCAAATAAAGCACCTTGTTCTGCCTGAGGACCTTCCTGTGTTGGTCCATGCCTTTGTGTCCTCTCATCTTGACTACTGTAATGTTCTATACTTAGGGTTACTGGGGGTGGATCTCCATCACCTGCAGCTGGTGCAGAACACTGCAGTCAGGTTGTTGACTGGGCTGTCAAGAACTAGCCATATCGCCCCTGTGCTGCGCGAACTGCACTGGCTGCTGGTGCGATGGAGTATCACCTTCAAGATAGCGTTGCTGCCCTACAAGATCCTACACGGACATTGACCTGGTTACTTGCAAGACCTCCTTTGACTTTACTGCCCCTTTTGCCCACTTCACTCTGCCGATGAGGGATTGCTAGAGGTTCCCAGGGTCCATCTTCAAACATCAGGTGCTAGGGCTTTTTCTTTTGTAGCCCCCACCCTGTGGAACTCTCTACCTCATCAGATTAGAAAATGACTTTCCATCAAGACCTTCAAGTCCTCATTGAAAACATATTTATTTAATTTAGCTTTTGGGGACAATATTTAGTTTTCCTGCTTGCTGCCTTTTTATTGTATATCTCTTAGATTTTATATTTGATTTTAAATTTAATGGTGTATGTTGGATTTCATATTGTATTGTGCTTGCACTTTGGCTTTTGAAAAATCACATTATTAATAAAATTTGCTTTGCTTTGCTTGCATTACCGGAATACCTGGACGCTGAGACAAGATATGAAAGTTTGTGCAGGTGGTCAGCAGACAGCCTCCTGGACACAAAGCCCACTTGTTCCCTACTTAGGAGCCAATCTCATAGCTGGCTCAGCCTACTGGCCAATATCTTAGCAAGAATTTTAAGATCAACATTAAGAAGAGATATTGGTCTATAACTCGAAGCCAGCAGGGGGTCCCTACTGGGTTTGTGTAAAATCATAGTAATAGTCTCAGTAAGGGATGAGTCCAAGAGACTAAGATTAAAAATATATTTAAAAGTATTTAGGATTATAGGAGCCAATAGAACTTTAAACTATTTATAAAAATTTTACACTGTAGCCATCCGGGCCCGGAGAGTCATCTGATGCCAAGGATTCACTAGCACTGTGAATTTCAGTTATGGTTAGAGGGGCCTGCAGTATTTCCGCTTGTGGGTCAGCCAAATAAGGCAGTTCTAAATCTTGCAGGAAAGCCTCCAATTGAGCAGGACTAAAAGGGGAAGGAGGCAGAGTATATAGATTTTGATAATATACCTGAAAATGTGAGACAATATCTCGAGTGGAGGTGAGAAGTTGGCCAGAATCAGTTCAGATAGTTGACACTATCCTATCCATAGCCTGAGAATGTAAGTGAAGTGCCAAGAGTTTCCCAGCCTTCTCAACCTGGTTAAAATATTTTACCTTAGATCACAATAATAAGTATTCCACCTTTTCTACCAACAAAGTATTATATTTAGAGCTGAAGCATTCCAGGTGTTCCCACTCTTGTAGGGGTGAGGTCAATGTACCCCTCCAAGGATCTAATAAAATTTAATAGAGAAGCCAAATCTGTCAAGGCCATATTTTTGCATTTGGAAGCCAGTTGAATCAACTCCCCTGGAGGGAAAATTTTAAGCCTTCCTGCAATAAATCAAGTTTGGTCATGGCAGGAAAGTTGAACTCTAGGAAAGAGTGTACAAAATTGTGCATATGCTCCCATTAGATACGTGGATTTGAGCAGCTGATGATTAAATCTCCACAATTTATCTCACTCCAGAGAGGGGAGAGAGACACACAACTGAAGAAGAGTGGGGTGGTGCAGGGCCAGCCTTAATCATTCTGGGCCCCTGTGCAGCCCCCTGCCAGGGCCCCCCACTCCATTCCCTGTGCTCCCCAACACATCCAACTTATACACCTAACTAACCCTCCTGTCCTGTATTAATAAAGCAGTAGCAGGTCTGCTAGTTTAACCAGCATCTTTTAATTAGTGCCATTGACTGCACTAAATTATTTGACTTCACCACTGGAAATGAAACTGATTGAGCCTGGAGTCAGAACTTAAGTAATTAAGGTACTACTGCCGTATTCATTTCTGTAAGGACAGGGCCATCATCACGGGGACAGTCGCACCTCAGATACTCTGATTTGTAAACATGTTAAACAATTTAACTTTTCTGGAGGTGTGAGAGCAAATAGAGAGGATCATCATAGGAGGCAGTATTGTGCAGTGGTTTCAGGTTCAGAGCTGCAGACCTGGATACCTCGGTTTGAGTCCCACAGTCCCCACTTGCATACTGTGTGACCCTGAGTAAGTCACTTAATTTCTTTATGCTTCCCAGATTGCACCTATAAACAAACTTTCAGCTTAGCGTGTCTCTCCTGATAAAAAAATAAATCACAGGAAGGACACCTGTAAGGTTGTTACCTGCCAGGTTTTTTACCTGGTGATCAGGTTTTCAGGGTCCCTATCAGGAAATCCGATTTTGCTCTGTGCTAGTCAGGTTTTTGAGCCATTGTGAGCAGGGGTCAACCTTAAACTTTTGTTTGCACTAGCCAGTAAGGCAAGTTTATTCAGAATTGCACTAGACTGCAGATGGTTGCACTAGCCCTCAATTATAATGGTAAATGTTGATCATTTATACAGGAAACAATGCAAGCTAAGAAATACTCTGATTGCACATGTATCCTGCTCCCACATTGCTTCCAGCTCCCCAGCAGAAAAAAAGACTGCAATGCCATCACACACACTGAGCCCCCCCATTGTTTTGCACCACTGCCTCCTCTCTTCCTCTTCTCTTTCTGCACACACACACACACACACACACACCACACAGACCCAAACCCGTGGAAATCACAACAGCAAATGTTCAATCAGGCAGTCCTAGCTCTGCAAACACACAATAGCTGACATCATCATGCACCTCTCCATACTGTCACCAACACCCACAGGGCAATGAACAGAGTCAGGCAGAAAAAGACACTCTCAGCCCCCACCCTATAGTCAACTGGAGACCTGCTCTTCTGGAAGTTTTTGTACTGTCTCAAGTGAGCCAGTAGTACATCTGAGATTTCTTTGGGGTGGGGACTACACAAACCTAAGGGGCTTGGGAAATAGAAAACTATGATATTTTTATTTTTAAAAACATTGATTTTAATAAGCTCTACACCAACAATAACAGATTTTTCTTTAACATTGTCCTTTCATCAGCACAGGGGAAACAGTACACAGGCATAATGCTATACTATCTATTTCTAAAGTATATAGGATGATCTATGTACCCCAGGAAAGCCTATTTTAAGCTTTCAAATTATGTATTTTATTAAAGTTTATTTTTGTACCATACATGATCCAAAGTTTTGTTTTTAGGATGAAAGGACATGCTGGGTGGGATAAGGGTGGGATTGTATGGATAGTGATGGCTGGCATGGTAATGGCAGCTATGGATCTGTGGATGGTCATTTCAGAGTCTGGTCTGCAGTGATGTCCAAGGAAAGAACAGAGTTAAGAGATTTGGAAGGAAGAGAGAAGTTATGGTAAAGCTGGGATAAAACCCAGTGACTGCAGGGCCGACACTGTATACCTCTTTGCATTTTGTCACTGAAATATTGGATACATACACTCAAAATGTATGGAAATGAGTGCCACTGGTCTTAATAATATGGGACAAATGTTTAGACAGAGACACATTCAGAAAACTGGAAGCTAGTGACTTAACAGCACACTACCCTTGATCACACCCTGGACACTAGCTGAATGTCCTAACAGTGGAGAGATAATTACTCACATTGAGTCTTTTGTGGGATCCACCTCTTGAATTGCCAAATAACTGTAGCCCTTAATGAGTTATTAACCACACCAAGCCATCTGAAACATTGAGTGAGATTAGTATGAGGACTAGAGCCTGCTGAAGTAGACTTTTTCAACTTCATTAACAGCCATGAAAACCTGCACTAGTCAAGACGGACAAGTAGAGAGTTAGCTGCATTAGCCCTGGAAAGTTTGCACTAGTGTTTAGGCTAGTAAAACAAATGTTAAGCTCAACCCCTGATTTTGAGTACTCACATGCTTTTGTAACAGACTTTGTCATATCATTCATTGTTTCAGCTACATGTCCAGGTTACAAACAAGTTCTCTTGTCATAATAGCCCTTTGTTTGTGAAAGCAGTCAGCCTGGAAGGTGTAAAGTATGGCCATTAACACCATCAGCACTTGCTTAACCTAGTCTTTTCCACTGCAGCAAAGCTGCCCCGACCTTTTGTAACAGTAGCAGAGGCAGTTGTCTTCCACTTTGATTTGTTGGTAAACATTTTCATCTATAACAAAATGTTGGCATTTTTAATGCTTTAAATTATTGTTGCTTCCTCAAGAAAAAAGTGTGGGCTCCCATTGTGCAGGGGCACAGTTTGCACTTAGCTAAGGCCGGCCCTGGGTTGGTGATCAGAGATAACCTTTGCTGCATAGTGATATGAGAGGATACTAGAAAGGTGCTCAACCCCTAGCAAAAAGTAATCGATCCTGGAGAAAGACTTATGAGTGGCAGAGTGGAAAGAGAACTCCCAATGTCCTGGATGCAACACCCTCCATGGATCAACTAGTCCCAGGGTATCCATGAGCTCCTGGAGAACAAGTTACCCTAATGAGAGAGGTTGATGTTGTCTGCCAGTCCTGTCACGGTCATTACTAAAAACAATATTCCAAACCCCAGCAAGGCATATGGGAAGAAGGGCTCAAGGGGCCAGTAGGGACATTAGGGTGGTAACAAATTGATGGTCATCTATAGTGGCATCATAATTAACTCCCTGGATGGTCTATAGATTTTTGAGCAAAGCCCGCAGGATGAGATACTGGCTCAAAGGGTCCACTGTCTCCTGTAGCAGACAAAATGGAACCCTTCTGGCCACCAAGATAGTGACCTCCCTCTTGTGGGAATCTGAACCTGCCCCAAAGGCCTGCCCCACCCAGGACCGCCTAAAGAGGGAGACCTGGGATAGGAGCAGATGAGTCTCCTGTAGAAAAGCAACATGCACTTGGAGTTTATGTAAATAGAGTAGAACTTTGACTCTTTCAGTAGGAGACTGAGCACCCTTTGCATTCCAAGAACAAAAATTATAAGCAATCACCATTATGCATCAATTGGTAAGCAAAAGCCTGACCAGTACCTGAGAAAACAGAAGGTATAAGTCCCATAGAGGGAATTCCTATCATCAAGTGGTAAATCACGCCCACCTGACCCCAACCAATGTTTTAAGAAACCTGTTGCCCACCCACAACCCACCAAGTAACCCCTTAGGCAGTAAGCCAGTAATACCATACAGAATAAGCCCCCAAGATCTACCAAACCCCTCCCCCTCTAACTTCCTTGACTCCAAAGAACAAAGAAAACTCCTCCAAATATGGTACACCCCCCAGCCTCCTACCATACAATAGGGGTTAAACCAAGAACATCTGGAGAGGCTAAGGGAAATAAATCTACCTACCAAGAGAAGGTAACCCAACCAGGACCATAAAGAAATAAGGTATATGACCCCAAAACCCAGCAAAGAAGGTACACCCTGAACCTAATGTCCAAACACTAGTCCCCTTTGGATAAAAGGTAGGAGAGTACCCCCCACAATACCTGACTCGTGGTAACCAACCTCACCAGCAGCTGATGCTCCTCGATACCCCCACCCCCACTCTTAACCACACTATATATGACTATAAATTACCTGCTTTCCAGGGGGAATCATGCTACTGTATAGAGCACTGTCCACCTTAACTCCAACATAAGAACGATAACATTTTTAACTACCCCCACATCACTAAGATAGCCCCCCATATCACAATTGAACAAGTAACATGAACTATCTGTAGCCTGGTCTGAGAGACCATCTTCATAACAGTACAACAGACAAACAGTGGGAAAAAATTAGAAGCCAAATCAAAAATCCCTGGAAAATAACACCATTCTAAACTGTTCAATAATATACCAAAATTTAACATTGTAGCTACAAGTCTCTTGCACAAGGTCTGTATGAATAGCTTAAGCTTAGAATATAGGAGTCCCAATATGATGCAGGGCTATGCACATCCCTGGCTTTAGAACACAAGTAGATGGAGGGGAGATGCCAAATTAGGGTAACACTAAGAGAAGTCCTTGTCAGAACTTGAGAAACAGTGTAGGCATTCCAGTGTCTTCAAGCTACTGCAGCTTAACTCTGGTTGTAAGAACCAGCAGCACCATACTCTGCAATCCCAGGAGAACTGAGAAGATAATCTATTTGAGAATTGCCTAGAGGACCTCTAGGAGCATGCCAAGCAGTAAACCCCGTGAGCAAACAGTTAAGTTCAATCAGGCACCAGATCTAACAAGGATAGCAGTCAACAAAATGTGCAAGGTACATCCATTGGTAAATGGCTTGCTGGAGTGAAAATAGACTAGGATCTCTCTCCGATGCACAATCTTGTGTCGAAGTAGGGGACCACCAGCATCCAATGAAAAAAGCAGGTCACAGCATATACAATAGTGGCAGGACTCCACTTCAATAATAAATTAACAAGAACTCAAATCACTAGTTAGAACAGGGAGGGTGTAGGTGAGAAAACAGTCCAGCTCAAAATCAGAACAGAATCTTCCATTGGTACAGAATCCCATATTGAACTGAGAGACAACCCCACAAAAAAAAAAAAAAGAACAACAGTCTGCAGCTTGACTCTGTCGCATTCAGCTCCTGGAGTTCACCTTTCTTTAAAAAGATCGGGGAAGAGTTTCTTCAGTTCTCTGAAATTCTGCTCAGCAGAGGCATAGGAGTGCCAGGTTCCCTGGTGCAGAATTTGTAACCTGGATGGTAAATCACCTTAAAACATATACCTGTTGCGATCAGCTTTGTAATGTGGTGATGGAATGCTGCTCACTTCTGCCTAAATATGACTGGCAAATCCTGGATGATGTGGAGCTTGGAACCCTCCCAAAGTATTTCTTTGTGCTCTTTAGCTTTTTGCTGAACACGCTGCTTGTCCAAGTAATTAAGCAGCTTTGTAATTAAAGGAAGAGGTGGAGAACCTTCAATTGATCTGGGACATAAAGACCTGTGTGCACGTTCCACCACATATATTGCATTGCTAGGCAAAGGGATGATGATTTTTGCTAGGAGTTTCTGCGTAATTAAGATCAGCATACAGCCTTTTGTTTCCTCTGGAATCGAAAGATGATGATGTTGTTTCTCTGACTTCGGCCTTCTAGGTCTTCCAGCTTAGATTCAGTTTTAGTGAGATTCTGCTGGAGAGAAGTAAGATCGATGTCTAGCTTGTCCTGCCATTGCTGTATAGAAAATGCGCACACCTCCACATCTGATATTTTACAGCTCATATCCCCAAGGTCAGCTCTCAATGACTTGATCTCAGTGGTGAGCTCCTGCAGTGCAGCTTTAAAAGGTTCAAACTCCATTAAGAACCATTCCTCCATGAGCAAGGCCAGCCCTGGATTAGCTGTAGCAGTTTTCGCTGTTGTGGAGCTTTGACCCTTAGGGCTCTTGCGTAACTTGCCTGATTTTGAGGGAGGTGTATGGCACGGTGGCACCTGGCACATTTCTGCCTCCATTCTGAGTCCAATATCATCAGACTACAAACCAAATAAAGGCAGTAATAATAGTACAGTCTCAATGAAGTCTTCCACACTTAAGAAAGAACCCTCTAGATGCAGTGAAAAAAGTGAATTATTACAGGGTAGAGCAGGAGCACAGCTCAAGAGCTGCTACTCTGAGGGTTGCATCATGAGACTCAACTGTCCATTTTTATTGAGAGAGAGCGTGTCCCACTGGAGCCACCATACTTAGTGCTTTTCACATAGTGCTAATGAAATCTCGGGTGTAACTTCAGGCAAGTCACTGATAATGGAATGATGTTTTTATTGACAAACTACAGATAAAAGTATCTGTAGAGGAGCGGTCTGGATTTTTTTTCAAAGGTCCTGCCATGCTCACTGGATTGCTAATGGAGGACTGCATCTGTAGCGGGATTTGAAAGCAGCACTTCTCTGAATTGATTGTGATCAAGTTTGAACCCTGAAGCAAGCACAGGTCAAACTTCACTTACAAAATGTGAAATGTTTAGGGCTTGTGGAGGAAGGGGGATCTTACATACACTGTGTGGAATTTTTCTACTTTCTCCCTCAGGAATACATAGGAAAACATCTGCTGCCAATAAACACCTCTTTTAATAGGTGGACTATTTTTTACTATTTGACCTATTGCAACCTCCATTTTCATATTTCTGACTTTTATTGTTTTTTTTTAAATAATTACTTGGGGTCCATTTTATAAATGCAATAAGACACTCTGAGGTCTGGGTTATGCCCTGATTAAGAGCACTTCCCAAGTGCTAAAGGCACTCAGTGCAAATGCCTCATGCCTCATAATGCACCTGGGACGTGCTCTTATCAGGCCATAACCCACCACTCATCATGTCTTACTGCTTGCATATATCATTGTTATGATTCCTTTTGTTTTCTTCTAGGTAGTGCCTGAAAGCTGACATTGTCTTGTCTTGTCCCTCAGCCTGGTAAATATATATGGAATAATGCACAGGAAAGTGCAGTTTATTGAGATTTTATGCACATCTGAGGAGTGTGATGCCCCATAAACTCCGAGGGTGAAGCCCAAGGGGTTTATATGACCGTCACACATGGAGGGTGTGCATAAAATCCCCATTAAACCACACTTTCTCTGTGTTTTATTTTTTATATTTACTGGTTTTACAAAGGTGCCTGTGAAGGCTTGCACATATGTCTCTTATTGTGCAGGGTTCATAATTAAAGCCATCTTCTTTCATTCACAATGAATGAACTTTCCTTCCCAAGAATGAAATGCAACGCTGTTGCCATATTTATTTAAAACAGTGTACTTTTTTTTTGTTTATTTTGTAGGGTTTTTGCTGCTTTATGAGATTCTGTGTGACTGTCGACAAGCTTGTCTCTCGCGCTGAGTGTTTGAAAGACTAGCGCTAGTGGATGTCCAGCACAAGGACAGCTTGTCTGATGGCTTTTTCATGTGCTGCTCAGGTTTAATTGTGCCAATGGTGTACAGAGCTCCGTAAACCACACATGTAGTTTATGGATCTGTTGAGGTCCCGCTGGCAGTGGTTAATCAATAGTAACCAGTAAATATAGTCCAATTAACTACTGTAACTAACTGGCTAACTTATTAACTAACTAAATTAAGCTCTATTAGAATTCTTAAACTGTAAGCAATCTTAAATACTGTGCCCTACTGAATACAGTGTAAAAATCAAAAGGCCATTTAGAACTCTTAAGATTGCATGAGGTATTCCAGTCCCTTCTCAGACTGGCTTGAGTGCAAGTATTAACTAAGAGATACTGT
This sequence comes from Neoceratodus forsteri, assembly GCA_016271365.2. Taxonomy (NCBI): domain Eukaryota; kingdom Metazoa; phylum Chordata; order Ceratodontiformes; family Ceratodontidae; genus Neoceratodus; species Neoceratodus forsteri. The sequence goes on from CM057458.1 coordinate 566,676,356, forward strand.
ATATGGACAAGATCCCTGGCACCAGTGTGGAAATCACTCCCAGACTACCAGTTGAATCTGAAGAAAAAGAAACAAAAAACTTGAATCTCTAGTGCTAGCATTCAGGTCTCACTTGGACCACCTGACAGGATCAGAAGAAAGCAAAACTAAAGCATCTGTATCTTTTTGCACCAGCCTGAAGTTCTTACCTGGAACACTAGATATGATTTAAAACAAAGAAGAAAACTGAAGACCTTTATCCTCTAGTGCTGGCCTGAAAGTCACACCTCGACCACTGAACAGGATTTTGGAAAAAGAATCAAGCCGAAGAAATTGGACTGAATTGTCGATCCTCTTTCGTAACGTTGTTGCTGGAGATTCTATTCTTTAACTGTGGAGCCAGAGATTCTCTTCTGTAACTCTGGAGCCAGAGACCCCCTTTAATAATGCTGGAGCTGCAAAGAGGCAATATCCTTTCCCTTAAGATGGTTGACAACCTATGCTGTGACCTGGGCAGTTCCCTATATAACTCACTGGTGGGTTCTTTGGACATCTGGCAGAATCAAACCCAGCCCTGACTATCTCAGTCCTGCAATATACAGATGTGGACCCCTCTTCAGATGTGATGCAATAGAGTGGGCGGTGACCATTTCTGAGGGTAAGTCTTGTCATGGTGGGTAGCAATTACTGTGCATGCAATGTAAACTGTCTATACTGCAGTTGAGTTACTCAGGTACACTCATATGGGCAGTAACTAGGCAATCTTGCACTGTGCAGGATATAGTCTTTATGGAGTATATGTATATGTGTGTATATATATATATATATATATATATATATATATATATATATATAAATATATAGTGGAGAGCATATAAAGGTTTGGAAGTGCTGAGGTATACCTTGAAGTACCTCAAGGAACCACTCAGGCACTCAATTTCATGCAATGATCGTATAAAAATTTGACAGTGCTGAGGAGGTACCTGGTACCTTGAGGTCTACCTCAGTACTGCCAAACTTTGATACAATCACCCCTGATATATATATATACATATATATTTGTGTAGATTATGGAACACCTACTGTATAACAGTCAGTTCATGACAACACCAGAGATTATGGGGAGAAACAATGTTTAACACATCATCTAGGTGCTGCAGTAGCTCTCTTGCAGGGGTTCACTTGATTAAAACAGTTTGATTTGTATTGACAAGAAGCAGGGTTTACTTCGATAAATAGACTCAATAGGATTACTAAACATGCAGGGCTTCACTTGATTCAAACTGGTGCAATGCTGCTAGTGGGTATGTAAAATGTGCTTGAAAAAATTCTCAATAAACATGCAATCAGATGATGACTACTTTCAATCAGGCTCTAAAGGGGTCCATTTTAGAAGCTGAAACTTAACAAGACTAACATGGCTATCTGCTTCCAACCATATGCAGCCTACTATGTGGATTCCATTCAGATTTGATGAGTAGGGTGGTTCTAAGCCTACTATATGGATTCTATTCAGGTTTGATGAGTAGGGTGGTTCTAAGCTTACTATGTAGATTTCATTCAGATTTGATGAGTAGGGTGGTTCAAAGCCTACTTTAGAAAATGGTCTACAAAATGTCTGGGCTCTGATTGGCTGATAGCTCTGTCAAGTTGGGCGTCTATCAGGCAACAGAGCCTGGGTATTAAAAGTGCCATCATTAACCAACCTAATCACCAATAACAGTGTGCCCATGGAATTTTTCACTTTAATTAGTTGCCATTTTTTTCTCTCACTTAGCGAGAGGCATGGTCCCCCCATACTGTCACAAATTGTGTCACTGTCCAGTATTTGCCCAGCTCTTGTGTGAATAAGAATAGTGTTAATAAAAAGCCAAAACAACACCCCCACCACCCATGCAAACCCTTCCCACAACCCCATGGCAATTCCTTAGATTTAGAAACATAACCCCATCTCCAAAATCCAGCCTGGCTTGTGGAACCAAATTCAATTTTTAGAAAAAAAATGGTAAGACAAGAGTGGCAGTTCCTCGCAGCAGTGCAGTAGCGTGACCTTGCCATATTTCCCTGTCAATCAGCACTGCACAGAAATAAAGTAGAAAAGAAAAGTTCAGAAAAAGAAATCCTTTTTTAACAATGTAAGTTTCCTGAACAACAAACTACCTCGCTCCCTCAGAAGATACACATAACGGACCCTTCCACCATGCCATAGCAGTTTAAAAAAATGAAGTTAAACAGAAACTGATTTTATTTGTTTAATTTTGGAGGCACTGAAGTACTGTTGTATTGAGATGTCACTAGATCTCACCCTATCTGCTCTCGATCTCTCGCTGACTTGTGGGGATGGGACTCCATACATCACCATCCTCACTTAATCTCTCCTGCTCAACTCCCAAGTCCCGATGTGTAGCTGGCAGTTTTCTCAGAGGGTGGGGGAATCCACACAAGAACTGCACTACACAGTTATCACCACAAATGAAAAAAAAGCACTGTTACCTTAAAAAACAAGTAAGTAATTTAGAGAGCTGCCCCCAAGCTGCTATCTCTCCTGGTAGTTCTGAGTCTCCACTTCTTGCGTCCCATAAGGTCACATGCCTCACGGCTCACAAATCCCTTCTCAAATGCCTTAGTTTCTCTGGTTGGGGACAGAATGCAAGAAACTGCACCTTTTATTCTGGATGTGGTGGTGGGGAAGGGTCAATGGAAGAAAATAGCTCTGTGACCTGTGTGTGTGTGGAGCAGGGGGGGGAAGCAATATTAGATGGAACAGACCCAAAATGGGGGACTACTTTGACAAAAAAAAGTATTTTTTTCTAGTATTTGTATTTGTCTTTAAATTGATTTCCTTTATTTTACAATGTAATCAAAGTTTACACAGATATCCATTTTCTAAGTGCAATAATACCCTCCAGGGTGGGTGGTATTGTGCTATACCATACCTTCCAGGGGCTCTAGGGCCCTCCGGCTGCAGCGTTGGGCCTCATTACACCCCTCGGCGGTCCAGTATAGTTGGGTATTATTGCTTACATGTGAATTCCATTCAGATTTGATGAGTAGAGTGGTTCTAAACCTACTATGTGGATTCCATTCAGATTTGATGAGTAGGGTGGTTCTATCAGAAGGCAGCAGCTCATTTAGCAGGAGAAAAGAGACAGAAAAAAACAGGGGTTCTCTGTGTTTCATACTAAATGGGCCTCTATTTATATTGTACAGGGAACTGGTATGCGGAACTAATATCTACTGGGGAACTAGTGCAGAGGTTTTCCAGGTACTTTGTCCTAAATGCATACAATGACTCCATTCATGCCCCTAATTCCAGACCTTCTGAAGTGGTAGCCTAAATTATTTGAAGACTCATGAAGTGTTAGTGCATTGCATATATTATTTATAAATCTAGTCACTGTATGATCTGTACTATAACTGGGTATAAATCCAGATTAGAATACAGAAAGTAAAGCTTGACAAGTAAGATAATGAGCTAAGTGATTTAAATCAAGCTTTTAACAGGTTGATTAAAAATAGGCCTGTGGCAGTTAAGACAAGGGGAAGAATACCCATTAAAAATAGAAACCACATGGGCCCATTTCTGATCATCTGGTATCATTCTTTCAGATATTGAAAATATAAAGATGTATTATATAGTGGTAGAAGTCAATTCAGTAGATTATCTTCTGAGATTCCCTGGAGGTAGGCAGAAAAAGCAATCTTTGGTATTGCCTAGGCTACAGGAACTCTCACAAAAAACATCTTTAGAGATTTCTAGAGATTTTGGAAAATAACTTGCCAAACAAACTACAACTACTGTATGTAAGATTTTTAGATATAATTGGGGTAGACATTTTATAAAAGATCTGATTAATTTGATCTAATCCAGGCCCTTCATTGCTATTAACATTAAACCTTTTTTGACCACAAGAACTGTATAATTTCTGAAAGAGAAACATGGATGAAATTAAAATTAAAACAAGGAAGAGTACATGAAATAGGTTCCCCATCCTGATGAACTAATTCAAAGGAGGATCCTGACTTCGGAAAATGCAAGCTTAATGCACAATAATTTTTATCATCTGTTGCCAGCTCATTATATAATAAAGAGAAGGTCCATCTTCAGGACAGTCACACTCAATTTGTAGGTTTCAGAGAATGGTGTCCAGAGTTTTTTCTTTGGACTCAGTCTCTCTACCCTATGGGGTACCGCAGGGCTCTGTGCTTTCTCCCATGTTGTTTGTGGTGTGCATGCTGCTTTTGGGAGACATTGTAAGGTAGTATGGGCTTAGTTTCCACTGCTATGCAGATGATACTCTGCTCTACCTGTCCTTAGTACCCTGCCAAGATGATCCAATCTTGGTGTTTAACAGCTGCCTTGACAAGATCCAGGACTGGGTGAATGCCAGCTGGTTGGGGTTGAACCTGGATAAGACTAAGGTGCTGGTGGTGGACCCAGGCCATAGGGTGGAAGGGGAAGAGGTTGGACAGCTGACCAGGCTTTGGCTTGGTGGCAACCAGCTAGTGTCCTCTGACTGGGTGCAAAGTCTCAGCATGACTTTTAATGACGGATTGACACTTAAAACTCAGGTGTCAACTGTGGTCAAGTCCTCATTTTACCACCTGAGGAATTTCACCCGGATTAAGCACCTGGTGCCCCCTGATGACCTTTCTACTTTGGTCCATGCCTTTGTGACCTCCCACCTTGACTATTGCAATTCTATGTACCAAGGGCTACCGTGGGTTGACATCTGCCACCTGCAGCTAGAGCAGAATATGGCTGCTAGGTTGTTGGCTGGCTTACTTCGATCTTGCCACATCACACCTGTGCTCTGCAGTCTGCACTAGCTGCCTGTCCAGTGGCGTATCACCTTCAGATCACGTTACTGACCTATAAAGCCCTAAATGGGCAGGTTCTGGTCTACCTGTAAGATCTCCTGGCCCCCTACCACCCCATCCATCCACTCCTCTCCACTGATGAGGGATTGTTAGAGATTCCCAGGGTCTGCCTAAAGACATCTAGGACCCATGTGTTTAGTTTTGCAGCCGCACCCTGTGGAATTCCCTACCTCATCGCATAAGAGAGTACCTGACTGTGGAGAGTTTTAAATCTGCCTTAAAAGACTATTTATTTGACCTTGCTTTCCTAGATTATGAGTAACATCTGTATCATGATTAGGTATTTTACTGTTTCATTTGTGGTTTTAATTTATTTATCTTTTTACACATTGTACAGCACGTTGATACTTGTTGACTTGTGCTCTATAAAAAAAAATTAAGTTGAAATTGTTTGAAGTTGAAGTTAAATGATATGTCAGATATTTTGTTTTACACATAAGGGCCCAAGCATGTGTTTTTTGTTGCCTAATTAAGGCAGAAATATCTGAACTGAACCAGGAACAACAAGTAACTCAAGTTCAGAGTTGCTTCAAAGGTTCATGCCTGTTCATAACAGAAGTAAAACTAGATTTACAGAAGCCCCAGGCAGTTCATACACAAGGTCAAACGTGGTGGTAATGCCACTCAACATGCAGAAGATCATTAGTAAAGGCTTGTTCATTTATAACAGGAAAAACAACACTTTGGCTCTAATTTTGGTATCAGTTTAGGCTTTAAACCATCTCTAATGTACACTATGAAATACAGCAATGATCACTGATGTCTTGACAAAGGCACCAGCAGTATATTGATGAGGAGCAGAAGTTAATATTACATCTAGAATGAAGTTTTCTATTGGGGATTCTGGTTAAAAAATCTATTTATATCAGTAACAAGTTGTGTTAGGTAAGCACACTCTACTGACTGCAAACAGCATGCAGAGGATCTGTCATAACACAGTTTAAATCACCAAGTTAAAGAAATTTCAATCTGGTAAATGGATCAATCAGTCTGCTCAAAGTAAGCAAGCACTCCACAGGTGCTGATGGTGGGCAGTAACAAGCTGCAGGGCACAAGAAAGAATTAGGAGAAAAAATAGCTTTAATCACTACTAAATTGAATTGTTTGGGAACAGTTTCAGTCGTCAATAACTGAACATAAAAATGATTATTAAAATATATTGCTACATCCTATCACATGGCAGGAATGATCCTGCCTAAAGAGATCATAATTAACAATATTGACCCCCTGAACTGGAAATAGTTGTTTCTAAACAGGCTTCAGATATTAGAAATGCATCAGGAGAAGAAGCAATAATGTTTGCTCGGACTTTATCAATCTTAGTCAAGAGACTTCATACATTTAAATAGATGAAGCCAGGACTCCGGCATGCACTAGAGTCATCATAATAGTGTAGAAACTAGACCAGGATTAAGCTTCACATTACAAGATAAGCGCAACAAGGGTATAATTGATTTTCTGTTACTCAGAGAAAATAACACTTTAATCCTTTCCCTGACATATAACACTCAGCATTCATATGCTTAGCAGTACAAAAATTAATTTGATAAGTACAAGCAAGCCTTACATAGAATTTAGCCACTGCAGAGACAACAGATCCAATAGTAATAAGGACTTTATGGGAATTAAAAACATCAGTACCAGACTGAGAGATATTTAAATTAGTGTAATCACAAATATCAGCTAAAGATAAAAAGTTAAAAGACTACAGAGAAGAAAACTAAGGACAAGGAGCTGGTGTTCCACCAGCTTATTTCCCCTTTCTATCTATTCAAGGACAACGAGCTGGGGAGTGTGTGATTGTGTGCGCGTGAGTGTGTGGGGGGGCATTTGAACATAGCATGGCTGGGCAGCAGGCTTCCAATTAGAAGTTCTTACTTCAGCCATAATGAATTCCCATAAGACCAGGCAGAGTCACTTTAAGTCTGATTGAATAGATTATGGGATTTGATTGCCTTATCTATATACATGCTGAGTTTCAAATAAAAAACAACAACTCTGAACGAGCAATGTTAAGAAATAGGATACAAATCAGTTCTGTCCTATAGTTTTTGAAAGAATGCCTATTCTGACTTCATAGGTTACTGTGTGTGTGTGTGTGTGCATGTGTGTGACATAACTCCTATCCTGTTGCAGCTGAATCAAGGGACATTAGAAAATGGTGCTAGCCTTTTTAAGTGTCAAGAGCTTCTTATGTCGCTTTGAGAATTTTGCACTTCAGCAATATGGTATTTCTAATTTAAGCATACTGCGTGAAAAACATTTCTCTGATTTTCATTACATACAATAGACACAGAACAGCTGTAAAACTCTTTCCAGGGGATGCTTAACATTTATTCTATACTATACATGGGAATAAAGTTATGTTGGTTATAAAAATGAAGTTGGATTTCTGCATAATTCCACTGTAATCAGTAATTTTATGTGCAGCCATAAAACATCCCTTAACTAAAATAATACAAATTCTCTTGAAATTATTTCGCAGCCATTTAATGAATAGAAAACTGCAGAAATTAGCATTAAAAATCATGGGCCGGATACTCAAAACTTTGTGCTGGGCACAAACCGATTGCGCTGCAATTGCATCACATTTGTGCTGTATTGCTATTTTAAAAGGTCAAAGAGTGCCGGTGCATTGTGTTAGTGCTGGTGCTAAAAGATCATTCATGCTTGGTGCAAAGTGAGGGGTGGGGACATGAATAAAGGTGCAACAGTATATTCAAAACTACAGCACAGTGCAATGTGCATTAGTGACATGTAGCACAGTGCAAATTACCACCTATGAAAAGGTAGTCAACTCTGGGCAAACCAAGGATTGGGGGTCGTGGACATGGCAGCAACAATGAACAAGGCTATTTGCAGCCAATGAGGAGGCAGCAAGGGTGGATGGCCACCCTGGGCCACTCCATATGCACAGGCATCCACATGTTGGAATGCAATGCCTCAACATTGCTTGGAAGCTAACAGTCATGCACAGTATATGACAGAGCTAAAACTCCCTTGCATCAGCAAATGAACTGTGTTGCTACAGTATATGTGACTTGTGTATAATTATACATAGTATGTATTTATTGTATACTGCATCATCATATGTAGTGGCTCTGGTTCATTCCTGACTATGGGGCATGGCCCACTGTGGCTACCCAGCAAACACAGTAAGAAATACATATGACAGTATAAAATAACTGACAGTGCAGCCATACAGTACACACCTCCAGTCCCCCATTAGGGTATATCAGCACACTCCAGCACACACATACAGCACTGGGGAACTGGATGGTGTGGAGGGGAGGTTACACAGCTGTCCAGGCTGCACCATATAGTGGATTTGCCACAAGGCTAGGCCATCCCCACAGTGCACATGTTCCAGTGTTGAGAATACCCTAACACCGGTGTGCATGTCTGATGGTATGTGTCCCCCCACACTGGGCACATACCTCACATCTGTACAGACACCATGGCACACACAGCCAACCATGTATATGTTACTATGTGTATCCCATGCCTGTGGCATAGCATAAGTGGGACACGGGACAGCATAACAGTGCTGTCCACTATCAGGAAACACCTGCCAGCTGGTCCTATCTCTGTGTGGAGAGCTGCAGTCATTGATGTCTGACACACCATAGGCATTGCTGTGTCCCTCGCTAAACCAACCACTATGGTACTGTAGCATCAGCTATGCACTGTAGCAGGGATTACAATATATCCATGGCATGCAGCACCAACACCAGTGGCTATGGTGCTAGTCCTCTGGAGCACATTAGACTCTACAACTGTGTAAAGATGGAGCCTGCAGCTACTGACAATGTTTCTCCAGTCTGACATACTGGTGGTGCTGTGGGGAGACCCAGCCTGCAGCTATTGACCTGTAGTTCCAGTCTGACCTACAGGTGGAGCTGTGTGCACCCTGCAATAGCGCTGGGCAATCCACATGGAACTACATTCAAATCAGGCAATAATGGCATGTTAATGTGGCTGTTTGCCCGTGGATTGCATAAGTTGGCTCATTTGCATAGCACTTTTGAATATAGCAAAATTTTGCTACTGGCAAATGTGAGAGCCATGCAAATGAGTTTGTCCCACTCAAAACTGACAGAAACATAGCACAGTTCTGCAGTATTTGGTCTGCACTGTTGTTTGCTATTTTTGTGAATCCACATCTTTGCTAGCACACACATTGGCCATGTACTAACATATTAGTTGCCAGCAGATTAGGCCTTATGGTCTATCGAGTCTGCTCGAACCTTAGATCCCTAGTTGGGTGCCAAGGCCCTCCCCTCCCTTGTGTTCCAGAAACCCTATCATCCATCCCCACCCCCTGGAACAGGCCATCATCTGATACATCCACTTTCTGTGTCTGTCCCACCTCTCTTGAAGCCTCCACTGTGGATCTCTGAACCAGCTCACCAGGCAGTGCATTCCAAGGGTCCACCACCCTCTCAGTGAAAAACCTCCTCCTCTTTCCCCTCACCCTTCCACCTTCCAACTTCAAACCATGCCCTCTGGTGATACCTCCTTGCTTTAGTCTAAAGATCCCCTCCATGTTTACCCTATTTATTCCCTTGAGGTACTTGAAGACCTCAATCATGTCCCCCTTGTCTCTCCTCTCCTACAATGAAAACAGGCAGAGCTCCTCAAGTCTGTCCTCATATGTCAAATCCCCTAGCCCTCGTATCATCTTAGTTGCCCTTCTCTGTACCCTCTCCAGGAGCTGTATGTCCCTCTTCAAGTGTGGTCTCCAGTACTGTACACAGTACTCAAGGTGTGGTCTAACCAGTCCATTGTACAGCAGCAGAATCACTTCCTTGCTCCTAGAGGTGATCCCCCTTACGATGCATCCCAACATCCTGTTTGCCTTGCTAGCTGCTCTCCTGCACTGCTCAGAGTTATTCATACATGTATCCACCATGACCCCTAGGTCTTTTCCCCTATTGAGGCCTCCAGCGCCTCCCCTCCCAGGGTGTACCTGTGTTTAGGGTTTCCCTGACCAAGATGCAACACCTTGCACTTGGTGATATTGAAATTTAATTTCCATGTGTGAGCCCAGCTATCCAGGGTGTCTAGGTTCCCTTGCAGGGCCAACCTCCCCTCTTCTCCCTCAACTACTGCTCCCATCTTGGAGCCATCAGCGAAGAGACTCATGTCACACCCTATACCCTCCCTGATGTCCGATATGTATGCATTAAACAGGATCGGACCCAGGACCGAGCCCTGCGGTACCCCACTACCAACCTCTCTAGGGTTCGAGAGCTCCCCACAGACCACTACTCCCTGGGTGCATTCAGCTAGCCAGTTTTCAATCCATCTGACCATCAAAGGGCCTACTCCTAACCCCATCAGTTTCTCCACCAGACCATTGTGGGGGACAGAGTCAAACGCCTTGCTGAAGTCCAAGAATAATACATCCACAGGCTTTCCTCTGTCCAGTTCTGATGTTACCCATTTGTAGAACTCCACAAGATTGGTTTGACATGATCTACCTGGCACAAACCCATGTTGCCAACTATCCAGAACTCCCACCTCCTCCAAGTACACCTCCAATCATTCCTTTAGTATACTCTCCAATAATTTTCCTACCACGGAGGTCAAACTGATGGGTCTATAGTTACCTGGTACTTCCCTCGACCCCCCTTTATAGATTGGCACCACATGTGCCTCTCGCCAATCCCTAGGTACCCTCCCTGTCTCAAGTGACCTGTTGAGGAGCTCCGCCAGGGGTGCAGCCAGTATGTCTGCCAATTCCCATAGTACTTTTGGATGAATGCCATCCGGCCCAGGAGATTTGTCTTTCTTTAGGGCCTTGAGAGCTAACCACACCTTTTGGCGGAGATAGCATCATCAGTCCCCTCCACCTTACTGGCCTTTTTATCCTTATCCAGATGTGACACCCCTGGGGTACCTCTCCCTCCCTCTTGCTCCATTTCTGTTGCTCCCCTGATCCCACTCACTGCCGCTTCTATCCCCATAATGCCTTGCTTTGTAGATATCCCATCCCCCTCCCTAGTGAACACAGAGGAAAAGTACTCGTTAAATACCTCTGCCTAGTCCCTCGCCTCTTACACCCACCCTCCTTCTGATCTCAATCTGCAGAGATGGCCCTTAGTTTTTCTCCGCTCTCCAATGTACCGGAAGAACCCCTTTTCCCCTCCATGTATCCCCTGTGCCAGCCGCTGCTCTTTACTGGACTTTGCTCCCCTCACCATCCGGGTGACTTTTCTAGATGCAAGAAGGTACATTTTCTTATCCCTATCCCTCTTGTTGTTTTATATTTTTTATAGGCCACCTTCTTTTCTCTGACCGCTACCTGTACCTCACTGGACCACCAGCATGGTTTATGTGACCTTGCTCCCTTACGTTTCAACTTAGCGCAGATCCTGACTGCCTCATGAAGTCCCCATTTTATGACCTCCCATCTCCTTTCCACATTTGTCATTGATGTAATCCCCTTCAAGTGATCCTTAAGAATATTTCCCATGCCTACAAAGTCTGCCCCCCTGAAGTCCACTGCCAGTGTCCTAGATCTCACCCCCATGCTTATTTGAAACCAGACAGTATTGTGGTCACTCCCAGTCAGGGGGTCCTCTACAACCAGGTCCCTTACCAGATCCCCATCTGCCAGAACCATGTCCAGGACATGCCCCTCCCTTGTGGGCTCCATCACATGCTGTGTTAAGAACACATCCTGGAAGCCGTCCAGCAGCCTCTGCTCCTTGGCTACCTTAGAGGACATGGTTCCCCAGTTTGTACCTGGTATATTAAGGTTCCCCATCAACACCACTCCTTCCCCTTTTGGTCCAAACTAGCAATGATGTTGTCCAGCAAACCATCCTCTAGAACATCACTCATCCTGGAGGGCCTATATACTACACCCAGCTTGACCTTATCTCCTGCTGGGGATCGTAAGGTGACCCATAAGGCCTCCACATTTCCCTCTGCCTCTTCTACCCTAGCAATTCCTATCTCATCTCTAATGAACATAGCCACTCCACCCCCTCTGCCCTCCTTTCTGTCCTTCTTAAGCATAGTGTACCCCCACACTTTTAGGTCCTAGTCATGGTTTTTGTTGGTCCACGTCTCCGTGACCGACGCCACATCCACCCCCCCTTCGAACAGCATGGCCTGGAACTCTGGCAACTTGTTTCCCAAGCTCCTGGCATTTACTAACACCAACCCCCACCCCTTACCCCTGATCCCCTTTGTCAAACCCCACCCAGGTTCCATATACTTCCATCCTCCCTCTGCTCCTCCTGAAACCTCCACCCCCAGTCTGTTTCCCCTCACACCCCTTGGGTTTGAAGGCTACTCCTCTCATCTGGAGGAGAGACTCGGTCAGCCCCTCCCTTATCCCTTCCCCCCCTCACAAGTTTAAACCCCACCTTTCTTGAATGTAGTCAGCCATCCCTGTTTAAGGACTTCCTTCCCTAAAGGGGCAAGATGAAGCCTGTCCTTGGCATACAGTCCCTTATCCTCCCAAACTCCTTTCCAGTTCCCTAACACCCCAACCCACTCTCTTCACCCCACTTCCTGAGCCAGTCATTAACCTCTGTGATCTTCATTTTTTTCTCCACTGAGGCCTTTGGTACTGGCAATATCTCCGAAAAGGAAATGTTGCATCCATTATCCCAACAGACTCTGGCAAGTTCTTGGAACCTTGCTTGGATTTCCAAAACGCTATTTCCCTCTAGATCGTTAGTTCTCAAATGCACCAGGAAATCCGGTTTCCCTCCACAATCCCTAACCAGTTCATACACCATGAACTTTGCTCTGTGCACTGTCAGCCCAGAGATACTCACTACTTTCACCTGGCTATGGCATCCACCCCCCTGTCCCTCCCACTGGATACCCCTAATCATCGAGTCTCCCAATAACAGAACCTTAACACCGCCTTCATCCTAATGATTACCTCCACTATGCCCTCTCAGCCCCTCATCCCCCCCTTTATTCATGATCTCAATTCCATGGGTGTGTTCCTGCCTTATTTGGGACTCCCTTGTTACCCTTCCCTTTCTGCCTCCCATGTTATTTTGCCCACTTAACTCAGACCCCCTCTGAATAGGTGTCCCCTTTAACCCTCTCTTATCCAAACCATTTATCCTGGCCCTGATGGTTTCCCCTTCCCCCACACCACCACCATCCTCCCCCCTTGTAATAGTACCCCTGCCTCCAGTAGCTCTCTGTGGATCCCCTTTAGCTAGGGCTCTATCCTTGGTACTGACCCCCCCTGCTGAAGGGGGGGCGCCTCCCCCACCTCCTTGTCTCCCAGTTTCTCTCCAGTCATGCTCTCCTCCCTCATGTCTGGAATATGTTGCATCTCCCCCATCTGGTTAACATTTATGTTTCCCCTTCTCCCTCTGGGACTATTTCTATCCTTTCCATTGCTGGTCTGTGATGCCCTATGGGTATCCAACTCCCTCCCCCCGGCATCTGTATCAGTTTCCTCATTTCCACCAACCCCTTCCTCCCCCTCTAGGTTGCTTAGTAGCTCAAATTTATTGTGACACTCTATGTCAGCCTCCATCAAGTAACCCGAGTTTCCCCTGACTGCAACTCTAAACTGCCCCTCTTCTTCCCATCTTGCTCTGTTCTCCTTATGTGCTCCCTTCCCACAGTCTGCTGTTTTAGGCTTCCCCACAACAGCCCTTTCTGACTCTTTCCCCTCCACTCTCTTTGTATTCAGAATGTTCACCCCGTACACTTTCCCCTTAGTGTCAACATCCCTATCTAAGGGTCCTCTGTCCCTAATATCCCCCCTCCTGCTTGCTGTAACACAACGTCCTGTAATTTCAGAGCATTGTCCCAGCCTCCCCTCAGCCCCATCCTTCTGCTGCCCATATCCACACCCCTTATCCTTGGACACCCCCAGCTCCTCCAGCTTACTCCTTAACCAATATACCTCACTCCTGATACAAGATAGCTGTCTACAGAGTGGGAAGCCTCCTTCTCTCCAGGTTCATTTGAGAATTATTGCCATCCCACAGCCTGTGCAGCCTACAACCCTTGCAAAGATGCCTGCCATGGTGGAATACGGCCACCCTGTTTGTCCCCCTCTGTTTATAATGGCACACCACCTTTTCTCAGTCCCTTTCCCCTGGAATACAGTCTCTCTATACTGACTGCAGTTATTTACAAACCCAATTTCAACCCCACCAATAAAGTTCCCAAGTCTCACAAACACATACAGTCCAGTGTGTGTCCAGTTCCACTAACAGTGTGTGTATGCAGACATCAGGTACCGTATGATGTCACAGGCCCACCAGTTCCTGTTGCTTCGAATTTCAGTCCCAAATAGAAATACACAGCCTTCAATCCCAACCCCAGAGGCTTTTCAATATTTAAGAAAGCCTTCAAAGCAGGTGGGTGGGAGGGCTCTACCAACACCAGGCAAACATCACATTTAAATTTCACTCTAATTATCACTGCCAAACAAGTGTTCCCAAGCCTCAAAAGTTACAATATCACAGCCCAAGTAACAGTTCTAACTCAAAGTAGTAATTTTTACACATAGAACTAATTTCACGTACAAAACTATTCAAATATTTCAGTTAAAACAGAATATAACCCCAGACCTCTGTCCTTACTAGCCTCCTGCTTATGTTCCCAAATGAACAATGAAAGACAAGGTGATTTCTGTTAATTCCCCTCCCCCTAACACCAGGCAAACATCACATTTAAATTTCACTCTAATTATCACTGCCAAACAAGTGTTCCCAAGCCTCAAAAATTACAATATCACAGCCCAAGTAACAGTTCTAACTCAAAGTAGTAATTTTTAACACATAGAACTAATTTCACGTACAAAACTATTCAAACACTTCAGTTAAAACAGAATATAACCCCAGACCTCTGTCTTTACCAGCCTCCTGCTTATGTTTCCAAGTGAAGTTCATCTTTGTCTTACTGTCTGTGTGCACTGGGCTGCTGTTTTAGTTTGCACTGCCCAGTTGCTATATTCAGAGCTGTCTTATTTGCTGGGCTATGTTTGTACTGCACTCAAGGCCCTGTTTGCACATCATCATTTGCACGCTATAGTCAACTGATTTAGCCCAGGGCTATTCCTTTTAATGTAGTGTGCAAATGGTTCTGGGCTATTTTTGCACACAGTGCAATGCTTATTTTGCTCCAAGGCTAAGTTTTGAACATCTGGCTCCATATATTTTAGATCACTTGTTTGGTCAACAGCATGGCAGGCAACACAGTGTGAAAGTTCCCTTCCATCTATGCCTTGAAGCCCCTCACCCCACCCCATTCAGGTGACATTCCCGGATTCACAGTATAAAACTGTTGCAACTGATATTTAGGATCTGTCACAGACAGGTTCTCCCAGAACTCAGTCCGTACTGTGCTACCAGTTCTCACAACCCTTTAAACACCTGAATGGTCACCTCAGTAGGCTTCCACCACCTGGCTTGACTCTCAGTTGGGGTAATTTTAGGTCCCAACCCTACCACAGCCACTGCTCACACAATACAGTAACCTTTCCCAAAGAGCACATAACCCACCCCTTCAGTCACAGCAGAGAATGCTTTGGACAGTTTAGTAGCATGTCTCTTCAGAAATGGACCTCAGACTTGCCAATTACCCCATTTTATCTATACCTTTAAAAATGCATTCACAGAGAGGATGACATTTGTATAAATAACGGGGTATATTCACAAATGTGCAGATTGCCTACATGCCACTTATCCAAGGAGTGTAGGCAACCCAAAGTATGAATGCCATGCAGCAGGTTTCCAGTGGACCCCCACTGGCATTCACAACTGGTGCACCAGCCCCTTATACACATGATCCTCTGACCAGCAGTGCAGGTACATGCCATGGGTGGCCCAAGGGCATGTCAAGGGTGTGCCTGAACTCCACACCTTTCACTAAGGTATGGAGTTGGAGTGGAGTGCTGGGTGAAGGGGGTGTGACTTGCATAAGAGGAAACCCTGCCGTAGCTGTTGTTATGCACCTTCATCAATGCCACCTGCTGGCTCTGTTGAGAGGGAGTCATCCCCCCCACTGTGATGCCCTGGCCTTCTGAGTTGCATGGTAGGGCTGGAGGCACTCATGAGTAACTGCAAATGCTGTTCTCTCCTATGCATCTGGAAACATTTATTTATTTAGTTAGTTAGTTATTCAATTTATTTATTGGGAACTCAGAATGATAAACCTTTGAGCTAAGAGCTCATTTACAAAGGATCCTTGTTAACACTTAACGAGATACATTTTGTTGCAACAGCATAATTACAGCAGACAAATTGTCACCGGGGTTGTACTACTAACATAGAGTTTACATAGGAAGGGGTAGCAAATACATTTATGCTTTACACAAGTCAAGACATGAATGAAGCAGCTGGTAGCATTGTCAATTTCCCAGTGGAAGTATGCAATGTGCAGCCATCTGAGAGAAGTTAAGTGCAGAGAGACAAGTTGGGGTTTGGCAAGTGCAGGTAGGTGGGGGGAGTGGGAGGGGGAGGAAGAGGTCAGAAAATGGGCTAGAGGTAGTGCAGGTATACTGGACAGAAGGCAGATGGAGAGGAGGGAGGGGTAAAGGAAGTGGAGAGGGACAGGGCAGGAGGTAGTGTGGGTGAACTGGACAGAGAGCAGGTGGAAGGGAGGTAATGAGGGCTATGGGACAAAGGACAAGTGAGGGGAGTTGGTAGGGAGGGGTGAAGGGGGTAGGGGGAAGGGAGTAGGTGCAACCTGGCCAGGTCAAGTGGGCAGTTGAGTGGTGGGCTTGATGCTGGGATTACATTTGGTACAGGCCATGGACTGCAGGAGAGATGGACTTACGGAGTTTGTATTTGAAGTGCGCTAGGTGTTGAAGGCTGGTGATTGTGTTTGGAAGCTCATTTAGCCAGGTGGGAGCCTTACCATGAAGGTACACCTACCCAAGGCTGATCTCTTGAAGGGAACAGCCAAGTCATGCCTGGAGGTGTTTCTTGTGGCATGCTTACCTGGGGCAGGTCTGAATAATGCCTGCAGAGAGACAGGTGCCAGTCCCAGTAGGGCCTTCTTTTCTAGTAAGCAAGTCTGGAGCTTTATTCTATCCTGGAGGTGGAGCCACTTTGTCCTTATGTAGAGCTCGCAGGTGTGTGTGATGTGATTCACATCCAGGACAAATCTGCATGCTTTATTGATGGTAAGGTGGACTCTGTGTAGGCTAGTGTCCATGGCAGCACCATAAACCACATTTCTATATTCCAGGATTGGCAGGATTGTGCCATTGACTGCCTGGAGCCTGGCTTCAGGAGTGAGGCAGAAGCAGAGTCTGTAGAGTGTACTCAGCTTCCTGTTTGCAGCCTTAGTGATATTACATAAGTGTTCATTGAAAGAGAGGAACTCATCGATTGTGACCTCCAGGTACTGGAAAAAGTGAAACTGTTCAAAGGTGGAGTACATATTGAGTGATATTTTAAACAGTGTGGTGGATTTCCTCTTCTGGCAACTGGTAAAGAGCATTGTCTTAATCTTTTTACTATTGAGTACTAGGAGGCTGGTGTTAAACCATTCCTGTAGCAGGTCGAAGTTGCACTGTAGGTTCCTGGTCAGCATGTCTTGGCAGGAGCCTCTATGAAATAGCACCATTTCATCTGTATAGAGCAGGACTTTGGCAGAGGGGCACATAGCTGGGAGGTCATTTACAAAGAGGCTAAACAGGATGGGGCCCAGTATGGACTCTTGCGGGACCCCGACCATGACTTTCCTGGCCTCTGAGATGATACCATTAATCTTTACCTTCTGTGAGCACTCAGACAGGTAGTTAGAGAACCACCCAACCGTGTCTGAGGACAACCCAATGCAGGTTAACCTGTGGAGCAGCAGCTTGTGATCCACAAGGTCTAATGCCTTGGATAGGTCAATATAGATTGTTCCAGCTAGTTGTCCCTGGTCTAGTGCATTGTGGACATAGCCTGTGAATTCAATGAGGGCTGTGTTGATACGGTATCATTTGTGGAACCCATGTTGTTGAGGGTTGAGGAGGTGGTATTTGTGTAGATGGGCAGAGAGCTGGTCTGCAATGATTTTTTCCAGTGCTTTGGAGAAAGGAGACAGGATGGAGATGGGCCTGTAATTGGACACAAGTGAAAGATCCCCTCCTTTTAGAACCAGAGTGACCAGGGCAGTTTTCCAGGTAGATGGTGTTGAGAGGTTTAAACCTCACTTTCAGATTCTTGACGATATTGGGAATGCAAGTAATCACAGACACATTGCATTAGAGTAATAAACAAGTTTATTACTACCAAGGGATAAATCACAGTTGCCCTAAGCAGTTCTTACCAATACAAACCGGGAGCCAGTGCTAAGCATTCCCTACACCTCAAGGTTTCTCTGTTGTCTCTTGGGGTCTCTGAGGTGTAGAGCCTGTGCATTGCATTATATACTTATGATAATTACTATGGTTACCAAAAGATAGAAACATTTCTAATTACAGAGATGAGCCCTATTGGCTAAATTAGAGGTGGCTCCACGGTTCAAGATAACATTATACAATTCTGTAAAGTCATCAGTTTGAGAACAAAAGAGTTCTTATACAGAGTCTTACATAACTCAGTGTAGTAGTACCGATCACCAAAAGATGGCAATGCCATCTTACATATTACCATTACTTCAAGGACACAGGTGTCTTGGCATCTAACAAGTAAGAAATACACAGAAAATACACGGCAAAATATATGTGTATTAGCAAGCAAAGTGTGTTACAACAATATGCATTTATATCCTGACATCTACTCTTATATGGTAGATGCCCTTATCCCTAAATATTAGTATCATCTATACCTAAGTGTTAGCTGTCTACGATATACCTCTGAGGGTACCAATTAGGGTGCAGGGACCTCGTGTAACAATGGGAAGGCTGGCATCCGAAGTGGCATATTAAAAAGCTTAGTGATAGGTACGACCACTTCAGGAAAGGCGATTGAGATAAGTTTCATATCAATCCCATCCCCACCCATCCTTGTCTTACCCAGCACTCTTGCAAGGTATTTAGCAGTCTCCTTGGTGGTCACCTGCTGAAAGTAGAATTTTGTGCTGATGCTAGGAAGGAGAGGGACGGGTGTTCACAGCTCAGTGATTTGTCATCGTGAGCAGTTGTTTTAGGTGGTATGACTACACTGTAGTCAGTAAATGCCTCATTGAAAATATTGGCTATGGTAACTTCGTCAACTATGACTTTATCACTGTGGTGGAGCATGGTTGGTGGGGACCTGTCACAAGTCCCTATGAGGTCCTTGATGGTAGCCCAGAATTTTTTGCCATCTTTCAGGCACTGGGACTGCTGATTTCTGTGGTGGGAGGCCTCAACTTGACGTATTGCCCATGTGCACCTATTCCTAGCAGCTTTGTAATTTTGGACATTCTCTAGGGTCCCTGATAACCTTGCTAGGTGCCATAGTAGATCACATTCCCACATCAAACTAAGGACTTGGTGGGGTGATCCAGTCCATGCACCTTCCTTTTATCATTTTCTTATGAAAGGGGACATACTTGTCTGCAGCTGAGTTTAACTGATCAATAAAGAGCTGGAGGGCTGCATCAACAGAGGGACAGGTATCCAGGATTCTCTAGTCTGTGTTGGCCAGGTGTTTCTTGAAGGCGGTGACAGAGCAATTTCTGATGACTCTGTTCCTCACCAGCATTGGGGTTAGTTTTGGCAGCTTGGAGGACTATTCACATAGGACAGGGGAGTGGTCACTCAGTGCATCTGGGAGCATCTGAACATTGGTAATTCTCTCAGGGTGGGAGGTCAGTACCCACTCAATCAGGGTACTTGTTCGCATCCTGTAGTTGGTTCTTGTGCAGCTCTGGACTACCTGTGTTAGGTATAGTCCAGTAATCAAGTCCCTATGTGAGGAACTGGAGCTGTCTAGCCAGTCAGAATTGAAGTCACCTAGCACAATAGTTTCCTTTATTGTAACTTGCCTGGGTATAGAGGTTGGCAAAATTATTTAACCCCATTTGCTGGATTCCAGGTGGAATGTTTACCGACATGATAATTAGCCCTTTCTTCCCGTTGCCCATGAGGCTTTTTACTGCAAGGCATTCACAGTCATTGCTGACAGCAGGCAGTTGGGCTTTATGGCAATGGAGATGGTTGCAGGTGTAGATTAGGCATCCACCCCCTCTTTTCACCATGTGATCAAGCCTATACAAGTTGTACCCAGGCAGGGAGTTTGCCATGTCAGCAGTTCTGGGCGTGAGCCAGGTTTCGATCAGCATGATAATGTCAGGCTGCACAAGTGCC
Source organism: Neoceratodus forsteri (assembly GCA_016271365.2). Lineage (NCBI taxonomy): Eukaryota > Metazoa > Chordata > Ceratodontiformes > Ceratodontidae > Neoceratodus > Neoceratodus forsteri. The sequence goes on from CM057458.1 coordinate 566,696,448, forward strand.
ACCCAGGCTTCAAACTGAGTGAGCTTTGCCAGCAGGCTGCCAATGTTCAAGGACACAATCCTCAATCTCCCTGTGGGTGGCTGGGTCTGGGTGTTGGCAGGCATAGGGCCAAGCTTGGGGTGAACATTTCCCGAGATCAGTGGTAGGATCAGGATGAGCATCCTAGGTAATTTAGGGAAAAGGCAGGTTGTCCTTGCTTTCTGGTGAGTCTGTGCCTTGTGTGCTATTGGAGGGGTGTAAAGGCTGCTAAGCAGTCCTAGGTATAGGCACAATATTGGCGTGTTGAGTCCTGAGGGGCTGTGGTACCTGGCATGGGGTAGGAGAGGACAGTCAAATAGCTGGGTGTTACTGCGGGTCTCCCACTGGGCCGAAGGACTCTTTTCTGCAAGTACACAGCCTTGGTGATTCAAGGTGTTATCCAGGTAGAGGCACATTATAGGCAGGGTTACCATCAGGAGAATGATAAGCTGCATGTTGAGGACTCAGGGGGCCTCGGGGGATATAGTCAAGACCCATTCTTTTCCCTGGTTTTATCAGGAATCTGGTCATTAGTCTCAGCCAGACAGCACCAACTTGTAAACTGACCTTGAGCACTGGTCCATGGCTTTCAGTATGTGCAATTTAATAATTAATATAGCTGTGTCTGCAGGATGGTGAGATACACCAATTCCTTCAGTTGAGAAAATTAGGCTGGTTTAGAGTTCAGTTTGGTGTCTTCTGAGAATAGAAAGTGAGTAGATGTGGGGACACCTTTAGAATGGGGAGAAATTAGGCTGGTTTAGAGTTCAGTGTGGTGTCTGCTAACTTAAAGAGTTAAGATTAACAAAGACAAGTGTTAGGCCCTATAACTGTATTCTGTATCTTTAAGGGTAGTTGCAATATTAGTGAGAGGGGAGGATGAAGATTGCCTAGGGGCGGTGCTGCGGGGGGAGGGAAAGTATTTAATAAAGGCTGGTGGGTTGGAAAAATTCAAGCTGGAAGAAGAGAAAGTGAAACAGAAATGGGATTAGTTGCAGGCATAGTTTATAACTGTGATACAAATGAAATCTGGTCTAAACAGAGAAATGTTCACAAAATGCTGTATCACTTTAAACTTAGTTTCTGATCCAGGGTAAAATACCACATGACCTTAAAACAAAGAGAGCTATAATACTCTAAAACCTAAAAACCTACATTCTAAAAGATCCTGCACTTGAAACTACCCTTGGAGTACAAAATTGCCATAACCAGGCTTAAATTCACATTTAAATTAGGATTAATAGGACAATTTGGTGAAACTTAACCAGTACCAGAATCAATAAATAATATAAGCTTAAAGTTCAAAAGGAACAGGAGTAGCAAAAAATTAAAGAAGTGGAGGGGCCAATCAGCAGGCAGAGCCAATGGTACCGGCCAATTGGCTTGGAGACGCCAGAAGTTTTAGCAGCATGCCTTCAGTCTTGTGATCGGAGGGCAGTGCAACGAGAAGGCAGCCGGAGGTCAGTGGGGATACTGCTGGGCTGTTTGCAGCAGCAGAGGCACCTGTGTCAGGGGTGATGCTAAGGAGAGAAAGCAAGAGGTTATATAGCTGTAAGAGAAGGCATGTTTAGAGCGGGGGGGAGGAGTTATTCACCTCACAGCAGAAAATTAACAAGCTGGGGTTATGGCACCAGTAGAGGGACAAAGAGAACAAAGGGAAATGAGTGGGGAAGAGTTAAGAAAGGAGAAGTGGCCTTGGCCAAGATGCCTCAAAGCAGGATGAAATTCCAACTGGAGGAATAGGTTCAAGGAAGAAGGTGAGACAGAAGTGAGATTAGTTGCAGGGCATAGTTTAGAGCTGTAACACAATGAAACCTGGTCTATGTCACAAACTCCCTCAGCACGTCAGGCCCTCTACTCCCAATGTGCCAACCTCTGAGCGCAGTCTTGAGAACAGTGTAACAGACAAGGTAACCCTCTTGTCTGTTTTTGTGAGTTCGGATCAACCTTTGGTCTCAGTTCGGGAGGGATTCAAACTGTAACCTTTTGCTAGCATACCCAATGCACAGGCTTCGGGAGGCCAGATATCTTTGCCTACAGGCACCTAACCAGGTACTCAGAAATGAACCCTTAAAACTTAATAAAGACCTCAGATTTAAAATGCTTCTGTTTCCAGTTTGGTACCACCATACAAGCTATTTGTCTGCTGATCCATAAATATTTCATAGCAAAAGAAAGCAATTCAAAGACAGACCAAGTTTGCTCTAAAATTAGAGTTTTTACTAAAATATATAATAATATGTCAAACATACCTTACAGAACTCTTATAACACAAGACATACATATCTTTAAGCAAAACAAGGTTTAAAACAGTACAATTCCTACAGCTATATTTAGATTTTGTCTAGCTTTCTAAATACCTGTTTTCAGTGCTCAGATGTTTCCTTAGTCAGTGGCAGATACAAAAGCAACTCTGTAGTGAAAGAGAATAATCTTTTCAAGCAGTATTGGCCAACCTCTTTTTGATGAAGTCATCCAGCCCCTCCTCTGGTCAAATATCTAACAAAAGTATATTTTTATACAACCACAGAATGTAATTTTATTAATCTATACTATACAGCTATACAGGATGTATTAATTTTGCAACCTTAGCATAACTCAAGTTTCAATTACACCTCTTTTGATCTCATGCTGTACCCTATTCACACAGGCTTCATAGGGTCATTTACAACCTTACACCTCTATGTAACATCCTAGCTTCCTTATTTTAACGTCATAAACCTTGTTTATGATTTCTGTCTTAACAAAATTAGCTTAACAACTCTGTAATTAGCTCAGAGAAACAGGATCCTTAATAAAAGTCTTCCAGTAACACATTGTCTCTAAAAAGACTGAGTGTGCGATATAATGCTGTCAGCAGTTCTCTTGGCCTGCATCTGTCAGTTAAAATCTGGGGGTGGATGAGAGAGGTCATTCCTAGAGCATTTGATTTTCAGCAGAGACAGTCATAATACATTTTATATAAAAAAAAATATTATCCAGCACTCAGAACTGGCTGTCTGCGTCACAGTCAAAACAGAGGAATGTAGAAAAAAATTCTAACTGGAAGGAGAGAAAGTGAAACAGACATGGGATTCATTGTAGGGCATAGCTTGCAACTGTGATACAAATAAAACGTGGTCTAAAAAGAGAAATGTTTACAAAAAGCTGTCTCACTTTAAACTTAGTTTCTGATCCAGGGTAAAATACCACAGGGCCTTAAAACAAAGAGAGCTGTAATACTTAAAAACCTAAAAACCTGCATTCTAAAAGATTCTGCACTTGAAACTACCCTTGGAGTGCAAAATTGCTGTAAACAGGCTTAGATTCACATTTAAATTAGGATTCATAGGACAATCTGGTAAAACTTAACCAGTACCAGAATCAGTAAATAACATTAGCTGAAAGTCCAAAAGGAACGGGAGCAGCAAACAATTAAAGGAGTGGAGCAGTCAGTCAGCAGGCAGAGTTGATGGTTCCTGCCAATCAGCTTGGAGACACCAGAAGTTTCAGCAGTATACCTTCGGTCAGGTGATTGGCAGGCAGCATAGTGAAGAGGCAGCCGGCAGTCAGTGAGGATACTGCCAGGCTGCTTGCAGCAGCAAAGGCACCCATGTCAGGGGGGAAGCTTCTGTCTGGTGATCAACGGGCAGTACAGCGAGGAGGCAGCTATATAATATAAAGATACATTATAAGTAGGATGTGATCTCCACATTATGAAGTGTCATTGCACCGATTACATGAATATGGACATGATCCCCATTTACAGCATCCCCATAAGAAATCATAGTAGTCTACCCCACGGAAGACACTGATGTTTTAGTATATACTGCTGTTACAAAGGACCAGTTGTGCAAACAGTACATTGCTTTTGCATAGATGTAAAATGTGTAACAATAACTATACATGGTCTATAGCCAGTTGCTGTGAGAGAGAGAGAGAGAGAGAGAGAGAGAGAGAGACACTGTGTTAATGCTACATAGCATATACAGCAAAGTCAACCAAGATGAAGTACAGTGTCAGTTTCCTGCATGACAAAAGAGATTAAAGCCATTTGAAATTTCATTGTTTCCTGCAGTAACTCTGCTGCATAATGTTGCAGAATTGGGTTTCATCCTGGTGAGCTTCACTGTATAAATGATAGTTATTGCTTGAAACAAATGAATTCCATAAGACAGAAATGTGATGCTTTCACAGTTGGTACATGGCAATGTCAGGATATAGTATATACAAGAACAGTGGTGTCTTTATTGCCTTAGACTACTGTGCAAAGATATGGGGGTGCTGTAAATAATGAACATTTCCACATTGCTGTAATCAGGGCTATGACACTTCACATTGTGGAGTTTAAATACATATGCTAATACATCTGCATATTCATGCATGCCTGCTTATAGGCAGCACTTCCAAATTCTCAGATGGGCACGCACCCATACATTTAACCTTCTGGGATCCATGCCTGCTCAGAATGCCAAGCTTGTGCGTAGCAGGAGATCCACTATGGGAACCAGGTTGGGCATCCAATTGAATGCCTGCCTGTGTCCTGCACTGTGCACCCATCTGCCCCCATGATCCTGCACATGGAGGGGTGGGGCTGCAGACAGGTAGCCAGCATTCATGAATGCCAGACAGTTTGCATCTGTCTGTGGGTGTGGAGCTGTGCAGGCCATGAACATGCCTCTCACGTGTACTGGACCTGCTCTGTGCATAGGCCCAATATTTTGTATATAGTCCACGATATTTACAATTGTCATTAGGTAAGGAAAAAGGTCCGGCTTCCCATACGATACGCAGTGGAAATGCCGGACCTAGCCCAACAACTAACACACTGAATACTGGCCAATGGAAAATCATGTACACAAATACCCGCAGTCTGGGAAACAAGATCCCAGACCTGCAGATAACAATGGCAGAGGCTAAACTGGACATAGTAGCCATTAGTGAGACATGGTTCAGCAGTAACACAGTTGGGAGACTTCAATACCCAGCTATGTACTATTTAGAAGAGACCAAGTTGCAAAAAGGGGGGGGGGGTAGCCCTTTATGTCAACAAAAATATCAAAGCTACAGAAATTCAGAATACACATAAGGAGCCAGAAGAACCGTGGGTCACCCTGGAAACAGGAAATGGGACAGCCATATGAACTGGGGTTCTCTACAGGCCTCCAGACCAGGGGAAGGACATGGACACATTACTGTTGGAAGATATACAAAAAAGACTTCAACATGCCAGATACAAATTGGTCAATACCAGCAGGAACATCCAACAGAACTAGATACATAATGGATTCCTTGCAGGGGAGGGCCTCAAACAACTGGTACAACAACCCACAAGAGACAGGGCTGTCCTAGATCTAGTACTGACTAACAGGGAAAGGATCACAGATCTCCAGGTAGAAGATCACCTGGGGGGCCAGTGACCATAACATGGTATGATTCAATTTGGCCACTAGAACTAAATCATCCCATTCCAAGGCAAAAATATTGGACTTCAGAGGAGCAGACTTTGATAAGATGGCCAACAGACTTAAGCTAGCCCTGGCAAGAAGAAATACTGGTGAGGGGGTACAGGCAAAGTGGGCAAGCATTAAGGATGCAATACTTGAAGCAACATCCCATTGTGTTAGGGAGAGAAGAAAGAGCAAAAGAAGGAGGAAACCACTTTGGTTCTCAGAAACAGTAGCAGAAAAGGCCAGAGCTAAAAGGTTGGTCTTCAGGAAATATAAGGGAATGCAGCGTGACGAAGATAGGGAGGCATACCAAACTTCCTTTAGGGAAGACAGTAAGGCAGGCAAAGGGCCCAAACCGAGGGAACACTAACAGTAAAAGAAGGGGACAAGACTTTTTATAGATAGATTAGTGAAAGGAGAAAGTTTAGAGGGGGTATTGCTAAGATCAAAGGGGATAAGGGGGAGTGTGTGGAGAAGAACCAAAAAAAAACATCTATCCTAAATAGATACTTATGCTCAGTATTTACTGAGGAGAAGGTAGGGCAGGGCCCACAACTCAGCAGCATGGACACAGGGAGGAGGGAGGTGTGCACAAGTCCCTTCACAAAAGAAAGGGTAATACAAGAGCTCGCTAAGCTCAGGGTGGACAAAGCAATGGGTCCAGATGGCATAAATCCCAGGGTACTAAAGGGCTAAAGGTGGAACTAGCAGAGCCATTATCAGCACTGTTTAGTGAGTCTCAGAGCACAGGAGAGGTCCCAGAATACTGGAGAAGGGCTCATGTGATCATGTTCGACAAGATTGATAGCAGGGAGGAGTCAGAGAACTACAGACCAGTCAGTCTTACCTCAGTCAGGCAAGATTATGGAGACACTCCTTAAGGAAAGGATAGTGCAAGACCTGGAATCCATAGAAGCACAGGATCCAAGACAGCATGGGTTTACAACAGAAAGGTCCTGTCAAACTAATCTCATAGATTTCTTTGACTGGGTAACCAGAGTGGTGGACGAAGGGGGTGCAGTTGATGTCACCTACATTGACTTCAGCAAAGCTTTCAATACTGTTCCACATAGAAGATTAATTAATAAGCTGGGTAGACTCAGAGTGGGTCAGAGGTTGGTCAACTGGGTGGCAAACTGGTTGGCAGGCAGAACACAGAGAGTGGTGGTAAATGGTATACAGTCAGAACAGATGCAAGTCATAAGTGGGGTACCTTAGGGATCAGTCCGGGGGCCAATCCTCTTCAATGTCTTCATCAGTGCCATTGCAGATGGACTGGAGGGTAAGGTTTGTCATTTTGCAGATGTCACCAAGATCTGCAACAGAGGAGATGATCCAGATGGGGTGGGCAGAATGAGAACAGATCTGTATAAAATGAAAAAATGGTCAGAAAAGTGGCAACTGGAGTTTAATGCAAATAAGTGCAAGATCTTGCACATAGGGAAGAGAAACCCTGAAGCCACCTATAGGTTGGGAGGGAAGTTGCTGGCAATCTCAAGGGAAGAAAGAGACTTGGGCATCATCATCACAGATGACCTGAAACCATCCAATCAGACCACTAAAGCAGTAGATAAGTCTAGGGGATGTGGGGCATATTAGCAGGGGTATCACAAGTCATAAGATGGAGGCAATAATCCCTCTTTACAAGACACTTGTTAGGCCCCATCTGGAGTACTGCATGCAGTACTGGAGGCTGCACCTGCGCAAGGACATTAACAAAATGGAGGCAATCCAGAGAAGGGCAACCAAAATGGTGCAGGGACTGCATCAGAAAACATATGAGGACAGATTAACAGAGCTCAATATGTATACCCTAGAACAAAGGCGGGAGAAAAGTGATATGATCGAAACATTCAAACAACTTATGGGCATTAACAAGGTGAAAGAGTCTAACATGTTTCAATATAAGAAAAATAGCAGGACAAAAGGACACAGCATGAGATTAAAGGGAGGCCGATTAAGGGGTAATGTGAAGAAGTTCTTTTTCACAGAAAGGGTGGTGGATGCATGGAATGGCCTACCTCAGGAAGTTGTGGATATGAATAAAGTGTAGGGCTTCAAACAGGCATGGGATAGGCATAAGAGAGCATGGGCAGACTGGATGGACCTTGCAGTCCTTATCTGCCATCAACTTCTATGTTTCTATGTTTCTAGTATACATTCTAAAGACTACGATAACACTGTATACTATAGAAATGGAAAGCAAAACATTTGAAAAGATAGAAATGACACAGAATAACCTAACTAAGCTCTTCTAGGTAGATAGTTAAGCTTACCCCAACTCAGATCTAGTTAGTCATAATAGATTGAACCACAATGGTGAGGCTTCCTTATCCCAAGATAAGACTGACTTTCATAAGAGGAATACAGGGGCAGAAGTCCCCTAAGAGGCTGGCCCCTTCACCAGCACCATCTGCCCTGCCTCTCTTACATCATACCTTGGACAGTTCTTTGATTTTTCAGCCCACCTCCAAAACAAAACCAGTCTGTGTGTATTCAGATTCTGTTCTATTGTTTCTCCAGTTCACGGCCCAACAGAGTGCTGTCTGACTGGCCCAGTCATTTGTTTATGGTAAACACTAGTCACTTTTAGATCAAAGTGGCTCAGTCAGTTGATGTTGCCCAAAACATAAGTGTCACGATTCTCAAAGTGGGAATGGAAAGGCACTAGCTGTGGCAAACAGCAGCATGCACTGAAGCTTGGTACACCAGGGACCCTGCACCCGATTCTTTATCAGGCAGGGTCCTGGCGGCTAAGTCCTGCACTGTGCAGCAACCGTGGTGGTGCACCAAACAGATGGTGCACTGGGAAATTTAACTGCAAGCTGCTGGGCTGCTGGGTGCCACTGTAGTCCCTGCTGGGCTAGTGGCCCCCACTCACCGATCCCTGATGTCGGCCCATAAAATCACATTGAACTGAAACCCCCTTCATTGGTGTTATAGTGGCCCCTCTCCCCAATCCCTGATGTCGCTTGTAATAAATATTTATAATTTTTCCCCTGCCCAGGTGGACTAGCGGTCCCCTCTCCCCGAACCCTGATGTCTCCTATACAAATTATTTATAATTGTTCCCCTTCCCTGGTGGACTAGCAGTCCTCCCTCCCTGATCCCTGCCCATACTAGTAATAATCATTTCCCCCTGCCCTGGTGGTATAGCGGCCTACCACCCCCCAACCCCATCATGTAGTGCCCACCATCCCTATCTCCCCATCCCAAATTAGAGCCAGTGACCAGCACAGCCCACCTCACACCTCTGCAGTTGGCTGCTAACTGAACTGTCAATGAGCACGTACTGTAAAGAGTACATGTTTGGTTACACTTTACAGTGTGTGCTCACTAACAGTTCAGTCGATGGCCAGCCATGGAGTTGTGTGGTGTGCTGTGCTGGTCGCTGGCTCTGACTCAGGATGGTGGGTGGTGGGTGGGGGAGTGGGGTGGGAGACACTACCTGCTGAGGTGTGAGACCACTATACCACCAGGGCAGGGGGATATTATTATTGATAGTATGAGCAACACTGGGGATCAGGGAAGGGGGACTGCTAGTCCACCATGGAAGGGAAATAATTATAAATTATTAATTCAGGCAACATTAGGGATTAGGGAAGGGGATCACTAGTGCACCATGGCAGGGGAAAACTAATACTTTATTACTACTGGCAACATTGGGGTTCAGGGAGGGGGGACTGCTAGTCCACCAGGGCAAGGGAAAACTAATAGATGTAGTCCCCTTATACAAAAGTGGGAACAAAGAGGAAGCGGGAATCTACAGACCAGTCAGCCTCACCTTGGTAGTGGGGAAGATCATGGAAGCACTACTGAAGGAGAGACTGGTGGAACATCTGTTTGTCAATGGACTACGGGACCCAAGGCAGCATGGTTTCACCTGGGGGCAGTCATGTTAGACCAACCTTGTTGAATTTTTTGACTTGGTGACTAGGGAGGTGGATCAGGGGAGGGCAGTGGACATGGTCTATCTGGACTTCAGCAAGGCCTTTGACACCGTGCCACATAGAAGACTATTATACAAACTGGGGAATATGGGTGTGGGCAGGACAGTAGTGTGGTGGGTAGGTAACTGGCTGGGTAGCAGGACACAGAGGGTGGCAGTAAATGGCTGTCACTCCACAGAGGAAGAGTGACCAGTGGGTACCAGGGATCAGTGCTGGGACCAGTCCTATTCAACATCTTCATCAGTGACATTGCGCAGGACCTAGAAGGCAGAATTTCACTGTTCGCTGATGACACAAAACTCTGTAACAGAGTAGACACACCAGAGGGTGTAGACAGAAAGAGAAGGGACCTGCAGAAACTTGAAGAATGGTCAGGGGTTTGGCAGTTGAAATTCAATGCAAAGAAGTGCAAGATAATGCATATGGGGCACAAAAACCCTGGCACAATATATCAGTTGGGGGGTGAGGATATAGCATGCACAAAGCAGGAAAGGGATCTTATGATCTCTGATGACCTCAAAGTAGGGAAACAGTGTGACAATGCAGCAGGTAAAGCAAATAGGATGCTGGGATGCATAGGCAGGGGCATCTCCAGCAGGAAAGGGGAGGTCATAATTCCACTATACAAGACACTAGTGATGCCCCACCTGGAGTACAGTGTACAGTTCTGGAGACCTTACCTACAAGGACATAGACAGGGTAGAGAAGGTTCAGAGGAGGTCAACAAAGATGGTACATGGATTGCATCACAAGTCCTATGAGGACAGGTTGAAGGAACTGAATATGTACTCCCTGGAGGAGAAGAGAGAGAGAGAGGATATGATAGAGACATACAAGTATCTTACAGGGAGGAACAGGGTGCAGGAATACACTATTTTTAAGTGAACAAGATGTTCCAGGACTAGAGGGCATGGGATGAAGTTGGAGGGAGGACGATTCAGAGGAATCATGAGGATTGACATGAGGAAGAATTTCTTCACAGAACAGGTGGTGGACAAGTGGAACACCCTGTCAGAGGAAGTGGTGGGGGATGAAACAATCACGGGATTTAAGAATGCATGGGATAGACATAAAAGGAATTCTGGAGGTCGGGGGTAAGGGGCAACAGACTTCTAGGAAAACATAAACTGAACTTACAAGCTCAAATGGGCAGACTGGGTGGGCCACAGGCCCTTATCTGCCGACACTGTCTATGTATCTATGTAATAATTTATTACTATGGACAAAATCAGAGTTTGGGGAGGGGGGACCACTAGACCGCCAGATCATGGTTTAATTCCTGTTATACTGATATGGGCATGTCAGGGAAAGGTAGCACATACTGCACACTGGTCAACTCTCACAGGAGGGCTTTGTCTAACTACACTTAGACCAGCCCTTGCTGGTCTAAGGGTAGTTAGAACTTCTCCCTCTAGGAGAGTTCTGAGAATCCCATTTATGGGGGTTGTGGCAGCTTGCATCTGCCACATGCCTCTTAGCACCATGTCACAGCCAATTTCTGGGTGCACGGGCAGCACAAGCCCTGTTTGGGGCAGGCAGCTTGCTGTTGATGCAGTCTGCTTTTGTGAACAGCTCATTGGGCAGTTTTTGATGCATGAACTGGCTAAATGCCCAGGAACATGACTATTCGAATCTGTTAAAACAATATCATCTAGTTCAAATCATCACTGCTCCCACCAGGCACAAGAAATGGACCCTAAATCACACTCTTCTTGACTGGATTGTCACTAATAGAGAGGAGAAGATGCTTTTGTTGAGGGCTCTGCTGCATGTCATCAGTGACCACTTCCCCATCTACTGTATATGGTCTGATCCAGTAAGACCAAATGTCCACCCCAAAACTCCTCTCTTTCCACAATTTCAAACACCCTGACATCCCCGCCCTCCTTGATAATGTTAAGGAAATATACTGGTCGACCCTCTCTGCTCTCTCTGATGTGTCCAAGGCAACAGCCTTTTTCACTGCTGATCTTCTATGGCTGCAAGATCAGCACTTTCCCCTCACTACCCGGAGAGTTAAGGGTGGCTGAAATCATTGGGTCTCTAAAGACATCCTGACCTTGATGAGGAATAGGGATAGACTGTGGTTGTAATACAAAGCGTCTCCCTTCACCGCCCAATAGATTAATTAGAGGTGCCTGTGTAACCAGTGTAAGCAGGCTGCCTTAGCTTAAAAACATGACTTTTTCCAGAACCAACAGAGGGACTGCCTTGGGGACCCACACCACTTCTGGGGTGAAGTTGGCTCCCTGCTTCACCCTCATAGTTAATCCTCTATCATCCATCTGGAAACTTCCTCTGGCCACCTAACTGAACCCATTGAGGTTGCACAGGCATTTAATAAAAAGTTCTCGGACCTGTCAGCCCACCTTAGTAAGCTGCTTGCCCAGCCTCCTACCAGCCATCGGCTTGTCTTTCCTGACCTGTCCACTACCTTGCCACCCACAAACTCTCACACCCCACCTTTCTAGTTTTGGGCTATTGCCTCCAAAGACACTGTCAAGCTTCTAAAGAGTCTATCTAGTCGTGGCAGTCCTGGTGGCAATGGTCTTTTCCCAGTCATGCTCAAGCTAATCTTCCCTGCCATCCTAAAAACCCTCACCTTCATCTTCAATTTGGCACTGAGTACCTCTACCATGCCTGACTCCTGTAAGCATGTAAGGGTGGTACCTATCTTTAAAGCAGGGGATTCGCTGTCAGCAGATAACTATAGACCCATATCACTGCTACCCCACCTTAGCAAACTTACGGAAAAGATTATCCACTGGCAACTGACTGACCACATCGATAAATACAACCTTATGTCTCACGTACAACATGGTTGCCACAAGCTCCACTGCACTTCATCTGCTCTGGCCTTTTTCACAAACCATGTTCATAGGAAGATGGACTCGGGGAAGACTGCAGGTGCAGTTTTTATGGATCTGTTCAAGGCATTTGACTTGGTCCACCACCACTTACTTCCCGCCACCCTCCACAAATTGAGCTGCTCATCTGAGATCTCATTGTGGTTCAAGGGATACCTCTCTGGGAGATCTCTGTCAGTATGCATTGGCCCTGTCACCTCTCCTGCCCTCTCAGTCACTACCAGTGTTCCTCAAGGCTCTATTCTTGGCCTGCTACTCTTCTCCCTGTTCATAAACTCCCTTCCCTCTGACTGCCTAACTTGTGAAGCCCTGTTATATGCTGATGACCTCATCCTCTATCACAGCGACAAGAACCTGGATAACATGTCCACCATCTTGTCCCATAACTTTAGCTCTGTGTACTCCTGATTCCAGTCACATCGGCTCCTTGTCAATGAGAAAAAAAACAAATCAATGCTTTTTTGGTCTAGACCCTATCAACTAGCATTGCCAAATCTGGCTCCATCCTCTTGGTACTGACATCTAATGGCACTGCACTATAAAATGTACCCAATTTCAAATACCTCTGCATGACCCTTGACCCCTTCCTATCCTATGCGGAACATGTCTTTGATGTCATTCATCAGATTAACCATAAGCTTGGCACAGCTTATCATTTAAAACTGTTCCTGATCAATGAAGCCTGACTGGTCATTGCCCAAGGGAACTTACTACCTATTATTAACTACTGCTACCCAATTTACTCGCATGCGTCTTTTGCCCTTCTCTCACACCTAATCTCTACCTACAACAATGTCTGTCATTTTGCTCTCATGGCACCTTACTCCACCCACCACTACCTTCTTTACCAGATGCTGGGCTTGCTCCCACTCCCATCTCTCTTAGACTACTCCTTGGGCTGCTTTTATTGACAGCTCCCTTAGATGCAGGTATGCTTCTCCATATGCATTGCTTTTGGTTACCTGTGCTTCATCAAAATGCTTATGTGCATCCTCTGTCCACTCCATGGAAATCCCCAGAGTATCAACTCCCATTGGAGGTCAAGCACTATCTGTTGTTGCTCCCTCCTTGTGGAACAGTCTCCCAGCATCCCTCGCTCCTTTGACACCCATAGTATCTTCAAGCAACGATTCAATTCCTGGCTACTAAATGAAGCCAAGTGCCTCTGAACCCCAGGATAATCTATTCAGGATAATCTCTTAACCTGCACTTAAGGAAATTGTGAATAAAGGTCCAAGGACTACATACAGAAAGGGCAGGAACTTGTCGAACATCCTGGCACATAGCCTAGAACAGGTACAGCAGAAAAGGGAACATCTTCCGGTGGGAATGTACAAATGTGGCAATTGCTCAGCATGTCAATGGATTATGGTAGGGAAAGAACTCATGTTTGAAAGAACAAAAGAAAAACTTTAGGTAAAATCTTTTATTTCTTGTAATATGGAGGCAGTGGTTTACTAGCAAAATGCTCTTGCTGCTGCTATTCTGCAGGAAAAACTAAGAGGAAACTAAGAGAAGGAATTCTTGAACATGAGAGACACTTCATTTATTTATTTATTTATTAGAAAAGTCAGATTTACAACCTTTGAGTCATTGACTCGTTTACAAAGGCACCTCATTTCGGGGAAGGGAGGTAGACAGAGTTACATAGTATGTACATTAGACATGGGACTGAGCATAATGCCCTTGCATTCCACCACAAGACTGCTGGTCTAGGTCATATCTTTACCGTCTGTGGTCTGGAGTAGGTTCTGTTAGGACGCAGAGGTGGTGACCTTGATAAACTGCTTTGCAGGGAAAGTTATTGGCAATACAGATTGAAAGCTGGCAGCCACCCAGGCTTAAATGAACATTTTCAGTTGGCTCCTTTCCTCAAAAGAAAATGAATTATATTGAAAATAATGTTAATTGTTGTTTGCCTTTATGCTGTTCCCTGACTTTTGCACATCCATTTCTTTTGCTTGGATATGATCTTGATTTTTGCCCTCTTTACTCCATTATTCTATTTTACTATTGTAATAACTAACACATATCACATATATAATGGTAAGCACTTGTTGTGCTTTTCTAGGCATTTAGATTCTATGTACCTTGTACATTCTGTATGTGATGTGATAGTATTTAATTCAGTGTTTATAATATGGTACTGTATTGCCATTTTTTTATACAAATCAATGGTTAGCAATATGAGTTTGCTATAGGTGATATTTAGAGACTGTAGATGGATGATTATAATGAATTAGTTAAGCAGATTGATGTTGCAATAATTTCTTCTGTGAAAAAATCTCTTTATTGAGACCCTTCGTATATTTGCCTTTGGGGATTTATATATACTATCTGACCATTCTATCTGATGCTTAATCTACATTTAGCCTAGCTTTCAATATGACTGATTACAGTATATTTTTTACCTTGTTGTATTTAATATTGATGCACCTTTCATACTTGACATATTCATTGTGTAGTATTGCATTGTTGTTTTTTACATTCACTATTTATGGTGGCAGTATATATATTTTTTTCTTATGTATGCTGTTATTGGGGTTTTGTCACTTTAAATGGTAACTGCTTTTTGCAGTATGGGCACTATAAATGGTAGAGGTGGCCAACTAGCCTCCATGTCTGAAAAGAGCGTCAGAGCAATGTTAAACATTGACCTTGCCCGTTTGTGGATAGGGGTGCACTTGTTTGCTATGTAGTCTGCTTACGTGCTCATTTTCTGTCTTGCTACTAATAAATGACTTTTTATTGGAACCAAGCCACTGGTGAGCCGATCTTGTTTTTGTTCCATTTTGCTAATCTCTTGTTTGCCTGTTCTCCTACCTCTCCTACAGAGAACAATTTATAACCCCCATGCTTGCCCTGTCAGCTAGCACTTTTCTTCCTCATCATGCCACCCCTACTCCAATGTCCCTGTTTCTCCCTACCTTAATACCTTGTGTGCTCTAGTATAGTTTGTTCTACCACTCCTGTATATTCTATAAATGCACTACTTATCCTCTGTTTTGAACTGACAATGGGTAATAATTTAATAGGCTGCTACTGTCTACTATGTGATTTTTGATGTGAATTGAATTGTACCTTTGTCCATTTTGTCAATGACTGTAAGATGCTGAATTTGTAAGATGTTGAATGTATTTTTTGGCTGTTATTTCCTCTGTATATTTTTACTTTGAGCCACTTGTTTTGGCCCAGGTCATGCCTGAGAACAGTTCCCTGGATCAGTGCACCTACCCAGTTACCAAAGACTTAAATTAGAATGAAATTAAATTAGAGGTGCCACTTGTGCCATTTATGTTTGGTGCAGGCACCTTTCATAAATGTCAGGGCTTTGAGAATCAAGCCCAAGGTCTTTTATCCCAAACGAGCTCAGATATTCACCAATACATCTCACACCTGCTTACTTATTCTACAGAGGAAAAAAGATAATAAAATCAGAGGAAGAAGAATCAGCATGTATCAAGCACTTTTCATAGACATTATGTCCCAAAGTGCTTTGCAAGCAATGTAAGACTGGCAGTGAAGTGACCAGATGCGTAGCTGCAGCCATTTCACACATCAATACCCACACACAGCCTTGGATAATTGCACAAACTGGTTTATGAGAAGGGGGATATTGGCCAAGACACTGGGGAAATTCCCTACTCTTCCTGTAGGGGGCACTAACGCACTGTAGGAGAGATGGAGGACCTCACTTGGAAAGTGGTTGTGGAAGGAGAAGGTTCTGCTGGTGGAGACCTGGAGATTGTGCTGGACGGTCCAGAGGACATGGCTGTACAAGAGGCTGATTTAGTACCTCATATAGCCCAGAGTGTTGGGGAGCAGATACCTGAAATATTTTTGGAGGATGACTTGTTGGCTGATGAGGCATTGGTGCAATAAGAGTTGGACAAGAAAAAGCAACAATTGCTATCGATGTTGTAGGTGGCAGAACAATAATTTCTTCAAGATAAAAATCAGTTGGAGGAAGAGAAAAAGAAACATAAAAGGTTCTTGGCTAGCCCTCTGCAAGCAACAAGTAAACGTCTGCCAGGAGGTGCTGGACCAAACTCCTCACAAGAGACATTGCCTGAATTGGTTACTGGAAATATACATAATGCATACTTTGATGATGAGCTGACTTTTAGTGGAACTCCATAGGATTGTATTACAGAAGGTGGGCTGGATATTTGTAGATGGACAATGGATCCCCAACCTTGCTATACCCATTCCTGGTTCCCCGGACACAACACTTTCAATAATGAAAGGCATAACAGATTTACCTGTATAAAGAGGGAATTCTTTCTTCCAGGCTAAGTCCTCTTCAGGACCACCTGCAGCTGTACAAGCTGAAGTTGAGGCAGAAGGGTTGGTTGCTATGACAGATGCGGCTTCTCGGGTAGTAGACCCTATGGCAATGGATTGCTTCAGGAGACCTTCCAGATCTACATCTTTTTCATCAGAAATTCCAGCAGATCTGGGACACAAGACAAATCAGGTATATACAGGTACAGGGCAGGGGACTTTGAATGATGCTGTACAGGGACGAGAAGCACCTGATCCAAACTCAGGCAACCAATGCACTAAAACCTTTGCAGGCCTTTTTCACACACCAGCTATGGCAACTAAAAGACAGTTTCTGGTACATCTTAGATATAAAGGGTTTCTCCCAATAACACCTGATAGGCTTTGGATGGGTAAAATACTATTGAAAGACTCAATGGGGTTTACCCCGGTGGAGGTGTATGCATTTATACACTCTCCTAGGGATCATGTGCATGAAATCAGCTTTTGCACTATGACATTATTAGATAAGTTTTGGACAATATACTATACTGTAAAAGATGCTGCAGAATGGAGAGATTTTTTTGCAATACCTATTACTAAGCTTACAATTAAAATGGTTACATTGCTGTTTCAAAATGAAGGGGTTGATATAAAAGATATTATTTTTTGGTTGGAAAAACACTGCACCATTTTCAGTCATCCAAATCCCCTTATGGACGACAATTGCTTTTGGACAGGAGGATGGACATTTCGGATTCAGTTTTGCCAAACTGATCAAGGCATGCAACATTTGCCTAGTTCCTTTTATTTTGGACAGGATAGGGGCATTCTCTTCTACACAGGACAGCCGAAGAGCTGCTATAGTTGTGGTTCCCTATCCCACTTGAATACAGATTGTGACACAGTTAGATGTTTTCAGTGTGGATTAATTGGGCATTCAGCAGTACACTGTATGGCTTCTCCTGTGTGTAATCTTTGTGGAGATGATAAGCATGCATTTCATGACTGCCTCTGGGCTGCCCATAACTCTAAGGAAGCCTCTGAACTAGATGGATTATTTTCCCAAGCTAGGCGTTCCTTCTCTCAGTCAAAAGAATTGGGTATGGCTTATTCTGTCTTTGCTATATGGAGAGGCAGAGGTAGAAGAGGGGGTCTGGGAGGCAATCTTGGCCCAGAGAACCATTGGGGGATGGTCCTCCATTCCCTGGAGTAATGAGAGAAAATATTGCCCAGAACTTTCTGGCTAAGATGGCCTCTGTATTGGATGGAGAAAGATCTGCTTCATTTTCTTCACAGAAGTTACCCCAGGAACCCCCACATGATTCAGGAATTTTAATTCATGTTGATTCTGGTCCCCCCCCCCGGCAACAGATACTCTTATTGACAACTCACTGGAGGGCAGTAATCTGATGCAGGACACACGACAGTCTTCAGGAGTGGTATGCCCTCCCCCTTTATCTCCACCTTCAGAGGTTATGGAACCTCTTAGTGCTCCAAGAGACTTGATTCTCTCACCTTTAACCCTGTCAAACCGATTTGCAGCCATTGCATCTTGGGGCAATAGGCTGGATGTGGAACAACCAATGGAGAGGTACGGTAGCAGCCACAGACACTGCCAGCTATTTCCCGAAATTTCTGTGATATTTCCAGAAATATCTCCTGCTTTCTGCATTTCCACAGTAGGGGCAGCAGAGAGAAACTCTTCAGAAATTTCGCGAAATATCTGGAAATAGCTGGCAATGTCTGTGGCTACCACTGTAGTCTGCCTTACTTCTTCTCTCTGGATATGGGGGTGTGTGGTCTGGGTGCCCTACAGTAAGGGAACCATCAAAATGACACACAAGATCCAGTATGAAATTTATAAAGCCCCCACCCGAGCCTACAAGATTGAGGCTGGCTAGTTTAAATGT
Source organism: Neoceratodus forsteri (assembly GCA_016271365.2). Classification (NCBI taxonomy): domain Eukaryota; kingdom Metazoa; phylum Chordata; order Ceratodontiformes; family Ceratodontidae; genus Neoceratodus; species Neoceratodus forsteri. The sequence goes on from CM057458.1 coordinate 566,714,888, forward strand.
CAACAGTATTAAATCTCCCATAAAATGCACTACCACCTTTTCTGCTTTGCATCAATTACAGTTTGAAATTTTATTTTTTTACAGGATACAAGGTTTCATACTGTTGCAGAAATCCAGAAGGCTTCTCAAGAATGGGTGTGGGGAACTTCATTTTGGTCGCTGGGAACGGAGACATGCTGTGGGGTTGGAATTGGATTGTTTTCCCCTTATGTGCAAGTATGTCAACTGGTAGATATAGAACCTGTCCGAGTACTATTATTGGATGTTGAAATGAATTCTTCTCGATTTCGCTTGTTGAACATTTATGGACCGCAAACCAAAGCTCTCCGTATAGACTTGTCCAACGTGCAGCCTTTTTTACATACAGTACAAGTAGACACATTTTTGAGAGGGGGTTTTAATGTCAACTTCCAGCAGAGAAACCCAGAATGCAAACAATATTGTGATAAAACTTTCCTGATTAAAATAATGGGACAGGAAGGCCTAAAAGATGCGCAAGTCACAGGGAAACAGAGTGCTGGTCCTACCTATTTTAGGGGGAATTTATCATCTAGAATAAATTTTATATTTTTGAAACAGTTCCTTGATGTATTTGAAACATTTAATTTACCGATTGAAACATCGGATCATATGCTTATTGGAATTCTAATTGTGATTCCTCCTTTAAGAGAGACAGGGCCTGGATTTTGGAGGTTTAATACTTCTTTGTTGACAGACATAGAGATAAAACAGGATTTGATTACATTAATTCAAGATAAATGGGCTACACTATTTTTATATGAAGGGGAAATTAGCCAACTGTGGGAAGATGTGAAACTTTGTATTATTAGGTTTTTCAAATACAGGGCGGGTACTAAGTCTTCCACCTGTCAGGCTAGATATTTGGGACTTCAAAGATTGTTGTGTACACATCATCTTGACAGCATTAATAATATGCAGGAAATAGAAATATTAAAAACCGAGATGTCTTATTATCAATATAATAGACTTGTTTCATTGCAAAAAGAAGAATCATTTGGGACTCAGGGGAAGGCAGAACAAATAAATCAGTTTTTTGATAGTCAGCAGAGGAGAGAGAGAGAGAGGAAATGTTTTTTTGGATTGCATACTGATCAGGGGTTACCTATTACAGATGATGAGGGCATGATGAGATATTTAGAAGCACATATTTGGAAAAGTTTTGGGAGTGTAGTGCCAGATTCACTGTGTATTCCCTTTCTACTTAAGGCAGCCAATCTTCCGCAGGTTATTGGAATACAAAGGGATTCCTTACTTGCCCCATTTATGACAGTAGAGCTTCAGCAGGTAATCCAGAGACTGAAAAATTATATCTCTCCTGGTTCAGATGGTCTCCCAGGGGGACTTTATAAACTCTTATGGGAGATTATTCCAGAGGAATTATTGGGAATGTACAATTATGTGTTGAGAGATTATTGTTTACCTACACAGATGTATGAGGGCTTATTAATTTATTTATTTAAATCAGGACAACCCTCAGAGATTGCAAATTGGTGTCCAGTTATGCTGCTGAATGTTGATTTTAAAATCCTTGCCAAATTGCTGGGAAATAGGTTAGCTTCGGTAATGGAGGATTTGATTAGTCCAGTACAATTTTGTGGAGTTCCTGGGAGATGTATCACAAATGCATTGTTTTTGATAAGGGAAATAATGGCTGTGGGGGGTAAGAATGGGAGGGAACAACAGGAAGAGGTCATATTGAGCTTAGATCAAGCTAATGCATTTGATGGGGTTTCTCATTCTTTTTTATGGCAATGTCTAGCTGCTTATGGAATTCCAGAGCTGTTTATTCAATGGTTGCAGTTATGTTATGTGTTTGCTTATGTCAGACCATACCATATGAGAATGGTAGACTGGGAAGGAAGTGTAGTATCCAGAAGTGGGTCCATCAGAGGTGTCCTTTGAGCCCCCTATTATATATATTTAATATTGATACTGTGCTAAGACTTTTACCGAGGTCCCCAGTGCTTAGAGGACTGGGGACTTAGGTTTCACAGAACCTCATAGAAATAGCATATGCAGACAATATTTGTCTGTTGGCTCAAAATGAAACATTCCTCGATTGGCATATGACGTTTTATGTGCTATGGGGGAGACAATTGGAGCTAGATTGAATCCAGAGAAATCAAGGTGTTTGGTGATACAAGGGTGTTCACCATTGTTAACAGTAGCAGCAGGTATTTCAGTAGCTAAAACCCCATGTCAAATTTTGGGTATCTATTTTGGGGGTGAGGATATGGTAGGTTACAATTGGAATAAAGCTTTACAAACAGGAATGGATAAGGTGGCTAGGTGATGTGTGGACAATGTAAAAAAAAAAGACCCTGTTTAATTAACACATTTTTGATTCCTGTCTTTTTGTTTCTCAGTGCAGTTTTCCCTCTTCCTCATAATTTAGAAACAAAGGTGTTGGTATGTTTTCTCTCTTGTTTCTGGGGTAGCCGGCTAAACCCCATTAAACAGAATGTGTTATATAAGAGTTTGAAAGAATAGGGAGTCCAAATGATTGTATATAACAATTTACTTCCCTTAATGAAGAGGAGTACGAGTTTGTGAACGCAGTGGAATATATCAAACTTAACTGGTGTATTGTTGGGATGGAAGGCAGATAAATTCCTTCATAAAAACAAAGTCCCTGCCTAGATAGTCTGTGGATGGGGTTTTTTGATAATGTGAAGAAATGGAAAATCAAATATAAAACAGTGCTGCATATGCCTAGGAAACTCTTGTATGCAGAGGTTTTATTGGACTGTTTTCTGGAGTATCCCTTTGCTGGATTTACGGTGGTGGATAAAAATTCGATTTCAAATTATATTACAGATGGTAGGATTCCATAAAAAATGTGGGATATGGTGTGGTTGGTAGTTTATGAGAGAGTGAATGTCAGGGGTAACCAGAAATATAAACAGTTGCATGAACGGTATTGTCCAAGAACAACTTGTGGGGTAACCATAGAAACTATGGATCATTTATATTTTTCTTGTCCTTATGTGAAACAATTTTAGGCATTTGTAGAGGCTGCAGGAATTTTGAAGTTACAGTTTCCTCCTGATCCGACACTACTGTTTTATGGTATTATCCCCCGGTCTTTAAATCAGATTAATAATAGCACCTTACGCATGATTATGGTTCATTTTTTATACTAGATTTGGATTGGTCATTATAGATTTGTACTCCAACAAATTGACATTACAATAATGGAGCTCTATTGTATGGTGATTACAAAGTTGTGAAAAATCTGAATATGATGAACGCACACGTTTTCGTCCTCAGGTTTGGGCACAGAATTGGGCCTATTTTGATTCAATTCGAGAAGTAGATTAAATGGAATTATTAGATGTGTTTAGAGAATTTTGAGGGGAAAAGGAATACTGGGTAGATGCATGGGTCTGTTTGTTTTTTTTCTCGTAGGTTCAGGTTTTAGTCTTGCAGCAGGTTAATACTGGAGGGGGTCTGGGTTTCTAGATTTTGGAACTTGTAATATAAAATCACTTCTGTTTGAATTTTTGCTTTGTTTTTCGTTCTTCTTTGAGCAGGGCTATGTGATTTTTACCATTTACCTGAACAGGCGGGCAAGATCTCAGTTTTAACATCTCATTTATTAAGAATGTGAGAAGTTTATTTTTTTTATTATTTTTTTTCCAAGTATGATTTCTGTTTTTTCCCCTACTCTTTTGGTATGATGGGGGAGGGTGACAATTTTAATATGTTTATTTGTTGACTGTGGCCATTATATGACTCACTGTGCCCTAGCTTTTATGATTTGTTCGTTCTATGTTTGTATATTTCAAATTTTTGAGGTATGATGTAATACTCTGTTGCATTTCTGTTAGGCTTTTCTTTTGAACATTGTATGACGTAACATTGATTCGTTTATATATTCTTTTATGCTGTGACTGGGAAAATTCCCCTGCATATTTTGTTGGGGGGGGGGGTTATGTCGTTCCAGTTTCTGATTTAATTTTTGGAGTCAATGTATTTATTTGTAAGCAACTAGCAATTGTATGAATGTAATATTTTTTGATTTTCTTGCTTTGTAATTTTGTAATATTTGTGTGAAGTTAACAGGGTTGTAATTATTTTTGAAGTTATTATAATAAAAATTCCCCTACTCATCTGTAGTGGTCCCTGCTGGCTGTAAGCATGGCCAGTCCTGAGAGCTCTTTGGTGTGGCTGGAGGTAGAGGTGGGGGAGAAGGCCTCCTCTCACACCTGGTATATGTCAGAGGCTTTACAAGCTGAAAATGATGCTACGATGTTCAATTCAGGCTTAATTCATGGAGATATGGAGCCTGAGGTACAGGAGATCTTTCTTTCAATGGAAAATTTGAGTCAGCCATCGGCTGACTGTGATCTTTTACTGCCCGGAGATATGGGTTTACTAATTCAACAGAAACAAGCATTGCAAGCTCAACTAATTGAATAAAATTAGCAACATTGTGCAGCGCAATTTTACTTGGAAGCAGAAATTGCGCAGTTTCATTCTTTGCTGGCTGCAGCTCACAAAGCAGGCCCTCCTGTCAGTGTCGGGTGTGATGCAGCAACATCAAAGGGTCAGGACTTGACGGGTGAGTCATCGACTCCTGACAGTTTGAACATTCAACCTGATGTTGGACCAGCTCCTATGGTTGAAGGGGATGTTCTCAGGTACAGCCTGAGTATAATACACAGACTATTAATATGGGAAATGAGCAAATGAATGCAGGTGAGGGGGGATACAAGCAAGGGTCTGATGCAACCCCTGTTGCCGACAAAACCACCCGCAACAATCAGATAGCATCTGAAAAATCTATCCATTTGTCTAGACAGTCGGGGTTTGTTTTCTTTGCAGAATTTAAGATGGGGCAAGGGAAGGCTTTACAGCAGCTGCCTCTCCCAACTATATTTCAAACTGATGGTGGGTGTCAAGAGAATGTGTCCATTTTTCCTTTATGACTAAAAGGAAAGTAATTAAACCAGGCACAGAAAAGACGCGAAGGAGAAACAAGCTGCTTTTACTTTTGCAAATCGCAATATCAATGCTGACTCTGAAGGTGCTAAGCTTAAAGGCCTTTCCAAAAAGGGAGTGCTTCCATCAACTATAGCTACTGTTCCTGCTGACCCCTCTCATTCTAATTGCCCCCTGAAGAGCCCTGGTGACCCCAAAGGGCTTTGTTACATGCAGGGTGGAAACAGTCCCCTCCCGGTTCACGGATTCTGGATCCTGGGTGGGACCTGACCTTGAATGTTTTGCAATCCATGCCAGAAAAGAAGCCTGTGATCACAGTGACTGGGGTTAATAATGAAGTGTCTGTGCAACCTGGACCTGAGATGGCTTGTGAGTGCCTAACTACACATTTAGTGGCTGAGACCGCTAAACCCCCCAACTGCACTGATTTCATAGCAGATAAGACTGTGTCACAATAAACAGTTGTTGAACTACAAGGTTCAGAGACAAACTTAATAGAGGGGGCACCCACTAATCCTCCACAGAAGCCCCTTCTATCAGACTTATTCATTAAAACCAGGAAAGAGGCTGCCCCTCCCATAGCAATGCAGTCTAGATTCGGTATAAGAGCAGCCTTGAAGAATGGCCAGACAGGTTATATGTGGGCAAACACCTGCTGAAAGACTCACTAAATTTCTCCCCTAGGGAGTTGTATGCTTTTATCAATATTTCTGGGGAGGACAACTATGATATTAGTTTTCATTCTTCCTATACCTTAGACCTGTTTTGGGAATGATATAATCAGGTGAAATTTTCTCCCACATGGACCCCCTTTTTTTGTCATTCCTCTCATGAAAGCCTTGATTAAATTTGTTACCATAATGTTTTGGAATGAGGGGGTCCATGTAGATGATGTACCTATTGGTTGTCTCAACGTTGTGAAATATTAAGCAAGCCAGAGTCTGTGTTGAATTCTGACATGTTTTGGACTTGGGTGGTGGAAGTATAACGTGAAACTCTGACAAACAGATGCTAGAATTAGTCATGTCCCAAACTCCTTTTGCTTGGGAGAGATAGAGGTTTGTTTTTTTTATTCTGGACATCTTAGGGCTTGTTATCAATGTGGAGCCAGAACTCATTGGTCTAGCACTTGTGATAAACCCTGTTGTGGAAATTGTGGGAACATAGGACACATTACTTTACAATGTGCCAACCACACAAGGTGTGATCTTTGTGAAGGGTATGGTCATATGTTTTCCGAATGCTCTTGGGCAGCTAAAAACAAAGCCACTTGTAGTAGCCCCAGATTACTTATCCAGTAGCATCAAGATAAGATTCAGAGCAGGAGCACATTGTTTCTTTGCCCAAAGCCCCCTCCCTTTCCTGCCCCTTCCTCCCCTCCAATTCTGCTAACAGAGTTTATTCCCCTGGTTGTGGGTGCAGTATCTGAGGGTCCCTCAGGGGAACTATGTGGGAACAACCTTGAATTGGTCACAGTATCCCTTCCCCCGGTCTGTTATACAGAGCCAGAGAGCCACCGGGCCAAATCCCCTCCCTTTGTTAAACATTCTACTAGGAAAACCAAACTCCCACCACCCCTGTGGTGCAGTTTGAATCAGAGAATTCCTATGTTGCCCTTTTTTCTCAAGAAGAAATATGTCAGACATGGAACAAGAGGAGACCACCTCTCAACATACCATTCCTGATCATGTTATTCAGGATCAGGAGTTGGTAGGCTATAAGGGGAAAAAAAATTAAAAGGAAAAAACCCTTTGACTGCCTTAAATATTCCTAAAGTCTGGCTTCCTTAACCATTGCTTCTCTAAATGTTCATATCATATTGAATGCAGTGAAACATCAGATGGTCTTTAATTCATGTCATGCCCAGGGTTTGGATATATGTTTCGTTCAAGAAACATGGATGTATTCTATAGACCAAATTTTTTTCCTTTAAGGAAGAATGGTGGGGGGGGGGCTGTCTTATTGGTCCATTGGACTGGAGTGTGCCGATAGTATTGGGATTTTGTTTAATGCTTATCAGTTCACTTTGCTAAAATTGGTTGATTTAATACCTGGAAGAGCTTTGATATTGGATGGCAAATGGGAGAATTCTACCTTTCGGCTGATTAATGTTTATAGACCGCAATCTAAAGCAGAAAGAGTATGGCTTTTGACCCTGATACAACCCTATTTGGTGTCCTCCCATAAAATTATTTTGGGGGGGACTTTAATTGTAACATCCTAAAGAGAAGGAAAGACCCGGTGTCTCAGAAAAAAATTTATTGTGTCTCTTCCACCTTGGCTAGAATAGTGGAAACTGCTGAACTCATTAATTGTGGTACCTGGCTGACCTACGATCCCAGATTTACTTATAAAAGAGGGAGGCTCATGTCTACAATAGACTATATTTTATGTTCATATAACCTTTCAAATTTCCAGTTTTTGAATTAGCCTGCAGAATTTTCTGACCATTCCATGTTGCTACTAAGGGTAACAGATGTGCATAAAGGTGTTAAAAGTGCTACGAGGTGGCGATTAAATATATCTGCTTTAGATGATCCTAAAGTTAAGACAGGCTTGGTGTCTTTGTTTAGGCCAAGGAATCTATAATGGTCCTGTATGAGGATAAATGTGAATGGTGGGAGGACTCTAAATCAGATATTAAAGCCTGGTTTATGAAATATGGGAAACAAAGAGAGAATGAGAAATTTTAAGGTATTTATCCTTAAGGTCACAATTACAGCTAGTGTATTCCCTGGTAACCACCACTAGGGCAGATTATTCCTCCCAAATTAAAGTACTTAAAGAAGAAATGTTACTATTTCAGTACAATAGTGCTAAATGTTATGCTCCAATCAGGTACACAAAGGACTCCAGTTGGAGATCCCTACCTGGCATGTAAGGACCTCCAGAACTCTATGAATATTGAATTTTTAGTTGACCCCATAGGGATAGTGGTGGATACACTGGAAACTCTCCATTGGGTTATAAAAAATTATATGATGTCCCATAACCCCTTGAGGAACCCATCAGAAGAGGAGATACAAAGTTATTTATAGTCAATCACTCTCCCAATAGTACCAATCAATACTGCAGTAATGGACTCAGATATTACAAAAGCTGAAGTCCTTTTTGTGATAAAATCATTTAAATCTGGGTCATCACCAGGAGTAGACAGTCTTCCAGGTGAATTTTTTAACGTTTTCTCAGAGATTTTGGTGGATAAGCTGATACAAGTTTTTCAATCTTTCTTAGTACAAAATACAATTAGAACATCTTTTTTAGATGGTCTGTTGTTTTTTTTATATAAAGCAGGGGATACATCCAGTATCCACAATTGGAGACCAATCACAATTCTGAATACAGAATATAAGATATTGGCATGTATTTTAAATACTAGAATCAAAGAATATTCTAGTTTGATACTTCCCCCGACCAATATTGTGGTATTCCTGGAAAATGCATTCAGAATGACTTGATGATAATAAGATATGTGCTTGGATATCTTTCATTACATGGTAGGTCAGGAACCCTTGTTTCATTGGACCAGGCCAAAGCATTCGATAAAGTATCCCATGCTTATTTATTTGCCACCTTGCAATATTATGGGATTTCAACAGTTATTAGACGGTACATTATGTTGATGTGGAAGCTGAGGTTCAATGCAGGGAAATGCAAGGTACTCCACCTGGGGGCAAGAAACCCAGGCCAAGTGTACACCCTGGGGGGAATGCTACAAGTCTCGATGGCTGAGAGGGACCTGGGGGTGGTGATGGATGTCAAGATAGAACAACTCTGAGACTTGTAGGAGGGCAGCAGCCAAGGCCAACAGGATGCTGGGATGCATCGCTAGGGGATCACCTCCAGAAGGAGGGAAGTGATACTCCTCTGTATAACTGCTTGGTGAGGCCACACCTGAGTACTGCATGCAGTTTTGGAGGCCACACTTAAAGAGGGACATTAAACTCCTGGAGAGGGTCCAGAGGAGGGCAACCAAAATGATTGGGGCTTGGGGGACAGGACCTATGAGAGAGGCTTGAAGAGCTAAATATGTACACATTGGAAGAGAGAAGGACCGGAGGGACATGATAGAGGCTTCAGGTACATGAAGAGGGTAAATAGGGAGGAACAGTCAGGGTGCTTTGAAGGAAGGAGGAGGGGCCACTTGAGGCATGGGTGGAAGCTGGAGGGGAGATTCAGGGAGAAAGGAGGAGGTGCTACTTCACTGAGAGGGTGGTGGAGCCATGGAATGCACTGCCTAGGGGCTGGTGGAGGCAGAGACAGTGGAGGGGTTCAAGAGGGGGTACAGGTACAGGAAGGGTTCTGGAAGCAAAATCCAATGCAGCAAGAATATCCAGAACTGGGAAGGGAGAAGCCAGAGAAGGCGAGGGGGACAGCAAGGTCAGCACCCAGGGTGGGGGCTGACCAAACGAGCAGACATGAAAGACCGTTAGGCCTATTCTGCTGGCATTTTAGTATGTTAGTGTGATGTAGAAAAAGGCAACAGTGTTTCTGGTTTACAAAGACAGGTTTTGGCTGGGTTTCACATCTCTACAGGTGTCCTACAAGAGTGCCCTCTGAGTCCCTTACTATACCTATATACGTTGGACCCTTTACTATGAATGGTGGCTCAGGCAAAATTATGGGATGGTTTGCATTGGGAAGACTCTGATGAATGTCTTAGGATACAAGCCTATGCAGATGACATTTGTTTATTTTTTTCTAACCAGTTTGACCTACCTGCCTTCCTCAGAGTAATGGAACAATTCTCAACAATTTCCAATGCAAACCTTAATGTGGAGAAGTGCAAGGGTTTGTATATTGGGGCAGGTACTCCTTCGCCTTTACAAATACAAGGCATTCATATCTCATCCCAACCCCTTAAAATTCTAGGGATATTGTTTGGCATCAAAATCTATCAATAGTGAACTGGGAAGCAGGTATAGCAAAGACAGAATATAAAATTAACAGATGGAAACACTGGAAAATGACCAAAGGGAAACATATTCAAATTTTAAAACAATTCATTATTCCAAAATTACAATATGTGGCTATGATTTACCCCCCCCCCCCATTTCATTGGAGACCAAACTGTATAGTCTGTGCTTCCAATTATTATTGGGTAATAAGTTGAACCCCATTAAACAATGTTTTACTTATTTATCATGAGACAAAGGGGGTCTGAGGATGCTTGACCCGATTACCTTTTTCCATACCGTTTTTATAATTCAGACTGAAATATGGTTTAATAGTTACAGAGGACCTCCATCAGAAATGGGTGCTGAAGGTTTTGTATAAATTCTTTCAAGCTTGGATGATAGTTCCCACTAAATTAGGTTCAGTAACCATCTCACTGTACCACTCTACTTTAGACCCATAGTACAAAAATTATATAGATGGGAAATGACTAGGCAACAAATTCAACAAAGATCGGTACATAAATTATATAAGGTGATAATGAGTTTGATATATCCACAGGTACCGAGTTTTAAGAATTGCCCAAATGAAGGTAATTCTAAGGTTTTGGTCCAAGTGAACAATTACAGACTCTCGAGCTTTATGTGGGAAACAATCTGACTGGCTATGTATGGTAAGCTAAATGTTAGGGGAAACGCTAAACACAAGGTTGTGGAAGAGAGGAATTGTCCCTACTTAGAATGTACAAAGGTAGTAGAGACCATGGAACTTTTTATTTAGAATGCTGCTATGTACAGCCATTATGGGAATTTTTAGTGCAAAAATGGGGAATGAGTTGGTTGACCCAAATGACATATGCAACTCTAGTTTTGGGTAAAATTCCTGTTGGAAAGTTTGTGTATGATATTGATGTTCTTAACCTTTTTAAATGCTATCTGTTGTATTGTTTATGGCAGGCACGATCTCAGTGGGTGCTCCAGCAAAAAAGGATGCCATATTATATCTATAGTACCCTAATAGAACAAAGGATGGATAAGGCTTAGGCACAAGATTTTGCAAAGCACTCTGCATTAAAGGTTGATAGGTGGATGAAGGGTTTAATTTTTTTATTAAATTTAAATTAGGGATAGAGTGAAGTATTTTGTTTTGTATTAGGATGCCAAGTTGTCTATTTGATAATGTTGTTTTCTTTTTTTCTGGTCCTGTCTTGTATGTAACAGTGTTGTGAGTTATTTTTGTGTATTTTGGTATGATGTGTCTTTCAATAAAAACTTCCCTACTCATCAGTAGGGGGAACCCTTGTCTAAATAGAGGCTGTCAAATAGAGATGCGGCAAATTTTAAATCCACCAATGAAGTGGATGCGAAGTGACCACTTCATGTTGGCAGAGCACAATGTGAAGTGGCCACCATAAAGTGCTCACTTCACCTTCTCATTATGACTTCGCGCTGTCATTTTGCTGTAATTCGGAATAAGGCGAAGTGTCAACAAAATAGGCAGCCTCCCACAAGTCACATGGCTTACAGTATAATAAGTCACATGTTTTAGCCAGAAAGGAAGGAAGTGAGTCAGAAAAGCAGTTTCTTTCACATTCTCCTTTGCAGTTGTAGAGGGAGGAGGCCTCTTTTGGTGAGAGAGGAAAGCAGTTTCTTTCCCAGTGATTTTGTGCAGAAAAAAACCCAGCTTTTTTAAAAGCTACATCTTTATTAAGTTTTTGTTTTGTGTTTGTGATTGTTTTTTTGGTACTGAATTTTTTTTAATAAGTTTTGTTGTGTGTGTTGTGTGTGTGTGTGTGACTGTGTGTGTGCATGTCCGAGAGTGTGAGACTGAGTGTGGGTGAGGTTAGGCTTCGGGACTCGATAGTCGGAGACTTGTGTGCGCTGGACCCAGGACAAGGATAGTCTGTGGCCCGTGGGCACAGGCAGAGGAGTGTACACACATGGGGGTGGTCAGTTGTTACTGGACTGCTCCTGACTCTTGGGTGTTGCTTCCCCCCCGTGGAAGCAGCAGCAGAACCAGTGCCACCAGTGGCTGCTGCAAATCCACCTACTCCGCCACTACCACCACCACCAGTAGCAGCTGCAGGGGCTCCTGCAGCACCCCTCCACCACCTCCACAGCCACAGGTGAGCCCCAGGCAAAATGTAGGTGGGGTCCAACAGCGTGTGCTGGTCCCCACAGCTCCCCAGTGTGGCAATTTATAATTGTGTGGGGGAGACAGCTCAGTGTGATTTGCCATCAGTGTGGTGTGCGGTGTTGCCATGGCCCATGGGGAACACATATTTAGGGACTGGTGGCCACCACACACAACAGTCACACAACCACCAAAAGCGAATGGAAGGCTGCCACCCAAGAGCTTGTGTATCCACCTGCTGGTCCTTCTGTGGCAGTAGCTGAGGGTGCTGGGGGTGAAGTTGTGCCTTGCCACTGCAGCAGGAGGAGGGCAACTGCTGCAGCTGCTCCACCACCACCACTGCCACCACAGCTACCATCACCACCCTCTCCACCACCACCACTATCTGGGTTTCCAGCTGCAGTGGACCCCTCCACAGTGCCTGCAACACAAGCTGACATTGCACTGGTGTGTGTGGCCCTTGAGGAGAACAATGAGAGGGTGGGTGCTGTGCAGCAGCAGGTTGATCAAATCCAGCAACAGCAGCTGCAAATAGTGACAATGCTGCACCTGCTGTTCGAACACCACAGCATCCCCCATTAAGAGATTTTTTTCTGGAACCCCCTTCCCCACTACTGTGCTGTACTGTTTTTGTGTGTTTGTTTTGTTGTTGTTTAATAATAGACATTTTCCCTTCTGTTGTTGTAGTGCCTCAGTACTATTGACTTTTTGTTTTGGAGTGCTTGTGGACAAGCTGTAATGAGCAGTGCAAGTATGATGTGTAAAACCACATGTGTGCAGTCAGTGTTGCTTTGTGTGTGTGTGTGTGTGACATCACACATTGTGCAGCATGTTGCAAACCTATATTGCTGTTGCTGACTTGTTGCAGTGTTTATGCTATAAAGAATAGCGAGCAGAATAAGGTATATTTTATTGTCACCATCATCATCAGTGGACTAAGTGATATGATACTTTTCAGAGGTGTCTGGCCAGAGTGCACCTTAGTCACATTATATACTATACTGCACACATAACTTTTAGGAGATCATGTGTTTTTTGTGCTATGAACTCCGCAAAGTCATGTGTGCACTGTGAGTGACTGAGGTGCACAGTGACTCGATACCTCTGAAAAAATATCATATTAATTAGTCCACTGGTGCTGATGGTACCAATAAAATATATATCAGGTACTCTGTTATCTTTATTCTTGATACTGCAACAAGTTTTACCATATATATGTTTGCATGAAGCTGGACAATGTATGCGCACACAGTAAAGAACAGTGACGGCACACATGCAGTTTAGCACAACATACTTACATTGTTCAGTCTTCATGCTGTTTGAGAAACACTTAAAATCCAATTCATGAGTCCCAACACAAAGTAAACATTACTGAAGCTCTATAACTATTTTGTTTGTGAAATAGACATGAAAGAGATTCACCAAGTTACAGCATTGCACCCGATACATGGGTGCCTTACTTCCAGGGAATCTTTCTTGCTCCACATGTCCTTACATAGTGCAATACATTTCTGTGAAAACCACCCATAATTTTATTACAGTGTCATGTCACAGAGGAATTCCTGTTCATAAAAGCCGCCCAAATTCTGGCCCCCTTTCTCAGCAACATTAGGACATGATGCCAGGGAAAGCACAGGTGCATGCTCCATTATAGTGAAAGTCCGATTGTCCAGCAGCTTTCCAAATGTTTCTTTATGCTATAATGGTCAGTTTGTGGTGAAACATGTGGGCATGTTTCCAATAACAAGAGCCTTGTTAGTGGAAACGTGCCCACATTTAACCACAAAGTGAACCTTATAACATAAAGAAACATTGAGATAACTGCCGGATATCGACCATAGTGGAGCATGCAACGGCTTCCCCTGGCATCAGCAGCCCTAACATTTCTGAGATGGGGACAGAAACTCTAACGCTTTTATGAAAAGGACCTCTGTGATGTGCTTACTGTAATGAAATTATGGGCAGACCCTACAGAAGTGTCACTATATGAGCAGAAGATCCCCTGGAAGTAAGGTGCCCACATATTAGGTTAGGTGCAAAACCATAACTATGTAACGTGGTAAATCTCTGTAAAGCAGCAGTGCAACAATCTGTTGAGAACTCTGACCTGTATTTTTTAATGCTATATTACAAGTTCCTTTACTTACACCCTGACTCATATGATACTATAATTTATAGTATTTTAGTCTACTGTACTACATTTTTACATGTGTGAAACAATGAAAGGAGCATTCCTTTTAATACGGTGCTGACCAGGTCTTTGTCAGTATTTTCTGCCGCTTTTCTCCATCACATCAGTTAGTTGTTATATATCACTTCTGTTGTAAATTAACAGTTATACAGCAGGCAGTGTTTTATGACCCAACAGAACAATATTTATTGAAAAGCAGCTGCAAATAAATACAAACCTGGTCATAACAATATTGAAAGGTGTGCTCATTTTTTTTTCTTACATGACAAAAGCTGGTCAACTAAGTAAAGCAGACAGAAATTGTGAAAAGAAGTGTATCATTCAAGTCATGACTCAGAGGTAACTAGTGGCTGGCAATGTAAAATAGAATAAAAAAGTACAGTTCAAAATTGTCACCACATTCTTGCAATGTGGCTTTAATTGATAATGTCAGCATGACATCATGAGCGCACAATCACCCAATGCACAAAACGCATCTGTCTTGTGTCCATAAAATTGACAAGTGGTAACAAAGTGAAATGGAATCATTTCAGCACATACAAAGTCCCCCAGAAATAATGACGCACTCAGTCATGCATGCAGTGGTGGCACAGAATCCCCAGATTTTTTCTGCATGCCCAAAATGCATCTGCCTTGTGTCCAGAAAATTGACAAGTAGTAACAAAGTGAAATGGGAGAGTTTCAGCACATACAAAGTCCTCCAGAATTAATGGTGCACTCAGTCATGCACACAGGGGTGGCACAGAGTCCCTAGATTTTTTATGCATGCCCAAAATGCATCCACCATGTGTCCAGAAAATTGACAAGTGGTAACAAAGTGAAATGGGAGTGTTTCAGCACATACAAAATCTCCCAGAATTAATGGCCCACTCAGTAATGCATGCAGTGGTGGCAAAGAGTCCCCATATTTATTCTGCATTCCCAAAATGCATCTATCTTGTGTCCACAAAATTGACATGTTGTAACAAAGTGAAATGGGATCGTTTCAGCACATATAAAGTCCCCAGAATTAATGGCGCACTCAGTCATGTGCGCAGTGGTGGCACAAAGTCCCCAGATGTTTTCTACATTCCCAAAATGCATCTGCCTTGTGTCCAGAAAATTGACAAGTGGTAACAAAGTGAAATGGGAGTATTTCAGCACATACAAAGTCCCCCAGAATAAAATGATGACCATGAGCGAACTGTTACTGGTCCAATGTGTGCTGCGATTTGAACAAATACAATGTGATCATCTCAACTGGATGGAAGGGTACCCTTAGTCTGTACACTAATAGTAGCCTTGGTAAGTTGATATATATATATATATATATATATATATATATATAGATATATATATATTTGTGCATTTTGTAGGTGAGGGGGGTTGACATGGACATGTACTCATGGTATTGTTATGTATCACAGGTAGCAGATACTGTTGGTGTGCACATTCCATTGCTCGATGAGAATTATTTGCATAGAAATTTGAAATGGATAACTCTCAAGCACATGAAGGTAAGTATTTGTTTTGGGGGGTGGGGGGAAGCATATTTGCAGGTTTGTCTGTAATGGGTTCTTATTTTGTTACTTCTTCACAGATTTCATCTCCATCCTTCTCGAGTCTGCTTGTTAATGATGGTCATGGTCATCTAATGAAATGACTTCTGCTTGTTGCATGTGTGCCCCAGCCTGGGAGGAGGGCTGATGTTGAAGAACTTGTTTTGATAAGGCCACTGTGACAGAACAACATAGTATCTGGAAGTTTCCTGAAAAAAGAAATGAATGACTTCTTACAACTTAATTGTAATTTGTTCCTGGTTCTCAATCTCAAGTTACATCTCAAAACCACATCTTGTCAAGTAACACAACCTATGTGCAACTTTTTCAACACTGTCATGGTCAGGGCTGCTCAGCTGCAAGTTCAGAATACAGTGCATGAATGATATCTTACAGAAATAGTTTTGGTGACATACACATGTCACCTAGTTTATGAATTGTACTCAGTTGCATTGTCTTTCCAAAACAATGAAAGGGATGAAATAAAATCTTCATACTTACCAGAATGGATTTTAAATGGATATTCCATAGGTTCCTCAGTTTGGTACAGCTGCAGTGCCCTTCCTAACGAGTTTCAGTGAAGGAGAGTTTTTTTGTTAACCTGTAAAAAAAAGAAAATAAGTGTACCGTATGTGTCTGACCATTGTGGCTCTGAAAAGCTACAGAAAACAAAACATACAACTAAAGAAAGTTAAATAGCATAACAAACATTAGTACACATACTCACTTTATGGTTTAAATATTAAGAAGCTTTGTGCCTGTGGCTGATGGATGTGGTCTCCTGTTCGATTCCCTATGCCTTGGCATGGTAAATGTAAATGTAATGGGGAAATACTGTCTGAATGACATTAGTGGTGGGTGCTGGTGGTGATAGCTGCGGCACATGATGACATTCTCTGTTATATCTTCCTGCATCTGGTGGTGGTGGCAGTGGCTAACATCAGTCCTGGTTGTGGTGGTCCAGAAGCAGACAGACTCATGCTCTGTGTTGGCAGTGGCTAACATCAGTCGTGGTGGTGGTGGTGGTCCGGGGGTGGACAGACTAATGTTCAGTGATGGAAATAGCTAACATCAGTCCCAGTGGTGGTGGTACGGGGGGGCGGACAGACTCATGCTCAGTGGTGGCAGTGGATAACATCGGTACCGGTGGTGATGGTGGTCTGGAGGCACACCACCGTTTAACAACTTCATTTAAAACCTGCTAACATTAACCACATGATCATCCTCATAAAGAAAATTGCCCTCACAGTCATCTAGGTCTGAAGTCTGACCACTGGAAAATTCTTTCTCCATTGTATCATCATCTACATCAGTGGTGGGCCATTTCAGGCAGCCACTGCCAGTACCATCAGGATGGTCCATTTCCACATCACCAAAACCACTATGACTAGGCCGAGGTACTAATACCGAGGTTGCAGTCTGTGCTGGTATGTGCCTCTCATTCATTTTAATGAATGTTAGCAAACTAACATTTGCAGGAGACAGGTTTGTCCAACGATCCCTCACTATTGCACCTGTTGAGCTGAATACCTTCTTAATACTTACACTGGAGGGTGGGCATATGAGGTACTTCAGTGCCACTGCAGTCAGCTCTGGCCATTCACTGACCTTTCCACTCTAGTACAAAAAAGGATCATCAGTTATTGTCAGATGCCTGTTTTCACACAAATATGACTCAACCATTCTCTGTGCCTCACTAAATCCACTGGTTGATGCATCATCCTGTTCTCCTGAATCATTTATTTCACAAATCCCCACCTGGGACAAAGTCTCCCAAAGCGGGTTGACACCAGCCACTTTGGATGACAGACCACCTGGAACTGCAGTCCCCTTCCCCTTGCAGGATATGCTTGATGGTCCTCCAGGTACACCTTCAGCCAGATAATGCTGATGAGGTTTGCCGACCTTGGCACGTGACTTCTGTGCCCCATGAACCAAACACACCAGTTGACTACTGATATTTTTTACCTGTTCAGGCCCTCCCTCCAGTACTGATGCAATTCCACATTTGTATCATGGGTCCAGCATTGTTGCTATGGCAAAATTGTCACTACGCTGAATGCTCACAATGTGACAATATTGGTTGAATATTGTCAGCATGTGTTGCAGCAACATACTGCTACTACTGTCTCTGGCAACATCAAGGCCATGCTGTACATTCACCAATGCCTGCTTTAGCACCAGCAGCAGTGGAAATGATTGGCTAATGGAGGCAGACTCGCCACTCACTGCCTGTGTGGCATGTTCAAAAGGCCGCAAAATTGTTATTACAGAGTCCATGACTCACCGCTGTTCAGTCATCATAGACATGGAGGCCTCAGAACTGTCACAGCTAGTGTGCACCACAAGATATTCTGAGACAGCTTTGTATTGTTCATACAGCCTCTCTGCCATGTATAAAGTGGAGTTCCATTGGGTGACAACTTCCAGCTTCAAGCAGTGCTGAGGGAGGCTGTTTTGAATCTGCAACTACTGCAGTTGGTCACGGGCCTTTCCAGATCATGAAAAGTGAGAGCAGATATGTCATGAAACAGTCAGCATTTCCTTTACATCAGGGTGTTGCAGAAACTCCTGCACCACAAGAGTTAAACAATGGGCCATGCATGGAACATGAAAAAAAGCACCATTCATGATGCATTTCACCACATTTGACCCATTGTCACTTGCTATGAACCCAGCTCTCAGGGACAGGGGGTTTAGCCACTTGTCAATTTCAGTCAGTACCATGTCCAACATGTTCTCACCAGTGTGTGAACAGGTCACATTGCACATAGCAATCGTTGCATGCTGTCGAATTCCTGGAAGATTGCTACTGCGACAATCCACCTTACTTCACTGATTATTCACACTACCAACATCACAAACAACCCCAGGCATCTGCGCCCAGTGTGCAGTTATAAACAAATATGAACTCCCCGCTGTTTTGCCACTTGTCCACATATCCATACTTAAATGGATGAATGAAGAGGAGGAATGTTGAAGGGTATGTCTTACTGAGTCAGACACAGTATGGAACAACTTGGGGACAGCATGGGTAGAAATGTATGTCCTGGATGGAACTTTCCATTTTGGACAGGCACGTGCAGCAAACCACCGGAACCCAGAATTCTCCACAAAGGAGAAAGGCAAAAGATAAATTGCCAGCATTTCAGTTACAGCAGCATTAAGTTCATGTGAAACTGTATGATTGGGCAGGGTACTTCAGGTTATGCACAAAAACACTCTGTAACGTGGGCTGACTTAAACATTTTACACAGGGTGTAATCACAAGTGGTTGTGCTCTGTGATGAATGGCATTGGCAGGGGATGCAGTGTGGACATTTGATGAAGATGGTAGCACAGGTGATGATGACAAACTCAGAAATGCTGTTATTTTGCCAGATTTGCCAACCGGGGTTGATGTACCACTTGCACTAGACATACTGCATTCACCACCACCTCCAAAACTGTTACTCTCACCAGCACCGGACAACATTCCAAAGTCATTATGCTCCTCCGCCTCATCATGCCTGTTGTAATCCTCTGCTCTTATTACCTCACTACTTCACACATTTAATTTACTACTGGACTTAACAGTCTTGGAAGGGGATAACATGCTTGTTATGGTTGCTGACGAGGGCGAACGCCCCACTGTGGTATTATCTGCCATACTATTCTGGTTCCACAGTGCCATGTACCTATTTTTAAGATGTGTATGCTGTCCTCTTGTGCCCAGATGGCTCTCCTTTTTACCTCGACTCACACGCACATGGAAAACCTAGCAGATTGCAACTGACTCATCATTTGCATCTTGAACAAAGAAAATCCCAAACAAGGGATTGTGATGCTCTACTTTCAACATGTCCATGATGCTGCTTATTTAACTCTGTTCTTTTAAG
The DNA here is from genome assembly GCA_016271365.2 of Neoceratodus forsteri. NCBI lineage: Eukaryota > Metazoa > Chordata > Ceratodontiformes > Ceratodontidae > Neoceratodus > Neoceratodus forsteri. Next base: position 566,734,489 of record CM057458.1, read on the forward strand.
CACTTAAGTGGTGTGGGGCACGTGATGTTTTGGGCATTGCACACCTTGGGCAGAATTCTCAAAGCTCTCAGAAGGCATAAAATTTAACCTAAGTCCCCTAAACTCCTTCAGCTACAGAAAAAAAGGGGAGTTTGCGCCAAGTGCTAATCACAAAAACCCCCGCAGCTGCGGGAAAAAACACTATGGACTGTGGAAAAAAGTGCAGCTGCAGAAGTCCCTCAAGACAAAAAGGTGTGAGATCAGTGGAGCACAGCCCCTGACAGGCTATTCACAGCCAGGTTTTTCCCGCAACTGAGGAAAAAATGTTACACGCAGTGGAAAGAAGTGTAACTCTCCCTCAGCACACTGCAGTAGTGCCCCAGCAATTGGAATCAATTAAGGTGGAGGTGTACCACAGGTAATAGCATCTCAGACAGTATAGCAGTGGCTGATGTTACAACACTGAAAGCACACATTGCCATGATATGACAACAGGTAACAACCACTAGACCCAGTGCAGCCCGTGACAGAGCCCCACAAGCAGTAGAGTCTGACCAGCCAGCAGTGACTGCTACCCCCGCAGGTTACAGGAACACCCCCAGGAGGGACGACCAGCAGGGACAGTCAGCCACTGTGGTGCCAGAGTTTCACAGGTACCTGCAGTGCTGCTGTGGTCCCAGTTGGGGACTGGTTGCTGGTCTCTGTGTGTGTTGTCAGCTTCATATTATAGCAGCACTGTTACAGTCTGCTGCTTCAGCTAGTGGTTCCCTATTGCTGTGCCTTCACAGCCTTCTTTGAGAATACAGCACAGCTGCATTTCTGCACTGCAGCAAGCCTTTTTCCCATAGCTGCGGGAATTTTGGCTTTCTTTGAGAATCCTACCCTGGACTGTAACTGACCACCATGACTACCTATCATTATTACTGAGTCATCATCATCAACTGAAACTGGTAAATCACAAGTTTTTATGGGGGGTTACTGCAAACAGACTCAGACACAGCCACCTTGAATTTCTTTTCTCCGGTTCCCAACTGGGGTCAATTACATCATCATCATATTCATCAACGTCACACACATCCATATCTTCTGCTTGGATGCTGGCATGTGGACTGCAAGTTGCAACAACAGCAACATCATCATCATCATCATCACATTCATCATCATCCTCTACACTACCATCACCTGATACTTTTTCACCACACTGTGAATCACTGCATGGAAAATACATGACATTAACCACCGTGGTGGATGAAATTTCACATTGTATGCTATCGTTGACATGATCATCAGAATCCTCAGGTTCAGTTACTGGGATGTTACTGGGAAGTATGACATCATCTACACTGCCACTCACTTGCACTGCTTTACACTCCATTATATTTTTGGATATGGTACACTGGTCAGAATTTTAACTTGAGGCACCAATACTAATACTACCACCACCACTAACACTAACACCACCGGCTGGGAAAACATCATCTCCTCCAACTATGAGCGAAGCTACTGATTGGGCTGTAAAAAACATTGCAGGAGCAATACCTTTCCTCACATCAGCAACGCACTGCTGCGTCTGTGTACTACCACGCCCACAGACTATTTTAGTGGCAGCAGTACCATGGCAAGAACCAGCTTTGCTTGCACATCTTTTTTCGGACATTTTGGGGTATCAACAATATTATAAACAAATTTAGATTTTGTTATGTTCACTCTCTGATTGGGGGACAGTCTGATGTGAAGCCAAAAAAACAACTGTGGCTTCAGCAACAGATAGAGACTGTCATGCAATGAAAACAACTTCAGTAACTAGTGGTGCTGATGAGGTCACAAACAATCCAATCTGGTAAAAAATTCCTTTTGCTGGTGGGGGGGGGGGAGCACTGACTGCAGATTTTTATGGCAGCAAAAGCAGCAAAACAAAGAACAGATACCACGATCGCAGTACAAAATAAGGTAGCTGCAGTGGATAGCAGGTTCACACCTCTGCACCTGCAATTACACTAGTCTGTGGCACAATAAAATGTGTATTATTTGATGTCACGCAACACCGCACACACACACACACACACACACACACACAGACAGAACAGTTTGTCTACAATGGTGAACGAGTAATGCATAGCAAATTTTCACAGAGAGGGTGGTGGATGCATGGAACAGCCTTCCTGAGGAGGTTGTGGGGTCTAAAACTGTGGGAGAATTCAAGAATGCATGGGACAGACATAAGGCAATTTTTGTGGGGGGTAGGAAGAAATAGGCTGTTGGTTAAATAGGATCTGAAGCTTATCCTCTAGGTAGGGAAATGAGCAGACTAGGTTGGCCAAGCGGCCCTTATCTGCCATCAAAGTCTAAGTTCCTATGTTTCTAAATTGAAAAGTTCAGTAATATACCACGTATTGTAATGTAAACAACCGGAAATTATGAACTGTTGCACCAGATCCACACAACGCACAACCAGCAAGAAAATTTCTACAATTACTGACAATATTTCTCTGTATACATTAACACAGTCAGTTGTATAACAAGAATATAACCAAAAACAAAGAAATCACTATTTCTTCAACTTAAATCTATCTACACCACAGATATGCACCTCCCAAAAGCACAGTTTCATTGTCTTTCATTGCACACACTCAGTGTTGTACATTAACATTCAAAATCCACACAAGAACAAAAATGCTCAATGATATGAGCACAGGAGGGTTTCCTACAATCGATGAACTAAAGTTTGAGCCACCCCCCTACAAAAATCATTTTTAACAGCTTTTAGAAGGTTTCAATCACAGACAGCTCTTGGAGCACACTGTCTCCTACTGCTTCCTACACACACTACCCCGAACTGAGGCTGTGCAGATCAATATAGAGTCCATGTGACCTGAAATCCCATGAATAACTGCAAAATTTGCCTTCGGAGCTCAAAAACATGGTGAAGTGAGGCAAAGTGCGTTGTTCTTAATGCACTTTGCCTTAAGATTTTGGTGGACTAGTGGTCTGGAAAGGCGGGGTAACGTGAAGTCATTGTTTTCAATGGACTTCGTGTTACTCAGTTTAACACTAAGTACTCTGCTTTGTGTTGTGGAGCACTCCGCGAATCTGTCTTTACTCCATGAATTATTTTGCGGAGCGGATTGAGCCCACTTCGCTCACTACCACTATTGTCAAGATGGCCGACCAAGGAGCTCGGAGTGCAGGAGCAGAGGACAGAGTGCTGAAGTCTTCTCATCAGGATTCTATGGGAAGTAAGAATATTGCATCTAGAAATTTCAGTATGAAGGATTCAAGTGGAAATGCATTTGAGGACATGAACTTTTCTCAACCTGAAACCCTAACAAAAGGCAACATTAGGCAAGACAACCCTGAGATTAAGGCTTTCCAGAAACAAACAGCTGCAGCTCTTATACAAAAATACCATTCTGAGGAATCTTTAAGGACTACAAATAGACAGCAGGATACTGTCTCAACACAGAACATTTTAGAAATTAAACAAAGGAGGCACAGGCTACTGAAACTGCTTAAAGTGGAGGAGTATGCCTTACACAACCTGGAAGTCACTGAGGGCCATTTTTCAACAACACAGAAGAAAGCCTCAAGTAATGGAAAAATTGAGTGTTCATCTCCAGGACGTCTGAAAAATCTGAATGAATCCAGCCAGCTATGGACTCCAGAACCTGCTCTAAGTGCAGCGGGATAGAAGAAAACAGCAGACGGCTCTGCATGGTTTTCAGATTCTGTTCTGACTGCCAAAGAAATCCAATGAATGACAGTAGAACCAGAGCCTGTCAATAATCCTTTTCTTTTGCTACAGCCAGTATGCTACTCGGATGAAGTTTCCCAGGTTACCATGGCAACCCACAATGGTGACATGACAGAGACTGCACCCAAAGTGCAGAAATCCAAGGAATCATAACAGCCAGAAAAGCACATGAATACATGATTGGAGAAGCCAGAAACAAAACCTTTGCAAAATCAGCATGAACAAACTGTAAGTACTGATGTGCTTCAAAATATTGCAAATGTACTTGTGCACGACTCTTCTGTTAAAGCGCTCCCTTCAACATCATGGGCTGAAATAATGGCTGCCAATCCCTTACCAGAGACTGTAGAAATAAAACTGCTCCCCCACCCCCAAAATAATACAGATGAGACACAGCAAAAATCAGGAGCTTCTGCTAGAACGTTTAAATTGTCTGATTTATTTTCTAATTTGGGGGAACCTGCAAAACAAAAATATGCAGTATGTTTAAATATGCAGGGGGTCTGGAGGAGCCACTGGACAGAACTTTTGTGTCCAGGAAACTTCTTTTTTTTTTTAACGTATAATATTTTATTGAGTGGTTTTGAGTATTTTTGATACAACAAATGGTAAGCAGTACAGCCAGACACATAACATCGATACATTTGAAGTATTACAGCATCAATAAAGAGTGTCATCCATTGTACGAACTGCCCCATACTGATCATTCACATCGTAACAGTCATGATGCACCTAATCTGGGATATAATACTTGCTAGAAAAAATACTCTAAGTAGATAAAAAGAATTGTGAGCAATAGAAGCCAATGCTTACATCTATATTCTAATATCCAGGCTAGGGTAATATTAGTCTAAGGTTGAGATAGAGGAATTATAAGATAGCTCATTCAAAAAAGTGGGGGGTTGCAAGGTGGTGCTGGGAGTTTGCAAAAGGACGACTTGAGATATGGTTCCCAAGTATTTTTGCATCCACTGACAGAAGGGTTATTGGACAAAAATCGGCACAATCAATTGGGTCGGATGATTTTTTGGACAGAAGGGAGATAATTGCCTCTTTCATAGTCGGGGGGGGGGAGTTCCAGCAGTGTGAGCAGACTGGAGGGCACGCTGAAGAGGCTGGATGATATCGGTGCCCAGAGCCTGGTGTACCTCCACTGACATGCCATCTGGGCCTGGGGATTTCCCCCGAGCCACTTGGAAGAGCACCAGTTGGAGTTCTTCACAGGAAACTGGGGAGTCCAAAAGTGTGACCTGCTCTGTAGTGAGAGTTGATAAGGGAGTGTGCTAACAAAATTTAGCCACGAGAGCCTGCTACTCCTGGGCTGTATTTGAGGAGCGGGACTGGTAAAGAGTATGGTAGAATTGTTACATAGTGGTGTTAATTAGCATGGGGCTAGTTGCAATAGCATCTAACAAAGTACAGACAGCATGTATCCATGTGGTTGCTTGCTGCTTGCGAAGGCAATATGCGAGGAGCTTCCCTGCATGCTCCACTCCTGCCCAAAAGGCTTGCTTCTTTCTCAAGAGGTGCCATTCTGCCTTTTGGTGCAGTATAACATTTATTTGGTACTTGAGACCAACTATTTGATGGCATACGGGATTATCCTGAGTAGTACAGGCAGCAGATTTAAAATGGAGCTCTAGGGCTCCCAGTTCAGCCTGAAGCTGGCTGAGGGTTGCATTACATTTCCGATCCCTAGCCACTGAAAAGGCTATAATATGTCCCCATAGCACCACCTTAAACACCTCCCACACCTTACCCGAGGATTCCCCACAGTCAGTCTTCAAAAGAAGTAGTCTTTGGCCACTTGTATTACATGGGGCAGAAATCCAGATCCTGAAATAAAAGAGGATTGCAGCACCATCGAGTGCTGTATGGGTGAAGGTCAGCAGTGGAAAACTTAAGTGAGACAGTGGCGTGGTCTGATATTAATATCGAGCCGATTTTGGTGTCGGATAGACATCTAGTTGCAGGTTCATTAGTCAACCAAACATCTATGCCACTATGGGAATTATGTGGTGCTGAACAGAAGGAGAAATCCCTACTAGTAGGATGGTCTCTATGCCAAATGTTAGTGAGGGCCCATTCCTCTATCATGGCTTGCAGGGAGTTTCTGGCCCTAGGGTTATTGTGTGGGGTAGGCTGAAACTTATCCAAAAATATGTCTCCTACAATATTAAAATGTTGAGCTAGTATTACAGGGAGTGTCGGCCCATCCAAATGTAAATCCAACAGTGCCTGATTTAGAGCTGGGAAGAAGTTGCCATGCTCCATATTGGGGATATAAACATTCCCCAGTAAAATAGTACTCATGGGGGAGTATAAGTTCACCACCAGCCAATGACTGTGAGCATCTTTTGTGACTTCTTTCACCACCCAAGGAGAGGCACAGCAGATAAGAATGGCCACACCTTTTGATTTGGTGGCAGGAGAGCTAGCCAGGACTTCCTCCACCCACATTTTCTTTAGCCAGTTGGTACATTTAGCCATCAGGTGAGTTTCTTGGAGAAGGGCAATATCCACCCATAATGATTTCAGGTGCTGAAGGACTTTTGTACATTTAACCAGGTGGTTAAGTCCTTTTACATTCCAGGATATCAAATGGTATCCTTGAGGTATGGAGGGAGCAACAGGCATCTTCCCACACAATGGACAAGTGGAGGTACTTACAGATTGTCCCGTTAGAAAGTCAGAGGAGGAGATATTAGATGCCAGAGCCACTAGGTACCTTAGGAAGAAGAGGGTTATCAATATCTGCCCTAATTTGGAGGAAGATGTAAGCATCACTTGGTATGTTCCAACTACTAGTCTTCAGCTATTCGGAAGGCTGTAGCAGTATTAGTAGTTCTGAAGTAAAGAGAAACAAACAGATAAATGATATATACAAAAACAGGGATAAATAGGTAAATAGCCCAAAGTTTAACAGGTATAAGTCAAATGACAGACACTACAATAACAACATTGTGAGTCTGAAGGTCAATGCACAAGAGGGTGATACACATGTATGTATCCCCTACAGCTGTGCTAGCTTCAACACTCAACTCAACGGGGTAGTATAAGAATGAGTTATCAACCCAACTCATCCTAGACCCGCCTTAACCCTAGGTCAGATGATCTGACCTGTGGAAGAGGGGTGGGAGGAAGAAGAGAGGGGAGGGAGGATGTGGGAGGGGGAGGGATGGTGGGTACACCCACCTGCTTGATACTAATCAATAGCATTGAGCCAGCCACCAAGGTGTAGTGAGAGAAGGGGGGGATAAGCCCAGAAGTAAGCCTGAGAACAGGGCTCGGAGGCCTAAGCACTAACTTGGAAGCCCATATATGCAAAAGATTGAAGGAGGGGGGCTATAATCACCTGTGAGCTCTTTAAGTAACCCTGATTAGGGTAAAAAGACTGCATGTACCACGATGACTATCCAGGCATAACTTTTGACCACACCCGATTAGGAGCTTAATGCCACTGATAAAGAGCGTGTATCCCTGGTGGGGGGGAGTAGATCAGGAAGCCACTTCTGCTATGGCCAATATATTCCCCACTGCATTGGTTGTATTTGGGGGTGGAATCTTAATCACAGCCCCACCACCCCTCAGAGATGAAACAGCAATTAATAAGACAAGAAAAATTTAGGGTCCAATGGTTTGGCCTTTGACTGGTTTGGGGGAACCCCGAGGAGTACATCCAAGTTCTGTAGGCATCTTCACTATGGCAGCTGCATAACCAATGAGACAAGGTCATACAGGGGATAAAGTATCCACAAGTTCCACCAGCAATGTCTCTGGCAGGTCAGCCAAGCCAGTTAGTTGCCCTGTGTCCATATCGGGGGAGACATTGTTGAGTTGGTCAGGCAGTGGAGAGAGATCCTCCCTGGAAATATTTGCAGGAGGTGCTGCTGAGAGTTTAGAAGGTGAGCGCTGAGGCCCACTTCAAGGTCTTTGCCTAGATTTAGGAGGAGGGTTTAGCATGCGCTGAGGAAGAGAGGATTGCTGACTGGAGATTGAGGAGGCAGGGGTCAATCCACGGGCAGCAATGTGAGCAGAATGAGCAGCTAGAGGGTGATCACTTGGTGGGGAACTGGTATGATCAGTTGAGTAGTAGGAGCTCCCCAAAATTCGTGGTTGTAGCTGAAGGGGAGCTATGGAGTGCAGTGCCAAATAAACGGTCTGGTGTGTGGAGAGCATGAGGCTTTCACTGCCTAGGTAGGCCCACTTAGTATCAGGTCCTGGCGCCACCAAAAATGAGGAAATACTCAGGAATCTGCTGGAAGAAAGTGCCGCCCAGCAAGAGGGGTATTACCCATGCATCAAGCAATTGTTTTGTGGTGTGAGCGCCACGGGATCACGTTGTCCAAGTGCGGATGGACTGAGGTCCGGATGGAGCTAAAGAGTTATGCTGCCATCTTCTTTGGTGGCTAGACCATGCCCCCCACGGCCAGGAAACTTCTAAAAGAAACATTGCAGTTCACAGCAATGGAAGTATTTTCCCTCATTCATACCTCAGGTGACACACAATTTGATGTCAGCGTTAGATCGTCTGCACTGCTGGACAGATTCTGGTTAAAATACAACTCCATTAAACACTCTCCAGCATGGATGCCATTCATAGTTATACCTTTAACAAAACCAATATGAAAAACTGTCAATATTTTGTTTAAAAATGAGGGAGTCAACATTTCAGATATCCTACATTGGGTTAAACAGTGTGTAGAAGCAATAGAGAGGCCACAACCAATCATGGACTCAGAAAATATATGGACGGAGGGGTGGCACATCAAAGTAAAGCTTAAAAGTTCTGAGTCAGGCATATAACATTTACCAAGTAGTTTTTACATTGGCAGAGACAGAGGTTTTTTTTTTCTACCCAGGGCAGCCTAAATCCTGCCACCGATATGGCTCCGTGTCCCACCTCAGCAATGTATGTGATGCAAGAGTGAGTGATCTTTGTCTTGAAATAGACCATTCTAATCATTACTGCCCAAATCCAGTATGCTGCAATTTGTGTGACGAGAAGGGTCACTCTTATAAAATGTGCCCATGGGCAGCCCACAACAAAGTCTTTTTTTACGACCAAGATGAGATGGTGCTCAAAGCACAGAAAAAAAAGAGAAATTTCAATCTCTTATTCCTGTTTCAGTACAATCAACTACTTCTGCACAATCTCAGGAAGTTACCATCTCAAATCAAACAGACCCCTTACACGAAACTGAAATTTAGACTTCACCAGAAAACCAACCTAAGATGGAAAGCTGCTCATCAGTAGACTCAGATGTTATACCCCCCAACCTGGCAGCTCCACCGGATGATTTCATAGTGGTTGGTGGGAAATGAAACAGGACAAACAGCAGTCAAAATCAAAAATGTCCAGAAGAGACTCTATAAAAACAAGAAACAGTTATACAGCATTACAGAGCAATGCAGAAGATGAAAGCGAAGAGTCTGACTTGTCATCCATAACTTCTTCACACAAAGAAGCATCAGATAGGGAAGAAGAAGAAGAACTGTGGGAAAAATCAAAACCGGACAAAAGAAAAAGGAAGACAAATATGTAACTTGAAATTTTGCTCTGGTGCTTTCCAAATTAAATTACATTTCTTTAAATGTGAACAGTATTAGAAATGTTAAAAGAAGACACATTTTATTTTCATCTCTACAGTTGGCTGATGCTGATATTATATTTTTGCAACACACTAGGCTGAGAACACCACAAAATATTTGCCTTTTTGGTTCTTGGGATTAGAACCCTGCTCTGGGGTTGGCATTTTATTCAAATCACTTATGTAAAAGCTTTGGGAATAATGGCTATTGAACCAGGAAGGTTATTAATCCTTGATATACATTTAGGAGACACATATATCAGAATAGGGACCATTTATGCTCCGCAGATAAAAAGTGTCAGAACAGCATTATTTAAACTAATGCAACCATACTTACATACAGCAAAATTTACCATTTTAGGAGTTGACTTTAGCTGCCCATTAGATTTAGAAGTCAAAACATGTAATACATCTAAATTATTTTGTGATACAAATACTTTGAAATCAATTATTTAAACTGCAATATGATAGATTCCTATAGACAAATATATTCTTAGTGTGGTCATTCAAACTGCAATATGATAAATTCCTATAGACAAATATATTCTTAGGGTGGTCATACCTATTTTAGGAATTAAATTTCAACTAGAATTAATTCTATTTTTCTTTCCAGTCAAGGTAAAGTTCAAGGAGCTAAGGCTCAAGTTAATGCAAATTCAGGTCACATAGAATTACATTCATCTCTAAACCTATTGGGTATGAGAAATATGGGTAAAGGATTTTGGAAACTTAATACCTCATTATTGACTAATGATACATTATGTACTGAATGCACTGAATTATTGAAAGCTAGACTTTCAACAGCAGTATTTTATGATACCTTATTAGATTGGTAGCAGGATACGAAACAAGACATAATAACTTTTTTTTTACTTTAAAGGGAAAATATCATTGAATCAGACTATTTGCAGTATTTACAATTACAGGTCCAGCTTTTTAAACATACTAATTTAAATTCCACTACAAAACAATCCTATAAAAATCAAACTGATTGTGTCAAGTCTGAGTTTTAACTTGTTGTATTTATGGTTTTAATTAATTGTATTTTTTATTTATTGATTTATTTTAATTATGTACAAGCACCTTGATTTCAGAAAGGCACTTTATACGAATAAAGTTTGATTTGATTTGAAGTGAAAAAATATTCATATGATAAGAGTTAAAAGTTTGGTAACTGAACAACAATTCAGAGCTAGACTTAAAAAGGGATAAATTGATATATTTAAATACAATCAGGAGAAAAACAAAACCAAAACTATTGAGAAAATAAAAAAAAATAATCAAGGTGACCTGTTGCAGCATAGTGAACAGATTTTGAATTATGTGGAAACAACTTATGAACAATTTTTTTCACCAGTAGCCACCTCTTATGGACATTTCTTTAAAGACCTGCAACCCAAAACATTATTGGATTCTGAGGATACTTCATTAACAAAGCCGATAACTATGCTCGAAGTGGATGGAGCAATTTATTTTTTGATTCAGATGATTTATCAAAATTTAACATTTAAAATAATGATAAATGGATTCCAGGGTAAAGACAAAAATGAAAGGCAAGGGGTTTGACAGGGATGCCCCTTAAGCCCAGTCTTGTACATTCTTGGGCTTGACATTTCACTTCAAAAGATAAATATGTCTCCAGTTATTAAAGGGGTTTCCATTTCAGACGATATACCTCCAATTAAAACTTTAGCATATGCAGATGATATTTGTTTATTTTTAGCTGACTTAGGGTATAATTTACTGAACATCTTACAAGACATTTCTGCAATTTCTAATGCAAATATAAATATTCAAAAGAGTAAACCAATACAGTTAGGGGCCAGGGCATAGCAACATTCTACTGTAGCAGGCATCCTCATAGTAACAAGGGGTCTCATGATCCTAGGTATTTCTTTAGGATTGCCAGAAGCAGGAAAAACTAACTGGGATGCTAAAATAAATGAGGAATTTGTACTCATGGCAAAGTGGAGGATTATGCAAATTTCTAAGAAAAAGAGGTAATTTTGATCAAAACCTTGCTAATACCATTATTTTTATACATTAGTGTCATCTTTCCATTACCTAGCAAATTTGAAACCAGGTTATATAGCCTTTTTTTTCAAGCTCTTTGGGGAAGCAGGTGTAACCCGATTAAAAGGAATTTTACTTACCTACCTTGTGACAAAGGAGGTCTGGGCATCGTCAACCCAGTAGCTTTCCTTCTTACAAATTTTATATTCGATAACATCAAACCTATATGGAGATCTCACACTAAAAATTGGCATTTTTAGCATTATTTATTTATTTTTCTATTTTAGTCTTTGGTAACCGGGTAAGGCCCACTAGGCACAAGTGCCTGTTTTCAGGGTGACCTGGGAGCACTATTCAGTTAAGTGACTTGCTCAAAGTCACACAGTATGCAAGTAGAGGTTGTGTGAATCAAACTCAGGTCTGGTCTACTGGATGTATCAAGTTTGTTCACAGCTCATTACTCTAATCTCTAAGCTATACTGAATTGCACCATTTAATCACTCTATGGGGAAAATAGTAAAAAGCATTTTCAAACAATTTGGAGGAAAGAACACATTCCTATATACATGATAGTGATTTTCAAAAAGATAGAACAGTGGATTATTACTAGACGAGAAGTGTTTCTATTTTCAAAAAAAAAAAACAACAAAAGAATTCTACCTCAATCTTCTAGATACAATTTTTTGGGAACCCTTAATATTTCCACAAGGTTCCCCAGAAAATTCAGAATTAACTCTTCAATTATTAATAGAGCCAAGATTTTCAGAATACCTGTGGGAAACAACTTGGTTATCCTACCATGGCAGACTTGGAGTTAGAAACTTACATAAACACAAACAAATAAGTGATAGATTTTGCCCCAGAGATACACGTAATGAAATCCTAGAAACACAGCAACATCTATTTTTAGAATGTCCATATGATATCACCTTTTGGAAAACCCTGGCCAAAATATTAAATAATGCTGAATATGAAACAATTGATTATAAAACACTTGTATTAGGAGAATACAGAAGAAAATGGTCTAGATACTATCCTAGTATCTTAAGGGTGATTACTAGTATATTATATTTGGTTATCAAGGTGCATATGGGTGTTCCATCAGATATGATGAACTGAGCAGGAAATTATTCAATTTGTACAATCACAGGCACAGCAGTTATACTACCATGATCAGAATGTCTTTTCAAAAGAGAAATTGATTTCTTTATGGAAGAATTGCGAAAACTGGTGGTATCATCCACACTGAACTGTATAGATTTTACTCTAGATCTACATCAAGATAGTTATTTGTTCTTCCAAGAAATTCTTTGAATATTTTTGTTTATGATATGTAATTGCATAACTCTGTGACTGTCATATGCTATTTCTGTATAATTTTTTATGTCCTTAATAAAAACACCCCTACTCTTGGCAGGGGGCACTGTTGGCCCACTGTCCAAGATGGTGGATTCTGGCTTGGAGGAGAAGGAGGAGGTTTATTGGCAGACTGGGTACAGGTTCTTGACCCCAGTCAGTATTATAGAGAATGTAGAAATGGAATGCAAAATGGCGAATACAACGGTGGACCAAATGAAGACGGATGTCTGCATCGACAATTTAAATTCTGCTGACTTCCCGAATATAACAGTTATGGAGACTTGATGAAACAAGTGCAACTATTTTCCAGGATACAGGAAATAATATGCAGAAGGCTCCACAGGTGATACCCTCAATGAGTGTAGCATCAGATATTCCACAACCTCAATGCATACATTAAGAATCTACGAGGCAGCTATGGGAACTGTGAAACAGCTCAACAATCGGCCACTAGATGCTGACTTGAATTGCAGCACTAGCATGGCAGGGCGAGTTCAGGAAACAAAAAGAAACACCTCTTGGGCTGACTCACCTATTCAGTTTGACACATGGACCCCTGAATCTGCTTTAATGAATGTGGGTTGCTGTTAGACCTTGGGTGGCAAATGGGTTCCGAATTCACAATGGACTGACTTCTCACAAACGACCAATGCACTTATCATGGATTTGCCCAAGGCAAACCATAAGGCCTTGGGAGAACAGATCTCTGGGACTACCTCATTGCCAGAACAGTTCTGCTTACAGCACTCAGAGGCTCCAATTTCCCAGGAGATGCCTGGTTCACAAGATGTTTTGGGACAACGTGGTGAGAGTAAACTACTTGTTCCTATGGAGCTGTTGAGCTCCAGGGCTTCTCCAGGCACTTTACCACAAGTACATTTACCAATTACTACTGTTTCAATTGAACAACTGGGCACACACCCAGACATTACGAGGTCAGTTACTGATCAAAGTAATATTGTTCCTGTCATACAGAAGGGTGATGCTCCTGTAGCAGGTACAGAGGCTCAGGGCTTGAATAAGAATACAACTACTAATTCTAAGGGTGTGGTACTTACTGCATCAGGATTGAGGGACATGACAGATGATATGTCACTCCTTTCCCCCAGAAATAACTGGGCTTCTGCAATGGCTGGTCCCAGTTTTTCAGACCCATTTAAAAATAAATTGTCTCAACCACTGAGAAAGAATGTGGTGCATTTGAGATATCTTGGGGGACAACCTGAGCAACCAGATAGAGTTTTCATGGCCAGATAGCTACTGAAAGATTCTATGCAGTTCCAGGCTGCAGAGATTTGTGCTCTAATTCATGTATCAGGAGAAGAAATGCTTCATATTAGTTTTAAACATCACTCTGGATTAGACAGATTCTGGACAAAGTACAATGCATTAAGATCTTCAGCTATGTGGATTAATTTATTTGCGATACCTCTTATGAAATCCCTGATTAAAACCGTCACCATCATGTTAAAGGGGTTAACATTAAAGACATTTCATTCTGGTTACAGAAGTGTTGCAATGTACTATGGCAACCAGAGACAGTCATTGATTCAGAAGGCATCTGTACCGGAGGGTGGCGATTTAAAGTTAAACGATTTCAAACTGATACAGAGGTGCAGCATATTCTGAACAGTGTCTTTCTGGGCAGAGATGGGGTGGTCTGCTTTTACACAGGCCAACCAAGAGCCTGCTACAAGTGCGTGACCCGAACCCATCTTACCAGGACCTGTGATAGACTTAAATGTGCCCTGTGAGAGGATTTTGGTCACGTCATTATGTCTTGTAGAAATGCATTTAAGTGTAAACTTTGAGAAGTGGTGCTTACCATCAGTGTCCTTGGATGGAGCAGAAAAAGAAGGATGGCTTGAATTAGGAAAACTTTGTGCATAAAGCACAGGATGGAGCTAGACCACCCCATAGCATGACTCAGAGTCATAAGTTTAGAGGTCAGCACAGTATGGGAAACAGACAGGCTGATCCTGGTCTTGCACAGAGTCCTTTGAGCAGTGAGGCCCCTACACCTAGTAGTAGTTCTTTCCCAGCCCTGACACCCCCAGAACTATTGCCCCCAGAGGGAGGCCAGGATCCCATTGACAAATAGGTCACACTAGTACCCCAAAGTGCAGGTCCCCTCATGCCAATGGTTATGTCACATCTGCTGAGTTCTAGTTACTCAGTACTAAGAGAGTTACTAGAGCCTCCTCTAAACAGGTTTCCTTAACCCATCCAATTCTTCTTCAGAATTCCTATCATGTTTTAAAGGGTCATAAGGATTGGGGGGACTCTGATCTTGAGTCGGATGTGTCCTCTCGGTCAGAGGTTGTCTCAGAAATTGAAGATGAGTTCAACACAAAGGTACTAGAGACAAAAAAGGAAAAAGTATAAAAGAGGAAAGCTCTTTCTAGGGGAAGGTAATCCTTATTAGCAGTAGTCCCAACCATTCCTTTAGATGACAGTCCTACATTTAGGTTCAGTTAATGTTTGCAGCATGAAGAACTACAAAAAATGGATCACCATTCTCTCATATTGTCAACATTAGATTTACTGTATTATATTCCTTCAAGAAACTAGGTTGAATTCATTATTTCACACAGAACAAGCTAGAAAAAGTTGGATGTGGGGCCCATGGTTTTAGACTTTTGGTATGAACACTGTTGATGGCCTAAGCATTCTCTTTAAAGGCCCATGCTCTTCAGTTCAAAAGCTTGTGGATATACTTCTTGATGGAGCCTTATTGCTTGACTGTGGTTTCCAAAATTTTTCTTTCAGATTAATAAACATGTATGCTCCCCAAACTAAGTTGCCAGGGATGAGATCTTTGATAAGATCAGACCTTATTGTTATACTTCCAGACAAATTGTTTGGGGTGGAGATATAAACTGTGGGTTGGACATTGAAACTAGAGATGCTGTACAGAAAAATATATACTGTGATACACATGCATTGCAGAATATCATACAAACAGCTAATTTGATAGACACCTGTAGGTGTCTGAATAAGGATCTGGGATATACTTATTTTAGGAATGCTTTTGCAACAAGAATCTATCTTATTTTTTGTTCCAGACATCTGGTACCGCATAGCTTTTTACTCAAGCCTTGTGAATTTTTGGACCACATTGTACTGACTTGTACCCTCAGTTTGGCTAATACACCTCCTAGGCTATTGTCTGCTACTAAACATTGGAGGCTAAATATTTCCAATCTGGAACAGGAACAAATTCACTTCGAGGTTTCTCAGTTGCTACTTACCAGAAACTCAGTTCTCTGCCTTTATGAAGACACCTTGCAATGGTGGTCAGACACAAACATAGACTTAAAAAACCTCTTTGTTCATTTTGGGAGATCTAAGGCTACTGTACTTCTGCTGATTATTTGACCTATTTGGGGCATAGGAATACTTTTTATAAATATATGTCTTTGTCCCATACTGACAGACTTAAACATATTACACATATGAACATACGAAATTTGCCAGCAGATAAAGGCCTAGAGGTCTATCAAGTCTGCTTGAATGTGCAGCTAGCACCCCTTATTCTGCAGCTGCCCCTCCCTTCCACCTTTCCCCTTCATTGACTCCCCCTTGTCCTGTCCCATCCCCTTTTGAAGCAGTCCACTGTTCTACTGGATACCACTTCTGCAGGTAACGCATTCCACCCAGCCACCACCCTCTTTGTAAAAAAAGTCTCCTCATCTCCCTCCTGAACCTTCCTCCCTCCAGTCCCCCAGAGGGCGATCACTCCATGGGGGACTGGTATGATCAGTTGAGTAGTAGCAGCTCCCCAAAATTCATGGTTGTAGCTGTAGGGGAGCTATGGAGTGCAGTGATGAGTAAACGTTCTGGCTTGCGGTGAGCATGAGGCTTTTGTGGCCTAGGCAGGCCAACTTAGTATCAGGTCCTGGCACCACCAAAAATTAGGAAATCCTCCAGAATCTGCTGGAAGAATATGCCACCGAGCAAGAGCGGTATTACCCATGCATCAAGCGATTGTTTTGTGGTGTGAGCGCCATGGGATCACGTTGTCCAAGTGCAGATGGGCTGAGGTATGGATGGAGCTAGAGAATTATGCTGCCATCTTCTTTGGTGGCAAGACCATGCCCCCCCCATGGCCAGGAAACTTCTAAAAGAAACATTGTAGTTCACAGCAACAGAGTTATTTTCCCTCATTCATACCTCAGGTGACACACAATTTGATGTCAGCGTTAGATCGTCTGCACTGCTGGACAGATTCTGGTTAAAATACAACTCCATTAAACACTCTCCAGCATGGATGCCATTCATAGTTATACCTTTAACAAAACCAATATGAAAAACTGTCAATATTTTGTTTAAAAATGAGGGAGTCAACATTTCAGATATCCTACATTGGGTTAAACAGTGTGTAGAAGCAATAGAGAGGCCACAACCAATCATGGACTCAGAAAATATATGGATGGAGGGGTGGCACATCAAAGTAAAGCTTAAAAGTTCTGAGTTAGGCATATAACATTTACCAAGTAGTTTTTACATTGGCAGAGACAGAGGTTTTTTTTTCTACCCAGGACAGCCTAAATCCTGCCACCGATATGGCTCCATGTCCCACCTCAGCAATGTACGTGATGCAAGAGTGAGTGATCTTTGTCTTGAAATAGGCCATTCTAATCATTACTGCCCAAATCCAGTACGCTGCAATTTGTGTGACGAGAAGGGTCACTCTTATAAAATGTGCCCATGGGCAGCCCACAACAAAGTCTTTTTTTGCGACCAAGATGAGATGGGTCTCCAAGCCCAGAAAAAAAAAGAGAAATTTCAATCTCTTTTTCCTGTTTTGGTACAATCAACTACTTCTGCACAACCTCAGGAAGTTACCATCTCAAATCAAACAGACCCCTTAACGAAACTGAAATTTAGACTTCACCAGAAAACCAACCTAAGATGGAAAGCTGCTCATCAGTAGACTCAGATGATATGCCCCACCCCCCCCAACCTGGCAGCTCCACCGGATGATTTCATAGTGGTTGGTGGGAAAGGAAACAGGACAAACAGCAGTCAAAATCAAAAATGTCCAGAAGAGACTCTATAAAAACAAACAGTTATGCAGCATTGCAGAGCAATGCAGTGGATGAAAGTGAAGAGTCTTACTTGTCATCCATAGCTTCTTCACACAAAGAAGCATCAGATAGGGAAGAAGAACTGAGGAGAAAAGGAAAAACATACAAAAGAACAAGGAAGACAAATATGTAACTTGAAATTTTGCTCTGGTGCTTTCCAAATTAAATTAAATTTCTTTAAATTTGAACAGTATTAGAAATGTTAAAAGAAGACCCATTTTATTTTCATCTCTACAGTTGGCTAATGCTGATATTATATTTTTGCAACACACTAGGCTGAGAACATCACAAAATATTTGCCTTTTTGGTCCTTGGGATTAGAACCCTGCTCTGGGGTTGGCATTTTATTCAAATCACTTATGTAAAAGCTTTGAGAATAATGGATATTGAACCAGGAAGGTTATTAATCCTTGATATACATTTAGGAGACACATATATCGGAATAGGGACCATTTATGCTCCGCAAATAAAAAGTGTCAGAATAACATTATTTAAACTAATGCAACCATACTTACATGCAGCAAAATTTACCATTTTAGGAGGTGACTTTAGCTGCCCCTTAGATTTAAAAGACAAAACATGTAATACTTCTAAATTATTTTGTGATACAAATACTTTGAAATCAATCATTCAAACTGCAATATGATAGATTCCTATAGACAAATGTATTCTTAGGGTGGTCATACCTATTTTAGGAATTCAATTTCAACTACAATTGATTTTAGTTTTCTTTCCAGTCAAGGTAAAGTTCAAGGAGCTAAGACTCAAGTTAATGCAAATTCAGATCATATAGAATACATGCATCTCTAAACCTATTGGGTATGAGAAATATGGGTAAAGGATATTGGAAACTTAATACCTCATTATTGACTAATGATACATTATGTACTGAAAGCACTGAATTATTGAAAGCTAGACTTTCAACAGCAGTATTTTATGATACCTTATTAGATTGGTGGCAGGATATGAAACAGGACATAAACATTTTTTTTTACTTTAAAGGGAAAAAATCATTGAATCAGACTATTTGTAGTATTTACAATTACAGGTCCAGCTTTTTAAACATACTAATTTAAAGTCCACTACAAAACAGTCTTATAAAAATCAAACTGATTGTGTCAAGTCTGAGTTTTAACTTGTTGTATTTATGGTTTTAGTTAATTGTATTTTTTATTTATTGATTTACTTTAATTATGTACAAGCACCTTGATTTCAGAAAGGCGCTTTATACGAATAAAGTTTGATTTGATTTGAAATGAAAAAATATTCATATGATAGAGTTAAAAGTTTGGTAACCGAACAACGATTCAGAACTAGACTTAAAGTGGGATCAATTGATATCTTTAAATACAATCAGGAGAAAAACGAAACCAAAACTATCGAATAAATAAAAAAAAAAATAATGAAGATGACCTGTTGCAGCATAGTGAACAGATTTTGAATTATGTGAAAACAACTTGCGAACAAATTTTTTCACCAGTAGCCACCTCAAAATCTTATGGACATTTCTTTAAAGACCTGCAACCCAAAACATTATTGGATTCTTAGGTTACTTCATTAACAAAGCCTATAACTATGCTTGAAGTGGATGGAGCCATCCAAGCCCTTTCTTTATAGGGCCCAGGGACAGATGGCATAAACTTAGAATTCTGTAAGAAATTTTGACATATTGTAAGTAGAGTACTTACAGAACTTCTTAATGAAATTGTAGAAACTGGATATGTCACCAAAGAATGGCTACAAGACTGTATGATTTTACTATATAAAAAGGATAAACTTTAGAACTTAAAAACTGGAGACCAATCTCGTTGTTAAATACTGATCAGAAAATGCTAGCTATGATTTTAACAAAATGTCTTAGTGAAATCACACCAAAAATCATTTCTGCCTCTCAAACATGTTCTATTCTTGATAGGAACATAATGGACAACCTTATACAAATAAGAGAAATCTTACAAAAAAGCATGGATAACAGGTTAACAGGATTTTTACTTTCTATGGATCAAGAGAAGGCATTTGACTGCATTTCCCATGAGTTCCTATACCAGGCCTTGAGACATCATGGCATACCCCAAATTGTCTTTTTTGATTCAGAGGATATATCAAAATGTTACATTTAAAATAATGGTAAATGGATTCCAGGGTAAAGTCATAGATGAAAGGCAAGGGGTTTGACAGGGATGCCCCTTATGCCCAATCTTGTACATTCTTGGGCTTGACATTTCGCTTTAAAAGATAAATATGTCTCCAGTTATTAAAGGGATTTCCATTTCAGATGATATACCTCCAATTAAAACTTTAGCATATGCAGATGATATTTGTTTATTTTTAGCTGACATGCAATCAGGGCATAATTTACTGTACATCTTACAAGATGTTTCTGCAATTTCTAATGCAAATATAAATATTCAAAAGAGTAAACCAATACAGTTAGGAGCTAGGGCACAGCAACATTCTACTGTAGCAAGCATCCTCATAGTAACAGGGGTTCTCATGATCCTAGGTATTTCTTTAGGATTGCCAGAAGCAGGAAAAACTAACTGGGATGCTAAAATAAATGAGGGGTTTGCACTCATGGCAAAGTGGAGGATTATGCAAATTTCTAAGAAAAAGAGGTAATTTTGATCAAAACCTTGCTAATACCATTATTTTTATACATTAGTGTCATCTTTCCATTATCTAGCGAATTTGAAACCAGGTTATATAGCCTTTTTTTTCAAGCTCTTTGGGGAAGCAGGTGTAACCTGATTAGAAGGACTTTTACTTTCCTACCTTGTGACAAAGGAGGTCTGGGCATGGTCAACCCAGTAGCTTTCCTTCTTACAAATTTTATATTCGATAACATCAAACCTATATGGAAATCTCACACTAAAAATTGGCATTCTTGGATTTATTTATTTATTTTATTTTAGTCTTTGGTAACTGGATAAGGCCCACTAGGCACAAGTGCCTGTTTTCAGGGGTGACCTGGGAGCACTATTCAGTTAAGTGACTTGCTCAGAATCACACAGTATGCAAGTAGAGGTTGTGAGAATCAAATCCAGGTCTGGTCTGCTGGATGTACCAAGCTCATTCACAGCTCATTACTCTAACCTCTAGGCTACACTGAATTACACCAGTTAATCACTCTGTGGGGAAAATGGTAAAAAGTATTTTCAAACAATTTGGAAGAAAGAACGCATTCCTATATACATTATAGTGATTTTTAGAAAGATAGAACAGTGGATTATTACTAGACAAGAAGTGCTTCTATTTTCATAAAAAAAAGAATTCCACCTCAATCTTCTAGATCGAAATGTTTGGGAACCATTAATATTTCCACAAGGTTCCACAGAAAATTCAGAATTAACTCTTCAATCATTAACAGAACCAAGACTGCCAGAATACCTGTGGGAAACAACTTGGTTATCCTGCCATGGCAGACTTGGAGTTAGAAACTCACATAAACACAAACAAATAAGTGATAGATTGTGCCCCAGAGATACAAGTAATGAAATCCTAGAAACACAGCAACATCTATTTTTAGAATGTCCATATGTTATCACCTTTTGAAAAACCCTGGCAACAATATTAAATAATGCTGAATATGAAACAATTGATTATAAAACACTTTTATTAGGAGAATACAGAAGAAATTGGTCTAGATACTATCCTAGTATCTTAAGGGTGATTAATCGTATACTATATTTGGTTATCAAGGTGTATATGGGTGTTCCATCAGATATGGTGTACTCAACAGGAAATGATTCAATTTGTAAATTCACAGGCACAGCAGTTATACTACCATGATCAGAATGTCTTTTCAAAAGAGAAATTGATTTCTTTATGGAAGAATTGTGAAAACTGGTGGTATCATCCACCCTGAACTGTATAGATTTTACTCGTCTAGATCTGCATCAAGATAGTTACTTGTTCTTCCAAGAAATTCTTTGAATATTTTTGTTTATGATATGTAATTGCATAACTATGTGACTGTCATATGCTATTTCTGTATAATTTTTTATGTCCTTAATAAAAACACCCCTACTCTTGCAGGGGGCACTGTTGGCTCACTGTTCAAGATGCTGGACTCTGGTTTGGAGGAGAAGGAGGAGGTTGATTAGCAGACTGTGGACAGGTTATTGACCCCAGTCAGTATTACAGAGAATGAAAAATGGAATGCAAAATGGTGAATACAAAGATGGACCAAATGAAGACGGATGTCTGCATAGACAATATAGATTCTGCTGACTTCCCAAATATAACAGTTATGTAGACTGATGAAACATGTGCTACTATTTTCCAGGATGCAGGAAATAATATACAGAAGACTCCACAGGCGATACCCTCAACGAGTGTAGCATCAGATATTCCACAACTTCAGTGCATATATTAAGAATCTATGAGGTGCACCCTCTGTGCGGCTATGGGAACTGTGAAACAGCTCAACAATCGGGCACCAGATGCTGACTTGAACTGCAGTACTAGCATGGCAGGTAGAGTTCAGGAAACAACAAGAGACAACTCTGGGGCTGACTCACCTATTCAGTTTGACACATGGACCCCTGAATCTGCTTTAATGAATGTGGGTTGCTGTCAGACATCGAATGGCAAATGGGTTCCTAATTCACAATGGATTGACTTCTCACAAACGACCAATGCACTTACGATGGATTCGCCCAAGGCAAAGCATAAGACTTTGGGAGAACAGAGCTCTGGGACTACCTCATTGCCAGAACAGTTCTGCTTGCAGCACACAGAGGCTCCGATTTCCCAGGAGATGCCTAGTTCACAAGCTGTTTCGGGACAAGGTGGTGAGATTAAACTATTTGTTCCTATGGAGCTGTTGAGCTCCAGGGCTTCTCCAGGCACTTTACCACAAGTACATTTACCAATTACTACTGTTTCAATTGAACAACTGGGCACACACCCAGACATTATGAGGTCAGTTACTGATCAAAGTAATATTGTTCCTGTCATACAGCAGGGTGATGCTCCTGTAGCAGGTACAGAGGCTCAGGGCTTGAATAAGAGTACAACTACTAATTCTAAGGGTGTGGTACTTACTGCATCAGGTTTGAGGGACATGACAGATGATATGTCACTCCTTTCCCCAGAAATAACTGGGCTTCTGCAATGGCTGGTCCCAGTTTTTCAGACCCATTTAAAAATAAATTGTCTCAAGCACCGAGAAAGAATGTGGTGCATTTGAGATATCGTGGGGGACTACCTGAGAAACCAGATAGAGTTTTCTTGGCCAGATAGCTACTGAAACATTCTATGCAATTCCAGGCTGCAGAGATTTATGCTCTGATTCATGTATCAGGAGAAGATATGCTTCATATTAGTTTTAAACATCACTCTGGATTAGACAGATTCTGGACAAAGTAGAATGCATTAATATCTTCTGCTATGTGGATTCATTTCTTTGCCTTACCTCTTATGAAATCCCTGTTTAAAACCATCACCATCATGTTTCAGAATAAAGGGGTTAACATTAATGACATTTCATTCTGGTTACCTGCCTGGAACCACACAGCTCCATGATCCATGAAGCACAGGGCACTAAATGTACACCTGCCTCATCCATGTTTACAGTTAACTCAGCTGGAATCAGTTCTTGCATGGATGCTCTTGAAATCTGTTCTATAAATGCCTTTCTCAGATCTTCAAAATCATGCGGTGCTTTTCTTCCTGCATTTGTCCCTTTTCTCTTACAATAGCCCAGATGATTTAAAAATTGCCATGCCCATTGTCTAGTAAAATTCAAGTTCCCACCATACTCCACCAATAGTTGTAGATTTGCTGCTTTAACTAATCTTACTGCAACAGCTACCACCACGCTGGCATTAATGACTGTACCCTTGCACCATAAACTTTTTATGATGGTTTTAAGTTCACTCTCTACATCATCAACAAGGAGAGTAGATCGTCCCCTTGATTTAGTTGGTAGGGATGGAATCAAGCTTCCTGGGTCAGGGACACTTTTTAACTTTTCTAGGTAATCATTTTTTAAATTTTCTAACAGTGCTTTCATTGATAGACTTACTGTAATTTGCAGTGTAGTACCATACAGCTTTCATCACCCCATGAAGTGCTGCATAGCGTTCCACTTGAAACCTGACATCAGCATTGTACGTTGTGTACTCGGTTCATCTCTGTTTGGTAGCGGTGTTGCAGTTTGGAATTCTTGGACAACACTTTCCTTGGCGAGATGCCAGTGCAGTCACTCAATCCATCTGGTGTGAGCTCTGAAAGCATAGTGACATCCCTTTTCACTGGCTTGCACCGTTGCAGCCAGGAGTACAGTGACATGCTCCACTACAACTGAAACAAGGGAACTAAGAACCTAATCAAACATATGGATTGCAGTTTCAAACCTGTTCTTGATACAGTACTTATACTGAGCAAGTAATTGTTTCAATTGCCTTTGATTGAATATTTTCATTGCTTAACTACCTGAGGGAAGGGTAACAAGTGTAGTGTAGAGTACTGTATGCAAAATTTGATCACAGTCTGCAATGCAGAAAGGCAGGGAGCCAGTTCGCCCAGAGTTTAATATAATTTAATCACTTAATTACAGAGATTGGTTGCTGCTAGCAGGTATACTAGTGTATTGTATGCTGATTGCAATTTTTTAAAGGAGAAAGACATGGAGCATATTCTGTCTGGAGTTTACTTTAATCACTGAGTTTCTGCTGCTTGCTGCTAGCAGGAATCATATCGTCATCCTGCGAAGTTCATTTTGAGCTATGGTGCCACAGGATCAGACATGATGAAATTAACAAAACACGATGTTTAACAGTTCTACAACCTTCAGTTGGTGGAACACTGTCTCACAATGATTCATTTACTGAACCTTTTCTAGCATTTTCTTCCTAGTAAGATCTGACAGAGGTTCGACCATACTACTAAACTGTGGCACAAACTTACAGTAATACTCTGCCATCCCTAGGAATGCCCGTAACTTTCTTTTTGTGGAAGAATGGCCCATCCTCTAACAGCCTCAAATTTTACTGGCTCAGGCTCGAAGGACTCAAACCCTATACTGTGCCCAAGGTATGACACCTCTGCCATCCCTATTTGGCACTTCTTCACCTTGACTGTAACTTCTGCAGCCTTCAGTCACAAAGTGCCTCTGTCATGTTTCTGACATGGTCCTACCATTAGTGATTGTCATCCATGTATGCCAGTGCAAAGTCTCCTACTCCAACAGAATGTGGTCCATGAGCCATTGAAAGGTTCCTTCTGTATTATTCATTCTGAATGGTTTTACTCAGAACTCAAATAGGCCAAACAGAGTATTGAAGGCTGATCTTTCTCTTGCTTCAGTGGTCTGGGCTACCTGACAACAGCCCTTTGTCCAGTCTATGGTTGTAAGGTCCATCTCTCCCCTAACCACTCTAGGAATTCTTCCATCCAAGGCATGGGGTATGAGTCTAACTCTTTACAGTTGTTAAGCTTTTAGTAGTCAATGTAGAGCCTTATAGTCCCATCCTTTTTGGGCATTAGTACTACAGAGGAGGCCCAGAGACTACTGTACGCCTTGATTAACCTAACAGCCAGTATTTCCTTGATCTCCTCATTAATGTCATGTTGCACCCTCTCAGGAACTCTGTATGGTGGCTGCTTCAGTGGGGCCTGGGACCCTGTAGCCATATGGTGCTTCACAAGTGTGATATATCCCAGTTTTCCTGTGAACATTTCCCTAAATGTCTTCAGCACCTACTACATTTTTGGAAGCCTGGGCCAGTGTCAGCCACTCCAAGAGTGTGATGGCATCTACTGAGGATTTCCTTTTAACCTCTCCCAGGAAATTCATCAGTGGGTTGGCCTCTGCCTCCTCCTCCAGATAGCTTCCCCCCACAATGTCCACAACAACTTGAAACAAATGGCTCTTTGATTATAGACAAGGGAATCAAAGCTGCCTTGGCCTTGTTCCCAACCTTTCTCACCCTATAGCAGTAGTTTGCCATGTCCTTAAAGATAGTGGAGCAGTAAAAATTATTAGTCAGCTGCTCTTTTGTACTAACTCCTTAGCATCCAGAAAATGGAATATCATTGGCTAGGTCTACTGCCTGTACTCTATCTGTCATGGCACCCTTTCCTCCTATCCTTCCTTAGGAACCCACTCTCAATATAGGAGCCCATTCTCCCAGTATACCTCCCTTTTCTCTGAACCCTGAGGGTCACCTTTCACCCTGGTGGTCAACTGCCTTAGTTTCTGAAGGGATGGGTCAGCTTTCTGAAATCTCCCCAGCTCTGTTTGCCTGACCTTCCCTAAAACACACTGTCCTGTAGAAAAGCATTCCATGGTTCATATCTCATCAGTTTGTAGCTGTGGCTTGGAACTGCTGCTCCCAGACCATTCTTCAGTCACAACTCCCCCTGCTGGTGAGGGAGAGGTTGTTTCTAGCTGCACTGCCCAATCTGTGTTTTCAGGAGCTTTCTCACTAGCCTTACTGTGAGTAGTGATGCACACAATGTTGTCCTGACTGCCAAAGTCATTACCCATAATTAAACCCACAGGAAGGTCTAGTACAACATCCACCTTCTATATACCCTGGTTGCCTTCCCAGGATAGAAAGGTCCCGTCACTCCTCTAATTCTGGAAAACTGTCCTGGCAGGACCTGTTGCAAGTGAATTAAATCCTGTTTTAACACTGAAACAGAAGCCCCAGTCTCCCTCAGATCCCAAGGTTACCTTTTATTACCTAGCACAGAGTGCATTTGTGCAGTGGACTTAGTGGGAACTGCACTCTGGGTACATGTCACTTGCTGCTGGATGCTTCCCAAGCTATCCCCTCCACTGGCACTGCCTCTTTTGCTCTGTTTTGTGGGCATTCATACAATAAGTATCCTAGTTTTTGGCGGATGTTGCACCTGCATTCCCTTGACTCCATTTTGAAACCATTCAGCTTCCTTTTTGTTCTCTAACAGGCTGATTTCCCTTAGGTTATCTCCCTGGTGTTCTCTTACAACCACCTGATGCATGTCCCCCATTGTTTTTGTGCTTAGTGTACAGTTAGCTGAACATGAACTGATCAGCCCTCTTGGCTGCCTCCTTCATGGAGCTAAGAGTCTGACCCAGCAACCATATGTTTGACTCCTCTGGTACAGTCTTGAAAAACTGTTCTATGAGGAACAAATATTTGATCTGTTTCATGGAGCTAGCCTTTCCACCTTCTAACCAACACTCAAAACCATTGCCTAGTTGAACACATGTTTCTGAGCAGCTAACTCCTGGTGCCTTCCTTAACCCTCTAAATTTTTATTTTTCAGTGTCAGAAGTCAACTACAAATGCTTTAACAAGGTACTTTTTATTTTTATGTCATCCACACAGTCCTCATTGTCCATGCTGGTGGCAGTTTCTAAATCCTGGACCATAAGGAAGGGAAAAAGGTGAGCTGTCCAAGAAACCTGTCCAAATTTAAATTACCCACAAATTATTTCAAATGATTTTAAAAACAAATCAAGAACAACCCTCTTCTGATACTTGGAAAGCCTTTTGGAACTACATTTGGTTTCTTTGGTCAACAGCATGATGCCAGAACTTATGATTTGTGGTGGAGCCCTTTGGTGCAGAATCTCCATTTTATTTTGGCACAGCCTTTCTCACTCCTCTCTATTTTGCTTTCACTCCCATCGTATCTGGATCATATAGCCCAGTCTTAATATAGCATCAGTGCGACATGAAACATTACCGTTCTATGCGCTGTGTGTGTGTGTGTGTGTGTGTGTGTGTGTGTGTGTGTTCACTACTGGTATATCTTTTTAAAAAAATGTGTTTTTTATCAGTTCTAAGATTTGGGGATTTTTTATGTGGTCAGTAGATGTAGCCGAGAATGGTTTGGAAACACAATTGGTAAGCTTGCTGTTCTCTTGGATCCCTTCAGTGGTGCACTTAGCCGACACAAGTTTTTGAGCACCAGTTCTCATAACCCTTCAGTCACCTGAAAGATCACCTTGATATGCTGCCACCGCAAAACATGACTCTTACTCTGGGATACCTTTAGATCAGAGTTCCACCACAGACACTGTTTACGCAGCACAGTAACCTTTCCAAATGGGCAAATGACCCACCCCTTTCTTCACAGCTTTGAGAACACTTTGCTTTGGATGATTTAGTAGCCAATCTCTTTGGAAACAGATCATATACTTGATAAATACCCCCACGTTATTTATACTTCATTATCGCAGTCACAGAGAGCATGGAGTATATAAAAAGTGAAATTTAATATTCTACAATATTTATGCATAGTACAAGATTGTACACTCTAAAGACTATATGGGGATACTATATACTTCAGAAATGGAAAACAAAACATTTGAAAAGATAGAAGTCAAACAGAATCACCTAAGTTCCTTTAGGTATATAGTTAAACTTACCCAAACTGGGATCTAGTGAGTCTTAGTCAAATGGACCACAATGGTGTGCTTCCACATCCCAAGATAAGACTAAATTTTATACAACAAATACAGGGACAGAAAAACCCGTAAGAGGCTGGCCTCTTCAGTCACATCATCTGCAATATCTGTCCTTAAATTTAGAAGAAGAAAAAGGTGTGTGAGCTCTATCGAGCTCAGTCCTTTGATCTGGATATTTAAGACACATCAGTTTGGTTTAAAGTTCTTCACAGAAAGATACTTGGTCATTCCCTTCAATACCCACAGGCAGATTATGAATTTTAAGATAGTTCCTGCTTGCCCGCTAGCCCGTTGGCACAGTGGTTGGATTTCCACTTGTGAAGCTGATGACCTGAGTTCAGATGCAAGCTCTGGAGATGGAGGGCTGGATGA
Organism: Neoceratodus forsteri; assembly: GCA_016271365.2. NCBI lineage: Eukaryota > Metazoa > Chordata > Ceratodontiformes > Ceratodontidae > Neoceratodus > Neoceratodus forsteri. The sequence continues at coordinate 566,763,052 of CM057458.1, forward strand.
GGGGAGGAGGATTTAGCATCCAACTGACTGCTCTCTTCTGGGGGGCCGGGAGGGAAGCACTCACTCTGTGATCAGCCCCTAGCAGAGGCTGGGGACCAATGCAGGTGAGGCTTAGCAGTTCCAGGAGGTGTGCAGGACATGGGTGCATGTGCCAGTATGTCATTGCATGCCACACCTCTCATCACTAAAGAGACACAATGGACCCCAGAATCCAGTAGCCCAGCCCTACAATCCTGAGCCTAGATATTCACAAAGCTGCCAGTCTAGACAATGCAGCACCATTCAGAGGGGTACTCGGGGTGGCCCTTCCTAGCAGCCCTGCTCTGGGTGACAATTCGGGGTGAATGCTGGTGAGGAGTGATGATGGCCCCAGGGGATGGGGAGAGGTGAACGGGAGGAAGGTGAGTCCAAAAAAAGGTTGTTCCTCCTTGAAGGCATCTCCATATCCTCCACTTTCAATCTAAGCACAGCTAAGGGGGTCATGGCTAAGCACCTGAACATAGTGTCCACATCTTAGTGAGGGACTGAATGGCACCAATTAATTTTGGCAGTTAAATCAATTTAATCACACTGTGAGCTGAACACAATTAAAGAAGTCTTTAGAGGAAATCAATGGCAATGGGGTGAAGTGGCAAGAGACAGACTACTATCCCATTTGAGCCTATGATCAAAGCTGATAATCCTTCCAGTGAAGCACATACTAGAGCCCAAAGCATGGTGGTGGAGGTGGAAATGGGGAAAGAGAAAGTTAAAGATGAACAGGATTCTTCATTATTGAACCTGCTCCTTTATTTACAGCAGGAGGTCAGAGCAGGATTTGCAAATGTTTCTGCCCAGATAACTCATCTCCAGTCCACAGTGACAGGACTGGCAGAGACCATGGCCACCCATACTCGGTGACGTGACATGCCAGAGAAAAGAAGCGGTTAACTCAAGGACATTGTAGTGGATCTGACCAGAGACTGGATCATGCTCGTAGAAAAAATCCAACATTGTCAGAGTGAGCCGATGATCAGGAAAATCATGGGTGGCACTCAAACATTAGACTGACTGGACTCCCAGAAAATACAGGGGCAAGGAAGGTGGCATGATGGCTCCATGTATGCTGGTTGGAAAGCTGGGAATGGAGCCTGTAGTTGGGGAATTTGAGATCCAGTGGGCCCATTGGACTGGCCCAAAACCCGGAGATGGAGACAGACCCTGCCATTGTTTAACTAAATATCTATGCTACCCAGAGAAGGAGTGCATGCTGTGTGCAACCCAATGACATGGAGCCCTGGACATCAATGGGTAAAAGTTTTTATCTTTCAAGAGTTCAATTGGTAACTTCAGCTGCAATGTCAGAAGTTTGCTGGGGTGAAGACAAAGCTTCATGGGCTGGGGTGGGAGTTCAATCTCATGTACCCAGCAAAGCTCTGCATTACCCACCCAGGCAGGCCTCTGAAATTTTTCAGTAAACTCCAGAAAGCTTAAGAATATGTAAGGTTGATGGAGACTGCCAAAGAAGGCAGAAGCAAAGTTAAAAATAACCAGCCAGACCAATGACAGCCAGAGACTAAGTGAATTATGAGGTGAGATCCTGGACACAGACTGTAGCAATTGTACTTGCTTTCTTTTTATTTTGAAGTGCTGAAACTTTGGGATAGAGTGGGGCAAAAGGATGATTGCAGTGTATGCCTTGGGACAGTTTCCTACAGTTAAGTTGGTTCTTCAGGAGAGAGGGGATCAGATGGTCCTGCACTGCCTTGGCACTCATAGACTTCACTTAAGTGACAGCCTAGAGGAACCACTTAGTTTTTTTCTTATTTAACCCCAGTCATACTGTACAGTAAGGCTTGCCAGAATCAAGCCCAACTCTGTAGAATTCTGCAGTAGAGTTACTGCAGGGAATAATGCACTTTCAATGGGAGTTAATCCCTTTTGTTATGCAGGGAAACTGTGACACAGCTCTTGATCATATTGGGCTTCACTGTATGTGGTTCAGTTTTTAATCTACAATGAGCAAGCCCCACTGGGAGGATAGACTTTTCAGTCTATGGCTTAAATAGTAGGCAGGAACAATTGACATTTCTTTGTATCTCCTGTCCTGACAGATCTCAGACAATAATGGATATCCCTGCCAGCCAGGATGAGAGGTCCCGTGTAGTTATCAACCCGGTCCTCCTCTCGATTGGGTCAGGTAATTGCCCAGGCAAGTGGCTCTATTTATGCCATCAGGGCCTATGCTTCTGAGTTTGTCTCAGTCTTCCATCTTTCCCTCATGGGCCCACGTTCATCCCCTTGGTGGTGGGCTAAGGGGGCAGCACTCTGATTCCATTGCCTCACCTTTTTGGCCATCAGATGTGTGGAGTAGTCTGGTAGCAAATTGAGACATGGGGTGGCAACCCAGTCCTCTGTATTCTTTCTTTCATTTCCAACAGCTCCTGTGTACAGATTTTACTTTTGTCAGGATGCCGAGGGGATAGTGAGGGTTTACTTCCATCACCAGTTGATGGGGGGGGGACTGGCTCTCCTTGCAGGCTATGTATAAACTGTCTTATAGTTTCTCATATCTTTCACATATTGAATAAAGAGGCTAGGTGGACCTTAATACTTCCTTGTCCACCATGGTACACATGGGAGGCTGCACTTTTACAGTGAAGAATCAACATGGGGAAGGGGGATCTGTTGACCTGTTGGTCAAAATTCTTTTGGGGTTACAGTTTTTTGGGGGGAATTGGGGAATTATATTCTGGGGGTAGTGGGGGAAGGCTGTCTCTAATTGTGAGTGTGGTATATTCAAGTTTGATATTGTGGGTATCATAGACTATGGCAGTAAAGTTAAGGAGAACTGGGGATTGGGAGTGGTGGTGTGGATGTTTTGTTGTTGTTTCAGGGGGAAGGGGTGTCAACAACTGGGGGATTGTTCTGTTTTATATGTTTGAGTGTTATGCTTTATGTGCTGTTCTATACTTAAAAAATGGTACTTTGAAAGGCTGCTCTACATAATGTGGATCCACATTAAATGTAAGAGGGTGCTGGCCAAAATTAAGGCTATGAAGACAGGAAACACACATGATTGAAAAGGAAGGTGCACAAATCAGTGCAGACAGTACAGTGACCCTTCCAAATGAGAAATGACCCATCCCTTTCATCACAGCTCTGAGAAAACTTTGCTTTGGATGGTTTAGTAGCCTATCTGTTTGGAAACAGATCACAGATGCACAGAACACTTATGAATAAGAACTGGGAGGGATAAGTGGTATTGGGCTTACTTCTCCTCAAAGACTCAGGGCCCAGACACTTGATTCCAGATGAGATTTCCTTGGGTGGGCACCAAGATCTGCACAGATCTGGGTGGGAGTTTTTTTTGGTACAGGTTCTGCTGAATTTGGGGCACAAAATGGCAACTGTCTCAGTCTATGGACCCAATAAATAATGTCCAGAATTCTTTCAATGACTAAGGGTACAAATCGTAGATTTTTTTGGACCCTGGTTCTTGTGTGGGGACTATAACTGTCTACAGGATACTGTTCCAGACAGGTTTTCCAAGGTGGTGTTACCTGTGTCCAGAAATGCAAAAGCACTTATGGATAGTATAGCAGACAACAGCCTTGTAGATTCGGTACCATGTGATAACAGCTAAGAGACAATAGCGATGGACATATCAGCAAATACACATTGCTGAAAACATAAATGGTGACTGTACACTGCAGCGGACCCAATATTAGTAAAGATCTGCAACACAGGCTTTGGCTCCGATACTAACATTCATTTTTATGCAGGGGGCTATGCCACCCACACCCCCCTTTATTATTATAATCAACTCTGGGGGAGCCTGACACTGGGGTACAGTAGATAACTCTGGAGTGAGCTATTCAGGGGGAGAGGACTCAAGACATCAAAAGAGGGGGACCGTGGAGCACAAATCGGGGAAACTGGGAATGGAACAAAATATTTACTAAGTACAACACATAAAAAAATCTAAATGTTCTACCTACCCGTAGCAAGACCCAAACCCAGAACCTCTCACAGTGAATGCATGAACTCACACCACAATACCAAATGTCCAGCAGGAAACTGCCTGGCCAAACTACCCCTCATATACTTCTTCCCTTCAGCTCTCCCTCGCACTCACTCTATTCTGTAGTCTCATTTCATCCCCTAACACAGTCGCTTTCACCACGCCTCACTAATCTTTCATATTCACTCATTTTAGAGGTGGCCAAATTGAGTTACTCAGTTTGACTTGCCCATATCACAGGTCATTGGTTGATTTATGGTGGTTTGTTTCCCAAGCAGGTAAGGAAAATACATACAACTCACATTTTGGCATGTAATTACGTTAAACTAGATGCTATTCTACTCTCCCAATCTGTAGTGTCCTCCATACACTCAGCTCAGCATGGCTGCATTGCCATTGCTGATTGTGCACCAGTTCTGCTTGACTTAAGTAAATGGGGAACACCTGTCACTAGTAGGGCCTGGAAACGAGACCTTGTATTATTACAGAAACCTAAATTTATTATTTACATCAAAGGGCAAATAGAGTAGTTTCTTCATAATAAGCTCAGGGGGGGCACATCTGCTTCCACCAGATGGGAACATGTTAAGGTTGTTCTAAGGGAAATTATCACATTGTATGCTAGTCAGGAAAGGAAAACTGAAAGTAAACTTCTTGTAGACCTGGAGCTGCAAATTGCTCAAGCTGAAAAACAGCACATGGATGATCCTACTCCCATGGGGTACCATAGGCTGTAAAAATTACAAGTTCTAAAATAGAATGTAATATATTGCTAAATCAAGCCACCACTTATTCAGAAGGAGATTCTGGTGATAAGTGGCTGGCATGGCAGTTCTGGCATAAGAAAAGCATAAAAAATGTTGCAAGTATCCGGGATACAAATGAAGAGTTTAAACACACTGATGATGATATAAGGGAGTGCTTTTGGGGGTTCTACCAAGATCTATACACCTCAGAGTCACATGCATCAGAGGCAGAAATTCCTATCATGGGCTTCATTGCCTGTTGTAGATTCTGATAATCTCGACAGAGACTTTAATTGAGAGAACAGACATGCCATAAAACATTTAAAAGGGGGGGAAGGCCCCGGGGCCCGATGGGTTTCCAATTGACTTTTATAAGTTCTTGTCTGAAGAATTGTGAGAGCCACTTGGTGATATGATTGCAGACAGCCTGCAAAGTGATATGCTTCCCCCTGTACATGGTCCATTACCATCACAATCCTCCTAAAATCTTGTAAGGATTTAACAATGTGTGGGTCATACAGACCAATCTCGCTGCTTACAGCTGGCTATAAAATTTTGGCCTGGATGTTGGCAGGCAGACCGGAGAGTATTCCACCCCAAATAATAGACCCATACCAGGCAGGATTTGTCTAGGGGCATCAAGGTAACCATAATGTGCATAAAGTCTTGAATAGCCTTCTGAGGTGAGCCAATTGGGGGCAGACAAGGAGGTGGTTCTCCTTGACTGGAATGCCAAGAAGGCCTTTGACCACTTGGAGTGGGGCTACATGTTTTCAATACTTAAAAAAATTTGGGCCAGGAAGCAATATGCTGAAGTGGATAGCCACCCTATAGCAGCAGCCTATGGCTCAAGTCTTGGTAAATGGGAGGCTGTCTTGACCATTCATGTTAACCCAGGGCACTCATCAGGGATGCCCCCTGTCCCCACTTCCTTATGTGCTCCCTCTGGAGCCCTTAGCAGTGGTTATGGGGAAGATCCCATGGTTCTTGACTTTTAAACCAATGTCCACCATTACAAAATCTAGCTGTTTGCTGATGATTTGTTTGCTGATGATTTATTGATCATCTTAGAGAAGCCTGCTGAGAATATTCCAAGGGTACACCAAATCTTGACTAAATATAGTATAATATCTAGTCATAAAATGAACTGGACAAAGAGTGAGATTTTACCTGTGGGAAAGGGGCCACACCAGACTTTGGTTAATAACCCCTTGAATATGAGGGTGGTTAGCTCCCTAAAATACTTGGGAATGCATGTCAGGAATAGTCGGCAGAGGCTGTTCCATGAGAATTATACCAGGTTGCTGACCACACTGTTAGAAGTGGGAAGATCTACCCCTTAGTTTAATCAGCTGAATTAATACTATCAGAAAGAACATATTTCCCAAATGGCTTCATTTATTCCAAATTTTGCCTATTAGAGTCCCAGACAGTTTATCAAATCTCTCAACAGTATTTGCATATATTTATGTGGGGTGGGACATCGGCAGGCATCCCCAGATCTATCCTTCAGCTTCTACTAAATAAAAGTGAGTTGGCACTGCTAAATATGAAGTATTACTAGTGGGCAGCACAGCTGGCTCTCCTGATAGAGGAAGCTAGTGGCAACCCCTTCCCCTGACTGGATGAGTCTAGAGGGAGAGGCGTATGAAAATGGTCTGATCCATGGGCTTTTGCTGCCAGCACTAAATGACCTTTCCTTCCCTCACAGTGGTAATCTCTATACTTGTCAACTTGTTAAAATCTGGGTAGGACTTGCAGATTAATCCAACAAACTCCAGAAGAATCCTTGAGGGTGGGTCTGGTGACAACGTTGAGAAGCATGCAGGGATACAATGTGCCGCAACACTAGGCCTTACTCAGATGGAGAAGGAGGGGACTACTATCTTTATGAGGGTAGTGTCCTGAAATCTTTTAGCACTGTTAGACAAGAATTTTCTCTTCAGGCAGATGACTTCTTTGCTTACTGAAGAGTTAGGCAGTATCTTTCTAATATCATGCTTATAGCTTCTCCCATTAAAGAAATTCTCTTTTGACTACAACAAGGGATCAAACCATTAACCTCTATTTACAGTCTTCTTGTTGGTGCTACTCCCCACCCAAGAGTAGGAATGCAAGAACATTGGAGTGAATATTTGAAGCTGGTTTTGGGGAAAGGGAATGACAGTCTACTATAATGCATGCCCATACCTGTTCTTCTTCAAATAAGTTAAGAAGGATACAACTCAAGTTTTTTGTACATAACCTATCTCACCCCACAAAAACTGCATCACTTTAAATTTACATATGACCCAATCTGCCCAAAATGTCACATGGAAGAAGGGATTTTTTTTGTATATGGGGCTCATGTGTTATAAAGTTTCCCCCTTCTGGAGACAGGTGCATCAGTACATGAAGAAAATCCTACAATGTGACCTCCCTGGGAGCTCTGAGAATTTATGCTTGAGATAAGATCTGTCCTGCACCCTGGGAATGAGGTGGGAGCTTGACACAGGCTCTGTGGTATTGCACTGGTTAACACCCAGAAGACTATAACTAAAAATTGACTTAGCTATTCACCTCCCACTATAGCTCACTGGCTTAGCAATCTGCTACTGTGTATGAAACTTGAAAGTTATCACCTTAAAGCCACTGGGGAGAATGTGTTATCCCATCAAACCTGGCATCCTATGCTTCACGCCATCAGCAATAATGAAATTGCAATGTAATTTGGTCAGTTGTCTCTGAGAGCTCTTGTATAAGTGCTTTATATCTGGGTCATTCATATATACCTACTGAGGTGGGCAGATGCAATAAGGTTATATTCCATGTAACATCTTCATTGGATCAGGACCTACAAGTACCGTGATAGTCTGTTATTTGTCGTTAAATCCTGTTCTCAATTCGATGTGGATTGAACCGTATGGACCTAGATTTGTATATTTATAGTACGTTGTCATACTTTGGTAATACTAATTTGTATCTGTACAGTATATGCCTGGATCTTTGTGAAGTACCTCAGTAAAATATGTTTACAAAAAAATAAATCTGAGCTTATCTAGTTCATTATTATTTTGTAAGTTGTTGACAATTTGGAGGAATTTCATCCTCAACAGCATTGATTCTCTGATCTCTGCTCTGTCTCAGTTGTTTTACATGAGAGAGTGGCCACCCTCAGTGTGATTATTTATTTATTTCAAAATATCACCAAGAAAGACATACTATGTCATTAACAGCTCATTTCCAGATGTAGCCCTGAACAGTTATGCTTTATGGGTACTGAACAATTCCCAATTCATCCAAGATGGAGTAACCATCTTAGAACCTTGCTCCAACATGAAGAAAATGGGCCTAGTGTATATACCCAGAGCATTTCACCAGATCTATACACTCACAGCATTACACACAGAAGTACTAAATGATTGTATTGATGTTGGCTTTTTTTTATAAATTGCCATTTATATATTTATTTGGTTTTTGTTTTCTGGGTAAGTACACTAGACAACAATGTTGCCTATATTCAGGCACGACCCAGGACAGTACAGACAGGGGAGACCAGAGTCAACATTAAAGAGTATTTCATGACGCAGCATGAGGTAAGAACAAACATTTGAACAATATACAGCCAGGTACAGTCATTATCAGTGATGACAAAGAGAAACAGAAAACATTACATTAATTATTTTCATCTGATGATACATCAATGACTACATTGAAATGGCAAACAGCAAACAAAACTTAAATGAAGTAGCATTATAACAATAGGATTTCTACTGGATGTGGGAAACTTTCAGATTTCAGAGACCAGCAGGAAATCAGTAAGTGCCATAGGGAGGAGAAAATGCTAGGAGAGAGGCTCAAGTTACAGCACAAGAGCAGCAGTTGGATTTTAATAGGTGTGCCCAAAGACCTAGTTTAAAGGCCTTGTGGGATTTGGAGAGTTTGATGTGGGAGGGAATGGAGTTAGAGGAGTGGGGGCAAATATGGTGAAGGATCGTTCTCCTTTTTTTGTGAGATATCTGGGAATTTCAAGTTGGGTTTGAGCAGATGCCCTGAGGAGGCAATAGTTCGACAAGGTATTTAGGGGAACCCGTTCTGATCATATTATCAATTGTACAGCCTGCAAAACAGTGTCTGAGCGAGTCTGGGGAGAGCCAATTTAGTTTCGAGTAGAGCAGGCAATGATGGGTAAGTCTGTGAGTGGAGAGAGCAAATCTGCATATTCTGTTATAGCAGGTGCTCCATTTCTTGAGTGCTCCTTTGCTAGCTTTAAGGTAAACCTGAGAGCTATATGTCAGAGCAGGGAAGAGAAGTCCTTGTGCAATAGCAAGCCAGGCAGCATCATTGAGGAAAGACCTGATTTTAAAGACAAGACCAAGTTTTGAGTAAACTGTCTTACATGTAGCCACAACATGGAGGTTAAAGTCAAAAGATGGGTTGAGAGTGACTCCTAGATACCTGAAGGAGATAACAAATTCAAGAGGGGAGTCATCTAGAGAATGTATCAATAAGTCTGAAGTAAGAGATCTAATTCTTGATGGGGGGGTCAAAAAGCATAGTTATGGTTTTCTTAGCATTCATTAGGAACCTGTTCTGTAGTAACCACTCCTGCAAGCAGTTGAAGTCTGCTTGGCGATGTGCTCTTACTGATAAGGGATCTTTACTACTGGAGAGCAGCACCATGTCATCAGCATAAAGGATTAATGAGGAGGAGCAGGGAAGGGAGGGCAAGTTGTTAATGAAAAGGGAGAAAAGTAGTGGGCCAAGAATTGATCCTTGGGGGACTCCAACAGAGGTAGGGGAAAGATTTGAGACCGCGGATTCAATTTGGACAAATTGCAACCTCCCTGAGAGGTAGCTATTGAACCAGGAGATGGTTGACAGGTCAAAGCCAAGGTGGGACAGTTTGGAAAGTAGCAGAGAGTGATTCACAAGGTCAAATGCCTTTGTGAGATCGATAAATATGGCCCCAGTGAGCAGGCTGTTATCCATTGCTGTAAGGACTGCATTTTTCAGCTGAAGTAGAGCAGTTGTGGTGCTGTGTCCTGTTCGGAATCCGTGCTGGGTAGGGGATATAAGGTTGTTAAGGTGCAGGTAATTTGTGACCCGAGTAGCGATGGCCTTCTTGAGAAGTTTATTTAGGGTAGACAGAATGGCAATTGGTCTATAGTTTGACATATTTTTGGTATCCCCTTTTTTGTGAACAGGGACAAAGCAAGTGGTTTTCCACAATGTTGGTACCGTTTGGGTTATTATGGAAAGATTAAAGATTCTTGCAATAGGAACAGCAAGGGCAGGGGCTGCCTGCTTCAAGAAGCTTGGCAGTAGCCCATCCGGGCCAGCAGATCCATAGGTGGATACTGATTTGAGGAGATGCAGCACTTCGGTGGAGAAGACTAATGTGAGACAAAAAGGGGTTTCATGCGAAAGTTGCAGCTCAGGAGGAGGTGAAAGAGGTTGGTTGAATTTCTCAGTGTATTCGGAGAGATCTGAGAATTGTGCATTAAGAGCCTTAGCAATAGTAGGTAACTTATTACAGTTTGCGTCATTCAGTGTCATGTCGGTAATGGCCGTCTTGGGCCTTTGCCAAATGAAATTTTTGATGTGGTTCCAAAAACCACTGGTATCACCCGCTGAAGATTGGAGAAGCTTAAGGCAGTAGCTCCTTTTAGCCTTCCAAATATCTTTTTTTTGCAGGCATTTCTCAGTTGTCTATAGCTAACCCAGTCTTCTGATTGTTGGGACGTCTTTGCCAAGGTCCAGGCCTTGTCTCTTTTTATCATGGCTCGAAGGAGGTCATTTTTTAGCCATTTATTAGGGGAGCCCCTGAGATGCCTTTTTTTCAGAGGGATGTGCAGATCCTGAAGGGCCAGAAGCTGAGACATCAGGTATTCAAGTGCTGTGTTTACATCATCAGTGTGATAGATGGGAGACCAATCTATATTATTAATATCCTCGAGAAGTGCAGTTCAGTTTAGTTTGGCAAAATCCTGAAATTGAATGATTCTTGGGGGGGTGGGTTAAGGCAGTGGCCATTCCAGATAGAGAATGTAGGCAGGTGATCACTAATAGAATCCGAAAAGGTCCCTGCAGCAATTATTTTATTTGCTCTTTTTGTAACCATCCAGTCCAGGAGAGATTGGTGCTCCGAGTTGGAAGAGATGCGTGTAGGGCTAGAGATAAGTTGGGCGAGGTTAAGTCGGTGAGCTTCAGTATATGTACGGTGTGACTCCTGATAGGTCTAGGTTGAAGTCTCCCATTAGTATGACTTCAGATCTACCCTTTAGAGTGGCAGATAATCCAAGAGCCCTTTAAGCCAGGAGAGCCCCTTTGGAGGATTGTAGGCACAGATTACCTTTATCACCCCCTAGTTGTAGAACCGTATGCAGAGCTTCACAGTGATTTGTTATCCAAGACTGGAGTACAGAGACATTGAGATGCTCTTTATAATAAAGGGCAACTCCTTCACCCTTTTGTTTGGTGGGGTGATCGGATCTGGACAAGCTGTAGCCAGGTATTTTGTACATGGAATCAGGCATCTCTGGCCTGAGCCATGTTTCAGTTAGTCCAAGAATGTCCGGACAGTAGAGGGTTATCCAAGCTTCAAGTTCAGGATAGTTTACTGGTAAACTTCTGATATTCATGTGGGCAACTTTCATGCCCTTAGTGGAGAACCATGAGGAGTCATCCGTGGACCTGGCATTCCAAAGGGGACCAGGGTTAGATTCTATGTCTCCTGATAAGCATAAGCGCAGAAGCATCACCCAAACTTCTTTGTAGAATCTGTAATTGCGTTTGAGGTATTTGGGCATGCTAGGGGGGTGGTAGGGAAGGAAATGCCCTAATTTGGAAGGATGAGTTATATGGAGGGACAGGTTAGTAGAAGGGAGCAAGGTTCTAGTTGGTATAAGGTTGGAGAATACAAAGGAGAATTCTTCATGGCAGTGGGACCCAGGGTATCCAGCTGGTATGTTACATGACAGATTGGAGAGGATGATTACGGTGGGTAGTAATCCTGATACCACCAGAAGTGACCTTGGGTATGCAAGAGAGAACATTATGTATGCTTTGTATGAAACCTCTGTGAATCAGAGGTGGATTGTCCTTTATAAGAGTAGAATATAAGTGACAGAAATGGTGACTTAAGGGCAGGGTGACACCTATAGTGAAGGCAGTTTGAGTGAAACCCTTAGTGGCCAGAGGTTGGCAGTCAATTGTACAAGTTATTGACAAGAGGCAGGTATTCCAATAGAGTGCAGTTTATGAGAAGCAGACAGGAGCAGGGGGAATTTGAAAAGGCGAGGGGAAAATATAAAACTGGGATACCCTCAGCCTGAGTTACTTTTCCAGACAAAATAAGTGTAGAACAGAGGCAAACATAGAGAACAGGCAAAAGTGAGAGGAGGAAAAAAAAAAAAAGAAAAGGACTGCCTCGCTGGTCTGAATTAGGACTGATACAGCAAGGGGGAAGGATAGGACTGCCCTTCAAGTGAGTTTATAGGTTGGAACAAAAGTGGGCGGGATTACTAGCGTATTTAATTAATGGTGGAGGAGGGTGGGGTGGGCTAAAATTAATTAAACAGCAGCTGCAGAGTACCAGAATCAGCAAAAGTTAATTATGTCAAGGTAGGCAGGCTAGAGTGTATCGTAGGCACAGTCTAGTGAGTCAAAATACATTAATTTCCTTGGGTTTAAAGTGGCTGCAGCAGCGAGTACTACAGCACCAGGGAGCTGAACAGAAAAAAGGCACCAAAGTTTAAAAGTGAGTGCAGTCTTGAGATCGCGTACCTTCCTGCTGCCAGCCTTGTAGCTTCGGGGAACTGAGAGGGGAGCTGGGGAGGGCTTTTCAACAACCATTGCCCTCTTGACCCTTCCTGCTGCCAGCCTTGTTGCTTCGGGGAACAGAGGGGAGCTGGGGAGGGCTTTTCAACAACCGTTGCCCTCTCGACCCTTCCTGCTGCCAGCCTTGTAGCTTCGAGGAACTGAGGGGAGCTGGGGAGGGGCTTTTCAACAACCGTTGCCCTCTTGACCCTTCCTGCTGCCAGCCTTGTAGCTTTCTTTCAGTTAGTCTGTAAAATATTTAAGCCCTAAGTTTTGGATGTGATGGATGCTCTGAATTTTCCCTTACTTAGTTCTTTGTGCAATGATTAAATCTGCTGACTTCAGTATTTAATCTGTGCCTCTTACCATTTGTGCCATTTATAGTGTGCAAATAATGTCAAATAATGTACAGACACTGTTGTTTTTTTTGCCTCTGCAAAATATTGTTGTTTCTAGTGTACTTTCTACTTCTTTTCAGACTTTGCTCCTCCTCTTTTCAGCTCCCTTTCCAGTTTTTTTCTGTTTCTACCTGCTACATATTTCTCCTGTAGTCTCAGTTTAAGCTCTTTCTTTTTACTTTGGATGTGTTTGTTTATTATTTTTTACACTGAAATAGGTCATGGGGATCATACATTTTGAGTAATTTAGTTATGAATTGCACTATAACTTGTGTGTCTTGTTGATGAGCCACTATGCTGATGTACAAGTTTATGCACTGTACCTTTAATGTGGCTGTATAAATGTAACACATTAGCATGCCATGCCACCTAATGCAGTGTCATGCTAGCAATGTGAAGCAGGGGTGCTTAGGGCTGCAATATTGAGTACGTCTTGAATAAATTGTTATATTGGCATCTACCTAAATGTATGAGTAGACTTTTTATTTTTCTATCAAAATTGACTCTATCTGTGCCTCTGTATCTGTTTTTGTTTGGCATCCATTCACCATTGTGATCCCATGTTTGCTTGTGTTTTTGTGATTTTGTTTTCCAGATGTGTTCTTGTAGGGAGGGGGAAGGAAGGATAATAAGGAACACTAAGAACAATAACTAATATAACAGTTAAATAAGTATCATAAATAACAGTTGTTCAAAGACAAGGATTGCATGATATGTGCTGGAGGATAGCAACATTTCCAGTTACAAACAGAACAGTAGATAGGGGACTGTGTATTACGAGGCTATAATACAATACCACCAAGAGGTTCTGAGGACATGTGAAGCTCAAGAGGTTCAAATATGACCCCAGAATCTTGAGATGGGATTATATCAGAGTGACACACAATCTCCTATTTTTTATTTTGTTTAACTGCTGATGAATATTGTGATCTTATCAAATAGTTATATTTGGAAAAATAGTGCATTTCAGTTAATAAGGATGGATGACAAAGTGATAGAAATAATATTATATGGAATTAAATGACTTTTAGATATAAAAAAAGTTTTACATTATTATTTTCTGTTTTTTTAAATTGCACTTACTGTCTTAAGAAACAGGAGGTGGGCTCCTTGAAATGTTGACTTTACGAATAACAGTACTGCTACCATTGAACATTTAAAAGTAAAAAGATAAAATTATTACAGTACAATAGGTAGCTGAGTGAATTAATTTATTCAGGAGTTGATAGTGTTTGTCAGAATTTACCTCAGCTATGAGTTCATCTAAAGAATATGCAGACTCTTGTGACTGGAATTTGAATGGACATTTTGGTTCTGTACTCACAAATTGTGCTATAGCATTTTGAATTGAAATTTCCTTACTACCAGTTTCCCAGGTGATATCTGGAGAGTAAAATGGTGAGAAAGAGGCACCAGTTATTCAAACTAGTGAGAACACATAGTGAGCAGGGTGAGCTGAAGTGGTAATGGCCTCAGAAACCAAACACTATGCAGTCAGGAATGTCTTTCTGTAGGTTGTCGGTGTGTTTGCAATCAACTTAGCCCCATGTTCCCAGATGAGCTCTTCATCTCTTGTCTAAAACAGTCCAATATTTTTCTAATGGACTTATATTTCTGGGACATTACCTAGGCATTTGGAGTTACACATGGCTGCTGTCTGATCGAATGTAAAATCAGTGAGAATATGCAGTTGGTAGGTAGGTAAACATTTATTGATCGACTTTCAGTCTTTACAATAGAAAATACAATATACATAAATAAATGTACATCATTAAAATCATATATAAAATCTTTCATATTTCATCGATTACAGCATTTCCAGAGATACATATATTCAATAATAACACCTTCAATATCTTATATCTCATAGTTTTATAGCAAGTAGAAATCTATACAGTGATTGTAAAATATCGATATTAGTGGTATTAAAAAAGTTATTAACTCTTTAGAGGGGAGGCCAATGGTGCTCAATGTCGGTGCCAACCACTTTTTCCTTTTAACCTCATATTGAGGAGGCTTGGCAAAAAACACCAGGAGAAAGACTGCTGTGTGACTGGACTTCTCTGCTGGGACTAAAGTAGAAGAACTTTTGTACTTGGACCTTTAATTTAGGGTAAAAAAAAAACTAACATACAAAACAAAAAAAAGTGTGTGTTTGGGTTAACTGAACTGAATGGGTATCTGAACAGTTATCTAGGTGTAAATCTCAGGTGATTGAAAGGACTTAACTGCTGTGAGGTTTAAATTACTTGTAGAAAGATCTAGTAAGTGGGGAGTGGCTTAGCTAGAAGGAAGCTACATTTAAAGACTGCCTTAGAAAGATTCTGCTAATAGCTTGGCAGAGACACCAGGAGAAAAGGACTGCTGTGTGACTGGACTTCTCTGCTGGGACTATATTGCCCTCCTTCCCTTCACTCCACCCCCCCACCCAAAGCTAGTTCTATTTTTATAGGCACAGGATTAGACTGACAACAGGAACTTCCTGTTTGGGAGCAGGAAGTGAGTGATCACAGAACCACCAAAGACCCATCATCCTAGAAGGGCAAGAGTAGATCTCTGGCCCCCTCTAGCTGCTGGAGGTCTACATCTGAGCAATAAAGTGGTCTACTGAGAAATATAGGATATTCTTGTCTCAGAACAGGACAATCAGGAGCTTAAAGGGCACACAGGCAGAAAGAAAGGAGAGAGAGAAAAAAACAGAGGAAAGAGTAAGGACTGCAAACAGTTAAGGGGCCAGAAATAAGACATGATTGGAGTGGTGCAGTGCAGTGGCTGTGGAGCAGCAGTCTTCTGGGAGATGTTCTGGAGGATGTGGTGTTGTCCCATCTGCAGGCACCTCTCTGGGCTGAGGGAGGAGGTTGCTCATCTCCAGGCTGAGTTGTCTAGGATTTGTGGGACCTCCTCTTCCATCCCGGGACCACCAGTGCCACTGCCGTTGCCTCAGAGGTTGCCAAGAAAGAGGAGCGGTTGGACCACAGTGGGCTCAGGGAGGGTGAGGGTGGTAGAACAGAGGTGCATCCCTTCAGTTGTACCTCTCCACAATTCCATTCTTGAAAAGTGTGGTTCCTCTATGGAGGCACCTACGGTGGAGACCAAGAAGGATGCTTGGGAACCTCCACAAAGGAGTCCCACAGGAGGGTGGCAGGGGACCCTGCAGGGAAGAAACAACTCCTGGTGGGGACTCCATTGTTAGGAAGGTAGAACTGGGAGGAAGGGAGAGGAGGTCAGGGCCTGCCTGGCACCATGGCTTGAGAGACAGGAGGCGAATCCTCAGGATTGCCAGAGCAGCTGCACAGGAGAAGAGCTGGATGTCATTGTCACACCTAGGGACAAATGACCTGGCTAAGAAAGGGATTAGAGAGTGCAGGAAGAGTTTGTGGAACTGGGGAGGGCCTTAGTCAAGTAGCATGCACAGTAGACCTTCTCGGAGGTGCAGCCCATCTATGGCATGGGAGAGGCTGGTGTTCCACACCATGAGTTCAATCAGTGGTTGAAAAACTGGTGTGGAGCTCAGGGATTTGGCTTCATTGGGGACTGGGGGTCCACCTGGAGTGATACAAGCCTATACTGGCATGATGGGCTGCATCTGTCTGGGAGGGGAGCAATCTTAGACCTCATACTCTCAAATGGGGGCAGTGAGAGGATCTCAGATCTAGAAGTGGGTTGCCATCTGGGAACAAGTGACCATCAAACAGTGTGGTTCACGTTAAACTCAGCTAAGGATTCAAGCCATACAAAAGTGAGGGTACTGGACTTTAGGAGGGCTGACTTTGGCAAGATGGGAGAGTGCCTCAGAAAAGCACTAGCAAACAGGCTAGAAGGAGGTGTGGAGCAACAATGGGGAATCATCAAAACTGCCATCACAGAGGAAACAAACCTTTGTGTGAAGCAAATAAACAAATCAAAATGAAAGAAAAAGCCACTATGGTTCTCAAAAGAGGTGGCTGTGAAAGTCAGGAAGAAAAAGATAGCATTCCAGAAGTATAAGGAAACACAGAAGGAGCAGGACAGAGAGCTGTACCAGTTAAGGCATAAGGAAGCAGGGAGGGAAGTCAGAATAGCAAAGGCCCAAACTGAGGAAAAGATAGCCAACTCAGTTAAGAAGGGGGATAAAACCTTTTATAGGTACATCAGCGAGTGTAGAAAGACAAAGGGAGGGATAGTGAGGCTGAATAGAATGAACGGCGGGTGGGCAGAGGGGACAGTGAAAAAGCAAGGATACTGAATGAATATTTCTGCTCAGTATTCACAAAAGAGGAGGGGAAGTGCCTAATCCAATTAACAGAAGCACTCTTGATAGGGGTTGATCCCAGTCCTTTCACAGAAGAAAGGGTTCTGCAAGAACTCCTAAAATTGAAGGTGGACAAAGCAATGGATCCTGATGGAATTCACCCAGAATTCTAAAGAATTAAGGAGGAACAGTGAAACCACTGGCTACTCTTTTTAATAAATCATGGGAGGATGGTGTGGTACCCAAGGACTGGAGAAAGGCAGATGTGATTCCCCTTCACAAAAGTGGGACCAAGACAGATGCAGGAAACTTCAGACCTGTCAGTCTGACCTCTGTGGTAGGGAAAGTGATGGAGTCACTTCTGAAGGAAAGAATAGTTGAGTACCTAGAGGCCAGTGGAGCACAGGACCCAAGGCAGCATGGGTTCACAGCGGGAAGGTCATGTCAGACGAATCTAATATATTTCTTTGACTGGGTGACCAAAGTAGTAGACCAGGGAGGGGCTGTGGACATGGCCTACCTAGACTTTAGCAAGGCATTTGACACAGTCCCAAACAAAGATTAATAGTCAAATTAACCAGCCTGGGAGTGGGTCCCAGGGTGGTAGCCTAGGTAAAACATTGGCTGCACAACAGGACACAGAAGGTAATTGTAAATGGAGTCCACTCTAGACAGAGAGGGTTACTAGTGGGGTACCGCAGGGTTCAGTATTGGGTCCAGTCCTTTTAATATCTTCATCAGTGACATTGCAGAGGACTGGAAGGAAAAGTATGCCTTTGCAGATGACACAAAGATCTGCAACAGGGTTGATACACAAGGAGGCATGGAAAGGATGAAAATGGACTTGCAAGGTTGGAGGAATGGTCAGAAGTATGGCAGCTAGGATTCAATGCAAAAGAAGTGCAAAATAATGCACCTGTGGGGATAAAGAACTCAGGGAAGAAATACACAATAGGTGGGGAGGTAGTAACAACAAAAAGGAAAGGGACCTGGGGTAATCATATCAGATGACCTTAAGGTTAGCAAGCAATGTGAGAAGGCAGTAGGGAGGGCTGGGGTATACTGGGATGTATAGGGAGAGGCATCAGCAGCGAAAACAGGAAGTTGTTATCCCTCTGTACAGACAGTTGGTGAGACCCCATCTGGGTACTGTGTCCAGTTCTGGAGACCCCATCTCCGACAAGGACATAGACAGGATAGAGGAGTCAGAGGAGGGCAACTAAAATGGTGCAGAGTCTGCAAGAGAATCCTTATGAGGAGAGACTAAAGGAGCTTAATATGTATACCCTTGAGGAAAGAAGGGAGAGGGAGGACATGATAGAAACTTTTAAGTACCTCAGTGGAATCAAAAAAGTCCAAGAGGGTAGCATCTTTCAGAAAAAGAGACGTGCAAGAAGAAGGGGACACAATTTAAAGATAGAAGGAGGGCAGTTCAGGGCAATGTGAGGAAGTATTATTTCACAGAGAGGATAGTGGATGCATGGAACAGCCTTCCTGAGGAGGTTATGGGGTCTAAAACTGTGGGAGAATTCAAGAATGCATGGGACAGACATAAAGCAATTCTTGTGGGGGGTAGGAAGAAACAGGCTGTTGGTTAACTAGGATCTGTGGCCTATCCTGTAGGTAGGGAAATGGGCAGACTAGATGGGTCTAGCAGTCCTTATCTGCCATCAAAGTCTATGTTTCTATGTTTCTATGAGGACAGTGTAATACAACAGTCTTCAAATCATCCTCGAAACCATATAAGCATTTACATTTTGGACTTGAAACCTTCTCCCTTCTTTGATCACATTGAATATAATTTGCAGTGTAAATTTCTAACCAAAACCTTGTTATAATTCTTCTCTCTTCTGGATTGGATAGAATAGTTAGATACAGTTCTAGATTGTGTTTTGTTTTAATAATTGTATACCATCTGTAATGACTGTTTATTTTTTCCTGCTCTTCAGAAATTGCTATAGCTCTTACCCTCCTTTTCACTTGCATAACTATTTCCTTAAAGGGTGAAGCATAGATTTAGTTCAAAAGGTTTCCCAACCCACAGGGAAAATATTCTCCGTAATTAATCTAATAGTACTCGAGGTAAAGCTCCTTTGATGTCATTGAATGTGTTCCTTGAGGCACATTCTGGGGTATCTAGTGCCTTGGAGGAGAAAAAGATGTAACATGAAAATAATCCTTCTCTCTAATTCCGATGTTGTTAAAGAAAATTGGTCCAATTCTTTCCTTAACCATTGCTGTGCCACAGACTGATGTATCAGTCCAGAATTCCTTTACATTCTAATTCTGTTGGCAGCCTAAGGGTTAATATTTCTGCAGGCACAGATTGTTGCACTTTTAATATATAATGATGTTTTTTGTTAATCTCTATTTCTAATGATTTTATATTAGCTGGAGTACATATTTCCACCCCATAAAGTACACTCAACTTTATTTTAGTATTTATTACATTTAACAATCCTTTAATCAATGATTATCCCATTTTCAGATTAAACCTTTTAAAGCCGTTAAGTGCAGTTTTAAATTTTTGAGTCATTGTTTTCATATGTAGTGTCCATAAAGTATTATTTGAAAATCTAAGCCCTAGATAATTATAATGGCAAGTGGTTTCAATCTTCTTTTGTTCTATATAAAGGGACTTCTTTATTTTACTACTAAATATGACTAGATTTGTTTTCTTCCAGTTTATCACCAATTTATATTTTTTACAGAGTTCCCAAAATATGTAAATTTCCTTTGGAGGCCAGTAAAGGAAGTGGAAATCAAAACTATGTCATCCATATAAGACAGACAAGAAACTTTGTGTGTTAGAATATTTGGAGAATGGAAATCTGGATTATTTAACTCTGTTAAGATTGTATTTGTGTACAAATTGAATAATAACAGGGCTAACAAACAGCCTTGATGGACTCCTAAATTGATTTTATTATTTGATGTTAAATGTACTTGTTAATCATATTTAATTTTGAGCCATGTATCGCTATGTAATTTTATCAGTATGTCTAGGATATCTGGTTCCATGTTATAGTTTTCAAGTTTTTCCCAAATAATTTTCCTATTAATTTTCGGATCTGCACAACAGCAATAAAGTTTGGTTTTTTAATAGTTATGTATTTCCAAATAAGATCTTGTAACACAAAACAATGCTGAATGGTGATTGGTCCAAAACCCATTTTGACATTCCACTAATATATTATTCTGTTCGACCCAAAGTTGTAGCTGGTTTAAAACTATTCTACAGAAGATTTTTTGTGATGTGTCTAGTAAACGAATCCATCAGTATATGGTAGGATCTTTTGTAAATCCTTTTTTAAAGATAAGATAGACCAAACTTCCCTTCCAAGACTCAAGGAACTTTCCCCTCTGTATGCAGAAATTAAACAACTTATATAGAATTGGT
Organism: Neoceratodus forsteri; assembly: GCA_016271365.2. Lineage (NCBI taxonomy): Eukaryota > Metazoa > Chordata > Ceratodontiformes > Ceratodontidae > Neoceratodus > Neoceratodus forsteri. The sequence continues at coordinate 566,783,630 of CM057458.1, forward strand.
ATCCACCAATCCTTGAATGATTTAAAGATATCTGCTAGTATAGCATCTGGTCCTGGAGCTTTGTTTGATGATATCCTATCTAATGCTGCATTAATTTCTAGTTGTGTAATATATAATGCTTTGGGAAATAACACATTCTCAATATATTCAACATGACTTTGCCGATCATCTTCCATTTGTGAGAAATATACATTTTTAAAGTTTTGTTCTAATATAAATGTGGTGATAGCTGCTTTGATAGCATTAGAATACTTATCATACCCTTTATTCACCAATGTCCAGAACTGTTTAATGTCCTTCTTTATTATTGATTTTCTTAAATTGTCCTACATTCCCTGCTAGAAATGTAATCTTTGTTTTTCCAGTATTTTCTTACATACTATCCTTGTTTCATTTAAAGTGTCATTGGTTATCTTTATACAGTTGTTCTTATGCAGTCTGACCAGACTGTTCAGCTCTTGTCTGTCATTTCTACACTTAGAATTATACCATGTTTGAATACTCCATTTTGTTTAGTGAGGTTTGGAAAAAGAATGGTTTAATGTTGAAGCAGATGTTCTCCCAATCTATGATAGGTCAACATCCACGTCTACATTCAATATTACTCTTTCTCAGACCATGCATGTACCCTGAATTTAGTATTTCTGTAAACTTAGATAAGGTTGAATTTTGCCATCTTATTCATTTTGAATTTGTGATTTCTATTTTTTGTTGATGAGAACCTTCCCTTACTGCCAGATTTAAATTATCAAAGCACCATCTAGTACAGACAGGCAGATGACAGGACTCTGACCTTAAGATCACCTCAAGATCTTGAACCTTATTAAGGGCCTCCAAGTTCCCCTAGACTAAATCAATTACTGATGACCCAAGGGGACCCAAATAAGTAAAGTTCCCATTCGGATCACTTCAAGTATGACCATTAAAAAAACAGAAATCTAAATTTATCATTATTTCCATTAATTTTTTCCCCATTTGTGTTGTTAACTTTGTTCTTTGAATTACACTTAGAACATAGACTCCCATTAATTATATTAATTCCGCTAACTACTCCTTCATCCATGGAATATTTGTCCATAATTCTAATGTTAAAGTCCCCTAGGAATATTATTTGTAATGATTCATTTTCTTCTAATAAGTTTCCTAATGTTATCTGAAACTGTTTCCAAACTTCTTCTTTAGACTTATTGTTACTTGGGGCTATGTAAGTATTAACTAATGTTATTTATGTATTTTGTTTAACCAACCTCAGAGCTTGACAATTATGTAAATCCATTTTGATTGGTGTAACTTTTAGTATTAACAATGTTTTCACAAATACTGCCAAACCAGCCTTTGCCCTGCCACCTTTCTGCTGCTTTATGGCTAGAAACATGTAACACAAAAAATAGGAAATAATGGAGGGCTCTTAACATGCACTTAGAATACAACAATATCTGGCCAGAGCCAATAGGGCTGCAGCTGAGGAATCTGGAGTAAAAATATTGAAAATTACCAAAGTTACAAGCCTGCATTCATGCAATGTAATGTAGGCTCATAAATGTGTTTTTTTTAAATATTTTTACACCACATTTTCAACATAGCCTTGTTATGACTCTGCCACATGAAGAAGAGCAGAGGAAATTTTAATCTCCTGGCCTAAAGGTGATTTCATGCAGGGACTGTGAAATCAACTTTGGAACACAAAAACACATTTTTGGCAGCGGTCATATTCATGAAGTGTGGTAAAGAAATTGCTACTTTGAAAATTTGGGGTAAAAATATTGAATATTACCAAACTTATGAGCCTGCATTTGTAAAATTCAACATAGATGCATAACTTTGTTTTTTTAAATATTACACCAAAATGGTTTGAAAAATGACAGCTGTCACATTTATGAGGTGCTGTAAAGATATGGCTATGTTGTAAATTCTGAAAAAAGATAATACAATGTGGTGTTTTTTTTTTCTTTCAACAGTATATAGGATTTTATAACTGGCCAGTCAACTGTCATCATTAAAATGGCAGTTGTGTGTTTCTCACCACCCCATGATGTGTGCCAGCCTACAGTTGACCTTAGCTGAGACTGTACATTCTGGGTGAATGCACCACCCCTTTCAGAGAGAGCAGGCTCCCAAGCCCAACATAAGGGGTCAATGTGTCTACAGGCACCTGCCATCACCAACCCCAGGCCGGCTTGTACTCTTGTGTTCAGTACTTCCCTCTTCCCAGCCCTGGTCACACTGATTCTGGCTTCACTAGTCTATTCCTGAATCTGGGTCACTGGTACAAAAGTGTGTTGCTACAGCTGGACCATTGGGTGGCCTCTATAGATTGGGTTCTTGAGCAATGCACACTAAAACAAAAACAGATGATGCGCCCTATGGATGAATGTGCCATGGGGCATGCAGATGCACATAGAGTGCACATGTAGGGAGATACATTGACCTGACATGCACACCCCCAGTCAGGGACTTGCATGACATGTGCATAGCACCCTGCATAGTGCACATGTGCAGAGGTCTGCCAATGCTACATGCCACATGCCTACAGGGGCATGGCCACAGAGCAAGGTGTACAGAGGGCATCTGCATGCATGCATGAACCAATGTGTGACTGTAAGGTGTGTGGGTGCCCATGCATAAACGTACACCAAGGGCTGCTGTGAATGAACCTGCAGCAGTGTTGGCAGCCTGGAAGAGATGGGTGAATGTCACAGACAAGATGGCCAGTAGTAGCAACACCACGGCCATCCTGCCCACACACTCGGAAGGACTGCACACCACAGGCATGGAGCATACGTGAGGGCCAACATGTGATGGGAAGTGGATGTGGTGGGTGGCAGGGGGCAGAGCCTGAGTGGAAGGCATGTACCCAGCACCACCAACAGCATGCCTGGGTGACACATGGAGCAGACAGGTGACACATGCCTGGCAGTGTGGTTGACAAGGATGTGCCAGTGGCAGTGGGTCATGCATGTAAGCACATGCCCACCAGCAGACATGCCACACCAGCATAGCACAGGCAGCAATGCACAGGCCTGGCCAACCACTGGTGCATGAGAGCAGGCTGCCACCACATGACATACAAAGCCCACTCCCCGGCCCTCTTCCACCCACAGCCCAGAGACAGTAGTGACAGAGCATCAGTATAAAATTAAACAATAAGCCATGACAGGGTGTGTGTTAATGTATAATAATGTCACTCCTGGGGTGGGTTGAAGCACAAGGTGAAGCTGACTGCTTCCACCACCCCAGGAGTGATTTTACTACAAAATAACACACTCCCTGGAGTGCCTTATTACTATTATACAATGGCTCACTTTAAAATAATAAAATGTTCTGACAAATTTATTTTTTAAAAGAGATTTTTATTGTTATTTTGTGTGAGAGGCATATAATGCAAGTATAGAAAAAAGTAAACCAGAAGGTGGTGCTGCTGCTTCATGCTTCCCTCCTCTCCACAGTCTTTTTGTGTAAGCTTGTGTCCCCCCAACCCCATCTCACAGACATGCAGACATACTGTATAGGATTTTTCGTGACCATGTGCTTTACTTCAGACATTTTTTAATTTTAGTCAGTTTTGCTGTATGCTTTTAGCTGAATTAAAAGAATGAATTAGCTAGAGGTGAGGACCGAGGAACAAGCTCCCACTTCGTCAGGCATGAGTCTATACACCACGAAAGAATATGAAGGCTATGTCAGCAAGTGTCCATTTCTCTGTGTAGGACACAATGTGTAGTGTTTTTATCACTACCTTCTGTTGTTACGGCACTTATTTTTAATTATGGGACAAGGTGAGGGCATTTGAAGGGAGCAGCTTCAGTGAAGCATGTGTCTGGCAGTTATGGTCTGCACTGTTCAGTGAAGCTGGTCATTTAGGGGGGAAAAAGAAGCAGCCATGGAAATTCGATTACTTTTGTATGCTCGACTCTTGTGTTAGCTGTGAACATCTCTGTTGTCCGATGAATTTGAGTGTTGGGGTGGTGAGATCCTCGGGGGATGGGGTGAAGCCATGGGGGGGTGGGGGTGAAGCCAGGAGGGTTAGGACAGTATTACATTTGTGCATGTGGCATGATGTGAGCAATGATTTTTCTCCTTGTGCAGTCATTTTGCTGCCTGCCCTAGATGCACTGATGTTATCATGAAATAACATCACTGTCTATGAGGCTCATTAGCCAATCAGGTTTCTTAATTATTTTTTGCCATTGTATAATATGCTTTATTACACCCACAAGCGCAACTTCACCGACTGAAGACACAGGCACGCACTCCCCTCAGAAAAGTGCAGCAGTGCATGTGAAACAGCAGGAACAGCAGTGGTGAAACATGCCACACCACACAAACATTATGCAAAACCCCACCCCCAAATGTCCATTCAGCGCTGTGACATCATGGTCCCAGATGCCCCTGTCACGGCCACTTGCTGGAACTGCTCAAAGCATCCCTATCCTCGTCCTCCATCTTCTGCCTCTGTACAACAATGTATTGGAGCATCATGTACCTCACTGTCTCTTTGTAGCACTGAAAGGAAAGGGGAATCAAAATGAGTACATGTCCTCTACCACCCCACCCCCACCCAGCGCATGGGGCCCCAGGCCTGTCCCGGTGCTCCTACGAGTGATGGCTTGTACACCTCCTACATGCCATCCTTGGTATCCTCATAGTACAGCTGTAGCCCAGCACCCTTAAGTATCATGTAGGAGGGGTAGGGGGGCATGTACCATCACCTGCATCAGGGTGGTGTTCACACATAGCAGCAGGCCCCACCCAGCTTCTCCAGTAGTGTGAGATCCAGTCTGGTTGGCTTCCCTTGTCAATCCTGAGGGGAACAATGGAGAAACAACATCATTCACACTGTTGGTGTACCCACCCATCACCACATGGTACACCTGTGGATTAAGAGCAACCTATGTCCTGGAAACCCCTGAATCTCCACAGGTCACCTGCACCCTAGTTGTCTGTGAGGTTATCCTCAGAAACACATCACAGATGCTGAGGGAACTACTGCTTCTGGTCCATGCTGAGCATCACCATCACTGGACACAACACTGAGCACCACATGCAAGGCCTGCAATTTCACCACACATCACACATGTCACCAGTACATGCAAGGGTGTGGTGCACCCAGCCACTCACACGCCCCTTTAAAGGTGTACACGGTGTACTGTGCCTGTATAAAGGGGGTTGCATTGAATGGTGCTACAGGAAGCTGATATCGATGTGGACGATGTGTCCTGAAGTGCTCATGCACCCACACCTGATTGTAGACCAGGTGGACAGGTGGTGGCAGTTGGGCCCCACACCCACGTGTGTTCTGTCCATGTATCAACATGGCCACATGGTGTTACATGTGCTGCATAGAGAGGTTCCACTTCCCTTGGGCCACCATGACATAACTGTGTGACATCATCAATGATGCCATCGCCCCAAGGACATGATGGTCAAGGGCAATGTCAGTGGAGATGAAGGTCACTGTGCAAGTGACTCCACTTCATTCCAGTGAGTGACCAGTGACACAATGGGCATGTGCCAGTTGTCTGTGTCCCGGGCCATGGAACAGGTGATGGATGCCCTGCTCGACCCCATGGTGGAGCACATCCAATTCCCCACAGCAAAGGACGATGTCTGTGCAGTGAAGCAAGCGTTCTATGTCATGAACAGCATGCCCAATTTGTACAGGGCAATAGATGGCATGCACACTGCCATAATAACACCCTCAGTAAATGAGGAGGCATACCCCAACTGCAGGGGCTTCCACAGCATAGATTGCCAGATAGTGTGTGACATGAAGGGTATCACCAACATCTGCACCATGTTCCCAGGGTTCACCCATGACTCCTACGTACAGGATGCCTGTGGACTCAAAGCGTGCATGCCAGCTGGATGAATGGCTGCTTGGTGAGTATGCCAACACTGCATACATTGCACAAATGTATGCCTGTTGATACACAAGCCATAGGGTACAATGGTGTGTGTCTGTACTGCCTTCCCCTTCCCTTCCTGCACCTAGTGTGAATACATACTGGAGGGCTCCTGTTGTTGGCTACTGGTCCCCTGTTCTGCTGTGTACCTGAGATGTGTGGTGTCCCCTGCACCCCTCTGTGTTGTGGTGGCTATGACTGTGGGTGCAAGGAGACAGTGTTAATACCACTATAGGGTGCCCCCATGCCCATGGTGTCTCCTAGCTGGCATGGTGTCCACACCATCCACCTCACCATGGACCACAATGGCTGTTAGTGTCTCAGCAACCATTTGCTCAAGGAGCATCAGCTGTGTGTTGCTGCATGGTGGCCCACCTCCTTTTCATCAGTGTGCCTGCATGCCTGCAGCCACCTTTTTCCTGACGGCAGCACACAGGTCATGACACTTTTGCTTTATGACAGTGAGGGTACAGGCTTCTGGGCTGGGGGCATTCATGCTGGCCTGGATCTTCAGTCACAGCTTGGCATTTACTTCAGGGGTAGTGGTTAGTGCCTGTACCCCATACAACTGGCTGTAGTTCTGCCAGATGTCACTGACCATTGCCATCACCTGGCTGCTAGTGAAGTTGGGGGCTCTTGGATGGGTACCACCTTGTGTGCAGCCATGTCTCTGGCACCATTCACCATGCATGGCTGACCATCTATCCCAGTCTGGTTGCAGAGGGCTGCCCTCTGCACCACCTTCTTCAACTGCCATTCTGTGGGTTGCACTGTGTTGCATGGCATTAACTTCCATGCCACTGTGCAGGGCGTGTTGCTTGCCCATATATGGTGGGATCAATGGGCTTTCCCATGTATCCAGGCCAATCCCCTGTAGGGTGTGCACAGCACTATGCGGTGCATCCAGCCATGCCCCCAGTGTGCGCATGGCATGCAGTCTCCTTGATGCATGCCACATGTTGTGGGTGTCCTGCAAGCCTCGTAGCTGTGTGCCACAGATACTTCCGGTATCAGCTTAGTTTCCACATCTTCATGCATAGCGGCCAATATGCATTATGTAGCTAGATTGTTATATACAAAACATTGTAAACAAAATTACATTTACTGCTTATAGGCCCACCCTTCTTGCTGCACACCCTCCCTGAAAAAGTGGTGACAGAGGAAACAAACCACTGTACAAATGCTACTATATGTGTATGTGGAGGGCTGCTCCAGAAGTGCAGTGGCCCGTCATGGATCATCAGTCTATGAGTCATGAGTATGCCAGCCTGTCTATAGACTGGGCATTTAGGCATGAAATTTTAGAGTATGAATGGAAACTTCCAGTACTTGAACTTCTGTGTGAAGACTATGAATCAGTTCAGGGAGAAACCAATTTTCTTTTGTTTGATTATTGTGAGTATTTCAACATCTACTTAAATACACACATCAAAGTGCTAAAAACATGAAAATGTTTATGAATTAAATGCATAATAAATATTTAATTGGATCTGCTTATTGTTGTTATTAGTAGTTGGTGCCAGATTTCAGTGCCTATTGGTGGAATAGTGTTTTAAATTAAATCATACACATTTCATGTTTTTAGCACTTTGATATGTATATATAAGGATGCACAGAAAGGGGAGCTATTCACCTAGACAAAGCACCTGGGAAGTAGATATGTAATGTTGGGCTTTGTGGGACCCCTCCTTGGGCTACACCAGCTAAGCTGCACTGTTACCATTTTCTAAGACTGTTAATAAATGGATACCATGGGCACTAAGAAGCAATGTCATGAGTTGCTTTGTGTATGCTGAGTGCAGAATAATTTCCAGGAGTTTCAGATTCTATGGACATGTGAACACCAACACCATGGCTAGCGACCCTCTAGCTTTCCTGAGCATTTCATCTGTGCTGCAATGGAGCTTGACTACAACACTCCCCATGCTGTTGCACACATTTGCTGGCACCAGCATAACACAACTGCTACACTCACAATGGTGTACATAAGGTAGTGTAAACACACCTTACGTTTAGTGAGCAGCAATCAGAGACTGATGATTTTCAGCCAGTATGGTCTTGGCTGCAGGGAAACCAAAGATCTTGACATGAAACATGGAAGTAAAAGATCCCATAGAACTTAATGAAGAAGATCAGGGAAGTTTCCCCTAGTGCCATGGCAAACATTCCCCCTGTCAATAACATAGGGCCAGGTAATCCCCATCAGTAAAAGAGACCATGTAATTTCCCCGGTGCACCTGGAAACAAACTGTCATAGCTCTGTGTGCCTTTCCTGGTCCAAAACTACAAACAAACAGATAAATAAATACAAGTCTCCTTAACCCACTACCAATTGAATGAACGATCCATCAAACCTTAGTTTATCAACAACCCCAACACAGTTTTCAGTTGTGTCCAGATTCTATATACATTAGACATGGTTTATCTAGGGGGTCAAATGAACATGACTTCCAGATCAGATTCCTGCTGAATGTACGTGTAGTACTTAATCTTCTCACACTGGGAGAAGTAATATTAGGTGGTGATTTAAAGTCACCCAAATAAACAGAGTTGTAGCAGCAATCCCTTTTTGGGCACAGACCTGCTCTTGTTCGTTTTCCCTGAAGGAGATAACACCCACTGACACAATGCCAGTTATTCATGTTCAGTGTTTCAGAGGCTGACCATTTAAAGGTACATTTGCACTCCATTTATTTTTGTTATCAGTCCTTTTGATTTGCTGTTGTATTTCAACTATAGTCTTTAACAGACAATTTTCATGTAGTCTTCCTGAAAACAAAGCCTTGTAAAATTCTATTTATCTTGACCACCCTGAGAGATGATGATGAAAGCAATGACAAGCTTGAATAGAAGTATTTTTTGATGTAAACTGTTGCTTGCATTAAACATTTTAACTGGTTTCAGAACTTCACTGACATTTTTAAAAAGGTATGGAAAAGGCCTCAGGTTAATTTCAGTCATTACCAAGTACTTTACGCCAGCAGAAGCATTCCAGGAATATAATGGGATGTCAGTCTTGTTCTCAGGTCTAACAAAATATAAAAAACTTCAAACGCCTGTCAGTCAATTGCAGAGCTCATTCAATTCTTAACCCCTTGAGGTATATACCAGCTTTTTTCTTCAGTGATGTTCATTTTCGAGTATTTACTAGATAAAACAACTGCATTCTGCTGAAGGATTACATGGCTGTGTCTCTGCAAGTCTGTATATTTTTCTAACTATAAATCAGAGGGAGGGCAGTTTGTTTCTGAGGTTAGAACGCTAAGCTATGAACCTGTAGACCCAGCAGACCAGACTAGGGTTTGAAACCCACAGTTGCCACTTGCATACTATGTGATCCTAAGCAAAACATTTTGCCTCACTCTACTCCTGGGGTGCACCTTCAATGAGCTGCAGCTCAATGTGTCTTTGCTAGCCAGTAATTCTAAACTAAAAAATATGAATCTGAAGTACCAGAGTGGTTTTTAGTAAGAAAGCTCCCAACAAAACTCCACAAGCATTTATTTAGACTCATTAATAATCCATTATACTGTTTAACTTAGGACGAGGAACCAATTTTCTCCTTTTATTTATTTTACCTATTTTTACTGGACTCTATAGATGTTAATAATATGTGGAGAGCAAGAAACAAGAGAAGCAAGTTAAACACACATCAATGTTTATTATACTTAGTGGATATGGTTACAATGCATATTAAAAGTGACTAAAATGTAATATGTCTCACAACGTTGTTATAATGACTTACAGGTGATGATTTTACACTAATAATTTTGCAAGCCTCCAAAAGCTGAGGGAAGTATTTCCTAAACAAAACTGTCCTTATCATGGTATTGCAGTATTATTCTATGGACATTGTTTGCAGTAATAACTGCTCTTACTAACAACCAGACAGAAGATTGATTATTTCTAAGTTTATAAATCGGTTATTTTCCACTTGGTACTGTATATAAAACTTGATAAATATCTATTGGCACACACAAAGTCCATTACATTTCAACAATATAAAACTTATTTGCCTACTAAATTCTTTATGGACTTCACTGTACAGCTAAAGTGCACAGAACAATGCTGACTGAACAGTAGAAATAAACTGAAAGCAGTTCTTGAAGTGGAGACCCTGTAGAGTTAGATTGTGTTAACCTTTTTACGTATCTCCTGCATTTTGGAATGCTAGTAGGTTAAGATTATCTGATCTGAGAATGTAGTTGAAAATTAGTATAATCAATGCATTCAGTGTTAGCACTGGCACAAAGCAAACATTAAGATACTGTAGATCATGCAACAGGATATTTTTTAAGTAGTAATTACACAGTTTGTGCTAGTTTAGCATAACTGTCAAAGTGTTTTTTTTTTGTGTTTCTTTTTTTTTTCTTTTTTAAAGTGGTGGCACAATGCATAAGATAAGCATGCAAACAGCTTGGCACATATTAAATTTATGGCATGATTTAAGAAAGAAGCAGCACATTGTACCATCAAGTAATCATTTTCTTGTAACCCTGGTTAAGCAAAGTTTAATTTTGTTAAGGTGTTATACTGAGATAATAGGGGAATTGAGAGTTGTAGAATAAAAGAATATACTGTACCTGTGTTCATCATTTAAGCACTGAGGTCATTAACTTTCAGTAAACTTGTCTCACCAATATTTGAAATTGTTTGACACATCCATGACACAAACTAAATACCTGGCTTCATAGGAAATATGACAAACTTCGTATGCTGAAAAATCTGTATTACTCAGTAAGTGGATATTGTAAATATCTTGAACCCTCATGAAGATGTTCTATTTGACAGTGAAAATCACTTACTAGGCCATATCAATTTAAATTGCAATCTTTCTATTTTAAACTTTAATGAATGCATTGAGAATAATGGCTATGCAACTGTGTGTTATGGATTTGTTTTAGACACCCGAGGTGTGTGATGACTCATAAACCTCAAGAGTGAAGCTTGAGAGGTTTATAAGATCATCACACACTGAGGATGTGTAAAAAAATCCGTAAGAACACAGTTGCATAGTCATTATTTTTTATAATTTTTGGTGCAGGGAGTTTTTTACTTTCCTCCAGGCACACACACACACACACACACACACACACACACACACACACAGTCTGTCCCTTACCAGTACAGACATTCTTTTAATTTTCCTTTCTTTTTTTTCATTTCTTTACATTATAGTGTGAACTACCACAGAAGTGTGTCACAGTCAGTTCTGGATGCAACAATCATCTGTCTGCTGCAGCCCCACTCAAAGGGTAAAAATGGCAGGATCAACCACATAGATTTTAAAATGTATAAATGCAGGATCAGCCAGATTATTATTAAAAACTGTAAAAAGTGGGTGTCATGGAGTGCATCTAAAATGGTAGCAAGCTTATTTATATGGAGCAGACCCAAGAAATCCCTCTTTCTGACCATCCGGCAATTCCAAAAACTGACAGAAAGAAAGAACAACAATTAATTGAAGCCACAATTCTATCACTCTTAACTAAGCCTTTCCATCCCCAGATCAGTTGGGGCATCCTGGAGAAACACTGAGACAAGCACAGCTGGGCACGGCCATGTGGCATCTGTAAAGAAGGTTGGTAAAACAGTGCCACTCTGGCAAAAGGGAGCCCAACCAAGCACTGTTATGATGGGCACCAGAAATAACAAAATCAAGGTGCACCATAGGCCAGGGGAGCAGCCAGAAATTTTCATTTTGTACACAGTCTCTAACAGTTACAACCCCCCCATTAAAATATGTACACATCCTCTCCAAATGGCACCCCCTTCCAAACAAGTCAGATTGTTATCAGATGATTTCTGTAATATCTAAAGAGGTTATACATGTATCTGTCTTCTAAACAATAGAAGTTTAAGCAGAGACACTCCTCAGTTGCTTACAATAACCCAAATAATATAGAGTAAAATGAAAATGTTAACAGAAAAAGGATATGGTTTGTGACAGGCACTCAACAAAACTGTACTCAAAATGTGTACAGGGAGTATGCCTGTCTATACCCTTGCATGGGTGAATGTGGTTCACCATCCCGCATGGCACAGAACATTGAGTGGCTAGTGCTCATGCTCGACAAAGTTCTGCATGTCATGGCAGAACTGAAAATTACCACAACAAGAAGAAATGAGGATTTAAAAGGACTAGAAGTAGGGTGAAATGAACAGAAAATATAACAAAACAGCACACAGACCAGCTAAGCCAACATGAGTGGCACCCAAGAGAGAGAATCATGACCAAATCCATTATCTGCTTACAAAAGCACCCTTAAGTGTGATGTAGGAGGAGTAGGAGGCCATGTACCATCATTTACATCAGGGCGGTGTCCACACATACTGTAGCAGCAGGCCCCCAACCAGCTGTTCCAGTAGCGTAAGCTCCAGTCTTGTTGGCATGGCAAACATTCCCCCTTTCAGTAAAATAGGACCAGGTAATCCACCCGTTAGTAAAACAAGATCAGGTAATCCCCCCCACCCCCCAAGTGCACCTGGAAACAAGCTGTCATAACCCTGTGTGCCTTTCCTGGTCTAAAACTAAAAACAAACTAATAAATAAATTGAAGTCTCCTTAACCCACTACCAATTGACTGAGTGATCTATCCCACCTTTTTTATCAACAACCCCAGTACAGTTTTCAGTTGTGTCCAGATTCTAAATACATTAGATAGTATCTTGACCACCCTGAGAGATGATGATAAAAGCAATGACAAGCTTGAAAATAAGTAATTTTTGATGTAAACTCTTGTTTTCATTAACAATTTTAACTGGTTTCAGAACTTCAATGAAATGTTTAAAATGCTATGGAAAAGGCCTCAGGTTAATTTTAGTCATTACAAGTACTTTACACCAGCTGAAGCATTCCAAGAATATAAAGGAAAGTCAGTCTTGTTCTTAGGTCTAACAAAATATAGAAAACTTCAAAAGACTGTCAGTCAGTTGCAGTGCTAATTCAGTTCTTAACCCCTTGAGGTGTATACCAGCTTTTATCTTCAATAATGTTCATTTGCTAGTATTAACTAGATAAAACAACTGCATTTTGCTAAAGGATTACATGGCTGTGTCTCTGCAAGTCTGTATATTTTTCTAACTATAAATCGGGGAGTTTGGTTCTGAGGTTAGAACACTAAGCTATGAACCTGTAGACCCAGCAGACCAAACTAGGGTTTGTTGCCACTTGCATACTATGTGATCCTACGCAAAACATCTAGCCTCACTCTACTCCTGGGGTGTACCTTCAATGAGCAACAGCTCAGTGTGTCTTTCCTAGCCAGTAATTCTAAACTACAAAATATGAATCTGAAGTACTAGAGTGGTTTTTGAGTAAGAAAACTCCCAACAAAACTCTGCATGCATTTATTTAGACTCATTAATAATCCACTATACTGTTTAACTTAAGACGAGGAACCAATTTTCTCCTCTTGTTTATTTCACCTATTTTTACTGGACTCTATGGATGTTAATAACATGTGGAGAGCAAGAAACAAGAGAAGCAAGTTTTACACACATCAATGTTATTTATACTTAGTGGATACGGTTACAAGGCATATTAAAAGTGTGTAAAATGTAATATGTCTCACAGCATTGTTATAGTGAGTTACAGGTGATGATTTTACACTAATAATATTGCAAGCCTCCGAAAGCTGAGGGAAGAATTTCCTAAACAAAACTGTACTTATCATGATGGCGCAGTATTGCTCTAGGGACATTTTTTGCAGTAATAACTGCTCTTACTAATAACCAGACAGAAGATCGATTATTTCTAAGTTTATAAATCTACTGTTTTCCACTTGGTACTGTATATAAAACATGATAAATATCTATTGGCAAACACCAAGTCCATTACATTTCAACAGTGTAAAACTTATGGACTTCAATCTACAGCTAAAGGCACAGACAAATGCTGACTGAACAGCAGAAATACACTGAAAGCAGTTCTTGAAGCCCCCCTCAAAGGGTACGGATGGCAGGATCAACCAGATAGATTTTAAAATGTATAAATGTGGGATCAACCAGATTATTATTAAAAAACTGTAAAACATGGGTACTATTGGGTGCATCTAAAATAGCAGCAAGCTAATTCATATGGAGCAGACCCAAGAAATCCCTCTTTCTGACCACTTGGCAATTCCAAAACTTACAGAAAGAAAGAACAACAATTAATTGAAACCAGAATTCTATCACTCTTAATTAAGCATTTCCATCCCCAGATTGGTTGGGGCATCCTGGAGAAACACCAAGCCAAGATCAGCTGGGCATGATTGTGTGGCATCTGTAAAGAAATCTGGCAAAACAGTGCCACTCCAACAAAAGGGAGCCCAACCAAGAATTGCTATGATAGGCACCAGAAATAACAAAATCAAGGTGCACTGTGGCTGAATGTGGTTCCCCATCCTGCATGGCACATGACATTGAGTGGCTGGAGCTCATGCTTGACAAAGTTCTGCAGGACATGGCAGAACTGAAAGTTACCACAACCAGATCAAATGAGGATTTAAGAGGACTAGAAAGTAGGGTGAAATGAACAGAAAATATAACAAAGCAGCACACAGCCCAGCTAAGCCTGCATGAGGGGCACCTAAGAGAGAGAATCATGACCAAATCCATTACCTCCTTACAGAAGTGGATGACATGGAGAATAGAGCCACCAGGAAAAACATTTGGATTATTGGAATTCCTGAAGGTATGGAAGGGAGAGACATGATTTCATTTTTAGAGAATGCATTCCTTAGGATGCTGTGGCTTCACAATGAACCTCCCCTAGCTTTAAAGATCACATAGCACCCTACCCCCCCAAGCCTAAGGTGGGACATCGCCCTTGTCCAATTCTCTGTAAATTCTTAAAATGTCCAGTCAAAGAATGGTATCTGAGGAAGGCAAGGAAACTGAGACAGGTGGAGTGGCAGGGCTGCTCCGTTAAGTTGTTTCAAGATTATGCCCCTGAGCTGACAAGGAAAAGGCGGGCATGGGGGGGTAAAACAGCAACTGTACAAACGTAACATTTTGGCATCTCTCAGATACCCCACAGTTCTGCATGTGCAATTCAGAGGGGAATATCTGATGTTTAATGACCCGAACAAAGTGGAACAATTTCTGCAGAAAACCCTAGGGGAGCAGCGGGTGTCATGGCAGCCCCCATGGTCTAGTACAAGTCACTGCATGGTAGCATATGAAGGTTGTGGCAGATGAAACTACTCTCTGACATCATCTCCCAGAGCAGCAGACTGAGCAGGATGCAGAATGGCAAAAAGTGCAAAGAGGGCGATCTAAAAAATCTAACAGGAACAACATCAACAAGAAGCCTCTAACCAGAAGGAATAGATTGAGACGCCATCAGCATATGCAAATACTTTCAGATGACAGCACCAACTCTCCAGCAGTCACACCAGTGAAACTTACAAACTGATATGAACTAGTGGGTGAGCTTGTGCCAACAACAATTGACTTAACCAGGGGAAAAGAACATCAGTCGAGAGAAACTCCGACAGGGCAGACTGTGTGGGGGAAGCTCCAAAGACAGTCACCATGGCAGAACAGGTACTGGGTGCATCTGTCAATGATCAAGCATGAGAATAACTGGAATGCCCCACAAACAACTAGCTGCTACATAGGAATGTAGTCACTTGGCAGGGAGAGGCATGAGCAGCAACTGGTTCAAATATGGGGTGATTTACCAGCTAACACCAGCCTGTACAGTAGGATAATAACGCCACACTTTTAGCTGTCCCAGGTTATGAGGATACTGCACAGACAGCCACAGGAGAAAAGGTGCAAAAACAGCAGGCCTTTTACCCCTCATGGGTCAATACTTACAAGGTGCAACTGTACAGTGTCTGAAAAGCATAATAGTGTGTTTTGCCAGTACTGCCCATTCTGAATTGAAACTGGTTGCAACCCTGCACAGACATGTGGGTGCAAAAACATGGATATTGGTGCAGTTGCAGTGATATCACTAATCTAAAAGGTAAAAGTTATTTAGATGGTTAAAGGTCCTACTCAAATATAGGATGGAGAAATGTTTAAGAAGGGCCGTCTCCCATGTACCCAGAGTTAACATGGGTCCCTAATCAAAAGACCAATAAGAATAACTTATTGTGCTCAATTCTTACTGTGCTGGTTGGGGAGGAGGAAGACAAAATGCACTGCAGTAAATTGCAGACTGAAGCTTTCCAGTAGGCAATCCTGTAGGGCAGCATAAGGTGGCAGAACCAATCTGCTACTCAACATACATTTACGGGAATGCCTCAGGATACAGGTGATTGGTAACAGGAGTGGAAAAGCTAGATTACTGCGACAACCTAGGTGGTTCAGTTAAGGGATGCTAGCTCAAAGCTCCTCAGGTTGGGTTCAATGTTTGGAAAACTGGGGGGGGCACAGGCAATGCATGCAATGCCCCCCTACTTTGCAAGAAACAGAATGAGCTGGAGGTGGCTAGAACCCATTTCCCAGAAAGGCCCCAATGCTGAGCCATGTACCAAACAGAGGGTGGAGGGCAGTCAATTCAGAACACTGTGATTGGCTGTGTCTTAAAGGAGCCATGGAATAAATCCGTGAACATGGGCTAAATGCAATACAAGAGTGTGGGGTAGAGGAGGAGGGATGAAAGTGTCACAAACAAACAAGAATGGTCACACTCCTACCAGCAAACACCACCTCACTAAACTTTAAACTGAAGTGTGCCCAACTCACCCCCCTCAACCACCCTATAAATGTGGGATGCTGCACACCCAGCCTTCTCTACACATCAAGGAAGGGAAAGGGAAAATGGTTGCTACGAATATGTAAATGTTTGTAAATCTAAAAGGGACAATGGGTCTCAATGTTAGTTGGTGACAAGCAGAAGCTTGCTTGATAGAGTAAACAGTACTCAGCTTGTGGGCACAAGATGCTTAGACTCACACGCAGGAGATGCATTCCAAGACCTAGGCCATTAAGGGAGGGATCAGCCAGGCTACTAAGGAATGACCCCTTAGGCATGAGACAGAGGGATAGAGGAAGTACAGGGATGAATATATTATATGGCTCTACTGTGGGCAGACTAAACAGGAACCAGGTTATGACACAGGAACAGCAGGCCCATCAAACAGGTCTGAACCATCAAAATTAACCAGCCAGCATTAGATGGGCCTAGCCTGACACAATGGACTGAGTAAGGAAAGAAGAAGTAAAGTCACTACAGAGATGCAAATGAGAGTTTATAGCAAGGGTACACACTACTGGAAGGTTAAGAAAGGACACATGACATCAGGGAGCGACAGAGGGGAAGGGGGCTAGGAGACCAGACCAGGTATTTTCCTGCAGAAAGGCTAGGACAAGATATAGCTATAAATTTAGAGCAAAATACAACCTGAAGACTCATATATGGTGGTAGCTGAAGTTATAACAGCCACCACATGGAATGTGAGAGGCCTAAACACACCTATCAAAAGGAAAAAAATCTCACCAGACTAGAGCCTAAAAACACAAATAGCATGTCTGCAGGAAACAAAACTGAACCAGGTGGAAGCAAAAAAACTGGTCAGGGAATGGATGGGATGGGAGGTACATAGCATGGAAAACAAAACTATGAGAGGGGTGTCTATACTGTGCCACAAAAATTTTTAATGGAAATTGAAGGAGCAAAAAGCTGATAAGCAGGGCCACTGGAAAATTGCGGGTGCAATTTTTCCACAATTTCTGCAATTTTCACCCTTCTCCACACAAAATCCACAATTTCTTGCAATTTCTTACATTTATGGAATTTTTTACTGAAATTGTATAAAAATATTTAAATTCTCAAGGAAATCTACTCAGATATGGTACACAGACTTGGATTTGACCAAAACAGTACAGTGCATACCTCTCAACTGTCCCTGATTTTCAGGGACGTCCCTGATTTTGACTCAACATTTTCCTCTGCCCCTCATAAAATTTGTGTTTTTGTGACAGAACAGTGGGAATTGAAAGTACAAAATAATGTCACTCAATAAAGTTGCAGACTTGTTCTTCTTCAGAAAATGCATCTTATACTAATCCACTTATTCTATCAGCTTTCTAAGTGAATAGCACCAGTTTTTAAGATGTGTCCCTGATTTTGGGTCTTTGTCCCTGATTTTTTTAAGTTTTGTCCCTGATTTATGAGTAAAGAGGTTGAGAGGTATGGTACAGTGTGAGGTGAGAAGGGGTCAAATGTGACTCTGCTTTCATGTGATTCACTTCCCTGTTTTGTTTCAGAATCCTCTGATCATGCATATGTAGACTTGAACACTTAAAATCTGTGTTAAAGCAGACTATCAGAGAACTTTTTGCTGACACAGAGACTTAAACAATAGTTGTGAGAAGAGGTGCAAAGTGCCCCATTCACCTAAATGAAGCCTTGACCACAATGCTTGTTTTTGAATGGTAGGGTAGATTTTTCTTGTATAAATACTTCCAATCTGAAAGGATTTTGATACAAATGTGTCAAGAGTTTGGATGGCCCTGCAGATTATAAACTTGAATGTGCTTCTGAGGGGGTTGGTGACAGTGATTCCCTACATGTCCGTCTGCCACAACTGTATACTCACATGCAAAGCCTACAAAAAGCAAACATTTCTGAAAACATGCTGAACAGGTTAAGTATAGTTAAACGGTTACCTTCAAATAGACAAAATAATTGCAACCCAAGTAAAATCACTGCAAACCGAGTAGAACAAAAGTACAATGTATTAAAAACTATTGTATGGTGTAATGAACAGCTATTGGTATGATTTGATACTTTTATCATGTGATTTTAAAATGTACTTACAGTGCTGATTAAGAACAGTAATCATTTTAACAAAATAAATATTTTTCTTACTAGACCTTTATTAGGCACCCTGGTTATCTGTTTATTTTTTTCTTGCACCAGATCAAGTAGTTTAAACAGGTTTCATTATTTAACATCTAGAAACTGGCAAAATATGTTGTTTCAGGATGTATTCAGTACAGACTAACTGTAAATTATTGAATAAAATCTAGTTAGCACTGCATGACTTAGACGTCTTGATTTTTAGAAGATATGCTACATAATGATTAGTTTACAGTGCATTTCAAAAACACACATCTTTCTTCATATTAAAAACATTTACAAGTGGCAATACATTTACCTAACAATTTATGTGATCAATACATGCTGTAGCAAACAATAAAATATTTATTAGGGGGCAGCGGGGATGTATAGTGAACCCCCGCAATTTTTGTAAGAAAATCCCCGCATTTTTGGGTAAAATGTTCCTCAATTTTCCAGTGGCCCTGCTGATAAGGAGGGCAGATGAGTCTTGGCTAGGATGGACACACTAAAAGGAGATGCTGCTGGCAAACATACATGCACCTAATAAGGACTCTCCAGAGTTCTATCACAAACTCTCCCAGGATATAATGGATACATCCACAGAGGAGCTGGAGATAATGGGGGAAAGACTACAGCCTAGCAATAGACTTTCTTATGGACAGGTCTAATGCTAGGCCAGAGCTGCATGTTCACGCTGCAAAAGCTCTCAAAGAAATGTTTACCCTGCATAAACTACAGGACACCTGGAGGCTGGTCCACTTGAAGGGGAGGGACTTCACTTACTTTTCAGATGCCAGAAAGGTAGCAAGCAGATTAGGCTATTTGTTCACACATCCCCTAGCATCATCAGTCCGGTGGTGGTGTCACAATAGCTCCACTATATATGTCAGAACATGCTCCTCTGACCATGGCCCTAATGATAGACCCCCAGTCCCAAATCAGTGAGATGGAGGCTGGACCTCTTATTGCTGCAAGAGGAGAATTTTAAGGAATGGATAAAACTCGAAACTAGAACCTATTTTGCAGACAATCGCCTGGGGATGGCACCAGCAGTGGCAATCTGAGAAGCCTTAGAGGCTACGTTAAGAGGAAGGATAATTAGCTATGCCTCCCATTGAAGGAAACAAAGGCAGAGGGAAGCAGCAGATCTAGAAAGTCAGCTGGGGAAAAAAAGAAAGTATATAAAAAAGATCCAAGCATGCTAGACATCCCAGAATTAATTCACAAACTCATGGCCCTGAGAATACAATACCCTAACCACAAGAAAAGCAGAACTTCAGATATTGAGACAGTAGCACAAATATTGGGCTGGAGGGGAAAAAGCCAGAAAACTGCTGGCCTACAGGTTAAAAATGCAGCAAGCAGAAAGACGCATTGCCCAGCTGCGAAACAATAAAGGGGAGAAACAGCACAAACCAGAGCTGATAAACAAGGCTATGCTAGAGTTTTACGAGTCACTTTACAGCTCACGTGTGGTATGGGATGACCAAAAATACACCACTTTTATGGCAGACCTCATGCTCCCAAAGCTTAACTCAGAGCTAAGTGAGAAATTAGGTGCACTGACTGAGGTACAGGAACTTTAAGGCCACCATATAAAGTATGGCTCCACACAAAGCCCCAGGGGGAGATGGCTACTCAGCAGACTTTTATAAGATAGCGCAGCAAGAAACAGCTCTACCAATTAATGAAATGCTAAAAGAAGCACTGCTAAAGGAAGACATGCCTAGCACCCTGAGAGAGTCCATCATAACAGTCCTTCACAAAGAAGGGAAAGACCCCACATTCCTAGTGAGTTACTGGCCTATATCTCTAATAAATGTGGAAACTAAAATACTAACTAAGGTCCTGGCAACTCATCTGGAAAAGGTACTCCCCTCCACCCTTCCTAGATGGGCTTTGTCAAAGGTCGAGCAAGTGTTGACCACCTAAGAGCCTTAGTGTCCCTAATACAATGGGCAGAATCCCTCTCCACACCAGCAGTTGCCATATCAGTAGATTTCAAAAAAGCCTTTGATTCCCTAGTGTGGGATTTCCTCCATGCCATACTCAAACATTGTAACTTTGGCAACACCTTCAGGGGGTGGATCAAAACACTATATAAGACACCCACTGCTAGAGTGCTAACAAATTACACTCTCTCCAAACAATTTACCCTCCATAGAGGCACAAGACAGGGGTGTCCCCTCTCACTGATGCTGTTTGTGTTGGAAACAGAGGCCATAGCTAGTGCAGTGAGGGAACACCTGGGAATAGGGGGAATAAAAGTAGGGAGGGCAGTGCGTCAGGCAATGCTATATGCTGAAGACTGCCTGATATTAACAAGTGACTTTCAAGCAAGTGCCCCACATATTGTGGGCCTATTGCAGACATTTGCAGATGTGCAGTATCTGGGCTGCACATCACCAAAAGCAAAACGGACGTCCTCCCCTTAACAAAAACCTGACCCAGAAGAAAACAACAGGAGTAGCCTAGGATGAGCAAAAGAGGGGATAAAATACTTGGGGATAAAGGTTAGCCCAAAAGTTCACTCCCTGTCAGAGATGAACCAGTCCTTGCTCCTAAAGAGCTTGCAAACTGAGACACAAAGATAGAGGCAGTTGCACCTCTCAATGCCAGGGAAAATAGCAGTGACTAAAATGGTGCTTGTCCCCAGGGTATTTTACATGCTTTCCCACTTACCAATAGAAATTCTGAAGAAATGGTTCCAAAACTAGATTTGGTGGTGGGGAACTTCCTGAGGGATAATAAAATTCCCAGATATAGTAGGGCTAAACTCTGTTAGAATCCAAAGATACTCTGAATTTGGGAGACCAAGAATTAATTAAACTACAAAACTTAAGGAATACCTATGCTGAGTTAAGAGAACAAACAGAGTTTAATCTACTGAAAATAAGATCAATATAGGTAGATCATGGAGAGAAACCATCTAAACTTTTAGCCCATAGGCTTAATCAGTCTGAATCTTCTAGATATATACCTTCCATAATATCAGACAGAGATGGTTTGGTTAAAACTTTAACTGAAGAGATTATCTCGGAATGCACAATCTTCTTTAATAACCTCTATAACTCAAACACAGACTCCTTTGAGAGGGACGAATGCAGGCTTTATTAAAGTCAGTTTAAAAATCATACTTTTCCCACCCAAATAGCTTCAGGATTCATTTCTCCCATCACTTTGGCAGAAATACTGAATGTTATTAATTCCCTAAAACTTGACAAGTCTCCAGATCCTGATGGACTAACTTCAAATTTCTATAAAACATTTAAGGAAGATTTACTTTCTCTTCTTCAGTCTTTTTATAATTATGTTTTAGAAGAGAGAATTGTGGATTATACCCTCTTAGAAGATATGATAGTATTAATCCCCAAACCAGGGAAACTAAAAGATATAGTACCAAATTAGAGGCCAATCTCATTATTAAATAATGATATAAAAATACTAGGCAAAATTTTAGCAAATAGAATTAAACATATCTGGGACTCACTGATCTCCCTTGACCAAGTAGGATTTGTGAAGGGAAGATCTGCGGATCATATTAAGAAACTGTCACACATCTTCTCCGCATCTGGAAGACTAGTGCACCAGTGGTGCTGGTCTCCCTAGACACAGAGAAAGCTTTTGATAGAGTGAATCTATCATTTTTATTTCAGACTCATTATAAATTTGTCTTTCCATCTGAATTTATAGGTTGGTTAAAAGTTTTATACTCACACCCTTCTGCAGAATTGTATATAAACTGTAAATGGTTCCTTCTCCTCCCCCATTAATCTGCATTCTGGCACTAGACAAGGTTGTCCCCTTCCTCCCATTTTATTCAACTTTTACATTGAATCCTTGCTTTATTTCTTAAATCATATTCCAATATTAAAGGATTCAAGGTAGTGTCATACCTTAACTCTCTCAGCTTTTGCTGATGATGTGCTTCTACATGACAGACCCAGAAGACTCACTTCCAGCTATAATCTCCAAAATTAATCAGTTCAGTCGTTTCTGTAGTTACAAGATTAATACTACTAAAACTACAGTTTTATCCATAAACAATAATACTTCAAAAGATGTAATAGCAAAGTATGGCTTTTCATGGGCTCCTGGTCATGTCAAATATCTTGGTTTATATCTATCATGTGATCGGCATCAAATACTTGAACTAAATTTTTCTAAGCTATTAACAACTATAAAATCTGATTTAGATAGATGGGGAAAGCTGCCGCTATCATTGTCAGGTAGGATTTATATAATTAAAATGAACATTTTCCCCAGACTTTTTTATCCTCTAAGCACATTGAACTGTTTTCTTCCCTTGTCCAGGTTCAAAAAAAAATTATCTCCTTAATTACAAACTTTATATGGCTTAATAAGCCTCCCAGAATAGCTTTAGGAAAACGTACTCTTACCAAAGATAAGAGAGGCCTCAAATTACCCAGTTTTCTGCTGTATTATTTGACAAAGTCACTTAAACAAATTCTCTTAATGGTAATCTTTAAATAATAACCCAGGTGATTACTGTCCCCCATGGGTAACTATAGAAAGAGATACAGTATGTGAAAAAGAAATAGCATTTCCCTAAAGACTATTTTCTACTTGACATCTGAATCCCTACCAAAAAATCTAAGAAAAACAGTAATTAGAACTTCATATAGGTATTTTGATCAATTATGTAGCCTTATGCAATATTCCCTGTCAAAAGATATTAGTCAGCCATTATTAAGGAACAGCAACTTTTGATTACAAAAAAAACCCACTTGAAAATAACTGTTTTCCACAGTTAAGGAACAGAATAGTTAGTGACCTTTTGGAAAATGTGAATTTTTTACCCCTTGAAGAAATTAGGGTGAAATTTTTCTTAGGCAAAGGCTGTTATTATAAACTCTTTGTTTTAAAATTAATCCCAGCTTCTTAGTTAGGTACAGCACCCTGGCTGGAAGATCATAGTACATTTATTGAAAACATTATCTCTTTCAGTAAAAAAACACATGCTGTATCTAAATTATATCAATATTTACTATTCAAAATCTCTAAGACAACATCAAACATATCAAACTACTGGTCTGATAAACAGGAATATCCTATCTTGGATTGGTCAAAAATCTGGAAGGACCTCCATAAATTTATTGCAATTTTTATTTATTTATTTATTTATTAAATTTCAGATAACACCTTTGAAAACAAACTCATTTCATAGGTTCTATGTCAGATGACAATACAAATTGGAAAAGTATGAGACAGAGAACAAACAACACAAGGAATTATACAAAACATTACAAGAGTGTATAACTAGAGAAGCTGCAATACATGTGGCATTGTACAATGTATACCAAGTCAAGTATTCAACTAAAACCTGGAATTCAAAGGGTCATATTAGAGGGGGTGGGGTCTTATGAAACAACCCTTTACAGGAAAATGAGAACAGACTCAGACTAATATTTAACATTCAACAAGGTAAGAGATGGCATCAGCCCAGGAGCCTCATCAGAGGTGCGTAGGTATGGAACAAGGCATTTTAGAGTGAGCAAGGGAGCTCTGAATATAAAACGGGAGGAGGGGGAGAGTGGGGTAAAGGGGGGGATGGGGGAAAGCCATAGAGGGGTGAGGGGAAAGAGTGGAAGGGATCAAGAGGAAGTGTGAAAGGAGAATGATTAGCAAATGATAAGCTAAAGCTAATTCAAACTAAAATACTTCATAATGTTTATTATTCTCTGCTAAAACTTTTTACATTTAGGTTAACGGCTACGAGTGAATGCTTTAGATGCAGATCAGAGGTAGGCTCACTTTCCCACATTTTTTGGGAATGTTCTTTAGCAGATCCCTTCTAGTCTTTACTTAAAAACAGAACTGGTTCCAAACTTGGTTTAACTCACTTTTTTACTCCTCAGATATGTTTAATTGGAGACTTAACCACTATTCCCTGTTCTGTTAAAAAATGTAATATGTCTATGATCTCCCTAACAGCTAAGAAAATAATCCTAAAGTATTGGAAGGACCAGCAAATTCCTTCTCTGATTGGAAAAATGAGATACTGTACTTCATAATATAAGAACTGAGAAAATGTTAGCTAGTATGAAAAATAACATGCACAGTTTTACTCTTAAATGGGGTAAGCTTTATGATACAATAATCTAAAATTGACCTGTCTCCAAGGTTGAATATTATATCTCATTAGTCACTTAATTATCAAAGCTTATATCTACCTTAGAAGTGAATAGGAAACGTTACTGTTGTTTTTGTATTTTTGTTCCCTTTCCTTTTCCTTCTCCTTCTCTCTCTCTCTCTCTCTTCGTGAAAAAATGGGCCTCATACTAAATATTCCCAGCTGTGTTCTACTGTTCACATTTGGGGGTTCAGGAGGGGGAGAGGGTAGGAGGGTAGGAGAACTATTTTATTCATATCATCTACTGTATTTCCTTGGTGCACTTTGAAGCATTGTCAGTGACTCAGCAGGCAGCACACTCACCTCTAAGGCCGGGAGATCAGAGGGCTGTGGGTTCAGTTCTTACATCTGGCACTTGGGTTAATATCCCAGTACTGACACTGTAGTGCAGAATGAGGGGGATGCTGCACTTCTGAGGTGCCGTCTTTCAGATGAGATGATAAACCCAGGTCCCATCTGCCTGGATTGGTGGTAGTTCAGGTGGATGTTAAAGATCCCATGACACCTATCGAAAAGAGTGCAGGAATTTCCCCGGTGTCCTGGCCAAATTTCCCCCATTCACTAAAAATATCACCAACAGCTTAATCTGGTTCAGTTTCAGTTGGTTACTATCTGTATCCTCCCTCCCCCCGGTCACCCCTGAAAAAGGGACTTCTAGGCCCAGTGGGCTTACCAGGTCAACAAAATTCAATCAATCAATCAATCACTTTGTACGAGTGGAAACTTAATCTGAATGTGGTCTTATTATTCTTGCTAATGTTCTCATTATGTATTCTTTTGTTGGAAAATTTAAATAAAGATTTAAAAATAAGAAAAAAGTAGGGCCAAACTCAGAGCCCCATGGAACAGAGGAGGGTGGTGCCTCCCTCATTTTCAACAGTATGCTGCTGTCTTCTTGGTGGCAGGAACCTGTAACTCCTTTCTGAAAGGAAACCATCACGAGCCAGCCTGGGTAGAAGTAGAAAGGAATGCATTACAGGGGGCTGATCTTACAGGTTACCTAGGCCAATCCCTCCCATCTCAAATCAAACAATGGCTCACTGTTAAAGCAGCACACGCCATCAGGCAACTAACAGGGGTAATTGCCAAAACATGTATAAACGCTGGGAAATATATCTGCTTTTGGGATAATACAAACTAGAAGATAAATAATAAGCCATTTCTATGGAAAGATTGGAAAGGGAAACATATTCACAGACTAAGAGACATTCTACTAGCTCTAGTACTACTCTAGATAGTTTCACCTCTCTACATGGGAAATACTCGGTGGGAAAGGGAGATTTCTGGAAATACCTACAGCTGAAACACCTCTACAACAGTTGTGTAAAGAGGAGATGTACCTGCACAAGGTGCCAGGCTGCAGGGAAAGACACAGGAAAAAAGCTTCCTATGGATAGGTGGCTTAGCAGCCCCAAAGGATTAGTCAGAGTGATTTATAAATACATGAGGGAAGAGACGCTTGACCTGTCTCTCCCAATTAAGCTAAAACGGTAGCAATTGTTAGGGCTAAGCATCTCAGATGAAGAGTGGGAAAGGCACTGGAATACAACTAGAAAGGTGAGTGGGGACCCCAGGAGCTTCCTGATCCAAAAAAAATACATCTGTGGTATCACACACCAGTACAGCTGAAGAGAATGGAATTACTTCCACATGATATATGCTGGAGGTGTGATGCTGAGGAAGCAGAGTTATTACATATTTTATGGCATTGTAGCCCCATCTGTACCTTCTGGAACAAAGTAATAACCCAATGCTTAGCTATTCTAGGATACCAGATACCTAATACCCCAGCCTTCAGGATTCTAGGCATTCCCAAAACCACTCTCCCTATGCAACTCCACCAGAGGATTTGCTAATGCAGGCATCAGAGGAAGCCAAGAGGCTCATACTGCAAAGGTGGCACACCAGAGAGTCCCCGACCCTTAGAGAATGGCTCTTAGCCATTAGAAAACTGGCATCCTACACCAGGATGACACATATTGTGAATCACACCCAACAGAGTTTTCTAAAAGATGGTCCCCCGCTATACAAGACACTAGTGAGGCCCCACCTGGAGTACAGTGTACAGTTCTGGAGACCGTTCCTACGTAAGGACATAGACAGGGTAGAGAAGGTTCAGAGGAGGGCAACAAAGATGGTGCATGGGTTGCATCACAAGTCCTATGAAGACAGGTTGAAGGAACTGAACATGTACTCCCTGGAGGAGAGGAGGGAGAGAGGGATATGATAGAGACATACAAGTATCTTACAGGGAGGAACAGGGTGCAGGAAAACACTATTTTTAAGCGAAAAGATGTTTCAGGACTAGAGGCATGGGATGAAGTTGGAGGAGGACGATTCAGAGGAAACATGAGAAAGAATTTCTTCACAGAACGGTGGTGGACAAGTGGAACACCCTGCCAGAGGAAGTGGTGGGGCTGAAACAATCACGGGATTTAAGAATGCATGGGATAGACATAAAGGAATTCTAGAGGTCAGGGGTAAGGGGAAATAGACTTCTAGGAAAACAAACTGAACTTACAAGCTCAAATGGGCAGACTAGGTGGGCCATAGGCCCTTATCTGCCGACACTGTCTATGTATCTATGTATCTATGTATGTATTATACACAGGGACAGCGAATAACAACGGAAGCCCACAGAGCAGGGACCTGCTCAAACCCCTCTGAAAAGCCAGGTGGGCCAGCATGACAAGATCCCCATTTAAAAACCTTGGAGTATTTGCAGGGAGGCACCCACCCCCACATACACACACACTCAGGAACTGACCAGGGTAGAGGCCATCCCCCCCCATAGTGGAAGTTAGCTCCCAAGGTGGTTGAAACTATTATTGGAAATGTGAGCATTCAGAATCTCAACCATGAGTGGAACCACCCTACACCTTGTATCCCAAGTTATATCACCAAATGCACTTGCCTATGCATGTAACTTAACATTCTGTAAACCAAGACAGTAGTGTGATTAAACTCCGAAACTGCATTCTATTGTAACACCAATTTTGATAAGATGTTATTGATTGTATGTCTCTGTAGATCAATAAAAAGTTTAACTACTAAAAAAATGTAAAAAGTTACCTGGCGTTACAATGAGAGGCAAAGGATCAGTGGGAATCATCCGTGACAGAAAAATGAAACTGCCATGTTAGTTCTGGTGTTTGGTGCAAGAACAAAAGGGCACAATTTGAAGATGGGGGGGGGCGGCTCAGAGGTAATTTAAGGAAGTATTTTTTCACAGAGAGGGTTGTGGATGCATGGAATGGCCTTCCGGAGGAGGTTGTGGAGTCAAAATCAGTGGTGGAATTCAAGCATGCATGGGATAGTCATAAGGCAGTTCTGGGGGGTGGGGGTAGGAAGAAGTAGGCTGCTGGTTAACTAGGATCTGCAGCTTATCCAGTAGGTAGGGAAATGGGCAGACTGGGTGGGCCAAGCGGTCCTTATCTGCCGTCAAATTCTATGTTTCTATGTTTCTATGTCTGCCTACAGCTAGAATAACAGCCTATGAGGTGCCACGCTGCAAATGAGTGACACAGGCCACAAAAGAAAGTTTTGAGGATGCCATAATAACCCATTTTCGGGCTATCATGGCATTTGAAGTAGCAATAATACAGAGAGAATAGTCATTATTGGGATATAATGGACTGC
Source organism: Neoceratodus forsteri (assembly GCA_016271365.2). Taxonomy (NCBI): domain Eukaryota; kingdom Metazoa; phylum Chordata; order Ceratodontiformes; family Ceratodontidae; genus Neoceratodus; species Neoceratodus forsteri. The sequence goes on from CM057458.1 coordinate 566,812,110, forward strand.
ACAGGGGTGTAATAAGGCCTGATGCCACAAGCGGAAGGCCGTATAGCCCTTGGAAGGTCCGTTATATCTCATAACACCTACCCTTGAAGGTATTATTGCACTTGGAAAATGAACCACTGTATTTAATGTTTAAAAAATAATAATTTCATTGTTTGGTGTTTAAACTCTTAAGGTGTTTGATTTACTGTTTAATAAAATAGTTCCTCCACCTGTATTTGAATGCTTTTTTGGTTGTTGTTAGAGTGGGGAATCTTGTCCTTGTGCAGCCTCCATAGTTGTAACTTTTGACATGGTTGTCATGGTTACCTTGCTGCTTGCATCCACGCCCCCAACTTGAGCACTGGTGGGAGAAATAATCAGGTATTCTCTCTCTCTCCAACCACAAAAAAGAAGTGGATTATGTTTTTTTTTTTCTTTTTGTTTACATTGCTATTCATTTCATTTGTTATTGTCACACAGTTAGTGGATTTATCGTCAGCGGGACAGACACGGACTGAAATGTCGGGACTTAGATATGAAGTGAGGTCGGGTGAGCCAGCAGTCAAGAAAGAAAATGTAAGCTTGAAAAAATTATTTTTCCCCTCTGTGGCTGAGAAGAAAGTGAGCTAGCTTCAGGGGTGTGAGTAGCAGCAAGATCTGACTTTGGAAAGCTGGTTGTGCAGTGGAGCTGCTAGACAGTAGCAAGCATGGCAGGAAACGGAGCTGTTTTTTACATTTTTTTTAACTTCACTTGAAATGAATATTGTGGTGTGATGTTTTCCTGAGAATTTCTTAGCTGGATTACTGAGCAGTGCTGTCGAGTTGAATCTCGCTATGCGAGACAAACAAACATGGCTACTGGCAAGTTTGCAAATTCAGGGTGCCCAAAAATACCTGAAGTAATAGGGCACCCTGAACTGGCGCTTGTTTTTTACAGGGCATTGTTGAAAAATAAGAGCCTGAGTGCAAGAGCATTTGAGCCAATCAGAATGCAGCTTTTGCTGTGCCCATTTTCTAAAGAGGGGTCTTAACTGTTTGATAAAGGGGGTCAGCAGTAACTATTGTATCTTTTTTTATTTGGGACAAGCTGTTCCATAGCAATAGTATTTTTCAAACATTAAATATGCTTTCCCAAATCATTCATAATGTCATATTTGGAAGAAAATATTATTCTTTAGCTGAGTGCTAGCATAATTCAGGCCTTTTTGAAATTAGGCCAATCAGTTTTGAGATAGAAGTGTTAATATCAAATGCTTGATTAATTTTTTTTTTATTAGAACTCAATTTCTACTATTCATATGATGGAATATATTTTACCTAGCAGACAAAGTAATAATCACAACTGACTGTAGCACATAATAGTATGGAATTATGATAATATAATGATAATATACTCTCTGCCTGAACTGCTTCTATACTAAATAAAAATTGAACTGTCACTGGGTGGCACATACATTAACATAAGATACAAGTGTGAAAAAGGGCTATCACTATTTAAATTCTGCTAGTATTATTCCAAAATACACAGCAAGAGTTGATTAGGCACAACAAAGTTCAATATGCTAACGTGGACTAAAACACATCTTAAGTTATGATTATTGTTAGTTAGCACATACAAGTCAGAGAGGCAACACCTGGTAAAATTATGCATTGATTTCATCATTATCTGCAGTAAAGTAAATGCAATTGCATTGAAGTTTTGAGCTAAGTGAGTAGATGCTAATGATGTTGAATATCAAGAAAGTTGTCCAAGCACCTACAGACAAATAAGATGGAAAGCAAAAGTACTTCTGTATATTATAGAAGGCAAATACTCCTGTATAAAGTTTTATCTTAAACCAGACAACAGTGGTAGTAAATTGAATCCATTCAGTCACTGTATACAAGCAGCAGTCCTGTAACAAGAGAAAACAACTTATGCCACTAAGTTCAAAACCCTATTGAAATACTTTGAACTGCATACCTGTGTCATCAGTTTGTGGTCCTGCGTTGAAGAGTGAAGATGTGTTTGCAGTTCAGAGAGGATTATGGCATTGGACCTCCGATGGGTAAGCAAGGGCTTTGGGGGGTGCAGGGTGGTGGATGCTCAGTGGGAGGGTCTGATGGAGGTAAGAAATGGCCACAAAAGACATCGATCAACTTTTTTTTTCAGGTGGAAAAAAAAAAGAGACCGACAATCCCCGATCACAACACTTGGGGATTGGGCACCACCAGTGTCACAGATATGTGGGGGAAGACATCAATGGACCTTTTTTTTTTTACAGGTGAAGAAAAAATGACGATCGTTGATCATGACACTGGGGTATTGGGCACCCACAGTGTCATTTCAATGTTTCTGGGGGGTGGTAAATTCTGGGGGCTGATCACAACACTGGGGGATTGGGAACCCCCAGTGTCATTTCTATGTTTCATGGGGGAGTGGATGCTGAGATGGAGGGTTGTGTGGGGGAGAATGTCTACGATATAACAAACAATGTAAAAATGAATAAGTGCCAGTGGTCATGGCAGTATATGGCTCACTCTACTGTGACCAAGATGGCTGCTGCATGCTACTGTGCATGCGCGACTGCTAGTGCATGCACAGTACAGTACGGTGACCATCTTAGAAATGACAGAGTGTGCCGTGTTCTGTCATGACTGCTGGCACTGTGAAATAGTGCAGTGCTGCAGCTGGTAGGGACAACATGGGCAGAGTGCTTCACAGACACAGAGGTGACTGTGACACAATCCAGCATGTTGTTTGTTTGTAAGAAATGCGGCATCTTTTTTCTAAGTGATCAGAAAAGGACTGCAGGGTTACACCCACTGCAGCCCTAAAAATGAAGGGAGTCAAGAAAAAGGAATTCTGTAGAATGTAGATCTCTTTTTTTAAACTCTAAGCCTCCAAAACACTACAAACATACAGTATATTAGCCTCCAAAATACTGTGTTTACATATCTGGCTTCCTGCTTATCTGCACAGCAGCATGTTTAGCTGGCCTTCTTGCCTCATCTCCCCCAGTTAAATTTAAAGGCAGGCACAGGTTTGTGTTTTTCAGGCTGCATCATTACCAGGACAGGGAACAAGTTAAATAAAAGCTTGCATTGACAAAGGTTTGTATTTCAAAGGGTTCCACTTGCAAGTGTTTCCTGACTTATCACCTACAGTCTTAGCAAAACAAAAAGCATTTGATGCTGTAAGGGATAAACTCAGGCTCTGAGGCATGCCATACTCACTATTACATCCTGCAAGGATGAGCGTAACTCTGAATGGTAAGGTATTATTTTTCAACATACCTCAGGAGGTAGAAGAGGTTTTAAATCAACAGAAAAAGTATGGAGCTAGCTCAACTTTGGATTCATATCCTCCCTCCTCAGACATGCTTGCATGACTAATATGGATTTAGAAGCTGATATGGCAAGAACCTGCATGTGGCAAAGCCTCAACAGTGCTGTGAGAGCAATCAGAGGCAACTATTAATGAACAGTCTTAAATTTTCTTAGAAACCCCCACACTAAGCACCAACCTATGAACTTTCTTTAGGCATTGGGCCATATATTGGTTAAGATATTGGCAACAAAGCTGAGTTTGTCACATAGCCATGCATCATATCAGACATGCACCTCTCAAGTTATGTTCTGTGGTTTTGTTCATTATAATTCATTATAATAAAGGGGGGGGGGCAGTCTAGGTGTAAGATCACTTTATTTATTTTGTTCTTTATTCCTTTATTCTTCTTTATTTCTTTGATGAGTCTGCACTACCTGAAATCTAAATATGGCTCTGACTGTCTTGTCTTGTGCACACCTGTTCACACAGCACTTTGCTCGACTATTTCAGAAGAAGATGGGGGGTGGGTAAACTATATCTTCAGAATTTTTGAAGAGAAAGCTTGCAGGAGGGTTTATTATTTTTTTGTCTTTTTCTTCTTTTTGTCCATATCCTGATTAGATATTTATATGTGTGTGTGGATGGGGTGGGGTGGCAAAGGAATAAGAAATTGAATTTATGATACAAAAGTGGGTGGCCTTGTTGAAAAAAATAATAAAATACAAAAGATATGGAAAGATAAATATGTAAAATTAAATCCTGCTATTATATTGTTAATATTTTTTATTTTTAATACTATTTTTGTTCTTGTTGTTTTCTTTGAACACAAGTGACAAACTAAGGATTTGCTGAGGCATCTGCAAAGAGTCATCTTGTTCACCCAGCGGATACTGGTTCGTTTTTCGATATCTTATTTGGTAAAAAAACAACTTTCCCTATGGCAGATTTAAATATTATGTCATGGAATCTAAAGGGATCAAAAGACCAGGCAAAAATTAGAAAAGAAGTAAACTATGCAAATGATAATGATAATAATTCTAACTGCCTCCTTCTAAAGGAAACTAATTTCAGAAAAAAAACTCTGTATAGTTTGCTAACCTATATTAGGTAGTTGGAGCAAGCATTAGTTATCCTAAAAATGCCAGAGAGACTAGCACTCTCATTAAGAAATGTTTGAAACCAGAAATAATAGATACCTGTACAGATCTAGCTGGCAGATTCACAAGCTTGGATTATCTCAAACTGAAGTCATGCTAACCCATATTTATGCCCCTAATGAGGAGGATGGTAGTTTCTTTACAAATTTCTTTTTGAAATTGGCTACAGTTCAGGCACCTTATATCATTGGAGGTGAATTTAACCTATTCTGGACTCCTTGACCCCTGGATAAATCTCAGTCATCAGTTAAGAGTAACTTTAGGGGAGTGAGGGTTCTCAGGGCTACATTAATGATGTCAAACTCATAGATCCATTCAGATTTGAAAATCCACAATTACAGAGATATTCATACTTTGCCCCAGTTCATAAAACATGTTCTAGAATTGATTTCTACCTGGTGTCAGAACCCATTCTGTACAGAGTTTTTAATGCTAAATATTGGGCAATTAAAGTCTCTGATTACAGCTCATGTTTTCTGTCAATCTCTTCAGATAAGCCCTCCCCTAAATTATGAAACTGGAGACCAGATAATGTACTACGGCTTGTCAAATCTTTCAGTAACCTTTTGAAGAAAGAGATAGCTGATTTCCTTACCTGGAATGATACCAGTGATGCAACTTGTTTCTACCTTATGGAAGCTTTAAAATCTTATCTTAGGGGATGGATAATCTCTTATTCAAATTTTAAGAAAAACAGAACATGAGGGAACTACAATCTCTTGAGCAAGAATTATTGGTGGCTGAATTCCAATACAATTTATCAGGTTCAGTTCAGGATCTTAGTAAGGTAATAATAATCAGAAATAAATACAGCAATGTAATGAACTTGGAGACAGAAAGAGACATGGTCAGATCAAGGGCAAGATATTTTTTTCTGTTACCTCCCTAATAAACTCTTAGTGCTGCAAATAACGTGAGCAAAATTAGGGCGTTATCATTCTTATAAGACTGGAGGAAAATACAGTACTCACTATTCTCAAAGAGATTCATGTGGCCTATGAGAGGTTTTGTTTAGTTTTTATTTTTATACTATAAAGCTTGTGAGCAAAATGCTGATTTACACAAGTGTCCAGTTACAATAAACATAAAAATACATAACACAAAAGTACATAACATAACACAACAAAAATTTACATAAAATGTGTGCTATTAAAATCAGTTAAAACACAGGTTCTATTGTAGTTCTGCTGTATACACTCCAGAACAGAATGTAGATCCCCAATAAAATTGAAGAATTCTTAAGCATAATTACCCTACCATAGAAATCTTGGTGAAAGACAGATATTTCATTGCAAGAAATTAAGATGACTATTTAAAGATCTTTCAAATGGAAAATAAACTGAACCCGGTAATTTTCCAACTGAATTCTGTACAACACTTTATTGATACTCTTTCTCTCTCTCTCACTTATTAGCAAATCTTTTCTCTGAGATAGGCTATCAATACTTCTTTCTTCATTCAGTGAAGGCATAATATCCTGATTTTGGAGAAAGATAAGTCACAACTACAACAAGAATCATTTAGACCTATCTCACGCTTAAACAGTCTATACGATCTTCACCAAAGTCCTAGCAGACAGAGTGAAAAAGAAATGGGTCCATCAGTTATTCATAATGATTAAACTGGCTTCATTGAAGAAAGGGGGATTCCTGCTCATGCTGTGGGTGTCAGGTCTAAATCAGCTGGTAGACTCACCCACCAGATACCAAGCAACCCTGGAACTGGTGCCCACAAACAGCAACAGGACTTCAGATGTTCATGTGAGTATCAATCTGGGGACCAGCGACTGTAAGTCTGGTTATCAGTAAATACAGAGGAAGGTAAAAGTCACACAAAAATCAAGATATTTAGTTTCCAGAAAGCAAACTTTCCCGAAATGAAATCCAGAATCAAGACCTTGTTTGACACCAGTAACAAGGGGGATGCAGAACACTGCTGGGAGAACTTAAAGAATGCCTTAGATATAGTCACTAAGCAATGCACAAGACAAATCAGCAAAGCCAAAAGAAGGAAGAATCCTCTCTGGTTCTCCAAAGAGGCAGCAACCAAAATCAAGGAAAAAAACCCTTACAGAAATATAGGTGTGCTGTGTATATGCAGAATGCATGCCACATGCTTAATTGTGCAATGTTTGCATGCAGCTCACACACACAAAGTGATCTTAAGTGAACCATGTCTTAAAAACAAATCAGGTTCACATGCTGAAAGCTTGATATGTGCACAGCAGGTACGCTGGTGTGAACATCTTCTAAAAATAATATCAGGTTTGTGTTTTGCATGCTTGACATGAGTGCAGCCGTTAAGCTGGAGTGGACATCACTTAAACATCACATCAGGTTCACATGCTGCATGTGTGGCATTTTTATTTTAAATTTCTCCAACTGTTCCTCTACTAAACCTAGGTCATATCCCCCCTTAGCAGTTCACCCTTTAGGCACTCACCCATGTTTACAAAATTTGCCTTCCTAAAATCCAGTACTCTCATACTCCTAATGATCTCCAGAGGTCTATCAAAATTTGGGATTGGTGAAATGGGACCTAGGGAGCAGATCTCAAGTTAATGAAGTTAAAAGTATTTTGGGGATGAGTCAGCACACTACTACTCACCGAACCCTAGACAACAAAATTATAATAAGCAATGCTGAGGATGAAACACTGAACCAAGAGTATTTGTTTAAGATTTCAGGTAGGCATGTTTTTCTTTTTAGTAGAGAAAAACAATTTGAGTGTTAACTACCTTAGACAAGTAGTCTTTATAGTCGGCAAATGAGAGTGTACTGTCAAGGAAAACATTGAGGTATTAAAATGTTTTCACCTATTCAAGAGCAATGCCAGTTAGGGGTCAAGTGTTTAGGGTAGAAGTGGAATCCAGTTTATTATGGGTGTCAAATAGCATACTCTTATTTTTCTTTTCATTCATAACTAGCAGATTTTGTGAGAATCAATTCTGAATGAAGTTCAAGTCTAGTTGGAAACCATCTCAAGTGATCAGGGTTTTTATCACTCACGAAGACTGCAGCATCATCTGAATAAAGAATAATATTCAATGATTGCCATATTTAAGGTATTTGGTTCAGGAACAGGTTGAATAACAGGGGTCTCAAGCATGGACCCATTGGGGAACCTACAGAAACTCCCCTGTCAGTGGACATAACTTCAGCATTTGCATTTAATGTAAGGGGGTTCTGATATGTGTGTGTGTGTTGTTTTTTTTACTTTTCTACTAATTTTTCTTTCAGAAGCTCATATAGCAATAAGGTTGCTTAGGTAAGAAAGTGAAGCCATAACACAGCACATATATCCATGGAAAGAACTCGTCTCATACTCAGTAATGCCAAAGAGAAATTCTGCTGCAGGAGAAGAGACACATTTTTCCTCAGTGTAACAAAAGGCTATCCAACACACCACTGCCACCAATGAAGGTCTGTCATTGTCCAGGCAAATGCTGATTTTGTAATCTTCCCAACAGCTGAAGGTGAGCATTCCATGCATTTGTGGCTGTTTCTGATGGCCCATGAGCATATGTTTGTGTGCATTATTTGCACAAGCTCAGCATAGGTTGCTTGACATCAGTCAGTCACACAAGTTCAAACATTCTTTTCACTATTCCAGGCTGTTTTTTTATAGATACAGTAGCAGCACCTTTTGCATTTTACCACTGTGTTCTTCCTGATTTCTATCTTGGAGCAGTGTGTGGACTCAGCATAGATAAGTGCTAGAGTCTAGAATTAATTCCTGATAGGCAGCATGCTGATAGGCTTGTTTAAATAAACTTTAAACAACTCAGTATTTTTTACTGTCTCTGGCTATTTGGGTGGATTTACACATTGGCACCAATGCATTTTGCAGACAATTATCTTTTAAAATACCAAGACTTGCCACAGGACGCTGAAACATTCCCCCTATTGTTCATTTTGTCCTTTCTATGCAATTCAAGCAAACATAACATTTTTGGCCCGAAACACCCAGACCTCTAGTGGTAGAATAATTTGCCAATTCTAAAGGCAGTAGCAAAATTGAGTTTCAGCAGTCCCTGTTTAAACTAATAAATTATATTTTCAATGCTGAAGAACTGCAGGCTTCTCCTGTGAAGGCATCTAAAGTGAGCCCCTCAGGCTAGGGTGTCTGCAGCAGTCACATGCAGAAGTACCAGAGCATGACCAAGATGTTTTTAGCAATTTACGGGCACCCCTGATATGTCTGGTGGCTTTGAGTTTTAGACAGATAAAAAATAAACTTATTGATAAGGCATGTCCAATCACAGCAACCAATGCTGAGCCACCAGACAACAATAGGTACTCCTCTGAAGAGGAAACTGAGTGGCCTGAGAGGCCCCCAAATATCCTCCATTCAACTCTTGTCTCATTCTTAGTGCAAGTCCTTTCTAGTAGCCATACTTGCAGAATGTTAAAGCTCTCAGAGGTTCAGTCAGTGGCACTGCTAGCTGTGACACCATAATTTTCACTCTGGGGAATGCTTCTAGGTATTTCCTGCATTTTCAGCATTGTAATTAGGTTATTAGCCAGAAGTGGTTGGAAGTAGATAAACAGCAATTTACAAAATTCCCTGTGAAATGCTGTCCCTTCTGAATGACTATGCTTAAAAAGAGGGAGATCCCACCAATCACTAATACGTTGATGGCTTATATTGTTAAGCATACCGTGATCCCAGTTGAGGGAACATTTGCTCACTCTGACAGGAATCATAAAAAGATATATGCAGGCTACTGACATGATTCTTCAGCAGTGGGGTATAACATTAGAGTTATGCATGCCTCTTTCCTGGTCTCCAGGGCTGCACACTATCAGCTCTCTCAAATGGTTTACTAGTGGATTTCCCAATCCTCAAGCTTCAGCCTCTCATTACCTTAGCATCCTCCATTTGGGGTAATAAGGTTCTAGACAGCCTCTAGTTCTCTGCCAAGTGCTCCTCTGTCACAGTTTCAGTTGTGAGAAACTACAGACCAGACATCCAAGGAGCACTTGTAAGGGGTTCCTTTTCTAGGAATATGTTTTCCAGTCCAAAGTTGGATGAGATTCTAAATGATTTTAAAGACAAGAAGGGTCACTTGCCCATTTTCAAGGAACAACCAGGTTCTTCTAACTCCCCCTTGAAAAAGGTGTTTTAGACATGCTTGATATTGCAGAGGTAGTTATCATGACTTTTGAGGATTCAGAAGCCAACAAGGCAGAGACTCCATTGCCAGTTTTGAGAATCTCAAAACTGAGGATCCTTTTTCAATAGACTTTCAGAGGAGTCAGTAGAAAGGATGGATTCTCTGCATGAGGTTTTGTGAGCCCATCTCATCCCTCATGTCTCTAGAGATGTGCTCAGAACATTGTTGAAAGATGGGCCTAGACCACAGCTAACTTACTGGTGCAGAGACTGTCACTATTATGCTATTGATTTCTCTCTCACCTGGGCCCTCAATTGGCCAGTTTTGTCAGCCCCAAGTCTCTTAAAACTGAGTGAAAAGAAGAGCGGTGGACAAGACCTGGGCCACCTGCTCCAGATAGCGATAGCCCCGCCCACTCACCCCCCATCTTAGAGGGGGAAATACTTTTACTTGATTTACTCTGTAATCTCAAAGAAATAAGGAGGGTTAACCTAGTTTTAGCTTTGCAAAGTCTAAACATGTCTGAGAGGCAGACCAAGTTCAAGATGGATCCCTCATGTACATTATCAGTCCATTGTCTACCTTCATATCCTGATCTGCCACTGTCATGACAGATTACTTAGCTTTGCCATTTGGAATTAGCATTTTCAGTACCAGGTTCTCTCCTTTAGCATGGCTTCTGCTCCAAGGGTCTCCTCAAAGGTATTGATCATGATTGATTCCTCCTCGGCAGGAAAGTCATCACATTTAATCCTTATCTTGATCTTCTGATTAGTGTGTTGTTAGAGCGGCCAACAAGATCCCCTGTAGCCAGGACATTACACTCCTAGAACAACATGGCTAGATAGTGACTAGAGAAAAGAGTTTCTGCACTCCTCCTCAGAGACTGGAATGTTTAGGAGCATATTTTCATATGGATTTGTTGTTGGGTCTGCCTCTATTTGTCCAGACTGGAAACTCTCTAGCAAGACATTCAGAATCTCAAATCTCAGAAGGGGTTTCTGCTCACCATTGCATTTAGATTTTTTGTCTGATGACAGCTGCAATAGAACTAGCTCAATGGACTTTCTTCCAAATAAGGCCTCTCTAATCCTATCTTTTATTGGCTTGGTTCTTGTAATTGGAAATAGAATTGCTCTGATACTTTAGAATCTAATCTGAGTTAGGAAAGTCAGATATTAGTATAATCTGTATCCAAATCCAACATTCGAGCCTAGCTTTTGATTCCATCAGATGTCAGATTTGGATATCCTAATATCCAACGTTCTTCAATCCCTAAATGACATTTCCCCACCCTGCAACTGAAATAGCCTCTGCCCTGCACCCATGTAAACCACCCTCTAAGCTCCAATCTCCCTCCTCCCCCAATCCCCTGACAGCACATGATAAAATCACGCTGTCTATCTAACAGTGTCAAATAAAATAATTTATAAGTGTCTGAGTCTTGTTTGCACTGTATGCCAGCTCCTTACAATACTAATAACCCACCCTAATCTGCACTAAATCAGGAGCCCACCCCATACTCTGGCACAAGACACCCACAGGTTGCCCCAGTTCAACTAAGTACTACCACCCAATGCACACCCTAGCTCTGACTTCCCTCCTCCCCATTAACACCCCCAAAATTCATATAATACCTCTGCCAGCCAATCAGGTGATACTATAGGAGAACATCATCATTTGTGCAGTTACCTGGACTGAAGCAGAGTGCAAGCTGATCAACCACAGGACTGCATTTCAGACTCAGGACCCTCACACAATGACATTTTACAATTTATTTTAGGGCTATGGAGGAGGAGGAAGCAAATGGGAGTTAGTAGATTTGTTGGTTGGGGATGCTTAATTGAACTTGGGATAACTTGTGGATGGCTTGTGTCAGGGTTGGGGGTATGCTCCTCATATAGCACAGGTGAGGGTCTGTCTTTCTGCACTTGCAAAATAGCCAACATATTTAATTAAAACAATTTACACATTGTTAAAAGCAGAACAAATAAATAATTTATTAATGTTTAGTTAAATGTTAATGGATGAAGTAGTCTCAAACTTGGAAGGGGCAACAATAGATAAAGGACTGGGTATAATAGCAAATAAATAAATAAAAAGAAAACACACAATGAAATCTGTCTGCATTGCTTGTTTGTCTTTTGGTCCCATGTGCCAAAGTTTATGAAGTTAACTGAGCCAGCAAAGTGTTAGCTGTGTGAATGAAGGAGCTGATCATGCTGCTGCTTTTCATTACTGCACTATGGCCACTAGATGTTGCTGCCTCCTGTTTCTCCTTATATTGGTTGCCATTTAACTTGTTTCCGCAATGAGACTTTTTCATCTGTGTTGCTACTGCCTTTCACCATAATCTTCTCCTCTGACAGGATCTGACTGCACTACTTTGGATTAAAGGACAAGGACACCCATTATTAGTGGAGGCTTGCCTCACATCGGTGGCTAGTTACCAACATTATCTGGCAGGCTTCAAGGCCATCTGGAATGAGTATATGAACTGTCATCTCTTAAAGGCAGTGGTTAGTATACTGATTTGACAGACCAGCCTTGATACTCAACCACAGAGTCAAGGTGGGCAAGTAATTGACACCAAGCAGCTCCCAGGTATATCAGTTAGCCCGGGTGTCCAAGTAAAGTTGTGGATGTCATCTTGGGTGGCAGTACAGGGTGGGTACCTTATTTGGCAGTTTTAGAGATGATTTTTAAAGACAATACTGGACACATCAGGTCTCCAGCAAGTGCATACAGGAATCCCCTGTACTACTGTATATTAGCCTTAGTGTGCTGATTGTGGTTTTTATTTACTTGGTTAAAACCAATGTCACACACACATTCATTATTGTTCTCATCAGTTCTGACAGAAAAATAATTAGATTTTAAGTTTCTGAGCCCTCTTGAGCATAATGGACCATGGTGAGTTGTAGGTTTAGCCAAGTCTTGCAAAGCAAGCCTGGGTCTGTCATGGGGAAAATGGTGGTGATTTTTTAATTTTTTCTAAATCTGAGATGCTCAGTGCACAGTGGTGTTAAGTGGTATCTTTAATTTGTCTTCTAAAAAATGTTATAACTGACAAGTACACACTCTTGGCTGATGTAAAACAGGTCTCAGTTTTTAGATTTATCTGAAGTCTAACAGGGAGTCTAAATGATGGTTCATTCTTGAACAGATGCTGGTGTAACTTAAAATTGAATATTGTTCTTCTGTTGCTGTTCTGACCTAAGCATAAAACACCTCAGGAGCTGACAGATTTTGTACACTTACTGTTCTTAAGTCCGTGCATAAATTGGAGGTAGACACCCAGTCGCTAAAGACTGATACAGCATAGGCAGTGCTTATTTTGTGTTTTTTAACTAATTTGCCTTTGTTCACCTTTCTATTCCTGCCATAGTCATCCCTATTACCCACCTCTTCAACCTTTCTTTCTCATCAGCTATCATACTCAACAAATGGAAGCAGGCTACTGTCATCCCCTCACCTTTAAAGGGGTAATCTTTCCTCTCCTGGAAACTACCAGCCTATTTTTCTCCTGTTCTACCCTGACTAAGCTCCAGGAACACCTTTTTCTCTTACAGCTATCCCAGTTTCTTGATTCCGCCTTCTTCTTCACTACCTTCCAGTTTAGCTTCAAGAAGTCACACTCCACATTCACCTCCCTCCTCCAGCTCAATGACTCCATACTTTTTGGGATGGACTAGGGCTAGATCACCTATGCCATAACTCTCGACTTGGTCAAAGCCTTTGATTCTGTTACCCATCCCCTCCTTCTAGCCACACTTAAAGTGGTGCTCCTCTCTGACTCCTCTGTCAGTTGGTTCCACTCCTACCTTGAGGGCAGGTCACAAGCTGTCTGGATCAGTGGCAACATATTCCCTCACTCCCCATCTGTTTGGGAGATACCACAATGCTCCATCCTTGGCTCCATTCTTTTTTTCATCTTCCTGAAAGACCTACCTGCTGTCTGCTCCTCTGTGTTCATTTACATGAATGCAGATACTAAGGTCCATACTAAGGTAGAGGAAAAGATCTAGTAGGCTGAAGCCCATAATGCTCTTATGCTAGACCAAAGAATAATATGACAAGTTATACCCAGACAAAATTAACTTATCAAGATGTTGTTTGAGAATATCTTTAGTGTTACTAATAACTACAGCAGATGGAAGTCTATTCCAAGGACCAATAGATCTCAAGGTAAAGAAAAACTTCCGATTATTATGTACAAAGGATTTGCCAATTAACTGAAGAGGGTATCCTCTAGTATCATGTGTAGATGACCTGAAGGAAAGGCCTAACTCGGTCATAACGTATGGATCGTGGACAACTTCATATAAAAAGAGAAGGTCACTTCTCAGATGTCTAGTAGTAAGAGGCATAAGTTTCAAGGTGTCTAACCTATGTTCATAGGAAGTAGATTCTAAACCAGATATTTTTTAGTGTATTTTCTCTGTACTTTTTCAAGTGAAATACTATCATATTTTTTAAATGGACACCATAACTGTGATGCATATTCAAGGTGAGGTCGAACATAGGACCTGAACAGGGGCAATAACACCTCACGGTCTCGAGATCTAATGTTACATAAAATGGACCAACCAACCTTGTTAGATGTACTAATCACTGAATGCAAATATTTGGAATATGTTAAGTCATTTGAGATGGTGATTCCCACATCCATCTCATCAGTAGTGACACACAGAGCTGAACCATCCAATATGTATTGGAAATTTGAATTACTAGAACATAAATGCATAACTCTACACTTGGTGGTGTTCAATTTCATACCCCATTTGGCAATCCAATTAGATACGATGTTGAGATCATGCTGAATACAAGATATCTGATCTAAGTTTGAGCATGGTCCCCCAATCTTCACATCATCTGCATATTTTATTGTAAAGGAAAGACAAGGATTGGTCAGATCAGCAATATGCAGTGCTCTTTGCATCTGGGTCTTCTGCCCTTGACCTCACTGCCTAGCTCCAGCAAGATTTTGACAACATCCAGCACTGGTTTCAGTCACATCAATTTTCCCTCAATACCCAAATATGTAAAGGACTGCATGCCATTTGGTTCCCAGCTGGGGATAGTCAAACTCACCCTTGTCCCTCCTTCCTTACCTTTGAAGACACTACAGATGAGGATGTATCCTTCTTTAAGTACCTAGGGGTCTAATGCCAGGTTGGTGGTGCAGAGGTTTGAGATGCTGTCAAGTGCCTTACCTCTCACCATGCCAGGAACCTGGGTTATGGAATGAGCTCAGGTCACTGGGGGTCAGCAGGGAGAGGCCAAGAGAGGATCAAGTAGCCACCTGGCAGCTCTCCTCCCTTGGATTGGGGTATCAGGCCTTCCCAGCTCTTGGGGGCCACCAGTTGACAGCTTGGTTGCAGTGCCAACTCTACGGTTGGCTAGATAGACATCTTGGTGGGTGGAAGCAGGCTGATGCTCCAGAGCACATGTGAGCCTCCATGTGCATTTGCTTCTGTGCTGCACCACAGTTCCAGGACTCTGGGAAAAAATCAGGAGGAAAATGGAAGGGGGACTGGGCTTCATGAAGCCCTGCCTGAGGGGTAGCACACCCTAATGGGGGGATGGGTAGCAGTGAGTCCACTTGGTGTGCAGATCTGAAATCCCTGGCTACATCCCTGGCCTGAGGTGCAGTGGCCTACTCTGCTGCTCCGTTGGTATGTGAGGATTCTGGATGAGCATCTTTGGGGTGAAGATGGCCTCCCTGCCCCACTGCATGGCAAATATCTGAGGGGAAACCCTCCCACCCCAGATGAAGAGAGGCAGCTGGCCTACCAACAGCACCCAGGGATGGGGCTGAACATGTTGCCCAGTCAGCCCAAGGAGTATACACACCTTTATTACAAAAAGAGAAAGGTACTAACGGGTCTGGCTGGAGCACTATCTTGAATTCTTGGTGCATGTATCTGGCATCCACCTCAAACTCCACTCCAAACTTGGTTCACTCTACAAGAACAAAATAAGCATCCCACTGTTTGCCTGCCAAGAGAATGCCTCAAAGAGGATCCTTCCTATCTTTGACTATGGCACCATTGTGAACAGTGCCATTCCCAAGTCCATCCTTGCCACACTGGACTCCTCTTTCTCTATTTGTATTGTTTTGCCTTGAACATCCACCTCTCCCTCTATTTCACCACTTTTCTCTTTACTTCTCTCTCCCCTCCCTTGATGATAGGCTCCTCACCCACTGTGCTTCCTTCACATTCAGATTCTGGCTTGGATCCCTCCTCCCCTACCTTTCCTCCCCCCCATGCATATCATTATCTCTCATTCCCTTTCCCTCACCCCCAGGAAATGTTCTGCAAGCCAAAGCTATCTTCTCATACTGTTTCACTAACCTCTATTCTTCCGGTTCCCTGTCCATCCATTATGCATCTACTCCACTCTCCTGTGGCCATTGTTATTACAAAGCAACAGCTAACAGTTGTAAGCAGAAAAGGAAAGATGGGAACAGGGTGGGGGTTAAATAAGTATAAGGATTAAGAAACGGAGGCAGGGAATCTGTGTTATGGAGAGGATGAGGGAAGTGCAGGGATAGGGGGTTTGGGTTTTTAAAACATCAAGATACTTCACAATCCCAGTTTGATTTTGTATTAGAGGGCATTAAATGTATCCCCGCAGGCTTCACAGGCAACTACTACTACCAGAGATTTCTACTTCCATGTCTGTGGTAACATTTGTCCTGTCATATGCTAATTTATTTCTAAGTTGCTGGGAGGAAAGTGTGATCAACAGTGCAAAGACTGCACTGCCTCTTGATGCACAATAACAGATGGGGGTACATCTCCAAGCCAGAACAAATCTGAGGGCAAACAAAGGCTATGTGGATAAAGGGGAGTGCTGTTGTTGGGAGCTAGAAGGTCAGGTGTGACCTGGGAACTCCCAAGGGAGAGCATAAAGTGCCAATCCCCTAAAAAGCTAGACTTTAGAACCTGAAGGGGTATAATGATCCAAACTTGGGGGTGGTGGGGTTGGGGTGGTCATAGCAGCATGGTAGCAAAAAACTATAAGATTGGTTAAATCATTGTTTATTTGGAGGGAGGTTTACATACATTTCTTAATTGTCCAAAATAAACAATTTTATTTATTCATAACATTTATTATGGTAACACTCAAAGTATATGTGACTGAGCATGGAACTGTCTGGAAACAAAATTGTAAATATGTTCATTCTGTTATTTTTATTTATTTACTTTATGTATTTATGTAATCTTGGTAACCGAGTAAGCCCACTGAGACCATGGGTCCCTATTTCAAGTGCAAACTGGAATCAGTTACAAGCAATGATTATGTGTGAATATACAACAAGACATTGTCAACAGTACAATTGCAATCAAGGACAATGAAATTTACTTACAAACAGTAATTGCACCGTATTTTATAAAAGACCATATTTTACAAATAGGACAGTACATGTGAATACAACCAGAGATCATGGTATACAAAGAATTGGGAAAAACATTAATTCACCAGAAGATGATACACCATATGCTGAGTTGATAATGTGAAGAGGTAGCTATGTATTAGCTAGATAGAATGGGGAGGTAAAGGAGGATTAACGATAACTGTTAATTGCTCTAATAGTTAAGCTTTAAGCACTTTTTTAGAACCTTCAAGAGAGGTGGAGTTAAGTAGCTTTTCAGGAATGGAGTTTCAGTAATAGGAGGCAGAGTGGGTAAAGAACCATTTGCCAAGTTTCATCCACTCCCTGGCTATTTCAGTTAGGTTGCATTCGAAGAACACAGTGTTCACCTCAAGGTCTTTGGTGTCAGTAGACCAAGAAGGCTAGGAGAGGTATAGACCCTGGTAACTTTAAAGGTTAGGCAAAGGAGGGGATAAGTAAGTCTGTCTTCCAGGGTAGGCCAGT
Organism: Neoceratodus forsteri; assembly: GCA_016271365.2. Taxonomy (NCBI): domain Eukaryota; kingdom Metazoa; phylum Chordata; order Ceratodontiformes; family Ceratodontidae; genus Neoceratodus; species Neoceratodus forsteri. The sequence goes on from CM057458.1 coordinate 566,829,560, forward strand.
TCAATAAGGAGTGAACCACACAGTGATGCCTCCTAGAGGGAGACCCAGATGTGAATCAACTACTCTTGTTATGCAGTACAGTCAGTTTGCAGATTTCTGAGCTCCTGAGACATCTGGTATGTTTTATTCAATTGTCTATATTTAATAACACAGACATGCTTCAGTGATTATAATTCTGATTTGGACATTTTTCTTTGTGTCTCATAGCTGTGGTCCAGAAATTAACTCATGCAATGGGTTACTGCATAACATTATCCCTTTTAGCTTAGAGATAGGTCACACTTACTGTATATACTCCTTTATGAGCAAACTTTACAAGGAAGTCAGAAGAGCTACCTGACTGATTTAGGTGCAAACCATCTTTAATGCAAAGATTCTTCTTACCAAAAACTTCCTCCCATGCATTTAAATAGACACAGCTCTCCTTCTTACACCAGTTTTGCAATCTAGCAGTAATTTTAGAAATGGTGTGTTTTTTTTTTCTGGGTGACCTTTGCATACTGGGAGATTCCCAGAGATTATGGCTTTAGCTCCTGAGATTTTTATCTCCATCCCAACCTCTATTCTTTCTTCACAAATGTCCATCTCATGGTCTTGTCCAACATTATTTGCACCTGTGTGGACGGCCACAGTTCCTGGTCCTCTCCTAGTTCTTAACACATCCTGTTAGACTATGGTGTCCCTACAATAAAAGAGATATTCAAAAGTTAGAAAGTGTTTAACAGTGAGCCACAAAAATGGTATATGAGGAACAAAATAATACCTATGAAAGCCATTTAAGAAACTTAAAATTAATATCATTGGAAACTAGAAGGCTCAGATGCAATTTATTACTAATGTATAACATCTGCAAAGACTCAGTTTTGTTAAAAAGTTGCTACTGAAGTTTAAAAATGTTAAAATGGGGACAAGAGGACATCCTCTGCAAATACAGCAAGCTTGAGCAAGAGCCAATGTGGCTACAAAATAATCATATTGTGGGCAGTGAGAAATGTGTAAACTAGTAGTTTTTTTGCACTAACCACTAAGCTACCTAGCTATACTTTCTAATTATGGTAATCTACACACACTGACTAATACATATACACATATACTGTATGCATATATATTCCAGTGTAACATAGTAGTGCACAGTCTACACACATTTTAACAGATTAAAAAAAGACATCAAGGGACCATTTTCTTCTTTTCAGGCTCTGAGGGACATCAAAGGGTTGGGGTTGCCAATAGACACCCCATTTAAATCAACAATGACATGCAAAAAGCTAAAATGAATCAAGATAATAGGGGAATGTAGACTAACAATTTTTGCACTAACCAATGAGCCACCTACAGTAATTACACTTTCTAATTGTTGTGATGCACACACACACTGACTAATACATATACATATGTATGCATATGTATTCCAGTATAACATAGCAGTGCACTGTCTACACACATTTTACAGATAAAAAAAAGACATTGAGGTTTTCTTCTTTTCAGGCTCTGAGGGACATTGGAGGATGGGGGTTGCCACTAGATGCCTCATTTAAATCAGTAATTACATGCACAAGGCTGAATCTGATCTACATAGTGGGAAAATGTAGAATAGCAACTTAGCACTAACCACTGAGCCACCTAACTTCACTTTCTAATTGGTGAGATACACACAAACACACACACACACACACACACACTATTATACATACGGTACACATATATGCATATATATAGTCCAGTATAGCATAGCAGTGCACTGTCTACACATACAGAGCATTGCCACACACACACACTAATACACATACACTGCCTTATATGGCATTTATTTACTTATGCATCTAACCCTAAATTTTACTGTATTTAGGATAAGCACTGTGTTTTTCACTAACTCATTGTACTAATCTATGGATGACTGTGTAACTAAGGTAAAGGACCAGGGAGGTGCAGTTGATGTGTCCTGTCTGGACTTCATAAAGGCTTTCAACACTATTACCCATAAAAGGCTGATTAACAAACTGTGCAGCCTAGGGGTGGATCCTAAAATAGTACTGTAGGTAGATAACTGGATAAATGGTAGGAGTCAGAGGGTTGTGATAAAAAGGGAGTACTCTAGAGAGGGAGAGGTGACAAGTAGGATGCTGCAGGGTCGATGGGGCCAGTCCTCTTCAATGTCTTTATTGGGGACATTGTAAAGGGACTGGAGGGAAAGGTATGCCTCTTCACAGATGATACAAAGTTGTGCAATAGGGTGAACATGCTGGGGGTGTTGAAAGAATGAAGGAAGACCTTAAAAACTGGAGAAATGGTCTGAAGAATGGCAGCTGTGATTCAATGCAAATAAGTGCAGGATCATGCACACAGGGCAGAAGAACCCGGGGCAAATTACAAACTAGGTAGGGAAGTACTGACAGTCACAATGCAGGAAAGGGACCTGGAAGTTATCATCTTAGAGGACATAAGAGAAACTAGGCAGTGTGATAAGGCAGCTGGAAAGGCTAGCCAGATGCTTGTATGTATAGGGAGGGGTATCAGGAGTATAAAGAGGGAGGTGATCTGGACCCTGTACAGTAGAAGACACTCACGAGACCACACCTGGAATACTGCATCCAGTTCTGGAAGCCCCATCTGAGAAAGAACATAGACAGGGTTGAGGGGGTGCAGTGGAGTGCAAGTAAAATGGTACAGGGCCTGCAGGATAAGATCTACAAGGAAAGACTAGCCAAGCCGATATTTCAAATATTTATTTCATTTAGGTAAAGCATTTTACCCATTCTAAATATTGAATTTTTACAGCATATATCAGTTGAGATTCTATATGTCATTTACAGTGTGGTCATGCTTTTACCCATTTTTTCTAATGTATTTGCACAAAACAGATCTACTGAGAGGCAGTTTCAATGTGGTCTTCTTTTTACCCATTTTTACTATGTGTTTTCCTAGAATATGTCTGCTGATTGCTATATACTGTATTTAGCCTGGATAGTTCACAGAAGATGTGACATCTTATTTTCAGTGGGGTACATCTACACATTTTTATGCTGCATTGTGTAAAATCAGAACATGCTGAAAACAATATTTTACATCTAGACTACACTACCCTGGATAAATACATTGTAAAAATGGGTAAAACCATGACCCACTGAAAACAAGACATTGCATCTAATCTGGGATATCCTGAGTAAATACAGTGCAAAAATTTGCAAAATAAAGACCCCTATGAAAATGAGATGTAGCATCTACCCTGTGCTATCCAGGATACAAAATATAGGATAGGAAATATTTAAAGGAAATCTATGATTCTTTCTATACTATCATTATGTAAATCATGTAGTCGAGACGTGGTAGAAGTGAGGAAGAGGCTAAGTTGATGAATATGTTATTTTAATAATTAAACAGCTGAATGTAAATATATAATAATTACATTTACCATGGTACCAAATTCCACATTGTAAACTGAACTTCACTGTGATCCATATAACCAAGACTGACATAAACAAACAGTATCTTTATTGTTTTATAACACATTAGGCTGAAGTATTTATTTTTAATGTTGTGACCATGCGGGTAGTGTGTACGTGTGTGTTTGTTTGAGTGAAAGGTGTTAAAGAAACAGCTGTCTTCTGCTATAATAAACTATGCATGACACAGTGCTGGAGGCTGTAATATGTACTTAGATTTCAAACCAGAAAGGTTGCTATTAACAGGGATACAAGTAACAGGATGTTTTTACCAGCCATACTGTAGCTCAAAATAAATGTGTTTTTTTTTTCCAAAAGCATAGTAAAAGGCATAGTTCTTTACTTGTCTTAGGGGGTTAAAGAAGCAGTTGCCTTCTGCTATACTAAAATGCAGTCTAGATACTGCTGAAGGCAGAAACAAGTTTAAGATAACTGGCTGTGCCATGCACTTAGATATGAAACCAGAAAAGGTGGTTGTTTTCACAAACATTTCAATGTGTTTGCTATATGTATGTATGTGTGTGTGTGTATATATATATATATATATATATATATATATATATATACACACATATATATATATATATATATATATACACACACACACATATATATATATATAGTTTTTCAATAAGCATAGTAAAAGTAATAAAAGATAACAGTTCTTTACTTGTCTTACGGGTTAGAAAAACAGATGTCTTCTGCTATAGTAAACTATGTCTGAGACAGTGCTAATCAGATAGTGTCTTAAGGGGTTAAAAACAGTGTAAATCTTTTTATGAGTTTCATTGCTGGGAAAGGGTGACTAAGCTGACATGTTTATGAGCCATGAATCTTTCTTGAAAGAGAATACTAGCCAAATTTAAGCCAGTAGTTATCACACAAAATAGTCCAGTGCATTGCTCAGCTGAAATAAACACAGTGGAGAAATTCCACAAAACCTCCAATTTTATGTAGTCCATTAGGGATCTGGACAGCTCCCTTTTTCTACTGTAATAGCAAAATGTCTACAGGGCTCTACCCACTGCAGCCATAAAAAAGGAGGTTTAGTACAAACAGTAAAAAAATATTATTATACATTGCTGAACAAATTACTATACATTGTAGTTTATTACCCCGTGGAATAAATTACCTCTGGACATTATTATGAGTAAAAATAAGACAGATACAGTACATCATTAAGGGCCCATTTTTAAAACTATATGTGATGCAAAGGAGCTGAATATGTACTAATGCTTTCTTTGCTACTTACTCTCTTTTGTATGAACCTTTAGTATAAGTTGATCCCCCTTTCATTGCGATTTTTGTAGATTTATAGCTATACCTTGCATAAATATTGCCCCCTCCTTCTGTGCTTATCACCTTGCAAACCATATATGGTGCCCATCCAAGTAAGTCTTTGATTTTTTTTCTGAGCCTTTGATTGAGATTGCCGCATACAATTAAAACGTTTTGTAGCAATTGATTCTCATTAGGACATAAAAGATAAAACAAAGTGGATCTTTCCAGCATGGACTCATGTATAAGTTGATCTCACATATCAGCTGAATAATTTCCATATGACATCAAAGAGAACTCCATGGATAAGTTGACTTCCTGTATAACTTAAGGCACCTATCTTAAGTGCCTATTTTTGGCACCAAAAATTCAACTTCTACACAAATATATATTAATAAGAAATAGAAAGTCTGAATATTGAACTACCCTGGTCATGATATATTTTTAATAAAGGAACATCCCTGGTAATGACTCATGAGTGGTGGAGTTGATGGTTATCCTTTAACTCACTTGTCACTCAAACAAATGTATAACTTGGACATAGCCACCACATGGCCATTACAAACTTAAACCCACAAACAATGGTAATGTGGCCCATCAGGTATCTACAAGATAAATAACACTACTGGGAGGGATCAAGCTCCAAACAACTGCAAAAGATGCAAAAAACAAGAATGGAGACAAGTGACCCACTCACCAGTACTATATTATATTATATCAATCTTATTGTTAGCATCCAAATCAGCAATCAATTTTTGTTCAACATTTTGTGGTGAACCTACCACTTTCTCAGAAACTAAAAATAAACAATTATCTCAATTTACATAACTAAATTTTCATTTGTGGCATCCCAATATTACATTAAAAGTCTATCCTTTTACATGATAAGTTTAACCTCTATGTTTCCATCAGTAGAGAGTATATTAGTTATTCCTCTGTTCTCCCAAATCTCTATTTAATCCATCAAAAAGGACCAATGAAATAACAGAAACATTGAGAATTCCCACCTTATATGGTGCTTGATCTGACATCCTTAAATTATACAATGCTTATAGACTGATTCCTAAATTAATAACAAAAAGTATAAGCATTTTAATGTCAGTGTCAGTAATTGTCAATTAAATACCCAAGTCTATCCATAAATTTACTTGAATACCTAAAAAGGACCCTCACCTGACTGTTCTTGGAAAGACTCAAGTGGTTCTGAGAAAATCTAAAGTAAGTCTATAATTTCTAAATAACAACCCCCCCTCCAAAAAAATGGATCAATAAGTGCATTTTTTAATCTAATTGTATGTGAAAATCACACTTATTTATAACTTACTGATAAAACCTTCAGGTTCTTCACTGCCCATAGCTATCACCACAACTGCAGAAGGGAAATTCCAAACTCCCTTAGTTCACCCACAACATCCTCTGCATTAAATGTAATCAGTTCCCGTTTCAAGCTGTAGTACACAACATAGCTCCTAACTCTTTCAATTTTTGAAAGCATTTTTTTTAAAGCTCTCAACACTTTATGGGGATGGGCTATCAGTCACTAACAAAATGCAAGCACTAGGTTCCATTTAGTCATTCCTCTAGAGACACCAACAAAATGTACCATTTTTAATATTTTTCTTTTAACTCTTAATGTGCCATGGACTGCTATATCAGTCCAGAATACCTATATGTTGTAATTCTGTTGGCAGCCTAAGGGTTAAATCATCCATTGTCTTGTACATACTAAATCAAGGATTCTCCCCTTAAAGTTGTATTCTCAGTACTAACATATCCGATAGTCTGTCCCTCCATGCATTTCATTACTCAATATGTGTCTCTATTCATTCTAAGCAAGACTTTGTAAAGGACCCTTCGCACCATAACATTTTTTCACACATATTTAATGCTTCTATATTTACTGGTTAGTGGTTATAAACCACTGCCAGTGAGTGCCCAGCTCCATAAACCACATATGTGGTTTATGGAGCTCCATAAACAGAACAGTAGTGCAGCACCACCAGAAAAAATGCAGAACAAGCTGTCTTCGCACTGGCTGTTCATGAGCGCTACACAATCGGTCACTCAGCATGAGACAAGCTTGACAGCTGTAACAGTTACCCATGCAAAGTGACAAAAAAAAACAATTTAAACCAAAAAACACCAAAAACCAGTAAATATAAAAAATAAAACATAGAGAAGTGTGGTTCTCTGGGGATATTATGCACCCCCTTGGTGTGTGATGCCCATATAAACCCCTCAGGCTTTGCTTTTGGGGTGTATGGGGCATCAGACACCTCAGAGGTGCATAAAATCCCCATAAACCACACTTCTCCATGCATTAGTCTATATTTCATTTTTAAAAAGTGATTCTTGTATCTCATTAAGTAGTAAGCATTTAACACATACCTCTGATCTTGGAGCTTCACCTCTTGTTCTGTGGACACTGGAGGATACTTGCCGTCCCATAAAATAGGTGATGGGTCTCCTAGGTAATTGCAAAGCGTGCTAAAAGTCTGTGCATGCTCCAATAGTTTTACTGACTTTATCTATTCGGGGCTAACCATCTAGTGTGTCCATTGACAGATATGAACATGTCTCTGAGCCTCTGTAAATACTTTTCTTGTTAATTAATGATCATCAACCTCTATGTTAAGCATTCTGTCTGCACTAATTCTGGGGTCTGAGGCACTATCACTGTAGGGTTATTAATCCACATATCCATGTTATTTCTCAATTTTCTGCAAAATTCTCTTACCTTCCCTTTTTAGAAAAAAAACACAAACAACTACCAGTGAAGCTTATCAGGATTAAGCCCAGTTCTGCAGCATTCTGCAGCATGCTGCAGCAGAGTTACTGCAGTAGACAATGTAATTTCAATCCATATCTTTGATCCAGTGTACCAAATCTCTCAAGCCAGTATGCTTCTCTAAATAGAAGCATTTTTATCTACATCACCCCCTTAAAAGGGAACATCCACCTTCTCCAAACCTACACATCTGGGGGCAGCCACATTATAATAATAATAATAATAATAATAAATTTTATTTCTAAAGCGCCTTTCAAATTTCCAAGGTGCTGTACAAGCATAATAAAACACAGATAAAACTCAGATAAAACTTCAGTCTCACAATAAAACAACACAATCAATAATCCAAAAAGGCAGACTGATACAAATAGGTTTTTAAGTCCCTCTTAAACCCCTCTATGGAGGTGCACTGCTGCAACTGACGGGGTAGAGAATTCCAAAGTGTGGGAGCAGCATAAGAAAAGGCTCTGCAACCAGATGAATTTAGGCTCACTCTTGGAATCTCTAGCAACCCCTCTTCGGCCGAGCGGAGTAATCGGCCTGGGCAGTAAGGAACCAGAAGATCTTTCAGATAAGCTGGACCCTGATCATGTAGGGCTTTAAAAGTTAATAAACAGACTTTAAAGGTGATCCGCCACCTAACAGGAAGCCAGTGCAGATCGTGCAGCACCGGGGAGATGTGGCAAGACCTGCTTGTCCCAGTCAAAACCCGGGCTGCTGCATTCTGCACTAGCTGGAGGCAGCGGATTTCAACCCCAGAAAGCCCAAAATACAGGGAGTTGCAGTAGTCCAAGCATGAGGACACGAAGGCGTGGACCAACGTTGGTAACGAGTCAGATGGAACAAGGTGCTTCACACTAGCGATATTCCTAAAATGGTAAAAGGAAGTCTTGACGACTGCTGACACTTGTGACTGTAGTGTCAGCCTGTCATCCAAGATAACCCCTAGGTTATTCACCCGTTCGGAGGTTGGAAGTGACACACCCCCAAGAAAAATTCCTGAGGGTGCACCAACAGGCGGCCTCTATATCCGACAACCCGGATCCACTACCAAAAACTCTGTCTTTTCTGAGTTCAACTTCAGCCAACTAGAATCCATCCAACCCTGGATTTCTTTCAGACAGTTATTAAACACCGAGAAAGCTCCATCCTGGTCAGGAGCAAAAGACAGGTATAGCTGGGTATCATCTGCATAGCAGTGAAACCTCAGCTTATACCGTCTTATAATGTCTCCGAGGGGCAGCATATACACCGCGAATAACATGGGAGATAGCACAGAACCCTGAGGCACCCCACACAACAAAGGAATTGGGCCAGAGGAAAAGATCCCAGACACAACTATTTGTGATCTCCCAGTGAGGAATGAAGTGAACCATCCGAGGACGGTTCCCAATATTCCACAGATCTTCCTCAGGCGTGCTAACAACACCACGTGATCCATGGTGTCAAAAGCTGAGGAGAGATCAAGAAGAACTAGAATAGAGCATCTCTTCTGGTCTCTCGCCCTCAGGAGATCATTAAGCACCCGAACCAGCGCAGTCTCGGTACTATGTCTTTTACGAAAACTGGATTGGAAGGGTTCGTTTATATCATGGATGGTTAAATGGTTCTCCAATTGGACCGCCACTACTTTCTCAACCACCTTCCCAATGAAGGGTAGGTTTGAGATAGGTCTGTAGTTTGTGAAACAGTCTGGGTCCAAGGTAGCTTTCTTCAAGAGTGGTGTCACCACCGCCTCTTTCAGGGAGCTAGGAAACTCACCCGATTCCAGGGAGCACCAGACTATTTGCACAAGGATTGGACCGATGATGTCACAGCAACCCAATATTAGGGAAGTCGGTCCAGGATCCAAACTACAGTTCATAGGGTGCATACCATGGATAATCCTCATGACATCCGCGAAATCAGGTCTGCTGAAGGAACACCATGAAAATTGAGGCAGTGAACTCACGCTGCTCAAGCGCATCCCCCTTAGAAGCTGCAGGATGCAGATTCGCCCTGATGTCAGCCACCTTATTAGCGAAGAAACGAGCGAGCTCCTCACACTCTAATTGCGAAAAAGCTCTCCGAACTTGTAGACAGGCTGGGTTGCACAGCCTGTCCACAGTTCGAAAAAGCTGAGCCGGTCGGTTCCTAGTAGCAGCAATCTCCCTGGACAGGAATTCTGCCTTCTTATGGGAGATTGCAGATTGATAGACAGAGTAATGGTCCATCAATTTAAGGCAGTCGGTATCACTGGCGGATCTGCGCCAGCAGCGTTCTAATCTTCACCCCTGTCTCCACATCTCCCTCAATGTCCCATCAAACCAGGGTGCCTTGGGACAAAGAGAGAGGGGGCATACACGAACAGGAGCAATAGCATCCAGAGCCGATGCAACTGCCCTATTATAGGCCGTCACCAAGGTCTCTGGACTACTGCTCGCCAACGCAGGGGACGAGAGGTCAAGAACTGCCGCAAGGCCTTGGGGAGTAATATCCCGTAATGGGAGGTATCTTGCCATCTCCACAGGGGTAGGCCTTCTTAGGGGGGTATTAAAATTGAACCCCACAGTGCAGTGGTCTGACCATATGACTGGTCCCACCCCCAAATCAGTAATATCAATCCCTAGGAGAAAGACTAAGTCCAAGAAATGTCTAGATTTATGGGTAGCAGTGGAAACCACCTGTGTAAAGCCCAAAGAAGTCATTAATTGGAGGAAGTGATTACCAAATTGTGAGAGTTCATTGTCGACCCAGGCGTTAAAGTCACCCAGAACCATCAATCTGGGCGACTCCAATGACATGTCAATGATGAAGTCTGCCACTTCCTGTAAGAACTGTTTCCCATCTCCTGGTGGGCGGCAGATGAGTACGATTCAAACGCCAACACCCGCTACCACTGTACACTCAAAGGATTCAGTCTCCCCCACAACCACACTCGTGAGGTCCAATTCCGTCTTAAAACAGACTGCAACCCCCCCCACCCCTGCAGTCCAATCTTGGGCAGTGTATCACCGAGTACCCGGCCGGAGTCATGGCTTCCAACATGGGGCCTGGATTTTCATCCGGCCAGGTCTCGGTGATGCAAGCTAAGTCCACCGAACCAACAAAATCAGCAATAATGCCGGTCTTCTTTCTGACGGACCTAGCATTGCATAACACCACATGGGTTGAACGAACCTCGGATGCTGTCAAGCCCATCTGCCTACCAAATTCCGTAGTGTCCTTGGGTATGGACGCCAGACAGGGCAAATCATGGTCTGGGTTTCATTTCGCCCCAGGGTGCCTTCTAGATCTCACTACCTGGATACGAAGGCTCTCGTCCATCTCTCCTTGTTCACAGTTTTCCTCACTCCTCCTCTCCTTTGAGCAATTCCCAATGCTCTACAACATTGGTATATATCAAAGTGGAGAGGGGGAGGATAAAAAGGGCGGAGGGCGTGAAGCAAGGAGGATGAATAGCACACCACCATGGGTATTGTAGGCCGACACATGCCGCAACAATACAACTAAACCAAAACAATAATATAAAATATATAAACTTAAATTAAATAAACCCCCAAAGTAAGTCTAACTAAACATATAATCCTAAACCAAACCAAAATAAAATTACTATCCCCACCTCAAAGAAAAAATTTAGTCAGACCCAGAGAAGAAAAAGAAAAAAAAAACTTCTTAAAAATAATATAAATATAAATATATTCAAAACAGCTCAAATAATTCAAACTTGAAATATAACCCCCCGCAGTTCTCTCATGACCAGGAGTAGAGGAAAACAATAAAATAAAACTAATAAAAAGTTCACATTTAGCCAAAAAATGTCACACAGTATCTGATCTGCACAGTCTCTCATAAAGGCAGAAAAGAACTCACAGCTAGGTGAGAAGGATAATAGTCCGGTACTTAAGTTACTCACAGAAACAGCACAGCAAAATATCCTCCTGCACAACCTCTCACGAAGGCAGGTTTAGACTAAAATAATAAAAGACAAATTAACCAGGCATTCTCACTACCCGGTAGATTTGAAACAAAAGGCTCTGATCAGACTACCTCTCACATAGAAGACAGAGCCAGAAATAATATTAACAAAGTAAAATGCTTTTTCACTGTTTCCAGATGTAATTCGTCAAAATCTGACCGTAACCAAAGTCCAGAACTTTATCCAGGTGAATCTTCTTATGGGTCTTCAAGTGGGGTATCAAACTCTCGAAATATGCAGAAACCAAGTTTGTCAGCCACCAGGAATGCTAGTAGGGGTCCAAATAAACTGACCCAGGAGAACCACCACCAGAAATGTTCTCCCGCTGTAATTTCGGTCTTCAATGAGAAACAGCCCACCGGCCGATTCCTCGAAGACCTTGAAGACCCAGGCCAAGCCAGTCGGCTCCCCACTGGCAAAACCCCGACTCCTGCACAACGAGAAGTCTGGCAATGGAACAACCAGGATCAGAGTAGACCCCCGCTTCCACGTCAACAGATAGTCAGTAGGTAGCCCCACACACGCAGGATAGTATTAATATTATAGTCTTCACAGCCCAGGGATGATCAACAGGAACCCCCAGTTCTTTGCCAACCAGACAATAGGCAAACAACAACAGGAGCAATTCACAATAGCAAGAAGATGACAAAACAGCTTCTTAAAAAAACCACCAAACCCCAGATTCCGTTCGATATGGGCTCCTCCTCTAACATCCGTCCCACAGACCAAGTCCAAGTGCTAGACAAACAGGGAAAACAATCCCGGTACCTTCCCTGAAAGAAAACTGCACTCAAAACCATAGAGCTTGTAGAATGGCATTCGGACCATGGACCCAAAAATGGAACACTCAATTAATAGTATCCCACAAGATGTTCAAGCTGTCCAAACTTCAAATGTTGGACCGAGAACAAAAATAATAAACTGGGAGTAAAAATAGATAAAACAATAAAACGCTCGTGATAAACACACTCTAAAATAAAACTCAATGGCAGGCGGCAAAACACTCGTTCACTCACACGATCGGCTCGCCTAGCCTGGCGGCCATCTTTGAGCTAGAAACAAAAAAACATTATGACTCAAATTGTTAAAATGCCTGGCTACTGCTGATGTCTCCTCCCCTCTACTGATTTCACTTCCGCGTTCTGCGTTTATTAAGCCTAGTTTTAAGACAGCGTGAAGTTTTGCCTATATATGCTAAGCCACATGGTTATCTTAATAAACTGCTTGTTCTGTCTGATATGTGATAAACTCTCTAACAATTACTGTATATGCTCATCTCTATATGGGTTATGAACTGTTTTCATGTTTCTTGTACTATTATAATTCAGGCAATTTCCACAAAGATAGTTACCTCTGATGGGGGTCCTACCCTGGAACACTTCAAATTCCCTCCTAGGTTCCCTCTGTATGGCATCACACAATCTGTCACCCAAATGTTTTACTTTTTTAGCTATCACTAAAGGTTTTTCTTTAAAAACCTTTCCTCACATTTCTGATGGCATTGGCTGCGAGATGGAAGCTTGAAGGGTGAGCCCCTCATAACACCACAAGCAAAATCCCTTACAATTGTTGCAAATTTTATCTATTTAAGCCTGATGGCATCTGAAAAAGGAAAAGAGGGACAGACTTACTTGGTCCCAGTCAGTACTTGCAATACTGTCCTCAGATGGTGATAGATTGCCTCCCCCCCTCCCGACCACAGCAGGAGCTCATCCTCAGTGAGTGACCAGAATATGATACTGATACTAAAAATTATTGGCTCTTCAGGAATCGATATGACACCCTACTATCAGAAATCCATGGGTTTAGAGGAAAAATGAGCTGAGTTTAAACAATTGAACTCCTGGCTTCATAAGCTAGAAGACCGCATCACAGAAACTGAGGAGCGGGTCTCACATGTCAAAGATAAAACGCTACAATTACACTGTACTTTGGAAGCCCTAACTACACAAACAACTTGCTTCCAGGAAAAGTGCCTAGATCTTGAAGCCCCCTCTTTGTGTGATAATTTTATTTATTTTATTTTATTAAACTCTAGGATTACAAGTACCTTTGAGCAGGAGCTGCTCATTTACAAAGGTTCCACAGCAAATGAAGGGGGAAACATACATACAAAGGTTGGCAATGGTATACAAGCATAATACAGACATGGTTTACATTGTTTTGCAGTTGTAAAACACTTTAGAAATGAAAGACATTACTAGAGAGCAACTTAGATGATGTAACCAAGTAAGGGAATTAAGAAGCAAATAGACTATATGCTTGATATTGAGTAGGAGAGGGACAGAGAGAAGTAGGCAGGCTGAGGGGCTGTTGTCATAGGGAGGGAGAGGGAGGGAAGGGATCAAGTACAGGGGAATATGGTAATGAGGTTTGAAGAGTGGCGGAGGGGTGTGGGGGAGGAGGGGGATGAGGGTTGAGGGAGGGGAAGGAAATGGGTCACATAGAAAAGCTGAAGCCAGAGAGAGTAATGCCAGGTCAGAGACAGGGAACAGGTCATGAGCAACTTGGTGGTGGATGGAGCAGACCTTTAGGAGAAGCAGTCACATTGAGTGGTAGAGGTGAGGTAAAGTTGGAGATTCCGTTTAAAGGGTCCAAGTGTTGCAGAGGAAAGTACTTCTTTGTTGAGGGTATTGAACCAATGTGGAGCCCTGTAGGTGAAGAACCGCTGACCCATGGAGGTAAGACATCTAGGAATCTGGAAGGTTTGGGATTGGGCACTACATGTTTGCTGATTACCACTGAAGGCAGTGAGGAGCTTACCAACACCTGGAGGCATGAGACCAAGGAGAACCTTTCTGGTTAGCAGGCAGGTCTGGTATTGTATTCTGTTGAGGAGTGGTAGCCAGCAAGCCTATGCATAGAGTTCACAGTTTACACCTTTACAGTCTTCCTGAGGGCTCAGAAACTAGTCCAATGAATGATTTTTGGAGAACTTACTTTGTGATGTCTTGCAACTTCCAGCTATGATGCATTTCAAAATTGAGAGATCCCACAGGGCCCTCTTGCCAAAGCCAAAGGGTGCCTCTCAACAGCCCCGATCCATCATTGTGAAATTCAATTCCTACCTGGACAAGGAAACAACTTTATGGCAGGCCTGGCAGCTTACAAATATCACCTTTAACTCAGACAGATTGACCTTTGACCAAGATTATCCACCAGAGGTCATGATTAAATGTAGAGCCTATGTGGGTATTCTCCATGTGTTAAAGGAGCACCAGGTTAATTCAAAACCCCATATCCAGCAAGACTCAGAGTGCCCTGGGAATCTGGAACAGGGCTTTACTACATGCTAGAGGATGCCCAGAAGGCTCTACAAACTAGAGGATGGACCCTGCCACAACAGAGTGATCCGCATCATAGCACTAGGGCATCTGGCCCCAGGTGGGAGCTGGCAAAACTGCAGAGGAATAGAGTCCAACGCTGCCATGCAGCCCACTCAACTATGCAAGAGGTGCAAGCTATTTTATAGTCATTTGCAACCCCTACAATAGGCAAATGCCCCATGGATGATCATCCTGCATGAATTAGTTATCTGCAGAATCCTTTTGTTACTTTCACTGATCTTATTGGGGATTAAACGTTCAGTTTACCTGCTCTACCTGTGAGTGTTTCAACTTGTGTTTGGGGCACAACAACCCCCTTGCTGTTTGTTTTTGCATTCTATTTCAAATGTGGCAGTTGCACTAATTCTGCACTTCAAGGTAACTTTACACATTCTAGACTTTTATAATTGATGCTAATGTAGCTCTCTACTATACTGATCAGGATACTTCCCTTTTGTAAGAGCTTAGCTGCACCCCATATATAGGGCTCAATTCTCACAAGGGACTGAGATTGGTGCAAGCTGAGGCAAAAACAAGCTTGCACCAAAGCCCAGTGCACCAGGGGCACTGCACCAGATTCTGGTTCAGGAGGAGTCCCGGCTCCAAAGTCCTTACACATGCAGCAACCTCTCCCATGAGGCAATTCCATTGGTGCATGGAAGGGTTTGCCACAGGCTCCTTGTGGCCAGGACAAGGGTCCCCCATCCCAGATACCCTGTTCAAGAACCAAACCACCCTTCCCTGGTGGTCTAGTGCCCCCACTCCCCGATCTCTGATGCCTGCTGTTTCAATAACAATAAATATAGCCTCTCACATTGGTGGTATAGTGGTCACCTTCCTGACTCTCCCATGCCCCTGAATATATTCTAGTAAAATAAACTATGTGGGGGGGCACTACATCACTGATGCAGGGAGCTATATTTATTGTTATTGAAATGATGGACATTGGTGATTGGGGACAGGGGGCACTAGATTACCAGCTATTTCATAATGTCTAATAACAGGTGATTGAGGCTGGAGAAGTCCACCAGACCACCAGGGATAGTTTAATATTCATAACGGGTGATCGGGGCTTGGGGGGGATGCCACTAGACTACCAGGTTGTATTTTAATATATATAATGGGAGATCGGGTTGGAGCTGGGACCACAGCACATTGCCGCACAGTGCTCAAATCACCCAGATGGCAAATTTCTAATTACCCTTAGACCAGCCTGGTCTAAGGTTAGTAAGAAATTTGCCCTCTGGGTGAGTTTTGTGACTCCTGATTGGTGAGCTTTGGCAGCCTACATCTGCCACATGCCCCTAGTGCTTGCCATAGCCCATAAGTGATGCACTGGTGGCACAAGTCCTCTTTGGTGCAGGCTGCATGCGGTAGGTGCCGGCTGCCTTTGTGAATCACTCCTGGGGCATCTTCTGGAGCAGG
Source organism: Neoceratodus forsteri (assembly GCA_016271365.2). Taxonomy (NCBI): domain Eukaryota; kingdom Metazoa; phylum Chordata; order Ceratodontiformes; family Ceratodontidae; genus Neoceratodus; species Neoceratodus forsteri. The sequence continues at coordinate 566,845,775 of CM057458.1, forward strand.
GGTCACTTTGCTCCAATCATTGGGACACAAGCCCTTTACAACACCCTAGGAGCATTGAGAATTGGGTCCATAGTTTCTTTTACGTATGAACCTTGCCCTTAACTGTAGAGTTTTCCCTTTTTTTTATATCTTAAATGCTCATCTGTTGCACTGTTTATTTAAGGAGTTTGACACACAGAATTAGTTAGTTGCCATATTGGTCATTGTAAGAACAGATCCAGAAACCAATGATTTCATACCTTTTATTGGACCAACAAGATGTAACAAAAAAAAACAGTGCTTAAACTTTTGGACCAACCAAGTCCTTCCATGGAAGCTTATGCCAGTTGTTTAGAAAATCATTCTTTTAATACCCAGATCATACATAAAAAAACAGAAAGAATTCTTATTGGTTTAGAATACCTTTTCTAAACCATAACAGAGGTTTAAATGCAGGGCACCAGATTGAGTCATCTGTCTGCTGTGAAGCACTCCAAGGTCAAATGTCAACCGAGACAGATAAGAGGAATTCTACATGAGAGGCCAGACAGTTTAACTAACTTACATAATGAATGAGTGCTTGTGTTATGAGAATACACTCTAATTAAATGTAAGACCTTAAGAGTTTAAGGAGTTTATCACTCAGCAATGTGCTCTGCCTGAATTGGTCCTCGGGAGGATTTTTTCCCTTAAATGAACTTGAGTTATTACACTATTGAGAGATATCTGGTTTGATGACAATGAAATGACTTAATTATCCTAACCAGATGAACACTGCATATAAGTTAACTTTCTTTTATTTTAGGTTGATATTGTCTTCAGATTATGTGAGGTTATACAGGAGGTCTTTGCCTCCTCCTAATGTGTCATATTGTATTCTTGTATGTCATTTTCTGCATTTTGCCTCCAGTTACCATTGAGGATTCCTGTCTTTTTTATGCACTTTAAAGTGTAGAATTGCTGACACAGGACATTATTTCCTTGTTTAGTTTTCTTCAGAGTAGTGTTGGAGCTAAAAATAACTGTTGCACTATGCCCCACATATTTTTCCTTTGTGCCTTCTTACTGCTTCTGTTAGCAGTCCGGGATAACCTTTTTTCTGCCTGTCGCTCCATGGCACTGAGCACTGGGTCAGAATGGTTCTGACATACAGGTCGGAGTCAGGGGGCACCTCCCTATGGGAGAGGTACTTACCCCGCAGGTTGATGTCAGCTCACTATGCTTTAGGTGACCTCTCTTTAGTAGAGGTCTTTTTTTCATGACCTTCTACTTTGAAAGCCTACTCCACTGCTTTTACTACATCTTGCTCGTAGTGAACCTTCAGTGGCTGAGACCTCTTGTTTGTACAATAGTAGTTGTTTTTTTGTTGTCTATCTTTGATTGTTTGCATGGTTCCTTTTCATTCCCATTCTGTTTCCTTTTCTACTTTGCTGCCCAAAATTTATTTATTGACTACAACCATCCTGCATCTAATTGTTCTGGGATATATTCATTTGACTTTGGTTATGGAGATGGACCGTCAGAGCTGGGGGAGGATTAAAATATGCCTTAAATCCCACGTGGGAGGCCTCTGTGACGCTGTTACTGCTCAGCCCCAATAACATCTATGATACAGTAGTATACTCTCATAATGTCAATGGACTTAATAATCTGGTTAAACAGTCCAAAACCTTAGAACACATTAAAAAACAGAAACCCACTTTTATGCTATTACAAGAAACCCACCTGTCTGGTATAGAACATGATAAATTACAACATTGGGGACACTCGACTGTAGTGGTGTCCTCTTATCAATCTGGGAAAGGAAGGGTGGGTGGCTATACTTATCCCTAAAATTGTCCCTTTCCAGAAGGTGGTGATGCAGAGTGACTCCTTAAAGTGCCTGGCAATGGTCAGAGATACTTATGTGGGCCAGGATCTTATCATGGCTAGTATATATACAGTATACCACCTGGTTCTACCATCATATTTGTGAGGCAGTTTCGTAGAAAATTAGTGACTTTCCAGCCTGACATATTGGTGTTGGGAGGGGATTTTAATCTGACCGTAGTCTCCAATCAATTTGATAAAGTGCAAAATGTATTTTATTCTGTGCATCCAATTTCAATAGCTGGCAAACAGAAGTAACAACATGACCAGTAACTCATGGACAGGTACAGCTACTAACTTCTGTGACTTTGCAACTTCTTATTCTCTAAGTAAATTTCCTTTCATAAAGCAGTACTGGCATAAAGAAGCCACTTAACAAATATGTAGAGTGATTTATTTATTTATTTAGTTTTTGTTGCCCGGGTAAGTGCACTAGACAAATCCTGCCTATTTTCAGGCACGACCCGGGGGAGGGGGATACAGATGAATGCCAACTGACCTTGAACCAGATTAAATTGTTGCTGATATTTTTAGAGAATGAGGGAAATTTGGCCAGGACACCAAGGAAATTCCCCTACTCTTTTTCAATAAGTACCATGGGATCTTTAACATCCACCTGAACTACCACCAATCCAGGCAGATGGGACCTCGGTTTAACGTCTCATCTGAAAGACAGCACCTCAGAAATGCAGCACCCCTCTCATGCTACACTACAGTGTCAGCTTAACTACAGGTTAATTGTATACTTTGCAACCAATATGATATGTAAGTGTTCACAACCACCAGACAGCAAGACCGATGGGCGTTTGGTGATACAGATTTTTTTTTTATTTTGGTTGTTTGGTTTTAAATTGCATTTTGCACATTATTAAACTGATTTGCAGCTATGGTCCATTTTCTAATAGTATGTTCATGCTGACCTTACTCTCCTAGAGGGAGTCTGTGTCTTTTGCTAATATCTACACTCCAGGGTATGTACACAACAAATCAATTTTTTTTTCAAATAAGAAAGTGTGAGACCCTGCTTTGTGCTTCAGGATTTTAATATTATCCTAGAACATAGTGACACTACAAACACTTGACCCGCTCCCCCAAAAAAATTCTCTTCCATGCAGAGAGCTATGCATGTATTTTTTAAAGATGTTGGCTGAAAGAACATCTGGAGGCAATTCCACCCTGTCCATAGGACTTATATTCACTAGTCCACTCATCATGACATTTACACTAGAATTAATTGGCTATTAGTCTCGAAGGAGCATACCCATTTTATTAAGAATTGTCAGATATTACCTATTTTATTCTCAGATCATGCCCCTCACATCTTGAATTTAGGTTACAATTGTGGCACTACAAATCAGAGATTTCATAACTCTCTGTTAAATATACCTGATTTCTGCACATGAGTGGTAGAATAGTTGGAGCAGATCCTGCAGGAAAATACTAACAGCAACATATCAGACCCCATCATCTGAGACACCCTTAAAGTTATTATTAGATGAGATATTATGAAATACTTTTCAGACCTTCATAAGACACATGAGGTGAAACTGCAAGAACTCCAACTTAAACTTGCAGATATCCAACAGAGACCTATGCAAGGAGATAAAACAGTCACTATCGAATTAAGTCAATTTAAACAACAAATACAGGACATCCTTAATTTGAAAACTGAGATGGCACTCTAATATTTGAGGCATAAATATTATGAAGGGGGCTCTAGAGCAACTAGAATATTGGCCCACTGACTTTGTCAAAAAATAATGCAAAATGCAGTCCTCTGTATCAAACACCTTACTTCCCAGGTTCTGCTTTCGGATCCAGATCTAATCCTACAGGCGATTTGAACCTATTATGAATCCCTTTATAGGGCAGATGCTGCTCCCAACCCCCATCAATATAGATCAATTACTTTGCCAGTTGCAATTACCCACCATGACCCAACCCCAACAACAAACACTGGGGCCTATGCACGAAGGTGCAGGGTGCCTCCACGCTGCTTATGTGCAGCTCGGAGACACTCTGCACCCAATGCACCCCCCCCCATGCAGGATGCATGATATGGGTCATGCAGCACCTATGCACCTGATCCCCCACCTGCATGGCCCAGAACACACAGGGGGTGGGTAGGGGGTGTGCCAGCATTATGCGCTATGCACAACGGCACATAGTGCTGCCCACAGGGGTGAGGAGGATGTGCACATTACACTAGGGAGAACCCTACCATAAGCCCACTACACTCTCTGCACCTCCATCCCTCAACAACAGGACCCCAGCACACTTTACCACAGGCCACACAGGACCACCCAGCCCAGCACCCAGCTGTGCCCCCATCCTCCCCATGTATGCCAATCCCACCCATGTACACACATGGGGTACCAGCCCCCAGACTTCAGACCCCCCATACTGTGCTGCCTGCCTGCCTCTCCCCCAACCCCAGATCCTGGTCCCATTGAGCATGGTGTGGAGGTTGGTGTTCAGCCCCCCCAACCCTTGCGGCACTGCCCTGTCAGTCCAGAGGCATGGCTGGCGGCACAGCCTACCTCCCACCTCCACAGCCACCATTCATGCAGACATCCACAGGGGAGTGCAGTCAGCATGCTCCCCACCATGTAAGGGATCCATTGAGGGATCCGGGCTGGGCATCCCATTGGATGCCCACCCTGGTGTGCAGCTCCTCCCCATCTGCCCTGTGCAAACCTGCATGTACCCACGCACCAGGAGGGCAGGGCCACAGATAGCTGGCCAGTGGTTGTGCATGCTGCCAAGTGTGCACCTGTCCACAGGTGCAGAGTTGCATGGGTGGGATATGCACCTTTGGCGCATAGTTCCCGTCCCATCGTGCATAGCCCCCACTATTAGCACCCCTCACTATGGATGAATTGATTGTAGCACTTTCAAAACTCAAGCCTACTAGAAGTCCAAGTCCCAATGGATTCACTGCTAAACTTTACAGGGATTTTTGTGACACCCTCGGTGCACCACCGTGTGGTGCAGGTAGGGAAGTCCTCCTATCCTTCATATGAAAAAGCTTCTACCATTCTGTCACCCTGTCACCCTATACACTGGCTTTTTAAAATGGAACTGGTTAGACTTTACATATTGGTTTCAATTGGTGAGGGATCAGCAGCTCCTATCCTTTGAAGACCTGGTTCAAGGATTTGATATCCCTAGGACCCACTTTTATGGATACTTGTAAACTAAGACCTTTCTGTCTCCATTATATGAGGTAGAAGTGTAGCTCTCAACTGCATGATACACCTCACTTCATTCAATTAGTGGTGGAAACCCTCACTGGCTAAAAGACTATGGAGCATTTTATTTCCAGAATATATCAAGTACTATCTTCCTTACAGGGCTTTAATATCCAATACACCAGGAGAGCCTGGGAATAGGACCTCCAGATTACCATTACAGACAAACCGGGGGGATGGCTGCCATTTAGACCTTCATAAAGCTACTTTCTCTCACTCATGGAGGGAGTACTCAAGGGAATTTTTTTTTCATTACACCTGCATAAGAGGTTAAATATATAATCCACAGAGGTGTCCACTGCTGGCATCAATACAGGACACAGCTGGCTACATTGGGACATATTCTCTTGTCCCATCCCATGCTGCTTCCTTTCTTCTGGGCTCTCCAAGAAGACTTTACTGACTTTATTGACCTGTGGGGATGACAGGTTCACATTCAAGAATCCCTATTCCTATTTTAAGACTCACCGGAAGGCCGTTGCACTTTGAATGGTAGACAATTGTTAAACAGTGCTGTGACAGAGGCCAAAAAAGGAATCACTAAGCTTCGGCTATCTCCCACTATCCCTACAGAACAGAAGTGAAGAGATATAATGTGTATGATTTATCATATGGAGAAACTTTTAGCTAATTTGAATAATTGCTATGCAAAGTTCGAATTGCGATGGAGCCACTGGGTCTTACTGTATTTATGATGACCAAAGACCCAACTTTTGTGCCATAGCCTTATCTAATTTAGAGGCAGTGGGAAAATATACTCTTTCAGAAGAACTCAATTTACTCTGAGCATCTTGAAATGTGGGCACAGAGAGAATCTGACTGAATGGTCCATTGACATGCTCCGATGGTTCTATCTCCTGTTTCTTTTTATTTTTTTTTTCAGACTGGTATTCATTTCATTATGTTAATGATTATTAGTGAGAGATGTGATAGTAAATTTCCTTTTCCTTCTTATTAATTCATATAGAGGTGCTAACTATATCTGAATTATAGAAAAGCATGTTCTTGTTAATTATTGTTGTTAATCATAGGTATACTTTTTGCAAATGTATTAAATAAATAACTAAATAAATAAATAAACTTTCTTCCCAGACTGTTGGCTTGCAGAACATTTCCATTGTTGTAAATGGTAGTTTCAATCACACCAAACAATCAGAAAATTCAAATAGGTACAGTAATTCTGTCCCCTATCTGTTTTTGAGAAGTTGTGTCCATAAACAAGTCCTCTCTTTGATGATTGTCACTCCTGGCTTTATCTTCATTCACTATGCATTGTTTGTAACCCCTCATTCTGAACCTCTCCTCCAATTCCTCAGCAGCTGTTTCATAGTCCTCATTTTTTTGTACAATTCCTCTTGATGTGTAATCATTGGCCATACAGAATGTTGTTTATGAGGTCTGATTTATGAAAACTTTTCATGTGCAAAACTACATTCTGATCTGTACTTTCCGATACAGAATAGTATACATCTGGGTACCCTTCTCATGAATATAAAGATCTAAAAAATTTACAGCCTCTTTACTAGACTTTATTACATATTTCAGATAATATGTACAACTGTTCAAATATTTAAAAAACAGCAATAATTGTTCCTCATCCTCAGTACCTTTCCAAACACAAAAACAACCATCAATAAAATGTCCTCACAAAGTGATATTGTGAAACCATTTGTTTAGATTTTGATTATGTAAAAATCTATTTTCAAAACTATCCATAAAGATTTTATTATAACTCAGGGCCATGGAGGACTCCATTGCTGTGCATTTGATCTGCTAATAGAAAAGATTCTCAAAATGAAAATTATTATTTTTCTGAAACTAAATTTGACAGAACCACTTGAGACTTTCCAAGGGAATCAGGTGAGGGCTCTTTTTAGATGTTTAAGTAAATTAAAGGATAGACTTCGTTATTTAATTGACAAACAGTGATAGAGGTGTTAAAATGTTAATACTTTTTGTTATTAATTTTGGAATCAATCTATAAGCATCATATAATTTAAGGAAGTCAGATCAGTCACCATATAAGGTGGGAATTCTCTATTGCTATTTCATTGGTCCTTTTTGATGGATTAAATAGAGATTTAGGAGACTAAGAGAATAACCAATACACTGTCTACTGGTAGAAACATAGGACATTAATCTTGTCATATACAAAGACGGATTTTTCATATAATATTGGTATACCACAAGTAGAGATGTTGTGAAGTTTTAATTTGCAGATGAAGATAAGCCAAAGTCACCAAATATGCCTCCGCAGATCATTTCACAAGGTTTTTCTATTTAATAAGAAAATCAATATGAATAACTTCACCTTGCAACTTCACTTGTAACTTCTCCTTTGGGTACACCAAGGTGAAGTTAATCCAATTTGTCTTGCAACTTCACCTGTAACTTCTCCTTGGGGTACACTAAGCCAAAGCTGGGTCAAAATAAAGTTGTTTCTGAGCCAAATATTTTGCTACCTCTCTGACTGATCCTCTTGTTTTCACCTCCCCCAGTACCCACATGAATGGATGGTACAGATATGGCAGAGAATAATCTGGTAGCATGAATGCCACCACCTCACTTCCACCAAATGCTCCTTTCATTTTTTTAGGCATAACTTGGTAAACGTTTGTCAAATTTCTTGAAACATGGTATGGTTGTAGTCCAAGAGGAGATGCATATTTGGTGTATGTGTGATGATTATCAAAGTTAAATTGTGGATGTAGCACCATTGTCAATTTGGGAGATGATTCTGGGGTGCTGTGTATACCCCATGATTTTTTCCAGGACTATTATGTGGTACTATTGTAGTAAATCTTGTTTGGATATATAGCGTGTCACTTAACTCCAAGGACTGGTGGAGTTATGGCTTGTTAAAATTGCAATGTTATCCTACGGGACATTAGGGTTAGGATTAGGGTTAGCGTGCTAACTAGCAACCTGTGCAATAAACTTGTCCTCTGGGGCAAGCAGGGGACCCACATGGGTACTGGAGAACAGAGAACCCACCACATGTCCAATCACTGGGCCGAGTGGGAAGAAAAGCAAAGGGAAGTGGCAAATGGGGATGGTGGAGGTGGTGGTCCATCTGTGCTGGGGGTGGTTCATGGAGGGCATAAGAGAAGTTCCCTTGTCACAGTGGAGTGGCAGGCACACCCTGTGGAAGCTCCTCATGAACCAGCAGCACCAGCAGCACCCACACTGCCACCAGTTTTTTTCTTTTTTTATATAAACAATATGCAACAGGGATTTCTGGGACTAAGGGAACACATGCAAGATGCAACAACTGAGTTAATTTTAACAGTGTTACTGTGTACATGAAAAATCGCTAACTTCAATCAATAAATGAAAACAAAATCAATATAGTAAAACTACAGTGACAAAAATAATTCGGTAAAACAGATCTGTTTTTGCCAGAGTGTCCCACATTTAGGGGCCATATTATAAGACCTGTGTCTAGCCCTGTAGTTTGGGGAAGGGTGCTATTTGTCTGGCCTGGGGCTTCAGCTACTTGATAACTGACTTCCTGCAGCCAAAAGCATGCCACCAGTAAGGGAGCAAGTTTTGCATCAGAGCAGCCACTTCCAATGTGTCCAACATGTTCATGCTCCAGCAAGTGAGTGGAACAGTGAAGGAGTGGAACAGGTGACTGGCATTGTAGGCATTGACAGGCATCAGCAGAAAGAAGTAGAGAAGTGGGGAACTCTGCCAGTCAACTAGGGCAAGGTATCTGTTTACATCTGTGCAATACTCACTGCTGGGAAGGGGGAAAGGTTAAAGGTAGCCAAAACTGGGACTAGGAGCAACACCCCATCTAGGGTAAGAGTATATAAACATTGATACAAGGCACAAGGGAGCACAAACAGTAATAAACAAAAAAAGGGAAACTAGAAACACTCTATCAGGGCTAAGGGTACAAAAGTGTTTCCAGGTAACATAGGAAGAACAGAGGTTGAGAATGCTGAGAGTAGTGCAGTGCAGTGGCTGAGGGATAGCAGTTTTCAAAAAGACCTTCTGGAGACTGTGGTGCTGCCACATCTGCACATACCTCTCTTGGTAGAGGGAAGAGGTCTCTAGACTCCAGACAGAGTTGGCTAGGTTTGGGGGGCCTCTATCCCCCATCCAGAGGCAACCAAGTCTGTCACTGTCACCTCAGAGGATGCCAGTGAGGAGGAACGGCTGGACTATGGTTGGCTCTGGAAGGGTGGCGGTGGTGGGACAGAGGCACATTCCTCAACAGGTACCATTATAAAATTCTGATGCCACTCTGTTGGGGGAGGACTGCCAGGAGGAAGTACCAGTAGTTGTGACCAAGAAGAATGTGGGGGCCCTCCATAGTGGAGACTGCACGGAGGGTAGTAGAGGACCCCAGAGGAGAAAGAAGCAACTTCTGGTTGGGGATTCAATTGTAAGGGGGATAGATCTGGGAACAGGAAAGTGGAGGAGAGGGAGATTAGGTGCCTTTCTCATGCCACAGCCCAGAGGGATGGAAAGCGAATCCTACAGATCGTTAGGCAGTAGGATGGGAGAGAGAGCTGGATGTCATTGTTCACCTGGGGACTAATGACCTGGCTAGAAACAGGGCTGGAATAGTGCAGGGGCAGTTTAGGGAGCTGGGGTGGGGTCTTACACAGGTAGCTTACTCAATGGCTTTCACTGAGGTGCTGCCTGTCTATGACAGGGGACAGTAGCGGGAACTCTGAGACTAGAGCTTCAACTCATGTCTGGAGGAATGGTGCAGAGAGGAAGGGTTCAGTTACATTGGTGACTGGGGACCCACCTGGGAGGATAAGGGCCTATACAAGGGTGAACTATAGTCCTCAGTGGATGGATTAAATGTTACTTCAGTGAAACTTTAAACTAACCAGGGGGGGTAGCAGAAGGAATTAGGACTCAGAAAATGCCTCCCTGCCCAGGCTGAAGTAGAGAGTAAGGAGAACCTGAGAGGAGAGGAATTCCCCCAGGGTGCAAATTAGTAAAGGGAGAAGGGTGGTAGAGATAAAGGGAGAAGGAACAAGAACATTAAAAAGAGGAGTCACGTGATGCTCTGAGCCCGACAGCAGCTCTCCTCCGGTGCTCACACACCTAGCCACAGAAATCTAACTTTTTAATGCAGTAAATGTCCCTTTTTCAACAAACTTACTAGCAGTAGCAGCACAGACTTCGGAGACGTACCTTGGATCCAAGCTTTGCAGGAATGGCAGAACCGGCATCTTGTCTGAAACTGAGATGTGTCAGGCCACTCCTAAACACACCCCACCGCAGATGCCTGACAAACAGGCCAAATGCCCCAAGGCTCAGTCATCGAGCTCTGGTCACTCCTCTACTCCTGCTGTGGTGCTTTCTCCCTTAACAGAGGATCAGTTCTTGAAGGCACTGGACCCCCTAACAACTGTGATTCAGGAGCTCACCCTGGAAGTCAAAACTGTCTGGACAGACCTAGGGAACCTGGACAGATGGATGGGAGATGTGGAAGCCAGAGCTTCGTCACTGGAGATCTGGCAAGACAGGTCAGAAATAGTCACCTCGACTATGTGGCATGAAATAGCTAAACTAGAGCAGAAGCTGAAAGATGTGGAAGGGTGCAGTAGGAGGAATAATCTGATTATATTTGGGTTACTGGAGGGAGAGGTGGGAGCCACCCCTATTCAATTTTCACAAAATGTTTAGAGCGAGTAGCCAGACCCTCTCCCAATGGCCCTGCTTATATTGTGGAACAGGTCCATCGATCTTTACAGCCTAAACCTCAGGTCAGCTCTCCTCTGTGCCCATTTATGCTTAAATTACTAAATTTCCTCAACAAACAATATATTCTGCAGAAGACAAGGGACCTGAAAAATATTTTATGAGAAGGCACCAAATTGAGTTTGACACAGGATTTACCAGCAGGAACCTGACAGAAGCGAGCTGCCTTCCACCTGGTGATTACCAAAATCATAGCCTCGGGGATCCAGTTCAGAATGCAATACCCTGCATGTCTTCAAGTTCAATTACAGGATAAGTGGCATTCCTATAACAGTGTGGAAGCAGCAATGAAGGAACTTAAAAGGCTTTTTCCTGACCTATTTAAGGACTTTTGAACCCAGGTCTGCTTCCACTGATTGAAGTCAGTACTGGTTTGATGCTATAATGGATATTGTCTGTTTCTTATTTTTGAGACTGTGTACCTGTTCTCCTGGCAACTAGCTCTACTCCTTATCCCCCTCTTAACACGATAAGCCCGCATTTGCTTTTCTCAGAATGACTCTTCCCAGCTTGAGGGTGCTTCTGTCAGCTACCTAGCTTTTCAGCAGGAGACTTGGGGAACAATACCCTCAATCGGTGAACCAGATGACATATTTTCAGGGCCTCAAAAGGGTGAAATGCTCCTCTTGGGCCTAATTTACACTGGACTTGCTGGCTGTATTTGGCATTCAAGTGGCAAATCCCATAAGGACACATTTTGGTTTTTCCTTTGGCCAAGGTTGGTCATCAAGCCCTGACTCAGTACTGCTTACTCGATTGGGGCATGGACCTAGTGGCACATCAGCCCAGTTACCTTTTTGTTTAGAGCTTGGGCCGGGCCCCGCCCATGTTGCTAGATGGGAGATAACAATAATTATAGTACCACAATAATTCAACTGTAAATATGTAGTAGGTTTAATCAATATGAGGCTGGATTTATGGTCTCTTACAGTCTTTTCAATTTTTTCCTGTCATACTTGAAATTATTAGTAGGATATAGAGCTCAGGGGGCTTATAAGCTTGTTATTGTTGTTTTCTCTTATACTTACAATGTCAGGATGATGTGGAGGGGGGGTGGCCAGAGGTATGGGTGTTAAACTGTATGGGTTAAGAGCCTCATGCACCAAATTGCTGGGGGGGTTGTAGGTTAGGTCAACTGCCAGGAAGCAGATATTCTCCTGGCACAGGTTTTGTTATTGTGTTTTGGTTTGGGGTGGGGGACTGGGAAACTACTTACTGTATGGGAGAGAAAGGTTTTTTGGGGATTCACTGGTTGGGGGGTACCAATGAAGGGCACTTCTATTTATGTTTAAATGGTTCGTAAACTATGCTATATGCATTAGGTACCAATAGGTGTATTTCTACTACAAGTATATTTTTTTTCATGACAGTCTATAATTTCTGTTCTTGGAATGTGAAAGGTGCACAATCTCCCTCTAAACATGCTAAGATCCTCCTACACTTAAATAAGCTCCAAACCGATATTGCTTTCTTAGAGGAGACCCACTTAGCCTCTTCCCAGATTCTTCTTCTCAGGAGGTCCTGGCTAGGGCAAGTTGTTGGGGTGGGCCTTGATACCCGTAGAAGAGAGGTGGCCATCCTAATAGCTTGGAGGATCCCATTTCACCTCCTCCAAGAAATATCAGACCCCAATGGGTGTTTTGTTCTTATAAGAGCTCTCCTAGGCCATTTAGAGGTAGTGTTAAGGGTGCTATATGGTCCTAATGCAGATGACCCTGGGTTTTATACCACCCTCATGTCGGTTGTGTCTTCCTGGTGTTCCCTACTCATGATCCTTGGGGGAGACTGGAATCTGGTCCAGTGTAATGAACTAGACATATCTGGGCATTCTCATCAAGCTTTATCACCTGGTCAGATGGCTATTCTGGAATTCATGAGGTCAACTGGCTTGGTGGATCCTTGTCGAACTCTTAACCCGTCCAGTCAACAATATTCTTTCCGTTCTGTCCCACACAATTCTTTCTTGAAAATTGACTACTTCTTGTTGGGCTCTAATTATCTCTCAGGAATAACTTTATGTCATTACTCAGCCAAAGTTATTTCTGACCACCATCCTGTTTTTCCTTCATTGAATTTAACCCCTTCTCTTTCCAGAGATAAGATGTGGATTATCGATAACCAGTAGCTTAAGGCTAAGGATCATTAAAGCACATTCAACTGTTCATTACAAATTTTATGTCACTTAATTCTCCTTTGATGCCCAAACTTGACGTTTTGTGGGGTGCTTTAAAATGCACTCTTTGGTGGGAAATTATTCAAATATCAGCAAGGCATAAGAACCAGACCTCAGCCTTGCTCACCTCTCTGATTTCTCCAATCAAGCACCTTGAGGAATGTATTTCATCTTCCTCTCCTCAATCCGAATGGGAACTTTTAGAACACCTCAGATTTCTATATAGTAATCTGTTAGGAGAAAGGGTGGAGCACATGATATTTCATTCGAAAGTAAAGTATTTCGATCGGGGGAAAAGGCAAGGAAATTGTTGGCCCTTCATCTCAAATCACAGGCTGCAGATAAATTGTTCCTCTGATACATAGTGACTCTGGTCAGCTTTTGACATCCCCTGAGACATACTAGAGGCCTTTAGAGGATTTTACCAACAGCTATATGCCCCTCCTCTCCCCTTAATCAGGTGCAGTTTGAATCCTTCCTTCAGGACATCTCTCTTCCCAAACTGACGGATCCCCAACAAGAACTTTTGAAACCCCCCTTGATCCTATCAGAAATTTCCCAGGCAATTGATGCCCTTGCTATGGATAAGACCCCACTGGCCCGGATGGTTTTCCCACAAAGTTTTATAAAGCATTAAAAGAACAGATAGCCCCCATCCTCTTAAACACATATAACCATATTTTTGAAAAGGGCATATCTGACCCTTCACTAACTACTGCTTCCATTGTGGTTATTCCCAAATCGAACTTAGAGCCATTGTTGCTTACCAACTATAGACTGATCTCACTTATCAACGTGGACCTAAGGATTCTTTCCAAGGTACTGGCAGGTAGATTGGGTCTCATCTGGGACTTGTTAATTATTCAGGAGCAAGTGGGGTTTGTCAAGGGGAGACTTTCAGCTGATCATCTCTGGAAAATCTCATACCTTCTCTCGGCATCCAGGGGTCTTCCTATTCCTGCAGCCCTTGTATACTCGGATGCCGAGAAAGCCTTCAATAGAGTTTCCTGGGATTATTTCTTCACCCTTCTACCAAAATTTGGCTTCACTGGTGAATTCATACAATGGGTTAAACTTTTATATTCTTCCCCTACTGCCCAGGTACTGTATAATGGCATGTTATCCCAGCACGTTTCCCTATAACAGGGCACTAGGCAAGGATGTCCTGTATCTCCCTTTTTATTCAATTTTTAATTTTCGAACCTCTCATCTGGAAACTTAACTCTTCACCTCAGGTTACTGTTATTTCAATTTGTGACACAGAATATAAACTTTCTGTTTATGCAGATGATATTCTGCTCCACCTTTCCTCACCAGCTATCTCACTCCCTCCAGCATTACAAATCATCTCTCAATTTGGTATTGTATCTAATTACAAACTTAACCTCAGCAAGACAGAGATTATACCACTCAATAATAAAACTTTTAAAGCAGATGTAGACCACCTCGTCCTGGCCTGGAGGAAAGATAAACTCAAATATTTAGGAACCTTTTTGAGCACTTCCCTTAGTAAGTTCAAACAATATAACTTGGATGCCATAATGTCCCATATCAAAGTCAAGTTAGAATGCTGGTTACTCCTACTCTTTTTTTGTTATGGGGCAGATTAAATATTATCAAGATAAATGTCCTACCCTTGCTATTGTATCTCTTACAGATGTATAATTGGTTTCTTCCACAGTCTTGGTTTACTCAAGTACACAGACTTCTTGCCTCCTTCTTATGGCAGGGTAAGGCAGCTCACCAGGCACTTTCAAGATTAATGAGGACCAAACAGGATGGTGGCTTACAGGTCCCCATTTTATATGTATTATTTAGCCTTACACTTCAATAGGCTCTCCTACTAGTTACATCCATTGGAAGCTTGAAATTATATTCCACAATGGGTAAATATAGATTGTTCTCTCTGTTCACTTTACGGTATAGATCTCAGGGTGCTCCCCTTTTTATCCAGGAAGCAGTTACCTTTCCCTTTATGGGATACTCCCCTTGGGGCATCCTTGCAGATCCATTCACAGCTTTGCTCTTTCCTCAAAGTTTACCCAAATAAAGATATCCTTCAGCCCCTTACAGGAAATTCCAACCTGCTCATAGCTAGGCAAATGCTGTCCAGGCGTTTCTCACCAGATATAAGAGCAGAAATAGTACAAGAGCTAACTTTGAGTGGCAAACTGCTCCCCTTCCAGATAGCATGAGAACTATACCATTGGCCCTCCTTATCATGTTTTAACTATTTCCAGATAACTCATATTCTTACACAATTTTTTGGTACAGGCCCGTGTCAAAACCCTTTTTACTCTGTGGTATTACCCTTAGTTTCTTCAGCCCCTCCTTTGCATCTGGTATCATATTACTATCATTCACTACAAACACTTCTGGCTGCCAATGAGGGCCCCAGGATATATGGTTGGGATCAGACTCTTCATCCCACCACATCCCGCAAGAACTGGTCTCTCATCTGGAGACATCTATATCAGTTCATAAAATGGAACCGATATCAATTTATGCAATTCCAGATTATTCATAATCTCTATTACACCCCTGTGAGGTTACATAGGAGGGGTCATTTTTCTAGTGACCTTTGTTCCAGATGTGGTCAGAAACCTGGCTCCCTATACCATATTCTTTGGACTTGCCAGAAGATCACTCCCTTTTGGAACTCAATTTGTACTCGTCTGGACCCATTGTTGGGGCTTTCAGATGTGTTTCTCCCTGAAATGTGTATAGTGGGTGATTTTTCAGATTCCCTTATTGGCAACCAGAAAGCTCATATGGCTCTGATATCGGCATGTACAAAGAAGGTTATCCTTCAACATTGGTTAGATCAATATACCCCTCATTTCCTTGAATGGTATAGGGAAATCCTGTTTGCTTTACAGGTTATACGCCTAGTAGCAAACATTTCTGGCAACTTATCCAGGTATAAGAGGATCTGGGAACCATTGCAAACTTTGCTGACTATATAAAGGACATGGGCTAATTTAGGCCCTTCCTCTTTTCTTTTTGGCACCTTTCTTTCTTTTTCTCCTCATTTTATATATGTTATTCTCAGTATTTTTCCACACCTATAGGTGTGAGTCTCAATAGGTTGGTTGGAACCTGTGGAGATTTCTTTTTTAATCATTCTGTTTATTCACCTTACTATCCTGACCCTCCACTCAATCAGATACCCTCATGCCTCACTGCATCTCTCCCTTATTGCCCCAGGAGTCTGCTCCTCAGACAGCAACCAATCGCTTGTGAGATCGCCTTAATACTCTCAGATAACCCACCAAGCAGGGCAAGGAAAGGTCTCCCCTTACCTTTTCCCCAAACCATGTTAGAGCGGGTGGCGCACATTGGAGTCTGCCCCCGATGGCAACTTTGGAGGATGCACTGTTGGCTTCTGGAGGGGTCATCACCTAAGATTGACAGAGTCCATTTTCCATTTTTACAATGCTCCACAGTTGCCAGTGCTTGGGGAGAGCCAATTGTGTGGTGTGTGTCAGGACGCAGCTCCTCCCAGGGCTCTCAGCTGACATCTGCCCCTTCCATCACTTGTCCCCCACCACACTGTCAAGCCCAGGTTCACCCTCGAGATGTCAGTATTGCAGTGGGACTAGCACTAAACCCTCCCCAGTGAGGAAGAGCTGTCTCTGGGTAC
Organism: Neoceratodus forsteri; assembly: GCA_016271365.2. Classification (NCBI taxonomy): domain Eukaryota; kingdom Metazoa; phylum Chordata; order Ceratodontiformes; family Ceratodontidae; genus Neoceratodus; species Neoceratodus forsteri. The sequence goes on from CM057458.1 coordinate 566,862,420, forward strand.
TCAATCCCTCTCTCCCCCTGCCGACCCCTGGTGGCCTGAGTTAGTTTCTGAACCCTGGTCATCAGCGTGGAGTGAGGTGTGGTGTCCAGTGCCTCAACCCTCAGTGCCACTGGGCTGGCCCAAACCTATGGATATTTTGATACACCTTCCAGTGGTTTGGGGGGAGGGAAGGGATTGGCAGAAAAAGGGGATGATCTGCTGATTGGGACTTTAACCTGCCAGATGTAAATTAAGCCTTCCAGCAGCTGTTTCCTCTAGAAGCAGAAACATCCTGGACTCTCTGCAGGGCACATTCCTCTGGCAAGTAGTCAGTGAACCCACTCATGATGGGACAATACTGGACCTGGTACTCGCTAACAGGGACAGTGTTGCAGATGTCAAGGTGGGAGGCCCTTTTGGAGACCAGCGATCACTGTACAGTGTGGTTCAATATAAGGATGGCTACAGAATCAAACCACACAGGGATGAGGGTCCTGTACTTCAGGAGAGCAGATTTTAAAAAGATGTGTGAATGCCTCAAGGATGACCTAGCAGGTGTGGGTGACCTGGGTGGGGTGGATGAACAGAGGGTGAAGATAAAAGGGAGAACAGTAAAGGCAACAAACCTCTGTGTCAAACAAGTGAACAAAAGCAAGAGGAGAAAGAGACTACTATGGTTCTCGAAAGAGGTGACTGAAAAGGTAAAAGCTTAGCACTCAGAAGATATAAGGAGACTAAGAGGAAGGAGGATAGGGAGGTGTATCAGGGGAAACAGAGGGAAGCAGGGAAAGCAGTAAGGAGTACAAAGGTACAAACTGAAGAGAGAAAAGCCCATGAGGTAATGAAAGGGGACAAGACATTTTTTAGATATGTAAGTAAAAAGAGGGAGACCAGGGGTGGGATTGTAAGGTTAAAAAGGGTTGGGGGGGACTGTGCATAGAGGCACCAGGAAAAGGCAGATATTCAGAAGAAATACTTTTTTTTTAAGTGCTCACAGAGGAATGAGAAGGGGAGGGGCCAAAACAAGGTAACAAAAGCTTTGGGGGGGAAGGAAGTGGACACTAGTCCTTTTTTGGAGGAGACAGTCCTAAAGGTACTTGCTAATCTGAAGGTGGACAATGCAATGTGGCCAGATGGGGTAAATCCAAGGGTATTGAGTGAACTCAGGGAAATACTGACTGCACCTCTGGCAGTTCTGTTTAACAGGTTACCATAAACAGGAGTCGTTCCAGAGGACTGAAGGAGGTCAAAAGTAGTCCCACTACACAAAAGTGGTAGCAGGGAGGAGGCTGGTAATTATAGGCTAGTCAGCCTGACATTGGTGGTGGTAAAGATAATGGAATCACTGCTGAAGAAAAGGATTGTAGACTATCTTGAATCCAGTGGGTTACAAGACCCAAGGCAGCATGGTTTCACAAGGTGGAGGTCATGTCAAATGAATCTGATAGATTTCTTTGACTGGCTGACCAAGGAACTAGATCAGGGTAGAGTGGTGGATGTGGCCTACTTAGAGTTCAGTAAGAAGTATGACAACATTTCACATAGGAAACTAGTAGGCAAGCTGGGTAGCTTAGGAGTGGGTCCAAAGGTGGAAAATTGGATAAGAAATTGTTTAGGGGATAGGTGACAGAGGGTGGTGGTAAACAGAGTTCACTCCAAAGAATGGAGGGTGACCAGTGGGGTACCTCAGGGATCAGTTCTGGGACCGGTCCTCTTTAACGTCTTTATATGTGACATTGCAGAGGAGTGGAAGGAAACATCTGCCTCTTTGCAGATGACACCAAAATCTGCAATAGGGCATACACTCTGGGGGAGGGGTGGAAAGGATGAGCAGAGACCTGAGAAAACTTATGGAGTGGTCAAGAGTATGGCAGCTGGGTTTCAATGCATAAAAGTAAAGAATAATGCACTCAGGGCACAGAAACCCAGGAGCAGAGTACAAAATGGGTGGACTGGTATTGATGATCACCAAGCAGGAAAGAGACCTGGGGATAATCATATTGGATGACCTAAAGATGGCCAGGCAGTGCAACAAGGCAGTAGGGAGGACAAGTGGGATGCTGGAGTGTACAGGCAGAGGTATCACCAGCAGAAACAGGGAGGTGGTGTTGCCTCTATATAGATCGCTGGAAAGACCCCACCTAGAGTATTGTGTCCAGAGCTGGAGACCACATCACTGGAAGGACATAGACAGAGTGGAAGTGGTCCAAAGGAGGGCAACTAACATGGTGCAGGGTCTGCATCAAGAGCCCTATGAAGAGACACTACAGGACCTCAATGTGTACACCCTGGAACAGAGGAGGGAGAGGGGAGATATGATACAGACCTTTAAATACCTCAAGGGGGTAAATAAGGTACAGGAGGGGAGTATTTTTCAGAAGAAAAGGTGCTCAAGAACAAGGAGACATGATATGAAACAGGAGGGGGTAGATTCAGGAAAGCTGTGGGAAAGTACTTTTTCACAGAAAGAGTGGTGGATTCCTGGAACAACCTTCCAGCAGAGGAGGTGGTGGGGCAAAAACAGTGGTGAGGTTTAGGAATGCATGGGATAAGCATAAAGGAATCATAGTGGAAAGGAAAGGGGGATGGAGAAAGAGTTGTAGATCAGGCGCGTCTGATGTAATAGTGTAGGTAGAGAGAAATTGGTAGACTGGATGAACCAACTGGTCCTTATCTGCCATTAAATTCTATGTTTCTACAGAACTAAAATTACAAACAAAAGAAAACTGGGGAAAAAATTCACACAAAACCTGACTACAACAGCACTAGTAATGGTAAGACAGAAAAGGATGCCTAACCTGCCTTTTTATAGCTGCAGTGGGTGTAGCCCTGCAGATGTCTTGCAAGCACAGTAGAGTAAAAGGACCTTACCGGTTACCAGATGGACTTATAGAATAGTGGAGGTGAACGGCAATCACTGTGCGTTCACTGCATTATTTTGTCCATCAGTACCGGTAGAACATGGGGTATCGGGTCACTATACCCTGCTAAAATGGCGATGCAATAACCATGCTGTGTAAAGTGCAAAAACATTTAGAGTGACAGGGGTATAATGGTGGTAGGGAATTACCACTACCCTTGTCACTGACCATATTCTGGAGGAAAGGCTGAAGAAGCCTGAGGTTCTGTGCCTGGTCAAGCCATCCCCCATAGTGGAGAGGCTAAGGCACAAGTACCTGGGGCAGTGAAGAACTGAGGAGATCAGGGTTTGGCTCCCCATCTCCCGACTTTTATTTTTACTGCCAAAAACTAAGTTTCCCCCCTCCCGAGTTTCCTCTAATCCCCTCATTCCACACCCCCACGGAGTTGGTTATTGTAGTTCCACGAGGTGTGGTGGGAAGAGCCCCCCCCCCCTTAAAAACAAAAAAATTTCAATTTTCCCTATTGTTTTCTGTAATGTGCACTCCTTTTGTATCGGTTGATGTTTTCACCTACTCAGTTTGAGCACACATCATTTTGACTATGGCATTGTTTGCTGTGCTGTTTTTGGTCACGACATTATGACCCCATGTTGAGCACAACACTGTCTGCTGTGTGCAAGATGGCCACCAGAGTTCTCTGCCCATGTGCAATGACTCACACATGTGCACTGAACCCCAGCGGCCATCTATTGCCATTCCCTGTTACCTCATCTCATTTCTCTCCCCCTCTGACAAACTCCATTTGTCTGAGGCTCATTTTTTCTAGATCCCCTGCTGTAAAACCTCTGCTGGGTTATCTACCTTCTCGTCCCACCCACCTTTGGAATATTCCTTCCCCCAGTCCATGACTCTTCCTCTCCTGATGCTGTCTCTCTTTCTCAAAGAGCAAGTTGCTACTTTATCTCATTTTTTAAATTATGATTTGTCTTACAACAGAAACAACTAGAAAATCCTAGTATGTGTCCCCATATAGGTTTGTTGACATGTTCATTGGCATTTTGTTTCCCCAATATTTGAATGGTCTGCATGTATCCAGCCAGAAACAGCACACTCAGCAATCTCCAGAAAATCCAAACCCTAGTAATGACAATTCCAGATTGTCGCTATAAGCAATTCGGGTTTCGTGCCTGTGTGCCATTGTTCTTTCATATTTAGATATCCAATGGTGGTATGCAGATTTAAAAAGAATACCTTGCCACATGATGAGTGAAAACAAAATATGTTGTCAGGTTCAAAGGCTAAGAATGGCAATAATAGTTGGTAGTGGTGGCAGTTATAGACTCACTCGTCACAGATTTTGCCATTACACATTTGATGAGTGAGACCAAGCTGTCCATACCACTGCACGTTATTTCTATGCAGAGACAGAAGCAGAAGTTACATTTCTAACTGAATGATCACCTAAGTGAGATCACTAGTTATATCTTCATGAGTGAAACTTCCTCTTTCTAGCATTTGGCTGTGTATTTTCATTTGTTTAAATTATGACTTGTCTTACAGCAGAAACAACTGGAAAATCTTAGTATGTGTCCCCATATAGCCTTGTTGACATGTTCATTGGCATTTTGTTTTGTTTCCCCAATGTCTGAATGGTCTACATGTATCCAGTCAGAAATAGCACACTCATCAATCTCCAGAAATCCCAAACCCTCGTATTGATAGTTCCAAGCTGTCATTGTAATCTATTCATGTTTCCCACCTGTGTGCCATTCTTCGTTCATGTTTAGATATCCAATGCTAGTTTAAATGGGGGTCTATGGTTTCTTTCAGTCATGAAACAGACTGATATTAATCAAGCAAAGAAATCTTGAGCATCAACTGATTTAAAGCAACCAGAATTGGACTTATTATATGCCCACCTGTATATGTGGGACCTAAAATAGTTCTAGTTGAGATCGCTACTGATTGCATGCTGGCTGTTAAGGCTGTCTGTAACTCCAGTGCTTTTGTCAGGAACAGCTGATGTTTTCTAAGGAAGACTTTCTTTTCACCATTGTAACTCCCGGCTACTGATAGGACTGTACGTTTTCAGCTGCAGCCAGCTTAGGATGACTGTGTTTTTGTTTTTAAAGAACATCAATCAATCAATCAATCAATCAATCAATCAAAATCTTTATTTATCCAGGCGGGCACCACTGAGCAAGGCTCATTTGCAAGGTGGACCTGGTCATGAATACATCAAAGTACAGTACAGAAGCAGGTATACAAAAAGCAATAATATACAAGGAAGAAAAAGTATATACAGTGTATACAGTACAGTACAAGGCTGAAATAAATAAAAAAAGAAAAAAACAGCATTATTTTACAATTGAAGAAGTCAGCAGTTGTACAATCAACCATAGGCACACAGGGGTTATAAGCAGAGATCTTTTGAGTGAGGCAGCCGGCAAGTGCACATATAGGGGAAAGAGGCCATGTATGGGGTGGCAGGTTAGAGAGGTAAAGAAGAGGAGGAATATATTATGGATGACTGGGGGAAAAATTGGGCTAAAACCACAGAAAGTGACGATGGCTGTCATGTACTTGTTTATTATGATAATGACGGAGGAGGGGCAGATAATTGGGACACTGCTATGGATGGGGTGGAACTTTAGCCAGGCTGGAGCGGACAGGGAAGGGTGGGTGCAGCAGGAAGAGTTAATAGAGAAAGAGTGAGAGCCAGGGTAGAAATATGGTGAGCATCAGGATGGAAAGGGGGAGTTGCGGAATTAGTGGGCTAGCGGTGAGGAAAACATTTGCAAGGTGCTTTCATGTAGCGATCGTAGAGCGCCTTGAAGATATTCAGGCTAACAGGGCAGCTCAGCTTCAAGTTCCTTTGTAAACCATTACACAATGTGGGTAAAGAGAAGCTTAGAGCAGCTTTGCCGAAATGAGTGTTGACCCTTGGAACTTGGAGGGCAATTAGGGAATAGCTCCTTACAGTGTAGGTGCCTAACACACTCCGGGGAATACAATCTGAGACATATGAGGGGAGCTTGTTGGTCACCGCTCTGAAGGCCCATAGGGTGGTGTTTCTATTCCTCCTATAGTGAAAGGAAGTCCAGCCTAACGATGAGTACAGGGAGCAGTGGTGTGTGGAAAGTGGAAGGCCAGTAATGAACCTGATAGCTCTGTGGTAAAAGGTATCCAACTTAACCAGTGCAGAGGCAGTGCAGTGGCTGTAGAACAGGTCCACGTAATCTATTAAAGATAGGAAGGTAGCTTGAACCAGTTGAATCTTGGCCTCCTTTGTGAGCAGGTGGTTAATTTGTTAGAATAATCCTAATCTTTGCCTTAGTTTCTTTTGTAGTTCTTCGAGATGGTCAGTGAAGGAAAGTATATGATCTAGCCAAACTCCTAGATATTTGAATTTAACTACGTACTCTAGTGTTTCTCCAAGAACAGTGGTAATTTGTGGGGTAGCCCCAGCAGGAATTGCTGCATGCAAGGAGGGGAGAAGAGCATGGCATTTGTCTTTTTTGCATTCAGCAAAAGCTTTTTGTTTATGAGCTGGTATTGTAGAAGGTTGAATTCAGCTTGGAGGTCTTCACAGGCTGCTTTCAGCGTGGGACGACTCAAGTACAGTACAGTGTCGTCTACGAATCTATAAAATAACACATAGAAAACTTTCTGAAACCCAGCCCCATTCTGCCAAGTCAGTAAATGACAAATGTGTCACCTTTTGATGTCAAGAAAACATAAAGCTGTGTCTGCTTTGGCGAAAGAAAAGCCAACATAACATACAATGTTCATACGATGACTATATTCATGAATCAATAGACTCCAATGTTTTACTGTGTGGCATGTTCTGGGGGACTGTAAATAAAATATAAATAGAATTTTAACGTAATGTTCCACACGTAGCATACCTGACTACAATGCATATCTGACTACAGGCCAATGTACAGTAACAACTAGTTCCAGTGTTTACATACCAATGTAAGTTCATTAAAGATTCATCATATGTACACAATTGGATTTTTTACACAGTTTTTCTAAAAAATATAAACAGTGAAAACACTTGTCAATTCATAATGCTTTTCATCCCAAAAGACTAGCTTATGGTATTGAATGTGCAAAAGATTGCTACCTACTTTATACCCAGCCTATTAGGCTTGTCTTTACTGCCCCAATCCTTGCCATTAATGTGGGTTAACCTTGCAAATAAAAACACTTCTAGTTGAGAGGGTATTTCATAATTTATATGAACTCATAACACACTGTAAAAAGCAGGGCATAACTATCACTATTCTATGCACTTCCAGCATTATACAACATCATACCTAAGCAATAAGGCATGACAGAATGTGTGTCATTGTGTAATGATGTCATGCCTGGGGTGGGTTGAAGCACGAGGCAAAGCCGAGTGCTTCCACCACGCCAGGAGTGACATTATTACACTATAGAACACACCCTGGAGTGCCTTATTGCTATTATGCAATGGCTCGTTTATTTAAAAAAAAAAGGAAAAGGGAAAATATGTTTAAAATACTTTTTTTTAATTTTTAGGGAGGTGCACGTATTGAGAAAAAAAGTCCCTAGTTTCTATGTTTTCCAGCAGGGGGCTGCTGCTTTATGGTTTGCCTTGTTCCATTTTAGGTCTGTGTTTCTCATTGTTTTTGTGTGTCCGCGACCCCTGTGTGTGACCCCTTGCACCTCTTTTTGTTGTTTCCTGCAGACACAGACTCAGTTTTGTTTTTTTGTTTTTCACTTTGCGCTTGCTGTTTTAATCCAGAATCATTAAGATCCAGAGTACTGTACACAGAGCGGGGAAAGTACAGTGGGCAGGTGGAGTGGATCGGGGAGAAAAAACCAATGTCTGTTGTGTGACTTTTAAAAAATCTTGACAGCCTGGGAGAGGACACAAAACAGTGAGTACTGTGAAAAGAAAGGATGGTTTTTAGTCGGCAACTGTCAGCATGGTGGTGAGGTTGTCCCCCTTCCCCAGCAACATATGCAGAACAGCTATATTTTCAGTCCTTTTTGTCACTTCAACGGCACGTCCACGTCTCCCGAGGGACTTCTGTTTTCAAGTGGGCATGCGGTAACATCGTGGACCATTGTGAGTGGTGTCCGACGAGCTGATCAGCTTCATCTTCAGTTTACATTTTAAACAAAAAATAAACAAATTTTAACTGTGGCTATGTTACTTGTGTGGCTGTGTTACTAGTGGCTTTTAATACAGAAAACCATCCTCACGCTTACAGGATCGCAGTTTGGATCAGTTACCGAAAGACACTGTTTTATTTTTTTTTACCCTTGAAATGAAGTGAATTGAAGCAATTAATGGGCAGAATGATCAACCATCATAAACGGCTTAACAGAGCAGAAGGCAGAAGTTGGGAACATAGTGGGGGTGGGGGCTGAAGACAAGTGGTTACAGTGGAAGCAGGGCTGGAGGGAGCAGTTGGTTGAATGAAGGGGAGGCATGATATCTGACATTGTCATGCGGTCATGTGTGTGCCTGGACTTGATACAATGATGTTATCATGTAATAACATCACTGTTCCAGGCACACACTGACCAGTCATAGGTCTTGAAATTTCTTTGCCATTGTGTAATAATAATAATGGTTTCCCACTATTTGTGAACACATTATGTGCATACATCTCCATTAAAATGCTTCTAGCATTTATACATCATATCATACATCCATTCACATGTATATGAATGACACAGTGCTGTGTACTTCTGGCCCCACGACCACTGATGTGGTGACCAGACTGCAGCAGGACTTCAATAATGTTCAGCTCTAGTTTCACTCAAATCAGCTTTCCCTCAATGCCAACAAAACTGTCTCCATGACCTTTGTGCATTAGGCAGAGATTCTCATGGCTCCCCACCACCCCCAAATTCCACACCTTGGATGGGACATCCCTGGAGGCCTGTAACTCCTTTAGATAGCTCGGGGTCTGCCTTGACCAGCACCTCTACATTTCTGTACATATCGATGCCATCCACAAAAAGCTCCATCCAAAGTTGGGGGCTCTCTACCGAAATTGTGGCTGCATCCCACTGCCGGCTCATTGCGCCATTTTACAGAAAATGATCTTCTATGTTTTTGACTATGAGGACGTAGTCTACAGTATTGCACCCAAGTCCACACTAGCTAGACTGGGGCCAGTCTTCCACTCCATCTATCATTTTGCCCTGGACTGTCCACCCACCACTCATCATTGTGCCCTCTACCAGACCCTTGGTTTCACCTCCCTCCTGGACCAAAGACTGTCCCTCTGCTCTCGGATCACAGTCAAATTCTGGACCCAGTTCCTGCCCACTTACCTTACTTCTATGCTGTCTGCTCCTGCCTTTCCAGCTTATGCACTAAGCAGCAATGACGCCAGGCTCCTATTCATGCCACACATGTCCACCTCTGCAGGCCAGGCAGCCTTCAAATATTGCATGCCTAAACTGTGGAATTCCCTTCCCATAGGCATTCAGCACGCCTCCCCCACCCAGCACCTCAATTCCGTACTCAAAGCACACTTCTCCTCTGCCTGTAGATGTGATTAAATATTCTGTCCGCCCTAAGGCCAGTCCCTCCTATTCTGTCAAAATAAATACAGACCCGCAGTACTCTGATATATGTGTGCATCTTAGCTTAGACTTTCCAACTGCCCTGCACTAATTCCAGCTGCTGCACTGTATTATTTGCACTGTACTTTGTACTCCTATATTGTATTATGTATGCATTCTGTACTTTCTTTACTGTGTTTATGGACCTAATTATTCATTGCTTGTCCTTGTACTCTCCCCTCCCCACCTCCCCCAGGACGCATCTGGAATCGAGCAGTGTTTCTGCTCAGTATGCCTTCATGGTAAAACTTTTAAATAAATAAATAAATAAATAAATAAGTATTAATAGTTTGTAGCTCATTATGGATGCACGAGATGTGCATTCTTCTCCATCAAAATGTTTCTAACATTTACAGTTTTTCAGTTAACATAATTATTATCTATGCTTAAAACATTAGGTTCAGATCTTCTACTCCCTTTAAACTAAATTTTAACAGTTATGAGATATCTCGACCCAGATAATAAATCTTATAAATCTAGGGATGAACCTGTAGGTATTTTATTTTATGCTGACAATGCCATTCCAAGTATATGATTTTTTATAAGCTCCAAAATGCTGTAATTACAAAAGCGGCACAAAACACTTTTATAAGAACTTCTTTCATCGTGAGAACCAGTAAAACTCTGAATTAAGAGAGCATACCAAATGCCAATTATTTTCTATTAGTACTTATTAGTAGTTGTGCACTAATTCGATCAGAGCAGAAGTTTAAAATTAAACTTGTACTTTGATCGAATGAGTGCACGCCTATTAATTAGTACTAATAGAAAGTGAGTGGCATTTGGTATGCGCTCTTAATTCAAATGTTTACTGCTGCTAACTGTAAAAGAAGTTCTTAAAAGAAACTTGTTATGCCTCTTTTGTGCTTACATCATTTTGGAGTTTTTAAGGAATTGTATACTACAAACAGCATTGTCAGCATTGAGTAAAATACCTAGAGGTACATTCCTAGGTTTAAAAGCTTTATGATCTGGGTCGAGAGATCTCATAACTGCTAACATTTAGTTTAAAGGGAGTAGAAGGTCTGTACCTAATGTTTTAATCTTAAATAATGATCAGATCAGTAACATCAGAACTGGACGGGGTAAGCCTGTGGATGTATTATTCTTGGACTTCAGCAAGGCGTTTGACTCTGTCCCCCACAATGGTCTGGTGGAGAAACTGATGGGGTTAGGAGTAGGCCCTTTGATGGTCAGATGGATTGAAAACTGGCTAGCTGGACGCACTCAGAGAGTAGTGGTCTGTGGGGAGCTCTCCAACCCTAGAGAGGTTGGTAGGGGTACCACAGGGCTCGGTCCTGGGTCCGATCCTGTTTAATGCATACATATCAGACATCAGGAGGGTATAGGTGTGAAATGAGTCTCTTCATGGATGACTCCAAGATGGGAGCAGTAGTTGAGGGAGAAGAGGGAGGTTGGCCCTGCAAGGGACCTGACACCCTGGAAAGCTGGGCTCACACATGGAAATTAAATTAACATCACCAAGTGCAAGGTGTTGCATCCTTGGCGGAAACCCATACACAGGTACACCTGGGAGGGGAGGCGCTGAGGCCTCATTAGGGAAAAAGACCTAGGGGGTCATGGTGGACGCATGTATGAATAACTCTGAGCAGTGCAGGAGAGCGCATAGCAAGGCAAACAGAGGATGTTGGGATGCATCGTAGTGGGAATCACCTCTAGGAGCAAGGAAGTGATTCTGCCGCTGTACAATGGACTGGTTAGACCACACCTTGAGTACTGTGTACAGTACTGGAGACCACACTTAAAGAGGGACATACAGCTCCTAGAGAGGGTACAGAGGAGGGCAACAAAGATGATACGAGGGCTAGGGGATTTGACGTATGAGGACAGACTTAAGGAGCTCTGCCTGTTTTCACTGGAGGAGAGAAGAGACAGGGGGACAAGATTGAGGCTTCAAGTACCTCAAGGGAATACATAGGGTAAACATGGAGGGATCTTTAGACTAAAGCAGGGAGGCATCACCAGAGGGCATGGTTTGAAGTTGAAGGTGGAAGGGTAAGGGTGAAAAGAGAGGAGGTTTTTCACTGAGCGGGTGGTGGACCCTGGAATGCACTGCCTGGTGAGCTAGTTCAGAGATCCACAGTGGAGGGCTTCAAGAGAGGATGGGACAGACACAGAAAGTGGATGTATCAGATGATGTCCTGTCCCAGGGGGGTGGGGATGGATGATATGGGTTTCTGGAGCACAAGGGATGGGAGGGTCTCGGCACCCAACTAAGGATCTAAAGTTCGAGCAGACTCGATAGACCGTAAGGCCTAATCTGCTGGCAAATAGTATGTTAGTATGTTAATGCTTATGTTAACTTAAAAACAGTAAATGCTAGAAATGTTTTAATGGAGTTCAGTTCACATTGCATGTGTCCATAATGAGCTGAAAACTATTAAAATGATGCTGTACAAATGCTAGAAATGTTTTAATGGAGATGAATGCACATCATGTGTTCACAATGAGCTGGAAATCATTATTAGTATGATGCTGTATAACATTGGCAGTATGTAGAATAATGATAGCAGGTCCATTAAAGCTATGATTTTTACAGTGTGTTATGAGTTTATAGAAATTATGAAATACCCTCCAAACTACAAGTGTTTTTATTTGCAAGGTTAACCCACATTGATGGCAAGGACTGGAGCAGTTAGGACAAGCCTAATAGGTTGGGTGTAAAGTAGGTAGTAATCTTTTGCACACTTAATACCGTAAGCTGGTCTTTTGGGATGAAAAGCATTATGAGTTTACTAGTGTTTTCACTGTTTATATTTTTTATAAAACTGTGTAAAAAATCCAACTGTGTACATATGGTGAATCTTTAATGAACTTACACTGGTATGTAAACACTCAAACTAGTTGCTACTGTACATTGGCCTGTAATCAGATATGCTATGAGTGGCACATTATTTTAAAATTCGATTTATATTTTATTTATAGTCCCCCAGAAGAAGCCACACGGCAAAACATTGAGGTCTATTGATTAATGAACAAGTACATTGTGTGATGTGTTGGCTTTTCGTTAGCCAGAGCAGTCACAGCTTTCTGTGTTCTTGAAACTATTGTACCAGAACTGAGTCCAGCGCCACCAAAAGACATTAAAGATTAGTGATTTCCCTCGGGACACTTCTCTTTGCACCTTTAGATGCTATACAACCTATGTTTTCTAATTAGAGGACATGTAAAATTATGTCTTTAGTAAAAACTGTTAGTTATGCAAAATAAACAGCTTGCACAAGTTAGGGAGACGTCTTTCTCAACAATCACAATTTTAAACAGACAAAACGAAGTATTTGATAGTTTTCATACATTTGTGTTTAATGCTCCTGTGTGACCAATCATCAGGCTCCCATTCGTTTCTAATCAGTTTCCAGAGTTCTTTTTATACTGTGACTAGTATTTTATATTATCACTTCAATAATTACATGTTTATTATATGTTCTATATGTTAGATAATATATAGCAATATGACTGTAGTAATGTAATATGAAATTATGTTTATTAACTTTATATAATTTTTTATAGACAACATGGTTTATGATAATGAATGTTTTATGCTTAGAAGTACTAGTTGACTCCAAATGTAAAATAATGTCATTATTTTTATGTTGGCGCGCTTGTGCAGCCAACATCATGGGACAGTGCAGCTTTGGAGGCAGGGTCGCTGTTGGGTGAATGCAGGACATGCACCAGTAGGTGCGTCACGCCTTCCTCAATCAGCCTGCTTGCTGGCGCCACACCATGCATACATGATGTGGTGAGCACATCTAAGAAAAGGTCCGCTGCAATATGAGCAAAGCTCGTCATATGCAGCAGTCCTTTTCTTGCCGTGCTCGCTGCCATTATGTGCATGGTCAGCAAGCAGACAGCCGCCTAACTACTGCTGACTTCGGAGGTGCCCAATCCCCCTGTCAGTTAACCCCCCCACTTTCTTTGTGTGCCGACGGGGGAGCCCATTCCCCATTGGTATAAACCCCCCAATTGTTGAATGCCGAAGGGGGGTGCCCAGTCCCCTCAGCTCGCGTGCCCCTGCTTTGTGTGCTGACAGGGTGCCCAATCCCCATCAGCATTACTTCCTCCCTCCCCATGTTGTGTGCGATGGGGTGCCCAATCTCCGTCGACTAGAGACACCCCCCCAAACAGTTAGGTGGCATGCTGGGAGCCCACCCCCAGCGTGCCAAATCCCCTGCAAAAAAAAACTGTCCCGCGATGGTTTTTTCTTTTTTTTTCCTGTAAAATGAAAACAGTCCCTCATAGTCTAGATGCTCCCCCACCTGCACCAACCCACTGTGCACCCTGCCTCCCCTCACCCCATACTTACCTGCAGAGTCCAGCGCAACAATCTTCTGTGGACCGGGAACACATCTGCACTCTTCAAAGCCAACCGCGAACTGAGGAAATGCTGGTAAGCTGTATAATGGAATGAATAGGGGTTTTTCAGCTTTAATGCATATCTCGGGCATTTTTGTGAATTTTGGCCCCAGATTTTTAACGTGGGGTTTTTGGGACCTTTTCTCATGAATTCTTGCACTGTCATGGTGTTATTCGGTCCCGAAAGGTGATTTTGCAGTCACTGCATGGAATCACCTTTCAGGACTGAGTAATGAAATGACAGTGCCACTGTTCATGAGAGGGGCTCTCAAAAGCCTATGTTGCAAGTTTGGTGGCAAAAATCCAAAAAATTACTGTTTTACGAGCGTGCGTAGCAACTGCGCAATGCACGCTAGTAAGTTAGCACATTCGCACTATTTTCATGCCAGATTCTCAGCATTGGCATTTTCCACCCCTTCTTGTGAACCATACAGCTGTCATTTTTCACATCCTGCCCGAAATGTGTTTTCGCACTTCCGGCGCAAAGTAGCACAGTTGCTGTGCGAAATCAGTATTCAGGACACATTACAAAAATGACAGTGACACTGTTCATGAGCAGAGGTCCTAAAATGCCTGCGTTGAAAATTTGGTGACAGTACTCCATAAAATGACTGTTTTACGAGTGTGCGTAGCAACTGCGCAATGCACGCTCGTAAGTTACCGCATTTACAATATTTTCATGCCACATTCTCAACATTGGCATTTTACCACACCTTCTTGTGAACCATACAGCTGTCATTTTTCACATCCTTGCCGAAATGTGTTTTCGCACTTCTGGCGCAGAATAGTGCGGTTGCTGTGCAAAATCACTGTTCAGGACACATTACGAAAATGACAGTGACACTGTTCATGAGCAGAGATCCTAAAATGCTTGTGTTGAAAATTTGGTGACAATACTCCATAAAATGACTGTGTCACATGCGTGCGTTGCACAGTTTGCACGCACACTCGTAAGTTCGCAAACTTATATTTTCACTCCACATTTTCAACAGTGCCATTGTTCTACATCTCCTAATGAACAGTACAGCTGTCATTTTTCACATCCTGACCAAAATCTGTTTTCGCAGTTCCGGCGCACAATAGTGCAGTCACTGTGGAAAGCCCATGTTTGAGACACATTATGAAAATGGTAGTGACACTGTTCGTTAGCAGATGTCCTAAAATGCCTATGTTGAAAATTTAGGGATGTGAGTGTTTTACGAGCACGCATTGTGCATTTTGCACGCACGTTCATGAATTTGTAATACTTTCACTCCAGCTGTTCATCATTGCCATTTTTCCATACCTCCTTATGAACAGTACAGCTGGCTGAAATGTGTTTTCGCATGTCTGGTGCAGAATTGCACGGTCACTGTGCAAAATCACTTTTCGGGACACTTTCAGGAAATGATGGTGACACTATTCATCAGCAGAGGTCCTAAAATGCCTATGTTGAAAATTTGGTGGCCAAAGTCAGACAATGACTGTTGCAAGCTGCATTGCGCAGTTTCCACGCACTTGTAACTTTGTCAATCTGCAATATTTTCATGCCACATTTTCACCACTGGCATTTGTGCACACCTCATTATCAACAGTCCAGCTGCCATTTTCCACAGCCTGCCCAAAACGCGTTTTTGCAGCTCCGCCACACAGTGGCATACTTGCTGTGCAAAATCACCTTTTGGGACACATTAACAAACTCACAGTGCCATGCCTCTCCACGTCCTCCACTGCCAATGCCAGCACGACAACATTCGGCATTGACAAATGCATGTTTTTATTTAGCTACCTAGAAAATGTATTGCATGATAGTAGAACAGTATGGCTCATTAAGAAGCTGTAGCAGAACAGTAAGAATGGCATATGTGGCATTAAGGTGGACTAACCATGGGAAAGACCATGATAAGTGTTGCTTTTTGTGCACTTTGGAGCCCTTTTCATATGACCGCAGAAGTGGAATACACTTTTGCAGTGCACACAACTGTGTATACTGTCCAGGCCTGGCATGCCTAGACAATGTGAAGCATGATGGACTGTTGCATTTGTGTTTCAGTTCTTTGTGCAATAGTCTTAGAAAGCCAATGTCTTCTACAATAGAGAATTGCTGAAGGTCAAGAGCAATCACTGCTCCCCAGTAAATTGTGAAATAAGTGCCAGTAAAATAGTTATTGTGCTTGTGCAGGTGCTGGCAGAGGAGTTCAGCAGAGCATGACCTCATGACAAGAGTGACATGACAATAAATTTATTGGAGTATATGACAGAAGTGTAATACAACATTTCTAATACGTCAAATGTATTTTTATTTGTATGACAAGAAAGTGGAATTTCTGAATAAACACATATTGATAAGTCATGAAGATGATGACATGTATAGTGCACCAATACAGACAGGCAATTGTCAACACCAGCAGCACACAGGTGGCCGTAGAACAATGAACACTGGCAGTTTGCATCATGTAGTTGATAATAAACATGCGACAAGCTGAGAAGATGATAGAAATAATAGGACTAGATATGTTGCCTCAAGGCTAAAAGGCAATAATCCATGACCATGGTGCACATTACTACATACCGTACATAGTGATGGACACCAACCTTGCTATACCATCTCTCTGTAGTGTGCAGGTATGGAAGAAGGGGCATCAACCAAATGTCACAGTGATGTTCAAAAATTTGATTTACCCTACCCCCACCACCACCACCAATTTACAGCCATTTCCTCTCATGTAGCTGTTCATACTAGGTCTATACAATTCTCTAGAGTCCACCCTTTTGATACACTGTATGTATTAAAAGGCTCTACCATGTTCCATCTTTCCCTGCAGGTATCCAGTGAATACATATTCAAGTTCTCCAGCTTCTGTTATATGTATAGATTTACTTCCCTTGAATCGTCTTGGTGGCTCTTGTCTCCAACACCTTCATTTGATTTATATCCTTCCTGAGATAGGGATTCCAGACCATGGCATAGTGCTCCAAGTTGAACAGAGGATTCCTGTGGTCTAATAAACCATAGCATGGTTTCTTTGACTGTACTATAATAAGCATAGCAGCACTTTTCTTCATGGCCCTATAAATATGACTCCCAATTTCTGTTACACCATGACCAGCTCAAATCTCTACCACTTTCAGAACTGGCACGGTGGAGCTTTATCTGCTCATTTCCTCCCATGCATTCCTTTTTTCTTCTGTTCTTCTCTTCATGTTTTCCACATGCATTGACACCACACACAAGACATAATGCAGCCACCACTGTAAGCTAATAATGATAACTCACAATAGTAATTGACTATTCATAGATACTCACATGACACCTATGCCTTGTGCACAGGCAAGCTGTAGTGATGTATGACTTATGTGGTAATAGGGAAGAATGATCTTACAAGCCCCTCCCCTCACTGACAGACCACACACCCCACTCAGAGGTCCTGTGACCTTGTGTTTCACATAGCAGCCTACTTTACTTTTCACTCACTGACTGGCTAGTAGGCTTACACACAGGCAAATATATATATATATATATATATATATATATATATATATCAAAAAACTGTGTTAATACTCTAATTAGGGTTAAAAGCCAACCCACAGCACAAAAAGAAGCACCCTCCCCTCACCATCTTCAATAAAGTCAGTGAGCCGCTAGAACAAGTTCACTCCTTCAAGTACCTGGGGGGGCACCATTGATGACTCCCTCATCTTCACCCAACACATCAACACAGTAGTAAAGGATGGGTGTACTCTATAGGCATAAAAAGTATCTCACTCCAGAGGCTCTCCATCTCTCAGTCTCCAGCTCCATCCTTTCTACCATCGACTATGGATTGGTGGTCTACAGTGCAGCAACAGACACTGCACTAAAAAGGATTCACATTGCCCTCAACAAGGCATGTAGGCTCACAATGGCTGCAGATTGAAATACCCACACCTGCTCCTTATATGAGGAGAACAATTGGCTGCCACTAAAGAACAGGATTATATTCCAAACATATCTCCTTGGAAAAAAGATGCTAATGGGTAAAACCGCCCCATGCATTTCTAGCATTCTAACACCAAGTGCTACCAGCTATACCACCAGAGGAAGGATGAGGGAGGGCCCTATCAACACTTTTCCATCAAACTGTGCAGGGACAGCATGCTTTCAGCTATTGGGCCCCCTAATGGCTCAATGAAATCCCAGTGCACATTCTAAACTCCCAATGCAGCTTGCAATTCAAAAATGGCCTAAGGCAACACCTTCTTACTAGGACAGTTTGTAACTGCCACTAGGACTCTAACACCCATAATACCCACTCACCCACACTCTCCTTCCCCTTCCTTTTACCCCTACTCTTTCCCCTTGTCCTATCCCTCTGTCCCCCTCCCCCCCTGTGCCTTTTCCCCCACTGGATCAACCTTAAAACCAACCTACTACCACTACCTCCCATTCTCCTAGACAAAGCCACTTCTTTTGGCTGCCCACTCTCCCCCCCAGGCTCCCCCCCCTCACCTTGACTCCTCCTCGGACTCTAACACTAGGTGTCACGCCTCTTTATCTCCTTCGCTACATATAAACACTGTGTTTTACCCTAGTTGAATGCTCTTGACACTGTACTATCACCATTAATACTATGAATGACATTGTAACCTTATTGTATACTAGCTACCTACTATTCAAGTATTGTATATAAACTGTTTGCTATTGCTGTCATTGTCACCTTTGTAAAAGAGCTCTGAGCTCAAAGGTATGATCTGAATCCTAAATAAAAAAAAATGGCAAAAGTAGGGAAATGTAGCATTAATGTTTCCAACCCTAACACCCCACTCCCACCCCCACCCTGCCCTTACAGAAATATGTGTGCTGCATACATGTAGAATGCATGCCACATGCTTAATTGTACTCACAGAAGACAGGCAGTCAGATCTGCTCCTCATCACTGTCTTAACTCCAAGATAAAATCCACACACAATGTAAAAAGGATAAAAGCCATATTTAATTAAAAAAGCAGGCAAACCAGTAGTACATGATACATGATGCCCCTCCCTGAGACCAGCCTACAGTCATGTGCCACAAATAGGAATGAGAACCCAAGTCTGTTGAATTTGACTTCAGTAACCTGAAAATGACTGTTTTCTAAGTAATCTGACCAGGGCGGCCATCCTGGCCCCTGAGGGGAGAAGCCCTAGCTTCTTCAATTGTATCAAGTGTATCTGAAATATAAATGTGCTGAATGTACCAAAACAAATAAATGTGCTGGATATTCAGGAATACAGATTAGAACCAAACTGTGTAACTGGCTGGTTGCACCAACCAGTGTTTTTGACTGCAACATGCAGGGCAATCCCTGCATACCCCAAAGAGACTGTAAATAGTTCAAATATCTCATTTTGGAAATTTAATTGTTACACTTTACTGAATCAAGCCAGTCAACATACAGCTGCAATGTCTTCCAGGCCTGCAACATGCAAGAACTTTAAAGTACTTGGTACCCAGGTTCAACTGTGTGAGAATGGGGGTCTCATACTAAATCTCAGGGAACTGGTACCAGTTGTGGTAAATAATGTTGTGTATGTAGTCTGATTCTATGCAATTTAGATAGCCAGGGCTCTGGATATCAATGTTGGTGCAATGTTGATTTCTTTCTGATTTATAACAGGTATGTACCCAGCTGGAGGGTGTTCACCAGCACCATACCAAACCAAACCAAATCTAATGTAAATAATAATAATGATCTTGATTGCATAACCTCTACTCCTTTGTTTCCCCATTCCTAAGCCCTAATCCCCTGTGAATACATCTTGTTGTTGCTATTTTTGCAAATAATAGGGCCATGAGCATACTATTACAGAGAGTCATTAAATATAAAATGTTTGAAATGTGGGGAAATGCTTACCAGGTCATGTGCTGTGGTGGTTAATGGATGTTAGTGAGTGGTATGACATCCCAGAGGGTTGTATCAGGTGAAAGCCAGCCCACTTAAAGTTAAACTCTGGGTGGAGGCACTGTGCATTACGTGAAATCTTGGGTAAGAACCAGTTAAAGTAAAAGTTTGAAAACCCAGACCCCACAACCTTGGTCTGGCCAGGCAAGACTGGGGTAGTAACTCTACGAGTAGTGCTGTCTAGGGGTTACTCTAAATTTACAGAACATCCTCTGTGTGAGCAGCATGTTTTTATGAGGGATGGATGGGGGACACAGTCATTTTCAGGGGTAAAATGAGTGCTGTCCCTTGCATTCAGGGACAGTTGAGTGGTGGTATGCACAGACTATTGGAGCCCCACTATAGTAAGGCTTATGCCCACCCCGGTGAAGCTGACCTCCAAATCCCCATGCTCAGGCACATTATCACATAGGGCAAGGAAGAGTGCAGAGGAGTGTCCCATTGAAATGAATGAGGGTATTTTTTTATTACTATTTTATACATTTTTGATGGAGAATTGGAGATTAATGAAGGTCACAACTCGGCTAACAAGGGCCTTGTTTGTACAACAGTGGCCTTCGTTATTCTCCAACTCACCATCATAATGTATAAAACGGTAATAAAAAATACTGTATTCATGGCAAAGGGATATGCCCCAGCACTCTGACCCATGGACATCATCTCTTAAAGACTCCTACCTCCGACTCCCTCTTACTCGGGTAAGAGACTCTCAAGTTATAGCTATACTTGGTGGGTTATCTGTAGCAGTGTGGCCACAATCATTACAGTGTGTGTGCATGGGGTGACTAGCCGTATGGGTGGGTGAATGTTGAGTTATTGCTACTTTTGTGTTTGCCCCTTAAAGTCTGCTTGCATAGAAACATTCAAAGCTGGAGAGAAAATTGTAGGAGTACAGACCTGACAAAAGTAATTAAGTAGTTATGTGGGTAAGTGCATGTATTGGGGGTGGGAAGAACCATATGTGTTTCCATTAGTATGTGTGCTACAGTTCAGCTGTGCATCTGAGATAAGGGGGGACAAGAAAAAGAAACCTTATATCAGTGGCTTTAAAGAGCCTCTGACATGAAAAGTGCAACATTGCAGAATCTGAATAAGCATACCCCCAGTAACTCTCATACCAAAAACTAGATTTCTATGTTACTTCATTTTAAAGTTATGAACTATTTTGTAACCTTGATTGCACTACCTGTTCAAAACAACCAGTGTCAGTGAAGAGCAGCTGATGATGTCATCTCAAGACCTCACAGTCTAGTATTCCCTGTCAGAAAACTTATAGGTCCCGTTTCTCCAAAGTTTTAAAGATCATGTGAGAGGGTTCTATGATAAAAAAATATTACACAAATGTGCAGGTGCCAACTTGGAGAAGACAACCTATTATATCTATTGATTTGATGTCCTCTTTATAATCAAGAAAGAAATCTGTACTTGGGTAGTATATTATCAACTTTTATTTTTTTTTAGTTGATGTTGTTTCTGGGAGCCCCTTGCCTAGCAATCTGATGACCCCCCTTCATGCCGACCGGGTATCAGACCCCCTCCTCTTCAGCCCCCACAACTTACCCCTCATGGCGGGGGGGTGAGGAGGTACTCACCCACCAGTCTGGATCCAGTTTGGAGGAGGTGGCCTCCCAATGGCGCAGTAAAGGAGGACCATCATCATCCATGGTGAGGACTCCATTTTTTTCCCTGTTCTCCCCTGACATCTGCAGCATGCAATGGTGCCAATGATCAGACGCATGCATTCTATCACATGCACTCCTTCCCTGGTGTTGGCCCCAGTACATCACCCAAGTCTTGCCAGTGTCCTGCAATAACCCCCAGCCACTGCTAAAGACTACCTGCACACCGATGGCAACTCACTCCCCTTCCCCAGAAAAGGAGAGCAGTCCTACAGATGCTCAAGTCTTCTCCTCTCCTGCCAGCCCCCGACAACACTGGCTCGTTACCAAACCCGGGTCACCGGCGTGGTGCAAGGTGTCACGTCCAGCGCCTCAACCCTCAGCGCCACTGAGCCAGCCCATAGTATTAACTTTAGACATGGAACTTAAATATCAAGTGAATGCATTATTGAAATCCAAAAATACTGAGATATTAGAAAGTGTTGCATTTTTCTGTAAAAAGAACATAAGAAACTGCATATTATAAATAAGGAATAGGTTACTGTAAAGGTGACGCTTATATTTGTTACTAAATCTTAGATGTAGAGACATGTGCAATAGTTTAATTATAACCATCTTAATGAGTTTACTGGTAGAAATACCAATTTAATTGCACTACTAAATTCCCCTGTATATTTATTGGTAATTGTACCTCTATGGATTTTAACAATGTAGAATGTTATATGTATATTTATGTATGCTAAATGACAATTCTGTCTTGTCAGTCAATAAACTGAACTGAGCTGAAGATCATAAGCAATAGTTGTCTAAAGTAAAACAGGCAGCACCATTCAAAAACATTGCTATAAAAACTATATGTGTTTCAGGTTTTGTAACAAGGTTGACAAAATTGGATTTTATAATGCCTTTTGGTGTGGTACATTTCTCAAGGGTTGCTGGATGCTGAGTCAGCATGCCTCCAGGCTGCTGAAGCCATTGGGAGTGCTACTCTACTGTGCCTGTTAGGAAGCTGTAAAGTAGCCCCTTGCTATAGCAAACCCCACTATAGCGAAAACTCAGCTATAGTGAATGCCTCATGTGGCTCCCAATGTTTCGGTATTTCTGTTCTTCAGAATTCCTATCCTCGCCAGCAATCGGCTGGTGCACATTTCACCCACATACATAAAATACTATCCATATGCCTTATACACGGTACTGTCAGGAAAACAAAGTTAAGAACTAAAGTAAAAAAATATCCACATCTTAACTGCTAGCTGAGATTCAGAGTTAAAGATGGCACCTATAACATGGATGGCAACTCAAAGATTCCACGCACTTTACAAATACGCTCCCCCTCCACCCCCCATCTGACTCTCATCTTTACTTAGAAAATTTATGTTGTCCAGTACTGAATTTATTTTATGCACTGTAGGTTCTGAATCATATTGAGGAAGCCAGGTATGGTGGATCTGGAGCTGCGATCTGTGAGTTCGATGGAGGTGATTATGAAAGCAGGAAGAGCATCAAAAAGATCTGGAATTTGGAGAGAGGTGTTTTGTTGTTGTTTTTTTTTTTTTTTTGCCAATCTGTTTATTTTTTGCTTTTACTATTGCCCAGTGTACTAGTCTGTATACAGATATCTGGAGTGATAAGTCTGTGAATTTGGGGGGGGTGTTTGTAAAGGGCGTGGAAGCTATGAGCCGCCATTCCTGTCACAGGTGCTGTCTTTAACTTGGAGTCTCAGCTAGCAGTTAAGGTGTAGATATTTTTTGAGTTTAGCTTTATTTTGCTGACAGTGCAGTGTATAAGGCATATGGGAAGTGTCTGATGTGTGCAGGTGACATATGCACCGGCTGACAGTAGTGCATAGTAGCGTCCTTCGTTGTAATGAATAGGGAGCTATAACAAGTACAGATTATGGCTCCATTTTAGTTCATTATAGTGAGGGGTTACTGTACTGCTAGTATTATAATGTTGGTAACTTCACTGCTGTTTGTCAGTGTCTGCTTTACAATATATTTTAATAAGGGTCTTATATGTGTTAATTTCTACCAGGGGTGGAAATGTTGGCTCTAGTAAAATGAACTTTTTAATTTAGAGTAGAACACAGATGAGCCTGAATGTACATCAGAAAAGCCTAACAGGGAGAACACATTGTGCTGGATAATTTAGAAACTTCCAGGCCATCTTGTCAGCACAGCGGTTGGATTTCCGCTCGCGACACCGATGACCCAGGTTCAGGAATGGACCAGATCTTTGGAGGTCCAGCTGGGGTGAGAAAGATTGTACATCCCAAGGACAGCTCTCCTTCGCTGAGGAGGAAGGGGGTTTGTGTTCACTGCAAGAGTGACACCTAGAGGAGGCCAGGTTGTCGCCATGCATCGACGCATGTTACTCTTTCTGGGGCAGGACAGATACGGGTCATCATTGCACGTCTCTGCCCAAGTGTAAAAATGGGGAAAAAACTCCACTTCGACCGTCTCCATGATGCCCTGCCCCTGGCCTTGATCAGCCACCCAGCCAGCTCGCCTGATCAGTCACTATCATCTCAGCATTGTTAAAGGGGTCCTATGCCAAGACCCCACCCTCTGAGGGGTAAGTCAGGGGTAACTGGATGAGTGCAGGCATATGGGTGGTGGAGGTACAGGGGTGCCATGACCAGGGCAGAGACCTGACGGTTGGGTCCGGGCAACAAAATGTTGGAGCGTAAGGCCTTCCGGGCCCTGCACTCCCATCCCTCCTTAGATGTGTATATGTATTCAGCTGTAAAAGCCCAGGGCCCTCCAGGCCCTGTGCTTCCACTTATAGGACAACAGTTACCAAATTGTCAGCATAGCCATCATATTACCCCACCTCATGTAGCCAGTACAGAAAATTTTTGAATCCCAGTCAAAACATTATTCTGCACAACTACAACACCATTGTGCACCACAGATGTAAAAACACATTTTTGCTAGGATTTTAAAAAGGACAGCTGTGACATACATGTGGTGGGATAATAAGAAGGCTATGTTGAAAATCTGGGCTCAAAATATTAAAAATTTCCAAAGTTACAAGCAGGTGTAGCAAAAGTGCAATGAATGGTCATAACTTTTGCATTTTGTCATATTTTGACCCCAGATTTTCAATATAGACTTCTTATGACCTCACCTCTTAAACCCTCTAGGTGACAATTTTCAAATCAGTGCCAAAATGTCATTCCCCACCACATGTGTGAAAGCACGTTTCAGATAGGATGTGAAAAACGACAACTGTACTGGTCATGAGGTGGTGTAAAAAAATGGCTATGTTGAAAATCTGGGGTCAAAATATTAAAAATTACCAAAGTTACCTAAGTGTGTAGAAATATTTCCATAAACGCTCATAACTCAGGCATTATTAGGAATTGTTTGACCAAATTTTAGACATGGCCTTTTTGGGACCCCACCTCATGAATACTGCTGGTGAAATTTCATTATTCTATCCAGAAAGGTGATCTTGAGCAGTGACCTCAAAATCACCTTTTGGGCCAGATTAACAAAATGGCAGTGCCAGTGTTTATGAGGTGCAGTCCCAAAAAGGCTATGTTGAAAACTTGGTGAAACAATTCCTAAAAATGGGAAAGTTATGAACATAAATTCAAACTGCCATTGAAATACATTATACGGCACTTAGCTTGATTTCTCAGTTCACAGTTTGGCTTTGAAGAGTGCAGACGTGTCTCAGTCCACAGGAGATGACACTGTACAACCTCCAGTGGTAAGTATAGGTTAAGAGGGGTGGGGTGGTGGGTGCTCAGTAGGAGGGTTGGGATAGGGGAGGGGAAGGGACAGCGGGGAGAACAAGGGATTGTTTTCTTTTTTTCAGGTGTAAAAAAAGACATGGGGACTGTTTTCTTTTTTTATAGGCTTACAGTACATAAATATTTTGGGACATGGTGGGTAGGCTCCCTATTAACCCACACTGCTTAGGTGGGGGGTGGCTAGCAATGTAAGAATAAGAGAGATGGTGATCAGAGGTTGGGGGGTGCCACTAGACACCAGGTAGTATAATTAAAATTAGGGGACAGTGATCAGAGGGTGGGGGGTGCACTAGACAGCAGGGAGTGTAATTAAAAATATGGGATGGTGATCAGAGGGTGGGGGCTACCAATAGATGCCAGGGAATAACTTTTTTTATGCAGACAGCGATCAGCAGGTGAGGGGTGCCACTGGACACCAGAGGAAAAAGACAGGTCACAGATAGCACTGCAGTCGGCAGCATGTCTTCAGCTGCAGATGTAGAAGTCAAGAAATTCCAAGTGTTATCATACAGAGAATGCTAGGAAAGTGCTCCTCTCACTAAGCTGGGCATCCTGGATTTTGAGTGCCCAGAAGAGATATTTGTCGGCAGCATTTAAAAAAATAAACATCAAAATCTAGCTAAGTGGGTCCCGTTTAGCTAGGTTCTGATGTTTGTTTAATACAGTCCCAGCATTTTTATTTATTTTCCATCCTTGTCAGTTCATGCAAATAATCAACAAGATGGCATTTGGCATGAGCCAAAAAAAGTGTTTGGTGCCATGCCAAACAAGTGGGGTGAAAGTAAAAAGCACATTTGTGGCATCAAAATGTTACTTTTGCCACAAAACATTATCTCAAAACTCCTACTACGTATATGCAAGTTGGAAAACAATAACATTTAAAGCCTTATAACTCTGGAACCCTTTGTATTTTTCATCAGACCTGTCAAAGGCACTGCCTTGGGACATTACACATGTCTCCTGCAAGTTTGGAGCACAATTCCTTTCCATGTAGGTTGTAGGCGAGGGCACTATCAGAAGTTATTAAAAATATTTGTTAGTTAAATTATTCAAAATCACCCCTACAACTTTTCTCAGATTGCTAAATACACTTTGCTCTGCCATGCTCTTGCTGCAGACACAGACTGCAGCTGCCAGTGTAGGCTCACACTGTGTACTCTCTCCTCTTCAGCACAGTTTGACTAGCCTGCCTGTCTGCTTGAAAGTCCAGTGAGAATTATCTAAGAATGAAAATGCATGGTTCTCTGACAGTTTCTAAAGTTTTCTTATCAAAACTCATTCTTTTTTTTACATAAAAGGAGCTCCTTCGGTCACAGATCCTCCCCCTGTGAAAGAGAGGAATGGTACTATAAGATCTGAGCAGCATGCAGAGCTCTTGATCTTAAGTGTTGATTATTGGGTGTTGCATTTTATGTGGCTTGCCAACAGCTTGGACATATTCAGTGTGTGCGCCCTGTGAAAAGTGCTACATCATAAATATTGATGCACCAAAATGACAAAGGGAAATCAAGCTTTTTCAGACCTGGTTTGACAGTGTCCAAACCAATAGGAGGCAGTACAGCTGCAGATATGGAGACCTGGGTTTGAATCCCACAGCTGCCTAGGTGCATACTGTGTGACCCTGAGTAAGTCACTTAAATTCCTTGTGCTCCCAGGTCACATCTGGAAACAAGCTTCGGCTTAGTGTGCTATTCCTGGTTAAACAATGTTCCCTATTAGATTTCAGAAGGTTCACCATATGCAGATTTGGCATGGCTCGTCCTGCTGCTAGACTGATCACATCACTGGCCTGACCACGTTAACAAGCATGTAAAAAGAGCACTATGTGGCAACCCCTTCCACCTTAGAGGCATATTCTTGTGTGACTACCTTCAGTCAATACAAGCCTCCTCCTGCTCCATGCCAGACAGCAATACATTTTTGATACTCTTGTCCCATACCATTTGATCAGAAGAACCTGCTCTCCTGCCAGAAATTGTAAACATATCAGAGTAACATCATACTGAAAAATAGTGTCTGTCTATTATGTGGGTTGCTGTAACTGCTATTTTATCAGCAACAATAAACATGCCAGACAGGTATCTGTTTTTAAGACAGTGGCAGCCTACCAAGTGGGCTGCTGTACCTGCTATTCTGCCAGAAACAGTAAACACGTCAAAAATACATAACCAGTGGCAGTCTGCCAAGTGGGCTATTGAAGCAGCTATACTGTAAGCAACAGTAAACATGTAAAACAGGCATAATTTTTATGGCTGCAGTGGGCGTAGCCCTGCAGACATCTTGCAAGCACAGTAGAGTAAATGGGAGCTTACCAGATAATGGATGAACTTTTAAATCATGGAGGTGGGCAGCAATCACTGTGCGTTCACCACATTATTTTGTTCGCTGGTCTCCAATGGAACACAGCACTGTCCACCATGTCCAACATGGTCACCAGTGCTCTCTGCACATGTGCGATGGCTTGCATGTGTGCACTAGACTCCGGCAGCACAGCGGCACAGTCCATCATGTCCAAGATGGCCACTGGAGCCCAGTGCACATGTGCGAGTCATCACACAAGCGCAAGGAACTCAGGCAGCCAAGGTAGCAGGGCACAACAGATACTGATGAAGAAACAGAGCGACCAGACTTAATCACAGTGTTTAAATAACACAAACTGATGTGCTAGTGGTGAAAATGTGGAGCCACTGCAAACAGCTAAGAGCATCAAGGCAAACACAAAGTGCAACGCTACACACTGGTCTCCAAAACAAAGACTTGTTTATTACAGCTTCCACATAGAAATAAAACTCCCTGGTGCTTCAAGGGAACAATCCATGTTCATCATGTCTTTATTTTGGAGACTGGTGTGTAGCACTGCATTTTGTTTTTGTCCTAATCACAGTGTTTGTATGGTCATCTGATTGTCTCAGTGAACCATGACCTCTATGGTTACATTTTGTAGATTTAGCAGATAGAGTCACTACTTTTATCTTTCCCTACTTGAATTTCAGAATTAATGAATGAAGATTGTTGCACTGCACTAAGTTTGTGTATTTACGGCTGATGCTACAAATGCTACCGCGTGGTTGATCCTATTGTAACTATTAACTGCTGTCCAAATGTTTTCAAGGATACTGGTCCTACAGTGAATATAATGAAAATATTTAGACAGTGATTATTTCTATTTCTGCAGTATAGTATTAATCCTTAGTCATCAGCAAAGATAAGAGGGGGAGAGGGGTGCAGCACCCCATACGTCGAATGGGAAGAACACCCCTTCCCTCTCAGCTAGTGGTCAAACAGGAATTCAGCATGTTTGCAGTTCATTTGCATCACCAGGTAAGAAAAAAGGTTTGTCTCCCCATACGACGCACAGGGGTAATGCCAAACTTCACCCAACAACTAACACACCAAAATCTGGCTAATGGAAAATCATGTACATAAATGTCACAGCCTGGGAAATAAGATCCCAGACCTGCAGGCAATAATGTCAGAGGCTAAACTGGACATAGTAGCAATTAGTGAGACGTGGTTTACCAGTAACCACACTTGGGAGACTTCCAGTACCTGGCCACGACTATTGAGCAGAAGAGACCGAGGTGCAAAAGGGGGAGGAGTGGCCCCTGTATGTTAAATGAAAACATCAAAGCCACAGAAATCAGAATACACATAAGGAGCCAGAAGAACTGTGGGTCACCCTGAAACAGGAAATGGGACAGCCATAAGAACTGGGGTTGTCTACAGGCCCCAGACCAGAGGGAGGACATAGACACATTACTGTTAGAAGATATACAAAACATGACAGTTAAAGGAGGCTCTGATAATGGGAGACTTCAACATGCGGATACAGATTGGTCAATACCAGCAGGAACATCTGCCAGAACTAGACTCATAGTGGATTCCCTGCAGGGAGGGCCTCAAACAACTGGTACAGCAACCCACAAGAGACAGGGCTATCCTAGATCTAGTACTGACTAACAAAGAAGGGATCACAGATCTCCAGGTAGAAGGTCACCTGGGGCCAGTGACCATCACATGGTATGGTTCAATTTGGCTACTGCATCTAAATCATCCCATTACAAGGCAAAAATATGAGACTTCAGAGGAGCTGACTTTGATAAGATGGCCAACAGAGTTAAGCTAGCCCTGGCAAAAGAAACACAGGTGAGGGGTACAGGCAAAGTGGGCAAGCATTAAGATGCAATCATTGAAGCAACATCCCATTGTGTTAGACAGAAAAGGAAGTGCAAAGAAGAAGAAACCACTTTGGTTCTCAAATACAGTAGCAGAAAAGGTCAGAGCCAAAGGCTGGCCTTCAAGAAATATAAGGAACACAGCGGATGAAGATAGGAGGCATACCAAACTGCCCTAAGTGAAGCAGGTAAGGCAGTAAGGCAGGCAAAGTCCCAAACTGAGAAACACTAGCATGAACAGTAAAGAAGGTGACAAGAATTTCTATAGGTACATTAGTGAAAGGAGAAAGTCCAGAGGGGGATTGCTAAGCTAATGGAGAAAAGGGAGCATGTGAGGAGGAGGACCCTGTAAGAGCATCTATCCTAAATAGATACTTTTGCTCAGTATTTACTGAAGAGAAGGTAGGGCAGGGCCCACAGCTCAGCATCATGGACACAGGGGAGGGAGGAAGCACTTCTCTTCACAAAAAAAAGGTCCCACAAGAGCTTGCTAAGCCCAGGGTGGATAAGAGCAATGGACCCTAATGGCATACATCCCAGGGTACTTAAGGAGCTAAAGGAGGAACTAGCAGAGCCATTAGCAGAATTGTTTAGTGAGTCTCTGAGCACAGGAGAGGTCCCAGAAGACTGGAGAAGGCTCATGTGATCCCGCTCCA
The DNA here is from genome assembly GCA_016271365.2 of Neoceratodus forsteri. NCBI lineage: Eukaryota > Metazoa > Chordata > Ceratodontiformes > Ceratodontidae > Neoceratodus > Neoceratodus forsteri. Next base: position 566,892,362 of record CM057458.1, read on the forward strand.
CAAGAGTGGTAGCAGGGAGGAGGCAGAGAACTACAGACCGTGAAGTCTTACCTCAGTAGTGGGCAAGATTATGAGGCACCCCTTAAGGAAAGGATAGTCAACACCTGGAATCCATAAGGGCACAGGATCCAAGACAGCATGGGTTTACAAAGGAAGGTCCTGTCAAACTAATCTCATAGATTTCTTTGACTGGGTAACCAGAGTGGTGGACCAAGGGGAGCAGTTGATGTCGCCTACCTTGACTTCAGCAAAGCTTTTGACACTGTTCCACATAGAAGATTATAAATAAGCTGGGTAGGCTCGGGGTGGGTCAAGGTTGGTCAACTGGGTGGCAAACTGGTTGACGGGCAGAAAACAGAGAGTGGTGGTAAATGGTATACAGTCAGAAGAGATGTAAGTCACAAGTGAGGTACCTCAGGGATCAGTCCTGGGGCCAGTCCTCTTCAACATCTTCATTAGTGACCTTGCAGATGGACTAGAGGGTAATGCTTGTCTGTTTGCAGATGACACCAAGATCTGCAACAGAGTAGATGATCCATATTGGGTGGGCAGAATGAAAAGAGATCTGGATAAACTAGCAGAATGGTCAGAAGAGTGGCAACTGGGATTTAATGCAAAGAAGTGCAAAATCCTGCACATAGGGAAGAGAAACCCTGAAGCCACCTATAGGCTGGGAGGTTAGTTGCTAGCAGTCAAAGGAAGAAAGAGACTTGGGCATCATCATCACTGATGACCTAAATCATCAAGCAGACCTCTAAAGCAGTAGGTAAGGCTAGGGGGTGTTAGGGTGTATTAGTAGGGGTATCACAAGTCGCAAGAGGGAGTAATAATCCATCTGTACAAGACACTGGTTAGGCCCCATCTGGAGTACTGCATGCAGTATTGGAGGCCACACCTTCACAAGGACATTAACCAAATTGAGGCAGTCCAGAGAAGGGCAACAAAATGGTGCAGGGACTGCATCAGAAGACATATGAGGACAGATTAATGGAGCTCATATGTATACCCTTGAGCAAAGGAGGGAGAGGTGATATGATCGAGGCATTCAAACACCTAAAGGCATAAACAAGGTGAAAGAGTCTAACATGTTTAAATATAAGAAAAATAGCAGGACAAGAGGACACAGCATGAGATTAGAGGGAGGCCGATTAAGGGGGAATGTGAGGAAATTCTTTTTCACAGAAAGGGTGGTGGATGCATGGAATGGGTTACCACAAGAAGTGGTGGCTATGAATACAGTGCAGGGCTTCAAACAGGCATGGGATAGGCATAAGGAAGCAATACAAATGACTATGAATAGATAGGCCACTGACAGAGCAAAGGCCGATGGCACATTTATAAGGTAGAAAAAGAAATGGGCAGACTTGATGGGCCTTGAGGTCCTTATCTGCTGTCAACTTCTATGTTTCTAAATAAAATCACAGTTTAAAAATCAGCATATTCATGCTATCACATAGCATAATATTTTGAACCATCTCTTCTTTGTGTGCAAACCATTTTCTATGTAAAGCACCACACAAGTCCAAGTAGTAAAGTGCATGCAAACAATTCTACTTAGATAATTAATCTTCTCATTGAACTGAAATACCTGCACAATAAATTAAAATGATGTGGCAACATAGTAATTATTCTTTTAACAAAAGACTTGATGCAGCAACAAAATATATTTGTCAAAGTAGCTATGAATCTATTTGTATGCATGACACATAGGTGCTACTATTAGACTACATATTGTGGTGCTAATAATGATGCAAAAATTATCTTATTACCTTTAAAGAGCAGCTGACGTCTGTGAAAAAACTTTGTAAAACATAATAGTTGGACATGATTCGGCTTGTATTTCACATATCTTCTATAGATTTCTCCTCTTCATTATTTGTTACTGAAGACATTCCCCCAAAGACAGGATTTTTATCTCTTAGAGCTGATATGCCTCTATAACTACTCCCTACGTGACATCATAAAGCTATGTTGTGACATCACAGTCTGTTTCTATGGGAATAACTGTGATGTCACAAGCAGAGTATTATAACATCAGGTTGAGAAGGGAACAACTCTTCTGTTTCTATGCATCTGACAACAGTAATAAATAATGAAAGTAAACATTATAGAGTTAATGAGAAATATAAGCTGCTTTGTGTTCAAATATTATGTTGTTCAAAGTTCTTCTTGAGGAGTCAGTGGCTCCTTAATTGCCTGGACATTATGTAAAAGCAAGCATCATAGTGGGGCTACATAATGATTTTTAGAAAACTTTAGATGCAGCAAAAAGGAAGCACAATAAATCTACAAGGGCAAGATAAGTAATGTAACTGTCTCCCTATCTACAAGTTTTCTCTGAACTGGCATATAACCCAGTCTGATAATCATTTGGTGAACTCCAAAATAACTGAGTTACTGAGTTTTACATTAATAAAGTGCTGATCCCATGCATCAATTCCATAAATAAGTAAAAAAAAATAAAAATGAACAGAGAGTAATGCTGATACTAAACCTTTTTACAGACATACTACTGAAGAGGTGATTTTAAAAATGGAACAATATCGCATTATACTCACTGCCCCCCTGACCACTTACAGTTACTGGATGTGGCTGTAAAGAAAATCTGTAATGACGCGCTGAAGAGAGAGTTTACTGCGTAGTATTTTGGGTAGATATCAAGCCAACTCTTAAATGGAAGCACAACTAATAGAATAAATGTGGACCTCAGAATGACTTCCTTGAACAAACAATCAAGTACAGTGGCTGGTGACTAGTTTAACAGGACTGTCTTCCAATCCAGATGACTGGCTGCGAAAACTCAAGATTTAGGGCATCTCTAAGGCTCATGTCAAATGTCTGCAGAACTCTGATAAATAAATGCCCAGATTACACTACCATATTGTTGGGCACTAACTAGAAACTAACTGTTTTTTTCCTTTACAGGTAGCAGGGCACAACAGATACTGGTGTAGAAACAGAGTGACTGGACCTAATCACAGTGAAGGCTACTCACAAAAAATGTGGAAGAGGCACGTAGTCCAGGTGCGCAGCTCTGCACCCATGGGGGTTCTGCACACAGGCCATAGTCACCAATGTCAGCCTCTGTGCAGCCCCACCCCCCAGGCATGCAGGTTCCCTGGGGGTGGTCGGCTGCAGAGTGGAGGACCCAGGCATGCAGCCAATCAGCTGACCATCCCAGGTCCCACCAGTGGATCATTTACACCCATGGGGTGCCTTGTTGGTGGACAGCGTGCAGTTTGCTGACCACACCAGGGGGTGTCTTCCCAGTTTGCCACCCACTGACAAACCAGGAGTGCCCGGACCGCTGGGGCATCCATTTTGGGGAGTCCATACATCCCCACCATTACAGCCACAGCTGGTGGCCACTACCCAGGGGAGCATGTACCGAGTGTATGGCTGGTCTGATCTGGCATAGCCATCCATGCCCTGTGCACAGCACTCTGCACTTTGGTAACTGTTTGGAGTGCTAGCACACCCCAAGCATGCCCCTTAGCCCACCCCAGCATAAAGCTGTGTAATAGGCCAGGGGATTGGGTGCATGGGGGGGCTAATTTTTTCCTGAATCATGCAGAGGGGGTGCAGTGGGCATGGGCAGGTGTGGGGTAGCTACGTGGCACATAGCCACTCCACACCTTAGTGAACAGGGCCCTGTGTTTGTATGGACATCTGATTTTCTCAGTGAACCGTGACCTCTGTGGTTACATTTTGTAGATTTAGTTTAGCAGATAGAGTCACTACCTTTACCTTTCCCTACTTGAATTTCAGAATTAATTAATGAAGATTGTTGTACTGCACAACGTTTGTGTACTTACTGCTGATGCTACAAATGCTACCATGTGGTTTATCCTGTTGTAACTATTAACAGCTGTCAAAATATTTTCATGGATACTGGTCCTACAGAGAATATAATAAAAATTATTTGACAAAGTGGTTATTTCTATTTCTACAGTATAGTGTTAATCCTTAGTCATCAGCAAAGGTAAATAAAATCACAGTTTAAAAATCAGCATATTCATGCTATCACATAGCATAATATTTTGAACCATCTGTTCTTTGTGTGCAAACCATTTTCTATGTAAAGCACCACACAAGTGCAAGTAGCAAAGTGCATGCAAACAATTCTATTTAGATAATTCTTCTTATTATTAAATTAAAATATCTGGACAATAAATGTAAAAAGGTGTGGCAACATAGTAATTATTATTTTAACAAAAGACTTGGTGTAGCAACAAAAGATATTTGTCAAAGTAGCTATGCATCTATCCGTATGCGTGGTGCATAGATGCTACTATTAGACTGCCTGTTTTGGTGAAAATGATGAGCCCCAGATTACTCTATCTTGTTATCTTTAATTACATGGACATTTTCTAAAAACCAGCATCATAGTGGAGCTACAAAATGATTTTTAGAAAACTTTAAATGCAGTAAAATGGATGCACACCAAATCTACAAGGGCAAGATAAGCACTGTAACTGTCTCCTGGTTTATATATTTTCTCTGAACTGGCATATAACCCAGTCTGATAATCACTTGTTGAACTCCAAAACAACTGAGTTTTACATTAATGATGTGCTGGTACCATGCATCAATGCCATAAATAACTAAAAAAAAAAGAAAAGAAAAGAAAATACACAGAGAGCTATGCTGATACTAGACCTTTTTTTACAGACATATCACTGAAGAGGTGATTTTAAAAATGGAACAATATAGAAACATAGAAACATAGAAACATAGAATTTGACGGCAGATAAGGACCGCTTGGCCCACCCAGTCTGCCCATTTCCCTACCTACTGGATAAGCTGCAGATCCTAGTTAACCAGCAGCCTACTTCTTCCTACCCCCATCCCCCAGAACTGCCTTATGACTATCCCATGCATGCTTGAATTCCACCACTGATTTTGACTCCACAACCTCCTTCGGAAGGCCGTTCCATGCATCCACAACCCTGAATATAGCATTATTCCCATTGCCCCCCCCGGACCTCTTACAGTTACGTGATGTGACTGTAAAGAAAATCTGTAATGACGCTCTTAAGAGGGAGTTTACATGTGGTTTGTCGGGCACATATCAAACCAACTCGTATATGGAAGCACAGCTAATAAAATAAACATGGACCTCTGTGAGAGAATATATCAAAAAAAAAAAAAATTCTATTTAGATAGGGATATAATGAGACCTGGATGTATTGTGGTCTTTGTCATTTTTTTTTTTTGTGTGTGTTGTTTGTTGGGCTGGCCACCCACCTTGTATTTTATGTCCTCGTTTAGGTATTTGTTGTCTTTGTTTGTCTATTATGTTTACATGTTATATACATTCCAGCCTTCTCATTAAACTGAATTCATAGACATAAAATGAATTGTTTATAAAAATCCAGTCCTATACTATGCCTTCCAGATAACCCTTTGTAGAATCTGGCTAGCATGGTTACGAATAGAACAGCAGTTGTGCTGAAATTGCCCTTTATAGTTATAGCAGGGCTCTGACCCTTTAAATAGGGCTCCTGATTCATTTAGGAAGCTCCCCCTGTTTTAGGTATTTTTTTCCGTTTATTTTTTTAAGCCCAAACCTGTTTTTTTGATATTTTAGCAGCCCTATAAAGTGATTAGAAAGCGCTGCTGTTGCGACGAAAAACGCGGGAATAAGTTCGCCCGGTAAAATTACCGCGAATGTGCGCACGATCGCGAAGGCATTTAGCCTTTTTCTGACGCTAAATCAAAGCGTTTTCTTTTAGAAATGAACGAAAACTCTTCCACATACCTGCTAAAGGTGGAATAATGTTGCAGTTGTGGGATTTAAGCCCTTTTATAAAACAAGGATTTTCTCTGCTTTTAGTCCTCAGGGAAACTGTGCCTGCTTACATTATGCTACTCGGGTCTGGTCCTTAGGAGCTGGCCCTAAAACAGCTGAATTTATATTTTAGTTAAAGGAAGTGGTCCCTGTTCCAATACATTTTTTTGTGTACAACTCCTATTCAATCTGTATTTTGTTTGTCAACATATAAATGTATTTGGTGGTCAAATTAAAACATTAGAGCTTGAAAATTAATTATTTTATTGTGCAAAGAAAGAATTTAGTTTATGAAAAGGAACTTAGGGGAGGAGTTTTTGGGTCACATGTTTTGTAAAGGTATATAAATACCTATGTATGAGTGAAAAGGAGTTAGTGGACTCTCAGGAGTCTGACCGGGAGGTGCTGCCTCAAAGCCTTCTACTATGCTAGTGTCCTTTCTAGTACATACCTTTGTTATTTGGATTTTTTTTTATTTTTCGTATGCAGTACGCTATTTTGTTCAAATAAAGAAATTAATTTTTTGGTAAAATTCTGCATCCAACTGTCTCCTGGTCCATCATTTCCCACTCGCTGTGACAAGTTGGTGTCAGAAGTGGGATATGATTGGTGGAAGTTTTGAGCGCAAAACCCAGTGGACCTGAATGCAAGAAGGTGAGACAGTCTGGAGTGGAGTGACTACACGGTCTCGTGTCCAACAACTAAAACTTCCGTTATTGCCTGGTCTGGAGCCAGTGGTACAAAGGAAGACCAGTAGAAGAGGAGCAGAGATGGAGGACGAGAAAGGACCTGTGGCAGGAGCCCAAGCAGCCAGCTCCGAGATGGAAAAAGGCCCTCAAGACTTGAAGGAATTAATACACTGGCTGTGTACTCGACAAATGGATATGGAGAGAGAAAATCAGGCCAGATGGGCAGACACACTGAGAGCAATACAAACTATAGGTATGGCTAGAACCCCTGCTGCATCAGGGAGCATACAGAAGGACATTAAACTAGTCAAACTTTCTAGTGCTGATGACATCGAAGCATATCTAATGACCTTTGAGAGGGTGGCTGTGCCTGTGCCTGGCCCAGAGACCAATGGGTCATTCGATTAGCCCCCTATCTGACGGATAAAGCCCAGCTAGCTTATAGCCATGTTGAAACTGCCTATATAAATGACTATGGACATGTAAAACAAGCCATCCTGAAGAGGTACGATATTAGCACTGAAACCTATAGACAGCGATTTAGAACCTTGAAGTTTCATGCTACTGACAACCCACAAGATATATATATCCAACTAAAAGATTTAAGTGAAAAATGGTTACAACCTGAAACACGGACAATAGCACAGATCTTGGAAGCTATCGTTCTGGAACAATTTGTAAACATCCTACCACAAGAGGTACAGTTATGGGTAAAAGAGCACCGTCCAGAGACAGCAGAAGTAGCCATAAGACTGGTGGAAGATTATATGGCTGCAAGACCTCACAGAATGCGACCCACTAAAAGTCCTTGGGTACCTCCATCTATGGTAAGACCACCTTCTCATGTTCCTATACCTCATACCACAGACAGTAATACTCTTGGGCCTAAACTAAGTCAGAGACCAGTAAAACCATACAAATCAGATATTGTGTGCCATAAATGTAACACAAAAGGGCATATAGCCAGATTCTGCCCTAAAAAGACACTAGAAGATGTACATTTGGCTCTAGCTAACTGGGGGCATTATGTAAGGCCCGTAAGAATTGGGGAAAGAGTGGTCACAGGACTTATAGACTCTGGCAGCAAACAAACTTTAGTTCATGCTTCAGTCCTGGGAACCCATGTTAAGTCAGAGGGGCCTACAACTAATGTTATATGTGTACATGGGGATGTACATCAGTACCCGTTGAAAGAGATGGTGGTACAAATGGACGGTCACAGCCAGAGAATGCAAGTGGGGGTGGTCCCTCAGCTTCCTGTTCCTGTTATTATTGGACATGATTTTGAAGACTTTGAAGCTTTATTAACAACTAATCTTACTGCTGTAACAACTAGAGCACAGGTCAGAAAGGAAGAAGTACTGGGACACACATTTCCATTTGAAGATAATTTATTTGAAGCACCTGGTAAAGATAAGAAGCCGAAAAACAAAAAGAGAAGAGAAAAACAACTGTGTACTGAAAATAAGTTAAATTCAGACTCTAAGAATAACTTAGATATAGGTATTGAGAAACAGGAACCAGCCTTTAAAGAGGCACAAAAAACTGATGTATCATTAACTCCTTTTTTTTCACAGGTGGGTCAGGAGGATAAGTCCAAGGGTCCTGTTTTTAAAATTATAAATGGACTATTATATTGGGTCTGTACAAATACACAAACTGGGGAAGTGGTCGAGCAGCTAATGATACCTCAACAGTTCAGGGTTCAGCTATTAGGACTGGCACATGATATACCTATGGCCGGACATCTAGGGAGAGACCGGACTTTAAGTCGCCTCCTATATCGATTTTATTGGCCAGGTATACATGAGCAGGTCGCTGAATATTGTAGGAGTTGTGAAGCCTGTCAGAAGGTAGCCAAAACTGGGCGACAAGATAAGGTACCATTATTACCTTTGCCATTAGTATCTACCCCCTTCGAAAGAATAGCCATGGATATAGTAGGTCCATTACCAAAAAGTGCAAAAGGTAATCGATTCATACTAGTGGTCGTGGACTACGCTACAAAATATCCAGAGGCTATCCTTTAAGGACCATCACTGCCCAAAAATAGCTGATGAATTAGTAAAAATTTTAGTAGGGTAGGTATACCAAAGAAATTCTAACAGATCGGGGTACTAATTTTAGATCATCCTTACTCAAACATCTATACCAAGCATTGGGAATAGAAGCTCTATTCTGCACGCCCTATCACCCACAAACTGATGGGCTGGTAGAACGTTTAACCAGACTTTAAAACACATGCTTAAGAAATTTGTAACAGGCGAAGGTAAGCAATGGGACACTTATCTCCCCTACTTAATGTTTGCCCTACGGGAAGTACCTCAGGCATCCACAGGGTTTTCTCCGCTTGAGCTATTATTTGGACATAATCCAAGGGACCTCTAGATATAGTTAAAGAAGAGTGGAGGGATCACAAGATTCAAAAGGAACACTGTCCCTGATTTTGGCAAAGTTAGAGGCAACTAATGTCCTATGTTAAAAGGCTCATAGCTCTAATTTACAACAACAAACAAAACAAAAGCTGTATTATGACAAGGGCACAAGGTGTAAAGAATTTAGTGCAGGGGAGAAAGTACTATTATTATTACCATCCTCAGAACATAAATTATTAATGAAATGGCAAGGACCGTATGTTATTACCCAGAGAACTGGACCTGTAACATATGAAATAGAAATCCCTGGCAAGAAGGGTAAGAAACATATATATCATGCCAATCTACTAAAATCTTGGGTAGACCGGCCAAGTACACTGTCCAGTTATGTTCTTCCAGAATCTGCTACTGAATTGGACTTAGCATATCACCGTTTGGAGGGAGTGGGGACAATAACAGATTTAGTAATCAACCCTGAGTTATTGACAATACAAAAGTCTAATTTGGATAAGGAGTTACAAAAGTTCCAAAGCATGTTCACAAATATTCCTGGGAGGGTTAGAGACACTAGCCATCATATTAGAGTCACAAATAATCAGCCCTTAAGACAAAAACCCTATAGGTTGCCTGAAAAATTAAGACAAGAGGTAATTCAAGAAGTAAAACGAATGCATGAAATGGAAATCATTGAACCTTCATATAGTGAGTGGTGTTTCCCTATGGTGGTGGTGGGAAAAAAGGAAGGGGGCATACGTATCTGCTTGGACTTCAGGAAACTAAATGCAGCCTCTCAATTTGATAGCTATCCAATGCCACGAATTGATGACATTCTAGACCATCTGGGAAGTGCCAGGTATTTTAGTACCTTGGATTTGACCAAAGGGTATTGGTAAATCCCATTGAATCCTGCTGATAAGGACAAAACTGCATTTAGTACACCTATTGGTCTCTTTCAGTTTACAGTTATGCCTTTTGGATTACATGGTGCCCCGGCAACTTTCCAGAGAATGATGGATAACCTGTTAACCTCTCATTCAAATTATAGTGCGGCCTACTTGGATGATGTTATCATTTTAGTCCCTCTTGGGAGGAACATTTGAAACATCTTTCAGCTGTACTAACCACACTCTCAAGCTGGCCTTACTATAAATCCTCACAAGTGTACAATCGCCATGCAGGAAACCAAATATTTAGGATTTTATATTGGTAAAGGTGTATAAAACCAGAGATGCAAAGGTTGCAGCAGTAGCACATTGTCCCACCTATTACGAAAAAAGATGTAAGATCATTTTTGGGTTTAGCTAGCTATTATCGTAGATTTATTCCCAATTTTTCAACATTAGCCGGCCCCCTGACAGAGTTAACAAAGAAGAGGAACCCCGAAAAGGTTAAATTGGCTGAAGAATGTGAAGAAGCATTCCAGTGCATTAAGGCTAGTCTGTGTTCCTCCCCTGTATTACGCACTCCAGACTTTTCACAAACATTCATTCTGCAAACAGATGCATCACAGTATGGAATTGGTGCTGTATTAACCCAGATTATAGATAAAGAAGAACACCCCATTATCTACATTAGTAGAAAGCTTCATGAAAGGGAAACCCACTATTCTGTGATCGAGAAGGAATGTTTAGCTATCAAGTGGGCCATAGAGGCCCTTCGTTTTTATTTATTGGGTGTAGAGTTTGAATTATGGACTGACCATAATCCATTATGTTGGTTACAAGTAATGAAAGACAAAAACGCACGTATAATGCGTTGGTGTCTTGCTTTACAACCCTATTGTTTTGTCATCAAACATAGAAAGGGAGCAGCTCATGGTAATGCTGATTTTCTATCATGGTATGGAATGGAACCAAGAGAAAATAATATAGAAATAAAACTTTAGAGATAATTTTCATCAGACCTCGGGGTAAAGTAGAAACAAGAATTTGAAAGAGTTAACAACTCATAGTTTTTTGTTTTTTTATAGGGACCCCGAGGTGGAGCCTTAGGTGTGGGAGGGCTATGACTCCATCTCTCTTGCTGAGAGATCTGATGATGAATTATTCTTAGGACAATCTTGTGAGAACCAAATCCATAGTTTTGGTTTTAGGTGGGGAGGAATGTGAGAGAATATATTAAAAAAAAAAAAAAAAATCTATTTAGTTAGGGATATAATGAGACCTGGATGTATTGTGGTCTTTGTCGTTTTTTTTTGTGTTGTTTGTTGGGCTGGCCACCCACTTTGTATTTTATGTCCTCGTTTATGTATTTGTTGTCTTTGTTTGTCTATTATGTTTACATGTTATATACATTCCAGCCTTCTCATTATTAAACTGAATTCATAGACATAAAATTAATTGTTTATAAAAATCCAGTCCTATACTATGCCTTCCAGATAACCCTTTGTAGAATCTGGCTAGCATGGTTACGAATAGAACAGCAGTTGTGCTGAAATTGCCCTTTATAGTTATAGCAGGGCTCTGCCCCTTTAAATAGGGCTCCTGATTCATTTAGGAAGCCCCCCCTGTTTTAGGTATTTTTTTCCGTTTATTTTTTTAAGCCCAAACCTGTTTTTTTGATATTTTAGCAGCCCTATAAAGTGATTAGTAAAAGCGGCTGTGCGATGAAAAGCATACAGGGAATAAGTTTCGCCGTAAAAGTTACCGCTGAATAACGACGATCGTGAAGGCATTTAGCCTTTTTCTGACGCTTAACTCAAAGCGCTTTATGAAATGAACGAAAACCCTTCCACATACCTGCTAAAGGTGGAATAATGTTGCAGTTGTGGGATTTAAGCCCTTTATATAAACGAGGATTCTCTGCTTTTAGTCCTCAGGAAACTGTGCCTGCTTACATTATGCTACTCGGGTCTGGTCCTTAGGAGCTGGCGCCCTAAAACAGCTGAATTTATATTTTAGTTAAAAGTGGTCCCTGTTCAATGCATTTTTGTGTACAACTCCTATTCAATCTGTATTTTGTTTGTCAACATATAAATGTATTTGGTGGTCAAATTAAAACATTAGAGCTTGAAAATTAATTATTTTATTGTGCAAAGAAAGAATTTCGTTTATGAAAAGGAACTTAGGGGAGGAGTTTTTGGGTCACATGTTTTGTAAAGGTATATAAATACCAATGTATGAGTGAAAAGGAGTTAGTGGACTCTCAGGAGTCTGACCGGGAGGTGCTGCCTCAAAGCCTTCTACTGTGCTAGTGTCCTTTCTAGTACATACCTTTGTTATTTGGATTTTTTTTTATTTTTCGTATGCAGTACGCTATTTTGTTCAAATAAAGAAGTTAATTTTTTGGTAAAATTCTGCATCCAACTGTCTCCTGGTCCATCATTTCCCACGCGCTGTGACAACCTCAGAATGGCTACCTTGAAAAAACAAACATGTATAGTGGCTGGTAACTAGTTTAACAAGACTGTCTTCCCATCCAGATGACAGCTTGCGAGAACTCGAGATTTAGGGCATCTTGAAGGCTCATGCCAAATGTCTGCAGCACTCAGATAAATAAGAACCCACATTGCTCTATCATACTGTTGGGTGCAAACTAGAAACTAACTGATATTTAAGGCTACATAGTGTGTACCCCTGCAGACATCTTGCAAGCACAGTAGAGTAAAAGGGAGCCTACCAGATACCGGACAGACTTTTAAATAGTGGAGGTGGATGGCAATCACTGTGTTTCCACAGCACTATTTTGTCTGATGGTCCCCGGTGGAACACAGCATTGTACGCCATGTCCAAGATGGTCACTGGCATTCTCTGTGCATGCACAATGACTCGAACATGTGCACTGAAGTATAGCAGCACAGTCTGCTGTGTCCAAATTGGCCACTCAAGCTCAGTGTGCATACACAACTTTCAGCTGCAGTGGACGTAGCCCTGCAGGCATCTTGCGAGTACAGTAGGTAAAAGGGAGAGCTTACTGGATACCGGATGGACTTCTAAATAGCGGAGGTGGATGGAAATCACTGCGCCTCCCCCATACTATTTTCTTAGCTGGTCCCGGGTGAAACATGGCACTGTCTACCATGTCCAAGATGGCCACCGGCATTCTCTACTCATGTACGATGACTTGTGCATGTTCACTGAACTCCAGTGGCATGCTGGCACAGTCCACTGTGTCCAAGATGGACACTGGAGCCCACTGCAGATACTGGGAGTCATTGTGCATTGGCAGGGAACTCTGGCAGCCATCTTGGACATGGCGGACTGTGCCACCATGCCGCCGGAGTTAGTCACACATGCACAGAGAATGCCAGAGGCCATCTTGAACACTGTGACATTGCCATGTTCCAGCAGTAATCATGGCTGCAGTTATACTGGCTCTAGTCAGAATTTGTTCTTTCTGGAATTTGCTGCAGCTAAGCCCCCCCACCCCCACAGCACCGCCTCACTACACAATACAGAAAACAAAACTACAACTGTAAACTAACTAAATCACAAAAGATAAAACAATTAATTAGTGACATAGAGGTACAAGGCACAGTAGACGCTTAATGGAGTTATTTGTTTGAATAAAACTGCCTGTTTAAAATGCTTTTCAAAGGTTTTTAGGCACAAAGGTACAGAGCACACTTAACACCAACTTTCTCTTCCTCACACTGAACTGAATTCAGGCTACACAAGGCAATACAGCTCATTAAAGAACTATGTGACCTCCAATCCCATGGATCCTGAACAGATAGAACATAGAATTGGATGGCAGATAAGGACCGCTTGGCCCACCTAGTCTGGCAATTTAAGATGACCGAATACCTTACCAAGTACAATATCCAATGCAGGGAGCAGCATGATTTTAGGAAGGGGTTCAGCACAACCACTGCCTTGCTGGAATACATTGACTTCCTGCACTATGCCCTTGACTGAGGCCAACTGGTAGGGTCAATCTACATCAGCCTCACCAAGGCTTTCGAAACCATGAACCATTCTCTCCTACTTCATTCACTCTAGAATCTAGGCCCCTCTCAGAGGTCACCAAGTGGTTCTCCAGCTATCTCAGTGGCAGAACACAGCAAGTCAAAATTTATGACACCCTATCCAGCTCATGCCCTGTTAACTCAGGTGTTCCCCAAGGCTCCATCCTTGTACCTTTATTGTTCTGCCTCTTCCTCAGTTTACTCTCTAAAGCCTGCCCTAGCAATATCATTCTGTATGCTGATGATGCTGTCCTTTTTTTCACCCACTCCGACCCCACCCTACTTACCAAAGATCTCCAGACAAGTTTTGCAGTAATTGACCTTTGGTTTGGAGATTATAAGCTACTAATGAACTATAAAAAAAAATTAAATTGATGCTTTTCTCAAGTCCGCATAACCAAGACAAAGCCTACACTCTAGCCATCCTTAACAACCAAAATCTTCCCCTTAAACAAGTCAGAGAATTTACGTATCTAGGCATAACCTTAGATAGCTCCCTGGCCTACTCCTCACATATCAGCCTTATATCTAAAACTATTAATGCTAGGATCAGCACCTTATATAGACACTGCCTCACCCGTGAAGCCCTTAGAACTGCTGCCTCAAACTCTGTTGTTTATATAATTGATTATGGCCTGATTATCTATGGGGCTGCCACTGACTCTGCTATGAAAAGAATCAATGCGGCTCTCAATGAGGCATGCAGGCTTATCTCTGATGCCCCAAGGTTCACCCATACCTGTGACCCCTACATGCAAACTCTTTAGTTAACTCTCAAAGGTACAGTAGTAGCCATAGAATGGGCAGGTATTTCCAGATATTTTGTGAAATTTCTAAAGAGTTTCTCTCTGCTGCCCCTACAGTGGAAATGCAGAAAGCAGGTGATTTCTCTAGAAATATCACAGAAATTTGGGGAAATATCTGACCATGTTTTTTGGCTGTGATTGTAGGGTAACCTTCCAGACTTGAATTTTTGCTAAAAAAATTAGCCATGGCCAAACCCCACCAACCAACCTGCAACTTCTGCTACCAGCACCAAACCTACACATGTAAATCCATCCTAACAAAATACCAGGTCCCTTTCTGCTGGACCACTCAGGGGCAGTGATCCTTTAGGTTTAGATCCCCCTTCCTGGATTGATAATCTTCCCCCTGAGATCAATAGGCACCCTACTCATGGTCCATTTAAAAGGAGCCTTCATCAGCACCTGAATTCTCTCAATAGTTGGGACTGCTCCCTGTAACAAACCAGCCCCTCTGTGCCCTCTTGTAACCCCCAAGCTTGGCTCCTATTGTCCTATACTTGAGCCTCTGTCCTGAGCATTCTCCCCTTCCTTTTCCCTGACTTCAGCATGCACCCCCCCTCAACCCCTACTCTATATTGACCCTGTCACCTTAGACTGCATCAGCCCTACTCTCACTCTTCTTCTCCATCTTTCCCTACACTCCAGCCCTTTCTTTTTCCCGTACACCTCCATCTTCTTTCCAACCACATCTTAACTCCCTCTTTTCCTATCTCCCCTCCCTTTTCATCCATGCCTTACACCGTAGCCCTGCTGCCCACCCTGACCCTTCTACTTCTTGCTGTATCTCCCACATATCCTTGACTTCTGCCTTTCTTTCTTTTCTCTCATTCTTCTCTTCCCTCTTTTACTTGTACTGCATATGTGTTTAGGTCTACTCTTGTGTACTTATGCCTTTTATTCATTTGTAAATACCCTGTACATAGGTATTCTTAATTATGAACTGTAAATCACTGCTATAATTGTACTTTTAATGTATTGTTTAACTCATGTTACTATCTATGTTCATCTGTATTACATATTTCTGTATTTTACTCTCAATCTCTGTTTGTACTTGACATGGAACCTTTTCTAAAATAGCCTCTGGTTCAAAGATATTGTAATCCTAGTGATGTAATAAATAAATAAATAAATCCTTGCAAACTTCATCTAAGAGCCAAAATTTGCAGGTGAATTTCACAATTTTGCCATTTGCAAAGTTCTCTTTAGGGAAGTAAAACTTCCTTAAAGAGAATTTTGTGAATTTAAGTGTAATCACAAATTTCTTTGTGAGGCAAAGTTTTCTATTTTTGCCCACCTTTAACCAGAAGTGAAAATTTGGTTATGTAAATTTTAATATTTATTGTTTATTTTTAATTCCCGATGAAGAAGTGGGTTCACCACGAAAGATTGAACTGAAATTGATGGTGATTTGGATGTGACTGATAATAAAATTCTAATATAATTTACTGGTGAGTGGATAGCTTGTTTCCATTATCAACTTACACAGCACATGATCCGCACTGATATTCAAAAAAGCAGAAAACTGATATACAATATTTATTCCACAAAAAAATACCTACTTGATATAAACACGTTCTGGTCATAGACAAAATGGCTACTAATGCATTAATGTGACAAGGGATATATAGACTAATGCATGGGGAAGTGTGGTTAATGAGCATTTTATGAACACCTAGTGTGAAGCTCATGGGGTTTACCTTGGTATCACACACTGAGTGAGGTGTCCGAGGTCAAACAGCACAAGTGAAGATAAATCATTTATCTGACAGCTCACCATTGTATATTTCATTTATGCAATAGGGATGCTTTCTGTTAGTGCAGGAACATTTGCTTTTGAATGTTTATCTTTTTTTTTAAATTATAATTTCTGGGACTTTCAGTTAACTTTCCTAGTGTATGTCCACCTAGTGTACTGGTTGCTATTAAATGAAACATCACTAATTTTGTAGAAAACTTTTTGCTGAAGCAATGTCATGCTCACAGTACCATGCTACCTTTTTCATTTTTAAGTTATTTGCACTTATTTGTCAAAAAAGTGAAAAGAAAATTGAATTTTTTGCTGTTTTTTTTTGCTAATTATAATAAAAACTAAAAGGTATCTGTAAATGAAACATTGCTCATTTTTAGATATTTTTGTGTTGAACAACATCTATGCTCACAGTACCAGGCTGTCATTTTTTGTTTTAAAGTTATTTGCATTTGTTTGTCAAAAAGTGAATAACAATTTAATTTCCTTCTTTTTTTTTTGCTATTTAAAAAAATCTATATGGTATCTATAAATGAAACACCATTCATTTTGTAGTTCATTTTGTGCTGAACTCTTTTCATGCTCACAGTACCATGCAATCTTTTTCATTTTAAAGTTATTCGAATTTGAATATGTTATTGTGGAAAAATTAGTAACTGTGTGGATAAATGAGTAATTGTGTGAATAAATGAAATTTATCCACACAGTTACTCAGATAAACTGATTTACCACACTCAATTTATGTCCACTCCTATTGCATAAATAGAATTAATGTGTGGATTGGATTGCAGTGAATAGTCACATGCGCATATACCAGAGTGTGCACACACACACACACACACACACACACACACACACACACACACACACACACATATATAGAAACATAGAAACATAGAAGTTGACGGCAGATAAGGACCACAAGGCCCATCCAGTCTGCCCATTTCTTTTTCTACCTACTAAATTTGCCATTGTCCTTTGCTGTCAGTGGCCTATCTATTCATACTCATCTGTATTGCTCCCTTATGCCTATCCCATGCCTGTTTGAAGCCCTGCACTGTATTCATATCCACCACTTCCTGAGGTAGGCTGTTCCATGCATACACCACCCTTTCTGTGAAAAAGAACTTCCTCACATTACCCCTTACTCTGCCTCCCTCTAATCTCATGCTGTGTCCTCATGTCCTGCTATTTTACTTTTATTGAAACATGTTAGACTCTTTCACCTTGTTAATGCCCTTAAGGTGTTTGAATGTTTTGATCATATCACCTCTCTCACTCCTTTGCTCTAGGGTATACATATTGAGCTCCGTTAATCTGTTCTCATAGGTCTTCTGATGCAGTCCCTGCACCATTTTGGTTGCCCTTCTCTGGACTGCCTCAATTTGGTTGATGTCCTTGTGAAGTTGTGGCCTCCAGTACTGCATGCAGTACTCCAGATGGGGCCTAACCAGTATCATGTAAAGAGGGATTATTACCTCCCTCTTATGACTTGTGATACCCCTACTAATACACCCTAATGTCCCCAAGCCTTACCTACTGCTTTAGAGATCTGCTTGGATGATTTCAGGTCATCGGTGATGATGAAGCCCATGTATCTTTCTTCCTTTGTGACTGCCAGCAACTCCCCTCACAGCCTATGGGTGGCTTCAGGGTTTCTGTTCCCCACGTGCAGGATCTTGCACTTCTTTGCATTAAATCCCAGTTGCCACTCTTCTGACCATTTTGCTAGTTTATCCAGATCTCTTCTCATTCTGCCCACCCCATCCAGATCATCTACTCTGTTGCAGATCTTGGTGTCATCTGCAAACAGACAAGCCTTACCCTCTAGTCTATCTGCAATGTCACAGATGAAGATATTGAAGAGGACTGGCTGCAGGACTGATCCCTGAGGTACCCCACTTGTGACTTGCATCTCTTCTGGCTGCATACCATTTACCACCACTCTCTGTTTTCTGCCTGTCAACCAGGTTTCCACTCATTTGACCAACTTCTGACCCACCCCAAGCCTACCCAAGTCTACCCAGCTTGTTTATCAATCTTCTATGTGGAATAGTGTTGAAAGCTTTGCTGAAGTCAAGGTTGGCAACATCAACCGCTCCCCCTTGGTCCACCACTCTGGTTACCCAGTCAATGAATCTATGAGATTAGTTTGACAGGACCTTCCTTTGTAAATAAACACACACACTAGTTTTTTTATCACCTTACCTTATGATCAAAACAGGTGGAATTTTTTAAATCCAGTCAGAAAAGTGATTTTAATGAGGGACTGCATAAACATGTTTTGGAGAGGATTTGAGGAATTCTACAGTAGCTGCCATGTTCAAGAGGTGGGTTAAAAAAATCTATGTTGCAAATATGGATATCAATGTGGAAAAATAGCAAAGTGATGAGTAAACAGTGAAGAATTTCAATGTTGCTTCAAAACATTCTTGTTTTTTGAGATTATGACCTCAGATTTTCCACATAGTTTTCTTAAGGTCCCACCTCATGAACCCAGTAGATGAACACTTTCAAATCCCAGCTGAAACATCATTTCAAACCACAAGTGTGAAAAGACATTTTGGCAGAAATTTGAGAAATGACATGTTCATGAGGTAGTGCAAAAATAAATGGCTATGTTGAAAATTTGGGATCAAAATATTGAATATTACCAAAGTTATGAATGAGCATTGACAAATTTCAATGCATGTCCATAGCTTTGTTGTTTTTCAATATTTTGACTCCAAATTTTCAACATAGTCTTGTTATAATGCCTCATCATGAACCCAGTAGGTGAAAATGTTCAAATCCCATCCAAAAGGTGATTTCACTGAGCAACTGCAAAATCACCTTTTGGGGTGGATTTGAAAATGTCCACTTACTTGGTTCATGAGGCAGGTTCATAAAAGGTCATGTTGAAAATTAGCAGTGAAAATATTAAAAAATGACAAAGTTATGAGAAAAAATTCAAAACATTTAATATACATTAACCTGATATACCATATTTCCTCTGTTTGCAGTCACAGTTCAAGGAGGAGTACATCTTTCAGGTTGGAGACTGGATCTAGAGCACTGGATGACATCTAGGTGAGTAAGGGTTGTGGGGGTGAGGGGTCATGGGTGCTGAGTGGGGGTCAGGGTGGGGATTGGAGAGTTGAGGAGACAGTGGTTGGACCATTTTTTTATTTCAGAGGACTTCAAGGGACTGAAAAAGTACATGGAGGGAAGAACTGGGAGGTGAGGAGATAGATTGATGTGGGGGGAGTTCATATTTATGGACTGGGACATGCAGGGAAGAACCAGGAGGTGGGAAGATACTTCGCAACAGAGGGAGTGGTTTGCTGGCCAAGGCATCTAGCTTCACCTGAGCTCTTTCCTTCTAAGACTGCTTGAAAGGCAGAGTAGAGAAACTTACCAGAGTAAGGGAAAAGGATTAAGACTTATTTTGGCTAAGCAGATTTACTGTGTGGTGTTGTTTATTTTTTACTCACAGGGATTGCTACTGTTTGTTGCTAACATTTCATTGCTTTATTTTTCTCTGTAGCAAAGTGTTTCTTACAGCGTATATCTTCTCTGAAATTATTACAGGTGGTGCTTTACAGGTTTTACAGTTTTATCTAACATTAGGATAAGCTTTCAGGGTTACTGCATTTGTTGTTGACTGATTGTTTCTGCTCTTACCTCCTTGTTCTTTCGTCCGTGGTTCTTCTTTTTCAGCAGGGAAGGCCCAGCCACCACCCCATCCCCAACCACCCCACACTACACTTCTTTTATAGGGTACCACAGTTGTGACATTTCCTGTGGCAGAGCAGGATGGGGTGGATCAGTGGGGCCTCCACAAGGTGAGCTCATTTACAGGGGCACTAGTAATTTAACTTGTTATAACAAGTTAAACAAAACACAATCAAACCATTACTTGCATTTTTTTTCCTTTGTTTTCCTTCTAATTACTCTGACTAGGTTATAAACCCAGCAACTTATCTGGAATGGATATCATTAACTGCAGGTACTGTGGAACAATTTTCAGAAGGACAGTCCTACAGGATTTAGGACACTGTCCTACATGCTGGGCCTTTGGAGATCTTAGGGCTCAGCTCCGGGCAGCATGGGCAGAGATTGCATGCCTCAAATTTCATATTCAAGAGGAAATACATTATAAGAACCACCCACCATTTCCCCAGCATCCAACAGAAAACCTCAACCGCAGAGGGTAGTTG
This sequence comes from Neoceratodus forsteri, assembly GCA_016271365.2. Classification (NCBI taxonomy): domain Eukaryota; kingdom Metazoa; phylum Chordata; order Ceratodontiformes; family Ceratodontidae; genus Neoceratodus; species Neoceratodus forsteri. The sequence goes on from CM057458.1 coordinate 566,912,875, forward strand.
GTCCAGGAGGTTGGCAGGTAGTTAGGAGGGCAAATCAGATTGCCCCATCACTCTCTGCTCTCAAATATATTACCTCAAAACCATATAAACACTCCAAACAGGTATCTGCCTCTATCTCTGAAATCAAACAAAGAGGCAGAAGACACTGCAGAGCAGGACACTGCAGCACAGGAGCTAGCACAACAAAACTCACCCAAATCAGGAACCAAAACAAAAAAAGCAAAAAGGAAATCCAAAAAACTTCTGATCATAGGAGACTCCATGATTCAGGAGTTGATACCCATCTCCAGCCAGTGGTAATGGTTAGATGTCTCCCAGGTACATCAGCATGGAGAGACACTGACCGCATTGCTAAAATTGTTCACAAAGCAGGAGAAAACATTGATGTCCTAGTACACATAGGGACTAATGATCTCGCCAGCCGGTCAGTTGTGGAGACCAAGGAACACCTGACCAGGCTGGGTGACAAACTATCATCTATTTCATCCGGCATCTCCTTCTCTGAGATCCTGCCAGTCTGGGAAAGGGGAGCAGATGGACGGAACATCAGAGAAGGGGAGATAGGGGAGTTAAACACGTGGCTCAAGGGCTGGTGCCAGGAAAAAGGACACATATTTGTAGGGAACAGGCAACAGTTATGGGAGCAAAAGTTCTTTAAATTTGATGGACTGCATCTGACTAAGGAGGGAGTCAGTGCATTGGGGCAGAAGTTTGATGTCTTTGCAGAATATTTAAACTAGCAAATGGGGAGAGGGGTGCAGCACCCCATACGTCGAATGGGAAGAATACCCGTCCCCCCTCAGCTAGTGGTCAAACAGGGATTCAGCATGTTTGCAGTTCATTTGCATCACCAGGTAAGAAAAAAGGTTTGTCTGCCCATACAACGCACAGGGGTAATGCCAAACCTCACCCAACAACTAACACACAAAATCTGGCCAATGGAAAATCATGTACACAAATGCTCACAGCCTGGGAAATAAGATCCCAGACCTGCAGGCAATAATGTCAGAGGCTAAACTGGACATAGTAGCAATCAGTGAGACGTGGTTTACCAGTAACCACACTTGGAGACTTCAGTACCTGGCTATGTATTGTTCAGAAGAGACGAGGTGCAAAAGGGGAGGAGTGGCCCTGTATGTTAATGAAAATATCAAAGCTACAGAAATTCAGAATACACATAAGGAGCCAGAAGAACTGTGGGCCACCCTGGAAACAGGAAATGGGACAGCCATAAGAACTGGGGTTGTCTACAGGCCCCCAGACCAGGGGGAGGACATAGACACATTACTGTTAGAAGATATACAAAACATGACAGCTAAAGGGGAGGTTCTGATAATGGGAGACTTCAACATGCTGGATACAGACTGGTCAATACCAGCAGGAACATCTGCCAGAACTAGACACATAGTGGATTCCCTGCAGGGGGAAGGCCTCAAACAACTGGTACAGCAACCCACAAGAGACAGGGCTATCCTAGATCTAGTACTGACTAACAGGGAAGGGATCACAGATCTCAGGTAGAAGGTCACCTGGGGGCCAGTGACCATCACATGGTATGGTTCAATTTGGCTACTACATCTAAATCATCCCATTCCAAGGCAAAAATATGGGACTTCAGAGGAGCTGACTTTGATAAGATGGCCAACAGAGTTAAGCTAGCCCTGGCAAAAAGAAACACAGGTGAGAGGGTACAGGCAAAGTGGGCAAGCATTAAGGATGCAATACTTGAAGCAACATCCCATTGTGTTAGACAGAAAAGGAAGTGCAAAAGAAGAAGGAAACCACTTTGGTTCTCAAATACAGTAGCAGAAAAGGTCAGAGCCAAAAGGCTGGCCTTCAGGAAATATAAGGAACACAGCGGGATGAAGATAGGAGCATACCAAACTGCCCTAAGGGAAGCAGGTAAGGCAGTAAGGCAGGCAAAGTCCCAAACTGAGGAAACACTAGCATGAACAGTAAAAGAAGGTGACAAGAATTTCTATAGATACATTAGTGAAAGGAGAAAGTCAGAGAGGGTATTGCTAAGCTTAATGGAGAAAAGGGAGCATGTGAGGAGGAGGACCCTGTAAAGGCATCTATCCTAAATAGATACTTTTGCTCAGTATTTACTGAAGAGAAGGTAGGGCAGGGCCCACAGCTCAGCATCATGGACATAGGGGGGAGGGGAGGTGAGCACTACTCCCTTCACAAAAGAAAGGGTCCTACAAGAGCTTGCTAAGCTCAGGGTGGATAAGGCAATGGGACCTGATGGCATACATCCCAGGGTACTTAAGGAGCTAAAGGAGGAACTAGCAGAGCCATTAGCAGAATTGTTTAGTGAGTCTCTGAGCACAGAAGAGGTCCCAGAAGACTGGAGAAGGGTTCATTGATCCCGCTCCACAAGAGTGGTAGCAGGGATGAGGCGGGGTACTACAGACCAGTCAGTCTTACCTCAGTAGTGGGGAAGATTATGGAGGCACTCCTTAAGGAAAGGATAGTGCAACACCTGGAATCCATAGGGGCACAGGATGCAAGACAGCATGGGTTTACAAAAAGGAAGGTCTTGTCAGACTAATCTCATAGATTTCTTTGACTGGGTAACCAGAGTGGTGGACCAAGGGTGGGCAGTTGATGTCACCTACCTTGACTTCAGCAAAGCTTTTGACACTGTTCCACATAGAAGATTGATAAATAAGCTGGGTAGGCTTGGGGTGGTCAGAGTTGGTCAACTGGGTGGCAAACTGGTTGACGGCAGTAAACAGAGAGTGGTGGTAAATGGTATACAGTCAGAAGAGATGCAAGTCACAAGTGGGGTACCTCAGGGATCAGTCCTGGGGCCAGTCCTCTTCAACATCTTCATTAGTGACATTGCAGATGGACTAGAGGGTAAGGCTTTTCTGTTTGCAGATGACACCAAGATCTGCAACAGAGTAGATGATCCAGATGGGGTGGGTAGAATGAGAAGAGATCTGGATATACTTGCAAAATGGTCAGAAGAGTGGCAACTGGGATTTAATACAAAGAAGTGCAAAATCATGCACATAGGGAAAAGAAACCCTGAAGCCACCTATAGGCTGGGAGAGGAGTTGCTAGCAGTCACAAAGGAAGAAAGAGACTTGGGCATCATCATCGCTGATGACCTGAAATCATCCAAGCAGACCTCTAAAGCAGTAGGTAAGGCTAGGGGGGTGTTAGGGTGTATTAGTAGGGGTATCACAAGTCGTTAGAGGGAGGTAATAATCCCTCTTTACAAGACACTGGTTAGGCCCCATCTGGAGTACTGCGTGCAGTATTGGAGGCCACACCTTCACAAGGACATTAACCAAATTGAGGCAGTCCAGAGAAGGGCAACCAAAATGGTGCAGGGACTGCATCAGAAGACATATGAGGACAGATTAACAGAGCTCAATATGTATACCTTGAGCATAGGAGGGAGAGGTGATATGATCGAGGCATTCAAACACCTAGGCCATTAACAAGGTGAAAGAGTCTAACATGTTTAAATACAAGAAAAATAGCAGGACAAGAGGACACAGCATGAGATTAGAGGGGGCCGATTAAGGGGAATGTGAAGAAATTCTTTTTCACAGAAAGGGTGGTGGATGCATGGAATGGCTTACCACAAGAAGTGGTGGCTATGAATACAGTGCAGGGCTTCAAACAGGCATGGGATAGGCATAAGGGAGCAATACAAATGACTATGAATAGATAGGTCACTGACAGAGCAAAGGCTGATGGCACATTTATAAGGTAGAAAAAGTAATGGGCAGACTGGATGGGCCTTGCGGTCCTTATCTGCCATCAACTTCTATGTTTCTATGTTTCTATGTTCACATTTATGGCCTGGGACACACAGGGAAGAACCAGGAGGTGGGGGGATATTTGGCAACGTGAGGGAGTTCACATGGGAGGAAAGAACAGAGGGAGAGATACAATCCCAAAAGCCAGGGCAGGCAGTGGGGTCAGGAGCCAGATGATAGTGTGGGGGAGGAATCAGGCCACATAGGAAAGAAGGGAAAGAAAGATATGCTCCCCAACCCTAAAGCAGGCAGTTTGCTCAGGAGCAAGAAAATACAGTAGTGGTGGAAGCAGGGGTGGGGGCTGGGGTACAGAGAAAGGAGAGAGCGAGAGATGCCCAACAACCCCAGGGCAGGCAGCAGGGTCAGGGAACAAGAAAATACTGTGGGGTTGGTGGTGGGGGTTAGGGACCAGGGCAACAGAGACAGATATGCTCCCAATCCCAGGGCAGGCGGGGAGGGGGTCAGGGGCAAGAAAATAGTGTTGCAGGAGAGGGGAAGTGGGGGTAAGGAAGGATGCACATTGGAGTCAATGGAAAGGATATGGAGATATTCACAGAACAATGTGCTTCAACTCCACTTGGTGTAAGGAGCCAGCTGTGGTGCGTTTGGAATTCCGGTCAAACCCCTAACTTCTCTTCTTTTTTTAGTTCACAGTACATTAGCATAGCTTCTGCTATGCAATTGTAAAACAGTTACTACTGTTAGCAAGTGACTGTTACTCTATAAAGATATATAAGGGAAGACAAACAAAAAACATATACTGTCCACTTGGCAACCAGCATCCACATCAACACTCAGTAGTCCAAGATCAAAAATACACAAAGCTGCCAAGTTTAATTTCTACAAATTTCAATTTAGTTAATTAATGAAAACATAACAAAGTAAGTCCCTCGCTCATGCAAGTTAATTCAGAACCTCAGTCGGTGTTACTTACTCCACCCACACCAAGTAGTTACCTTAACACATTATGACAGTGACGTACAGCTGTAAAGTAGAGTGATCCAAGGTTACAGAAGACTAATATACCTGCAATGGCAGCATACCACCAGAGAGCCAAACCAAGAGAGGTGAACAGATGAAATTGAATGTATTAACTTGGACCTTTGCCTCGCAGCTGTACTTGGACGGATAGTGCAGAAAACATCTGTCCTTGTATTGCATGCAGCTCTGTCCTATTTTACCAACATTACATGCCTTGGTGTTTACTTCTTTCTTCACCCATAATGGGAGGTTGCCCAGCATTTAGTTATATTTCCCATGACAACAAAACCCTAAACAACAGGATAACTACAACTACTAGCACCACATGTCAGTTGTCAGTCAGTGTACTGTGTGTGAGGAGTGGAGCAGGGAGGGACTGCAGTGAAGCCACAGAAGGAGTGAGGCTAGTTACACACAAACATTGGACAGTATTCACAAACTGACAGTCTCACACCTTGGCATCCTTTGTGAACAGTTTCAATCAGACTTACAAATAATTTTTACTGTTAGACTTAGACACCAAGAGATGGTAGGAAGCTGACTCCTCATGCCACGTCTATAAGGACCTCGTTAGCTGGTTTACATTTTGGACAAGTTAAAGACTGAAATAAAAGTGGTTTTTATTTACCTCCTGCTGCCTTCCTTCTGTGGTTGCCATATTACAGACAGATACACAACTACATTGGTGGTACACAGCTGCAGGTAGTGAATGGAAGGAGCTTTGTGCCCAGGGGGTGAGATAGGTTTTGGATTGGGCTTGTTAATAAGCCATTGGGAGGAGTGCAGAGTCTAGGTGTTGATGGGAGGTGCACAGAAAGGAAAGGAATTATGCTGCAGGGATGCAGCATCCAGGCAGTGGGAAGAGCTTGGTGTCCCTTGGGGGTGGGCAGTAGCCAGGCAGTGGGAAGAGCTTGGTTGGGGGTAGGGAGAGTAGTGTCAAGTAGTGAAAGGACCGTGGATAATGGCTGCTGCCTGGGCTGGCCTCACACTCTCAGATACCTACCTCCTACCTAGGCTTGGTTCTGAGCTCTTGGGCACCCATGACAGAAAGTAGGTGTTTTATCTTTGACAGCCAGAGTTCTGGCTGAGTGGATTATGTATACAAGCACACACACCATGTTAATAATACACAAGTCTGACAGTCAGGCATTCTTCGAAATTAAAGGATGGGGAGTGTTCTTCGTATTGTTTGAACTGCTGTTCCATAATGCAACAAGGCTGCCCCCTATCCTTCCTTCCATCTCTCCCTTCCATGAATCCCTGGTGCTATAGCAGCCTCCGCTACTGACCTGTGTGCTGCTGCTGCCTGCTCAGTGGCCTGTGGTGGAGCACATTCATAGTCCTACTTCCTGTTCCAATTCAAAACAGGCTCATGGCTCACTTGGGGAAGGGGGTGCACCTGGCTCCATCCAGGGTCTATTACACTCTGTCTGTCTCTTCAAGTACTCTGTGCAGTTCTCTAGGGGGAAGGGTGAAAAGATAGCTGCCCAGATTGTGCCCACAGTCCAATCATCCACCACCCTGGTGACCCAGACAAAAAAGGTCAATCAGGTTCATTCTACATGATCTTCCTCCCACAAACCTGTGTTGCTTCTTGTCCTGCAGACCATTCTCTTCTATGTACCATACCAACCACTCCTTAAGTATGGTCTCCATGAGTTTGCATGCAATTGATATGAGACTGACCAGCCTATAATTCCCCAGATCATCCCTGGGTCTGCTGTTGTGGAGAGGCACCGCATGTGCCATTGTAAGTCCTGTGGCACCATGACCATCTCCAGGGATCTATTGAAAAGGTCTGTCAGCAGTCCCGCAACCTCTTTGTTAGCTCTTTCAATATCCTTTGTTGTATGCCATCCTGCCCTGGGGACTTCTCTGATTTCAGTGCTAAAAGGCCCTGCCTCACTCTATCTTCTCTCTATTATCACATTTGTGGCCCCTCCCTCCTTCTCCCCCAGGTGGCACCAGTGCATCTTTTTCCCTTGTAAATGCAGAGCAAAAGTACTCATTCTGTACTTCCGCCTTGCTCTCATCTTCCTCCGCCCATCCATCCCCCTTTCTCAGCTTGACTATCCAATCCTTCTTGTCTGTCTTCTTGCTTAAGTAGTGAAAGAATGCCTCCTCCCCGGTCTTAATCTCTTCTGCTATTTGCAGTTCTTTCTGTGCCTTTGCTTGCCACTTTAGCTAACCTCAGGTGTTCTTCCTTATCTGCTTTGATTGCAGCCCTTTTGAATCTCTTGTTGGCTGCTTTCTTGTTCCTCACCACCCTGGCAACCTCAAAGTTGAACCAGATGGGTGATTTGGCACCCGATTTCTTCCCCTACACTTAACACAATCCACTGTGGCTACTAGTATTGCATCCCTGATGATGGCCCATTGTTGGTCTGCCACCATATCTGCTTTGATGCCTCCTAATTGCTTCCTTAGCACCTCACCCATTTTCTGGAAATCCACTCTTCTGAAGTCCAGGGTTTTGGTTTTGGTGGAGAAGTTTTCCCTTCCCATATTCAAACTGATCCACACTGTACTGTGGTCACTACCTCTCAGGGGTTCCTTGACTGTTATCTCATGTACATGCTCCCAATTTCTGAGCACTACATTCATTTATTTATTTATTTATGACTTTGATAACCAGGTAAGTGCACTGATCTAAGGGTCTGTTTTCAGGCATGACCCGGGCCATTAGGCATGAGTGAAACTACAGCAAACATCATAAGGTTACAACAGAAATGGCACAATGCAAATAAGTGCAAATAGGTACAAACAAGAAGGAAAATAAACCATTTGTAGTAATAGCAATATATATAGGTTATACAGTTGGACAATCAAGCAAACATGGGTACAAAAATGCAGAAGACACATCAGCTAACCCCCACCATCACTTGATATTGTTCCCAACAAGACTAGGAGCCACCAAGAATAGGAAGGACGAGGTGAGATAAGTTAGCATTAGAAGCAGATAGTCTAGCTTGGGGGGATGCTACTGAGGTGAGTAGTTGCAGCTGTCTTTAGCTAGAAGCCAAGATTTGAGATTGTGTTTGAAGGTAAGATGAGTTTGGAAGATTGAAGAGGTGCCGGTAGCCAATTCCACAGAGAGGGGTCCACAACCGATAGGGCTTTCCCACCAATTTTGGTAGAGCTTCTAGGAACCTCAAGAGGGGGAACAACAGAGGAACATAGATTCCTGCATGAGATTTGGAAAATGAAGAGAGTAGGGAGCGGGGAAGCATTACCACATCTAATGGTAGCATCCACAAAGCAGCCAAGGGTAAATTCAGTGATCATTTAAGAAAAGTCAAAAGAGAGAGCGGTTGAGGTCGCAGTGGTGAGTGGAGTAAGGGGCCAATAGGGCAAAGTGGCAAGAGCCTTTTTAAACAGATGAGAGTCTAGACCAAAGGGTAGTTGAGACTCATGAGTAAATGGGGGAAGAATAGTCTAAGATAGGGAGAAGATTGGCCATTACAATATCCAAGCAGACCTTATTAGACAGATAGGGTTTAGTATGATATGCAGCACCCAGTTTCTGATTGAACCTGTTAACTACCTGGTTGATGTGGTCAGTAAAGGAGAGAGTGGAATCAAGTGTAACCACCAGATATTTAAAGGAAGAGACGTTGTCAAGGGCAGGCTCATCGGGAGAGTAGATGAGGAGAGAAGAGTTTGGATTGAGGATTTTTGCAAGGTACAGTTTTGATCCAAACAGCACTGTCTTGGTTTTTGTTTGACATTAACCAACAGCAGATTGGATGCAAACTAGTTGTGGGTAGTGAAGCAGTTCTGGGTGAGGACAGAGGATATGCAAGGGAGGGATTTATCACTATGGAAGATGACAAATATCAACCACGTATAGGAGTATGTTGCAGTTTAGGTTATCAGAGGAGAGGGTGTTGACAAAGATGGAGAAGAGCAAGGGGATCAGGATGGAGCCCTGGGAGACTCTGTTGGAGACCAACAGGGGAGGGGAAGTGCAGTGCCAATGCACACTGAATGGGAACTTTTGGAGAAGTGGCTCTGGAATGAGTTAGTGGTCTCCAAGGATCACCTGAGCACCTCCTTGGAGAGGAGGAGATGGGTGTGATTTATCACATCAAAGACCTTAGATAGGTCCACAAAGACAGCACCAGTGGTGCACCCATGATCCATGCTAGAGTGGATGTGAACAGTAAATAGAGCAGAGACAGTAGTGGTACTGTGATGTTTACTGAAGCCATACTGCTGGCTGCACAAGAGGTTATATTTAGAGAGGGTAATCAGATAGTTGGTGATGGACAATCCTGTCAAGGAGCTTACTTAGGTGAGGGAAAATAGATATAGTCTGGTAGTTGTCAGAGGAGTGGGGGACACCAGTTTTAAAATTGGAACAACCTTAGCAGACTTGCAGGAGTCAGACATGGTGGAGGCTGACAATGCAAGATTAAAGATAAAGGTGAGTGGCTTGGAAATCATAGAAGAGACAAGTTTAAATAAAATGGGGGAGAGGCCATCAGAACCTGGGCTACCTCAAGTCAGTAGACTCTTTAAAAGTTTGAAGGAATCCCTGAGGGCGATAGTCTTGTAATAGAAAGGGGGGGTGAGGGGGGCTGGCACAAGGGAGGAAGAAGGAGGGCAAGGTGGTAGTGCAGGTTCCCTGGTAGGATGACAGATTAGTGGGAGGGGGGTGGAACAAGTGGTGGAGGAAGAGGATTGGAGGTTGCACTGGTACCCCTGGTAAGTGTAAGAGCTGGAATGGAGTTTGCAGAGGAGGGCCGACATGTCAATGAATTTAGTGTTGAAGGCCTTGGCAGCCTCAGAGGGGTCTGTAAGAGGGGCAGAAGGTGAACTTAATTGTATGTTAAGGTTGTTTGTGCATGGATTTAAAAGGGAGCTGATGGAGTTCCAGAATTTTCTAGGATTTCTCAAGCTCTTGCTCTGGAGTTTGAGTTAATAATCTTGTTTTAGAGATCTGGTCGTGTGCTTACATCAGTTATGCAGGTGCTTATATTCGTTCTACAGGACAGTGGAGAAGGACAATTTGTAGGCAGCCCACTTAAGGTCCCTCTCCTTCATGAAGGCTTGGAGTTCTTTAGTTATCTAACATGTACATCCACCTCTAAATCATCAAGTTGAGTTAGGAAATTGGCATTCCTGAATGGTTAGACCATTGGTGAATTAAGTAACAGCAAGGGACATGTCAGTGAGGGCATAGAGGCCCTGCCTGTTTACTGCCTTATGTCCCCAAGGAGGAGGGAGGTATCGGGACAGTTAAAGTTGCAAAAGGGATTGTCCTCTCCCTAGTAAGCTCAGGAACTCCCAGTGTCAGGAATCCTCCCTGTATCAGATCCAGGATCATTTGACTGCTGGCACAGGACATGGCTGGTGTACCCCAGTCCACCTTAGGCAGATTAAAGTCCTCCACCATTACCACCTCCCCTTTTCCTGCCACTTCCAGCAATTCCATACATAGTTCTTTGTCTCTTTCTTCCTCCTGGTTGGGCAGACTGTAGACCACCCTCAACCTGATCTTCCTCCACCTATTGGTCTGGAGCTGGATCCATAGCAATTCCACTTTTCCCAGTTCATTCTCCACCCTTGTGCATGCTATTGCATGCTATCTCCCTCCCTTCCTGATGTATGCCACCACCCCTTTGCCTAACACTGTGTCCTTCTGTACAGAAGTTGTACCCCAGGATCAAGAGGTCCCAGTCATGGCGTGCTGTAGCCCAGGTCTCAATAACTGCTGCTACAGCTACCTTCCTCTCTGATAAAAGGGCTTGCATGTCTCCCATCTTGTTACCAAGACTATGAGCACTGAGTGGCATAACCCTCCACCTTGACTCTGCCACTCTGCCTACTACCTGTATCTTTCTTGATCTGACTATCCCCTATACTACCCCCTTCACCCACTGTCCTAGGATGCATTCACTTATCCCTAGGCCCTTCCTCCCGATTGCTATTTCCTGTGTGTGTTGGGTGGAGGTCCACAGACCTCCCTGTTTCAAAGTTTCTGAGCCTGCTGACCCATCTCTCCCCCTACCCCTCAGCAGTTTGAACTCAGATATTTTTCCATATATTCCCTCAGTTTGTCCATGAGTATTTTCAATCCTTCACAATTAAGGTGCAGCCTATCTGTTGAATATAACCCCTTTTCCAACCATTTGCCTCCCCAACCCCCAATACAATTAAACCCTTCTCACTTGCACCAGCCCCTCAGCCAATCATTAAATTCCTCAATCCTCTTTTTTCTGACTGTGCTAGCTTTGGGGATTGGAATTATCTATGAAAAGGCCAACAAGCTAACCGAATCCTTGCAGTTCCTTGCTAAATCTATGAACCTGTTCAGCACCACCCCCAAACCTTCCACTACTAAGTCATTCAATCCCAGAAGGATGACAAAGTGAAGCTTTTCACCCCCCCTTACAGCTTTCCTTTATCCTCGGTTCTGCTCTCCCTGCCTCTGTCACCACTATATAAGCAACCAATCTTCTATTCCTTGGGTCCTCCCTCCTCCCTCCCTCCTTAGTGGACACCTTTAATTATGGAATCCCAAATGATAATCTCCTTCCATTACCCACAGGCTTGATATTCGACCTCCAGTCCACTACTGGTGAACCCGCTTCTTCCTCCTTAGACTGCTCTCTCTCTCTCTCTGTTTTGGATATATTTCCATCTGTACCATCACTATCCCCTCCTACTACTTCTCCAATCCCCCTTGTTCCCATACCTCCCTGGCTACCTTTGCTTGCTACCACACTACCCTCTCAATTCACTCCCCTAACTGTACCTTCCTCCCCATCCTTTGCGCCACCCTGACTACTTTTCCCTCCTTGCCTCCCCAAGCTACTAATCCATCTCATCCCCTTGCCACCTTCCTTTGACTGTATGTTTTCTGGATCCTCTACTGCCCTCTACTCCTCCACTTTCCTTGCTTCCGAGGCAGAACATCAGTCACAGGCTCCCTGACCAATAGGGTGCTGCTAGTTTGGGGATCCCGCATCTTCAGAACTCTGTGGGACTTTGGTGAATTTACCGGCTGAGGAACCTCCACAGTTGAGTGCAATCAGTGCTGGAGTTGTTTGGCACCATACTCCTCATCCTGTCTTATTCAGCATGTCTCACAAGGATTGCTGTATTTCCCTCCACTTTGCTGTTCTGTTGATTACAGCCTACTGCAGCTTAAGCTGTGCTGCTACTGCCTGCAAGAAAGACAAGGCTTTCCCTCCCTCTAGCATTTATCGAGTCCGCCACACATCCCAATGTATCAGCCTGCACATCACACACATTTTGGCCTTTGTCAAACATTCCCAGGTATTACAAGACAGGAAATTGCACTGCCGGAGGGCATATGCCAGCTGGCTGCACTGTGGTGGGAGCACTTTGGGACTGTGGGCTCAGTCACAAAGCAGAAGTGCTGCATCTAAATCTCCTTACTCTGCATAGCTTGAGAGGGCTGCTAACAGAGACTTTTGGTTTTGTTATGGAGTGTGGCATGTTTCAGGTGTTGTTTATTTCATTGTTACAAAGTAGTGCTAGGTACCAGTGAGGCAGGCACATCTTTATGGCAAGCAGGATGCTTGTCTGAAGTTCAGTGGAGTAGGGCTGCAGGGAAACATAATGTTTAGAAAAAGGAGCTACCAGGAGCAAATTAGTTCCATTTTGTATTAAGATCAGGAGGATTCTTCTTCTTCAGGGATCCCAATATGCTGCAATAGGGAGTGTCAAGATTCGGAAGATTGGAAAGAAAAGAAAAGTTGTTTCTTGGAGGAAGAAAATAGTGCACCAGGGGGAAGGGGAGAAGAAGAAAACACATTTTACTGAATGAGGAGGATGCGGAGAGATTTCCAGGAAGTTGTGCTTCAACTTCACACACGGTAAGAATGCAAAATTGCTGCATTAGGAATTCTGGCAAGACACTTTACTTTTTTCCTTTTGTTCACAACACATCAGCATAGCTCTCACTATGCAGCTGTAAAAAGGAGAAAATTCACAAATGGCACAGCATAGTAAAAATTAAAGCATACTGTAGATGATGTCCATTTCCAGGCAAAAATAAATGAAATTTTAGCAATTACTATCACCCACTAAGTGGGAGAGGGAAACATATCACTTGAGAGCATAGCAATTAAAAATAATACAAGTACCTTGCATTAAGTTTCTTCAGACTGAAACTTTATTTCTAAGACTCCCAGGACTCCCAGAATGCCTCTAGATATGCCCTATTTTGACTCAGTAGGCCTTTCCTGGCAAAACACTTTCAATAAATACCTAAATAAATAAATACATGCATAAAGCAAATAAGATATATCCATGGATCATAGGAACTTACTTTAATGCAAGGCACCATAAAGGAACTCTCAAAACTAAAAGGGAACAAGGCAATGAGACTGGATGGGATACGTCCCAGAATATTAAAAGAACTCAGACAGGTACTAGTGTCACCACTGACAGCCCTAATCAACAAATCACTGGAGGAGGGAGTGGTACCCACGTACTGGAGGAGGGCAAATGTGGTACTGCTCCACTAAAGTGGGAGTAAGGTGGAGGCTGGAAATTATAGGCGGTTCAGTTTGACCTTGGTCGTGGGGAAAATAATGCAATCAATGCCAAAGGAAAGGATTGTGGCATATCTTGAGGCCAGCAGGGCACAAGAACTGAGGCAACATGGATTCACAGCAGGAAGTTCTTGTCAAACAAATCTGATACATTTCTTTGTCAGGGTGACCAGGGTGGTCGATCAGGGTGGGGCAGTATATATGGCCTATCTAGATTTAACAGTAGCAAGGTATTTTATGTTGTCTCACACAAGAGGCTAGTAAACAAGTTGGGTAGTCTGGGAGTGGGTCCCATGGTGGTAAACTGGGTCAGAAATTGGCTGATCAACAAAACCCAGAGGGTGGTGGTAAACAGAGTTCAACCTGGAGAGAGGGGTGTAACTAGCGGGGTGCCACTGGGCTCAGGGCTGGGGCCTGTACTCTTCAATGTCTTTGAGGAGTTTGCTCAATTCTTTGCAGATAAGATTGCCACCATCAGGTCGGAGATCAATTCAGTATGCTCCAGTGAGCAGCGCAGCAGCTGGTGGAAGGTCACTGACACCCAGTTTGTCTGGTCTGACTTTGACTGGCTGGTGATCATCGATATCGTGAAGCTTGTCCAGGGTATGTGACCAACTTGCTGTATTTTGGATTCTGGTCCAACCTGCCTCCTGGTGGAGTGTGTGGATCTCATCAGACCGGTCCTTGCTGAGATAGTCTGGAATTCATTGGAGAAGGGGGTGTTCCCTGACCTCTTGAAAGAGGCGGTCATGACCCTCCTTTTAAAGAAATCTTCCCTCAACCCAGATTGTCTCACAAACTACAGACCTGTCTCTAATCTGCCCTTTGTGGGTAAGATTATCGAGAAGGTAGTCGTGTTTCAGCTTGAGGACTGTCTTACCACCCACAAGGTCTATGATCCTCTCCAGTCTGCATTTAGGAAAAGGCATAGTACTAAGACAGAGCCTGTTCAGGTACTTAATGATCTCCTGACAGCAAGAGATCAGAAGAGCCATTTGGTCTTCGTTCTCCTTGATCTCTCTGCAGCATTTGACACTGTGGACCATGGGGTATTACTGGAGCACCTGTGGTTGATCTGCAGACTGTCTGGTATGGTCCTTAGATGGCTCCATTCTTTTCTCATGGGCACAATGCAGAGAGCTGTGTTGGGGATTTTTTCCTTGGCTCCTTTCCCCCTGGCCTGTGGGGTGCTGCAGGTCTCCGTACTATCTCCCATGTTATTTGTGGTGTATATGCTGCCATTGGGAGACATTATAAGGTGGTATGGGCTGAGGTTTCACTACTTTGCAGATGATACTTAGCTACACATGTCCTTTGTGCCTGAGCAGGGTGATGCTGTCTTGGACTTTACCAACTTCCTCACCGAGATTCAGGACTGGATGAGTGCCAGCTAGTTAAGGTTGAATCCAGATAAGACTAAATTGTTGGTTGTGGACCCTGGTTGTAGGGTAGAGGGGTCCTCAGCTGCTCAGACCCCTGGGCTTCTTCTGGGGGGCAAGCAGCTGAGGTCCTCCAAACAGGTGCAGAATCTGGGTGTTATTGTGATGGCAAGTTGACGTTTAAATCTCAGATATCAGCCATCATCAAGTCCTCATTTTGCTATCTGAGGAATATCACTCGGATAAAACACCTCGTTCCACCTGATCACCGTCCTACACTGGTCCATACCTTTATGACCTCCCGCCTTGACTACTGCAATGCTCTTTACCTAGGGCTTCTAGGAGTGGATATCCACTGCCTGCAGCTGGTGCAGAATGCGGCAGCCAGGCTGCTGACAGGCTTATCTTGATCTAGTCACATCATGCCTATGCTCCGTGAACTGCACTGGCTGCCAGTGAGGTGAAGGATCACCTTCAAGGCTGGACTGCTGACCTTCAAGGCCCTACATGGACAAGGACCACATTACTTGCAAGACCTCCTGCATCCCTTCTGCTCACTCTGCCCCACTCTGTTCCAATGATGAGGGATTGCTAGAGGTTTCCAGGGTCCAACTAAAGACCTCAGGGAGAGATCTTTTGCATTTATGGCCCGACCCTGTGGAACTCTCCACCTCATCATATTAGAGAGTGCCTGTCCATCTAGTCCTTTAAGGCTGCCTTAAACCCTTATTTATTTGACTCTACTTTCTCAGATGTCTTCTAATTGAAATGTGCTGATTTTATCTGATTATTGCTTTTATCATTATCTTAGTTTGTTTTATGTTTGTGTACAAGCACTTTGATGTTTTGAAAAGTGCTTTTTATAAATAAAAATGACTTTGACTTCATAAGTGACATTGTAGAGGGGCTGGAAAGGAAGGTATGCCTCTTTGCGAATGACACTAAGATCTGCAATAAGGTTGACACTCCAGGTGGGGTGAAAAGGATGAGAAGAGACCTAGGCAAGTTGAGGTGTGGTCAAGATCATGGCAGCTTAAGTTCAATACAAAAGAAATGCAAAATCAAGCACTTGGAGCACTGGAATTCAGGAGAGGAATACCTGATTGGGAGGTACTAAGGACAACCACACTGGAAATAAACCTTGGGGTAATCATAACAGATGACATAAAAGTAGCCAAGCAATGTTAGATGGTGGTGAGGAGAGCCATAGGTATACTAGGGTGCATATGGAGAGGCATCACCAGTAGAAAAAAGGAGGTGGTGATGCCACTGTACAGACAGTTGGTGAGGCCTCATCTGGAATACTGTGTTCAGTTCTGGAGACCCACATCTCTGAAAGGACATAGACAGAGTGGAGGCAGTCCAGAGAAGGGCAATGAAAATTTTGCAAAGACTGCACCAGAAACCATATGAGGAAAGGCTAAAATACCTCAGTATGTATACCCTGGAGGAAAGGAGGGAGAGGGGGATATGATAGAGACATTCAAGTACCTCAAGGGGATAAATAAAGTTCAAGATGGCAGCATTTTTCAGAAAAAGAGATGTGCAAATTCAAGGGGTCACAATATGAGGCTAGAAGGGGAAGACTCGGGGGTAATCTGAGGAAGTATTTTTTTCACAGAAAGGGTGGTAGATGCATGGAATAGCCACCCTGCAGAGGTCATAGGGGCTAAAATGATAGGTGAATTCAAGATCGCATGGGACAGATGGAAGAACCCTAGTGGGAAAAAAAGAGAAGGTAAGCTACAAATCCATCAGGATCTAGAATTTATGTTAGTAGAGAAATGGGCAGACTTGGCCAAGCAGTCCTTGTCTGCTGTCAAATTTTATGTTTCTAAATAACAACCCACCTACTGCTATTTTGGTGATAAAATGGGCTATCCCATGCTCCAAGGCAACTGACTCTGTCACTTATTCTTTAAGCACAGTCAATGTAGCACTTTCAGACTGGTAAGACTGTTTTCAAATAATAAAAATCTAATTACTTCATGCATGTACATGATAAATTAACCTGGAGGACAGATAGCAAATGTTCAAGCTTAGTGAGGGATCCATCACAAGGAGCTATAGCTATATGCTGGTAGGCTGAAAATTTAGGAGGGATATGAGGAAACACTTCTTCATGGACAGAATGGTTGAAAAGTAGAACCATCTGCCAGTGGAGATGGTCAATGTTTATATTGTGGAAAGCTTTAAGAGAAGGTGGGATAGACATGAGATTGGTGATTTATGGGTGAGGGGTTTGAGCAAATGGGGAAGGGGTAGATTTAGTGGAACTATGGGATAACTGACCCACTAAAGTCCTAGCCAGTGCTAGACTGGTGATGAGGTGTAGGTAGGAACCTGCAAGCTATATGGACCATGAGTTTTTTTTCTGTCCATAAACATCTACATTATACTATATATTTCTGTATGTCTATATTTTCATCCAGAAAGGATTTATAATGTGTGAATACATCCCACGGCAAGTGAGTGGTTTTATTTGTGTCCCTTTTGTGTAAAGTAGATCAACTTCACTTTATTCTTCTATCACCCGAAGAATATGCATGAAAACACTCACACTACTATGAGTAGCTTTCTGGGATATATTAACACACATTACATGACTTACACACACACATCTCTGTCTGCTCATGTTGCCACATTTCTTTTTCAACTTCATAGGCTTTGCCTACAAAAGTATCAAAAGATAATAAAATAACATCATTTCATTAGTTGTAACAACTGGAAATGAAAAAAGATTCAGAATAGCATTATAAAAGTAATGTCTGAAAGTAGTTCCTGATGTCCAGTTGTGCCCAGTGTCAGGTTCCTTCTTGGCTACTCATGTCAGTCAGGATCTTCAGTGAAGAACTGCAGAGAATAGATAGAGTCATCACTTGCTATTTGTTGAATTGCCTATTGTTTTCAGACATTATGAAGAGTCATCACTGAGGATATCATGACGGTTCCATGTGACAACAGTGATCGCTGAATAGCAATTGGTGTTTGGGCGAGTGTACAATGCCGTAAATGAATTTCGGCAATGTATACTTGTAGCGAACTGCAAAAGGGTGCTCGAGATCTACAGTTTTCTTTTTTATGCAGGGCTACCCCTACACCCCCTACTAAAGAATTCTTAACTCCAGGAGGCTGCATGTCAGGGGGTGCAGAACTTTAAAAAAGGAAAAAAATGACCTTGCGCAAAAACACGATCATGCCCAGAACTGAACCAGCAGCCACCCAACCCCAGCCTGCCATCAACCCACCATGCCACATGGCCAGTTTGGCAACCCACTGCTGCACTACACCCCACAAATCCTCCCTCCCTCCACTTCTGCCCGTTAAACGGCGTGGTTCCTCCCCCCTCCCGCATGTATGTATACATAGCGACATGCATCGCTATATTCACCTGCCCCCCATATCTGGTCACTACTCTGCCTGGTAGCCTTGTACACAGGTGTCATGACTGTCACCCTTTTTGAAAGTGCTCAATCGCAGTCACCTTGTACTCGGGATACCCATCATGGCATTAGTGCCATAAGATCTCGCAACATTAGGGAACCAGACACTGGATACTGATATGTAAGAATGAACCAGTGCTGAAATTGTGTTTGGCAAATGTGTTAAAAGTCATCACTTTTACATTTATATCAGCCTAGTCCAACTATTGGGACAATATAGATTACTTTGAACTTTAGCCAAAGAATTAAAACACTTCTCTAGCCCTTCCCATGTGGCCAGGGCTTGTCCTATGGCTACTCTTTTCCCACCCCAGACACTTTCCCCCTTCTCACCCATCCACAGGAATTTTATCAGAAAAGAAAAAAGAATTCTAGCATGTAGCACTGTGCTAGGTGTTGAATGAGTTTTTATTTTTTTAAATGCAGACCTGGAGGAACAAGGGACGCTGGAAAACGTTATGGTTGCTTGGAGTGAAGGAAGGATAGGCAGTGGTGGTGTCACTCATTTCTATTTATAGCATGCTAGACCATCATAACAAGGGCCCAAAGTATCACTGTCTGAAGTGTCAAAGCCAATCCAAAGATGTAGTCCAATTCAAAATCGAGCCAAA
Source organism: Neoceratodus forsteri (assembly GCA_016271365.2). Lineage (NCBI taxonomy): Eukaryota > Metazoa > Chordata > Ceratodontiformes > Ceratodontidae > Neoceratodus > Neoceratodus forsteri. The sequence goes on from CM057458.1 coordinate 566,931,596, forward strand.
GTTACAAATTTTCACATTCACTCAAACTTTCCACTGTACTGTGAAACTGTGCACAAGCACATACATTAGGAGACAAGACTAGACCTTGCAGAACTCCCCTTTCTGTCCTAACAGATTATGAGTCACATCCCTCAAGGTTGTAGCAATCAGAGTGATGTTCTGATTATTAGATGCATCCTACCAAGTCTGATTAACAGTAACCAGGCCTGCCAGGACTATAAAATGACAGCATGTCTGCAAACCCTAAATGCAATTAAAGCATAGTTTTCAACTTGTCCCCTTTATAAAGAAGCATGCCTTTTATGTATGCTATGTGTGTAGGAATATTCTCACACTGATGGGTTCTTTGAATATTGACAACGAATAGCAGAGAAAGATCACTCTGCAGTAGACAGGGTAGAGAATTTATTGAAGAATAAGGCAGAAGAGAAATATAATTGCAGGCTGATCTGAGATAAAATCTCTTCTCCAAGTTATTGAATCTGCAGGACAGAGTCACATTCTGTCATATACTACCATACTATATGTATATCACCAGAATGAGAAAAATAAACAGCACTTCCCTTTCCTGTCACGTCAGAACAAACGCTCATTAAATCTACTGATTAGAGATGCACAAAGTTGGAAAACTCCACTCTGCAAATTTATTTGTGGATTTCCCTCAGTTTATGAAGTTGATCTGTGGTGCAAAGTCCCAACTTTACCCCCAAAAAAATATGAGCAAAATGCAGACTTTGAACTTCAGCAGAGTTCAAACTCCTCATTTTGTAGATTTTATTTTCTAGGGTCAGTGCCCCCTCCATCCCCCATCATTCACCACTCCATGTAGAATAAAATTCTCTGTTGTGCAGTGGTCCCCCCAGCCCCATGCCAATTGATCGCCTGATGTAAAATTAAATTTCCTGGTGTCTAGTATGGTGTCTTTTGGATGAAACATTAAACCAAGGTCCCATCTGCCTGTTTTGGTGGTTGTTCAGGTGGATGTTAAAGAGCCCATGGCACTTCGAGAAAAGAGTAGCTGAATTTCCCTGGTGTCCAGGCCACATTTCTCCCATTCACTAAAAATACCACCAACAGCTTAATCTGGTTCAATTTCAGGTGATTACCATCTGTATTCCCCCCCACCCAAGCAGGTCGGCCCTGAAAAAGGGACTTGTACAGGTACGCACTCATTCATTGACATGACAGCTCAGTCGGGTGGCAGGCATGATGGAGAGCAGAGGGCTGTGCTGGTCACCCACTCAGGATCGGGGTGGGGAAGCGGAGTGGTGGGGCACTACCTTCCAGGGTGGGTGCCCCATTAGACACCAGGGAATACATTTTTAACATCGGGCATGGGTGCAAGTGGGGGGAGGGACCACTAGATATCAGGGTATATGTTTTGACCTAGCATGGGAGCAGGTGGGGGGAGGGACCATTGGACACCAGGGAAACTTTATGAGTTACATCAGGCCAGCGATCATCAGGGGGTGGGATGAGTAGACACCAAGCAATTTAATTTTACATGGGGCCAGCGATCAGCGGGGGGGCACTAGACACCAAGGAATTTTATTCTATGTCAGGCTGGTGATTGGTGGGGAGGGGGCAACTACACACCAAGAAATGTTATTCTATGTTGGGCCAGCAATTGGCAGGCAAGAGGAACAACTAGACACCAGGGAAAGATCGGGCCCTTGATTGGCAGGGAGGGGGTTGCCATGTCTAACTTCACCTTGCTTAGGGTTTTTTTAAGTGCAATTTACACTTAAAAAAAACAAAGGAAGGTGAAGTTACAAGTGGCGAATTTCCTATCAAACAGAGAAACTTTGCAAAATGATCCATGGAAATTCACCAGCGAATTAAAACTTTGTTGCATCTCTACAACTGATGCAGCATGCAAAATGCTTTCCCATTTGGACATGAACTTTTCTTGGTCACTCCCTACTGATGGCTATTTCAACAACATTAAACCTCTTCAGACTCTTCCAACTTCAACATACAGCATGCTCCTAATGAAGCTTTTTGCCATTATACTATCCTGTCCTTTATGTCTGTTTTCTCCAAATAAAACAAAACCCTCTCTTGTATCTCTGGGATTTACCTTTTTGTTGAATTTGTAATTAGTACTGACCAATAAGGAATAGGAGTCTCCACTGTATGCTACAATATAGTATTGCACAATCTTAAGGCTGCCTGGCAACTCTGTAAGGCAGTATTTTGGCTAAAGTACTCAAGCATCCAAACTGTGTGAAGGGGCTGACTGAAATGGGGTTTATAACTAATCCAAGCATGGTCCCAAATGGATTTGGATCCCCTCAGAAAATGGAATAGCTTGGTACAGTGTTGCTAGGTTTAAAACAGCTTCACCAGATCTAGAACAATACTCAAAGTTTGGGTGTGAAATGTTGGTTCAGTGCAGTTCAGGCATCTCAGGCTGTGGGCCTCTGTTCATATTAAATGCATTGTCTGCAACAATAAAGTACTGTATCCTGTATAACTGAGGGATGTTCGCTGAGTGCTATGTTCAGATGTATCAGGGGAAGTGAGTGTGTTCTGTCTTTTTTGTTCTGATGAAGCTGTTTTAGACCTGCACCCCCCCCCCCATGGCCAGCGAGTGCCCATTTTCTTTGTGATTATACTTAAATCACCTTTTAACATTTTTCCAGAGATGTTAATTTTTAGCTAGTGTGGGCAAACTTTACACTGCAATCTTTTGTCTTAAACAGTCCATCACAATTGGACAGGACCTGATAGAAACATCAAATGCCACACTCAAGAATTACAAAACAGAGTCAACAGTAGTATCACAAATGCACCTTACATTTTATTAGATGAACCAGACTGGAACTCCCCATTTCCTTTCTGTTCACAGAAGCTTTATCTGGGACAGAGATACAGTTACAACGTGACATTTGTAAAGGGAGTGCCCCAACTGGAAAACAGGAGTTAGGGAGGGGCCTTAGGTGGCTTTTTCCAAAGTGTTTCCTGTGTAACCTAGGATGATGCAAGTGTACATCGCCCCACAGCATTTAATGACTGGTTCAAAGCATGGTGTGTGGAGGAGGGCTTCCGCTACATCAGAAACTGAGGGTAGGCATGGGAGAATATATAATGAAGATGGCCTGCATCCTTCTGGAAAGAGGACCATAGTCCTTAGTGGGAGGTTTCAATACTACTTTGATGAACATTTAAACTAGCCAGGCAGGAAGCAGTAAAACACAAAAGAGGCAACACTTTCCCCAGTGCATAAATTATGCAGAAATAACTGATGGTGGGGTCACTTAGGGTCATAATTACAGAAAGATACATGGACTTCTCCTGTGGAAGTCCTTTTTTCCTTCATAGTGTGTAATTTGCCTTCTCAATATTATTTAATTTTTCAATAATAAGTCAAAACGCAGACAAAAAAACATGAAGACACTGTAGGAAATTGAGGAATGAAGGAACTAAGAAACATACTGATCTCTTGAAGTCATGGTAAGGGGCCATGCTTTGAGACCCTCTTCAAATCCCTCAGCAATTTTTGGCTAGGTCTGAGACCCTGTGAGACCCAATGCCCTGATTTCTCCCCCCCCACCAATTATGGATCAGCAGGGAGGGAGGGAGCGAGGACCCGGGGGGGGGGACTCCCCTAGGCCAAGGGCACAGAAAGGCAGGGATGGGGACAAGACTGATGAAAAGGGGGGTAAAACTCAGGTAAGTGAGGGCAGAGGATTGAAGGAGGCAAAGAATATGGAAATTAAAAAGGTAGGAGGAAAGTCAGGGGGAGCCTCAGTGGAAAAAAAACAGTCAGGAATGGGAGGGGCAGCAGGACAGAGAGGAGGGGATGGATGGTGTGGAAAGCTGTGTATGCAAAAACATGGTATCTTGGGAACAAAATTCCAGACCTGGAAGCATCATCATGGAGGCTGACATAGATTTAGTGTCCATTACAAAGCTGCAGCACACTGAGCACCATGACTGGGGCATGGCGATACCAGGCTACTCTATGTTCGGGATAGACAGGGCAGGGAGGAGGGGAGGGGTTGTTTTATATGTGAGGGATGGAATCAAGGCCATAGAGGTACTGGAGCATCAGGAGGAAAAAGTAGATCTAGAGGTGCTGTGGGTCATCTGGGAGATGGGCTCTGGGGATACTATTTGTATCAGGATAGTGTAAAGACCTCCAGCATAGGGAAAGGAGTTGGATAAGGCACTTGGAAATACTGTCATTAGAATGGTGAGTAAGGGGGAGGTGCTGCTAGATGGTAACTTCAGTCTGCCGGACATTGAGTGGAGATTCCAGCTACAGCTTCCACAAGCAGTAAGGCCGTCCTTGACTCCCTACAAAGGGCTCTTCTTAGGAAGCTAGTTGAAGAACCCACTGAGGGGCAGTGCTGTAACTGATGCTTACAAACAGGGAGAGCACTGAAGATGTAACAGTGAGAAGTCTCTTGGGTATCAGTGAACACTGTACAGTGTGGTTTAATATTAAGACAGAAGCAGAGGTTAACCACAAACAGACAAGGTCCTGGACTTAGGTTAATAGATTTTAAAGAAATGGGGGAGCACCTTAGAGACTGCATCAACAGGGACAGATTGCCATGGAGGAGTTAAGTCAAAGTGGGAAAAACTAAGATAGGTATAACTAAAGCAAACAACTTCTGCATGGAGAAAGTAAGTAAAAGCTGAAGGAAAAAGAGATCAGTACGGTCCTCAAAGTTAGTGGTAAAGGTGGTGAAATAAAAATAGGTGGCATTCAGGAAGTATATGGAAACAAAGAGGGAAGAGGACAGAGAAGTATATCTAGTAAAGTAGATGGAAGCAGGCAAAGATGGTGCAAGGGAGAAAAGGTGCAGACATAGGAAAGAATCACCAAAACAGTCTTCTTTTTTTAATTTAAAGTTTATTAAGAAAATTTTATTGTTTTCCACCTCAAAATACACATGGCAGACATACATGAAGATGAACATGGTACATTAGACAATTGAAAACCTGAGTCAGCCCCCCCAAAACCAAAACCACATCCGTCACCCTCTCCCATCCCACTGCCCCTCACTATTCGTTTTGAGCACAAAAAGTTCATCGTACAGTCACATTGACACTATTTCCAATGCCAGATCAGCAAATTGGGCTCTGAAAAACCATAAAGCCAGATCAACCATTTTGTAAAGAATATAAGGTATATAAGGGATCCCAGATTTTCTTGAATTGCTCCATTCTATTGTGAAGGCTGGCAATGGCTTTTTCCGTGCTAAGATTCGCCAGAAGCTCGGACAACCATTCATTATAAGTGATCTCCTGTTGATCAATCCAGTTCCTTAGAATAAGTTTTTTAACCGACATGGCTATAAGAGTTATGTGATATTTACGAGCACGAACTTTGACCTCGGAGAGATCACCCATAATGAACACTGCGGGCCTAAAGATGTCTTCGAGCCTCAAAAGAGGATCAATTGACTGCTTGATAGTAGTCCACAGGGGTGACACTTTGGGACAAGACCAGAGCACATGAAGAATTGTTCCTTCCTCCAGCGAACATCTGGAACAGGTTGGAGCGGGCTTAAGGCCCAATTTGAATAACCAGGAGGGAGAATAATATGCGTTATGCAGGATATACAATTGCATTAATCTAAGCCTGTTTGGAGTCACGAATTTGTGGCAGTTGTGCCATAATTCCAGCCATTCTATGTTATAATCTGGGAACAAGGAGGCCCATACTTCAGTAGGCCCAGAACAGTCAGGAAATTTCCAATTAGGAATGGTAGTATACATTGCCGAGACTGCTCCAAGGCGGGTGCAAAACTTTAAAAGTTCTTGGCAAAAAGGCATACTGTTTGCCACGATAGGAGCTTTACCTCAGACTTTCATTAAAGAATGCCACAATTTCAAGATACAGAAACTGTATTTATTAGGAATTCCCAATCGGCTAATTAAATCATTGATTGGGAGCCATTCACCATTGCCCGCAATAAAATTGGAGATTTTCATGCCATGTAAACCAGGTAACCAGTTGAAAAGAATTGGTTTACCATCTATTTGAAATTGGGGATTCCCCAGTATAGGTTGGTTAAGATCTCTGCATGGGTCATACCTGCAGTACCGACATATCTGGGCATGGGTCCTCAATGAGGTTATAATAGTGGGGTTCCTAACTTTTAATGGAAAAAGTCTCTGCTTAGCAAATAATATGCCCATAGGATCTAGGCCACTAGCATGAATTAGAGTAAGCTCAATTTTAAGCCAGGCAGGAGCATCGTGTAAGTTGTCCAACATGAGCCATCTTAGATATTTATTAATATGACTGGCCCAAAAGTACAAAGGAAGATGAGGGAGGCGAAGTCCCCGTTTTGTCTTGGGGGCAGTCAATTTATAAAAAGCTATCTGCAGGGGTTTATTATGCCATATAAATTTAGTGATAAGAGAGTGAACTTTATTAAACCATGACATAGGAAGACAAATGTTAAGTATTGAGAGAGGGTAAAAAATGCGGAGAAAAAACATTCATTTTGATTAGATTTATTCTACCCCACAAGGACAAGGAAAGGGATGACCATCTATTAAGATCTTGGGAAATTGTGAGAACTAAGGGGTCAAGATTTAGCCTGAAAATATGTCCTGCACACCTAGTTAACTCAATACCCAGGTATCTCAGTGACTCGTATCTCCAACTTAGTCCCAGGGCCAGGATATCTGCCTTAAGCACCTTATGATTTAAGGGAAAAACTATGGTTTTATTAACGTTTAATTTGTAATTTGAAATACTACTGAACTCTTTAATAATGTCCAACATAGGGGGTATAGAGACCTTAGGATTTGCAATCTGAAGTAGCAGGTCGTCCGTGTATGCCAGGACCTTCATCTCACACGGATGAATAGGGATCCCCTGTACCTCTTGACATGCTAACAATTTACGGATCAAAGGCTCCAGATAGATATTGAACAATAACGGTGACAAGGGGCACCTCTGCCTGGTTCCTGACTGCAACATAAACACCTCTGAGATCACCCCATTGCAAACAACCTGAACTGAGGGGAAGCGGTATAAAGCCTTGATCCAGTCAATAAATTCTACTGGAAAACCGAAGGCTTCGAGAGTAGAGAACAGGTAGCGCCACCTTACCCTGTCGAATGCCTTCTCGGCATCCAGCGAAATCAATGCTGCCGGATAAGGTGCATCTCTACACACCGAGAACAAGTGCGACAGGGTACGCATATGGTCTGAAGATAACCTTCCTGGCATGAAGCCGACCTGCTCCGGGCCTACTAGGGTACTAATTACCTTATTAAGATGATCAGCCAACACCTTAGATAAGATTTTTATATTGATATTCATAAGGGAAATGGGCCTATAGTTAGAAACCATGTTGGGAGCCTTGTCCGGTTTCGGTATTAAAACTATAAGAGCTTTGAATAATGAGGGATCTACCAGTTGCCCTGATGTAATCTGTTGAAATAAAGAGAGAAGCATCGGGATTAAATGATTTTTAAACTTGTTGTAAAAGTTAGCAGAAAAAAAGTCTGCCCCAGGGGCTTTATTCATAGGCAAACTCTCCATCACCTTAGAAATTTCAACCGCCGAAATGGGGATTAACAGGCAATTCCTTTGGTCCTCAGACAGTTGGGGTAAGTTAATACTTTTAAGATACTTACATATGACTTGTTCCGGGAAGGGGGATGGCATGGGACCATATAAGTCCTTGTAATAACTGGTAAATTCCTTTAAAATATCTTCAGGGTGAGTTTTAGAGGTACCATCTAACCCGGAGGTTATCGAGGCTACATACCTAGAAGACTCCATTTGTCTGATCCTAAGTGCTAAAAGGCGCCCTGGCTTGTCCCCTTGGTTGGCATAGGAAGCCAGGGTCTTTAACATGGTGTATACCACTTTTTCCCTCAAAATATCATTATATGCGGATCTTACTATGATTAATTCCTGCCTGACTGATTCCGGAGATTGTGGGGAAAAGTTCTTCTCTAATTCCCTCATTTTGGATAGTAATTGAGATAACTTTAAGGTAGCCATTTTCTTCCTATGGGTAGCCATGCTAATTTAGATGCCCCTCATATTGGCTTTAAAGGCCAACCATAGTATATCAGGTCTCCCCAAGGGGTCAAAGCTGTGTTCATAATATCTTTGGATATGCTCTTGAATGTGTTTGACTAAATCTGACTCTAAGAGCAGTTGATCATTTAATTTCCACCTACACCCTCTGCTGGGTAAAGAAATTAGTGACAATTGACAGGCTACTATAGAGTGATCAGATAGGGGACCTGGTAATATTTTGGCTTCTAGCACCCCCGGTATTAATGAGTGGGATTGGAGAATGTAATCTATTCTGGAGGAAGAGTGGTGGACAGGGGACGTGTAAGTATACATCCTCTCGAGAGGGTGTAGCACCCTCCAGATGTCGCAGAGGCCTATCTGGTCCATTAGCTCCCTTAATGCCCTCTGGGCAGGGGATAGGCCCCTTCTCAGCTGACACATTTTATCAACTGAGGAGTCATAAACTAAGTTAAAGCCTCCCCCTATAATCATAGGTAGCGAAATGAAGGGCAATAGGACCTGTATTAATTGTGTGAAGAAGCTAGGTGTATCCTGATTCGGACCATAAATACTGCCCAGCAAGATCTCTTTATTGAAAAGTAATCCATGCACTAGTAAGTATCTACCCAAGGGATCTTTGACCTCCTTGATCATCTTAAAAGGTATCCTCCTGTGTATGAGGATCACCACACCTGCACTTTGAGTAGAGCCCCCCACTGAAAAGTATTGGCAGAATTGTTGCTTTCATAACTGTGGAGTTTCCAAATCTAACAAATGTGACTCTTGCATATAAACAATGTCAGTGCCCAAAAGCTTTAAATGCTTTGATACCTGACACTGCTTGATTCTTTTCCGGACCCCTCTGACATTCCAGGAAGCTATGGTAATTCGATTTGCCATCTTTTCCCGATAAGCTAACTTGGCCTGGAATAACTGCTACATCATGACCCGACCACTGAACCCAGCTTTTCCGAGAATTTGTGCTCAATACTAACATCCTCCCCCAACCACCCTCCCGAAAATGAAAGAACTAAACCTAAACATTGTCTGTCCTCCCTTACCATTACCCACTGTGAGCCCACTAACTATCAGGAAGCCGCAATGCATGCTATCCTTAGCTATCCTTTCCTGTCCATCTCCCCATCGCCCCGCCCTTAAGGAGGAGTGACAATCTGCCAACCCAAAAATCCAATGTGGTTAATATTACTAGCAGGACTATAGGAGGTTATATAATCTGAAAAATATTAAATGCACCCCAGCGGGGTCTTAACATGAGCAAATGTCAAAACCTCAGGCCTGCAAGGAAAAAAAAGAAAGAAAAAATCCCCTTAACTAGAGGTAGATAGCCCGAGAATACACTTGGGGAAGAGAGTAAGGGCATTTAAACATGAATTTAAAAATAGAACACCTGAAAAAACTCTCAATCCCAGAAGAAGAAACCAAGGGCTGGATATTCAAAAGGGTTGCGCCATGCTCAATAGGGTTGCACCTGCGCAAGTCCGAAATTGCGCCATTCTGCGATATTCAGCAGGAGGCAGTTGCGCCACCCCAAGTCATGCTGAGCAACAGCGCAATGCTAATGAAGGCATGCTCAACCGGAGGGGGAGGAACCATGCAAAAACTGCACAGCCTGATATTCAGCAGGGCTGTGCAGAGTTGTGCAGGCACAACCCCCTACCTGCGCCTGCACTACTTTGAGCCCAAAAAATAGGAATAAGTCGAGGGCCACCCACAGGTGAGCTGCCACATTGCAGGGTGCAACACAGCAGCTGCCACCTGTGGGTGGCCCTCCACTTGTTCCCTGTGCCCTGCAGCCTGATCGGGACATATTAGTACCCCTGTAGCCCGATCGCAGGCAGAACACACCCCCCACTAGCCGATCGTGGGCAGATCTCACTCCCCCACTGGCCCGATCGTGGCGGCATGAAGTAAATCCCCCTGACTGGCCTGGTCGTGGGCATAATGTAAATGACCCCTGACTGGCCCAATCAGCGAGCAGAACGAGTTCAACCCCCGACAGCTCGATCATGGGCAGAACAGAGTTCAACCCCGACTAGCCCGATCACGGGCAGAACAGAGTTCAATCCCAAAGACCAATATCCCTGGTGGTCCAGTGGACTGCGAAGCCCGATCAGGGCATAAGAGTCAAATCCACCCACTCCCAAAGTCCAATTTCCCTGGTGACCTAGTGGCCCCCACCCCACCCACCACCGGAGCCCCCTACACACGCTCCCCCATCAGCCGGCGGGTGGCAGCACCCACCCGCCTGCCGCCCCGCCGCCCACCGACTGACAGCTCGGTAGGGCTGCACGCCCATTGGTTCAGAGCAAGAGCCAATTGGCATGCAGCCCATACCATACAAGGCAGTCCAGATATATGAATGAAAATTCATTCAGTCTCCTCCATCAATTCAACGAGCAGGGAACAGGTCTGAGAAGGCATTCTGCAGGGCTATTTTGGCACTCTTGAATTCCTCAAAGGTCGACCAGACTCCAGAGATAAGCACCTGTAAGCGTGCAGGATACCCCATATGGAATTTCACTGCAGCAGCAATTAGCTTTGAGACTAAAGGATGAAACAGGGATCTGCGTTGCCTTATGCTGGCAGGTAAATCTTGAGTGATGCGAATTCGCTTTCCCTCCCATAACACTTTTTGCATCTCCTCGGTCTTCCCCAAAAGAACTGTTTCTCCTGAAAATTCAGAAATTTTATTATTATGGGTCTGGGATGGGTCCCTGGAGCAGGCATCAGCCTAAGGACTCTGTGGGCCTTCTCTATAGTGTACATTGAGCCAAACGGGGAAGGACCGGCCAATTTCTCTATCAGCTTCTGTATAAATAAAATGGTATTCAACCCTTCCTCCTTCTCAGGCAGCCCAATTATTACAACATTATTTCTGTGGCTTCTCCCCTCTAAATCCTCTATTTTCTGCTCTAATTTCTTGACTCTTTGGCGATTATCCACTACATTGCTACTGGTGCGTTCTGCTGTTTTCTCCAGTGAGACGAGGCGAGATTCACTGTCCACCATTCTGATAGATAGATCCTCCAATGCAGTGGTAATCTGCTTTACTTCGTTAACCACTGATTTAAGGTCGTCCTGAAATGGTTTCAATTCTTGGAGGAATAGTTCAAGGGTGAGAGGAGTCGCATCAGGATTGGGGTTTGCAGGGACCGCTCCTGTAGTTTGCCTTGTGCCAGCCGCTGGTTGGGCCCGGGATCACTTGCTGCCTTTTTCCAGCGTAACAGGAGGGGTATGTTTCAGCATTGTGAGGCGCATTTTGGCTTCCATTGCCATCAAGTCTGCTGCCAGGAAGGTCACTGTGTCGGCAAGTATACACAGGGAGTGCAACCAAACGTAGAAATTACCGAAAAAAAAAAATAGCATTAGGTGATGGGAGTGGAACTGGGAAGCAGCTACTCGGACATCAGCATCATAAGATCCCAAAACAGCCTTCCAATATGTAAGTGAGAAGAAGAAGGCAAGGGAAGTTATAGTAAGGGTTTGGAGGGCAGAGGAGGGGAGACTCCACTGAAGAGGATCAAGAAAAAGCAAACATCCTGAACAGGTACTTCTGCTCAGTTTTCACAATTGGGGGGGGGGTTGACCACCAGGAAGAAGCAGGTAGGGGGTATGGACATGAGGCTATTTTCAGAAGAAAGAATCCAGAAGGGACTTGCAACTCTGAAGGTGGACAAAGCTATGGGATCAGGCAGGATGCATCCAAGAGTTCTAAAGGAAACTCAGTGAGGTTCTAACTGTCCCACTGATGGCCTTGCTCAACAGCTCATTGGAAATGGGCATGGTTTCAGAGGATTATAGAAGAGCTGTCATGGTCCTGTTACATAGCAGCTGCAGCAGGGAGGAGGCTAGCAACTGTAGGCGAGACATTCTTACTTCAGAGGTGGGCAAATTAATGGAAACCTTGCTAAAGGAAAGTCTGATTGAGTAGCTTCAATCCAGTGGGCTGCAAGACCACAGGCAGCATGGAATGAAAGAGGGGAGGGCATGCCAAATGAATTTGATGGATCTTTTTGATTGGCTGACAAGGGAAATAGGTCAGGGGAAGGCTATGAATGTGGCCTAATTGGACTTCAGCAAGGCCTTCGACATTGTGCTGCACAGGAGGCTGATAAAGAAACTGAGCAGCCTGCGGTTGGGATCCAAAGTTGTGAACTGGGTTAAAAACTAGTTAATGGATAGAAGACAGGGAGTGGTGGAAAACATCACTCATTCAAGTGATGGACGAATAACCAGCAGGGTGCCACAGGTCTCAGTACTGGGACTGATCCTCTTCAATGTCTTCATAAGTGACATTGCTGAGAAACTGAAAGGGAATGTATGCCTCTTTGTAGATTATACCAACATCTGCTTTAGAATGGGCACTCAGGAGGGCAGAAAGAGAAAATTTGCAGGGATCAGTGGAAATTTGAGAAGTGGATTAAAACATGGCAGGTATGAATCAATGCCAAAAATGTGCAAAATCATGCACCTAGGACATAGGAACCCAAGTGCTGAGTATAGGATGGGGGAGGTACTAACAGTCACTAAAAAAGAAAGGAACTTTGGAGTTATCACACCTTACAACCTCAAGGTGGGAGGACAATGTGACAAAACAATGAGTAGGGCTAGAGGGATGTTGGGGTGCATGGGGAGGGGCATATCCAGCAGAAGCAGTGGGTGGTGTTGCCACTATATTGCTTGTTGGTGAGACCTGCACTAGAGTACTGTGTTCAGTTCTGGAGGCTGCACCTCAGGAAGACATAGACAGTAGATGTGTGTGAAAGTTGCTATTTCCACCTTAGCAGAACTTTGGCGAAATTTGGCAACTTTCGCGGAAGTTTCTGAGCTTCCACCTGGGGCGGATCAGAAAACTTTTAAATGTTTGAGGTGAAATTTCTCCCTGTCCTGCCCTGCCTGACGTGTTAATAACCCACCTCCCCCATTGACTAGTGGTCCCTCCCTCCATCCGATCACCTGCCCCCATGAGTTGTATTTAAAACAAAACAATCCTGCTGGCTAGAAGTCTCTCCCCCACCCGATCATCTGCCTGTGTCCAGTAGTAGTCAATAGTCAGTGATGTAACTCCCCATCCCCAACCCCATTATAGTAAAACATACTAGAAACATAGAATTTGACGGCAGATAAGGACAGCTTGGCCCACCTATTCTGCCCATTTTCCTACTTAACAGATAAGATGCAGAACCTAATTAACCAACAGCTTACTTCCTCCTAACCCCCCCCCCCGGACTGCCTTATGTCTGTCCCATGCATTCTTGAATTCCCCCACTGTTCTTGACTCCACGACCTCCTCAGGGAGGCTGTTCCATCATCCACAACCCTCTCTGTGAAAAATACTTCCTCACATTACCTCTGAGCTGTCCCCTCTATCTTCAAATTGTGCCCCTTGTTCTTGCACATCTCTTTTCTGAAAGATGCCACCCTCTTGGACTTTGTTGATTCCTTGAGGTACTTGAAAGTTTCTATCATGTCCCTCTCTCCCTCCTTTCCTCAAGGGTATGCATATTAAGCTCTTTAGTCTTTCTTCGTATGTCATATTCTGGTGCAGACCCTGCACCATTTGGCTGCCCTCCTCTGGACAGCCTCCATTCTGTCTATGTCTTTGCAGAGATGGGGTCTCCAGAACTGCACACAGTGCTCCAGATGGGGTCTCACCAACTGTCTGTACAGATGGATAACAACTTCCTGTTTTCTACTATTGATGCCTCTCCCTATGCATCCCAGTATCCCCCCAGCCTTCCTTACTGCCTTCTCACATTGCTTGCCCACCTTTAGGTCATCTGATATAATTACCCCAGGTCCCTTTCCATTTTAACTGTTGTCAGTATCTCACCCCATTGTGTACTCTTGCCCTGGGTTTTTGTTTCCCAGGTGCATTACCTTGCACTTCTTCATTGAATCTGAGCTGCCATACATTTGACCATTCCTCCAACCTTGCCAAGTCCTTCTCATTCTTTCCACTCCATCTGGTGTATCAACCCTGTTGCAGATCTTTGTGTCATCTGCAAAGAGACATACTTTTCCTTCCAGTTCCTCTGCAATGTCACTTATAAAGACATTAAAAGGACCGGTCCCAGTACAGACCCTGGGTACCCCACTAGTAACCCTCCTTTCTTCACTGTGGACTCCATTTACTACTACCCTTTGCGTCCTGTTATCTAGCCAATTTTTTATCCAGGCTACCACCTTGGGACCCACTCCAAGGCTGGCTAACTTGTGTATTAATCTTTTGTGTGGGACTTTGTCGAATGCCTTGCTAAAATCTAGGTAAGCCCTGTCCACAGCCCCTCCCTGGTCTACTACTTTGGTCACCCAGTCAAAGAAATCTATTAGATTCATCTGACACGACATTCCCGTCGTGAATCCATGCTGCTTTGGGTCCTCTGCCCCACTGGCCTCTAGGTATTCAACATTTCTGTCCTTCAGAAGTGATTCCATCATTTTACCTACCACTAAGGTCAAACTAACTGTCCTGTAGTTTCCTGCCTCTGTCCTGCTCCCACTTTTGTGAAGAGGAATCACATCCGCCCTCCTCCAGGTACCACCCCATCCTCCCATGATTTGTTAAAGAGAGTAGTAAGCGGTGTCATTAGTTCTACCCTTAGTTCTTTTAGAATTCTTGGGTGAATCCCATCAGGCCCCATTGCTTTGTCCACCTTCAATTTTATTAGTTCTTTCAGAACCCTTTCTTCTGTAAATGGACTGTATCGACCCTCATCTTCAGAGTGTTTCTCTTGTTTGGTTTAGGTACCTCCCCTCCTCTTCCTTTGTGAATACTGAGCAGAAATATTCTTTCAGTATCCCTGCTTTTTCATTGTCACCCTCTACCCACATTCCCTCCCCTTTATTAAGCCTCAGTATCCCTCCTTTGGTCTTTCTTCGCTCCCTAATGTACCTATAAAAGGTCTTATCCCCCTTCTTAACAGAGTTGGCTATCCTTTTCTCAGTTTGGGCCTTTGCTATTCTGACTGCCTTCCCAGCCTCTTTCTGCTTTAACTGATAAAGTTCTCTGTAATTCTCCTTCTGTGTTTCCTTATATTTCCTAAATGCTATCCTTTTCTCCTTAACCTTCCCTGCCACCTCTTTTGAGAACCATAGCGGTTTTTTCCTTCGTTGTGTTTTGTTGATTTGCTTTACACAAAGGCTTTTTGCCTCTGTGATGGCTGTTTTGATTACTCTCCATTGTTCCTCCACCCCTCCTTCTTGCCTGTTTGCTAGTGCTTTTCTGAGGCACCCTCTCATTTTCCCAAAGTCATCCCTCCTAAAGTCCAGTACTCTTGCTTTTGTATGGCTTGATTGTATGGCTGTGTTTATCGTGAACCACAGTGTTTGGTGGTCGCTTGTTCCCAGATGGCTACCCACTTCTAAATCTGAGATTCTTTCTCCATCCCCATTTGAGAGTACCAGGTCTAAGATTGCTCCCTCCTGAGTGGGTTCCAATACTAGCTGTCTGAGGCATGCCCCCTGTAGGGCATCAGGAATGACCCTGCTCTTGGATGTGCCTGCAGCAAAGGTGCTCCAGTTAACATCTGGCATATTCAGGTCCCCCATCAACAGTATCTCCCCTTTTTCTGCCATTCTAAGGAAGCCTTCTATCATTTCCTTGTCCATTTCCTCCCCCTGAGATGGGGGTCTGTATACAACCCCCATGCGGATTGTGGTACCATTTCCTGTCTCCAGGGTGACCCAGAGCATCTCTTCTGCTCCCTGTTTACTCTTTAGTTCTGTTGCTTTGATCCCTTCCTTTACATAAAGAGCTACTCCTCCTCCTCTTTTACCCTCCCTGTCCCTCCTGTAGATTGTGTGTCCTGGTATGTTGACATCCCAGTCATGGTTCTCTGTGTACCATGTTTCTGTGACTGCCACAATATCCAGGCGACCCTCTTCCATCAAGGCCACTAGTTCAGGGAGCTTGTTAAACAGACTACGGGCATTGGTAGTCATCACCCTCCACTTTTTGATGGTCTTACCCCTTTTAGCCCCATTTCTGTCCTTACTGCCTTTGCCTTTTTTTACATTTACTTCTGTCCTGCTCCCTAATGACTTCTCTACCTTGGTGTTCACCTCACTAATTACTATTGTTTGTGGGAGGAGGCTGGGATTTCCCTGCTCCTTTTCAGTGCCTCCCCCTTGGCTAGTTTAAATGCTTGCCAATGAAGCATTTAAACCTGTCACCTAGGATCCTGGTTCCCACCCAGACAGATGCAGACCATTGCACCAGTATAGGTCTGCATCCCTCCAGGTGGCTCCCCAGTCCCCAATGAAGCCAAAACCCTGAACCCTTTTTTTCCTGGTGGTCTAGTGAACCCTCCTCCCCTCCTTCCCTCTCTCCATTCCCCAGTATGTAGATTTTTTACTTATTCCTGGTGGTCTAGTGGCCCCCCACCCTAGCAGGTAGTGTCCACTCCTCTCCCCACATCCCAAAATGGAGTGGGAGATTGCAGAGCCTCCACTCTCCTCCATGGCCAGCAGCCCACTGAGATGTCAATGAATGAGTGCATGCACAGCATGTGCCTGTTCAATGACATCTCAGTGGGTTTACAGCCATGGAGGAGAGTGAGTGCTGTGCTGGTTGCCTGTTTCATTTCAGGATGTGAGGAGCAGGGTAAGACAGTACCTTCCATGGTGGGGGGCGAGGGGCCATTAAACTACCAAGGAATAAGTAAAAAAAAAACATACTGGGGATCAGGGATAGGGAGGGAGGTCACTAGACCACCAGGAGAAGCATGTTTTACTATATGAGGGATAGGGATGGGGAGTTACATCACTGACTACTGACTACTGCTGGACATGGATGGGTGATTGGGTGGGGGGACAGCTAGCCACCAAGGTTGTTTTGTTTTAAATGCAACTCAGGCGGGCAGATGATCAAGTGAGGGAGCTACTGCTAGCCACCAGTTTTTTTTTAAATACAGCGAGCATGTGGGTGATGGTGGGGGGAGGGACTCACAACCATTAGGGATTAATTTTATTTATTTATGGCAATCGGAAGCTATCAGTGACTGGCGGGGAGGGCACTAGACACCAGGGATAAAATAGTAGGAAGCAGGGTAGGCAGAATTTCAGTGAAGGTTCAGAAATGGGTTTCTGAACTTTCATGGAAGCGAAAGTCAGACTGTCACTTAAATTCCTCCTGCAGAAGTTTTTTTCACACACCTCTAATAGACAGGGTGGAGGCAGTCCAGAGAAGGGCAACTAAAATGGAACTAGGTTTGCACAAGAAACCCTATGAGGAGAGACTGAGGGATTGAGGCATGTACACCCTCAAAGAGAGTGAGAGGTGACTTGATAGAGACCTAAAGTACCTCACAGGGATGAACAGGGTGCAGGAGGATAGTGTCTTTCAAATGAGAATGTGCACCAGGACGATGGGGCATGCAAAGTCTGTTGGGGGGTTTAAGTGAGATGTGAGGAGATATTTCTTCACTGAAAGGGTGGGAGATCCCTGGAACTGACTACCACCTTAAGTGGTGGAGAGAAAAACAATGGAGGGTGGGTTAAGAATGTGTGGTATAGACATAATGGTGTATTAGAAGATATGCAGAGAGGAGGGAGGGTTGCCAGAGACCAGTTAGGGTCTGCAGAGACAGATTAGGCAGGGAACACCTGGGCAGACAGGGTTGGCCAAATAGTCCTGTTCTGCTGACAAATTGCATGTTTCTGTGCTTCTATGGAACCACATTCAAATAAGTAATAGACATAGCAGGGTTACAATCTCATTTAGCTTGTTTTCTCTCAAATAATTTTTGCAAATAATTTTTTAATGGCCAAACCATACACAGAGAATTTTTATGAAGCTCTGAGATTGGTGTCTCTATTGCACATAGTTTTTGAAGAATCATGACATGATAAACCCAAACTGTAGATGACCAGTTTAATACACTGCCTTGCTTACTGGGTCTTGTAACTATAGCTCTGTCCCTTGATAAAGTTTATGAGAGAAGCATAGCACTGAGGAGATCAACCCCGGTTTGTCTAATTAAATGTAAGTTGTATTTGTGATACTACTACTAGTGACTTTGTTGCAGTGCTTGAGCAGTGCATTTCTTCAGTGTTTCCATGAGTGTAGGGAGATAGGCACTCCATGCCAGCCCCATCATGATTTCTAGTGCAAGTTCATTCTTTGTTTTGGTTCTCACAATATGACTGGGGTCATGCAGCTGAGGATCCTAGCCAGAGCTACTTTGCAGCATTTCTCTCATTGGCCAAAATTCAGGAACATTAACTCCAGCATAAGTACCTCTTTAATTTGCCTAAACTAACCCAATTCAGTAACGTGTCATTGAACAACATGGGAGATTGCTGAATTAAGTTAGTCAAAGCAAAGTAAAGTGGCATTTACATTGTAGATACTGTTCATAAATATAGGTTACTGAGTGCTTATTTGGGAATGAAGTACAGCATATCATTTTGAAGAACTATGACTACAGCAGAGCTTGATGCTGATAGAGCTACAGTGTTAATAGATCCCAACACTTATAGTTAGAACAAACAACAACAACAGCCAGGCAAGGAGAAGATGCAGGAAGGAGTCTGGTTGGTAACTCAGAGACTGCTTCTGCAGAGACACCTGACTTGACATGCTTGTTTACGGGACAGGACAGGCTTAAATTCAACAAATTAAATCTTGTTTACAACACTGTCTCCCTAGAAAAGTAGCAGGAGTGCAGACGGTTTCCATTTGGCCAAAAGGTAGATAAAAGTCACTCCAGTAGTTTCACAACTTTTGAACTGAAACAGCAATAAGAGCAAGAACTGGATGAATTTTCCCTTATACTCAATAAAAGTTCTGATTCAGACTGATTCTGAATCACACAAGGCACTCAACAGTGTTGAGGATTGGCAAAGTGAACTGCAACACTTTAATGACAGCACATATTTAAAAGATCTGGACAGACATTACAAACAAAAAATAGTTTTTCATGAGAAGGTACTAGAAAAAAGAAAAAAAGGATCTGTTTTTCAGAGACCAACATGATTATGAGTGAGGTGAGACAGTACAAAAATGTGACAGCCAATAGAGGTCTGCTAGAAGGGGACATTCTTTTACTTATTTTCAAATGAGGTCTAGAAAAGGCAACTTGAAGAAACAAAATATTGTACATGAGGCTAAAATACAAGCCAAAGATATGTAAGGGAATCTGAAAGTGCTGTTCATTCCCAAACCTCTAGATCAGTCATAGAAACATGAAAGCTTTCAAGCTATTGTGTGTATTTGAGTGTGCAATACCCTAATCCCCAAATCTCCCTCTGAGTGTTTGGAAAAACGAGTGTGAATACCTCATGAAAATGGGAAAAAAATTGCAAAAAAAGGGATAGTGTAAGAGATTGCCTTGGTGACAGTGCAGGGATGCCTGGGACCAGTTTCTCTAGCTATTACAAGGGGAGACTACAAAACAATTGGAAAAGGGCTAAACACTGCATTTTAAAGTGATAGAAACATGTACACTTTCAAGCTGTTCTGTGTATTTGAGTGTGCAATACCCTAATCCCCAAATCTTCCTCTGAGTGCTTGGAAAAATAATGTGAATACTTCATTAAAATGGGAAAAAAATTGCAAAGAAAGGGATAGTGTAAGTGATTGCCTTGGTGACAGTGCAGGAGTGCCTAGGACCAGTTTTTCTAGCTATTACAAGGGGAGACTACAAAATAAACAGAAAAGGGCTGAATACTGCATTTTAAAGTGAAACTTTTAACTTTAACAACAGCCAAGTAAGGTTATTTCTAAATGTTTCTAGCACTTAGCACTTTACTTCTACATTTATGCATATCGGGAGCTCACCAAGCTTACAGCACTATACTCTGACCCTAAACCCTTTGAAAATAAACTCTGCCTAAAGGGTTTTATGTGAAATAAAAACTAAACTAAACTATACTTCCGGGTCCTTTGTGTATAATAAGTACAGTCACTCCCTTGACTTGGTCTTCCTCCTGGGAATCGAAACCGCCGACTTGGTGGTGGAACAGGTCAGATGATCGGATCATCACACTGTGGGGTTCAGTTTTTTCACCCCCCTGCATAGGCCGGCCCCTATGGAGATGGTCAGATACTGCCTTTTACAGAATGTGAGACCTGATGGTCTATCGGTGGTATTTGACCTATCGGTAATTCTGGAGGCAAGTGGGAGTCCAGAGAGCCTGGTTCAGGCCTATACTGTAACAAGGCCGTTACTATGGCCCTGGACTCTATTGCTCCTATCTGAGTTCATCCTCTCTCCCTTTGCTCTCAGTCCCCTTGGTTCAATGGGACCTTGAGGGAGTTGTGGTGACTTTTACAAAGGTTAGAGCATTGCTGGCAGAAATGCACCCTGGAGGCTGACCGCCTTAGATTGACGGAACATTATCAAGTCTAGTAATCAGCAATTACCCTTAAGAAGGCAGTGTTCCTGTCCGGGGAGATTGCTGCTGCTCAGAACTGACCAGCTCAGCTCTTTTGAACCATGGATAGGCTGTGCAACCCAGCCTGTCTTTAGGCTCGAAGAGCCTTTTCACAGATTGAGTGTGATAAGCTCGCTCAGTTCTTTGCGAATAAAGTGGCCAGCATCAGGGTTGAGATCCAACTGGTACACTCTAAGGGAGCTGCTAGTTGTCGATGTATGGTCACTCCTCCTTATTTTGTCTGGAGTTTCTTTGACCGGCTGGAACTCGGGGATGTTGTGTGAATTGCCCAGGGTATGTGCCCAACGTGCTGTAGTTTGAACCTGGTCCCAACTTCCCTGATTGTGGGTTATTGTGACATCGTTGGCCTGGTCCTTGCAAGGATAGTTTGGTGCTCCTTAGAGTCTGATGAGTTTCCTAGCTCCCTGAAGGAGGCAGTGGTGACATCTCTCCTGAAGAAAGCTGCTCTGGACCCAGGCTGCCTTGCGAACTACAGACCGATCTCTAACCTTCCCTTTGTTGGGAAGGTGATTGAGAAGGTTGTGGTGCTGCAATTGAAGAACCATTTGACCATCCATAACATTTACAAACCTGTCCAGTCCAGTTTTTGCAAGAGGCATAGTACCAAAACTGCTCTGATTTGGGTGCTCAATGATTTCCTGATGGTGAGAGATCAGAAGCACCATTCTATCTTGGTACTTCTTGATCTCTCTTCAGCTTTTGACACCAGGGACCATGGGGTGCTCTTCGAGCATCTGAAGTTCATCTGTGGCCTGTCTGGTACAATTCTCAGGTGGTTTAAGTCCTTCCTCACTGGCAGAACTCAGAGGGTAGTGTCAGGGAATTTTTCCTCTGACCTATTCTCTCTGCCATGTGGTGTCCTTTAGGGCTCAGTGTTGTCCCCCATGTCATTCACGGTATATATGCTGCCCCTCAGAGACATTGTAAGATGGTATGGGCTGAGGATTCACTGCTATGCTGTTGATACCCAGCTCTACCTGTCTTTTGCACCCAACCAGGATAGTGCATGCTTGGTATTTAACAACTGCCTTGCTGAAATCCAGGATTGGATGAACTCCAGCTGGTTGAAGTTGAACTCAGGAAAGACTGAGGTGATAGTTGTGGATCTGGGCTGCCGGACAGAGAGGTTGGGGGCTGTCCAACCTTCCGTACTTCACCTCGGAGGTTCCCAGCTTCTTTCCTTTGAATGGGTGTGGGACCTGGGGGTGATTCTTGACGATGGGCTGACACTGCATTCTCAGATGTTGGCAGTCATTAAGTCCTGTTTTTACCATCTGAGGAACATCACTAGGGTCAAACACCTTGTTCCATCTGGCGGCCTCCCTATGTTGAGCCACGCTTTTGTGACCTTGCACCTTGATTACTGCAACTCCCTTTACCTAGGCTTCTGGAGGTTGGTTGATATCCACTGCTTGCAGCTAGTGCAGAACGCTGCAGCCCAGTTCTTGACGGGGAACCCTTGTGCGAGTCACATCACACCGGTGCTGCGTGAACTGCACTGGCTGCCTATTCAGTGGTGGATCACCTTCAAGATCAGACTTCTGACCTACAAAGCCCTACATAGACAGGGCCCAGACTATCTGATTTAGGGTAAAAAAAAAGTTAGTGTGTTTGTCAGAGTTAGTTGAAGTGAACTGTTATCTATTATCTGTGTTATCTGTGTAGTTATCTAGGTGCTTGTCATGGGTGACTGAAGGGAATTATCTGTGAAATTAACTAAGTGTAGAAAGATTTGCAAAGTGGGGGAGTGACTTAGGTAGAAGGAGCGAGGTTAAAACCAGATTTAAACACTGCCCTAGATAACTTCTGCCAGAGAACAGGCAGAGCACCAGGAGGAAGGAGCTGCTGGTATAACTAAGCTTCTCTACTGGGACTATATTGCCCTCCTTCCCTCCTCTCTACCCCCCCACCCAAAGGCAGGTCTACTTTTATAGGCACTGGATTTAACTGACAAGAGGAACTTCCTATGTGGGAGCAGGAAGTGAGTGACCACAGAGCCACCAAAGACTCACTATCCTAAGAGGGCAAGAGTAGCTCTCCGTGCCCCCACCCAGGTGCCAGATGTCTGACTCTGAGCAAGTAAGGAGTCTACTGAGAAATATAGGAACTTCTTGTCTCAGAATAGGAAGATCAGGAGCTAAAAGGACACAGAGGCAGTACATAAGTAGAGACAGAAAAAAAAAGAAATAAACAAACAGAGGAAAGAGTAAGTATTCCAAACAACAATTAGGGGAGCCAGAAATAAGACATGATAGCAGTGGTGCAGTGCAGCGACTGTGGCGCAGCAGTCTTCTGGGAGACATTCTGGAGGATGCGGTGTTGTCCCATCTGCAGGCACCTCTCTGGGCTGAGGGAGGAGGTTGCTCATCTCCAGAATGAGTTGGCAAGGATTTGTGGGACCTCCTCTCCCACCCAGGGACCACCAGGGTCACTGCCGTTGCCTCAGAGGTTGCCAAGAAAGAAGAGCGGTTGGAGCGCAGTGGGCTCAGGGAGGGTGAGGGTGGTGGAACAGAGGCGCATCCCTCCAGTTGTACCTTTCCACAATTTCTATGCCATTCTGGAAAAGTGTGGTTCCTCTATGGAGGCACCCACAGCAGAGACCAAGGAGGATGCCTGAAACCTCTACAAAGGAGACCCACAGGAGGGGGGGTTTGGGACCCCACAGGGGAAGGAAACAACTCCTGGTGGGGGAATCCATTGTTAGGAAGGTAGAACTGGGGGAGGAAGGGGAGAGGGAGGTAAGATGCCTGTCTGGCACCATGGCTTAGAGGGACAGGGAGTTAATCCTCTGAATCGCAGGAGTGGCTGCACAAGGGAGGGAGCTGGATGTCACTGTCCACCTAGGGACCAATGACCTGGCTAAGAAAGGGATCAGAGCAGTGCAAGAAGCATTTGTGGACATGGGAAGGGGCCTTAGACAAATAGCATGCACGGTAACCTTCTCAAAGGTGCTGCCTATCTATGGCATGGGTGAGGCTAGGGTGCTCCACACAATGGTATTCAATCAGTGGTTGAAAAACTGGTGCAGAGCTCAGGGATCTGGCTTCATTATGGGGACTGGGGGTCCACCTGAAGGGATGCAGGCCTATACTGGTGTGATGGTCTGCATCTGTCCAGGAGGGGAACCAGGATCCTAGGTGATAGGTTTAAATGCTTCATTGGCAAGCATTTAAACTAGCTAAGGTGGGATGTACTGGAGTGGAGCAGGGAAATCCTAGCCCCCCCAAAAAAATCAGGTTACTGAGTGAGGTAGACACCAAAATAGAGATGTCGATAGGGAGAAGTGCAGGGGTAAATGGAGAAAGTGACAAATGCAATAAGGACAGGGATGGAGCAAAAAGGGGTAAGGCCATCAAGAAATGGAGGGTAATGAGTACCATCACCTGTAGTCTAAGCAACAAGCTCCCTTAACTGGTGGCCTTGATGGAAGAGGGATGCCTGTATATTGTAGCAGTCACAGAAACATGGTAAACAGAGAACAATGACTGTGATGTTAACATACCAGGGTACACAACCTACAGGAGAGACAGGGAGGGGAGAAGAGGGGGTGGAGTAGCTCTCTATGTCAGGGAAGGGATAAAAGCAACTGAACAAAACAGTAAACAGGGAGGAGAGGAGGCACTGTGGGTCACCTTAGAGACTGGAAATGGCACCACAATCCGCACATGGGGTTGTATACAGACCCCATGTCATGGGGAGGGAATGGACAAGGATATGATAGAAGGCATACTTAGGATGGCAGAGAAAGGGGAGATATTGTTGATGGGGGACCTTAATATGCTGGATGTCAACTGGAGCACCTTTGCAGCAGCCACATCCAAAAGCAGGACCATTCCCAATGCCCTTCAGGTGGCATGCTTCAGACAGCTTGTTTTGGAACGTACTCATGAGGGAGCAATCATAGACCTCGTACTCTCAAATGGGGACAGTACGAGGATCTCAGATCTAGAAGTGGGTAGCCATTTGGGAACAAGTGACCACCAGACAGTATGGTTCATGATAAACTCAGCTACAGAGTCAAGCCATACAAAAAGTGAGGTTGCTGTGGACTTCAGGAGGGCTGACTTTGGCAAGATGGGAGAGTGCCTTAGAAATGCACTAGCAAACAGGCTAGAAGGAGGGGAGCAGCAACCATGGGGAAATATCAAAACTGCCATCACAGAGACAACAAGCCTTTGTGTGAAGCAAATAAACAAATCAAAATGAAAGAAAAAGCCATTATGGTTCTCAAAAGAGATGGCTGTGATGGTTAGGGAGAAAAAGATAGCATTTAGGAAGTATAAGAAAACACAGAAGGAGAAGGACAGAGACCTGTACCAGTTAAGGCAGAAGGAAGCAGGGACGGTAGTCAGAATAGCAAAGGCCCAAACTGAGGAAAAGAAAGCCAACTCAGTTAAGAAGGGGGATAAAATATTTTATAGGTATATCAGGGAGCGTAGAAAGACAAAGGGAGGGATAGTGAAGCTGAATAGAATGGACGGTGGGTGGGCAGAGAGGGACAGTGAAAAAGCAGGGATACTGAATGAATACTTCTGTTCAGTATTCACAAAAGAGGAGGTGGGGGAGGTACCTAATCCAATTAATAGAAGCACTCTGGATAGGGGGATTGATCCCAGTCCTTTCGCAGAAGAAAGGGTTCTTAAAGAACTCCTAAAACTGAAGGTGGACAAAGCAATGGGGCCAGATGGAATTTATCCCAGAATTCTAAAAGAATTAAGCAGAGAACTAGTGACAACACTGACTACCCTTTTTAACAAATCATGGGAGGATGGTGTGGTACCTGAGGACTGGAGGAAGGCAGATGCGATTCCCCTTCACAAAAGTGGGACCAAGACAGAGGCAGGAAACTACAGACCTGTCAGTTTGACCTCTGTGGTAGGGAAAGTGATGAAATCACTTCTGAATGAAAGAATTGTTGAGTATCTAGAGGCCAGTGGGGCACAGGACCCAAGGCAGCATGTGTTCTGATGGGAAGATCATGTCAGGCGAATCTAATTGATTTCTTTGACTGGGTGACCAAAGTAGTAGACCAGGGAGGGGCTGTGGACATGGCCTACCTAGACTTTAGCAAGGCATTTGGCACAGTCCCACACAAAGATTAATAGTCAAATTAACCAGCCTGGGAGTGGGTCCCAGGGTGGTAGCCTGGATAAAACATTGGCTGGACAACAGGACACAGAAGGTAATTGTAAATTGAGTCCACTCTGAAGAAAGAGGGGTTACTAGTGAGGTACCGCAGGGTTTAGTACTGGGTCCAGTTCTTTTTGATGTCTTTATAAGTGACATTGCAGAAGGATTGGAAGGAAAAGGATGCCCCTTTGCAGATGACACAAAGATCTGCAACAGGGTTAATACACAAAGAGGCATGGAAAGGATGAGAAGGGACTTGGCAAGGTTGGAGGAATGGTCAGAAGTATGGCAGCTTGGATTCAATGCAAAGAACTGAAAAATAATTCACTTGGGAAACAAAAACCCAGGGGAAGATTACACAATGGGGGGGGGGTAGTAACAACAACAAAAATGGAAAGGGACCTGGGGATAATCATATCAGATGACCTTAAGGTTGGCAAGCAACGTGAGAAGGCAGTAGGGAGGGCTGGGGGGATACTAAGATGTATAGGGAGAGACATCACCAGCAGAAAACAGGAAGTTGTTATACCATGTACAGACAGTTGGTGAGACCCCATCTGGAATACTGCATCCAATTCTGAAGACCCCATCTCCGCAAGGACATAGACAGGATGGAGGCAGTTCAGAGGAGGGCAACTAAAATGGTGCAGGGTCTGCAAGAAAAGCCATACGAGGAGAGACTGAAGGAGCTTAATATGTATAACCTTGAGGAAAGGAGGGAGAGGGGGAACATGATAGAAATGTTTAAGTACCTCAGTGGAATCAACAAAGTCCAAGAGGGTAGCATCATTCAGAAAAAGAGATATGCAAGAACAAGGGGACACAATTTGACGATAGAGGGGAGACGGCTCACGGGCAATGTGAGGAAGTATTTTTTCACAGAGAGGGTGGTGGATGCATGGAACAGCCTTCCTGAGGAGGTTGTGGTGTCTAAACCTGTGGGACAATTCAAGAATGCATGGGACAGACATAAGGCAATTTTTGTGGAGGGTAGGAAGAAATAGGCTGTTGGTTAAATAGGATCTGCAACTTATCCTCTAGGTAGGGAAATGGGCAGACTACCACCTAGGTGGGCCAAATGGTCCTTATCTGCCGTCAATGTCTATGTTTCTATGTTTCTATGAGCTTCTGTCTCCCTACTGCCCTGGGTGACCGCTCTGCTCAGCTGACAAGGGGTTGCTAGAGATTCCCACGGTATCTTTGAAGACATTGGGGGCCCGTGCATTCATGTATGTGTCCCCAGCCCTGTGGAATTCTCCAGCCCATCAGATATGGGAGTGCATGACCATAGAGGTCTTTAAGAAGGCCCTAAAAACTCACCTATGGTTACAAGCATACCCAAACTGATTTTTAGCCCTGTATCTATCTGTTTGATTACTGTGTATTTCATGGTTTTATCTGTTCTTATGGTTCGTCGCCTTGACAATTTGAAAGGCACTTTGTAAATAAAGATTTTTACTATTATTATTACTATAAAATCTCAGCCCATAGTTCTGCCAAAATTAGAAAACTGTCTCTCAATATCTCCCATCCCTTCCTTGTTACTTTTCTGACACCAGGGTGCCGGTTACTACACCCCGCCCTGCAAGAACCCACCACTGGTGCAGATAAACATAACACTGACATGGGGTGCCCAATCCCATCTCATCATCCATGAAATCTTCATCTGGTAGGTAGGACGCTCCTAAGATTCTGTGTGCTATGCCAACCAGAAAGACGTCACCTGTGACAGGTGCTGGAGTACAAATGCAATGCTACCTTGTCACATATGACATCCAGGTCCAAATGGAGATTCTACATGAGCTAGTGCACAGGCTTTTCAGCTGCAGTGTTCAGAAGGTGGTTTTCAATGTGGAAGGACTTACTGAGTTAAGATCTATATATGTCAGCACCCCACCACCACCATGTTGCCAAGAGATAACTGCCCCAAAGTAGAGGACAAGGTTCAGAAACCCCTAGGTGGGCCACCATGTAATTGACCAAGTAGAGAAAGTATCTTCTGCTACACAGACACCTAAAAAGAGAGTGTCGATACCCAGAGGACATTAGGAAAGAGAACAATCAGTTCAGAAAGAGTGCAGTGAAGCATGGGAACTGGATTGAGCCAGGGCTTTAAATGTTAAGAGCTCATTAAAGTGGAACACCCTGCTCACTGTAACTCAGCCCTGAGTGGCAAAGGCACTGGCTGTACCTTTATCAGTGATGAATGTCACCATGGAGGCTGTGGACACCCAAATCTTCCCTGATACTGAATCACAAGTGACCATTATTTTCAAACACTAGTATGAAAAATGTCTATCACATCTGAAATTCCATCCTCTAGATAACCTCAATGTGCAGAGCATCAGTGACCAGAACTATCCTTACCAGGGAAATGTAAAGGTGTAGATCATTTCTCCCCAGAAAGTGACTGGAATTGAAGTGCCAGTGGACACCTTAACCCTAGCACACCCAGATTATGAGATGTATGACAAGGTTCCTGCCCTTGCAGGGACAAATGCCCACATATTCAGATGTCTAACATAGCTACTTAAGGAAATGAAGAAGAAGCTGTGGAGAAAAGCATGACTGACACATGCTCTGGCAAAGGAACTTTACCAGAAGATGGCACAGACATGAATCAAGTTTACTGGTTTACATGTTTCAGTGGTTTTGTTTCTTAAAAAGGAGAAACTGACTTTTGCCACCTAACTGAGAATGTGCCATCACCAGAGTTTTGAAACTCCAAAAGCATGTGAAGAACCAGCTCCTTATGTACCAGGAGGGCATTGTCTACCTGAGTGACTGCTAGTGAAACCTAGAACCAGTATATCACTCATACAAGCCCATGCATATGGGAGAAGGACAACTGTCCTAGTGAAAAATGTATTGAACACAGACATCACGATTAGGAGAGGATGCACTTTGGCTTATGTGCACTGTGAATACATATCTGTTAACTCAAATACATCTTTGCATGATGCCAGAACTGGGATGGATCAAGATGTTTTTGATTTTAGAAATGTCTAATACCAGAGGGATGGAAGACACATTTGAGCAAGACTGTTATGAGGAAAAAAAAGAAGTCCTCACGTTAAAAATAAGTTGAATGTTGTATGTATCCAAGGACAGGAACACAGTATCACATTACACAATGACAGACCTTTTTAGGAAATGTCTAGAGGAATGACACTGGCTGGCCTAGACAATGTGAGGAGCCATCTTCAGGAATTGTTGTAATACAGAATCATAAAGGAATCAAGGACCCCATATGCCTCACCTATACCTGTTTGTCTGTAAGGTGGACAGCAGAGTTTGGATCTGTGTGGAGTACTGAGCACTTAACAAGAGGGCAATCTCAGACCAATACACAATGGCCAGGGTACAGGACACCTTAGATTGCCTAAACAGAAGCATGTGGTTCTCAGTCCTTGACAAAACAAGTATGATCCTGATGGACAAGGAAGATCATTTGAAGACAGTAGAAACCTTCCAGTGATGTATGGAGTGAGTCGCTGCTGGTGACATAAATCTACTGAGATGCTTACTGATATGTGTCTTGACTAGAGATGTATGAATTCCACTAAATTTTCTCCACAAAACAATTCATGGATTTTGCAGAATTTGCAGAGTAGAATTACCAAAATTCATGCAATCCATGGCATGCGAATTTCACTGCAAGGTGCAAAATTTTACCCATGAATTTCACGCTTCACCACGCATTTTTTGCCTCACGACAAAAAGTGTGCAAATTTCACTGCAAAATCCGCGCAATTAGCAAGCAACAAATTTCCACTTTTTTGAACTTCACTTGAAATTTGAGGGCAAAGTTTTGCTTCGCAATATCTCTGGTCTTTACAATGTGATTATATTTGCAAAGATTTATTGGGAGGACAAGGCTCATCTTCTGAAAGCTGGGGAATAACTGGAGGAGTTCACTCTCAAACTCTCAAGCAAAAAAAAAAAATTCTTCCAGAGTTCAGTTAAGTACATAGGGCACATAGTGTCTGAATACAGAATCAGTAATGTCCTCAACAAGGTAGAGGGCCTCAGCACCTGATCTACAATCAAAAATCTAAAGGATTTACAGCATCTTCTCAGAAGCTGCAGTTACTTCTGATGCTTCATAAAGGACTTCTCAAAAGTGGTATGCCCATTGTTGCACTTGACCCACAGGTACACTCCAACTAACAAGCAGAGACAACCACCTCAAAAAGATGCTTAACCAGAAAGCTACTTCATAGTGCATGACCTATTTAGATCACAGTGGGATACCATCTGTGAATGAGCCTTCAGAGATCCTCCATTGGCTAACCTACACATTGGACCAGGTGTATGCTGCTCCTGTGAGATGGTACACATTTTACATTGATGGCAGTGGTTTCTTATCAGCAGTACCCCAAAAGTATGAAACCCTTAGCACTTGCATGAAGAGGTTTAATGTAGCTCAATTCTATGAGTATTTCTATAGTGCCAAAATAACCATCAAGTCAGATAACAATCTGTTGACATATGTGAAGGTCACAGCCAACTTTGATACAGCTAGCCACCACTAATTGTCAGGTCTGTCTGCATATGATTTTAGTGTAGAGTATCATCCAGGACTCAATTACATTGATGCAGATGCCTTGTCCCGATGACCCCCTGGAAATTCCAGTGACACTGTAGGATGGATTCACATCCTCCTGGAGACTACAATGAAGGCACTGCAAAAAAAACCATGATAAGGATGAACAAGTCACCCCTGCTGATTTCAACAAATGTGTGAACACCATGTGTACTGTCTTCCCAAAGCCTGTTGTACTTTGTCATTTTGAGTGTGACCCTTCTTCCCAGACTGAGTCATGAGAACATAAAGAGAGAGCAAATAAATGAAACAGATTTTTAAAGACATCATCATTGCCTTTGAGGAGAGGTTCAATACCTGTACTGTATGCAACCTGGGATAGTAGAGAGGAATAAGAGAAAAGACCAGCTAACCAAAAGCATGAAATGTAATTTATTTCATTTTACACAATAAGGGTCTGTGTGAGTGAGTAGGCAAACGTAAGTGTTTTAGGATCAATGTTTTGGGACTGTTTTTATGCTCGACCTTGCACTTGTGCAAAGCAAACATTTTGGTATGATAATGGATTTTTGAGAGGTGTGTCACTGTCGACCAATGCAGGGCAGTCTGAAGGGGCTCATCAGCATCAGATCAATCATCATTCAGGCCGATCATTACACTGTGATGGTCTTGCTTGGTGGAGGAAACTTTTTATAATTCAAAGTAGAGATCTGGCTCAATCATGGGGCAGTTTTTTTGTTTGATCTGCATAACACAGTCCAGCAACCAGAGCTGATATGTCATGACCAGCATGCAGTGGTCCTCCCCTTCTAACATAACCTGAAATAAAAACAGTCCCTCGATCGTTCCCACCCCTTCCTTCTTAATTTTTCAACACTGGGGTGCCCAATCCCTGGTGTCATGTACTACCTCCACCCTACTTATTTTCACTGTATGACACCGGGGACCCCAACCCCAGTGCTGCCAGACATAAGAAAACCATCCCTCAAACCCTCCTACCATGTCCTCCTGCCACGTCCTTGTTAATTTTCTAACACTGGGGTGCCCAATCCCGGTGTCAGCTACTACCCTCCACCCAGCCTATTTTCATTGTTTGGCACAGGGGAGCCCATCACTGGCACAGCCAAACATAATACTGACACTTGGGCACCCAATCCCCAGTGTCAGTAACTAAAATAAAGAAAACTGTCCCTCATATCCTTTTTTTTATTTTTATATACCCTGTAAAAAAGGAAAATGTCAATCAATGAGTGTTGCAGCCCCATCTTACCCTCCTCCACCCTCCCCTCCCATGCAATTTTTTAATCCAGGGTCATTTACTTTTCATTGACCATATTCTCAAAATAACAGAGATCTGAGCAGAGTTGAAGCTGGCTTATACTTGTGTACTGTTACCTCACCCTTGAAGCATGTGTCTTTGGGAGGCTTTTTAACTTTGCTTATAATTTAGTGAGTTGAGAATCCTAGTGTTTTGTTATTCATTAGACTAATACATGGTATAATATATGTGGGTTGAACTCTCTGCCTGCTGTTTTCTCTGGATAACCTTTGACCTTTAGGTTTGGTTCAGCTTAAAGCACGCATGAGATATTCAAGCTCTCTGACATCACTTTAGTTATGTTTTGAATGCCTGTTTTAAACCAATGAGAATTATTTCTGTTTTTTTCCTGAATGTTGTAAGTGTTAATAGTATGGGATTTTCTAAAAAAACTGTCCTTAAGCTTCTGAAGAAGGACTTGTTGGTCCAAAAGCTAAAGCAATTTTTTAATTTTGGAACATCTTTATTGGTCCAATAAATGGTATCAGATCATCTGTTCTGGATTTGTTTACATTTCTGTAACACTTATAAGCCAAGGAGGTGATATTGCTAGGAGAATATTTGCAGTCATCTGTGGATTGAGTGGTTAATTACAATCTGTGAAACAGTTACAGTATCTTTATTTTTATTTATTCTTTTGTTAACCAGGTAAGGCCCACTAGGCACAAGTCCCTGTTTTCAGGGGCGACCTGGGAACTTTGGACTGGTTAAGTGACTTGCTCAGAGTCACACTATGCAAGTGGAGGCTATGGGAATCAAACCCAGGTCTGCAGGTACCAAGCTCATTCACAGCTCATTACTCTAACCTCTGAGCTATACTACCAGCATTTAGCTATCTGATTAAGGAAGGTGCTGAATCAGGCTTAGACAACACAAGATATTTAAGCCCCATGCCTGCCAGCACCTTATCATGTGGTGCCCCACTGTGTGATTGTTACAGAATAGGAGTATGGCATCTGCCTAAGAAGCATCTGCAGAGCCATCTGAAGGACATTCACAGCAAGACTGCAGGACAGCAGGAAAGCTCTGGAAGGTGGTGCAGTATCTCATAGTACAATTACAAGTGGCAAGGCAGATGTGCAAAGGGATCCCAGAGACATTCTATCTAGGTATCCTTATAGTACTAATTGTAATTGAGTAGGGCAGGCTGATCAGGGGCTCTAAAAATGCCCTACCTGTGGTAGCATTATAGAAAAATGTGTGAATAGAAGAAAAACAGTGTATAGATTCTGAGTTCTGAGAAGGTACTGGAAGAAACACACTAATTCCATATCACAGCTACATTCAGTACAAACACAACATCAAAAAAGGTGGGGGAGTGGGAGTAGTGCTGTATGTAAAAGAGGGAATAGAGGCAGTAAAATAGACAGCCTATGGGAGTTAGGAAAATAAGAAACCCTGTGGATGCTGGCAGGAAATGGAATGGGAAGCAAATCAAGATTGGGGTGATCTAGAGAATATTGGGTCAGGATCAGAGGGCAGACAAGAAACTGGGAGCTATGCTTAGTATGGGGCAAATTTAGGGGAGGTAGTGGTAGTGGGGGGTAGGCTTTAATATATTGGCTGTGGACTAGAATGTTTCAGTTGTGACAAGTATTAGGAATCAGTGCCCGGTAGTTGCATGCTAAGAGGAGTTTCTAGTTTGGCTAGTCTATGGCCTTACAAGGGAAGGTTCTTTGCTGGATCTGGTGCTTACCAACAGTAAGGTGATCCAAAATGTAGCAGTTCTGGAACCACTCAGTTTCAGTACCACAGAACAGTGGTGCTAGAGGTCAAGATAGGGACCACCAATGGGCCAAACTAAGTAAAGATATGGGACTTTAAAAAAGTAGATGAAGAAGAATCAGCATTTATATAGCGCTTTTCATACACAGTATCCCAAAGTGCTTTACAAGCAATGCTAGACTGGTAGTGAAGTGACTGAATGTATGGTGGCAACCATATCGCACATCATCACGCACACACAGCCTGGATAATTGCATGAACTGGTTTATGGGAAGGGGAATGTTGGCCAGAACACCAGGAATGTTCCCTGCTCTTTGCGAAGAGTGCCCTGGGTTCTTTTACTTCCACCTGGACACCCACCAGGACAACACCAGGATGGGCAGAAGGGACCTCGGTTTAACGTCTCATCCAAAGGACAGCACACCCCAGCAGTGCAGCACCCCCCAATACTGCACTTGGATGCCAGCGATTTTTAGGTGCAAGTCCAATCCCGGTGTGGGACAAGAACCCACGACCTTCTGGTCCAGAGGCAGATGTGCTACCAACTGAGCCACACTGACACCTAGACACCTAGATCTCAGTAAGATGAGGGAACAGTTGGGACAAAAGCACAAGGAGTATTCAGCAGGTGGGAAGGGCTGAAGAAAAATGGAAAGAATTAAAAAACAATGATAGAAGTGGCAGAAAGTTCAATTGCAAAGGCATCAGAGGGAAAAAGAGCAAGGGGACCCATGGGGTTCAGGGTCAAAAAAGAGATGGTGGTAAGAGCCAAGAGGAGAGCATTCTTAAAGTACGAGGGAAGTCCATGGGATGAGGATAAGGCAAAGTACCTGGAGGCTACAAAGGTAGCTAGCAGGAAGGTGAATGAGGTCAAGGTGGAAACGGAACTCCTACTAGAAAAGGGAGCAAAGAGAAAAGGTACAGTATTCTTCAGCTAAATCTGGGAGAAGTGTAAGGTCAAGGGGGGGGGTTTGTGAGACTGAAGAGTGGGGAATGATAGGAGGAGGGGGAACAAGGGGAAAAAGAGATAGTGGACAAATATTTTTGTGCTGTACTTAAAAGGGAGAAGGATGAACCACTGTCACGATGTGGGGAGAAAAGCAGAATGGAGGAGGGCAAGGGCTCAAGAGGCATAGTCTAGATAATGGAGACAGGGTGTTAGCAAAGCCAACAGGGTTGATAGTACATAAATCTATAGGACCTGAATGGTCTACACCCAAGAATGCTAAAAGAGGTAAGTAAGTAAGTAATTTTTTTGTTTGGTGCCCAGTCCCGGAGGCTGTGGGCACCTTACAGAAGTGACAAGGGTGATACAGAGATAACATATAACTAAGCAATAGGCAGAAATAAACAGATTAAAACAGATTAAAATCACAATAACATTACAGTAGCTCAGCAGGAAAGACCTTAAAGGTGAGTATTCAGGCCCCTCTTGAAAGCGTCCACCCAAGGGGCCTTGCCTCAAGGATCTTGACAGTGAGTTCCATTGGACTAGGCCGGCCACTTTGAATAAATGATCACCTGAGGTTTTCAGCCTGGTCCTTGGAACCATCAGGAGGCTCAGTGGAGGAATGGAAGGAGCATACAGGGATGGCAGGTGTAAGAAGGTCTGACAGGTAGCCAGGGCCCTGTCTGCCTGTATGTATAGGGCCTTATAGGTGAGCAAGCCCACCTTGAAGAGAATCCTCCACCTGACCAGCAGCCAGTGCAGGTCCTGAGGGACCAAGGTCAAATGAGAGAACCTTAACACTCCTGTCAGTAGCCTTGCTGCTGTGTTCTGCACCAGCTGCAGCTTCAATCCAAAAAAAAAAAAAAAATGAACTTGGCAGAAATGCACACACAACATGTAATAGATATGTACATTTTATGCTAGTCAATTATCCCTGATTTGAATCACTCATTCCTGATTTTCAGGGGGTTTGTTCCTTATTTGTTTGGCCTAGGGTTGAGAGGTATGCTCAAAGGTATTCGTATCACTTCCTGGTCACTGCCCCCTGCCACCTCTGCTAATCTCCTGGGGTAATGCAAGTAGTAATTGTTAACATTGTTCTACATTAAATGCTTAGATTAGACAGAATTTGCATAGAAAGGATGTCAGTGTCATTCTTCACATATGCTAGCTAGGAAACAATAGTCTAAATAGGCTGTAAATATATTTGCATGTCTTTTGGACACTTTGCACCGGGCATGATATGGACATCATATTTAGACAACGGGGAGTATTATCCATAAAGTTTGGGGGCTTACCTTTGTCTCTACAGAGTCCAGACACCCCCTACAGCCAGCATTGCTGCTCCCTTTGTCCCCTGAATGAACTGCTAGAGTGCTGGACTTGGGGAGCAGGTGGAAGGAGACAGAACTCTTTGGCACCTCCTGTGTCATTATGAAAAGAATTCCGTTGCTGCATTTCACAGCCCAGAAAGGAGGAGAAATCATGAACCAGTGGGTTACCCCAGACTGCTTCTCATTGACCAGACAGTAGCAGCAACCCATATATCCATGCACTAATGTGACACAGTAATTGTTTGATGGAAAAAGCCTATAAAAAAAGACTTTGGGGCTTGTTCTTCTAAAAAAAAACAACTACAAGGAACAGACATTTTCTTCCTCTGACTTCTACAAAGAATGGCCCATCAGGGTCAGAGGAAAGCAACCAGTCAAGCAGGTTCAAGAAGCCTTCTCCAAGAGCTACTAGGGATCAAAAGACACTGGAGGACCTCACTACTTCACCAAGGAGAAGATCAGTCAAACAGTCATTGAGGAAAAGCTAGAAGAACCTCCTTATTGACTGACAGGAGGACTTAGATAATTGGGAGACTGGTCACTGATTGGGAAAGAATACTGACACACATATGATGACCCAGTACATAACAAAAAAATACATCTAATGAGGAAAAAAGGTGGCTGGAATCTTTTTCGGGGACCTGCTGCTCAACAAAAAAGAGCATAGAACAATTTGTACATTTACACTTAAAATAAAAACATAGAATGAGAAAAAGGACATTCAACCTATCTAGTCTGCCCAACCCTTCCTAATACTTGAGTAATGGCCCCACTGACCGTACACCTTTTTTCAAATTGCAAGCTTATCCTTAAATTATCTTATGTGATTACCGTTCCAGTTCCACCTAAATATGAATCCCTCTACTGTTTTTGCACATAGTACCTGTTTTGACAATTTGTTCCATCTTTCTGCTACTCTTTCTGTGCAAAATCAGGCACTTTTTTCTCCAGCCAACTTGCAATATTCCCTGTGTTTGTGTTTACATTTAAAGTGAACAATTCATTCCAGTTTACTCTATTATTCCCATAGAGGTACTTATATTTTTCTATTTGGTCTCCCCCTTCCTTCTACTTTCTAAGTATGCATGTTGAGCTCTCTCAGCCTTTGTCATATGATTTATCCCATAACCCCTGGATCATTATGGTTGCCCTTCTCTGCACTGCCTCCACTCTATCCCGGTCCTTCCATAGGTGTGGACTCCAGAATCTTGCACAATACTCCAGGTGTGGGTGAACCAGGTAAGCAATAATACCTATCAGGGTGGGCGGTATTAGGGCTATACTGGACCACTGAGGGGTGTAGTAATGCCCGATGCTGCAGGCAGAGAGCTTAATTGTCCCTGGGAGGTCTGATACAGCTCAATACCACGCACCCTGAATGGTATTGTTGCAGTTAGAAAATAGGTTACATGTAACATTTCTAGTAATAGTTAAAAAACGTAAATGTAAAATTATTAAAAAAAAATTTAAATTAGTGTAATATTTCTCCTCTTTGTGTTTGTTGTGAGGGAACATTATCTAAGTAATGTAGTGATGTTTTGCCATTATTTAGAATAATACCTAGACACTTTAGCGTCCGATCCCCGTGAGAGACCATGGAGTTAAACCTCAGCCGGATTCGTCTGTTGTAATTCTATGGATGTAGTTGACTGCATATAACTAGAAGAGAAAGACTCTTCTAGCTCTTTGGTTGACTAGGTTAAAGTGACATTTACAGTGTGGTAGCAGTTTCCTGTGTTCGGGGATCGTACAGTCATTGGACGGGACACGAACTGGGCAGTTTACTTCATCGCGAGTTATTGAGAAAACGTACCTATCTGCAAGCAACTGGGTGCAACTGACAAGCTACAACAAGGATAAATGGGCATATCGTCCTCTATTACTAACAACCTCCTTGCTCTGGGTCCCTAGACGCCTGCACTGGTCCAAGCTGCACAAGCCTCAGAAGTGTAATTCAATTGACTACAAAGTACAGCAACTGTCTCTTAAACTCCTACTCTTCCTCCTCTTGATATCAGGAAGTGTCCACTCAAATCCTTGGCCCTGTCTCCTACAGTACAACAAAGCCTGCCAAAATGGAGGGGAGGGGGCTCAAAATTGCTACCTTAAACATCTGAAGTCTCCTCCAAAACTGGCCTCCTTCAAATCTTTGCCAGCCAACACAACCCGGATATCCTTGCCATCATCGAAACTTGGCTGACACCTAATACTCCAGATCATGCCATCTCTATACAAGGCTACAAGATATTCAGGCTGGATAGGACCTCAAAAAGGGGTGGTGGATGTGCAATCTACATAAAGGACTACATCACCTGTCTCCCTGGTTCTTATCCCACCACAGAAACCTCAGTGCAACTCCTCCCTATCAAGATACTACTTGGTGCCCAAAACAAAGTCCTCACGATTGCTGCTGTCTATATCCCACCAAAAGATCCTGATTCTGGCCTACAGGCTGTCCTCGAGTTCGTAAGTACACAACCTTCTGACATCGAACTCCTTCTCCTTGGGGACTTTAATATAAATTGGCTTGCACCTGATGCAGGGTCAAACAAAGATGCCATCCTTGCAGCAAATTTAACACAAGTGGTAAACTCCCCTACCAGGAAAAACTACAAATCAGGAACCAGCACCCTCATTGACTGGATCCTTACCAGCCACCCTACCCGTATAACCAATGTAAGTGTTCTCCCTGACTCGCTCAGTGATCACTCTCCAATAATATGTACCTGGACAAATAAGTTTCATAAGCCGCCTCCAAAAATCATCTATAGCAGAGTCCTACCTTATGGCAACCTTACTCATCTCAAGACCTGTCTTAGGCAGATAGACTGGTCCTTGATTTACAAAACTCAAGATGTTGACCTAGCCCTTGATTACTTTATTACTGCTTTCAACACTGCCTGTGACACCTATGCACCAGTAAAAAAGCGCAAAATCGAAGCACTCACAAATCCCTGGCTCACAGCAAAGCTATTGGCACAACTCAAAAGTAGGGATCACCTCTGGGCCACTGAAAGAGCTACTGGCACTCTGTCGGACATTCAAAAGTATAAACAGGCTCGCAACCACTGTACTAAACAGATCCGCTTGATGAAGAGCGCCTACTTCAAGAATGCCCTCTCCAACTCCTGGGGCGAAGGGAAATCCTTCTGGGACAACATAAAGAATATCATGGGTCAGCAGTCCAAATCCTCTCCTACAATAATGAATGTGGATGGAACCATTACATTAGACCCAGAGATCATTGCAAACACCCTAAATGATACCTTCACGGACCTTAGTGGTGTCCTCTCATCTGATTTCTTTACTGATGCTGACGCTCCAATTTCTACTTCTACTACTGCCTCTCCAACCAAACCACCCTTCCATTTCAAACTAGTAAAGGCACATGCAGTCTATAAATATGTAAAGAAGGCCATTTCTAAGTCCCGAGCAAGCAGCGACACTATTGACCTTAAACTTTGTCCTCACTCTGGAGAAGTACTGCTCCCCTCACAAACATTTTCAATCTCTCCTCTGCTACAGCCAATTCCTAGGAAATGGAAGGCTGCAGTTGTCACTCCGGTGCACAAAAGTGGTGATAAGTCACTGCCTGGTAACTATCGCTCGATATCAATACTACCACCTCTCTAAGGCCCTTGAACGCTTGGTGGCGGACCAACTTTCAGACTACCTGGAAAAGCACAACATCCTATGCACTCAGCAGCATGGATTTAGGAAGGGCACAGCACATCGACTGCCCTACTTGAATTCTCAGGAGCAATCCACAATGCCATGGACAAAGGAAACCTAAGTGGAGCAGTCTACATTGACTTAACAAGGCATTTGATACAGTTCACCATGGCCTACTTATCAAACAACTTCTATCCTAGGGCTCTCTTGAAAGTCCTGGTGACTGGGTAAAATTACCTTGCTCAGCGCCTCAATCTGTAAAAGTAGCTGGAGTTCTCTCAGACTCAAAACTGTTCACTCAGGAGTTCCCTAGGGATCCATCCTGGGCCCCTCCTTTTCAGCCTTTTCCTAAACTCCTCCCCAAATCCTGCCCTGAACAATTAATCCTCTATGCCGATGATGCGTGATTCTTGCCACTCATAAAGATCCGAACCTCTTACGCCTCAACCTTCAGCATGCTTTTACCAAAGTTGAGATGTGGTTCCTTGAACATAAGCTGGTTCTAAACCACAAAAACTAAATCCATGCTCTTCTATCCCAAAAACAAGAAACGGCAAGTCCCACTCACCATTAATACATACTCTGGGAAATACCCTTGAACAAGTGCCAATTTTCAAATATCTTGAATCAGCTTTGATCAAGGCTAACCTTTGCAACTCACATTGATAGTACAGCAAAACTGTTAATCAGCGAATTGGGATTCTGTATCGGAACCGACAGCTTCTTACCCATTCTGCACTGAGGATTACCATCCAATCTTCTATCATCTCAGTCGTTGACTGTAGGCTTAGTTATATATGGATCTGCCACTACTACGGCACTTAGTCGCATTACAACATCCCTAAATAAGGCCTGTCGGCTGCTCACTGGTGCACATCGACGTACCCACACACGTGAACTCTATGCTGACTTAGGTTGGTTGCAACTCTCAAACCGGATAAAGTACCTTACCTGCCTGATGGCGAAAAAATCCACTCTGGGCCTCAATCCACCCTGTATCCAAGACCTGTTATGCCCGAGCACTAGCACCCGTCTTACCAGAAGATCAGAACACCAGCCTCTCCAAGTCCCCCGATTCCGGACTTCTCAGGGACAAAGATCATTTGCCTATCGTGCCCCAGCTGGCTAAATGCCTCAGCACTCATATTACTGCCTCCACCTCTCTAGGTATTTTCAAATCAAGGCTTTTCTCTCACCTTGCCACCTCCAGCTCCTGTGACTGCCCTGATTAAACCTCCTATTTTCTCACTACCCACCCTGTTCGTTATCTGACAAAGACATGTTTGGGAAACCTTTTCTCCTGCTATTGTCTGCTCCCACACCTTTCACTTAACCTTTCTGTTCTGGACTTTTTCCCTATTTGTTTCTCCTAATCTGGCATGACCTCTTTCTTGTAATAATAATGTGATTATTGATATCTCATGTCCTTTTGCACAAGTGATTTAATATGTATTTGTATGTTTTCTTGCTCTTGACACAACACAAATTGTTGTGTTATCTATGTAACATTTTGTACTGTACCTAATTGACATGGAACCTTTGTAAAAGAGCATCTGGCTCAAAGGTAGTAATTCCTAGAACAATAAACTAAACTAAACTAAACTTTTTGTGCTCAGAGGTTGTGAGTGCTTGGGGTCACTTTAGGCATACCTCACTAATGACATGGTAGCCATTTTCACTTTTCAGTTTTCTCATGGACTCAGACATCATAGTGTAGTGATGTGCCATGTGAAAAAATCACAGAATGAACTTTAAGAATATGAACTCTTAAGTCCATGGTCACTGCTGCAATTAGCCTATTTAGGATGTTGTCTGGAATGGTATTGTCTCCTGCCACTTTTTTTGCAGTGCAGTTAACTGAAATAATAAGACCCCTTGTGATGTAAATAAAGAACACAAGTGAAAATATTTACTTATGTGATATATCCTATTCCATTGCTGTACTGGGAACCACATAGATTCGCACATACTAACGTATATTTGAAACACTTGAAGAAATGAGTACAAATTGATTGAAAGTTAATTTTTTGGTAAAGTTGTCCTTCTACTGGTATACTTTCCAGTAGGGGGCAGTGCAGTAGCTCAGAAGTGTTTTGCAACTGAGGCTGACCCCCTCACTTGGCTGATCATGATTGACCACCACCCCCTCGCCCCCAACTAACCAAACACACAAAAGCTTGCCACAGTCTTGAGTGAAATAAGAGACACATCCAAGGAGCGAGGTCTCAAACTTATTGGCTTCATGTACCATGCTTCTTTTTACCAATGACGTAAAGACATCAAACACAGCAGTCACAAAATAGTGAGGGGTGGCAACATACCAATTTTCCTTTCATGTTTTACTTAATATAGGTTTTCTTAGGCTGCCCATATGTACTTTAGCCATTATTAAACTGCAGATTTTACTTTAGCCATGTTTCAGCTCTAGCACGCAGAGTTAATTGTAAAGTATGGCAGCATGCTCAACCACCCCCCTCCACCTCCTGCTCCATTTCTCTCACTGCCATTCAATAGAATCCCCGATCTCTCAGTAAGCAATATTTACAGTTTATACCAATCATTTCTCAAACTCTCATTGTCTCTCTTTACTTTGGCGTGACTGAAGCAGCTAACAGATATCTGCGGGCTTCTTCACTATGTTTCCTCTTCTCGGCTGATGACTAGGTAGCAGGAGCAGGGATCAGGATGATGACAGAGTGGCAGCTGATCTGATGTTTCAGCAGTGAGGTGAGAGCGTGATGGTGCTAATGTTTAATAAGGTTTAAAAAGTTGTGAAAAAATTAGGAAAGTTAGTATTGGTCTTTTTTTTTTTATTAAAAGTGATTAATTCGGAGTGAGGACACCCTCCAGGCATTACTATGTATCAAAAATTGGTGGCTGGTTTAGCCAGCCTGATGGTGCTGAGGACTAAAGTGCTGGATGTCTTACCTCATGCTACGCCAGTGACCCAGGTTTGGGAACGGACTTGGGTCATCAGGGAGCCAGCTGGGGGTTTGGAGCAGGATTGAGCAGCTGGAAGGCAGCTCTCCTCTCTTGGTGGGGGGTCACCACCCCCCACAGACCTGTTGCAACCAGGTGGAGGCCCGGTGGTCTACATTGATGGATGGGGTGACACATAGTGGGTGGGTACCTCAAGATACGGTGTGTGCATGCCTCAACATGTGTGTGCACGTCCAAGGTAAGGGGGAATGGGTTACGGGTAGAAAATGAAAAATACCACAAAATATACAAGGAAAAAAATGGTGGCTGGTCACTTTCTAAAATTCTATGGGCACAGTGATATTAGAATGAAATCAGGCAGCCAGAGACTGGGACTCATTCTTTCTCTGAGCCGGTTCAGAAAAGGCAATGCAGGGCTTGTGTCAAGCCCTGTGTCAAACCCAGTGGTCAGCACAGTTGTGCCAAAAACTTTTTCTCACTTTGTGCCTGATTCAAGAAGATCATGTGCAGTTACGACAATTTTTCTGCTTTATGGTAGCTTGCTCTAAATATTTCTCACAAGCCCCATAAAAAGGATACCTAAGATTGCCGCAAGCTAGACCAAAAAAATCTGGTCTAACCTGTGGCAGGTGGTGCACGGAAGCAAGACTCCTGTTCACTGGCCAGAGAACGGCACAAGCCTGTATGCCATATGTTTGGT
Organism: Neoceratodus forsteri; assembly: GCA_016271365.2. Lineage (NCBI taxonomy): Eukaryota > Metazoa > Chordata > Ceratodontiformes > Ceratodontidae > Neoceratodus > Neoceratodus forsteri. The sequence goes on from CM057458.1 coordinate 566,974,335, forward strand.
GCACCCAGGGCTTGTGCTATTCTCGGCCCTTTTGTAAATCCAGACCCCAGTCTCTGTTGCCTGATTGCAGACCTGCTAGTTGTTGGTCTTAGTCAATCAGAATCACAACTTCTCCCTACCCATTTTCTAACGATCTATAAAGAAGAATGATCACCTCCCTTCTTCTGCTGATGATTCATCTCCCTATACCACCTAGCATCGTATTTGCTTTGCTTAACACTCTGTTACACTGGGTATATGATTTGAGGCTTTCAGAAACAGGTACACACAGATCCCTTTCTTCCACTGTTTCCTAAGCTACTACACCTCCATCTTATATTAAATTTCCAGATTTTTTTTCTCCCAGTGGAGGCTATACACAATGGTGAGGTGGGTACACATAAGAGGTGTTATTCCACACCAGCAGACAGGTCCTCGGGGTGCAGCATGCACTAACATGCACCACCACATGGTGCCTGTCCTCCACCTCACTCCTCCAGTGCACCGCTGAGCAGGGGACAGGTTGAAGGACACAGACAAGCATCCAATCAGAAACTCAAACTGGTTCTTTAGTGAATCCCATGCTCCATGTGGAGCATATGATTCTGGGATGGTGTGGGACATTTGAAACCGGGAAACTGCTCTAAGAGAGAAGATACCTTGTATCTTATGGTTAATGTGTCGGGAACTTGCTAATAGATAGGACCACACCTCTCCCATTCAGCAGCACACCCCTAAAATGCAGGAATTTACAAACTACCATCACATAAGCAATAAGCTGCAAGGTATCTGCTCCTTTTACAGAAGTGAACATGGGGAAGCTTGAGAGGAGTCTCACAGAGAGAAGCAGTGAATATTCCAGCTCAGATGAGCATGGCATATTCAAAACGTTAGAGCAGTTTCCCATCCAAGGGTTTTACTTTGCCTTTGTGGATGGGCTTATTTCAAATACCAGTTAGCAACTGAAGACTCAGAAACCCATTTTGAAAATAAGAAACAAGATGTGAGCAAGAAGTATAAGCTTTAAAAAATTAAAATTGGTGGTTCTTTAGCACAGCTGGGGTGGTTTGTACTGGACACTAATGAATGTTTTGATATAGACCACAAACCAGTAGCACACCTCTAAAATGTAGGAGTTTATAAGAAATGTGGTTGACTTTAGTGAATGAGCAGGAGTAAAGCTTGCCATCCTTCTGACGTGGTTGTATTTCAACTGTCATATTTGGGACCATTTTTCCGGTGCCTCATACTCCTCCTTCTGATAACTTTCTCAAATCTTTGTGACTTCTGTAAATAGTTCTTTCTATTAATTCCTACCGCTATCACGCAAATGGAAGTGTTAAAGAGGACAGGAACTCGGAAAATCACTACAAAAAAACGGATTTACTAAGCAACAGTAAATGGTGCCCTTGGCATTTTGCCTTAGAGGCCCAGTGCAACTTGTAGTAAAGGAATATGCATAAATGACTTTTCATGCATATTGTACAAACTCATTAGTACTGTAGATTGCATTTAGAACAGTGTGCCAAAACCATGCTGTAAATAGCATTAAACATTAGCACACATTACAAAATATTAGTAGGTGTTCCACATGTTTATTTGTTTGGGGCTGTACTGCTGATGAGCAAGGAACTGTTTTTTAAGCTTGTTTATAGATTGGTGGATTGAGGCAGCTTGAGGTAGTTTTTATTAAGGATAATATGGGTGTCAAAGTGCATTACTCTGCACTAGATATGCTGTATTACAAACCAAATAGTTACTAATCACCATTGCTATACAAGACCACAGACTACAAACAGTAAGACCAATGAGAATTAAACATTGTAAATGCAAATATGTAATGTTGCTTAGTACTTCACTTTGCAGTGCATCATCTTCAAAAAGACACATTTACATGTGTCAGAAAGAACTGACCATAACCTTCAAACACATGCTTGAGCTGAGCATGGCACTATTTTCTAATCAGATGAAATAATGGGATATTTAATAATGTAACTAAGTTTCCTTTCTTCTGACCTTAAAATACTGTGGAATATGAAATTAACATTTGATTTTAAAGGATAACCTATCATAGTTAATCACCGTTTCTTATCTTTGTGTCCTTGATTCCCAGAGATGCTTTGAATTACAGCCAAAAGCCTTTAGTCTTATAGTCTACTTCTTGCCTTGTGTTTTCTTTTTACAATGCAGTCATCAATACTGCACTAAATATGTTTTTAATGCTTCATGTATTGTATCCTTGAAAAGAAATGAAAACATTGAATATCTCATACAGTTCCTGCTCTACAAAGAGCCTGGTACATTTCATATGTTTGCCCTTGCTTCTCTTGCTATGAAAGACCATAATTTATAAAATGCTTGCCATGCTTGGCCAACAAAAACACATAGGGCAAGGAATAGTTGCCCAACATTGTTTATGCCTTTTATTTTATTTTATCTTGAATAGTACTGTAGCTCTTGGTAAAACAAAGGCATATCTCATGAAAGTCAGTTAGGATTTGTAGCATACAGTAGATAATCCAGTTAATGACAGCAAAAGTCCAAGATGCTGATATTTTAAGATTGCAGACTCCATTCACAGAGGCTTGCTTGCCATGTTATGCAATACATACAGTAAGTTGCCTCATGCCATGAAAGATGGTTGTCCACAGGCATGTTCCATCCCTCACACCTTCTGACCCTCTGCTGTATACCCCCATCTTGCCTGATCCCAGACTGTATGCAAAGTGGTATGGCTGTATGAGACTGGGCATCATGGCATGTCCAAAAGGCAGGTAAAACTGAATTTAGGTACAAAGCATCATAACACTGCCCTTGCTGCATATTCAGTTTATGCACTGTGGTTTGTTTTTTAGTATTGCTTGGCAGATTTAAGTATATGTGCTATTGAGGATTTGAAACAAAATTCATGAAACTGTTTTGTTAATTTGTCAGCGTTGTGCTGCAGTTAATGAGTAGGAAGATTGTAGACCTTTGTGATTGGCCCATATAAAATGTGAACCTGATTGAAATATGACAGTTACTTCAGGGAAAAAGAGAGTGGTGCCACACAGAGTGTGTGGATTTTTTATTTATTTATTTATTTGAGAAATCGGTTTACAACCTTTGAGCCAGAGGCTCATTTCCAAAGGTACCTCGTCACAGTGAGGACAATACATAACAGACTTACATATGATGCAGACAAACAACTGAATTTTGGTTACAGCATTTGGATTAATGGTAGCAAGCACAAGAGACAACTGAATTTTGGTTAGAGCATTTGGATTAATGGTAGCAAGCACCGGTGACTCACATCCGTCAGCAGATAAGCAAGTTTGCAAGATGTAGCAAGGTCAAAGCAGTATAAACAGCAATGGATGAGGATTACTGCAATGTGGATGGATGCTGGCCAGTGTGCATTGTCAGGGCACTGGGCAAGCGCCTCTAGTTATACTCGGTGCAACCGCATGTTAAATAGTTGGCTCTGAGTGCGAGTTTGAATTTGGAAATGTGGGGCATCTGAGATGGGGGCAGGGAGCAGTTATACCAGGACGGAGCTCTAAAGCAAAAGGATCTCTGTCCATGGGATGTTCTGGATCTTGGGACCAGAAGAGTGGCCTTGCAGGAGGACCGTGTGCAGACCAGACTGAGGTTGTCAGCCCAGGTGGGGAAAGTCCTAGAAAGGTTTTTTTTTGTTATTAGGCAAGTTTGGAAGCATAGACATTCGTCCAGATTCGCAGTTTCGCCATGTCATAGAGCTGGCAACAGTGCGTCATCCTGGGGGCCCCAGTGATTAGCCTGCATGCTTTATTTAAGATGAGGTGAATTTAATTGAGGGCAGTTGTGTCAGCAGCACCGTATACTGGGAGGCCATAGTCGACCAGGGATAGTATAGAGGAAGTGACCGCTATAATGGCGGCAGTCAGGGGGAGACAGTTTAAATGTGTATAAGATGCCAAGTCGCACATTAGTGGCTGAGGCAAGTGCATCAATGTGTGGTAGGTGAGTGCTGAATCAAAGGAGACCCCAAGGTACTTATAGGGAGGATCTGCTCAAGAGGCTGTTTGGACCCGGGGAGGATATGGAGTGGGAAGTTGCTGGCTTTGTTTTGGGGGTGGGCAAAGAGCATTGTCTTTGTTTTTTTGAGATTAATGACCAGTCTGTGCTCTTCAAACCAGGTTTCAACATCATTAAAGGATAGTTGTAGAGAGTCCTGGAGGGAGATAGGGTTACGGTGGGCAGCAAATATGACGGCATCGTCTGCATACAGCAGAATTTCCCAGAGCATGCACTGGGCAGGGTATTAAGATAGAGTGAGAAGAGTAGAGGTCCCAGGATGGATCCCTGAAGAACTCCTGAACGGATGGGACTAGTTTTGGAAAGTGTCCCATTAATTCTGACACATTGGGAGTGGGCAGATAGGTGGCTGGTGCACCATGCAAGAGGCCCAGTGGCGAAGCCAATGCGGCAGAGGGCATCCAGCAGGAGGGGGGGAGACAGTGTCGAATGCCTTTGACAGGTCGATGAACACTGCTCCGCTAGGGAGCAGAGTCCAGAGGAGTGTAGGAAGGTTGAGAATTCAACTAGTGCAGTGCCAGTGCTTTGACCAGCATGGAAACCATGCTGTTCTGGGCAGAGGATGTTGTATTTGGTCAGGTATTCAGAGATTTGCATGGCAACCAGCTTCTCTAGTGTTTTGGAAAGGGGGGGAGTATGGAGATTGGACGGTAGTTCCCGGCAGCGGACCTGTCACCACCTTTGTGAATGGGGGTGACAATGGCAGCCTTCCATGCAGTTGGGAATTGCCCTAGACAGAGGGATTTGTTGAGAAGGCTAGTAAGTGAGGCAGGAACCTGATACAGAACCAGACGGAGAATTCTGGGGTCAAGCGAGTCTGCACTTGGATTATTGCTTTTTAGTGCTCTGACCAGGTGGGGTCTGGCTTCCTGGGCAGTTACCCTACGCAGGTGGAAGCAGGGGTGCAGGAGGGCTGAAGCAGGTAGGGAGGGTGGCAGGTCAAAGAAATTACTGGGGAGGACCGAGCTCAGGTCCGTAAAGGCTGTGTTGAGGTAGTTTGCAATGTTTTCTGTGTCCGTAATGGATGTGCCGTCAATGGTGATCTGGGATGGGGGAGGGAAGCATGCACTCCCATTTAATTGTTTGACATTGTCCCAGAAAGTACGGGCACATCCCCAGGAGGAGGTGAGAGTGGCCTGGTAATGATCAGCTTTGGCTTTTCGGATGGCCCGGGTCCACTTATTCCATGTAGCATTATAGGCCTGTCTGTCAGCCATCCAGCCTGATTCTAAGGCATGGTGCCATAGGTTATCCCTATGCTTGAGCTGTTGTAATAGGGCAGAAGTAATCCAGGGCACATTGTGTTTTTTGGTCCGAGCAGCCGTGATGGGTGTGAAGAGGTCACAGGCTCGGTTAAAGGTTTGGGAAAAGAAGGCAAGGGCAGTATCTATGTCAGGGGCATGGCGAGTGGGGGACCAGTTTATCTGAGCAAGAAGTTCCTTGAGGTTTCTCAGCCCACCTGGTCTGAAATGCCGGCGCTGTGTGGGTGGAGCTGTGGGTCTGGGTGAGAGAGTTACCCAGCGGAATAGGATAGGGGAGTGGTCGCTGAGTGAGTCGGGGAGGACTTGGATGTCCAGGATCTTTTTGGGGTGGTTGGTGATGATTACATCTAGGAGGATGCTGGTGCCATTCTTAGGGTTTACTCTAGTGGGTTGGGAAAAGAGCTGTGTCAAATCAATAGCTGTGAAAGGAGTCCCGGGCGGAGGCGGAGGTGGTACTGAGCCAGTTCACGTTAAGGTCCCCCACAAGGACTTGTTCTGCCTTGTGAGGGAGGGTGGCAAGATAATCCATTAAGGATAATAATGCCGGGTTATGGTTCTTTGGGGGAATGTAGGCAGAGGTGAGATAAAGGGGGGCCTTGGAGGTGCCTGGAATAAGTTTAAGGGTAAGGGCCTGCGCCCTGCTAGCAAGGGCTGGAGCAGGGAGTGCTTGGACGATAATTGTATCCCTGGCATAGATTGCACAGCCACCCCCACGTTTGCCCGCACGATAAGTCTGCACTGGGAGAATAAATTGTTTATTCTCATCTGGAATGTAGTACCTGTCCAGATCATTTATCCTGCATTTTTTCTCTCACATATATTGCATAAATTACAGTACAAAATAATTGTTATTGTTATTTAGAACACTTTTTTACCTTTTTCTGCACAAGTTGTATAATAAACTCTGAGTGAGAATCAATGCCACAGTAACTTTGCTTCATGTGTGTTTCAAGGCATTTGACTGTGCTTCAGGCCTCACAACCTACCCAGGGAATTTGATTATTCCAATATTGCTACACATCCAGCTGTCAATTATTCCTTACAAAGAAACATAGACAATGATGATAGAAAAGACCACCGATCCATCCAGTCTGCCTATAAACCTTAACAAATCTTGAACCTATTGTCCATGCAGGGTTCTATCCCACATTATCCAACCTCATGCTCCTGCATTACTGCTGTCACCCTAAGAAATCACTAAGCCCTTCACTCTGTCCGAGCCATGTTTGAAACCATTGATAGTTTTGGCACCCACCGCATTAGTTGGCAGATTTTTCTACAGCTTCAGCACCCTCTCAGTAAAATAAATCTATTTCAGTTCCCCCTAGAACCTCCACCCCCAACAGTTTCTACTTATGCCCCTGTGTTCTTGATCCACTATTTAGGTTAAATAGTTCCTTACAGTTTATCTTGTTCATTCCATTCAAAAACTTGAAGGTTTCTATTATATCTTCCCTCTCTTATCTGGTCTCCACCGAGTACATGCTCAATGTCTTGAGCCAGTCCTTGTAAGATCTGACCTGCTGGCCCTGAATCATTTTGGTTACCCTACATTGCACTACCTCCAGCCTGTCCTTATCTTTCCTTAGGTGAGGACTCCAGATGTGGGCACAGTACTCCAGGTAGTGCCTCACCGGTGATCTATAGTGAAGTAGTAATACCACCTTCCTTCTACTGTCAATACCCCATCCTATAAACCCCAGCATCTTGTTTGTCTTACTGTAGGCCTTCTTACATTAGTTTGATTGTTTTAGTGAGTCACTGATGATGACCCCTTGGTCTCTTTCCTCAGAAGTCATACCCAGCTTTGCCCCTATCTAGTACCTTGCCACAGAGCTCGGTGTCATCTATGAAGAGACACAACTTGCACTGAATTTCTTCTCCCATGTCACTGATGAACATGTTAAAAAGAACTGGACCCAGGACCAATACTTGTGGCACTCACTGGTAACATCCTTCTCTTTTGATTTCACTCCATTAACCACAGTCCTCTACTGACTCCATTCCAACTAGTTTCTCACTTATCTAACTGTGTCCTTCGCTGCATTCAGATCCTCTATCTTCTTCAGTAACCTTCTGTGAGACACTAAGTTGAAAGCCTTGCTGAAATAGAAGTAGAGTAAATCCACAGCATGGCCCTTATCCATTACCCTCGTTTACCAGTCAAATAGTACTATCATGTTGGTCTAGCAAGACCTCCCTACTACAGACCTGTACTGTTTGCTATCATGGAGTTCACTGATCTCCAGGTAGTTTACAAGGTACTGATTGACTAGTGTCTCCATCAGTTTACTCACAATAGAGGTAAGACTAACAGGTCTGTAGTCACCTGGTTGCTTCTTGTGCTTCCCCCCTTATGAAATGGGACTATGTACACTACCCTCCAGTCTTTTGGGACTACTCATGTCTTAAGTGAGCTATAGAATAGCCCTACCAGGAGTTCAGTTACTTCTGTTGCCAATTTGTTGAGTGCCCTCAGATGTATCTCATCTGGCCGTGGGGTCTTATCTATCTTTTGGACTACTAGCCCATTCTGAACCCTTTCACTGGTAGATACTTGCTGCCTTATCTCAGGGATCCCCCTTGCAGCTACCTCAATGCCACACTGTGGCAGAGGCCCTCTGTTTTCCCTTGTGAATGAGCGATCACCACTGTAGAGCAGAAGTAGCAATTAAGAACAGTTGCTTTCTGCATGTCCTCCTCAATTACCATACCTCCATCTGTTAGTTTAACAATTTCCCTTCTTTCTTTTCCTCCTAAAATATCTGAACAACTGTTTTTCACCTCCCTTTACACCTTCCGCAGTATAGAGCTCTGTATCAGCCTTGCTTCTCTGACCACCCTCCTGTTCTAATTTGGTACTGTACTCATTCTTTCTTCCCTTGTTTTTCCTTGTACCTGGTGAATGCCTTCTTTTGGGCTCTCACTACTTCCCTGATCATTCCAGAGAACCACATTGGTCTCATGTACCTGTTTTTTTGATTCCCATTGTCTAGCAAAACTTTGTTGCCTCAGGAATGGTCCCCTTGATTGCCCCCCCCACGTTTCCTCTACATCTCTAATGCTGTCCACTCCGAATCCCCTACCCTCACTCCTCCTTCTACCACTTCTGAGTTGGTGATAACCATCAAGAATGGCAGCCTGCCTAGTGGGTTCCTTAGCCAGCTGCACCAGTAGTGATGTGTGAAATTAAGAAATTTTGTTACATGAAATATTTCACAAAATGTGCGTGCTTAACAAAATATTTCACAGGTGCAAAATATAGAATTCCATGGATGAAATGCAAAATTTCACATTTCGGATGAAAGTTCACCCACAAAATGTGGCATTTTGTCCATGAAACAGCGAAATATGGGTGAAATTTTGCATTTTATGGCAAAATTCTGCATTCCACAGGTGAAACTTCAGTTTCACACCCAGTGAAAAATATTGTGGAATGGCAGAATTTCACGAAATGTTTAACTCGGTGAAATTGTCAGATTCACGGCAATTTCGCAGCGAAATTTAACTTCCCAACATCTCTATGCACCAGCAGGCAATCGTGCAATACAGTTTTCATGTAATAGTTCTGTGCAGATAATAATAATGTAAAATAGCAAGATTGTGTTACATACTTTATTATACAGTTATGACTTTATTAGATTTTATGTTACAGTTTTCAAGTGTTAATACTTGTCTATACATATTGACATAATTTGATGTAGCAAGTTAGCAAGCCTTTCCCTGTATGTGATTACACTGAGTCAACAAATATGTTTTTTTCTTTTCTCAGCTGCAGAATGTGGCTTTCAGATGAAAGTGTATTCAGGCAGCTAATTCAGAGCTCAGTAGAAACCAGCTAACAACTTGTTAACAGTGTTTAAGAGATTTCCTTTGCACAGTCTTAATACTGTAGCTGAAATGCTTGCAAGTTGTTAACTGGTAGAACAATAAATCCTTTTAATGTGAACTATACAGTATGGATGTTGTAGCACTATCATATATTAATTTATAAACTTATAAACACTCATAAGCTTTCATTTCAAACAGTTAAGTTTCTAGCCCTAATGGTTGTTCCCAGCCCACCCGCCCACATCCCTTCCTACACCTTGTGCCCTGTTTGTCTTGACAAAGACTGCTGGCCGATATCAATGTATTGCATGCATTTTTCTGTGCCTGAAACTGATTACCATAATGTGTCTCTGTTGTTTTATGTTGACTGTCCATTATGATTTTGTGTCCATTATGAGTTCTGTACCTCCTATTTATACTTTATTGTACCGTACCTTACTGTCCTGTTTAATCTGTTGTCCTTTCTACTGACGTGGAACCTTTGTAAAAGAGCTTTTAGCTCAAAGGTATATGTAATCTGAGACTTAAATAAATTAAAAAAATAAATAAAAAAACGAGCCTTGCTTTTTAAAGATCATGCTGCAGCCTCAGGGTCAGATTTTGGTGTGCACCTGTGGTAGGGCAAATACAGCAAAATGCTTAAATACTGTTTTCAACTGTTTCACTGCATTTACAACCACTCACACCACTTTACAGCTAGATAATAATAATAATAAATAATAATAATAATCTTTATTTGTATTGAGCCTTTCTAAAATCAAGGCACATTACAATAAAATAACATCATATTTAAACATCATAAAAACATTAAAATCAAGAATAAAATACACAGCATCAGTCCATGTCGATACCATCTCCGAATGCCTTTTTCCATAGAAAGGATTTTAATCCTCGTTTAAAACCCCCCAGCATCATGCACTCTCTAATCCAACGGGGTAGAGAATTCCAGAGGGTTGGCGCCACGAACATAAAAGCTAGGGCACCGGAAGATTTTAAAGCTACCCTCGGAATCTCTAGCAACCCCTCGTTGACTGAGCGGAGCAGTCGCTTCAGAAGGTAAGGAACCAGAAGAACTTTCAGGTAGTCAGGGCCCAAACCGTGTAGGGCTTTATATGTCAGTAAACCGACTTTAAAGGTGATCCACCACTGAACCGGCAGCCAGTACAGATCCCACAGCACCGGTGTAATGTGGGAGGAATGAGTAGTCCCCATTAACAGCCAGGCCGCTGAGTTCTGCACTAGCTGCAAGCGGCAGATATCAACCCCAGGAAGCCCAAAGTACAGGGAGTTACAGTAGTCCAAACATGGGGTCAAAAAGGCATGGATCAGCGTGGGCAGGTCACTAGATGGAACAAGGTGCTTGATCCTAGCAATGTTCCTCAGATGGTAAAAGGATACCTTAACAACCACTGACACCTGCGCACAATGTCAGCCATTCATCAAGGATCACCCCTAGGTCACGCACCCATTCGGAGATAGGGAGCTCAACATCCCACAAGAATAAACCTGAGGGATAGTTTGCTCCCCAACCCTGAATCCGGCGGCCGGGATCCACAACCATCATCTCTGTCTTCCCAGAATTCAACTTCAACCAGCTGGACCTCATCCAACCCTGGATCTCGCTGAGACAGTTGTTAAACACTGAGAGTGCTCTATTCTGGTCAGGTGCAAAAGACAGATAGAGCTGGGTATCATCGGCATAGCAATGAAACTCCAGCCCATATCATCTTACAATGTCTCCGAGGAGAAGCATGTACACTGCAAACAACATGGGGGACAGCACAGTGCCCTGAGGCACCCCACAGGAGAGAGAGGTAGGATCGGAGGAAAATACCCCCGATATCACCCTCTGAGTTCTACCTGTGAGGAAGGAGGTAAACCATCTGTGAACCAAACCCGACAGCCCACAGATGCATCTCAGGCACTCAAGCAACACCCCATGGTCTACGGTGTCAAATGCTGCTGACAAATCCAATAGGACCAAAATGGACCATTTCTTCTGGTCTCTTGCCATCAGGAGATCATTGAGCACCCGAACCAACGCAGTCTCGGTGCTATGCCTCTTTTGAAAACCTGATTGAAGAGGGTCATAGATATTATGGACGGACATATGGTTGTCTAGCTGGGCAGCCACCACTTTCTCAATTACCTTCCCCACAAAGGGGAGGTTCGAGATAGGTCTGTAGTTGGCTAGGGAGTCTGGGTCCAGAGAAGCCTTCTTCAACACTGGTGTCACCACCGCTTCCTTCAGGGAGCAGGGATATTCACCAGAGTCTAAGGAGCACCAGACTATCCTAGCTAGAACCGGGATGATAACCTCCCACAGCCCATAATCAGTGCGTGGGGCCCAGATCTAAGCTTCAGCATGTGGTGTGCATACCCTGGACAATCCTCATAACATCTTGATTTCCAGCCTTTCAAAGGAACTCCCAGTAAAACAGAGGCTTGTAACGCAGACTGGTCACACATAACTCCCATAGAGAGTGCATGGGTCTCAGCTCTGATGTCAACCACACCTTATCTGCAAAAAACCAAAGCAAGCTTCTCATACTGCATTTGCGAAAAGGCTCGACGAACCTGTAGACAGGCTGGGTTGCACAGCCTATCTACGGTTCGAAAGAGCTGGGCTGGTCGGTTCTGTGCAGCAGCAATTTCTCCAGACAGGAATATTGCCTTCTTATGAGTAATTGCTGACTGATAGAGTTGATACTGCTCTAGGAGTCTAAGATGGTTGGCATCTAAGCCGGATTTCCACCAGCACCTCTCCAACCTGCATCCTAATCGCCGCATCTCCCTCAGGTCCCATCAAACCATGGGGACCGAGGGCGAAGGGAGAGAGGATGCACATGGGTGGGAGCAATAGAATCCAGTGCAGTGGTAATTGGCCTTATTATAGGTCAGAATCAAAACTTCAGGATTGGAGCTCATCCCAGGAAATTCTGATAGATCCAGTACCGCAGTTAGGCCATCGGGAGTCACATCCCGTAAAGGGCAGTACTTGACTATCTCCATAGGGGTTGGCCTACGCAGAGGGGTGCAGAAATTGAATCTCACAGTGTGATGGTCAGACCATCTGACAGGTTCCATCCCCACATCGGAGGCCTCCATCCCCAGGAAGAAGACCAGGTCAAGGGAATGGCCGTGTTTATGAGTGGCAGAGGTAACCACCTGTGAGAGGCCCAATGAACACATCAATTGGAGGAAGTGCTGTCCAAATTGCAAGAGTTCATCATCGATCCAGGCATTAAAGTCACCCAGCACCATCAACCTGGGACACTCAAATACCAGGTTGATGACGAAGTCCGCCACTTCCTTAAGGAATAGCTTCTTGTCACCGGGTGGATGATAGATGAGCGCCATCCTATAGCTCCCACCTACCACTATGACACATTCAAATGAGCTGGTCTCCTCAACTGGGACACTAGTGAGATCCAACTTGGTCTAAAACAGACCGCAACCCCTCCACCCCTGCAATCCAATCTCAGGCTGTGTATCACCGAATACCCAGCTAGAAATGTTGCCTCAAATATGAGGCCAGCATTGCCATCTAGCCAGGTTTCGGTGATGCAAGTCAGGTCCGCTGTACCCACCAAATCTGCTACAATGGCAGTCTTGTTCACAATGGACCTGGCATTGCATAACACCACCCAGGTTGGATAGAACTCCTGGGATGCCCCAACCACCTGCCCACCATTTACAGAGATGGTGCCCTTGGGTATGGAGACCAAACAGGAAGGCCCACATTCAGCACTCCATTTCGCCCCAGGGCATCTTCTAGACTTAACCACTCAGATGCGAGCGCCCCCCTCATCCATCCTCCGCTGTTCATATCCCCCGCCCCACCACAACCACCTACAAGCAATTCCTAAGGCCCTACAGTGTTGGTAAACAGAGAAAAGCAATGGTAGTGAAAGAAAGGGCGAGGTACTGAAGAGCGGAGGATGAATAGCGACGGGATAGCAATATATATTACGATCCACTGACATGGAACCAATGACACTAATTTCTAATCTCCCTGTAGTAAAAATAAATTCAAAACACAAACCTAAAGAATAAATTAAAATAACTCAGAAAAAAAAATGAAGCATATGTCAAATACTGATACCCTATAGGGCTGCCCAAGTGACATATGGTGTATGGAGATGCACAGATAAGTTAGTCATATTTTTGAGAGTCTAATTCACAGCTACAATTGTAAGGGAAGTATCATCACAAAAACATAGATGCATTATGGCCCATCCAGTCTGCACCAAAAAACTCCCAAGTATTGGGAACTGTCCCTAGTAAACATTCCTCTCTCCCCTGCTGCCCATATAATATATTTAAACATGCTATTCAGTAGTTTATTTTCTCTCTGTTTTAAGTGATCAGAACATCTGGACACCAGCTTCACCCTTAGCAGGACTAACCTGGCAATAAGGAGATGAAGAATGAAATGTTGATTTCACAATGGGATGTTCAAACAAAAAAAAAAGAGAAGAAGGTGAAAGTATGGATGAGTATGTGTACATAAACACACTTTGATTTGTGCGCATATGTAGATACATAGGGGAAATGATGGAAATGGGAGGAGAGAAAACAATGAAACATAAATATATGAAACAGGAAATGGGGGATGGAAAAGAAAAGAATGGAAGGGAAGGGAAGGAAAAAGGGAAAGGGATTCCATATATTTCTTTCATTCATGTTTCCTCTCTTTCCCCTTTGCTTCTGAACTTCACATTATATGCATATGCATGTCACATCCAGGTGTATGTATGTACATATGCCCATATATATTTTCATCTTCATCTCTCTTTTGTGAATATCATATGATGAAAGTAACATTTTATTCTTCATTGCCTTATTTACAGGTCGGTCCTTCTAAGAGTGAAGCTGTCACTGGATATTCTGACTGCTGATCAAAACAGGAAGACAATGAACTACTGAACAGTGTCTTTAGATATATTATATATGCAATAGCTGTTTTGACTACACACATTCGTGTGTTCATTCTGCGATCCATCTGTTTTTAATAGTTCAAAAGTTTAACATTATGCATGGAGTCTTTTGAATGTAATTGTTATTGTTTTAATATAGTTTAATAACTTTTGAATATATTCCACTTAGTGCTTGTTACTTTAGCTTTGTATTTGCCCATTCCTCTGCTGCTTTATTATGCATGAGACTGTATCCAAGTATTGCCTTTTAATTTCTTTAAAGGATGGTTAGTTCATGTAACCTAGACCATTGATAAAGTGTGAGTGTAAGTATGAAATATTGGAATTTGCTGTGCTCTTTGGGGATATCACTGCTCAACTTTTATTTGACACTGTGTTGTTGCTAATAAAATGTTTAACTATCCATCCTAGTGTCCTGTCAATCTTTACATTTTTAGGGGTAGATTGTGTGAGGTGTTTCTCCTTTGCTGGGTTGTTTGCACTTTTACACCAGCACTTCAGTCCCAGGGCAACCTTCTCCTTTTTGCACATCATGGGCCCAATATTCAAAAATTTTCCCAGGGGCAAAACTTTGCACTGTCCGGTGGGCAAAATTAGCCCAAATGCAACTGCACGTAATATTCAAAGGAATAGCCATGGGGCAGACACTGCTGAATATAGCGGGCAAATGAAGGTGGGCAATCATGGCTGTGAGTGTAGGGAAAAGACATCCCAACAAAAAAGACAGCTATGAATATAGCAGCTGGCAGTGCAAACAACAACCCAGTGCACACAGAGATGGAGTCAAGCACAGGTAAATCAGGTGGCCAGTATGGGCACCAGCAAAGAAGTGGTGCAGAAATAATGCAAACAACAGTGAAGGCAAAATACTGCATAGCTGTGATAAGGCTCAGACACGTTTGCCCTGGGTAAATATGTTTGCACGGGGCAATTGTTTGCCATATTCAAAATGTATATGCAAATGAACCTACTTAGGCATTCTGAGGGCAAACAGCTACATTAGCATGTTATTATGGCCTGATTTGCATGCATTTCCATGTGTAGATTGCCTGGGCTAGTTTGGGGTGAACACAGCACCACCCGTGTGTCAGACCGGAACTACAAGTCGGTAGCAGCAGGTTGGGTTTGTACAAAGCAACACAAACTATTGTACCCTGAGGGACAAGCCCCACATGCACAGGTGGTTGTGCTGCATGCCATAGACATATTGATGTTCCTGCTACAGTGTGTATCATATGCTACAGCACCATGGGTAGCTGATATTGTGAGGGACACAGCAATGCATACTGTGTGTCAGGTAACATTGAATGCTACTATCCAGGCATAGACAGGCTCAGCTAGCAGGTGTGTACTAACAATGGACAACATTATCATACTGTCCTGTGACCCACATACACTGTGCCAATGGCATGGGATTCTCACAGTAACACACACATGGCCAGTCATGTGTGACTGAGTGCATGTACAGGTATGCAGTAAGTGTCTGAGGAGGAGGCTAGACACATACCCAGCCCCAATGATGTCAGGGGCATTCCTGTCACTGGAACATGTGCACTCTGTGGATAACCCCAGCAGTGTGGCACCACCTACCATGTAGTACATTCCAGGGACCTGTACACCCTCCCCTCACCACTAGAGGTGGGCAAAGTGTCCAAAATTCACTCCATGAAGCAATTCACAGAGTAATGCAGAATCCGCAAAGTAATCTGCAATGCGAAGCGGAGTACTTCACGTCATAATGAGGAACATGAAGTCCATTAATAACAATGACTTTGCATTACTCAGCCTTCCCCCAACCACTTCTGTACCAATTTTAATGCAAAGCACATAGAAATTAATGTATTTCATATCACTTCGCCTTGTTATTGAACTCCAAGGTGAATTTTGTGATGATTCATGGGATTGCAGGTCACATGGGCTCTAGACTGTCCTGCACAGCCTCAGTTCTGCATAGAGTGTGTGTGTGTGCGTGTGTGTGTGTGTAGTGGTAGCTGGAGACAGTTTGTTCTCAGAGCTCTGTGATTCAGACCCTCTAAAAGCTGTTAAAAAATCCTTTCTGAGCCATTTTATTTGCTCTAAATTTAGTACATCGATTGTAGGAAACCCTCCTGTGCTCATATCATTGAGTGTTTATTGTTTGTGTGTGGATTTTGAATATTAATTTAGAACATTCAGTCTGTGTACTGACAGTCACTTAAAGTGTGCTTTGGGGGAAGGGGTGTATCTGTGGTGGAGGTAGATTAACCAGGAGAAAATTGCAGTCTTTCTGTTTTGGTTATGTTTTTCTTTTATAACTGTGTTAATGTACACACAGTAATATTTTCAGTAATTCTTGACATTTTTTTTGTAGATTGTTGTGGTGCAGCAGTGCATAATTTCAGTTTGTTTAAAATATTTTGTTATATTACTGAAGTTTTCAATTTGCTATGCATTACTTGTAGTGTGTTTGTGTGCAACGTGCGCCAACAAATCAGACATATTTTATTGTGCCACAGAGGAATTGCAGCAGTGTGAACCTGATTTGCACCGCACCTGTGTGATTTTGTACTGCTTTGTGGTATCTTGGTTTTGGACTGTTACTGCAGTTCACTGCACCTCCCAACCTGCAAAAGGTATTCTTTTCCAGACTGGATTGTGATTTGTGAGCACTGGTTAAGGTGTTGTGAATTTGTGTCTGTATCTCTTCTTGATTGTGCAGTGTAATCTTAATCTGTCTGTGCTTTTGCATCTATTTAATGCCCAATCTCCATCTGCAAGCCACAGTTGTTTTTTTTGGCTTCACATCCAGACTGAAAGTTCAGAAATCTAAATTTGTTTAGAATTTTCTTGGTGATCCCCCAAAATGCCTGCAAAGAGACATGCAAGCAAAGTTGTTTCTGGCCATGGCACTGCTGCCAGTGGCAATATTGTCCATGGGCGTGGTAGTCAGCAGAAGTGCATAGCTGATGGCAGTAAAGGGATTTCTTCATCAATGTTTTTTGTAGCACAATCTGTAGCTTCACTCATAGCTGGAGGAGATGATGTTGTCCCAGCTGGTGGTGTTAGTGCAGTTTCTGCTGGCTTGAGTATTGCTGCCTCAATTTCCACTTCTAACCAGTTAACAGTTTCAAAAAATATAGTTGAGTCTAAATTTGGGACTGACAGTGCAGATGATGTCATACTCCCCATTAACATCCCCATGGTAGTTGAATATGATTCTGATCCTGGAGACGATAACTCACAATGTCACATTTCTTCCAGCATTGTTGAGGTCATGCCTTTGCCATCCAATGATTCAAAGTATGGCGCAAAAATATCAGGTGATGATGATGATGATGATGCTGTGGTTGGAACATGTTCTCCACATCATAGAATCCAAGCTGAAAATGTGGATGCAGATGATGTTGATAAATATGATGATGATGTCAGTGACCCCTGTTGGGAACCAGAGAAAAAGAAAGTCAAGGTGGCTGTGTCTGGGTCTGTTGGAGTTAAATCCCTCCCTCCTCAAAAAAGTTATGATTTAGTGGTTCCTGTTGATGATAATGATGATGACCCAGTAATAATCATAGGTAGTTGTGGTGGTCAGTTGGAGTACAAGTGTGTCCAGCCTGAAAAATCATGTTGCACATCCCCCATTTCAGGGATAAAAATACTGGAGTCCAATAAGCAGCATCAGGGACATGTTAAAAGTAGGGGATCACAATCCCTTGTTTGGGATTCTTTTGTCCAAGATGCAAATAATGAGTCAGTTGCAATCTGCCAGCTTTGCCGTGCATGTGTGAGTTGAGGTAAAAAGGAGAGTCATCTGGGCATGGGGGGCTAGCTTACACATCTTAACAACAGGCACATGGCATTGTGGACCCAGCCCCAGATGGCAGCTAATGCCATAGTGGGGCATTCACCCTCGTCATCAACCTTACTGAGCATGTTATCTCCTTCCATGCATGTAAGACCAAGCAGGAATGTTTGTAATAGTGATGAAATAACACCAGAAGATTACTACAGGCATAATGAAGGGGGAGGATTATGATTTAGAAATCTTGTCACGTGGTGGTCAGAGTAGCAGTGGTGTTGGTGGTGGTGGTCAATGCAGTATGCCTAGTGCAAGTGGTACATCAACCCCTATATGTAAAATGGAGAAAATAACATCATTTGTGGACTTGTCACCTGTGCACCCCTCTTCATCACACGTCCACACCACACCCCCGGCCATTCGCAGAGCAGAGCCATTTGTCACACCCCATGCAAAATGTGTAAGTCAGCCCACTTTGGAGAGTGTTTTGTCCTGTAACCTCTTGCCTGCCTGAAGCATGTGACCTACACTGTGTACGCTATGTGATGTGTGTGGACTGCCTGTGAATTCTCACTTCACCTTAAAGTGGAATAAGGTGGAGTGCACAATGCAAAGTCATAATTACAATGCAAAGTGGTGAAATGAGGGTTTAAAATGGGCACTTCACATAGTGGAACACTAACGCGCGAAGTGACCACTTCGCGTCCACTTCATGGGTGAAATTTTACTTCGCTGCATCTCTACTCACCACCCTCCCTCCTTTCAGTGCAGCATGTGTGTGCTGTATTACATTGGTGTATCCTCTATGGAGGGATTGGGGTGTGTGCTGCATGTACTCACAAAAAGAGTGTCCCCTGGGTACTAGGCCACCTTCATCTTCATGGCAGAGTTGGGACTGGTGCTAGATGAAGGTGCCATGGGCACTGCCAGGGTACCATGCAAGGACTCATAGCTGCTACCACCAGTTTGCAGCATAATTCTTCCTTGGAATATGGAGTGGCCCAGGGGTGGCCTTCTGCCATCTGTTCCTGCCCAATGACTGCAGTCATCAGGTGCACCATGATGCTGTTGTTGCATATAGCCCTGTTGCCTGTTACTTCTGTGCCCACGTCCCCATCCTTGTTTTGCCCAGAGTTAAGACTACCTTTTTCTGGGTGGTAACTTGCTCCACTCTATGTGTAAAGCAAAACTGTGCAAACACACTTTGCGTGGCGCTAATGCACTGAATATAGCATAGCGCCTGTATTCATGCACATGCTCCTCACTTTGCCCAGTGCATACATTATTATTTTGTGCAACGCTATTCCAGTTTGCCCACGCTAATCTGGCCTTTGAATATAGCACAAGGGCGCAAATG
This sequence comes from Neoceratodus forsteri, assembly GCA_016271365.2. Taxonomy (NCBI): domain Eukaryota; kingdom Metazoa; phylum Chordata; order Ceratodontiformes; family Ceratodontidae; genus Neoceratodus; species Neoceratodus forsteri. The sequence continues at coordinate 566,993,535 of CM057458.1, forward strand.
GCATGCAAAGCACACACAATGTGTTTGCCCACCAGGCAAAGTTTTGAATATTAGACCCCATCTGTTTTAAGTTGCCTGCTGTATGACCTACAAACAAAACTAAGCTTGTATTCAACAGTAGTTTAGTGAGTAAGTGGCCTCCATTTCCATGCTGCAACAGAAGAGTCAAAGGAGATTAAAGCTGAGTATTATCAGCACAGAGAGTATACCTGAGATTAAATCTAGAGACAAGATGACCAAAACAGGTAAATAAATAGAGAAAGGAAGTCGGCCAAGTACAGAGCCACGATGAACACCACAAAAAAGGGGATGAAAAGAAAGAAGAAGTTGTGACCAATAACCAGAAAGTAATGATTTGAGAGAGAAAACCTGCATCAAGAGATTAATGTACCGGAGATGACAGCATAGTTTTCAAGTTGCTTAAGGAAAATAGAATGATCAACTGTATCATATATTCTACTAAAGCCAAGGAGCACTAAGATGGAGAGAACGAGCCCAGGTCCTGGGAAATAAACAGGTCATTAAGTACTCTAAGAAAGGCTATGAGTGCTCTGATAAGATTGCAGATCTGACTAATTGGGTTCAAGGGTGTTGTTTATAGCTTGGTGCTCAGAGATGATGATGATAAAATGCTTTTTCAGATAACTTACTCGGAACAATAAGGTTAGACATTGACAATACTTATTGAGCTAGAGGTAAGAGATGGTTTCATTTAAGAAAGGGAATTATAGCAGTAGCATTAAGAGTGCCAAATACAGTACCAGTGGAGAATGATGGATTAACGACAGAAAGATGAGCAGACACAAAGTGAAATGAAAGAGGAATAAAAAAATAGAAACATATATATTAGCAGCACATATGATAGTATAGACAGCTTTAGTGGAAAGAAAATAAACAGCTAAGAGAGGAGGGGCACCATAACTGTAACCTTTTGCACAAATTGTTATGTCCTGCAGGTTTTTCAGGTGCCCTGATCAGTCCACTGATCAGCTATCCATAGTTCTCTTCCATGGTGTGAGGACTCGTTCAGATTCAGTTTTTTTTTTATTTATCCAGGTAGAAAACAGATTCAGAGAGGACTAATTTGCACTAGGACCTGACCAAAGTAGATGGTGCACATTAAAATACATACATTTATTGCAGACTTGATGCACTACTATGCTGTTGACCTAGTTTGGGGAGTGAACTCAGGCAATGGAGTTGTATGTCTGAAGGTTGGGAAGAGCATTGCATGTGGCTGTACTTCATGGCCCTAGATGGGTTGATTGTGCATTACAGCAATGGTACTACCCTCAGGAAGCTTGCTTCTCCAGCAGAGTCCTGCTTCGTGTGTGTGTGTGTGTGTGTGTGTGTGTGTGTGTGTGTGTGTGTGTGGAATGTATATGCCTACCACCATGGTGGAAGCAGGGTGGTACTGGTGAAGGACTATTGACAAATATAAGTGTAGCGTACCACAGTATGCTATGCAGTTTGTGCTACTTAGGGTACAGGTATTGCTGCAATGTCTAATTTACTAATTAGCTATGGTTGGTGGGCTCTGATCCTCTACACTACCATTTTTCTTTTAATTTAAAACATAGAGTGTGGGGGATGGATCTTCCTAACTCTAACAAAATTAATAAAACAAACATCACAACCCTGCCAGCTAACCGTAAGTAGTACAGATGGCATAGCATACTGCAGTGTTAACCTGGCACTGATCTGTTGCTGGTTCGTAGTTCTTCACTATTGCTGGAACATCAAGGGTCATGGTGAAAAAAATGGAAAAAACACATTGTCATTTTAATATTATCTGATGCCACTGTCAGGTGCTGCACTCCATGGAGCCCTTCTAGAGGGACAACTAAGGTAGTAGCAGGCAGAGATGGGAGGTCACCATGGCCAAATGTACCGAAACTCAAAGACTGTAAGGATGTGCCAAAAAAGTCATGGTGAAAATACATACTGTACATTTAAAAGTCCTAAACAGTGCATAAGGAATGAAAAGCAAAACAATGCACAACTCACGTAAAACATGCACATACTACACCATATGGGAGCTATGGTAGTGTGTAGTTACAGCACAGAGTTGTGGATTTGGAGACTCGATTTTGAATTCCATTCCTACCATTTATTCCCTTTGTGACTCTGAGCATGTCATTTAAACACCATGTGCTTACCTTCTCCCTCTTTTGCTTCTGATCTATGTTTAAATATTCTGAAATTCCCTGTGTGCACAAAAGAGTAACATTGTTTTCTCCATCTCCTGGATTGTAGAGTATCTTGGACCTCCCTTACTGAGTGAAGGTTGGGGAGGTGGGGGGTGGTAGGGATGACAAATGGAGGGGGGTGGGGCAGCTGCAAACTAGGGGTGCTTAGCTGCACACCTGAGCAGACTTAGATAGACTGGGTGGTCTGTTTCTGTTGGCACATTCGTATGTTCGTATGTTCATAAAAAAATTAATGTTTATGACTGATCTTGCATGATGTATAAGAATAACATAAGAAAATGTGCATTCCAATGGGATGCATTCCAGGGAGAAGGGAGTGGTGAGCAGGGTGCCACGGGGTCGGTACTGGGACCCATCTTTTTTAATACCTACATAAGCGATATTGTGGAGGGACTGAAGGGGAAGGTGTGCCTATTTGCAGATGATACAAAGATCTGTAATAGGGTGGATACCGGGGGGTGGAGGCCATGAGAGAGGACCTAAAGATTCTGTAAAGGTGGTCAGAAACTTGGGAGTTGAAATTCAATGCCAAAAAGCATACAGTGATGCACATGGGGCAGAAAAACCCACAAGTCATTTACACATTTCAGGCAGAAGAAATAAAGTCAACTGAGCAGAAGTGGGATCTGGGGATTATAATTTCGAACAACCTTAAGGTGGGTAACCAATGTAGCAAGGTGGTGGTAAGGCAAACAGAATGCTGGTATGCATAGGGAGGGGCATAACAAGCAGGAGGAGGGAGGTGCTGATGCCTCTCTATAAAACCATGGTTAGGCCTCACCTGGCATACAGGGTCCAGTTCTGGAGACCTCAGCTATGCAAGGCCATAAATTGGATTGAAAGAGTTCAGTGAAGGGCAACCAAGATGGTGCACAGTATGAATTGGAGGCCCTATGATGTGAAGTGGACGGAACTGGATCTGTACCCATTGAAGACTAGAAAGGAGAGGGGGGGACATGATAGAAACATTTATATACATGAAGGGGATTAATAAGGTGAAGGAGGGAAACTTATTCACGAGGAAAGAAGGAGCTAAAACTAGAGGTCATAGTCTAAGACTAGAAGGAGGAAGATTTAAGAGCAATGTGAGGGGGTTTTACTTCATGGAGAGGGTGGTGGACCACTGGAACAAACTACCTGAAAAGGTGGTGGGGGCCGTAACTGTAGAAGGATTCAAGAGGGCATGGGACAGACATAAGAGGCTGACCAGTGGGCAGAGTGGGATGGACCTTGATAAAGGTGATGAGTGTGGGGAGGGGTAAGGGGTGGACTCGATAGGCCGGAAAGATCCTTTTCTGCTATCACATTTCTATGATTCTAAATGCACTTTTTTGTTAAAATTACTGTCAGTTAGCCACCCCAGTGGCGCAGAGGGCTGAGGCGCTGGACATCTCACCTTGCGGCACTGAGTCGTCGGATGTCGGCATGGGGGGAGGGTGCAGTTGGATGGAGCTGCCAACAGGGAAGCTGTACAATAAAATACAGTATAAACAAGAATAATAATACTAAACATTTAGAAACATACAGAGAAAGCTTGATAAAACAAATATGTTTTAAGTTCAGATTTAAAACTCGTGTAGGTCGGGCATTCTCTTAACCGATGAGGTAGAGAATTCCACAGGGTGGGTGCAGCATAAGAGAAGGCACGTGCCCCAGATGCTTTAAAATGAACCCTGGGAATCTGTAGCAATCCCTCATTGGCAGATTGGAGTGAGAGGCGGGGGCAGTAGGGAATAAGGAGCTCTTGCAGATATCGGGGTCCCTGCTCATGTAGGGCTTTATAGGTCAGCAAACTGACCTTAAAGGTGATCCGCCACTATACCGGCAGCCAGTGCAGTTTGTGCAGCACAGGCGTAATTTGACTAGTCCTAGATGTGCCAGTCAAAAGCCTGGCTGCCGCGTTCTGCACCAGCTGCAAGTGGTGGATATCAACCCCTGGAAGCCCTAAGTAGAGGGCATTGCAGTAATCAAGATGGGTTGTTACGAAGACGTGGACCAGTGTAGGAAGGTCAGCCGGGGAAACCAGGTGTTTCACCCGGGTGATATTCCTTAAATGGTAAAAGGAAAATTTATCGACAGCGGACACCTGAGATTTTAGGGTCAAACCGCTGTCGAAAATAACACCCAGGTTACGCACCCGGTCTGAGGTCATAAGCTGGACACCATCAAGCCATAAACCCAAAGGATGCCCAGCCCCAAGACCTGCCTCCAGATGACCTGGGTCCACAACCAGCACCTCATTCTTGTCTGTATTTAACCTCAGCCAGTTAGTGCTCATCCAATTCTTGATCTTGGTTAGACAGTTGTTAAACACAGAGACCGCATCATCCCATCCGGGCATAAAGGACGTATACAGTTGGGTATGATCTGCATAACAGTGAAAACCCAAACTATATTGCCTAATGATATCTCCCAAAACAACATTGGTGCCAATATGGAGCCCTGCAGCACCCCACAGGGCAGTGGGAGGGCATCAGAGGAATAAATTCCAATGACAACCCTCTGTGACCCACCCGTGAGGAAGGATCAAAACCAATAAGGCCAAATAAGGCCAAGTTTCAATGAAATACAAAATTACCCCTAAATCCAGAGTATCATGGGCAGTGCTGTATGTGCAAACCACCATCAAGGAATTCAGACTGCCTTGGCTTAAGGCAGGTTATATGGTGCCAAGCTGACTTACAGGTGGCAATCTGCAATTGTTGAAAACAGTAAACCACAAATATAAGCTTTATCCTTGTTAGGACTTATTAGTGTGCCATAGTTGCTTTTTGTATTTCTTTGAAACATAGTTTTGTAGGCCATGCTCTTTCAGGGTAACCCTTACTTCTATGCCTTTGCACTAAGGCTCTTACTTTTATATTATTTTTCTATTCCAGGCACAGTATGAGTCAACCCATTTTCTTCATGAGGGTGTTTCCCCTCATACAGGTCTATAGCTGCCCAACAAAGAAATGGGTACAATTGGTCTGCTCTCTTATAAATAGTCTACCATCAAAAAGAGAACTGATATTGCTAGAAGACTTTAATATGAATTGGGTAATGAACAGGCAAGTGGGGCTAGGAAAATTTACCAGGAACTTGGAGTTCAGCAATTGATTGCCAAAACAACTATACATAATTATAAATTTGGAACAAGGCACAATGATTGATTGGATAGGGGCTGGCAGTATTTCCTAGAGGTTAGATTAATGAGCTGCAAAAGAGCTTGGTATGTCCAGCAAACCTGTGTTTGAGTTCCACAACCTGCACTTGCATACTGAATGACTCTGAGGAAGTCACTTAACCTCCCCAGTGCTCTCATGTCGGCCATGAAAACAGACACTTGTGCATAGTGGGCCTTACCTGGTTATCAAAGGATTAAAAAAAAAAAAGTGGTCACTGACCCTGAAAAGGTTGTTACCTCTGGAGTTCAACCATATACGGTGACTGATCTTTTGTGAATGATCTGCAGAGGGGACCAAGAAGCCCATCAGTATACATGTGCCCAACAAAATGGAAAGGGCCTCAATGCTGAGGCTGTAGGATCTGCCTTGAGCCTAGTGAGCTGGCCATTTTTAAATAACATAACCAACAGTGATTTGGCATAATAGAAATTTAGTCAGATGTTTGCCAAAATGTGTGATATAGTTGCCCCTAAACATAGGATGAGAATCAAGGTTCAAAAAAAAGATTGGATTACTCAAGAGCTCCTGCTCCTCATGAAGAATAGATATAAGGTTTGGGGAAAATGTAAGAGTCTAAAAGACAAAAAACATTACAGGAGTATAAAAGTCCCTTTAATAAATATAAACAACAGTTAGATGGGCTAAATTAGATTTTTCTAGATGAAAACAATGCAATGATTTCAGAAATGAACAAGAAAACAACAAAAAAAAAAACCTTGACAGGCACTCAGTTATCCACTGGGCAGGAGCAGGGAAAGGGGGTGGTTTTGTTACTCTTTCACACAGTAACTGATACTGTAATGTTTGCTAAACCTTTCAATAACTATTTTGGGGACCTAGCCAGATTTTGGCTGGACAAAGCTTCCTCTTGGGACTGCAAAAACAAGATGTTCCAGATGATAATTTATATCCAAAATGTTACTTTTTCTTATGTGACTCCTCAACAAGTTAAGGATGATATGACAAGGTGTAATCCAAATGCCAAAATTGGACCAGATAATATTGATTGTGGAATTCTAAAAATTGTCTTTTATGTTCTTGCACAACCTTTTGCTATTATTTTAATTTTCTCTTTGCCATGGGATACTTCCCCAGTCCTGGAAGTTACCTGTGGTTAGACCACTCCAGAAAGCTGGCTATAAAGATATTTAAAACTATTGACTAGTTTCTCATCTCACACCCCTATCTAAAATTCTGAAGATGATAGTCGTTGATCAGGTTACATTGTTTCTGACATAATATAACGTAATACAGGAACTACTGACCAATATAGTTTTCGGGATACTCACAGTCCTGAGACAGCCTTGGTAAGGTTCAGCAGCTGTGTACTAGGGCTGTGTAAGGATTGAATATTATTTCCCAAATTCCATGAATAGTAGGCTTCCCAAATATTCAGAAGGATGTCCCAAGTAGCCCACTGTTCTGCCGATATTCAGAAAGCAATAGTAGGTAGATGAGATTTCAAAGTCTCACAGAACTTCATTGGTTAACAGAAGGCTGTTTCTGGAACTCTCAGTGATGCACATCATGTGATCTCCACACTGTGAGTTAGTAGAGGACAGGAGACAGTTGTCCAAGAGATAGCTGTTGTCTGCAGTGGATTGTCATTCTGAGACCTTTATCTTGCCCCCCAAAACATTTTTCTGTTAGCAAACTTTTCTTTTGGGGGGGGGCAGTATTTCAAATATGATCACCAGAAAAGTTCTGACTGCATTTTATTGTGTTTTTGTTTCCATAGCTGGGCTCAGTTGTGGGACTAGCAGGACAGGGGGGAGAGAGAGAGAGAGTGCTGACACCCCTCCCCAGCTGCATTTTCAGTCACACAGCTCTAGGGTAATTTACTTTTTGCCGAAGTACATTTATTTTTGTAGAGACCAGTTTCTTTCTGTTCTGGAAAGTCAGGCTTGAGTTTTTTGTCTAGTGTGACAGTGTCTAGTTTACATGTAGTAATTTATTATTTATATTAATTAGTGCAGGAGGCAGTATTGCACTGTGTTTTAGGGCACTGAGCTGCAAACCTGGAGACCTAGGTTTGAATCCCACAGTCCCCACTTGCATACTGTGAGATCCTCAGCAAGTCACTTAACTTCCTTGTGCTCCCAGGTCACACCTGGAAACAAGCTTTGGCTTAGTTTGCCTTTCCTGGTTAAACAATTTTCCCCTTTCCTTTCCCTTATTATTTGGGGAACTGTTTCTGGGCTCAGTAACAGAGAGGATTGTTTGCTGACTTCCCCCATCCCCACTGCTTTCACTTCCACACAAATCCAGTGTCAGCTGATTTTCTTGTGAAGCAAAAGCAAGGTTTTGATATTTTGTGTTTTTTTTTTCCATTTTCTGCTTCTGCGGTTGGTTCCTTGCATTACTGAAAAGGGTGTCGACTGCCCCCCTGCATCTCACCACACATGCATACTTACACTATACATGCACATAGTATTGTTGTGAGGTTGTGTTGCGCTCTGCATGAGCACAGCTGTACGAACACATTGGTTTGTGTTTTAAAAGTGCAGCATTCTTTCAGTGGGTCAGGCTTGACTCATTGAATTTTCCCTGTTCATCAGTTTGTTCTGGACTCAGTTCCCTATCTGAGAAGGGTGTCAGCTGACTCCCACCTCCTGCAGCTCATTGGCACATTGTGTGGCCTGTGTGTGTGCAATATTTGCTTTGGTGTGAGACTGCATTCTATGTGTGTATGGCTGTCTACAAGTAGTTTTTCTTTTAAGCTGCTAAAGTTTTTCAGTGTGTCAGACATGAAACTTTGAATTGTTACATGTCTTGTGTCTATTGTATGATTCTGGTTCTGGGCTCAGTTCCATATTCTAGAACTGGAGGATTCGTCAGTGACTGCCCCCAATAGTACTAAAGCAGTGCTTTTTTTATTTAACTCTTTTTGTGGTATGGTGCATTGAATTGTGTTTAATTTTTGTCTGGGGTGGTATCATTCTTTCACAGTTCTACAAGAAGCATATTTACATAGTTACACACACACAGGCACTGCAGTAATAGGGTTCCACCAAGTTGCAGTAAAGGAAAACACATCTACATCCCTTACAGCAATGCAATCATGCCGAATCCTCGACACCCACATGTCCCAACAACAACCCACAACATGCTGACACTGATCACCACACTTGAGCTTCCCCCTTGCACCTCCTACTTTAAATATCTAACTCCACATTGCACAGACAGTGGTGTTAGGTACCTACCCCCCCAGTCAATGCAAAATCTGTAGATGAGAAATCCCCATTGGCACAAAGTCCAATAATGTGGGGATTTCTTGTAGGGGTTTCGCTGTTGGAGCATCAATGTTCTGACAATATACACACTAACAGCAGTATATATTTTGCTGTGTTAGTTAACATAAGTCAGTTCTCATTCTCATAGTAAACAGCAGTGTCATTTATTATGTCTTATAACAAGCAACCCAATAAAAAAGTGGTCCAGCCCAAGCAAGTCCTCTGCATCGCCTGTACCAAGCAGTGTTGGATATGGTGGAGTTGTTCATCTGGAAGTATCTGATGGTCCAAAACATTTTTTTCACCTAGCAAGCTTTTAGGCTCAAATAGCAGGAGGAGTCTGGAAAGTAGCTCTAGTTGCAACACTGCTAGCACTATCACCACCAGTACCAGCCCCCCATTTGCTGCACAGTTCTTCTATGGGAGTATTAGGGTGACATTACAACTCAGCAGAGCACCAATTGAGGAAGCAGCAACCACTACCAGGAGTCTTCCTGCAGCTTCTTTCACCATAAATATTACACCCCTATCCAGTGCACTCTACCACCACATGTACCACAATTGCAGTAGCCAGTGCCACCAGTGCCACTTTTACTGGCCCCGTCACTGCGACCACCACCACCACAGCCACCAACAAAACTACTGTGACAAGTGCCTCCACTGACACTATAGTTCCCACTGATAATGTAACCACTGCAGTCACTGTCACTGTGTCGATTACTCTGCCCTTGGATAAAGCACCACTACCACCTAGTTCTCTAGTGTCTATGGCCATGACTATTATCCCCTATCATGCCACCCAAACACAGAATTCATGCTGCTTGTGTGCTAGATGTCTTAGATGAAGAAGATGCAGATCACTCATCTGGCTCTGAATATATTGTGGACCCTCAAGAACTGCTATCATCATCATCATCACTGAGTCATACTGACACCCACCTCACTGATTTTGGGGACAAGTCAGAATATGCATCTCATTTGTGCAATAAAAAAAAGCTGCAAAGAAAATGAGAAAAGGTTCTGACAGTGGCCAGTGGGGCAAGCAAGTAGGTAACACTCCTCCTGTAAAAAAATAAAGCAGCCCACACTGAGCTTTCTAAGGGTTGTGTCAGCTCCAGACACACAAAGGTCTGGTAATTGTAATCATTCTAGTCAGACAGCTGTTGGGGAGAAAGAACAGTGTGCAGCACCCAGTTCTGTTAGCGGGAAAGGTGGGAAAAAGTGCAGGCTGTGGTCACCCTATTAGGGCAAAAGTTGCTTGTGTAAGTGTGGTGGGGGGAGTGCAGTGTGGTTGTATTTTAGTATAGCAAAAAAATGATGCAGCTAAGGCAGTGTGTATCTGGGTAAGGTCATCATTAGCAGGAGAAAATATCTATCGCAACCCACAACTACAGCAATAATAAATAATCTGCTGATGAAACATCAGTATGCACTACAGAGATCAACTCTATTCCCCCAGGATATACCAAGCCCCTCCTCTGGTACTGGTGGTTAAGATGTTGCAGATTCACAATCGCAAAGCCGTGGTGATGGTGAACATGACAATGAGTCTGACACAGTCTCCTCCTCTCTCCACACCACTGACAGTTTGTCACAAAACAGGCTCATCGTGAAATTTTACTTTCTGGTGATTCACCTGTTGCCCAGTCCACACTCTCCTTGTGAAATGTGCCCAAGAAATCAGCCAGCATTACAGTCCTGCACATCTTTGGACCCCATTATGCAGGCCATTCATACAAGGACAAAATATCATCGCCACATCCATCTACTCAACAGATAACATAGTTAATCGAAGACATGATAACACTGCATCTGCAGCCATTTTCAATAACTGAAAATATTAGTTTCCAGAGGCTGATGCAACATTTGCAGCCCCAGTCTCAGATACCATCCTGTACAACATATTTCCTATACTGTTGTGCCCAATATATATGAGGATGTGCACAAGGTAATGTTTCTGTAACTGTCACAGGCAGTCGGTGGTATGTTTCATTGTACCACAGACATATGGAGCAGCAGCAACTCCAACCATGCATATACTGGTATGCTGCTCACAGTACACTGGTATGCAGCAAACCCAGTAACTAATGCTGGCACTGAAGGTGCAGGTGTGCCTGGTCCAGATCATTCCCTTGATGGAGCCAGCACACCCTCTCATAGTAGATAGGTCTGCACTAGTGAGTTCAGCTATTGTGCAACAGGAGCACTGGTCCATGAACATTCTGACATTCTTAAAAGATATGCTGAGTGTGTGGACTGAAGACAGTTGGCTATATGTTGGTTTCATTGTCACTGACAATGTTCAAATGTGATTAAGGCCTTGCATGATGCATACTTTGAAGGGATCCATTGTTTTGCCCAAAGTTTGAATCTGGTGGTGACAAAGTCCATTTCTAAGACAACATAGGCGGACCAAATGGTGAAAACAGCAAGCAGCATTTGTGATCATTTCCACCACTCTGTTAGGGGAATAAACCAACTGCACTAGCTGCAAGAGCGCATCCAGATTCTACAACACAGGCTTATACGGGATGTATCAACCTGGTGGAATTCCACCTACTATGTGTTACAAAGGCTACTGGAGCAGAAGCAGGCACTACATAGAAACATAGAATTTGATGGCAGATAAGGACTGCTTGGCCCACCTAGTCTGCACATTTCCCTACTTACTGCTTACACTCCACATCCTAATTAATCTGAAGCTTACCCCCTGTTTCCTAACACTAGGGTTGCCTTCTGTCTATCCCATGAAGTTTTGAATTCCCTTACCATTTTTGCTCCCACAACCTCCTCAGGGAGGATGTTCCAAGCATCTATCACCCTTTCCATGAAAAACTACTTACTCATGTTGCCCCTAAGTCTCCCCCAGACTCATATTGTGACCCCTTGTTCTTGCACATCTTTTTTTTCTGAAAGATGAGGCCCTCTTGCACTTTGTTTATCCCCTTATCCTCCTTTCCTTTAACATTGATTCCATTATTTTCCCCACCACTGAGGTCAAACTAACCGGCCTATAATTTCCAGCCTCCTCGTTGCTCGCGCTTTTGAGGAGCAGTATCACATTCGCTCTCCTCCAGTCCTCCAGAACCAGTCCCTGCTCCAGTAATTTTTTGAATACAGCTGTCAGCAGTGCAACCAGCACCACTATAAGTTCTTTTAATATTCTGGGATGTATCCCATCTGGCCCCATTCCTTGTCCACTTTCAGTTTTACAAGTTCCTTTAAGGTTCCCTCCTCTGTAAATGGACTAATTTCCACCTCTCTTTCATGTGTGTTTCTAGCACCTAATTGTGATCTCTGCCCTTCCCCTTCTTTTGTGAATACTGATGAAACCCCCTGTTACCCGGGGTTACTAGAATCCCAGTAAGACGTAGTGGTAGGCGAGGAAGGCAGCTTGTGAAACTCCAGTTAAATGGATTTCACACTGTCTCACTCTGTTCTCAGTCTCAGCTGAGACTGAGGGATGACATCATTTTAGAACTGTCACAGCTGCATAAACCACACTGGAATGTTGCAGTTGAAGGTTAGAGTAGAATGTTGGGGAATTTGAAGGCAGTGTGCAGTCTGAGAGTGAGACTGTAGTGCAGCAGACTGTGTGCAGGCTCTCAGAGCTTTAAGCTCTGTTTCAGAGCTACTTTTGTTTAAGGTGTGTGTTTCCACCTGAAGAGAAACACAGGAACTGGTAATTGAAGTGGTGGAGATCACTCTCAATGGTTCAGAGCCCCATCCCTGCAGGGATGGGGGGGAGGTGTCTGCCTGTTTTCCAGGGGCAACCCCCCTTGGTCTGGCTAAGGGAAAGAAGCTGCCTGTTTGAGTTGTGCTGAGGCACCAGAAGCTCTGTAAGAGATTCCTTGTGGAAGAAATGCCTGTGGGGCACCTGTAACCAAAGGGTGAGTTCGCTCTGAAAAAGGGCCAAGTGTTTTCACCTGAAACAGAAGGAAACTAAAGGGACTGTTACTGTGGGGTCAGGAAAAGACAGCCAAGAACAGTTGGAAGATGTGGGGATTGGACTGCTTAACTCAGTAGGGGGTCTAGAGTAATGGACAAAGCAACTTATAAGTATGTTCAAGGCCAGCACAAAACTGGAAAGAATGTGGGGACTGGACTGCTTAACCTGTGGGGGTTTTAGACTAATGGACAATGCCACTTATTTTTAGGTATGTTCAAGTCCAACACAAATGGGAAGCAAGAAGATTGAATGTGAAATACATTTAGCAAGAATCTACACAGCAAAGTGCTAAAGGATGAGGTGTTTACAGTCCAGAGAAATGGCCGGGTATGAATTGTGGGAGCAAGAGGTGGGAGACCACCCATCAGTAGTAACCAAATTCACCTCTATGGATTTGCTCTGAGACACCTTTTGTTTTCCCTCAGGTACTTGGCCAGTGCCTGAGGGAAGTACCCAGACGTGGGATTAAAGAGGAGGATTCCCTGATGGAGCCGAGGTGCTCTTATGTGGTTTAGGGAGCCACCAGAAAATGTTCCCATGAAGTATGGAAGGTGTCCAAGTGGCTGGCAAGGGAGCCGAGCCAGGGAAAACCCAGAGCAGTGTACAAGTTCGGGCTGTGTAACCCAAAGCAGCACACAAGTCCAGGCTGTGTGCCCAGTGTGTTGTAGAGCCTGAGGGCTAAAGTGATGAGGATGTGTTCGGGTCTCCTTTAATCTGAATTACCAGGAGTGTAGCCCCATGGGGGTCCATCTATGCTTTGTTTATTCTGTTTGGATGTGAATAAAAGACACACTTTAGAATCCCAATTTTGGTATTGGACATTACAGTTATTGCTTCCTGTGTTTGGAGTTACTTGGGTGCCCCTTTGCAGAGTAGGCAAACCTAGCCTATGTCCCGAGTGATCTATTCCTCCCCAAACCCAGCCCACCTTGTATTGCTGTTAGAGACAAATGGCATACCAGCCTGGGGTTACAAAAATGGAGGCACCGCTGAGGATTTGGGTTTGGAATTTAGGGAGGCATGTAAGAAAGGTGCTCGGGCAAAGGGCTAGAATTTTGGCTATCTGGCAGTGGGTAGCCCAAAAAGCTGAAGCAAGGTTAACTAATGTGCCACTGTGTGCTGTTGTCCATGTGCTGCTGTTAAAATGCCAACTGTTTACCAAGTAGCAGTAAAGCCTGAGAGTGTATGCCCTTGTCCTGCATCAAATTTACAGCATTTGCCAGCTTTTAAAACGGTTTGTGACAAAGAAAAGTATGGAAAACTGTGGGTAGCAAAAGGAAAACTGTGCCCTAGACGTTGGAAATGCTTTCTTGTGAACTGAGAGACTTGCTGTGCTTAATGGCCATGAAAAATGGTTGAAATGGGCTCCTGCCACGGAGTCAGTTGAGAAAAAAAAAAGTACGGTTTTGCAGTTTAAATTTGCCTGCTCGACGATCGCCGTGAGGAGAACAGCACTTGAGAGGAAAGAGGTTCATCTGCATGGCGTCGAGTGATTGGTGAGACTGCAATCAATCCCGCTCCCAAGCCAGCTCTAGAGCGACTGCCCAGCATTTGAGAGGGAGAGTGAGTGGAGTGTGCGTACTGGCTTGTTAGGAGGAGCGTCGCATGTGACTGAAAGCGCTGTAAAAAGTTAAAAAAAACTAACTTTTCTGTCTGAATTTGGGCTCAACCCGCATCTCGATCAACTAGACTGTGAGTGTGGTGTTCAGAGGGATGATCAGCAGGACTGCCAACCCGCTTCTTTCCAGAGGCCTCCAAGATTGGCTGCAGGCCGTTTTCCATCGCAGCAAACAGCTACTGATAACAGTGAGTACCAACAGAAATAAATGCTCAAACTAAGTGATTTTGCCAAAAGCCAGCTGAATCTGTGCGTAGCAGTGTAATTGCTTTGCAAATAAGGACTGTGTTAAGTTAGGTAGGTAAGATAGGTTCAGCATCAGTATAAGTTTCAAGGTCATGAGAGAGACTCTGAGTTGTATCCGATATGCAGCAAAAGTTACAGGCAATCCTGTGATATGAAATTCTGAGGCTTTAAGGGACTGTGAGCTAGAGCAATGTCTTCAGCAAGTGAAGTCTGTGGTAAATCATATAAATGTGCTAGGAAAAAGAACAGTGCAAGTTTGTGCAGTTTGAGCAAAATTATCAGTAGAGTGTGTAAATCAGATGCACAGTGTCTTGACCCAATTTCAGAATGTTGATGAGTAGGAGTGCTGCCGCCGTCATTACAGGCTGGGTTAGTAATGTAAACACAGCAGCAGAGGAGCCATTTTGAAACAGAAAGGAAGTTTTCAGTGATGTGGGACTTGAAATAACAGTGAGCGTTGTTTGTTTTTTCTCTGCAGTCATGGCCAACCTGCTATCCAGATCATGCCTGGGCTGTGGTAGCAGTAGAAGCTAACAAGTTAAAGGACACTGAGAGATGTTACTATGGAGGATGACTTCCTCTTCATGTGGCGATTCCTGGATATCCAGTGCAAGTATGTTTGATGTGCTTAAATGCTGGAAGGGACGTATTCATGGTACCTCACTGTTCTGGGTGCTTAGAGAAATATGTTTTTTTTAAAGTGCCCAAGATTTGTTTGGCTCCCACATGGACAAAAGTTCAAGAATCTGCAGTTGGCAGCACACAGCACCAGATGGAGCCTGTTGGAGAAGGCCTCTCAGGGGAGTGTGGCACAAAGCTAGAGGGTGCAGATTTACAGACAGAACAATGTGCTAATGTTTTGGATTCTGAGTCACAGAGACATCTCAGGAAGAGCATCTGTAGACTCATGGAGATCGGGGCCTAGCCCAAGTCTCATAGGAGAAGACGAGATGAGGGAGGCCTTTGAATAGGTTTCGACCTCCGTGCCCAGCAAAGAGTGGATAGTCTTAGGAGTGAGGACGACTGCTCACTCCTGGGCACAGATTCTCAGTGAGGAAGAAGAAGAGGGGGAACCTATGTGGCCTTGTGATAAAGGAACTGGTACACATCCTCAAGCTCTTACCTCAGAGGAATGCATGGAAGAGAGTGGTGATGCCACTGCCCTGGCTATGCAAGAAGAACCCAGGGATCCATTTTTTGTGTCTTTGAGAATGCGTAGCTGGCAGAACCAGGACTGGCCACCCCCAAGCCAGGCCAGAGGTCTCAGGTTGACCAAAGCTAGTAAAGAGGAAAAACTGGTTCGTAGTAAGGTGAATGAAATCTATGGGATGTCCTTTCCTACCTTTCCTCGAAGAGTCTGGGAGGAGATTGAACAAAGCAGGAAGTCCTGGATTTGGGCAGAAGAAATGAAATGTGTGCATCCTGGTGCAAACAAGCATGTCAAGCACAGAATGTTTCACGACAAATACAGCCAGTGGAAAAGAGGCAGGAAACTGTTAATGGACACTGTTCGAATTGTGGATGGAGAGGGACGTGAAACCTTTCACAGTGTGAATTATGAGTGCCCAGACGGGGTAATAATTCAAGCACCTGACCCGTTGTGCTATTGGCCACAATGCAAAGACCTTCCTGTGAATGTGCCCATGCCTACCAAATGGAAATCAGAACAGTAGTAGCCAGTGCTGCCACTCCAGCTGTTGCAGTACCTATGTTGTTCCACCAGTATGGATGTCCAGGACTCAAGTGCCCCACATTCATCAGTTCTACGGTGTACTGGCTTTCCAGAATCCATTGACAGGCCCACTAGATGACTTCAGATCCAGAGAGGACACCAGCCCAGCTGTATCCTGATTCATCGCCTGGTAATCAGATGATTTCAGACCAGCTGTTTTCCTTTTTGTTCCTGTTTCAAGGTTCTATCTCCAGAGATGACATCAACCCAGCAGTTTCCAGATGCCCTTCTGTCGTTCCCTGAAGATGTTTTCCCAGCTGTATTGGAAGAATGCTGCCAGGGAGAGTCTTGACTGAGGACCAGGTTTGGTGCCATTTTCATTCTACAAGGGTCTGGTAAGACCAGACTTTTCTATTCTTATGATATTGCAGTACACATCCTACACTAGCAGACTCCAGATGTTTTAACTATCCTCAAAGACTCTCCCCTTCAGGACTTTGGCCTGCTAGAACTGTGCTTCACCGGGCTCCGGCCCAGGAAAGACTCTTTAATGGACTTGTCTTCTGCACTGTGGTCACTAGATGGGCTTTTAGGGCACTCCATCCCCCAAATATGTGTATTGTAAATAATATCATTGTTTTCTACTGTTTTCTAATGTTTATACTGTTTTTTTTCTACTTTTCTAAAAAAAAATCTTTTTGGGATTCTCCAGTGTTTTGATGGTAGGGGTTTAGATAGACTGTGTATGCAGATTAGGAGTGTGTGTTGTCTTTCTTTTCTTGCAGGTGTTCCTGAAGAAGATAGAAGAAGACAAGAAGAGGAGGAGGGACTCATCGGAGTCCCTCACTAGTACTTTAGAGAGTAGTGTTTAAAGTACCGTTGTGGTTGTTGTTACTGTGTGTAACTTTTCCTTCCACAGGTATGGTTGTGGGGGAGTGTGGGAGTAATGCATGGGTATGGTATTAGCTCCTGGTTTATGATTGCATGGTGTCCAGGGCCAGGGAGGTTCCCTGTTTGTTTTGTTTTGGGAAATTTGAGTTACAGGCAGACAGGTGTTCCCTAGAGGGCTAGGGGGGATAGACAGGCTGTGGTCCTGAATGGCCATAGGGGCCACAGTGCTGATCTATTAGGGCTATGCTCTGGACAGTTCTACCAGAGCCACTAGGTGCCTATAGTTATCGGGTAAAGTAGAGGCTGAGATGTCAGCCAAAGGCCTCTAGTCCCTTAGTATTGCCTGCCTGTGTTAGCACATGGTATGGAAGAAGGTAGCGCTACCTCTCCATAGTCAACACATGGGGTGAGATGGCCTAAGCCGGGTGATTAATGACTGTGGACAGTCATTTTCCTGGCCCAAGGTAAGTGTAACCCCCCTGTTACCCGGGGTTACTAGAATCCCAGTAAGACCTAGTGGTAGGCAGGGAAGGCAGCTTGTGAAACTCCAGTTAGATGGATCTCACACTGTCTCACTCTGTTCTCAGTCTCAGCTGAGACTGAGGGATGACATCATTTTAGAACTGTCGCAGCTGCATAAGCCACACTGGAATGTTTCAGTTGAAGGTTAGAGTAGAAAGTTGGGGAATTTAAAGGCAGTCTGTGTGCAGTCTGAGAGAGAGAGACTGTAGTGCAGCAGAGTGTGTGCAGGGTCTCAGACGGTTAAGCTCTGTTTCAGAGCTACTTTTGTTTAAGGTGTGTGTTTCCACCTGAAGAGGAACACAGGAACTGGTAATTAAAGTGGTGGAGATCACTCTCAATGGTTCAGAGCCCCATCCTTGCGGGGATGGGTGGAAGGTGTCTGCCTGTTTTCCATGGGCAACCCCCCTGGGTCTGGCTAAGGGAAATAAGCTGCCTGTTTGAGTTGTGCTGAGGCACCAGAAGCTCTGTAAGAGATTCCTTGTGAAGGAAATGCCTGTGGGGCACCTGCAACCAAAGGGTGAGTTCGCTCTGAAAAAGGGCCAAGTGTTTTCACCTGAAACAGAAGGAAACTAAAGGGACTGTTACTGTGGGGTCAAGAAAAGACAGCCAAGTACAGTTGGAAGATGTGGGGATTGGACTGCTTAACTCAGTGGGGAGTCTAGAGTAATGGACAAAGCCACTTATAAGTATGTTCAAGGCCAGCACAAAACTGGAAAGAAAGAATGTGGGGATTGGACTGCTTAACCTGTGAAGGGTCTAGAGTAATGGACAATGCCACTTATTTTTAAGTATGTTCAAGTCCAGCACAAATGGGAAGCAAGACAAGTAGACTGAATGTGAAATACATTTAGCAAGAATCTACACAGCAAAGTGCTAAAGGATGAGGTGTTTACAGTCCAGAGAAATGGCCGGGTATGAATTGTGGGACTGAGAGTTGGGAGACCCCCCATCAGTAGTAACTAAATTCACCTCTACGGATTTGCTCTGAGACACCTTTTGTTTTTCCTCAGGTACTTGGCCAGTGCCTGAGGGAAGTACCCAGAAGTGAGATTAAAGAGGAGGATTTCCTGATGGAGCTGAGGTGCTCTTAGGTTGTTTTGGGAGCCATCAGAAAATGTTTCCATGAAGTATGGAACGTGTCCAAGTGGCTAGCAAGGGAGCCGAGCCAGGGAAAACCCAGAGCAGTGTACAAGATCGGGCTGTGTAACTCAAAGCAGCGTACAAGTCCGGGCTGTGTGCCCAGTGTGTTGTAGAGCCTAAGGGCTAAAGTGATGAGGATGTGTTTAGGTCTCCTTTAATCTGCATTACCAGGAGTGTAGCCCCATGGGGGTCCATCTATGCTTTGTTTATTCTGTTTGGATGTGAATAAAAGCCACATTTTAGAATGCCACTTCTGGTATTGGACATTACAGTTATTGCTTCCTGTATTCGGAGTTACTTGGGTGCCCCTGTGCAGAGTAGCCAAACCTAGCCTATGTGCCAAGTGACCTATTCCTCCCCTAACCCAGCCCACCTGATATTGCTGTCAGATAAACACAGCATACCAGCCTGGGGTTACACTGAGCAGGAGTATTCATTCAGGATTTTGCTTTTTCTAGGTCCCCTTCCACACACTCCCCTCCTCCTTTATTTAGCCTCACAATCACTTCTCTGTTCTTTTTCTTTCACTAATATACCTTAACAATCTCTGGCAGAGCCACTATGACTGTAAATGCATTAACTAGATAAGGGTGTTTCATGGGCTTAAACATAAACATGAATTGCCATTGCATACACTAACTAAATCAAAGTTATGTACATTGAGAAAGGGCAGATATAAAAATAATGCCACCGTCTGTATTACAGTTACCTATATGTTTCACATTTTATTCTATGCACTGTTATAGCAATCAACTCAACAAAACCGGGCAATCATATACATGAAAGTACTGTACCTTAATTGCAAACACTATATGTTGTGACAAGGTGGAAGAAAACACAATGTTGAGACATGTTTAGGAAGACATTTGATGTGTTTAATTGTTTTTTTTTAGAGATTGATATACAGTACACATACTTAATTAGTATAATATAAAAGTGCATATACCCAAATGTCAATGTAAATCTTACACACTTCATTACAAGTTGTTTTCTTGGAGGAAGATCTTACTGTACAAGGCCTACAAATGGGCATTAGGTAAAAGTAAACTGGGGTAGGTGTGTTATTGAGAGTACTGCATAATTTATCTTTCATTGCTGCTCCACCCCAGGCACACACAATATGAAAATCAACAACCCCTTGATATGAAGCATCAGGAATTAGTTAGTATAAGGATAGAACCAAGTAGGAGACTGAGTAAGTGGGTAGACAAGCATGCATATGGTAAGTCAAATAACATTTCAAAAAGTCTCACTATTATAATTCATTTCTTATAAATGTGTCTGCACAGTTGACAGTTTTTGTAAAATGATAATAACAATGAGAGTTATTCCACATAACACATAATTTAAGTGAGAGGAATGAAGTTAAATATAAAACAGTGGAATGGAAGAGAAATATCTATAAAATGAAGGAGGGTCAGGTGGGTGTAGAAGCAAAAATAATATAACATATACAGTAGTAAAACAAAATAAATAAAATACAGCTCACTGCAGAGCAGATTCACAGATGCATAAATGTCTGTGGCTGAGACATTTCTGAAACAAGCAGTAGAAGCTGCCATGCCTCTGGTTGAGTGCCCTTTCACTTCCCCCAGAAGAGGTTTATTGTACTTCTGGTAAGAAAAAGCAATGTAGTTTGCCATCCATTTAACAGGCACTGTTTTGAAACTTCTGTGCCCTGTCTTTTGGGTGCAAGGGAAACAAACAACTGATCAGGTTTACGAACATCTTTAATTAGTGTAGTAATGCAGAATTCTGTGCACATCCATAGTGTGCAGAAGATCGTCCTCCTGATTAGAGTACTCAGGGAAGAATACCAGCAGTTGAATTGTCTGATTCAATGTAAATTCAGAAACCACTTTAGGTAAAAACTTAGGGTTTGTACGCAGAGACACCTGATCTCTGTGGAAAATCAAGTAAGGCTCCTTACACACCAGGGCCTGAAGCTCTGAAATTCTTTGAGCTGAAGTAATAGCAACTAAGAAAAGCGTGTTCCAAGACAAATAATTCATAGCACAACTTGCTGCCAGTTCAAAAAGAGGCAAAGTAAGTTTTTCAAAAACAAAATTCAAGTCCCACGGGGGACTGGATTACAAATCGGTGGTTTCAGATGGAAAATTCCTTTCAGGAAGGTTTTGAAAATCTCCAACTTAGCTATGGTTTTGCCATCCATGGGGAGGTGGTAGGCTAAAATGGTAGACAGATGGACCTTCAAAGAAGAATAGCTGAGGCAGAGATCTGAAAGATGCAAGATGTACTCCATGCCCTGTGGCAGAGGGCAAGAGAAAGGGTCCCAACCATTGGAGGCTGCGCAAATGGAGAATCTTTTCCATTTCATTGCATACCTGTAAGTAGTTCTGATAGAAGGCTTTCTGGCCTCTATGAGGACCTGAGCCACTAGGGCGGAAACTCCAAAGCATGAAGCAGCTATGTCCACAGGTGCCACTCATGCAGGTGGAGGGATTTGAGGCCTGGATGCAACAGTCTGCCCTGATCCTGAGTTAGAAGATCATGGCAGAGAGGCTGAGGTACTGGGGTTCCATAAATAGCTGTTGAAGCACAGGGAACCAAATCTGATGAGGTCAAAGTGGGGCTATTAGAATCATGTGAGGCCCTTCCACCTTTAGCTTCAGGAGAACCCTCTGAAGCACTAGGAAGGGAGGAAAGGCATACAAGAACCTCCCTGTCCAGCAAAGAGACAGCGCATCTCACTAGAAAACACCTAGCCTGGGAATGAGCAAGCAAAACTGGGTAGTTTTGCATTGGATGGGGAGACTAAGAGGTCTATCTCTGGCCAACACCACAGGTAGAATAAGCCTTCAACCACCTCTTGATTTAGCTCCCACTTGTGAGCCCTGACAGTGGTGCAGCTAAGACTGTCTGCCAGGACATTGCTGACACCCAGCACATGGATAGCAGTCAGGCAGAGATAGTGCTGGACTGCCCAGTACCACACTTGCATCACCTCCCGGCATAGAGGGTACGCACAAGTGCCTCCCTGTTTGTTCAGGTACCAGACCGCAGACATATTGTCAGCCTGAACCAGGAGTTTTCTGGACATGGAATAGGCTAGAAGACCTGGAGGGCATACAGCACTGCCCTCATTTCTAACACATTGATCTGTAGAGATGCTTCCAGCTGAGATCATGTTCCCTGGGTCTGATGGTCTCCTAGATGGGTTCCCCAGCCTTGACATGAAGCATCCATTGTAAGGGTCATGGTAGGAGCAGTGGGTTGAAAGGGAACCCTCGTGGAGAGATTGGACAGCTCCTGCCACCAAAGAAGATCCTTCATCATGTACCCAGACATTAGGACCCTGTGGTCCAGGTTGTCCAGTTGCTGATCCCATGGACATGAAGAGTCCATTCAGTCACTCGCATATGCAGTCTGGCAAGAGGAACTGTAGGGATTGCAGCTGCCATCAGCCAAGAAGATGGAGGATTGACCGGGCTGTGGTCCAGTGTAAGTTGGCCACTAATCTGGCCTGTTCCTGTGGGGTCTCCACTCTGTCTGATGGGAGGAAGGTCTTGCCCTGGACCATATCCAGCACCACCCCAAATCAATTGTAGGTGCTGAGAGAGGAGACATGGGACTTGGGATAGCTGACTGTTATTCCAAGTTTGGAAAAGAGGGTCAGGACAAAGGAGGGGGACTCCCTCAAACTACTCTGTGATGGGGCTGACAGAAGCCAGTCATCCAGATACAGGCACAATTAGATCCCTCTGCAGCTTAAGGCCACAGCCATCACTGCTAGGCACTTGGTAAACCCCAAGGTGCTGAGGATAGGCCAAAAGGGAGAGCTTTGAACTGGTACTGTTCCCCCTGGAAGGCAAACTGAAGAAAGCGGTGGTGGGTCTGGAAGACAGGGATGTATAGGTAAGCATCCTGCATGTCCAGTGCACAAAGCCCATTGCTTTTGTGGCACAGGGGTAGAAGTCCTTGGATGGGTGAGCATGCAGAACCTCTTGTACTCGACATACAGGCTGAGTATACTGAGGTCCTAGATGGGTCTTAGATCACCCATTTTTGGGGGCACTAGGAAGAAATGGAAGTAGTACCCTCTTCCTATCTGTGCTGGAGCCATGGGCTGTATGTCTGATTTTTGCAGAAAAACCTGGATCTCATTTCCTATCGGAGACAAGTGCCTTGGAGGATAATGGTAGAGGCCTTGGGGGGTTGTTCAGAGGCCCATCTAGGAACTATGGTGTGACCGCTGGCTGTTAGTCCATGGTTATGTCCTTCAACTCTGAAAAGTGGATGGCAAATCTTCCCCCCACTGGTTTCCCAGAGGATCTGGAGGAGGCAGAGGAGTCCCCCACGAGTCAGGAGGCTGAGGGGAAGGAGCCAGCAGCTCCTCCAGGGGGCTTCTGGGATTTGGCAAGGGGAGTAGGGGTTTTGATGCTGGATACTGGCATTTCTACCTTCAAGTATTTATACTCCTATCTCAGAAATGAACGTTGTAATTGTTTTCCATGATCCTAATTTATTGCCATGTTTAATCTGTTCCACATGTTTTGTCTCTATTTCTCTTTTCAGTACTGGCTCACATTCAGCTTTCTCTTCCCCAACCCCCCTTATAGGGTGGATTTACCATAATCGCCTGATCAAAAATCATCAGTCCCCCCTCCCCAGCCCCCCTGTGAGCCCCTGCCAGTTCCTCTCTATCATATCCCTATTTATGGTAGTTACACTCCTTACCTTGAAGTCCCTCGCTCACACATTATACTCCCCTCCTGGTACCCCCATCTTCCATTAGCTGGCTGATCTTGTCATGGCCTCTTCATGGCTGGATTCACTATTGCCCCAGGCAAGTGGACTCATTGGTATTGTTCAACCATGTATATGTACTATATGAAAGTACTGTATATTTATGTATTTAATATTGCTAATGGTGTGTCTGAATTTTTTGTAATTGGATTCTCCTCTGTTGTTTCTTGATCCTTTTTTCTTTTTTTCCTTGCTATTATAACTTCTTAGTATTTATTTGTGCCAATGTGTGTGTGTGTGTGTGTATATATATATATATATATATATATATATATATATATATATATATATATATATATATATATATATATATATATATATATATACTATATGTGCTACTACTGTACCTGACCTTGTTCACTTGTTGACCAGGTTCATCTTGTAAAAGAGCTCTGCTCAATGATGTTCACTTGGCTAAATAAAGATTTTGATTGATTGATTTTTGATTGATTTGGCCTGACATTTGGCAGGGGCCTCTTTGGTGTGGCATCTCTGTTGCTGATGAAAAGGCTGTTTGCCTTTGTAACCCCCTCGGTACATGAAGCAGACGTCATGGATGGATTTGTCGCAATCCTGCAATTCAGTGGTAATATCCTTGGTGCCACCTCCAAATAACACGGATCCCCTGAAAGGGGCATCCAGGATGGAGATCTGGACATCTTGTGCCAGACCAGCAGTCCTCAGCCATGAATGTCACCTAATGCAGAAAGCAGTGGTTGGGGTGCAAGCAACTGAGTCTACTGTGTCATAAGTGGCTAGGAGGGTATGACAACAGGACATTTTAGCCATTCTCACTGTCTTGGCAATATCCACCTTAAGCTTCTGGTCCTGGATAGCTTACAGCTCAGACTAGAGTAAGGCCAGGGAAGATTTCTGGTAGGACACCATATGAGCCACATAATTAAGGGACCTGAGGGTGCAAGTGGAGAAGGAATGGATATTGTGACAGAAATTGTCCAGCTGCTTAGACTCTTTATCAGGAGGGGACATGCTCAAATGTTTAGGTTTAGAGGACTGGTCATGGGCAGCCATGATAACAACCGAGTCTGCATTACGATGGCCAGTAAGGTGTGTGACCCCATCTGGGGGGTGATAACATAGAAACATAGAAACATAGACTTTCACGGCAGATAAGGACCATTTTGCCCACCTAGTCTGCCCATTTCCCTACCTACAGGATAAGCTGCAGATCCTATTTAACCAACAGCCTATTTCTTCCTACCCCCACCCCCCACAGAAATTGCCTTATGTCTGTCCCATGCATTCTTGAATTCTCCCACAGTTTTAGACCCCACAACCTCCTCAGGAAGGCTGTTCCATGCATCCACCACCCTCTCTGTGAAAAAATACTTCCTCACATTGCCCCTGAACTGTCCCCCTCCATCATCAAATTGTGTCCCTTGTTCTTGCACATCTCTTTTTCTGAAAGATGCTACCTCTTGGACTTTGTTGATTCCACTGAGGTACTTAAAAGTTTCTATCATATCCCCCCCCTCCTTTCTTCAAGGGTATACATATTAAGCTCCTTTAGTCTCCCCTCATATGGCTTCTCTTGAAGACCCTGCACCATTTTAGTTGCCCTCCTCTGGACTGCCTCCATCCTGTCTATGTCCTTGCGGAGATGGGGTCTCCAGAACCGGATGCAGTATTCCAGATGGGGTCTCACCAACTGTCTGTACGGAAGAATAACAACGTCCTGTTTTCTGCTGGTGATGCCTCTCCCTATACATCCCAGTATCACCCCAGCCCTCCCTACTGCCTTCTTACATTTCTTGCTATCCTTGAGGTCATCTGATATGATTACCCGATCCCTTTCCATTTTTGTTGTTGTTACTTCCTCCCCCCCCAATTGTGTAATCTTCCTCTGGGTATTTGTTTCCCAGGTGCATTATTTTGCACTTCTTTTCATTGAATCCAAGTTGCCATACTTCTGACCATTCCTCCAGCCTTGCCAAGTCCCTTCTCATCCTTTCCACACCTTCTTGTGTATCAACCCTTTTGCAGATCTTTGTGTCATCTGCAAAGAGGCATACTTTTCCTTCCGGTCCCTCTGTAATGTCACTTATAAAGACATTAAAAAGGACTGGACCCAGTACTGAACCCTGCAGTACTCCACTAGTGGTACATCCTGTCTGCCTTTTTTGAAACACCCAGAATGGAGGAAGGCTGTTGCCAGGTAGTGGACATAAGGTATTCATGGGGCCCAATCCAAAGTAGTATGGGCATAGGAGCTGTGTCAATCATGTCTAGATGATCCACAAGCCTTTTCTGCTTGGGATCCTGTTCCTGGATAGCCCAGCCACAGGCATTTTGTATAGTTATGAGGAGTTCTGCAAAGGAAGGGTCATCCAGTCAGAGTCAGAGTCCAAAGAGTGCCCACTGGGGGTCTGAACCCTTTTTAGAGGAGTGATCTGGGTTTTATCCATGACCTGGTGTCTAGAGGAGCCTTCTCCAGAAAGGTGGGAATCCACAGAAGAGGCTGATCTAGGGGTCGGAAAGGAGCTAGGAGTAGAGGCCCCCACTGGTTTTCGATGGTCAAGCTCTGATGCTAGTTGAGTCCTGGCCTCCTGAATCAGGGTCTGAAACACTGCCTGAATATCAGCCTAAGGCTGCTGTGGAGGCAGCGGCTGAGGCTGAGGAGGAGGAAGAGTTGGTGGAGGAGGAGGCTGGTATAATGGATAGCCCAGCGTCTGATATTGAGGGTGTTCATGAGCCTAATAGGAGTAGGGAATGCCAGAAGGAGCATACACTTGATTAACATAGACCAGCATCTGGTATCCCCAGTATATAATGGGGTTGGTAACTAGGCATTGGATAGCTCGGCAAAAGGTACATTGAGTTTTGTGGTGGCAGATAGCCTGGAACATTGCCCATAGGTCCAGCTGGACATGGAGCTGAAGGCCTGCAGGAGGTGGGGCTGAAGGCCTGGCAGAGGGTTCAGAAGGACCAGGCATTAGCCCCATAGGGACATTTGAAGAGGTTGGCATTCGATCAGGCACAGGAATGTCCGACGCCTTAAGATTCGGTGCCTGGGGGCCTGACGGAAGGCTGTCCAGCATTTGAGGAATGGCTGAGTGCTAGACATACCCTGACCTGGCAAAAGGTTACCTGGCAAAGAGTCACTTGGCATTGGGGTGTGAGTAGAACCTGACGGAAGACCCACCATCACCTGGGGAGCCGGAGTCCAAGATGGCATAACCTGGTTGTCCAATGGGGCCTGGGTTGATGAGGTCCTGATGGAAGGTCCCCAGAGGGATTAACCATAGGCCCAGTGGGCCACCAGGAAGAGACTGACCCAGCAAAGGAAGGGGAACCTCCAGATTAGTGCCCACTTCCGGCTCTTGATCTTCAGGCAACCCTGGAGGGTCCAGTCGGGTCAGTGGGAGCGAGAAACCCTCTAAAGACTGTTGTTTGTCTGGCAGCTGGCTCAACTCAATGTCAGGGGTATCCTGCAACCCCAATGGGAGAGCCCCAGCTGTGCAGTTCCCAGAGGAACCGGGGAGTGATTGATCAGCTGCGGCCATGTAAAGAGCTAACGTTTGACTTATCGGCCTGGGTCATGCAGACAACAGCAGATCTGGAGTGCAGCTTATCGGCTGTGACAGTGTGATCCTAAGTAGGGCTGGAGAGCAACTTATCAACCTGGCTGCTGGTGATAGACCCTGAAGAAGATATGGGCCTAAGGAGCACAATAGGGGTTTCGCCATCCAAGAAGAGCCCCAACTGCTCCGTGAGTAAGGCAGGCTGCAGTTTGATCCACCGGAGCACTAGGAGACCCGGCAGTAGGGGTACTTACCAAAGTCGAGGCCTTTCCAGTGTCAGTGATGCCCAATGGTCATCGCGAAGTGGATGGAGACCTATCCCAGCCTCGGTTCCTCTCCTTGTCCTGGCATTGGAGAATATTTTTCCCACAGATTCTGCAGCTCCTTTTCCATCAACGGTAGGTGCTCCTCCAGCAAGTTGGCTTTGAGCTTTTTCTGGTGCCTAATCTGTGTGGCCTTGTTGATGGATTGGCAGGCTGCACAGTCCTTGACCCACTGTTTGGGGTCTAGGCAGATCATACAGCAGAAATGCTCGTCCACCTGCAGGATCTGGGTGCCACACAACTTGCACTTCTTCTTTTCAATTCATCACCCAACTGTTCATGAGTAGGCCATTGGGTGAACCAGGAAGAGACTGACCTGGTGAAGGAAGAGGAACCTCAAGATTATTGCCCACCTCCGGCTCTTGATCTTCAGGCAAGCACTGAGGATCCAGATGGGTCAGTGGGAGCAAGAAACCCACTAAAGACTGTTGCATGTCAGGCAGGTGGCTCAAGTTGACATTGGAGTATCCTGTGACCCCTATAGGAGAGCCTTAGCTGTGCTGTTCCCAGAGGAACCAGGGAGCAACTTATCAGCCGCTACCATGTAGATGTCAGAAGAGCTAATATCTGACTTATCAGCCTGGGCCATGCAGACAACAGTGGATCTGGAGTCCAGCTTACCGGCTGTGACCATGCACTCCTCGGTGGGGCTGGGGAGTGACTTATCGACATGGCTGCTGGTGATAAATCCTGAAAAAGATATGGGTCTAAGGAGCACAATAGAAGTTCTACCTCCCAAGAAGAGCCCTGACTGCACCATGAGTAAAGCAGGCAGGAAGGCTGTGGTCTGACCCACCAGAGCAGTAGGAGACCTGGCAGCAGGGGGTGCTTACCGAAGTGGAGGCCCCTCCAGTGTCAATGGTGCCTGATGGTTGCTGCCAAGTGGATGGAGACCTATCCCATTCTCGGTGCCTCTTGTAGTCCTTTTTCTTCTTTTTGGGTTCTAGCATTAGAGAAGAAGATTTTTCAGCTCCTTTTCCATCAAAGGTAGGTGCTCCTCCACCAAGTGGGCTTCAAGTTTTTTCTGGTGACTAATCCATGTGGCCTGGTTGAAGGATTGGTAGGGCACACAGTCCTTGACCCAGTGTTTGGAGCCTAGGCAGATCACACAGTGGGAATGCTTGTCTGCATGAAGGATCTGGGTGCTACAGGACTTGCACTTCTTCTTTTTGACACATCACCCAACTGTTCATGTTCCCGAATTGTACCTCCAACTATATCCCATGCTGTACATTTGTCACTGTTATTTATTTGCTTCCCCTTTCTTCTGCCTATCTCTCAAGATCTCTGTATTAGACCTGTTTATGTTAGACCTGTTTATACTGTATTTTACTATGTAATTGTTTGACCTGATGTTCTGTTCTCTTTTTATGCTTAACTGGACATTTGTGTAAATGGGCATTGTTGCTCACATACCTTTCAGTATAAAATAAAGATTGATTGATTAAAAACTGGACTGACAGACCTGAACCAGAGCAGTTCTGTAAAAATCCAGACTGGTCATATAGGGTGCAACTTGCACACATACTGCTGGTCTAGTCACTCTGGCTGCACTGTTCAGTCCGACTTTTACGTATCATGTCTGCTCCTGGATGTCTGTTTTGTCAACCCTTCCTTGGCATGGTTGAAAATGGAACATCAGGACCAGACCAGATAGGTAAAAGTCAGACCAGATCATCTGGAGTGAGTAGATAAGTAATATTTGCACAAGCTGTGCCCAGTCCAGATTTAACAGCTCTGGTCTGGGTCTGGTGATGTGGCTTTTACCCATACCCCACTGCATGTGGCTTAATGACTTACTGTACAGATTGATGCAGAGTCTGACCAATTGAAGGTTGAAGTTTCAGAAAACCATTATGCTAAAAATACCAAGACTTGCTCAATCCCTGATGATCCCCCACCCCCAAGTCACATTTAGTCCTCTACCAAAGTCATGCTCAAATATTGGTGCCTCTGCAGCCACACCATTAAGCTTTAAATGCCATCATGTCTCTTCTTCTGCCATGAGCTCCCCCATTCATGAAGTTCCATTCTGTTTGTGGCAGCCCCCACCACCCAAAACCAGGTAATTTTCCAGGGAGCAGCTCTTTACACCACATCAACTAAATTATTGCTAAACTCCTTATTTTTAAACATTTTGTTGAGAAATTTTTGTTTTAGTATATCCATGGTCAGGAAAAATGAATTTATAAAAGAAACCAAAGCCCCCATTTATCAGTTCATTTAATCATAATACAGCATGTTAAGAACTGATCAGGTTCTATGTGTAACCTAACTCAAACAAAAATTAGACACACACATACCTACCTATTTGCAAGTGAAGCAAATGTGATAACTATCATTCAGTTGTAAACACCTATAGTCACAAATTGCAAGTTAAGAACATTCAGTAAAACATAAACAGTAGCCCATAACTGCCTGGCTGAGAACATGAAGTTGGTGTATTATTAGGAAATAGGCATCACTGGGACTCTGCTATGGAATGTCCTGCAAAGTAGCAGAATGACTACTCTTAGGATGGTGGTGTCATATGGCTTAATGAGGTACTCCAAGGGGCTGAGGGCACAGCACAGCTTATTTGTTATGCAGAAAGCTCCAGGAAGTGTTTAACCCATTCTACTTCCAATTGCTTTCTATGATGTCTGTACTATCCATTGGTAATCTGACACAGAATGACTGCCAGAAGATAATGAGTTAACTTTCTGTGGGCTCAATTAACTCCTCAAGCCAGTGGAAAAATAGTGCTCTACAGCTTCCTATAGACACACAGTCATCATAGTAATGAGGCTTCAGTGGAGGAATTTATTTTTAACACTCTGTCATGTTGTTTGATAGCAAATATGACATCAGCCCTTTTCTGAATACAAAATGTCTGCTGGGCTATACCCACAGCCATAAAAAGGTTTTGTTTCCTTCTTTTACTGTCTAGTCTATTTTTTCCTGTTTGCGTTTTTGCATTCCTGACTGCTTTCCCTGCCCCCCTCTGCTTTGCCTGATACAGTTCCCTGTCTGCCACCTTCTGTGTTTCCATGTACTTCCTGAATATCAATTTTTTCTCTCTAACTTTCCCTGCCACTCCCTTCGAAAAGCATAGTAGTCTTTTCTTTCTTTTTGTCTTGCTTACTTGCTTCACAGAAAGGCTTGTTGCTTCTGATATGGCTCTTTTAACATTCCCCCCCCCACTGTTCCTCTACTTCACCCCTCCCTCCTCGTTTGTCAGGGTTTTCTTGAAGCAGTCCCCCTTTCTATCAAAGTCAGCCCTCCTGAAATCCAGGACCCTTGCCTTTGTGTGGTTTGTCTCTTCCATTGTTTTCACCCTAAACAACACTGTATGGTGATCATTGGACCCTAGATGGCTTCCCACCAATACATCAGAAATTCTGACCCCATTGGTGAGAAATGAGTCCAAAATCACTCCATCCCAGGTGGGCTCCTCTACTAGCTGTCTGAGGCATGCCTCCTGCAGGGCATCCAGTATGTCTCTGCTCCGGATTGTGGCTGCAGCATAGCTGTTCTAACATCCTTCATGTTTAGGTCCCCTACCAGCAACACTTCCCCTTTCTCTGCAACTTTGTGGATGGTTTCCACTAATACCTTGTCTAGTTCCTCTCCCTGGGTTGGAGGTCTGTAGACCTGATTATGGAGACAGACATTGGGGAAGTTCTCTTCCACCAGAACTGGGTTGTCATTGAAGGCACAGTAAATGTGCTTGCACCTTTTGAGCTTACCACACGTCACCTGAGTTCAGAATCTGCACTATTTAATCAGGTCATGCCTGCAGTGCAGATACTAAAAAAGTCACTGCAGAGATTCTCCAGTCATATTGAAAAAGAGCCTAAGAATATTGCACATCCAGTGAGGGACCTTGTGGAGAATCTAAACCTTAAAACAGAGAGCAGGTTTACCGAGATTTGTGGTGATACGCCATACGTTTTCAAAACCAAAAATAAATATGGAGAACTGATTTCAGATGATAAAAATATGGCCAATGTACTAAATTCATATTTCACGTCTATATTCAATAGTAAAGACAACTCAGGATTATATATATCCCCAAATCAACCGATATATCCCCACGATTCATCATAGATATTAAGGAAGTTGAGTCTAGACTAAAAAAAGTAAACTCCAATAAATCCCTAGGACCTGATGGCCTTCACCCCAGTGTTGTTAAAGAACTAAGCAAATAATTTGCTTCCCCTTTGGTACATATATTTCAAATCTCCATGGACAGAGGTGAAGTGGTAGATCACTGGAGGGTGGCAACAGTGATGCCTCTATTCAAAAAAGGATCTAAGTCAGACCCATATAATTACCACTCCATTAACCTTACATCAATTCCATCTAAAATTCTGGAGGGTATCTTGAAAGATTGTATAACCACCTTTTTAGATCAGAAACAGTTAATAGATAAGACCCAGCAAGGGTTCACCAAAGGCGGGTAATGACAGACAGACAAACATGCTTGGTTTTTATGACAAAGCAGGAAAGCAGCTTGATGAGGGAGAATCAGTGAATGTACTGTTTTTGGATTTTTCAAAAGCTTTCAATAAATTGCCTCACAATGAAATGTTGTCAGTATTATATGAAATGGGGGATACATTCTTCCTTAATAAATTGGGTGCGGGACTGGATGTCAAATAGAAGACAAAGAGTTTGCATTAGAGGAGGTTTTTCTGACTGGTCAGATGTGATGAGCGGGGTGCCCCAGGGTTCAGTGCTGGGGCCATGCCTATTCAATCTATATGTAAAGTCACTACAGCATGAGAATCAAAAAGTATGGTTGTCCAAATTTGCTGATGACTACAGGCTTGGGGCAGTTGTGGGGAAATAATAAAGGAGATAGCACACTCCAAAATGCACTGGATTTTGTACAGGACTGGACAAAAAATTCCAAATTACATCTCAATCAAGATAAATGCACAGTGATGCATTTAGGTAAAAAAAAAATCTGGCCATAGTTATATACTGAATGATAAGTCATTAAAAGTGATAACTGAAGAAAAGAACTTGGGGATACTAGTATCACAGGACATGATACTTTCATCACACTGCAAGAACATCACTGAAAGAGGGAACAGGGCATTAAATTGCATTTTTAGGCATACAGCTGCAGGAGACAGGGAGGTGATACTGCTCTTGTACACTTCATTGGTGAGACCCATTTTGGAGTACAGGGCACAGGTCTGGTCCCCCCATAAAAGGGGCAATATAGCAATGATTAAGAGAGTGCAGAAAAGGGATACTAGAGAGATCAAAAATATGACAGGAAACAATTATGAGACAAGGCTTAGGGAGCTAGATCTCTTTCCATTGGAATACAGAAGGAAAAGAGGCGATGTGTGCCTTGTGCATAAGGCATGGATTGATAATCTGTGGGAGAACTTGGGGTTGGAAGATAGAGAACAAGTGTACAATACCCACGCACATTCCCTACAACTAAGAGCTAGGAAAACAAGATTAGTAAGGACACAACATTGGGTTAATCAAAGAGTAGTACATGATTGGAAAAGGTTGCCACTGGAGGTAGTGGGCAGTGAAACCACACGTGTTCAAGAAAAAATTGGATAAATTCTACAGGGATGGGAAATGTGGATTATAGTACTAAACTCTGGTAGTAAGCGAGCATAATGGACTCAAGTCTACCTAGCTCTGTGCAGTTCTTATGATTCCTACCATTCATATGACTATGCTGGACCTGAGGTTTATGTATGAGATACTGCACCTTGCAATGTCTGCACACCAGGTAAATGAGCTTTGGCAGCAGCTGTACTCCGAGATTAACTTTACTATGTGTGTGAAGGCTATGACACCTACTGAGCCATCTCAGGAAGAACAACATCAGGAGAATGCCTGAGGAGGAGAAAAATGACTGCTGGGCACAGCTCAGTTCATCCCTGCTGGTAGAGCAAAGAAAGAGAATCAAGTAGCACCCGCTTTCTGCAAGCAATGTTCTTAATTACTTCTTCACAGAAGCTCTTGAGCCTGTCTGTGTAGATCACCTGGAGTACTGGTGTAAAAAGCTGACATCATCCCCTCGCTTGACATAGCTAGCCATCAAATACCTGAGCTCCCCCCCCCAAACAATGTGCAATCAGAGAGGTTGTTTAGCATAGAAGGAGATGTGGTAGAGTCTATCAGATCCACCCAGAACATGTTGAACTACTGGTATTCATCAAGTTGAATTTACCACATCTTGATTTCATCTACAAGTGTTGAATTTCACCACACTCAAGAATACTATTGATCTTTTTCCACCCACCCTATGACAGGTGATGCTGGCCTGGTCCCTAGTTTGAACTGGTGGTGCCCCCACCCTGTTAATACCTGAATGTCACCCCACTCATTACTGTTGCTCTTCTTCTACCCCCCCATGACTGGTGAAGCTGGCCTGACCCCTCTTCTGGACTTTTGGTGCTCTCACCCTATGAATACTTTGAATTTCACCTCACTTATGACTATTGCTGTTTTTTAACATATCCCTATGACTGGGGACGCTGGCCTGGACCCTCTTCTGGACTGGTGGTGCCCCCACCATGTGAATACTATTACTTTCACCCCACTCATGACCATTCTTCTTTTTTCCACTGACCTGATAATTGTTGATGCTCTCTCCTCCACTGCCTCCATCTGACTGATGGTGCCCCATCCCCACTATTATGCATGCAAGTTTACTTCCTATTTGTTGCGTTTCACTGTTGTGCAAATAATACATTGGTTTGATTTTCTGGGGGGGATGCAGTGCATATTTAAAATGTTTGCCTTGTGCATATACTTGAAGTCATTAAGTGGTTACTCATATACAGGCTGTTAGTGAAATCATCTTATAACAGGAGGAAATTACACCAAGTATCTGACAACAACCACTGTACAGTCACATATGTAAAAGCATTTATTCCCATCAAACAGAAACACTAACATCCAACTAACAAGCCCTTCCCCACCACTATTTCCAAGCATTTCAACTCCTGAAATAAGCCAGCTATTATGCCTGCCACGGTCACCAGTCTCTCCAAGTGTTTTAGCTCCTGAAATAAGCCAGTTGTTAGCCTGCAGTGTCACCAGTATGTCAAAGTGGTTCAGATCTTGAAATAAGATGGCTATTATGCCCATCACTGTCAGCGGTCTCTCCAAGTGCTTTAGATGATGATGAAGAATCACTCCAGTCTAAACCAGCAACATTACCAAGGGCATCTGCACAGAACTGTGAGGATGAATTTTGATTATTAATGAAGTCCAGTCCAACCAGATCGGGATGTTTTTGATCTTCGAGCAACACTATGGGCTCGAGTTTCAAAGAGCCCTTACAGTGATGCAAGTTGGGTTGATCTAGGGCTGTGCTGAACTATGGATGCATCAAGAACACTGCAACCAATTTTATAAAAGGGTGTCCCTGTGCCAAAACTCCAGGAATTGCCACAGCCAGAGGCTAGCACCAAACATTTGGTGCACCTGCGGGAATTGCTGCAGGGATCCACCCCCCACCTAGAGCAACACTAGAGGGACCAGGATGGTTGGGGAGTGGTGAATCCGCATAGTAGGAGGTGGGCTGGGGTAGAAGAGGTATAGGGTGCTATAGGGAGCATTACAGTGACAGTGGGCATGACAGAGTGTGATGTGGCACCCAGCACCAGTGTTATTTGCAGAGCCATACAGCCAATGGGATGGTACAGTTATTGGGGGGTGGATTCAGGGAGAGACAGTGACATGGCTCCATGTGGGCACAGCTCTGGCAGCTGTACCATAGGTTGCCACCTCGCATGACCCTGTAGGTGGGAGGCAGCCTAACACAATGTGGGAGGGTGGGTACACTACGACTGTAGTGGTGCCCAGAGAACATTACCCCCCCACACTGGCATTCCTCATCCTGCAGATCCAGCTTACCGCCTACAGGGTTATGAGAGGTGGCCACCTATGGGGCAGCTGCCAGGACTGTGTCCATCTGGGGCCATGTCACTGTCTGTCCCTGGAACCTCCCCATAGTGGTCCCATCCCATCCCATCGGCTGCATGGCTCTGCAAATGGCATCCCCACTGGGTGCCACATCCCTCCCAGAGGCAGTGGGATGTTAGGGTGCATAGGGAGAGGTATGTCAACAAAAGAAGGGAGGTGGTGATGCCATTGTACAAAATGCTGGAGAGGCCTCATCAAGAATACGGCATCCAGTTGTGGAGGTCGGATCTTTGCAAGGACACAGGCAGGGTGGAGGCAGTCCAGAGATGAGCAACCAAGATGGTGCAGGGCCTGCATCCGAAAACATATGAGGACAGATTAAAAGACCTCAATATGTATACACTGGAGGAGAGGAGGGAATGGGGGACATGATTGAAATCTTCAAGTGTCTTAAGGGCTTGAACAAAGTGCAAGTGGGTGGCATCTTTCAGTACAATAGTTGTACAAAGATGAGGGGGCATGATATGAGAGTGAAGAGGCAGGATAAGGGGAAATGTGAGGAAATGTTTGTCACAGAAAGGGTGGTGGATGCCTTAAATAGCCTACCCCAGGAAGTGGTGGATGCTAACACAGTGGGGGGATTCAAACATGTATGGGATGGACATAAAGGAACCCTAGATTTGGGGAAGAGAGGTGAAAGCCAATGTCCAAGTAGGGACAGTGGCCGCTGATACAGGCAGGGAAAATGAGCTGACTAGGTGGGCCTTGTGGCCCTTATCTTCATTCAACATCTATGTTACTATGTTACTCCCTATCTTGCCCGTTGTCTCTCCCACACCCCCTATGACACCCTGTACTTTTTTTGCCCTGAACCCCTACTTTCAGGTCTCTCCCAATTGCCAGCAGTGTGTGCCTGTGGCACCAGTCCCTTAGACTACCTCGTGGCAGGATTAGGTTGTGCTTCCTGTTGCATCCAAGGCAGGGCTTTGAAAATTGCAAATAAGGGGATGGTGCAGCCCCACCGTGGTGCAAGCCCCCTTGCAACCCGGTGCATAGGCATTTCTGTTGCAAGGGTGGTGCAGGGCAGCTTGGGTGCAAGACATCCTAATTTTGATGCAGCCTGCATTCAAGAATTAGGATTGCCGCAAAGTCTAATGCAAGGTGCCACTTATGTCATACACCTTTGGCTCAGGCACCTTGTGTCAAATGTCAGCTTTCGAAAAAAAAGGCCCTCTGTCTCTAATCATTTCTTCTCCTATTTGTGTTGTCTTTTCCAGTATTTTATCACATCAGTGATTGAATCCTGTGAATGCTGAGTCGTTCTGGCCCAGATCTGGTTAAATAAATGGAGGCAGATATATATTGGATAATACAATATTGCACTATGTGACTTGCAAGTACAATACCAAAACTGAGGATTCCATTATGAGGAGAATAGCATATCATTGTGGATGCCAATGAACATTTGTTTAATAATGATGATCAATCAAATCAGAAAAGGATAATTCTTATCTTCGAGTAACACAGTGTGTTCTATCGGCAAAGGTAAGTATTGTTAACTTATTTTTTTTTGGGGTGGCATAGTAAACATTCATTGAACATTCTGGCTCAATTTTCAAAGCCAAGGGAATAATTCAAGGTGCCTGCATCAAACATAAATAACACAAGTGGCACCTTGTGTCAAAAGATGCAGCATCCCCAAGTTTTGAACATGGTCTGTGTCCAAAAGGGGAGCCACATTGCCAAAGAGGCACTGCACGAGCCTTGTGACCCAGATCAGGGTGCACAGGTCACAAGGGGGCTTGCACCATGGTGGGGCTGCAACGTCCTCTTTTATGAGATTTTGCAAGCCCCACCTTGGACACAGCAAGGCTCCACTTAGACCAGCCGGGAGGTGGTCTAAGGGACATGTATCAGTGCAACACACTATGCCAAAAGAGGACAGGGACTGGAACTGGACTGCTGGAGCAGAAGGAGCATGGGAGATGGAATATGGGGAGTCAGAGTGACAGCTGGGCATGTACAGGAGTGAGGTGGCACCCAGCGGGGTGCATTTGCCTTCGTATTTCTGTTGGTAATGTCAATCAATTCATAGTATTGTACTAAAAAATACTGTACCTATGAATGATACTGTAAATACATAAACTGATCTAATCCAACACATCTATGGAGGGGCAAGTGATAATTCTGAATAACATGGGAACATACTGAAACGTAACTCACCAGACCTCAGAACTGTTGAGTT
The DNA here is from genome assembly GCA_016271365.2 of Neoceratodus forsteri. Classification (NCBI taxonomy): domain Eukaryota; kingdom Metazoa; phylum Chordata; order Ceratodontiformes; family Ceratodontidae; genus Neoceratodus; species Neoceratodus forsteri. The sequence goes on from CM057458.1 coordinate 567,030,953, forward strand.
ATACAGACTGTAACATTAAGGTCTGTATAACTTAACAGTTTTGAGGTCTGCTGAGTTCCATTTCAATATGCTTCCGTGTTATTCAGAATTATCACTTGCCCCTCCGTAGATGTGTTGGATTAGATCAGTTTATGTATTTACAGTATCATTCATAGGTAGTTTATTGTAGTACAATACTATAAATTGATTGATACTACCAACAGAAATACAAAAGCAAACGCACCCTTCCGGGTGCCACCTCACTCCCTTACATTCCCAGCTGTCACCCCGACTCCCCCTATGCCACCTCCCATGCCCCTTCTTCCCCCAGCCCTCTACTGGCAAGCAGTTTCATCAGCATCTTAACCTTCCCGGTCCTTCTTGTGTTGCACCGGGTGGGGTGGGCCAGATCGCTGCAGCAGTTCCTGCAGGTTCACCAACTGTTTGGCGCAGCTTTCAGCTTGTGGCAAACCCAAGGAATTTGGTGCCAGGACACTAATTTTTCTGAAATTGGGCACAGAGACCCTGGCAAACACACAGCCCTGGAGTGACACAACTTGCATCGCTCTAAGGGCTCTTTGAAAATTGAACCATCTGTCTCTAATCATTTTTTGCTTCCGTTTTTATTGTCTTTTCAGGTATTTTATCACATGGGTGACTGAATCCTGTTGCTGCATAGTTCTGGACTGGATCTAGTTAAATAAACTGAAGAAGATATATGTTAAATAATACAATATTGCCTTAGGCGACTTCCAAGTACAATACCAAAAATGCACAGGATGAGGAGGATACCGTATAGTTCAATGGCCTACGCAGCCAGCATAATGTTATGCTTGTGCAACTGTGTTAGTTTGGTTTTGCCCATTCGCACTCTCTGTTACAGAGGAATTATTACCCTGTAGGGGTACCAAAGGCAAGGAACCCTCAAAGAGGGTTCCACCCCTAGAGGTACCATGGGATGATTCCCGTGGCTAAAAGTACCTTAGGAAGGATCCCAAAGAGAGAAGTGCAGCCGCAGGAGGAGGTGGGGAGGATGGTGGGGCAAAAAAAAAGTGCTTCACAGTGTGGCTTAGAGAAACTACTTATATAACTCAGGAAGTGGGAGTGGCTGGCTGCTTGTCCATTGAACTCCAGGCTAAGCCTTTCAATTCAATGACCTACGCAGCCAGTATGGTGTTATGCTTCTGCAACTGTGTTAGTTTGGTTTTGGCCATTCACACTTTCTGTTCCAGAGGAATTACCACCCTGTAGGGGTACTAAAGGCAAGGAACCCTCGAAGAGGGTTCCACCCCTAGAGGTGCCATGGGATGATTCCCATGCCTAACGGTACCTTAAGAAGGATCCCCAAAAAAGAATGAAGTATGAAGCATATGAGCAAGCTGTAACTGTGAAAAGTAGTAGTAGTAGTAGTAGAAAGGCATCAGACAGTTTGGTAACATAATGAGATGCTCAGGTTGATAACGTGATGAAAGCCAGGTTTGCATGGTATGATTCTGATGGTTTGCATGAGAATGAGGGGATCCTCTAAGGAGAGAGGGAATGGCAGGGACACCATCCACCTCCATCCAACAGTGGAACCTATCTAAACAAACTAGGGAACACTACCATGCTAACTAGCAGTTATGATATGAGGCAATGGAGGAGAGAAAAAATTCCTTTGAGGAGGAAATCCCTGGGGATCCAAGGCCTAGGCCACCTTCCCTCCAGGCTTGGGATATTTTATTTAGTGATGGCTCTGCAGCTGCAATTTGGAAAACCCAATTAACGGGAGGTGGAAAAAGTTCCAATTTGGAGGAAGGTTCTCACTCAGATCCCTCTAGCAGGAATGCCGTGGAAGGTTGCAAGTGTTCTCTGCAATATGAATAGACAACCAAGGCGGGAGGAGAAGAGCAATGACTGCTGAGGCACTCACCTGGCCTACTCACCCTAAACTCAAATCAGGTGAACCAGAGGCAATCATAGGGAGAATGCGGTGAAGGTGCCTTGCTAGGGAAACCAATAAAGCCAATGGATAACCATTATAGTGGAACACTAGAGCCAAAGGAGATTGGAGTAACCACCCTTCACAGCTAGTCTTAAATTCTATACCAGGAGCTGCTGTTGCGTAGTGAATAACTAAAGCCAAGCCCAGAGTGAGGTCATTCCCAGCTATGGGCCAGGTGAGAAGGACTCCGCCCCAAGTTGGACATGCTTGAGATGCAGACTAAATGCAGAGCAAGACCATCGGCTGCAGGGACCTGCACCAGAATGGTATGGGCTGGCACATCCCAAAAAACTGATACAGAGCTGAAAAGCTGTTGATCAGCTGAATGAGCACTGGTATGCTGAAATGTAATAAATGGTGAGTGCTGAGACCTTGAAGGTCAAATGCAGATTAAGTGCGGTAGACATTCCACAGGCTGAAGCCGAGGGGATGCAGTAGGCACAAAGCAAAGACTGCGTAAGCAAGAGTGCACTGTCATAAGGCTGTGGGTAGAGATGGACTGATAAGGCAGTGAGGTGATAGTAGTTCAAAGCAAAATCAATGTTTATTCTTCACAGCAGAAGAATAATAGGTAAAAGAAGCGAACTTAGGCGACAAAATAAAAAGGAAGTAAATCAAAAATCCAGACTATATACATACATCGACTAGAATAGGCTAGTTGTACTAGGTGTTTACCCTTCAACACCCTGCTGCTATCTATCTGCTGGCTCTGATCTCTGATCTGTCTTATATAGGGCTTTGCACCCATGTGATGGCTAGCTCCACCCATTACTACTTCTTTTTACTTTAAATTCTTTATTTACAACATATTGTATATCAAGCAACACATTATATACATTCTTTCATCATAATAAAGGGTCAAGGGCATGTAAAACAATAATAATAATAATAATAATAATAATAATAATAATAATAATTTTGAGCACCAAACAATTTCTTTGTTCTGTGACCCTAAGCACCCCTCCCCCAAGCCATTTCCTGCATAAATCTAGCAAGGGAGAGGCCAGCTTGCTCTATAAAAACATAGAGCTGAGGAGGAGCTGCATCCACAGGCCAGGCTACACTCTGAGAAACAGTATTTTATAGATAAACTTTTGCTTTTAATTCCCTGTTTTAACATAATAGCTCAGAATATGTGCCCAAATGCTTTTATAGGCTGTTTCCTGCCTATGTTGTTACTTTAAAGGAGCTGTGCTCCAAACACTGTTTAATGGAGTGGTCCTTCAAACTGCCACTTTTACACAGAAGGGAACAAGCTTCAGAAGCCACACTGTTGAGGAAAGGTTAAAAACAAATCTCAAGCTCCAGGTGGTTGCTTCTCTTTCTCTTTGTTTAGAGCCCAAGCTGCTTGTTTGTGCAGAAAATAGGCCTTGTCTGGCTGTTGCTTTGCTTTTTAGAGGTACCTAAAGTCATTGTTTTACTGCTTACAGGCTTTAGGGTACCTGGGGGAACAAAAGCAGCATTTCGGCATAACAGCTGAAACAAACAGCCAAAAAGGAGCTGTGCGAACATGCACACAGTCGTGGCTCTGCAGGGCAGAGACTGGGAAATTTTACAGTCTGTAAACAGCAGTACAGCCGAGAAGAAAAGTTAGAAAACAGCTTGTAGCTTTCTCTGGGAGGCAGTACCTTGCTTTTCCTGGACCAGGCTTCTTTTTAAACAGCAACAACATTAACAATATGGATAATATGGATACTGGTATTTCTCTTATTTACAAGTTTAAACATAGAAACATAGAATTTGAAGGCAGATAAGGACCGCTTGGCCTACCTAGTCTGCCCCTTTCCCTACCTAATGGATAAGCTGCAGTTCCTAGTTAACCAACAGCCTACTTCCTCATACCTCCCACTAGAATTGCCTTATGTCTGTCCCATGAATTCTTGAATTCCCCCACTGTTTTGGACTCTATGACCTCCTCAGGAAGGCTGTTACTTGCATCTACAACCCTCTCTGTGAAGAAATACTTCCTCACATTACCTCTGAGCCGTCCCTCCTCTATCTTCAAATTGTGCCCCCTTGTTCTTGCACATCTCTTTTGGAAAGATGCTACCCTCTTGGACTTTGTTGATTCCCTTGAGGTATTTGAAAGTTTCTATCATGTCCCCCCTCTCCCTTCTTTCCTCCAGGCTATACATATTAAGCTCCTTTAGTCTTTCTTCATATGTCTTCTGGTGCAGACCCTACCCCATTTTGGTTGCCCTCCTATGGACAGCCTCCACCCTGTCTATGTCTTTGCAGAGATGGGGTCTCCAGAATGTACACAGTGCTCCAGATGTGGTCTTACTAACTGTCTGTACAGAGGGCCAACAACTTTCTGTTTTCTACTGGTGATGCCTCTCCCTATGCATCCCAGTAGCCCCCAGCCCTCCTTACTGCCTTTTCACATTGCTGGCCCACCTTTAGGTCATCTGATATGACTAAGCCCAGGTCCCTTTCCATTTTTGTTGTTGTCAGCATCTCACCCCCCATTGTGTACTCTTACCCTGGGTTTTTGTTTTCCAGGTGCATTACTTTGCACTTCTTTGCATTGAATCTAAGCTACCATACATTTGGCCATTCCTCCAACCTTGCCAAGTCCCTTTTCATCCTTTCCACCCCACCTTGCATATCAACCCTGTTGCAGATCTTTGTGTCATCTGTATACAGACCAACTAATAGAAGCACTCTGGATAGGGGGGTCAATACCAGTCCATTCTCAGAAGAAAGGGTTCTGAAAGACCTGAAACTGAAGGTGGACAAAGCAATGGGACCTGACAGGATTCACCCCAGAATTCTAAAAGAACTAAGGGGAAAACTAGTGGCAACACTGACTACCCTTTTTAACAAATCATGGGAGGATGGTGTGGTACCTGAGGACTGGAGGAGAAGGATGGATGTGATTCCCCTTCACAAAAGTGGAAGAAAAGCAGAGGCAGGAAACTACAGAGCTGTTAGTTTGACCTCAGTAGTAGGGAATATTATGGAATCACTTCTGAAAGAAACAATTGTTGAGTACCTAGAGGCCAGCGGGGCACAGTTCCCAAGGCAGCATGGATTCACAGTGGGAAGGTCATGTCAGACCAATCTAATAGATTTCTTTGACTGGGTGACCAAAGTAGTAGACCAGGGAGGGGCTGTGAACATGGTCTACCTAGAATTTAGCAAGGCATTTGACACAGCCCCACACAAAAGATTAATAAACAAATTAACCAGCCTGGGATGGATCCCAGAGTGGTAGCCTGAGTAAAAAATTGGCTGGACAACAGGACACAGATGGTAATAGTAAACTGAGTCCACTCTGAAGAAAGAGAGTTATTAGCAGGGTACCATGGGATTCAGTACTGGGAACAGTCCTTTTAAATGTTTTTATAAGTGACATTGCAGAGGGACTGGAATGAAAAGTATGTCTCTTTGCAGATGACACAAAGATCTGCTACCGGGTTGATACACAAGGGGGAAGGTGGAAAGGATGAGAAGGGACTTGGCAAGGTTCGAGGAATGGTCAAAAGTAGGGTAGCTTATATTCAATGCACAGAGGTGCAAAGTAATGCACCTGGGAAACAAAAACCCAGGGGAAGAGTACACAATGGGGGGAGATACTAACAACAACAAAAATGGAAAGGGACCTGGGGGTAGTCATATCAGATGACCTAAAGGTAAGCAAGCAATGTGGGAAGGCAGTAAGGAGGGCTGCGGGAATACTGGTATGAATAGGGAAAGGCATCACCAGTAGAAAACAGGAAGTTGTTATCCCTCTGTGCAGACAGTTGGTTAGACCTAGAGGTCGGCGAAAATTGCGAATTCTGCTTTTGCGGAACTTTAGCGAAAATTCAGAAATTTCACAGAATTTTCCAAACTTCCGCCATTTGCGAGATCGGAATCTTCCGAATATGTGTGGTGGAATTTTGCCTGGTTCCACTGAATTTTTGGCTGAAATGCAAAATAACACAAATGAACTATGGAATAACAGTTCTGATTATTTTTTTTTCCCTCAGTTTAATGAATTATTCCTCAGAGCACATAATTATTCCACAGTTCAGTGATCAGTTCTTCAGACCTTTTTCTCTGCAGTTTAATACAATAATCAGTAGTTTATACTTTCATTCTACAGTTCTAAATTGGAATTTATGTGAAAGTTGCTAATTAGATGTCTGCAGTTTTATGGAATCGAAAATCCGACTTTCGCGGAAATTCCACAGGGGAAAGTTTATTTTCACACACCTCCAATGAGACCCCATCTGGCGTACTGCGTGCAGTTCTGGAGAACCCATCTCCGAAAGGACATAGAAAGGATGGAGGCGGTCCAGAGGAGGGCAACTGAAATGATGCAGGGTCTGTATCAGAAATCATACAAAGAGAGACTAAAGGAGTTTAATATGTATACCCTTGCGGAAAGGAGGGAGAAGGGGGACATGTTAGAAACTTTCAAGTACCGCAGTGGAATCAACAAAGTCCAAGATGGTAGCATCTTTCAGAAAAAGAGATGTGCAAGAACAAGGTTGCACACTTGCCCAGGGAAGAAGCCACATAGACCTTCCTGGTCAAATGGTCCAAGAGTTTGGACTCTTTCTTGGGAGGTCGGTCAGTGTCAGGAGAACTGCCAGTATGCCTGAACACTGAGGTGGTCACCAGGCTCTCGGTTGAAGGGTGTTCTGTGAACCCCGCAAGGGACCCCATGGGCATCGCATACTTGTGGGCCATGCGGGCAGATGGAGCTGGACAAGAGGCAGGGTGCTGCCAGATAGAGGGGGGATGGCTCAGGGGCAATATGAGGAAGTATTTTTTCATGGAGAGGGTAGTGGACACATGGAACAGCCTTCCTGAGGAGGTTGTGAGGTCAAAAACAGTGGGTGAATTCAATAATGCATGGGACAGACATAAGGCAATTCTGATGGGATTAGGAAGAAGTAGGCTGTGGGTAAACTAGGATCTGCAGCTTATCCAATAGGTAGGGAAATGGGCATGCTGAGTGGGCCAAATGTTCTTTATCTGCCATCAAAGTCTATGTTTCTATGTGCCACACCTGTTTTTGACATCACCAAGACTTTCAACCTTGTGGGCCACAGATTTTTATTAGACACTCTAAATGAAATTAACTTTTCCTCAGATATGACCAAGTGCTTCTCAAGTTATCTCAGCAGTAGGACTCAAAGAACAGCAATTTCATATTGTGTGTCGGATTGCTTCTGATAAGGTGTGGAGTGCCTCCAGGGTTCAATTCTAGGATCACTATTTTTTTCCATATTTTTGAATTCTGTACCATAATCTTGCAGATCTCCTGAAGTCATCTTATATGTGGAAGATGCAGTTATTTTTAGAACAGGGCCGTTGCTTAGTGATGTGGTTTTCAGAGTCCAAGAGGAATTCAACTCATTTCAGAACTAGCTAACTTCTAGGAACCTGGTATGAAATACAAAACAGTCCAAGACAATGTACTTTTCTGGTCCAAGAAAGAAAAGGGAAAAGGGTTTATCGATCACAGACCTGGCAATGAAGTCACTGAATGTGTTGACAGCTTTAAGTATCTGGGGTTGGCCCTGGACTCAGCTCTTTTCTCTGAGCCTCATATCTCTTATGTTACCAAGACCATACTTCAGAGTCTTGGTCTGCTGTTCAAATCTTGTTACTTTTTAATCCCCAAATACCATAAATTGGTAGCCCATAGTCTACTATTTTCAGTACTGGACAATGTGCTACCAATCTACATGTATACCAGCAAAAAGCTGTTTGCTAGTTATGGGTTAGCTTTAATAGTATGTGTCATTTTGTCTGGAATCTACCTAGGTCTTTGCACCATTGCTAGTTATAACTGGTGGTTGGTTGTCTAACTCATGAGGCTATAGGCCTAACTTTTGTAGGGGTGTAATGCTACACAGAGCTCATCTAGGGTTATTCCCTCAAACCATAGAATTACTTTTTGCTAGGGCAGTGAATTATTTGGGGACCAGGTCTCAGAATAGATGAACCATTAAAACTCCTCAGCTGAGCTCTACTTTTGTGCAAAGGTCAATTGTATTCATAACTCTAATATTTTATAGTTCAGTTCCAGCTGCCATCACTGATTGCCTAAGATGGTGCACCTTTAAAGTGAGATTAAAAAATGGCTGTACTCAAGAAAAGTTTGCACATGTTAATAAGCATTTTAAATTTTTGTACATTATTTTGTAGTTATTGTTTGTGGCACATGTGAAAATGAGCAGTTTATATATCAAATGAAATGAAGCTACAGCTTTGCAACACTGACAAGTCCAAACAAGGATGAAACAAGTGTTTTGTGATCTCAGGCACTGTAGATTGCCTGAGAGGTTGTTTTGCACCATACAATTGTTCTTAATGCTGAGCCAGACTGAACTGCTTCATAGTGATTTGGATATGCTACCCATGATTCTTTACATTTAGGGGCATGTGTACATTACTTTTTTAATTTGACTTTACTTCCAATTTCCTGCCAGGGTAACTCTTGTTTCAGTGCTTTTGCATGGTGGTTCTTGTCATTACTTGCCAGTATGGTTTTATGAGGGACCAGTCATGCCACACCTACATGAACACCTTGTTTTAGAGGTTGATCAGGGAGGTACAGTTGTAGCCAAAGACTTTGACAGATATCTCCAGATATCTCCCAATATGTCTAAAGAGATTCTCTCTGGCAGCCCTTTAGTGGTACTCCCGGCAGGCTGAGGATTTCTCTAGAAATATCAAAGAAATTTCAGGAAATATCTGATCATGTCATGTCTTTGGCTGCAACAGTAGACCTGGGAAGGACTGTAGACATGGAGGCTGATTCTAGAAGAATGGTGCAAGTCAACGCCAAAGGTGACTTGCATCATATTCCATTACAGCAAGGACCCTGTGATTGATTCTAGACAGATAGGGTCCCTGTGGCTAAGTCCTGCAACGTGTGATGTCTAGCCAGGTAGGCCGAACAGAGGGCATACCTGGTGAGTTCACTGCAAGCTGCAACCACTGTCTGGCAGTGCGCAAGTGCCCTCTCATGCACTGATCCCCCAGTAAAAGCTGACATAGCCACTCAGGTGCTAGAGTACCCCCCACTGTAAGTGCCCAAAGGATCCCCCACCTCGAATCCAAATCATCCATGTACTGTACATTACATACAGTATGCATACCGGACATTCCCTGGTAGTCTAGTGGCCCCCCACCTGACAGTGCAAGACCACCCACTCCCCCTCATGACCCATACCCAGTTGGTGACTTCCAAACCCACCCACACCGCCACAGCTAGCCACCCACTGAGCTCCCCTAGAAGCACGTCCTGTAATAAGTTTGTGCTCAGAAAATGACAGCTGCTGTCATTCCCTGAATGTGTGCTTGTTACAGTACGCTGTCCTAGGGGAGCTCAGTCAGCAGCTGGCTGTGGTGGTGCAGGTGGGTTTGGCAGTCACTGACTGGGTATGGGTCACGGGGGGAGCGGGGTGGGCTTGCACTGTCAGATGGGGGGCCACTAGACTACCAAGGAATTCCAGTATGTGTACTGTATGTACTGTACAGTATATGGATGACTTGGGGTGTGGGTCAGAAATTGAGGCTGGGGGGATCTTTGGGGCACTTACAGTAGGTAGGGGGGTCCTCTAGCCCTGTGAGGCATTTACAGTAGGTGTGGGTGGTTCCTCTAGCCCTGTTGGGCACTAACAGTAGGTGTGGGGTAGGGTTCCTCTAGCCCTGCGGTGCTGTCTAGTGGGGCAGGGATGGGGCTGGGGGGTGACACATACTGGTGGATCATTGCCTTCAGATGCAAATTACACCAGCTATTTGCTGGTGTAACTTTTCATTGATAGATGTCCACCGGGGGGGTCTTGTAGAATAGCGACATTGGGGACTTTGTTGCTGCCCTTCCAGAATAGGGTGCAACAGCTGTCGTAAACCCCCTAGTACCATGTCACAGGGGGTTTAGGGCATAACTGGTGACGTAAGTCCATTTTGGCACATGCAGCCTGTGACATGCCATAGGCTGCTTTGCAGAATACCAAATGTCGCAACTCCTGGTGTAACTTACTGCTTGCACCATATTTGGGGGCGCAAGTCAAGTTAAGCCAGGCATACCCCTTTGAGAATGGGGCCCAAAGTCTATCTGGACTTCAGCAGGGGCTTTCACACTGTGGTGTATGACAAGCTACTGGACAAAATACACCGTGTAGTTTATGTGAGGCATACACAAGATATATTAATAACTGATTGGAGGGCAGGCAGTAGAGGGTTGTGTTAAGTGGACACTACCCATGGAGAAGAGGGGTGCTCACTAGCATCCCTCAGGGATCAGTGGTTGAGTCACTATTCCACATTTTCACCAGTGATTTGGAAGCTGGGGTCTCAGAAGGCTTCTTAAGTATATGGATAACACTAAACTTGTCAAGATGGAGGATTCCCTTTTTATGGTGACCAACTTTAGGGGGACTTTAAAAACAAGCTGAAAGATTGGTTGAACATCTGGAGCATCAGATTAGAAAAAAGAATGTGTTTATAGTCATTGATTTGTCCCTCAGTTCCTTCAGCCAACCCCATCTATCTACTCCCATACTCTTTATCCCCATTTTGGTACTACAAGCCCTCTGTACCTGTCCCACCTGACTTTGATTACATTAGTAGTCCCTGCCTCCACAACCTTCTTTGGCAATCTATTCCATTGTTGTACCACCCTTTTGATGAAGAAGGACTTTCTATCATCTCTTCCAAATTTCCCCCCAACTAATCCCCACTCATGCCCTCTCATCACTGTGTTTCCATTCCAGATGAACAGGTCCACACTGTCAACTTTGTTTATCCCTCTGAAGAACTTGTAAGTCTCAATCACATCCCCCCTCTCCCTCCTGGCCTCCAGCATGTACATGTTCAGGACTGTCAGTCTTTCCATATATGATCTGCCTCCTGTTTATGGCATGGAACCTCAACTGCCATAGTTTGGACCACCTTTCCAGTTTCTCAAGGACTCTTCAAATCTCTAACCCCCTCTTCACTGCCCACCCTGCCTTACAGTTTCATGTCATTTGCAAAGAGACACATCTTGCCCTGACATACGCCCAAATGTCACTGATGAACATGTTGAACAGAACAGGACTGAGGACTGACCCCAGCAGCAACCCACTTGTTACCTCCATGTCCACTTATTTAATAATGTTCACTGTCACCCTCTACTTCCTTCCCCCAACCAGTTCCCAGTCGAACTTATGAGCACTTCACCTACTCCTAGATCATCCAGTTTTTTAGTAACCTCTTATCCAGAACCAAATCAATGTCATTGCTGAGCCCATCTGCCCCTATCCACTGACCTTGTGACCCAATCAAAGAATAATAACAGGTTGGTTTGGCAGGACTTGCCGCAAACCCATGCTGCTTTTTCCTTTACAACCTGCTTGCCTCCAGATATTTCACTATTTTTCTTTAACCATGCTCTCTGGAAGCTTACCAACAATTACACAAAGTTTGAATGGCCTGATTTACCCATATCTTCCCTGTCACCACCCTTGTGAAGTGGGAACAGATCAACCGACCTCAAGTACCCTGGAACTTCCCATGATTCCATGTATCTCTTGAACAGATACGTCATCGGTGCTATGAATTCTGGCCCCAGTTCTTTCAGCACTCTTGGGTGGGACCTATCAGGACACAGCCCATTGTCCACTTTAAGGAGACAGTATACTGCTTTCTGGTAGTGGCCCTATATCCTCATTCATGAATAACAAGCAACAAAAGTTGTGTAGTACATCATCCCTTTGCCTGCCTTCTGCTACCTACAGTAAACTCTCCCTTCATTCAACTTAATAATCACCCTTCACCTTGTTTTTTCTCGGACATATCTATTTCCCTCACCTTTTACTCATTCCACTATTGGTAGGTTTATTCCTGCTTTTGCCTTCTGAACCAATCCCCCTGCCTCTTTCAGTTCCTTTTAATAATCTTCCCACTCCACCTCACCTGCTTTTGTTTTTACCTCTTAAAGGACATTATTTTGGCCCTCACTGACTCCCCACCACCTTTGAAGACCAGAGTGCTTTCCTGTATTTGTTCTTCTTTGTAACGTTTCTCATGCATGAGTCATTTGCCTCTGTTTTGGCACATATTACTATTCCCCACTTTTCCTCAATACCCACTGGCTCCCCTACCCTACAAGGTTACCCTGATCAGTCCCATCATCTTCCCAAAGTCTTTTCTTCTTAGGTCCAGATAATGGCTTTTGACATTGATAGAAAATGTTCCTGTTGTTATCTCAAACCACATGGAGTTTGGGTTACTACACCCCAATGACTCCTTAACATCTACCCCTCACACTGTCTTTGCATTGGATAGCACCAGATCAAGGATGGCTTCCTGCCTGGTTATCTCCCTAACCCACTTCACTAGGAAGCAGTCCTGCATGGTGTCCAGTGGCAACTGACTTCTGACACTACTGGCTGCAGGAGCCGCCTAATCCACAACTAGCATGTTCAGATTGTCACAAACTCGCTCAGCCGGTCAGCCCTCTACTCCCAAAGTGACAACCTGTGAGCATATGATTTGTGTACAGTGAACAGAATAAGGTAGCCCTCTTGTCTGTTTTGTGGGTTCAAATCACCTTAGTCTCAAGCTCTGGAGGGATTCAAACTGATGATCTCTTCTTTAGCATGCCCAATTATCAGGCTCAAATAATTCTGTCTTCGTGGAGGCCAGATATCTTTGCCTATGGGCACCCAACCAGGTCTTTCAAATGAACCCTTAAAACTCTATGCAAGACTTTGGAGAACTCTATCCATTTCCCAGTTTGGTATACAATAAGCCCATACACAGTGTTACTTATAACCTTTAAAAGCTCCACTTAAATAAAAAGAAATGTCAAGGCACTCCAGACAGTTCCGTTGTAAAAATATCTCTTTACTTTAAAAATATCAAAACAGAACAATAATTACAGAACAAAATATATCCCATCACATACAGCCTTAAAACAAATAGGTTTAAAGTGCAAGTTTCTACAATACATACATTCAGACTGGTCTAATCTTACTCTCTTTCAATGCTGTGATGATTCTCTCTCAGTCAGATAATATTGTCATGTATCTAAGGTTTGCTCAGTTGAATAAAAGAGTTCTGAGCCAGCCTCCTCTCTGAGATCATTAAACTCCGCCTTGGTGTATTAAAAGTTATATGTTACCACACAGGATGTCCCAACAAGATTTTAAAAAAATGTTAAGTAGCATACTCAGTTTCCTCTCCTCAGGGTAACTGGTCAGAACTGGTTTTTGTTCTGCCACACACACACACACACACACACACACACACACACACACAAACAGGTTCTGTGATGTCCTCCCAAGGCTTCCTGGGAATGTGTATTTGACCTTCCAGGTTTGTCTGGGTCATCCCTGGCTCAGACATCAAACCTCTTCGATGTCCATGCTGGCCCCTCTCCAACACCCCTCCCCACAAGTCCTTCCTGGCAAGTATGCAAGTCAAAGGATCTCCCTGAGGGCATTATAAAGTGGATACTTTGGTTCCTGCCTTCAAAGAAAATTGAACAAAGGAATTGCCTTTTAAATAGCTGCAGACTCAAACCACCTCCTGTCCTTTGAACTATCCCTGGGGGGTCTTGATGTGTCAGTTCCAGTAAGACAGCCTTTTCCTCTGCCACAGTCATCATACATTAATTTCTTATATTTACAACAAAATTTATACAGGGATCAGAATCAGTGGTACAAATGTGACAATTCCTCCCCACCTAGACTGAATTTGGGGGATCTATCCCCTTCATGGGATGAGCTTCCCAAATCATTTCATCCCTCATACACATGGGACAACCCATCTGAGTTCTTATTCTTGGCTCCAGCCCTATGTATGATTTTCAAATCATACCCTTGTAAAGCAGGACTCCATCTGAGCAGTCTGCCATTGTTTTTCCCCATCTGTGTCAACCAAACCAGGGGGTTGTGGTCAGTCTGCACCACAAAAGGCTGCCCATACAAGTATGACTCCAATTTCTTTAGTGCCCACACTAGGGCAAGACACACCTTTTCCACTGTGGAGTATGCTTGTTCCCTTGGGAGCAGCTTATGGCTCAGGTAGGCTATGGGGTGGTCCCTCCCTTCGCTGGATGTCTGGCTTAGTACTGCCCTAATACCCATGTCTGAGGCATCCATCTGAACTATAAAAGATTTGCTATAGTCCAGACTTGTCAAAACAGGAGCACTGTACAGTGCCTCCTTCAGTTTGGTAAAGGCATCCTCACAGGCTGGACCCCAGGTAATTTTCTTGGGCATCCGTTTCTTTGTCAGGTCAGATAGGGGAGCAGCCAGGGCACTGTAATTAGGTACAAACTTTTGATAGTATCCTGCTGTCCCAAGAAAACTCCTGACCTGCTTCTGAGTTTCTGGTCTGGGCCATGCCTGTATTACCTCTATTTTTATCTGGTTAGGATGGAGCTGTTCCAGGTCTACCACATGCCCGAGGTATGCCACTTCTCCCATGGCCACCTGGCACTTCTCAGCTTTGACAGTGTGCCTGGCGCTCTGTATTCTGCCCAGCACTTCCCTAAGGTGGGATAGGTGTTCCTTCCTGCTGGTACTGAAGATGGCAGTGTCATCCAGGTATGCCACAGTGTACTCCTCAGGACCATTTAACACCTGGTTCACCAACCTTTGGAAAGTGGCCGGGTCGTTCTTCATTGTGAAAGGCATTACTTTGAACTCAAATAAGCCTATCAGAGTGATGAAGGCTGACCTCTCCCTAGCTCTGTCCGTCAACTCTACCTGCCAATACCCCTTTGTCAGGTAAATGGTCATGGTAGGTCACCCCCCAACTTGTCCAGGAGTTCATCCATCCGGGGCATCAGGTGGGTCGTCTGACTTCGTGACTGCATTCAGTCCGATGGAGTCTACACAGAAATGAGTTGAGCCATCTGGCTTTGGTACAAGGACTACGGGTGAGGCCAAGGGACTGTGGGATCTCTGGATTACCCCTAAATCCAGCATCTCCTCCACGTCCCTCCTAATGTCCTTTTGGACAGCCTCTGACACCTGATATGCTGTCTGCTGTATGGATATCTGTGTCCCTGTTTCCACATCATGCATTGCTAAGGGGGTTAGTCCAGGCTTGGTGCTAAATAAGTGGGCAAAGTCTGCTAAAACCTCCCTCACTTTCTGGATTTGGCCTGGGGTCAGCTGGGGAGACAATTTTACTGCCTTCACAGAGGACTCCTGCTTACTCTCTTCCAGAAAGTCCAGAAGGGGTATCTCCTTTGTCCGTCCCCTCCCCATGACTACATACTGCGAACACCATGTCAGCCCTACTTGCATATGGCTTCATCATGTTGACATGGTACATCCTTTCTGCCTGTCTATGGTCAGGTAACTCCACAATGTAGTTTACATCATTTGCCTTCCTAACCATTCTGTATGGTCCTGCCCACTCAGCTTGCAGCTTGTCTTTCCAGACTGGAATAAGGACCATGACTTCCTGACCCACCATGTATGGGCGAGCTCTGGCTCTGTGGTGGTACCATACTTTTTGTTTCTGTTGGGCAGCTGCCAGGTTGCTCTGGGCTGTCCCCATAAGCTCCTTCAGCCTTTCCCTAAACCACAGGACATAATCCACAATGGGTGTTCCTTGGGTGGCGTGCTTGCCTTCCCAGTCCTCCCAGATTGAGTCTAGGGGCCCACATACTCAGCGTCCATACAAGAGTTCGAAGTAGGAAAATCCTGTTGACTCTTGGGGCACATCCCTGTATGCGAACAACAGGTGGGGAAGGTATTTCTCCCAGTTCCTCCCATGCTGTTCAGCAAACACCCAGAGCATTGACTTTAGGGTACCATTGAAGTGTTCCACAAGCCCATTGGCTTGTGGGTGAGACGGTGTCGTGCATCTCTGCACCACCCCACACTTCTTCCATAAACATTTCATTAGGTCCAACATGAAAGAACCCCCTTGATTGGTGATTACCTCCTGTGGAAACCCAACACGGGACAAAATCCCAAGCAAGGCATCTGCCACTTTGTCAGTCCTCAGAGAGGATAGGGTGACTGCCTCTGGGTACCGAGTGGCATAATCCACCACAATCAGGATGAATCTCTTCCCTGAGGAGCTGGGGGTATTTAAAGGCCCCACAATATCCATTCCCACCCTCTGGAATGGCTTCTCCACTATGGGCAAGGGGATCAGGGCAGCTTGGGTTTTCTTGCCTGCCTTTCCTATTTCTTGGCACCAGTGACAAGACCTGCAATACTCCTTCACCTGCTGGGTGAAGTTAGACCAGTAGAAAATCTGGGCCAACCACTGCATTGTGCATGAGATTCCCAGATGACCAGACAAGGGAATATCATGGGCTACCTTGAGCAACTGCTCACGATATCCCTGGGGAATGACAAGCTGCCTGCCTAACATCCCCCCCATCTGTACTGCCTGTGTATACATAAGTCCATTTCCCCAATAAACCGTATGTGTGCCGTCACCTCCTTGTGCACCGTCCGAGTCTGCCCAAGCCCTCAGCTTCTCTAAACTAGGGTCACTTCTCTGAGCAGCTGCAAACCCCTCACACCTTCCCAAGGCATGGGACTGGTCCCCTTCAGTCACTAAACTAGGATCCCTAGCACTATCGTCAGGGGCCTCAGGATCACTGTCAATCCCAACCCTCTTACAAGAGGTCACCCCTCTTTCTTCGAAGTAACCCTCTGTAGCTATGTGGTTACTTGCTACTGGGGAAATTTCTACCACCTTTTTATCAGTCTCTGCCTCTGGAGACACAGGCTGGGGAACCAGCCTCTCAGTATCTTCCCCAATGGCTTCTGGGGGGCTCAGAGAACTACAGTTTTCCCTGACCGCTTGACTATGGGTAACTGCACATACCACCCCCTGCTGGAGATTGTTACCCAGGATCACATCCACTACTAATGTGTTAGCTACAGCCACCTGTTGCACAGTTCTCCCTGTTTCACCCCATTCCAGGAGAACACAGGCCAGTGGCAATGTTTTCTCTTCACCAGTAAACCGTTGTACAGTTATGTATTTGTTGGGTATAAGCTGACCAGGCTGTACCAGATCCCACTTTACCAATGTCAGGGATGCCCCTGTGTCCCTTAACCCCTGTGTCTGTATACACCATTTACCATGACTGGGTGCATGTGTTCCCTAATGTTCACTGGCATACTTCCAGGGACACACAAACAACCCACTTCCTTTCTGGTACTACTTTGCGTATTATTGCTTGCCCTTTTTGGACACTGTCTGGCAATGTGCCCAGTTTCTTTACATAACCAACAAACATTTCTTACTTCAAAGAAATCTTTTCTTTGAAACCTGGGGCTAACTGGTTTTGGTGGAGGCAGTGAGGGTTTTAGCTGCCCTGAAGGTGCGCTTTTCCCTTTCTGCACTGCCACACTCACCCCATTCGCTCTCAGAGCAGGTCTGCTCTTGGCATAGTGGTCTGAGAGTTCAGCAGCCTCTTGCACTGTTTTTGGATCTCAGTCCTCTAGCCACGTTTTTAACTCTGCTGAGCATGCCCAATAAAACTGTTCTAATAAAAAATTCCTTCCCACCAATGTTTTAAAAACTGACATTGTTTCATGGCTAGCTCATCGTAGCTCATGTCAGGGCTTCTCCTGAGCTTACGGAATTTAGCTCTGTATGATTCAGCAGTTAAGTCAAACTTTTTTAACAGTGCAGCTTTTAACTTGCTGTAATCATTGCTATCTTCATTGTCCATTTGACCCAATGCTTCCTGAGCTTTTCCGGTAAGTAGCGGGGATAGCTGGAAGCTCCAGGACTCACTAGAAATTTTAGTCTGAATACAAACTTTTTCAAAAGAATTTAAAAAGGCATCCATGTCCTCCCCATCCTTAAACTCTGCTAGTAATTTGGAGTTCAATTTGTAACCCACTCCTGCAGTACCAGTTAAACCCAAGCCACTTACCTGCCCTGGTGCCGCTGGTTGGAGTCGTAGCTTCTCCAGTTTGCATTGCCACTGGTGCTCCTCTCTCCTTTCCTCTACCTCTCTGCATTCTCACTCTCTCTTCTCCTCTGCCTCTTGCTGGTGCTCACATTCCTCATGGTCCACCTCCCTCTGTTGTCATTCTGCCTCAGGATCTGCCTCTCGCTGTTCCCTTTCTCTCCTCTCCTGGGACTCCAGCTCCATCCTGTGCAACTCAAGTTGCAACCTGAGAACTTCTGGATTCAGGATACTGGTGACTTGTCCCTGCTGCTGTGGCCCTTCACTGACACTGGTCCTGCTGTCCACCTCATCAGCTTGGGACCCCTCTTTGGCCACTAGTTCTGCCACACTCGAGGTCTGGTCCCTTTCAGTCACAGTTGGTGACTCGCTGGCCTGGGTGTCTGCTACCATCAGGGCCTCTAGGAGGTTCTGCTTACTGGCTTTTGTCCCAAATGGGACTCCCCTGTCCCTGCACAACTGCTTTAAGAAATCTACAGTGTGCTTGCTGTAGTTGGAAACCATTTTCTTCTTCTCTTACTACTAATACTATACTGACTGGCACTTCAGAAAAAAATAAAATGGGTGGGAACTTAACTGTAAGTCAAGGGTTATAGTTCTGTTTCTTTTTGAAATAAAACACTGCCTTTCTTTTTTCCAAGTGAGCTGAATGGTTTCAAGCTAACACACTGAACAATGAAGCTTATACCACCAAACTTTTTATGCCACCACTGCCAACCAATCTGTCACAAACCCGCTTAGTCAGTCAGCCCTCTACTCCCAAAGTGAAAACCTCTGAGCATATGATTTGTGTACAGTGAACAGAACATGGTAGCCATCTTGTCTGTTTTGTGGGTTCAAGTCACCTTAGTCTCAAGCTCTGGAGGGATTCAAACTGATAACCTCTTGTTAGCGTACCTAATTATCAGGCTTAAATAATTCTGTCTTCGTGGAGGCCAGATATCTTTGCCTACGGGCACCCAACCAGGTCTTTCAAATGAACCCTTAAAACGCTATGCAAGACTTTGGAGAACTCTATCCATTTCCCAGTTTGGTATACAATAAGCCCATACACAGTGTTACTTATAACCTTTAAAAGCTCCACTTAAATAAAAAGAAATGTCAAGGCACTCCAGACAGTTCCGTTGTAAAAATATCTCTTTACTTTAAAAATATCAAAACAGAACAATAATTACAGAACAAAATATATCCCAACACTTACATCCCTAAAACAAATAGGTTTAAAGTGCAAGTTTCTACAATACATACATTCAGACTGGTCTAATCTTACTCTCTTTCAGTGCTGTGATGATTCTCTCTCAGTCAGATAATATTGTCATGTGTCTAAGGCTTGCTCAGTTGGATAAAAGAGTTCTGAGCCAGCCTCCTCTCTGAGATCATTAAACTCCACCTTGGTGTATTAAAAGTTATATGTTACCACACAGGATGTCCCAACAAGATTTAAAAAAAAATGATAAGTGACATACTCAATTTTCTCTCCTCAGGGTAACTGGTCAGAACTATTTTTTGTTCTGCCACACGCACACATAAACAGGTTCTGTGATGTCCTCCCAAGGCTTCTTGGGAATGTGTATTTGACCTTCCAAATTTGCCTGGGTCCTCCCTGGCTCAGACATCAAACCTCTTCAATGTCCATTCTGGCCCCTCTCCAACATCCCTCCCCACAAGTCCTTCCTGGCAAGTATGCAAGTCAAAAGATCTCCCTGAGGGCATTATAAAGTGAATACTTTGGTTCCTGCCTTCAAAGAAAATTGAACAAAGGAATTGCCTTTTAAATAGCTGCAGACTCAAACCACCTCCTGTCCTTTGAACTATCCCTGGGGGGTCTTGATGTGTCAGTTCCAGTAAGACAGCCTTTTCCTCTGCCACAGTCATCATACATTAATTTCTTATATTTACAACAAAATGTATACAGGGATCAGAATCAGTGGTCCAAGTGTGACACAGATCACCCACTACAACCAATTGCCCTTTTGTAGTCTCTGTCCTAATTTCTGCCAGAAAATCTCTCTCCCCCTACTCCTTCTGACCTGGTGATCTACATGCTACTTCTAGGCTAATATTTTTTCCCTATCACTGTTTTACATGTACCCATACTGATTCCACCTCCTCTCTGCAAAGTCTTCTGTGGCCTCTAAACACTGTCTTATGTTAAAGGGCACCCCTCCACCTTCACACTTACTTCTGTCTTTCCTGAAAAGGATGTGACCTGGGATTGTTAGATCCAGCTCATTCCCTGATGCCCATGTTTTGATCACTGCCGCAATGTTGAAGCTTGCCTCTGCCACCGTTACCTAGAGCTCACAGGTTTTATTGTCCAAGCTCCTGGAATTAAAGTTTATTGCCTTAAAGACACTTTTCATTCTTGACCTAAAGAAATAAATTAATAATAGTTTTTACATCATGCATTCATTTGCACTTATCCTTTTAAATAACTGTATAATAATTGTTGCTTATGATGTACTGATTTTTTTGGTTTTCAGGCTCTCATTAATTTTCTTTCTTATGTTGCTTTCTTTGTTCACCAATGATGTCTGTATTTCCACTTAGTGCACCAATGATGTCTGTCTATCCACATGGCTTGTACTCATTGTATTACTTGTCACTACTTCTATAACTGCCACCTGTGTGGCTTGGGTAGTGCCTGAAAAAGGTCCCCTGGATCAGTGCACTTACCCGGTTACCAAAGACTTAAATAAATATATTTAAAACTGTCATACACACAAGTGTGAACAGTCCCAAGATGCTGTCATGCATACCTTCAGGTATTATGTCCTGAACTGTGGGTAAACTGGGTGTGATCACATTATGATTAATAAAGAACAGTTAAAAATATGGTTTTGGTGCCAGCCCAGTGCCACTGAGGTTTGAGGCACTGAACGCCTTACCTCATGCTACGCTGGTGACCCGAGTTTGGGAACAACCTCAGGTCACTGGGGTGCCAGCATGTGGGGGAGGGTGGGAGCCGGATTGAGCAGCCTCGCATCTGCTCTCCTCTCCTGGGAGGGAAGGTTGCCCTTCTGCAGTCTTGCCTTCACTGGGTGGAGGTTCAGTGGCGGTGCAGGTGGCTATGAGCAACTGGTGGGGTGGGGCATCTCACAGTACGTGACATGCGCGTGCCTCCACACATGCATGCTCCACCAGGGACATGAGGAAGGGGGAGAAAATGTGAAAAAGAAATAAACAGATAATTGAAAAAAATCTGGTTTTGGTTTTATATTGTGCATTCTTACAGGGTTTACCCTAAAGACCTTTACATGCCTGGAGTGGGATGGGTGAGGGTGTTGCTGCCATTTTGCACAGGCAGTTTCAAAGTGTACAGAGACAGACTGGAAAGAAATAGTAGAAGGAGACAGAGAGAGAGAGAGAGAGAGAGAGAGAGAGAGAGAGAGACTGCCAGAGGGCGGTTAAGTAACCTGCTCAGGGTCCCCCTGTAAGCAAGTAGCAGTTACTGCATTCATCCCCAGTTCTCCAGATACACATTGCCAAAAGGCCAAACTGCCTGTATGGCCATCAAGACCCTTTTATGTTATGGCAAGTCAATACATGATGATTAAAGTTTATTTCTTTCCTTCTTAAACTGACATTGCAATTTCTAAATAGTAAAATCACCAGGACTGCATAATAACAACACACTGAACACAGAGGATTGGATTTTAGAAAATGGGTTTGGTGAGTTCCCAGCCTCTGACTGCCTGAATGCCTTGCCAAGGGGTATATTAATGTGCCAGTAGCAACCAGGAAATAACAAGTCCCTATGCCAGCCTGCCCTTTCACAGAAAAAAATATGTGCCAACTCAGTTTTTAGACTCTTTCTGCCACCATGTTTTTACCCTCACTTGGTAAAATTTACCTCACTACCCCAGCTTGCTACACTTGCACACAGGTAGACATCAAAATCACTTGAAAGTCATTATTTACCTGTTTGTACATGTTTAGTATCATTGTTAGTGCTAGCTCGCTCCACCTCCTTCGTGTTGTGGCTCTCCATCATGCTTCCTAAATAGCACTATATTCCAGCCATCAGCCCGATCTCTGTGCTGCTGCAACCCAGCAGTGTATCTCCATCTGTAGGACACTTACAAATTCTCCTGCTGCTCTCATCCTTGACTGTGAGCTCATCCCCAACCACAAAATTGAAACTGGCCCAGTACTTGGGCACAGAGAACAGGTCAGAAATGGCCTTAAAATCAAACCACATGAGGAGGACATGACATGAAGCAATAAAAAATACAGAAAATGTACTGCTTCATTAAAGTACACTGTTAAACAGAACAACACCCTTTACTGCCAATGCTAGCAGTGGAGAGACAACTTTATAAAAAAAATGGTTTTGTTTAATTCTATTAACTTTTTAAAATGTTTTTAAGTATTTTAAATATGTAATCTAAACTGCCACCCAAAACCTATTTTCTAAGCACAATGATACCTTCCAGCATATGCAGTATGGGTATTGGGGACCTTCAATGAGCTATAAGGCCTTCCACCTGTGACATTGGGCCTCATTATGCCCCTGGGGCAGTCTGCTGGTATACCGTTGTAACAGCGACACTTTCACAGCGATGTTGTTACAGCAACATCAACCTGTCGACACCTCCAGTGTCGACTGGGTTGCTGGAGCGATGACAGAGTCATCAACTCCAAAGTTTAGCCACTCTCCCCTGACATCTGCCCCCCCAGAGTTGGAATCCTTAAGTCTGGGTAGTGTGTGTGTGTGTGTGTATGTGGTGCAGCCCCCCCCCATGAACACCGAACAGGTGTTGGTACACTCTCCGGTTGGGGTCTGGAATTGGCGGCATCAGGGATGTCGGCAACCACGTGTTGCTGTAGGGGAGGGTGCCGACATTCCTGTTGCTGCAGCATAGTGGAACCAGTTTTCTATAACAATATCACCCACCCAGTCAGGTATTATTGCTAGTGCAAGATATACATACATACATGCGAACATACGAATGTGACATTAGGTAAAGACCTCGCAGTCTGTCTGATCTGTTCAAGTATGCAGTTCCCACTTGTGTTTACAGAGGGAACTGCCCCCTCCCCATATTCCCCTTGACCACTTTCAAATACCTCCTCCACCTCTCTCTTCTCTCACCTGCAACTTCCCCTTCCACCCTATCCCAACCTCTCTTGAAGCTGTCCACTGTTTTGGGGGATATCAGCTCCTCCAGCAACTCATTCCACTTAGCTACCACCATCTTGGAGAAATATTTCCTTTTCATCTCTCTCTCCTGAACCTTCCTCCCACCAGTTTTAGGCTACTACCCCTGATGGTTTTGATTCCACTGTGGCTGAAGAAGTTCTAGGTGATTACCCTGTTTATACCTTTAAGGTAAAGATACTTGAAGGTCTCAATCATGTTCCCCCCTCTCCTTTCTGTCCTCAGGAAAGTACACATTGAGCCCATTGAGCCCCTCCTCATAGGTGTTGACTTGCTGGTCCTGGGTTATCTTGATTGCCCTTCTCTGGACTGTTTCCAGCAAGTTTTTATTTATTTATTTGTTTATGCACAAGTTTGGAGACGGGAAAGGCACACTGAGCTTAAACTTGTTTCCACGTTTGACCTGGGGAAGAGGAAAAGGGGTAAGACAAGCTGGCAGTTAAAAGCAACTGAAGTGCAATGACAACAGCTTAAAGTACAATACAGTGGTTTACAAAATAGTGGTAAGAATACATTGAGATAAATGGCAACATTACTGTACATAGGTATGCAGTGGGGGATCAGGCAGGTTTAAA
Source organism: Neoceratodus forsteri (assembly GCA_016271365.2). NCBI lineage: Eukaryota > Metazoa > Chordata > Ceratodontiformes > Ceratodontidae > Neoceratodus > Neoceratodus forsteri. Next base: position 567,054,550 of record CM057458.1, read on the forward strand.
TTCAGATGGAGGTGAGTCCTCAAACAAGAGACAGAGAGTGAGGGGAGTGTGAGGCACATTGAGGGAGGGCAGGGTGGGTAGCAGAGAGGGGGAGGGGGAGGAGGAGGAGAGGGGAGAGTTAGAAGGGAGTGTGTGACAGAAACAAGTGGGGGAGGTAGGCTTTAGCAGCCACTTTAGGGATAGTAGAGATGGGGCAGGGTGAAGAAGAGGGGGAGCTGGTTCCAAAGAAAGGCGAGATGGTAAGAGAATGCAGCCTGACATACCAGGGTACATAACCTACAGAAGAGACAGGGAGGGGAGAAGAGGGGGAGGAGTAGATCTCTATGTAAAGGAAGGGATAAAAGCAACTGAACAAAAGAGTAAACGGGAAGGAGAAGAGGCACTGTGGGTCATCTTAGAGACTGGAAATGGCACCACAATCCGCACAGGGGTTGTATACAGACCCCCATGTCAGGGGGAGGGAATGGACAAGGATATGATAGAAGGCATTCTTAGGATGGCAGAGAAAGGGGGGATACTGTTGATGGGAGGCCTGAATATGCCAGATGTTAACTCGAGCACATTTGCTGCAGCCACATCCAAGAGCAGGTCCATTCTAGATGCACTACAGGTGGCATGCCTCAGACGGCTAGTTTCAGAACCCACTCATGAGGGAGCAATCTTAGACCTTGTACTTTCAAATGGGGACAGTGAGAGGATCTCAGATCTAGAAGTAGGTTGCCAGCTGGGAACAAGTGACCATCAAACAGTGTGGTTCATGATAAACTCAGTCACAGAGTCAAGTCATACAAAAGTGAGGGTTCTGGACTTCAGGAGGGTTGACTTTGGCAAGATGGGAGAGTGCCTTAGAAAAGCACTAGCAAACAGGCTAGAAGGAGGGATGGAGCAACAATGGAGAAACATCAAACTGCCATCACAGAGGCAACAAGCCTTTGTGTAATGCAAATAAACAAATCAAAATGAAAGAAAAAGCCACTATGGTTCTCAAAAGAGGTGGCGGGAAAGTCAGGGAGAAAAAGATAGCATTCAGGAAGTATAAGGAAACACAGAAGGAGCAGGAGAGAGAGCTGTACCAGTTAAGGCAGAAGGAAGCAAGGAGGGAAGTCAGAATAACAAAGGCCCAAACTGAGGAAAAGATAGCCAACTAGGTTAAGAAGGGGGCTAAAAGCTTTTATAGGTACATCAGGGAGTGTAGAAAGACAAAGGGAGGGATAGTGAGGCTGAATAGAATGGATGATGGGTGGGCAGAAAGGGACAGCAAAAAAGCAAGGATACTGAATGAATATTTCTGCTCAGTATTCACAAAAGAGGAGGATGGGGAAGTGTCTAATCCAATTAACAGAAGCACTCTTGATAGGGGGGTTGATCCCAGTCCTTTCACAGAAGAAAGGGTTCTAAAATAACTCCTAAAACTGAAGGTGGACAAAGCAATGGGGCCTGATGGAATTCACCCCAGAATTCTAAAATAATTAAGGGGATAACTAGTGAAACCACTGACTACCCTTTTTAACAAATCATGGGAGGATGGTGTGGTTCCTAGGGCTGGAGGAAGGATGTGATTCCCTTCACAAAAGTGGGACCAAGACAGAAGCAGGAAACTACAGACCTGTCAGTTTGACCTCTGTGGTAGGGAAAGTGATGGAATCACTTCTGAAGGAAAGAATTGTTGAGTACCTAGAGGCCAGTGGGGCACAGGACCCTAGGCAGCATGGGTTCACAGCGGGAACATCATGCCAGATGAATCTAATTGATTTCTTCAACTGGGTGACCAAAGTAGTAGACCAGGGAGGGGCTGTGGACATGGTCTACCTAGACTTTAGCAAGGCATTTAACACAGTCCCACACAAAAGATTAATAGTCAAATTAACCAGCCTGGGAGTGGGTCCCAGGGTGATAACCTGGGTAAAACATTGGCTAGACAACAGGACACAGAAGATAATTGTTATTGGAGTCCACTCTGAAGAAAGAGGGGTTACTAGTGGGGTACCACAGGGTTCAGTACTGGGTCCAGTCCTTTTTAATGTCTTTATAAGTGACATTGCAGAGGGACTGGAAGGAAAAGTATGCCTCTTTGCAGATGACACAAATATATGCAATAGGGTTGATACACAAGGAGGCATGGAAAGGATGAGAAGGGACTTGGCAAGGTTGAAGGAATGGTCAGAAGTATGGCAGCTTGGATTCAATGCAAAGAAGTGAAAAATAATGCACTTGGGAAACAAAAACCCAGGGGAAGATTACACAATGGAGGGGGAGGTAGTAACAACAACAAAAATGGAAAGGGACCTGGGGGATAATCATATCAGATGACCTTAATGTTAGCAAGCAATGTGAGAAGGCAGTAGGGAGGGCTGGGGGGATACTGGGATGTATAGGGAGAGGCATCACCAGTATAAAGCAGGAAGTTGTTATCCCTCTGTACAGACAGTTGGTGAGACCCCATCTGGAGTACAGCGTCCAGTTCTGGAGACCCCATCTCTGCAAAGACATAGACAGGATAGAGGAAGTCCAGAGAAGGGCAACTAAAATGGTGCAGGGTCTTCAAGAGAAGCCATACAAGGAGAGACTAAAGTAGCTTAATATGTATACCCTTGATGAAAAGAGGAGAGGGGGACTTGATAGAAATTTTAAGTACCTCAGTGGAATCAACAAAGTCCAAGAGGGTAGCATCTTTCAGAAAAAGAGATGTGCAAGAACAAGGGGACACAATTTAAAGATGAGGGGGCGGTTCAGGGGCAATGTGAGGAAGTATTTTTTCACAGAGAGGGTGGTGGATGCATGGAACAGCCTTCCTGAGGAGGTTGTGGTGTCTAAAACTGTGGGAGAATTCAAGAATACATGGGACAGACATAAAGCAATTCTTGTGGGGGGTAAGAAGAAATAGGCTGTTGGTTAACTAGGATCTGCAGCTTATCCTGTGGTAGGGAAATGGGGAGACTAGGTGGGCCAAGCAGTCCTTATGTGCCATCAAAGTCTATGTTTCTATGTTTCTATAACTAGTGCTAGAGCGAGGTTGAGGGACAGATAAAGGAGAGGGAGTCTCTAGAGTGAAGGGGCTAAGAGAAGGGAGTGGAGTGGAGAGGAGAAAGGATAGATAGGATGGGAGGGAGACAAACCAGTATTTTCCAGTGAGGACAGAGCATTGTGAAAGGGGATGTGAAGGTAGGAGGCAATAGAATGAGTGGAGTAAAGGGAGCAGTGATGTGGGCAGGAAGGAACGTCTGAGACAAAGCGACAGAAGGCATTATAGATGGTGTCCAGTCTGGCGAGTGTGGAGGGAGGGGCTGCACTCTAAACCATGTCTGCATAGTCAAAAATAGGGAGGATCATTTTGACAAGCAGGCCCTTGCAGTCTTCAGTGGGGAGACAGTCCTTGTTTGACTGAAAGATGTGTAATTTGGGGAAAAGCTTTGAGTATATAGCATCGATGTTGGCTGAGAAGTCTGGCTTACTCTTGAGTCACACACCAAGGTATTTATATGTGTGTACTACCTCTAGTTTGGTACCATCAAGGGTGGAGAACACCAGAAAAGGTGAGAGCCTTTTTAGCTTTTGGCTCGTGCCAAAGGTCATAGACACCGTCTTCTTGGTATTTATTTTGAGCTGATCAGCTTGGAACCAGCATAGCACATTGCAGAAATCACACTGGAGTAAGGCTGCAACTGCAGATGTGGAGGGACCAGATGCATAGATGACTGTGTCATCAACATACATGTGATTATGGGAGGAGAGACATATGGAAGGGAGGTCATTTAAAAAAATAGAGGATAGTATGGGGCCCAGGGTAGAGCCCTGGGGGACCCCTGCAGGAATGAGAGGGGGAATAATGCACCACCCGCACAGACTGCTGGTGGTTAGTCAGGTAAGACTGGAACCGCTTAACTACAGGAGTAGAGAGACCTACTTAGGACAGCTTATTCAATAGAAAAGAGTGGGATACCGAATCCAGTGCCTTAGCAAGATCAAAAAAAAAGCTGCTGTGATGAGACCCTGGTCCACCACTGTAAGCATTGTTTCAGTAACACAGAAAAGGGAGGTGATTGTGGAGTGTTTTTTCCTGAAACCGGACTGGAAAGGGGACACGAAGGAAGAGGCGTCAACTAAGAGAAGTCAACTAATCTGGAGTGGACTAGTGACTCCTATAGTTTTTCAAGGGAAGGAAGGAGAGAGATAGGTCTACAGTTTCCAGGAGATGACAGATCACCCCCTTTTTGGAGAGGGAGTACCTTGGCAGTTTTCTAGGTGAGGGGGATGACACAAAGGAAGAAAAGTTCAAAAGTTGGGTGAGTGAGTGAGTGGGTGGAGGATAGTGGGGGATAATATGTGGAGGAGTTCGTGGTCTAAACCATCTGGGCTATATTTTGAAGGGTCGAGAGACTTGAGGGCAAAGAAAGCTTCCTGAGGGCAGACAGGTAGGAAATGAAAACCAACAGATGTGCTGGTCTGGGATGGGGGGTGGGGATTTTTTGAGGACAGGCAGGGAACAGCGCAGGTTATGAAGAACTTGTAGAAGAGGGAAACAACAGTGAGGTGGTCAGAGACCAGTAAGCCATCTACTTGGGGGGGCGCAGGTTGGGGTTGGGGTGGTGGGTCAACAAGGGAGTACATTACTTTCCAGAAGTTGGAGGAGAACGTTTTAGGTTGGATTGTAGGTTGGAATTGAAATCAAAGGCCTTGGCTGCATGGATAACCTTTGTGCAGGAGTTTCTAAGGGACCTGTAGTGCTGGTGGTCAGAATCAGAGAGGGATGCCTTAAAGTAGTCCCATGCATGGTCCCTAGATTTGCATAGCTCAATTAGGTCAAAGTCAATATCCTTCTTAAGGCACGGGCACCAATGCTGCACACTGCACTCTAGGTGTGGTCTCAGTAGAGACCTGTGCAGCAGAAGAGTGACCCCTGCCTTCTGCTGGTCATTCTCCTAGCTATGCAACCCAGCATCTTATTTGCTTTGCCCACAGCTTTCCTGCAGTGTGCCAAGTATTTCAGGTCACTCATGATAATTACATCCAGGTCTGTTTCTTCCTCTTACCTGGTTACTTGACCAACACACAACCAGTATTTTGTCCCCTCGGGTAAGGTTGCCACCTGCCAGGATTTAGACCGTATCACCCAATTTTTTTACCTGTTTTCCAGTTCTCTGGATTCCTCCCTTTCTACTCCAGTTTTTCACTCGAGTTGGTTGGCAGACCATGGTGCCATGGTACAGAGCTGCCCAAAATGTCTCTTTCCTTTGTCCGCACAGTGCTGCACTTCAGGTTGCTTCTGTATTGGATGGTGTAAGAGGCACAATGCAACACGCTTGCTACTGCTGTCTCCACGTCGCCAATAGACCCTCATTCTGGTTGGGGGATTGAGAAGCAGAAGCATTCCTGTTTAAATTTTCACAGGTCATTCCCAACTAAAGTGTTAGAGACTATAGAAGAGTGAAAATAGCAAGCTGTGTGAATGGGTGGGTCGTGAATTACTTTGCCATTGCAACTTGTGTAAACACATAGAAAGAGAGAGAGAACCTATAAATTAAACACACGGGCAGCAGAGATTGTGTGTTTTACACCACTCACCCACCCTACCTGCTCCACAGCCTGACCCTAGCAGCAGAGTGTCAATAAAATATTAAAAGCCTTTTTTTTCTTGAGTCTGGAGTGAGCAAGCATCATGCCACAAGTCCTTGTCCATAAATGTACAGGTCATCACCTGAGGTTATGTGGGGGAAGAGCTCCTCCCCTACATCCTATTTAAACATGCAGGCTATATCCGCTCTGCATAGCGCGAGTCGCACTTGCTCCGTGCTGCGTGTTGGGGCTGGCTCCTGCCTCGGTTCTCCATACCCCCCACTGCCTCTGGCTCCCTTTCTCTCCCCTGCCTTTCTGCTGCCTCTTACTTCATTTGTTTTCCCTTCCCTCCATCACTGTTTGCTTTTTACCTTTCTTTGGGTGGGGGTGGTCTCGCCCTACCTCTAGCCGCAGCTCCGCAGTTTGTGCCGCTTTCCTTCACTTATTTTCACTCCCTCCATGGATTTCTTCTGACCAGCTGTCCTACACTCACTTTGGAGCCTTGCATACTGCCATACTCCCATGTATGCTTCATTTTTGGCTACCCAGCTTCTGTTACCCTCACCACCTGGGCACCTTAGCAACTACCTGTCCATTTCCTCAGTCACCATTATTCGGACTACCGCTGTGCTTTGTTTTGGACATTTCTATTCATTTGTGGTTTGCTTCAGGCCCTAGGCAACCGGAGATGCATTTCCAGCTGTTACTGATGACTTTGCCCTGATAGCTCACATTGCACTTTACTGTGTGTGTTTGCTGCCCATTTTGAATCACTGCCCCACTGCATATGATTTACTTTGTGGCCTAAGACATCTGCTATACAACAGTGGGGCTACTGCGACAGATTGTGAATGCATCCAATGCCAGAGACCTTCTGTTACTAGCTAGCGTTGAGCAGTATGATTTCAAGCCCCCAGGTATGCCATTCTGCAGTGGTAGCTGCCTCAGACATCTGCCGTTCAGCTAAACCATGTGGTGTAAGCAGTTCAGAAACAATGACAATAGTGGGTTGGCCCCTATTGCTACTGCATATGCAGCCTCTGCACTTCCTTGCTTTGAATTGGCCTAGACACCGCACCTTAAACATACTGCTGCTAACGTGATCTAATCCCTACTTGAGTTGCAAAGTTTGACTTTTTCCTGCATCGAGCACTGTTGGATTGTAACTATATTCTCAGCTACTGAGTGGCTTTCTACATTGCCTATTACTCATTATTACTCTCTTTGGGAATCTGAGTTTCACCACTCTCTGCTCCTGCTGTGATCGCTCCATTCCCTGCTCCATTGTTGGACAACCTTCTAGTTTCTTAGCAATACCTCCCATCATTCAAGTCTGCGCCACACTGTCTGATCGGCTTCCTGCATTGCTGAGATACTTTACCATATTATTCCGCAGCCTACTGACTCATAATTCGGCCTCTGTACCTGGACTCATTGGCAGTATCTGGATTGGCCAGTCATATGCTGCAGTGCTAGATATTGATACTGGAAGCTTGTATTCAGCATCTTGTTACCACTACACTCCAGGAGATCAGTGCATTTCATTCTGCACCCAGGCAGACCATCGCTCTCACATAACTTACATCTGACTCCTCTACTCAGCGTATTATATATTTACTATAGCTGCCTCTCTGCTGCTCCACAGCTTTTATATCCCTACTATGTCACGTCTTACCTGCAGTTCACACATTCCTACATCATCGTTGCTCCTTGCTTACGCACACTATTGTTACTTGTATACTGCCATCACTGCTCACAGTGCTGCATTTGACCTTGCAAGGTCTCGGCACCTATGCTCATTATGATCTCAGAGCACTGTGCTCCTTTAGCTCTCCAGCTTTGCAGCTCTCAATCATTGAGCTTCGCCTGACTATCTTCGCTGCTCAGTGGCTGCCCTCCGTGGGTTGGGTTCGTTAGCCTTCGGTGGGCCAGCTGCTGTTCTCTACTACTTCCTCCGGCTGACCTACATGTGGTCTAGCTGCACATGCTAGCCTCATGGGGTTTAGCTTCAACCCTCAACTAACCCTATAGGCTGACCTATGTGTGGTCCAGCCGCCATGCTAGCTTACATGGGGCTAGCTGCCACTCTGTACTTATGCTACTTTACCAGCAGATCTCGTCTGATCCAATTACATGCTAGCCTTAGGCTTAACTACTACCATATTACTCATCGGCTGACACATTCTGTTACTGTATCTCCTACGATCCATCGGCTGACCCGCACGTGGTCTAGCCACTCTACCTTATCTCGTTGGGCTCAGCTCTCTCTCATTACCTTGGATGGTTCCTACGGAGCTGCTCATTCACCCAGTCTAACCTCTCCAAAAAATGCTTCCTACAGCTCCTGTGTCCACTGAACTATTTTTTGAGTACATCGAGTCATTCACCTCAATTCCTTGGATGCTTCTTTCCAAGCTTTTCACCTCTTTCAGAGTTACTACTACTGTCTCTGTGAGAACTCCCTGCTAAACTCTATTCCATATTGCCTTCCTTAGTTTAACTGCTGCCTAAGACATCGATCTACAGTTTCGGGATGCTTATTACCTCTGGTTGAGTTGCCAATTTATCCACCTAAGTATCATCACTACAATCCTTCCAACATCGATCTTCAGAATGTGACAGTCTGCAGCACCCTTCACAGCTCTCATAAGTCTGCCCTAACCACTACTACTCAGTTCCAAACTGATCCAACATATGCTACCTACTGCAATACCTTTATAATGTATTCCTGACTGCTTTATAACTGTTCTGCATTTCATTCAGCTCGACATTACTGTTACTTTATCCACCACTGCCTTGAAACTTGCCTCGCCATCAGGCCAGAGGTCCACCGCATCACACTTCTAAGACCTGCGCCCTTGGGCCGGGGTCTCTCGATCATCTATTATCACTTCATAATTACCTACTCTATGACCTACCTTGCCATCGGGCCTAGGGGTTTAATTATTTCTACTCTTTTCACTTGCCTCGCTAGCTCGGGGCCTGGAAGTCCAGTCTACTTCATCTACCTGCTGCCGTGTTTTCCAAACTTAGGAGCTCCTGTACCATGGACTCACATCTGGATTTGTTTAGTCATTCGTCTTCTATTCCTTGGCTGCCTCTGCCTTGCTGCTTCAATCATATGAATTACTACTAACTACTCCTACCAGGACTCCGTTGAGATTATCCAAAGACTCTAAATTCCATGATTTGCCCTACATTTTCTGGGACCTTGTGACAATGCGTCGTCATTCAACTAAAGCCTATTCAGTCATCTCCATTTCTTCATACCCTTCGCAGTATACTGTACACAAGCTATGCATACTACTTCCCTGCTACTACATCTACATCATGCAGCTTTACTTACTGCTACAATCAGCCTATGTACAGGTCCACTTATTTACATTACTTGCTTATTTTACCTGCTTCGCCCTTACAGGGCCTAGAGGTTCATCAACATTGATTCCCTGGGAGATCACGTGATGCAGGGCTCCTGGTAGTAGCGCTGATTCGGAGTTCCCGCTGCCTCTCACCTATCTCACTTATTTTGAACACTTTATTAATATACTCACCAATCAAAAGTGAGCTAGGAAATCCTGACTACTGTTGGGCCTGATTTGCATTGGTCTTGTGTCTCGTAAGTCGCGATTCCTGCCTTTTATGGAGGCCGACATGAAGCAGGCCTTGCTAAGGCATACTCCGCCAGCCTCACCAGAAAAACTACCTAAGAAGCAGAGTGCCCAAGGAGCCAGTTCTGATAAGCCGAACCCTTCATCTACGGCTGTTACTCCATTATCGGAGGATCGTTTTCTTCAGGAAATGCTCCCTTTTAAAGAATCGCTCTCGGATATATCGGCGGGGCTGAAATCTCTTCTTAGTGACTTAACTGGTCTCACACGAAGGGTGGGGGATACGGAGGCCCACTCGGTCTTGCTAGAGAAATGGAGAGAAAAGACTGATCCGGAGATATCCTACTTGCGTCAACAGATTCACAAACTCCAATTGAAGATGGAGGATTTGGAGGGCAGGAGTCGACGGAATAACATATTGATTCTTGGTCTACCTGAGTCAGAGGAAGGCCCCAATATTATTCTCTTTGTACTGAAGCTTTTACAGAAATTGGTAGGCCCTTCCCCTCTCAGTCCTAGTTATCAAATTGAGAGGGCTCATCGTTCTCTTCGACCTCGACCTCCTTCAGAAGCTCCCCCCAGGCCAATTATTGTGAAGTTTTTAAGCTATCTAGAGAGACAACATGTTCTCAGTAAAGTAAAAGACCTGCAGTAAGTCATATGGGAGAATGCAGCTCTCAGGGTTACTCAGGATTTACCTCAGGAGATGTGCCAGAAGCGGGCTGCTTATCATTCTACAGTCAGCAAATTAATACCTGCTGGAATCCCTTTCAAGATGCAATACCAAGCTAAATTAAAGGTATCTGTGCATGGCTCCTGGTTGGCGTATGACACTCCTGAACAAACAGCTTTGGACTTAGCTACATGGCTGCTGGATCTCTTTAAACAGGACTGAACTTTTATAATGATAACCTGCCTTCTTTTTGTTTAAATTGCTAATGATATGTTGAAACTGGTTTGTTTTACCTGCTGATGTGATGTGGAGCATACTGGTTCAGTGGGTTCTGGGGGGGATCTCTGGTCTCGGGCTGGGTAGGCCCAGATGTGGAACTTTGGTCTCATATAGGAACTTTTTGTTCATGGTGGGAGGTTGCCTGGGGGGAAGGACCATCTGGTGCACTTTCAGTTCCCTCCCCCAATTTGTTCCCCAGGATTGGTACGGCGTAACATCAAGTTAGTTTTTTGGGATACAGTTGGAACTTGTAAGAGGGGTCTCTCTGACAGATGCAGGTTAACTATCAATGTTCTTTTTTTGGGGTGATTGTACTCTGAGGCACCTCTGCGCATCGCTGGTCAGGGTCCCTGTTTTTACAGGGATCCTGTGTGTGGTGGGCCGCTTTCCGGTCAGGACAATTTGGTTTGGGGCTTGCATGTTTGTTTTTAACTTTGGTTGAATTGGTAGGGGGGCTAGAAGTTGGTGTTTGGCAGTGAACATGGTAGATGGAAGGTTTACATGTGTATCCCGTTCTTCCCTGGGTGCCTCTTCGACTTGATCTAGCTTCGGAGTGGCAGTGCTTGAGGCTTGGTCCTCTCCATGTGGTGTGAGGTTCTCTGGTATTGCCTCAGGCACACTAGGGATTAGTTCCCATTTTCTGTTGGAATGGTGGGCCTCCCGTTGCATAAAGGACTCAGCATTAAAGGTCTGTTCCCCTGATGGGTACCCGTTGGGGTTAACAGGAGTACCCTTTTTTTCTTTTTCTAAACGGCCCTCAGTGCAGTGATTGTCGAGGAGTCTGGTCGGCTAATCTGGACACATTTACCATTTTTGTTAGATCCTTGTTAGTATGAGGGTGCTAGGTGTAATAGTGTGTGAAGGGTCAGGTCTAATTGTTTTTGTTGCTATACTTGGGCTTGGATAGCTGGGTGATTTCTGGTGTGGCAGGTTTTTACATGCCTGGGTATTCTGGGTCGGGGTACATTCCTTTTTTATCTATTTTTAAGGGCACTACCTCGATCGGGTAACTAAGAAGGTGAGGGCGGCCTGGGAGATTGGAGGGGTAGGTGGTCCATCAGTGCCGCTTGTACTTTGGGGGTGCCTGCCTTTGGTCAACTAGTTTTAGGGTTTGCAGGCTTTATGGTCGTTTGTACTCCTAGCTTGGGTGAGGTAATTATCTCAGTTAATTCAGTGAAGGGGTGATGGGATGGGGGGTGCGGGAGCTCCGGTTTGGAGTAAGACTGGGTAGGCTGCATAGCGTACTAGTTAAAGGGGGGATGGCATCTCGGTTTTCTTTTGCTTGGCTGTTTTCAGTATTAGTTGTTTTTTCGGGCTAGGTTCTGGTATTTTGACAGGGAAGTTTTTAGTGCTGATAGGATATCTTCTTAGTTTTTCTTGTATTATAGGGACATTCAATGCTGTCAAGGGTTGGCCATGTGTTACTTTATTAAATAATCATAGATATTTTTCATTTTGGATTGATAAGCCTATTGTAAATAGTTTTGGGGTTTCACTGGGGGAGGTGGGGTTTCTACAGTTTTTGGGACTACTGTCATTTCTAATCATCATCGTATTTATTGTCTGTATTTGGTATTTAAGGCTTATTGGGGGGATTGGTTCTTACGGTTTTCTGGGTTGTTGCTATTTCTCGTAAACACTGTAATTAATGATAGTTTTTTGTATCTAAGGCTAATTGGGGCGGGGGTTATGGCATGTGGGATTTACTTATTGTTTGAGCTTTTGTGTAACTATGTTGTAACAGGGGTGAGGGTTTTGGGGGTGGGATGGAGTGTGCCTTAAAGGTCTAGTTTATGTACAGATGGGTTTATTATTTAGGATGTTTTGCAAGATTAAATATGGCATATAGCCCTGTGAAAATTGTAACATGGAATGTCAGGGGAGCTAGAGACGTATCGAAAAGGTATCAGATTCTTAAGCATTGTGCCCTTTGAATGCGGGTATTATTTTGCTTCAAGAAACGCATTTGGTAGGTTCAGAAGTATTTAGGCTATGTAGGCAAGGAATCTCTCAGGTGTTTGCAGCTGGTGATTCATCCTCGAGTCGGGGAGTAGCTATATTAATTAGGAGGAATATTCTTTTCCAGGAGGAGATGGCTCTCACTGATCCCAAAGGGAGATATGTATTGGTCAAAGGGACTTTGAATAACAGTACAGTGGTTTTGGGTTCGATATATGGCCCACCGGGAGGGGATCCAGATTTATTAATGGATCTGGCTAACAGAATAGCATCATGCTTACCCTCCCTTTTGATTTTGGGGGGGACTGGAACATCCCACCAACCCAGGATTTGGATAGAACATATAGGCTGTTGAAACCACTCTCACCTTCACAGAATGCTCTGAAGCATTTAACGGCTATGTTGGGGTGTGTGATCCTTGGCGGACACTGAATCCTTCACAGCAGCTCTACATGTTTTATTTGAACATTCATCAGTCATGGTCAAGGATTGGCTACTTCTTAATTAGCTGTTCCCTTATCCAGGGTCTCTGCCAATCTGGTATTGAGCCCATAGTTATCTCTGACCATTCAGTAACTTGGATAGTTATCTCTCTGGATGCTAAGGCTCAGCGGGATATGGTTTGGAGGTTGAATACTTAGATACTAAAAGATAATAATTCGGTTTCTCTCATTAAAACTTTGATTTCCACTTTTATGGAACATAATGGTGATCTCAATATGAGAGGTGACCTTCTCTGGTGTTCCCTAAAATGTTACCTCCGGGGAGAGTTTATTAAAATAGCTTCTAGGAGGAAAAATGTAAGGGAGTCTATGGCTCTAGCCTTGCTAACTCAGATCAAAGAGAAGGAGAACTCCTTGGCCTCTAATACATCTCTGGCTACCCTGAAAGAGTTGATGGCGTTGCGTAACGAGTACTCTGAGTTGATCAAGGAGAAGGCTGAATACGCCCTCTTTAAGACTGAGGCCAAATATGTCGACCAGGGTGAAAAGGCTGGTAGGATGCTAGGCTTACGGCTGCGCAAGTTAGAGAGTTCCCATCTAATTCCCTCCATTCGGTCATCAGATGGCTCTATTAAAACAGAACCTCGAGAGGTCGCCCAGGTTTTTGAGACATTTTATAAAACACTATATGGAAAATGTCCTTCTCAATTATCATCTCAGGAGATGGAGGCCTTTCTGGACTCTTTAGATCTCCCTGTCTTGGATGACACATCTCAGGCATCCTTGCTTTCTCCAGTAACAGTAGAAGAAAATCGCAATGGCTATTAACAGCCTCGCTCTGGATAAAACACCCAGTCCCAATGGGTTTCCTTTGAATTTTTACAAAATATTTTCTAAAGAGTTATCCCCCCTACTGCTTAGCTTGTATAATTATATGTTTACGGCAGACAAACTAGACCGATCCCTTCTGGAGGCAACAATTGTCCTTTTGCTCAAACTAAATAAGCCCCGACATGACCCAACTAGTTATCGGCCGATTTCTCTTTTAAATTGCGATATTAAAATTCTAGCTAAAGTACTTTCTCTTCGGATAAAGGCCTTGTGGATTCCACTCTTAAGTCTGGAACAAGTAGGGTTTGTGCCCGGTTGTTCTTTAGCTGACCATTTGAGAACTCTCACACATATTTTTCACACGGACCAATCCTCTCAATCTCCAATGGCCCTAATTTCTCTCGATGCTGAGAAGGCCTTCGACAGAGTGTATTGAGAATTTCTATGGGTAACTCTGAGGAAATTAGGTTTTACTTCCCCCTTCATTGCAATGATTCAATCAATCTACTCCTCTCCCTCGGCTAAGATCTACTGTAATGGGGTCTTCTTGGCTAGATTTCTTCTATTTACCGGTACTAGGCAGGGATGTCCCCTCTCACCCTTTCTCTTTAACCTTTATTTGGAACCCCTCCTTCATCAGTTGAAACAGTGTCCTCAAATTAAGGGTATTCCAGTCACTAACCAGTCCTTAAAGCTCTCGGCATATGCAGATGATATTCTTCTTCATCTGGACCAGCCGGTACATTCCCTGGAGTATGTGTTAGGAGTTATTAGCCAATATGGTAGGCTATCTAACTACAAACTGAATATCTCTAAAATGGAGATTTTCCCGCTCAACAGTTATACGGTGAAATCGGATTTTTCTCATTTTGGCATTAAATGGTCTTCCCAAACAATTAAATATCTCAGCGTTTACTTAACCAGAGATCCTACTTATACCAAGAAACTTAATCTGGATGATCTGATGGTGACCATTCAGCATGATCTCCAAAGATGGCAAAAGTTGCCCTTATCCTTATGGGCGCGGAACAATGTGATTAAGATGAACGTTTTGCCCCATCTCTTTTATCCTATAAACCTGCTGAATTTGTGGCTTCCAATATCCTTTTTCAAATGCCTACATTCCCTGGTTTCTGGGTTCATTTGGGGTGGTAAGCATCCTCGCCGTGCTTACTGTAAACTCAGTTTGCCCAAGAATATGGGAGGTCTTCGCCTTCCTAACTTTTTATTTTATTATTGGGCTAGTCATTTAACCAAGTTGGGGAAATGGTTTCCTCAAAGAGAGTTGAATTATACCCCTATTTGGCTTCAAATAGAGAACAATCTTTTAAGTGCTAATCTCACTAATCCCTCCATGTTTTTTTATTTCGGTAAAAATTCACTGCTGGCGATATTGCGTGACTCTGTAATTGCCTCCTGGCTCAAAGTTTTTTCTCAATGTTGCGCATACTTTAAGATATTCCCTAAATATGACATGGAGCAACCGATTCTGGCACATCCCAACATTAGAATAGGTGGTTCCTGGCTTCCAAATCACTGGCTCCCTCAACTGATCGAGGCGAGAGTGGAGGACCTATTTTCCCAGGATAATCTGCTTTCTTCCCCTGAAATTCTTTCTAAATTTGATATCCCAAGGAATCAGATATTTAAGATGCTCCAATTAAGGCATCTCATAGGTGCCTTCTTTCATTTTAAGCCTAAGACAGCAAGTGTTAGATCCCTGCTGGCTCAATTATTTGATTACACTTTGAAACCACACAGTGTTTCTACAATATATTCCCTCCTGCTGTCTATGGCTGGCTCCAATCCCCTCTCTGGTTCAACTAGCTGGAATACGTTACTCCCTGATCTGTACCTTGATTGGGCTCATATTTGGAAGGATCTTTACTTATACCATTCCCAGGACAGACTCAGGCTTATTCAATACCATATACTGCATAATATGTACTATATGCCTGTTAGATTGGCTAAAATTGGCAGATTACCGGATTCTAACTGTACTCGCTGTGGTAAAATGGAAGGCAATATGGTGCACATATTCTGGTACTGTGAAAAGGTATTCCCGGTTTGGCAGGAAATTCACTTTAAATTGGATCCCTGGTTAGGATTGAGGACCTATTTACAATTGAAGTTTGTTTGTTAGGTAAATACTCAGGTATTCAGGTCAAAGAGCGTAGATTCCACATTGCGTTGATATCTATCATTGTTAAAAAATTTTGTCCTCAAACATTGGATGGTTCAATTAACCATTTCCTATAGTGAATGGTTAAATGGTATTTCGGTGTTTTTTAGAACAGAACGCTTAATTGCAGGATTTCGTAACAACATGGCGGGTTTTGATAGGAAATGGGGTAAATTATATGCGTTATACTTAAAATAAAGGTGCTGTTATTTAGAGCTAGTTAGGTTAACTAGAGGTCTTTCTGTCAATGTGGCCAGTCTCTTTCTCCTCTGTCACTCTCAGTGTTGGCACACTCCTAGGGGTGGGAAGAGGAGGGTTTCGAGGGGTTGGGGTGGTGGGAGGGGGGCTTATTTGGTTCATGTACCACGAAGTTTGCTGTGGTTCTACTGCTGTATTTATGTATCCTATCTCTCATGTATGTGTAATAAGCCCCCTTGGTTTTGGAAATTAATAAAAAGTTTCTTAAATTTCAAAAAAAGATTGATTCCTTATTCTACAACCTACTCCCCACATTGGGATCTGGAGGTACATTTAACTTATGTCTACATATTCGCACTAAGATCTATGCCTAATTCACTTACCTGCTTCCAACTCCAGTTCAGAGATTCCTATTGCTCCACCCTCTCCAGATCATGCAGCATGTGCCCAGTTCATATGCTTCATCACCAAGGCCTTCTTTTCCTAAGCTTGTCAAGAGGAATACAAACTACCTTTCTCTACTCTGGACAGGGACACTTAGCCTTTTGGTTACTGGTTCTCCTTGCAGAAGCCGTCCTCACCGCCGGAACATTTCACCAAGGTAACTTCAACACTTCAATTATTATCGACCATGGATTCCAATCTTCTACCATTCCGGACATAGGATTGCTAGAAGGATGCTGCTATGTTCACCAACCGGAATATTCTGTACTTATTCAGCTTTCACTTCACTGGATCAGAATCTCGAATTTTGGAACTCTAATTAGCTTAATATTGTTATTTAGGATTATTCTCCCTTTGTATGCCCAGAAGGACAGGCAGGTCAGTAGCCATAGGTCCTCAGAGATTTCTCCCAAAGGGGGGTTTTCCTCTCCTGCTTGCTACTGGTCATACTCTCCGGAGTTGGAGGAGATAATCGTTTGATATTATTATTCTTTTTGGGGGTCTCATACTACTGGACTAAGCATTCTTTATGGTGGGATACAGAGTAAGGCCAAACCAATACCAAGTCATAACACCGTTACTCATCAGCTCAAGTATCTGTATCCAAGCACAAACCTTCATTATCCAATTACAGTATGTAGCACAAGCACTGAGCTCTGAACCACACATAAATGTACAGGCTATTGCCTGAGGATATGTGGGGGAAGAGCTCCTCCCCCACATTCTATTTAAACCTGCAGGCTATATCCGCTCTGCTTAGAGCGAGTCGCACTCACCTTCCATCCTCCCCTGACACCTCCTCCTTCTCTGGCACTCTTATCCCACTAGGGAGGGTCTCATACTACTGGACTAAGCATTCTTTATGGTGAGATACAGAGTAAGGCCAAACCATTACCAAGTCATAACACCTCTACTCATCAGCTCAAGTATCTAAGCACTTTGCATAAGATTATCCAGCTCACTTGTACTATAATCTCTGACTGTATAAATATGTTCAAAGTACCTAAGCACTGATCAAGTCAAACTGCTACACATCAGACGAGCAATGTCCTACTTACCCATCTGGCCTCTGTATCCAAGAACAAACCTTCATTATCCAATTACAGTACGTAGCATAACACTGAGCTCTGAACCACACATAACTACACAACACTCACTACTGCTGTGGCAAGGAGAGAGGTGTTATTCAGGTCGGATCAGCACAGCCACAGTACAGCACCCCCCCCCCTCGGTTTTCCTTTCTGCCATGCCCTGCTCAGTTAGATTTCCATAAATCCAGTAGGATTTTCTTAGCAGCAGTTCAACTCAAAAGTTTGACTAGTCAGGGACACCATCTGTTTCTGGCTGCTGGCATTTTCTGCCAGTCAGGAGAAGTGGAGCTCACTTCCAGTGACTGCCCCTCCCCTTTCGTTAGTCTCCTGCCCAGTTAGACTTCCCAGAATCCTGTATCATTTCTGACGTAGCAATTGGACTTGAAGTCATTCAAATGAAAATACAAATTCAAACTGCAGTGCCAGTAAATGTTTAAGTTAATAATGTGACAATAAGCATCAAATAACTGCTTCCCAAATTCTGCCAATTTAAAGATGTGAATCACAATGTGTAATATTTGTTTGATCATGTTCCACATCATTTGTACAATAGTATTTTGTTCCAGGTAGTACAATGGGTGCCTTTATTTTTACTTATAATGCAATTTATTTTCCAGTTCATGCTTATCTGTGTATTTTGCCTTGAACATAATGTGAAAGGTTTTGACTACTGTTGTTTAGCTTTCCTCATACTGCGTTTGCTTACATAATTACTGTGTATAATTGCTAACTGCTAGCTTGTTCTCCTACTGCAGTCTCTAATTGGGTGTTGGCAATCTCTTCATTCGGGTATATAAATATCACATAATTTATTCCTGCATGAGAGCTGCATAATTACGGCCACATCGGTAACTGGCCAGTAAGTAATTGGGTATTTCGTAATCTCTACTTTTGTGTACTTCAGTTTTTATAATTTATTCCTGCTTGAAACTGTGTAGTATCTAGTTAATGCAGATAATCACCCTATTTAGGGTAGGTCCTTTTTTACAACTGTATACCACTATCTAAAGCTTATGCTGCTGTTTAGCTAGTGAAGTAAGGAACTTGGAATCAATTCAGTTCCAGTGAATATAAATAATCACTCTACCTAGGGTAGGCCTGCTTATACAACTGTATACCACTGTTTAACACTTCTACTATTTTGCTAGTGTAGCCAGGGACTTGGAATCAAAAAAGTGTCAATGAATGTTGCTAAACACCTTATCTAGGGTAGGCATGTGTTTCAACTTTGAACACTCCCCTCCTCTACATTCACAGTGTGTCCCCTTCACCCTGTGCTGCCACACCCACTAGGAATAATAAACCCCCTGGTGATAAACATACTAATGTGCTCCCTCTTAAAAGGACTTTTCCAAGAGACAGAGCTAATCACCCACATCCTGGCTTCTGAACAATCCACTCTCTCCCACTTTTCATGCACAACCCCCCTGATGCCCCTCCTGAACCCCCCCATTGACCACTGGGTGCCCACCTCTTGCCCCACACTCCTCCAAGGAATTCTAAGCAGGAGTAACCACAACCTCCTAGGTGCCTTCATATACTCTCTGACCCTGCCAGGGCCACCACTCAACTCCTCCTGCAGTCCTATGCATTTCCTTCCCATCCTACTGCTACTCCTCGGAGGTGATGTTGAAAGCAGCCCCAGTCCAAACACCCCTCCCTCACCCACAATGACCCCTGATGGCTGAACAAATACAGGCTTAAAATTGTTCATCTAAATTTTTGCAGTCTATTGTCAAGACTCACTGAACCTGAGGCCTGGGTCTCACTGTACAACCCCGACATAAGGAGCATCACCAAAATCAGGCTGAAGCCTACTACACCAGATGCTAGCTGCTGCATAAGTGACTACATCCTCCTAAGAAACAACCAGCCTGGGACCAGACTTTAGTAGCTCTGCCCAGTTATAAGTGCTGATTTTAACTGCATGCCATAGAGTTCACTATATTCCATAGGGACCTTAACAATTCTGTGCTGTAAACTGCATTTAAGGAATTAATTCTCCCCCAAGTCATCAGCTGCACTGCTTAGATCTAAAGAGCTGTTAGTAATTACCCTCAGCTTCCCCAGCATTTCCAGCAGTCTCAGGGCCCTTAACTGAATTCGGTGCTGCAAACTGCATTTTGCTGTAATTCAAATCCCCCAAGTCAACAGTTGCTCTGCCATACATATAGTGTTGTTTAAGAATTACCTAGGTGCTCAAGGTTGCTCCTCCCTGTCTGCTACTCCATAAACTCTTCTCCCCTCTCTCCGCAGTTTGGGACCCAGGTTGCGAGGGCTCCCTGTGAAGAAGTCTAGCCCTCCCCAGCCAGCAGCCGCAACGAGGACCCCCCTCCGAAGCTCTTCCCAGGTATGAACACCCGCTGAGGAATTCGGAGCATGGTTTTGGTGCCAATACTGTTTTGAATCTAAGCAATAGAATCTGCAAGGGCTTCGGCCATCTACAGGGACTCTTGAGCTTCACTGTGCTTCTGGCCCTGCCAGCACTGTACGCCGGCTTCCCGCCACCCCCACCACCACCCTTGGTGAGCTTCTAGCTTTATAGGCTCACCCACGTGCTCTCAAAAACCTATCAGCCCACTCTCCCATTTGCAGCTTATCAGCTGCTACCACTAGAGGTCGTTTCCACCAGGACATTGCACTCTCCACATTCCCTCTGACCAAGATGCTGCCCTTTCTACCCCTGCTACTCCTCTCACTGGCCACTCTGTCATCCCTGCCCCCAGCAGACCTCCCAAACAGAGAACCTCCCTGGCAGTTGCCCCTCTGCCTCACCCCTCAGCCCTACTATGCTACCCCTCACCTCCTGCATGCCCATTCCCAGGCATACATCCACAATTGGCCCATTAGTGCCACCATCCAGCCCCCTTCCTTTCTCCCGGGTCTTTCTGTTCTCCACACCCCAGCCCTCCGCTGCCCACCGCTTACTACCTCAGTTCACAATCCTACCACCTGCTCAAAATACCTCTGGCTTAAAACCAAACAGCTCATCACTCTGCTACTACTCCTGGCTAGGGACATAGAGGCAAACCCTGGACCCAACACCACAAATGCCCTCACCCCAATTTCATTCCCCAAAGGACTCAGGCTCCTGCACCTCAACACCTGCAGCTTACTAACTAAAATCTCTGTGCTGCAACCAATTGCCCTAACCCAGCGCCCTGACATCCTGATCATCTCTGAAACTTGGCTAAAACCTCAGCATACCGATGCTGAAGTATCCATACCTGGCTACACAATCATCAGACATGACAGACTAGGGAAAAAGAGAGGCGGAGGAACTGCCATGTACATCTCCACTAGTCTGCAGTTTACAATAGTGCAAATTCCCTCACTTCCAGCCCACATCGACTCCCTTCTAATCAAACTCTCACTGCCATGCTCCACCCCAGTGTTCATCGCAGGCACCTACTGCCCCCCCGGAACACCTCCAACGGACATCATTACTCACCTGGGCACTCTACAGTCCATAGCTGCAGTTGGCGAGCTTCACACCATCGGTGACTATAACCTCAGCTGACTAGCCACCGAAAAAGCTCACTTTAAGACCAAGATCAAGGCCCTGAACCTCACTCAACTGATTGCAGACCCCACCAGGCTCAACCACAAGATGCAAAACCACTCACTGCTGGACTGGGCTCTCTCTTCCCACCCACACAGGGTCATACACGTGGGCCTGCTCCCTGACTCCCTAAGTGACCACCACATGATTTTTCTGATCAGAAAAGTGCACAGGCCCACAGCTCCCCCCCCAAAGACACTGTGCACAAGGTCATATAACTCCCTGGACCTAGTATTACTCCTGTTAGATCTAGGTCAAGTAGACTGGTCCTTCATCCCAGTGGCCACATCTATTGACATCGCACTCGATGCTTTCAAGGACAAATTTCTTAAAGTCTGGGACAAACATGCTTCCCTGTGCACAAAAAGAGTCAGAGGCACCCACCTTCCCTGGATCACCATTGATATCATCAGTAATGTCATTCCAGGGACCACGCATGGAAAGCCCACAAGAAACTGAGCACCCAGGCTTCCTTCCATACCTACAGAGCCCTCTGCAACTCCTGCACAAACCTCATTCTCCAGGCAAAAAATAATTACTTTCTATAGGCTTTTAGCGCAAACATAAACCACCCGACAAACTTCTGGAAATCGCTCAAATCCCTGTTCTCCACCCAACCCCCAACCCCGACACTATCAGTTCAGGGCACCTACATCACCAATCCCTGAGGGGTAGCCGAGGCCTTCAATACCTACTTTTCCAACTGTACTGACTCACTTCTATCGACCCTCCAGCGCCTGCCCACCCTGTTCCCCCCCCACCAACCCAGTGCACTCCCACCAGCCCTGCAGTTCTCCTTCTGCCCTGTATCCCAAGCCAAAGTCCTCAGATCCCTACGTTCCCTGAACCCCAACAAAGGAAAATGCCCTACGTCCCTGGATGCCAAGATGTTATACTTGTCCGCCCCAGCCATAGCCACCCCTCTAGCTGCGCTTTTCAACCTGCCCTTCACGCTGGGCAAATTACCCTCCGAATGGAAAAGGGCTACAGTCATGCCCCTACCTAAAGGGGTGACCCCTCCTCCCCAGGCAACTATCACCCCATCTCCCTACTCCCGATTCTGGCAAAACTACAGGAACGTCTTGTCCTCTCCCAACTCTCTCCCATCTGTATGCCTCCTCCTTCTTCACTCCTTTCCAATCAGGCTTTCGGAAATCTCACTCAACCATCACCTCTCTGCTACGAGTCACTAGTGACATACTCACTGGTACGGACAAAGAACACATCACCTCTGCCATCTTTATAGACTTAGCCAAGGCTTTCTACACCATCTCCCACACTCTGCTCCTCTCCAAACTAACTGAAGCCAGGCTCTCCAAACCAGCCACCACATGGTTCCATGACTACCTGGTGGGCAGACACCAGGCTGTAAAAGTCACCTCACACATCTCTAACCCCCTGCCCGTTACCACCGGCATCCCCCAAGGTTCAGTTTTGGGCCCACTGCTCTTCTTCATATTCCTAGATGACCTCCCATCAGCATGTCACCACTCTTCCATTCAAATGTATGCAGATGAGACAGTGCTGTATGCCTCAGGCCCTACCACAAGCATAGAGGCAAATCTCCTGCAAGAGGATTTCAGCACCATCCAGGACTGGTTCCAATCAAATCAGCTATTCCTAAACCCTAAAAAAACTATGTCACTAACCTTCGGCTCACAGCAAAGACTCTTCTGCCAAGCCGTCTGCCCCACTTTCAAAAACCCTGGATGGGTCCCTTCTGGAGCAATGCACCAGCTTCAGATACTTAGGCATCTGGCTCGACCCGCACCTCGATTTTGCCATCATATTGACTCCATACACAAGAAGCTTCTCCCTAAACTCGGCGCCCTATACAGGAACAAAAGCTGCCTCCCTTCTCCCATTAGGAACTCTATTGTCCAAAAGATGATACTACCAGTTCTCGACTATGGCGATATAGTATACACTATCGCCCCCTCCTCGGCCAGCCTTGACACCCTGTTCCACTCTTTTTGTCGATTTATCCTTGACTGTCTGCAAACAACCCACCATTGCACCTTATATAGCTCCCTAGTCCTGCTGTCCTTCCAAGACCTTAGACTAAACCATAGTGCTAGGTTTGCAGCCAAATTTTGGTCCCATTCCCTATCCCCTACCTTGCCTCTACCCTTTCCCAACAACTCCCCCTGCTTACCCCCTCAGACGCACTGACCCCAGACTCCTCCACATCCCCTTTATGTGCACAACCAAAGGTCAGGCCTCTTTGAATTGCCATATCCCACAGTTATGGAACGCCTTGCCAGCTGATATAAGACACTCACCAAACCCCAGCCATCGCAATCGCCTACTCAGCACACACTTCTCCTCCAGCTGCTCTTGCTGTAGCTAATGATGAATTATGCATTAAAACTGTGAACCTGAGCTCAGATGAACCATCTAAAATGTATCATGTATTCAATCTTCCTACTGTCTGTATCTGCTGATTGTCTGTACAGTGGATGGCCATTTCACAGTTTGCATCATCTCTGTAACTAGTGTTTTGTACTATTGTCTTGGGTCTTGACCCCCAGGTCACATCTGGAATCGAGCAGCACTGCTCAGTATGCCTTCCTGGTTAAACTCGTAAATAAATAAATAAATAAAAAAGAAGGGTGGAGTACTTTTATTCTTCAAGGATCCTCTTAGCGTCAGCCTAGCCTTCCACAGCTCACCTGACACATCCAGTAGTGAATGGCTTCTTGCCAAACTATCGATTGGATCTTCCAAAAAGTTGTACTTCGGCTGCTGCTATAACCCCCAAAGATGGAATACCAGGCCATATCTACCTATTAAATGGCATTGGCCACCTCTCTCCCTCTTTGGAGATCATCATATTGGGTGATTTCAATCTAACCTAGTTAAATACCTTCCAGACCGAGTGTTGTGACCTATTAAAACAGTTAAAATTTACCCAGTTCATTTCCACCCTCACTCACCCTAACAAACATTACCTGAACCATTCCCTCCTAGACTGGATTCTGACCGATCATAAGGACAGGGTCCTTCATGTCGGAATTATATGAGACTCCATCAAGAACCACTCCCCCACTTTTTGCATATGGTCCTCCAACCCCCCCAACTGCTCCCTCAAATACCTTACTTTCAGAGACTTCTCTAAATACGATGCCACCTGCCTATTCACTGACATTAGGGCCATCAACTGGCCAGTGATACACAAAATGCAGGATGTAAACTTAGCCCTGGACTTCCTTACTGCAGCCCTGAGTGTAATCCAGGAGAGGCATTCCCCCCCTAACCACACGGAGAGTTTGGGGAGGCAACACGAGATGGCTCACAAAGGACCTCCTTTGGCTAATGAAGGCAAGAGACAAGAAGTGGGCAGCACACAGAGCATCTCCCTCCACCTCACTCTGGAATGAATACTGTCACCTGCATAACCTCTGTAAACAAAAAGTTAAATCACATAAGGCTGAATTCCTCCAAAACCTCCAATCCCACAACCTTGGAAACCCCCAAAGCTTCTGGTTGGTGGTTAACTCCCTGATTGCCCCAGGGAACAGACGGACTGCTATCAAGCTAGGCTTGGGGCTCAGACCTACATCTAACCTGTCCAAGGTTGCAACTGCCTTCAATAACAAATTCACAGACCTGTCTGCCCATCTCTCCAAACTCTCCCACTACAACCCTGACCAACTCCAGTCTGACATGACTGAGTACCACCCAAATACACCGCCTTTTTATTTCAAAGCCATCACTCCTCAACATACCCGTTAACTTCTTATGAGTCTCCCCAACCACAGAAGTGCTGGGAGTGATGGCCTCTCTTCCCCAATTTCTAAAACTGATACCTTATGCCATTGCCAAATCACTGACCACTGTCTTTAATCTCTCCCTTACCTCATCTACCGTAACCCCAATTTGGAAAAAAAACAAAGTTGTCCCCATCTAGAAGTCTGGTTATCCCCTATCCTTGGAAAACTATCAGCCTGTATCTATTCTCTGCCACCTAAGAAAACTTCTGGAAAAAGCTGCCCACCAGTAGATAATCAGCTATGTGGCAAAGTATAACCTCCTTTGTCCACAACAACATGGATTTAAGAAAGTCCACAGCACAGCCCTGGCTTGCTTCACTAACCATGTCCTATACAACATAGACAAAGGCAAGCTCACAGGTGCCGTTTTTGTGGACCTCACCAAGGCTTTCAATGTTGTGGACCACAATATACTCCTAAACAAACTGAGCTGCCTTGGCCGCTCTGCCCCAGCAACCACATGGTTTTGAAACTACCTCTTCAGTCGGATGCAGATTGTCTTCACTGGAGGTGCCACCTCCCCCACCCAAGAGGTTTTCACTGGGATCCCTCTAGAACTTGGACCCATCCAGTTCTCCCTATTTGTAAACTGCCTTCCAAAAGATAGCATTATCTCTAGAATAAAGCAGTCACATCCGGCATGCAGGCAGACAGGCAAGCCTATAAAGTGGCTCATAACAGATGCACTTGGGCCATAAAACAGGCCAAATCAGGCTACTACAAAATGGCCCTTGCCTCCTCCTGGGGGAATGCTTGGTTGTTCTGGGACAATATCAAGGAACTCGACAGTAAATCCCGGCTCCCCCCCTCCTCCCCCACTAACTGTCAACAATATCCCTACCACCGACCCGCTGGCCATCGCCAACTGTCTCAACTCATCATTCTCTGACCTTAGTGCAGTATTCCCAAATAACTTCTTTGACCACACTCCTGCAACCCCACCCCCTAACACCCAGCATTGCCCCTTCCATCTCAGGGTGATCTCTATGAATGAGGCAAGGCCTTATCTCATTAAACACTCTGTGGCTCTTGCTATTGCAGAGATTCTTTTGATGTGAGAATCCTACATCTAGCACTAGATACAGTCCTTTCCCCACTGACTGACCTCACTAACTACTCCCTAAGTCTGGGGCAGTTCCCAACAGCCTGGAAGACTCCACAGTCACCCCAATACTGAAGAGTGGTGACAGCACCTCCCCCAATAACTACCATCCCATATCCATTCTCCCACCACTTTCAAAAGCCCTCGAAAAAATTATAGCCACCCAATTCACTGAGTACCTGCTTGCTCATAACCTACTTTGCAGGGATCAGCATGGCTTCAGATCTAGGCACAGTACAACTATGGCTCTCACTGAGTTCTCTAATTTTATTCAGTCTTCCCTGGATAGAAAACATCTAGCTGGAACTGTCTTCATCGACCTGTCAAAGGTCTTTGATACCATCTCCCAGTCTCCCACCCCTTACTCTTAAGCACACTCCGCCACATAGGTCTGTCCCAAGGACCAGTCTCCTGGTTTACCAGTTACCTCACAGCTAGATCACAATGTTTCAAAATAAACAACACCCTCTCAACCACCCTGCCAGTCCACTCTGGGGTTCCCCAGGTCTTCATCCTCGTCCCTCTATTATTCAGCATCTACCGAAACACCTTGCCCAATTCCTGCACTGGCAACCTACTACTCTATGTGGACGACGCAGTTCTTTTTGCCTCACACCCAGATCCCACAGTATTGCAGTCCTCCCTCCAACATGCATTTAACCAGACTGAAAACTAGTTCATAGACCAAAGACTTGTGGTCAATATAAAAAAGATAAAGACCATGCTTTTTGCCTACTAACAGAATAAGGCCAAGAATGCGCACCTAACAATCCTCTCCCACTCTCTTTCTCCTTCCTCTAGAACAGGTCCATATATATAAATACCTGGGCCTTACCTTTGTTTTCAGCCTCTCCATCCATTCACACATTGACACTCTATCATCTGCCATAAGTGTCCATATAGGCCTATTGTATCAGCACAAGGATTGCCTACCTCTGGAAGCCCTTAATCTGGCTGTCACCTCCTCAGTCCTCTCCCTAGTCGATTATGGGCTCACTATCTACTCAGCTGCTGACCACACAGCCCTTAACAAAATCTACCTGGCCATAAACAAAGTGTGCAGATTCCTCTCTCGGGCAGACAAGCATACCCATACTTGTACCCTATATGCCCTGACAAATCTCCTAACCCTGGCTGAAATGCTATTTTATCAAACATGGCTCCTTACAAAGAAAAGACACCTGGGGCTTACCCGCTTAGGGGCTTCTGCCTCTCTCCTATCTTCCCACACCTTGGTGAACACCCTCACTGCCAAGCGACCGGTGTGGTCCATCCCGAGGGTTAGAACCTCCTTAGCCAAATGGTCATTCCCACACAGGGCCCCAATCTGGTACAACGAACTCCCCTCCATCTCCAAATTAGGACCTTTCAAATCAGCCCTCAAAGAGCACATTCTCACTTCATGGCACTGCCAATGTACCAGGTAGTGCTGGGTCATCTATCTATCATCTTATGGGACCACCCTGCCACTGAGCTCCTACCAATAGGGCTACCAAACATTACCTATTAACAATGCCTCCTTTGGCTGCGCTCACAAGATATCTGTCTAATTCTCTACTTCGCTGTAAATGTCAAACCTGTTACTCCCTCGCTCTATCAACAAACTTATTGTTCTCTTGAAAACTGTAAAATACAGCTCTCGGTAACAGGTTCAATGCAATGTATAGCTGATCTTGATTCTACAATATTGTATAACTGAAAAAACTGTATCCTTTGGCTGCCATTCTATGTCTATATGTATTAAGTGCTTGTATTTGTTTTTTCTGATGTGGAGCTTTTGTAATGAGTCCCTGACTCAAAGGTTGTAAACTTAAAGTTTATTAAATAAATAAATAATTCTCTTCTGTACGTCGATGACGTAATCCTATTCCACAGTGACAAAACATTGGCCAACCTCTCTACTACTCTCACAAACAACTATGGTGCCACCCGTCAGTGGTTCACACAAACAGGCTCCTGGTCAATGACAAAAGGATGAAAGACATGCTTTTTGGATCCAAACCCAGGCTAACCAGGCCAGGTGGAAACACTACCCCTCTTACAATTCTATCCCCTGATGGTGCCCCCTCCCCCCAAGACAGTGACCACCTTTAAATATCTTGGAGCCACCCTCAGTCCTGCTCTACAGGCCCTTAGTAGAGGGGGGCACAGCAAGGATCACAGATGGCAGCAATACTGAGCTGCAGCTTGTGAGCTCCTTATAGTGAGCACTTGCCCCCTAAAGACTGTTTCTTATTTTGCTAGTTCTCTAGGAGAGCTGCTAATTTCGAAAGTGCTTGTTTTCTGGTCGCTTTTTGTCGACCAGAATCCCCAAATTGTTTAGTACAACAGTTGGTAATTAGGGAGATAGTTAGGGTTTTTAGTGTAAGGCAGCGCAGGGGAGTGAGCTAGCCTAGCGAGTCAGATTTGTTGTTTTTCAGCTAGCATCTGTAACCGCAGCTCATCTACCTCTCCAACTGCCCTGGAAGATGTCTGTGTTGCCTGTGACCCAACGACCTTTGCTCTGGTTTGCATTCTTTATATGCCCAATGTTTACCACCATCGTCAGATTTTTGGACTGAACTCTACTGAGCTGCACTTCACGCTGAGGTGCTTTCCATAGCCGAAGAACCGATTTCTGAAGAACCCCCGAGTTGTCCAGACTGACACTTGCTTCTACCACTTGCAGAACAGGTGGTAGCTTTTGGAACATCAAACTCCCAGAAGGTGCTTCTCTAACCACCAAGCGAGAGGGCTGATGGTGTGGTGTGGATCCTGGTTGCCACCTGGACTGCATTCCTGGGAGAGCACGGTGCTGAGGGTGCTTCCATATTTGTGTCGCCCAGGGCATTAGCAGGTGATCTTGTGGACTTCTGGACAATTTTGATGCTTGTTTGCTGGTGTGCTGTCCATTTATCTTTAGCTGTACTCGGGAGTAAGACTCTGTGTACCTGATTGCGTTGCCTCATTGGACCATCAGTTGAGGGCTAGATGCCAGATTTGGTGACATTTTCCAGAATCCCAGAACTGGCGGGAGTAGCCCTGAGGATATCCTGGAAGTTTATCCTGCATGGATGGCATTTGGGACTTTTGCTCAGCCAGGTTATCTTTCTGCAAAGACTGGGGGTGGTGTGAAGGCCCTCAGCCTCTGAGCAGTGGCTGTGATTTTTATTTGCATGTTGATACTTTTGCACTTTAAACTGTAACTGAGTTGTCCTGTCTTGTAGGACTTACTACTGAGCTACAGACAGTGCTCTCCTGTTTTCCAGGGATTCTGATCCCAGGCTTGCTTTTGCTCTCTTTGGTTGTGGGTGAAGGGTGGAGGTAGTATTGGTAGGGTTTGGGATTTTTTAAACTATTGTATGTATGTCGTGTGGATGGGTTAGGCTAGTTGTTGTACTAGTGTGTGTCTGGATGCATGAGTGGAGTGAGTTCATGAATTTAGTTAGTCAGAATTGTGTTTGTTTGGGGACAGCATGGTCAGACAAGATGTGCTTAGGGAAGTGTGAAGGCTTGCGGTGTGCTAGAATTACATACGAGGCGTCCCAGTTGCTTGATCTGCAGCCCTTCTCTAATCTCCCAGTTTCCATCACTACAGCTCGTCACTGTCGGGAGGTCAAAATTAGGAGGAACCACATTGATCAATTGTGGCAGGGCACCTCATGTACTCTGGTAGGGGGCAGGATGGGGTGGTCAGGTACAGAAGGCACCCTGGAGTCTGTCAGGCCCAGGGGAGAGGACAAACATGTTTGGTGCCCATCCCCAGGGTTCCCACCAGACCAAGTGGGAAGGTAGCCAGAGGGGCTGCACTGTCCACCAATCCCCTGTTGGCAGTGCTTTACAATGCCATATCGATCAGAAACAAGACTGCAATTATAGTGGACTTGGTTTCATCAGCCGATCTGGCCTGCATTACTGAGACCTGGGTGGGTGATGATTCCATCCCAGTTTTAGAAGCTGCCATCCCCCCTGGGTACTCTGTTTTAGATCTGAGTTGGGACTCACTGTGCACCCAGTGAGAAGACTGAGTTCCTTTGAATGTGTGGCCATTCATGGGGGTCCGGGGCCACGTTGCAGAATTCTCTTGATTTACCGCCTCCCCGGGGCAGCGGGAGAATTTCTGCAGGAAGTAGCCGACTTTGTCATTGGCAAAATGTTGGAGGCCCCCAGATGTTTAATTCTGGGGACTTCAATGTTTTTGCCGATGATGAATCATCTAGGCTTGGTTACAACCTCGTCCAGACTATGTAATCTCTAGGTCTGTCACAGGAAGTTTCCTCCGTGACCCATCATGGTGGTCACATGTTGGATTTGGTTTTCTCGCTGAAGCTTGAGATAAATAATTTCAAGACTGATCAGGTCATTTGGGCCGATCACTGCACAGTGGAGTTCTTGTTCAGGGCACCCTCTGAGAGCCCTGCCCCTACTGAGATGGTAAGCTACCACCCTTTGAGGAGTTTGACCCCCAAGGATTTTCTGGTGGTGGCTGACCTATCTAGTGTAGGCAAAGCATGCATTGAGAGTATCTGCACTGCAGTTGCCACCTATAATAAGGTGATGTCTGACATGCTCAACTCCCTTGCACCTGTCCGTTCACGACCCAAATCTTCTCACTTGAGGTCCCCGTGGTTTGATGGAGAGCTCAAGGTGATGAAGATTTTGGGATGGAGGTTAGAGCGCTGCTGGTAGTGGACTGGCCTCGAGGCAGACAAGCTGGTCTTGCGTGCTCACTATGGTGAGTACCAGGTGCCAATCAACCATAAGAAGGCAGAGTTCCTGTACAGGAAGATTGCTGCCAGGAAGAATCGACCAACTGTGCTCTTTCAGACTGTACACAGGCTACTAAATCCAGTCTGTCTGCAGCCAAAAAAAGCCTTTTCTAACTCGTTATGTGAAGAGTTTGCTCGGTTCTTCTCAGACAGAGTGTCCGCCATCAAGCGGGGATGTCCGCCAGTGAGCCAGTTGTTGGCCAACAATGATTGTCTTGGGTGCCCGGAGAGTGCTCTCATCTGGTTGGGGTAAGTTTAGACCAGTGGAGGTGCCTGAGGTCATTGGGATTGCTCTCAAGCTGAGGCACACATATTGTGAATTGGACCCGGTGCCGACACGTTTCTTGATGGGATGTGTCGACTCTGTTGGCCCAGTGTTTGCCTTGATTTTCCAGTGCTCCTTGTCAGAGGGGGTCTTCCCAGATGCCTTGAAGAAGGCACTGGTGAGACCCCTTCTGAAGAAACCATCTATGGGCCCTGCCATCAAGGCAAATTACCATCCTATCTCCAACCTTCCATTCTTAGGTAAGGTTGTTGAGAAGTTTGTGGCGCTTCAGCTTGAAGAGCACCTAGTGGCCTATGATCTATATCAGCCTCTCTAGTCTGAGTTTCAGGCAAGGCATAGCACAGAAACTTTGTTAGTTCAGGTGCACAGTGACCTTCTCAGGGCAAGAGATCGAGAGGAGGGGACAATTCACGTTCTTCTTGATCTCTCTTCAGCTTCTGACACAGTCAACTATTGTGTGTCACTTAACCAACTGAGGGAATTTTGTGGACTCACCAGCATAGTCATCTGCTAGTTTGAGTACTTTCTCACAAACAGGAGGCAAAGGGTAGTGATGAGGAATTTCTCCTCCTCCCCTAACCTCCTGTCTTGTGCAGTACCTCAGGGTTCGGTCTTATCACCAATGTTGTTCGCCACAAACATATTGCCCCGGGAAGGCTTATTAGGAAGTACAGCTTTGGTTTTCATTGCTATGCTGATGATACTCAGCTGTATCTTTCCTTTGCCCCTGTGACATCCAACGTAGTGGATGTGCTAAATAACTGCTTTGAAATCAATGACTGAATGGCCTCCAGCTGGTTATGACTTTACACTGATAAGACGGAGGTACTGGTAGTGGAGTCAAACAGAGGGCATGATAGGATGGCCTCGGGCGCAGAGACAGGACTTGTCCTGGGATCTGTGCCTTTGAAGACCTCCTCTGGGGTCATAATCTGGGTGTTATTCTGGACAGTGGAATGACACTTGAGGATCAGGTGTCTGCTGTTATCCATACCATTTTTTACCATCTGAGGAATATCTCAAGGATTAAGCCCCTAGTTCCACCCTGGACCTCCCTATCTTAGTGCATGCCTTTGTGATGTTGAGGCTTGATTACTGTAATGTGCTCTACTTGGGTCTCAGGAGGTGTATACTGACCGCACAGTGTCTGTTCTACAATGAAGACCATCACAGCGGCATTGTCGGCAGTTGCTGTAATGGTCTCCACTACTCGACACTGGTTCTGGGGAGGTGTTTGTCCCCAACCCTGAACTAACTCCGACTGGAGTTAGTAATCTAATGTATGGGGGGTGTGGGGGCAAAGCACCCCACAGAAAACACTTGTCCCTGAGTGACAGCACAACATCAATTGGTGGTGTTGTGCTGTCACTGTACCATCAGTAGACAAATTTCTTGTCACCATGGCATAGTGGAACCCTCAGGAGGTATCCTCTGCTGGCTTCAGCTAGTACAGAATGCAGCTGCCAGATCATTGACGGGCAGTCTAATTATTGTCACATCACCCCTATGCTATGTGAACTGCACTGGCTACCAGTCAGGTGGAAGGTCCTCTTTAAGGTGTGCTTGCTCACTTTTAAGGCCCTACATGGCCTGGGCCCTGGGTATCTTCTTACACCTGGTACCTCAGTCCGCTCCCTCCATTCCTCTTCGATGGACCTCCTTGCGATTCCCAGGATGGGGCTAAAAATGCCCGGTGACAGAGCCTTTGGTGTCACCAACTCCATCCTGTGGAATTTGCTCCCTCCATCTGTAATGGAGGCCCCCTCATCAGAGGTATTTGAGGCATGCCTCAAGGTCTTCTTGTTTACGCAGGCTTTCCCTGATTCTGTTATATAAATATCGCCCTTTTCTGACTATTTTTATTGCATGTACCAGACTTCCTTTTTATTTATTTACTGAATTTTTATTTATTTATTTATTATTGTAGTTTTAAATATTGTTATTTATTGATGTGTTTCCTTTTGCTGGTTTGTTTTTATGTATGGCGACCAGAGCCTCATGGATTAAGCTTCTTTAAAAAAAAATTTGCCTTGCCTTGCCTATACTTCAGTGACCACAATGAACTTACAGTATATCACATAAACCAGAAATCAGTACTTGGATTCAGGCTTAAAGATTACCTGACCCCTGAGTCAAGGCTAGTCATCGCCCAGGGCACCTTACTCCCCCTACTGGACTACTGCTCCCCCCATATACACTCAGACCACACCCTGTGGGCTCATTAGGCTGAACACAAGCTACAACAGCATTTGTAGGTTTGTCCTGATGGCACCTTACAAAATTCACCACTGCACCCTCTACCAGATGAGCGGGTGGCTCCCCACTGAGGCCAACCATGACTACCTCCTAGGTTGCCTCGTGGACAAATATATTATGGAAAAAATGTTTCCCCCTCACCCCCCTACTCAAACCTAAATCTTGCTAATGGGGCCTCCGGAACTCATCTAGCCTTATGCTTGAGTGCCCTCAGATCACCACATGGATGGGACAAAAGTCCTTCTCCTCAGCTGCACCAATCCTATGGAACAGCCTGTCTGCCTCTCCGTGGGCATTGAGATCACATCCCTGTTCAAATCCCACTTTAAGACCTTCCTTACAGGGTCAGCCATGTGCTCCTGCTCCCCGGGCTGACTGCCTCCCCCTGCCTAGAATCTGCTGGATGGTCCCCATTGCACTACTTAGATTTATTGTTCTGTGTATACTGCATGTATTTGCATAAAGTATAGATACTGTATAGTACTGGATATCCTAATTTGAGACAGTGCTACATGGCACTGCTGTGCACTTTCAACTGTATGTTCTGTTATCACTTCATGCACTATCTTTGCACTAATCATACTGTTTCTGCTAGTGTGCTCATGTACTTGTACCTACCTGAATATGTTTCTTGTACCATGATTGATGTGCCATCTTAATGGCCTGGGTTGTGCCTGAAAACTGTCCTGAGGATCTGTGCATCCACCCGGTTAACAAATAAATAAATAAATAACTTGTCCTGTAAACATCTTGGCTGTTTATAATGCGGCCTTGGCTCATTGTACTTACCTGGTTAACAAAAGTTAGAATAAAATAAGTGTTTTACAACTTTGTCTAACTGCAATAAACTTGCATATTATATAGTTAAACCATAAGTGATGTTTCATGGTGCAATCCCTTCTTTTCCATTGGTATAGATTCGTGTGGTTTAAGCTGATCATCAGTCTT
The DNA here is from genome assembly GCA_016271365.2 of Neoceratodus forsteri. Classification (NCBI taxonomy): domain Eukaryota; kingdom Metazoa; phylum Chordata; order Ceratodontiformes; family Ceratodontidae; genus Neoceratodus; species Neoceratodus forsteri. The sequence goes on from CM057458.1 coordinate 567,088,486, forward strand.
GAAAAGGACGGGGCCAAAAAAGGGGTGTGGTTTAGGGTAGAATGGAGGTGGGGTTAGAAGTCCATTTTTTGCCTGATTCAAAGATGGCAACCCTATCCCTGGGTTTTCTGACCCCAAGTGCATGACTTTACATTTTTAGCATTGAATCCCAGTTGCCAAATGCCAGACCACTTCTCTAGGCTAGCCAGGTCTTCCCTGAGTTCCTCTCTCCCCTCCTCCATGTCCATCCTCCCACAGAGCTTTATGTCACCCATAAACAGGCAGATCTTACCCTTGATCCCATCCAATCTGCTCACCTCTCTTGATTTAAGAGAGTAATCCACCCTATCCTCCTTCTTCTGAGTAGGTTTGTGCTTTCAGAAGGCTGCTCTGTTATCACCTATAGCTTTTGACACCTCCTAACTGAACCAAGTGGGCTTTTTGGCCAGAGTTTTCTTACTTTTGATTTTGGCATGTTCACTAGTGGCCTCCATCTGTCCCTCCTTTATTATTGCCCATTGACAATTATGTAAATAAGTTTGCAGGGTACAGTTGATTCTCATATAGTGTTCAACTTATAGAAAGACCTCCATCAAGATTTGAAATGTTTGTTTTCAATCTATATTTAAGTTAGTGAGAATGTTTCAAATACACTCTACTAGTGCTTAGATTTCAAAATATTAAAGCAAATTGACTGCTTAGTTTTCTGAACGCTAACTTAGATATGCTCAAATTGCTAGTCTTGTTCAGTATAGTCTTCTGTGGTCTTGCTTTCAGGAATCCACCTTACCAATTTAATAAACTCAGATGTAGTAGCTGACAGGCCACACAAGTTTCTAAGTCTTTGAATAACATTTATACTTCCTGTTTTAATTATATTTACATTTACATTTTCACATTTGCCCACTGCAGTCAATGATCAATTGTTTTCAGTATAACCTGTTAACCCTCAGATTCAATTACTCTCAGTATAACCTGGTCACCCTCAGAATGGCCTTATGTTTAAGGTTTATAACAGTATGGGTGCATGGCCTGCCTCAGATCAGTAAAGATGCTTAAAAATGCACCCAGAGTAATTATTTTCATCTTTCTCTTATATTTTCAATCTCTCAATGTCTCAAGGTCATGTCTTTGTGAGACGGAAACATGCTTAAATTACACCCAACCAAGCATCTGGCAAACAATGTACTTCAAGTTCAAACAACTTATCAACTTTTCTTTCTTCAGCCTTCAATTTCTAGTGCTTTTGGCTCTTCTATATTTCTGAGTTAATTTTATATTTGCTCCTAATCAGCATGGATTTTTCTCTAATGTAAGCATCAGTGATTTTCTTTTGTCAGTCTTTCTTCCTGTGTTTAACATACTGGGAAGTGCATCTGTAACATTGGTTTAATTGTGCTTACACAATTGGATGAGCTGTATGCTTGTGTGACTTCAATACATTGTGGCTGTTTGCCTCTCTATCCATGGGATACACCATCCTGTAAGGGTACGACGCAAGGAACCCTAGAGGAGGGTTGCCCATTACAGGTGCCATGGGAATATTTCTCTTGGCTAAATGTAGCTTAGGAAGAAGCCCTTGGGAAAGAAATGAGCCACTGGAGGAGGAGGGGTGGATGGTGGGGCAATGAAGAATGAATCCTGGAAAAGTCCAGGAGGAGTGGCCTTTTAAGGCATGATGGGGGAGTGACATAGTTGCTCCTCCCATTGAACCTCAGGCTTAAAGCCTTCCCATTCAATTGTGCTTATGCAACTGGATGAGCTGTATGCTTGTGTGACTTTGATACATTGTGGCTGGTCACCTCTCTATCCATGGGATATAACACCCTATAGGGGCACGACACAAGGAAAGCTAGAGGAGGGTTCCCCACTATAGGTGCCATGGGAATAATTCCCTTGGTTAAAGGTAGCCCAGGAAGAAGCCCAAAAAGAATACCCAAAAGGGTATCGAGCATTGAAGAGGTGAGAAATCAGAATATACCTAGACCAGAAAGTAATGAGAGAGAGACATAGATGGAAAGGACAGGAGAAGAATTAGGTATGATGAGGACAAGGAATTAAATGAAAGCTGACAAGATGCAGAAGGGTGGACTTCCTAAGGAGAGAGGGAACAGCTGGGACCACTGTCTGACTCCATCCAACAGCGGAACCTAACTATGGAACCTATGAAAGCACCAACTCTGACTATTATTATGACCATTGGTATGCAGGAGAGGAGAAACCCCATTTGAGGAGGAAACTTCTGGAGATCCAAGGCCTAGGTTGCCTTCCTTCCAGGCTCAAGGATGATTTGATTAGTGACAGCTCAGCTACTGCAATTTAGAGTCAAGATCGAGGAAGGAGGAAAATATTCTAATTTAGAGGAAGCTCTCACTGTCCTTCTACATGGACAGCTGTTAAGGGTTGCGAGTGATGTCTCTGCAACTAGATGCTCAAAAGCAAGAGAGGGTAGAGATGACTGCTGAGGCACTCAGCTGGCCTATGCAAGCCTACCAAAACAGACCAGGTGAACCACAGGTAATCTTGATGGAAAATAGTGGAGAGGGTGCCTCCAAACCTGCTCAGGCAGCCAAAGGGGCTCTGATGATGAGAGCCCCCCTCGCAGCTGGAAGTTGTAAATCCTACATCCAGAGGTGTCACCTAGGTGAAGGACAACTGAAGGTTCACCCGGAGTGAAGACATTCTCATTATGGGCCAGGAAGAAGGATCCCACTCCAAGCTTCCCACACTCTAGACGCAGACTTCATGGGTGCAGAGCAGGATCGTCAGCTACAGGCTATTCCTGAGCCAAGGAGCAATGGACACTGAAGGCATGTCTCCGAGTGGAGATCAGTTCGATGAGGTAGCATAAGACCAAATGAGAGGTATGCTTCATTAATCGATGTAAATAAGTAGACCCTGAGGTTGCACTGAGTGAAGGAGAAGCAGACTCATGTCATGAGGAAGCTGCCATTATTGGTAAGTATGGGAGTGCATGCCAACTGGGTCCACTGACAGGCAAATTAGGAATGGATAGAATTGCATGATGGTAGGAGAGAGAGAGAGAGTGTGGCTGGGCAAAGCCAGCAGCTGACGGTGAGGTAGGCAGTACCAGGAAGACAACTGAACAGGTTTGACTAGAATGAGGAAATAGGTTCAGAGGAGGAGACATGTAGGCAGGGCGATATGCAGGAGGGAATATTAGGCAATGAGAATGAGTAGAGTATAGTGGTGTAGCAGGGTGTCATGATAGGGAAGCCCCCAAAAGAAAGTAGAGGTCAAAGAAGGAGAGAACTGGAGAGTGGAGAGGACACTGAGGGCTAGGAAGATGATGTAGGTGAGTGAGGACTGTCAGTACCATGGCCATAATGAAGGAAAGTAGATGAAGGTGAGAGGGGCTGAACCAAAACCAGAGACCCAGTGGCCACAATAAATTGATCCCTGGGAGTGGATGAAGTAATGTGAAAGTGATGTACCTGTCAGAAGTTGATGGGTGAAGCAAGGGAGGAAAGAAGGCAGCAGAGTCCAGCAATGGCCCCTGTCGAAAAAAGGTAATAGAATGCCGAGTGGCCACTGGGGACAGCTAGCAAGTGAAAGGGAAGCAGGACACCAAATGGTGAAAGCAAGTGAAAGATAAAATAATTTGAGTTAATGGCAACAGGGGTAGCTAGCTGATACGAAGTGTGTCAGCATAAATTAAGGTAAAAGGTAGTGAATGGTTACAGCTGACCTACTGTGAATGAGGGGGACCAGCCACAATGAGCAAAAGAAAGAGACTGATGCATGGGTACCAAGGAAGTGAGTCCTGCATGGAGGATGAGGATGGCAAGGAAATACAAGTGCAAGGAAATACAAGAGCAAGGAAAACCCCCAAAAGTACACACAGCAAGTGAAAGCTCAGGAGGGAAGGAAAGAACGGAGGGGACATTCATACCAAAGGAAAAGCAGATATATGGTTCCCAAGCAGGCTAAGCAGCACCAGGAATGAGGCAACCTGCACCACCACGGAGGGAATAAAATATGACCTACATGTGGCAAATTTAAATATGCACGAAAGGGGAGTGCAAAACCATGTGGCAAACCACAGCTGCAGTGCAGGCAACTGGGGCAGGGGAGAAGGTATATGAGATATGAAGCACCGGAGGAATACAAAGGAAGTGTATAGCCATGAGGCAGAGTGCAGCGAAAGAAGCCCAACCTGGAAGTGTTGGGGCAGCGACAGCAAGAGGAGCAAGGAGAGAGCATGAGGCAGAAGACTGCCAACCCAGAGAGCACTGCAGGGGCTGAGGACAGCAACACGGAAGCATGGGAAGGAGGGGAGATAAACTACAACACAGAGGAGGCGAGTCGGGAGCAGAAGGACGAAGGGATGATGACAGGAGAACAAAAATCCACAAGAGGTATGGGGGAGGGGAGAGACGAGACAAAAGGCAAATGACAGCCACATAGTGGCGGCAGAGAAAAAGGGAATGGAGCGGGCAGCCAGAGGCAGGACAAGGCAAAATGCTGGTTGCCAGCAGGAAGACCCTGGATGGAGGGCAGAACCTCAGCCGCAATGAAGAATGAATCCTAGAAAGGTCCAGGAGGAGTTGCCCTTTAAAGCCTGATAGGGAAGTGATGTAGTTGCTCTGCCCATTGAACCTCAGGATTAAAGTCTTCCCATATATTTCAATTTATTAAAAGTCTTTGAGCTATTTCTGTATAAACCTTTATTGATCAGAATACAAAGTACAGCCAAATTGTATTCGCTATAAAAAGTGGGTTTTCAACTAATATATCTGCAGCTCATTTGTCACTGAAGATCACGTGATATTTTTCAAGTCTGAGCATTTCCAGCATAGTTCCTTCAGAATATTGGAGAGCTTGTGCCCTTCCAAACCTCCAAAGGTATCAAATCACCTATTTTGTAAACCTCCGAAGTTTTAGAATTTTTCCTTAGTCACTAGGACCAATGTAATAGCATTTCTGCTCCTTGCTGCCATGGAGGTCCATGAACTCATTTTCCAGCAACCATTTAGATGCAGTAAAATAGCAAAGACAAAAGAGGACCTAAATCAGATTGTTTGAAAGCCAGAAAGCCTTAATTTTAGGGCATGTATAGGACAGACAAAGTAGGTCGATTTCCACATAGGCAGCAAAGGCCCTCAGTGGGGTCTCCACATGTAACACATTGACAATGTTAATGTAATCCCACGTGCTTCATTTTAGCTGGCATATCAAAAATCTTGTTGAAGATTTCAAAATGAGTAATATTAAAATCTACAAAAAAAAAGACTTATTGAACTGCCATGTGAAACACCATTGTGTGACAGGATCAGAACCATGTCTCATTTTTATAGGAACAACTACAATTCTAAGAAAACTGTTCTGTTCTATCTTGTCTTACAGTATCCTTTACCTGCCCAGTCCCTTCCTTTCTTTTCACAAATTGTGTCCACAGTCATATTCCTGTGTGACCTACTGTAGGAGCTGCCCCCTCCAGCGGTCAGATGATCTTCCCCATCACTTGATCCTTCAGTTGTACTTCCCTGTCTTGCTTCTAATGCTGCTTTGTTTTTCTTTCTTTTTTTCTTTCTCCCTTCTTCTCTCTGCCTCATTATATGATGAACCCCCTCTTTGAATTAGATGTACAAGTTCTGTAATCACACATTTAGTAGTTGTTAATATAAATGTGAACTGCTCCTCAGGCTATGAAAAGGAGCCACTTTGTTTTCTAAAGACTAGGAGCTTGATTTTCAAAGGGTCAGGAATGGCGCAAGGTACTTGAGTCAGAGACATGATGCAAGGAGCACACTGTGCCGCATCTTACATCACTCCTAATCCTCAAATGGGGTTTGCAGCATTGGTGGGACCCGGTGCACCTGATAGCCATGTGTCAGCATGTAGCAAGCTGCAGCCAGTGACATGGCGTGGGGAGGGGTGCACCACTCCTGCCTGTCATATCCCCAAATGACTATAAGCCACACCCATTGTTAGACCAGTCTCAGCTGGTCAAATGGCCCCATACACCATGAAGGGACTTACATGTGGAACAGTGAGAGAAAGCCAGTGGCAGTGGATGGCTAACTGTCACAGCCTGCAACAACTTCCAGGATAGGCAGTGCCTTGTGTGATCTTGCCCACTGCAGATGTTGAATGTACACTGGAAGGTTCTCATAACTCACTTTACACCTCTAAATGTGGCCACCCGGGTGCCTGCATCTTGGTGAATGTTCCATCTCTGGCACATGGCCACCCATCGCCATGCACTGTAGGAGGAAACCATCCTCCAACACAAGGAAGACTGCATGCAGGGTGCAAGTTGGAACCTCAGATATGGTACTCCATTCCCTATGTGCTCTGATATCTGTTGTAGTGCTTGCCATCAGTGTCTGGGGTATGTAGGCACTTAGTACTGCAGTCAGGACAGCATAACCTTCCCATTTGAGGCTTCTCCTCTCTTCTGCAGGTCATGCCAGGTGAGTGTTGCTGTGGGTTCTGAGTACTACACTGCAGTGTTCATGCTTGGGGAATGGGGTTCTGTTGTAGGACTTGGTGTACTGCACCGTCAATTTCCTCCTGTGCACCAGCTTCTTGACACACAGGATGGCTTGCAGTGTCTATGCGGACTTTGGTGCAGGGACCCTCTGGCTACCAAAATCCAGCACAGAGTCCCTGGTACACCCAATGGTGCTGCAAGTGGGTGTTCAGTGCACTGTACACCAGTACAAGGAGCATATGAAAATTGAGCCCTAGGAGTTTGTTAAAAGAATAAATTAACTCTAATGGCTGGAAGGGGTTAATGTTTTGAACCTTAAGATAGAGCTGATTTGCTTACATTTGTTTTTTTTTTTTGTTTCAGGAAGCTCAGGAAAGATGGGTAATTGAGTGTGGGGTGGGGTGGGGTTGGGTGCTGAGAAATAATGCTCATAGGGAGGTCACATCAGAAAAAGAAAAACAATAAACAACCATAAGAATGCTTCAGAGGGGAGGTTCTCAATATTTTCAGAACTCTCTGAGAAGAATGGTCAGATTGACTAGGAAGCAGAGCAAGAAAGTCCTAACTCAGTCAACCAGGTTAACCTAAAGCTGTAAGGCATTACTTCCTGTTGCTTAGAAATGGGCTCTACAATTTTGATACAAGCAAGGACATTAAGAGCACATACAGCATGCAAACGACTTTGTTAAACATATTATTTGTAATGGATGTAAAGCATGTGCAAAACCCATTTTACAATCAGTTTGTCAGCTGGATGCTAGCATGTTCCCTGACAAAGAAATTAGCAAATACATTCAACTTGCCTACGGTAATCAGAAAGAGGCTTAAAAACATCAAAAAGATATAAATGACCTCAGTATAAGAGAAAAGGTTTTTGACCAAGGTGATAGTTATGTTACTGTTACCTACTACAGAAAACAAATTGTTAATGAAGTAGCATGGGCCTTATAATGTGGTGAAACATATGTTTGCAGTCAACTTTGAGGTTGAGACCCTAGATAAGAAAAAACCCTTTAAGATATACCATGATAATCTTTTGAAAAGACAAGTTAAAAAGACATCACATATGTCCTTGTTGATTTTGCCAGAAACTGTGAATGATGGACTAAACCCCTACTCCCCCCCACCAATCACCATGGGATGCTCCTTTGAGAATGACTACAGGGCTGAACTCTTGCTCCAATCAGAGCACAGAAATCACACCAACACCCTCCTCCAGCTGCTTCCTAAAGCAATAGGAGGGAAACTCTCATCTTCAGGAAGTGTTCTTTGTTCCTGGCCTGGACTGGAGACTTAAAAAACACTGCTAACCACATGGTAGACACCATATCTGCATTTCTGCTACTGCACAGGGGTCAAGAGGGGGCTCCACTGGCTCACTAACCCCCCCCCCACCAATCATCATGGGATTCTCCTTGGAGGAAGACTACAGGGCTGGACTCTCGTTCCAATTGGAGCACAGAAATTGCATCAAGGACCTCCTCCAGCTCCCTCCTTGTACCATCACATGGACACCTATGTGTACATGTTCCCAGCCCCACCAAGTAGTCCTCCATGCTAGTGGTCCCAAGCACTAAGGGATGGAGAGACAAGGGTGTTATCAGCTGTGGGAGTTGGCCATCAGGCAGCCATGCTGCCCCATGTGTCACCCAGGAAAGCTACAACACCACAGACAACCACTGATGCATGGTCCCTGTATGCCTACAACTGCATGCTGTGTAAGGGAACATGCTAAGCCACCAAGCCAGATAGAACTATATATTTGTTGGAAGAGCTCCCCCAGGACCTGCACCCAGCAACCACAGATGTCTGTGCAGCACAGGAACTGTGTGTAAGTAAAAACTTTGAACTTCCCATTTTCCCTAGTCAGCACTTGGGGCACTTGTAAAGGGGGGAATCATATGAGTTATCGCTATGTTATTGTTAGGTATCTGGTCTCAACTGCAGGCATCTGGTCTCAACTGTAATTCAATATGTGCATCTAAGCAAATGGTCTGCTACTTTTTAATGTAGTCTTGTCAGGGAGAATTTAGTATTAGTTTCAACATGGTCCTTTCTACTGTTGCTTAGTGCCTTTATGATAGCATGTCAATACAGCGAGCATAGAATAGCGAACCTAAATGGGCGAATCAAATATAGCGACAGACACAATAGCGAGGGGCAATATACAGTGACAGCACAATTGGGCGACTGGCGTTGGCTGATACCCCCACTGCCAATGAGCAGTGGAATCCTAGAAATAGGGAGGTTAAATACTATAGAACACAGGTGGCTGGAACGGATCTTTAGACGGGATACGGAGGTCCTGCTTGGATTCATACAGTGACTACCAATGTGAGCCGTTGTAGCTGTTTTGTGCTGCGCTGTTATTTCTGTGTGATGTTGTTGTCATCACTATTTCATATTCACCGTTGTGACGTTCATTATCATTGATGTGCTCTTATTACATGGAGCCCCTTTTTATGACACCTTTAGATATCAGGGCTTAACTGTAACTCAAAATGTGCATTTAAGTAAATGTATTGCTGCTGTTAATATGGTCTTGTTGGGGAGAATTTTATATTGGTTTCAGCATGGTCTTATCTACTGTTGCTTAGCTTTCCTAATCATTGTGTATAATATGCATAATTGCTGCTGAGTATTGCTAACATCTGCTTGTTCTTTTACTGCAGTTTCTACATAGGGTGCTTTGTGTCTAACAAATTGTTCCTCTCTAATATTGCAAAGATCTGCTACTTTAGTGATCAGCCACTCTTCATTAGGATGGACTATAAAGCTGGTTTGGCCAGATCTTTCTCCCCCTCCTTTTTTACTTACTGCCTATCTACACCCACTGGGCCTTTGCCCTTGCTCTGCTTACCTGGAAAATGGCACTACAAAGAATTGTGATAATTGCGATGGGCATCAATTATACAGTGCTAGTCCTGGGCTCAGACTTACTACCGCCAAACCCTAAATTATAAAATGGGCAGCAATCTGCCTCACTGCATCCCCCCACCCTCTGACTGACTACTGTCCCCTTAGAAATTGCTGCTGTTTCCTACTTATCCTTCAAGGTCTTAAACAAGAAGGAAACTGTTGTAAGCTGCGTGCTTTCCTATTGGACCACAAAAGTAAAGCCATCCTCCCCTTCCCCAGACCCCTTGTTAAATGCCTGACATTGATCCTAACATTATAAGCTGGTGATACTGAACCCAATCCTAGTCCTACCCCCTGCAAATCTAAGAAAAAGCTCCCCCATAGACTCAAGTTGGGCAAATACCCATAATTGCTCATATGAATATAAGTGTTAGGACAAAGATACATGAATTGGAAGCTTGGGTCAATATGTACTCCCTGAACCTAACTGCTATCTCTGAAACCTGGCTCAAACCCACCATACTTCCTCAGGAGGTGGAGCTCCTCAATTTCATGACCTTCAGGCATGACAGGGATGGTAGAAAAGGTGGTGACATTCTCATCCATACTAAGTCCTCCTTAAAGGCATCCCTGGTTTCCATTCCTACACTAGAAAATTCAGAATGTGAGTTTGTATTTGTGAACTTATTATTAGGTGTCTCAAAGCCCCTCCTGGCTGGTTGTATCTATAATCCCTCCAAAGTGGCAATGACTGCATTTGGTACTCTGACAAAGGTACTCACTGATTTCCCTCCAGTGGAAAAGATACTCCCAGGAGATTTCAACATAAATTGGTCCTCTGACATCAGAGCAGGAACAAAGCCCACCCTGCATGATGCCCAACTCATCCATTTCAAAAGTAAACCCACTCAGCTAAATGATAAAACAAGAAACCACACCATCCTTGACTGGATATGTGTCTTAAAATCAGACAGAATTAAAGCAGTAGGTACCTTTACCAACTCCGTAAGTGATCATGCTTCTGTCTTCTGTGTTTGGAAAAATAACTACCCAAAACCTTGCCCTAGGATCTTTTGGGCCCAAGATTTCTCCAAATTTGGCATTAGTTCCTTCCTTAGCACATTATCTGAGGTAAATTGGACCCAGATAAGAGAATTCCCTAGTATTGATACAGCCCTAGACTTCTTCATAAACAGTTTTCTCTCTGCAGCTAATAAACATGCCCCCCTTTAATAACTTAAAGTGAAGGGGCAACAATTCAAATGGCTGACTCAAGCACTAAAATGCACATGTGAAAAAGAGACAGAGCGTGGGGTCTCTTCAAAGCCTCAGGCCTCACAGGTGATTGGCACAGATATAGAGAATTGTGCAGCAAATACAATAGGGGTCTAAAGGCTGCTAAACCTAGTTATCGCAGGATTTTACAAGACAAGAATCTCTCAGATCATAAAAAATTTGGTTGCAAATTAATGCCCTCTTGAAGCGGCGCACAAGCTTTAGTGAATGTGATATTGTAGTAAATGGAAAACATTTTAGCAACCCCCTAGACTCTGCTGTAACTATATACTCATTCTTCACTGACTTAGGTATAAGAATTATCCCCTGTTTCCCTCTCCCCCTCCTGACCTCCCAGAGAACAACTTCCTCTTCCCCAGTTTCCACTTCAGATTGGTGACAAGGAAGGAGGTGGTCAAACTCCTTAGGCGACTTAAAGTGGAAGGCTCTTCTTGTTACAATAAGCTTGAACCCAAGCTCCTTAACCTAGCAGCACCTGCCATTGCCTCCCACATTACCATGTTGTTCAGCACATCCCTCTTAGAAGGGAATGTCCCCTCCATTTGGAAAGTGTCCCTTGAGATTTCTGTACATATGAGTGGGTCTAAAGAGCAGGTTGAAAACTACCACCCCATCTCACTCCTCTGCATCATGAGCAAATTATTTAAGAAGCTACTTTATAATCAGCTCCAAGAATGTATCAAACAGCATGGCCTACTCACGAATAATCAACATGGATTTAGAAAGAACCATGGAACAGACACCAACCTAGTTTGTTTGACTTCTGGTATCTTGGCAGCCCTCAACACTGGTTTGCTGATTGGTGAAGTCTTTATAGACCTCACCAAGGCTTTTGGTCTGGTAAACCACTAGCTGCTATTATCAAACTTAAAATCCCTTGGCCTTTACAGGCTGCCTCTACAGTGACTCTCTGACTACCTCACAAATAGGATTGAAGTTGATTAAACAGAAGGGAGTTCTGTCAGATAAATGCCTAATCCTGGATGGTGTCCCACAAGGATCAATCCTAGGCCCCTCTTCTCTTATCCCTTTATGTAAATGATATGCTGTTAAACTGTGGTGGAGAAAATTGGTTGCTGTATGTAGATGATGCAGTGCTGTATCATTTGTGTAAAGATACTTCCCAGTTCAATAGCCTGCTCTCAAATGACCTGCAGATATTGTAGAAGTGGTTCTTAAAAAATACTTTTACAGGCTCTAGGGGGTGAATGACAGTAGATAGATGCTTTTGCGGAGGCAGGAAGGGAAGGTTCATAGGAACACAATGAAACATCTACATGGCACAATGGCAACTAACAAGGGTGTTACTCTATTGAAGGAAAGTAGAGAAGGGAGGAGAGGAAGAGGAAGAGAGAGAGAGAGAGAGAGAGAGAGAGAGAGAGTAAACCCCACCCAAAACAGGGAGGACACTTATAGACATGATGCAAGTGGTGCAGTGCAGCGACTAAGGGGTAGCAGTCTTCAGGGGAGACTTTCTGAATGCTGCAGTGCTATCCCATCTGCAGACACCTCTCTGGGCTGAGGGTGAAGGTTGCTCATCTCCAGGCCAAGTTGGTCTGGATTCGGGGAACTCCTCCCCTGCCCAGGGACCACAAAGTCTGCCTCCGCTGCCTCAATGATTGCCAAGGAAATGGAGTGGTTGGATGATGGTGGGCTCAGTAAGGGTGAGGGCAGTAGGGAAGAGACACATCCCTCCTACAGTTCCACTTCATAACTCCTATGCTGCTCTGACAGGGTAGGACTGTTCCAGAGAGTCAGTCACAGTGATAACCAAGGAGGATATGGGGGTCCTCCACAGTGGAGATCCCGGGGGGGGCAGAGGACCCTGGAGGAGGATGAGAAAGCAACTCCTGGTGGGGAACTCTATCATCAGGTGGGTAGACTTGGGGCCAGGAGGGGAGGGAGTGAGGGAGGTAAAGTACCTACCTGGCACCATGGCTTTGAGGGATGGGAAATGCATCCTAAGGATCACTGGGGCACCAGAATGGGAGGGTGAGCTAAACATCATTGTCCACCTGGGAACAAATGACCTGGCAAGTGGTGAGGCTAAGGTAGTGCAGGAGCAGTTCAGGGAGCTGGGAAGGGGGTATTTGAAAGGTGGCATCTGTAACCATTTCAGAGGTGTTACCCATCAAGTGCAAAGGGAAGAACAGGATACTCCTCATCAAGAGATTCAATGCATGGCTGAAGGATTCATGTGGAGAGGAGGGATTTGGCTTTAATGGGGACTGGGGTTCCACCTGGAGGGATTCAGGCCTGTACGGGGCAATAGCCTGAATCTATTTGGGGGGATCCAGGATCCTCAGTGAGAGGTTTAAATGGTTCATCAGCAAGCATTTAAACTAGTTGGGGGGGCAGAAATAAGCTGGGTGAAGCACACGGCCCTCTCCCCCCCACAAAATGATGCAGATGGAAGAGCAGACCCTAAGGTTGAGAATTACCAAAGATAACTAAAACCAAAATAGGTAAAAATGCAGAGAAAAGGCAGAATGGAAGTAAGGGCAAGAGGGGTATGGAGGAAAGACATGGGGATAGTAGTGGAGTTATTAGGAGAGGAAGCAGTAAAAATTGGAAGGCCATGTGCACAAATGCTTGCAGTCTGGGAAATAAAATACCGGAACTAGTGGCCCTGATGGCTGAGGCAGACCTGGACATTTTCACAATTACCGAGACATGGCACACGGTAGAGATGCAGAGAAATTTAATTTCACCCTATGAAATATTTCATGAAATTCTCACATTTTTGTGAAATATTTTGAGGGTGCAAAATGTGGTATTTCACCTGTGAAATGCAGAATTTCACCTACGAACTGAGGAATTTCAACTATAGGTGGCAAAATTCTGCACCGGGTCATAATGTCATATGCTTAATAACGTACGGCATTATGGCGAAATCCGGACCTGAGTGCACCCGAGTTGGACTCCCCCCAGAGTTGGAATCTTTAGTGGGGGGGGTGTCCAGGGGTGTGTGGGGGCAGAGCCCCCACAGAACAATAAATAAAAAGAAATTGCACAATGTGATTCTGTCACACAGCATTCTGCTGTGTGACATTATGACCCAATGCCGCAAAATTCCACCATTTGTGGGTGAAATTCTGCATTTCATGGGTGAAATTTTTCATTTCACACCTGTGGAATATTTTGCAGAATGAGCGAATTTCGTAAAATATTTTGTGGCATGAAATTTGAGGATTTTGCCCATCTCTAGTTCATGGGGAACCATGACTTGCATATGGCAATAGCAGATTACTCTCTATTCAGGAGGGCCAGGGTGGGTAAAAAGGTAGGAGGCGTGGCTATCTAAGTCAGGGAAGGAAATAAGGCAGCTGAGGTAGAGGTAAAGCAGGGAGAGGTGGAGGCACTGTGGATCACCCTGGAGACTGGAAATGGCACTGCCATCCATACTGGTGTGCTCTACAGACCTCCCACACAAGGGGAAGAGCTAGACAGGGTACTTGTAGAAGCCATCCACAGAATGGCAGATAAACGGGAGGCGCTGCTGGAAGGAGACTTCAGTCTGCCAGATGTGGATTAGAGCAACCGGGCTATAGCCTCAGCCAGGAACAGAGACATCCTGGAAGCCCTGCAGGGGGGGTGCCTAAGACAGCTAGTGATGGAGTGACTTTGGACCTGGTACTCACCAACAGTGATAAAACTACAGGTGTAAAAGTGGGGAGCCATCTGGGATCAAGTGATCACAGTATGGTGTGGTTCAATGTGAGAACAACAGAAGAGTCAAACCACACGAAAGCAAGGGTCCTGGATTTCAGGTGGGCCAACTTTGCAAAGATGGGGGAAAGTCTTCAGAAATCACTGGCAGAGAAGGAGAAAAAAGGCGGGGGTGGAGGAACAATGGGAGAATCTTAAGGGAATCATAGCAGAGGCAACAAGCCATTGCATTTGGCACGTAGACAAAACAGAAAGAAAAAAAAACTGTGGTTCTCAAAGGAAGTGGCCGAGAAGGCAAGGGTAAAAATGGTGGCATTCAGGAGGTACAAGTAAACACAGAGGGAAGAAGACAGGGAACTGTATCTGGAAAAGCAGAGGGAGGTGGGGAAAGCAGTCAGGAGTGCAAAGATGCAAACAGAAGAAAAAATAGCCCAGGCAATAACAAAAAGGATAAGAACTTTTTCAGGTATGTTCTTGAAAGAAAAAAGGCTAAGGCTGGGATTGCCAGATTAAAAAGGGAAGGAGGGAAGTATGCAGAGAGGGACCAAGAAAAAGCAGAAATCCTGAATAAGTATTTTTGTTCAGTATTCACAGAAGAAGGGGAAGGGGAGGGACCAAAGTGATGGAAGCACCACTGGGAGGGAGGGAGAGAGGTGGACACCAGTCCATTTAAGGAAGAGAGTGTCTTAAAGGAACTCACTAATCTGAAAGTGGATAAGGCAATGGGTCCAGATGGGATACATCCCAGAGCATTAAGAGAAATCAGGGAGGTGCTGTCAGTACCACTGACAGCCCTGTTCAACAGTTCACTGGAAGCAGGTGTGGTACCAAAGGACTAGAGGAGGGCGAATATATAGTAGTCCCTCTCCACAAAAGTGGGAGCAGGGAGGAGGCTGGCAGTTACAGACCAGTCAGCATGACCACGGTGGTGGAGAAACTAATGAAATCACTACAAAAAGAAAAGTTTTTGATTTATCTTGAATCTAACGGAGCACAGGATCAGAGGCAGCATGGATTCACAGTGGGAAGATCTAATCAAACAAATCTGATATATAATAATAATAATAAGTTTTATTTATAAAGTGCCTTTCAGATATCAAGGTGCTGAACAATGAATAAAACATATAAAATGCACAATAATCAAACAGCAGAATAAACAGAAAAATAAAATAGTTTGGGCATGCTTTCAGCCATAGATGCATCCTCAGGGCCTTCTTAAAGAGCTAGTGTACTGTTTGGGATTAATAGTAATTTTCAGATGCAGTCACCTGTCACTTCTGATATCTCAAGTATTTTTTATTTTCTGTTTGTTAATTAGAAGATTTTTCACCTTGCAGTACTGGGGTGATGTGTGGAGCAGCACTCTGTCTGGAGGGAAAAAAAAGTCAGTTCTGTTCCTCCCACTACATCGTCAGAAATGAGACCAAACACCCTGATGCACCACAATCCTTGCAGCCTGAGCAGTGACTCTTACAAGCTACTAGTCAAAATGCAGGAAATTGTGACATCACTAGTAACTAGGGAGAGTCAGTCCCTGCTGCTTCATCTGAAAGTGAAACCTGGCAGTGAGAAATGGTTCTCATTGGTTACTAGTGATGTCACAGTCAGTGTGATCTCAGTGTTGATGTACTGGGAGGAACAGAACTGACCTTTCTTTTTCCTCCAGATAGAGTGCTGCTCCCCACATCACCCCAGTACTGCCAGATGGAACATCTTCTAATTAGCAAACAAATGAAAAAATACTTGATATGTAAGAAGTGATAGCTGACTACATCTGAAAGTTACAATTAATTGCAGGCAGTTTCTAGGCAGTACACTAGCTCTTTAAAGCTCTCCACAGTCATGCACTCATGTATCTGATGGGGTAGAGAATTCCACAGGGCTGGGACTGCATACATAAACACATGGGCCCAGATGTCTTAAAACTCTACCTGGGAGTCTCTAGCAATCCCTCGTCAACTGAGCGGAGCGGTCTCCCAGGGCAGTAGGGAGACAGGAGCTCTTGCAGATAATCTGGGCCCTGTTCATGTAGGGACTTGTAGGTCAGAAGCCCGACCTTGAAGGTGATCTGCCACTGAATAGGCAGCCAGTCCAGTTTGCGCAGCACCGGTGTGATGTGACTCGCATGTGGGGTCCCCATCAACAACCAGGCAGCAACATTCTGCACTAGCTGCAAGTGGAGGATATCAGCCCCGGAAGATCTAGATAAAGGGAGTTGCAGTAGTCAAGGTGCAAGGTCACAAAGGCATGGTTCAGTGTTGGAAGGTCTCTGGATGGAACAAGGTACTTAACACTGGTGATGTTACTCAGATGGTAAAAAGAGGACTTAACGACTGCCGACACCTGCGAATGCAGTGTCAGCCCATCATCAAGAATCACCCCCAGGTCTCGCACCCATTCAGAGAAAGGAAGCTGGGTACCCACTAGACAAAGTCTGGTAGGTTGGCCAGCCCCCAACCCCTCTGTCTGGTGACCAGGATCCACTACCATCACTTCAGTCTTTTCAGAATTCAACTTCAACCAGCTGGAGCTCATCCAGTCCTGGATTTCTGCGAGGCAGTTGTTAAATACCAAGCATGCACTATCCTGGTTGGGTGCAAAAGACAGGTAGAGCTGGGTATCATCAGCATAGCAGTGAAACTTCAGCCCATACTGTCTTACAATCTCTGAGGAGCAGCATATACACTGCGAACAACATGGGGGACAACACCGAGCCCTGAGGGACCCCACATGGCAGAGAAAATAGGTCAGAGAAAAAACTCCCTGACACCACCTTCTGAGTTCTGCCAGTGAGAAAGGACTTAAACCATCTGAGAACTGTGCCAGACAGGCCACAGATAAACTTCAGGTGCTCGAGAAGCACCCCATGGTTCATGGTGTCAAAAGCTGAAGAGAGATCAAGAAGTACCAAGACAGAATGGCGCTTCTGATCTCTCACCATCAACAGATCATTGAGCACCCGAACCACAGCAGTTTCTGTACTATGCCTCTTATGAAAACCAGATTGGAGAGGTTCATAGATGTCATGGATGGTTAGATGGTTCTCCAGTTGCAGTGCCACAGCTTTTTAAATTACCTTCCTAACAAAGGAGAGGTTAGAGATCGGTCTGTAGTTTGCAAAGCAGCTTGGGTCCAGAGCAGCTTTCTTCAGGAGAGGTGTCACCACCACCTCCTTCAGGGAGTTAGGGAACTCACCAGACTCTAAGGAGCACCAAACTATCCTTGCTAGGACCGAGCCAACGATGTCATAAAAACCCATAATCAGGGAAGTTGGGCCCAGGTCCAAACTACAGCATGTTGGGTGCATACCCTGGACAATCAGCACAACATCTCTGATTTCCAGCCGGTCGAGAGAACTCCAGATAAACCAAGTAGGAGTGACCGTACACCGATCACCATCAGCTCCCATAGAGTGTGCCGGTTGGATCTCCATCCTGATGCTGGCCACCTTATCTGCAAAGAACTGAGTAAGCTCATCACACTCAATCTGTGAAAAAGCTTTTCGAACCTGAAGACAGGTTGGGTTGCACAACCTGTCCACAGTTTGAAGGAGCTGAGTCGGCCAATTCTGAGCAGCAGCAATCTCCTCGGACAGGAACTCTGCCTTCATGATAGATTTCTTTGACTTGATGACTAGGGAGGTGGATCAGGGAGGGGCAGTGGATGCGGCCTACCTGGCTTTCAGCAAGGCCTTTGACACTGTAAAGTATTTATTAAAAGGAATGGCTAACTGTTGCTGGTCCTGAATGAGTGAACCACCCTCAGCTATTGGGCCGATGGACTTAGAATTATTTTTTGCACTATTGATATATGCATAAAAGGATTTATAATTATCTTTTGAATGCACAAGTTTGAATTCAAATGTTTTACACTCAGTTATTATAGTGGTCTTGACTAACTTGAGCATATTCTTATATTTACTTCTATTAGCTTGGGAAGGGTTTTTTTAATGTTGTAAATTCTTTTGCTTTCCTGTTAACAAGACGTTTGATACTTTTGGAGAACCAAGGTGGTATCTTACATTTTGTATTTTATATTTTCCTCAGTGGTACAAACTCTTTCTCCACATGTAGAGATACATTCTTTAAAAATAACCAGCAGTCTTCAGTGGGTAAGGGTGACATAATATGATTCCAACCAAATGTAATTACATTGGACATTAACAAGATCCAAGATGAACTGAAACAGTTTTCTAACATACCTGCATTTAAAGACCTAGATACTAATCTGAAGTCAAAAATCTGCAAAACTGAGAGTGAGGTGGAGGATTGCAAGAAAAATAAATCTGAATGGGACAAGAGAAACTATGATGGCGGTAGCATTAGGGATTGGAACAAAAGTGTCAATCCCATAGCCAGGGATGCTCGAGGAGCAGATATTAAGGCTGGGACCATGCTAGAAAGAGAAACTGTTCTGGTGGGAGGAATACAGAAGCAAACAGACAGGTTTATTTTTTTGAGGGGAATCGACAAACAGAGAACCAAGACTCCAAAAGAACAATCAAAGTAGTCAAAAAAGGAAGAGGAGGATGAATCGGTACCAGAAATGCAGATAGGGACAAAATGGAGGCAAGGAGATCAGCCTGGAATCTATCATGGAACTTCAGGAAATCAACATCTCCTCAGTTCCCCCTCACACAGCAACATACTGTCCTATTATCTAAAGGACATTCTTATGTACTAATCTCTGAACTAAATTTTTCGATCTGGTAGTTGACATTTTTTAGTAGCATTGCAAAATGGAACTGAAACTATTCTTTAAAGAAATAAACTGCTTACTTACAAATATGGACTTCTTTATCCCATAAGTAGAAGACCTTAATATTGATACAATGTATACTAATGTACATGCAATTGTTTCTGATACTAACAGGGATTTAATTAATAGCACCAATTGTGATGATTTTGGGGAGTGGGAAAATACAGAGTACCTGATTCATATAGCTGAAAATGTAGCAAGTACTGAATCAGGGTTTACAGCCAGCCAGGTTTCACCAGTGCAACAAAAAAGCAGGTACAGAACTAAGAGGTAAACATAACCTTTGTCCAAATACCCTGAGGTATAGTACTATAACAGTTTTTTGAAAAACTGGCACAGTAGAACATTACCATATTGCAACTGATACCTGTACATACATGGCACCACAATATGTTGGCCGAGGATTGGAGAGCTTTGAGAGAGTTGAAAAAAATGCATAATATTATCATTAAAGACAAAAAAAACACAGCTTGAAAGCACTGAGGCAATGGTTACCCCAAAGGGCAAGTTTCAAAGAAATACAAAATCACACATGCCCCCATAATGCAAAGCATCATAGGCTGCATACGAAAATCACCACAGAATAGTATGCTGGTTCAACTTAAAGCAGAAATGCATGGTGCCGAAAGGCCTCTCACACAGTTTGCAAAGGGTGCCAACAGAAGACACAGACACTGTTTCATTCTACCAGGACTCATCAGTGTGTCTCATCTGTTTGACACCCCAGTGTAATGAACCAGCTACCATAAGATGGTCTATCTGGGTTATGTTGTGGTGAACCCAATTAAAATAAAAAAAAAAAAAAGAAGTTTAAAGACAAAGAACCACAGCGCCAGATAACAAGGGTGGTGCCATGTTGGTGGAGGATACGGAGAAATACATACGTAAAGTGTAGAGAAAATTAGTGGATCGTGAATGCTACTGAAAACTAACCTTTGACCCCAAACCTACTTTCAAGAATATTCTGTTCGAGTTGGTTGATACAGCCCTGGAAATGGGCTGCATAAATAACCGTTAGGGGGATTTTTTTTAAAAACAGAATTTCCCTGTTTGCCCTACCTATTATGTTCTGCTCAGGATCCACAAGTCTGTGAGGGACCCTCCTGGCTGACCCATTGTTTCCAGTATTGGGGTTCTCAGTGAGGGTCTCACCATCAAGCCAGTGGTACACAAACAGACCATGGAGATTGGGATGAGAATTTAGCCAGGAAACATAAGGGGTGCGAGGGCTTCACAACTGAAAAGAAATGTAAAGGGTGGAAAAAGGTAACTTCTCAGGGAACAAATACCTAGCAAACACTGCAGTGCCCTCTGCTTGCTAATATAGCAGTAGAGGGACTACTTTATCAAAAAAAAGATGAAAAAGTCATTTGTAATCATTTTTACGTTCGCTTGCGCGCATGCGCAAGGAACATCTTGGGAGAATGGGACACTTTGGAGGTGTGCCCCTCCTGTGCAATCCCCTGCTCCATTGAGCAGGCGTGGCAGTTCTGCACCAATCGATGCAGTGCTGTGTATGACAGTGGTGGTCTTCTCTTCAAAGAAAACCACCGCTGTGTGCTGACAGCGCATCATGCCCCACCCACCCCAAATCTTTGGTGCCCCTCTGGGAGCCCACCCCAGCGTGGCAAACGTCCTGCGTCATCTGCCGATGGGGGTGCCCAATCCCCTGTCGGCTCCACCTCCCCTCAAACAGCTTTCCCTGCAGCCACGCTGGGAACCCACCCCAGCGTGGCAAACGTCCCGCGTCGTCTGCCGATGGAGGTGCCCAATCCCCCATCGGCTCCACAGCCCCCCCAGCCATCCTTCTGCCACACTGGGAGCCCACCCCAGCATGGCAAATGTCCTGCATCATCAATTTAGAAAAAAAAAACAACTGTAAATTAAAAACGGTTCCACGAAGTCTCCCTGCCCCCCTCCCACAACCCTCACCAACCCACTTCGCACCCTGCCTCCCCACACCCCCCTCACCCCATACTTACCTCCGGAGCTCGGCGTGATGATCATCACCGGACCAGGAACACATCTGCACTCTTCAAAGCCGACTGCGAACTGAGGAATGCCGGTAAGCTGTATAATGGGCTAGATGGGTTTTTTCAACTTTGTTGCATATCTCAGGCATTTTTTGGAATTTTTGCGCCAGATTTTCAACATGGGGTTTTTGGTAGCCCTTCTCATAAATTTTGTCACTGTCATGGTGTTATTCAGGCCCGAAGGGTGATTTCGCAGTCACTGCAGGAAATCACCTTTCAGGCCTGATTATCGAAACGACAGTGCCAGTGTTCATAAGGTGGGCTCTCAAAAAGCCTATTTTGAAAATTTGGTGGAAAAATTCCTAAAAATGACCATTTTATGAGCGTGCGTTGCGCAGTTCCTATGCAGGCTCGTAAGTTCATGAATTTTCAATATTTCCACTCCAGATTTTCAACATTGCCATTTTACCACACCTCCTCATGAGCAGTACAGCTGTCATTTTTCACATCCTGCCCAAAACGTGTTTCCGCCCATGTAGCGCACAATGGTGCAGTTGGTGTGCGAACTCAATGTATGGGAGACATTATGAAAATCACAGTGTCATTGTTCATGAGCAGAGATCTTAAAATGGCTATGTTGAAAATTTGGTGAAAAAATTCCTAAAAATGACTGTTTTACGAGCATGTGTTGTGCAGTTCCTATGCACGCTCGTAAGTTCATGAATTTTCAGTATTTCCACTCCAGATTTTCAACATTGCCATTTTACCACACCTTCTTATGAGTAGTACAGCTGTCATTTTTCACATCCTGCCCAAAATGTGTTTCCACCCATGTAGCGTACAATGGCACAGTCGGTGTGTGAACTCAATGTATGGGACACATTAAGAAAATCACAGTGACACTGTTCATGAGCAGAGGTCTTAAAATGGCTGTGTTGAAAATTTGGTGAAAAAATTCCTAAAAATGACTGTTTTGAAGCGTGTGTTGCGCAGTTCCTACGCTCATAGGTTTGCAATTTTCAATATTTCACTCCAGATTTTCAACATTGCCATTTTACCACACCTCCTTATGAGCAGTACAGCTGTCATTTTCACATCCTGCCCAAAATGTGTTTCCGCCCATGTAGCGCACAATGGCGCCCGGTCGGTGTCTTGAACTCAATGTATAGGTGACATTAAGAAAATCACAGTGACACTGTTCATGAGCAAAGAGTCTTAAAATGGCTATGTTGAAAATTTTGTGAAAAAATCTAAAAATGACTGTTTTTCTGGCGTGCGTTGCGCAGTTCCTACGCATGCTCGTAAGTTCGCGAATTTTCAATATTTGCACTCCAATGACTTCCAAATACCTAAACAACACATAGAAGCAAGCAACATTCGGCATTGACAAATGCTTGTACTTCTTTGTCACTGATTTTTTTAAGCCATGTCCAAGTGCCAAGTACCACTGCAAATACCTGCAAGCGAACGTTCGGCATTGGCAAATGCTTGTTATAGTACTGTTTTATTTGTTGTATTCCTATAAAAATGACACATGTAGCCCATTTTCTAAGTGCAATAATACCCTCCAGGGTGGGCATTATAAGCAATACCACACCTTCCAGGGGCTATAAGACCCTCTGCCTGAAGTATCAGCCCTCATTACATCACTGGGCGTTCCAGTATTGCCCAATACCACTCACCCTGTCAAGAATTATTGCTTGCTTCATGTGCCAGAAGAGGTGATGACAAGGTGGAATCAATCTGTGCAGAAGTTGGTTGCTGATTGGGCCAGACTGCATACCTCCTATTACTCGATCACTCAATGCCATTTTTGTGTTTACTTGCACTTGTGCAAAAAACACCTTGGGACAGTGCAGCATTTGAGAAGTGTATCAGGGATGAGTCCAATGCAGAGCACTGTACAGTGGGCTCGACCCTGACAGACCAATAACCACTGAAGCCGAGTGTCACAGCTGTCAGAATTTCACAGCGGGGAAGCGGCGAGCACTTAAAAGAAATGAAGCACTCCAATGAAAGAGAGCACTTCAGTTATTTCATTTGCATAAGCATCACCCCCAAGAAAAAATAAAGTGACTGCCACCTCAAGGAAAGCACCAGCCGCTAACACCTACTCCTTCCCCTTCATTCATTATGCTTTGTTTTGTCCCTTCCATTCCCTACCTCCTTTGTCTCACTCTCTTTCTCTCTCTCTCTCTGTCCTCTGATATCTCTCCCATTTTGTATTTCTTTTGCCCTTCCTTTGTTTTGGTTCTGCCACTTCCTCACCCCATCAGCATCACCCAGGGCATGACATCATTTCACCGGGGCTGGCTTCCCCTCCACCTCCTGTGTGGCTATTAATCAATTTACCCCAACAGGGTGTGGGTTATGTTAGGATTTACCATGAGATCAAAGGCAAACTTGCAGTCCACATGACACAATTTACAGCACAAAACAGCTGTTAGATTGCTGAGACAGCAGGGGGAAAGTGTCTTCATTAGGACATAAGCAACTTTGGGGTGTAATTGTTTGAGACATGCAAAGTTAACAGGGCAATGTAACCATGCCCACACAAATTCCGTACTTATATTCAAGTGTTCTGCTCAGGAAAATGTCCATGTAAATGTAAAGAAACACAAACATACATCTGCATGTGTTCTGACCCCAAATTTCTGGCATAGCCATTTCTTCACAGCACCTCATGAATATGACAGCTGTAATTTTTCAAGTGTGTTCTCGCATCCTGAAGGGTGATTTTGCAGTTGCTCCAGTAAACCACCTTTCAGGCGGGAGCTGAACATTTTCTCCACCATTGCTCCTAAGGCAGGGTCATAAGAAGGTTATGTTGAACATGTGGCATAAAAATATAAAAAAATAAAATAAAGTTATCAGCATATGTTGCATTTTGCTAACACAGCTCATAATTTAATACACCCCTGACACATATACCATGCAAGGAAACATTCGGCATTGACAAATGTTTGTTTTTAGTTGTAGTTAGGCAAGGGCAAGGCAAGGGAAAGCAAGGCGATTTTATTTGATAAGTTTCCTATCCCAAAGGGCTCATGGCACTTCTCATATATCAACTAAAAATACTGATCATCAAACAACCACAATCAATTAATAGCTACAGGTACAAGCCAAGCAATTCAGACATCTAAGCCATATGCCAGGTCAAAAAGATGACTTTTTAGACCCCTTTTACATGCCTGCACCAAGGGGGAACTCCTTTCATGGAAAGGCAGGGAATTCCATATTGCTGGAGCCACCACTGATAAGGCACTGTTGCTAGCTTGCTTTAAGTGTGATCTTGGGGCCGCCAGCAATAATTCCTCTGTGGAGCAGAGATAGAAGCTGGGAGCATACCAGGCCAAAAGGTTTACGAAACAGGCAGTGCCAAATCCATGTAAGGCTTTTTACGTTAAAGCAATTATGAAGGTGGTACACAAGCTAATTAGGAGACAGTGCAGCTGGTGTAGCATGGGTACAATATGATCCCTATATCACACACCTAATACAAAGTTTGCTGTGACATTCTGCACTAGCTGCAG
The DNA here is from genome assembly GCA_016271365.2 of Neoceratodus forsteri. Classification (NCBI taxonomy): domain Eukaryota; kingdom Metazoa; phylum Chordata; order Ceratodontiformes; family Ceratodontidae; genus Neoceratodus; species Neoceratodus forsteri. Next base: position 567,113,010 of record CM057458.1, read on the forward strand.
GCTACACACCAAACCTCCCAACAGTACTTGGTATATAATGCATTTTTTCTGTATTTTTCTAGTGGATGAAATCTGGTCAGTCTGCTTTCTGTTTAGGGGAGAGGTGAAGTGGGGGAAGATGAATTCACATAATTGGCTCCTATGCTTGGGGAAGAGGTACAGGAAACTGGCAGATTATGTGCTGCAGCTTCTCCTTCACACAGCATGAGTCAGAGAAAAAGTGTATAAGAGACATAGAGGGACAGTTGGCTTCTCAAGAGTCAAGAAAGACAGAGAAAAAGAGAGATAGTGTCAACAGTCTCTAGGTGTCTATACATTTATAGGTATCTCTATACATTTAAACCATAGGTGCATTGCAAGACACATAACAGAAATACCTGAAAGAAAAAAGATTTTGAAAATTACAAGTAGCTCAAAGGATAGAGCACTGAAGAGTCTGCTGCAGGATAGGGATAGGAAGTGAATACTGGGAAGGCACTGCATGCATGCAATCTGTAATCTGGAGCTTTCCCAGTTTTGACAGAAATTAATCCAGCTAAGGGCTCATTAGTGAAAAAGATAACCTCAGGAGTGGTTACAAAATAAAAAGATCTTTTTATGTGGGCTAATTAGAAAAGAGTAATACAAGGAAAACAGAATAAAAAGCTCTTAATGAAAGGATAATTGGGGAAGAGAGAATCTAATTGCAGAGATTAGAGCCTAATAATAAAATCTAATTTAGTAGCTACACAGTTTGTGAGGAACAGCGAGACTCTGAATTTAAAAAAAATGTTGTTTTAGAGGACTGCTGGTAGGGAAGGGGAAGATCGTGAAACAAACCAACACTTGAGGAGCTCAAATTCACTAAATGTGAAATTATTTGACCTGGTGCTTATTCGGAAACAGAGAAAAACTAATTTAGAGACAACCGCTTTTGAACCAGAAGCAACCCGAATGCACAGACCCATGTCAGTTCATCCAAATAAATCAATATGCAGCACAGCTTACCGTGTCTTTGATTTTTATTCTGGTCACAACTGTTTCAAACACAGCAACATTAGAAGTGCGGCGGCGACTCACTGGACAAAAATTAAACAATTAAAAACTTTCACCAACTTAGTGCATAGTATTTCTTTGACTGGGTCAGCCGAGCAGAGACCAGCCCTCGTGCGTGAAGGAGCTCTGAGGAAGGCGTTAGCGAGGCATCAGCTGTTCCCGTGGGTCGCTCACGCCGCGAGGGGCGGTCTCCTGCTCGGCTGTTTCGTCAAAATACTATGCGCAAAGTGGTGGTTTAATGATGAGAGCCCTGTCGGTGAAATAGCCGCCGCCGTTGCTGTGTTGTGACAGGCGTCAAAACGCGCTGTGCTATGTTTATTTGAATGAACTGGCGATGGTCTGTGCGTCGGTGCTAATTCAAGCGATTGTATCTGAGAGAACCTGGCTACAGTTTAAACAATCATGTTCTGGTCTGCTATATTACTTTGTGATTCCCACCACCAATGGCCTGCCATACACTAGCCTTTTGCCCAAGGGTCCGCTACATATTGCTACAACAGTTACCGCAAAGGCTAGCTACAGTTAAAGCACTTATATATATATAAATATAAATCTAATGGACCAGTCAGGCCAAAATATTACACCTCTGTGAGAATGTATCAGTGAAGCAGGACAGGTAGAATGCAACAGACAGAAGAAGAAGTGATGCAGCAGCCTTGTTGGTGTACCAGATCAAACCTGTTGTATAACATTACCCTTATATTTTTCTAGTGATTGTACCACTTATTGCTGTAGTTCTCGCTTTAATTCTGGTTCTGACATGCCTGCCCTGACCTGGCCTGACCTGGCAGAACCAGAAAACCTGATTTGCACAACCCTAATATGCATAAGAGTAAATATTCAGTCCAGGCTTTATTCATACAAAAAGTTGTGATGCCCAACAGAGAGAGTGATTTGGATCATTTTTTTAAATAAAATGGAAGACTTTTGAATTTTTAAATTTGGAGATCAACATTGGCCAGAACTGAGCATTAGCATTAAATTAGCCTTTTGTTAAACTAGGGAGACTTTGTGTATACTGTATGATATTAGTGATGTCGGTGATAAGTTAGAAGGTACACTGATGATTTGATGATGGTGTTTCGGGCATAGAAGAGTAGTTATTTGATTTTGTTATATTTGGAGGCATCTAACTCAAATGTGAAGTTTTCTATTACAACAAGTAAAATTAGTATATACTTTTTAGACATCTGCATCAAAAAGAATCCAGACAGTAGCTTGGCTTCACAGTGTTACCAGAAACCAACAACTATCTCCCTTCTTTTATCTTCTAGGTGTCACCACTGCCACACCATCACAACATCCCTAAAAGCCTGTTCCTTCAGCTCAGAAGAAACTGTAGCACACAGGAAGACTCTAAACAAAGATCAGATGAGTTATAACAAAGATTTCAAGGGAGGGGTTATGGTACTTCAGTTGTATTGTCAGCAAGACAGTGGGTCACTGAACAAGAAAAATAGAGACTACTACTGGGTTGATGTACACATCAAATATCTGGAAAAGAAGGAAACAAGATGGTTAATATTGTCACTACATTCTCTTCACAAACACATCAAGTGAAATCAGTTATAGAGAAGAACTGGGGTGTTTCTTGGACTGGTGAAGATTATGTATTGAAAACATTCTCAGGGGGATTATGGATGGTGTAATAGAGGAGAAGAAGAAGAATTGATGACTTTTTAGTGCATTTAATATAACTACTTAATGCCAATATGAAATTGGAAATAAAAAAGTTTAGATAGAACACAAATTCAAAACACATCTGAATAAAAATGTTTGGGTGTTCTATTAGAAACAATTAAAATTTGACTCACACACAATGACCACTGAAAAGAAGGTCAGAGTAAGGCTGGGAGCTCTATGAAAGAATGTATTTGCATTGACCAAAGGAGCCAGAAACACACCAGTCTTGGTATAAAATAACACACATAGACATCTATTAGATAAATTAGATATGATATATAATAGAATGGTAAGGATTGTACTGAGATGTCCCTGACAGACATTGCCAAATGTACAAGGACTTAAAGTGGGACTCCCTGACCGTGAGACATGCAAAACATATCACAGTGATGGCATTTAAAATAATTAATGAAATGTTCATGGGGATTATATTTATAGCCCTGCCTCTAGGGATGTGCAAAAAAAAAATTTCCACCGGTGGAGTTTCAGTAAAAGTGCGAATTTCGCTTCCGCAAAAGTATGGAAATCATTTTTGGAACTTTTGTGGAAATTCCACCTTAAAACTACAGAAAAAATATAAAAAACTGTGGGTTAATTTATTAAACTGTGGAAGAAAAAATCTGAAGAAAGTATCACTGCCAGTGGTAATTTCTGAGGCTTTTTTAACTGCAGTTTAATTCATTAATCCATCCCCCACTGATCAGGGGTCCCAGTAAATACTTCCAATCCCTTCCTTGGATCCTCATGGTTTCTAGTGGCCCCCCACCCAGTGATCATAACCCCCAAAACATTTTATTTCCCCTATGTCTAGTGGACCTCCCTCCCTATCCTAGATTCCTTAATCCACAAATAAACAGCTGGCAGTCCACCAGCTCAATCCCCCTCTATTCCCAGTATTCCCTGGTGTCTAGTGGACCTCCCCATCCCAGATCCCTTATAAAGAAAAATAATCCCAATTAACTGGTGTCTACTGGACCCCCTCAACCATCACCCTGACAGTTCATCTGCCACCACCCCACTTCCCTCCCCACCCTTCCCCTGAGCGGAACACCATCACAGCACTCCTCTCTCCTCCACTACCAGTGGCCCACTGAATTGTCAATGAATGACCGCATGACTGTAGAAGCAGGGGCTCATTCACTGACAGTTCATTAAACTGTGGATAGAATAAATTCTGCAGTTTATATGCATTTTTCCGTAGTTCACAAAAAAAGTCTGCAGAACTCTGCAAAAATCCGCGGAAAATCCGAGTTTCGCCAATTTCCGAAATTTCGCGGAAGTTCCAGAAAAGAGGAATTCGCAACTTTCGCTCACCCCTACCTGCTTCACGAGGCCAAAATATACCAGATGAGGGTAAAAAGCTGTAGCAAACTGAAAGTACCATATATCAGAACAAGCCATTGTCAAATGACCATTGAGTTTCATATACCAGCCACTCTGAATAACTTAAATTCACAGTCAAAGGATATCAGAATTGTCAAATTTCAAGGAAATAATAAACTTAGAACTGGCTGAATGATGCATTTGTTTTGACTCCTGAATAGGTACAGCTGTTAAAATAATACTGCCTTTTGACCTTAGCATTGTTCAGATACCCAAGATCTATTGAGTCTGTATGAAGGATAACCAAGCTCACTGTTCTGTTACTGTTTATGAAATTTATGCCATTCTTTGAAATTCAATTTAAAAGTTTTTCATGGTACTACAAATGAATGACTTATTTTTTTCAAGATGGAACTTGAAGTACAGTATCAGATGGTATATGATGTAAATTGTGTATGTAGATCTTAAAGTGCAATATCTTATACACATACAAATACTAAAGCACATCCATAAGATACTGCATGTAGATAAAGTCATGTACTGAAGAAAATCCATAAGATACTGCATGTAGATCCTAATGTGCTATATGTATATTATTTTGCAACTTAATGTACATAAAGTGCAATATCTTATGGACGTGCTTTAGTATTTGTATGTGTACCTAAAGTGCAATATCAAACGGTTATATATGTGATGTAACATGTGTATGTAGAACCTGAAGTGCAATATTCAGTGATGATGTATGTGATGTAACTTGCTGTTGTGTAACAGGATAAATTTGAAAATATGTCCTCAGGGATCTAAGTGTTTTATTTTGTATAAAAAAATGTTTTACTATTATTACCACCCTTACAACCTGGCTTACATCACTTTCCCCCTTGTTGTCACTAGTGTAACAAATGAAAATTCTGTAGGCACATTAAAAAACCAAAACATTCATAAATCCGACCAATGGTAATACACTGCATATTCAGAAGTTCAGCAATTGCTACAGAGAGGGTGTTTTGAGGCACTGGAAAGGAGCAGGAAAATCCTAGCCCCCCCCAAACAATCACGGTAGTAAGTGTGGCAAACACCAACATGGAGGTGTCGATAGGGAGAAGGGCAGGGGTAAATGGAGAAAGTGACAAAGGCAAGAAGGACAGGGATGGGGCAAAAGAGGGTAAGGCCATCAGGAAATGGAGGGTAATGAGTACCAATGCCCGTAGTCTGGGCAACAAGCTCCCTGAGCTGGTGGCCTTAATGGAAGAGGATGCCTGGATGTTGTAGCAGTCACAGAAACATGGTACACAGAGACCATGACTGGGATGTTAACATACCAGGTACATAACTTACAGGAGAGACAGGCAGGGAAGAGGGGGAGGTAGCTCTCTGTAAAGGAAGGGATAAAAGCAACTGAACAAAAGAGTAAACAGGAGGAGAAGAGGCACTGTGGGTCACCTCGAGACTGGAAAAGGCACCACAATCCGCACAGGGTTGTGTACAGACCCCATGTCAGGGGAAGAAATGGACAAGGATATGATGGAAGGCATTCTTAGAATGGCAGAGAAAGGAGAATACTGTTGATGGGAGACCTGAATATGCCAGATGTTAACTGGAGCACATTTGCTGCAGCCACATCCAAGACAGGGCCATTCTTGACGCCCTACAGGTGGCAGGCATTAGACAGCTAGTTTGAACCCACTCGTGAGGGAGCAATCTTAGACCTCATACTCTCAAACGGGGCATTGAGAGGATCTCAGATCTAGAAGTGGGTTGCCATCTGGGGACAAGTGACCATCAAACAGTGTGGTTCACGTTAAACTCAGCTACAGAGTCAAGCCTCACAAAGTGAGGGTACTGGACTTTAGGAGGGCTGACTTTGGCAAGATGGAGAGTGCCTCAGAAAAGCACTAGCAAACAGGCTAGAAGGAGGTGTGAGCAACAATGTGGAATTATAAAACTGCCATCACAGAGGCAACAAGCCTTTGTGTGAAGCAAATAAACAAATCAAAACGAAGAAAAAGCCACTATGTCTCAAAGAGAGGTGGCTGTGAAAGTCAGGAAGAAAAGATAGCATTCCGGAAGTATAAGGAAACACAGAAGGAGCAGGACAGAGGCTGTACCAGTTAAGGCAGAAAGAAGCAGGGAGGAAGTCAGAATAGCAAAGGCCCAAACTGAGGAAAAGATAGCCAACTCAGTGTAAGAAGGGGATAAAACCTTTTATAGGTACATCATGAACAGCAAGAAAGACAAAGGGAGGGATAGTGAGGCTGAATAGAATGAACGGTGGGTGGGCAGAGGGGGACAGTGAAAAAGCAGGAATACTGAATGAATATTTCTGCTCAGTATTCACAAAAGAGGAGGGGGAAGTGCCTAATCCAATTAACAGAAGCACTCTTGATATGGGGGTCGATCCCAGTCCTTTCACAGAAGAAAGGGTTCTGCAAGAACTCCTAAAACTGAAGGTGGACAAAGCAATGGGTCCTGATGGAATTCACCCCAGAATTCTAAAAGAATTAAGGAAGGAACTAGTGAAACCACTGGCTACTCTTTTTAATAAATCATGGGAGGATGGTGTGGTACCCGAGGACTGGAGGAAGGTGGATGTGATTCCCCTTCACAAAAGTGGGACCAAGACAGAGGCAGGAAACTACAGACCTTTCAGTCTGACCTCTGTGGTAGGGAAAGTGATGGAGTCACTTCATAAGGAAAGAATAATTGAATACCTAGAGGTCAGTGGAGCACAGGATCCAAGGCAGCATGGGTTCACAGCAGGAAGGTCATGTCAGACGAATCTAATAGATTTCTTTGACTGGGTGACCAAAGTAGTAGACCAGGGAGGGGCTGTGGACATGGCCTACCTAGACTTTAGCAAGGCATTTGACACAATCCCACACAAAAGATTATTAGTCAAATTAACCAGCCTGGGAGTGGGTCCCAGGGTGGTAGCCTGGGTAAAACATTGGCTGGACAACAGGACACAGAAGGTAATTGTAAATGGAGTCCACTCTGAAGAAAGGGCGGTTACCAATGGGGTACCGCAGGGTTCAGTATTGGGTCCAGTCCTTTTTAATGTCTTCATCAGTGACACTGCAGAGGGACTGGAAGGAAAAGTATGCCTTTTTGCAGATGACACAAAGATCTGCAACAGGGTTGTTACACAAGGAGGCATGGAAAGGATGAAAAGGGACTTGGCAAGGTTGGAGGAATGGTCAGACGTATGGCAGCTAGGATTCAATGCAAAAAAGTGCAAAATAATGCACCTGGGAAACAAGAACCCAGGGGAAGAATACACAATGGGTGGGGAGGTAGTAACAACAACAAAACAGGAAAGGGACCAGGGTAATCATATCAGATGACCTTAAGGTTAGCAAGCAATGTGAGAAGGCAGTAGGGAGGGCCGGGGGTATACTGGGATGTATAGGGAGAGGCATCAGCAGCAGAAAACAGGAAGTTGTTATTCCTCTGTACAGACAGTTGGTGAGACCCCATCTGGAATACTGTGTCCAGTTCTGGAGACCCCATCTCCGCAAGGACATAGACAGGATAGAGGCAGTCCAGAGGAGGGCAACTAAAATGGTGCAGGGTCTGCAAGAGAAGCCGTATGAGGAGAGACTAAAGGAGCTTAATATGTATACCCTTGAGGAAAGAAGGGAGAGGGGGGACATGATAGAAACTTTCAAGTACCTCAAGGGAATCAACAAAGTCCAAGAGGGTAGCATCTTTCAGAAAAAGAGACTTGCAAGAACAAGGGGACACAATTTAAAGATAGAAGGAGGGCGGTTCAGGGGCAATGTGAGGAAGTATTATTTCACAGAGGGTAGTGGATGCATGGAACAGCCTTCCTGAGGAAGTTGTGGGGTCTAAAACTGTGGGAGAATTCAAGAATGCATGGGACAGACATAAGGCAATTCTTGTGGGGGGCAGGAAGATATAGGTTGTTGGTTAACTAGGATCTGCGGCCTATCCTGTAGGTAGGGAAATGGGCAGACTAGATGGGCCTAGCGGTCCTTATCTGCCGTCAAAGTCTATGTTTCTATGTTTCTATGTTTCTCTAGCTGCTTGAAAATGTGATGACTATTACATAGGAAAGACTGTAAGAAAGTTTAAAACTTGGGTTAATGACCATATAAAAGCTATTTAAAATGTGGTTCTGGAAATGTATTGACATCAAATACTTTGCAATTGAATATAAAATCTGAACATTCTTGGGAGGTCACATGTGTGCTCAATAAAGATGGCTGCCTAGCCCTCTAGCTCCTGGTTGCCTTTCTTGAAATTTGCCTCCATCTAACAATTGCCAACATGATTGAGAGTGATCTGACTTACTGATCTGGAGGGGAATACTATGACTACAGATCCCGACTTCTTTGTTTCTCCGACTATAGCCCTAAAGAGAAGTAAGGAGCTTCCTGTTTCTCCACCAAGGCCACATCTCCCTGATGCTAATATGGCTGCTTCTCATGCTCCCAAATCACAGCCACCAACCAACTCTGACAGACAAGCAGCTGTGCTGAGAATTATCGCTGCTATTATCAAGGCGATCAAAAAAAACTGTGACTGACATACAGTATGAGCCTCAGTCATGGTGCTAACAGGTTGGGTGGGAACTGCAGAGACAAAACTAACAGAGCTGGGTGTCGCACAAATCAAATCTGATCTTTGGGCAGCAGAAACACAAAGTAAGTGGCTTGTTTGAAGACACTGAAGGTAGGGGATCACCAGAAAAATGTGCAGCTCCTGGGTCTCAAAGAAAGCTTAGAATGGCCTAAGCAAGTCACTTATTTAAGACAAAACCTCCTAATATGGCAGCAACTAGAACTCACCGCATTTGACTTTAAACTTGGCAGGGCACACTGCATAAGATAGGTAACCAAGCAGGCCATCTCAACAATAAACTGAGGCCTCATATATTTAAGCTTATGAGATTCCAGGACAAGAACCTCATTATGTGCAAAGCTCAAGAACTCAACAAATCTGAGTAGAAGGTGAGCAGTTCTCATTTTACCCTGGTTATCCCAAAAGTTTGCTAGACAGTTAGAAGGCCTTTGAAAAGATTATATCTGGCCTTCACAATCAAGATATTTCCTATTCCTTACTGATTCTAGCCACCACACTTGTGCAATTTGAGGGGAAGTGTCATTAGTTTACTACACCAGCTGAAGCTGAGGCCTTCTTTCTGCATGGTCTCTTAGGATCTATGGAATACTTGCTAGGTAGAAACACAGGGCAGACTAGATGGGTCAGTCGATCCTTATCTGCTGTCAAATTGTATGTTTCTATGTCTGGTTTCTCTTCATTCCCTGAGTTGCTCTTCTCCTGCTCCAGAAGAACAGAATGAAACCGCAGTTCTAGGACTGAGTTAAAAAGCAGCCTTGTGATGCAAGAAAAACTGTCAGTTTGTGTTCTATGGAAGCAGCGTGGGAATAGTGTTTGTCACCTGCAGTTCATTTAAAAGATAACTAACTTTCCCATAAACTTTAGTCTAGCAGTGGTTTCTTACTCTTATATTTGCTCCCTCACATCACTTCTGTAAAAGTGTATGCAACTTCTCCTTGTGCCATGGCCCTCTCGACTGCCATAGAAACATAAAAATATACAATCTGATGGCAAATAAGGATCATACGGCCCACCTAGTTTGCTCATTTTCCTACTCAGCATTGACAGCCCAGATCCTATTTGTCTGTTTCTGTAACATCCTGTGGTCACTGGAACCAAGGGCACTGCCCACCTCAACATCTGTGACCCTGGGATGCCTCTGCTGAACTTGCTTGCATATACTAGATTAACTTAACAGATGTTGCATTTGTATTACTCTACAGCAATAGGGTATTTGAGAGGATGATGCCTGGATGGTCGCCCTCTCCTTCATAATACTAACATACTAACATACTATTTGCCAGCAGATTAGGCCTTATGGTCTATCAAGTCTGCTCGAACCTAGATCCTTAGTTGGGTGCCAAGACCCTCCCATCCCTTGTGCTCCAGAAACCCCTATCATCCATCCCCACCCCCCCAGGACAGGCCATCATCTGATACATCCACTTTCTGTGTCTGTCCCACCCTCTCTTAAAGCTCTCCACTGTGGATCTCTGAACCAGCTCACCAGGCAGAGCATTCCAAGGGTCCACCACCCTCTCAGTGAAAAACCTCCTCCTCTTTCCCCTCACCCTTCCACCTTCCAACTTCAAACCATGCCCTCTGGTGATGCCTCCCTGCTTTAGTCTAAAGATCCCCTCCATGTTTACCCTATTTATTCCCTTGAGGTACTTGAAGACCTCAATCATGGCCCCCTGTCTCTCCTCTCCTCCAATGAAAACAGGCAGAGCTCCTCAAGTCTGTCCTCGTAAGTCAAATCCCCTAGCCCTCGTATCATCTTTGTTGCCCTCCTCTGTACCCTCTCCAGGAGCTGTATGTCCCTCTTCAAGTGTGGTCTCAGTACTGTACACAGTACTCAAGGTGTGGTCTAACCAGTCCATTGTACAGCGGCAGAATCACTTCCTTGCTCCTAGAGGTGATCCCTCATGATGCATCCCAACATCCTGTTTGCCTTGCTAGCTGCTCTCCTGCACTGCTCAGTGTTATTCATACATGTATCCACCATGACCCCTAGGTCTTTTCCCCTGTTGAGGCTTCCAGCACCTCCCTCCCAGGGTGTACCTGTGTTTAGGGTTTCCTGACCAAGATGCAACACCTTGCACTTGGTGATATTGAAATTTAATTTCCATGTGTGAGCCCAGCTTTCCAGGGTGTCAGGTCCCTTGCAGGCCAACCTCCCCTCTTCTCCCTCAACTACTGCTCCCATCTTGGAGTCATCCATGAAGAGACTCATTTCACACCCTATACCATCCCTGATGTCTGATATGTATGCATTAAACAGGATTGGACCCAGGACCGAGCCCTGTGGTACCCCACTACCAACCTCTGTAGGGTTCGAGAGCTCCCCACAGACCACTACTCTCTGAGTGCGTCCAGCTATCCAGTTTTCAATCCATCTGACCATCAAAGGCCTACTCCTAACCCCATCAGTTTCTCCACCAGACCATTGTGGGGACAGAGTCAAACGCCTTGCTGAAGTCCAAGAATAATACATCCACAGGCTTACCTCTGTCCAGTTCTGATGTTCCCATTCATAGAACTCCACAACGTTGGTTTGACATGATCTACCTGGCACAAACCCATGCTGCCGACTATCCAGACCTCCCACCTCCTCCAAGTAAACCCCCAATCATTCCTTTAGTATACTCTCCATTAATTTTCCACCACCGAGGTTAAACCTGATGGGTCTATAGTTTCTAGGTACTTCCTTGACCCCCTTTGTGGATTGGTACCACATGTGCCTCTCGCCAATCCCTAGGTACCCTCCCTGTCTCAAGTGACCTGTTGAAAGCTCCGCCAGGAGTGCAGCCAGTATGTCCGCCAATTCCCATAGTACTCTCGGATGAATGCCATCCGGCCCAGGAGATTTGTCTTTCTTTAGGGCCTTGAGGGCAAACCACACCCTTTTGGTGGGGATGGCATAATCCGTCCCCTCCACCTTACTGGTCTTTTTATCCTTATCCAGATGTGACACCCCTGGGGTACCTTTCCCTCCCTTTTGCTCCATTTCTGTTGCTACCCTGATCCCACTCCCTGCCGCTTCTATCCCCTTTGTGCCTTGCTTTGTAGATATCCATCCCCTCCTAGTGAACACAGAGGCAAAGTACTGTTAAATACCTCTGCCTGGTCCTCGCCTCTTCCACCACCCTCCTTCTGATCTCAATCTGCTGAGATGGCCCTTAGTTTTTCTCCGCTCCCCAATGTACCGGAAGAACCCCTTTCCCTCCATGTCCCCTGTGCCAGCCGTTGCTCTTTACTGGACTTATCCCTCACCATACAGGTTGACTTTTCTAGATGCAAGCTGGTACATTTCCTTATCCCTATCCCCTCTTGTTGTTTTATATTTTTTGTCAGCCTTCTTTTCTCTGACTGCTACCTGGACCTCACTGGACCACCAGCATGGTTTATGTGACCTTTGCTCCTTACGTTTCAACTTAGCGCAGATCCTGACTGCCTCATGAAGTCCCCGCTTTATGACCTCCCATCTCCTTTCCACACTTGTTGTTGAGGTAATCCCTTCAAGTGATCCTTGAGAATATTTCCCATGCCCATAAGTCTGCCCCCTGAAGTCCACTGCCAGTGTCCTAGATCTCACCCCACTCCCCAATGCTTATTTGAAACCAGACAGTATTGTGGTCACTCCCAGTCAGGGGTCCTGTACAACCATGTCCCTTACCAGATCCCCATCTGCCAGAACCACATCCAGGACATGCCCCTCCCTTGTGGGCTCCATCACATGCTGTGTTAAGAACACATCCTGGAAGCCATCCAGCAGCCTCTGCTCCTTGGCCACCTTAGAGGACATGGTTCCCCAGTTTGTACCTGGCATATTAAGGTCCCCATCAACACCACTCCTTCCCTTTTGGACCACACTGGGCAATGATGTTGTCAGCAAACCATCCTCTAGAACATCACTCATCCCGGGGCCTATATGCTACTCCCAGCTTGACCTTATCTCCTGCTGGGGATCGTAGGTGACCCATAAGGCCTCCACGTTTCCCTCTGCCTCTTCTACCATAGCAATTTCTATGTCATCTCTAATGAACATAGCCACTCCACCCTCTGCCCTCCTTTCTATCCTTCCTAAGCATAGTGTACCCATACATTTAGGTCCCAGTCATGGTTTTGTTTGTACGTTTCGTGACTGCCGCCACATCACCCCCTCGAACAGCATGGTCTGGAACTCTGGCAACTTGTTTCCCAAGCTCCTGGCATTTACTAACACTAACCCCACCCCTTATCCCTGATCCTTTTGTCAGACCTCACCCAGATTCCTTATACTTCATCCTCCCCTGCTCCTCCTGAAACCTCCACCTCCAGTCTGTTTCTCCTCCCCCCTTGGGCTTGAAGGCTACTCCCTCATCTGGAGGGAGGCTCTAGTCAGCCCTCCTTATCCCTTCCCCCCTTACAAGTTTAAACCCCACCTTTCTTGTATGTAGTCAGCCATCCCCTGTTTAAGGACTTCCTTCCTAATGGGCAAAGATGAAACCTGTCCTTGGCATATAGTCCCTTATCCTCCCAAACTCCATTCCAGTTCCCAACACCCTCAACCCATTCTCTTCACCCACTTCCTGAGCCATTCATTAACCTCTGTGAGCTTCATTTTTTCTCCACTGGAGGCCTTTGGTACTGGTAATATCTCCAAAAGGAAATGTTGCATCCATTATCCGACAGACTCTGGCAAGTTTTGGAACCTTGCTTGGTTCCATAATGCTATTTCCCTCTAGATCATTAGTTCCCAAATGCACCAGAAATCCGGTTTCCCTCCACAATCCCTAACCATTTCATACACCATGAACTTTGCTCTGTGCACTGTCAGCCCAGAGATACTCACTACCTTCCTGGCTATGGCATCCATCCCCTGTCCCTCCCAATGGATACCCTTAATCATCGAGTCTCCCAGTAACAGAACCTTAACACGCAATCATCCTTATGGTTACCTCCACTATGCCCTCTCAGCCCCCCCCCCCACTTTATTCATGATCGCAATTTCATGGGAGTCTTCCTGCCTTATTAGAGACCTCCTTGTCACCCTCCCTTTCTGCCTCCTTGCTATTTTGCCCTTAACTCAAACCCCTCTGAATAGGTGTCCCTTTAACCCTCTCTTATCTGAACCATTTATCCTGGCCCTGATGGTTTCCTTCCCCAGCACCCTCATCCCCCCTTGTAATAGTACCCCTGTCTCCAGAGGCTCTCTGTGGGTCCCCTTTAGCTAGGGCCCCATCCTTGGTACTGACCTTCCTGCTGAAGGGGGGCTCCTCTCCCACCTCCTTGTCTCCCAGTTCCTCTCCAATCATGCTCTCCTCCCTCATGTCTGGAATATGTTGCATCTCCCCCATTTGCTTAACATATATGTTTCCCCTTCTCCCTCTGGGACTATGTCTATCCTTTCCATAGCTGTTCTGTGATGCCCTATGGGTATCTGACTCCCTCCCCCCGGCCTCTGTATAAGTTTCCTCATTTCCACCAACCCCTTCCTCCCCCTCTAGGATGCTTAGTATCTCAAATTTATTGTGACACTCTATGTCAGCCTCCATCAAGTAACCCGAGTTTCCCCTGACTGCATCTCTAAACTGACCCTCTTCTTCCTCTCTTGCACTGTTCACCTTAGGAGCTCCCTTCCCACAGTCTGCTGTTTTAGGCTTCCGCACAATGTTCTCATATTCTGGGGATGGCCTATACAGTAGCTCTCAGCTAGAGATGCAGTGAAGTTTTACTTTGCTGGTGAATTTTTGGTGAAGTTGCCAAATTCACGTCTGCGAATCAGTTCACAAAGTTGTCCGGTTTAATGAGAATTTGCCATTTGTAACTTCACTTTGCTTTTGTTTTTTTAAGTGTAAATTGCACTTAAAAAAAACCCAAAGTAATAAGAAATTACAAATGTTGAATCCCATAAATCCCTGGTGTCTAGTGCCCCCCTTCCACTGATTGTCAACCACAGTGTAAGAAAAGTATATATTTTAATTAAATCCTTTGTGTCTAGTAGTCCCCCCCCACCCCACCGATCCCTGGCCACAGTGTAATAATTAAATCCCAAGTGTCTAGTGATCTCCAAACCCGCTGATCGCCAGCCACAATATAACCCCCACTGATTGTTGGCCACAATGTAAAAATATGTATTTTTAATTAAATCCCTGGTGTCTAGTGCTCCCACCCACCCCCTGCTGATTGCTGACCACAGTGTAATAATTGAATGCCTGGTGTCTAGTGGTGAGACCCCCCCTGTCGATCACCAGCCACAATGTTAAAAACAAATATTTAATTAAATTCCTGCTGTCTACTCTGGCCCCCCTCCCAACCAATCACTGGCCAGTTGGCCACAATGTAATATATATGTATCTATATATATATATATATATATATATATAGGATATGACATGGCCTGACTGAAGATATCATATTTGTCTTCATGAGAAGCCAATGATATCATGATATCACACAAGTGGCAAAGCCATGAATGAGCTATCTTGATGTCATTGGCCTCTCATGAAGATAAATATGATATCTTCAGTCAGGCCATGTCATGTTCTGTTACTACAACATATGTTTTGGGCCTCATGAAACACAACCCCTCAAAGACTATGCTACATATTCCCCACCCAAAAATAATCCCAAATATCCTGCACCAGCCTAAGAGATGACAAGTGTTATTCAAATAAATCAATGACAGCCCCAAATATGTTTCATACACCCCCCAGAGTGGCTTATTGCACTTGTAACCCCCCTCTGCGGCTTACCTGTAAATGCCTCCATTTTTCGCTGGTTTTGTGGCATTCCTGGTCTCCCCACATCTGTTACCCATGCCAGCAGATTGTTTTCTGCCCCATCGGGGCATCATCCATTGATTGCGAGCTGCTGGCATGCACAATTCGGCTGGCACTTGCATATGCATCTGGAGCGCTTTGATGAGCCGACCGCCATTGTGGTCTCAAGACGGGGAGTGTCCGTGGTCCTAGTGCCCCTCCTAGTGTGTTTGGGGACAGGAGACCTAAGGAGAATCAGGAAGAAGCCCGTGGTTGCCACATGGAGGGGGATAACACAACGAGGCCGCTTGGGGGGCTTATGCATATTAATGAGCGGCACCATACATATTGATGAGTGCTGCCAGCCGCCTGGGGGATAGAGTTTCAGTGGCAGTGACCACTAAACTGCTGGGGTGAATTAGATGAGAGTGGGCTCGTTTAACAGGGGACAGTTGGATCTACACTCCGGTGAGGTGTTGGCGCACAGAGAGGATTGTGTTAGATTGCACCAGACTTAAAAGGGGAGAAACTGTGCTGAACTGAAATGGACTCCATATGTATTATGGGAGCTGACATGTTTGTGACACTTAACCCCATTTCTTTAGCCAATCAGTGATCTAGGTGCCCAAATCTTGAACAGAGGGACTCTTGGGGAAAAAAGGTGGGAACTAATTCTGGCGCCTAGATCATGCCAGGATAAACAAGCAGAAAATATTGATCACTATGGTTATTGATTATTGGAAAGCTTCAACAGCCAATCAGAACACTGGATTTTCAATTAATACAGTGTAGACTTTCTGGGATTTAGTCAGTCTGTGGTTGGACTCTATACAAGTCAGGACTGTGCTGAGAGAGTGGACATTGTACCTCAGGGGTTTCCTCAGGCCCCCATTTGGAGATATGTGTGTCAGCAGAAGTGGATTGGAAAGGAGACAGCCAGTAGCGGCTCTAGCCACAAATGGTTACCAGGGCACAGCTGAGGCACAACTGATGGCAGCCAGGGCACTGATATATTGTTACCATGAGGGAAGCTCTGCATCATATGGGGCACCAACTGGGGCACAGCATTTTTTTAACGGGGCACATGCCCTGGTGGGCCCTGGTGTAGAGCCGCCACTGGAGACAGTAAGAAAAAAGATTGTGCTGAGGTTCTGGTTCCCCAGGTACTTACTGCTGGAATAATTGAGAAGGGGAAGAGAGAAAGAGACTGGACTGTGATTCCCCAGGTATGAAGATGTTGCTGGTGGTTAATGAGAGAGACAGAATGCTGCAGAAGCCCTGCACTGAAAAGTTGAAATTGCTGAAAGGGTTGTACGGATTGGCAGAGGGTCACAACCAGGACTGATGAGCCATTTTTCCTGTGTTTGGGACTGCAGTTTGAATTCTGATGGGGCAGAGAATCTCTGATCATCAGGGTGCTAGCAGAAGCGGTGTGTGTCCTGTGTGAACTGGTTAAAGTGACTGAGAACCAAGTCCCAGCTGCAGCTGAAAAAAAGGTGAGCACTGTTAAACTGGAACAGTGTGGACTGGTGTGCAGGAAGTTGTTATTTCTGAGCTCCCCTGCTGAATTGCACTTTCGCTTATTAAATCTGAGGCTAGTACCCCTACTAATTGGCATTGGACTTTAGTGGAGAAACTGCCTCAGAACTTTTCTTTTCTGAGAGCTCAGTGCAGGGACTGCAGGAGGACCCTCACTGTTTGAAAGTCCTCACTCAGAGCCAGGGATGGAACTTGCTAACACCTTCCAAGTGGGATTCACTGTCTCAGGAGGTCACCGGCACTTGCTTGGGTGCTAGAGCATCTGCGACCCATCGTGGTAGCTGGGCTGTGAAGCCTCTCCAGGGTCCAGGCCTTCTGGAGCTGGTGTTATCCTGCCACAGTGCTGTATAATGGGCCAGAAGTGGCTGAAGGTGACAAACGGCGAGAGCTACAATCAAAGTGACCAGCTGCATGATCCTTGAGCAAGTTCCATCCGTACAGAGGGATCCTGGCTGGACTGTTGTCTGCTTTGCTGTACTAATTCAAGGAGATCCATTTCCCCTGGTGCTGAGATTGACTACCCATGAGTACCCAGGACCTGGCTCCTGGGAGGGAAAAAGGGAATTGTTTGTTATTCATTCTACAAGTTTTCTAAAAATATTTCAGGGCCCCAACGGCCGGCTTACCCATGGCACCGATCAGAACTGCACCTAGTGGGTACCCCTAGGAACAGTATAGGGGCACTGGTACCAGTGTGGGAAGGGTTGGCCTGTGGTCCCACATGTTGAACTTGCTTAATTCACTAACCTTTCTTTTGCTTTCACAGCTGCCTTATGTCCCAGTATTCCTTTCCCTACTCCTTACCCCATGAATCAAGCTGTGAATTTGTTGTTTGAACTTGCCGTTAGTGAAATTCATTGCATGTGCTCATCACTGAGAAATATGGCTTATGGTGAAACAATATATTGGAGAACACAGTGTGCAGAGCAGTTGGTCGGGGAGGTGGGTAGGCACAGTATCTCAGGGGCTGTGCCAAGCAGATGTCTGGCCCACTGATATTTTACTCTGGGTGTAGGCACCATGCTATTTTCAACATTTCTGGGAACAAACCCCCAGTTATCATGGTAGCAGGATCCAGGACCCTTGCCCAGTGTCAGAGACAGTTGGCAAGGGGGGTAGACCATTGACATAGTTCACCTGGGCTACACACTTATAAAATGGGTTCCTTTTTTTAAACTTTTTACAGTTGGGAAAAGCATGTTTATATGTAGAAACAATATATTTACTTGTATGCATTTATGATAAAATAGTCCTTTCACCCACTGCAAATGTCATAGATTATGTCATTGTATTACTGCTGGACGAAGTTTGCCATTTGGTGGCATCAAGATTCAAGATATGGAATGTTTATCATAAAATGTTTATCATGGAATGTTTCCCATGGAATACATGGATTCAAAATTCTGCTCAGTTCCACTGGCAGAATAATTTTCTCCTAACATACTGTACACACACACACACACACACACACACACACACACACACACACACACAAAGGCATCTGTTGCAGCCAGAGAATCAATTATTTCACAGTCAGGGCAATCAGAAGAGATTTCCCTGATGAGCAGGTAAAGACAGAAGGGGAATTTTTCATTGTCAGAGAAGAAACAGTTGTAGTGAAAACTACTGGAGGGGAATCCAAGCACTCAATGATAAGTTTAAATACAACATGGAGAAGCATTTAAACTAGGCAATGGGGGTGGCAGGCCAGCAAAGAGGGTACCTAACTGCCCACCCCCCACAGCTAGCAGTGCAACCAGTGAACAGGAGGAGTGGATATCTCTGCAAAGTAGTGTGCAAAAGATGGAGTTAAGTGCCTAAGAGGTGGATAGGCAGAAAAGGGGAAAAATTTAACAGAAGGGCAGACAGCAGGGAGAACCAGGATAAAGGACAACCAGAGAGGAGGCTGGAGTAGAACAGCTAAACAGTCCAGGGAGTTCAAATCATGGAAAGCCATGTGTGCCAATGCCAAGAGCCTTAGCAACAAGATGGAGGATCTGGAGGCGTGATGGTTCAGTCAGACCTGGACATTGTGGCCATCACAGAAACCTGGTGTAATGATAACCATGACAGGGAGATGGCCATAGCTGGCTACAACATATTCAGAAGAGACAGGGCAGGTAGGAAGGGAGGGGGATTGGTACTTTAGAGGTAAATGAAAGATGGCATAAAGGCCACAGAGATCCAGGAGAAACAAAATGGGGGCTAGATACTGTGGGTTAAGCTGGAAAGGAAAATGGGGTCAGCCACCCGCATAGTGGTGGTCTATAGAACACCAGTCCAGGAGGAAGAAACAGATAGGGAACTGATGCTAGTCAGCCAATGGATGGCAGGCAAGGGTGAGGTGGTGCTGGATGGAGACCTCAATATTCCAGACATGGACTGGAGCCTCTCAGCAGCAGCATCAAGCAGGAGGAGATTTATCCTGGACTCCCTTCAAGATGCCTTCCTCAAGCAACTGGTCATGGAACCAACTGGACATTGTGCTCACAAATGAGGACAGTGTGATGGGGTAACAGTGGGGGAGCACCTGGGGAACAGTGACCACCAGTCCTTGTGGTTTGAAATCACAGAAGGAGCAGAACTAAACCTCACAAAATCACGTATCCTGGATTTTAGGGGGGCAGATGTTGGGAAAATGGAGAGATGCTTGAAAGAGGTATTAATGGGAATGGGGTGGGAATCAGGGGTTGAGGAACAGTGGGCAATATTTAAAATGGGGATTACAAGAGCAACAGAATTATGCATTAAGCAGGTTAGCAAGGGGAAAAGGAAGAGGAGGCCATTATGGTTTTCCAAGGAGGTAGTGGAGAAAGTGAAAGCCAAAAAGATTGCATTCAGGCAATACAAAAAGACACAGGCAGAAGGGGATAGGGAGAAGTACCAGGAACAGCAAAGGGAGGCAGGGAGGTCAGTAAGGGAAGCCAAAGCTCAGACAGAAGAGTACAATGCAAAATCAGTGGATAGAGGGGACAAAAGCTTTTACAGGTACATAAGTGAAAAAAGAAAGGCAAAGGGAGGGATAGTGAGACTGAAGAGGGAGGATGGAGGCCGCATGGAGGATGACAACAGTAAAGCTGACATATTGAACATGTATTTCTGATCAGTCTTTACTGAGGAAGAGGAGGGTAATGGGCCTGAAGGGATTACAAGGGGTGGGAATGGTGCAGAAATGAACACAAGTCCCTTTACAGGAGAAAGGGTCCTGAAGGAACTGGAAAAAATAAGAGTTGATAAAGCAATGGGGCCAGATGGGGTGCACCCAGGGTCCTTAAAAAAGTAAGAGAGGTGGTGGCCGAAACTCTGACAATCCTGTTTAGCCGATCACTGGAAACAGGGGAGGTACCCAAAGACTGGAGGACAGCAGATGTAGTCCCCTTATACAAAAGCAGGAACAAAGAGGAAGCAGGGAACTACAGACCAGTCAGCCTCACCTCAGTAGTGGGGAAGATCATGAAAGCACTACTGAAGGAGCAATTGGTGGAACATCTGGCTGCCAACAGACTATAGGACACAAGGCAGCATGGTTTCACCAGGGGGAAGTCATGTCAGACCAACCTCATTGAATTTTTTGACTGGGTGACTAGGGAGGTGGATCAGGGGATTGCAGTGGACGTGGCCTATCTGGACTTCAGCAAGACCTTTGACACTGTACCACTTAGAAAGCTATTACACAAACTGGGGAATATGGGAGTGGGCAGGACAGTAGTGCGGTGGGTAGGCAACTGGCTGGGCTGCATGACACAGAGGGTGGTGGCAAATGGCTGTCACTCCACAGAGGGAAGAGTGACCAGAGAGGTACCACAGAGATCAGTGCTGGGACCGGTCCAATTCAACGTCTTCATTAGTGACATTGCGCAGGACCTAGAAGGCAGAATTTCCCTGTTCACTGATGACACAAAGCTCTGTAAAAGAGAGAACAAACCAGAGGGTGTAAACAGAATGAGGAGGAATGTGCAGAAACTTGAAGAATGGTCAGGGTTTTGGCAGTTGAAATTCAATGCAAAGAAGTGCAAGATAATGCATATGGGGCACAAGAACCCTGGGACAATATATCAGTTGGGGGTTGAGGATATAGCATGCACCAAGCTGGAAAGGGATCTTGGGGTTCTCATCTCTGATGACCTCAAGGTAGGGAAAGAGTGTGACAAGGCAGCAGGTAAAGCAAATAGGATGCTGGGATGCATAGGCAGGGGCATCACCAGCAGGAAAAGGGAGGTCATAATTCCACTATCCAAGACACTAGTGAGGCCCCACCTGGAGTACAGTGTTCAGTTCTGGAGACCTTACCTACGTAAGGACATAGACAGGGTAGAGAAGGTTCAGAGGAGGGCAACAAAGATGGTACATGGATTGCATCACAAGTCCTCTGAGGACAGGTTGAAGGACTTGAATATGTACTCCCTGGAGGAGAGGAGGGAAGAGAGGGGTGATATGATAGAGACTTACAAGTAACTTACAGGGAGGAACAGGGTGCAGGAATACACTATTTTTCAGTTAAAAAGATGTTCCAGGACTATAGGGTATGGGATGAAGTTGGAGGGAGGGTGATTCAGAGAAAAAGTGAGGAAGAATTTCTTCACAGAATGGGTGGTGGACAAGTGGAATACCCTGCCATGGGAAGTAGTGGGGGCTGAAACAATCACAGGATTTAAGAACGCATGGGATAGACATAAGGGAATTCTGGAGGTCGAGGGTAGGGGGCAACAGACTTCTAGGAAAGCTTAAAGTGAACTTACAAGCTCAAATAGGCAGACTGGGTGGGCCGTAGACCCTTATCTGCCAACAGTGTCTATGTATCTATGTAACTATAAATAATACTGAATTTTTCTAATTTATGAACATACAAAATTGCCAGCAGATACTGGGCATTCAGTCTATCTAGTCTGCAGCACTTCAGTCCATTAGACTGCAGCTTCCCCCTCCCTCTTATGCCCTCCTCCATCTCCCACCCCTCCCAGTTTGTACCCTCCCTTGAATCTGTCCCACCCCTCTTGAAGCCCCCAACACTCTGTAGTGATACAACTTCCTCTGGCATAGTGTTCCACCCTGCCACCACTCTTTCTGTGAAATAGTGCCTCCTCAGTTCCCTCTTAAACCTGCCCCCTTCCAACTCCATAGAGTGTCCCCTGGTTTCCCTTCCACACTTCAGACTGAACATACACCTGGTGTCTACTCTGTTCAAACCTTTCAGGTACTTGAAGGTCTCAATCATACCCCCCCCTCCCTTCTTTCCTCCAGGGTATACATACCTGTATTGAGCTATCTCAGTTTCTCCTCATATGGTCTGTCCCCCAACTCCAGGATCATTTCTGTTGCCCTGCACCATAGCCCCTCCAGTAGTTTGATGTCCCTTTTCAAGTAGGGGTGCCAGAACTGCATGCAGTACTCCAGGTGCGGTCTCATCAGAGACCTGTACAGGGGCAATATGACCTCCGCACTCCTAGAAGTAATCCCCCTTGCTATGCACCCTAGCATCCTGTTTGCCTTCACTGCTGCCTTCCTGCACTGAGCAGAGTAGTTCATCTCCCTGGTTACCAGCACTCCCAGATTCTTCTCTTCCTTGGATTTTGTTAACGGGACTCTCTCCAGCCAGTAATTGTGTCCTGGGATCTTGCCTCCTAAATGCATCATTTTGCACTTCCTGGCATTGAAACCAAGCTGCTAAGTGTGAGACCATTCCTCCAGTTTTACCAAGTCCTACCGTAATTTGATTATGTATGTAAGGAAAGTGTGATATAAACATACAAAAAATTCCAGCAGATACAGGCCCTTAAGACTGTCGAGTCTGCCCGAGTGTGCGGCTATCTCGGTTTACTCAATAGCTGCCCTCCTCCCCTTTCACTAGTTCCCCTCTCCATGATCCTATCTCTCCCCCTCTTAAAGCTGTTCACTGATTTAAGTGACGCCACCTCTTCTGGAAAAGTGTTCCTCCCTGCCACCACCCTCTCCTTGAAGTAATGTCTTCTCAGTTCCTTCTTGAACTTGCTCCCCTGCCAGTCTCAGACTATGCCCCCTAGTGGCCCTCTCTCCTTTTAGTCTAAACATCCTCTCTCTGCTGACCCTGTTTATGCCCTTCATATATTTGAAGGTCTCAATCATATCCCCTCTATCCCTCCTCTCCTCCAGGGAGTACATACTGAGTTCTCTCTGTCTTTCTTCGTAGGGTTTATCCTCCATTATCATTATCATCCTGGTTGCTCTGCATTGGACTACCTCTAGCAGTCTGATATCCTTCTTTAGGTAGGGGCGCCAGAACTGTATGCAGTACTCCAGGTTAGGCCTTACCAGAGACCTGCACAGTGGCATGGTAACCTTCCTCCTCCTTGAGGTGATTCCCCCTGTAATACACCCCAGCATCTTGTTAGCTTTTGCTGCTGCTTTCCTGCATTGTGCTGAATGGTTCATTTGCCCTGTAATGGGTACCCCAAGATCCTTCCCCTCCTCCGTAGTGCCCAACTGTATTCCCCCCATTCTGTAGCTAAACTTTATGGTTCCTGACACCCAAGTGCATAACTTTGCACTATTTGATGTTGAATCCCAGCTATCATGTGTCTGACCATTATATGAGTATATCCAGGCCTTCCTGAAGTCCTAGCCAGCCCTCTGTGTTGTCCACCACTGCACCAGTTTTTGTGTCATCTGCAAACAGGCTGATTTTATTGCTGACCCTGTCTGATATGTCCGCAATGAATGTGCCAAATAGCACCGGTCCCAACACTGAGCCCTGCTGAATCCCACTCGTCAGAGCCCCTGGTGATGAGAGCTCTCCCTGTATGACAACCG
Organism: Neoceratodus forsteri; assembly: GCA_016271365.2. Taxonomy (NCBI): domain Eukaryota; kingdom Metazoa; phylum Chordata; order Ceratodontiformes; family Ceratodontidae; genus Neoceratodus; species Neoceratodus forsteri. The sequence continues at coordinate 567,136,700 of CM057458.1, forward strand.
TGTATGATGATCATAGAAACATTTAATTAATTTGTTATATTTTTTTATTTAAGGTAGTTTTTTTTTTAGGGCCCAGTTGAAGGTTTTGTGCAGTGTAAAGGTAGTAGCCATGTTTGTGATTGAAGATCAGTTCTGGTTGTAGGGGGACTGATTTGCTCATTGTGTGATGTGGTTTAGGACCAGGATGACTGTGTATGAAATAGATTTTATACACTGTCACATGATATATTTTGATCTATGAGACTTCTTTATTCTGGATGAACATTTTTTAATTTTAAATAAGTAATGATTTAAAAATGTATCTGGTTGATCCTGCCACACTGCCATTTGCAACCAAACAGCACTTTCACTTTCTACCAGGAATTTATTGGGTTGCTCCTGCCATTTTAAAGTTGTCTGGTCCTGTTGCTTCCATTTTTTGGGTGGATATACTATGAGTTCCCTACAGATAACTGCTTTAAGCGTATCCCATATGACTGTAAAGCAAACCACTGGATCCATGTTTTCATGCAAGACTGGGGAATACTCTCCTCCAGCAAGGATCACAATTCAGGATCCCACAATAGGGTTAGATTAAAGTTCAATGGGTGAGAGAAACCTGCCGTCCTAGGGAAAATGTGGCTAGAACTGGGGCATGATCTGAAAGCATGATCTCCCCAGGTGAGACATCCTGTAAGGAGCCCAAATGCTCTGCCATAATAAATATATAACCATGACTGGTGAATGTGTTCATCTAGGGGGCAAAATGAGTATATGCCTGCCCAGTGGTGAAAGTATGGCACCACCAATCGATAAGGCCAAGTTGAGCTAAAGTGATTTTGAAGTATTTCTGAAGGGGCACGGTCCTGGATTTGAATGGAGATGAAGCATCCAGAGATGGAGTTAAAGTAGTATTAAGGTCTCCACATGAAATAATTGGCCCATGAAGCATATGAGGAGCATACTGAAAAACTCTGGGCCACAATCTTAGTTGACCCTAGAGAGAAATATACTTTAGCTAGAGTGATTAGCACATTCAAAAGGGTGCCTTCTGCAATTACAAAGTGACTTTCTGAACCTGAAAGTTGGTCCTGGAGGTGAATAGGGACTCCTTGTGGAACCAAAATCATAACTCTCCTCTTCCTACTGCCTGATTTATGAGAAGAGGCAATTACAGTGGAGAAATCAACATTTTTAAACGTTTGGTGCTCTTCCTCAGAGAGGTGGGTCTCCTGCAGGTAGATTAAATCTAGACAAGCCCATCTCAGCTGCAGCAATATTCTATATCTCTTAACTGGGCTGTGTATGCCATTAATATTACTGTATAGCAGATTGCTGTAGAAGAACTTGTCATCATGTAAAGTTCAGGAAAGCATAAATAATTCTAATGTTCCATCATATATATCCACACCACCCTCCATTTAGTCCACTCACGTTTGCAGGACACCACCCAAAAAAATAAACCACGAATAAAACAGAACACCATAAATTAAAAAAGCACTGATGATAAGGGCCATCAATACCTTGAACCTGATCTATAGAGAATTCCTATAAAGAATTCCTCAGAAATAACATTCCTGCTGGACATCTACTGGCAGCAGAAGCCTGGTCTACAAGAAAAACAGGACATACAAAAACAGAGACCAGGACATACTACCATCAGGAAATCTGAGGGGAAAGTAACTGTCATTGTACCAACAGGGCACCACCTATTCCCATACTTCCAAGGCAGGGAAAGGACTAATGAAAGCAAGAAACAGACACACTCACTATATGGCTGGTAGATGTATTGTACAAAGTTCATGACAATGTGAAAGATCACAAGCCCACAGGGACCATGTTCCTCCTATAAGGGGACACTTTCTTCTGGAAAGAGACACTGTAGAAGATGCAGACCCAGGCCTAGAATCTGGAGCCCTTACCAGCAGCCCCTGACAGTGTGGGCCCCCCCCCCGCCAAGCCCCCCAGGGCAGCAAACCACATTGCCCAGACAGCTTGTAATCTTAAGGCTATAGTAAAGGAGAAAAAATATACTATTAGAGCAAGAGCTTTAATCAAGCAAGTTGAAGAACAACCAGAATTAAAAGTCTGCAACTACACTGCATGGTAAGTTTTAAGATACTGTGACAAAGGAGTCCACCATACCTGGTAGCCCATCTGGCTATGGCCATTGTCCCAATTATATAGCCACCCATTCACAATAAAGTTGTAAGTAAAGAAGTAAGACTAGTAGCATCAATAAAGTCTCTAATCACGATCAGGGTACTACAGAGTCATTGTAGATGCAAATCCAGGATTCCAAGAATAGGACTCTCAGGGTGGGAATGGTGTACAGGCTACCCTCTCAGACAGAGGAATTAGGTAGGGAACTAGCGGGACAGATCAGGAGGACCTGTAAGAAGGGTAGTGTGGTGATCGTGGGGAACTTCAACATGTCAGGAGTGGATTGGAGTACCCCAACAACTAGGAATAGAAGGGAGCAGGTACTGCTGGATGCCTTCCAGGGCAGCTTCCTGATGCAAATGGTTAGCAAACCAACCAGGTTAAGGAATATCCTTGACTTCATGTTGGCAAATGGGGAGTTGTGAGGGAACTGAGGGTGGAAGAACTGCTGGTGGGGAGTGACCACCACTCAGTATGGTTCACGTTGGATATGGGTAAGGAAGGAGTAGAATCTAGCACAAGGGTACTGGACTTCAGGAGGGACAACTTCGAGGATAGGGTAAGTGGTAAAAGGGTACCTGGTCAGAATTCACCACAGTATGGACATTAACCAGAGGTGGTAGCTCATAAAGTTGAGATAGTGGAGGCAACCAGAACTTGCAGTAAGGCCCATAGCAAGAAGGCTAGGGCAAAGAAACCTACCTGGGTGAGCAAAGAGGTAATGGAAAAAGTAAGGAGGAAAATAGCTGCCTTTAGGAGGTACAAAAAAAAACAGGGAGGGGGGAGGACAGAGAGAGTACCTGAAGAAATCGAAGGAGATGATAAGGGCAGTAAGGGCTGTCAAGGTGTCTAAGAAGTTCAGGCTGGCACAGGGCATTAAGAAGGAGGAGAAGGACTTCTTCAGGTACATCAGGGAGAAAAAGAGCTGTAAGGACCATGTAGTAAGGATTAGGAAGGAAGAGGGGTGGGTGGAAGCAGGGGTTGATAAGGCAGAAGCGCGAAAAGATTACTTCTGCTTGGTAATTACTAAGGAGAAGGGGGGTGATACCCAAGGGGGGAAGGTAGAGCAGGAATTGAGGTGGAGGGGGTGATGGATGGGGAAATCATGGAGGGCAGGGTTCTGGGGGGTCTAAGGGCACTGAGGTTGGACAATGCACCAGGCCCAGATGGCATCCACCCCAGGGTACTGAAGGAACTGGCAGAGGTCCTGGCAGGACCTTTGGCAGACCTATTCAATGCCTCACTACCCTCAGGGTGTGTACCTCAGGACTGGAGGATGGCTCATGTGGTACCCCTCCACAAGAGCGGCCCCAAGGATGAACCGGGGAACTACAGACTGGTGAGCCCCATATCCATCGTGGGTAAGCTGATAGAGACTATCCTGAAGGAGAGGCTGGTGGCCTTCCTGGAGGCCAAAGGGCTACAGGACAGCAGACAACATGACTTCATAAGTGGCAGATCCTGCCAAACCAACCTGGTGGAGTTCTATGACTGGGTAACTAGGCAATTGAATGGGGGCCATGCAGTGGATGTCCTGTACCTGGAGGTCAGTGCGGCATTCAACTTGGTGCCCCATGGGAGGCTGGGAAGTAAGTTAGAAGGCACAGGGGAGGGTGCAAAGCTGGTGAGATGGGTAGGGAACTGGCTTCAGGGAAGGCAACAGAGGGTGGTGATGGGTTGGGAGCTCTCATCCCCAAGGGTAGTGATGAGCGGTGTTCCATAAGGCTCAGTGTTGGGACCAGTGTTGTTTGGGATATTCAATGCAGATATATCATTGGGCATCAAGAGCAAGACCAGTCTGTTTATTGATGACACCAAGATGGGAGCAGTGGTGGATGACCTAGGGGGATGGCAGGGGTTGCAGGATGATCTGGTAAAGCTGGAAACCTGGTCAGACACGTGACAACTGGGGTTCAATGCCAAAAACTGAAAGGTGCTGCATTTTGGGGTGAAAAACCCAAGGAAGAGTTACCAGCTGGGGGGGGGGGATGCAGCTAGCCAAGGCAGAGGTATGAGAAGGATCTGGGGGTACTCATTATGGGGTCAATGAACAACTCAGCACAATGAAGGAAGGCAGCAGCAAAGGTCAACAAAATGCTGGATCGCATTGCAAGGGGTATATCCTCAAGGAGGGGGGAGGTGATTCTGCCACTGTATAGATCATTAGTTAGACCACACCTGGAGTACTGCGTGCAGTACCTGTGCCTGTATCTGAAGAGGGACATTAAGTTATTGGAGGGCATGCAGCGCAGGGCAACAAAGATGATCCAGGGGCTGGGAAACTTATCATATGAGAGGAGGCTGAGAGAGTTGAACATGTACTCGTTGGAGGACAGGAAGGACAGGGGGATATGATTGAAACCTTCAGGTACATTAAAGGAATAAACAAAACAGGTACGGAGGAGCTGTTCAAAGTAAGGGAGGGGAGGGACCCCCCAGGACCATGATACCAGACTGGAGGGAGGGAGGAAGATTCAGGAGGGAGATGAGGAGTCACTTTTTTATGGAGAGGGTGGTAGCTGGGTGGAATGCCTTACCGGCAGAAGGGGTATTCAGTAGAACAGTGGTTGGTACAGGGCAAGGGGGAGGGCCAAGGGAGGATGAGGGTCTGAGGGAGGGGTAGCTGCAGAATAAGGGGTGCTATCTGCACATTCGAGCAGACTTGATAGACCACTAGGCCTTTATCTGCTGGCAAATTTCATATGTTTGTTTGTTCGCATATTCCAATTTACATGGGGCTTATTCAGCATGGGACATGCTGAAAATGCTGAAGCAGTTCCTTGATGTCCTGTAGAGTAGATGGGGCTTGCTGTTTAGCTGTATCCACAGCCAAGGTGATGGCATCTGGGTCTTGCCACTTGGTGCAAAGGTGAATCACTGGAAGAAGAAGAAGGCCAGGTGTCTGGTGCCCTGCCTGAATCGAGGTGGTAAAGGGATGGCAATCTCCTGTTGCTTCAGGTCCTCCATTGCATCTTTGACTGAGTGATATACAATAGGGTCCCCCAGGAAATGGAGTCTGAGTTTTGCAGGAAACAGAGTTTTGAAATCACAACCAGCCTAGAGGAGGACCTTAAGCAGGGTAAGTAAGCCATCCATTATGCTTGGATAGCTATGGCCAGTCATGATCAAATGAGTACTTGCTCTTTTGTGGCATAGCTGAGAAACCTGAGAATAGTAGAACTCAGGTGCTCCTAAGACCATGGTTTAGGGTCCAGTGCCCGATGTACACTCTCTAAATTCAGATGCTCAAAGTCTGAAATGCGTAAGGTCTCTTATAGTGGTATTAGTTTATCCACACATGTTGTAATGTGGGGCCCTTCCCCTCCCTTGGGCAAACCATGAATCTTCAAGTTCTTGTGCCTGATCCTGCCTCGCAAGTCACAACATTTTTGCTCAGGCTGTACCTGCTTGTGGTTCATGTGCAGGATGAGGTCACTGATTGTGTTAGATTGATCAGGTAATACATAGAAGCATAAAAACATAGAAGTTGATGGCAGATAAGGACTGCAGGGCCCATCCAGTCTGCTCATTATTTCTACCTTATGAATGTGCCTTAGGCCTTTACTCTGTCACTGGCCTATTTATTCATACTCATCTGTATTGCTCCCTGATACTTATCCCATGCCTGTTTGAAGCCCTGCACTGTATTCATATCCACCACTTTCTGAGATAGGCAGTTCCATGCATCCACCACCCTTTCTGTGAAAAATAACTTCATCACATTACCCCTTAATCGGCCTCCCTCTAATCTCATTCTGTGTCCTCTTGTCCTGCTATTTTTCTTATATTGAAACATGTTAGACTCCTTCACCTTGTTAATGCCCTTAAGATATTTGAATGTTTCGATCATATCGCCTATCTCCCTCCTTTGCTCTAGTGTATACATATTGAGCTCTGTTAATCTGTCCTCATATGTTTTCTGATGCAGTCCCTGCACCATTTGTGTTGCCCTTCTCTGGACTGCCTCCATTTTATTAATGTCCTTGTGCAGGTGTGGCCTCCAGTACTGCATGCAGTACTCCAGATGGGGCCTAACCAGTATCTTGTAAAGAGGGATTATTACCTACCTCTTACTACTTGTGATACCCATACTAATACATGCCAACATCCATCTAGCCTTACCTACTGCTTTAGTGGTCTGCTTGGATGATTTTAGGCCATCTGTGATGATGATGCACAAGTCTCTTTCTTCCCTTGTGATTGCCAGCAGCTCCCCTCCCAATCTACAGGCAGCTTCTGGGTTTCTCTTTCCTATGTGCATGATCTTGCACTTCTTTGCATTGAACCCCAGTTGCCATGCTTCAGACTATTTTGCCAGTTTATCCAGATCTCTCCTCATTCTGCCCATCCCAACTGGATCATCTACTCTGTTGCAGATCTTGGTGTCATCTGCAAACAGACAAACCTTATCTTCCAGCCCATCTGTAATGTCACTAATGAACATGTTGAAGAGGACTGGCCCTGGGACAGATCCCTGAGGTACCCCACTTGTGACTTGCATCTCTTCTGACTGTATATCATTTACCACCACTCTCTGTTTTCTGCCCGCCAACCAGTTTGCCACCCAGTTGACCAACTTCTGACCCACCCCGTGCCTACCTAGCTTATTAATCAATCTTCTATGTGGAACAATATCGAAAGCTTTGCTGAAGTAAAGGTAGGTGACATAAACTGCACTCCCTTGGTCCACCACTCTGGTTACCCAGTCAAAGAAATTTATGAGATTAGTTTGACAGGACCTTCCTGTTGTAAGCCCATGCTGTCTTGGATCCTGGGCTACTATGGATTCCAGGTGTTGCACTATCCTTTCCTTAAGGAGTGCCTCCATAATATTGCCCACTACTGAGGTAAGATTGACTGGACTGAGTTCCCTGCCTCCTCCCTGCTGCCACTCCTGTGGAGCAGGATCACATGAGCCCTTCTCCAGTCTTCAGGGACCTCTCTGGGCTCAGAGACTCACTAAACAGTTCTGCTAATGGCTCTGCTAGTTCCATCCTTAGCTCTTTTAGTACTCTGGGATGTATGCCATTAGGTCCCACTGCCTTGTCCACCCTAAGATTAGCGAGCTCTTGTAGGACCCTTTCTTTTGTGAATGGACTTGTGCACACCTCCCTCTCCCCTGTGTGCATGGTGCTGAGCTGTGGATCCTGCCCTACTTTCTCCTCAGTAAATACTGAGCAGAAGTATCTATTTAGGATAAAAGCTTTTCCTTGGTCCTCCTCCTTATCCCCTTTGATCTTAGCAGTCCCCTCTGGACTTTCTCCTTTCACTAATGAATCTATAGAAAGTCTTGTCCCCTTCTTTTACTGTTTGTGTGAGTGTTTCCTTGGTTTGGGCCTTTGCCTGCCTTATTGCCTTCCCTGCTTCCCTGAGGGAAGTTTAGCATGCCTCCCTATCTTCATCCCACTGTATTCCCTTTTATTTCCTGAAGGCCAACCTTTTGGCTCTAACCTTTTCTGCTACTGTTTTTGAGAACCAAAGCGGTTTCCTCCTTCTTTTGCTCTTAATTTTCTCCCTAACACAATGGGATATTGCTTCAAGTATTGAATTCTTAATGCTTGTCCACTTTGCCTATACCCCCTCACCTGTATTTCTTCTTGCCAGGGATAGCTTAACTCTGCTGGCCATCTTATCAAAGTCAGTCCTCTGAAGTCCCATATTTTTGCCTTGAAATGGGATGATTTAGTTCTGGTGGCCAAACTGAACTAAACCATGTGATGATCTCTGGCCCCCAGGTGACCTTCTACCTGGATATCCGTGATCCTTTTCCCATTAGTCAGTAATAGATCCAGGATAGCCCTGTCTCTTGTGGGTCATTGTACCAGTTGTTTGATGCCCTCCCCCTGCAGGGAATCCACTATGTGCCTAGTTCTGGCAGATGTTCCGGCTGGTACTGACCAATCTGTATCTGGCATGTTGACGCTCCAATTATCAGAACCTCCCTTTAGCTGTCATGTTTTGTATATCTTCTAACAGTAATGTGTCTATGTCCTCCCCCTGGCCTGGAGGCCTGTAGACAAACCCAGTTTGTATGGCTGTCTCATTTCCTGTTTCCAGGGTGACCCACAGTTCTTCTGGCTTCTTATGTGTATTCTGAATTTCTGTAGCTTTGATATTGGGTGTTTACTCACCTGGTAAAGGTGATTGTGTTGGTTGACATCCATGGCACTCCAGACATTTCCTCCTGGGTTTTAGCCCACCTGATAGGCTAGGGATGCACATGACTCTAGGATCAAATTTCTAGTATATCCAGGTCCCAGAAATCCCTGTTCTCCAGTTCGAATCTTCCATAGCTGAAATCAAGGTTAGTAAAGTGCAAAAACAAAACCAAGAAAAAAACAATATAATCATTGTACATAATGATGCAGCCTGAGACGTAAGCTCATGTGGTCAATGGTCCCATTTTTATTTTCCTATTATTTGCAATCTAATCTTGACCCGTATTAGGTTGCCGTCCAGAATCCTCCACCCTTATGGTTGAGCCCGTAATGGCATATACCCTACTCCCACCTCAGATATGTTTGGGAAAAACTCAGGTCCTGGTCACTCTGAGTACTCTGTTGGGAGAGTCTTGGAGTGCCATGGATGTCAACCAACACAATCACCTTTATCAGGTGAGTAAACACCCATTGTGATTGGTTGACCATCCATGGCACTCCAGACATTACCTCATGGGTAGATAAGTAGCAGTATTATACCCTAGGGAGGGAGACAGAGTGGCCTATGAGTGAGAGGTGGATGTGGCTGTTAGGAGGATCTGTGTGGTGAAAGTGGGCTGTATGTTGTACAGGTGCTCAAGCCTATAGTGTCTGGCAAACGTATGGATGGAAGTCCATGTTGCCGCTTTGCATATGTCCTCTGAAGACACGTTCTCCCTTTCCATCCAGGATGTGGCTACTGATCTAGTGGAATGGGCCTTGATACCCTCGGGGGGTGTCATATGCTTGGTTATATAAGCTTCCTGGATGGTTCTTCTGAGCCAGCCAGCGATTGTGGTCTTAGAGGCTGCCTTACCTTGTCTTTGTCCCCTTGTGATGATAAATAACCTCTCCGTCTTACGTAGGGGCAGAGTCCTGGCTATGTAGATGGAGAGGGTGATCCCCACATCCAGATGATGTGAGATTGGCTTAACGCCCTGTTGTGTGTCTCCAGAGAAGGTAGGCAACTCGATGGGTTGTTCCCTATGAAAGGTTGTGGACACCTTCGGTTGGAAGGCTGGAACCGTCCTTAAGCGGACTCCTTGAGGGGTGAACACAGTGTAAGGTTCCTTATATGATAGTGCCCCCAGCTCTCCAATCCATTGAGCTGAGCAGATGGCGACAAGGAAGCAAGCCTTGAGGCCGACCCAGAATAATTCCACCTCGTGGAGCAGCTCGAAGGGAGCTGAACTGAGGGAGTCCAGTACCAGTGGGAGATCCCATGGTGCGATGGCAGGTCAGACTCTGGGTCAGAGCATTTCCACTGCTCTTAGGAAGCATAGGGTGTTGGGGTGTGCTCCCAGGCTGTATCCCCCGATGGGACCCATGGCCAGTTCAATGACTGAGACTTGTACTCTGAGGGATGAGTGGGCCAGCCCCTTGTCTACACCTTGTTGGAGGAATAAGAGAATGGCTGACATGTCCGGTTGTTCTGGGTCCTTACCGTGCTCTCGACACCACTTCAAGAATAGAGACCATTGTCTACCATAGGTGGATGTGGTTGAGGACCATCTAGATTGTAGCATCGTCGATATGACGGACTCATGGTAGCCTGCTCTCATCAGCCTCTTCCTCTCAGGAGCCAGGCCATGAGTTTCAGAGTCTGCGGGGCCGGGTAGAGTACTGGGCCCAGTGTCAGCATATCCGCTTGGTAGGGCAATCTGAGGCTGGTTAATGTCATGTCGAGGACCGTGGCAAACCATGTTCTCCATGGCCAGTAGGGAGCCACTAGGATGATGGTACATCGAGATGCTCAGATCTTGCTTAGTACCTGGGGGAGCAGTGGAAGGGGTGGGAACACGTACGCATGCTCCCGGGACCACGGTTGTGACAGGGCATCAGTTCCCTGGGACTGGCTTTCCCTGAACCGTGAATAGAATGCCTGAACCTGTGTGTTTTTGTTGTGGCCATGAGGTCCATGGGCACTGGTCCCCAGGCTTCCTGGATCATCTGGAAGAGATCGGGATGGAGCTGCCATTCCCCTGGGTGAACCTGTTGCCAGCTGAGCCAGTCTGCTGACACATTGAGTCTACCTGTGAGATGCACCGTGCCGAGATTTCTGAGGTTGGTCTGTGCCCAATTGAGGACTGATGTTGCCTCCCTCAGCATGGCTCTGCTCCTGGTGCCCCCTTGTTTTGCGATATATGCCACTGTGACCTGGTTGTTGGAGCGTATAAGAACCGACTGGCCACAGATGAATGATCCGAAAGCCTCGAGGGCGTGAGCAACCGCCCTCATTTTTAGGAAGTTGATCGATAGTTTGACTTCTGTTGGAGTCCATAGTCGAGACGTCAAGTTGCCCAAGCACGCTCCCCAGCCGGACAGGCTTGTGTCCATTTCTATTGTGGCAGTGAAAGATGCCTCTAGTGGGACCCCCCTTGTGAGGTTGGACTTCACTGTCCACCATGTTAGCGAGAGTCTCACCGATGGTGGTAGTAGGACTGTGACTTGTAGTTTGCACTCATTCGGTGATCCCCGAGTGAGTACGTGAGTTTGAAGTGGTCACATGTGCCATCTGACCAAGGGTATGAGGTCTATGCAGGATGCCATGCAACCTAGTAACTGGGCTATGCATCCCATGGTTGTCTGATGGCGAGACCTCATGTGATGAGCCAAGGCTATCAGATTGAGCACCCTTGGCTGAGAGGGTTTTGCCCATCCCTGTGATGTGTTGATTAGCGCCCCCAGATGTTCGATCTGTTGTGTGGGCACCAGATGGCTTTTGGCCCTGTTCACTACCCAGGCGTGTTCCTCAAGTGCCTGTAGGGTGGTCAATGTGTCTCGGTACAATTGCTCCTCGGAGCATGCTCGAATGAGCCAGTCATCCAAGTAGGGCATGATATCCAGACCCTGTTCCCGGAGTCTGGCTACTAGGATGATGGATACCTTGGTGAACACCCTCGGTGCCGAGGTTAGCTCGAAGGGCAGGGCCTGATACTGGTAGTGATGGCCTAAAATGTGGAACCTGAGGTATTGTCGGTGTTTTGGTATGATAGGGATGTGGAGGTATGCGTCCTTCAAGTCTATGGATGTGAGGTAATCACCTACCCGGACGCTGTGTAGGGTTGACATTATGGTCTCCATTTTGAACCTGTGGCACACCACGTGTTCGTTGAGGTGTTTCAGGTCCAGAATGGGACAAAGTTCTCCCGATTTCTTGGGCACAAGAAAGAAAATGGAGTACACCCCTAGCTTCTGCTCGTGTGTGGTGACGGGCTGGATAGCTCTGTTTTGTAGCAGTTCTGACAGGATATGTTGGACCTGATGCGGGGTTGTCTTCCTTTTGGTGATGGGGGAATTTGGAAACCTGTGTGCGATGGGGGAGTGGAACAGCTCTATAGAGTACCCCCTTGATACCACCTCTAGGACCCACCTGTCTGAGGTTGTGTTGAGCCACTGGCATCTGAACAGTGACAGTCTTTGTCCCACGGGGGGGGGTTCGACCCCTGTCCTTGAAGGGTTCTGGGTACATAGTCATTGTTGTTTCCCCCTGTACCCTCTACCTCTTCCCTCAAACTTTGGGCCACGGGTTCTAAAGGAGGACTGTTGGTAAGAATGGGAAAAGGAACTGTGGTAACTGTTGGATGTTCCTCTGCCTCGAAAGGAACTGTTCTGGGAGTGTGTGTCCCTTCGAGATTGGTATGACCTGTTTCCCCCCGAAACCTCCGCCTCGCTGAAGGGAGAAAGGTGTACTTAGCCTTGTTCTTAAGGAGGTCTCTGCCCTCCTCTTTTTGTTTTAGGAAATTCTGTAAGCCCTCCCCAAAAACATGCTTTCCCTTCATTAGTAAATTTTGTAGTAGTGTCTTTGATTCGTTGTCGGCGTCCCATAACTTCAGCCACAATGCTCTCCTGGCACGGTTGGTGATGGCAGTGGCCCTGGTGTGCCATCGCAGGGTGTTCACAGCCATGTCCGCCAGGTATTCTGCGGCATCAAGAGTGCAATCTAAAAGTTCTGCCTCTCTGGACTTAGGGTTTGCTTGCTCTAGAAGTTCCTCGAGCCAGCAGATTTGTGCACGAGCTGTGTAAATGGCCATTGTGGAAGCTTGGCAGTAGTTCCCTCGATCTCAAGGCCCTCTTTAGCATGTCCTCTACTTTCTTATCTGTTGGATCTTTTAATGCTATGGTTCCGCAGGGTAAGATGGTTTTCTTACTGAGCACCGCCACCTGAGGGTCAATGGTTGGGGCTTTACACCAGATATCTGCCTTGTCCTCTTGGACCAGATACATCCTGTCCAAGTTTTTCCTATTTGACATTCTGCTTGGTTCTGTGGATTGCCACTCTCTGTTGAAGACATCCTCAATTGCTGGGCATACTGGGAAGGTCTCAGAGGTGGTAGCCTTTTGTTGGATCATAGGGTCTAATTTTGACTCTGGTTTACTCTCCTCGACGTCGAACCCCATAGTGGCCTTGACAATTTTCATGAGGCCTGGGACCATGTCGAAGGAGCACAATTTTGAAGTGAGGGAAGATACAGCTTGTGGTTCCATGTCCTCCTCGTCGGTATCCACTCCATCCTCTTCATCTGGTATATCCTTGTCATCTCCAGAGTCCAGTCGAAGATTGTCTGGTACTGGGTTCTCAGAATCTAGACGTTCCTCAGAGGGCCCCCCTGCATTGTCTGGCTCTGGAAGCGGTGCTGCTGTTCTATGCTGCGTAAGAGATTCAAGTTTCTCCATTATCTTCAGCATGAAATTCTGCTGGCTCTCCATCATCGCAACTGTGGCCTGTTGGTTCTGGATCAGGAGGGTACCAGAATCCATCCAAGTGGGGCCACTGGGCCCTGGATTGCTGGGAGCTATGACAGGAGTTTGCTTCATTGATAAATCGTCATCATCAAGAAGACAGGCGAGCAAAGGGGGCCCGGAGCTTGGGGCAGGAGGGTAGCATTGCAAGAGAAGCACTTCTTGGCCTTGACCATCTGGTGAAGAAAGAAGAAGGCAAGCATATAGTTAGGGCTAATGCAAGGTCAGCAGATAAATTTTTGCCCCATAGTTACCAACACAATTGTAGGTCTAGCACCATATTGGGAGAACCGTAGGTGCTGATTGGCCGTATCTGCGTTGGGAGGGCTTGCGCTATCCCCTTTTTCTGGTAAAAACAGCATGTGGGGTCGCTGTGAGAGGGACCCCTCATGGATAGGTGCAACAACTTGGCGGTCGCTATAGGGAGGGACCTCCAGTATAGTGGTGAGAAAACATATAGGGTTGCTGTGGGAAGGGACGCCAATGGGAATTAGGGTGGTTCTGAAATTGCCACCTGTACAACAAAGGTCGCTATGGGGAGGGACCTGTGTGTAAAATGGTGGAGGCTCTGTAACTCATGGCCCGTATAGAGAGGTCGCTATGAGAAGGACCCCATATAAACGTGCGCAGGAGCCTTGGGCTCATATAGGATAGTATCCCCTTGTTTGTGCATTTGACCCCCAGTAAGTCATTTTTCCCCCTGGGCCCCCCTTGAAATGGGGGGCTCCTTTGCAGAATCGATAGTGACCGACTCCTAGGGGCTAGGAGTCCCCTGGCCAGGGTGGATGGGATTGCTTAATCCCCTGACAACGGAGCATGCTCCCCGAACATCTGAGGCCATTAATCCCCAATCCACAGGATGCTGAGGCCCTCGACCATGTGGTCAAAAGTAGGAGGCCCGTAATTGGCCCCTGGCGCCGCTGATAACCTCGAGGCATGGACGCAAAGAAGAGGTGCTTCCCTCAGCACTGCCATGCTGTGGGGAAGGCCCAGTCGGGAGTTGCTGCGAAAGGGAGGCCTGAAAAAGGTAGGCCGTGAGTTGGTGTTGTCGCCGTGAAGCCGCATGGTCAGAGGGATCCTCGGCTAGCAGGGAGGCATATTGAAAGTGCCTGCAGCGCACCAGAAGGTTTTGCCCTCTCGACTGTAGCCTCTTGAAGCTAGGGGGCTCACGGAGACCAGGGCCGACCGCTCGGCGGTGGGAGGGGCGAAGCGCTGCAGCGAGCGGTAGGCCAAAGGCTAGAGTCGGCGTGCTCCAAGAGAAGCGGCATTCTTCTCACATGGGGGACACCCCCACAGCGCAGAGCGCCTCGTGGACACCTACAGAGGGCTTCGGGGAAGGGAGGTGAGGGAGGAGGCCCTAGGCGGGTTTCTTCCTTTGTTTGCTACCGCGTGATGTGGAGCTGGGGATCCAAGTCATGCCAGGACGAGCGACTAGCGTGGTGCAATTCAGATAGCAATATCAATTTTACAGATGAAACCCCTTACGAGATCTCTCCGATATCTTCATACAAAAATACATTTGTGGCACGGTAGCACAAGATAGAAAAACAGGCTAGCCAGCAGACTGTGTAAACAGATAAAACAACTGTATTTTATGGCAGTAAACCTATATATATATGGACTAGGAGCCTTCTCCATTACTAGCAAAATGATCAAGATCACGATACCATTGCAGGCTACTGCAGAACCTCTAATTTCTGCTTCTAAGCCTGATGAATCTGACATAAATTGAGCCTGAATACAACTTAAGTGAACTAAAAGCAACTTAAACAAACTTAAAGCCACACAGTTGGCTTTGCTAGATTGGAACAATATGCTGTGTTTTTATTCTGTAACACATATATATTCCTTATAGCAATTATAATCAGAGGCTTACCTTTCTGTGTGGAGCAACAGGGATCCTGGTGTGCTTGTTGCCTTATCAGATGCACGATTTGAACTGGAGAACAGGGGTTTCTGGTACCTGGATATACTAGAAATTTGATCCTAGAGTCATGTGCATCCCTAGCCTATCAGGTGGGCTAAAACCCAGGAGGTAATGTCTGGAGTGCCATGGATGGTCAACCAATCACAATTTCATTGATATTAAGGGCCACTCCACCCCCTCCCTTTTTTCACCTCAGTCTCTTCTGAACAGTACATAGTCTGGTATGGTAGTCTCCCAAGTGTGGTTACTGGTGAACCATGTCTCACTAATGGCTACTATGTCTAGTTTAGCCTCTGCCATTGTTGCCTCCAGTTCTGGGATCTTGTTTCCCAGACTGTGGGCATTTGTGTACATGATTTTCCATTGACCAGATTTCAGTGCGTTAGTTGTGGGGTGAGGTTTGGCTTTTCCCTGTGCATCATATGGAGAGCCGGACCTTTTTCCTCTCCTGGTGATTCAAATCTACTACAAACATGCTGAACTCCTGTTTGATCACTTGCTGAGGAGGGAGGGGTGCTCTTCCCATTCGACGTATCGGGTGCTACACCCTTCTCCCCATTTTCTAAGTTAAATATTCTGCAAAGACATCAAACTTCTGCCCCAATGCACTGACTCCCTCCTTAGTCAGATGCAGTCCATTGAATTTAAAGAACCTTCACTCCTAAAACTGTTACCAGTTACCTACAAATTTGAGTCCTTTTTCCTGGCATCAGCCCTTGAGTCACTTGTTTAGATCCCCTATCTCCCCTTCTCTGACCTTCTGCCCATCTGCCCCCCTCTCCCAGACTGGCAGGACCTCAGGGAAGGAGATGCTGAATGAAATGGATGACAATTTGTCTCCCAGTCTGGTCAGGTGTTTCTTGGTCTCCACAACTGACAGGCCGGGTAGATCAATAGTGCCTATGTGTGCCATGACATTGATGTTTTCTCCCACTTTCTGCACAATTTTAGTAATGCGGTCAGTGTCTCTCCATGCAGATGTACCTAGGAGACATCTTATCAATACCCCTGGCCAGAGGTAGGTATCAACTCCCCGAATCATGGAGTCTCCTATGATCAGAAGTGTTTTGGATTTTCTTTTTGCCTTTTTTGTTTTGGTCCCTATTATGGGAGAGTTTTGTAATCTTAGCTCCTGTGCTGCAGTGTCCTGATCTGCAGTGTCCTCTGCCCCTTTGTTTGATTTCGGAGATAGAGGTAGATACCTGGTTATAGTTTTTATATGGTTTGTGGAGGTGATACGCTGGTGAGCATTGAGTGATGAGGCATCCGACTTGGCCCTCCTATCCACCTGCCAACTTCCCATACCAACTACCCTCTGCAGTTGAGGTGCTTCAGTTGGATCTTAGGGGAAATAGCGGGTGGTTCTTGTGATACATTTCCTCCTGAATATGTGGCTTGAGGTGCAAAATCTCTGCCCATGCTTCCCCGAGCTGAGCCCTTAGATTTCTGATGATCCAGCATGTAGGACAGTGTCCTAAATCCTGTATAACTGCCCTTTTTAAAAGTGTCCCACAGTACCTGCAGTTAATAATATCCATTCTTGTTGAGTTGCTGAGTTTATAACCTGGTCTGAGTAATTAGAAGGAAAATTAAAAACGTGTATTTTTTTTATTTTATTTTGTTTGTTTTGTTTGTTTTTATAAAACTTTTTACAAGATTTGTTCCCCTTTAAGTGAAGTCATTGTGTGGATACCCCTCTGATCCTTCCCTTCCTGCTTTGCTACAGGAAATGTCATGACTGTGCTACTCTATAAAAGGAGTGCAGGATGGGGTAGTTGGGGATTGGGGTGGTGGTTGGGTCCTTCCCCTGCTGAAAAAGAAGAATCATGGATAAAAGAAACAAGGAGGTAAGAGCAGAAACAATCAACCAGCAACAAATGCAGATGCTGTCCCACAGTCTGTATCTTGTAGGTGCTCCTGTAATTGGCCCTGAACGCTTAGCCTAGTGATAGATAAAACTGTAAAACCTGTAAGCACAAAAAAGTAACAAAACCTGTAAGCATCAACAGTAGCAATTTAACAGAAGATATACCCTACAAAAACACTTTGCTACTGAGAAAAATACAGCAGTAATCTGTAAGCACAAAAAATAACTACCTGTAAGCACAACCTTCACAACAATTTAACAGAAAATATACCTTGCAAAAAAACAATTTCAATCAGAGAAATAATAAAGCAGTAAACTGTAACACCTGTAGGCACAACACAGTAATAAAAACCTGTAGGACCAACCTTGAACAATTCCACAGAAAAAATACCCTGCAAAGAAACAATTTCAATCAGAGAAAATAAAACATTAATCTGTAAACACATCTGTTAATCTGTAACAAAGTAGTAGAAAGTATACCCTGCAAAAACAATTTGAATCAAAGAACAATAAAGCAGTAATATGTAAGCAAAAAACAGTCACAAAACCAGTGAGCACAAAAGAAATAGTAACACACAGTAAATCTACCTATTCAAAAGAAGCTTTATTCTCCTTGCTCTGATAATATTGTTACTTGCTCTGTCCTTACAAGCAACCTAGAAGAAAAGAGCTCAGGTGAAGCTAGGTGCCCTTGCCAGCAAATCTAGTCTTCCAATACTGCAAGAGCACCCTGATGCTCTGCCAACTCTGATTTAAAGAGATACACATTGTGCTGAAGATATTGCAAGGAACCCCCCGACCACCTCAATTCTAAAGGACATGAACTCATCAAGAATCTGAGCTGTAGTCACCTCATCAGTGAGAGTGGTGATGGTGGAGGAGATGACGCCACACTGCTATTCAGCATGGTTATGCCTGGCTCTGACTCCCAGTGAGGTTCAGTTGATTGCTGCTTAGTTATTTTTTTTTCTTTTAACCTTTTTTGATCTTTCCATGTTGACTGCCACCTATTCTACTGCATTGTAAGTAAGTTAAATCAAATATAAGCAGTTTGAATAGGAGTTTTGGTAAGAGCTGTTTGGAACTACAAAAATTCACTCCATAGCAAAGAGTATCACTGGAAGTCTTATATATTTATTCTTACTAACTAGGTAGTGTTCTCTTTTAGCTTTCCCAAATTACTAACAGACACATCTTTTCCAAAATAATGATAAAAGGAAAACTGTGCTAGGCTTGCCTAGTGGTTCAATAGCAGGTTAAAACCGCAATTCTTGTGCAAGCACCTGGAAGCCCAAAGTGAGGCCAGCTGTTTGCCTCTTACGTTGCAGAGATGAGGTGGCCAGGTCCTGAGGCAGACAGGTATAGGCAGCACAGCATCTGAGCTGTACCCTGCTAACTACATATAAAGTGACACTGGACTCAGCTGAGAACACAGTCACTTGCCTGCCCTGCTGGCTGGAGGAAGGTTACAGCACTGATGACATCATAGTGGGCACCAGGATTGGGACAAGGTTCAGGAGAAGGGTGGGGGTGAGAGTAGGGGCAGAGGTGGGGACTGTGTTGGGGAGAAGTGTGGGGTAAGAAAAGGGACAGGGGCAGGGACAGTTGTGATGACAGGGGTGGAGACAGGGTGTGGATAGGGGTATGGACATGGATGAGGACAGGGCTGAGGACAGAGGTGGGGACAGTAGTGGGAACAGTGGTGGGGACAGGACTGGGGATAAAGGTGGGGACCAGGGTGGGGCCAGGGTTAGGGATAGGGGAGAGGATGGTGGTTGGAGATCAGGGTGGGGACAGGGATAAGGACAGGGGCTGGGTACTGGTGTGAAGACAGGGGTATGAACATGGGTAGGAAAGAAGGCTAGGGCTAAGCATGGAGAAGGGTTGGGAAGAGGAGCAGGCACAAGTGTGGGAATAGGGATGGGGACAAGGGCAGTGACAGAGGAGGGACAAGGGTACAGATAGGGGTGAGTGAACAAGAGTGTGAATAGCTGGGGACAGAGGTAGGGACAAGGAGGTTGCAAGGTATAGTTTGGGAAATATGATTTAAAATTGTGGAGTTATGAAAACATTTTTTTATTTTTGTACTTTACTGATGCAGAAATTGTTTCTGTGGAATAACTTGACTTTGTTAGTTAATTTCTGCTAGTCTGTGAAAGAAGAAAATCAAATGGGATGCAGATATAATGCCATCGGTACCAATGGCAGAAGTTAAAGTCTCCTTGTGGCAGAATTCAGATGCAGTTTAGTTTGCACAACCAGAAGAATTTTGTTTTATAGCATTGCCCTTCTCAGCACAGGCTTTAACTGCAATCACAGACAATTGGCAACAGTTCAAAATATTTTGGATGCCATTTAAATTCACTGTCCTACAGTTCCAGGTTCCAAAAGATCTGCATCCAAAAATCTGGAGTTTTGAACATCTATCCAAGAGATACCCATTTAACCACTGGTGTCTTTGTCTAGTGGCCATGCATTATTCTGCCGATTGCATCCAAAGCTGAATATTATATCTTCTGGGGAGTTGTACTCTTTCCGGACAACATTTGGAAAAAAAACTGTAGCAGTGGATGGTACTGTATTAATGATTTTTGCAAGTCTGATTAAGATGACATTTCTTATCTGACAATATTTTACATTACTGTGTCATATGGCTTACAGTTCATTAGTTTACCTCCTTTCTGTGAATGAACAGCTATTTAAAAATCTCTAAAAGTGCTAAAGTGAGGAAATGTTAGACTATTTAAAAAAAGCATTTTATTGCTCACCTCTGAGTATTGAATACTGTAAAAAATGCAGTCTGATGGAAGTGATAACTTAGAATTATTTTTCTATCAGTTTAGCTTAACTTAAAACAGCAGTAGTTTCTAACTTTGTTTTCTGCTTAAACTGCCTAAAGTCAAACTATTATTGCTAAAAATGGCATGTGGATTTTGGTGGCGTTATGATGCAAGTCACTGTTTTTCTCAAAGGCCGTTGTAGGCGTAGTTTTCCTTTCAACATTGGTAGGTTTGGCCTAAGAAGCACCATCCTCTATATGTAGTTTAACTCTAAGAATGTGGGTGTGACTGTTTAGATGTTCTTTTCAACTCTTGTATGATGCATTTGAAACTACTGTTGGTGATAATTTGCATCTAGGAAGTGATAATTAGCATTTTGAAGGAAAATCAGCAGTGCATATGAGTAAAATTCACAGCTGAACTTGCAACAGGCATCTCAAACTGTAACATTATGCTCTCATTTCCAGGCTAAAATAAATAAATACCCACCATGTCCGTTAACTGTTGCTTAGACTAAATAGTTCCTCACAGCTCACCTGGTTTATCCCTTTCAAGGGAGTCCCTAGTGAGGGGGCACAGGGAGGGAAGTGGGTCTAACACCACATTGCCAAGAGGTGATACATTGCATTCTAGGGATAGTAGAGGCTTTTCATCAGTGTCTAAAAATCTTTATTCACTTATGCTTTCGGGGTTTGATCTTCCTCACAGTTAAGTCATGCCAGTTTTTAAATACTAATTAAAACATTTATTTTGCTCCTGTTTGATATTTAAAAAGGTGCCCTGAGCCTCAGAGGAAGAGCGCCACATAAAATAAAGGCAACAACACATACTACTATAACAACACTACAAAGCACTACTGCCACCACCACCACTGGCCCAGACATTAACCCCTAGTACCACAGTCTCCAACAATCTGAGTTACCCCATCTTCCACAACCTCAGATACTAGCTCCCTCACCCCAGACACTAGACTCTTCTCCTTCCTCAACCCCCACAACACTATTCCCCCTCCAGCCAACACTACCCCCTTCCAAAACAGTAGTCACTCACTCTCTTCAATGCCCCCTACACCGGTTGGCCTCTCTCCAAAAGCACCTGACACTAGCTGCACACCTCCCTGCACAATATTCAAAAAGTATGCCATCTGCCTCCAGACTACCCAACACTAGCCTCCTCTCTGTGGCTCGACACTAGCTCCCTCCCTCTACAGTACCCTGCAGCAGCCCACCTCAGTCCGCAGCACCCTATATGAACATACGAAGAAGCCAGCAGAAGAAGACCATTTGGTCTATCAAGTCTGCTCTCGTATTGCAGGGTCCACAGCTTGAGCTAATGTCCCTGCCTCCCTCCCCACTCCTCCCATCCTCCCTACCCATGATTCTTATCTTCCCCCTATGCCTATCCCAGCCTCTCTTAAAGCTGCTCACTGTCTTTAACGAGATGACCTCTTCCGGCAGCGTATTCCAAGTGTCCGCCACCCTTTCTGTGAAGAAGTGCTTCTTCACATTTCTCCTAAACCTCCCACCCTCTAAGCTGGCCCATCGGTGCAGAGGTTGGATTTCTGCTTGCGATGCCAGCGACCCGGGTTTGGGAGCGGACTTGGGTCACTGGAGGGCCGGCCAGGGGGAGCATGACTTGAGCATCCCATGACAGCTCGCCATCTCAAGGGGGGTGGGGGGATGGCCACATACCCATACACCTTGTGCGTAACCTTGAGTGGAAGCTCGGGGGAGCCACAAGCCCCCCTTGGAGGGGACAGGCGGCCAAGTGATGCAGTGGACATTGAGGCTTGTGCCATGATGTCGGGGAATCCCACTGCGCTAGGGGAGAAAATGGGAAAATATGCCTGCCGGCTCTGGGATGACGGACTTCCTGGGGCATGCCTCTGATTTGTCCATGCCCACTGACCACTTCCGGGGCCCAACGAAATGAAAGATTACGGGGTCTGTGCCCCACCTCATCCCTGCTCGGGGTGGGGGAACCGAAGCTCCATCGGGGACTGGGAGGATGGTTCGGTGGACAGACAGCAGAAGGATGACCCCTAGGATGTCCCGAAGGAGTCAGTTGAAACTCAGCTTAAAGAAACTTTCCTTATCAACATTATTTATCCCTTTCAAGTACTTGAATGTCCCAATCATGTCCCCTCTCTCTCTCTCTCTCTCTCCTGTCTTCCAGGGAGTACATGTTCGGTGCCCTCAACCTCTCCTCGTATGCTTTGCCCTGCTGACCGGCTATCATCTTTGCAGCCCTCCTCTGTACCTTCTCCAGCAGATTAATGCCCTTTTTGAGGTGTGGGCACCATTACTAAACTCCATACTCTAGAAGTAGCCTTACCAGCGACCTGTACAAGGGCAGTATAACCTCCTCTCTCCTACTACTGATCCCCCTAGCTATGCATCCCAGCATCTTGTTTGCCTTTTTCTGCTGCTTTCTTGCACTGCATGGAGTGCTTCAGGTCGCTAGTGATCATCACTCCCAGGTCCTTCTCTTTCTCTGATGCAGCTACTCTGATCTTATACCAGCCTTTTCTGTCCACAGCACCCAACACCAGTCACTTCCATCCGCAGCAGCCACAGCCCTCAATGGCCCCACAATACTAGCCCCCTCCATCCACAGCCCCAATACAAACGCCCCTCCCTCCACAGCTCTGGACCTTAGCCTCTCTCCCACCATGCCCCAACACTAGCCCACTTCCTCTACAGCACAAGACAGTTGCCCATCACAGCCTAGACACTAGCCCCCACACTCCAAAGCACCCTAAACTAGCTGCCTAACTCCACTCCTACCATGCCCCAACACTAGCCCCCTTTCTCCACAGCACAAGACAGTTGCCCCTCAAAGCCCAGACTAGCCTTCATCCTCCAAAGCACCCTAAACTAGCCCCCTAACTCCACTGTCCCAGACAGCACCATCCCTCCATGCCCACCACAAATATCCCCACCTCCACAGTCCCCCAAACTGCCCTGTTTTCTCCAAAACTGCACTATTAACTCTCTCCCTCCAAGGCCCGACACACACACAACCCTCCCACATGCCCAACTCCAACACACACTGTAATGGGCATGGCAGCAGCATTACAGCCAATCCACGTATAGGTAGAAGTTGAGTCTCTTACCTGAGTAATAGGGAGCCAGATGAAGGTCTTTAAAGCATGATGTCCACAGGACCTGTAAAATAAAATACAAAAAAGGGGTCACAAAGGATCCACAGTTCTTAAGAGAGTAAATAGGTTGAAAACAACTAGCTAGGGATAGAATTATACTTATCTGATGGGGAAAAAAAAGAGTCAGTGTCCTTGCAGACCTGTAAAATAAAGAAAATTGGGTTAATATGGAGAAAATACAGTAGAAAGATCAGAAATGGAGAGCCGAGAGATGCAAGAGGTATAGAACAGCACAGAAGTAAGGAAAAGGGTGAATTTAGAATTAAAGGAAAGCTCTCACCATGCCAGCCTCCCACCCCCACAAGGCTTACCCTCCGGTTAAGCCTTTTAAGTATATTGAGGCGTTTTTCTTCTGTCACAACATACTTTAATTTAATTGCAAAAAGTCCGCTACCCGGAAGTATGGTGGACAATAGTGGGGCTCCATTATACTTTTGTATTGAAGTGCACCATGTGACGCCGTG
This sequence comes from Neoceratodus forsteri, assembly GCA_016271365.2. Lineage (NCBI taxonomy): Eukaryota > Metazoa > Chordata > Ceratodontiformes > Ceratodontidae > Neoceratodus > Neoceratodus forsteri. The sequence continues at coordinate 567,159,983 of CM057458.1, forward strand.
CCTTTACACATAATGGAGCCTCACTAGCGTCCACCATACTTCCAGGTAGCAGACATTTTGCAATTAAAATAAAGTATGTTGCCGTGGGAGAAAAAATGCCACAATATACTTAAAAGGCTTATCCAGAGGGTAAGCCTTGAGGGGTGTGGGAGGCTGCCATGATGAAAGCTTCCCTTTAAAAGTTACAGTTGGGTCAAAGTAGGAAAAAAGACAGAGATAGGAAATACATGGGAATGGTCAATATGGGCATAGAAACATAGACTTTGACGGCAGATAAGGACTGCTTGGCCCATCTAGTCTACCCATTTCCCCAACTACAGGATAAGCTGAAGAACCTAGTTAACCAACAGCCTATTTCTTCCTACCCCCACAAGAATTGTCTTATGTCTGTCTCATGTATTCTACAATTCTCCCACAGTTTTAGATCCCACAACCTCCTCAGGAAGGCTGTTTCATGTGTCCACCAACCTCTCTGTGAAAAAATACTTCCTCACACTGTCCCTGAACTGCCCCTCTATCTTTAAATTATGTCCCCTTGTTCTTGCACATTTTTTTAGATTTTTAGATTTATTTATTGTTAAAAAGGTTGTATAAAACACGTTTGTTACATCCATAAAGAACATATCATAAATATGACATATAAATACTAGCACCATACACCTTATTTGATTAACAGTTTACAATCTTACAGTATAAAACTTGTTGCCATTCAGTCACATAAAAAATCTTGCAAGCCCATACATATGTTTAATCTCAAGCATTTTTAGCATTACCCTAACATCAATGCATTGCATCCCAAATAGTGGAATTAGCCATTTCCTTCTTTTGTCTTGCCATATTTCACATTCAGGTAGTATGTGCACAATCTCGATATCATTTTTATCAGCACAATTACATTTTATTATATTCAATCCATACAGTTTGTTATGAAAATTGAAGAATGAGTTACACAAGATAGCCAGACTTATCCAACACAACAGATTTCTGTGTTTATAATTTTTGCATTTTACCAAATACTTCTCCATACCCCAATTAATTTTAATACTGGAATATAGCCCCACTGAATCAGACTCACTTATCTTTCCTAGATCTTCTTGCATTGCAATATCTCTTAGCCTTACACTTACTTACTTCACAAATAAATCAGGACTATTAGCTACTTTCCCATTCCTAATACCCACTAGGCCAGCCCTTAATAACTCTTTATTCAATTTTTCAAACCATCCATTATTTATCCCATAAGCTCGTTTATTTATAAAATCATTCCAACACATCCTTGGTAATCTACCATCTTTCATTTTCAGTATTTTATCAAACCATTTAGTAGCACGAATCAAAATATTTGTTTTTATGGGAAATGACCCAGTTTCTAATCTAATAAAACCAACTGGGCAGTCTCCTGGTAAATTCAGCATCGATCTCATGAATGAGTTCTGAATTACTTCTATATTATACTTCTCCATATAAAGCCCCCCATATTTCACTACCATAAAACAACTGACTTACACATTTAATATCAAATGTTTTCTTTAAGGCCACAAATGAATTATTAGCAAATTTATAAACAAAGCTTTTAATTGCACTAGAAGTTTTAACTGCATTAGACTTAACCTCAGCCATATTTTTTTTATTGATAAATACTCCCAAATATCTATATTCTGAAACTTCCTCAATTCTGCAATGCTCAATTTCCCATTCTTTACTATCTTTCTTATTTTTTTGTCCACATACCATAATTTTAGATGTATTTACATTCAGTTCCAATTCTAGAGCACTCAGCTAGTCCATAACATTTAATATTGTTTTACGTAGGCCAGCTGCCGTTTGAGAAATCAGAGAGCACACTGCTACTGGGTCTTTCCTGAAAATAGGCATTTGATTGCCTAGTGCACCAACCTGGTTAATAACAACTAAATAAATAAATAGTCTTCGGCTGTAGGGTCCAGCTACAGGGAGGAGTGGGAAGTCCAGGTGCAGGGGGAAGATGAGGGGGCTGGTCCCAAACCTCTCAAATGTCCCTCATTATGAGGGACTTCCCTCATTTTATCTCTCAGCATTGCAGTGTCCCTCACTGGAAAAGGTGCTGCCACACAGAGAATGTGCTGTGAGTACAAAGCTAGTCTTTGGCTATAGGGTCCAGCCGTAGAGTGGCCAGATTTATTTATTTAGTTTTTGTTGACCGGGTAAGTGCACTAGACAAATCCTGCCTATTTTCAAGCATGACCCGGGAGAGGGGGATACAGATGAATGCCAACTGACCTTGAATCAGATTAAGCTGTTGGTGGTATTTTTAGTGAATGAGGGAATTTTGGCCAGGACACCGGGGAAATTCCCCTACTCTGTCTGCAGGGGACCTTGCTTCCTGTGAGCAGAGGGGACCCTTTTGTCTGTGGTACCAAGATGGCGGATGACAATGTGGTTGCTGGTGGAATTGCTGGAGATATTTTGGATTCTGACCTGACTACAGCTTCACCCATGGAGTCAAGAATACCTGACATTACCTCTGAATAACCTACAAGGGTGCAATCTGCAGAAAGAAATACCGAAGGTACAACTTTAAATGAATTGCCAGAGAATCATCAAGAAGACTTGCCTCAGACACCACTTTACCCAGTTTCAGGAACTCAGAGCACTTCTAATGACACAGAAAATTATCTGTGAAGCATGTATTTTGCACACAAGGACTTTCTTATTGGTCTAATGCACTCTGATTTACAGTTTTCCTCACAGCCTTTTCTGTCAACTTACCCTGCAGCAGCCACTTCTGATATGACTCCTAGCACCAGAAATGCCACAAACTCTGCATTGGGATCTCCTCTCTCTCTTTGCATCTACAGGACAGTCATCGCATTGCAGAGGACATTGAGACCATTTGGTCACCCATGGCAGTGCTCCGTGCTGCTGGCTGGCAGCAACATTCGGAAGGAGCACCCTGGACCTCTCCAAGGGCTGTTTCAGCCCAGGAAATCATCTCTGAGGCACACAATGAACTCCGATCTTCAGAAGACACACCATTATTGATGAAAACAGCTCCGGAACCAGTAACTTTCCCTAGTAATGCTTCAAGCACACCTGCTATCTCCCGAACAACACCTGACATCACAGATACTGTCATGGGCCCCAACTCAGCCAGACGTGAATCTACTTCATCCTCCTTGACTTCAGAACATAATTTAGTTGGTACATCTGAGCCATTTGGTCCACAGCCTGCAGGTGAGGGCACTAACTCGACCCCATTTAAACTCAGTGATCTGTTCACAAACTTAGGTGAGCCAGCACAGTGAAGGAATGCTGTATGTATAAAGTTCATGGGGGACATTGCTACAAGCCCTGACAGAAAAACTGTATTGCATAGTATGTTGCGGGACTCTTTAGGGATAGGGGCAACAGAATTATTTGCCTTCATTCATGTGCATGGGGAATCTGTGTATGACTTAAGTTTTAAAAATGTGTACACATTGGAGAAATTCTGGGAGAAATATGAGCATGTAAAACATCTGCCACTCTGGGATCCCTTTATGGTCACCCCCCTCATGAAATCAACAGTGAAAATTGTTACCTTACTGTTTTGTAGTGAGGGGGTAAGCATAGCAGACGTCCAGTACTGGCTCAGGCAGCACTGCGATATATTAGAGGTCCCTCTACCTATTTTGGACGAGGACCTAGTATGGACTGGGGGATGGAAATAAAGGTACAACTTAAAAACATGGATAAAGGTATCTCTCATTTACCAGGCAGCTGTCACATAGGCAGGGACCCTGGCTTATGTTTTTACCCTGGACAACCATGGACCTGTCATAAGTGCGGTTCTCGCACCCACCTGAGCAGCACTTGCGACAAGCCCAGAAGTACTTTGTGCTTATCCTATGGACATGTGAGTTTAGGTTGTCCAAACCTTCTGTACTGCAATCTGTGTGATGAGCCGGAGCACTTCTATCATGAGTGCCCTTGGGCGGATCATAATAGGCTCGACTGCCCTCCCCAGGACCAGATAGCGCTTATAATGGATCCCCAGACTCAGGCCTTAGGCCGCAGGGAGGCCCCGGCCCCTGCCACTTCTACTCTGGCACAAGAACCTCCTCTCCCGCAACAGCCTGAACCTACAGCCAGACAAGGGGCCATTCCCAAGTCCCCTGGCACCCCTATAGCAGCAGTACCCCCTTCTGAATCAGTCCCTGCTAGTACCCAGGCTACCACACCTCCTCCCCCCGCAAAGGACTCAGACCACTTTGTGGTAATCCCCCCTTCTAAACAGGGTAAAGGCAAATGAAAAGCAGAAGCTTCCACTCCCAAGAGAACAATTATCATGAGGAATAAATTTCAGGCCTTAGCCAAGAGACGACAATGGGGAGACATGGAAGGGGAAGATGGAGACTCGGATTCTTCTCTAGCCTCTTCCTTCCGTATGGACTTCTTCTCTGACTCCCAGCTTGATCCCCCCCTTCAGCAGATGGAGGTAGGACCCATGCTAACATTACCTGACACTAGCTCCTCCAGAATGGCACTGTACTTTCTGGGATGAACCACCACCAAGACTCTCTGCTTCACCCTAAATACATGCAGTGTTAAATCCTATAGAAAACAACTCTCTAAAATGCAGTACCTTTCTGACTTACACCATGACATCTATTTTCTCCAGGACACCCATTTGAAATCTCCTCATGAGCTTTCTCAAATTAAAACTCATTGGCATCAGGGCTCTTCCTTCTGGTCATATGGAGAGGATAGGTGTGATGGCCTAGTTATTTTGTTTGCAAACTTTAATTTCCAAATTTCCCGGTTGGTAGACATAATACCAGGATGAGCCATGCTTGTAGACTGTACATACCAACAACACAAACTCAGGCTCATTAATGTATATGCCCCCCAGAGCATTGCCTCCAGAGCAGACTTATTTAACAAAATACACCCATACCTGTATTCCAACTGGCAAATCTATATGGGAGGCGATTTCAACTGTGGTCTTACTATCTCAGATCGGGGTGGCTCCACCCAAAAACTTTTTGCAGATTCAATTGCCCTGAACAAAATTATTCAGACTGCAGCCCTCATAGATGGACATAATGCTTTACGTGGTCCAGGTGCCAAAACCTATCATAGAGGCCCATATGCTACCAGGATAGATTTTCTTTTTGTCTCACGGAATATTTCAGTCACACAGACAAGAATCATACCCTGTGAGACTTCAGACCATCTGGGGATCTCTCTGGTTTGCGCCCCCTCAGGGAACTCCTTTCCTGGTCAACCCCACTCTAGGTGTAAATTGAATAGCTCATTGTTGACAGACCCGGCCATTTCAGTGCATTGCACAGACCTTCTGAGGGCTCGGCTGTCCGTATTGGAAGCATATCATTCCCCTCTACAATGGTGAGAAGACACTAAGAGTGATATCAAGATTTTCTTCCTACATACAGGGAGGAAGAGAACACTGAGTTCATGTCTTCGATATCTCACTCTCAGACAAAAACTACAACAGGCCATATCTCTTTCTTTCACATCCCACATGGGCTACTCTCACACAATAAAGTCCATTAAGGAAAGAATGGAACAGTTCCAGTATCACCGAGCACATTCTTTATGGATGGAAGCTCAACATGGGACACAAGGCTCTGGTCCCTCCTTAGATATCTATAAAAGTTGCACTGACAGGGTAAATGCAACCCACATAGAGGCACTTTTTGATCCTGCTTCCAATACCCCCCACAATTCCTTGCTGGACATAAAGTGTATCACCAGCTCTTATCTAGCTATGATGTTGGGCACCACAACTCCTGTGGATAGCATCATACCTTTCCTTTCAGGTATTTCTATTCCTCCTCCTCCATCCCAAGATACATTGAAACATCTCCTTAAACCTATAACACCAGAGGAAACCCAGCAGGCTATAAAACGGCAAAAGAAGCGCACTTCCCCTGGATCCGATGGCCTTACTGCAGAATTATATATACAGTTTATGTTATTTTTTGGCCCCTTTCTGATGTTAATATATAATACCATCATAAGCACTAATTCTACTCCTGAAGGATTTTCTGATGCTATTATGATTTTATTATTCAAGAAAGGAAACAGAGCCGATATACTGAACTGGAGACCACTAAGTCTGCTAAACGTAGACTATAAAATATTCACTTCCATCTTGCTCAATAAGATGCTCCCTGTTGTTGCTCAGATTATTTCTGAGGTGCAGACCTGTGCCCTTCCCTGCAGAGCTATCCTTTCCAACCTATCCCTCATTTGAGACATTATTTCAAACAGTACCCCACTCTTCACCTGCCCTGTTACTCTCATTGGACCAAGAAAAGGCTTTTGACTGGGTCAGCCATGTTTATTTGTTCCAGATTCTTGCACACTACCATGTTCCCCAGAAATTCATCTCTTTGCTTAAACTCTTATGTAGTACTGCTTGGATACAACCCCATATAAATGGTTCTCCATGCCCCCCTTTTTTAGGCCTTAGAGGATTGCGATAGGGCTGCCCCTTAAGTCCTCTTTTATATATATTCCAACTGGACCCTTTATTACGAACCCTACTGCTGCACCCATCTTTACCTAGAATCTCTTCCCCATTGGAAGACCTCTACCTCCAGTATGTGCATATGCTGATGATTTGTGCATTTGTACTACCCCCTATCTTCAGGAGATAGTACTTCCCCCTATTTTCAAAGCATTTGAGACAGCTTCGGGCTCCCAAATAAATATAGCAAAAAGCACAGCACTAGTGGTGCCAGCTTCAGCCAGCATGGACTTACCAATGTATATTGTAGATATCCCTCTGGCAATCGCTCCAATAAAAATTTTGGGATTACATTATGGCACCTCAGATGATTCCATCTATAACTGGAATATAGTATTAAATAGAGCCGCACACTCCCTTTCCTTTTGGAAAGGACATAGCATTGCAAAACGGAAAAGAGTGTTTTTATTGAAAACTTTAATACTTCCCCTCTTTTTACACATGGCATCAGTGTTTCTGGTCCCTTTTTCTCTGGAGGCAAGAGTTTACAATATTTTTTTCAAGGCTTCTGGGGCAGCCGTTTAAATCCCATAAAAAGATCATACACATACATGGATTATTGTCATGTTGGGGTAAGGATGCTGAACCCGATAGTATTTTTCCATAGCCTATTCCTGAAAATCACAATACCCCACTTACTTCATGATCCACCTCTATTTTGGCATTTAATTATATATTCTTTTACCATTAAGGTGTGCCAAATATGGCAACAACTCCCGCATGACATCCCTAGGAACTTCAGAAAACTAGGTATCCCCAGCTTCCTCTTCCCCCCTTTTCTGAAGATCCGGCAATGGAAACTCTCCCCTGCACATATATTGACTAAAACCAGAAGACAGCTTTATAACTTTGTTTTAGATACCCATTTTTCTGACTTACCACAGATAGTATCAACACAAGGCTCCCTTCTGGAATTAGAAACACCCTTATCTCAGTTAAATGACCCCAGGATCCCCACGCAGTTTTGGGATATCTCCTGGCTAGCTTGTCATGGAAGACTGGGTGTCAAGAACAACCTAAAACATAAATCAGTAGAGGAGCGAATATGCCCCCCGAGACTCTTGCACAGCGGTACTGGAAACCATGCATCATTTTTTTATTGATTGCCCGTATAGTCAAGTTGTTTGGACCCTCCTTTTACATAAATGAAAAGAAAAGACACTGCAGAATGTAACATATGATATCCTGGTGTATGGGATATACCCCCCCTCCGGATCACAGAAATATCACACAGGGACCTTACGTCTCATCTTTGCATCCTGCCGCCATTATTTATGGCAGGCCAGGTGCGCCTTTCTCCTGCAACAGAAAGTGTTTTCTGCAATGCAAATAGTTGCACAGATTGTTTCTAGCCTTGTGTTAATCCAAAATGTGGAAAAAAGTTGTTTACTTCTGCTGTATACAGTTCATATTGGAACAATTGTGCATGGATTGAAACTGCAGTACCCTGAAGATGTTTTTCCTTTTTCCCTCTCTGTATTAGTAAGCATTTATTTTGCTCCATTTAAACTGAAATGTTTCTTTTGACTTCTTTTTCCCTTTTTTCCCCCTTGCCCTTGTTTATTGGTTTTATTTGTGGGTTGATTTCCTTTTGTCTTTCTTGCAAACCTTATTTACAGTTTCTGTAAAGTTGACATTGTATTTTGTTTATTGAATGTACTGCACTAATTTTTCTTTAAATAAAACATTCCCCTACTCTTCTCGATAAATGCCATGGGATATTTAACATTCACCTGAACTACCACCAATCCAGGCAGATGGGACCTTGATTTAACGTTTCATCCGAAAGATGTTGATGGTTGGTCCCATACATCTCAACTGTCCTACATTATGAGGGACTTCCTTCATTCTACACCTCAACATTGCTATGCCCCTCATGGAAAAGGTGCTGCCACATAGAAAAGGTGCTGTGAGCACACAGCTAGTCTTCAGCTGTGGGGGTCCACAAGCAGGGAGGGGTTTGGGGGTCCTGTTGCAAAGTGGGGGTCCAGCAGCAGAGGGGACAGATCTGGGGCAACTGACCACATACCTCTCAAATGTCCCTCATTATGAGACTAGGTTCATGGCGCCCACCCCTTTATTGCACAGCAAAATGTCAATTCATCCCAATCTATCTGCTCCATGAGAACTCATGCTGTACTATTTGCTCCAGTGTTAATCAGCCCCCTGTACAAATCATTCCCTGACAATTCACCCTCAGCATAAATTTAATACATTAAACTCCAGGGGGAAACACGTTTTGCAAGTTGTCGCAGAACGGATTAACTGGGATGGCTTAACTTGTCACCTCAGTGGACTCCTGCTGTAACAGATGCAGGATCACCATTATGGCTCAAATATCCTACCTTCCAATCAAGTAACTAAATCATGGGTACTTACTGGTCCAGGTAAGGGAACTTCTGTGTAGATCTACATTCTAGATGCTGGGTGGGGAGTACCTGTAAAACAAAGGTTACACAGGAGTCACAGAGGAGCCACAGTTCTTAGGGCAAAGTACAGATAAGACAATAGTAAATAAAAGTATACTTATCTGATAAGCAGAGGTCAATGCCCAGTCAGTTCTATGGAAGTAAAAGGGAAATAAAAGGGAAAATATGTTTGATACAAAATTGTCAGTAGTGAGAGTAGAGACAGGATAGAACAGATGTAATAGGGTACAGGAACAGGATGAGGTTAGAAATAAAGTAAGAGGTATTTTGGCAAAGGTAGCATACCTCTTATAAGTTATTTACAGACCTTTCAGCACATTTTATGCTCCTGCAGACTTCTCTTTACAGGGCGTGACAGGCCAACTCAACTTGAAAGCCTCCTCCAGCGAAGCTTCCATCAACAAGTTTCCTGGGGGCTTCTCAGCGCTTCCAAGTGCTCACCTTTCTATCCTTAGATATTCAAGGTCCCGTTTCACAAGCCGACTCCTCTCAAGGGTTCAGACCAAAACTTAATACACCTCTGCATGCCCAGGCACTCAGTAGAGCCTGCAGAAAAACTCCCCTTCAATTCAAACAGAACTGCTAACAGCAGGCCGAAAGACATAGGGGAAACTCTAAAAGCCTACCGGGTACTCAAGCTGAGCGGGGAATTAACAGTAAAGTAATATCAGAAAGGAAGCCCCTCAAAATTTAAATCTGAGTTTCATTCAGCCGGAGTCATTTAAACAGATGTAATCAAGTAAACAAAAGTAAACCAAAACGCTACTCAGAGCAGTGCTGTGAGGAGCGGGACAGCACTGCAGCCATCTTGCTGCCCCACCTCTCTTCCCCCTAGCCATAAGGTAAACCCACCTGGTAAAAGAAAAGGTATTAGTGTGTAATTGCTATTTTCAGTGTTTTCTCTGGGTTGCAGCCTGGGATGTTATTGACTCTAACAGACTGATCCATTTGCATCAGGGTCTAACCGAAACCGCAGCATGGCTAAACAGTCTGCCCTGCACCCACCGAAGACAGCTACCCACACCAGGGCTGAACTTGCTTGCCCTGCATCTTGACCAGTGGGTCTCTGGACCATTCCATAGGGGCTTGAACTGCCTGCCCCCACCACCAACTGCATTGAGCTACCCAAGTTCTCTTCTCTCCCCAGACTGAGCTGTTGCTGTGGGGAAGTGGACAGACTGCCCAACTGTGGTAGTTCTACAGCCTGAACTAACCAATTGCTCTACAACAGATTGCAACTGCCTGTGGCCCTAGTCCCAGGGCCACCTTCTTTTCACCTGGCCAAGCATCTAGTTCCTTCAGCCCAGCCTGCCAATGACCTCCGAACACAACAAAGACTGAAGTAGCCAGGGGTAGAGATAGTTAGTCCCCCCTCCAATATAGTCAGTCTCGGAGTCACCCCAGCTCATGGTAGTGAGGTTTCCTCCGCAGTACACAATAAGAACATTGCCCTGTTTTATTTTGCTTCTTTGAGGTGGCCATAGCTCCCTTCCTCAGCTGGGTGACAACTCAGCAGCTGCTTTCCAGAGGACCCTCCATTGCTGCAGAAGGACATCGCCTGGACCATCCTCCACGCTTTCACCACCTGCATCTTCAGCTTCCGGACCAGCCTTCATCCTTCATCTTCTTCAGTCCTTCCACCTTCTTCGCCTTGTTGTTCTCAGTCCTCCTGCCAGCCAGCAAGACTGATCGGTCACTAAGGTACTATACCAATCCTTCAAACTAGCTATCAACCACCTGCACCACACCAAAAAGACTGCTCCTCCTACTGGGCTGTGAGACCATAAACTGGTGTTTTCTAACTATCCTTGGCCAAGGTGGTTAGGTAGTGATAAAGTTATTACTATTGATATCAGCAGACATAGGGCACTATGTGACAGTTTTAGTGGTATATTACAGTACATATTGATTTTCTATATTTGTGACTGTTTAGCCCTACATTCACTGCATTTAGGCTTGCATAGATACCTTCCATTACTAAGTACTGTGTTGTGCATGCAAATCATTGTGAGCGCCTTGTATTCTGCAACAAAATAACTCATTATTTTCCAGTGTAACTAGTGGCTGTTACAATCAAAGCTTGCTGTTTGCACCTGGAACCATTATGCCTGCCTTTCCTTGGAAAGAAGAGATTAACCACCTCCTAAGTCTGGTCACCACAACTTGGAATAGTTGGCAGGATTAGGAGTCCAAAGCAGGCTCATGCTTAAAGACACCCTCAAAATGGGAGGCAACCACTATTCCAGCTTTAGCAGCAGTGAGGAGGAGGAGGAAGATATGCAATCCCCACTCACTGTGCCATATCACTTTGGTGCCCCTTGGCTCCAAAATACACAGGTGACCCCACCAATCCCAGTGGTACCAGACTGGGAGAATTCAAACACAAAATGAAAGCACTGTTCTGGCTTCACCAGATCCCGGAGCACCAAAAGGTGGAAATGCTACTTGGACAGCTGAGAGGGGTGGCCCACTGAGAAGCCATGAGCTGGCCTGAGAGGGAACACACCACTGCTGACCGGATCCTGACCTGGCTGACCTGCACCTTTGAGACTAGTACCCTGTTGGAGCTGAAGATGTGTTCTTTGCTTGCACCCAAGGCCCTGGAGAGAGTCTACGAGAGTTTGTACAGAGCGTCCAGGAAGGCCTATGTGCCATGGACCAAGAGGACCCTGAGGCTGTACAAGACCCAGATCATCTGCAGCTCAACAAAATCATCAGTGAGATAAGGAGCGAAACTCTCTACAAGGACCTCCAAATCCTACAGGGGCAAACCCCTAAGGAAACATTCCTGGATTTCAAAGAAAGGTCGGTTTGAATTCTGGGATCCAGCCAGCCAACTGAACAAGCCATGACGAACGTGCAACACACTGGTGGTCCCCTGAAGATGTGGCCAGACAACACGGCCCCTGCAGAGACCTTCTATGCAAAAGGCTGGTGGATGGAAACCAGCCACACCCCTAATCAAACTGCTGAGTGTGCAAAGGCGGTGCATCATGTGGCTCAAGCACCCAACCAATGTCCCAGCCAAGGGATGGGCCCTCCTCAGGATCCTACCCAGGAGCTCCGGAAGCAGATGATGGAGCTTGTCAAGCAGGTGGCTGACATGTGTCTGGAAATTAAAGAGCTGAAAGGGGGTCCATGACCCAAATGTGGGCACCCATGTGGCTGGGCATGAGGAGTTGTGGAGGGAGGTCCAACCATCCAGTTTGACGAATGCGGCAGGCCTATCTGCAGGAGATGTGGTGTGAGCAGCCATGTGGAGCAGGAGTGTATGCAGAATCCAGTAGAGGTTGCTAATTTAAGCACCAAGCCCCCACGGCTGTGGGCCAAGCCCCAGGAGAGGAGAAGGAACTAGGCCCATAGTACAAGACAAAACATCGCAAGTATGCTGTAAAGTGCCCCATCATACCCGTTTGGATTAACGGCATTAATTTCATGGAAGTTCTTGACACCGGCTCACAAGTCACTACTAGCCAGGGCAAACACTTCTTCAGACACTGGCCTGAGGCAAAGCTCCAGACACCACCCCAAAAGTGGCTCCAGTTGATCACTGGAAACAGCTTGGATATCTCATATCATGGCTGCCGGGAAGTTGACATTCAGTTGGGAATGACCATGTACCCAGATCAAGGGATCATCATCGCCCAGACTTCAAACAATGGCCTTGCCCCTATTATCTTGGGAATTAATTGCCTGCCCAATTACTACCAGGAACTGTTGGAGGTCCTAAGGGCTTTAGCCACCAATGTACCGAAACCAAGAGGCGTGTCTGGCAATGGGCCATCCAGGTCATACAAAGGCATCAACAGTTTGCCAATGACAAAGGAGAGATTGGCCTTGTGCGAGTGGTGGGTCCCTGACCCGTTGTGCTAGGCCCTGGGTCTGAGACTATCATCATCTGTAAAGCCAGGAAGGGGATACAAGGGGAGGACTATCTTGCCCTGTTGGAACCTCATATCCAGGATGAAGATAGCTCTGTAGATGTATGGAGCATTGTGGTAGTAAAAAAGGGGCAGGTGCCAGTGATGGCCCTTAATTATGGAGTGACCCTGACAAGGCTATACAGGCATCAGCCAATTGGATGCCTGGTGTGGGTCCATCTGGATAGCATTGTGGAGGCACTCCTCAAAAGCACCTCTGGCTTGGAAGGTGCAGCCATCTCTACAGTTGCCACAGCAGGATCCGAATTCAACTTGGAGGAAAAGTGGCTCCAGAAGATCAACCTGGGCATGCCAGACATCATGGAGGAACAGCAGCATGAAGTGCTGCAACTGATCTGCCAGCATAGCTCAACATTCTCCCAGCACCCGCTCAACTTTGGATGAGCTAGGTCTGTGCAACACCACATTCTGACAGAAGACCACTCTCCCAGCAGAGAACGCTTCTGGCTGATACCACCTGCCCTGTACCAGCCTGCCAATGATCTGATCCAAGAGATGCTGGATGTCAAAGTTATCCAAGAGAGAAACAGTCCTTGGGCCATGCCCATCATGCTTGTCAAAAAGAAAGATGGACAGCTCTGGCTTTGTGTCGACTCCCGTAAGCTAAACCAGGTTATGCACAAGGATGCCTACCCCTGCCCTGAATTGAAAGATCCCTCACTGCACTTAAATCTGTGACTTGGTTCTCCACCCTAGATCTAGCCAGTGGATACTGGCATGTGCCAATCACTCCTGAAGACCAAGAAAAGACAGCCTTCACCACACCAATGGGACTGTATGCATTCACCAGAATGCCCTTTGGTCTACGCAATGCCCTCGGCACATTTCTAAGACTAATTGAACACTACCTAGGGTGCCACAGCTATGATATCGTCCTGCTGTACCTGGATGATATCATCTATTCAGCCACCTATCAAGAACACCTGCAGCACTGTCAGTGGGTCTTTGTACATCTGACCGCCTACAGCCTAAAGATCAAACCTTCCAAATTCCATCTTCTCAAAGACCAGGTAAACTACCTGGGCCACATCATTGGCACAGCAGGAGTTTCCACTGACCCAGACAAGATTCAAGCTCTACAGAACTGGCCTGCACTGACCACCATTAAAGACATCCGCAAATTCCTTGGTTTCATGGGGTACTACCACCAATTCATCAAAGACTGCCAAAATCGCAGCCCCACTGCATAAAATCCTCCAGGGACCCAAGGACCCAAAATTAACCTGCAATGCTCCAGTGCACTGAGCAGAACCTCAGAAGGAGACATTTCAGTACCAAAAGGACATCTTAACGGAGGCACCTATCCTGGCCTACCCGGATTACACTCAGCCAATTGTTTTGTACACAGATGCCAGAAATTGAGGGCTAGCAGTAGTCCTATTCCAATGCCAAGATGGGGTCGAGAGGGTCATTGCCTATGCCAGCCAAGGGCTAAAAGGGGCAGAATACAATGATGAGTGCTACAGCTCCTTCAAGCTTGAGTTCCTGGCACTGATGTAGGTAGTGACTGAGAAATTTCAGCATTACCTGGCAGCCACCCCCTTCATCATGTACACATACAAAAAACACCTAGCTCACCTGAACACAGCCAGCCTAGGGGCCCTGAAACAGTGGTGGCAATCCTGAATGTCAAACTTTAACTTTGAGCTCCGCTGCTGGGCAGGGCAAGTAAATGTCAATGCAGATGCTCTGTCACAGTTACCTGACAAGGATGAACAGGAAGAAGGTGGGACTGCCCAAGAAAATGTGGAGATGCCACCATTTGCTGCAGTTCACCCTGACATGGTACAGGCTTGCTGCCACAGTCACCAACAGAACTTGCATCCTAAACAGAGGAATCATCCCTCCCCACCTTTCCAAGATGAGGACTGGTGGGGCCAAGTTCAATGTGACAGTCTGATTATCCAGCAGATCCAAGAGATAATGGTGACTGGGGCTCCACTCTCTCTCCAAGTACAACTGCTTGCCCTAGAGGAACTCCTTAAACTCCTCTGGCACAGGGACTGGTTCTCCATCCAACAAGGAAGGCTGGTCCAAAGATCCTGGTGCCCCACAACCCACCGGTCTCGTGCTCAAATTGTCTGGCTGAAAACAGCTGCATCCCTAGTGCTACAAGCATTCCATGATCTGTCTGGGCATTTTGGCCATGCAAAAACTGAGAGCAAACTCTGAGAGCGCTTCTACTGGGTCGATATGAGGGAAGACGTCATCACCTGATGCAGTGCCTGTGTAGCAGGCAGTCTGAAATGCAGTCCAGGTTCCACAGATCAAGCACCTTTGGTACCCATAGTAAGCAGCGCTTCCCTAGAGTTGGTCTCAATGGACCACCTCAAGTTAGACCCCAGCAGGGATGGACAAACCTACATGCTGACCATCACTAACCATTATAGCAAGTTCCTGGTGGCTGTACCCGTCCAAGATGTATCAGCCAAGACAGTTGCTAAAGCCTTTTGGACTCACTTCATCCAGTACTTTGGGTTCCCCACCCAGATTCTCACTGACCAAGGTGTAGCCTTTTAGTTGCAACTCTGTCAGGAGTTCTGTTCACTTTATGGGAGCAATAAGTGTGAACCACCACATACCATCCACAGTATGAAAATGCCAACCCCGAGGAGAGGCAGGAACAAAGATCCAGGGTACCACCAGGCTGCAATCCAGAGGACCTCCACTTGTGGCCCTGCCTCTGCCATGTCACAGCCCCTGCATCATAGCGGCCACCTTTTGTGGCAGAGTGATTGGCAGCAGAGCCACCCCGGTGGATTTTCAGGCCCCCAACTCACCCCAGATGGGCTCACCAGTGACAGAACCATCCATTATGGTCATGCTGGAGCCTGATCCACCAGTGGCTGAGGCCCCAGGATTTGGGCCACCCTGAGTGAGCTTGCTGGCACCCAATTTACAGGGGGAAGTGCCATTGCCCGACCTGCCTGTAATGGAAACACTGGCACATCACCTGTCCTTGCAGGATCCACCAGCTCCTGAACCGCTCCTATGGTGGTCGCAGTATTCGACAAAGGGAGTGCATCCTACTTGACTCATTCAGCAAATTTAAAGTACAATAGGTGGCCCAATCATTGTGCCAAGCCAAGCTCAGACATATCTGTTTGAAGGTATTAATCTTGTTAATATGTTAATGAAGACAATGTTTGCTGGCAAAGTCACGCAGCTTCACCAGTGCACTTTTCTTCTAGGTTTGCCTGTGAGGACAGAGCAAGGAACAACTTTATCAGAGCAAGAAAAAAGATTAAGGCTTCATTTGGCTAGGCAAATTTACTGTGTGTTACTATTTTCTTTTGTGCTAACAGATTTTGTAACTATTTTGCTTACAATTTACTGCTTTATTGTTCCCTGATTCAAATTGCTGTTGCAGGACATACTTTCTGCTGCATTGTTACAGGGTGTGCCTACAGGTTTGTTACTGTTTGTGCTTACAGATTACTGCTATAAACGTCTTTGATTCAAATTGTTTTTTGCAAGATATATCTTCTGTTAAAGTGTTCTAGAGGTTGTGTTTACAGGTTTTGTTACTTTTTTACTGCTTTATCTTTCTCTGTAGCAAAGTGTTTTTTTCAGGGCATATCTTCTGTGAAATTGTTACAGGTGGTGTTTACAGGTTTTACAGTTTTATCTATCATTAGGCTAAGCATTCAGGGCTAATTACAGGAGTACATACAAGATACAGACTAAGGGATAGCGACTGCATTTGTTGCTGGTTGATAGTTTCTGCTCTTAACTCCTTGTTTCCTTCATCCAAGGTTCATCTTTTTTCGGCAAGGGAAGGGCCCAACCACCCACCCCAATCCCCAACCACCCCATGCCACACTCCTTTTATACAGTAGCACAGTTGTGACATTTCCTGTAGAAAAGCAGGAAGAGGAGGATCAGAGGGATATTCACACAGTGGCCTCACTTACAGGGGCACAATTAATTTAACTTGTTATAAAAAGTTATACAAAAACAAACAAAAAAAATATCAAACTTTTGCTTTCATTTTCCTTCTAATGACTCAGACCAGGTTATAAACTTGGCAGCTCAACTGGAATTGATATTATTAACTGCAGGTAGTGCAGGACACTTTTCAAAAAAGGGCAGTTATACAGGATTTAGGATGCTGTCCTACATGCTGAACCATTGGAGATCTAAGGGGTCAGCTCCGGGCAGCATGGGCAGAGACTGTGCACCTCAAATTGCTTATTCAGGTGGAAATATAAGAACCACCTGCCATTTCCCCAACATCCAACTGAAGCTCCTCAACCACAAAGGGTAGTTGGTCTGGGAGGTTGGCTGGTGGTTAGGAAGGGAAAATCGGGTACCCCATCACTCAATGCTCACCAAAGTATCACCTCCACAAACCAGATAAAAACTACAAACAGGTATCTGCCTCTATCTCCAAAATCAAACTAACAGGCAGAGGACACTGCAGAGCAGAACACTGCAACACAGGTGCTAGCACTAAAAAACTCACCAAAAACAGGGACCAAAACAGAAAAAGCTAGAAGGAATTCAGGGAGCTGATACCTTCCTCTGGCCAGAGGTAATGGTCTGAAGTCTCTCAGGTATATCTGTGTGGAGAGACACTGACCACATTGCTGAAATCTTGCATGAAGCAGAGAAAACATCAACATCCTGGTACACATAGGGACTAACGATCTCGCCAGCTGGTCATTTGTGGAGATCAAGGAATACCTGACTAGGCTGGGAGACAACCTGTCATCCATTTCATCCAGATTCTCCTTCTCTGAGATCTTGCCAGTCTGGGAGAGGGGGGCAGATGGAGGGAAGATCAGAGAAGTGGAGACAGGGGAGCTAAACATGTGGCTCAAGGACCGGTACCAGGAAAAAGACACAAATTTGTAGGGAACTGGCAACAATTTTGGGAGCGAAAGTTCTTTAAATTCGATGGGCTGCATTGGACTAAGGAGGGAGTCAGTGCATTGGGGCAGAAGTTTGATGTCTTTTCAGAATATTTAAATTAGCAAATGGGGAGATGGGTGCAGCACCCGATACATCGAACAGGAAGAACACCCCTCCCCCTCTCGGCTAGTGACCAAACAGGAATTCAGCATGTTTTTAGTTCATTTGCATCATCAGGTAAGGAAAAAAGGTCGGTCCAGCTCCCCATACAATGTGCAGGGAAAAAGCTGGACTTCGCCCTACAACTAATGCACCAAAATCTGGCCAATGAAAAATCATATACAGAAATGCCTGCAGTCTGGGAAACAAGAACCCAGAACTGGAGGCAACAATGACAGAGGCTAAACTGGACATAGTAACCATTAACGAGACATGGTTCACCAGTAACTACACTTGGGAGACTGCTGTGCCAGGCTATGTACTGTTCAGAAGAGACAGAAGTGCAAAAAGGGGGTGAGGGTGGAGTGGCCCTTTATGTCAATGAAAATATCAAAGCTACAGAATTTCAGAATACACATATGGAGCCAGAAGAAGAGTAGGTCACCCTGGAAACAGGAAATGAGACAGCAATATGAACTGGGGATGTCTACAGGCTTCCAAACCGGGGGAGAACTTAAACACATTACTGTTAGAAGATACACAAAACATGACAGATAAAGGGGAAGTTCCAATAATAGAAGACTTCAACACGCCAGATACAGATTGGTCAATACCAGCAGGAACATCCACCTGAATTAGATACATAGTGGATTCCCTGCAAGGAGAAGGCCTCAAACAGTTGGTACAATAACCCACAAGAGACAGGGCTATCCTGGATCTAGTACTGACTAACGGGGAAAGGATCACAGATCTCCAGATAGAAGGTCACCTAGGGGCCAGTGAGCATCACATAGTATGGTTCAGTTTGGCCACTAGAAATAAATCATCCCATTCCAATGCAAAAATATGGGACTTCAGAGGAACTGACTTTGATAAGATGGCCAACAGAGTTAAGCTAGCCCTGGCAAGAAGAAATACAGGTGAGGGGGTATAGGCAAAGTGGGCAAGTATTAAGGACGCAATACTTGAAGCAACATCCCATTGTTTTAGGGAGAAAAGCAAGAGCAGAAGAAAAAGGAAACCACTTTGATTCTCAAAAACAGCAGCAGAAAAGATCAGAGCCAAAAGGTTGGCATTCAGAAAATACAAGGGAACACAGCAGGATGAAGATAGTGAGGCATACCAAACTTCCCTAAAGGAAGCAGGGAAGGCAGTAAGGCAGGCAAAGGCCCAAACTGAGGAAACACTAGCACGAACACTAAAATAAGGGGAAAATACTTTCTATAGATACATTAGTGAAAGGAGAAAGTCCAGACGGGGTATTGCTAAGATCAAAGGGGATAAGGGGGAGTGTGTGGAAGAGGACCAAGGAAAAACATCTATCCTAAATAGATACTTCTGCCCAGTATTTACTGAGGGGAAGGCAGGGCAGGCCCACAACTCAGCACCACGGACATAATGGGGGAGGGAGGGAGGTGTGCACAAGTCCATTCACAAAAGAAAGGGTCCTACAAGAGATCGCTAAGCTCCGGGTGGACAAAGCAATAGGACCTAATGGCATACATCCCAGGCTACTAAAGGAAATAAGGGTGGAACTAGCAGAGCCATTACCAGAACTGTTTAGTGAGTCTCTGAGCACAGGAGAGGTCCCAGAAGACTGGAGAAGGGCTCGTGTGATCCCACTCTACAAGAGTGGCAGCAGGGAGGAGGCAGAGAACTACAGACTAGTCAGTGTTACCTCAGTAGTGGGCAAGATTATGGAGGCACTCCTTAAGGAAAGGATAGTGCAACACCAGGAATCCATAGGAGTACAGGATCTGAGACAGCGTGGGTTTATAACAGAAAGATCCTGTCAGACTAATCTCATAGGTTTCTTTGACTGGGTAACCAGAGTGGTGGACCAAGGGGGTGCAGTTTATGTCACCTACCTTGACTTCAGCAAAGCTTTCAATACTGTTCCACACAGAAAATTGATTAATAAGCTTGGTAGGCTCAGGGTGGGTCAGACGTTGGTCAACTGGGTGGCAAATTGGTTGGTGGGCAGAAAACAGAGAGTGGTGGTAAACGGTATTCAGTCACAAGTGGGGTACCTCAAGGATCAGTCCTGGGGCCAATCCTTTTCAATATCTTCATCAGTGATATTGCAGATGGACTGGAGGGTAAGGTTTGCCTGTTTGCAGATGACACCAAGATCTACAACAGAGTAGATGATCCAGATGGGGTGGGCAGAATAAGAAGAGGTCTGGAAAAACTGGCAAAATGGTCGGAAGATTGACAACTGGGGTTTAATGCAACGAAGTGCAAGGTCATGCACATAGGGAAGAGAAACCTAGAAGCTACCTATAGGTTGGGAGGGGAGTTGCTGGCAATCACAAGGTAAGAAAGAGACTTGTGCATTATCATCACAGATTACCTGAAATCAACCAAGCAGACCACTAAAGCAGTAGTTAAGGCTAGATGGATGTTGGCTTGTATTAGTAGTTGTATCACAAGTCGTAAGAAGGAGGGAACAATCCCTCTTTACAAGACACTGGCTAGGCCCCATCTGGAGTACTGCGTGCAGTACTGGAGGCCGTACCTGCACAAGGACATTAACAAAATGAAGGCAATTCAGAAAAGGGCAACGACAATGGTGCAGGGACTGCATCAGAAAACATATGAGGACAGATTAATGGAGCTCAATATGTATACCCTAGAATAAAGGAGGAGAGAGGTGATATGATCGAAACATTCAAATATCTTAAAGGCATGAACAAGGTGAAAGAGTCTAACGTGTTTCAATATAAGAAAAATAGCAGAACAAGAGGACACAGCATGTGATTAGAAGGAGGTCCATTAAGGGGTAATATGAGGAAGTTATTTTTCACAGAAAGGGTGGTGGATGCATGGAATGTCCTATCTCAGTAAATGTACAGTGCAGGGCTTCAAACAGGCATGGGATAGGCATAAGGGAGCAATACAGATGAGTACGAATAAATAGGACATTGACAGAGTAAAGGCCTATGGCATATTCATAAGGTAGAAAAAAATGGGCAAACTGGATGGGTCTTGCGATCCTTATCTGCCATCAACTTCTATGTTTCTATGTTATCATATGGTAGGTAGTTCACATTGACTGTAGGCAGACTGGTTCATTAGCATGTAATGCCAACCTGTTTGCCCGTGTTCTATAGGTCAAAGGGTACTCCAGCCCCCTACATGGTGACATGTATGTTTAAGGATTAGTGGATTGTAGTGCCTCAATGTTCATCTGCAAGCAGACCAGGGAAAAACCTCAGGGAGGGAGGAGAAGGGTTAACCCCCCACCCACCCCATTCACAGCCAGCTGGCTTCATGACCATGCTAGCTGGCTGACTACTTCCTGTCCCTATCCCCCTGTCCTACTCCCCCTTCTGGACTTTTCCCCAGGCTGAATCCTTTGTCCAGGCCAGGCCAGGGCTCCGTCTAATGCCTAAAGAGCCATAAATCAGCCCAAGGGGCTGATCCATGCACCAGGGACCCAATCCTCTGGCCAGAAGTCTGATCCACCCCAGGCTAGAAAGGAGCTTCCATGCTAGACACAGGGCAGTTCTGGACTGGATGGCTGAGACAGTGAATAGCACAGGAGTATGGATGCCTGGAGGCTTACCTAAAGCTTGGGTCTGTAGCTCCTCGATGGCTGTTTCTCTGTAGCCAGTAGTCCATGGGGGTCTCTAGCAGCAGCAGTCATTCCTAGTCTCTTAAGAGGTCCAGCAGTTCTCCAGCAGCAGCAGCCAGCCTTAGAGGGTGAGTCTCATAGGTTGGAATCTGTTGTAGGGGGTCTTCCCTTCTCCCTGGGTTTTTGTCCTGAGGGTGTTAATGCCAGCTGGGGTGTATTGTTATGGTGGTTGAGTCCTTTTGCCCCTGCCCCTGTGTTTGTGTGTCAGGCCCGTGTTTGTTCCTGTGTTTTTTTCCCTTTTTTTTCTTTCCCTCTCCTGCTGTGCTTGTTGCTGTTCCCTTCCATCTTTTCTGGGTTCTCCATTGCCTCTGACTGCCTGGGCTGGTGCTGGTGCCATTTGCACACTGGCAGGAGGCTGACCTGGGCTATTTCTTTTTTTATATATGCAGTGCCCCCAGATTGATTTCACTTTTTCCTTGTAACTGCAGGTTGAGTTTCCTGTGTTTTCCTGTAGATTACATTGTCTTCTAAGGAGGACTAATTTCTCTGTTTTCCTATATAAGCAATGCAAGTCTATTGTATGAATTTTGCTGTAGATGGGTGCAAATCCTTGTAACATACAGGAATCCCTGTAGATTTCAGAGCCCTGTATATATCTGATACTCCATCCCTGCTGTCCGTTTCTCTTTCTTTTTTTTTTTTTTTGCTTTATGCTCAGCACTGGTCCCCAACTCATGGGACTGACTCCTGGAGCTCACCCCCACCCCGCAAAGGCAAAACTCTTTTAAAATATAGCAGTGGTGGTAGCGGTATCCCACCCTCCCTCCCTCCTGCCTGCATCCCTCCTGCAAGCTCCCAGTGCAAATGCATCTTGTAAGCAGGAGCTGCCAACTGCGCTGCAGCCTGAGAGGGGAATCCACAGCGACCGACAGCGGTGTGTTACAGCAAAGTGTGTTCGGGTTGAAAGAACCCCCCAGATCACTAGAGTTCTTCCCCATGGCTATGCAGGAGCAACAGAGGTGTTGGTTTGGAGCACGGTTCACCGATGTCCACCACAAAAACTAACAACAATCCATTTGGAAGCAGAGGACCCTGGCCAAGTGTTGAGTGGGATGTATGCCTAAAATATATTTTGTAGTAGCACTGGAGGCACATGAGGAGCAAAGAAGGGCGTAAAGGAAAAAGTGGGCAGAGCGCTCACCTATTCAAAGGAACAGGGGCACTGCAGAGCATGAGTCCCAGGGCGGTGGATTGTGGCACCAAATTAGTGCCCCAGTGGTAGGGGATGGGAGAGGAAGGCTAGGGTGGGCATAAATAGGGTGAGGAACATGGGAATTGTTGTGCTGCCAGGGCAGGGGTGTGGCTGAAGGCACAAGCCCTTTGGTGTAGGCATTGTAGGCAGAGCTAAGTCCTAGACCCTGCACAGTGAGGCTACAGCCCAGAAATTATTATTGATGAGGAGCAGAGCTCAGTCTGGGCCTACTGCATAGCTCAGCCACCACCCCCTACCACTTACACATACCAATAGTGGGAGCTGGCCTAGACAATCCCCATGCAGGCCTGCTGAGCTGAAAAGATCCCTCAGGGATTTAAAGGGCCAGAGCCCAATTTCGAAGGGAGTTCCCTCAAAGGCCCTAGCCCCTTCACTGAGAGTCCCAACCACCCCCAGCAGCCATCCTATTTCCCCCCGGACTGCTTGCTGGTAACTGGTGTGACCTGCAGATGTAGGGGATGGCAAGGCCTATGCTGTGCTGCCAACCATAAGGTAAACCCAGTGCCTGGTAAAAGAAAAGGTATTAGTGTGTAATTGCTATTTTCAGTGTTTTCTCCTGGTGCACCCTGGGATGTTATTGGCCCCAACAGACTGAACCATTTGCATTGGAGTCTAACTGAAACCACAGCAGGGCCTGAACTGTCTGCACTGCACCCACCGAAGATAGCTACCCGCACCGGGGCTGAACTTGCTTGCCCCACACCTCTACCAGTTGGTTCCTGGATTGTTCCATAAGGGTCTTGAACTGCCTCCTCCACCACCAACTGCATTGATCTAATCCAATTCTCTACCCTCCCCTGACTGAGCTGTTGCTGTAGGGAAGTGGACAGTCTGCCCAACTGTAGTAGTTATACTGCCTGAACTAACCAGTTGCCCTACAACAGACTGCAACTGCCTGCGGCTCTGTGTCCCAGGACCACCTTCCTTTCACCTGGCCAAGCATCTAGTGCCTTCTGCCCAGCCTGTCAATGACCTCCGAAGATGACAAAGATTTCAGTAGCCAATGTAGAGATAATTAGTCCCCCTCCCCAGTATGGTGAGCCTAGGAGCCACCCCGGCTCATGGTAGTGAGGTTTCCTCCGCATTACACAATTACAACATTGCCCTGTTTTTATTTTGCTTCATCGAGGTGTCCATAGCTCTCTTCCTCGGCTGGGCAGCAACTCAGCAACAGCCTTTCAGAGGACCCTCCATCACCACAGAAGGACATCACCAGGACCATCCTTCACACTTTCACCACCTGCATTTTCAGCTTCCAGACCAGCCTTCATCCTTCATCTTCTTCAGCCCTTCCACCTTCTTCATCTTGCTGTTCTCAGTCCTCCTACTGGCCAACAAGACCGATTGGTCACTAAAGTACTGTACCAATCCTTCAAACTAGCTAGCAACCACCTGCGCTGCACCAAAAAGACTGCTCTTCCTACTCGGCTGTCAGACCATAAACTGGTGTTTTCTAACTATCCTTGGCCAAGGTTGTTAGGCAGTGATAAAGTTACTACTATTGACATCTGCAGATGTAGGGCACTAGGTGATTTGTTTAGTGGTATATTACATATTGATATTATACACGCATGTGACTGTTTATCCCTATATTCACTGCATTTAGACCTGCATAGTTTCCTTCCATCACTAAGTATTGTGTTGTGCATGCAAATCATTGTGAGTGCCTTGTATTCTGCAACAAAATAACCCATTATTTTCCAGCATAACTAGTGGCTGTTAAAATAAAAGCTTGCTGTTTGAACCCGGAACTGTCATGCCTGCCTCTCCTTGGAAAGAAGAGAAGAACCACCCTCCTAAGTTCAATCAACAAAGTACCACTCACGACATCTTTTGCTCCTGATGTACTAATACTGTACTTACAGAGTCTTGGCTTATTGCTAAAGTTTCTGACTCCTCTATTGCTAATCCTGGATTCTCCCTCTCTAGACAAAACTGTACTGGAAGAGGGGGAGGTGTGGCAATGTACATCTCCTCTATCTAATATACTGCTATTCTATTATCGTCTCTCCCCTTGACTTATGATATGCTTATTATTAGACTTTTGCTCCCTTTCTCTGTACCCATCTTTGTGGTGGGGGTATATTGCTGCCCTGGCCTCAGTGCTGCCACTACCACTGACCTACTGAAAACCATTACCTCGCACACCTCATCAGGTGAACTCTATGTCCTGGGTGATTTCAATCAGAACTCGTTGCCCTCCTGTCTTAACAAAATACATGATATAGCTGCCCTGAACCTCTCCCAATTGATACAGGAGCCAACTTGGTTAAATCATAAAACCCCAAACCATTCATTTATTGACTGGGCCCTCACCTCACATTCACATAGGGTAATTAAATCTGGCCTGCTTCCCGATGCCTTAAGTGACCATCACATGGTTTATCTGGTCCGTATAATCCACAGTACTAAGGCCCCTCACAAAATCTTGCAAACCAGATCCTTTAAATCTCTAGACCTATCCACTCTCATACTCAACCTTGCTCACACTGATTGGCCACCCATCTCCTCAGCTAGCTCAGTGGATGATGCCCTGGTATTCTTCAGCAATAACTTCCTTCGTATCTGGAACACTCATGCCCCTATCAGACATTCCAAGGTAAGTGTTAATCACCTTCCCTGGGACTCTCCAGAACTGCTGGCCTGCCAACATGCTCGTGATAAGGTCTGGAAGACTCATAATGTTTCTCAGTTGCCTAGAGATCTCCAGCTGTACCATACACTTCGTAATTCCTGCACTAAGGCTATTAGGCTGGCTAAAGCTGAATACTTACATTCTACTTTCCAGGCTAACATAAACAGACCCTTGAAAGTCTGAAAAGTCGTCCATGCCTTGTTCTTCCTCTCGTCTACTCCTTCTATTCCACTCCTTAAGTCATATGGTTCTTTAATATGAGACCCCCAGTCGATAGCCTCTGAATTTAATGCTTACTTCACTTCTTGCACTTCTACACTCCTCTCCTCTCCTCTCCTCTCTCTCCCCTGCCCACTCCTCCCCCTCAACCCCTAACAGCCCTAACTCTAACCGTGACTCTAACTGCCTCTCCTTCGACTTCTTGCAAGTATCCCCTGCTGGCACCTTAGCAGCCCTCCAAGCAATCAACCCTTCTAAAGGCAGCTCTCCAGATGGGCTTCATTGCTAGCTATTATTACTATCTGCTTCAGTAATTTCCTCCCCGCTAGCAGATCTGCTAAATCTGTCTTTCTCATCTGCCTCTGTACCTACTGACTAGAAATATGCAATTGTCCTCCCTCTACCTAAGGGTGGTGACCCCACTTCTCCTGCCAGCTATCGCCCAATCTCTCTCTTATTCCTGGCTAAAATACAGGAGCACTTGGTCCTCTCTCAGCTCACTGCCTTTCTCTCTGAATCCTCCTTCTTCACACCTTACCAATCTGGATTCTGGAAGGATCACTCCACCACCACCTCCCTGCTTAGGCTCACCGAATCTATCTTCTTAGGGATGGACCATGACCTAATCACCTCCACTATTTTTGTTGACCTTGCTAAGGCCTTCGACACTGTCTCCCATTGTCTCCTAAACAATCTAACTGTAGCTGGCCTATCAAACATTGCCGTAAATGGTTCAGTGCATACCTCTCTGGTACTGTAGGTCTCAGTCAGTCAAAATCACTAACTCTATTTCTCCGCCTCTTCCTATTAATACTGGTGTGCTGCAAGGCTCAGTGTTAGGTCCCGTTCTTTTCTCTATCTTCCTAAATGACCTTCCTATGGTATGCACCTCATCCTCTATCCATATGTACGCTGATGACACGGTGCTGTTTACCTCAGGTCAGTCACCCCCCTGATGCTGCTACCAGACTCCAATCTGACTTTGATAAAGTTCAACAATGGCTTAGCTCACATCAGCTCTTTCTAAATACCAAGAAGACTGTCTCCATGACCTTTGGCACTAGGCAGAGACTCTCAAGGCTCCCCTTCTTATCCCACTTCGACACCCTTCATGGGACTATTCTAGAGGACTCTATCTCTTTTCGATGCCTTGGTGTTTGGTTCGACCAGTACCTAAACTTTTCTGTTCATGTTGATACCATCCTGAAAAAACTGTGCCCCAAGCTAGCTGCCCTGTACTGGAACTGTAGTGATTATCCCTTCTGGTAAGGTGTGAATTAGTTCAGAAAATGATAATCCCCATTTTTGACTACTATGACATAGTCTACAGTTCCATTCTCAAGACCTCCCTGTCCAGATTGGATACCGTCTTTAACTCCTTCTGCTGCTTTGCCCTGGCCTCCCCCTCCATACTCTCCACTGTGCTTTATACCATTCACTCACCTTTCCTTCACTTGACAACCGGCGCCTATCCCATATCACCAAATCTGTGTCCAAATTCTGGTTCAGTTTTCTCCCATCCTATCTCTCCTCCTCTATTAGTATCCCTCCCCCTTCTCCCACTCCCTCAGATCTCAAGACACAGGTACCCTGTCCATCCCTCACCACTCTATTTCAGCAGTGCAATCAGCTTTCTCATACCATTCCCCTAAACTCTGGAACCAACTGCCTCCTCAAATTAGGCACTCCTCTAGCCCCAGCTCCCTCTCTTTCTCCCTTCTTCACTTCTTTTCTCCCAACTGTTTTTGCTTCTAAATTGTTCTATCCACTCCCTGTCCTCAAGTTCCATCTTCCTCAGCCTGGCCTCCACTCTCTCCATTATCTTCGAACTTCGTATTTACATTCTGACAGAATAGCACCAATATGCTAGCACTTCAGGTTAGTCAGCGTTTACAACATTGTTTTCTTAATTATTTTTAAATCTTGTGCTTGTCTAATGTACTACTATTAATCTAATTTTGCTTGCTTTTATCTGTTATTGTAATTGTCACTGCTCTGTATTGCATTTTTTCTGTCATTTGTCCTGTCCCCTTTATCCCCAGGATGCACCGGGAGATGAGCAATTGTTTTTGCTCAGTGTGCCTTTCCTGGTGAAACTCTTCAATAAATAAATAAATAAAACATCTGTTGCTGCATGAAACTTCAGTGCCTCTAGGTCCCTGCACTTCCATAGGTGGGCAGACTTTTCCTGTGCATCTGCATGAATGATGCTACAATTCCACTATCTCAAAAAGAATGGAAAACCCTACTTTAGTGCACCAGTTAGGGTTTAACTTAACACCACTGAAATGGAAAATGTTGTGTTAGGGTTTCCAACCCTAAATCCCAAACATCCCCTCCCCAGAAGCAGGGGCAAGACCATACAACTACAGGCAGCCATTATCCAGTAAGGCAAACAACATGCCACTGTTTCCAGAAGATAGAAGTGCAGAACACTGATGTGTTATGTTTGCTGATTTATATGTTCAGCTGCATAAGTACAGGTCCCACAGGGCTGTGCTTATGCATCCACACATGTGTTTGTGTGTATATACAGCATGCATGAGTATGTGTGCCTGCAGAGGTGGAGGCTCCATGGTGGCCTGCACGTCTGAGAAAGAAAACCCCATCTGACCCGTGGCTCTGCAGCCAGATGTACTCATGCCTGCTGTATGAATTATATCCCAAGATAGCGTTATCTGTTAGTGCATGATTTTTATATGCAGCTGTGTGACTGACAAACCGCTTTCTCCTTGAATAATTTCTAGATCCGCTGCTGAAACCATAATACCTGCATTGCAACAGTACTTCCATCTCCGTAACTACATACTACACAGGTACCTGCCTTTCTGAAACCAAAGGTCAGTGTGTATGTCTTACACTTGTGGCTGATGAGGCACAGGCTCCTCAGGGGCCTACGCTTCTGCACACAGCAATACTGTTACAATTTTGGTATCATGGATTTTGTGGTGTCTGCATTTCTTCAACTAAAAGTCAGTGTGTGTATCTTACACTTGCAACTGCAGAAGCGAACACCCATCAAGTGTGTGTATGGTGTGTATGTCTTACAGTGTCCTTGACTACTTGAGGCTACAGAAGCCCTGTCCCCTATGAGGCCTGCACTTCTGCAGACAAAAGAACTCTTGTAATTGGATATCATGGATATGTACTGGGTTGCAGCAGCCTGTGCTTCTGTATGCAGGAGTAGTGTTATGATTTGTGTATTATGGATTTCTATCTGCAGCTACAAGTGAGTGCATATATCTTGCAGTGTGCATGCCACAGATACAAATCCATGAAGATAGCACATCAGTGCTACTGCATTTGTGTCATCTACAAACAGTTGTGTCTTGTTTGTCTTTCCTAATGATGGCTGTCTGTGGTTGCTCGTGTAGTCTTGTCCATTGTTGCTCCAGGGGTTGGGAGTTAGGGTTGGAAACCTTAATGCCAAATTTTCCTACTTCTGTGGTATTAAGTTGAACCCTAACTGGTGCA
Source organism: Neoceratodus forsteri (assembly GCA_016271365.2). Classification (NCBI taxonomy): domain Eukaryota; kingdom Metazoa; phylum Chordata; order Ceratodontiformes; family Ceratodontidae; genus Neoceratodus; species Neoceratodus forsteri. Next base: position 567,189,058 of record CM057458.1, read on the forward strand.
TCAATGCAGTTTTTTGCAAAGAATATATGTATATCCATATATCAATTGAAAGATAGATAGATAGATAGATAGATAGATAGATAGATAGATAGATAGATAGATATTCTTTCAAAAACCTTTGTTCATGCATATGTTAGGATTCAAGTTAATGCCATAAAAGTAGGGAAATGAGGTGCTAGGGTTTCCAACCCTAACTCCCCATCCCCAACCCCATCCCAAGTAGCAAAAGGAAACAACATTAAGGTTTTGGGTCTCCAGAGACTTGGCAAATCAGTGTGGTGTCTTCCTTGGGGTTGTCAACCCTAATGCTCACCTCTCCCCCCAGCCTGTAGGGTTCACCCATGCCGGTACAACAAGCATTTTGCTGACACTGATTATGTCACAGGCAAAATGCCACCTAGCATTACAGAGCCAGGCATTTTGTCTCCTGGGAGTTGCAGTGCCAAAGCGCCCTCTACAGAAATGATCACTTTTGCCTGGGGCTTCGCCCCATCCCCCAAACTAAATATAACCTCCTCCAGGGAGGGCATGCCCCAGAGAGGTAGAAACTGTGGGGATGCAAAGGGTGACATGAGTGAAGAGCAATCTAAAATCAATATTGCTCCTTTCACTGTTGCCCTTTTAGCAGTGCCCTAATTGTGGCCACCAAATTTACTCATCAACTTGATGGGATATGAGCCTGTAACCTCCTATCTAAAGCACAAGGTACAGCTCAAAGTCAATGCCACATAGTGATACACTCTTCAAAGATAGAGAACTATGTCAAGCCAGATGTTGCTAACAAAATCTTTTGTAGCTCTGTTGATGCAGGGCCCTGTGAACCTGCATGAAAAAGGAGACCACATCTGACATTGTTTGGTCAGCAGACAGAGTGGACATTCGAGTTGCCATTCCCAAGGAAGACTCCACCAGTTATTCACCAAGACTCCCAAAACCCAAAACTCTAATTTTTTTTTCCTTTTTCTACTTGGGGGTGTGTGGGTGGGGTGTTAGGGTTGGAAATCCTAATGGCACATTTCTGTACTTGTGTGGCCTTCACTTGAACTCTAACTGGTACATTAACAAGGTTTTTTGCAAAGGATTTCCTTTCTTTTTGAGATAGTGGAATGGTTTCATCATTCATACAGGTGCTAAGATGCAGATACACAGGGCCCTTTTTGGCCCTGTGTCAAGGAAAGACTGTCCACCTACAGAAGTGCAGGGTCCTTGCATGCCCAGCATTTTGTACAGCAACAGATGTAAGGAATCCCTGGGGCTGTTTGGTGGGCTGTGGAAGTGCAGGGCCCTCTGGGCTCTGTACTTCCATGTCACCACAGATACAGATGCACAGGACAAAGAGTCAAATTGACAGACAATGCACAGGGCCCTCTGCCACCCATAGGTGCACAGGTCCAGGGTCCTGTGACAAGAGCAGGCAATTAGCTATCTGCACTGAAAAACCTATAGCCATGGCTTTTTAGTGAATGAAAGTATAGAGTCTAATATCAAAAATAAGTGCAAAAAAGCCAAGATATTGGAGCACTAATTGGCTTATACATCAGTTGCCCCACCTCTTTGACCATAGTCTTCATCAGGTGGTGGGTTTCTAATCTTATTCCACTCCTTAAGCACCCCCACAACATGGTCTAGACCAATTACGTTAGACCATTATAAGTGATTGATCTGTTGGGGTGTAGTGAAATTCAAACCACTATGTACGCTCCTTTGTTACACACAGATGTTTAAAATTCAAATTCATTATACAGACTATTCAAATGTTTTTCAGATGATAAGTGCTACAAAACACATTTACACAAAAGTCATCTTTTCTTTCATAAGTTATCAAGTAATTTTATAAATTTATGAGAGAGCGAGAGAGAGAGAAAGACAAATTGGTCAGATGGCTGCTATTAAGGAATTGAAAAGAAGAGAGAGTCAAGAAGCAAAGAGATTGGAAATGACAAGGAGTGAATGTGTAAAGAGTCATTGTGCCAGTAATGGGGGGTGCAGAGAAAGCATTTTCTATGCACAGTTCCCTGTCATTATTTATATTCTAATACTCTAGTTCCCCCCATTCTGCCTTGACCTCTTTTGCCTCCTTTTTTATGTTGCTTGTGTGCATGTGTGCAGTGCAAGTGCAAGAAACATCTTGCTACAGTACAACATTTCAGAGGTGTTTCAGTGTTGTTGCCAATGCAGCGGATGCTTTACTGGGTGTGTCCCTCAGCCACCAATCAAGGGGGAAGCTGCCGATGACAGCAGCTTCAAAGACAGCCAAGGAGTTGAAATGAATCTGCAGCTGCAATCATGAACAGTTTCATCACTGCAGTGGCACCTCCCCCCTCCCTCGCAACTTTGTCAGCGCCTGCTGCCCAGCACTGTGTCCCTTGTCCTTGCTCCGCAAACTTGTTTGTTCTGTATGCCTTTCCTGGTGAAACAAGTAATCAACCATGGCTCCTGCCACCCACCACACATTCCAAGAAAAGCAGACATTTGGGTGCCCAATCCCCATGTTGGCATGTATCCCCCTCCCTCCGTTAATGTGGTACATTGGGAACCCACCCCAGTGTGCCAAAATGTTTCTGATACCAGGATGCCCACTCCCGGTGTTGGATGTGCCCCGCCCAAAACCCATCTGAAATTTTTTGACATTGGATTGCCCAATCCCCATGTCAGCATGCCCCTCCACCACTGTTGTGACACACTGGGAGCCCACCCCATTGTGCTGAAATGTTTTGTTCTTTTTTAAACCTGTAAAAGAAAGAAAATCATCCCCCCAGCATGTTTTTTTCTTCACCTGTAAAAAGAAAACAATCCACTGTCATCTCCCTAGTCTCCCCTCCCCCTTCCCCCTCCCACTGAGCAGCCACCTCCCCCGCACCCCCCTCACCCATACTTACCCTCTGGAGGTCATGAGCAGTGATCTTCTTTGGATCGGAACACATCTGGACTCTTCAAACCCAAGCTGCGAACTGAGTACTCAGGTAAGCGCTGTATAATGGGAATTAAAGGGGGGGATTCAACATAGGTTGATATCTCAGCCATTTTTAGGAATTGTGGCCCAAATTTTCAACATGGGGTTCTTGGGAACTTACCTCATGAACATGTTACTGTCATTTCATTACTCAGTCCTGAAAGGTGATTTTGCGGTCACTGCGCAAAATCATCTTTTGGGACTGATTAGCAAAACGGCAGTGCCACTGTTCTTGAGGTGGAGTCCCACAAAAACCATGTTTCAAATTTTGTGAAAACATTCCAAGAAATAAATGCAATATGAGCTTGTGTTGCACAGTTTCTACTCACTCTCATAACTTTACCAGTTTTTAATATTTTCAGTACAGCTGCCATTTTTCACATTCTGCCCAAAATGTGTTGTCACACCTGTGGCACAGAATGGTGCAGTCACTGTGAGAAATTGAATTTTGGGACAATTAATAAAATCCACTGCCACTGTTCAAGAGGGGAGGTCCCAACATGCCTATGTTGAAATCTGGTGTAAATATTCAAAAAAATGATTGCATTATGGGTGTGCATTATGCAGTTTCTATGCACGCTTGTAACTTCACCAATTTTTATGTTGCTTGCACGCATGTGCAAGAAACATAGTGCCATCATCAGAGATTTCGGGTGTCACCTCCTCCTCCAATTCAGTCAGTGAGCTGGCAGGCGCGGCCCGTGTAAGCCAATGCATTTTGGAGCTGTCTATGACACGCTCCAAAATGCAGTGGCATACAGTTGAAAGGGGGAGCTACACTTCAGTGAGCACCGATAAGAAGCATAGCTCCCCCCCACATGCAGGCGTGCGTGCACCTGCACGTACTGTGTAGCCGACAGGGTGCCCAATCCCCACCGGCTGAGCTGCGCCATCCCCCTGTAGTTGGTGCCACGCTGAGAGCCCACCCCAGAGTGGCACTGTCCTTTGGCCGACGTAGTGCCTAACTCCCCATCGCTGAACAGCCTCGCCCTTGTGCCATGCTGGGAGCCCACCCCAGTGTGGCAAACGCCCCATGATGTCTTTTTTTTTTTTTCAAACCTATAAAACAAAACAGTCCCACGGCACATCTCCCGACCCCCCCACAACCCGCACCCAACCACTGCGCACCCAGCCTCCCCACACCCCCCACCCCATACTTACCTCCGGACTCCAGCATGACGATCTTCGGTGGACCGGGAACACGTCTGCACTCTTCAAAGCCGACCGCGAACTGAGGAAATGCCGGTAAGCTGTATAATGGGCTAGATGGGGGTTCAACTTTATTGCATATCTCAGGCATTTTTGGGAATTTTTGCACCAAATTTTCAACATGGGGTTTTTAGGACCCCTTCTCATGCATGATGTCAATGTCATGGCGTTATTCAGGCCCGAAGGGTGATTTCGACGCAGTGACTGTGAAATCACCCTTCAGGCCTGAATACTGCCATGACAGTGACATTATTCATGAGAAGGGGTCCCAAAAACCCCATGTTGAAAATTTGGTCTAAAAATTCAAAAAAATGACTGTTTTACAAGTGTGCATTGCACAGTTCCTACGCAGGCTCATAAGTTCGCGAAATTTCAATATTTTCACTCCAGATTTTCAATATTGCCATTTTACCACACCTTCTTATGAGCAGTACAGCTGTCATTTTTACATCTCACCCAAAATGTGTTTCGCCTTGTAGCCAGAATGGCAGTCGGTGTGTGAAATCAATGTACGGGACAAATTAAGAAAATCACAGTGACACTGTTCATGAGCAGAGGTCTTAAATGGCTATGTTGAAAATTTGGTGACAAAATTCCTAAATGACTGTTTTACGAGTATGCTCTGTTTCTACGCCGGGCTCGTAGTTCACAAATTTTCAATATTTTCACCCAGATTTTCAACATTGCCATTTTACCACACCTCCTTATGAGCAGTACAGCTGTCATTTTCACATCCTGCCCAAAGCGTGTTTCTGCCTATGTCGCACACAATGGCGCAGTCGGTGTGCAAACTCAATGTATGGGACACATTAACAAAATCACACTGACACTGTTCATGAGCAGATGTCTTAAAATGGCTATGTTGAACATTTCGTGAAAAATTTCCTAACAATGACTGTTTTACGAGCATGCGTTGAGCAGTTCCTACGCACGCTTGTAAGTTTGCAAATTTTCAATATTTACACTCCAGTGACTTCCAAATATGTAAACAGCACATAGAAGCAAGCAACATTCGGCATTGACAAATGCTTGCTTAAATATTTTCACTCCAGATTTTCAACTTTGCTATTTTTTCACACCTCCTCATGAACAGTACAGCTGCCATTTTTCACATCCAGCCTGAAATGCAGAATGGCATAGTCACTTTTCAAAATCACCTTTTGTGATTGAGTAACGAAATGATAGTGCCACTGTTTATAAGGTTGGATCCCAAAAAGCCCATTTTGAAATTTGGAGTGAAAATACCAACAAACGTCCAGGGCATTAGCGTTTTCAACCATAATGCCCCACCCTGTAGAGACTGACAGGCATCTGGGGTGTGACTTGGGGTCATCAGCTGTGATGCTCATGCCCTTCCACCCCCACCCCCACCCTGCAGCCAGTGACAGGCATCAAGGTGTGCCCTGGGGGTCTTCAGCCCTAATGTTCACCCCATTCTTCTATACTGTAGCCTTCTCAGCTTATTTCCTTATGGAATGGGATGAGCATAAGGGCTGAAGACCCCTAGGCATACCACGACACCTGTCGGTGTCTGCATGGAGGAGTGAGGTGGAATGGCATGACCATTATGGACGATGACACAAAGGCAGACCCCCAATGCCTGTTTGTCTCTGCAGGGTGGGGTTTGGTGTTACTTCAATACTTCACTGCCATTCTTATTATGCATCTCTCTAACTCCTGCACTACCAATGCCAATGCCAACAAGCAAACATTCGGCATTGATAAATGTTTGTTATTTCAGATGCTCCCCCCCATCTCTACATCCTCTTAACCAGTACTGG